>FR989863.1:0-10000000 GCA_905404145.2 Biston betularia
TAATAATCGAGATATTTGTATCAATAAAGCGAAAAACAACTGGACTGGTTCGTTTCATTACATTTTTTGTCTCATCTGCCACGTGGTGGCGCGCTACTATGCTCCCGTGCACCGCAGGGTACAGGGACTACAGGGTCCGCATCGCCTCCTAGCACCCGGGGCTTTCCTATTTGAACTTACTGAACAAGCTAGCTATCTCGCTCTTATCCCCGAGGGATGTTTCGGCTATGAACCGATAGAAAAACCTTTCGAGATTTAACTTCTTTATTAGCTCGATATAAGGCTCCTAATCGGACAACCCCAGGTTCGCATTTTGACGAACCGCAGTCCAAAGGCTCATTAATGTTGGTGCGACAAACGCTTGCGCGATGCAGGATTCTCGGGTTAGCGTCACGTGGTAGACTTTGGTATTACCCATTTATTAATTGTACATATTCCGCCCACCAAGACCAAAGTGAACCTTTGCACTTACATATATGAATGTGGACTTTATATTTTAACATCTCACAACAATACTTTAAATATCACTAAACTATAACAAATTGCCTTTTAGGTGCTAATAACAGTTATAACTAATATTACATTTTTATTTTTATACAATTATTGTGCCACTGGCAACAAACACAATTTAGAAGACGGTCTTTTAATTGTTCCATTTTTAACCCTTAGAGTGACGACTCGTGCAATTCCGTCCGTTCCAGGATGAGTATCAATCACTCGACCGTAAAGCCATCGAGATGGTGGTAACCCATCTTCTTTTACAATAACCACGTCGCCTATTTTTGGCTGAGAAGTTACTGACGACCATCGATATCGTTGGTAGAACTTTGCCAAGTAATCGCGAGACCACTGACTCCAAAAATCTTGGAGCATCCTTTGAGTATATTGCCACCGTCGTAATGAGCTAACATTTGTCGATTCGTAGGTGTAGTCAGGTGCCGTAATTAGGGCCTCGCCGATTAAAAAATGTCCTGGCGTTAGTACATGGACGTTGTTCGAGTCATCATTCAGAACTGATTGAGGCCTGGAGTTCAAGCAACACTCAATTTGGGCTAAAACTGTAGCCAGTTCCTCATATGTGAGGGTTGAATCACCAACGACTCTTTTAAGGTGATATTTTACAGATTTCACCCCCGCTTCCCATAGCCCACCGAAATTAGGCGAATGGGGAGGTATGAAATGCCATTCACAATTATTTGTAGCTAATGACTCTGCTATTTCTCTTTGAATATGTTGTTGTTCTGCTTTAAATTGTCTGTTCATTTCCGTAGAAGCTCCAAGAAAATTTGTGCCATTGTCGCTCCAGAGATGCAAACAATGGCCACGTCTTGCTACAAATCTCTTGAACGCTTGTAAGAATCCTTGTGAAGTGAGATCACTCACTACTTCCAAGTGTATGGCCTTTGTGGCCATGCATACGAATAAGCATATATAGCCTTTATATGACTTATGCCCTCGCCCCTTGGCCGTTCTAATTTGAATTGGCCCTGCAAAATCCGTTCCGCTGCTTTCGAATGCACGAGTCGGCGTGACTCTTGCCGGAGGTGCTTGTCCCATTAGCTGCTTTTTAGTGGCTGCATTGTTTTTTACGCATGTCACACATTTGCGATAATGAGCTTTGACCAATTGTGTACCGCCGATTACCCAATACTTTGACCGGAGGTAGCATAAAGTCAGCTGAGGTCCGCCGTGCAGTGTCTGCTTGTGTGCATCTGAGACTAAAAGTTGAGTCAGATACGACTGCTTCGGCATGATGATTGGATGCATTCGATCTCTTCCTAATTGGGAATGTTCCAATCTGCCTCCAACTCTTAAAATTTTGGTTTCATCCAGATAGGGGTTCAATGAACGGAGTTTGCTGTTAGCAGGTAAGTTTTTCTTTTTCTGTAGTTTGTCTAGCTCTTCACTGAAGTGACTGGATTGACTTTGTCTAATGCAGATGATAAGAACATCGTTTAGTTCTTTGGTGGAAAGGTGTCCATTTGTTTGGCTGCCTATGGATTTTCTTGCATTATTGGCAAAACGTCTGCAATAAGCAAGTACCCTGACCATTCTTGTCAATGAAGAGAACCTTTCCAATAAGGAAGTCTGCACTGTAGCGCAGTGAGCTTTGGATATAATGATTTCTTCCAAATTAGTCGATAGCATTTTTGGCTTCTCGTAGTTAATTGTTAATTGGTTTAAATATTCTGGGCCATTAAACCACATGTCATTTTTTAATAAATTCGAGGGGTGCAATCCACGAGAAGCGAAATCTGCTGGATTTTGTTTTGATCCAACGTGAGACCAGTGATGCGTGTCTAAAGTTTCTAGGATCTCAGAGACACGGTTGGCCACAAACACCTTCCAACGATTTGGATGCCCGTTAAGCCACGATAGAACGACTGTTGAGTCTGTCCATGCGTGCAAGTGAGTATGATCAATTTTCATGACCCCGGCTATCTCTCTGAGCAATCTTGTCACTAGGACCACTCCACATAGTTCCAGACGTGGTATCGAAACTTGTTTAACCGGTGCTACCTTTGTTTTTGCAGCAACTAAAGCAACCTGAACCTGTTCGTTCGAATCAACTACACGGATGTATACTACCGCCGCATACGCCACCTTAGAAGCATCGCAGAAGCCGTGCAGTTCGATCAGTTTATCATTTGCTTTAGTTCCCATCCACCTAGGTATGTGAATATTTGAAAGAAGTGCAAGTTCTTCACGGTAAGTCAACCATTCTTTCAGTAATTCATCAGGTACTTCTTCATCCCAATCTATACCAGCAAGCCATAATTTTTGAATCATCATTTTTGAAATGATCGTACTGGGTCCGACCCAGCCAAGTGGATCATAAAATCGCGATACGTCGGATATAATTTTTCTTTTTGTTACAGGTTGTTCCAGGTCTGGCAGTTTCACCGAGTAGCTGAACGTGTCTTCTCTGCGGCTCCAGGTAAGTCCTACTACTTTTGTAATGTTATCTGATTTTATTTTTATTTCGTCTTTACCTTTTCCACTCTTTTCACTTCCTATCATTTTTTCCAGTAACTCGTCATCATTAGTTGTCCATTTTTGTAAATCTAGCCCTGCTTTGCCCAGTAGTTCATTCATTTCTTTATATATCTTTATACCTTCTTCTTTATTTTGACAGCCTGTTAAAAGATCATCCATGTAAAAATCAGTTATTACCTTTTCAGAAGCCGATGGATACGCTGCGCCTTCATCAAGAGCTACTTGCTGTAAAGCTTTCACCGCCAAGTATGGTGCGCTAGCAGTCCCGAAAGTCACGCGTAGTAATCTATATTCTTCGATTTCAGATGCAGTATCCTCCCTCCAAAGAATCCGTTGCAGATCAGTATCTTGTTTGGCAACTACAACTTGCCTATACATTTTTTCAATGTCGGCTGACAAACAGATAGGCGAAGTTCTCCAGCGCGTGATAATATGCCTGAGCTCCATCTGCAAGGTAGGTCCTACCATAAGGTAATCATTTAATGATGTTTTATTTTTTCCCTTGCAGGAGGCGTCGAACACAACCCTGACCTTGGAAGTCGTCTTGTCTTCACGGATCACCGCGTGGTGAGGTAAGTATACCGCTCTTGAATTTTCCCTTTCTTCCATCGGAACCAATTCCATGTGATTCAACATTAGGTATTCGTTTAACACTTCTTTATATTTCATTTTTAAGTATTTATCCTTGTCTAATCTTTTTTCTAATGCCTTTAATCTGCTTTCAGCGATTTCTCGAGAACCTGTGACTTCTGGGTTCTCAGAATTTAATGGTAGGCGTACCACATATCGGCCATCTGAGTTGCGTTGAGTTGTGGCAGAAAAATATTCTTCACAGCTCCTTTCTTCTTCAGTAAATATTTTTTCTTTAACTTCATCTCCTTCTAATTCCCAGAACCGTTTAAGCAGATCAATTTCTTCACACTTGCAATGTAGCACCTTCATATTTTCAGATTGCGAGATGGTTGCATTTGAGACCTCACCGGACACAATCCATCCCAATGTAGTTGATTGTGCGACCAGTGTACCAGCTCTATTCTTCATGACGCCAGTTTGCAGAATTTTGCTGCAAAATCCTGCCCCTAGCAACAAATCTATTCGATTTGGCGTGTGGAATTCTGGATCAGCCAGTGGCAGTCCCGTAAATTCCTTCCATTCCATTGTATTTATGTTATTCGATGGCAAGAGCCCAGTTATGGTTTTAAGTACGTACGCCTTAACTGTGATGGTAACTTTGGGGTCAATTTTAGAACCTATCTCAAGATCCACGACAGCCTTGGATATGAACTCTTGCTCATCTCCGACACGTGATATGATTCCTCTTACAGGAGACCTTTTCAACCTTAAGTATTGTACAGCCGACTCCGTTATAAAAGACGATTGCGACCCTTGATCTAATAAAGCTCGAATCGTATGACTAACACCATTTTTCGACGAGGCCGTAACTACCGCTGTTGGAAGTACGCCCTGATTAAATACCGTTCCTGTCGAAAAACATGATATTGAAGCCGTTGCACCTTCAACGTTCTCTTTTGTCTCACTCGACGTGGCAACATCCTCATTGGATGTATCCCGTTGACTATTTATTTTCGAACCTTCATTAATAGCCTCACCCCTGGGGTGTAACAAAGAGTGGTGTTTACGCTTACAGATACGGCACATAACCGTATTCCTGCAATCTTTGGCGGAGTGATTGTCACCCATACAATTAAAACATAAGTTACGATCTCGGACGAATTTGCGCCGAGCGTCAACCGGTTCTATTACAAATTTCTTGCACTGTCCTAACCTATGCTGTTCTGAACAAAACATGCACAATTTTTGTGCAACATGAAGCGATTTAAATTTATTAACAGGAAGATTTTGACTTGAGTTGTTCCCTTGAATTTTATTGTTATTTGTTCCCTTGCTCCCCGAATTCTGCTTGGTATCGAGAAACTCAATAGCTCGGTAACGATTAGTAATGAATTCTTGAAATTGACTGTAAGTAGGAAGCTCATCGGAACCATTGTTGGTACTTACGCTAAACTCCCACTGCCTTTTAGTTTCCGAATCGAGTTTGAGTGTGAGAATATGAATAACCAAAATATCCCAATTTTTAACATCTATCCCAATATTGGATAACGATGCCAAGCAGTCATTCGTGGTGTCAATCAAGTCTTTTAAGCCACTTGCAGATTCAGTGCTTAAATTTCGTTGACTGAGGAATCTTTTTAAAACCTGGTGACTAATATACTTTTTATTATCGAAGCGTTCCTCCAATAATTTCCAGCATCTTTCATAGTTAATGTCTACGATCGGAATATGCCTTATAATTTGCTCGGCCTCCCCTGACAAGTAACCCTTTAAATAGTGCAATTTTTGAACATTCGCTATGCCGTCATTTTTATGTATCAAAGACACAAACAAGTCTCGGAACGTAGACCATTCAGCGTAGTTTCCCGAAAACGTGGGAATATTAATTTTAGGAAGTTTAATTTCAGGTCTAACCTTACTTTCAAATGTTGATGATCGGCCAGATGGGCCTGGTTAGTTAGCCTCAAACGCTGACAAATGATCTTTTAAATAACATTTACAGTCACTATAAATTTCTTCAGTTTTATCATAATAATCGTTCGTTACATATTCCAAATTTCTTAACTGTTTAGGATCACTTGCACACATTATTTTCTTATGACCTGCCATGAACTCAAACCATAGCTGCTCGAGTGACTCGAGCCGACCTTCCAAATAACCCTTAGTTTTCCTTTCTTTCGATGCCTTTTTAATGTTTGTATAGGCTTTGGAAATACAGTACTCCCAAAGTGATAATGCGCATAGCAATCTTCGCCAGTGGTCGTGTTTCCGGAAACAACCGAATAATTTAATAGTAAGTGCCCTAACTAATGCACTTCAATTTAGCATCTAGTGCGATAGAAATAGGAGTCAATATCAATCAATAACAAGTTTGAACGGTCCGCGGCGGTTGACGGGTGCCGCCGATGAGTTGAAGGTCAGTCAGTTGTCTTTAAGTATTGGAAGTGCCCGCACGTGTTCTTTTCATGTGGAAATATATAGAGCTGATATTACACACCCTTCTTGGTTTTATTTCGTTGGTAAGTTTAAAATTTTCAACTTTAATTATGTTAGCTGCATAATCATAACTCATGAGTGTGTATCGATCATATCAGTCATTCTTTATTATTTTCTTATCTAAATTTAAATTCGAAAATTTGAATACTTTATTTGTATAAATTTGAATACTTAATTTTAATTGATTTTGAATATTTTTTTTGCTCATTTGACATATTCATTAGACATTTTGGAACCATATAATATGTAATTATTCGTAATTATTTACAATAATATTGAATTTT
Source organism: Biston betularia (assembly GCA_905404145.2). Lineage (NCBI taxonomy): Eukaryota > Metazoa > Arthropoda > Insecta > Lepidoptera > Geometridae > Biston > Biston betularia. The sequence continues at coordinate 6,351 of FR989863.1, forward strand.
TCTTTACTTTTAAATCAAATAACTGTTCCTATCTATATCACATGGAACATTTTTATACATAAATTTAATAGAATGTTACAACTCCGCCAATTTCATCTTCTTTCAGATCGAATCCTTCCAGAATGGATAAATTTAAACGTGGGAAGCCGCTAAACTCACAAGCACGGCAAATGGTATTTAATGTGTACCTTTATTTCTTAAATGAAGCTAATGTATTCAAAAAAGACCATGACGGTTATTTTAAAAAAGTTCAGGAGCGTGTGACAAAATCTACAGGAATTTCACGCCGAACTTTGACTAATATATTGAACGAAAAAAGGCAAAATCAATCAATGAAATTGTCCACACCGAAAAAAGGAAAACCTAAAAGTAGGTTTCGGCTAGGACTTGATGATTTCGACTATTGTGTAATTCGAAATATGATATACAATTTTCAGTTGACGCTCAAAGAACTCCCAACTGTAAATAATTTGAGAAATGAGTTAATCGAAGCTATTAATTTCAAAGGCTGTGTAGAAACTTTAAGGCTTATCTTGAAAGACATGGGGTTTAGGTTTCTGAAAACTGATACCAATCGACGGTTACTTATGGAAAAGACAGATATACGTTTAAAAAGGATCAAATATCTCCGAGAAATACAGAAGCTGAGAAATGCTGGTAGAAACATAGTATTTATGGACGAGTCATACGTGCATACATCGCATACTAAAGGTAAAACTTGGCAAGACAGCAGCAAAAAAGGTATTAAACAACCCATTTCTAAAGGAGAGCGAATTATTATTGTACATGCAGGCAATGAAAAAGGCTTCGTCTCAGGGGCTTTAATGTTACATAAATGTGTCGACTCAGAAGGTGACTATCATAAAGAAATAAACGCCGAACGTTATCAAACTTGGCTACGCAATCAGTTGATTCCCAACTTGCCTCCTAATAGTGTGTTGGTAATTGATAACGCCCCATATCATAATAAGCTGTGCGTGAAACCACCAAACTCAAATACACCCAAACCACAAATGATTGCGTGGTTACAACAACACAATGTTCCTCATGACCCAAATAAACTCAAACCTGAATTGTACAAAATTATAAAAATCCACAAAGAACAATACACAGAATTTGCCATTGACCGTATAATGGAGGAGCATGGGCATAAAATTGTACGATTGCCACCATATCATCCCGATTTCAACCCCATCGAAAACATTTGGGCGCAAATAAAACAACACGTTGCCAAACGAAATATTGCAATGAACGTTACGTCAGTTAAAGAAGCTATTTTAGAAAAAATCAACAATATAAGTTCGGAAGAATGGAAAAAAGTTCGTGATCATGCCCTTAAATGCGAAGATGAGTATAGGAAATATGACCCAAGAATCGATAGTTATTCAGATGAAATTATTATTTACACAGGAGATAGCAGTGATACAAGTGAAATTGAAGACCTTGATGAAAATTCCGATGACTCTATGATGTCAGGAATAGAGAATCTCCCCGATTCTGATTAAATAAAACTTTTTTTTCGTAATATAAATCTTCTTTTCATTTAAACCTCCTTTTTTCCATCGTTAAACCAGCTCCCAGCTTTCATTACATATTATATATATAAGAAATACGACCGATGCCGACCACTGGCGAAGAATTGTCTGCGCATTATAACTTTGGTTGTAACCACTCTATATACATATCGTCTTCCGACGCTCGGGGAATACGACCGTTGCCGAACAGTGACGAAGATTTCTATGCGCATTATCACTTTGGGAGTACTGTACGCGCGTTGATATCTTCTTGAAAGAATATTAAAGATTCCATTATTTCAAAAAGATTAACTAAAATAAAGTGCGCAAACGACAAGTCACCTACCAAAATTCCGTAAAATATTACAAGTCAATGACAAAAGTATGAAAATTTTTCTAAGTGTTTGGGAATTTATAAACTTTGGCAGATTTCGGGCATAGGTTCCCCGTACCTCCGTTTTTTACAAATTATTCTAAGTCCCAAACACTCATGCACAATTTTTAAGACAACTAAATATTTATTTTTAAGAATTTTACAAAGTTAATTAAAGTTACAAATTTAAAATTTCACTAGAAATTGTTAGAATATAATTAATAATATCACTTCAAAGTACTCACTGTTTGTATCACCTCACCATTAGAACTTGACTTCTTACTTCACCAGATGATTGCATCCACGGTCACGTGACCGCAGCGATTTTCTCCGTAGATGTGACGTCGCGCCTTTGCGACTGGTATCACTGTATCCTCCAAACACCGCCCGCCGTCGCGTTCCCACGCGCCAAGCGATTGACTGGACCTGACGAGCACCGTTGTTCCACGGCGCCGTCCGAAGTTCGACCGACTCTTCAGCCGTCAAGGTCGAAACTCCTGAAGTACTGCGGTTGCGGCAGCAATCCACTGCCCGCAGCTTTGTGACGAAACCCACTGTACCTTCGGTTACCTCGGTAATCCGGCTCGAAGGACCATGAACAAGCTAGCTATCTCGCTCTTATCCCCGAGGGATGTTTCGGCTATGAACCGATAGAAAAACCTTTCGAGATTTAACTTCTTTATTAGCTCGATATAAGGCTTCTAATCGGACAACCCCAGGTTCGCATTTTGACGAACCGCAGTCCAAAGGCTCATTAATGTTGGTGCGACAAACGCTTGCGCGATGCAGGATTCTCGGGTTAGCGTCACGTGGTAGACTTTGGTATTACCCATTTATTAATTGTACACTTACAATGTTGACTTTGGAGCGGACAGAGCATGTTTTCTCGCGTGTAGTATAAGAGAATCGTCGTGAGAACTTTTTTAATAACAATTCTGTGTGCGATTAGAAGTAAATAACAAAAATAAATTGTTTAATATAATGATATAAGCTGTGCGCCACGCTTCGAGACTTCGAGACAACATTTAAGGTAATTTTAAGGATATCACGCAATGTTTTCTTTGACATTTTATACTTATTTATGTACCTAGGTCGAGTACAATTACTGTCAAAACTAAGTGTAGTTACTTACCGTGTACGTACTGGTACTGGTATCGCAGCAGCTGTTTGTGTCCAAGTGTCCGAGTCCGCCTCTCCTTCCTCTCCAAACACAAAGCTGCACTTTTTTGCACATTATTTGGGAAACTAAGAACTGTTTCTAGCACTTATTAATTCGCCAAAGGCGTCTATTGTCAGAGCTGTCACCGGGCAGGATATAACTAACACCGCACACCTACTCTATATTCAAAAACTCATACATTTAGCAATTTTATCAAGATGAGTGAAAAGGATCGCGCGCGACGTGAAGCCTGTAACGTTGTCGTCATTGAACTGGTACAAAATGTCGAACATTTTCGAAGGAGAGCGATGTGCGAGCGCCGTCAAAAGAAACCGCACTCGCAACCGGGCTTTCGGCTCTTTTGAGTCGATGCCGCCGCGCGCCGCCCGCCGCGCGCTCCGACCCCCGTGCCGCCTCAAATACGCTAAAACAAACTTTGTAGAATATGAAGTCGGCAAGAGTTCCGTTGCCGTTACATAAAACGTGTCGGTAGATAAACATCATTTATGATTTTCACATTTTTGTTTCAGCTTGTCTTCATGAAATGCTTTTATTAACGTTTCTGTATGAAATACATACTGTAACGACCACCTGCCCTAATCTTCATTTTTGTATTATTTATTACTACCTGTAGAGTTCAAAGCTATCCTAATCATTTTAAAATACTAAATAACCTCACCTAACGAATTATATACTTACTACATATTAGTTTGGCCACGTGATCGTCTAAAGCAGGACTACTTTGGATCCGTAATAACCCAGAGGGGTTTGAGATGGTTACTAACGTTCCTAGAATACTCTACAAGTCTACACTAGGTACTACTATTCCTAGTTACTACGTACCTGAGTACCTGAAACTATACCTGATACCAATGTATTTCCTTCGTCTCTCTCTCATCAGTTTATTGGGCAAATTCCATTCCTTTTGCAGGCTATAGCACCTGTATGTCTATAATACGAGGTGCTAAGGGAAATAGGAAGAACATAGAATATAGGTGATTAAACAGTTATAATAAGTTCGGTCTTAAAATAAAGCTTTGAATACTTGTGGATAATTCTAGAGCCCTAGCATTGTTTACTTGTGGTCAATTCAAGAGCCCCGCCCCGCTCTTGAAAATCAGCCTCGACAGCAGTCTTTTCACATGGGGACTCTGTGCTTTGAGCATGATTATATTACATTCTTAGTAACTTGTTTGTACAAGTGGCTGTCGTCATGAATGACAAGAACAACAAACACTGAGAGGGCATTATCTTTTAGCAAGTTGAGTTTACTTTATGTAAGATAGGAGATATATGTATTATGCAATCTCCTGCAAAGCTAGGTAATCATAGTAGCTTCATTTATCGACAGTCAGATAGTAAATTGGGTTCTAAAACTATTTTACTAATATTATGAGAACTAGGGTTTTACCATAACCCTGCGCAATCTTTAGTTAAATCTTTGTTCAGCAAATGGATAGTATAATAGCCTTTCTAGCTTGGATTTATACGTATTATGTTATGCTAAGAACCATGGTTTTCAAGTAGTAGTTCAAGTTTTTCAAGTAGTAGTGTCAGTTCCTCCCCTGCTTAGATAAGAGGAAACCAACTGGCACGGCTACGCTTGCCCAATAAGAGATCTGACGCGAGCCGAGGCTTTCAGCAATTCGCCAAACGGAGGTCGAACTTATGATTATAAGCTCAGCTAGATTTAACCAACGGCTCTTGGGTACACTGCGAGTATAAGCCGGAACTGCTTGATTTAGAGCCACTATCGACTCTCACTTCACAATCGATATTTTCTTATTTACAAAACTCCGGAAATCCCCATTCTTCCACCGCCTCCGAATTCAAGGTGCGTCTTCCAACTCACTTAGAATTCCCACTTACTGTCCTCGGTCAGGATCCCTGAGAAGCTCCTCTCAAAAAACCGCCCTCTTCCTTCGACTATTTTTCTCTAATCCTCCTGTCTAATCCATTCCAGTTCCAGTTCCACGTACAAATATTGACTATCTAAACATCTATTATTAAAAATACCACGCAGGTTCGCTTAAAACAAAATAGTTTGACTTACTTCTAAAACCTTTGTAACCTCAAATTGATATATTTATCTATTTTTAATGGTATCTTTTCCAAACGTAGTAAATTTTTAAACTCATTTTTAATTCACAAATATTTATTAATAATAATAATACAAAGTAAACGGGCATCCGAACCGTTACAATACTATACATAATAAAATAATATAACAATCATAATATTGTCCCACGATATTCTATTTCTTGTATGTACCGTACCTACTTCAAACGCCGGAGTGTTTTCAAGCCGATAAAGAATTCCACCCGTAGTAGGCGTGTACGTACGTAGACTGTGTACCTATACATATACCTACTACAGTCCTTCCTAGAAGTGTAAGGTCTTACATTTTGTCTTGTGCGTATAACTATAGCCCTCTTGGGGTCAGACGCGTCAGGCGCCCCGCGATGTGGGGAAGTGCGTTCCTTAGGTATATGTAATTATACTCCGGGTCATTGGCTCGCCAGTCGCTGCGTAGGAAGCCGAAGGTACGTGTGAATACTCACAATAATAATTCGGAACAACTTTTCTTTTAGCGTTTTAAAAATACCTAATAGTTTTCGAGATACAGAAGTACAAACATTTTTTTTAGGGAGAGAGTAAAGAGGAGATGACAGCTGAATGCTTCGAGTGGTGCCCTCTGTTTCTCTTCGGAGTGAACACTGTTATACGTTTCCATAGGTAGGTATAATTAAATGTACGATCAACATCAACGCTTTTTACGCAATCGTTTCCAACATAATTGTTACTCTTTCACGCAAAAACTACTGAACGGATTTGAATGAAATTTGGTATGGAGGTAGCCGAGACCCTGGATTAACACGTAGGCTACTTTTTATCCCGAAAACATGTAGCGGGTAACACCGCGGGGGCCGGGGCAGTCGCAGATCTTGTCCGGCCCGTTTTTCTGAAGTTTCGTAGCTTCCATCAACAGAATCGAACGGTCGGTCAACGAATAAAAGGATGTCGGCCGCCGCGCGCCGCCTCGCGCTCTGCCGGTGATGCCCGTTCCTCTGAAATAAAAACGGAGAATAATTATGTTAATTAACAGTACACTAGGAAAATAACGCAAAGAACAACATAATATCAGTCATCTTAAGGTGTGCAAGATTACTAATTACAATTAACAGCCAGCAATCGGCGAGTATACTCGGAAATGTAATAAATGATCAATTGCGGAACCATTAGCGAGATTAACTAAAGCGCTAAAACAAACAACTTACACCAAAACATATCTCGCCTTATCATAACAAACTAGCACTTGGCGAGACTGAACCGAACAGCGACTACTTTATTTGTTATCGAGCAACGAGCATCCAGCATCGAACATCGAGCATCGAGCATCGAGCATCGAGCGTCGAGCGTGGTGTACTCGTCATCGAATCCGCAATGAATACATCACATTCGTATATTTTCACGTTTACAGTTCTGCCTTTGAATAGTCCACCGCTGAAAGCAGGCCTCTGCAGTCTGCACCCGTACGGCGTGGACTGTGCGATGTCTCCACGCAACACACGAGAGCTTTACATGCTACAACTACTACTACTACTACTAGTTTACTACAGGCACCGTGCACTCTTTGTTTGTTGAATAGCTCGGGTTCTCCGAGCTGAGCTCCGGATAATGATTCAGTAAGGGTCGGCCGCCCTCGAGCGCCGCGAGCGCGCTTCTCTTCCTGCATAATGTATACGAGTGAGAGAGGGAAACATTTCCCATGTTGCGATTTTTCAGTGCCTTCTCTCAGTTTCACATTTAAAGTTTTTTGTTATAAGATTATTACGCATCCCTTTGATAGGACGGGGTGGATCATATCATGGTACCACTTCTTCATTGAGTACCGTAGATGTAGATGCATAGTCTGCTCGGGACTCGTTCCGCAAGTAATGTACCTACAGCACTAACACTGGACGCCCCTCCACCGGCTGCACCGGCTGCACCGGCTGCACCGGCTGCACCGGCTGCACCGCGGCCGAGGCCCTGGAGACGACGCTCTGCGACTTGGCGTCGAAGCGATTTCATCAACAGCAAAATGCAAAGTTTGCGGTCTGTGGTCACGTCTGCTGCTACTTTCAGCTGTACGAATATACTAGCTCGTGTGAAGCAGCCCGCGCCGGGTCATCGCCGGGTTTTTTTGCCTCTCTAAATTGCATCAATGTAAATATTGCCGTCCTTGTAGTAAAATTTTGCATAATTTTTTTAAACGTAGTATTTTCCGTAAGGTCTATCGCTTTACGCAATCTCTGTGCATATTTAGCGTTAATTCTTTTCAATTTGGATATTTTTCGCGCCATCGCAGCCGCCATCTCTGTTGTTAGCATTTGTGTTTTCATCGCCACCTGTCGGAACATAACAACACGTTTCAAAGGTCGTCCCACAGTGTCACGGTACTTCTACTTTACACTGAAGCCTTACACTGACACTAGTTACATGACTTGTGCGATTACTTTAATATAAAGCGTGAGTAGGTATACACAACGCTCACTAACGCATTCTCATTAACTATAGGTACCAAAAGCATGAATCATTGTGTTCTTCAAAACGCATGTCAATAGAATCTTAAAAGGTCGCCAACATATTAGTAGGTAAGTACCCCCGGCATTGCAGAAGTCTATAGGCGGCGGTGATTGCTTATAGTGACATCAGGCGACCCGTCAGCTAGATTGCCACATGTGGCATAAAACACAACTTAAGACTCGCCCACTTTCAGTGCTATTTTTGAAGCTCCGTCTGTGGATGAATGCTTCTGTGGTGCACTCGGACCTGGAAAATGCAGAATGCAGTGTGCAACGATTACAACCAAAATTGTAACAAAACAAAATATAGCCGTGACCGAGCTACAAATCTTTACTAAATTTGAATACAAAGGGTTAAATAGGTTATTCTGTTAGTTCACAAGCTCGGTTACATATCTTCTTGTCTGGTCTTGGGTGACGCCCACATCGCTGTCACTATTCCTCAATCTCCCACCACGTAGCTTGGCTCGGTACAGTGTGTACGTTTCTCTCTCTCCTTTCTATCATTCATCATGTTGTGTGACCGCTTCTACTCAAAGTTAAAGTAAAATATACTATTGTAACAAAAACAAAACAATCGGAAAAGTTAGAGCCACGCTGCATCATGTCAAGGAGCTGGACCAGCTCGGGCGTCTCGCCGGAGAGGGGAATGCACAAAACACCCTCAGTGGGGCCTCGGTGCAAAAACTATCACCTCCATCCTGAATAAGAAACGGTAGTTACCTCTGGACTTCGACGGCTCGTCCAAAATGTTTTCTTCAACGTTCAGAGTCTCTGGGATATCCACCATTGCCTGCCGTCTCCGTACAAACGTTTCTGAAATGTATCAAGTTTATTACTGACGGTACATGACGTACTTGCTTGATGCGATCCGACTATTAAAAGGTTGTGAAACTGTACTTGTCTGTGTGGTACCTATTGTTAATGCTCGTGTGCGCGGATCATATAATATAAGTGAAAATGGTAAAACTTATAGTGAGTAAATAGAAGATGTGAAAAGATGTTTAGTTCTGGGGTAAGATCAGTATTTTTTTAAATAAAGGTAAAACTACATGTTAAACTATTTACATTAGAAAATGATTCTCGCCGGGCATGTTTAACGTTGGTATGGCAGTATTGGAAAGCTTTTTGTTTCCGAGATAGTAGTTTACTTCGAAATGCTTCCGGCATATGCGGCGATATTTGTAAACATAGCGGTCGTCCAAGCCTAGAACATCGCCTTTGACCGAATACATCCAGGTCCGGAATCGCTCTGCATCGCTGACTGGATTGGGAAAGCCATGCAGTGGCGTGCCAGGCGAACCTAAAATAATGAACACAATTATTTATACTTGGTCGGGACGAACAGTAGCCTATGTGTTAACAATTACACAAGGGAGAGGAGGCCTATACCCAGCAGTGGATCTACAGAAGCCGATGATGGTGGCTTGTCTCAGCAATGATAATAGCTATAATCAAGTGAACAATACTCACGAGGTCGCCTGCAACTAGGAACGCAGCACGTTTTGTCAGCATCCATTTCAATAGGCTATCGGTGTCTGTACTAGGGTACAAGCAGGGTTGGATTCGGGTACGTTGAAAAATATAGTACAAGACCATCAAAATAGTAGTACGCCGATAGTACACTTTTTTTAAAATCTTACATAGATTAAAAAAAGCTATTAATCAATAAAATTGATAGTTAGAATCAACATGTTTATACAAAATTTACTCTTGTTCTAAATTATGTAAGTTCTTGACTATTATTTTCTTCAGCCTTAGCATGTAATCATAATAACATCTCTTCTAAACTGCGAGTATACGAAAGAATAAAATCGGTACACTTGCCACTTTTGCGGCATTTTTATTTCATCTTAGATTTTGGCGTCGCACACCAAGCATTTGCCAGTGGCAAGTTACAATTTTAAGACAAAATGCGAAGCCACAATCAAAAAAGATGAAGAAGAAGTATTGTTTGACAGCGTACCACAATGTGCTGTCACACAATACTCAATGTTTTTTTTTTTTACAGATGGTTTGGCTATAAACGGGTGTCATGTTTACCTATTTTGGTCTTTTCTAAGTGAAGTAAAGAAATTGTAGTATTTTTCCGTACTATCTTTAGGTATGGATATTATCTAGTACGGAGCATGAAATAGTAGTACAAATACTATAATTATAGTACGAAATCCAACGCTGGGTACAAGCGTCAGTATGTCCCAATAACCATGAGCAGATCTGGCAATGTTTTTTTTTCTTTGGTTTTGGCGTCGCCTTTTGTGCATTTGCCAGTGTCAAGTGTTTAACATGTTCAAGTTTCATAAGTTAAATAAGTTGCCTCGTAGTTTTAGCTATACTCAAAGTCCAGACTTGGTCAAGTACAGTTCTTGTCAGTTAAGTCCAGTCATGCTTTAGTAAAGTAGTGACGACATTACTATAAAACTTCGATGGAGATTTGGAAGTAACACGAAAAGTCATGTTTCCACCACAAAGCCACATGATATCATTTTCCCACACTCTCGCTTGTGATCCGGCCCTTTATGAATAAAACACCAATTTTTATGTATAAACACTCTACAAAACACAAGTTTTGGAAAAAAATACAACGGGGCGACACGACTCTTTCCGCGTTCCCGCCAAAACTCCTCTGGCAGTGTTTTTTTTTTCTTTAGTTTTAGCGTTGGGTTTTGATCATTTGCCAGTGTCAAGTATTTATATATTTTTAAGTTAAATAAGTGTCCTAGTAGCTCAAGTTATAGTCAAAGTCTAGTCTTGGGCAAGTACAGTCCGTGTCAGTCAAGTCCAGTCATGCTTTAGTAAAGTAGTGGCGCCTTTACTATAAGCTTGGATGGAGTTTTGGAAGCAACACGAACAGTCATGTTTCACCACAGTATATCATTTTCCTGCACACGCGATTGTAATTCGGCCCTTTAAGAATAAAAAATATACTTTACTTTACTAAAGCATGACTGGACTTGACTGACACGGACTGGACTTGACCAAGGCTAGACTTTAACTATAGCTATGAGGCAACTTAATTAAATTATGAAACTTGAAAATATAAAACACTTGACACTAGCAAATGCTCAAAATGCGACGCCAAAACGCCAAAACCAAAGAAGCAGAAGACATTATACATCTTAGGGTTTTGGCGGGAACGCGGGAAGAGTCGTGTCGCTCCGTTGTATTTTTTTCCAAAACTAGTGTTTTGTCGAGTGTTTATGTAATGGTGGAGTTTTATTCATAAAGTGCCGAATTACAAGCGCGAGTGTGGGAAAATGATATAATGTGGTGAAACATGAGTTTTCGTGTTGCTTCCAAAACTCCATCGAAGCTTTATAATAAAGTTGCCACTACTTTACTAAAGCATGACTGGAATTAACTGACACGAACTGGACTTGACAAAGACGACTTCGACTATAATTATAGCTAAGATACAGCAGAAATAACACTTAAGACAAGGCAGTATGGCTTTATAGCTTTAGCCTGCCCGAAAGGGCAAATTATATAAAAAAAAAATAATTATACATCGGAGCATCGTATTATTTATTTATATGTGTTCGTTGTCCGAAAATTGAAAATTGGAACCCTATTTTAATTCTAGTTTAAAATTGAGATTAAAATAAATAAGTAACGTATTGTAAATATTTATACGCTAAAACTGGTGCGACCAAAGTTATCTCAATAGCGAAATACGTAGTATTCTTATCAATACATACATAACAGTTCTGCACCGCACCACTGTCAAGTGCCAACGCGAAGAGAAATATTTCATTGTTCTGTTTTTCTCTATTTGTTGTGTTGTGATGTTCTAGTGGATTCCAAACTATAATGGGGATTTTCAGTAACTCTTCACCTTTTGATCAAGATGTGGGTAAGTTGCCTATCGAAGAGAAAAGCATTCAATCTCTTATCTGATTCTAGGAAGTATAGAATATTGCAAATCAGTCCAATCATACTTGGGGTACTCACATCAAGAGTGCTCCGTTTTTAAATAGCTACCTATGAGTCACACAAAGGTGACCTTAATGTCTTAATTGTGTCGGAAAAAAGTACATGGTTATGCACAACCAACTAAATACTAGTTTACAGGCTTGCGTTCAAGGGGGATTTCCAGCTTCCGGCCCAGTGAGCAGGTGAGCATTGCCAGAGTTGAAATGGAAATGAATTTTTCTGCAGGAAAGATTTGCTCATGTTTTCCATCAGCGAAGGGCCGGGGGCGTGAAGTCTGACAAGCGTTCATACTAGATAACAAGTCAGCCCAAGCCTGCGGCACGAATATCCATAATCTAACGAAGAGAGTACACAGTACACTGTAGCAGAACACTCACAGCGAGTCATCATAGCGTATACACTAGAAATGAATCATAAGAACAGCCATTTCAAAGTAAATATTTTGGTGTTGGTAACGAAACGCTGCACAAACTACCTAGATGCAAACTTAGAAAAGAAATCCCTTTAACTGTGTACTCTACTCGTCTACTTGGGGCATCGGAGCATCAAAATGTCACAGAAATACTGCCTGTCTGACAGTAAGCAGTTTTCAGGCCAGTAGTTAGACCTGAGAGTCTTTCTTCATGACAGCTGTGTTAGGAAGTAATGGGCGATGACAATTTGCTCCAGCCAAGTGCAATGTAGGAACTAAAGGAGGATGGACAACAACTGAACCCATTTCCTAATATCAATCAATAGGAGCAGTGTAAGGAGCAAGAGAAGTTTTAGATAATGTAAGATTGAGATTGAGTTGGACTTTTCAATAGTTCATGTTTTTGATTAATTTATGCGCTGTTTAGGTGATGACAGGCCATGTTTAGATTTGACTTTGTGACTCTATGGTCTTCCATGTTAAATAAATAATTTGTACGAGCAGCTAGGTTACACTTTCTCCATTTGCGAGTCTGCTAGATGGGATTTGGTTTGGGATTATGTAATATACTGACTGGCATACCCCGCGACTTTGTCCGCGCTAACATTAGAATTAGGTTCAGAGAGGAATGAAACATGTCTTATGTGTATAATCTCGTTGCAGAGCGCGCGACCAGCGAGAACAGCACCAGCGAGGAGTGGGGTCTGATCATGGAGATCTGCGACCGCGCGGGCGCGTCGCCGCAGGCCGCGCGCGACTGCCTGCGCGCCACCATGCGGCGCCTGGCGCACGCGGACCCGCACGTGCAGGTGCACGCCGCCACGCTGCTGGACGCGTGCGTCAACAACTGCGGCCGCGCCTTCCGCCTCGAGGTGGCCTCGCGCGACTTCGAGCACGAGTTCCGCCGCGCCTTCTGGCGCGCGCAGCCGCCCGTGCAGCGCCGCCTGCGCGCGCTGCTGCGCAAGTGGGCCGAGGGCGAGTTCCGCGAGGACCCCGCGCTCGACCTCATCCCCTCGCTGCACGCCAAGCTGCGCGCCGAGGCGGCGGCGACGGCGACGCCGGGCGCCGCGCGCGCGCCCTCGCCCGCGCCCGCGCCCGCCGCCGCGCCCGCCGCCGCCGCCGCCGCGCGCGAGCAGGACGACCTGGCGCGCGCCATCGCGCTCTCGCTCCGCGACGCGCCCGCGCCCGCGGCCGCGCCCGCACCCGCGGCCGCGCTGTACCCGCGCGTGGAGCCGGCGCCGGAGCAGGCGCAGGCGGCGGCGGTGCCGGCGCGGCGCGTCCGCGCGCTCTACGACTTCGAGGCGGCGGAGGACAACGAGCTCACCTTCATGGCGGGGGAGATCGGTGAGCCACACGAAGGATGCCATGAAGATACTTAACGACTGGTTAATGCGATACGTTATAGGTACCGATAGTTACGTCACCGCGTGCGAGGGCGCGCTCGCATGCAGCAGAGTCGATATGTACTCGACATATGTGTGTGTGCTATGTAAGTACGCAGGCGCGACTCGTGGGTCCGCCCGCGAACACGGAGGTAGGCAGATACAGAACAGAATAGAAGGAACGTGCTTCCTCCCGCAGTGCACGTGACGGACTCGAGCGACCCCAACTGGTGGAAGGGGTACAACTCGCGCGGCGAAGGGCTGTTCCCCGCCAACTTCGTGTCGGCGGACGAGGGCGGCGCGCCGGAGGAGCCGGCCGGCGAGCCGCCCGAGGAGGAGGAGCCCGTGAGCGCCATCGACGAGGGCGCCATGGACGCGTGCCTGGGCGCGCTGCACGAGGCGGACCCCGCGGCGGCGGGCGGCGCGCGCGAGGAGGCGGCGCTGGCGCGGCTCGAGGCGCGCGCGCTGGCGTGCGGCGCGCTGGTGGACGCGGCGCTGGAGCGCGCTGACACGCGCCACGCGCGCCTCACACAGCTCAGCGCCGAGCTCGTGGACGCGCTCAACCTCTACCACGAGCTCATGCGGCCCGCGCCCGCGCCCGCGCCCCTCGCGCCCTACGCCGCGCCGCCGCCGCCGCGCCCCTTCCTGCACCCGCAGGCGCCGCGCTAGCCGGAGCCCTCCTCGCGCGCGATGATGAAATATGTATTTAAATAAATAAATATACATTGGAACCGTAACATGAACTCTGGTTTGATTGTTCCTCCTGCAAACATAGATCTAAAAATTCATTATTGGTCCTCCTTTATAAACCTAACATCTCCCCGTGCGCCTGCACCTCTTTACAACGGGTAAGCAGTATTGGGTATCTTGGTGTCATTATTGATAGTACCTAGCTTGTCCTACAAAGAACATATATTCAACGTTGCATCCCGTACCCGGAAGTTGACATAATATGTTATGAAGGACCTACGAGACTGTGCGTCGGCGCCTCTTTTGAGGCAAAGCTATTTTGTTCTGTGTCGGTCTATAACACAGTACCTACCTACTGCATTCTCGTCTGGGGTAGTGCTGGTCAAACTATATTCATCTCAGTAGAAAGAGCACAAAGAGCTTCCCAATATTCAGCCTTCACAAGGCGTGCAAAAATAAAAATAAAAATAAATTTACAGATAATAAAATAAATGTCAAAAAGGAGCAAACCAAAATAAAATGTTGTCCCAGAATTATCTTTCTTGTAAAATGCACTCGGTCCCCAAGATACAAGCCTTGTGCTTAGTTTGGGGTCCAACGATAACCAGTGTATCAAAAACACCGAATCAAAAATGGTAACGTCCAACACTTATCTGTTAACATTAGTTGTCCGTATCATGTTTGTATTAACTTCGCTGTTTTCTTTTGTTTGTGTATGTGCCCAACACTTTCTGAGTTAGCTCAGATCTTTATCTCAGTATGGAGGTATGGAGGCTTCATAAAGGAGATTCGAGTGTCGCGGCTGCGCGCTGCGCGCTGCGCGCTGCGCACGCCTGTGCCTACACACACATGCACGATGCACATACCTACACCTACGAGTACATAAACTGCCGCCGCGCCGCGACGCCTGCTCGTCTAGTGTGTGTAATGTACAAGTAAGTATGGGTAGGTATACCCACGTCCTTTCATTCTATTTATTTTATTAATATAAAAACGATACACATTTACATTTATATCACAAACATTGCAATAGATATAGGTACCTACTTAGGTAGAAATAATAAATAATCACTAAAAATAATCCTAAGAACATGGTAGACAGTAGACATGTCACAAAATGGTCAGATGTCAATAATGATTTCTATCAGTAACCTATGCAGTTGTAGGTACTTTCAACTGATTGTGTATGAAGTCAGCTCTCGACGCCCGGCTGCCGAGCGGAGAGACGATATATCCTCCACCGGGGCGGGGCGCAGGGCGGAGAATAGTTTCTCACACCGCGGAGTCTGCGTGGGCGACGACTTCCCCCGCGTCTGCGTCTAGTCGAACGGCGCGGACGTCAGGAGCGCGTGCTCGCTCGCGGGCTCTCCGATGCCGCTGTCGCAGTCGGGCTCCTCCAGGTCGGGCGCCAGCGCGGGGCGGAGCGCGGTGGGGCGGCGCGCCAGCCACGCCGCCATGCGCGCGGCCGTGGGGCGCGCGCCGGGGTCGCGGCGCCAGCAGGCCCGCGCCAGCGCGCGCGTCTCGGCGCTGGCGTCGCGCGGCAGCGGCGGGCGGCCGCCGGCCAGCACGGCGCGCGCCGCCGCCGCCGGCGCCGCGCTGCCGAACGGGCGCGCGCCCAGCGACACCAGCTCCAGCGCTAGCACGCCGAACGCCCACGCGTCCGAGGCGGCCGTGGCCACGCCGCGCGCCAGGCTCTCGGGCGCCATCCACAGAACGGGGAAGAGCGCGCGGCCGCGGCACGCGTACTCGCCGCCCGCGGCGGCCGTGTCGCGCGCCAGCCCGAAGTCAGCCAGCTTCAGCGAGCGGCGCGCGTCCACCAGGCAGTTGGCGGCGCGCACGTCGCGGTGCACGAGCCCGCGCGCCGCCAGGTGCGCCAGCGCCTCGGCCGCCTCGCGCGCCAGCCGCGTCAGCGCCGGCGCCGCCACGGCGGTGGCCTCCTCGCCGCCCGCGCCCGCGCCCGCGCCCGCCAGGTGGCGTCGCGCGCGCAGGTATTGCAGCAGGTCGCCGAACAGTGCCAGCTCCATGAGCAGCAGCGGTGGCCCGCCGTCCCAGCTCACGCCCTCGAAGCGCACGATGCGCTCGTGCCGCAGTGCGGCCAGCAGGCGCGCCTCATGCAGGAACTGGTGTTCCTCGGCGGGCGAGGCGCCCTCGCGCAGCGCCTTAACGGCGACGGTGACGCGCCGGCCCCCGTCCCGCAGCTCCCCGCGCCGCACGCGCCCGAACCGGCCCGCGCCGAGCTCGTCGCCGAGCGCGAGCGCGCCGCGCGCAACCAGGTGCGGCGCCAACTCGCCGAACGTGGCCTCGCGCTGCGTCAAGATGCGGGCGGCGGTCGCGCACTCGAGGCTGCGGTCGCGGCGTGCGAGCCAGCGCCGAGCCGCGCGGCACACGACGGTCGCGACCGCCGCGGTCGCCGCCGTTGCCGTCGCCGCTGCCGCCGCGCCGCCCGCGTAGGCGGCGTCGCGGCAGGTCGGGCTGTAGGGATCGCCGGTGGGAAACCAACAGCGGCTGTGGCCGTCGTCGGGCGGCTCGCTGTACGCAGGGCAGAGCTCCACCGGTGGCCGGGGCTCGCCCGCGCGCCACGCGCGCAGGCGGTGCGGCCGCGGTGCGGAGCCCCAGCGCTCGAGGTAGACATTCGGCGCCACCACGCCCGCCGCGTCGTACTGCAGATCTTCCAGCACGCCGGAGATGTTCCGCTTGCGAACCCCGTCCCAGAAGTAGCTGTGGAACACAGTAATGTGTACCTACACACCACTGACCCCTGGTTACGCAGACCGGCGTCAAAGTTTTCACAGATCGATCGGTCTATACTATAGGGCCCTAACATTCCGGCGTCCGTCCTATAGCAGTTCCCCTTTTCAAAAGTTGCGTCGTGTTGGATCTAGAACTGTGTGTGGCGCCCCGGGCTCTCGAGAGCTCACCTGAGCTTACGCTTATCGTCCGGGAAGTCCAGAGTCTCGTTGTGTTCGGTGATGAGGCGCTTGAAGCCCTCCCCTATCGTGAGGAGCGCGTCTAGGATGGCAGCGGCGTGCGGCGGCCACGCGCGGGCGCTCCACTCCCGCTCCAGCCGGCGTAGGTACGTGCTGTTCGTCTCCGGCGCCTCCGAGCCGCGCCACTGGAACGACAGCGACAGCGGCTGCAGCGCCGCCGTGGCGTCGTCGGCCGCCGCGTATTCTCGCACGATCCACACGTGCGCCTCTTCACCCGCCTCCGCCGCCTTCGCCGCCGCCGACAGCACCCGCGCTGCCGTCGTCGCACCGGCGTTCACGAAGAACACGCGTGTGTCCAGGTCGCGTAGCTCGTCCACGGCCTTCACCGGCGCCTCGGCGCTCACCTCGCTCGTGAGCAGGGCGCCCTCGCGCCGCAGCGCAGCCGACACCGCGTCTGCAAGCGGCGTCTTCTCGGACACCAAGCCGAGGCGGCGCCACCCGCACGCGGCCAACAGGCGGTGCAGCGCGTACGCCAGCTGCCCCGGCCCGCCGGTGGCGCTGGGCACGTCGCCCGCCGCCGCCGCCGGCGTGTACGCGACCAGCGGCAGGCGCTGCGCCGCCGCCTTGAGGCTGGCCGCGGCCGCCTGCTCGGCGGGTGCCGCCACGCCGACGATGCGCCACGTCAGCCCCTGCGCACTCCACTCGACGATCTCGTCGGCGAGCGCGTTTTGGTCACCGCAGTCCAGGTAGCGCACCTCCGGGGCGAACATCGCGCCCAGCGCGACGAGCCCCGTCGCGCTCGCGATGTGGTGCAGAGCGACGTCGCCGACCGCGAGCTCGTAGTCCTCTCCGGAGCGCTCCGCCGAGCAGACGACCGCGAGCGCGATGCGGTGGCTGGTCATCCGGGCGGTGCGCAGCCACGCCGGGTATCCGGCGGCGCGCGGCGCGAGCGCGCAGGCCGCCGCCTCGACCGCGCCCGGCTGCGCGAGCGCGGCGCGCAGCTCGTAAGCGTTCGGCGCGAACGACCCGTTGTGCAGCAGCACGTAGAGCGCCGGCGCGTGCTTCAGAAGCGCGACTCTGTCGGCCACGAGCAGCGAGCGGCGAGCCACCGCCGCCGTCGGCAGCGGGAGCGCGGCGTTGGCCTCCCACAGCTCCGCGTCCAGGAACAGAAAGGACCGCTTGGGGACCGCGGCGACGCGCTCGGCGAGCTCGGCGCGCGACACCGGCCGCAGGCGCAGGGGCGCCCCCTCGAGCTGCCTTGCGAGCTCGCGAGCCTCACGCTCCCACTCGCCCGCGGGGACGTACACGTCGGCGTCGCCGTCGCCGTTCGCCCTGCAGAGATGAGGCGATGTAGGGGGTGCGGGCGCGGGCGCGGGTGCGGCGCGGGCGCGGGCGCCACTCACCGTGCGGTGAGGAAGTCGCAGTCGCTCAGCGCCGCGCGGTCCCGCAGGCGGTGCAGCGGCGCGAGGCAGGTGGCGCTGTCGGCGCGGGCCGTCAAGCGTGCGTGCAAGCGCGGCACGACGGGCGCCGCGCCGGCGGCCAGCACGTCGAGCGCGCGCCCGCTCCACGCGCACGGAGCCCGGCCCGCCGCCACCGCCGGCGCCACCGCCACGGTGCCGTTCCTGTACACAGACATGCCGACGATGAGACACGGCGAGCTTCCGACTTCGTTGACAACTCTCCGCCGGCAGAGGCCGCGCGTGTGAGGTTCGGTCCCTGATCCCTTCACTAGAGCCGGCGGCGAGGGACGCCCTGGGTTCACGAGCCGGGTGAGGCGGTGCGGTAAGCAGTACGACGAGGCACAGCTCGGCTGGAAGGCGAGTCACGCGTCGTGCGTCGCGAGCACGCCCAGGAACGTTGTGCGAAGTAAAGAAACGAGGACGTGGTGGACCTTGTGAAGTCGTCGCCGGCGGCGAGCAGCGCGCAGAGGTCGGCGGCGGCGGCGCAGCGCTGCAGCGTCACGCGGCGCGCGCGGTGGCCCGCGGCCAGCAGCGTGGCGCGCAGCAGCGCGGCGGCGGCGCGCGCCGGCTGCGACTCCCACAGCAGCAGCACGCGGGCCGCGCGCGCCGTGCCGCCCGCCCCGCGCCCCTCTGCACAGCATGCGCTCTCTGCACGTGACCGACACGCCGCGTGCTGCTGCACGCGTGCTGCATGCGTGCTGCAGCACGCGGCGGCGGCGGCGGCGGCGGCGGCGCGCGAGAAACACTTTTACTTGAAAACTTGAGACTGGCTAAAGTACACGGAGGTTTGAAGTTTGAAGGTTTGCAAATGTATATTTGGGACGCTCGTGACGTCGCCGGAGGCTTCATCGCTGCCAGAAGATGAAGGTATCGATATAACATTACCTTTTGGCGCGAGTGAAAACGTTTTAGGATTTTGTGTTAACTTGTCTCCTATTTGTTTTCAAAATTAGCAGCTGTTTGTTTTCCATGCAAATTAAACAATAAAAAAATAAAACGGCTCATTTCTGATCAAATTACTTATGATTCATAAAATTATACACCGGGTTATTGTCTCGCTAGTCGCTACGTAAACGTAGGAAGCCGAAGATACGTACAAGTACTCACCATTCTGAACAACTTTACTTTTAGCGTTTTAAATAATACCGAATAGTGAATAGTTTTCGAGATACAGAAGTTCAAACATTTCGCAATAAAATCGGTCGCGCAACCCTTGCACTAACTGTTACATAATCTGCGGGGCTGGAGCTCCACGAGGTCACTGCCCCGCGCGCGCGGGCACGCAATATATAAAAGCAATGTTACCTTCTTCAAGAGACGAGCAAGTCGTCACGTTCGAGTCCGCCGCGGAGGCTCCGCACGGTCCGCACGGCGCCGCCAGCATGGCGGCGACGGCGGCGGCGGCGAGCGCAAGCCAGAGCGCGGCCGGCGACGGCGGGCGCCCGCGCCGCCCGCGCGCGCCTGCGCCCGCTCGCTCCGCCCTGGAGCCGTCACACGCCATTCCCGATCATGTCCTTGTTAGGTCAGGGCCAGTGTGGTCAACTGGGCGCCTATTAGGCTACTTCAGAGGCAAGTCAAGGCAAGGAAACATGGGGTCGTGGGTTCGAGTTATGCACGGGACGACACGTTTTTGGGCTTATACTAAAATACATAGTAAATTATTTATTAATTCGAGGGTAACGTTTTCAAGTGTAAACGGTTAGGCTACACGAGCTGAAGTTCAAAGTCGGCTACGTTAGGCTACTCGTGCTGAGAACAAGGGCGACATCAGGCCCGGCGTTGTTGGCAACACTGGTCGGGGCCACCCGACGCGCGGGGGCGGCGTCGCTTCTCGTACGCGGGTAGGTCTTCATGGGAACATGGTAAATAAGTAACATTTTATCGTTGAACTGAACGGGTCTGCTTCGGGCTGCAGTAGGATGCGGGTAGAGTACCTGAGTACCTACCCCTACCTGTAGTAACGGAGGGGGGTAAGAGTGTAACTATTATAGAAAATAGCGTCACTTGTGTTTGCGTAGCCTGCTTTCCTATCTTTGTAAAGTGGTCGCACTTGTGCCAGTGCAATGTAGCACGGATAAATAACTGACCTCTCCCCGTCCACGTCGCTGCGGCGCGCGGGCCCCGCGGCGCGCGCGCGGCCCGGAGCTGGCATCTCCGCTCTGTCTGTGGGGGACGGTGACATGATATGAATGGCATGAATGCAGTCTGGAGGCCCATGCTGCATTCATTACCATCCCGCAACGCAAGCCTATCTGTTATAAAAAGAAATCTAGGTTTCGAGTAACTTGACCAATTTTACATTTTCGAGAAGAATCAGAAGGACTAAAGTTTATGATTATTCCATTTAGTTCGTTCGGTCGTGGAATTATTGGAAAATCCCATTTAATGTTGGCTTTAGGGCTTCAGGAACAAATGTCATTTACCATTTTGATCTCCACGTTTGTTTTGTAGAACATATCGATCGAGAAACAATGTTTTTCGAGTGAGTAAGGGCAGATATCGCTCAGCAGCTACTCGCGAGCTGTGGAACCTGGAACGTGGAACGTGGACAAGCCTCCACCTCCAACCCACGTCACAATCCACACACCCATTGTTTACTGAGGCCCGAGGGTCAATATTAAATATGAGATATTTCAATAACTACTTAATTAGAAAAGTATGACATAAAAATGAGCAAAGAAGAAATGGAATAATGATCAACTTTAGTCATTACGAGAAAGGACCAAGTTATTAAAGAAAAGCGCTTCTTACTCCCTTCAAACTGAGATGGCGGCTAAAGTCGAGGTCGGTCCGGTCCGGTCCGGTCCGGTCTTCAATTTAGAAGCCAGCCACTGACTAAAGGCTGGTGCAATTGTCGGGATGGTAATTAATGCAATTTTAAACTCCAACACGCCTGGGTTCTATATAACGGCGTCGGATATATCCAGGCTGGAGATCGCGACCTCATCGTACGCGTGGCGTCCGACCGCGTCTCGCGACTGCTGCTCGTGCTCGACGGGCTCACACGCGCGTCGTGCTCGGCGCGGGCGCCTCCGCGAGCGCCGCTCGTGCTCGACGGGCTCACACGCGCGTCGTGCTCGGCGCGGGCGCCTCCGCGAGCGCCGCTCGTGACACGCGCACCACGTGCAGCTGCAGCGCCCCGTCGCGTGCATCGCGTGTGCTGCCGGGACAGGTCGCGCGGGATGGCTCGAGGCGAAGTAGTGAGCACAGACCTACCTCCTTGAATGTACCGACACCGAGACCGAACTGAGTTCAGCGTGGGTGTTTGCAGCGCCCTGTTATGTGAAACGACTACATTACTGTTTCCACTCGTGCGGCGGGCCGGGGCCGGGGCCGGGGCCGGGGAGGGGAGGGAGGGGTACCACAGGCACATACCGTCACATGAATGCGGTATTACTGTACCTACATTGAAATGAGATCATGATATTATTGAAGTTTTTATATTTAGCTCGAGTGGCGTGCGCGCGCCGAAGATAGGTCAGGTCAGAGGAGGTGTTTCGAGTTTCCGCGCTTCAGCGAAGTGTGGCTGCTGGCTACACCGGTCGGCGCGGGCGCGGCCGCGTGAAGTGTTGGCGCCTCCGCTGCCGCTGGCCGGCGCGGGCGGAGGCCGGGGGCCGGGACGGCCGCTCCACGAACCGCTACTAGTCGAGTAGTCGCGCTCCCGGCATCCGTGTATGAGGAGTCTGGGGTCGCTAGCTACACCTACAGGAGGACACCTGTGTTCGAGTACCTACTTGCGACTAGCAAGCGACAGTTCGGAATGTTCGGAGGTCGTGGTAGGCCCCGGAGCGCCGCTGTGTTAATAATTCCTTATCGCAGATGTGTGTACTGCGTACGTAGGTAGGTAGTTATTATTCCAGAATTATTGAATGCGCGTTTTCCTGGTGAGCGCCGCGCCGGCGCCGGCGGAGGTCGGAGGCCCGCACCGCCGGCGGGTCACCGGGTCACCGGTCGCCGGCCAAACAAATCAGATGTACATATAAGTAATCATCATATCATTCATCATCATCATTATCATTAATAATAATAGCCTTTATTTAACAATCCTGTACATTTATGGAGAATAATTTAAATTTAATTAGGTATGTGTCACCGGTATTGTCTTGCGTCTTCGCATAGGCCTCCCCAAGAGCTTGCCATAG
Source organism: Biston betularia (assembly GCA_905404145.2). Taxonomy (NCBI): domain Eukaryota; kingdom Metazoa; phylum Arthropoda; class Insecta; order Lepidoptera; family Geometridae; genus Biston; species Biston betularia. The sequence continues at coordinate 28,911 of FR989863.1, forward strand.
TTTCCGATTTTGAGTCATCCTTCTCCACGTAACACCTGCCGTTTTCCGAATATCGTCTTCCCATCTCGTACGCTGTCTTCCTTTCTTTCTTTTATTTTGTCGTGGACACCATTCCGTTACGTCTTTAGCCCATTTTTCTTTTTTATTCCTGATCATATGGCCTGCCCACCTCCACTTTAATTTCTTTATACAGTATGTTACCTCATTAATTTTAGTTTGGTCTCTTAATGTTTTTAGTTTGACTTTGTCTTTTAATTTAACGTTCAACATACTTCGTTCCATACTGTGTTGGCATGTCTCAAGCTTTCCGACCGGCTTTCGATACATGAGTCGAATATTTTTTTCTTTGCTTTGAGAGGTACCTGAGGGTTTTTAAAGACTTCTTTTAAGGACCAGTAACGCTTCCATGCTAATTGTGTTCTATTATTTATTTCTTTTGTTGTTAGGTCTTGTATAGAAATAATCTGTCCGAGGTATGTATATTCTTCAACATATTCAACATTGTTGCCATTTACTGTTATGGTGACTTTGTCATGGTTTGTCATTAGTTTTGTTTTTGTAGCATTCATTGAGAGTCCGACTTTATCACTTTCGTATAACAGCTGTTGTAACATCTCTTGCAGGCTTGTTGGATTATTCGAAATCAGGATCAGATCATCTGCGAATCTTAGATGGTTTAAATTCCTTCCATTGATGTTAAGTCCATATTTATCCCAATCGAGTCTTCTAAATATGTATTCCAGAACTGCTGAGAACAGTTTAGGTGAAAGTGGATCCCCTTGTCTGACTCCTCTTTTTATAGGGAAATGTTCGCCTTCTCTTTCTGTTCGTATTTTTGCATTCATGTCTTTGTATACATTGTGTATTAGTCTTATGTATTTGTTTTCAACTCCTTGAATTGCCAGCGCTTCCCATATTTTTGTATGTTTAATAGAGTCGAACGCTTTGTTGTAATCTATGAATGCTAAATAGTATATAATACTATACTCGTGACTTTTCTGAATAACTTGTTTAATGGTATGTATATGAACAATTGTAGAAAAATCACTGCGAAAGTTTTCACTTTCACTTTACACTTTCGCAGTGATTTTTCATCATTATCATTACATATAATAAAATGGTAACAGAGTTGTTTAATTGTAAATATGGATCAACGCCATTTAGTTAGTTATAATTAACCTAGATGGCGTTGATCGCCGTTAAAACGCGCTACCGTTTCGTTTACTAATTTTACTTTCTAAAATTCTTATTTTTGAACGGTGTGATTGAAGTGATTGAAATAAACTATATTAAGTTTGATATCTCGCTCTGTTTCATTTCACATCATTTGTCTGGGTTCTGTACATGGTCCTTCGTATTGCCGGGAAACGGTTTACGTGGTTGACGGTGACAGTTGACAACCCTTTAGCACCGAACAGGGTAGTGGTTCGCTACTGGTGCAGGAAGTTTGTGGCAATATTTACTACCCAACCGATCGACCGACCCGGTGGTCGGGGGGGAAGTGTACCTCCAACTCTGGGTGCCGCCTGGCGGTAGCCCCCAGCGCGGGAGATCATAGTCATTAGTGATGTTGCGGTACCTCACACTCTCCGGTGTGAGAGGGGAGCGGAGTACATCTGTCTTCGGATTGGACCCTGCAGTAACCTGACGTCATTGAAGTTATAGCATCATCGTGGTGACGTCATAATCAGTGAAGTGTTTGGTCAAGCGTGAGTTCTTGGTGGACAAAAATTGTGAGTACATTTTCGACCTTATTCTCTTGAAGATTTAAGAAGAATCAAATTATTAATACTTGAAGAAATTGTTTTGACAAGGTTCTAGAGACTTAGTAAATTTGTGATAACTTTTCTTGGACTTGTAAAATTTTCTGTGTTGCATGTTATTTAAGTTAAAAGTGTAAAGACGGGGAACCTATGTCCAAATAGGTATAGAATTTTCTACGACAAGGTTCTATACACTTAAGAGACATTTGAAATTGTTCTTATCGACTTAGAAAATTTATGTGAAATATCTTTGGCTAAACTTAGACTTTTTATCATTTTTGTTATAAAGTATTATTGTTTGTTAATGTAAGTATTATTACTGCATTACTTACATTAATTTTACGATGGCAGCCGCTTATTTAAGACTACAGGACAATGTTGCGGCGCAAATAAATAAGTCTAAAGTTAATTATAAAAAATCATCAAGAGAAAGAATAACTCTATCATATGTCGGCACACGTTTTTAGAAACATTAGAACAACACTGGAAAGAGTTTCAGAATAATCATCGCAAAATCATAGCAGAAGTTCCGAGCGAAGAATTACAAAAGTCGCCTTACATTGCAAATGATTTGTACGATTCTACTGAAGAAACGTACATTGAATACAAATCAGTGTTAAAAGATGCTATTCTGAAACTAAGACCAGATCCTGCAACTACTAAATCTAGTGCGGCTCAAGGAACTGAAAATTTCAGCGTAAAATTGCCTAAAATCGAGATCCCAAAATTCTCAGGTAAATACACCGAATGGGCAAGTTTCCGCGAGTTGTTCACTTCCCTGATCCACAATAATAGCAGTATAGACAATGTACAGAAGTTGCATTATTTAAAGAGTTCAGTTACTGGAGAAGCTGAACAGTTGTTGCGGCTTATTCCAGTTACCTCTAATAATTATCAGGTTTGCTGGACTCAGTTAGAAAATAGGTACAATAACAAAAAGTATTTGGCCAATTGTATTCTAAAAAAATTAACTTCTCAAAGGGCGTTAACGACTGAATCTTCTAGTGCATTAAAGCAGTTGCTAGACACAACCAAAGAATGTCTGAGGGGCTTGAAGAATTTAGGTGTTAATGTTACTTCGTGGGACGTTATAGTAGTTTTCTTGATCAGTCAAAAACTAGATGCTGAGTCACGCAAAATCTCAAGAAAACTCTTGAGACAGGTTTAGTTACCGGGCTAGGCGGTGACCGTGGCTCGACTATCGCGTCGAAGCACACAGTTATGCTAACTATTCAGTCACGCCTAGACCCAACCTTTACTTTGACAGTAAAGGCACTTGTGGTACTGTGGCATCTGCTAACGTTAACCGTAGCGAACAGTGTCACGGCATTGTGAATATGCATTTAGCGCATGTCGATCAGCAGTCCGAGAACGACTTGCTGAAAAAGTTCTGAGAACTGGAAACAACCATCCACCCAGAAGCGGAAGCATTTGACTCTGGACGATCAAAAATGCGAAGAGTGGTTTACTCAAACCACTAAAAGAGATCATTCAGGCCGATACATAGTACGCCTTCCATTCAAAACAGCAGATCCATTATGCAAGTACGGAGGCTCTAGTAACATTGCACGAAAACGGTTTCTGATGTTAGAAAAACGTCTTACTAGCAAGGACCCCAAGCTTAAGGTAGAGTATTCTAATGTTGTGAACGAATATCTCTCCATGGGTCATATGGAAGAAGTCCATAAAATCGAACAACCAAATGCTTTCTACCTCCCTCACCACGCTGTGGTGCGGCATGACAAAACCACTAGCAAGGTACGTGTGGTTTTTGATGGTTCTTGTTCTGGATCCAACGGCGTCTCATTAAATGATGATTTAATGACCGGCCCGACTCTGCAACCAGAGTTAAGGCATTTGGTTATGCGCTGGCGTTGTTACCCGATCGCAATTGTGGCAGACATCGTCAAAATGTTCAGGCAAGTGAAGGTAGCAGATGAAGATGTTGATTTTCAACGGATTTTCTGGCAAGATTGTGGGAAGCAAGAGTCAGGTCAACAAAAAATCACCTCAAAAGGGTCATCGGTGATTCAACGTTGACCTTCGAAGAGCTGTCCACGATACTGGCTCAAATTGAGGCATGCCTCAATTCGAGACCAATATCACGTATGCGTGATGGATCTGACGATGCAACCCCTTTGACACCAGGTCATTTTCTGGTTGGGGAACCATTGGTGCTGGTCCCAGACGCTAATTACATAGATTCGAGTGTGTCTTCTTTAAAGCGCTGGCAGTTGACCCAACGCAAGGTCCAAGAATTCTGGAAACGTTGGCCCAGATAATATTTAACCCAGTTACTTCAGCGCCATAAATGGAAGGAAGCCACTCGAGAACTTGAAACTGGTGATATGGTGCTGGTAAAAGAGGAAAATCTTCCCCCAGCTAGATGGCTCTACGGTATTGTAATAGAGAAGCATAATGGTCCAGATCAAATTACTCGCGTTGTTAGTTTGCGTTGTAGAGGTAGTATTATTAAACGATCTGTCTCTAAACTCTGTTTATTACCTGTAACCAATTGTAATTAATAATTCCAGAAGTTTGTTAAACTTACGACTTTATGATTGTTGCTAAAATGTAAAATTGCTAGATTTATATTAACTAAATATTTACCTGTTCTGAGTTGTAAATTTCATTTTTTTTTTGTTTCTATCAAAATTTGCTGTCGAAACTCTCGAATACAATTGTTTGAATGTTTTAAGGTTATCGAATTGTTTTAATATTAAGGTAAATGCTCGGAATGTAACCGCAATTTCATCCCGTATAATATGGACATGTGGTCCATGGGTGGCGGAATGTTTAATTGTTAAATAGTTTGTCGTATGGATCAACGCCATTTAGTTAGTTAAAATAAACCTAGATGGCGTTAAAACGCGCTACCGTTTCGTTTACTAATTTTACTTTCTAAATTTCTTATTTTGAACGGCTGGATTAAAGTGATTGAAATAAACTATATTCAGTTTGATATCTCGCTCTGTTTCATGTCACATTATTTGTGTGGGTTCTGTCCAAGAGTCGTGTCTGTACATTAAATATTTTTTCAAAAAAACAATTTATACATTTTGTATTAATGTAACAGATGCCAAAAATGTAGTTTTTGAAAATGTTGTCTGTTTGTCTGTGCGTTTGTGCGCGCTAATCTCAGAAACGGCTGAACCGATTTGAACGCTGTTTTCATTGATACGTTATGGAATGTTTCCCATAACATACTCGTATAGACTTTGTTTAATTCCAATCGGTTCACAAACAAAAAAGTTACGTCAATAAATGTGATGCGCGGTATAACGTAGCAACGTGCTTCGGTCTATTTCGCGAAAATGTTTGTTAACTGTAGTTTGTAAAACCACGTCTCGAAGATTAAATTAACACAAAGTTCAACAACCTATATCCATCCTTCCAACTGTTTAATGTAATATTTACAAAATTATAAACGTGAAAGTTTTTATGTTTGGATGTTTATTGGAAGCATACTTATAATCCAGCATATGCACTCATCTATATACACACATAGAATACATCACCAACCTTCATCATCATCATCATCGTCGTCAAATAAATAAAGTTTAAGTTGCTGTTTACAATGTCAAAATAACAGTTTTTTTACCCCGAAATTAGGTAGGTAGTTTCGTTGGGATGAAAGTAGAAATGTTTACTTAGCAAAACCATAGTCAGAGTTCTATACTAAGTAATGTAAAGCACACCTAGCCTGAAACGGAACTAGCTCTAAAGTGAGATTGCCGGAACACGCCGGTAGGCGCTTGGCGGCTGACATCCAACTTGAGGGTAGCCAGCCAGCCGCGTACTAGCAAATACCCTACCACGCTATATGCTATGCTTTTCCTCACGATGTTTTCCTACACCGGCAGCTCAAGTTCATTGTTGGGGTTTGAACCCAGGCCTTTCGACGTGTGAACTGACCTCGCTAACCACTGAGGCGGGATATTGAAAAAAACAATTCGCGCAACTTGCAAACAGATTTATTTAACTAATGTGAAATAAGTACCTTCGTGTACATCGTGTAGACTAATAAATAAACACTTTGTATCGCGGGGCGGCGCGGGCGCGGGCGCGGGCGCGGGCGCGGGCGCGGGCGCGGGCGCGGGCGCGGGCGCGGGCGCGGGCGCGGGCGCGGGCGCGGGCGCGGGCGCGGGCGCGCGCGTCGCGCCGCGACACTGGTGCAACATGCGCGTCACGCACATCGTAACAGCTTTCAATAACACTTATACCTACATACCCATTATTTATTATTTACAATTATGTATACCGGGTTATTTGCTCGCCGCGCAGGAAGCCGGGGCTACCAACAACAACAACAACAACAACCAGAACAAGGTGAGTACTTGTACGTACCTTCGGCTTCCTACGTAGCGACTAGCGAGACAATAACCCGAACAAAACTGAAACCTGATCGAATAGTCCTCGGGAGGAGGGCTATTCGATCAGGTTCTTCCTTCCTCCTGTAAACGTTACAATTCTCAGCTCTTGTACTTTATTTATCTCATTAATGAACAATTATGTACATGTATATACGTGTAGGCAGCGAGTGCCCGGCACCGCGCGCCCGCCCGTCTGTCCGAGACCAGTGCGCTTCTACGGCCGGCGCTGGAACGTGGCGGCCCCAGCGTCAGCAGCACGCCGGCGGCGCGGGCGGCGGCAGGAAGGCGTCCGTGTCGCGCGGCGCGCCGCCCTCCGCGCTCAGGTCCGTGGAGTCCGTGGTGGCCGAGAGCGGCGCCCCCCACGACGTCCAGCGCGCCTGCAACACACGCTCGCTGTAGGCGGGGCGCGGGCGCGGGGCCGCTCCCCGCCCGCACAGTACCTGCGCCGCCGGCTCCGGCTCCGGCTCCAGCGGCAGCGCGTCCAGCGGCACGTCGAGACAGGGCGCCAGCAGGCGCGGCGCATCCGCCAGGAAGGACGCCACGGCCGCCGCGCTCGGCCGCGCTCGCCGCTCGCGCTGCCAGCACGACCTCATCAGCCCCTCCCTGTGGGAGCACACGCACGAGTCAGCGGGTGTGGGGGTTAGGTCTGGCGGCGGCGCCGGGGGGCGGGGGAGAGGCACTCACAGCTGCGGCTTGAGCCCGGGAGGCAGGTCCAGGGCCCGGCCCGCCTTGACGCGCTCCAGCACCTGCGCGTTGGAGAGGCCCTGGAAGGGCAGCGCGCCGAAGGTGACGATCTCGTATAGCAGCACGCCGAAGGCCCACACGTCGGAGGCGGGCGAGAAGACGCCGAGCGCCAGGCTCTCGGGCGCCATCCAGCGCACGGGCAGCATGCCCTTGCGGCCCAGGCGGTAGTAGTCGTGCTCGAACACGAGCCGCGTCATGCCGAAGTCGGCCAGCTTGACGGCGCGCTGCGCGGACACGAGGCAGTTGCGCGCCGCCACGTCGCGGTGCACGTACCGCTGGCGCGCCAGGTACGCCAGCGCGCGCGCCGCGTCACGCGCCATGCGCGTCAGCCGCGCCGGCGCCACCTCCTCGGCGCGCGCGGCGGCGCCTCCCCGGCCTGCCAGGTGGCGCCGCGCCAGCAGGTAGCCCTTCAGGTCGCCGTACAGCATGAACTCCATCACCGTGCACACGGGCTCCGTCTCGGTCACGACGCCCAGCAGCCGCACCACGTTCTCGTGCTCCAGGCGCTTCATGGCCTCCGCCTCCGCCAGGAACTCCAGCTTCTCCTCGGTGCTGGCGCCCGCCTTGAGCGTCTTCACGGCGACCGCGCTCCAGGCGCGCCCGTCGTGCAGCAGCGCGTGCCCGCCGTACACGGTGCCGAACGCGCCTGTGCCCAGCTTGCGGTTGATGACGACGCGTTCGCGCGCCAGCTCCCAGCGGTCGGGCGCGGCGGGCTTGGGGCCCAGCGCGCGCATGCCGAGCGCCGCCAGCCGGGCGCGGCGCTCGCGGCGCGCGCGCCTGCGCCAGCGCCACGCGCCGGCCGCCAGCAGCGCGGCCAGCGCGGCCAGCGGTAGCGCCGCCGCGGCCGCGTGCGCGACGCGGCAGTCGGCGCGCAGTGCGTCCGCGAGCGGCTGCAGCGCGCACCGCTCGGCGCCGTCGTCGGGCGCGCGGCCGTCCGGCGTGCGCCAGCGCAGCGCCGCGGGCGCCAGCGCCAGCCCGGCCGCGCGCCAGCTGCCGACGCGCACGGCGCGGCCGTCGCGCCACTGGCGCAGCACCATGGCACCGGCGCGCGCGCGCGCCCCGCCCGCGCTCTCCCACTCGAACGCGCCCGTGACGCCGGCGTGGGGTGCGCTGCCCGCCTCCTCCACCAGGGCCCTGCGCCTCGGGAAGCTTAATAGTTTCACAAAACTGGACATAATAATGTACAAAGACAGAAAGTTACAATACACGAAAAGCCCTGTAGCCCTGTATGACGCGTGTGCTCGAAGATTTGCCAAAAGCCAGTTCGAAATTTAAATAAAACGTTTGGTAAGTTCGGTTTGAAACCTCGGTTGTCATGTTTCAAAAATTATAAATTACAGACAGAAATGAGTTTACTATGTCATTTATTCGACCACTAAACCACGATTCACGATATAGACTTTCGATTTATCTCGAAGAAGGTCGTCAAGCTGATGCTAAAACTTCCAAGCAATGCGAGAGCGAAACTGTGCGCTACTAACGCCATCTAGTTTTATACCTTCTAACCAACATGTACCAACTCTTACACCGCAAACATGCGCCGACCGCGCAGAGACGAGTGTCCACAGCTCGCACGAGCGCAACGTGGCAGCTCGGGGACTCGAATGTTATTCTATTTGCGAGCCGACTAAAAGATAAAGTTACCTGACGCGATCGTCGCGGTGCAGGTCGTCGACCGCGGCGCCGTCGGCGGCCAGCAGGCGCGCCAGCGAGGCCGCCCACAGGCGCAGTGTGTCGTATAGCAGCGCGGCGGCCGGCGGCGGCGCCTCGCACGCGCCCGCGGGCGCGCCGCGGCCGCAGCGCCGGCGCCAGCGCGCCGCCCACTCGGCCGGCGGCGCCCAGTCGGCGGCCCACGCCGGCGTCGCGCTCAGGTACCCTTCTGCCGTGTCCAGAAGCTCGGCGTGCGAGCAGTTGTGCACGTCGGCGTCGGTGGCGCGCGGCTCCAGCCAACGCGGCGGCAGCGCGCCCGCCAGCAGCCACACGGCGCCCACGCGTGGCGCCAGCCCCGCGCCGCGGCCCGCGCACAGCGCCGCGCGCGCCGCCCGCGCGTCCTCCACGCACACGTACAGGATGTGCGCGCGCGCCGCCGCCGCCCGCGTCGCCCACTGCAACCAACCCGTCGACACCGGTCACTCCCGCCCTCGGAAGGCCCTCCTCCCTCGCCGCACCTCCTCCACGCACCTCGCGCACCAGCCGCGCGTCGAGCCGCTCGCCATCCCCCGGCAGCTCCACGTGCACCACCACCTCGGGCGCCAGGCGCGCCGGCTCCAGCGCCGCGCGCGTCGCCAGCTCGCTGAGCACGGCCACGCGGCGCCAGCCCAGCCGCGCCAGCAGCGCCGCTAGCGCGGCTGGCTCGCGGCGCGCGTCTCCCGCCGCCAGTAGCGCGAGCCGCGCGCCGGCGGCCGCGGGCGGCGCCTGCGCCGTGTACGCCAGCGCGGGCAGCGCGAGCGCCACGCTCTGGCGCGTGACGTCCCCGAACACGGCGCCGCACGCCGGCCCCGCCACGGCCGACAGCGCGCCGAACTCGCTGCCGAGCGCGTCCGTGAGGTACTTGAAGGCGCGCGGGCCCGAGCACGCGTCGTCCAGCAGCTCCACCTTGAAGTCGAGCCGCGGCGCCTCGTCGCGCTCTGCCAGCTCCGCGGCGGCGGCGAGCGCGCGCGCGTCCCACGCCTCGCGGCGCGTCGTCGCCGGCAGCATCACGGCCACGCGCACCTCGCCGGCGCGGGCGGCGGAGGCCCAGGCGGCGCCCGCGCCGGCGTGCGCCGCGAGCGCCGCCCGCGCCGCGGCGCGCGCCCCCTCAGCGCGCGCGCCCTCCTCGAGCGCCAGCAGCGAGCGCGAGTCGAGCGCGAGCGCGGCGAGCACGCGCAGCGCGCTCGGCGAGCGCGCCAGGGCACGCGCGTTCACCAGCTTGATGAGGCGGCGCGCCTCGAAGGGGCAGTGCGCCGCGAGGCACGGCGGGGGGGCCAGCGCGCGCGCCCCGAGCCGCCCGAGCGCGCGGCCGTCAAGCGCGCGCCCGCACAGCAGCGCGGCGCGCGGCGCCAGCGCGGCCAGCACGCGCGCGGCGCCCGCGCCCGCCGCCGCGCCCGCGGGCAGCGCGCCGACCCGCGCGTGCAGCCCGAGCTCGCCGACGATGCCGCGCAGCAGGGCGGCGTCGCCGGAGTCCGCGGCCAGTACCGTCGCGTACGGCGATTCTGTATTCGACGCATTTTCGTGCTCGAATCTTAAAAAGTAAACACATATTGTAAACTCATTTCACGTAGAAAACGAACTGCTGTCAGCTGATAACATAAATAGGAGACAATGATAACACAGAAGTACACTAGTGAGTGCCCCGAGCACCGGCCGCGCGGCACATGTAACAATACCGTAATTATTAATAAAATAAATAAATAAATAAAATAGCCTTTATTGCTGTTTCCTTCTTACATAATTATTATAAGCCTACTTCTCTATATAAACTAATTTTTGATTCATATTTTGATTGATCGGCAACTGGATGTTATTTTGGAACAGCTTGTCTGTCGACAAAGGCCTCCTCCAAAGATTTCCACGTGTTCCTGTCTCTTGCTATCCGGGTCCATACCGGACCAGCTATTTTTTTAAGGTCGTCTTCCCATCTTTTGGGTTGTCTACCTCTATTTCTTTTGCTCCCTCTTGGGTACCACTCTGTTACTAGCTTGGTCCATTTCTGCTTATCTTCTCTCAACATGTGTCCCGTCCAACGCCATTTAAGTTGTCTATAGGATGTGTGTGCATTTTTAAATTTTGTTTTATTTTTAATTTCTTTTAGTTTTACTCTATCTCTTCTTTTTATACCTATAATACTTCTTTCTATTGAATTCTCAGGCATTGGCAGACTTTTAATTTATGTTCTTGTTGTTCTGTTAACGCCCATGTCTGGCAACCGTATAGTAAGCATGGCATGATGCACATTTCGTATACTTTCTTTTTTATCTTCATTGGCATCTCTTTATTCTTCATTATTTCTCTGAGTGTCCAGAACTTTTTCCAAGTATTAGTAATTCTTCGTTCTATTTCTTTATTCATACAATCTTCTGTAGATATAAGTTGACCCAAATATACATATTCGTTTACATATTCTATTTGTTCATTATTTATTGTTATTTGTTCATTGGTTATCGATTGTTGAGAATTTGTCATAATTTTGGTTTTGGTTAGATTCATTGTCAGGCCAGCTTTGATACTTTCATCTGATAGTTCTTGTAACATTAGTCCAAGGGTTCTGGAGTCCTCTGAGAACAAAATCAGATCATCTGCGAAGCGTAGATGGCTGAGATTTTCTCCATTTATATTTAGGCCATTTTTGGTCCAGTTTAGATTTCTAAAGATCATTTCCAGCACTGCTGAAAATAGTTTAGGGGATATAGGATCTCCTTGTCGTACACCTCTTTTAATAGGAAATTCATTTCCCATAGATTCAAGTTTAATTTGTGCTGTGCCAGATGAATATACGTTTTTAATTATTCTAATATATTTTTCTTCTACCCCTTGAGCTATTAGAGCGTGCCATATATACTCATGTTCCAATGTATCAAAGGCTTTATTAAAGTCAACAAACCCTATATGATATGTTTTATTATACTCTTTATATTTCTGTATGATTTGTCTTAGAGTGTGTATGTGATCAATAGTTGAAAATTTGCTCCGAAAACCAGCTTGTTCCTTAGGTTGGTTTTCATCTAGTGTATTAGTAATTCTGTTTAGTATAATTTTTGAAAATATTTTATAAATATTGGACATTAAGCTGATTGGTCTGTAGTTTGCAATATTGTCCTTGTCTCCCTTTTTATGTAATAGAATAATTGTCGATTTAGTCCAGTCTTCCGGGATAGTTTCAGTTTCGAGGATTTCATTAAATAAATCTGTAAGTTTTGGCGCTATTACTGGTAGCGTAGTTTTTAGCAGTTCGTTTGTAACTAAATCTGAACCAGGTGCCTTATCTAGTTTTTGTGTTTCGATAGATTTTATTGTTTCTTCTTTTAGAATTGGTTGGATTTCCTCTTTATTTATAAATTTATAATTCTTTATTTCTTGATCCTCGTTACGACTTTGATATAACTTTTGGTAGTATTCCGTAGCGATTCCTAGTATTTCTGGTCTTTTGGTGGTCGTTCCACTATTTTTATTTTTCATATTAGGAATCCAGTCCTTTTTGTTGTTCATTTTTTAAACGCCTTCTTATACACATTCAAATATAAATATATTTTTAAGAATTATTATATTATATAAAATAGCCGTAAGAATCGGTACACAAAATAAGATTCTCACTGGAAGTCGTCGTCGAGGGAGAGCGAGCGCAGCGCGAGCTGCACGTCGGCGCGGGAGCGAGCGTACGCAGCCGCGACGCGCTCGTCGGCGAAGTCGAGCAGCGAGCGCGGGGGCGGGGCTCCCGCGGCGCCCGCGGCCGGCAGCGCGAAGCAGGCGCGGTGCGCCGGCGGCGCCGCGTCGCCGAGCTCCTCCAGCCCGGCGTCGCGCAGGAGCGGCGCGGCGGGCGCGCGCGCCGCCGGCAGCAGCGCCGCGTGCAGCGCGCCGCGCGCCAGCGCCGCCAGCGTGGCGTCCAGGCACGCGGGCGCGTCCGGCGGCGCGGGCGCGGCGCACGCCTCCGGCGCGGGCAGCACGCGCGCGCGCACGCCGCGGGCCGCCAGCGCGCCGCGCACCAGCTCCGCCAGCGCGGCGCCGCCCGCGCCGGCGCCCGACGCGAACGACACGCCGCTCACGGCCACCGAGAGCTCTTCTTGGGGCGTATCACCGCCGTCGGCTGCAACCAGAGAGGCGGTACTATAGGCGGACGCGGGGCGCGGCGCGGCGCGGGGTGGGGCGGGGCGGGGCGGCACGTACCGCGGCCGCAGCACAGCACCAGCACGGCGCAGCACAGCAGCGGCACGGCGCTCCACCTGCAGCGGTACAAGCGTCGTGATTTGTCAGCTCGCGCACACAAACTAAGTAGGTACCATTAGCCGGCAAGCCGCAACACACCTCATGTCGGGCGGCAGCTCTGCGGGGGGCGAAGCGCCCGCGTCGGCTCACGCTCTGGAACGACCCGAAGAAGGTCAGTCAGCCATGGCTGCTCAGTGCTCAGTCTTATCTTGATGGGCTAGAAAAAAAAATCTACGTGAATTATTTTTTTCTTGTTTTAAAAGCAAATACAAATATGTACCTAGGTACAAATGTTTTATTAATAACACCAAAGTTACAGCTCATTTAGCCATTCCTAGCTAAAAATATCAAAATCATAACTTAATACTAAAGTTAAATACGACAATACTAACAATTTGATCGCAAAAAAATCCAAAAAGAAAAAGTTGTGTAAGAAAACTGTAAAACTTGTATGAGGCGCGCACGTGCCTAGTGTCAATCTATTTATTTATTTATTTGTTTTTAGTCTATTATTAAAAATAAAATAATAAAAAATAAAAATATCGCAGGACATTACACAGCGCCATCTGGCCGCAAAGTGAGCAGAGCTTGTGTCAATACAGTGAAAATGTCAATGAAATAATATGCCACATATAAAATAAGTTAAATACGACAATACTAACAATTTGATCGCAAAAAAATCCAAAAAGAAAAAGTTGTGTAAGAAAACTGTAAATCTTGTATGAGGCTCGCACGTACCTAGTGTCAATCTATTTATTTATTTATTTGTTTTTAGTTTATTATTATTTTGTCTAAATTTTGAAATTGTATTTATTGTATATATTATAATTCTTGCATCAGTCCCCGGCCGGCACTTTAACTTAGATTACTTATTTAACATAAGCGAAAACTTTTAAGGCTATGTTAATTTTTCTTTTATTTATTTGTTAAGTTAGCAGCTGTTTGTTTTCCATGTAAAATAAAAATAAAATAAAATAATTATGTCAATACATATAATAAAATGTCAATAAAACAAAAATATTATAATTACTTACTAGTAATTCAATAATCTTATTCAATTAGTTTTAAATAATCGTCAAAGTCATAAAACAAGGTCGCTTGAAGTGAAGCCAAGATCTTAGTTTGCTTCTGAAGCACGCGATGGAAGGTGCATCCCGAATGGAAGCGGGTGCGGGCAGGGATGTTGGATGGCTACTCTGAAATTCTTGTACCAGCTGGCTAGAAAGCTGCTATTAAAGACGGAAAAATGGTACCAGGGTTGCCAGATGTCGAAATTTAAAAAAAAGGTTAAAACTCGCTTTAAAACTGTGTTACTCAAATAATTAACAAAAATGAAAATACAAACCTATACTTATTTTAATATAATTAAAGTAAGTATAGGTTTGTATTTTCATTCCTTGAGGTTGGAGCTAGCTATCAAATGAAACGAATATTACTGCACTTAACTGGCAACTGAGAACTGACCGCGATTTTAAATGTAATTATTTGATTTCAAATTCAGAAAAAAAACCTTTTTAGTTAATAATACTCAACTCTTTCATCAGTTGAAGAACATCAATCATTTCCATTGCCTGCGCTCAACGTTTGTCCGGTGATTTGTAGATTGTTATAGTACCCACATATAGCTGACATTGATAAGAAATTATAGTGTTTTGATTTCGAAGGGAAAGTTTCATGATATTATGGGAGTTGTGGTGTCAACGGGCCTGTTGTGCATCCGGATATTATATTACGACCTTCTATAATAATGTTCGTTTGTAATGACGCTACGCGCAATCTGCTACCATCGCAAAGTTTTGTTGCGTTTATTTTTCTGAAAAAAGGCTGTATTATGTTACTTCTTGTAATGTCAGCTATCTGTTCCGTCAAAATTAGCCCAGCCGTGTCAAAAAATAGTCGAAACAAACAGTCAGATAGACGAAAACTTAATAAAAAAACTGGTTTTGGTACAATGTATACTTGCATAAAATATATGCATTAGTTGTTAAAAAGTTGTTATTACTAACAGACATTTAAATTTTTAGTAAATAATTTAGACCAGACATAGAATGATTACCTAATAATTCCAGGTTTGTGGCCAGATTGTTTTCGAACCAACGACGTTATTCACGGATTCGAATACCTACTTCCAACGCCATCTGTCAGCGATTCAAAATAAAAAGTAACTGCCACAGCCCCCCACCTCCCAAGCTGAAGTGGCAATGGGCTGGACATATTTGTCGTAGAACCGATAACCGCTGAGGTAGACGTGTTTCGGAGTGGAGACCGCGTATTGGCAAACGTAGCGTAGGACACCCTGAGACTCGATGGAGTGACGATATACGTTGAACAACTGGAAAGATCGGGCTGAGTGGCGTGTCTTGGGAGAGACCTATGTCCAGCAGTAAACTTCGATAGGCTGATGATTATGATATATATAATAAATAACTTTAATAATATATTTTTTAAACTCCAATTACTGCCGTCTCGAAGTAAGTGGAATACAATAGCCAGTTTTGTAGTTTTGTTTCGAACTAACGACATTATTCACGAATTTTTAATACTTCCAACGCCATCTGTTAGCGAGTTAAGATAAATAGTAACTACCATACCCCACCACCAGATGTCGTTTTTAACTAAACCAAGTAGAAAACCATCAGTAGAATAATAAATAATTATATGATTCATGTGAATTGAATTCACAACGTACTTGACGCCGGAACAGTCGCTTACATTATACAAAGCACAGGTTCGATCTTGCATGCAGTGGATGGAGTATACTGCTCTCACCTCTGACGGACGGACGGATCGGCCTAGTGCCGAGTATCGAGAAACGAGCTAGGAAGCGCATTAGCAATGACTCTACCTGCTACCGGAGACACTTTGGTGCGCCGTGCGTGCGAGTGCGCTTCAGGTCTGCATGAGCTAATCTCCCCTGCCCACTCTACTGTCGGACAGCCAGGAACTTTAAACAGCGACACCGCTTCACGCTCGATATTCCAAAGACTCGAACTAAACGGTTCGAGTCTACCTTCATTGTACGAACCGCCATTTGCTGCCCGAGTGGGTGTTCTCTTGTAGATGCAATCTGGGTGCGTTCAAGTCGCGAGTGAAACGGTTTCTTCTAGGCGAGCGTGCTCCGTCGTAGGCCGCATCTTCGCTTTACATCAGGGCGGTTGGCGGTCAAACGCAAGCTTATAAGTAATAAAAAAAACTAATTTTTATACACAAATAAGATACAGTTATGACGTTACAAGACATTGTCAAACTTGACGACATCCGGTGGAGAGCAGCAGCAGCGCCCTGTAGCACTTTTATATATCCCGCGGGAAGCGGGGAGCGGGAAGCGGGGACCTACTGTGTTTATGGCATAACAAGTATCCTGTACCTGTAGAGGGTAGCTATATGTTAATCCACGTAGTAAACTGTAGTTGTGCCAAATTTCATTCAAGTTCGTTCAGCCGTTTCTGTGCGATTGAGTAAAAACACAAACTTTCAGCATTATGACATTAGTAGGGACCTGTGTAGGTATTGTTACATGTGCCGCGCGGCCGGCGCTCGGGGCACTCACTAGTGTACTTCTGTGTTATCATTGTCTCCTATTTATGTTATCAGCTGACAGCAGTTCGTTTTCCATGTGAAATGAAAGGAGGGTCTCGCTCGGGTATATTCATGCATTTGTCCGCCAGTCGCGACGCCTGACGCGGTGAAAGGAAACGTATCGCGTAAGCTAACGACACGATCCTGCACTACATATAATATCAAGTTACAAAGGTTGTGTTACATGACACATTCACAGCTTCAGTAGAAAAGTGAAACCGGAAGCTAGACACAGAAGGAGTCTTCAAACATTCTGGACATGTTTTTCTGAAACGGCCTCGCGAGGCAAGCAGCGGTGTAACGCTAGTGTCTCATGAATGGTTAGTTATTTATTTATGAATAAGTATGAGCGCTTTAGAACATCCACTCGATAGATTAATTGAATGACGAAATGTGCGCACAAACAACAACAAACCAGTTACATATGCTACTGAAGGACGTCACACAGATAACGCGTCTGCAACGTGACAGCCGGCGGCGGCGGCGGCGCGGGAGGGGCGGCGGGCGGCGGCGCGGGAGCGGCGACTGCTGCGCGAGCCGGCGGGCCGCGTACTGCTAGACTGCTACTGCTACCGCGGAGGCCGGGCCCGGGCGCCGCGCGCCGCCGCGCCGCCGCAGCGAGGTGGTGCCTGCTGCTCGGAATCGACGGCGGGTGCGCCGGTTTGCATACTCATCAATTCCATTTTATTTATTTTACATGGAACACGAACGACTAACCAGTAAGGATTGTTATTAACAATAATTAATGACTAAAATTTTAAATGTATCTACATAAGCCCCTCCCGCGCGTGCGCGCCCTGCACCCGCGCGTGCGCGCCCTCGTGCAGTAACGAGAGCGTGTTCTCAGCGAGCGTCGCGTCCCGCGCTATTCTGTTTACTGGTAATGTTGCGTCTAAAACTAGTTTCCTGAGCGAGTCGTGCTGCCTCCGTAAACAGATGGAAATGTGTTTTAAATTGAGGCCCGAGTGCGCGACTCGCTTCTAATTACTAAATAGCTAGAGTCGCGTTACACGCGTGGCGCGCGGGGTGCGCGGGGTGCGCGGGGCGCCGCCTCGACTGTCCAGTGGATGATGACTCACCACTGTTCCTATTGTTTACGATTATGACTATTACATTCTCGTATTTTTACGCAAAAGACAGGATTAAACGGTTTCTTAAACCTCTTTTCTATAGTCACGAAGAAAGTCAAAAGTTAAAAGGAATCCTTCGCCAGAGAACCGGTTCGCTGTCCGCCATTTGAGTGCTACCAATGGAGAAGTACCGGCCGTGCTTCCCCGCCCCCGCGCCGCCCCCACCTCACTCACTCTCCGAACAATAACATCTTCGCGCCGACATCCCACGCGACAGCCTCGAGAACAATAGTCTTTTCTGATTCTGTCTCGACTCGCAAGAGATTCTCAGCAGACGGGAAGCGGTTGTCGCTTGTCGGGTTGTCGGGTCGTCGGCACCGGGACCGCACGACAGCCGCGACCCAGACTAAATGGCGACGATAGATATATTTTATAGGAGGCAACATTTCAGAACCCATCATAAAGCCGGCCTCGGGCCTCGGCGCTCGCACCTCACCGAATAACGGGAAGCGGAGTATCTCTCTCATGCGATCCTGGAGCCCCCGTACCGGGGCGAGGTCTCCGCGGGGGCCGCGGCCGCGCGCAGTGCGCCGAGCGCTCAGCGCCGAGCGCCGAGCGCCGAGTTGGCAGCGCGACGCGGGTTGACAACTATTTTTGTAAACGCATGAGATGTTCTCGCCGGTATCGCGTTAGATTTTATTGTTTGCGCGGATTCCGCCCCCCCCCCCCCGGCGTCCTCACGCGGCGCGCGGAGTACCTACTTAAAATAAAAATAAATAAATATCGCCGTATATTTGTTCTGTGTCTGGGCGCGGCGTGCTGTATGAATTATAAGTGTGTATTTACAAAAAAAGTATATGCTGTATATTATGTACTCTGCCAAATATCTGAGTTCCATAGCACAAGCTCTGCTTAGTTTCATCAGACGACGTCGTGTGTAGTGTCCTGCGATATGTGTTTATCTGTACTCCGAGCCGGAGCCGAGGCGGACGCGCCTCTCGGGGGCAGACTCGCGCACCCCGATCCCACACGACGCCGGCGTGGGCAACCGAGTCCGCCGAGTCGGTTCCTGTGTAGTCGCATCTGGCTATAAAGTAGGTCCGGGGCCGCGGCCCGCGCCGGCTCCGCGCGTGACGTCACGCGTCGTCAGTCGGCGCTCACCGCGCGGTGAAAGTTTGCCAACTTATTCTGCGATAATAATTCGCGAAACAAACGACGTCGCGACGCGAGCCGCGCCGCCCACCTGACGGGCCTCGAGTCCGCCGAGATAATAACAATACGAGACGCATCGGCGTTCTGGCAGCGCCGCGCGCCGCCGCCGCTCCGCCGCCGCCTCGCCGCCGCGCCGCCGCCCCGCCGCCCCGCCGCCGCGCAGTGCACGTGTATTCACCGTCTGATGTTCCAAGCAGGTTCTGTTGTAGAACTAGAGCCGGACCATTTCGCCATCGGCAACATTAAATACAAATATTTTATTGTTAACACCAATGTTACAAGTCAATTCAACATTAGTTATAAAACATTGATTACATGTCAATACAAACATATGTACCTACTGGCAATATAAGATTTGTCAAGAATGGTTGTATCGTCCGCCGCGCGTGCCCGGTGGCAGGAGGAGGCCCGCGCGGGCCCGCGTGCGTGTGTTGTGCTACATATTCGCTGCGACCTTGTTTACTCCGAGCGAGAGGAACTTTGGCAAGTTTTAAAACCGTTACAGAAAATATTTTTGGCATAATTACGTTGTAGAGGCGACGCGAAAATACGAATTAATTAATTATATTTTATTGGCGCCGGGGCCGAAGAGGTTAGTACTATAGAACGGGTTTGTAGCGCGCGCGCCGCCGAGCCGCCGAGCCGCCGAGCCGCCGAGCCGCCGAGCCGCCGAGCCGCCGAGCCGCCGAGCCGCGCGTGCGCACCACCACCGCCGAGCTCGTGCTCGTGCTCGTGCCGGCACATGCGCGGCTGTAATTATTTCACTTTTTCAGTGAAATTCAAATTTGTTACAATTGACAGAATACTCGGAACGCGTGCGCACTGCGCAGCCCGCACGGACAACGCGCCGTGCGGAGTGCGCGCACCGGACGTCGGCGTCGCCTAGTTATGTGCGCCGCCCGCGCCGCGGCGAAGCCCTGGACTTTGTTTTGTTGCTCGAACTTCTGTGTACATATTTTGTTTTATTTGGAAAACATGCAGTGATAGGTACATACCTAATATCTAAATGACGAATCTATCACGTGATGCTAAGTGAGTTTTAAAACTACGTTTTTCTACCCTGTTAGTTCACTCTTGAGCTGTGGGACGCAGGTTCGATGCCCGTCCCGGACTAACGTTTATACGTATAGTTGTGTCAGTATTGAACTTGAAGCGCCGCTAGATGGCGCCGTGAGTTACATACGGCTCAGCCATTGGAACCGCTCCATCGCCGCGACCCGAGAGCTCACGCAATGTAACATTCTATTAACGATAACGCTAAAAGTAAAGCCAAAAATGTACTCTATAAACTGTCTGGCCCACACACGCGCGGCTGCGAGATGCAGTGCTGGGCGGCGCGGGCGCCGCCGCCGCCGTCGCGCCGGCCTCGGCTCGCGACGCGAGGATTCTGCGTTGAACATGACCTGAACTCAATCGGCGCGTTGCTGAAAACTCCTCAGTACTTGCCTACAATCACAGTCATCATTATTCTGTGATCGTTTCCGAGGGGGGCGGAGCGCCATCGCCATCTCCCCGGCGCCGCGCGCCGCCTCCGATCAAAATAAAACGGCTCCGGGGTTTGAAAAATGTAAAAGTGTATTAAGTTAAGTTCTTTAAAGTACAGTGGAGTTCTAAAAGTAGTGAGCGAGCGTCAGAAGCGCGAGGCGAGCCCGCCGCCGCGGCTGTCGGCGTGCGAGAGCAGCGCGTCCGCCGTCTGCTGCACGAGGTTGACGGCGGGCGCGCCGGAGGGCGGCTCCGGGCCGGCCCCCGGCAGCACGACGCGCGCGCGCTCCACCGCCGGCGCGCCGCCGCCGGCCGCCAGCGCCGCCGCCGCCTGCGCCAGCGCCGCGCCCGACTCCGCGCCCAGCACGTACCGCGTGCCTGCACGCACCAAAATGCACATTTTGAAAGAGTGACTTTGAAACGACCCGCCGCGCCGCCGCCGCCAGCCGCGCTGCTGCTCGCTGTGGAATCATGGAGTGCAGTGTCGGGATCTTCTCTCAGCTCGGCTCGCAGTCCGCACAGTTCGGAGGCTCGCGCAGACAGTAGCTGTTTTCCGAGGCTGAGCTCGTTTCTCTGGCTCCCGGCGCGCGGCGTCCCGCCAGCCCGACCGAGACCTTTTTTTTTTTTTGTATGACTAATGCTGTTGGCCGCAGATGGCCTCTACAGCGTCACCGGACTGTAAATACCGACCGAGACCGAGGCAGAGCAGGGCAGGGTACTGACCGCAGACGCGCGCGTCGGCCATGATGGCGGGCGCGAGGTCGAGGGCGCGCGCGGGCGCGTCGCGCGTCCAGCCGGCCTCCGTCGCCGGCCCCGACCCGAACGGCACCGACAGCCCCCTGCACGCACACGTGTCAACAGGTTCTCAATTCGTCTCAACATGTTTACTATTTTTTATTATATTTCATTAGTTTACTCGAAGGAGGTTACACCGAATTGTAAAAAGTGTAACTAAACGGATACTTTTAGATCAGGCAGTTATAAAAATCGGATAAAAGTAAAAGTACGACAAATAACGAACATTGCAATCAGAGGTCAGCACACGTACAATTTGCACAGTGTCGACTTTGTTGAGTTTGATATATTGGATGGAAAAGCAAGAGGCCTGGCTTTAAATATATGTAAACAAAGTGCGTGACACTAGTTTGTACAGTTTGAATTTGCCGCGTAATAACTTCGAAGTATAATCATTTATCTGTGAACTTGTTGGATTCTGTGGAGCGGTCTGTCACATCGACAGCACGGTAAATAAAATACAGAGGTTATGTCAGTTTAAACAGATGAGAATTATTTATGGTAATTTAAACATGAACGATTAATAAGAATTGGTGAAACATATAGCTTTAAATGTTGTTTCTCTTTTCAGGTGAAAATTGTGATTAATTAATAATGTGAAAGAATGTTTTGTAATAGTATTAAAGCTAGTTTGTGGACTAAAATAAAACTCCTCTCTTTTCAGAGCAACTCAATGTCGGTTGTTGTTTTTATATTCACCATAATAACATCCAAGGATAGATACAAATAACACAGTATATATCTCATGCGAGATATGTCACTCAGCAAAGGAAGTTGGAGGAATTGACCAGAGCACAGCCACAAAACACAGCAATGGACGGAGATCTGATGAATGGGGCCCAGAGCAAGTGGAGGATACACAGAGGCCTCCGGAGACGGAGCTCACGTGGTTACAAACGGGGCTGAACTATAATTGATCACCGGAGACAACGCGACCAAATTTACAAGAGTTTGCAATCGATACGGAAATAGCATGTGTAGGTAAGGGGAGCACGAGATGTAGCAGTGACACAGCAGCTCGCTAACGAGAACAGAAAAACGATGCAAAAAAACGGAACGGTTAATGCAGGATTACGCTGAGATGTGGTGACTAAGTGATCTAAGTAGATATAGATACATAAGTATATAGGTACATATCTATATATATCTGGTCACCGAATACGAACATTGAATGTTCAAATGGAAGGCAAACGGATAGAGCAAACTGAAAGCACGACCTTCCTCGGGTTTGAGATCGATCGTGGCCTAACATGGGAATCCCACATAGACAAGCTTCGTGGCAGGCTGGGGAGCGCGTGCTTTGCTCTTGGCCGAGTCTCTAGAGTGGTCCCCGATGTTGTAGTAAGAGCTTGCTATTTCGCCACCGTCCACTCGTTGCTACAGTATGGCGCGGAGTTATTTGGTAGGGCTGCAGACTGGGAGCGCGTATTTGTACTACAAAAGCGCGCTGTTCGCGCAATTGCAAAGGTTCCACAGGATGTATCCGTACGCCCACATTTGAAGAGGCTTGGAATCTTAACACTGCCAGCACTGGTTATATTTCAAGTTGCTGTGTATGTGAGAGCAACCCGAGCCTCGTATAAAAAGCTGAATAGCGGCCGCAGCCTGAACAAGCTCGCGGAGGTGCCCCGCGCCCCGCGCCCCGCGCACTGCAGCGGCCGGCCAAGTCGACGCACGTCATGGGTCCGCCCGTCTACAACTGACTGCCGGAACGCATCGCAGCAGCGCGAGCGCCTACTCTCAGTAGTTTTAAATTACGGCTTAAACGCTGGCTTATCGAGCAAACGTTCTACAGCTATAATGAATTCATTGAGTTTAAATGTTAATTACAGTTGTAATATTATTATTTTTTTGGTTTGACATTTTTTATATAATTTATTTCGATTACTTGACATTTGTTATTTGCAATTTTAATTTCTTATTTCTATTTTATATTAATGACATTTCGACATTTTATTAATTTTGGTATTATACTATAATTGTTATTATTACATATATGTCTGACTTGTAATTGTCCTATTACCAATAAAATGATTATGATTATATATAATCATGTTATAAATAGGAACGACAATCTAAATATAGAGACTTATAATCCGACATCCAAGCGTGTCACTCGTCTCCCTCATAACGCTCACCACATCCACGCACGCTAGACGCTGCCGCTGGGCACACTCTCCAGACTGCACTACGTGTGAGCTCCTACATGTGTGCGCAGAAGGATTCCGAGTGAGCGTACTGGAGCTATTGGGAATTTGGCAACATGGGAACACAGATTACTCATTGCTGAATGAACGAGGCAAAGTCAACTAGTGTTAGGGCTCCGTTATTCATGAGTAGTGGCGGGAGCAGTCCGGCTGCTACGCTGTCAGAATGTGGCTGGATCGGAGCCGCCATATACGTACGTGACGAGCGCCAGGTAGGTGTCGAGGCGGTCCACGACGGCGAGCCCCGAGGCCGCCCCGCGCGGCTCCGTGGCTTCGCCCGCGCCCGCGCCGCCGCTCACCAGCGCGTCCACCACCCTGCCGACAAACTCCTACAGTTCCCTGGGGTCCCGAAAAGGTTTGAAGTCTGATCGTCTTCACACGTTTCCATGTTAAGGTGCTTCCATTTCCATACAAACTATTTTTTTCCATTTGTGGACAAATGGAGCATAATTTTACAGTGAAATCACAGCTTCTGGCATTTATTTCTGTCGTTAGGTATTTGCGGTAAATCACAATTGATTAAATACAACAGTGGATTATTAGCATAATCTACTGTTTTATTAAAAATCATAGTCAGTCATACATTCTTAAATCAATCATACATTTGATTTTATGCTAATCACAATCACAATCACAACTGCTCGAATGAAACGGTAGATAAGTACCTACTGTTTTATACAAGCAAACAGTTGTTTGCAGGGAAATGGAACCTGGATATGACAACTCGTTTTAGGAAAGACAGAATGTGTCGCATCACAACACGCGGCTGCACCATTATCCATGTCGAGACACTGCACGTACCTCGCCTGCGCGGCCTCCAGCGAGCCGGGCGGGGGCTCCAGCGCGGCGGCCAGCGCCCGCAGCGCCAGCGGCGCGCGCGCCCCGCCCGCGAACACGCGCGCCGCGCCCGCCGCGCCCTGCGCCGGCGCCGCCACGCGCACCGCGCCCGCGCCCCACGCCGCCACCAGCTCTGCACAGAGCACACGCGCCGTGACTCCGGCTCTGCGGACCCTCGGCAGTCGGCGGGCACATCGCCCCGCACTTACTGTGCGTCCGACGCGGGCCGTAGCAGTGGCCGCCGACTAAACAAGTATGTTTTAACATCTTCTAGTACGAGAGGTTTCATCGTGGCGCGCCAGTAGTGCCTGCCATCACGCCGCGGCGCGTCCTGGCACGCGCCGCGTACTGCAGCTCGACGAGCTCAATGAAGGGGAACACAAGCAGATCTAGAGTTGTATCGCGCGCCGAGTGCGCCGCGAGCGGACGCCACTTCCACACTACCGACCGGCGCTGGTGTTCAGCTGCAGCGCCTCGAGGTAGGCGGCGAGCTGCGGCGCGGTGCTGAGCGAGCCCACCGGAGGCGCCTCCGCCGCCAGCGCCGCCGCCAAACTCTCCGATACCGGAAATCCATTCCTGAAACGTAGCAAAAACATACTTCATTTTAATAGAAGGAACGCAGTCGAATGTTCTCTCGTGAAAACGTGACTCGTCCGAGCTGACAGATGTGACGTATGGGCGACACCGACCTCGCGAGATCAATAGCCGGCTGCAGCAGCCGCGGCCACGGCAGCGCGCCGAGCTCGGCGTGCAGCGCCGCCAGCGCCGCCACCAGCCGCGGCGGCCGCGCGCCCTCCGCGCCCACAGCGCCCGCCGCGCCGCCCCACTCCGCCAGCAGGGGCTGCTGCGTGCGCAGCCGCCGGTACTCCCAGTACACCATGGCGCCGCTCCTGCGGGAACGCGACATCACTAACCAGCCGACAGCGCTCGAGCGGTACGAGCGCGACACGTGTGTACGTACGCGTCGAGGGAGGTGGCGTGCGGCGCCGCCACGGCGAGGCACAGCGCGGCGGCGGCGGCGGCGTCGAGCGCGCGCCCGCCCGCCTTCAGCGCGTCCGTGCCCGCGCGCGAGCACGCCGCCGCGCTCGACGCCACGCTGCCATGCGGCACCACCTCGTAGTCCCCGTAGTAGATCTGCGTGAAGAGCGCGAGCGTAATGGCGGCGGAGAGCGCGGCGAAGCAGGCCAGGATGAGCCGCGGGCCGCCGGCGCAGCAGCCCCCGCCCGCGCCCGCGCCCGCGCCCGCCGCCGCCTTCAGCGGCGCGTCCTCTCGCAGCTCCACCGCGCCTGGAATCCCACAATACTTTTAATGGTACGAAGCTTGCGCTCCTCGTAGATCCGAGGACCGATAGTGAATGTCCTCATAACGAGCAGATAATGCGGCGGCAGGCGACTCACCGGGCGCGCGCGGCGCGGCGCCCTGCATGGCGCCGGGGGGCGCCTCTCGTGCGGCTGCGTCCTGAAACTGTTCCCGGCACTGCGTCAGCTGATCGTGTCCTTGGAACGTAAGTTTTTATTGTGATCACGTCTCGCAGGACAATGTCTTTTTATATGATAGTTAGGCTCACGCTCGACCACCGTGTCCCCTGATGATAAGTGATGATGCGGTCTAAGGTGGAGGAGCGAGCGTGCGCCTAGACGCTGCCGATTCACTGTCGACTGTACTACTGCAGCAGAGCCGCCCGGGCCTGCGCGGCGGCGCGGCGGCGCGGCGGCGCGGCGGCGGCTGAGCGTGCAAGTAGGCGCCGAATCAAGAGTCATTAGTTATCAGACTCAGAATCAGAATAAGTTTTATTGTGTCACTGTGTACAAAGATGTTACAAAATTGTACTTAAGTATCAACAGCGATATCCATCGCGGACATACAATATCATTTATCACTATTTTAACTAGCAGTCTCAAGTAAACTATCACTCGCCTGGGACAACACATGTTGTTGCTGTTACCGTGACCAGTTTCGCTCGGTTTAACTGTGGCTTTATTAAAAAGTGGTAATAATGATGACACTGGTACCTACCTAGTAGTTTTGAAATATTTCATTTCGGCTAATGTGCAACGCGCGGCGCCATAATTATTTCATGAGAAAATAAGAAAAATAACGGGAAGTAGTTTTCTGTACCTACTTACTACATCTTTTCCTCTCAATATTTCGATTACAACATTAGGTTATTTAACCGTTAGTCTAGTACCTAACTGAGATTGAAACTGTTCTTGCTTCCACGGCTCTGAGCTCGCGGCGCCAGCTGTCTCGCCGCGCCGAGTCCCTAGCTTGCACCGGCACGTCACTTCCTCCGTAGTGTAAGTTGAAGCCTCAGAACATGTAATTAGAAACGAATGTCGGCCACAGAGCGCACTGCCCGAGCCTGCCGCGCAGTCAGCGGCGGCCGGCGACTCACCCGAGTTCCAGTCCAGACGCTGTAATGTAGTAAGGCTCGCAGCAGCGTCGTGTGTCCGGGGCCGCGGAGGCGCTGCAGTCTGCACCGAGCGGGGAGCGGCGAGCGGGGAGCGGCGAGCTGCGGGGGCGCAGGAACCGTGTCTGCTCTGCGCCGCGCCCGTGGAGGACTGGACTGGAGACAGCGCGGCCGCGGCGTGCGGCGCGCGGCGCGGGGGCGGGGGGGCGCGGGAGTAACGGCACCGGCGGAGGCGCGGTGACGTCACCGGCCCACTACAGCTGTGTTGTCATTCTTGCATTTTCGATTATAATGTGTGTAGAAGACATACTTCGAGCGCGGCGGCGCGCGGCGGCGGCGGCGGCGGCGGCGGCGGGCCGAGGCGTCGCGTGACGTCACCAGTGCGCGCCCGCGCCGGCAATTACTGTTAGTACGTACCTACTGTTATGCTTTTAGCGCACAGACGAAATGTTGCTACCTCTTTTGACAGATCTAGATTTGACATGTCGCTGTGCTAGTCTAATAGACAGACAAGTATCAAATAAAAGTACAAGTCTGAGGTAGTTTTTAATCTGAGGTACCTACAAGTTCCTTTAATACGCGTTTGTCCTGGATGGGAACCGAATTCACTCTCGGTTTACGAAGTACAGCTATTAACTATCTCACATATTTAATTTTTTATTTATATTTTTGTAACGATGATAGCTTAGTGGTTAGAGCGGTCGTTTCACACGCTGAAGGGCGTGGGTTCAATCCCCTACAAAAACTTCATGACGAAATCATAGCTACCACCTTCAAGTCAAAGATTTGCTAGAAAGCACCCCGCGGCGGGGTTCGGCTTTATTTATAATGCCAAAATTACATTTATCATGATCATTCGGTTCAGTCGACGCAGAACAAACGGACGGACGCCGCGCGAGCGCCTGCGCAGCTTCTCGCAGCAACTACGCGCGCCGGCGTCGAGAGGCGTTTCGTTATCTTCATCCGAGAAAAAAGTAGGTATGTCCGTCGACCCCGCCCGGGCGCGCAGCGCCGCGCGCCGGGCCGAGCCCCGAGCCCTGCTCGCGACTCAACAAGTCGCCCGCTAAGCCGATAATGTAATAAGTGGTTCACAATAATCCGCTCACCGCTGTCTACACACAAATGATTCACAAAAAGTGTACTTTGTAAGGTAAGTATTGTATGAGCCCGTAGTCATTATTCACTCTGTTTCCAGTATTCACTCGTCCTCATCCGCCACGTCGGCGTCGGCGCGCACAGGGCATGCAGCCACGTAGGCACGGTGGTGTCGCGAGAGCGCCCGACCGAGTCGCTCTACCGGCGCGGCGCGGCGTCTGGCGGCGACTGCTATGTGAAGGTGACCACTGATATGGGGAACGCCACCTCGGTATGAAAGGAATCTGCCGGCAGTAGCTGGCACAGGAAAGAGGAAAAAGATAAGGGAAAGCGAGATATTAAAATAAGTTCAAGGAGCTGGGTTGGCTCGGGTAGGCGCCGCGCGCCGGCAGGGGGAAATGCACAAAACACCCCAAGCGGGGCGTCAGTGCAGGACCTATCGCCCCCACTTCAAATAAGAATAAGACCCAGGTGTCTGTAGAGACTCAGGTGAAAAACTGTCTCTGTAAATGTGGAGCAGGCGTGTGTAAACGGGAAGCGCGTGCGATTGCTGCAGCTGTTTACAGGCGGCGCGGCGCGTGCTCAGGCCGGGCTATCCACAGCAGCCGGCGTCACAGCGTACGCACGCGTGCGACGCCGGTGGCGCGCCCGCTAATGAGTGTAACAAGATGAAGCCCTACGGTCGGTAATCCCGTACATAAGGCGCTGGCCCCGGCGGCGAGCCGACAGTCGTGCGCCGCCCCGACCGCCGGCAACATGGTTTACAACTTCAAGGTGTTCAAGAAATGTGCGCCCAACGGGAAGATCACGCTCTACATGGGCAAGCGGGACTTCGTCGATCACATCTCCTACGTGGAGCCTATAGGTGTGTGGTGACACTCGGGCTCGCGCTGCACGCTGCACGTGCACGCTGCACGTGCACGCTGCACGCTGCACGTGCACGCTGCACGTGCACGCTGCACGCTGCACGTGCACGCTGCACGTGCACGCTGCACGCTGCACGTGCACCTCGCTGGCGCTGACGCTTGTTTCGGTAGAAGCGCGTTCTATGTGTAAACTTACAACACACGTTCGATTGCTCTGATATTGTTGAGAAATGTTTGGCAACGTAAATAAACAGATATTTCATCTCTGCGGGGATAATTTTTGCTAACGAGGGTCTCGACCTGACTGAGAGAAAAACACTCGCAATGGAGTGTCTCACAGTAACTCGCACCAGAGCGGATGTTATACAAAGTTCTGTGCACCGCTGCACCATGGCCATGGGTATGCTCTCCGGCGATCTGGTGGTGAGACACGGGGTCGTCTTCGGGGTATAGTCATCGACGGTATCTTATTGGCCCTGGCGGCAGAATGTCTGCTAGTGCGGCAGTACGGACACGGACGCTCCTGCCGAGGAGGCGTGTCTCGTGCCGCCGTGCGAGCGCATGTGCTTGCGTGCAGACGGCGTGGTGCTGCTGGAGGAGGAGTACGTGCGCGGGCGGCGCGTGTTCGGCCAGGTGGTGTGCACGTTCCGCTACGGCCGCGAAGAGGACGAGGTCATGGGTCTCAACTTCTACAAGGAGCTGTTCCTCGCCTCCGAGCAGATCTACCCGCCGCCGGAGAAACGGGACTACGAACTCACTAAGACGCAGGTAACCACCCACCCTCATGTCGAACGTCAGCACGCGGGTCGGCTCCAGGCTCCACGCGAGAAGCACCTCACGTGCTTACGTTCTACTTCAATGAGCTCGTGAATTTATTATTTAGATATTAATATATACTTACTCGATTTCATGGTCTTATAAAAAGTGCCGTGCATTTACTTCCTGGAATGTTCCCGGGGAGCGTCCGAGCAAGTTGAATGTTTTGATGTAATGAACGCACTAAACATTGAACCTCTTTCGCTTGCCGCTCTACCGGCCGCGGCTCTGCCACACGAAGGTGTCACATCGCGTGCGCCTGCACACACGCTTCTGTGCGCGTGCAGGCGCAGCAGTGCTAGGGACGGGTGGTGTGTGGCAGGAGCGGCTGCTGAAGAAGCTGGGCGCGGGTGCGTTCCCGTTCCGGCTGGGCGTGCCGGCGGGCGCGCCCGGCTCCGTGACGCTGCAGCCCGGCCTCGAGGACGAGGGCGAGCCTTGCGGCGTGCACTACTACGTCAAGCTCTTCGTCGGCGACTCCGAGATCGACCGCTCGCACCGCAGGTCACACATTCATTTCAATAAATAAAAAAAAAACATGCGCAGTGCGCACCCTCGCACACGCGCATCGCGAGTCACACACACCTTCGCGCACCTCCATCACAAACCACATTCTAGAATGTACAAGTATCTTTCGTACCAGTGTTTAAACCTTCGATGGTCTCGACACCGCTCGACGTTACAAATAGTAACGACCGTCTCGAGGCCGACTTGCAAGGAAGATGGTAGAACGACTGTTGATGATAATTATATAAGGTCCGAAGACCGCGCGGTCACGTGTCGAGAACCCTCTGCTAGTAATGGCGAAATGCGACAAGAAGTGCTTCTAGGCACTGGCGCTGGGCTGGGACACTGCTGGGTGCCGCTCCAGGCCGGCGTAATGTTTGTGGTGCGAGCGCAGTCGAGGAGTGAGTGGTGCGTCGTGTGTGCAGGAGCACGGTGGCGCTGGGCGTCCGCAAGCTGCAGTTCGCGCCGTCGAAGCCGGGCCCGCAGCCCTGCACCGTCGTCAGGAAGGACTTCGTGCTCTCCCCGGGGCAGCTGGAGCTGGAACTCACGCTCGATAAACAGGTCGGTCAGGTTATTTCCATCACTAGCACTCAACAGTGTGAAATGATGTTGCAGTTCGCATGTACGCATGTACAGTTCCTGCGCAGTATTTTTGCGCAGCGAAGACAACTGTTTGCCGTCCCTCTACTGGACATCACTGGCAGCGCACCGCAGTTTAGCTGGCTATTCTAACAACAGTATATTATTCCGGAACTGAATGTAGTTTACGAGTCAATCCGTGTTAAAGATATTTCCACTTTAAATTTTGTTTATATCCCTCGCACACGCACACATAATATGTAACAATTATTGGAGCGATTGTGCGACGCAAGCGTCGCGCGCTCGTGTGAGCCCGCAGCGGCTGTAGAGAGCGGTGTTTGTCGGCAGCTGTACATGCACGGCGAGACGGTGGCCGTCAACATGTGCGTGCGCAACCACAGCAACAAAGTGGTGAAGAAGGTCAAGGCCAGCATCCAGCAGGGCGTCGACGTCATGCTGTTCCAGAGCGGGCAGTACCGGAACGTCGTCGCCAGCGTGGAGACGCAGTCAGTACCCGCGCACGCTACTCGCCTCACTCACACGACATATCATATCATTCACGCGCCAGATACACACTACACAGACCGCTGTTTTAGATTTCATTGTCACATTCATGTCGATCTCGCCGCAGCGACTCGGGCGGCGCGGCCCACGACCCGACCCTCGATGTGAGCCGGCCGAGGAGTGGCTGGCAAGGAAGCTGAAACAGTTGGTTGTCGGCAGGGACGGGTGCCCGCTGCAGCCCGGCTCGAGCCTGCAGAAGGTGCTGCACCTGACGCCGCTGCTGGCCTCCAACCGCGACAAGCGTGGCATCGCGCTCGACGGCCAGCTGAAGCGCGCCGACACCACGCTCGCCTCCACCACGCTGTGAGTGTCGCTCGCGCCGACGCGGACGCGACGGCGACGCCCCAGCGGAAGTACTTGGAGTGTTGCGATGCACGCGGAAGAAATCTGTCGCCGCATCGTATTATTTTCAAAAACAAATTTTTATAAGTGTTCATCGAGCTAATCGTCTGCTTGTTTGCAACACTTTCAAAAAATAGTTGTCCGCTGTACCAAGTGTGTTGAGGTCACCGCTCCTCTCCAAAAAATGTCATCGATGGGGTTGTTGGGAATATAACTTAGTTTCCGAAAAGGTATGGGCTAGAGTAAAGTTTATGTGTGTGTGGTTGCAGGCTTCTGGACGCGGAACAGCGCGACGCGTTCGGCATCGTAGTGAGCTACAGCGTCAAGGTAAAGCTGTACCTGGGCGCGCTCAGTGGCGAGCTGGTCGCCGAGTTGCCTTTCATCCTGATGCATCCCAAGGTACGCCCCGTGAGTGCGCGGGTACTCTCGCCTCACGAGGAGTGTAGGCACCCCTGCACTCCGGGTGCAGGGCGCTGCAACGTTCAGCATTATCAAGCATTCACGCTTTTAATCACCTCAGTAATTATCCCTTTTTTATAATGTAAAAGTGTACAGCGGAGGGTGTCCGCAGGAGGGGCGCGCCAAGATGATCCACGCGGACAGCCAGGCCGACGTGGAGATGTTCCGCCAGGACACCGTGCACCACCAGGAGAGCGTCGAGGTCTACTGAGCGTCCTCCCGCGCCGCCGCCACCGCCGCCGCTGCCGCCGTCTGCGCCGGATCGTATTGACACCATAATTAAGTCACCTCCTTCCTCCGTTCCCGCCTTTCCTTTATTTCTCCAAGGTTTCCGGCTGGGCCTCTGAGAGTGCCTCGCGGAGGCCTCGGTAGTCTGCAGCCAGCGTGCTGTCGATACTCACTGACGAGTGTTACGAAGTAATGCGTCAACGCAGCGACGCCGACGCACAGCGCGCGGCTCTGCCGGCCGCTTCTCTAACCGGGACGGGAGCGGGTTGTTGTCTCATTACTCGTTATGATCAACGCTGAAAGTCTGAGCATGAACGGCTGCTTGGAGAGTGGAGGAAACTTAGTAGGCATGCACTTGCAAACTTTGCGGTTTGCAAAAAAATTGCGAGAACAGTCGGAAATAATATCTACTAGGTACTGATCTCCCTCCTGGCAAGTTAACCATCTTGTAACCGGATCTTCACTTATGATCAAACTGTAAGCCCTAGTCAAACGTTACGTCCGCGCATGGTATGGCATCGCTGTTGGATCGACTGGTGATCTGGTGGTCTATTGGTGCAAGACGGATCGTTATTATTTTATAGTCAAATAGATATTGTACTTACCGATATGCTGTTCACCAGCCACCAATGTTATAATGTCGTCTGTGCCAGTCAAGTAATGTGCCTCTATGTTATACGAATATCTAACTTATGCTTAATAATTAAACTAAGTAATATTTACTAATTAATAAAATAATGAATATCATTGTGTTGCTCGCTCGAGTGACCGGTACGAGGCGTTCATGCTTGCGTTTCATTACATACAATAAAATATTACCTTGGTACCTATACACCTACCTACATGTAAAAAAACGTAGGATAAACAAATGTCGGGGGACATTCCACACAGCGCCGACTTGACGTAAACCAAGCAAAGCTTGTTCTGTAGGAACTATGTAGATGCCGGATAGAACAGGTGCATAGACTCGGCTGCGGCACCGGATGAGCTAACGCACCAGTCCAGTCACTTATACGAAGATGCGGTACGGTACATGTAGGTACGAGGTTCTCTTGCCTGCACACACCGGCATCGACATGCATTACCCAGTAGTGCCTTCATAAACAGTACGTGTAGGTATCGTTTGCTGCCAGTACACAACGGGCACCTAAGCTGTGTGAAGCGCCTCTGTACTCCGCCTCGAGAACTAAGTCGCACTGGCTGACTGGCTGCGAGTCGGTGAGTCGACACGCGCGCCGCACTTCACTCGCCGTGCGATAGATGGCGCCACTGATATCGTTTTGAAATTACGTTGTAACGTTGCACAGATGGCACGAGACTTGTTAGCGTTGGACGAGACGTTCTCCTGATGGTAAGAGACAACGCAAGGCCGTGACCATTGCAGCGATACTCAGAGCTTTGAAGTATAAAACGTCAATCGCTGCTTTAGCGCTTATTATACTGCTTTGTGACTTTCTATGGTTAGTCTCAACACTGTCGAGACTAAGTTGAGACAACAGCCCAGTAACTTCACTAGCTGCAGTACCCTTCAAACCGGAACACGGTAATGTTTACACACTACTGCTTAGCGGCGGAATATCTGGTACTGATCTGAATATCCCGCCATTTTATGTTGCCTCCTACCAACATAAAATCACCTGCTTACTGCACGGTGACCTTTTTCTAATACGTATATCTACATTACGAAGTCGGCTAAATATGTAAAGATTCAACAAGTCTAACATTTTTAACATTAGCAAGTTTTTTATCGAAAAATTAAACAAATAACAGGTGATACGGGGAGGCAGGTAACCGGGGCGCCGCCGCGCCGGGGCGCCGCCGCGCCGGGGCGCGGGGGCGCGGGGGGGGAGCGACGGCTACAGGTGAAATAAAATGCAGATTAGTTTCAAGACAACCTTTATTTTTCGTCCAAAATAAATAATGTCAACAGTAGGGCGAACTCTTTGAGTTAACTTCTTATTAACAAATCACTTACGAGCTACTTACACGAGAACACCTACCCACAGCGGCCGGCGCGTGTCCGCGCGGCGCCGCGCTCCCCGCGCGGACACGCACGTCCGCGCCGTATAAACAAGTACATATCTAACGTAGGGCTTCCCTTGATACGAATCGTTTCTGGCGATATGTCTGTGTGATATCTAGCATTCCGGAACTGAACCCGCTGCGTGCGGATGCGCTGTCGGATTCATTAGCATGAGTTGCCACATTAACATCTAAACCAGGGGTTCCCAAGGGGAATCCAAATATCGGTTTCCCAGGAGTCGACATAAAAGATTTTTTTTTTTTTTATGCCACAGGTGGCAATCAAGCTGACGGGGTGCCTGATGTTGCGCAATCACCGTCGCCTATAGATATCTGCAATACCAGGGGTACTACAAATACGTTGCCGACCTTTTAAGATTCTATTAACATATTGATTGATTTACATATGATTTTGGGGGTTTTTGATTTCTATGGGGATATACTGTTTAAGTTGTGTATGTACCAACTCGTTGCAAGAAGACTTATACTTATTTGAATAGTATACTCACTGAACCAGCTGAGCTGCAGTTTTTGAATTGGTAACTATTTTGTATCACTAGGAAAAATCTAGAGATAGGATTTTTAAAGTAATTAGCTATGGGGGGGTCCAAGGTATTGGTTCATTTTGGAACAGGGGTCTCTTGCCCGAATAGTTTGGGAATCCCTGGTCTAAACGACAATGACGCGGCACACACGGCGCACAGCTCTTGAAGCGAGTCGCGAGACGCGAGACGCGATGAGAGATCCTTTTCATGTTTAATATTTATAATGTAACGAAACTGTACAGCGGCGGGCGAACGAGTGCTGGCAGGCGCAGCCGCCGGCGGCAGGCTTGCGCGATGTTGTAAAAACTGTGACCTCGGCCGACAGGTCGTGCGCCGCGGCGCCGACGGCGACGCTCGCGAGCCGCGCTTGTCTCGCGCTCTCCGCGCTTGTCTCGCGCTTTCCGCGCTTGTCTCGCGCTCTCCGCGCTTGTCTCGCGCTCTCCGCGCTGGAGAACATTAAGGTCGCATAGATAAGATCGATTCTTTCGATTACTGTAAAAATGAAACACTTAATCGCGCAACAATTAACTTCAATAACAACTCCTCCGAGTAGGAGCGGCTATGTCGACTTCTTCACGACGACGGCGACGCAAAATACATTCAAAACGTTAATAAGTAAAATATTTTGGATAGAACAAAAATTACATTTGTGTACCTACTCTAACGGGAATAATAAGGAAGATCTGAAGTACTGATAAAACCCGTTATAAATAACGTTTTTGTACACGTATATTGTATGTACTTATATGCATAATTATGTATTTGTCTGCGTGGCTGTGAGCCCGAACCGCTCGACAATTCATTTCACAATCAGATACTTACAGGTAAAACATAAATTAAAGAAAAGTATTTAACAATTTCCGCCTCAGTTTAAAAGCAGCGAGGAGTGTTGCCGGCGCGCGGCGGCGCGGGCCGCGTCCCGCCGGCGCGGCGCCGGCGCGCGCGCCGGGTCCCGCCGGCGCGGCGCCGGCGCGCGCGCCGCGCCACTCGACCTGAGCCCGCAGCTGTTGGATGAGTATTACACCTAACTTACTGCTACTGCACTTGGCCCGTACATGCGTGCGGGGGCGCGGGGAGTGCGGGGCGTGCGGGGCGTGCGGGGGGGCCCCGGCCGGCGACTAAACTTTGACAGTCACGAACACTATTTACATTAAAGTCGGAATGATACAGCTCACGATGGAGGCGCACTCATTAACTATCTAGTTTCATAGACATGTAAAAAAGTGGCAAAGACTCAGTCGCTTACTGGCTACTATTTACATCACAGAATTCATTTAACTAAGTGACGTCACCGGGCACGCGCCGCGCCGCTGCGTGCCGCTGCGTGCCGCGCCGCGCTCTGCCACTGTGACTACCTTATGTTATTACATCCTCCGAGAATAAAAGAAAACTTGTATCGTTACACGCGATGAGATTCTGAAGTAACGCAGAAACAAGTTTCTCTAACGGCTGCACTTTGCATTAAAAATGTCTGCATTTATAATTGTCATCGCGGCGGTCGCAGAGACTAGCGACACCAGGGACGGCGCGCCGCCGGCGCTACCCTCGGTTGCTGTAGAGTGTAGGGGTACCCTGGATGTCGTATCATTATAACTATATACATGAGTCGATGAAAACCAGCCGGCGAACAAATTTAGACATCGAATGTTTTCACCGATACAAACTTCACCGACTAAAACTTGTAACACGTTTCATACAATAAGTACATATGTACAAATAGAGTAAAAAAATCTTAATATAGACCATCACGAGTAACGACAAAATATATACAAAAAGGCGTGTTTGTTTTCGGCTGAAACACTATCTTTACTGTTCTCTGTTTCCGAAACGTTTCCCTAAGTGTGATGTTTCTGAACTGAAAGTTAATTATTGTATTCCGCGTGTGGAGGCGGTGCGGGGCGCGGGGCGCGCGGGCTACACGCACGACTCCGGGATGCGGTGGTCGAGCAGCTTCTCCTTGATGGCGTCCACGTTGAGGTCGGGCGCGGCGCGCA
This sequence comes from Biston betularia, assembly GCA_905404145.2. Classification (NCBI taxonomy): domain Eukaryota; kingdom Metazoa; phylum Arthropoda; class Insecta; order Lepidoptera; family Geometridae; genus Biston; species Biston betularia. The sequence goes on from FR989863.1 coordinate 65,295, forward strand.
GCGTGGCGGACGCGCTGCGGCCCAGCGCGAGCCCCGCCGCGCCCGCGCCTGCGCCCGCGCCCGCGCCCCGCGCGCTCCACGTCCACGACGCGCCCGGCCCGTTGCACGCCTGCTGCCAACACGCATGCATTGTCATGAGAGACGCGTAGCACGGAAACCTGCGCCTCATGTCGAGCGAGCAGGCGCTCTGCAGCGGCACGGAACCCACCAGCCGGCAGCCGCGCAGCGAGGCCGGCTCGCTCCGACTGAGATATTGCAGGAAATGAGAATATATTCGAGGAGCAGATGCGTATTAGTGCGGTTCGATGTGTGATCTACGGAACAATAAGAGCGTGACGACGGACGCGCCGGCGCGTGACGTCACGGCGCGGCCGCGGCCCGCCCCCGCTCGTACCTCACTCACGCGAACTTTTATGTTTTAACTGATGAATGCCCACAATGAAAGTTTTGTGTAAATGCTATGAAGTTTGACGGCGGGGGATCCCCGGGGAGAAGTTTTAATCTTCGAGGAGAGCGTGCGTCGCGGTTTCCGTCGAAGCCGGCGCGCCGCGCCCGCAGCCGCGCCGCCGGGCGGCGGCGGCGGTTTCGTGGGGAGCTTTCTGCTCGCGGCGCGGCACGCTGCGGCTGCGGCTGCGGCTCGCATACGGCGTCACGCATTTCAATTGATTAATTCACACGAGAATTCGTTTTTGTGTTGTTTTGAAATGTTCAATTGAAATGGCCGAAAACGATGGCCCTTCGCGTCCGTTAAACCGTCGTGCAGCTGTTCCGACGTCGGTGAAGACAGCTCGCCTCGATCGGTAGTTTTCACGGAGGAACGGAATTTTGTGTCAAAAAGGCAAAAAGGAAACACATTATGTCCGTAAAGTTTCCTAGTGATGAAATAGTGATAGAGTGTGACGGATCGTCGCCGGCGAGATGTCGTCCCGCGGGACCCGTCAGCGGGGAGCGCGGCGCGGCAGGGCAGGGCAGGGGGGGGGGGGGCTCCACGCATCAACGAATATGATCCTGTATCTGCGATGGGACGTAAACCGGCGGAGGTTATTGAGATTGACGTCATAAAGATACGAGTGACCGCCGCCCTCCCCCCGCACTCCCCCCGCACTCCCCCCGCACTCCCGCCGCACTCCCGCGCGTTACTGACTGCCCGAGTCGATGAACGCTCACATGAAATAAACGACTGATAAGCGCGAGTGGATACAACCGCGCCAGGTCGCGCCGCGGCCCTTGCGGCTTAGCATGCCCCGACCATACAGCCGCGCGCCTGCGCCGGCAGGGCGGCATGTTACGCGGTAGAACCAGTTACAGTGTCATACTACCTGTCATGTTACCTTAAGATATAAACATTAATAATATGACATAATAATATACAACAGCAACACACATCAGAATACTTATTTAGAAGATGCCGGCGAGGAAGCAGTGAACACTCCGCGCACACATACGATCCCTCGGTATGCGACGCGTACGGTTACATGATGGCAAGCGACGGTTGTAGGATCGAGAAGTGTTCTCCCGGTTTCCACGCGACATCACATAAGAAGTACTCTGCGCGTGCGCGCGGCGAGGGTACGCACCGGCGCGGGCGCGGCGAGCGGCGCGGGCGTCGTGCGCCCCGGCGACGCCGCCGGCCGCGGCGCGCTGGACGCCTCGCCTGCGACAACACACGCGCGTTACTCGCTGCCGACACACGCACGCCGGCTGCTCATTGCCGACTCCGACGCCTCGCACCTCGCACGCACTCGGCGCGCCGCGCTGGCGGCGGCTATTGTAACTTATTCAACAAAACTGAAAACTGAACTGAACCGAGTTGCTACTCGCTTATATCGTAGTCGCTACGGCGTAGAGCGCGGCGCGCGTAGCCGCTCGCTACGCGGGCCCCTGCAGCCGACCTCCGCCACCGACAAGCACGAGACTTGTACATGTTTGTTACTTATAAGTAGCATTCAGTTAATTGTTGCTAAAAAGCTAGCTTATGCAACATTCAGTTATATAAGTTATGCCCATAGAGACTCGTGACCACAAGCCCAGTAACGTAACTTGCAGCGCGTGTGCAGCGGTGTACAGCTATGTGTGTGTGTGTGTGTGTGTGTGTTCTCCCGTTGTATAACCACATTAAAATTTGGCGCGTCAATTCCGAGAGTCGGAGATGGCGCGTCTGTCGCGGGATGGGTTTCAGGCGCTAACTACTTACTTACTTTTAATTTAAAGTGAATTATTATAATTCTAAACACTCGCATGGCAGGTTTTCTAAATGTTGAATACCAAAAGATTAAAAGCTTCGTTGTGTTGCCGTGACGGCAAACGGCGTGACGCTTTCTTATACCGTCATGCTCCCACTACGCCACTGCTCTCTTCTGCTTCCCTCAGTGTGCTGTGTAATATTTCGTGTCCACTGCGAGCTTCAACCGTCGGTATCAGATCAAATCAGACGTTTTTACCGCAGCGTCAGGGTTGGAACTCTGGCATGATTTTCATAATAATGTATACTACGAGTATGTATATGAATCTCATCGCATCAGCCCAGTCAGGAACTCAACTTTCGTGGAGATAAGATCCCACGCGACACAGGGAAAGAGAGAGAGAGTAGCGCCGGCGGTGCATCGCTCGCCTCGAGCGTATAAATTATCGGGCGCTGCCGTGGCGCGGCCCGGACCCGCCGGAGATTTATCCCGAGCCCGGGAAAAAACCTGATTAATCACGACATTCAAAGATGGAGGCGAGCGTAAGTCAGGACACAAGAAATAATTAATTGGCATGCGAACCGCCGCCCCGCCCCCTCCCCACCCCCCGCACCCCCCGGCGCACATGTGCTCGAGTTTATTCAAATTGGCGTCATTAATAGGTTTAGTAGGTGCGCGCGCTGACTGTCACGTCGACTGTACAGGTACAAACGGGGCTCGGAAGCTAACTTGCGACGTTGCTACTCCCAGAATGTTCTGTGTCGGTCCGATGCGCAAAGGATTGCTCCGCGCCCCGGCGAGCTTCCACTGAACCTGACACTAACGCTAACAGCTGCTAATTTCCGTACATTTCGTCTTTCATCGAGAAATGGACGCGACGGCTCCGGCGGCGCAGTGCGTGTGCTCGCCGCGCTAATCTCATAGTAAGCGCCTGAACCTCGCCGGCCACGGGAGGCGGCACTAGTCCGGCGGCGGCGCTGTACTGTTGCCATCCCCGACCACCACGCGCGGCGATATATTAAGCTTTTATGAGGATCGCCTTTTAAACCCCTCTCACGTGCCACCGCCCCCTCGCCCTCCAGCCCGCGCGCCCTTCGCTTTTTCCGTTGTAACGTACCTAATATGAATATTTGAACGGTGGCTGGAAGGTCCGCCGGCGCGGGAGCTCAGCGGCCATTGTTCGGCTGACGCTCGCCCCGAATGTTAAATACTGTCCCGGCGGCCGGCGGCGCCGCTGCCGGAGCCGGCGCGACTTCACCGCCATACGAGTGCCTGTTGTTGATGGAGTCCCCGACTCTAAGTGCGGGCGGTGAGCTGCACTGTCCGCCTGATGTTCCGCTTCGACGTTTATGTCATCAATGTTAACGAAAAGCTTCCTTTACGTATCACGAGCCTAAACTACTGACCGTTCTACTTTAGTTGTTCTAGTTGTTAGCATGTTACAAACGTATGTACCTATGTGTATTTCAGCATTTACGTGTAAGTGTTTATGAAACGCAGCGTGTCGTGCGCGTCACCGCGACGCGCGGCGGTGACGCGCGGCACGAGCATGAGTAATCGAGTATAGCCACAGCGACGCGGCCTGCGGCTTACTAAACATAATGCTTGTTTATTTTTGTGAATACATATTATTATCTACATGTATAACAAACATCTACTTTTGTCCCGAGTGGGAATCGAACCCACAGCTCAAGAAGCAGCCGAGTTACGGGCAGTCGCGAGTGTGCGTTTAGTGAGCGCGGAGGACGAGCGTGGGTACTGACAGTAGTTGTTGGGTATGAGGTCGGGCTCTGCGTCGTCGGCGGGCGGCGGCGGCGGCGCGGGCAACTTGCGCGGCGCGCGCGCGGCCGGCGGTGCGGGCGGCTTGTGCGCGGGCGCGCGCCGGCGCCGGCGCAGCGCCGCCAGGCACGCGCCCGCCGCCAGCGCGCCCGCCGCGCCGCCGCACGCGCCCAGCGCGCCCACCACGCCGCCCACACCCAGCGGCGCCTCCGACGCTGCAACACGACACGCACTGAGCTCTGGCGACCTGCGCCGCCGTCCCTCCGCCGTGCTGGCCACTCCGGCCGTGGGCGGAGGAGTACAAATACAAAATACAAATACAAAATAATTTATTTACTATAAATTAGTGCCTACAATAATACTAGTAGTAGTACTAGTAGTAGTACTAGTAGTAGTACTAGTAGTAGTAGAGTATGAACGTACTTTGTTATACATTGTATACTTTTTATTATACATGGAAACCAAACAACTGTTAATTTTGAAAATAAATGGGAGATAAATAAAAAACAAATACAGCGAGTTAAATAAATTACATAAAAATAAACTTTCATATACCTACCTACTTGCTAAATGTTTCATTTTTATTCTTAATAATGTTACAACAGCTCCCGTCTGTTTCTTATGTCATTTATCGTGTTTTTCTATTCTCGGTTGCCTGGAAGAGATAGCTCCTAGCGTTAAGGCCGCCACTCGTGACACGAGCTCATAAGATTATTTTGTTCTCTGTGCTTTTTTCTTTTTATGGTGTGCACAATAAAGAGTTTCTATCCCTACATGCCAGACAGTGACGCGCAGCAGCGACCGCGCCGCCCCGAACTATCCCGCAGCCCGCAGCGAGGCACCTGGACAAAGCGACATTCGATTACCGATGATGCTAATAGCAAATGTAAAAATGTAAGGGATTGACATTAGCTGCCACACATCACGTGAACAGCTCATGCCAATCCCGTACACTGTTGGACTTTTCTACTGGCGTTAACGTTAATCGAATGGCGCTTTGTTCAGGTTCACAGAACACGAGCAGCTGAGATGAGATGACACGGGTGGTCGCGCGGCGGAGGTCACGCGGCGGAGGTCACGCGGCGGCGGCGGAGGTCACGCGGCGGCGCTCGTAAATAACGTTAAATTAGCATTAAACTGGCTATTTGCATGAAATTAATGTAAATATTAATCATGACGGCGTTGATAAATAATGAATAAAGTTCAGCTACGCCCGCGCGCAGTGCTACGCGCCCGCTACGTATACACGGCACGGATGCTACGGAGCGCTACGCTAATGCTACGACGTGCTATGTGTGCCACGACGGGCGAGGACGCTACGAGGGCGCTACGCGCGCGACAGCGGCTCGGTGTGCCTACATGGAACGTGGGTGTCATGGAAGTAACTCGAGTTCTCCGCGACGACTTTAATGTTATTATACACCACTCGTCATTTATACACAATCATTAACTGTACAATTAAAGCAAACCGATTTCATTCCAGTAACACTAAACTCGGCTAGGTTACACTGTTTTATTACGGTGGTCCGGTGCCAACCTTCCGGCTTCAACATCGTCACAATGATGACGCCGGAAGTAAGTATTTCATCGGAAACATTCTAGTGATCGTATACACTTCTGAAAAGTCACAGGAATAATATACGCAATTTCAGGAACTCGGAAGCCATATTTTTTCTAAACCCTTTTTGATGAAATTTTTATGGGACCAATCGGAAAGTAAGATGGAAAGTTCTTTTTTTATTTGAAAATAAAAAAAGAACTTTCCATATTGGTTAACAAATGACGCAGTTATGACCTATGAAACAAGCGAGTTGGGGGACTCGATTGACATGTTTAAGTTGGTTAATAAGAGAATATACTAAAAGTTGCGATTCCACTAGAGTAGTAGTAGTGTGGCTGTAAAGTGAGAGGAAACGCGAAAGCTGGCGGCGGTTAGCTGTCGTGCATTATTTAACCCGACGTAAATAGTTAACGCGCACCGCAGAGATCGTAACTTTGGTCATTTTCTCGGAACCGAAACATAAAATAAGATGCGGGCCCCGAATCAATCGCAGTAGAGTAGGACTCGGTGCAGACTGCAGAGTGCAGCGGCACGGAGCCCCCTCCCCCGGGAATGCTGCAGCTCGACTTATTTTGATCGTCAAGCCTAAAGAAAGTTCTAAAAAGTTAGTTTTTAATTTTAATACAGAAACGTTAATTTCACGTTATCTTACTACACCAGACGAGTGCCCGCGCGACAATACATGTCCACAGCTTATGTCACTCCTATGTATTAAGTATAAGTACATTACATGCATTTACACATTTATACAGGACCACTTTTGAAGTATGATCTACGAAGCAAAAGAAGAATCATCAAAATCGATTCATAATTGGCGGAATTATCACATAACATACATACAAAAAAAAAAAAAAACAAACAGTCGAATTGAGAACCTCCTCCTTTTTTGAGTCGGTTAATAAGTAGTAGCGTGTGCGGTTCGAAGCCGCTGGTGAAAACGGCTCGCTGTTCCCGGCGCTGTCCGGGAGAGGATGTTTCGCAGCGACATTACTCATCGCACTTCATCCATGTTTTGCAGGCGCGTTATCGTAAATCTACTCGAGCGCCGCCGCCGGGGCCCACGCCGGGGCCCACACCGGGGCCCGCGCTCGTGCCGGCGCCGCGGTGCTCCACCACGGCTGGTCCGGTACGACATCACTTCGTTTATCTCGAGCGCCGATATGACGTCCATGTGATTGCGTGTGCATCCCGTGCGCCGGTCGCGGGATCATTCAGCGCTGACAGCGGGCGGGAGTAATACGCGAACCGTTTGGGAGATAAATATTTTGCTTTTTATTTATCTAAGGGCGACGCGCCGGAGGATCGCAATGCTGGCGGTCGTTGGATCCAGGCTTGCAGTGCCGTGCACGTCTGCTAGAGGCCGCCGGCGCGGGTGCGCGGCGCCGGGAGTCGGGCGCAGGCGCTTGTCTTTCATCGGCTTGTCTTTTGGTTTATTGTTGCTTTGATAGTAATATTGCACCTAAGAGTTTATATCGGTGTTGGGTGACGCACGCGAGGTGCAGGTCGACGGGTCGCCCGTGCCTGCAGAGCGCGGTCCCGACGCTGTGCTCTCCGCTGCGACGACCTCCGACAGCCGTGGCGTAGGCATACTTACCTACGAAGCCGTAGAGAGACATCGATGACAAAACCGATGGCCGTCCTGCAATCGATTTTAGACCGCAGCCGGCTGCGCCCCCTCCCCGGCATTACTGAGTTCAGATTTCAAGATTAAAAAAAATATATATGACGTTTTTTCCACAAGTCAGCTGGCGACGCGGCGAGCGCACGCTCGAGGTAGGCCGGCGCACGGCGCGGCGCGGCGCGGCGCGGCGGCGGCGGCATCCAGCGGTTTGCTTTCAATTTCATTGTAAACTTATTGCCATTAATTTGTTTGTGCGCGGACGGTCGCCCCCAGCCCCCGCGCCCCGCCTGGCCCCGCCCCCGCCCCCGCTCCGGCAGCTTCAGTAAATGAGCCACTATCGTAGACGAAGCTGCATTAGCTCGCGGTTGGATTTCACTTTCCGAGCCGCGTGGTATTGATGCGCATGAGGCAGACTTGAATATCCTTCTTCACGTGTATTGTGTTTGTTCGACTCGGAGCGCGCGTGCACTTTTGTAATATGTTTTTGGAAAACTTTGTGGATTCTGTCAATTTAGCCGAACCGGCGAACCGCCGAGGCGAGTCAGGGTGGGAGGGTGGCGGCAAACGAAATCAAACGTCCGATATTAAAAACCCTTTCGGAAGGGTCCGCGCCCTGCCAGCCGAGAAATTAAGGGACCCCCGCATGTCGACGTCGATGCCACACGCATTAGTTTTTACGCGTCAATTGCCGCCGGCTGCCGGCTGGGCGGGCCACCGGGCGCGTTACCAGGTGGGCCACCGGGCCTACCATCGGGCGAGCCACCGGGCGCCGCTGATGTTTCTCACTCGGCGGTATTTGAGGGATTTTATTTCTGTCGATGCCTTAATTTTATGGAAGCTCTCCGGATCCCTATATACAACCGTTTAAAGAATCTCACGGACCTGTGCGTACGGTAGATATACGGGTATGTAGTTTCACCATTTTAATTTACATACTAAAAATAAATAAAGTGTTATTTATTTTTCGTGAAAGTAAATAATTAATATTATTTTTTTAGGCTTTTGTATGATCACTTATCTCCTATTTATTTTCAAAATTAGCAGCTGTTTGTTTTCCATGTACAATAAAATTTGACTTCCACGTTTTGTACACCATTAACGACTTTAGTAAAACATTCCCGACAATACATGTCCGCTCTAGAGGTACTTGTCAAATTATTATTTTATTTATTTATTTATTTATTAATATTATCGGTTAGTAAATAAATAATCGCACCGACAGCGACTCGCATTCTTACAAATTGTCGTTATTGTTGTTGTTGCCTCCGCTCCGTCTCGCTGAGACAACGTGACCCGCGCGGGCGACCACGCGGCCGACGTAATGTCAACTTACCACGTATTCCAAGTTGCATTTATCCTTTTCAGAAATAAACAATACTTTAACACGATAGGAGAAGCTAAAAGTTAGCGATCAGAAACTTTTTTGTGTCTAAATCCAATCAAAGAAAAAGTTTTCGTTAAATTGAAAAACCCTGTTCCGACGCCGCGATTCTTGTGGAGTTAGCTTCTAATTCACAAATAGCGGCACCTGCCGCGCTCGTGCCGGCTCAGAGGAATCTTCTCCACTTTTCGTGTTACATTTGTTCTGGCTAATATATCCCTCGGCTAATAATTCGCGGAGGATAAAGGCCGCTCGCCGGCGCTCGGTGCGCCTACTCGCCGGCCCTCCGGCGCTCCCAGGGGACGCCTCCTTTACCCTACAAATTGAGTTTCGTCGAGTGATTTAGAATAAAAACTAGTTATGGAAGCGTGTCGCTCCACCGCACGGGCGCGACGCAGCGTCAGCGCGCGCGCTGCGAGCGCCACGCGGCTGCGCCGCACAGTGCGCTCGGCCGGTGCGAGGGAAGTTATTTTGCAAATGAAAGTACTGAGCCAGGTCGCCGCAGCGCAGCACGGAGCTGAGTGGTTCCGCGCCGGCGAGCTCGCTCGTGCTGCCGTTACACTTGTTTATATACTTGTTTGTTTTAGTAATTAGTTCGCGCTTCCCGGAGCGCGGCGTGCAATGCAACTCTTCTCGACTGCACTAGTTTCTGATCCTCGTGCCGCCGCGGCTCCACGTGGGGGTTTATTTGCTTTACATACTTACATAGAAACTTTTTCTTGTGCACACCATACACAGAAAAAAGCACAGAGAACAAAATAATCTTATGACCTAGTACCACGAGTGGCGGCCTTATCGCTAAGAGTGATCTCTTCCAGCCAACCGAGAATAGAAAAACACGATAAGAAACAGACGGGAAATGTTGTCATACTAATAAGAAAAATAAAAAATATACTAGTAAGTATATAAAAAAAATAATGATGTAATAATATGCTTTATCACCAGTTTACACTTTATTTGATATCAACACTTTCTGAAATAAAATGGACTCAAGAATCAAGCGATTGGACACATCAGGTCAATATCAACAGTTTTAATCGGGGAACTTATTCTGTACGAGTTCTGGCAAATAATCTCGGAATTGGAGAATCAGGAACTTAAAACGTTAATCAGTTAAAGAAAGTTAATTCTTGGATTGTCAGCGGTTGAGCTTAGTGACGGACTTGGGCATGTGATAGGGAGCAGTGGACGAAGTGAGTGAGCCAGAAGCGGGAACGGGAGAAGGAGGCAGCGCGTACTGACCGGTGCGTTTCTCGGGGTCCGGGAAGAGCACGTCGTCGACGTGCGCGGGCGGCGAGCGGCCCTTGGAGTTGGCGGCGAGCGCCACGAGCCGGTAGCGCACCTCCCACTCCAGGCCGCGCACCGTCCACGCGGGCTCCTCCGACGTCACGTTTATTCTGTGCGCACCGCAAGAACGTTTCTCTCTTACGACACGTCACTACTTGCTTTCATAGAAAGAGTCAAGCAGTGATGGTAAGCGCAGTCGCTCACGGACTCCTACAACATAAGGGATGCTGTCGCTGCGGCGACAACTACAGAAAATATGACGTTTGTCCACAGCCAGCTGACGCCCACTACACAGGCGCGACCGCCGCGCACGAGCGTGCCTTTTGTCTCATGCCTTTCGTATTCAATGAAAATGAACTAGATTGCGTATTTTGAAGGTCGAGTCTAAATAAACCAACTATAGTAAGGTCGAAACGTCCGAGGCAGTGAGTGCACTGCGCTCGCGGGAGGCGCAGCAGCCTGGCGAACCGCTCGCCGCAGGAGATACCTCACGGGGAGAACCGGCGCTGACGAGGCCTGGGGGCGCCCGCGCCCGCGCCCGCGCCCGCGCCCCTGCCTCACATAATGGCCGATAAGTGTAATGGCCGCCGCGACGTAACGTGTAATTATAATAACCAAAATAACTTCCAATAAAATACGCCGATGGCTTTCGGTTCGCCATTAGCGCGGCGCGAATGAAAAATGCGAAAATGTTACGCAATTTTATGACGTCATAAAATGCTTGTTAGAATCCGAATCGGGGCTCGCGTACGTTTTTATGCGCAATAAAGTATTAAATAATAATTATGCCGCGTCTGCGGGAGCGCCCTCGCCGCGCCGCGCGCTGCCCGCGGCTTCGCAGCCAGCTCGTCGCGGGAGTCATTACCTACTTTACAACTATTTGCGCTTTTCCCCGCCACGCCACGTGAGCGTAAATGAGCCAGAACAAGCTTCGAGTCTAGCGAAACTGTTAAGAGCTAAATACTGACATTTTCGTTATTTGGGTCAAGCAATGTATAATATTTTTGTAATGCTCGATGCTTACATTGCACGTCTCGTGGGCCCGCGCTGCGAATCTCGCCGCGCCGCGTCCCGGCGCTCCACTAATGAGCGAAACGAGTCTAATCATTGTTGCGATACAAACACGCGTCAATTAAAAGTTTGGACACAAGTCCCGCCGGGACGCCCTCGCTGCCGGGGCGCCCCGGGGGCGCGGGGCGCGGGGCGGGGGCGGGGGCGGGGGCGTGCGTCCGCAATGTGTTCAAACATTAAGCATCAATGTTATTTAGATTACAAAAACGTTCACTGAATTTTTTTGAGAATTTATTCTGTAATTATTTTCTTAGCGTTTAGTACATTATCCGCAACATTGTTATGTTTCTTTACAGTAAAACCGTTTAACTTAAAGTAGTTTTATTTTGTTTGGGTCTACTTTTTGTTGACATGTCGGTTCAGCTCTGATGACAGGGAATGTTTACGGACCGCCGGAGCCTCGGACCCTTCATCGAATTAATGATTGTTCGTCTGAGGCCGGAGCTGCCTCTACAAGCCAGGGCGGCTTGTCTCCAGGTTCTCCTCGACGATCACCGCGCGCATTTAGTTTTGTTTGCTCATTTTAAATTGCAGAACTAAAAGCTTGTTTTTAAAGATGTCTACTTTTGACTATAAATGGTCTCAATTTGACTGTGAGTCATAGACGTCATCTACTGAGGCTTGCCAAAGGAATGCTCCGTGTAAATCTCCTTTGTACGTCAATAGCTCACTCCGTAGTTACAAACCCTGGCGCGCTGTCACCTGTCCAGAGGCGGTCTATCCGGCACCCGGTCCGGCTCGTCGCGGCCTCAGCCGGGTCACTGTGAAACACGACGTGAGCACACGGGTCCCGCCCGGCCCGGCCCGGGACCTGCATGGAACGGAGTAGCCGGCGCGGCGCGAAGTACCGACGGTGACTCATAATTAACGCTGTTCCGCAAACTTTAATGGGAGCCCGATGTTTACACGGAACGCCACTCGGAGATCTGCGCCCGCCGACTACCTGAGAGACTTATATAACGCAGGATGGCGCACTCGAGAGGGCTCGGCCCAACACGAGCCGAGCGGTAGGAAATAATTCCATCCCGCGTTGCTGGTAGAACTTAAGGAGACGTCGGAGACGTGGGTCATCACAAGACTTAAATCTGGCTAGTAACGATTTGGCTGCTCTTGTATACGCGTATTTGTTTTTTTAGATGAACGGGAAGTTCGCGACAAACAGCACTCTTATGAAAACGCGGGGACTGTTGGCAGGTGGCTCTGCCTTGCCCGGAGCCCCCGCGCGAGGGCAGATGCGTTCTATTCTATTCTATTCAACATCTATAAACACAACATCTGGATGCGCTTTAGGCTTAAGATGCTCTTAACTCATCAATGAAGTCGAAGCTATTCTTTTAACCCGCTTGATTCAGTCTATTGTTTTTACAGCACCGAGATTGTGCCTCAAGAAGTTTCATACGCGCGTCTACTCGAACACATCAGTACATGCACTGAAGTTTTATTTTAGTTTCCTCGTTGAGAGTTTTTCTCAGTTAAACGAGCCCGGTAACTCTACCGGGCCGCCGCCGCCGCGCCGCGTGCCGGCGGTACTTGCCTGGGGCGCGCCTCTCCCGCGCCGTACACCTGCAGCAGGAACTGCTGCGGCAGGCCGCCGTCGAAGCCCGCCACACACGACACCTCCACCGACTCTGCCGTCTGGTTCCACAGCGAGCAGTTGCGCGGCGCGTGCGGCTTGCCTGGCAACGCACAAACAAATTCACAAGTCTTCCATTAGCGAAGGATGAATCAGAATACTTCAAGTGTTAAAGTGAGCAGGACGGCAGACCAGCATACCTGCCACCACCATCTGGAAGACGCAGGGCGCGAGTTGCGTGCCGACCTCGTTGGACGCAGAGCACGACAGCGTCCCGTAGTCCAGGTCCGCTACCGGAGTGTACCTGCAACATAGCGTACTTGAGAGGAAGTCACGGCGCAACCGCATAGATACCACGACTACCACCTCAGAAGATTACTTGTTGACCTGTAATAGCGAAACAGGTGAACATCAGGTGAGATTGGTCTGCTGGGTATGATTCGCATCTTTGTGCCCCTTTGGTAAAAATGGGTTGTTTACCGTGAATATGTGCTCCAATGAAATGAAAAGCTACATGTCGCGGCCGCACGAGTCGGCCGCGTGGCGTGTGAAGGGGTACTCACTTGAGGCTGCTGGCGCTGCCGTTGGAGGTGTAGCGGTCGGCGGCGACGTCGATGGTCTCGCCGGAGTTGTTGAACTTCCACTTGAAGACGGCGGCGGGCGGGTCCGCGTCCACCTCGCACAGGATGAGCACGGACTCGCCGCGCGCCGCGCCCACCACGGCCACGCCGCCCGCGCGGCACGACGGCGCGTCTGCATCAACACACGTCGCAAGTCACGGAGACGAACTTCAACAACCTATTTTTTTATGTATAAAAGTAATGAGACGAACTAGATGCTCTTCTGATGGTAAGAGATAACGCATATCCATGACCATTGCAGCGATATACAAAACTTTGAGTAACAAAACAAAGTCCAGGGTATCGCTGCTTTTGCCTTCATTACTTTAAAACTTTCGATGGTTAGTCTCAACAGCCCTGTAACGTCGCTGCAGTACCCTTCAAACCGGAATACAGTAATGTTTACACACTACTGCTTGGCGGCAGAATATCTGATACTGCGTTGGTTGTAAGTGATGGAATTTTAATCATACTTCATCATCATACATCATAATCATACATCATCATTTTACGATTAATTACATTTTTTGATTAGAAAATGTTTTATATTTTCTTCGTAAAATGTATACATAACGTATAGTGTTCAAGACGCTGAACGCTTTTGAGGTGTGAGGCGATCGCACGGGAGGGAGTCTCCATAAAGGCGGACACGCGCGGCGTCACAAACGAGTGCATTAAGCGGGCCGGCGCGGGCGCGGCGTGTGGCGCGGGCCCCGCGGCGCCGGCGCCGCACGTGCCGGCCCGGGTAGCTCGGTACAACTCTCCTCGCCGTCTAATTTACAAATACGATATCGGACACATCTTTACGATGGCCCTCCATTAGACCCTCGACGTGAAATGCCGAGCGCTTCCAGTTTTAACTAGAGTGTCAAGTGTTAGCCGGCTGGGCGCTCCGGCGCCGGCGGCAGCGGCGAGCTTCGGGCCGCCTTCGGGTACCATACACGACAATTATTCGAGAAACGAAAAAAGAATAAACATTCGCACATTTTTGCGTCAAATGAAAATAGTTAAGCAGAGCGTTGCACAGACTAGTTATAATTCCGGCAAAGTTCCGGCGCCTCCCTTCCGGATTAAGGCAATTCATAAAGTAAATCAGTAATATTTATTGGCCATAAATAACAAATAATGTAAAAGGCAAGTCACATGTACAAAAACACCTTACGATTACACTTTCATGAATGAAGCTATACCTACACGAGTAATGAACAACGAACACGCTGCAGCGGAGGCGCCGCGCCGGTCATGTGCTGCACATACATGAGGATTCTGAGAACCTCATTGACATATATTCACTTAATTCCGACCCGACCTCGTGAAATATGCGGCTGCCGCTGCCCTTCGTCCCGCAGGACTCGCGGAGCAAGCCTAGGTGCCGATCGAATTAATTGCAAAAATCACAAAAGCAAACTCAGTTACGTCGACTTTGTTAAAATAATTGTAAGTTAAACATCTAAATCTAATTCCGTTCGAGTCGATTAAACTCTTTTGTTGAGTTAAAGAATCGTCGGACAGAAATAAAGAGAGCAGAGACGGCATTTAATCTTAAATCGCAAACAGGAAGTTTAGCCGGGTGTTTCCTTCCAGAAGGCATCAAGGCAGATGTCGGAAAAAACAATTAGTGAGGAGTTACCCGGCGAGCTCGCGGCGGCGGGGCCACGCCACGAGCGGCGGCGGGGCCACGCCACGAGCGGCGGCGGGCGCGGCGCCACGGATTCGAGCGGGGACGTCGCCACTAATTAGTCCTGAACGATTCGCGAGCCCCCGGCGCGGCGGCGCGGCGGCGGCTGTATTGTGCCGGAGCCGCATCGATTGTTCGCGACGAGCTGCGAGCGTCGCCCGCCACTTCGCGAGTTTCTCATTCAACCCTAGACCGCTGCAATTTGAAAAGCCCCCCCGACTCGAAAACCGTTAATGAAACTCGAGATCGTTATGTCGGTCGACTTGTTCGTCGACCGAATCCGTTTGAAGATCCATCTGACGAACGCGGCTGTAAACCCAGCACAAAGGAACCTAGACGCGGGGGCGGGTTCTGCCCCCCGCGAGCCCCGAGCGAGTCGGAGGAAGTGCTCCGATGAGCTTATTTCACCAAACCTGAGTAACTCGACCATGCTCTGTCGTCAACCTTTTCTCGTTTATTTTTTAAGAGTTAAAAAAGGTAAAAGATATGGCTGCCGTTAAAATAATGTTAAACGGGTTCGCCATGAGGTTTTGATTTGACGCTGCATAAATATTGGCGCAGCGGGAAGTGTCCGGCCGCACCGCAGCTCCGCAGCCGCTTGCACTCGAGGCTCGACTAACATTGATGTGTCTTGCCCATACGAATGTTTGATCCGTGACTAAAGGAGAGCGCCGCCGCGGAGCGCGAACAGTGACCACGTCGAGTGAGGAGTTGTGTGTGTGTGTGTGTGTGTGTGTGTTAAGGCGCGAGCGGCGTACATTTTGCATTTAGATGGAGCGAGGGTCTGACACGGGGAAGCAATAAAAATGTTTCAGCCTCAGGAAAGATTCGGAAGACGCTCCCCGGACAAGGTCACCTGGGGAGTGCCAATATTATAATGTGAGTTATAAAGGAAGCGCCCTGATACTTAAGAATAAAATATGGGCCACTCGTAAACTATGGAAATGAAAGAAAAATGGAGTTTCACTCAATATTTGTCGGGCGCGCTGGGGCCTTCATTTTAATAGTTTTACATTCAATGTTTTCACTATCTTAGATGTTACGCGTTTCTTGAAACTTGCAATAAATATACGGGCACTACCCCGAGATACGGTCCGATATGAAGCGGTCATTGCGTACACACAATCCCCCGCAAGATATACCTGTGGAAACGAAACCTTGACCTCGAGATACATTCGTCCCTCAGGTACTTACTCGTAACAGCCGACCCCGAGACATCGCTCTCCCTTGAGGCACCTCGACCCCGGGATACTCACACTTGACCCTGAAGTGTAGCTCGTTGGAGACGGTCTCCCCCTCGGCGTTGAGCGCGGAGCAGGCGTACCGGCCGCTGCTATGGCGCGTCACCTTCTGCAGCACCAGGCTCTGGTTGCTGTGGAAGACGCGCGCGCTCGCGTTGTGCGCCAGCGGGCGATCCTGTCAACCACACCGACACTATCAACTGGGCGGCTGGCTCGCTACCACCCTCGAGCGCCTCGAGCCGAGGACCTGCGGCGGCGCCGGCGGCCGCACTCGACACTCAGCTGGCATTTTAAGCCAAGTCCTATCTTCGAGCACACCATCACTTAACATCAGGCGGGCTGCCGTTAAACACCTAGCCTGTTAACAATAGAAAACAACATCAATGTTAGGTTAGACAAATGAATCGAGACAGCCGTAGACCCGGGGTCCATGCAGGGACGCTGATGAGCACGTCATGGAATATGGTGTGTGCCGAGTGTGATGATGGTTTCTCGGCCTATTGTTTTAGCCACAAAAAATGCGGCGCAGGATTCGTTTAAATTTTTTTACCATCCAAGTATAAAATTTAATATTCATTTGCAAACTATTAATGTTAAACCAATGAAAAAAGAAGGCCTACTTTGAAAAGTTATTTAACGATTAGTTGTTAGTTGGCAAGCAAAAAAATTATCATCTAATTTTTTTGCCTGAGATTAGTGTTTCAGAGATGTCTAAAATAAATGTCGATTCGAGAATTACAAAATACGACCCCGGGATCACACGCGCGAAATCACAACAATACGAGAGAAACCGCCGCCGCCGCTGGCCAGAAATAAATAATGAAACACATTCAAAGTAGCACACACGCGGGTGCGGGCGCGCGGGGGGCGGCGCGCGGGGGCGGCAGAGTGGCTCATTAACCGCGGCACGGCGGGGACACAGAGAGACACAGTCCGCGATACCTCTGCAATTAGCGGCCAGGGCTCGCCCACCTTGCAGCGGCACGCAGCACAAGCCGCCCCGCACGCCGCACTTCATGCCATTTATCTAACTAATCTTTACAAAAGAGACAAGTAAAAATATAAAAAAAGTACTTTATACGCCCTGAATATAACACGGCAAGGTTTTAGGTACTTTGGCAAACTACTGAACTGATTTTCATGACATTTCTATGCAACTAATTTAGTAAGTACAAACAAAAATATTTTTTTTTAAATCGGCTGAAGTAACAAACAAAAAAATACAACTGTGAATCTTCTTCTTTTTTGAAGTCATTTAGTAAAATAAACATGTATTTTATCCCTAGGATTAGTTTGCACCGAGGTTGCAAGGGAACACACACAACGACACGGTTAAATAACTCAAGTTAGACGACATTTTCGAAATTGAATTGGACGACCGACAGCGATTGGCGCGACGCGACGCAAGCGTTTAATTATTCTAAAGCGAGCGTAAGCGGCATAAAAGGTTTGCGACCCATGTCCTACACACTGTTATTTAGGAAAAATGGGATTGACAACAATGTGGGTACATTAGGCTCGCCGCTCTCGGCGGCCGCGGCCGTGCTGGCGCCGCCGCGCGCCGCGCGGGGCCGGCGCGGCGCCGCTAATGTCATTTGCAGCCGAACGTACGTAATGGCTCCTGCGAACGCTGGTTATTGGTACCTGTAACAGTTAGCGATAAGTACGCGATAATAACTTTACATTTATAAACATTTACCATCACGGGAATCGCTAGGTAGGGATTTCCGCTGGTGGTAAAATTGAATGGCATTGGATAAATTTTAGTTTTAGAAGGAGGTCGTCTGGAGAGGTACCTCAGTAGGTCGCAAGCCATACAATACGCGAGCGGGCTGGAGTACAGGGGTACAGGGCAGCACTCAACACAACGTTCCGGAGTACTGCAATGGCTTCGGACAGACTTTATCTCTTACCATCAGAGGAGCGCCTCGTTCGTCGTAGGCACTGTCTTTACAAGTAAGGTGCTACGGTATACAGGTACGTGTTTTGACGGTGTTCTTCGTTTAGCCTTTACAAACAATCGGAGCGATTATTGTCTTCAGCCTTCAATCTCGCTGCGCAAAATGGGTTAACTCGTGATGGTAAACTTTTTACATTGTATTCTCTGAACGATAATATGCTCATTTGAAAATTAAAATAAGAGACGGAGTGAACAATGCTAAGAGACGACTCGCGAGCACAGTACCCGACTACCCAGATAGCTGTAAGCACGAACTCGTTCTACAGTAGAGGCACTCAGAATGAACAGAATAGGTTTCTCGATTCCAGCTAACAGGCGAGCGCTCCGAGGGCCGAGTGCGGATTGCTGTAATTAAATTAACAATATCGAGAGGCCATTCTGCTGATCTTTTGTCTGAGGCGCGCTTTCGACGGAGGCGCCCTTTGTCCGGCCGGCGCCGGGACTCGACCCGGTACGAGGCGCGCGTGACCCAAACGTACGCACTTTAATGATGAAAGAATCCTTTTGTTGCAAACAGAAATAACAATAATGAGACGTCGGCGTCGCGAGTACCTTTGTCCGCGGGCTCCCCGTGCGAGGCCGCGCGTAATGGCCGCCCCTTTGTCCGAATATATTCTAGTAATTGAAGCCTCCTTTTAAAACGACGTTTCTGGCCGGTTATGCGCACTACTTTACCGCTAATTCTCTTTCTGCGCTGATTAAATGTTTTCGGAAAATTTACAAGCAAGGCGCAGAAAACGAGCTCAAAAATTGAGGAAAACAAACTCAGGGGAGCTTTTATCTTAGCGGAGACGCGGGGCTACGTGCGCGGAGAAGTTTATTGTCCGAGGCGTCTTCCGCGCTCCTTCCCGGGCCCGGGCCCGCGGAACTAGCTTGAGCACGAATTAAACGGAAAGCATCGCATCACGTGCGAGCAGCGTCACTTAGACAAAGCGCTGACTCACGCCGCACATATTTCAAGGCGTTCCGGCAACGAGCGAGGGCTGCTCGCCGCGCCCGCACGCGCCGCGCGCCCGAGCCGCAGCCGGGGCCGCGCGGGGGCGTCGGATGATGCCATGATACCAATTCGCAACAAATCCGATTCCTACAAGAAATGATCACGAAGCCACACGTTATGGCGGGTGCTAATATAACTTTTGAGTACTTAAAAATTTGCGATATTTCTCGGGCTGCGGCGAACAAGGTAAGACAGAAAAGCGAGCAGTGCAATTTTACAAAATAATTTATTTTATAAACTGTGATAGATACAGATTTCATCATTGCTCGTTCTTAGTTTCGTCCCTGAAGTGCGGCGCGGCGCGGCGCGGCCGCGGATCCCTCCGCCTGAATAGGGTGCTAGTGATTCAATCATGGCCGTCTATTATCGCAGGACGAGCTTCATCGACGCACAATCTTCGAGATCATTCCGCTCCCCCCCGCACCGCGGCCCGCGCCTCGCCTCACCTCCGCGGAATCGCTGCCATTAGCGAATAAAGAGAGTTCTCCACCTGGCAGCGGTGTTTGCGCGGCTCTCACGCAGGACGCCGCCGCGTACTTCCTGGATTGGATGGCGCTCGACGGTTATTGAAACAGATGAACGCGGATCGATCCCGACCTCGCCGGGGATTAAACCTGAGTGTTCTGTTTGTTCCCTGTTTCTATTTTCGGAGATTTTGCAGTAAAGAGTGGGCGGTAGCCGAGGTGATGTTCGCTCGAGAAACTTCCAGGCTGCCCTCCCGCTCGGGGTTCGAGCCCCGCACCGGCACATTTACATCAAACTAGGCACGCTCCCCGTTAACGATTTTTAGGACAATTTTCTGCGATATACAAACGTACCAGAAGTATATAAAACTATATACTATATATATTTAGTTTTATATACTTCTGGTATTCTTGTAAGTAAGTAATGTGATAACCATAGAAAAACACGTTAAGTATTTTAAAACTTAGATTAATGAAATCCAATATTCGACTACAAGACGGTTTATTTATAAAAATGCGTGTTGTTGTGACGGGTGTCTCAAAATTATGGATGAGTTTCCCGCCGCGACGCGACGCCGCGACGCCGCGACGGCCGGCACTGCGCCCGCGGAGTCTCGAGCGGCACGGCGAGCGAGGGCGAGCGGCGCGCGGCGCGCGGCCCCGGGCCCGACGTTCTAATTAGGCGTATTGTTCGACGTAACTCCAGGCCGGTCGACAGTCGCGGCGCCTGATGACGTTCGGCCCGAGTTAGTGCGGAGTTACCGCGCGCCCGGAGATAGGGTTCAGATAAGTGGGGTCGAGGGGGAGGGGGTCGTGTGAGAATTCGCCACGGACACTAGTTTAAAGCCGTCGATCTCGAGCTCCGTTCGCACACTAACACACCACACGCACACGTACGAATATGTACATTGTATACATGTAATATTTTGTAACATATTAGGATTAACCCACACTTGGCCAGTGTATTGGATTACGGATTATGGTTCTACACTTCGTACATTGAGAATAGGCCCACACCCAACAGTGGGACAGTTTATAAAAAAAGGTGCGTCTCGGAAGATATTGGTAGAAGCCATTGGTTGCCAAATAAATTATTAAATTAATTTAATTATGTGAATTAAGTAATTCCCTTCGCCGCCGTATCTGCGCCCGTGAAATATGATGTGGCTTTAGGGCGCGCGGCGGCAGTTGTGGAGGGGGCGGAGGGGCTGGCGCGGGCGCCCGGGCGGCTCCGGCGCCGCCTGACTGATCGCCCGGATTACACAGCGCGCCGCCGCGGCTGACTGGCAACTCTAGCAGGCCGCGACGCAACACGACACCCATTACGCCAAACATGCTCAGTCCACGGAAACACGTGCGAATCTCTCTTCTCACTATAACAATGAGCTTTTCTGTCCATTCTTGCCGCGATACGCTAGTTAGTACTACTCACAGATCTCGGGAAGAGAGGGCAGCGCACTAACGCCACCTGTTTCTCTACATATAAGTCGAGCACAAACTTTTCACTTGAAATAATTTGAAAAAGTGTCCAGGCTTAAAGACTACGATTTACGTAGCATGCGTAGCAACCTCGTAGCGGGTTCTACGCCATGTACAAACAATATTATGAAACATATTTCTTAGTGAGTGTTCCCAGAACTAAAAAGTAGAAGGAAGTTGTCGCTTCGACTTAATTGTCGGAGTTTCAAGTTTCCTCCGCCGCGGCCGGTTATTTTTTAATTATAACAGGCTTCCCCTTTTTCTTTTTCAGTTGATTTATGATAAGGAATAATACGTAAAACAAAAGTATCTCTCGAGGGCGGAACACTGCAGCGCGGAGAGAAGGTTCCTCTCGTAACGGCCCTCCGGAGGGCGGGCGGCGTTATAGCGGCAGATAACGGGCTAGTAACGACGCGATATGAAAATAGGTGTTTCGTGTCCTGTTTTAATATTTTTGCTCGCCGGTGTCGGATATTTGGCGTTCATCGGGTTTAGTTTTCTCCGAGTGCGTGAAGCCGCGAAGTCCTGCTCTCGTGCTCCCGTGCTCCTGTGCCATGCAAGTTGCCGGCGCGGCAACAACAACCTCGGTTTAAATTAATATAATATGCAACGACAGATCTCGCGCCATCTAGCCCCGAACTAAGCAAAGCTTATTATATGAATTAATAAGTGTAAGTGGTTGTTGTGCCGTTCTTGTTATAATAAATAAATAATAGTAAAATGAGAACCAGATAACTTATCTGAATATAGAACATCCAGACACAGAACAAATATTTGCTCGTCACACATAAATGTTTTCTCCGAGTGGGAATTGAACCCACGCTCTACGCTTGAAGAAGAATAGATAGAATAGTTAGAATTTAAAATGTGATTGTCTAAAAATTACACCAAAACCGTGCGGTTGAAATCTTAGAATAATTATGTTATGACATTAATCCCTGTGCGGTGAAGGAACGACCGAGAACATGTTCCCGCGGCGGCCGGCACGACACGCGGCGCGGCGCGGCGCGCGGCGGCCGGAACCCTCGCGTACGTGTAATACAGTTAACATTATAATGCATCGGCTCGCATTGTATGCGGCGCTAACCGCAAACCGCAACCGCACGCACCGACCCTCTACCCGTCAGCTATTAGACTGTGTTAGTTTACGTCACAGCGCCGCACGTTCTGCAACAACCTCGAGCCCGCGCGCCAACCACGTGCAGTTGGGAGTCGGTTCACGGGCGGAAACGTTCAGGCGTTCTGTTTTATCTTCTATACATCCATAATAATCATATATTACCTCGTTTCTTTCTGCAAAGTTACTTCTATCTTAGGCATTGGAACTTCGAACGTGAAAATAAGGTATAGCAGGTAGAGTTTGCTCAAAGTTCTGTTTATTCCTGCAATAGTTCTAAACATGCGATGTCTCTAATCGGAAACGCGACGCTTAACGTTTTTCTTATTACTTCAACATAAAAAGGTAGCACGAGAGTTAATACGCTTCAAACTTGCAGACATGGAAACAATACCAGAAAAAAATGTTATCAGTGGGATGAACCGGCGACGCGAGCCGCGACCGGCGCGCGGCCGAGCGCCCCCGAAAGGGTGAAGCGGCATAAAAACGCGTTGTGTCTGATTAAAACGCGGCCGCCGCACACAAAGCGATCATTATCGGACCGCACTCGTTACGCGCCGCTGTGCAGTCGCGCAGTCGCTGCGCGCGCACGGACGTCGGATTCCTTTACATTTCCTGAATTCTTTCGGTTGTAGTGTGCGCTGCGACGAGCCCATGCGAGCGCATCATCATGGCGTCCTAATAGTAATTGCTAATATTTCAACTAATAATATAATCTATGCAAATAATATAACAAATACCTGCCAGTAAT
Organism: Biston betularia; assembly: GCA_905404145.2. NCBI lineage: Eukaryota > Metazoa > Arthropoda > Insecta > Lepidoptera > Geometridae > Biston > Biston betularia. Next base: position 88,058 of record FR989863.1, read on the forward strand.
CTAATCGTATCTAAACTTTTTCTGTACATTGAAACTTTTTAAAAAAAATTTTATTGAATTTTTTTTTTTTTTTTTTTAACATTTTTATTGTTCACAGCCTATTCACAGCACTCCGATCCCCCCAGAATACACAAAAGAAGAGCACGATCATCAAGCGGCGGCTGAACAGGAGTCGTCTGAAGGTGAAAACGATGACAACGACGACTCTGACAAACTCGAGGTATAATAATAATATAATAATAATAATAGTTTATTTCTAAAGAATACATGACATATACAGATAAATGGTTCGTAGATTTTATATTTTTTCCCGATTTCTGGAAGAACGGTCAACGGGCCCCAAACTAGGCAAAGCCTGTATCTTGGGCGCCCTGTTACAAGTAACTGTTTACTTTGATTTCCACTGCAAATTGTACACTTTATGTTATTTATAATTTATATATTATTGTATATTAGCTATTCAATTCTTATTCAATTTCTTTTAACTTGCTTGCAAATATACTAATTCTAAATCTATTAATTAATTCTTATATGTAAGCATGTGCTGTATTTGTGTGTATGCGCGCGTGTATGTGTGTGTTTGTGTATATATGTGTGTGCGTCCATGAATGAGTGTGTTATGTGTATGACGTTAAGCATTTCCATAGATCATTAAGAAGAAAGAGAATAAAAGAAGTGGCTTAGACCCGGGTGAGTGGGCAGTGACATAGTGAGTAACGGTATGTTCGGAGGTAAGTGAAACATGTCATAACTAGGAGAATGTCAGACTGAATGAGAGTCTGAGAGATGAGAGATGTCTAAGGGCAGCAGATTTAGTATCTATGAGAACGGTGTTGAGTACCTATACTCAAGTAGTCTAGCGGTATACATCTTTGTAATTTATCTCACAAAATTTTACCAGCCTTTCAGTTTGCATGAAAGTTAGAGTCAAAAGCCATTCCTGAATTTCCTTCTTGGACTGAGAGAATGATTTTTTTTGGATATCAATTATTCGACAAACGGAGTTGTATGTGAATATGTGTGAGTATTGCGGAAGCCTGCTAGCAAACACTGTGTTGATCCTCGGGAGTAATATTTGGTCGTGAGACTGTTTCCTTTTACTCGAGTCAGAGCAGGCTGTAAGATTGTGACACCTGCTAATAGCTCGAGTAACAAATAGTTGGCGTACTGACAACACCGCGGCTTCTTTGTACAGCTTTTCTGTAGAGTAGCGTCGCGGTCTACCCATCATGACCTTAAGTACAGCTCTTTGAGCACGTTCTACTTCACTCATGTGCGTGAGGGCAGCCCCACCCCAAACTCCCACACAATATTGTAGAAGCGATTGACATAGCGACTTGAATACTAACATTATGACTTCGCCCTTGGCAGCTGGCCTTAAAATTTTCATGACGTATATCAGTTTACGAACTTTTTTTGATATATAACTTATATGAGCTCTGAATGACAAATTTTGATCTACCATTACTCCCAGATATTTTGTATGACTCACTCTTGGAATAAAGGCACATGAACAGTTTAGCGAAATGTTATGTGATTCGCAATTGCTGTTGTGAATTTGTAGTTGAGTTAAATCTGTTCCGGTGGCTCCTGTAATATGAAACGCAATGTAGTTTGTTTTTTTTTACATTTAGTGTTAGCAAGTTAATATCAAGCCAACGTGATATAGTTGCCATTCCAATTTCTGCTTCATTATGAGCTGCCTCCCAGTCTTTACCATGAAAAATAGCAACAGTGTCGTCTGCATAACATATGATTTCCAAGTTAGGCCTGAAGATGTCATTCATGTAGATAGTAAACAGGGTTGGTGCCAGGACACTGCCCTGTGGAACACCGAAGCCAACGTGCATCTTACAGCTTTTTTGATTTTCTATTTTAACACGTTGGCTTCTTTTTGTGAGATAGGATGTGAACCAGCTGAGTGTGCTACCCCTGATGCCAAATCGTTCCAGCTTTTTCAGTAGTATTGGTGTGGAAACGATGTCGAATGCTTTGGCCAGATCGAGAAACACGCCAATGCATCTCTGTCCACTATCCAAATACGATGACGCCTTCTCTGTCAGAAGTTGAACAGCATCCTCAGTACTTTTGCTACGTCTGAATCCAAATTGACAATCATCGAGTAGCTTGTACTTCTCTAAGAAGTCAACTAGCCTCTTATTTACTAGCCTTTCCAATACTTTAGAGAGTGTGCTAAGTAGTGCAATTGGTCTATAGTTATCCGGTTGCGTTTTATTCCCAGTTTTATGTACCGGTGTGATGATTGCACATTTCCAGTAATCCGGAAAAATACCTGACAACATACTGAGGTTACAGATATATACTAATGGTTCAAGGAGCACTGTTTTAGCATATTTCAGAAGAAGAGGTGCTATGCCGTCATCACCTGGAGCGCTATCTGACTTAAGGTTCTGAATGATACCTAATACTTCGCGAAAATCAGTGTCAAAATGTGTTATTATTTGGATGAAATGGAAACAGTAGACACCTAAAATATAGGTTTGCATTTTGTATCTGTCTGTTTGTCTGTGCGCGTTGATTATTTATTATAAATTATAAGAAACCAGGCGATAAACCGATGAATGCACAATCTAAGAAATTCAAGTGCGGGTAAATGATTTTTTTTGTATTTTGTTCCTGATCGATTCTATTTAACTAAAGTTTCAAATAATGCTACAACGTGCGATAGAAAGTAAAATAGTCAGTTCCGTCTGACTTACAGGGAATTGAATAAAAGATTCGGCTCACGCGTGCGAAGCCGCGGGCACAGCTCGTACACTAATAAAGCAAAGAAAGTCACAACCGCTCGAGTAGTAATTAGACGTGGCATGCTCCAGTTAATAACAGACACCGGCAAGTAACTCAAGTACATAACAATACTTCGTTCCCGTTTTGTATGTCAGTTGGTGCCACTAAACATGGCCGACACATCCTATTTGTTATGTTTTTGCATAGAAACAGTGACATGAAGCAGTAGGTTCGCGTGAGTGATGTCACTGCGACGCGTGGCCAACCTGAGGGCCTGGACAAAGGAACATTCGATCAGTGATAACGTTAATAGAAAAGTAAAAAACGTTCGGAATTGGCATCCGCTGGCGATACGTCGCGTGGGCAGCGTAGGTATGTTAATCCCGTACATTTCTGGACTTTTCTATTGGCATTTTTGAATATCGATGAAATCGAATGCTACTTTGTCTAGGCTTTCTGGAGGCGTCGTTTAATAATGCCTTTTATTAAAACACTCTGGGCTACGACTCTGAGGATAGAGCTTTTGCAAGAAGGTCAAAAGGTCATTTTCATCGCACAAGCGCGGAAAAAAGTAACACCGATTGTTGAGATTTCAACATTCACAAAACAATTTTTTATCTTTTGCCGCACTAACATATTACCCTGGCATATGACTGCATATCATACAAATCTATTGCAAGAAGTGGTCAGATTTAGAATCCAACCACCAAGAAACCAGTGAACCAGTGAACCAAGAGAAGAGCTGTTATAGAGGGAAGAGCATTATTACACCGGGAGCGTAGCCGAAGGCAAAGCTCTGTGAGAGCAGTGGCACGTTCCTGCTGCACAGCGGCAGCTGGTACAGCCCCACATAACTTGACTGCGTCCCATCGCAGTCAGACATCGTTTGAACATATCTCCGTCTTCAACAAAAAGGTCGGTATACTAACGTCGTGGAGCCAGGAGAGTTTCCTGACGGGCGGGTTGGCGCGCACGTGGCACTCGAAGTAGACGTCGTCGCCCTCCTTGATGTCTCCGGCCGCCAGCGAGCTGCCCAGCCGCAGCCGCACCACCGGCGGGTCTGCACACAAGCACACGCTGTCAGAAACACATGCGTGACGTCTAGACATACTTCTTCAATACCTCAGGAGTATTAAAACGAAGCTTGAATAGGTAGGTGTCATCTGGGCAAGCCTGCCCCACAGAGCTTGGCTACTGTTTGGCGAGACGAGCTCAAACGCGAACACACTCTACATAAAAAAGTACCTACTTAAACTTTACACTTTAAGAGCCTGGAAAAGTGGTCCTTGTTTTTAAATAAAGTGTACCTACTGTTTTCAGATTCCTGTCTAAATCGAGATTGCACACCAGAAAAAATATAGTGTACAAAACACAAGTGAGTGTACTGACAAACGACGTTGATGGTCCAGGAGGTCTCCATGTAGAGCGTGGTGACGTTGGGGTTCTCGGCGCGGCAGGTGAGCGGCTTGCCGTCGTCGTCCAACGTCGGCACGAAGCTCATCACGGACGCCGTCAGGTTGTCGCGCAGCTCCTCCTGCAACCAACACTCGCCACGTTACCTACTGCGTTAAAGAGCGCAAGTCTGCTTCACATTAGTGCGGCTAGTGGTGGCGGCCAGTAACAAACTAGACAAGTCGGAACGCACTTTTTACAGGCCCTATTTCTGTCTACGCCTTTCTCAACTTTTTGAGATGCCATGGTGTAATCGTTGTAGAATGATCATTATTATCTCGTTAACTATTGATTCAGGCGTAGTGATGACAGCTGGAATAAGGATGCAGGTGCGGGGTGGAGAGGGGGCCAGGCGGGCTAGCTGGAGCCCTGGTTATCTGGCTGTTGGCGATATGTTCATCATCAAGGGTTGAAGCTGTATTAGATTAGTACAGGCCTGATGATGTGTTCTAGGCAGATGATACCAGCAGTGGAATAAGGGAGGCTGTTCACAAGGATAATGTTGCTTTTTTAAATAAAAGTAACATATCTGTGTTTTTAGTTTTATTAAAATGAATCCAGTTTTAATGGGAATGAAATGGTTACCTGCTACCGCTAACTGAGTTTCACGCCAATTATTTTCACACTGAAATAAAAATGATACGTCGTCACACAATACCGGTTCGTTAGCTATATCGGAGATAATGTATCAATCGGTTTGTCTGTCATGCGAGCGGAGTGGAGCCCGCGTCCCGCGTCCCGCGTCCCGCTTCACGCGCCCCGTGCCACGCGTCACTGGCGCGAGTGAAGCGCGCGAGCGCTGACGTCACCAGCATCGCTACGCACTTGTTTGACTCCTCGCGCCGGTACTCCAGTATTGTTTTAATTCAAATTCATTTATTCGTCTTAAGCTTGTTACAGGCACTTAATGAACGCCGCTTCCGTGAATAATGCATTAGTAAGCTCGCATGAGTCGCAGCGCGGCGCGGGCGCGGGCGCGGGCGCGGGCGCGGGCGCGGGCGCGGGCGCGGGCGCGGGCGAGATTGAATTGATTGCGAGATTGAATAGTGAGGTTGGTTTTCGCTCTACTATGCAGTTGACTGATATAACGAAATGAGACCCAGTTGGGTTCAAGAGTTGGCTTCTAAGTTAATATCGGTTAGTGTTCCCAGGCTGCAATCGAGAGTTGCCCGAACTCAGCGCTGTTTTTCAATTGTTTATATACTATCCCACTGCTGGGTAGTGGGCTCTTCTCATTGTGTGTTGCCCACCGCGGTCAGGTGCGGGCTAGCACACTTCATATACATATCTTCGAGTTCTTTCTTTTCCACGTAGGTACTTCGGACATGTAGGTTTCCTCCCGATGTTTTCCTTTAGTATTAGCTATATTTTTAAACAGGTCTACGCTAGTGGAGATATGTAACGTTTAGTTAATAGTAGTATCATAGTAAATAATTAATTTAATTCCGCTGGTGATTCCGTGCATGTAATATCCCTCACTAACGACTGACGAATGTTTGTCTCCTGTAAAGTAGTGGTGGGGGCGATGGCCGACGTCGGCTGATTGAGTGTACGACTGTACGTGTACGTGCCCAAACCTCAGCAATCACTCGATTTATCTAACGGCTATCGCTTATTGCCGGGACTCGTCGCTATTGATTGCGCGTCAAAACACAAGTTTTGTTACGACCGACTCGATGTTCATGAATTGGCGAGCTAGAAGTCTAGACGCGAACATTGTGCGAGCTATCTCAGCAGGCACGGAGCAGCACCGCGGGGACAACCAACATATTCATGCGCGGTTATAAATCAGTAGAAGTAAGCTGTCCATATTAAATAGTTGTGTATTTGTTGAGTTATATCCCTGGGGATAAACGAACTTATATTTCTGCCGCAGCATAATGGGTATCCATTACTATTAATGTACATCATAGAATATAGTCGACAGCGGTCGGGAGAGCGACGCACTCAGTACGCATTGTTCAATCTCTGCACGCACTGATACCTAAATATCCTTCTACGATAATTATCCTGGTATAAACGGGTACTATTTAAAAAAATATATTAAATTGCTTTTTATCGTTGTATTATATAAATATCGAATCGAGTCGTGTGGCGTCAGTCGACAACTATTTTAAAACTAATTGCGAATTAAATCATGAATTTTCGAACGAACCCCTCATTTATTGCCAATAACATATCTTTCTTTGATTTTGTTTGTAAGTGAACGAAAGACGCTGTAGTAGTTTCGTAGATTGATTTGATCGGTGGAAGCGCAAGCGATCGCTTAGCTGCGCTTGGACATCTTGGCCGTTGGCGGTGATTTTTTGTAATATCCGATTTCAAAGAGAATTTTCGGGGAACTTGGACCGGGGACGTGGACGAAACAACTGCAAAGAGACTCGTCTAATCCCACCCAGCGCCTAATATTACTGAGAACGTAATAAAGCAATAATTAAATTGTGATCAACCTCGGATCTTATTTCTGTGTGGATTTCATCGTGTCCGACGCCCGGCGCAGCCCTCGGCTTCTGTATATTTGTTATTTAAAATAATAATAAACATTTCCATTTTAATAAAGTGCAACAATTGGCTGCCTTATCGCTTAAAAGCAGGTATACAATAAAATAGTAGAATATCGGCGTTGGACTAATTTGTATAAAACATGGCAGCCACAAAGTTTTTCTCCTGAAAAAAAATAGAATGTTGGGAAACTGTCGAGTATCAAACTATAGGACTGGCCAGCTGGCTAGACCTATCATAATCATCACCTACCGATGTTGCGGTCATTTCACAAGCCTTCCGAAGTCGTTCGCGCAACCCATGAGCTCGGCCATCCATCCTCGGTCGTGCTAAGTGAGCGCAGCGCCAGTTTGCGATATTTACGAGGCATTTCTCGCGTGCGCGGGGCCGGCTCGATGCGATGCGCGACGCTTGCCTCGCACTCGCAATAAATCGCCGAGACGCATCGCCGGAGCTGCCGCTAGCGCTCTCGGAAGCTGTCGCCGGCAGCCGACGGAGCTCGCGGCCACGCGCCGGCGATCCGTCGTCATCGCTAGCACCGATGCTAAATTTACCACGTCATGTACTTCGAATATTAATTTAACACCTGCCACCTGTCACAGACGCGAGTTCCCGACCTTTTGATCTGGGTGACAGGCGTAGTCTTCAACAAACTTACAAAAAAGTAAGTACACAGTATACAGTATACTGTTCAGCGTGAGAGCGGTGTACCGGGGTCATACGTTTTATTAAAAAAACAAAATCACTCGTAGCAGAACTCGCTTATCAAAATTCACAAAGCGGATTCCGTCTGCTCGCATTAAATATTTGGATCGAGTCGCGTCAGTTGCGTGATGCCGCCAAACGTTTTATTTTCTTCCTTAATTTTTGTATAGTCTTTCGAAGAATGATCGGAGCTCAGCGGCCGCGCGGGGTTCGCGTTCTCGGTGTTGTCGGCTGCATTATCAATGGCGCGTCGGTTATAGTCGCCGCCGCGCCGTCACGAGCGCGCGATAAATCCAAGCGCGCTGAGCCAGCGCCGCCCGCCCGCGCGCCCCGCGCCCCGCGCCCCGCACCCCGCACCCCGCACTGTATCCTATAATACCGACAACCTATTCTCAGAACTCTTTATGTCACATCGCCTTTCCTCCGACGTCAGATAATAATAACCTACGAGGAACTATCTCCGCCGGCCGCGAGCGAGCCGCGCGACGTTAAGCGACGACGTGTCTCTGCGATATTCAAATTATAATATAAGAGGACGTGGAACAAAAAGTTTCTAATGATTCAACTTTAGGAGAACGTGGCGGACGGTTTAGCTCCTTAAATAAAGCAGCTGGAGGCGCGCGCGCCGCGGCCCCTGCGCGGTCAACCGGCCCCTTGACCGTCACTGCGCGGCAGCCTCGCGAAGAGACAGACAGTATATTTTAAAATCGATTCCAGGACAGTAATTAATATCTTAATCACAGTTGAGTCGGCGCCGCTCGCGCTGGCGGCCGGCCAGCCATGTTGATCATCTCGTATATTAGTAGCTCGTGTCGCGCCGGGCGGCGGGGGCGGCGGGGGCGGCGGGGGCGGCGGCGGCCCGCGGGCCCGCTGGCTGCTCTCACGCAGCCCCCGCACTTTATGAGATGACACTGTTGCTTAAAATGTGTGTAACCGCGCGTCGAGCTGCGCATGCATTATGTAGGAGAGCCAGTTCACGCTCGCGTGAAGCCTCCGCTCGCGCTCCCTTGTAAACGTTGTTTATATCTCTCAAGTCTGCCGTTTCCACAAGCGCATGTTGCTTTGTATGACGATGTGAAATGAAAACGCATGAAATCGGACATCAGTTTGTTCTGTCCGCGGTCACGTCGCGCGGCCGCGCGTGGCAGCCCGCACGCGCCGCACGCGCCCCGCACGCAGCGTCCGCAGTAGAGCAGCTTCGTATGAATCAGGAAGACGCGGCGGACATGGATCCCTAAAGTTTCTTGATTATTCTTAACTGTACCAACCCAGGCTCGTTTTCACTGAATATGCGAAGTTTTCTTACGAGAAAGATTGTGTTATGTCGTGAGAGAGGTCGCTAGACGGAGTTGTGTCTCTGGCGGGGCTGTGGCGCGCCCCTCCCGAATATCTCCGTTTAATTAGCGCCGGAGCCGGCGGTAATTGCATTTTAAATTGTGCGAGTGTTGTTACGGCACGGACGCGGCTCGGCCCTCACGCCGCCCCTGATTGAGGAATGGCCTTATTACATGCCCGTGTGGAGGGGTGAGGGCTCCGCTGGTCCCACCTGTCATGTTTACTATTCAATACTGCCCGGATTGCTTCGGATTACCCTGTTGGCTCATTCGGTAGTCTCTGCTTCCTGAGCTGTCGAGTGTGGGTTCGATTCTCACCCACGAGAAACATTGACGTGACGAATTGTAGCGTTGTTACGTTTTGGAACATTATTTTCAATCATTTGTCTCTGTTTGTGTATTTTCATAATTTCGCCGAGACGTATTAGTACAGAAACAACAAAACAATTCTAAAAGTTGGAACTTTTACCCGCCAACCTCCTTGAACTAGGGGATGGAAGTTTGTATGACATGAGAGTTTTGATGCCAGAGGTCGGAAAATTCATAATCCTTGTTAAACATGATACGTACGTACGTACATACTTACCAGTACGTAACAGTACGTGCCGCTCTTCCAATAAAAGCCACAGAGTAATCGAGCTAGAGAGCAAAATACTTTTTTCCAAAAAAATAGAGTCACGAGTGCAAGATTAAAAGCCGAATATTAAAGTGTAATTGTGCCTTTTTACGCGCGAATATTTCCCGTCGAAGCGGCGGAATTGCGCGGCCGTTTAAGAAAAAGGCTAGATTATAATTTAGTGCGGCGGGTAACGCGTTTAATGAGGTTTTTATATAATGACGTGAATAATTAAAGGATTCGTGCGTTCCTCGGGGTTTATTGTCTTATTAACGCGGGATGGCCGAGGAAGGTAGCAGTTTACGAGGGTCGAGCCCCGCGAACTTTACGGCGTGTTCAGGTAAATAGGTAATGACGTGGTAAGTGCTACTTTTCACGATACCTCCGTATTTATACCTGCTGGCTGGAGTTTCTGCGGGAGTTTGTCAGTTTCGACCGTATGCGTAGAGGTGATGTATCGGGTTACAAGTTTGGGATGTACTTGGCGGAATGGGGGTCACCGTACTCACTAGAATGAACAAATTACCATCACCACCACTGCTTTATCATCTTCGACCACACCGTCACTTAACATCAGGTGAGCTGTGGTCAAACCCTGGTGAGAGCAGTAAAGTTATATTCTCGCAAACTTATAACGCGGCGGAGGAACCTTCCGGGAAAGCAAACCTCGTCACATGATAACACGCGAGGCGCTACTCGATCGTACGACATACTTCACCGTTGATGTTTATATTCCCATTTGATTGTTATTTATGTCCGAGTGACTCAGTGCGGGTTCGGGTCACGTGGCGGTAACGAAGAGGCACACTCGCATACACTGAGTATTTCTGCATTTAAAAAAAATTGGACTTAGAAGGAAACACGAGTTCTCTGAAAGTGGTCTGAAGATACTTGCGTTCAAAGGAAGTTTCCACTGGAAGTGGATGTTTCTTGGTCGAGCGTCCGCCCGAGTTGCTGTAAAGCGACGATGCCGAGATTAGGTCGTGTTTTTATTGGACGCACTCACCGTAGTGTGTATCTATGCACAACACCGACAGGCTAGCAGGCACTGCACGCCGCGCGCCGGCGTGCTGGGCTCTGAAGCTTCCAATTGACCGTCCAAACAAATAGTTATCAGTGCTCCCGGTAACTGGAGCACCCCGGGGAGCGGAGCTGTAAACACGCCTGTGTGCTGAGCGTAACATGTGGCTTCATATCAATCTCCATCGGCGGTTGTTTACCGCGGTGGCGGCCGGCACACACGTGCCGCACGCACACAAACAAACAAACACAGTAATTGTTCCGCGCACCTGAGGCGACGACACCTCTAATTTGTTTACTAACCTCAAGCCGTGCCGGCCAAATTACGTTTGTGTGCGTGCCGCCGACACACTGCCGTGCTTGCAGCGTCGCGCCGTGTCGCGTCGCGTCGCACTGTCGGACCGACACGTGTCTATTGTCTAGCACACGCTCGGGTTTAGTTCGCGTAGCTCCCGGCGCGGCGGACGTCACAGTGGAAGAGAAAGTAAACCGTGAGCTCTTCTTTAACCTGAGGCCTTCTGAGTTACCGCAGAGCAGCTCGCCCCCGTGAGGAAGATCACGAAGTCCGGTACAGTTCGTACAAAATCCGAATTCTTACGAGTACACAATGCATCGACGACTTACCATCAGGATGCCCGCTAGCTTGTTTATCACTCTACTATGTGATGAAAGTTTTTCTCGCCTTCATGTTCTTTGGTGGCCTCACGTCTGTCAACAATATATACTGGCGTTCGAGGTTTGTTACGCGAGGAGCACGCGGGTGTTGCCAAATTACCGGAACTGTTCCCGGATTTGAATATTGTGTAACTATTCCATCGAACGTTCGGAGTTGCAACAGTCAGGGCCGCACTTGGCGCGAGTGTTGCCGGAAGCCGCCGCCGCCGCCGCCGCCGCCCGGGCTCGCGCGACTCGTACAACTTTAGCCTAAGCTAATTCCATACATTCCGATCGGTAATCGAGTTATGCGCCGCGGCGATTCACGCCGAGTCGCCGCTATCAGCGCTCATTGAGTGCCGCCCCGTGCCGCCCCGTGCCGCTCGGGGTGCCGCCCGCTCAGCCACATTCGCATTCACCGCCAAATGTAATCACAAATGTACTTAGGAAGTCGCCACTTACCGACTCGAGTTTGAAGGGAAATATGTAGATAGTTCTGTCAGCGCCGCCGCCGCGGGACACTCCCGCATTCTACTTCAGCTAGGGTTTTTTTTTGTGTGACAGACTAGACGTTTTACGACAGCTCGACCGTGTAGTATGTGTACGATGGCTTAGCCCAGGCTAATATTGGTAGATTTTCAACTTGAGGATGGTAAGCTAGCCCGCCGAGTACTAGAAAGTGTTTTACCACCACGCTATGTCCTTCCCCGGCAGCTCAAGCTTATTGTTCGACGTGCGATCTGACCGCACTAACCACTGAGCCAACATCGGTACACATATGAACTCATGTTTCAGAATCCCATCATCATAATGATCAGCCTGTACTAGTCCACTCGCAGATGTAGGCTTCCGAAGGCCATTCACCCACATGTTTGTTTGTTTACTTCGGCGTCGCAACGAGTCTCCGTGCGGCCTGGGCTACCCGTCGTTAGGAAACACGTAACATCTCAAGTGCGAGTGCAGGCATTACAAGCTAGTAATGAGTTCCCGCTGCAATTACAAACTGAAGCTCGAGTGAAGCGTTCACGCGTCAGTAATTGCAGACAGAAGCGGTCGTGGCGCAGAGGGCGGCAGTGGCGCGGCACCGCGGGCGGCACGGCGGCAGTTTCTCGCGAGATGTCAGGGCGCAGCCTCAGTTTTTATTGTCTAATTAGCCGTGTTCCAGTGCGATTTATTACGTTTTAAATTATGCACGAAGGTGCTTCATTCTGTCGGGCTCCGAGTCGCGGCCGTTTTCATTAGGACACGGCCGCTTGAAAATATATATTATAATTTAATTAGGGCTGCCCCGCGGCGGAGCGCCCGGCGCGGCGCGGGTTCCTGAGTAATAGCAGTCACTGTCTGCTCGTTTGAGTCGGCGCGCGGCGCGCGGCGGGCGGCGGGCGCGCCGCGAGAGGTTGTTTTATCACCTCGGCTTTACTCGCAGCATTCGTCGTCCGCCAACTTGCGCTCTAATTAGCTGGAAGCTAGAGCTGCGACACTCCGTGAGAAAGAGCCTCCGTTATGTTTGTAATATCGTAGTACAGGGGCAAGTCGTGGAAATACTATTTTTTATGACCGTTTCCTAAACTATGATATTTCCGACACCGAACGTAAGTATGCTTTTTCATAAGAGAGGTTTATCGAGCAAGCGAGTCATCGGAGAGTCAGCGCCGCGCACTCGACGCGCGGGGAAGCGGACGAGCGGTCCGTGGTGCGGCTGTGAGTACACGCCGGCGCCGGCGGCTGGCGCGCCCCACGTCCGGCGCGGACTTTAGCCTCGTTTTGTTTGGACGCCGTGTCACTTTATTTAGTAATTATTTAGTAGTAATGTTAGACCATTTTTTTAGTTATAACGAGCTGGCGATACTTTCGCGACAATAAAAAATACATGACATCGTCTTACATGTAAATTTCCGGCAAAGTTTTCAGCACTCCTCACCGAGAATTCGTAGATCAACAAGCGAAGTGAACTCAGGCGAGACCGCGGGAGGTGCATAGTTTCGTGGTCGAAGCGGGGTTTGTTCGTAAGTACGCTATTAGAAGGAAGCTTTGTTCAAACAACAATTAAGTGGCATGCGTGGGCGTGGCGGGGACGCTATTCTCGCGCAAGTGAGTTTCTCGTTCGCTCGCACACGCGGCGGTGACCGGAGGTATCGTGCGCGCGAGGATAGCGCCCTCGACGGCGCGGCGCTCCACGACTATAATTAATTAGGATTTGTGGGAATACAGCCCACGAGTGCAGGCTTATGGCTTCCCAGGAACCGGAACTTGTCAGACATAATACATTTCAAATTTCAATGAGATCATAATTTATTTTGTTTCAAAGTCCTACAGACAAACCAAAACCGAAACGAAATTACAGTTGTTGGAATTTGTTGGGTTCAAATTCCAACAACGAGCGTGCGCGGACCTTGATGGAAAACCTTAGAAAACCAAAGCGGCCGGCTAGCTCGCTGGAGTTGTCGCCGCGCCGCGCCCGCTTCCGACACCCGGCACAAATATTTCAAAACGAACATTTATAATGACACCACACTTATTTTAAAGTCATGTCTACATGCAAACTCGGAGACTCCTCTCGGAGATAACTTCCAACTTATTTCACACGCCAACTGTCGAGCCTCGCACGAACACCGCACCAGTAAAGACCTCGAACATAAGGATATGTTCTTCCAAATATTATCTATTATTACTACCCACTTACCCAGTGTTATCTACATTTAGTTGAAAAATTCGCGCTGTCTAATTGACGTAATGTTCACTAATTACGCCGCATCGTCCTATTTACGTGACATCGCGACGACGATACATAATAAATAATACGTAATATACATATTTAAATGCACCGCTGTGTCGATGTTATTGGTAGTTTCATTCGCCCTGTCCTTACGAAGTAATACAATATAAGTCAATGGTACCAGTGCTCGCTAGAAAACTATCACCAGCGAAGCAATTCCTTAGAAGCGCACTGTTTGCTGGAACACACGAGACGGGCGGGGGCGGGAAGTGCGGGGGGGGGGGGGGGGGGGGGGAGAAGGGGGAAGTACTGCGAGTCGAGTCGGAGACAAACACAGAGCACGCCGAGGAGACGTGTGGCGGCCGAACTGCAGGGCTTAGCGGTGTTGCCGTACCTCTCTTCACCAGCTTATCTTTCCATCAAGTCTCGCCGCGGGTGCGACGCTCGCGAGCCGTGCGAGTTCCGATATCATGACTGATTTAGATTAACCAGAAGAAGGTCATGGGTTCGAACCCCACGGCATACACTTCTGTCTTTTAAAAGTTATGTGTTTATTGCCGATGACTTCAAACTGAGAAAACTACAAGTCTGTGAGTTCTTCTTAAAAAGTTCTCGGAGATGTGTGAAGTCTGCCAACCCGCACTTGGCCAGTGTGGTGCTGGTGGCCTTATAGCCTTCCCCTTGATGACGACAGGGCTGATTCGGGCGGGGAGATAAGCCAGACACAATTGTTTGATCGGCGCTGGACTAACGCTTGACGAGGTCTTGACAACATGTAGTCCATTAAATCGATTCAATGATACTCAGAAGTTTCAATTGTAAGCACCTGATCTCATTCCAATACAATCCACTAAGCAACGCGCGGCAGGTTCGTACTGGAGCCACGTCAGCACAAACACAACATCAATATCTGCAGCAAGTTTAGTATCTGCATAGAGATCCCTCGCGGTACTGCTTCCAGATTTCAAACCTTGAGTGATGCGTTAAAGTGCGATGCTTAGTGTAAAGAAATGAAGTCTGTCGGTGAAGCAGCTCGTTAGGGCGAGGAGCGCCCGAGGGCCCTCGAGCCTCGGAGGCAGCACTCGGGAGGCATTCCCAGTCGCCGAGACACGGCCTCTCACTCCGCCTCCACTCACCTGCGCCCTCCGAGCGACCTGCCGAGTGCCGCCACAGCCACTTACATAACATTATTTTGTACAGATTAGCCGATTTGCATACGGCATTATTTGTCACGGAGTTATTGTAGTTTGCTGGCGCAACTATTCCGCGCGACGTAACTCCGCGGGCAGTTACAAAGAATAGAACCGAAGCCGCGCCCGCACGAGCGCTGCTTGTGTGTCGACACATTGCATGACGTGTGACTGATGCCGCGGCGGAGACGTGCGTCCGGAGACCCTCGTGCGAGACCTGGTTCGGTTTTATGAAGTAAATTTGCTTTTACATTATTAAAATGACTTATCAAAAAGTAAAGTTGTCAACTATTTCCTAAAAGATTATATACTTAGTTGTCGTGAAAACGTGATATTGATAGATAGAAACTGTTTTATTTTCTTTTTATGGTCGACAGGCTAGGTTACTTTCAGGCTAGGTTCACCTGATGTGGTCGAAGATGGTAAACACACCTAACCTGGAATGGAGCTGACAGAAGAACAGAAGTTAAAAACAGATACTTTAGTAACTAATACATAGGTATGTATTAACAATATGAACAAACAAATAAATAAAAATGGAGAACCGACAACAGATAATAACAATACAATATGTACCGGTAGCATTTAGATCCCATAAACAACAATAGGTACATAATTAATAAGTGACATTCATCAGACGACAAGAAGTATCGACAAGCGATGGCTAACGAAGACAGATGGCGCCGAGTTTCCCCACAACTTGTGCGCGAAGTGCACAAGAAAGAGTAGTCGGAATGCCAGTGCATACAAGTACACGAGTCCACTCTGCGAGCAGGCCCCGCGAGGCGGCGCGGGCGGAGGCCGGGGCCGCTTTAAGCGACCGAATTGGGACTGATACACGTACTGTATTGCTTCAACATCAAACTCGACTCGGTC
Source organism: Biston betularia (assembly GCA_905404145.2). Classification (NCBI taxonomy): domain Eukaryota; kingdom Metazoa; phylum Arthropoda; class Insecta; order Lepidoptera; family Geometridae; genus Biston; species Biston betularia. The sequence goes on from FR989863.1 coordinate 103,871, forward strand.
GGCTGAGAGAAGGTCACTTTCGGAAAACAAAAACCATTTTTAGCGATAAAATGAGTAACAGTACCGAAAAGCGAGCCATTTCCCCGAAAGCGAAAGTTCTCATAAATAAACAATAGCGCAGATAAATTCATCAAAACATATTTACTTGTATTTCATAAACACGAAACAATAAAATGTAACATTGAAATAAAACTGATTTGAAACAATTTCCTCGAGCGTACATCCAGGAGTGCCTTTTGTGTTGTGAAACAATACAACACGAGGGGAAAGTTCCCGGGAGCTCTCGACGAGTCGCGGGCGCCCTCGCCTCTCCTCGCCTCGCCCGCTCGAGTGTTTAGCTTAGGAAATTAACTTTATTGTACGGCTTAGATTGCGGGCCGAGTGCGCGCCGTGTTCCAATAACGCTTCCCGATGTAACCTTTCTAAAGCGATTCCGTCGATGCGATCGTCGAACTATTGACGTCCACCGCGATCGTCTGTCGGAGTAGGAGCGGGCAGCGGCGGCGCGGCGGCTTGTGTTGCACTCATTTAATCATTCTCTGCCCGAAATTGATATTGATTAGCGGGAATTACATTTCTGTAATGGATACTAGTTCGCCGGTAACCAGCGCGGGCCGGTTCCCGCGTATTCAGTGTCGATTGGAACTTAATGTACTTCAAAATATTTCAGTGTTTACGTGCTCCACGTAGCTCCTCGTCACGTCACAGGATGAATGGTGATGGATGATGGTGGTCAATCTAAAACTTTTATACTATGAAAAAAAGATCGTACCAGAACAAGCTTGTGAGTAAAGTACGTCCTCGAAGTCTTTACCGCTTTTCCTTTTTTTTAACAACATACTTTTTATTATCTTGCAATCGGTCATTCTCGACTTTAATCAGATAGGATGTGTGCTTGTCGGCGTGTAGGGCGCTGTTCCCAGTGGAGCCGGCTCTTTCATTTTATTATTAAAAGGGGCCCGAGGATTAAACCCTGGGGTACACCAGATGGAATGGGCGTTGGGGCCAAAAAATATATTTTATAGAAGCAGTAATTATACCTTTTAGATCAAACATAAATGAAAAAATCCGCAAACCATGTTATTTAGGAAGTTATTCAATTTACTATTTTTTTTAATGGATAAATATAGAGCAGGCGCGTACTCGCGCCGGGGCCGGGGCGGGGGTGGGGGCGGGGGCACCGCACGCGCGAGGGAGTGCGCTCGTTTTAATTAAGTTTATTAGCGGCTTCTCTCGCTCACCTCAGCTCGGCGTGCGGTGGCGCCGCCAGCTAATTCGTGTTACTCTTACAAACTATTATTAATGAGTGCTCCAAGTATCACGGAAAATCATTCTCCTTTTGGTTAACTCTTTAAACTGCCTAAGCTCTAACGTAACAGATGCTATTTCACGTTTAACCACCAACCAAAAACAATAATGACTCTCACGCAATGTCAGGTTTGTTTCGATGCGGCTTTCCTATCTGGAAATGACTGTAGAGCTTCAATAGCTAGCCCGAGTCCGAACAGTGAAACTAAAGTCCGACCGTGGATAGTAATATTGGCGACACGATAAGATAATCTTTGATGCTCAATCCAGATAGAGCGACTGGCATTCAAGTTGAGTACAGTAACAGTTACAATAAATCAGTGAAAATGCTCTTTCAAATCTTCAATTCTGATATAAACAGCGATCGAGTCACAATCTCGAAAATAAAATTGTCATATCAATGTCACACTGAATTTTTTATCTATATCAGAATCTGTACTTTAGTGACAAACGGCGGGACCAAGCCAACTGGCTTGTCGAACAGCCGCACGGCAAGTGTACGCCCGCACGAGCTGACAATGTCAGCAAGGCTCGTTTTAGTGAAAAATTTAATATTTATCGAAAGTTGTTTGCGTTCATTGACACATTGTCGTGTTATTGAATTTAATTCTAGATTTCTGCTCGCTGCAAAGCTCCGAACTCGCGGGGCGGAGCACCGGCACCGGCGCGAACTATACACGAATTTAATAGAGTAAATGAATGCGCGGAAGATTTATGGTCTGCGCTAGAACTTGCAAGTTATTCCTGTTCAGTGCGAAGTTGAGTGCGGCTGCCTGAGGAGCACTAATGTGACGTAGATGGAGCAGCTCCCCGCGGTGCTCGCGTGTTTATTATGCTCAGGAAAGTGTGCTCGCTTCAAATATTATGTGGGGTTTTATATATGAGCTCGGGGTGTGCTAGAACAACTTGTACTGGGGACATAAAAGCGCTCTGCCGGAGCCGGAGCCGGCAGCTGCTAACGACAATTAGCTCAAGGAACGAGGTACAGACCGCCCGCTGGCGGCTAAATTATATAACGTACCTAATATCTGCTTCCTGCTAGATCTGGGTTCACATAACATTTATTAGAAGGCCAAGGAGTTGCGTAAGTCACCTTTGTGCTTCATGGTTGAACCAACAGCGACTCGCTAGACTAGTACTCTGCTGGCTAGCTACCACCCTCAAGTTGAAAATCTGCCGCCAAACATCTAACGGTGTGTTCCGGCAACCTCACATGAGAGCCAGTTCCATTCCAGGCTAGGTGTACTTTACCATCTTCGAGCACACCTTCACTTAACATCAGGTGAGCTGTGGTCAAGCACTTAGGCTGTCAACAATAAAAAAAAAGCTGAACAACTTTACTCAATGTCCCGGGTACGCGATGTCTCTTGCCATCTATTTAGTCCCAATATCAATAAAAAAACTAGTTTACGAAGAACAACTCCAACGGAAATGAAGTTTAGCTATTTAATAATTTCTTAGAATAATGCATTCTCCAACTAAGAACTGTTCAAGGCGAGGAAGTAAAACACCTCAGACAATTTACTCCGAACTGCAGAACCATAAACTGTCCTCTCCGCCATAAAACTCTCGCGTGCAAATATTGCCCTCCTCGTCCGTCAGGGGGCGCGGGGCGCGGGGCGCGGGGTGCGGTACGCGGGGCTGCCACGACGGCTTGATAGACTGTAAACACTTTTCTTCCTTAGTTTTTCTTTGAAGAGGTTGTAACATATTCCTCCACCCTCTACCTTCCATTTGCGAAGCTGATCTGCCAGACCAGAAAACATTTCTTAGTATCGAGCCGAACGACAGAATTAATGAATGCTTGATTAATGGCGTTCTGCAATCAAAGCTTTCCTTCCACCGTTGTTGCCATTTCTCAAGTCACAGTACGTGACATCTATTATTATTGGCGTATACATCCTTTTGTGCCTATGTATTGACTGAAAGCAGCTAGAGTCGGACGTGAAGGCGAGCCGCGGAGACAAGCGGCTGCCGCAGGACGGCCGGCCTCTAATGCAGTGGCGCGCAGTTTGGTGCGGCTCCAGCGAGCGTCCCGCGCGGAATGTCCAAATTACACGCCGACACTCCGCGCCGTAATCAACTCCCGCGTTAAACTCCCTTACAGTTTAGTAATTAGACCCGTGCAGCTGCACTCCGGGCTCCGGGCTCCGGGCAGGTTACGCGTCGCGTGTGTCTGGCCCACGACGCCGCGGTAAGGGATCTGTCCTCGCTAGTGCGGGGAGCGTCGCCGTCGGTGTGCGGGAATTATTTTGGAACAGGCCTGGCAACTTGCTCCTGTACGCCTAAAGGGCAAAACACGATCACAGGACATAATTAAATAATCTATCCATGTATTACAATTTATATTACTCGTGTTTTAACAAATAAATTATCTCTATCTCTATCTCTATCTCTATCTCTATCTCTATCTCTATCTCTATCTCTATCTCTATCTCTATCTCTATCTCTATCTCTATCTCTATCTTTATCTTTATCTTTATCTTTATCTTTATCTGCGGCGTTTGGTACTGCTCGCAGATAGGTAGGATGTGTAGTACTAGTCGTTGGGGGGGGGTATTAGTGATACACAATGTTTATGATTACGTATATATTGTATAGGGTCATTACACCGCCGCACATTTATCGCTCGGGGTGGTAGTGGTACCACGACACATTGGCCTTACGACGTCCTCTTGGCGTTCCCGTCGGAGTCGGCGCGTTCCGTGACAGGTACGAAGACGGACGCAAGCTGGCGTGGCGGTCGACCACTTCGCTCGCTCGTTGAGCAGCGATCGTAGCGTAGGGTAGATATGACGGAAGTGAAGAAGCAGAAGAAGAAGAACAAGGAGGAGGAGGAGAAGAATCCTGAGGAAACAATTGTCATGCTCTCAACAGTACACCACGCACTGCAGTACGCATCGTCCATGCACGGCTGCGCGAGGCAAGAGTCCATCGGCCGGCATCGTGATACCGTCTATAATATTAAGTAGCCTGCAGTCAGCTGTCACCGCAGATTAGCTAATTTAGCGAAGAATTGAGAGAAGCTATGAACGTAAAATAATTATGGAAACTTACCCTAGAGGGATCCTTAAATTCTTATCACTGATAAATATAATTGATAATTATTGCTTGAGGAAGCGACTACCCGCTTTCGAGTTTTAATGTTGAATGACCGCCGTCGACGTCAGGAATGCGCTCGAGAACATTAGCCCGGACTGGCGTTCCGCGGGACCGGCTGTTATTCACTTAGGTTCCGTATCATATTATTTATTTATTTAGTCATTTATTTATATTTTATATTTGACTGCGCTATCGCAACGTCACATATCTTTATCTTTATCTTTATCCTGGCGGAGACGGGCAGAAGACGCATTTTTTTAACAATAACATACCATTCCTGTCATTTGTGTGTGGTTAACCGTCAGCACGGGCCAGCCGGGCCACGATGAGCGCACAGCGCGCTCCGACCGCCGCGCCGAGTCGGCGTCCGCTTGCGGCGGACTCTCGTTTTCAATTAACGTACGGCGAGCGAGCGAAGCCGCAAAACAACTGACAGTTAGATAAGTTTGTCGAACTCGAGATGGTTTTCGTTTTAATTACTTTTAGTTTGGACAAGTGCGTAGATTGCTCTCGGATAAGTTGCGAGGAGCCACATTTCATACAGATCGTACTTCGGTAGCATGAGGGGCTTACGTGGGTTTAGGTAACTTCGTTCGCGAAGTTTCGAGAGTAGAGATATACTCGCGCCGCCTCGCCCGGCTAAGCACAAACGAGTCAGTAGTTTGCAACGTTTCTGTGTCTCTGCAAAGCTGTGAAGTTGTAAAGCGGCCCCACGGTGCGGAGCCGCCGCCGAGGGGCGCCGCCCGACGGGGAGTTATTAGTATAATAACTAGTTGATGTGTTTGAAATCTGAGCAGAGCTCGTGGAGAGTATTACTGCAGGAATTAGCCCGGCGTCGTCTGCTCCGCCGTCGAACTCCGGCATCATTTGTACGTTGCGAATTCCACTAAGACGGATCCCATTTGGAAATAATTCGTCTACCTATTCAAAAGCAGTCGTGCTTAAAATTTGGCTAGAGGAATTTGCCATATTTGTAATATGAAAGTTTCCAGTGCCAGTTTTTAGGGAAAGCTCGTGAAGAAAGAGAGAAAGATATGAATCCCGCGATGAACTGATGAAATGAACGTGTGCAAGTGCACACGCAGCAATTAAGGGCCGAGATAGGGTTGTCACGGGCTCTCGAGCTCCGGCCAAAAGCGCTATCGATAGCTAGGGCTTCCACGGAGCGCTGCGCCATTCTGCAGGGCTGTGGGCCGGTAATGGCCTATTCGCCGCTACGTTGGCCATGCACGCTCACCTAATGTATTAACGTTTTGCCTTGAAAATAAACCTCAAGTTTCCATGGAGTTCGATAGCCTGGCGTACACTGTACAGGAGGTTGCACTGCTCGAGGGAGGAACGGAAATTGCGGTTTAACTTTTGTTGCAAGGTGTTTGTTTTCCTGCAAAACCAGTGCAGAGCGTCAAACAAATCAGTTTGAAAAACTCGTTTCGAGCGAAACACCAAAACACGAGGTACTTTGTTTTTCAATTGTGAAACCGGCGTCTGCCTATTAGTCGCCGAGAGCTAATCTCGGCAGCAGAGTTTCCAGCCGGGCCGGCGCCGGGCCGGGCCGGGCCGGGCTGCACCGGGCCGGCTGGGACAGCATCTCGCCGGGGTTGAGACTTCAAATTGGATATTGCTTCGTGCATCCTAATAACAAACCTATGATAAAAATTTATGCGTTATTCTTGAATTTTCAATTACGAGGTTGTTCGTGTGAGTATATGTTCAAACATGTAGGTTTCTGTATTGTACGTGTGAGTGCAACGCACACATCGAACATTTGTGTCAACATTGAATGTACCTACCTATTTTTTTAACAAAATTAACAACACGTTTGCAATACAATAAGGAGTATCTATAGTATAGGTAAATACGATTACTACGATAACGCGCCGAGCTAGGGTAGACGTGATCTCCTCGTGCATGTTGCCAATTAGATACCCCGTGTGAAGCTGGGCGGGCGCCCCCTGCCCCGCAGTAACAGTTAGTCGTTGACCCCGCGCACAATCATCTCTAATCCATTAAGCTTCCGTTAAACACCTGCAGGTAGTTGCCGCTTCCGCCCCGCGCTCGCCGTCCGCCGCCCTCACCCCCGCGCACCGGCAGCAGCCGCGACCCAGTGGAAACTCACCTTAATGCTCATTTGTGTTCGCCTAATACGAAACGGTAAATGGGTTCCAATTGAGTTTCTGATACGGAATCGGAATTCAGTCCTGCTGAAGTTCCGCGACGCGCTCTGTCGGTATCAACCGATAACAAACATTCTCTGATACAACCACATAATTTTTACGATATTTCCGTGGAAATCTTACTAAAAAATAAATAAATTTCGAAGTGGATTTTGTTTATCATCTGATGCAAACACTCAAGAGTAATATGGGCTACAATGTTTCCGATTATTTGTCGACCACTTCCTCGTGAGGAGCTTCGCCTCCGCGGTGACACAACGAAGGAGCTGCACTCGCGTGTACTCGCGCGCCGTTAATTAGGCCTCCTCTGGTGCCGGTCACGTGCGCGGTAATCGCCTAGCGGGCAGTTACCGCGGCGCACGCCCGCGCCGCCTATGCCGGCAGTGAGACCTCTTCTAGACGACGATAAAAATAGTTCCTGATTACTCTACAGGCGGCCGGGGCCGTCTCGTTCAGCCCCTCGCGCGTGAAGCAGTGAGGTTACATAACGTATCATTTGGTGATGAAAGTGCGCTGCGGCCGGAACGGCCGACGATTACACTTATATTTTAGCGAACCGGTATCGGTTTGAAAACGGCGCGTTTACCGGAGTAATCGGGCCGCGAGGCCGACCTGCGAACTGCCCTTTAACACGAAGCCCCAGCGCGGCCGCGGCCCGCGGAGGCTCCGCCGCGCCGTATATCAGGTTAACCGGCCCAGCCTACTTAATAGTTAACGAAATTGGCCCGCGGCCAGTCCGCCCGATGAGAAACGGCGTGAGCCGCACGCACTCGCGCTAAATAAGGAATCACATAAACTGCGTCCGCGCGCCGGCTAGCGGGCGCCGCGCCGCTACACTACCCGTTCTCATGAATGCAATGTAATTATATAGACAGTTGCCGCACTTGCGCCACGATATTGCACCTATTTTTTCAAATATAATTTGCAATGGTCAGTAGTACGACGCACCCTCCCCGGCCCCGGCGCCGGCGCCGGCGCCGCGGCGCCGCGGGGCACATGCGAGTGTGAGGTGTGGTATCGATCATGCCGCGCGCTGCGTACGCAGTTGATTGTATCATGTTAAAACGAATAAGAAATAGTTTTCGACTTACATGTAAATATTTTTGAAAACTAATGACTCAGTGGATTTTTGGTACGTCCGAGGGTTCCCGTGTCCGCGTTCCTAGCCGGTCATCACCTGCGCTCCGTTTTTTTAGGTTTTTTAGCTACATTGAGTGATTTTTGGTACTTATGGGTACCTACGCGTCACCGACATGCTAATGTGTTTTAGTCTCCATGACTGCCCATTTTTTTACATGTAAATGTTAGGAGACTAACGATACGCTCTCCTGATCGTAAGAGAAGCCGCATGTCCATGATCATTGCAGCGATACACAGAACTTTGAGTAGCGAAACAAAGTCCAAGCATCACTGCTTTGGCGCTCATTACTTTGAGACTTTCGATGGTTAGTCTCGACAGCCCTGTAATTTTATAAGCTGTAGTACCCTTCAAACCGAAACACAGTAATGTTTACACACTACTGTTACCCAGAATATCTGGTACTGCGGTGGAGTCTACCTGCTAAGGAGATCCGCCACCAAGTAGTTACAGAAGTTACAGACGCCGACAGTTAATTATAATAATAGAATGTAAAACTACAAGATTTAATGAAGTAATTGAACCCACATATATGTAACTCGTGGCTTCAGGTGTCGAACTCGCGCAATGAGTGTTGTAGTCGAGGGTAGTTGGGTTGAGGCGGCGGCGGCGCGGCCGGCGTGCGCCCCGCGCGTCGATTGACTTTAACCTTTGTTAAATGAGCCGGAACCGATCCTGCCCTAAAAATGTTAAAATAGAAAAGCTATCGCCAGTTAAAACGGTTTGGGTCACTTATGAACCTACAGCGAAACCGGCGGGATATTTTTCAAGGAGGTTGGACTATACATCCAGATCGGGTTCTTTCCTGAAGCCACTTTTAAACACGCGAATAAGAGAAGTTGTTATTTTTCTGGTGATATAGAAACCTACCTTGATTTATAACCGACTTCAAAAAGGAAGAGCTTCTCAATTCGGCTGTATTTTTTATATTTATAATCTCAGAGCTCCCGTTATTTCTAAACCAATTTGAGGGTATATTTTTTTATGTCTTTCATATTGGTCCCACAGAATTTTTATTAAAATCAGAATTGAAAACAGAAATTTCATTTTTGAACTACAATATTGAAAATCTATCCGTGTTATGGCTTGCCTAGTGGCATGGAGTCGGTTTTTTGTGAACAATATTATTTTAGTATATGTATATATAACGTACATGTAGACGTGAGTGCGCTGCGGCGACGCGGCGCCGAATCCCCGAAGCTCCGAAGCCATTCATTATCCATATTTGCCGCCAAACAGCAGTCGGCGGGTATAATCGCATCCGCTTCCGGCGGAAATCCATCGGCCGATCAACTATGAACCTTATGCTGCGGTTTTAAGGCTTGGTATGACTCCAATGTAAAATAATCTGTAAGGGGTTTAATTTGTTTTAAATTTCATTGTATCCCTACATTACTTACGAAATATAGAACGAAAATTTACGGCGTGGACCGACTGGCCCGTTAGACGCAGCATCCCAACTTATAGCATCGGATAACTTCACTTCAACGGGACAATATCTCCGAATCAGCCGTTCTTATAAACTGCCCCACTGCTGGGCGTGGCTTCTAAATGTCAGAAGGGTAATAGTAGTCCACCACGCTGGCAAGTGCAGGTACACCTAACATGTCTACGAGAACTTTTTCGGAAACTACAAGGGTTCCTCGCGATGTTTGCCTTCACCGTTTGAAGTCAGCGGCAACACGCACATAACTTAGAAAAGACACGATGCGCGCCGTGGGATTCGAACCCAGCACCTGCAGAATGGAAGGCAAACGATCTTCCGGCTATGCTGTAGAGTCTATTCATATATAATGTACGAATTTGACTAGGAATACACCGAACGAAAGAGAGACGGAGATACGTTATCTTTTTCTGTTGTTAGTTCAGATCTACACATCTCACCGAGCGGGGATGAAGTCGCTCGGGGCCAGCTTGCGCCGCTGACTTGCGCGAGTCGCTAATGGATTAGAGAGAGCAAGTTCTCGCACTCGCTGAAAGGGTTTCCGGAATAAATGGCGCTACTTGCTTTATTAAGCTGTACCTCCCCCCGCGCGCCGCGCGCCGCGCCCGCCGCTTATTGTTTTATTGTTCTCATAGAAAAACTCAACTCAACTCTAGCGCCAAACACTTAATAACGTCGGCAACTTTAATTCTTCGTTAAACGGTACTTCTGTAAAATAAAGCTCTCTTTGTTAACCGACTTCAATAAATGAGGTGTTTCTCAATTCGGATGTATTTTTTTATGTTTGGCATCCCAAAACTTTCTCATTTATGAACCGATTTGAAACAATATTTTTTTACTTGCTAGGATAATAACAGTAAGTACCCACTTTCAGATTGGTGCCGTAAAAATTTAAAAATCAGTTCAGTAGTTTGATTTTTAAACTAAAATACCTAAAAGCTAGCCGTGTGTGGGCTCAGGAGCCTGGAGTCGTGACATACTTGTGACGTCACGGGAGAGCGCGAATAACCTTACGGGACATTAGTTTAGTAATATGATTTCTCTGCTGGCCGGCCGGCGCGGCCACCGCCCGCTCTCTGGGACAACGGAGTGACCTCGGCGCCATCTCTCGGGAAATAACAGAGGCTCACTAATGAATTTAATAAGAAAATAGCCGAACCGTGCCCAGCCGCCGCCATTACCCGCTCGCGGCGGCTGTACCGGCGGGGACATCGCCGTCCGTGACGTCAGTTCTCCTGTCATTTGGTGGCACTCTTTTACACGCTTCGCAGAACTTGGTAACGTATGGGTGAACAATGTTCCGTGGTTGTGGCGACCGATAAAAAACGTCGAAAGGAGGCAGCAGTGACGCGCCATTACAACACGTGGAATGTAACTTAATAAAATAGCTGAGCTTTACCTACTAAACCACGCACTGGAAAAACTAACCGGGTTAAACACTCGGTCAAACGGAATAAACCTCGGCCGGAGCAGCCATACTCGCACCACCCGGCGGTCGCTGCCGGAGCGCTCGCATTTCAACAACACTGCCAGCAAGGAGCCCGCGCCGCATCAAATTCAAATTATTTATTATTGACACAAAAACGCTTAAACAATTACATTTATGTAACATAATTATTGTAAAATAGAACATACGTGGAGGCTAGGGAAGGAAATTAATTGTTTCAGGAATATTTAACGCGGGAATTCTTGTCAAATTTACCTGTCATCGCTATAATACGTAATACAGATTAAAATAGAAGGCATGGTTGTGACATCGCAAAAGCTGACATCTGCAGTTAGTCAAGCGAGTCGCTCGCTCAATAAACTCTTATTATTTCTGGCTAATCTATACGTCACTAAAGTGGTAGTTATCGCTGCGATGGTCATGGACAAGCGTTATCTCTCGCCACAGAGAGGCGCTTCGTTCGTCTCGGTACTTCTCAAAGGAAAGGATACTTTACGATATATTCAGGTTTATTTGCCACTACCTGTAGATGCCGTTTGTCTCTGTTTTCTCGCGTTCTCCACGGAGAATAGTATTGTCACAAAATCCACACTTTAACCTATAGTGTGGATTCTGTGTGGTAAATGTCGCCAGCTCCGGTTCTGCCGTTAACTCGAGAAAAGGTTACAAACAGAGAAAGTTTTACGTGAGTAGAATGCTGTATTGTAATTATTTTTAAAAATTCAATCTTGATTCGCGTTCGATGCACACCCTGCCAGTTGACAGTTATTTTATTGGTTAACTATTTGAATCTTTTTACATTGACATTTATTTTTCACTTTTGACTATTTTTGAAAATGACTATTGCTATCAATTAATGTAAGTGGCTTTTAGCCATTTAGGTGATTAAACTAAATAAATAATAATAATTTGATGAAATATTGTGGTCGGAGATGATGTACTGCAGAAGGGAGACGTACAGCCGAGTGCTGCGTCGACTGCCTGCAACGCCGTGTCCGCGAGAATCGTTGCATGCAGCCGGCACGTGGCGTGGCCCCGGTGCAGTACATCATCTCTGCAAAGTGCGTGATAGATAAGGTGCGACAAGAATCTAAACAGGGTCGCTGTCAAGCGATGCTCCCGACGTGCCAAGTAAAGGGCGGGCACTGTACAGTGTACAGTGTACGCACGAGATCCGGCGCGGGCGTATCGCGTGTATCGACGCACGAGGTTGACTGGCGGCGCTGTTTGGTCGCGAGTTAGTTTGACACTTCGGTTATTAGACACGACAGAACTGTTGTTTGAGAAGCTGTTTACGCGAGAGCTTGTCAACGCGTCCCCGGGGAAATTGACAGCTGTCATAAAGTTTGCCCGGTGTTCCCGATACTGGCGACACTGGCGTCTGACGCGTGACAGGGATACCTGTCTGCAGCGGAATCAATACGGATGTTCTCACTGATGAATACACACTTCTCGTCTTGCTGTTTGAATTAAGACTCACATTTCAGAAAAAAAAGGAAATTTAAAATAATTTTCCGTGTTATATTTAGTTCCGTTTAGGACACGCCTGGCCGCCTTGATAACGTACGTGACCGCCTGGTGCCTGGTGCCTGGTGGTGAGCCCAGATGTGATATTTAATAGAGTTCGTAATATTTAGTGTAAAGACTCGATGGTTTAGTTGAGTCAGAAAATTATTTTTATTTCAGTAAATTATTTTAAAATGGCTAGTTTTGGGCAGATAAAATATTTCTGTTATCCCGCGTGGAGCAGCTCAGAGGCGGCGTGCGCTGCCTCTTGTTCTGCCGCCGTGCTCCGAATGGCCTCGTTCGGTTCATTTCCCGACAACACAGCGCGAGCAGTGGTCGAGGTTGCGCCGACGCTTTCCGACCACTATTTATGGGACAAACTAGTGAGTGAACGCTCCCGCTGCTCCGCCGCGTAAGTTGTTGAATTCCGACTTGCCTTCTTATCGTGTACATGTATAATTTTAGTGACGCTCTATCTTGAAACGTTAACATTTCCCGCCGCTTTTGCCCTCATTTTGTAACTGTTTGTTCGTTTTTGTTTTTGTGTTTGCATTTGTTGCAAAAATAATTAAAATCTTTTTCTTTTTTTCTTTCAAAAATGTCTGCGCATGCTTGTTCAATACACGCGCGCATCGAGCTAGTTTGACATCCGCGTATAATTGTTGAATCCTCGCATTATTTAACTGCAAGTTGCGATTCTGTGTCCGCAGTACGGGGCGGTGTCGACACGTCCTTGGCTTATTTAGGGGCCGGTTCTCGTTGGCTCATCGTTTGTTTTTAGGACGCCATTCTGATGGATTCTCCGATGATAAAGCGCCTGTCCCCGCTGAGAACGCGCTGACTCGTGTGCACTGGCGTTTTTGTTCCCCTGCCGGTTATTGTGTGAAATGTCGAGTTTTGCCGAATTATTTTTACATTCACGTTACATGTTCTGCGACGGACGCGCTGCATGCACACGGGAACATCTACAGGGAGTGTAACGCCACTCATCCCGGGTAGTCCCGGTCATCAGTATCAATCTTGAATATAGAACCTTTGTAAATTTAGTATCTAATGATATGTGTCCGGGAAAGATGGCTGCGCAGCAGAGATGATGGCGAGTTTGTAATTAAATAAGAGATGTGATGTGATTTCAAACTTGCGAAATAACCGCGAGAAAAGTCACGTCAACTGATCGAGCGAACGATCGCCATTCGGGACACGATCTAATGCACAAGTGACCGGGCGCCCGCTGCAGCCTGGCGCGCCGCCAGCGCGGCACGGCAGCGCTCGCGACATTATACTGCTAATTAATGGCTATTGGGAATATTCCCTGCTAGCTGCGCCTTCAAGTCCCAGCACGACCACTGCGTTCCATTCGTTCCCTTAGAACCTTACTCAGTGAATAAAATGCAATGTCATTTTCTCGCGTTAAAACGAGAGTCTACTTTGCGCTTAGGTTAAATTTAAACGACGCGACGTGCCAATGTTTATTAACCACGTGTGAGGTTCCAGGGAAGTTTTTTTAATGTTTTTATGTTACAGTAATGAGACGAACGAAGACGCTCGCCTGATGGCAAAAGATAACGCCTGTCTTTGACCATTGCAGCGATACACAGAACTCTGAGTAACAAAACAAAGTCCAGGGCATCGCTGCTTCGGCGCTCATTTTACTTTGAGACTTTTTATGGTTAGTCTCGACAGCCCTACCTTTTCGCTGCAGTCCCTTCAAACCGGAACACAGTAATATTCAGACACTACTACTTAGCGTCCGTGCGATAGTGCACGCTAATGTCAGAAACAGCTTAACCGATTTGAATACTGTAGGCGGAATAGTACACGCTACAGCCCGATTTAGCGTTTGTTGAAACATTTGTGAACTGTAGCTTGTACAACTATACTCGGAACTGTGTAACAACGCAAAATAGAAAAATAAAGCTTAGTTTTAGATATATCGACAATTATAATAGATAATGTTATTTCGCCCTTACTTTACGCGAACAGAGTCACGAGCACACATATATTATATGACTTACTTTATGCAAAAACGTGTCCAGAATAAGATGAAATTAGAATTTGAAAAAATCTCAATCGACAACATCAACGTTTGTTGAAAGCAGTAGGTAGTTGTATTCGTCCGCGGTGGAGTACCGCATCCAATTTGTCGGCGGCAGAGTGCTGCCGCGCGGGTCCACTCGGACGCTGCCTTGCGAGGTTCACTCGACGACAATACGTCTAATAGAAAATGGACCGCCCGGAGCTGGGGCGGGTACTACAAGAATTCTCCGACAATTGTTTGCATATTTCATACTGCTCGAATGAGCAGGCGCTACGGCGCTACGAAAGTTTGTAGCTCGTAGCAAAACGTAGCAGCGGCTACGATTGCATAGTCGTAGAAATCGATTAGTTTTTCGTTTATGTGTAGATTTCAAACAAATTCTGAAAACACCTGTTTTTATGTACTAAGTATAAGGAGTATTACATGACAATAAATGGCGAGTTCACTCAAAGAATAAATCTTGATTCGTGAGTATGAAGTCGGTGGAATGTAATAAAGGGCAGCGCGGCGTGGGATCGCACGCAAGGGCGAGCGGCGGTCGCGCGTCTAATCCGAGCCTATACCGGAGACGCTGCATGTATTACTTGTACCTATATACGTTTTGTTTAGACCTAACAGTTATTCATTTTTTCCAGTATGCATACAGCGCAGCCGACCTACTGAAATTAGCGAAGATAGCCTCTAAGAAAATTGTAATAGTTCACGGCGAACTTTGATTTCATGACTTTACTTTTTTATACATCACTGACAGTATAAAAACAATGATATACTAAATTTAAAATATGGCATCGTTAAAAAACTAAAAAACAAGGCTTTTGTTCACTTGCATAATTTCCGGAAGATTGGATCGGCGATACAATCTGTCGAGATCATACAAAAAATAGGCAGTCTTGAGGAAAAACCACAGAAGTGAAAACTTTGATAACAGCATGTCGGTAAAGCGGTTACATTAGTATGTCGGTGACGTGAACGCATAAAATTTGCGACTATCGAAATCGTTGAACGCGGGTAAAGAAGTGTACATCTCAATAATCACGTGTCAATTTAGTTCCTTGGATTGAGGCTTTGCTTTTGTAGATCTTGTAGACTCTATGCTTATAGTTAAAACATATTTAGGTGCAGTGTAGCCACTTCTAAACACATTTTTAAATATAGGAGTAAATATATAAACTCGTTCATTTACTTGTATTACCTAATTGTACAAAATAAAAACAGTTTGTAAATTGAAATCCTTCCCGGCGACGCGCTCGCTCGCACGCGGCCGTTCAGCTCGTTTACAAAATAGAATACTTATGAAAAGAGAATGAACGGTAAATTGTTAAATTGTTTCGTATCAAGTTCTATCGCTTTTTTAACGGCGGGGCTCGGCAACAATTTGGCGAGATTAATGGGGGATAATTATCTGAAGGCTGGCAACACGCCAGCCCCCGCCCCGCCCCGCGCCCGCCCCGCACGTGTGAGGCGGAGGTTCCGCGCGGCACAGTGTGCAGCGGGACGCTTGCTCGAGGTTAAAGGCGAGTCACACGTTAACTCTCTCACAACTCTAGTCTGTGTAAACGTCACGTCACGTTAGCTGTCAACCAAGTTACATTCAAAACTTTGTTCTTTTGTTTTTATAATTGACAAGCTAGATGTTTGACCACAGCCCACCTCCATCACAGAGCACATCGCTGCCTTTGGGCAGGATGTGTTTTTTCTATTAAAACGATATATTTTATAACAATGCTTTCAAACAAGGACTTTCACTAGGAGTAAAATATATGCAATAAAAAAACAGAATTATCTTCCTACAGAACCCGAAAGCTGTGGAGTGTCCTGGGAATGCCGTGACTTGAATCTCAAGTGGCACCGCGCCGTGTCCGGGATGCAGCGGGAACGATGCCCACACTCGTACGTAATGCACTTTATAAGCTTTGTTTTAGCTTTATTTAACTTTATGACCTTAATTCAGTTGCTCCGCCAGCAGCGAGCCCTGGCCCGGGGCAACAGAGCGGCATCCACTCGGTGTCGAGCTATTCTCGAATTTGTTCAACTAAATTAACATAGGCCTAAAACTGGACAGCTTTTTTACTAACACATGCAGCCGACTAACTGATCTGTTTTAATCTTAATATTTGTGTAGATTTAACGTCTTTTTTTTTGAGTTGTCCTAACGTAACGAGTTGATAAGTTTTCATTTACAAATGCTAGATTTAAAAAAATAGGTCGTCGTGGGGACTGCAGACAGAAGTGAAAATCGTCACATGAGCAGTCGGCGATGAACCCATAATATTTTCCTCTACAAAAATAGTTCAATGCGGCTTTAAAAGTTTTCAGTTCAATAATTTTTTGTTATTTTACATTTAGCATTTGGTAGCGTTTACGTGACTCACACAAGCAATGAAAACTGAAACCATGTCGATTTTTAGAAATAGTTTCAAAGTTTTATTGTAATTAAAATCTAAATGAATTCTTCAAACTTGCGCGGAGAACGGCTCGACTCGTCGCACGATAATGGCCGTCTTTGTGCTTCAGTGTTCCCTTGCAGAAGATGGATTCGTTTTGCGGTGCATTTGCTTTAATTAGCTCGAATTAGAGCATTCATAGACAGCGCAGACTGGCGCGCGCTCCGGCGAGACTTCGGCGACAATTCGGTACAAAGTTATATTACAGACTACAGAATGCATATTCATTGTAATCATTTTTGTAGTTGCAATATTTAAAAAGTAACAAAGTTATTTGATATAAAATTGACTGATAAGCGTTAAATTTTGCGTATTGTTCAGGTTTTCAGAAATCTATTCCTTTTCAGTTTCCTGGTTCGTTTAGCCAAGTAGGTATACGAATTATTTCAGTTTCAAAAAAAAACCCATTTGAAAAATACACCTAACAAAACAGTATTGCACTTCTATTACCAATAATAATTGAACCATTGTAATTCGGGTCGTTAAGCCGCGAGGCACGCTTGCACTACAAAGTTCTATAATTGCACGCAATAATAACAGAATATGCACAAACCGTGCAGCCGGCGCGCGCGGCCGAGACATCGCAATCGATATAAGTTTTATTCGATTCGATTCGACTCGGATGCCAGCGGAGGCGGAGGCGGAGGCGGCCGCTATTGTAGGCCGATTCTATCGATGTCACATTTTGCATATCGATGTTACACGATATTTGCATGAGATGGAAATCTTATTCATTTTATCTGTCATCGTCTGGCGTTCAGTCCAGTTTGCGTATGTAATCCCTTGGCTCATGAAAATATTTTATAAGTCGACTCGCCTCAGTAGAGGTGAACTACTTGGAACTAGAGCTCGGTGGTGACAAATAACATCGATTAACTTTTAGTTGTTTACACCAAAGCTTACGCAGGTGACGACTTTATCGATATGAGCAATCTATTTAAAAAGATTTTTTATTATAAAGTAATGAGATTAACGAGACGCTCTCTTGATGGTAAGAGTTCATGACCAGCGCATGGCCATTGCAGCGATAATTACCTTGAACTTTGGGTATCAACACAAAGTCCAGGGCGCTTTAGCGCTCTTTACTTTGGAATAAAAAAAGTAGAAATACCGTGTTATCGTTCGAAGATGTTTTGTCATCAGTTTCAGTAGATTATTTTATCAACCGGCGCGCCATTCGTGGAAGCGCCTCTTCTCAGTATTCGACACTGGGCAGCTTCTGTGCAGTAGTGTAGTGTACTCTGTCTCCCTGATTCCTGAGTAACGGCGATGCGGGAGACCGGGCGGCTCGATTTACGGCGCGCGTAACAAGGTGGGGAATAATTACAATTGCAGGAAACCGAGCCGGCTCTCCGGTCAGAGGCTCGCTCCGTGTCGATATTCCCACGTGACGCTAGCAGCAGTGACTTTCATGTACATTGATTGGGCGTGAGGACGAAAACTTATTGGCTGCTTAATTTTTAAAGATTTATAATATTTAAAAAGTCTTTATTTGAGACTTACGTTTGGCTTAGTCAACTGGATACGCTCGAGTGTAATCAGACATTTCAATAGCATTAAACAAGGTTATTAGCTTGGCTAAGTCTACAGATTTGAACAACACTGTAATCATGAATAATGTCAGCTGATCCTTATAGTTAAGCAAGGATTAACAAACGTTTTCGATAGCACGGCTGGTCCCCTCGAACAAGTGCGCGAGTGTCGTGCACCGGAGCAGCGGAACTTCCAACAAAACATAGTTACGCAAGCAGCGCTGACGCCGAGCTGGCCGGGACGCGACGTTGACTAGTCCGGAGCAGCGCCCCACGAGGAGCTCACGTGCTCACCGGGAACTCGACTGCGGGGAGTTTTTGCGAGTTCAAACTTACATAGTTCGAATAAATGAACTCCGCACAACATTTTGTATCTTATCTAGAATATTTTTAATAGGCGAGCTCTAGTGTTGAAAACTTTTTAATTTTTAAGCATAATTTTTCTTTCATAACATTTATTATGAAACAAAGTCGATGCACACCTCGGGACGCGGGGCTATAAAGAGGTCCGCGGAGAAAAGAAAGAAGTTTGTTAAAGAAAAACTCGAGCAAGTTTCGCCGGTGTTTATTACCCGGCTATTAGTTATGGCGCTATCGGGCGCGGATTACGGTCGAGTGGCTTAGCCGGGCCGCGCCGGGCCGCCCGCCAGGCCGCCGGCCGGCGATCCGCCAATTAGCGGGCTTCGACGCGCGCTATCGCGCCTCTAGCCCGGTATAAAATGACCGGCGGAGGGGAAACTTTTAGCGCTGCCAACACGACCATGTTGTCTAGTTTAGAGCAGCGAAGTTGAGAGGGGATTTAATGTGGAATGGTGTTTGGCTATATTTGTTATATGCAGTTTTTGTTTGAACTTGCGATATCACTTTTAACACTGTGAATAATCGCAGCCGTTTGCCAAGTGGGACTCAGTATATTGTGTTTTCTTGATTTAAATGGATAAAGCTTCAAACTCGCACGAATGAACAGCGAACCTTCTCACAAGCCGGATATATCCAATCATTTACAACTCCGAATCTACCATTTGAACGTTAGATGGTCAGAGCAGATGCGCCGGCATTGAGCTGTAAAAGCTCTCAATGATTGATTGAATTAAGCTTGTTTGTGAGCTATGTTGTTGATGCTGGCTATGTTCTTTTTTTAAAATAAATTTTACATTAAAACTGAAATGTTTATGTGTGTATGTATGTGGTGTAAACCAGAGATATCTGTAATCTTTTCATTTAACGAGATCATAACCTGAATTCTCTCCGTCCCGGCCAGTTGATGGGATTACCTCCGATAGCAGCCGCGATGTCGGCAGCTCCGTGCCTCTGTAATCCGATAACGCGCGCCCGAGGCCCCGGAGCTGCCCCCCGGGCCCCGGGGGAGCCTGGAGGCCCGGCGCGGGCAGCGGACGAGATCTTGTAATTAGTGCCCAGTGAGCCGTCCACGGAAGTTTCTATACCGGTGTCTCAATATCTAAGTCATTATGGTATTCCCGGAGCTCGTATTGGGAATAAAATAGATGGGCGATACATGCGACATCTTGATACACACGTAGTAGTAACGTTATTGAAATCCTTCCGCTATTAATGGTTTAGTCGAATGAAAGAAAAAATGAGTTAAATTAATTGTAAGTGGCCACAGAGATTTTATTCTAATTTCTGCTATGTAGTTGACAAAGCAAGCGTCTACCTCGAGCTTTTAGTACGATGTCTTCCTTTGTGTATGATTTATGACGACGCGAGTGCATTGCTGTACGATATATACGAGTACAAACAAGCGAAAACAGTGGCGGTCACGAGTGGTGCTTGTGTGGGGCTGGACTCACTGTTTGCTGTTTGTTTGCCGGCTGCATGTCGGAGCAGCACCGCCAGCCACGTATGTCCGTGGGAAGCTTATCGAAAGCACGACTGACCTGAATCCTTTTGAGTTGCCGCTTGCCCTTGAACCAGGCGATGGCGGCGGGCGGGCGGCTACCGGCGGACTCGCACGTCACCTCGTACCGGCGCTCCGCCGTCAGCGCGCCGCCTTCGCCCAGCTCCGCGGGCTTCTTTATCTCCACCGTCAGGGGACGCACTGAGGGAGAAACCATCGTTTTGCTGGATGATAAGGCTTTTGCTTATTACTCTTAATGCCATAATTATCTATTGCAATAGTATCCGTAACTTTACGTAGCGAAACACGCTTTACTTCATCGATAACTTCTTCTCGTTGCAGGGGCTCAAACCACGACGTCTATCACGTCAATCAGACACTTGATTGAACGAGTTATTATCAATAAGCAAGAAGTAATACATTTGAACGAGGTTCTCTGTATTGGAGATGCTGTGGAACACACAAAGATATACAGACGACTGTAATAGAAGGGCTAAGTGTAGGGCTGCGTGACTCACGGAACATGTCGAGCACGAGGGAGAGCTCGCGCGGCGGCACGAGGTGCGAGTTGGCGGCCTGGCACGTGAACACGGCCGCGTAGTCCCCGCGCCGCACGGCCGGCCACAGCAGCCGGTTCTCGATCACGTCGCCCGTGTTGTGCTCGTACTCCTCGTCCACCAGCACGCCGTTCACCAGCCACCGTACCGACGGCTCCGGCCGACCTGTGCACGGGTTGCATTGTCTACAACTGCATTTCTCTGCGATTTGTCGTCACAGGATGGTAACTACTTAATTAAACAGAGGTGTAACAATAACTCTAGTTACCTAACCACACACACATGCAAGTTAGTTAGTTTCAGTATACTCTCCGGCCAGTAACGTTACGTTGGTGGTAAACCAAACATGAAAACTGTTTCGTACAGCAAAAAAGCCCCACGAAACTAACCTCGAACCGTTTAAAGTAACAACTCCTTCGAAATAGTCTGAATTAAAACAAACTGCGTAGTTTTAAAACAGTTTGTAGTTAAACTACAACAAACGGAAACATTATTCTTCTTTCCCGAGCTAACAGCGGTAGCAACAGACTTAATAGATGATGCCGAGGTAAGCGCACAGCAGCTCGCCGGAGAGACTTTGCGCGCGTTTGTCTCACTCGCCGGAACCCAACAATACGACTTGGCAGGTAGAGATGAGGTGGAGTGCGCCGGTAATGATCTCCGGACGAGCCGCGCCCGGTGTAAACAAGCGTGGCGGCCATTCTCCACCGGCGGCCCCTTTGTCCCGTGCGCTTGTTTATTTGTCGGCCACTATGTGCGCTTTTGTTCGGCCCCGGAGCCGCGACGCTGCCTGTCCTTCCATCCACTTTGCCCAAATTGAATTAGTTCAGCTCTCGAGTAGCTCGGCAAGATCTAATTCTGTATGTCAATGGATTTAATTTGGATTTGGCGACTGCTGTGAGCTTCCGCCGGAGCGTCAGAGCCGGCTGCGGCGGTTCGAGGATTGATTTGTTTTGTTCACGTTTTTCATAATCAAGAAAGTGGGTCGGCCGGCCTACTGTCGCGTAAGCTGAGGCTTAATTTCCAGGCGTCACCGCGCGGCGCCCGGGGGCGGCGGCGCGGGGCGCCGTGGGTCGCCGTCGACGGCCGCTTCCGACTTATTGTTTTGCTGTTTCCCTTTGATAAACAACATCGCCGCTTCTTTGTATTGGTTTTTGTTTGGTTAATAAACAGAACGCCGCCGACCCGGAATTAAGATTTATTTGATTTCGAGGGATTGTTGTAATGAAGCAATCAATTGTTGTGCGCCCCTGATCCGACGCGGCGGATGTTTGTCGGACCCGTAAACAAAACATTTATTGTTGTAGCCTGTTCCGGCAGCTGTTGGAGCGCGTTCCGGCAGCTGTTGATTTTACTTTTTCTATGACGAACGAGCCGAGCTAAGCGTTAAATACTTTCGTTTCCCGCGCGGCACAATTCTTCAGCCACAAATTGAAGCATGATTCCCGCGTAAACGTATTCACCTCGCACTTATTATTCAGGCCATTTAGCTAGAAGCTGCATAATGGCTCGGCGCGAGCGCGACGTCTCAATCCGCGCAACAGGCGCTCGTCTTCATAAAAAACTGAGAAAACAGCGGCCTGAGCCTCCGTCATTAGAAAGGCATCTGCGTTCCGGAGAATTCAATTTTTCCTCCGTATTTTCGAGGAACACGCTTCAATCAATTTCTCGATTATGCAAATAAGGTGGCCTGCCGTCAATTCAAATTCTACTCTGTGGGTTCAGGCGGCCGCGGGGCGGCGCGGCGGCGGCGCGCTGGCGGAGCGCGGGCGGCGCGGCGGCGGCGCGGCCCGGTAATCGGGCGCGATCCTTTTTGATTGGGATCGCGTAATTTTGACTTCGTGACTCTTTTTAACGACGTTTACGCTTCCCTTCGTTTTGTAGGCTTTTAATTACTTGATTTGAACATGAGGGCACGTCGGAGGCTTCGGAGCTGACCTGTCGGTTCGTGGTGACGCCGACACCTGCGAGCCTGCAGAATAGTCACGCAAGCTCGGTGACGTTTCGTCGAAGACGGAGAGACGTGCTCTCTGGCGTGTTTTTAAGTACCACACTCGCGCGGTGTGAGTTAAAAGGTTTCGTTGCTACATTATGATAACTCATGTGGAACCCGATGACAAGAGGCGCAGCCGCGCTGGCGGGAGGCGCGCTGCATTGTATCCGATGGATTGTGTTTAGTCGGTAAGAGCGTTTCAGTGTCTCGAGCCGGACGCGGCGGCGGGGGCGGCGGGGGCGGCGGCGCCCGGGAGGGGGAGAGAGTTTGTACAATGTATTCTTATTGCGTTTTGTACGCTCCTCGGATGTTTAAGATCGATGATTCTGCGACGAACTTATTAGATTGAGATCGAGGATTTGAGTTGCCATGGAGACCGATTCGTATGTGTGTTTCGAGAATTGTTTTGGCGGATTTTTGTTCAAATGATTTCTATTTCGTTATTGAAGTTTTAAAGTTGTATGTGAAGCCTTGTCTGAACTAAGTTATAAATACTATACTGCAATGCTTCTATTGCAGGTCTCTAGCAGCAAAGATCCTGAAGTCCATGAAAACAACAAATATTTCTTGGAAATTATGTAGAGTTGACTAGACTTTCACGTCATGAAATCTTATAGAAAAGATGGAAAAATTTTATTAATAAAAATATAAGAATACAAATTAAAAAAAATAAATGTTCATCTATAGGGACAAAATTAGTAAAAATATAATTTTACAATTAACAGGGAAATATATGACTCGAGTATTAAGACAATCTGTCGCGTGCTCGAGGAGATCGCAGCGATTGCAGGTCGCGGCTCGGGGCGGACAAGCAGCGCAGCGCCCTTAGAACAGCTTATGAACATTTCGGAACAAACCCGACAAACTCTAAAATAAAAAGTCTTAAAAAATTTAAAATAACTCATAATTTTTACGGATAGACTGTAATTTCGCTGCAGCGCCCTTCGAACCGGAACACGAGATTGTTTGATAGCAGCATGTTTGACACTACAGTGGAGTCTGCTAGTAATATATTATTGCTACGACATATGGGGTACAATAATTAACTAGCAATGAAATTGGCGCAGACGTCTTCTCGTGCCTTCAGGCTCTCATCTCAGTGACAATCTGATAAATTATAATTCGAGTATGGATTACGGCGTTAGCGGAACTCGCATAGAATTGATTTAGTAAGGATCGCTGTCACGGCGCGAATGCGATGACTTCGTAATGAACCACTCCCGCTTTCATTGCGAGAATTTAATTAATAATGGATAATTTCTGTCCGGAACTATGTCATCCGTACTCGTAGCTAGTGACGTGAACTTGTTGCAGGAGTGACTTCATTCCTTCAGTTTGGTTATTGTCGCAGCGGCCGGCTCTTGGTAGACGAACGAGTCGTGGGTCAAGACGACAGACGTACTTTTCTCAATCAATGCGAGGTAATGATATTTACAGTATAACTTGTTAATGAGTTTTTATTGCGGCTCTCGCGTGCTCTTCAATTTTAGCATCAACATATTTTTCACCCGCTTCCTTGACCTTACTAAATCGAATAACATTTCGGAATCGATGTACATTTAATGTGGAGTCGGAAATGTGAATAAAGCTTTGATTAATTTTCCCTTCCTCGTTGACATGTTTTCGAGTCAAAAGTTCTCGACATTTTTTACAAACATAGATTTTAATCGTTGTAGGCACTTACTTTACTAATGATATTTTTACTTTTTACTATTTTCAATTTCGATTATGAAATTTCCGTTTGTCGTTAAGCGAAGGCACGTACCGCCGAGCACGCGGCAGGTGAGCAGCACGTCGTCGCCCTCCTCGTGCGGGCCCAGCGTGGTGCTGTTGATGACGCGCCCCCACCGGTCCACCACCACCGGCTTTTCAGGCGGCACTGCAACAAAAGAAAAACGAAAACTTCTATATATGTATAATTGTATATATTATGTTCACGCTGGAACGGCTTCACGGTTTCTGATGAAATTTGGTGTGCAGATAGCTTAAGTTAAGTTTATTAACCACCACTTTTTACCTTGGAAAATCGTAAATAAACCCGCGGGGCTACGTTAGTGTTAGTGCGACTTCCCCTGCCTGGTGCCGGTCTCCTCGCGTTGTCAGAAAGACACAGAACCTTACAAATAAAAACTTTACTTTTATATTCATCGCGTACATGTTTGTGTAAATAAAGGTTTCCTCCTAGTTCTATATTTATAATTTAGTTTACTAAATCCGACTAACTACTTCCTAGTTTCATAGTTTCGATTGTAACTTCCTTTACGAGCGACATCCACTAAAACCTTCTTATTTATTTATTTATTTATTTATACCAATATACAAAATAATTTGAGAGTTTAAGCGGGAACGCGGATATGTGTCACTGCATTATATTTATTTTACAAAAACGTGTTTTTTCGTGTGTTTGTGTATAAACATTGTGATTATTCATAAAATGCCGAAATACGAGCGCGAGTGTAGGAGAGTTACATAATGTGAGGATTCAAACTCAAGCAAACTGTTTAACAAGATTCAATCACAAGAAATAGTTTAAAGATTTGTGTCGTTTTCTAGATTAGGCCGGTTGTTAGGTTGAAGTGTCGGCTCTATTGTCCAGGTAAGTGTTCCACGTTGAGCGCGGAGAATTAATTTGATTCGCAGCTCGCACATGGGATTCCTTATCTGAGAAACACAAAGGACGCCTCGTGCGAGCACCCCGCGAGGTCCGCCGGCGCTGGGGCTCCGCCCCGCGTTCGCATCATTATTCATCGGCTATAATCTTCCGCCGAGACCCACTAACCCACTATGTGCACAGGATTTAATTAATTAAAACAATATCCGAGAGCGCCCAAACAGATCGCAATTAATCAGCGGAATACAACTCAGGTGATTGCTAACAGCTACCTCCGATTAGCATCACGCTCGCCGGCAATGCTAAGCTTTCTTTTTGCGCCCTTTCGGCCTTGCTGCCCCGGCATAGGGTCGAGAGTCGCGCGGCGCGGCCGCGGCGGCGCGATGCCGATACCGCCGCACGTTAGGGTATTTCGGTCGATTCCGTTTAAAGCATCAAAGCCCAATTGGGTTTTACATCGGACACAGGGGCGCCCAATCTAACTTCAGGCGCGGCGCCCGCGGAGACTGCAGCTTCCAAACGATAGCTTTCAATTCAGGACCGACTGCATTTTGTAGTTTTTCCTCTGGTTTTCAAGTTTTAACTAATTTAGTTTCGCTGCGTCTATAAAACAGTCTTCGTATTTACATTCTTTCATAAACTTAAAATATACATTTGTTTCACAAAAGTGAAAGAATTTGAGCTCAAAATGAAGACAAAGACACGCCGCGGGATGCTAATGTTGTGTAAACCAGCGCTCGTCAACCTTGTATAAAGGGTGCTCCAGAAACTGATCCGAGCCGATTAACTCTATCGGCCGAAATCAATTTAAAGTTAACCGCCTCACGTTGACGGCGAGTGACATAATCTGCATTGAAATTCATCGGACGCGCCGCCGG
The DNA here is from genome assembly GCA_905404145.2 of Biston betularia. Classification (NCBI taxonomy): domain Eukaryota; kingdom Metazoa; phylum Arthropoda; class Insecta; order Lepidoptera; family Geometridae; genus Biston; species Biston betularia. The sequence goes on from FR989863.1 coordinate 129,901, forward strand.
GAGCCGCCGACCGCTGATAGAAAGACAACACAATCAGATCGGAGCCTGATGGGCTTCCGAGTGGTTTAAACTCCTTAACTCGATTGTATCGGCCGATTGCTCGAGTGCGGACTCGTGCGTGGGAGGGGAGCCGAAAACGTTCTCTCGGCGCGCAGCGACAGCGACCTCGCCAGTGAGAAACTTGTTCAGAAGTTATGATGCAGATTCATCCTTTAGCTTTTCGAATGGTATGTTGTCGCGCGAAGGATATAGATATACAGCGCCATCTAGTCTCCAACTAAGCAGCACAACGGGAACCATACAATACTAGAAAAAAAAAATGCTTTTTGATTTTGTAATAATAGAAAAAAACCAACAAAACAGTTTTGTTTTGTTGGTTTTGGCCACTTACACTTAACGAAAAAGAATACTTACAAAACGATCAACCCTACTGGGAATACTCAGTAGAGTGTGTCAAGAGGACATGGCCAATCGATGGGCCAGCGACGGGTCCCGGAGGGGCATCCAATTAAAGTGGCGTGTCGGGCCGGCCCGGACCGACGCGCCGCTGCGGGCACGCACGGCGACTTGTACCTACTGTTACTTTGCAAGGGGTCGCGGAACGACGGGAGCGAACCGGAGCCGACGCTGCCGTGCTTCGCTGGGAGACCCGGAATGAGCGACTTGCAGACTAAACTCGCAGTACAACCCTAGACTTCCTTTCGCTTTTATTTGAAAAATATTTAATCTCCATTATTCTTATAAACGACTGACTGACTGTAGGTAACCTTGACAAAGCACTAAAAATGATTGTTTGAGCAAATGCCCTGGCGCCGCCGCCGCCGCGCCGCCGCCGCGCCGCCGCCGCGCCCCGGGGCCGCCCTGACACTAAGTGATTATTCAAACCGCTGCCCGGCGGACCCGCTCCGGGAACAAACTATACCTAGCGATTACAGTTGACACCAGTAACCACCTGCTAGCCAGACTGACTGCTCCGCTTCTAGAGCTAACGAGGCGTGGGTTCGATTCCCACCAGGACAAACATTTGCGTGACAACAAATGTTTGTTCTATGTTCCCACATAGAACAAATTATGAGTTTGTATTTGCAAAAAAGTATTTAAGTATTCTACTAGTTTCTATAGTATAAGCTTTGCTTAGTTTGAGATTAGATCTTTGTAATTTTCTTTTCAATGTGTTCCAAAGAAATGAAGCTCACCAAAGCTCCAGGGTGAACTAGGAGCGGCAGCAGATCTCATTTCAGGCTTCTCAATGATGCGTGGACTTACTTCCAGTATAGAATACTTCACAGTAACACACAATCTACGTTGGAAGAATGTTACAGGGTTTTTAATAATTAATTTGACCGCCATTCCACCTGATGTTAACTGACGATGCGGTCTACGTTGAGCCTCGTTTACCTACAAGATATCGTTCGAGGCTCATTAATATAGATTAAGTCTTTCAGTATTGCTTGACATATGGATAATATGAAATGTGTCGTACGTATTGATAATCTGAGTAATAGTTAGCGCCGGTGTGCCAAATAAAGGCCAGGATCGCGTCGCGCGCGCGCGCGCCCGGCTCCGCCTGGCATTCTGTCTGCACCTCTCACCTTCAAGTGCGAGGAACGGCGCGATTAGCATTTCCCTGGCATTTCCCCGGAAGGTCAATTGTTCGCGCCACTCTGCTCGGCTGCCTATTCCTTCCCTTATTTTTATTTGCACGTAAGAGCTTTATTGTTTTTCCCGGAAACTATGAAGACGGCGGAATTAATTCGGGCTAAGATTACGGGATTTTATTGCGTCTCCGTGTCTGGCGCTCTCAACATGTGCCCGCACCCGCGCCCTTTAAAAAAAACGATTTGTACATGTTGTACTTACGTTACCGAGATCAAAAAAAGAAATTTTTAGAATGTTTGGAACTAACAATAAAGTTAAGTTAATTATAAATACGCGTTTCGGTCGATTCAGCCGAAACGTGTTAACTGTAGTTTAGAAAACCACGATCGGATCTTTATACGAGCACTATCAACACACAGTTAAAAAAATAATGCTTGGCTTCGAAGGTATACACGTGTCCAATTTAAGTTGAACTCTCATCAATGGATCGACCATATTAATATCCTCCTTAACGAACACCCACGCGGACGGAGTCGCGGGCTAAACACGAATAAGCTTTGTAGTAATTTCTATCTGGTCTAAATTCTATCTGTATTTTAGAGCAGTTTTCTTTGAGGTATCAAATAACAAAGCATTAAAGTATCGTTACCCTGGCTCTTCCTCGCGGATGAGCGCCAGCGCGCTCTGGCCGGTGCGCTCTGGCCGAGTGTAAGCTCGAGTAATTAACGCCGAGCGCCGGCGCGCGGCGGCGCCGAGTCCGGAAGCTAACAAGTTTGAGCACATTCGAGGAACCGATGTCGAACCGGCGTCACATTAGCCGGCCCACTGACACGGAATGCGCTAATTAATTCTATGATCGGTTTTATACCCGCCGCGCCCGCCGTAGTGGAGGGAACACAACGAAAATTAACATTTCGGGACAATGTTTTGGTGAAACCGACATCCTGAAAGTGGAGGACACTGACGCAACGCCAGAACAGCCGGCTGGCAGACTGCACCTGCACTCGAGAGCGAGGCAAACGGTTGACGATGATGATGTTTATTTGTGAAGTGAAGAATTGTTCAGCCGCGGCGAGCGCGGAGCAAGTACCGGCAGCGGCAAAACTAATGGGTCGCGACATGCTTATGTGCCGCGTTTTAAGTTTTCACTTCTGTCGGCATTCCCCATGACCACCTATTTTTATTTAAAAGTAAAGAGTTGAAATAATCTCTTTTCGAATGGTAAGAAATAACGTCTGTCCATGCCCACTGCAGCGATTTACAGAACTTAGAGCAGTAAATACAAGATTTAAAAAAAGTTAAGGCAATCAAAACAAATAGTGGCCAGTTACCCCACTTTTAACAAAATACCGGGGTTTTGTGGGACATTTCTAGTGCAGGTAACATTGCCTTTGACTAAAACTCGGGACCAAAGATTTGACATCGTATAACGTACCTACTCTACTTAGCGATGTGATGTCTCGCCGATAGTTGAACGAATTTGTTCAACGTTTGTTTATAAAGTGATAACGGCTTTATCTCTCATTCCCTTTCCGACTTATACTCGAAAAACTATTTAATGTCAACTGGAGGAATTCGATGTGATTTTTTTGAAGTAATGAGACAAACGAGGCTCTCGACTGATGGTAAGAGATAACGCCCACCCATGACTAGAGCAGCGATACACTTTCTTTGTACAAGTTTTATTTATGTTTGTTATTTCTTTTTGTATGTATTGTTGATTGTAATGAAATTAGTTGTTTAAAAAGCGACTGAGGCGCCACAATGTTTGCTTATCACACGCGAGCTATATTTTGTTTTCTGCGTAGCAGTATATACCTACGTACAGCTTTTTTTGATCTGTTCGTGCCATATTACAACTTCAAGGCTGACCTTTATTTCGTTTTATTATTTTCGTTTGTATTAGCCTCACAATACCGCGGCAAGGCGACCAGCATGCGGCACACGTTGTCTCAAACTACGCAAAAACTGTCAATAAGTTTAGTTTTCTTCAGGTTTGTTTTAGTTTTAAACGGAATTTGTTTTGTATGCCTATCTGAAATGAAGCTGACTTCTCACTAATATTATAAATGTGAAAGTTTGGATGGATGGATGGATGTTTGTTACTCTTTGACGCAAAAACTACTGAAAGGATTTTGATGTATGAAGGTGGCTGCCACTTTGGATTAACAAATAGGCTACTTTCTAACCCGAAAACATGTAGCGGGTAACACCGCGGGGCGCAGCTAGTGCTTGTACACATATAAGCCTGTTATGGATGTCATCGGAGCCGATAACTGATTTAGTTGAAACGATACATCGCATGAATGTATGCATGACGTCATAATCGATCACTGCGCCCCGCGGAGTATGCAAGCCGTACTTTCAATCGAGTCAAGCTGCTCGAGTTACAAAGTTAAAGTTGCAAATTAATGCTCAATTTATTTAGACACTTATAAAGTAAAATCTTAATCACTTCGTTACTGACATCGGCCCGCTTTTATATATGTGGTGACGAGAGTACCTATATCTGCGCCGGTGCCTAAAGAAACTCATTTTCAACCTAAATGTACCTCAGTTCTTCTCTGATAGATTGCATTGAAAAATAAAGCGACGTTTTTATCTCCGAAATTAGTATTACTGGGCAATTACTGTATTTATTAAACGAGCGAACGTCTTACTCTACACGACATATCGACAAAGACACCAAGCAAATAGGTCGGCAGTAAATCGAGCCGGTTTACAATACAAGTCCAACGGCTCGAGCAGCAGAGCACGGAGGCGGGCCGCACGGCGCCGCCGAGCCGCATGCGGCCTGCGGCCTCGTAAACCGTGGCCGCCGTTAGTTGTCGTCGCGGAGACACGGCGCGGTTGCTCCCGCCCGTATATCTGTCGGCACCCTCCCGCCAGGTACACAACATGAGGACGGTAATGTAACGGGAGACAGTTGCTGAGACACCACTGCTGTTATTTATTGCGGTCACTCTGGACCATTTTATTACAATGTTGATATCGTTTATTTTTTTTCGATTGTTCGTTTATTGTTGTTTGGAACAAGGAAAACGTGATACCGGTCTTTTAACTACTACACTCCTAGTCTTTGTGAATTTGATTTAACATTCGTGTGGTTCAGGATGCGCGAGTTCCGTCGCTGGTCTCCGCGGCGCCGGAATGGAACAATTAAGGAGAGCACACTTTATGAATACGTATGAGCCGCGCAATGATTAGATTCGATTGATCGATGCTTTGTTTGCCGCGAGCTCGCTTCGAATCGCGCTATTCGATATACATCTAGGTGGCTCATATAAACGTCTATATAATTATGTTTGTATTTTCAAATGGTTATTGGAAAGATTGACATATATACAAAAATTATAACAATTTACATAAATAGAGATATGCGAGTGCATGGAAATACAACTTAACTTTTTAATGGGATCTTTTTAAAGTCTCTCATGTGAGGCTGCCGGAACACACCGTTAGATGCTTGGTGGCAGATTTTCAACTTAAGGGTGGTAGCTAGCCAGCCGAGTACTAGAAAATACTCTACCAGCATGTTTCCTTACAATAGTTTCCTTCAACGGCCACGCTAACTTCAGAGCTATCATCGCTACAAAATACACGTATAGGCAATAAATTATTTATGAAATAAACCAGTCATTTTAGCTTATCTGCATGAACTTTATGTGCCTATTAAATGTTTGATGCCATCGCCGTACCTAGAGACCGTATAATGCGAACAAACTTTTTTTTATAAAAATCAGCTGATGCTTCGAAATAGAATAAGTACAGCAACCCGCCACCCAGCCAGCCCACTTACATGTCATTGATCCACTGTTATATAGTGTGTTTAAAAAAAAGTACTTATGAAAATGGGTAGGTACAATATTTCTAGTCATAGTGGTAAGCGGGTTTGAGGTACCCCTACCGAACTCACCGACGACGGTGAGGTTGTATCTGAAGCTAGTGGTCTGCGTGTTGCGGAAGTCGACGCGGCAGCGGTACACGCCCTCGTCCCGGCGCTTCACGTCGCGCACCAGCAGCGCGGCGGGCGGCGGGGACGTGGAGAAGTGCGCCCGCGGGCCGAACACCTCGGGCGCCGACCAGTGCCGCGCCTCCGACAGGTGCTTGCCGCGCACGTCGAAGCTGCAACAACAACAATATTCCTTAGCAGCCTGCTTCGAGGAAGCTACATATTACAGACACTACACCTTGCCATCGCGCAACCTGATTTGATTTCTTAAAATAGGGGGATAGATGTGGTTAAACGCAAACCTGGTTTGGTAATTAGTGATAATACTAAACATTACACGTCGAGCTTGTCGAGCCACGAGTGTAGACGATTCTTCTTCTAGATAATCTGCTGCCCGAGTGGGTGTTCCTCGATGAATACAGTTTGGGTGCCTTCAAGTCTCGAGTGAATCGGTTTCTTCTAGGCAAGCGTGCTTCACCGTAGACCGCATCTTCGCTTAACATCAGGCGGGATGGCGGTCAAACGCAAGCCTATCTATTATAAAAAAATGTGATACATCTCATACCGCATCCATCAGTCGACATGGCAGTCAAACGCAGAGTTCATTTGGAATAAAAAAATAACATGTTCAGGACCCGTTACAAAACGTGAAACGTTATTTTCCACGATTAAAACGCCAGAAAACAAATTTGAGCAAATTGAAAATGCGGTCGAGCATTACTTTTGATGCCTCTATTGCTCTACTGGCGCGCAAACTAACCTCCGAAAAACAAGCAGCGAACACAAACATAGTTTAATCTGAATAAGCTCGCCAATAACCCGGCCACCGGCACCGGCCCGCGCGCGGCCCGCGATGCGGGTGCTGCGGCCCGGGAGCGCACGAATACTCAACCGGGGTCCAACCTAATGACGGACAGGAAACGCTTGCAGTTTTTTCAGCTATTGAAATTGACTACTGACTGCACTTCACGGGCAAGCGTTGCCGTTGCAAATGACAAGTCAGTGTCACTTACCATCAGCGGGCCCAGCATACATTTGCGATTAATACGTGGCACATCTATACTAATGAATAAAAATCGATGGATATTCTTTGGTAAACGTATACTTAACTTAAGAACAGCTGAAACGATGTTGCTGGTTTTAAATAGTTAGTGAAACTGAAATCCCGCATTATATACGTTACGTCTAAAATATCTATAAAACAGCTTGTTGGACCTAAATCGATATAAAAAAGAACAAGGGAAACGAATGCTATTTTTTTGTCTACTGGCGCGCACACGTTGGTGGTTTTGTCAGGTGCAGGCCGTGCCGTGATGGCGAGCGCCGGCCGCGGTGGCCGCAGACCGCACGTCGCTCGCGTTGCACATGCCCTCGTTTCTGATCGATGCTGAATAAAACTTTTATAACAAGGACGTTGCGTTTTTAACTACATTTTTGTGTGTTTGTGTTTTTTGTGTCTTTTTGTGTGTTTTTGTGTATAATGTGTGTTGTCTTTATTTATTTTTATGTGAGAAACTAAAGGTATTTTAAGCTAATTTAGCTCAATTTCATAAGGCATCCCGGAGTTACACACTATATAGGTAGTCCTTCCGTCGCAAGGACACAAGTCAGGAAGGAGATAAGCCAGGAAGGAGATAAGTCGTTTTAGTGACAAGTACAAGAATCCGATGTAACTTGAAACTATTTATCCAAAATAAATTTAAAAACTAAAACCAAAACAACGTTCATCAGAAATATAGGTACTTGAATCCAATACTAAATATAAATATTTCTACGAAGTAACGCCAGAGTCCATTAATTTCAAAACATTTAATTGTTAGCATTGTAACAGAAACAAAAATAAGAAAATAACTATTAAAACAGTAACATCAAAAACATAAGTAACTATTATATGAAATCCAAAAATATGATTTTACTTTCTGAAGTAACTTAACTAGACGAAATCTAATCATTTTGTTGTGAATTTGACAAAGTTTATTAAAATTACTCGTTTATTTAGACAAACTCCAGTTCGGAGGCCGTTCAGAGCTACATTATGAGCAAGTAAACGGGCTTCATATTTTTACGGATTTTCTTTTCAATAAATTGAGAAACACTCGAGCGAAAATGTTATTTGTGACATAAACTCTGATTTCAAATAACGTAAACAAAAACGTATACCTATTGTAAGTTCTTGTTGCGTAATTCCATGACAGTGGCTCCAGCGTACATGCGAGAATAGTCAAATACATGAAACAAAGTATTACATTAAATCCGCTAGAGGCGCTGTTCCATTTTCCTTACATTTTGCGTTACGCAAATCTCGCAAATTGATATGCTGGAGCCTCTGGTGCGCATGACGCGGATGACAGACGTCAGCTGTCACCGCGGCGATCATTCGTGTGACGTCACGATTCATATTTCCATCGAGTTGTGTTGTTTTTTCTTCCCGTGAGGCTCTCCTCATTCCATATTCCGGCGCCGCGCGCGTGCCGTCGACCCGCCGGCCGCACCAGCCGCCGCTACACCACAGTATACAAGTTCAACTTTAATTATTTATTTATAAAAAAATAACACCGATTGTGAACTCTAGTGCACACGACATTCAGTCGAATGCTTTTGATAGCTTTTTATTCCATACCTAACATAAATAAATTTTGATTAGTCTCTGAGTGTTGGGCTGCCCTACAAAGCACAGGAGTTGGAAACGGGACGGTGGTTAAAAAAGCCCAGTCCACCACCATCATCAGTTCATAAATATGTTTATCTCGCACGAAACAGCGTGCCGCGGTGACAACTTTACTTTCTTATAACACCAAAACCATAAGATCGCGACGCCCCGCACTCTCCAGTCAATTCGTGACCGCAGCTGTAGAACTAAAACGGACTTCTATTTTCATGGTACTTTGTGCGCGACTAAGACCCCGGTGTTGAACATAATTATGTATTCAAGTCGCGAAAGTTAAGAAATGACATCATCATCTCAGTTTAAACTACAATCAAGTCAGAAAAAACTAGTTCGTAATATGTGATGTGAAGGAGGTGCACGACCTGCCCGGCCGAGCCGAGCGCCGAGCGCCGAGCAAGGCGTCCGCCGGCCGCGCCGAGCACCGAGCAAGGCGGCCGCCGCGGCACTCGACGCCTAACAAGCCTAGACTTTATTGCGATGTAAATGCCGGGGCCGGATCCGACGCGGCTAACTGACTCGAAGGGTGGAGAATAAAAATGTGTCGTGTGTCGTCGCGGAGATAAATCTCGCTGGAACGCTCATGAGCATCTGTCACTAAATGTTGTGTTATTGCTTGTCTAAGGACTAAGTCTGTCGTTTGGCGGCAAATAGTCTCGACTCGGGGGCCACGAGTATTTGTGTTACATTTTACATCTTCACTCGTAACAGACAAGATTATGTATTAGGCGTTGTACGTTTGCTGGCGTAATGTTTGTGAAAACTGTCAAGTAAATACTGACAAATAAGTCGCCCAAGCTAAGTAAATCACGGTGTAGGCCTAATCTAGTTTTACATTTTAAACCACGATTAGAGCATTCTAAAGCTTTAAAATATACACGTCTCAGCGCATCACTTAGGTATTGCTCGACTCGTCTCGCTCGCGTACTTCGTGTTTGTAATACGAGATCGTAACAAAGTATCTTATTATTTAACTATAAAAGTTTTGGAAAGTGAATATACATACATATATGAACCTACAATACGACGGCATTGTTATTTTTTATATATAAACGTAATGAGACGACCGAGACGCTCTCCTGATGGTAAGAGATAACGCCTGTCCATGACCATTGCAGCGATGCACAGAACTTTGAGTAGCAAAACAATGTCCAGTACATCGCTGCTTTGCGACATTTGACTTTTTTCATTTGTCTCAACAGCCTTGGAATTTCGCTAGTTGCAGGAAACAGCAAGTAGTAAGACTATTCTAAGCACCAAGTAAGTTAAGTTCCTTTATTTTAGATTTATTTACATTAATGCCTAGTGACACTTTCAATTTATTTCTTCTTATTTCAAAGGAAGTTGAAAGGGGTTAGAATTTAGCCCTTTACCTTCCTAACGGGCTCCGCGTTTGATCTCTACGTCTAGCCGCGAGGTGACGCATGTCGCAGCACATGTCGAGTGACATGCCTCGGAACATACCATTATTTCCATCGCCTTTTATTTGTTCGAGGATGTTTTACCCGAGCGGCTGGAGCGCAGCGTGACAGTTTAAATGATACTCGATTGCGCGGCAATACGCGGATATGACGCCACGTGACGCGCGTGACAACGCGACACGCGCCGACAAATGGTCGCGATCGCTGCTTTTTGTCACGTCGTCTCCTCTAATGAAACATTCATTCCAGACGTTTGTTTACGGAACTGTGCGCATGTTAATACTCGCAGCCCCGCGCGCGGTCGCTCATCTAGCCATCTTACATTTTTAGCTTTATTTTATACAATATCATATTTTCGGTCGGTCGGACGGTCGGTTCATACGCCCAAGGGCGTGTGTTCAAATCCCAACAATGAGCTTGAGTTGCCGGTTAAGGAAAACATCTTGAGGAAACCATAGCGTAGTGGTAGGGTACTCTCTATTACCCAGCTGGCTAGCTACCTTAAAGTTGAAAATCTGCCGACAAGCACCTAACAGTGTTCCGGCAGTCTGATCAAGTCATCAAAGTGCGCATGTTAAAAAACCTGAATTGAAGCTATCGCTAGTCGTCGGATTTTCGATTTAGTCTGAGTTCAAACTCAGACTTAATCAGGCCTAATCATAAGGAGGTGTCGGTAGTTAGTGTTGCACAGTTTATTTGTGCAATGTTCAAAAGAAAACAGACGTCTTACGTAATTAACAAACGAGAGTTCAAGTGAAACGATTCGCTCCTTCTCATTCGTGGAGCTAATGGAGATTTCCAATGGTGTCAACTTAATGGAGTGCTTGTGCATACGCCCCGGTGTTAATTCGTTTGTGCGCCGATGTCGCCGGGGCGCGAGTACAGACCTCGTCTTATTTCAGGAATAGTAGTTTATTTGCGCTAAACAGTCGTTTCAGTTAAGGACTTCAAAGTTTGTTGAGGACTTAAATTTAGCTACTTAAACAATAATTTATTAATAAAAAACTTAATCTTACTTTTTAAATAACCACAAGTCTTAATATCCTCTTCTCGCTGCAGTAACCACTAGCCGACACGTGTGTCGCCTCTACACGAGGCATCCTCAGGACGTGTTGACTCTTCGAGCGCTCGGTCGAGATTGAAGTAATAATATGTTTAATTAAGTTTATTGTGGCGACTTCGACAGATTTTGTAAATGTGTGTTGAAATGCAGAGAGGCCCATATTTGAAGCGGCATCAGGAGTAAGATCAATAATGTCGAACGAGTGAATGTTCTAGAAAATGCAGTCGACATGTAATCAAGTAAACGCTCATTTCCTGCGCGGCGGCGCGGGCGGGCTCACAACACCAGCATTATTGACGAACCCTGACTCGGCACAACGTTGGCTGGTTTCGATCTCCCGAACAGTTTGGCCGGTGTTGGATGTCGATCTTGTAATAAAGTGTGTTCGTCTATTTGAAGGATAACCCCGGCGCGCGGCGCCCGGGGCGTCGCCCCGCGGAGCCGGCGCGGCGCTCCGTGTCGGACGCCGCAACTCTTCATCATCATAACTACTTACGTATTTTGTTTTACCGGCGACGTAATACCGTGTAAAACAGTAACGCGCTCTCGCAATTTACGAGTATGGTATCTCGTCGATATGGGAAATTTTACGTTTATGGTAACTCTATACTAAGAAAGTTTATGATCACAGATAAAAGGCATCTCCTTCGGTACTCCTTTCATCTAGTCATAGAAGCTGGATACGTCACTCGGAAAACTGAGTTTATTTACAAAGTCTCACGCCGGGAGATTGTCAAATGAGAAATATGAATTTACCTAAACCGTTCGTGTCTCAGTTTTTATGACTTGCCGGTTGAAATTAAAAACGTGATTGTAACTCTAAAATAAAACGTGGCAACAGATAGATAAAAAGCCGAAATACAAGAAGGTTTCTTTTTAAGGACACCGTATTGAAATAAAGGTAACGGAAAAGTTTCGACACGGAAGCAAAGAATCCTCGGAGAGGCACACCGACGACGTATATCCCAGGTGCCATTTCTGGCTCAAACTTGGCCGTTTTCCCGGATATGCAGAGACAGAGAACGCGCGTCGTCGCGCGGCGATCCATCAAAGCGCGAGGGAGCGATCTCCGGCGGCGGCCTTACAAACTGTCCGCATAAATAGGCACTGTGCGAAGCCACACCCGCAGTTAGGCCGGAGCTACACTCGTTGAATTGCAAATTTAAACATGACGTCATCTCATCGCGCGCCTCCCCTGCGACTACTCACTTAAGGTGAGTCCTCACGGATTCCACGTTCAGATACGCCGCCTCACGTCTGCGTTATTTTCATTTAAATGTAGAAACGCCGCTTCGAACGCCCGCTGATAAGTTTTATCTCAGAGTTACAGATGCGTGGTGTTAGTTTCCTCGCTGACTTGTAACGAGTTCTGGGGGCGGGACGGCAACTTCGGTGAATCATTGCCGTCACTCGATTGTAGTCCGCTGTCAGGAACCCAGCTCTCCTTAGTCGCACCACGACCAGCCAAATATTAGATAGCAGAAGCCTTTCACTGTGCACACTAGAAATAAAAATGAACACAAAACTAAAACAACTTTATGAGACTAATCGGTGCCGAAATAAGCCAAAATGGTACTTTAATTTTGTAAAACTATTTTAAAATGTAGAAAATAAATTAATAAATAAAAAGCGCGATCACTTCCACGCAACCAGGAATGGAAAACAGATCACAGACTGCGAGCAGACGGAAGACGTAATACAATAACAACCATATTAAAATGTAAACAGTTGTGAGTACGTACCTTTTGCTATTGTATTACTGAGTTCTGCCAGAACTCTCGAGCGAGAGCTCATCTGCGTAAATATCACGTATCAGATGATCTGCCGCTAAGCGGTAGTCGGAAACATTACTATGTTCCTATTTGAAGGGAACTGCAGCGACATAACAAAAAAAAGTAAAAAGTATTACAGGGTTATTCAGATTGGCATCGAGCGCTAAAGCAGCGATTGGTTCCGCAACAAAAATGACCATAGGCCACTGCCTCTGTAGCTTGTTGATGCGCTGAGCTAATTTAGCGATTTATGTTCTCTGGTAGTGAAGTTGTATAATGTGAAGTGTGCACTTTTTATAACACACGCCCAGCTTAGGTTATAAATATAAAAAAATATCCTAAGATGTGAAACCTTTAAACAGTACGGACACTGAGAATTGACGAAGTGTTCAGTATGTGCGCGCTCACACACAAGGGAATAAGATAATAAGGGACGGCAAAACAGAGCGTCACGCCGTTTGCCGTCACGGCATACGAGTCAATTTTACCACCAAGGCGCGTCAATACTTGTTTCACATGAAAAAACTCCTTTGACAGATATAAATAGGAGTATATATATTTTTTAAAGGCCATTGAAATGTCGTATGTAATACTTTTTCTGGAAACACATTTTTGAAATGAGGGTTGATATCGGCTTTTAGCTTTCAAAACGCGTCCGTCCGTCCGGGCTAAAGAACGTCAGCATGTAGTGCCGTCTCGTTTCGTTTCCATGGCGTGAAAAGAGACGTAAAACGTAAAAAGAGTAGTACAGCAGGGCTGGCACCTGGCACCTGGCACCCGCGGAGAGGGCACGCGCGGAGCCGCGGCCGCCATGCGCGCGTGTTATTTATGACCGCTCCGGCAGCGTGTGCGAGTAAGCACGAGACGCCCGGGCGCAGGGTTGCCACATTACCGAAGCAATTCGTAATAACGCTTTGCCAAATAGAGTAATTCTAGGCGTTCAACCGAGCCTTATCGCCTCGCACGCTGCGGCCGCCCGCCCGCTGGAAATTGATTGTTTTGTATATTTTGGGTCGCTCATAGATTACGTAACTACAACTAGTACAAGCTCTTACGGAACTTTATTTATATTATCATAATTTGTTGCGTTTCTTGTAATTTTTATTTATCCTAAATTAAATTTGTAGATTCGGCAGCCTCGTTGGGAGACTGTCTCGCTTCTAATATGGAGGTCCTGGGTTCGAATCCCAAGGCGCGCACCTGAATTTTCTAAATTAAAAAGTTCCGGAAGATATGTGAAGTTAGCCAGCCCGCACTCGGCCAGTACCAGCGCAGTGGAGTACGGCCTTACCCTTCTCACAATGAGCAAACGCCCGAGCCCGGCCGCGGGCAGTTCATAAAAATAGGTTTGATTTAGAAATTAAATTCGACTATACGTAAAGAAGCATTGTACAGCCAGACACATTCTGGATAAAAAAACCAGCTACAAACTATATTAGAATAAATATGAGGGTAGCTTCTAACCTAGTCGTGTACTCGTGTGCGCTGTACGTGCGTCAAACACATAAATCAAGTCCCCGAGATAAATCTGATGAAAGTGGAATTATACATCGCGCCGCAGCTGTGCCGCGTATTGTGTTCAAATAAAAATAAATAATTCCTTCTATCATGTTCGCAGGAAAAACGCGGCTTCGTCACAACGCGCCGCTCCGCAGCGCTCCAACAGCGAAACATAACAACCGACAACCTCGCCTGACGGCTGGCGGAACGACGGAAACTACGCCGATCTACGCACGCCTATCCATTCCGCTTAGCATATACGACGGTGGCGCCCCCGCCCGACCTGCAGGGACGTCAGCGGTACAGTCAGCCCCAAAATTATTTATTTGACGTCCTTTGATACATTATTCGTCCGTACAATGGGCCGGAGGAGCGGCAGTTGTTTCAAGCCGTAGGAATTGCGACAAACGGAATGATTGATATATTTGTACTTTTTTTGAGATTTCTCTAATGACTTGGAAATGTTATTGTCATATTATAGCAGGACGGCAACTCTTTAGTTGCAACCTGCGCAAAGTGAGCAGAACGAATCGATATTGTACTGGAGCTTTGAAGCGAAAATGCTACACTAAATATTTTATAGGATTGCGATATTGTATTTACATAAGACTGAGTTGTTTTCTTGTCCAACAGACAGCAGTTAGCGCCGTAACAGGTACATTTTCACAAAATCAAGGCGAAAAGGTATTTTCTACGTTATGTAGGTACATATATATCTTTTAGCGATGATAGTTCAGGGGTTAGTGCGGTTGGTTCACACGCCAAAGAGCAAGGGTGTAACTCCAACAATGAGCTTGAGATGCCGGTGGAGGAAAACACCACGAGGAAACCATAGCATGGTAGTCATACAAGATCTCCTTCCACATCACACATCAGAACCTTTGTTGGGGAAGGTACACTTCAATATCGTCAATTTTTTTTAATGAAGGTTGAAGAACAATTTAGTATTCAATAAGTGCCTACCTACCTAAGTACCTAAGATGTACCCACCATCTGCGAAATCCGAATTACGGCTAAAATCATGGATTAGTAATCAAAGCGAGTTCATTACGTCAAGCCCAGGTTGTCGGCGCGGACTAAACCGGTTCCTTCTAATAAGGTACGCACTCAACACTGAACTGCAGGGCTTATTCTCGCCATGTGCGATATCATATCGCATTCGATAAGAAAATGGTCAAAACAAATCACATCGCTCGATTGCTGCGGAGAAGAGGAATATACTTCCTATACGCTACTTGCGCATACTTGTCTAACATAGAAAAGTAGTCAGTCATAGAGACCGCCGACAGAAGTGACAACTTAAAACATGTCACATTAGCATGTCGGTGACGCGAACCCATAACTTTTGCTCCAATCAAAAATCGCTCTTGTTTCCCTTAAAAAAATAACTTATATGCTGAACTCGTGATTTGCCACAAAAACACAAATTCGTCCAGAAATAACATAAATAGTGTCTGTGCCTACTGCTATTTATGTGATCGTAATAGATAGGTGCGAGCTTTCGTTTTATTACTGCAGATCGAAACTGCCGCGTAAGTAAGTACGCGCGGCTGGATGACACTTCGAGCCCGAGGGCCTTACAGCGCACGCCGCCCCGCGACGACACGACGACGTAAACAAGTCTGCAATAACCATCGCCGCTCCGGGCTGCGAGCGCGGGACGCGGCGTGGCGCGGCGCGGCAGTGGACGCGGCGCGCCACGCCCACTGCCGCGCCGCCGCGGCCGCGGAGATAACAGATCCCTGATACCTCATTTGCTGTTACAACGCGAGAAGCCGGAAAAGTACTCGTTTCGCAACATCGACTTTATATTACTCCGTAAGGACAGGGCTAATGGGGCATGCTCGAAAGGACTCGGCTAATTCTTAAATATTATTTGTTTTTTTATGTTGAAGTAATGAGACGAACGAAACGCTCTCACGCACATCCATGACTATTGCAGTTGTACAATGAATTTTATGTAGTACAGAGAGTAGCATGCGAAGTCCAGGGTATCGCCGCTTTGGTGGTCATTGCTTGCGATGGTTAGGAGCTATAATTTTGCTAGCTGCTAGTACTCTTCAAACTTGAACACAGTAACGCACACACTACTGCTTAGCGTCAGCCTCCTGCTAAGGAGAAATGTAAGTAATGGTAGCTTGACGAATATTTGTCTATTTCGATATCAGCGCCATATAGACGCGGCCTGCGGTAGCAGTGCGGAACGCTGCCTAATAAAACCCTTGCTGGCTAGAAACTGCCGCGCCTTGCGGAGGCGGCGCGGCGCGGGGGACCCTGTGCCAAGCAGACGCAACCTGCGGTAGCGGCTACATTCATTTCATTCATTCGTAGCCATTGTAACTATTAACTAATAACTAAATTTGGCTATTTGTATCTGTCCCTGATTTGTCTGTTTGTCTATGTGTGTTTGTTTTTTGTGTTACGAAATTGAAACTTTCTTTCTTCCTTTCATTGTTATTATATTTCAATAGTTATTCGTTTTCGTGTTACGCTGCTGAGACTTCTTTTTTCCAGCGCATCGTTTACATCCTCGCTCGTTTCTTTCAACACGTGATGAAGAAAGTACATACAGATGAATGAAGCAGGAATATATCGACACACAAATGTTCGTTCGACACGTCCTCACTTTTAAGATCTTTGTTCTGGAACGACTCGGAGGTCGGATATTATTTTGATACCGTTTTTCAATATAAATACAGTCGCTCGCGACGTCGGTGGCGATACACTAAATATAAGTTTGGTGATAAATCTCGAGGAGCTAGTTACCGCGCAGTTTGCCGCAGCAGGCCGACTCCGAACAACCGCGCCCTGATGATTTGCATTTAAACAAGGGCGTCAATTAACATATAAAAAGGGCCGCGTACGTGGCGTACAGCGCGGGACATAAATCCCACGTCGGATGCGTCGCTGCCGTGTATCATGCGCGGGACGGCGGGCGGCGGGCGGCGGGCGGCGGGCGGCGGACCACCGCGGCTCGTGCGCCGCTCCTTGGCTATCTATTCTTTGGATCATCTCTACTTTAAATTTGCTAAGAAGATATTGTTTCCGGCAATAAGGCCGTCACTTGTTACAGAAACTGATAAGTTATCTCATCGTTTGCGTGTAATTTTTGTTGTGACAGTTGTTTTTAATTTATAATTTAGATCTAAAGTTAATGTCGGATCATTGTGGAAACATTGCAAATCCTCGTCACTGTTGTAACCAAAACGACTTTTAAGGAAATACATTAAAAATAATTATATCTCTTGAATACTCAAAATAAATTTCCGCAAAGTAACGCCTGAATCAATTACTATTTTCAGAAAAGCTAACTTATTTATAAAGGAAATCAAGTTGTTCAAACGGGTGTAGAGCGGCTTACACTAATGTTAGGAAACTCGCAGAATTTCCCACTTTTCTTGTTGTCTACTTCGCGAACTAAGTTGGTAAGCTCTTTTAGGCTTCTCAGTCTACTTTACAGTATTATTACTTACCGGCGACAGTTGCCGAACAACTTCACTGCTATTATTTCGTTTTGTTTACAAAGAATAAATTTATACATCTAGCTGATTTTCCAATGTTTCCTCATCTCTACGAGGAAGAAGCATATTCGATTTTGAAGATACTTTATTGTTAAGCAGACACAGAGACGACGCAGCTACTTGCACTATTACCGTAAAATAGTATTGATCAGCTTGTAATCTCGCCTGATAAGGATCGAGTACACCTACAAACTTGGCGAGTGTGAAGCTCAGATGGAATTCGTCCGCACGGCTCTCAACTCTAGAGTTAAAATAACTAAGCTTTAAATGAATTAACTAAAATTAGTTCGGAGCTCCAGCGCAGCTTCCCGAGTCTAAATATTTACGGACACGTCGCGCTGCGAGACTGCTCGAGTTAGCAAAGTGCGCTAAGTTAGACCTCTCGTTTGCCGGCGCGGCCCGCGTCGGCACCCGCGCCCGCGTCCGCACCCGCACCCGCACCGGCGGCGGCGCCGCAGAATATGTAGCACTACGCATTACAAGGATTCCGCACAGCGATGGAATCACTTAACTTACTTACTTTGCTTACTTAATACCTTGACTTGTCTACAATTATAATTAAAAACAGAGAAGGTGAAAGCAATTAAAAGAAATGCCGTCTCGCACGACGCGACTAGGCAAATAGGCTCATTCCGATTTCCAAAAATTGAAATCGCGCCCCGTATCATTTTGACACGTTCATCTGCAATTTGTGGAACGTGTAGAACTCATTACCACATTTCATTGGAGGTATTGAGCAACCCAGTTAAACGCGTGCAGCACCGCCCCCGCCACCCGGGTCTGTAAAATGCTCTCCGACAAAGCGTTCTGTCGCCGCTGGCGTTTCCGGCGACAAAGCAAATGTCGGGGCCAGCGCTTAATCCGCGCCGGACAATCGCCCGTCAAAATGCACAGAAAGGCACGAAATAGCACAAAAAGCACGGAACAGCACCGCGCGCCAACTGAAAACTAATCCGTGCAAATAGAGTACAACTCGTCGGGTCGGAGCCCGCGCGAAATAAAATGATGCCGCGCAGAGTGCAGAGTGCAGAGTGCAGAGTGCAGAGTGCAGAGCGGAAGAGATATGTGTCTCGTATCACAATTATTGGAGAACACCAGTCCCCACGCAATAATAAAACACACCTTACTTAATCCGTTTAGCTGCCGGAGTGGAACGAAATACTCATCGGCCAAGGATGCCTCATGTGGAGGCGAAACACGTGGCGGCAATTGGTGACTACAGCGAGAAAAGGATTTTTGTTTTAGACTTAAAACTTATTTCGGACTAGCTGCGCCCCGCTGTGTTACCCGCTACATGTTTTCGAGATAAAAAGTAGCCTATGTGACCAAAGCCGTTCTGTAGTTTTTCCGTGAAAGAGTAACAAACATCCATCCATCCATTCAAACTTTCACATTTATAATATTAGTGTGATTAATACTTAAAATGTTTTTAATACACATTATTATTTCATATTTTTGAAGGCAAAGCTGAGTACAACGGCCTCGTCTTGCTTCGTTTGATTGTATTAATTTATTATTATTTGAAATTATGTACGAATCACATTGAATCCTCGTCATTGTGGTAGACAAAACGAATTATAAGCGGAAACACACTAAGGATACAACTCTTAAACATCACAAGATGCGTATTTCCATCCACTAGTGATTTCAAAACGCCCCTTCAACGTAGTAGAATGTAGATAATTATTGCATTTTCATTTGCAATTCCGGACACACGGATGTAATAAAGCAAGCAGGCGTCACGCAAACCACGTTCGTACCCCGTAATAATATATCCACATGAGGGCGGTGGTACAAATGAAGCGCTCGAATACCTCGATACCGGCGTACATCACGTGTAACAGATACGTCCGTCTTGCGGAGCGGGCCGTAAAGCCATCCAGGATGCCATAAAATCATGGGTAACGCCGGCGGCGACACACGGCCGCCGTGCCTCGCCGCGCCGGCTACACACGGCCCGGAGTTTGTCAAACGCGATATCTACATCACACCGACACACGCGCAAGTTGCGTGATTCACTCGATACTAGTCGTTTGCCCCGAACGGTCGATCTTTGCATTTTCACAATGTCGCGAACTATTTTGTTCGTATTTGAATTAGATAAAGAAAGTTTTCTCAGATTTGTTGTCTAAAAATAGGTAATCGGTTCGCAAATTATCTATGAACAAAATCTCTACATAGTATAAATCAAACACTTCCCGCCGTCTATAGTGCGTTTCACTAAAGAGTTCCCTTCGTCGTCATGTTGGCAGCCCTGTTCGTCGAAACGTCAAACAGATAGTTTCATTGTTCATTGCTCTAATTGTTTTCAAGTTTTTAATTAGTAAAAAATTTCTAAACATGCCCAAAACACTAAAAAGTGGTGAAAGACAGATGGTGTTAAAAGTCAAATGTTTTTGTGAACGTGAAAAACGGAACAAAGCGCCAATAATCCCTTTGGAATGTGTTCGTAGCCGTGTCGCCGCCATGACAGGTTAGTAAAATAGGGATACCAGGCAGGTCAAATCACTATTCCTCGTTTTTCTTAATGTATATAATAATTATAATTTTATATAGTAACTACATAAACTTTTAGATATGTAGAAAGAATTCAAATATAAAACTAGCAATTGTACTTATTTATTTATATTGTTTTTGAATTTAAAATGTGTCTCCAACAATTGTGTTACAAAATAAATAAAACAATGTGGATTTGTTATTAAGTTAATTTTAACATTTATGGAGTTTTTTTATAAAAACTATTTTTTCAGGTATATCAGAAAAAACAGTCACACAAATTTATAAAGAAGGTGAAGCAGCTGCTAGTACTTCAACAAGAATTTCGACGCCTGGTAAGAGTCGGCCGCGCGATAAACAAATTAAGCTGGATGATTTTGAAATTTGTGCATTACGACATAAAATACATGAATTCTATGCTGTGAGAAAAGAATTACCTACGCTGACCAAATTACTGCATGAAATGCGAAATGATATCGATTTCAAGGGAAGTCGCACTACTTTATGGCGAATAATGAAGAAGATAGGATTTTATTTCCAAAAATGTAAATCAAAAAGAAAAGTTATGATGGAAAGGTACGATATTGTGGCTTGGCGTAGTCGATATTTGAAGCAGTTACGAGAAAATCGTGAAGGAGACCAGCGTCCAGTCATTTATTTAGATGAAACTTACGTTCATTCAACTTACTGTGCAGGTAAATGTTGGCAGAGTGACACAGAAGCAGGCGTTTTATCTTCGGACTCAAAAGGACCACGATGGATTATAGTCCATGCAGGGAGTGAAACCGGTTTTGTACCCAACGCTCAGCTGATTTTTAAATCACAGTCTAAATCCGGAGACTATCACGATGATATGAATCGAGAAAATTTTATGAAATGGATTCAAGAAAAGCTTTTACCGAATCTACCTCCTCAGTTGCTTGTGATTATGGATAATGCTCCCTACCATACAGTGGCACTCAACAAAGCACCAACAATGAACAGTACGAAGTCTCAGTTGCAAAACTGGATTGTTAGTAAAGGTCTCGCTTATTTACCAACGATGGTAAAAGCTGAGCTTTATGAAATAATTAAAGACCATAAAGAACCGCCTGTTTACGAAGCAGACACGTTACTGGAGAAACATGGTCATAAAGTGGTAAGGCTCCCGCCTTATCACTGTGATTTAAACCCAATTGAGCTCATATGGAGTCTTTTGAAAAGAAGAATTGCAGAAAAAAATGTTGGACAGGAAGCAAGTCAAATTGTTAAAATAACAGAAGAAGCATTTTTAAGCATATCTGCAGAAGATTGGAAAAAATAATGTGATCATGTCAAGAATATTGAAGACAAATACTACAATGATGGAGTACGTGCAGACGCAGAAATTGACCGATTCATAATTGAAGTAGGAAACGATAGTGACGTTACTTCTTCTGATGATGATACAGGTGGTAGCGACATCTCGGGTGTTGGCCCATTAGTTGAACACAATTATTATAAAAAATAACCATAAACATTTGTTTTATTTTTCAACCTTGTCAATTATATCAATATAGGTAAAATACATAGTTGTATTAAAACTATAGGACTAGGGACCGCAATCTGGTCTGGTGTCATTTTCAATCCGGCTGGATTCCCGCCGATACTTCGGACCAGATGTTAAAAAATAGTATCTACGTTAGTGACATTAAAATTTCCTTAATTTCGAGTAAACATCTTTCTGAAAAAGTAGCAACACTGGTTTCGTAACTACCAACATGACGACGAAGGGAACTCTTTCGTGAAACGATCTATATACGCTAAGTGATTCAAGAGAAAGGTTTAAATGTATAATACGTGCATATTGTATTAGAGAAAATTCGAGAATTTCAAACATTTGTAATGTGATGTCATAAAAAACATATTTTGTGCGCTTACATTACTTTGAAAAACAATAATTGATTGCTTGTTTGTATTGAATAGGCTCCGAAACTACTGGACCGATTTCAAAAATTCTTTCACCGTTGGGAAGCTACACTATCCCCGGGTGACATAGACTAATTTTTATCCCAGTATTCCTACGGGAACGGGAACTACGTGAGTAAAACCGCGAGGCGTCCTCTAGTGTTAACAAGTAGGCTGAAAGATCTGACAAAATAATAAATAATATATTATAATAAATGCATTATGCGTAATTTCTTCAATACAAAAAAAAACAAAATTTAACCGCCTTTATTGTCCAACCGCGAGCAGCGGGCACGCGCGGGCCGCTCCTGTAGCGATCCATTACCGACAACGAACGGAATGTAATACGGGAACAAGTAGCAGAGCATCGAAGCCTAGCAGCCAGCAGTCGCCGGCACGAGTCCACAAAGCGTGCGCATGTGGGCTAGTGTGGAGCTCGATGGCACTTGACACGGAAATGATTTCAACGGTGGAAGCAAGGTTCGGTTCAAACGCTTTGCTCGGCTGGAACCCTCTCCGCCAGCAAAGTGAGGATAATTTGTGTAGATTCATAGCACTTACAAAGCCTTCGTCGAGAGGTTATATCTAGTCCTCCGGCGCGCTGCGCATGTACTCCCACTGAAAGTTTGCTTTTGTGGCTCGAGTATGTAGGTGAGTATGTAGGTGGGTTAACTTGTGTGCGAGTGTGTTGTTCACATGTAAAGAGTGGTGCTTGTCCTGGACAGAAATAAGTAAAATAATTATGTGAACGAATACATGTTACTGGTAAATATGGTACGATAAAGGAACTCTTTATTTTCTGCACCTTATACAAGCATTGGTATCAGCCCTCGAGGAGTAGCAGTGAGAGACTCGACTCAGCGGTATAAGCTTAGTTTATTTAAAATAAACACATGCCATATCACCAGAAATAATATACGGCCTTATACGACTGCCCGGTTAGCTCATTTGGTAGAATAGCTTCAAGTGCTGTAGGGCGTGGGTTCGATTCGAACAAACATTTATGCGACAATAAATGTTTGTTCTGTGTCTTGAACAAAAAAATGTATTCTATCAGGTGTCTGGGTTCCATAGTAGAAGCTTTGCTTAGTTTGGTGCTAGATGGTGTGCTTTACCATCTTCGACCACACCGTCACTTAACATCAGGTGAGCTGTGGTCAAACGCCTAGCCTGTCGCCATTAAAAAAAAAAAAAGATGGCGCTGTGCGAAATGTCCAATGTCATACAAACAATCTTATATGTAAAAATAATTTGTGGAAGATATCATTATGTGAAGGTCCCGGTCTAGACTAAAAGCGTAGTGAGGGGATTACTATCTCATGGGGCACACAGATGCTGTCTTACCCTATTATCACTTTTTGAAACAAAGATACGCTAGAACTATTTCGAGCACAGCACACTCAGCTGGAAGAAATGAGTGAGCGTATTTATGCGATGAATGTATCACATGAAAGAAAGAAAGAAGGAAAATAATTTTATTTTGTAACACAGAACACAGCAAAAATAACAACAAACAGTTACAAAATAGGGGCTCACCTCAGCATAATACTGCTGATCCCCTAACTATTTAGATTTTTGACTGCATTAGAAAAGCGGGCCTATGCGCAGGTAACTGGTGCCGCCCCCAGGAGACGCCATCCGGGGCAATGCCTCCTTTTGTCTCCTTTGCGCCGGCCCTGCTTATGAAGCGCAGTGCCCGAGACTAGACGAAGTTTGACAAAGTTTAAAGTATTTCTGTCTGTTGAGTGCGGGAATGCCGAGACGCGGTATTTCCAACTTGCTGTTTTGGAAATGAGTGTCTTACTCTATTTTCATTTTAATGAAAAAAGAAATACAGCAATGCGTAGCTAGAGTTACTACGTAATACCGAGTGACTGACATCAAAGAAACTAGCTACTAGTAGAACTAAAATAATGAATAGTCAATTCGAATTAATTACTCCAATTAAACACCGCTTCGTCCGTCTCATATTCACAAAGCACTAAAACTAACAGCTTCTTACTTATGTTTTTTTTATGAAATTGAAGGAGTGGCTTTCTCTAAGTGGTGTAAAAAAAGAATTTATGTACATGAATAAATATGTACCTATGTATGTACTTAAGAACTACAGTCAAAATAATTTAAGTAAAGTAGGAAATACATACATTAAAGTCGTATCTCAGTTCAAATTTCCAACACAAAATCTTTACGGTTAGTTACAATATCATGACAGTATTTGAAACGTAACCACCAACCTAGCATCCACGACGGAGCATCCATAGCTTAAGTGGTATCAATAGAGTATGTTTTGTATTAAATATCTGCATCAGCCTTGAAGTCGACGACGTCAAATGATGACGGTTTCTAAGCCCGTGCGCTCGATGTGATGTTATGTGCGCAGTTAGCTGGAATGGTTAAAAGTAGTAAAGTTTCTTGGAGTAATTAGTTGCTGAGTAAAGGTAAAGTTATTCTGATCGTGTTTGGGGGCAGGACGTGCTTTGGCTCGGGTTATGACTAGCCCTGCCTGGGAGCCCCGCGCGCCCCCTCGTCACGTTGCAGCTGTACGTAAGAACAGCCGAAGTTATTACTGAATCCATTATCATAATTATTCTATCATCTCCGCTGCCGAACGAGGCCTCTCACATGACACGACACTCGACCCTATCTGCAGCTTTCGCTTCCTACTACTGCGAGGTACCTCACATACATCGTCACTCCGATGAGTCTCAGGGCGAATACAAGATTCCGGACTTGCGATCTCCATTCTAGAACTAGATTTTTATTACTTGCCGTTGTAGTTAGAGATCACCGTAAAGCTATTACGTGTCACTGCGTTTAAGACGGAACAAAACCAAGCTATCTGTATTCTTGTATGGCTTTTCATTTTACACGACTGCCCAATTGTTATAGGGTTCATGTTTGTATGTAAGTTTATTTCACCTTAACTTTTAAGTGTCTAAACAGATTTAGACTTGTATCGTTAGAATCCTTATATCATCCTGTGACTGTGTCTGTAATTTTATTGATTAATAAAATCATATTTTAATGGGCATGGCAATTTTCTTAAGTTCTTTTTCCATATCACATTCTGTGTAAACTTCAGCGTCGCCTGTTACGGTTTTAAAGGTACAGAAAAGTATAGGTTGGACTAACAGACATACAAATAATATGGTGTATAGTCCTGTTGTTACTTCGGGCACGAAACCCAATTTTTTTTTTAGTTTTTGCCCTACCACCACTTTTCATATCAATGTATGCGAGACATATGAATGAATGATTTCGCAGCATTCTGCTATGGAGTGGCAGAAGGCCAAGCTCGCGGCGGCAGGGACGGCACGGCGGCAGTGCTCGAGGCGGCAGGGGCGGCGCGGCCAGGGGAACGACCAGGATATTAAGTTTCCAATAAACTCGCTGTTTGCGTTTATTTTTCCAATTTGCGTTATTAATGCGGGACTTGATTAATTTCCAGCGGATTTCCGTTCGAGCGCGGCGATGGGGAAACTACTCCGAATGGATTAAACTAGATTATACATCGAGATTACATTTCTATTTCTTTTGCACTTCTGCTGAGATAAGCGAGGGGAGTTCCCGACATTGCAGTCGTAGTTATTTTACTTTACCGTCGTGGTAATATTGTATAGGTTAATGGAGATTCTTTGGAAAATGGCAACAATTATAGTTAAAATTAAACGGGGCCACGATAAAACAGTAAATCACGACCTTGCGACCGACTTGTCTTCATTATAGATAACCTCTATCTATTCTTAGCTTGGGCTATTATTAATCACTTACCGGCAGTTAATCTAATGAGCCGACGTGTTTAACCGGTGGTCGGAGGTTAACTGCTTAACCGTGCGCGTGACCACCGGCCATGTGTTGTTCGCAAAGCCAATATTTGTTCAAATGATTCTAAATAGCTCTTTCAGCATCCTAAGATGATAAATGCTTTTGTTTGTGTCACAGATGGGAAACAAGCGGACTGGTCGCCTGATAGTAAGCAATTACAGTTGCCTGTGGATATCTGCGACACCGGGAATTGTAATCACGTTGCCGACTATTGAGCTTTTTGGAGAACCTCGTCTTAAAACTTCGCGGATGCGCTGGAAAGGAAGAACATTCCAGAATGTACAGGTGTGTGACAAGAATGATCGCGTGAATCACACAGTGTGTGGTTTTCATAGATCACTTGAATATGCATGAGATGGCGGCGGCGGCTGGTGGCGTGATAGCACCGCGACTCCGGCGTAAGATCGAATGAAATAGTTGTTCAGAACACTCCTCGTTATATATGCCATAGAACACGCACAGAGATCCGACGCGTCTTCATATTCTAAGCGGCTCAGGGGCACGCATCGGTGATCTCGGGGTCAATAACAATTCTGACAGCTCTACGCTGTTTCCTGATACTATTTTTTTTAGTTAAAAGTAATGAGTAAACAAAACTTTGAGTAGCAAAACAAAGTGCAGGGCATCGCTGCTTTGGCGCTCATTACTTTGACACTTTAGATAGTTAGTCTCTACAGCTCTGTAACTTCGCTAGCTCCCTTAAAACCAGAACACAGTAATGTTTACACACTACTACTTGGCGGTAGAATATTTAGTACTGCGTTGATACCCACCTAGACTACCTTCTACTGACGAGATTTACAATAAAGTAAGACTATTGCAATGTATACATGCATACAGTATTAAGCTGTGTTTCTCTGGGCACCAAAGGCCATGGAAATCTATCATAATAATGTATGAATTGCTGGAGAGAATTAGAAAGAACTATTCAATATCACGACACTGGTGCGATCTTGCTGTGGATGCAGCGCGCTGATCTGCGGAGACTGCTTCTAAATCGCCGCCAATCTCAGAGAAAATTTCCATGTTGTTGACTTCTATGGGGGCCAGGCTCGGCGGCCTGTTATTTTCACAAAACAACAAGCGTACGAGCACCGCAATAATGCGCCGCGACGCAGCGTTGTTAAAGGCTTCGCGCGAGGGGAACGAAGTACCTACTGATACTTAAGGTTGGAAAATACAGTTTTTACAATAATATCCGCCATCTTTCGCCGAGTCTTGACTTCACGCTCCTCGAGACGTTTAGCCGCGTCGGCTTTCCTTGCGAGATCTATACTCGGGACGGCTGACGGGCCGACTCCCGCGGGCAGTCCGAGCTAAGCGCTTTAAAACTAAAGTATAAACACGAAAAAGCTGTGCAAAAATATTATAAAACTGTGCATAAAATACTCTTAACAAGTAATGAGAGCAACGAGGAAATCTTCGGATGGTAAATGGTAACGCGTGCTCATGCCTCGCAACGGTGCCTAGAAAGTAAATAAAAAAAGAGAAAAATAAAAGAGGTCTAGAGTAAATAGGTTTCTTCGAGGTAAGCGTGCTTCATCTTAGACCACACCACACATCCGACCGTGCTAATCACTGAGCTATCATTGCTAAAAAAATGTACAATAAAGTAGAATTGTTACGAGTAATGTGTAGAGCGGAGCTGCGCGGAGCCGCCGCGGCCTCCCGCCGTACGAATACATCAACAAAACATGAATTCCGGCCGGTTTATCCCCGCGCGTCCCATTTCTTACTAATTGTGATACGAGAAACTTAATTCCACTGAAGTTGGGGCTTAATGAGTTCAGCAGAGTCACCTTGTTACAGACATTGGATCTAGCGTCGTAATGTTTACGGAGTCCGTCGCCGTAACGCCGTTAGTCCGTTATACCTAACGAACGCTATTGTTCATCCGGCCAGATCAGACCTCCAGGCTGAGATATAACTTTATGTAGGTCGGGACATTGCTCAGCCGGATCAAATGGAATTTCGAATTAGCCCACTAATAAAATATCTTGTTTTCGCCTACTTGGGATCGAGCTATTTTCGATATTAGACTAAATTAATTTTACTGAAGTAAACTAAACATTTACGCGGATCCAAAGTTATTACAACGTGTTGGGCCACATTTTGAATAAGTACGATTAGACTGGCAGTTTCATTTGTATACTGGAGAATTCATCATTTTATTGCATAACTTGATGATAAGACGCTCAAAAGGGATCTTTATTTCTGAAATGAAATGATATTTATTCACTAAAAATAGGGGTTTACGTTGATGTTATTATATAATTAGTTCTCCTATTTTGCCGTAACTAGTCATCTGAATTCGGTCGCGCAAACATTACACAAAACATTGTAAATTATAAAAAACAATGTCATGTTTGTTATAGACTATCGTCTAGCCAATAATTTAAACATAATAATAAGTAGGTTCTATGTTGATGAAGTAACTATGCCGAGTACATAGTCGTAGGAATAGTTACATGAAGACGCATCAAGCACGGTGCGGAACAAACAGCGGTTATTTCATCTTTGCGTATATTTTAGTTTATTTAAGCGCTCGAAGAGCCAACACCTCCTGAAGAGGCCTCGTGTGGATGCGAAACAAGTGTCGATATAACTCGTTTTTTTTGTTATCTATTTTAAGTTTATGTGCAATGTTAGTTTTAGATATTAAAAAATATTTCGGATAGGATTTTTAAAATTGTCGTCAAATTAATTAAATCGAAAAGACTGTTAAGCGGAAATGAACTAAACATATTATACTACATTTGACACTCAAATAGCGGTTAGTTTTCTAAGCTAACTCGATAGAAATCATTCGTAGCGATAAGAGCTCAAGTTTTTATGTGAACGATAAATAAACACTCTTTATTTAATGTACGCATCGTGAGACGTAATAACACAAGATAATAACAACGCTTCTAATAAACCTATTGAAAACGAAATGAGGTAACTTCGGAACTACTCCAGTCCTTACAATAAATGAAGACTTCCTCGTCCTCCATCAGTTTATTTACCTCGCTGGACCTTAACCTTGCGATATTAGGTTTGTTTCACATAACAAAAATGGCCAGCCATAAAGCTCCGGCCACACAATCGGCCGGAGCTCCGGCGAGCGTCTCGTCGGCTCCAATCAATTTGGGCCAATCAGGGCGTGAGTAATTCCCTCCATTAGGGCACCGCCCTTACAACGGACTACAATATGCGCTACTTTCTAATTTTTCAATCTGATTAACGGCGTATCGAAACCTTTACTTGTCAATGGATTGAAAATATAAATCAAGACCTCACCGCTACGCAAGGTCAATAAACTGGGGGATTATTTATAAGACAGATCAGCATACGAGCAGTTAACGTTGGTGCGTAAACTAGGCGCAGTCAAGTCCGAGACACGGGCGGGCACGGGCGCCGTCTCGTCTTTACACTTGATTTAATCAATAACTTTTTTAAACTAACTTTTATTATTATAATTTAAAATTATTATTTTAAACTTAAGTAATGAGACAATAACTTGGCTATGTTGTACCTAGTTAGTGTGCTTTCTTCAAGTCAGTCATTAGATTGTTTCACTACGGTGATTGTTTGGAGCACTTCCTAATCAGAGAAAATTTGCCTGTTATAAAAGCGAGTCCCGCCACAGACACAAGTGTGTGTAGAAGAACACAATGATATGTCATAAAATAGGTTTCCTTGTTGCATACAGAACGAGTCGCTTTTACATGAAACACCAGAGAACTGCATCAGTAGGTACCAGTACATGGTAACATAATCCTTATTACATTGTAAGTGAGCGCGGCGCCGCGCCCATAATCCTTATTACTTGTTTAAAAATGCACAAGTTTTAATGCGCACACATTTCCTATATTCGCTTGCCATCCCCAGAAAAATACAAGCTTGAACCTTAAACACTGGAAATAAAGTCGTTAATTCATTCATTTCCGGAATGTAACAATAATCATAGAGCTATAAAGTTTTACAAGCGGCAGCGAGATCCAATATTCACGTCAGTGACGTGATTTAGTGACGCCAATCACGCTTCCTCGTCGTTCGCATTTACAGGCCGCTGTAATTGAGATTTTAATTTCAACGCCAGAATTTACAATTAGCACCAGCAATGGCTTCGTTAGCGAATGGCGTGTTCTCAGCAAATGTTTTTGACATAAATGAAAATAATTTCAAGCTGCGTTGGCTTATTTTTATTTCTTTGTTACTAGCTAGCAATAGCAATTAATAAAAGAAAATATACTATTCTGAATCCATACGGTGCCAACCCCACCATCGCTTGACATTCAATATATTCTTTCCCAACGCAAAACAATTCAAAGACAAATTTAATCAAGAAATACAAACCTCATAAAATTAATCTTTAAAATGAGTTTTATTTTCCGGAACCCCCCATAACTCACACACGGTCACTTACGCAAAAGGAAATAAACCTCTCAAACAATTCGAATGACTCACGTCATACGAAGCAGCGCGCAAAAAGACGGGACGTGACAACAAAACGGATTGTTATACACGAATGGGCAGCAGACCGCCGCCTCTGTCCTTTGTGTAGCTCTGCGCTCGTCGCGCCAACTCTTTGCTTATAAACATGTGGGGAGTGTCGCAAATGAGAGTCGCTTTTAAGTGATGCGGTTTTATCTCAGTTCATGTTACCATTTATTCCATTACGACCCGTGTGAACGAATTTATCCTAACATTCTTAGGTCCTTAGTAAATATAATTTAATATCTTGAGGGAACAGCAGTTGGACTTCAACTTTGACTTGGATGTAAATTACGGATAGGATTTATATATGGATTTTATTCGGCAGGTCTCCGTGGTCCGAACCGGCTCTAGTAGTACTTTCTAGTGACACCCGTGGTCAGATTCATTGGTTACATCTATCGACAGTTGGATCAAAAGAGTGCCCGTGCTTAGATCGCATTGTTCCCAAAATGTATGTATGAATTTGTATGGACATAGTTCGTCTACTGTTTTTCACTTATTTTGGAAAATTAATAATTATTTATTATTGGTCGGAGGGGAGGACGCCGCGAGTTATAAAAAGAACTAAAGGTAATCGAAAAATTGGGATGCGGTTGCCAGCGGATCCGCTTCCGCTCAGATTTATTTTACAGTAAATTAGCTTGCGTGTGAGCGCCATAATTATCACTTGATATTAAATAATGATACGGTCTCAGATGGAGCACGCTTGCCTAGAAGAAACGGGTCCACTCTCGACTTAAAACCACCTAAAAGCACCGCGTACTTCAGAACCAAGCTACAGATCTTGACTACTAGAAACTACTTTGACGTTTATACATTTCTAGTAAGTAATCATTTTGACATTTGTAACAGTATTTTTGAATTGGAATACAACTTGTAACTTTGGTTTTGCCTTTAAAGCATAGTATTGTATGTGGTACACGCAGTGTGGAAGTGCTTCGCAGCGAGCGCGGCGCGTTACGTCACCCGCTCCTCTACTTCACTCCGTGCAAATAGTTTTGCGCAAAAAGTTGGAGAAACTGCACAGTTCACTATTTTACCTTTCAAAACTGCACTGTAGCGGCGATATTTTTCCTTTATTTGTGCAAGTTTCGCGCTTATAATGAAGTTGCGGAGCGTTCTGAGATTTGAAAGTGTTCTCGTTCCGGATTATTGCGATTGTCGGAGCACTGAAGCAGCCGCGCAGTCGGTGCAGGAAGCACGGCACGCTGTACTCGGAGTACATGCCACTACTAAATACTTTATGTAACACAAGCACTAATTAAAATTTACCAAAAACGACAGCAAAATTTCAAATTCGGTGTTCTATAAGATATCGTACCCACTCGAAACGTGACTCACGGTACCCCATTACTGATTTCAAACAGTCTACAAGTCCTACTTTTAATGGTTCCTATCTTTTCAACTTGTCATAGTTAGCCAGTTACAATTTGCATGCAAAATATTTTGGTATTAGAAGACATAAAATGAGTTAGACATTTGTGTTTCACATATTTCATTTTTTTATTCTATAACTTAATGTATTATAGTGTAAAAAAGTAAGCTAGTTAAGTCTGCTCTGGAGATTCCGAATCAATTACCATAAAAAAAGATTACAAATGTTACTGGTACACTTAATTATTATAGCTAAGATTCCCTAAAACACGTGGCGTAGCGAATCCCATGTCTCCATTGGCCTTGTGCCGCCCCAGCGGCTTCCGTCTGCAATATGCCGCCCGCCGCCCGCCGCCCGCCGCCCGCCGCCCGCCGCCCGCGATAACTGCCCGTTAAGATATCCTCCACCGGCGTTACCTGCGCTACAGTGCGCGCCCTGTCATACGGCATGTCGGGGACAATGCTGAGATAAGTATTTAATTATTTGTAATAAAATTTAAAAAAATCAAAATTCTTTAAGACAATTGTTCTAGTGACGGTATAAGCCTCTTATCTTGTGCGCCGCTTGTCCCGGCCCATGGTTTCAGGCTGTGGTCCTGATGTATAGCTTTGTAAAGTTAGGGAACTCGTCAACTTCCAACGCTTTTATTACGAGTAAAAACGTTAATGTCATGATAGTGATTTGGTGAAAAAATACATGTGTGGGTGTACTAGTATAATTTCTTCGCCTTCGCCTTTCAGTTTACAAAATTAGCAAAGACGTGCCGTGTGACGTGGCCGCCACTGTACTGCTGTTGCCGTCGCTGTGCGAGTAGGTGGCAGCCGCAGCCGCAGCCGGTTGTTTTACTTTGTTTTATAAACATTCATGGGATGTTCGGCGCTCATTACGAGGTTTCGGTGAGAATATTACTTTTTGTGATATTTCGTTTTGTTTATTTAAATGTCGCTGGAAAGTTTCCTGGCATGGCAGTATTTATTGTAAGATTGATGTTAAGGAATGAGCCCGCCGCTGCTGTGCGGAGACGTCCGTGACATAAATTTAAAATGAACATACATTCGTTAATTTTTTACTGGAAATATTTTAGAAAAAGTTTAGCTATACACAGTTTTGGCATTTCAAAGTTTAATATTTTGGTAGTTTAAAAGAAAAAATAAGTTCTGTGTATCGCTGCTGGTCATGGTCAGGTGTTATCTCTTACAATCAGGAGAGCGTCTCGTTCGTCTCATTATTTTAACATTATAAAAAAAAGACATCGTTTTGTCAGCTTACCGAAGGTAGAGCATCATAGCAGCTACAATAGGATTCTGGGAGTTTGGTGTAAACATGAATAAAAACGTGCGACAAAAATCAATAATACCAATGCCCAATAAAAAATTATAAAAATCTTTTAACAAACTAAAGATAAAGACGTAGGTATATTACTTTTTCTATTTAAATTTGGCATTTTCATTCTTGAACAAGCCTAAGCCAGCGGGAGACGCTAGCGTATATAATAATATGTCTATCTGTAGAATACACAATTTTCGTACATATTTTCCTGTTCTTCTTTTCAGGAGTGATGGAGAAAAACAAAAGTGATGGAGTAAAACCTTATTTCTCGTTTATCATACGCTTTTGGTTTGGTTTGGGAATAGAGGTGAGGAGGATAAACAGATTTTTGGGTGTGAACAGAATTCCTATTCGTAGCAGTGCGTGCTCAGAGCGCTCCGTAGCACTATTATGCTACGAACCACTACGGGTGCTACAATCTTATAGTGCTACAAAGCGCTACGAATTCCGATGCTAATATTTATGTTAGTAGGTAAATTGATTTTACTCTAGTACCACCACGCATACATATACATCGTCTTAGCGAGTAATTACAGCAGAATCAGCCTGGCTGATAAAGAGAGACTGTACATACATACGTATGTTTATGGTTTCTAATATTTCGCTCATTTTAATGCGGAGCTGTCACTTAATACAGTCAAATGTATGAGGCTTCATTTAGTGAAGGGATCTAGGCTGAAAGCGTTATGATTCCGGCATCTTACCCTGTACTGACTACAGCGCCTCGTGGGACGACTCGCAGCTCCAAACTTGCTATGCCCGCATAAAATTTTAACTAAAGTTAACTACAATTGAAATAAATGTACTTAATAAAAACATGGCCGTAATTTTAACCGAAGTGCTTGCTAGTTTTTATAGGCAAAACTTTAATATTTCACGCGCCCAAATGACTGCTTTAGATTCAACTCGCGAAGCCCCATTTTCTCCGGCAGCGAGTTCGGAAATATAATAGTTAGTAGTTAACACTAGAATTAAACTGGGAATTGAGTGCCCGAATTTTGAATAGGACCGACCTATTTAAATAAAAGCAAACAGACCCAAACTGTCAGACACGAAGTAAGTTTTAAATAATTTAAATGTTTGTGTTAAGGCACGCATAAATGTTATAATGCGGCGCTAAGATACAATTTGTTCTTTTGTTATTCAGTATGTAAGTGTAAACAGTAAAATTGAATTTGTTTGGCGAAGTGCCCGTCTGAGCAAGTGGTACTTGCTTGGACGGGCACTGAAAGTAATTTAGCCTCCAAGCAGTGGAGTTAGTATACATACATTATCATATTATCTTATTTTGTGCTCAGGTCAATATTTTCATTCAAGTAGTAGAACGTGAAATAGCATCATATCTCAAGTGGAGAGTGCTATACATTGTTAGAGAAGGGGTCTCAATTAATCGTTTCAAAATATGAGTGATAAATTAGGCAAATGTGAGCCTTAGCATTATGAGTGAATTTTTCTTCTAGTCACTTGTAAGTTATAAAAAAACCACAGGGCGGCTGCTTTCGGTGAGTGGAAGCACCGCGTACATTACACGGGAATTAAACAAACCTCTGATAACCTTGTTTTAACCGGCAGTCTGGAGGTCAAAATCACAAGAGCAATCACTAGGTAAGCGTGCTTCATCTTAGACCACACTACTGTTTAACATCAGGCAGAGTGTGGTCAAACGCGAACCTATTTTGAATAATAAAAAAAAAAGAATCTAAGCCCCTCGGTGATAGTGTTAATGGGCACAACGCAGCATACTTCTCAATATCCAGAGTCCCCCACACAATGTTACCTCTCTTGCGCTAACAAACGGCAGTCTTTATAGGGCCCATTTAGTGGATGGCAAGCCAGTAATAAGACACGACTCCTTACGTTAACCATTATCCCACTAATCTCACTAATATTATAAATGTGAAAGTTCTCATGGATAGATGGATGTTTGTTACTCTTTCACGCAAACACTACTGAACGGATTTAGATGAAATTTGGTATGGAGGTAGCTGAGACTCTGGATTAACACATAGGTTTATTTTTATCCCAAAAACATGTAGAGGGTAACACCGCGGGGCGCAGCTAGTATACAATAAGTCGATACTTCATTCACACGCACTTGAAATGACTCTTTGTATTCAACAGCGTCTCCTGGTGTGGGCTGCGACCCCAACAAACCTCTCAACCTCTCAGTCCAAAATAGATGTAGCGATGATAGCTCAGTGGTTAGCGCGGTCGGTTCGCATGCCGAAGGGCGTGGGTTCAAACCCCAACAATGAGCTTGAGCTGCCGGTGAAGGAAAAACATCGTGAGAAAACCATAGCATGGTGATAGGGTACTTTCTAGTACTCGACTGGCTAGCTACCACCCTCAAGTTGAAAATCTGCCGCCAAGCATCTAACGGTGTCTTCCGGCAGCTAGTTCCATTCCAGGCTAGGTGTGCTTTACCATCTTCGACCACAACTTCACTTAACATCAGGTGAGCTGTGGTCAAACACCAAGCCTGTCAGCTATAAAAAAAAAAGATCCGAGAGTTGAAAGAGTGAATAAACAATTATAGTAACAGTGTACTAGAACAACGCATTTTAGGTAACTGAATAATTTTATAATGTGTGCTGGCGATATGGAAACCTTAGTAAACGAATTGACGTGCCCGTGACGGATTTGATGTTTATTAAAAAGCAACTAGAAACCTCCGCACTGCCGCCCACTCACCGCCACCTCGGCGACACGCTCGAGGAGCAAAGCTCTCTTTACGACGTCCTTTACGATCCTCAGCAGCCGCCATAAGTTAGAGGTGATATAATTACATACGCTACTTGTGACGTCTCTTCGGATGTACTTTACGGCTTTAGCTATAATTAACTCGTTTAAGTTGTGGCGTGTGATAAATAACTATACGTAAGTTTTTACGATGCCGTCCAAGAATACAGGGAAACAGAAAAATGTGGTGAAAACGTGAAGCTCCTCTCCAGCGTGGGTGTCATGTGCGGGTTTCGTTGATCGTAAAAAATTATACAATTTAGTCAGTAAAGATATTGTCACATTTTTTTAAATGCTTTACAGGCTAGGTGTTTGACCACAGCTCATCTGATGTTAAGTGACGGTGTGGTCGAAGGTGATAAAGCACACCTGGCCTGGAATGGATGTAACTTTACGAACAGTACATGTTTTCTCACTCAAAACACATGACTGTTTGAAATTAATTAGTTAGAACTAAGTAGTTATAAGTCCGGTTTTTAATTGCTTTTTTTACAAGGATACAAATATTTGAATGGAAATATTATATAGATAGAAGCTCTTTATCGTGTACACCAAAAATTTAAAAAAGGACGGACAACAAAAGAATCTCATGAGTTGGTGCCACAAGTGGCGGCTTTATCACTAAAAGCGATCTCTTCTAGGTAACCAGGAATTGAAAACACGTTACATATTTTACTATTTTTTTGTTGGATTACTGACGTTTAATTATGTCGCAGAAAACAAGTAAAACAAAAATGTTATAGATAGAGTGTTTTAAAGATCTTGGTAAAAAGCGGCTAAATGCAAACGCCTCGCGCTGTTTTTTCAGTTAAAATTCAAAGTTTTAAAGCGCCATTCGATCTCGGGCGGTAAAGCGACATTGTAGCGCTCAGTGGTCGGCTTACGGAAGGCTTTTTGCTTACATAGTAGAATAAAGACGTGTCGCGCTTAACCGCCCGGTTACTGCCTATTCCGGGTTTATGCGACGGCGGAATGTTACGGCCGAATTGAAGAGTCCCCGCTACTTTTGAGCGTAAAACTGCCTCTTTGCACGGCAGCCATTTTGACGTCCTCCGCCCGTCGCCGGCCGGTCTCGTGATTAGAATTCTTCAGCGTTTTTTTCGAGCGTGAAATATCGCTTTTACTATCTCAGGCATCGAAACAAACTTGACAGGTAACAGAAAATATGTAACACCTGACAGGTAAATGAGTATCCAAAGTTCCGGGCGGACCCGCAAGTTAGCGGCTCACGTGTTGAGGGCAGGCGCGGCAGTTGTCAGCGAACTATCGGGTGCGATATGAGTATGCAGATTCGAGTCCTGGCGTGTGGCCGTGACGCGTACTAACTATGCCCCCATCTGCGGAGAAACTTTGCCAATATCCACGTATTGCGGCGAGATTTATACGCGTAGTTAATTACTTGAACGGCTCGAGTTTAACTCGGCTCGGTGATCTGCCTACTGCGTGATCTCCCGGCGTTACGTAACACGCGCTGCTCGGGCGACACCCGACGTGCTCCCCCTCCCGCCAATCAACGCTGGATTACCTAATCATTGTATATTTAATGAGATATGTTTGTATACATTATTTCATTATTTGGATTGTTCTATTAGCTCATTTAGTAGTGTATTTGCTTCAAGAATTGTAGGGCGTGGGTTCGATTCCCACTCAGGGCAAACATTTGTGTGACCAGCAAAAGTGTTTATTTACAAAAAAGTATAAAGGAGTTCTATTAACTATCTGGTTTCCATAGTACAAGCTTTGCTTAGTTTGGGGCTAGATGATGCTGTGCGAAATGTCCTTTAGTCAATTATTAAATTATTTTTGCTAGTATCTTTCACGCAGTCTGTCAATACTTTTTGTAGCAATGATAAGTCAGTGGTTAGCGCGGTCAGTTCGCATGCCGAAGGGCGTGAGTTCAAACCACGACAATGAGCTTGAGCTGCCGGTGAAGGAAAACATCGTAAGGAAACCTACATGGTGGTAGGGTATTTTCTGGTACTCGGCTGGCTTGCTAACACCCTCTAGTAGAAAATCTACCGCCAAGCATCTAACAGTATCTACTTTTTTAAATTGCAACTTTACTGTGTCAAACAACAAGCCTGTCAACGATAAAAAAAACTAATTTCCGATCAAATATATGTAACAAACATTTTGGCTCATAAATATTATAATTCGGAATACAAAGTTGTATACACTAGTTCGGCAGGAACCTTAATTTGGGTGTAAACGCGAGCGCGGCGCGGACAAAGTACGTTGATCTGAGCTCAGAGTTACAGCCAATAAAGGCGCAAGAGCCGAATTAGCATTATCTCTGCCTTAAACCTCCGCTCACATTGTCGCTTTACAGCCGGCTGGCAGGGGCGGCCGACAAGCCGGCTGGCAGGGGCGGCCGACGAGCCGGCTGGCAGGGGCGCCCGACGAGCCGGCCGGCGCGGCCGAACCTCGTTACATCAACCCTACAAGCATTAACAATACAGAGCACTGATTGCGGTAAAACATATTGTCAGAAAACAATTAGGTATCATGTTGTTTGTTATTCTTAGTGAAACCCAAGACTTATTTATTTTATGCTTTACAAGCCAGGTGTTTGACCACAACTCATCTGATATTAAACAACGTTACGGTCGAAGATCGTAAACGCACCTAGCTAGGAATAGAACCGGTCCTCTAATGAGGCTGCCAAAACACATCGTCAGGTGCTTGTTGTAAAGTTAAGCTATAGTTTCCTCACGATGTTTACCTTCACCGGCAGCTCAATCTCATTGTAGGGGTTTGAATCTACGCCACGCGTGTGACCGACCGCCCTAACCACTGAGCTACCATCACTAAAACTCTCTTGGCATCAAAAGTTAAATTGACCCGCCATCATCTATCAAAGAATAAGAGATCAACGAGCGACGCTTCAACCCCACCAGCTTTGTAATTATGTTGAAAGTAACCGATTCCATTGTAATTCTCCTCCCCCCCTCACTTAGCAAAGTTAGGTTCCTCCAGCGCGAGCCGCGGAGGGCGGCCTGCATATAGATCAAGTCGCAACAAACTGCCGCCGCCACTTTGTACTTCCACGAACTTTTTTCATACAACTTTATAGCAATATCCTAGTTCAGACCTCGTCCGAGGTGGACTGGAGGAATGGAAGATTATTTTAATAGATCTTTTATGAAAAAAGTGTTTTGTAGCGCTTGTGGCGGAGCACAAATATTATAAATGTGAAAGTTTGGATGGATGGATGTTTGTTACTCTTTCACGCAAAAACTACTGAACGGATTCACATGAAATTTGGTACGGAGGTAGCTGAGATCCTGGATTTGCACATAGGTTACTCTTTATCCCCCAAAACATGTAGCGGGTGACACCGTGGGGCGCAGCTAGTAAAATATAATAATACCGAGCGGTGCGAAGTATCTTTCAGACAATCATTACAGTATAATGTAAGTAAAGTTAGATGTTAATGTTAATGTTAATGTTAATGTGCTTTATACAATTTTGTGAGCAAGCATTTTAATCTGTTAATAAATAAATAAATTATTAATATTGGGCGGTAGATCTCATTAGTAGGATGCCCTCTGTACCAGATATTCTGCCGTGAAGCTGTACTGTGTCAACATTACTGTGTTCCGGTTCGAAGGGTACTGCAGCGACATTACTGGGCTGTTGAGACTAACCATCTAAAGTCTCATAGTAATCTGCGTCAAAGCAGCGATGTCATTGATTTTGTTACTGGCGTTGCTACTCAAAGTCGTGTGTACCGCTGCAATGGTCATGGACAGGTGTTTTCTGTGACCATTAGGCGAGCGTCTAGTTCGTCTCATTACTTTTACATTAAGTATATACGTGTGCAAAGTAAGCTCTCAAATATGATGACCAACAACATCAGATAATTGTTTACCGTGGGAATTTTTCGACTTTTTTTCTGCAAAAAACCAGTTCCATTCCAGACTGGATATGTTACCATCTTCCCACCATCACTAAACATCAGAAGAGCTGTAGTCAAACACCTTGCTTGTCAACCATATGAAAACAAAAACACCCACCACCGGGAGCGCTGCAGATTACTCCCTCGTTTAATATTCATTACACAAAGGAAACAAATGTTTTCCAATAAAAGTGATATTTCTCAATAATATATCTCCGTTTGATCGAGGAGGAAAAGAATCCAAATATTGACCTAATACGTGTCTTCTTAACGTACTAAGTATTTACTTTATTTGCTTTTCCTCATCGGAGGCGGTATGAGTACAAATTACCCTAGCGAGCTCTTCTTGCCTTTTTTATCTATGAGTAGCGGACGCCTCGCGGTTTCACCCGCGCAGTTCCCGTTTTCATAGGAATACAAGGATAAAAAGTAGCGTATTTCACCCGGGGAAAGTGTTGCTTCCTAACGGTGTAAGAGTTTTTGAAATCGGCCGAGTAGTTTTTAAGTTTATTCGTTACATACAAAAATACAAATCTTTCCTCTGTATATATAATATTAGTATTGATATACTATCAAGGGCAATATTCATGATTTCAATTGTTATTATAATGATAAAGTTGTGCGCCTGTGTGTTGCAAACATCCCGCTCTACCTTTCTTCCATATTCCCCTATCCCTGTCCCTTGTGTTTCCCTTTCTACGAGCCAGACCTTATCGGTCATACTTTTGAGGTCATATTTTTCCATCTCGCATCCAGTGAAGTAAGAGGTAAAACTGTAGGGAAATGCTTCACCAACGATGTCGATTAACGATACAAACAAAACTTTTTAAATTCTGTGTATTTATATTTGCAACCTTGCACTGCTGAAATGGGTAATAAACTAAGTTTTTTTTACATCGGACTAGGCAAGCGTTTGGCCACGATCTCACCTCTTGGAAAGTGACGATGTGGCCGACGATGGAGCACGCTTGCTTAGGAAATACCTATTCACATGCTTTTTGAACGACCCCGGATTGTATTTTGTTGGAAACACAGATGAGTTCCACACAGTTCTTTAAGTGGCTTATGAGTACAGTATACCGTCATGTTTACCACGAGAAAAATAATGGAATTACTCAACGGCCTGCAGCTAGTAATAAAATACTACTCCAATGTGATCCAATGCGGTATTAATGTGCCATAATATCCGACAATAATACATTCGGGGCTCCCACAGCCGGCCTCGACTCGCGCGCGCCCGAGTGCGCGGGCTATGCGCGTCGTTTCCGCTTTTATAGCCAACAAAGACTTATTCTTCGGGGATGTTACTTTTGCATGTAACTGCCTAAAAATGGAATGTAACTAGCTTCGGTTTGATTTCTAACCATAAATGAAGATGCAATTGTATGATGTCTTTTATTTATTTTATTACCTATTATTTGATGAATGATTATTTATAATTATTGTTAGTTGTTAATTTGACATTGAGCTTGAGTTATTTTATTATTTATGGTTTAATCATTTATTTGATATGTAATTAATATGTTGTAAATAATGTAATATACTAAAAATACTTTCATAAAATACTTTAAAAATACAATCTTTCTTTTTTTCTGTTTATATTACCGACGTGTGTACTTCTATAGAAATTATAATTACATACGAGTAAGCTATCAATGTTAATTAATGTTTGATTATCTTTAGTCGCTTTGAGCGAATTTTGTAGCGGCAAAACTTGTGTCAGCCTTTTATTTTTAAAATAATTTACGTAGCTCAAACAAAAGTTCTACAATTAAATTCATAAAATTGCCAAACACTATCTCTCATTATTTATTTTTTTGTATTTTATTCTATTGTATATTAAAAAAAATACAAAGTCCGTGAACAGATGTTCCAAAACATGTTATTAAACAATTCAATTACCCAGCTGAATGTACAAAAAGTGTAACGTTCTGTTCTGTAGCAAAGATTCGTAGTGCCCCAATCATCCCTCAGTTTTGAACCCCCCCCCCCCCCCCCCCCCAAGCGAGCCCCGCGAGCTTCAATTTACGGAATAAGGTTTCAATGTACAAAATAACGCTGCGCGATTGTTTTAACTAAGTTGCTAACGTCGTTACGCGAAACCACATTACATCGCGATAAAAAGAATTAAAAAAGATTACAAGTTTGAAGCGAACTCGGTAATTAAGTTGGCATTTTTGTTTGTTCGTTACCGACGGTTCCTTTATTAAGTTAATTCTTTACTGATTTCTATTTTAAGGTCAGGGCAGTGGAGGGATGATCACATCACACAGTTGTTGTCCACATAAACATATAAAATTCGCCGGGAACAATACCATACCTACAGCCAAAACAAAACTTGCTACTAACCATAAATTGATATAAAAAATCTAGACACGGCCATTTTTCGCGCTTCTGTAGCGGGTGGTATTTTTTTGACCTCAGCTCACCTGATGTTAAGTGACGGTGTGGTCGAAGATGGTAAAACACACCTAGCCTGGAATGGATTTAACCTGGCAACGGGTATTTCTCAGATCGCACTATATAATGTGTTTCTAAAACTGAATTGATTGTAGTTGTTTAACTTTTTTCATTGTTTAAAAAAAACGGCTTTTATGTGAACTCGTAGATGTTCTACGAGTTTCGAGGGTCTACTCTTTTTACTTCTTAATTTATACCTAGCAGACCATCCTATAAAACCAAGACGGTTATTTTATTATGAACTAAAGAAATACAATGTTATTTTTTTTTTAAGTATTTTGTGCAAATTAAGATAAGCCCATTGTGCAAAAGTCTGATTTCGGATACTAGTGGATTGCGTTATATACTACATTTTTAAATTTATAGTGTGTTTGTACAAAAGTATTTAGGACAATCCGTTACAAATTGCTCTAAGCGATAAGGCCGTCAATTGTTTATTTTTTAAATGTTAAATACGTTTTTTTATTTCAATTTTGCATCTTTGTTGTGAATCACTAAGAGTTATCTATCTATCTTTCTAGTACGCTTGCAAGCTCGAATTTCGCGACACTACATTCAGGAGATAAAAGAAGCATATTGATATAAGTACTGCAGATATGTCACGAAAGCGACGCGCGCCCATTAAACGCCAACAACTCAGCGGTTCCAAACTGCAGCCAAACGGCACTAGTTCATAACCCCTCCCCCTCGCACCCGCCTATGACCCCTACTTCTATGGTTTACGGTTATGGTCGAGGTTATAGTGTCCTAGCACGCAATGGACCCGAAACTGGGACGCGGCTGCTTCCACCTCATCTATTAGCCGAATAAACGGTTTGATGCATCTAGGAATAAGGGAATTCGTTGCTAGTCGGGGAAGATACATCGTTTTATCACATTTTAAAAAATTATATATAGGTCTTGCTTAGTTCAACTGACAACTTTGATTTTGTATTCTACTAGAGTAAACCCAAATCCATACGATGCTATAAGATGATTGTTTAATAAAATTGATAATTACATTACCAAAAAGTCTCTTTTTCAGTTTATTAAACGATCTTGGAAACATTTTATTGAAATTTGAACTCTAAGATCTGATTAGATCTTGAGATGCTTGAGTACTGCCTGCTACTTAAACAATTACTGTAAATAAATTATCTAAATTTTCTCTCGCCTTCACGAGTCTGGGATCCGTTGCAAGGGTTTCAGAAGAAGGGAAAAGATAACGTCTCTGAGACGTAGAGAAGCAATGAGAGACAAAATTAAAACAGAACGTAGATGAATTTCTGCAACCCACGTTAGTATCATTATGTGAAAAGGCTGCAAAACCAAGAACTTGGACTCTTCCTCACCGAGCGTTAGACAGTTCTGTCCCTTTAATTAAATGAACACATCGGAGGCTGTCCAAGCACTCTCATTCATTGTTCAGTTTACGAGAGACGTTAAACCTCCGCCGAAGATCTCCCGCTAAACAGAATGTGGACTATAAAACACGAATGCGAAGTTACGATGACGGTCGGGTTTATTGTCGCGGTCGATGTTATTGTCGCGGTCGATATTATTGCTGCGGTCAATGGCACAGTCGCGGTTTGATGGTGAGTCTTTGCCACCGCTGTGTAGGTGTGCATATAACCAAGATATCCCCATCTTGGTTATTATTCGAGCCTCCGTAGATCAGTACTTCTAACTACGTAGACCAAGTATTTACGTTCCCGAATTGGTCGTCGATAAATAAACTTTATCAGTGTTTTCAAAAATTATGGACAAATCATATATTTACTAAGAATTTACGATCGACTAGCTGCGCCCCGTGGTTTCAATAACATTTTCCGGGATAAAAATTAGCCTATTTATTACGAAGAGGCTGGACGATTAAACATGGATTTTGCCATGATATTGTAAATTAACCAAATTTATGATCAATGTAAAACTAAAACATATTATCGCGATAGGTAATTCATCCGATCCTTTTATACAAATCTTGTATCTTTTCAGATGTTTTATGTTTTAGCTCATTAAACGAGCACAGCATTCACTATCCGATAATAAGAAAAAAAAAATCTGGACCAATCACTTTACTCTTAATAAATATAATTAAATTTGCGAGTTACGTTTGCGTACTTCCGAGCCACGATCCGGGCAAGTAGTAGGTTCTATCTTCATTCTTATTCTTTTCAGATTATCCTTATTCTTTTGGAGTAAGGGCGGAACAAACTTAGCATTTTTTAGGGAGCCTGCTCATAATCCAGTTTATAAATTATCTATACTACAAATTTGATCTACAGACAAACAATCGAGTGGTTTTTGTTGACGGTTGTACCAGACATGGACCAATACTAGAGTCACGAATTCGTTAGTATGACAATATAATAAAGGAAACAGAAACCCATCAGTCGCTCGCACGGAATCATAATGATAACTTTTAAATACAATGTTTTCTCAGTAAAGTTGGCAGGCTTTAACGTTTATCTAGGCGAGTCTTAAAATCCATCTATTAGGCCCGTCGCGCCACCCGTCTCCTGACTCCCGGCTCCCGGCTCCCGGCTCGAGACGGTAAGCGACTCTTATTTTCCTACAGCTTTCTGAGAATAAAGCCGAGATATTAAGTATCAATTTCCAAATACCGTTAATAATATTTAAGCTCGGAGACGTACTGCCAGTCATGACCGTCGAACACCTGACGTCAAAGCGTTTATTTAAGTATTTTAAGTAGATATATCCTGGTTAAATAATACAATTTATACCAAAGTTCTGTTTAGCGGTAAGATTTACCTTCAGTCCCAATGTGTCTTCCAATAAGTATATTATACTTTTAGCAACCAGAAGCGATTTTAGTTAAAAAAAAGTAGCAAAACATCACATATTTGATATAAACAAACATGGAGTTGTATGTATACGTTAGCATTCGC
This sequence comes from Biston betularia, assembly GCA_905404145.2. Lineage (NCBI taxonomy): Eukaryota > Metazoa > Arthropoda > Insecta > Lepidoptera > Geometridae > Biston > Biston betularia. The sequence continues at coordinate 174,809 of FR989863.1, forward strand.
ATCTGGCATAATTATATGGACATCGCGTAACATTTTTACAAGTCAAGTCAAGCCCATGCTGATGATGGACAGAAGGCTGTTCTGTGACAATTGTAGAGGGCGAAACGTCACAGTAAAGCTAAATACACAATTCTGAACCATAAAAATAATTTTGATGAAATTACTACGTAGGTAGGTAAAAATATAGCCTTTCAAATAAAAACATGTGTTTTCTAAATCGGTTTATAAACACGGAGTTCTAAAAAAGCAATTGAATTGAGAAACTCCTCCTATTTTTAAATCTGTTGATAAAATTAATTTCAGCTAGCCAGTTAGCATCAGGTGAGCTGTGGTCAAACAATTAGCCTGTCAACTATATAAAAAAGTCACTATATTCAGACTAAATAAAAATATTATTTTTTTGTACGGCATCGTTCACTGCCCTTGTTCGCCTGAGAGGTGCTTTCCCTTTAATTCTTACATTCCCTCTAAGTACAGCATGGACTTTGATGGATGCGAGGCGCTTCCAAGCGGTCTTTGTGGAAGTCAACGGGGGAGGCCTATGTCCACACTACTGCTTAACATCAGGCAGAGTGTGGTCAAACGCGAACCTATTTTGAAAAAAAAAAAGCAGTGGACGTCCTGTGGCTGAAACGATGATGATGATGACAGCATGGACTGACACGACGCGTCAGCCCCGTCGACATGATCGCTAATGCTGTAACGACACTCGAATGTGTCTGTTTCGCGCGAAATTAAACCTTACCGCCATCAGCGATCCGGACGCGTGTTCCCGAATATGAATAAGGAATTATGCGCAAGAATTTCTCGAATACGATCGAACTTAAACTTTATTAATACCAGTAAAAGTTGCGCTAAGAGTTGGCGAAGTACGTCTGCTCGTCACCGGATCAGACGCTGATGCTGCGCCGCGAGCCGCACTCGGAGTACTCGTCTATTTACTTGAGTAACGGTGAATTATTCATTTTATCGGTTTTCGGGTCCCTACTAGTTAACTATTTGGAGTTAAGTATTATGTGCTATTGGTTACAAAGTGTAATAATTTAAGTGTGTCTATGACAGTGTTTTATTGTTTTTGATAGACTTTCGTTTGACTGCCGTCCCGTGTTATGTTAAATGTTCTAGAGATGCACACCCAGCCTGGAATGGAACTAGCACTCAAGTCAATCTAGCGGAACACACCGTTAAGTGTTTTGTGGCACATTTTCAACTTAGGGTTACAGCTAGTCAGCCGAGTACCTACTATAAAGTACCCCACCGCCATGCTATAGCTTCCTTACAGTGTTTTCCTCCACCGGCAGCTCAAGCTCATCATTGGGATGTGTGAATGAACTACAAACAGGCAGAATTGCTTAATCCAAATAAGAATTACTCTAAAACTATTTCTTTTCACGTAAAAAATCAGATAATTTAGTCCGCGGAGCAATCAGATGAAATGTTTTGGAAGTAAGCCCCCGAGTTTGGCGGCGCGCGCGTCGGGTCTTCGCTCTTACGAGAATATTTAACTTGTGAGGTAATTTCCGCGCTCCCATCGGCGATAAGTTAACCCCATTGTGGACGGTGTCCGGCGCGTTAATATTTCAGAGCCGGGTCGCGCCGCGCCCGCCTATAAATTAGTTCCGATCTCGGATTATGAAGCTCAGGATTTATCCGGAACTCGGAAACTTATCTCCGGAAGATTTGAACGGAGGAATTTGAGAGTTTGTACATCCGAGGATTATGCCGGTCATTAATTTAGAATAAGCTCCTTTCGGATGCGATTGTCGTGGACGAGCCGGGACGGGCCGCGCCGCGCCGCGCCGCCCTTTGTGTTTGACGCGAGGATTTATAGTTGGCGATATTTTAAGTTGGCTTTTGTCCAGTAGCTCTATTAAAATTAATCTGGTTTTGATGCGAGCATGTTTGCGGACGAAATTTATAGGGAATATCTGATTTTATCACCCGTTGATGGCGCCCAAGCGCTCGATTGGAAATACCCGCGCGTGTAGAGAGATGGGTAAAAATGTTCTTTTGTACCTGAAACAAACAAAAATAATTATAAAGCATCGAGTGTGATAGAGCAACAAGTTAACTATTTTACTAATTATGTTAGAAAATATCGACAATAATGAATAGATATTATTATGATATTAAAAAAAAAGTATGCCTCATCGCGGCTGTTGGGGTTTCAAATTTTTAGTTCAAAAAGTTGCCAGTTTAGATCGTTATTGAGATTTTAGAAACACTGAACTAGTGAGCGTATCTCAAGGGTTTACAAGTAGCGCTCACTTTCATAAAACTTGCCCATTTCGCCGAAACATCAACACTTCGCAAAAAAGGTGAGCCTGAGTCCAGCGAAACACAAAAGCCAGACAAAGAAGGTTCACACAAGACGGACTCGCGTGACATGCGAGGCCCGCGCGCTCCAAGGCGGGCTTTGTCTCGGGGCCGGCGTCGTTAATCACACTGACGCGGCAGTGGTCAGCTGATAAGGCGGAGTGATGGCGACACGCATGACGGGAGAAAAAATTGGATGTGTGGGCGGCGGATATTGAAATTGTTGGTTCTTTCAGGAAATAACGATTAATAACGTGGAAGACCATTCCAGAAATAGCACCGCGCGACGTCGTGATGGATGCACTGCCGCTCGTGGAGTGCTCCCTCTGGGAAGCAACGTGAGCTATTTATGTAACTGTTCAGTTTGTGTTGGTTTTTAAAGGAAAAACGGACAAAACTTACGCGTCACCGGGCGCGTTTTAAGTTTCACACGCGTTTTACATTTTCGGCAGTCTGCACGACTGTCAACTGTTCAACTTATTTCTTATAATGTAAATACGCTTCTTTTTGTAATAAGCTCCATTCCCGAAAATGCGGTCTACGATGGAGCACGCTTGTAACGCGTTTGACGGAAAAAATTACAATAAAATTTAAAGTAATTGATTACAACAAAACCTTTTGTTCGAGTTTTACCTTTATACTTGTTAGTGATTATGATGAACTCAAAATTTATTTTTAAATCGATTATTCTCGATTTTTTTAATTGCGCAAATCACTAAACAAATAACACATTATTTATAAACATTGCTTATTAACAACTGCTCTGTCAACTTTTCACCGACGTGATTGATCACGCGTGGAAATGAGAAACAACTGTTAGCAAATAATAACTTTAAACAATGTTGGCAAATAAAACCTATTTTCTCTGAAGTATGATCAATTTCTATTGTAGCGATGATAGCTCAGTGGTTAGCGCGGTAGGTTCGCATGCCGAAGGGCGCGGGTTCAAACCCCAACAATGAGCTTGAGCTGCCGGTGAAGGAAAACATCGTGAGGAAACCATAGCATGGTGGTAGGGTACTTTCTAGTACTCGGCTGGCTAGCTACCACCCTCAAGTTGAAAGTCTGCCGCCAAGCATCTAACGGTGTGTTCCGGCAGCCTCACTTGAGAGCCAGTTCCATTTCAGGCTAGGTGTGCTTTACCATCTTCGACCACACCTTCACTTAACATCAGGTGAGCTGTGGTCAAACAGCTAGCCTGTCAACATGTCAATAAAAAAAAAAAAAAATTTTTTTTAATATTTCAAACGAAAACGTCGTCCGATTACCGCTATATTTAAGAAATCATTACTACAGAGTGTTACATGAGAAAATATGAATGAAGCGTTAACAATAACAGTGCAATGCCCCCAGGCTGGGCCCGCGCTCGCTCGCGCCTACTGCTGTAAATTATTCAGTGGCAGCCGACTGTTCGCGGAGTCCAGAAAGCAGAGAATTTGATTCCAGATTGACGCCAAACGTGAAACAATGACGGAGTACCGCCAGCCGTCAATAAATAAATCTAATCGATCATTGTGATCGTTTTATTTGAATGCCCTGTAAATTTATATCTCATTTATATGGCTTTGACTACCACACGTATGAATTACTAGCTGCGCCCCGCGGTGTTACTCGCTACATGTTTTCGGGATAAAAAGTATCCATCTCAGCTACCTCCATACCAAATTTCATACAAATCCGTTTAGTCGTTTTTACGTGAAAGAGTAACAAACATCCATCCACCCATTTATAATATTAGTGGGACCTGTGTTGACTTTGGTAACTGACGCGGTTTTGTTATACTTATGCGAGATTACTCCCGTTTAATTATATCGGGTGTTCCGACTATAGCAACTTAATGACTGTAATGATGACTTGTAAATCAAGACGAGGCCGCGCGCGCGTAGTCTCCTTTGGCTCCTTGAAGAAGGCCACCGGATGTGGCCGAAACTAAAGTCGAAGTATCCGACATAATCAAACGTAAGTAAGAAAATAACAGAAACAATTGCTTTCACTTTATTTATTAATATTTACGAACATCACGTCGTCAACTCCCAGGCGAGGATAACTCACGTCGTCAACTCCCAGGCGAGGATAACTCACGTCGTCAATTCCCAGGCGAGGATAACTCACGTCGTCAACTCCCAGGCGAGGATAACTCACGTCGTCAACTCCCAGGCGAGGATAACTCACGTCGTCAACTCCCAGGCGAGGATAACTCACGTCGTCAACTCCCAGGCGAGGATAACTCACGTCGTCAACTCCCAGGCGAGGATAACTCACGTCGTCAACTCCCAGGCGAGGATAACTAACAATAAACATTTACCTACTTGTCATAAGATATACAAAAAAATGTCGTTCTGTACAATCTGAAGAGAGACATGTATGCAAAGAACCTGACACGGTATTCGATGACACGTTTTTTTTAATTACTTTTTATAGATACCTGCAAATATGTATATGTGGCATACAAAATGAAGCTTTGATAATCTCATTTCTTGAAGCAAACCCGATCTTTTGTAAAACAAAATAAAGAAACTTTGGCAATAATTCAGGACACACCTGGCCGGTAAATCTTTTATTACTTAAAGCCGATTCAAAAACTGGAAAATACGAAGTTTATTTGCAGTTATTCATAACTTGATGTCTTCAGTTAGTTTTGTCTGGAGTTATAATATAATGAATGAACACCCTGTGAGCGTGTGAGCATGTCTACGAACTCTCAGTAAACAGCTTTTTAAGAATTTCGAAACATTTCAATAGTTGTATATTTCGTCAAGTTAGAATAAATAAAACGTATGAAATAGCAGATCTTTTCTGATTGCACTGTTAGCGCTGGGCGTAGGTTCGATGCTCACCTAAGACAAACATTTATATGACAAATATAAAAACTTGTTTTGTGTATGGATTATGTACAATGAGTTACGTTCTATAAAAAACAAACTAGGCGTCTTATATCGAGTGTCTGGTTCCTATAGTACAAGCTTTGCTTAGTTTGCAGCTAGATGGCGTATAAAATGTCCAGTGACAATCATTTATTGTTATCACTTGTAATTTTAATAAATTGTAAAAATGGCCAGTGCTCAGAATAGAGACGTCTTAAATAAGAAGTCTCCCTGCAGGCTGCAGTGCGAGTGGGCCCAAGGAAACCACAAGTTAAAAACAAATGACAAGCACGAGGACGACACGCGAGAGAACCTGACAACGCAGTGAAGTGTTCGTCGTAACATCGTCTGCGACAAATAAGCTCGCAGCTGGCGCACGATTATTATTTCATTACAAAGTGTTATTGGGCGCCGCCTCGACCGCCGGGACGAAGCGGGACTCGGGACGAAACGGGACTCGTATATTGGAAGCTCCACTGTCATACCGGGGATATATTGCGTATTTTTCACGAAATATTGCAGCGACCTGCAGTTATTCGAGTACTCCAGCTTTATGACTTTTCCTGCTTGATTTAAAAACGTATAGAAATAAGCACAGACTAGACGGATTGACTCGCGGCAAATATAGCAGCCATTTGATTTGTAAAGTTTAAAATTACATTGATACAAGAATGTTTTTAAAATGAAGGGAACGTGAGGTTTCACTTTGTTTCTGCTATACCTCATACGTAAAATATATCTCGTCATTCAAAATAAATAACAATGTTTCCATGATTTATATGAGTGCGTGGGTAGGTGTATGACACAATTTCAATAGTATCTCTTTATTTGAACTGTTTGAAAGTTGAACTAGACAAGAAAATTTCAACAGCGAACGTAAAATATGTCTCATCAGGTATTTGCACCATTTTTAAAAAAACTTGTAGGTGTCCTGAATAGGGATTGCAATCCGGAAAAACGGATCCGGTAATCCGGCGGATCCGGCACCATTTAACGGTTACCGGATCCGGTACCAATATACCGGATCCGAAGACCGGATCCGTTGCTAGCAGTTTGTGGCAAAATAATATAGTAGGTCACTTGGTGGTAGATCTTCTTAGCAGGAGGACGTCTAAGTAGGTACCACCGCAGTACCAGTTATTCTGCCGCTAAGCAGTAGTGTGTAAACATTACTGTGTTTCGGTTTGAAGGGTACTGCAGCTAGCGAAATTACAGGACTGTTGAGACTAACCATCGAAACTCTAACATAATGAGTGCCAAAGCAGTGATGCCCTGGACTTTGTTTTGTTACTCAAAGTTCTGTGTATCGCTGCAATGGTTATGGACAGGCTTTATCTCTTACCATCAGGAGAGCGTCTCGTTCATCTCATTACTTTTTACATAAAAAAAAAACTTGTCTTAACATTGGTTAGGAAATAAAGTTGATTTTATTCATTTGTGATTTATTTTTTTAAACTACGTACACATAAGTGCAGTGACACTTGATTAACTCGCTTATTTTTTACTAAAAAGCGAAAATCATCTTGATTTGATCAATCTGGCCGGATCCGACCGGATTCGGCCGGATTGATGGGAATCCGGTCGTATCCGGCCGGACTGAAAATGACGCCGGATTGCAATCCCTAGTCCTGAAGCCTCGACGAGCACTATAAGTCAATAACAACACCCTCTCAACGCAGCCCTTCAATCTACCACCTGACCTCCAGACAATACCAATATATAAGACAAAACTGGGGCGAAATGGAGGCTTGGTGATATTATATGGATGATATTTCATCGCAAAGAAAAAACAATGAAAGTCCCCATACCGACATGTCTCAATAACCACTGAACGCTTTTTGTCTTGCAATGTTTTGGAAAGTTTCACTAGATGGCGCTCTTCCATCGCATCGCAGATAAAAAATAAATATCCTAGGACATTTCACACAATGCCAGCAAGCTGCCATGGAAACCAGATAACTGATAGAATACTTATTTTTTGTGTACACCTAGACACAGAGCAAACGTCTGCCTATGTTTGTCACGCAAATAATTATTGCTCTAGGTGGACCCCACGACCTACAGCCCCTGCAGCACATAATAATATGCATGCTATGTTAATAATAATATCTACACATAATATGCATGGTATGCGTACATATGTTTAGCAAATGAGATAACAGAGCAATCATATAAGTCAATAACAGCCCTGTTGGCTCATTGGTAGCATATCTGCCTTAAGAGCTGAAGGGTGTGGGTTCGATTCCCGCTCAGGACAAATATTTTATGTATCAACAAATGTTTGTTCTGTGTCTGGGTGTTCTGTATGTATTATAAGTATGCATTTACAAAAAAAAAGTATGTATGTTTATATGTATTCTACCAGTTATCTGACTTCTATCACACAAGCTTTGCTTAGTTTGGGGTCAGATGGCGCTGTGTGTAATGTCCTACGATATTTAATTTTATTTATAATAAATACTGTACTGTGGATACATCATCCCGTGCGATAACGGTGCTACAGCAAAATCAGGTAATTTTTTGTCTAATTCATTTTTTTTTTGTTTGACCGCATCCTGCCCAATGTTAAGTAGTGATGCGGTCTAGAATGGAGCACGCTGGACGATGCGCTTACCTACAGAAAACTTGCTTACTTTAAATTTGATGACTAAGAAGTAAATTGTAATAGAATTCATTTCCACGACTTCGTTGATCTCTTCTCACTTGTTACTCTATTGTATAAGGTTTTCATTCAATGTATACACAACTCGTTTTTGGATTTTCCTGTTGTCGGGTAAAAATAATAAAGAGGCGCAGAAAACAGCGTGTCGTTTGTATTATAAACCATATTCGTACATCGGAGGTGGAACCCGCCAATTTGTTGGAAGAACACAATTTATTTTGAACACGAAGTCGTATGTAGCACGTGGTGTGTAAGGAGCCGGTCGCAGCTGCAGCGGGTAATGTTTCTTGCCACGTGTCTTTATTTATGTTTAAAGTACCGGCAAAATAACTGTAACCAATGAAGTCTCGTCAACTTTTAAAGTGTCGTAACGCGACAAGATTATATTGAAAATATTTACCAGGACAATTACACATTGTCAAACAACTAATTATTTATTTTAATATTTTGTAATTATTTATATTAAAGTTTTTTAATTCCTAAATGAATTCTTACATAAATACTATTCCTACGTAGAAATTTAAATATTTTATTGAACACCAAATTTACAAGTCATATTTGATTTGAGTTCTTGGCAAACCATCGATTAACCCACTAGAATTGTCTTTCATTCCCGTTGATCCATGATAGTTAGCCGCATGTTTCTTGGTATAAATAATAATGTGAGTATAAATGACGCATGGTCCGATATCATTGTAAGATTTTGGATCTGTACCGGTTACGTACTTGGCGCGACCCAGTTATAAAATTAAATAATTATTTAGAGCCTGCGATCTTGCGCGAAATAGACATCTTATATGTTAGAGTATACATGATGGAAATCGCTTGTCGCTTATCGCTTGCAAGCACGCTGCAACTCCAGTTGGCAGTTGCAGCGCGGCGCGGCGGCAATCATTCAATGAATTCGAGTCTCGCCGAAACAGCGACAACTATTCGGCAAGGGATGCCGAGGACTCCGCGGAAGCGGCCACTTTTTTAAACCTACGCTAATTTACGTGGTGTAATTGTGGAATGGATAGTGCTTGTCTGATTTTTACAGTTCTATACCCAAAGGGGTATTTATTACTAACTTTAGCTGTCTGTCTGTTTGTCCTACCTTTAACTTTGGACTGGTTGTAGATTACATAAAAGATATATCTACTGATCATACGATGATTTTTTTGCTATAACATGTTGCCTGATGTTAAGTGACGGTGTGGTCGAAGATCCCACCTAGTCTAAAATAGAACTGGCTCTGCCGGAGCACACCGTCGGGTGCTTGGCGGCAAATTTACAACTTAATCATAATCATATTTATTGATAATAAAGTGTTACAGGTCAATAGTTTTCAATAATAATCATAAAAATTAAGAATGTCAGTAATAAATAATAAATAAATAAATAAAATAAATATCGTAGGACTATACACACAGCGCCATCTGGCCCCAAACTAAGCAGAGCTTGTGTGATGGAAGTCAAATAACTGATAGAATACATAAATACTTTTTTTTTTGTAAATACATACTTATAATACATACAGAACACCCAGACACAGAACAAACATTTGTTTATTCACAAAATGTTTGCCCTGAGTGGGAATCGAACCCACGTCCTACAGCTTTCAAGGCAGATATACTACCACTGAGCCAACTTGCTGTAATATATTAAAACTTATAAAAAAAATCAAATAAAGCGCTGGAGTGATATGCTCTGGTAACTTGTTAAAAGTGGTAGCTAGCCAGCCGAGTATTAGAAAGTACCCTACCAACACGCTATGGTTTCCTCACAATGGATTCTTTCACCAGCGGCTCAAGCTCATTGTCAGATTTGGAGCCATGCCCTTCAGCTTGTGATCCGACCGCGCTAACCACTGAGCTGCTGCTGTAAGGTGAACATTTACGGGCAGCGCACCATCATTTCGATACATCGAAGTGATGTGTACTCTACCGTCATATGCAAACAGAGGCCCATTTGATTACAATCCTATGTGTCTATTTGGCTGTGCATTACGCGCTGTAATTAGCGGATTGTTTATCCTCAGGTAAAGTATATCTAATATTACGTGTTTGTTTGTATGAGTAGCGAATAAACATGCGGCGTACGAACGCACAAACACGCGGTAGTGGGCAGTAATGAACTAGTGCGGTAATGCGCTTACCGGCATCCAGGAATGCATTAGTGGCGCTGATTGCAGCTTGCCCACCCGATGATGGCGGGATTCTGTTTTGTACTACTTAATACAATCACATAAACAAACGGAGAGTCACTATAGCTGAGTAGCTAAAGCAATAGGACCATTGTTCTATAGTTGGGTGATTAGAGATTATTGGTTGCAACTAATTAATTGAAAGTTACTAAATTTTAGGGTGATTATTTCGGTTGTCTGGAATTTAGCGATACATTCAAGATCGATTTTTGTGAGTAAAATATTCACAAAAATGAGCATTTTTCTGACATTACTAATCTTCATCTACAAGGCGATTCTGCCATAATAAACTCGGATCTTGACATCTCTTCTAAGAATTTTAACAAACCATCGTCTTAACTCGTAATTTAACATCAATCGATTTCCACGTGAATCCGAGCGAAGGTTCGTAGTAGATCGCGTGACAAAGAATCTGCGCGCTGGACCCGGGTTGGGACTGCCGACGGGTGTGTGGGATGCGTTGATTTTATGTGTCTGTTCTCATCTACATAACAAGGTTACATATTGATGAAGTGGGAAGAGTATTACTACACTCTCACTACTGGCGCTCCGACTCCGCTGGAGTCTTAACAATAAATTAAATCGTAACAATAAATCAACTGATAACGTAATCACGAAGCCGCAGATGGCGTCGGCGTGCTCGATGCAGAACCATAATCTCAATCTCAGGCCTTGAGCAAAACAATGTCGTAAAATAATTTTGCGAGTAGTACTAGCCGTAATCACGAGAAAGAAATCTAAGAAATTTTCTTGCTTGATGTAGTTAAATACAAACTTTGCAAGTACTGTTTGAGACAAGACCACGGGTCAGAGTGAAAGTTGCATGCTCTTGCAAAGAGACACAATACATTAATGCACTTTCCACCATAGTCCTTGAATCATATCGCTGCCATCGATGAACATGATCAGGTAGTCAATTTCTCAAACCTAACTCACTAATCACCTAGCAATCATTGCTTAGTGATTTGTTCATACAATCCGAGTCAGCCCTGTGTTTTAAACTGACCCATTGCTGGGCGCGGGTCTCTTCTAATTGTGAAAAGGGTAAAGCCATACTCCACTATGCTGACTTCACATCTTCGAGAACTTTTTTTAAAGAACTAATACAAATCTTAAAAGCAATCCCAGGCTGTCCCACAAAGACGTTGAACTCCTATTTTACAACCCTTTACTTTTTAATTTGATGTCGCGGTAAAAAGCGTAATAAACTTGGACCCTCCCCTGCAGCCAGTTATAAAACTAAAGTAGTCCTCGAAGTGTAGACCACTGAATCCGATTGGAACGATTTGCTTACGAGCCGTGCGGAAATATTACTTCCAAGTGAAATGATTGCGATTCAATAAAATCACTCCTCAGACGTAATATCCCAGTTTTCATATACTTTCTGTTCCTAAAGCTTCGCGAACACTCGCAGATACGGTGATGGAAGGAAATGAAATCTTCGCACATTATTTTTAGTATTTGCTCAGCGATACAACGGAATAGACTGGATTTCGTGGGGAAACAAGTATTTGCTGGATTAAGGTTATAATTTATAAGATTACAGCAAGGAGGAACTCGGGTTATAGGAATAGTTATTTCGTGAATTTTTGATTATAGTTATTTTTTACACCGGTGATATAGTTTACTGCGGGAATTTCTGTGCTTTACGGAGTTTCGCAGGAAGCTGAAATGGTAGTGGGTTAGATATCTGTCGCAGAACTGATAACCGCTGGGGTAAACGTGTTCTATAGGGAATACCACGAATTGGCAAATGTAGCGTTAGACGCCCTGAGACTCGATGGAGTGATGATATACGTAGGACAGCTGGCGGTGGGCGGAAGCGAAACGCCGAAGATAGGGCTGAGTGGCGTGCCTTGGAAGAGGTCTATGCCCAGCAGTGGGCTTCAATAAGCTGATCACGATGATGATATCGATGTTTCGCAGCTTGTAGCCAGCCCGCGCAGCATAGCTCTCCCATAAAGTCAGATTAAGAGGCCGGACGAAAATCCTGTGGATGTTTCTTTTGCGAAAGTGACTTTTGGTCTTCAGCCTCAAATGTAGAGATACAGAATTCTTTCTAAATAATATTTAATTTTGAAACAATGTGGGGGTTGGCTACCATCAGGTGAATAATCAGCTTGTAAATAATTCAAAGCCTTCTGGCCTAATTTATAGTCGGCGCGAACTTCTACCACTTGAGCTCTGAGAGTTTTGAATCTCAGCTACAACAGACTCCCTCCGCGCAGATCGCGGTCATCTCACCCCATAACTCATATTCAGGATCGGCAGGAGCTGTTGTGACGGGTGTACCGCCGCCTGTACCCACTTGATTGTTTAAAATCGCGAGGCGTGCGCCCCCTTGCGGCCCGATAAGATTTATACCCTGCGCCTGACACTTCATTTCGTTCATGTTCAACGCTCGATGTCAAGGATTTTTTCATTTTACGTGCGTTTAGAGCAGCGACGAAAAAAACAGTATTAAAACTCGCGGAACTCTTTTTCAATGTTGAAAATTTGCGTAAAATTTTTATGAATATGTTTACCATTTTTGGTTTATAATAGAATATTACGCGAACAATAATTGATTTAGTACTTCAACATGACAAAGAAAAACAACTAGTGGACCATAGAATAATTGTAATTGATCATAATTATGACACTACTGTCTTCCGAATAAGTCCTGTTTTTTTTAGAAATAGTAAGTGCAGGAACTTTAAAAATTTAAGATCTCGGACATGTAGGTTTCTTGGCGATATTTTCCTTCACAGTTGAAAGTCAGCGGCAATACGCATCACCACCATCATCATCATCAGACATAGGCCTCTCCCAAGACACGCCACTCATCCCGATCTTCGAATTTTCGCTTCCATCCACCGCTAGCTGTCCTACGTATATCGTCACTCCATCGAGTCTCAGGGCGTCCTACGTTTGCCAATTCGCGGATTCCACTATAGAACATATGGACTGGACATATCTGTCGCAGAACCGATAACCGCTGAATACGCATATAAGTTAGAAAAGACAAGCATGCCGTGGTGTTCGAACCCAGGCCCTCCTGATTGGAAGCCCAACTAGGCTGCCGAAACTATTTGACAGTTACACCGATACATCTATTTATGATTTTCCGAAAAGACCCAATTACATCTAAATGGATATAACGTAACTAAATGAATAAAATAATTGGAGTCTAAATAAATAAAACATCTTTACTTGAAATCGGATCATAATTTTCATTAGAAATACTAATTCTTATATCAAAGTGGAGTTCAGCACTCTGCGTCACTATGTCCAATGAATAGTTAATGAAGCAGCGACTTCGCCCCCGGCTCCCCTCGGCTCCCGTGCCTGCCGTCCGTGACGCCATCTGAACAGATTCCCAGTCGTCTTCGCTAATTACCTGCATAATTACTGGCGACCTTTGACCAATGAAAGCTTTTCAAAGTAATTACTAAAATAATGTTTCGATTGATTCAGTAGAGGGCGTACGACCGCATCCAAACTCTTTCTGCAGTCGGTCTACGACCAAAACAGCGCGTAGGCATCTTTACCAATTTCACTTTCCTGAAGCTAAGATCAAAATCAGCTCGGCTTCTTAAAACATAAACAATTGATGGACGTTGATGCCCTGTTATCTATCTATACTATTATAAAGAGGAAAGATTTGATTGTGTGTTTGTTTGTTTGTATTGAATAGGCTTTGAAACTACTGGTCCGACTTCAAAAACTCTTTCACCGTTGAAAAGCTACACTATCCCTGGGTGACATAAACTATTTTTTATCCTTGTACTTTTTTTCCCACAGGAACGGAAACTACGCGGGAGAAACCGCGCGGCGTCCGCTAGTATTATCATAAATATGGTAAGCTTTGATCTCTGACTAACTGTTTCTGTGCTCGAAGCATGTAAGCAATATTTTAACACCATTTACGATATACGTTAAAGTTTCCATAAAGTGGTAGTCATAATCAATTCCCAAGTGGTCGATTCGTCCAGGTTACCATGGAACCGATGGTTACTATGCGTTGACAAGAAACCTCCAAACTGACATTTAACAAGACGTTAATGTTTGAATTCGTTTCGACTCGAGCGAGCCCCGTGTCCGCCCTCGGCTCCAGCTCCCAGCTTTGTTGCGAATTCTAATTAAACTCTTAGAATGGGGATTAATGCGAGTTTCGGATGAGGAATTATTTGAAGACATGTTCTCGCGACCGAGAGCCGGTAATTAAATTAATTAGCTATTCTGTACGCATTTAATAAAGCTTCATTTCAGACAAATTATTACCCGAGGACTTGCCATTAAGCGTTATGGAACATATTTACGTCGTTATATCTTATTCAGTGCGAGGGGTTTTTACTTTTTAAAACTTCTGCGGCAAACTCAAGGTTGACGATACTCTGGTAAATCATTTTTCTCTTGTTTTGTAAGTGTTATATAGACTACTAGCTGCGCTTTTCGGAGTAAAAAGTAGCTTATGTGTTAATCCAGGGTCTCGGCTACCTCCATACCAAATTTCATCCAAATCCGGTCAGTAGTTTTTTGCGTGAAAGAGTAACAAACATCCATCCATCCAAACTTTCACATTTAATTTTACAGATGTGAACAGAGCATAAAAGATAGTTTAATATTTTTTCTTTATAATAATTAATAAAAATAAATAAATATCGTTGGACTATACACACAGTGCCATCTGACTACATAAATACTTTTTTTTGTAAATACATACTGAATACCTAGACACAGAACAAACATTTGTTTATTCACAAAATGTTTGCCCTGAGTGGGAATCGAACCCACGCCCTACAGCTCTCAAGGCAGATATACTACCAATGAGCCAACGGGGCTGTCGAATTATGAGCATCTAAAAAAAGCTAGCAAATGATGACTAATATCTTTACGTGCAACTTACAAAGAGATGTGGGCATTAAGTAATGATAAAACAAGGACGAGTTTGCTATAAAATATGTTGCGTGTATCATGTCCACGTAGTTTATTGTCCGCGTCAGGAAGTTGGCGACGTTTCCACGTGGGCGGAGGTACTGCTGACGAGGGAAGAAATAATTTGAGTGATGTTGAAATGTCTTTCATTTGGAGGTCTTCTTTTATTCCGCCGCTTGCGAACTTACTCGATACTTTGTTTACGGTAAACATTTAATATATATGTATATTAAACACTTGATTGAACATAATAAATATTAAAATGCAAAGAAATTTGACCAAAGTTAGGAGAGAAACATTTTTTTAATCATAAATTCTTTGCACCACTTTTCCTAGCAACGGCATTTCACATACCGTATCATTTAGTAAATTTACCTTAAAAAGAAATCGTTCCTGGCATAAAATTACTGAGCTGTGGAAAAATTTGCATTTTTCATACGTTTATATACATACAGTGGAGAATTTCGAGTGGTACAAAGAACTCCTGTACAGTTTAGCTGAATCGGCGGTAACCCGACGGAGTTGCGTGTCCAGCGCAACTCAGCACGCTGGTATCCGAGAGTGGGTATCCTTAAATCAGTCGTATTCGACGTTCGTAAAGCTGGTGCCGTATATAAGGTCCGCACACTGGAAGCGTTTAAGCTGCTCTACAGTGTTAATGTTTAATCAGGCCAGCCGCGCAGCTAGAATATGTTTAAATTTACTTACGTTCCAAAAGATACTTTATCAACGTTGAAGAATACTCATAGATGATTACGGACCACCACAACGATTCACGCGGGCGCGGGCGTCGTGGGCTTTGATGCCCTTCTGTAGTAACATCTCTATGTTGTTAACTCTGCCCAGTCACAGGGCGTCCTAAGTGGCGTTAGTCGATTTGTTATTTACCGCTCGTGCGGTCGTCCTCGGTTCTATGACAAGTATGGCCAGCTCACTGCACTTTCAGATACAATTCTTTAGAGAAACTCCAATAATTGCTCTTTGTGCTGAGCGGCTTACAACTTGTGGAGCGATACACGTGTATCTCCGCTGGTTGCGTGCCTCGGTGAGGAAATCAACATTTCCAACTATCTTTGGACTGATTGGGAGATTTTGTTTTGTATAGTTTTTGTATTGTCTTGAAAACTATTTAACAAATACTCGTTATGATCAATATATATATTACAAATATAATATAATATAGGTACACATATTATTGTATTACGTCTACGCCGTCTTAATGGAAAAATAAACGTAATTCACTTAATTTCAAAAATTACTGACTGCGCAAGAACGCCTTATAATTTCACTAACGTGTAAAAACTGGCCTAGAATCTGGCAAATGAAATTAAATCGAGCAACCACATTGCGAGTAAGTATACGTTGCGGGCGCGCGCGGCTCCGCGCTGGTGGCTGGTGGCGGCTGGTGGTCGGGGACCTGTGTTCAGGTGGAGAAGTATTCATTACGACAGCACGCTACGGCGAACAACAGTATAGTACTCTTAGGACTGCTTTACTATAACATGGTTATAGTAAAAAAATTATGCAAAAAGATTTGGTATTGCAAGTGTATTCCTTATTTATCCTGATTGTTTTTTACCCTCTGTATGTTGGATCCGCTTTAGCATAGAGCAAAGATGAATAAATGGCTACTTCTTTACCCAAACCCAGGTCCCCGACCAGCTCGATGCCGCGCGCTCTAATTAATTCCATTTGCAAGATCCTAACTGGGTGTTTACACGTTAGTGAAATTACAACAAGATTATGTGGCATTCTCTCCAAACATTTTTTTCTTCACCAGTTTATCTGCAATCGGCTATTAGCCATAGTTAGATCTTCTCTGGGATAATTCAGGGTGGGTGCAGTTCCATTCCAACCAATTGATTTGACAGACAGACAATAGACAATAGACATTTTTTTTTAATGAAGTTAATGAGACGACCGAGATGCCTTCCTGATGGTAAGACGTCTGCCCATAACCGTTGCAATGATACACAGAACTTTGAGTAACAAAACCAAGTCCAGGGCTTTGCTGCTTTGGCACTCATTATATGAGACTTTCTGTGGTTAGTGTCAACAACTCTGTAACTTTGTTAGTTGCAGTACCCTTCAAACCGGAAAACAGATAAGTTTAGAAACTAATGCAGAATATCTGGAACTGCGGTGATACGAGTACCTACCTGTAAGGAGATCTACCACCAAGTAAAAGATAACTTTAAAATTATCATTAGAGTTCTAGTAATATTGGTTGTAGAATTTATTTTTAGTGTTTTGCACTACGAAAGTGGCACTGAAGTATGCCGTAGAACAGCTACGGGGCTGCAATGCTACGGCGTAGCGCATATTTTTAAAGAAGGAGGAAAGTTTCGATTCGTCACAATATTTTTATGTCCATTATACTTGATTACTCGGAGTTGGCTGGATCGATTTAAAACTATTTTTATTTGAAATAATATGTTTATGATTGAAGTTACATCAAAATCGGTTCATTACTTTGACTTTTGCAAACAACTAGAAATATATGCCATTCGGTGGTGTTTACGGTTACCAGAATATTTCCAATGAACTACCCGCATTCCGGCGTCATCATCATGTGATGATAAAGCCGGCACCGGAACTCCGTCATAAAACAACTTAACCTAGCTGTGTTTGGGTTTAGAGGAATGGAGTCGGGGTTTTGTAAAAACATTATTACAATCGGTGTCAGTAACATCATGCTCGTAATTCTTGTTTGTAGGAAAGTTATGCAAAATTATAAGCGAAAATTCTCAGAAAGGAAAAGTTCAATGAATTTCATTAAAACGTAGCTACTTGTTCGGCGAAACCATTACAACATTGAACACGAATGTATAAACGAATTGATCATTACTTGTTGTAATTAAATAATTAATTATTTACTTTTAGTCTATTATGTCTTCCTGTGTAAAGGTTTCTATTTCCCTGACTGCATCTAAAATTAAATTGCGCTGAAAATCATCGTGTTACTAACGAGGAATTTATTGTCAGTATACATTCCGAATCAACCACCCTGCTTTTATAAACAAACATCTGTCAGACAGCCCTGTTGGCTCATTGGTAGCATGTCTGCTTCAAGAGCTGAAGGGTGTGGGTTCGATTTCTTCACAGGACAAACTTTGTAGCATGAACAAATGTTTGTTCTGTGTCTGGGTGTTCTGAATTTGTTGCAAGTATGTATTTACGAATAAAAGTATTTAAGTATTCTATCAGTTATCTGACTTCCATCACACAAGCTTTGCTTAGTTTGGGGCAGATGGCGCTGTGTGTAATATCCTACGATATTTATTTATTTATATATGAGAATTGAACCTACGCCTTTTAGCTCAAAAAGCAGAACTAACGGGGCATTAACTCAGAAGTAGGAATGAAAAGATAACCTTACACCCTGGGCTACATTGAGCAAACCGCGGCGACAGCTACGTTTTATATATAAAACAATAAAGACCTGCCAACTATCACTTGGACGATAATGAAATCCGATGGCATTTCGAATCCACCGACAAATGAATATGGCAACAATTACACGCTCAGCCGGAGGACGCGCGACAGTTCAAACGTGAATTCCGCCCTGAAGCGAAATGAGCAAAACGAACGCAATGAGCAACCGCAATGAAACGAAATAAGTGCCAATTTGCGCCGAACAGATACAATGGAAAATGGATAACTTTAAACCTCGGAACAAAATCACTGACAAGTTGAACGCCTCGGCGCGAGTTCTGCTTTAACTCTTCCATTAGGAGAACTCCACCCGAGCGATTGTTTTACATTACACAAAAATACGAGTCGCCTCTCTTCGCTGCAGACCAGGGTTTACGAACAAATGTTTTATTGCCAAAATTTGACAGATCAGTCGGATAAGTGTAGAGAGCGTAACAGCTCTATTACTCTTGACGATGTTTTTACTGATGGAATCATTATTATTGTTCTCCTGATTATTTTTTGTTAAAATATATATTTTATTAAATTCATATCTCTTGCTTTTTTTGTGACATAAATACACACACACACACACACAAATACCCTGGCAACTGCGTTATGCGAAAAAAATAAATGTAAATGTGTATCGTTTTCATGCTAATAAAATAATTTGAATCACAGTCGAGTTTAAAATAAAAAATGCTTAGTTTTTCTGGATACAAAACCTTCCAAACAACCGAAACTATTGGAATTGCCTTCAAAGACATAAGAGCCTAGAGAAAGTAACGTTCGATTAGTAATAATGCTAATGGAAAAATCAAACAACAACGAGCTTGAGCTGCCGGTGAAGGAAAACATCGAGAGGAAACCACAGCATGGTGGTAGGGTACTTTCTAGTACTCGGCTGGCTAGCTACCACCCTCAAGTAGAAAGCGGCCGCCAAGCAGCTAACGGTGTGTTCCGGCAGCCTCACTTGAGAGCCAGTTCCATTTCAGGCTAGGTGTGTTTACCGTATTCGACCACACCGTCACATCAGGTGAGCTGTGGTCAAACCCTTAGCCTGCCACCCATAAAAAAATACTTTGTTTTGTAAATATATACTTATTATAAATACCCAGAAACAGAACAATCATACCATACAATGATTGTGCTGGGTGGGAATCTAACTTACGACCTACAGCTTTTAAAACAGAAATACTACCAATGAGGCAACAAAGGCTTTTAAAATATAATTTGATATAAAAGAAAAGTTATTTAATTTTATCAATATCAATTACTGCTTGTTATTTGTAGGCATGTTTAACTATGAAAAATGTAAACTGGATATTATAATTATGTAAATGAAGCAAGTTTCGATTGGCACTACATACATGATTGTTACTGGCGAAGCGAAGCGAGTTTATTACAATTCAGTCTTTCGACAATAATTTTATTATGTTTGGTCTGATTTTTATTCAATTTTACTTGCGGTTAATTTCATATCGTATTGGCGACGAGCACAGTACACACCGAAATAACGTGTCTGCAATAATAATTACATTTGTTTTATAATCTCTAAGGCAACAACAAGCAAAAAAATACCATCCAAATCTGTTTAGGCGTTTGAAAGTTAAGGAAGAATAAAGAAACTTACATACATATTTTTTATATATTTAGGGTTCCGTGCCCAAAGGGTAAAACGGGACCCTATTACTAAGACTTCGCTGTTTTCTTGTATTTCATTTTCGTGATACCAGACGGACGGACGGGCAGACAGTTGAAATTTACACAGATGATGTATTTCTATTGCCGCTATAACAACAAATACTAAAAATAAAATAAATATTTAAGGGGGGCTCCCATACAACAAACGTGATTGTTTGCCGTTTTTATAGATAATGGTACGGAATGCTGAGAGTCCGACTCGCACTTGGCCGGTTCTTATATCGCAGGACATTGCCCACATCACCATCTTACCCCAAACTAAGCAAAGCTTGTGCTATGGGAACTAGTTAACTGATGGAATACATTTTTTTTTTGTTTAACATCTTTTGTATCTCGTGGACCCTACAGTTCTTGAAGCAGATATTCTACGAAATGAGCTAAAAAGGCGGTCAGAACATAGATGACCCCGAAAACATGCCACATTTTTTGGGGAGACGTGTAAAAGTCAAGCATTATACACACACTGTTCTGTTTGTATTAGAGCACACAAAATGTGCTCTAATACAAACAGAATTCTTTCACTGTTAACAAAGAGTTATTTCGTGGTTTTTACAACACGTTACAGAACGTGTGCAAGCGACAGCGAGCCGCGTTAACAAAATTTCCGCTAATAAAGCAGCCATCTATTATAATTCGCGGACGTACAAAACGACGTGTGCTGGGCTCATCCATTAGGTGTAATTGCATGTCCCGCGTCCCAGGACACCGAGATCTCCGTGTCGGGCTGCTGTAATGAGGCTGGCACTCAACTATGAGAGCTGAAGTTCGACTTTTTAACACATCTCCATAACCATTGCATCGATAAAGAAACGCAACATAAAAATGTTGTGTAAACATTACTGTGTTCCGTTTTGAAGCTGTTGAGACTAACCATCGAAAGTATCAAAGTAATGAGCGCCAAAGCAGTGATGCCCTGGACTTTGTTTGTTTACTCAAAGTTCTGTGTATTGCTGATATGGTCATGGACAGGCGTTATTTCTTACCATCAGGAGAGCGTCTCGTTCGTCTCATTACTTTTTACATAAAAAAAATATTGATACACAGAATTTTGAGTCGCAAAATAAAGTCCAGGGCGTCGCTACTTTGAAATTCAAAACTTTAACACTTTTAATGGTTATGTTTATTTTATTTTATACATTAAAACAGAACATAGTCAGAACAGATACATAATTGGCTAGGTACAGTTTCGAGCCAGACTATACGCCTAAACACGTCTGTACAATATCTATTCTATGCTATTATAAAGAGGAAAGCTTTGATTGTTTGTTTGTCTGTATTGAATAGGCTCCGAAACTACTGGACCAATATCAAACATTTTTTTACATCGTTGGGAAGCTACACTATCCCCGGGTGACATTGTGTTTAAGTAGAAAATAGTTCAGAAATAAAATCTAGTTGTCGCTACGGCCGAACCAGTGAAATATTAAAACGCGATAGCATTTCGTTTTGTGACTTCAACAACGTGCAACAGAGTTGATTTTTTTTTTATACAAAATAGGTTCGCGTTTGACCACACTCTGCCTGATGTTAAACAGTAGTGTGGTCTAAGATGGAGCACGCTTACCTAGAAGAAACCTATTTACTCTAGATTGTTGATGAATTTGTGGAACAATAAATCCGGTGATGAAAAGTAAGGGTGTTTCATTACAACGAGCTATCGGTGGAACACATTGGCTAGCTTTTATTCTTGTATTCCCACGGGAACGGGTGTGCGCTCGTAACTATATAATTTGGAAGCAGGGCTATTAATATTTAAATTCTAAAATATTTATTTATTGAATATAAAGGTACACTTTGCAAAACTGAAAGTAACAAATAAATTTTACTCGCAACTATCAAGTTACATTAATTGTGTAGGTGACATAGATAATCTTACTTTATGTCAATTTTAAATTTAGGTAATTTTTTATCAAAAATATCAAACAACTTAAAATGTTCTTTTGAAGTTTCGTTATATTGGCGACACATCCTAACAACCGGGTTATATTATGAAGTGTTGTTTTTGAAAACGATAGTTTTTGAGTGGTTAATCTCGACCACGCTGTAATTTCGCTAACTGCAGCACCCTTCAAACCGGAACTCAGTATGTTTACACACTAATACTTGGTAGAATATCTAGTACTGCGGTGGTACCTACACGACTTCCAGCTAAGCAGATCTACCACAAAGCGAAAAGTAATTTATTTAATTAAAAGTAAATCAATTTCACACCGGCGGCACTTGTGAACTTGTTAAAAAGTTGTAAAAGCGTTCTTGATTAGAAAACAAGGAGAGATTTGTGGCGCAACTAGAGTCCCACAACTCATAAGACAACTGTCACCGGCAGGAAATACTCCAGCTTAATGAACCTTACACTCCTCCGCCGCCGTCTATAAACACAATAGACATTGATCACAAGTCTTCGCCTGGCCGACTAACAGCACGGCCTGCACTGCTGGGCTTACTCTACATAGACGACGTCAACAACAAGAACCTCAGGCAGTCATGGAGACTGCCGACAGAAGTGAAAACTTTACAAACAAACATTGTGTTGTATAAACAAATGTTTCTTCTGTGGCTGGGTGTTATACTATTATAAAGAGGAAAGATTTGATTGTTTGTTTGTATTGAATAGACGCCGAAACTACTGGCCCGATTTCAAAAATTGTTTCACCGTTTTAAGCTACAGTATCCTCGGGTGATATAGGCTTCTTTTTATCCCTGTATTGCCACGGGAACGAGAGCTACGCGGGTGAAACCGCGAAAACCCAAACTAAGCAAAGCTTGTACTATGGAAGTCAGATAACTGGTAGAATACTTAAATACTTTTTTTGTAAATACATACTTATAATGTTATAATAAATACAGAACAGCCAGACACAGAACAAACATTTTGATTATACCACAAAATGTTGATCCTGAGTCGGAATCGAACCCACACCCTTTATCTCTTGGAGCAGACATACTACCAAAATACTTTCAAACTACCGCTGCCGAGCTGCTGTTACAGGAGTTGTGACGAGATACGTTTGTTTATCGTTGTTCGAATCCTCTATTTTTTTGCAGCCAAACAAAACATTGTCAGCAAAAGCAAATCTCATAAAAGTTTTCACCGACGGAGCTGGTGTCGGCTGCCGTACAATCGAGCCATAGTTCCCGGCGATTGATTACACAAACTGGCGGCAGGGGCGCCATTGTCCTCGAAAACAATACCACCTGTGTTGACGGTCACACGACTCGTCTGTTATTGTTTTGCACGCACTGACGGCCAAATATCTCCCTTATTCATTATTTATTATTTATTTATTCTTAGCCATTTGTACCGCGTGGCAAAAGTTTCTGCAAATATTTAGCTACTAAATCAACAGTTGCTAACTGTACGCTTCTTTCTCTTCGACTAGACTGTTTATTTTATACTTGAGGCCAGATATTTGACCACAGCTTACCAGATGTTAAGTAACTAAGAAGATTGTCAACTTGACGGTGGTAGCTAGTCAGCTGAGTAGTATACTAGTAGAATACCAGTACTAGAGCCTACCAGCATGCTATGGTCTCCTCACCACTAAGCTAGAATTCTTCTAGGTAAGCGTGTCTCAAATAATCTTACTGCTTAACATATGGCGGGCTTTGAACAAACGCGAACTCATTCAAAGCTAGCGGACGCCTCGCGGTTTCACCCGCGTAGTTCCCGTTGCCGTGGGAATACAGGGATAAAAAGTAGCCTATGTCACCCGGAGGTAGTGAAGCTTCCCAACGCTGAAAGAATGATTGAAATCGGTCCAGTAGTTTCGGAGCCTATTCAATACAAACAAACCTATCTTTCCTCTTTACAATAGTATAGATAGATAGATAAACGTTGCATGACATTTCAAGTAAAACCATCGTGAAAATTACAATTCAAATGTTACAAGCATTCAAATTTTACACACTACTAGAAATATATTTTCTGCGCGCGTCGAAAGTCTGATACCAAGCACAACGGTACCGCCTTAGGTCCTCCTGAACCGGGGAAAACTGATCATGTTATTAGTATAATTGTTTTTGGAGATTTTCTCATTAGTTCCTGTTGATAAAGTCGGGGAAAACCTCGGCAAAATGATAAATAATAATATAATTAGTGGGGAACAACTATCATTAAACAAAACATATCAATTACAGTGGGCTGTAACTTAATGCTCACTGCGGTGACCCCCGCGCTACGATTTTGTCTAGAAGCGCCTTCAAGGTAGGCTAAATGCCCAGAATTACCCAGTAATAAGGTTAAATTACAGCGCAAAATTTTACCATTTGCATCTTTTTCGAAATACATTGTCGTTTAACCGTTGAAGATTTGAGAGAGAACGCCCCTCCGCGAGCAGTGTAATTTGTTTTAAGCAATACACTACAACGAACATTTTGAGAATTCTATGTGTATATGAGACACATCAGTAGACGGCATCACGTCATTATAATCGCGCATTCAGCTTGCATTACCGGCCCGGTGGTGCAGCGTTTATAAAAGATGAGAATGGGGAAGGCAATGTATGACAAATAGGTGTTGTTATCTTTCGTTTGAGAGTGTCGTGGGAGAGTCGCGGCGGAGGTTTGTAGGAGCAAGTTCTCGCTTTATATCCGCCTTAGGAGCCGAAACTGGGAGGAACTATTCAGTGCTGTAGTTAAATATACAGGCCGACCACGTTCATGTGTTTCGAACGGGAAGCTTGAGCGCTGTTTCCATTAATGAAACTAGAGCCGACTTTGCGTTTTTAGGTAATGTACAAGTTGGTTTATTTTTAGTGAATGTTTAAGTCCCTACTTAAAACCACTGCCGCCAAGCATCTAACGTCGTGTTCCGCCTTACTTGAGAGCCAGTTCTATTCCAGGCGAGGAGTTCTTTACCATCTTCGACGTCACCGTCACTTTACATCAGGTGATTTATGGCCAACCACATAGTCTGTCAACTATAAATAAATAATCATAGTGTTCAATTTATTGGTAAGTTTTGATTTGATTTACAATTTATTGTAACGTTGAGTTTAATTTGAATATAGCGAAATAAACAGAACAACTTTGTTGAATTAAATAATGAACTTTGACACTAAGGTCGGTAGATATTACAAATGATCTTCTAGACTTATGTTACGCATGACCGCAAAAACTAAAAGAAGTTACAATCTTCCATTTGTTTAGAATAGATTGAAATTCGCGTTCCGAAAACATTTTGTACAGAAACATCACAAAGTAGTTTAGTACAAACAACATCGAACAAAAGAGACTGCGACCCATCCAACTATCTGTTGAATAGAAGCTCGAGCTGGGAATTGAATTCCAATGCCTAGAAGAATATCTCCACAGCTCCTAGGATATCTCCACAGCCTAGGTCCGCGAACTCTGACCGCGGGTCGAGCCCCGGAGATTGAAGGAGCAACCTGATATTTTCTCTCTCGATAGCTGGCTTTATCCATTTAGTCGTCAGGTCATGCCAGAGATCTCGAGTGATTTTGTTTTACATTTAAGATACAGTTGTCCGTCAATCAAATAAAAACGATGCTTACGTTTGTGAGTACTCGGAAAACTCAGCTATAAGACAAAACTTTGTTTTCGAACACATCTAGCTGTAATGGCTCTGAGAAGATTATATAATGAGACACATAATAAATAATCATCTGCAATCTGAGCCGAGAAGCTTCTAGCGGGAGTATCATTTAAGGAAATTTGTATGCTTTGTAACAAATAGGCTTTTCGTTTCGCCCGATGTTAAGTGAAGACGCGGCCTACGATGGAGCACGCTTATCTAGAAGGAACTGATTCGCTCGCTTATACACACTCTAGTTAGCGGCTCGTGAGATAAGAGTGTTCATGAGTGAGTGAGTGAGTAGTTCATGTATCGATTATAGGTATATGTATTTATAAAAAACTAGCGGCCTGTCCCGGCTCCGCACGGGTGCACATTCCTTTTTGATTAAAGTCTAGTAATAAATATGTGCAGGTGTACATATTAAAAAAGTGCGGGTTGACAGACGTCACACCTCGGACATGTAGACTTCCCCATGATGTATTTCATTACCTTCGGCTTGCATATCGGCCATACGCACTTAAACTTAAAGTGAATTGACAGCTCCGTTGGCTCATTGGCAGTATATCTGCCTTGAGAGCTGTAGGGCGTGGGTTTGATTACCACTCAGGGCAAACATTTTGTGATTAAACAAAAATGTTTGTTCTGTGTCTGGGTGTTTATATGTATTGTAAGTATGTATTTACAAAAAAAAAAGTATTTATGTATTCTATCAGTTATCTGACTTCCATCACACAAGCTCTGCTTAGTTTGGGGCCAGATGGCGCTGTGTGTATAGTCCTACGATATTTATTTATTATTATTTATTTTATTTAAGTAGTAAAGACAGAGGAGTGTGCCGTGGAATTCGAATCCAGGACCTCCAGATTGAAAACCAGTCTCCCAACGAGGCTGCCAAAACTTCCCCGAAATAGCATAGGGATTTACTCGAATCAAAAGCTACATTTTTACTAACAATATTTCGCTGGAAAGTTCTATTTGCAAACCTCGCGTAACTTGGTCCGTGTGTCGAATGTTTTTGTTTCGAGTTCAGTAGCGTTGTTCCCGGAAGTTCGGGCAACACTTCTCACGTACAGCAGGAAACTATCATTTTGAGTGAAATGTTTAATTTAATTTGGTTGCAGATAACGAAATGTTACTTTGACGTTTGTTCGATTTACTTTTTAGGAAATGAAAACTCCTGCAGATCCATAAATTATATGCAATTTACTTCGAAAGGAAGAGAAAAACTGTTCGTCCGGGTAGGTACCACCGTAGTACCAGGTATTCTGCACCAAGCAGTAGTGTGTAAACATTACTATGTTTTGGTTTGAAGGGTACTGCATCATGCTAGCAAAATTACAAGGCTGTCGAGACTAACCATCGAAAGTCTCAAAGTAATGCGCGCCAAAGCAGTGATGCTTGGACTTTGTTTTGCTGCTCAAAGTTCTGTGTATCGCTGCAATGGTCATGGACATGCGTTATCTCTTACCATCAGGAGAGCGTAGGATGTAAAAGCAATGGAAATGTTATACATACAATTATACAGGTCGCGTGTCGCGTGTCGCGTGTCGCCGTGTTGCATTGCAAGCTCGCCAAAACCTCTCGCAACAAATTGTTGCACAGCATTGTTTTCAAATTTTGTGCGATATAATGAAATTCGTGTGGTTTCGCAGAACAGCGCATAAAGCGCGACGCTGGATGCGACAAACGAAATTGGACGCTATTCTGAATATTTATGAGGCATATTAGATTAAGCTTTATTGACTAAGTTTATTGGTTTTCTATCGTTCGACGATATTTTCAGAAAATGGGAGTGGAGTTGGTTGGGCAGCGAAAGCGAGCGATTGCTTATGTTAAACCTACCCCTGGGTCGCTAGATTGCGGGTTCCTGTCCCGGCAACGCGACATTACGTCATCGAAGATAAAGCTCTTGGCTTCCTTCACCAACATAATACAAATGTAAATCCGGTAGAACCCAACGGAGACCAAAAATAAACCTCAATTTAAAACCCCGAATAGACTTTGGGTTCGATGTTCCCAAAGCAAGGTAAAACACTGGTGAGGTGGTTGTAGCGATGAAAACTCAGTGGTTAGCGCGGTCGGTTCGCATGCTGAAGGGCGTGGGTTCAAACCCTAACAATGAGCTTCAGCTGCCGCTGAAGGAAAACATCGTGAGGAAACCATAGCATGGTGGTATGGTACTTTTTAATACTCGGCTGGCTAGCCTTCAAGGTGAAAATCTGTCGCAAAGCATCTATCGGTGAGTTCTGGCAGCCTCGTTCGAGGCGTGCTTTACCACCTGCGACCACACCTTCACTTAACATCAGGTGAGCTGTGGTCAAACACCTAGCCTGTCAACCATAAAAAAAAGACAAATCAATTGGAATCAGCACGTTACATACAAGTAAGTATGTGTTCCAGCGCTCGGCGTGCAGCGCTGCAAGCGGCGCATTGAAGCGGAAAAGCGCTGCATTGAGTGATCGCGCGGAATGAACGCTCAGTACCTAGACTGCCTCATTATGGATATTTGACAATCTCGACGTGGCTTTGCACGATTTGCAAATTAGTTAGTGTGTGCGAGGGCTTACCTAACAGACAAAGCGGTTCAATGTTATGACGTAGACTGGATTAGCGAAGTGATGTGTGTACATTGTACGTGTAACATCATTTCGGGACACATACACGGTATCTTGTTATTTTTATAAATAACTTCGTTCGGACGTAAAAAATATTGAGGAAACTGAATCTCGAGTGAGAGTTCCGGGACGCTGTCAGGAGCTTGACACCCGTGGGTAGCTTTTTCATTCGAGTTTTAGAGAGTATCGTATGTCTTCGTTTACTGTAGGCATTTGTGGAAATTGTAAAATACGGAAAACGCGTCAACAACGTTAAGGGTTTCCATGACAATCTTAAAATATTCCTGATCAGAAGTTCAGTGCTCTTCAGAAGCCCCAGGAAGCTCTGTACTGCTAGTTTCATGAATCGGTTTCCCCTATACTAGACAAGCGTGTTACATCCAAGATCATATCTTCTCTTTTTGTAACAGACGCGATGGTGGTCAAACGTGAGCCTGTTGTTTATGTTTTGTCATTTGAAGGTTGATATTTTGAGAGAAGTTATTAACATAGTTGTTTGTTTGAATTTTTAATTACGGTTTATAATATTTGTAGTTGGTAATTTGTTATGTTTGACCGACAAGGGCTCACCGGAAACCAGCGCTGGTGATACCACCTAGTATGACCAGTATTACGCTGATGTGAGCCCCTATTTTGTAACTGTTGGTCTCTGTTTGTTGTTATTTTCGTTGTGTTCTGTGTTATAAAATAAAAAAATATTTTCTTTCTTTCTTTTTTACCATCGCTTTTCTTCACATCTGTATCTCCCGACGCTACACTAAATGTTTCTAACGAGGCGGCCATAAAACCCATTGAATACGTTCCGAAGGTCTAGAAACTTCGTCCGTCGCCCGCACCCAAACAATAAACAGTCAGCACCGAACGGTCACGCCCGCAATAAAACTGCAAACTCGAAGAAAAATATTCACTCAACGAATTCGACGATAACCCTTTCCTAAACCGTTTTGATAAAAGCTCGCAGAGAGGAGCCGGGCCGAACACTTCCAGTCCGGCACGCCGAGGGCGACCGAGGACGGCCGAGGGCGGCCGAGGCGCGGATGATGACGTCACGCAAACAGCGAGTGTGGAAGGGAAATCGCAGTAAAAAGGCCGCTAATACTCGAACTGGCACAATAATAATAATTTGCATGAAGCGGGAACGCCCTAGCGCCGAATTTATTTTCCCTTCGTTCGTCGGCCCGTCGTCAGCTTTTACTGCGGCACAATGAGACGCGACATCCGCGAGAAGTGTTACAGAAATAGGGACGTGACGATATCATTGCATATTACGATGTGTGCGTCATTCTCGACTCGGAGGGGAAATGTTACAAACATTCACTCATTGTCTTTTAAAACGGGTTCTGATTGAGGATGGAGCACGCTACTTGAACACATACTGAATGGCATCAATGGGGAAGGAATAAAGCCAATTATAAAAACCGGCCAAGTGCGAGTCGGACTCGCGCACGCAGCGGCCGACACCCGGCCTGTCCTCACCGCGCTGTTAGCGTTACTAATAGTGTCAAAGATCTCAAAAATAAGGACATGCAGTACAAACATTTGCGTATTAATTACCAAAAATGACGCTAAATTTAAATCGGTTAATTTTTATAAATTGTATTATTTTATTTGTTTGTTTTTTTAATTATTATCTCGTGCACCTTGTGTTGAAACTAATTTGACGGTCCGACAAGTTTAAGGGCCAGCTCTCCGCCAACAGTAGACACAAAGTACAATATATATGTCTGTTAAACTTCTGTGTTAAAACATCCTCTCAAGCGGAATCGTCCCACTTTACGGCGTCGCACTTTATAAACCCTGTAAATAATTCCGATAGTTACAACTACGAGCTTGTACGTGCACCCCACGTGCACTCTACGCACACCGTGCATAAAGTCCATTTTACAAAGTTTTATGTCCGTTGGTAGGGTTGCCACGGAGTCACGTATCGCGTGTATCGGTCGGTTTCGTAGTTTACGATAATTCGGTACATTCGCAGCTAGGGTTGGCACATCTAATATTTATGTTGGAATTTGGAAAGGTATTTGGTAAGTGTTCGGTTCCGAATTTGAAATAGTTTTCGGTGTACGCGCCGAGTGAGGGTACCTGGAAGTGACGCCGGCCGCAAGATCCGCTCCTTTGTGTCACGGGAGCGGAACGAACAAGGGCGGGACGTACCCATTACTGCGATATACAGTTACAAGAACACAACTGTACCTCCGAAACGAAGAATTAATTACGAGTGAAACTTGGCGAAACACGGCGATAGCTCACCACTACTTATACTAGGTAGGCATTAATTTAATTATTTAAACTGATGAAATAAATCAACTTATCATGTACCTATGCGCCGCGAACAGATCAAAAACTAAAGGAGAACACTTGAACTAAACAAAGGACTAACTAGGATCCTCAAAGGTAGGTAAAGCACTGACAAAGCCCGGGGTCCGTGCCCATAGGCGGTGGTGGCAACTTACCATCGGATGGCCCGTCGATTGTTTGTCCATTTTTCAAATTAAAAACATAGGTACACATGCGGACTGCTGACAGAAATGACAACTTCAAAAACGTCACTTTGGCATGTCAAAAAACAATCAAGAAATTTTCATTGAAAAAAATCGATCAATTCAAAACCTGCGATAGAAATTTAACAATTATTTTGTTGTGTGGGTTGAGTAGAGTGGAGTTGAGTGTTAATGTGGAATGAGCGGTCACTATATCATGCGAGTGAGAGCCACGAGCAATCACTCGGCGGTCGCGCACATCACTAGCTGTTATCTAAACTAGGGCTGCGCGTTACGGAGCCCGATATCACTCTATTTTATTTCATTAATGCTGGATTGCGATCAGCTTTTGTTTCCGGCGCAATCTAAACGGTTACGGGGCTAGTTCCAATATGGATTGTTATTGGAGTTTGGAGGCAAATTGGAAATTGAGTTAATGGGGGATGTTTTTATCCTGTTGGGCTGTGTAGTAAACTAGTGATAAGGTTCGTTGGCTGCTGAGGGAGAGTTAGATAGTGGATAGTGTTAGAAGTTAAAATAATATTGCGTTCGATGTAACGATGATAGCTTAGTGGACAGCACGGTTGGTTCGCATGCCAAAGGGCGTGGGTTCAAACCCCAACAATGAGCTGGAAAACATCGTGAGGAAACCAGAGCATAGCGGTAGGGTACTTTCTAATACTCGGCTGGCTAGCTACCTAACGGTGTGTTCCGGCTACCTTACTTGAGAGCCAGTTCCATTCCAGGCTAGGTGTGCTTTACCATCTTCGACTACACCGTCACTTAACATCAGGTGAGCTGTGGTCAAACACCTAGCCTGTCAACCATACAAAAAAATTAAAAAATCGAATCAGCGCTGTTTGTTTTTATAAACTGTGCCACCGACAGGCGCGGGCGTTTTTTTTTGTGCGAAGAGTTAGACTATAGTCCGTCACGCTGACAGACTTCACACATCTTCGAGAACATTTTTTTTATGAACACTCAGACTTGTAGGATTCCTCACGATGTTTTCCTTCACCGTTTTGAACAGCTTAGAAAAGACAGAAGTAGTGTGCCGTGGAATTCGAAGACGACCTCCAAACTAGGCTGCCGAAACTCTTTATTGTTCACGTCAAGATTACAGAACATAAACATGGTTATGGATAGGCGTTATCTCTTACCATCAGGGGAGCGTCTAGTTCGTCATATAACTTTTACATAAAAAAATATTCACATGAAGTGTAACAATCGGTGGCCTAGAGCGACATTTCTAAGCAACCTTGGTATGGGTAAGGCTCTATAAGTGAAGTGTTTTAAATACACATTACCATGATTTTTTGTCTTTAATGTTTAGCTCAATAGCAAATCCCATGTAGTATTACGTGAACTGAGTCTCTGAACTAAAGCCGGCGTGACATTAGCGGCCCGTCCGAGACGCGGCGCCGAGCGCCCCGGAAGGCGCTAAACAACTTCCGATGGACGGAACTCGCATGGAAATGACGTCATTGTCCTGCTTTACCGACCACTGTGTGAGCCTGCTTTGTGGACTAATGTCGCGTTAACATTACAAATCAAGGTTTTAACTTTTGTTTTTCGAAGCCTCGATAACTCAGCGGTTACAACGAATTGTTCGCGCGCCGCACTTCTAACGCCAATATTGCAGAGAAGATAATGGCAGGGGAACTGTGAATAGCGACAGGCTAGGAACTGTGATATTAAAACTTTCACGACTTGAACCCATAATTACGGCTGAAACATCGAACAAGAAAAAAAAAATGTTTTACGTCCCAAATAAAGTGTTGTCTACTGTCTAAAAATTAATGGTATTTAGTGCGCGAGTAATTCCTGTGGATAAACATAATTAGCAATACAATGTCATCAAGCACCTAATGGTATGTGGCTATAGACTCTCATGTAAGATGACTCCCATCCCTCCATTTTTTAATCCGTACTCAATTTTTAGCACTACTGTAGAAACACATTTTTTCTACTTTTTTACATCTGGGCTGTTGAGGCTAATGATCAGTCTCTAAGTAATGAGCACCAAAGCAGCGATGCCCTGGATTTTTTGTTGCTACTCAATTTCTGTGTAACACTGCAATGGTCATGGACAGACGTTGTCTCTTACGTCTCTTACCATCAGGAGAGCGTCTCGTTCGTCTCATTACATTCACATAAAAAAAAATTGTAAATATATTTAAAACTAGCGGACGCCTCTCGGTTTCACCCGCGTAGTTTCCTTTCCCGTGGGAATACATGGATAAAAAATATTTATGTCACCCGGGGATAGTGCATCTTCCAACGGTGAAAGAACTTTTGAAATCGGTCCAGTAGTTTTTTAGTTTATTCGTTACAAACATACAAATCTTTCCTCTTTATAACATGAGTGCAGATTAGAACATATTTTAAATTAGAACGTCGGATGTAAACAGCATTGCTACCGACATGTAATTTTAAGATCTCGCGAGTGAGGCAACAGTTCGACACATATTCTTCCTCGTAAGCTTATTTGGGTGAATTCGCCTAATTATGAACACAAAGAAGTTGTTAAAAGCGTTTCTGATCCCAGGAATCGAATGGGGGTTCAAACGAGGCCTCATTAGCGGGGGCTCGGAGTCCCCTCAAGTAATCACTCCTCGAGATTGCACACAAGTACGAAATTTTAATCATCGCGACACCACCGCTTACACCTGAACAGTTTCCGAAGAAAACGTACTGGCAGTAGGTCAGGTGCGCACGTCCGCCGGCACCTATTCATCTAGCAAATAACCTAATTACCTACCTACCTAATACCTACTTGGTGGTAGATCTCCTTAGCAGGAGGTCGTCTAGGTAGGTACCACCGCAGTGCCAGATGTTCTGCCGCTAAGCAGTAGTGTGTAAACATTACTGTGTTCCGGTTCGAAGGGTACTGCAGCTAGCGAAATTACTGGGCTGTTGAACCATCGAAAGTCTCAAAGTGATGAGCGCCAAAGCAGTGATGCCCTGGACTTTATTTTGTTACTCAAAGTTCTGTGTATCGCTGCATTAGTCATGGACAGGCGTTATCTGTTACCATCAGGAGAGCGTCTCGATCGTCTCATTACTTTTTACATAAAAAAAAAAGACTTCGCTGTCCGTCCGTCCGTCCGTCTGTCGCCAGGCTGTATCTCAAGAACGGTGATAGCTAGACAGTTGAAATTTTCACAGATGATGTATTTCTATTGCCGCTATAACAACAAATACTAAAAATAAAATAAAATAAATATTTAAGGGGGGCTCCCATACAACAAACTTTATTTTTTTACCGTTTCTTGCTCGATACTAATAACGGTGACAGGTAGACACTGTAACTATTCACAGAATATTTAGTTTTATTAAAGATGATGGTACGGTACCCTACGTGTATGAGTCCGACTCGCACTTGGCCGGTTTTTACTTTTTTTAAATGTCACTCCACAGACTGCTGCGTCCGTGACCTTTGCCAACTTTGCACAATGCAGCGGCTTCTCGTCGCCGTCCCGAGCTGAGTTACTGGCCGCGCGCCGCCGCGGTGTCGTGTTTACTCGGAATTAACGTTTGGCTTGAATTAACGCGCGGCTGCGATTGCTTTCGGTCCCAATTAAAGTTGCGGCGCGACGGCGAACGCGAGGATTGCCTCCGCAGCTTCCGCGACCACGCAGATTACAGCTGAGATCTACATTTAATAACAATAATTGCTTCAATTAAAATCTTAAGCCGTTTTTGCTTTTTAGGCGCCTGTAGTGCCGAGCGATATAGTGGAGACGGTCCTACTTGAACTCGGGTTCTCCTGCGCCTCGGTGTTCCATGGAATATAAAGTATCAACTCCCAATATGGGGAGACAGCACTCGCTTTGCGGCGATGCATCGTTCTGGTACGTGAACTATTTGGTTTACTGCTTTAAAACATCAAAGATTCATTACCGACAGGTTTAAAACTGAAATAACCTCCATATATAACTCCGAAGTTTACTTTAATTTTCTTATCCTATCCTACTAATATTGTAAAAAAATGTATGGATGTATGTTTGTTAATCTTTCACGCAAAAACGACTGAATGGATTTGGATGAAATTTGGTATGGTGGAAGCTGACACCCTGGATTAACACATAGGTTACTTTTTTATCTCGAAAACATCGAGCGGGTAACACCACGGGGCGCAGCTAGTAGTTAAATATAGTATAGATTGGGACAGACCTGCCCGTCCGTCCTCTACCAGAGCAAATCGGTATTAGTGACGATTCATTATGCGGCTTATCCAAGTTATACTGTATAGGTACAATACTGCCGCTAATTGGTAGGTAAGTTAGAGTGGTACGTTACTAGAGCAGTTTTAGTGCTTCTAATTTAACTTGGGCTTTAATGCTTTAAACTGACAACTCTTTTGTTAGGAACAGCATTATTTTCTATAATTGCCTCTCTTGCGTGGCAGCCTCTTAAATAAGATACGACATTTAAAGTAATTCTCAAATATTTTTGAATTAAAAAGGCATATAGGTATTAAAGCTCTATATACCCACTCTTTATTATCACAATACTTCTCCGAGACATGTACGGCACCCTACCCGATTCAAGTATTAATTTCATTTGTCACTCTTTAAAATAACTCGCACGAAACGATTTGATTATGTATGAAAATTTAGGTTTAGTTAGGAGAATATTATCATTTTCCTATCTACCAGCGAGTTAGGAGGAACCTGCAATTCGACAGCAAATTGGGCAGTCGACAACATGTTCGCAGCGCACTGCGGGCGCCGCTAATAGTTGTTAACAAGGCAAGTCTCAACAGCGCGTTACAGCATTAAAATCGATACCGCGGAGCGTTAGGCACTACTTGCTTGAACTTTGGCGCTAACTTGCTCCCGCCTTGAAAGGTAGCTATTGTGCTAAGAAGCTGTATTGTTCAATTAACCGTAAGTGGATTCATTGACAGTAACTTGTGTTAGGCTATGCGGCAATTTGCCGTTATACGGAACGACTTGTAATGATAGAACTTTTGTGAGCAAATATCTATACTCTATAGCTATCAGTGTTGCCAAGTCGGGGTTTTGGAACTTTTTGAGTGAAAAAAGCGGGATTCTTTCGTCGAAAGCGAGACATAGTAAAAAACATGAATCGATTGCGTTACGCACCCCTCTCTCTCCCGCGCTTCCTCAGCACGCTGCACGAGTTGCAGGCTCGAGTTATCCCCGAAAAGCGGGACTGAGCCTGTCCCGCGCGGGGCATTTAATTTTGGTTTAAAAATCGGGACGTCCCGCCAAAATCTGGACGTCTGGCAACGCTGATAGTCCTCGTCTGTTTGTATGTTTCTCCCCTTACTTCTTTTAAACCACTCAAGATAAGATAAGATAAGTTTCATTGCTTCAAACTGTGTACACGATGGTCTTATTGAAACAACAGTTTATCCTAGCCGACACGCAATATCTTCTTATATAACTAGGTTTACTTTCAACATAAAAATTAAAATAGAAATAAATGTAAGCGAAGTTATTATTGTAGGTATTTTAAAATAATCATTAGTACATTCATGAAATTCTTCTTTTTTTTTTTTTTTTTTATTGTTGACAGGCTAGTTGTTTGACCAAAGCTCACCTGATGTTAAGTGAAGGTGTGGTCGAAGATGGTAAAGCACACCTAGCCTGGAATGGAACTGGCTCTCAAGTGAGGCTGCCGGAACACACCGTTAGATGCTTGGCGACAGTTTTCCAACTTGAGGGTGGTGGTCTTCTACATTGTATAATGCTTTTTCTACTAGCCATTTCATTAGAGGGCTTTTAAGGGAGTTGAAACAGTATTTACTACTATTTCTACATCTTTATAGGAGGACTGCACTTAAAATATATTTAAGTAGAGCATTTGATTGACCTGCTGGTTCATAATTATGGCAGTTGTATGTATGGCAAGAGCTGTAGTACGTGGGTTCTAAGTCTAATCCCACCCAGGACAAATGTTTTTGTGACCATCATAAATGTTTGTTCTGTATCTGGATGTTCTGTACATAATTTCAAAAAACAAAAATATTCCATCAGTTATCTGGTTCCCATAGTGCAAGCTTTGCTTAGCTTGGAGCTAGGTGGCGCTGTGTGAAATGCCCAATGAAATATATTTAAACCATTATACAATGCTATTTATATTTTGCTAGATTTTATTTCATTTTTTTCTATACCCTAAAACCTGTTTATATAAATACATAGGAATGTTAAATAGGTGTGATTTGTCATAAAGTGTAAAGTAACAACACAAAAGTTCGGCTCGCGAGCCCAACTCGCATTTGGCCGGTTTTCTAGTTAAATTACACACGAAGATAAGAGCGCAAAAGGAAGCCGGGGTCCGTATTTACATGCTAATCTGCGTTATTTACTCGGTACAATTTATCGGTTTCAATATCTGGGGCGGGAGCGCGGAATCCGCCGCAAATCCGCGGCCAAAGTTTAGTTAATAAATAAATCAATGGAGCTTAACCAAGGGTTAGCTTGTCGCCCGTAATTTTCGTACGAAATTCGGTATGTGGTGGGATGTGCTGTGCACCAACCGCAAGTAACGGAAAACTGTTCGGGAAATAACTTCAAGACTACTTAAGACACTTATTTTTATTGAAAATGTGTTTCTTTGTTCGTTTATTACTTTGTTTATCTTACCTGTACGCATCAACAGATCATCGGTACAAAGTTATTTTTCATTGGAAAGTGATATAGAGCTCTTTACTTTCGGGAAAATATACGTGTCTTGGGTGAAAGAACAACGTGTAGTTGTATGTCATAAGTCATTAAAAGCTCATTAAAACTGATATTAGAGTTTGAGTCTAGCATCGTCTCGAGTCTTGAGTCTTGACATAGTTTATGATTGAATGATAAATGTCTGTTTCGTAAGTGTCTGGAAGTCGAACGCACATCAGAAACATGAAGACCTAGAAAAATATCTCCTTAGTAGGCACTACATAGGCACCACGTACCACCGCAAATCTAGAGACATTCTGCCGCCAAGCAGTCGTGTGTAAACATTACTGTGTTCTCGTTTACCTACAGTACTACCTACCAAGACGACCTCATGTTGAGGAGATCTACTACTAAAATTACAGGTCTGTTGAGACTAACCATCGAAAGTCTCAAAGCAATGAGCGCCAAAGCAGCGATGCCTTGCACTCTTTTTTGTTACGTAAATTGATGTGTATCGCTGCAATGGTCATAGGCATGCGATGTCTTTTACCAGCGTATCGGTCGACTCAATACTTTAACATTAAAAATAAATAAGATACTGGTCACTGCTATGCCAGACGTTTCTGTTATTCTTTAAGCGACAGCAGGTGGTCACAAAATCGCAAATAAAATTTTCGCATAATTATGTCTACAGAAACCATCCCGAGCACAATCAGCGCGTCTCTTAGCGACCTGGCGGCGCCTGCTCCCTCGCGTACAAGCCGCTGTTCAATCTAGTTACGCGCGAGCTGTTGGAGCGTGAATACTGAGTTTTGTTTGCTCGCTACGGGAAAACGTCAGCGTTTTGAGGAAAATAACAGAGAGCGACGTCTTTGCTATTTCTGTAAACATTTTTGTAGTTGCGTTTATAGAAGTTGTCTTGAAGTGAATAACACTTTACTAAGTCTTAATCTGGATTCTCTGTGACTTACTACGTTTGACTGAGACTGGCTTTACAATAATCTACAATATTCTTATTTCTATTTCCATGTTAAGTTTCATAGCGCAACTGTTTACTGTTTCTCTATAAACTAACTGAAATACCTAATCCTAAAATACAGGGATGCCGGCAAATGAAGAATGCGCAACAAACATTCCTATCAGGACAAAATAAGAAATATTAGAATTTTGGAAAGGACGCGGGACAATCATTATTGTCGCATTGTATTTTATTTTGGTTTTTACGTGACTAGACTTTGACTCAGACTATTACTTCTTTCATTTAATGTTTCTCATGTACTTGAAAATATGGAAATACTTGTTACAGGTAAACTGCACAAAGTGCGATGCCAAAACAAAGAAGTAGAAGAAATAATGCTATCGAAAATCCGACGCTCCCAAAGCGACTACCCCGCGCGCCCGATTGTTCCAACCTGCGTTAAGAGCGGTGCCTACAGAAGGGAGCCCGCGCGGAGTCGTCGTCGGCTTGCATTGTTCATTATTCACGGTTGTGTATTCATTACCAGCCTGGACCCGACACAGAAGAGGCAGACAGGAGGGTGAGTTTACCTAAAACATGTCCCTATAAACATTGCAGCTACATTTCGTTCAAGAAATAGGAGGTTGGGGCAAAACAGGTTCGCTTTGCATTTCACTTGAACTGGTGGAGTGTAATTTCGTGTGTAATATCTTTTTTTACAACGTATTTTGTAATTGGTAAAAGGAATCATCAATATTTGGGAAACATTTTAGACGTACGAAAAGAATGAAGTTTTTGTGCGCGATTTTTCTTTCCTAAGTCACTATGGCAAGAACGCGGAAAAGACTTTTCCAAAACTTGTGTTTTTCGAATGTATAAAAATAATGGTATTTTATTCATAAAGTGCCGAATTATAAGCGCGAGTGTGAAAAGTGATATAATGTGGCAAAACATGACTTTTCCTGTTGCTTCCAAAATAAAGCATAACTGGACTCGAATGGGCTTAAATAAGACTGGACTTTGACTGTAACTAAATATGTTAGACATATATAGCAAAAACTCGAAGGAAATATAGAGATTAGGTATTAATTACTCTGTATCCATTCGCCGATGAATAATAATAAAAAAAAATAGACAGTCATAGAGATTGCCGACAGAAGAGAAAACTTAGAACAGGTTACATCAGCATCTCGGTGACGCGATCCCAAAAGTTTTACCCCTACCAAAAAATCGCTCAACGCGGCGAAAGAAGTTTTCACTTCAAAAATAATACAAAGGTAAATATGCTACGGCTGCAAAGTAAGCTTGGCTTTGTTTTCTAGTTCAACACGTCTAAAAAGTACAGACAGAATAAAAAATTTGGTTATGAATTTTGGCAGGAAAGCGGAAGAGTCGTCACATTATGTCATTTTCTAAAGAATATATTTTGCGAGTGTTTATAAATAAAATAGTGGTGTTTTATTCAAAAGGTGCCGAATTATGAGCGCAAGTGTGGGAAAGTGATTTAATGTGGTGAAACATACACGCGTATTTCTTCCAAAATTCCGTCGAACCTTGTAGTAAAGCCGCCACTACTTTACTAGGGCATGACTTGCGACGCGAAATACAAAAAAGAAACCGGCCAAGTGCGAGTCGGGCTCACACACGATGGGTTCCGTACCATTGTCTATAAAAACGCCAAAAAATCACGTTTATTGTATGGGAGGCCCCTTAAATATTTATTTCATTCTGTTTTTTAGTATTTGTTGTTATAGCGGTAACAGAAATCATCTGTAAACATTTTAAGTGTCTAACTATCACGCCTCATGAGATACAGCCTGGTAACAGACGGATATACAGACAGACAGACAAACATACATACATACAGACAGACAGACAGACGGACAGCGGAGTCTTAGTTATAGGGTCCCGTTTCACCTTTTGGTTATGGAACCCTACAAGAAAGTTTTAGTTGCTTCGAGGAATAATGTTGCCAACTGGCATTGCCTCCGCTGCGCCGCTTCCCGCCGACAATCGCCCGATTGATGCACTCACCTCGACTGTTTACCCGGAACGATACGAGTGACGTCATTAACGCACACACGCGCGACTTTATTAACAATCTCTGATTGGAGTTCGCTATTAATTTGGTGGAATCGATTTATCGAGAAGAGCTTTGGGCGGGTAATTATATAATTTTAATTGTAAAGTATTTGCATTTATTTATTCACTGCTTTTGTATGCAGCTTAAAATCATATTTTTTAGGAGTGGAGTCTTAGTAATAGGGTCCCATTTTATCCTTGGCAAGTTGCCTTGTAAGTGGGTAAAAATTACCTTACACAAATCTGCGAAAGGAGTGAATGTGGCAACCCTAAACGAAATCCCACTAACATTGTAAAAGTGTAAGTTTGGACGGATGTTTGTTACTCTTTCACGCAAAAACTACTCAACGGATTTGGATAAAATTTAGTATGGAGGTAGCTGACACTCTGGATTAGAACATAGGCTATTTTTTATCCCAAAAACATGTAGCGGGTATTACCGTAGGGTGTTGCTAGTTCTAAATAATAATTAAAAACATAAATTCCATCCGAAATACAAGATTTTATGTTTTGGATATAATAAGAATGCAAAAAAATTTAATAGTATGGCCTAGTACGACACGAGTGCATACAGGTACATTATATACTGCTGTTAATATCACCGTTGAAAATTATATTTCAAAACAACTAGCAAGAGTCACCGCGCTCAAAGCAGTCGCGGCGCCGCCGCGCGCCGCCGCCGCGCGCCGCCGCCGCGCGCCGCCGGCCGCGCGGGGTACGTCGAGAACATTTAATTGGTTTCATATTCCTTTCAGGAGAACCTTTGGTGGCGTCTATTCATGCTTTGTAAAGCCGTAAGCAGTGCAGCTAATCCTAATGCAACGATATATACTGTTTTATACTATTGAAATGAATGTATGTCAATGAATATTTCGGAAAACTCATTTACAAATTACCTGCTTCTTATTTTCTATTTCCTAAAGTGAAAATAGTCTCTGATCTGACTCTGATAGCTTAGCTGAAATTTAATTTTAAACGCCTCTTTATTGTTATATTGACTTGCCTGTCACAATCGTTGTTATTTATGGTTAATAAATGATTCTGAGTACTACTAAATTAACGGTGTTCCGGTTTGAAGGGACTAACCATCGAAAGCTTCAAAGTAATGAGCGCCAAAGCAGTGATGCCCTAGACTGGGTTGTAAGAGATGCTCATGCGCATGCCCATGGCCATTGCAACATTACTCGCATGGTGCTGCGTATTTGTTTAGCGCGCCTACCAGATTTGTGTTGTTTTTATTGTTAATTTGTCTGTATATGTATTTATCTACATATGTAGTAATATTTAAGTAATTGTTTTTTTTTTGAATGACTTATGCTGTTGGCCGCAGATGGCCTCTACAGCGTCACCGGACTGTTAAGTAATTGTATAAATATTTGTTGCTTGTATTAGTATTGTTTGGTAACTGTGCCCTTTTTTGTATATAATGTGTATTGTATTGTAATTAAGTCTAAAACGTTGTGGTGTTTTACTGTAAGTTTTGAGTAAATAAAATAAAATAAATAAATTACCCAGAACTTTGAATAAGAAGGGAAAGTGCAAAGCATCGCTGCTTTGGCGCGCATTACTTTAAGACTTTCAATGGTTACTGTCAACCGCCCTGAAATATCACTAGCGACGACAAACAAACCTTACAAACCTTATTATTTATTTATTCTAAAGATACCGCAAGTGTTTTGTAAAGAGACATGTAGGTAAACGCTCTTTCAAAGCTTCTTATAAAGCGCTTAGCCCTCTCATTGGATATTACATCATGACGTGTACGTCGGGCCAAATCGGTTGCAAGGAATCGAAACCCCGGTCACGGACAGCGCGCTCCCGGGGGCGCGCTCGCGTCAGAAAACATCACAATATCGCTCCGGAGCGCGGGAGAGGTGCTGACAGCGCGGCCCTGTCGCATTCTATGTGCAGTAAACATCCACGCGGCGAGGGTCAACTGTCCATCCATAGAACATTGACCCGGTTTGCTCCGTAATTAGTTTTGAAGATGTTTGAAAAAGTTATTCCATAATTTTAC
Organism: Biston betularia; assembly: GCA_905404145.2. Classification (NCBI taxonomy): domain Eukaryota; kingdom Metazoa; phylum Arthropoda; class Insecta; order Lepidoptera; family Geometridae; genus Biston; species Biston betularia. The sequence continues at coordinate 217,197 of FR989863.1, forward strand.
TTCGGAAACTGACTTGGTTATGACACATTAGCGGTATTACTTAAATTATCTCGGATACTCCGACTATAGTATCGGCTATATCCGGTGGCCTTCTTCAAGGAGATAAAGGAGAGTACAACGCGTGTGCGTCCTCGTCTTGCTTGCGCATCCCGCATAAGTAAACAAAAAATAGGCATACATTCGCATGGTGGTAGGGTACTCTCTAGTACTCGGCTGGCTAGCTACCACACGAGAGTTGATAATCTGCCGCCAAGCAACGGTGTGTTCCGGCTGCCTCACTTGATAGCCAGTTCTATTAGGTAGGTGTGATATACAATCTTCGACTATACCGTCATTTAACGTCAGGTGAGCTGTGGTCGTACTATTCTGTATTATTATTGTGATAGAGACAGCTCGCTCTATTCCCGTGTGACGGGAGTGAGATACATACACGTATAGATAGGCACATGATTAAATAGTAATCCGTAGGGCTTTCATCGACGGAAGTGGCGGAAGCGACCGGCGAGCACTGATAATGACGTCACTTCCGACTAGCCGGAAGCGGCTGCACTGAACATTTGACTGCCGGAAATGTCAACTTTGTCTTGGACTGTATCTCGATGGGCGCCCGTCCAAGTTGCGGCCGACACGCTATCTGGAGCGGGAACGAGCCAAGAAATAACCTGTCGACGGCTTCGCACACTAAATCGAAACGTCTCGGCCGTCACGTGAAATTAATGGATCATTCACTTAGTTCGGTTCAGCGCTTCGACTCGCGCTTAGTTGCATTATTATTTTACACCAGGATTAACTCTGAGATAAAAAAAATCTGTTAGCACTCAAGGAAAAATAGGACCTATGTAGGTACGTTATGAAACTTAGTGGTTTATGCGGTCGATTCACACGCCCAAAGGCGTAAGTTCAAATCTCAATAATGAGCTGTCGGCGAAGGAAAACATCGTACCCAAGTAAACAAGTTTATTAGTGAATACTCGGCTGGCTAACTATCCTCCTGCCTGAACTGTAAATCTACTGTCAAGTCTGGTACATTGCGGCAGCCTCGCTCGGGAGGTAAATCTTTTCCAGGTTAGATGTGTTTACCATGTTCGATCACATCGTCACATAACATTGATTGATTGATAACTCTTTTTTGTACACACTAAAATACAGAATACAAAAGAAATAAAATAATAGGTGTAACAACTGGCGACTTTATCGCTAAAAGCGATCTCTTCCAGGCAACTTTAGGACGGACAGGATCAGAAGAAGAAAATGACGGGGTGTGTCAATAACGAGGATATGCATATAGGAGTATACATAACTATATTTATTTCTTTTTTATGTTAAAAGTAATGACGATTGAGGCGCTCTCCTGATGGTAAGAGATAACGCCGGTCCATGACCATTGCAGCGATACACAAAACTTTGAGTAACAAAACAAAGTCCAGGGCATCGCTGCTTTGGTCGCTCATTACTTTGAGACATATTCATATTCATATTCATATTCATTTATTTCATAAATAGTATTTACATGTCATAATTAAATTAAATTAAATCAGATTATAATAATATACAATAATAATAAAATAAAAGGAATTTATTGTACAATTGTACCTATATTCCTAGGCTTTATGGTCAAGGAAATCATTGTAACTGTAAAACGTCTGATCGACAAGCCAGCGCTTCAAGCGAGACTTGAAGCAAGCCACACTCGGAGCGGCGACTATTTCACTCGGTAGTTTATTATACACTGTCGGGCCCATGACATGAGTGAGCTTGTCAGACTTCGCCAGGTTCCTGGGAATCTGTTTGAGCTGTCCTGCTCGTCTCGTGGGGACTGTAGAAAGGTCTCCAAAGGCCGTGTATGTGTGCAAGTTGTTCCTCACATACAGCGCCACTTGTAAGATTACAATGCAGGGCAGCGTGAGGATTCCCAATTTCTTAAAGTGAGGGGCAACGGATTGGTCACTTCTAATGCCTACTATGGCTCGTACAGCCCGTTTTTGCATGCGGAACGCGCGCTCCCAGTCGGCGGCGCGGCCGTACAGCTCGGCGCCGTTCTGCAGCAGCGAGTGCACCGTAGCGAAGTAGCACGCGCGCGCCTCGTGCGCCGGCACTACTCGCGCCACACGCCGCAGCGCATAGCAAGCACTCCCGATTTTACCGGATATTTTGTGTATGTGGTTTTCCCACGTCAAGGCGGTATCAACTTCAAACCCGAGAAAATTTGTGACATCTGATTGTTGTATTTCGATATCATTTATCAAGACTTTTAGACGTCTATGTCTTCGGCCCGATAGGTTGAAGTGGGCATAGTGGGTTTTCTTCAAATTTAGCGCCAGGCCGTTGACTCTAAACCAACTATCAAATTGGGCACTGACGCCATTCAATTTTGCTTCCAATTCTTCTACTGTGGGAGCGGTGACTAGCGCCGCCACATCATCAGCATACAATAGGATTTCAGCTGATGTTATTGCATCGGGCAGATCGTTTAGCAGTAGCGAAAACAGGATATTCGAGACTGAGGATCCCTGCGCGACGCCCATATATGAGCGCAAAGGGTCCGACCTCACTTTGCCTCCGTTCCCAACAACGATTTGAGATCTATCCTGCAGTATGCTTGTTGTCAGCGCCAGCGTTGCGCCCCCCAGCCCATAATGATGCAGCTTGCCGGCGAGCACGTCGTGATCGGCGACGTCGAACGCTTTTGACAAGTCGCAGCAGATAACGGCGACTTGTTGCTTTTTCTCGCGAGCGTCGACAATGCGGCGAACCAGGTCTCGAGTCAAGGTGGTCTAATTGTGGTGGAGACTTTCGATGGTTAGTCTCAACAGCCCTGTAATTGTGCTAGCTACAGTGCCCTTCGAACCGGAACACAGTAATGTTTACACACTACTGCTTAGCGGCAGAATGTCTGGTGCTGAATATATCTACATTCTAATCATAAATACATCCTAGCACATAGAATAACTAAAAATACCATGTCGAAGTGTCGTCTCGTGAGAAGGTCGTATATAAAATTAATTTATTATTTATAAAAATTAAATAAATCATTGTTTACCTACAGATAACATATACGTGAACTGTGATCAAACACCCAGCCTTTAAACTATAAAAAAAGTATCAATATGTAAAGTACTAAGAGCTATTCAAATAACGCTCCGAATAAGACGAGAGACGGATCGGAATCGAATAGTCGGTCCCAAAACAGCCAGAATGCAAGATAAACTAAACCCACGGTGCGCAGTTACTGAGACACGACGCTGCCCCAATATAGCCGTGCTCCGAGTCCATTACTTATGAAGTGCAATTTCCTTAACTTATAAACGAGACATAGTTGGACCATTGACCAAAGCTTAGCCTTCATATCTTGTTTGTGTCTTGAGGATAAATTGTCGCGGCCTTTGATCTCTAGTCCAATTTCCCAAAATGATAAGCACGAGCTAGCATCTGAATGATTATATTAATTTACGATATACTTACTATATTACGGGTCACCAGTGAATTTTAACACTTATTGCAATTCGCAGGAACTTTTAACTGTTTAGCACTCTCATATCTTTTTTTATAGTTGATGAGCTAAGTTTTTTTTATTATTTAAAAGTTGTGAGACGAACGACCATCCATGACCATTGCAGCGATACACAGAACTTTGAGCAACAAAACAAAATCCAGGGCATCGCTGCTTTGACGCTGATTACCTTAAGAGTTTCGATGGTTAGTCTCAACAGCCTTGTAATTTCGCTAGTACGCTTCAAACCGGAACACAATAATGTTTACACACTACTGCTTAGCGACAGAATACCTTTGCCTACTCAAGAGATCTACCACCAAGTAGAGTTTACTACGGTTTCCCTTCACCGGCAGCTCAAACTTATTGTTGGGATTTGATCCCACACCCTTCGGCATGCGACCGACCATGCCAGTTACTTTACTAGCGATTGTAACTCATTTGCTATTCAAATTAATTTCTCTTTTGACCACACCTTTCCTTGAGGCAATGAAACAGTTTAGAAGAAAGCAGGTTTATTAGAGACACCTTCTACGGATACCCAGACAATATGTTTTTGTGGAAGTGGTTGCCGAGTTATGAATAGACGTGCCTTACATTTATGGGGTTGTTTGGTTCGATACTGGGCCTTCACTAATGAATTTCACAAAAATATACGTGTTTTACTAAAATCATTACTGAATAAAGACGTCAAGAGAAAATCTTCAGAGATACTGAGTGATCCGGAAAATCAGTTTATAGTAAATGAGGAGCTGATAGGTTGTGGACTTTTCTGGATCAGCTTAGGCTCAATAATCAGGCGTTGAAGCTGAATGCGGTGGCGGCAGACTCCGACTATTTTCTTAGTAAGTGAAACGTAAACAAGCGGACGGCGGCCATCATATCATTATTAACATAATCCCGGACGCGCGCGCGCCCCGCACGTAACGCGCGTACCTAACGTGCTTCTGGGACAATAAGTGATTCACAACTCGGTCTGTATGAGTGTCTATACAGCACTATCGAAGTATGATTTTTGAAGTAAGCACTTCTTTAGCTGCCTTTAGCAATTTTTTAGTAGAGGCAAACCTTATGGGTTCGGGTTTTCACTACTGTCGGCGGTCCCTTTGACTGCCTAGTTTTTTTGCTATTGTCAGTTTAGGTGTTTGACCACAGCTCACTTGGTCAGTGGTGGGGACGTTGAAGATGTTTAATATTTCTAATTTGGAACGGAACGGGCTCTCAAGTGAGGCTGTCTATCACCGAACGACCGGAGTCCCTTAAACTTTTTCATTGCACATTGATTTGAGTACCTACAACACGCTATACCGATCACCCTAGGAAGTTTCTTTTAATCAGTAATGGAGTAATCGAATCTTTTGGCCGCAAAAACTAAAGCCAGCCTCTCCCGCACAGGGAGGGAGTCTCAGGAAACAATTCAACTAATTGTCGCAGTTGTCCGAGCCGGCGACCCTCCGCCGGCTAATCCCGTCACCTATTAATTAAGCTTCGAAGGCCGGCCGGCCCGCCCCGCGCGCGGGGTGCCGCCGCGGTTGCTTCACTTTTTGTCCGAATGGTGGAGTACGGATTGAATCACAGATCTTACATTACAAAAAACACAATAAGAAAGCTACTGTTCAATGAGCGTAATTGGTTACAATGATATGTTTGAATCGGTGCGTAGTTCGTATGAAAATTAAACTACCGACAAACGTTTGTAGAAATAGTAATCTCCTCACGGGTTTAGAGTGATGTTTGTAGGCGCTCTCTCAAGCGGTAGGTGTAGTGCATTCATTGTAAACTTGGTAATACCAGAAAAAGAATTGACACTCAGGCGTATCCGACAATAATGGGAGCAATCACTAATTTTGTAATTACTTTATAGTAAAAAGTTTATACAAAATCAAAGCAGATTCCGCTGTTATTTACCTAAGCTATGTAATAAGAAAGTCAGAGGTCGATAACAATCGAGAAGTCAAACTTGATTAAAGACCTTAGAGCGGTACAATAACGGTGGGGTTAGGATTAGGCTACTTATCAACTTATTTGTTTCCAATCAACCCTGTTGTATAAAATCTGTCCCCATCACTCGACGCTAGCAACAATTATTAATAATATGGCTTTTTTATTTACTTATACGTACTTCTCCAGGACGATGGAAGACGAGACCGCGCGCGCGTTATACTCAGCTTTGTCTTGATGAAGGCCATCGGATATGGCCAGGATTGTAGTCGGGGTGTCCGATATATCTCGCATGTAAAATGTGTCAAAAAATAAGTTAGAGAAGAAAGAAGCGTGCGGGTGGGATCCGAACCTAGATGTGCAGAATTGAAGTGAGACGGCCTCCCGATGAGGCTGCCGTAACTGCTTTATGTGGAAGTAAGTCAGACTATACAACGAACAAGCGAGCGACAGTCCCCTCTGCGTTTGTCTAATCTGTGACTGGACACGAATGAGCCAACGAACGGTGAAATTACGGCGTGGACTTTTAAGAAAAAACCCTAAAACGTGGAGCAATTTGTCTTCAAGTGGGTAAAGCAGTGAAATATTCCGAAAGTTTTAAACCTTATTAAAGTTTACTCGGTCCTTGCAGATGTGGAGGCGATGCCTGCGGCACAAATTAAGTCGGAACTTAGTTTAGCATTGTCCTTGCAGAGCGGCGGGATGTGCGAGACGTTTTACTAATGTGGGACGCTCTTGGCGCCACATCTTTGGAAACTTTCTACATAGAATCGCCCTCCTATATCAATATTAGTATAGTATTTTGCATTCGGTTGCAAACAGTCGGACTGAACAGATCAAGAGCAAAGCAAAGCTTTGTAGGTTACTTATAACCTATTTATGATGTTGTTGTTGTTACATTGCAGCACTGGGATCTGTTGCCGAGCACCGAAACTAATAGGTAACTATGTACAGTCTATTCTACGCAGTCAAAATTATACGAAAATCATCATAAATGTTTAACTGCGGGTTGTCTGTTGCATCAACTCGGAGATTAAAATTGTAGAGCACCCAAAGTTATTATATTCTTTCCCCTTCTCTGTTTAGTCGGCTCAGGCATTATGTCGTAGTTGTTTTTTGATGCATTTAAAATTAACAATCATAAAACTACATTTTCGGAGTTTTGGCCGGAACGCGGAGAGAGTCGTGTCGCCCGTTGTATTTTTTTTCCAAAACTAGTGTTTTTTCGAGTGTTTATGAATAAAAATGGTTGTGTTTTATTGATAAAGTGCCGAATCATAAGCGCTAGTGTGGGAAAATAATATAATGTGGTGAAACATGACTTTTCGTGTTACTTCCAAAACTCCATCGAAGCTTTATAGTAAAGTCGCCACTACTTTACTAAACCATGACTGAATTTGACACGGACTAAGGCTGAACTTTGACTACTTTTTAAATTTATTTATTTATTTATTTATTAAGGTACGCCAACAGCACACATATTGTAAAATTTACAAAAACACATTGCGTAAAGTTATATTCGGATACATGCGCCAGTTAAATTATAAAACTATATTTTCACACTTTTAATGTTCAGACAACACAAATGTTTTCGTATTAATTTTATTGTTTAAATAAATTTTCTGTAGTTTCTTTCCGTGTGCAAAATATGTAGTTAATGTTACTTAGATGTACTATACAGCTATGAATCAACAAATGAATATTCCTTTGAACTTTGAATGACTGCACTGAAAGATTTGAGTTGACTGACTTGCTTCGTTTGACTGTGACTTTTTAATGTATGTTTTTAGGCGTAGGAAAAATCTTGTTCTCGCCTTTTTATGTGGATTTTTTAAAATGTAAGTATCATGCGACGTACAAGACGCTCTCCTGATGGTAAGTGATAACGCCTGAGAGCGTCTTGTTCGTCTCATTATTTTACATTAAAAAAAAGTCTCAACTGCTTCGTAATTTTGCAAAAAAAAACAAAGACTAATTTCCTATTATTTCGACTTAGACCATAATCTCTTTAGTACAGAGTTGAGGCACTGGCGTGGAGTCCAGGGCGCGGCGCTGGGCGCCTCCGGTGAGTCTCGGATCGAGGCCGAGGTGACGACGTGAGTCTAAAGCCGGCTTTTTAATTAATTCGCAAACTTCCCGAGCGAGGCCTTATTGTCCTTAATATAAATACGCGTTTATAATGAAGAGGTGACACCTCCCCCCGCGGGGCGCCTCGCGGCCTGCGCGCGCGGGGCAGGGGGGGGGGGCGACTTTTGTAAATACGGAAATATGGAATCATAAAGTTAGACAATGAGCTCGTTAGCCGAATGAAATATTTACCCTTGAATAAATTAAAAGGGATGACGGCTTTTTATTTGTTTAAACTGGGTTCACGGGGCGCAAATAGCGCGGATGGTTTAATGTAAGTACATACACGCATTAGTCGCGCATGTGTGCGTGAGTTTGAGTGTGATCGTGAGCCTCTCCTGCCAAGGCTGCCGTTTATGTTTCACGGGCGCGTCCAGTTTCCAACAAAACGCAAAAAACGTCTAAAATATTATTTCGCTATAAAAGATATTGTTACGCACGTTTTTATCGCCGGGAAAGGTTTTTAATGATGATTTTCGTTGGAAGAATATAAAAACTTTACTAAAAATTTTACAGTTACTTACTTTTGCCTACTTGCTATAAATGTGTAGAAAAAAATGCTTTAGGACACGTGCTTTTGGCGCTCGCTATCTATACTCATCACTTACAAGACTTTAAGCACAAAAATAATTACCTATACGGTACCTATATATTATTACGCCTATGCTAAGTTGTAAGCGCTGGTAGCTGCTGGAGATTCAATCCGAAAACTATACCAAAAGTTGACCCCGTTGACATCCTCTTATCGACAGTTAAATCACACATCAAAACTGATCCACGGAGTTTTTCTTAGCTTTATGAAAAAAAATTGACTTCTAAGAAACTATATTAATGCCCAAGTGTATTCTCGGCAGTCCACAAGGATGCCGCGACAAGTCGCGCCACATTCGCGAGCGTCAACAAGCCATGAATTAATTATTGCTCTGCAAAAGTTGTTTCTCCAGATACAGGAGTTTGCTCACGCGAAGTCGAGCAGAGCGCTGCGATGTGGCCAGCAATAAGATGCGGTGTCTGAGTTGACATTTTACAATTATTAGACTACTTATTTATATTGTTGCTGTGTTTATCTCATTCAGTTGAATGTAGTTATGGGTGTTTTTTTTTTTTCTTTGGTTTTGGCGTCGCGTTTTAGCATTTGCCAGTGTCAAGTAATTATATATTTTCAAGTTAACCCAGATAAGCCTACTGTCCTATATTTAGGACAGTAGAAATAAAAAAAATATCAGAATACCCTCTTTATCTAAGATTATTTAGTCTTATGATTTGCAGTAAGAAACGTGTCAGCTTTATTAGAAAAAATAAAAAGACAGTTATTTTAACAGTTTTTACCTTATATTTTACCTTATAAGTGTGTAATAAAAGTGCGTTGCAGACATGGCAAATGACAGGTATGTATAAAAAGTTATATTTTACTCGTGAGTTGTTTTTTTCTGTGTTAATATCTAGTTGATAACCTTAACTTTTGTACTAAATAAATATTCTAGCAAAATAATATAAATAAATTACGTATAACTTGTTACAAATACTAGCGTACTATATATAGGACAGTAGGATAATATACATGATTTTAGTACAATAATACAACTTTTTCTTTACAGACCGTTAGCTGCGCATGAAATTTTAGATGCTTTAGAAAATGTTTCTGATAATGAAGAAGATTATAGAGAACGACTGATATGTATTCTACCTCCTCCTGTTGATCCTGACTGTCTCACTGACGAAGATTCGGGTGAAGAAGATAATGTAACTTTGAATAATTTGCCACGAAACATTCTGCTTCAACCGGCTGAAGTAATGATTCAAGGGCAGATTATGGTGAGTGATACAGAAGAAGAACCTTCTGATTCTACAGGTCGAACTAAACGTAGGCGTACCTACGCATGGAGAAAACGGGACTTGGCAAAAAATCCCGTGAATTGGCCAGATGTTCAAGGCGCTTGCCAAGATAAGCGCCCAATTGAGTGGTTTGAAAACTTCTTAGATGAAGATGTTATTTCGTTGTTGGTGTCAGAGAGCAATAAATATGCTGTCAAAAAGAATTTGCCTGGAGACATAACCACTGAAGATATGAAATGTTTCATCGGCATATTGTTGGTTAGTGGTTATTCATGGCTCCCCCGTAGAAGAATGTATTGGGAAAACTCCCCTGATACAAAGAATGAATTGATCAGCTCGGCTATGACTAGGGATAGATTTGACTTTATTTTTCGCCACCTTCATGTCAATGATAATCTGGATTTGCAAGACAAATACACAAAAGTACGCCCCCTAGTTACACTTCTAAATAAAAAGTTCTTAGAGTTTTCTCCTCTTGAAGAGCATTACAGTGTAGATGAGGCCATGATCCCCTACTATGGTAGACATGGCTGCAAACAGCACATAAAAGGTAAACCTATTAGGTACGGGTTCAAAGCTTGGGTTGGTGCTACACGGTTAGGGTATGTTTTATGGATGGAACCATACCAAGGTGCTACAACTATGTGCAATCCAATATATAAAGAATTGGGGCTGGGTGCAAGCGTTGTTCTCACTTTTTGCGATGTGCTGATTTCACGTGGCTTCGACCTTCCTTACCACGTAGTTTTTGATAATTTTTTTACTGGGGCACCCTTGCTGGAAGAGATAACAAAGAAAGGCCTTCGTTGCACTGGGACAGTTCGAGAAAACAGGACATCTAGTTGTCCTCTGATTACATCGAAGTTACTGAAAAAAAAGGAACGTGGTGCTGTCGATTACAGAACGACACATGACAACACGTTCATTATTGCTAAATGGCATGACAATAATATATTCAGTATTGCTTCTAATGCTGTAGGAATAAATCCTAAACAATCTGCCAAACGCTTCTCACAAAGTGAAAAGAGAAACATTGTCATAGAAGAACCACATATGGTGTCCATCTATAACAAATATATGGGAGGAGTGGATCGGTCTGATGAAAATATTTCACATTACCGAATTGGTATACGAGGTAAGAAATGGTACATGCCGTTGCTCACACACATGATTGATCTTGCCGAACATAATGCATGGCAGTTATATAAAATAAATCATGGAAAACTGGATCATCTTGGCTTTCGCAGAAGGGTAGCAATTGCTTTGATTGAATCAAACAGAAAAAATGCCAAAAGAGGGCCTAGCCGACCCTCCCATCATGAACATGCTGATAGTCGTAAAGACCAAATGAATCATCTGGTTATTCCTCAATCGAAGCAAACACACTGTCGTCAATGTCACAAAAAATGTTTGACACGTTGCAAGAAATGTGATGTTGGAGTGTGTGTCAAGTGTTTTGAAACATATCATTCATAAATAGTGTTAATCTAGTAAATTACATATAACAATGGGTAATATAATCAATAGTTATCTAATAAACTACACTTTTTGATTACATTCTGTTTTGTCATAAATGGTCTTTTATTTCCTCTTATTATCCTACTGTCCTACATATAGGACGGCTGTTTCCCTGAAAGCCTTACACTTAATTTTTTTTTCATAATTTTTTTTATGTTGCATAAGATCTAATAAACTAAATAATGTAACTTTTTTCAAAATTTTCAGAAAATTTTAGTTTCAGGCTTATCTGGGTTAAATAAGTGCCATCGTAGCTAGTTTTAGTCAAAGTCGTCTTTGTCAAGTCCAGTTCATGTCAGTTAAGTTCAGTCATGCTTTAGTAAAGTAGTGGCGACTTTACTACAAAGCTTCGATGGAGTTTTGGAAGCAACACGAAAACTCATGTTTCACCACATTATATCATTTTCCCACACTCGCGCTTGTAATTCGGCACTTTATGAATAAAACACCACCATTTTTATGCATAAACACACTAGTCGACAAAACACTAGTTTTGGAAAAAAATACAACGGAGCGACACGACTCTTCCCGCGTTCCCGCCAAAAAACCCATGGGTGTTTGTTTGCTTGCTATATTATCTTTTTCCAATTTTAAAAATAATACTAGGTTGACGTTAATAGGCTGCCGAAACTTCGTACATATTTACCACTGTGCCACGATAGATTGTCCATCTATCGTGGCGCACCCATTCAGGCATCAAACTCCACTGTTGAGTGTCCGCACAATAAAAGTGAAACCTGGATTGCTCTTCGTTTGGTATTTTATAATATCAACCACGAATAAAAAGTGATTATAGAGTTTCTGGCCGTATGAATCAGTAAATTAGTAATCAGTAATATTTATTACCAACTCTTAGAATGTTTGTTACGTATAAACATTATTATTAAATTTCAAGGTATAAATAAATAAAGTAACTAAGACAAAAAAAAAGTAATATTTATTGGTCATAAATAACAACAATGGTTAAGGCAAAATGTTATAGAAGTAGAGTGGATATAGGAGAGTTGGAGAGTGAGTGACCGAGCGCCCGGGGTCGGCGGGGGCTGGGGTAGTAGTACCTGTAGAGCGGGATGCCGGCGTCGTCCCGGAACCAGAACACCATGTAGACCTTGTCGTTGGCGGCGGTGCCGAGCTCGCAGGGGAACTGCGCCACCATGCCCTCCACCGCCTGCACGTCCACCGTGCGCACGCCCGCTGCAACAACGACCAATAAAAGTTAGAGGTGAACTGAAAATGGGACATTGCACTCGTCATCATTGTGAAAAAAAACAACTGTTCCATAGAATAATGTCAATCATCCTCGAAAAAATATAACAAAATAGCTCTTTTTATCGCGATTTAACTTGAATTCCGTGCGTACTTAGATTTGTCTCCATAAAAAAGCCACTGGATGGAGCGAACACTATAGCAGAAGTATCCGATATAATCCCACATAAGTAAACGTGTCAAAACCACGTTAGTTTCCATAATGAAATATACGAAATTACTTTTTTCTATCATAAATCTAATTTAGATGTTAAAATATCTATATATTTACGTATCTATATATTCTTATTCATCAGCCTATTGAAGTCCACTGCTAGACATAGGCCTCTCCCAAGACACGCCACTCAGCCCGATCGACGGCTTTTCGCTTCCATCCACCGCCAGTTGTCCTACGTATATCGTCACGCCTTCAAGTCTCTGGACGTCCTACGCTACGTTTGCCAATACGCGGTCCCCACTTTAGAACACGTCTACCCCAGCGGTTGTCAGTTCTGCGAATTCTTACTAATATATTAAAATTATAGACTTCACTTTTCATCATTTAAAATGAAGATATCCTTACCCTGGAATAGTATTAGGCAAGTTAGCGTTTTAGTCACGACAAACGTAACAAGACAACAGTAACTTTCCAGAACGGTTTAAGTGCCTACATAGATAAGTCCGAAGTAATTCAAAGCGATCACGGCCAACAAATATTCCAATACAATCCCTCGGCGGCCATTAGCCGCTACAAGATAAGGAAGAAGTTAAGACTTCCCAAGTTCGGCTCTGCTGGGGCGCTCCGCGCAGTGCAGGGCTGCAGGGACCGCCCGCTTGACACCGCCACACCGACGTCGAACTTTGGTTTCTATACAAATAACTATAATCTATCCTAGCGGTACTTTTTAAATAAATATAAATATCGTAGGACAGACACAGCGCCATCTGACCCCAAACTAAGCAAAGCTTGTGCTATGGTAGACAGATAACTGATAGAATACTTAAATAGTTTTTTTTTTTGTAAACACATACTTATAATAAATACAGAACACCCAGACACAGAACAAACATTTGTTTATACCAGAAACTGTTTGTCCTAGGTAGGAATCGAACCCACGCCCTTCAGCTCTTGGAGCAGACATACTACCAATGAACCACCAGGGCTGTTGATTATTATTTAATAGCAGTTGGTGGTGGTTCTCCTTCAGGTCGTCTGTTACCTACCACCGCAGTACCGATATTCTGCCGCCAAGCGGTAGTGTGTAAACTGTGTTCGAGTTTGAAGGGTAATGCAGCTAGCGATATTACAAAAAAGAATCTGGACATGATTGGCACAGGACTGGGACGAATGGCGTATAATAAGATGCTTAGCTCAGCAGTGGGTGTGCTCGGCCTGAAGATGATGATGATGATGATTGATACTAGCAGTACTTGCATCTTTGGCGTGATTTAAATAATACTTACAACGTTATCTTTAGCCCACGTTCAGTTTTTTTATGGTTGACAGGCTAGATGTTTGACCACAGCTCACCTAATGTTAAGTGAAGGTGTGGTCGAAGATGGTAAAGCACACCAAGCCTGGAATGGAACTGGTTCTCAAGTGAGACTGCCGGAACACACCGGCAGATTTTCAACTTGAGGCTGGTAGCTAGCCAGCCGAGCACTAGAAAGTACTCTACCACCATGCAATATAAGAAAGGCATATTTTATCTAAAAATCGGCGGCAAGTTTCGAACTTGTGTAATGATTCAAAAACACACTCATAACTCTAGCCACTGAGCTACGGTAGTCTGTCGAGAATTGTAACGAAGCTAATATTATGAAGTTTAAAGTACGAAAACGCGAGACCGAAACCTTGGAAATCATTATGTATAAATCCTGTTGCTGAAGATACAATATTATCTCCTACTCACAAAATAAAATTAAAAACGATAGCAATCTTACTAAAATTAAAATAATGATATACATCCTTGCACGGTTATTAACATACATATATGTAACTCGAAAGTACCCTACCACCATGCTATGGTTTCCTCGCCATGTTTTCCTCCAAGCTCTTCAGTGTGTGAACTGACCACGCTAACCACTGAGCTATCATCGCTGCGAAGTATGTAAGTGTCGATGACGTCACTCGAAACCTCTTCCATTCATAAATGGGAAAAATCCTATCCATTACGTGCGGTGGCAGCGCCAGGGCGGGCGGCAGGGCGGGGTCGGGGGCGGTGAGCGATCGTCGAATTTGTACCCCTAATGAGGAGGCTGCTGGCTGCCACTCTGCGTTAGGCGCCTCGCGGCCAAATTGAAAGAAAGGATGTCTTTCATCCATGACTCGCTATCAATTGCCAATTTTAGAGGCGGATGTCTTTTGCTTCACTTATCTACTTAGTACGCTCCGGGGCATGCTTGCTCGGATTCAAAAATATACTGGAACGCTCGTGAATGAATTTGAAACCTTTTCTTATAGCCTTCTCCAGGTTTCCTTGTCCAAATAATTACTTTGAACTCCGACAGACTATAATTCATACACAGAGTAGCCAGGAGTTAAAACTGAGATTTTGCAATCTTTAATCAGATGAACAGCAAAGTATTAAAATGGTTACTAGTTTATATGGAAGTGAAATTAGCATGTCGGTGAACCCATGAATTTTGCCCCTATTAAAAATCACTTAAAGAAGTTTTCACTTCAATTACCGTTTTCTAACGATGCGACTTTGTTCATGATTGTTCATATGAACTCTACATACAACGAACAAATTATTATTACTGTTCAAATCAGAAATAAAACCTTTATAAATACCTTAATATAGTGCAACATCTGGCGGACTTTTCGCTTAAAAAGATTTTTTCCAGGCAACCATAGTACGAAATGGATTTGCAATAAAAATAAAGAACGGGGTGTGCTACAGCCAGAAGTTATAAGATACTTAAAATGTACATAACAATTATACATATAATATAAATATCTTTAATATACGTGTATACTTGTATATGTTTAAAACAAATCTATCAGCTATCTGGTTCTCACATTACAAGCTTTGCTAAGTTTGGAGCTAGATGGCGTTGAGTCAAATGTTTTAGGATATTTTTATTTTAAGTACTATTATCGCATAATATTATGCTTTATTGGATTTGTTTTCAGTCACGTTACTGTGAAACAATGACTTAATTATACGACGCGCTGCCTTTATGAGTCGACATTAAAGCTGTTAAAATGAATACAAATTGCTAATTTTCGTTGCAATATTTTAAGTTTAGTAGTGAAGCCTTGCGACAACATATCATGTCTGAAATCACGCCCCACTAAGCTTATTGCGTACGTGACTCTGCAACAACTCTCTACATTACAAAAACTAGTTACATTTGCTGTGCTCCACTGCGGCGTTGCCAGATGTAGGACATCAGCTTGAATTTTACTACATTTTACAATTCCCTATTCACAACAGGATGCTGTTACATTACAAAAAGAACCTACCCAATATTTCGTAGTAAAAAAAAACAAGTCGATGTCGAGACGAATACTTTTTCGCAAGTCGTTCGTGATCGAGACTCAGTAATGACGCCTCAAAGGTAAATACATTAACGAATCGATTAGTGTCATCGTTTTTGTAACACATATATTTTTTTCTCTTACGGATAAAATATGATTGTCTATATTGACAAGTTAAATATTATTATTACTAGTTTGACAAGTCCCCTATACAAATATAAATAAATACAACTGCAACTCGTTTGTTCTTAACTATTATTTGTCAATAATTTGACGTACAGGTATCAAAAGATAATTTTTTTTTTTTAATAATTTACCCCTTCGGGCAGGCTAAAGCTATAAAGCCATACTGCCTTGTCTTAAGTGTTATTTCTGCTGTATCTTAGCTATGGTTATCGTCAAAGTCGTCTTAGTCAAGTCCAGTTCGTGTCAGTTCGTGCCAGTCATGCTTTAGTAAAGTAGTGGCGACTTTACTATAAAGCTTCGATGGAGTTTTGGAAGCAACAGGAAAACTCATGTTTCACCACATTATATCATTTTCCCACACTCGCGCTTGTAATTCGGCACTTTATGAATAAAACACCACCATTTTTATGCATAAACACTCGACAAAACACTAGTTTTGGAAAAAAATACAATGGAGCGACACGACTCTTCCCGCGTTCCCGCCAAAACCCCCTATCAAAAGATAATAGAGAAATTGTATAGAATATAAAACTTTCAATACGAGTAATTTTTTTTTTCTAATATTTCAATTCTAGCAGTCTGGCAACCCCAGCCGCGAACGATAGCCACTAATGTTAATAACTAGGACAGCGTGCAGCTCTGTGGAGCTGCTTTATTCACGGTTCGTTATGGAGGCGCGCATCAGCGTCGCGGCATATGCACTTTAGATAGGATATAACGTAGAGTGCTAACATTATTAGTTTACCCAGAACGATACTGCCGTGGCGGCATTGTTCCCGCTAATGCTGTTATTATGTAAGGAAAATGTTACTACTTATTATTACATTTTAAAGCCTTTTACTTGGTGGTAGATCTCCTTAGCAGGAAGTCGTCTAGGTAGGTACCACCGCAGTACCAGATATTCTGCTGCCCAGCAAAAGTATATTCCGATTTGAAGGGTACTTGCAGCTAACAAAGCTTCAAGGCTGTTGAGTCTAACCATCGAAAGTTTCAAAGCAATGAGCGCCAAAGCGGCGATGAACTGGACTTTGTTTTGGTACTTAAAATTCTGTGCATTGCTGCAATGATCATGGACATGCCTTATCTCTTAGCATCAGGAGAGCGTTTGTCTCATTACTACCAGACAAGGCCTAATATGTCAGAAATAGCAAAAGAAATAAACAATGTTTTTATCATGAATTATTTTTATGATAAAAATACTGTACAAAAAATCCAGGAGTCACTCGTGGCGTAATTATGCCGCGACGCATTAGTGGATATGTTCAGTGTAGCGCAGCGTGTCTGGGCTCCTTTGTTCTAACATAACTAATGGATGCGCGGCACAACGTGCAGCATTGTGCCGCGCTACGATGTCGTTCTAGAGGAAGCCTTAATCTTCAGGCTTGCGATAAACATGTACAATTATAATGCGGAATCTGGTTATACCGATCATTCCGACAGAAACTTTACATCGCGGCTTGTGCTTCACAACAATGGGACAATAAAGTGTTAACAATCTTTGTTCAAAGTACTGGAACAAGATTACCTACCTATTAGTAGAAGAAAGGACAAGATAACCTTTATTGCTTCCAACTGTGTACATGATGGTGGTCCATGTAGAGTTTTGGATTCAACAGTTTATCCTAGCGTACATGCAATATTTTCTTATATAACTTGGTTCACTAACTAAAAGATAAATATAATATAACTAGCGGACGCCTCGCGGATTCACCCGCGTAGTTCCCGTTCCGGTGGGAATACAGGGATAAAAATAACCTATGCCACCCGGAGATAGTGTAGCTTCCCAACGGTGAAAGAATTTTTGAAATCAATCCAGTAGTTTCAAAGCCGTATAACAAACAAATCTTTCCTGTTTATAATAGTAGAGATAGATACTAAAAGATTGTCAAGTATGTTGTAAGAATAATAATATAAATAAGCTTTAGTTCCTTAAAAAAGTTCACCGAATGGACTGAAACTGTAGTCGGAATATCCGACCTAATGAAACGTAATTCTGGATTTTTTTATGGTTGACAGGCTAGGTGTTTGACAGCTTACTTGGTTTTAAGTAACGATGTGGTCGAAGATGGTGAACAAGCTTGAAATGGAACTGTCTCTCAGGTGAGGCTGCCGTAACACACCGTCAGATACTTGGCGGCAGATTTTCAACATAATTGATGTAATTAAAATTATGATGGTTAATAAAAATCAAATTTATAGTAAGTAAGAAAATAAAATAATTAACAAGTTTTGTAAAAATATCTTAAATTAACTAATCTTTGAATAAATTAATGAAATTTTGAAATTTGAAAAATAAATTCAACGCTGCTAAATAACGCCATTATACCGTCTCTGTAACCAATCGCGTAATTCTGCCGAGACGGGTGCGCGAGGTGCGACGTCACGCCGTGCGTCGCTCGCTGGGGAGCGTGACGTCCCTGCGTGTGGCCGCGCCTGTCACGGGCAGAGATGTGCATCGTTGCGGGGCTAATCCCCAAACTGTGTAACTTACTAAATTGTTTGTGTTTAAGTTATATGCTCAAAATAACCGAGTTAACCAAACATTTCAAACAATAGTTCAGACAATATTGAAATATGACTGCGCCATCTACAATTAATGCACGAATTAATTAATTACACACAAGTACTTTTTGTCTTATATTCATTGTGTTCTTTACAATATGTATTGATAAATTAATATCATCAGAGGTTTGTGAACGGGCATCAAGGTCCCATCCGTTGAGATGATAATGCGAGTCAAAAAGACCACGTAAAGACCTCTGTCCAAAAGTGTTAACATCCTTGCTTTTCCTGATATGTGCCGAAGCAAGTACAAAAGCAGTTTTTCAATATTATAATGTGACAACTTTAAAATGTTTGGTTTTGTTTTTTTAAATTGAGTATGTAGGTCATTCCCAAGACACGCCACTCGGCCCGATCTTTGGCTTTGGGCTTCCATCCACCGCCAGCTGTCCTACGTATATCGTCACTCCATTGAGTCTCAGGGTGTCCTACGCTGCGTTTGCCAATTCGCGGTCTCCAATATAAAACACGTTTACCCTATCGGTTATCGGTTCTGCGACAGGAGTTTCTAGCCCATCGCCACTTCACTTTGCTAACAAACTTACCGTGACGTTCATAACTTTAAGTGATATTTGTATCTGGCAAGCTTTATAACGGATCGCGAAGTTTTTATTATTATATGTATTTCCAACTTCGAGGGCAGGTGTGCACTGATGAATAAAGGCGCGGACCCGCCAAACTTTTCACAAACAAAAACCTGCCCAAACACAATACCAGCAAACTTCTAATAATTTACGTCGTTAAACAACAACAAAATTAATCAACGCCCAATGAGTTATACTCAATTACTGCGGAACAATGGCCATTACCGCGAGAGCGGAAAATTGCGATATCATAAAGCGGTTAAGATAAACCGGCGCGTCTTTACCGCGATTATGAATATTAATTACAGATGGCGCTGCGCGGGACGTAGCACGGGCCGCCGCAGCTGCGGCGCTCGCCATCATTAATAATGAGCAGATCGAGAAAGGGTTGCTTTGAATAACACTAATTATTCACCGAAAGTATGGCTGCGATCACCCCTCATCTTACCTACCTACCTGATCCTTAAGTAATCACCCAGAGATCGCCTCGCAGCATCACCCTGTATACGTATATTAATAATACATGGTATTCGCTAGGTCAAGGTTAATGGAACATTCTAAATAATATCAAAGTGCTGGAAGTAGTTTTTGCGGTGACCGCTCGCCAGGCTAGGAGTTCAGTGTTCACCATTTTCGACCACACCGCCACTTAACATCAAATTAGCTGTCGTCAAATATCTAACCTATCAACCGTAAAAAGGTCTAGGATATGAATTTGTCCTAATTTTTAATTGGATTATAATTGTTCACATTGGCAACATAAATTAATACAATTAAAGTGATGTTTTAATCCATACGGGTAATTAAATTATCAATCGTTATTTAGTCATAATTAAATGGTCTAATTCCTCCATGCCCATTCTTCTATCTATATATTCTATAGCGCCGTGATTCGGTATCTTTTAGGCAAGCATGCTCCATTTTAAATTGCATCATCACAGATGGCGGTCAATCGCGAGCCAATTATAAAAATAATAGTCATTTTTTCAGACAAATAATGGCAAAAAAATTAGTAACCAAGCAACGTAAAACATATTTTCTTCATGCTAGTTACGCTATGAAGCAAGAAAACCGATTGGCATTATCGCGGGGTGTCCCATAAAGTACGAGTGCCCATAAATATATTAGGCAACGTCTTAGGGCGGGAGTAAAAGCACCCGCGTAATGAAGACGGATGGACCGAGGTGATCATCCGCTGCAGTGGCGCCACAGTGGAGCCAGACCAGTAGGCAACCGTAGGCAATGAGGAGTTGCTTCCAACCATTTGAAAAAAAAACTTGTAGGATACAATTTCAATTACATATTTTAACCAACAAATTTAATTTTATTTCGTGAGTCTTTGGGATCAGCGATGAGTTGTTTTATGTGCCTTGTTACTTTATTTGGTAGGAGCTTTATTTCCTTTTGTAGGTGATGATAGATATTGTTCTGTGTCTGTGTATTCTGTGTGTATTTATTTATTTTTATAATCCTTAGGTCAACTAAAGGCAGTGCTCCAATGAAACAGCGAGGATTCGGAGTAAAGGAAATTGATTTGTTTTGTTGTGGATTTGTTTGTTGATTTTTTTAAAACCGCTCGATCGATTTCGATAAAACTTATCATATTTTAGAGGTCCTCTAAAGTATGATCAACCAAGAAAAAAAATATTATCAAAATCGATTCACAATTGGCGGAATTATCGCGTAACAAATATTTAAAAAAAAACATTCAAAATCGAATCGAGAACCTCTTCCTTTTTTGAGTGGGTTAAAAAGTATATTTGAATTTAAATGGCCAACTTCAAACTTACGTTTTACACGACTGCCAAAAAAAGAAGTGTAATGTTTTCAGGGGTTATGTACGTATGTTTGTAACTTTCTTTATTACAACATAATTTTCTGAACAGATTTGAATCTATTAGGTATCCTTAGAGTCCTTGCATCATCCAAAGTGACGCGGCTATAATTATAAAAAAAACATTATTTCGCAGAATTTCCTGTCGCAAAAATACTTAGCTGTGTCACAAGTATTCGTCATCTCATTAGGTTCCATAATACCGCAAGGCTAAACAATGACGAACCGTTTGATGGATTGCCTATCAGAGTAGTGCGTGCGTCGCACAGGCCGCACTGCTGTCGCTACACTGTGGCAGTGCCGACTACGCGGCTGGCATGGCTGCGGGGATTACTTATGGGAACTTTTTATCGTGTTTTATTTTATTGTCATTAAATATTTTCCCAATTTTAGCACAAAGTATTCATTTGTCTTATTAATTTTTGCAGGGAATTTTTATTGTAATTTTTTCCTTGTTTTACGAGTAACTTTTGTGTTGACTAGTAATAATACTATCTATTTGTATTTTTTTTGGCATCCTGACTGAACGTTTATTTCAATGTTGTTTTGGTAAATATGAGTAATGTTACCCGAAATGAATTAATTGTATTTATTTATGTTTAAATTATGATTTACTCGTCTGCTGGAGGATAATGTTTTCGAGAGATAATGTTTTGTTTATGTAGGTACGTATAATTCTTTGGCGCGCTCGTAATTCAACATTATTATGAGGTGTCATTAGATTTGTCGCATTAGTGGGAGTGATATAGAGTATATTATTTTAATATGACGTCAGCAAAAAATATTGACAGATGAATAATAAAAAAACAGGCAGTCAGGGGGCATGTGGTCACCGACACACTAACATGACTTGTTTTCAAATTTCACTTCTGTCGGCAGTCCCTACGACAGCCTATTTTTTTTAAAGTAATTTAAGTTCATCATGACAAACAAAGTACACTGTAAACTGTATTTGTTAAAATCAACTGTCTTTAGTTTGATGGCATCCGTTGGTCTAAAATTGTTTATTCAAATTGTTAATTCAATCCCACACCAATCAAGCCTTCGGCCCCAACGAGCGGTTTGTGTATTTGAAATCCAGAATTAATAAACAGGATCACGTCAGACTTCAAACGGATACCACTCGATGTATTGATCCCAGCAGTGCAGGCCATCAATGGATTGGCTCTTGACAGTTCCGAGAGTATCGCTCGTGTCGCGACTAAAGCTGCTCTAACAAAGAGCGGTTTGAAAGCTTTCATTGCGACCAAGCAATGGTTGCTGCGCTTATTGCTATAAACGAAGGGTTTCCGCGTGTCAGAACTCGATTAAAATGCCACTTGGTAATTAATTGTTATCATAGCTGCCAATATTGGATCAATTCAAAGACAGCCTAAGCTTTAAACTACGCCAAGTGCTTGACAGCCCTGTTGGCTCGTTTGATAGTAAGTTTGCGTCTTGCGCCTTATAGCGTGGATCCAATTCTCATCATTGGAGCTCTATCATAGGATCTATCATATATCATAGGTTGGTTTGTCATCGATATGAAAAAAAACCATGTGTTTGCAATTTATTTATTTTTCAGCGTCTATTGGTGTTGATTTTACATGTCTTGACTTGACATTGATAAATAAATAATAGAAAAATTATTTAAAGCTTGTGGTAATATTTGCAAAATTTCATGCAAACCTCATATAAATTCTCTTTCTGTCAGTTTACAGGCGCATGATTAGAACTTGACCGTGACTTGTCTTCCTTAACTTTGTTGCTATGACAGTTTTGAATGTTCAAAGTATAATTACATTAAGTTCATATTCGCTTAATAGTCGTTTTAGTTACAACAACGATGAAGATTCAAATTTGATTGACTTGACAATAATGTAAAAAACTTATCTGAAACTTTACTAAAATTTGACATAAACATAAAATATTCAAGGTATACATTTAGTTTATTTCCGCTTAATTTTAAATCGTAAAGCCATATTGGGTGGTTCGGAAGACAAATATTGTTAGAAGTGCTATTTTTGTGATATTATTTTTGTCGGATACTCTGACTATAGTTTATCCGATATAATTAAACGCTAGTAATCAAAACAAAAATATATCAAAACTACGTCAACTTTCATTATTGGAACTAGTTAACGCTTGAAAGATAGGTGTTAACTAGTCGCTCGCTAGTAATTATTTATTAGCGACCTAACACTGAAAGGTAATTTTAAACTGACTACCTATTCAATGGATGAATACGAGTATCCAACCTGCGCCTCCCGCATTACCACTAGAGACTGTAATTGCTTATAAGCTGCTAGATTGTAATTCGGTATGTAAAGTTTTTTTTTTGTATTTATTTTATATTTTTTACTGATAGTAAACTTTATTTTATGAAACTAATTTGAATATTTTGGCTTTCTATGCGGTAGTTTAATTCTAATACATTTTCAAACTTTTTATAGTTATGACGTCATAACATTGGCTGAATACGTAAAATATGTGCACCTTTTTTAGGCACTGAAAGAATCCTTATACAGCCAAGGACATGACGTCATTAGAAGTTAATTGAAAGTCAAATTTATTTTATGTATTTTATTAAAATAAACCCCGTCTCATAGTTTAAAGAGTTTTAAACGGAAAAATCATGTACAGGAATGTAATATTTCGAAATGGTTTTGGAATCAGCAAAGTATTTTTTTTCTTTACATACCGAATTGCGCGAGAGTGGACATTCCGGCGTTTTATATTTATCAATCGACTCAAAAAAGGAGGAGGTTCTTAATTCGACTGTAAGTTTTATTTGTATGTGTGTTACGCGATCATTCCGCGAATCATTAATCGATTTTGATGATTCTTTTTTTGTTTGGTAAATCACACTTCAGAAGTGGTCCAATATAAATTTAGTCGAAATTAATCGAGCGGTTTTTAAAAAATCAACCAAAATCTAAAAACTATAATTTTACATCGATGATTTTTTCGTTTACTCCGAAACCGCGCTGTTTCATTGGAGCGTGCGTTCATTTAGTCTAAGGGTCATAGAGTCGGTTTTTTAAATTGTAAATTTTAATGTATAAATTAGGCTGTGGTTAGTGATTCACCGAAAGTCATATTTCGATGAAATTATTAGAAACAATACGATTTTACGTTCGCAATTTATCCAAGAACCTTATCATACTATCTAACTAATTTTATCATCTGATCTCCCTTCGTCTGTTCGACGAAGCAATCTAGACGATCACCTACTCGTATACACTTTACACATATCCTAAATAATTATGTAAATAATTTCCGAAGACAGTTCTAGTTCTTATTCCATCAAAAAGGGTTGCTCGGAAGATTATGAGGCGGGGACCCCAGTCGAGTAAACATCGGCTCCCCGCCGGGCGCATTAATCCGCGCCTAATACGTGTCGCACGCCGCATTATCACCCTATCAGCGCGACTCTATCCGGAGTCTATCGGCTTGATTGACAGAGGAGCGGGCCGCGCCCAAACGAAGAAAAATATGGCCTTAATATGGCTTTCAAGCGACATGAAGATTGATGGCTGCAGAGCACCCTCGCGGTTATGGCCTGTCATTGTTTGCAGGATTAGGTGCAGGTGCGACCCACGGACGGGACAAATTGCGCTGCTTTGCTGTTTATTGTCTGGAGTTATGATTTATTTCATAGATAATAGAGGTTATGTACTTTTTTATACATAAGTACACACTTTGCTGCCTCTTTTATGTCCAAGGTTTGCTTAGCAGCTGTTTGATTCAATTTGCGATGCGTTTATACTTATGTTTTTTGTATGGTTTGTTAGAATGATATCTCAATGATTAGTACGGTCGGATGACACATCGAAGGGCGTGGGTTCAAATCCCAAAAATGAACTTGAGCTACCTGTGATGGAAAACATTGTGAGGAAACCATAGCATGGTGGTAGGGTACTTTCTAGTACTCGGTTGGCTAGCTACCATCCTCAAGTCGAAAATCTGCCGTGCATTGCTTATTTCATCCCAGGCTAGGTGCGGTTACCTTGTTAATATCAGGTGAGCTGTGGTCAATCACCTTGCCTATCACACATAAAAATACTTACTAACATAAAGCGCACACAAAATTCATCTAAAACTAGAAATTACATTAATATTATAACAGTGAAAGTTTGTGTTTCTTTGTTTATAATGCTGTAATGGAAATGTTTTTTTAAAGATTTAGGTTAGAGATGGTTAGAGGTATAGGTTATGCAGTCTACCTATGTAAAATCCGGATTTACACATAGGCTAATTTTTATCCCGAAAAACGTGGATGACACCACGGAGAGCAAATTGAGTTTATTAAAAATAGTTATGCACTTATCAGTATGGTTTTGTGACATTAAATTAGATTTTATTCATGCATATTAATTAGTTCTGATGTAATATTTTGTATTTATTTTATAGGACAAACAGTCAGCCTCGTTTAGCCTTAGAATCAATAATATAAGCATCGACGTCAATTGATGACGCACTGGTGGATACGTTGAGAATGAAACATAGCCAAATCTGTTATATTTTAATTTCATCGTAAGATCAGCTTACTCCACTGATGACACAGGCCGCACTGACAAAGGCTTTTCACAAACCTCGCCAGTCGAACCGATCTTCGGTCCACAGCATGCCCACGGTGGCACGGTGGATTTTTGTAACCAAATTTCCGCATCCCTTACGAGCGTTGTTCTCGAAGGTTCTCGAAGTATCAGGCACCAAGTCTCGCGTATACAGGTAGATACTCAGGCAGGTGGGTATCGCCCCGCGTTCGGTACATCTTATCGACACCGCCATAAATTGTTTCGGCTTTTTAACTCTTACACGAAACGTCGTGTTTTCTTCGCTATTGCCTTCCTGTTTCGTGTCGGGAACTTTCTTGGGATCTTTTTCGCAAATTACATTTCATTTGCCATTTCATCTTGCCAAAGGACTTTCGTGACAAATTATTATTAAGAAAATACTTTAATTTCTTAGTAACTAAACTCATAGTAATAGTAGTTTAAATCACGAAGTAGGTGAACAAATCAAAGCCTATTTTTTATAATAAATATAGGCTTGCGTTTGAGCGTCTTCTCACCTGATGTTAAGTGATGATACGGTCTAAGAGGAAGCACGCTTGCTTAAAAGAGACCGATTTACTCTCGACTTGAAGACATCTAGTTTGTAACAATCCGATAACATGCAGTTCATTCTACTGTTTAGCGGTCCGCACAATGACAGTGGAATCAAATCGTTTCTTTCAAGTTTTTGGAACGTCAACCATGAAACGATGTCGCTTTTTCGAGCTCCTGACCGTCCGGTGGAAGAATAGGCATGAGGAATTAGACCATGCAGTTATGAAGCACGTTTGCCGAAATGAAACTTATGAAATACTGATAAACTAGCAACTTTGCGACGACGTTCAGGGCTATAACTTAGCTTGAACAATGTAGTCGCCGCAGATGAGCCTCTTAATGACCTAGATAATTATTACGTAGATTGTGCAAAAAAACTTAAAAAAATATGGAACCTGTAATACATTTTTAATTACAACATTTCGTAGCAAGAAATAAAACTTGGACGCAAGAAGAAGATGAAGACTCATTTATAATTTTTTCTCATTCATCCTCCTTTTACTGCAGGGTTAAAATATAACCTCAGGAGCTCAGGAGCTTTAACAAGATAGCAGGGGTGTCAGCACGCCTTCCGCCCAGCAGCACTGCACACCAACAATAGCTTATCAGTTATCACGACTCTCGGTCCGCCGCCCCACGAGGTGACTCCGCTAAGACCTCACGTCTCCGCGTCCGGCATCTTGCCTCACAATACGCTTTGTCCTATTGTCTCAAGCGTCAGATGCCTTTGTGATTATTTATTGAAACAAATGAGTAAACAACTTACAGAAAAACTGCCCCTGGAGTAGCAATTTGTTGATGAAAAATCAAAGTCAAGCGCTGTCAAGTCCAAACCATAAGGAATTAAAAAAAAATATAAAAGATATAGTATCTGGAAATGTACATGTTTGTAAGTAAACTTTATAACAATGATAATAACAATTTTGTGCGATTTTGAAACTTTCAAAACGGTTGCGGTCAAAAAAAAAAGAATACGTACCGATAGTTAGAAAAACAGCAAATTCAATTTATGTACCTACCTAGCTTGTATTAACGGAAAAATAAAAGTTTGTATGACAAACCTCTGGAAATAATTATTTTTGTAAACCAAATTTGGGCAACTAAAATATAAACAATAATAAAATTAACATATTAGTTTAAAGAAAGAAAAAAAAAATTATTTTGCAACACAAAAACAAACAAACAAACAGTTATATAACAAGGGCTCACATCAGCACTGGTCATACCAAGTATGATCAGCGCTGGTCGTCCGGTGAGCCCCTGTAGTTGAAAACCAAAGCGTATGTTTGTGTGTATGTATTTTGTGTGCGTGCGTTTACAAACAAGAGCAGTTGTAATGATTTGTAGTAGAGAGCTGTTTCTCTACAAATTGTCTCATCTGCCCAACCATCACCGGTGGCTGACTGTGACCGCACAAACAAAACCCTAAATAATTACTTCGCTTGAATAATTATGCGAAGAACAGTTATTTATAATGATTTTCAATCCTTTTGATAACGAGGCGCATTGTGATGCCGAAAGAGGGCGCTGTTGCCGCTGATGGCTCAGTAATGCGGAGGAAAATGTGGAATTTGATTAAACAAGTGGTTCGGGCCTCGGCGGCTGCGAACCATTCGGTTTTATTAAGAAAACATTGCTATGTACAAACTGTATACCGATTTCATGTAAGTTAGCAAAATCTACACACAAATCCCATGACAAGAAAACGTGGTTTTATTACACGACTGCTCAAAAAAGGAGTGTAATGTTTTCAGGGTTTATGTGTGTGTATGTGGGTGTATGTGAGTTTATTTGTTTCACCATAACTTTAAAATGCCTGAACAGATTCGGTTGTCATTGAAATTCTTATACTTTTTCAAGTGTTACAAAAAAAAGGCTGGCTGGCTGTAAATAAAAAAAAAGCATTTACTGATAACTTAATTAAGTTTGTTTTGACATATTTTTAATAAATGGAAAAACATTAAGCAATTGTAAGAGCAGTTGACTTTAAGTATGATGACGGAGAGATAAATTACGCACAAGCTTTTGGACCCAGTACCAAAATATAAATAACATTATTAGAGAGTTAAAAAAAACATGAAACAAAAACTTAGTGATTTCATTGGACTGACGTTAGGAAACACAACTAAGGGTAGGGGTTCAAATCCCAACTTGAGCTGCCTGTGTAGGAACACATCGTGATAGCATAGTGGTAGGGTACTTCTTAGTACTCGGCTAAGTACTTAACGGTGAGTTCCGGAAGCCTCACTCGAGAGCCAATTTAATTCCAGGTAAGGTGTGTTGACCACACCGTCACTTACCATCAGGTGAGCTGTAGTCAAAAACATAGCGTGTCAACCACAAAAAAAAAATTTTTGAATGTCCTCATCGAGCGGTAAAATATACATTAGAGGTTACTCATGTCTCTCAGGGGAGGGTACTCTGGAGTTTTTAAAACTCAATAATATTTTAGTCTCTGAGAAATTGAGCTCATCTGTTGTTTAACTTGAATCATTACGTTATCAGTATGCCACAAAATGCCATTTGATAACTCTCGCTGACTCGTTATTTAAAAATAAAATTGTCAACGCTAAAAATGGAGAATATTGTTGTTTTTAATACAAGTTTTAAGATACGAATAATAACACTTTTCACACCCTTATAAAGTACAATGGGCACATTCTGTTTCGCTTTACATTCTAAAAGCCTACAGCTAACTCAAGTTTCAGACGGTACCACACGGACTGCGCCGATAGCGAAACAATAAGGCAGTATACAAACTTGTTACTGTGTATTGTTACGACAAAAACTCTATTTTTTTATTGTAAATACATACAAAGTTAAGGCACACATCTCATTTAAAGCGTTTGAGTGTCTGCTTGTTAAATGTTCGCAGAGCCAAAACCAAATGCATTTTGTTTTGCTTTTTAAAGTTTAAATTTTTAACATTTTTAAAAACACAACCTTTTTTCAAGTGCGGGCGTAGGAAAGTGATTCAATATTTTTTTATGCTAGGTGTTTGACCACAGCTCACCTGATGTTAAGTGATGGTGTAGTTATAGTTTACTGGCAGTTAAGTTCATTGTTGGGGTTTGAACCTACGCCGTGGCGTGTTAACCGCGCTCACCACAAAGCTATCATCTCTACAAATAGTAAAACATATGGCGTATTTCTTCCGTTACTGCATCGAAGCTTATAGTTTTTTTTTAATAATTATTACTGTAGTAAAGTTGCCACTACTTTACTAAGACATGACTCTACCTCGGCTTTCATATTTAGTGTGACTTATGACTGATTCTAGATTTATCTTATAATATTTAAAAATATCGAAATATCGGTGTCAAGTATCAATATTTTTGTGCAAATGCACAAATTGCGACGAAACTAAAGAAGAATATATTATCTAATATTACAATTAAACTAAGTGCATTTTGTGCTTTTATTTCGTTTTTTGTGACGAAAAAGACGTAACGCATCTGTTCGCAGCTTAATAGTGACACACACATAGTAGAGTGGTGAGATAGAGCACACAGGACGCGAGAATAAAGGGAGAAACTCTACTCGACCACGAGTGTAGGTCGAACTCTCTTTGAAACGTAGCAAACATTTTTCTGTTTTTCCTTAAACTGCGATGTCGGTTCCTCAAGACTTCTGACACAGAACTAGGACGGTTCAATTCAAAATGGCGTTCTTTCAGGTGGTGCTCTACATATTCACATGGGAAATAAAAAGTATTTAAATAATACACGCAGACGCAACCGAATGATACTTCGATGACTATGATAAGATGATTGATTTGAAACATCACTGCAGAATCGAATCTCGAGCGCGTCTCAACACTCACTTGATTGTTTATGTTTTATTTCACCAACTTCAATCTGTTTTACGCGTACCGTGAACCGTTCCAAATACATATGAAAAAAATCATCACTTTTATTTTTTGATCTATGAAAAAGATAAAACTTAATTTCACGCACGATTTCAGTTTTGGTGGTTGTGACTAATGACCGCCATTATGAATTTTGATGGTAGACAATTAATTATACAAGGTCACTGTCTTATTGCGGCGTATTTTTAAATTATAGTAATTTGAATGTAATTAGTGGTATTTCATTCGATCGTTTTTTTTTCGTCAGTAATCTCACAACATTTCTATAAACATTTCAGCCAAGTTTCAGTGATACAAAAGTGGTAAGTGGAAGTTGCATGAAGCGGAAAATAAAACTCTCCTGTACTCAAAAACGTCATAAAACATTTTTATCCAACACCAAAAAACTTTGCACCCGAAACTCGTTTAAAAGCAGGAATTCTAAAATGGCTCCTCCTAAAAACCCTCAGGTGTAATCGAAAGTCCGAGGGCCATTTAAAACCGTCATTTTCGTACATCCAGTGGCAGCTCTGCCCCCCGTCGGAGGGAGGGCATTGTCCGTGCCCTATCGATGGCCCTCGAGTCCGGCCCTCGCCAAGCTCGGATCTAGGCCGCATTGAGGGCTCAAATGTAGGGAATATAGCCTCTTTGTTTATTGTTCTTTCGTTTTGTAACGTGTGGGAAGTTTATCTACTCGTCATGTAGAAAAATGTATATACGAATAAATTGTGCTCTGTTGACACTTATTGTATTCCGTCACGTCGATTCCACACGTGATGGAAAAACGAAATAGGAAAGAAATGGAGATATATGTTTTTACGAAGACAGTTACACCTGACCCGGTAGCCAAAGCAAGGGGAAGAGTAGAGAAAGCTAGGGGAGGCCTATGCGATAGAGGTAACTTTTACAGACTCTTTTATCTTGAATTTTTTTTTTTTAATTTTTATGTCTTCTATTGTTTGTTATGTAAAATGAAGTTTATTTAAAAAACTTTTCATTTCTTTGTTATTGTGGAGTTGGATACATAGCCAACTTTTTATCCCGAAAACATGTAGCGAGTAACACCGCGGGGCGCAGCTAGTAATTCCTAAGTCCAGCCCATAGAAATAAAACAAACTAAAATTATTTACACTATTAAGTCATCAAGCTCATAAATCGGTTTTACATGTATTCTTTATTTTTTTTTTTAATTTTTAAAAATGGTAATTTTTTTTTAATGTTTGCTTTCCTAATTGTTTTTTTGGCTGTTTGTTAACGCGATGCTAAAAGTGAGTTTCCAATGACCTGAATAAAACGATGTACTTTCCTCCGTTCCATTTCCTGCTTATTAAATTCATTATCTGTCCCAATAATTCAAACGTTGTGTCAAACATCGACTTGTCCTCCTTCCATAAAATATGGTTAACTTGAGCGGTTTCCGTGCCCGGGATGCGTGTCGCCACTAATGCGTGACCTATTACTGCGCTGCGATGAAATCTATAAATCATTTCATTTACGTACGAGATTCTTCGCCTTGAAACCTTATTTTTCCAACAAAAAGAATACATTTTGTTCGGGAATAAATACGAAAGCCTTGAAGCAGAGCCGAGTAAACAGAAATGTTAGAGCGACAGAGTTAAGCTTAACAAGGTCTCGGCTAAGTCGCCGTCGCCGCTCATTTGAGCCGCTCGATGTTTGCTACAAAGTGAGACGGCCTCTTAATGGGCTTAAAGTATTTTTTTGGATGAATGAGAGATTTGTCGCTCCAACAATTATTCTTCACCGTTCTGAGCAATACGGACAAGTTTCGATTGATCTGTAAATAACTTTCTGGGTTGACAACGGTCAGTGATTAGAAAAAATCAAATGTATACAAAATTATTCAGTGAAATTATTACTTTTATTATACTAGCTGTTACCCGCGATATCGTCCGCGTAGAAAGAATAGGAATGACTATTATATACGTATGACTTAACGAGATCTAGTGGTGGATATGGGCTTAGTCGTTTTTGCGTAATTGTGTAACAAACATCCAAACGAACAAACTTTCACATTTATATTATAACTAGCGGACGCCTCGCGGTTTCACCCGCGTCGTTCCTGTTCCCGTGGAAATACAGGGATGAATAGCTTATGTCCCCTGGGGATAGTGTAGCTTTCAACGGTGAAAGAATTTTTGTAATCAGTCCAGTAGTTTTTAAGTTTATTCGTTACATACAAAAATACAAATCTCTTTGTAATAGTATAGATATTAATAACTACTTGTAGCTGCGCTCCACGGGGTTACCCTTTACATTTTTTTGGGATAAAAAGTAGCCTATGTTTTAAGGCAGAGTATCAGAGACCAGACCTTCTATACCAGATGTCATCAAAATTGGTCCAACCGTTTGAGCGTGAAGAAGTATCAAACATACAAACATTCTTTCACACAAACTTTCACCTTTTTAATTTACTTAAGGGTAATACATTTTGTTAGTCTTACAATTTCAATGTACACATTTTTATGTCTTAAATGCTTGTATTTTTAAATAATTATATTAAGCGAAATTATATTTGAAACAAGTACAAAAAAGTGAGATCTTTTAGTAACTAAATCAAATTAAACTCACCCGAGAAACGAAATTAGATAAATTTATTATTCATACACAATTAAGCCGCAAAGCTTAGCCAATTATCGCCATAATTATAACAAATTGGTCTGTCATGACAGTAAAACTATCTCCGCCGCAATTATTTATATCCACATTATTAGCAGTAATAATTGTAATTGGGCTCTGCTTAGTGGGGCCAGATGGCGCTGTGTGTAATGTCCTACGATATTTATTTATTTATTCTTTGAAGTTGTCTTTTTTTTTTATGGTTGACAGGCTAGGTGTTTGACCACAGCTCACCTGATGTTAAGTGAAGGTGTGGTCGAAGATGGTAAAGCACACCTAGTCTGGAATGAAACTGTCTCACAGTATTTGAGGCAATCCGCCATTACACGTCTCCGCTCGCCCGCAAACAGGTGGCACTTGTGCTTGGCACATACTCGTATATATGTAATTATATACATTATATAATAAGAAGTAAATATCACACCTCACTACCACGCTCCTGTATTAATTCAAGTGTTTAATGAAAGAGGTGCGGCGCCGGAGTCAAACCTGCACTCACGCCGTCAATTCCTCGGCAATTACGCGACGGCTGCGTAATTGTCGAGCCTTTGTGCTGGATTAGACTCTTCACTCACTCCCCTGCCTCCCTGCAGCGAGTGCTCTCCGACCCTGGCAGCCAGTTGGAAGGCTCCATTGGTGTCTACGATTCGGTTATTACTAATTCAATACCGCTTTCTTTACTTTTTTGGGTAGATGTCCTTAGCAGGAGATTGTCTGGGTACCATCGCAGTATGAAATATTTTACCGATTTATGTAGATCTACTCTCCTTGCAGTAGGGTGTAATGTCAGTATAATACGCTATTGCATTTGTTTCTCCGGAAAGTCAATCTTTGCTAAACATGCCAAATTCGACTAGATCGATTTTTTGTTAAAATAGTGACTTTATTGGTGGTAAAAATACAAAATTTAAAAACTGTTTTTAAATGTAAAGGTACTTTTACAATAAGCTCACTTAGATTTTCAACCGTAAAAAAATCTACACTTCATTTAATGGAATGGTCGAAGATGGTAAAGCATACCTAGCCTGGAATGGAACTGAACTAACGAGACGAACGAAACGCTCTCCTGATGATAAGAGATAATGCAACGCATGCCCATGACCATTGCAGCGATACAAAGAACTTTAAGTAACAAAACAAAGTCCAGTCCATCGCCATGTTGGCGTTCATTGCTATGAGACTTTCGGTAGTTAGTCTCAACAGCCCTGAAACTTTCAGCGGCAGTACCCTTCAAACCGGAACATACTACTGCTTGGCGGCAGAACATCTGGTACTGCGGTGATACCTACCTAGACGACCTCCTGCTAAGGAAATCTACCACCAAGTAAATGTGAAAATGATTTGATTGAAGATATTGCATGATCTCACGTACTGCCGCGTGGCATTGCGAGTCACGTGCAGATTTCCACACCTCGCCGGAGTGCAATTGACAGCTCCCCAGCACCGCATAGCACGGATTGCTTAATTACTGGCTCGAATTAACGTCTCAAGTATAACCCATGTATATACATAGAGCTAGGTATATACAGATGTAGTTAATTGTGTTTTTGTTTCCTCTTTAATGTTTTTTTTATCAAAAAAACTACCTCATGTACATATTATGTACATTTTTTTTGGGTCGTTTAAGGGTATATATTTAGTTTATTTCCGCTTAACAATCGTTTCGGTTATAACCGTGAAGTAATTTAGTTTCCGGATTGGCGAACTTCCGCAAAGTGACGCCTGAATCAATATTTTTTTTCGGGGTTTCAATAAAATTTTACTGTAGTGTATACTTATTTTGAAAGTTATACTCATAATTATAAAAATATACCTAGATCTGATTAACGCTAGAATAAATTACAAAGGCAATAAGATCCTGCTAAACAATATTCAGATACGAAACCACAAAATGTGTATCAAATATATTATACGACACAAAGCTATCTATTTACTAGTTAAAACTACATTTCACGGAACCGTGAATTTTTGAAAAAATTACTTACTAGCTGCGTCCTGCGGTGATATAAAGTAGTCTATAATATATTAATCCAGGGTTTCAGCTACCTCCATATCAAATTATATCTAAATCAGTTCAGTAGTTTTCAGTAGTTTCTAAATCAGTTCAGTAGTTTTTAGTTCAGTAGTTTTCAGTAGTTTCTAAATCAGTTCAGTTTAGTTCGTGAAAGAGTAACAAACGTTTAGATAACTTTCACATTTATAATATTAGTGGAATAGAATAAGGCTTACATGAAGATTTGACACGTTTTTGTTTAACCACGTTTTGTTTTGAGTGCAAATCAAGACGAGGCCAGCAGCTGCGGAGCTGTGCAGCTCCGCAGACGTTGGCACCACCCCAGACTTCACAAAAAGCGATTTGACTTACATTCCGATGTAATCTCGAGAACAACGGACGGCAAAGCGCTTTTCAAGTATCAACTACGGACTTAACGTTTCTTTTTACTCAACCTTTTGAGTTGAAGTAACGTTCCGTTTCACGGAATCCATTAATAAATGTCCGGGAGCGTGTTCTTTGCAAAGGAAGTCGCCATCAAACCGGAGTCAAAGCGATTGAATTAGAACAGCCGTTTGTTGATTGTTCGCTCGAGCGGAAACCGATAGGAGACTATTGTTTTATTTTTGGACTAGCTGCGCTCCACGGCGTCACTCGCTCCCCTACTACTATTCATCATTTGTTACCGAACTCTCTCTTCCTTCAGCAACAGCTTTGTACGTGGTTTTGCGATACATATCCTCCGTAGTGCGGGGTTTATAGAACCTCAAACTAAATCTATCTATTTTTTTTTTTAGTTTATAGCTAAGCGATATTTTTGATTAATAAATTATTTGTATATAACTTTATGTTTGATATTGTAAGTTTTTTTTAAAAATAAGCGTGTATCTACATTTTCACAGATATGCGAACACGAAAATGTAGAAAAATGAACAAAATTGACTGCCCTGTTAACTCATTTGTATCTGCTTCAAGAGCTGCAGAACGTGAGTTCTATTCTCACTCAGTACAAATATTTGTATGACTGGCATATACGGTTTTACATAAATGTTTGTTCCGTATGTATTTATAAATAAAGTGTATATAAGTAATTTAACAATTACCTGGTTTCCATAGTATAAGCTTTCCTAGAAGGCGCTGTATGATATGTCCTAGGATATAAAATTAAAAATTGTTTACGAATTTCATTCTTATCGATACTAAAATAACAAGGATCACACTTAACTACATTTCGGGGCTTCATCTGAGTCGTAGAGTGTTAAGTAAAGTCGTAAGCAGCTCAGCAACATTCTAGTTACAAAGTATGCTTAGCATATATTGGTGTTCGTGCAAGCACGTTCGTTATAGACTAAGTACAGGGGAGGGTAAAGTGATCCGTTACTTAGACGGGATGTGACGTCAGCGCTGAGCGATGGGCCTCCCGGGGTGGCCTGGAACGTTACATCTCCTTCACAACTTTGATTTCATGACATATTCTCTGCTACTTTGAATGTTACGGAATCGCGTTTGGTTGGAAAACACCACGTTCGTAAAACGGTTCTGAACGTCCGACGTTTTTCAAGATTGTCGCGCTAAGTAATCTGTAGTGAAACATGATAGTTTAAATCAGTGGTTAGTCCTGCCCCATTTTTAAGGATCCTTTTATGGTTTTTAAAATTTGAATATCCTATTCAATACAACATATCGTGCGACGAAGAAAGCAGACGGGTCGCCTGATAGTAAGCAATTATCGCCTATGGATATTTACAATACCAAAGGTATTACAAATACGATGCCGACCTTATTAACAAGCCTTTTGTAACTCAAAAAAAAAAGAAACAAAAAAGCAATGAAAAAAAATTACATTTTTGTTTAAATAACAAATTGACCGCCAACTTACTTGATGCTAAGTGATGCTGCGGTCTAAGATAGAGCACGCTTGCCTAGAAGATACCAATTCACTCTCGACATACATTTAGTTTGTATGTACTGTCCGCACTATCAGTAACCTTATACCATCGTCAATTCTTTCAAGTAATTATTCAGGTAACGGATAGTATTTTTAGTATCAACTTATTTTAAGCTAAGACAGGCGGTATTCGTCTCTGTCGGTGCCGCGAGTCATCTATCCTGATTATGAAAACCGATAGATACGATATGCCGATACGGAGTAGGTGTCCATCAATCTACCAATCAGAGCTAAGAAATCGTGAGTAACGTGGCAACGCGGCGGCGGCGTGAGCGACATTTCAACAATAAAAATGAAAATGCTATTTACGACTTTTTTGTGCGACGAAAAATTCAGCACAAACTAATTTTTTAATTAAAATGAAAAGTGACACGAAAGCGTTGTTAGTCTTTCACTTGATGGTCTTTCTCCTTAGCAGGAGGTCGTCTAGGTAGGTACCACCGCAGTACCAGTTATTCTGCCGCTAAGCAGTAGTGTGTAAACATTACTGTGCTCCAGTTCGAAGGGTACTGCAGCTAGCGAAATTACTGGGCTATTGAGACTAACCATCGAAAGTCTCAAATTAATGAGCGCCAAAGCAGCGATGCCCTGGACTTTGTTTTGTTACTTAAAGTTCTGTGTATCGCTGCAATGGTTATGGACAGGCGTTATTTCTTACCATCAGGAGAGCATCTTGTTCGTCTCATTACTTTTTACATTAAAAAAAATGC
The DNA here is from genome assembly GCA_905404145.2 of Biston betularia. NCBI lineage: Eukaryota > Metazoa > Arthropoda > Insecta > Lepidoptera > Geometridae > Biston > Biston betularia. Next base: position 254,235 of record FR989863.1, read on the forward strand.
AGTACTATCCAGACAAGCAGTGTTATCTTGTGAGCATGTTAGACTATACGTATCAAACGCCTTTTTGACATTACAACACAGTCATGTCACAAATAATCTTCAAAATTGTTTAACAGAATACCTTTGTTTTTTTATTCGCGCTAACGCTGATTGGATTAAAGATACGCTTGTTTACAATGTACCGAGGGGCCGTCAGTCGGAACATTTCCGCTGAACGTCCTTTATTCCGAGCCTCGTGTTAAAATCCTATTTATTGAAACATAAACAAAAAATCCATTCACAATTCCGCCGGAGCGATATCACGCATCGCTGGGTTCGTTTTACGAACAGATATTTACCTGCGATCATTAAAGGGATGTTATTTTACAGTAATCTCTGCTAAGTACGTTATTGTCCATCGAAACATTTATACAAACATTGAAATTATCGAAAATAATAAGATTATACATACGCGCAGAGCGATACTACGAACTCCTTCTACGAGAACTATGTAGCTGAGAGTAAGATCTATAGGGGCGTAGCAGCCGTAGCACTCTGTGCTACACGCTTGACTTTGACATGTTTCCACATTTTTTCATTGCTTTTGGCATCGCACTTTTTGCATTCTGCCAGCGACAAGTATTTCACACGAGTAAAGTAATCCTATTTATAGGTTTCAGATCCTAACTTCCACCATTACGCTGAATTACGTTGACTCGAGCAGCATATTACGCATTAGAGGTCTTTTTAGTTTATTCAACAGGTACTTGTTGGCTCTTTGATGGTGTTTTAGTCAGAATTAGATATTTTATAGACCGCAGGAACGCGCTGGAAGCAAGCCGCTTCCAACCGGTCTTTGTGGAAGTCAATGGGAGAGGCCTATGTCCAGCAGTGGACGTCCTACGGCTGAAATGATGACGATGATGATGATGAATATATTTAGTATCAACACGGAGTGTTTACTTAATCTACACGTAAACTAACTAAGAATTGTATTGCAATCAAATTTAAAGTTTATCTTTGTCACAAAATCTATTTTTCATTGTTTGATGCTTGTCACCGAGAACATGGTTTTTTTTCAGCTTAATAATACTAATTGAGAACGTTCTTTCATCGAGAATATTCTTGCCCATACAAAATTGCTCAGAATATATATAGTTAAAGTGATACAACACCCGACTAGGAGCTCATACTACGTTCCCGCTGTACTCGTATCTGTCATCTACTGTGTGATTTATAATTGAGAGTAATAGCGAGCTAGTTCACTGCGTTCCAGCGCCGCGTCTCGATGCAAATGGCGGGCGGCCGCGAACGGCGTTGTTTCCGAAACGCGACCGAACGCCGCTCGCGGCTCGTTGCCGTAATACGCACGTTTTGTTGTCTTCACAGACGTAGAGTGGATAGCCAATGCAATTTGTAAATTTGTTGACAAAATCTTAAAAATAATTTTGACTTTTTCCAACAAACTTTAAAAGATTCAACCTCGTGATTTGCATACAATATGCGAAGATTAAGGTGCAGTCATCGCACGAGTTTCATGCGCTGCATTCACGGTAATGTTTTTAGGCGGCTTGTAACATGTACTTCGACGAATTTAGTTTATTCATGACAAGACGAATTTAAAAGCGAATGATAGAGATTTTGTTTTAATTTATTTATGGCAAACAAACAGCTGCTAATGTTGAAAATAAATTGGAAATAAGTGAACATACAAAAGACTAAAAAGTTTTCACTTATACTATATAAATCAAGTTTAAGTGCCCGATCCCACACCGCGCACCGGCGCCGGCGCAGGGGGAAGTGCAAGAATTCTAACACATACTATTAATGTATGTAATTTTCTAAATTTAGACAAAATGTTAAATTAAGAACTAATAAATAAATTAATTAATTAACAGTATTTGTAAGCCTCATTAAAAGTTTTACAAAATTTTCTTTGCCAACTTTTTCTTTTTGGATTTTGAATACGGATAAGTCCGCGTTTGACCACCAACTCGCCTGATGGTAAGCGACGATGTGGTCGAAGATGAAGCGCACAGACGTAGAAGATACTTATTCACTCTGACCTTGAAAAGATCTGGATTACATCTATCAGGAAACAAGGAAGCCGGTAGCTTAGAGATAAAGCCTACCTACGGTATGTCCAAAGATAAAGGCATCATAGAGCTCATGATTTTGGGATATGATTTGTGACTCTTCTGTAATTTAGTTGGCTTTATAAAACTTGGCTGCAATAGTACGTCTGCTAAGTCTGCGGGCGCGTTTGCCAGGAATGGCATGCTTTACGGCCCACGCCGCTTGTAAAGTGGTTAATCTTTTGTACGAATAAGTTTGAATTGGCCCTAAAACGGAAGCACCGGAGATTCCCGCCAGGTTTTTCTGTCGACTTATAAAATGTTAAAGAAGTTTCGGTATCTACGACTCGATGAATCGCCTTTTTACGACAATCTTTACCCAGAGCACGGGATTAAATTGTTAGTGTGTCATTCTATAGCTTTTCTTTGAGGTACCTAATATAATCATAAGCCCGGTGAGACAAAATTAAATTATTAAAAAACTTGTTACGATTTTAGATGAATCACTATCATAGTAACTATCGCCGGTTAGTATTCTGTGTAGCAATTAAAAGTTTGGACTTCTTGTGTTTTTAAATAATATACATACATCCCAAAATTTCTTTGTTTTAGGTATCTAAGGTATTAGGTTATTAAAATTAAAATAACTTTTTTTTACGTATAAGTAATGAGACGAACGAGACGCCCTCCTGATGGTAAAAGATAACGCCTGTCCATGATCTTTGCCACGATAGTGAGTAACAAAACAAAGTCCAGGCATCGCTGTTTTGGCGCTCATTACTTTGAAACTTTCGATGGTTAGTCTCAACAGCCCAGTAATTTCGCTAGCTGTCAGTACCCTTCAAACCGGAACACTGTAATGTTTACACACTACTGCTTTGTGGCGATACACGATGACATATACGATGTCACTTAGTGACAGTTGACGTCAAGCTTTGAATATTTGTACAGTCTAGGCAATGAAGTACAATGAAACAAAATCCGTCGCTTTATACTCTTTATAGATTTTGATGTCCTTAAATCCTATTCAACACTTCAAGCCGTTCGTGAATCTAAACCAATTCAGAATTACAAACTCTACGGCCCCTACGCAGAGCTCTTCCGCAGTGCATAGAGCCTCATATCTCCGTAGATCGAGGCTTCAGTCGTTTTAACGAGGGCTAACGACGCGAGACGAGTCGCGGGCGGGATGCTAACTTGCTCTTGGGATCTCGTTATTTACTTAGCGGCATTATTATGATGCTTCTAAGCTTAACGATGTGTTAAGTGACCTAACTTTAATAAAAGAGGCTCTGAAGTAATTAGGTCACAAAAATAGCTTACACAAGTCTATTATAACAATATATTCAGAACGTTTTTTAATAAATAAACATCGTAGGACATTTCAACGCCGTCTAGTACCGTACTAAGCAAAGCTTGTACTATGGGAACCATATCACTGCTAGAATACTTATTATATAAACATGCCATTATTGCCGTTACTTGTGGCACTAGTTCATAAGGTTCTTTGTTCTCGTACTTTTTTTCTATTTATAGTGTGCACAATAAAGAGTTATATCTATCTATCTTATTTGGTAGAATAAGCTCACAGGGCAGTCAAAATACAAATTATTATTGAGGATATGAGCAGGAATATTTCTTACAAGAGTAGCTTTCCAATAAAATAAAATTCTCCATCTCAAGATACTAGTAACACGGTAACTTCTGGAACTTTTCCAAGAACTTAAAGGAATTTGAAACAACGCATTGGGCGAAATTGACATAACGATAGTTCAATAATGTGATCCGCCCAAGTAATGAGCGAGTATAGCCCCTTGGTGTTAGTTGAATACTTGACTCCACGCGTCACTCCGAATCATCGCCAGGGCTTTTTGTTTTCTTCATTAGGCAACACTGTAAAAACTATTTCTAGAGAACAAAATCAACATTGTTTACATGGTGGTACGTCTCCTTAGCTGGAGCTATTCTCTCTTCTCTCCACCAAGCAGTGTGTAAATAAATTAATTACTGTGTTCCCGCTTCAAGGGTACTGCAGCGAACGAAATTACAGGACTGTCTAGGCTAACCGTAGAAAGTCACAAAGTTATGAGCATCAAAGCAGCGATGCCCTCGACTTTGTTTTGTTACTTAAAGTTCTGTGTGTGATGGTCATGGAGGTGCGTTATCTTTTATCATCAGGAAAGCGTCTCGTTCGTCTCAATACTTTCACATAAAGCAAGATAAAATTACCATCCCCTAGTTAAATGCTTAACGCGAATAGATAAAGTACGGCGATACTTTATCTTCCGTTATAAATTCCAGATGATATTTTCCAATCTCATATTCATGAACAAACATTACCCGTGCTCAGGCCGGCCCCCGTTCAAGAGTTCAAACACCTCCGCGCTTCCTCGGAGCCCTAGACAATCTAGATCCGTTGATAACCTTGGGCGTGTGGAATACATGTTCATTACTCGTATCTCCCGGATCGCCCGCTTATCGCTCCCAACTTGCACTTCATTATCTAAAGTGAAAACAGCTGTAACGCCCGAGGGACATGAAGCCCAGAAACACTCGAGATTGGGTCTATTTTTGGGTGGAATTGTTTTAAGGGATCCTGTATTATAATGATACTTCGGATACGCTTCGCGATGGAAATTAGGCGTCGTACATAAGTTGTATGAATGTTTAATTGTGAGGAACGCGGTAATGGGGCGACGCGGGGGCGATTATCCTCGCCTGGTGCGGGAGGGAAGCGAAGTGCCCCTAGTGCTCAAGAGATTAACCAGGTTAATATGGTTGAGGCACTGCTGCCCTGTTAGCGCATTCGATAGTAACACCGCTTTGAGAATTGCAGGGCGTGGGTTCCAAATGCATAGATTTGTAAAAAATAATTATACTTTTTTTGTTTAATGCTTGACTGGCTAAGCGTATGACCACAGCTCACCTTTGACGTTGTAGTCGAAGATAGTAAACACATCTAGCCTATAATGGAACTGATTCTCAAGTGAGGCGGCCGAAATACACTGTTAGGTGGTTTGCTGGTAGATTTTCACTCAAGGATGGTAGCTAGCTAGCCGAGTACTAAAAACCCCTTCCACCAGGCTATGGTTTCACGATGTTTTCCTTCACCGGCGTCTTAATCTTATTGTTAGGGTTTGAACCCACGTGTGAACCATCCGCGCTAACCACTAAGCTATCATCGCTGTAAACACTCAACTACGCTTATTTATCTGGTCCCTTTCGTTCTATTAGCTCCGTAACCTGATTCTTTGTTTAGTTTGGGTCTAGATGACGCTGTGAGAAATGCCCCTCGAAATTTTTATTTGTCTAATGGTTTTCTGCACCGTCCTTTGCATAGTCGAGTGCAGTGCGATGCAAAGAAACATTTACAATATGACTACTTTTTGTTTTACTTTTGCGGAATAACTCATGTTTAATTTTATAGGAAACTCCGACTATAGTTGCGGCCACACACGGTGGCCTTCATCATGGAGGTAAAGTGGATTACAACGCAATGCTTCGCACGAAAACAAGAATAAAAAAAATATGTCAAAACTATGTCAGTTTCTACAGTAAAATATGACTACTCACTAAAGCTAACGCCATCGTCTCTATTGCTCAATAATTACCTTGTTATACTGACATAATATGTTTTTACTACACCAATTAAACTTACAGAAACGAATAATGAAGTAATCTTCAATTCGAAACATACAAAAACGAATAGCAGGTGCTTTTATTAACTTTATGCATAAGTAAAGTGGGAATTATTTACAATTGCTTATTTGTGTTTCTTTTTATGTATTACTAGCTGCGCCTCGCAGTGTTACCCGATACATGTTTTCGGGATAAAAAGTAGCTTATGTGTTAATCCAGGGTCTCAACTACCTCCATACCAAATTTCATCTGAATCCGTTCAGTAGTTATTGTTTGAAAGAGTAACAAACATTCATCCAAATTTTCACATTTAAAACATTAGTGGGATTATTTTTTTATATAAAAGTCTTATCACAATCGAGACGCTCTCCTTATGGTAAGAGATAACGCATATTAATGACCATTTTGTAGCGATGATAGCTCAGTGGTTAGCGCGGTAGGTTCGCATGCCGAAGGGCGTGCCCAACAATGAGCTTGAGCTGCCGGTGAAGGAAAACATCGTGAGGAAACCATAGCATGGTGGTAGGGTACTTTCTAGTACTCGGCTGGCTAGCTACCACCCTCAAGTTGAAAATCTGCCGCCAAGCATCTAATGATGTGTTCCGGCAGCCTCACTTGAGAGCCAGTTCCATTCCAGGTGTGCTTTACCATCTTCGACCACACCTTCACTTAACATCAGGTGAGCTGTGGTCAAACAACTAGCCTGTCAACAATAAAAAAAAAAAAATATTGCAGCAATACACAGAACTTTGAATGACAAAACAAAGTTCAGGGCATCGCTGCTTTGGCGCTCATTACTTTGAGAAATTCGATGGTTGTTAGTCTCAACAGCACTTTAATTTTGCTAACTCCTTCAGTTTGGAACCCAGTAAAGTTTACATACTTGGCGGCAGAAGTCTGGTACTGCAGTATAACCTTCCTAGACGACCTCCTGCTAAGTAGATCTACCAAGAAGTATGTACAGTTTTAAAGAGTGTGTTGAAATATCCGAAAACCTTTCCAGTGTCCTCTGATCCTCCCACTCACGTGTCCAGAGCTCCGAGGCCGCTGTAGGACCGCAGTTCCGATCGTCCTCGTAAACAAACTTGAACTTTAGACGACTCGTGCGAGCTACGCACGTTTTATAAATATCACTTTTGTTTGTCAACATTCTAAAAGTTCAACTTTGTTGTTAAATTGACTTAGCAATGACGCATTTTCCAACGACCTATATTCCAGCTGCCCACTCGTGGGTACACTTTTAATATCTGCCTAAAACGAAATCGTTCACTGGTTGGTTACAAGTTGAATTGTATAATGTTACGTCAGTAAGTTTCAGTAAGTTTCAAATCACTTTAAAATAGTGTCGTATTACTTATGTCATAAACATCATCGCTTGCTGAACATCACTTATTTCTTTCTATGTTTATATTTCAATGACTAGATGATGAAGTGAAATGATTACCAATCAGTTCTATGTACGTTAAGGATGTTTAGATTTTATTTGCAGAAAATTGTAATTGTGTTGTCTCACAGAAAATAAAAATTCTGTTAGACAAATTTTAAAATGTGGCTTCTATTCTTGAAGAGATGCTAACGTGCCAAATCCCACAAATCCCGTGACGCCGCGGTGCATTACACTCGCTTTTAGAGTGACAGCAACGTTTTGTTATATGCCTAGAATAGAATATGAGAGGTCTCGAATAGATTTATATTTCCAGTCTCTCTGAATATGCCGTAAGTGTTAAAGCAGAAATGTAAAGGTGTCTGCCGCAAGAGTGTTTAGAGCTAGCAGCCTCCCTTAACTTAGTCTGAAACTATTTTACATGACAAGCTCTAAGTGGTTAGAGATGTAATATCTGGATCTGGATGGTTTAAATTGAACAAAGGTCGGGAAGCCGCGAACTAACACGAACATCGCACCCAACCTTGTAAATAAACTTACAAATTGTGTTATAAATGTGTGTTTTTTTAATGGTTTACAATGCAGGTTCAGACCTGCCACAGCTAGGCTGATGTTATGTGACGCGGTGAAGTGTGTCCAGTCAAATGACAGCCCCGTTGGCTCATTGGTAGTATATCTGCCTTGAGAGCTGTAGGGCGTGGGTTCGTTTCCCACTCAGAGCAAACATTTTGTGAATAAGCAAATGTTTGTTCTGTATCTGGGTGTTCTGTATGTATTTACAAAAAAAAAAGTATTTATGTATTCTATCAGTTATCTGACTTCCATCACACAAGCTCTGCTTAGTTTGGGGCCAGATCTCGCTGTGTGTATAGTCCTACAAAATTTATTATTTATTTATTTAAATTAATTTCATAGTATTTGAGCCGGTGATGAACATAACGACATGTTTGAAGCGCACCGCGGCACGTGCCGCCGTGCAGCAGGCGCGCTAAGCCAATAGTTTCGGAGCCCTTTCGCTGCCAAACGCGGCAAATGTAATATTTAGAGATCCCCTTTACGCGAGGAGCGAAGTCGATTTGAAATCGAGCTCGAGCCGATTCCCCGGCCGGCTCATGTATTCGCATGATCTGTGAGTACCTTTGTGAGTCGAGAGGAGTATTGAGATCGGGCCCTCGGCAAAGAATAAATAATAGTACGAGCTGTCGGTACTCCGCTGATCTCCAGTCCGTGTTAAAGTAGCGCGGGGTTATGCGGCATTTTCGAGACAAGATTTATTTTCTCGTTGCTCATTTTTCGAATCAAATTAGAGAAAATATAGATATTTTTAGATTTGATTCGTTGTAAATGTCAGAATGGCAAAAAGGAATGAAGGAAAGATTCATTTGTGAAATTGGGTCATTGCATAAATACCGACTTATATCACACAAGCGGACGCCTCGCGGTTTCATCCGCGTAGTTCCCATTTCCGTGGGAATACGGGGATAAAAAGTAATGTCACCCGGGGATAGTGTAGCTACCCAACGGTGAAAGAATTTTTGAAATCGGTTCAGCAGTTTCGGAGCCTATTCAATACAAACAAAACAACAAATCTCTCCTCTTTATAATAGTGTATATAGATATAGATAGGAGATAGATAGATTTATGTAACTCGGTTATCGTGAATTTAAAAGCTAAACAATTTCCTCAGCCGAATTAGAGATTATTGGGCTTGCAATCCTGGGTTCGAATAGCACGGCACGCACCTCAGTATTTTCTAGATTATGTGCGTATTGTTGTTGTTGTTGTTGATTACAAACGTGAAGGAAAACATCGCGAGTAATCCTACACATCTGAAAGTTCATAAAAAATAGTTTGCGTAGTTATGTGAAGTCTACCAAACCACACTGTGCCCGCGTGGTGGACGACCATACCCTTCTCACAATGCGAAGAGGCCCACGCCCAGCAGTGGGACAATTTATAAAAGCAGGGCTGATTCAGAATCGTAAAGCTGCCACCATTGAAAGCACTAAGGTGATTCATGTATGCTAGCGGCACATATTTGAATTCATTCCTACTCAAATACCTATTTGTCATCATTAATCAAGATTCGAACCTACGCTTTTGGACAAACTTTCTAGCTAATTGCTCGACCAACAGAGAAGCAACTGAGTTGCTTTCTTGCCGCCATAATCAGTTAATCATATCAACATATTTCTGTTTTACTTATGCGGCATTACTCACGCTTTTATGTCGAATACTCCCACTATATTACATGTATATGTATAGCCCACTGCTGGGTAATGGTATACTTTATTTGGTGTTAGATCTCTTTAGTAGGTGGTCGTCTAGGTAGGTACTGCAGCGAAATTACAGGGCTGTTGAGACTAACCATCGAAAGTCTCAAGTAACGAGCGCCAAAGCAGCGATGCTCCGGACTTTGTTTTGCTATATCATGGACAGGCGTTATCTCTTACTATCAAGAGAGCGTCTCCTCTCATTACTTTTACATGAAAAAATGAGACCTTTTTTTTTGAATACGGATAAGTCCGCCTTTGACCACCAACTCGCCTGACGGTAAGCGATGATGTGATCAAAGATGAAGCTCGCAGACCCAGAAGATATTATTCTTTGAAAAGATCTAGATTGTATCTATCAGCAAAGAAGGAAACCGGCAGCTTGTTCCATTCCCTGGCCGTGCGGATGAGAAAAGTAGAGTAAAATCGTTTGCTACGTATTGGATACGTATTTAGTACCATTTCCACCCGCCGCGAATGTTTTTTTAACGTCAATCAGAGCGTCGCGTTGTCGATTGTTCTCTCCAACTTAATAAAGACAAACACTCCCCCCACAGTTGCCGTGCTGCAGTAACTATCGGCCGATTCCCGTGGTCCAATTTGCGTCTGTAATTGTCGCCAGGGGGCGCTTTGACGTGGAATCACTTCTCACGGGGGATAATTAAACGCCGGCGCTAACAAAACGATAGGTTAAATATAGCCGGGACACTGCCGGGACAGATTGGACCGGTAATGAATGGAGAGGTTCCGTCTACCACGTACTTAGCATGGTTTCAGTTACCTTTGCTGGCATACACGCGGGGATTGTTTTACGAGAATACTTAAGTGCACATTTGTGATGGAACGCTTTTAGTTATGATAACTCAGTTGTTAAATAGCTCGAATTGAATAGAAGAGAGTGACTTCAGATCCTTATTGAGCTTGAAGCCGGAGCCAGCGAAGGGAAAACATGATGAGGAAACCAAATTAGTCCTAGCATTCCTCTGATTGATCGATAGATCAAGTTCTCATTCTATTTGTGAAGTAACTAGCGAATAAAAACATATACCGAAGGGCGTGGGTTCAAACCCCAGCAATGAGCTTGAGCTTGGTGAAAGTGAGCAAACCATAGCGTGATGGTTACTCTACTAGCTAGCTTGGTTACACCAAGCACCTAACATTGTGTTTTAGCGGCCTCGCCTGATAGCCAGTTCCATTCCAGACTAGATGTGTTTACCATCTTCAACGACACCGTCGCTAAACATCATGTGAGCTGTGGTCAAATACCTAGCCTGTCAACTATAAAAAAAACTTAGTTCTTATAACGTATTTAGTTCCATAAGAACTAGAGTGCTGATTCCGTGATGACTATTACAGGAAACTATGTAAATAAACCCCGAGCGTTCTTATCTGCATTGCTAATGTCTCGTCTGGGCTGCGATACAACGATACGCGGCGTGTGGGACGCACTCATTCATTCCTAGATTAGGGCATGACGTGTAGAGTTACTGCTATTCAATTAATATGAGAAAGAAATCTATACCCTGGAGGTTTTTTTTATGGTTGACAGGCTAGGTGTTTGACCACAGCTCACCTGATGTTAAGTGAAGGTGTGGTCGAAGATGGAATAGCACACCTAGCCTGGAATGGAACTGGCTCTTAAGTGAGGCTGCCGGAACACACCGCTAGATGCTTGGCAGCAAATTTCCAACTTGAGGGTGGTAGCTAGCCAGCCGAGTACTAGAAAGTACCCTTCCACCTTGCTATGGTTTCCACACGATGTTTTCCTTCACCGGTGGCTCAAGCTCATTGTTGGGGTTTGAACCCACGCCTTTCGGCATGCGAACCGATCGCGCTAACCACTATCATCGCTACAAAAAAATATTTGTTTACGATATTTATTTATTTGTTATATCTGGTATACGCCGATATAATAAATAAATATCGCAGGACATTGCACACAGCGCCATCTGACCCCAAACTAAGCAAAGCTTGGACTATGGAAGTCAGATAACTGATAGAATACTTACATACTTTTCTGTTACATGATTACTTACGTATATTATTTTGACGTCTCTCGTTCAGATTGATGTAAAAGAGAAAAATCAATATAGTTTTATCTAGAGCAACTTGGCGGATGGCGGATGGTCGGCATCGTCACCGACTCACTCTGTGTCACTTTCAATTAACTCGAAACGAACGTATTTGAAACAAGAATTTCTTTTCAAAGTTATTAATACAATAACTAAGAGTAATTCTTCATTTTAAAAATACACCCCATCGTCGAGAATTACGGCTCTTCTTATGGAAATTTATTCCATCAACTGCTTGGTTTTTTAGGCAATTTTTTTTATAAAAGTAAGTGTCCTTTAGCTTTAACACTGCATATTTTACCTTTTTTGTACTTGGTGGTAGATCTCCTTAGCAGGAAGTCGCCTGAGTAGGCACCACCGCAGTACCAGATATTAATTTTAATTTGAAAATCTTAAAGTACTGACCACCAAAGCAGCGATGCCCTGGACTTTGTTTTGTTACTCAAAGATCTGTATCGCTGCAATGGTCGTGGGCATGCGTTATCTGTTACCATCAGGAGAGCGCCCCATTCGTCTCATTACTTTTTACGTAAAAAAAAAACAAATTTGGTTCGTCTTTTTTCGAGTGAAATTGAATATTATTGAGATTCTAGTTTTAAGGGTACAGCAAGTACCGAAATTATAATATTTAATAATTTTTTTTTTTTTATTTATAAAGAAACCAGGTGGTTTCTTTATAAATAAAAAAAATCTTCCAGTAGGGTATCTACTGGAAGATTTTTGGAAGATCTTTTAAATTCTACCAGTACGATAACTCTGCAGTCGATGGAGGCAAATAGTCAATTGAAGGGGTTGAAGCATTGCAGGTATGCAATATAAGTATAATTATTATATAGTAGGTACAATGGTACAGAATCTAACTTGCTCTTATTTGTTCTTTGTCTATTGCGCAATAGTGTTTTCAAAGACAACTTTATGAGGACCTATAAATTATTTTCCCGGGGTTAGCAGAATGAGGAGCGCAATTCATATTTTCCATCTCAATGAAACTATTCAAAGCAGGAGGCTGTCCATTGTGGTCCGTCGCGGTCCATTGTCGCTCTACAGCCGCTTTGTTTCTCTCGCTGTACAGAACTAAATCTTTATTTAACCAGCTTTGTTCTACTAAACGTACAGTGGGAAGACTTGCCTACGCTTTTCTGAAAAAAATACTTTTTAAAAAGTTTATTTATGTTTGGTCAGAACTAACTTTATTTCACGTGACAGGATGTTAATTACAAAAATGTTTAGCTTGAAATGAAAATTATTACGAAATTGTTTTTTTTCTGACTGCCTACTAAGCTGTTTTAAATTCATCATCCACAGCCTTCTTTATCCCACTGCTGGGCCTCTCTCTTTGCATGCCATCTGCCTCGGTCCTGTGCCAATCTGGTCCAGGTTCGACCCGCGACGGTGACGATATCGTCGACCCATCTTGCGGCTGAACGACCGACGCTCCGCTTCCCTTGCCTAGGCCACCACTCTGTTTTAAATTATATCTGATTATTGTGTTGCTAGTTCTGTTGTTTTAATGAATATGGTGCGTTCGATGAGGAACACAATTTTTTCATGTTCAGTGATTATGTAATTGAAGATGGTAAACATACCTAGCCTGGAATGGAACTGGCTTTCAAGTGAGGCCGCCGGAACACACCGTTAGGCGCTTACAATGAAAGTGGAACCAAGTCGTCCCGTGTCCATGAGCTGTGGATTATTTTTCTGTATTTACGTTATCCAAAGTAAAAATTAGTGTGTAAAATGTGAACGAAAGCAACCAAACATTTCTGCAAGGAATATTCTTTTAAAATGAAATTGGAAGCGGCGCGCTGGCAGACTACAAACCACGAAATAAAGCAGAAGGCTTATTACCTGAGGCATGGCGGAGCCGCGAACCTCATTCCATTTTAAAACAATTATTCCCCAACAATATCACAAAACGTTGTTGATTCAGGGAACGCAAGCCGGCAGTCAAACGGATGATTTAATAACAAGTGCTATTACGAACGCTCATAATTCATTTTCGCATTAGGATAAGAACGCATTAGCCGCATGCAGCGAACTCGGCGCGAATCTCAACCAGAAACTTTTTGATATGAATATTTCCTTTTTTTGAGTTTTTTGGTAGGGACAAAACTACCATGCGCGTCACCGACATGCTAAATTGCTAATGTGACCGCGCCACCGAGATGCCGAGTGCTATCAAAGTCTTCTGTTCTGTCAGCAGTTCCCATGACTGCTTTTTTTGGCATTCATAACAAATAATATGACATTTAAAATGGATGTTGTGTATGTGTTGTGGCGAAATACTATTTTTAAGTATGAATGTAACTTACGAGTATCTGAGGAAAGTGAAACTTGAGTTAATTTGAACAGTTACTGCTGTTAAAATATGTAACATAGATAGCAATGAGTCCTTACACTTTGTTTAAAGATCCCATACCAAGAAAAAAAAACCTTAACAATAAGTTATCACGCTATATTTTATGCAGATTAAAATAATTATTTGTTCTGTTACTGTGTATCATAGTGCCGTGTGACCTTAGGGCGGCTGCCGCGGGCGGGCGGCAGCGAGGGCGGCCGCCGGTGACCCTCGTCGCGGACTGTCCTGCGACTCGGCGGCTGTTAGCGATGTGGGACGCTTCGGATCACACCGGGACTATTTTTTCGTCGAGTCATATTTCTATCTGACAGATTGATAGTTTAGTTTACACTTACTTGAGAAGGGACGCGCGAGGAAGACAATTTTGGAGAGGTGGAAAGGAGGTCTTTTCTCTTGAGTACTTTGTCCTTTCCTTTGAAACATGTAACGCTAATATAATCGTTTTGTTTTGTTTTTTTTTGAGTTATTTAGAAATAATTACACAACGCAATTTTATTTATACATGGCCGACAAACGTCTGTTTGTCGGCCATGTATAAATATTAGAAATGTATAAAAATTGGAAAATATTGGATAGAATAATGGGTATAAAAGCAGTAATCATTTCCCACTAGTACAATTACATTACAAACTTATCTACTTTTTATTTTATTTAAGGGAAAATTGTGCGGTTTGTCTACGGATATAATATCTTGGCTTTTTCTCACGTAAAATAAGGCAAACAGTTTTAACAACGTGATGCCATTTATAGCGATAATAGTTTAGTGTTTAGCGTGGTCGGTTCACAGATCACAGGGCGTGGGTTCAAACCCCAACAATGCTAGCTTAGTTGCCAGTGGTTTTAATACAGAGGCACCGGCACCGAGTCACTTAGAGAAGGAATTTGTAAAGATTATTGTATGTATTTCCATGAAATGATTTCGAGCTAAAACGTAGTTTCGCTAGATCAGCGTTCATATTAATTAAAACCGTTAATTATCGTTTTAAATTCGCTATTATTAACTATTAACATTTTAAAACGCAATTAAAACGACAACATCACATTATCTATAAATTTATGATAGTTCCAATTAATACTAGAAATAATTATACACTGACACAACTATTATTTAAACATTACCGTTTTTTGGACACTCGATTAAAGTGTCAAAATGCATGAAGTGATTCATTGCTGGTGATCATTTTTTGTTGTTTTTTGAAATATACAAAGAAGAAGAGTCTTCTTTGTATATGCGTAATCTCTTACCATCAGACTCTCCTGATGGTAAGAGATTACGCATGTCTATAATTGTCTATGACCATTGCAGCAATACAATTTTGTGTAGAAAAACAAAATTCAGGGTCTCATATCCCACTTTCCACCGTTATTAGAAATGTGAAAGTTTGGATGAATGGATGTTTGTTATTCTTTCACGCAAAAATTGCTGAACGGATTTGGATGAAATTTGGTATAAAGGTAGCTGAGACTCTGGATTAAAACATAGGCTTTTTATCCCGAAAATATGTAGCGGTTAACACCGCGGGGCGCAGCTAGTAAATAATTAATAAGCTAGCTGCAGCACCCTTCAAACCGAAATACAGTAATGTTTACACACTACTGCTTGGCAGCAGAATGTTTGGTACTGTTGTAAATTGTGTTTGGATGCGACACATTAGCACAGCAATTTGCAAACCAAACCGTTTCAGTTTCAAAGCAGCGAATGTCCTACAAGTGTCTCATTTCCATAAAACGGTGTCGGCGATGTAAAGTTTGCGAACAGCGATGCATAAATGTCATCGCTTCATAACTCGCGGCGCGGCGGGTCCGTGCCCCACTTAGCAAATGATGTACACGACACGCGACATGCGACACGCGGCACGCGGCACACCGACACCTCGCGACATTACTGTGACAAACGAGCCGCTAGCGCGCCGCCCACTCGGCCCCGAAGCAAGCTCCACTCATTGTGATTTGTGTTATCATCTCAGCAGAAAATGAATCATGCACGAAGCCGATCATAGAAAGTATCCCTGCGTCCGACCCATACTTCCCTAGCCGCATTCCTACCAATACTACAAAAGTAAGGTTGTGTAGCGATGATAGTTCAGTGGTTAGCGCGGACGGTTCACATTGCATGGATTCAAACCCTAACAATCAGCTTGAGCTTCCGGAGAAGGAAAATACCGTGAGAAAATTATAGCGTGGTGGTAGGTCACTTTCTAGTACTCGGCTGGCTAGCTACCACTATGAAAATCTGCCTTAAACCCCAAGCGCCTGACGGTGTGTTCCAGCAGCTTCACTTGATAGCTAGTTCCATTTCAAGCTAAATATGCTTTACCATCTTCGTACAACTTAACATCAGGTGAGTTACAGTCAAACACCTACGCTATCAAACATAAATAAATAAATTAATAAATAAATAAAATGTATAATTATAAATAAGGTTTTATCATTATTTATAATTATACAAGTCTCCAAGTAATGAGCGCCAAAGCAGCTGCATCCTGGACTTAGTTTTGCTACTCAAAGTTCTGCATATCGCAGCAATGGTCATGGTCAGACGATATCTTTTACCATCAGCAGAGCGTCTCGTTCGGCTCATTACTATTATATTTGACAACCCTGTTGGTTCATTGGTAATATGTCTGCTCAAAAAGCCGAAGGGCGTCGGTTCAATTCCTACCCGGAAAAACATTTAGTAGTATAAAACAAATGTTTCTTGGTGTTCTGTGTTTATTATATTATTGTATTTACAACAAAAAAAAGTATTTAAGTATTCTAACAGTTATCTGACTTCCATCGTGCAAGCTTTGCTTAGTTTGGGGTCAGATGGCGATGTGTGTAATATTCTGCGATATTTATTTATTTAAAAAAATCTACAGTAATAATTTACAGACTTTCAGGCTAATTTAGTAATAAAAAGTGTCCAAACTAACCCTGATTTGTAACTTGTACGTGAGTTAACATTGTACTAGACGATGTTATTCTGTAGACAAGGAGTCGCAGTATAGTACTCGCAGCGCCGGTCGACAAGTGTAGTGTCGTGCCCCCCAGACGTAACCGCCGCATTAGTGTCGTTTATAAAGAACTCTTTTTGTTCCCCGATTGAATATTCCGTCTAGAAATCGCGATCGGTTTAAAAACGGATCGCATAAATTTGCATGACAAACGTGCGCCCCAGCGAAGGGACATTATTTTTTTTTTTAAGAAAAATATGACGACCTTCCCCGATGGAGTTCCCAGGTCTATTTCCATAAATAATAAATAACGATCGAGGACGGAGCAAAAAGTATTCGCTGATATTTATTCCGTTCGCGAATTTTTATCCACTTATCAAGTTTTATCGAGAGCGGAATTGTCGGGCGTTTTGTGCGCCCTCCGCCGGCCGATATTGAAACTACTTTGTTTGTATCGCTTATGCATCGACAATGAGCTGAGAGGACCCGCGTCGCGTCCGCTACGGCGGCGGGCGGAGGGCCTCTTACAAACGTCACTTTGGGAAACCGAGACGGTCAAGCTGTTGAGACTCAATGTACGAGTGTACGTGGGCAGCTATTCATTCAACTTGGCTCTACAAACAACACTATTGTGAATATTTCCGCAATCCTACCAATATTATAAATGTGAAAGTTTGGACGGATATTTGTTACTCTTTTACGCAAAAACTACTGGACGGATTTGGATGAAATTTGGTATGGACGTAGTTGAGACTCTGGATTAAAACATAGACTTTTATCCCGTTAATATGTAGTGGGTAACACCGTAGGGCGCAACTAGTAACATATAAAAACGATGATCGTTTTCCAGGCTAGGTGTGTTTTGCCATCTTCGACCACACCGTCACTTAACACCAACTTGTGCTCCTACCTAGCTTGTCAATTTGAGCTTTAATTACTAATATGTAGAGATTTACTTACTTACTAGATACTTTATCTTATACTGAATAGTGGAGTGCTCAAAAGTCATTAGGTATATAATTTTTTTTATAGTGTGCGTCAATTTTTTGAGTGTTTTGCGTAATGTTTTATAATAAATTTGTATAAAATATGTTTTATAATAAATTTTAGTACCATTATCCTATCGTAAAATAAACGCGTAACTTTGCGCAAGTTTAAGTATTACGTAAGCGCTAACTGGAAGTAGTTAAACCAATGTTTATGTAAAAATAGGAGGAGAGTTAGCGCTTTGCTTACTTTTACTGATTAGGAAGAAGAACAGATTAAGTATTACTTAAATTTTGGTTACCTAATACTTGAAAGCCCTTAACGATAATAAAGTTTTAAAACTTTTGATACTTCTATAGTTTAACGATAAATGTATTTGAACAAAAATTTATGATTAACGTTCGAGTTTTTGAATTTCAAAAGCTAATCATAGGTCTCTTTTCATTGCCAACAACAAAACATAACGCGGTAGATAAAAGTGCTAGGAGTGCTAATAAGCAGCACGACCGAGCTGACAAATGGAACGGCTGCGATAGGGATCTACGTCACATGCTATAAGTAGAGAGGGAAGCTGGCGTTTAGCCCGCGGATCTCCCGGGAGTGGGCACGCTTGCAGTAAGCCACCATACATTACGCCGTATCAGCCACGCTATCTCGTCGGCCGCTTTACCTGTCACATTACAGGGTTATGAGCGAGGACCCCCGAGACCACCTTTGGACGCCGCCTCGCAGATACCAGCTAAGGGAGTCGTGTACAAACACGGCAAAGGTCGAGACTGACCCTCATTTATTTTGCAGCTAAGTAACTATTTATTTAGGTAATACTTAATCTTAACAAAAATATTACTATTTACTAAATCAACAACTACTGCTGTTCTTCTTCTTTCTTTGGTTTTGGCGTCGCGTTTTAGCATTTGCCAGTGTCAAGTAATTATATATTTTCAAGTTTCAAAAGTTAAATAAGTGCCATCGTAGCTAGTTTTAGTCAAAGTCGTCTTTGTCAAGTCCAGTTCGTGTCAGTTAATTCCAGTCATGCTTTAGTAAAGTAGTGGCAACTTTACTACAAAGCTTCGATGGAGTTTTGGAAGCAACACGAAAACTCATGTTTCACCACATTATATCATTTTCCCACACTCGCGCTTGTGATTCGGCACTTTATGAATAAAACACCACCATTTTTATGCATAAACACTCGACAAAACACTAGTTTTGGAAAAAAATACAACGGAGCGACACGACTCTTCCCGCGTTCCCGCCAAAAAACCTACTACTGCTGTTTTATTAAGATGTGTTGTGATGCGTCTTCTATCTTTCTTTGACTTAAAACTTTGTGCATTTTGCCAGTGTGGAATAATCCATAGCTTTCTTATTCCACTGCTGGGTATAGGCTACTTGTCTGCCTCAGTCCTGTGCTAATCTGGTCCAGGTTCGACCTGCGACGGTGATTTTTGAGTACTTGATCAAAATTCAAGTGAAATAACCTAGAGTGTCAGTCAAATTTACTCAAAGTGAGTTAGAGTTAAACCCAGCCGCGCCTTTGTACGCCGCTTTACTACAAACTTCCGACAGAATAAAATCAACAGTATAATAACGCAGCATATAGTTTTCCCACACTCGTGCACGTACTTACTTGGTGGTAGATCTCCTTAGCAGGAGGTCGTCTAGGCAGGTACCACCGCAGTACCAGATATTCTGCCGCCAAGCATTAGTGTGCAAACATTACTGTGTTCCGGTTTGAAGGGTACTGCAGCTAGCGAAATTACTGGGCTGTTGAGACTAACCATCTAGTCTCAAAGTAGTGAGCGCCAAAGCAGCGATGCCCTGGACGTTGTTTTGTTACTCAAAGTTCTGTGTATCGCTGCAATGGTCGTGGACAGGCGGTATCTCTTAACATCAGGAGAGCGCCTCGATCGTCATTACTTTTACATTAAAAAAAAACGTGAATTAGCACGTTATGAAATCACTTTTATACTCAAACACTCGAAAAAACACACATCTAGAACAACATACAATGGTAGAACTGTCAAAACTCTTTGACGCTCTTTCTCGGGAGGCCTGGATTAAAACAAAGTGACGCTACATTTTCCTTTTTATGACGTTTATCTGAAATTTGGTCTCGAATGTTCTTTTAACATAAAACACGACATGTTCACTATTCAGCTTACATTTTTGTTCGCGCGTAAAATGTTATATCCTGATCAGATAATATATTGGATTCACTGTGACATCATTATCCCACTAATGTTATAAATGTGAAAGTTTGGATGGATGGATGGATGTTTGTCACGCAAAAACTAGTGAACGGATTTGGATGAAACTTGGTATGGAGGTAGCTGACACCCTGGATTAACATGTAGTCTACTTTTTATCTTGAAAACATTCAGCGGATAACACCGCGGGGCGCAGCCAGTACCTACCCAATAAATATAAAATAAAAACCACCTCATTAGTCATAAATGATTAGTGACTTAGAAACACCTCTAATATACGTAAATACATGAAATATTAATTTCATTTATTTTAATAACCGCACATTCCTGAAGAAAAAAAGAGTGATTTTTGGAGAGATGCCATTCCAGTGATTTTGCCACTCGCCCCCCAGCTCCGCGCCGCGCGGATCCGACCATAATTCATCGCTTTATCAGTTCTCATAAAAACAAAGCAACCACGCCTGTAAACAACGACTCTTTCTTTCCGCCGCGAGATACTAGAAACTAAAGGAATATTTAAATCAGACGAGATAACGCGAATGTTATGCCGGCAAGCTGCGGCTATGATTCCTCGAGCGCGCGGGCTCGTCCGAGCTCGCTTCGTGCCCTACTCTGTGATACAAGTCTACAACTATTATAGACGTACGCCTCAGTTTATTTTTTTATAGGTAGGCTTACGTTTAACCGTCATCTCACCTGATGTTAAGGGATGATGCGGTCTACGCTTGCCTAGAAAATACAGATTCATTCACGAAATCACCCATATTGTATCCAGCGGGTTATACCCACTCAGTCAGCGCATTCCATTATCTAACGGTTTGCATAATGAACGTGGAATCAAACAACAATGTTAATATTGGCTGGAAACACAATTTATATATTTTTTTCAGAATGCCCCTAAACCCAAACACGTATTTTGGTATAAAAATCACAATCAAACATACAAAACTGATTTTCATTAAATTTCTATTGGATCAATCTAAAAGGATTTAAAATGACGGAGTTCTGAGGTAACAAAAAAAAATGAGACTTGTTTTTTGGAAATTTTAATGCACGAAATCTGACTAAACTAAACTGTAAACAATTGGAAATGTTTTTACCAAATACGAGTAGAGATGAGATGCTTATATTTTCTGTTTTAATGAGTGCTATGTAACTTTACCGCGCTGGCAAGTAACAACCTCATTATCCTGCCGACAAATCATACTGGAAAGCATAGTTTCTTTTATTCTACTAACTTCCAATTTGTTTTTCTCTGAAGCGCTGTTGGAGCTATGCAGCGAGTAGATATCCTTGAGAATACAGCTCTTGGGAGTGGAAATCTCACAACGTATTACTGGTTTAGGACTTGTAGGCGTCGCTCGCTTGAAGCGCTCGTAATGTTCCAGCGTGGCTGTTTTCATTTTTTTTTAGTTTTCCGTCTACTACTAAACATAAGCGTCTCGCAAGAAACACCATTTAACCCGATTTGCAATTGTCTATTAAATGGCGAATTTTCATACAGCACAGGATTTTTCTCCCCAATTTTTTTTCCTGTGTATTATCGTGCAATCAGTAATTTTCGACTATAAACAGATGGGATGTGTGCTTTTTGGCACGTAGGGCGCTGTTGGAACTGGCCCTGTATGTTATTCTTTACTGGTCAAAGATATCTCGCCGCTTCTTAAGTCGACGTATGGTTTCAGGGATAGTCAGTTGCCCCCAACTGGCTGCCCACATAAAGAGTGTAATGTTTTCAGGGTTCATTTGTGCGTACGCAAGTTTCTTTATTCCACCATAGATTTTAAATGCCTAAACAGATTTGGAAAGATTGTTAATCTGTGACGTCACGATTACAGTTAAAAAAAAAACAAACAGTTTTATCTTTAGTATGAAGTTTTTTTAAAGAGCTAACGGGATGAACCTCTTTTTCTGCAAGATATTCTCATCTTTCAGTTCAGCTGCAATACTATTAATATCAGTTTAGAGATGCTGTTCTGCGAAGGCGACTGCGCTGTAATCGCACGAGGTCGGAGAGATCCGACAAAGGATGCTCCG
Organism: Biston betularia; assembly: GCA_905404145.2. Taxonomy (NCBI): domain Eukaryota; kingdom Metazoa; phylum Arthropoda; class Insecta; order Lepidoptera; family Geometridae; genus Biston; species Biston betularia. The sequence goes on from FR989863.1 coordinate 276,186, forward strand.
ACGCCGATGTGACGGCGCTGCTTCTAATATGAACATAGTTTTATTTACGGGGACGTCGCTGTACCGGGAAATGAAAATTAATATTGTTATGTTCGAATAAAAGGAACCCGAGACTTGATGCAAATCTTTTTTGTACTATGTAAGTCGTAGTAAAAGATGTGCGAGAAGTTGGGAATAAAGAATTGCATTAAAAAGACATAATGACACGACTCGTTTGACTTGTACTGTCGTTTGTAATGAAAAATGTATTTACATAGAATTAGTATGGGATACTCAATAAAGTGTGTGTAGTGTAGTAGATTGGTGGTAGAACTCCTTAGCAGGAGGTCGTCTAGGTAGGTACCACCGCAGTACCAGATAATCTGCCGCCAAGTAGTAGCGTGTAAACATTACTGTGTTCCGGTTTGAAGGGTACTGCAGCTAGCGAAATCACATGGCTGTTGAGGCTAACCATCGAAAGTCTCAAAGTAATGATCACCAAAACTGCGATGCCCTAGACTTTGTTTTGCCAATCAAAGTTCTGTGTATCACTGCAATGGTCATGGACAGGCGTTATCTCTTACCATCAGGGAGCGTCACGTTCGTCTCATAAAAAAATGTGTATTTGTGTGCTCATTTCTTTGCGCTGAGCTATCATTGCTATGTATGTATGTACGTATACATGTATTTACGTTTGTATGTATGTGTTTGTTACTGCACGCTGTAACTGTTCGTGCAAGCCGCTACAAGGATTAATATGGGTGAGATGAGATTTAGGCGCCCTCGTAGGTGTGCCATGTATAGGTATTAAGATTTTACTTTCGCCATAAAGCTAGTCCCTTATGATGAATATTTACAAAAGTTTCGACACTAAAGCAAGTCGTTAAAGATGTTTAACCTCTATACCGCTAGTTTTATGGCCCAAATACGTACTTCCGGCGTCGTAAACCGTTATCGTGTAGGTTGCGCCTTCGCCCATATACCCGCTCAAAGGGTTTCATTGATTCGGTTCGAAACTATTTCTGCTGTAAAACAAATTATTCTTCTTTCTTTGTTTTTCATACGCGGACGCGTATGATATGATACGCGCGTGTCAGCGCCCTATGTTAACGATTAATAAATATCGTAGGATTATACACACAGCGCCATCTGGCCCCAAACTAGGCAGAGCTTGTGGGATGGAAGTCAGATAACTGATAGAATACATAAATACTTTTTTTGTTTGTAAATACATACAGTACACCCTGACACAGAACAAACATTTGTTTATTCACAAAATGTTTGCCCTGTGTGGGAATCGAACCCACGCCCTACGGCTCTCAAGGCAGATATACTACCAATGAGCCAACGGGGCTGTCAGTTCAGGATTAGTTCATAGTTGTACTAGATTAATAAATAGTAGCAGCTCCCTCTGCCATAGATTACTTAGCAGTTTGTAAAAGAGTAGGTACTTAATGTAAGCATTCCTTATGTTTTGGAGGCAGACGGTGCCAAGCCTGTGACGTGATTAGACGACTTTAAAAAGGACAAGTTGTTAATTTATTACTTAGCAAGAAATATGAAAGACAGATAAGACTTTCTCAATTTGCGTGTAGTTTTTTTTTGATTAATGGTTGACAGGCTAGTTGTTTGACCACAGCTCACCTGATGTTAAGTGAAGTTGTGGTCGAAGATGGTAAAGCACACCTAGCCTGGAATGGAACTAGCTGCCGGAAGACACCGTTAGATGCTTGGCGGCAGATTTTCAACTTGAGGGTGGTAGCTAGCCAGCCGAGTACTAGAAAGTACCCTACCACCACGCTATGGTTTCCTCACGATATTTTCCTTCACCGGCAGCTCAAGCTCATTGTTGGGGTTTGAACCCACGCCCTTCGGCATGCGAACCTACCGCGCTAACCACTGAGCTATCATCGCTACAAAGTAGTTAGTTATATTGTGTTAAATTAGCAAAGGTTACAAAGCTTTTATGTTTACAATTAAAAAAAAACACTCCATGACCCTCAGGCCAACTAAACGCGCTGCTCCAATGAAACAGCGAGGTTCCAAAGTTTATTTATTGTCCGTCGTTTTTACTATTTTTTTAATCGGTTGTTGAGCTATGAGTTCTTGGATATTGGCTAGTTGTTCCATTTTATCTAAATAAATAATTAATTATTGTAATTACTGGCTGCGCCCCGCAGTGTCACCCGCTACAGGTTTTCGGAGTAAAAAGTAGCTTATGTGTTAATCCAGGGTCTCAGCTACCTCTATACCAAATTTCATCCAAATCCGTTCAGTAGTTTTTGCGTGAAAGGGTCACAAACATCCACCCAAACTTTCACAAGTGAGATTATTATAATAAATCGTGATGATATTTAATTCGCTTTATGTTCCTATTTATTTGTGTGAACGTTTGTATCGAAGCTGTTGATCGTGCTATTAGTATGAAACTAAATGAATTAAAGATTTTTAGACAATTTGAATGCGGAAATCTAAAACCGCTGGATGGGTTATGCCGATCATTGTTTGTCGGTTCGAGTCCCGACTCTTTCAGCGATCGCTACATGGTTCACTTCGACAATTATTGTATTGTCTCGTATTGAAAAGCCAATGCCAGTTACTGCGGTACACTGCAGTCACCTCCCCGGAGTTGGATACTAAATCTTACTTTCTCGGAACAGAGTTGGTTTCACTTTGCGGGCGGTGTTTAGTGTAATGTTAGTGTCGTGACCGCGCATACATTCCGATCGCATATTTAATTGCAGCCGGTTCGGTTACGGACCCTGCACGCTGTGATCGGCATGTAATACATTTTGTAGTTGTTTTAAACTCTACTTTTCATTTAAAGTTATCCACTGGGCTGGGGCAGTACTGTACTGGGCCATGATTTGGGCTTGACCGTGTACAAATACTACATAGATATTAAAGCGCATGTCACTGCATCTATAGACAGCAAAGCAGAAAAACGAATTCAAGTTATGCATAGTCACAGTCATAGTATTTTATTTGATAACATAAGTTACAAGCCAATTAAAAAAAAACATTTAAAAAAAACATAAATCGATTTGGTGATGAATTTCCTTAGCAAGAGGTTGTCTAGGTAGTTACCACCGCAGTACCAGTTCTGCCGCCGAGCAGTAGTGTGTAAACATTACTGTGTTCCGGTTTGAAGGCTACTACAGCTAGCGAAATTACTGGGCTGTTGAGACTAACCATCGAAAGTCTCAAAGTAATGAGCGCCAAAGCAGCGATTCCTGGACTTTGTCGTGCTAAAAGTTCTGTTATCCCAACAATGGTCATGGACAAGCGTTATCTCTTACCATCAGGAGTGCGTCTCGTTCGTCTCGTTACTTTTTCCATAAAAAATAAAAATTCGCTAGCTGCAGTACCCTTCAAACCGAAACCCAGTAATGTTTCCACACTACTGCTTGTCAACAGGACGTCTGGTACATGCGGTGGTATTTAGACGACTTCCTGCTAAGTAGATCTACTACCATTTATGTTATACTTGGTTACGTTTTTCTTGTTACTGAGAGAACGAGATGAAGTTCAAAGTACATAAAATAAAAATCCCGTGCAGATAGGGATTTTATTGTAGTCCCGTCGCATTGATACCCATCTAGGCGAGTGGCTCAGTATGACAGATTCCGAAAGGAGGTAAGCGGATGAGCTCGTGTCGTGTGAACAGACCTTTATACTTCAATTTATTGGCGACTCGTGATTATCATCGGGAATGGGTAGAATTATTCGGAAATAGTCCAGAATGTACAATTTAACCATTTTGTTATTGCTATTGATATACAATTTTAGGTTTCGGTTGTACTTACGGTAATGACGCTATTTAAGGTTAATATCGATGCTGAGCGTGTTTACATAATTTGTGTTTGTCAGCATAATGTGTGATATTATGTACCTAATAATATTTTGACAGTAATTTCTCGAAGCATGATTGCATCGTAAATTCTTTAAGTGTGTTTATTTTTAAGCGAGTACAAAAAAGGAGAAGGTTCTCAATTCAGTTGCATCTTTTATATTCGTGACCTCAGAACTCCGTCAAGGCCGATTTGAAAAAAAAAAACATTTCATATTGTTCTCATAAAATTTTTATCCAATTTTTCTACCAATACCAAAAAATATGTCATTGCAGTGTTCAAGATTGTGTATTTTACTTTCCTGTGACTTTTCGGTGGTGTTTACGGTCACTAGAGTAGTGTCCATGATTTACCTACATTCCAGCATTATCATCAGATGATAATAAAACCGGAAGGCTAACCTAACCGTGCTTGGGTTTAGAGAAATGGAAACGGGTTTTTTTGTACGTCATAAATTAGGCATTTTATGTAATAGAGTACAACATACGCTTCAGTCAGTCATATCGGAATTTTCAGTTGAAATCGGAGTTTTTCAAAATTTAATTACATTAGCAAGGCGTTGCCGGCCTGAATATGCTTGTTTGATTAAATCCTTCTTTATATTTTCTACTTTCATAATTGTTTTCATCTACATAAGTTCGTCCAGTCCAGGGTACTTTGGACCTGGCCTTTCTTTGAATGTGTTTAACTTAATTGTGTGAAATTATCTCTAAGTTCGATGCAGCTTGCTTTCTAGTACAACACAACGCTCTCTTAGAATGCAGTTCTGCACTTGCACAGCAACACCACTCCAGCTATGCAGTGTGCATCCTGTAGTGGGGTTTACAGCTAAGTACTAAGAGCCACGTCCGCTAGATTTGCAGCTTCCTCTGTGACGGTGCCTTGTTCCACTGTATTGTTCTGGCGTGAATCGTTGTCACGTGTGCTTTGTTGCTATTGTTCATTGTGGACCTACAGATATAATGCGAGAAAAGGTAATTTACGGACCTATGTTGAACGCAGAACTTAACCAAAAAGAGCGTATTGTGCGCATCATCGTGAACAAGTCTTATCAAATCGCTACAAAATCACCTGTTCCATAGAATATCTTTCAGTCGATAAGATGTACAGAATAACTGTTTTATTTTGGAGGTTCAATGATAATACAATTATCGTTACTAATTAAATTAATGTTAACAAATCTTACTTTGCTGATTTCGATATCATATCCGTGTAAATGATATTTACCTAATCGATTTACTTTTGATTTTATCCTTCAAGCTTACTTGGTGGTAGGTTTCCTTAGCAGGAAGTCGTCTCGGTAGGTACCACCGCTGTACCAGATAATCCGCCGCCAAGCAGTAGTGTGTAGACATTACTGTGTTCCGGTTTGAAGGGTGTGGTGGGTGGGTTTGAAGTCTTGATCACCGTCGCAGAGTGGCATGTCTATCTATTTTTTATCGGATACATTTCGGGGAGTGTTCGCAGGAGCTCCATGACCTCATCCCACCGTCTCCGTTCCACCACAGGACGAGCAGAAAAACGGCTCATTACCATCCGTTCCTCGTGGGCGTTCCCAGTATTCGTACGCAGCGATTCCGCTCTACTTTTCTGATGCGCACGGCCCACAAATGGAACTCATTGCCGGCTTCCCTGTTTCCCATAAATTACAATTTGGACGTTTTTAAGGCTAGAGTGAATAGATTTCTTCTGGATCAGCGTGCTCCATCTTCGGCCACACCGTCGCTTTGCATTAGGCGAGTTGGTGGCCAAACGTAGATCTATTAAATGTAAAAAAAAAAAAAAAAGGGTACTGCAGCTAGCGAAATTACTGGGCTGTTGAGACTAATCATCGAAAGTCTCAAAGTAATGAGCGCCAAAGCAGCGATGCCCCTGACTTTGTTTTGCTACTCAAAGTTCTATGCATCGCTGCAATGGCCATGGGCATGCGTAATCTCCTACCATCAAGAAAGCGCATCGTTCGTTTCATTACTTTTACATAAAAAAAAAGCTTACACTCATTTCGTTTTTGTAAGCGATTCCTATACATTACGAGAAAGGAAGCGTTAGTAAGTTGTAATATTTGTTATGCTTTGAAGCGCAGATTTAGTATTTCCAACTCGTTTATACATAGGGGTGTGTATCATTGAGTTGGAAATACTTTTCTGCGAAATAGTTTTTATTTAAAGTTAGACCAAGCGAGGTATTTTGTAAAGTTTTTCAAACCTGAGATGTTTTTATCTCGCAGCAAGGATGTTCTCTCAGAAATATTAAAATAGTCTAGTATTTGCAGATTCATTGAAGGCAATTAGCGGAGCTTTTCAGAAATTTCGGCAGCCTAGTTGAGATACCGTTTTCGTTCCAACCTGAAGAATTGTGATGACTCCAAACGGTGAAAGAAAATATCGTGAAGAAACTTACATAATTATCCAAAAATTCACAAAAAAATTCTCGACAATGTGTGAAGTTTGCCAACCCAACCCGCACTTGGCCACTATAGTGGGCTATGCCTTTACACTTCTCACAATGAGAAGAAGTCCGAGCCCATCAGTGGGACAGTTTATAAAAACAAGACTGATTCGAAGCGGAGCTTTTTCCGTACACATAATAATTTCACTTTACGTTCAGTAACACGTTCAACAGTACAGCATAAACGTACTGCTCATTACGTGTACTACCGCCAGGTCATACCTTTACAAAAGCCCACTCTCAGGTTAATGCAGTACTTAGCGTATTTACATAATCCTTTGTGCAACTTCAAATAAACGGTTACAAAGCGATCTTAAAAGGATTATAGGTAACCTAAAGCACTACACAAGATACAAGACATACAACTGTTGCCAGCCCTGTTGGTTCATTGGTAGTATGTCTGCTCCAAGAGCTGAAGGGTGTGGGTTCGATTGAACCAATGAACTAACAGGGTTGTCAAAAAATGTTTGTTCTTTGTCTGGGTGTACTGTATGTATTTACAAAAAAATATCTAGTTAAGTATTATCAATTATCTGTCTTCCATAGCATAAGCTTTCCTTAGTTTGGGGTCAGATGGCGCTGTGCGTTTAACTAAAAAAAAACTTACTTTTAGGAACATGGAGCACGAATGAAACTAGGATTATTTTGCTTTTATATTAAGGTAACACCAGTTGGTAGATTTAGGCGGTGAATCTCATTAGCTGGAAGGCGTCTACTACCGCAGTGTCAGATATTCTGCAGCCAAGCAGCAGTGTAAATGTTACTGTGGATTTGACGGGCACTACAGCACTACACTACTAGCAAAATTACAGAGCTATCGGAGCTAATCATTGAATGGTTCAAGTAATGAGAGCGAAAGCAGCGGTGCCTTGGACTTTACCATTTATTTATTGACTAGCGGTTCGTCCCGACTTTGCACGGGAAAACAAAACTCGATTAACAATATACAATACAATTTTTTTATTAATAACACCAAAGTTACAGGTAAAGTTAATTGGAATACAAAGAAAATAGAAATAAGCAAAAAAAAAAACAAATGGCAAAATACAAACAACTACGAATATATATTTCAATATTTAGATTGTTTCTCTGTTAAAAATGACAGGATATTTGTAAATTCGCGTTACTGGCAACGCAGAGCGGTTGGTACGGAAATGTGACTTAAACACAAACAGAGAGGAAAATGTATCTACAAAATCTGGCGCGAAAAGTTTTCGACCACGCACCGACAATAAATCTTCCGTACTTGTGACGACAATTCGCAATAATTTCCTCAAGCGGCCCGCCCGCCTAACGACAGCCACAGATTGAATAATATTCGCAGCCTCGCTATAAGGGATTCAGTAAAATATTGTCAATTGTGAACTTCGTTAAAATTAAAAAAAAAACTATGAAAATGTGTCACGTGCATTGCAGCAAGTACATAAAAAAACCATAATAAAAATTGTAGGACATTTCACACATTACCATCTGGATAAAGATACACATGGGCAAAATGCACTTGCTCATGTGTTCTGCTGTCGCCTTCATTGCTAATAGCGACAATAATAAATTAATATTAAATAAGTCATCATCATCAGCCTATATTAGTCCACTGCTGGGCATAGGCCTCTCCCAAGACACGCCACTGAGCCCGATCGACGGCTCTTCGCTTCCATCCACCGATAGCTGTCCTATATCGTGACAACGTAGTTTATTATCTGATTTTAATGATACAAGCTTTGCATAGTTTGGGGTCAGATGGCGCTGTGTGCAATGTACTACGATATTTATGTTAGCAAATGAGCTAATAGAGATAATTGAAGTGTGTTTAAAAGCGAGTTCCTTGATCTGAGACGCATCACAGAACCACCGACGCTGTGGAGGAGCCCCGGCGCGGCGCGGCGCGGCGGCGCGCGAGCCCGACGTGGAGCTATCGCCCGCGCCGGGCAGCCGCCCGCTGTCCGACATTAAACCCAACAATATTGTTATGCCATCTGTTTATTCTTATTCATGGCCCCGACCGATCTTTTATTCGCCGGACAAATGCGATTTATTATTTATTTGCGCACATTTGCAGCGTAGCGAGCGGACGCGTGCTTTGTTTCATTTTATGGTGTCGGGTGGAAGGTAAATAAATGATCGCGGGCCGCTCTCTCTTCGGATTCCCTTGCTTGTTTTATTGAGGGCCGCTTTTTGTATTTACGCGATCTGTCCGCCGCTCGTGTCGTTCTTTATTTACAACTTGCTTTACTTTTGATGAAGGCTCGGTTTGATTATAGACTTGGATCGGAGTTTGACTGCTATTTTGCATGTTCACTGATGATGTACGCTTGCTTGAGAGAAACAAACCAATTTCGCACACCCATCTATTTACAGCGTGAAGAGGTAACAAATAAACACACTACGTACAAACTTTTTGAATTTGTTGACTGCCCTGTTAGTTAATTTAAAAGGTATTGTATATGCTCCAAGAGCGTGGGTTCGATTTCCACTCAGGACAAAAACATCCGGAAAATGTTTGTTCTGTGACTGGCTGTAAGTATTAAAATCTAGCAAACGCCGCGCGGTTTCACCCGCGTAGTTCCCGTTCCCGTTGGAACACAGGGATAAAATATAGCTTATGTCACCGGAGATAGTGTAGCTTCCCACAGGTGTTTTTTTTTAAATTGTTCCAGTAGTTTCCGATCCTATTCATTACAAACAAACAATCAAATCTTTCCTCTTTACAATAGTATAGATAGACGACGTATTCAACATAATATCTTATAATGACAGGTTGAAAGACTGAGAAAATGTTATAATCGGTGTCTAAGTAGGTACAGCTGCCTTCGCAGACATTGTGTTCCGGAACCCGCATGTTCTAGAATCCCAAAATCCCTTTGAAAGTCACCAAATTACATCAAAAGCTGGTTACAGTGGAGCTCGTTAAAACGAGAGAGCGCTACAAGGCAATAATAAAAGTTAGTGGAAATTACCATCAGTAAGTTACAAACTTACCCACTTCCCGCCGACTGTTCTCCGCTCTACGGCTAAACTCCTAATGAACTCCACGTTATTCCGTTTAAAGACGATCTAAATACGTGTAATTAGCTTCCTCCTAAGATTTTATCTGTTTCTCCTTTGACTTACACAGAAATAATTATTCCGACAAATCTATCCAGACGGGTCCTTTAGATTTCAAAGCGTACTCGAAACCTTTTAAGTTGTAAGAAAATTATGAGCAATGTCTTATGAAGCCGTTGAATTTATCTTTCCGTGGACGAGTTAGCATTGACATTAATCGCCATCACACTAACGCTACCAATGTGGAAGTAATTATTTATTTCTGTCTACACGAATAAATATGTTCAAAATAACTTTATCCTCAAAGAAACGTCACCTAATTCTATAAGTCTATACTCGTAGTTCCGACAGCCTAGTTGAGAGACCGTCTGGCTGCCAATCCGAAGGTTCTGGGTTCGAATCTCACGGCACGCACCTCGATGTTTTCTAAGTTATGTGTGTTTTACCGATGACTCTAAGCGGTGAAGGAAAACATCGTGAGGAAACCTATGGTAAGTTTTTTATTTTCCTTTCACGCCATGTCAGCGTTGTTTTAAAAATCAGATCCTCGAAGATGTATGTAGCCAGCGTAGACTACAACCTCACCCCTCTTACTTTGACGAAATAAATAAAACGTTGTCAGATCGAGCGACGTTTGACTTGTAATAAAAAGTAATAAAGCCAAATAATAATTGTGTCCGGCCACGTGTAAGACCGCTGAGTACAATCAAAATGCAATTTCGTCAGGCGAAGTGGAGACGAAGCGGAGCGGATTCTTGTCCACTCCGGCCGCGCCGGGTCGTCGTCGGTCGTCTCGCAGCGTTTCGCCAGCAATATGCATTGTCCGGGACAATTTCGCGCTCTTGCCCCTTTTGTTGTTGTATTCGTTTTTCTCGTTTTCAATCTTTGTAATCCGCTCGCATTTTGAGCGAAAACCATTTTTGAATCATATTGTTTTCTATTGGACGGGATTGCTGTCTGTTTCATTGAGAAGTAATGTACCTCGTAACGGCGCTCGGGAGCGCATTGTTCGAAAACTGGTTTATTCCGTAACATTTTTAATTGTAAAATATTTTTTCGTACCGGCTAGTAAGAAATTTAACAGGATTAAAAATATGGCCGTACCTACTTAAAAAAATGAGGGCAACGGGTGTTAACCGACGCATTTCATAATCGCGTTAAGTGGTTAATTGGCTTAACGTACTTTATAATATATATACAATATACATATTGTGTATATGTAAATCGTTTCAAAACCACCGGCTAATTACCTACCTAGTAGATATTAACATTTCACAAGGTGACTAGTGGGTGACACATCACATGCTCTATCAACCATCATCTCCAATGTGAAATGTCACGCAAGGAAGTGGTAAGCGCGGTCGGTTCACACGTCAAAAGACAGGGGTTCAAACCCAACAATGAGTTTGAGCTGCTGATGAAGGAAAACATCGTTAGGAAACGATATCATGGTTCTAAACTTTAGTCTAGTCTGTAGTCTTAGTTCTAGATATCATGGTATGGCTTCTAGTTTCAAGTAGTCTCTAGTACTCGGCTGGCTAGCTACCTTCAAGTTGAAAATTTGCTGCCAAGCACCTAACGGTGTGTTCCAGCAGGTATTTGAAATTTTGTTTTTATTCATTGATCAATGTTTTGTAATGCACATAATTATTTGAAACGATTTTACGAAATTTGACTTTGTAACATTGGCGTTATCAATAACATATTTGTATTTGTAGTCTCACGTAAGAGGTGGTTCCATTCCACGCTAGGTGCGTAGGTATACCATGTTCGACCACAAAGTCATTTAACATCAGGTGAGCTGTGGCCAGACACCCAGAAAACAAATGGAATTGAAAGTGGCCGCTTTAATTACAAATGAATTTTAAGCAATAATCAATACCTTTACCTTTTAATCTAGTCAAGAGCATCTCATCCCTATTTATCAATGAGAACATTTCATGTTAGCATTTTGATATATACGCCAAACTAAAGCTGCCTATTCGAAATGCAACAAACAATAGAGATAAAAAGATATACACTACTAGCTGCGCCCCGCGTTGTTACCCGCTACATGTTTATGGTATAAAAAGTAGCCTATGTGTAATCCAGGGTCTCAGCTGGTAGCCGGAGGTATCCATACCAAATTTCATCCAAATCCATTCAGTAGTTTTTGCGTGAAAGAGTAACAAACATCCATCCATTCAAACTTTCAAATCTGTAATATTAGTGGGATTAGTGTGTTTAGAACCAGCGGGTGTAACCTGATAGGTACAATCTGCCTACAAGTCGCGAGTGAATCGGCAAGTGTGTTCCCCTGCAGACCGCATTTTCGTTTATCATCAGGCGAGATGGCGGACAAACAAAGCCTATTTGCAATTTTAAAAAAATAAACTAGACCGGGCACATGGTTGGATCCCGTCAGTATGGAGGAACTGGCAACCCCGCTTCATTGCACAATCGAACTCAGCTATACAGTATACAAGCTGTCCTCGCGTTGTGCAAATCACTGTTCTCACCTGTCAGTATCAATCTTAATTACGGAGCGTTTCTCAGGAAGGGCGCGATTTGTGTCAATCTGCTGTGGGCGCGATCCTATGGGCACGCTTTGTGGGCGGGGCGGGCTTGGGGGTCACGTTACAGCTGCGGCATTTTATCTGCATCGGCTTGCCGGGTTGGCACTACCACGGCTAGGGAAATATTATTCTTAATATAGTGATGAAATTTTGTAGCGATGATAGCTCAGTGATTAGCGAGGTCGGTTCTCACACCGAAAGGCGTGGGCTCAAAACCTAGCAATGAGGTTGAAGTGCCGTGAAGCATAACATTGCGAGGAAACCCATAGCATGGTGGTAGGGTATTTTTTGGTACTCCGCTGGCTGATGACCCCCCTCAAATTGAAAATTGCCGCCAAGCTTCTAATGGTCTGTTTTGATAGCCTTTCTTAAAAGCCAGTTCCATTCCAGGCCAGGTGTGTTTACCATCTTTGACCACAATGTTACTTAAGATTTGCTGAGCTGTGGTCAAGCACCTAGCCTGTCAAACATAAAAAAACAGATACACGGTTACTCGCGTCCTTAGTACTGCAAATAATATGTACTAAAGAAGCAAATCAGAAGTCGCGCAGAAATTTAAGTATTTCATACATTTAGTTGAGTGTAAATTAAATGGCCTACATAAGCCGATATTAGCGGATCCCGCGCCTTTTGTCTAGCAAAAAAGCGTTTTAAGAATGAGTGTACGTGCGTACATCGATATATGGAACGAAGTCTATCTGATAACGCTTTGTTTACCCAGGGCTACATTAAAATCAATGATCGCATCAAACCACGATCGTGTAATTACACCATTAACACCATAATTCCAAAAAGACAAATGGCTCATTTCCATACGAAAGATAGAGGCGAATAAACTGGAACTGCCCCGGAGCACAGCACGGAAAGGCAAACAGATCCATGCCGATTACACGCCACAGAGCCACGCATACTGTCTATACACGAATACACAGGTTAACTCGAAGTAACTACAGCTGACGATGTAGATTGTATATCAGTTTCTACAGACAACACCACAAATTAGGCTTATGGTAACACCATTCGATACAGACCATGGCATAGTAAGTACGAACGAAGACACAGCGCATACATCAGTTAGTACGGAAGACACGGATGAGGAAGCAGTTAGTATAGACAGTGGCATAGATAACGCAGCAGTGGGTAAGAGAAAGGCGATGGCGTGTTGAAGGTAATTACGAGTACAGGCTGTAATCGACTCCGCCGTAATCAACAATTGCAAAGTTACTGAAACCACTTATGGGGAAATGTTTTGGGTAATTTAATATTAATGTTGCCACTTCTGGGACGTGTTCTAAGGAACGAGAGAACAATGAAAGGAGTAACATAAAACGATCCACCTTTGAAACAGATTTTCAAGCGATCTTTAATGACACCCAACTTCATTTTTGTCATATAACTAAGATAGTCGACGTCGATGTTTTAGTAAATTTCTCCGTGTTCACGTTCACCGAAGCTACATACAACATACCCGATGTTGTATGTTGCGACGGTGAATTTACAGTTATATTAAAAACTAGCGGCCCGTCCGGAAAGCAAAATTCGATTAACAAAATAATGTAGTATACTAATGATGAAAGAATTTTTCAGATCGGTCCAGTAGTTTTGGAGCCTATTCAATACAAACAAACAGAAATCAAATCTTTCCTCTTTATAAATAATTAGTGCAGGTAGACTCAAGCGGTGAGTCTTTGATTCTCTCTAGAGAGTATCATCTCTGTGGTGAGAAAACATAAAAAGATATAATCAAAAAAGTATACTTTTTTTAAAGTCAGCTAAAAAATTGACATTTAAACTCTAAAAACCAAATGCGGTAACACTTTGACTATCACGGCTCACTACTTTGATTCGCTTCCAATTTAACAAAATTAATTAGAAAATGGACTTTTATGTAAATTTAACTTAATGCCAATTACTGTTGTTAGCTAACTTAATAAGTGGGTTTAATAACTGGCCGTTCAAACAGCTAATAACTGAACAAGTTTTAGAATTGCAGCCATTTTATTAAGTTGTAACACAACGGCTTGGGTTAGACACGTTTTAAAGTGTGGGAAAATATAGGTTAGGTGGGGAAAGGACTTTTTAAGGATAAATTGGTAAGAGTGCACAGTTAGTTGGTGATTGGTATATGACGGATTATTGTTAATTGGTCTGACATAGTACAGTACACAGGTACATGACCTGTAACTGTGGTGTTATTAATAAAAGATTTGTATTTGTATTTGTCCATTCTTCCAAGTCGACTTTGTCGGTGAGCCGTCGTATCATTCGAGAGCGATGGGGCGTAGTTGTGGCAAAGAATACAAAGTAGCTAGTGAACATTTTGATAGAGCGCGCTAACTAGCCGACATTGAAATCGAGGAAGGTTACAAAATAATAAGATACAATTCTTTATTTAACTGATTACATAAAAATTATAAGTCATATCCCAATTCGTGCAAAACTACTTAATATTACTATTTTAAGATGTTAATATTGCAAGTAAATATTTATGGCAATATGATAAAATGACGTTCAATTTTAATTTCCAGTAATAGTAATTTGATAGCTGTCGTAAAAGGTATCTATGAACTATAAGATCTTGGTTTCTAGATGGTTCTAGCTTGGTTCTAAAGCACGTGGTGGCGCGGTGCATCCCGGAAGAAAGCGCGTACGCGGTTATAGACAGTAGGGCCCATCTGGCCCATTCCATCCCAGTATATACCGACCTCTCCGACTTGACAAGCCGATACGACGGCGTTACTCTTACTGCTCTTTCTTTTTAGTGTTTCCCTGTTTAGAAATTTATCTGTTAGTATCCGTGATTTGTTGCAAATTTCCTCCGTACATTTTTTTCTAAAAAAATATAGATGTAGGTTTTATTTAAGGGATTCGTAGATAACAATTAAGATGTTAATCACTTGTAGAATGTTTTTTTAAAATTATTAATAGGCTTGCGTTTGACCGTCATATCGCCTGATATTAAGCTTAGATGTAGTCTACAATTTCATTGTTTATCGGTTCGTACAATGAAGGTTCAAATGAAGTCACATAATTTTAATCTATGTGCATGTTTTGTACATAGTTTGTGTACGGAGCAAAGCTCTCATAAAGTCCATTCTGTAGCAAACTAGACAACATTGTAGAGTTAACTGGAGCTCTCTACTTTCGCTATAAGTGCCATAATTTATTCTGCGGTTTAGCGTGATTTCGGAGAGCAGTTTGTTTAGTATACCTATTTAAATAATGCAATAAATGCAGAAAGTAATTAGTAGTTGTTTGTACAGAATGTTATGCGGAAAAGTGTAAAAATTACATTCACACACGAGCACTCGAGATATGTAATGGACTACTTACTGCACTTACTATTTATCTGTTGTATATCTATTGTACAATAAAATAAAAATAAAATAAAATAGCTAGGTGCATAATACATTTACAAAAATGAAAAATATTCAGTCTTACGTCGTCAGTATCTTCGATCACAAAGGAAACAAAATAAAGATTTGTTTTAAAATGATAGAGTGAGTATTTTCATGCGGGGCTCTTCTCATTGTGAGGGGTATAAGACCATAGTAAATTGCGCTGGCCAAGTGTGGGTTGGTAGACTTCACACGAGTTTTTTTTTTATATGAACTCTCGTTATAGGTTTTTTCGCGATGTTTTCTTTGCGGTTGAAGTCATCGGCAATACACACATCTACACTGATAATAAAGAGGAAAGATTTGATTTTTTGTTTGTTTGTATTGAATATGCTCCGAAGCTACTGGATCGATTTCAAAAATTCTTTCACTTTTTCATTTCAATTTGTTGGACGTTGATCTGTCACCTGGGTAAACAAGGGGAAAACTACACACATTTTATGATTACATAAACTTTACTCAGAGCCTGGGCATTACTAGATCTACTAGTGTACGACCACCTTGTCCCAGCCTTCGTCTTTCGGCATTACACGTAAAATATATTTACCAAACTAAAGGCTTGATATTGAACTTTGTATACAATCATTTCATATTCAAAAGTAAATCCGATTTCTTCCAATCATTATCCATCTTACTTCCTAAGTGGTTTATTTATATTTAAACTTTAAAATAAAAGTAAATCAAGTAGCATTCACTACTAAACTCGGCACAGAATAAAAATAAAACATGAAACAGAGCGTCCACGTTGCAAGCTGTAGACATTATTTGCCTACAGTCGCTTACTGCTTAATGAGCCGCGTCGGTATTTCTACACTTTGTTTTAGCTCACAAATGCATTAGGAGTTCTTTTTAAAACGGTTCAGCTAAAAGTGCCAGTCTATATAACCCTTAAGAGGGGGTTCATTATACCGTTCTAGTTTTGTTTTAAATTAAACATTAATATGTAAAATAAGACATTCATAGATTGTGATTATATTTGAACCAGTTTCCAGCTTGCTTTAGTTTTTTTTCATCGACAGGCTTGGTGCTTGACTACAGCTCATCTGATCTTAAGTGACGGTGTGATCGAAGATGGTAAATACACTTAGCCTAGAATTGAACTGTGACTGTCGGAATACTGTTAGGAGCTGGGCGACAGATTTTCAACTTGAGGGTGGTAGCCAGATTGCTATGCTATGGATATCTCACCATGTTTTCTTTCACTGGCAGCTCAAGCTCATTGTTGGAGTTTGAACCCACGCCCTTCGGCATGTGAACTGGCCACGCGAACCACTGAGCTATCATTGCTACAAAATTGTTCACAAAAAAAGCGTAAATAATCTTTTGAGAAGAATGTATTGGCACTGATAGCACTCTTGAAAATGAGGTGACGCCTCTGTTTAGTAAAGATAAGGAGTTAAAAATGTATAACGTTGTAATAATTACAGAGAACATAACTTCTATTGTGGTTCTAGAATCGCTTTTAACTTATGACTATAACTCGAGTTTTTATAGCTCAATATTAAGCACATAATGGCTCTACAGAATGTAAAAAAGTTTTGTCCTAACACTTCCGTACAAGACAATGAGTCATTCGAGTTTTGCTTCTAATAGTCATGTAAAGTGCAGGAAGCGATTAAAAGTCGTAAAAGGCTGAGTTCGTGAGGGATCCTACACGACGTCACTACGATGTGTGCACGATAAAACGCGCGGTACAAAAGTTGAGGGCTCTTCACAAACCGTCTCGTTCCTACTAAGACTAAATATATTAAGCTCTTGATTTAAAAATCAAAGTGACAGAGCTAAAGTGAGTAATCATGACATTGTATTTTTTTGCCATTTATGGACAAATGGAGCATAATTTTACAGTGAAATCAGCATTTATTTTGGTGCTTATTTGCGGTAAATTACAATTTGACGGAATATCTTGTTCCTCCTGCTGACGAGATCTACCACCAAGTAAACGTAAGTAAGTACGTATATTTACGTAGGTAACTAGATAACTCATTTACAAATTGAAGGCGACGACGCTTCGTTTAAGCGCGGGACTATTTTTAGGCGTTATTATCTGCTCGTAGTTTTTATTGTCATCAAAAGCTTACTTAAAATGCTCCTACAAAAAGCCACTAACTTGAAACTGTTTATTTGTTTGAAATATGTACAGAAACATGGAGAACCCGCCGGTTTCTAGTATCCAAAGAGAACTCCTTTGATGCAGTTTTTAACCAGCCATATTTATTTGCAATATCAAATAACATTTCCAGTTTCTGAAAACACGTATTCAAATGTTGTTTCGCGTTGCTGCTTGACATGTTAGAATAAAATTATTTATTAAAGAAACAGTTATTCGCTTTAGAACTGTAAGCAAGAAGCCAAATACGTACGACGCTATGCTGATATTAAATTTATAAAACAGAGAAAAAAACCCAAAAAAGTCTGCCATCATTCTTTAATGTCTGTCTTTATTTGTGGCTAGTGGTCCGGAAAACAAAACTCGATTAACAATATAAATATAGTTTATGTCACTCAGTGATAATGTAGCATTCTAATGATGAAACAATTATTCAGATCCGTCCAGTAGTTTCCGAGCCTATTCAATACAAACAAAGACGCAAAGAAAAAATCAAATAGTGTAAACAAAAAGCAAAAAAAAAAAATGTTCAGTGAAAAATGACATGGATGATATTAGAAGCTAGTTACATTTGCCTGCTGGTGAAGTTTAGGTTCCATATTGAGTAGGTGCTTGGATTTGGGGCATGTAGGTCACGTCAGAGAGGAGGGGGTCCGTCGTGCCTTCCTCCTGAGGCTCGAGGTTCTGCATTTGCTGATGGATTTCTCGAATTCGCCGCGGGATTTGGATGGATTTTAAATGATACGGTATTGGAAATTTGAAATCTGTTTCTGTGATAGTGTAGCTAAACATACAAAATATGTAGGTACAGATTTAATGTCAAATTATGTGAAAAAAGAGAGCAAAAATTGTAGTTATCGGTTCTGCGATAGATATGTCCAGCCCACTGCCGCTTTAGCTCGTTAATACACTAAGCTACAACACGAATTCAAAATTAATTATATGCAAATGCTAAAAGTTTCCATTTAAATGTAAACTGGCGAGATAGCATAATACGGTTGTCACCTTCAGTATCTAAACTCCACTCGGAGACATTTCATTTGAGGCGTCACTCGACGGGTCGCTGAAAGTTTGAGGCGGAGGCCTAGCGGCGTTTGAGGCGGAACTGTTTAATGCCAACATCGAACCGCGCGCGCTTTGTTCTCAGCTTTGATTTCTTGAAGATGGCCACCTGAGTTTCCATAGTAAAATAATAAATTTAAAAAATGAGATGATGCTTTATAAGGTACAATAAAAATGCGATTGAAAATAGAGTAAGGCATAAACAAGCTAGAGAAGAAAAACATTGAGCAGATATCATCGCTGCAACCATGTCCAAGAACACACGGGAAAAGAGAATAGAAAAGGTCTCAAAATAGAAGAGGATTTAAGGGCCAATTTTGTAGAGTAAAATAATTATAACAGTATTACAAATTTAAAAAATAACAATAGATCGATTTGCTTGCGTTTTTCTGGATAATCACTAAGCTCTTTTTCAATCCATGGCATAAGGTACCAGCATTTCAAAGTTTTATCTAAATCAATCGAGCAGTGTAGTGTGAAAAGGTTACAAATATACATGCACCCTCAAACATTTTGTACTCTCAATAGACAAATAGAAACTCTTTATTGTGTCCCAATAGATAAAAAGCACAGAAAACAAAAGAATCTCAAGAGCTTGTGCCACAAGTGACAGTCTTATCGCTAAAAGTGATTTCTTCCAGGTAACCAAGAAAGGAAAATACGTAGAGGAGACGTAAATATAATAACTTCTAAAAATTTTAATTAAGAAAAATGTTACACAATGACAGCAAATATTAAGTGAAGCGTAACATTAAGTGAGACGATGCGCGAAGTGAGCTTACAAATAACTCAGAGAGGATCGTGCACCCATATGCGCCTCGATCCCAGGCTTCAAACTGGGTCATATCATTTCTCATAACATCTCGGAATTTCAATTTCCAACTTAATAAAATTAATCTATAGAAGAATATCCAGAGACCGATTTCGGAGATGAAGTGATCGTCCCGCACGGGGTTATAAATGGAATATAGAGCAGAAAGCGCGCGAGTAAAGCGCTGAAAAAAAAATTTGAAAACTTAAAATACGATTTTGGCTGTTCTGGTTTTATTGCAAGCTAAATGCGTTCGCCGCAATAACGCGATCGCTTTACGAGCCGAAGCTATGTTCTTAAATTTGGTATAGTATTTCACTCGGAGCTCATTTTGCAATAAAAATGGGGCTTTTATTGCTTCTCTTTTTGAGTTTTTATGTAAAAGACGCTTCGCTGTAAAACGTCGTCAGTAGACATCTGTAAAGTAGTAAGTTATACTCGCGTTCGGTTTGATGACTCCGGTTGTTACGTGACCTCCATTTTGAGTTCGTTTTATGACTGCCCTATCTGGATTGCGACCTTGTTATTCCGCGTTTGAATATTCATTTTGTGTATTTCTTTTGAAATATTTTTTACCTGTTTTTATCCCAATGGAATGAACGCTAAATTCGCTTTCCTGTTTCAACGAAATGAAATAGCTGTCTGATAGTATTTATTAAAATCTATGTAAAGTGAGAATTGTTTACAGCCTACATATCTGGTACTTACAGGCCAACTATACAGTTTGGATGGATGGATGGATGATTCTTTTTTACGCAAAAACTACTAAACGGATTTAGATGGAATTTGGTTACGCATAAGTAAAATATTACTACGAGTAGGTAAATATATTATTTAGTTTTATATGCCTAGTTTTAGATTATTTTGAATAGTTTTCCTAATTGCCTGAAAAAGATCGCAAGGTTGCCTAGAAGAGATCGCTTTTAGTTACCTTTTAATGTTATTTTCTCTTCTGCATGTAATATGTCTGTCTGTGTTTTTTTGGTCTGTATAATAAACAGTTAATCTATCGATTACGTTGATGCTGAAATGGCTATTTTTTAGAAGACATTTTTAGAACTTAACATTTGAGAACTGGCCACTTTGTGTCTGGCCCAAATAAATGAGTTCCCCGCGCCGCCACAACCACGGTCACAAATCAATTTCTGTATTCAATTCGTCGCAACAGTAAAATAACGCGCATAAACTCGTTGCATAATGCAACGGTAACGACCAAGTCGCGTGTCGGAAGCTGTTGTGCTGTTGTTGTCAAAAAGCTGAAGATGTGCTTATTTGTATTTTTTACAAGCTTTTAATTAATTTGCATTGTTTGCATGTCTATTTCAAAATTTACAAATCATTTTACAACAACTTGCTGGTATCCGGTTGAGTTGAGTTTTGGCAAACTTATTTTTCTAAGTTCGCAATGCAATTTTAAAGTACCATCGAGCTTAGCTGATAATTGAGCCGGGTTGTAGGGGGGAAAGTGCCTTGATGACAAATGAGTTTTTAATTTTTAGGTTACGTTTTTTTAACAAAAACTTGTCAACAGGATATATTTTTGTTTGATTTTTTAAATTTCATACTACTTTCCATGGACTCCTAGGTCAATGGTTTTCATTGGTTTATTTTAATCAACCCGTTTGATAGATTCATGGAGATTTAACTGCCTTCACCCAAAAAAATAAAGAGTATTTAAATTTATTTAATTCACTATCATAAAAAAATAGAACGCAATAATTGATTCAGGCATTACTTTGTGGAAGTTCGAGCCGAAACTTTTTTAGTAATTTAATAAAGTTTCGGATAAGTTTTAAATTATTGTCAAGTTAGTTAAATTTAAATCCTCATCACTGTTGTAACTAAATATATACTTTGAACGCTCAAAATGCAATAAGTTTCATTTTATTTTAACTAATAAGTAACCCATTCGATAAACTAGGACATGAGCTATCTACATTTTAAATTTTATTTAAATGTGTTTAATCGTCTTAAAGTAGTAACAAACAAATAAACTTTTTAAAATTTTATAAAAGTATGTCAAACTGATATATTTTATGATACCTAAATAATGACAAAGTAATCAACGTACAATGTTGAAATCACTTCAGTGTCTAGTTCACCACAAAATAACACAATACGAAAACTTCTGAATCAAAATGTATGAATCAAAAAGCCCGCAAAATCCATTTCAACTAAAACAGAATTCAAAGATCAAATCAAGCGTTATAACATGAAAGAGAAAAATAAAGCATTGTATCCAATATTTCAATGGAAGATTTAAAACCGTGATTCGTATTTCCAAGTCGTCTCCCGGCTAGGTGTGACGGCGACTGTTTCACTTATTTTTTTCTACTTTTTCGAAGGAACAGTCGCGAGTAACTTTTCGCCGTCAAAGATAAAAAAATTGAGCACAAAAATACTGCGGACTGGAACTCGGGGTCTTTTGTTTCTATCAGCATTGTGACGATGCAGATAAAAGTATAGTTAGTGATAACCAAGTTTGGTTTAAACATTTCATTTCACGAAGCGCCATCTGGCCCCAAACAAAGTAAAGCTTGCACAGTGGGAACCAGATAACTGCTAATATAATACTTTATATATTTTTTTTAGTCAATGTTTTGTGTTTTTTTTTGTGAAATGTTTTATTTATGTAATAACAGAATAAAATTAATTAAATATCTTCCCTCCTCTGACGGGCTTTTACATTAAGTTTTTTTGTATAAATTTGTAAATAGTTTAATTTAAGTTATTTTATTTTGTTTAATATATATGAAATACAAATTATTTTGAGTTTGTGACATGAATATTTCCGTACACGGCGTGAATAACTTGACAAGTCGTCGGTGAACAACTTGATATGTCATTTTTTGTTGATTAAAACGTTCATTTATTACTATACTTACATTATCTGATAATTCCGATCAAATTATTTACGTATGAAAATTATACTATAAAACGATAAAAAAATAAATTTACCGATAATATGTAAACTTAAAAATGGCTGCCCTGAAAAGTATGCATTTTCGACTTGTCAATGCATTCACGCCGTGTACGGATTTGTTCTGGGCGCGCATCAAACCTGCACCTGCACAATGGTTTAAAATAACGAAGCTAAAACCATGAAGTTTTTTTTTTATTACAAACAGGCTTGCGTTTGACCGCCATCAAGTCTGATGTTATGTGAAGATGCGGTCTACGATGGAGCACACTTTCTTAGAAAAAAACAATTTATTCCTGACCCAGATAATATCCATCAAGGAATACCCATTCGGGAAGCAAATTCCATTGTTTAGCGATTCATACAATGAAGGTTAACTCGATCGAAGTTTTTGGAATATTGACCATGAAGCGGAGTCGCTAGCTGTCTGATAGTAGAATGGGCAGCGCAATGAATGGAATGGGCAATGAGGGCTGAATCAAGTTATTAAAAACGGCCACTCTCCTCTGTTTATGTAAATCCCTAAAACCGTAAGGCTTGATAAATTGCTTGCATAATATACTACGGGAACGGAATTATACATTTTTTTATGTATAAGTAATGAGACGAACAATACGCTCTTCTGATGAGATGTCAGGTGAGCTGTCGCCCATAAAAAAAAAATTACACACTACTGCTTGGCGGCAGAATATCTGGTACTGCGGTCGTATCCATCTAGACGGCCTCCTGGGAAGAATGAAAGTAGGCTTGTTTATCTTGCAACAGATATACGCTACTGATCTATTGCGTGCACTCTGTTGTCACCAGCTTACCCAGCTTGTCCTGTTGCAGCTGCTTGGTGTCCCCGCGCACGAGGCACAGCACGAGGAAGAGCGCGAGCGGCACGGGCGGCATGGCTGCGGGACGTCACGCACGTGCGCACACGCGGCCGGCCTCCGCTGCCACCATCTCACTGCAACAACGGAGGTCCACCTTAGGCCCATATCCCACTAATATTATAAATGTGAAAGTTTGGACGGATGTTTGCTACTCTTTCACACCGGTGGCAAAGAAGCGGGCTGGTTGGCTGATGGTGCCGTCGCGCATGGGTATCTGCAATACCAGCACTACAAATACTTCCGAACTTTTAAGATTGTAACAGCTGGCATGTCAACCATGACGAAACTCAACACAGGATTTTAAGAATTTCCATGAAAACTCACGACAACATTAACAAAAATCCATTACCTTTTTAAAGACCACAAAGCGAGTTAAGGGCCAAGTCCTCGACCGTGGGAACTTCTGCTTGAACATCTACATTGATATTTTCCACTCACACAGACGTACACACGTCTGACGTTAGATTTGAATACATTGACGTCACGCTAAAATAGATAAGGAGAGTTAAATTACTATAGCCACGAGCAAGAAGGAGACAGAATGTTTATTCCTATTGCCGAAAGCGGATTTTACATTGATTATCTGTTACATTATGACAGAAGTTTTTTTTTTGTTTTGGCATCGCGTTTTGAATATTTGACAGTGTCAAGTGTTTTATATTTTCAAGTTTCATAAAGCAACCGTGGGAACTTATGATTACATTGATATTTTCGCTCTGGAAACGAATAAATCTACCTTCGGTGTTTCGTACAAATTAAATGTTCATCACGACTTCGTATTCGTATGACGTTTGATGAAAGTCACAAAGAACACGAATGTATTTAGTAATAGTTAGTTGCATCGCGTAGCCTGCGGGCACGTAGCAAGTAGGCAGCAAAGGGTGGGGCGTAGATGGAGAAAACAATGGGGCCGATGGGTTTTTGAGATATTAAATGAAAACCATTTTAATATCGGGCACCATCTTTATTCACCGTTCAGAACCGACGCCTTCCCATAGACCACACGATTCAACATTTTCCATAGAGTAAGGTGGACCGCACACGGATAAGGCTTACTACATACATTACAATATATTTAACATGGGTTAGCTAGTCTACACTAATAATATTATTATAATCATCGAATTATCAATGAATATAATATTGTAAAGGTTCTGTCATTTTTTGTTTATCTACGTTAGTATTGCATGTACCTACATGATTATTTTTGCACGGCGCAATGCAGAATATGGCGCTCTTTGAGTTTTTAAATATCCATTGTACCCATTTACGCAATAGGTATGAATTATGAAAAACTTCTGGACCCATTTTAAAAAAGTAGTTTAGAGTAATTACTATGAGGCTATATTTATTACTAGAATTTAATTAAAAAATAAATGTCCACCCGTGCGAAGCCGGGACGGGCCACTAGTTAATTATAAATACAAACAAAAAGATAATAATTAAACTACTGAAGCGTGTAGAGGTAACAAACAAACACAGACATTTTCTTTTCCGTCCTTGCTTGTTTCCCATTTTTATAATATTATGTACACAAGATGAATAATAAAAAATAAACAAAAAAGCGTCTGTGCACTAATCACTGATTCACTCCACTAAATTACATAAAAGCGTCAATATCGCGGTAACGTATCATTTACTCAAACTAAAGAGGTAAGACAACAAAATAATACGACCGAGCGCGGTCGGTCGGTATTTAGTTGCACACTAGAAGAATCAAAATACAAAACGGGCGGGAAGCATGCGCGCGGTGCTCGGTACCGCCGCCGCCGCGCGCCCGCCTCTTGCGGCCTCTCGCGACATGCTATAGGTACACGTGCCTCGTGACGTCAGATTCGTCAGAGAGATTGATTCTTCGAAGAGAGAGATGGTTTGTAGCGCCTACCAAAATAAAACAGCAACAGACGTAACGCAGAAAAGAGGTTTTCAGCAGGCACTATCAGAAATTTTCATCAAACTATCCGTACTTATCTGCTAATAGAATAAACAAAACGTACAATAAAAGGTCTAAGCCTTAAATGTATCTGCATCAAAGTTAGCATCTATAAAATTGCGCCTTTCCTATAATTTTTTTGATATCAAGATTACGGGTTAAAAATAATTTGGCCATATTCTATTTCATAATTTCAAGAAACGAAAAGCGTTTGAAACTATTTTTTCTCCAAGCATAATAATTCAGGATATGTATTATAGTATTCATTAATTTCAAACTTCCACATGATGTATAACGTCACAAAAAGATTGACAAAAACACATCGATTGCCTTATTTCACAAGACTTGCCCGTTAAATATTAATATATTCAAAAGAGGAAAAGCTCTTAACTCGGCAGGTACCGAAATGGAAAGAATCACTCTTTTTATTGAAGTTTCCTCTCCAGCTAGACGCGCGACGTTTAACTGGCTAAAGAAATACAAAATTTTGAAAAGTTTAAAGTTTCAGATCGAGATGATAACAGCTCTTGTTGATTTAGTCTCGGTAACTGTTAAGTGAGTTAGTTAAACGTGAAATCGAGTTAAGTATCGAGCTCGTTCGGCTCATGACCTTTAATTGGCGGTGCTCAAAAACTTTGTAGCGACTTTTTGAGAACCTCGACCGTTGTCTTATTTAGAGAAATTGACGCTAATTCGTTCGAGCAAACGGTCGACTTAAATCGAATTGAGTTTAATTTAATTGATTGCCATTATGCTAGGGCGTCAAACTTGGCTGGAAAATACATGACCCGAACCGGCTTAACTTGCCAATTTATTTTGCAATTAAAAGTGTGAAACTAAATTAAGGGTTTCCGTGTGAAGGTAACCTTAAAATTATGTATTACTAGCTGCGCCCCGCGGTGTTACTCGCTACACGTTTTCGGGATAAAAAAGCCTATGTGTTAATCCAGGGTTTCAGCTACCCCCATACCAAATTTTATCCAACCCCGTTCAAATTCAGTAGTTTTTGCATGACAGAGTAAAAAAATATCCATCCATCCAAACTTTCAACTTTTATAAATATTATAAACTGTTGGCAAAGAATTAGCTGGTTTTAACACATTTGGAAACATTTTATTAGAATAGAATAGAATAGAATATTTTATTCGCCTTATAACTACATATGTTACACTAGGCACTATTATTGGCTGACTATAGTTGTAATAAATTGGTCGACTATAATGTTCCGAAGCGCAGTTTTTAAGGTTTTAGTTAGCCGTTTTAATTTTGGATTAAATTATAAAAGAAAGTTGTCAAAAATAAATGAATAACGAAAGAAAAAAAATGTGAAAGGTAAAAAATCTATAGTGGAAAGTTAACTTTTACAAATAAGTAAGTAATTGGTCACTCACTGGATCGTTTAAAGGGGTCGTCTCTTCGACATCAGTTTGGACTGAACCCTAAAAAAAACCGAGAACGCAGTCGTCCGTATTTACTACAAAATCCAGTCGACTCAATAAGCAGACATGATTTAAAAATAAGTAGGTTATAGTTTTGGCCGACCACATCCTACAATCTGCCTCTCGAGTCTAATATTCCGTCTTATATCTGCTCCACGTAAAGTTTTGCATTATTACTAAAATATCACCAGTGCCAGTAACGCAATATAAGTCGACTTCGTATTCCAGTGCAAGTGATAAAACTCCTATTACAGTCCGTGGAGTAATTTCAAAGAGAAATTAGCTGCCCCTGCACCATGGACACCGCGGCAGATTTTATTACCTCCATGAATAAATTCCTCCCCGGAGAGACGTCTCACGTCGTATTTTATAATGACAGTTAAAACCACTCGCCTCGACTGCCGGTTTAGTATGACAACGTTAAAAGTCATTCTAGTATAGAACGGCCGTGTATGCACACCGAATAAAGCGAGCGACGTTACCGCATAGTTCGGGGGAGTATGCAAGCCCGGCGTGTCATAAATGTATGGCATTCAGTTCTAGAGCAGCGATGGTTAATGGAAACGAAGTTGAGTGGTCGGGAGCAGTTTGCATAGAGCGACGAGGGTGATGCTTTATCGCGCTGTCCTACCCTTCCTAACTAAACAATGTGCTCTGCTTTGTATGATCTAAATAGAGATATGTAAACTACTCTTTGGTCTTTACATTTATAAATTAAAGTGGTACACTAATTAATATCGGTTTGCCTGAACAAAATCAAACAAAAATCAGCATTGTCAGCCTTTTGCTGTCCACTGCTAAAACAAAAATTAGGACTTGTATAGAATGGTACAGTAATTAGTAACTAAAAGTGTGATTCTAGAAATAAAGTAGGTACATACAAAAACCATGTTAGCTCCTTCTATAAGCTATTCCCTAAGCATATTGGAATAAGGATGAAAATAAAAACTAACGTTTGACCGTATTGTTACTCGGAAGTACGTTAGCGTAACTCGCAAATCTAATTACATTTATTAAGAGCAAAGTGATTGGTCCATAAAAAATGTTTTCTTATCAACGGATGATGAAATGGATTACGGATAATGGACTCGTTTTAATGAGTATTTTTTTGTTCATTTAACTTATGTTATTTAGAGGCTAAAACATTTGGTAAAAGTAATGACTTTATATACCTTGTAGTGTCTTTAGCAAGTTTAAAGGCTGGGCGATTAAATTGCTATTCTTAACCGATTTCTAAAGTTTTTAATATTTTGACAGTATATACGGCTAAATTTAGTAATGCAAAATCAGTTGTAGGTACTAGCTATATATATATATATATACATCATGATATCTACTACATTTTTTAAGCATAGAATTGATATTATGCTGTTTATCTTGTAGACGCAAGAGATCTTCATCTTCTTTATCTGCATCCTCACGCTGAGAATTAGTATCGTTTTGAAATATCTTGTTAGATTTCTCAAATAAAAATTAACTACATCTGATTTTCTCTAGCCTAATTAATATAAAACAAAGACGTTCTCCGTGTCTGTCTGTTTTCATTTATTTCTTTCTGTTTGAATTTTGATACAGTTTTCACTGTAGTTTCAATAAATCATAAATAAACTAATAAAAAGATTTGCATTCCTGGGGCAGGTCGCTAGTCTATAACAGGTGCTTTCAGAAATTTGAATAAAGCAAAAAAGTGTTCTCTTTTAGTAAGTGAGTAACGTTAACTCAATCCAGATTGTTTTAGCATTATACTGAACAATTTATAGTTTAATATACAGCATGCTAGGCTGATGTAAATCCGTGTTACGTAAGTTCCATTATATTATGTGGAAGCACAATCCAGCTTCCAGCGAGATTGCCTAGAACAGTTATTATTTGGAGCCGGGGAAGTCACGAGAAAATTCTCCGCGTGAAAATAAGTATTTACCGGAAAATTGCGTTGTTTTATTCATTTCGGGAAATTTTCCTCGACGATGACTCGTGGTAAAACCAGGAGGGTTTCGCACTTACGAGTTGTGTTGGGGCAGTGAGGTAGGCAACGCGTTGTCAATGCCGTACGCGGCGGTGACCACTTACCATTTACACGTAAAATAATTATTATTTATTGTAAAGAAACACGCTTATTTGACTGCCCTGTCAGCTCATTTGATAGCATCTGCTTCGAGGGGTGTGGGGCGTGGATTGGATTCCCATTTACGACAAACATTTGTGTGGCAAGCACAAATGTTTACTTTGGGAGTTAAGCATGTATTTACAGATAAAAATATAAGTCAGTTATCTGGTTTCCATAGTGCCAAGCAGTAGTGAGTAAACATTACTGTGTTCCGGTTTGAAGGGTACTGTAGCTAGCGAAATTACAGGTATGTTGAAACTAACCATCGAATGTTATGAGATCAGTAATGAGCGCCAAAGCGGCGATGCCCTGGACTCTGTGGTGCTACTCAAATGTCAGTATCTGTGTATCATCGTAATAGACATGGGCATGCGTTATCTCTTACCGTCAGGAGAGTGTCTCGTTCGTCTCATTACTTTTACGTGCGTATATCGGTTTAATTTTGTTCTGCCATAAAGAAAAACTAAAAAGTGTCCAGTGAGTCAGTGTGGTTGTACAGCAAATAACCTTATATAGCACGGTTTGTTCGTTGTGTAGTAGTGCGGAATCCTCCCTTGTAACATAATAACGGCGTGGTATCTATAAAGTTTGTTTTAACCACCTCCCGCAACACCAAACCTGAAACTGAACTGCAGGCCCGGTTCCCATTTTATATTCCACATAAATTATAAGTTGGAACATAAAATAGTATCGCAAATAGCTGGTTACAGCGGCTTCACAATGCATGCGACTTTATGTAGCTATTTATGTGTTTAGTGGGACGTGCAATATCAGAAAGGTGTTTAATCTGTTTTGTACTCGGATAATACACGTCGTATAAGTCTTTGGTGGAAATAAATAGCGCTAATAACACATAATTATTAAATTAGCATTGGAAGCCAGGTCTCCCAACTAGGCTGCTGAAATTTTTCACGACGCGGACCTGTCTTTTTTAAGTTATGTGCGTATTAAACGTAGAAGAAACACATCGTGAGGAAACCTCATGCCTAAGAGTTCTTTAAAAAATTTGGAAGTTGTTTGAAGTCTAACTAAGTCGTACTTGGCAAGCGTTAGTGGACTACGGCCTTACCCTTCTTACAATGAGAAGAGGCCTGTACCCAGCTGTGGGCAATTTACAAAAACAGGACAAATTCGGTTTTTTTCGGATATTAGAAACCGCTCCTTATTATTCAAAATTATGTGCGTATTCAAAAGTTAAAAAACGTAGAAATCCAATAAAAAATAGATCATAAATTGAAATTAAAACAAAACTTATTAAAATTGGCAAATAAAGTATTCACACACAATAATACCGTCTATAAAGTTGAAAACGTCTGAATTTTCAACGATAGCAACATTATTTTAATAATTAAAAAGCTGGTACAGTTTATTAAGATTTGTGACCGGCCGCAATTTCATTTTAGCTGTTTATTGTAAGAACACAGATACCAATGTTTTAACGCGGTAGCAAGGTTTGACGTCATATTGACCAGCACTACAATAATTTTCTTGTAATAGTTTAAACAGAATTCATAAAAAAAATTTAAGAACGACTTTAAAGGTATCACATAAGAAGTGTTGTCACAAATAACTATGCAGTATAAACTAGGTATTATATGTAACTATAGTTATAATATAAATATAGCTGCGACTAACTGGCGTTTCGAGTCGCAATCCGAATTAGTTGGAACAAAACTAGTGCCGCACTATCCCCACAGCGATCTCGATCCTAACACAGTCGTGTAAACAAGCCCCAGTTTAATAGGGCTTTTAGAGTAAATTAATATAAGGAAGATGCAGCTGTGACCTTTTATAAGGAATGCAATAACGTTACAGATAATTTATTGCTGAGGAAGCGGCAAGTAGGTCAGCGGGGAGGTGGTCATTTTCGCCTGTATTACCTTTTAAGATTACTTGCAATTTGAAGGGATTTGTGTGAAATGTGTTATGTTAAAGCTTATACGAAATAATATAAAAAAATAACATTTTAAGCAAACCTTTTGGAGCGAGATATTCTTCAAAGTTTGAAATAATAACACAGAATACATAATGGTCTAGGTGGTCATACGTTGCAACAATAGGAACGGGTAGAAAAACAAAAACATTACGTTTTTTTTTCTTTGGTTTTGGCGTCGCGTTTTAGCATTTGCCAGTGTCAAGTATTTATATATTTTCAAGTTTCATAAGTTAAATAAGTATCCTTGTAGCTAAAATTATAGTCAAAGTCCAGTCTTGGTCAAGTACAATCCGTGTCAGTCAAGTACAGTCATGCTTTAGTAAAGTAGTGGCGACTTTACTTCAAGCTTCGATGGAGTTTTGGAAGCAACACGAAAAGTCATGTTTCACCACATTATATCATTTTTCCACACTCGTGCTTGTAATTCGGCACTTTATGAATAAAACACCACCATTTTTATGCATAAACACTCGACAAAACACTAGTTTTGGAAAAAAATACAACGGAGCGACGCAACTCTTCCCGCGTTCCCGCCAAAACTCCAAAACATGACGTTAGGTATATTATTTAGACATATGTATATATATCCCACTAATACTATAAATGTGAAAGTTTGGATGAAAGGATGTTGTTATGTTGTTACTCTTTCACGCAAAAGCTACTGAACGGATTTGGATCAAATTTGGTATGGAGGTAGGTGAGACCCTGGATTAACACATAGGCTACTTTTTATCCCGAATACATGTAGCGGGTAACACCGCGGGGCGCAGCTAGTTAAGAATAACTTTGATCTAATACAAACTTTTATAAATTCATTCTATAAAAGAACATAATACACACAATATATAAAACAAATCCGTGCGCTAGCAAGTCGGTCTACAGAAATAATGCTTTCAATTTGTTGACAAGATCGCTTATTAGTCGCAACGCTACCGGCGCAGCGATCTGTCGATGTTTCTCTTTAGTGCAGCTTTCAGTGGTACACTGAGAGACGGCAAACCAGTAAGGCTTAAATTCTACCGGGACCATGATGGTTAAATTTGATTTTTTTACGATGGATATGAAGAATTGTATCACACATTTTTTCTTAAAAAATGTATGATGTATTCAATTTGTATGTATTAAACAAAATGTTTGTGCATAAACATATCAACAAGGTGCGATAGATTAATTTTTATAGAGTTTTCATTCCAGCCTGAGGAAGCGTCATTCTCGTCGGTATACGTAGATCAATTCTACGTACGAAATATTTTTACGTGTAGAATACTTTTCATACCGGAAAATGTTAGGTTATCAAATGTATAGATTAAGATATTTCTTAGCGAAGATTGAAGAGTTGTGCGAACTGAACAAACATGTTTTTGTTAAATTCCACACGGACGAAGTCGCGGGTAAGTAGTTATTATTTTAATAAATTATATGGCGTGGATCTGCCTGTTCCAGCATCCCGGTGGACATCTACCTCGAGTAGAGCTGCCGAGCCGAGGTGAGATTAACGTCACATTATCAGCTTAACTTATTGACATCGATATAGAACAGAACGGTTTGAAGGGTACTGCAGCGAAATTACAAGGCTGTTGAGACTAACCATTGAAAGTCTCAAATTAATGAGCGCCAAAGCAGCGATGTCTTTGACTTCGTTATGCTACTTAAGGTGCTGTGTATCGCTACAATAGTCATGGACATGCGTTACCTCTTATTTCTTTATAATCAAAGTCATCGGATGACAGAGATTTTTGTTACAATCAATTTCCAACACAACGTTATACAAACATTGAAAGAAAAAGCGGAAAAATCTAGAACATAGAGTTTTTGCATTAATACAAGATGGAAACAAGGGCTTCGGGAGATCGAAAACCAATAAAATTGTACAAGAAATAAGCGGAAACAATTGCAAGTAGAGCCCTTTGTAGAGCACTGTACGCGACTCTGCCGAGAGCTCGGGCTATGGATGCCACTCGAGAGACGATGTTAATTTTAAAGGGCTCTCGGGACCGCTAGTTCCGTATTTCACCTGCGCTCTACATTTAAGCACGACGTTTTTTTACCTGGCCGTACAGTACAACATACGGGTTGTGAGTCAACTGGCTTATCGTAGCTTTGTTTTATGTAGCAGCTCAGTGAATTGCCTATAATTTGCTACTAACCCATATCATTTGCTAGATTTATCCATCAATTGAATTTTCGTTTACTCACTTTCAGATATTATACCTAGTCTGGCCATAAATACTGTTAAAACTAAAAATAAACAAAATATTACTTTTGAATTTGGAATCTGTAATTTTTATATGATTGTTCATTGTGTTTTTTCATTTTGGCGCCAATAAATTGTACAATATTTTGCGATATTAAAATGGAGTGGGGTGACAAAGAGAACCAAATCGCTGTGATTGCACTACGCAAAGTAGGTATGGAGCGAAATGCAATTTTTAAAACTCTCCATACGCTTGGTATTAGTTAAATGTTTGTGTACCGGACTATTAATAGGTACAATGAGACCTCCTCTGTTTGTGACAGAAAAAGATTTGGCCGTCCACGTAGTATTCGTACGAAAAAGGTGGTCAAAGCAGTAAGGGGTAGAATTCGAAGAAATCCTGTCCGAAAGCAAAAGATTTTATCTCGGGAGATGAAGATGGCACCTAGAACCATGTCGCGTATTTTAAAAGATGACTTAGGACTTGCAGCCTATAAGAGACGCACTGGTCACTTCTTAACTGATAATTTAAAAAAGAATAGGGTGGTAAAATCGAAACAACTACTGAAGCGGTACGCAAAAGGAGGTCATAAAAAATGTTTGTTTACGGATGAGAAAATTTTTACAATTGAGCAACATTTTAACAAACAAAATGACCGTATTTATGCTCAAAGCTCTAAGGAAGCTTCCCAATTAGTCGACAGAGTGCAACGTGGGCATTATCCGACTTCAGTGATGGTTTGGTGGGGTGTTAGCTATGAATGAGTGACTGAGCCATATTTTTGTGAAGAAGGTATCAAAACATCGGCACAAATGTATCAAGATACCATTCTTGAGAAGGTAGTTAAGTAGTTAATAACACCATATTCAATAATCAAGTATGGTTCTTCCAGCAAGACTCGGCGCCGGTCATATTGCTCGGTCCACGCAGTCTTGTTTGGAAGCGAACGTTCCGGACTTCATCAGAGCTGAAGACTGGCCGTCGTCTAGTCCCGATCTTAATCCGCTGGATTATGATTTATGGTCAGTTTTAGAGAGTAAGGCTTGCTCTAAACGCCATGATAATTTGGAGTCCCGAAAACAATCCATACGATTGGCAGTGAAGAATTTTCCCATAGAAAGAGTGCGTACTTCTATTGATAACTGGCCTCAACGTTTAAAGGACTGTATTGCAGCCAATGGAGACCACTTCGAATAACCTTTTTATATTTTAAATTGTTTTATATTTATGTATTAAACTAACACACTGTAAAAGTAATAAATGTTATTTGCAAAAGAAAAAAATAAATTTTCTTTGTTACAATATTTATGGCAAGACTAGGTATATATCCCACTACCTCCTCACAATGCGCGCCGTGTCAAGTATCACTGTCTTTTCGATCTGACTCTCGTCCCAACCGTCTAGCGAAAGTCTATTAAGATGTTGGTGGAGACTCTTCGCTAGAAGACCGTTAACCGTGACGACTATCGGAACGATGATCGTCGAATCAACATCCAACATTGCGGTTATCTCGTAAGCCAAGTCAAGGTATTTGCTGAGCTTGCCCTTCTCGGCTTCCATAAGATTCTCTTCATGTGGGATGGTGATGTCGACGAGCACTGTATACTGTAGCACTAGCTGCGCCTCACAGTGTTACCCGCTACATGTTTTCGGGATAAAAAATAGCCTATGTGTTAATCCAGGGACTTAGCTACCTTCATACCAAATTTCATCCAAATCCGTTGAGTAGTTTTTGCGTGAAAGATTAACAAACATCCATCTGTCTGACTCCGGACAAGGAATTTTGTTTTCTGGAGCCGACCTCTCCCTACGGTACACAAAATTTTGACAATTTTTTTTAAAACTAATGCAAACGTACAGTTGATGGGCAAGTACTGACCTACAAGTCTGTTGGTAAGCATAGCGCAAGCGGTACAACTATAGAACGGTTCTAGAATAGTAATAATAAAACTCTTCTATTTATTTACTACAATAAAATGCTAACCTAAGTATTGCAATACCAGCCCTGAGGAAGCCGCAATACACGAAACATTCCAATACGCGTAACGTACACCGACGCATTGTACAGATTGTGTTTCATTGTTATTTTCCTTTGAGTCGGCGCGTACTTACGCACGACTCCTACGTTCTCTTTGAAGGATTTGGCGTGTGACAAAATATAAAGTAACCACAAGTATGGGTTTATTGATTTCAGCGAGACCGTTTCTGCTCCTGCGTCTTTTGTATTTGATTTTTTTCGAAATATAAATTGATTTCAAAGGAAGCTAAGTACGCTGAGTATTTTATATTAAAACGTTGTCGAGTTAAATTGAGTGCTCCGAGTGTGGTTGGCATATGATTCAGGGCTTCAAGTTAATTTGCAAGAAACCAGCTAGTTGGATGCTATAGAATGTACGTGACTGACAACTGACAACAGTGAGTTTCTAGTAGTCGCTGAAAGGTACCTACCCTTCAGCGACATATAGGCTACTTTATATGCCTGTATTCCCACGGGAACGAGAACTACGCGGGTGGAACCGCGAGGCATCCGCTAGTAATAAATAAAATCAATTTAATCTAATACTGGGGTTATACGAACCTAGACGAGATCTACCATCGAGTTAATTCAAACATTCAAACAAACGGCTGGATCAATTTTAATGAAAATTTGTATGAAGGTAGCTGACACCCTGCATTAATACATAGGCTACTTTTCATCTCGAAAAAATGTAGCGGGCAACACTTCGGGGCGCAACGAGTGATTTATAACGATAAAAAAATATTTAATTCGCACTACATTTAATCCGTATGCAAAAAATAATGGGAAAAAAATCTTCCGCAGATTTTATGTAATACCCTCGGCAAGCCCTGAGCTATATTTCACCGTGTGAGCATCGAACCCACGACCCTGGCCCATAAATTCAGCCCCGCCGTCGACCCGCCACTGCTTCATTCCGGATATCATAAAGGGTTAATAAATTTCTGCTATGAATATCGGCATATTAAATCACACTATTGAAAAAGTATGACATCGAAATGAAGTGCGGTTAACCGACTGCAAAGAGGGAGAGCTTCTCAATTCAACCCGTATCTTTTTATGAGTGGCGTATCCCGTATGTGGTACCAAAAAAATTAGTTTTCAAGATATTTTAGGGTTCAAAATGACCCAACAAGACTTACTAAGCCCGCCGTGTCAATTCGTGCGTCTGTCTGAAATTTATGACTTGCTGTTCCGTTCAATGACATGCAAACGTACAGAAAAATAAATTAAAAAAAAAGATGGATTTAGATTTTGGTGCTATACGTCGTGGCCTTCTTCAAGGAATCAAAGCACAGTACCTACAACACGCGAGTAAAATAAAAATGTGTCAAAACCAAGTCACGTTCCAAAGTAAAAAAACATTTTTTTCACTTTTTAATCAGTTTTCTACTTTCTTTTTTATATTGAAGAGAAAATATAATAAATGGTGTTAGTATTTTAATATAAAAATGTAGGTGAACAACCGGAAAGCGAGTTTTAGGCCTTACTACACAATGGGGTGGAAAGCCGTCAGTTACCTACGATTATTAGCTAGCATTAGCTAGGTGGCCTACAAAACTTTACTGCTCGCTTTACGTTTAGTCACGACAAGTTTTGCTGTTGTTACTATTCTAGCTTAAGTGTACTGTATTATTTTAATTTAATTTCCGATCGCATTCGGGCTACTTAGTAGAATATAGTCCAATCATCCTTTCTTTAAAATAGGGACTATTAGAATTATGTACAATGTACATATTGTACATATTATATCTATTATTATTTATACTAAATCTAATTGTTCTTTATTGTTTTTTTTTGTTTAAAGATTTTTTCATTTGGCATTATTTTTTTTTATTTTTTTTTAATGGTTGACAGGCTAGGTGTTTGACCACAGCTCACCTGATGTCAAGTGAAGGTGTGGCCGAAGATGGTAAAGCACACCTAGCCTGGAATGCAACTGGCTCTCAAGTGAGGCTGCCGGAACACACCGTTAGATGCTTGGCGGCAGATTTTCAACTTGAGGGTGGTAGCTAGCCAGCCGAGTACTAGAAAGTACCCTACCACCATGCTTTGGTTTCCTCACGATGTTTTCCTTCACCGGCAGCTCAAGCTCATTGTTGGGGTTTGAACCCACGCCCTTCGGCATGCGAACCTACCGCGCTAACCACTGAGCTATCATCGCTACGAATAATATTACTACGCTATTTAATATTTTGACATCATAATTATTAATTTGACATTTCATATTATTAATTTTGTTATTAATAATTATAATTTTGACATGCCTAGTGTAACATATGTAGTTATAAGGCCAATAAAATATTCTATTCAATTCTAAATCATTGTCCTACATTTTTTGTTTGATGGTAGATTTACTTAGCAGGAGGTCGTCTAGTTAAGTATCATCGCAGTGCCAGATATTGTGCCATCAAGCAGTAGTGTGTAAAAATTACTGTGATACGTTTTTAAGGATACTGTAGCTAGCAACAAGGCTGTTGAGACTGACCATTGAATGTCTTAAACTTCTTAAAGTAATGAACGTCTAAGCAGCGAATACCTGAACTTTGATTTGCTAATCAAAATTCTGTGTACTGCTGCAATGGTCAAGCGTTAACTCTTACCATCAGGAGAGCGTCCCGTTCGTCTCATCATTTTTATTAAAAAAAAGTATATATTGACATGAATGTAGAACCGACGTCATTCATATGTGACAACGACCAGAAAACTTGACGTCAATTTTTAGTTCGCAGACCAAAACATATTAAAAATGTCGCTTGTTGTTTGATGGACAACAAAAAACAACAAGATTTTCTGTAAATTTAGATATCTCAACTGATTCCGTCAAATTTGGTCCTAGTATGCTGATAGACAGGATTAGGTGGAACGGTGGGTACTAAGCTGTATTGCAATGTAATGCGAAGCAAGACGGGGCCGCGCGTGTTGTACTAATCGTTGTCTCCATGATGAAGGCCACCGAATGTGGACAAAGCTATGCTCGAAGTATCCGATAAAATTAAACGTGATTAAAAAAACAAAAAAATCATCAAAACCACGCCAGTTTCCATATTAAAGCTATATTTAGTTATCATTTAAAAAATGTTTACTTTGTTTACTGTGGGACTGAAATTGCGAAAAAATTCAGGGTTAGTCTCTAAAAATTTTCTTTCATGATAAAAACGATGACGTCTTTTCGTACTAGTAGTACCATTTCGCTTATTTTAATATCCCGTGTATATTAAAATAAAATCAGAGATGCCGCCTCGCGTCTTATATTGAGGCGTAGATAATATTTTATAGAGGACGCGCGAATATAAAACAATCTTGATCTTTCTATTTTTATCTTACAAAAATAATTCTTAAGAAGTACTCTTTCGCTTGTGTCAAAGATTGCGTCGTCTTCTTTAATCATATTGGTACAGCACTCCCTCCACTAAGTATTTTATTTCACCCAATTCAGCAGAAAATATCCGATAACTTATATCTCATAACATTCTTATCACGGGCAGTGGGAGGGCCGCAATAAATCTAGGGCCAAGAGGGGCAAGGCCAAGAAGGGAAAACGGACGAAAATAGGGCCAAGGGCCGCTTTATTAGCCCTTATTGTGCCGTATGCCAACCTGCCCGGTGCCCGCCACGGGAAAGCTTTTAGTATACTCAGTCGGTGAGAAAGCAACAAGGACATTTTTTCTTAAGATGAAAGCTGGCGTTGCATATATATATATTTTTTTTTTTTTTTATGGTTGACAGGCTAGTTGTTCCATATATATGATTGTTTTAGGTATCAACTTATAGTTTGGTATAAAATTACATGATGTGTTAAATTTAGCTAATCGCTAACTGTAGTGCAGAAGGTCACACCCAAGGCCTATAAAAAATACAAGTTTCGACATTAATGTAATTACAATTAAAAAGTCGTAAGCCTGCTAGCTGTAGACAAGCAGGTTTAATTATTATGTCAATAAAAAATCCAATCCTCATTACATAATACATTTATTATGTCAATAAATTCGTTTGTAAGGAATTTAATTTTATCAGCGATAAAATAAATAAATGTTGATACGTAATCGTAGAGGTAGCGTAAGCAAATTTCGTCATTAGTACCGCAGCAGTCGTGGCCGAGCGGTTAAGGCGTCTGACTAGAAATCAGATTCCCTCTGGGAGCGTAGGTTCGAATCCTACCGACTGCGGATCTTTTTGCGCTCATTCATTTTAATTTTCGTTTAAATTGTTCGAAATGTCGGAGTTTTGAAAAAGTTTTCATATTAATTGAGATAATGACGTCGTATTTTCAGAAAAAT
The DNA here is from genome assembly GCA_905404145.2 of Biston betularia. Lineage (NCBI taxonomy): Eukaryota > Metazoa > Arthropoda > Insecta > Lepidoptera > Geometridae > Biston > Biston betularia. The sequence goes on from FR989863.1 coordinate 315,150, forward strand.
TATGGCACAAAATGGCGTTTTCCATCAGGGACGTGTCCATGTTTCATTGAACAAAGTAGCGGCAACTTTGCTCATCAATTTTAATCAAGGTTTAGTTCGCAAGTGGTGGGGCGTCCGCGGAAAATTACGAATCAATTTACTGTAATCTATAGCCGCTCGAGTCTTTCGGGTAAGGATATCGAAATTAATTTGCCTGAGCACTGATCAGTTACAAAATTGATTTTTTTAAGAGATATGAGATGAATAAGGGCTTCTTTAGCGTCTAACTAAAACTCAGTATTTCTCTTGTTATCTTTAGCACTGACATTAAGACCACCGATGATAAGTACTAAAGTATTCATTTTTCCCAGTATCAACTAATATTCTGACAATCATCTTTCATCATCAAATTCTTTAAAAATCATAATATTTGGATCATAAGAAACTATAATTAATAATCTCTGAGCATGCAAATTTGTGAGGCAGAACAAACCACTTATACTCTGAAACATTTGTAAATTGCTAGAACAAAATAGCATTTCGATGGAGAAATTTTATTTACTCTCCAAAAATTATGCTTTGTAAATGTATTTGACAAACTTAAAATGTAATTTCAGACATAAAGAGGTTATTAAAAGATGAACGAAATTAGATTGACCTTACCTACCATTTATTTAATTGAGCCTAAGAAAGATAACAGCGCAGCGTGGCCCGCGCCCATTGCTAAGAGAAGAACGAGAAATGTATTCAGCGAAAGCAGAGTGCACTAAGAAAACTTGTGTTGCAAATGTCGCATACATTTTAGTCCTGAGTGGGAATCGAACCCACGTCTTTCAGCTCCCGAAGCAGAAATTCAGACAAGACAAGAGTCAGAATAGCAAATATCGTTTGCCTTTAAATACATTTGTCTCGGAGATTCACATAATAGAATTAGCTGAAATTATGTTATAACTTTTACTCAGTAAGAATATTCACTTTTCGCAGATAAACAGCTATGAAACGTTAATAAAGCCGCTCTGAAGCGTAATTGTATTATCGCGAAAATCCAAGAGTATCGTTTAAAAATGTGAAAGAAAAGTACAAAGCTCTCGGATTAGCGTAATCAAGAATTCCCACGAGCAAAATAAAAGGAGGTTGGGAAAAATGTTTCCGCTGCTTTTAGGGGTAAATTCGGGGATTTTAAATACGTTTTGGAAAAAAGTTGGCATGACTCGAAACATAATCAATTACGAACCCGGTGGCACCTACTCCGGCGTCGGCGTACGATGTACGTATGCGGAGTATTCAACGTAGGTCAAAATAGGTCGGACAGACAGGCGGATGCATCTATACGCGTATAAAGCGGAACAGCACATATTACTGTTCGATTGTGGTTCGTAGGTGGGTTCAATTCTTCCCCAGGACAAACATTTTGTGGTAAAAACATAATGTTGTTCTGTGTCTGTGTGTTCTGTATGTATCATAGATAAGCTACATACCAATACCACATCATACCACACCGCCACTGGTACCGCAGTACCAGTTATTCTGCCGCTAAGCAGTAGTGTGTAAACATAACTGTATTCCGGTTTGTAGGGTACTGCAGCTAGCGAAATTACTGCGCGGTTGAAACTATCCATCGAAAGTCTCAAAGTAATGAGCGCCAAAGCAGTGATGCCCTGGACTTTGTTTTGTTACTCAAAGTTCTGTGTATCGCTGCAATGGTCATGAACAGGCGTTATCTCTTACCTTCAGGAGAGCGTCTTGTTCGTGCCATGACTTTTTGCGTAAAAAAAGCTATTATAATATGCTATTAATTATCTAGTTCCCATAGTAAAAGCTTTGCTTAGTTTGAGGCTAGATGGCGCTGTGTGAAATATCCTACAATATTTATTTATTTTACAAGTACTTTACAACCGCAGCACGTCGCGCCAGAGCAGGTCGTAGTGATTAAAAACAAATTAGCCCGTTTTTGCAGCTAACTTTTTAATGGCTGTAACTTAATCTAATATTCATTAATGTTGCTACATGCAAGTTTCCCTGCAAACAAATCACAGTTATTTTCTGAAGTGGCAGCAGTAGGGGAACTCAGGACAGAAGACTGGAGCTGTCGAGAAGTCCCCCGAGAAAACAAAATGGCTTTCTGGTTCTTACTCAACTGCGGCGAAGCCAAATAATAATAGGGAGGGTTATGTTTGAACCATATGCATGTACGTATTTGTTATATTTCTTATAAATAAATGAGGCTTACGTTTGACCACCATTTCACTTGTTAAAAACTTTAACTTACTTAAAAACTTAAGGACAACAGCAAGTAATTAAAACAAAATTTATAACATGTACAACGTACATACATGAACTCTGAAAACATTACACTTTTTTGGGCAGTCGTGTAAAAAAAGTAGATAGCTTTTTAGGTAAATTGACATATTTATCCATTGACTATCATTTAGCTGACATTTCTTAATTTTGTAAATAATTGTTAACTTATTGCATGTTGTCGTCACCTATAACTGCTATCACATCTAGTTTTGTTTTTTTTGTGTTGATGACCGCCATTATTGTTGTGATGTGTATAGTGTTGGTGATCTAAATAAATAAATAAACAGAACAACTTGTTATGGTTCCGCTGTTTCTATTGGTCGGCAATACTGTGAAACTTTACCAAAATCGGACAATTTTATGGAATTGCGAAACTGTGGAATTCCGCTATCCGACAATCGGGGCGAGTCGTCTCGCGGATTGTTTCAAAGAATTTAATGGGCTTCGTACAGAGGATACCAAATCCGCTTCAAAGTTGAGAAGTCGATCTTAATTGTTTCATTTGGTTCCGTTTTGGCTTGATTAAAATATAGCTATTGTCAAAGTTTAGAAACAGGATGGGAAGCTGCGAAGCCTTGCACAGCGTTGAAGTGTTTCCAACAAAATTATAAAGATTCCGTACCCAAAGGGTAAATCGGGACCAAGAGCGGTATTGAAGCAGATACAGTACCAAATTCGCCAACAGTGCAGTCGTTACTGCAATTAACTGTTTGTATTTTGTTGAGATTTCTTTGTATCGCAAGTCGCTCGACTACGCGAGTAAAGCCGCGGGTAGCAGCTCGTTAATAACATTTAATAAATCCGGAAAAAAGTGAATACCTTCCCAAAATATTTCAAAAATCTTCAACAAAACGCTGCGGCTATCTACCCGGGCATCAAACATTCATAGTCAACACATAAATACGGGGTCCATCCGAGCGCGAAAAATAAAATTTAAAAAGTGGTGGATCGCTCCCCAGCGACCGCGCGCCGCGCATGTTGCATGACGCGGTACAGATATGGAAGATAAGCCAGGTTTAGAAGCGGCTGGAATATGTAAAGCAAGCCCAGATTTGTTCTAAAATTTATTTTTAGAATATTTTTTGTTCACTTTTATTTATTTCGACCTGAAATCGACCGCTTGTTAACTTGTAGCTATTCGCTGTGCATAAAATTTCCTCTTTTGCCAGCCGACATTAAAGACAAAGGCTAGTAAAGTACGATGGTATATGCCCATGTCTTTAGTAACGTCAGGCAAGGAGGTTGACTACAGTGAACATAATTGAAACAGAAACACTTTAAAGTTGGCCCGGAGTACTTAGATGTTTGTCGGATCCGGCCACCTAGATCATAAAGGCGGGAACTAGCGCCTTTGACAGCTGACAGGTAAAACTGTCATGTCATGGCTTGATAGATTTGAGATGGCAAAAATGCGTAAACAATAAATAACATGAATAAAATCATAATTCGTTTATTGCATTTGTGGGTATATGTGAAAGATGTTACAGTTGTTATACGTATATGGGTTCTAAATAAGCTGCCCAAGAGAGTTTTGGCGGGAACGCGGGAAGAGTCGTGTCGCTCCGTTGTATTTTTTTCCAAAACTTGTGTTTTGTCGAGTGTTTATGCATAAAAATGGTGGTTTTTTATTCATAAAGTGCTGAATTACATGCGTGAGTGTGCGAAAATGATATAATGTGGTGAAATATGACTTTTCGTGGTGCTTCCAAAACTCCATCGAAGCTTTATAGTAAAGTCGCCACTACTTTACTAAAGCATGACTGGACTTGACTGACACAGACTGGACTTGACTAAGACTGGACTTTGACTATAACTAGCTACGAGGACACTTATTTAACTTTTGTAACTTGAAAATATATAAATACTTGACACTGGCAAATGCTAAAACGCGACGCCAAAACCAAAGAAAAAAAAAAGCTGCCCAATATCGACAGCTTATGTCAGTCTCGTAATTTTTTTACTTTTCTATTAGCGTCATCGCTAATCGAATGTTCCTTTGTTTAGGCCCTCTGCTTCAACAAAATGGTGAGGAGTTTTGGCAGGAACGCGGGAAGAGTCGTGTCGCTCCGTTGTATTTTTTCCAAAACTAGTGTTTTGTCGAGTGCATGAAAATGGTGGTGTTTTATTCATAAAGTGTCGAATTACAAGCGTTAGTGTAGGAAAATGTTATAATGTGGTGAAACATGATTTTTCGTGTTGCTTCCAAAACTCCATCGAAGCTTTATAGTAAAGTAGTATAGTAAAACTTTATAGTAAACTTTACTAAAGCATGACTGGACTTGACTGACACGGACTGGACTTGACTAAGACTAGACTTTGACCAGAACTATAGCTAAGAGACAGCAGAAATAACACTTAAGACAAGGCAGTATGGCTTTACAGCTTTAGCCTGCTGCCCGATGGGGCAAATTAATAAAAAAAAAAAAACGGTCGATCGAATGCCGCGCGTGCTGGAAACTCATTACAGAATCTGTATAAATAAATTATGAAAGTCCAAAATGCCTCCCACACAATATGTATTACATTAAAACTTTACGTTACCTACATTAAAAGTCAGTTTAGACATAAAGCGATCCCTGACGAAGTATTTGAGAGCCCCTGGAAACTTTGATGGTCCGATCCGGATTTTTCATCTGCAGACTCATTTGAAATTATAATTTGCCGCTAAGAAATCGAATCTAAATTCCATTTAAAGTTGGTATTTCAATATTTGTTTCCCGCAGATGTCTGTCACGCCTGGGGGTGGACCAATAGGCAAGATAGCCACGCAAAAAAGTGCATCACAAAAAATATATACGTAAGATACTGCCACTACTGATTGGCAGCACAATATTTGATAGTGAAGTTCAAAATAGATATTTTTAAATCCAGAGTAAACAGGCTCCTTCTAGGTAAACGAGATCACATCGTGGTTTAAGACCAGACACGATGTCGTCAAACACAAACCTATGTATTACGTTTTAAAAAAATGTATATAATTTTGCCAATAGTTTAGTTAGAGTAATTTTTTTTAATGGCTATAGTTATTGGCTTATTGAGCCGTTTTAGTAAGTAAATGGTAAATGACTGCGCACGGGTTTAGTGAAGTATAGCATAGCCTCGCGTGGACTCGGCGACTAGCTTTACGGCCTACTCGTACCTTTACAAATCGACAAAGATATCATTCAATCTATGAGGGTCAGCCGGAGACAATTCTAGAACGGCGAATGCTTTCCGATCCTTAGATATTCAAATTTTCATAACACAAAGAACCTTTATTCGGGTTCCAAACACAAGTAAAGGCAATTTTAGTTCCAAATAGGTATTTAGGGAATGAAAGAAAATTTCCAAGTTTTGCTCTTTGGAAAACCGTTCCAGTATCGTTACTTGGGAAAAGTGTTTTTAACAATTTGTATATCAATAGTCTAATAGAAAGCTAATTTTTAAGGATTCGTAGTCACAAGGTGTCCCAGGGATGTAGTATGTATGTAATAGGATCCCTACCTACGTGTGTTAGCCCGTCTGTCCTACTGTTATGACTAGAATATTCCAGAACAAGCGCCTGATTGAAATTTTCACTAAATATGCTTATCTTCTTTTATACGCTCTCCTAATGTTAGGAGATAACGCCTGCCCATGACCATTGCAGCGATACACATAACTTTGAGTAGTAAAACAAAGTCCAGGACATCGCTGCTTTAGACTTTCGATGGTTAGTCTGAATCACTCAGTAATTTCGCTAGCTGCAGTGCCCTTCAAACCGGAATACGGTAATGTTTACATACTACTGCTTGGTGGCAGAATACTACTTCAGATTGTTAACGAAAACCAATAAAGGAAAATAACGAAATAGAAATATTAATTCCCATAATTTTGTTTCCTTTTTTTGCTCTATAGTAAAAACAGTAAAAGTATATGTGTACTAATTTATAATTATAAAAATATTTAAAGTGAAGGTATATATGAAATATTTTATTAGTTTCAATTATAATTAAGATACAATATAATCAAATTGTGGAAATATATTTAATTACATAGCAACACACACACACACTTCATGCCGTCTGTAAGGTTTATTAGGTCAAATAAGGCGATGTTTTATTAAGCGATATGGACACCGCCGTCCATAACATAATACGTGGCATCGCCTACTTCACCTTCAGTATGGCTAGATGCTCGAGAGTACTTTACCCACTTTAGTAGTAATTAACTCGCGCCGTGTCGCCGCCCCTCCACAGAACTATCCTCATAAAACTGTCGTTAACTCATTCGACGAACAAAAAGGGCGCCCTGCGGTGAACGCGAGGGCATTTCAATTCACTAAGTGAATATAATTAAAATTAATATGCCAACACCAGGTGAGAGACCGTGGTGACAAACAATGATTAAGTCGCTTTCAGCGGTACGCCTTCCCCACACAGACGCGGCTTGCAGCTGGAACCGTTGCGCTATTCATGCGCCAGCTTGAAGCAGTGCTTTTTGTGGCAGGCTTCAGCGACCGCCATCACAAGTTGCGGTCGCGGTTGAGCCGGCCGTATTTTGAGCCAATACCGCAGGCCGCGTCTGTCTGGAGAAGGTTCTATAGACGCACGCACTCGTTCGGTGAACACAAGGATTCAGATATTGTTCATATAGATCACTTACACGGAATCTGACGGTGAGTTATTGCGCATCGGGCCTGCGTGAAGGGATAAGTAGGTAGCAACAGCCCGATCACCGATCGAGCTCACGATATAAATGTACATTCACTAGTAAGTGAGAGTTGAACAACAAATGTTATGAGACGAAATTTATTAGCAATCCTTGTGGGTGGCAGCTCTATCGCGTTACCGGGAAGTAACCCAGGTGCAAGTTTGAGGGATCCGTTTACAAACAGAACAGCGCTACCACAGCCCGTGTTCCCAATAACCTAATTTGATATGATCCTACCAAAGACGCTGTCTTTCCAGTAGTTAATTTATGGTTGTTCTCGGTCGGCCGAGCCTTTTTAATGGATTATATAGAGATTATGCGGGCTCTCACTTCTGTTTCCGCTGCGTATTAATTAACCACAAATCATTTGTAATCGATTCTTTTATAAAGTTGTAATGGCCATTTATCAATTTTGTACATAAAATAATATTTTGTCGGTAATTAGAACTCTAAAAAGATCCATACAGACTGTATATACGAGTACAATAGAAAGTCAGATAATGATGGTGTTAAAAGAGAGAGAAAAAGGAATTTTAAGATCCGAAAGCACCTAATAAAGATCGGGCATCGGCATATAAATAACCCAGCCAATGATACGGAATAAGTCATGACTGTGCGAAAAATTCGATGAGCTTTCTTTATAAATACGATTGTTGGGATTGGGCGGTCTAAAAAGTAAGTTTAGACTTATGTTAGGCATGGCAGGAATTTTGAATTCTATGGTATAAAAATGCAACCCAGAGTAGGTACTAGAAAATTATAAAGACTAAACGAAAAAAGTTTTTGTAATTTTTTTATGTGTGCCTTTTTTATGTTAATGCTTTTGTTATATCACTTGACGCCAATAGATATGTAAACTACTGGAATTTGCCTTTATTATACATACAACAAAATGCTTTACGAAAAATCAGCGCCACCTAATAATTTCTAGGTTTAGATGTTCATTACGCAAGTTGACTGATTAATTTTATCGAAGACGACGATCGCTACCAACACACACGGCACAAGACTGCGCTCACGCTGCCAGAGGTGTGTTAACAATACAAAAGTTGCATTAACCCTGTCCTTGTCACGTGGCTAATAAGTCAATGCATCGAATATTGTTTTCCCAACGTTTTGTCGTGTCTAATAAATATTCACCCTCGGTTAACTTGAGTCTACTTTATGAAGCACCTACGGACGAGTCCTGTCAAGGCCGGCTAATGGGTAATTACGATCAATATTGATTCCCCGGCCTTATTTATATCGTTGATAAATTATTATTCAGATTACAATCCGACAACAATATTAGAACGATTACAAGAATATTATTCTTGATTTTTTTTATTAAAAAAGGAACGATATTATTGCTAATTATATTATAATTTTTTTGGCATATAACATTTTATATTATTTTTATAATTGCTGCGTTTATTACGACAACTTTGTGTATAAATGACTTTTATACTGTTATTTCTGCTCCACAGACACCGGGGTCCGCGAACTTTGTTATGTTAATAAATACACCATTCTTTAGTTGTTTTTAATTAATACAGGGAGCGAAAAATTAATATAGTCTTCATTTAAGGTCAGTACTAGTCTGTGACTTGCCTATATCTGAATTAAAAATGGTCTAAGCGACTTTTTCATTTATGTACCAACATTTTGACACCTATTTAGCAAATAAGTACAAATTGATTTTCTAGTGTACTACCTAAAAGTGTCATAATGCCAATAAATGATTCTACTCCCTTTTTAAATAGTATTTATTTGAAATATAGGCAATGTTCTTTTTTATATTAAAAGTAAGGATACGAAGAGTTCTCATAAAACCAAAACCACGCCATCAAACGTAAAATACGAAGGATTTTGAATTTTCATTTAACATTAATTAATCCTTGCATTTGACCGGTTCAGTACTTGATACCCGAAGCCTAAACCTATTCATAATCTATTTTGACACCCCACACATCCTCGGTTTAATTACAATTATAAAATATTCGAGATAAAATCTTAATTAAAACCTAACAGATGAAGGTACACGTCGGAAAACAAAGGTAATTTTTAACCATTTTGTAATTTAACGTAATCTAGATACGCTTGTATACATAACAACATTTTCTTTGCCGGCTATTTTTCCGGATCCAGATCAACAATGTTTTATAACCCTCCCTTATTTTATCCCCTACTGGATGCTGACCTCTTCTCATTGCGAGAAGGCCATTGTCCACCACGCTGGCCAAATGCGAGTTGGCAGAGTTCACATAACTTCGAGAACCTTTTTATTTTTCAGAAAGATGTTGACTGTATTTGTATTGACTTGTAACATTGGTGTTATCAATAAAATTTTGTATTTGTATATGGTTCCTCTCGCCGCTTGAAATCAGCGACAATACACACATAACATAGAAAAGATAGATGTGCGTGTGGCGGGATTCGAACCCATGATCTCCAAATTGGAAGTCAGACGGTCTCCCAATTAAACTGTCGAAATTTATTCTGCTATTTTTACTGGCACAATTATGTAGCAAGTTTTAAAAATCTTGGTGGTCAGTAGAAAAATTACAAAAGTTAGTCTATTCACATTACAATAGAAGATTTAAATAACGCAATGATTTTTCTAAACAAACAATATTTTTATGTCTTTTTCCAAATAAAAACTCAAGAAAAGAAATTCATAGCACTTTTGTAAATACGAGTATTTTACACAGATGCAACTCACGTATTCTAAACAAATACACTACACTTAGAAATGGTCATGGGTAAATAAAAATTAAATAATTAATGTAAATAAATAAATAAATAACGTAGGACACAGCGCCATCTGGCCCCAAACTAAGCAAAGCTTGTGCTATGGAAGTCAGATAACTGATAGAATACTTATATAGTTTTTTTTGTAAATACATGAAACCCCCGGACAAAGAATAAACATTTGTTTATACCACACTTGTCCTGGGTGGTAATCAAACCCACGGCCTACACTTACTTCCACTGATATACCACTTACACTTCTGATTATCACTTACCAACCAAAATATGCATATTATATAAGACAGCTAAAGTACAAAGAACTATATTTGTCGAGTACAAAATTTCATCATAGTGTATATGTTTTATTCTGTACAAGTTAATGTTAATCAAAATTAATGTTTCCTCTCGTAATATTGACATGAAAGGTTTCCCCGTCACATTGTGAATCGATATCTCACCGGCGGTCCTCTAATGGTCCAGCGTTTAACTAAATGGGGTCAAAGCCACTCTGTTTTGGGACAACAAATAAAACGGGAATTGATCCTCCCACTGAAGGCTTATTGGCTTAATTATCCGACCCAGTAAAGAAAATACAAAGGGAAATGTTTAATTGAAAACAGAATGCTGGAAGCGAATAATGTAATAATTTATTTTACGCTAAAGATCAAAGAAAATGAATTGTCATCGAAGATACGTCTGTAGCTGTAGTGTGTCTAAGCAAATGCTCTCGGAGATGAGAAAGCCTTCCTGTGATATAGATAGTCGTGGGCGTGCAGGTACTCAGATGAGGTGGGATTAATATGGGTCGGAATCCCGGAGCAGTGTAGCTCGTCTCCACATTTATTTATAGTTTTCCCTCCGGCTGCATATTTGCTGTTCGGAAAGAATACTCAAAATAGCTGCTGGATTGATAGACAAACTCCTTATTGTCCTTGTCTAAGACTGTATTTCAGTCTTCGGTGAACGTAACAGAAAAATACAAAGTTAAAAACTAGTAACAATTGCTACTACAGCTAGCAATCATACCAGTGACTTACATTTATTTAGATACTAGCTGCGCCCCGCGGTATTACCCGCTACATGTTTTCGGGATAAAAAGTAACCTATGTGCTAATACAGGGTGTCAGCTACCTCCTTACCAAATTTCATCCAAATCCGTTCAGTAGTTTTTGCGTGAAAGAGTAACAAACATCTTTCCATCCATCCATCTAAACTTTGACGAATACTTCTTTAGACTGCTTCTTATGCCATGTAATAAATAAATAAATATCCTAGGATAATTCACACAGCGCTATCTAGCCTCAAACTAAGCAAAGCTTGGTTTTTGGCAACCGAATGATTGATATAAGCCTTAAATACTTTTTTAACACATACAAAACACTCGAACACGAAACGGACGTTTATGATCGTTACACAACGGTTTATTCTGAATGGGAAACGAACCCACGCCCTAAAGGTCTTAAAGCAGATACACAAGCAAATGAGTTACAGTGCAGTCTAATTCAAAGTCAATTACAATAAAGAATTTAAAAATAAAATATAAGTTTAGGTTGAAGACACAGAAACACAGACTAGACAAATTTACGTGGTCTATCATTTGGTAAAATAATAAATAGGTCCTTGATACAAAACTCATAAATAAATAAACCTATTGAAAAAAGCACTAACGTTTATAAATAAGTGATTTATCTCCGAATATCTAGTAACACAATTTCCTTTCCCAGTTCTTTTCTCCAGCAATTATTTACCAATTTAAAGTCCTGCGTTCTAGTCGGATGCGCAGTAAACTGCGAGACGCGGGCTCGCTTGACCTTGACGATATCTAACAGAACCAGAGCTTTCACACTTTAGCAGTATCAAATTTGCTCACGTTAAAAAATAAAACTACTGAACTGATTTTAATGACGTTTTTTGGGGTTACAAATACAAATACAAATCATTTATTAATAACACCAAAGTTACAAGTCATTTTTCCATTCATATTTAAAAATTATTATCAAAATCATTACATATGTCAAAACAATGACATATCCTTTGATATATATATTTAAACCCCGAATTGAGAACCTCCTCCTTTTTTTAAGGTGGAATAAATACTTTAAGATGTATTTTTGTTTATTACAAAAATGATATTTTTACTTGTAAAACAGCTAGATGGATTTGTGTGAATTTTGACATGGAGATAGCTTATAACGACGATCATGACATTGAAATTTTTCCAGTTTTTGGTTGCAAGAAACAAATCAAAAAACTGGTTTTGCAGCCTGAAATCTGATTTAAAAATACATATACTTAATAAAAACACTTTTTCCGATAGCCGATACAAACTCAAATAAGTGGAAAATTTACACGTGCCTATGTCAACTAATAAAGTTGTTGGAAGCTTGTTGGCTGCTTGCTACGGCGACAGGTCATTCTGCCCTTATATGTTTATCGGGCGGCGCGGGTCGAGCATCGCCTCGCGCGCAGATTTGCTCGCTTTTATCCGAATTTATCGTCAGTCCACCTCGCAGGGACGACGGTGCCTTACCGGCTTCCGAGAGGGTATATTTGATCTTGTTCCTGAGAATTGGGTCAGCTAACAAGTGATACCGCCGCGCAATTAATGCCCCTTTTTGTTAAGTGAATTTTAACTTATAATTTACTTATAAAGAGTTTTCGTTTATATGAAAGTAAATCGAATTCATTTTTGTTTAAATAAAAGAAGTAAAACGGGTCTATTTACAGCAATTATACAGTCGATAACGGTGTTTTAAGTCTATTTTGGTCCTTCGAGCCGGATCAAAATGGACCCGAAAAAGCGGGAGCTCGCGCCTTTGTTAAGTTGCAGGTGAAATTGATAACAGGCTGGCAGAGATTTAATGGCAAATATACGTGAACAGTACTTATTCAAAGGATATATAGCAGTTTTTTCTATAAAATCCACTCCAATGTAAAAACCAACACTTGCATACATATCGTTCCAATAAATGATAGGAAGCAATTCTTGCGCCGGGTCGTCCCGTCACGTATCCCCCGCGGCAAACAAGCAGTTAGTAAAGATTCCCCAAGTCGTGCCCGCGTTAATGATACGCTCCAAACGAACATAAAACTAAGTCAATCGCGAACGATCGCGAACGATACGCGCGAGATACGCGGGACGTGACCCGGGTTGATACGCGCGCGGATTAAAAACGAAATAACGGGACGTCTCCAGATACATGTGTAGGGCTGCTACGGATTAGTTTCACTTACCTCGAGCTTAAAACAATGACTGAGGGTTTTGACATTAATGCGGAAAATCATGTCGCTGCGATGTATTGTTCTCCATAACATGTGTTTTTCGAGTCTTAGTGACTATTTTATGATTTATAGGCTAGGTGTTTAACCACAGCTCACCTGGTGTTAAGTGATGGTGTGATGGTAGCTTGTGTACCGACCGCGCTAACCATTGAACTTTTACAAAAAAGCTAAATATTAAAACTAGTTGTGTTTTAATCATGAACTTTGAACAACCTTAAAGTCACGAGAAAGGTAAGTGATATAATGTGTAGAATATTTTTTTTTGTGTCTTAAATTCTGTAGAAGCTTATAATAAAGTCACCACTACTTTACTGATTTGGCTTATTTTATATGACTTCGACTTATTTTACTAGAGACTCTTAAAAATATAAAACTGGTAGAATGCACAAAATTTAATACCAAAAACAAAGAAAGGATATCAAAAAAACTTCACAAAATGTTGTGATTATAATGTTATGGATTCCCATCATCGGAAAAATACAGAACATATCATCCGAACAGTGGTAGCATAAATGGCAGCCATGATCACCAATCCGAAAATCAAATAATTCGACACCGGAGATGTGTTGAGGATTTGTATTTAGTGTAAAACATTTTATTAACGGGCAAGTCTTGTGAAATAAGGCAATCGATGTGTTTTTGTCAACATTTTTGTGCCGTTATACATCATGTGGAAGTTTGAAATTAATGAATACTATAGTACATATCCTGAATTATTATGCTTGGAGAAAAAATAGTTTCAAACGCTTTTCGTTTCTTGAAATTATGAAATAGAATATGGCCAAATTATTTTTAATCCGTAATCTTGACATCAAAATAATTATAGGAAAGGCGCAATTTTATAGATGCTAACTTTGATGCAGATACATTTAAGGCTTAGACCTTTTATTGTACGTTTTGTTTATTCTATTAGCAGATAAGTACGGATAGTTTGATGAAAATTTCTGATAGTGCCTGCTGAAAATCTCTTTTCTGCGTTACGTCTGTTGCTGTTTTATTTTGGTAGGCGCTACAAACCATCGAGAATCTCTGAATCTGACAATCTAACGTCACGAGTCTCGTGGTCGTGTATAGCACGTCACGAGAGGCCGCAAGAGGCGGGCGCGCGGTGGCGGCGGTACCGAGCACCGCGCGCATTCTTCCCGCCCGTTTTGTATTTGACACTTGACACTGGCAAATATTCAAAACGCGATGCCAAAACAAAAAAAAAACTTCTGTCATAATGTAACAGATAATCAATGTAAAATCCGCTTCCGGCAATAGGAATAAACATTCTGTCTCCTTCTTGCTCGTGGCTATAGTAATTTAACTCTCCTTATCTATTTTAGCGTGACGTCAATGTATTCAAATCTAACGTCAGACGTATGTACGTCTGTGTGAGTGGAAAATATCAATGTAGGTGTTCAAGCAGAAGTTCCCACGGTCGAGGACTTGGCCCTTAAGTTTTTACGACAAACACAGATACACCGTTCCGAATATTTATATAAAATACAATCAGTTTATTAAATAGGCAAGAAAATCATCAACAATAGCAAAACAAACATGTGTAGACAATAGTGAGCGACAACCCTACCCGATAAACTGCCCGATATTGAACAATCGTTCTCGAAAAACGATTGTGATCCCAACAGATACGATAAGGTACTATCGAGTTTGTTTTATTTAATTTAACTTGTTTTAGAGAAGGCCAATTAATGTATCAAAGGCTCAAATTTCGAAGCAATTACGGCGATTAAAACAGTGTTCGTAGTTTAAAAATAATTTATCTATCGCAGTAACTGTTTCAATTTTTGTTTTAAGTACTTTAATACGCTGAACGTTTTAAGCTTTATTCGTTTGTTTTATTTTAAATTAATTATCAGTTTAATTTATTTTGACGTAGTAGTTTAATGTTTTAGTTATAAAACTTATTTTTACCTAGACTGAGATTATCATTTCAAAGAGGTGGATAGTAGGAGAATGCTTTTTATTTAATTTATGTATTATGAATTATAATTATGATTATGAAAAATAGAGGAAAGAGACATAAACGCAAGTAAAAATGTACAATTTAATATAATTGTGTAGAGTTGCCTGAATTTGACCTGTTCAATATTTCTTCAAATAAAGCCCACTACTCAGTATCTAAAAACTGGTTTGATGGGTTTTCCTAACTCTAGTGTTTCTAACTAATGAAATATGTTTCGTCTAACTTTCTTTTTTGTAGCAACCTACTTGTTTATATATAATTATAAAGATTCAATATGTGAAAACACATGAATTGCGTTTGGCTATAAATAATTATTACACCCTAGTATTATAGTAACACTACGTTTTCCGAACAAAATAAAATAAATAAATAAAACCGACTCTATGCCCTTAAGCTTAAACACGGCAACATTTTAAGTATTTTGAAATCAAACTACTGAACCAATTTTTATGAATTCCTGTGGGATTAATCTAAAATTCTAAATATCCTTTCAAACACAAAAAGTATTTTTCAAATTAGTTAATAAAAGACGGAGTTCTGTGGTAACAAATAAAAAAATAGTACCGAATTGAGAACCTCCTCCTTTTTTGAAGTCGGCTAAGAACAACACAAGACGCCCGAACAGATCAACAAAAAAGCAACACGGTCACGTATCAGAAAAACCATTTTTATATATAAACTCGCAAATCAGATAATCCAAATTGGTTTTTAGACGTAAACTCGATTTTGACGTGTATTTTACTTTATCGCGGAGGCAGATAAATTGGTCGAGATACCGCCTGGGAGCGTAGCAGTGTGAATGCTGTATACTTCGCGGGGGGGCTGCCGGGAAATTTGCTCACAGATGTTATGAGAGATAACTAGCTGATCGGGATGGAATAGAAATTAACTGCAGAGGAGGGGAATTGACGAGCGACGACATTAACTCGCTAAATTAAATTAAATTAACTTTGTACACTCGCGGCTTTCTGCTAAGATACCGTAAAATATTTTCTTTTATGAGTATGTAATGTTACGAACCAGACGCTATTCTGATGGTAAGATACAATGTATGTCTGTGACCACTGCAGCGATACACAGAATTTTGAAAAACAAAACAAAGTCCAGAGTAACGCTGCTTTTGCGTCATTTCTTTGAGACTTTCGATGGTTAGTCTCAACAGCCTTGCAATTTCGTTACATTCAAACCATCAAACCGGAACACAGTAATGATTACACACTACTGCAAAGTGGAAGAAAATCTGGTACTACGGTAGTGCTTACCTAGAAGGTATCCTGCTAAAGAGATCTACCACCAAGTATAATCACCATTATACAAACTGATAATCACAATTTAAACCCAATTATTATACAAACTCAGAGTAAATATTAAAAACTTTAATTCAAACATCTAAATAAATAGGAACAAGACGAAGCAAAACGAGGCCGCGTGCACTTTGTACTAAACTTTGTATCCATGAAGAAGGCCACCGAATGTAGACGAAACTAAAGTCGGTAAGACCACCGTGTACCACCGCTGGGCTCTTCTATCCGGCTCGAAGGACCATTGTTCCACTGATAACTCGTTGTAATGAGACCACCTTGGTAATTTTTACCACCGGATTTATTATTCAAAAAATTATTAGTTCTGTTGCACCTTGTGTTAGTCACAGAACGAAACGCTACCGCGTTTTAACATTTTGCCTCTTCGGCCGTAACGACATCTAGTTTTTTATTAGTGAACTATTTCTACTTTAACACGGAGTATCCGGTATAATTAAACGTAAGTAATCCCACATAATATGTAAAACGAAAAACATCTAAATAATCAAGGATGGAACCGAGCTATTCCACAGCCTCGACTAATAAGGGATTTTTGGATCTATTCCGTTCAAAAGCCTAGGCCTAGGTGTAAACTAGACTTATTATTGTTCACAAATACATTACTATAATTTTTTTTTAAATGTCTACGTAATTTCCTATCCATATAAGTTAAACATTTTCATTGAAATAAAAAATCCGGATCTAAATGTATGCGTGCAGTTTTTTTTACAGCAATATTAAATATTCTAAGTCCAAAAACAAATTATCCTATTTTTCGTTTAGCCCCACCGACATACCGTTTTTACCAGGTCAGTGAGTCGGCGGGTCGGCCACGTCTCCGAGTTACCCGGACGGACCCGAAAACGTCGTAACTATTGAATTATGTTCCAAGAAAAAGATACCTACAGAAACTTGGGGATTAATCTTTTAACGTATGGCTGTACTTCACTGGAGCTGAGAGTTAGCCGTGTCAGTAAGCCATGGACGGAGCTGTAACTCTATCACTTTATGTTCGATACAATCCGCCAGTTCTTTTTAAAGAACTTATGTTTGTTACGTACTATTTTAGTTGGTTCGCGAACAAAAATCTCCTCACTACATTTTCCAAATCTACAAATCTTAGACAAAGTGGTCTTGACTTACATTTTTTCAAGGAGGGTTTTTTTGATCCTTGACAAGGTAGGTGTTTGACCACAGCTCACCTGATGTTATGTGACGGTGTGGTCGAAGATGGTAAAGCACAATGGACACTGGAATTGAACTGGCTCTCAAGTAAGGTAGCCGGAGCACACCGTTAGGTGCTTGGCGGCAGATTTTACAACTTGGTTGGAGCCAGCCAAGTACTAGAAAGTACCCTACCACCACGCTATGGTTTCGTCACGATGTTTTCCTTCACCATCCGCTTATTTGACATTAGACAGCAGCAACATAAAGACGACGTACAAACATAAAAAACCGACCAAGTGCGATTCGGACTCGCGCACAAAGGGTTCCGTACCCTTATCTATAAAAATCAAGTTAGTAGTATGGGAGCCCTCCTTAAATATTTATTATATTTTATTTTTAGTATTTATTGTAGCGGCAATAGAAATACATCATCTGTCAAAATTTCAATTGTCTAGTTATCAGCGTTCTTGAGATACAGCCTGGTGACAGACGGACGGACGGACAGCAAAGTCTCAGTAATAGGGTCCCGTTTTTACTCTTTGGGTACGGAACCCTAAAAACAACAGATATGGAAAATCATTTCAGAGAAAAAAAAACAAAAAGTTATCTGCATTTTCTTTTGTCCTCTTCTATAAAAATATGCGCGGATAACCTTCGTCATTAGAACAAGTTATGAGTATTTGTGTTGCACAGGACTTTACAGCATCACCTTTCATCCCATCCAACTTTCTCCATCTCATAATTTTGCATTCGTAACTAAGCAGAAACTTTTTGATAACCCTCTAACCAAAACGCCATTACCTCAAGGTCTGGAAGTAAAACCTTCTCCTTCGAAAAGTCCCGCGCAATATTAAAAGTCGCGAGTTAGCGCGAACAAGTGGCAAAAAGAAAGGGTAAAGTTCGTACCTGCGCCGGTCCCGGGATAAAATATTCACCGGGAACATATTACGGGAGCGCTGCTCCGAGATCTTCACTGTGAAATTAAACAAGTTATGAATGGGAAAGTTTCAAGAGCGGGATTTAATAGTCGCGGATAGGTAATAACGCGGTCGCCGCGGGTTCTGCGCGACCGGATTAATGTAATGAAAGCTCAACTCGGGAACTAAATCTACCATAACGAAGTCGCTGACATAAATCGGCGTATTAGCAAGCGGCAGAGGGCTGGACATGTCTGACGCGGAACCGATAACCGCTGGGGTTGACGTATTGTAAAGTGGAGACCGCGCGAATTGGCAAACGTACGCCCTGAGACTCGATGGAGTGATATACCTTGAATAATCTAGATTTTTTCAAGATCAGAGTGAATAGGTATCTTCTAGGTCTGCGTGCTTCATCTTCGACCACTTCGCCGCTTACAATCAGGCGAGTTGGTGGTCAAACGCGGACTTATCTGTATTTAAAAAAAAAATAACAAAGCCAAAGACTGAGCTCAGCGGCTTGTCTTGTGTGAGGCCTGTAGTGGACTTCGATAGGCTGATGATGATGAATCTTCAACCAAAGATCTCTAAAGTTAGGATGTTCAATTGTACACCCATACTTTAGTTTGCAGATTGTTAATATTAGTACTGTTAAAATCTCTAAGTACGTTTCATTCATCGGCGCCGAGTACGAAAATCGCTTACCAATGAAGTCAAGAGTTGAAAAGAAAGTTCTTGTGACACCGATCTTGTAACATAGACAACGTCCAGTAAGCCGCGTCCTTACGAAGTTATACCATTACAAGAAATGCCTCCAACCGTAACACCGGCCGGCACGGCACGACTCCGATCGGCGCAATAAGAGGCTACCTTAAAACTCTTATTTATTTTCAATTTCACAAATTGATAAGTCATCAAAGTTTCAGGTATAATCCACAAATTGAGTTAGGCGAAAGTTTACCCGTTGGGCAATATTTCCTGTAAACAGTCTTGTGAGGGGCTCAAATCAGGGGCTTCAAGATAAAATCAAAAGTTAACAATGCCCTCGGAGTGCGGATTTGTTTTATCGCTGGAAAAAGGTGAGCTCCCGATATTCCCTAATGAATTGACCTCGACTCAATCGCTCGTGTAACGGAATTGTTCCCAATTCTGTAGATTTACTTATCTTCGATGGTGGCACCGGCTTTTCCATACGGTCCCTTTGCCGGAATATTGCCGCTCGCAATCAATGTTAAAACAGATTTCTAGCGATTCCTTTATCAAAATTGGATTGTATGCCCTTTGTATCTAGCTCATGTCTAAAGAGTATAACGGATACTTCAAACTTTTTGTATAGCCACTGTTTTACTTGCGGCGACAATCCTACAAGCGCTGTGAGTTTTTTCAGATTTTTTTTAATGACAGCCTGACAGCCCTGACTATTGACTGACCCTGGCTATTCATAGCCCTGTTGGTTCATTGGTAGTATGTCTGCTTCGAGAGCTGAAGGGCGTGGGTTCGATTCACCCTCAGGACTAACATTTGTGTGACTAACATCGATGTTTGTTCTGTGTCTGGGTGTACTGTATGTATTTACAAAATAAAAAGTATTTAAGTATTCTATCAGTTATCTGTCTTCCATAGTACAAGCTCTGCTTAGTTTGGGTCAGATGGCGTTGTGTGTGATGGCCTATGATATTTATTTATTTAATGTATAAAAGTAATGAGACGACCGAGACGCTCTCCTGATGGTAAGAGATAACACCTGTCCATGACCATTGCAGCGATACACAGAACTTTGAGTAACAAAACAACGTCCAGGGCATCACTGCTTTGGCGCTCATTACTTTGAGACTTGATAGCAAGTTAGTCTCAACAGCCCAGTAAGTTCGCTAGCTAATTTCGTAGACTGTCATTACTTTTGGACATACGGTCGATGTATTGCTATAGTGTTGTGTACTAGCGGAACAAATAAACCAACAAGCAATATTTTTTGGTAAGTGTAAATCAACAAAATGTTATGTTTCATTTTCAAATGGAACGGCTTTGTTGATTCATTCAGTTTACGTATTTATTTGCCGGCTCTGTGATTGTTTTATTTGAATCTGTTAGCTTTCATTTTTATGCAATATTTTAAAATTACGAATATGAGTATTGGCTAATATAGCATAATAATTTTTACAGTGGTAATAAATAAATAAATAAATAAAAAAGCCAATTCCAATTTATTCCAAATTTTGAGTACATTTAAATTGTTATTACTTAATCTTATTTAATTTTTTTCTAAAATATGGACCCTTTTTTTTTTTTTTAATGGTTGACTGGCTAGTTGTTTTGACCACAGCTCACCTGATGTTAAGTGAAGGTGTGGTCGAAGATGGTAAAGCACACCTAGCCTGGAATGGAACTGGCTCTCAAGTGAGGCTGCCGGAACACACCGTTAGATGCTTGGCGGCAGATTTTCGACTTGAGGGTGGTAGCTAGCCAGCCGAGTACTAGAAAGTACCCTACCACCACATGCTATGGTTTCCTCACGATGTTTTCCTTCACCGGCAGCTCAAGCTCATTGTTGGGGTTTGAACCCACGCCCTTCGGCATGCGAACCTACCGCGCTAACCACTGAGCTATCATCGCTACAAATTTTTGGGTCTCCTCCAGCTTTTCCCACAAATCCCTGTCCTTCCCTGTATTGATCCAGTCGTTTCCTGACACCTGGATAATATCATCAGCCTACCTTCTTACAGGTCTACCAACATTCCTCCTTCCTTGTGGACCTTGGTAATGTGGTAAGTGGTATTAGGTGTGTAGACAACAACGTCCTGCACTTTCATCCAATGGACTAAAGCGTTGTCGTAGTTGTATTTACTACATTAGTTCCATATTTCACTCTGATATGTTGAGCTTATTACAAATAAATGAATACTGTAGGACATTTTAGACAGCTATCTAGCCCTAAACTAAACAAAGCTTGTACTATGGGAACCAGATAACTGATAGTATACTTATAATACATACAGGACACCTAAACACAGAACAAACATTTATCGTCACATAAATGTTTCTACTGATGGGAATCGAACCCACTCCCTACAGCTCTTGAAGCAGATATTCTACTAAACGAGCTGTATGCACCTACATCTACTTTATAGCCTATACATACATCTATTTATTTATATGTGTATATATTTAATTTTTATTTAAATACATTATTATCATTTTTATATACTTACCATTTATGTTTTATTTTCTTATTTTTTTTTAATAATAGATAGGCTTGCGTTTGTCCGCTATTATGCCTGATGTTAAGCAAAGATGTGGTCTACGGTATATTAGTGTTACATCTTCCGTCTGTTTCTTATATCATCTATCGTGTTTTTCTTGGTTGCCTGGAAGAGATCGCTGTTAGCGATAAGGCCGCCACTTGTGGCACTAGTTCATAACGTTGTTTTGTTCTCTGTACGTACTTCTGTGTATGGTGTGCACAATAAAGAGTTCTATCTATCTTGAAGCGAGTCTCGCTGGATTATTCCGATATTAGTTTCTAAGCAAGTAACATTATGCAAGCACCTCTACTAGGATAACCAATATTAGGTACAGTTACATCCACCTCGCTCGTCCTTCAGTCTTGTAACGTTATCTCGAATCCAATTTGTGTCCATGGAGATTTCGCCAAATTTCTCTTCCCTACCGAGTTTGTTTGTGTTATTTCGGTTATTTTGGTATCAATTGATATTATTGTGATACGGTGTAAATATATTGAAAATACGAAAAGTAAATACGTCTCGGCTCGGGATACCTTAAAAGTAATATTACAGGACCTTTTATATAGCGCCATCTAGCCCCAAACTAACGAAAGCTTGTACTGTGGAACCCAGATAACTGATATAAGCTTACAAATATTATAAATGCGAAAGTTTTTGAGTATGTTTGTTACTCTTTCACGCAAAAACTACTAAACAGATTTGGATGAAATTTGGTAGTAGCTGAGACTCTGGATTAACGCATAAGTTTTTTAACATGTAGCGGGTAACACCGCGGGGCGCAGCTAGTACTTTAATTAGTTTTTCTTGTAAATTCATACAGAACAGTACCAGCTCAAATATTTATGTTTATCATATAAATATTTGTTCTGGATAGGAATTGAACCCTACAGCGTTTGAAGCATAATCATGTAATACATTACCAAATGAGCTAACAAAGCCATATTATAGTTCATATATTTTATAATTTCATGGTGTGTAAATAATCATCAAACTTTTTTTATCACCGCTTTTACAACCGCTCACTTGATGTTTTTTTTTATGGTTGACGGGCTAGGCGTTTGACCACAGCTCACCTGATGTTAAGTGACTGTGCGGCCGAAGATGGTAAAGCACTCCCAGCCTGGAATGGAACTGGCTCTTAAGTGAGGTTTGCCGGAATACACCGTTAGATGCTTGGCGGCAAATTTTCTACTTGAGGTTGGTAGCTAGCCAGCCGAGTACTAGAAAGTACCCTACCACCATACTATGGTGGTGGTGGCAAGCTCATTGTTGCGGTTTGAACCCACGCCCTTCGCAATGCGAACCGACCGCGCTAACCACTCAGCTATCATCGCTACAACTTGTTCCAATATGAAACTACTAAGCAGTATCAGCGCCTGATCTGTCAGTTCGATAGCACGTTTCCGAAGGAACCGTTCCCGCCGACAACATATCGCGTGACACCAAACGTGGCACTCGTTTCCATGTCGCTTGGTATTTCGATTTTCTTTTGAAACCCCTATCGCACGAAACTTTGCCCGGCCTGTCTCATATTCATAACTCAGAACGCGGAATCCCCATTATAACGCGGAGTAACAAGCTTCTTTTCGTTACGTCGTGTCAAAAATCCCTGTTATTTCCCAACTTCCGGGAATAAATCTTTCCAATCTCGAGAGTTTTGACCCGACCCTGCATTCTTCCGGCGGGTCATCTCTCGATACGGAATCGATTTTAGGAACGAGTTCATTCGAATAATTTCGATTAAAGTTAAGCAGATGTAGCGATGGAATTTGAACGATCGCAGTCTTTCAAGTTTCATAAATCAGAAGCCGGAAGAGGCTTCGCTGAATTAAATCAACGAAGGATTTATTCCATTATTTTAACAGTCGTTCTGTTTTACGTTCTATTTGAAGACGTTTTTTGAAGGACGACCAACTTATTAACTTCTAATGATATCGCTGCTGAGCGAGAGGTAAGTAAGAGGGTTAGTAAAACAAAAGTATTATAGGCCGTAAAACGTCCTCAAAAGACTGTCCCGGTGCCTTCATTTTTCCATCTAATTTATTTGATTTGCTATAAAATTGAACAACATTTACATTTTCTACTCAGGCTAGCGTATTTTAATGAAATTCTGTCTTTATAAAAGCTGGTAAATATTCATCGATTTTCAGTAAATTTTTTGAATAAAGCATTATTGTAAAGTCGATCTCTGAGGACGTAAAGTAGGTATAAAAATCTAGCTAACGTCGTTGACATGTGTATTAAATATTTCAAGATTTCTCGAAATTCATCCCCTAAAAAAATGTGAGCTTAAATTTGAGATTTCTTCGGAAGCTACATTAATAAAACTTTAAAAAGTTAGGGGAAAAAACTCGGTAAATATTCTAAAGCAATAGAGCACAAGAAATATTATTCCATATTTTTTTTATGCGGTGGTAGATATTCATAGCAAGAGGTCGTAGGTATGTACCACCGTTGTACCATATATTCTACCGCCGAGCAGTAGCGCGTAAATATTACTCTGTTTTGGATTGAAGGGTATTGCAGCTAGTGAAATAGCAGGGCTGTTGAGACTAGCCATCGATGTCTCAAAGTAATGAACGCCAAACCAGCGATGCCCGCGTAAAGATGTCCTGATAAATTGCATTAAAAATCAAATCGATGTACTTCAGTCCATTCCCACCGCCTGCATGTACTTGTAATTAAATTCTTCTCGCCGCTTATTTCCACAAAACATTCCAATCTGTCAATTTTCTCATAACTCGATTATGTCCCGAGTTCTTCCGAGGCCCTTCCCGGCCGCCTCCCCGCCCGCCCCATAATGCTTGTTTACCGCGTGACGCCCGGCTCCGTGATTTCCGGAATCCCGGATTGACGGAGATGATTTTTAATATCTGTCTCAGTCAGTTTTTCTGGGGAAATCTCTATGATTTATCATTTAGAGGCGCGCGGGTCGCGCGACCCGACCTCCGACGGGTTTGATTGATGCGGAACAATCGTGTTATGTCTGTCTAGTTGGATTGGATCACATAACCTTGTGAAATATTCATTTATATTGAAGGGAAAAGGTTTGCAATTTATCATACGTACTGAATGGTATAATTAAACTCATATATACTCACTTAACCGAACCTAAATCATGTAATGGTGCGATAACTCATGGTTGATAACAAAACGTAATAAACATACTGTTATAGGTACATAAAGAATTGCAGAAAACTGCGCTAGTTGTTTCGTGTCCCTAGGCACACACCAGCTGACAAGCAAAGTCACTCAGTCACTTAGTCTCACTTGAGAGCCAGTTCCATTTCAAGTCATAATCATCCTGTATAACGGTATTATTACAAACGCTGACTCTCGCATGTATATTGTATAACCTTTGTAAGTATCTGCTAATAATAGCCGATGCTAGTTTCATAACCTAAACATCAATCATTTAGGCATTATTATGCCATGACACCCACGACCTTTCAATACCAGTACCCAAGTAATTTGATAATACACAATAGAAATCGAAGTTTAATTTCAGGAGCAAACATTTCATTATTTGACCTGAATCTGTCTAGAGTCCCCAGAGGTGATGCCCAATGTCCATTGTCCATTTAAATCGAGACTCCGAGACAGTGCAGCCAACCCTACAGTTTTAGCTGTGGATCTAAAAAAAATAAGTTTAACCTCCGACGCAAAAACGACGGGTTGTTATAAGTTTGACGTGTCTGTGTGTGTCTGTGGCAACATAGCTCCCGAACGTAGTTTTTAATCTGAGTCCCGAACGGATGAACTGATTTTGTTTTTTTTTTGTTTGAAAGGTGAATTAGACCGACGTGTTCTTAGCTATGTTTGATGAAAATCGGTCCAAGATGGCCGCCGCTACAAAATGGCGAATTACACATTTTTCACAACTCCCTCAATATGAGTATCAAATTAATGAAAGCGCTTGACCGATAGAATACTATGCACTATGATACATTTCAAATCCAAGATGGCCGCCACCACAAAACGGCAAATTACATGTTTGTTCTGTTACTAAAAACCTCACTTAGACGAAAATTGGTAGGTTTATAGTTTTCTACCGTTTTTCAGAGCTAATCTACAGTATTTCTCTAATTACCGACCGAGAACACTGCTCCGAGACAATCTGCTCGACATCGCTTGTTCCAGCTCCAGATTACTCGCCTTTTTCGAATAAATTTGTTTGGTTATTTGGCAAAAAGCGGGATAAGTACACGCTATTTACATTCTGAACGCGCGAGTATGGCTGAACCGCCATATTTACGGCGTCGAGTGCCATAAATATGGTGATGGTGATCGATAAACGCATTACGGTAGTTCTTGATGTCGTTATGCCGAGACAAAGAAAGGCAACATGATAGTGGTAACACAATAGCTGCTAGCGAGTACTCTATGCTAAGAGCAAGCAGTTGGTGGTTTCACGATTCAAGATATTCATTGCTTCCATACAGTACAAGATGTTATAAAGACAAAGTAGTGTGTGGTACACAGACAAATATAGTCCCTGTCGGGCACAGCAACTTTTTTTTATGCTTGACAGGCTAGGTGTTTGACCACAGCTCACCTGATGTTAAATGACGGTAACTTACTTACTTGGTAACTTTTAGAAGAGAGGAGGAAGCTACTTGTTGTCTTGTTGAGGGCTACTTGTCGTCTTGCCTGGTACCGCCATATTCTGCCGCCAAGCAGTAGCGCGTAAACATTATTGGTTTCCTGTTTGTAAGGTACTGCACCTAGCAAAATTATAGAGCTGTTGAGAGTCTAAAAGTAATAAGCGCCAAAGCAGCGATGCCCTGAACTTTGTTGGATCACTTAATGTTCTGTGTATCGCTGCAATGATCATGAACAGGTTATCTCTTACTATGAGGAAAGCGTCTCGTTCGTCGCTGTTATACAAAAAACAACAACAAACATCCATCACAAAATAAAGAAATGAAACTGCCGCCAAGCAGTTTCTGCAGTCACTTATGAGCCACTTCCATTCCAAGCTATATGTGTTTGTAACCTCAACATTTTTTAAAAATGATTTATCATTTAAAACATTTGTTGAGATATAGTCAAATATTTACAAAAAAGTGGTATCAAGCCGGATTGTACCAATGGGTTAAAAAAAATTCTAATAATAGACAAAATATACTAATGTCATGCAAAAACATTCGCAGTACTTAAATATCAGTAGGTCCAATTTGTGAGGGGGAAAACACTCATACTTTAAAAACATTTTGAATTACTGCTCCACCTGAATCTGAGAGCAGTCACAAAGTAAACGAGTTGAACGACAGTTATCAAAACAATATAAGTGTAGTGGAAATATAAAGATAATCTGACCCCGTCGGCAAAGTTAATCACATAATACTACAACCCGACTTCGCCAATATCTTCACAAAGTCAGAAGCTTCTTAGTAACACAAGTTTGTACAAACACACGGATTTTGTCCAATTTGAACAACGACATTGTGCCATTTTTGGTCTACTTATGCGGGATTATTCAAGTTTATTTTTATGTAAAAGTAATAAGACGAACGAGACGCTCTTCTGATGGTAAGAGATAACGCCTTTCCATATCTGTTTTTTGAAAACAATAAATACAATTAAATTTAATGACCATTGCAGAGACACAGAACTTTGTGTAGTAAAACAAAGTTCAGGGCATCGGTGCTTTGGCGCTCATTACTTTGAGACTTTCGATCGTTAGTCTCAACAGCCCTGTAATGCCCTTCAAACCGGAATAGTTATTTTTACACACTACTGCTTGATGGCAGAGTACCTGGTACTGCAGTGGTACCTAGACGTCTTCTGCTAAAGAGATCTACCACTAAGTCATAGATGCGGTCTACGATGGAGTACGCTTTTACCGACAAGAAACTAATTCCCTTGGGACTTGAATCGATCAGTGAACACCCACTCGGCCAGTAAATTCGATTGTTTAACGGTTCGTACAATGCAGGTGGAATCGAAAATTACAATTTTCACTATATTTTGATTGTAATTTACATGATATCACATTTAACTATTTTACTTATAATACATACAGAACACCCAGCATCGAACAAACAATTGTTTATGCCATAAAATGTTTGTCCTGGATGGGAATCGAACCCACGTCCTTACAGCTCTTAAAGCAGATATGCCACCAATGAGACAATAGGACTGTCAAACATAATTATGCGATAAAAGTACTTGCCTAGTAAAACATAGTATAGTTGTAAAACGTCCAGAGAGAGTAACAGCGAGAGCAGAACTCGCGATCCGGTGCAGACAGAAGTAAAACATGTCCGGGATCGGAACTGTAAACGGATAAAACTTTATACCTGCTGCATAAAGTCCAGATGGAATATTCAACAGGGCGCCGCGTAATCCCCGGGACTGAAATTAAAGAAGTTATGAAATGGGAACTTTTTAAAATAAAGCGCGGTCCCCGCCTTAATTCTTTGGTACTTTCGAACAGTTTAATTAAGAAAATTGCGAGTGAGGGGTGCAGGACCGCGGTCGCAGGAAAACCGGTAAAAGCGGAAAAATTGCCGGTTTCTGAAGGACAATTGCTGATAAGCCCTTTGAATGTCGCAAGGGTTTGAAACTTGGAGCTTTTTACCTTAACGAGGACAAGGGCGTTTTACAAACACATTTTAAATAATATTGCGCATTTCGGGGATTTTTCTAAAATCGGAGCAAAAATTGAATAGAATTAAATAGTATGAATGGAGAGTAGATATACAAAGACGTAGACATAGTAACAGTTATTTCCATTAAAATGTAACAGCGAGGTATATTTTCTTTGAGGTCGAGATAGTTTTACAAATTTACACTGGAATGTATTTCTATAAATTACGTGTTCATTCGATCTTGTCTAGATGAAATGAATTGTTAGTATTAGATATGTTTTTGTTTATATAGGTCGTTTTTTTTAAGCAGAGCCGCATTTTTGTAAAAACGTAAGATCAGCGTGCTTAGCATAAATCAACGCGTAGCTTTATATTTGAGCAAAATTTATTGTACTCCCGTCCAGAAATTATGCAAAACAAAACGGCGAAGAGAAAAGTTTAAAACTTTTCAAAACCCGCAATAAAATTGCAATTTTTGTCGAACAAAAAGCCTATCAATTTTTATCACCGCATAAAATAACGCAAAAATCCATCTATTTATTACCCGCTGACAGGACAACAAATAAAAACTTTTAACGATGTGCCAAACAATAAACTCTAGCCAAATTCAATTGACAAATCGAATTGGCACGAATTGATTGGCCTGCACCGCCGTCCGCGGGGGACTTGCACCGCGCGGCGAGCGTTTTATAACACCTTTTTAATTCAATTAAACTGTCGGTATTCCACTTGAAGCACAACTTAACCCTTCACACTCACGGCAGCTTTCCAACGAGGTTCTCTGCGTAGGGGTAATGCACACATATACTAACTTGCAACAGACCCTACCACGTCTTTTTGATAACTGACATCCCTGTTGGGTTAGTTAACTTGTAGGGAGTGGGTTCGATTCCCACCCGGGACAAATATTTTGTAATATAAACTATTTGTCTGTCTGGGGTTTTCATTTACATAAAAAAGTTTTTGAGTAGATAAGTATTCTATCAGTTATCTGACTCCATCATACAAGCTTTTTAGAGTTACAAAGGGTTAATTTTCAAACTTTTTTTAGTTTTTTTGAGGACAAAAAATGTAGACGGCATCTGTAATCGTCATAACATCTAATTGTTTCGTGCAAATCTTAAACTGCGTCTAGTTTCTATGGTTTATGTGTTTCGTACAAATAAATAGAAACACTTATACGAAAAACCTAAACCATTTTCATTTTTAATTGCCTTCATTTATATCGCGTTTATTATAACAGCACCCTCTCTATAAGTAACTGAGCAACAGTTTGGACAACAAAATTCACTCTACAGTTGTCAAAAAATAAAATGCCCGTTTTGAAATTTGAGAAAGACCGTAGAAAGTAACTTGGAACAAAATTTAAAGAAACAATAAAATAATAATTAACTACATAAAGTGTTTTTAAGGAGTACATACATTTTTTTGCCGCGTTCAATATTATGATAGAATATATTGCGAGTATTCTTTTCGCATTTACTTTATAGTAGCATGCAATTTCTAATTATTACGAAACGCCTCAAAAAACAGTTACGTTCTTAGTCTTTTTTTAAATACTAGGGTTGTAACCAATTAATTACTGAATTTCACCAGCTTCATTCGATTTTAACAAAGAGTAATTAAATATTATGAAGTGATCTTTACTGAAAACAATGAACTTGGCGCTCTAAGCTGTAAATAAATTTTGAATTGGCGACAATAATTTCTATAGAATGGCTTGTCTATGACCAATGTTATTGTAACTAAAAAAATAAATTAAAGACAAATTACCTTTCGTACCCTTGTATAGTTTTAAAATACCTACAATATTAAAGTTTAAGTTAAATTTTCTAATCAGAGCTTTAATCCAATGCACTTTACAATTCATAATCAAATCGATCACTCATACAAAATTGAATCGATTCATCGTGAGTATCGAGATGTACGGTTTCATCACTAATTACGTCGCGATGACAAATGTCAAAACGAACCTCTTACATTTTCCGACTTTTTCCCTTTGGTTTTAGCGTCGCATTTTGAGAATTTGCCAATGTCAAGTGTTTTATATTTTCAAGTTTTAAAAGTTAAACAAATTGATCTCGAGCTATAGTTATAGTCAAAGTCCAGTCTTGGTCAAGTACAGTCTATGCCAGTCAAGTCCAGTCATGCTTTAGTAAAGTAGTGGCGACTTTACTATAAGCTTCGATGTAGTTTTGTAAGCAACACGAAAAGTCATGTTTCACCACATTATATCATTTCCCCACACTAGCGCTTGTGATTCCGCACTTTATGAATGAAACACCACGATTTTTATGCATAAACACTCGATAAAACACTAGTGTTGGAAAAAAACAACACGACTTTTTGCGTGTTCCCACTTAAAACTCTTTTTCCGACTTTAGCGTACTTTGAAACAAGAAATACAAAAAGAGTAACTGTTTAGGTGGTTCCCACCGGAACGCATTTCCCTGCCAGCCGCGGTGTTGGCTCCCCTGCGTGCAACTCGGCTGCGAATGTCAGTCGCACCTGCAAGCGGAGCAGTCAGACGACGATATTAAAAACCGCCTACCGGAGATTTATTCGGGAACGCGACCCGTATAAGCGCTTAACCGTTCGTTAACCGCTCCAAAGTTTTTACCCGACTATGTAAAAATAATGGTTATGAATTTGGCAGTATAAATGAAGCTATGTATGTATATTGTTACTATTGATTAGCAGACGCCTCGCGGTTTCACCCGCGTAATTCCCGTTTTCGTGAGATAGTGTATCTTCCCAACGGTGAAAGAATTTTTGAAATCGGTTCAGTAGTTTTTGAGTTTATTCGTTACAAAATTCCAAAAAATACAAATCTTTCCTCTTTATAATATTAGTGTAGATGTAGACTAGCTGTGGAGGTTCAGCAAGGGTGAAATTGTGTTTCAGCATTTAACCGAAGCGCGTTTTTAGATTAGTGCGTATTTATATTTCAATTAACTACGTACCTTTTTTTGTGAACCGATTTAGTAAATGTTAAAGCTTGTCACAATAGGTAAATGGCATTAAAATCGGTTAAGCAGTATCAAACACAATAAAAGTTGTTTAGATTCGGTAAGCAGGACTGGTTTTTAATAAAATATAATTACTTATTGTACAGCTTCTGCTAGTTTATAATTTTATTTTAATTATTAAGTATCGGTTTCGTTTGATTGTCAGCTATCTTGATGGCAAGCAAAGAAACGTTCGACGATGGAGCACGCTTGTACTTTTTATGTAAAAGTAATGAGAAGAACGATGTGCTCTCCTGATAGCAAGAGATAACGCATGCCCATGACAATTGCTGCGGTACACAGATCTTGGAGTAAAACAAAGTTCAGGGTATCTCTGCTTTTTTTATTTTTTATGTAACAGTAATGAGATAAATGATGCGATGGTTAGTCTCAATAGCCCGGTATCTACCATAATTTATTTTAATGGATGTGCGACAAAATAGCTTCAAACGAGCACACCGTTTATGTTACCATAAGGTGACTTGGTAACACATACAATCACCGGTAGTAATTGTCCACTTCGTACTGTTTGCGTGCCACTAATGACCATTTAAATGCCTCATTTAATTTTAAAGTCAGCCTGCGTGGACGGCGAGTCTATCCACAGATTAAATTACAGCTAGTTACGACGTATTCATGATTTTTTATACAAAACGCTCGTGTTTTAGCTCTGTTCAGACTAATTGATTACATTATATATTTGTGTAGTCGCTTGTTTAATCGCGCGGTTTTTTTATTTATTTTTTTAGGAAAACGAGAAATAATAAAGTGAGAAGTAAAGTGCAAGGTGAACGAATTGCAGCTTGCAAATTTATAAGGATGGACTCAGTCTCGACCGAGCGCTCGAAGAGTCAACACGTCCTGAGGATGCCTCGTGTAAAGGCGACACACGTGTCGGCAAGTGGTTACTGCGGCGATAAGAGGATATTAAGACCCGTGGTTATTTTAATTACTTTTTGTTTAATTAGTGTTTAAGTTTATGTCAAAATTAGTTTTAGATATTAAGTAAAGTTACGGTTAAGTTTTTAATTATTAAATTGTTGGCAAATTAGTTGAATTTAAATCCTCATCACTGCTGTAACTGAAACGACTGTTAAGCGGAAATAATCTAAATATATGCCTCGAATATTTATTTTATGTTTGATAGCCAGGTGTTTGACCACAGATCATCTGATACCATTTGCTACCATTACCATTGACGGTTTAGTTAAAAATGGTGAACACAATGAAGAAATAATAAACATAATATGCGTAATGTATCTGGCATTGAGTATTGCCGCTTCGACCTCCAGGTCTCACCTATTTCCCGGCGTCTACGACGACCGTGAAAACTTACGCAGCTTATAAGACTTTACTGATTTTCGAAGTAATTAATCAAGTTCCGTAGAATTTGGAGAGTTTGAAGTTACGAAGGTCGCTTTAATTTTTTAGGTAAACACAAACACTTACATCCTTGATCGAAACTTTTAATATAAAAGTGACAGATGAAAAATTTTCCTAAAAGCGATCGTTTAGTAACAGTGCCACCACATACTGCTACAGCAACAGCACCGACTGTCCAGTCGGAGAGGTTGTCGTAAATTCAGGGCCCACGGCTTAAAACCGCATACCCGCTTCCGTCCGGGATGCACCTTCTATCACGTGCTTTTTATGACTGTGACGATTGTTTAAAAACAAGCGAACGCCTCGCGGATTCACCCGCGTAGTTCCCGTTCCCGTAGGAATACATGGATAAAAAGTAGCCTATCTCACCCGGAGATAGTGTAGCTTCCCAACAGTGAAAGAATTTTTGAAAACTGCCTAGTAGTTTTTAAGTTTATTCATTACATACAAAAATACAAATCTTTGCTCTTTATAATAATTAGTATAGATAAGAAATTATTGAATTACTAGTGTTTAATTATAATTTAGAAGTTTCGGCAACCTAGTTGGGAGACTAGAGATTATGGCTTCCGATCTGGGGGTTCAGGGTTTGAATCTCACGGCACGCTCCTCACCTTTGTCTTTTTTAAGTTATGTGCATATTGACGTTGATTTCAAACAGTGAAGGAATACATCAAGAGGAAACTTACATGTCTGATAGTTCATAAAAAAAGTTGTCAAAGATGTGAGAAGTCTGCCAACCCGCACTTGGCCAGCGTGGTGGACTATGGTAATTACACTTCTCATAATGAGAAAAGGGACAGTTTAGAAAAATAGGGCTGATTCGCATTCGGAATTGTATGTTTTTTATTGCTATTATTTTGTAGCGATGATAGCTCAGTGATTAGCGCGGTAGGTTCGCATGCCGAAGGGCGTGGGTTCAAACCCCAACAATAAGCTTGAGCTGCTGGTGAAGGAAAACATCGTGAGGAAACCAAAGCATGGTGGTAGGGTACTTTAGTACTCGGCTGGCTAGCTACCACCCTCAAGTTGAAAATCTGCCGCCAAGCATCTAACGGTGTGTTCCGGCAGCCTCACTTGAGAGCCAGTTGCATTCCAGGCTAGGTGTGCTTTACCATCTTCGGCCACACCTTCACTTGACATCAGGTGAGCTGTGATCAAACACCTAGCCTGTCAACCATTAAAAAAAAAAAATATGTCATTTATTATTGTATTATATTTTATATGTCATTATTTTTGACATTTTAATGTTATTTTTAACTATGAATGGAAGTATATTTGTAACACGTTGCATAAAAATGAAAAGCAAACAGCAGTGAACAGTCGGCAAAGCCGTGACATTGTATTGTACACTAGTGTTTCCTCACGGCGTGCGGTAACCATTACCTGACAGTTCTTCGAAGCTGTCACCTTAATTATTCCATTGTGGGCGTATCGAGGGCGGCTCGGAACTACCAGCTGACAGGCGCTATCAACGGGGTAATTTGTTACCTACTCATTTAGTTACGTTTTTACTTGGCAGTTTTAAATCACCTACGTATCACTAGCAGCTCGCCCCGGCGACGCACGAGAAAACAAAACTCGAGTAACAAAATAAATATAGCCTATGCCACTCACTGATAATGTAGTATTCTAATGATGAAAGAATTATTCAGATCGGTCCAGTAGTTTCGGAGCCTATTCAATACAAACAATCGAAATTTTCCTCTTTATAATAGTGTAGATGTAGATAGACGACGTATTGGGGTTTTCACATGTCATTTGGAAAAAAGTGACTATTTTTCTTACAATATTAACTTTTGTATTTATTTGTCGAGTTTTTTTTTTTTTTATGTGAAAAATAATGAGACGAACGAGACGCTCTCCTGATGGTAAGAGATAACGCCTGTCCATGACCATTGCAGCGATACACAGAACTTTGAGTAATAAAACAAAGTCCAGGGCATCGCTGCTTTGGTGCTCATTACTTTAGGACTCGATGGTTAGTCTCAACAGCCCAATAATTTCGCTAGCTGCAGTACCCTTCAAACTGGAACACAGTAATGTTTACACACTACTGCTTGGCGGCAGAATATCTGGTACTGCGGTGGTACCTACCTAGACGACCTCCTGCTAAGGAGATATACCACCAAGTAAGTCGAGTTTCATGAGCTCTTACAAAGATGTAGGACGACCCTCTCCTACAGATTCCTAGAACTGACGAGGACTTAAGGGTTCGATGCAATCACAACAATAAGTATTGCCTGGAAAGGCGTAATTCTATTCATATGTATTCAATAAATCTGACTTCTGATGAAAGTGATGAAAAAACATTAAAATGATATTGGAAACCTCCTCCTTATTTGAAATCGGTAACACATAGATAACTGGGTAACGAAATCGATCATGGATTTCTCGCGCGCTTAAGAAAGTCGCGTAATTAAGTGCTATAAGACTAGTGTTTTAGAATGTCAGTTATTAGCTGGTTGTTATTACAAAATTGCTGCTCAAAGTATAAGTACGTATAAAACGGTCGCTAAACGAGCACCTCAGTGGCGGAGCCCTAATCCGTATTGCTGATGTACAGGGCGTCATACACGCCGTGACAGAATGTGCAGCGGTGATAACCAGCACCGGCGGTGACACGACTGACTTGCATACTAACTTTGTAGTCAGGGAGATGATCACTAAACTTGTTACGGGTTATTTTTAATACAATTTTTTTACTTATCGGGTGCCTACAAGTCCCGTGAGTTTTTTTTTTTTATTGGCAAGCGTGCTTTAGCTTAGTCCGCTTTTCGCTAATCATCAAGCGTAATGGCGGTCAAACGTGTGACTTCTTATACGTAAGTAAGATCAATTAAGAAAATTAAATAAACACGAATGCCAACAAATTCATGATTATTTTTTTCAAAAATATTTGTCCTTTGTCTCTCGGGATGATGTACATGGAATATTTAATTATTATTATCTTATTTTATCACTTAACTATAGCGTTGCGTTTGACCACCATATTGCCTGAAGTTAAACGAAGCGGTCTGCGAGCACGCTTGCCTAAAAGAAACCGATACGCTCACGACTTGAAGGTGCCCCGACTGTATCTGTCGGGGAACACCTACTCGGGTAGCAAATTCCAATGTCTAGCGGTTTGCATAAAAAAGGTGGAATCGAACCGATTAGTTCGTGTTTTTGGAATATCAACCATAACGCGGTGTCGCTTTTTAGAACTCCTGGCTATTTATAAATCAGTGAAGTCGTTTGAAAAGTCCAGTGGAATATAGAAAAGAATATATATCACATACATTCATGAACCTTGAAAACAATACATACCTTTTTTTTGGGCAGTCATGTAACAATCGCTAGCTCCCTCACTATTTTTCTGGCCTGGCGCGGTAACGAGAAATACCCCTTCGTTGACGCATTCGGAGCGAGCTCGGCCAGCCAGGTAATGCTAAGGAAATTGTGTAATATTTTTAAAGACATTTTGTGGATGTGAAACTGCTGAGTCCACATTTTCTTTTGACAAACGTGTTAGTTGGCGAGTCGTTTTGAAATTGCTTCTTTGCACCTTGCAGTGCTTCAAATTTCTATAACTTTACGTTTTATAAGTAGAACTTTTAAAATTAAATACGTTGAGTAAATGCCAGAGGTCCGTCGTTGGCTAGTTTGATGTGATCGAAAGACCAAGACTTTTGAGTTATTACGTACCGGCATTATTTGTTTCTTTTTTTTATGGTGAAACTAGCTACGCCCCGTGGTGTTACCCGCTACATGTTTTCGGGATAAAAGTAGCCTATGTGGTTAATTCAGGGCCTCAGCTACCTCCATACCAAATTTGATACAAATCCGTTCTGTAGTTTTTGCGTGAAAGAGTAACAAACATCCATCCATCCATCCATCCAAACTTTCACATTTATAATATTAGTGGGATTAGGTTTACTTGTAAAACATTTCTTTATTTTTGGAGAGCTTTACGTTTTATCTGTTTTATTTTGGTTCCAGCTACTGGTTCGCTGACTCCTACTGGGGGACATAAGACGACAATGTTCTAACCGTTGCCAATTTAATTACACAACTTCAATAGAAATTAGGTCAGCGACATATGAATGAGCACATTGTGTAAACTTTGAGAACATTTATAAAATATAGAAAAGGCAGAAAATCTCATTCTCATTACGTAGGTCAGAAAGCCTTTGATGTTTTCCAGCAATTATGTGTTCTGGCGGATCCCAGCCAACTTTTAATTAATGGTACATTCCTTGCCGCCCTTTGCGGCCTTATTTCTACGTGAAAATAATACCTTTTTGCTGCACGGAACGAGATAATATGAAATTATTTCTGCAATTTACAAATTGGGAATTCCAATATGGGGCTGGAATTTTCCAGATTGAAATAAGCCTTTATCGCGATTTATGAGGGTTGGGTCATGGTCAGGGCCACCACAGAGTATAACGTGTTTGCGTTCAGAACTAGACTCGCACGGCGTTTTTATCGTAAAATAAGACTACAAGTTACACAAAGCTATGTTTATGCGAACGCACTAGGTACCGAACGAAATCACCTTTTAACCCTGCAAATGGCGATCGAAAGTCTCCACGCAATGAGTCAGTAAGGTGGGGTCAGAACGACCCCTCGGTCGAATCTTTATTATGTGTTTACTGTATCACGCGCTATCTGATCATTCCAAAGGTCATAAGATAGAAACGGATGCGGTCATAACTTACATTCATAAAGATACTGGACGAAACGCCTCCAGGGCCTCGGGGGCCGGGGTCAACCGGTGTCTCGTACCTTCCCAGTATTGTAATATGAAAATTTATACACGGCTTTTCGCTTCACCCTTTTCAAATAATGAGGTATAATGAATTCATTTAACGCCATAATGGGATAGGGTTAAACAAATAGTGAGAGTGGCACGTGGAAGAGATGTTTTTAATTACACAGATTTAATCTCCAGGCTCCGTATTAGGGGATGAAACACAATTACTTGACTTAGGACACGACGTGCCCGATGTAAGGCTTAGTCTGTTTCGGTTTGAGGTCTTCACTCGTATAACCCAAAACTTAGTCGTTAAAGGGGTGAGTGGGGTAAAAGCAGCTATTCTTGGGTAATTAATGTTTTGCAGCTTGTTCGAATATTGTGACGCTTGAGTGGTATTTTGAGATAACCTTTTAAAATAATAGGGCGTAACAAGAAAAATAACATTAATTTATCATTGCTTCTACTATTTCTCACTATAGAATAAATATTTAAAAATAAGCCACTGATTTCCAGCGTACTAGAGTACAACGAAAATAAATTCTTGAAAAAAAAATCATCTTGAATCGACAAACGAGACGATTTTTGATCCTACCTCAAACTGGCTTGCGGCACTTATTATTCCAAAAAGAATTAAAATATATTTATTTACATGTTTTAAAATTGCGATTTTTCCTTAGAGATGGTACTATTCAATACTTGAATACTTGGTACTTATAGATTGTATTTTAATTCAATACAATTTGAAGGGTCCTTTTGAAAGCAGCTTTTTTCTGTATCTTTCCTTTTGCAGTATCCTGGCTCACATCTTTTGTTTCTTCTATCTTAATTAAATTTTGTACACTAGTTTGTCTTCTTATAATAAAACAAGTATATTGGTTTGCCAGCAATCTGGACACATTCACTTATCTGAAGGACTTTCAGATTAAATTATCGATGATAAAATATTAACTGATTGATTTTAGGCGTTACATTGCGAAAATGCCCCTATTTTGTAACTGTTTGTTTTAATGTATTTCTGTTTAAAATTCCTTTTGGTTGCAGCAGTGACGAAAATGTAACTCAATTTGAATATAACGTTAAGGTTGAAAAGCAAAAAAATCATTTAAAAACTCATCCTACTGAACTTATAAATGGAAAGCGAGATACTTCCAAAAGTAATGAATGTCTTAACACTATAAAAGCTAACCTTTCAAAGTTACCTATTTATATTCCAAACTTTGATCTCGAATAATACTTTACAGCGTAACAAACGCTTTGAAAACTTAGTGTATCTTAAAAGGAGACTAATAAATTAGAGATCAGTTTGTCACTTAAAGTGTCAGTTAAGTAGCGTCTAACGATCTCGGCCACTTTGTCGGTGATCAGCGAGCGCCGCCGTGGTCGGTGCGCACCTACAGATGACTATTTAAGACGAGATTGATGAACTCATTTTGTTGAGTCATGTGTGGAATATTTTATTGTTCTGTAGTAAGATAGTAAACCGGAAACGTTATGAAGAAAATACTCAGCTAATTCATATGCATTACTAGCGATCCGCCCCGGCACATAGATAAATGTAGATATATGCATGTATTGCGAGTATACATATATAACTTCCTCTTGAATCACTCTGTCTATTGAAGGAAACCGCACTAAAATTGGTTGCGTATTTCGTGTAATTTTTATTTAACTGATACAAACGTAATTTTTATTAATTTAATGTAACTGGCTTTTAGTTAATTAGTTAAATTAAATAAATAATTAATTCACGTAACGTTTTCTTTTAAAATAATCACACATACAAAAGTAGTCCTTGGTACGGGTATTTAAATTGTTGTGGAGAGAGTTTGTGGTTAATAATTGAATATCCAGGAAAAAAATAAGTTTTCCTGATAGAGATCGCTTTCAGCGATAAGGCCGCCAATCGTTACACTACAGTTACAGTCATAATATCACAATAAAGAGTTTATATATTTATCGAAATAAAAATTGTTGTAGTAAATATTATACACTTGATATATCAGTGTAAAAATAATATATTTGTACGGTACGAAACCTTCAATCTGTGAATTGGACTACCACTCGATCAGTTGTATGCTACAAAATCCTTATTAGAACACTAAACCTTGAAAGTAGACATCAAAAGCCCATCAAAAATCTGGCACAAGTCAACGGGAAAAGCCTCAAACAAAAACTGACGAGATGCTAAAAGGAAATGGCTCTATAAACCCGGGTTTACACTATCGCGCTATAAAACCAACTCCATGAAATCCGAATAAACCATGAATATGATAGATGGCGCTAGTGATCCCATGCGCAGTAAACTACCACACGAATGATGGAGACGCGTGGTCGCATGGCGATGGAGCGATGTGTAGATACGGCCTAACATCGCACGCGATGTCTACGAAGCCCTGCTTATAGACCAACAAACAAGTAATTCGCGGACAATTTTAAAACTGCTGTTAGAATTTGTAATGAAATGAACAAACAACTTGGTTGATTACCTACAATATCACTTACCTGTGTCACTATTATTTTTTGTTTATAACCCTCGACGCAAACAATGTTTGTTTGGGATGTTATTTTTGGCATGTGTAGGTTTTGTGATTTCAGACTTGGGATTTGTTTTTCCGATTGGTTTTCAGACAAGTTCTGTCTTTTTTTATTGTTCCTATTTTTTGCTGCCTAAAGGTCATATATAGAGATTTCATATTATACTAGC
The DNA here is from genome assembly GCA_905404145.2 of Biston betularia. Lineage (NCBI taxonomy): Eukaryota > Metazoa > Arthropoda > Insecta > Lepidoptera > Geometridae > Biston > Biston betularia. The sequence continues at coordinate 355,138 of FR989863.1, forward strand.
TGCGCCCCGCGGTGTTACCCGCTACATGTTTTCAGGATTGAAAGTAGCTTATAAAAAAAAAGTAGCTGTTAACCCAGGGTCTCAGCTACCTCCATACCAAATTTCATACGTCATTTCATTCATTTCAGTTTTTGCGTGAAAGAGTAACAAACTTTCACATTTATAATATTAATTCTGTGTTATGTAAATAAATAAATTGAATTGAATTTAAATTTTGATGTAGGTTTTTCGTTTGGAAGGTGATTTGGTTGAGAATTGTCTTGCCATGAGTCAAGAAAATCTGTTCAGCCATTTTAATATCAGCTCTTATCTAGTTGATAATTGGATGTAGGCATATTCTTCTACAGGTCTGATCAAATCGAAGTAAAGTATTCAAGATGTTGCACGTTTTTACTTTGTAAAATTAGGTTTCAAACTGAAGTCAAAGTGGATACCAATCAACGCCGTTCGGCTGTGATTAAAGTTTATTTTTAATGAAAAAAACAACAAGCGAAACCCGGTAAGTATTTTTGTAATTTCGTATTGTGGTACGGAACTCTCAGTGCCGAATCTAACTCCCACTTGGCTGAATTTATTTTTATTTGTAAAGAGGACTTCTTTATATTTAAAAGTAGGTTGTCTCAATGCAAGGCGATCCAAAAACTGGCAAAGTCAAAATTATAATTACATTTTGCATCATATTCTACAGCTTACGTTATAAATTCCAAAGTTTGCCAAAATCATCATATACCTTCTAAAAAGCAAATTGTCGCGGGACTCGCCATTGTTGAAAGTTGGCAGTATTTGACAGTTTGCCGGTACAGGCCCGTAATGGATGACACGGTGTTAAGCGATAATTAGCAAGCGACGTAAATCATACGGAACCATTGTACGAGGAACCCTCGCGCGCGCGGGCAAGTAGCGTGGCAGTTACTTGCCCGCGCGGACTCGGTGCTTGATAGCTAGGTATCACTCGTATGCAACGGAACACCCTCTTCATAAATGTTGACACTGCGATATTGAATCCGAGCAAGTTTTGTTCTTTTACAAAGTGTGACACACACATTAGAAACTACATTATATTATACAATAAATTGAAAACTTTGTTTGTTAGAAAGCTCTAATCTTTGGAACTACCAGGCGGATTTTGAAATTAATACTTATCGTAATTAATAGCAATTTTTGATGGAGGAGGTTCCATGTTCAGGGTGTGTATAAGTCGTGAGTCAATCTGTTTTTTCTACGACAACGTAGACCGTATCATTTAACATCAGACGAGATAGCAGCTTAACAAACCTCTTAATAAAAAAAATACCTTGAAGACGTTCATAACAATTTATTTGTATGACAAAATACTACTTACCCTACCTACCAAGCCTAGAAACGCGACGGTGTTATAAGTTTCGTAGCAGCTCAGTCGTAGCAAATCATGCTACGGTGCTACGCTAAAGAGAACGGAAAGATGTCAAAAGCCTTGTGAACATGTAGACGGCTTATTCCGATCAAAGGGACGTTATTTCCCCATTAGTTTTATACATCGCACAAAAACAGGAATCACGAATTTCCATAGTCCGGCTTATCGGACCTTACAATTTGGGAAGTTAACGAATCTTAAGGTGACGTACAAAGCTTATGTAACAGAATTAGTGACAGTAGAATGTCATCAGCTATTAGATTTTTTTTTATTTTGACGATTAAAAATGTGTTAGTATTTTTAGTAACTGATAAGAATATCTAGCATAAAACCTAGCAACTTCAACGAGCACTTTAAACGAATTTTTTTCCTCACTTCGTATAGTACGTAATGTGCCTCGGTATTTTAATTGTTGTGTGTCATTTTGCAATAAGTCTTACAACGTTATATTACATATATGGATCAGAAAACCTTTAAAGTATCAAAATAATTAAGAAAATGGATCCGAGCGGACGAAAATTCAACACTAATTAATCAGTAAACCGAGCTCGGAAACTTGAAGGTACGAATGAAATTTCCACAAAATCTAGGCCGGCCACAAAACTAAACAACTCTAATTAAGTTAAAGCAAATTTAAAGAAAAAACATCGGAAGGCCCGAATACAGAATAAACAATATAGAGAGATACCTACACCGCTGGTAGCGAGCTGAAAACTAGAATCTAACTGAGATGGGCAGGTGTTCCTACTCTCTGCTCTCTGGCTGCTCTTAATACTGATGTAATGTTTAGTTATTTAGAATATGTGACAGGTGTCACGCTTATCTGAGACAATGAGCGCTGAATATGTGTAGTGTCATTTTATCAAAAAAATTGTAGAGGCTGCATCGGAGGATTATTCATCTTCGGCCAATCGCTCGCTCACTATTTATTTATTAGTTATTTTCAATTTATTTTAATTTTAGATTCTAAGTTTATTCCAGTGTTAGATAGTTTATTTTGGATAAATATTTAAAATGTATTATTGTGTTATTTTAATCTGGTTAATTGTTATAATTATTATAATAGACATTTTATTTTTAATGACATTTGATTATTTTACTATGAAATAGGTATTAAATGAAAATTTGAAGTAAATAAAAATAAATTAAACAAATAAATATCATCGGACATTGCACACAGCGCCATCTGACCCCAAACTAAGCAAAGCTTATACTATGGGAGTCAGATAACTGATAGAATAATCAAATATACTTTTTTTTGTAAATACATATGGAACACCCAGACGTAAAACAAACATTTGTTTATACCACAAAAGGTTTGTCGTGGGTGGGAATCGAACCCACGTCCTTCAGCTCTTGAAGCAGACATACTACCAATGAACCAACAGTCAGTGCCATTAAATCTTTGTTATAGTTATAACCAAAACGATTTATACGTGGAAATACACAAAAGATATGATCAACATTTTAAAATGAACTTTCGCAAAGTAACGTTCGAGTCAATCAATTAATTGTAGGCGTTTACATTACAAGCAAAACATAAAGACATACATTAGATTTTGTCGCTGTCGGGTGAAAATATCTTTTAGGTAATGGCACCGGGTCCGGTCGTGGGACAGACTATATGCCGAGCTCCTCTGTCCTATATATATCCCAATTAGCAATTTTTCCAACTTTGCACGTAACACGTCGATGCCCGTTTGAAAAGTTCAAAACAAGTAAATTGATACGTGTAACAAACACCTATTGATTTCGATATTTACAACTCACGGGGGTTTTGCGGGTTTATCGATTTTCACGTGAGTTAGCGGTCGGCTTCTATGGCTCAGTAGTTGTACGTGCATCTTGGAACTCGGAGACTCCGAGACTGGTTCGTATGAATACGTCACCAGTCAATATGCTTCACTATCTGGCACTATAATCAAATGGAATCCAAAAATAGATAATAGATACAGGCTAGATTAACCTACTACATAATAAACGGGTTCACATAAAAATTACCATAAATACCGAAAAATACATCAAGAATTTTATAAGTAAGTATAAATTAAACAATAATTTTAATAAAATAGAGCATTACACATATTGCAATCTGACCCCAAACTCAACAAAGTTTGTACTATGGAAGTCAGATAACCGATAGAATACAATTAGATACTTTTTGTTTTGTAAATACAAAAAAGATAACAGAATGTATTTATATTAATTCTAATTCAATTTCAATCTATCTTTATTTATTATTATCGTTTCTTTAAACATTTAATGTACGTTTACGATTTTATTATATGTGCTAGCGGATGCCTCGCGGTTTCACCCGTGTAGTTCCCGTTTCCATGAGAATACATGGATAAAAATTAGCCTATGACACCCAGGGATATTGTAGCTTCCCTACGGTGAAAAAGTTTTTAAAATGGGGCCAGTAGTTTCGGCGCCTATTCAATACAAACAAACAAACAAATCTTTCTTTATAATAGAATAGGTAGATGTAGGTATATGTAACGATTAGCATAAAGCTGTTTAAGTAAATTCTATTGACAGTAAAAAGTTACTTCTTATATTTTTTATTCAGATGTACTTTTATTATAAACAAGCTTATAATTTTGCTCCAGTATTGTGTATCTATATTGTTTTAATAGGTCTCAACCTACGCAATGTATTAGTGTAATGTAAAATATTTATATTATTCAATGATAGAATGAGGAATTAGTGGCTTTCAGTAAAATTCTTTTATTTTTCATCGTGGGAGGGCGCTGGATGTTCCGTCAATAGTTATGTTGGAGCTAAGCCCGTGTATTGATTTATTCCATAAAATAAATGATTTTATTATTGAAAGAATTCCAATGAATTTCCTTTCTTTTATTCAATGACAACAAAACAGAGGTCAAAACAAACACTCTAAAACCATGGAATTAGTGCTTACTTGTGCGAAGATCATAGTATCAAACTGAAGAGTCTTCTGACTACACGCATACGAAAATTATTCCGTATCGACGTGACGTTTTACAAAATGCTGCTTAGTACGATAAAGTTAATTCAAAGGTCGCGAAATAATCTCTTGCGCCTAATAGGTACACAAGCAAGTTAGCAGGGAGCGCCGCTGGCGTCAAATTAATCATTGATTACAAACATGAGTGTAACTTGGAAACTAGATTCCCTAACATACTTACAACTTTCATGTTACATGCTTTCGATTAGGAGTTCCTAAGTTCGGAGCGAATGCTCTGATACGTGTAGAATTAGTTTCCCGACGGTGTACACAACTGCCGATCTGTCTCTACCGCCTTATGTGTTTAGTGTTCACTAGCAGCACCTCGCGGGTTCACTCGCGGGAATCGGAGACTTGTGAATCCGGAATGATAAGTAGATTATTGTTACATAAAAATAATAATAATTTTGTTGCGATGATAGCTCAGTGGTTAGCAGGGTAATTTCTAATACTCGGCTGGCTAGCTACCACAGGAGAGTTGGAAATCGGCCGCCAAGCATCTAACGGTGTGCCGGCTGCCTCACTTGAAAGTCAGTTCCATTTCAGGCTAGATGTGCTTTATCATCTTCGACCACACCTTCACTTAACATCAGGTGAGCTGTGGTCAACGAGTCTGTAAAAAAAAAATTTGGCGGACATTTCACAAAGAGCCATCAAACTAAGCGAAACTTGTACTAAGGAAACCAGAAAACTGATAGAATACTTATATTGTTTTTATTATAAATACATACTGAACACTCAGACACAGAACAAATATTTATCCTTACATAATTATATTTGTTTGTCCTGGTGGTAATCGAAATCGAACGCAGATATTCTACGAAATGAGCTAACAGGGCTGTTAATATTTCATATTAAGTATAAATTTAACGTGTCGTGAATCGTAACTCTAACAAAAGTTTAACCAAATTTGAAATCGTTTTTTTTTACTAAATAGACTTGTTTTTGACCTCCACATCGCCAGATGTTAAGTGAAGATACTTTCCACGATGAAACACGTTTGCCTAGTAGATTCTGATTTACTCTCGACTTGAAATCAACTTTTGACGATTTGCGACTTGCATATTTCTCTATTTAACCGTCCGTACAATGAAAGTGGAATCAAATCATTTAGTATGAATTTTTGGAACGTCATCCATGAAAATTATTTCAAAGGTGACTTGATGGAAAGTATTTTGATCTATAATTTAAGAAACTCTGATCGGACGTTTGAAGATTATGAGCTAGTTTATTCTAGTTGAGGAATAGATTGCAAGCATCTTCTGCAAGACTGATTGAGTCAGAATTTCTTATACTGTAACTGTTGAAACACGCCTGGGGTTGTATTTTTTTTTTGTAATAGGAATGAATTAATAAAACACTCGCCTGATGGTAAAAGACGTACCCAGTGCTTTGAATAACAAAATGAAGTCCAATGCATCGTTGTTTTTAAAGTCTCTCCTAAGTATCGTTTGTCAATTAGATATTACAATATTGTCTGGCTGTAATCTGTAATTATACATCTCAGCGGCTGGGAATCGAACCCGAAGCGGATTCGGAGCAGACGCGATACTGAGCCATAGAGCTGTTACAATGAACACTAATAGTATTATCATCACAGAAATTGTAATTTTATCTCGTTTTTGCAATAAAGTCAAGCCCTTAGCATTTTTCCTCTTTGAGAGCGATAAGAGAGCGTCAAAGTCGTGTCGGAATAAATATTTCGAATGTTAGCCGAGTACACAATATGCCAGGAATGCTTAAGTGCGTTTTTGTGTACGTAATAATATGGCTGAAAGGTTTGTTTGCTCGCTCCTAAACGTTTTTATACTTTAGCAAAACGTTGAACGTTGTACTTTACATTTTAATTGCAAAGCTTCTGCCGGGATCAGAAAACATTTGTGCAATGTAAGAGACAAATTATAATACTTTGTTACTATAAAAAATAAATTGATTATGTTAAAATTAAAAAAAGTCAGAAACAAACCTCGGTTTAGTTTACCATAAAATTACCATCACAAATCTGCGTTTCTCATTCAAGGTAAAGCTTTTTCAATTTTAATTACATAAATTGAATCCTATGTAACATAGTTTTAGTGGTGAAATTGATGATGTTAAACCATTTGTTTTTTATACTTTATTCATAAATGCGTATTATAAAAGTGGAATTAAATAACATAAGATGAAACAGCATTAAACTTCCAGTTATTAAAAAACAATACATAAAGTTGATTTTAGATAACAATAAAATAATTAACTTTTTGCACCAACAACATCAATTTGTAGAGCAATATTATTAAAAGAACTACGCGATTTACAAATGTGGCACCCAACGTGTGGCATTGAAACTTGCCTATATAATAGAATCAATCTAAATATTTTACTACTGACCCGCATTTTAGACCGTTTGCGTATATTAACGTAGTTTCATTTTCGGCACACATGATAGAAAATACGCACAATCACGGCGATACTTTAATAGGAAGCATCGAACAATCAAACTTTCATTTCCCCTTGATTGCATACCCAAACACGCATTCAAGCCCGCTTATTTATGCATTTAATTTTTGCCAGTGTTACCCTGAGCTGGTTTATACATAAATTAGGGATATAACACCTACCTTAAAACCAGGACGCGAAGTCTAAGCGTTAAATGAACGAAACCACTGTACCTGAGCAGTTCAATCCACGTTCATGGCACACGTCATTCACAACGCTCTTACAATTCACACACTGGACACTCGCACTGTCACCTAGTCGGATATATTTAGGGGAATTGCTTTTCACTGTTCGCTCGATGCGATTGCGGTATATTGGCGTACAGAGCGCGCGCGACACGTCCGCTGCCGCCAGACTCTCGAGCTGTACTGAAGTCGCGCTCGCGCGTCGCGCAAGCCTCTGCGGGACCCGTCAAAGAACATCCACCCGTTCCGCTCCGCTCACAAGACTTGTAAGATTTTGGCATGATTATTTGAAATCTGTCAACGTTTGTAGTTAGTTTCTGATTAGTGGTAAAGCCGTCATGGCATCACAACTCTACCCAATTAGCTTCACGATCTGAGTCTTTGATGTCTCGGATTGGTAAATTTTAGGTTTTAATAATAACGGTGTTTGAGTAAGCTTTGTAATTATTTTAAAGGTCATTAGAAGTAAAGACAATGTATTTTTTAGGCACTGTAAAAGTTTCATTAAGTAGAGTCGACGTGTTCTCGTTCCCTCGAACAAACCTGACCTTAATCAACACGCCCTGTATAGTTCTATTAATTTAAATAAGCGAGTTTGTCTTAAAAGCTGAGACAGCTGAGCTGACACGACAAAAGATTGTTTTGACAATTCACTTGTCAAAACATACACAAGTATCTGTTAATTAATTATTATTTATGGAATACAATTATGTCCCCAAGTGTTTATAAAATACTTTTGTGTTTGCAACAACCGCTGTCTTCACGTGCGCAGCGGCCTGCAGTGCAAAGTGAGACGAGGCCGCGCGCGCCTTGTACTCGCTTTGTCTCCATGAAGAAAGCCACCGGACGTGGTTCCGATTTAATAAAATTTGAGTAACCACGCATAAGTAAAACAAAAACTAAAAATTGTTACAAAACGTTTGTAAAAATTTTTAGAAACTTTTACTGAATTACTATTTAAACTGTGATGTGTACGACGTTTACAATTGAAAACTATTTAAAAATCAAAAGTGGCAAATGCACAGTACGCATAATCCCAATAGAAGAAACAACAATAGTAAATATTCGAAATTGATGCTGTAGAGCAACAATTGCAAATGTTTAGTTGGTGACTGTACTTGTAGATTGACTCGTGAAATTTTTATGAATCCGGCCGCTGGTTGCTCGCGCGTTAATGATGCTGTGTGCAACACGGCGACATCTCGCGGGCAGCTCAGGCACGACTCACATTAGCCGCCACGCACACACGGAAGCGAAGGTCGAGGGCTGTCACGTCCGTCTTACAAGTTTACTTAGGGTTTATTGTTACAGTCATTATTAACAGGCTAAGTGTTGGCCTCAGATTACCTGACGTTAAGCGATGGTGAAGTCAAAGGTGGTTAATACACCTGGCTGTCGATCTCCCTTGACATTACATTGTACTACAACCATGTAATCAGTTGTTTGTATGTGTCACTTTTTATTTATTTATTTATTATTTGCTTGGAATTGAACTAACTCTTAAATTAGGCTGTAGGAAACATTGTTAGGTGATTGGCAATACATTTTTCAGTATGCAGGTGGTAAACAGCGGAGTACAGTAAGATACTCTACCAGTTTTAGTTTCCTCGAGAAGTTTTCCTTTACAGGCAGCGCAATCTTATTGTTTGAATTTGAACCCACACCCCTCGGCGTATAGTGCCTGCTAACTACTAAGCTATAAAAATAATATTTTTTCATTAACCAAGTAATCAAAATCAAAATACAAATAAAATAGATACAAATTAACTTTGACGTGTGTGTGTGTGAGACAGTGTGTGCCCGCGAGCGTGTGTATGTGTGAGTGTATGAGTGTGTGTCCATAATTGCTACAAAACGATTACTTACTATTTGAAACTATTACGTTTATTGTAATCTTGCTTAGGCTTTGTATTATATTATGATTGTTTAATTTGAAGCGCACTGAGTACTCTGCCAACTGCGGTGGACGGCTTAAAAATTAATCTTGATTATCTTTTGACTTTTATCGGTCTATGAGTAATCTAGTTTCTTTTGTGAATACTGAATAGCTAATAAAATTACAGCGCTGTCAAGAATAATCATCGAAAATCTCAAAGTAAAGAGCGCCAAATGCCCTAACCCTTGTTTTTTTTTGCTAAAAGTTCTATGTATTGCTGCAATGGTCATGGGTATGCGATAGCTATTTCCATTAGGAGAGCTTATCGTTCATCTCATTACTTTACAATTAAACAAGAGGTTAAAAGGTGTCACCATGGGTGCCGGGTCCATTGCGTCACAAGGACGGACCCCGTACAGTTCCAGGACTTGCGACCTTTACGCATATACTAAAAAAATAATTTTGATGTAAGTCAAAAAGTTTGTTGCCTTAATTCAACTTCGCTAGATTTTTCACCGCCAACATTTTTCACTTTTGCTTAAACTTAAAATAATGCCGCAAAATTATTCTTAACTGAATTCAATCAGCACCACTGGCAAAGTTACCGCATTGAACTTTGACGGCAAAATTTTTACAAAGAAAAGCCATATCGATCGCAAGCCTAATTAGCACCTGAAAGACTCCACAAACAACCTTTATGGAAAACTCAAAACTGGGACAGTGGCATCCCTGGCGAGAGTGACACGCACATGCACTCGCTGCACGCACACAGAGACAGTCGTCGCCGCTCGCAGGTGACGTCGGCAGAGCAAACGTGCAAACGGAAGAGATAGGCTTTTCTTTGACTCCTTTTAACTGTCCGAGGGAGTTTTAAATAGGATGCAAACAGAGATAGGGCTACCTGTCGCGATGAATGAAAAATTAGTGCCTGCAGGAGCGGCGGGCCGTGTCTGTTCAGGACTGCGGGGCTGCGTTGTTTGAAAGCTTTCAACTTTGCGTTAAACTGTATCTATGTTTACGTCACATATAAGTTTTTTTAGTTGCAAAATCGTAGGAATAGCTTTGACAGCAAAATTAGAGATTACTTTATATTATTACCCGCGACTACGGCTGCGTGGAATTTAACAAAAAATGGTTATTCGCAGAATTTATTAAATCGATATTCCTCGTAGCATAGCCTTAATCTTTGATAATAATCAATCTATCATTTTCCGGTATGAAAAGTATCCCATATCCAGGTAATAAAATTACATCCAAATCCGTTCACCCGTTTTTGTGTAATTGAGTAACAAATATCTCCACAATCAAACTTTCACATGTATTGTATATGTATATACATATATAAAATATAGGATGCAAACATAATTGACAATAAATACTGCGCTAATGTCCATTCATATGACATATCTTATCGGTATTGTTATGATTGTGCCGATGTCCGAAGATCACTAGAACTAGAAACGTTACGCATAAAATCATGACAACTAGGTATGTAGCGATAATAGCTCAGTGGTTAGCGCGGTCGGTTCGCATGCCGAAATAAAAAATAAACATACATATTGAATCTTGAATCTTGAAAGGCGTGGGTTCAAACCCCAACAATGAGCTTGAGCTTGCCGGTGAAGGAAAACATCGTGAGGAAACCGTAGCATGGTGGTAGGGTACTTTCTAGTACTCGGCTGGCTAGCAACCACCCTCAAGTTGGAAATCTGCCGCCAAGCTTCTAACAGTGTGTTCCGGCAGACTCACTCGAGAGCCTGTTCTATTCCAGGCTAGATATGTTAACAATCTACTACCACACCGTCGCTTAACAAAAAGTGAGCTGTGGTCAAACACCTAGCCTGTCAACCACAATAAAAATGATTTTTTGATTGTCATCGTTTGTCATTGTTTGACCGTTTACTGTTACACATAAAGTTGCAGATTAAATTTAAATTTGTTTTCATAAATTAAATTTTTAGAGAGAAGACTTATCTTGAAGTTTCCAAACAATATAAGTGAAGTATCACCAGTGATGGAAAGCCATAAACTCGGGGGTAAATACATGGCTCGAGTACCGGGTAGTTGAATTTTAAATGCAGTTTATTTTTGTGGCGTTTATCAACTCCAAGGATTATTTTGTTGTAAAATTTCGATCGTAAAAATCTGAAACAGCATCAATGCGCAAGCAAACGTAAACCCAAGTTTATGAGTGAAAGAACACGGATCTTGGAGTCGGTACAATGATTTAACCTACTTCAGAAGCGGTAACCCATCCAATACAGGCTCGTAACCCCGTTTAACCTCCAAATTGATTGATTTTTCAACAGCCTCATCAAATTGGGGCCTCCTTCCCTTCTCGTAATAAACTCTGAGTACAACGGAGTAATGCCGTATTATTTTCTGTGCTTACAATTTTCCAATTTCCTATATCCGGGCTCAGGGCGTTAATCCCGGAGAAAAAACATCAAAACGCTTGTTTTTATTATGAAAAGCCTCTTTTTAGATTGTACAAAGAAGAAAAATGTTAAATAGAAAATGTAGATTTTGAATAAAACATTGACAAAGGATAAAATGCTCTCTTATTTTTTAGTTTTGCTTGTTGATACTGTGACGAGTTAAGACAAGCCTGGTATACTTAGTTATGCTCAAAAAATTAACTGTTGTCAATAAATAATCAATTTTGTTTCATTTTTTGATAGAAAACAACAGAGAGATAAATAAGCACGAAACTTCTATCAACGATATAACTTCCAATATTCGATAGAAAACAAAAAGACAGCTGTCCTTTTATCTCCAGTGAAACTGCCCCTGCAGTGTGGACTAGTGAGCTCTACAGGGGGAACTTTTAGAGAATATTATGAAGACTGACATGGCTTTTTGTAATTAATATAAATTTTATTTATACATCATGGAACATACCTAACTCAATCCAAGGCACTGCGTCTGGGTTGGATTTTTATGAACGCGTATGCGAAACATTTTACAACTACTGAGAACTTTGTTTTTCTTAAAAAATTCAAGTATGTAGTGCTAATAGGACGAAAATGTATTCAAAGATCACATCATAAATTAAATAATTGATCGATTCAGGCGTTACTTTGCGGAAGTTCATTTTGAATATTCAAGGTATATTTAGTTTATTTCCGCTTAAGAGTCGTTTTAGTTACAACAGTGATGAGGACTTAAATTTAACAAATTTCAAAAACAAATTAATAATTTCAAATTAGTTAAATTTGGGGTCTCATAAGCGGAAATAAACTAAACATAATATACCTTGAATATTCATAAATTAAACATTTAACACTAAGAATTAGCACTAACAAAACAGTTTTCTTCATAAATATTAACATTTTAAATTGCGTTCTTACTTTTATTGATTTTATTTATTGTGTGATCGTTACTGAAAATGACGGCCCAGTCAATAAATAATTCTATCAATTTTTTTTTGTCATAACACCCTGTGTGCGAACGACGTCAATACATAGAGATAGATATATAAAACACAACGTTGGAACACTATACAAAACATCTCAAGCTCGCGGTAATATTTCCCACCGGGACCGGTGGCTGAAAAATGGTCCGGTCAGAATCCACATCTCCGTGCCCTTCTTTAGTACCTACTCTATGCTAGTAGGGTGACAACGCGACCAAGTTATCTATAGTATGATAAAGAAAGTCACGAACGCATCGCTGATTTGTATCTCGCTTCAGAAGTTCAGACATTCAAGAAATTGGAGTACTGAATATTATTATTAAAATTGAATACTTTGGCTCTTTGACAGCCCTGTTGGTTCATTGGTAGTATGTCTGCTTCGAGAGCTGTAAGGCGTGGGTTCGATTTCCACTCAGGACTAACATTTGTGACGATGTTTGTTCTGTGTCTTAGTGTTCTGGATGCATTTACAAAAAAAGTGCTTATTTAAGTATTCTATTAGTTATCTGGTTTCTATAACATTGCATAGTTTGGGGCTAGATGACGCTGTGTGAAATGTCCACGAAAGTACTTTTATCCCGGAAAACACGGGTGAATCCGTGGGGCGCAGATAATAATAGGTAATATAATTATATCAAATGTTTGTTCATAATAACTATATAATGCAAATAAATGTGTCTTTGTCTTCAGGATAAGTTTTCAGTAACTTACAGTTCATACATTTCATATTGACATTGTAATTTCTTTTTTAATATGACTTTGACTTATAACTTTCATAATATATTTTATTGAAATATTTATATTATAATTAGCTGCGTCCCGCGTTGTTTCCCGCTACATATTTTCGGGATAAAGAGTAGCCTATATTTTAATCCAGGGTCTCAGCTACCTTCATACCAAATTTAATCCATATCCGTTCAGTAGTTGTAGCGTGAAAGAGTAACAAACATCCATCCATACATCCAAACTTTTACATTTATAATGTTAATAAGTGATATTTCTTTAATTTTTCCCGCCACAAAATAGTTATATGATTCAAATCATATAATCAATCCATAAACTTGAATAAATCGGGAATCGAACTAACAACATCACGAAAATGAGACGAGTTGCGTTTTAATTGCACACTCACACATTTATTACTTAAAGTTAATTGTACTTACACTTTTTGTATAAAAGAGAAAAATGGTGACCCTAACTTAGTTTCAGAGAAAAAGATTTTCTTGCGAAATAATACTATTACTTATGCACTTCAATCGTTCTTTGCGTTGAATATTAATTTTTCGCCTGTAATAGAATTATGTTCTTCTTTTTGTAACGGGAACAACCAACGTAATTGAACCGGTTCAGGCAATCTTTTTGTAGTCTGGAATTCTGCAGGGAGTTCGCTGTAGCATCTGTGTCTGTATGTATTCATATTAGACTAGCGGTAGTTCCCGTTCCCGTGATAATACAGGGATAAAAAGTAGCCTATGTCACCCGCGGATAAAGTAGCTTCCCAACGGTGAAAGAATTTTTGAAATCGGCCCTGTAGTTTCGGAGCCTATTCAATACAAATTTCCTCTATATAGGTATAATAGTAGATAGATATAGGTAATAAGATGATCAAACGAGCTTACCTGAGGATAATTATAATCTAAATATTTATCTAACTTGATGAAATTTTTCTAAATATCTATCCGAAATATTCAAAAACTTAAATTCGACAAAAAATATTTTCATCGTTTTTCCGTCTGGGTATTCTAAATGTACTCGTATATAACTATGTATGTATTTTAAAAAAAGTATCAGTTACCTTGTCTCTGGTACTAGATTTGCATAATTTGTGGCTAAATGACGGTGTATGAAATATAACTATGTATGTTTGTAATATATAATTACATATATATAAAAAAGTATTTTAATTTTCTATCAGTTACCTGACTTCCATAGTACAAACGCTATGGCGCTGGGTGTAATCGTCATCATCATTTCAGCCGTAGGACATAGGCCTCCCACCATTGACTTCCACAAAGACCGGTTGGAAGCGGCTCGCATCCAGCGCGTTCCTGCGGTCTTCATCAGGTCGTTCTGGGTGTAATGTCCTACGATATTTATCTATTTATTTAGTCTATTTATTATAATTTCTTTATCAACAATCTTATCAGCTTGATGTCAAATTAATCTGTACAATAAACTCGAAATAAACCAAGATTGATTTATTGAAGCAATAATGAAACTAAAATACGCTTGTTAATAAATAAAAATATAGTGGAAGGATAACGCTGGCACGCAGCATTCACCGCGGGCCGGCCGAGCCGCGAGCCATGTCATGCCACGTTACCTCACCGCGGGCCGGCCGAGCCGCGAGCCATGTCATGCCACGTTACCTCACCGCGGGCCGGCCGAGCCGCGAGCCATGTCATGCCACGTTACCTCACCGCGGTATTTGAATATTTGGACAACCGAGACGTGGAATTCAATATACGTCATTCCCATAGTTTTAGCAATTCACCATTTTGTATGTTGCCACTAACCTAAAGACGACTTGACGACTACTTTTGTAGCAATGATAGCTCAGTGGTTAGCGCGGTAGGTTCGCATGCCGAAGGGTGTGGGTTCAAACCCCAACAATGAGCTTGAGCTGCCGGTGAAGGAAAACATCGTGAGGAAACCATAGCATGGTGGTAGGGTACTTTCTAGTACTCGGCTGGCTAGCTACCACCCTCAAGTTGAAAATCTGCCGCCAAGCATCTAACGGTGAGTTCCGGCAGCCTCACTTGAGAGCCAGTTCCATTCCAGGCTAGGTGTGCTTTACCATCTTCGACCACACCTTCACTTAACATCAGGTGAGCTGTGGTCAAACACCTGGCCTGTCAACCATTAAAAAAAAAAAAAAAAGACTTGTAGTAATTCCCACACGAGATAAACAACTTACTAACTTACTAGACAGCCCTGTTGGTTCATTGGTAGTATTGGTAGTATGTCTGCTCCAAGAGTCGAAGAGCGTGGGTTTTAGGCACTACATGTTTTCGCGATAAAAAGTAGTCTATGTGTTAATCCAGGGTCTTAGCTACCTTCATGCCAAATTTTATCCAAATCCGTTCAGTCGTTTTTGCGTGAAAAAGTAACAAACATCCACCCATCCATCATTTATAATATTGGAATGATTAAACGTCAATAAGAAAAAAAATCGACGATCATTGTCCCGATAGTCGTCACGGCGAACGGTGTTGTAACGAAGGATCTCGACCAACATCTAAAGAGACTCTCGCTGGACTCAAAAAAGATTAGATTCAAAAGGCCGTGATCCTTGACACGGCGCGCATCATGAGGAGGTTCCTCGCTCTGCAGCCCTAGCCACCACAGAGGCCTTCCCTGTAGTTAGCGCAGTTTAGAATTAGGTTTTTTATAATATTTATTGTTTTACATTTCTATGTATAACAGAATATAGTATAAAGACAAACTAGTTCTACCCGGTGCCGCTTCCAACCGGTCTTTATGGAAGTCAATGGGGGAGGCCTATGTCCAGCAGTGGACGTCCTACGGCTGAAATGATGATGATGATGATGAAGCTAGTTCTCATTTAATAAGAGCGATGTACAAGATTAATTTTCTTATTTTCTTTTTCCATCCAGCTGTCACGTGTAAATTACATTTGTAACAAAAGAAGTGACATTAATTCGGTGTTCATCCCTAATATTGTGTAAAATAAGCTGGCTCTATGAAAATATAATTTATAGCTATGGAACAGAAGTAACATATGTAACGTAATTTATTTGTAGCGGTAACATCTCAATATGACGAGTGTCTTTAAATTAATCTACCCTCCCAACCCACAGGGATTCTCAACACTATTATCATATATATATATTATTATATATACATTTTGATATAAAATTGAGTGAGATCTGAGTAAACAGTGCCTCGAACAGCGCTCTCTAAAAAAGCAAAACTAGAATCTACTCTTATGATTTATGACTAGAAAAACATACTGTATGGTTTATGCAAAGATTCTGTATCGTATGTTTCTTTGATAAAGAACTCTATATTGTATACAACAGAAATAGAAAAAAAGTACAGAAACAAAATAATCTAGTGAACTTGTGGCACAAGTGGCGGCCTTATCACTGAACGGGTCCTCTTTTTTTATTCAATATAGGTTCGTATTTGACAATATTCTGCCCGATGTTAAGCCGTATGTGGTCTAAGATGGAGCACGCTTACTTAGAAGAAACCTAACCCCAAACCCCAACAATGAGCTTAAACTGCCGGTGAAGGAAAACATCGTGAGGAAACCATAGCATGGTGGTAGGGTACTTTCTAGTACTCGGCTGGCTAGCTACCACCCTCAAGTTGAGAATCTGCCGCCAAGCATCTAACGGTGTGTTCCGGCAGCCTCACTTGAGAGCCAGTTCCATTCCAGGCTAGGTGTGCATTACCATCTTCGACCACACCTTCACTTAACATCAGGTGAGCTGTGGTCAAAACAACTAGCCTGTGAACCCTAAAAAAAAAAAAAGAAAAGATATTGTAAATTGAATGTAATAAAATAGGTTGTAAGCCCTGTTGGTTCATTGGCAGTATGTCTGCTCCAAGAGCTAAAGGGCGTGGGTTCGATTCCCACCACAGGACAAGAATTTTGTGATATAAACAAATGTTTGTTCTGTGTCTGGGTGTACTGTATGTATTATAAGTTTACAAATTAATACTATTTATGTATTCTATCAGTTATCTGTCCTCCATAGTACAAGCTTTGCTTAGTTTGGGGTCAGATGGCGCTGTGTGTAAAATGTCCTACGATATTTATTTATTTAAGTAAATCCATCATATATCTATTATTATTTTTTATGGTACATCTATTTGAGAGCTAAAAAAAAACAAAAAGGTTGTTAAACGGAAATAAACTTAATATATACCTTGAATATTCAAAATGAATTTCCGCAAAGTAACGCCTGAGTGAATCAATTATTTGAGAGTTATGTAACGTCATTATAGACATGAATTTGAAGCTCCTACTTTAAATAATTCCTTGTAAAAGCGCCACCTACACAATTGTAAATCAATCAGTAAAACAAAGAGGGGCCGAATAAAACACGACTGCAATCATTCAGTCTAACAGAAAGTTAATCTGTCCAACTATCCATCTTACCCTCAGAAAGTCAATGAGCGAGGATGCTAAAACACCTAGTTCGTTTTTTATTCAAGACAGGCATAAACCAGCGCCAATCAATCTTGTGGCTTTCCTGAATTAATGCCTTCTCGTCGGAGGAATGAAAATCTGAACTTGGACTCATTCCAAGAAAGCCGCAACAAGATTGAAAAGTACGGCCTTTCAATTTTACAAAATGCAGTTACTGACGCTGTCTGTGATTTGAAGAGCGAACAGCGAATCAAATCGCTTATAACTGCTTTAATGTTTACGTATAAACCATAGCATAACTAATTCTATATGAAAGAAGCTACTTACAAACTGGTAACACCGTTAATTACTCATTTGATAAAGGTTAATTATTTTTTTTGCCACAGGTTGCAGTCAAGCAGATGGTTTCCCTAATGATAAGCAATCGTTGTTGCCTTTGGATATCTGCAATTATTATTTATTTTCAACACAGCGCCATCTAGCGCCAAAATAATTGTTGCTTGTACTATGAGAACTAGATAAACAATAGAAGACGTATATTTTAAATACATACTCATTAGTTCCGTCGATTTACATCGTAGAAGTACCAAATAAAATCACGAGTAACCGGTGCGTAAGCTGCAGCTCGTGACGTTGTGGTTGAAGATGGTAACCACACCTAGCCTGGAATGGAACTGGTTCTCAAGTGAGACTGCCGGAACATACCGTTAGATGCTTAACGGCAGATTTTCAACTTGAGGGTGGTAGCTAGCCAGCCGAGTACTAGAAAGTACCCTACCACCATGCTATGGTTTCCTCACGATGTTTTCCTTCACCGGCACCTCAAGCTCATTGTTGGCGTTTGAACCCACGCCCTTCGGCATACGAACCGACAGAGCTATCATCGCTACAATAAAAACAAATTAACTAGATCTATATTCCCGTAGAATAAGATAACAGAACACCTTTCATTATACAGCGCCATCTGACCCCAAACTGAGCAAAGCTTGTCCTAGGATAATTATTTATATGAAAAGTGAGCTACTAGTAAACATGTAAGTAGTACTAATCACTGTGTAATCGTAATGTGTGTGGTAGTATTATGGTCTCGTTACATAACTTTCAGGTATGGAACTCCAAAAATGATCCGAATTACAGCGAGGGCCGTCCGACCTCACCCGCCCTATTGTTGAAATACGTTCTATTTGTTATTCACAATCACATCCCGGCGACCTGTTTAGCTAAATAGGGCCTAATAAGGACAGGGTTGAGTCTATAGAAGCGCGGGCGAGGCCTATTGTTACGTAAAAATATAACAGACTAAATTACGGACACAATGCAAGTACGTTTAGTTTAATTTTAGATAAAACAGCGGCTGTACAACGCGCGCGTCCAAAACAGTTTCATTTAAGTAAGAGTATTATCTCTATCAGATTACATAGGAGTTATTGTTCATTACGAATGAAAGGTGTTCTGTTATTTTATTGTACGGGAATATAGATCTAGTTAACTTGGTTTTATTGTAGCGATGATAGCTCGGTGGTTAACGCGGTCGGTTCGCATGCCGAACGGCGTGGGTTCAAACCCCAACAATAAGCTTGAGCTGCCGCTGAATGAAGACATCGTGAGGAGACCATAGCATGGTGGCAGGGTACTCTCTAGTACTCGGCTGGCTGGCTACCACTACTGCTATAGTCTTGACATTGAGAGTCAGTTCCTTTCCAGTCTAGGTGTGCTTTACCATCTTTAACAACATCGTGACTTAACACCTGGTGAGCTGTGGTCAATCACCTAACCTGTCAGCCATAAAAAAATCGTGTTGCTTTTGCATTTATGATGATGTGTTTCTGTTGCCGTTATAACAAAAAATACTAAAAAATAGATTAAAATAAATATTTAAGGGAGCTACCGTACAACAAACGCGATTTTATAGATAATGGTACGGAACCCTTCGTGCGCGAGTCCGACTTGTACTTGGCCGGTTTTTAAGATTTATAAAAGTCGTATTTAATCATTTTATGGTTAACCAAGAGTATACCCAGTCGTGGAATTTATAGACGAAAAAACAGGCTGTGTACAAATTGTACTAAGTATTACTACGTATAGTTACTGTAAGATGTAATCGCAGATTTAAGCAACGTTAATATTTTGTGGCTCTTATTCCCAAAAACTTTGGAGAACCTACTACAAAAAGAGAAATAGTAAAAAAATACTTTGTGATCCACGCGTCGCGAGAAATAAACAACAAAGATTTATTTATCGCCACACGAGAAGCCGCGACATGTCATGTAATTGAATTCCTTAATAAAACTTTGAGCCCCTGCATTCCTTAAAGAGGAAAGTTACAAAACTCAAAGTCTGCGTTGTGTAAACGCATAATCGTCTATAAAACCCCGCTTCCAGTGTTCGAGTGACTGAGGAGTTTGCCAAACTTTGCCAAGTTCGAGAAGAAAAATCGGGAGAACGCACAAAAATGTTGTTTTTATCAACAAGTTACAGAGTCGAGCGAATTTATACGAGTGTAGAGTCGCAGTACGTGGCCGCCATCACTCACTCTCTCATATTATTTTAAGGTTTCATCTGAGAGTAAAACTTTTCTTGAGGAAATATTTTATCAGGGTGTTTTACAAATACAAATCATTTATCAATAACACCAAAGTTACAGGTCATTTTTCCATTCATATTTAAAAATATCAAAATCATAACATAATGTCAAAACAATGAAAATGAAAATGTCAATGAAGCAATATGTCACATATAAAATAATTATGGCAATATAATTAAATGTCCATAAAAACAAAACTATTATAATTACTTACTAGTAATTCAATAATCTCTTAGTTTTAAATAATCGTCAAAGTCACAAAACAATGTCTCTTTCGGTCGATCAGTCGGTCGGTTTGGTTATAGGTTTTACTGCAGAGAGATGAGGATTTTGGGACTTGTGGTTATTTTAATTAGATTTTTGTCAAATTATATTTTTAAAGTTTATGTCAAATTAGTTCTAGATAAGTAAGATTAGGTAGTTATTGTCAAATTAGTTAAAATTAAGTCCTCATCACTGTTGTAACTGGAACAACTGTTAAGCGGTAATAAATTTAATATATACCTTGAATATTCAAATAGGTTCGCGTTTGACCACGTCCAGCCTGATGTTAAGCAGGATGCAGTCTAAGATGAAGCACGCTTACCTAGAAAAAACCTGTTTACTCTAGATTTGAAGACACCCAAATTGTACTTCGCGGGAACAGACGCGAGGTTCACGATCACGTAAAAAGTAATGAGACGCACTCCTGTTGTTAATAGATAGCGCCTGCTCATGACCATTGCAGCAATACACAGAACTTTGAGTAGCACAACAAAGTTTAAGGCATCGCCAATTCGGCGCTCATTACTTTGAGACATTAGATGGCTAGTCTCAACAGCCTTACAATTTCGCTAGCTGCAGTACCTTTCAAACCGAAACACAGTAATGTTTACACACTACTGCTCGGCGGCGTAATATCTGGTACTGCTGTGGTATCTTCCTAGACGACCTCCTGCTAAAGAAATCTACCACCAAGAGAACCTATTTCAAGTAGAGTTTTTTTAAATTTCCACACAAGAAATATGAAGATTTTATGATCGCTACGAGCACAGATTAGACCATAGGTCCCGTGTTCACGGATCAGGCAGCAGTCGCTACGTCCGCGGTTCCCGGCGTGGTTTCCTAGATCGATAGACATCACAATCGGAACTCCATTAGGCAGTCTAGTTACCGCAGAAGTTATTATCGCCAAAGAGCCGTTTGTTCGAGCCCGGGGCTTGCAATAAAATCTTTATCGACATACTAGGTGCGCCGCGCGGCGTCAGCACACATCTTACAAATAAATAAATCACATGTTACATCGTGTGTTTTTATATATTTTATATAAGTCACGACTCAAACGCTGGCTGGGCGAGCATACGTTTTACAGCTACAAAACATTCTGTCAATTAATAGTATTGACATTTGACATTTTCATAGGTATTGTTTTATATTTTTTTACTGTCATTGTAAATTCCTGAATATTGATACGAATGAAATTATTTTAATTGTAATAACTAGTACATTAGTAATTAAATTGTAATTAATTATGTCCCGTAACACCTTGTTATCAATAAAATATGATTACGATTATGAATCTTTGTCTTAATCAAAAGTCAAGAATGAATCATGACAACCCTGTTGGTAGTATGTCTGTTTCGAGAGCTGTAGGGCGAGGGTTCGATGCCTACACAGGACAACCATTGTTTTGTGTAAACAAATGTTTGTTCTGTGTCTGGGTGTACCTAGTATTTATTTACAAAAAAATAATTAAGTATATTCCCAGTTATCTGATTTCCATAGTACAAATTTTACTTAGTTTGGGGGTCAGGTGGCGCTGTGTGTTGTCCTGCGATTTTTATTAATTTATTACTTTTATTATATTTGAAATTACTGTAAAAATTCTGTTTACGTAGTTATGTTTACTTGGTGGTAGATCTCCTTAGCAGGAGGTCATCTAGGTAGGTACCACCGCAGTACGTTGTTCTGCCGCTAAGCAGTAGTGTGTAACATTACTGTGTTCCGGTTTGAGGATACTGCAGCTAGCGAAATTACAGGGCTGTTGAGACTAACCATCGAAAGTCTTAAAGTAATGAGCACCAAAGCAGCGATGCCCTGGACTTTGTTTTGGTACTCAAAGTTCTGTGTATCGATGCAATGGTCATGGACAGGCGTCTCGTTCGTCTCAATATATTTCACATGAAAAAAAAAACAAAATTTAAAACAGTAGTACTTAGCTGAAACGGCGAGTGTCGGTTATCTCTTACCATCACGAAATTAATTTTTTCGTCTCACTCATTCACTTTGACGCACTGACACACTCGTTGCGGAAAATTGCATTAATGTCGATGTTACATATTTCCAAACTTTCTCATTTCTATGTGATTGAGATATATCTGCGAGATGGTTGCGAATACAATCGTAAAGATAAGGCGACGCTAGCGCCGCCGGCGCAAAGTTAATAACTCAAATTTCTATTACCGTAAATCGCTTCGCCAGCAAAAGTTACCGTACGAACTACTTATTCCAAGTATTTCCACTGGCAGGGGAAACGTGGCGTGTTCTGTGAACTTTATATTTATTCTGACGTTCAGTAATATATTATGGAATTATATCTTTGGTGTATTTCCGTTTATAAGTCGCATTGGTAACAACAAGGACGAGAACTTAATGTAACTATAATAATAATAAATATCATAGGACATTACACACAGCGCCATCTGACCCCAAACTAAGCAAAGCTTGTGTTATGGAAGACAGATGACTGATAGAATACTTAAATAGTTTTTTTTTGTAAATACATACTTACAGTACGTACAGGACACCCAGACACAGAACAAACATTTGTTTATACCACAAACTGTTTGTCCTCGGTGGGAATCGAACCCACGCATTTCGGCTCTTGAAGCAAATATAACTTAAAACAATTTTAAATATTTATTCGAAATAAACATAAAATCTGTAACTTAAAATTTTAACCTTACTCTAAAATGTTATGTAATTTTTTTTTATAAGATATAGGCTTACGTTTGACCGCCATTTCCCCTGATGTTAGAATAGAATAGATTATAACTTTATTATACACCAAAACAAAACACAACAACGTACAAATGTGAAACATAAATAAAGAACGTAGGTAAAACAATATAATACATAATATGTATTATATTTTATTATATGGTGTATCGTCCTCGTAGCTAAAGTTATAGTCAAAGTCCAGTCTTGGTCAAGTCCACGACAAAACACAAGTTTTGGAAAAAAATACAACGGAGCGACACGACTCTTTCCGCGTTCCCGCCAAAACTCGACAGTTGCGTTTGAGGCACCGCGTGCGTATGAACAATAGCATCGTCGCAAGTGTCGGGATAAGTGTCGCTCCTCAGTGTATGGCTCCCCCGAGACACTCGCGGACGGCGCGATATGGCGTCGGATGGCGTCGCACGCACTTACTGCCGCTACTTTATTGTAAAAATGAAGGGTGGCAGCGTTCTGGAACGTTCCGTCTGCTCTTCAAGCGAGAATCTGTCGCAGAATGTATTTGCTTCTGTGCTACACTTTCTCTAGCTTTGACATTCCGTTGCCGAGTACAATTATTATCAAATACAGTTGATAGATTTATGGTTGACAGGCTAGGTGTTTGACCACAGCTCACCTGATGTTAAGTGACGGTGTGATCGAAGATAGTAAAGCATACCTAGCCTGGAATGGAACTGGCTCTCAAGTGAGGCTGCCGGAACACACCGTTAGATGCTTGACAGATTTTCAACTTGAGGGTAGTAGCTAGCCAGCCGAGTACTAGAAAGTGCTCTACCACCATGCTATGGTTTCCTAACGATGTTTTCCTTCACCGGCAGCTCAAGCTGTTGGGGTTTGAACCCACGCCCTTAAGCATGCGAACCTACCGTGCTAACCACTGAGCTATCATCGCTACAAAATTATAATTACTACTACTTATTGTAAAAGGCGTACCTATCTAGAAGTGGACTTGGGTAGTTTCATGATGACTTAGGGGGTTCTTGTTAAGTACTTTTGAATCGATTGTAAACAAAGTATCGTTAGAACTGTTTAATTTCGCGGGCGGTCGGAAACTTTCTAGAATTCAAGTTTGTAAAAGTTTAATCTTTGTATAAAATATATTAACATCGTTGGGGATCATCTAACCCTAAACTTTGTACTATAGGAACCAGATAACGTTGTAATATTTATACTTTTTTTATAATACACTTGCGGACACCTAGCGGGTTCACCCGCGTAGTTCCCGTTCCCGTGGGGATACAGGGATAAAAAGTAGCTTATGTCACCAGGGGCTAATGTAGCTTCCCAACGGTGAAAGAATGTTTGCCCAAAACTGGACTTTGACTATAACTATAGCTACGAGGCAACTTATGAAACTTAAAATTATAAAACACTGGACACCGGCAAATGCTCAAAATGCGGTGCCAAAACCAAAGAACAAAAAATAAGTTCATTTGATGTTTATTTCTTTTAGTCCATTGAATTTTGGACTACTTCTCTTCTTATCTCTTCTATCTATCTTTTTCATTAACAAATAAAACCTCAGATAACTTCGGAGATCGGCTAGGATCACTTAATCGCTGCCGCCGTTTAACCTCCTTACCGTTTTTATTTCAAAGAAGCCCATACCTAACGCTCGCTAGAACACCGACTTGAAAGTTATTTGAAGAGCGTTTTCGCTGGAGAACTCGTCATATTTGTTTTGTTTGAAGTTTGGAGAGCGCTCGCGAGGTATCTTGTTTTCATTAACAGTTTGGCGCCCTTCAGAAGCTGAAATGAAGTGTGACAAAAGGACGTCAACTTTGACAGTACGCCACAACGTCGTCGCTGACACAGACTCTTCAAAATTAAACGTGTGGTAGAGGTGACGTGTGGCGGATCAGGGCTGATACTTTAGTGTTATTTTATTTATTGTTAGTGGTAGATTTCCTTACAAATACAAATACAAATATTTTATTGACAACACCAAAAGTAATTCATTTTCATTCTACTGTCATTTTTTCAATCATATTTTAAAAATAATAACATGAAAATGTCAATGCAATAATATGTCAAATGTAAAATAATTATGTCAATAGCTGGATGACGTTTAGATAGGTGTTACCGCAGTACCAGATATTCTGCCGTGAAGCAGTAGTGTGTAAATATATTAGACTAACCATCGAAGGTTTCAAAGTAATGAGCATCCAAGCGGCGATGCCCTGGATCCAGTCGAACACACGCAAAAAGTTTGATCAAAATTGGTCAAGCCGTTGAGAAGGAGTTTAGCATATAGTAGAATGATATGTAACAACAACAATTTTAAAAGAAGAAATATGAACGTCATACCAAAATCCACAAGACCCATTCTTATTCTTATTCTTATTCGAAGTGGAGGCGATGAGTCCTGCACTGACGTCCCGCTTGGGGTGTATTGTGCATTTCCCCCTGCCAGCGTCTACCCGAGCCAACCCAGCTCCTTGAAGTACCGGAGCGAGGCTCTGGGCCGCTGGCATAGTAGCTCCAGTGAGATGGGTGGAATATTCAAAGACATTGATGACGAGAAGCATTCAAGGTGTTGCGGCGACATGGATGATAGCGAAGCAGCTTCATGCAGCCTAGTAGCAATTCTAGTACCTTCTGTGGCTTTGCAGTGCAGAAGCACATGCTCCACAGTTTCATTCTCCTGCAAGCAGCCACGGCATAGCGGACTATCCGTGACTCCCAGTTTAAAAAGATGACTATTCAAGTTACAATGACCGGTTATAAGGCCTACTAAAAGACGAAGGTCATGTCGTTGCAACTTCAATAAATCGTTAGTAATTTTCCTGTTAAGAATTGGAAAGGCGGTCTTACCATGTTTACAGTCGTCTTTCTTATCCCACAAGTTTTGTTGCTCTTTTTCGGTGTGACGGCGCAATAGCTCTCGCACTTCCATCGCTGATGGTTTGCATAGAGCTACCACGTCGTCGCTTACCTGCTTTTTTGCACCCTCCTTGGCAAGAGAGTCGGCCATATTATTGCCCGAACAAGTTCCGTGGCTCTTCGTCCATCTAATTATGGTTCTGTACTTGCTTGAGAGTGTTTGTAGTATGGTATGACACTCTGCAATGACTCTAGACCTTGTTACAGGTTTTCTAAGTGCGTAGATGGTGGCCGCACTGTCCCACAAGACCCATGTAAATATAGGTACATTATATTATAGGTATAGTACCTATATGAATTTGAAACCTGAAAATTGGTCTTCTGATTTCTGACACAGAAATACATGACAGTCAAAAACACAATCCTATTCTTATCAAAAAGTCTTTAGAACAGTCAAGAACAATACACGGAAGCAGCCAGTCGTGTTTAAAAATAATAACGAAATCCTATTAAGGCACGGTCTTACCTCAAAATGTAGAAATATACTTTTGTATTTGTCAAGTATACAAATACGGAATACAAAAAATATGTAAATATTAAAATTCCGTTAAAAAAACTTTCAATCGTTGTTTTTAAACCCTGAAATTCATTTAAAACTTTGTTAACATTTTCCTATACAAATAATCTTGGTTGCCTGGAAGAGATCACTCTTAGCGATAAAGCCGCCACTTGTGGCACTAGTTCATAAGGTACTTTTGTTCTCTGTACTTTTTTCTGTTTATGGTGAGCACAATAAAGAGTTCTATTTATCTATTTTCGCCTTTAAAATTAAATTTTTAATTCTTATGAATTTTTTTCATTTCTTAAATAGATGCTTATGATACTAATATTTTTTTACAAAAAAAAACCGTATTTATTCCAGTAAGCCCAAATACGGCTAGGTTACATTGTTTTATTACGGAGTTCAGTTTGAGTTGAGGTTGAGTTACCTACCATCCGGTTTCATCGTTTCCTGATGATCAAGCTGGAAGGTAGGTAACTACCTACCTTCCAGCATCAGGACTGTTCTAGTGAAAGTAAATACTACTAAAAGTCACAGCCAAATACTGATGACATTGGTGACGACTTTTCCCCCAGTTTTTTTTTGTTTAAAAATCAAACCGATTTTAATTAAATTTCTATGCGTCCTTTTAGAAAGCATATCCTTCCAATTTAAAAAAATCCAAATCGTTTATAAATGACAATGTTCTGACGTAACAAATATCAAAAAACAGAACCGATTTGAGAAATACCTTCTTTTTTAAGTCGGTTAAAAACACTTACAAGTTTAACTGTCGTAATTTAATCGTCGCTTACCATCAGGCGAGATGGCGGTCAAACGCGGACTAATTCGTTTAAAAAAAACTGTTTTAATTTAAAGTGATCCAAAGAAAACATTTTAATGAACTCTGTGCTGCTCTTTTCAATTTTATTTCATAGGGGTTTTGAACCGCGGTCATGCTGCGCCTTAACACTTTTTATTTGTGAAAGCTTTTTGCATTCGGAGATCAAAGAGATACGCACATGCATACATTCAATCTGCACAGTTATGGGAAATGAAAGGGGAGGCAAACCTATGTAAATTCCGTCAAAGAACATTGCGGTACTGTCGCGATCACATCTGAAAATATTCTCGTTGATTGTGCGCGAGTGTACCAGTACGCAGAACGCACGTAGTTTTTGTTTTTCACGATATACTTCCTTGTTTGTGTTATAGATTGGACACAGATGGATTTTCTGTTATTTTTTCCGAAAATCGGATAGAATGTTCCGTACCTAGCTGACTTTTGAAGTTTTTCTTATTTTCTTTAGTTACAAAGTATCTACGTCACGTTCTGTTTGCACTATACGTATAACTGCTGCTGTTAGTAATGATGTTAATGAAACCCTACCGCGGAGATGGGATGGGTCCTTTTCCAGGAGCCAAACTGTATAACAAAAAAAACTTTTTCAAAATTTTTTTACTACACGAAGCTAAGAAATTTTGGTTACCTATTGTATTTTTCTATTTTACCTTCTACATAAAAAGTAAAAAGTTCTATAAAATTTGTGTCATATAAAGAAGTCATGTCAATGTAATTAAAATCTGACTATTTGGTCCCTCGCAAATAAAGAGCTTTCATTAAAACATCAAAAATTAATTAATTTCCGATTGGCTGCAGGCTGGCGAAGTCATGTTTTGATTTAATTATCATTTCCATTAGGTAGGATCACCAGTGTTTGCAATGACTTGCTTTTTCCGTAAATATATAAACGAAATCATCATAAATATGCCATTTCAACATTATTTATTTAATCTATTTATGTGTGAGCTATTTTTTATGGTTAACAGACTAGGTATTTGACAGCTCGCCTGATGTTAAGTGAAGGTGTGGTCGAAGATGGTAAAGCACAGCTAGCCTGGAATGGAACTGGCTCTCAAGTGAGGCTGCCGGAACACACCGTTAGAATACAAGAAAGGAAATTACAGGGTTGTTGCGGCTATAAGTAATGAGCGCCAAAGCAGCAATGCCCTAGACTTTGGTTTGCTATTAAAAGTTCTGTGTATCGCTGCAATGGTCATGGACATGCGTTAGCTGTTTTACTGTCAATAGAACGTCGTCACAATACATTTACATAAAAAATGTGTCTATATTGCTCTTTGTTTTTTATTTGTCGAAGGCAAGGTAGACAGACCACGCAAAGGGTTCTCAATGCGGTGGGCTGGCCAATTAAAGTTGCTGGTGGGCGGACCCACACACGAGTACACCAGAATGACCACAAGCACGGAGAGTTGGCGGGACATCGTACGGCGAACCATACCTGCCACTCAGAACCAAACATGTTGACCATGACCACTCTGCCAAGAGTGATTCGAATGAGAAGAAGATTGTACTTACAGTAAACTACATTTGTATCTGAATTTTGAGTTTTCGTATTAACTTGGATAAAGTAATACCGAATGAAAGCGTTATGAGATAACCAGCAGATTAACATATAAATGAAAACAAGCACCTAAGGACTAATTGTAAAACAAAGTTAGCTCGTCAAGTCATCAGCTTTATCAAAAAGTTCTCTCTGCGCGCCTCGCCCCGAACTCTTCATTATGTATTTAATTATTTAACAATGTCTGAAGGTTCGCACTGCTGAATCGCAATGGAAGCTGTAGAGCAGAGACCCATCTCTCGCTAAAACTAAATAAATAGTATTTATTTTATATTTTCTCAAAAAGAATATAACATTCACTTATATATGAGAAAAATACATGTTTTTTCTTAATTAGGGTAGGTACTTACAAATTGCAAACGTACAAGCGAGACGAAACAAACAGTGGCGGGTTTTATACTAGCTGCACCCCGCGGTCTTGCATGCGTGGTGATGGATGATGATGACGAAAAGTTTCCTATGTCTTATTCCAGGGTCTCACCTCAAAATCAAATTTCATCCAAATCCGTCATCCATCCATCCATCCAAACTTTCACATTTATTTCATTAGTGGGAAGGTGGACATTGCCCATTTACGCACTAGCCACTTGTACCATGGGAACCAGGTAACTAGTTAAAATACTTATATACTTTTTTTTGCAAATACATAGGTACTTATAATACATACAGAACACATAGACACAGAACAATCATCTCCCGTCAAACACTTAACGGTATGTTCCATTCCAGGCTAGATGTGCTTTACAATCCTCGACCACACCCTCACTTAGCATCAAGAGAGCTGTGGTCAAACACCAAGCTTATCGACCATGAAAAAAATGCTCGTCACACAAATTTTTGTCCTGAGTGGGAATCGAGTCCACGCCTTACAGTTCTTGAAGCAGAGATAACAGGGCAATCCAAAACAAACGGGTCGGTGTTATTCTACATGTGGCCGCTATATTGTCATCTTGTGGGTGATTGGCTGTCGAGTAGGAGGCTACTCGACAGCCAACCACCCACCCGACAGCGTTATGACAAAGCCTAACATCGCAGCTCCAAAAAAGTTTCGCGCTCGAGTTGATGAACTGTAGGACACTATTTCCACTCGTTTATCCAAACGAATCTCGCCGAGCACGTGAAATGTTTTAGTACACGCATCGAGATGAAGTTGTTAGTGAGACGGTGATGAATGCGGTTATAGAACGAACCTGCTTGCGGCCGCGTCTAGCACAGAACATCACAAGTAGGCGGAACAGCCTTAGAAGTGACAAGAGACGCGCCAGTCTTCTCAAGTTTTAAATTCACTGTCAGTGAACTTGTTGGTGTCTCTTTGTTATATCATCTTTTGTTAAGAGGTAGATTAATTGTAACAAAATCCTATTTGAGACTTTCGATGGTTAATCTCAAAAGATAATTAAGATAGTCTGAGACTTTGTAGATAATTTTTATTTGAGCTTATAATGTAGTTTCTGTATGTTTTTTGCCAATTTGTGAACAAATCCGCAAGCAGCAGCTAGAATACCACTAATATTATAATGACAAAACCATCCATCCATCCAAACTTTCACTATTGGTTGGATGGATGGATGATTATTACTCTTTCACGCAAATGCTACTGTACAGATTTGGATGAAATTTGGTATGGAGGTAGCTGAGACCCTGGATTAACGCATAGGCCGAAAACAATTGTTATCCCGAAAACATGTAGGGGGTAACACCGCGGGGCGCAGCTAGTCCTTCATAAGTAAAACAAAAACGTGTCAAAACTACGTCAGTTTGCTGGGAAGATTGTCCAAAACAGTGTTGGTAGGATCAAATCTAATTTGGTTGAGTAGAGATGAGAACGCAGGCAATCAAAGTTAGGTTAGGTAACCTGGTACTCTGCACGGTGACACTGTTGAATGATGAGATGTTGTCTTCGCCTGAGACGCAAGCTCCGTTTGTTGAGAAATGATTAAAATGAGGTTTCTATTTATCGTTGATACTCCATGGCACGTATGTATGTATGGAAAACAGATCGTTCTAATCCTGATGAGTGCGAGTGTTGCGCGTAATCTGATTACGCCTGTACTCACTACAAGTGTGTATTATGCCTTACTAGCTGCGCCCCGCGGTGTAACCTGCTACATGTTTTCGGGATGCAAAGTAGCCTATGTGTTAATCCAAGGTCTTAGCTACCTCCATACTAAATTTTATCCAAATCCGTTTTGTAGTTTTTGCGTAACAGAGTAACAAACATCCGTCCATCCAAACTTTCATATTCAATATTAGTAAGATTTATCATTTTACATTTTTTTTTTTTTATTGTTGACAGGCTAGTTGTTTGACCACAGCTCACCTGATATTAAGTGAAGGTGTGGTCGAAGATGGTAAAGCACACCTAGCTTGGAATGGAACTGGTTCTCAAGTGAGGCTGCCGGAACACACCGTTAGATGCTTGGCGGCAGATTTTCAACTTGAGGGTGGTTGCTAGGCAGCCGAGTACTAGAAAGTACCCTACCACCGTGGTATGGTTTCCTCACGATGTTTTCCTTCACCGGCAGCTTAAGCTCATAGATGGGGTTTAAACCCACGCCACGCATGCGAACCTACCGCGCTAACCAACCAAAAAACTTCTACGTGTAAGGTACATCAGCAGACATTTTTTACTATTTTTTCTAATAGAGTAAGTTATCAATTACGTAGAGTGAGTCAGTGAATGTCTTTATACCTACATGCGCTGTCGAGCCGGCACGAAACGACACAAGTTCGATTCCTCTTCAAGTCAAGCGCCCCGTCAGCTGCGTTGACACTAGCCAGCCCTCAGACTTTCGGCTAACTGGATTGTACACACGGCCGTTCTGTTTAGCAAACACTATAATGATAGATAACATACAAATAAACAAATATCGTAGGACATTACACACAGCGCCATCTGACCCCAAACTAAGCAAAGCTTGTTTGGAAGTCAGAAAACTGGTAGAATACTTAAATATTTTATAAAATTACTACTACTAAACTATTAATACTTAATTACTTCCAGGGTAAAGAGCTTAACAAATGTTTAATTAAAATCTTAGATTAATTAATAGCAGGAAGAGATTAAAATGAACGCCCAAGTATCGCAAGGGTGAACTTTAAAAAAAAAATGTTGTTCTAATCGCTAGCAAACTTCACACGCTTATAATTTCAAAAAATTCGGTCCTGCCGTTTGGATTCCATAGGAAACATACTTACACACACATCGATGCTCGTACGTAGCCTGAATCAACCCTGTTTTTATAAACTGCCCCACTGTTGGGCGCTGCCTTTTCTCATTGTGGGAAGGGTAAAGCCGTAGATCACCACGCTGGCTAGCTGCGGGTAGAGAGACTTCACACATCTTGGAGAACTTTTTTCTTTTTTTAAGAACTAGGCTTCCTCGCGATTATTTCTTTCACCTTTTAAGACATCGGAGATACATATTACACACATAACTTAGAAAATACATTATATATGTAGAGAAACAGATCTCATTTGCTAGAGCATTGATTCGTTTAAAAAATGTTAAAACCTTATTATCTTTATGTGTACTGACACCATAGATTTTTACTGTTCATTTATTTATGTTGAAAATACTGTATATTTATTTTATGAGCATAATTAATGCACTTTTGAAATATTAATCTTGATATCATCTACAGATATCTTTACAAAGCATAGGAATTTTAGTATTTTTATGATAAATGTATTTGACAACGCGCCTGATATTAAGAAAAGATACGGTTGATTTTAATACACGGATTTCTAGAAGAAACGCTGCTCTTCCAACTCGACAAACCTAGGCTGTGAACACTCACTCCTGCCTGCTGGACGTCAATTCTGCCTGCTTGACGTCAATTCTGCTTGCTTGACGTCCATTCTGCCTGCTTGACGTCAATTCTGCCTGCTTGACGTCAATTCTGCCTGCTTGACGTCAATTTTGCCTGCTTGACGTCAAATTCCTAGTTTCCATAATGAGTCTTCCATCCGGGCCAGCCGTGAGTCCCGCCGTCGACAGTCCGAGCACGTAATGACCCGTTCGAGGCGCCGCTCCCGCCACGTTCTTCACCCCGGCGATCTTCTATCAATATTTGTATCGCTTCACGTTTACCTACATACTTAGCTACCGTGTGATGAAACACTTGAATTGACAAGTTCGTTCTATGTAATAGCATCATTTATTTCTTCAACGGTGAATAATAGATAACAGAAAAAAATATAGAAATAATTAATCTAAAATCCATGGGAATAATTCACAAAATATGGTCACTTTGACAGCCCTGTTGGTTCATTGGTAGTATGTCGATTATTGGTAGAGCGTGGGTTCAATTCCCACCCAGGACAAGCATTTTGTGATATAAACAAATGTTTTTTTCTGTGTCTGGGTGTATTGTATGTATTTACAAAAAAAAAATAGTATTTAAGGATTCTATCAGTTATCTGTCATCCATAGCACAAGCTTTACTTAGTTTGGGGTCAGATGGCGCTGTGGGTGTCCTATAAAAAAAGGCCACGTGTAACATTGACCAGATGAGATGAAAACTCTTTGAATATTTTCTTTGCTCCCGGACCCCATGGTCCCAAAGTTTCAACCCCAAAAGGCCCACAATATGTACCCACTGTCCACGTCCAGGGTACTATGTCTAAATTGTTATAAACTAAAAGTATACGTTTTAGTTTGCGCTCAATTTGATCAAATAAAGTTGATTTTTTTCATAAAACTTTTAGGTGTTTTGGAAGAGGTTGAAACTCTTTATTTATTTATTACTAGCGGGCCGTCCCGGCTTCGCACGAGAAAACAAAGCTCGGTTAACAATTTAAATATAACCTATGTCACTCAGTGATAATGTAGCATTCTAATGATGAAAGAATTATTCAGATCGGTCCAGTAGTTTTGGAGCCTTTTCAATACAAACAAATATAATAATTATTGTTAAGCGGAAATACACTAAATATTTATGTATACCTTGAATGTTAAAAATGAACTTCCGCAAAGTAACTCCTGAAACAATCAATTATCAAATTAACAAAAAATCAAATCGTTTCTCTTTATTATTAGTGTAAATTTGATTTAAGTTAGAACATTCCATTTTTATGAGACGAGTTTCTAGGCACGCCAGTCGATTAAAAGGAAAAAAAAGACTCGTTCCTTCAACAACATTTCTCAATTTTCAACAGTTAGATATGTATTTCTAACAGAAAGTAACAAAACGTTTACCGTCCAAAAGCTTTAATACCGTATCTAGACCGGACGCGGGCGGGCTGCAAGACGAGCCACAATGCGCCCGATCTATCATGCCCCCAGTGTATTGACGTTCATATATCTTGGACCAAATTCACCCATTGTGTGCAAAACGGACCGCTCGCAGATGGAGCACTTCGATGTAGCA
Organism: Biston betularia; assembly: GCA_905404145.2. Classification (NCBI taxonomy): domain Eukaryota; kingdom Metazoa; phylum Arthropoda; class Insecta; order Lepidoptera; family Geometridae; genus Biston; species Biston betularia. Next base: position 389,333 of record FR989863.1, read on the forward strand.
TTCTTTGAAATAGTTTAAAAGCTTTATAACGCTTAAATTTATAACAAAAACTAACAATTCTTAATTTGTTCTTATCTTGCAACATCAGTTGGCAGTAAATTTGAGTCGTATGCCGTGATGGCAAACGGCGTGATGCTGTCTTATGCCGTCATGCGCCCCCTACGCCACTTCTCTCTGCTCTCTTGTGTGTGTGCGGCGCGTGTATACCATACTCTTCGTTGCAGATTGTTTAATGTTTCATATCAGCCGGGCATTCTGTGACGATCAACTTTTTAAGATAAATACTTTGTTACAAATGATTCCTGTGGTTTCAGGTTTTAATCCCGGGTATAAGCTATCTGCATTCCAAATTTCCTTTCAATTCATTATGTGTATGTTGATTGTGTTCCGTGTCAAAAAGTAAAAAACTTTTATTTTTGTAACATTCGTGTGATAAAATGAATTAATCTTGCTTAAACCAAAACTCCAAATTTTGATACAACGCCATAATACGTACGAATTGTATAAAAAATGAGGAAGTATGACACCTTATCGCCGCACATAGGCGAAGTCCCTTTTAGCACTCGTCCGACTCACGACTCACGCAAACTTTGATGTTTTTAATTTTTTGTAGTTTTATTTTATAGCACGAAATTTCCAACTTTACAGTTTGCACGTTCAGAGGAAGTTTGCCGGTTTCATAGTTTGCTAGCTATGAACGAGACTTTTTTCCAGTAATGAGACAAGATGGACTAACTATATCTTTTCTTGCATGTTATCATAACAAAGAAAAACGATCTTACATGAACGCATCTGAAATATTACATTAACCAACTTCAAAAAAGGAGAAGGTTTTTAATTTTCATGCTTTATTTATTTTAATTGTTTCGTATTTTATTTCGATATAGTTTCCGATTAGTCTCATAGATTTATTTCATCAAAATCGGTTTAAACTAAAAAAAAAGTCCTCCAAGTAAAACGAAACTACGTATTTAGTTTTCCGGTCATTTTCCTGTTAGTGCTGTCTACGGTCGCTAGAATAAAACAAACGAACTACCTACCTTCCGGCTTCGTCATGAAGGATCAGATCACGCCGCATCTTGTTTTACAGAAGTAAGATGTCAACGTTAAACGTCGACAACTCAAAACTTATATATTATGTTGCTAATACTAATAAAATAAATATAAACAAAAGGGTGAAATATATAAGTTGTAATTAGTCTAACAATCATCATCTGATCGTGACGAAAGGTAAGCAAACGCAAATGTAACCTCGACAAGGTCTTGTTTCGTTTTTGTGTGGGCTAAGTGGAATGAAGTCGGTTACGTTTTTGTAAAAGTTATACTTGTGTAATAAATTTATGGCGGATTACATACGAACACATCGACAAACTTAAACCGAAGTTCTTGTGAAAACCCCACTTCCTTGTGCAACTCACACAAGGATCCAGTATCATATCATATCACAATAGTTAATGCGGCAGGTGGATAGATCTCGCTATTTCCGGCACAAAGCAGTTTGCACCGGTTCCCGGGCTAGTTGATCCCGGGACTATTGTGGCTGCAAGATGATCCTCTTACCGAATGTGGGATGCTCAAATGCTCACTCCACGCTTTCACGACTACAATATGTACTCAAATGCTCAATTTTTACATTTTGAATTGTTCACTTTGCTTGGATAAAGTGTATGCCAACAAACGCGGTCCTTGAATAGCTTAACTTACCATTATGCGTATTTTAATCTTTCCTTTAGATCTTAAATATATTGATAGAAATATGCACACCAGAAATAAAATGTACAAAAAATCTTATGAAGTTGGTGGCCTTATCGCTAAAACCAGGCGACCATGATTATGTAATATTATTGGTGTAATTTGTTGTGTTGGCTTTAGTAAAACTTTCAATTTTGAGAACAGATATTTTTAGTTAGTGAAAGGCTTTAATAAAAGCCGTTACGCTTACTTATGTGTTGTGATCTCTGTGATGTAATGCTGCTTTGAGTCGAGTTCGTATGCAGCAGTCGTGGCCGAGCGGTTAAGGCGTCTGACTAGAAATCAGATTCCCTCTGGGAGCGTAGGTTCGAATCCTACCGACTGCGAAATTTTTGCATCCCTTATCAAGACAATTATACGTGAAACATAGAGCTTCGCAGCAATAAAAAGAAAGATCCAACTAGTTACGCCGTCGCACCGGCTCGTCAAGTCGGGGAGGTCGTTATACATTCAGAGGCCCGCGGTCTACAACCGCGTACCCGCCTCCGTACGGGATGCAGCTTCCACCGCCTGCTTCAGAACCAAGCAAAGATCTTGGCTTCAAGGGCTTTGTTTTATGACTTTGACGATTGTTAAAAAATAAGAGATCATTGACTTACTTGTAAGTAGTATTTTTTTTTATTGCCTTTAAATCACATTATGTATTAGATAATTTATTGATTCAGGCGTTAATTTGCGGAAGTACATTTGAATATTCAAGGTATATATTTAGTTTATTTCCGCGTAACAGTCGTTCCAGTTACAACAGTGATGAGGACTTCAATTTAACTAATTTGACAACAACTTATTAATTAAAAACCTAATCTTACTTAATATCTAGAACTAATTTGACAAAAATCCAATTAAAATAACCTTTTGTTTTATAAATAACATTATTATAACTACATATTGGCATGTGTTATGATTTTGTTATTTTCAAACATAAACGGGGAAATTACCTGTACTTTGGTGTAATCATTCTACACATTTTTTTTGTACATCAATAAAATATTTGTATAGCAACAAAACAATCAAACACAATTACAACAGCGATGCGATGTTATCAGAAAGTTTTGCGGAAACATTTTGATCACTAACGCTACATCTTTGCTTAACATCAGGCGGGATGGCGGTCAAACGCAAGCTTGCTATAAACATGAGTCAGAAAATGTTTCTATATTTAAACGCAAATTATTCAATTTTCTTATAGATAAGGGATACCATAAAATAAATTATTTTCTTGACGACAAATTTTAAATGTTTTTTTTTTTGACAATTATAGTATGCCATTTAAGTTTCCGGATTCCATTTTGTTAATATAAATAATTAAATACCATAATTTTAAGTTAAGCCTTTAATATATTACATGTTTGTACTGAATGTAGCTGTTGCTCTACCTATATATTAAGACCTTAATGTAACACAGCATAGCAATAAATTATAGTTGGACTTTGACTTTGACTTTAAAAAAACCGTGAAGATTGGCGAAAGACGGTCGTGACTTTTACTATAGAGTGGCTAGGTTAAATTAACTAGGTACGAACATACATCTATTTCTATGAGCGTGAAACTTCTCTTTCTTCCAATCTCTGTGCCCCCCTGCAGTACATATCCACATATTGACTTCAAAGATCTCACTGCAAGTTAATGTCTTTCCATATTGGAATGAATACGGCTTTGATTCCAGCCGGGGTGAGTCGGGTGCTTCGATTTTATAACGTTCGAAGGAAGTGCCATAACCGTTACTGTAACGGTTATGTCTATCTGTTACTAACTCCGTTACTTCACGGACTTGTGGGGGCTAAATTATGGTGATCAGGTTTCTCTTAAGTGGTGATTATGGAATGGAATTTTCCAATACTGTTTAATGTGTAGGTATGTACTCGTATCATTTTAACTCTTATCCTACTTATAATATAATTATTCCACTTATATTATAAATGAACATGAAAATGAACATGTCAAAGACCAAGGTTATGACTAACAACACCAAGCCAAAAATGTGCATCGGGGATGTTGAGATTGAATATGTCCATGAGTATGTATATCTTGGCCAAATAGTATCCTTCCAGGCGAGACAAGAGAAAGAAGTTGCTCGACGCACCGAAAATGCCTGGAAGAGCTATTGGGCCATGAAGGACTTAATGAAGGGTAAATTACCCATGTGCCTGAAACGTAAGCTTATGGACATGTGCATTCTTCCCATCCTCACATACGGCGCTCAAACTTGGTCTTTGACAATCGAGCAAAGGTCCACACTCGCGGTTTGTCAACGAGCGATGGAGCGCAGCATACTGGGCGTAAGGTTATTAGACCGCATAAAAAACTTAGTACTGCGCTCCAAAACTCAGATCATTGATGTAACTCAAAAAGCTGCCATGCTAAAGTGGGACTGGGCTGGACACGACTGCCGAATGCCAGCGGAGCTATGGGCGAAAACCACCACCGACTTGGTCCCGGAGGTTAAACGGCCACCAGGCCGGCCTAAAAGGCGGTGGAAAGATGAGCTCGATGCCCACAATAAAGAGTGGACCACAACAGCACACAACAGAGAGGTGTGGAAGGGGGGGAGAGAGGCCTTTGCCCAGCAGCGGGACAAAATGGGCTAAATAATAATAATAATAATAATATTATAAATGTATAAGTTTAGATGGATGGATGTTTGTTACTCTTTCACGCAAAAACTACTGAATGGATTTGGACGAAATTTGATATGGAGGTAGCTGAGACCCTAAATTAACACATAGACTACTTTTTATCTCGAAAATATGTAGCGGGTTACACCGGGGGGCGCAGCTAGTGTTTATAACTTATGTTCGAAATGTGTACTTGCTAATGAATAATTAGTTTGAATTTTTTATGAATATTGATTGGAAGTTAAATATAGCTCACGATATGACATATTAATTGCTTAGGGGACTTATTCTCCTCATGTCACGGCCTCATTTACATAATAACGTGGGGAAATTTGAATTAAATTATATGTGGAATGTTAGGTATTCATTGGGAGATCAGCGCTGTTGGCAGATGGCCAAACAGCGAAATGAGACCTGTTTTGAGGCATCATACGTGTAATATGTTTTTAGCGTCAGGTAGTTTAGTTTTTATAATAAATTGTACACAATTGTGTGATATCTCAAAATAAAAATATTTATTAGATAATTGATTGATTCAGGCGTTACTTTGCGGAAGTTCATTTTGAATATTCAAGGTATATATTTAGTTTATTTCCGCGTAACAGTCGTTCCAGTTACAACAGTGATGAGGACTTCAATTTAACTAATTCGACAACAACTTATTAATTAAAAACCTAATCTTACTTAATATCTAGAACTAATTTGACATAAACTTAAAAATATAATTTGACAAAAATTTAATGATACTTTACCATCTTCGCATGTGAGCTGTGGTCAACAACTAGCCTGTCAAACATTTAAAAAAATTGTCACCATTTCATGATTACTTTTCAGCTTCTTTCACGATCTATCTTTACAAAATTAAATTGAATGACGCCCAACACTTGCTTACAAAATATATAAAAGTTGAGATAAATGCCATATCTTGCAGCACGTACTAGTTCAGGGGTCAACTATGAAAACCATGGTCTAGATCGTCCACTTAAAGCTACACGCCCACTGAAAGCTTTCTCTTAAAATAACAGCTACAGCATCTTCCACTTAGCGCAGAACAACAATAAACTCTTTACTTGAAGCACCAGCAGCGACCCCGTTCACATAGATGAAATTCAAGTCTTGAGTAAGCTCCTGAAATTTCTAGACGTCTATATAGCTCACTTAACCTACCGCGCGTCTCACTCAACTTAAGTAATATCATCTATAGAAACCGTTGATTTATGTGCAGGGCAGGGCATATAAAACGTTCTCGAACGTGGTGCGGTCTTGTTGACTACTCTCCTATGTGACCGCAGTCATGCCGCTTCATCGGCAAGCAATCACCGCACTTGCTGAAATGTAGATAGATTTGTGACTTAGTAGATATTTTTTTTTAATTATTTACTACTACTACTACTCCTGCTAATCCCACAAATATTATAAATGTGAATGTTTGGGTGGATGGATGGATGGATGTTTGTTACTCTTTCACGCAAAAACTGCGGAACGGATTTGGATGAAATTTGGTATCGAGGTGGCTGAGATTGGATTACATAGGCTACTTTTTATCCCCAAAATATGTAGCGGGTAACACCGCAGGGCGTAGCGAGTATTATAAATGCGAAAGTTTGTGAGTATGTTTGTTACTTTTTCACGCAAAAACTACTGAACGGATTTGGAAGAAACATGTAGTAGGTAACAGCTAGTTACTAAATTCTTTTGTAGCGATGATAGCTCAGTGGTTAGCGCGGTCGGTTCACACGCCGAAGGTGCTCCAACAATGTGCTTGAGCTGCCGGTGAAGGTAAACATCGTGAGGAAACTATATGGTAGCAATGAATATAATAATGGAATAAAAACAATGTTGAGTACTTTCTGTAAGATTAAATGATATTTTTATCAAAAAGTATTCAAACTAACCTGAATCCAACAATTCAATTAACAAACAAATCAATTTACAAAAATGAAAAACCCGATCGCTTATTCATTTGAAGGTCGATTCAGTCTGCAGATATATTTTCGGTCTAATAAAGCGTATAAAATAACCGTATGTATTCACACAACGTTCCCCAACGACTGAAACAATGTTTGTATAGCTGTTTCTCTTAGTACATCTCTATTACTTGTAGCAAGGTTGTGTCATTGTTACGGATTCATCAAATAAAATACGATAAAAACATGTTTTCAAACCTTTTCGTTGGATACTTTGGTTTGTTCAACATTCTTATGGCAATTGATGAAAACATTTTGAAAAGTGTTTTACTATAGCTTATTTCATTTTAAGTGGCGGTGTGGTTGAATATGGTAAACACACCTAGCCTGGAATTAAATTAGCTCTCAAGTGAGGCCGCTGAAACACTATTCGGTGCTTGGCGACAGATTTTCTAACTTGAGGATGGTGCTGGTTAGCCGAGTACCAGTATAGTAAGTACGCTATATAAGTAATCACATAAATCACAATAAAATAATTTGAATTTGAAATCTATGTACGTTAATATGTAATAGCTCCCTACCACTATATGCTTTGGTTTCCTCACGACGTTTTCCTTCACTGCAGCTCATTGTTGAGGTTTGAACCCCACGTCCTATCTATCCAGTGCACTTCCTTCTCCATTTTCGGGGGAGGTAGGGAGTCGGCCTGGAGGCGAATCTCTTTGCCAAGGCAGGGCTCTGGAGAAGCTCTATCCCCTGGGAGGGGTTGTTGGTTTGGGGTGCGATCTCGGCGCCTAGGTGTACGGTACCCGGCGGAGATCGAGCACCCTCAGGTCATCTTGGCATTGTGGTACTTGTTTGGAGGTCCTCAATGCCTCTTACCGTTTCAGCCTCTTCGTCTTCCTCTCCAGCCAGTAGGAGATCTCGAGGGATAACCCCACGTCCTTCGGCGTATGAACCGGATCATTAAAAAATAAAGTTTTGAACTTTGTATAAATAAATAAATATCGTAGGACACACAGCGCCATCTGACCTAAGCAAAATTTGTACTATGAAAGTCAGATAACTGATAGAATACTTAAAAACTTTATTTTTGTAAATACATACTTAGATCGTGTGGTCACTGTTCAGAGCGTATAGCTAGCTATACATTGTGTATATTTCTAGAAGTATCCACTTCCGTAGCTTAGATTTCATAACTGTTATTAAAATGTGTTTCAAGTTGCAATAAGACAGGGCGGGAGACTGGGCGGCGGATTGAATTAGGGCGGCATTTTACTCGCGGCACTGCGCCCTGTTCTCGGAATGAAACTGTTCGGTTGACACAAAGGGGGTTCTACATCTACAATAGACTTGTCTTTAAGGAATTTTATAGTGAATACTTGCCGCAGCGGTTCGACATATTAATAGCTCTTTAGTGAACTGGACCCATTCTAGAAACTAATTGCGCGATGAGTTTATTAATTTCTCTTCATTTTTATTACAATGGTTTTTGTTTGAATTAATGGTAATTTGAATAAATCAGACTAATTTCTGATTATATCATACGTTGTAAATTAGAAAATGTAAGTACATTCGATGAGCATACACGCTTATATTTTGGATGTACTAGGTAGGCTAAAAATTGGAAAAAACAAATATACCCAAAGGTTTTTTAATAGCATATAAATAACCGTCAAATATACCGCACTAATTAAAAATTAAGACTTTGCTTAACATTTTTCCACAATTTTTTTTCCGAATGTCTTTGGGTGACTTATCCTGCTCGCGAGCCTTACAGCGGTGAAACAATATAGAATCCCCTTCTTTTGACCTTTGCAAGATTTCTTTCAAGCGGTATAATTTATAAAACCTACACAAAAATTGTTCAAAAAATCCAAGAATACGGATCCAGGACCAAACTCATAGCCACATTAATATATGTAGCAACCCAGTTCACACGGATAATAAATTAAACCTACACAGGATGATGAAAACTGTATCAAAATCCATTACTTAAATTCGAAGTATTAGGCTATCAACCTTAGCAACCTTCATTATAAGAATAGCTAAACAACGGAATTTGCTGCCTGGTTCCCTGGTGAAAACGATCTAGGTACCTCAAGTCGCGGGTGAGTCGGTTACGCGGTCGATCGTGATCTATCGTCATTAAAAAAATAATTATATATTTATTTACTTAATTTCACACCATCCTTACAGGGTTTCCCTAATGCGATGGTGCTAGTCTACATACAATCATCATAACAATTAAAAATGTCACAAAATTGTAAATAAAAATGTCATTAAATTAAATTCGAATGTCAAACAATAAAAATAAAATTCATAAATCAAAACCTTAAATTATTATGTCAAATTATAGCATGCGTCATAATTAACCGCCATTCTAAATTCTGGTACCGTACATACACAAATATATATTCTCTGGGCAACCCGATTCAGTGCATACAACGTCCGAACCAACGGCGTCTTAGCCAATAAGTCAAATAGACTCACGTGTAATGCGACATAATTTTACATTAGTGATTGATACGAAGACTTTTTTTCCGAAATGAGCTACCTCGAAATTTTACTACAAATCTAAGGCCTGGAGTCCGTCAAACTTACAAAATATCGACCTATAATATGCTATTGAAATGTATCGTTCTGAAGTAACTTCCAATAAATGTAAAATTCTTTTCCAAAGTCAGTTGTTTGCACTCAAAATATTAAAAACGTTCCTTGTAGCGTTCGCCGGAACAAATTCTTTTTCAATTACTTGCGGCACGCTCCGCCGCGTCCGAGTCGCGTCGAGACGCCGTTTCCTTTAAAATAATTAAAATCTAATTCATTTATTGGATTTTACAGTTACATTAAATATTAAATGGTTAGTTTCTTCTTTGTTGCGATAAATATCACTGGAGTAGGTAATACTTTTACAACTCGTCGAGGAGGAGAATGTTGCACGTAGTATGGACAACTTCTTACTTGGTGGTAGATCTCCTTGGCAGGAGGTCGTCTAGGTAAGTACCGTCAGTATCAGATATTTTATCGCTAAGCAGTAGTAGTCAACGTTACTGTGTTCCGGTTTGATGGGCACTGCGTCCAACGAAATTTCAGGGCTGTCAAGACTGAGCAAAAATATAATGAGCGCCAAAGCAGTGATCGATGCCCTGGACTTTGTTTTGCTACTCAAAGTTCTGTGTATCGCTGCAATGGTCATGGGCATGCGTTATCTCTTACCATCAAGAGAGCGTCTCGTTCGTTTCATAACTTTTACAGAAGACAGTTATAGTGTAGAAACAATCGGTGATCACCTTGGTGAAAGCATTTCAGGCCGGGCGTAACCTTATGGTCGTATGACGGTGGATAGAAGTTTTTTTTTTTTACTAATTGCTGAGTAGTCTATTTCACAGTTAAAAATAAATACGGAAATGGTTTGCATACGAATATTTTTGTATATCGATCGAACTGAGCCACTAATACGTATATTAAATTTCTTCAAATATCCCATAATGACATCAAGTGTGTTATATGCACGCTTTCGTTGTGAAACAGTCCTGATGGATTCTTTAAAGACTCGTCGCCACGACTATGGCTACATGGCCGAAACGTCAAGGGAAATAAACAAAACTATTTTCATAGTATTTTGTGCGTTTTTTTAGTTATTTGTATGTTGTCAAATATCACAAATTACAAAGTGCGTCCAATATTACAAACAAAATATTCTAACCAGTTACATTTCTTACTCCATGATAAATGCAGAGCCCAAGGCAAGATTGGCGCTTGCAAGTTTAAGCCTTTCGACAGGAAAGTGTGAAAGAAAGCTAGTTTATCTTGTGTATTCAGCACTTTACAAGCGTCCAGACTCACAAATTGGGTGTAGAAAGTGTAGACAGGGTTATAGCCGGCCAGGAGCCTACCACGAACCATCACAAACTCAATGAATCGACCCGCATTGAGCACTAACTCTGCCTTCGAGGATCAACGAATCAATGTATCAAAGAATCTTCTTTGTAAAGTGCCCGAAGAAGGCAGCCTTCTGTCTCATGACTTTGGACATCAGCTCTCTTTTGCTGTTGGTCATTTTTAGAACCTTGGCATATGAGGTGAAATTGGTCCAAGGAATTTTGAAAATCTCCGTAGAATCCACATCCCAAATGTCTATATTCGATCAAAGATTTATTTTAGCAAGACCTACGTTTCGCAACTACTCAAGAGCCATAGCATCTCATAACGCGGAATCTTTATGAGAAAAAAACCTTTTAAAAAAAAGGTCTTTAAGTGAGAGTTGGTGGTAGCCCCTCAGGTTTATTGGACGTCGACGAGCTGCGACTGTCCTTTTGGCACTTTAATAAGGTAGGAATAGTTGAAAGACGGCCCGGGTCCTGATTTGACTAACTTTGCTTTATTTTACTGGGAAACTTGCTTGTTCTGAGCTTCTAGTTTATCCACGACTTATTTGAATACCTACAGCAATGTTATTACACAGAACGTATTTCGCTTCTTAAGATTATTATTTCTCTGAATTGAGTCCTAGCGCTCTACATAAGAGATCGTTATCAACCTTGGTTTTGCACTTTCTGATCAATCGGCGTCTTGAATCTTCCGGACACGCACGGTACGTGTAAAAGTACCTATAAATATTACAGTTAGTCTCTATGCAGCAGGATTATAGCTGGCCCCATGTTCACGGATTCCCATACTTCTACTATACATGAGAACATATTAATATAACAATTAACAGACGCCCGGAATAAAACCCATAATCACACGAATACGGAGGGTTTTTTTCATTCTCTTTGACTACAGTGACTTTAATTACTGGGCTGTAGAGACTAACCATCGAAAGTCTCAAAGTAATGAGCACCAAAGCAGCGATGCCCTGGACTTTGTTTTGCTACTCAAAGTTCTGTGTATCGCTGTTGGTCATGGACAGGCGTTATCTCTTACCATCAGGATAGCAACTCGTTCGTCTCATTATTTTTCACATAAAAAAGTTATATAAAAAAAAATTGCTGTAGTTTCATTGACTGTCCTGTTATCTCATTCGGTGGTGTATTTCCTTCAAGAACGGTTCGTTTCCTACTTTTGTGGTTGACAGGCTAGGTGTTTGATCACAGCTCACCTGATGTTAAGTGAAAGTGTGGTCAAAGATGGACTTACTTACAACAAACATTTGTGTGACGAACATACTGTTACATCTGTGTCCGGGTGTTCTGCATGTCTTACATTGTAAGAAATATGTACAAGTATGTATGTACTTGAGAATACTGTATCCATATTATATACATGGTCTGACTTGTAATCCAGATCAGGTCCACGGTCTCGTGGCGATTCAGCCGGATTCTTTGTTTTTTGTAGTTCTTTTGGATTGTAATTTGTTTTTAATAAAAACAAATTACAATCAAATTGGAATTTGGAATCATTAGATAAATAATTATTTTTCAAAACTAAGAAAGTTGTTCTAGGTTTTTTTTACACACAGCGCCATCTGACCCCAAACTAAGCAAAGCTTGTGTGATGGAAGTCAGATAACTGATAGAACACATAAATACTTTTTTTTTTGTAAATACTTAATTATAATACATACAGAACACCCAGACACAGAACAAACATGATTGTGTTTATCCACAAAATGTTTGCCCCGAGTGGGAATCGAACCCACGCCCTACAGCTCTCAAGGCAGATTTACTACCAATGAGCCAACGGGGCTGTCAAAGTTGTTTTTAGGCTATTTGAATTATAACAAAACATAATAGCATGTCACTTTCAAAGAGGACGCTCAAAGTTCAGGCTTCCATCACGCCAGCATTCTCCATTGAAAACTCGTCAACAGCATCTATCATCTAAGCATGGGCCGCCGGGCGATAAATGCCCTCCCCGCCAGGAGTGATGACGTCGTCACGTGACGGACGCGCCGTGTCGCCACGAGCGTGAGGATCAGCCCATCAAATTGACGTCGAGCATTTTCTCCCTTATGGGAAAACAAACAAATGTTGCTAACAAGAAATGTTGTACAGTTGGTGGTACAGCTCCATCTAGCGCCACGTTGTACCTTCTACTGTTCATTCTCGGTACCTTCAAGTCGTGAGCGAATCGTTTCTTCTAGGCATGCGTGCTCCATCGTAGACCGCATCTTCGCTTAACATCAGGCGGGATGGCGGTCAAACGCAGGCCTATAAAACAAATAAAGCCATAAATTATATAACACAAGCGGACGCCTCACAGTTTCACCCGCGTAGTTCGCGTTCCCGTGAGAATACAGAAATAAAAAGTATGTCACCCGGAGATAGTGTAGCTTCCCAACGCTGAAAGAATGTTTGAAATCGGTCCAGTAGTTTCGGAGCCTATTCATTAAAAACAAACAATCAAATCTTTCCTCTTTATAATAGTATAGATTTATCTACTGCATAATTATTTATACACAATATTATAATAAATATTTACAATATAAGTACAAAAATTTACTTGCTTACTTCTTTGCGAAAAATAAACCATACTCTATTTCCATGGCCCCACACTAACTGATCGACCAATTGCTATAATATAAGTAGATCTTTGTTTTTTCATGTTATTGATATCTATGAATTTATTTTATACTACATCAGACGAAAGGCAGCAACCTAAAATATAATTAGATGTAACACTGCAGCGATACTCAGAACTCTGAGTTGCAAAACAAAGTTCAGACCATCGCTGCTTTGGCGCTCATTACTTTCATGGTTGTCTATGGTTGACAGGCTAGTTGTTTGACCACAGCTCACCTGATGTTAAGTGAAGGTGTGGTCGAAGATGGTAAAGCACACCTAGCCTGGAATGGAACTGGCTCTCAAGTGAGGCTGCCGGAACACACCGTTAGATGCTTGGCGGCAGATTTTCAACTTGAGGGTGGTAGCTAGCCAGCCGAGTACTAGAAAGTACCCTACCACCATGCTATGGTTTCCTCACGATGTTTTCCTTCACCGGCAGCTCAAGCTCATTGTTGGGGTTTGAACCCGCGCCCTTCGGCATGCGAACCTACCGCGCTAACCACTGAGCTATCATCGCTACAAAAAATGGTTAGCCTCAACAGCCCTGTAATTTAATTAGCTGCAGCTCCCCTCAAACCTGAAAACATTAATGTTTACACACTACTGCTTGGCGGCAGGATATCTGGTACCGCGGTGGTACCTACCTAGATCATCTCCTGCTAAGAATATGGAAGTAAAGTAAGCTAATAAAACATGATTCCTTTAGTTTTTTTTTCATTTCTGGTGTGCACAATAAAGAGTTTCTATCATAGAGATAGTTTCACTTCTAATTTGCAAATCACCACGGAACAACTCGGCATTTCAACAAAGTATGCAGCCAACGTCCGAATCTCGACTGACTAGACATTATTCCTACTGTTACATTTATAATTATTTTACATTTTTAAATTAGAAAAAAAAGCGGCAATGAATCTAGCTCAAGACTCCTTCCTATAGTACCGTCGCAGTCCAAGAACTCGAGCAAACTTGCGCCTACCGGGAGTACCGGGAAAACTCCAACAATTAACACCCATTTAGCTCGTAACTAGGGAACCAAGTTAATTTTTAAACGTAGCTTTTCAATCGACTCGCCTTTGTCCCAGTAAAGTATTGGCAAATGGTCCGACGAGAAATTATAAAGCTGGCGAACTAGAGCACGAGCTATTGTCCTTTTACTTTAGAAAACACGTAATAAATGCAAAATAAAAATGGAGTTGTAGCTTTGTAAGCAAATATGCTACGTATTTGTGCCCTAATAGCGTTGAAGCGCAGCGCTGGCGTCAGGTATATACGTGATTTATTCTATCGCTGCAGCGCTTTATTCACGGCGGACCGGGAACTTTTGATTTGTTACAATAAACTCGCCTCTTACCGTGAGACAGCTAGAGGGGCCATTCTAAGGTACCAGCTCCACGCACGGTTTTGTTTACTAAACAAAACTTTCATTTGAAAGAAAGAAAGAAAGAAAATAAGATTAATTTGAATAAGCGTCAATCAAAGTTCTGTTTATCGCTGCAATGGTCATTTTTTTTTTAATGGTTGACAGGCTAGGTGTTTGACCACAGCTCACCTGATGTTAAGTGAAGGTGTGGTCAAAGATGGTAAAGCACACCTAGTCTGGAATGGAACTGGCTCTCAAGTGAGGCTGCCGGAACACACCGTTAGATGCTTGGCGGCAGATTTTCAACTTGAAGGTGGTAGCTAGCCAGCCGAGTACTAGAAAGTACCCTACCACCATGCTATGGTTTCCTCACGATGTTTTCCTTCACCGGCAGCTCAAGCTCATTGTTGGGGTTTGAACCCACGCCCTTCGGCATGCGAACCGACCGCGCTAACTACTGGACTATCATCGCTACGAAATGAACATTGACAGGTCATGAACAGGCGTTATCTCTTACCATGAGGAGAGCGTATCGTTCGCCTCATCATCTTGTAGCGATGATAGCTCAGTGATTAGCGCGGTCGGTTCGCATGCCGCAGGGCGTGGGTTCAACCCCAAACAATGAGCTTGAGCTGCCGGTGAAGGAAAACATCGTGAGGAAACCATAACATGGTGGTAGAGTACTTTCTAGTACTCGGCTGGCTAGCTACCACCCTCAAGTTGAAAATCTGCCGCCAAGCATCTAACGGTGTGTTCCGGCAGCCTCACTTGAGAGCCGGTTCCATTCCACGCTAGGTGTGCTTTACCATCTTCCACCACACCGTCACTTAACATCAGGTGAGCTGTGGTCAAACACCTAGCCTGTCAGCTATAAAAACATTTAAAAAAAGTAAAGCAAACAAAAAAGTTGTGGAAAAATCTCAAAGTGTTCACGCCTCATCGTTACCTCGCGCTCACAGGCCCAGCTCCATATAAATCTGAACATTTTCCCAGCTCGAGCAGAATTCAAAGAAGTTTAAAAGTTTGAAACAGTGTTGATACATGTGATGGAGCTCGCGAACCCGGGCCGCGGAGCGCCCGCGCCCGCGCCGCCGACTTTTTGTTCCACTTTTATTTAATCTCTTCAAACTCTTACAGGGTATCAGGTGGTTATAAATAGCGCTCGTACTTGTTTTATCTCTGAATAATATATTCGGTTGTTATATTTCAACTCGGCTCGGAATTCCGTGACCATCTCTTAAAGCTTAAAAAAATCCAAAGTATCGTCGATCCGGCGGATGGTAACTTCGGGAACTTACTTTCGGCTTTAATTGGTGACACAGTTAAGTCGTGAACTCATTTTCTCAAGTTTTTTATTCGTTACACTTTCTATTTTAGAAGACTTACACCTCGGCAATTACCTGGCCCTGTCTCCGTGTACGAGGAACCTTATTAAACTCTAAAAGCATGTTGAAAAATTACCAGAACGAGTCGCACATTTTTTCACGGCACTGAGGGCAATAAGGCCGGTGACACAACAGCGTGAGACGTGGTTTTAGTCACTGTGACTTATTGCTTAGGGTGAAAATTCGTGGTCATCATCAATGCGTGCTCACAGTGAGTACTTTGCTTAATATTAGAGAGACACGTTTTAAGACAAATGTATGAAAAAAGTATCTTCCATTTACTTCCGCTGGGGGTGCTGTTCCATATATTATTATTTTCAATTTAGAATGGCGGTCAATTATGACGCATGCTATAATTTGACATAATGTATCGTTATTTAAGGACTTCCGTTATTGAATTTATTCGTAGTTCTTTTTTGATTTTTTTGTATGATGTATGGTTTTAATTTATGAAGTTTATTTTATTTGATGAGTGATATTTTTAATTTTTAAAATAATGTATGTTGACTAGCACCATCGCATTAGGGAAACCCTGTAAGGATGGAAGGATGGAAGGATGAAGTGTAATGAAAATAAAATAAAAAATTAACAACGCACGTAAATCCTGTAAATTGATATGAATAAAGGGGTTAGTATCTGTTTTGCGCAGATCATGCTTCGCTAATTATTATTTGACTCATAAAAAAGCATCTTTATTGATCACAGCTTTTTATGTGTAGTTTTTTAATACAAGTCAATTGACTTGTAGTATCATCAAACTATTTATTTAATTAGTTTTTTTTTCTGTTATGAACAAAGGTCAGTTGATCCCGAAGTTACCATCTGATACGATAGCAAAGTTTTCTTGCAAAGAAAAATTTATTAAAATTATCCATGTTCATTTAGTACAGTTCAGTAGTCAAACGTCTAGAATCATAAAAAAGTTGTTTTTAGCATATTGGTAACGATTTTTTACAAAGTCAAAGTCAAAGGTTTTATTTACATGACAACAGTGTAAAAAGGTCTTATATAATTATAATAGTTTGTGTCTATTGTCAACCATTACGGTAAGCAAATACATTAATTGAATTTTACAAAAACAAACAATTCTGCAGATAAAAATAAAATGTACATTATGTCAATACATTACATTAAAAAATTATTAATTATTATATTTAATACATGTTATTTTAATTCGGCATCGAAGCTTGCATCACACAAAGTGAATAGTACCTACACTTTTGATTCGGTCGTTTCGTTCGTTGAACAGAGTTCGCACCTCGTCTAACTGTACCAAAACAGAGCGTGTGTCCTCGGCCTAAGATCCTGAGGGGTCCAGATAAGGTATATATTGATGGTCCCTCGGGCTGAGTGATTCCTTCCAGTTTGCCTCCGACAAGGTGATTTTTATTATTAATATTATATCGGTAATGTTTGGATAGCGCCCTCTGGAGGCAGCCGATATAACTCGGCGGAAACTTTGACGAAAATAGACAAACATGCCTTGTTTGGTTATAATTACGTTCGATATTGTGTGCTGTGCACGATCACGGTACACTCACAGATATATCTGCTCCCGCAAACTACTAGAACTTTCCTTCTGTCTCTGAACTTTTTGGTGACTCGCATTGGGTGTTTGCCTTATGTAAAAATCAAACGCAAGACTTCTGGATAACAGCCCTGTTGGTTCATTGGTAGTGTGTCTGCTTCGAGAGCTGAAGGGCGTGGGTTCGATTCCCACTCAGGACTAACATTTGTGTGACTAACATCGATGTTTGTTCTGTGTCTGGGCGTACTGTATGTATTATAATTATGTATTTACAAAAAAAAAAAGAAGTATTTAAGTATTCTATCAGTTATCTGTCTTCCATAGCACAAGCTCTGCTTAGTTTGGGGTCAGATGGCGCTGTGTGTAATGTCCTATGATATAAAAAAAAAAAAAAAAAAAAACAACACAAAAACCACGTTTCACGTTTCACATCTCGTGAATTTTATATTGTAGGTATAAGTTTTTCACTTCTTTCTTAACTAAATGCGATACGTTTGTTTTTGTTTTTCATGTTCGCATCTCGATGTAAACTACACTTTGAAATATTTAACATTTCAATCCTTCTTTAAATCCTGGCCGATCGCAAGCTAAAAGGGTTAATTCAAGGCTGTAGCATGTATCCGTATACTCAAGTAGTGACTAGTGTTTATTCTGTACTAACTATCGTTGAATCTGTGAGGGAAGCGAGTAGTAGTGGCTTAGGCAGCGAACTTCCGATCCATCAACTCGAAACCCGGACAATTAGAATCGAATCCCATTCGAACTTGAAACTCGGGCCACAAGCACTAAGCCCGAGATAATTGACGTAGATTGTCTCAAGCTGTAAGCCATTGGCAAAGTTTAAAGAATTGACTACAGTGTGGCAAGGCTTGACAAATAATTAACACTGAAAGTCGTAAGCTCTCGTTTGACGCAAAGCGGGTGTAAACAAATAAGACCATTTGTTAAATTGACGTTAAGTCTAAAGAAACTTTCATTGTAGCGCTTCGACGCCGGGTACACCGATGTATAAAAAACAAAAACCCGGTTTGAATGGTACTGCAGGTAGTGAAATTACTGGGCTGTTTAGACTAACCATCGATATGTTACTCAAAATTTTGGGTTTTTTTTATTCTTAACAGTCTAGGTGTTTGACCACAGCTCACCAGATGTTAAGTGATGGTGTCGTCGAAGATGGTTAAGCACACCTAGCCTGGAATGGAACTGGCTCTCAAGTGAGGCTGCCAGAACACACCGTTAGGTACTTGGCGGCAGATTTGCAACTTGCGAGTGGTAGCTAGCCAGCCGAGTACTAAAGTCCCCTACCACCATGCTATGGTTTCCTCACGATGTTTTCCTTCACCGGCAGCTCAAGCTCATGCAGGGTATCACTGCAATGGTCATCGATATGTTTTATCTCTTACTATCAGAAGAGCATCTCGTTCGTCTCATCACTTTTACATTGAAAGAAGAAAAATCAATCTAAGTTTTGTTTTTGCATAACTTTTGTGTGAAGCTACACATAGATTTCAACTACTATTTGGATACGATTTGCGCAGAACAATAAACCGTTACAACAAAAGCAACATATATTTTCGTTTCTATTACACTTATGGGTTTGCTATTATTTTGTTGCATTGCATTTGTGTCGATGTACTATAAAATTAATTAAAAGCTGAGATGCATTTTTAGTTAGTTGGTTGTGAGCCGTGTCGCAGTGTACATTTATCTCCCCGAATTGGCAAGGGTTAATGCGGGTAGGCGGCAATTAAACTTGCTGATCCCGCCAGTTCGGTTCGCGTCTGAAGCGGATCATTCTTAAGGATTTTATTTTGTTTTTAGTATCTTTTGACGGGTGCCACGCACCAATTCTCCAATCTTTTGAATTTTTACGATATTTGAATACACTATTTATGTACCCAGATTGTACTCGTACGAAATGTTAACAAACTTTACAATAGAGATATACATATATGAAACCTTTAATATATATGTATAACAGGCCACACAGAAAAAAATCCGAAAAAGTTTTTATGTATGAGATACTGAATTTAAACAAATTTTAAAAAGTCCCTCAACATTTTTTGTTCTAATCATCGTGCTAATTTGGGCTATCTTGTTTGATTGCTTAAAAAAAGGCTTATTACCTATAGTAGGTACTAATTTTTTAGTTTCGCAAAACTCCTGTAGTTTTTTCACAAGTATTTGCGAATTCTCAACGTAGGTATATATTCCTTATTTTTTCACATTGATGTAACAGCTCAAGGGATCTGAGTGGTTTTTATCGTGACTTTTGCAGCGATACCTAGAACGTTAAACAACAAAACAGAGACAGCCGTCGTTGCTTTGGTGCTCTTTACTATGTGACAATCGATGGTTACTCTTGAAAACCCCGTAATTTCACTAGCTCCCTTCAAGTTGAAACAGGATTTATTACACACTACCGCTTGATAGCGGAATGCCTGATACTGCGATATTGTATTAGATTAATGAATAAATCCGAGATAGCTTGCAACCTTTGTTAATAGATTCTAATCCCGGAAAATATAACCAAAGTAGCATTGTTGTTAGACTTTTTTTCATAGTAAAAAAACTAAAGAGGTTTGAAATAACGTTGTATGAGGTTTATGTTGCATACTGTAAGAGTGAATATTTGTCGGAAATAATGTCTGGATCTACTTACAAATCATTCACTGATAAAAAGCTACACAATTACATACCTAGCATATAGCTTGTTTATATATTTTATGTATATGGATCAGCAGTAGGTACCCCAAGGCGACGTTTGATCGCTAGTTGGGAAAAGCGCTGGAGTGCAGCGTCTGTAACAAGCGTTGGAAGCGCTGCGTTGCATCGGAAAAGGCTTTCTATTTCTGGAATTTGTAGGTTATCGTTATTTCCACGCGCGCTTTTCTGTGAGAAAATTCTAGTCGCGTCCCAGATAAATACGAAATTTATAGTCGTGGGTGCGATTTTGTAGGCGAATACTATATTTTTTTGTTTGAGCGTGACATATTTTAAAATTTGACGTTATATGATATTTTATTTATTTATTTGATATTGACTTGTCACAAAAATTAATGCACTGTTCATCCGATTGCGATGAAACTTGGTTAATTTTTTTCTCGCACTTGCGCGAACGTTATAGGCATAGTATAGTTGTTTTTTTTTTTGCAGCAGCAAGGCGCTGCGTACCAGTTGTACATATTTTAAATCTTAAAAAAATAACATTTTTTTTTTTAAATTACATATAGACTTGCGTTTGACCACCTACTCGCCTAATTTTAAGCGAAGACGCAGTCTACGATTGAGCACGCTCGCCTGGAAGAAACCGATTCACTCGCGACTTGAAGGCACCCAGATTGTATCTATAAGGGAATACCCACTCGATCAGCAAATTTCATTGTTTAGCGGTGCGTACAATGAAGGTAGACGAACCGACAAACAACAACCCGCCGCGACATGAATGTCAAATACGTCAAAATTAATAGAGCATAGTTACAGATAGATTGTAGATCAGTGTCATCTCAGAAGTTCCTACAAATTAGTGCCATTCAAAACCAAACGGCATGTAGAACTTCCTCCAATGGGAGGCCGGAGTTCCAAACCAGAAGTAATTGAGCATAACACCCCCTCCTCCCCTTATTGGTAATTACCGTGCGACGAGGCCGTAAACCGGGGAGCCGTGACGTCTGCTCGGAAAACTCAAACAAAAGGACTTCAAAAGGACTCATTAAGTTGCTGCTCAAATAATGGGGGGGATAGACAAGAACATCCAGGGGGGGGGGCTTGCACAGCACAGTACTGTTTACTGCTGCGCCTCGGCCGCTGTGGACGATCACTACTTAATTATGAATATCGTAATCATGACCTCCTTTTTGTCGTTAATTAAAAGAGGGTACTGTAGCTAGCGATACAGCTAGCGAGCTGTCGAGATTAACCATCGAAAGTCCCAAAGTCATGAGCGCCAAAGCAGCGATGGCTTTTGCAGCAAAGTTCTGTGTATCGCTGCAATGTTCATGGGCATGCGTTATTTCTTACCAGCAAGAGAGCATCGCGATCGTCTAATTACTTTTAAAATGAAAACATAAAGATATATATTTAAAAAAACTCTAACTTAACGATCGATTCCACTTTCATTGTGTGAACCGCTAAGCAATGGCAGCCAAAAGTCGATCTAAACCTAAACTTAACAGACCTTGTATTATGAAAAGAAAATAACTAATAGATTTTGAATACTTACTCTTTTGTAAATACATAACTTTTTCTATTGTTGACAGACTTAAGGTTTGACCACAGGTCGCCTCATGTGAATGTAGATAAAATACCTAAATAAATAAATATCGTAGGACATTACACGCAGCGCTATCTGGTCCCAAACTAAGCAAAGCTTGTGTGATGGAAGTCAGATAACTGATAGAATACATAAATACTTTTTTTTTGTAAATACATACTTGTAATACATACAGAACACCCAGACACAGAACAAACATGTGTTTATTCACAAAATGTTTGCCCTGAGTGGGAATCGAACCCACGCCCTACAGCTCTCAAGGCAGATATACTACCAATGAGCCAACGGGGTTGTCGAATAATGCTCGTCACGTAAATATTTGTCCTGACTGGGAATCAAACCTACGCCCTAAAGCTTATGAAACAAAACTATTACCAACTGAGCTTAAAGGCAGTGAACTAAACAATCATCATCATCATCATCATCAGCCTTTTGTAGTCCACTGCTGGACATAGGCCTCTCCCAAGACACGCCACTCAGCCCGAACTAAACAATACTTTGACAAAAAATTGGATAACAATTTGTTACAAAACATGGGATCTCAAACAACTTTTGAACTGTCATCGCATAGGGCGATAATAATAGGACAAAGCGTATTAATTACCGAGTCCAAAAACCAATGAAACCGAAACTAACTTGCAAATTAAAAGTTATCAGTTCAACAGCAGCTAACGGGCCTAATTACTATATTACTAAATTGGCCCGGCTCACGGCATCGCTAAACTTTTAAAGGTCATATCAAACTTTGAAAACTATCATTCAAATATTTATAAATAGGACGATTGTTTCCGCGTCAACCTAGATAAATAATTCCGTTATACGATTTGTAAACTATATTTACCACAGAATATCGAATAACTGAGTGTGGTACAATTTTACGCCAGTTATACGCCCGCACTATTTGACTTCGTGTGAATCATTGCGTATGGATTATACGATTTCCGTATGTAATATTTTAGATTTCCGTATTAATACCAATATTTGTTTTGCTTACAAAATTTCCAACAACGTTAAATACGTAATCAAACTCTTAACGCCTACACTGTGCTAAACTCTACATATTTATATAATTTACTAGCTGCGCCCCGCGGTGTTTCCCGCTACATGTTTTTGGGATAAAAAGTAGCCTATGCGTTAATCCAGGGTCTCAGCTACCTTCATACCAAATTTCATCTAATCCCATTCCGTAGTTTTTGCGTGAAAGAGTAACAAACATCCATCTATCCATGCATCCATCCAAACTTTCATGTTTATAATATTAGTAGGATTTGTAGCGACGATAGCTGTTGAACGCGGTTGGTTCACACACCGAAGGATGTGGGTTCAAATCCCAACAATGAGCTTGAGCTGCAGGAAAACATCTTGAGAAAACCACAGCAAGGTGATAGGGTAGTTTCTTGTACTCGGCTGGCTAGCTACCACCCTCAAGTTGGAAATCTGCCGCACAATAGGGAGGTACTTTTTATTTATGTCTGGTGAACATACATGGGCTATTGAAACGATCCATCTAAAGTCTCAAAGTAATAAGCGTCAAAGCAGTGATACCGTAGACTTTGTTTTGTTACCAACTGTTCTTTGTATAGCTGCAATGGTCATGGACACACGTTATCTCTTACCACCAGGAGAGCATATCGTTTGTTTCATGATATGTAAATAAAAATATATAAACTATAGTACGTAAATTAGTAATTTAGTAAAAACGTCCTAACCAGTGTGGAGCTGTGAGATTCATTTAATAATTATTGAATTATACAGTAAATTTATATTGTATTGTTATTTTTTGTACCTTTTCCCCCTCAATTTTGTAGTAATATCACAGTAGAGCCTATTATGTATCGACTCGAACTACAGGATTCGATTCCCCCTTCATCGTAGAAACCGCTAAACATTGCAATTTGCTGTCCGAGTGGGTGTTCCCCGATAGATACAACCTGGGCGCCTTTCATTTCGTGAGAGAATCGATTTCTTCTAAGTAAGTATGATCCATTCTACATCTTCGCTTAACATGAGGCGAAATATTAGTCAAACGCAAGCCTATTTAAAAATAAAACCTCATGACTGCCGACAAAAGCGAAATCTTAAAATACGTCTCACATGTCTGTGACGCGAACCCAAAAGTTTTGCCTAGACCAAAAACCTAAAAAAAAAGAGGTTAGCCTCTTTTAGAAGGTTACAGTCAAAAATAATGTTAAATCTCCGAATCCAACGTAAAATATGAAAAACCCACGAGGGTTATGACCGCCCACATCAACTCGCCGATAATTTCAACAGATAATTAATCGGACGTCACTCGGCCCCATTGTCTGTCCGCAATAAATCACTGGATAGAAATAAAAATAGATATTTTCACGTCCCAGCGGCTCGAATGAAAACGACTATGTCGCTACGTGAATCAGTGTTGTAACAAAGCTTGAAAAAATATTGCTCGTTTTCGTAAGGCAAAAGGGTAGAGCTCGATTTATTTTTTTAGCCTGGCAAGGGGTGGTTTTTCTAAGCCCTGAATATACTTCGCCGAGGGCGCCTGGCCCGATGTCCTGGTGAGGTCGTTTTAAAATAATTTCATAGAGTTTATTGTGCGAGTTGCAACTTCGGGACACATTCCAGTGCTTAGCTAATGTGGCAGATTTGGGATCGGCTCATTTGCATGCCGCTGCTGTGGACCGAGTAGAGCCTAAAACACTGGCAAGTGCATGTTGGAGCCACACATCAAAAGGTTCTGTATCACCACGCAATGTATTATATTTACCTTAAACAGAATGATTGATTTTATTCCCTGAGTTTGTTTCTATAATGTGCATTCTATTTTTAGTGCTAACTTTAAAAAAGTTTTTGAATTAATCTCCAGATTTCATCTACTTAATACTTGCTGGAAAATAAATCAGACATAGTATTTAGTGAATATTATTATTATGAATAGTTAGTAGGGTTTACGAAATTAAAGGTAAGACAAACAGACATAAAGGGGAAAATAAAACAGATTTTTGTGCAATGTTGACGTCATTAAGAAAAGTTTGTGCGCGTGTTGAATTTAGCACATATTCCTAAATAAAACTAAAATACTAGTTGTATCTTTTATCGAAATATTAAAAATAATTCGCAGTCGGTAGGATTCGAACCTACGCTCCCAGAGGGAATCTGATTTCTAGTCAGACGCCTTAACCGCTCGGCCACGACTGCTGCATACAAGACGTATAGAATTTCACATCAATTCAACCATCAAAGTGAAAGCTTTCCAAATTCAAACCAATATCGAATTACCCTACAAAATCGTCGTCATATCGAAATGGTCGCGATCCAATCAATGAGATGGGGTCTGACTTGGCATCTAAAACCAATACGGGCGGGCGGTCGAGGCCTATGAAATCAAACAATCGGCACAGATTAAATAATAGTCAGTAGGTAACAATCGGCGGGAATTGGCGGGAAACAAATGAATCGTATGTAAATGAACCGAGTGATTAGTGCTCGCTGAATTACGGACTGGGAGCCCTGGGCGCGGGCGGCTGGAGCGCCGCCGCGGGGAAGCGCCCGGAATCATTAGCGCATTGAACACGTAATCAAACTACGCAATGTTGTCGAAATTATTAAACAGGTACACTTTCAGAGTTGTTAGTCGGCTACAACTACCGCAGGTCACAAAAAAACAGCTAATACTAGACGAAGTATGATTCCTTTACCGTTGCCTTGCACTTGCCCATGTGTCGAGAAAACTACGTGGGACCGCCGCGAAAGAGAGACAAATTATGATGTCATCTCTTTCGTGCTCATTAATCTAAGATGAAGTTTCTGCAGCCTAGTTCGGATACCGTCTGGCTTCCAGCTGGCTGTACAGCTGGTTTCACGATGTTTTCCTTCACCGTTTAAAGTCATCGGCAATACGCACATAACTTAGAAAAGAAAGAGATAAACTAAGTAAATTTTAGAAAAAAAAAATTGTGATAAATTGATTTGGTCAGATTGCAACTAGATATCACACTAATATTTTAAATCCGATTGTTTATCTGAAACGTTAGTCTCACGCTGAAACAACTTAACATATTTGCATGGAATTGGGAATGCAGATAGCTTATACTATACTATAGATTAATACATAGGCAACTTTTTACTATGGAAAACGAGGGCAAACACGCAGGGCAGAGCGCAGCTGGCTGTTACATAAATTTAAGTTGGAGTCATCTTCAATGTCAAGCTTCATTACCTATTGTCATAATTAATAGCATCTGCGTTGCTGATCTCATTCAGACAATGATCGTGATATGATAGAGATTCTCCAATTTAATTCCCATCTCATCCTGTAACGCACACGTCAGCGGTTCACCTCATCACCCACAGGCATTGACCTATACCGCGTAAAGACAGTGCACGGCGAAAGGGCTAAAGATAAAGATAAAGATAAAGATAATTTATTTGTTAAAACACGAGTAATATAAATTGTAATACATGGATAGATTATTTAATTATGTCCTGTGATCGTGTTTTGCCCTTTAGGCGTACAAATATGAGCGATGGCATGCCATGTAAAATAAAAAATTCAAATTAGATAATAAAATGTACAAGTCAATCAAAATAATGTCAAAAAAAAAAAAAATAAACAATGTCAAGCAAATATGTCAAAAATTACAGATAATCATTGATTTTATAACAAATTTATTGAGATTCCTCTTGAGGCTATTGAGACTATCCATCGGATGTCTCAAAGCAATGAGCACCAAAGCACCGATGCCCTGGACTTTCTTCTGTACTCAAAGTTCTACGTATCGCTACAATGGTCATAGAAATGCGTTGTCTCTTACCATCAGGAGAGCGTCTTTTTAATATCATTAATATACCATAAAAAGTGTGTACAGTATTTCGTTTTTAAATAAAATAAATACGTAAATTTGTCTCATTAAATATAAATAGTTTATTAAATAGAATAGAATATAATGCAACTTTATTACACACCAAACATACGTACATTATAATATACAAATATAAAACATAAAAAGAGATAAACAAAACAAAATTATAAATATAAGGCGTACTAGCTGCGTCCCGCGGTGTTACCTGCTCCATGTCTTCAACCTAGTAATAATGGATAAAAAGTAACCTAGGGGTTCAGCTACATGCATACCAAATTTCATCCAAATCCGTTACGTAGTTTTTGCGTGAAAGAGTAACAAACATCCATCCATCCATCCAAACTTTCACACTTATAATATTAGTGGGATAACGGCAGCCTAAAAAAAATAAGCCGGCGGCCTAAATATCATGTATTATAAGAACAACAAATTACAAAAAAATCCGAATAAAAAAAATCTGTTAAAAATCGGGTTTAGACTTATTTCTTAATTCTTGTTAAATTTCGTAAACCTTGCCTAGACGCAAGTGTTGGAAAGGAGTCCTTAGTTGTGAGGTCTCTGTGCACCGACATCCGGTTATAGCTGGTCCACGCCGAGGAATCCCGCTGACTACAGTCCGGATCACTCAATTATCCGTGGAGTCCGTTCCTTCCGATTCCAATTAGCTCTCCGATCCCATTCCGCCTTTTTGAACAATTATAGGAAAAGTGCGAAAGCTGTTGGAAAAAGATTAAGAATATTTTGCCGCCGACTGAGGAAATGTTTGGACCTATTTTGGGAGAAACTTTTACGAGTATATATTATTTGTTTGTTTAGATACTAACTGATTGATTCGGGTGTTTTTTGCGGAAGTTCATCTCATGATGAATAGAGAAGAGATGAAGAGATTGGTAATAGTGAACTTGCATACCTATTTTAATATTATTTTAAGGACTATTGTAATTGGCATACTGTGCCGTTTTAGTCTAGAAACAATAATTAAATAATAAATAAATAAATGATATTCTGGAGTTACATTTTTTTTAATTGTTGTCTAGAAGAAACCATTTCATCTCTAGTGTATGTCATTTTGGTTACCTACCGCAAGAAAGAAGAGAAACTATAGTCGTAATATCAGTTATCTCTTATAAGAAACATAATTGTATATTTATATCTGTTATCCGAATAAAAAAGGCATTATTATTATTATAACGGTTACTTATTTACTATTATTATTTAATTATTATTATTATCTAAATCTGATAAGTGAAACAAACATGTCGCACGCATAATCAAATACTGACCGATTAGGAGTTAGGTCAAAAATGAGTTACGTATAGACGCAGGCTTCTTTTAATGCCATCTATGATATGAATTTGGAAAAACATCAAAATTGCGTCAATAGACCACCTTTACACAATATCGGTCTTTTTCATTTTTATGTGTTTCTCACACAGTCTTTGTTCAAACACCGACTGATGTCAGTTTGTGTCGGACGCTGTTAATGTGAAGTTGCTGTTGTTTAATTGACCTAGACGGAATCCGAGTTGAGTGTATTTTCTACAAAAATAAATAGTAAGTTTTATAAGTTGATTACTAATAAACAGACTAAAAACATATTGAGTCCTTGAAATAAAGAAATTAGTTTAAACAAGACAGACTTATAGTTGAATATGCCACCAATAAAAAAGTTTATTTGCTTTAGTTTTAAAAGTAGACAGACTTAACTCAAGTTAATTTTAAAACATAAAAAAATATTTATTATTATTTAATTTGAACAAAGTAAATAACACATAACTATTGATAAGTTTATAGACTACACGAAAAAAAATTAACATATTTATTTACCAAATTAATTTTTGTTCTATTTTAAAAAAAGCCGACGAGGTCGTGATTGCACGGAGGTTTTTCGTGATTTTCCAAAAACTGACTTTTTTGAGTTAAGCCAGTATTTGATTATGCGTGCGATGTGTCAAACGTGCGTCAGTTACCGTAATGCAAGTGTGAGGTTTGGTGAATTATTAATCCTGGAATGATTGTAACCAAAACTATTTATGAACGGAAATACACCACAGATGTCACTCCAGAATATTATTAACTACTATTGTCGTGTTTTATAAACGAAACCAAATAATTAGCGAATAAAGATGTTGGAATTGCAACTTGTAGGCATCTGTTATTAGGAGAAAATACAAACATTAACAGTCAGCACTTCGTTTTCGCAAGTATAACTTACGTTCGTCAACTAGAATTCTATTGCAAGCGTTTTGTAGCGATGATAGCTCAGTGGTAAGCGCGGTCGGTTCACACACCAAAGAGCGTAGATTCAAACCCAACAATTGAGGCCGGCTTGAGCTGCCGGTGAAGAAAAACATCGTAAGAAAACCATAGCATGGTGGAAGTGTACTTTCTAGCTACCACCTTCAAGTTGAGAATCTGTCCCCAAGTACCTAATGAGAGTCAGTTATATACCAAGCTAGGTGTGCTTACCATCTTCGGGTACACTGTCACTTACCATAAGGCGAGCTATGGTCAAATAAGTAGCCATAAAAAAACTTCGTACATTTAATGTTTTTTTTAATGATTGACAAGCTTGGTGTTTGACCACAGCTGTTGTGTTGTGTACCTGATGTTATGTGACGGTCTGGTCGAATATGGTAAAGCACACCCAGCCTGGAATGGAATTTTTTAAGTTATTCTTTTAACTTTTTTCACTATTCATACCAAAACAGAAATAGCCCATTCAGCGTGTAGCATGCTAAGTACCTTACCAGAGATATTCGGGGATGCTTTGACAGTAGTCACGGTGCAAACAAGAGCAAGCCGTCGAGTGCGAATTCCTCCTACAAAAGATGCAAATCCGAGTTCCAGCTTTGCTCCCCTTCGCTCCGGCTAATTCGTTTTTTGGAAGTATGCTTTGAGTCTCTGTTTACATCGGTTGCTCAAATTTGATAATGGACACACGTTTTTTTGACAACGTATTGTTAGTGTGGAACAATGGTTTTTTCGTTGAACAAAATACTTTATAATTAGAGTTAAATCTTTAACAAAATCAAAACTAAAAGTGTACTTTTTCAGAAAAGTGAATACACAGAACTTTATTTTTATTTTTTATTGACTTTAATAATATCGACATATTTTATGTTTGACATTTATTACATTACTACTACTACCTACTGTGTTATGATTTCGTTACTTTTAATGTTATCCCACTAATATTATAAATGTGAAAGTATGTATGGATGGATGGATGTTTGTTACTCTTTCGCGTAAAAACTACTGAACGGATTTGGATGAAATTGGTAAAATTGATATGAAGGTAGCTGAGACCCTGGATTAGAACACAGGCTACTTTTTATTCCAAAAACATGTATCGGGTAACACCGCAGGGCGTAACTAGTTTTTAAATATGAATGGAAAAATAACTTTGAACTTCGGTGTTCTTGGTAAAACATTTGTATTTGTATACAACCCAATTGTTAATCTATATTTGCTATTATGATTTGATAGCTTATGCAAAAAGATCCCGCAGTCGGTAGGATTCGAACCTACGCTCCCAGAGGGAATCTGATTTCTAGTCAGACGCCTTAACCGCTCGGCCACGACTGCTACATATAATTACAGCTCAAAGACGCGGTCACATAAGTATAGCAAGGCCTTCATCATCGCCTTTCACTTCTGATTAAAGTTTGCTAACATCGATTGGCATCTCTGTATGATGTTGGAAGATCTCAGTGCATGCAGCTTTCACCAAACCCACGTTTGAACGTACGTAGGCTTCATTTTGAAAGTAGGTCGGCACTAGCGCTCTAGCGAAACTCTGAGCAAATCGCCTCTCATATCTCTTATCATCAAAACGTGTTTTGTAGCGATGATAGCTCAGTGGTCAGCGCGGTCAGGTCGCATGCCGAAGGGCGTGGGTTCAAACCGCAACAATGATCTTGAGCTGCCGGTGAAAGAAAACATCGTGAGGAAACCATAGCATGGTGGTAAGGTACTTTCTAGTACTCGGCTGGCTAGCTACCACTCGAGTTGAAGACCTAACGGTGTGTTCCGTTCTGGCAGCCTCACTTGAGAGCCAGTTCCATTCCAGGCTAGGTGTGCTTTACCATCTTCGACGACACCTACACTTAACATCAGGTGAGCTGTGGTCAAACACGTAACCCGTCTACCATAAAAAAAATAGCGAAACAACGAGTTTTCAAACAAGTTTTATTAAGAATTGTCGACAATTTTATTTTTTTAATTAAAAAAGCAAAGCCACTAGGGATTATTGTTTTGAATTATATCGGGATCTGGCCAAACGTTTAGAGGAGGCTTCAGGTGACCAGAATCTGGCATCTACTTTGGTCAAAAGCTTAGCTTTGCCATCCAGCGTGGCAATGCTGCCAACATCCCTCTGACGGACTTTTAGATTAAGTTTTTGATACAAAAATAGTATTAATTTAAGATAGGTATTTTATTTTGATTAATAAATGATTTTTTTCGTATATTTTTTGCCAATCCACGAATGTTTTTTTCTCTGCTAAATGAGCAATAAGCATATTTTATAAAAACTAAAATAAATATTAGAGAACAATACACACACCGTCAAAATATGTAATACGGATAACCAGATAGTTAATAGAATAAGTTTATGTATATTTTTTTTTTGTCAATACAAACATATAATCTTAGAGGACATAAAATTTCTCGAGGCCTATAATACATACAGAATACCCAGCCACAGAACAAACATTTATCATTTTCTTTAATATGTTTGTCACGTAAATATTAGTCGTGGCGTACTGACGTCGGCGTGGGTTCGACTCCCACGAGTTAAACCCACGCTCTATAACTCTACACTACTAAATAGCTAAGGATAAATAAATAAAATGAAAGAAATAAATATCGTAGGACTATACACACAGCGCCATCTGGCCCCAAACTAAGCAGAGCTCGTGTGATGGAAGTCAGATAACTGATAGAATACATAAAAACTCTTTTTTTTTGCAAATACATACCTACTTGTAATACATAGAGAACACCCAGACACAGAACAAACATTTGTTTATTCACAAAATGTTTGGCCAGAGTGGAAATCGAACCCACGCCCTACAGCTCTCAAGGCAGATGTACTACCAATGAGCCAACGGGGCTGTTGGATAGTCACAACAATAATGAAGGGCTAAATTAAACGTAAAATATGTGGCAAAGCTTTAAGTACATACACTTACAATTACAACCCGACTCCATGCCCCTCAGCCCAAACATAACAAGCCTACTAAACCCATTTGATGAAAATTCTATGAGATTTTGATAAAAAAAATATCACTGTCGGTAACCGAAATGACTGTTAATAAATAAATAAATATCGCAGGACATTATACGCAGCGCCATCTGACGCCAAAATAAGCAAAGCTTGTACTATGGTAGAATACTTAAATATTTTTTTTTGTAAATACATACTTATAAAATAATAAATGGAAATAACAGGGGTTACTAGACTCTCGGAGACGACACATTAAAAAATGGAACTGAATTAAGAATTTCCTCTTATTTTAAAAAGTCGGTTAAAAACACGGTCGTATTGGCAGTTGTCACCAGTTGCATCTTCAAAACTTTACTTTTCTTAGTTATTTTTTATTACCCAATGACGGAACGGAGACGGTATATGCGTTTGTGGTGTGAGGACTTTTGTTTGTGCAAATCCATGTTGCTATTTTTCTCCAAAACTACTAGTCCGATTTTGATGTAGTTTTCAGTTATGGGTTCGGGATGATTGGTGCGTTATCTTAGATATCTTAGATAAGAGAGACCCTGACGGATATTCTTGGGTTTTCTATTTAGTTTATAGGTAGTTTTAAGTTGGGGGGTTTTTACATTTTTAAAAAATATGTCAATATAATAATATTCATTATTTGTTTCGAGATAATTATAAAAAAGGTAAAAAAAAATAATTAAATTAAATGTATAAAAATTTCATAATTTAAAAAGTTTTTAAATTATTTTATCCTTTTTCAATTACTTTTTAACCGTCGTGGGTTTTTTCAAAAAATTTAATTTTGCTTTTCATTAGATACAAAATTTTCGTCAATCAGCATTGAAGTTTTTCAAATAGACTTGCGAGTTAAGCGACGTGTTCGAGAACTCATGACTATAAACTTGATCGAGTAAAGCAAACAACTCGGCCAATTAGTGGCCGGCGAATATGTACAACCAGTAACACAAGTCTTTCACACATTTTTGGTAAAATCATTACTTCATCCATTAATTTTTTTAGTATCAAAGGTTAATACAACCGTGTTTCTAATAGCTATAAACATGCGAGAAAGCATTATATCCAACTGATGTATTCTTCATTCTATGATTTAGTAAGAACCACTTCCTATTAGATTTGTGATCCAACGTAAGAAATATCCCACAAATATTATAAATGTGAAAGTTTGGATGGCTGGATGTTTGTTACTCTTTCACGCAAAAACTACTGAACGGATTTGGATGAGATTTGGTATGGAGGTAGCTGAGACCATGGATTAACATAAGGTTACTTTTTATCCCGAAAAAATGTTGCGGGTAACACCACGGGGCGCTACTAATATACGACATGTTGGAGAAGTTTGCCAAACGCACTAGCTTTAAGGTTAAGTTACTATCCAGTCCTTAACACTAGTTATTGTAACAATTTTGACAATAAAGATTTTTTTAAATCGAAATTACAAGGCTGTCAAACCTTACCATCGAATGTGTCAAAGTAATGACACCCTGGACTTTGTTTTGCTACCCAAAGTTATGTGTATCGCTGCAATGGTCATGGACACGCGTTGTCTCTTACCATCGGGAGAGCGTATTGTTCGTCTCATTGAACAACAACAAGATGTACAATGTACAGAGGAAACAAACAGGCTGTTTCCAATTTCTTAAAATTTTTTTCACAGTTTCATTGGCAGCGGTTTCAAAAACCGGTCACGTTTGCAATATTGATGTAGTCGAGTGTACGTACACGATCAACGAGGCACAGATTTTGCGTGCAGTCCAAATGAACTGCGCAGGTGTGTTTACCGCCACTGATTGTCCTGTTTGCCCACCGCCGCCCACCGGTGGGCCGCCGTCCGCCGTCCGCCCTGCCGCACCGCCGCTCTAGCGCCACGCGGTTCCCACACAGAGGCAGTCGTTTGTGGAAACATGAACTATACCTGTGATAGTCGAAAGACAGCGTTTAGTCGTTTTTAGGGCTCCGTACCCAAAGGGTAAAACGGGACCCTATTGCAAAGACTCCGTTGTCCGTCCGTCTGTCACCAGACTGTACCTCGTGAACCGTTATAGTTAGACAGTTGAAATTTTCACAGATGATGTATTTCTGTTGCCGCTATAACAATAAATACTAAAAACAGAATAAAATAAATATTTATTATATTTAAAATAAATATTTAAATATTTAACTTCCATACAACAAACGTGATTTTTTTGCCGTTTTTATAGATAATGGTAATGATAATATAATAGCAGGCAGAAAATGCTTTAGCATTAAGTCCTCCTTTTATTCATGTTATTTTGTAAGTGTGCAATAAAGAATTAATAAATACATTACAGAACATTACTGTGTTACGGTTTGAAGGGTGCTGCAGCTAGCGAAATTACTGGGCTGTTAAGACTAACCATCGAAAGTCTCAAAGTAATGAGCGCCAAAGCAGCGATGCCTGGACTTTGTTTTGTTACTCAAAGTTCTGTGTATCACTGCAATGGTCATGGACAGGTGTTATCTCTTACCATCAGGAGAGCGTCTCGTTCGTCTCATTACTTTTTACATTAAAAAAATAATACGGAACCCTTCGTGCGCGAGTCCGACTCGCAGTTGGCCAGTTTATAAACTATAATTGATACTATCGTTGAGTACAATCCTCGCATGTTGTACTAACGTTGATCATCTTCGTAGGATTCGTGGAACGAGTGTCGCTTCGCCCAGCTATCATTGTCAGCAGTAGCTAGTTTAGTTCACCTGTTACACTTGTCAATAACAAAGAAGCAACGCCATCAATACCTACCGGGTCCTTTGTGCCGCGGGCGGGTCTAACCGGATTACTCAATTATCCGGTAGCCGGCCGGTTGTCCGGCCCGGCGAGATCGGCGACCGGCCAGGTGCGGCTTCCGGGCGAGAAGCGCGTCATGTCCACTTTGGAAAGGTGTTCTTAGATATTTATGTTTAATAACCCATATAGGTACCTACATGCTGCCAGCATTCGGGCCACATTTGCCTCTGATAGACTATTAAATTACGTTTTTGTGTTTAGGTTTGCAAATAATAGATAGTATTCATTTTAATATTTTTTTAAAGTATAAATACATACTTGTAATACATACAGAACACCCAGACACAGAACAAACATTTGTTGATACGTAAAATTTTTGTCCTGAGCGGGAATCAAACCCGCGCCCTTCAGCTCTTAAGGCAGATATTCTGCCAATGAGCCAACAGGGCTGTCAATATGACGTCATTATTGTGAACAAATTTTATTTTATTAAAACTGACATAACATAAAAAGTATTTTGTCTTTGAAAAATAAAACATGTTGGTAAATAAAATAGAAATTACTCATATATAACACTTTTGTTTAGGTCGACTACTTCCACTATAGTTTCACTGACATCTTGTAATCGTTTTCAAGGAGTCAACACAAACCTGCCATAACCACGTCACCGTCCACAGTAAATCAGAAAATCATGCTAAAAAAATCAAAAAAGAATTGTCTGTTATGTAATTGTACGCCTTGTTACTAACACATTGGCGCCGTCTCATCTTCCTGTGACTTCGGGACAAGCTGGTGCTGCCGCATCTAAAGCTTAAAACCTCAAAAGGCACAAATATAGTTATTTGGATAGAATGTATCTTTTTGTGCCGTTAAGGGGTTGAAACTTTAGGTCCGTGGGGGCCTAAAGTTTCAACGTTTAGAGAAGGCTTCAGGTGACCAGAATGCTGGTATCATAGCATTTTGGCCACATACCCCTCCTCTGGCGGATTTTTAGACTAAGTTTTTTGTATACATTTTGTAAATAGTATTAATTTAAGGTTTTTTTATTTTGTTTATTCAGTGTTATATTATTTATTAACACTAAAATACATTTTTCCCAAATTACCGTCGTCAAAAAATAAAGAGAAATAACAGGGAAAGTCACTGTAGAAACATAAAGGGATCGCTCACAAACTACTTATCTCGGCCGTTATTACGTAACAGCTATATAGCTACACGTAGCACAGACTAGAAAACAACAGAATAACAGAAGCAAAACGCTACTGCTAAGAAAAATGCTACTTAGCAATACAACACAAGTTCTATAAAGAAGTTTGAAGTGCATATTGCTGATGACTTTAAACGGTGAAGGAAGAAGGAAACGTGTACATGAGTACTTAAAAATCGTAGGTATGTGGAGTCTACCAACCCGCACTTGGTCAGTGTAGTGGACTTTTTTCACATTGAGAAGAGACCTAGCAGTGGAACAGTTCATAAAAACAGGAAACCATAGCATGGTGGTAGGGTACTTTCTAGTACTCGGCTGGCTAGCTACCACCCTCAAGTTGAAAGCCAAGCATCTAACGGTGTGTTCCGGCAGCCTCACTTGAGAGCCAGTTCCATTCCAGGCTAGGTGTATTTTACCATCGTCGACCACATCGTCACCTAACAATAGGTGAGCTGTGGTGAAACACCTAGCTTGTCAGCTATAAAAAGAAACAGGGCTGATTCAGAAGAAAAATACTTCTTAGCAATACAACACAATTTCAAAAATAAAGAATTCGTAAACGTTGTTAAAAAATCTATATCACTAGCTGCGCCCCGCGTTGTTACCCGCTACATGTTTTCGAGATACAAAGCTTATGTGTTAATCCAGGGTCTCAGCTACATCCATACCAAATTTCATCCAAATCCGTTCCGTAGTTTTGCGTGAAAGAGTAACAAACATCCATCCATCCAATTTACATTTATAACATTAGTGGGATAGTTATTTCTATATTTCTGTAACAATAGCCATCGAGTCTTGTGAGGTGCATTCAAGCAGCATATTGACTCTGACGTTGGGTCTGGCTCCTAAATCTGGCATAGGATCTGGTTCCCAAGTTGTCCCTCTGTCTTTATATGTTTAGGAGGCAATAATCTGTACATTGTCCCTCGGCTGTAGGGTGCCGTAAATAGCGGCGGGTAGGCCGCTCGTGAGGCGGTATCAAACAGCGCTTACGTTTAGATCTACGGCCTGCTCTATGTCTTAGTTAGCCAAGAAATAGGGCTCTTCAGGACAAATAAAGGAGAACTGCGTAACGATTGAACGTCTTACGTAAGCGCTCCAAGGGCCCGCTGTTTAATTTTTATCGCGTTTATTATGAAAACTGAAAATCAATAAATAAAAATAGATGAATATTTTAACAAGATTTTTTTTTTAAGTTTATGTCAAAATTAGTTCTAGTGAAGTTATAATTAAGTTTTCTAATAAATTGTTGTCAAATTAGTTAAATTTAAGTCCTCATCACTGTTGTAACTTAAACGAATGTTAAGCGGAAATAAACTAAATATAGGTGTATATATTTTTATTGGTTGACAGGCTAGCTAGATGTTTGACCACTGCTCACCTGATATTAAGTGAAGGTGTGGTCGAAGATGCTAAATCACTCCTAGTTACATTCATTAATTAATTTGTACTTTTTATAATTTTCAATTTTGATAACATTCATTTTTAAATATATTCATCAGCGTAGCGATGATAGCTCAGTGGTTAGCGAGGTCGGTTCACACACCGAAGGGCGTCAGCGAGCGTGAAGGAAAATATCATGAGGAAACCTTAGCATGATGGTGGGATACTTTCTAGTACTCCGCTAGCTAGCTACCAAATTGAAAATCAGCAGCGAAGCCAAGGGTGTGTTACGGCAACGTCACTTAAGAGCCAGTCCCATTCTATGTTAGGTGTGTTTATTTATCTTAGACTACACCATCACTTAACATCAGGTGAGATGTGGTCAAACGCCTAGCCTGTCAACCATACAAAGAAAAAACATTAGTCAATCACATTCAAAAGCATCATACTTAAATCTGCCGATCTAGGAATCGAAAATCTAAAAATCTATATACGTACATACATAGTACGAAAAACAATAATGATTGTCAAAGTTGTGTTTACGTCGCCATGATAACAATTCAAGCCATTGATCCACTTCCCTCTGAGTATTTACAATACAATTATATAACTATTGAAACAACAAGCGTAGTTTTGAAAGACAATCAGTTTATTCGTATTTCCAGCGATAAACCAAAGTTAGCAGCAACTTGTGAATCAACATTAGCAATTAGGCCGCGCCCTAATGACAGTTGTTTCTTCGGCCGCCGACTACAATACCACTCCACGTTTTAACCTTTCGGCCGCAGTAATAAAATGGAAAGCACTTACTTTTATCACTAAAAATCTTGTTGGAAAAAATCTTGCAATAAAGCTTGCGATTTAAAGTATTCTATCAGTTATCTCACTTCCATGGTACAAGCTTTGCTTAGTTTGTAGTTGACTGCCCTGTTGGCTCATTGGTAAAATGTCTGCTTCAAGAGCTGAAGGGCGTGGGTTCGATTCCCACCCAGGACAAACTTTGTAGTATAAACAAATGTTTGTTCTATGTCCGGGTGTTTTGTATTTACTATAAGTATGTTTTTACAAAAAAATAATTAAGTACCTATTCTATCAGTTATCTGACTTCCATAGTACAAGCTTTGCTTAGTTTGGGGTGAGATGGCGCTGTGTGTGATGTCCTAATATCCAGTCGAGTAATGTACTGTGTATAATGTTGATTTATTGATTTTAAAAATGTATATTTATTCAGTAGCCCTGGAAAAAACATTCTATGACGATGACTATGGATACTGTCGTGGTTTTGACACATTTTTGTTTTATTAATGCGGGATCACTCACCATGTTTTAGAGCTATAACTATAAAGCGAAACTAGTTTCGGCCACATTTTTTTTTCTATGAATTATAGGCTTGCGTTTGACCGCCATCGCACCTGATGTTAAGTGAAGATTCGATCTACAATGGAGCACGCTTTCCTAGAAGATACCGATTCACTCTAGACTTGAGACTAAGATTGTATCCACATTCGATGACCTGTCTTCTCATGGCACTTTTTCCTCGGGCTTCGTCCCCGTAACACGAGTAGTCTGCTTAGTTCGGAAGCGGAGAGCAGAGAGAGGACCCATACTGTGGTGCTTGGCGACAGATTCTCAACTTGAAGGCCAGTCGAGTACTAGAAAATACTGTACCACCACGTTATGGTCTTCATGCGATGTTTTCTATACCAGCACCTCAAGCTTATTGTTGGCGTGTGAACCAACCACACTAACCACTGTGCTATCATCGCTGCAAAATAGTATAAACAAAGTCACTCATACGTCACAATAAAAGTAGGTTAACCTCACGTCGCAAGCAAGCGGCACGTCGATTTCACACAAAGCTGGGGCAAAAGCGACGGAAATACGCAAAAGAAAGAGCGAGTGAAAGCGGAAAAACAACGTGTGACGATTTCCGGTCCATCGAGAGCACAAGGGCGGAAGCGCCGCCCGCCACGCTTCCGCCCGCTCCGCTCCGCCCAAACTCGGTGAACTCACTTTTACAATAACTTTGTAAACAGTTCAAAGGGTAGCATTAACCCTGTGAATACGAGCTTTTTTCCACCGTGACCCTTTGAGCAGACTTCTTACTTTGAACTTCGAAGTTAGACTTGAAGTTTCGCTTCAGACAACTTTCTGATAGCTGAACTCTAATCTCGGGATGTAGAACAATATTTTATGTTTTTTTTTATTATTTTACATGTGTAAACATATAAACGTATTAAACACATGTGTGTTTATGTGTGTTCACTATTATTGTGTGTGCTATGAGCCTTTTAATTGTCATCACTCACTCTATCAATAACTAAACTTACAGAAATAATTTATATTGAATAGGATTTAGAAATAATAAGCTTTGCACGGACATATAAATCTTCCAGAAGAAATACTTGGTGGTAGATTTCCTTATCAGGTGTGCGTTTAGGTAGATACCTCTGCATTACTAGACATTCTGCCGCCAAGCAGTAGTGTGTAAATATTCGTGTGTTCCGGTTTAATGCAGCTACAAACAGAAAGTTTCAAAGTAATGAGCCAAAGTAGTGATATCCTAGACCTTATTTTGCTTCTCAAAGTTCTGTGTATCGCTGCAATAGTCATGGGTACGCGTTATCTCTTACCATCAGGATAGCGTTTCTTTCGTCTCGTTACTATAATTTAAAAAAAGTTCAATGAAATCCAAATAACTAACTAAGTAAACAAACTGAAGCACGTGCAATGTGACTATTTAATTATTGAATATGAAATCTCTGCATAAAAGTAGATACATTACGTAGTGTGCAAACATTACTGTGTTCCGGTTTGAAGGGTACTGCAGCTAGCGAAATTACTGGGCTGTTGAGACTAACCATCTAGTCTCAAAGTAGTGAGCGCCAAAGCAGCGATGCCCTGGACGTTGTTTTGTTACTCAAAGTTCTGTGTATCGCTGCAATGGTCATGGACAGGCGTTATCTCTTAACATCAGGAGAGCGTCTTGATCGTCTCATTACTTTTACTTAAAAAAAAAAAAAATTACATTGAATTGAAAACTCAACTAAGGTATTTTTTATATTTCACTAGCTTCTTCATCCGCTTTGACTTTAGAGTTGGGTCCAAAGAGAAAAAAACATGCGGGAGTAACAAAAAAGCAATAGTTTCATCCGTTCGCAAATAATTTATTATCTAGATTAAGATAAAAAAGATTCCTTTCATCTCGAAATAATGTTCCTAAGAGACATCTCCTATTTCACAAATTTCAAGGGAACACGACCTTTAGTTAGGTTTTTGATAATACCGCAGGAACCTAATATTTTTCCTGGATCAAAAGTATCCTATGTTTTAATCCAGCTCATAAACTATATGTATACCAAATGTCAAACAACTCCGTTCAGCCGTTTTTACGTGATTGAGTAACAAAGACGTCCAATCATCTAAACATAGTTTCACATTTAAAATTAAAGTAGATTTTTTTTCAGTAAACCTAAATCAAATATTTGATAACACTACGACTATTTACTTTAAA
Source organism: Biston betularia (assembly GCA_905404145.2). Classification (NCBI taxonomy): domain Eukaryota; kingdom Metazoa; phylum Arthropoda; class Insecta; order Lepidoptera; family Geometridae; genus Biston; species Biston betularia. Next base: position 429,595 of record FR989863.1, read on the forward strand.
TCTACTTCTTATTAAATAGAATAAATGAATTCGTCCAGTTTTCAATATGTCTATGCTGACATTTTGTTCAGTACCATTTCTTGCTATTGATTTGAGTAAATTAAATTGTTTGCAAAAATGGCCAAGGACTTTTTTATGTAATAATAATGAGACGGGCGTGACGCTCACCTGATGGTAAGAGATTGCACCTGTCCATGCACCATTGCAGCGACACACAGAACTATGTGTAGTAAAACAAAGTCCTGGGCGTCGCTGCTTTGGTGCTCATTACTTTGAGACTTTCGATGGTTAGTCTCAATAGCCCTGTAATTACGCTAGCTGCAGTACCCTTCAAACTGGAACACAGTAATGTTTACACACTACTGCTTAGCGGCTGAATAACTCGTACTGCGGTGGTACCTACCTAGACGACCTCCTGCTAACGAGATCTACCAAGTGACTTCATCATGTTTATTTAGCTGATGCCTAAGTGACGAGTCTGGTTAAGTTCCCTAACCTAACCTACCCTTCAAACCGAAACACAGTAATGTTTACACACTACTGCTTGGCAGCGGAATATCTGGTACTGCGGTGGTACCTACCTAGACGACTTCCTGCTATGGAAATCTACCACCATCTGTATGCTACTTTAATATCTAGTATTTGCCGAAATAAAATAACTCTAGTTATAAAATTATGTTTTAATTTATACTGAGTCATATCACATATTGGTACCTATACTAACTGATCTAATTTTAATACCATTGTAAGGTAAAATGGTAAACAGGTTGTTATTTTGACAACGAGTGACAAGGCAGTCGTGGCCGAGCGGTTAAGGCGTCTGACTAGAAATCAGATTCCCTCTGGGAGCGTAGGTTCGAATCCTACCGACTGCGAATATTTTTTAAGAAGAATACTAAAAATGTTTTACTTTATTCGCGGGATTTCTATTCGTTTACAAATTCTTGACAATTTTTTTTTCATGTTTATTAAGTAATTAAAAAACTTTTTTCACTTATTTAAAAAACTGATTAAAAGATAGATTATACATCATAATTATGTATATCGTCAAACATACAAACATTGAATTTTTGATACAGTGATACCTTCTCGGCGTTAAACAATCAGTACCTTGAAAGTATATACTACTATTTACTACATAGAAATAAGCAATAATATAGTATGAATTGCTGTACAATAGATAAAAAAAACTCGCAGCCGGTAGGATTCGAACCTACGCTCCCAGAGGGAATCTGATTTCGAGTCAGACGCCTTAACCACTCGGCCACGACTGCTATATATGATATTTACCAAATTTGGGATTGCTACCGATAAACGTAAATTATTATTTATCATTTGTAAAGCTGTGTCCATATTCTTTGTTATATGATTTCTTTCGTGACATTATAAAAATAAAATAATTATATGATGACATAGGTATATGTTTTAGATTCTTACAACAAGAAATATGTTACTAATTTTATCGAAATATTAGATACTTTTGTTAACATCGAAAATACAAAAGAAAATAAAAATAAATTGATTGGATGGTTTTCAATTTGTATTAAAGTTGGTAAATTAGTTGTACATAAATCATAAACATTTTGTACAATACATTGACAGTAAGTTTTATATTAAGTCATAAAATAATTCACATAAAATTATTCACATTTTTTATTTATATAAGAGTAATGAGAATTTATATAAACGAAGGAAACACTCTCCTGATGTTAGTGAGTAAGGTAAAGGCCGTACTCCACCACGCTGGCCAAGAGCGGGCTGGCAGACTTCACATATTATCAACGATAACTTTTTTTTTAACTTTGACATGTAGGTTTCCTCACCATGTTTTCCTTCACCTTTTTGGAGTCATCGGCAATACGCACATAATTTAGAAAACACAGAGGTGCACGCCGTGGGATTCAAACCCAGACCCTCCAGATTGGCAGACTACATATAATTATCTATAAATGTATAAAGGTTAATATTGTATCTGTGTGAATTCACACATACATAGGTCCGAATCGAGCGCGATCACATTGTAGTAAGTGAAATTATTATTTAGGAAGGTTTTCCTAATAATTAAATCCATTTTTCCATTTATATAAGTTGTTCAAACACTCTATTAAATAGTGATACATCAAATTAACCAGCTTCCTGAAATAAAACAACAAAATCAAAACAATACAAACAAAGCTACAGCAAACCGGATTGCAACCGGATAAATCCAGTTTCTCGCCGCGGTGGTTCTGAGAAACACATATTTTCAAGTAAACGGCTCTTGCGTCTAGAATGGAAAGCTCGTTTTCTTTTTAATAGGCATTTTGTTCCACAAAACTGGTACATTTTGCTTAATTTACGGCTATGAAAATAGAAAATGGAATAATTAAAGAAATGTAATCATTTGGACCGTTTTCTGCAGGCCCGGACCCGGTGCTGGGCTGTGGACAGCCACCCGAGTGGGGAAATTGCTTTGAATTCGCTTTTCAGCAAATACTAACCAGGTTTGATTATAATCCATATTAGCTATATTTCTTACTAACTGATTGATTCAGGCGTTATTTTGCTGGAAGTTAGTTTAATCGACTTATACAGTAATCAGATATAATAAACACACAAGAATTGACCTAAAATAAAATAACTTAAAATAATAACTACTCTAAAAGACCGCTATCAATGGGAATGGTTCCCAAAACGCTGGCCCCATTGCCGCGTTGTATGGCAATACTCAAACGCTGGGCAAAATAAAGGCCAGCGTTTTGTTCACGTGTGGCGTCGACCAAACGAGATGACAATTCTTTAAAAATTTTTTTTGCTCCCGGCCCCCACGGTCCCATAGTTTCAACCCCAAAAGGCTCAAATATGTATCCACTGTCCAGGGTGCTATATTTGCGCCTTTTGAGGTCTTCTGCAAATTCCGCCGCTGCGCCAGCCCTAATCTGAGTTCTTGGAAGATGAGACGGCGCAAATGTGTCAACGCAAGTGGCGTCCCATACCAACGGCCGACCCATCTTCCAGGGAATCAAAGTCATTCCGTCAGGTCTCTTACCATCATCTCTTATAAGGCCGCTCGGCTCTAAGATGGCTGCGCAATTGGCGGTGGTAAGAGCCCGGCGGATAATGTCATTAAGACTGGCGTGCCGCGGAATCCTGCCCGAGCTTCTTGTGCAGGAAAGACCGTGGTGACCGAGCTGGTCGACAGCCACGCCACATTGGCAGCGGTGTGGAGCGCCGCACGGTGTGCCCAATCGAAGGGAAGCTGCAATTCGAAATGTGGATGAATCCAAAAGAGTACCGGTGTTAGGCGAAGGAAGGGCCTGTAGCCACAAACCCGATTCCCATTCAGCAACAGCTAATAAACGGGCACGATCTGCAGAGCTCAAGCACGTATTTAAAAGTTGCTTCCGCACTTGCTCACAGATCGGACCATCCCATTGCCGCTGCAAAGATGGAGTTTTTGGGAAATCGGTATTTGGGCATGCTACTACCCATGCGTTCCTGGCCTCGTTCATATACGGTACGTCAATGTGAGACGTGGTAGATAAGATTTTGTTTATTAAAGGCAAGTTACTGTGCACTGAGGACAGGAACGCAGGGAGAGCAACACCTGCTACGGAGCGAATGCCTAAGCCCCCCAAACGCACCGGTAGCGTAGCCTGCAACCACTCTCTGTTATTTAAATTCATATTCAAAATCATGCTTAAAGTTTTTTTGATGATGTTGTCTAAATTTTGAATAAGTTCCGCATGTTTCCAAAGTTGACAACATCTGACCAAATATGTGAATTTTGGGACAAAAACGCAGAAACGAATAATGGTGAAGGCCATATGGGTATTAATTTTTGTTAAACGATCCGAAACTTGAAGAAAATTTTGAATTTTTTCGTCTATAAACAGAGGGAAAGATTCCTCAAGAATAGGAGAGCCCAACAAACGAAGTGAACTGTTATCAACAATTTTGATATTCGGGGCCAAAGAGCACATTTTTTGTATTACCAAATCTTTTTCCGGGAATGCTTTGGGAATAAATAACTCACATTTAGAAAAATTTAACTCTAATCCAATGCTGCGAAATTCGGTGGTCAAAAACGCGAGGTCATCAAATAGGGTATTTGCGTCACCACCCAACGTCCCATCATCCAAATACCAAACATTCAGTCTCGATTGTAAGCGTTGGATGATGGGGTGGATGGCGAGGCTGAATACAGCTGGGCCTAGAGGGTCACCTTGTTGACAACCCACAGCCGAAGTAATTTCGTTTCCATGATAAGATAATTTTGAGGGAGCACTATAACACTGCCAAAGAAAAGCGTATAAATTTGGAATTTTGTCTCTTACTTGCGTTAGTAGGGCACCCCTATCCACTGAGTTGAATGCATTCTTGACATCCACTTTCAGCAACAGATCTCCACAGTTCTGAGTCAAAAAAGTTCGTACTGAATGGACGGCTGCCTCACAGCCACCTCGCGAACCAAAACCTAACTGTAAAGGTTGGAAAAGGTTAGATAATAAAGGAGCTACTTTTTTACAGCAAATTTTGGCCGCGAGGCGCCGATAGGTCATACCGACTGCAATAGGCCTAATGCCACCGTCCTTTTTTTTTAAAGCGCATAAATTGGCACCGTAGAGAATATTGGTGATATCATCGTTTACTCGGCCTGACAACATCAAGTTCATTAGAGCCGTCAAGTCTCTAAGAAGAGCTTCTCCAGTTTCTCCACAAGCACCACTTATTAGATCTCGCAAATGTTGCGGAGTTAAGGCGTCCAGACCTCCAGCCGAACCACTTTGAAATGACATGACGGCTGCAGAAACTTCTGATGTTGTTGCCTCAACTGATTCATCACCCTCCACGGGTGCCGGAGGAAGTATCATATCTACTGCTGAAGGCGGATGTTTCCCCTCTAATAGCGAGAGGGTCTCAGGATTCATCGGGGCAAATGTGTCGCTAGAAAAAAGGATGCGTGCTGCACCTTTAATATCTCCATCACTAAGTTTGCTTTCTACACGCTTGTATAGTGCAGACTCAGATAAAGGCTTCAGGAGAAATTTGAAATTTTGGTTAGTGTCAGAGCTTTTCGCTGACAATAAAGTGGTATCTTCCAGTGTGGTGTACTTCACGCAGTTTTCTTTAATTCTTAATGTAAGAGATTTTTTATTGTTAACTTCATAACTGACGTGAAGTACCGCGTACGGGAAGGAAAGTAATTGTTCCCAGCTGTGTTTAGAATTTTGTTTTATCACAGCCTTAATAGCATGGGACAAGGCTGCAGCGACAGGGACGCGGGCACCTCGTGGGATGCGTTTTATAACTGGACTGTTAATTTTGGAATAGGCCAAATTTTTACTGAAAAGTTGAGTTGTGTATGCTGTACTGACCGGGTCTTGGTTCGAATTTGGAGCCGAAAGAGGTGTGACTGACCGATGGCATTTTCCACGGTGAATTTTCAACCCTCTCAGTCCTTTAAAATAACGGTCCTGGGTACAATCTGGGCAGCGCATCAAGTTGTCTTGCGACACAGTCGCCCGGTTTAATCCGTCCACATCCAATTGTGCACATCGTTGCGACACAAACGTATCCATTAACTTATAAACTACGTAAAAAAACACGGCTATAAAAATTGTCCAAATAAACATAAAATGTAAATGACAAGATTTTGACGCGCTGGTCTTGAACTGTCATATATTCGGAGCTGGAACACATGCGCACATCTTTTCATCTTTTGCACAAAGAGATCTTGAATTCTAAAATGCACCACGACTGGAAGTTGATTTTGAGTATTTATGAATTATATTTTTAGTGTGTTTCGGCTTAAAAACTATTACTTTATATTTCCTGTTTCTTGGTTCTATTGTATTTTTAATTTTTCTGATTTTAAAAGTTCTGGTGTTCAAAATGAAAAGTTTATATCTATCTTGACAGCCCCGTTGGCTCATTGGTAGTATATCTGCCTTGAGATCTGTAGGGCGTGGGTTCGATTCCCACTCAGGGCAAACATTTTGTGAATAAACAAATGTTTGTTCTGTGTCTGGGTGTTCTGTATGTATTATAAGTATGTATTTACAAAAAAAAAAAGTATTTATGTATTCTATCAGTTATTTGACTTCCATCACACAAGCTCTGCTTAGTTTGGGGCCAGATGGCGCTGTGTTTATCGTCCTACGATATTATATACGATATATCTATCTATATTTACAAAGTTTAGGTAATACTATAAGTACCTACTTAATAGTACTTTTCACGTTAATAAAATTAGAGGTATGTGAAAGTTTGGCTGGATGGATGGATGTTTGACACTCTTTCACGCTAAAGCTACTGAACGGATTTGAATGAAATTTGGTAAGGGGTAGCTGAGACCCTGGATTAACACACAGGCTACTGTTTATCCCGAAAACATGTAGTGGGTAACACCGCGGGGTGCAGCTAGTCTTACATACTTATCGACTCTCTTTACCATGCAAAAGACATTTCAAACAGTCGACTATTTCTAACTAAAATGTATTGAAACATTATCCCACTAATATTATAAATGTGAAAGCTTGGATGGATGGATGTTTGTTACTCTTTCACGCAAAAACTACTGAACTTTTTATCCCGAAAACATGTAGCGGGTAACACCGCGGGGCGCCGCTAGTTTATATTACTAGTGGGATATAGTATGATACGATTATTATGATGGTAACCAAACTAATGTATACAATTATTTATTATTGTGATTAATATTGAATTGCGGTCTACATGATGTAGTGAGTGGGCTTAAAGCCCTGGTAGTCCAGCGGAACCGACAACAAGCCACTGCTTTTAGCCTAGATTTCTAATATCTATAAAACTAAATATAAGCCAATAATCACCCTTTCTATCCCTCTGAACTAAAACACCACAGATATACATCGTGCCAAACGTTATGGGTTGTCTTAACTGAACCACAGAACAATACGGAATTGTCTTAAACACAAACGTTACTTGCCAAAAAGAATACGGTTGCGAAAATGTTATCGAGTTGAGTAAATGTTTTTCGTCACAAACTAGGTTTTTGAACACAGCTCATCTGATTTTCAGTGACGGTGTGGTCGAAGATGGTAATCACACTTAGTTAAAAAAAACTTGGCTTGGCTTGGCTCTCAAGTGAGGCTACCGGCACACACAGTTAGGTGCTTGGTGACAGATATTCAGCTTTGGGGTAAGCCAGCAGAGTACTTAAAGTACTATACCACCATGGTTTCCTCACAATGTTTTCCTTCACCGACAGTTCAAGCTCAATGTTGGGATGTGAACACACGCCCATCAGAGTGTGAACCGCCGTGCTAATCAATCAAAAATGTTTATAAACATTCTTCTTTTTTTTATGGTTGGACAGGCTAGGTGTTTGACCCCAGCTCACCTGATGTTAAGTGAAGGTGTGGTGTGTGGTGGTGATTATTTGAGATGTCTAGCTTCCATTGTAATAGCTTTGCTTAGTTTGGGGCTAGATCGCGTCACGTGAAAATTTCTTCTAATATTTATTTATTTTTAAATGTAGGAAAAACAACCGTATGATTATTCATCATCATCATTTCAGCCGTAGGAAGTCCACTGCTGGACATATGCCTCCCCCATTGACTTCCACAAAGACCGGTTGGAAGCGTATGATTATTGCCCGAGTGAAATTCACTAATGTGCTTGTAATATTGTACTATGTATATCACAAATAACCGTTATAGAGATTTAATTAATAAGTTTCCTATGGGTACTAAAGCTTGGCGCGCAGTGTACGTAAGTAGATTATAGCTAAGTCTGAGGGGACGGCCTCCTTACCCGGCTAGCTTTTAGAGGATTTAGAGGGACCTATCTACGTGATTCCTTACTCTGTGGGTTACTTAAATGTCAGGAGGAAACATGTAATCCTTTCATAACTACGACTCAAGTTATAATCAAAGGTCTGCGTACTTCTGCAAATACACGAAAATAACTTAACCAACTAATCAACTACATGATCAATCCAAGTTCCTTGCGGGAATCATAGAGGAGTTAATCCCAGACGTGAATCTGCAAAAGATGTTACTTAGTAAGAAAGTAAGTTTTTTTTGACATATCACACAACGCCATCTAGCCCCAAACTAAGCAAAGCTTGAACTGTGAGAACCAGGTAACTGATAAAATGTTAAATATTTTTATTTTTGTTATAAATGCATAAATAACAGGCACAGAACAACCACTTATGCTCGTCACATAAATGTTGTCCTGAGTGGGAATCGAACCCACTCTCTACAACTCTTGAAACACTACCAAATGAGGTAACAGGGCAGTCCTATCTAGTTTGCTATAGGTATCTTCCATTATAAATCCTCGTCGCATTCATTTTAAACAAAAATTGTTTTCAATCAAAAACGAAAACATCTGAAAAATTCAACCACAAACCTTACTCATCTACACAAAGCAGTCATCGAAAATTCATGCAACTGTCAACCGTGACAACTCCGCACCAATCTCCATAAAGCCTGCAGCACACGCGTAATCAATTTGCATTCGTTCACGTTCGAAATTCGAAGTTTCGAGCGAGCATCAAACCGCGGCGGTCGGGCGTCTCCGGAGACGGTTCGCGTTTGCATTTGTAAGCGACCACCCGACGATCGGTACAGCCGATAGACCGCCTCAATGCTAAGCCTCCGACCCTTGACCGCCAAAATTGAGCAACTCCACTATTTGCGCTCAACAAATATCTCCCGATCCCTTTCAAAAATAAAACGTTGATAAGAATAAAATGTAGCAACAAAAAATTCAAACTCGGTTGTGAACAAATGCGCTTCAGAGAGTTTTGGCGGGAACGCGGAAAGAAAGTGTCGCCTGTTGCATTTTTTTTTTCAAAACATGTGATTTTCGAGTGTTTATCCATAAAAATGGTGGTGATTTATTCACAAGCGTGAGTGTGGGAAAATGATATAATGTGGGGAACTTTTCGTGCTGCTTCCAAAACTCCATCGAAGCTTTATTTTATTTTATTTATTAAGGTACGCCAACAGCACACATATTGGTAAATTTACAAACATATTGCTTGCAGTTTTATGAAAATAAACTTACTGTTAAAGAGATTATAAACATTTTATTTTATTTTTTTTACTATTACCAAACACAAACTAAGTATAATACATAATATAGGAACAAGAAATCCCAGAAACATGAAGCTTTATAATAAAGTCGCCACTACTTTACTAAAGCATGACTGGACTTGCCTGACACGGACTGGACTTGACCAAGACTGGACTTTGACTATAACTATAGCTACGAGGCAACTTATTAAACTTTTGAAACTTGTAAATATAAGACACTTGACAATGGCAAATGCTAACCAAAGAAAAAAAAGTGCGCGTCCATAAAGTGTTTTAAAAGTGTCACTTTTATAAAGTCACTTCACGACTTCACGTCACGTTGTAGTGGAATTTGCATTATAATTTTTGACGCATACTCGTTGTGAGGTTAAGTAAGATGAACGCTAAACGTTAAAACGCGACGAAGTTCTGAAGTGAAATTGCTCACGAGTATTTTTTATTTTACTGCAAGAAAAGTTGAATTTTCCGCCGGTTTTTCCCCTGACCAGGACAAGCATTTTGTGATGTACACCAAATGTTTATTCTATGTCTGGGTGTACTGTATGTATTATAAGTATGTATTTACAAAAAAAAAGTATTTAAGTATTCTATCAGTTATCTGACTTCCATAGTACAAGCTTTGCTTAGTTTGTGGTCAGATGGCGCTGTGTGTAATGTCCAATGATAAAATATTTTTTTTGTAGCGTACGTTTCAATAAGTGCTCTACATATTTACTGTGTGCTTATAAAATGAAATCCCATTTGTAGCAACCACGATGGTACTATGATAAATAGATAACCTTATTCTTTACACCAAAGATTGTATATTTATTACAATAGAAAAACATAAACTTAAAAACTAGTGTAACAATGAGCGGCCTTATCGCTAAATTCGATATCTACAAAGCAAACTTAGGATGGAAAGGTACGATGATGGTAAGGCTATATTTGGTGTTTTTATCCCCAATTAGCTGCGTAATCCAGTTTCGCAGGATTTAAATTAAATTTAAATAGGACTTAATAGAAGAGTCATGGCACCCTGGGATGACTAGGGGCTAAAAATTTTAATTGCCTTTTTTTTACGTTGTCTTGTCTTCAAACGTTTATTTTTAGGGATTGAAAAGTAACTTTTGCAGCATGTAGTACCAACTTTAACAATACCTTTAATCTATTCATGCCAGAAAGTAAGTCAATCTCTTATTCTGTTTGTTAGAAAGACGACGAAAACACTTTAGATAAATAGAAAGTATTTATTGAGCGCACTATAAATAGAAAAAAAATTACAAAAACAATAAAAGAAACAAGCTAGTGCAACAAGTAGCGGCCTTATCGCTAAAAGTGGTATTTTCCAGGCAACCAAAAACGGAAAACGAGTTTACGCTTTCATTAATAAGGATTATTAGGGGTAAGAACTTCAGTATTGTATTTTTCAAAGTTTACATAGAAATGTAAACGTATAGCACCCTCGCGGGTCGCACGCACTGCAGCCCGGGTGGGTAAGGCCGCGTCTGCATAATGCCTGGTAACGAGCGGCATTGTGGCGCGTGTGTGCGCCGCCTTACGATGCACGTCCCGCATTAGCCGCGGCACCTTTATTGCGGCTTACGTTTCGGGAACCAGGTCACTGGTTATTGGTTACGTTGTAAATATTAAAAAAGCTGCAACGTGTTTGTAGTTTTATCAAAATAGTATTCACTGGGGGTTTAAGCTTATACGAAAATTCTTAATATACCTTATATTAAGAATTTTCGTAGCGATGATAGCTCAGTGGTTTGCACAGTCGGTTCGTACAACATGAGCTGCCGGTGAAGGACAGCATCGTGAGGAAACCATAGCATAGTGATAGGGTACTTTCTCGGCTGGCTAGTTAACACAATCGAGTTGAAAATCTGCCACCTGTGTGTTCCGGCAGCCCCACTTGAGAGCCAGTACCATTCCAGGTTAAGTGTGTCTACCATCTTCGACTACACTTTTTTTTATTCTTTATTTATTTTGGGACTTTTGTCAACACTGACATGTCAGTCCCATCGTTCTTTAACTATTTACAACTATTTATCATACTAATGAAAACATCCTCCAAATACCTTTGTCTAGGATGAGACTGGCTGATACACCATCACATAACATCAGGTGAGCTGTGGTCAAACACACACACATACACACGCACACACTTTGGTTTTTAACTACAGGGGCTCACGGCTCACCGGAAGACCAGCGCTGGTCATAGTGGTAGTATGACCAGTATTATGCTGAGGTGAGCCCTTATTTTGTAACTGTTTGTCTCTGTTTGTTCTTTGTGTTTCTATGTTGCAGAATAGAATCTTTTTCTTTCTTTTTTTCTTTCAAACACTAATCTGTGAAAATATTAAAAACAAAAGTAATACCAATGCAGCGATGCCCTGGACTTTGTTTTGTTATTCAAAATTCTGTCTATGGCCAAGAACAGAAGCGTTAGAAAAGTCATAGGAAAAGCGTCTCGTCCGTATAATTACTTTTACATAAAGAAATAAATTTCTTATCTATGTTACGGGCAAATGAACAACACTGCGGATACAATCAATTCTCGCCTTGTAACAGAATTATTCAGTTTGTAATAGGAGTTAGTATTGCGTGAGTATCGCCAATAAGTCCCGCTGTATAGCGGATCTATCGCTGCGGCGCCATCATACAATTCGCTGTTTTTACAACGTTTGAGACACCCATTCAACAAATAAGACCTTAGTACTGGCGCATGCATGTCATTTGGACAAAAGTTGGTGTTTCAGTATTAATGTATTTACTACTCTACTTTTAAGGTGGTTCGATTTCCACAAAAATATTTTTTTGCCATTTATGGACAAATGGAGCATAATTTTACAGTGAAATCACAGCTGCTGGCATTTATTTTGGTCTTTATTTGCGGTAAATCACAATTGCTTGAATAAAACGGTAGATTATTTCATTTAAGCTGTGATTTCACTGTAAAATTATGCTCCATTTCTCCATAAATGGCAAAAATTTATTTGTATGGAAATCGAACCACCTGAATAAAGTAAATAAATATTGGAGGGCATTTTAACACAGCTCCATCTAGCCCCAATTTAAGCAAAGCTTGTACTGTGGGAACCAGACAGCTGACCGAACACTTAAATATTTTTTGTAAATACATACTTATAATAATTGATGGGTCTTATTAGGTACATATACCTACATGTATTCTTGTGAATAAATTATTTGATTTGATTTGATAGTAAATACTATGGCGATTACCATCTATCTATACTATTATAAAGAGGAAAGATTTGATTGTTTGTATTGAATAGGCTCCGAAGCTACTGGACCGATTTCAATAATTCTTTCACCGTTGGGAAGCTATACTATCTCCGGGTGACATAGGCTACTTTTTATCCATGTATTCTCACGGGAACGGGAACTACGCTAAACCGCGCGGCTTCCGCTAGTGTAGCAATAATTGGGATAGTATTTTGTCTTTTCGGGACAGTTGAAGTTCTATAAATTTCGTCCCATATCGATCAAGGCAGCCCACCGTCTGAACTACTAGATGATAATGTCCTTATAACCACCAACCATCGAATGTCTCAAAGTAATGAGCGCCTAAGCAGCATTGCTCTTGACCTTATTTTGCTAATCAAAGTTCTGTGTATCGCTGCAATGGTGATGGACACGGACAGGCGTTATCTGTTACCATCAGGAGAGCGTTCCATTACTTTTAAATATTAAAACAAGTATCTTTTGCTCACATTTGTCTGCCTTGGTCAGGGCCGTACATTAGATAAATCTAATAATCTTAGATAATCTTAGAAAAGACTCCGCTACAAAACGGTCGAAACAATGACCAAAATCCGTACGAACGCCCTCGCTAACCTCCTTTCACCGCCTAATCTCTGATCCAGCTCATTATTAACAGCGCAGTCACGGCGAGTACATGCTAATCTGCACCCTAGTTCAGTTGATTTAGAGCCGAGATGCTATCAGCAGGTGCCGACTAAATGCAGCTATACCCTCGATTATGTTTTCCGCAAACTGATCAAGAGTTCGAATTTTGAATTTAATTGTTCGTAAAGTTGTTGGATCGGTTGAATTTTGACAGCGACTAATTGGGTGGCAAGTTTAATACCGCTAACGCGATTTGTCACGTGCTGGTACGACACTCCGAGGTTACGTTTTGCTGAGGAGTCAGACGAGCCAAAATAGCCGCTGAGTTTTCACCGTATCATAGAAACAATATTTAAAGATCTGCAAACAACTCATCGGACAGACAATACGTTGCCTATTAAATACTTTATAAGAGCAGGCGCCTTAACCCCTATGATCACATGAGTTATGTGCAGCCACGTTTATGTAACGCAATGCAATAAAACTCAATGAGCTTGAGCTGCCGATGAAGGAAAACATCGTGAGGAAACCATAGCCATCACGATAACCATCTCTAGTAGGTACTCGGCTGGCTAGCTACCACCCTCAAGTTAATAATCTTTCGCCTAGCACCTAACAGTGTTTCGATAGTTTCACTTGAGGGCCAGTTTCATTCCAGACTAGGTGTATTTATCATCTTCAATCACGTCACTTAACATCAGGTGAACTGTGGTCAAACACCTAGCCTGTCAACCGTAAAAAAATAAAATTATGTTGAATTCTCGTGAAGTCGTATTTTCAATTTCAATGTCGAATTTGAAAACGTGACGTGGTAAACCAATATTTTTTTTTTTGGGTATAACAACAAGGAATCTCTTGAGAGTTATGGAATAAGGTTCAAAGGCATATAAAACATTCTTAGTAGTGTGCAGAAGTACTTATTAACCTCTAGTACGGACTCAGTCCCATGCTGTCTAAAAATCAGTTTTTTATAAAACAAGCATAAGCCAATAAAAAAAATTTATAAAATTACTCAACCTTTCTTCAGTCAAGACCACCGATTAATTAATTCACTCATAAAAAAATGAATTTCGTACAAAAATTATCTCAAAAGAATTTAATACAGTAAAAGCTTTTGATGTATTAAAATGAAACATCGCAAACAATTAAACATGAAACTTTGCAACAAAAACTCCTCCAGCCCGGCCCGAAAACAACAAAAATATTATCCGAGTTAAAGAAGGGCAAGGCGCAGACACTTGTCATTTTAATATCACCCTTAAGGGTTATTCTCAAAATTAACGCTAAATATAAGCCGGCCACCAGATAACGGGATTATCGTTAAGCATTATTAAATTTTGTATTCTATGAATTTCGGCTTAGTCAGTGAAACCAGCTCGGGAAGTCCTCTCCACTTAGCCGACTTGGCCGCTATTTGAAATTTAAACGACCGGCCTTATAAATATGAAGAACTTCAAATTAAACAGTGCGTCTTTATTATTTAAAAGTTTTACTTATCGTGATTCACTCAAGTAATTTGACATACCTGTTGGCTAATTGGTAGTATATCTGCATATGAACGGAAGGGCGTAGGTTCGATTCCCGCTCAAGACAAGCATTTGAACGCATGCCTGGCAAAACTACGAGGTGGATTTGTGATCGGCCGAGCCAAGTCGCTGTGAGTTTGTTACGTTTATGAATTATGAATGTTTCGTAGTCGGCTCACGTCGCCGCACGAGCTAATGGCAGCGACGCCGACCCTTCATCCTGGAAGCCGAAGTACTGAGGCTTGCTCATCCTGTATCTGTGCTGAGTGCGTTTATTTCTTTTGACTCTTACATCCAGTCTGGAATCTAACACCATAGCGTTTTTAATGGAATGGGAGAGATGTGCACTACCTTTAGATGGTATCTGTTCGCCTCCAGCGGAAGAGACAGCCGCTTGACGTGACTTGTCATTTCAGTTTATTTATTATTTCAGGCTGTAGAGTCCCACTGCAGGGCAAAGACCTCCCTTTCCTCCTTCCAGACTGCTCAATCTTCGATTTTGGTGGTCCAGTAATTGTCGTGATGAATTAGTTTGTCACTCCACCTTCGTCTGGGTCGACCCTGAGGATCCTTCTACTGTACCATTGAGAAATTATGGAATGAATAGCGAAATAAATTTCCCTACTTTTAAAGAACTCTAAAAAGCAAGTAAAGCACAAACAGAAGAACGTGAGCGGTGCTAACATAAAAAGGCGGTTTGATTTCTACTTGATAACAATAGATGGGATTGTTTAACTTACTTGCCAAACCTGCAGCATTGAAAACAAATATTTTTACTAACCATTTCGAGTCGAGAAGTACTACGATAATGCGTGACGAGATCGTGAGCAGCAATGTACGGAAAACGCGGAATCGTCGCCTGAAATGTAGTGTCGGAGTAAAGGTAGCATCCGGAAAGCAAAAGGTAAACAACATAGCCGTTGATTAATCATTATGAAATAGTATCGCGCAGATTATGTGTAGCTAAAGTTTGCTTTTGAGGGTTAATTTAGCGAGTAGCTACCCTCGATGAATAATACCGTCTCCGCGCGGCTGGTGAACTATGAAACTGTGTACTTGGAATGATTCTAGTCGAGGTTTGATTGAGGGAATAAGATGAACGATATATTAGGTGACAGGAACGGAGTGACACTGCACGCACCATAGGGAATATTGAATAGGAAGATGGTTAAAAATAGAAAGAAGGGGATTTTTATAACTTTTATAAAACAGTAGACTAGGTGTCGAAGAAATTACAAATTCTTCTAGGTTAGCGTGCTTCATCATCGACCACACTACTGCTTAACATCGTAGTGTGGTCAAAGGTGAACCTATTTTGGTTTGACAAACTTATGCTCTATGGCATTTTTTTATTTTTTTTAATTCAAAATAGTTTCGCGTTTGACCACACTCTGCCTGATGTTAAACAGTAGTGTGGTCTAAGATGGAGCACGCTTACCTAAAGAAACCTATTTACTCTAGATTTGAAGACGCCAATATTAACAGTTAATTTAACAGTTGTGTTTTAAACTTCGGTCGTTTAACCAAAGTTTAGGAAAAAAAAATATTTTATATTGGGTTGAAGATTAGGGTGTACAAAGCCGGAAAGGGGCTTTAAGCTCATCATTCTGAACAACTTTAATTATGGGAACAGCTTTGAAATTGCGAACGAGTAATAAATCATTCGCGCCAAACATTTGGTCAAAGGTCAACGGACTTTTTATAAGGTCGTGTAAATGAACCCCTTGTATCTTAGTAGGTACTTACATTTCAGTTTATAATATCCAACTATTACTATAAATGTGAAAGTTTGGATGCATGGATGTTTGTTACTATTTCACGCAAAAACTACTGAACGGATTTGGACGAAATTTGGTATGGAGGTAGCTGAGACCCTGGATTAAAACATAGGCTACTTTTATCCTGAAAACATGTAGCGGGTAACACCGCGGGGCGCAGCTTGTTATAATATAAAGTGCTAACTAATTCCAAAAATATTTTTTTCAATAGAATATGAGAAAGAAAATATCTTAGTAAAAGTGCATAACTACTGTTTTTATTTAAACGATCGATTTACGCGTCATCGCTCCAGATAGATGATTAAAGACTTGGAAACTTTTTTACTGATTATATACAAATTAACGAAAGAAAGAAAATAATTTTATTTTGTAACACAGACTAACAGAACACAACAAAAATAACAATAAACAGAGACAAATAGTTACAAAATTAAGAGATATTTATATTCGTTAAATTTGTTTAACTAGAGAATTATTCAGTTTAGAGTTTTAATTTGAAAGACATTTTTATAATTTGTGTAATTAAAAAATATAGCAGCATCAGTTTAAAGCTTCAAATGTCCTCCAATCAAAACATCACTGGGCATTAAAGTTATCACTAGCTATGTCAAAGACAATAAATTCATTATGACCGCTTCGAGAAGTTTCTAATCCAATTGGCCTGTAGTCGGAATATCCGGGCCGCGTGGTCAGCAAATTGGGCCTTTTCACGACGGAACCCACAAATTGGAACATTTGGTGCGCTCACCTGAGGCTTAGGTGGGATGGCTGAGGAACCCTGTTTTGTCTTCGCCAATCGAGTTTGCAGATGTTTGATGGTTCTGATGAAGTTACATTGTTGTCTCCTCTGTGGAGGGAGATGAGGGAAAGCTTTTACCCGCGTCTTTGTACAGCCATGAAACAAAAGTTAGAAAAACTTTTCCGATGCGAGGCTCAAATGTAGAGTAGGTGGTATTCATTGCAAGGAATTATTCATTTAAACTTTTAAACAATATAATGTTTTCGTTTCACTTGTACTTACTTACTTGTTTCAAGTTGCAGTGTTCGCATGAGAATGTTTATACATAACAAGCTGACGCTTCGCGGTTTCACCCGCGTAGTTCCCGTTCCCGTGGGAATACAGGAATAAAAAGTAGCTTATGTCACCCGGGGATAGTGTAGCTTCCCAACGGTGAAAGAATTTTTGAAATCGGTCCAGTCCAGTTTCGGAGCCTATTCAATACAAACAAACCTACACTCAAATCTTTCCTCTTTACAATAGCATAGATATATATAGATGTAAAGATATATAGATAGATATAGATGAATATGTTTGTGTGGATCGACATTTTTGAGTAAATTTTCCCGATAAAGTGTTACATTGTTTTGCCCATATCATATTATTTTATAAGCCAGTAGTTACAGCAAATGCTATGATTTTAACCAAAAGTGATTTGGTAGACTGAAAAATTATTCAGTTAAAATTTACCTAACTTTTATTTTCTTTGACGAACATTTATAAACACTTTGATAGCCAAACCCACGAGTCCATATGCGAATAAACTACACCCACAATGACCTACAAGGTCAAGATCATATTTAAAAAATGATTTTTTGTGACCCCTTGCAGGTCAAAGTGTGGAGATACTCGTATTTCATCTACGAGTTGTTTTTATCACACCCGTCAGTTGACACTCAGCGTGGATATAAACCCCCGTGTAGTAATCCCCCGCAAATTATCCTATTCAGCGATGAGAAATGGCCGCTATTTATTTTTTGTTTAATCTGTATTCACAGACGATTTTATTAAAATTCCTCTAGTTTTAATTAAGCTGGGGATATTTTAGCGCGACTTTATTACTAAGAGGCTTTTTGTTGCAAAAATACTTTTTGGAATAAGAATAATGTGCTGTATTTGCCAGCATATTTAGAATTACTGTTAATAAATTAAGCAGATTTTTTTACGGTTCGTTAAAAAATTCAACAGTTGAATGATATTTAAAATAAGTAAGCATCGTAGGACTTTTATCACAACTACATGTAGCCTTAAATTAAGCAAAGCTTGTACTATGGGACCCAGATAGCGGACGGATTATTTTTTTTTTGTTAATAAATATTATAATACACTAGCGGACGCTTCCCGATTTCACCCGCGTAGTTCCCGTTCCCGTGGGAATACAGGGATAATAAGTAGCTTATGTCACCCGGAAATAGTGTAGCTTCCCAACGGTGAAAGAACTTTTGAACAAACAAACAATCAAATCCTCTTTATAATAGTATAGACATAGAATACCCAGACACAGAATAAACATTTAAGTTCGTCACACAAATGTTTGTCCTGAGTGGGAATCGAACCCACGCACGCCCTACGCACTAGTTATATATGTATAGTATTTGTTTTAAAATGTAACTTTGTGGGGAGCCCCATTAAACTGCCACGTAAACTTGGCCCAAGTTTAAATCAACCTATTTTTACGTAATGTTTTAGTCTCAAACACTTATGTAGATGTATGTCTGTTACCGCTAGGAGAGAAAAGCTCTCTTCAGTGGTTACCACGCATCAGCTTGCGGTGGCAGACGGTGACAATTCCTCAAAAGCGTCTTAAACATAAATTAATAAAACATCATCGAGTTTGGGTGTTCTGTATTTATTATAAGTATGGATTTACAAAAAAAAGTATTTAAGTATTCTATCAGTTATCTGACTTCCATAGTACAAGCTTTGCTTAGTTTAGGTTCAGGTGGCGCTGTGTGTATTGTCCTACGATATTTATTATTCATTTTATTTTTGTAGAAAATAATAACTATTTTCTTACTTTGTGTTTTCTCTTTGAAGATCAGTTCTGTCGTAAAAGTTGTCAAATTAATAGTAAGTGTTAGGCTAGGTTTTTGACTAGCGCTCACCTCATCTTCGAATATGGTAAGGGTACCTAGACTGCCGGAACACACTGTAAGGTAGCTAGGCGTGGCAATTTGAGTGCGGTAGCTAGGCAGTTGAATACTATAAAGAACCTTACCACCATGCCATAGTTTCCTCACGATGTTTTCCTGCAACAGAAACTCAAGCTCATCGTTGGAATTCGAACTCTAGCCCTTCGGTGTTTGATCCGACCGCGCTAACCACTGAGCTATATGATATGATCGCAGCAAAATTATGTGTAATACACTACTTTTAACATAATTCTAGCGTTTCTAGATAATAAATATCGTAGGACTTTACACATAGCGCTATCTATCCCTATATTACGCAAAGCTAATAAGCAAAATATTTATATCCTTTTTTACGTGTGTTTTTTTAATGTAGAGAAAAGCCTTATTTTGTTGGTTACAGAGTAACCCAGGAATAGGCGCCTAGTGTCGCAAAATATGAAGTCATTACTTCAAGCCGTAAAAGTCATAATAACCCGGTGATCGCGCTTTATTTCCGGGAAGCAGAGCGAGAAATGAAAGCTCTGACCCACCGGCGTAAAGCAGGCTGCAAAGGGACCCGCTACTCAAATATTTACTCGGAGCCTCTAATTAATGCTTCTCCAGCGAAATATTAAACGCGGGAAGGCTGGCACCCGAGAATGGAGAGTTCTTGATGCTCTGTCACTAGGAACTCTCCACTGACAATAATACTTACATTTACAATAATATACTTAGAAAGAAAGAAAAAAGTTTTATTTTGCAACAAGCACATAAAACAGTAACAAACAAACAAAGCATCTCATCGGACCTAGCTTGTACAATAGTCGAATTTATAATATCGATCAACTGCAAGACTACGCAAGCGTAAATTAATAAACAGAATACCAAAACCTATACCAAACTCAGCACTTGGTAACCTCGCTCCTACAAGCTTTCCTAGCTAAGCTAACAAACGCAATCCAAGCACGAACGTTGTAACCTCACGCCGAAGTTGCATCGCCTGCTTGTAACCAGACCGCACCTAACTTGCATGCGCAAATGGTATCAAATTGTATCAATTGACCGCCCCTCCCTCTTTCCCCCTTCTTGGGCAATTAAAGTTGGGCAAGGACAGAATCAACAAAGGGGGTGCGCCGCAAACTTGCACGGATCTTACCCCAAGTTGCACGGTATACATTATTGGGACAGTGATAAAAGTACTTCTGTACATCCTTCAATCTATTCATGATAGACTGGATCAAAAGTTTGTAGCGATGATAGCTCAGTGGTACGCGTTCACACGTCCAAAGTTGTGGGTTCAAAGCCCAACTCAAGCTCACTTGAGTTGCCGGTGAAGGAAAACATCGTAAGGATTGCATGGTGATATGATGTCATCTAGTACCTACTCGGCTGACAAGTTACCACTTTCATGTTGAAAATCTGCTGCCAAGCTAATGGTGTCTTCCGACAGCATCACTCGAGTATCAGTTCCATTTCAGGCTACTAATGATGATATGATGATAACTAATTCGCAAATACATTTTTAAAAATTCATAATACATTGATTAGGACCTGACTTTATGCTTACTATATTTCAATGGTCGATGACTCACGCAAACATGAAAAAATAAAAGAATGCATTTGAAGCTGATTTTGGAAGCTTGCACCTCACAATTTTACCCAATGTCATACTGGAAATGGTTTTGTCACGCCTAGAAAATTCCGTTCTCCCAATTCTCCAACCACAACGCCAGCAAAGAGTCGTCAAAATTAGTTGTTCTTATACCCATAAAAACAATCCTCCACAAACAATTGTCAATTGTTGTTGTTTGTTCAATTGTTTATCTGTGTTGATTTGTCAATTGAATACGTCAAAAATGCACTTCACATCTATCGCTTTTCATCATAGCATCCCAAGCACACCTGTTCTAACAATACCTTAAAAACTTCTAGCTAAAAACTCCCTATATATGTATTTACAATCAACACGAGTTTTTTTACCACCAAGAGAACTCGCACCGTCTCTGCGATGACAGGTATTTTCCAGGATTCAGAGAAGCTTATGTTAATATCGGAGCCAAAAATCACAACTTTTTTTCTTTGGTTTTGGTGTCGCATTTTGAGCATTTGCCAGTGTCAAGTATTTTTTAGTTTTAAGTTTCATAAGTTAAATAAGTCGCCTTGTAGCTATGGTTATGGTTAAAGTCCTGTCTTGGTCAAGTCCAGTCCTTGTCAATCAAGTCCAATCATGCTTTAGTAAAGTAATGGCAACGTTACTGTCTACGCGTTTCCGCCAAAACTCCAATCACATCGTTCTATTGTTATATGGAAATAAAACTGAAACTGAAGATTGTAATTGTTTTGATAGAAGATTAGCGACTGTTTTCCAGCAAACCGTTTTGAGCAGGCTCGAAGTTGTCCAGCTTCATCCTCTCGTCGAACTTGGCCCAACTATCTGATCGACTCGCGAAAGCTTTACGAGTAATTTGTTTAACAAAACTCGCCGAGGTTTGCTCGCTACGCGATACTAGGCTTTATGGCCTATGCTTTACTTCGTGCACTTGTACTAAGCTTATCTACCAACTTGAATGTCTTATGTGGAATGGCTTACCAATACATATATTATTATGTACTGTATCATAAATCTACAACTTTTTGTATTTTTTTAACTATGTATATAATAAAAATTATATTTTTATCCTGTCACAAGTTTTTTTTAAATGATAAATACCTAATCATAAACTACTCTCAAAGATTAAAAATTCCAAATGAAGATGAAAAGAAACTTTTCATTAACAGCGCTAAGCCGCACTCAGGTAAAAAACTGCCGTCAAGCACCGTCCATTTGAGAGGCAGTTCTGTTTTAGGTGAACTTAACATCTTTAACCGCAAAGTCACTTATGAGCTGTGGTCTAACGCCTGACTAGGCGGACATTAAAAAAACTTTCCAAATGGAACACGAAAGTTTTCTCCAGTTCAAGCTCGTTAGAAGTCCAAAATTCAATGAGCTAAACGAAACAAAGCTCAAACCATTAAATTGATTTCTGTTCCTGATTATTGTGAATACGAGTCGGTGACACTAAAGCCAGACAAAGGGAGAACTTTTCCAAACTTGATTCGATTCTCAGGAAAGTTACCGATGGACCAACGAAATTAAACATTTCTAACGATACTTTGATTCTAAGTTTACCAATTTATTCGCTACCTAAGTAGTTAGCGAGTACTTAGTAGGTACTTACTTGTAAGTACTAAGTTAGAATTGCTAAATTTCTACCACTTAAAATAAGATCTCAAAAACAAGGATATTCCTTAGTAAATATTCGCAAATTGCAATATTATTGCATTCTGTTTTGTATGTTATGTAATAAATAAATAAATAAATAAATCGGAATGCTTAAATATTCATCACCTAACGACGTCCTATCGCTTAGGGATGTATTACAACTAAACTATGCAACTAGATTAACAAAACAAGTAATTGTACATATTGAAATAAATCGTTCTCGAATAAGACGACCGCCTAACAAGGAAGTCAGCGCGCATCTGACTTCAAATTCAAACGGCTGTCGTGAAAATTATTTTTGTTTATTTATTAACGCTGTTATATTTTCATTCATGTTATAGTAAAAATATTAAAATATGTCAAAGTAAAAATATATCTAATAGATAATTAAATGTCGATAAAAGTTAATAATTATATGCGCGCCACTGAGTCACCAGCGTTAAATTTCGTTCCACTTACCATGTCTTTGCAATTCAATACATAAGTCAATGCCTAAAGGTGATATTTAAGTACCTACTTGTAATCAGAACACTTTTATTTTCATAAGTTAATCAGTTAATTTGTTACCTAAGTAATTACCTGAGCACTTAGAAGAAATGTCTAGATTTCTAACTTCTAAAGTGTTCTTTGAACACAACAAGCTGTTATAAAATCTTCACTTTATTCACGAGACAGAAAAGTTTTCAATTACAAATTTAATGAAAAGCTAGCAACTCATCAGGTCTGTCTAGGTAAACCTCTTATTATATATGGCTAAAAAACTGACCACGTGTTCATTGCTTAAACTCTTATTCTTATTCAAAGTGGGGGTGATAAGTCCTGAACTGACCTCCCGCCATACCAGCGTCTACCCAAACCAACCCAGCTCCTTGAAGTACCGGAGCGAAGCTTTAGGCCGCCGGCATAGTAGTCCCAGTGACATGGATGAAATGTTTAATGACATTGATGACGAAAAGCATTCAAGGTGTTGCAGCGACAAACGCAGCAGCATCATGGAGCCGAATGCAATTTTAGTACTTTCTGCGGCTTTGCAATGCAAAAGCACACGTTCTACAGTTTAATTCTCTTGCAAGCAGCCACGGCATAACTGACTATCCATGGCTATCAGTTTAAAGAGGTGACTATGCAAGTTGCAATGACCAGTTGTGAGGCCTACTAAAAGACGAAACGAACGACGAAGACGAAGATTGTTAGTAATCTCCCTGTTAAGAATTGGAGAAGCGGTCTTACTATGTTTACAATGCATCTATGATCTTTCATATCAATTTTTTTATGATGAATAGGCTTGCGTTTGACCCCCCTGCCGCCTCATGTTACATAAAGACACGGGTTACGATGGAGCGGTAATATTTCCATTCGAAGAATAAAAGTGGAATCTAATCGTTTGGTATTGGTTTTTGGATCGCCAACCGTGAAACGTTGTCACATTTTCGAGGTTCTAGCCTAAATGGGCATGAGGGAATTCCAGCATGCACATCTGAAACAAACTCTGAACCGATAAACTAGCAACTTTGCGACGATGTTCAAGGCTATGTAAATTAACTCGAACAAGGGAGTTGTCGCAGATGAGTCTCTTGGTACGTTTTACAATTGACTTCTACGCCTTCAGTTGGCACTTGGCAGAGCCATCCCAAAGGCAGAGAGCAGTATTAATTGCATAGAGCCACGTCGTCGCTTACCTGCTTTTTGCACCACACTCTACACATAATTGTATTTTGTAAAAATGATATTTTCAAAAGCAGCACGATTTAAGATTGAATTAACAAAAACGGTTTAATTTAAATAAATCCGTGGCAGTTTGCAGCTAAAACAAACACGAGAGAAATATTATTAATTAAAAACATTTTCCAGTTTAAACGAAGACTAACAACAATATTGCGACACCAGCTAAAGCAGCGCTATGTTTTAAACGGTATTAAAAGTTTCCCTACAAATATGAAACATTTTATTTCTGTAAGCGTCACCCATATTTTCATAAAGGGTGCTGCTGCACTGTATTACGATTTACATCGACCACGGCGTGGTCGGACCGCGGTTGGACCGTTATCTGATCGACCAGAGTTACGCAAAGATACCTAATCGTTATAAGAGCAATTTTTATATGTAGTGTTTTCATTGGCCTTATTTTATTTTACAAAAACAGAAGCTTGTACAAAAACTGTATGCTATGAGAAAAATTTTACAAAAAAATGTTTATGGAGTGAGATGAAAGAAACGCTTTCCTGGTGGTAAAAGATAACACAAGCCCGTGACCGTGAAGAGATGCACAGAACTTTGGATAACAAAACAAAGTCCAGGGCGTCGCTGCTTTGGCGCTCATTACATTGAGACATTCGATGGTTAGTCTCAACAGCCCTGTTTTTTTTGTATGTATGTATTGTTAATTATGTTGAAATGTGTTTTATGTCCCAAATAAAGTGTTGTCTATTGTCATATCGCAAGCTGCAGTACTTTTCAAACCGGAATACGCTGCAGCATATCTGGTAGGTACTACGGAGGAACTTAACAAGACGACCTCCTGCTAAAGAGATCCACCACTAAGTGACGTAATGATATTGTGCATATAATAAAATATGCGAAAAAAAATAGCTGAAGATGGATAGACGGTGCGAAACTATCAAAGAATTTTTGTTCAAGTTTCTTCAGATTATAATACCAAATTTATAATTTAAAATTCAACTCCATGACCCTTAGGCCAACTAAACGCACTGCTCCAATAAAACAGCGAGGTTTCGGCGTAAACGAAAATATCATCGATGTATACTGTTTTTAAGATTTTTGTTCATTTAAAAAAAACCGCTCGATGGATTTCGATAAATTTTTTATGGAATTGTCTCTAAACTATGATCTACCAAGCAAAAAAAGAATAATCAAAATCGATTCATAATTGGCGAAATTATCGTGTGACAAACATAAAGAATACTGTCGAATTGAGAACCTCCTCCTTTTTTGAGTCGGTTAAAAAAACAACAGCTAGATTAGCAGAACAAGACGACACGAAAAAACATAAAAGGGAAAATTATTGTTTTTTTCTTTAGTTTCAGCTGCCGCCTAACACACTCTTACCTCAATAAGATATTCATACTAACGTGAAAGCAAAGTGCAACAAATTAATTACTACCGAGCTGACTGTCGATTTTAATATTTCTACTAACATAATGGTACCAATTTATCAGTCGACTTGGACGAAAGAGCCACATTCGCATTTTCCGAGAAAAATGGATACCTTCTCGAGGAGAAAATTAGTATTTTGTTTTGACCAACTTTATTTTTAAGATGGTGGGAGTATAAAAGCGTTTGCTGCGGTCGAGCCTCGCATGCACCGTGTAAAATAAGAAGATGAACGTAAACAGATTGTTTTACTGGGTTTTATTGCGTTTGTTGATTTATTCAACAGCGAAGTGCCTTCAACTCGAAACTTTGATTTCTATACTTTGACAGTTAAGAGAATTAAGCAAGTTGGCTATCCGAAATAACTTGCCAACTACTAGGTTAAGTGATTAGGTTTTTTTTTAAAATGTAAAAGTATCGAGACTATGCGCTCAGCGTCACTTGAGAGCCCGTTTCATTTCAGGCTAAGAGTGATTACTATTTTCGAACACACCGTCACTTAACAGGCAACAGGAGAGCTGTGATCAAACACTTAGTCTTTCAACCATAAAAAAATGTAGGTATTTGTAATGAGTGCCAAAGCTAGATGTCTTAGACATTGTTTTGTACTCAAAGTTCTGTGTATCGCTATAGTCATAGAAATCCGCTGTCTTTTACCATCAGGAGAGCGGCTATAGCAGTACACAAAACATAGTACCAGCGGTACACAAAACATAGAGTACAAGGTTTTGTGTACCGCCGCACTGGTTATGGAACCACTTCGTTCATCTCATTACTTTTATATAAAAATATTACATAGTATATTTATCAATGTATTCTTTGTAGATCCAGCTGTTACTGTATATTAATTTATATTATTTTTAAAGCTTGACCTACTAGAAACTCCGAAGATCGAATCATTTATTTCTCGATAACACGTGTCTCGTATCTAATTTTAATTTCTTGTCGAAGTTTTCGCGATGGGAAATGTTTGTTTGCAACGTTTCGAAGTTAAACGGTATTGGCAAAAGTCGTCAAGAAGCAAGAAGAAAGAAGTCTTCATCTAACGATACACTTGCACATTTTCCACATAAGAAGGTAGGTATGTTAATTTTATTTTTTACTAGCTGGGCCCCGCGCTATTACGCACTACATGTTTTCGGGATAAAGTTGCCTGTCTTAATCCAGGGTCTCAGCTACCTCCACACCAAATCCGTTCAGTAGTTTTTGCGTGAAAGAGTAACAAACATCCATCAACCCATTCAGTAGATGTGATTTCACTGTAAAATTATGCTCCATTTGTCCATAAATGGAGAAATTTATTTGTATGGAAATCGTACCACCTAATATTTGTGGGGCAATTTTTGTTAAATTAAATGTTGCTTGTTTCATTTGCTTTGATTATGACTTGTATGTTTAATAAAATCTTTAAGTTTGAAATACTCGTCAATGTCATAAAACAAGGTATATGGCAGCCAAGACCTGAGCTTGGTTCTGAAGCGTGCGCTGGAAGGTGCATCCCGGACGCATCACATTAGTCGTCTTTGCATTGAGAGATAACGTTGTCAATAAAAAAAATCAATATTCATGATCTTTCTTTTTTTTATTGCATTTTGGACAGCTATGTTTAGGCACTCGGAGTTTTGGCGGAAATGCGGAAAAAATCATTTTGCCCACCTGTGCTTTTTCAAATCTTGTGTTTCTTTTTCCAGTAAACACTCGATGTATAAAAATAGTGGCGAATTATAAGCGCGAGTGTGGAAAAGTGCATTAATAATATGGTGAATATGAGTTTTCACGTTGCCTAAACTTAAACTTAAACTCTATCGAAGCTTGCAGTAAAGTCACCCCTACTTTACTAACGCATGACTGGGCTCGACCATGACATACTTTTTGTGACTTTGACTGTCTTATTTAACTTGATTTTTCTTTTTTTTCCTTCGTTGTGGCGTTGCATTTTGAGGATTTGCTAGTGTCAAGTGTTTTATCAAAATACTTTTTTTTTCTGATTTCCAACTTCTGAATATTAACTTACTCAAAATACTTAAAAACATAAAAATACTTGACACTGAAATATAAAGAAACTGCGACGCCAAAAATTAAAAATAAGATTAGAAATCATTTACATTTGAAACTTAGTCTAGTAGGGGAGTTTTGGCGGGAACGCGGGAAGAGTCGTGTCGCTTCGTTGTATTTTTTTCCAAAACTAGTGTTTTGTCGAGTGTTTATGCATAAAAATGGTGGTGTTTTATTCATAAAGTGCCGAATTACAAGCGCGAGTGTGGGAAAATGATATAATGTGGTGAAACATGACTTTTCGTGTTGCTTCCAAAACTCCATCGAAGCTTTATAGTAAAGTTGCCACTACTTTACTAAAGCATGACTGGCACGAACTGACACGAACTGGACTTGACTAAGACGACTTTGACGATAACCATAGTTAAGATACAGCAGAAATATCACTGAAGACGAGGCAGTATGGCTTTATAGCTTTAGCCTACCCGAAAGGGCAAATTAACGAAAAAAAAAAAAAAAAAAAAATTAGTCTAGTAGGACACGAGTCTTTCCACAATCGCGTTAGCGAATAGCAGAAATATTGAACAACGGAATTCTTACAAAACAGTTAACCGTCGCCGTTCGCGAGCGAGGACCATTCATCAAAACGTAATGCCTTTTCTTTTAAAGTGTTTATTTTTAGATAGGGTACGACAGAAAGCGTTATTTTTAGAAATATTTACATAAATAAAGTTAAAAGGTCAGACGAGTGGGTCGCTTCGCTCGTCGGAAATGGAAATGAAATATTTCCGAATGATTGAATGTATCTTCCACTGGAGTTTGAAAAACTCACAACTTTTTCATGTCATTTAAGTTTACGCGTACTTACTTCTTCGACACGAGAACATACAAGGTTAATTTTAATAATAGCAAAAGCTCCCGCGCATGTGTATATGATTCTGTTATTTAAAGTTGGCAGGCGTTACATCTTGACATTGTGATGTTTTGTTAAATTTTGCTACCATAAAAATAGTTCCATTTTATTCGCTTATCAAATTACTAGTAAGTAACTACAGTTTTTTGACATTTTACTATATTGACAATATTTTTTACATTGACGTTTTTACATCGACATACTTTATTTTGACATTTTGTTTTTTATTCATTGACATGGAATTAGTGTTGTAAAACTTTTTTGGTAATAATTACATTTGAAGAAAATATTTTTATTTGTATGATATTGACGAATGTCAAGTTAATAACTTGACATATTTTGTAATTTTCTTAAGACCGCTTATTCTTGACTTTGTATTAATTTTCATAATTATAATTTAATTATATTGTCATTTTTATTGCTATTTTTTTTATGTCTTTTTGTCATTTTACGTTTAACTACTGTATGGGTTTTTAAATTGACAAATTATTTTTAAATTCTTTGTATAAACAAAACCAAATAAGGTATCTATTGCATATTGAAACATATTTATTTCCGAGTTGTTTTCGATTTTATGTACCTAAGGGAAATTATCGGAATGATTCCCGGCGAGGGCGAGGGTGCATTCCTTCAATTTGAACATCTTCATTGTGACGTCAGAACTGCCCCCTCAGGACTTGAATTCGAATTAAAATAGAATAAAGTATTCGAAACGCCTTTCCACGGAAATTGGGTAAATGGTAAATGTTCGCTTTCAATCGGGTAAAACTGAGCGAAATCGAATATAACTGTTTACAGCATAAACAAATAATTCCCCCTTCGACGGTACAAACTTTTGTGGCTTCGCGTACTCGACTACCTTTTTCTATTTATGTTTATTGAGATTATTTTTTTTAATGATTGACAGGCTAGTTGTTAAGTGACGTTGTGGTCGAAGATGGTAAAACACACCTAGCCTGGAATGGAACTGGGTCTCAAGTGAGGCTGCCGGAACACACCGTTAGATGCTTGGCGGCAGATTTTCAACTTGAGGGTGGTAGCTAGCCAGCCGAGTACTAGAACGTACCCTACCACCATGCTATGGTTTCCTCACGATGTTTTCCTTCACCGGCAGCTCAAGCTTATTGTTGGGGTTTGAACCCACCCCCTTCGGCATGCGAACCGGTATACGGTATTATATTAGAACGCATCGCATGAGGTGTGGTCAAAAACCTTAATAATAATTATGAAATAACAAATGACCTAATTACCAAAGTTTTCAATCGAACTAACCTCGTTTTGCTTCACAATATGTCGGTCTGTCAGCGCCAACTACCGCGCCGGGAGTTTGCCAAGATGCGCACAACTCGGACAAACTTTTTTAATTTCTCTTTTAAAGAAACATCCCTGGAATTCCGCCCGAAGGGACTTCTCCGGATATCGAGTCCCAAGTAATAGATCACAATCTACACAGATATTTTTTTTTACAAAATTAAAATCACTTCCCAACTTTTTTCATACAGAAACTTAATGGGCTCTACTGATGGTAACCTTAACGCTTGCTTATGACCCTTACAGCGAATGAAACTAACATAAAAAGCAAAAAAAATTGAAAAAACCCACGAGGTTTTTTTTTTATTTGAAAAAAGTGGCAAGCAAACGACGGGCCACCTGATGGTAAGTGGTCACCGCCGCCTATGTACACTTGCAACACCCGAGGTAGTGCCAGTGGTTAAAAAGTAATTGAAAAATGATGAAATAATTTAAAAACCCCCGACTTAAAACTACCTATAAACTTAATAAAAACCCCAAGAATATCCGTCAGGGGCTGCCATCACTATTTTAAATTTCATCTTAAATAAAAAAAAAAACAACATCAACTTGTTAAGGTCCCCACTGTTAGTTCTACTTGTTAGCTTTTTAAATGTAATCAGTGTTTTGAAACTCATTTAATGACATACCTATTTAAAATTTTGAAGTGACTTGTAACATTGGAGTTATCAATAAAATAAAAAAAAAAAAAAAAAAACAATTTTTGTATAACAATTTTGTATTTAGACTAACACAATATTTTTCACGCAAATAAATTGAATTGTAAATTATTAGAAACATTTCACTTTTAGTATCAAATAAAAATACTTGATAAATAGATCTAATTATACAAACATTATAAATATACTTACGTGTGCTGAAAGTCGGGGAATAAAAAATATGATGCAACTTAAGGTGGTTCGATTTCCATACAAATACATATTTGCCATTTATGGACAAGTGGAGCATAATTTTACAGCGAAATCACAGCTTCTGGCATTTATTTTGGTCTTTATTTGCGGTAAATCACAATTACTTGAATAAAACAGTAGATTACTACCATAACCTACTGTTTTATTAAAAAATCATAAATTCATAAATCTTTCATAAATTTGATTTTATGCTAATAATCTACTGATTACCGCAAATAAATGCCAGTAGCTGTGATTTCACTGTACAATTATGCTCCATTTGTCTATAAATGGCAAAAAAATAATTGTATGGAAAGCAAATAGGCGGGATTTAGTTTTCCAATTGTATTATACAAATTACTTGTTCATAGAAATATTGAACACAAATAATGTGTTTCTTTCGTGTTCTCTTAAAGAATTGACGAAGTATTTAAATACAATACAAACAGAGTAATAAAATTTCCGAGATTGTAACGAAGAATTATGATGAAAATGAAAATACTTAGAAAATTTGATATAGCCGAGGGCTTACCTTCGTTTGCTTAAAATTCTTCGCAAACAAGAAATCAAATTAATTTACGTGCAAATAACAAAAGTTACAAGTCGATCTCGAACATACCTACAGCCCTACACTCTACACTCTACAGGCGCTCGGCAGATATTTAGATCTCGGCTTTCATACAACTCGCAGCATTCGTTACATTATGAATCTACATTATAATTCGTACTGAAAAGATTTGTAGTATTGCTTATTTTGCATTATTCTTGCACAATTGTAAAATTACACAATAAAGTAAACAATTATTATATTCTTAGCAAATCAAAATCTGAATTAATTCGTTGGGTAGTGTATTAGCTTCAAGAACTGTGGGTTCGATTCCCACCCAGGACAAACATTTATGTGACGAGCTTAAATTATTATGTATCTTTTTTTTTTTTTCAAGTAAAAGTAGTGAGACGAGTAAAGTAATGAAACAACGTCCAGGGCATCGCTGCTTTGGCACTCATTACTTTGAGACTAAATTGAGAGTAACAATCGAATCTCTCAAAATAATGAACTAAAGCGGCGGCCACCTTTGTCTCATTACTCAAAGTTATGTGTATCACTGCAATGGTCAAATTGTAACTGTGTTTACATATGTATTGTATAATAAAAAGTTAGGCTACAGTTTAAGTCGTAGCTACTCTTCATCCACACCCTGGGCCCAATTCTTCTCGTCGAGATAATCCGCCCATAAAACATCGCCAATTAAAACAATCTCCATTTTAGATATAAAACAATCCCGCTCCCATTAGAGCAACAACCGGCGGGGATGTCTGTCATTGTTCGTCAATCGACGCTAACGAGAGATACTCGATTCAAAGCTAACAATGTTACCACTTTGTTACCATGTTCTCACTTTGTTACCATCCACTTTGTTTTGAAATGCGCTGAAGGGCAGCTCTCAGCAGATATATTTTATAGACATGCCCAAAGCGGATTCAGTCTTACTGAAGCATAACAATTCCTTTTTATCTATCTATCTATATGTATATGTACTATTATAAAGAGTATAGATTTGATTGATTGTTTGGTTGTTTGTTTGTTTGTATTGAACAGGCTCTGAAACTACTGGACCGATCTCAATAATTCTTTCATTATTAGAATGCTACATTATCCGTGATGGGCATAGGCTACAGTTCATTTAAAAAACAATCAGGGATCCACATGAAAAATTCAATAATGTAACCCAAGCTGTGAAAAATTGGAAAAAACCCTTACTTAGAATGCGCAGCGAAAACTATTGACAAAAGAATAAAGTGACGTTTTATAGAGCAAATTGACAGCTACAAATAAGTCCACAATATCATATGTCTGACTATTACAGTTGTCATCTAGGTACATCTTATAAAGAAGAAAGATTTAATTTTTTGTTTGTTTGTATTGAATAGGCTCCGAAACTACTGGATCGATAAATTTATATTGTTAATCGAGTTTTGTTTTCCCGTGCGAAGTTTTTGTAGTGTTTCCTGTGAGTAGAGTACTTCAGCATACACATCGCAGAGATAATATACAACTATCGTAATTTGAATACATACAGTTAATTCAAGCGCTGTGTCTTTGGACATCTCTATAGTATATCATCTCTGTGGGAGCTCCTCTTTATCTCGAAGTGGGATCGGTGTGGTGTTACACAAACTTTTAGCAATTAATTGAGAGAGATACGATTGTTATTTAGCTGGATTTGGCAAAGAATAACATTGATGAATTTATTGTTAGTTTAACTGAGACAGGTATAATTTGATTTAAGACAGTAACGTATATTTAGACGACTCATTTGGTTTAAAATGTATAAATCTAAAAATAAAATTGTTTTAATGAAACTGAGATATTGTTGGTGTACGCGGGAGTTTTAGTAAATTGAAATTGATAGCGCGCGATAAAAACTTGCACGTACCTACACTTAAAGTTCCCGAGGGGTTCTTTTGGATCTTTACCACGAGCCCGATTTATAAACAAAAATTATCAAAGCCAAATTTTCCTACATTTTTCAGGTTGAGAAGCGAGTGATTTGAAGTTTAATTAACAGTAATCTTAGTCTATAGGTACCTACACATAAAATATATTATAACGATTCTATTGTATTACCTTAGTTCTACAAAAGAGTAAAAAGTTAAAAAGTAGGTACATGGTGAAATTGAGAATCCTCCTATTTGTTGTTTACTGTTGACAGGCTCGGTGTCTCACCACTGCTCACTTGATGTTAAGTGACAATGTGGTCGAAGATGGCACACCTAGATCGAACACACCTAGTCTGGAATGGAACTAACTCTCAATTAAGGGTGTTGTAACTCACTATGATTTATTATCAATTTATTTAAATTATTCATGTATTATTTATCTCTAGATAACAATGTTATTATATATTATGTATATCATGTGAGCTCTTAACGTAATAAAATACAAGTTTTAAACCTAGGACTATTCGAACCAACAAAGGTAGGACAGATGTACAAATTGGCTCTCGTTGGACGTTATTATTCAAGTGCGGAACCCTAAAGTCAACGTAATTTTCTAATTCACATGTAGTAACGAAAGCTTTCTCAATTCACTCTAGAACCATCGTAAAAACGAATATCTTTTTCATGAACATGCGTAACTTACATCCGAAAAACCGACTGACTTGGCCCTTTTTGTGTTCGTCTTTAAATATATATTTTCTGGGCTACAATAGCGCGGGACAATACGGTTGACATCGGAAACCCGTATCAAAACTAATGGACTTCTACACAGCAGGTTTTACTCCCGGATAAAATGGAACTGTTACACGACTGGAACGGACGACGAACGTTGCTGAATAAATCATTGTTTTGCAATTTACTAACGAAACTATCGGCAAATGTTTGAATCGGTTTCGAGAGATTGGTACCTCGTAAAATCGAACTCAAGATCTATGTCGAACAAAAATATTAAACTTAGAAACGTTGCTTAAATTTAATCATTGCATAAAGTGATCTGTCGGCTTCTTGCTCATGTGAAATGTTTCGTGTAAATGAGAGGCTACTTAAGGCATAGATTAACTTAAATTTTTTTGTTATTTTGTAGTATATAATGCATAATGTGTATTAATTTGTATGCAAAAAAAAGAAAAACATGTTAAACAACAAAAGTAACCGCACCGATGTATTTGTATTTTTAACCGTTAGGGTTTTTAATTTGGTCGTATTTTGCAAATGTTTGTTACCCCGAACTCCGTCATTTATAAACCGATTTGACAAATTCTTTTTTTATTTGAAAGGTTACTTTCAGATTTTTTTGTTGCGATGATACCATAGGGCTGTTGGTTCACACGCCGAAGGGCGTGGGTTCAAACCCCAACAATGAGCTTGAGCTGCCGGTGAAGGAAAATATCGTGAGGAAACCATAGCATGGTGGTAGGGTATTTTCTAGAACTCGTTTGAGCTACGCTCAAGTTGAAAATCTGCCGCCAAGCATCCAACGGTGTGTCTCAAGTAAGGCTGCCGGAGCAGCCTTACTTGAGATAATTCCATTCCAGGCTAGGTGTGCTTTACCATCTTGAACCACATCGTCACTTAACATCAGGTGAGCTGTGGTCAAACACCTAGCTTATCAACCATTAAAAAAACTTTATTTCCCTTATTATTATTATATTATTTTACCATGAGCTGAATGAACAACACAAGTTCTTACTTAAAATTAAATCTGATAATGAAAAACTCGTTTCGATTTATGGGATTTTTTCGAAAAGATTGATTGATTGATAACTCTTTATGGTACACACTAAAATACAGAAAACAGAAGAAATACACTGAAATATAGGTGTAACAACTGACGACCTTATCGCTAAAAGCGGTCTCTTCCAGGCAACCTTCGAACGGATAGGATCAGAGGAAGAAATAAATGCCTATTGCAGTTTTCATGACGGTAGGCGCATCTGCGCATCTGCTGCCGAGACCACCACGACCAGACATTGTTTCATAAAATTTAAATTATCGCTACTTTACGACGTAGATTCTCTTTTCGCATATCATTTAAAGTCTGCTTTAAAGTAGTAGAGAAACTCGCCGCGTAAGTATTTATCCCACCCATTCATTTCCCTCGAAGTTTTCACAACGCAAATTGCAGTTGGAAAAAATTCTCTCACGTGGAATAAAGCATATCGCGGGGTTGTAAAACGCACCGCACCTATTACCATGCCATTACCGTTATATTACCAAAATATCGCCGCCATATTACGGAAATATTGGCGAAATATTACACACAATCATCGT
Organism: Biston betularia; assembly: GCA_905404145.2. Classification (NCBI taxonomy): domain Eukaryota; kingdom Metazoa; phylum Arthropoda; class Insecta; order Lepidoptera; family Geometridae; genus Biston; species Biston betularia. The sequence goes on from FR989863.1 coordinate 464,963, forward strand.
CGAATTACGAGAGGTGTGATGCGTAATAACTTTCCAATCGTCTGCGCGCCCTTTCATATGTTTTATTTATTCGTTGACGCGTGACGTAGCCAGTAAACACTTCTTTGTAACTATGCAGAAACATAATGTCTTCGTTCAGATAGTCGAAAGTTTTCACGTTAAACGAGTCAATGTTGTTTTTGTTTTACTTTGTCTATTGTTCTGGCTACATCCGGTGGCCTTCTTCATGGGCACAAAGCTGAGTGCGATTCAGTGTACAACGCGAGACGAGGCCGCGACACGTTTCCCTTTATTTTTAATATTAAACTTCACCTGACAGCCCTGACAGACTTTGACAGCCCTGTTGGCAAAAAATAAATATAATTATCTATTGACAAAAAAAAAGTATTTAGCAATTTTCTATATAGTTCCGACATACGTAATTTGACATAGATACAATGAGCTGCCGGTGAAGGAAAATATCGTAAGATAACTACAGTATGGTGGTAGGGTTCTCTCAAGTTAAAAAACTGCCACAAAGCACAAAGTGTTCCGACAGCCAAGCAAGAGCCAATTCCATTTTAGTCTAGGTGCATTTACCATCTTCGACTACGCTGTTACTTACCATCAGGCGAGCTGAGGTCAAACACTTAGCCTGTCAACCATTAAAAAAAAATGGCTTTTATTCGAGAGTCGTTATTAAGGTTTCGGAGTTTTTGGAGCAACACGAAAAGTCTAAATAAAGAAAAAAATTATACATAATTATATTTCATCACATCACTTTCCACACTAACGCACGTATTCTGCATCATATTTATACAAAATTTTATTGTCCATTCAAAACTCTTTTCACAATGTTCTATTCAATTGACCAGCTTTTCCATTCTATTTTTACTTGCATCTCATCTCCAATGAAAAATTAAAATATATATAAATATATTTACCGCGGATAGCTTTTCTAGAAAAGTCTAGGCATTCTAGAGAATACATAATGTACACTGGGGCCGATCGCCCGTCCAATCACTGCCGCCCGGCGCTCCACTCGCCCGTATCTCGCCACGAACAAACTACCTACTTTACCTCGTCTTGAGCGTGCTTTCACACTAAAGTCATGACAGGAAGTTGAGCCGATATTTTTTTTTTATTGAAATAAAAACAACTATAATAATCAATTACATCTATCTCACAATTAAATAATAAACAATTATTCAATCTAATATAAAATATTCTTTTCAAAATCAAATGACAAAATAATTTTGTTTTTATAAGCCAAAGAGGTTATACAAAATTAAAAAAATATACAAATGTCAATATAAGGTAAATATAAATGTCAAAGTGATAAAATTATAAAAATGTCAAAACAAATTATACAAGTCAATATCAGGAAATATAAATGATATGGGTGTGTTCACTCATATTATTATATGTGAAATGTATCTACGTAGACGCAGTTGACGTAAAGCAGCTAATACCCACAACAACTCAACAACACAATAACTCAGTTCCAATCTCGTCATTCCTCCGCGCGACTAAAATGTTTGAGCGCAAATGATCGTATAAAGCTAACCGCTGCGTTTCGCAAGCGAAATGTGAAAGAGTGTAAAGAATATGCATTTAGGTGCAGGGATGCGGAAATCGGGTCACGTTTTAGTGTGGCTATATTTTAATGTAAAGGCACAAGCAGTGCACTCGCTTCGGAAAATACTATATTTGACGTTTAATCTAGCGCGCTTTTACATCTCGCCTGTAGCTTCACACCTAGCGCTCGCTTCAAAGGGAAAATGCAATATCACAGGTTTCTTAAAACCTTCTATGTCACAATATGCGTTTAGGCAGAATGCTGTGTTAATTCTTTTTTAATTTTTAGTTGTAGGTACTGGCTTGCGCCCGTTTCGTACGCGTAAAGTTAATATGAGTGTCTTCAAATCAAGAGTAAACAGGTTTCTTCTAGGTAAGCGTGTTTCATCTTAGACCGCATCGTTATTTCACATCAGGCAGGATGTGGTCAAACGCGAACCTATTCAATATAATAAAAAGCGTTGGGTTTAGAGTAAAATGACACAAATTAGCAATAGTTATGAATCTGACATCTACAAATGTAACATCTGTAAATCTGACATTGGTCAATCTGACATCTGTCAAACTGACATCTGTCAAACTGACACCTGTCAATCTGACATCTATCAAACTGGTATCTATCAAACTGACACCTGTCAATCTGTCAATCCGTCAATGAATAAATAAGTTTAAATTATAACTATGTGTTCCAAATTTCGAATAAAATCGCATTGAGTTTTCAAAGATGTGTCAAAATAAAATGTAATTTAAATCAAAAGCACTAAGGAGTATTGATATCAACTTTGATGCAAATCACCCCCAAAATAACTTTCTACACCTATTTTATGGAAGACGTATTTCGTATTTTATTTTGAATAAAATACGAAACACGTCTTCCTTAATTTGTTTATGCAAAATTTGAAGTAGATTGGACCAAGGAATCACGTTGTCCTATACAAACCTTGCCCCCGTTTTTTACCCACTTAGGGATAGAATTTCGGAAAATCCTGTCTAATAGGAGGCTTACGCCATACAAAGAATCCAAGAATCCACACCATCCAAGTTTTAGGTCTCTACGACCAGTGGTTTAGGCTGTGCGTTGATCCATTAGTCATTAATTTAGGACAAAGCATTTTATACGTATAAATGAGACAGCGGATGAAACCGTGGGCATCTGCTCGTCATCAGCACCAGTTCCACTGTATATAATTGGTTTATGGTTTTTGACGGGAACGCGGAAAGAGTCGTGTCGCTCCGTTGTATTTTTTTCCAAAACTAGTGTTTTGTCGAGTGTTTATGCATAAAAATGGTGGTGTTTTATTCATAAAGTGCCGAATCACAAGCACGAGTGTGGGAAAATGATAAAATGTGGTGAAACATGACTTTTCGTGTTGCTTCCAAATCTCCATCGAAGCTTTATAGTAAAGTCGCCACTACTTTACTAAAGCATGACTGGACTTGACTGACACAGACTGGACTTGACTAAGACTGGACTTTGACTATAACTAGCTACGAGGACACTTATTTATCTTTTGAAACTTGAAAATATATAAATACCTACTTGACACTTGAAATGCTAAAACGCGACGCCAAAACTAAAGAAAAAAAAATTAAAAAAAATTGGTTTATTTCAACGATTGTAATGAATGTAGTAGTCATCTATTTCATAAGATAACAAAATTCTAGAATAGAATGATTTACTCGCTGCAACAATAGAGGGGAAAATTCAAACATTCTTTAATAGTCATTGAAGCCTTTCTTTTATCGTAACGTCGTTCCAAATGAAGAGATCCGCCTTCAAATTACAATTTTAAATACAGTGTTTGAAGGATTTTAACCTTTATGTATAAATGGGTAAGGTAGGAAAGAAAGGCAGATGTTTAACAATGGTTAAAAGAAAATCAATCGCCACGGAAAACGAGATTTTTTAATCAAATGGACTAGAAAGGGGCGCTAGCATTGCCCATTAACTTTAACGAGGCACCTTTGTCATATTTTCTTTTGTAATCGGCCCCCAGTAATTCGGGAATGCAATTAATCTATCGATTAGGATTACCCCCTTTAATAATAATGCTTTTTTTAATGTAAAATTTATGAGACGTTTACGCTCTTCTGATAGCAAGAGATAATGCCATGTCCATGACAATTCGGTATGTAAAGAAAAAAAAACTTTACTGATATAAAAAAAAAAATCAATTGATGTCTAATGACGTCATTTCGTAAGGCAACTTTCATAGAATTCAAACCAAAACAAAATTTGGCAATGTCAAGTTAACGACAGCCATTAGACATTTTTTTCCAAACGCATATAAAAAGAAAGAAAAACACACCTCAATATCACGCAAGCAAGCCAGCCTCCAACTTAACATATTAGCCCAATAAGTCGACAGAACGCGTGCACGATGGCCCATAAACCCCAGGACGCACTGTCGCCGACAGGTGGCGTCGCATTTCATTCGTGCTAACATCGCGGTCTGTTTACAATAAACTGGAACGAATTTGATTCCACGTCGTTCATTGTGCGGACTGCTAGACAGTGGACTGCGCTGCCTAAGTGGGTAATCCCCGTTAGATATATCTGGGTGTCTTCAAATCGAGAGTGAATCGATACTTTCTAGGCAAGCGTTCCTCATCTTAGACCGCATCATAACTTCACATCAGGTGAGATGGTGGTAAAACATAAGCCTATTCTATTACATATCTTTTTTTAACCTTGAAACCCCGAGGCGTCCGCTTTTCTATCTATACTATTATAAAGAGGAAAGATTTGTTTGTTTGTATTGAATAGGCTCCGAAACTACTGGACCGATTTCAAAAATTCTTTCACCGTTGGGAAGCTACACTATCCTCGGGTGTCATAGGCTACTTTTTATCCCTGTATTCCCACGTGAACGGGAAACACGCGGGTGAAACCACGAGGCGTCCGTTAGTCTCAAATAGTGTTTTTTTTTTTTTATTAAAGTGACATTGTACTGCGGTGTTACGTACCTAGACGACCTCCTGCTAAGGAGATCTACCACGAAATAAGCTACAAAAATCACAACAAAAAAATAATTCGCTTAATTCTTTCGACAAGTAATAAATCATCAATCACGAGCACGCGTAAATATTGACCTTGTACTTCAAAACGGCTGCTTGTTAACTTTAATGCTCCCTACACATGCCGAGGAGATTTCTCTAGATGTTCAAAAAGCGAAAAATTAGCTATTTCACCCTTGGGCGAGTGTTCCTCAAACAGCGCACATAAAATAATAGCCCATTAGGTGACGGAACAATACCCTGCCGACTAACGATAACCCTACTATATGTACCTACTTGTAGTTTTTGTAGCGATGATAGCTCAGTGGTTAGCGCGGTAGGTTCGCATGCCGAAGGGCGTGGGTTCAACCCCCAACAATGAGCTTGAGCTGCCGGTGAAGGAAAAACATCGTGAGGAAACCATAGCATGGTGGTAGGGTACTTTCTAGTACTCAGCTGGCTAGCTACCACCCTCAAGTTGAAAATCTGCCGCCAAGCATCTAACGGTGTGTTCCGGCAGCCTCGCTTGAGAGCCAGTTGCATTCCAGACTAGGTGTGCTTTACCATTTTCGACCACACCTTCACTTAACATCAGGTGAGCTGTGGTCAAACACCTAGCCTGTCAACCCTAAAAAAAAAAATGCTATATATTCACCGACAGCTTGTGCTCATTTGGGGGTTGAACCCACGCCCTTCGGCGTGCGAACAGACCGCGCTAACATCGCGACAAAGGAATTTAGACTACGTGCATAATGTCAGTTAATATGCCACAGGGAGACGTTTGATATGCTTCTGGGCCCAGCTATTGATTGTAGTTATTACCGCAGTAAGCCCTCTAACAAGTCGGTCAAATAAACTTTTATTTCCTGTGATCTCTTAAAGATCAATTCAAATATTGCGCGCGCCGGCGACAAGCGCTGAGCGACAAGTTTCTGCGCTAAGGTCCCGGTACACTGAGAGCGAGTCTGAAAGGTCGTGAGGCAAACGCATACCTATAATAATGAAACAAATTCTATTTGAATTATTGTCTGTAAATATTACTTGTACGTTACATTGTGTGAATTCTCATAACTGATAATTTTTTTTGTAAAAGTAATGAGACGAACGAGCAACCCTTCTGATGGCAAGAGATAATGCATGTCAATGATCATTGCAGCGATACATAAAACTTTGAGTAGCAAAACATTGTTCAGGGCATCGCATCACAAACAGGCAAACATTTTTGTTATCGATGTATTAAAAGTAGGTAAGTGGTGGCCTAGGCAAGGAAAGCGGAGCGTCGGTCGTCCAGCCGCAAGATGGGTCGACGATATTGTCACCGTCGCGGGTCGAACCTGGACCAGATTGGCACAGGACCGAGGCAGATGGCATGTAAAGAGAGAGGCCTATACCCAGCAGTGGGATAAAGAAGGCTGTGGATGATGATGATGTGTTCACAAAAAAATATATAAATATTGTATCAGTTATCTAGTTCCCATAGTTAGATGGCACAATGCGAGTTATATATTTTAACATATTTATATTTGTGTAAGCCCTAGTCCGCTACAGAGGACCCAGCCGGCTCGCTCTCAGTGTGTCGCCACCTTTACAGAAGCACCAATACCCAGTATTTGTAGCAATATGTAACGGTAACGTGTATCGCTCGGCTGTTATCGTTATATTTTATTCTCTGATGTCAATAACGAGCCCGCGGTGTCTCGAAAATTAGGCAATAAGAGTCGGACATGAGGAGAAATCTTATTGCAGCGTAACTAGCACTTGTCTCTGTAACCTGAGACTGAACGACTGGAGGCCTACGGAACTAAAAAGAAAAGAAAGAATGAAAAACATTTAAGCTCATTATTGGGGTTTGAACCCACGCCCTTCAGCGTGCGAATCGACCGCGCTGACCACTGAGCTATCATCGCTACTAAATATTATTATAATGTTGACTACCCTTATCAAATTTGTTTAAGGCAGACAATACAAAGTATAGCAATGGTTGCTTCATTTACATTTATGAAACAAAAGCAACAAAATAGTATTCATTCGTGTTATTAATGCTATATAACCACAACTGTTCTCAACTGTAGTAGTAAATTCTATACGTTTCCAATTCCAACGAATTTAAGACTCAAGAGTTTGCTATAAAAATATTCAATTTAAATATTTTCGTATAGCACACCAACAAAACAAGCACTGCACGTGTATATGCGCAGACAAAATTGGTTTAGAAACAGAATCAGAATATTTATAAAAATTGTCAGTGAATAAATTTACTATATGAAAGTTGATTACTTTTTTAATTTGGGAGCATCAAAGGAGCTTCAGACAAAGACCGTTTTTAGCAAACTATAAAAAAAATTAAGTTCCCAATTCAGTTGTGTGTATTTTTTTTTTGGTACATTTGTTTCCTCGGAACTCTGCCATTTATAAACCGATTTAAGAAAAGGTTTTAGTAAAGAACATAGATATATAGACAGATATAAACTCTGAACTGTTCAGTCCGGTGACGCTGTAGAGGCCATCTGCGGCCAACAGCAATAGTCATTAAAAAAAAACTTAATTGTGCACACCGAAAATGGAAATAAAGTACAGAAAATAAAAGAATCTTATGAGCTAGTGCCACAAGTGGTGGTCTTATCGATAAAAGCTATCTCTTCCAGGCAACCAAGAAAAAAAACACGATACGTACAACAGACGGGAGATATTTTTATACTTTGGAAAGGTATTCTTTCAGATTGGTTACATAGAAATTTAATAAAAATCAGTTCTTTAGTTTAACCCAAAATAACCTACAACCCATCTGAATTTGGGCATAGGGGCATAAAATCGGTGTTTTTAATTGTTAATTTATACTTGTTGTAGTATCGTTTACTAAAGATGCCTGAGCCAAAGAAAAATACGTGGCAAATACGCGCATTTCGTGTATTGTGTGGTGTAGCAGTATTTATATTGTTATTATTTAAAAAAAACATTAATATGCCTGCTAGTGAATATCTCTGCATGATGACAGAACTAAATTTTCATCCAGCAATCTCAAAAGCGACCAGAGACAAGTCATGCATAGATCATATCTTCGTTAGGGCCAAATTTAAGAAGATGCTTGGTGTCGTCGTCAAAACTGATATAACCGACCATGACATAGTCGCTTTAGGTGTATCTCTTTCTAAGCAGACAGTATTACGGCAGAGATGTAGGTATGTTGTGAAAACCAATTTTAATGCTGTAGCTAGTGAGCTAAGCCATACGGATTGGTCTAATTTACAGAGTATAAAAAATGTCAATGAGGCAGTTGAAGAATTCAGTAATATTATTGCATCGGCAGTTAACAAAAATTCCTCTAAAAAAAGGGTCAGTAGATCCGAATACATTTTAAAACCGTGGATTACTCCCGGTCTTATCCGATGCATGAGGACTCGTGATAAGCTGCACTTAGAATTAAAAAAACACCCAGACGATGCCACCCGGCAACTCGTTTACCGCAGATATAGAAATTTTTTCAATAGCCTCTTACACAAGCTGAAGCGTGACTTTGAAAGTACGGAACTAGAAGCCAGCAAAAATGATCCAAAAAAACTCTGGAAGTCCATTAAAACCATTATAGATAGTCCTAGTAGTCAGTCTCGGTCCACGGAACTGCTTAAATGCAAACCAACCAATCTAGAATCCGCTAACTTCTGTAACGAGTACTTTGCAAACGTTGGATCTCAGCTTGCTAGTCATTTGCTCAAATCTCTCAACACATCTGAAGCAGCACTTGCAGCAGACACGAGACACAAATGCACACAGGCTCACTCTCCTGACTCGTTTTTTATGCAGCCTACGGATGAAGTGGAAGTGGGTAGACTGATTGACAACCTGAAAAATAACAGTGCCCCAGGTCTAGATGGAATCAAGCCCAGTATGATCAAAACAATAAAGTTTGAAATTTTAGCCCCACTCACTCACATATTCAATATGAGCCTAACAACTGGCATATTTCCTGACCAATGGAAACTGGCAAGCGTCACGCCAATTCACAAAAGTGGACCCAAACATTTACCTGAAAACTATAGACCTATTTCACTCCTGGCTTCATTATCCAAAATTCTCGAAAGAATTGTGAATCACCGACTTGTTGGTTTTCTGGAAAAGTCTAATAGAATCTCAAGTCTACAATATGGATTTAGACGAGGAAAATCCACAGAAGATGCCGTGGAACTCTTGATTTCGAAAGTGGCCTCAAATCTAGATAAAGGACGAAAATCTGTTGGTGTCTTTCTCGACCTCGCCAAGGCCTTTGATACCGTTTCAATTGCAATACTCATTAAGAAGCTAGAACTAGCTGGAATCAGGGGTTTGCCGTTGAATTGGTTCCGAAGTTATCTCGGAGAAAGAAGTCAGTGCATTAAATTGGGTGACTGCACTAGTACTACGTTGCCTATCCCCTTTGGCGTACCACAAGGGAGCGTTCTAGGTCCTACCTTCTTTATACTGTACATTAATGACATTCACAATGCCTGCCCCTTGAGTACTAGTACTGATATAATTTGCTATGCTGATGATACTGTAGCTCTTTTCCACGGAAACACGTGGGAGTCAGCATTTCAGAGGGCAGAGTCTGGCATGTCGCTAATCAAACGATGGTTAGACGAGAACCTCCTTTCTCTAAACTATGGCAAAACCAAGTACCTTTGTTTTCATAAAACAAAAGCTTCGGAGCCTGATTCTAGACACAGCCTCAAAATCCACTCTACTTGCAACACTCCTTCCTGCAACTGCGAACTGATTTTCCGTTCATCAACTATCAAGTACCTAGGAGTCATAGTTGATGAACAGCTGACATTCAAGGCGCACATATCTTCTCTTGCGAAAAGAGTTCGCAAACTTATTCACGTCATGGGTGCACTACGAAACGCCGCCAACGAGCGGATTCTGCGCATGGTGTATATAGCTCTTTGTGAATCTATTCTGACTTATTGTATAACTGTGTGGGGAGGTGCCGGAGCCTTGGTTATGTTGGAAGTAGAACGGGCTCAGCGAGCGGTCCTTAAGGTCATGCTGAAACTGCCCTACCGGCACCCAACAGATGATCTATATGCCAGAGCAGAAGTGTTAAGGGTCCGGCAGTTCTACTTAAGGAGGGTGACTTTAATTGTGCATCAGAGAATGGGTTTACAAATTGCCCCAGGCTCACCTAAGAGGAGACCTCCTCGTGCTAAAGAGCCGCTTGTGAAATCTACTTTTGCCCAGCGTTTTCCTGATTTTAGGTTCCCATTTATCTACAACAAAGTTGATAAACAGCATGCCATCCGTCATAGAACTAGTAGAGAGTGTAAAGTATACCTAACTAAATATTTGTGCTCTCTTTCATACCTCGAGACCGAGAATATACTAAAAATAACTAATTAATATAACTTAATTTTGGCTCCAGTATTCTCCTCGCCATACACACATACACACACACACACATACACGCACGCACACACACACACACACACACACATACACACACGCACACACACCCACACACACATTCATTATGTAGCTTTAAAAATTATATCAAGTCCATTTATTTTCCCTAATTGTATATATAATATGTATTTAATGCCTAATGTTTAATGCTGAATTTGATTTGTTTACATTTTTTTCTTTTAACTTGTATAGTCTCCTGCGATACAAGCTTTTGCTTAGTGCAGGTCACTGTTAATAATCCTTTGTACACGTGCATTTTTGTAAATAAAGATTATTATTATTATTATTATTATATAGCCAGTCCTAGCGGCAAAAAGGTAACTGATAATCTTAACATAACCTAGGATTTATGAATTAAAAGATAAATTTCACAGCTCACCTGATATTAGTGACGATGCGGTCGAAGAACTTAGAAGCTCCAAAGTGCAGCTGTCGAATGCACCGTTAGATGCTAGCGTTTGGTTTTGTTATAATTTTATACAGACAAACGGAAGTCATAATCTATTTACCTACAAAGCTTCCGTCGTCGCCTGCGGGAACCCTTTAGATGCGATACCATAAAAAGCGATTCAAATAACTCAAGTGCTTACTCCCAATCTGAAGTTTTATAACGTTTAATCTTCCTAATAAGAAGCTTTATAATTATTACTCGTAAACCTAAAACACTGAAACTCATAATGACTAGACGTCAAGATCTACAGCAAACTGAATCCTTCTCCAGAGGCGTACCACTAGCTCAAACAACTAAAGTATTGTTTTTTTCATGTAAAAGTAATAAGACGAACGAAACGCTCTCCTGATGGTAAGGGATAACGCATGTCCATGACTATTGCAGCGATAAACAAAACTTTGAGTAAAAACTTTTAATTGGCCTACTTTTCTTATTAATTGTAATTGTCTATGTGCCTAGCTGTAAGTTTTTCTTTGATTATAAAAATAAAGTCCAGGGCATCGCTGCTTTGAGTCTCAACCTTCCTGTAATTTCCCTAGCTGCAAGTGCTATTCAGACCGGAACTGTTTACACACTACTGATTTTAGTGGCAGAATGTGTGGTACTGTGGTACGACATCCTGCTAAGATCTCCAAGTAAATAAATCAAATTTAATAGTTAAATAACGCTTAGTGTCTATTCTTAGTGTCTTGTCTCTTATGGTTTATTCTTCTTTTATATAGCCAGCAATGTACAAGATAAGATAAACAAATAAATATCGTAAGACATTACAAGCGCCATCTGCCCCCAAACTAAGCAAAGTTTGTACCATGGAAGTCAGATAACTGATAGAATACTTAAATACTTTTGTAAATGTATACTTATAATAAATTTATAAAGGAGCAGACATACTACCATTAAACCAACAGGGCTGTCAAAGTGACAAAGTGAATGTCTGATTAAAGTTATTTTTAAAAAGTGTTTCGAAAAAAAGTATGTCAGGTTATCAGCGCGAGAGAAACCGCAGCTAGTTTTATACTTATTTATAATACCTTTATTGAAGCGCCTTTAAGTTCTATCAGCAAAGTGAATGAGACAAAGTACTAGATATCGAAAGGCCCTGGTAAAAAAATTAGAGGCTTGTAGACTGGTTAGATTTTGCCAAGTAAATTACTTTACACTACTAACTAACATAACTTTTCAATAAGTATAGTAAAGTTGGCAACACTATACAAACAACAGAAATAATTTAAGGTAATTCCCCAAAAGTTTGAATTGCTTTTAACTGAGTTGCTATGATTATAGTTATATTGCAAACTGTTGTGTTTTTTTTTATGTAAAAAATAATGAGACGAACGAGACGCTCTCCTGATGGTAAGAGATAACGCTTGTCCATGACCATTGCAGTGATACACAGAACTCTGAGTCACAAAATAAAGTCCAGGGCATCACTGCTTTGGTGCTCATTACTTTCGAGACTTTCGATGGTTAGTCTCAACAGCCCAGTAATTTCGCTCTGGTACTGCGGTGGTACCGACCTAGATGACCTCCTGCTAAGGAGATCTACCACCAAGTGAATAAATATTTATATCTTAAAAGTGGGAGAAGTTATAGCAAGTTCGGCTTGCTTGGTGGTCACTTGGTCAGGGTTCAAATGACCAGGCTGCCTAGCCCTTCAGTAGCTACGCCACTTACACCATTGGCGACAGTAAAATTGACTGAGCTCGTGGTACGGCCCGACGCGTGATCTGTGAAACACAAGAAAATGCTAATTTGTATAAAGCAGCGTTGACTTGTTAGCTTTGCGATATTTAATCTCTGCCACGTCTCCAGTAAGACATCGTAATTGTTTTACTGCCGGCAATAAACGAGGCGACGCGATGATCGCGCGATTTGTAAACAAGTCGCGCGACCGGGCCGAGTCGCGCGGTTTGTAAGGCCGGCATTACACCGCTGCTCTCCCGCGCAGAGTTGTCAACAAAGAAACAAAGTATATATTGTGTTCATTTATTGGTATTTCTCATTAGTCTAAGTACTCGGTGGTAGATCATTTAGGTAGGTGTCACCACAGTACTAGATAAACTGCTGCCAAGCAATAGTGTATAAAATTTATACACTATTTATGCAATATTTAATATTGCTGTGTACTGATTTAAAGGGTATTGAAGCTAGGGAAATTACAGGCCTGTTGAGATTAACCATTGAAATTCTCAAAGTAATGTGCCAAATCAGCAATGCCCTGGACTTTGTTTTTCTACAAAAAATTCTGTGTATCGCTGCAATGATCATGGGCATACGTTATCTCTTACTATCAGGAGAGCGTCTAATTCGTTTGATTATATTTATATAAAAAAAGTAGAGTGTAGAGTCTAACCATTTTCATCTGCCATCATCAGCATATTATTTTCTTAACACCAAGCGAGATGGTGCATATATTAGACATGAAGCACACCTATCCATTTTAGTAGTTCCTACTATTTTATGCCTGAATTTGTCTTGTAAGTTGCCAATAAACTTTACTACGTGCGGTGTAGCCCTGGCTTATATCGGAGTTGTTGTCGAGCGACAATCGCGTCGCTTGGTATCGCGACAGACACGCTCGGTACGAAAGATAAGCGCTGATGAATCGCCATTTTGGAATTTGGATGGAATGAGAGATTTCGCTTCAGTTTCCAGGCAACTCTGTATTTACATATTTTGATAAGCTGTTTATAAATTGAGCTTATAATGCATAACAACTTTAGGAGAACCATTACTCGAGATAGAGGTAGGAAGGTAAATAAAAAAATTAAAAAACATGGACAAGTGCGAGTACAAACGAGTAGGTATGATAAATAATTCGGAAATGGAGTCTTGAAGGTTATGGATTTGATCCTATTTTTTTGTGATTAATCACAAAAACAAGGTCGACAAATGTAGTTTTCGGATTATTTTTCCTTTCTGTGTATTATAAGACTATGCTTCTTGCCAAATTTCATAGTTCTAGGTTAACGGGAAGTACTCTATAAATTTTGATTCCTTTGTGAGTGTAGAAATATGTGGTTTTATGTAATATAAACGGCTGTAACTTTTTTTACGATAACTGACAAATTTGATTTTTTATATATATATTTTTAATTTCAACTTGATACCTTCACGTGTTCCCGAGATTGAAGGTCTTGACTGACGGACTTATGGACAGACGGATAACAAAGTGATCCTGGACACTGTTATTTTCCTTTTGAGGTACAGAGCCCTCAAAAATGGGGACTGCAGACAGAAGTGAACACTTACAAACGTCACATTTGCATGGCAGTGACGTGTCGCATTGGCATGTCGGTGACGCGAACTAAGTTTTGCCCCTACCAAAATGCGTTCCCAAAATTGGAAATTGTTTTTTTTTTTAAATGCTGTGCAAAGACTTTGAAATACTTTAAAACATGTTGCTTTTCAAAACACGATAGATATAAGTTAGTCCTCTAGAAAAAAAACGCAAAGTTTTAAAAATAATCGCGGCCAAAGAAGTTTTTACTTAAAAAATACTCGGAGATAACATTTTGTGTGTTGGATTATTAAAATACCTACCATTACAACCACAAACAACCTTTTAAAAAGTCTGGAACTGCTGAAGACACTACTAGAATTTCAATTAGGGAAAAAATTGAAAACAGTTATAATACAGTTATCTAAAAAAATAGCATTTGCAGAAGCTATTTACTTTCTATTAAAGAAATGTACATATGTAGTTGGAGTCACAGTATAAGCACGGAGATTGTAACATTGTATTTAGTGTAACACAGTGTTCATTACCACGCCGGGATTTGAACTATTGAAGATTTCAATTCTAATTGGCACTGAACTATTCTACTCGTTACTCAATTGCATAAAAATGTTTAATTTCCTTTGTTCTTCCTCAACTTCGTAAGTACTCTGCAGCTGTATCTAGGTACATCTATCCATTTATATCTACACTATAATACAGAGAAAAGATTTGATTGTTTGTTTATATTGAATAGGCTCCGAAACTACTGGACCAATTTCAATAAACCTTTCCCCGTTGGGAAGCTACACTATCTCCGGGTGACATAGGCTACTTTTTATCCCTGTATTCTCACGGGAACGGGAACTACGCAGGTGAAACCGCGAGGCGTCCGCCAGTTAGTTATAATTAGGTTTCGAAGGTTAACTGTTCCTCTATAGCAGACATACTCAAAGAGTGCTCCGCGGAACTCTAGGTTTCCGCAAAGCCTTTGTGAGGGCTCCGTCAAAATATTAGTCATAATGGGAATAAAACTAACGAGTTACTGTACATCTAAATATTCTAAAACAAACTTTACTTTACTTTTAACTTTAGTCAAAAATACAGATAAAAGTGTAAAAATAGTGGATATGAAATTCAAATATGAGAGGCGCGTCATTTCATCCAGGAGCATAGTCAAAATTCTAACACTGACTCAACTGACAATAAAATACACATAAAACAATTTTTAATTACTTTAGGGCTCCGTCAAATGTTTCGCTTTCAGAAAGGGCTCCGTCGGCAAAAAAGTTTGACAACCGCTGCTCTACAGTAAACTTTTTTTGATGATATAATGTGGTGAAACATGGTTTTTCGTGTTGCTTCCAAAACTTCATCCAAGCTGTCAGTAAAGACTAAACCATGACTGACACGGACTGGACTTGGCCAAGACTCGACTTCGACTATAACTGTAGCTAGAAGGCAACTTTATTTACCTTATGAAACTTGAAAATATATAACACCTGGCAAACTGACAAATGATCAGAATCAAAAAAGAAAAAGAAGAATGATTTCAAGTAAGGATTTACTTTTCAACATTAACGGATCTGATCTATCTTATGGCGACAAATGCTATGTGGATTTTAATAACGCGATGAAAACATAGTTATTTGTGAAGTAATGAGGGCAGGGGAGTGCGGGTGCTGCTCAGTTTTGGAGCCATTAGCTTAAGTAAAATATCAACACGCTCCCGATGCCGATGCTACCCTTCACGCAGGGACGGACTCGGCGCGAGGAACACGCCCAGTATTTCATGACTTGTGTATGTTTCGACTGCAGGTGGCACGATTTCCATGCAACTCAATTTTTGCCATTTATAGACAAATGGAGCATAATTTTACAGTGAAATCACAGCTATTGGCATTTACTTTGGTCTTTATTTGCGGTAAATCACAAATGCTTGAATAAAACGGTAGATTATTTCATTTAAGCAATTGTGATTTACCGCAAATAAAGACCAAAATAAATGCCAGTAGCTGTGATTTCACTGTAAAATTATGCTCCATTTGTCCATATGGCAAAAAATTATTTGTATGATAATCGTATCACCTTAATTTCATTTTTCAATTGAATATAAAATTTTAGAAAACTGTAACAATATAATTACATGTAGTCACAAAACCATATAAAATGTATGTGTTTGGTGAGTTCTTTTTGTTTAAATCTATTGTTATTATGTATCTCTCCTAATACAGGTTTATGTAACCTTAAAAGGAGAGGCCAAACCCATGTTTTTAAAATACGCATCAATAAAGATTTTTTTGTTTGTAAAGTAATGGAAATGTTATTGTGTGTGTTTGTACAACGTTTGACTGTGTCCGTACAACGCTGCAATGGGGGGCAGCTTTTTAGGAACTATTCCCATTGATAGCGGCCTTAGATTTGCTTATAATTTGTAAGTAGCTTTATTTTTTTTTCTGTGTGTTAATTTGAAAAATGTATGTACCTATATTCTATTTTATTTATGCTTATTTGAAAGTATATTACGGACATTTTTATTGACAACTAGTTCTAAAAATACTTAGTATTAATTTTGAGGACCGAAAAACTATTTTTATGTGTAACTTGTAACTTTGGTGTAATCAATAAGACGAGCTACTTTGTTTTTATGTCGCTTGTTTTTATTAAAAGAGTAATTGAAGGTAACCTTTGATATTCCGCGAGCGTCCTGGCGGGCAGTCGGTCGGCCCTGACTTTGGCCGCGTGAAACTATGGCCCGCCGCAAATTAGCCCTTTATGGCCCGCAAAGGACTTAATTGTGGACACTGAGATATTTATAGCAAACGACCGCACGTGGACAGGTGGCGGTTCACTTACTAAGATGCTTATTCACTAATGCTGGATAGTTACATTGTTTTTTCACTTATTGATGAAAACAATTATCAAGATTTCAAGCTTTGTGTAACAGCGATAATGTATCTGATTGATGAACTAGACATCGAAGTGCAAAGCGAGACGGTCCCGCATGCGCGTTGCACTCTGCATTGAGTCCTTGAAAAAGTTCACCCGATATGACAGAAATAATTACAGATATTAGAATGATAAATTTGTCTATAAATTTGTCTGAGTGTTGTCCGTGTTATTTTTTTTATTCCACGGCGTATCCGTAGTTTCATTCCAGACAGATACTCCCGGTAAATACATTGAAGTAACAGAAATTATGTAAGCGACAAATCTGGAGCAGAATCTATCGTTTGATTTAACCGTACTTGTTTTTTATATAAAACAGATATAGGTATAAATAATATAATATTTTGTAACTTTTGTCTGTCTCTGTTTGTTTGTTTTGTGCTTGTTACAGAATTAAACGTTTTTCTTTCTTCTTTCTTTCTGTCTAATAAACGTTCTTTTTTTTTGTTTTGTTCACGTTGAATTATATTGTATACCCGACTATAGTTTCGGCCACATGCAGTGGCCTTCTTCATGGGCTGCTTAGAACGACCTCGACCTCGACCGCGACCTCGAAGACAGCGGGCGTGGGGATGGAAGCGAGTAGACATGAGAATGCGCCTGTGCGGTCTAGAGCCCTTCCTTCTTTCACGAATTCGATGAGGTCTCCAGGTAGGTGGCAGATTCCACCCTCTATCTCTATTTAAATGAGAATATTTATGAGAAGCAGGAAGTTCCTTTCGTTTGAAAAAATCAAGCAGTAACCGAGTAATTTCCAAGCATAAGACGCGTCAGTCACCATCGAGTACCTATTTACGTCGTACATTCGCGCACGTGTCTCCGCGCGCCGTCCCTGGCGCTAGGGCTCCGTAATCTCCTATTCCGTTCCGCGATTACCGTTCCGCTCCGGGACTGTAAACTTTACTCAGATAAGGATTACTACAGCGGATGAATTACAAAGTACCCACGATAATGCGCGCCAGATTAATAACAAGTTAGTACGGAGACGCCGCGTTAAGGGCGTCTTGTGTGCTCGGGATGAGCATTCACCGGGCGTGAGCATTCTCACAGCTTCGCGTACCTACTCAGCGAATATTATGGAGCTCAGCGACAAAACTCATCTTCATTTCTGTATAAGATAGAGGCAAATAAACACTCCCCTTGTCCAGTGATGCTACAAGTATACGTCTAATATTGTTCAGGTGACACAAAAAAAACCTATATTTAATAATAACTGATTAATCCAGGCGTTACTGTGCGGAAGTTCATTTTGAATATCCACGGTATACATTTAGTTTGTTTTTCAGTTACAACAGTGATGAGGACTTAAATTTTACTTGGTAGTAGATCTCCTTAGCAGGAGGTCGTCTAGGTAGGTACCACCGCAGTACCAGTTATTCTGCCACTAAGCAGTGGTGTGTAAGCATTACTGTATTTCTGTTTTAAGGATAGGTACTGCAGCTAGCGAAATTACTGGGCTGTTGAGACTAACTCTATCAAGTCTCAAAGTAATGAGCGCCAAAGCAGTGATGCCCTGGACTTTGTTTTGTTACTTAAAGTTCTGTGTATCGCTGCGATGGTCATGGACAGGCGTTATCTCTTACCATCAGGGGAGCGTCTCGTTCGCCTCATTAAATTGTAAATAAAAAAAAATTAACTAATTTGACAAGAATTTATTAATTAAAATTAATATAATGTAATTATATATAGAAATTAAACTTTACTCACAAGATACTCATAAGCTTAGAGCGTGCTAATCGTACGCCAAAAGAGCCGCATTGTAGGTACAACTTTTATCATGAGTATTTCTATAGAAAAACATTGACTATATGTATCAAAATGATATTTTAAATAACATGTTGATATTTTGGATCGATATTTTTTCTCGATTTTAGAGTTGCGTTGCGTCAGGACTAACATTTGTGTGACTAACATCGATGTTTGTTCTGTGTCTGGGCGTACTGTATGTATTATAAGTATGTATTTACAAAAAAAAAAGTATTAAGTATTCTATCAGTTATCTGTCTTCCATAGCACAAGCTCTGCTTAGTTTGGGGTCAGATGGCGCTGTGTGTAATGTCCTACAAAATTTATTTATTTATTTATTTATTTATATCCTACCAGGAAACAAGCAGCATGGCTGCGGAGTGACATGTTCTGATTATTAGAACAAACAGCTAGACAGCCGCGCTCCACTCGCATTGATTCAGAAAAGGGAAGGCATAAACCGTAGCCCGATTGTTAAAATGTCGTTACTTGCGATCGTAATGTCGAGTCACGTACACCGGCTTTATTGTATTTCTGTATCGTTTAACAAGGCCCTTTTTGTTAGTAGTCTCAGTGGCTCCGTGATTGGCTGGCGGCAGATCGGATCGGGAACAACTCATGGCCTATAGTTTGGAATAAAACAAACAGACGTATTGACGTTATGGCTACGATGTAATTGTATAAGTAGTTTATTTTTTTTTAATGGTTGACAAACACCTAGCTTAGATTTTTTACCACAGCTCACAGCAGCAGCAGCACAGCAGGTGTGCGTAGGTGTGGTTTAAGATGGTAAACACATGTAGCCTGGATTGGAACTGGCTCTCAAGTGAGGAATTGCCGGAACACACCGCTAGGTGCTTCCGACAGATTTTCAAGTTGTGGGTGGTAGCAGCCGAGTACTAGAAAGTACCCTACCACCATGCTATGGTTTCCTCGGCATGTTTTCCTTCACCGGCAGCTCAAGCTCATTGTTGGGGTTTGAACCCACGCCCTTCGGCATGCAAACCGACCGCGCTAACTAGGTACTGAGCTATCGTCGCTAAATACTTATTTTTGTTTTACTATTGCGAAACTATTCACGTTTAATTATATTGGATGCTCATAGTTTGCGCGTTTCGTATTTTGCTACTTTTTTGGTTTTACTGGTCTGGCGTTTCGTATTTTGCTACCTCCCTCAAGTTGAAAATTTGCCCCCAAGCATTTAACAGTGTGTTCCGGCAGCCTCACTTGAGAGCCAGTTCCATTCCAGGCTAGGTGTGCTTTACCGTCATCGATCACACCGTCACTTAACATCAGGTGAGCTGTGGTCAAACACCAGTCAGCTGTAAAAAAAAAAGTATGGGAACGTTGTAGCCGTACAGAAAATTCCTCTCAGCGAGCGAAACGGGGACATTTTTCTTTTCTTCGCCTCACTTCATTGAACAGACGCTATAAAATGTTCATGTTTTTAAGTGTTTTCAATTCTACCCGCGATACTGCAGCGGGGAATGATTTGTCCGTGTCGTCGCGAGCAGGTGCGGACTATGCAAACTATGCATGGAACCATGCCACTACTGATCCTAAAATATTCAGTTTTCGATTTGCCTACAAACGAGTTCTAAGTGTGCGGTATCTTCATTGACTGTCATTGTGTAAAGACATGGTAAGCAGAGGATTCTCAACGGCACTGACTTAGTGGAAACTTGTGTCGTCATCATCATCAGCCTATCGAAGCCCACTGCTGGTCATATGCCTTTCGCAAGACACGCCACTCAGTCTGGTCTTCGGCTTTTCGCTTCCATGCACCGCCAGCTAGCCTAAGTATATCGTCACTTTATCTACGTTTGTTCATTCGTGGTCTCCACTCCAGAACACGTATACCCTAGTGGTTTTCGGTTCGGCAACAGATATGTCCAGCCCATTGCCACTTCAGCTCGCTAATATGCTGAACTCTCTGTGACTCGTTCTCTGGCAAATTACTTCGTTCCTGATAACTATCCCACAGATACATCCCAAGCATAATTCTTTCCATAGCTCGCTGAGAGAGTTTGAACTTACGGACCATTCTCACTGCGAGTGTCCACGTTTTGAATCTGTAGGTCATGGCAGATAGATATGCACTGATTAAATACTTTTTTCTAGAGAATTTGCAGATGGGTGACAAGAAGACTCAACGTAGTTTACCAAATGCTGCCCAACCGGACCGTATTCTTATGTTGGTTTCACTCTCAAAATTGTTTTTACTTATATCAAGTGTCTACCCAACGTAAATATATTTTTGAACAATGTTTAAACAAAACGAAACGAGTTTATTCCTGTCTAATGTCAAATTTAATCACATACAAATAAGGCTTTGTCCATCTTAGTCCCATTGTTTTTTTTAAATTGTCATTTAAAATAAACAATGGGACGCGCCATGCAAGGGAGATTTATACAAATGGTACTAATCTATCTAAACTATTATAAAGAGGAAAGATTTAATTGTTTGTTTCCTTGTTTATTTGTATTGAATACGCTCCGAAACTACTGGACCGATTTCAAAAATTATTTGACCCTTGGGAAGCTACACTACCTCCGGGTGACATAGGCTACTTTTTATCCCTGTATTCCCGCGGGAACAGGAACTACACGGGTGAAACGCGCGAGGCGTCCACTAGTGTTTTATAAAGTGTAGATATAAGGTCATATCCTTTATTTTCAGATCGTTGTGCATCGCGTAGTTCTTATTATTGCAAAGAAAGAGAATGTGACTTTATTGTTAGGAACGGTACTTGAATAAATTATGAAATTTATCATTCTTCTTTCTATTCTATGATATGAATATTTTAATCTACGGCTTGCGCAGGTTCGAACAAAAAGGTCAGATAATATTTTTTGGATACAGCTTGCGAAGACAAAGTCGTCACCTTCAATCGATCGACGCTCGGGTTATAGGCGCTTTGGTTTGGATCCAGATAAAAGCCAGTGTAAACCAGCCAAATGCTTGTCAAACGCACAGCAAAAGTTTCATTACACATTTTTTATCGTAAAATAATGAGACGAACGAAACACTTTCCTGGTGGTCTACCAACATCGTACGAACTGCTAAGCAATACAATTTGCTGCCCGAGTGGGTGTTTCCTGATAGATACAATCTGGGTGCCTTCAAGGTGCGAGTGAATCGGTTTTTTTCTAGGCAAGCGTTCTCCATCGTAGACCGCATCTTCGCTTAATATCAGGCGAGAAGACGGTCAAATGCCAGAAACGCAATTAAAAAACGCTTGTTTAGCAAAACACAAAAAAAAAAACAATGAGAACAACACACACATGCACACACACTGTGGTTTTCAACTACAGGGATCACCGGAAGACCAGCGCTGGTCATACTTAGTATGACCAGTACTATGCTGAGGTGAGCCCTTATTTTAAAACTGTTTGTCTCTGTTTGTTCGTTTATGTTTTGTGTTTTTATGTTGCAGAATAAAATATTTTTCTTTCTTTCATGCAAAATATCATCAATGCTCCGTCTATGCGCAAGACAAACACGGAACCCTAAAAACGAACTCGACAGCAAATTATGAATATACATAGCCCTCGCCTGATTTGTAAAAAGCTGAACATTTCGAAAATCCATTCGCATTTCTCTCGATTGATATAAAAATTATCGGAGAGCCGATAAGATGGCGCCGCGCGATCGACTCGACGCCGCGACGCAGAATGCATTCAAATTAGCGAATTTCGCAAAAAAAATCGCTGCAAACACGACGCGAATATTCGTGCGAAATTAACGAGTGTCCCACAAAAAGAGCCTGCGTCCTCATAAATTCTCTCAAATGACGTAGGGGTTGGAAATAATGGATGTTATTAAAGCATTATCTGTCAATGCGGAATTATCTATCGCGGATTCAGATTTATGATCCTCGTATTAAATACTCGAAATATAACGTTAAACTTTTATTATTGGACAAATAACACTAAAATGTTACAAACGTGAATAAAGCACTTCATCATATTATCAGTATCTTGAGAGCCAGTTCGATTCCAGGCTAGTATGTTATCTTCAATCACACCGTCACTTAACATCAGGTGAGCTGTGGTCAAACACATAGCCTGAGAACCATTGAAGTGTCAATTCTACAAAATTAACTCAATTTTTTTGTTGCAATCTTAAAGTATGTTCTACAATTTTTTATTGCCTTGGCACTTAACAAAATTGCAGATTAGGTAGTGCCCTCAAATTATAAGAATTACTTTGTAAAAATACTCTAATGTTAAGTGTTTTAGCTGATTATCTTTGAATAGTTTTTGTAAATCATACATCACTATTACAAAATCAACTTACAAAAAAAATCCGTGAATACATTTTACAAATCGTCGTGAATCCCACCCCTGTAGGCACGACAAATGAGCGATCGTCAAACCGCGAGTACGCATCAAACCGTCAGATCCACTCCCATCAAGCCATCAAGCTTCCATCAAGCCCATCAACAAGTGAAAAGACAAACGATTGACAAAACGCCTCCTCCCTAAACACAGGACGTTTCGTATTTTTCCCCCAAGTGCTTACCTTAAGAGGATTACAGCTGGGGGGAAGGAGGTTCACCAAGAAATTCTCAGCGCCAGTAATTTATCTCAGTAATGGCTGAAGCCGTTTTCCCCGCCTTTTTTGGATCCCGGGAAAATCAAGGGCAGACGGCGAGAATTTAAAACCATCGCGAGTATTCCCAGGACGTTAATTTAAGGAAAACATCAGTGATTTAGTGCTAAGTGATTCTGCTAGTAACTCTGTGGTGCGCTGTACTTCTCTGGCATAGAAACTATGACATGTTTCGGGTGGAAATATATCAGCTTCTTGCATTTTTGAGACACGCAATTATAGAAGCAATTTTTTTTATGGTATCACAACTCACAGGGGCAGACTTTCAACTTGAGGGTGGTAACTAGCCAGCCGAGTACTAGAAAATACCCTAGCACCATGATTTCCTCACGATGTTTTCCTTCACCCACCCTCAAGTTGAAAATCTATCGCCAAGCATCTAACAGTGTGTTCCGGCAGCCTCACTTGAGAGCCAGTTCCATTTCAGGCTAGGTGTGCTTTACCATCTTTGACCACACCGTCGCCTAACATCAGGTGAGCTGCGGTCAAACACAGCCTGTGAACCATAAAAAAACTCAATTTTGGGATTTGATCCCGTGCGTGCACCTCGGTGCGCATTCCGACCGCAAGAACCACTGAGCTCGCTTTAAAAGCAAATTACTAAATTGATTTAGTGCTGATTAAATTTTGCTACTGTAGCTTTCCAGTAACTAAAAATTCAGGTTAAAAATGAAAAAAAAAAGTTTTAATTCTGTCAAGATTCGTTCAGAAACAACAACATGATCTCCAGTCAATAAATTCGCAAAATTGATGAAGTCAAGAACAATTAACATTTTGATAATTACATAAAAATAGTTTTCTATTAAGCAAACAATTTCGCCCCTTTGTTAAAGTTCATTTTGTTTATCAAATTTCCTTGAAAAACGATCTACATTTTAAAACACGCAGTACTTAGTAAATCTATTAAGCCTTTTCAGGCTAGTTTCTAAACAAGTTAAACTCGCCTCCAGGGACTTTAATTTTGCTCAAACAAATGCCTAACAGGAGCTATTTCGACCTATATAAATATTAATAGACTGCAAAAGGCATTCTAGACTAGAGTCCTATATTAAAATGAAATACGTATGCGTCCTGTATTTTGTAGCGATGATAGCTCAGTGGTTAGCACGGTAGGTTCGCATGCCGAAGGGCGTGGGTTCAAACCCCAACAATGAGCTTGAGCTGCCGGTGAAGGAAAACATCGTGAGGAAACCATAGCATGGTGGAAGGGTACTTTCTAGTACTTAGCGGGCTAGCTACCACGCTCAAGTTGAAAATCTGCCGCCAAGCATCTAACGGTGTTTCGGCAGCCTCACTTGAGAGCCAGTTTCATTCCAGGCTAAGTGTGCTTTACCATCTTCGACCACACCTTCCCTTAACATCAGGTGAGCTGTGGCCACCTAGCCTGTCACCATTAAAAAAAAAATTATGCTACGTGTAGATTTGGTTAGGGAGATTTTAAGTATCAGACCGCATCTTCGCTTTACATCAAACGAAAAAGCGATCAAACAAGCCAATATGTCACAAAAAAACCCGAAAACTATTGTGATAGACCCATTGCCCACAACGAAATGACTATAGGAATACCTAAAGCTAGATAAGCCGGATAAGTGACTGGAAGCAAAAACCAAAAAGAGAGGCCTGTTTTTTTTTTAATGTAAAAAGTAATGAGACGAACGAGACGCTCTCCTGATGGTAAGAGATAACGCCTATCCATGACCATTGCAGCGATACACAGAACTTTGAGTGACGAAACAAAGTCCAGGGCATCAATCAATCAATCATCCCAGTAATTTCGCAGCAGTACCCTTCAAACCGGAACACAGTAATGTTTACACAAGTTTTGGCAGGAACGCGGAAAGAGTCGTGTCGCCCCGTGTGTATTTTTTTCCAAAACTAGTGTTTTGTCGAGTGTTTGTGCATAAAAATGGTGGTGTTTTATTCATAAAGTGCCGAATCACAAGCGCGAGTGTGAGAAAATGATAATATAATGTGGTGAAACATGACTAACAACAAGCAACACGATGCTTCCAAAACTCCATCGAAGCTTTAGTAAAGTCGCCACTACTTTACTAAAGCATGACTGGACTTGACTGACGCGGACTGTACTTGACCAAGACTGGACTTTAACTATAACTATAGCTACGAGGCAACTTACTTAACTTTTGAAACTTGAAAATATAAAATACTTGACACTGGCAAATGCTTAAAATGCGACGCCAAAACCAAAGAAAAAAAAATGTTTACACGCTACTGCTTGGCGGCAGAATATCTAGTACTGCGGTGGTACCTACCTACCTAGACGACCTCCTGCTAAGGAAATCTACAAATGTCGACAGTGGACTTATAATGATACTAGATTTTAGTAAATCCCATGTAGTAAAACATTGGATCCCATGATAAAAGTTATTTACATTAACGGGTAGGAACTTCTATTGGATATTCTTTGACAGCGGATGAATGTTATAGCATAACCGGCATGTTAATAATACTTTATGGTACATAGTTGAAGTTGCTTTGTCTGCGGAACGACTCCGGTACCCATCGCCCCGGGATATAATAAAATGCTCAGTTATAATGACGGAAGCCTTTATAATCGGAATGGCGTCCTGTTATCTATTCTTGTTAACGTTTGTAATGGTTATGAGATGAGCTTTATGGGTTTGTATGATAATAGCTCTATTGTTTCCATATTAAAGCTGTATTATAGATAGATAGATAGATAGATAGATAGATAGATAGATAGATAGATAGATAGATAGATATATATACAAATATATAGATATACAGATAATAATTATATATATAGATAGTAGATAGATAGATAGATAGATATACAGATAGATAGATAGATATACAGATAGATAGATAGATATATAGACAGATAGATAGAAACTAGTAAACCTCATGAACTAGTGCCACAAGTGGCGGCCTTATCGCTAAGAGCGGTCTGTTCTAGGCAACCAAAAATAGAAAAACACGACAGATGGCATAAGAAACAGATAGGAGATGTAACAATAATAAGAAAAATAAATGTTAGGTATATTTCCGAGGGAAAGATAATGTAGCATGAAGTATTATCGTTTGCTACTACGTGGTCGTGCAGCCGGTTACAATCCCTTCAAATCAAAATAAACACAAAACTCACAGAAATAATACAGATGGCGCAACCAACATATCACGCGTAAAAAAGCAATTTAGAGACAAAGACATTTTTACAAAAAAAGTGCTTCGCCCGAAGTAAGTAAGGCCTAGCAGAGGTCGTAAAAGAGCTGTATAATCTAGAAACAGGTAGGTATCAGGTCTCTGGCGGGCGCAGTAGTGGTAAATCATATCGATACGAGCCAGGCTTCGCAGCGAGCCGCGCGACTCTTTTTAGCTGGGCCAAACTACAGGCGAGAGCGGTTTTAAGGTGGTTCGATTTCCATACAAAGAAATTTTTGCCATTTATGAACAAATGGAGCATAATTTTACAGTGAAATCACAGCTACTGGCATTTATTTTGGTCCTTATTTGCGGTAAATCACAATTGCTTGAATAACCCTAACCCTTACCCTTGATTGATGAATAACCTTAACCCTTATACTTACAGAATATTTGTATCAATGAGCACCTTTCATGTTTAAAGAGAGTATCAGCGATATTTGTTTACGTGTTTGACCGCACGATTGCACAATTTTCTTAGAATAACCGAAATAACCACAGAGCGATGGTTATCTCTTACGCTATGTCATTTGGGCATGTGCAATGAAGCATTACAAGAGTTCTTCTCAAAATCCCACCACTCTTGTTTGTTACTCTTTCACGCAAAAACTACAGAACGGATATGAAAGAAATGTAGTATGGAGGTAGCTGAAACCCTGGATTAACACATAGGCTACTTTTTATTCTGAAAACATGTAGCGTATAACACCGTGGGGCGCAGCTAGTAAAGTTATAAAATTATATAATACATTATATAGTCCAACATCAGATAGTTACAGATCAGTTACGTCTTTTTTAATTATCGGTTGAAATTGAAACACAAAACAGTTTAGTCCAGAGCTTTCATCGCAGCCATGTTTTGCCCTGTGTGTGACGGTATAAAGTTAAACCCTATTTACGAGTTAGGTATTCTAAATTACAATCAAACAACCCTTGCCTCTCAGTCCACGCGCAAAAAGATGTCTCTTCATTTTACACCAAAAATAAAATCTTTATCCGGGGATTAGAAAGACCCGAAGTCCCGCGGAGGACGCCAGCCACAGACTAAAAATACACAGATGTATTCCTAACAGCAAAACTAACCACGCACAATCTATCTATATCACTAATATTATAAGAGTTTTGGCGGGAACGCGGGAAGAGTCGTGTCTCTCCGTTGTATTTTTTTTCCAAAACTTGTTTTGGAAAAAAAAATACAACGGAGCGAAACACACATAAACACTCGACAAAACACTAGTGTTTTGTCGAGTGTTTATGCATAAAAATGGTGGTGTTTTATTCATAAAGTGCTGAATTACTTTGATATTTATAGTATTTGTGATGATAGCTCAGTGGCTAACGCGGGCTATTTGCATGCGGAAGGGCGTGGGTTCAAACCCGAACAATGCTTGAGCTTGAGCTGCCGGTGAAGAAAAACGTCGTAAGGAAGGGTACTTTCTAGTACTCGGCTGGTTAGCTACCACCCTTAAGTTGAAAATCTGCCGCCAAGCATCTAACGGTGTGTTCCGGCAGCCTCACTTGAGAGCCAGTTCTATTCCAGGTTTGGTGTTTTCGACCACACCGTCATTTAACTTCAGTTGAGCTGGGGTCAAACACCTAGCCGGTCAATCATAAAAAAATCTCCGCCAGTATCCGAGCTGCCCCCCCAGCTCTGCCTAGCGTGGTCTCTGCGCATGTCTTGGTCGGCGACGAGGGCAGGGGGGCACGAGCCCGCTATAATTTATCTCACTAATGGTTTTAAAGCTGACATCTGCCCTTTTAGGGAACCATGAACAGGCGACGGTTTATTTTCTTGGCGGGAAAAGTGCATTTTTTTTCCCGGCAGCGTTATTTTGTTTATGATGTTTACCGCTTAAATTGTTTTCGGAGGGAAATGAAGCGACTTTATATCGGGGGACGTTCCCGGCTGTCTCAGAATTCCGACACTTGTAGTCAAATGTTATTAAATGATACGGATGACGCTTTGTTACTTAGTTAGCTTTGTCGGATTGTTTTATACGCTAAAAGAACTTCGGAGGTTTCAAGTTTTAACTTAGCTCATTTGGTAGGGTGTGGGTTCGATTCCCGTCAGGACAAACATTTATGTGACGATGAATGTTTGTCCTGTGTCTGAGTGTTCCGTATCCCACTAATATTATAAAATATGTGAAAGTTTGGATGGATGGACGGATGAATGTTTGTTACTCTGTCACGGAAAAACTACTGAACGGATTTGGATGAAATTGAAGAAAGACCCTGGATTAACACAGATTTGGCTACATTTTATCCCCAAAACTTGTAGCGGGTAACACCGCCGAGCACAGCTAGTATATGATAAGTATGTATTTACAATAAAAAGTTTCCAAAAATAATATTCTGTCAGTTACCTGGTTCCTATATAACAAGCTTTGCTTAGTTTGCGGCCAGATGACGCTGTGTGAAATATCCTACGACATTTATTTATTTGTACGAGCAAGCCAACCAAGAAGTCAGTGCCAAGATGTGGACAGTTTTCGGATGCGTGACTGCGAGTGGCATTAGCAACCGAGCGCTACCGTGTGTCGGCAAACGCGCTATTTAAACACGAAAACACTCGGTTGTATTTTTTGTCTTGCATAAATGTGGTCATAGGCTATCGCGTCCCATATTATCTCTGGCATTAAAGCTTATCAATCATTTAGGCTAGGTGTAGTTTACCATCTTCGACCAAGCCGTCACTTAACATCAGGTTAACTGTAGACAAACACCTACCTTGTCTGTCATTAAAAATAAAAATCAATCATGAAAATGTCTGTACAATTTATTTTCCATATAACAAATTAACTTATACCGATTAATTATTAATTGGGCTCTCAACTACTCGAAAATATGCTGCTTTTAAAATGTTTATATTATAATTAACATTCAAACAATTAGCATTGTTACCGATACAGTTGCGTTAAATTCTCTTCATTACGTGAATTAACAAGTAAACTTAAAATAAAATTAAGCCGCAAACATATTTTGTGAAAACAATTTCCACTTTTCTCTTCATGAAAACGTGATGAAACTACTTGTATATTCAGAAAAAACTAAAGCCGTTTAGCGATTTAGCTCACAGCCGAAGGTGTATCATATTATTAACATAGATATAGTAATTATGTTTATCACGGAAACTTAATTACACACACACACACACAGACACACACACACACTATTATATTACTTTATTACACTTACTTTTTCTTTTAATTTTATTGTGTATTAATATAAATGTTATGTAGCGATGATAGCTCAGTGGTTAGTGCGGTAGGTTCGCATGCCGAAGGGCGTGGGTTCAAACCTCAACAATGAGCTTGAGCTGCCGGTGAAGGAAAACATCGTGAGGAAACCATAGCATGACGGTAGGGTACTTTATAGTACTCGGCTGGCTAGGTACCACCCTCAAATTGAAAATCTGCCGCCAAGCATCTAACGGTGTGTTTCGGCAGCCTCACTTGAGAGCCAGTTGCATTCCAGGCTAGGTGTGCTTTACCATCTTCGACCACACCTTTAGGTATTTCATTTATTTTATGGTAGTCATTTAGGTGTCACCCTCATTTTTTTCCGTGACGACTCGCATTCTCCAGTCAGTCCACTGTAACATGAGTGAAACGTCGAGATAAAGAAACAAAACTAATTTATTACATTTTGTGCGCGATTGAGTCTTAAAAATTAACAAAATCGTTAAACTTAAAAGTTACTAATTTGTAGCAAATTCACAGATTGCCTTTACCAATAAGGTTTATGAAACTTATCATACTATGCTGTGTATATCAATCTATTACTTTATTTTATTGGATCTTGAATTGGTTTTAATATGTATTTTATTTATTTTTTATATTTTTTTTTCTACGGTAGTCATCATCATCATTTCAGCCGTAGGACGTCCACTGCTGGACATAGGCCTCCCCCATTGACTTCCATAAAGACCGGTTGGAAGCGGCTCGCATCCAGCGCGTTCCTGCGGTCTTTACTAGGTCGTCTGTCCACCTTGTGGGTAGTAGTACTCACTTTTAATTAGGTCAGATACTCCAACTTTAGTTTTGATCTTTAAATTACAGTCAAACATCAGTAATCTCATATAAGTAGAATCCCTATTATAAATGTGAAAGTTTCGATGGATGGATGTTTGTTACTCTTTCACGCAAAACTACTGAACGGATTTGGATTAAATTTGGTAAGGAGGTAGCTGATACCCTAGATTAACACATAGGCAACTTTTTATCTCGAAAACTTGTAGCGAGTAATACTGCGCGGCGCAGCTAGTCAAATATAAAACTGATTGTTTCTGGTAGTCGTCTGGCTATTTACTGCGCCCATAAAGGAAATCGTCGCTAATGTGATGAAACGTTCCGGTTACCTCAGTCGGGAGCTAGGTCCCATTCTAGATAACCCATTAGTATATATTCCAAGCTACCATCTGCGATCAGACTACAATTGAAACAAGATGAGTGACATTAGGACATCACACACAGCGCCGTCTGACCCCAAACTAAGCAGAGCTTGTGTGATGGAAGTCAGATAACTGTTAAAATACTTAAATACTTTTTAACTTTTTACTTTTACAGTTAGCTGCAGTAGGTACTTAAAACTGGAATACAGTTTGTTAAGTAAGGATCATGCAAAATTATATTTTTTATTCTTAAAATTTTATTAACCTTTTAACAACTTTAAATAAAGCTATGTATATGAAGTTCAATAATGCTGATAAAAATGTAACCGAAAAGTTTCACCTGAATCATCCTGAGCAAACCTTAGTTAATTACACGAAGTCAGCAAAAACTAAGCCCGAACTAAGGGCCACCGAAATTATAATTAGCAAAAACTCCGGATTAGAAAGGAGCTGAGTCGGAATTTCGGCTAAGACGCGGGGAAATTGGCAAAGTTGGCGCAGAGGTAAAGCTTAAATAATAGTCAGTGAGGAGTCTGCGACATTCGCTGAGCGAGCCGCCCGCGTCTACACAGATACAGCGAAACATTGCGATTCTCTAGGATTCTTGC
Source organism: Biston betularia (assembly GCA_905404145.2). Lineage (NCBI taxonomy): Eukaryota > Metazoa > Arthropoda > Insecta > Lepidoptera > Geometridae > Biston > Biston betularia. The sequence goes on from FR989863.1 coordinate 496,115, forward strand.
GCTGTCAGCGTTGACTGTCAGCGTCGGATAAGCTTTCTGTTGCAATATTAAGATTTGAACAACAAAATATTATGGGATTAAATTTGAACTACTGATAAGTGAGAAAGAAATCATTTATTTTAAAAAGCACTAGACAATACAATATACACTAGTAGTAGTACCTAGTATTAGATTTAAAATACTAATTAACGATCATTAATAAATAAGTAGTTTAATGTAATCGATTTAGGCGTTACTTTGCGGAAGTTCATTTTTAGATTAAATGTTTTTATTATCTCAAGTTAGATAAATACTCGTATTTATAACTAGCGGACGCCTCACGGTTTCACCCGCGTAGTTCCCGTTCCCGTGGGAATACAGGGATAAAATATAGCCTATGTCACCCTGGGGTAGTGTAGCTTCCCAACTGTGAAAGAATTTTTGAAATCGGTCCAGTAGTTTTGGAGCCTATTAAATACAAACAAATATGCTTATAATATGTCTCTGACACTTATATATTTTAACACTACAAATGTCCAGGCGTATAAAAAAGGATAGTAAGTACTCAGTACTGAAAATTTCTCCGCAGCACTGACAGCTCTGTAAACGTACAGGGTTAAATAAAAATAAACTTTTTTTTTACTTATAATATATACGGAACCTCCAGACACAGAACAAACATTTGTTTATACCTTAAAATGCTTGTCCTGGGTGGGAATCGAACCCACGCACTAAAGCTCTTGAAGCAGACATGCTACCAATGAGCGAACAGGGCTGTCAATTGAGTAAATTCCTTATTTTCTACATTACGTAAAGTTATTGTGACGACTGTTCGTTCATTTAATTTTTCCTCTGTTCCAGAACCGACACAGAGGTATCATATCGTAGACCAACAAGATGAAGGCGCGCAAGTCTGCAACCTCCGGTTTTTCCCACCATTATTAAATTTCCGGCGCAGGTAGCGCACAAAGCTCGTGTAATATTACTTTTTCTTTAAAACATGTAGCAAAAAGTGTAAAACGGCCGCGGACCGACCGCGCGTTACGAATGGCGGTAATTAGGACTCATACCGGAGGCTCGAGGCGCACCGAGACCGATCGGTACTTACCTACTCAGCTCTCGGGTAGAGGAAATCTATTTGAAAGAAAGAAAGTTTTTTTTTTTCTGTACACACAAGCACAACAAACAGAGACAAACAGTTAGTTAAATTTCGGGAGCACATTTTTAACTTTTTTTAAAAATAAAATAAAACTAGGTGTTGTCGATTTGGAGGCTTTAATATTAATGATTAAAAAGTAGTACAAGACTATGTTACGCCGGTGGTCCAGTCGCCGGGACTGTCTACTCAGCGGTATGCCGAGTCAGACATTTGAGAAAACAGACTATATATTATACATTAATCGAGAATTGAACAGCCAAGGGTATACATAACTAGTTACAAAATAGGGGCTTACCTCAACATAATACTGGTCATACTAAGTGGTAAGACCAGCGCTGGTCTTCCGGTACACACTTGTCGGTCAAACAAAATAAGCATAACATATTACCAACAACAAAAACAAATATAATAAAACGAAATTAAAAACGCACACAAACGAACAACTCTGCCAAAATATCAACCTACAAATGACAACAGCCCTGTTGGTTCATTGGTAGTATGTCTGCTCCAAGAGCTGAAGGGCGTGGGTTCGTGCGTCTAGTTCCTCGTCTCCCTCTCCTCCTCCTCTCCACGTCAAAGTCGATACTTTTTGCAGATTATCCTTTTAGCGGCGCCTATTATAACCTCTTACAATCTCTATAACAAACGTTTGGTAAAAACTGTGCACTCGGAGCGCCTTAAATTATACAACACCTCACCTTTTGTTCTGTGAGCTCTTGCAAAAAGGGGAAAAAAGTGTAACGGGCTTATAAAATGTTACTGTTTATTACATTAGTCGAAAAAAGACTGTGGAAAAAAACATGGGGATGCCTACTCGGATTTACCCCGTAGGGGAGGATAATAGCACTCGCGATGATAGATCAGTGGTTGGCGCGGTCAGTCTATGAATGGCGTGGGTTCAAATTCTAACAATGAGCTTCAGTTGCCTGTAAAGAAAAACATCGTAAGGAAATCATAGCATGGTGGTAGGGTACATTATCTGACATCAAATAAAGTTTGTTCTGTTCGCCAAATCAGGTTTGGTTTCAACCTTAAAAATCAATTCAATTAGTTTTGTTTATTAAACTGTAATGATATAATGTGTAATTTAACTGTAAGAGTTAGCTTTTATGTATGTAAGTATGAAAGACAACTAGTGCGACATTTTCGCTTGCAAAAAAGCACGCTAAATTAAGATTTAAAAAAAAATACTTGGCTGGCTAGCTAATAGCCTCAAGTCGAAATTTATCGCCAAGCACTTGTTTAATGATAAGTTCCAGTAGAAATGATATGATTTGAGATCAAAAAAGTGCAAGTGTCCTATTCAACATCAAATCCAAAAAAATTCAAGATAAATGTGCTACAAAAACAAAACAGAACATAAGACGACAATCTTTTCTTAATTAATGTAAAAAGGCGTCAGAAAACCGCGGAGCGCAAGCAAACTGCAAGCTTATAAGGTTTTAAAACAATAGGTACGAGCCGTGCGCGGGCACTATCAAAACTAGAAGATAAACATAAATGCAGATCTGCCTCGACCCTATTATGAATATTGCATCTCCTGACGTCCCTCCCGCGCCCGCCCCCGCCCCCGCCCCTGCTCCCTGGCCCGACCGCAACAGGACACATCCTAGCCAAAAGCCAAATGAAAATTTAATCTGAAATGATCGCGGCGCTAACACCGACGCGACGGTACCACGGAATTTATTCATACGGGCACTGCAGCGACGCGGTAATAAGTAAAAACTAACAAAGAGCCTGGAGAAATATGAGTGGAGTGCGCCATTAAAACAATAAATGTCCGACGAACAAAACCGGCCACGGACGCCGCCGCCGCCGCCGCCGCCCGCCCCGCCGCGCCCCGCGCTCCGCGCCGCTTATTCTGATCTATCGCCACAGATTTCTATAAGTTTTATCGGTTTAAAAGCATTATCCTTTACATATTCACTAGAGATATCTTTTTAGTGTATTTTAAAAAGTTGTTTGTTGGCAACTGGCTACCAACGAAAGAACTGTAAGAGGATAGAGAGACTTATTATTCCAATTTGTTTGTTTGTGTATTTTTAGTTTTAATTTGTTTGTTTGTGTTTGTTTGTCTCAGTCTCGACCAAGCACTCGAAGAGTCAACACGTCCTGAGGATGCCTCGTGTAAAGGCGACACACGTGTCGGCAAGTGGTTACTGTAGAGAGAGGAGGATTTTAAAACTTGTGGTTATTTTAATTAGATTTTTGCTAAATTATATTTTTAAAGTTTATGTTAAATTAGTTCTAGATATTAAGTAAGATTAGGTTTTTAATTAATAAGTTGTTGTCAAATTAGTTAAATTTAAGTCCTCATCACTGTTGTAACTGGAACGACTGTTAAGCGGAAATAAACTAAATGTTTACCTTGAAAATTCAAAAAGAACTTCCGCAAAGTAAGGCCTGAAGCAATCACTTCCGTTTTAGTTAATATGTTTATGAGTTTGTAGTTGAAATGTCGTTTCTTTTTGTCGATACAGATCATCTAGTTATTGTTACGTACATTTAACAGTAGGAGTGAGTAGGCGAGCCCGGGTAGAGGTTAGTTATTACTCCGTCAATAGGCTTTCAGAAACTTATAAACAACATTCATCAAATCGTAATGGAATCGTAAAAAAATCTATAAAGAAACCCCATAAAAGTCGGCAAATACTGTAAAAAGAATATTTACTCGATGGCAACGACTTTACAATATTCGTTTTGAGTAATGATGAAAATAATAAAAGCTTATTTTGGTACATCGCCCGTCCATTTTATTGATGGAGCATCTGACGCAATCGGTTCCAAAATTACTAGTGCAAAGAAAATGAGAACTGTCTGCGGTGGGAGGGGTACGGGCGGGATGCGTCTACTTCGCTTCGGTTTATTTCTACTTAAAACAATACAAATACAAATAATTTATTAATAACACCCCAGTTACAAGTCAAACATGATTTACTTATTTAAAATTAATTATTATATTCTTTACGAATAAATCTTATCGACATTATGTATAGTTAAATTAATTCAAGAAAAATCTTTAAGCTTGTAAGTAAGAAAAATTGTTCCTGCATTAGCCAAGACTTCAATTTATTTTTAAAGGTGGAGATGGAAGGTGCGCCTCGCACGGCGGCAGGTATTCGGTTGTAGACAGCAGACCCTCTAACGTACACTGACCTCTCAGATTTAACCAACTTATGAGTAGGAGTCACTAGTTGGTCTTTTTTTCTATTACTCCTATTAATATCAGTAAACATAAAAAATAAATAAATATCGTAGGACATTACACACAGCGCCATCTAACCCCAAACTAAGCAACGCTAACATGTAGTGAATCTATTCTAATACCTAATAAGTTTTTATTTTTGTTTACCTATTGTGGTTGACAGGCTAGGTGTTGGACAACAGCTCACCTGATGTTAAGTGAAGGTGGGTGGTGTGGCTACTCATAAAATTCTCAATTTATAAAATTGCAGCTGCCTAAAGTATCAAATGACCCGTTGAATGTGGATGCGGGTAGATGCGGGACGAGCCGCGCGGAGCCCGCGCCGGGACAACGAGCGCGAGGCGGGCACTCGGGCTGCCGACGGCACATCGGGGGACATTTTTGTCGGATCAGCGACCCGCCGACCGGCTCCGACAAATGTACCGGAAAGATAAAGCTAACGTTACAGCTTCGGTAACCCCACACTATATGTTATTACAGACATTATGGCGTGACGTCATAGTGCCAGTCAGGGTGACTGAGCATACTGCCTTTTTACTCGTTCCACAGATAAAATAGAGACCATAAACGCCGAGCGTACGTACTCGTAAAATAAACCTCGAACAGATGGCTCGATTTGATAACTTCGCTGTGTTGAAGCTAATTAATTCCGAGAACGCGTATCATTTTACAAATTCAAATTAGTTTTCATCAATCTGTAGGCGCGGGTAAATCAGCTCGAATGAATAGTAGAATTTGCGTTTAAATATTCTAAAATGCACATATGATCGTCGGGCGCTTCAGACTCGTTTCCAAAGCGAGATCGTACAGTATGATCACGTATACATAAAGCGATACTTATTTGAAGGGAGCGATATCTGCAAGGCCGTACAATACTCCATTCAGGTAATGACGCACAATCTGTTAATTAATTCCGAGTTATAGGCGGTCGCCGGGAGGGGGCGCGTTAAATTCCCGAGAACAAATGTTGATTTAGGTACCTCGACTAAACACACGGTGAAATATTGTGCGCCGGGTAATAGTGTACATTTTGGCCGTCCGTCTATTGATTTTGGAAAAAAGGATTCGCCTCTGGCGTAACACATCGCAAATGATTGAGTGCTGAAGGCTTTTTATGGCGTTATAAATCTTGGATGTTTCAGTGAGCACGGTTTCTCGATGTCATAAATAACTTTAGCATAACAAGTGTTTTCCTCGCACATTGCCGTAGCGTGGATGTACGCGGGCAGGGCGCCGTTCGCGCGGGCTCTCATATTGTTGTGAAACTAGTGGGAACGGGTGGAGGCGTCGGCGTATCGCGTCGTACGAGCCATTTGCCGCGACCGACGCAAATTAATTAATTTAGAGTCAAGTTCCCTTTACGCTAGTTACGACGATCAACCCTCCAGCGCTGGTGGCGCTCTTGAATATGCAAACGACGCGCGTGGGTCGCCGGGACCGACGCCCGCTGTCCGAGGACAAATTCGAAAAAATAAAAATTATCAACGCTCGCCGAGAAAAGTTATGAAATAATTTATAAGCATTTAATTAATTCTTTTTCGAGTTTTTTGTACCTCTAACGATGGAATATTTTCTCTTTAGTGTCTGTTGTTTATTTATAAACGTGCCAACTGTATTAATAAAAATTTATTCAATCACAATTTTTTTCTGTACTTTAAATTAGTTATTGTTGTAATTGTGAAAGTCATTTAAATATATAGATAGGATAGGAACTCTTTATTCTGCTTACCAAAAATAGAAAAATGTACAGAATATAAAAGAACCTCAGCCTGAGCCAATGCCACAAATGGCGGCCTTATCATTAAAAGTGATGTCTTCCAGACAGTCAAGAGTGGAAAACACGTAACTAACTATAAAAAGACATGAGAAGTTGTAACACAATTTAGTTTTTAAAAATGAAAAATATTCTATGAATTTCCCACGCAAACTTTTTGCAAAGAAAATGGCGCATAAGAGATCGTGTATTGCCAGCATCAAGACGGAAAGCTTACACGCCGCCATATTTCACCATAAGCCCCTCTCGTCCAACTATGAGCGCAAGACAAATGCGCGGTCGCCCTGACCCCGAGTGGCCTCCCGCGGGTTAAGTAATAAATATGCAAAGTTTCGAGCATTCCTAGACAAATCCGCGTCTATAAGGATAGCTTCGACTCGCAAATTTGGAGAGCAGGTGTGCTTAATACGAATTTTAGGCAAAATAAACCATCTATCCCGATTTTATATACCCTTAACTTACCTGACCATATTGAATATCGCCGTAGATGAAAATTTGGTATAAGTAACCCATCAAAGTGTCAAACCGTTTCAGTTCGCTTGTTGGTAGATCTCCTTAGCAGGAAGTCGTCTAGGTAAATACCAGACCACCGCAGTACCAGATATTCTGCCACCAAGCAGTAGTGTGTGTTTAAAGTTGTATCGCTGCAATAGTAGTAGCGATAGCTCAGTGGTTAGCGCGGTGAGTTCGCATGTCGAAGGGTGTTGGTTCAACCCCCAACAATGAGCTTGAGCTGCCTGCTGCCTGAAAGCATCGTGAGGAAAGAAGTAACTACCACCCTCAAGTTAAAAATCTACCGCCAAACATCTATCGGTGTGTTCCGGCAGCTTCACTTGAGAACCAGTTCCATTCTAGGTCACACCGTCACTTAATATCAGGTGAGCTGACATTAAGTGACGGTGTGACACCAAGCCTATCAACCGTAAAAAAGGATATACCTTATCTCTTACTATTACGACAGCGCCTAGTTCATCTCATTACTTTTACATAAAAGAAAAAGATTTTCGAACAACGATGTTATAATGCTCTCTGCCGGAGTCGATACGCAAAAGGTACAATAGGGAAATCTTCAATTCCAGAGTAAATAGGTTCATTCAAAGCAAGCGTGCACAAACTTAGAACGCACTACTGATTAACGTCAGACAGATGTGGTCAAACGCAAACCTTTAATTTTTTGATTATTGATTAAACAAATAAGAAATGGGACATGAACGATTCGATTTAGGGTTCCGTAGCGTAAGACCACGGAGCATTTCAGAGCGATTTACAATGTTGATACCAAAAAAAAGTTGTATTTGGGCTCACCGGAAAAGCGCTGGTCCTACCGCTTAGTATGACCACTATGACCAGTATTATGCTGAGGTGAGCCCCTATTTTGTAACTGTCTGTCTCTGATCGTTTATTTTTGTTTTTGTGCTTGTTGCAAAATAAAACTATTTTCTTTCTTTAAGGTTACATAAAGTGGGTCAGATAATTAATCAGGCCAGATACGGAACCCTGAAACTGCAAACCGCAGCAACCGTTCTTACTACAGACGCTAGAAGAGAACACTTTCACTGCCTGCGAGCCATTAGGCAGGTTCGAGTAAAAACTTCAGATACCCTATAATAAGTATTCAGCTGCGGGTACCGGAAACGATTAGCTGAAGGAAGCGGGTGCAATGAGCTTCCGCGAGCTCTAACGTCGCCTTTGACGCCCATCGCTTTGGGCGGCGCCTTGTCTCACCGGCGCGAGGTATTTACTCCTCTGGAGGTATATTTCATTTGAATATAGTGGCCCTTGAACGGGTTGGAAGCTGTGAGAATTAATTAAAATTTTAGAAGTTTGTAAGGTACTATAAGTACCCAGTTAAGTTGCTATATATATCACTCAAAGGAAATGTATACTTGTCGGAGATTTTATATTCTAATTATTATTTTCATGGTTGACAAGCTAGGTATTTGAACACAGCTCACCTGATGTTAAGTGTCGGTCTGGTCGAAGATGGCAAAGCTAGCTTGGAATAGAACTGGTACGTTTGTAACGAATAAACTCAAAAACTACTGGACCGATTTCAAAAATTCTTTCACCAATGGAATGCTACATTTTTCCTGAGTAACATAAACTATATTTATTACTAGAATTTAATTAAAAAACTAATGTACACCCGTGCGAAGCCGGGACAGGCCGCTAGTATTGGCTTGCGTTTAACCACTGTCTTGACTGATGTGAAGCGAAAATGCGGTCTACGACAGAGCACGCTTGCCAGAAGAAACCGATTCTCTCGGGATTGAACGCACCTAATGAAAATGAAAAAAAAAAAACAAATAAAAATATACATTCAGTTCTTAAAGTAATCACTTTCTTACTTCTATTTTATTTACTTTATAATTATTTTTTATGGGTTAATTTTATAAGTTGAATATGACCGCCTTTTTTAAAAGAAGGCCTCTTCCAGTGTTTCCATTTATTTCTCTCTAGGGCCATTGTGGAGCACTTTTTACCAGCTACTCTTTCTAAATCTTCAGCCCATCTCATTTTCATAGAGACTCATGTTGTAACTATTTTTGTCCATTTCCGTTCGTTTATCCTGGCGATCTTACCTGCCCCCCTCCATTTGGATTGTAAAGCATGTTCTAGGGCATCTTTTTCTGATTTATTGATTTCACAAAAATCTTTATTTTAATACTAAAACATAATATAACATATATGTATAATAAATAAAACATAAAATTTATACCGACTCTAGGTATACATTTTGGTTTAAAAATGATCTTATTTGTGCCAATACACAACAACACACCAATACACAAACAATCAATTTGGTTCAAGAGGTTATATGAAACTGTGCTAAAAATAGAAAATATTCCAATTCGGTAAGTAGGTAAATGGAACAACAATGGAATATCGACCTTGTCTCGTCGGCATAGACGACAAGGAATATTCAGTAGTCCACTGCTCTAGCTTAATTTAGACATCAGGAACGTTCACAAGCAAAATAATTGATTTATTCACGGTAAGGACTTCCGCGTATCCATTTCAAAAGGCACTTTTCGCCGTCACAAAAAGAGCCCCTTAAAGCTGTCAACGGGCAAGCCTCTAGATATTGTTAATTAAAAATACCCCGAGAGCTGTTTGCGATAAATTTAACTAAAGGCCTGCGGTGGCCATTTCTCCGATTTATAGAACTGATTTATAGAAGCCCTTCGACTGGCTCACCCTTTACTTAACAAATTTTTATTTGACATGATGACTTATAAGTCAAATTTAAAAGTCAAATACAAATACAAATTAGCGAAATGACTGGGCTGTTGAGGCTAACTCTATCAAAAGTCTCAAAGTAATGAACGCCAAAGCAGTGATGCCCTGGACTTTGTTTTGTTACTCAAAGTTCTGTGTATCGCTGTAATGGTCATGGACAGGCGTTATCTCTTACCATCAGGAGAGCGTCTCGTTCGTCTCATTACTTCTTACATAAAAAAACAAATATTTTATTGATAACGCCAAAGTTACAAATCAAATTTCGCAATGTCATATCAAATATGTCAAAAACACTGATTACAGTCAATAATACAAAGTCTACTAATATTATAAATGCTAAAGTTTGTAAGTATGGATGGACGTGTTACTCTTTAACGCAAAAACTACTGAATGGATTTGGATGAAATATGGTATGGAGGTAGCTGACAGCCTGGATTAAAACATAGGCTACTTTTTATCCCGAAAACATGTAGCGGTTAACACCGCGGGGCGTAGCTAGTAACAAATAAATGTCAAGATAAAGTAGGTCAATATAAAAGTATGTCAAAATAAGTAGAATGTGGACAGTGTATTCGACAATTAATGGATTCAGGCGTTACTTTGCGGAAGTTTATTTTATTTAAGTATATTAAGAGTTATATTTATAGAGTATTTCCGCTTAATAATTGTAGATATGGATAAACATTTCAAATTGTATTTAAGTCTGATAAATATTTAAAAATAATTTAAAATAATATTCAAATCCTCGTCACTGTTGTAACTAAACCGATTTTTAAGCGGAAATACACTAAAAACATAACTATAATCGTAAAGAAACTAGAATCGTCTTAGATGGAAACAAGAAAATACGTTTAGCAGCTTCAAGACAACTTCATAACAACACCGGCTGATAAGTTACTCATATTAACGCCTCCGATATGTAAATCTGGCATTAGCTGAATTATGTTAAGCCGGCCCGCAGCGGTTTCATTATTTCAGTTTATTCCTGAGACTGCGCGCTTCTTGCATAAAATATTTTAATTTCCTCGGGATGCAGGACCGCTTGCGCTGCTAATTGATTGTTTTCACTTTTTTACTCTAATGGACTTTTAATTGGACTTGTGATTTATGAAAATATCGCAAGAAAATCTATTTATAATTTTAATATGTTAGGAGAAGAAAGTTGTCGTTTGTATTTACATACCACAGAAAAACTCGACGGAATAGGACAACATTTTTTTGTTATGGTTAACAAGCTAGGTGTTTAACCAAAGCTCATCTGATCTTAAGTGAAGGTGTGGTCGAAGATGGTAAAGCACATCTAGCCTGGAATAGAACTAGCTCTCAAGGAAGGGAATCGGAACACACCTAAAGATGCCAGACGGTAGATTCTCAACCTGATGTGTAACTTGGTACCTAGCCAGCCGAGTACTAGAAAGTACCCTACCACCACGATATGGTTTCCTCGAGCTCATTGTTGGAGTTTGAGCCCACGCCCTTCGGCGCGCGAACCGACCGCGCGAATCACCGCTACACGTGAAACGTTCATTAAAAATACTTTAACATGTAATCTACACTTCTCTTCTGAACTGTCAGGATACTGACCATGCAAGTAGTATGTAAAATAATTGTAATATATATAATCCAGCCCTGTTGGTTCATTGGTAGTATGTCTACTTCGAGAGCTGAAGGGCGTGGGTTCGATTCCCACTCAGGACTAACATTTGTGTGACTAACATCGATGTTTGTTCTGTGTCTGGGTGTTCTATATGTATTATAAGTATGTATTTACAAAAAAAAAGTATGTAAGTATTCTATCAGTTATCTGACTTCCATAGCACAAGCTCTGCTTAGCTTGGGGTCAGATGGCGCTGTGTGTAATGTCAAAAAAAAAACAATCAATGTTAGGAAAGAGATCACGTCTTCCACTTGCAACGATCTTTTTTTTAATGTATAGTATTAAGACAAACGTGATGCTCACTTGATGGTAAGAGATATCGCATGTCCATGACCATTGCAGCGATACACAGAACTTTGAGTAACAACAAATATAGTCTCGTAACACGCGATGGTTAGTCTCAAATGTCCTGTAACTTTGCTAGCTGCAGTACCTTTCAAAGCAAAGCACAAAAGACAGTAATGTTATCACCTACTGCTTCGCGGAAGAATATCTAATTCTGAAACAAACCTTTCTTTTCTTCAATTCCCCGACCGTTTTCATACATAAGCAATACAAGTATATGTACATATATGTGCATTAACAATTCCAGTAGTTGGAATGAACAACCCCGGTGAGGTTGCAGTGTGTTTAGAAGACGGCATCCCGGACCGAACGGTCTGTTTGCGGGACATAAATAATTCCGGGATGCTAGCCGGGACAGGCCGGCTACTGCGGGACATCGGGAGCCGCAGCCCGGGACTCCCTAGACCCGACGCTCTACAGATGTACTTAATGAACGTCTATGTGTACGTAACTAAATGCTTTGTAAACTAAATAAATATTTGCTCATTGGAAATATTCGGTGGCCGTGAAATTGTCCTTTTTATTCTGTGATTGCACTCTTAGCTCATCTGATTTGATATTCTATGAAATGAGATTATTATGGTAAAAAAAACTACGTTTAGCCAACTCGCCTGATGGAAAGCGATGCTGCCGCGGATGGAGCATGACGCTAATCTAGCAGAAAGCAGCACTCAAAGTGGAGTATCCACTTGAAGTTTGTGACAGATGTGTCTTATGAAACTTTATTCAGGGACAAAAGGTATCTAATAAAATAAAATAGTACAAGTTTCATCACTATTGCTTAGTACTTGCTACAAGTTGTTACATAGGTACATGTATGTACTTGTTACTAACTTGTTTCATTTTTCTCGGAACCTAATTTTGAAGTAAACGCGAAGTCAATCAAGAAAAATATAATATAATTATGTATTATGTGAATCCGCCGAGCCACACCAAGTTGGCGTGAAGGGATATGAACCAATCACTCTTTGAGGGTAAGCTTGTTGTTGGAGGCTGATAAAGCGGCATTATTGCTAAAGCAGAAATGATAATAAACAGGGGTATATTTATTTACATGCATAATTAGTATCTATATTGCACCCGTGCGAAGCTGGGGCGGGTCGCTAGTATAGAATAATACACGGCAACTAGACTCCTGTGCTGGCACTGGAAGTCTCGATCATATAAATCATTCCACCAACTCTGTTCTCCAATGGACCTGGGCTTAGAGCGAACAATAGATTCAAAGTTTTCGATAGTTTGTTATCTAGTCGATTGTGAATTCACTGATTAGAATATTTATAAAGTAACAATTCATAACGTTGCGATCCTGTTATGATTACTTTATTCATGTCGGCCTCAGATATGTCAGTCGTGGAGTATTTTAAGATCTTCAACTCTGCTATTAAATCCTTGAGCCTACACTTTTTATGCCTAAAAGTATTATACTGCTAAGTATATAGCTTTAATTTTTGATTGCAATGCAAATAAGAAGGAATAAAAAGTAGAAATTTAATAAACCAAAGCGACTAATACACCAATAGATCGCATACAAACAATTACAAAAAATGTAGGGCAAGGAAAAAATGTGTGCTCTAGAAGCTTGTGCTGTAGTGTAATTAACGAATGAAGAGCTCTCCTGATAGTAAGAGGTTGTGCCTGCCTATCATTGCAGTGGTAACCGAAACTTTGGATAATTAAACAAAACCCAGAGCGTCGCTGCTTTGACGCTCATTATTTCGAGAGATTCGATGGTTATTCTCAACAGCTCTATTATGTAGCAAGCTACCCGTCAAACGGGTACGTTGTTTTTCTGGCCATTCTCTACTCGGCAACAAAGTCGTGATCCCACTTTATGCGCTTTGACCTAACAGTCTATCTACTCTTCTCTATTAAACTTCAAAGCGTAACCGTTTTGTCAAATCAAATACGATTTGTGTCCAAATTGAGATTCAATATTTGAGGTTAGCTTACTTCCATCTAAAACATTTTTTTTGGTAAGTACTTAGGTATTATAAAAGCGATCACCTAGCTAGATTGATACTCAACAATTGCATTGAGATTTCCGAATATCTGTGAAAAATGTATTAAGATGATTATGATTAACACTTTACTGTCCACACCAATAATTAAAAAAAATATTAAAGTAGCAACTGTGACAACTGGCGACCTTATCTATAAACGATCTCTTCCAGGCAACTGTCACGCTTACGATAAACGTCACAGTAATTTCACGACAGTGTTAGATATGTATTAGGATTATGGGTGGTAGATCTCCTTAGCAGGAAGTCGTCTAGGTAGATACCACCGCACTACCAGATATTCTGCCGCCAAGCAATAGTGTGTAAACATGACTGTGTTTCGGTTTGAAGGGTACTACAGCTAGCGAAATTACTGGTCTGAGACTAACCATCGAAAGTCTCAAAGTAATCAGCGCCAAAGCAGCGATGCCTTGAACTTTGTTTTACGACACAAAGTTCTGTGTATCGCTGCAATGGTCATGGACAGGCGTTATCTCTTACCATCAGGAGAGCGTCTCGTTCGGCTCATTACGATTACATTAAAAAAAATGGACTATATTGAATTACCTACCAAATGATTAATTCATACAAGTAATGCGAAACATCGTGGGTTCAGTGGTAGAATGCTGTTGCAGTCATTTTACTGAATACTGTTTTATTTAGTCAATGTGGAATTCTCGCGACAACCAATTTCGATGAGAAATATTTTTTTAATACATTTATAAATTATATGTATACAAAAAGACAATGCTTAAATATAATTTATTAAAAATACACTAGTTTTAATAACTAATAGTAGGCCCTAGCTCGGGATACCCTGACTTTGTAGGAGCTAGTGATTTTGCCAAAAAATGCTCGAAATTATTCGAAAAGATTACAAGCTTCCAAACAAAACTTACAGAATCATTAACCGTTTTAGAGAATTCCAATTCATTTTCAAAATAGCATACGGATTTTAAACCCGATAGAATTCAGCATAATGCGGATTTTAATTAATGGCGACTCGACTAATACCGCGCTAAATGGAACTAACAAATGTGGTGTTAGTGCCTTGCAGGTGCAACCCGACCGGATCGCTCGCCTAGATTACAATTTAGAACCAAATGTGTAGAAACAAATGGCGTCCCCATTATTGTTATTGAAGGATTTTGGGTTGAGATTTGTTCGAATTATATCCGAACTGATTTCTTTAACTAGCCCCAAACTTATCAAAGCTTGGATATCAGATAAAAAAAATTATGTAATAAGACGAACGAGACGCTTTCTTTATGGTGAGAGATAACGCATGCCCATCATCATTGCAGCTATACACCGTACATAGCAAAACAAATAGCAGTGCTTCGCTGCTTTGGCGCTCATTACTTTGAGACATTCAATGGTTAGTCTCAACTGCCCTGTAATATCGCTAGGTGCAGTACAATTCAAACCAAAACACAGTACCTAATGTTTACACACTACTGATTGACGAGCGAATATCTGGTACTGCGGTGGTATCCATATCCTCGTTGTTGACACACGCCATCTTTTTCTTCCTCTGGTCCTTTCCATCCTAAGGTTGCCTGGAACAGATGTTAGCGATAAGGTCGCCACTTGTTACACCTGTTAATTAAGTTTATTTCTTCTGTATTGTATTATTTTTAGTGTGTACAATAAAGAGTCAAGAGTTGTCTGATCAACCAATCAGACGACCTACTAAGGAGGTCTACCACCAAGTGAACTGATAATATAAAGAAAATAATATCCTAGGCATACATACCACGAATTGGCAAACGTAGCGTAGGACGCCCTAAGACTCGATGGAGTGACGATATACGTAGGACAGCTGGCGGTAGATGGAAGCGAAAAGCTGAAGATCGGGCTGAGTGGCGTTTCTTAGGAGAGGCCTATGTCCAGCAGTGGACTACAAAAGGCTAATGATGATGATGAATATCCTAGGACTAGTGGTCACAAGTTGACTGAAGAGTGCAGGTCGTCTCGATGAAACGAAAGTGAACCTGGCCAAAACGTCGAGGTAAATAAACAAAACAAATGTCAGAGCATTTTATGCGCGATTATGGCTCGGTGATAAACATAGATCTATGTAACTTGCATGCACAGAGCGTCGAACTTACAAATCGCGATAGAGCGATGTATCTTTGTAATAGTGCATGTATTGAACAGCTATTTATTCATCTACGGACGGCATATCCCGGGCGTTACCAGTAACCAGTCAAACGCGAAGCCCGGCGCGCGGCGACGGGCTTAGCTTTCGGATTACCGTAGGGCTGTCTCAGTCTGCAAACAAAGAACCATCTCGCATTTTATTCTGTATTTTTTTAATGTATCTAATAAGTAATTAACTGGACTCATTCTAAGCCATTTTGTAGTTACCAAATTAGTCAGATTTACAATAACTATCCCGCTAATATTATAAATGTGAAAGTTTGGATGGATAAATGGGTGTTTGTTACTCTTTCACGAAAAAACTTCTGAACGGATTTGGATGAAATTTGGTATGGAGGTAGCTGACATAGCCTATGTTCTAATCCAGGGTGGATTAGAACACAGGCTACTTTTTATCCCGAAAACATGTAGCGTGTATCACCTCGGGGTGCAGTTAGTTATTATTAAACGCTAATATTAGAAGTTTCGGCAGCCTAGATGGGAAAACGTCTGGCTTCAAACGGTGAAGGAAAACATCGTAAGAAAACCTACATGTACGCGAGAGCATAAAAAAAAGTTATCGAAGATGTGGAAGTCTGCCAACCTGCACTTGACCAAAATGAGAAAAGGCCCGTTAGTACTTTACTTGGTGGTAGATTTCCTTAGCAGGAGGTCGTCTAGGTAGGTACCACCGCAGTACCAGATATTGTGCCACCAAGCAGTAGTGTGCAAACATTACTGTGTTCCGGTTTGAAGGGTACTGCAGCTAGCGAAATTACTGGGCTGTTGAGACTAACCATCTAGTCTCAAAGTAATGAGTGCCAAAGCAGCGATGCCCTGGACATTGTTTTGTTACTCAAAGTTCTGTGTATCGCTGCAATGGTCATGGACAGGCGTTATCTCTTAACATCAGGAGAGCGCCTCGATCGTCTCATTACTTTTACATTAAAAAAAAAAAAAAATATAGTAAAAACAGTGCTGATTCGGACTCCAATTATTATTAATTTAGTCCATCTTGTCCCACGCTGATGTACTAAAACGCAAACGCCACTCTTGCCCTTTTTCATGCCTCTCTATTCGTTTCTATTCAGCTTCGAGCTCATCCTTCCACCGTCCTCTAGGCCGGCCTGGTGGCCGTTTAACCTCTGGGATCCAGTCGGTGATGGTTTTCGCGGTTCGGCATACTACCAATGAACGAGCAGGGCTGTCATAAATTGATTGTTGTGGTGTCCCTCGCAAAATAAATGTTAAATATAAAAATGCGTGCAAAAACGTATTTTAATTTACATTTTTATTTACCTATAATTTAATAATATGCAAACAAAATCATAAATTTCAACCTGTGTGTAGTTTTCTAACCAATTTAAAACGTCGTAAATTTCGAAAAAAGGCCAATGTTCGCCGTTTCCATTAAAGTTTAACATATTAATCTGATAAACGATAAAGGTACACGCAACTATTTTTCGTATCAAAAAAATACAGATAAATGAAATACCTTTTCAAAGTATTTTTCATTCCAAGTTTTCAAGTACAAAATTGCTTTGTATTCACGTATTGTTTATGTCAAAAACAAAACTTTGTCGTTGTAAGGATCGTAATACAAAAACGTTCTGAATTATACGTTTTTTTTTCATTTTAAATTTTGTAATTCTTAAAGAATTTAATATTAAGTCTGAGAATTTGTAATGTATTCGATTGAAACAAAAAGAAACACTGTTTAGTTTTAACCGAATGTATTATTTAATTTAACGTCCTCAAATGTCTTATTAAAATGATTCATTTATCATCATTTTATTTTATTCCTTACTAGCGGACGCCTCGCGGTTTCAACCGCGTAATTCCCATTCCCGTGGAATACAGGGATAAAAGTAGCCTATATTACCCGGGGATAGCGTAGCTTCCCAACGGTATAAGATTTTTTGAAATCGGTCTAGTAGTTTCGGAGCCTATTCAATACAAACAAACAAATCTTTCCTCTTTATAGTAGTATAGATGAAATTTTGTTTAGAATGACGTTTATTGTTTACGTATAGAGTCGAAATTTCCCAGGCATTTCTTCAGTAGTTGATATTAAATTGTCAAATATAAAAAACTCTTTTGATTTAAAATTATAAAGAAAGAAAAGGTCAAAGTGAAATACGTGTGAGAGTTTTGGTGGGAACGCGAAAAAAATGATGTAGACCTAGAATAGATATGTAAATTAAAAATTATAAAATTGATTTAATCAATGTTAGTTTTTCGATTATAAAATACGTCATGAATGTCATAGTCTTTTACCACACAGACTAGTTGACCGTTTAATTATGTCGGATACTCCGACTATCGACCACATCCGGTGGCCTTCTTCAAGGAGTGAAAGTAGAGTACAACGCGCGCGCGGGCTCTTCTTGCTTCGCACTACACACTTCTTTCTTTTAAAGTTTTTTTTCTGGTTACATAGAATTAATTATTTATTATGTTTTTGTTCTGTACCTTAGGGTGCAGCCCTACCGAGCAGTGCAGTCACTCCGCGTGTCAAAATGTTACCGCGAGCACCGTTCTGCTTTACAGCAGTTTGTATAGCAGTGCTCGGTATTGAAACAGATCTGTTTCCAATTATTGATTTTGAATATTCTGTCTCAATATTTGCTTCTAGTAATTTCTAGATATACTATAGACTGTATCAACAGTTCAACAAGTATGAGAGTTAGGTATAATTACACAATATTTTTTCTCAGTGACAATGGAGACTTTTTAAAGAGTTTTTAAAGAAGTTTCGGTAGCCTCGTTGGGAGATCGCCAGGCTGGAGATCTTGCGTCGAACCCAACAGTCACTTCTGTCCATTAACTAAGCTACGTGCGTATTTTTAAATATCGTAGGACATTACACCAAGCGCCATCTGACCCCAAACTATACAAAGCTCAGTGGCGGGTTTACAAATTTTCAAGGCATAGGCTACACAGTGTTTGCCGCCCTTGCCTCTACAATATCTCCATCTCCTACATTATTTTTACAATCCAAAAATTTTTCTACTCTCGGAGTGTGCAATGACAAGTGAGAGAGGAAAGTCATTAGCAAAATTTGTTGCAGACTTCTATCTGTGAGACATCAGAAAACCGTCATGCAAAAATCTTTTTGATTTCTATGAGATAGCAAAAAAAAATCGGTCCCCAAATTTGCCGCCCCAAAAATCTGCCGCCCTAGGCTCAAGCCTACTCAGCCTGCTGGTAAATCTGCCACTGACAAAGCTTGTGTGATGGAAGCCAGATAACTGATAGAACTCACGCCCTTCAACTCTTGAAGCAGACATATTACCAATGAACCAACAGGGCTATCTGTATTGCAGATAACTTGAAACGGAGAAGGAAAATATCATGAAGTAAGAGATCTGCTGATGTGTGAAGTAATGTTAAACAGCCTATAATCTTTCTCAAGAACTGCGCAAATGCAAAATATATATACACACTATATAGCTATACATTATATAGCTTAGTATAGATAAGATACATTTAAAAAGGCAGAACATAATATTAGTACTGAGATCTCGTTAAACACTCGAAATACTTAAAGTGACATGAATAACTAAAAACATCACATTTACGAGTATAATCTGTGTGTAAGAGTGAAGCCTTCGCTCCCTCTGCCATGGCTATCCAATCCGCAGTTATGATTCCGAGCAATATCTCGAGAAAATAAAGCTGGCGAGTAACGGTAGATAAGCACAAGGGTTTATCTCCAATCAGTCGGTAGTAAAGTCTCGCTTATCTCTCATTAGGCGATACAGCTTAGCTATTAAACCAGTTATGGTCCAATAAAATTTGCGATAAATTCCGCTCAAAACCCCCTTCGGTTAGCTATACCGCGCGGTACAGCAGTACTTGCGCGGCGGGATTCTCGGAGTAGGTACTGCTTACTACGAGTACGGGCTACGCTTGTAAAAAATGCTTTGTTACTTCAAGCGGCTGGGAGTTATTTGAAGAGGTGTTGTTTTACAGTCGAACTTTCGATAGGAAGGCTTTTCCAGAGTAACCATTTAAAATATACTTTCAGCCAATTCGGTATGTAAAGTATTTTTTGTACCTATTTTATATTTTTTACTGATTGAAACTTATTTGAATATTTTGGCTCTCTATGCGGTAGACGATGTTAAATACGTTTTCAACTTTTGTAACGATGACGTCATTCAGTCGGCTAAATATAGATAATAATATTATGAACTTGCCATGTCAAACAAAAAGTATACTAGCTAGCATTTTGACACATCTGATTAACTTTGACAATTGACATGAAGTATTTTATAAATTTAATTTGCTCCATAGGGCTCGCTTAAGCTGTAAAGCCATACTGCCACGTCTTCGGTTTTTGCAATTTATGACATGAAGTAAACCAATATTATACCATAGCCTCATAAAAGAGATATCAGAATCCGAGTTGTGTATATTATTAAATTAAATAAACGGCGATAGAACTAAGACTAAACGATGTTATGTGGAACAGTGAAAGTGTGGTCGAAGATGGCCTGGAATGGACTGGAACTCTCAAGTGAAGCTGCCACACCGTTAGATGCTTGGCGCCAGATTTACAACTCGAAGGTTGTAGCTGGCCAACTGAGTACTAGAGAGTATCCTACCACCATACTATGGTTTCCTCGCGATGTTTTACTTCACCGGCAAATCATTGTTGGAGTTTGAACCCACGCCGTTCGACGTTTGAACCGGACGCGTTTATTAAAATTTCTGGAACAAAATTTATTAGGTTGCTGTAAGGAGGCTGCATAAAACAGGTTTTGTGTCAATGAATACGTATTCGCTCTGTAAATTACTAATACTGTTCAACGAGCAATGTTTATAATATATAATTATCTATATATATAATCTCTAAAACAGCTGTAAAGGTTTCGATGAATATGCTAAACGAATTTTTTCGGAGGCAAAAAATCGATCTTCTCAAAGCTTTGCTATAATAATAACAAGAACCCGGACGATCAAACTTTGCTTAGTGTATGCAAAAAATCAAAGATAGAAGCCAGATAGATCATAGATAGATTTTGGGTTCAAACCCCAACAATGAGCTTGAGCTGCCAGTGAAGGAAAACAGCGTGAGGAAACCATAGCATGGTGGTACGGTACTTTGGTACTCGGCTGGCTAGCTACCACCCAAGTCGAAAATCTGCCACCAAGCATCTAACGGTGTGTTCCGGCAGCCTCACTTGAGAGACAGTTCTATTCCAGGCTAGGTGTGGTTTACCATCTTCGACCACACCGTCACTTAACATCAGGTGAGCTGTGGTCAAACAACTAGCCTGTCAACCATAAAAAAAAGATCGGTTTTTCGCAAGCAAACTTATAAGCCTTCACATAACTAAAACCTAATCACAACTAAAGCAAATCTAGCACCGAGAAGCGTGTGGCCCCCCAAGCCCTAATGAATAACTCTTTCCACTTTACCACAATGTAAGTAGTTTTACATAAAGTAACAATACCGTCGAATCGTCTAAACGTCATCCAAGCAGTCGTAAAGCTATAACCGGCTCATGGGGCTCATAAACTGAAACTGAAACTACATCGACGCCAGAAAGAATTCAATTTTAGTTGAACACTCCCGCCCCCGCTCCCCCGTCCTGGTGAAATTCTACATGATTTTGTTTGAAACTTTACCTCGAGCTACTTAGTGAGAGCTAGCTTCTTTGTAGCGAGAGCGTGGGCCCAAAGTAGATTCGGTATAGCTTTGTACGCAGGATTCGTTACAAATTTTGAGAAGTAGAGTACATTACTCCAAATTTTATACAAATCTCGCCGGAATATAGAAGCGCTATTTCTAATATAGAAGTTCTGAATAAGGTTTTATCAGGGATTATTTTTTGTGAGCTTAAAATTATCTTTAATACTTTGAAACGAGCAATATTTGCTTATATTAAGATCTCGAAAACGGTTTTATTGATGAAGGGGTTTTTTGGGTGTAACAAAACATTTGCAGCACAACTAACCTAAGACTTAGTATCATCGCTACAAAAATAAGTCTAAACATAAAATCTATTCTTATAAAAATCTCGTGTCGCGGTTTTTGTGGTCGCGCTCCTCTGAAACGGCTAAACCAATTTTCATGTATACTTGATAGTTATGAGAGTAGGTCATCCCACTAATATTATAAATGTGAAAGTTTGGATGGATGGATGGATGTTTGTTATTCTTTCACGCATAAACTAATCGACAGATTTAGATGAAATTTGGTATGGAGGTAGCTGAGACCTGAGCAGCTAGTAATCAATATGAACTAGTAGATTTGTTCATCCAACGTCGTGTCGCGGCGCGCCGCCGCGCCGGTGCGCGGTGCCGTAATGGCACCATTGCTTGTATCCCCACACTCGTATATTTAAAGCTTCCGCTAGTTTTTTCATATTACGCCGGCTGCGGGCGTGCATGATCATAATAAATCCACAAACACAAAGGTCGCAGATATTCCAGCAAAAAGCAACGGGTTCTCGCCTAAAGTATTATTTCGTTGGCAAAAAACGGTCCAAAAACGGTAATTAGCCGTAGCTTTCTACGCTACCACTTAAATACTGCTTTTTCAACGTTTTTTTTAATTCTAATGGTGCCGCTCGCCGTCGCAGAAAGAATGTGTTATCGTTAAAGCGAATTTATGAGTTTATTAAATTATCATCGCAAATAGTCGCTGATGTTGCAAGTTGTTGGATAGTTGGCGGTCTAGGATAAATCAAGGTTTATTGTCACCGTATCACCGTGTACCTATATCTAAATTTATTATTTAATTAATGAATTGATTCAATATGACATTTACATAATATTTTTTTACATCTAAATTTTTTTTTTTTTTTACTAATAGTATAATTTTAATTTATTTATTTTTTATTTATTATTTAACCAATGTATTGAATTGACTTACCTAGTATAACGAAACTCTGTTATAAGGTGAATAAATAATCTAATCTAATCTATTCTTACAAACATTTTCATAATATACGAATTATTGACAGCCATGTTAGTACATTGGTAAAATGTCAGCTTCAAGAGCTAAAGGGCGTAGGTTCGATTCCCATCCAGGACAAACTTTGTGGTACAAACAAATGTTTGTTATGTGTGTTGTTGTACTGTATGTAGGTATAATATTATAAGTATGTATTTACAAAAAAAATGTGTTTAAGTATTCAATCAGTTATCTCCACAGTACAAACTTTGGTTAGTTTGGGGTCAGATGGCGCTGTGTGTCCTACGATATTTATTTATTATTAAAGTCGAGAATGTGAAGAGGCCTACGTCCAACAGTGGGACGCATTATAGGAATAGGACTGATCCGGATATTTTATTAACATGTCTTTGCTGTTTTAGTAAATAGATATAACAGATTAATCAATGTTTTTGTTTATTTTAAACCGACTCAAAAAAGGTTCTCAATTCGACTGTAATTTTTATGTTTGTTACGCGATAATTCCGCCAATTATAAATCGATTTTGAGAATTCTTTTTTGCTTGGGAGGTGGTGGATACATTCTATCGAAATCGATTGAGCGGTTTTTATTACGAAATCTAAAAAATAGTATACATCGATGATATTTTTGGTGGGAGTAAAACTTATGGGTTCGCATCACCGACATGCTAATGTGGCGTGTTTTAAGTGTTCACTTATGTGTGCAGTCCCCATGACTATCTATATAAATAGTATATACAATTATACATATATCTGTATCGGCATCTTTGCTTAAGCGCTAACTTTGAAAACATTCAAAGTAATAATGCTTAATACAGTATAATGTACAGTAATGTTTATACATAACTACTTGACTGTACAATATTTGAAGCTAACAGCAGCTACAGTAGAGTTTCTGTAAGGATTGCAAAGTAATGTATAACTAACAGTAGGTTTGAATTACCACTACTTATTTATCTGAGCTCCCAAAGGATCCAGTTATAAATCACAGTCGTTTCTCTCACATTAAAGTGCATCTTAATTAGTGCGGCCATTTTAAAATAAGTCCCGGCGAGATGCTGCCTGGCGGCAAGCAGCCGGCGCGCGGCCGCCCGGTCGGTGCCGCCCGCATGCTGTACCACATTGATTTAGCTGCTGCCCTGACTAACAAACAGCTCTTTTTGTTCAAAATTACACAAATAGATAAAGAACTTTCGGCAGCCTAGTGGGGGACCGTCTGGTTTCCAATCTGGAGGTCTTGGTTCGAATTTTACAACCGCACTTTTATACTTTAAAGAGAAAAAAAAGTTTTTTTTTTAAGTTATGTTGGAAAGTTCTCGAAGAGGTGTGAAGTCTGCCAACCCGCACTAGGCCTGCGACGAGCAATGGGACAGTTTATTAAAAAAAAACAGGGCTGAAGCTGATTCAGAGTAGACAAATATATTACGAAAAGAAATCTGTAAGCGAATACAGGCATTTGAGTAGTAGACTCCCTCTCAATGGCAATTTGAAAGAAAGAAAGAAAGTGATTTTATTTTTCGCAAATACAAACACAAAAACAAACAAATAGAGACAAACAGTTACAAAATAGGGGCTCACCTCAGCATAATACTGGTCATACTAAGCGGTATGACCAGCGCTGGTCTTCCGGTGAGCCCTTGTAGTTGAAAACCAAAGCGGTTTTGTTTGGGCAGCCACCCACTTGTAAGAGCGCACTTACACATACATTCTTGTAAAAATTTCCATGAACTTATTCCTGAAACCACACACAAATTCAAGTAGCCACGGGGACCCGTGTCATGCTAATTCGTGTACTCAAAAGTACATTAAAAATTCAGAATCACGAGTGTGTTGTCTTAAATCTAATTTATTTAGTTATCTTTTAAACACGGTAAACCCAGAGCAGAGACTCGCAACGAACGCGTTGTGTTCATTTAAATAGATACAGAACGAGGCGCTGTCGACGAAACCTTAGCCGAGTTTCATAATTAAATTATTCTTTCCATTATAAATAAAAGCACCTAAATATTCGTACTTCCTAACGTGGGTTCGCTTCTCCGCCGCAATTATTATGCTACGAGTAGCGTCCATTTTACGCCGAGATGTGACATCACTGTCTTTAGGGTTTCGTACACAGGATGTCTGATTAAACTTTTTTTTTATTTTATCTCCGTAGACACCGGGTTCCGTGAACTTTGTCAACTTAAAACATTTTTTTCTTACGTTTTTTAAATGTAAAAGGTAATGAGACGAACGAGACGCTCTCCTGATGGTAAAAGATAACACCTATTCATGACCATTGCAGCGATACACAGAACTTTGAGTAACAAAACAAAGTCCAGGGCATCACTGCTTTGGCGCTCATTACTTTGAGGCTTTCGATTGTTAGTCTCAAAATCCCTGTTTCGCAAACTAAATTCAACAACTAAAAAAACTCAATAAACTCAACTAAACGCAATTCAGGGAGAGGTGATAAGGTATTCTATTACTAGTTTTGTGTGTATACTGCGAGCAGACCAGCGAGCCGCAAGCAGCACTCGATCACGAGTATGCCGCCCTCCTCAACCATATCTGAGGGAAGAGAGCGCCCGACACACGACGCCGCCGCAAGATTTATTTCTATACTCTGATACAATATCATTTAATTTTCTCTATCTTTCCCCTCTCTGTCGCTTTTTTCTTGTGACAGCAATCGCTGGCAAATTCCTTTCATACCGAGATGATGTGTTTTTAGTGGCTTCGGCTCTATCACAGTCGCCTCATCCCGGCTCCATTGACAGCCATCTGCAGGTTGTACTTCTACGTTTTGTTATCAGTAGACGAAGGTCCCGGTGTACCGTGATACTGCAATAACTGCGAGCGACACGCATCTGACCCAGGACAAACGTTCATGTGATGAACAAAGATCTTTGTATCCGAGTGTTTTGTATTCACAAAAAAGGTGTATTACTTCGAGTCTAGATGGCGCTGTGTAAAATGTCCTACAGTATTTATTTATTTACTAGCTGCGCCCCGCGATGTTACCCGCTACATGCTTTCGGGATAAAAAGTAGCCTATGTGTTAATCCAGGGCCTCAGCTACTTCCGTACCTAATTTCAAACCATTCAGTAGTTTTTGCGTAAAAGATTAACAAACATCCATTTATCCATCCATCCATCCGTTCAAACTTTCACATTTATAATATTAGTGAGAGTTTTTAAAGTATCAAAAAATAAATATAACGCTGGTCTAAAACGTACTTAGCCATTCTTTCTATTTAGAATAGGTAACAGCATCTCTTCCCAGGCGATGTTAGCTTTTAATTATGCACAAAATATTTTCAGTTTCCCGAAGTCGCACCAGTTAAAAGAAACGTTAAAGCGGGAGCGCATTAAACGCCTTCAACTTTAGCCGGAGGAACGGAGCGGGACATAATTAAACTCTACGGAGAAAATGCTCAAACACAACATTCCAGGGGAAACTCGGAATATTACATTAAAATCTGCGAAGGAAGGAGCCTAAGTAATGCACTTCCGGCATTTCTTGCCACAGAGTCCCATCTGTGCGGGGCGACGCTCCCGAGTGCGCCCCTGTCGCTCTAACCGCCGCCACAATGAAGCGACCGACGGAAAAATGCAGGAAATTTCGAGAGTACAGACTGAATTAAAATAAATCGAACCGACATTGAATTGTTGCCTTTCAGACCTTGTAATGGCTCGTTTCTTTGGGTGGCCTGGAAGAGACTTTAAAGGATTCCGCGCCTTCCCCTGATTTTCTCGTGAGGATTTATAGATAAACGTTTTAGTAGAAATTGAGACCGGGCCACTTCGTATTCCGAGACTTACTGATACTTGGATATATTCTGAGTACTTCCGAAAATGAAAGAAAGTTGTCCAAGTCACCGCCAACCGTCATAACTCTGAACAATCCGCGTCGCCATGTCTCGCGCAGTCTCGCCTTGTCTCGCGCACTCTCGCCGTGTCTCGAGAGTGCTGTAAACAGCTGCGATCGGACTTGCTTCTGAAGTTTTCAACATTAATATCCGCTTTATTGGTTTTGTAGACGTTTTATAGTTCTATTTTTCAGTTCGCTAAGTACAACGTACTTCGGTTACTGACCTGGCAGAAGTAATTGGTTTTTCATGCACTTGACTATCGGTTACAGTACCACATAATTCTCCAATATGAATGTGCTAAGCCTTAACGAAATTTCTCATGGGATAAATTTGAAAGTTTTTTATTTAAAAAAATGTTTTTTAGGGTTCCATGCCACAAAGGTCACTACTACGAAAACGTGACCATACCTACGTCCCGTTTTGAACGGGGCTGTCCTTTTTCCTTTTTTCCGTCTCGATGTCCCTAAAGAACGTACCCTGATATACAAAAGATAATCAAGATTTTCTCTTCTAAACTTATAATTTATTAGCGAAAAGAGACAGATTGGTAGATGTAGATATCAAACCCAGATCGTTATCTGGTTTTTCTACGTTTTCTCTCTCGTTAGAGAGAAAACGTACGTATACGCAAACTATAGTTTTACTTATCAATACAATTTTATTTTGCCAAAGCTTTGTGTTTTTTCGTATAGGTGTGTGTGTGTGTGTCTATGAGAGTGAGAGAGGGGTTTAAAGAATGTCCAGTATTTGAGTGTTCAATAAAGAAATAGAATTAAGTTCTGTAATGTTTTAGTAGATTAGGTGTGTTAAGATAGCTCAGATAAAAACACACGCAGACTTTTGGAACGATTGTTATTATTTCGTATGTTGGCATATAACCGTCAACGTAAGAATTCGAGTCGGCACGGAACCCTAAGAACAAACATTTCAGCCAACATTTCCCGTAACAGGAAAACCATCGATCAAACTAACACATCGACGTCCGCGACACTCGAACGCTGGCGTCACATGACGACATCTTCATCGGCGAAGTTGTCCCCTCACGAGCAAAAAGTTGGTCCCGCGGCGACGGTATCACCAACATAGTTGTCGACGACACTCTGTTTGCCGACAGTTGGTCTCGATGTCAACTAATAACTAGTTGCTTTGTTTTATTGGTGTTCGGAACTTTACTACAAGTTGGTAATACAATAAGATTTGGAAGAAGAGTTTTTTTTTATTGTTTATTTTTGTGAATGTTTTATTAAGCAGTAAACGTTTTAGCAAGACGTCAACCTTCGCAATTTCAGATCTTTTACCAACAACCAGTAGTGTGATCTGTAAATTGTAAAATGTTTTTATTTTATATATAATTATATATATGCATAACGTCTTAAAATGTAATATTGCAGATCGGCCTGCATTGGAAGAGGCTTACTGTTCAACCGAGGGTTTGTTGTTTCCCAAATGTATCATATACTTGTTCTATATGTATACCTATCTGTTATATCTTTGTTCTTCAGTCAGTAATTACAAATAAAACAAATAAAGTGATCAATTATAATGTCTCCACTAAGTGTTTGTTTGTGAGCGTTTCGCACAATACTAAGAAGATATTATGCAAAGCACTATTCATTTTCTCTATAGATTTAGCATTGTTTTTTATGTTTGCCTGAAAGTAGATGCACTGAATACGTTGAAAATTGGAATTCATGTAAGAAAAATTAACTAAAATTTTAACCCTTCAGAAAACACAATAGCAAAAATAAAACGCGCACGACATGAAAGAAACAAAGCGGCTGCGTTATTGCAAAACGCAGGCGGGATTAAAGCATGCATAGTTAAAGGGTTAACTGCTGGGGATGCCGCCCGCGCCTCACACGACGCAGTAAGGACCGGTGTACATCGAGAGCAACATTTACTCTTAAACACTGGCTAATGCACAAAGTGCGATGCCAAAAACAAATAAAAAAATGATCCAAAAAGCGTCATTGTTTCATAGTTAATATAACAAAAGCTCCAACGAAACTGTTTGATTCTACTTCGTGCGAACGAGAAATTTTAATGCGCTGCATGATTGAATGTTTGCCTACACAATCTCGACATGTTCAAGTCGCAAGTGAATCGGGTCCTATAAGAAGCATCAGCATGCAAAAGGCAAGCGTGCCCCATCGTAGAGCGAATCAGACAAGATAGCAGTCAAACGCAAGCATATTGTGTAAGAAATCAGCATGCAAAAGGCAAGCGTGCCCCATCGTAGAGCGAATTAGATAAGACAGCGGTCAAACGCAAGCGTATTGTGTAAAATATCGTAAAATTCTATTCACTGACCCGGACCGGGGAGTGAGGGGAGTACATTGGTTTCTCATTGGCCAAAATAACAATCATTGAAACTCCGACATCTGTGATTGATGCACTACATATTTTTCCGTGTGTTTACGTTGGAAAAAAAGCTTTTAACATAATTATGATATTTTGGTTTCTTAAATAATAATGCGTTGTGTTTTCAAACTCTTGCTACAGTCAAATTATTTTCAACGAATTAAGGTGTTTCGGAGTGAACTTCAGTGTATTTCCGTTTATAAATCATTTGGTTGCATACGACTACAATGACGAGGATTAAATGTATTTTGAACATAATTTTAAATATTTATCTTGTATCGGTTGTCGGTTATTGATTATATTGTAAATATTTGACAGCCCTGTCGGTTCATTGGTAGTATGTCTGCTTCGAGAGCTGAAGGGCGTGGGTTCGATTCACACTCAGGACTAACATTTGTGCGACAAAGATCATTTGTACTGTACCTGGGCGTACTGTATGTATTATTAGTATGTATTTACAAAAAAAAAAGTATTTAAGTATTCTATCAGTTATCTTATTTTTTAAATAAGTCGCCACGTAGCTATAGTTCTAGTGAAAGTCCAGTCTTAGTCAAGTCCAGTCCATGTCAATCAAGTCCAGTCACGCTTTAGTAAAGTAGTGGCGACTTTACTATAAGCTTCGATGGAGTTTTGGATGCAACACGAAAATTCATGTTTCACCACATTATATCATTTCCCCACACTCGCGCTTGTGATGCGGCACTTTTATGAATAAAACACCACCATTTTTATGCATACACACTCAAAAAAAATGCAACGGAGCGACACGACAATATCTGCGTTCCCGCCAAAACTCACTCACAGTATTTATAACTAGACACCGACATGTGTGATCAACCAATAAAATGTAATCAATTATTACTCAAACTCAGTTTACACACAAAGTTTCAAACTACGGTTTAAGAAGAAGGGTGTTTCCCTCAGTGTGCCTGCAAATGTGTGCATTCGACACATACATAATTCATGTTTCACACGGAGTGCGCCCTGGCTCCTGCCCGTCCCATCGGCGGCGGCGCTGCCTTCATACCGAATTACTACTTTCGTACGATTGTTATGGGCCCTGTGAAAATGCGTACGTTTAATCTGTACCTATATTTGATTTGATGCAAAATAGAAATCATCATCATCAGCCCTTCGCTGTCCAGTCCACTGCTGAACGTAGGCCTCTCCCAATGCACGCCACTGAGCTCGGTCGACAGCTTTCTGCATCCAGTGTTTGCCCGCCGCTTTACGCAGGTCGTCACCACCTGGCCACCACACACTTCTCATTTTTTTTCTTTTTTTTTATACATGTTAAATTGGGGAGCTTCAATAATAACACCGAGTGCCATCCAAAAACTGATTTTAAAACAACTACCTTCTGATAAATATATAAGTCTCGAACCTACCCACATCACACACCAAACATACATGTAAAGGAACTTAAAAAAGGATAAAGAATTTGGAAGAAGAATTTTATTGGTAGAATAAACCAAGAAAATCAATAGAAAATACGAGTATATTAAGAAGATAAGATTAGGCTCCTTCCCGTTTTGTACAGTGCTAGAAAAAATAGCGCAATCTGTCAACATATCTTTTAACAACGTCACATCGTTCGTTTCTAACATCCAAATTTTCGCATTTATAATAATAGTAACCTCAAACGGCACAAATATAGTTATTTGGATAGAATGTATCTTTTTATGCCGTTTGGGGTTGAAACTTTAGGTCCGTGGGGGCCGGCCGCTCTCGAACTGTATCGGGACCTGGCCAAACGTCTAGAGGAGGCTTCAGGTGACCAGAATGCTGGTATCTACTTTGGTCAAAAGCTAAGCATTGCCATCCAGCGTGGCAATGTTGCCAGCATTCTGGCCACATATCCCTCCTCTGACAGTTTTTTAGACTAAGTTTTTTGTATACATTTTGTAAATAGTATAATTTTAGTGAAATTATATTTATAAATAAATGTGAAAAAATATAAAAAAAAAAAATAGTATAATAATATTATAGTAGGATTTGACCCATGTGTTAAATAAGACTGAATACGTGATACAAACTAGCAATTAATAATCATGTAAAAGTCAACATAATGTCGTTACTTATAAATTGTGCTTAAAGTTCGAGTTGAAATATCACGTGAAAACCTCCTTAAAGCATACCAGCGTTGGGTTTTAAGGTAGTAAGATTTCCATACAAATAGTTTTTTTTTCAATTTATGGACAAATGGAGCATAGTTTTACAGTAAAACCACCTTAACTTATAAATCGCTCTCTTTATTGACTGTCAATTTACTGAATTGGATAAGAAAAAAAATTAAAAAAATTACATGCGAAAAATAAATCATCATCTCAGTCGTAGGACGTCTACTGCAGGACATTTGTATTGGATAGGCTCCGAAACTGCTGGACCGATCTGAATAATTATTTCATCATTAAAATGCCACATTATCACTGAGTGACATAGGCTATATATTGTTACTCGTGTTTTGTTTTCCCGTGCAAAGCCGGGGCGGCACGCTAGTAAATAATAATTGTGCACCGAAGCTCATTTCTATTTCCCTCACGGCAAACTTTCGTGAAATTCCAGTGAAGAACGCGAGATATGCAGTTTATTCCAGGAATCTGCCGACTCTCGGGCATGCTGCAGCGCTGTTTAACTAGGTATGCATGCTTATTAGAACACGACCGACTGGATTTCAAGCGACAAATAATTATTTTCATCTATTAGGTATGTACGTGTTATATCCAAACACTTTCTCAACTCGACTGTAGAGCAGTGTATAATTGTATATACCTTGTTTAAATAATACTCCACGAAAAAAATGTTATCAGCCCTGTTGACAGCCCTGTTGGTTCATTGGTAGTGTGTCTGCTTCGAGAGCTGAAGGGCGTGGGTTCGATTCCCACTCAGGACTAACATTTGTGTGACTAACATCGATGTTTGTTCTGTGTCTGGGTGTACTGTATGTATTATAAGTATGTATTTACAAAAAAAAAAGTATTTAAGTATTCTATCAGTTATCTGTCTTCCATAGCACAAGCTCTGCTTAGTTTGGGGTCAGATGGCGCTGTGTGTAATGTCCTGCGATATTTATTTATTTATTTTATTTATTTATTTATCAATCGATTGAATCATTTACAGTTTTGAAAAAGTCAAAATTTTGTAACGTGACCCAAAACAAAAATTGTCTTTTTTTCGAACGAAAATCCACAGAACATTCACGAAGATTTTGACACGTTAGCCGTTTTATCAACATGTCTTTATTTTAAAGTTTTGTAACGATGCTAACTCAGTGGTTTATGCAGGTGGTTCACACTTTAGAGGCCGTTCAAATTCCAACAATGGACTAGAGCTACTGGTGGAGGAAACCATAGCATGGTAGTAGGGTATTTTCTAGTACAGCTGCCAAGCAAAAAAATCTGCCGCCAAGCGTCTAATTGTGTGTTCCGGCAGCCTCACTCGAGAGCCAGCCAGTCGAGGTTTGTTTGTCATCTTCGACCACGCCATTACTTAACATAAAGTGAACTGTAGTAATTCACCTGACTTGACTGACTAAAAAGTAATGAGACGAACGAAACGCTCTCCTGATGGTAAGAGATAACGCCTGTCCATGACCATTGCAGCGATACACAGAACTTTGAATGACGAAACAAAGTCCGGGGCATCACTGTTTTGGCGCTCATTACTTTGAGACTTTCGATGGTTAGTCTCAACAGCCCAGTAATTTCGCTAGCTGCAGCACCCGGAACCGGAACACAGTAATGTTTACACGCCACTGCTTGGCGGCAGAATAACTGGTACTGCGGTGGTACCTACCTAGACGACCTCCTGCTAAGGAGATCTACCACCAAATACTAACTTTAAGCAAGTAAAAATCATGTTTAATCAAGCAGCCTCTAGAGCATCTCTGGTGCCCGAACAGTCCGTGGAAAGCCACAGCTTTATGAGCATGACATCGGCAGGCGGTGCACTCGCAGAGTTATGGCTATCGACGAATAAAAAACATATATATTTGATAGCATGCGCGTCTGCGCTTGATAGACATGCGACAAATAAATTATGAAAGTTTAGATGACAGCTTTATGACCATGTCGCATAAAAATTCAGTAGCCGTAAAACGTGTTCTAAAGCAGTGGAGGAAAGATGATCGAAGATTTGCTTACGTGCGCATCTGGGCAAGGCAGTGCTCGGGTTTAATGTGAACACATTTCAAAAGAAGAAAAGCCGCGGTATTTTCTCATTTCGAATCAGATACAGGACTGTTGAGACTAACCATAGTAATGAGCGCCAAAGCAGCGATGCCCTGGATTTTGTTTTAATTGTCAGTAAGTTCTGTGTATCGCTGCAATGATCATGGATATGCGTTATTCATTTATTATGCGTTAGCTTTTTCGTGACTACCTAACGGAAATCGCAATAAGTACTCAGAGTACGGGGGCAGGTGCTTAGAACTCACATCCATACATAAACATCCACACACCCTTTTTAGTTGTGTAAAAATAATCTAAAACGGCAAATATTGAATAAAATCAAAACAATTCATTAGAATACGAATCCGTCTCTGAAATACACAGTATTTTGGAAGTCTCTCTCAATTTCTTAACCAAGAATAAAATGGCATTCCAACAAAAATAGGATAAGCAGCCTAACATGACGTATGTATTGTTAATTTTGTTGAAATGTGTTTTATGTCCCAAATAAAGTGTTGTCTATTGTCTATCGTCATTTCAGTCTAGGTGTGCTTTAACTACACCGTCACTTAACATAAGGTAAGCTGTGGCCAAACGCCTAGCTTGTCGACCATACATTTTGAAATGTTTGACATAATCACACGGCGCGGCTAACAACAGAAATAAGCATCAAATTCCGATGCTAACGTATGTAGACAAACTCAACTTCTTAGTATTTTTTCCTCCACAGCTACGTAGTCTGCAGCGACAGAGAATAAATAGCAGCGCTAACGGTTACGCGGTGAGCCAATTCATCCGCCGTGATGGATAGGTGTGCCGCCGTCATCTATTTCGGTCCATTTGGTTACGGCGGTGGTCCGTTTTGTTGCGGCGCTCGAGCGCTCCCCGGGTAAAACCTAGCTCGCCATTTGATTGCCAACGAGGCCGGAATATCAGTTTCGCTGGAAAACTGCTTTACTTGCCTGACTTTAGATAGATTTATGTATGTTGGCAAATACAAATACAAATATTTTATTGATAACACCAATGTCACAAGTCACTTCAACATTTCAAATGTGTATGTCATTACATGAGTTTTAAAAAGAAAAAACCTTTAAAACACATACAAAATACAAAATACAGAATACAAAAATATTTATTTAACAGAAAATATGTGTACAAAGATCGTAATATCTTGCAATAGTCCCCGCACTAGGGCTAGCCTGTATCGCGGGAGGCTGGAACCGATTAAATATATTAAATTTAATGGAGAACTTGTACAATTTTTTAACTATATAATTTGACACTAATAAATTAATAAGCAAGGAGTGTAGAAAGGTATATATGTGCATGAGGTGTGTGTGTGTGTGTGAGAGAGAGAGAGAGAAAGTGTGTGTGTGGGTATGTGTGAGAGAGTGTGTGTGTATGTGTTGTGAGAGAATGTGTAAGAGGTTTTATATTTGACAGCAAGTGTACGAATGGGTTTGATTTGAGTATTGGCCTTAAATTTTAGTTCATAACTTGTAGTAGGTATTACGTAAATTACTTCATGATTGGACGATAAACAGAGACTCAGTAGCATCGTAGTCGAGTGAGAGAAGCCATTTCTTTACTTTTTCTTTAGCACCATGATTAGAGCTCTCGCTGAGATTGCAGAACTTGTCAATGAATTTAAAAAAACAAGGTAGGTATGTCAATAGATATAAAAAATATATTGACAATATGTTTGTATTACTGACATATGATATTGACATGCTACTTGTTCGACTACAGCTTATCTGATGTTAAGTGACAGTGCGGTCGAAGATGGTAAACACACTTAGTCTGGAATTGAACTGGCTGACAAAGTGAGGTTGCCAGTCAGAACATACCGTTATGTTAGGTTAGGTTTATGTCAAATAAAAATGTGCCAAAACCACGTCAGTTTCCATTATAACACCTTACGTGGCAGATATTAAACTTGAGGATGGTAGCTCAAGCTCGTTATTGGGTTATGAATCGAAGCCCTTTTCCGTGTGAACCGACCGCGCTAACCAGTAAACCAACAAATTCTTAAAATGTTGTGTCAACGTTTTATTAAAGTGGAATGGTACGCGTGGAACGACACAAACCACTATAAGCATAATTTTGTTTTAAGCAACGTTTATAAGTAACGCCGATAGTGTCGCGTCCCCGGGTCGGGGCGCGCGCCCTGGCTGGCGCCCGCTGCGGTTTCCCTGCGAGTGAGCGCGTGTTGTTTACGGCGGTTGGTATTGTCCTGTCTACCCACCGCTGTAATTTTCATTTAACGAAGCCAACAATTAAATTGACTTGAAAACTCGTTATTTATCTGCTTAAAAACTTTTGTTCGAAATTAGGATACAATTATTTTTTTTTAATTTGCCTCATCGGGCAGGTCAAAGCTGTAAAGCCATACTGTCTCATAAACAGGATATAAGAAAGAATACATCAAGTACGAGCTATACAAAGTTATTGTTTTAATCCTTATTTTTGGCATCACACTTTGCACATTTGTTCAGTGTCAAGTGTTTCGATATTTTGAAGTATTTGATTAAAAATTCAATGGATAAAAATCTAACTTTCAATCAGTTCTGTTCAGTCAGTTCGGGCATATCTAGTTTAAAAAAATGGTGACTTTATTACTTACTAGTTGTTACCCGCTACATTTTTTCGGAAATAAAAGTAGCCTAACCCGTTCTCATGACCGTTGCAAGCAGAATATAACAATAAAATTAAAAATAAATCGGATACATTTCGTCTCACATTGTGCTTTTAGCTACAAAATGACTGGTTTTATCTGAATAAAAAAAATCAAGTTTCTTCCACTTCTGTTTCCTCTTGTTCTACAACGAGAATTGTTTTTCTTTAATTTCCATACATAAGCGGTAGTTATTTCGACTCGGTGGCACTACATCACCCTTTCTAAAGAGTTTGCTTATTTAGGATGACGACCTCAATCTGACCCTGTCTCAATCACGACCGGAGGCGTTTTTTGGCAGCGATAGCTGAGGTTTAATTCCCTTATAACCACAAAACAAATGTTATATAATATCATTCTCTATCTTAAATTTAATTTTTAAATTGAAATGCAAATTTTTAAATCGTCGTACATTAGCAAAGCAAAAAATAATAAATATTGTTCTTGCATGAAACTTCTTTCTTAATTCTAGTCAATCACTTATGATTAAAAATGTATCAAAGTATGCGATGATTCAAACGTCGAATGTTTGTTTTAAATCTATATTTTTCTTCTATTGTAAATCTAAGATTTTTTGTATTTAGATTTAGTTAGTCGTACACCATAGAGTTACCATAAAGTGTAGAGCAAAAAAACAATTAATTAATTACTAACATGAAACTTTCTTGTTAATAACTCATGACAGAAAATGTATCAAAGTACTGGCAGCATGTGATTATTCAAACTTGGAATGTTTGTTTCATGTTCAAGCTAACCCAAGCAAACTTCGAGCAGCTCCAAAAACGCAGAGTCCGGTCGAACGCACACGTAACTTTTCTAGAAACTAGTCAAACACAATATTATTGACTATTCGACAGTTATACGCCATCGTCGGTCCGCACTGTGTGCTTAGGACACCGGAACTTGCGTTCTTACCCAAACATCGATACTTAGTTAATTTCCACTAAACGGAGGGGTTAACGAAGAAACAGCGCGACTAAATTCACAACGCAAATTTCGTAAAAGTCAAAGTAAAAGTTTCCAAATTAAAATAAGATTAGCACGCCAAATTAGTTTAGCCCATCACAACGGCTGACGTATAGACGTTTTGATGAAGACGAAACGAGCCTTTGTAATTAAACTTTAAAGCTAAATAGCGGAGAAACTAGGTTCGTAGGTTGGCAACTTTTGGACCCGACTTGCTACTAACTTTCGATACTAATTCCAACTTGTAAAGAAGTCTCCCTGAGCCTCTGGGTGCGGGTGATGGCTCCATCGTTCTTTATCCTAGAGTATAGGTTCTATTCATATAATGTTTATACAAATACAAATCTTTTATTAATAACACCAAAGTTACAGGTCATTTTCCATTCATATTTAAAAATATCAAAATCATAACATATGTCTAAAGGTGAGCAAAAACGATTTATTTAATCAAATTAATTAATTGAAACGGTTACATTAAATTAATAGTTAAATCCAGTTACATTAAATTAATAGACATTTGTACGAGAACAATAAAATTATGGCCAATATAGAAATAATAAAATAACAATTACAAATTAAATTAAATTACAATACCTAACTAATTACCTACTATTTTATTTTTTATTACACTAATATTTGCAGGTTAGGTACTCTACTACAGCTCACATAATGTTAATGTCAAGAATATAGAAAATATATCTTGGATATATTTGAAAGTAAGTAAGAGAATCGCACCTGGATTTCTAAGTTATGTGCATATCGTTGCTAGCTTGAGACGGTGATGGAAAACAGCGTGAGGAAACTTTCGTGTTTGAGAGTCAATTTTTTCCTTTTACCCGTACTTAAAACGCGAGGGAATCGATTTCTTCTAAGCAAGCGTGCTTCATCATAGGCCGCATCTTCGCTTAACATCAGGCGAGATGGCGGTCAAATGCAAGCCTATCAACAATACAAAAAAATTTTAAAAATTTGGCCAGCGTGGTAAACTATGAACGCGTGCCCAACTGTGGAACAGTTAATTTTTTTTCTTTTTTGGTTTTGGCGTCGCATTTTGAACACTTGCCAGTGTTTTTTATATTTTCAAGTTTCATAAGTTAAATAACTTGCCTCGTAGCTATAGTAATAGTCAAAGTGCAGTGCTTAATCAAGTACAGTCCGTGTCAGTCAAGTCCAGTCATGCTTTAATAAAGTAGTTTAAACTTAGCAGTAGTTTGTTGTAGTAAACATTACTATAGAGCTACGATAGAGTTTTTTTTTTTCCGATCTGGACCGATTTCAAAAATTCTTTCATCGTTGGGAAGCTACACTATCCCCGTGTGACATAGACTACTTTTTACCCCTGTATTCTTAAGGTAACGGGAACTACGCGGGTGAAACCGCGAGGCGTCCGCTAGTACGTATATAAATGTAAATGAATAGAAATAAGAGCTCTATAAGACGGCAACGAAGCCTCTACTTAACAATAACACTGGCAGAGGTGGTTAGTTTAGAATGGTCCAATAAAAATCTATTAGAGCAGAATGCGGCGGCAAATGATATTTGCGGAGTGCGGCCTAACCAAACACGGCGCCCGATGGAGACATAGCTTCGGATAGTTCTAACTCGGGTTCTACTCCGCTGATAAAGCGGACTATACATTGTTATTCTAACCAACGGCGCCCTTCAATCTCTGTGTGACACTAGCGGAAATGATAGATAATGTCCCTTCAAAATATCTATAGAAAACTATCATTTCAAAAGTATGGGTGACGTTTAACTATTTTGCTTTTTTTTCTTTTTTTAGGGTTTCCTACCCAAAGAGGACGTAAAAACGTCCGTCCGTCTGTCACCAAGCTGTATCTCAAGAACGGTGATAGCTAGACAGTTGAAATTTTCACAGGTAATGTATTTCTATTGCCGCTATAACATCAAATACTAAAAACATTTTATTGGGGGGGCTCCCATACAACGGTCCCCTTCGTGCGGAACGGACGGAACCCTTCGTGCGCGAGTCCCACTCGCACTTGTCCGGTTTTTGTTTTTTTTATACAGAATAGGTTCGCGTTTGACCACACCCTGCCTGATGTTAAGCAGGATGCAGTCCAATATGAAGCACGCTTACCTAGAAAAAAACCAGTTTACACTAGATTTGAAGACACCCAAATTGTAGTTCGCGGCAGACGAACACACGCCGGCAGAGAGTTCCACATCCTCGCTGTGCGTATGAAGAATGTGGAATCGAAGCGCTTAGTCCGTACGGGGGGAATGTCCACCATGTATGGATGGCGCTTAGGCCTAGTCTGCCTAGCCGTCCGGTAATAGAAAAGGGCTGGCGGACTTGTTGGTAGATCTCCTTAGCAGGAAGTCGTCTAGGTAGGTACCACCGTAGTACCAGTTATTCTGCCACCAAGCAGTGGTGTGTAAACATTACTGTGTTCCGGTTTGAAGGGTACTGCAGCTAGCGAAATTACTGGACTGTTGAGACTAACCATCGTAAGTCTCTAAGTAATGAGCGCCAAACCAGCGATGCTCCGGACTTTGTTTTGCTACTCAAAGTTCTGTGTATTGCTGCAATGGTCATGGACACACGTTATCTCTTATCAGGAGAGCGCATCGTTTGTATCATTACTTTTACATTAAAAAAACATATATGTATTTATAATTATATATATTTGAAACCAGTTTACAGCATGAAGTGAGCGGTGCTGCGTGAAATGAGCGGTACATAAAACATAATAACATAACATTTTTCGACAGCCCTGTTGGTTTATTGGTAGTACGTCTGCTCCATGAGCTGAAGAGCGTTGGTTCAATTCCCATCCAGGATACACATTTTGTGGTATAAACAAAATGTTTGTTCTGTGTCTGGGTGTTCTGTATTTATTATAAGTATGTATTTACAAAAAAAAAAGTATTTAAGTATTTTTTCAGTTACCTGAGTTCCATATTACAGCTTTGCTTAGTTTGGGGCCAGATGGCGCTGTGTTTAATGTCCTTAAAAAAACGTTTAATAATATTATGTATAAGGTTGTGATGTCAAAACCGCCATTACGATAGCGAACTTATTGTTTAGCGATTTTTTGTATCGATACAATCACGGCACAGATGATGAAACAAGCTTTATATTGAGTTGTACTGCCGGGGCGTACGTAAGCATGCGGTGTCGCACTAATGTTGCAAGTCGGTCTCCCGAGACTACAGTTTCCGTAATACCAGCATTTGGTACCGCCCGGGCGCCCGTACAAACAGCCCTATGTAATGTGCCGCGTAGCACCGCTACGAGGCTACGTAGTGGTGCTACGAGATTCGTTGTTTCGTATTTTTAACAACTTATTATCAAAAGGTGTAACTTTTCAGTCAGAAGAGCGTGGGTTCAAATCCTAACGATAAGTTTGTGCTGCCGGTGAAATAAAACATTGTGAGAAATTCATAGCGCGGTGAAACTTTCTAGTAGTTTTTTTGTTTTAAATTCAATTCGTACGTCACGGTATACGAGTCAGTTTTACTGCCAAGGCGCACCAATACATGTTTCACATTTAAAAACTACCAGCTACTTATTTAAAATTAGAAATAATCAAGGAAGAAAGCTGCATCCTGCGACAGCGAAAGGCCAATTTTTTCGCGAAGATTAATCCAGAGAAATAATTGATTGAACACTCGCATCAATTATGCCGCCATAATTACATTTGGCGCGCGCTAACGACCGCGGCCGCCTCGGTGCAACGACTTGCCGCCTTTTATTCTCTTTTGCGAATTTAAAGCGACCCGTTCATACGGCGCACCAGACAAGCCCAGATGTATAGGTTAGGGAAACACTCCAGGCACAGTCTGACTTTCCTGTTCTGATGCAGCCAGGGAGCTGTTCAGTTGTGTAAGTCGCCTCAAGTGACCCACCTATATTATGATTAGTGTGTTTGCGGGGGAGTGAATGTATGTATGAGAGAGTGTGTATATGTTTGTGTGGTGTGGAGGTAATTTTTATTTTAGTTGTGTAACATGGGAGAAAATACGATGGGACTGCCATGTGACTACCACAAAAGTCCCCTAAATAAAATAGAATAAAAATAAAAAAAAGTTTGACTTTAAGTTTTATTTCATCCCGCACTAGTTGACCGAATAGATCACGTGCTATCTAATAATATAGAAGAAAAAGTTACTAAATATGGGCTCACCTCAGCACAATAGTGGTCATACTAAGCAGTACGACCATAAAATCGTTTGTTTGTTTCGTGGATAAATTAAAAATTCCATTTTTTATGGATGATAGCTTGGGTGTTTACCACAGCTCACTTGCTGTTAAATAACTGTGGAGTCAAAGATAAAATAAACATCTAGCCTGGAATAGAACTGACACTTAAGTTAGGCTGTCGTAACACACTGTTAGGTGTTTGGCGTTTTTTCTTGGTTTTGTTCCACTTAAGGTTGGTAGCTAGCCAACCGAGTACAAGAAAGTACCTTACAACCATGCTATGGTTTCCTCACGATCTTTTCCTTTAGCGGGAGCTCAAGCTCATTGTTGGGGTTTGAATCCATACCCTTAGGCATGTGAACCGACTACGTTAACCATTGAGTTATTATTGCTATCAAGTAGAATACAAAAATTTCTTTTTTTTACGGATAACGTTCCGTAAACCCCTTATTTAAACTATTGCAAATAAATGTACAAAAAACATATTTCATTATTAGACACTTTTTCTTTTGCAGAAATGAAGCACGCAGACTTAGAAGATTCTATTTCTCAATAAGAATTACGATAACATACAAAAGAAAACATGGAAAATATACTTAGTCCAGCTCAAAGCTATAATGTAAGCTTGACTTACACTTTTTGTCTGACCAGAAATTTTTAATTTAATTTCTCGCCTGCTTTTGTCACGCCCATTGAAGCTTCTACATGTATTATAATCGATGAGATGAATCTGCAAGTTTTTTGGTCCTTTTAAAACTTTTAAATATTCAGTTCGATGCCGCGAATAAAATATGAAAGGTTGAATAAATGATGAGATCCTTTTGTTGTATCCCGCCGCTTGTAAATGAATTTCAAAAGTTTATTTATGTTGATATATCTCGTTGGTACATATTTTCTGCCGTTTACAAATTATTCTGATGAAGGCAACAAGAAAAAATAATGGTGCTAGATATTCTTAGTAGGTAGTTACCACAACAGTACCAGATAACTTGTCGTTAAGCAGTAGTGTGCAATCATTACTGTATTTCGGTTGAATGCGTACTTCAGCTAGCAAAATTACAGGGCTGTCAAGATTAATCATCCAAAGTCTCAAAGCAATGATCGCCAAAACAGCAATGCCCTGGATTTTGTTGTTTACTCGTGGATAGGCGACATCTCTTACCTTCAGGTGAGCGTCTTGGTTCATTACTAGTATAGTAATATATTGTATAATTGTATCACTTATACAATACACTAGTTAAATATACCCGGGCAATTTTTATCAAAGATAATTTCTTCAAATCATAAGCTAAAAATGTGTTACCTATAGTTATAGTCATGGTAGTTTATTAATAGCATAAGATACAAGTCAATTAAATAATAATAAAATAAATTAAATTAAAATAAATAGATTAAATTACAAATGTCAATTAGATATTTTCAAAAAAAATAATTAAATTAAATTACAAAATTTTTACGTGTAAATATCACTTATGAAATAAATTAACAATATTTGTGTAAAAAAATTACATAAAATAATAATAATAAATTGATCAATTTAATACAAAACAAACAAAATTATACAGTTGTTATATACGAATCACATGGCCCAAAGTCTTTATATTCCGAGAGTCAAACAATGTTATATATAGAGGATGAAAACAGACACGTAGAGTGGGTAGAGACAGAGTAGAGACGCAGGTGCCCACCGGAGAGGCGATTCGTTTAATAGATTGCTACTTTTAAAACTAAATAGGTCCGGACCCGTTTGCACGGCGGCAGTT
The DNA here is from genome assembly GCA_905404145.2 of Biston betularia. Classification (NCBI taxonomy): domain Eukaryota; kingdom Metazoa; phylum Arthropoda; class Insecta; order Lepidoptera; family Geometridae; genus Biston; species Biston betularia. The sequence continues at coordinate 538,501 of FR989863.1, forward strand.
AAGCTTTCTCGCCAATTTATTTTTTGTAACATAAGAAAAATGTATATTTAGTATTAAAGCCTAAAAGTTACAGTATTTTTGTAAAGGCTTCTATACAATAACGAATGTTACGTACGCTTGATTGAAAGGAAAATCTGAGAAACTTGCTCATTCGATTACAATTCCTATTTATTGTAGCCAATGGGAAAATAAGTATTGAAAATCATGGCAATATCGCATAAAAACATCGCTTACTAAGCGCAAAGATTTCACATAAAAGGATATGCCTCTTTGAATATTTGAAGCAGTATGTCGTCTTTTACTAGAAAACTTAGTAATATCAAATGTCAAAATCTTCACTATCAACCCCGCAACGTAGTTCCCATCACGTTTTCTATTAAGTACGTGTCGTAGCTCTGAAGTACGAGAACCACTCTCCAACAGATGTATTTACACTGGAGAAAAAAGTAGCTGAGAATTTCATTAACTTTGTTTGTTTTTTTAACACTTTAAACACACTTACAATCAAATAACGAGTTCAAAAGGAAGATTTAATGCTAAAACTTCTTCTAGCAGCCCTGTCCTTTTGTAGTAACATAATTATAATTCAATGTACTGATATCATTTGAAGGTAAATTTCTTTCGTATCTAAACATTGTTATATTTAAACGGTTTTATTTATTCCTTGTTGAATTATTTTTGTAGCTTGTAACGTGTGAAAACCATTTATGTAGTTAAAATTAACTTACTCATTACTTTTTGCATAAAAAAGCCTCATTCGAAGTATTATGAACGCTCAAAAAAGAATCAGTTAATTTAGTTAAGCTATTCACAAGGGATGCTTACCAAATTCATTGAATTTTTATTTGTAATCTAAATTGTTCAAACAAACACCATTTTCAGCGCACGCTACTTTACAGAAAACTTAATTATTTTCGTTCCGGCGATACGTTAGTATCACTTGATTCTGGAGCGTATTTATTAGCTCATATGTTACTATTAGAGTTACATACTATATGTATACAGGGTGTAGTGGTCGGTAGAGCCTATTATTTAGTGAAGTAGTTTGCGGTATAATGGCGCCCGTTCCAGCTATAACGGGCGGCCTAGACAACATCCTGTATACACGTTCTCCGTACTTCACTCATAATAAAAACATTATGAAGATACGGCCGGTCAGTGGAGCACGCTGTATAATGTGATCACTCGCCTTACGAGTTATTGGCTGGGCAGCATACAAATTGTGTCGTTTGTGGGAATAATTGCTATTACTCACAGAAATTGGAATTTATTTCATGGGAGGTCGTAGGGAAGCTCGAGGGCGATGTTTACATCGATAATAAAATATAAAAGTTAAATCTCAGACTGTAGGTCAGCCGTGTCTTCGTCTATATTTCACGACATACTAGTCGTATGTATAATGCTACACTAGGTTTACTTGGTGGTAGATCTCCTTAGCAGGGGGTCGTCTAGGTAGGTACCACCGCAGTACCAGTTATTCTGCCGCTAAGCAGTAGTGTGTAAGCATTACTGTGTTCCGGTTTGAAGGGTACTGCAGCTAGCGAAATTACTGGGCTGTTGAGACTAACTCAACTAAAAGTCTCAAAGTAATGAGCGCCAAAGCAGTGATGCCCTGGACTTTGTTTTGTTACTTAAAGTTCTATGTATCGCTGCGATGGTCATGGACAGGTGTTATCTCTTACCATCAGGAGAGCGTCCCGTTCGTCTCATTACTTTTTACATTAAAAAAAAAAAAACTAGGTGTTTGATCACAGTTCACCTGATGATAAGTGAGGGTGTGGTCGGGATGACAAATATACCTAGCCTGGAATGGAACTGGCTCTCAAATGTGGCTGCTGGAGCACACAGTTAGGCGACAGATTTTCAACTGAATGGTGGTAGCCTGTCAGTCGAGTACTCTTGAAAGTACGCTACCACCATGCTATGGTTTCCTCACGATGTTTTCCTTCAACGGCAGCTCAAAGCCATTGTTGGGGTTTGAAATCACGCCTTTCAGCGTCTGAACCAACCGCGCTAACCACTGAGCTATCATCGTTACAAAACTATCACAATCTACACAAAAAACTACAGCTATCTATAGGTATACATATATGTATTGTATATATATTACATGGATAAAACTGTACATTGAAAATAATATAGAAAACTAATGGTTTATAAATGGAAGTTGCAATGCCAGCTCAAGCTCGTTGTTAGGGTTTGATCCCACGCCCTAGTCGTGTGAACCGACCGCACTAACCACTGAGCTATGATCGTCACATTAAGGTACTAGCTAGCCATACTTATAGTAAGTTATACTTAAGCTATTGATTTATCTCTAGAATCTAGATCCGTAGACGACATAGCCCAACGGATTAGCATGTTGAAGTGGCAGTGGGCACGTAGCACGCAGAACTGATGGCCGATGGGGCTGCAAAGTTCTGGAGTGGAGACCATGGACCGGCAAGCGCAGCGTAGGACGTCCACCCACAAGGTGGACAGACGACCTAGTAAAGACCGCGGGAACGCGCTGGATGAGAGCCGCTTCCAACCGGTCTTTATGGAAGTCAATGGGGGAGGCCTATGTCCAGCAGTGGACGTCCTACGGCTGAAATAATGATGTTTGATTTATCTGGCTATCGACAAACTATCGATAGTGACCTGACAATCGCCAACACTATCCCCGCCGCAGAGCATTATTATTTTTCTTATTACATATTGTGGGCTGGAAAGTAATCAAATTAGGCGCACCTTCAGTTCTCCCCGCGCAGCGTGATTGTCACCCATTCATTAATCTTGCTAAGACGAGGCGTCTCCGGCGGATCAATCAGCGCGATTAGAAACGAGCAGATTACTACGGAAACGTGACGGAACACGATGAAAACAAACCTCACGCGTGTTTATGGCACTACAAGTATTTATGTTCTCTTCTCGCTGCAGCAACCACTTTGACAAGAAGCAGCGAGAAGAGAACATAAATAGGATATAAAGACTTGTGGTTATTTTTAATTTAGTTAGGTTTTATGTTTATATCGGACTTTAGTTTTAGATAAACTTAAACTACAAATACCTACTTCTACTTACTTATCCTACTAATATTACAAATGCGAAAGTTTGTGAGTATGGATGTATGTTTGTTACCCTTTCACGCAAAAACTACATAACGGATTTGGATGAAATTGGGTATGGAGGTAGCTAAGACCCTGGATTAACACATAGGCTACTTTTTATCCCGAAAACATGTAGCGGGTAACACCGCGGGGTGCAGCTAGTTAAGGAATATTTCGGGTAGATAGGTATTTAAAAATCTACCCGAAATAAGACGTTAGATAAATTTTAAATTAAATTCTTGTCAACATTGCAACCGAAACGACTTTTAAGCGGTAATACATTACACTAAATATACGAGTATTACTGGAACACTCAAAATGAACTTCCGCAAAGTAACGCCTGAAACAATCAAATATCATTAAAAAAAAGTTGTTAGGTACAAAGTTGATAGTAAAAATCTATACAGCGTTAGTAGGTATAATAAATATATCTAACTTTTACGTTAGTGTTATTGTAGAACGCCGATCATGCGACGTAGACATCTGTATGGACTTGCAGCTAGTTGGGTCTCTGTGCCTTTCTAATTCCGCACAGCGGTGCCAGTGTGCGGACTTGCGCTCCGGTATTTAATTGGCCGCCATTTTACCTGCTTCTGTCAAATTGTGATTGATGACGAAGCTTGCGCGGAGACCGAGAGCGAATTGTTTCTGTGGAAGTGTAATGATGATGCGACCCAATCAGCGATTGGACTATATTGTCTATATGTTATTGCGAATGACTATATGTGTCTGGGTGTTCTGTATGTATTATAAGTATATATTTACAAAAAAAAGTATTTATGTATTCTATCAGTTATCTGACTTCCATCACACAAGCTCTGCTTAGTTTGGGGCCAGATGGCGCTGTGTGTATAGTCCTACGATATTTATTTATTTATTTTAGTAACTGCGTATTGTCTCTCAGGTATTTTGTCAAGTGAGACGAATGCTACGCTCTCCTGATGGTAAGAGATAACGCATGTCCATGACTATTGCAGCGACACATAGAACTTTGAGTAGCAAAACAAAGTCCGGGGTATCGCTGTTTCGGCGCTCATTATTTCGAGACTTTCGATATTTATAATCGGGGTATATTCAAGTCGAAAGTGAATCGGTATCTTCTAGGCAAGCGTCTATCGTAGACCGCATCATCACTTAACATCACGAGACATGGCAGTCAAACGCGAGGCTTACTCATAAAAAAAACGTTGACGTTGATTTGACGTGAACGCTTGATTACCGTGAAACGTATAAAAAGAAATAAGAAATTTTGTCAAAAATTTATTTGGAGTAAAAGAGGGCCCTCTTCAGATGGCTCAGCGCCGCTGGAGGTGAGGAGTCGTGTAGTGGTCAATAATTATTTCGGCGGTATTGTGTTGCCACAATGTAATAATTAGGTCGGCGGCGCTGCCAGCTCCGCGCGCATTGTGCCCAGGAATCTAATTTATTTCTATGAATAGAGTGAGCCCTTTTATGTAATATGCTCATTATGAACCCCCAGAGTACATTTAATAGGGTTGCTAACAATGAAACGCGAGATGGATACGATTCTCCTTTAACGACACGCCGCACCTTTTTGCCAAATTTCGTCTCGAATTATTCACGTCGATATCCCTCACAAAAACGGAGTGGCTCGTTTGTTTAGTGGGAATATCACGGATACTACCATCGCGGTAAAACTCTTATACAAGTTTATCGGAGCGTCGTATTGCGAAGTCGAGTTTGTGAGCCCAATAAACTAACAAGCAAAAAGAGGAAGGTGATCTGCGGGATGATAGTCTCATTAGTGGGGTATTCAGGTGGTCGCAGCCCTGCAGGGCCGGGCTCCGGGCCCCGCGGGTAGCGAGGGCGATGCGTGGAGCCCGGGGCTCGCAATGTGCGCCCTTCGCGAGATTATTCAGCTAATGTTGCTTTTGTTTAATAACGAGCGAGCAAATTGTTTCGGAGCTTCCCTTTGTGCGCGGAGGAACTTTAGTTTGACAGCGGATTTCAATATATGCGAGCTGGTTATTAAAGCTTGCGACCGGAAATGTTGGGACTCCACTGGGTTTCCTTTTGACAACTATCTTGAGAAATTAACTATAATACATTTTAAATTATTTGAATAAATACAAACATTTACATTTTTTATTACCTTACTGTGTTCCGGTTTGAAGGCTACTGCAGCTAGCGAAATTACTGGGCTGTTGAGACTAACTATCGAAAGTGTCAAAGTAATGAGCACCAAAGCAGCGATGCCCCAGACTTTGTTTTGGTACTCAAAGTTCTGTGTATTGCTGTAATAGTTATGGGCATGCGTTATCTCTTACCATCAGGAGAGCGCATCGTTCGTCTCATTACTTTAAAAAAAGAGAAAACAAACATGAAATCTAAATTTAATAAAAAGCAATGGTCCAACTATAGCGCACGTTGGACGTGCGTACTGTGTACGCAGCGGAATCGCAAACATTTATTGCGAATGTTTGTAGCAATGTCTCGCATCGCAGGTACGAGGGGGTTCGCACAGACACTCAGCTTTTAATGGCAAATGAATATGAACGTATATTCCGGTCACGACGCGGCGCTGTACGCAATAATTGCAGAGTTTCGAGTTGAACCTACAAGTATAGCGACACGCGCTATCTGCTGTGAAAATCCCGGCGTAATTGTGTATTAACATGATCATTTTGAAGCTAATTTCAAAGTCACCGCTGGAATGTAAGATGTAACTGAAAGTTTAAGATTACAGAATACGGTGCACAAGAATAATAATAACACTAACCGGCGTCTATCCTATTCCTACCACTACATACGTGATAAATACCTACACAATATTAGTAACACACACATAATATGTATATATACAAATACATTATACATGTACATATTTATACTGCATTAAAATTACGGTGTGTTCCGGCAGCCTCACTTGAGAACCAGTTCCATTCCAGGATAGGTGTGCTTTACCATCTTCGACCACACCGTCACATAACATTTAGTGAGCTGTGGTCATACACCTAGCTTGTCAACGATAAAAAAAACATACTTAACACTACACTACTTATTTAAATAACTAGGCTTATTCTTCATTACACTATATTCGTACACTATTTTTTCTTTTTTTTTATAGTTGACAGATATAGGTGTTTGACCACAGCTCACCTGATGTTAAGTGAAGGTGTGGTCGATGATGGTAAAGCACACCTAGCCTGGAATGGAACTGGCTCTCGAGTGAGGCCGCCGGAACACACCGTTAGATGCTTGGCGGCAGATTTTCTACTTGAGGGTGGTAGCTAGCAATCCGAGTACTAGAAAGTACCCTACCACCATGCTATGGTTTTCTCACGATGTTTTCCTTTACCGGTAGCTCAAGCTCATTCTTGGGGTTTGATCCCACGCCCTTCGGCATGCGAACCGACCACGCTAACCACTGAGCTGTCATCGCTACAAGTGTATACGCTATACGTGTATGTTTTAATAAATAGTTCTTATAATAACATCCTAGGTGAGTGAGTTAGTGAGTTACCGCACGGGTTTATCCACCCACGGTCATCCTAGCAGCAGTAGGTATATCGGGCAATAATCGCCGGATCGCAGAGATCAAATAGACGCTAAGGCGTCGACCTTCGCAAGTGTATTCGGAATCCAATCGATTCGGATCGAGGAGCGATCGCATGCCTCGGCCGCATTGTCTCGCATTCCGGAGGCCGGGGCTTGAGGCGAGCCTTGCCCAAACTGTTGGGGTTAACTTTTACCATTGTGTGTGGGCTTAGATGGGAACGGGGACCTTCGGTAGGAAGGTTGACGTAGATGTGGCTTTGACCGGCTTGTTTGGTGAGACTTTTTACGGTCGACATGCTAGGCGTTTGATTATAGCTGATCTGACGTTAAATAACGATGTTATAAAAGGTAGTTAACACACTTAGGTTAAAAAAAGTATTTACTTTTGATACTTCAACGAACGAAACTTCAAACGTCACACACGAGTAAGGGAATAAAACAAGCAGATAGCAAATGATACACAAATTTACAATTAAAAATAGCCGACTCCATGACCAACTAAAGACGCTCCAATGAAACCGCTCGATCGATTTCATTAAAATTTATATTACCTCTAAAGTTTTTTTGCTACCAAGCAAAAAAAGAATCATCAAAATCAATTCATAATTGGCGGAGTTATCGCGTAACATACATTTAAAAAAAACAGAGTCGAATTGAGAACCTTCTTTTTTTGAGTCTGTTAAAAAAAAGTTTCCTTGTGGCATAACGGCAAGCTTTTAAGTCTGGCTGCTGTAACACATCGGCGACGGATTTCGGACAAACAAAATATCAAAGCATTAAATGGTCAGTACCTAAATAATAAACAAATATCCAGGGATATTTCACACAGTGCCATTTAGCCCAAAACTAAGCAAAGCTTGTCAAATGATCTACCAAAATCAGTCTAGTCTAGTACTGGTTGCTTGGAAGAGATCGCTGTTAGCGATAAGGCCGCCACTTGTGGCACTAGTTCATAAGGTTCTTTGTTCTCTGTACTCTTTTCTATTTATGGTGTACACAATAAAGAGTTATCTCTATCAAAGCAGTCAAAAAGCCTTAATAGACGAACCTATTCTGAATTTAAAAAAACAGCCCTGTAATTTTGCTAACTGCAGTACCTTTAAATCGGAATGCAGTAATGCTACTACTAGAGCACTACTGCAGCAGAATATCTAGTACTGCAGTTTTGTCTACCTAGACGACTTCCTGCTAAAGAGATCTACCACCAAAATACAAGTGAAGTTTTGGAGTTTTGGCGGGAACGAGGAAAGAGTAATGTCGCACCGTTGTATTTTTTTGTTCAAAACTAGTGTTTTGTCGAGTGTTTATGCATAATAATGGTAGCGTTTTATCAATTAAATGCCGAATCACAAGCGCGAGTGTGGGAAAATGATATAATGTGGTGAAACATGAGTTTTCGTGTTGCTTCCAAAACTCCATCGAAGCTTTATAGTAAAGTTGCCACTACTTTACTAAAACATGACTGGACTTAACTGACACGGACTGGACTATAACTACGAGCTACGAGGCTTACTTGGTGGTAGATCTCCTTAGCAGGAGGTCGTCTAGGTGGTTACCACCACAGTACCAGTTATTCTGCCGCTAAGCAGTAGTGTGTAAACATTAGTGTGTTCCGGTTTGAAGGGTACTGCAGCTAGCGAAATTACTGGGCTGTTGAGACTAACTCTATCAAAAGTCTCAAAGTAATGAGCGCCAAAGCAGTGATGCCCTGGACTTTGTTTTGACAGGCGTAATCCCTTACTATCAGGGAGCGTCTCGTTTGTTTCATTACTTTTTACATAAAAAAAGGCAACTTATTTAACTTATGACACTTGAAAACATGAAACACTTGAGACTGGCAAATGCTCAAAATGCGACGCCAAACCCAAAGAAAAAAAGCGTGTTAAAAATGCGTACCTAATGTCATCTGCAGATCGTTGTGCACAATATCTCGATATATTAAACAATATCCCGGCTGTGCGGGATAGCCGGCTGTGGTAACTCACCTACGTGATAACGAGCGTTCATTACCGCTCATAAGCCGGTCGGAGTGGCTAGTTATATTATAAACTAGCTAGTTATTTCACTTACCGCGCGGCGCTGAGTTGTGGCCGCTTGGATACGTGTAATGGAGTGCGCGATGTTAGTGCAAAGGATGATCCCTCAATTTTGTTTATAAAACTTTTCATAAAATGTGCTTTTGTGCTACAAAAGTGCTTCAGACAAATTAGCCAATTATCTCAAATTTGACGGGACCTAAAAATAGTTATCTGTGTTCATGTATGGTTGGTTGGTTGACCACACCTGATGTTAAGTGAAGGTGTGGTCCAGGATGGTAAAGCACACCTAGCCTGGAATGGAATATTGTGTAGACAGTAATATCGTCTACGGTGCTCTGGATTTTGTTTTTAAACTCCAAGTTTGTGTATCGCTGCAATAGTCATGGGCATGCGTTATCTCTTACCACTAGGAGAACGTACGTTTTATTTAAAAACATAACGTACGATAAAAATACAAAGATATCGTTTTAAAAAAAAAATTACATTTTAAAAATATCCTTAACTTACACTTAGTACTGGCACACATCCATTTCTATTTGTTCTTAAATTCCTTCCATCCTAAGGTTGCCTGGAAGAGATCGCTTTTAGCGATAAGGCCGCCAATTGTTACACTAGTTTTACGTTTAGATTTTTTCTATAGAACTAGATACAGTGTGAACAATAAAGAGTTTATCTGTGTATCTATTTTAAACTTTTTAGAAGATTGAGTCCAAAGTTATTACAAGGTTATATCTGTAGGAAAATGTTGTTGGTTTTGTTTGATATGTGTTTAATCAGAAACCAATTAGATTTCTAGTGTCATATCATAGATTTTGTTGCGATAGCATAATCTAGGCGGCTAAGTAGGTTTGTGCATCGCTCTGATAACTGAATGTGTAATCCGTCCCGGTTACCGTTAGCCGGATTACCGCACTCAACCAAGGCTTACCTCGTTAACTATAACCTGAATTATAACCGCAACGCCTTTATGTACTACACTGGGAGGTCACACGTCGTTTCGCTTTTAGTAAAGTCGCTACTTTACTAAAAGCATGACACTTGAAAAGATCAAACACTTGACTCTGGTAAACGCAGAAAAGGCGATGCCAAAATCAAAGAATGGAACTGGCTTTCTCATGGCTAATACAGTTTGCATCCTGCAGCTGTATATACATGTGCGTAAAATGACGCAGTCAAGTCATAACATCAGCAGTCCGCAGTGTACAGACTAACTTGTCGAAGTAATCGCTCGTAAAAACTTACCCAGGATGAGTGCGTGACGGAAACTTACTTTAATTATCCCGGACGGAACTGGCGAACTGCCGATATCACGGAATACGCAGCGAAACTAGCGATATTAATACACGTAAAGTATTTTCAGGATTCTATGCCTATAGAATAAATAAAGAAATATCGTAGGGCAAGATACACACAGCGCCATCTGACCCCAGACTAAGCAATGCTTGTACTATGTAAGTCAGATAACTGATAGATTACTTAAATATTTTTTTTTGTAAATACATACTTTATTTTATAGTTGACAGGCTAGGTGTTTGACCACAGCTCCCCTGATGTTAAGTGAAGGTGTGGCACACCTAGCCTGGAATGGAACTGGCTCTGGATACTTATCTTAAATACAAAACAAACATTTGTTTATACCACAAAATGTTTATCCTGGATGGGAATCGAACCCGCGCCCTTCGGATTTTGGAGCAAACATACTACCAATGAACCAACAGGGCTGTCAGAATGTCTCAGTACCGGATCTAAGGGGGGCAAACCGGGATATCTGCCCCGGGTGGCAATGATTTTTTAGCGTTATAAGTCCACCTTTAAAACACCAACTTGTCTGATGGTAATCGATGAAATGGCCAAAGATGAAAGAAAGAAAGAAAAAGATTTTATTCTGTAACATAAAAACACAAAAGACAAAAACGTGTTCATTTTTGTTTTTTGGACAAGAGACAAACAGTTACAAAAGCACGCACACTTTGAAGATTCCTTTCACTTTCAAATCACTTTACCAATTTCACTGACCTTGAAAAGTCTTAGTAGGTCTTAAAAACTAATATTTAATTTCAACTACTAGCTTATTACTAAGACTATATCGCCTGCGGTCTGATGATGAAAAGCTAGCGTCTTATCTGTCGCAAACCAGATAATGATACAAAAAAGTTTCAATTTTGGAGCAGTCGTAGTACAAAGTCTAAAGTATAACAACAAAATTAATAAAAACCGGTTGAATGAGGGATGGCATCATCAGTGTAGCCAACCCTACAGTTTTATCTGTAGATCTACATTTTTTGCCGTCTCAGAATTAGAAAATTTTCTATTTTACTCCTAATCTACAATTTTTTGCTCCTTTCAACGAAAATTAGTAGGTTTCACAGTTTTTTAGAGCAAACTTCCAGTTTTTATCTAAAGCTTTGACAACACTAGAGCACCTGAAAAAAATTGAACTCTAGAAAACAATAATTATTTTTAATACCTGCACAAAATACCTTTTCCTCGATGTTCTAACTTAACCTATTTAATTCCAATTGCCAGAATTTAATTTTCTACCTATTATTTACTTTATGAAAACAAAACTAAATGGAACCTAGCATAAAATTAATCTAATATGTATATTAATTTACGGTTCTTGTCAAACACCAAACGGTAGCTGACACTTTTTCCTACAACACTCGAGTCGAAAACAAGCTTAGTTAAGAAAAATAAAAAACACGAATGACCACCAACAAATAGTATTTTTTTGAAAAAAATATAGCTAAATAAATAAATAAATAAATATCGTAGGACAGCTAGTGCCGGGATGATGTAAGGATTGTAACGATAGTCCATACGTCCAAATCTGTACAGGCATTTCAAAGATATTGTGGAATAACAAAACTCACAAATACCTACAAGTATAGGTACATGAACCCTGAAAACTTTACACTCGTTTTTTGGGCAGTCGAGTAATGAAATAAGGTTTGTCCAAATTAGTTTTATGTAAGTCCGGTTTTACTAAAACTCGAAATCTGTAGCGAATGATGAGGTACGCGGCGCATTGTCCCGCATCCTCGTAACGCGGCCGAGCCCGACCCTTTCAACTGGATATTTCCCAAACAAAAGAAGCCCGCCCTTGTGAAACCCCAAAAAACCCAAACAATATTTCGAAAAACACATCGCCCTGCAACATTATCTGCTTCACGTAATTTTCATAAAAAGCAAAATAATTCCTGACCTTTTCAAAGAAATCATTTTCCTAAGGAGCCAAATTCCGGCATGTTCACGGAACCCTTGGCTCGCGAAACGCTCTCAAGCTTAAAATCGGTTTGTAAGAAACGTTATATTCCAGCTGTACTCCCTTCGAGATCCACAGGAACGTACCCACTCTTTGTTTTCCGAGGAAAACTCATCAATTTAAAAGATCGGCGCGGGAAACGAGTTTCGAACGCTCATAGAAATAGCTTCACGTCTCCGTACACGAGCACATGTACACATGTACTCGGACTAATTGCGACCAAACAAATAAAGCTGTAGAACAAACGTAGCGGAACGGCGACAGTGCGCGACATATAAATTATTTTTATGCTTCCTCCGTGCGCTTGCATGCCTCGCGTGGCCGCACGTCTTACGGGATGAACAATGCCGCCCCCGAGCTGGGGCCATGCCCGCATGCCGCGCGGCTGCTTGCAATGCACCGCTGCGCTGCGCCACACCGCTGCTGGCGCCGTCTCCACACGCTTTGTTCAAAATATTATCAGCTAAATGTTTACAAAACTCCGAGGAAAATTATGACACGTTCCCAGAGAATTTTAAATCTGTCCCCGTCATGCATCGCAGGGCTCCTGGCGGCAACGTCCGCGCGCGGGCGTGTCGGGGATGGAGCTGGACTCCGGTAGCTTGTACAGACATTATTGTACGTTATCGTAACGAGCGCATTCCTAGGCGACGTTTCAATAACGCGTCCACATAAAATATTTTATATCTACATAAAAATGATCCCCGAACATCTCAAATTGCTTGCATAATCGAACGACAACCCTCTCGCACAATTTCAAAACCCCTAACTACATTAAACTCGAAGACGTAGATGATATAACAACGCCCGGGGACCGACGGCTCGATACAATTTACATATTTCCCTCCTATCTTCCGAACATTTTAATACTATCCGCATTTCGTACAGTTCATATTTTGCGAGTGCTCGAAACTCCGAGTTCGAACATTCTAGACGTGTTTCCGTCATGCATGGAGAGTAAAGAGAAATTTATTAAATTCAAAACGTGGCAGGACGCGGTCAGGAAGCGCGTCAGCAGAAGGCGCATCAGCAGGACGCGGTCAGCGGGCGCGCTGGCAACTCGCGTCCTGCATGTTGCACCGGATGCCATTAAAACTTAGAGTTTCCTACGAATGCAAGTTTAAAGGGCTGCATGTTACTTGTTACATATTTCTTCAGGCGGTCGGGAATCGTTCCTTTCCTACATAAAACATTACTGTTTATGATTGTCGCGCGCACTCGAAGTATGATCGCAGTATATTTTTACGGGTATAGCTTAGACTTTACAACATTTTATATCGACCTCACCTGGTGTTTCAAGAAAAGTACTGATACAAGTTGTCAAAACGATCTAAAAAATTAAACGCATAAAAGTCCTATCCAATTACTTTTTTTATATATTCTGGATTCTAATTTCCAGAGATTGCCAGTTTATTTATCGTATTACCTTTTTATGCGAAAAAGCAATTCTATCACCGCGCATTTCGATTTTAACAAATATTTCTGTTCCAATTACGGGGCTGAAGATTAGAAGCGTCTGACCGTAAAGGTCCGTTGAGCAGTGTAATCAAAATGCTTACTCCTCTCAATAAGTACATCACATATCAATCGCAGAGGACCAGAGAGAGAGCGGGAGGGGGAGAGGGCCAGAGGCGGCGACCCAAGAATTTGCGAAGGCCCTGATGTGTGAAATCAGGGACCCATTCCAAACCGTTCGGACGGAGCGTAAGTCAAACTCTATACCTTCACGTACATATACCTAGATCGGATCAACACGGACGGAAAATAAAATGAATAGGTGTTTACGTTCTAATTCCAGCATTTTAAGATTGTTTTGAATGAAAATCCGACAAAAAGCGAAAACTTAGCTGTCCTTCGCAAAAGTTGTAGGAACTTCTCAAGAAATCAACAAAAGATTTCTTGAGTGGGCACCGATTAGATACAGCAAGATTTTTTTTTTTATATACATATATGAACGACATTTGTAATTATAAAATATATAATTGTATTTGTAATAGTAAGTATTACGCGCGGGTAATTGCTTACCATCAGGCAACCTGCTTGATTGCAACCTGTGGCATAAAAAAAAGTATAATTATTTATTTTTAATAAATTAGCTTGACATTAATTTCTAATATGTAATTGTTGTGTAGTTTATTTAATTCAGTTTGACATATCTGTATTTAATAATAGTAACCAAATCTTATAATATGATCACTATGAACTAGACTGTTTACACTCCCGACCTAAATGCAACACAGTTCAACAATAAAATACCATCTGAGTATTCAAAGTATATATTTACCATCAAAAACCATTACCATTAAAATACCATCTGCACACCATTTTTTTTTTTTATGAACACCATTATTTTTACGGTTTACAGGTTAGATGTTTGAGCACAGCTCACGTGATGTTAAGTGACGGTGTGGTCGAAGATGGTAAACACACCTAGCCTGGAATGGATCTGGCTCTCAAGTGAGGCTGTCGGGACGAGCTGTTGGCAGATTTTCAACTTAAGGGTGGTAGCTAGCCAGCCGAGTACTAGAAAGTACCCTACCACCATGCTATGGTTTCCTCACGAAGTTTTCCTTCTTCAACAGCTCAAGCTTACTGTTGGGGCTTGAACCACGCCCTTCAGCGTGCGACTGGCCGCGCTAACCACTGAGCTATCATCGCTACAAAACAGTGAAAACAAACTACTCAGTTTCGTTTCAGTCACGAAGTTTTATTCGCGTGATAACGCTGTGTACAAGGTCTGTTAGTTCCAGGTGTTATCGCCATATTAAGCGTTTAACAAACTGTTTTGTGAACATTTAACTAAAATCTAGAAGGAAGGAATACCTTCTGTACCGTATTTGAGATATTTCCACTAACTTTCCCACTTTACCTGCTTAGCCTAACTTTGGACTAACACGCCTTTCACGTGCTACCTCGATCATCACAGTCATAGAGCTTATTTCCGAGTAACAAAATTCAATAACGACAGCCTCGTTCAGACTTCCACGAGGCAAAGTTCGCCAGAGCAATGTAGGCCTTACGACACAAAGATAAAGGTTTTAGTGAGGATAAACTTGGTTATTTATTAAGAAACGTTCGTCGCGAATTTTACAAGAGGGTTGGAAGGCAAGTTAGATTAAAATTGTTGCGCCTCGTCGGGTTCCGTATGGCACGGCGGACGTGTTTACTAGTCTTCTGGAAACTTGTGGAGCATTCAGCTCGAGGTCCTCGCGCGGCGGGAACTGGACGTGATGACGCGAGCACTCGTGTTTCAAATGTAAGGAAAAAATAGCTACGCCCCGAGGTGTTACCCGCTACATGTTTTGTAGCGATGTTAGCTCAGTAGGTTCGCATGCCGAAGGGCGTAGGTTCATACCCCAACAATGAGCTTGAGCTGTCAGTGAAAGAAAACATCGTGAGGAAACCATAGCATGGTGGTATGGTTAGCTAGCTAGCTACCACCCTCAAGTAGAAAATCTGCCGCCAAGCATCTAACGGTGTGTTCCGGCAGCCTCACTTGTGAGACACTTCCATTCCAGGCTAGGTGTGCTTTACCATCTTCGACCACACCTTCACTTAACATCAGGTGAACTGTGGTCAAACATCTAGCCTGTCAACCATTAAAAAAAAAGTTGTCGGGATAAAAAGTAGCCTGTGCTCTAATCCTGGGTCTCAGCTAGCTCCATACCAAATTTCATCTGAATCCGTTCGGTAATTTTTGCGTGAAAGGGTAACAAACATCCATCCATCCATCCAAATTTTCACAGTAATAATATTAGTGCGATTGCTAATCTACATAATTTCGGCAATGTTATAATATAAATAAAAAGCAAAATTAAAAATTTTGAAAAAACCCACAACGGTTAAAATGTAATTGTCACCAATCTAAGCTAATGCAACATTGAAACCCGAACCCATAACTGAAAACTGTATCTAAATCGACTAGTAGTTTTGGAGAAAAATGGCAACATGGATTTGCACAAAAGATGTTTGCTGCAGCGCCACCTGGTGAGTTGTCACCGCAACACCTATCTAAAAACATGCCCAATCAAACTACCACCATCCTATGGTTTCCTCACGATGTTTTCCTTCACCGGCAGCGCAAGCTCATTGTTGGGCATGCGAACCTGCGCTGACCACTGAGCTGTGATCGCTACAAAACTACTTTATTTATTTAACTGCTTAGTTGCATTACCCGTTAATTTCAATATTGGTATCAGTAATCACGCTCGCTTTCGAGGCGTGTTGTGTGTATTTTGATTTAATTATCTCCGCTGTGCGCGGCGGTACGTCAATAATCTGGCTGTATTGCCGAGCAAGCCCGCGGGAGGGGCCCGACATAGCCGGATTAAGATATGTAAATGAAATCGACACACGGCCATCCTCGGCAGGTCGCAGAACGTGCCGACATCAACCTGGGACTACGTTGTACTGAACATAATACACCGTAGATAACGTGGGACTCTCTCGAGTGCACATATCCTACACTAGCAGACGCCTCGCGGTTTCACCTGTGTAGTTCCCGTTCCCGTAGGAATACAGGGATAAAAAGTTGCCTATGTCACGCGAGAAGTGTATTTTTCCAACGGTCAAAAAAATGTTGAAATCGGTTTAGTAGTTTTTGAGTTTATTCGTTACCAATAAACAAGAATCAAATCCTTCCTCTTTAAAATTGTACTAGCGGACGCCTCGCGGTTTCACCCGTGTCGTTCTCGTTCCCGTAGGAATACAAGAATAAAGTAGCCGATGTCATCCGGGGATAGTGTAGCTTTCCAACGGTGAAAGAACTTTTGAAATCTATTCCGTAGTTTTTGAGTTTATTCATTACAAACATTCAAAAATACAAATCTTTCCTCTTGATAATATTAGTGTAGATGTAGATATACCACTTTCAGAGAAGGAATGAAACTCATTATTCCCCAATGACATATTACGTGTCATCCTAGAGATGTCAATACTCTCTTTCTTAGTTTATTCAACATCAAAAACTTCAAAATTCTCTAAATTTTATGTAATTTTAAATAACATTGATAGTTTGATACATCAGCAAGAAATCTGTGCAATGTTTGAGTTAGCAAATATATGATGTATTCTTTATTATTACTATGTTTCAATTATAAATGTAGGTTTGCTAATTGCTATTGTACCAAGTTTAAATTAAACAGCCCACAACACCAGTTTGACAGCCCTGTTGGTTCATTGGTAGAATGTATGCTTCAAGAGCTGTAGGGCGTGGGTTCGATTCCCACGCAGGACAAACATTGTGTTGTATAAACAAATGTGTACTGTATGTATTATAAGTATGTATTTACAACAACAAAAAAGTATTTAAGTATTCTATCAGTTATCTGACTTCCCTAACACAAGCTTTTCTTAGTTTGAGGTCAGATGGCGCTGTGTGTAACGTCCTGTGATGTTTATTTATTTATTCTTTAATTGAAATACTATTTTGTTTGGCAAAATAGTCAGTTGAACACTAGGCGATAGCTGTGTGTCACGTATTGTTTTGTATTGTGTATCTATTTCTTGCGATGATAGCTTAGTGGTTAGTTCAGTTGCTCAGCTCTGTTCAAACCACAACAATGTGCTCGAGATGCCCGTTAAAAAAACATCATGAGGACACCATAGCATGGTGGTAGGATACTTTCTAGTACATCTGCCGCCAAGCACCTAACGGTGTGTTCCGGCAGCTTCACTTAAGAGTTTGAGAGCCAGTTCAATTCCAGGCTAGGTGTGTTTACCATCTTCGACTACACGGACACTTGGTAGATCTCCTTAGCAGGAGGTCGTCTAGATAGGTACCACCGCAGTACCAGTTATTCTGTCGCTAAGCAGTAGTGTGTAAACATTACTGTGCTCCGATTTGAAGGGTACTGCAGCTAGTGAAATTACAGGGCTGTTGAGACTGACCATCGAAAGTCTCAAAGTAATGAGCGCCAAAGCAGTGATGCCCTGGACTTTGTTTTGTTACTCAAAGTTCTGTGTATCGCTGCAATGGTCGTGGACAGGCGTTATCTCTTACCATCAGGAGAGCGTCTCGATCGTCTCATTACTTTTTTACATTAAAAAAAAATAGTATCAGATTAGTTGTGGGCAAACACATAGCCTCTAAACTTTAAAAATACATATGAATTCCTGTAACGTGTATATTTATTTATT
Organism: Biston betularia; assembly: GCA_905404145.2. NCBI lineage: Eukaryota > Metazoa > Arthropoda > Insecta > Lepidoptera > Geometridae > Biston > Biston betularia. The sequence continues at coordinate 556,551 of FR989863.1, forward strand.
TATTTCGATACACATAACAGAATATAATTATCACATCAGTATTAGATAAATTAGAGAAAGGTTTTGTACTAAACCACATTCCTAAACAAATGTGTATACAACATGAACATTGAAAAGAAAACAGTAGCATTTATAAAGTGAGTGACATTATTATACTAACTATGTTGAATTATATAGGTACATGCAAATAACAGGCGGAATGTAGAAGCCATCAACAATTACAATTACAATGATAATAGTGATTACTATTGCGTTTCTTGCAAAATGGCCAAGACATCCCGTTTAAATTGTGACAGTTTAAAATTAAATGTCTATTGAGCCATGACGATCTATTAAGGACTCTTGCGATACATTCCGGTATACTTAACCAGCATTAACAGATTTGTTTTGTAATGTTATCTGAGCTGCCAAGTGACTGAGAGAACTGAGGCAATATCGCTTTAGGTTTTTCTCTAGTACGCAGCACAAAGTATCTCAGTTTTCTTCTGCTCATGAAATTAAGAAAACATGTAGAAGTATGCAGACAAAAAAGAATTTTCCTTCGACACAGCCAACTTAAATTTTTGTAACAATAACAGCTAATGTGGAATTATTATAAGCCCCTCGTGTCTTCTACGTGAAAGTAACAAAATGTTTTACATCAAGTTAGGTAATCTACACTATTATAAAGAGGAAAGATTTGATTGTTTGTTTGTTTGTAATGAATGGGCTCTGAAACTACTGGACCGATTTCAAAAATTCTTTCACTATTGGCAAGCTACACTATCCCCGGGTGACATAGGCTACTTTTTATCCCTGTATTCCCACGGGAACGGGAACTACGCGGGGAAACCGCGAGGTGTGTCTTTGGTAAAAATACAAATGCAAGTGACAAACGTTGTATGCTTAGAAAAGTGGTTGCACCCATCCAAAATCCAAGCCCTTTTTGTAATCCTAACCGAACGCTTTTGTATCTTGAAAACTCTGTATTTATTCACTGAGTTTCGCCACATTATTAAACCATAACTAAGCAGACACTTGGCCACGATATGCCGTTAACGCAGTTTCCATAGACACTAAGAAATCTTTTTACTTCTAAAGGCTTTTTAAAAAGTAGCTTCTATTACTTCTGTTTAGATTTACAAGTTTCATTCCTGAATATTTATCTGTACTCAGTGTCTCTTAATGTAAAAAGACAGGTACTTAGATCCTGGCGAAAAGTTGAGCCGCTAAATAGCCAAATGCGTGACAAGTTGCCGCTTAAATGACCCAGACTTGGCGACAGCAGATCGCAATCACTACAACTTGGCAATGGAACTATGTGCAAGTAGATAAATACACAGGTATCACGACCTTAAGTAGTGCTTAAGTAGTTTAATCTAAATTCTCACAGTTGGATTTGGGTTTTATATCACTGCGATAGCCCTGTGGTTAGCGCGGTCGGTTCACATGCCGAAGGGCGTGGATACATACCTCAATGATGAGCTTGGAGCTGCCCGTGAAGGAAAACATCGCGAGGAAACCATAGCATGCTGGTGGGGTATTTTCTTGCACTCGGCTGCCTAGCTACCACATTCAGGTTGAAAATCTGCCGCAAAGTTTCTAACCGTGTGTTCCGGCCACATTCGAGAGCCAGTTCCATTCCATGCTAGGTGTTACCATCTTCAACCACACCGTCGCTTTACATCAGTTGAGAAAAAACACTAAGCTTCATCATCATCATCTCAGCCGTAGGACGTCCACTGCTAGACATAGACTACTATTGACTTCCATGAAGACCGGTTGGAAACGGCCCGCATCCAGCGCGTTCCTGCGGTCTTTACTAGGTCATCTGTCCACCTTGTAAGTGGACGTCTTACGCTGCGCTTGCCGGTCCGTGGTCTCCACATCAGAACTTTGCAGCCAGATCGGCACTCAGTTCTGCGTGCTATGAGGAAATCCGTAGAACCGTAGACAAAGTTACCGACAGAACACTTAGCTTGCGTGTGTGTATAAATTCGATTTCCAATCATAACGGTTCTACGTTAATAATAATTGGTGTCGCAGGCAATCTGTTGACACCTAGCGACAGCAAGGCCCGCGGTGTTGATATCAGGCGGCCCCGGGGGCGGCAGCCCCGCATTGCTCATGTTTATAACTTCCCTGCCAAGCCGAATGTTTGCACAGTGTTTGCACGTAATAAGCACCTCCGGCAAATGTTTGCACGGAACACAGAACTGATTAGTTTTGCTAAATGCGCTGTCTATAGGATTAACAGCTATTGTAGGTAACGTGCGGTAGGCGGATCAAACATAACGTTGTATTAACTGATATATTTTATTCACTTACAGGGTGTTGTAGATGAGCAATTTTCTATCATTAGTGATACAAAACAAACTGCTTCATTTGTCTATATTATCCAACGAGCTCCAGACTCTTACGTAAAATTTAAAATAAAAAAATATTGTTACAAGCTGCACCCCGCGGTTTCACCCGCGTAGTTCGCGTTCCCGTGAGAATACAGAAATAAAAAGTATGTCACCCGGGGATAGTGTAGCTTCCCAACGGTGAAAGAATTTTTGAAATCGGTCCTGTAGTTTCGGAGTCTATTCAATACAAACAAACAAATTTTTCCTCTTTATAACAGTATAGATTTACTATGCTATTAACAATTTATTGTACCATACGTATTAATTAAATAAAATTATTAACGAATGTAATTAGGTATGTATTAGTAGATTAATATTTTAAATACCAATACTAAATATTGTAGATTGTCCAAAAGGTAATAGATTTTATTAATGTCAAGAAATTGTCATTGTTATAATAGCATTTGTAACATTTTAATTAAATTGTCATAACCCTCCAAAAAGTTTCCAGAATGTATGCTACCTACTTGATAAATAAGCGCCATCTATCAAGATCTTCACTAACTACACACGAAGGCGTCGCATCATCCTCAGTCGACCACAACTGAAACACGACACCACTCTACGAAGGAATCGGTAAGTAGAATAATATTATAAATATACATATTATGTATTTGTGCACGTAATTGATTCAAGACCACTGAAATTGTAACATAATCCTGTCCTTACGAACTAAATGAGTCAATGGAAGACGAACCTTAAGAAAGACGCGTCTCTCTTATTCATAAGCTACCGCTAGCTTTCATCTTTATCCATCAAGGCTACGAGCAGTTTACTCAGTAACCTTCGCAGCAGTCCCCGGCAGGGCTGACCAAAGGGCCCGGGCGATCAGCGGATTTGCATAACTTAGATCTGATTGGGCCGCCCTTTGATGCCGGCCCGGGCCTGGAGAAATTAGATTGTAGGCAGCCCTACTGAGCACAATGCTTACTTATCTAGTCACAAGGTTGCCCCAAAACGAGGTTATTTTTCTGAAGCGTTTTCGTTTTGTCGCGAAATGGAACGAATTTCGGATACATAATTGAGGTTCGCAATACGAGCTCGCTTATTCCGATTCCCAATGTATATTTATAGGCATAGTTTCAATTATGCTGTTCCATTTCTATCGATATTATTTGTCTTCACTTTTTCTTGCTTAGGTTAGACTAGTTACGGGTTTGACTCATGAAAAATAGATTACCCTCGCCGCAGCCGATATTGAGTGACGGTAACGGACGGAAGATGGAAAACGTAAAACCTAGAGTAACTGAAATACAAGTGAGGCCACCGTTAGGTGCTTCGTTACAAACTTCCTTCGTTGAATGCGCTGGAAGCATGCATGGAGCCAAATATGTATACGCACTGTACGTAGCAGGCAAGTTATATTACGGAAGTTAAGCGCAAACACCTGAGCTTACTCAAATTAAGCTAAGATACTGCTCCCAGTGTTCGCCAAGATTAGCTACACACCTACGAGTTGGGACGCCCAGGGCCGTTCACTGTTAGCTTAGATGGGCACGTCTACACAACTATTACTCGTATGCCAAAGATCTCATTAGTAAGGACACGATAAATATTTGCGTCTCAACACACTGTGTACAACGTAGCAGAGTAAACAGTTCAAACTATCCGCAAGTGAACCAAAATATGATAATTACTCGTATTTAAATTTATACTATAAGTATACTCACTTTTTTGAATTCCATAGTGCGAAAAAATAAATTAAGTAGTTTTTCATTCCTGTTATTAAAATTAGCGCCATCTACCAAATCCCAACTAAACTATGTTGTATCATTACCTACTTCAAATAGTCTTCAAGTACTAGAACAGTGGTTTTAGCGGGAACGTGAAAAAGTTGTACCGCCACATTTAATTATATTCAGTAACTTCTGTTTTTAATGTACATAAGTAACTGTTTCATAAAATGCTAAATTACGGGTGTGAGTGTGACAAAGTGATATAATGTGGTGAAACATGACTTTTCGTGTTGATTCCAAATCTCCATTGAAGCTTGTGTATTTGTGCTTGTATGCTTTCTTTGTGTATTAAGTCACCACTGTTTTGAAACACTTGACAAAGGCAAATGTACAAAGTACAATGTACGCCACAAACAAAAATGAAGAAATAAAACGACTACTCGCCAAAAAATTGGCTCGTGTCTTATTAACGCTGGAAAATAATAGATATTCATTACAACACCACTGGTATCACTGAAAATGTTCCATTCGCCCTGTCCATTGCCAGAATAAATTATTAAAAAAAATCCATTCGCCCTGTCCTTGCGAATAATAATTATGTAAGTTGATACTGCAGTCAGATTATTCGCATTATGTAGGTTATAGTTATACACAAATAGCATTATGCTTGTATAACGTTTGTAGCAGACAACCTTAGAGCTTTTAGTGCATTCGTGAAGTTATGTTGATTTTGCGAGATTTGTATGACTATTGCGAGCACTGAGAAAGAATAAAACGAGAATCCGTTTCAGTTATAATGCCTGTATTTCTTTATGTATACTTGATACTATAGAAGAAGTAGAGATTTGACTATTATTTACGCCCTAAAATAATAACAAAAATTATAAAGTGTATACTTCTTTATATTTTTTTAATATTCTAGCCTTGTCACGTGTCTGCGCAGAGAAAGATAATTTTGTCCCCTGCTCTCCATGAATTGTTTATATAGACAACGGGTGGTGTCTGCTAAAGTCGGTTATTGGCACGCTAAAAAAACATGATAAGGGATATATGGTGATGTTGCTGATCCAGCAGCCCGATGCAGACGAGAACGAAGCATGCGTGGTAGTGTGGTGAGGACTCACAGGAAGTAATAGAGTAGTACAAAGCCTCAAATAGATGATCGAACAGGCTTATTAACTACCTCCGTAGCATAGTGGTGGCGTGGCTGATTAGTAAGATTTTGATTGAGGTTTGAGGTTTGATCTCCAAAGTTTCCAAGGTGAATTTATATGTCTCATAATTTTGCAATTTGCCCTTGTCTTTGTTTGTCAAGACATCCTGACAAGGGTACTTAGGCGGAAGGAATTTGTTCTGTTTTCGTGATAGTAAGAGTTTGCAGCACCCAAAATTTAAGATTATTTTAATTTAAAAGTAATAAGACGAACGAGACGCCCTCCTGATGGTAAGAAATAATAACACATGTACATGAACATTGTAGAGATACATAGAACTCAAAGCCTCAAAATATAGTCCGGGTCATCACTGCTTTAGCGTTCATTACTTTGAGACTTTCAATGGTAAGTCTCTAAAGCCTTGTAATTTTACTAGCAGACGCTTCAAACCGGAATGTTTGCACATAACTGCTTGATGGCAGAATATCTGGTACTGCGAGGCATTACTACATTGCGCTCATTACTTTAAGGCATTCAAAGCGGGATTGCACCACAAAGACATGTTCGCAGCTTGTCTCCAGAGAGTCGCTGGTAAGAGCGTTAGTTGCATGTTAATTAGCGTGCGATCTTATCTCGACAGCACACGCTCGCCAATTTGAAGACGTAATTGGAGGTCAGTTCTACAGGGGTCAGGTAAACATCACACCAGTGTAGTACCACAGCATGTAACCACAGCATGGTGGTAGGGTACTTTCTAGTACTCGGCTAGCTACAACTGCAATTGCCTCTCATAGTTAAAAAACAATGAAAACAATTATTTTTTTATCATAAGAAATGGCCTGAAAGGCCTAGAAGTATAATATACATCCCAGTCTCTATTCTGTGGCTTGGTCGTCTAGTATTCAGCCCTTGTAACATTTCTTAATTGTTAAACTATAATATTAAGTCTAAATTATTTTTCAATTTTTATTAATTATTACGTCAATATTATGGTATTTTTTTCCATGACGATTTAAAATTATGTTATTATTGATTGTGTGATTTAATTGTCATTTTTTATAGTTGTCGCCTTCTTGGTCATTGCTTTCTATCTCTTGCATCATTACTACCTTTCCATGATTTTGTGTATTTGTCCCAGCGTAGTATACGTGGTTTTTCAATTCTTTCCTCTCGGTATCTAATCTACAATTTTCTTAGCTCATTTGTAATTTTCCCAATCACATAATTTATTTAGTGCTTGTTGTAAGGAATATAATGTTGCAGAGTGTAAGGAGTTAATTAGATGTAGTTACGAAGAGAGCGTTTCTGATTTCGGAAGCCACCGAACACCGAGACTTTGCCGAAGGAAGTTAGCAGGTAAGTAGGCCGCTCCAAGCACGTTAATGACAGCATTATCTCCAATGATCTCCGATACAACGGCTTATAAACGGGAAAACATCGTATCGCAGCGTCAGTTAAAAGATAATACAGACGCTAATAACATTTGCATATCTTAATGCAGAGCACTCCGCGTTGTATACGACTAACCGAACTTCCGATACCTACTCAAATGGGCAGAATAAACAACGCGCTCTGGCGTCGGAGCTGTGTTGTCAGACTCAGAACAGATTACCTATTTTGAGTCGGCCTGGAAAGGGAATACATGTTATATAACACATATTGTTAAGGTTGATGGTTACAGTATAGTTTTGAGTTCATAATAATTAATGTAAAAACTTGGTGGTAGATCTTTAGCAGGAGGTCGTCTAGTCTAGATAGATACCACCTCAATACCAGATTTTCTATCGCAATCTAATCTAAATCTATCTACCTAAGCTAACAGTCGTAATGTAACGCCATTTAAGTAACATAGTTTTTAAGACCAATTTGGAAAGCTATAGTTAGCAAATCCTCAAATATTTATGCTGCTTTCGTCGTCTATTGAACTGTAATAAAAAGATGACAGCATTTTTAGAAAGCTTAGATCTGGTCTGTCAGTTAAAATGAGTATAAAACATGTTTTAGTATTAGCATGGCATTCAATCGATGTTTATTATTAATTTATATATATATTAATTTGTTTTCGTTTTTGTATAAGGTTTTAATGAAATCATGCAAGAATTATGATTTTAATTCCGTGGCAAGAATACAGATGAAACAACGGAAAGCTATCAGCACGTCACCTGAAACACGATAGCGCTCGCCTGGCAAGAGGCGTGCCAGTAATCTGGCCGCCGCTTTACCCAAACAAGCTGGGATAAGGTCGCGAATCGCAATTACAGATTAATTATAATGGATCCGGAGCTGTGTAATTGTTGAAATATGTAAATGGAGCGCCTCTTAGCGGGATGTTAGTGTTTACTGCGAGGATTTGGGCCTTGATCCGGGATGAACGCGTGGCGATGTGTCGGCAAGATACGGCCGACTACAACATTGATCGAAGTAGCCGTTGTGAACAGTGTTATGTACAATTTTTTATGGACTTGTGCCTTTATTTTCATAAGAAACTTATAATCAAATCCTAGTTTTTTTTTGCAAAATACTGTTAGATTACTTGGATTATGTATGCGCTGATGAAAGTCTAGAGATTTGGCGCTGTATCAAACCCACTTCACTTCCGCATTCTAGCTACATTACCAAAATCAAAAGAGAGGAAAATATATTACTACATCTTTCGTATGAGAAAAAAATAATACATTATGACTATTATTATTAGTTAAATATGATTGTCATAAGAGTCATTCGTATCATGCGGTACCTATATACAAATTAAAAAAAAAAAAAATTGTAATAAGTTAACGATGTATCTCTATTTATGACCCCAATTATAAGAAAGGTTTGTTAGCTCCTCCGTTGGCTCTACTTCGTAATAAAATTCACAACAAAAACTGTGCATCGGGAAATTGAAGGGAATACATCAAAAGAGTCTCATTCACGTCGCGCACAATGCTTCCAGCAGAATGCAGCGTGCAGGAGCAGCCGAATGAATGGCACGTCGAGCAGCGCCCACACTGCGAATTTCTATTTTAAGAACATAAAGGGCACGGCACATATGATACTATAAGCGCCAATTATTAGCGATTAAAACGCTTTTCAAAGTTGCGATCAAAGCCTGGTTACATTTATTCAGTTTCACTGAGGGTTGCGTAGCCATATTCTAACAAATCCCCTATGTCTTATTTTATATTTTTTTTTATTTATATATTTTTGTAGCGATGATAGCTCAGTGGTTAGCGCGGTAGGTTCGCATGCCGAAGGGCGTGGGTTCAAACCCCAACAATGAGCTTGAGCTGCCGGTGAAGGAAAACATCGTGAGGAAACCATAGCATGGTGGTAGGGTACTTTCTAGTACTCGGCTGGCTAGCTACCACCTTCAAGTTGAAAATCTGTCGCCAAGCACCTAACGGTGTGTTCCGGCAGCCTCACTTGAGAGCCAGTTCCATTCCAGGCTAGGTGTGCTTTACCATCTTCGACCACACCTTCACTTAACATCAGGTGAGCTGTGGTCAAACACCAAGCCTGTCAACCATTAAAAAAAAAAAAAAAATTTGCCACTAAAATCTTCGCAGCTACTGACATCGCACCAGTAAATTTTAGATAGCATACATTCGTTCAATACGCTTTAGTATTTTTCACTTTACATTTAGACATTAATCGATGTATTTATATTATACTATGTGATTGCGTTGTAATGTTCAAACCTAGTGTCTAGTTGTTTTATTTTTTATTCTGTACGTAAGCACTGAAAAATAGGACAAAAGCCGGATGATGACGTTTGACAATTTAATGTGCTGTCTTTTTTTTTGATATAAGAGATTAGATGTCACATTGCTTCGGTTTTGTTAAACCATTCTAGCAATCTGAAAAGCTAACTACGTAGTTAAAAAAAATACTAAGTCAATATTTGAAAATGAAAAAATACATACATTTATAACGCAAAGAAATAAAAGGTATAGATTTGCACAAATGAAAAATGTCAGTACGCGCCCGTTTGTTTAGTAGTTACCTCCAAAAAGTTTGTATATACTGTCAGAAAGCTAAAATTGTACTTGCACCCTGAGTAGGTAAAGGCTCTAAACGCAGCCCCGCCATTAATACAGCTGCAAATTCCGTTCGCGTGTGTGCCATAGCTCTATACAGAAGCGCAGGTTTTTGTATTCTAGAATGTTCTGGAAGGTTCTCGTGTATAGGAATTTGTTCTGCTTTATTAAAATGGAGCATACGACCCGGAGTCTTTTGTGCATGTTTTATTATATTAATCTAAGAGGACGACAACGATATTGGATACAAAAGACGCACAGAATTCTTCCCATTACATAGAGTCTTTGAAAAGACGTTAGGTACACAGGCTTTTTATATAACAAGAAAGGTTACTAATTATGGTAAAACTTTGCCATTTTTATAATTGTACTAAATGCAATGTAGACTCCATGGACTGTATTTAATTTTATACATACCTACATTAGATCGGCGAAAATTCGCGCTAATTGCACTGACCGGGTTAAATCACAGCCACAGCCACATTGGCCACAGCTAGTGGCCAATGTGAGAAAAAGAGCGATTTTTTTTCTCTTTCACTCATATCAAACGTGGATCTAACCTTGGTAGACTCCTAGTTTAGATCCACAATTTCACACTTTTGTTTGTTATTTAAATGAAAATCGATCGAAAAAAGGGAGAAATAAATAAACTCAGTGCATATCACTTACTTATTTAATAACAACCTTAGTATGCTTACATATTATTATGATTAGAGTAACGCATTACCTACACTCGAGATTTACCGTTTTTTCTTTGCTGTGTGTCCAAGGTCCTTTACTCATCGCGTAAACACAGTTCTACACAAAGGGTAGCTAGATAGGTTCTACGAATACGATACGAGTGCCATTCTGATCCATATAACTGAACTCGAAGCGAGCCTTCAAATTAATCGGATTCCTAATTCTGAGAGCGAACGCGCATTTTATTACATTCTGTCCGACGTTCTAGCTCGATAAATACCGGATAGGTGGAGTGCGTGCCAAGTTATATGCTCGCTCCGCAGCGGTACGGATGACGAAAACTTAGGTAGGTACATGCAACCCACAATTAACATTAAGGTTGTCTTTAAGATATCGGTTTTAGCGATTAATAATTACTATAATATACACTAGTGTTAATTAAATTTTGTATTATTATAATTGTTTGTAATTGGTGTGAACAATAAAGAGTTTCATTATTTTATTTTTTTTTTCTTTGGTTTTGGCGTCGCGTTTTAGCATTTGCCAGTGTCAAGTAATTATATATTTTCAAGTGTCAAAAGTTAAATAAGTGCCATCGTAGCTAGTTTTAGTCAAAGTCGTCTTTGTCAAGTCCAGTTCATGTCAGTTAATTCCAGTCATGCTTTAGTAAAGTAGTGGCAACTTTACTACAAAGCTTCGATGAAGTTTTGGAAGCAACACGAAAACTCATGTTTCACCACATTATAATAATATCATTTTCCCACACTCGCGCTTGTAATTCGGCACTTTATGAATAAAACACCACCATTTTTATGCATAAACACTTGACAAAACACTAGTTTTGGAAAAAAATACATAGGGCGACACGACTCTTCCCGCGTTCCCGCCAAAACTTTCGAGATCTCGAGTTTCATTATTTTTATTTTGTTCTTTCTTTTTTTTCTCTTTAGACCATGAGGCTACTTTTTAGTCTTATAAGGCCAAGCGAAAAGATAAAATTTATTGGTTTAGTGACAAAATTTTACGGAAAACTCGACAAGTATTCAGGATAACTGTTGTTTATAGTTGAACATATATGTTTCTATGTATATTTAGTGTTTCTAAGCTTGTGAGTAGTGTGTAAGGTATGACGCCTGTTGTGAACAGTGTATTATTATTAAACTTAAAAAAAATAATTAAAAGTGACGGCATCAATCCTCTGGTCACTTATTCTACTCGTAACTTTTGGGCTACATGCATAAGAATTTGCAAGAAATACTTAGTAGTTAGGTACATGTATATACTTACTATAAAATAATGTGACAATGAAACTAGATAATATTTAAAATACTCGTAGATTACATTAACACGGCACAACCGACATTACCAACAAGCCGAAGTCTCTCGCTTTGTGTGGGCTGGAATTGAAATAAATGTATATCAAGAGTAAAGTGAAATAAATTTGATACTATTGTAACTTTGTAGTGACTTGATTCTGATTATTTTTAGTAGGTATAGATGTAACATCTTGGGTGCGTGTACGAAAGTGAATCGCTATCATCTAGTGAAGCATGCTCCATCGTAGACCGCATCATCAACTAACATAAGGCGAGATAGCGTCAAGCACAAGCCAATTTATTATTTAAAAAAAAACATTTGTCTGCAGCAATGTTAAGTACTGTAAGAGTTTTTTGGCGGAACGCGGAAAGAGTCGTGTCGCCCCGTTGTATTTTTTTTTCTAAAACTTGTGTTTTATCGAGTGTGTATGCATAAAAATGGTAGTGTTTTATTCATAAAGTGCCGGATCACAAGCGCGAGTGTGGGAAAATGATATAATGTGGTGAAACATAACTTTACGTGTTGCTTCCAAAACTCCATCGAAGTTTTATAGTAAAGTCGCCAGTACTTTACTAAAAAATGACAGGACTTGACTGACACGGACTAGACTTGACCAAGACTGGACTTGGACTATAATTATAGCTACGAGGCAACTTAGTAACTTTTAAAACTTGAAAATATGAAACACTTGACACTGGCAAATGCTCAAGATGCGACGCCAAACTAAAGAAAAGAAGAAGTACTGTAAAGTTTGTCTCGCTCTATACCACTCCCGACGTGTGTCGGGTCTATCGGACTGTTTAGATACCGATTACGGTGCTATAAAGAAGGACCTACATTAATTTATCTAAATTGAGGCTGAGCCGTGCGATTAAGGCGTTCGCTTGTGGGTGGGGCGCTCTCATTAACTCGATACCGACATCTTCAATCAGGCCTGACCTACCTAATACACACACATATAGCTATAGACAATTAAATAATTAAGATACGTCTACCGCTTCATCTCTTAACCTTTTACATCTAAACGAAGTGGGAAGCTGTTGAGCTGCCGGTGAAGGAAAACATCGTGAGGAAACCATAGCATGGTGGTAGGGTACTTTTTAGTACTCGGCTGGCTAGCAACCACCCTAAAGTTGAAAATCTGTCGCCAAGCATCTAACGGTGTGATCCATTCCAAGCTAGGTGTGCTTTACCATCTTCGACCACACCTTCACTTAACATCAGGTGAGCTGTGGTCAAACGCCTAGTCTGTCATCCATAAAAAAAATAAAGTTTTTTTTTAAACTTTTATTATAATTCTTTTTAGAGGATTTCTAATACTTCAATGAAACCCCACTGGCTTTAGACACTTTATTCGTGGTTTAAAATAACTTAGAAATAAGTAGAAAACTGAAAGTTACAATTCGTACAGTAAGCACGCATGCCAATGTAAGTTATAACCAAAAAGACTTAACGATACAAGAAAAACTAATCAGAAAAAACTCGCTAACGAAGATTTCATTGGCAGATCAACTGTTATTTCTCTTAACAAACTGTAAAGTCAACTAAGCAGCTAATATTAATCTTTCCAACTTGTCCACTATTGTAAACAATTATGACAACTAATCACAACTGCTTTGTTCTTACTTTTACATGATCCGCCCGGTCAGTTAACAGTTAAGTGGACATTGGTTGTCATGTGTGTTCATAATTTTTGGACAAGTTAGAAAAAGAATTCTAAAACGAAACATATTCCAATTAGATTTCCTAATATCTTAAAAAGACCTTAGTTATTATTTTTGTTGCTAAGTTATAACACTGGATTTGAAACACTTGGATTATTATTTAATTTGATTCTTAGTATACTTAAGTGTGAAGTGCAATAGTGTGGCACATAATTTATTACATCAAGTGATAACATTCAACTTTGATTAACAATAATGTAAATGGCACTAAAACTTAAAACTAACACACAAACAAAAAATGTAACTTAAGAGATTATTGGAAATATCAATACCTACGTATCTTTCATTGAGGAATGCACTTAAGAAACTTTTCCACGCAACCATATTAAAAAATAAGTTTCGTGTTTTTAAAACAAACAAATACAATATCATTTCAATGTAAGTAGGTATTACATGAATTTTGTTTTGAACAAATTGTTCGAAAAATATATTAAAAATTCCACGAAAATTAGGGAATAATAAATTGATAATAATGCAATCTTACATACCTACCAAGCTGTAATTATTTAATAAGATCCACCAAATGGCGTCAAAAGACAAATTGACCAGTCGTCTACCTTCTAACCTTCATACTCTTTCTATAAATAAAAATTTGTGGTGTACTTATCTAGTGAGTAGGTATGAAGATCAGTATGTATACATCTAATAATAAAGTGCTTAACATCTATGAATCTGGACTATATTTAACATTTACACATATAGTTGAATAAACCTATCCTTTGAAGGGGAGCCTTCTCATCTGTCAGACAATTCTAAATGTATTGGCAACATTTCCACAGAAACAACGTCTGTCATCCACTGAAAGGAACATTTTCATGTTTTTAGAAGTGAGAACATTTTAGTTTCTATAATTGTTCAAACTCGTGAACAAACATGGCGGGTTGACAACTCATAGTAATCAAGTGTAATTCTTCATCTGTTTTTTCAGATGTAGGCATGTCTTTGGTCAACATTTCAGCTGTTACAGCATCGTCTTACTTTCTTTACACGGGCTCCCCCTCCCAGCTGGCCCCTCCTCGTGGGGGCCTACTCCCCCCGGGCCGCTTGCTCGTGCTGCAGCAGGTCGGCCAGGTTGGAGATCTGGATTTCCTGCACGTGTTTCCCTGCGAACTGGATGTAGTCGTGTGGGGGCGCGTCCACGCCTCGCTTACGGACTGAAAACAAGAAGTTCCAATGATATAATTATGTATTTGTCGCGGAGGACTTCACAGTGTGTTTTGTTCTATCAGTTATCAAAGACAGTTAGAAAATATAAAGAAAAGTTGAAAATGTACGGAATCGACATACCTAAGCTGTCGTCATATCACGTGGATAGCTTGTCAATCCGGCTGACTTAGCCTAGTGACATTTGAATAGCGTTAACGCAAATAGAAAAGTCAAAAATATACGAGATTGACAAATGCTGTCGACATGTCACGTGGACAGCTTATGCCGTGTGACTTCACACAGCGCCATCTATCCCCAAACTAAGCAAAGCTTGTACTACGGGAACCAGATAGCTGATAAAATACTTTATAAATACATAAAGAATGCCCAGACACAGAACTAACATGTATCGTCACATAATTTTTTGTCCTAGTAGGAATCGAACCCACGCCCAACAGCTCTTGAAGCAGATATTCTGCCAAATGAACCAACGGCGCAGTAGGAAAAAAAACAAATGAAGTAGATACAATACTGTCTGTTAAACATTTTTATGTAAAAAGCTTTGATTTTTTTTGTAAAGGTTAGATTAGAGAATTAGACGAACGATCCGCTCTCCGGATGGTTAGAGATTCATTTTTGTATCCAATTTCCTAAAGTGAAAATATTACTTAATTTGATAACTTTGCTGAAATTAAATTTTAGACGCTTTTTATTTATTGTTATATTGACTTGGCTGTAACAACCGTTGTTAGTTAATATCGGGAGATCGTTCATCAACATAATCACGGTAAATATCCAGTAAATAAAAATATAGCTGTAGTGAGCAACAGTTATTGTTTAAAACAGTAGATACTAAGTATCGGAACGGTTTTACATAACATGTACTTACGAGGCCGGTAACTAGAACCTGTGATATTTATATTTGAAGTCACTCATATCAATCTAGGTACGACGGGGACAGAAATAAAATCGCATGCAACAGGGCTGTCCAAAACGCGGCCCGCGGGCAGCATGCAGCCCGCCCCGTGTTTAAGATCCACAGCAAATAAACATTTTAATTTTACAAAATGTATTTGGTAGAACTTTATTTTAGTTTATTGCATCTCAAATAAATGAATGAGTTATTTATTCGTTTGGCAATAAGTTTTCTATTACTATTATTTGGGCAATTTCAGAACTTAAATACTTTGTGCGTTTTGCAGTGTTTGTCAGTCGCGCCAGCGCTTCGCGCGATTGGTCCGACAGTCGATGTTAGTCGACTAATAGGAATATGGATGTCATCTACGAATTTTAAAGGATGTATTTGTTTTGGCAAACGTAGCGTAGGATGCCCTGAGACTCGGTAGAGTGATGATATACGTAAGGCAGTGGAAGCAAAAAGCCGAAGATCGAGCTAGGTGGTGTCCATTAGGTCAGCAGTGGACTATAGTGGGCTGATGATAATGACTTGTTTTCGTGGCCTCCAATGTTTTAAAAAGAAAAGAAAGGAAAAGATTTTATTTTCTAACAAACAGAGACAAACAGTTAGGGCAATAACTGTTTGTTTGTTTTTGTTCTGCTTCTGTATGTTTTGCTCTTTGGCCCTCTTGCATTGGCCCGGGATCATTCTGGTTTGGACAACCCTGCTCTGGCATACTCACACAACTGTCAGACCACAATGATACCTACACTACAATGCCGCGATAGCCACAACACAAACAGTCATACGATACGCGCTGGTGTTAAAATTAATATCCATTACTTTATTTAATTGAATAATGATGACTTCAGGGTTATCTGCTTTAACACAAAAACCGTTACCGACCTCTTTATCAAACGCTTGATTTCAAATTCTTAATAAATAATATGTATTTACTTGCAGCAGAAATTTTACAATTCAGGACTTATTAAAAAACCTTTTTAACTTTTTGTTATAAAGTAGGTACTTGTTATAAAGTACATTGTTATTTCCGTCAACCTGAGCTCCTGTTACTGGCAGTACGTATCAATACTTACGTATAGCTTCATTCGACACTTACTGATTACTCCCTCTTCCTTGATCAGCTTGTAGGTGGGTCTGTCAGCGCATTTCTCGGCCAGCTCGCGGGCAGCGAAGGCGAACTGCTGCAAGGCGGGCAGGGCTGCCCTGAGAGTGGAGCGCACATGGGAGACGTCGAACTCGCTGCCACCTTCGATACTCAGCACGAACACCTCAGGGGCCAGCACCGTCTCGGGGTCCAGGTCCATGAAGAAACAGCGGTCGGGGTCGACAATACCTGCAAATCAATTCATCAAACTTATATTGTGACTAAGGTCAATTGGTAGATATATTTATTTATTTATTTATTCCTTAATTTCACACCATCCTTACAGGGTTTCCCTAATGCGATGGTGCTAGTCAATATACAATTATAAAAATTAAAAATGTCAAAAAATTATAAAGAAAAATGTCAATATACAATTATAAAAATTAAAAATGTCAAAATATTAAATTAAAATGTCAAACAATAAAAAATAAAAATCATAAATCAAAACCTTAAATTACTATGTCAAATTATAGCATGCGTCATAATTAACCGCTATTCTAAATATAAGTATCCTGACGTTGTTATCTTGGGGGATTATCGGAAGATTGTTGACATGTCGAGCTTTTGTGACTATTATTGTACATCCTATTTTTCCCGCAGTACACTCACAGATCAATCATGAAGCTAGAAGTCTCTCACCGGTAAGATTAGCCTCGAAGTCATGTATGAAGTTGATGTGCCGTCCGTTGTCAACGACGGAGATCTTCTCGACGGTGTCTTCGATGTCGAGTTCCTCCTGCAGCGCGCGTGTCAAATCGTCAGAGTCTTCAGCGGCGCTGAACACCTGCACCTCGGGCTCCGAAGACCAGCGGAGAGGCATCACGCGGTAGTTCGGCTCGTAGAGTGCGGGGTCCTAAAATGATAACCATATACCAATCATTAACCATGAGGATAACCATAGACAGCCCTGTTGGTTCACTGAAGGGTGTAGGTTCGATTCCCGAATTTCGATAAACAAATGTTTGTTCTGTGTCTGGGTGTTCCGTATTTATTAAAAGTATGTATTTACAAAAAAAGTAGAATACTTATTATCTGACTTCCATAGTACAAGCTTAGCTTAGTTTGGTGTCAGATGGCGCTGTGTGTAATGTCCTACGATATTTTTTTATTTATAAGATGCTACAACCCCACGGACTCACGTCAACAAAATAAAATGGTTACTCGAGTAAGCAGCGACGACAAACGAACATGATCGGTAGTGCGACAGTATAAATAGGTACTTAATACAAGTAGGTGGGTACTGTTTGATTGTTCAACAATCAGCAAACCTACTTATATGAACTGGATACAGCGACAGTGGTGGAAAATATGAGCCCATATTTTAGTCGTAGCTGGTTGTCAAATTTACTAGCTACTGCCCGGTGTTTGGGTACATATTAACAACCAATCAATTAAAACACCAATACACCTATACACTCTCTCTCACATACATGTAATCACACCCACCCACACAATCACACACACACACACACACACACCATAAAATATTAAACATATACTTTTTTTTTATGCTTACGGAAGGTCCCAGCCCACTACTAGTAACAAATAAAGCATTTTTCAATAAAGTATTTTTCATTTTCATATTGATATCAATCTATACTTAGTCACGGCAAGCCAATGAATAATGAAGTAGCAGAGCAGTCAGCCTTTGTTCAAATCTGCCTAACGTCTAACTGTAACTATAGTTGCTAGGTACACAGAACTATGAGCACTATTATTTATTCTGTGCTATAGGCACTGCATCGACCGGCCCCTCGTCGGCCCGCGGACGGAAGAACTTATAATTGGAACAAGGGGCTCGAGAGGTCGCGCGCATCGCGGGTCAAACGGTACGGCCATCTCATCAGTTACCATTCTCTTCGCATCATATTTAGCTAATATGCTCCTTAATCGGATGCATTTTAAGACAGTTCGATGTTCGCATATTAACGTTTTAAAAAGCTGTTTTATCAATAATAGCGATCTTCTCCAGACAACCCAAAAACAATGGAATTTGCTGCCCGAGTGGGCATTCCCTGATAGATACAATCTGGGTGCCTTCAAGTCGCGAGCGAATCGGTTACTTTTAGGCGAGCGTGCGTAGGCCGCATCTTCGTTTAATTCGAGACGAGTTGGCGGTCAAACGCAAGCCTATATGTAATTAAAAAAACCCCTCGTTCAAATACTAGTTAGTAGCATTTTAAAACGATTCATGAACGGTGGTGATAAAAAGAAGTTGAAAGAGATTGGTAGCAACACAATACCTAGAAGACATGCTGGAGAAATTTATCAGAGACCACGTTAATAAATAACACACTCATATTTTGTTGCAAACCAGTCCTGTATGATTACACTGCTGGGGGATGGCTCTTTCCACAGTGAGGAGAAAGGCCGTAGTCCACCACACTGGCTTAGTGCGGGTTGGCAGAGATCACATAGGGCCGCCTTACACGTTCAATCATGATCACGATCCGCGATCATGATTTCAAAATTTCTAGATATTATGCGATCCGGAGCATCAGTCCGTCAATCCGCTTCGTACACGATCAGTCTGGATCACGATCATTGATCGCGGATCGCGCGCTACGTGTACGGGCTGCCATATGATCGAGAATTTAGACATGTAGCTTTCCTCACTATGTCTTCCTTAACCGTTGAAGTCATCGGCAATAGGTACGCACATAACTTAGAAAAAAGAGAAGTGCCGTAGGAATCAAACATAGGACCTCGAGATTGGAAAGCAGACTCCCAACTAAGCTATTGGAACTTCTCGTTAACTGAGTGAAATCCCCATCGAACGTGTAGCGTGACGAGTTTTGACAACTTCTAAATGGTCAGTGAGTAAAGATCCAGGTAGTGTAATGAATGCAGTACCTTGATAGGAATGGTACAGAATCCCTGGTAGCGGTGAGCAGTGGCGGCGCGGATGCACTGCCGGTAGAGCATGAAGCCGGTCACGATGCCAGCCAGAGTGACAAAGAACGCCGCCAGCGTCATGCACAGCAGCGAGGCAAGGGAGAGCCGAGACTCGTTGGACCACCCGCCCTCGCCGTTACCCCCGTGCACCTCGATCACCTCCTGGAACACAACATTCTTGTAAACTAGATTACATGGCAGACGAGACGAAACTCCGCAGCATCCAATGGAACCCACCTCCGAGGGCGTGGGTTCAACCCCCAATAAAGAGCTTGAACTGCCGGTGAAGGAAAACATCATGAGGAAACCCAGAGCCAGTTCCATTCCAGGCTAAGTGTACTTTACCATCTTCGACCATATCATCACTTAACATCAGGTGAACTGTGATCAAACACCTAGCCTGTCAGACATTGAGCAAAAAGCAAATAAGACCAAGAAATGGAGAAATGTTTTTGCGGAGAGAGCCAGAACTGACTGGAGAAGCCAAAGTACCTAAGGAATAGACACGAGTCTTGCTAGAAACGAATTTCAGGGTCATACGACATATATAATTATTAATTTTATAAGCTATGTTATCTTTACGCGAAGACTTTTTGCTCAAACATATGGATATTGTACAGAATTCCAGATTAAACCTAAGATGAATTCCGGGAACTGGCGTTTTGGACTCCGTCTTGTAAAGATTGGGAGATGGACTCTATTTTATAACGTAATGTATTTAAGTACCATCTATTTCAGAAAGGAAAAACAAGAACTGGAGGTCATTTCACACAACGCCATCTAGTTCCAAACTAAGCAAAGTTGACATTATGGGAACCAAATATCTGATACAATACCTAGTTGTTTATATTTTTTATTGTGAATACCTACATACATTTGAAACGCCCAGGCACAGAAAAACAACTAAGTTCATGATATAAATATCAATAATTAATAAATATCGATATCTACTGTGCTGCGACTTCCTTATACCCACCTATGTAGTCAAGGCAAATACCCACTGCTATACCGCTTAATCTTTATCACATTAGAATGGACTTGGAAAAACTAATATTAGTGTGCTATAGTTTATATTAAAGTGTAAATAGTCTAAAATAAAATCAATTATTTTAGCAAAAATTCGCATACCTCGTCGCATTTCCCTTCAATTAGCGGTGTTTTCTTTACGATGAGACTAGGTTTCGTCAAAAATGTCATGGTTAAAGTATAAACACTTTCGCACTATATCTCAGTATTGGTGAATTGTTTATTTTTTAACAATTTACAAACTGCAGAAATTCTGCGACGAATGCGGACTTGTGGAGAAAAGGTAGGAAAAGCTCATCAATAAATTCCAGAGTTGTCATATTTCAAAAATCAAAATTTAATCTCATTATTTTAGCTGGCAATGAGCGCAGAGCACTTTAATCGAATAAACTTAACAGTCGATATTGCTGTAGCATCCCTAATGTTGCAACTAAAATTATCTATGGATCGGATTACATCCAACAGCCAACTTCACTTCAATTCAATTCAACCGAAAAAAAAACAGAATAGAAAGAAAATTCGGGGAGGAAACGGACGATTTTCGTATTAAATTCTGTGAAAAACGAGGTTAATGAATCAGCAACGTTTGCAGTGCCGTTAAATCATGTTCGATTAGTTCGCGTGTGCATTATTTTATGTTAATCCTTTGTTTCGTAACGTAATTACTACGTCTAAACTTCCACGGACAGAACGAAAATAAAATGGCGACTGATCAAGCGAAAAACCGCATGCATGTCTTCAAGAACACAGGCAAAGATGTCGACGTAAGTATTTAAAACCACAGCCCACGATCTGATCCTCGGGTCGATTCGGTCATTGCCAGAAATGGCGCGCTCATCGGTCACGTCTGCTGTTTTTTAGGAAATGCGCAGACGGAGGAACGAAGTGACAGTCGAACTGAGAAAAAATAAAAGGGAAGAGACTCTTCAGAAACGGCGTAATGTGCCAGCCGCGTACTCAACAGACGAAGAGGAGACGGAGCGGACGCTGGCGACCACGGACCTTAAGCAGCTGGTGGCAACGGCAGCCAACGCGACGGACCCCGCTGGGCAGCTGCTGGCCGTGCAGCAGTGCCGCAAACTCCTCTCCTCCGACAAAAACCCGCCCATCGACGAGCTTATCGCCACCGGTATCCTGCCCATCCTGGTGGGCTGTCTGGCACGCGCAGACAACCCCACGCTTCAAGTGAGTTCAGTGTCACTAATATCTTTACAATTTAAGATTATCCCACAGTGCTAATGCAGTATGCTTACAAATCTGTAGAAGTGGGTAGATCAAAACCAGATAATATTAAAGACCTAATTTTAATGAACAACTAAAATAGTCAAAATGCAATGTTATTAAAAGATGAATTAAACAAATTTATGATTTTCAAGTCATGAAAATATACTTCTAACTCAAGAGTAACTATTATTAATTTCACATTAATTCCGATATTTAAGGCATTCATAGCAAAATACTTTCATGTATGTATGTGGTAGACAACCAATAAATAATTTTGATAAATGCATCTAAATCAGTTGACCAGTAAAATAACATACTTATCTGTTTATACAGTTTGAGACAGCGTGGGCTCTCACAAACATTGCATCAGGCACATCTGCACAAACCAACAAGGTTGTACATGCAGGAGCCGTGCCAGTGTTCCTGCAACTCCTAATGTCGCCGCACGAGAATGTTTGTGAACAAGCAGTATGGGCACTCGGAAACATTATTGGAGATGGACCAGTACTCAGAGACCTCGTCATTGAGCTGGGAGTTGTAAAGCCACTGTTGAGCTTTATTAAGCCAGATATCCCCATTTCCTTTCTTCGCAATGTTACATGGGTTATTGTGAATCTGTGTAGGAGTAAGGACCCACCTCCACCTGTCAAGACTATCCAAGAAATACTCCCAGCACTGAATGTGCTCATCACACATGTAGATATTAATGTAAGTACATTTGTTTTTATTTAATCTGTGTTTTTATTTGATAAAAAATGTGTTGTATTCTTAGTGCACAGACAAGATAGAGATGAGTGTGCACTCTGACATCCGACACCTCTTGAAGTGTTCCTCTCGCAGATTTTAACTACAATGTTCATAAGTATATAAGTTTACTTGAAGGACAATTATAGTAAAACAAATCATAACATGGGTGTTGAATCAGATCTGTTTACTCATTAACATAATTGTGATGATTAACATGTAAGTATAGCATTGCTTATTTCTAAGAACAAAACTTCATGTCATTTAAGTTTTAGCAGTCTAGTTTGAAAACCATCAGGTCATAGGTTTGAATCTCATGGTGAGCACCTCTTATTGCTGCTGTCACCAGTATTATATGGATTAGAAACATCATACAAGAGTTATTAAAGAAAAATAAGTTTTTGAATAATTGTGAAGCCTACCTGGGCCAGCATGGTGGTAATAAAAACAGGGCTGATCCAAATATGCCATTTTAAAACAGATAGTCCTATTGTTCTTAAATATTGATGGGTTACAAATGTACATAATTATATACCTAGTTGAATCTTGCAAACTTTTGTTATGAGTACAAGTCTCATTGATAAGAGATAAAGAAAATTTTATTTGACTATTTTCATGCAAAGTCATGCTAGTTATCAGGCAAAGACCTAAATAACTCATTATTTTAAATATATTCAATGTTGTAGACCACATGTTATGTTTTTAAACAATATATTTTTGTAAATACATCAAAGAATTTGCTATTTCTTTTTAAAAGACAAAGGTTGGAGTGGGGCTATTTGGAATCTGTGTCAAGTCTTCTCTGCGGTTTGCAACTGAATATCTAGATTATGATTCATACCAGTGATCTGAATGGCTATTTATAGTAAGACTTTTATCTTTTTCAAAGCAAATTATACAGTTGTTTTCAAAATGTTACAATAATACAGAAATGCCAACATTAAGACATGATTTAGTTGACAGATGTATGAAATGTGTCTTTCATTGCAGTACATTACACCAAGGAAGGCCAAATATTTTAAACTTTCCTTGCTGTTGTTATAATATTACCCTAAAAAGTGATTTGTATTGAACTAGCAATGACAAAGTGCTTGTGCGGTAAACCTTGCTAAAAATTATTGGATTCATTATTTTGTCTATGATGATATTTCGATTTTTTTAATTGGAATGGGGGCAATAGGTCAAGCATTGACATTCCGCTGGGGAGTATTGTACTTTCCCACTACCAGAGTACCAAAGCCAACCCAGCTCTATGAAGTAACTGGGTAGGGATCTGGGTCGCTGGTATAGTAGCTCCAGAGGGTAAGATGGAGTTATGTATGATAGCGAAATTCAACTTTTATGTGTAAAACAAACATAAAACCCAATTTATAACATGCACAACTGAGATGATTACTACAATGAATTATGTTTTGAGTTAGTGTCCTTGAATCCAGGCCCACACACTGAGAGTTCACTTTTCACATGTTGCTGATAAATTGGCACAAATATGTAATAATAATTCGCGCATACCGCACAATCAGGGTCTCTCAGGTTGCTAGTCTTGCATGTTTGAAGTTTTAGCTTAACATTGCAAATAATAAGATGTCATATTAATCACGGAGGACCAAGTAATTTTTTTGCTTATTGCTAATAAATAGGTACCTCTTATTAACCAGCTCATAACTGGTTATTTACATTGAAAAAATATGTTAGCTAGTCTGGTTGGTTACCAGCTGGCTGGCCAGTTATCTGGTACGTAGGGTAAGGACTACCTAGAAAACTCAGTATGAAATGTCATCTAATATTTATTTTATTTATGTAGGAAAGACTAAGAGACGTTTCTCTGGATGTTTGAAGAGTTATTAAGTATGTGAATCAATTAACTTTCTTGCTATTTTAGAACTACCTATACTTGGATTAAGATTGTTGAATCAAAACACGTTCACATGCAGGTGCTAGTGGATACTGTGTGGGCAATCAGCTACCTGACTGATGGCGGCAATGAGCAGATCCAGATGGTGATTGAGTCTGGCATCGTGCCTAAGCTCATCCCGCTGCTCTCCCACAAGGAGGTGAAGGTCCAGACGGCGGCGTTGCGGGCCGTCGGCAATATTGTCACGGGCACTGACGACCAGACGCAAGTTGTGCTCAACTGCGATGCTCTCTCACATTTCCCTGACCTACTGTCGCATCCGGTATGTTGTTCATAAATCCAGCCAGTTACTAATGTGTGACACCTGTGTATATTTAGGCTACTTTCAGTTGCCCTGTCCCATGATATTCCGATTTACCCATAGAATAGTATCCTTGTGACCAGATGCAAAATTTGATTATGACAAATTTTTGTCGCATATGATTTACCTCTTTTGGCATGGTAACGAACAGAATAAGAGACAGATTTACAGTCCATTTTAATATATAGATACCACTATCCTAAATAAAATGAAACAATAATAACCAAAAAGAATAGTGTTGTTGGTAGGTAATATCTACAATGTTGGTGTATCTTTTAGTGAAACCGGTTTCTGTTAGACGAAATACCTAAAATGTTTTGTTTATTTTTCACTTCTCTGTCGGCTATTTTCATATTCTTGTTATCTGTTGTAAATGTATAAAGTACCAACCCCAAGGAGTTAGTTCCCGAGATTCATAATTTCTTGTGCTATCTCTCCCCTATCACAGTGTATTCTTATAAATTTGTCAATGCCATTTTGTGGTGTGTCAATAAAGTACTATTTTATGTTTACTGTTTTGAAACATTTTTGCTTTCGACTAGATTAGCTTATACACAAATTGTAGTAAACTAGAATTTAGCTGGTCATACGCATACAAATACAAATACTTTATTGATAACACCAATGTTACAAGTCACTTCAAAATTTTAAAGATGTCATTAAATGGGTTTTAAAACACTGATTACATGTCAAAATAAGGGATGTCAATATCCAAACATGTCAATATAAAAAATATTGTCAATATAAAAATACTGTCAATATAAAATATACCTATACATAAGCATTACCTTTGAATATAGCAATGCTGGCAGCATGCTGAATATGTTTTGCTAACTGGTTTTAGACTTTCATCTGTGTACTGTCTAATTTTTTTGTTTACTATATGTATGTATATATTTAGTATGTATTTTTGCCTGACTATACAAAAAGGAGGATCATAATTTCTGCAGTTGTATTCATATTTTTAACAAAGATGTTTAATATGTTTATTTAAATTAATTGATGTTATGGAAAAAATTGTCAGCCTAAGGAAATAGGCAGGTTTTAGTTTCACAACCTAAAACCAAGTCTTGTGTTGTATGTTAGGAGTTAGTAAGCTTATGATCCTTTATTGTCATTCTTTGTAAGCATACAATATTTCAAACTTATGAACAAAAATTCCAAATAGTTAAGCTTTACGTACCAGAGTAAAATAAAATCTGTCATTGAGGGCATGTATCGTTCCAGAAAGAGAAAATCTGTAAAGAGGCGGTATGGTTCTTATCAAACATCACAGCGGGCAACAAGCACCAGGTGCAGGCGGTGATCGACGCGGGCCTGCTGCCGAGGATCGTGGAGAACCTGAGCCGCGGGGACTTCCAGACGCAGAAGGAGGCCGCGTGGGCGGTCTCCAACCTCAGCATCAGCGGTACCAAGGAGCAGGTCGGCACGCTCATCAACTGCGGCGTCATCCCGCCCTTCTGCAATCTACTCGCTTGCAAGGACACGCAAGTCATCACGGTGAGTGCTCTCTGCTTACAATAACAACCTACTTGCTGAAGTTTCCAACTTAAACTTTGTGACGTTGTGACGGGAACGCGAAAAAATTCGTATCGCCCCATTGTATTTTTTTCCAAAAGTAGTGTTTATTTATTTATTTATTAACTAAAACGATTAGATTAGTTAATCATAATAAAATATACATTCCATTTACAGTTGTAACAATACTAGTTATTAGAAATTATTAGTGTGAGAAAGTGATACAATGTGATGAAACATGACTTTTCGTGTTGCTTCCAAAACTCCATCGAAGCTTATAGTAAAGACGCAACTACTGTACTTAAAGCATGACTAGATTTGACTGCCACGGACTGGACTTTTAACTACTTATGAAACTTGAAAGTATCAAAACACTTGACACTGGCAAATGCACAAAATGCGACGCCAAAATCAAAGAAGAACTTAGTACTGTACATTGCTTGTCATCTGGAAATGAATTCGCGCCATACACAGTTGTTCTGACACATGATAAATTAAAGTGCTTATGTACTGTCCATCATATCGTATCTATCTATCATGCATATATGAATTTAGGGGGAAATGCATAATACACCCCAAGCAGGACGTCAGTGCAGGACTTTTCGCCCGCATTCAGAATAAGAATATTAATTGAGTCCTGAATCATTGGTTTCTCTAAAGGTAAATTATATCCAAAGTTGCATTGGTAAGATTATATCAATTTTGAGAACAGGGGAAAGTCCTAGGCTCTATATGGTATCTGTGATGGTGCACGTCTTGTGGGGATGTCAGTTAGAAAAATATTAACCCATCTTGAATAAAAATCTCTAGGTGATATAGCGGCATTGGTCTTATTGAAAATTATGGTAATAAGTCTTGTACTAGGCTGTATTGTGCTTTCCTTGCCAGCACTTCATGATCAGCTAGTTAGACGGGAAAATAAATTATGATACAAAACTGTCGAGTATTTTTTTAAATCAAAACTAGCCTAGACGCCTCGCGGTTTCACCCGCGTAGTTCCCGTTTCCGTGGGAATACAGGGATAAAAAGTAGCCTATGTCACCCGGGGATAGTGTAGCTTCCCAATAGAGAAATATTTTTTTAAACCGGTCCAGTAGTTTCCGACCCTGTTCAATACAAACAATCAAATCTTTCCTCTTTATTTATAATGGTATATAGATAGATTCGCGTTTGACCATACTCTGCCTGGTGTTAAGCAGTTTAGTGTAGTTGCGGTGACGTGGATGACGCGGCTTCATACAATGTAGTGCCAATTCTAGATTGTTCTGTGACTTTCCTCAGGTGGTGTTGGACGGACTGAGCAACATGCTGAAGATGGCGGGCAAGAGCGTGGACACGGTCGCCAACATGATCGAGGAGTGCAGCGGCATCGACAAGATCGAAGCGCTGCAGAGCCACGAGAAGGTCGAGATATACAAGATGGCGTATGACATCATCGAACAGTACTTTGCGGGAGAGGTCAGTTTACCTGTGGATTTCAATGTTAGGCTTATTATACCTGTCTCGGTGAGCGGTTCTTGCCGCTGCACCACATCTGGAGTCGCAAGGGAAAACCAATTGCCGAATGTTTTTATGTTTGACAGGTTAGGTGTTTGACTACAGCTCACGTGTGTGTTAACCTGTTAAGTGACGTTGTGGTCGAAGATGGTAAACGCACCTAGCCTGAAATGGAACTGGGTCTCAAGATAGACTGCTGGAACACATCGTTGGGTGCTTGGCGGCAGATTTTCAACTTGAGGGTAGCTAACCAGCCGAGTACTAGAAAGTTCAATGCTATGGTTTTCTCACGATGTTTTCCTTCACCGGCAGCTCAAGCTCATTGTTGGAGTTTGAACCCTGTGAAGCGACCGCTAAAAATAGTAAAATTGTCGTTGCATAATAGTAAATTAATTTATGCTAATTGCGAGACGAAGGATACACTCCTGGTGGTAAGAGATGATGCATGTCCATGACCATTGCAGCGATACAAGAACTTTGAGTAACAAAACGAAGTCCAGGGCGTCGCTGCTTTGGTGCTCACTAGTTTCAGCACTTGTAATTTCGCTACCTACAGTACCCTTGAAACCGGTTTTTTTAGTTTTAAGATTTCTTTAGTGTATCATAAAATATATAACAAACATGACAACTACCAGTGTGTATTTGGTCCTGGCAGTACAGCCGTGTAAATATTATTATAATGCGAGCATAATACTCGTCCAAAATTAAAACACACTTTTTTTTACACACTACTGCTTGGCGGCAGAATATCTGGTACTGCGGTGGTACCACTACCACCGAGTAAAAAATAAAACACTAAACTGTGCAATAGTATAAAATTTTATAATGAAACAAGTGTAGCAAAATGTGAAGGAGGAATATAACACGAGGTGTGTGTGTGTGGTCGTGCGCAGGAGGAGGACGCGTCGCTGGTGCCGACGGCGGCGGACGCGGCCTTCCAGTTCGAGCCGGCCCCGGGCGCGCCGCACGAGGGCTTCCGGTTCTAATGGCGGCCCCGCTCGGGCCCGGCCCGGCTCGCTCTCGCTGTGATGTCGCATCCTTTCATATTCCCTTTCGTAATGTAATTATAATAGACGAAGGACGATGTGGGTAGCTTTAACGTGAAGTGCCGCGTACGGGATGTATGCGACACTACAGCTTACAGATCGACGCTTTTTGATATAACATAGTATTTATGTTTCGTTTTAACTCGAGTGTTATGCTCCGTCGCGGTGGGACGCGTCCCCGATGGAATAAGTTCTGACATGGAACCCGTTTGTATCTATATACCGTTAAATAAATACCAATAAATTCAGTCCAATAATATAATGCTTGTTTTATTGTGGCTTGTGGTCGTGTTACGCGCTGCCGCCCGAGTGGATCGACGGCAGCGACCCCTGGCGTCCGTGTCCGCACAGCTTCAGGTTTAACTCGTATTTTTTCTGAAAGGAAACATTTTGTAAATATATTTTGCAACAAAAACAAACAGTTACAAAATAAGGGCTCACCTCAGCATAGTACCGGTCATACCGCTTAGTATGACTTTATCGAACACATCATCATTTCAGCCGTAGGACATCCACTGCTGGACATAGGCCTCTCCCAATGACTTCCACAAAGACCGGTTGGAAGCGGCTCGCATCCAGCGCACACTACCGGAGTGTCGCTTAGGTGTGTGTTGAGGAAAATACCGCGCGTGGTTTGCTTGGTTTAATTGTACGAAATTCCGTCTGGGCGGTATTTTCCGTTTATTTGGCGAAACAGATTCCGTCGGGTGGCATGTCCTAACGCGGGAGCAGCGGCTAAAATGAATGCCCCGCCCCCTTTACTCCGCAAGTTGGTATAACTAGTCCAGTCCATAATATTCCTAAAGGAAGAAGGCAATAATGACATCAAAATTGATAACTATGAAGTATTTTATTAGTTATTTGGTACCCATAGTAAAGCTTTGCTTAGTTTGGAGCTAGATGGCGCTGTGTGAAATTTCCTAGATTTTTTTATAGCTTAAAAGATTACCAGCATTCGATACATTATACGGTTTTCGTAGTTTCTAAGATACACCAATACTATAGAGATGAGTTGATTAAAAATGTAGGTGCGATTCTCATTAACAAAGTAGAAGCTACTTTTTAAGGTTCCGTTCCCAAAGGGTGAAACGGGACCCTATTACTAAGACTCCGCTGTCCGTCCGTCTGTCACCAGGCTGTATCTCATGAACCGTAATAGACAGTTGAAATTTTCACAGATGATTTATTTCTGTTGCCGCTATAACAACAAATACCGAAAATCAGTATAAAATAAATATTTAAGGGGATCCCATGCAAGAAACGTGATTTTTTTGCCGTTTTTATGGATAAAGGCGCGAGTCCGACTCGCACTTGCCCGGTTTTTTGTCTTTGTAGAAATTTGTACCTACATGTAGAAGTGCGCTTCGCTTTGACGGCTCGGTAGAGATGGGCCCATAGTTACCTTCTTGAGATCACACGCGTAACACTTGACGTTCGTGTAAGTTTCGTCGCGCGACTCGTCGAGCAGTGAGCGCGTCGTCAACTTGCTGGTTAGCGACTCCACGTCGTAGAACAGACCCACCTTGTGCTGGAAGCTGCGGAAAATGTCGTCATTAAGCGCGATACAACCGTATCATTTGTATCGGATGCATCAGTGTGTAATTGTGTATTCGTACTTGGGTAGCGGCTTATCCCAGTGGTTGTCGAGCCGGTTGACCTTCATGATGGCGTTGAGTCGCTGCAGCATGCTGTAGTTGTCGCGCTGGATCTTGTGCTTGCGATCGAGCTCGCGTTGGCACTTCTTCAGCTTTAGCGCCACGTGCGGGCGCGCGGCCGGCGCCCGGTCGTCGATGGCCGGGAGCGCGGATCGCACCTGCCAAAACGATTTCAAAAACTCAACGTTAAAAACCCCTCCCAGGTTTGGTGCACAATAGTTTATATCTATACTCAATACTCAATCTATCTTCAGGGTTGTAAGCTTAAGGTATCTATACAAAGTCGAAAGTGGATCGTTGTGCATTATGAACAACTTTGACTACGGGTTTACTCTGATATAAGCTGCTCAAGATATCGTACCTATTGTCGAATATCCGACCTATTCTAACGTGAGTAATGTGTCTTGCAGCAAATGCAAACATTAATAAAAATCTAAGAAAATAACAAAAAGGATATCTTAGTCGGCCGGCCGGCAAACCGACCTCAACTCAGCCCAATACCGACTACACCGTCGGCGCGTCACTGGCCTACCGTCGAGGCCGGCAGGTGACGGTAAAAAAATAATATAGACGTTCAATAGCCTCTAAGTACCTACAAGTTACCTACCAAACCATACCTATAATATAATAGGTATAAACTTAATCTATCAATATGAAACTATAGAATTGTAACGTTAGTAAAGCACATAACTTGAGATCGGCTGAATTGATTATGTTCTTTTTCTACAGAACTCCAATTGCCAATCAGTGTTAATAGTTGGATAGAGTAAGTGTCACAATAGGCTTCTAAATGTTCACCATAACAAATGTTAAATTACCTTCGAGCGGTGGTCCTTGAACCTCCTGTCTTCCCAAGGCTGAACGAGCAGCTTGTCACGCCGCGACAGCATTGCAAATCAATGTTTAAATCGCAAATAGCACGAACGCTTCGTCTCTAATAAAATAGCACTAAATAAACCTGTATAATCAATAACCGTTGCTAAGAGGAAATTTCAATTTCATTCGACCATAATAAATTATTGACACCACACTTGACGAAAGTCTACGTCGTCATAGGACATTCCACACAGCGCTATCGATCTAACCCCAAACTAAGCAAAGCTTATACCCACTATGGAAACCAAACAACTGATGTATATCTAATAAGTACCTACATATTATTTATTGTATACTTTTTTCGTAAATAATACTTATACTTACTTATAATAATACACTTTTCATTTCTGAAATAACAGATGTTATTAGGTACAATTTTAAATATAAGTACTATGTAGGTACAACCCTGAAGGATCGAACCCAATCCCTACAGCTCTTGAAGCAGTTAAAGGTACCACTTGACCTAACAGTGAAGCCTAAATATATAAATAGGCATTAAAAGCGTTCTCTTCCAGACTACCCTGCTACATACCTGATTGGATAAAAACTCCCGTTTGCCTACTTAGGTTTTAGTTTCATAAAATTACGTGCGATATTCGTGGTGTCCTAGTGAGAAAGATGCCCGACTTCCGAGAGGTTGCGGGTTCGGTGCCTATCCAGTACCAATGGGATCTTAGTTATACAGGGTTATTGGTAATCAGTCAGCATCCTTTTAAGGGCATATTCAGTACATTCAATACAACAACTTTCGTTCTACTTTTTTTAAAAATTCCTGTTTTTTTTTCCATACAATAATAAAAAAATAATATCTGTCCGGTCTAAACAAAATTAACTCTATGCAAAAAGCGCGCGCGCACTCTGTGATGTTACCTACAGCTAGCCCCATGACGTCAATCTAGGCTAAAGAAAGGGGTTGCGGTGCGGGGGGCGACTAATCTCGTACCTACGCAAAAAATCTACGGGAATCAGTGGCGAATCGATACGCGCGTGAGTCGGTTCGTTTGCTTTATTGACAATGCCGTACGAATACTCAAATGTTCAGTACACGGAAATGGTGCGAGTTCTCGCTCGCTGCAACGATAATGTGGCCGAAGCCTGCCGCGAGTACGCCAGGATCTTTCCCAATTGGCCGACACCTTCCCGCAGCACAATGTTGGGGGCTACACAGCGGTTACGCGATTACGGGCAATTCCGTCCAGGATTTCATAATGCTGGTCGAGAACCCACAAGACACAGTGTCCAGACGCAAAATACCATCTTGGACTTCTTCGAGGACAATCCAGCCGCTAGTACAAATGACGCAGCTCGACGTTTTAATGTGTCCCAGTGGTTCGCATGGAATGTGATACACAATGACGGAAAATACCCATTTCACCTGCACCGAGTTCAGGAGTTGACCGAGGCAGACAAACCGGCTAGAGTGAACTTTTGCCAATGGGTTCTCAACGAGAGGCCGTCGATTTTATTCACGGATGAAGCGACATTCGGCCGGGTGGGTCTATTCAATACCCGTAATGAACACTTGTGGTGTTACACGAACCCCCACGAACCTAGGCCTCACAATTATCAGCATCGGTTTACAGTGAACGTGTGGGCGGGAATCGTCAATAACACTCTGTTGGGACCAGTGTTTTTAGATAGGTTAAATAGCGAAACCTACGAAAATTTCTTAAGTGAGACTTTACCCGTACTTTTAGAAGACGTGCCTCTTGCTTCAATGCGCAATATGTATTATCAGCATGACGGAGCGCCGGCACATTATTCGCGCCGTGCGAGACAGCTCCTCGACCGAGAGTACCCGGGCCGCTGGATTGGACGTGGTAGCAATGTAATTGCCTGGCCGGCCAGATCGCCGGACCTTACGCCATTGGACTTTTATTTGTGGGGGCACGTAAAGGCAATGGTCTACAAAGGTGGTGCAGCAGCTAGCCGTGAATCTTTAATAGAAAAGATATGCCAGGCGTTCGACCAAATTAGACAAAGTGAAGTGCTGTCTCGCGTAAATGAACAACTCATTTTTAGGTGTGGACTTTGTGTCGGAACTGGTGGTGATTATTTTGAACGCTTTGTACGTGATTCTCACCGCCACCCACGGGACCTAGAGCTCCGAAGTGATACTTTGTAAATTAGACAGGTATGTAAGAAATTATTACAGATATGGAATCACCCAACTTTTGAAATACCTACGCCTCCTTAGTAAAACAATTTGTCAGCAGTGAATCAATAACATTTAATCAGTACCCATAAACTAGATAGGTAATAGGTACATAGGTTACCTAATGCATCGGCCTCCGAACTCGATCATTCGTGAAAATGTCCAAAACAAACGGTCGCTTGCTATGTACCTACCTACTACGCCACAAAATACAGTAAGTGCCCATACGCTAGGAAACCGCAGATGATTCATATTACTATTATTATCAATGTTATTTCTTTGCACGAAAAACAGTGAACTGATTGCACTAAAATCAAATTTAACCGGCAGGAATCTCTAAAAATCTCCAAACCAAAGTACTAACGTAATCTTTATTTAAAAAAAAAACGTTATTAAAATCATTATTCGTGAGAATGTCCAAAACAAATAGTCGCTCGCTATGTACCTACCTACTTACTACGCCACAAAATACAGTAAGTACCCATACGCTAGAAAGCCGCAGATGATTCGGCAATACTATTATTATCATTCTTATTTCTTTGCACAAAAAACAGTGACCTGATTGCACTAAAATCAAATTTAACCGGCAGGAATCTCTAAAAATCTCCAAACCAAAGTAATAATGTACCTAATCTTTATTTTTAGAAAAAGTAATTAAAATCATTATTCGTGAGAATGTCCAAAAGAAACGGTCGCTCGCTATGTACCTACCTACTTACTACGCCACAAAATACAGTAAGTACCCATACGCTAGAAAGCCGCAGATGATTCGGCAATACTATTATTATCATTCTTATTTCTTTGCACAAAAAACAGTGAACTGATTGCACTAAAATCAAATTTAACCGGCAGGAATCTCTAAAAATCTCCAAACCAAAGTAATAATGTACCTAATCTTTATTTTTAGAAAAAGTAATTAAAATCATTATTCGTGAGAATGTCCAAAAGAAACGGTCGCTCGCTATGTACCTACCTACTACGCAACAAAATACAGTAGGTAAGTACCCATACGCTAGGAAGCCGCAGATGATTCGGTATTACTATTATTATCAATGTTATTTCTTTGCACGAAAAACAGTGAACTGATTGCACTAAAATCATATTTTATCGGCTAGAATCTCTAAAAAATCTCCAAACCAAAGTAATAATGTAATCTTTATTTAAAAAAAGTAATAAAAATTATGGACAAATTGTGCAGGGCTAGCTCACGGTAATATTGTTTACAGTTTTTAACTTCATACAAACAATTCGGAATGCGAGTTATACCTACAAGTATTATTATCTGTTCTGTGCCTACACGCGCACGCGCACGCCTCAAGTTTGGTACTTATGAGCTAGTTGCGAATGCGCTGTTAGCGCTGCAGTGACGAACTGATGGCTAAAGGTAGGATTTTTTTTCAACGGGAGAGCCGAGTCCCAATCCTGATAGGTATTTCTTTACTATGGCTAGTTGACACAAATTTTAATATTTTACGTAGATACAGACCTACATACGTAGGTAGGTTACTTACCTTTTGATATTGATACCCACTACTAGGCTTTTAATCTCCAACATTATCTAACAATTAGGTAGGTCCATCCATAGTAACCACTCCGAAATAAGTAAGCACTTTGAGTGTAGAATAAATACCTACATATCTACTTAGAACCAGTGTTGCCGACCGCACCACCACATAGTTAAACCTGCCCCGATAAGTTACTAGATTTCCAGATTTTCTTACCCTAAATAGTAGCTGGAATTAGCTATACTTGCAAAAAAAAAAAAAGATTGATCGCATCGCATAATAGATCATCAATTATCAACTTTAATGTAATGGATTTAGAGACTATAGCGATGAACCGGTGTCGCAACGTTTGACTTAATAATAATTTGCTGCCATCGACAGGCAGCGACTCGTGAGGTCATGACCCCGATGGAAGTAATTACCTACATTTTTGTAAACATTGAAGTAAATGGCTTTGATTTTAAGAAAAAGTGTCTGAGGTAAACAACAAAACTGCATTGTCATTAGATTTTTACCCAACAACGGCGAAGCCAAAAGGAAGGATTATGATTTTGACCGGTATGTGTGTAGGTATGTACCTATGTAATTATGTATTTTTATTTGTTCCCTCGTAACTTCTAAATTATTTATCATAATTTGACAAACGATACATACCTACCTATCAAATGGTTTGTACATAACAATTACAGAAGAGATTTTTATTTTTAGAGCGTGTTTCTACAGTAGGTAGGTACCTACCTAATCGAGTCTGAGTTTTTGATCTATTTTTTTAATAATTTGCGTTTCCATTGCTAGAGTTTTGGTGTTTTGATTTTTGTGTTTTCCTTTTACCTACTCTAGTCACAAATTTAAAATCAGACAAACTATTGACAATATGAATTAAAGTTATTGAAGCCTCAAAATTGTGTCAATGAATTCGATAACACTCATATTGATTGTAAGTACTAATAACTAACTTTTTAATAATGCTGAGTACCTATGCTGACGATCTTATTTTGTAGTAGTTTTAACTACTTTTTGTTCTTTCAACCTAAGTTGCACCTACTTATCGGGTATTTTTTCTAGCTAGTCGTGTCCATTTTTTTATACTTGACAGGTTAGGTGTTTGACCACAGCTCACCTGATGTTAAGTGACGGTGTGGTCGAAGATGGTAAACACACCAAGCCTGGAATGGAACTGGCTCTCAAGTAAGGTTGCCGGAACACACCGTTAGGTGCTTGGCGGCAGATTTTCAACTTGAGGGTGGTAGCTAGCCAGCCGGGTACTAGAAAATACCCTACCACCACACTATGGTTTCCTCACGATGTATTTCTTCAAAGGCAGCTCAAGCTCGTTGTTGGGATTTGAACCCGCGTCCTTCGACGCGAGAACCGACCACGCTAACCACTGCGCTATCATCGCTACAAATACATACTTAATGTTGAAACCCCCTTCCGCCCCCGAATACATCACATACGTTGCGTCCAACCCAAGGTCGCCGTAGCTGTGCTACGCTACTGCGCGCTACGAACCAGCTGTTTTACTACATGCGACGATGAATGAAGCGCCGACGCAATACAGACCTAAAAAATCTTAGACAGCACCACAAAAACTTTAATTATTTTTTATGGGATATGTATTGAGTTTTGGCAAAAGTTGTAGGACAAAATTGATTTGTTTTAATACACAAAATATGCTCTTAAAAGGATGCTGACTGATTACCAATACCCCTGTATAAGGGTATGTTGCGCACACTGAGACACCTCTATACACGACCTTTAGCTACTGTAATGTAAGGTTTGTGTACAAAATAAAACTGCTGTTAGCAAATTAATAAATAAATTATATTGTTAAATATTATACACTGCACTTACAATGGTATCATATAATGCTCGTTACATCAGAGAATATACACGAAAACGTACAAACACATGGTTACAAATTATAAAATTATTATACTTTGAGCAATATAAAAATAAAAAACCGAATCACTCTAATCTAAAACTATTCTATCAAACGAAACACGGTTATGTAGTTTAGATAATTTAGAAATCTTGTAGTTCGGCACTTTGGTACCGGTCACTTCAGATAAGTTAGCGAGCGTTTCCTAGGAATGTAAGTCCGCTTTAACCCTTAGTTTGGCAATGTATAATTTGATAAGTAAAGCTTTCATGTTAAGATTAGTGCATTCACATGCTGTTACTCTCTCGCCTAAGTGAACACTAAATTCACTAGACACTCCCAATTTAGAATTATGTTTTTACAAATATTAGTTATATGGAATTTAGGCTCTTTATTCAAACTTCCTGCCTTCTACCAATCACGACGCGCTGGCACAATTTTAATCGACTGCCGTTTATGAACAAATTCATATAAAGCCAATATTTTTACCATCCAAATTAAAAAGGTAATATCCACATTCAATAATTCCATTCATTATAACATTTCACTATTCTACCCTTTACGATTTGTGCTCGTATAAACTTTGCTTCCTATCGTTTCAATATTTCGGAAGACATCGAAATAATACGTAAATGTTTCATTAGCAAAAAGCGTTGTGTTATCGGTAATAGGTACGCAAGATTAACTCCAGGGTTAGATGGCGACGGAGGGCATTTAACCTAAACTTTGACTACACTACACGGACTCTGCTTCGAGTTAAACTACACGAGTATAAAACGTATTAAATACATCAAAAAGATCTAGTAAATTACGAGACGCGCTTTGGGGCGCTCCACTGATTGAGGTAGTAATTTTGCAAACATCGGACATTATATTCAACGTTGTTATTGTAGACATGGAGCGGATGGCGGTGACTATGATAGCTAATTGATGAGCTTATAATAATATGATAGTTCGCAGCAGTGGCGGCTTTAGCGGGTGGCGAGTAGGGCAACCGCCCAGGGCCTCGCGTTCTCGTAGAAAAATGTCTTTACCATATTTATATCGCACGTTTAATAGAATACTGACCGATTAGGAGTTAGGTCAAAAATAAGTTACGTACAGACGCAGGCTTCTTTTAATGCCATCTATGATAATAAATGTATCATGACTGTGTATCTCGCGTGAAAGATGCCGATAAGAAAAGAGCTAAGTGAACATTATTATCAGATTGTCTTGTTTTTAACTATTATTAGGGTTGAATTAATTATTAATTTTTATGTAAAATGATTATGATGTGTGTTAATAAATGTACACGATATTGACATGTAAATAATTTTTACCAATAAAAGCTATGATTATTATTATACGACTTTTTTTAATGTTCTATTGACTTACACATCTGGTGGTGAGTAGCCAGTAGAGCCCTTTAATCCCACAGGAACCTACCATTTTTATAATATTTTTTTTTTTTTTAATGGTTGACAGGCTAGTTGTTTGACCACAGCTCACCTGATGTTAAGTGACGGTGTGGTCGAAGATGGTAAAGCAAAAAAAAAAAAATTATATAAAAAGTATCCGTAATTTTGGTGTTATCAAATATTTGTAGTGTGTTATTATTATATAAATTGTAATGTTCTTTTCATACGGGCCATGTTGCCAGAATTAAATTAATTATATTGATTTATACGGTATTGTAAATAATTTCGAATAGAAAGGCAACTCCGCTTTAGGGTAGCCATAGCAGCGCTCAACGCATGTCAGTTACAAAGTCGGCTGCCGCTGCGCTTCCTCAATCAGTGTCGTACCCGAGATATGACTGGTGTTTCGATAAATCTACAATTTAAATATTTAATTTTGCAAATTTTTTTTCAAACGCAATTTTTGTCTAGTTATATTATTAAAACAGAAGCCATATCTCTATCACAAGTAATCAATTGTGTCGCGCTTTTTCAATTCACGGATGTTTTCCATTGAAAATAATTTGACAATTATAAAATACACACAGAATATCTTACAAAAACAAGGGCAGGGTAATAATAATTACACGATATAAAATGCAATAAAGTATACAATAAACTCGTTTATACGGAAAACACCCTTAACACAGAGTATCTGTATCCTAAACCTTACAAACTAAGTCTCGAATACAAAACGCTACACTTGGTGCATCAAACTGACTCTAACTAAAACCAAAATGTTGAATAAAAAAATAAACCGTTCAGTTATAAAAGCTATTTAATACTTTTCGTATGGAGTGTCTTATTTTCACAAAGAGAAACTTTTTATCTAGGATATTTCAGGACATTTTAAAATTGAGACGATACTTTGTTCGAAATATTATAACTAACATAAAAAGAAATCGATGTGATTCGCATTTAATTTTATATTGTTTTTATTATGTACAAGAAAAAAAAACAAAATAAATATATTGGTTAAACATAATAACAAATCAGCTGCCACGTGTTGATTTCACAACTATAATTATGATAAATAATTTCGTATAATCTATACAAATGCCAGAGATTAGCTGAAATTATATGTATTTTTGTAGCGATAATAGCTCAGTGCTTAGCGCGGTCGGTTCACACGCCGAAGGGCGTGGATTCATACCCTAATAATGCGCTTGAGCTGCTGGTGATGAACAACATTGTGAGGGAAGCATAGCATGGTAGTAGGGTACGTGGTAGGGGTTTCTAGTACTCTGCTAGCTAACTACAACCCTCAAGTTGAAAATCTGTCGCCAAGCACCTAACAATGTGCTCCTACAGCCTCACTCGAGAGCAAGTTTCATTCCAGGCTAGGTGCTCATCTTCGACCACACCGTCGCTTAGCATCAGGTGAGCTGTGATCAAACACCTAGCCAGGAAAAACAAAACAAAAAATGAATCTTAAGATTTTGAGGAGGCCGCTCCCAACATTGTATGACGTATTACTTGAAAGTTTTACTTTCTAAATTATAGATCCACCAACACTCGATGGCAGGTACTGTTCTAGATTTCTCTTGGACTAATAGACAAATAAGTAAATAATAATGTATACTGATAGACAGTGAAGCGAAAGCTTTTGTGATGCCGGCGTATATGACTAGCGATCGTCACATCAGTGGAAATCGACCAATGAGATTCCAAACCCACGGGTGAAGTTCAAATGGCTTCAATGCAAATCCTCTCCGAGCGTCGCTCGCAAGTTCGCATGAGGGGGACGCGATTCGATACGAACGAATGACCTTAAAATTGTTAAATGTAACATCTTTTTACACGGCTGCCCAAAAAAGGAGTATATGTTTTCAGAATTCATGTATGTGAGCGTCTTTACTTCACTTAAATGCCTGAACAGATTTGAAGGTATGGGGTATCGTCATCCCGAGTGACAATTATTATAATTTTTAAGCAATTTTCAATTAAATTCCTTTTAACTATTGGTAATTGGTGTTTTATTTAATTTTCTTAATTAACCTTCTTTTCTAGATATATACACAAACAAAGATAGGTATATAATCCCAAGCACAAGTCATGTAGTTGAAACTTAATTTAATTTTAATTTGAGATATGTTTTTGGGATAAATATGGTCAGATAACAGACAGATCAAGAAAATCTCGTATTCCCAGGGTGCAATATCAAATAAGACACAGATTATCGCGACAGATATCAAATATTTAACTGCTATCAACAAGTCGCGCAATATTGTCGGACGTGACCCGACACGTCTCGCGATAAACAAGATATAATTATTTTTAATGTATTTCCGCTTTAACGTTTGACTACGTTAAAGCGGAAATACATGTATTTCCGCTTTAACGGTGACGACGGTGACTGGAATTAAATTTAAATATTTCTCTAATTTGACGACAATTTTTAAATACAGGACGTGTTGTGTCAACCGAGTCACGTCCTGAGGATGCCTCGTGTAGAGGCGAAACACCTGTCTGCAACTGGTTACTGCAGCGAGAAGAGGATATTAAGACTTGTGGTTATTTTTAAATTATTTATTTCGATTTTAAGTTTACGTCGGATTGTAGTTATAGATGTCAAGAAATATTTCGGAAAGATACATAAACAAGTTGAGAGAAATATTCAAATTAAAACCACGTCGCTGTTGCAACTAAAACGACTTTTAAGCGGAGATACACTAAAAATATATCTTTTGAATATTAAAAATGAACTTCCGCAAAGTAACGCCCGAATCAATGAATGTATTGTAGGATTTATATCCCCTGGAATACGAAACTGCATCGAAGCCATTTGCCCCTAAGCCGTATCCTTACCCACACTCGGGATACCTAATTCGTTGTCAAACAGACTAAACATTTATGAAGATACTCAATTTATCATAAGGAACAATAAAAAAAAAAGACTACACGCTCTCGCACTACTCAGACTTTGAACATGTAAAAATGGTTCACGCTTAACATTACGATAATATAAAAAACCGTGATGTCCGCGACTGTGTATAAAAATGTAAAAATCCCACTTCGCCCCGCATTCCTCGGACAATCCACGATACTCCATGACAATGACTTATATTAACTTACATAGCCAAACATCACAACTTGACGCGTACCGGTGTACATTTGAAATATATTATGAGGATAACGACATACGACAACCGTTACATGAAAATACAATCTGTCCACAAATGTATACATGTCAATGGAATAGTATTTTATGTCATTCTCTGAAATGCCTAAACAAAACTTGACAGCACTAAAATTATGTCTGAACTACGGTAGCCATCTTGTCTGTCACTAATTGCGAATTGTCCTTTCACAGCGTTGTCTAAAATGTTATCCCACTTGCATCATTTCAATAAAAAGTCCCAAAGTTGTTACCAACCTCTCATCTCACGTCCATATAAATATTTGACGTTTTCTAGAATGGAGACCGCGATTTGTTAAACGTCGCGTAGGACGCCCTGAGACTCGATGGAGTGGCGATATAAAATAAATAAATATCGTAGGACTATACACACAGCGCCATCTGGCCCAAACTAAGCAGAGCTTGTGTGATGAAAGCCAGATAACTGATAGAATACATAAATACTGTTTTTTTTTTGTAAATACATACTTATAATACATACAGAACACCCAGACACAGAACATACATTTGTTTATTCACATATACGTAGGACAGTTGTGGGTGGAAGCGAAAAGCCGAAAATCGGGCCTATGTCCAGCAGTGGACTTTGATAGGCTGATGAATGATGATAATGTTTGATAGACCGACCGAATTTGCAGTTTTTTAAATGTGTACGATACTTCAAATAACAATTATATAGATGTAAGGTTGGAAGCCAAGCATTCGACGATTCGAGCTACTTTTAAAATGAAAATGAACCGATCTTTTCAGTCTTGTTAGTTTTAATTTAGTAAGTGATACAACATAAACGACTCCCAATTACTATATATTATAATACTATTCACGTCCATTTACCAAATCAGATTTATTGGATTGTATTTTCAAATAAACGAGGCCTAAAGTCCTTACGTCCATCGTACGGCGAGAAGAAGCATTCAAACAATAATATAAACTTTTCCTTACGCGTCGAACCCCGTACAGTCAGTGATATAATTATGCATATCTATACGTTAACTATAAACTCATTTAAAAATTACACTACTTACTGGATTCTTACCTAAAATAATATGTAGAAATTGCTCTTATACGATTAGAGATGCATCGAAGAAGCCAATTTTTGGTTTATTATTTATTGTTTAGTTAACTATAATAAATTGGGCATTGCATCAATGCCGAATTACACTAGACATAGAAGAGTATATTGTAGGGGGTTAGGGGGTCGTACAGTGATCACGTCAGGTGCGGTGGGCGGGATGATATCCTCCACTGAAATCACCTTCACGGAATATAAAACAAACTATATGGTCATATAATTATGACCATAAAAATATCACGTGGGATAGGGCCAGTGTGGACAACCCTACAGTTTTAGCTGTAAACCGAGTTTCTTGTTGTCTCAGTTTTAGCTATTTTTCTCCTAATCTACATTTTTGTTTCATCGAAAAACTCATTTGAGCGAAAATTGGTAGACACGTAACAGTTTTTTAGACTTAAATCTCCCAATTTTTCACTAATTATGAGTTGGCAACACTGGCTAGGGTTGAAAAGTGATCAAAAACCTAACGTGATAAAATTTACGACCTCTTACTTTGAATATGAACAGATTCCTAAATTGTAGTCAATTATAACCTACATATATTATAGTATTAACAGATGCACGAAAGCATGGTGGAAAGAGATAAAATATAATTCTTCTCTCTTTTTCACTTCGTTGGTCGTGCCCATACATGTGTTAATAGTAGACCAGAGCTAAAAGCTATCACCCCTATCCTTCCAACTCTTTATGTCTCACAAAAGAAACAAGTCATTCGTTGAACAGTTTGGCGCACCGTTGGAATCTGTTCATTTCAAACTTATTTTCGACTGGTTTACCTAATAGCTGCTGTACGCTCTCACTGCCTATAAACCGAGTTAACATAGGTAATTAACCATTAGATACTTTTTAGAAGAAAAAAAAAACACCGATTAAAGAGTCTCTTAAGATTGTTAATTAACCAATATATAACACCCGTATCGAAGAGGCAGTATCAAAAGTCAGCTAAATTTGAGACAAACATTTTAATATCGGAGATTGCCTACTGTTTTCTCATTGCCTGTGTCAATTTTGTAGTTAGCGATGCGCCCAAGGCTATGATTTGAACTCTGTACAGGCTTATCTCTATTTACAACTTTATTTGATGCAGGTGTCGATAACTTTCTAGAGATTTTTTTTGGATAAATGACTATAGTTTACATATTTTCATTATTTTTGTTAAGCAACACAGTCAAAATCTTACGAGACTCGATGTGTCGGTTGATATAGAAAATATGAGAAAAGATAACTAAAGATGGCTGTTTTAGAATTCACACTGCGACCAAACTCACTGATAACACATGTAGTAACTGGGATAATATCAAGTCTAAATGTAACGAAATGTATAATTGCACATATTGAGTATAAGTCATATATCAGCAGTGAGCTTAAGTAGTAAGTGGGCACGAGAAGTTGTGCAGTTGTGTCGCGGTACTAGCCACAGCGTCAGCGGGATGTTAACACGGCGTCAGCGTGGCGACAACACGATGTCAACGCGGCATCAACACGATGTCAGCGCGGCGTCAACACGATGTCAGCGCGGCGTCAACACGATGTCAGCGCAGCGTCAACACGATGTCAGCGCAACGTCAGCACGATGTCAGCGCGGCGTCAACACGATGTCAGCGCGGCGTCGGCATGGCAGTGACGCGGCAGTAGGGGCGGGGTGCCTCAGCACGGCGGCTCGTGACGCGGCAGTGGCCGCACCAGGTATAACTTCTCGCCCTGACAACAGAATTTGAATGTCATTGGATGTCCATGACATACACGTCATTACTTGACTACCCATTTAATAACAAATATAATAACAGTAACAGCATTAAATCAATAACAAGTGGCGCTTTTTATATGAATTTTCGTAATGAGACTTTGTTATTTTTTACGGTTGACAGGTTAGTCTGGTTGAGCGGACCTGCTTGTTGGTGTAGATGGGCGCACGCTGGTAGTGCGACACGAGTTGGTCGAGCGAGGTGAACTTGCGCTGTCCGATGCAGTACAGCGCGCCCTCCACATGCACTCGGAAATGCTTGTTCCTGCCCGGCGCCTGCGAATCGACAGGAAATAACCACTTAGTAACATGCTTCATGTTTTTTTAATGGTTGACAGGCTAGGTGAATAAATATCATAGGACATTACACACAGCGCCATCTGACCCCAAACTAAGCAAAGCTTGTGCTATGGAAGTCAGATAACTGATAGAATACTTAAATACTTTTTTTTTTTTGTAAATACATACCTATAACACATACAGGACACCCAGACACAAAACATTTGTTTATATCACAAAATACTTGCCCTGGGTGGGAATCGAACCCACACTCTTCAGTTGACAATCTGCCGCCAAGCACCTAACGGTGTGTTCCGGAAGCCTCACTTGAGAGCCAGTTCCATTCCAGGCTCGGTGTGCTTTACCATCTTCGACCACACCTTCACTTAACATCAGATGAGCTGTGGTCAAACATCTAGCCTGTCGACTATAAAATAAAAAAAAAT
Organism: Biston betularia; assembly: GCA_905404145.2. Taxonomy (NCBI): domain Eukaryota; kingdom Metazoa; phylum Arthropoda; class Insecta; order Lepidoptera; family Geometridae; genus Biston; species Biston betularia. Next base: position 601,082 of record FR989863.1, read on the forward strand.
TATTGAAAATTAATTAGTTAAATTCCGTCCGTCGTGGAGCGAGTAGATATACCTTGAGCGAGACGGAGAAGTCCCCGAGGTTGGTCTCGGAGTCGCGAATGAGGAAGTCCCCGTCGTGTCCGTGCTGGTTGAGCAGCGTGTCGCAGTGGGTGCGCGTGATGGCGCCGAAATACCACGCGCGCCCCGCCACGCCCGGCGCCGGCGCCGCGCCCACGCCGCCGCCCCGCGGCTCGCCGCCGCCGCTGCCACCGCCGCTCCTGCAATCCCATCTCATCACAATGAAATGAAATGAAATGAGATTTATTCACGAAAAATAGGGTTTACAGCCCCGTTGGCTCATTGGTAATATATCTGCCTTGAGAGCTGTAGGGCGTGGGTTCGATTCCCACTCAGGGCAAACATTTTCAGGGCAAAAATGTTTTGTGGGAAACAGTAAAGTGGGAAGTGGGCATTGGGAATTGGGAAGTCGGCATTGGGAAGTGGGAAATGGGAATAAGGCATTGAGATTTGGGAAGTGGGAAGTAGGAGTTGGGAATTGGAAAGTGGAAATAGGGAAGTGGGAAGTGGGTATTAGGAATTTGAAGAGAGAAGTGGGAATTGGGAAGTGGGAAGTGGGCATTAGGAATTGAGAAGTGGGAAGTGGGAGTTGGAAAGTGGGAAGTGGGCATTGGGAATTTGAAGTGAGAAGTGGGAATTGGGAATGGGGAAGTAAGAAATGGGAATTGGGAAGTGGGAACGCGGAATCGGGAGTTTAGAAGTGGGAAGTTGGACTTGGGAAGTGGGACTTGAGAAAAGGGAAGTGGGAATTAGGCATTGGGAATTGGAAAGTGGGAATCGGAAAGTGGGAATTGGGAATTGAAACGTGTGAAGTGGGAATTGAGAAGTGGGAAGTGGATGTTGAGAATTGGGAAGTAGGCATTGGGAGTTTGAAGTGGGAATTGGGAAGTGGAAATGGGAAAATGGGTAATTGGGAAGTGGGAAGTGGGAAATGGGAATAAGGCATTGGGATTTGGGAAGTGGAAGTTACGAATTGGGAAGTGGGAATTGGGAAGTAGGCAGTGGGTAGTGAAAGTTGGGAAGTGGGCATTGGCAATGGGGAAGTAGGAATTGGAAAGTGAGAAGTGAGCATTGGGAATTGAAATGTGGGCAGTTTGCATTGGCAATTGGAAAGTGGGCAGTGGGCATTGGCAATTGGGAATTGGAAAGTGGGAAGTGGGCATTGGGAATTGAGAAGTGGTAAGTGGGAGTTGGAAAGTGGGAAGTGGGCATTGGGAATTGGGAAGTGGGCATTGGGAATTGAGAAGTGGGAAGTGGGAGTTGGAAAGTGGGAAGTGGGAAGTGGGCATTGGCAATTGGGAATTCGGAAGTGGACAATGATAATTGAAAAGTGGGCAGTGGGCATTGGGAATTGAGAAGTGGGAAGTGAGAGTTAGTAAGTGGGAATTAGAAAGTAGAAAGTGGGCATTGGGAGTTGGAAAGTGGGCAGTGGGCATTTGCAATTGGAAAGTGGGAAGTGGGAATTGGGAATTGTTGAGTTCGAGTTCACGTTCAAGTTCGAGTTCACGTTCGCCTTCGACTTCAGGTTCGAGTTCACGTTCGCCTTCGAGTTCACGTTAGAGTTCGAGTTCACGTTCGAGTTCGAGTTCACGTTCGAGTTCGACTCACGTACGAGTACCAGTTATTCTGCCGCTAAGCAGTAGTGTGTAAGCATTACTGTGTTCCGGTTTGAAGGGTACTGCAGCTAGCGAATTTACTGGGCTGTTGAGACTAACTCTATCAAAAGTCTCAAAGTAATGAGCGCCAAAGCAGTGATGCCCTGGACTTTGTTTTGTTATTTAAAGTTCTGTGTATCGCTGCGATGGTCATGGGCAGACGTTATTTCTTACCATCAGGAGAGCGCGTTTGTCTCATTACTTTTTACATAAAAAATAAATAAATGATAAACAAATTTTACATATTTGAAATGTGTTAATTGAGACCTTTTTTTCTCACTCACCTATTTGTCTCAAACAAAATAAGTATTTTTTTTTTAATCAAACAGTTTTATTTATTTATTTAGTGATTGAAAACCGCGTAGTTCCCGATCCCGTGGGAATACAGGGATAAAAAGTAGCCTATGTCACCCGGAGATAGTGTAGCTTCCCAACGGTGAAAGAATTTTTGCAACCGGTCCAGTAGTTTTGGAGCCTATTCATTACAAACAATCAAATCTTTTCTCTTTATAATAGTATAGACTAGCTGTGTCCAGCGGTGTCACCCGCCACATGTTTTCTCGGTCTCGGCTACCTCCATACCAAATTTCATCTAAATCCATTGAGTAGTTTTTTCATCCAAACTTTCACATTTATAATATTATTGGGCTGCGAAAGCTTGTGAGTATCAGTTATCTGACTTCCATAGTACAAGCTTTGCTTAATTGGGGGCAGATGGCGCTGTGTGTAATGCCCTACAATTTTTATTTATTTACAAGACATTTACAGTGAATATGTAAAAAAAAGAATACTGACGGCATGGTGAGATAGTCGGCGAGCTCCTGCAGGTAGTTCCTGGGTACGAGGCCCAGGTTGCCGCGCGCATCGCGGGCGCGGTACCACTCGGGGTCCGACGGCGGCCGCTCCACGATCTCCAGCCGATCGCCCTTCTCGAACGACAGCTCCTGCTCGTTGCTCGATGTGAAGGAGTATAGCGCCACCTGGAAACAAACATTTATACGTCATCATACGCGGTGACGGCCTTAGGGGGTCGCAAGCAGGGCATCCGCCCGGGGCCTCGCTCTTGCAGGGGCCTCACGTCCTCGTAGAAAAAAGTCTGAACCCCCCCCTGAACGCACGGTTTCATTATTAGAGCAAGCATGTTACGGCCACTCGATCACTCGAACTAGGGTGTGGCAAGCAGGGCATCCGCCCGGGGCCTCGCTCTTGCAGGGGCCTCACGTCCTCATAGAAAAAAGTCTGAACCCCCCCTGAACGCACGGTTTCATTATTAGAGCAAGCATGTTACGGCCACTCGAGCACTCGAACTAGGGGGTCGCAAGCAGGGCATCCGCCCGGGGCCTCGCTCTTGCAGGGGCCTCACGTCCTCGTAGAAAAAAGTCTGAACCCCCCCCTGAACGCACGGTTTCATTATTAGAGCAAGCATGTTACGGCCACTCGATCACTCGAACTAGGGTGTGGCAAGCAGGGCATCCGCCCGGGGCCTCGCTCTTGCAGGGGCCTCACGTCCTCATAGAAAAAAGTCTGAACCCCCCCTGAACGCACGGTTTCATTATTAGAGCAAGCATGTTACGGCCACTCGAGCACTCGAACTAGGGGGTCGCAAGCAGGGCATCCGCCCGGGGCCTCGCTCTTGCAGGGGCTTCACGTCCTCATAGAAAAAAGTCTGAACACCCCCCTGAACGCACGGTTTCATTATTAGAGCAAGCATGTTACGGCCACTCGAGCACTCGAACTAATTTTTTAGTAAAACAGACTCAAAGAAAAGCGCCTCACAATGATCTTTCGCCCCGGGCCTACAACAACAACACGCAACGCAACGCAACAACTGATCGCCGCTGATCGCATGATCAGCGGCGGCCTTAGCTGTTGCGAGAATGCAAATGAACGTATGTTCATATGCATTCTCGTTTCACTGAAGTAAATATCGAATTCATCATTATAGCTGAAATAATATTCGACCCTCTCTCCTCTAATCTAATCTGATCTAATTTCGATCTGGTAAGATATAACGCATGTCCATGACCATTGCAGCGATACACAGAACTTTGAGTAACGAAACAAGTCCAGGGCATCGTTGCTTTGGCGCTCATTACATTGAGACTTTTTGAATAGAATATAACTTTATTGTACACCAACACATCACATACATATAAAAAAATAGAAACAACAAGGGTTATCGGTAATACAACGGCGGCCTTATCGCCTAAAGCGATTTCTTCCAGGCAATCATTACCAATCTAATCTGAAATGACTTTTAATATGCAGCAGAAATTACAAAAAAATACAGACAAGAATCTTTTAAAACCTATGACAGTCTAAACTAATCTAAAATTCAAAATTTAATTTTTTGTCGTACCTTTGTCAACCTACCACAACATTTTTTTTACAGAACAAATAAACCTTTAAACTAAACGCATTATAAAAAACAAAGGTTTATTTTTGCTATAATTTAGTTTACCTTTAAATAATAAGGCACTCACCACAATGTCAAGGACATTTTCAGCCATGGCATATGTGTGGACATTGTCCTCCGGGTCACCTTCTTCGCTGGTATAGTTGGAGGGAAACCTGCCAAAAAACAATCTTTGTATTCAATTTTTTCACATATAGTTTAAATGATTCAAAAAGCACACTTACTTTCCTCAATGTTAAAACAAACCAGAATATCCTATAAAGGTATAATCCCACTAATATTATATTTGTAAATGTAAAAGTTTGGATGGATGGATGGATGTTTGTTACTCTTTCACGCAAAAACTACAGAACGGATTTGGATGAAATTTGGTATGGAGGTAGCTGACACCCTGACTTAGCACATAGGCTACTTTTTATCCCGAAAACATGTAGCGGGTAACACCGCGGGGGGCAGCTAGTATAACATAAGGCAGTACTAAAAACATACCTCAGTTTTTTTGTGAAAGCAAAGATCAAACAGAAACTTGCAGATAAGACACTCAAAGGTGTAAGTGAATCTATTTCTGAATCTCTGATGTAATAAGCAACACCCTTCATACGAAAGACCAGTATTATATACATCTATGCTATGCTAGTTACAAATTAAAAGCAGATAAAGTGGCTGATGAATCCGTGTGTCTGCCACCAAACATCTAATGGTATGTTCTGTGAGGCTCACCTGAGAGCCAGTTCTATTCCAGGCTAGGTGTGCTTGGCCTATTTAACATCAAGTGAGCTATGGACAAACACCTAACTTGTCAACCAAAAAAAAATGTTCTACATTATTCATATATTACTAGCAGAGCCACAAGTGGCAGACCTATTGCTAAATGCTATCTCTTACAGACGACCATGGGATGGAAACAATTTTTTTATCTGATAATAAATAAAGATGCGGTCCACAATGGAGCATGCTCACTTAGAAAAACTCAATTTACTCATGATTTGAAGGTATCCAAATAGTATATATTGGAGTACCCCCACTCGAGCAGCAAATTCCACTGTATAAGATAAAAGTGGAATTAAGCTACATAATTCCAAGTTTTAGAACCTTTACCATAAAACTATGTTGTTACTTAGAGCAAGTTTTAGCTAAGGGAAGCAAGAGTACTCACCAGCCAGAGTGTCCCTGGTATTGTCCTCGCCACCAGCCGTCATTGCTCTTCTCCAGTATGAGTATTCTGGTTCCCTTAGTAAGAGACAGCTCGTCAGGCTGCTGCGCCTGGTAATTGTACTTGACAACAGCAGTGCCCAGCGCCTCCGCGGGCTCGGCGGGTCCACGCCGCGCGCCCGGTGACTCCGCCCCGCCGCCGCCGCGCACTGGTGAGCTATTTGACGGCAAGGTCTTCGAGCCAGACCCTTTCTTCACCTTTTTCTTAATGCTGGAAAAATTACAATTATGTAATATTACAATCAATAGTGAAAAGTCACACAAACAGGATAATAATAAAAACAAAGTATTTAATGACAAAAGAGTAATTGGCCGTTCCTCCCCACTCCGGAGTACAGGTCTTCTCGCCATCTTTTCTAGACCTCGACAAATGAAAATGGAAATGTTTATTTTATTAAGGTGATAAAGTAGGGTCTATTTTTACTATAACTCAACTAATAAAAGTCAGTAATGACAACTAAAATACCAAATTATGTAAAACTAAACTTCGATTACTTTAGTTTGGGCTTAAATAATTATTGGTAAATAACAAAATACATTTTGTGTTAAAAATAGATAACTATTTTAAAATATAAACACCTAGAAGTGAATCCATAACCATTTAACTAGATTGTTAAATTTGTAGCAAACACATTACTCATAGCTTCTCACAGATGGCTCATTCTTGCATCGAGTCAAACAAGACACAATGCCTAATTATGTTAGTTTGTGGTGTCTATTAAATGGGTACCAGTTAGCAAGTGCATAGATAGTTTTCCTCATTGATTAATTTTGTATATGTTGTGAATGATCTCATTTAATGATTTTACTGACTTCTAACCTATTCTACATTTAGAAAACTCAGTATGGTACAAACCAACCATAACAGAAGAGACCATACAATATTCCATCATGCATAATGTATGTTTATAAATTCATCATAAATTAATTATTGTTGTCTGTTGTTGGTGGACGTCCAACCAAAAAACTCCACTTAGTTCATTTTTAGTCACTGTTAGTTATCAGGATTCAAAGACCTCACTCAAGGACGCCTGAAAGTTTCACCCGCATAGTTCCTGTTCCCGTGGGAATACAGGGATGAAAAGTAGCCTATGTCACCCGGAGATAGTGTAGCTTTCCAATGGAGAAAGATTTTTTTAATCGGTCCAGTAGTTTCGGAGCTTATTCAATACAAACAAACAAATTTTTCCTCTTTATAATAGATAGATAGATTACCTGTCAAACAAGGAAGGTTTCTCCTTTTTCACATAATTGCTGGGCACATAACCTGATTGGCTGCGTGCATTCTGCACGCGCCACCAGTGCTTTGAGTCATCAAGCAGCAAGTAACGCTCATTCTTGCGCAAGTCCAACTCCTGCCCACCTTGTGCTGCATAGTCATACTTTGCCACTACATAGCATACATCATCCTGGAAATAGAAATGCCAATTATTCAATATTTGACTTAAATGTAATATGACTTAAACTTAATTTATTTAAAGTGAAATCACTTACAAAGATTCTGCTTCTTGACAGAAATAAACTCCAAGATTCTTTCAGGGCTACATTCTTACTAGTTTAGACCAATATTTTTTGGGCAAAACAAAGTATGTATAACATTAACTATAAATACATAGGTACTTCATAATAGAAACAAGTTACTTGAGATAAATAAAACAGTATAGACCCTTGCATTTAAATAGATGATGATATGAAATTCCACAATTATTAACAATTAGCGAATAGGAAGTTTCTACAGGATATCCTAATTGGAATCCATCACATTCTAATAAAGTTACTAATGTGAACAAGGCATACTCACAGAATACATTAAGATTAGGAGGACTATGAGGTTTTAAGTGTGTGGTGATGGAACATTTGCCTAATGAGTGGAAAATGCAAACTTGAGCATAAATTGATAATGAAATACTCTCACCTGGGCGTTCTTCCCGTGCCTGGTGTTGGCCATGGCGTGGGGCGCCGGCAACGGCTTATTCGCCCACACCGAGTCAGCGGCGCGCGCCGACCGCGTCTCCAGCATGACACCCAGCAAGGGACACCCTCGGTCACCCCTCGCCGCAGCCCCAGGCTCGCCTAACGCCCTCACTGGCACATCGCACCCGGCCACTCACTGCACCGCACTGCACTCGCACGATCGATCAGCTGCACCGATCTGTTTATTGTGTAAATGCGAAACCTTAAATGAAAGCTAGCGATCGACTAGAGCTCCCCAATTATCGGCCCTTCGGAACAGACATAAATAACCGTTTACCAATTTTAACTTTTAACGAGAGTAGCATCAGCTCATTTGTAAAATATTCCTATGCAATTTCAGACAGTTTTGTCACAAATTAATGATTTTTTGTAGAAATTTCACTAGTCGGTGGGGCAAAACGACGAACCAATAGACAAAATTATTTTCTTCTTATTTATGAAAATGTCAACGACAATAAAGAGCAGTATGCATCATTTAGAGCTGCGTGCCATGCCTATGCTACCGATTTTTGCTTTTAGTCGAATCTGTGATGCTGATGAGTTTAACTGAAGTCTGTGTTGTTATTTTATATCTGTTTGTAAGTCAAGTAAATGGTTTTTGGCGGGAACGCGGGAAGAGTCGTGTCGCTCCGTTGTATTTTTTTCCAAAACTAGTGTTTTGTCGAGTGTTTATGCATAAAAATGGTGGTGTTTTATTCATAAAGTGCCGAATTACAAGCGCGAGTGTGGGAAAATGATATAATGTGGTGAAACATGAGTTTTCGTGTTGCTTCCAAAACTCCATCGAAGCTTTGTAGTAAAGTTGCCACTACTTTACTAAAGCATGACTGGAATTAACTGACACGAACTGGACTTGACAAAGACGACTTTGACTAAAACTAGCTACGATGGCACTTATTTAACTTTTGAAACTTGAAAATAAATAATTACTTGACACTGGCAAATGCTAAAACGCGACGCCAAAACCAAAGAAAAAAAAAAAGTCAAGTAAAACAAAAAAAAGAAAGAAAATGACGTTTGGCATTGGCTTGCTTTTGCTACGTGCTGTGCTGTATTATTGAAGAGAATTGTTTTTCTAAATTAATCGCCGATGAAAGCAGCATTGTGAAAATGTCGGATTCGGAAGCGAGTAATTACTCGGGGAGTGGATCCGAAGCCGGTAGCGTTGGCTCGAACCGTTCTCGTCGAAGTGCTGCATCCAATAGATCCGCGAGGTCGCGTTCGGGCTCCCGGTCGCGGTCTGGCTCGCGGTCGCGCTCGGGTAGCCGCAGCCGCAGCCCGTCCCGAAGCCCCTCACGAAGTCGATCCAGATCACGGTCCCGTGGTCGATCGGGGTCCAGATCCCGGTACTACTTCTATTCTTATTTTTATGCCATTGACAAAAATATTTATTGCTAATGTTTTGTTTTATCTTGTGGCAGGAGCCGCTCGGTTGCTTCAGACGCTAGCCGCAATAAAGATGATGAAGCAAAAGAAGCCTCGGGCGATGAAGAAGTGGAAGTGTGTTAAATGTGAAGTCATATTAAATTCTTTTAGTATTTTACAGGATTTACCGTATCACTTAACAAATTATATTGGTTTCAGGATGAGCAAGAACCCGAAGGAGAAGATCTAGTAGATTCTGAAGAGTATGAAGAAGATGAGGAAGAGGACAGACTGAGAAAAAAAAGGAAAAAAGACAGCCGTTATGGTGGTTTCATTATTGACGAAGCTGAGGTATGGGCTTTCTTCATTTAATGGAATAAAATTGTTTATTTAACTTTTGAGTAAGTCAGTACCTATGCTGTTTGATTAGTGTAGACAGGACTAGAAATGATGATAGAGAGTGGTATAGTAGGTGGCTTTCAATGTTATGGAACTGCAAGAATTATAAGGTAGGTACTTTTTGTAAAGTGATCTCATAATGTTAAATAATGTTTTCATATTTTACTAACCACCCTGAGAGGGTAGTAGTAAAATATCTCACCCAAACACACTATTCAAGTTAACTAAGTAAAGTATTGATAGTCCCCAGGAATAAATATATATATTTACATGTCTATATATGTATGACTTTGGGGCAGTTGATTTAATTAAAGAAAAGAAATAAGAACAAAAAAGTGTAGTAATAACAACTGTAATTTAATGTTTTAGTACTCAAGTGACCTTTTATTCTTTCATAGGTTGATGATGAAGTCGATGAAGATGATGAATGGGAGGAAGGCGCCCAAGAAATGGGCATTGTCGGGAATGAGGTGGATGAAATCGGTCCCACTGCCAGAGAAATTGAAGGACGTAGAAGAGGTACCAACCTGTGGGACTCTCAAAAAGAAGAGGAAATTGAAGAGTATCTTAGAAATAAATATGCTGATGAATCAGCAGCACTTAGGCACTTTGGTGAAGGTGGTGAAGAAATGTCTGATGAGATCACACAACAAACTTTACTGCCAGGAATTAAAGATCCTAATCTATGGATGGTAAAATGCAGAATAGGTGAAGAGAAAGCAACTGTACTCCTCCTCATGAGAAAGTTCATTGCATATCAATTTTCAGAAGAACCTTTCCAAATTAAGTCCGTAGTAGCTCCAGAAGGTGTCAAAGGCTACATTTACATAGAGGCTTACAAACAGACACATGTCAAAGCTCTTATTAATAATGTAGGTACTTTAAGAATGGGTATATGGAAACAAGAGATGGTTCCCATTAAGGAAATGACAGATGTTCTGCGAGTGGTCAAAGAACAGTCTGGCTTGAAACCCAAGCAATGGGTCAGGCTAAAGAGGGGTCTATACAAGGACGATATAGCACAAGTTGACTATGTAGACTTAGCTCAGAATCAGGTTCACCTCAAGCTACTCCCTAGAATAGACTACACCAGATTGAGAGGCGCACTCAGAACAGTTCAGAGCGAAAGCGAAGCAGCCAAGAGAAAGAAGAAACGACGGCCAGCCGCCAAGCCGTTCGATCCGGAGGCGATCCGCGCGATCGGTGGCGAAGTCACCTCCGATGGTGACTTTCTCATCTTCGAGGGCAACCGGTATTCGCGCAAGGGTTTTCTCTATAAGAACTTCACGATGTCTGCGATTCTCGCGGAAGGCGTGAAGCCGACGCTGACTGAGTTGGAGAGGTTTGAAGAGCAGCCCGAGGGCATCGACATCGAGCTGGCGGCGCCGGCGCGCGACGACCCCGCCGCGCTGCACTCTTTCTCCATGGGCGACAATGTGGAAGTGAGCTCGGGCGACCTGGCCAACCTGCAGGCGCGCATCGTCGCCATCGACGGCTCCATGATCACGGTGATGCCCAAGCACGACGCTCTCAAGGACCCGCTCGTGTTCAAGCCGAACGAGCTGCGCAAGTACTTCAAGCAGGGCGACCACGTGAAGGTAGTGGCGGGCCGGTATGAGGGCGACACGGGACTCGTGGTGCGCGTGGAGGCGCACCGCGCCGTGCTCGTCTCCGACCTCACCATGCACGAGCTGGAGGTGCTGCCGCGCGACCTGCAACTCTGCTCCGACATGGCCACCGGCGTGGACTCGCTCGGACACTTCCAGTGGGGCGACATGGTGCAGCTCGACCCGCAAACGGTCGGCGTCATCGTGCGCCTCGAGAAGGAGAACTTCCACGTGCTCGGCATGCAGGGCAAGGTGATCGAGTGCAAGCCGCAGGCGCTGCAGAAGCGTCGCGAGAACCGTTTCACAATGGCGCTCGATTCCGAGCACAACACGATCCAGAAGCGCGACATTGTGAAGGTGATCGACGGGCCGCACGCTGGCCGCAACGGCGAGATCAAGCACCTGTACCGCAACTTCGCATTCCTGCAGTCACGCATGTACCTCGACAACGGCGGCGTGTTCGTGTGCAAGACGCGGCACTTGCAGCTGGCAGGCGGCGGGCGCACGCCGCAGGCCGCCGGCGGCCTCGCACTCGGCTTCATGTCGCCGCGCATCCAATCACCCGCGCACGGCGCCGGCCGCGGTGGCGGCGGCGCCACGCCACGGGGCCGCGGACGCGGCGGAGGGCGCGGCGGAGGCGTCGCGCGCGACCGCGACCTCATCGGCCAAACGATTAAAATTACTGGCGGACCGTACAAGGGCAATGTGGGCATAGTAAAAGACGCGACCGGAAGCACGGCGCGCGTCGAGCTGCACTCTGCGTGCCAAACCATCTCGGTGGATCGGGGACACATCGCCGGCGCGGGGGGCGCGGGCTCTGCCGGCGGCGCGTCCTTTTACTCGCGTACGCCAGGCCGCACTCCAACGATGGGTGCGCAGACACCCACGTACCGCGACACCGGCATCAAGACGCCGATGCACGGCTCGCAGACGCCAATCTACGAAGTCGGAAGCCGCACGCCCCACTACGGATCGGCTACGCCGTCGCACGAGGGCGGGCGCACGCCTGCGCACGGTGCCTGGGACCCGTCGGCCTCGGCGACGCCGGCGCGCGCGCCCGACTACGAGTACGCGCCGGAGCGCAGCCCCGGGTACGAGGCGGGCGGATACGGCGCGGGCCCGTTCACGCCGGCCACGCCGGGCACCATGTACGGCTCGGACCACACATACAGCCCGTACCGCGTGTCGCCGTCACCGGCGGCGTACGGCGCGCCCGGCGGCTCGTACCCGGGGACGCCCTCGCCGGGCGGCTACTCGCCGCGCTCGCCGCCCGCCGCCGAGGGCGAGTGGGCGAGCGCCGAGCTGGAGGTGCGCGTGCGCGGCTCGGGCGGCGGCCAGGCGGGCGTGGTGCGCGGCGTGTCCGCCGGCTCGGTGGCGCTGTACGTGCCGGCGGAAGAGCGCGTTGTGTCGGTACCGCACGACCTGCTCGAGCCGGCCGTGCCCGCCGCCGGTGACCGCGTTAAAGTGATCGCCGGCGAGGACCGCGAGCAAGTCGGACACCTCATCTCCATCGAGAACCAGGAGGGCGTCGTCAAGTTCGGCACCGACGACATAAAGATCATGCAGCTACGCCATCTCTGCAAGATGACCACCGCCTGAGCCTGAGCGCGCTCACTCGCCGGTTTCCACGTCTCTAACGCCCCGGACGCTCGCTCCAACATCTTTCTTCCTTAGAACATGATACGTGTCACCACGTTCTCGCTACGACCCACGATACACACCTACTCCTACATCGACTATGACCAATACTATTCTATCGATCTTCCTTACTTTATATTCCTAAAAATTATACATGTATGTATGTACATATGTATATGAAAACATGTGTTCCTCATACTCATGTGTTTCCTTCAAATGTGTTGCGAAAGTGGATAGTAAATGGTAGTTAATAATAATAAGGAACTGTCAACCCAGATTTGTGTTTTCTTTTTCAAAATTGTTTCCTAGTGGCATCTTGTACCTACAGGTAAGATCCTAAAACCCCAGTGTTGCTATTGCATCCTCTGACTCCCGTTGATTAGATTTTGGTGAGTAGGTACCTATCAACACAAAATCCTCACTTCTGAAAACTTCATGAAAAGTAACTTTGACAATACCTACTATAAATTCATCAAGAAAAGTCAACAATGTAGAAAATAGCCCATGTTATTAAACCTATGGTTCAATTTCGGCCGGAAGGTCGGCACAGAATCCTCACCTTTTATACGCAAACTTACCTACTCTACAACAATCATATTTTTTAATAGCTGCTACGAAATAAAAAGTAATGAGACGAACAAGACGCTCTCCTGATGGTAAGAGGTAACGCCTGTCCATGACCATTGCAGCGACTCACAGAACTTGAGTAACAAAACAAAGTCCAGGGCATTACTTTGCGACTTTCGATGGTTAGTCTCAACAGCAAAGTAATTTCGCTAGTTGTACCCTTCAAACCGGAACACAGTAATGTTTACACACTACTGCTACAAACAAACAAACTGTTCAGCATTAGTAATATTAATCCCACTTACGTATAAAAAATGTGAAAGTTTGGATGGATGTTTGTTATTCTTTCACGCAAAAACTACCGAACGGATTAGGATGAAATTTGGTATGGAGGTATCACAAACCCTGGATTAGCACATAGGCTACTTTTGATCCCGAAAACGTGTAGCGGTGAACACCGCGGGGTGCAGCTAGTTATATAAAGTAATTCAGCGATATACCTACACTTCTTTACATAAAGCGTTTAAAGGAGCAGTCCCTCCTAATACCTACTGGTTTTTTCAAGGAGCCAAACCCGTGTAAATTAATATAGGTCATTATTAAAGGTTTGTTTTAAAAAAGTGACCGCGAGTGGCCTTTTACAAATATGCGCTATCATAGATTGGTTGACACTTTGAAATGTCCCCGACCTCCAAAATATATTTAGGGGCATCACCCTCTAGCTTCTTTTACAAAGTATTAGGTACGTGTTCTGGATACGCGTGATCCATCCACTATGATCTGGGTGTACTATATGTATTTACAAAGAAAAAGTATTTAAGTATTCTATCAGTTATCGACTCCCATAGTACAAGCTTTGCTTAGTTTGGGGTCAGATGGCGCTGTGTGTAATGTCCTACGATATTTATATTTATGATTTTCAATTTGAAAGGAATAGCAAATAATACCTATGGGATTATATGGGTGTATCTATGGGAACAGAATATAATGAGTCCAAAATGCTGATTTTATTAACATTTATTGAATAAATAATACAAAAATGGTTTTCAATTGTAATTTTAAGAAAACAAAAAAATAATGTAAAACAAAATACAGTCACATAAACTGAGCAAAGAACGCCTACGGACACTCAATAACTGTAATCGGTAATTTCCAAAACTATTACATCGAAAAATATGTTGCTACTCGACATAGTAACTAACATACAATATTTCAACATTTAAATACATCTATGGAATTTATACATTCAAAACATTTATTTATTGAATTACATTAAAAATTGATAAACATCAAGAGATGTAAATGCTCAGCAAAATGCGGCTCGAGACAAGAAATGCGCACCGCGATGGAAGTTATGTCCAGAGTGACGGTGACTAGCCAGGCGGCCGTTGGCGGCACCCGTACTACAGAATAGCCCATGATTTACAAATAAAACTAATCAACAATTTATATCCGCGCGAGCAGCGTCGCCGCTCGGGTCGCCTCGGCCAGGCGCGCCCGAGAAATGTATAAAATATATTATCACAGTGAAGTAATATTAAAGCGCCTCCGGGTATACAGAACACCAGTTTCAAAACTACCCACCCGATTTTTATAAAAACTGAGTATTTAAATTGGCAAGTGTTCGTTCAAATCTAAATTGAAAAAAGTTAGTCAGCGCTCAAAATGCCCAGTCAATTTCTATCTGACGTGAAATTACAGGCTACTTTAAGCACATAACGACTTTAAACAAGGCTTATAAGTGAAGCTCACTTGCTTTCTCATTGTATCAAAAATCGGACGAGAAGTATGATTTCGGAAACGTGTGAGTATCGTTCACCGAGCACTGGGGAGTCGGGAGCCGGCCTAGAGCGGCGACGCTGGCCCTATACTCTCAACACGAGAACAAATTATAACAAACCATTTGGCTAAAGATTATGCAGTGACCTCATCACAGACTCCTCTCGCATTTACATTACACAAACTAAACGAGCTAAATTATTGCAAAAAAAATAATAATATATTAAAACGTTGGCAAACTCTACCCCCATACCCTCTAAGTACTAAACGTTAACTTATCCTATCGAGTTTGCATTACACGGTGTTTGCATCACACGCCCGAGGGACGCCACGGGGGCGGCGCTAGGCCGATATCTACACTTCTGAAGTATACTGTCAGTCGCACGAACCGTTCATTCGCAAATACATTCAAAAGTCAGATCTAATATTATTACACAAGAATCTCAGTAACCATTTGAAATTTACGAGTAAACACTACACGAGAAACCGGCATCCTGCGCGCAAAGATATAATACAGACTACAACGACATAAGGAAATCAATAAATATGTACAGGACTTCGAAAATTATTAAAACCCCCGCACGCGGCACGATCCCACGCCCGACGCCCAGTTCAGACTTCGTAACATACGTACTGATGCAAAATATTGAGATTTTTTGTATAAAAAAACCGCTATTAAAAATGTTATGAACCCAATCAGACGAGTTACGATAAAAACTAAGGTTTCCGATTAATTTCTGAATACGTGCACTAATCCAATAAGAGAAAGCAGATAAGAATGTCAAAACGAAAATAAATCATTTGCGTCAAAATCATACACCAAAACAAGATTCCATATTGGAAAATCAACACTCGGCTCATTCAGTTCATTTGCATAGATTTATTTAGTATTTTTTTTTCAATGTCTGCTACTTCGATCAGAACAGGCGTGAGATCAAGTCGTGCGCGGAGGCCCTAGCTGGCGACGGGCCGGGGTCCGGCGCCGGCGCCGGGCCGATACACACGGTAAAAGGCCCGCCGCTATACAAATGTTCTAACATACAAATTTGCGAAAAAAATGCCTAATACGTAAACTATATAACGATGTATGGAACAGTTTTTATTTACGGCCGATCGTGGTGTCCCAGTTTTCTGTAGTACGTATTTTTCACAAATTTCTTTGCTAAAAGCGTGTCTGCACGCGTACAAGGAGAGCGGAGCCGCTCACGAGGCGTACATGCGTTTGATGTCTTCCTTGTACCGCTCTTGTATGTCTTTCCGCTTGATCTTGAAGGCAGCCGTCACGAGCCCCATGTCCGGGGACCAGACTTCCGTGCACAGCTTCACCGCCGCTGGGATTTCGAATTTCTCCAAACCGCCTGGAAATTATAAATAAATAATAAAATACTAGCGGACGCCTCGCGGTTTCACCCGCGTAGTTCCCGTTCCCGTAGGAATACAGGGATAAAAAGTAACCTATGATAGTGTAGCTTCCCAACGGTGAAAGAATTTTTGAAATCGGTCCAGTAGTTTCGGAGCCTTTTCATTATAAACAAACAATCAAATCATTTCTCTTTATAATAGTATCGATGAGATTGATATTTACATTTCTTGGAATGTTCAGCGAGCTCCTTGACGACGGCCTTCTCGACGGCGGCGTTGGAGCACAGTGAGTCGAACTCGGCCTCGGGCAGCCCGAGCCGCTGCGCCAGCTCCGCTAGCCGCGCCGGGTTCGGCACAACCAGCGCAACCTGATAGATACCATCAAAATCACAAATCACGTCATCGTAAAAGAGATCTTTAACCACTTTTGGACTTTTAACGGGAACGCAGAAAGAGTCGTGTCGCCCATTGTATTTTTTTCTTTATCGAGTGTTTATGCAAATCTTATCATGTGGTGAAACATGACTTATTGTGTTGCTTCCAAAACTCCATCGAAACTTTATAGTAAAGTTGCCACTACCTTAGTAAAGCATGACTCGACTTGACTGACACGGACTGTACTTGACCAAGACTGGACTTTGACTATAACTATAGCTACGAGGCAACTTATTTAACTTATGAAACTTGAAAATATAAAACACTTGACACTGGAAAATGCTCAAAATGCGACGCCAAAATCAAAGGAAAAAAATTCATTATCCATGAAAAATCGAGAGCACGCCTGGCGTGCTCACGGCATCGCGACAGGGATTCATGAGGGCACGCTAGGCGTTTCGGCGGCACTGAATGTGTTAAACAACTAAAATATGGTCTATTGAGCTACAAGTTTGAGAAATCCTGCTGCATAGTATAGTATAAATAAATATCGTAGGACATTACACACAGCGCTATCTGGCCCCAAACTAAGCAGAGCTTGTGTGATGGAAGTCAGATAACTGATAGAATACATAAATACTTTTATGTAAATACATACTTATAATACATACAGAACACCCAGACACAGAACAAACATTTGTTTATTCACAAAATGTTTGCCCTGAGTGGGAATCGAACCCACGCCCTACAGCTCTCAAGGCAGATATACTACCAATGATCCAATGGGGCTGTCATAGTATAGATAGAAGACAGACCGTGTAGCTCTGAGTGCTGTCGCCGTAGACGCAGATGTTCTCGACGACGGAGCACGTCTTCAGCTCGGCCTCCACCTTGCCGAGGGACACGTACTCGCCCGCCTGCAGCTTCACCAGGTCCTTCTTGCGGTCTGCAATCCATTTAAACATGTACTTATAGATGCAGTGTTTGTGGAATTATAGCGGGGACGACGGGACGCAACCTTGTCCACCTGCAGCCACAACCTCTCTGCCAAGAGTGTCCGATTGAGAAGACTACAGACACAGAATAGACATTTATTTTTGTCCTGGGTGGGGAACGAACCCACGCGGAAGTCGTAAAGAGGTGCAACAGACCTATGATTTTGATGCAGCCGTCGTGATGCAGCTCGCCGATGTCGCCCGACTTGAACCAGCGGCGCCCCTCCACGTCGACGAACTCCTCGCGCGTCTTGTCCGGGTTCTTGTAGTAGCCCTCCGCCACGCACTCGCCGCCGATCACAATCTCGCCCTGGACACGAAACGACCATTTATTAATAACTAGCTGCGCCCCGCGGTGTTACCCGATACATGTTTTCGGGATAAAAATCCTGGATTAATACATAGGCTTATGTATTAATCCAGGATTAACACAGGCTACCATTACATCCATAGCAAATTTAAAAAAAAAAAGTCTAACAAAGTCCAGGGCATCGCTGCTTTGGCGCTCATTACTTCGAGACTTTTGATGGTTTCGAATTTAATACACATTTTACAGATCTTTATCACATCACATAATTATATATGATTAGATTTTTTTTTATGGTTGACAAGCTAGGTGTTTGACCACAGCTCACCTGATGTTAAGTGACGGTGTGGTCAAAGATTGTAAAGCACACCTAGCCTGGAATAGAATTAGGTCTCGAGTGTGGCTGCCGGAACACACCGTTAGATGCTTGGCGGCAGACTTTCAACTTGAGGGTGGTAGCTAGCCAGCCGAGTACTAGAAAATACCCTACCACCACGCTATGGCTCCCTTACGATGTTTTCTTTCACTGGCAGCTGAAACTCATTTTGAACAACATTGGGGTTTGAACCTTCGGCGTGCGAACCGACCGCGCTAACCACTATGCTATCATCACTACAAAGTCTAGCTCATAACCATTCGCATACGTTACAGTAGTGACAGTCGCGTGCCAGTATCGCTGAGGGTGCTTACTTGCGGGAAGGGCTTGTTGGTGACGCGGTAGTGGCCCTCCTCCCAGTTGAGTAGACGGACGTCGGTGCCAGTGGTGGGCGCGCCCACGCGGCCCGTGCTGCGGTCGTGCACGTCCATGACGGTCGCGCACGACGTCGTCTCCGTCAGCCCGTAGCCCGCCACCACGTCGCAGCACAGGCAGATGCGAACCTGCGCAAACATATGTACGTTTGTATACATAAACACTCGACAAAACACTAGTTTTGGGGAAAAAATACACACGGGGCGACACGACTCTGTCCGCATTCCCGCCAAAACTCGCGGAACATCTTACATCGTTGATTCACTTAAGTTTTTTTTTCTTTGGTTTTGGCGTCGCATCTTGAGCATTTTCCTGTGTCAAGTATTTTATATTTTCAAGTTTCATAAGTCTCCTCGTAGCTATAGTTATAGTCAAAGTCCAGTCTTGGTCAAGTACAGTAATGCTTTAGTAAAGTAGTGGCGACTTTACTATAAAGCTTCGATGGAGTTTTGGAAGCAACAAGAAAAGTCATGTTTCACTACATTATAACATTTTCCCACGCTAGCACTTGTGATTCGGCACTTTATGAATAAAACACCACCATTTTAATGCAAAAATACTCGACAAAACACAAGTTTTGAAAAAAAAAAAAGACAACGGAGCGACACGACTCTTTCTGCGTTCCCGCCAAAACTCGATGTTCTCCTTACTGGGAGCCGTGACTGTCAGTGTTTGTAGTGTGCGTGTGTACCTGTGTGTGCGTGTCCGGCGAGAGCGGCGCGCCGCCCGCGATCATCATGCGCACGCGGCCGCCCAGCAGCGCGCGCACGCGAGTGAACATCTGCAAGGAACACGACAAAACATCATTAAACAAACTGCTCTCATCCCTTCTTTTTTATTTTCCCCTCGTCTTTTGCGTAAACAACTGCTGAATTAAGCATCGACCTCCTGCTAAGGGGCCATCCATAAATTACGTCACAAATTTCATGATATTTTTTTTTACCCCTCCCCCGCCCCTTGTCACACTCCGTCGACCCCCTTCCATCCCCTTAACGTGTGACGTAATTTATGGAGATCTGACACTAACTAACATTCAAATGAAGTACAATAATCGGCGGCCTTATCGCTTAGAACGATCATTTCCAGCCAAACTTGTATGAGAGATTTAGCCAAAAATGATGAGGCTGCAAAGTTCTGGAGTGGAGACCACGGACCAGCAAACACAGCGTAGGACTTCCGCCCACAAGGTGGACAGCCGACCTAGTAAAGACCGTAGGAACGCGCTGGATGTGGGCCGCTTCCAACCAGTCTTTATGGACGTCAATGGCCTATGTCCAGCAGTGGACGTCCTACGGCTGAAATGATGATGATGATGATGATGACCATCTCTATGGAAGTAGGTGTTTGCGTGCTTACAATTTTGTTGAGGACGGGCGTGTCGTAGCCGCGGCGCATCCAGGTCTGCTTGTACGTGTAGGCCCACTTGAAGAACGCGTTGGCGAAGGCGCCGCTGCGCGCCACGCGCTCCGTGATGCCCTTGCTGATGCGGTCCATTATCAACTGCAACGACGGAAACAACAATCAAATTATACTTCTTTGTTTTACTTATGTACGATTTTCTGATTACAGTTTGACAGCCCTGTTGGTTCATTGGTAGTATGTCTGCTACAACAGCTGAAGGGCGTGGGTTCGATTCCCACCCAGGATAAAAAAAAATTGTGATGTAAACAAATGTTTGTTCTGTGTCTGGGTGTACTGTATGTATTTAAAACAAATAAAGTATTTAAGTATTCTATCAGTTATCTGACTGCCATAGTACAAGCTTTGCTTAGTTTGGGGTCAGATGGCGCTGAGTAATGTCCTATAATATTTAAAAAAAAACATTTAGTTTCAACCACTTTCGATAGCTGCAGTACCCTTCAAACAGTAAAGTGATCTTCCTTCTTCCGTATTCCCGCGGAGTTACAACATTGGGTTCTTCAAAAGGCATGTTAATAGAATCTTAAAAGGTCGGCAACGTATTTGTGGTACCCCTGGTATTGCAGATATCTATAGGCGACGGTGATTGCTTAACATCAGGCAACCCGTCAGCTTGATTGCCATATGTGGCATTAAAAAAAAAAGTCACACACTATTGCGTACTGCGGTGGTACCTACTCAGAGGACCTCCTGCTGAGGAGATCTACCACCAAGTGAACGACAATAAAAAGTGAAGTGTAAGTGTGAAGTGAGTACAGACCGGCACGGTGGTGATGCAGGTGGGCTGGAGGATGGTAGCGTCGCCGCTGGTGCCCTTCATGATCTTGCTCGACGAGTCCAGCATCGTGAGCGGGGTCGAGTATCCGATCGGCACGCCTGCAAACAACACTTTCATTCAAGTATGTATTTCCAAAAAGGAAGTATTATTATTTTGACAGTCTTGTTGGCTTATTGGTTATATCTGCTTCAAGAGCTGAAGGGCGTGTGTGACCAGTATTATTCTGAGGTGAGCCCCTATTCTGTAACTGTTTGTCTCTATCTGTTTGTTTTTGTGCATGTGTTACAAAATAAAATTATTTTCTTTCTTTATTTGTGGTATAAACAATGTTTGTTTTGTGTCTGGGCGTTCTGTATTTATTATAAGTATGTATGTATGGTTAAGTTTGTGAAGTCTCAACAGTTGCAGCCCAGTAATTTCGCTAGCTGCAGTACCCTTCACAGCGTAACACAGTAATGTTTACACACTACTGCTTGGCGGCAGAATAACTGGCACTGCGGTGGTGCCTACCTAGACGACCTCCTGCTAAGGAGATCTCCCACCAAGTAAATGATTGAATGAGATGACAAGTATATGATTAGAAATAGTCACCTCCAAAGAGACAGAGGCTCTCCGCTAGCAGCTCGAATACGTGCGCGAGCGGTAAGAAACCCATGAGCACGTCCCCGTCGTAAATGGGCATGGCGTCCGCAAAGGCTTTGAGTGTGGCCAACATGTTGCGGTGCGAGAGGATCACGCCCTTCGGCACGCCCGTCGAGCCCGACGTGTACATCACGATGGCGGTGTCCGCGGGCGTCGGCGGGACCGACTCTGGAATTGCATGGCAACACGTTGTAAATCACCGACGTGTTCGCTGATCAATCAATATGCGCAATCGCACACAAATAACTCTTGTTTTAGAACAAATCTACAAAATATGAGCATAAATTTGAAAAAAAATATAGCATCAAGTGACGTGACTTTTGTAGCGGTATAATTGATTCAAGCAATTGTGATTTACCGCAAATAAAGACCAAAATAAATGCTAGTAGCTGTGATATCACTGTAAAATGCTCCATTTGTCCATAAATGGCAAAAATTTATTTGTGTGGAAATCGAACCACCTTTAGCGGAAATATTCTATACCTTGAATGACAATAAAAATGATTAAACTCACCAATTTTGGAGCTGATGCCCAGTTGCACGACCTCCTTGTAGCTGATAATCTTGGTGCCGGGCTTGAAGCCAGTCTTCTCGGTGGGCTTGAGCTGGTCCTCCATGTATATGATGGTGTTGACGAGCGGGGTCTTGGCGAGGACCTTCTTGAACTTGGGCAGCAGATCGTGAGATGTGATCACCGTGGACACTTCCGTCTCGTTGATGCCGTGCGCTATCGCCTCATCGCCGAGCGTCGCGTAGATCGTTACCACTGGAAAAATTAACTACTATGAAGAAAAGCACTTTATTTTGTCGAGTTAAGTGTCCATACTCTACGAGTTTGAGATACTAAGATCGCATTAAATTTCATCTAATTCGACAGCCAAATAATGAGCGCCAAAGCAGTGATGCCCTGGACGTTGTTTTGTATACTATACTAGCTGCGCCCCGCGGTGTTGCCCGCTACGTGTTTTCGGGATAAAAAGTAGCCTATTGTTAATCAAGGGTCTCGGCTCCCTCCATACCAAATTTCATCCAAATCCGTTCAGTAGTTTTTGTGTGAAAGAGTAACAAACATCCATCCATCCAAACTTTCATATCTATTATAAAGAGGAAAGATTTAATTGTTTTTTTGTAATGAATAGGCTCCGAAACTACTGGACCGATTTCAAAAATTCTTTCACCGTCGGGGAGCTACGCTATCCCCGGGTGACAGGCTACTTTTTATCTCTGTATTCCAACGGGAACGGGAACTACGCGGGTGAAACCGCGAGGCGTCCGCTAGCACTCCTGACATTTCCTGACGCTAACATTTCCTGACTTGCTTGACTGACCGTACTAGTCAGTACTGCGTATTTAGCGCAGGCAGTAGGTACATGAATAGAATAGAAAAGAATAATCTTTATTGCCCAAAAAGTCACACACATAAAAAAATAAATTGAATTAAACATTATCAGTGTTCCTATATGGACTCGTCAAAAAGTTTGTTCAATTTTTATTAAGTCAGCTGTATAGGGGGTTTCACTGATCTTGTCTGTCTATCGCCCGCCTGGCGCTCCACATCCGTGCAGGATCTGGCTGATATGGAACCGGCGTAGGTGACAGTACTGACCTGGTATGCTCTGTTTGAAGCATCCGTGCGCGGCGAGCATCCACTCGGCGCGCGTCTCCGCGAACATGGCGACGTTCTCGCGCGGCAAGCAGCCGAGCTCGCGCAGCCCGGCGCCGAACTGCGCCGCCTCGCGCTCCACGTCCGAGTAAGACCGCCACTCGTACTCGCCCATGTTGAACTGTGACAATACATCAACAATTAGCTTTGTTTTATTTGTCACTTACCAATAGAAGTTGATTTACAAACGTCTAAACATAGAATTATGATTGACAGATGGGGTGTTGATCACAGCACACACACACACACACACCTGATGTTAAGAGACGTTACGGTCGAAGATAGTAAACATACCTTGCCTTGAATGAAATGTGTGTGTGATTGGGTGAGTGTATATGTGTGATTGGGTGAGTGTATATGTGTGGTTGGGTGGATGTGTACGCGTGTGTGTGTGTGTGTTTGTTAGTGCGTTGCGTATAGTGTAGTGGTGTACCTTTTTGAAGACGCGTCCGTTGGGCTGCGGCTCGTCCTGCTCGCCGAGCACGGCGCGCGTGCCGAGGCAGGCGCGCGCGCCCCAGCGCGCCGCAGCCGCGCGCAGCATCGACTCCATGGAGGAGACGCCATCGCGCACCAGCCGCAGGTGCAGCTCGCACGGCTCCGACACCGACCGCACCGTCACGCTCTCAGCCGTTGTGTTTATTATGCGAGCCTGCCGATACAAAACAAATATTTTATTGACCAAAGTAACAAGTCGAATTCCGTAATATAATTTCAAATGTCTTATTGGACCTGGTCTTATAGCGGCAACAGAAATAAATCATCTATGAAAATTTCAACTATTAACTATCACGGTTCATGAGATACACCCTGGTGACAGACAGACAGCGGAGTCTTAGTAATAGGGTCCCGTTTTACCCTTTGGGTACGGAATCCTAAAAAGAAACCTCTACCTATACACATGTTTCCAAATCTGATTATTGTGCCAAACGATGTTAATACCCAGTCATTATTAGTCGGTCATGACACAAATAAAAATATGTAATCGCAGTCGAACGTTGGCATTCAAAGTCTACGAAACAAAATGAGAAATCTTTAATATCCTTCAAACTTTGCAGACAGTAGTACAAACACATGAGTATAAATTTTCGAATCATTCCAATTAGTTTTCAGTTTTCATTTGATAGCCCTGTTGGCTAATTGGTAATAAATATGCTTCAAGAGCTGTAGGGCGTGGGTCGAAAGCGTCGAGGAGGCGCGAGACGTCCGCTTGTCCGCGTTTGATATACCCATACCCAATGTTGTCTACATTAGGAGAAGCTTTGTTCTTATGACTTCTGAAATGCGAAAAGGCAGCAGTTATTCTTTAGTACCTTGATCCGCCTGGAAAGCGCGCGCTTCCGCCAGGGCCGCTGGATGAGCAGGTGGACGGGGAAGGTGATGACGTCGAACACCAGCGCCACCGCGCGTATCGCCTTCAGCACCACCGACACCCACCATGACTCTGGCCTGAAAACAACAAACAACCCATTACATGACAATGTAAGAACGCAAGTAGTACCTATTCTGCTCACAAACATCTGACCATAAATGTGTCCAAAAACAAAATATGTTTAAAAATAGACAGAGCATACTTTGAATAGATACGTCAGTTCTACCCGTATCATACATGATGTATGTACGTTTTACTTGGTGGTAGATCTCCGTAGCAGGAGGTCGTCTAGGTAGGTACCACCGCAGTATCAGTTATTCTGCCGCTAAGCGGTAGTGTGTAAACATTACTGTGATTCGGTTCGAAGGGTATTGCAGCTAGCGAAATTACTGGGCTGTTGAGACTAGCCATCGAAAGTCTCAAAGTATAGTGTATAAATATTATTGTGCTGCGGTATGAAGAATAGTATAGCTGGCGATAATCTAACAAAAAAATAGCTCGAGTTCGAGTTTACGTTCGAGTTCGAGTTTACGTTCGAGTTCGAGTTCGCGTTCGAGTTCGAGTTCACGTTCGAGTTCACGTTCGAGTTCGAATTCACGTTTGAGTTCGTGTTCGAATTCACGTTCGAGATCGAGTGCGAGTTCACTTTCGAGTTCGAGTTCGAATTCACGTTCGAGTTCGAATTCACGTTCCGAGTTCGAATTCCCGTCCCAGTTCGAGTTCGAATTCCCGTTCGAGTTCACGTTCGAGTTCGAATTCACGTTCGAGTTCGAGTTCACTTTCGAGTTCAAATTCACGTTCGAGTTCGAATTCCCGTTCGAGTTCGAGTTCACGTTCGAGTTTGAGTTCACGTTCGAGTTCGTGTTGGAATACACGTTCGAGTTCGAATTCACGTTCGAGTTCGAGTTCACTTTCGAGTTCGAGTTCGAATTCACGTTCGAGTTTGAGTTCACGTTCGAATTCGAATTCACGTTCGAGTTCGTGTTCGAATACACGTTCGAGTTCGAATTCAAATTCACGTTCGAGTTCGAATTCACGTTCGAGTTCGAGTTCACTTTCGAGTTCGAGTTCACTTTCGAGTTCGAGTTCGAATTCACGTTCGAGTTCGAGTTCTAGATCGAGTTCGAATTCACGTTCACGTTCGAGTTTGAATTCACGCTCGAGTTCGAATTCGAATTCACGTTCGAGTTAGAGTTCGAATTCACGTTCGAGTTCGAGTTCGAATTCACGTTCGAGTTAGAGTTCGAATTCACGTTCGAGTTAGAGTTCGAATTCACGTTCGAGTTCGAGTTCGAATTCACGTTCGAGTTAGAGTTCGAATTCACGTTCGAGTTCGAGTTCGAATTCACGTTCGAATTCGAGTTCGTGTTCACGTTCGAGTTCGAGTTCAAATTCACGTTCGAGCTCGAGTTTGAATTCACATTCGAGTTCGAGTTCACGTTCGAGTTCGAGTTCACGTTCGAGTTCGAATTCACGTTCGAGTTCGAATTCACGTTCGAGTTCGAATTCACGTTCGAGTTCGAATTCGCAGGTAACAGCTAGTAGACGACAGATTTAAAATGGAACGAACGTCTAAGTATATTTAGAAATATAATACGCAGTGCCGTGTGGTTAATTGGAGTACCATAAGGTACACAAGACAGGCTCACCTTGATGCGAGTTACATACCTACTACACACTTACACAGTCCATATTATGCCTACCAGCATAAGGATACCTTTCTGCCAAGCTATGTACTGTATACGATACATCTTAAGCAAGATAAACTTAATTGGGTTTCATTAGAATGTTATCTTACGAATTTTGATAATGTGATAATTTATGTGACGTCTTGGGAACTTGATTCAAAACTAATATTAACGATGTATTGTCCTAATATTTTAATCATATGCAAAATACAAGTCGCCTATCAGTTTTGTGATTAATTACATTAAAATATAATCATTAGACATTATTTATTAAAATTACACGAAATGCTTGTAAATGAGCATGTGTGGTCATGAACACAATGAGCATCATCGCATTGTCATTTGCCTACCGATTGTACCTACGAGTATTTTATTTAAAAATATACGCAAGGAAAAGGTGAGTGCAAGAGATTTTCGGAAAGAAAATACAATGAAACGACATTGATTTGGCGAACGTTGGCACCAAAGCCACATAAATAAAGTTTCTAACAAAAGAGTGTGAGAGAGAGAGTAGAGAGTACATCAAAGCTTGGCATCGACAAGGTAATGCGGACAAATTAAACAAGTCAGCAGTAAATTGAAATTCCCTTACTGCCTCCTTGAATTTTAAGCTCTGTTAGTCTTGACTAATAATCTTTTATTAGTCAAGTACAAATGAACAAAACGTGATGCGTCCGCTGCGTTCTTTGTTTAGCAACCACAAAGAAAACTGTATCCAATAAGTTTACGAACATGCATGACGACACATCGGCGTTATCACATTTTAAAAATGGCAATGTGTATATTGTTGTTATACTGCAGAGTCCCACAACTGGGCAAACGTATGTCTTCAACTAATACAATTAAAATAACGCAAACACACTTTCCGCCTAGCAACAATCAAACATCACAGATCATCCAGATGGTTACCACTGTAGTACCAGATATTCTACCTCCAAGCAGTAGTGTGTAAACATTAATGTGTTCCAGTTCAAAGGGTACTGCAACTAGCGAAATTACTGAGCTGTTGAGACTAACCATCGAATGTCTCAAAGTAATGAGCGCCAAAGCAGCGATGCCCTGGACTTTGTTTTGCCAAAGTTCTGTGTATCGCTGCAATGATCATGGACAGGTGTTACATCTTACCATTAGGAGAGCGTCTCGATCGTCTCATTACCTTTACATAAAAAAACCATTAAAGTGGTGTCGTCGATGCCGTCGTATACGTCGGTAACCCGGAAGGATGTTAACAGAAATATTTATTAAAATATTCCATGTTTCATTGCAATTGTACTATTATAATAGTACAATTGCAATAATAAATAATTATTTATTATGTGGCACTAAAGAAGGAAGTGAGAATAATATGTTTGCCCGATGCCCTGAACGTGGTATTTGATAATATAGGTTAGTGAAAGGTCTGCGCCGATTACGTGTCGCGAGGAGATACCGAGTGGCGTCGGGAGCGGATGCATCTGTTGATAGGAGGCCGGCGGGCGGCCGTGACCTGCCTGAGAAGGGCACGCATGCGACGGCACATCGGACTGCGGACCGCCTCACTAACTGTTCATTAATCTGTAAGTACCAGCTGCATCGTCGGCTGTATCATTACTGTCCAAGAGGACAATGAAACGACAATGCACACCAACTAACAGCAATCAGCTGATTACTATGAAAAATCAAACAATTATTTTGTTGCAATGATAGCTCATGATTAGCGCGGTCGGTGCACACGCCGAAGGGTGTGAGTTCCACCCCCAATAATGAGCTTTAGCTGCCGGCGAAAGAAAACATCGTGAGGAAAGCATAGCATGATGGTAGGGTACTTCTAGTTCTCGGCTGGCTAGCTACCAACCTCAAGTTGAAAATCTGCCGCTAAAAAACTAACGGTGTGTTCCGGCAGTCCCACTTGAGTTCCATTCCAGGCTAAGTGTGTTTACCATCTTCGACCATACCGTCACTTAACATCAGGTAAGCCGAGTGGTCACACAGCCTGTCATTAATTTAAAAAAAACTGTGGTGTAGCTATAATCTTGGCGTACTGTTTTCACATTGTTTTTGAGATTCACCGAAACAACGCAGCAAAAAAATCAGCTGCACCCCAACGCATCTATCATGAACATCGGCATTAAGAACGATGCTATTTATAGCCACGACCATAAAGTTCACAGTCGTTATAAAAAACACTAAACCAAGTCTTGTACAACTTGACCCATATACTAAATAAACGAGTATTCAAGAGATATATTCTTAGTGTAAATCCGCTTAAAAGTCGTTTTGGTTACAACGGTGACGAGGATTCAATTTTAATACTTTTCTAACTTCACGATAGTTTTTAAATATCTAAAACTACAATCCGACATACTATTAAAATACATTTTTTAAATGCTCAAAATAAAATTCCGCAAAACAATCGATTATCGAAATTAACGACCCTTCAAAGCAGGACCGATACAGCTTGATCAACGACAATGCCGAATCTACTGGAAAATAATACAACAAACAACTATGAATAAATAATTCATGAGTACTTACTACACCTAATAATCTAATCTAATACACCTTTACTACACAATGATTAGTTCCATATTAAAATATCTAATGTTCAAAACACGGAACTGAAAAGAAAATTTCAATGATGATTACAGGTTCGGTAACTGTGTCAAGACGTGCCCATGATAAAACCACATGACTGCGAGGTTAACACGTCTGCGACTGATAAATCCAAGGATTTCCACAATAAGTTGGCTATTTATAAATCGTCTGAGGTAAACTACGACGTGAAACGTCACTTTATAACGAGACACATTATCCCGTATATATACAGATTCCGCGGAGATTGAAACACTCATCGGTCAAAACCATATAAAACCAGTCATCGGTGCGTGTTCAAGCGTAACCCTATTTTTTTGCCTAGGGAAATCCTTAATGGAAACCACCTGCTCTGGAGGAAACGCGGTGGTCATATGAGACTCTCCGCCAATGCGGTGACTTACTAACTAAAAACTCTGGGGGTATTTCTGCTTGATGCCTATGTGCCGGGGCTAAGGGAACGCTTTCGCACTCCGACGGCGTTGGTCCCTTGGAACCCTGTCCTGTTGTCAGGCATAACCCTGAGTTAGCCAATAAAGAAATTTTCTGCGTAGTCCGCACAATAAGAGCTATTCTCAATACCTGAACTCAAAAGTTTGTTTAAAACTGGGCGTCTTGCGTAAGGTTAAGCCATACTTCACACCAGGGCAGCTGCTTGCATTGTATCAAGCACAAGTCCGGTCGTGTGTGGAATATTGCTGCCACCTCTGGGACGGTTCAGCCAAGTACCAACTTCAAGCTCTTGATTCGGTAGAACGGCGTGCTGTTCGACTTATTGGTGATGAAAAGTTGGTAGAAGAAAACTTTTGAGTCTTGAACACCGCCGGAGGGTAG
Organism: Biston betularia; assembly: GCA_905404145.2. Lineage (NCBI taxonomy): Eukaryota > Metazoa > Arthropoda > Insecta > Lepidoptera > Geometridae > Biston > Biston betularia. Next base: position 630,505 of record FR989863.1, read on the forward strand.
CAAGTCTCTCAATTTTCTACAGGATTCATTTCGGAGAATGTGCTACTGAGCTGTACGACCTTGTTCTTCCATCCTCTTTTTACCACAGGACAAGTAGAAAGACGGCCCACTACCACCCATACGTAGTGGAATTTCCTTGGGTGCGTACCAAACGTTTCGACTCTACGTTTCTCATCCGTACGGCCAAGGAATGGAACAAGCTACCGGCTTCCTTGTTTCCTGATAGATATAATCTAGATCTTTTCAAGGTCAGAGTGAATAGGTATCTTCTAGGTCTGCGTGCTTAATCTTCGACCACATCGTCGCTTACCATCAGGCGAGTTGGTGGTCAAACGCGGACTTCTCCGTATTAAAAAAAAAAAAAAATCAAAGATTTGGATCTCGAAATACGGCGTCTGTACGAGGAGTTAATCCGTTTAGGACATCGCTGCTTAGGCGCATAAGATGGTTAGTCTCAGAACCACAACCACAACCAGAACAGTCATATTTACACATTACTGCTTGGCGGCAGAATATCTGGTACTGCCGTGGTACCTACCCCGACGACCTCCTGCTAAGGAGATCTACCACCAAGACCTTTTTCTGGGTGCATTTTCTCGTTCGGAAGAAAATTTGCTTTCCAAAACCTTACGCATTTATCATATATGTCACAGAAAAACACAGTAGTGAAAAATTAAATCAATCATTCCACTCCACGTGACATGAACTGCTGATAGTGATAAGCTATGGAAATATTTACAGTATCGTGCGTGCGACCACATCACCTCGCTCTAGATCCAATACAAAAGCGCAACGTGTTCAATGTAAAATAAGACCGATTGAGAATCAAATCATAATAGTTTATTATTTGGCCAGTCATGTGGAAAGCGTGATTCATTCCGTTATTAGAATTTGTTACGATTTTCCTGTTCAATTAAATCAGAGAATATCGAAACAGTTGTTCAACTGCTCCATTTCCTAGAACATTTTATTAGGCTACCGATACCGACTGGAACACTCATATGACTGTCCAGCGAGTTCAGAATTCACTGACCTACGTTTCACCGTAGTATGGCGCAATATGAATGAAAGATTGCAGATTGTCATACGATATGAAACGATAATCAAATTACAAACATGTATGCACACAGATTCGCGGTTCGTTTCATGTAATCGTATGAAAGTGCATTTGTGTATGGATTATTTAGCTTGCTTGATCGTAAAGGTACGACTTTCGCAGTCTGGCTAACGATGAAGGTAAGCATCGTGAGGAAATCATACGTAAAGTATTTCTAGCACTCGGCTGGCTAGCTACCACCCTCAAGAAAATCTGCCCGCTAAGAACATTACAGTGTGTTCTAGCAGCTTCACTTGAGGACCCATTCTATTCTACTAGGCCAACGCTAGGCGTGTTTTACCATCTTCGGCCACACTGTCACTCAATATCAGGGGAGCTGTGGTCAAACACCTAGTTTGCAACCATACATAAGAAAATGTACAGTTCGAACATAGAACCTTCCTTATTTTTGAAAAAAAGCAAAATTTTACATATGTATAAAAAAAGCATTTAGCTTTTTTTATATATATGTAACGAGACGTTCTTCTGATGGTAAGACATAATGCATGGCGATGACTATTGCAGCAGTACACAGAACTGAGTTCAAAACAAAGTCAGAGCATCGCTGCATTGTCGCTCATTACTTTGACGATGGTTAGTTTCTTCAGCTCTTCAATTTCGCTAGCTGTAATAAGTCACTGCAGCTAGGGTATACTGTATCATGCTCACAAAGCAGAATCACGTAATTTATAAATAACATTGAGTAATGCCAGAAACGCGATTACGTTTCTGATAGTGACACGAGCACAAGATGTGCAAGTCTAATCGTTCCTAATCATCTGATAATAACAGTCGACACCCGTTCTAAGTATATTGCTCCCAATATTTCTTTTTACGATTAAGACCTTTCTAGGTTTGAATGTCACGTGATATCCACGCTCGATCACCAAATTATGAAATTAGTGGCATGCATGGTAAATATAATTTCATGAAACTTGTTACATAAAATAAAAGTGTCGCGAAGCCTTCAGTATCACAGTGACCGTGACATCATCGACATTGAAGTCTGTTTCTGCAATACATAATGTTGTTTAAACACATGATTATGTATAAAATTCTTCGTATTTTTGTTTTGTTTATTATATGTATAGTATCTCTTTTTGTGTTTCTCCGTCTTTTTGTTTACCTACCTACATGTTTTATGTTTTTTGAACAAATAAAATTTCCAATTTCAAAATAAGTAAAAGACGATTAAAAAGCGCTTCCACGGCACTAGTTTCGTCGCGTTTAGTTTTATAATGTTAAAAAAATAGTTTGTTTTTATTTTATTGTCGTTTAAATGTACTACATACGTTATTTTATTTTATTTAAATACATGATTATTACGTCTACATACTATATATATATATGCGCGAATTTTGACATTTATTATAATTATTATTGATTTGACATTCTTGCATTTTTTTTTTAAATAATTTTTAATACTTTTCTTGACATTTCTTATTTTTGTTTATGGTTATTATTGAAAATTGACATAAATATGTTTATGACAAAAAAAATTGCCTACTGAGCTCCAAACTTATAAAGATGGCATTTTATGATGATGACTATATGTATAATTTTTATTAGACTTTTTTAACTTATTAGTATTACAGCATCTCCCGTCTGTTCTTAATCTGTATCGTGTTTTCCCATCGTTGGTTGCGTGAAAGAGATCGCTCTTAGCAATAAGGCCGTCACTTGTGGCACTAGCTCAAAAAATTCTTTTGTTTTCTGTAGTTTTATTTTTGGTGTGCACAAAAAAGAGTTCCTATCTATCTATTAATATTTGCATTTTTTTTAATGCGCGTGGCACGGAACTAATTCAGTTTATTATGAAATAATGTATGCATTGTAAAACTTGATGTTTTCACAGAGTAATTGTTGATGAAACTAGTGTCGTAAAACAAATTTTATGCCACTAACTTCGTAATGTAAATTCGGCTTTATTTCAATAAGAATTAAGAAAGATAAGATGATTACAGCCAGTATCAGTAGCGGGTGAGTCATAAAAGCGTTATTTCTGATCCTGATTTATCTAAATACCTGATAAGACACGGATATACACTTGGATACTGGGTTATCATTATATGGAGACACTGAAATCTCGTTTTATTACGGAACAGATAACGAAATCAAACCGTGTATTAAGGTATGTACAAATTTAATATTTACGAAAGTGTTCCAAATACTGTAACTTGTTGCATTGGAGTTATCGACAAAATATTTGTAAAAATGTATCGTGCCTTCTTTAGATTCCAGTTACTGGATGGATGTATACATACCTATATTTATGTAAGTACATATAATAATTTTTATAAGAGATGTATCTTTTATTTACAGGTATAAATAAGTAAAGTAACTAAGACAAATGTAACGTGTAAAATAAAAACTAAACTAAACTATTTTTAAAACTATTTTTTTTTGTAAATAGTATTTATTTAAATGCCTTAGTGAGTAATGTTTTCAATACTTTGTTTTTTCTTTGTTAATATATATTTATAATACATACAATACTACTACATAAATACTATAATAGGTACATATTTTTATATAAATACATAGTTAGGTATATTTTATTCAGATAATAGCAATTATTTATTTTTCTTAGTTAAATTTTGTAAATAGTATTAATTTAAGATTTTTTTTATTTTGTTTAATAAATAATAAATACTATTTTTTTTTTTTTAATTTTCATTTCAATTTTACTCGACAACATACGTATACTATATACATATATTATAATATATACATACATATGTGTGACTGCAAGCGCGTGTATATTACGAGCAGGCTTGTCTTAAACAAGGCTAACCAAGAGACCGCCCTTGCCAACTTTGGGGCCACAAATATACCATCATTCAGTATTTTATGTAAAAGTAACAAATATTCAAAAGTTGGTATCATTAGAATTGTAATTTCGCTAGCAGTACCTATTTCTTCAAATCGAAACACAGTGGTTTCCACATAACTTGTGCTCGACGTCAGAATCCGATGCCGCTTTGGTGCGTACCAAGTTGACGTTGACCTGCAAAGGCAATCTACGACCTATTGGGTAGCTAGTAGTGAAGTAATTACACCGAAAATTAATGTACTAAGTCAATTACGTTGTTTGTAGTTTTATTTTGCTTGTAGAGTAACTATGGATGTAATCCCCCTGCCCCTTTTTACTACCGGACGGCCAGACAAACGCGACCGAGGCGACACCCGTACATGGTGGATGTTCCCCATGTGCGCACTAAACGCTTTGAGTCCACATTCTTTATTCGCACAGCGAGGATTGGAACTCTTTGCCGGAGTCTGTGTTTCCCGAAAGGTACAATATGAGTGTCTTCAAGTCAAGAGTAAACAGGTTCCTTCTAGGTAAGCGTGTTCCATCTTAGACCGCATCGATGCTTCACATCAGGCAGGATGTGGTCAAGCGCGAACCTATTCAATGTAAAAAAAAAAAAAAAATCTCTTATCATGAGGAGAGCGTATAAGTCGTCTCATTGCTTATACATTAGGTGGTAGATTCTCCTTGGCTGGAGGTCGATTAGGTAGGTACCACCGCAGTATTAGTTATTCTGGCGCCAATCTGTGATTCAGTTTGAAGGGTACTGCAGCTATCAAAATTACAGGACTATCGAGACTAACTATAGAACGTCTCAAAGCAATAAACGCCAAAGTAGCGATGTCGTCGACTTTGTTTTGCTACTCAAAATATTGGGTACGGCTGTAATGGTCATGCGTTATCTCTTACTATCAGGAGAGAGCGTCTCGTTCGTCTCTTTAGATACTTTTACACAAAAACTCGGAAATTGACTATGACACATCGATAATTTGATGCACCGATTCTTTATTTTATCCACAACAAATTTTCAACATATAAAAAGCAAACCAACGAAAACAACATCAAAATTTGCTCAAGTAACGAAAAATCCTGGCGGTTTTTTTTTAATTCAAATTTAGCGGACGCCTCGCGGTTTCACGCGCGTAGTTCCCGTTCCCGTGGGAATACAGGGATAAAAAGTATATGTCACCAGGGGGTAGTGTACCTTCCTAATGGTGAAATAATTTTTGAAATCGGTCCAGTAGTTTTTGAGTTTATTAGTTACAAACACACAAAAATAAAAAAATCCAAAAATACAAATTTTTCCTCTTTATAATATTAGTGTAGATAGATTCGCGTTTGACCATTATCATACTCTACCTGATGTTAAGCAGTAGTGTGGTCTAAGATGGAGCACGCTTACCTAGAAGAAACCTATTTACTCTAGATTTGAAGACACCCATATTGTACCTAACAGGGAACACAGACTCCGGCAGAGTTCCACAACCTCGCTGTGCGAATGAAAAATGTGGAATCAAAACACTTTATGCGTACATGGGGAACATCCACCATGTACGGATGACGTTTTGGTCGCGTTTGTCTGGCCGTCCGGTAGAAGAAAGGCGTAGTATGTTTTCGTACCAAGCCGTTGGTATTGTAAACATTGGCAAAAACAACTCTGCCCTTGAGACTGATAACAGAGTTGTAAACACAAAGTAGTACCTACTTAAGAGTACATTTATCGTAATTTTCTAGTTCAGTGGACTAATTAGGTCCTCGTAAACAGAGTGACCTTGAGAAACACCTTGGCCAGTCGGTGGGCGTACTTTGCCCTTTTGTCCCCGGTCGTATACCGGGCGACACATGAGATGTTCTATGCCATAGATTAGCTTTGTCACAGAATGTCCCTTTAGCAAAATGTCCCCTAGTAGTAAAAAGATTCTATCGTGTTGGTCGTCCAGCCGCAAGATGGGTCGACGATATTGTCAACGAAGCGGGTCGAACCTGGACCAGATTGGCACAGGACCGAGACAGATGGCATAACAAGAGAGAGGCCTATACCCAGCAGTATGATAAAGAAGGCTGTGGATGATGATGATGATCGCAAAATTTCCCTATCACAAAATATGTAATACCTTTTGTAACATAATATTTTTGTTTCATATTTGTATTCATTGTGATTTGTGTTGCATTTGTAAGTTTTTGGTGTTTAACAAAGTTATATTCTATTCTATAAAATGTTTTTCGAAATCGGTTTATAAATGACGGAGTTCATTTAAAAAATCATACAATCGAATTCCTTTTCTGTAGTCTGTTAAAAATGCAAATGATTACCGAAGTATTCATTAAACGCTTGTAAACAAAAGGTCGTGACATGAAGCTTGTAGGAATATTGAAATGAGTAGCAAATAATGAATTTACATTAATACAAAAGTTTACATTGTATACGGCTAAAGTAATACAACTTTACAATATTATAATACTAGCGACCCGCCTGAGCATTGCACGGGTGCAATGTAGATATTTTTTATAATGAATAATAAACCGCATAAAAATCCGTTGCGTAGTTTAAAAGATCTAAGCGTATAGACGGCGGGAAGCGACTTTGTTTTATACTATGTAAAGATGCTTGATTCCGATTTGAAAGCTGTATTATTTTTCATAGAAGGCGGGGGAAACTCGTTCGAAAAACTCAACTCTTGTTTAGTCTGTGACATCACAATTAATAACCTATTCATACTAACTTCTAATCGACCTGATATAAGCGTTAAACGATAAAAATAATCGACTAATTAGGTCATTTTACTAATGTGAGTATGACACAGTATAACAAAGTAGATAATTGAACTTTGTACGACCAACATTATCAAATCGAATAACACAGGTTGACAAGTACCGGTGTCACCTGTTACAACATTTCATTTGCTTTATTACATTTGACAAAGAATACATATTTATCTTCAAGTCTATTTTCACGCGTACCAACCAAATTTTAAAGAAGCGAAGATAACTTTAATGCGGTCAGATTAATACATGACACAACTTTAATTAGTATCGATAAAAATGATATATAAGAGTGTGATTATCGCATTGAGCAGGACAGTAATATGATCTATAATTAAACAGTTGCTATTTCTTTCACGTTCTGTGAACAAACGAAGTATATCGCAAAAAATTTGGATATAAAAGTACAAAACATAATTTTGACTGCCCTGTTAGCTTATTTCGTAGAATATCTGCTTCAACTGCTGTAAGGTGTGGGTTCTCAAACCCCAACAATAAGCTTGAGCTGCCGGTATAGGGAAATATCGTGGGGTAACCATAGCGTGGTGGTAGGGTACTTTCTAGTACTCGACTGGCTAGCTACCACCCTCAAGTTCAGTCTGTCGTTATTTCACACAACATCTTGCAGCAAACTAAGCAAAGTTTGTACTATGGGAACCAGATAACTGATATAATACTTATATCCTTTTTTTTTAATATATACGTACCCAGACAGAATAAACATTTATTCGGTGGTAGGTCTCTTTAGCAGGGGGTTGTCTAGGTAGGTACCGACCTGAACCGACCGCGCTAACCACTGCTAAAAAACAGTTCTAAATAAAGAGAGATTATTTGACAGGAATGGAATAAGATTGCTGATGTATGCGTATGTTTATTGATGCTATTAATAAGAATTTATGCACAACCTACGTCAGTCTGCATCTACGTCAGACTCATTGCCAATCGGGTCCGCGAAGGTCTGCTTAAAGTTTGAGCCTTTCGAGAGGAAGCTTATCTTGTAGTTTACTTTTACGATTCTGTTCTATTGAGTTTAGACTATACGATGACGAATTTGGCATGCACGAAATGTGGATAAATTGTTGTCAAGTAAACAATGCTTATACAATGACCACAGGGCAAATTGTATCCAGTGAAAACAGTTTGTTCTTAAATTTAAACGTCTCTAACGAATGTTTTGAACAACACTTATGTATAACTTTGATAGACGAAAAATTGCTTAAATATCTATCTATACTATTATACAGACGAAAGATTTGATTGTTTGTTTGATTGTCTGTTAGTATTGAAAAGGACCGATTTCAAAAATTCTTTCACCGTTGGGAAGCTACACTATCCCCGGGCGACATAGGCTACTTTTTATCCGTGTATTCCCACGGGAACGGGAACTACGCGGGGGAAACCGCAAGGCGTCCGCTTGTATATTATAACTTTTGATAGACGTTATGACGTACGTATGTATAATTGTATACGCTAAATATCATTTCATATGAGCTGAGATCAAGAACCTGTTTACAGTAAAAAAATAGCCAAATTTCAACATCATAAGTAGCGATTTGCGAAGTTCTGTAGCGATGATAGCTCAGTGGTTATTGCGGTAGGTTCGCATGCCGAAGGGCGTGAGTTCAAACCCCAACAATGAGCTTGAGCTGCCGGTGAAGGAAAACATCGTGAGGAAACCATAGCATGGTGGTAGGGTACTTTCTAGTACTCGGCTGGCTAGCTACTACCCTCAAGTTGAAAATGAGGTCAAAACACCTAGCCTGTCATCCATAAAAAAAAAAAAAAAAAAGAAATGCAAAAATAATAACAGCTGAAAATTTGATTCCATTAAGAATAGTGCTGAAATAAAATTATTTGGACTTACTCATCAAAATAACCCATGATATCACTTCACTGAAACACAAATTTGCACAAGCTTCCACCGACGCGATTAGAAGGAGACTGCCCAGTACAAATAACAGGTTAAGTATTTATTGCGAGTGTATCCGTGACATGATTAGTTAGTTAACTAATGATACGTTATCTGATAAAGGTGCACGCATGGATCAAAGATTGACTGTAGACATAGGTAGGGGAGACTGGGGCTACAATTAACGGGGGTAAGTATTAACAAGCCAGTTTCTCTAAAACTATACACACTACAACTGTAGTGCATGTTTTAATTCGTTGCTTAGTTCACGCCGCATACCATAGAATTAGTCAGTTGCGCTCCGCGCGTCATCCAAGTGAGTTGTGAGGTTGGCGTAATTTTTATGCAGGTAACGAATATTTCAAACTTTAACATTTTTTGATTTGTACAAGAACTATGAGCATTACGATTAAGGTTTTTGTGTTCCCTGGCAGCATATTTTATACTTTATAATACTGTGTTGGTTAATTAACGAAACTATAGACGAATATTTTGTTATGTTTTTTAACAATCAAAATGTACCTTCGGGGTTACAATTAACAAATCGGCGGGGTTTGTTTTAACATGTTAATACTTACCCCGGATTGGGGGTTATGACTCTGACGATGAAAATGAATATTATTGCATTGTTTGCGGGGCCTCCTATAATGAAGATACGTTAGGTGGCGATTGGATTCAATGTATCTCCTGCAAGGAGTGGGCCCAAGCAGGGTGTATCAAAGGCGACATCACATCATTCACTTGTCAGAATTGTGATTCAGATGATGAATACGAATAGATACCTACCTACATATTTAGCAGACACCTAAAATTTTTTCTGATCGTTGATTTTTTTGTTGATTTTATACTAAACCATATTTTATATTTAAGTTAAAAAAAATACTAATCACAAAGACTGATGATTACCTAGTTCTTAGGATAAAAATGTGACATTTTGTACCTCATCTCATATCGTTCTATAATTACTAGTTTCTCTAGGTACTTAATTCTGAGCATAAAAAATATCATCAATGTGAGACTGATTAATATTTAGAAAAAAAAAAGACTTTACTAGGTACGTTGATTATACCAAAAATTTAGAAGAATTACTAGTTTTTGTTTAAGTTTTTTTTTTTGTTATTATTGTTGTTAGGTTATAAGAAAACCTATTCCATACAAGTCTTTATCAATGAAACTTAAAATTTAATAAAAACATTTGTTTTTATTGTTATCAGTCAGTATAACGTAATGTTAATACTTACCCCAGACCTGTTAATTCTAGCCCCAATTGTGAGGTAAGAATTAACAACTGACTTTTTTGAGAAAAAAATAAATATTTACTACATTGTTTCTGATATGCTCAATTTTTTATAATCACATGATAGCTAAATAATGAAGGCATTTGTAACATAAAAATTAAGTCTAAATGTTAAATAGTTTATAAACTACAGTTAGTTATTCGTTTTTCGTTAATTGTAGCCCCGGTCTCCCCTACATAAATAATGATTACAGTGTACGTATCAGTGATATATTTACGAGAATATTACTATTATATTAAGCTGCTGAATTTACAACTACAGAACGTAGATTATCTAACATACTGACAGCCCCGTTGGCTCATTGGTAGTATATCTACCTTGAGAGCTGTAGGGCGTGGGTTCGATTCCCACTCAGAGCAAACATTTTGTGAATAAACAAAATATGTTTCTTCTGTGTCTGGGTGTTCTGTATGTATTTACAAAAAAAATGTATTCTATCAGTTATCTGACTTCCGTCACACAAGCTCTGCTTAGTTTGGGGTCAGATGGCGCTGTGTGTTTCTACGATATTTATATATTTATTTTTTTATACTGGGGTATAAGTTTGGGGTGAAGTAAGCCAAAAGGGGGTGAATGTACTCATCGTTATGAACAACTGCCCTGTCAGCTCATCTGGTAGAATAACCGCTTCGAAAGCTGTGGGTCGCCCACAACTCAAAGTCGCTCAGCGAGCTATGGAGAGATTGATTTCAGCTCCTTCATACGTGCCGCTAGACATCGGAATCTGCTGCCCGAGTGGGTGTTCCCCAAAGAATATAGTCTGGGTACCTTCAAGTCGCGAGTGAATCGGTTTCTTCTGGGCAAGCGTGCTCCACCGTAGACCGCATCTTCGCTTAACATGAGGCGGGATGGCGTTCAAACGCAAGCCTATCTACTATAACTAAGCTCGGGAGTTTCTTTGCGTGTCAAAATCCGTAACGAAGTAATCCGACATAGAACTGAAGTCACCGACATAGCTCAAGAATCAGTAAGCTGAAGTGGCAGTGGGCGACATTTCTCGAAGAACCGATAACCGATGGGGTAGACGAGTTCTTAAGTGGAGACCGCGTATAGACAAGCGTAGTGTAGGGCACCCTGCGGCCAGGTGGTGTGACGACCTGCGTAAAGCGGCGGGAAAGCAATGGACGCAAAAAGCTGTCGACCGAGCTCAGTGGCGTGCATTGGGAGAGGCCTACGTCCAGCAGTGGACAGCGAAGGGCCGATGATGATGACCCACAACCCACCAGGGCAAACATTAACGTGACGATAAATGTTTAATTCTGTGTCTGGATGTTCTGTATATATTATAAGTATGTATGTATTTATAAAAGGTATACTTAGATATACTATTAGTTATCTGGTTTCCATTGTACAAGCTTTGTTTAGCTAGATGACGCTGTGTAAAATGTCTTACGATATAGGTATTATTATTATTTTTATTATACACAAGCGGACGCCTCACGGTTTTTCCCGCGTAGTTCTCGTACCCATGGGAATACAGGGATAAAAAGTAGCCTATCAAATCTTTCCTCTTTATAATAGTATAGACAGATTCATATGTAATAGGTTCGCGTTTGACCAGATCCTGCGATATGTTAGCAATGATGTGGTCTAACGCCTTCGTCCTATTACCTATTAGTGTAAATAGCTTTGTTATCAGACGGAAATGTTATTGACATACGATTATGCGGAATTGCAAATGCTAGACTGATAACCAGTGTTATCATTAACGTCGGGATTGTAGAAATAAATAGCTAGTTATTTTCTAAGGCTAATCGCGAACCTTCGCAGTAATCTGCATCAAAAATTTCCAATGGAAAAGTTTTTGATTTGTGATTATTTCAATACATTGTTGGTAAGTTGCAAGTTCACACCATGAATTCATTTTTTGTTATCGTTGGCTGTGTATTATCAGTTGCGTGTCATCAATTGGATATCAACTTTTATAAATACATATTTAACATAATCTATACTATTATAACACCTGCCTTTTCCCGAATAAGGCAGGTGTTACGTGGAGAAGGACGACTCAAAATCGGAAAGAATGGCAAGCTCTTGGGGAGGCCTATGCGAAGACGCAAGTCAATACCGGTGGCACATAATTAAATATAAATTATTCTCTATAGATGTACAGGATTGTTCAATAAAGGCTATTATTATTATTATTATACTATTATAAAAAGGAAAGATTTGTATTTTTATATGTTTGTAACGAATAAACTCAAAAACTACTGTAAATAGGTAGAAACTTTTACTATAGGTACGACTGTAAAAACCGCAAAAAATTTCGGCTGTTCTTAAAAAAAAAGTTCGTTGACCTCTTAACAAATGTGTGCGGGTGTGTGGAACAGCTAATATTTTTTTAAATAGAAAAAAGCTATTTATATGGATTTTGCATGTTCAAGGTATATATATACCTATCTAGTTTATTTCCGCTTAACAGTCGTTCCAGTTAAAACAGTGATGAGGACTTTAACTAATTTGACACAGCTTATTAAATCAAAACCCAATCTTACTTAAAATCTAGAACTAATTTGACATAAACTTCAAAATTTAATTAAAATAACAAAAAATCTAATTAAAATATCCACAAGTCTTAAAATCCTCCTCTTTCTGCAGTAACCACTTGCCAAACATAGATTTGCACCTTGTCTTTTACACCTCATAATACTGTCGTGGAATACACAGACCGTGCCGTTTAGCGTATATTTTCGAGACATTTTCAGGGGAGTTACTGACGATGAGTACATAAAGTGAATGTGCGGCCAGTGGCCCGATACTTCAAGGATGAACGGTTGAACATTATATTGGATGGCCGATAGACCGAAGCCAGGTAGCCAGCGACGCGACCGCACCGATAAAACCGAACAACTACGGGTCGGAATCGCACACCGACAACTGTGAACACAGAAAAACTGTGTTTTTTCATCATTCTGCAAGCTCGCCTTGTTTTTGCTGTTATCCCTTGAAGATTTCACTGTGATAAACGCATTTTCAACGTCTTTACGTATTTAAACCATTCATAAAATATATCGTAAGCCATTTCATACAGCGCCATTTAGCGCCCAAACTAAGCAAAGCTTGTACTATGGGAACCAGATAACTGATAGAATACTTTTTAACCGTCTCATAAAAGCAGGAGGTTATCAATGCGACTGTTTTTTTTGTTTTGTTACGCGATAAATTCCGCCAATTATTAACCGATTTTGATGAGTCTTTTTTTGCTTGATAAAACATAATTCAGAGATGGTGCCATATAAATTTTATCGAAATCGATCGAGCAGTTATTAAAAAATCAACAAAAATCTAAGAGCAGTGCGTTTAGTTGGCCCAAGGGTCATGGTGTCGGTTTTTTTAAATTGTAAATTTGTATATTATTCATTGTAAATACATACTTATAATACCAGACACAGAACAAACATTAATCGTCACATAAATGTTTGTCCTGGTGGGAACGGAACCCACTCCCTACAGCTCTTGAAGCAGATATTCTACTAAATGACCTATGTAGTCAAATACTTGCATCGTTACTCGAACATACTTTTGTACCAATTTTTTATGCCATATAGGAGTGGGCAGAGCCCCATAACCGCGTGTCATCTGTTTGTCTAATGATTCTGAAACGTAACTCCAGGGTCTCTGGATGATTTTAATTGTCCTTTTTAACCTTGATCCCAACGCTGCCTCTAATCAGGGATGTCTTGAATGCTCAGACATTGATAATAATTAATGACCGTGGTGTTGATAAACACCAAGAACATTTATAATTAATTTGTACATAAATAATGATAGATGTTACCATGAGGTAACAACATCTATCATAATTAATGTACAATATTTTTTTCCATTTAATGATACTTATCTTGGCTGTTATCATGACATTTTATTGCGGTCAAACTCCGAACAAAATAGCAACGAAACGCAGTCGCAATAATATAACAACAGACCTTCAAACGAAGAAAAAACTACACCGATTTGTCAACTGGCCGCCAGCCAACATGCCTCGAGTATCTTGAGAAAAAAACTGCGAAAGTTTTACTTTCTGTATAGCAGAGCAGAGATAAAACGCACGAGGTTATACAATATACACGTAATACTATTATTTATATTATATACTAGCAAACCGTCCCAGCTTCGCACGGGTAAACAACTCGGCTAATAATTTAGTCTATGTTACTCAATAATAATGTAGCAGTCTAATGATGAAAGAATTATACAGATCGGTCCAATAGTTTCGGAGCCTATTCAATACAAACAAACAAACAAACAAAATCAAATCTTTATAATAAATAATTAGTGTAGATAATAAGTAGTAGTTAGTAGTGTTCGTTGGCTCATTGGAGTACCTATACCTGCCTTGAGAGCTGTAGGGCGTGGGTTCGATTCCCACTCAGGGCAAACATTTTGTGAATAAACAAATGTTTGTTCTGTCTGGATGTTCTGTATGTATTATAAGTATGTATTTACAAAAAAAAAGTATTTATGTATTCTATCAGTTATCTGACTTCCATCACACAAGCTCTGCTTATTTTGGGGTCAGATGGCGTTGTGTATAGTCCTACGATATTTATTTATTTTATTTTTAGATAAATTTTAATGAAAATATCAGAAAATATAATCAGAAAATATAATACTTGTTAATTAAATCGCAGATTCCGGATAGCGTTAGTAATTGCCTACATGAAAATCAGCTTCTTTTTTTATTTTTTATACAAAATAGGCACCCAGCCTAATGTTCAACAGCATGCATCCTGTTGAACATTAGGCTGGGTGTGCAGTCCAAGATGAAACACGCTTACCTAGAAAAAAACCTGTTTACTCTACCTGTTTGTTCATAATTATAATTTATTATGTATATATATCTTGGAAAATAGGAACTGCACAAACTAAGTAACGTCTTAAACGTAAACAACTTGACCGATAAGTAATCACGAGCGTTGTAAATGTAATGTCAAACAAATGTAGCCGGCAATCGCTGTATCCACTGGAGCATAAAACGTTATCTCGATGCTAATATTTGCGGCAATAATCGCTGTGCTAATAAATCACATAATCAGGTAGTGGCTGGAGAATGCCAGTGTGTGATTATTTTTATGAGATACTTGAAAACACGAAACGTGGACACTAACAGCGGGAATGGTCCACAAGTTCTAAGTCGAGAGTTTTGGCGGGATCGGGGAAAGACTCGTGTCACCAGTTGTATTTTTTCCAAAACTAGCGTTTTGTAGAGTGGTTATGCCTGATGCTTCTCGGCAGATTTAGAAAATACTACTACTATGCTATGGTATCCTCTCGATGATTATCTTCACCGACAGTTTAAACTCATTGTTGGTGTTTGAACCCACGTCCTTCGGCGTGTAAACTAACCACGTTAACCACTAAGCTATCATCGCTACAAAACTTACTTAAAAGTTTGTTGTTACAAAAAGTGCGTATTTTCTTCATCAGGAATTATTTTTTTCTAATAAAAAATGAGAACAAAATGAACCACATTTGTTGTATTCAAATTTTAATATATACTCACGTTTCATTCTCGTCTATAAACATTTCTGTGTGCTTCGACCTGAAACAAACAATAAAGCTTTATCAGTTTTCAGTGCAGTGTTGTAGATTTATTCATTTCAACCCATTATGCTCAGCAACTTTTTTGAACATGTATAAGTCCGCGTTTGACTACCAACTCGCCTGATGGTAAGCGATGATGTGATCGAAGATAAAGTATGAAGTATGCACACATAGGAGACACACATTCACTCTGACCTTGAAAAGATCTAGATTATATCTCTCAAGAAACAAGAAAGCCGGCAGCTTGTTCCATTCCTTGGTAGTACGGATGAGAGTTGTAGTCAAAAAGTTTGGTGGGTACCCAAAGAAATTCCACTTTGTATACTCACTCATACATTGTGGAATTTCCTTGGGTAGTGAACCGTCTTTCTTAAATTTCAGTTTCATCTTCGGAATTTTTCTTCAAAAGAAAAGCTAAAGATATGTTTCAGAGGAAAACCACTTCACATGCTCGCCGGGTTCGTTGGCCTCACTTTTCATCGTAAATAAAGTTGTAAAAAATAAAATGAAATATATAAACAAAATTTTATTTTAACTTTCTTAACATGGTAATGTTTGTGTTGCTTTTTTATTTATTCTAGCCGTTATACCATTAAATGAAGTTCGTTTAGGCGGTAACAGCGGACGGGAAGGAAACCACGCCCGAGACGCGCCCCTTTACTCATGACTTAAATTTAGAGCATATGGAAATCGCAAGCACCTATGTATATAGCACGCGCACGACCTAGGAATCTAGGTCTCAGACGGGAGTTATGCGGACGCAAGCGCCGGTGCTATCGTACTTTGAACATAGACTAACGATTCTTATTGCTTCCCATACTTCGAGGTGAATTCTCGATTTAATGTCTCGTTTTAAAACAGCTGAGAGGTGGTGTTAATGCAATACCACTATCAGCCTATTCAAACATGCATCTTGCTAAAGACCGTCGTCTTGGATTCGCACTACGAAATTCTAAAAACTTTGAGGATGCGCAGATTCTTTTTTTATAAGAAATAGGCTTTCGTTTGACCGCCATCTTACTTGATGTTAAGTGTGATGTGGTCTAAGATGGAGCACGCTTGCCTAGAAGATACCGATTCACTCTCGACTTGAAGACACCCAGATTATATCCATCGGGGAACACCTACTCAGGCAGCGCATTCCACTGTCTAGCAGTCCGCACAATGAACGTGGAATCAAATCGTTTCGTTCGAGTGTTTGGAACATCGACCATGAAACGATGTCGCTTTTTGTGCTTCTTCTTATAACTTTGTTCAACTCTCTGGTCAGAAGCAAACTAGTAGCGAGTGCTTGCGTCTGAAACTCGCGTCATGTCAAAAGTCCAAAAGGCATTTACGATAAGACACTTTATGGGTACTACCCGTTCCTATACCCGACTAAATCCCTTCTTGGTCAGCTAGCTTACACTAGAAGTGAGAAGAATGTTTGCTGCAAGGTGGCTAGAGGAACAGTTGTCCCTATCCATCCTATTTGTTAGGGTGTACTGTATGTATTATAAGTATGTATTTACAAAAAAAGTATTTAAGTATTTTATCAGTTATCTGACTCCCATAGTACAAAGCTTTGCTTAGTTTGGGGTCAGATAGCGCTGTGTGTAATGTCCTACGATATTTATATTTATTTATTTATTTTATAAACTTTTTACTAATCCAGGTCTGGAATGAAAGTGGCTTTCAAGTGTTCGACCATCTTCGACCACACCGTCACTTAACATCAGGAGAGCTCTGCTCAAATGTCGTGCATGTCAATCATAAAGAATAACACAAAACTGCAAAATCCTTCAAAACCAAGTAACTTTCGTTACTTGGTTTTGAAGGATGTTAAATCTTACGTAGGTACTTGTGCCAAATTGCACTTTCATTTTGTATGGATCTACGCAGAAACCCGCTAGCATAAGCTCTCGACGTAACTTCATATTCAAACTATTTTGAAGTGGTTTCGTAATAGATGGAGTTAAAACCAGTTATGTTAATTTGGAGCAATGAGGCAAAATTCTTGCAACTACTGATCAAAGCAGCTGATACAAACGGATCAGTGGAAATGACTTAACGAGAATGACATGAAAGGAGCGAATTAATCCTTATCACGCATGAGATAAAATTCACAATTTGGATGTCAATTGAGAATGTTTAGTTGAAACATAGAAACTGTATGGGTCGGCAGGCGTCACCGACCGAAATAACAGATAAATAGCTGATTCTGATGACAGTGTCAGAAATGAGTCTCTTCTCGGCCGCAGCTACCTGTGGCGCCCTTGACAGAGATAATTGAATTAGACGTCCTTTTGACTCAACACCTACTCGCTTTAGGCAAACACGATCGATAATTTGCAAGAATATATTGATAAACATATGATTGGTAGTCAGCATGATGTTGGTATTAAAAGTACGATAGTTGATCAAGTCAACAATGTTTATTTAAATTTCACCATATTAAAATTAGTTTTGATGTACGTCATAGGTAAAAATACTAATATATTAATCGTAAATGGTTGGTGAATGCAATAATGAATTTCCTCAAGTATCATATTACTAAGAGCACAGGCAACATTTGCACAAATAGGGATATTATCGATGTTCTTGAATAATAATATTCGATGCGTCTACGTAATTACTTATGTCTTTGTCACAGTTCGCCTGGGAAATACCATTACGGAATTTAACGGCAATGTTGCCAGTGTAATTACTAGGCATCAAGTTTAAATCTGTACCTACAGTTCAAAATTCGAACACACAGAACACGCTTGCCAGAGCGACTCCCTGCCCTCTGCTTGCCTGGCTTCAGTACTCTGTTGTATTAAGGCGGAATTTGTCAGTCTTATCAATTTTTAATTCATCACAATATATTCAACCTTAAGCTTAGAATTTGATTTTACGTTAGTGGTAGCAGGAGGTCGTCTAGGTAGGTACCACCGCAACACTTGATATTCTGCCACCCAGCAGTAGTATGTAAACATTACTGTGTATCGGTTTAAAGGGTAATGCAGCTAGCGAAATTACAGAGCTATCAAGACTAACCATCGAAAGTCTAAGTGATGAGCACCAAAGCAGCGATGCCTTAGACTTAGTTTTGTATTTAGAGATTTGTGTATCGCTATAATGGTCATGGACAGGCGTTATCTCTCACCATCAGGATAGCGTCTCGTTCGTCTACATACAAAAACAATACCTTCGTAACATACAGGAAACAGAAAGTTCTATTCGGTAAAATTTAAAATACAAAATTTGATTTTTGAGACCTGAAAGATTCCATTACACCCGTAAAAAGTAAAGTAAAGACAAGTACCTAAATGTTAAAGCAATGAATAAATTTTAAGAACTTTTTTTCTTACTTTTCGAGTACTTCTAGTGTCGTCACACTTCAGTGTTTTGTTTTACAAACAAAAACCTGATGTATGACACGCACGTGTTTGCGTAACAGATATATTTTTGGTCTGCTAAATTAGACACAAACACATAATTAGACTGATGCTCGACATTGCAGTAACCGACGTGCTCGAAACGTTAGAATATAAGATTAAACAAAGTCCAAATGTTATAACAATATCAGAAACGAAAAACACAACCGCATCTATACCTACTGAAGTAAAAGTACTAAGTAGTAAGTACGTATAGAAAATTAATTTGAATGAGGAAACACATAGTAACTCTCGCGATGAATGAAGTCCATTGTCGATATTTCTGTGCCTATGCTCATAAAATAGTAATAATAAATTATTCACTCGGACTATCCGAGATGACGTCAAGCGTAGTCCTAGACGGCCTGTAACCTGATAGGGACAATTAGTTCAATCCCACGCACTAATTGAATATTATTCTTGAGGCGAAAATTTAGTCATTTAGAGAGATAAAGATTTTATAACAGTTGTTTAGGATTCACCAGCACAAATTAGAACCATCCGCTTGTAAACTGCTTTTTGAGTCTTGCAAACATTCTTGGGGACTTTTGGGTCAAAGGAGACAGAGCGAGTGAAATTCCCAAAATTATGAGAATTAGATGACCTGAACAGAGCAATAATAATAATAAGTTACGACTACAGCCTGAATAATATAACCACCAACCTTTCCCAAAATACACACTCGCCGAATTCACTTCACTGAAATTAAACTCTGAACTAACACGTTGGCTCCCTATGAATTTTTCATGACTTAACATTCCTATTAAATGTTCTAATATACGGTTCACACAACTTGGAACGGACTAAATCGTATATGCTCCGTACGTGGTCTTCCCTTGAGGAAATACAGTTAGTTTCTGACAGACAAATAGAATAAAGGGAACACAACGTATTTGCGGATCAAGAAAACATACTTACGTCATTGTCAACAATGTTAGTGGAAAAGTCACGAAGAATAAAGAGGAACTATCAAAGCCAGTGCTCACAGCGGACGCGGGAGTAACAATTACACAGAAACAAGCGACCGACACACCAGCATTCCGCAAGGGAATAAAGCCGCACGTGACCGTTTAGAGCATTCGCGAAACTACAGGCTGATATAGAATGCTGTATCTGAACATCCAGGTGTTTACTTTGAACGTTACAGAGGCAAAGCTTTCTCTATTGTTAATACAGTGAGTTTTAGTGAGTGAAAGTACTAAAGTGAAGAAAAAAAAAAAAAAAAAAAAAAAATTAAGAAACAATACAAGGCGGTTACAAAATCCTCTTCTAACATTAAAATAAAATTACTGGGTCAAAATACTTATGTAGATGTCTCTGTAACTAAATCAGAGACACCGGACACATTAAAAATGAATGAGATCGGTGAGCGGAATTTCTATACACTAAACAAAAATTGTAGTATTTTATTTATATCCGTTTTGAACTCAGCCTATATCAAGCAAAACCATCTTGGACAATATAGTACGAAGTCCAGCAGATCAATTGTGTCGTTTGACGAGTAAAACCGGTGACGACACTTCGTCGAAGTGCTTCCGAATAACAACATGGACTTTAAACCTATTGTGGGGTCCACTACAATCTGGCCATGAGATACCTACCGCAGATTGAATGAACATGAGTGGCGAACAGTAATCGTTTCTGTGCGTACGCACGTCGGTAATACTGTAGGTACTGACACGGACACTGACACGGAAGCGAAAGTCATCTTAATTTTATTCAATAGTGCTGTTACAGAAACTGAAACATAATCCCCGTATAGCAAATTAATGAAAGAATTTAACGAATCATCATCAATTGCTATTACATAACTGAAGACACTATTAGATTACTCGTTAGAACGTAATCCTAAAAACAAAAAACGTCTTTTGTAATATAGCCTCTGGAAAACGTTACTTAAATAAATATCGTAGGACATTTCACAGAGCGCCATCTAACTCCAAACTAAATAAAGCTTGCACTATGGGAACCAGATAATTGATATAATACTTGTATTCTTTTTTTTACTTAGCAATTTTTTACTCGCCTTGTGTTTTGTCTTGTTCTATATAGTATGAGTGTGTTAATAAGTTTATAAGAAAGAAAGAGAAGCGCTACAAAGGCATTGATTATGATATGATAAGTAAGAGCGTTAATACATTGTTTGAATTCTATAATTGTCAAATTGGTGTTCATGTCAACGAACTTCATACATTGTTACTAAGAGTGAGTCATTATAATGCGAAGCGCACGTTGAAAACATTTGAGTAATTTGCACGTGGGTGTTAGAAATGGACTAATTTTATTTAAAATGGTATATGAATAGGATTTATAACGGTCATAGTCACTTAACATGCTATTCCTAGTGCCATGATTTGGAGAAAGGATTTAAACGAAAAAGACCATGGAGTCAATCTCCTACGAAATGGACAACCTCAATTACTGGCTAGATTCAGACGTTAGGCCGCCAGATTAGACAGGACAACGAAGTAACCTAGTCTAAAGATCGAAGGTCAAAGTCCTTCCAGCTTTCATGAATGGAGAAAACGACTAACAAGAAAACAAGTTACTTCACGAATAGAGAAAAGGCTAAAAAGAAGAATCATGTTTTGGACCCTGATTGCGTGCAGCGTGTCGTAAAGAAGGACGATTATAATTTAACACTTTTATGTGAAATTAGCGAGAACAAATTTAAGCAATCAGGCTTTTGATAAATAACACTAGAATTAGGCTACAACGCAGTTCGAAACCAAATTAAGAGATACATTAAAATCAGTAGTTAACGCAAACATGTTTAGCTGACACGATCCATGGAGTGAAGTTATCAGTATCCGGCAGGCGACAGAAAGGTCCCTCCACGTTGCCCCTCCAATGCCGACAGCACCAGCGACGCTGGGTTATCTGGGATCGGTGCAGGGGCTAGCGATAATGGCACCTACATGACAGATAACCTTATTATTAGCCTTATCCGCTCCAAAGGTCGATCCGTTATTCCACAATGGTGCAGCGAGTCTTATTTTTAGATTCAAATGAATGTCTTAATGGAGAACCTTTTGTTTATGTTCCGCATTATTGAAGATGTGATCTTATAATTTGGCTTTGATGTGGCTTTTCGATTCCAGGGTTA
Organism: Biston betularia; assembly: GCA_905404145.2. Taxonomy (NCBI): domain Eukaryota; kingdom Metazoa; phylum Arthropoda; class Insecta; order Lepidoptera; family Geometridae; genus Biston; species Biston betularia. The sequence continues at coordinate 652,431 of FR989863.1, forward strand.
ATAACTGTAACGCGTAACAATATCAGCGTAGAGATTGCGTCGCACGACTTATACATTTCTATTTGTAAATTTAGTTAAGAATGTACGTAACGGTATCTAATCATGAAACCTGCTGTGGTGAATCTATTTGCTCACAATATAGGTCAATTGCGTATAACAGGTTAGCAAGGAAACTACACCCTATGCGAGAGGTCACATTAATTACAAAATCTTTACTGTCATGCTATAGTATAATTTTCGCATTTACAACACATCGCGTTACGTGAGCTGCCAATCTGGTTTCTGTTGTCCTACAAGTGTCCCGAACACGCGATGATGCTATCAAACACGAGACACGCGTGTGTTTCGTACATGGTGTTATTATAGTCATTGCGTTGTCTAAGCGCTGTCGTTAAGTTTGAGCAAGGTGTAATTTTGGTGTCATTATAAGGCAGGCAGATCAACGAACCAACGCAAGGTCTCCGCACAAAAACTCTCGTGTTCTCAGCTTGTGTTGGTTGTATGAAAACACTCGTCGTAATTGCGCGAACTGCGCCAACTCCGCGTGATCTCTTATCGCCTAGTACACGCTACTACACGAACTGCTCCATATCAACACTAATATCACACACATTTTTAATTATCTTGTGAATCTTTTTACATTTTCCAATGTGACGACTGTTTATTGATTAAATAATAAATCACACGTTATGACAACTACGTTTTAACTTTTTTTTATGTAAATGTAATGAACTTGAGACGCTCTCCTGATGGTGAGAGATAACGCATCCCCGTGGTCATTGCAGCGATACACATAACTTTATGTAACAAAACGAAGTCCGGCCGGCATCAGTCCGCTTTGGCGCTCATTACTTTGAGATTTTCAATGGTTAATAGTTAGTAACCATCGAACCGGAACAAAGTAAAACAGAATATTACTTTATTTATACAAAGGCGGCCTTATCGCCTAAAGCAATGTCTTCCAAGTAACCTTTGGGTGGAAGGAACAGTAATGTTTATACACTTCTGCTTGGCGGCAGAATATCTGGTACCTACCTAAACAGCCTCTTGCTAAGGAGATATCCCATTCGAGTAAATCTACACTAACATTATAAAGAAAGATTTGTATTTTTGTATGTTTATAACTCATAAACTCAAAAACTACTGGACCGATTTCAAAAATTCGTTCACCGTTGGGAAGGTACACTATCCCCTAGTGACATAGACTACTTTTTATCCCTGTATTCCAACGGGAACGGGAACTACGCGGGTGAAACCACTAGGAGTCTGCTAGTAATAAATATTTTGTGTGTATCTGTTTTTCATACCATGCAGAAGCAACAATTGTAGGAAAGGCAACACACTGAAGAATAATCGCTGCTGATCCTTCAAGCAACGTAAAAAAACAATTCATCCGAGCGAGTAGAGGAAGCGAATACAATAATGTAGATAGATACTTTAACAATAATTACACATACGCTTCATTTGCTCGCTAGTAGCAAAATTATTGCGTTCCAATATCTGAAGACGGAAATCGCTCGACCGTTGAGCGATGTTTACGCTCGATGTGAGTCGACGAACTCCCCACGTGAAACTAAGACTACAAAAACTTGAGATGATCTAACTGTGTGGATAAGAAATAAATAAGAAGCAGAAACGTTTCTGAATCGTGTACTAGCAAAGGTATAAATTGATTGGTCACGAAATCTAAGGAATGTGTACCATGATAATTAATAAAAATAAACATTGGAGGGCATTTGACACAGCGCCATCTAACCTTAAACTAAGCAAAGCTTGTACTATGGGAATCTGACAGAATCCATCTTGGTGATAGATCTCCTTAATAGGAGGTCGTCTGGGTAGTTACCACCGCAGTACCGGTTATTCTGCCGCTAAACAGTAGTGTATAAACATTACTGTGTTACGGTTTGGAGGGTATTGCAGCTAGCGAAATTACTGGGCTGTTGAGACTAACCTTCGAAAGTCTCAAAGTAATGAGCGCCAAAGCAGTGATGCCCTGGACTTTGTTTTGTTACTCAAAGTTCTGTGTATCGCTGCAATGGTCATGGACAGGCGTTATCACTTGCCATCAGGAGAGCGTCTCGTTCGACTCATTACTTTTTACATTAAAAAAAAAAGAATACTTAAATACTTTTTTTTGTAAATACATACTTATAATATATACAGTACCCCCAGACTCAGAACAAACATCGATCGTAGTCAAACAAATGTTAGTCCTGAGTGGGAATCGAACCCACGCCCTTCAGCTCTCGAAGCATACATACTACAAATGAACCAACAGGGCTGTCACATGATTTATAAACACGTAAAAAGAAAACCAAGCTCAAACCTTCTAACAGTTTCATTGTACCCCATGGTAATAATTTAATTACTGTAATAGTTAATTCATATTTTATTACCGCAACAAATTTTCTAAAAGAAAACGCATTACAAAGACACTGAACCCATTTTTAATAAAAAATAAACCAAGTGGTAGGTAATAATTTATTAGCTCCACAGAGAAACGTGCATGCGTTTTACATTTACACGTTTTGTAAATATTGTATAACCGTTACATTTATAAACACGTATTTTAAGTGCTAACACCAAAATACTCCACTCCATTATCATATCGTAGCGGTTTATTGACATCGCCAGTATCGCGTTGCGAATTAAATATCATTGGACGTGATTTTCGTACTAAACAGCATCTTATACACAGAACAGTCAACAACAGTCATGTAATCGAGGCTAATGATACGCTAAATAATAAAGTCCAACTCTGTGAGAAGATAAAGGATAAATGTCGCAAATAAATTTACCCAGAAACATCGCATTGTACCTGTAGGCGTGAAAGTACACGTGTAAAGTTATCTAGGTTAAGCAAATAAAGCCTTGACCCTTCGATAAATTCGATGTTCTTAAACTCTCGAACGAATAATTTTAGAATTTCTATATAGAACAATATCAATTAAATATTGTCGAAAAACGGGTACTACACAAATAAGTGAGTAAAAAAATGGTAAACGCAAAATCATCGGTTCGTACAATTACAAGGTTCAAAACTGATGAGTTGCATAAAAATAAAGACGGTAACGGTGAGGAGAAACGACCACCTGACAGCTACTTCCTCATAACTCACAGTTAAACTTTGGACCCCGCACATTGTTGACGAATTAAAAATAAAACTTACCAGGAAAGCTTTTAACAGAACTATACAAAATATCACTTATTGTCTATCACAGCCACTCGTTGTAGGAAAATAAAATGTAAATAAAAGAAATTTGTAGCGCAGTCAGCGGTCGTGTAGCCGGCGCGGGCCGCGTATGGAAACTGACTGAATCAGAAATCAGAATTGGAAATGGCGAGACTGTGACGTGGGAGCCGGTGCGGCCCGGCTGCTCCGGTGAAGGGCTTGTACTACCGGCTGCGAACTAGACGCGCGGTACGTGGCGCCGGCTTGCAGACTCCAGATCAAGTTCTTGATATTATAACATTTATTTAAAATAGGGACTATTATAATTATGTACGTAGGTATTATATCTATTATTATTTATACCAAATTGACTTGACTTTTTTTTAAATTATTATTATTCATTTGGCATTATTTAATATTTTGACATCATATTATTAATTTGACATTTTATATTAATCACTGGACATTTTTGTTAACATTAGGCAGTGACATTTTGTTAAATTGTTCTTTAATTTTATATCAATTTTGTTATTAATAATTGTAATTTTGACGTGCCTAGCGTAACATAATAGAATAGAATATTTTATAAGGCCAATAAAATATTCTATTCTATTCTATAAGACTAAATGCTAAAGCGACGATATGTTGATAATATCGTTTGTAAAGCGTAGACGAATATTCATTTACATAATAATAGCTCATTGAAAATGTAACATATACAAAATTACAGAAACAATCATTTTCCGGTGCGACAGTTCCGATATTTTCTGACCAAGGATACGGTGCTCGAGACAAATAACAAGGCCACCAAACCAACGAAGCATTTAAGACACGGTCCAAGAGAAATTAGTACAAACAGAACTAGTTGGAGTACGATCGGTGCGGTTGCACTCGATACAATGCTTGGGAAGACAGAAATAAAACCTGAGAGATAAATCTGTAGCATTGAAATCGAAACGCGTTAGGGAAGGTCACGCAACCAAGGCGCGGTCAGATACAATGTATCGACATCACATCACACTACTACACGAGAACAGGACGTACGCAATGGATAGGTGGGTAAGTGGCAAACACAGCAATGCGTACGGGGTGGTAGAACCAAAATTTATAAAACAAACAACTACTTAGTAATAGAGTGGGTACAATAATAGTTGTCACATATGGAATTATTTAAAAAAACCTGCCAAGTGCGAGTCGGACTCGCGCACGAGGGGTTCCGTATCATTTATCAATAAAAACGGCAAAAAAAATCACGTTTGTTTGCATGGGAGCCATAATAGGACCCAAGGGGAGGCCATAAGGTCTGGCGAGTGAGGACTGAGCGATTTCAGACAGGCACAAGTTACAAGAGGAGTGAATTTACTAAACTATTAGGTACTAATGTAATACCGTCTCTAAACTGAGTTTTAGTCTACATTGCTTCAAACGATGGGTGAATAGGGTCCTAAAGGTAGGCAACGCACTGGCAATGCCCCGGGTATTGCAGGTGTCCTTAGTCGGCGGTGACCACTTACTATCAGGTGGCCCGTCGCGTGTTTGCCACTTTTTTCACATAAAAAAAAAATTATAATCCCTTATAGCTCAGTAGTCTGATTGTACTATTTATCACGGTACCTGTATATGAGAGACAGAGGAGAAGGTGAAAGATCTATGTTGAGATGGAAAGTTACCCGAAGCCAAGAAAGATTTTTATCAAAAACATTACCTAGTCTCTTTAATCGGTGTGTCTCATTTTGTGAAAAAATATTTTATATGTAGCGTAGGTACGGCACATAAAAAGCGGGCATAGTGTATTCTACCGTTGACTGAAATTATGAAAATGTTGTAAATAAATAAATAAATATCGCAGGACATTACACACAGCGCCATCTGGCCCCAATTTAAACAAAGGAAAGGAAGTGAAATAACTGATAGAATACTTAAATACTTATTGGTGAGAATTCGTGTTTATTTTAACCTTGTCAACAAATATTTGATTTGTGAATTGATATAGAAAACTGAATCGTAATCTTAAATTTTTTAAATCACAGATATTTTTGAAACTTAACTTTTAATGCAGAGCTTTGATGGCCTATTTTTGGTACAATTATTGTGACGAATGAGAAGCTTTCCTGATGGTAACAGATAACACCTGTCCATGACCCTTGCAGCGACACACAGATTTTTGAGTAGCAAAACAAAGTTCAGGGTATTATTGTTTTGGCGCTCATTACTTTGAGACTTTCGATGGTTAGTCGCAACAGTCCTGTAATTTCACTAGCAGCAGTGCCTTTCAAACCGGAACACAGTAATGTTCACACACTACTTCTTGGCAGAATTTCGGTTCCTACATGTAAAAAGATTCTCAAAAAAAATACATAGATACGTATACATCTAACAGTGTAAATGAAATGAAAATGAAGTATGAATCAATCGGTCACCTCAGTTCACCTCGATTTGACTTCTTTGTCTTAAAAGGCAACAACACGGCATTATCTCAAACGTCAACATAAGATGATACGGCAGCTTAACAGGACAATAGAAATACTTGAACAACAAAGATATACGAATGTTAAAATAATCGCGCAACAAACACAGGTGAATGATACACGCAGTGGCGAACAACACTACGTATCAGTTTCACACCACTTCACGAGTAGGATACACAATTTCAGATGAATAACTGAAATCAAGGACTTTTTGTCTATAAAGGTTTTTATATATAACTCAGGTACAACTTCCTGAGAGTAGGCAGCAGTTAGGAAAATATGATGAATACAAAATACGGAAAAACATGACAACGATCACATGGAAATAACCAAGTATTTTGAACTATGATAGCCCGGTGGTTAGCGCGGTCGGATTACATGCGGAGTGCTGTGTGTTCAAATTCTAACATAAGTAGGTGAAGGAAAACATTGTGAAAGGAGAAACCATGGAACAAAAGCTAGGTTAGCACTACACTTTTTAGTACTCGGCTTGTAACTACCATCCTCAAGTTGAAAATCTACCGACAAGAATCTAACAGTGAGTCTTGCCTCATTCGAGAGTCCGTCTTTCTCCGGAAATGTCAATTCTTATTTGCATCGCTGTCCTAATATGCGATTGTCACATGTGCCCCGATTCGAAGGGCTGTGTTATAAACGTGACGTGATCTGCCCACATGAGTAGTGTAAATCCTGCGGGTACTATTATCTGTAGGGCAGACGTGACACGCTGCAGCGCGCGGTAGGACTTCGCCCCCGGGCGGCCATTATCCCGCTGCGGGGCGATGCGCGAGCGCCGCTTTCCTGTCTCTCCATCCTGAAGGGTGAATACGCGGCGCTTCCGCGTAATGCATATATCTCGAAACTACAACACGCGTGACGACTGATTTTTACAACCGCAAAATCTTACAATAGATCCTACTAATATTATAAATTTGAAAGTTTGGATCAATGGAAGTTTGTTACTCTTTCACGCAAAAACTACAGAACGGATTTGGATGAAATTTGGTATGGAGGTAGCTGAGATCCTGGATTAACACATAGGCTTTTTATCCCGAAAATATGTAGCGGGTAACACCGCGGGGCGCAGCTAGTATTTTATATGTCTATCTCTTTTCCGGAGTCCTGAAAAGTACAATATACGTAGATGTTTTCGAAACCTAAAGTAAACAAATTTCCTTCTAAGTAAGCAAGCTCCGTCCTAAACCGCATCGTTACTTAACATCCGGTAGGACGTGGTCACTTAGGCGTACTTATCTATACTTTAATATTATGAAGCGAAATATTTTATTTCTTTGAACGCGCTAATCGCGGGAACTACCAGTTTGATTTGAAAACTTTTTATAGCATTGAATAGCTCGTCCCTTGAAGAAAATGAGCTGCCGGTGAAGGAAAACATTGTAAGGAAACCATAGCATGGTGGTAGGGTATTTTCTAGTACTCGGCTGGCTAGCTACAAGTGCTACAACGGTGTGTTCCGGCTTCACTTGAGGAACAGTTCTATTCCAGGCAAAGTGTGCTTTACCATCTTCGACCACACCGTCACTTAACATCAAAATTCAAAATTATTTTATTTGGCATAAGTTTTGAACATATTAAAATGAACCCATTGGCTCCGAACTAGTGATAACTGTTTCGGGAACCAATGACTTCTCCCGATATCTTGATCAATTACAAAATGCCAAAGGCAGACTAAACAACTACGTGAAAACTTACCTACATGTGAGCTGAGGTCAAACACTTAGCTTGTCAACTATAAAAAAAAAATATGTTTCTATATTGATCATAGTCAAAACCAAACAGACGTCATTTAAAACATTACATCCGAGTAACCAGCCCTTGAAGGATGATATCGGACCGTGATTTAGGCCCGGAGGCGTTGGAGAGCACTCCAGCTTATCACGGAGTGCTCCGAGACGGCTATTTCTGTTTGACAGATAACACGCCACTCAGCTGGAGGCTAGAATCGATTACATCGAGTATAGCTGCAGACATCGATAATAACGTATACAAGGAGACTTATCTAGAAAAATCTACGATGATTTTGTACACCATGATTGTGTACGAGAGTGTTACTATCGTTGAACTTAAAAACACTTGAAGAATTATATCTCACTAAACATGCATTAAGTTATCTTTAGATATATAACGTTAAGTATTTATAGTCATGGCCTACGGAACCGAAACGTGGACACTCACAACGGGAATGGCTCGTAAGTTCAAAGTCGCTCAGCGAAAAAGAGCTATGCTTGGCATTTCTCTGGGGAATCGTATCCGGAACGAAGTAATTCGCGCGAGAACGGCAGCCGCAGACACAGCTCAGCGTACTAGCAGCTGAAGTGGCAGTGGGCTGCACATATCTATCGCAGAACCCTCCATTTGCGGTGTCCACTCTTAATAACCACTAGGCAACTTGCAAATGGGCAAACATCGTATAGGACACAATGGATTGACAATATACGTACGTAGAACAGCTGGCGATGGAAGGAAGAGAAAAGCCGAAGATCGGGTTAAGTGACGTGACTGGCCTATGGATATTTTTTATTGACTAACATGCTAAGTGTTTGACCACGGCTCATCTGATGTCAAGTGACAGTGTGGTCGAAGATAGTAAACACACCTAGCCTGGAATGGAACTGGATTTCAAGTGAGGCTGCCGGAACACACCGTTAGTTGCTTGGCGACGGATTTTCAACTTGAGACAGCTAGCCAGCCGAGTACTAAAAAGCACTCTAAGTTGATCCAACGCAAGTGAACTGACGGCGCTAATCACTGGGCTATCATCGCTACAAAAGATCGCCTCGTAGGATAATGAAGTATATCTAATGAAAAGATAAGACATCGATTTAATGAATATTCAGTATGAGCGACAAGAAAAAATATTTTCCACTATTAATTAACTGCTCAATGGAAACTAACTAACGACAATGTAACCCTGTACTTTAGACTGATGTTGAGTTATCGTTTGACAGAGTAAACACGCAGGTTGGAGAAGTCAGTTTATCTACGCAACTAGGCCGCACGCATCGCCTCATGTGTGACGGCAGTGGACTTCGCTCTTCAAAGGTTGCCGAGATCATCGTCTTCCGCAAACTTAACAAAGACATGCGTCAACTTACACTTGCGTGATGTGTGCATCAAATACTTTTTTTTTAACTGTAGGTATGCTTGCGTTTGACCGCCATCTCGCCTGATGGTAAGCGAAGATGCGGCCTGTGGTTCAGCACGCTTGTCTAGAAGAAACATAATTCACTCGCGACTTGAAGGCACCCAGATACAACAACACAATAGTCCATTCCAATCCCGTTTAATCCTGCCGGCCCCGTTAGCTCAATTGGTGAAGTTCTGCATCGAGAGCTGAAAGGCGTGGGTTCGATTCCCACACAGAACTAACATTTGCGTAATGTGCACAGACGTTTGATCTGTGTCTAGGTGTTCTATATGTATTTCCAACAACAACAAAAATATACAAGTACTGCATCAGCTATCTGATTCCTATAATACAAGCTTTGCTTAGTTTGGGACTAAATGGCGCTCTGAGAAATTTCAAACTATATTTATTCAGTTATTAATCTTATTGCATTTTTATTTTTTATGGTTGACAGGCTAGGCTTGACCACAACTCACCTGATGTTAAGTGACGGTGTGGTCGAAGATGATAAAGCACACCTAGCCTGGAATGGAACTGGTTCTCAGGTGAGGCTGCCGATACACATCGTTAGATGCTTGGCGGCAGATTTTCAACTTGAGAGTGGTAGCTAGCCAGCAGAGTACTAGAATACTGGAAAGTACCACTATGCTATGGTTTCTTTCACCGGCAGCTCAAGGTCATTGTTGGAGCTGGGGTTTGCCCTTTGGCATGCGAACCGACCGCGCTAACCACCGAGCTATCATCGCTTTCAAAGATTTCTCCGTTCGAAAAATAGGCTAGTTATGTTATAAGGGCGGGTAGCTAATTAAAAAAAAATGTCTAGAATTGAAATAACGCAGGTCACGCCACGAGACGTGCATTATCAGTTACAATTTTATCTAGAAATAGTACGAGTATATTATCTCGTACATGTGGAACAAACAGATCGGCCGATGTATTACATCAGTACAACAGTAATGTGGACTTTACTTTCAAGGGCTGATACAGACATCACGCGATGAGTAATGAACGGGTGACAGAACACACAAAGTACCTAGTTCGTGCTAAAAGGGACGACTCAAAGAACGCACTTTGTATCTGACTATTGTTCTCGGATAGGGGCTAAAGGGGAACATGACTCAACGTAGTTCTTGTTAAAGCAACAAGAGAAATGGCTTCGATCATTACTTTAGATTAGACTGTCTTAATAAAATGTGTCATATTTATTCATCTTTTCCATTTCTTGATTTGAAGCAACTTTTCAGTCTTGGGCCAGATAGGTAAAAAAAAAAAATACACTTTATACCTAGAAGGGCACTAAAGACAATCTAACCAAGTGTCTGTAATCTACATCTTGAAATAAGAGCTATGAATAAACTTCTAATTTTCAATGAGTAATCTATATACTATTATAAAGAGGAAAGATTTGTTTGTTTGTATTGAATAGGCTCCGAAGCTACTGGACCGATTTCAAATATTCTTTCACCGTTGGGTAGCTACGCTATCTCCGGGTGGTATAGGCTACCTTTTTATCCCTGTATTCCCACGGGAACGGGAACTACGCGGGGGAAACCGCGAGGCGTCCGCTAGTGTATTATAACTTTTACGCTAGTATTATTATAAATGTGAAAGTTTGGATGGATGGATGGATGTTTGTTACTCTTTCACGCAAAAACTATAGAACGGATTTGGATGAAATTTGGTGTGGAGGTAGCCGAGACCCTGTATTAACACATCTATAGGCTACTTTTTATGCCGAAAACATGTAGTGGGTAACACCGCGGGGCGCAGCTAGTTAGCAACAATAAGTAGCCTATGACACTCGGGGATAGTGTAGCTTCCCAACGGGGAAAGAATTTTTGAAATCGGTCCAATAGTTTTAGAGCCCATTCAATACAAACAAACAATCAAATCTTTCCTCTATATAGATATAGGTACAAATTAGTGGGATAAATGATTCTGATTCTGATTCACCTAGCTTGTCAAACATAAATAAAAAAAGTCGTTGGATAATATTGGAGCAGAGTGGCGGACCTACTAAGCGAGTTAACAAAGTTACTATAATCCGACTTGTTTTGGTAACGCGTGTTGTTAGATTGAGTTGAGAGCTCGGGGTGAGGGCACGTCGCTTACAGACCGATACTAAATTGGAAAAAATATATACAACCGTCGGATTTAGGTAACGATAGGCACTCGGGCAGATGTATTATGCGCTAACATTGTAGCTATGATACATTTTATTAAGCACACCACAAATAGAAAAATGTAGGTATGAAAAACAAAGAATTTTGAGCTAGCTAGCCACATTAATATTTCACAAACTATAATATGTTACATGAGCTATATAAGCAACACTTCCATGTATCTAGTTAGTATTTAAGTTAAAATAAATAAACTATTATTCTTATTTTTATTAATTTACATTTTTAAGAATTTAATAGTGCTACATCTCCTGTCTGTTCTTAAAATATAAGCAAAGACAATAGCTACAAAAAGCGCTAGTTGCGGTTATACCTCAACTAAATGTACAACTGCCCCACTTTTTTGTCCATTTGAGATACATAGATAAATTCTTTATTGTTCTAGATTACAGTTTAATCTAATAAAATAGAAAAATATAATCTTAAAACTAGTGTTACAATCGGCCTTATCGCTAAAAGCGACCAGGCAACGAAGAATAGAAAACACGTCACTGGTTTAAACTAGCTGTGCCCGTCCACACATTGCAGTAATTCATTCAGGCTACTCAAAACAAGGTTGGCAGAATAAAATAAATAATAATAGATGACATTTTACACAGAGATATCGATAGAGCAAATTCAATTCATGTTTCAATATAAATCGGTCAATCTTGTAGAAGTTATGAAACAAAGTTATTTTAACAAAACAATCTGTTTCATACAGGTGTTATTTTTTAATGTATGATTGATATGTAATTGGCTCTTTCAAACCAAATTCATATTAATTTATGAAACAAATATTTAGAAGGCACAAAAAAGCAGGAAGCTTATAAAACAGGTTTACTCTAATAATGATATCAACAGTGTTATAATGGTTCGAATCTAGAGGTACCAACCGCTCAGTTGCAAAGCTAGTTCTGTTTTTTTTTTCTATTCCAGTTTAGAAGAGGTATGCCACGATAATTTCGGAGGGGGCCGCTAATTGGCGCGGCGGGAAGTGCAAAGTACGTGACCTTGCCCGACCCGCTGAAGTCACTACGCGTCGCGTACGCACCATACGCACAAACAAAGTGAACTCAGGATCAACTCTCATTGCGTAAATATTTTGGTACTTTTTCCGAGGGTAAAATGTCATGTGCATACCCTAGCAGTCAAACTATCATCTGAATAAATTCAACTATTTAGTAATGAAAAAATAACAGAGACACTATCATTGTAATGTGCGAAACTTATATAAACAATAGTAAAACTGTATAAAAACAGGATAGCACTCCTGGCGAGAGTAGATAGTAATTATCTTTTGTCATGATTGTGACTGCTACATAATTCTCGCAAATGAAAATGCTAAAACCCGCTGTAAAAGAGAATTACTGAAAATCACTCACAGATACAATGAATTACAAAAAGGTCAATAAAAAAATATTATATTTATTACCAGCAATACTCATACACAATTCTTTAAAACTCCAAAGTAAATATAAACATAACTACACTACCGGAAATGCTCTGTGAAACAATTGAATGTTAAGAAGTTTTTACCATCCAAATTGCGAAAGTTTGAATAACATACTATATTTATTTACTGTCCCTTCATTCTGCATACTGTACATTGTGTATCATTGCATAGCATCCATCACCATTGCAGTCAAACAAACACTTTTATAATTTTTCAGGCAAAATTTTTAATTTCATTGTAACATCAGGTGAGCTGTGGTCAAAACAACTAGCCTGTCAACCATAAAAAAAAAAAAAAAAAAAAAAATCCATTATGCAGAATGTTGACAAAGTATGTCTTGGATATGAGGTATTTTATTCTGCGATTTAAAATTCAGCCACTGATAGGTAGACCCCACAAGTGTCGGTTATTCTTGCTAGAAGCAGTAGTGTTCTATTTTAGTGTGAAGTTTGAAGGTAGAATTGTCCTGTAGCAAAACTATAGGACAAATGAGATTTACTATTATTAAGTAATGAGCACTAAAGCAACAATGTCTGGTCATTGTTCTCAATAGCTCAAGTACTGTTGCAATGGTCAAGGGACATCATCTCTTACTATCAGGGGAGTATCTCATTAATTTCATTACTTCTTACCCTACAAAAATTTGACTAGAACATAAAATATCTAAACTTGAACTATATAGAAAAATTGACTTATCAAATACAAAGAATAGGGGTTCATATTGTGTAAGTTAATATACTGCTATAGTCAGTGAATTTCACACAGCAAATACAAAAAAATTTGCAAAAAAATTGTTAAACACTTTTGTCTGAAAATATTCAAGAATCGTTAGTCACTTTTTATCACATACAAATATTTGTAAAGACCAATTTTTTTGAATGAATGATAGGTTGAGAAGTTAATTTTGGAATTCGGAATAGCCCTATGTCCATATTGAGTACCAATGTTGTAGGTATTTCTTTGTTTACTATCTTGTTTTAGATTTTAATGATGAAATAATTATTGTCAGCATAAATTAAGGGTAGGCAAGGAGTCAGACGATGTTATAAGGGTCCTAAAAAAACTTCTAATTGATAAAAGTTAAGCAAATAGTTTGGAAGCATAGCGACTATTCATTAAATACATTCAAAATCGACAAAATTATTAAAAGGGTATTTGAACCACGTAGTAAAAACCAAGTTTATTTCCGCATGCGGGTGAGTTAAAACACTCATAATATAATCTAAAAAATAATTAATAACTTCATTTTAATATTAGTATCGTAGTTTATGTAACTACGTTAGTTGTTTTTATACAAAAATGTCTTAAATATGAGAATGAAAACTAAACATATTGAAATTTTTGTTTTAGGTTAGGTTTTCCTTTAATTAGATCGCTATTATTTAGCAAATATAACTAACTCAACAAATAACTCATAAAAAACTGCTTACCTTCAGTCTTCGGGAAGCTTTTCCAATAATATTTCACAAGTAAATTACCACTATTTCAAAAATAAATGCGAAATAAACACCAGCGAAACCTTTCAACAAACCGCACTTTTCTAGTGTTGTGCTAACACGAATAATTAGTTCAGTTTAGAAAAGATTAGAAATAAAATTATCGAGACACAGATACAATTTGTTTTAGGAAGTTAGTATTGTCATTAATCGATTGACATCTTTGACTTTAATCGACTTTTGCTATTATGAAAGTAATTTTAGAAGGATTCCGTAGTGATTTTAGAACACTTGCCGTTTAGCTACTTATGTTATTTCACTATCTGACTTCACCCGTAATTTTGTACACTATAAGGTTTAAAAGACACACTTTGAAATTGAGAAAAAAATCAGCTACTCTTTAAAGTTATTCAAGGTACAACGAACTTTTTTTAACCAGTCATGCGCGTGACCTCATTAACGACAGCAGATATTTCTTCATGATTACAAAGCTATTATGCTCATAGCATATTAAGTTATTCATAATGAAGAGTATATTCACTCTTTAGGCTTCGTTTACCTGGGTAAAATATTTATTATTATAATATCTAATAAATAATAATTGTACTTTTTGCAAATACAATACCTGAAGGGTATCCAATAGCGGCGATGTAAGGCCTCTCGGAACATGAGTCTGACTAGCACTTAACTAATTTTATTATGTGGCCAAGTATTACAAGCACTCCAAAGAAAGAAATAAAAAACAGCTTCACTGCAAAAAATTAAAAATAGGAAAGCCACAAATAGAACCAAACCCAGAATTAAAAAAGGATTAATATTACCAACAGGTAGCTACAGTTTTTTTCATTCTGACCCATTTTACTGTTTTATTTAAATATAACATACGAACAGAGAGAGAGAGAGTGTAGAGAGATTACGAGACTTACGACACACACTTGACAAATTTTATTGCAAGCTTGTACATGACAATGAGTGTACTAGAATACAATTATTACATTGCAATGTATCGTTTAATATTATTTTCGTAATCATTCGATTCTAAATTTGACATAACTCCCGATATTTTGGGTACACCCCTAAACATGTTGAATGTGTGTCAAATTTTTGTTTGGAGAGGGGATAGCACAGTATTCGACCAATTGGAATCCGCAAACAGGCATGACCGAGGTGGCGTGATCGCTACGTCACGAAATATACACCTATAATAGAGGAGCTTGTCTTATAGCTTATAGATCAATACTTACATGAACAAGAGCAGGACTAATATTTAAATAATTTCTATTGTATTTAAAACGGTTTTTTGTAAATATTATTTGCTCCCTTGTTCTACAGTGAAATGATAAAAATGAAACTTAGGGTTAAATTTATTTTAAGCGACATCTCTTGTCATCCTCTAATACCTATTACGTGTACACCAAAACGACGAGCTTTTATTCAGATTGTATTGGTAGATGGCGCTACACTTTGTAACATTCTGTTACCTATTCTATTTTGTATCAAAGTTATCATTGTTTGTGATGATGCGGTATAAGATGGGCCACGCTTTCCGATTCACTCTCGATTTGAACACAGGCAATGCATATTTAGCGGTCCGCACAATGAAAGTTGAATCAAATGGTTCCCTTCGAGTATTTTGTTCGTTCGAGTTTGGAACGTCACCATTAAACGATATACCTACAATTGACCTACATAATAGGTGTACTATAATGTTCATGATTAGAAGATCTATCTTATAAGTGTTCATGCGATTGTACGTTGTACATAATTATTTAGACATAATATATATCTATATATTTCACGATACATGTACATTTTTAAAAGAAGTCTTTCGGATTTCCATGTTTCAAGCAATGATGAAGGTAGATAACCTCATTGGTTTCAAGGTACTCAATGTATAATTTATTTAACTTGGGTGTAGATGATAGATATAGTAGAAGAAGCTTCAAGTCTTCAACAATAAACTGCTTTCCCAGGGTTAGTTATTATCACTTTAAAAAATCTATGATGTGGGACAGTGAAGTAATGGATGCGATCAAATAAAAGAGTTTATAGGTAGGTATTTATAGGTAATCCGTTTGACACATGTAACTTCAACTTCAACTTTTTCTTCTTGGCTTCTGCGGTGTTGACCAACGCTTCTGCCTTTAATTCTTAGGCAGCCCGTAGGCAGCCCGTACACGTAGCGCGCGCTACGCACACGATCCGCGATCCGCGATCCGCGATCAATGATCGCGATCCAGACTGATCGTGTACGAAGCGGATTGACGGACTGATGCTCCGGATCGCATAATATCTAGAAATTTTGAAATCATGATCACGGATCGCGGATCGCGGATCGTGATCATGATTGAACGTGCACGGGCTGCCTAGTCTTTGATCGTGATTGATGACAAATTATGACATTGTAATCATTGCATCATGCTTGACAGAAGTATTTTGAAAGCCTTACTTATATAATATTATATATCCTACTAATATTAAAAATGTGAAAGTTTGTGTGTTCGGATGTTTGTTACCTACTTAAACACGCAGAAACGGCTGAACGGATTTGGATGAAATTTGGCACAAATATAGTTTTTTACCTGGATTAATATGTATTTTATTTTTATCCCAGGAAAATATTAGTCCTGTCATCAAAAAATAAAACTACAGGGCGTATCCGCTTTAAATTTAGTATATCTAATTAGATGTCTTATGAAACATAATTATAGCTCAGTGGTTAGCGCGGTTCGTTCACACGCTGATGGGCGCCATCAATGAGTTTGAGCTGGTAATGAAGGAAAACATAGTGAGGAAACCTTAGCATGGCGGTAGAAATAGTAGTAATAGTAGGCTGGCTATAGCTATTATATAGCTATATATAGCTATAGCTATGTCAACGCGGACGAAGACGTGGGCGTAAGCTAGTACCTACATGTGTACGTATATATACCTACGTTCCTCACAATGTCAAGCTTGAAGTTAAAGCGTCTGTCGCTAAAATATCCATTTATTTATTTTCATTTCATTACTAATTTAATTAATTTAAAAATTCTTATAAACTATGTTCAAACATTTCAAAGATGTATGCGATGTGGTATCTCTACTCGTGTATTGTCCCTCTGAGAAATCTTACCTCCTCACTAAAGAGGCAAACGGTGAATTCTGGATCCCTTCCAGTAAGGTCGAAAAGAACAGCTGGAAAATGACTGCTCATAAAATCAATTTCGAGGTAAATTACCTAAATGGACACCATGTAGGTTTGTCTATTTATGTAAGTACCTATCTAGTTAGATCAATACCAAAATCAACATCGATAATATATTTAAACGATTTTTATAAGTAGGTACATCTACTAACATAATTATATCTTATTATTACATATACCTATATTCCTTTATGATAATTACGTACCCACCTACTTACAACGTTAACAGCATCATGTCAGGTAAGAAGTCGGCAAATACAAATACAAATACAAATACAAATACAAATACAAATACAAATCATTTATGAATAACACCAAAGTTACAGGTCATTGAGGATTATCCTCTTAGCCGAGGCTGGGCGAGGGCGGTCATTGGTCCCAGGGGGTGGGGGAGAGTGCGATCTTGACGTAAAAAGGGTCTCCGAGCGGAGCTCGAGCACTCTTTTGTCACGGTGACCGCTTCATGGCTTTGTGCAGGGTATCATGCCTCTCTGGCGGCTCTTCCTCTTCGTCTTCCGGGCCAGCCAGGAAGAGTTCTCGAAGGAGGATACGCCAGTTACGTACGTCAGGGCATGCGTGTTGCGGCGCAATGCAAATAATTTGGTAGCGGTGTGGCGAGTTGCATCACGAACTTCCCCCCCGTCTAACGTCATTGCATACGTACTAGCTGGCTCCCGAGATTATCCTTAGGGCGATGTTACTCAGAATTTTAGTTCTTGTTATAATTATATAGGTAGGTACGCATTAAATTAATTAAAAAACGTCCTAGGACATTGTACACGGCGACATCTAGCCCCAAACTAAGCAAAGCTTGTATTAGAACCAGGGCGTTGGTTCAACCCCAACAATGAACTTGAGCTGCCGATAAAGGAAAAATCATGAGGTCATCATCACAGCATGGTACCACCCTCAAGTTGAAAATCTGCCGCCAAGCACCTAACTGTGTGTTTCGGCAGCCTCACTTGAGAGCCAGTTCCATTCCAAGCTAAGTATGTTTACCACCTTCAATCACACTGTCATATCAGGTGAGCAGTGGTCAGCTAATATTAAGTGTCTAACACCTAGCCTGCCAAAACACTAAAAGAAAAGACTCTTTTAGTGTTCTGTCAGTTTTTACTGTTTGCAGTTGTTCGGCATCGACGCTGGGCCGACGTGCGCGCCGCTGCGCCTGTATAAGGTGTGGCTGCCGAAGCACCTGCAGCAGTGCGTCTACCACGCGGTCTACAAGGTCGCCGTCAAAGCCGACATCAAGAAGAAGACCAAGATGAAGGCGGTATGCGGATAGAATGAAAACCTGACGCTTTAACATAAAAATTTTAATTTTTTTAATGGACACAACTTATTAGCAAAGTTCAATGCCTTCGTTGTCTGTCGAATTTAGAGTTTCGTTTTGATGCTCGTCCGCCAGGGGATGAGGAACCGGCTGCAGTGGTTTACGCCAGTGGAGCTGGAGCGGCAGCGCGCGCACTCCACACTGCGCAGCCCAGAAGTTGCGGTCTTCGCGCTGATGGCCGTCGGGGATCAGAACAAGGATATTGAGGCCACGGTCTTCGTCACACAGTACATTCGTTATAGTTCTAGCAGCGTCCCGCGGCTACATCCGCAAATCCATGTTAACTCTCTATTTATTTGACATAAAAGTATGCAACCTAATAACCTACCTAAGTACATGATAGGAACAGTAGGTACGCTTTCTCCTTCCAAATTTCACTGCATTCCGTTAAGTGAAAAAGCTTGCTGAATTACAGAATAAGGACATATCTTACCTACTATTACCTGAGAGTGTCCTTCGTCTCAATACTTTTGCGTAACAAAAATACTTGAACCGTCATCTTACGATAGAGCACGCATGGCTTGAAAAACATGACTGGAAGACAACCACGTTGCTTCCATTATAGAGGGAACACAGGCATAATATTCCACTGTCTAACATTTTGTTCATTTTATTTCAATCACCAATGTAGTTTGGTTTGATTGCACAGGAGATAGAAACTGATACGCTCATAGAGGTATGCGAAGAGAACGTGATCCTAGGCGCGGAGGTGGCCGGCGGCGCGGTTGCGCTCGCCTCGCCTAACTATCAGCTGATCCAGTCGGCCGGTTACACCAAAGATGGCGAGTACATCACCTGTGACATCACAAGTCTCAAAGTATGAGGGACGCCCAGGACTTTGTTTTGCTACTCAAAGTTCTGTGTATTATTTGTTATCCCTTACCATCAGGAGGGCGTCTCGTTCGTCTTATTACTTTCACATAAAAATTAACTGATTTGACGCTTATTACTTTTATTTAGATAGTATTACTTTTATTGAATAGCTCTGTAATATGTGTTGCGTCAGTGCTCTTGAAACCGGAATACCTACAGTAATATTTACACGCTACTGTTTGGGTGTAATGATTTTGATTATATTAGGTGCAATGCTTTTCTAGCCATCTAGCTTTTCATAGTAAACCAAAAGAGTTTTTTCTTTAATATAGTTTCTCCCCTCTATAGTGCAATGATATCAAGCTGCTTTACAGACCAGATCCGCATGTACCGCGAGTTCGTGGTGATGGTATACCCGGCGCTATATATGAGCCCGCACGTGTTCACGCAATTCATGCTCGACCTGGGCTGGCAGCGGGTGCAGTGCGCCAGCCTCTTCAGGTAACCTATCCAGGAACGGCTTTCGCTTAATTAAATACAAGATAAAGAAAAAATTGCTTAGCACTCTTAGAAATTAATTTATTAAACGTACATTACTTCAATCTTTCTATTACTATGGGCCTTATTAGTTAGCTAACAGTAACACAACGAGCTATGGAGAGAGCTATGCTCGAATCAGAAATGAGGAGATCCATAGACGAACTAAAGCTACCGACATAGCTCAGCGAATCAGTAAGTGTGGCAGTGGGTAGGGCACATAGCACGGAGAATTAATAAACTGTAAAGAGCTGTGGAGACCACGGACCGGCAAGTAGCGTAGGACGTCCGCCCACGAGATGGACAGACTACGTAATGGAGACCGCAAGGACGCGCTGGATGCGAGCCACTTCCAACCGGTCTTCATGGAAATTGGTGGAGGCCTATGTCTAACAGTGGACGTCTTACGACTGTTACGACTGACTACGACGTTGATGATGGTAACGATTACTTCAACCTTTCGGCAGCCTAGTTGGGGACTGTCTGACAGTATGATGCAGTGGGTGATTATTGTTATAGAGCTGCAGATGTGACTGGTCGCGGAGGGCTGTCTTTCCTCGAGTTGATGCTGTGGACGGCTGCCTTGGAGCCTGCCACTCAACACAGCGGTGTCCCGGCAGAGATACGGTGCCGATACATCTTCAGGTATCAATTGTACCTCAAACAAACATTGACTATTTAAGATACCTGTTTATTGTTCACACCATACAACATACTGTTGACAGAAATAGTGCACCAACTTACTGACTAAATTATTTTTCAAATAATTTTTGTGAGACTATAAAGTAATTTCGTAAAGTGTAACAATGATTGAACCTTACGATCAATTTTAGAATCCATGTCCTAGGTCACTGTAATAATATGGTTTAGCCTTTTATCTGTAATTACTATTAAAATGGATTCAGTACAGAACCGAAAATGAGAAATCTGTTTTGCAGGTATTTCGACGGCAACCGCGATTTGAAGCTGGAGTATGTGGAGTTCAAGGAGCTCATCGCGGCCGCTCGTGCTGCGAGACAGCTTCCCGTTGATGCGCTCAGTGTCGCCAGGGATGCTGACGTTTGCCTTAGGTATACAACGTTTATAGTTATTTCAACCGGGCAAACTGCCTACGATCTGCATTCTGCGGATTACATATTGTTAAGTGTGAATGTATCTTAGTGATGTGGAAATAGTTTTTTAAACTTCCGTACCTTTGAAGGAATCCTTAATAACCAACGTGATGCCAATATCAAAACCTACCTTTGGATGTTTTATCATAACAAAAAATATCGCAATTTCATGCTTATAGTTCCATAGCATAACTTGTTCACAGGAATGAATAGTTTTATCGAATTTCTCCGATATAACGTACCTAATAGAATGACAGACTAGTAGAAGTACCTACTGCTTGACAACACTAGAAGCATTGCCCATTTTTCAGGGTTAGCATTTGGTTCACATTTGATTAATATGTTCGTTCCAGACAACTAGGCATGCAGCCCAACTCGCAGCTGCCCCTGGCGGAGTTTCTGCGAGGAGTGGGCGAACTGCGACTGCGTGGCACCAGCTCCCTGCTGCGCGCACCACGCTCCATCGTTGGATACCTTGTTGACTTACAGTAATGCACTCATACCCTTTACATTTCACACTGGACACATCACCCTCGTTGAATGTACGCTTTTCTCTCTTAGTTTGCAAGTCTTAGCTGTTCACTTTTTAATGAACTGCAGAACATTTATTACCTAATGTACCTACAGTCTACGTAAAATTGTTACAGACTAAAAAGTAGGAGTGAGGAGTTTACGACTGTACATCTAACTGGAACTCTGAGCTTCTGGATTGATCATCTGAATACTTTGTATCTGTTGGCGCTAATAGATTTTTTGTCTGGATTCATTGATAGCTTCTAATGGTACTAGCAATGGCTGAATAAATTTGCAAAGCGCGATTAGTCAGACGTTAGAAAATCAGAAAAGAAAAATGAGGACCTAATCAGGAAATTAGTTAGACACAAAGATAAGATTTTGCTCTAATGTTAAGCTTATAGATCTAATATTTAACAAGCGTATCCTATTTTACTTTTTATTCTTCATGTCAGCATCACCATCTCATGTTTTTTATTACAGAGAACGAGACCGGGAACTCACTCAACTGAACAGTCCAGTAGCCTCAACGTCGAAAGTCATGCCACCAGCACGTAATTTTTTAATTAGACTTTGCCAACTTGGCTCCCTAAAATCAGAGCGTTCTAGTCATATTTTGTAGCAGAACCGATCATCGATAATAATCTATATTACGACGTGACGTTGTAGGCAGTCAGTGTTAGGCATCTAAAGTATTATACAGAAGGACTTTTGGAAATTAATTTAAAACAAATGCTGAGCTACGGGTATAGATACATTTTGCTCATTCATGATGACTGTGCATGAATTTAAAAAAAATACCTATTATTTCTGACCGCTAACTCTACTTACGTGTTAAGGCAATAGGGTCACAACGTGATCGAGTATCTAGAACCTCAATCCCCTGGGGTGTCTTTTGTAGCAGTGAACTGAGATGTCTTATAAATAATGTCTTGTATCCAGCGATACCAATCAGCCCGGGCAGGGCGGGCGACTTGCGGGCGTCGAGTGGGCCTGCGAGTGCATCGCGGCGCTTGCTGCTGGCACCCAAGCCCGACTATAGCGTCGCGGTCTATACTGTTAAGCTGAAGAAACACCTGCCCAACGAAATGCTCGAGCTGAACAACTTCGAGGGTGAGGCTTTTGGAAACTGATCACGACTGAGACTCTGCCATTCCTGAGCATTCCTTTACACATAGGTGCTAAATCCAGCGAACAATTTAATGATTGCTTGCTATGAATTTAGATAGGGGGTTTCCGCCATCCTTTAGATAGGGGGTTTCCGCCATCCAACTCCATCCTAATTCGTACAAAGATCACTAAAAGAATACTGAATACATAGTACAATGGAAACTGATGTCATTGTTTTAATTATATGATGGTAGCGACCCGCCCCGGCTTCGCACGGCTTATTACATACATAATAATATACATCTTGTAATGCATCGTGCTAGTTTGTCACTTAGTAAATTCTGGTGACTGGGTTACAGAGGATGCAGTGTCGCCTTCGACCGCGCGGCTGGTGACGACGGCGGTGATGTCTCTGGACGTGCTGGGCCCGACGTCCTCGCCGGTGGAGGCGCTCGCAGCAGTCCACTACTTCGCGGCGCCCACAGAGAAACCGGCAGTCAGTAACAATCTTGTGATAAATGTTCAGAACGATGGTGATAGAGGAAATTAATGTACCTATATTCTTAATTATGATGGTCCTGTAGGTCCGAAACCTGTATTTTTCTCTTTACCACTTGTCTGGTATCATCATCCCCCCTTTTCTGTTGTCTACCTGTTATCCGGGTACCTTCTCTAGGGTACCATCGTGTCACAAAGTTTTAGGTAAAATTTCTTATTTCACCCATTTTTTTTGCTATCTATACATTAGTATAGTGATACGTATAGTAGTGATGATGCATGGTTGGTTCCAGAAGCGCGCGTCGGGGATGGCGGTGGGCAAGGCGGCGTGGTCGTGGGGCGGCGCCAGCGAGGAGGCTGCGCTGGGCGCGCTACTGCTGCGGCTGGCAGAAGCGGCGCGCGCGGTCTGCGCCGCCGAGCCGCGCCTGCTGCGCCTCTCCTCACCCGTCTACGCCATCGGTGCATAACACAACACACACGCCTTCTCAGCAATGACCGACCAGATTAAAACTCCGAATGAACCCTGATTTAAAAACTGCCCCAATGCTGGGCGGTGCTCTT
Organism: Biston betularia; assembly: GCA_905404145.2. NCBI lineage: Eukaryota > Metazoa > Arthropoda > Insecta > Lepidoptera > Geometridae > Biston > Biston betularia. The sequence goes on from FR989863.1 coordinate 675,937, forward strand.
CTCAAATAATTTATGAATGAAATTAAACGGTCGGTTCGTCATCTTCATTTGACTGTCCTGTCAGCTCGTTTAGTAGCTTATCTACTTGAATAGTTGTACCTACCTAGGGCATGAGTTGGGTTCTCACTGAGGACTAATATTTGTGTGGCGAATAGGTACAATCGTTTGTTATAATAAATAAAGTATTCTATCAGTTATCTTATAAGCTTTGGTTAGTTTGGGGCTAGATGACGCTGTGTGAAATGTCACACTCCCTAATCAACCATAACGTATTTGCTATTGTAAAATAGGGTGTTGTTGCGTCAGGTGACTTGCACGGTAACCTGGCGGCACTGCTGTCGATGGAGAGCTCGTTGTGGCCGCAGGGCGCGGCGCTGGCGCCCGTGCGGCTTCTATTTCTCGGAGACTACGTGGACCGCGGGCCGCACGGCGCCGAGCTGATGGCTTACCTGCTGGCCGCCAAGCTACAGCGGCCGCACGCCGTGCTCATGCTGCGGGGTAACCACGAGACCAGGGACATACAGAAAATGTTCACCTTCTACAAGTGAGGACGATCACGGATTACGTGGAATACATACGCTTCCTGTCTCGGGGTTCTGTACAAAACAACCTGGATCTCTTTTAAACACGAAAATAAATGGCAATTACATGAGCAATCGTAGGTAGTCAGCTGCAGCTAATTACCCTTTAAACCGGAACTCAGTAATGATTACACACTAGTGTTTGTCGGCAAAATATCTGGTATTACAGTGGTACCTACCTAGACGACCTTCTACTAAGAAGATCAGGGAGATTATAACTTGCCTATGATATTGGATACCTACCTAATTAAAGTTCAGCTTACTTGGAGGTCCAGTCCAGGTCTTCAGGATCCGATAGCTTGAGGGACCCAGTGCACCTTAGCCCTAGATTAGATAGCTTAGATTTGAATTACAAGATACTTCTATGTTCCAGTGAATGTATAACTAAATATGGTGAATCTGAAGGTGGAAAAATTTGGAACGCTATAAATAACGTTTTCGACGCTTTGCCATTAGCAGCTGTCGTGGACGACAAGGTATTTGAGACCTACCTAATATCTAGTAGGTAGAACAACACTAAATTGACTTATCTTAATGTTTAGGACAAGTAGGTAGGTACGTAACAACAAATTATAAAATAGTTAGCAAAAACGGATTCGGACGATGCTATTTCCCTATTAATGAATCCTGATTTGTGTTCAGGTGTTTTGCTGCCATGGCGGCATCCCCCCGCCGTGGGTGTGTCCTCTGATATCTGCCATCGACAAGGTGCCGGTACCGCTAACCCGGCCCGCGGAGCAGAGCTCCATCGCTTGGGAGCTGCTCTGGAATGATCCGGTCAAGTTCGTATTCTTAGATAGCTGGGCTTGTGCCATCCTTTAATTGGTGGTAGATTTCCTTAGCTGAAGGTCGTCAAGGTAGGTACCAAATATTCTACAGCCAAGCAGTAATGTGTAAATATCACTGTTCCGGTTTGAAGGTTAGGTACCGCAGCTAGCGAAATTACACGGCTGTTGAGACTTAGGTAGGTACCATCGAAAGTCTCAAAGTAGGTAATGAGCGCCAATGGACTTTGTTTTGCTACTCAGTTATATTTATCGCTGCAATGGTGAACATGTGTTATCTCTTGCGATGAGACAGTCTCGTTATATTTTACATAAAAAACTTTATATAAAATACCTACTGGTACCACTGCTTTTTGGAAGCCATAGAAAGAAAATTGAGATAAGCCATTATTTATTGATAGTTAGCCTCACTCTAGCCTGCTAGTAAATCCGCCATTGCCCCAGACGTACCTATGTGTTGTACTCGTAGGCCCAACAAGATGACAGCAACGCTGGCGCTGGAGCTGGCCGCCAACGAGGGGTTCGCGGCCAACTCGAAGCGCGGCACGGGACACGTGTTCGACCAGACAGCGCTGGACCGCTTCCTGCTCGCCAACCAGCTGTCGCACGTCGTGCGAGCGCATGAGATGCACCAGAACGGGTTCATGGTACGACACCCTATTGCATTATGACAAAACCAGGAAACAAGTGTTTGTTCTGTGTCTCATTTGTCTTTTAGAAACATTTTGCTACCAGGGGTCATTTTGCGAAAGACCCATTCTGCGACGTAACCATGTGAAATAATCTATTTTTTCAGTGTCAACTACGCGGACGGCTGGTGTCGGTATTTTCTTCGTTCCATTACTGTGGAGGCACCAACGATTCCGGGGTGGTCATGCTCGAGGGAGGCAAGTTACGACTTATTAGAGTCAACGCTGAGTAACTTGGAGCACATCTCCACCCAGGCGACATGAAGCTGGCTTATTTACGTTTTCAAGAAAGAACTGTAGCGTTATTGGTTTGTTTTGTTCTTTAAAATATCGATCAAGCTTTGCTTCACTTTCTTGGATAGAGTGGCAGTCTGTAAATGAGCACATGTGAGCAAATGGTGGTACAATGCATTGCACATATTATGTCACACCAATTTTGCACAATAAGTTAATTGTGCAAAATTGGTGTTTTTTGTTTAAATTTTTTGTTGTTATTTTGTACTATTTGGAAGTATAATGACCTGATATAGGTTGTTTTTAAATTTCATACGAAAAATTCAAATTTTCTTAAAACTGCATGAAAAATAGAACCATCCGATATACCAGCTTTCAAATTTTGAGAATTTAAATATTTGTGTATTTTTGTTATTTATTTTATATTTCAATTTGTGATTTGTTAGATATTATTTGTGGTGCTTTTAATTATACAAATCGATGTCATGTTTATTTATTTATTTCATTATTTAAAAAAAATCGTAGACCCTTTCAGGTAGAAACTTTATTACAGATATTTTAAAGTAGGAGCTTACAATTATACGTTTTTACATTACACAAAAATCTATGCTACATTATTCCGTGACAAAAAGACGCAAATTAGAAATTTAGGTTTTTATTGTGGTATTAATAAGTGTGTAGATTTGACTACGCTAGATCAACGAGGGGAAAAGAGAAGGAAATATATTTGTTCTCCTACCTTGCGACAAAGACTTATAGCATTATTATAAGACCTTCACTATTTCTCCTAAATATAATTGCCAATTGCATATTATACAGATAACTAAACAAACATAAATATTGGAATAAAAATGATTAATAAATGATATAGTAAGACACGAAAAGACATGCCCAAATACACAACCAATAAAGCAAGGCTATAATCATTTTTGAGTTTATTTCGCATAGGTAAATATTTTTTTTCACATTCTATGTGTGCTACACACATTTCGTTTACATAATGCTAGATACTCATACACTTCCCGCTAATAATGATAATTATAAAAGATTTTACCTTTTATAATTATCATTATTAGTAAAATTAATTATTAATTAAAAACATTGTCACGATTTGCTGCCTTTTCGTCAGGGAATAGTCATCACTTTTTGGAAAATGTTTTTGTAATAGTTCACTTAACAACTATAGATTTTCATTTCACGTGTTTCAAGATATATAAAGAGAAAATGTTCTATAAACCTTGCCAGTGATAAAGAATACATTTCGATTGTGTTTGAAATCATGTGTTTTTTTTTGTAAGTCACTTTTTATATAAGACTACAAAAATACCTTGTAAATAAATTAAACACGAATTAAGTTTCTATTTTACAATTACGAGTAATTTAAACCTAGCCCTAGCAATTTGAACAACTAGAGTTGACAGAAGCATACGAATATTTCAACAGGGAAACTAATTATAATTTATATCTTACATATTGAAAGAACAGTTGTCAGTTTTTAAGTTATTTACATTATAAATACACAATACACAAAGTGTGATGCGTTGTAAACTAATTTTGACATGTCAATTGTTGTAATGTATACAGAATTATTCCTTATAGTATTCGGATATATTTCTCTCTAAGTACACAACATAATATATTTTGTCACATTCTATATGGATTCCGTCCCAATTCTATCTCATCCCTCTTGAGATATACAATCTAGTGGTCGTATTCTCTTGAGATCCAGATTTTTTTTATGTACTTAAATGTAATGAGACGAACGATGCGCTCTCCTGATGGTAAGAGATAACGCCTGTCCATGACCATTGCAGCGATACACAGAACTTTGAGTAGCAAAACAAAGTCCAGGGCAGCACTGCTTTGGCGCTCATTACTTAGAGACTTTCGATGGTTAGTCTCGACAGCCCAGTAATTTCGCTAGCTGCAGTAGGTACCCTTCAAACTGGAACACAGTAATGTTTACACACTACTGCTTGGCGGCAGAATATCTGGTACTGCGGTGGTACTTACCTAGACGACTTTCTGCTAAAGAAATCTACCACCAAGTGATAGATATACGATCACAAGATCGTATAATATCTCTGTGATCTGGGCATCGAGGTCGCACCCTCAACACCCCCTGGGGCAGTGTCCCTTGCGCCCAGCCTCGACAATGATGCCCCCATCGAGGCCGATTTCCCACCTCGCTTGAAAAGGAAGGGGTATTAACCCATACTGAACTCCCAGTTTAGCGCGACTTGTAGCGATGATAGCTCAGTGGTTAGCGCGGTCGACTCGCATGAAGTGCGTGGGTCCAAAACATAGTGATGAAACCATAGCATGGTGGTAGGGTACTTACTAGTACTCGGCTGGCTAGCTACCACCCCCAAGTTGAAAATCTGCCGCCAAGCACCTAACGGTGTGTTCCGGCAGCCTCACTAGAGAGCCAGTTCCATTCCAGGCTAGGTGTGTTTTACCATCTTCAACCACACCGTCACTTAACATCAGGTGAGCTGTGGTCGAACACCTAGCCTGTTCACCATAAAAAAAAAGACTTGGTGTGTGTTATAGAGTTTAAGTTTTGAATTTTAATAAAATAGCAACTCGTAAAAAACCGGTTTATAACGTTTCACACTTTGTGGATCGCCTTAGTGCCGTCCCTCTATATCCTAATATACTCTACAGGAAACGAATGGGGATATAGCTACATATGAAAACTGTGTTTGAGAGGGAGTGTGAAATGGTGATAGCTCGATCATTTTCCAATAAGACTGGTATGCCTATGATATAATAGTTTGGATGAAATATTATGGCAAAGAAATTAATAATTTGTGTTAGTATAAACTTAATTTTCAAAATAAATCCCCGTTGAATACGAAAATTTGGATTAAGGTGGTTCGATTTCCATACAAATAGTTTTTTGCCATTTATGGACAAATGGAGAAAAATATTACTGTGAAATATTACAGTACATTATTAGCATAAAAACAAATTCATGAATGATTTATGAATTTAGGATTTTTGAAGCAAGCATTTGTGATTTACCGCAAATAAAGACCAAAATAAATGCCAGTAGCTGTGATTTCACTGTAAAATTATGCTCCATTTGTCCATAAATGGCAAAAATTTGTTTGTATGGAAATCAAACCACCTTAAGGATTTATTATTAGTGTTAACTAATATCATCAACACATGAATGTAGAAGTAACATAATTATAGATAATTTTCAATAAATTGTTGCAACTTTATTACAGGATACTGTAACAAAAACTGAAGTCGGTATTTTAATAACAACTCTTACGGCTTCAGTTGCTAGATTTTATATTTTTGCATTGCAGGACATTAGACAAAGACATTTTTAATAGTTTTCAATCTGTTGACTAAAACCCTATATTGTTTATTTTAATTAGTAGTAAGTACCACCGCAGTACCAGATATTCCCCCGCCAAGCAGTAGTGTGTAAACATTACTGTGTTCCGGTTTCAACAGTACTGACGGTAGTGAAATTACAATGCTGTTGAGCCTTGCCATCAAATGTCTCAAAATAATGAACGACAAAGCAGCAATACCTTGGATTTTGTTTTGTGACTCAAAAGTTCTGTGTATCGCTGCAATGGTCATGGTCGTTATCTCTTACCATCAAGAGAGTGTCTCGTTCGTCACAATAATTTTTTACAGGACACACTTCCAGTTGTCAAAGATTGTAATTAGTCGGTCATCGTACAGAGCTGTAGTAACCTATCGAATCTAACCACTTTACCACGTTTGGGTGGAGAATACCACACACGACCATCCTACCAGCTGATGGCTAAACAAATGGCCACAGAAACATTGCTCATATAGTGGTACGGTACAAGTTTCTAATGCGAAACCTCTATTGGCGTGCCTTGGCAGTAAAACCGACTCGTATGCCGTGACGGCAAACGGCGTGACGCCACTTTCACATCTGCCGGGCATCCCGTGATGATGACAGATGTGGTGTATAATGGTCGGGTACAGATATATCCCATCAGAAATATCTTCCGGCTGGCTTGGATGGATTGGATTGGAGGATGGCTTAGTTAGAGCTGCCGAGTTCTAAGATCCTGCATCTCTTCAGTCGATTTAGGCATTTTTTGTTTTAAATTATGTAATGAACGAAACACTTTACTGATGGTAAGAGAATCCTCAATCAGAGAGTCCTTTCAATTGTCTAATGAAATTTTCATATAGTTTTATGCTTTACAAAGTTTGTTTGTTTACTTTAGCTGATAGGGGAGGGAGGGAGGTTGATAATGGGTGTAATTAGAATGATGTAATAAGTGAGCAGCCCCGGGGTGGAGCGGGCGCTCAGTGCGGCTAGAGCAGCAACTTGCCGGAGAGTATCTCGAGCGCGGCCTTGCGGCGCAGGTAGGGCATGTGCGCCTGCGTGAAGGTGTACGGCGCGTCGCGAGCAGAGAACTCTGCGAACGTGCACGAGAACACACCGCAGTCACTGCCATTCATCTGCTGCGGGATGTCCTGGAATTCGAGCAACATAAAATGAATGATAGTTCAGTGGTTAGCGCGGTAGGTTCGCATGCCGAAGGGCGTGGGTTCAAACCCCAACAATGGGCTTGAGCTGCCGGAAAAGGAAAACATCGTAAGGAAACCATAGCATGGTGGTAGGGTACTTTCTAGTACTCGGCTGGCTAGCTACCACCTTCAAGTTGAAAATCTGCCGCCAAGCATCTAACGGTGTGTTCCGGCAGCCTCACTTGAGAGCCAGTTCCATTCCAGGCTAAGTGTGCTTTAGGATAGGGAGTAAAACCGCGGTATGCAGATAATCCAGAAGTAAGAAATACCTTTAAGCATTCAATCTTCCAGTCAGTGTCATCAAAAGGCTTCCCTTTCTTGTCCTGGTGCTCGTCTCGGAGATAATTCAGCAGGGCGCTGAGGCAGGCATGGTTGCGGCCGCCCATGCTGTCCAGGTAGTTGATCTTCTTGGCGCGGAAGTCGACGATGGAGACGCACCAGTGCACGCCCAGGTGCACCGGCACTACCATCAGGTCGTGCGCGAATACGTCCACCTGGAGAAGCAGCCAATGTGAATAAAAATATTAGTAATATTTTTTACTTGATAAGTATTGTTTTTATACAGCTTATATAGAAGACTAGCAGCTCGTCCCGGCTACGCACGGGAAAACAAAACTCGATTAAAAATATAAATATAGCCTATGTCACTTAGTGATAATGTAGCATTCTAATGATGAAACAATTCGGTATGTAAAGTTTTTTTTTTGTATTTATTTTATATTTTTTACTGATAGTAAACTTTATTTTATGAAACTAATTTGAATATTTTGGCTTTCTATGCGGTAGTTTAATTCTAATACATTTTCAAACTTTTTATAGTTATGACGTCATAACATTGGCTGAATATGTAAAATATGTGCACCTTTTTTAGGCACTGAAAGAATCCTTATACAGCCAAGGACATGACGTCATTAGAAGTTAATTGAAAGTCAAATTTATTTTATGTATTTTATTAAAATAAACCCCGTCTCATAGTTTAAAGAGTTTTAAACGGAAAAATCATGTACAGGAATGTAATATTTCGAAATGGTTTTGGAATTAGCAAAGTATTTTTTTTCTTTACATACCGAATTATTCAGATGGGTCCAGTAGTTTCAGAGCCTGTCAATACAAACAAAAAATCAAATATTTCTTCTTTATAATTAGTGTAGATGTAGATGACAACTGTAATCGTTAACCATATTTACAGCCCCGTTGGCTCATTGGCAGTGTTTCTGCCTTGAGAGCTGTAGGACGTGGATTCGATTTCCACAGGAAAATAAATTAAAAAAACTCTACTGATGGTAAGCAATGATGTGTTCAAAGAACACATCTACTTGTTTGATTTGCAATACTATAATGTGACATGCCATTGAATTAAAAAGTTTGATACTATCTAATATACATGATGTATACATGATTTCAAAAAAATCAAACATTTGCATACTTTAGTGTTCTTTTGCTTACATTTAGTTTTTTGTGTACATATAAAAACAATATGTATATTTTATGATAATTTGTTTTAAGTGTTTTACGATTTTCTACAATTGTATTAAAAAATTGAGTTTACCTTCAAGGGGGGCATTATGTGCTGTGCAGTAATATTGTCATTTAAAATAGCAATGGAGTGACAAAGTACTTTAAATTTAAGATTTTTACACACCTTTCTGGTCCATCTGCGCAGGCCAGCCTGTCCACTCTGCATGAGCTTAGGGTAGAAGAAAGTGTTTGCTGCATACACCTTTGGCAGGTCCTTTCGCTCCTCACTGCGTTGCATCAGCAAGTTCATATAGAAGTTAATTACTTCGTCATTCAGCCAGTTTAGTCCTGACAAGGTCTGAAGATCACGTCTAGAAAAAAATACAGGATTGTAGAATTCTAAGGAATCTATAGAATAAATTTGACACAAGAGAGGGATGTAGTAAGCACATACCTATGTATCCTTAAATTAAATTTCTCTACAAGTAACTGGCCAGGAGGCCCAGGCCCTAATGCTCTATTTACTAATTTCTCCTGCTCTGGTGTAAGCAGCGGTAACTCGACTGTCGGTTGTGGCTCCTCCAGCAAGCTCTCTGGAATGCTAAGCTCATGCTTCAACTTATGCTCTAACTGTGCTATTCTCTGCTCACTGTTTACTTTAGCTATGATATCCGACTCCCGCCTAGCGTCTTTCACTTTCTCTTGAGTTTCTAATCTCAGCTTTCTGTACTTAGTATCTAACTTTGATAGCCAGTCGCCCGATGTTATGGCTTTGTCTCTATATGAATCTCTCAGTGTGTTTACAGGACCTATTTTTACTGATGATGAAGTGGATGTATCTGATGGGATTACTTCTATTTCTGAATCGGAAGAGTTTAATGATGCAACTGTTATAGGATCATATTCGTTTGTAAGATTGTTTTCTTTCTCAGCTATAATCCCTTTCTCTACCACATTAATTTCATGTAATGCCTTCTTTTGCGCTTTCTGGGTGTTTCTAAATGATGCCATTTCTTCTGCCAGATTGAATAATTGTAAGGGCTTCCCGAAAGTTGGCTTCATAGAGCCTGCTACTTTTTTGATCAGCTCTTGGTAGTTTTTCTTTTCATCTAAATTGAATACTTCATTGAGTGTTGTCCTAGAGTTGCCGTTGAGGCCTAGATATCTATTTCTTGAGAGATTCAACTGTTTTGATCCTACCATCCACCTAGGTACTGGAGTGGGTGGTTTCTTGTATGATTTAGTTATCCCAGGTGGTGCTATAAACTTGCTATATGATCGAGGAGACATGACACTCCTGTCACTTGTTCTATGTGATAATTTATAGTATATTGGCTCTTCGTTGGTGACACCTCTGTTTTCATTACTGATGAAGTATTTATATGGTTTGGTGGGAGGCGGAGTTGTAACTTTCTTGACAAATATAACATCATCATCATCCTCAGTTTCATTTGGATAGTCTTCATAATCATCTAAATTGACAAAGTATTTTGGTTTCCTTTTGATTTCTGGTTTTGTTTTCACAATCTTGACCTATAACATAAACAATATATACTAAGAATGAGTAAGAAACAAATTTTATTAAAAACTGTAAAATATGTATTTCTATCCAATAAACACTACAGATATTTTGGATTTTCTAATGACTAAAGCTATTTCAATTCCAATGTGTTTTGCATCTTTTACCAAAGCTACCTCATTAGAAATTTTTTGAATAGTTAAGTGACATACTTCCTGATCTTCATCATCATCTTCGTCTATCACAGCATGTACTATAGGAGTGTGATTTCTAGTTTGCCTTGCCGGTGTTGTTGATTCTCTATCCTTCACACCTACAAATTGTATTGGCACATTCCGCACTCTAGCTCCAAGCCTAGTGGCAGGCTCCAGAGGGGTGGATGTACTTGGATGGCCAGGTTCAATCTGTATCGGCACATATCGGACATTGCTTCTCCTCTCTTCTGATTCCCAGCCATCTGAAACAAGATTTATGATCAATGTTTTGCTTTGTTATAATGATAATTAAGTTTTTGTTTAAAACAGCAACACAATATCAGTGAATTTATGCTAACTTTCAAGAATCGCCTTTGCAGTTGAAATTTATTAGTATGTACACAGCACTTACTTGTGTTGCTATTACCGGACATCGCAGAAGGGAACACAGTTTTCATTAATTGTTTAGGCCGCTTAAGCGCCGGCGTGTCATCCTCCGAAGAAAAACCCTCATCTCCCCTGAAACAAGAGGGAGAATGCACAACACCGCATTTATAGCTATTGATCGTATATCGCAGGCGATTCTTACTTCCAGAACTTGGAAGCCGCTTTCAAAGGCAAAGAAAACATTTTCCTTCGGTTTTTAGACCAATAACATAGATTTTACGCCGTCTTTGCCGCCATAACCCGAATCGTAAACATGAACAAGAATGACATACCTGTCTCGCTTGAAGCTCAGCCTGTCCGGGGAAATTTCTTCACTCAACCCCAAAAGACTTCTGATGTAAGTCACGACAGACTTCATTATAATTAAATTACGATGCCATCACTTATTTATGTTGTATTTCACACGTAAAATGCTAAAAAGAAATTCAACTGAACCTCAAAAAGACAACTGTGCATTGCTACCAAAGACAAGCAAACAAGTATGAAGCAAACAAACCAAAACCAAGTCAACAAAAAGCAAAATGGCGAAGATTGAGAAGATTCAATTGTTTTTTCTTTATTTTTAGCATTGGTCTTTGTGTATTCTGCCAGTATGTATTTTAGCGTCCAAGTAACTTGAGTACGAGAAGAGAGAGTTATTGAGCTATGTTTTAATTACGTTTAAAGTCACGAAAAGTAAGTCATGCTCTATGGCACTACACTACATAGGTACTTTAGTCCAGTCTACTTGTAACGTACTACCTAAAAAGAAACACAAATGCTTTTACGGAGTTTTGGAAATAACACGAAAAGTTTCATCCTTTCACCACATTACCATTTGCGCCAAGCAAATGCACTATTGTCACTCGTTTATACCGATAAGCTAATGTGCGCTTTTTGCTATATGTGGTTTTTTTCCCATAATATTGATGATTAGAAATTATGGACTCGTAACTTGTTGGCAGTTGCCGATGAATTGCTAGAGATTAAAAATTTGGTTGTTTTTTTTTAGCGGGAACGCGGAAAGAGTCATGTCGCCCCGGTGTATTTTTTTCCAAAACTAGTGTTTTGTCGAGTGTTTGTAGATAAAAATGGTGGCGTTTTATTCGTAAAGTGTCGAATCACAAGCGCGACTATGGGAAAATGATATAATGTGGCGAAACATGACATTTCGTGTTGCTTCCAAAACTCCATCGAAGCTTTATAGTAAAGTCGCCACTACTTTACTAAAGCATGACTGGCACGAACTGACACGAAATGGACTTGAATAAGACGACTTTGACGATAACCATAGCTAAGATACAGCAGAAATAACACTTAAGACAAGGCAGTATGGCTTTATAGCTTTAGCCTGCCCGAAGGGGCAAATTATAAAAAAAAAAAAATGTTGTTGCTGTGATTCTCTTTCAAATCCGAGTTTTGGCGGGAACGCGGGAAGAGTCGTGTCGCTTCGTTGTATTTTTTTCCAAAACTAGTGTTTTGTCGAGTGTTTATGCATAAAAATGGTGGTGTTTTATTCATAAAGTGCCGAATTACAAGCGCGAGTGTGGGAAAATGATATAATGTGGTGAAACATGAGTTTTCGTGTTGCTTCCAAAACTCCATCGAAGCTTTATAGTAAAGTTGCCACTACTTTACTAAAGCATGACTGGCACGAACTGACATGAATTGGACTTGACTAAGACGACTTTGACGATAACCATAGTTAAGATACAGCAGAAATAACACTGAAGACGAGGCAGTATGGCTTTATAGCTTTAGCCTGCCCGATAGGGCAAATTAACGAAAAAAAAAAAAATCTTTCAAATCCCATCTGCTCGATTTTTATTTTCGTTCTAGGTGTTTTTATTTACATTTATGTGAATTAAAAGAAAGTTGCTGCAAAGAAATAAAAAATACCAAAATGCTCCAACCAGTAATGCATATCCTAAAACAGAAATCCATTGTTTTAGCAAGTGGGTCCCCTAGACGGAAGGAACTGATTGAGAATATCGTATGTACAAGAAATCTTAATGATAAAACTTACATACTTTTAACTGGCATACAAATAGTATTACATACCCTAAGTTTCATATAAGAGTTAATGAGCTTTTAGTTCAATTAATTCCAATATGAAAATTTCATACTCCGTGTGATTTCATACAGCCATGTGCTGGGTAAAGTACCTACGCTACAGTTGATAACTTAAAACTTTTAATACCCTAACCTACAACGTTGCATCATCAACATTATTTTATTCTAATTGGGTATCTACATAATTACCTATTAGATAGTAATTTTTTATTTTTGGCCACTGCCCAGGGTTAGATTTAGTACCGCGATTTTTTTTTAAAAGATCGTATTGTATAAATTATGGTGATACAATTATACATGTTTACTTTTTCTTAATCAAAGTACCAATGAACAAATTCTTTTTTAGGATTAAAGTTTGAATCCTCTGGATTTCTGTAGAAAAAAAAAACAAATATACTATAAAAGGTAACAATAATTATATGAGACATTAATTTCTATTGACTAACCTATTATACAAAGTATAATTATGTCTATTTAAGTTAAAATATTGGTAGTGTTGCCAAAAGGTACTAAAGTAACTAATACCACTTATTAACAATTAAAATAGAACAAATTATAATTATTCATAACATGAATACCGTCTAAGCCATGAAATAAATAAATGTTGGAATTGGCATAGGTTACTTCATACCTATGTACATACTTATGATGTCACAGAATAGTTATATTTTTCTATATCATACAAATGTACCATTATTGTTTGCCATCCCTGCTACTGCCCCATTTTGGAATAACTTTGACAAAGTTATCCCAAGTAAGAAAAAGTGGTAGACAATAGAATATGTAAACCAAATACTGTAACCATTATTTTTCTATTTATTTTTGTTTAGAAAAGCACGAAAATATCAGTACTTCACAATATAGTGATAGATGCATAAAATTTATATTTTATTCCAGGGTTTAAAAGTCAGACTTTGCCCGTCATTATTCGAAGAAAACCTTGATCCGAAGAGTTTCAATGGTTTTTCTGAGTTTGTGGAAGAAACTGCATTTCAGAAAGTGATAGAAGTTGAGAATAGGCTTAAGAGTGGTGGAGAAATAGTAGATGTTGTTATTGGAGCTGATACAATGGTCACCTTGGATGGGGAGTTGTTTGGAAAACCAACATCGGAAGCAGAAGCATATGATATGCTCTCACGGTTAGTTTTTAGTAATAGTTCAATATTTTGTAATGTATTATGTAAATGTAAATATAGTAGGTACATACACATGGGGTTGTTTTCATTAATGAATGGTCTTTTCAAGATTTGATTTTGATTTTTGATTTAATCAAAAAATAATTTTCTTTTCTTTTTTGGCCTAGGAATGCTGATATGTGTAACCATGTACATATATTAGAGTAAATATTTTATGATTTACAAAAAATTACTGTAGAAACAGTAAAATAATAGGTCATACCTATAGATTTTACTGTTTCTTGTACCTATTTTTATGTTTGTTTCAATGTATATTGACAGTACCATTGGTGAAAAAAGTTTTATCACTTTCCCTTTATTTATAAGCTACATTTTGTAGCGATAATAGCTCAGTGGTTAGCGCGGTAGGTTCGCATGCCGAAGGGCGTGGGTTCAAACCCCAACAATGAGCTTAAGCTGCCGGTGAAGGAAAACATCGTGAGGAAACCATAGCATGGTGGTAGGGTACTTTCTAGTACTCGGCTGGCTAGCTACCACCCTCAAGTTGAAAATCTGTCGCCAAGCATCTAACGGTGTGTTCCGGCAGCCTCACTTGAGAGCCAGTTCCATTCCAGGCTAGATGTGCTTTACCATCTACGACCACACCTTCACTTAACATCAGGTGAGCTGTGGTCAAAACAACTAGCCTGTCAACCATAAAAAAAAAAAAAAACATTATTTCCAGTCTATCTGGCCGAGGACATAAAGTGTACACTGGTGTTGTGGTGAAATCTGCAGACCAAGTATTCAGATTCACTGAAACAACTAATGTCATATTTGGTAATATGGATGAGGAACAAATCAAAGGCTACATTGCTACTGGAGAACCCATGTGAGTATTTAGTTTACAACCCATTGATGTATCAAATACTGTTTATGAAGTGGTTGGCTGGCGGTTACAAGATATGCTTCATAACCATTAGATTATCTTATTACTTATTTTATATTATACAGTGTAAACTCTTTATAACGATAAACTCTCTATAACATAGAAAAGATCACAATTTGGTTGGTTTACCTTAAAACCCACACATTGATACACTCTTTATAGCGCAGCAGCCTTTCTCTATTACGAAGAAATGTATTCATATTTAGACACAGAAAATCGTCACGGTGTTATTGTTTATGTTATCTTATCAGGTTACAAAAGATGCCGACTAAACCTTTGAGGCCCCGAAACTTCTGAGGTCGTAAACAACCGTCTTGCTTTTGTTATTGTTAATTGCCTTGAACACGTGCTTGGTTTGCTTGAAAGGATGATCTCGAACTAAACACCTACCTATCGTATTATCAGTCGTGAACCAACTTTGGAACTGTTAACATGGCCAGTAAAAGAAAAGCGTTATGTGTTGACGAAAAAGTTTGTGTGATACGTGCGATTGAAAAGGGAGAAAAGAAAAGCGACGTTGGAAGACGTCTTGAACTAAGTCACTCCATGTAACGGTAACTCTCTATAACGATAAAAAATGCTCGGTCCCTTGAGTTTCGTTATAAAGAGTTTACACTGTAATATAATAAATAGGAAGTGTTTGTTTGAATCGCTGAACCTACCTCTTGAAGAAGTTTATAGGCTATTTAATTTAACATCACAAATACAAGATACAATCCTTAGGAAGCCGATGGTGGATGAAAACCATATTACACAGGTAGTACATAATTTATGTAAACACAAATTTACAGTGAAGTAAAATACCTATTGATAGCCTGCATAATACCTAATGTAAAATATTTTTTTGTCATCTCTGTATATTTTGTCAGAGTAGAATGCTGCTCTATCACTCTTCAAGAGTGTCTATGCTCACCTCTGAATGTCATTTTCTTGCAGGGACAAAGCAGGAGGATATGGGATCCAGGGTGTCGGAGGCACATTTGTAGAGCGAGTGGATGGAGATTACTTCACTGTTGTGGGATTGCCCCTCTTCAGGCTCACCTCTGTACTTTATAACATGTTTAAACAGAGCTAGACAAATAGATATTCATCGGTAAAATAATATAATTTCGCCTAAACTTAGTGTTTTGGGCACAGATTAGGATTTTCAAGTTGAAAATCAACAACCAAGCACTTAACAGTGTATTCCGGAAGCCTCATTTGGGAGTTCCATTTCATGCTAGATGTGCTTCACCTTCTGACCACACCGTCTCTTAACATCTGATGTGCTGTGGTCAAACAACTAACCTATCAATAGTAAAAAAAAATTAAACAACAATTTATTTCAGTAACCTTTTTATAATGATACGACATAGCTTGAACAAATTACCTCTTATTTATTCCCGGGTTATGCCTATTATTATTATTATTTTTTTATAGCGGCTAGGCAGACCGCTATAAAAAAAAAGGCTAGGTGTTTGACCACAGCTCACCTGATGTTAAGTGACGGTGTGGTCGAAGATGGTAAAGCACACCTAGCCTGGAATGGAACTGGCTCTCAAGTGAGGCTGCCGGAACACACCGTTAGATGCTTGGCGGCAGATTTTCAACTTGAGGGTGGTAGCTAGCCAGCCGAGTACTAGAAAGTACCCTACCACCATGCTACGGTTTCCTCACGATGTTTTCCTTCACCGGCACCTCAAGCTCATTGTTGGGGTTTGAACCCACGCCCTTCGGCATGCGAAGCGACCGCACTAACCACTGAGCTATCATCGCTACAAAATGCCTATTTTTAATTTAATTTTTCGTACCAGTTAAAATGAATTTAACCTGTGACTTGTAGTGGATTCGTTGGATGTTCGCTTTCTATGATGGCGCTGTGTGTAATGTCCTATGATATTTATATTTATATTTATTTATAATACAGCCAGATAAATTTCACTTTTTATGTAAAAATATTTTAATGATAATTCCACCAAATACCTAGTTGTAAGTATAATAAATAATCTATAATGGTTATTTATATTGTGAGTGTAGTATAAATTAGTGCTGTGGACTGTGATGATTTAATTCCTACTTTAAGTATCAAATTTATTATATGTTATTTTTACCCAACTGACTAAGGAGGGTAATGTTTTTTAATTTGTTAATAAAATGTTTCAAAGGAGATACGCTTTTTACCAAGGTTACAATAGCTACATGAACTGTAGGCGTTAGATTCCCACCCAAAAGAAACGCTTATTTATTTTATTTTACATGGAAAACAAACAGCTGCTAATTTTGAAAATAAATAGGATATAAGTTATCATACAAAAGCCTAAAACATAAGCTTAAAAGTTAAGCGGAAAAAAACTACGCACGTGCGTACGTACCTTGAACACTCAAAATGAACTTCCGCAAAGTACCTAACGCCTGAATCAATCAAATTAGTTAAAAGCAAATAAATATTGGAGAATATTTTCACACGGATACCAAACTAAGCAGAGCCTGTATTATGGGAACCAGTTTCCCTACTGTGCTAAATGAACTATCAGTGTAATGATATTTCTGTTAGGCGTTGATGAAAAAGCTACGCGACTGCTGACCTTATTGCGTGGGCATACGATATGCGGTCGCGTCTTTAGCGCCTGACAGAAATAAGGCTGGAAGCTCACAACGAGAGCAGAATTTTTTATTTTTTTTATAATTACATTATACACGTAGATGTACAGCATTAGACACGGAACAATTATTTCCAAGTTATATATCCATAAATTAATGCCAAGTTATGGATTGCATACAGTTTCCAACTCTTAGAAACGCCAGTTTCCCTCACTTGTTGGTTTGATAACATTTTCCGTATTTATGTTATCGTTGCAATATTATACCTATACCTATACATATACCTGTACAGTGTACATACATTTATTGTATAAGGCGTATTTATTTTATTTGTATTATATTATAATAAAATAATTATGGAACTGGCTGTCTTACTGACTGGAATGTATATGACTAATTGATAATCGAAATAAATGAAATTGGAATTAGGGACGGAAAAATAAATTGTCTTCAGGGTACAAAATAGCCCACAGTACTTATCTAATCAAAAGTATAGTAAGCTATGCTAACTGTATCACGACACCAGCCTCTCAGCCATCCTCCACTTTTTTTCCATTTCTCAAGGAGACAGCGCTCGCATGTTTGTATAAAAACAAGCTATTGTGCGTGTGGGAACATGGTCCCATGCCACCTGTTTTGCAAACGTACGTTTACAATTTTTGGATAGATTTGGTCGAGTCGAAACTTATTGTAAGCCAAATTGATGACAGCATTTTTAGAAATTTTTTAAGGTAAGTATACTATTCATATTCATTTAAGTAGCTAAGCACTAAGTAAGTGCAACAATAGTGCCAATACATTCATAATTTTCAAATATCCCTAAACGAAATATATATTATGATTAACAAATGAATTGGCCATAGACGGTTTTATGGTAATGACATCTTTAAATAAATATCGTAGGACATTACACACAGCGCCATCTGCCCCCAAACTAAGCAGAGCTTGTGTGATGGAAGTCAGATAACTGATAGAATACATAAATACTTTTTTTTTTGTGAATACATACTTATAATACGTACAGAACACCCAGACACAGAACAAACATTTGTATATTCACAAAATGTTTGCCCTGAGTGGGAATCGAACCCACGCCCTACAGCTCTCAAGGCAGATAACTACCAATGCGTCAACGGGGCTGTCGAATTTATCAATTAATTGAAAATTAATTGCACCATTGCGTTGCAAGGACGAAAACTCGTAGGTAGGTAAAATGCCCATAACTTGAACCTGCCTTTGTTATAATACTTATCTGCTTAACCAAGTCTGATATGACCATTTTGACCAATGCTCTTTTCAACAATAAACAAATACTTAGCAATTTTTGGCGTTCTTGGTAAAATAGTATGTTTATTGTTTAGGTCCGTATAGAATAAAAAACAACACATTTCAACAACAAAAACAACTCGAATAACAACTACATTTTACTTTTTTTTTAAATTAAATAATTATGAGACGTATGAGACGCTCTTCTGATGGTCAGAGATATCGTATGCCCATGACCATTGCTGCGATTACACGAAGTTTGAGTAGCAAAACAAAGTCAAAGCAAAACAAGTAAGCCTTTCGATGGTTAGTTTCAACAACCTTGTTGTTTCGCTAGCGGTATCTACCCTTCAAACTAGAACAGAGTAATGTTTACACACTACTGCTTGACGCCAGAATATCTGGTATTATGGTGGTGCCTACCTACCTAGACGACTTTCTACCGTCAAGTAAAAGTCAAACATTAAACTTTTCAAAAAGCTTACAATGCTCTGAAACAGGACCTACTCGTACTTCCGATCTCCTTATAATATAACTTCCGAGCCGTGTATTTCACTCGGCAATCATCGTAGAAAAAACTTTCCTTACTTAACTTAGATAAAAAAAATCTGCCGGAGTGTGGGAACCGCTGACAGATGTGCTCTGCTCTCTGTTTCTTTGCCATGCGCCTTATGCTGGATCAAAAATATCTCTTCAGCCTACTACATTTTTTTATGACCCGTCTAAGGGAAGATGCGGTCAACAGTAGAGTAGGTACGCTAGCCTAGAAGAAACCGATTCACTCACGACTGGAAGGCACCCAGATTGTATCTATCAGGGAACAGCCACTCTGGCAGCAAATTCCATTGTTTAGCGTTTCGTACAATGAAGGTGGAATGAATAGTAGGTATAAGTAGATATTTATTCCCATTCTTGGAAAGATCGTGGCATCAGAGTTTTGGGGGAATGTAACATAATATAACACCTATTATTTTCCAATAGTAGGTACCTACTTGTGTTTTTAGAGTAAGTATAAAAATTGTGATGTTTTCACATATTACGAGCGCGTGTGTGGGAAAGTGATATAATGTGTCACCATAATTGTATGACTTACTATACTTTTTTTTCATTGAAACTAATAATTACTCTTAACAATTAGCCTTCATAACGATGATCGTCCCTCGCGACGCACTGGCGGCTCCCACGGTTCCCGGGAACTGTCGTCTTTCATTTAATTAAGAATTAGAAACAGTCATATTTTCTTCTTACTGATGAGGGGTTGTGGATGCGCTCCGGGAGTTTAATAGAGGCGTCGCGGCGGAAGGAGTTTCCTAATGAGGAAGTTCGAATGCTATTTCTCAACAGAATGTATTTCATACGGTGGAGCTGTAGTACCTATAGGAATTGTTTTTTTCAAACTACAAAGATCTTGGTGAAACTAAGGCTGAGAAAAGTTATTAGCTTTGTTCGGCGTATGCAAAATTCATTATCTAAAATTCGAAATAACGCGCTTTCCCAGCGCTCTTTCTGGGAAAGAGATCAGAATTTTCGCCCCCCAAAAACCTAACTCTAATTTTATCGATATCTATCGTTTCTAAGTATCGTTCTAAGCATTGCATAGTAGTGCTAGATATATGTAGGCGGGTACAAAATTGGAATTAATTTTTTAGTTACCTAGGTACATACTCTCAATGCAACTGGCATAGTAGTTTTCATTGAGGAAAAATATTTTTGTAGGTACGTTAATTTATTTTTAATATATTCTTTGTAGGTATCACTTTAGCAGCCTCAGCATCAAAGTAAGTCCGATTTAGAATAAGTACTAACTTAGTTATTAAGTTGAGAACATTTCACTTGCTTGACTCAAGCGTCTGGCTTGCCTAGGTGTAATTAGTGTCACCCAGAATCTTATTCAACTTCAGACAATGAGAATGGATAGAAATTGTATTTTACCATTAGGAGAGTGTTTTTTCGGCTCATTAACTAGTTTTCGTTAAAAAAAAAACCAGAGATGGTACTCTGACATTGTGTGAGTTGTCATCACAATAAAATATACATAACAAACGCTAAATACAGCGTTAAATGACTCTATTTCTAACTTCAAAAAGCTTACGGCCATCTCAACAAAAGCTGGAAGCATATAAAGTTGTCTACCCTCTCGTAAACATCGGCTATTTTAAAAACATTAGCCTCAGTACAGAATTAGTATAAAGAGCAACAACAGTAATGTCCTTCCTCGAAACATTGTTACCCCTTCGGTCGTTTCCGGCGCGGCTTCCGCTCGTAGACAGACAATGTCAAGTTCGCACGCGCCATGTGCGCTCGGCGTACGCGCAATCACAACGGAAGTACCCACATTGTGTACTGGAGACAAAGAAAGGGTAGGTACTGCTAGTACACGCTCGTACGTACATACTATCCAAAGTTTTTGTGATGCTCAAAAGATGATCTTACTAATATTATAAATGTAAAAGTTTGGATGGATGGATGGATGGATGTTTGTTACTCTTTCACGCAAAAACTACAGAACGGATTTGTATGAAATTAGGTATGGAGGTAACTGAAACCCTGGATTAACACATAGGCTACTATTTATCCCGAAAACATGTAGCGGATAACACCGCGAGGCGCTAGTAGCTAGTAATTAATATTACAGTGATGATTATGCTGAAATTAAAATTATTTTGTAAATGATAATTTACCTAACACTAATTTTAGGTAGATAAGTATTAAAATAATTAAAACTGTGAATGTTTAAATTACAACGATCTTACAACAGATACTAACTAAGTCGTTACTCAAAGCAGAATTAGTTCTCAAACTAAATAAGTGTCATAAACTCCGGCCTAACAAAACGTTCTCTGTCACCAGATTTGTAGAGTTGGTAGAGATCGTAAACGCCGGCAGTAACATCAACGGCTCATCGCTTGTCTAATATAGTGCTAGTAGGCGGAGTGGTCTCTATTTAAAAACCGTCTTCGGCCATCGTCAAAGTATGACGATCATTTTAAAATAAGAGATTAAATTACTAGTGGACAGTTTTTTTTATTGACAGGCAAGGTCATGCTACAGCTATTCAATTTTAGGGTTGAACCTGGTCAAGTTTACAGCTAAGTTTGACTTATGATAATTTGTGATCTTACATGTTGAGAAGATTTGTGGGATGGTGTCTACACCAATCTTGCCATGAGCTGTTAAAATATTGTTGGACCTATACGTGAACACCTTGTATATTTGAATTAATTAATAAATAAATAAATATAAATATTGTAGGACATTACACACAGCGCCATCTGACCCAAACTAAGCAAAGCTTGTGCTATGGAACACAGATAACTGGTAGAATACTTAAATAGTTTATAGTACACCCAGACACAGAACAAATATTTGTTTATATCACAAAATGCTTGTCCTGGGTGGGAATCGAACCCACGCCCTTCAGCTCTTGGAGCAGACATACTACCAATGAACCGACAGGGCTGTCAACCAGTTTAAGGTAGATTAATAGAAAGAAACTCTTTGTTGTGTAAACCAGGCATTAAAAAATAAAACTACAGATAGAAGAACCCGCCTACTGCTTAACATAATATAATTTGACCCAAAATAAACGTAGGATGATGATTAGCGCAACAGTAACTTTGTTTATCTTACAAAACACTAAAATTTAATCAATTTGAATTATCGCCTTGTAAACCGCCCACCATTGTACTGGGCGGGGGCGGGCGGATTTAGTAAGGCCTTAAGTGGTCATATGGCCATATGTCGGAGGGCCAAGGTGCCGCCCACGGGAGCCCTGCGGCCTTCAACGGAGGCCGGATATGGAACTATTACCAAGAAAAGGTTTATTGATTGACTACTGTGGAGTTAATGACTGCTGAGAAAAATAATCTAACGATATTGAGAAACTAAACCATGATCGTGCTAAAACTGGCTTAGGTACTATTAAGAACGGGAGTTCTATGTTGAAGTACTAAAGTATATCAGAGTTCAGTCTATACCTACTTGAAGAAAAAAGTATAATTTAGCTTTTTTTTAGGTAAAGTAAAAAAACATTTAAGAATTACTATTTTTTAAAACAGGGTTGTAGAAAGGTGAAGACGAAGAACTTGAAGAATTGTAGCAATGATAGCTTAGTGGTTAGTGCGGTCGGTTCGCACGTCGAAGGGCGTGGGTTCAAACACCAATAATGAGCTTGAGCTGCCAGTGAAGGAAAATCATGATGGTACTTTTTAGTACTCGGCTGGCTAGCTGCCACAAGTAGAAAATCTGTCGCCAGGTACATACACACCAGTGTGTTCCGGCAGCTTCAATAGAGAGTCAGTTCGATTCCAGGCTACGTGTGCTTTACCATCTTCAACTACAGCAACAGTTAACATCAGGTGAGCTGTAGTCAACCTCTTAGATAGTAAAAAAAAAACTGATTTTTCAAACGCTACTACAATATTATTGAACGAAAGAAAAGACATATTTCTGATACTACCTACGGCTATATTATACTTCCTCAGCTCAATAATATAACAATAGGTATATTCATAAATATTTGCATGCCATGGTGCTAGAGCATGGCGATTCTATATAACCTATGACTTTTATCTCTATAACCCATGTCTCTGCAAAATAAAGAATTTGGATTTGAATTTCAAGTCTTACTATAGTAATATTAACATAATTATTTTTCTAATCAATTCGTTATCCCACCTATTTCACACTTGACAGAGCCGTAGGCGGTTTCTTATTATTCCTTCTGCAATGGAAATATAGACAAATTTGGTTTGCTATAAATAGGTTTAGAGACAGATGGTCAGATAAATTTCCTGCCATGTATGTCGCGTGTTATTGAATTTTAAGGAGCTCGTAATGATTTGTTGATATTTATTCTAAAGCGTGGGAAGATTAAGATTAGGTAGTTTTTATGAATTATTCCATGCCATAAATTTTTTATTTTTATATACTTACTAATTATGTTTTATTTATTTTTCTTATTAGTTTTACATGCCCCGTCTGTTTTTTATATTATCTATCGTGTTTTTCATTTCTAGGTTGCCTGCAAGAGATCGCTATTAGCGATAAGGCTACCACTTGTGGCACTAGTTCATAAGGTTATTTAGTTCTCTGAACTTTTTTTCTGTTTATTGTGTGCAAAATAAAGAGTTATATCTATCTATATAAATCAGCTAATTCTGTAATCTCTGACAAGTAAGCAGACTAACCTGTAAGACTGTAAGTATATGCTATAGAGCATGTCAACTGCCCTTGCAGTTTAATATTGATTCTTTAATTAAACTCGAAAGCCAGTGAAAGTTTTGAAACTGATTTACAACTGTATTTCGCCACGACGCGACGTTATTAAAATTGCCCTTTACCTGCCATTGTAAAGGCCAGGCTCGGAGGCGTCGAGACCACCTGGTGGCCAATGATCACCTTACCAACAATTGTAATCAGCAATCGACCACTTCTCCCTTTACTGCAATAATCCCTTATTGCGGTGTGTCAAGGTACATTATCGTTGATCGACTAACAACAGGGGATATGATTTTTGCGAACCTTTAAATGGAGTTGTTTACCAACAAAATTCGATTAAAATTTATTTATGAACTGCCTGCTTTATAGTATTATTTTATGAGACATGTGGGCGCCTTTTGGGCGCATAAGATTGTGACTTTAATAATTATAAATTGGTGATGTCGGGGTTAATTTGCAGCTTGCAGTCTCTTGGAACAATCTGGATTTATGGTCACTTTTCAAGGACTGCGCTATTAATTTATTACCTACTTACCGCGGTTAAAATGAAACTACTTAACGGTATTTCCGCAGTACCTATTCTAGCGTTTCTGCGTTTTTTTGGCCGAAAATATTAATATTTTTTTGATGCTATTGTGCACTATGGCGCTATTTCCTAATTGACATACAGTTATTTTTTACATCGAAAATATTAATATCATTACCAAATGCTTTCTTTCTGGCTTGATTTTTGACTCATACGTATTTAAAAATGTCATTACCAAATGCTTGCTTTTTAACTCGATTTATGATAAAGTGTTACTAAATGTTTCAAATGTACGATGCCATGAAGTCTTGGCTTGTACTACACAGGAAATTTGTCATACACATATAATATAGATACACTAAATTAATATCCCAATAAATATAATGAAATATAATTATCATCTCAGTCCATTATTACTAACAAGATAGCGGTCGAGAGACAACGAGTACCATACCGAGAATCGAATTTGACACCTCTCCCACGCGTTTCGTTCTCTCCCACCTGTTATCTGAAATGGGAGCTGTTTATGAAGCTAGCACATCAGATGAAAGTACATTAAGATAAGTACGAGTATATCTTCTGATATCTGGTACAGTAGGTTGAAACAACATTAGTATTGTCCGATCGAGCTGCGATAAGTTACGAGTACCAGGAAAGGACACTGCGTTAATTAAGTGCCTAAGTGCTACTTGAAAAAAAATATGTAAAAAGTAATCAGACGAAAGAGTCGTTCTTTTGATGGTAAGAGATAAGGCATGCCCATAACAGATTTTGTGGTTTTCGCTTAATTAGATATAGTTTTAGCATTGTTTTTGTGTTACTAAAACAACTCAATTTGCGCTCAAATCATATTAGGTACTGTTGGACATTACCCTACTTAAAAGAACTGGTGGTGGTCCCAATGTTAGCGAAGTTTTCTAAGAGCTCAGATTGTTTAAAATCGTAGGGAAAGTCTATTCTCGACGTACTGTAGAAGCATTATATTTACATAAAAAAATAAAAATGGAAAAATGACCTAATTCCACCCTGCCCATTCTACTACTGGACAGCCAGGAGCTTTATGGTTGATGTTCCAAAAGGTCGAACTAAGCGGTTTGATTCCACCTTCTTCATACGTACCGCTAGACATTGAAATCTACTGCCCGAGTGGGTGTTCCCCAATGAATACAGTCGCGAGCCGCGAGTTAATCAGTTTCTTCTAGACAAGCGTGCTCCACCGTAGACCGCATCTTCGCTTAACATCAGGCGGGATGGCGGTCAAACGCAAGCCTACCTATAATAAAAAAAGCATACGAGTCAAATACAGAACATAAGTTCTGTACAAAACACAACATAACAACCGAACATAAGTGCTGTTTAATCGAAAATATATACGTAAATATTTTTTGTAGTCGATTATAAAGAAACGCTCGTCAACACGCAACAGGCTTGGTTAATAAAACATGGTTTGCCTATGTCCGGTAGGTTGTATTGTTACTCAAACGTTTTGGGTACTGCGGTTACGATCATGGGCAGGCATTATCTTAAAAAAAGACTAGAATGAAAATGAATAGGAGAACGTTTCATTCTTCACATTATTGTCAAATCTGATGCAGATACATTTCTGTGGTGGCCCAAGTACCGCTTTCCGCCGCCACTACAACTCCCGGTCCATCCTAAAGCTGTCGGTGTACCGAATGGCGGAAGCCGAAGTTCCCACGGCTTGACCTTCCGGAGACAATGCTATCTGCCATCTATAAGCTGGTGGACGTGTGCCCGATATTTTTTACCCGACTCTGAGGTCAACTCTAATGCTGTTAATTTTCAACGGGTTGAAACAACACGGGTAATTTACGAAATTATAGAATGACCTTAAAATTATGTTTGGTATATGTACAATTTGAACATTTGAACATAATCTAACCATCATTAACACATGCTTCAAGAAAAACTATAACCGAAGATGGACTTGGCGTTCCCCGAATGGAAAATACAAAAACGAGATCGACTATATTCTATCCAACCAACGAAAAATATTCCAAAACTTAGAAGTCGTGAATTTAAACTATCCGTCAGACCATAGACTAATTAGAGCATCAATACAAATGACCAAACAAAAACAGAGCAGAGTTAAATTTAAAAACAAAAAAACAATGCAACTAAATAACCTAGAAGAAGAAATAAGATATAATAAAAACCTAAGGTCAATGCTACTCTACCCAACCATCAACTTGCAAAATACCTCGGTACAAACCTATTATGATAAAATAACTGACGCTATCAGTCAGAGTTTGAAAAAAACCAGAGAAGATGAGAGAAATATACAAACACAAAAACACCACAAAATATTATCAGATCGCACAGCTACGTTATTAAAAAGGAGAAAAGAATTACAAGAAACAAAAAATAAAACTCGATCTATGAAAAACGAACTCTCCGCGCTCTACAAAATAACAAATAAATACATAAAAAGAGATTATGCTAAATATAGACAAGATACCATAGAAAAGCATATACAACGCACAGGAAGTACAAAGAGGGCCTTTAAGGAACTCAGAACAAGCAAGACTTGGATAGAGGGGATAGAGAAACAAGACAGGTCGTTGTGCAAACGAACTGACATCATTGAGGCGGCATCAGATTTCTACAGGAAATTGTACAGTGATAAGACCCAAAAAACTAACATCTCAGTTACTACCAATGAAAGTGTTAATGAACCAACAATTATACCAGTAGACGAAATTGAAATCATAGAAACAATTAAGAGTCTGAAATCAGAAAAGAGCCCTGGCTCCGACTACATCACAAACGAATTATTGAAATCAGCACACACAACATTAGCCGAACCATTAGCGAGACTATTTAACTTAATATTGCAAAATTCTGAAACACCCTTGCAATGGTCTGAATCAAATATTATACTTCTCTATAAAAAGGGTGACCCGAAGGACATTGGCAATTACAGACCGATAAGCTTGTTACCAAGCCTCTACAAACTCTTCTCTACCATTATAAACAAAAGAATCAGTACTACATTGGAAGCAAAACAACCGATAGAACAAGCAGGCTTCAGAAAAGGTTTCTCTACTGTCGACCATATCCACACACTTGAATTAATTATAGAAAAGTATCAAGAACAACAGAGACCGCTATACATAGCGTTTATCGACTATCAAAAAGCTTTTGATACAGTAACACACATAAGTATATGGGAAAGCTTAAAACAGCAGGGAGTACAAGACATATATATAAAAGCCATCAAAAGTATATATAACAACAACAAGGGTAGAATCAAGCTAGAAACTCTCGGACCTAGTTTTCCAATAGAAAGAGGCGTAAGGCAGGGTGACCCGCTATCTCCAAAAATTTTTATAGCCATCCTGGAGACTATAATCAGCAAGTTAGATTGGAGCAAGACAGGACTGTATATAGAGGGCGATTACTTAAGTCATTTAAGATTCGCAGACGACCTAGTGTTGTTGTCGGAGTCCAGCTCCCAGCTTCAGCTCATGGTCGAAACTTTAAATCTAGCTAGTGTTAAGGTGGGATTACAAATGAATCTCACTAAAACTATGGTAATGACGAACAAGAGGAGAAGATTAATAACAATTAATGGAGAGCCACTTGAATATACAGATAAGTACATCTATCTAGGGAAACAAATCAGTTTTTTCAGAAAAAATAACGAACTTGAAGTAGAAAGAAGAATACAACAGACATGGAAAAGATACTGGAGTTTAAAGGAAATCTTTAAAAGTAACCTCCCTATGATAATCAAAACGAAAGTTATGAACTCCAGTCTCTTGCCATGCTTGACATACGGATGCCAGACATGGAAGTTTACCTCAAAACTGAAAAATAAAATTACAACCTGCCAACGAGGGCTAGAGCGCAGCATGCTGAAAATAAAAAAAATGGATAAAATACGACACACAAAAATAAGGTCAATAACCAAAGCAACAAATGCACTGGACTATGCACAAAAACTCAAGTGGAAATGGGCGGGGCATGTCGCGAGGCTCAAGGATCAGAGATGGACCTTAAAAGTGACTTTTTGGAAAGGTCCTCCAGGTAAAAGGCGCAGAGGAAGACCGTTGACACGTTGGGACGAAGAGATTGCAAGGACAGCTGGCCTAAACTGGAAACAGACCGCACAGGACAAAAACAAATGGGCATCTTTGGAGGAGGCCTTCACCCAATATGGGGTTTCTACTCATATTAAAGAACACTAAACTATATAATAATAATAATTATTTTAGCTAATAAGTAAAAATGTAATGTAAAATGTAAAGTAGGAAATAAAAGGCTTTTTTATTTTATTTATTTATTTATTTATATGTACAATTGTACATAAAGTATTTTTAGCTACTATATGGTCATAGATAAAGTATACCTAGGTCTGAATAAATGTTGTAAATAAATAGATAGAAACTCTTTAAAGTGCTCACCAGAAAAATAAAAATGTAGGTACAGAAACAATACAAGTGGCAGCCTAATCGCTAAAAGCGATCTCTTCTAGACAATAAGGTATGGAAAACAGGTCACTGATACAGATGGGAGATGTACTACTATTTATACCTATATACATTTTTTTAAGTAGGTATATTATTTTGGGATATGAAACTGTAACTTGAAAGCTTCACGTTTTTATTGTTATAGCTATTCATAACTCAATTGATCATTTCATAAAGACGTTTAGTGTTTTGCAAATATGGAAAAGATAAGATCTACACTGACTATTTTTTTTAAATGTAGTACCTAATGTGGTTTTCAAGGAGTTTTTATACTTTTTATAAGTGGCCTGTTACGCTATGTGTCGGGCGCTTGGTCGATGGTCTTTTGTTTCGGCAGCGTGGTTTTGTCAAATTAATGGTTTGATTAGAAAAGCATTTCGCTGTGTTGTTTTACTTAAAATACACATTAATTTGACAGGCTAGGTGTTTGACCACAGCTCACCTGATGTTAAGTGAAGATGTGGTCGAAGATGGTAAAGCACACCTAGCCTGGAAGGGATCTGCCTCACAAGTACCTAAGCTGCTGCTGCTGCTGCTGTATCTTATCGTTATATTTTAAACTTATACACGAGATAAACAAAAACAACAACATTGTAAAAGAATTTTAACGAATCATAAAAGGAAATGTACTAAATTAGCTTATCAAAAGAAACACGCGTCGTCGTGATAGACAATAGTATCAGTGATAGGAGCTTACAAAACTAGAGCGGATGTTACGCATTGCGAAGCATTTCTCCCTTTCACCTATGACTATTATCACGATCGACATAGAGAACGAAATAGCGTAGCAAAGTTATAAAATAAATATTTGATTGTTGTATTATCGCGTGCTGCATGCCTAGATAGATATGTATATATCTAGTTGAGAAATGTAATTTATATCGATGCAATATCTTAATTTCGATAGACAGGTATCAATTACGCATTATTCAACCAGAGGAGCTTTGTTTGTAGCGAGTAAAAGTCTTTTTAACAGTGTTTTTGTAATTTGAAATGTGATACATGGTAATCCTTACTAAAGACAGGTTAATAAGAACATTTTTTTTATCGTTATGGTATTGGTTAGTGGTGTGCGGATTCCTCTTCAATGTGAATTCGGTCGGTATAGGAGTTTGTTAATTTTTTTTCTTTGGTTTTGGCGTCGCATCATGAGCATTTGCCAGTGTTTCATAATTTCAAGTTTCTTGCCTCGTAGCTATAGTTATAGTCAAAGTCCAGTCTTGGTCAAGTCTTGGTCATTGGAATCAGCTGCCCGAGTGGGTGTTCCCCAATGAATATAGTCTGGGTACCTTCAAGTCGCGAGTGAATCGGTTTCTTCTAGGCGAGCGTGCTCCACCGTAGACCGCATCTTCGCTTAACATCAGGCGGGATGGCGGTCAAACGCAAGCCTATCTACTATAAAAAAAAAAGTCTAGTCTGTGTCAGTCAAGTCCAGTCATGCTTTAGTAAAGCAGTGGCGACTTTACTATAAAGCTTCGGTGAAATTTTGGAAGCAACACGAAAAGTCATGCTTCACAACATTACATCATTTTCCCACACTCGCGTTTTATCAATAAAACACCAATTTTATGCATAAACACTCGATAAAAAAACACTAGTTTTTGAAAAAAATACAACGGGGCGACACGACTCTTTCCGTGTTCCCGCCAAAACTCTCATGGAGTGACTTTGACGGTTGCGTTATTTTTTTTTAATTATTGGCTCATCCAGGATCAGTAGCATTAGTCCCCACATTTAAGATCGTTTGATGACATAAGTATTAGAAATGAATGTAGAGCTACTGAACTGTATTGAACATGTCGTTGTGAACACGAATGTAATAAAAGTGAAATACGAATACCCATGTATCTAATTTCTGGCTCAGCTGGAAAACAAACAGATACTTAAGATAACACCAATTAAAAAAAGCAAAAATAAAAAAAGACAGATTAACACAAATAAATTTAGTGCTAGGTTTTTGTTTTGTAATAACTGTGTAGAGAATGAAATAAATTTTCAAACTCTAATGATGTATCTATACTCATGTGATTGAAATACTCGCATTAACATGAACGCCAGACGCACCAACAAATCGGATCATCAAACTATAATGTCGGTGTTCATATTCCCTATTAAACTTTAATAATGTAATGAACGGTAACTGACGTTGATTACCCATTAATATGTTCACGGTGTTGCGTAAGGGAAGTCGAACAGCTAGGGACCGGTTCTTCTATGCTGGATGTCTCGTACATGGGGATGTCTTTCACACCGAACTGTAGCGTTGCCTCGGACACGATAGTAATCATTTACTAGCAGCTGTGACATCGTGGTTTTTTAAACACCCCAAAAAATACGAAACAGCTATCGTAGCAAAAGCATCGTCAGACCGACTCAACCTCATTGGACAATGTCAAACTGACGTTGTCCAATGAGGTTGAGTCTGTGATTAATGTGAAAAAGTGTTTTTATGAGCACGAGCTTAATTAATCTTAATAATTATAGAAGCGTTAACTTTATTACAATTAGTAGCAAAATGTGAGTATTCAAGGTATATATTTTTAGTCTATTTTCGCTTAACAGTCGTTCCAGTTATAACAGTGATGAGGACTTAAATTTAACTACTCGCACTTGGCAATTGGTTACTGCAGAGAGAGGAGGATTTTAAGACTAGTGGTTATTTTAATTAGATTTTTGTTAAATTATATTTTTAAAGTTTATGTCAAATTAGTTCTAGATATTAAGTGAGATTAGGTTTTTAATTAAGTTGTTGTCAAATTAGTTAAATTTAAGTCCAGTGATGAGGAGTCTTCTAACTGGACCCTTGAATATTCAAAATGAACTTCCGCAAAGTAACGCCTGAATCAATCAATTATGTAAATGTGAGCGCGATGTATCTATTTTTTATACCAAATAAGTTATTGTGTTTTTTATTTTGAGCGCACCTAGTGCTTATAATCTCGAAGAACATAGGACTCCATCTTATATTTGTCATTCGTATATTTATACTTTGTTTTATTTTTTAATTGTCTGTCTGTACTGTGTTGATTTTTTTTCTGCCTGCCTTTAACTTTAGAGCTGAAAGAAAACACAAATAAATAATCAGTAAAACATAATATCTTCTCCGTTTTTCTCGTTTAGTCGTTCAGTCCGGTGTGACTTTATCCGTCTCTCGCGACCTCACAAGGCCGAGTGTTCTAAAACTCGCCATTCTTGCGGTTTTTATGAGATTTTTTTATCAACATTCTAAGCTGTAGCGGTATCTCAGTTTTTGTCCAGCTCGAATCAGGAGCGGAACCCTCATTATGGAGGCAGATATGTTATGGCGGTCCATGATTCCTATCACTGGGATTTATTCAGTTTATGTGACTGGTTCAGCTTTAGTATCTCACAGTCAATTCGGTTCACAGTAAAAGCTTATATCTGTGAAGGAAACATAGCATAGTACAAATACAAATATTTTAATGATAACACCAAAGTCACAGTTAAATTTTCAATTCATATTTAAAAATAACATTAAAAATATCAAAATCATCTTATTTAACTTTTGAAACTTGAAAATATATAAATACTTGACACTGGCAAATGCTAAAACGCGACGCCAAAACCAAAGGAAAAAAAAACATACATATCAAGCAAAATCAAGAATATGTCAATATAGCGATATGTCAAATATATAATACCAGCTGCGCCCCGCGGTGTTACCCGCTACATGTTTTCGGGATAAAAAGTAGTCTATATGTTAATCCAGGGTCTCTGCTATCCCCATACCAAATTTCATTCAAATCCGTCCAGTAGTTTTTGCGTGAAAGAGTAACAAACTTCCATCCACCCATCCAAACTTTCACATTTATAATATTAGTTGGATATCAATATGATTAAATGTCAATAAAAAAAAATACTTACTAGTACCCTTATTTTTAAATAATCGTCAAAGTCATAAAATAAGGTCTCTAGGTCTCTTGAAGCCAAGATCTTAGCTTGCTTCTGAAGCAGGCGACAGTAATAAGATACTATATATTTTCTTGGTCGGTTAGCTGCCAATGTCGTAGCGTACTCCATTCTAGATTATCTCTCACTGCTGTATGGGACGATGTGAACACAATAAAACATTATTTAAATTTAAATACATCAATTAACAATAATAAAGCCTTTACTGTAAAGGCCATTAGGTTATGGAATGCTTTGCCTGTCTCTATCAGACAGTCACAGTCTTTAAACATTTTTAAGGACAGAGTAAAGTCGCATTACTTGTCACAATGCTGAGTCGTCATTGCTGTAAGTCGGATTACTTGTGTTTATGTACGTCGCTGCCAATGACTTTTGATTTTATCTTAATGTATATATATGTATGTATGTATATATGTGTATGTTGTATATTATAGCCTATATATATTGTATATTATATATCTATTATGAGTGTATACATATTTATATGTACATCTACATAGTGTTACATCTCCCGCCTGTTTCTTAAGCTTTCTATCGTATTTTTCTTTTCTTGGTTGCCTGGAAGAGATCGCTGTTAGCGATAAGGCCGCCACTTGTGGCACTAGTTAATAAGGTTTTTTGTTCTCTGTACTCTTTACTATATATGATGTGCACAATAAAGAGTTATATCTATCTATCTATCTATCTATCTATCTATCTATCTATCTATCTATCTATCTATCTATCTATCTATCTATCTATCTATCTAAAGAAACTTTATAATTTTGTTTAGTCTGCTCTACAACCGGAATCAGTAACATCACATTTATAGAAAAGGAAGTTGGCTAACGCGGTGACTGGTAACATTCAGAAATTGGGATCATCGCTTTTGATTCAGCAGGAAGCCACGATCGCTAATCTATAGCAATAACAATCTACCAGTAGGAAAGAGATCGTTGAAAGATAACTTTGATGCTTTTCAGTGAAATTATAACCGTTCTTTCCCGTATTTATAAACTTTCTTGAAACTTTCGCAATGATTTCATTGAAATAGCAAATTAACATTTGCCTTTTAGATTCAGGCCTGCACCACTTTGTTGTAAATACATACCATACATACTTATAATACACTAGCGGCCTGTCCCGGCTTCGCACGGGTGGACATTTATTTTTTAATTCAATTCTAGTAACAAATATAGCCTCAGGGTTACTCAGGGAAAATGTAGCATTCTAATGGTTAAAGAATTTTTAAAATCAGTCTAATAGTTTTTGAGTTTAATCGTTACAAACATACAAAAATCTAAAAATACAAATCTTTCCTCTTCATAATATTAGTATAGATATAGAACATCCAGACACAGAACAAACGTTTGTTTGTCCTGGGTGGGAATTGAATCCACACCCTACAAATATACTACCGATGAGCGAACAAGGCTGTCAAAAATACCCTTGTATGTTTATTGTTTAATCAGTTTGCTGCTTGCTATCCTAATCCTATAAAAATAGGTTTCACATCAGCCATAGACCATGGGTTATGGATCTCTTTTTGATATGTATAAATGATGATGATGATGATGATTAATTGTTTGGCAGCAGCTAAACAAATACCAGGCTAGGTATTTGGTCATGGTCGACGCTCCAAAAATTCGAACGTGCGTTCACTGTGCGGATTGCTAGACATTGGAATGCGCAGCCTGAGTGGGTGTTTCCCGTTGGATATAATTTGGGTGTCTTCAAATCGATAGTAAATCGGTATCTTCTAGGCAAGCGTGCTTCATCTTAGACCGCATAATCACTGAAAATGGGGAAACGGCGGTCAAACGTAAGCCAATTTCTTATTTTAAAAAAGTACACGTATAGCTAATTACTTAATACTAATGACTAAAGAGGGTCACGCTCGGTTTACACTTGATATACGCACCTAACATCCTTGCTAGTTGGGGCTCCTATAAGAACTTCTAGCTAGCATTAGGAAGTTGCTGAAACCGAATGATCCAGCATGTCACAAACAAGTGACCACCGTAACGAGATCATTGTTTGTTGCCATTCGTTTTGTTTCTAACCTTGTGTAACATTGTACCATGTCCAATCTGCGCTATTGTCTGTCTGTTTGTCCGTCTGCGTGTGGGAAGACCTATTGAAACGGAATGTGAATAGATTAATGTGTTTGGATACATTACTTTGCGGTTAGTATAGAGCGCAGTTTTTAAACCACTGGCTGTGATTTTTAAACTTACTACGTAAAACATTCTCTATTCA
The DNA here is from genome assembly GCA_905404145.2 of Biston betularia. Lineage (NCBI taxonomy): Eukaryota > Metazoa > Arthropoda > Insecta > Lepidoptera > Geometridae > Biston > Biston betularia. The sequence continues at coordinate 710,749 of FR989863.1, forward strand.
TGTTTTGCCCATGACAATAACAACCTTGTTGGTTCATTGGTAGAATGTCTGCTTCAAGAGCTGTAGGGCTTGGGTTCGACTCCCACACAGGACAAACATTGTGTTGTATACGCAAATGTTTGTTCTGTGTCTGGGTGTACTGGGTGTAAATATATATGACAGTTACATAAGAAATTGAATAGGATAGGTAGGATAATTAGATGTAGCACTTGTCCTATACTTTTAAATCTTAACGAGATGACTGACTGATTACCAACATAAAGCGAGACAAAGTTTCCATACAAAAAGTACTCGATTCCTTAATTTTAGAAACACTTAAAACATCTTTACTTTTATTTTTCTTGATAAATATATGGTAATTGGTATGACTACAAAAGTACACCTATGGTTTTTGTACGGAATACTTTATCGCTTAAGATCTTTTTTTTCCTTGCTTCGTGTAGTAAGTAGTATGGTGTATGGCAGATTTAGATTATGGCACTTAGTTCAAGAAAGGGCGGTTCACACTGACATTCCGGTAGCAGTTCTGTGAAAGCTCAGCACTCGACACCGCGAGATGTGTCGGGTGTCTAATGTCGCATTGTTGTCCACAGTCCGTGACCAGCGACCGTCTCCGGCCATTCGGACGGAGTGGCTCCCACAGGTGTCGGGTGGATCTTTAAACCTTTAGTTATAAAAATCGTGAGTCAATGGATAGTATCGCCATTGAACTTGGATGAGAAGAGAGGGCCATGTCTGTAGTGGCCCATTACGGACTGAAAACGATTGTCTGCGATCCAAAAACTGAACAAACCCACTTCCCATTCCAGGCTTGGCGTAATTTTAACATCATAGCTCATATCGTCATTTAACATCAGATGAGCTATGGTCAAGTCTAGCCTGTCAACTATAAAAGACCCTATTGTGATTTCAGTGTTAGCACACCCGTCTATCCAGAGCGAATCAATCAATAAATAATAATTAATATTAGTGGGCAATTCAAAACTAAGTTTTACTGTGGGAACCAGATAGATTGATTGATATACTTTTCCATAAAATAGTTACGTCCTTATTATACATACAGAACACCCAAACACAGCACAAACATCTATCTATGTTCCTCACACAAATGTCAAGAAGCATAACTACTAGGTACCAAATGGTCTTACAGGTCAAGCGGTTTATTCTTCTGTATATCACACGCGAAATCAATAACCATAAATCCATCAATCCAATGGGTTTAGATAATGATTATTAGCCCACGCGCTTAGGAAAAATGCATTGTTTTTTTAATGTATAGAAAACTTTTGTCGATAGTTTTATTGGCAAAGTAGAGGGAACAGGTTATGTGCGCAGGCCTGCGGTTACCACCGACGGCCTCGCCGCGCTCCCACGGACTGGCACAGTAACCCGTGATGTTCTTGTTGCATTCTTTTCACCACCATTGATTTATTTTCAACTCACGGCATCGAATCCGGAGCCAAGACAAAGAGAGGGCAGTATAACTTGGTCCTTCTCTTTCTCGTTGGTCAGATGTAACGCCGTGGTAGGCGCGAACTCAATTTAAATTAATAGCATGTGACAGTTACCGATAAGCGATATGTTTTGTGTTCAATGATCTGCAGCGTGGTTTAGATAAACATGGGGCTGGTGAGCGACAGGTAGCTCTGGTGTAGTGTCACCCAGCTTGTATTCTATCTACTGTCTTATGTTTACATCATATTTGGCTGCGACTATTTGTGCATTGAATTACTTACTCACAATAATGGAATCGTACTTGGTGGTCGATCTCCTTAGCAGCAGGTCGTTTGGCTAACGCAGTAACAGATATTCTGCCGCTAAACAGTAGTGTGTAAACATTACTGTGTTCCGGTTTGAAGAGTACTGCAGCTAGCAAAATTACAGGGCTGTCGAGACTAACCCTAGAAAGTCTCAAAGTAATGAGCGCCAAAGCAGCGATGCTGTGGACTTTGTTTTGTTACTCAAAGTTCTGTGTATTGCTGCAATGGTCATGGATAGGCGCTATCTCTTACCATCAGGAGAGTGTCTCGTTCGTCTCATTATTTTTTACATAAAAAAAAGGTATTTTCAGATATATTTTTTTATAAGTATTGCAAAGTAACAACAATGCAACATTTCTGTTATGAAGCCATGTTGACATATTTGTGTATCGAATACCTAGTTACCACCAAATTACCCGGTCAGGTTTCAACCACAGCCCTCGAGTTATCGTTTTGCCGCGCATGCTCAAGTGCCCGAAGCCATACCCTGGGTCCTGGGAACTCGGGTTCCCGCACCACGAGCCGATGACTTTAGTATTATGGTTCCCACACTCGCGCGTCGGTGTATTGACCATTGTGCAGGTGTGGGGAATCAATTTTACACTTCTACTAATCACGGAGTTTTGAGAACGATCGGCCTGTAAAGACACAATTAGGTTGAATGCTCGTTAGTGAAGATTTGACATACAAAAATGTTTTATAATTTTATCGCTTACAAGAAATACTTGCCATCTTACCATCTTCGACTTAACATCAACTGAGTTGTGGTCAAACAACTAGCTTCTCAAACATAAAAAAAACCGGCCAAGTGCGAGTGGGACTCGCGCACTAAGGGTTCCGTCCGTTCCGCACGAAGGGGACCGTTGTATGGGAGCCCCCCTTAAATATTTATTTTATTTTATTTTTAGTATTTGTTGTTATAGCGGCAATAGATCATCAATATAATACATCATCTGTGAAAATTTCAACTGTCTAGCTATCACCGTTGTTGAGATACAGCCTGTTGACAGACGGACGGACGGACGAACAGCGAAGTCTCAGTAATAGGGTCCCGTTTTTACCCTCCGAAGGACGTGGGTTCAAACCCCAACAATGAGCTTGAGCTGCCGGTGAAGGAAAACATCGTTAGGAAACCATAGCATGGTGGTAGGGTACTTTCTAGTACTCGGCTGGCTAGCTACCACCCTCAAGTTGAAAATCTGCCGCCAAGCATCTAACAGTGTGTTCCGGCAGCCTCACTTGAGAGCCAGTTCCATTCCAGGCTAGGTGTGCTTTACCACCTTCGACCACACCTTCACTTAACATCAGGTGAGCTGTGGTCAAAACAACTAGCCTGTCATCCATAAAAAAAAAAAAAAAACCCTTTGGGTACGGAACCCTACAAAACAAAGTCCAGGGCATTGTTGCTGTGGCACTTCTTACTTTGATACCTAAGGCGGTTAGTCTCAACAGCCCGTTGTATAACAGGATCTAAGATTATTTTAATTTTAATATTGCTACTAAGCTGCATGAAGCTGCTTCGCTATCATTCTTGTCATCATCATTGAACTTTCCACCCAACTCACTGGAGCTACTATGCCAGCGGCCCAGAGCCTCGCTCCGATACTTCAAGGAGCTGGGTTGGCTCGGGTAGACGCTGGCAGGGGGAAATGCACAATACACCCGAAGCGGGTCGTCAGTGCAGGACTTATCGCCTCAAAAGCTATATACTGATTTACCTTCTTGTACATAGGTAATCGTAACTTATTAATAGCTTTCATGAAAATTCCAGCAGCGTTTTACGCTGCCATAAAACGAGCTATTTAGTTTTATGTTTTAGTTTATGAAGTCGCACGAGTCGCGCGGTGTACCTCTGGCAACACCTTGTATTTAAACTGTAAGGAAACGGAAATTACCATTAACAATACTTAATGAGACGCGTTGAGAATAAGGTAGTTATTACATTATCATTTTAAGCCCTAATAGTTGCCTAGTCTAACGCTGAACATGTGAAATTAAAATTTTAAAAAATATAGGACATTACACACAGCGCTATCAGGCCCCAAACTAAGCAAAGCTTTTGTAATAAAATGAATTTTATTTGACATCCCTGTTGGTTCATTGGTAGTATGTCATTGTCTACTCCAAGACGTGAAGGGCGTGGGTTCGATTCCCACGAGATTTTCGAGATTTTCGATTCAGGACAAGTATTTTGTGATATAAACAAATGTTTGTTCTGTGCCCTATAAAGCGTTTAGTTTAAGTTGTGTCAGTTAAGTTGACAAAATATCAACGGATCCCGGTGTATGTGAGCGGAAATAACAAAAAAACTTAGCGTGATAACTTAGTCCACAGTCTCCCGAACTATATAACTTCATAAACTGTGATTGTTAGGTTTAGTTTGTCGTAGCCGGAGCTATGGATCGTGACTGCGCGTGTGCGCGGTTCCGCGTATGAAATACTGCTAGTTTACCGCTTCCGCCGCTTCCGGTAGGGCGACCATGAAATGTCACTTCAAAACAAGACTAGCTCATTACAAAAAAGAAAGCAAAATCAGCGTCATCATCGAGTTCCAGCTGTCTTAATTGAGAGCCATTCCAATTCCACTCTGAGTGTGTTTACCATCTTCGACCACGCCGACAGTTAACATTAGGTGTCACCGTCACTGTCAGGTGTCACTTAACACTGCAGCGATATAATTATATTGTATTGTATACAAAAAAATTAAAGTTATTATTTTGACGTTAAAAGGAACAAACATGTTATATGACCACTGAGCTCATATGGTACAATATTTGCTACAAAACTGTAGGGTGCGAGTTCGATTCTCACCATTTATGTGATGATAAAGGTTTGTTCTGGGTCTGAGTGTTCTGTATGTTTTATAAGTATGTATTTACAAAAAAAGTATACAAGTAAGTATTCTATTAGTTACCTGGTTCGCATAGTACAAGCTTTGCTTAGTTTAGGGATGGATGGCGCTGTGTGAAATGTCCGACGATATTTATTTTTATGTTGTTAAATCTATGATTAGTGTTGTGTGGTCACCCCACAGCCCAGGTGGCAGTACAAGAGTTGACGGGGCACGCGCATCTCTATTTTCAGAGCAATTTAGGAAAGCGCGCGCGGAATCCACGAGCTCCGATTTCAAACGAGCGCAGTATTTCAAATATCGAACCCCAAGCTTTATTGGTTGCCGTCTCGTGTTCTTTTTATGAATATATATATATTTTTATAAATAGGGCGGGAGAACTTTTAGCAACATTCATTTCATAAACGTGAACTTTTGTATATATTTTTTTTAATACTCAAGGTGGCCTGTATGGTTATTGTATTTCTGCATAACAAGTTTTAAGCAGAAATTAACTAAATAAAATAATTCAATATGAACACTCGAAATGAAGTTCCGTAAAGTAATCCTCAATCAATAAATATATTTCTTTAAATAATAATAACAATATTCTTTATTGCAGGCATAAAAATAATCCCATATAAAATTAAAAAATACAATTTAGCTACGTTACTAATTTATATTCACAGATAAGTTTATTTTATCTATGATTCGCACCCTGGTGAACTTTCCTCCACATTTTAAAAATTGGACTTTTGTAGCAATCACTCAGGCCTCGCAAGATGCTATTCTTCGAATGTACCAACCCATTCCAGAAGGAAGGCACGCGAACCGACCGCGATAAACACTATCATCGCTACAAAAAAAAATAGACAAAATTGAAAAACACATTTTTTTTTTTTTTTATTATTATTATACGCTCCACAGACGCTGGGGTCCGTGACCTTTGTCAACTTTAGTTACAATTTTTTTTTTTTTTTTGAAAAATACATTAAAAAAAAAAAATAGACAGTTTATAATTATTTAGGAATAATAAATGAAATAGAGAACCTTGACGCGTAGCACTGTGGGGCCAGATTCGGCAACATCTGTGTAATGTTTGCTACACATAGTAGGCACTTGAAGTTGTTTATTTAACTTAGTAATGCGGTATTGTGTTCCACTGCACGCCTTTGCGGGCGATTCACTATACTTTTCAAACGATTTGAACATGTCGTAAAAATAGCTGACGATTGGATCTCTACAGTCTTGGTAAACAGATATTTCTTAATGTATACCTACTGTCCAATACAATTGTGAAGCGACATTGTGTTTCAATGTTAGATTTTTTGTCCAACTATGTGAAATGCTTCATTGGTAATGGCCACTAATTTCTACGCCAACCTTTTTCATTTTCCAGCTCAACGTAAATTATTCTAGTCTTTACTATAATCATAATCAATATAGAAGATATACATCGATAGATATACATAAATATATCGAATACAATTATTTTTTTGATAACTCCAAAGTTACAAGACAAATTCCAAAATTATTTTTAAATGGATTTTGTATTGGAATGTACAAAGTCCATGGAACCATTTGTCTGTATGTGTCACATAATGTTCTTTAGAAATAAACTATTATTATATTATACTATAAATACATATGTCAAAAACACTGAATTGTATGTCTATGAAAAAAATATGATAGTTTCGGCAGCTTAGTTGGGAGACCGTCTGGCTTCTGTAAATCAGAAATAAGAAGATTCTGAGACTAACTAAAGTTACAGATATAGCCCAGCGGATTAGAAAGTTAAAGTGGCAGTGGGCAGGGCACATAGCACGTAGAATTGATGGCCGATGGGGCTGCAAAGTTCTGGAGTAGAGACCATGGACCGGCAAGCGCAGCGTAGGACGTCCACAAGGCGGACAGACGACCTAATGACGTCCGCAGGAACACGCTTAATGCGAGCCGCTTGCAACCAGTCTGTATGGAAATCTTTTGGAGAGGCTAGCTATGACCAGCTATGCAGCTAGCTAGCTAGCAGTGGACGTCCTACGACTGAGATGATGATAATGATGACGTACGTGTATTATTTTAGTAGGTAAAATGTTTATGGAGATCGTGTATTGTCTGACAGCCGCTGAATCGCTTACTAAATAGGCCGCTTTGTAATAACAAACCTACTTAATATTAAGTTCACACGGCAATTCCGGAGCTAGCGGTCACTTTAAATAAGATTCATAATGTGGACTAAAAATTGTCTTAGTTTTTGATTTATAATTTTCTAACTACCGTTATGCTATTATTTCGGTGACGTCATTAGGTAATATTTTTTAAAATTTTAGTTTCTGACAGAATAGTTTTCGTCCCAGAAACTTGTAGTGTTTTGTGTGGTCAACAGTAATTCTTGGATGGAAAGAGTATTCAAAGTAGCGTTGAAAGGATCATATCAATTTTGATTGATGGGAACACGGGTATCTGAAGGGTCACTATAAATTTTGTAGCGATGATAGCTTAGTAGTTAGCATGATCGATTCATGCGCCGAAAAGCATGGATTCAAATTCTAACAATGAACCCGAGCTGTCGGTTAAGGAAACCATAGTATGGTGGTAGGGTTCTCTTTAGTACTCGGCTCGGCTAAGTATACTCTGGTAGCCTCACTTGAACGCCAGTTCCATTCCAGGCTAGGTGTGTTTACCATTTTTGACCACACCGTTATTTAACATCAAATGATCTGTAGTCAGTTTACCATAAAAAAGAGGCAGTGCTTAATGCGGCTAAAATAGTACTATTCATTTAAAAAATCTACACCTGGTTACATAATGACACATGGGTATATGGGTTGTCGTTCCTGCAACGCAATGGATTTGGCACGCGCATGAAGTTTCCATTAAACGATTAAGAAATTTCGTCTCTATAGCCGTAGTGAAAACCTTTCTGCGAATGCTTATCGGCTCTCCTTCTATGAAATCCATAACAAACGCGGGTGTTAGCTGTGCTATCTCATTCAGCACCTACGAATGCGGTTTTGCCATTATTTCGCCAGCTTCCAATAAACCTCGTTTTGCAGATCTATCGACAGGTGTTGGTACTGGTGAATCACCAAAACTATTTTTCTCTAGACGGAATAGTGAGGACTTAAAAATCATTGTAATTCCATTCCACACTTTTTTTTAATGGTTTCGATCTAACGCAACTTCATTCAGAGTAATAAGCCTACAACCATAATTATGTTATTTACTGAGGGGATGGCTGGCAGAAAATGCTTTAAGCATGTTTTTCTTTAAAGTGTGCAATAAAGAATTAAATAAAATTAAATAAATAAATAAGAAATTACTAAATCTTAGCAAACGAATGCTTAAACACATACGTACCTACTACCGCAGTATCAGATATTATACCACCAAGCAATAGTGTAAATAAAAAACAGGCTTTTTTGGCTTTTGTTTTATGCTTCTCCTGCAAAGTTTATATTTTTTCAAAATTCAAAATTCAAAACATTTATTTTGCAAAACATGGGTTACAATTTTCATTGCGAGAATGTGTTGAGGATAATTTTAGATCGCCAAGTTTTAACCATTATGGTATGCAACATTTACTAGTTAGATATACATACAATCATTCAATTATATAATTATTACAGTCAAGTCAATTTTTTTTTTTTTTTTTTATGTGACAAATAATGAGACGAACGAGACGCTCTCCTGATGGTAAGAGATAACGCCTGTCCATGACCATTACAGCGATACAGTGCTCATTACTTTAAGACTTTCGATGGTTAGTCTCAACAGCCCAGTAATTTCGCTAGCTGCAGTACCCTTCAAACCGGAACACAGTAATGTTTACACACTATTGCTTGGCGGCAGAATATCTGGTACTGCGGTGGTACCTACCTAGATGACCTCCTGCTAAGGAGATCTACCACCAAGTAAAAAGTATTAAATATCAAATAAAAATAGGTATATAATCCAAACTAAATTAAATATATCAATGTCGGTAAAGTAATACTTGTTATTCAAATTGTAATTATTTTGTTCTTTACGAACTTTATAATCGATAAATAACGATATTTATGACGTCAGTATAGCGCGTCTTCATTTTTCTACTTTTGTTCTGTTATCTGTTTCAATGTGTTTCTTTTACAAATAAATGATAAATTTCTGCCCAGATTTATTTTAACTTACTAATACACTTTAGCTACTGCATAACATTTACATTACACTCGGGTTTCTGGCTAAAATATCCCCGAATAGCAAAGCCAAACAAATCTGCCGTTTAGGCAAGAATAGCCGCGTATTTTGGCTTTCAGGATGTTTTACTGCCTTATATGTTACACTGCCCAACAGACCAGATTTCCGTCTCAAATTTTTATGATTGTTTTAAACATAGATCCTTACATAAATAATAAATAGTACTTGGGCGACCAAGTTTTGCTTGGTGAACAGTCTTTCCGCACATCGTGTGACGTGTCACGAAAAGATCTAGATCGATTTTTAACTCACAAAAACCCCCGTATAGCAAATATCATCAAAATTGTTAAGAGCCTTTTCTAGATCTGAAAAAAATAAATATGATATATGTAAGTATATACATATCCGCCCTGTTTTTTTTTTCTCCCAACTAAGTTGCCGAAACTTCATATAAAAATAAATAAATATCGGAGGACATTTAACACAGCGTTTATATGCATATAAACAATATTGCCCGTTTAATTGTAGGACAAGATAAACTTGCAGAAATCTTAAATTAAGTATGTATCATATAGTATTTTTTGTATACATTTTGTAAATAGTATAATTTAAGGTCTTTTTTATTTTGTTTAATAAATAAATTCCAGTATGTATCTACTTACTTGTAAGTAATTATTATTTTTTATTTTGATTGCTTTGCCATTTTTTATAGTATTTTTGAAGTATGGCTTGAACATTATGATGATGTTAAGATTTTGATGTTACCAATAAAGTGTTGGATCGTTTCAGTTTCTAGCGATTATAAAATTTGGTGCGAACTGTAGGTAATCGCATGCAGTCAGGATGTTTTGACCCCGTTACGTGGCTGCGGCTGCAAATGTAGGGGCATGCGTTCCTATACGACACCAGCTTCCGGGGTATTTCTGAAATTGTTGTGTAAACAAGTATCCCGTTCCGAGTCCGCTTCTGGCTCTTACAACTAGTTACAGTTTTTTTTCTAACCGTCCTCCTCCGCTATTACCCCTGACATTATCAGGGGTATTATTATTAGGTGTGAAATAATTTTATTTTAAATGTTTGAATTTCTACCCTTTCCTTCTTTCGGTATTTCTATTTCAATTCCAAAGACTAGTTGCATGTTGTCATGTGCCTCGGTGGAGTCTATTACTTACTACTCAACGAATATTTTTTTTATGATTGACAGGTTTGGTTAAATATATATATATATATAGTCTGTGAGCTATAGTCACATATATATGTGACTATAGCACCTGATGTTAAGCGTTTTAATTCCAAATTTTTTATTCGCACAGCGAGATTGTAAAACTCTGCTGAAGTCTGTGTTCTCTGTTAGGTACAATGTATGTATATTTTTTTGACAGCCCCTTTGGCTCATTGGTTGTGTACCTGCCTTGAGAGCGTGGGTTCGATTTCCACTCAAGGCAAACATTTTGTGAATAAACCAATTTTTGTTCTGTGTGTATTATAAGTATGTATTTACAAAAAAAAGTATTTATGTATTCTATCAGTTATCTGACTTTCATCACACAAGCTTTGCTTAGTTTGGGGCCAGATGGCGCTGTGTATATAGTCCTACGATATTTATTTATTTACTTATATATATAATCAATATATATATGGGTATGAGCTTCTTCAAATCTAGAGTAAGTAGGTTTCTTCTAGGTAACCGTGCTCCATCTTAGACCGCACTACTGCTTACTGCTATTTTGAATAAAACAAAAAAAGTAACAGTGTGATCGTAGACTCAGACAGATGAGGCTGCCGGAACACACCGTTTGGAGCTTGGCGGCAGATTTTCAACTTGAGAGTTGTAGTTAGCCACCAGAGTCTTAACAAGTACCCTACCACCACGCTATGGTTTCTTTACGATGTTTTACTTCGCCGCTAGCTCAAGCTCTTTGTTAAGATTTGAAGCCACACCTTACTGCGTGTGTACCGAGCACGCTAACCACTGAGCTATCATCGCTACAAAAATAAATGTTCTCTAAATATGAACGTAAATGATATGCGTAGGTATGTATTGTATCATAACATTGATCAATCGTAACGGTCTATCGTACCGCACGTAGGCGACAATGGCGCCATCTGTTATTAAAAAACCACGTGGGCGTAGCCCTTCGTTCAAATTTATCAGGCTGATGGCTAAAGGAAGACTTAACTAACTGTCATGAATCACGATTCAGCGTTATTTTCGAAACGACGAAGATAAAAAAAATAATTTGACAAACTTTCTCTTTTTTATATACGTTTAGCCTCCAACTCACCTGATGGACGGTCGGATGGACGGATGAAGTGACGGTGCGGTCGAGGATGGAGCACGTTGAACCAGAAGAAATCTATTTACTCAAACCTTAAAAACGCCCAACACGAGAGTGTTTTGCCCTATTTAATTGCATAGCTACTAAGGGGTGCAGTACACCCTCTGGTATCATACCATCCTTTCAAACTCAGGATCTCTTAGGAGCTCTTGGACCTGACCAGCTAGCAAGCCGAACTGGCTATAGAGAGTACTTGTAGAGAATTCACCTGAATTTGTTTTTTTTATTAGTGTCACAACATCTCCCGTCTGTTTCTTATGTCATCAAAACATCGCTGTCCTAGACTTTATTTTGCTTCTATAAGTTTTAAGTACCACTGTAATGGTCATGGGCAGGTGATCACGGACAATGACATGGATATCTCTTACCATCAGGAGAGCGTTTCGTTCGTCTTAAGACTTTCACATAAAAATATATCAAACCGATTCTTTTGGCTTCCTAGAATGCTTTACTTGGTGGTAGATTTCCTTAGCAAGAAGTTGTCTGGGTAGGTACCACCGCAGTACCAGATATTCTACCGCCAAGCAGTAGTGTGTAAACATTACTGTGTTCCGGTTTGAAGGTGACTGCAGCTAGTGAAATTACTGGGCTGTTGAGACTAACCAACTACTATAAATCTTCTTTCTGCCATTCAACTTCCCGACTGCTCTCCTTTTGTATTTAATCGTTTCACTGAATGTGATGTTAAGAAGAGTGTATTGTCAATTTCCTCCAATGCGGTGGGCGGTGACAGCATAAGTCGGAACATGCTACTGCCCATTCTTGACATAATCCTTCCCATTCTTTGCTTTTTCTTTAACAATTCCACCTCTAACGGTGTATTTCCTGCAATCTGGAAAGATGCGCAGATTATTCCATTACCTAAAAATTCTAACCCTAAATCTTTTTCTGAATATCGTCCCATTTCTATCCTTCCTTTCCTGTCAAAAGTCCTTGAGCGTCTAGTTCATGGTCAATTAAATCATTTTCTTATCAGACAAGGCCTTCTTAATCCTCTCCAATCCGGTTTCCGTCCTGGGCATAGTACTGTGTCTGCTCTTGTCAAGATCACCGATGATATTCGCTTGGGTATGGATAACGGCAAGCTTACTGTTCTAGCACTGTTAGATTTCAGTAATGCTTTCAATGCCGTTAATTTTGACATTCTGTTGGCGATACTTCGCTCTATTAATATATCTCCATCTGTGGTCGACTGGTTTCGTAGTTACTTGTATGGACGACGGCAGCGCGTTCGCCTCGAAGATACTGTCTCTTCTTGGTGCGACACGGTTGCTGGTGTTCCGCAAGGTGGCGTCTTATCTCCTCTTCTTTTTGCTATTTTTATTAACTCCATATCCCAACACCTAACTTCTTCTTACCACTTATATGCAGACGATCTCCAAATTTATAGCCAAGCCCAACTCAATGAGCTAGATTCAGCCATAGCTTCAATAAATAATGATCTACACAAAATCATTGAGTGGAGCAGGTCTTTTGGTCTGAAAGTGAATCCCAACAAATCTCAAGTCATAATCATAGGGAGCACTTACATGATTTCTAGGGTTGACTGGTCTACATTGCCTAGTGTAGTCTTCGATGGCACTGCAATTCCATATAGCGAGACTGTCAAGAACCTTGGTGTACTGTTTGATCGCACGTTAAGTTGGGACACTCATTTGAAGTTCGTCAGCAGTAGAATGTTTGCATCCGGTGGTTCGCTTCGAAGGCTGCGTAATTTCTTGCCCACTGCTACTAAAGTTGCACTTGCACAGTCTCTCCTTCTGCCTATCTTGGACTACGCAGACGTCTGCTATCTTGACCTATCCGAGGACCAGCTTAACAAACTTGAGCGTCTCCAAAATTATTGTATTAGATTTATATATGGTCTACGAAAGTATGACCATATATCTCAATTTCGCGCTAAACTCAAGTGGTTACCGATTCGCCTTCGGCGGAACGCTCATTTACTTTCTCTTCTGTATAACGTTCTCTTCAACCCCTCTACTCCCTGCTATCTAAAAGAAAATTTCACCTTCTGGCACAGTTCTCATTCCCTGCCCCTTAGGTCGAAGGAGAACCTTACTCTCAAGACCCCTTCTGCACGCTGTGAAACGTTTTACGGTAAGTCCTTTGCATTCCAGGCAGTCCAACTGTGGAACGCGCTACCTGTAGCCATTAAACGTGCTCCATCGATCGCTGTTTTTAAAGATCAAGTCAAACTTTTTTATCTTTCGCAGCTATAATACCTAATTGTTGTTACTTGACGCTTATTTGTGTATATATTCTCAGAATACAAGTATTTATTTTATTTCTAAATAATAAATTAATTTTATATATATTAGTGTATTTTTAGTTACCTATTTTATGTATTAGGATGTATTATTATTAGAATGTAGATATAAGTATTTATGTTATAGTTATGTTATCCTTTGTGCATATCCTCGTTATTGTCACACCCCGTATTTTTCTTCCTCTGATCCTGTCCGTCCTACGGTTGCCTGGAAGAGATCGCTTTTAGCGATAAGGTCGCCAGTTGTTACACTAATTAATTAATTTTATTTCTTCTGTATTGGTTTTTTCAATGTGTGCAATAAAGAGTTAATCAATCAATCAATCAATCAACCAACGAAAGTCTCAAAGTAGTGAGTGCCAAAGCAGCGATGCCCCGGACTTTGCTACTCAAAGTTCTATGTATAGCTGCAATGGTCATGGGCATGCGTTATCTCTTACTATCAGGAGACCGCATCGTTCATCTCATCACTTTTACATTAAAAAAAAAAATGTCAAAGTTTCATGTTTTTTTGGAAGCTTCCGAGTTGTATAAATAGCACAAACATGTTCTTACTAAATGTAAAAACTATACTTTATTAGTACTTTGTACTAACTTACAAAATCTTAATTATTATTTGTGTCGTTTTTTCTTGTTTTTATAACAATAGAATTGGTAAGCATCCACCGGCCATAACATTTTTTCTCATTATTTAGAGCCAACATTGTCGTATAGAAAATTCTGTACAAAACTTAAATTAAAAATAATTGCACAAACAAAATGCAAACAATAAGGTATTAAAAATAATATTTTCTAATTATTTCTGTTCCTTTTGTACCTATTGTATTAAGTGGCCGACTGGTTTACTTGCTTCGATGGCTCTACACGTACACATCTGAGTATACAAATGCAATTTTATTTTACCTAGTATAATTGAGTTAGTTACCTATACCTGTAGGTACTTACAGTTTCAACATAATTAATACGTAAGTGATTTTTTGTAACGTTTTTTTTGCTCATCTATAAAATTAGTTGTAAATGCAGTGAGTTTTTGTGTATTCCAAAACTATTTTGCAAATAAATGTTGACTGGTTTTTTGTACTGCTTGGCAGACAAAGTAAAACATGCATACGGTAGACAAAATAAAACTTAGATTATTTAGATAAGTGCATATTCACAGATTAGATTAAAAACTTTTTGCATATATTTTTTGAGTAACTGTATAATTGGCGAGTTTCCTCAATTACGAATGTTGGGGTCTCTCTGCAAAATCTACACTTACGAGTAGGTATCTGCTTCACGGTGCTGCCAAAATTATGTATTAATATGAGTCTATTTATTTGAAATAGACAAATAACACTAGCTGCACCCCATGTTTTTCTATAAAAAGTAGCCTATGTTCTAATCCAGGGTCTCAGCTACCTCCATACCAAATTTCATTCAAATCCGTTCAGTAATTTTTGCGTGAAAAAACATCCATCCATCCAAACTTTCACTTTTAAAATATTAGTGGGATTAAAAAAGTGCACAATTGAAGCGTTAACGTCGAACGAGACTCCTCCAGATTGTATGAGTTAACGCTTGTCCATGACCATTGCAGCGATACACAGAACTTTACGTAGCAAAACAAAGTCCAGCCCCTGTACCCTGAGCTTCTTATTTCGATATCTGTTAGGCGCTCACGAAAAAGCTACGCCATTGCGAACCATATTGCCCAGACATACGTGCGATTTATGGTCGCGTAGCCATTTCTTGAGTGTCTAACAGGTATCGCTATAAGTAGCTCAGAGTACGGGGGTAGGGCCTTGCTGCTTTTGCGTCTATAATTTGAGACTTTCGATGGTTAGTCTCAACAGCCCTGTAATTTTCCCCAGCTGCAGTACCCTACAGTAATGTTTACCTATTATAATAATTATTACTTGGCGGCAGAATATCTAGTACCGCGGTTGTACCTAACTAGACGCCTTCCTGCTATAAGGAGATGTACCACAGAGTCAATATAGTTCGACTCTAATAAATATATTTTTTGTATGATGATGCTTGGGTTTTTTTGCCATTTCACCTGATGTTAAGTGATGATGTGATTTACGATGGAGCACGCTTGATAGAAGTTAGGAGATACCAATAGTCACAGATTGTATCTATCAGGGAACACCCACTCGGGTAACGTATTCCACACTTTAGCTGTTCGAATATATCAAAAAAATCATTTACAAATATTTTCTTGCTTACACAGGGTTATAAGCTAATTCTAATAATTTTGAGTACAATAATCCCCTTTGGAGTAAGTACCTACACCCCAATTTTATAACTATTGGCAACGTAGAATCTAATCATGTCTAACGATAAATTCGCTTCACTGACGAATAAAACAGCTTACGGCTTGCGCACACCGCGATGCAAGATGGCGCACAATGTCGAGCCACCTTTACTTATAATGCTAATTACCAGTTTTTCTTAGACATTATAATATAAATAATTAGTCTTTATTTAGCCAATGAATTGCCAAGGTCTGTCAGATCTCACGCTGATCCGAGAGATGTTAACAAATTAATGAAATAATGTGAGAATTGCTTTATTTGTTCAGCGACTTAGTAATTTTATAGTTGAATGTTCATTGTTTTTTTTAATTTTCTGCGCAATATGCGGCAACGCGCGGTAATCACCCTGGGACTGAGACTCGAGAGGAGGCTCCGCCATTAAACATGATTTTCGCCATGATATTTTTAATGAGCCATAATTAAGACCGATGTAAAATTAAAACATGCATGTTATATTTCATACCCTTTTCTGTCCAGTGACAAAATAAAAATACGATAGATAGAAATTCACCCAATACTTTCTCTATTTTAAAGTAGTGTCTTTTTCAGATATTTTAACTTTTTTCTTAAAAGTAACATTATAAAAACAAAACAAGAATACTTATGAAACTAGCATCAGTGGAGTGGTCTCTGTTTCAAGCGCAGCGAATTGATTCTGAATACTTAAGTAACTTTCGTATTCTCGGACTAAGAAGAGTAATCTTTCCAAGTTGGCCGTTTGCTTGATGGGCAGCGTCATATTTATCTGCACAGTTAAGATAACTCCTTATTGTTCACACCAGAAATAAAATATTGATAACATAAACAGCTTAGCGTACGCTTACAGGAAAGCACAGCAGTAGTTCATTGCCATTTAGAATTTGGTGCATAGAGAATTCCTGCTGGATCTCCGTTTGCAAAGTATTTTAATTGCCCTAAATATCCATCAAAACCAAAGTAATATTTATATGCAGCTCTACATATATGTGAACAGTGGCGGATTTACCAGGAGGCTGAGTAGACTTGAACCTAGGGCGGCAGATTAAGGCACCGAGTAGGGTAGGCACTAAAACTTTATACCAAAATTACCAAAACACTTTTTCATTTTCTTGTTCAATTTCAACCAACTTAATGGATTGTAAACCAAATCTAAGAACCAACAATCGCAGAGGTAAAGGCGGCAAAAATTTACAGCATATACTTGAAAAACTTGTAAATCCGCTAATGTATGACAGCCCTGTTGGTTCATTGGTAGAATGTCTTCTTCAAGAGCTGAGGGGCGTGGGTTCGATTCCTACTCAGGGCAAACTTTGTGGCATAAACAAATGTTTGTTCTGTGTCTGGGTGTTCTGTATTTATTATAAGTATGTTCTTACAAAAAAAAAGTATTTAAGTATTCCATCAGTGATCTGACTTCCATTGTACAAGCTTTACTTAGTTTGGGGTCAGATGGCGCTGTGTCCTAAGATATTATTTATTTAGACTTCATAAATTTTTTACCATTGTATTCAGGCTCAGTTTGGCTCAGCTACTCTATTAGAACACGATGTTCTACTTTTTTTGACTAAGATTTATACCAAGTCGATGGCCTGCAATATAAACAAAGAGTGGGTGACGCTGGCGTCACAGTAGAGTGCACGGGCGCACCTCCGGGTCACGCACTCCGCACACGGTAATACTGGGACCTACCATGTATAAGATTTATGCAGATTTCGTTTAATTCTATTTTAAAAAAGTTGGCAGAATCTCTCCCAAGACATTTTAAGCTAATGCCCCCTAAGAAATAACTTGGAAAAAAGAAAATGAAATATCATTCTGACATATTGTATATATACCTCGTCGCAAAGTAGCTTGTCTGTCAGTTTTCTACCGGATACACTTTCGTGAGTGCGCTTCAGATCTACATGACCCAATTCCACCCTGACCGTTCTACTATCAAATACAAATACAAATCGGACAGCCAGGAGCTCCAAGAAACGACACCGCTTCGTGCTCGATATTCCAAAGACTCAAACTGAACGGTTCGAGTCCACCTTCATTGTACGAACCGCTAAACAATGGAATTTGCTGCCCGAGTGGGTGTTCCCAGATAGATACAATCTGGGTGCCTTCAAGCCGCGAGTGAATCTGTTTCTTCGAGGCGAGCGTGCGTAGGCCACATCTTCGCTTTACATCAGGCGAGTTGGCAAAACGCAAGCCTATAAGTAATTAAAAAAAAATTACCTTCCTATCTGATTACCTACCCTAACGGGGAAAAGGCGTGATTGTATGTACCTATGTTTGTATTTAGATATAGGTACACACTCCCAACCTAGTAGAAATAAACCACGGAACTTATACCTATATAAAAAAAAAAACTTTACAATTTTTAAAAGCTTGTAAAAGTTTGTAATAAGAAGGAATTGGATATTGTGATTTTTCCTTCATCTTATGGTTGACAAACTAGTTGTTTGACCGTAACTCACCTGATGTTAAGTGACGGTGTGGTCGAAGATGGTGAACTACACCTAGCCTGGAATAGAACTAGCTTTGAAGTGAGGCTTCTGGAACACACTGTTAAGGATTTTCAACTTCAGGGTAGTAGTTAGTCAGCCGAGTACTAGAGTACTCTACCACCATGCTTTGGTTTCCTCTCGATATTTGACTTCACCGGCAACTCAAGCTCATTGTTCAGACTTGAATCCCTTCGGCGTGTAAACTGACCGCGCTAACTACTGAGCCATTATCGCTACTAAATGTAGTCAGTTATTTACCAGCGTCTAAAAAAGCCAAGATAAAGATTTAAAATTAAACAAATAGCCATACAGACGTATCATGTGACAATCGTTCGAAAAACTCGAGTAGCCATCTCATAATGGATATAGTTGGACCTTACTTTTATGATGAAGTTACAGCCCACGACCACGGTATGGAGTTCAAGGAAATATCATCGATCTGTAGCGATGATAGTTAGCGATGACAGTGGTTAGAGCGGTCGCTTCACACGCAGCAGGGCGTGAGTTTATACCCCAACAATGAGCTTGACGGAAAACGTGAGCAAATAGCGTAGGTACTATCTGGTAGTCAGCGGGCTAGCTACCAATTTATTTTATTTTATTTTATTGATATTAGGGAAATTAACAGATAGTTTTTGTTTGGTTACCTAAAAAAATATATAAGGCCAATTAAAAATTTCCACAAACAATTCAAAATATACATAATTATATGTGTACGGTGCGTAGATGCACTCATACTCTTACTGTTTAAAGAACGCGTCAACAATTAACCGCCTAAGCTTTACGACAGACGTATGAAACAAATCAATGTTGTGCAGCGCTGCGAACCCATTAAAACTGCGGCTCGCTCTCAGTACATATGCGTTCTGCCAATCTCGCTAAAGATCGCTAGATATTGGTTTTAGCGATAAGGCACACCTAGTTATTAAATTTATTTCATCTGTATTGTATTATTTAGTGTGTGCAATAAAGACTCAATCAATCAACCTCAAGTTGAAAATCTGTCTACTAGCATCTAACGGCTAGGTGTGTTTAGCATCTTCGACCACACCATCACCTAACATCAGATGAGCTGTGGTCAAACACTTAGCCTGTCAACCATAAAAATACAGGTATAATAATCTTGAGCTAGTATATTAATCATGAGCTTGAGCTGCCGGTGAAGGAAAACATCGTGAGGAAACCATAGCATGGTGGTAGGGTACTTTCTAGTACTCGGCTGGCTAGCTACCACCCTCAAGTTGAAAATCTGCCGCCAAGCATCTAACGGTGTGTTCCGGCAGCCTCACTTGAGAGCCAGTTCCATTCCAGGCTAGGTGTCCTTTACCATCTTCGACCACATCTTCACTTAACATCAGGTGAGCTGTGGTCAAACACCTAGCCTGTCAATCGTTAAAAAAAAAAAAAAAAAAAACATGATTCTATCAAGCAAACTTTAAAAAATACTGCCTGAGGCCAGTAGGTACAACGCTAAGCAATAGAGTTGTCTTTATCACCCGGATATTCCACATCATGACTACTGTTATCCAGGCATACATTCACACGCACTCAACCTTTTAATTCCCATCTACACCTCTATTCCATTAGTAGTGTTATTATAGCCGCCATCGCTAAGCATCCAAACTATAGTTTACTTCCGCAGTTGATTTATTTATCGCTTGGATGAATACACCTATAGGACTTTCGATCAATAAGTACTGACGTCACTTTTGAATACAACTACTTTAGACATGTAATTTCTGTTCAAGTGATATCCATTTATTAAACAAAATAAAAAATACCTTAAATTATACCTACTATTTACAAAATGTATACAAAAAACTTAGTCTAAAAAACCGTCAGAGGAGGGATATGTGGCCAGAATGCTGGCAACATTGCCACGCTGGATGGCAATGCTTAGCTTTTGACCAAAGTAGATACCAGCATTCTGGTCACCTGAAGCCTCCTCTAGACGTTTGGCCAGGTCCCGATACAAAGTTGGTTCAAGTTGGTTTGGTGGTAGAGAACTAATAATTATTTTCTTACAATTTTCTTTTTGTATGTTTTTGCTTAGCGTCTGAACACACTATGTCTTTTTTTATGCCAAAAATAATGAGACGAACGAGACGCTCTCCTGATGGTAAGAGATAACGCCTATCCATGACCATTGCAGCGACACACAGAACTCTGAGTAACAAAACAGGGCATCGTTGCTTTGGCGCTCATTACTTTGGAGACTTTCCATGGTTAGTCTCAACAGCCCAGTAATTTTAGTTCTGATTTTTTGACTTTGACTTTAATGCCAGATTTATTAACCGCCTAGCCAGTTGTTATAAATATTATAAACAAATAGAACCGTTTTTATTACGTTTTTTCTTGTACCAAAGAGTCCAACCCATAGATTAGGTCATATTCATGATATTTATTGCTTCCATACAGTACAAGATGTAAATACCAAGTAGTATATGGTACACAGTCAAATATGGACCCTATCGGGCACATCAATGTTTAAAAAAGTGGAAGGAGCATTATTTCAAAATTAAGTTATTTGTAAATGTCGTATTTTTTCATAAATTAAATTATCTTTCTGCCAGGAATTCGTCGATTCTGTAATACACTATAAGGATACGATATGACATTGAAAAGAGAACAACGATTATAATATATGTATGACATTACGTTTCATGTCTAGTAGTTTATATGTCGCCGATTGTTTGGTATGGCCATTGGTAGCCGCTTAGCTCTCGGATCACGTGGAGTATGGGCATTTCCCTTTCCGAAACGCGATGAGAGGCCAAAGACACGGGATGTGATCACGGCATACTGATACATCAAACGGATACACAATCCAATACTTAGATTTGGAGATAGGTTAACGATAGAGATGACAACAACCGGTTTTATTTCTTCATTGTCGGCATTTCGCTTTGAATGGATTCCATGTTTGCGATTCTTTAAATAACTCAATCTAAGTAGGTAGTTTATCATTCTATTGTATGTACCACTGTCTTATATGTAGTTTGACCTAAAATCGTTGACATTTTTTTATGGTTGACAGACAGTCTAGATCACAGTTCATTTGATGTTAAGGTGGTTCGATTTCTATACAAACAATTTTTTTCCATTTATGGACAAATGGAGCATAACATTACAGTGAAATCACAGCTACTGGCATTTATGTTGGTCCTTATTTGCTGTAAATCACAATTGCTTGAATAAAACAGTAGATTATTAGCATAAAATCAAATTCATGAATGTTTTATGAATTTATGATTTTTAAAGAAAACAGTAGATTATCCATTAGATCCATTTGTCCATAAATGGAAAAAAATTGTTTGTATGGAAATGGAACCACCTTAAGTGACGGCGTGGTCGAAGATCTCACAAATATTATAAATGTGAATATTTTGATGGATGGATGGATGGATGTTTGTTACATACGTACTTACTTGTAACGTCACGGGCCATGGAACAAGCACAATGAGAAGGTTTGGAGCGGCGCACGCGCGTCTAATTAGAAACAAGTATCAGTGTTTCAACTTGTGGTAACCCAGTCGGGATATATCCCTTACTTTTCTTTTATAACGTATACACAGGGTTGCGTAAAACCGATTCACTCGCGAGTTGAATCCATCAGACTGTATCTATCGGGAACACTCGGGCAGCAAATTCCAATGTCTAGCCGCTAGCTGTTCGTACGAAGAAGGCGCAAAAGTTTTTTTTTTCCTTCTAATGATGTATCTGTTTGTTGTTAGATACCTCATTGTTATTACAATCTAGCCTAGTAGAGTATAATCGAATAATGCGTCCATCGACACTGTTCTTACTGTCTCTATTAAGGGGAAGACACTTTGTTCATGTGTTCTATAATATGTAGTAATCACTGCACTGAGATTACTAACTTAATACACGGTGCAAAAGATGTACACTTAGTTCAAGTTTTTAGAATTACAACCATGAAGCGGTGTCGCTTTTTAGAGTTTACTTTATTGAGGGTGTGGGTTTTGATTCAAGAGAATATTTCAATAACAGAGGGTTCCTTAGAAAATACATACCTACTATTTTCTAAGATTAACAAGTTAAAAAGTTTAATAAAACATAATCTGATTACGGAATTATTATGACACAGTAACAATCGCACAATAAAGACGAATCTAACGAACTTACGTTCTAATTGCTCTTTACGGCCAACCATCCAAAAACTGACTTGATCATACGTTACTTAAGTACCTACTCCAGAGATTCTCCAAGAAAAACTAACTATTTTTTTCCTATAGAAACTGACGTGGTTTTGACAGATTTTTGTTTTACTTATGCGTGATTATTCATGTTTATTTATATCAGATGCTCCAACTATAGTTTTGGCCACATCTGGTGGCCTTTTTCATGGAGGCAAAGCTCGCGCGGCCTCGTCTTGCTTCTCACTGCGGGCCGCTGCGCGCCTCGCACATGACGACAGCGGTTGGTGCGCGGGCGCGGGGGTGAGAGCGGGTAGTGTGACGAGATGCGCCGGTGCACTCTGGAACCCTTCCTCACTGGAATCCTCCTCTACGGTGTCAGGAATATGAGCTCACTGCGACGTTTGCGATATTAAACAAAAACTTTTTTTTTTTTTTTTATGCTAATAATCTACTGTTTTATTCAAGCAATTGTGATTTACAGCAAATAAGGACCAACATAAATGCCAGTAGCTGTGATTTCACTGTAATGTTATGCTCCATTTGTCCATAAATGGAAAAAAATTGTTTGTATGGAAATGGAACCACCTTAAGTGACGGCGTGGTCGAAGATCTCACAAATATTATAAATGTGAATATTTTGATGGATGGATGGATGGATGTTTGTTACATACGTACTTACTTGTAACGTCACGGGCCATGGAACAAGCACAATGAGAAGGTTTGGAGCGGCGCACGCGCGTCTAATTAGAAACAAGTATCAGTGTTTCAACTTGTGGTAACCCAGTCGGGATATATCCCTTACTTTTCTTTTATAACGTATACACAGGGTTGCGTAAAACCGATTCACTCGCGAGTTGAATCCATCAGACTGTATCTATCGGGAACACTCGGGCAGCAAATTCCAATGTCTAGCCGCTAGCTGTTCGTACGAAGAAGGCGCAAAAGTTTTTTTTTTCCTTCTAATGATGTATCTGTTTGTTGTTAGATACCTCATTGTTATTACAATCTAGCCTAGTAGAGTATAATCGAATAATGCGTCCATCGACACTGTTCTTACTGTCTCTATTAAGGGGAAGACACTTTGTTCATGTGTTCTATAATATGTAGTAATCACTGCACTGAGATTACTAACTTAATACACGGTGCAAAAGATGTACACTTAGTTCAAGTTTTTAGAATTACAACCATGAAGCGGTGTCGCTTTTTAGAGTTTACTTTATTGAGGGTGTGGGTTTTGATTCAAGAGAATATTTCAATAACAGAGGGTTCCTTAGAAAATACATACCTACTATTTTCTAAGATTAACAAGTTAAAAAGTTTAATAAAACATAATCTGATTACGGAATTATTATGACACAGTAACAATCGCACAATAAAGACGAATCTAACGAACTTACGTTCTAATTGCTCTTTACGGCCAACCATCCAAAAACTGACTTGATCATACGTTACTTAAGTACCTACTCCAGAGATTCTCCAAGAAAAACTAACTATTTTTTTCCTATAGAAACTGACGTGGTTTTGACAGATTTTTGTTTTACTTATGCGTGATTATTCATGTTTATTTATATCAGATGCTCCAACTATAGTTTTGGCCACATCTGGTGGCCTTTTTCATGGAGGCAAAGCTCGCGCGGCCTCGTCTTGCTTCTCACTGCGGGCCGCTGCGCGCCTCGCACATGACGACAGCGGTTGGTGCGCGGGCGCGGGGGTGAGAGCGGGTAGTGTGACGAGATGCGCCGGTGCACTCTGGAACCCTTCCTCACTGGAATCCTCCTCTACGGTGTCAGGAATATGAGCTCACTGCGACGTTTGCGATATTAAACAAAAACTTTTTTTTTTCATAATAATAGTTTCTTTTTTCGTTCTGTATTTTGCGTAGTTAGCGAGTACGAATTGTTATGTCTCTGTATAATGGTAATGAATGATATTAATGTGGTCAGCACCGTGACGGATTATCAAGGATGGACATACGTTTGGGGTTCCGCAAGCGACTGGCAACATATTTTGTTTTTCAATTCACTCACTGTTGAACTTGGCAAGGTGAAGATAAATCCTTAGAAAATGTTATGGTAACCTAATTAATTTTTGTAATTTTTTTTAAATGTAAAAAGTAATGAGATGAACGAGACGCTCTCCTGATGGTAAAAGATAACGCCTGTCAGAGCGCCAAAGCAGCGATGCCTGGACTTTGTTTTATTATTTAAAGTTCTGGAAAATTTCATCTTTTTAAAGTTGATATTTTCTAAGAGCACCATTTGGTAAATTTTCAATACAGAACCCTCATAGATAGATTGTCTAAAGCGTTGCTACCGACCGAGGAAACAAATATCCCGGAAGCAAGCAGCATTGATTTGTTATTCATTGTTTTGTATACTGTTGTTAACTATACGGGCTGACCACGACCTACTTTTCTTACTTTTTTATCAATTACGCTAATAAATAAATAATTAGGTATATCATAATTACTAGATTACTTTGACACTTTCATAAACGATGACATACCCCACACATCTGACATATGACATTTCTAATGATACCCCATACATCTAAATCTGTTCAGAAATTTAAAAGTTAAAGTGGAACAAGAAACTTACATAAATACATACATACATAGACATTAAACTCTTTTTTGGGCAGTCATCAGGCAGGTACCAGATATTCTGCCGCCAAGCTGTAGTTTGTAAATATTACTGTATTCTAGTTTGAAGGGCACTTAACCTAGTATGGCAACAGATTTTCATTTCATCCCATGAAAACGTCAGAATTATGGTCACATAAAAACGGGCAATAAAATAAAAAGGTACGATGACGAAAATTGCTAATCAGGAAGCGCGTATACCGTGTGTTAATTTATTGAAGCAATTAACAGTTCTGTGAACTTTAAATTAATATTAATTTAGATGTGGTTTATGACCTTTGTTGCAATTTAACATGTGTTTTATTCTTTCTGGACCGTAAATGAATCCTTTGTTATAAATACCTTTTATTTTTGTTGATGCTTAAATTGATTCTTAAGAGTTACATAAAAAATAGCCTTGAGAGTTGTAGGGCGTGGGTTCGATTCCCAATCAGGGTAAACATTTTGTGCATAAACAAATGTTTGTTCTGTGTCTGGGTGTTCTGTATGTATTATAAGTATGTAATAATAATAATAACATGACCAGGTAGCCGCAATAATACATCAATTACTCGCATATAAGTATAAGCTTATCACTGAAAAAACACCTTACTACAAGTATAAGCCTGAACCAGTTCTTGAAAACCGCAACTACAGACTCTATTGGGACCGCACTATAATAACCGACAAGACCGTTCACTACAACAGACCAGATATAACCGTTCTGGACAAAGTTAACAAATCTACTTTCCTGATCGACGTTGCCATATGTAACACCCACAATTTGCAATCCACACACACTGAAAAAATAGCCAAATACACTGATCTATCCATAGAAATTAAGACCCAATGGCAGGTAACAACTACAAGAACCATCCCTATAGTTTTATCCACCACGGGAGTTATACCAGAAACACTGGGTGCTAGTCTGGAGGCACTCAACATCCAGAAAGCAACATTTAAAGCACTCCAAAAAGCCGTTATTCTGAACACGTGCAGAATTGTTAGGAAATTTTTATCACTTTCTTAAGCACTTGGCTTCGGCCCGTGCCAAAATGTACCTCCTCAGTGGAGAGCAAACAAATGTTTAAAATAAAAATAATAATAATAATAATAGTTTATTTCTAAAGAATACATGACATATACAGATAAATGGTTCGTAGATTTTATATTTTTTTTTTTCCCGATTTCTGGAAGAACGGTCAACGGGCCCCAAACTAGGCAAAGCCTGTATCTTGGGCGCCCTGTTACAAGTAACTGTTTACTTTGATTTCCACTGCAAATTGTACACTTTATGTTATTTATAATTTATATATTGTATATTAGCTATTCAATTCTTATTCAATTTCTTTTAACTTGCTTGCAAATATACTAATTCTAAATCTATTAATAAATTCTTATATGTAAGCATGTGCTGTATTTGTGTGTATGCGCGCGTGTATGTGTGTGTTTGTGTATATATGTGTGTGCGTCCATGAATGAGTGTGTTATGTGTATGACGTTAAGCACTTCCATAGATCATTAAGAAGAAAGAGAATAAAAGAAGTGGCTTAGACCCGGGTGAGTGGGCAGTGACATAGTGAGTAACGGTATGTTCGGAGGTAAGTGAAACATGTCATAACTAGGAGAATGTCAGACTGAATGAGAGTCTGAGAGATGAGAGATGTCTAAGGGCAGCAGATTTAGTATCTATGAGAACGGTGTTGAGTACCTATACTCAAGTAGTCTAGCGGTATACATCTTTGTAATTTATCTCACTAAATTTTACCAGCCTTTCAGTTTGCATGAAAGTTAGAGTCAAAAGCCATTCCTGAATTTCCTTCTTGGACTGAGAGAATGATTTTTTTTGGATATCAATTATTCGACAAACGGAGTTGTATGTGAATATGTGTGAGTATTGCGGAAGCCTGCTAGCAAACACTGTGTTGATCCTCGGGAGTAATATTTGGTCGTGAGACTGTTTCCTTTTACTCGAGTCAGAGCAGGCTGCATGTAATTATGTATTTACGAAAAAAAAGTATGTATGTATTCTATCAGTTATCTGACTTCCATCACACAAGCTCTGCTTAGTTTGGGGGCAGATGGCGCTGTGTGTACAGTCCTACGATATTTATTATTATGATCGTTATTTATTTTTTCTCTTGCACAGCCTCCTAGATCCAGTCGGTCAGTTCTTAGTAGTTCTAGTCATTTTTGATTGTAACTTGTTTTGTGTCTTGAATAGATATAAAAGAAAAGTTCTCAAGTATTTTCCTATAGTCACCAAGTTTAAGTCTATAAGTGCAAATGACCTTGAAGTATTTTTTCATGAGCTGTGCAAGTCACCGCAAGGCGGCATTTACCGCGAGCGGTGACGGTGACCGCTCGTGTTCGTAATTACTCTGCTCGGAGCGTGACCACTGACTCACTCATAAGCATCCACCCAGTAGCACTGACGTAACTACAGAGTGGCACGCGACTTCTTTGTACGCTTTGTCTTTGAGTAGTAGGCACTGACTGCCCTGTTAGTTAAGTTGATAGTATTTTTGTGGTAGACAGACTAGACGTACAGCTCATGTGTTAAATTTTAAAAATAAAAAAATTGACTTACATGATTGCTCTCCCTCCCTCCCTCCTCCCTTCTAAACGTCGCTGTGTCCGACAGGGTCTATATTTGACTGTATATACTACTTTGTATTTAAAAGTTCTCGTACTGTATGGAAGCAACAAATATCTTGAATCTCATCTAATGATAAGTGACGGTGTGGTCGAAGATGGTAACACCCAGCCTGGAATGCAACTGGCTCTCAAGCGAGGCTGGCGGAACACACCGAATTAAATATATTATAATAAATCTAAAAAAAAGTCAAATGAATGTCATAATAATTAATTACTTCGCAATGTCAAACAAATAATTAATTAAATTTAAAATAGTATATTTAAAGTTTGCAAATCAGTGATCATAGTAATGTATTCTCATCGCGTGAAAAATATTTTCCATAAGTTTGAATAAGTAATTCCAATATGGCGGCATCCGGCGTTTCCTTCCACGCTTCAGCAGTACCATGTTTCAGTACATTGCGTGCTGCCTAATCTACCACTGCCATTATATATTTTATACCCCTAACATAAGGTAGGTTTTAGGTTGAGAGTGCAATGTATGAGAGATGTATTGTTTGGTAAGGACTCAGCATACCGGGGTGGTCTCGTTAATAGATGTATCAGTGTACCCGCATCTCTAATGCTATAAATAATGTTATTGTTAAATGATGATTAGATACGGATATAGTTTTAAAAAGATTACATTCTAGTAGCGATTGTGGTGTAGTTTGACTGTTTCAAATGATTACCAATGACGATATGGTCAGTTTTCGGATGGGTGACCGTGGGTGGTATTTCTTATTACAAGATATGTATTTAAAAAAAAATCAAGTATTAGATATTCTGCTGCCAAACAGTAATGTACTACATGATTGTGTTCCGGTTTGGGGGTAATGCAGCAAGCGAAATTACAGGACCGGTGAGACTAAACATCGAAAGTCTGAAAGTAATGAGCGCCAAAGCAGCGATGCCCTGGCCTTTGTTTTGCTAAAAAACGAGAGAGAAACTGCGAGGCACGTTCATAATAAATTTGCACTACCTACTAGAGAAACAAACAGGAGTTAACTGATATAACAATTTTGTGGCGATGATAGCTTAGTGAACAGCGTGGTCGGTTCACACGCCGAAGGTCGTAGGTTCAAACCGCAACAATGAATTTGGGCAGCCGATGAAGGAAACAGTATGGTTTCCTCGTGATGTTTTCCTTCACCACCCTCCAGTTGAAAAATTACCGCCAAGCACCTAAGCACCTGTGTGTTCCGGCAGCCTCACTTGAGAGCCATTTTCATTCCAGGCTAAGCTTTACCATTTTCGACCACACCGTCACTTAAACCTTTAACTGCCTGATACTGTTTGTACTTCATAGCTTACGATCACACGGTGCGCAGATGCGCCGGGTGAGCCGTGGTCAAACACCTAGCCTGTCAAGCATAAAAAAAGCTTGGAAAAAAATTAGGAAGTTACAATAATATTGTTGATCTACTGCAAAATATAGGAGAACGGCATCGCAATTACAAGGTAACATTTCATTTCCTATAGACAAGCAAGACAATACACGATTACATACTATTAATTTCCGGTTATGAACGTGTACTTTACTAGTTATTATGTAATAGATAGTGATGTGTATAACCATTGTCGGTTTCATGTTTCACTTTAACATTTAAAAAATCATGTAAACTGTGGTCCAAATACTTGAAACACTCAAAGTTCTGTGTATCGCTGCAATGGTCACGGACAGGGATCATCTCTTACCGTCGGGAGAGCGTCTCGTTCGTCTCATTAATACATCAAACAATTAAAAAAACACCATGTGAGCTATGGTCAAACACCTTGCCAGTCAACTATTACAAAAATATAACTTTTGACAGCTCTGTTGGTTCATTGGTAGCATGTCTGCTTCAAGAGCTGAAGGGCGTGGGTTCAATTTCCACCCAGGACAAACTTTGTGGTATAAACAAATGTTTGTTCTGTGCCTGGGTGTTCTGTATCTAAGTATAAATTTCCAAAAAAAAAGTATTTAAGTATTCTATCAGTTATCTGACTTCCATAGCTTTGCTTAGTTTGGGGTCAGTTGACGGTGTGTGAAAAAAAGTACTTGTAATCATTAGCTACAAAACAAACTTCTGAAATTAAAGTTTACAATCATCCTGAGCAATACGGAATTCTCTAGAATTTTACATAAGTGTTATGTATTTCATCACGAGACCACGTTTATTATAAAATAATGTAGAGTAACTGTTTTATTGGCTCTTGCATGCGCTTATCGGAGAGCACGTGAGAGTTAGGCAACAGCTGTAACAATACGCCGACACAACATTGTTATTTTTCTTATAGATTTCATTTCCTGTCCCGGAGAGTTATGTTGTCAGAAAATGAAGTAGATGGCGTAATGTTACGATAACAAAAAAAACAATAATCACATGTTAAAAACTATTTAGAACTCTATAAACAATAGAATATACAAACGCACGCTTGGAGTTTTGGCGGGAACGCGGAAAGAGTCGTGTCGCCCTGTTGTATTTTTTTCTAAAACTTGTGTTTTGTCGAATGTTTATGCATAAAAATGGTAGTGTTTTATCCATAAAGTGCTGAATCATAAGCGCGAGTGTGGGAAAATGATATAATGTGGTGAAACATGACTTTTTGTGTTGCTTCCAAAATTTCATCGCAGCTTATAGTAATGTCGCCGCAACTTTACTAAAGCATGACTGGACTTGACTGACACGGACTGTACTTGACAAAGACTGGACTTTGACTATAATTACAGCTACTTATTTAACTTTTGAAACTAGAAAATATATAAATACTTGACACTGGCAAATGCTCAAAATGCGACGCCAAAACCAAAGAAAAAAAAACGCACGCTTTCTTGCTGGAAATTTTTCCGATGCACGACAAATTGTTCTACATCATTAATCTACTCTCTTCACGTAGGTATATGTGTTTTTACTTATACAAGTGAAATCAATATAATGTACTGTTTTTCTCGGTTAAAAATACATATTACGATGAGCTTAAGTAATTTAAAAAAACTAAACAATATTGTTAGCATGAACGTTAACTGTATGAAAGCTCTATCGAAACCAACTCTATGCTTTATACCGGAATTGTTTTAAATATGTACTAAGAATGTTATTAATTTACTTTTTTTATTGTTGACAGGCTAGGTGTTTGACCACAGTTCGCCTGATGATAAGTTACTGGTGGTCGAAGATGTGGTCGAAGATGATAAAAGCCGTTAGGTACTTGGCGGCAGATTTTCAACTTGAGTGTGGTAGATAGCCAGTCTAATACTAGAAAGAATCTTGCCTCCATGTGATGGTTTTCACACGATTTTTTTCTTCACGGGCATTAAGTTCATTATTGGGGTTTGAACTCACTCCCTTCGGCGTGTGAAACCGACTGCGCTAACCACAGCTATCTTCGATACAATTTTTTTTGTTGGGTATTTGAAAACTAACACACTTAGCCTGGAATTAAACTGGTTCTCAAGTAAGGGTGCCGGAATACATCGTTGAAAAGAATATCTTCTTTTTTTTTAATCTATTCTTCGTTATTTATTTTAGCATAGCCCATAGCTAAGTTTAGAAACAACTTAATATCCTGGTTGCTTTCAAAAAGTATTTACACTTTAAATGAATATTTGAATTTTCATTGAGTTCTGTCTCGGTTCTCAGTGGTTGCGTCTGGTTTACGTTGTCTCTATAGAGGGGCATTTCGGTCGTAGTTATTAAACTTATTTTAAATAATACCTGCTAAAATATTGTATGCTCACGAGGAGAAAACTGTTTTGAAGTGCTTACTATTAATTAAATATTTATCACCATAAATTGGACACTGTCTTAGACAATAAAATATTTCATTTCATTTTTTTTTTGCTACTGAATTATTGATAATGCTGAACGTGGCCCGACAGTGTCGCGTGCTCATATTGTACTATAATATTCTGCACGGTGAAGTCCTTCAGGCTTTCAGGCTTTTCACTGAAAGCACGCGTCGCACGCGCAGCATCTTGATCCGGCAGTAGCGTGTGGCTGTGGCAGTAACTCGCGCGGGCATTCCGCGCTGAACCTCCGCGCGCGACGCCCGTGTCGCGACGCTCGACGACCCGCGCGTACCGATTCCGTGTGTGACCATACCCTGTGCGATGTGCCCTGCACTTGTGAACGCCCCTGTGAGGGCATAACGATCAGTTTTGTTTCTTGTTTTTGGATTGCATTCACCAGCTGTAAGTATTTTACATTACATTTTTAATTTTAAGTCATAATATTTCGTCGTATCACATTCTTACTCAAAAACTTATTTTATTCCTTTCATATTTCTCTATTAGCTGCTATTGTGAGTCAATTATTTTCATTTTTGCATCTCTAAACGAAAATATCATAGATGTATACAATTTCTAGATTTTGTTGATAATTTAAAAACCGCTCGATCAATTTAAATAAAAAATATCTACAAAGCAAAAAAAGAATCATCAAAATCGATTCACAATTGGCGGAATGATCGCGTAACATACACACAAAACATACAAAAAAAAACATACATTCGAATTGAGAACCTCCTCTTTTTTGAGCTGGTTAAAAATATAATGAACTTCACTGATTTTAAAATGCTATACACAATCCGTTAAAAGAAAGGGTTTAAGACAACAAATGCATTGAATAAGTTAATGCACGTACTGTTTGTAGTGCGGACAATATGAAATTGCAGCTTTACGGCCCATTGTGACTTCACATTCACACGTGCTGTTCGACTAAAGCGTTTTAATTCAACACCCTTCGGACCTATAAATATGAATTTTAGATAGATATATATACGCACTCTTTATTGTGAACACCAGAGCTTTTTCAGAAAAAATATAAATGTAACACAAATAAAAAACTTAAGAGTAGTGCCACAAATGGCATATAATAGAAAGACAAGCAATGCCAAAGTACTTATTTAAAACAAAAACAAAATACATAAATACAAATCTTTTATTAATAACACCAAAGTTAAAGGTGATTTTTCCATTCATATTTAAAAATATCAAAATCATAACATATGTCAAAACAATGAAAATGTCAATGAAATAATATGTCACATACAAAATAATTATGTCAATATAATTAAATTAATAAATTATTGATTACTTGATTACTGCTACTAGTACTTGATTAATGCAATCAATACAATTGTAATTTACGAAACTAATGCTTTCATGTAGATATACATATATATGTATATATATTTTTGAGGACTAGGAGGCTATTTGGACTTGAGGGTGGTCGCCAGCCAGCCGAGTACTAGAAAGTACCCTACCACCTTGCTATGGTTTCCTCACGATGTTTTCCTTCACCGGTAGCTCAAGCTGATTGTTGGGGTTTGAGCCCACGCCCTTCGGCTTGCGAATCGACCGCGCTAACCACTCAGCTATCATCGCTACAAACTAAACACAATTTAAACTGGAGCCATGACTTTGTTGAACAATAATGACCTTCAGTGCGAAATAGGAAATTTGAATTTCAATACCGTCTGGCTTCATCTTCGTATTTTGTTATTCCTATGTAAATTGCTTAGCTTGAAAACATCAAGTAATCACAAGCCGTGACGCCTACAAAAACTACTTCATTTAGTTCATTAACGTTCATGACGTCATCCCATCTTATTGTTTACTTTTAAAATTGTTCTTTATCAACAATACTGCATCTTGTATCCCGCTGCAGAGTTTTTGTAATAATGCTATCTGTCATCTGTTGCTCTAGATTTCTTACGATAGTGAATCATCTCCAGGAATTGCGACGAAATTCTGTCTTACATGAATCATTTTATCTTATAAAACAAAATTAGTTTCAATGTGTCGTCTTTTTTTTCGAGAGTTTTGTTCTTCTTTAATAAAAAACAGATAAAACGAAGCGTATCGTAAATAAAATATATTCGTAATTCTTAGCATTGACAATGAATGAAAAAAATTGAATGCTGTTTTTATACCCTGCCATGACTTACTTCGTGTCGTG
The DNA here is from genome assembly GCA_905404145.2 of Biston betularia. NCBI lineage: Eukaryota > Metazoa > Arthropoda > Insecta > Lepidoptera > Geometridae > Biston > Biston betularia. The sequence continues at coordinate 744,256 of FR989863.1, forward strand.
GACTTTTGGCGCCAACTTCTCTTTTTTATCTACTGACCTATATAACCTTTACTTATAGGTATTTCTCAAATGTAATAATTTGCAAATACATATTCGGGCAGCATTAGGTATGCCCTAGATACGTAATTAAAACAAATCATACAAAGTTTCCTTTTCACGCTTCCGAAACCAAATAGCCTCCTTGTCGGCATTCTCAAAAAATAAAAAATAAACCGATGTAAAATAAACAATTAGTGTGGGATGGCACGGCGCGGGCGCCGATACCTGGAATAGTAGCTGGCACGCTGCGGGACGCATAACTTATCCCTTGACCTGACTTGTCTTGGCACAATATGTGCTATATTATTTACAAAAGATATATTGAAAGTGAAGTCTCAAAAATTTACTGTTATGATTTATTGATATTTGATATTTAGGTAATTGTATGTGAACAATTGAACATGTATTGAGGAAACCTACATTTGTTCTAGAGTTCTTAAAAAACACGAAAATATATTTGCGAAGTCTTTCAACCCGCACTTGACCAGGGTGGTGGACTATGAATTAACCCTTCTAACAATGAGCAAAAGCCTGCCTCAGCAGTGGTATAGTTTATAAAAACAGGGCTGATTCGACGTTAAATAAATTAATTACGGAGAATACCGTAATGAGAGCAAGGGAATACTAGAATACTATAATCAGACGGAACAGTTCAAATAACAATGCTTCAAATACTACTATATAATAATAAGAACGAAGAAAAACTCAATTTACTAATTAGAATACATAAAGTCATTGAAGATCACGGTCCCACATAAATTCCACGTGAAAGCCATAACGACAAACTGCACAACAAAGTTAAAATACTGTACAACTAAGTATTAAGAATGCACTTAATAAGAATTACAAAAAGAAGAGAGAAGTCAATAAATAACTTGCTCCTCTTCCCAGTAGATGCACTAATTCTTGATCTGATTTAATCAAGCTGTTTGAAACTATAAAACTTAGAACTTTAAAGAGTTAAAGTATTACGCCTAAAACAAGTGTAAGAGATTACTTCTAGCTAGAAAAGTTTGATAAAGCCATTTTACTGCAGTACTTAACAGTCAATGTCGCAATAAATGCTGATCGATTGTATTAAAGTTAAGCCGACAAAGTTCTAATAGCTACGAATAAAGTTTAGTTACGAATTAACACGAACGTAATCTACTCCTAACAAGAACTAACTTTATGGTGTGTAGATCGATTTTACTTAGATAGTACGTGTATTTGTAGGATAAGACGTTGTCCTACCGATGTCTGGAATAATTTTGAGTAGATTGCATACATGATTAGGCTGGCATGATAGTGAAAATGCTGATGTTAATTTCAACTCAAAGATGATTGACGTGTGCAAGCTATGAATATGTAAAAATAATTTGTGTTCGTGATGAATTATGTAATATTTAACCTTTTTGCAGCTGCGATCAGACTGTTTTATTTAAAATTCCTACTTGATTGTTTAAAAAAGGTGTTTGACAATATAGTGGTACGGTGCTGTTATACGATCTCCCTTATGTTATGAGATATAGAATTTCACCGAGATGTGCTTTTTGTGTTTATTTAGGACTCTACCAAGACTACACAGGTTAGAACTTAGAGATACGAGATTTGTTGACTCTACATGTTTGGTCACGGTTAGCACCGCTGCAACTTTGCTTAGGTGAGGATAGAATTTTTATTTCGGATAAGTCACGTTTTTGTAGTTCTCGTTAGTACTTTTTTCGGATAGTTTAGCAACGTGCTTTGACGAAACCCTTATTTTTATCAGAGTTATGACAGTTGTGCAAGGTTGGTTGATTCTCGTACTTAGTTGGTACGTTTTGCTCCAGTATCGCGGATGGTGTTGCATGCATTTTTACGTGAGAACAAGTTGGGACACAATGCGCCGGTGGAGGGTCTCACGCTCTCTGTGGGTGTTTCTTGCGACATTACTTCTCTGAACGAGATTGCCAGCTCGCATTGTCGTTTCAAACCTCAATTGAAGCTAGTCTAACTGAGCTTAATTGATGCCGGTTTTGCTGACGTTTTGAAACCAATTATGACAGTAGACATTTATGCACGTTATGAAAGTAGACCATGATCTTAGACTAAGTTATCAATTCTAAAGGTTATCGATCCCATTATAGAAGTGACCAATTTGTGGTCTGGTGCTTTACGCGCCGCAGTCGTCGCACTAAGAAGTCCTACTTAAGTCTTCTAAGAACCCTTGCGGTCCATGGACATTGATCGATGAATCATGCGTGATTCATCAGTTGAGCGTGATTAAGTTGTTGCTCGATAGTTTTCACAAATTCTTTACTTGGTCAGTGGAGCTGGCAACACAAAACTACAATTATCCGTTTCGCTAATTGAAACACATCGGACAGGTGACAAGCGAAAGTAGCTTGGAATCTTAACGCTGTTTATGTTAAAGCCAAATTGCACTTTTCACGCCTCACGCAATGTAGCGTGTGCCGCAGTTAACATGTGGAATGTGGGCTATCACACAATTTGTTAACCAGTGCTTGCTTGTCTCCATTTAGAATATTCACAACAAGTTCTTTCTAAGCAGTGTGATTGAAATTATGCGTACTGACATTCTCGGTAATATTTACATAATTGTTGTCATGTCCGTAAAACTTCAGTGGGCTACAAGGTCAGAAAGTTTTTATTACCTCAACGCTAAATGCATTCGAATTAAAATGACAACTTTGTTGCTTGACTGTCGTGTGTAGTGTTTTGAAGTTACTCACCCCTGAAATGTATTATGTATTAATTTTTCTTATCTATAAAATCGATGTCTAATTGTAGAGTCGGAGAGCTGCATTCCAAAGCATCGCTGGTCCGAATCGGTCCCCATACATACATTTTATTACTACAATGACTCTGAACATTTTTTTTATTGAATCGAACGCGGCGCCAACGAAAATAGGAATTCCGATTCTTTGTTGCAGTAACATTCCTATCTTGGACGTTGCCCCCTATTTCCGAAGCAGTTAACATTAAGAAGATTATCCATGAGAACGCCATTTTCAATTAAAAAACTGAGGTTAGAGATAGCGATTGTTTGTCTATGTTGGACCTTGAGAAACGCTTTCATTGCTTCTCTGATTAATTCATTCTTGGAACTTATATTAGTGTTATTTTTTTATACGTGCGTTCTAAATGTTTTGTCCTTGATAATTCTTGAATTTTTAATATAAAGGTTTACTTATCCACCGTCCGCCAGCATCCGCTTGCTGTCAAGGCTGTACAAACGGTAGATAAGAACTGTTTCATTCAGTTTACTTATACCTCGATAGCTCTGGTCAAACACAGAATTGGGTTAAACCCTTGAGTTATAAAATATTTGATCGCCACTGTTTATTTTGATACCACGCGTTGTCTATTTGATGTTGACCTCGTGTTTCCTTTGGGTAGGTACTGAGTTATTTATTTCTGCTATTGTTTTTAGCAAGTTCTATCTGATTTCATTGTATAGAAGCACTTTATTCCTTGAGTCATTCGTTATACTTGTTAATTGATCTAAGCAGATGTGTGTATTCAAACTCAAATGCAGTACATCACTTGCTTGTTGTAAATCTTCAAACTTTATATTTAAATCAATTTATTTAGCATTCTTTTTGAACACATATTAACTTTGAACTAGTGATACTGGAAAGAAAGCCAATGGATTCTCCCAAGACCTTGTTTAAAAACAAAATGCCATAAACAGGTGAGATCGTGGCTAAAAGCATGCCTAGTCCGATGTAAAAAAAAAAAAAAAAAAAAATTAATGGAAACCGCATTAAAATCCGTTGCGTAGTATTTTTTTTATGGTTGTCAGTCTAGGTGTTTGACCACAGCTCACATGATGTTAAATGACGGTGTGGTCGAGGATGGTAAAGCACACCTAGCCTTGAAGGGAACTGTCTCTCAAGTGAGGCTGCCGGAACACACTGTTAGACGCTTGGCGGCAGATTTTCAACATGAGGGTGGTAGCTAGCCAGCCGATTACTAGAAAGTACCCTACCACCATGCTATGGTTTCCTCACGATGTTTTTCCTTCACCAGCAGCTCAAGCTCGTTATTGGGGTTCGTTATTGAACCCACGCCCTTCGGCATGCGAACCTACCGCGCTAACCACTCAGCTATCATCGCTACAAAAGATCTAGAGTCAGTATAAAAGAGCTAAGCGTACAGACGGCGGGAAGCGACATAATTATGAAGTCACCAATAAACAAATAATTGTAGATAAGTCTAGTTAGTCACGAATATCAGTATGTTGTAACGCGAAACTACAATCGTTTCGGTCACTGTTATTACAATAGTTTTCAATATCTAGTTTGTTTACTTTGACAGAATGCGATGCGACCTAATATTACACGATATAGTTGACGATATATAATCTTTTAAACTGGAACTATGAGTGCTCATTGATTGTACAATTCATACATATTACAAGATATTAATCTTGTGATATTTTAATTTGTACTAAACTATGCATAATTATAAAGCAAAATATTATTTTTTGAAAATAAATCGAAACTTTGAATTTGTATATTAACATGCTACATGGATTGATTTTAATATATGAACAGAATTATAAATACAGTGTAAACTCTATATAGCGACGCTGAGGGGACTGCGTATTTTCTGGCGTTATAGAGAGTTGTCGTTATATGGAGAAGAAAGTTTGGTAGCAACTAAGAATATGATAACGTGTTGAAAATGCATAATAATAAACTAACGACAGTCTAGCAGCTGAGGCAAACACGTGCAAAGTAATTATTACAACAAACAAAAGAACGAATTTCTTGGAATCTCTGGTTCGTAGGATGCCGACAGTCGAGGTGAGCACGGGCCAGACAATAAAACAACAAAATGACAAACATAAGCACCGTACACAACTGCTGTTCTTATCAATTTCGGCAACTTAGAAACAAACAAACAGTGGGTGCTTTATTAGTTCCCGAAATTACTTGCTTTATAACGACATATTGTAGTCGTTATGTAGAGTGTGTGTGATGCTACATAGAGTGCATCATTGTATGGACAACAACGCAAACCAACCAAAGTCGAGTAATTCCGACGTTTTAAAGAGTTTGACGTTAAATCGAGTGACGTTACATAGAGTTTACACTGTAAATAAATTTTAAGATCATAGGACATTACACACAGCGCCATCTGACCCCAAACTAAGCAGAGCTTGTGTTATGGAAGTCAGATAACTGATATAATACATATCATATACTTTTTTTTTGTAAATGCAATATGCATACTTATAATACATACAGAACACCCAGACACTGAACAAACATTTGTTTATTCACAAAATGTTTGTCCTGTGCGGAAATCGAACCCACGCCCTTCAACTCTTAAGGCAGATATACCTACTACCAATGAGCCAACTTAAGGGCAGTCGACTTTAGCAACGTATTTAAAAGCTTTTATTCTGATTGATTTAAAATATATTTTTTTTAAACGGTACAGGTTCGCGTTTGACTACAACCTACCTGATGTTAAGCAACGATATGGTCTAGGATGTACACGCTTATTTATTCTATCAGTTATCTGACTTCTCTGCTTAGTTTGGGGCCAGATGGTGCTGTTTATATAGTCCTACGCTATTTATTTATAAAGTGTCCAGGTATTTTATCGCTGCATCAATAGAGAGTTACGTTTTAGAATTCACTTTAATACAGTTTATAATTACTAACAGCACACTTCAAGAAGTACGTTAAAAGTAAGTAGGTACTGTTAGAAGATAGGCATCATGGCGCCGATTTCATTTGTCTCAATTGGAAGCAGCTGCCGTGTCGACCCCTCGACGGATTTATTACTCATGCGTTACTCCGCAATCGGCTTCCTCTCGAAGATTCCTTCCTCGACTTGTACTTCTGAACTCCTTTGAAACACATTCAACATTTCGTTAATGGTTTACTTTTATTATTACTGAATTGGGTTGCTTTTGTCCGCTAACTCGCTTGACACAAAGCGAAAATGCGGTTTAGAATCAGAATCAGAATCAGAATTGGTTTTATTGTGTTATGTGGTTTTAGAATATAGCACGGTAGCCTAGAAGTATCAGCTTGTGGCTCTGGAGTCGACCGAGTCGCTAGGAGGTTTTTTTTATGTAAAAAGTAATGAGACGAACGAGTCGCTCTCCTGATGGTAAGAGATAACGCCTGTCCATAACCATTGCAGCGATAAACAGAACTTTGAGTAACAAAATAAAGTCCAGGGCATCACTGCTTTGGCACTCATTACTTTGAGACTTTCTATGGTTAGTCTCAACAGCCCAGTAATTTCGCTAGCTGCAGTACCCTTCAAACCGAAACACAGTAATGTTTACACACTACTGCATAGCGGCAGAATAACTGGTACTGCGGTGGTACCTACCTAGACGACCTCCTGCTAAGATCTACCACCAAGAAAAACCGGTTCTTTGACCACGTTGTAAAGCCTTGATCGCTGACGTAAAGTTGCTTGTTCGTATGTTTTCTATCGAATATATTTCGGAGAGTGTATCTTAGAATTGCATAAGTTGGTTCCACCTGCCCCTTTTTATTACCGGACGACTGTGCAGACACGTTCAAAGTGCCTACCGTACGTGGTGGCCATTCCCCACGTAGTCACGTACCACGTGACGATGCACTTCGCCAGTACGTACAGCGAGGATGTGGAACTCTGCCGGCGGCGTCTGAATTTACTGCGAAGTAGGTACGATTTGGTGGCCTTTAAATCCTTAGACTTAGACTGCATCTTGCTTAGCATTAGGCAAGACGTGGCCAAACGCAAACCTATTCTGATTTAGAAAAAAAGTTGCGTATTCACACGCGTCTTGAAGACACCCAGTTGATAATTATCCGGGAATTCCTGCTCGGGTAGCAAATTTCACTGTATGGTGGTTCGTATAATGAAAATGAATCAAACCGTTTTGGCATTAGGTACAGGATGATTTGTCTCACCGTTTTCATAGGCTGCCACTATCAAATGTTGAAAAATTATTGCAATTGACTTAATAAATTAACATAATATATACTGTCACACAGCTGGGCGTGGGCCCTATTCTCATTGTGCAAAGGGTAAGGCCATTGTCCACCACGCTGGCCAAGTGCGGGTTAGCACACTTTGCACATCTTCAAGAATCCTCAGACATGTAGGTTTCCTCACGATGTTTTCCTTCACCAAAACGTCGTTATGCCATTAGTAGAAGTGAATTTCCACAGGACTTTACCATTTCTTTATATCTTACAAATGTAGGACTCCATATCCTCAAAACTCTTTCAAATTATCACGAGCCGATAGCGAATGTCAATGCCACCTGGTTCCGGCTCGTGTAGGACCTTTTCAATGCCTTATACAGCACCTTGAAGAAAACGCTCTAGGTTCAAAATAGACCGTCATGCGTTGCCTTAAAGTATTAATCTGAAAAAAGCAACTTTAAACATGTAGTTATGTTTATTGAATACAAATTGAGCTGGACTTTGGTGTGGTAGATTACGACAGAAGACTTAGTAGTATAAAGTCGGCGTTGCTAAGCCACTGAAGTTTTTAAAGCTTATTTTGTTTATTTCTAGAAACGACATCCATTACTATGCTACTAAAAGTACTGAGCTATTTGTAATGATCTTTAAAGTGATATTATAATCTGCAGAATTCCAAGTAAGACTGTAATATACATGTTATGTTGACTTGAAACATATTTTTTTTTCACAAGTTTAAATATATTTTTAAGTTACTGTAAATGAAGTGCCAGAGTAATTTTTAAACTTTCACGACTTGAACACAAAATTATGTTTATCACCGGGTCTTAAACTCGAACAAAATACATAAACACATACTAATTTTTTGTGTGCGATTAAGACCTGGTGATAAACGTACCAGTAATTTACTTCTGCAATGGTCAAAATAAGTGTCATTTCTTACTATAAGATTACTATCTAGATAGTCCATCACTTTTTTAAAAACCAGTGAAAACTTTTCATAATCTACCAAATCTAATTTTTAAACTCAATTTCCTCTTAGGCCACAAAATATCAATCAAACATTTATTATTAAAAAGAAAAGCAATTTAAAAGAAATTACTCGGCTGTTGAGACTAACCATCGAAAGTCTCAAAGTAGTGATTGCCAAAGCAGCGATGCCCCGGACTTTGTTTGCTACTCAAAGTTCTGTGTATCGCTGCAATGGTCATGGACAAGCGTTATCTCTTACTATCAGGAGACCGCATCGTTGGACTCATTACTTTTTCACAAAAAAAAAAGCACACCGGGACTTAATCGCGCACAAAATACTCCGCATTAGTTCAAGTTAGTGTCTCGTGACCATTATGACAGCCCTGTTGGTTCATTGGTAGTGTGTCTGCTTCGAGAGCTGAAGGGCGTGGGTTCGATTCCCACTCAGGACTAACATTTGTGTGACTAACATCGATGTTTGTCCTGTGTCTGGGTGTACTATATGTATTATAAGTATGTATTTACAAAAAAAAAAAGTATTTATGTATTCTATCAGTTATCTGACTTCCATCACACAAGCTCTGCTTAGTTTGGGGTCAGATGGCGCTGTGTGTAATGTCCTATGATATTTATTATTATTATTATTATTATTATTATTTCTATTGTAACATGCATGACCGATACGACGAGGTACACAAATATGTATAACTATTATACTATATAGCATTTTGTGTACGATTTAGGTACCGACGTTTTTACCATCATCTCTTGTATACCAGAAACGAATCACGTTGAATTATCTTTGCAACATGATAAAACGCCCCAAACTTCATAGGTATGACCAAACATTCCACCCGTTAAAATTTCCGTGTCAAAAACACGATAATCGTGTAGTGTAGTTATCAGTGAACTGTCACCATTATTAACTAACTATTCAGTTATCAGTGTGCCAGGGTAAGCATCAGCAGAGGGACAACTTCGAGGGCACTGCTCCTGTGACATTTAGAACAGTTCTATAACTTGTGACACAGTTGATTCTAAAGAGTTGTCTTTCTTTTCTTCTCTAGTCTTGTAGTGCAGTATGCACGCTTGGTGTTGCATCATAGTTTCTAGTTCAGTGTCGTTTTGTCACCTCCATTCGTCATGTTTTCAGTTCCGGGTATTTATACGTATATCTATATTTTTAGATAGTTGTTTATTGCTTTGTTACTGTATGCGTAATATTTACATTCTAGCAAAAATCTTGAAAATTTGGAACTAATCTGCCGAATATTTCCGATAGAGTTTGTTTGGTAGGTACTTGTGAATATTGTGACAAAATTCTCACATTCTTTTTTTTTTAATTACAAATAGGCTTGCGTTTGATCGCCAACTCTCTGATGTTAAGCAGTCTACGGTAGAATACGCTCGCCTAGAAGAAAACGATACACTCGCGACTAGAAGGCACCCAGATTGTATCTATCAGGGAACACCCACTCTGGCAGCAAATTCCATTGTTTAGTGGTTCGTACAATGAATGTATAATTCTTGGTATATTGACCATAAAGCGGTGTAGGTACATGTTGAAGGTTTCGATTTGAAGTGCATCCCATATTGGTGCAATCTAGGTTTATTAATTGAATTGGTCATTAACTGGGTCAAATAGTCAGCTGATATTACAGATTGTTTTACTGGGTATTCTAATTGTTACGGTTTGCACTTCCTCTAGTCTAGGTATTTCCGAGTGGCTGAAGAATAGTAATAGAGTTGATTTTAATCTCTATTTGAATGTCTGTTTTTGTACCGAGCTCATTATCTCTGTATAGTGTTGATATATCATTAAATAATAGCTGTCAAGATCACATGTAGAATAAATTGTTCTGAATAATATCTAATAGAGTGAATTATAAAAGACAATTATACACATAAGGGCTTATATACACTTTCTGCGTTATGCAAAAATGAAGCGGGTAATTTTTTTTTTTTTTTTTTTTTTTATAATAGATAGGCTTGCGTTTGACCGCCATCCCGCCTGATGTTAAGCGAAGATGCGGTCTACGGTGGAGCACGCTTGCCTAGAAGAAACCGATTCACTCGCGACTTGAAGGTACCCAGACTATATTCATTGGGGAACACCCACTCGGGCAGCTGATTCCAATGTCTAGCGGTACACATGAAAAAGGTGGAATCAAACCGCTTATAATATTAGAAACCTACTAATGAAACTGTCATTTTAAAGAGTTTATACAAATATTATAAATGTGTAAGTAACTCTATCTGTTCGTTACGTTTTCACGATAAAACCAATTTTTTTATTTTATTAACACTTGGGAAATTCACAGCTAGGTACATACATTTGTACTACTTGTGGAAACTTTTAATTGGCCTTCTTTTCTTATTCATTGTAATTGTCTATGTACCTAGCTGTAAGTTTTCCTTTGATTATAAAAATAAAAAAATAAAATAAAAAATAAATTTAATCACGGAAATTATTATGCTTTCATATGACAAATTAAAAAAATCACAAATATAGTCTTGCTGAAATATACGGTGGGTAGATTGTCATAATATGTATCATGATAAAAACTACACTTATTCATGCTTTTAGTAGTAGAAAAACTCTAAACATTATGGTATAGAGATAGACGGAACCTTGGATGCAAGTTTGTTGTCTATCTCCTTCAATAGACAACTTTTTGTCGCAAAAATATAACTTCAAAGGAGTTTAGTAATAAGTAAAACGAAAAGGTGCCTAATGCACGTCAGTTTCCATAGCAAAATAGTAAAAGTTGTGTGTGACGATGAGTAAAATAACCCCTCCGTGGCTTAGTAGGTACACTCCAAAGTTATAACCTTTTATACAATAACTGATACTATTATGCAGAAACACGCAAGTTTTGTTTTAACCTATATTGCGTGTGCTTTGAAATTGAAAAAACAAACAAATGTAAACGTAACACTACAATTAAAGGTTACACACGATGTATAGAAAGTTAATCGTGAAATTGCACACTTTAAGGAATTACACTCATCTACATGTAAACACTACAATTACAGCGATTGAAGAACGCGCGCGGTAAATGGTCGGTTGTGTAAATTGTAGCTTCGTAACAGCTTTGTGTAAAGTTAACAAGTAGACTTGAAAAAAAATTACAATACCTTATGTTATTCCGGACGAAATATCGCTCTAGTGTTTTGGTGAGAACTTGAAAAAGTCATCTCGTTATTTTTTGTATTCTTTTCCAAAACTTAAATTGTGCAAATGTACAAAGTGCATTGCCCAATACAAAGAAAAATGAGAAACATCGCACTAGGCGAACGTCACGGGAGTTTTTGGCGGGAACGCGGGAAGAGTCGTGTCGCTTCGTTGTATTTTTTTCCAAAACTAGTGTTTTGTCGAGTGTTTATGCATAAAAATGGTGGTGTTTTATTCATAAAGTGCCGAATTACAAGCGCGAGTGTGGGAAAATGATATAATGTGGTGAAACATGAGTTTTCGTGTTGCTTCCAAAACTCCATCGAAGCTTTATAGTAAAGTTGCCACTACTTTACTAAAGCATGACTGGCACGAACTGACACGAACTGGACTTGACTAAGACGACTTTGACGATAACCATAGTTAAGATACAGCAGAAATAACACTGAAGACGAGGCAGTATGGCTTTATAGCTTTAGCCTGCCCGAAAGGGCTAATTAACGAAAAAAAAAAAAAAAAAAATAGGCGAACGTCAGAGGTTTGGCGGGAACGCGGGAAGAGTCGTGTCGCTTCGTTGTATTTTTTTCCAAAACTAGTGTTTTGTCGAGTGTTTATGCATAAAAATGGTGGTGTTTTATTCATAAAGTGCCGAATTACAAGCGCGAGTGTGGGAAAATAATATAATGTGGTGAAACATGAGTTTTCGCGTTGCTTCCAAAACTCCATCGAAGCTTTATAGTAAAGTTGCCACTACTTTACTAAAGCATGACTGGCACGAACTGACACGAACTGGACTTGACTAAGACGACTTTGACGATAACCATAGTTAAGATACAGCAGAAATAACACTGAAGACGAGGCTGTGTTTTCTAGAGAGTTTATATACATACATTAATAGTAGTGCTTTATTTACAAAATACCGATTTATTTACAAGTACTCGTGAGAAGCGAGAGATTCTACAACTCTTTTAAAGCTTGTAGTAAAGTCACCACTACTTTACTAGGGCTTATCATAGGCTTTACCTTGTCTGACTTTACCTGTAAACTTTTTTTATTAGAGTTTTGTCATAAAAACTTAAAAATATCGAAATAGTTGACATTGACAATTGTACTAAGTGCGACGCCAAAAACAAAGAAGACTATAAGATAATAACAGACATGTAATAAAAAACCAAAACTCATAATTACATTAGAAATATACAACAGAGAGGAGGGAAACGTCCAACTTAAAAGTTTCCAGAGAAAACAAACAGAAAATTTGACACTGGCAAATGCACAGAAAGTGCGACGTCTTCAATAAGAGAAAAAAAAGATACAATAAAAAACGTGCATCAAATGTAACTGTTTGTTTGTTTGTGCCCCTTGTACCCAATTCTAGTATTTATCCAGAATACAGTTAAAATACGAATACTCGATACTTATCTTTGTTCGGCTAAAATAAAAAAAATGTTAGGCTGTCGGTACCTACTTCTTAACAGATTTGTAAAAGAAATTTAATGTTTTGTAACAAAGTCACCGAAATAAATGCTAAGACCGTGCGAAGTAGATTAGTAAGTGTAAGTAGAGAATTTACTACGTGAACAAACACATCTTCGTTATTCTTCGTCCCATTTTTATTTATGTAAATAGTAATGAGTCGAACTAGACGCTCTCCTAAAGGTAAGAGATAACACCTGTCCATGACCAATGACCATTGCTGAATACACAGAACTTTGAGTAACAAAAGAAAGTCCAGGGTATCTCTGCTTTGTAAACTGTTTTGAACCTAACTTTTAAATGAAGTCGTTATAAATGATTTATCATTACAACCATACGTGAGATATCTAAGTATTAGTTTCTCTCTGCAGACTATTATTATCCGAAACGAATTGTCGATCTATGTAACTATGCTTTACTAAGGATGTTGCGCATATCTAATAACAGAAGATGGTCGGACCAACTAGTTCAAGGCTACCGTACACTCGTATCAGAATAAAATATTAACGCCAATATGGTTGCTTGTGTTTCCTATCATTATTTCGAAAAATAAACCATAATATAATTTTCGAAATAGCCTCAAAATAGCGTAATGATCGAGAAAGTGTTACGAGGTACGGTGTTCCGATTTGGAATGTCAAAATACTTGATCTGATCATTTTCACTTTCGGCTTGTTGGGCATGCGGGTATTGTCGATTAGATGCAATTACTACTAAAGTAATGGCGATATTGTTAGCGCAAAAATGATGCCCTAAAAAGAAATAAACAGTCGGTTTATTGTCAACTTAATAACACAGATCTCATTTACAAAATACTGCTATATTACGATGTAACTAAAACAAGATTGGGCTACATATTTACTTAGAAAACGCAATTATTAAAATACAGTCATGATAGCGTTTTTTATCAGCGAAAAATCTAATTAAGTTCCATTATTAGAATTCATAATGCTTTTTTTTGTTTTTTATTAGTAAAAAATCAAATTACGTTCCAATTTAAGAATTACTTATGCTTTTTTTTATTTGTGATTGGCTAAGTGTTTGTCCACTGTTCACTAATTTTAAGTGACGTTGTCGAAGCTTGTGGACACACCCAAAGTGAGGCTACTGAAACACACCATTAGGTGTTTGGCGGCAAATATTTAACTTGAAGGTGGTAGCTACTTTAAAGTAGGTATTTATACTATTATAAAGAGGAAAGATTTGATTGTTTATTTGTTTGTAATGAATAGGCTCCGAAACTACTGGACCGATTTTAAAAATTCTTTCATAGTTGGGAAGTTACGCTATCCTCGGGTGACATAGGCATTTTATCCCTGTATTCCCACGGAACGGGAACTACGCGGGTGAAACCGCAAGTCGTCCGCTAGTAGAAAATAAACAAATCATAAGAAGAAAGAAAGAAAGAAAGAAAAACATTTATTTTTTCCCCAACAATACACCAGACACAACAACAGATAAGTACAAACAAAACACACAAATAAAAAGATACATGTTAACAAAAAGACAACAAATTTCACAAGATAATAAGCGGGTTATCGCTGCAGTGGCTGGTGCATCAACTAGGAGAAAAAAAGGTCAGTGCTCAGCAATTGTGCTGGGGATTGCTCCACAGCGCTGATTTTCAGTACTGACCAATTCATAAAATAAAACAAAATTAATAAATATATATATATATAATCATATGAAATAAATATGTATAATAATTGTATAAGTGTAAATATACTAGGTTAACCGACCGCGCCAACAACTGTGCTATCACTGTTATAAAACACTATGACTCGCTACTGCTAATGTATTTGTTTTTCTTTGTTAGCGTTCCTACTAATGCTTGTCACTTTCGGTACATTTATAATAATAAGTCTACTTCCATACATGGACGAAGCTATGACATTCTTTGCAGCGATCGAATAGCCAAAGAAAATGTCGTGAGAAAGCCAACGTTTCAGTCGTTTATATGTTTTTTTTTATTTTTATTCTGCGGTTTTCACAGGAAATAATTCAATTTGGTTCGTATTGCGGTTTGGACTGAATAGGGGAATTTCGGTCACAGTCTCTTCTGGCTGTCCAAATTTCGAAAATTTAACTACCTCAAATTTTATTTTAAGGCGTAATTACAACGTGATAGTACCTTAGGTGCATACTAAAACAAAGGTCAAGTTTAATGACTCTTATTCAAGAAGATTACTTTAATTTTGATCATATCATCGCTTTTCATCAGGTGAGGGCGTCGCCAAACTGTGAAAATTAAGCCCAGTACTCCAGTAATATCAAAAAAATGTTGTTCAAACAGTTAAAACATAAAAATCTACTTTGTGTGCATAGCTGTTGCAATATATATCACTTTGTCAAGAAAACATATTTAAAAAAAAATCATAATAGGTTTGTATGACCACATATTGCTTTACATCAATCACGCTTCCCTAGAAGGAACATTTGAAGTACATCGTATTGTACATTTGGAAAAACGAAAACAGAAATCCACAAGAAACATTTGTCACAAAACAATATTTATTGGTAACACCAAATTCACAGTTCATTTTTCTATTCATATTTAAAAATAACATTACAAGTGTCAAAACGATAACACATGTCAATTCCACTAATATTATAAATGTGAAAGTTTGGCTGGATGGATGTTTGTTACCATTTCACGCAAAAACTACTGAACGGATTTGGGTGAAATTTGGTATGAAGGTAGCTGAGGCCCTGGATTATCACATAGCCTACTTTTATCTCGAAAACATGTAGCGGGTAACACCGCGGGGCGCAGCTAGTTTTATAATAAGTCAAAAATAAAATATGTCAATATGATTTTAGATATAAAGAAAAAAAATATAATTACTGGTAATTCAATAATCTCTTATTTTCTGAATAATCGTCAGTCATAAAACAATGTATAAGAGTATATAGCAGCTATTCATAATGCAACCCACGAACTTGTAGTCGTTGTGGAACAATTGTCAGCCAGCACGCGCCACTACTAGATTGATGATATTGGGGGATTCCGTAATGTTACTATGATATCACTGTGTTTTTTATACGACTTATTGTAATAATAATAATAATAAATATCGTAGTACATTACACACAGCGCCATCTGGCCCCAAACTAAGCAAAGCTTGTACTATGGGAATCAGATAACTGATAGAATACTTAAATATTTTTTTTTTTTGTAAATACATACTTATAATACATACAGTATACCCAGACACAGAACAAACATTTGGTTTTATATCACAAAATGCTTGTCCTAGGTGGGAATCAAACCCACGCCCCACAGCTCTTGAAGCAGACATGCTACCAATGAGCCAACAGGGCTGTCATGTATTGTTGTGTATACGTTTTGTATTTGATGCGGGACTATACGTATAGTTCATGAGACGTTAAACGATTTTATGTATCTAAGCTAATTTTATATGTTTATGATTTTCTGCGATGAATAAGTTATTACAAGAATAGGATATTTTTATATTATAAATAGGCTTGCGTTTAATCGTCATTTCACCTCATGTTAAGTGATGATACGGTCTAAGATGGAGCACGCTTGCTCAGAAAATACCGATTCTTTTTTTTTTAGTGTTGACAGGCTAGTTGTTTGGCCACAGCTCACCTGATGTTAAGTGAAGGTGGGGTCGAAGATGGTAAAGCACATTTAGCCTGGAATAGAACTGGCTCTCAAGATTCTCTCTGATTCTTTCTGATGCCCGCGTGGGTGTTCCCCGATGAATATAGTCTGTGTACCTTCAAGTCGCGAGTGAATCTGTTTCTTCTCGGCAAGCGTGCTCCATCATAGACCGCATCTACGCTTAACATCAGGCGGGATGGCGGTCAAATGCAAGCCTATCTATTACAAAAAAAAAGATTGATGGGAAATGCCCACTCGGCCAGCGCATTCCACTGTTTAGCCGTCCGCACAATAAAAGTGGACTCAAATAGTTTTTGGAACGTTAACCATGAAAGGAGCAGAATAGTTACATGAGTAGATAACTCAGAAGTTTAACCCACACTTATAATCGATCATTTAACTAGTTACTCTTTTACCATTTAACTGACCACAAATACAGAATATCAATCGAATCAAGTATAATTATTTGCTAATTAATTAATTAAATACATGTCATATAAAAGCTTGTTTATAAAAACCTCGTGTGGGCTTTTAGATAAGACTTTTTTGAATATTACCTTTTTTATCTTGCGGTAGCGATGATAGCTCAGTGGTTAGCGTGGTAGGTTTGCATGCCGAAGGGCGTGGGTTCAAACCCCAACAATGAGCTTGAGCTGCCGGTGAAGGAAAACATCGTGAGGAAACCACAGCGTGGTGGTAGGGTACTTTCTAGTACCCGGCTGGCTAGCTACCACTCTCAAGTTGGAAATCTGCCGCCAAGCATCTAACGGTGTGTTCCGGCAGCCTCACTTGAGAGCCAGTTCCATTCCAGGTGTGCTTTACCATCTTCGACCGCACCTTCACTTAACATCAGGTGAGCTGTGGACAAACACCTAGCCTGTCAAACATTTAAAAAAAACCATAAAACAAAAAATGTACATACATAATATGTACGTACTATAGGCATTAAAACACATGCAGTGCATATTTGTCATAATCAGACGTAATATATTTCTAAGTATTTACCTTTCAGTTTCTCCATCACGTTTTTCCTTCTTTCGTTGTTTCAGCTTGTTATCTTATCATTTAAGGACATAGGTACAAGTAGTTCTTCAGAAAATTATACCTAGAACAATAGACATATCACCTAACAAACGCAACGTTTACTCGTAGATTTTGTAATTTATAGTTCCTATTTTTGTTCTGTGCCATTATTTTATAAAACTAACCAGAGAACCAGAATCGATAACCACTGGGGTAGACGTGTTCTAGACTGGAGACCGCGTATTGGCAAGCGTAGCGTAGGACGCCCTGAGACTCGATGGAGTGACGATATACGTAGGACAGCTGGCGGGGGATGGAAGCGAAAAGCCGAAGATCGGGCTGAGTGGCGTGTCTTGGGAGAGGCCTATGCCCAGCAGTGGACTAATATAGGCTGATGATGATGATGATTTTATAAAAAAGTTAGTAAGTTTTTTTTTTAATTAATAACTTTTTATTCCGATCCCGTGCTCTGCAATTTGTATGACACTCGTAGTCAATAGTTTTTGCACTCATACATATAAGGCCTGTCAGCTATACGTACCTAAGGTACCTCTTTGTTTAGAGACTTTGTTTCCGGTGGTCATCCGCGCAATGAATTAAGTTTATTATACTTATATAAGCATGATGTACAATCACGCTATAATAGATACAAATTTAAAAAGTTACAATGAAATTTGAATAAACGTTCTAATAACGATCCCACTAATATTAAGTTTATAAATGTGAAACTTTGAACGGATGTTTGTTACTCTTTCACGAAAAAACTACTCAACGGATTTGGATGAAATTTGGTATGAATGTAGCTGAGATCCTGGATTAACACATAGGTTTTTTATTCCGAAAACATGTAGCGGGTTTCACCGCAGAGCGCAGCTAGTAATACAGCGA
Organism: Biston betularia; assembly: GCA_905404145.2. NCBI lineage: Eukaryota > Metazoa > Arthropoda > Insecta > Lepidoptera > Geometridae > Biston > Biston betularia. The sequence goes on from FR989863.1 coordinate 762,386, forward strand.
TGATAGCTCAATGGTTAGCGCGGTAGGTTCGCATACCGAAGGGCATGGGTTCTAACCCCAACAATGAGCTTGAGCTGCCGGTGAAGGAAAACATCGCGAGTAAACCATAGCATGGTGGTAGGGTACTTTAGTACTCGGCTGGCTAGCTACCACCCTCATGTTGAAAATCTGCCGCCAAGCACCAAACGGTGTGTTCAGCCTCACTTGAGAGCCAGTTCCATTCCAGGCAAGGTGCGCTTTACCATCTTCGACCACACATTCACTTAACATCAGGTGAGCTGTGGTCAAACACCTAGCCTGTCAACCATAAAAAAAAAACATAAAGTACGTCCAGACACAGAACACAAATTTATGATTACTTTGTCACACAAATATCACTCCTTAGTGGGAATCGAACCCACACCCTACAGCTCTTGAAATAGACTACCAATCAGCTAACAGGGCTGTGAAATAAATAGAGTTTAAAATTATGGAAGTTGTAGTTTTAATTTGAATTCTTGTAATGATAAAATAATACAAACCATGGAACCCGACATTATTATAAGCTAGAAGTTGATCAGTGAGCGCGATAATAGCATATCATATCGTTCGTTCGATACGTACACCATGTGTACATGGCTTTAGCGATAGCTTGCGCGACAATGACCCTTGTAAAAAATACTATGTCTCTATTTATAATCTGTACGGTTATTATTATTTTTTGCCGAGTTGAAGTGTAGAAATACTGCGTTCATGTTCAATTTTAACTATTTCTAGTGCGTGATAGCTAGCTGGGAACTTTCTTTCTCTTCTTCATTGGTTTCAGTTTCAAAGTAATGAGCACCAAAGCAGCGATGCCTTAGACTTTGTTTTGTTACTCAAAGTTCTGTGTATTGCTGCAATGTCTGGTCCGTCTCATTACCGTTACATAAAAAAACCCAATTAAATATGTAAACATTATTGTGTTCTCAGTAAAGGGAAATAGCTAGCGAAATTACAGGGCTGTTACTAACCAGCGCCCATGACCGCTCCTGTACGTTTTCATGTAATTAATTCACGTCAAAGAAACTGTGTTCGTGGATTCGATTCCCACTTTACATGTTGTGTGACGAGCGTAAATGTTTGTTCTGTGTCTGGGTGTTTTGTAAATATTTATACAAAAAAGTATCTATATTATCAGTTATCTGGTTCCACAGTACAAGCTTTGCTTAGTTTGGGGGTAGATGACGCTGTGTGAAATGCCCCAGGATATTATTTTTTTTACATCGTATTTTGTAGGTCTAGATTTAAATGTTGTTAGTTAAAAACTAGTAATATTTCATATATTTAAATTAATTACAGAAAATTTAAAAATTTAAACTCACAGTCTACTTAGGATAGATACATAGGATTCTTTTCATCATCATCATCATCCATAACCACGCAAGTAAAACCGCGGGGCGCAGCTAGTATAATAATAAAACTGTATCTCTATAAAAAAATAATATAATAAACAAATAATAAATGTTTAGATAGAGAATCTTATGAGCCACTTGTGGCGGCCTTATCGCTAAGAGCGATTTCTTCCACGCAACCAAGCTATTTTTTTCTTTTATTGAATAGCAACTGTTCGTTTTCCATGTAAAATTAAATAAAATAATAATCTCGTCACCCGGAAATGCTTCAAAATCCCCCGCAGCACGAGTTACGCACAGACAGCGCGCGGGCTGCATATAAAGCGCGCGGGATTCGAATGCGATTGACCTGCCAACTTGCTGCCAAGGCTGTGCGGCAGTACCGGCGGGAGTGTAGTACTAAAAGGTGTTTTACATGAAAATGCGGTCTCGCTCGTGAGGTACGCCGTAGTATGTTAATTTGCTGATTTGTAGTAAAACATTTATATTCGACTTTGCAAACGCAATAAAACCAGCATGGTCTATACCAGAGATTCCACAAACTTTTTTGTCACTTGCCATGTTTTTCTGTTCTGGGTAATGAACGTTCGCGTCGCGTCGCTCCACCCTCCGGGACTGTCCGGCCGTTTGTCCGACTTTTTCGGCCCAAAATGCCTATTCCGTTTCCAACAAAAAGAGAGATAGCTAACAAAGTACTTATATCACCATCACAAGAAAAAAAATCACAAAATTTTATAAATAGTTCATAAAGTGTTTTTGACTGATTTCTAACTGTGCAGTGTGCATACATGCATAGGTAACATGTTGATATATCATTATAATATGAACAAATTTATTAATTTATCGTGGGTTAATTGATTTATCATGTGCAAGATTTTACATTTTCTAAAGTTTTTATGTATTGCGACCATGAAGTAAATAACCAACTAACTAAAAAGTTTACAGAAAACAAAAGATGCGAAATTATATTCCCTACAAAAATGGTCTCAATGACTTTTATCCTAAAGTGCATAGTTTCCGAGATATCAGCAAAGAACGTTTTTTCAAGGCGGCGGCTGAAGCTCCACCGGAATCTGTCAGCCGGATTCTGTCTGTCATTTTGTGATTTTGTAATCACAAAATGTTCATGAACAAAAAAAGAGCAACAAATCTTTTGTATTCCATCAAAATTAAAATCACAATCTGCTTAAATGAGATGATCCACTGTCGTGGACCCTCGTTTACATCTTACGGACCCCCAATTTTCTCTGTCACATGGACACCGTGCATTCTGTTCTCGACCCCTGGGGGTCATTATAGACCGCTTTGGTTATCATCGGTCTAGACCTTACCTTTGACACCCTTTTCAGTAGCTCTACTAGGACTGTAGGTGTCCAAAGGCAGCGGTGAACACTTACCATCATGATTTATGTATTTCCAAAAAAATTATTAGTGTTTTATCATTTATCATAGTAAAGCTTCGCTTAGTTTGAGGCTAGATGGCACTGAGTGAAATGTTGAATGATATTTTTTTAAACTATTTAAATATGTTTATATATAAGTACTTTGTATAAATACTGACCACAAGCTTAGATTACGAGAAGGAAGATATCATTTTATGATTTGCTGAATTAAACATAGGTTTCATCATCTTGTTTAGTCAAGCACGATATGTTTTATGTTTTCTAGGTAATTCTTAAATATATACGTAGAACGGTGGTTGATTATTCATCATTTATTACTACAAATTCCAATCCAACTTTACCGACAACATATTAAAAACTTAATTAGTATTACGTATCCGGTATAATTTAGATTTGCGTGTTTCAACAGCCCTGATACAATTGTAAATGTCAACATTTTGCAGTAATTTCAACACTTACATATGTATCTCTTACATAGTATAAAACAGTCGCTTCCCGCCGTCTGTGCGCTTAGATCTTTTAAACTACGCGACGGATTTTAATGCGGTTTCCATCAATAGAGAAGGTGATTCAAGAGGAAAGTTTGTATGAATAATAAATGCATATGCACCACATTAGTATCTACACTATGATACTATGAAGCCAGGGCGGGTCGCTAGTTTTTTATTACATATAGGCTTGCGTTTGACCGCCAAATCGCCTGATGTTAAGTGAAGATGCGGCCCACGGTGGAGCAGGCTCGCCTAGAAGAAACTGACTTGCTCGCAACTTGAAGGCAATCAGATTGTATCTAACAGGGAACACCTACTTGAGCAGCAAATTCCAATGTTTAGCATAAATCAATGCCTTCAAATGGAAAGTGTCTCCGAATACCTCTGGTTACAAATCTAGAGTTATCTGAGCTTGCTTAAGTACCACATCCCATACCTATTTATAATTTCCTCCATAATTCCAATGCAATTAATAAACGCTTGTGTCAAGTTACAAGAGCCAGCGCTTAATTTCAAAAAATTCGATTACAGTTAGGTTTACAAATTACAGCTTGGATTTTAATTTGAGGACTCGTTTTAAGCTGTCCGACTTAAATTTAAGTTTGTATGTTAGCTTAGGAACCTGCAAGTATTCATTAAATTAGTAAGAGTTTAAAAAAGGGAGCAGATGTTAGTGTTACAAGAATAGCAAATATAAGACAGAACTTTCTGGATTGTCTGGGTCAGGTTTTCTAATCAACACTTTCCCACTGTTGGGCACAGGCCTCTTCTCATTGTGAGAAGAGTAAGGCCGTCACGCTGATTAAGTGCGGGTTGGCCAATTTTACATATCTTCGAGAACTTTTTTTTAATAACTCTCGGCCGTGTAGGGTGTTTTTCTTCACCATTTGAAGACATCAGCAATACGCACATAATTTAAAAAGGGCAGAAGTGCATGAAGTGGGATTCGAACTCACGATCTTTAAATCGAAAGCTAGACGATCTTCCAAAATAGCTGCCGATTTCATTTTCAAGTTTAGTTGAAAACAAAGGATTTTATTTGACATTTTGTTATTATTCATTGACATGTGTAATCAGTGTTTTATAATATTTTTTTTCAATAACATACATACATATGTATTTAAAATGATTTTACGAAATTTGACTTGTAACATTGGTGTTATCAATAAAATATTTGTATAGAACAGGCATAGTAAAATTTGGTTTCATTTTCTTACGAATTATGGTTGTCGCTCGCGCTTGTGTTTTGAGCAGTTCCTTGTCTTAGCTTTGAACATTAGTCGTAAAAGGCTACACAGAGATGCGGATGCAGCGGTTTTTTGGAATTTCTTCACCGCGGATCGGCAGCGAGCGGTCCAACCATTTTTGGTTGGTTTATGACACGACATAAAACATTTATAGCGGTTTTAAATAGGACAATGTAATAGTGTTCTTGCTGTTGTAAATATTACCTAAATATTAAACCTGCCTTGAAAATGTATCTATTATAATGAAAGATAAAGGTAGGTAGATTATTGGGACTATTCTAGTGACCGTAAACACAACTGAAAACTCGTAGCAAATACGTTCTAGACAACATTTCTTCTAGGTCTAATTAAAAAGTTCTCAGCAAAATTTCAATTACTTGGATTACATATTTTTTTGGTTAATTTGGTTTAAAAATCAAACTACTATAATTTGACACACAGAAAATAACTACTGAATTTTGATGATTTCTATGAAACTAACATGAAAGTATATTCAATCAAATAAATAAAAACCCAAATAGTGTTGAAAAATGACGGAGACCCGAGAAAAAAAATACAACCGAAATAGGGACGTCCTTTTTTTTAAAAGTCGATTACAAATTAAAACCAAGAAAAGGAGCTATCCAAATTAACAATTTGCCCTAATATATACGACGTGAAATCTTTAACAAGGTAAGTAGGTATCTGGTATATACTATACATATACATAATATATGTAATCTCGAGCAGCAGGCTCGACACTGATTTGGTCAATTTATCAAATAATCGCTTGTTTGCACACAGCTGCACCAAAAGTTCGAGCAACAAATATTTACTGAATCCGTAATGGTAAATATTTGATATTTGTAAATGAACTGCGCAGACGCTGCGCTTTGTTCTGCGTTCGGAATGCGTCGAATATGAATTTGTGTGACGTGTTTACTCAACACTGCGCTTTCAGTTTTGGTTCGCGTGTTTGGTCTAATGTATGGATTGCTATGGTTGTAAACATTCGCCGCATTCTCGGGTTTAGTAAGATCCGAGATTAGGTTTCAGATCTTTGTTTGGAAATTGAAATACACCGGAGGCAGCCTACGCATAACAACATTAACTAAGCTGGAACTGATCGTGGTATAAATCATAAATGTGTCAATTTTGGAACAAGCTTGTACCACCAAATTAAATATCTTCAGATATAATTTCCAAAAGACACACTTAAAATGTCGTAAAACCTCTTTTGAGATTACGTAATTGAACTTTTGTTTCCAGTTGTGTGCTCCATATAAGGTCCACTACCAGGCGATTTCTTCCCACGTTTGATCGTGGTAGAGTTTACGATCTTGGTGTACTTGGAATAAATGTTTTAGTTAACTGATCTGCTAACTTTATCAAAGCCGTTCGAAGGATCAAATTTATAAATCTCTAGCGCTAGCTCATTGGGTAGTATATCTGTATGTCTATATAGTTATGTCCGTCTAGATAGTTATATACGTATTTTAATTTAAAATAAGTATATAAATATTCTTTCAGCTATCTATTTTTCCCATAGAATACGTTTTGCTTAGTCTGGGACTATAGTGTTGTGACAAAGATGTCCTACGATATTTATTTATTTTAAATTAAAAAAGACTTAATCAAAACCGGTTCAGGTGTTTCGGTGCTGCGATTCAACAGAAAGTCACAACACAAAAAACACACGTTAAATTTGTAACACCTCTTTTTTTAGTCGATGACTATAATGTAGTAACTTTTTTACAAATATTTGTTTTATATTTCATACTTTATTTTCATAACATTTACAAATTCTTTAACTTGTTTGACATTGACTTAAGAAGACATGTAAGTTATTAAATTTGTTTTCATACATTAATTGAGCCACATTCTTTGCAAGCTTTATGCTTCCGCTGAAGATAAAGTGTCTCCGTTTAAATCCGTTTACTTTATGTTAAAGTAAACGTGTTTGTAATGTATCGGATACTTTCAAGCTGGTTAACAGCAATTTAGAACTGTAAATATGGTATTAATTGGGCTTTCTTCCGCTGGAGTTTGGTAATGAGGTTTTGGTTCGAACAGGTACATATAGCTTAAAGCGCTGTATGTTATTTCATGAACACGTTGTCAGGTAGAGTGATGGCAGGTGGACTTAAGCGTTGACGGGATGGTGGGAGTGGGAGCTTTGTTTGTCCACGACATCGTTGGTAGGCGGTATAATGAAAATTGTGGGGGTTTTTATGTAAAAGTAATCAGATGGATGATACGCTTTCCTGATGGTAAGAGATGACCATGACCATTGCAGCGATACACCGAACTTCCGAACTTTAAGTAACAAAACAAAGTCCAGGGCATCACTGCTTCGGCGCTCATTACTTTGAGACTTTTGATAGAGTTAGGCTCAACAGCCCAGTAATTTTGCTAGCTGCAGTACCCTTCAAACCGGAACACAGTAATGCTTGCACACTACTGCTTAGCGGCAGAATAACTGGTACTGCGGTGGTACCTACCTAGACGAACTCCTGCTAAGGAGATCTACCACCAAGTTAACTAACTAATATTCTAATGGTAGAAATAATTCTATATTATTATACCTTTCATCTGGAACTAAGATGATATTTAGTTGAAAAAATACTTGACACAATTAATTTCATGTCATAGATTATTATGAATCGAATTCATAACAAGGTTGCACACTCCGTGTAACCAGTTGAACACGTCTATCAGTGATCTCGCTTGACTTATTGCGTACACGCATTATGATTGATTAGAAACTTTAATTGTTGGACATAACTATGGTAAATAGCTACGTAGCCAAAGCACAGAGTAAAACGAAAACAATAAAACCAAATAGATATTACTACTATACAAAAGAGTTACCTTATAAGTATAATATACCGAGTAACTATACCGATGGGATGAAATGATTTAACAGCTATCTACTACTGCGCCCAAGCAGCGATGCCCTGGACTTTGTTTATTACTCAAAGATCTGTACATCGCCGCAATCATCATGGTCATGGACAGGCGTTATCTTTTTTTTATGGTTGACAGGCTAGGTGTTTGACCACAGCTCACTTCTTGTAAAGTAAAGGTGTGGACGACGATGTTAAAGCACACCTAGCCTGAAATGGAACTGGCTCTCAAGTGAGGCTGCCGGATCACATCGTTAGATGCTTGGTGATAGATTTTTAACTAGAGTGTGGTAGCTAGCCAGCCGAGTACCTGAAAGTATCCTACCACCATACTATGGTTTCCTTCACCAGCAGCTCAAGCTCATTGTTGGGGTTTGAACCCACGCCCTTTGGCATGCGAACCGACCGCGCTAACCACTGAGCTATCATCGCGACATAATCTCTCACTCTCACTTATGAATCTCTTACTATCAAGAGAGCGTCTCGTTCGACTAGTTACTTTTATATTTAAAAAAATCTGCTCCATTCTGATATTTAATACAAGTATGTATATTAAGTTATGTCTGTATCCCATTAATTATTAATTTATTTTGCGAATTACTGCGCAATTGTTAGATTCATGATTAAATGCTTAATCAATTGCAAATTGCAATTGCATTTATAATTTTCCTGTTGGCGGAGTTTCTATTAATGATGTAAGTAATAAAGTAAAAACTGACATGAAATCTTCTGCACTTGTAAATAAAGTGTAAAATTCCATAAAATGAAAATTGAAACCTTTGTAATCACTTCTCATGAATGCACTTACTCTCCTTATCTACCGAAAGAAAGTTTTGATGATTGTTCTAAGATCCCACGCGACATGTCTTCAACTCCATTATACATGCCTACATAACTAGTAATAATGAAAGAACTAAGCTAATAGTTCTAGAAAAAACTTTACCTATTTGAATAAGTATTTGACTTGTAACATTTGCGTTATCAATAAAATATTTGTATACAATAATTATATGGCATAAGTAAGACTAATACACCGAAAAACAATAAAATTAAGAACGAGTATTAATACATATTTTCTTAAAAATTAAGTTAAGGAAATACAAATGTGTGGAAGGATGTTACTCAGTATATGATGTGCTCACGCTTAAGTCCATAACTACAAAATATTTGAACATAATTATATTGTCATTGTATTTCGAAAACCGGTTCCTAAACATGGTTTTAATTTTTTTATTAATCCACAATAAAAAAAAATATGTTTAATGACATCGGTAATTGATTGGTCCTATACCAATGCTGCAAGAGCATTGGGATTTAAAAACAACAGTATCCAACAAACAAAAAAAAAAAATTAACAACTGGGACATAAATTTGTATTTTTACATGTTGTCTGGAAGAAATCGCTCTAGGCGATAAGACCGCCCTTATACATCATGTATCTATTCTATTGTTTTGTTATATATCTTATTTTTTATTATTTTTTTGTTTGTTTCCTATTTGTATTAATTGTGATCTGTGTTTCATTTTTGGTGTATAATAAAGTTACATTCTATTCTAGGTTTACAAAAGTTATTCGATTCTATTTCAGTATAGGCTGTTAATCTGTAATTAAATTTCCGACAAAAAGTCAAATAATTGTAAGACAGATGCGCGGGCGCCGGATACGCGTGACTCGATCACGCCTCGGATATGTTTTTAGGCTTGTCTATGGTAAAGATTTTAATTTAAAAGTAGACAACAGACGTGGCTTCGATGTAAACGTAACACAATTTAAAGAATTCATTTCTCATTTTTATCTTGACTCATAATTTTTCTTTACACTGTATGGTAAGATGGTATAAATATGAAACTCTACACTACACATCACATTTAATTATTTGTTTTACGTATATGGGATTTCGACTACAGTTTCGGCCACATCCGGTGGCCTTCTTTAAGGAGTCAAAGCAGAGTATAACATGCGCGCGACTTCCACGCACACTCCGGCGCGCAGCCTCGTCTTGCTTGCCGCTCGTCGGAATGGTATAGACATAATTTATCGTGCGTAATCCTACTAATATTATAAATGTGAAGGTTTGGATGGATGGATGGATGTTTGTTACTCTTTCACGCAAAAACTACTGAGCGGATTAAAATAAAATTTGGCATGGAAGTAGCTGAGACCCTGGATTAGTGCATAAGCGCATAGCGCTTTTTAATCCCGATAACATGTAGCGAGTAACACCGCGGGGCGCAGCTAGTCCCTCAAAAGCAAAACAAAAATATGTCATGACGTCAGTTTCCATAGTATTATGTAATTATTGTATTAGAACACTGAATAACCCTAAATCCTAACCGATTGCTTGCTGATGACTGATGACAGAATGGAAATTGCATTACACTGATCGATTTAATATTAACCCTGTTAATAAAGCAAGGAACACAAAATTATCATCAATACATGTGCCAATCCCTCAAAATGTTTATGAAACGCGTTAAATTGTTATTGGTTTACCATCGCTTCTCATTGTGTCCAACACGTGTCTCTAGTATGAGGGATACTTCCAGGAACTTTTGCCTTTGTGTGGAGATCGAGAGAGATGATACTTCCGATGGGATTCTATTGTCTGTTTTTGGTAGTTGTAATTTTTTATATCTTAGAGAGCAAATTAAGACATTATATGTAGTTCAGGAGATTTGTGAAGGGCACACTTCACGTTGGACATCCGCTTGGACTTGACTTTTGCGTAGAGTATCAAATATTTAAAGATGTCAGTCTGAGATTGATTGTTTCCTGCCTGAGTAGCAATTTTAGTTGCTAAATAATGAAGGTCTTTTATGATGTTCATGACATTAACAGTCCCATTAGCACTAACGCCACGCTTGATGAGGTCCCACGATGTCAAAAATTTATGGCAATTGATGACGTAACAGTGTAGTCATAACGTCTCAAAAGATTATACTCTCGTTCTTTTATCATCGTCATGGAAACTATTTATCAGTCCTACGCGTCCTACGGTACGTAATCGTAAAGTCAGACTGTGGCGTATAGGTATTTCTTTTTCTTTGGTTTTGGCATCGCATTTTGAGCATTTGCCAGTGTCAAGTGTAATCAAGTTGCCTCGTAGCTATAGTTACTGTCAAAGTCCAGTCTTCGTCAAGTACAGTCCGTGTAGTAGTGGTGACTTTACTATAAAGCTTCGATGTAGTTTTGGAAGCCACACGAAAAGTCATGTTTCACTACATCGTTTTCCCACACTAAACTTGCGCTTGTGATTCGGCACTTTATGAATAAAACAAAAATACAGCGGGCGACACGGCTCTCTCCGTGTTCCCGCCAAAAACTCGTATAGGTATTTCTTCTTTAATTTCTCTTTCTTTTCATAAGCAAGAAATAATATTCTGTCATATTAAACGCACCAAGTTTCATTGCCTTTTTTTTATTTTCTTAATTTTTTTTTTCAAATCTCACTGTAGATGTTTTGTGTTTGTTCAGGGTCGGCATGCTGAAGCACGTGGCCGTGTCTCCGCACCGCGCCCGCGCCGACTCCGTGAGCCTCGCCTCATCTGCCTCCTGCTGCAGCCTCGGCAGCCTCGACCATCGCCACGATTCTGTCACAGAACTCTCGCAGCGCACGGTGAGTTTATACCATTATCATTTTATCCGTATGTCTATTTTACGAACTATATTCTCATATCATAGTTTGTGTTGCCTACTCTTCTTTGGCAGTAAGTTCATAATAATCAGAAATGTTCAAATTCATGCACAGATTGGGGTTTAATTAGTAGTCAAACAAAATCTAAAGAACACGATTAGTTTCAGATTTTGTTATTATTGCTAATTGTCTAACTCATTAGTTAACTAAATCTGTCAACAACAAATCTTCCGCTTACCACCCGCTACTGTTTGTTTCGTCTCGCTCGTACGTTTGCAATTTGTCCTACCCTAATTAAGAATATGTATTTTTCTTCTCTATGTAAATTTTATCTTAAACTATTAGAATAATTTTACATACACAGTCACTATACTTTGTTTAAACTGTGATGTTACTGTTGTTACAATAACGAATTCGTCTTAATTCTTAAAACAAAAACGATTTCCGTGCACTTTATAGAAGAACAATGGAAATCCCTGATACTTAAAAATATGCAGACAGATTTATACTCTTACTTATAAAGCTAAGCGTTGCCCTCGTACGTTATAGGTACGTGAAAAAACTTTTTATCGATTTTTTAATGGTTGAGAGGCTAAATGATTGACCACAGCTCACCTTGTTGATGTTAAGTGACGGTGTGTCATGAGTATCATTCGTTACTTGTGTGGTCTTTTTTGTCCAGTCTCTTTAGATTTTTCACTGAGTGTTAATGATGGGATCATGATCGCATGTTTATGGTAAACGGAGATGCCACCAGCATCATTATAAGTTTTCACTTTCTGCGCGTTTTCAAGCGGAGTAGCTTCTGTTCCCATCAGATTATGGGAAAAAGGCATTTAGGTGGCATCGAACTCACGGCAGGAAGTGTTGTGTACTTATGTAGGGCTTTATCGGCGAACGACCTTGAATTTTTTAACCAATATTATTGAAGTAAAATTTTAATACGTTAAAAGGTATGTATAATGTTATAGCATTATTTGAATTAGGTTTTATCGGCATACCAAAAGTGACCCGACTTCTGAGTTTCCTGTTAGGGATTTTGTGGTTTTGTTATTCCATACTACGTAAAATACTTTAAGTAATTGTTACGGTAAATTAATACCTATTTCTTAAAGCAGTAGTTAAATTACGTCAACGTGATGCTTATTATTTAGTTTGGAACTATAGTAAGTACTTAAGTGAATGACTTGTAATATTTGATTCAATTCATCGGTATTACACAAATAATAAAGCGTGCTTTCTTATGCATTCTTTTCGCAAAGTTTAATGACTTTTGTACCATCTCTCCCAAAACATGTAATTTCTCCAGAGCAATTCTATTATCAAGCAAAGTCATAACACCTTGAGAATTTCGTCAGACTACAATGAGCATTCAAACATGAATTATGACAATGTAATGTTTAATATAATAATGAGATAGTTTCTATACAGTTTAATGAGGTACTGCCTTTAAAAGAGCACATTACCTTAAAAAGTGCACTGTTAAGCCTTTACGAGATATTGTATTCAGAGTTTCGGTCAAAAAGTTGCTTCCAATTAGGAACTTCAGCGCAATCGTCGTTCCAAAAAATTTGCACCACGTCTCGAAACGATTTCAAATTCTTTTATTGTGGTAAGGTACTAATATATTCTAGTGTGGTGTATATTTCTGCACTAATTAAGTGCGACACTGGCATTTGATGGCCGAGAGAGATTGGGCTCGATTTCTCGATTGTTCCTCGTCAGAGACGGTACTGTTTGGGAGGAAAGAAGATAAGACCCCTGAGTGGCCATTGTTCGTGCAAGCGCAATGGAAAGTTAGATACATGTGCCATGGCGGTAATTTCTGCTCTTGGACACGTCAAAATGGCGTTATAATGGAATCGTCAGAGATGTGTTTTTTTTTCTGTTTTATTTTATGGAGTTTTGTCGATGTTCGACTATACCACTCCCATAATAACATAATACATGTACCACTCTTCAACCAACTCGGCTGGGCAGCGTTCGGAAAACTGCACAACGTCTTTTCGTCTGAATTACCTCAGTGCCTCAAGTCGAAAGTCTTCGACCAGTGTGTGTTACCAGTGATGACTTATGGCGCTGAAACGTGGTCTCTAACTATGTGCCTTCTTGGTAAGCTCAAAGTAGCACAACGAGCTATGGAGAGGGCTATGCTTCCTGCGAGATCGAATCAGAAATGAGGAGATCCGTAGACGAACTAAAGTAACCGACATGGCTCAGAGAATCAGCAAGTTGAAGTTTCATCAGAATCCCTTCATCATACCGTGTTACATTAGTTTTGATTAAGCTTGTTTTACATACATCTAGCCTTTTCTTTGTCTTTAACAGTCTTTATCTTATTTACATTTGCATATTAATCCATTTCATAAGATTGGTAATCTGGGTCGCTTAGCTTCTCGTTTGTTAGCCAAACACCAAGTATAATAGGTACGTCTAGACGCTGAGTAAACCCCTTTGTACAGAATGCATATTTGTCTTGCCTTGTCTTGCTGCATGTCTGCTGCCCATATGTGGCCGGTTTAGTGTTTATTGTCCCAGCGATATAATTTATAATCAACATGTGCTATCTACCCGCACATTACGTCGATATTGCTACACTTCACACCATGGTTTTGCTTTGGCCTAGTTGCGTAGTAATTGTTTACATCTGACAGCACTTATGGAAAGTACTGATTTTTATCGACAAGTATGAGTTTTGTTACGACAGCAAGATTTCCTTTACACCATACGCTTGCAAAGTCAATTAATAATACCGTACATATGTCTATAGCAACTAGAGGTTTCGTAAGAACTATGCTTCAGTGAAAGACATCATAAAAAAAAATTAACCATTATCATCATCAATATCAAGTGCCGTGCTGTGGATTGATGCTGGTAGCTCAGTCCAGTTCACTCCTTGATGTTGTCAAGCCACTTACGTCTGGGAATCACGGGCTTCGCTTCCACCATCGAGGTTCAACTTTGGAAAGTCTTACAGGGATCCTCTTTGTAAATGCCCGAAGAAACCGGTCATGTCTATGGTCATTGGTTCACTTTTGCGGTTGGCCATTTCTAGAACCTTAGTATTTGAGATGAAACCGGTCCAAAGAATTTTGAACATCTTCCCTATGGTTCCCCAAGTCTTTTAATAGATTATAGAGAGATTGATTGATTAACTAATTAAATGTAATACATAGTATCATTCAATACCTTAATTGTTGATCTAAAATTACCTGTACAGTAAGTTAGAGAATTTTCTTCACAATACTGTGAAAGGAACCTGTCTCTCAAGTGTGAGTGTGATTCCCAACACTACATCACACAGTTTTTCTTCAAAACAATAGGTCGGTAGCGCGGCTCGCCCCCGATTCAGCAAACTTTCCCATATTGCTAGTTAATTGCACATAATGCTCGGCTTTTATAACGGTTGCCGCTTAGATATTGTATATCAATCTTCTATGGGATTTGCAAAAACAGTGTGACATGGATTTCCTTGATATGTTATATGAACATGATGGTCTTTGTGAAAGCATTCAACATTCACAAGTACGTTATGTGTAATTAAGTTGATTGAATCATTAAACACCTTAATATTAAGATTTTTTTTTCTAAAATACGACTAAATTTCCACTTAAGTTTCTCTTAAATAGTGAGATCATCTTCTGCCCCTGGTCTCAGTTCATGAGGATTAGGCATTTACGTTACGCTGTGCCAGGAAACTCAATTTTTGGGTTATCAATGCTGGCAAAGCCAGGCTCCTTACAACCATATCCACATGGGGTTATTTGGGATGCTAATAGCCTTTTTTACAGCATCCTCGTCGTCATGTCCATTACGAAGGCTTGGCCTGTCTACCTTAAGAATTATCTTACCTGCTCGGTATTTTAACTTCATCTCAATATTTCTCTTCGATTTATTTGATAATCTTACAGATCATTCTGATCTTTTCCCGTTCGTCACGTCAATTTTACCGCACAATGCATAAGACCCATAAATGTGCGCACACGCACATTCCCACGATAGCTAAGACTTGACAGACATGTGCTGCGTTACGTAGTGATGCGCTATATTATACCACAAAATAAAAATACGCCGCAGTTTCGGTGCGCAGGAGTGCGCTGGCAGATTCCATTGTTGTTAGTTGCCAACTTTTTCCCATTAAAATGTGCAGTTTTAACGATCCATTCAGTGGAATCCTCGTTTTTGGCTGGTATTGTTTGCACAGACATGAGGGATTCCGGTATTTTGAAATAAAAACCACTAGAGAAATTGGTTGTTAAAGAAATCGAAATCGATATTTTTTTGCATCTTTGACTTGATAGCGAGAGAAGAAAACATGGTAGACTGTAATTAGACAGCAGATATCTCATGCATATTTTTTACATGAAACAGATAAAGAGATCATACCAGACGTCCAAAATGTACGGGCAGCGAAAACCACACGAACTAGTGCTACTAGAGGCGATCTGGTTGCGTCGTGAAAAAAACAGTAATAATAATTGAGATTATAAAAAAAAAATAGCGATAATAATAATAATATTTAAAGTGAGATGTGCGTGTGTTGTAAATGCCGGAAGTATCATACATTCTGCTGCCAAGCAGCAGTGTGAATACATTAATGCGTTTCTATTTGTATAAGGTACTGCAGCAACTGAAATTACATGGGTATTGTGACTAACCATCGAATATTTCAAAGCATGCCCTGGACTTAGCTTTGTGACTCATAGGACTGGGGGCCGCTGCAATGGTCTTTTAATTACTCGTGTCATCCTACCATTAGGACAGAACTTCGCGCGTCTCATTACTTTTACCAAAAAAATAATAAAGACATAAAAATCGCAAGACATTTCACACAGAGCCTTCTAGTCTCGAACTAAACAAAGCTTGTTGAAACCAGATAGCTGATAAAATATTTAAAAATGTAGATATATATTATGTAAATTCATACATAAAATACACACAATGCAAACATTTATCGGCACAAATTAATACTTGTGCTGGGTGGGAATCGACCTCACGCCCTTTAGTTCTTGAAACACATAATATGCTAAATGAACTAACAGGGTAGCCGATGATGTATTTTTTTTTGATATTGGTGTATATAATATTTACACATGTCAATATTTGTTTGTACAAGGAAAAAAACAATGTTACATCGTTCAACACCACCCAGTATAACACAGTCTTTATGCTGCGTTCTATAATATCGGTTTACCAGAAAAGCGCATTGTCTTAGAACTCCCTTAACTTAAAAAAAACTGATGTGTATGTTACGTTTTCTCTTTGTTATGTTTGTTTATATATTTAATCATTATGTCTGCATGCTGTGCTTAGCAGCATATTAATTTTATTATTTAACGAGTTCTCATTATTTGTTATTTTTATGAGATTAAAAAACATCCTTAAACCGTATTAATAGCTTATATATTAATAGCTAGAGTAACATTATCGAATTTGTTCTGATATTCAAATTGATTACTCAAGTCCCTTACGTCTCCATCCTGTATGAATATGTAAACAAACTGATAAACGTGTTAGCGCGAGATTCCCACAGCATATACAATCAATAAGAAACTTGGAAATACGTTATATAATAGAAAAGGTAGGTTATGCTGTGATTATTATTTATGTCTGTCTGTTATCCAGTAGATCACACGTTGCCAGTCGCCGATGTCACATCCGTTCATTAGAGAAAGAGTGCGGCTTTCTATACAGTAATGGTAGCTGTGGTGAAATTGCTGTTATTGTGGTAGTATATGATTGCCGCATCACGAACGTCCCCTTAACATATGTACTCCCTCGAGAACTCCTCCTGGCTGAGCCGGAAGCCGAAGAGGAAGAGAGGCATGATGCCCTTAAGAAGTACTACAAAGTCAAGAAGCGGAGATCTTCGTTGAGATTGAACCCTCAACACTCCCTATGGGGACACTGTCTGCTGCTGAATGAATATGAATACATCCATCTAGGCAAAGTAGGATGCTTCGAGTCGGATTTCCTACCTCGCCGAAATCAGGAGGAAGTTTATACGATAAATTAGCATATGATTCGAGAAAGATTTAGGAAGTATTTACATAATATCAATTGCCTTTGCCTTATAAGAATTAGTTAACTTTAAGCAACGTTTATGGGTCAAGTGTATGAAAATTATAAACTTGGAAGAGAGACCTTTGCCCAACAGTGGGACAAAATGGACTAAAATAAATAAATAAAAAGTAATGAGACGTACGATACCCTCTTCAATGGTAAGAGATACCGCATGTCCATGACCAATGCAGCGATACACATAACTTTGAGCAACAAAAATATACAAAGTCTAAGGCATCGCTGCTTAGGCGCTCTTTACATAAAGACATTCGATAGTTAGATACCCGTAACTGAAGCACAGTAGTGTTTTCACACTCCATCTTAGCAGGAAAACATCTGATACTGCAGTGGTAACTTAGACAACGTATTGAGGGCTCATTGAGCATATTCTGAATATGATACACGGAACTAAGTCCAGGGCATCGCTGTTTTGGCGCTCATTGGTTTGAGTTAAACTGTTTGCGTTGGGGGTTGGGGATCAAAGATTACAAATTTTAGCACAGTAGCAATTCAAGCAACCAATTTGATGACAACATTCTGTAACCCATCTCAGTATCAACTATCGGAACATTGGCACATCGCTGTGCAACAATGATTCCATGTAATTTAATGCTATTTTTACATAACGGCTTTATTACTTCTACTACCTGTGTATTGGCTATTTTCTATCATTATACTTTCTATTTCGTATTCTATTCCTTATTGAACGGTCGTTATTGATTTATTAGTTAGGCAAGTAACGTTTCTCCATTATAGGCTTATGTCGTTTTCGTTGTCATCAAAATCGTATTTCACTAAATAAGACCCATTGTTCACATGACAAAAACTATTACTGAAACATCGCAATGACGTGTAATGAAAAATACATGCAAAAGAAAACAATTTTCTGTTATTTACAACTAGAAACTTCCAGCTGATTAAGTTTCTGAATCCGTTTTCCAAATTCTATAACAAGAGCAACGATAATACCATAATCATAATTATAATGTCGTCTCGATTTCCGAGTAAATATTTTTTGTGAGTGTTTTACAGTGTATATGGGTTTTAGTGTGTGACACATTATTGTGATACAGTAGTGTGCTATATTATACGAAATTAACTAACTAATAATATAACTAATAATAAACTAATAAATGACATCTGTCTCCCGTCAAAACAGTCGTGTGGTTTTCTTTTGAGTTTTATTTTAATTTAATTTAAACGACTTTTACATCTAAATTTCACCGCAACATAACAGCAATAGTCATACAATCAACCACCAGTTTTAATTTTTATTCCGTATTACCAATTTCTCGATTTTACTACAACCTTTAAAAATTTTTTACCGATTGACATATACATGTCAATCAAACCAAATCACAAAATATTTTAGAAAATGAAAATAAATAATGTGGACGCGCTCAAGAACAGCTGCGGCTTCGGGATTACATGACGCACATATACCATCTCCGCCCGCTCCGTCAACTCCGAGCGCTTCGTCGGGGGATGAAGAGTTTGCTACACCCCTGGCAACAAGCGCCTCGTCGAGCAGCAGCGACGTGAGCGGGCCGCGGACACCGGCGCCACCACCACCTGCGCGTCGAGGACGGCCGCCGCTGCCGGCACGCTTGGGGCCTGCGGGGCAATCTGCTTCGCGTTCGGCTCTCGCTGCCGGTGGTGTAGTGCGACGCATGCGATGGTCACAGACAAATAATGAGAATTGCATGCGCGCCTATTATGGGGCTACAGAGGGGGGAATTAACCTTTCAGCGTACCGTGCCAGGATGCTGCCTTTGTTTCAGGCCCTTGAACCGACCGTCGCCGTGTCTACCCAACGACTATCGGATCAAGTGCGGGCTATCCAGCGACTTCAGCTGTTGGATCAGTCCGTGCTTGATCGGCTCCGCCTGGAGGCACTTCCTGCTCGCCCAACGCCTGTTTCGACACGGGATTCGCCTGTCGCGTCGTCAGCCCCGACACTGGTGTCAGTGCCGACGTCGATGGTGACACTAGCGACACCTACTGATCCCGTAGTTGATGTAGGCGAATGCACGAGCATGGGTGTATGTAGCCAGGTGAGTGAGCATTTGAGGAGGACTTTGGAAGACGCGATTTGTCAATATAGATTCGCACCCGATTCTAGGCCGCGACTACCACGTTTGCCCACCCATAGACGAAATTTAGCGTTGATGGGAGCCTTGAACGCTTTGCTAGCCCCGTATTTACGGGCTAGCGAAGATTTGACTGATACCCACTCGATATTATACTGCGGTGCCATCGCGGCGTGTCGCGTTGCACGTGTTAAGTTTCCGGACACTAACCGTGCACCGCGACCCGCCGGGGGTGTGCCCGCATGGCAATTGCGGATCGAGCGGCGTATCAGCACGTTCAGGACTCTCATTGCAAAGCTGATCTGTTTCAGCCGGGGGAATAATCGCCCCCGAGTCATGCGTTTTGTGACACAGGCTTTTGCTGGAACGGGTATTAGGCCCCAGCACTATCTAGCCAGTGTCACGGAACGCATTGACTATCTGAAGCAGAAAGTCTATGCGTGGGCAAACCGTATTCGCCGCTATAGAGAGCGTGCGGATAGATATTGGCAAAATCGCGTCTTTCAAAGTGACCAAAGGAAGGTGTACCGAGATTGGGAAGGAACCGGCCAACGTGTGAGTGACAGGCAGCTACCGGATACTAGCGTCATGACTGAATTCTGGCGTGGTATCTGGTCGCTGCCTGTCGAGCACACCGAGGGTGATTGGATGCGTGTTGTCGAGCGGGAATGTGAGTCTATCGAATCCATGGGGTCTGTTTTAATAGACCCCGTAGACGTTAGTTGTGCGATTCGTACGGCACAGAACTGGAAAAGTCCTGGGCCGGACGGATTGCACAACTTTTGGATTAAGTGGATTCGCTGCTCACATGACCGCTTAGCGACACAATTCCCAGCGACACAAGCCCTCGAGCTTGGTTCCCTTCCCTGTTTAATGACCACTGGTGTCACCTTCCTGCTCCATAAGACCGGTAGTACCACAGAAGCAAAAAATTATAGACCCATCACGTGCTTGCCTACCATCTACAAGCTCCTTACATCCATTTTGAGAACAAAAATTAACGCGCATGTTGTCGCAAACAACGTTTTGGCGCCTGCTCAAAATGGATGTAGGGTAGGGTCCCGTGGTACTAAGGAGCTTCTCCTCATCGACATGACCATTAGCCAGCAAGTTCGGTGGAACAAGGGAGCCCTTTCCACTGCCTGGATTGACTATAAGAAGGCCTATGACTCAGTGCCTCATTCATGGCTAGAGAGAGTTTTAGAGTTATATAAAATTGATACAACTCTAAAATCTTTCTTAGGCGCATGTATGAAGCAATGGACCACAGTCCTTCGTCAACCAGGTAGTGGAGATGGCTCTTCTGAGCCGCAGGACTTGATTAGGATCCAGCGTGGCATTTTCCAGGGTGACAGTCTGAGTCCATTGTGGTTTTGTCTAGCACTGAATCCTCTCAGCACTTTGCTGAAGGAATCAGGGCTAGGCCATCGGCTTCGGAGAGGAGGTGAAGTCATTTCTCATCTGCTGTATATGGATGACCTCAAGCTGTTTGCACCAAAACGCCCAGACTTGATGGAATTGTTAAAAACTACACAGGTTTTTAGCAATGCCATCAAGATGGAGTTTGGGGTAGACAAGTGTGCGGTCATGCACGTACAGCGAGGGGAAGTTGTAAATTGTCCAGATTTACAGCTTTCAGAGACAATGACTTTCAGATCTCTCTCCGAGGCCGAGACTTACAAGTACCTCGGTATGTCAGAGTCGTTGGGTATAGCGGTAGTGGACATCAAGCGATCGGTGAAGGAACGCTTCTTTTGTCGCCTGACAAAAGTACTTAATAGTCTTTTGTCGGGTGGCAATAAGGTGCGTGCCTTCAACGGTTGGGTGATGCCTCTACTGATATACTCCTTTGGCATACTGAGGTGGACTCAGACTGAGCTGGACGCCCTGGATAGAAGAGTCCGTCAACAGCTCACAACTCATCGCATGCTACACCCACGCTCGTCTGTTATGAGACTGTACATTCCACGAAAATTGGGGGGTCGTGGCTTTTTAAGCGCCAAGAACCTCCATAATCGTGAAGTGTGCAGTCTCAGGGATTATTTCCGCGACAACGAGTGCGGGATGCATCGAGATGTTGTGGCAGTTGACAAGGGCCTCACGCCGCTCTCCTTAGCGAACGAGAACTGGCGCAAACCATCGGTGCTAAGCACCGAAGACCGCAAGGAAGTATGGAAGAGCAAGCAGCTGCACGGGCGGTTCTATCGGGTCCTAACGGGCCCCGATGTGGACATGCTCGCGTCGGTGAACTGGCTACGCTTCGGAGACCTCTTCGGGGAAACTGAGGGTTTTGCCTGTGCGATTGCGGACGAAGTTATCAAGACGAACAATTATCGGAAATATATCATGAAGGACGGTACGGTCGACATCTGTCGGGCATGCCACCGTCCCGGAGAATCGCTCCGACATATTATTTCCGGTTGTTCGCATCTTGCTAACGGCGAGTATTTGCACAGGCACAACCAAGTAGCCAGGATCATCCATCAGCAGCTTGCTCTTCAATACGGCCTTGTCGAGTCTGAGGTGCCGTACTATAAGTACGCACCAGCGCCAGTTCTCGAAAATGGTCGTGCTTTGCTCTATTGGGACCGGTCTATCATCACGGACAGGACTATTGTCGCCAATAAGCCTGATATCGTGGTGGTCGACCGAGCCCAACGCCGGGCAGTGCTCGTCGACATCACCATCCCACATGACGAGAATCTCGTGAAGGCCGAGAAGGACAAGCTCAGCAAGTACCTTGACTTGGCTCACGAGATAACCGCCATGTGGGATGTTGATTCGACGATCATTGTCCCGATAGTCGTCACGGTAAACGGTCTTATAGCGAAGAGTCTCGACCAACATCTTAAGAGACTCTCGCTAGACGGTTGGGTCAAGGGTCAGCAGGTTCCTCACTCTGCAGCCCTAACCACCGGCAGCTTGAGCCCTGCCCCGCTGCCGGCGGCACCCTAGTTTTTAAGTTTTTTTATATTATTTATGTGTTTTTTATATATATGTAATGTAAAAAAATTTAAAAATTAAGAAAAGAAATAAATAACTGGAATAACTAATAATATAACTAATAATAAAATATAATTTTATTTTGCACCAAGAATCGACAACATTGAAAAAGAGAGATTTTCACAAAAAAATTAAAATATTAAGATTAATTTGCGGTAGTACAACGGCGGTCTTATCGCCTAGAGCGATTTTTTTCAGACAACTTTTGGATGGAAAGAACAGATGGCAAAGCTATTACGGTTAACTATATAAAAAAACAGTAAATTAATAAGTAACAATTAATTTAAATACATATAGGTATTATAATTCTATTTTATTTAATTTTGAATTTCAAAAACTCTTTTACTTAAAATAACAAATACTATAAATAAAAATACGTATGGTATGTATGTACAGAAACATATAAATAGTAATATAATAAAAATAAAATTGAATATAATTCAGCGAATAAACTGTTACATCACCGACCTAAAAGGATATAAAGTTTCGAAAATGCGATGAGTGATGCGACGACCTTTCCTCGTCCGATATCCACATTATCGATATTATTCAACCCATAGCCCGAGAGCCAAGCCACGCGCGCTGAATAGTGATGTGACGTGGATATAGAGACAAGCGCAAGCGCAGGAATGCACTTTTATTCGTTCACTGTTTTTTAACTGACTGATTTTAAGTCGATAAGTGTATTAAATTAAATATTCTCTTTGTTATTGAACAAACTTGCACAAACTCTAAGCGGAAAAGGTGGACTACAATATACCCGTCTACAGAGATATCCCTAATCTCACTAGAAGATTTTCATAATGAGACAATAAGAGAGTCTGTTGGAAAGATATATCTCAACAGTTTGGGGCTCTCGTGGATCACAATGCACAGATAATGATCGGACAAAAAAGTGGCTTATTGTTCCTGGAACAGATCGCAATTAAGCAGAAAACATAAAAAAAAATGTCCAGCTCTGCTTTTCCCGAGTAACAGAATGTCGGTAAAACAGACTGCAAAACGCCACAAGCGCCATCTATTAATAAATTTGGCAATTACGTAGTCCTAGTGCATTTTTTTTCTTCGGCTATGGCACATTCGTGCATTGTGCCAATTCTAGTCTATTAATGGTATATTTTGCTAAGAATGAGTTAGAAGAAGCGTAAACAAAAAACTTAGGTTTGCAAATAAATTTACAGTTTAACACACTGCTTGCAGGGCGCATGCGTGCAAGACGTCTTCACACCACAGATTAATCGGTAGCTACTGCATGTGACACACTTACCATTAATTGGATATTTTTTCGATATTCTAATAATGTCTAGAAATGACTAAGTATTGACCAATAAATATTGACACTATTTTATCAATGAATTATGTAATAAACATTACAATCGGCCTTATAATAACAGACACATTGGGTTTCTAAACGGAGAGAGTATATAAGTTACATTATTTATTTCTTTGGTTTTGGCGTCGCGTTTTAGCATTTGCCAGTGTCAAGTAATTATATATTTTCAAGTTTCAAAAGTTAAATAAGTGCCATCGTAGCTAGTTTTAGTCAAAGTCGTCTTTGTCAAGTCCAGTTCGTGTCAGTTAATTCCAGTCATGCTTTAGTAAAGTAGTGGCAACTTTACTACAAAGCTTCGATGGAGTTTTGGAAGCAACACGAAAACTCATGTTTCACCACATTATATCATTTTCCCACACTCGCGCTTGTAATTCGGCACTTTATGAATAAAACACCACCATCTTTATGCATAAACACTCGACAAAACACTAGTTTTGGAAAAAAATACAACGGGAGCGACACGACTCTTCCCGCGTTCCCGCCAAAACTCCAATATAAGTTACATTACTGAGTATTGAAAACTAATTCAATTTCAGGGTACAGGCTTGGTGTGGTAGCTTAGGCTTGGAGATCACTGCTTTGAACACTATGAAAAACTTTTACTAGCCAACTCAGAAATTTGTGGCCAAAGTTAAGCTTATTTTTTAATATGAGTGCAATGATACTCTTTTGGTTTAGTGCACCCCGAAGTTATAAAGCTTATCTTTTACTAGTGGATGCCTCGCGGTTTCACCCGCGTAGTTCCCGTTCCCATAGGAATACAGGAATAAAAAGTAGCCTATGTCACCCGGAGATAGTGTAGCTTCCCAACAGTATAAGTAATTTTTGAAATCGGTCCAGTAGTTTTTGAGTTTATTTGTTACAAACATACAAGAATCCAAAAATCCAAAAATCCAAAAATACAAATCTTTCCTTTTTATAATATTTGTGTAGATTAGTGTAGAAGTGTAGATAAAAGCGCAATTCATCAATAAAAACATCGATAACGATGTTTTTGACAGGGTAAACATAAAAAAGCCGAATTGAGGTCGATTCCCTATTTCGAATATATCGAATCTCGATGCTGTATTCGGTAGCCCAATTTAGTTAGTTAACTAATTTTTAGTAACAAAACCAATTGGTACATGGTCAATAGATCTGCGAGCCTGTTAGTTTTAATTGTGGAGCAACACATTTATTGCGTTAATTGAATTTCACGGCCAGAGGCGAACGATAACCTCTGACGAGTGTTACGTATTTTGATGCGGACGCGCATTTTTGTCTGTTTATAGAACAATAAGTGATTAGATTACTGCATTTCAGGACGGTCTAGCTGATCGGTAAGTATCTGGGAAGTGTGCAGGTTGGATCCACAACCATCACCTTATTTTTTTTTGATGGAACACGCTGTTCGATTTAAGGAAGGGAAACCCAACGAAATAAACTTATCGATAACCTTAAAAATACGTATGGTTTTTAGGACATTTCACACAGCACCATCTAGCCCCAAACTAAGCAAAGCTTGTACAATGAAACAGATAACTGATAAAGTACTTATATACCTTGTTTTTTGTAAATACATACAGAACACCCAGACACAGAACAAACATTTATCGTGACATAAATGTACGCCTTGGTGGGAATCGAACCCACATCTTACAGTTAAAACAGACATTCTACCAAATGTACTAACAGGAGAGTCCTTTATACTCAGTGTCAAATGTTTAGATCTAAAGTCTGAAGTAAAGCAGTGTTTTCCGAAATCGTCTAGTTGGATTGTGAAATTGTGTAAAGGCTTCATAATTTAAATTCAATGTTGTAAAGATTTGTTATTGAAATGGATGGATAATTTTTAATGTGGAATGAACAATTCTCCTTGTAGCAAAAGTGCCTGTCGATGACCATTTCATTGAGTAGTAGAACAAAGTCCAAAATGTACGGTATTGACGTTGACTGTCCACGTGACATATCGACATTTTTGGCTTTACTTTTAGCGTAATCGCTGATCGAATGTTATTTTCTAATGTTAGGTGACGATTAAGATGGTAAGCAAAATTGTATTTTTATTTTCTTGTTTCGCATCCCTAACCCGGAGCCGGATGGCGGTCGAAGGGCCCGGGCCCTACACATCCGTAGGGCCAATTGGGCCAATAACTCACCGGAAGCTCGTCTCTCCCGCCACCCGGACATGCACTTGTTTATATGCACCCATGCGGGGACATTGCGTAATTTACGTACATAGTAATACGTACTTGTTCCCTATTTGGTTCCGGTGTGAAGCTACAGTAGAGATTTATTTGATTATAATTTTCTATGCGAATGGTTTTGAAGGGAGTTGTGATTATCACAAGCCATGTTACGGTAACGGTGTAGAGGATGTTAAACAAGAGATTTTATTATAAGTTTACGTTTTTTAACACAATAGTTAGGGGATAACTAACTGATTCATATCATAGGCTAGGGATAATATAGACAGACATAAACAACATTTAATTTTTGACATAAAAACAACATACAACAAAGATGGAAAAAGAAATTAAAAAAAAAATCTTTGTATCACAATCATAATTTTATCTATTTCCTCTGATATATCTTTATATAGAGTCCGAATCCTAAGCCAATCGTTCTACATCAAAGTAATCACACAAAACAAAATGCAATGACAACTGTGTTGACTTTTTCACGATTAAAACAATACCAAAAATTTTAGGAAATACGTTAACACTATATCTCTTTATTGACGCAACAGAAAAGGAAATTAAAAAAAAGGATAAGTACATTGAAATGCGATAAGGTTCCAATGTTGTATTCTAGTAACTATCAGTTTAATTTTAACACCTTTCGTCCAGTAAGGTCCTTCGTCGGAAAGTTGTAGTGACTCTCGCGGCCTCGCCATTCTAGGAAACGTCCAGTCGACACTGTTGCACAACATTTACTGCGACATTCCTTGAGTGCGGTTGGACCACGTGCTTCATTGATTTATTTTATAAGTACTCTTAAATATAATTTAAGTAATTTTAATCAATCTAAATTTTCTTTTTTAGTCATTTTTGTTGGTAAATTGCTTAAGTACCTATACGTGAAATACTTTTCTATTGAGTGATTGAATCAGACAAATACTCAAAAATATGTATTTTCTATGTACAAATCGTTAGGCTAAAAGTAGCATACTAGACAACATCACGAAAAACTCAACAACTTAATTTAAAAAAAAATTGGTATGATTTTTTTTTATGAAATAACAAACTCATCTCGACTACTACTCTAGTTTTCTTCCAATATCACGAAATCCAGTTTTGCTTCGTTAAAAGAATTTTTCGTGGTTCCTTCTAACTGCGTAGAAAAAATCCACAAACAAAAGTGCTGAATTAATTAACTAATAAATCCGACCTTGCGGCTGTCCGTCTGTGTATCCGCCTGCCTTATCCAGCTATCTAACTACCGTATGTTACGTTAACTGCCGTAACTTATGAACGTGGTGCTTAATCCGCATATAAGTATATACTTAGTAGCGATGATAGCTCAGTGGTTAGCGCGGTAGGTTCGCATGCCGAAGGGCGTGAGTTCAGACCCCAACAATGACCTTGAGCTGCCGTAGGGTACTTTCTAGTACTCGGCTGGCTAGCTACCACCCTCGAGTTGAAAATCTGCCGCCAAGCATCTAACGGTGTATTCCGGCAGCCTCACTTGAGAGCCAGTTCCATTCCAGGCTAGGTGTGCTTTACCATCTTCGACCACACCTTCACTTAACATCAGATGAGCTGTGGTCAAATACCTAGCCTGTCAATCATAAAAAAAAACACACAAACATATATAAGTACATACCTCGTCTAGCTACTGCGCTTAAAACGGTGTTAACTAAATACATTTTAAAATATTTGAGCATTAAATACCTACCTTTTCATGTAAAAGTAATGAAAAGAACGAGACACTCTTCTGATGGTAAGAGATCACGCATGGCTATGTCCGTCGGGGACACCCTCATGACCGTTGCAGCAATACACAGAACTTTGAGTAACAAAACATAGTATTAGGGTACGGCTATAATGGTCTTGGACAGACGTTATCTCTTACCATCAAGTGAGCATTTTATTCGTCTACATTAAAAAATGTAAATACAAGGCTTGGCCCAAAAAAAATTACATAAACTCTTAAGACGGTTTACTTTTTTGCATGTAAGAAATCTTTAAATTATCATGTAAAAAAATATTATTGTAAAACCGCCACTTCTTCAGCTTCTTCTCTCGTCAACTTTTACCGGTATACTAATTTATTTTGTATTACCACAGCAAAAACTTGAAAGACGTCATAAGTACATCAAATTCATAGATTGTAGAGCTCACGTTTGACTCTAAATTTTCCTCGAACTGTTGACAAACAATCCAATTCTGACGATGTAAGTATTTTGAACAATGAAGTCTACTTTATTGACGTCAAACTATGACTTAATGTAATAGAATTATATTTTAAATTTACTTCTAAACTGAAAATAGATTTCTGACCAAATTGACGTCAATGTTTTTTGTCAAAACTACAGTTTTAAAACTACGCTCACTCATAGAAATAGAACAAACAAAATCTAACAATTAAAAAAACCAAAACACAGCTTAGTTTTACAATCAATTTATTAATTTTGGTTTAATTTTGTTTAGTATTTTGGGTTTACATATCAAATTATAAAATCGATTTTCATGGAATTTGTATGGGACGAAAGTACACACTTTTAAATTCAAATCAGTTTATAAATGACGGAGGTATGGTAGGTAAATTAATATCGTTGGACATTTCACACTATGCCATCTTGCCCCAAACAAAACAATGGTCAATAACTGATAGAATGTGTATACTTTTTCGTAAATGCTTACTTAGAAAACATACAAAACACCTTTACACAGAACAAACACTTAATGTCACATACATTTTTGTCCTGTTGGGAATCAAACCCACGCCTTACAGCTCTTGAGGCAGACATTCTACCAAAGAAACTAACAGGACAGTCCATTTTTGAAGTCTAATTTTGAATTTTGGGGCTTAGGTGACAGATATTAGTTACCGTGTTGCTATCTTTTTCGTTGCAGTCTGTTAGATAAAGACAGTAACAGTTTCAGTAAGAGATCTTTATAAAGCTGAGTACATATACTTACCACTTTAAATCCTGATCAATAAGGAGCCTTTACTGGGTTCTTCCTGGTTCGAAGGTCTAATTTGCCAAAGCACAGATAGCTCTGCATCTCGTTACATAATTTACTAATTGTGACGTCAGCTCGTTTGATTAAGCAATATGGAATTAAATGAAGTGAGTCATGCACTACACGCATATGACTTATATGTGTATACTATACAGTCGGCTGATCTTCTCGTATTAGGTATTTACATAATAGCTTTATCTACTTACAAAGAATATCCAAAAAGATTTACAAATCATGTATGTATTACATATATAGTAACAGTATGAGTAATAGTATGTGACGTAGTATTAAATTAATATCGTAAAACTAGTCATAGTTTTGCATAATTTATATAGCAGAATAGAATACAATAAAATATGATTTTTTAATGTAAAAGTAATGAGATAGACGTAATGACGTACGACATTCTGTCTAAATCTAAATCTGAATGTCTACTTTATAAGTTTAGTGCGCCTTATACAATTTTAAGAAAGCTGAAAGACAAACAATGTTTATTTTTTGCTGAGTACAGAAAATGTCACATGATGATTATTTCTAATAAAAACTGCAAATGGATGTTGTTTTTGCTAATTTGGTACATAGGAGGTACAGTTAAATAAAATTGCAAACCGAATTAGAGACAAATAGCTTCCAGTGTAACTGTAGTTAATGAAATATAATGTTTGAACAGCACACAAACATCGGACACAAAAAAAATGATAGCTAACTACTTCATAACGGATAAAAAAATCCATAAGCAAGGACAAGAAAGAGTAGAGTTGGAGATGAACTAGATTACAAAGAAGTAAAATTTGTCGTTTTATATTTTGTACTTTGCAATATTTTCTAATCGGGGAAGCCGAAAAACCTAACATCTCCAAGATTACAAAATAATACAATCAAAAAAGCTATGATAGCTCAGTGGTTAGCGTGGTCGGATAACATGCCGCAGGTTTCATACCCCAAAAAAGATCTTGAGCTGCCGGTGTAGGAAAACAGTGTGAGGAAACCATGGCATGGTTGTATGATACTTTGTAGTACTCGGCTAGCTAGCTACCACCCTCAAGTTGAGAGCTCAAGCCTCACTTGAGAACCAGTTTTTCAGACTAACTGTGTTTACTATTATCGACCACAACATCAGATGAGCTATGGTTAAACAAAGCATTTCACCAATAAACAAAAAGAACGCATTGTCAAATAAGACGAAAAGAAAAGACGCTCATGCTAAGTAGAATAGAATTGGATAGGTATAATTTTATTCTACACCAACATATAATATTTTTGTAAAAAAAATATAGAAACAACAAAGATTAGCGGTAATACAACGGCGATTAAAGCCATTCCTTCCAGGCAACCTTTAGATGGATAGGACAGAAGGTACAGCTAATAACGGCTCAATCGTGGGCAATTACAAACAAAATGGATGACGTTGATGATAAAATAATTATAGGTTAATAGCATATGGCAGCCACCGTCATATCAAATCGGAGTCAACCGCATTGAAGCTGACCTGAGTATACTCGTATTACAGTAGTATATCCTCCTATCCCTCCATCCTAGTATATCCTCGACGACATCCTAAGTAAGGATATATCACAAACCCTTAATTCTACAATAATCGATTTATTGTACGGAAAATAGTGAAGTATACGATGAAGGTATACTCATACGGTAAAACGTAAAACTGAAAACATGTACACGCGTAAATTTTATGAATGAAGTTATTGTTAGAATTTTAACGAGATTTCCGATAGTGCGTAATTGCAACGTGAAGTCCAATCAATTAATTTAGTGTTTTAGTTTATCGATGAATGGGCAAAACCAATTTGCTTTATCGATAAAACGTAAGCCCTGTATGAGTCACATCACTTAAGATTTAGCTACAAGCAAATGCATATACCGACGAGGCTATAGGTAGGGCACTGGTGGTGCGTCACTCCAAATACCGTTCACTTGAAGCTGGCAACGAAATATCTGCATAAATATTAAATAGCACCTCTTTAGTGCCTACTTTTAAATTCGTACCTACTATATAACTAGCTATAATGTAAACAAATACGTAACGGAAAATATCTGTATTCAAGTTTGAAGAAAAAAAGCAAAACCTTTTTAAAACCGCTAACCCCTGAGCTATCATCGCTACAGCGATAATTTAATCATTTTTTCTGTTTTAAGATGTATTTTATAAAATTACGGTGTACAATAAAGTTATATTCTATTCGATTTTTTTGAATTGTATTGTATAAAAACGTAAAAATAACACAAAGTTTTAGTTATGCGTTATTGCAATTTTCAATCTTATTTTTTGAATATTTAATCGTGATCGAACTGAGTTTTAAATGGCTAGAAATGTCATAGATTATGTGAGAGTATCACTGGAAAATACGCTTCGTCGAGCGAGGAAAGTTCACTTTAAAGTTTTCCTTGTGTACACAAGTAAGTGACATCGTGAATGATAAAATGTTTAAGTAACCACACCACCACACAGTATAAGTAACAGTTATTTTAAATCTTGTTAAGGCAATAGTTATTAAAGACTGTCGACCTTTCCGTTCAGTTTCCGAGAAGACAGTCGAATATTTACCTTATAAAGACTACGGAATGGCAATTGACGGGCAATTGATTCCGAGAATGATAGTGACATTGGCGGTGACCTAATCAGTTGCGGAATTGACATTGACAGTTTGGTAAAAGTTATTCTAATTCTGCCGATGAAAAACTCGTTGTTGACTTAAAGTCTGTGGATTCTAATATAAAAACTTTATTTGTTAAACAAAGTTCGAGCTCTAAAATTGAAATCAATTTATTCAGATATTTTTTTCTATGAAATCACTCTAATATTATACAAGTTGGTCGGTTATATATAAATATTTGGAACTTCGTCATACTGTAACGGCTAAATTTGTAATGGAGATAGTTTCTATATTAGAGTAAGCATTTACATCCTAGTAAACGTGAGTAAAACCGTGGGACGTTAGCAGTATCCATAACAGATTATTTTTTTTTTTGCAAATTCTTTCGCTTCCCTGCGTACGCCCGCTTCGCTATCATACTGACTTATCAGAAAACTTATTTTTTTTTTCCATTTTAATTAATAAAGCTATGTATTAAGTAAAATATGAACTTCCTAACAACAAAAATTTAAAAAAAAAACTATACCCTGTAATTTTAACTTTTGTCGACAAGATTCAAATTAGTAATGTGGCGAAAAGCAGTTAAAAGAATATCATATTATTAGCCGCTGAAGGTGAATGTTTTTTACATTTGCTTAAAATGCGCTCGCAGTTTATGGACGGCTATTTCACGTAGAGTATTATGAGTACATTTAATGTAGAGATATGTAACCATTTCAGTGTAGAGCAGAGAGTTGTGTTTATTTGATTCACCTCGTGCGTAAGGCGAGCATAGAGTCAGCATGTTAACACTTAACGAGGTTCTTATTCATTGCTCTCGAAGCGTGAACTCTCGCAGACGGAGCGTGGCAAGGTGCATCTCAAAGTGACCTGCTTACTAATGTGAAACATGTGGTAAGCGCCACACACCACAGTCAAATTAGCGAAGTTAGTAAAATTCCGAACTTGGCGATTGTTTTATGAATAACAGGCTCAAATGTTTGACCACAGCTCACCTGATGTTCAGTAATAAATAATAATAAATATCGTAGGACATTACACATAGCGCCATCTGACCCCAAACTCAGATAACTGATAAAATACATATATTATGTATATATATATTTTTTTGTAAATACATACAGAACACCCAGACACAACAAACATTTGTTGATGCATAAAATGTTTGTCCTGAGCGGGAATCGAACCCATGCCTTTCAGCTCTTAAGGCAGATATGCTATCAATGAGCCAACAGGGCTGTCAATGTGCCAGTGACGGTAAACATTAAATGAAATTAAGCCTACATTATCCTAATACTGGGCTAGGCAAAGGCTTCCCCAATTTCTTTCACTTGTCCTTTTCATAAAACAGAACCGTCCAATATTTTTGTTTTTAATAATTTAAAAATTTAAGAATAAAATGTAAAAATACCTCATTTCGTTGAAACCTTACTCGTTTCTAAAAACTGTTATTTAATTGCTCACGAAGCATCCTCGCCAACCTTGGTAACGATGTGGGTGTAGCCGTGGGTGCAAGCTAGTAGTCTCTTATAATAACAACACGTTGCCAAATAATGATTTCCACTAATAGGCAGAACGTGATATGGGGGCGGGCTGTTCCGATGATAAGCACCTGTTAAAATGCAGTTTGAGTAAAACTGCATGTAATATTAATAGGTAATAGAAACCACGTTTAATTTAAACTGTATTCATTTTGCCAATTGAATTCAGCTGCTTGCGACGAACGTTAACTTACATGGTTATCAAAAGTACTTTTCTCTGTCTTTCTTTGCGGAAACCTTATCGTAACAGCTGGTCGCCCCGTGTTCTATATCCAAAAGCACCTTCATGTCTTTGCTTCAAAATGAGACACAGGAATCTTTAAAGTTCAGAACATAACTTTTAAGTCCTTGTTTAGGTAACAAATCCTCCAGGAGACGTATCAGTGAAAAATAATCACTTTACAGAAGTTTAAGTTAATCAGACCTATATGTTGAGACCATCGAATGTTTCAAATTAATGAGCACCTAAGCAGTGATGCCCTGAATTTTGTTTTGCTACTCTTAAGTTCTGTGTATCGCTGCAATCGTCATGCGTTATCTCTTAGAGGAGAGCGCTTCGTTTATCTCACTTTGAAAATATGTACTGTAATCAGACCACAACAGCTGGACTTTGGCCTCAAGGCGCGGCGCAGCATATGTAGCTACCATGCCTGTTCTCTAGTCTCTCCGCACGACCAAGCCCAAGAGTCCTCATTGCGATCTCATTAGGCTTTCGTGTCGTCGATACGGTCCAGTGGCATCCCTGCCTGATCGGATGTCGAGCTAATCGCATTCCTGGACGCAACCCGACCGTGACTACACCCGTCCAGAATCATAAAACTTTGGACCTAACTGGTTCGCAAGCTTTGCAAGTTTATTTATGGGTATTCATGGCTCATAATGGTAATGTTGACAAGCAATTTGCTTTTCAATAAGTAGGTAACGGTGTCGTATGTCGATAATTGTCTCAAACCATAAGAAAGGCGAAACCAATCTTACCTTTTTTGATTTACAAATCCAGATCAACATCGCTATGGTACCAATTAAAACCGACTATTTATACTTTTTAATTTAATCATTGGAATTCAAGAAAACCCACGCCAGTAACCAAGCGCAATGGTGCAGTGGCACCCAGGTCACCGAGAAGATCATTTCAGAGAAATAGCTCTATAAGTTGAGCACAATCTCTATAAGTCAAGATATCGCTTACTGCAAATACGAGCTTGCAGGTGTTGCGATATGAAAAATCAACTCTTCTGGGTAAAACTAGTCTACATGGTTCAAAATATTTCAACACGGTCTGCTGGTGGTGGTTTAAGTTACGGTAAAGTCTAGTTTGTCTAGTCTTTTGTCTCCATATCTGCCCTCGGTTTAGCAGTAGAGTTTACTCTTATACGGGTCTGCGATAAATGTGTAAGAATTAGCGGCGTGTTTTTTTTATTACTGTCACGTATTTTTGGCATCTTAATGCGTTTTTCAACTTGTCATCAATTTCATCTGTCACCTGTCAAGGGCGTGTTCCCATTCTTTTGATCTAGGTGACAGGAGTAGTTTTCAAATAACTAACGAACAAGTAAGTATGTACTCCGGGTCAATTTACAGTAGTAGTACAGTAGTTTAGGGTATGAGAGCGATGTTTCGGGTTCATTTTGGAAGCTTCGAGCTTCCATTCCTTTGACAATTTAGTATGTGAGAGTGATATTTTATTTATTTTATTTTATTTTATTTCTGGTACAATCATCTTTCTGTATTAATTGGGGGTGGGACAGCATTTTTCTGATCTGAGAGTGTTATAGTTTTTTTTTGGTGGATATGTCTACAGTTGCGTTTTGGTTATTTCGAAATTTGGAGGCTCTTGATAATTTTGAAAAAGCAAGAGCTGACTCTCTGTTGACTTTGTCCTCAGTGGCTGAATGCACCACGCAACGTGCACCCATTAAGGCCACAACCTTCGGAACCGGTCGTGCACCCGTAGTTACTCCGAGATCTACTGTCGGCTATTCTGTGGCGACTTCTTACTCACAGCATTTGTTATTATGACTATTCTGTGTCAGCTTTTTGCGACTAGCCGTAGTAAATGTAAACTATCCATAGGCATGGTGATTAACAAGTTATAGACCGTGAGCTCATTAGGTTAAAGTATATTATCTAGTAGTTTATTAAACTAATTTACTACGTTATGCTACGTACACAGTTAACGGGGTTGTTTGCAAATCAATCTCATTTTTTAAATATCTACTTAATTTTGGAATTTATACTTACTTGTTTAGGTTTCTTTACAAGGGGTTAGTTTGTAGGTATATAATTATAGATCTAGTACATTTGAAATGTAATAATCGAGTAGAATTAAAAAAAAAATATACGTACATTTTGGTGATAAAAAGCAGTATTTTTTAAGCGCTGTTAAGACAAATCTAACGTCATATTATGAATCAAAATCGGTTGTACCGTTTAGTAGTTACAAGGGAACTTAGGATCATACTTGCAGGTCAAACATATAATCATTTTTTTTGGCTTCGCTGTAGTCGGGTAAAAAGTACAAAGAACTGTAAGTGCTCGTAGCTATTAAAATGATACTTATATAATTGAAAGCCTTTGACATTAACACCCATTAAAAGTTTCCCTTACGTCGATTGGGTGAAGATAGAAAATAAATAAACTTCACGAACATGGTAGGGCCATGTTAGGGCGCATTGTCGACGTCCAATTATCTTATTAGTTCAGGCTAATCAACGCAGCGACGTCTTAATAGAGACATAAGTAGACAAGTACTGAGAATTACTGGCGACTATAATTACGAAGCGAATAACGCATGTGAGAATAATGTTAAGTCATGACTACTTTGTAAATCGAGATATTATTATGTGCAACTATAGTTGCATCTACATGACCTCATCTACAACTACTTTACAATTATGAGTCTTCTATGTTTGACGCATACAAAGATTGATCATAATTGTGGTCCAACGAAATAAAAACGACCACTAGAAAACATTCTTTCTTAAACAATAAAAATCATCAGATAAGTACTATCTAGAAAACAGAAAACCGATTAAGTGCGAGTTGGACTCGCTCACCGAGGATTCCGTACAAACTTGTAGTTATGTAAATAAATAATTTGTCTATGATGGGAATTATGTAAGCACCGAACATTGCTCCAAAGTAAAGATATACTGGATTGAGGGACGAACCTAATTTTGCCGTTGGAAGTTGTTGTCCCGATACATCGTCATAGGTCGCGGTCAG
Source organism: Biston betularia (assembly GCA_905404145.2). NCBI lineage: Eukaryota > Metazoa > Arthropoda > Insecta > Lepidoptera > Geometridae > Biston > Biston betularia. The sequence continues at coordinate 798,455 of FR989863.1, forward strand.
TTTACCAACTGTAAATAAGTTTATATTCACATTAAGAAAAAATATGTAAAGTTAGTACAAATTTACGGTTTTCGCATTTTTAACTTTACTTGATATGATGCTATAAGAAATGTCTTCTTGCCAAATTTCATGATTCAAAGTCAATGGGAAGAACCCTTTAGGTTTTTATTTCCTAGGGAGTCTTAAAATATGCGATATAAACGACCGTATCTTTTGCGTTTACTTTCTACTTTGTTTACTTCTTTTAATTAGAAGTTTGATTTTTCCACAAGTCCAAGGTATTGCAGACCCTGATCATTTGATATTAATTTCTACTTGATATCTCAACGCATTCCTGATATAAATGGTCTTGACAGAGAGACAATGACGTGATCCTATAAGAGTTCTTTTTTTTGCTTTTGAGTTACGGAACCCTAAAAAAGCTTAAAGTGCTTACTAACCTATTTACCTGGTATCATTTCGAAAACCTGTATCCTAATATTGTAAGTAGTAACAACATTTTTATGAAAGTCGTATAACCGGGTGTATCATGAAAAAGGCTTGGCATTCAAAGAGTTGTCTAGCCTTTTATATTTTTGATTGATCGAGTGGACGCATGATCGTTGTTAAAGCTTAATTTCTTTCCGCCCAATTTCCATTCCCGGCCCTGTTATAACGCAACTGCAATCTTGAATTTGGTGCTCGTTAGTTGACCAGAGGCTGTTCACCGTGCCCTTTTTAACTTCTGGTTAAACGTAAACGTAATATTCTTATCGGCTTTAGATTTGCTATTAATCTCCACATCCATTCTCTTTCAAAGTTTTCCTCTGTCAAATTCAGGCTTTTCGTCAGGTGCTGTATTTTTTTTAATAGTTGACTGGTTTGGTGTTTGACTCCAGCTCATCTGATAATAAGTGATGACGTGGTTGAAGATGGTAAGCATACTTAACCTGGATTGGAACTGGCTTTCAAGCGAGACAGCTGCGAATACACTAATCCGACCACGCTAACCACTGAGCTATCATCGCTACCACCATCATTGCTGTATTCTTTACTCGTTTCATGCTCAAGCTGGTTCGATCTGGTCTACCTCCAAAATCATGGCGAAGGGTGGTAAAAGCAAATGAAAACAAATTATTGGCTTTCTCCCTTAAACTATTTTTTCTGACGACATAAACCTTGGTTTGTCGGGTCATTACAACGACAAAGATCTCTTAATTAACAAGGAATGGTTCCGAGAAATCCGTCGGCGAGTCGAATGACCCCCTCTTTCGGTGCGTTTGCAAAACTTCAGTTCGTTTGCACTGCGAACGTCAAATATTATAGCAACGTTAGGGGTGTAAGAATAAAAAAAACTATTACCAACATTTGATTATTGCATTCGTTTCGTTTGATTAGAGTATTTATAGTAATTTAAGGTAACTGAATCTTTGATCTTTGACTAATAACTTCAAACAAAAGTCATTTAAATTTTAATTTAAAAAAATATAAAAGTCATTTTGTCAATTCATACATGTGGCCTCACTTAAATTATCCAAATAATCTTTCCACAGTCTCTAATTGAGATAGGCGGGATAACGGTTTCACATCACAATGCGCAAAAATATTCTCCAATGCCATGGGAACGAACTTGACATTCTTGGCAACCCTGTTAATGGCGACACAATGGACGCTTGTGTGCGGGCATCGATGTGTGTGTGCGTATAACATAGATCTCGCATTACAGGATGGCCATAGGAGATCATAAGGACCTCTTTGAAAACCGACACTCTTGCCATATAAAAGTATTGTAAACATTTTAAGTACATAATTTACTTTGTAGCAATGATAGTGGTTAGCGCGGTCAGTTCACTCGCCGAAAGGCGTGTGTTCAAACCCCAATAATGAACTTTAGCTTGGTGAAGGAAAATATCGTAAGGAAACCATAGCGTTGTGGTAGGGCACTTTTATACAGAATCAAAACCAATAATAATAATTATGTAAATACAGTTACAAAAAAAATATGACAAAAACAAAAAAAAAAAAAGTGAAATTAAGCGTGTGCCACAAATACCGGTTAGGAAACTGCTCATGCAATAGTCATGGACATGCATTATCTCTTGCCATCAAAGGAGCGTTTTGTTCGTCTAATTACTTTCACTTAAAAATATTGCGAAATTATTTCAGTTTTCCCGCTTCTAAAGTTTTCACCGACAACGACATTGCTCAAGCAATCGGAAATCGGATGCAAGTCATTTATTTTAACAACCAAATAAATCGTTTTAAATCATTTTAGAACATCAAACGTTTTAAAAAATGTAACCCGTGGAGGCAACGATGCGTACATCCTTATATCTTTGAACTGTTCTCGGTGGTAGGTATGTATACTTTGAACTTTTCTCGGTAAAGTTCGAAGATCGAGAAGGTTCGGATAGGTTCAAACGAAGTGTTAAGAGAAGGAAAACAATGGATCGTCTATTTGTTGGCTCAGCTATTTGGTGAGAAGAGGATTCTTTGTGGCTATCTGTTTTCTGTTACATTCCTATCTGTGGTTTTATCGACTGCAATACAATTGACAAAAAGATCTGTGGTGAATATTTTTTGTTTATAAATGTTTCACGGTATTACACAAGTTTTTTAGTTAGAGTTCTGGAAGATACATTTACATATGTTTGATTTCACAATACAAATTAATTAATTAAAACACATGATTAATTTCACAAATAGAACATGTTAAAACAAAACAGTGTTTCAGAATAGTTAGTTTATAACTACTTTTCTCATCTCTATTAGCAAACAAGCTTAGCTTTGATATGCGAAAACTGTTAAATGGTGTTAAGACAGTTTAGTAATTAAGATATTTATCACTGTATGTTTTCCAAATAAAATAAAATAAATAGTATATAAATTAATTCTGTGTATCGTTGCAATGGCCGTGTATTATTTCCTACCATAAGGAGAGCGTTTTGTTCGTCTCATTACTATAAAATAAAAATAAAAAAAACATTTTACGCATTAAGTAAAATAAATTAATAACTACACTGACATTATTATAATGTTCAGTCTTGTAATGACTAAACGTATTTTTATCTAAATTCGGATTGATATATACCTACTTAGATTAATATATACCGGAAAACACTAACGAAGTCGTGGGATACAGCTAGTTCAATCATAAATTCTCGGTCAGTTCCATTCCAGTCTAGATGTACTAATATATTTGATCACATCGTCATTTAACATCAGGTGAGCTGTGGTTAAACATCTAACCTGCTAACCAAACTAATGAGCGCTAAAGTAGAGCGATGCCCTAGACTTTGTAAAACAATAAATTCAATCAATCAATCACAATCCACATTAACAGCTAAAAATAGAAACATAAATTTTTTCAAATCGTATAATTCCGTATGTAAACGTAGCGTGACTATAAAATGGGTAAGTATACCGTGTAATAAATGATAAATCAAGGCAGCTATGATAAATAATAAAATCAGCGTGAAATAATAATTATTATAATAGGTAGCGTGCCAGAGAAAGCTAATACAAACAGTCAAGTTTCTCAGCAATCTATTGTAAGTCAACCATACAACCAAGCTATTGTTAGTTACCTTTAATTGACTATCTATTAGACAGCACAAACCCCAGCCATGGAAATCAATATATCTAGGTAAGTAAACAATGTTACAACAATTATATTGAAGGTGGCTGTAAAAGTTGTTATGACGCATCCAACTGTTTTATTAATATCTCGTTATTAAAAGAAATTAGAAGACCACGGAATTTATCAGCACACAATGGTAGCATCGAGTGAATGACTTTACAAATAAGTTGTTAAGGTAGAATATTTGATACCTAGAAATAAAAAATATTGGAGGACATTTTAACACAGCGCCATCTAGCCCCAAACTGATCAAAGCTTGTACGGGCACTAGACAACTGACAGAATACATACTTAATTTTTTTTTTGTAAATACATACTTATAATACATACAGTACACCCAGACACAGAACAAACATCGATGTTAGTCATACAAATGTAATAAGACCAATTTAAGACAATATTCTAAAAAATGAACTGATTTTGATTTGACCATAAATGGTTTCACGGTCATCTATAAGTTCAATGCTGGAAGGAGTATCCAAAGCAGCTTTTAGTAGAATCATAGCAAATATCAACAGGGCAGGAACGAGAACCCGTATAGTGCCTAGGATTTGCGACCCAGGTGTAGGTTTAAGGGGTTCTTTGCATACGTAACTCTCATCGTCACTGCCAAACCCAATTTGTTATGATCCTAGCAAATCCGCTTTGGATACTCGTTCCAGCTTTTAATTTATTGATGACCATTAAGTACCATGAAACCATTTATGGCCAAACATTTTTTTTGATTTACTGTGCGTGCTGTAGAGATATTTTTTTCCCCATGGTACTAGTAAGTTCTACAATTTTTGATTTTTCTCGAGAAAAGTAATATGTCTGGCCTGGATGACGAAAGAGCCAGGGATTGTATGTTTTTCATACGCCTTCATCGCAAAAGTCCAGTCGGGCGCATTACTTCAGATTTAGTATGGCTTGTTCTTAGGATTTGCTAAAGTCCACTTTCATAAAATTATTATGTCTTTTGTTTGCAGTCAATCCGTTCTTCTCGGATTGTTTTTTTTCAACATCGTAAAATTATTACATCTGAACGTTTAGTGCGCAATGATGATTGGTCATCTAAGGATGTCGTACACGTAACCAGAGTTGCGATAATTATACCATGTAATTCATGCAATTTCCTGGACGAATTGTATTGCAATTATGCAATCAAGAATTGTAACTGAGACGAGACGGGCAATTGCATACAACCTTCACTTTGTGTCAAGTAAATACCAACCAAGCATCGCTTCTTGTCTTTGTTTCTTAGGTAAGTAATAATCCCTTTTTTACATACCTGTACAAAACGAATTTGCGAGTGTCGATTTTGTATGTATGTTAGGTTATTGTTAAAACTTGTTATTGTTAAAACTTTTATGATACATTTCAACCCAACAGTTGTATACGTACTATTAGTGGCTGGTTACTCACTCTACAATTGGTAATTGGTAAAATTAGTTAAATGGGGAAGGAAGGTGGTTTACTGTGGGGGATTACCCGTTCTGTAGATTAGTCAATGATCGCTATCTTAGCAAAATTGAAAAAGCCTCAGAGTCAACCCAGACGAAGGTGGTGTGACGAACTACATCATCACAATAGTCAGAGGACCACCAAAGCCGAAGACCAGGCAGTCTGGAAGGAGGGAAGGAGAGGCTTTTGCCTAGCAATAAGGGGCCTTAGTTATTATTAGAGGCTGATAAAAAAACAGTATTTTGTGCGCGATATATTCCCGTTGGTAAAAATAATGAATTCATAAGGACCGCAGTAACGCGCTGGATGCGAGCCGCTTCCAACCGGTCTTTATGGAAGTCAATGGAGGAGCCTATGTCCTGCAGTGGACGTCCTACGGCTGAAATGATGTTGATGAAAGATAATTATGTATTTTGAATGCTGTATACATACATATATTGGTACATAACTGTATGCGCAGTTTAGAGAACTCATTCCTTTCTAAGCATCTCCACAGCTAGCAGAAGTTATCGTAGCTCCGGGAACTGGCCGGGACGAAGTCGTGACCTTTCGTTTACCGCGTTCGTTTTAAAAGCCACGCAATGGTAGTTTATTAAACCAAACAATTAGCCTGCTCGCGCTAAATTACCGATTGATTGGTCCGGCTGCACGCTTTGCGCTCTAACTGGTTAAATGTGAGATTAACCGGTATCTTCCAAATGCTGACAGACAATAACTAGAAGATGGAAGAATAACCCTTTTGGTAAATCATCGCGGCTTTAAGAACATAAACCAGTACATTATTGCTTCGATCACATACGGATATGAGGATACAAAACAATCTTTTTAATTTTTAACCAATTAATCAGTTACATATATCATGTGATCCAATTACAAACATGTTTGATTTACCAAGACACTTGCTAAAGTTAAGAATTAAGATTATACGTATATGTTTTTACCTAATATGACAAACGAGATGCTCTCGTGATGGTATGAGATAAAGCATGTCCATGACCATTGCAGCGATACTCAGAACTTTGAGTAGAAAAAAAAGTCCAGAGCATCCCTGCTTTCGCACTCACTACTTTGAGACTTAGTTGGTTAGTCTCAACAGCTCTGTAATTTAGTTAGCTACTTTGTCTCAATACGAAACACAGTAAGGTTTACACACTACTGCTTGGCGGCAGTATACCCAGGTATACTGTGGTGGTACATCTAAGCCCGCTAAGGAGATCCACCACCAAGTATCTAACATCTTTCTAATCTATCTTAACTTTCACCTAATTTATTCGTACCAGTAATTAAGCGTCTTATAATATAGCCTTAGTTTTATGAAAACAACTTTGTGTACTTGAATAATAAATCTAACACTTACATCTCACAGACCGGTTGTCTCCAAAATTTCCTCATTACAAGAAAACAAAGTAAATATTTGTATTAATAACAGATAAAACAATATCAGAGCAATAACTATTTGTTTCCGATAATATTGTTTCGTAACATCACGCGGAGTGTCTCATAAACTGTGTTTAGTGTCGATAAACATGAGATATTGGAATTACATTGATGTACACTTAGTGAATTGATGACGTATACGGACAATGTCTAAATTGCCATTCATTTATTCGTTTAATACTTTATAATTATAATAGTACTTCAGCTATATGAAGTAGTAAGTACTCGATTTATATGAGCCAAAGCAGTCAAACATTTTTAATAAATAACATTGACATGTATGGTTTTGATTGGACGTTTACACGCCACTCAGCCCGATCTTCGGCTTTTCGCTTCCATCCAGCTGTCCTACGTATATCGTCACTCCATCGAGTCTCAGGGCGTTCTACGCTACGTTTGCCAATACGCGGTCTCCACTATAGAACACGTCTACCCCAGCGGTTATCGGTTCTGCGACAGATATGTCCAGCCCATTGCCACTTCAGCTTGCTAATACGCTGAGCTATGTCAATGACTTTAGTTCTCTGGCGAATTACTTCGTTTCGGATCCGATCCCTCAGAGAAATGCCAAGCATAGCTCTTTCTATAGCTCGCTGAGCGACTTTGAACTTACGGACCATTCCCGCTGTGAGTGTCCACGTTTCGGCTCCGTAGGTATTTATTTAATTGATTATTATTGTTATTTTATTTTACATTATTTGGAAATCTTACTAGAAAAAAGTTTAAAATTAAATATAAGTCACTAATGGACAAGACAATACAAGATAGGATAGGATAGTTACAAGATTCCTCGAAAAAACTACATATTTAAAAATATAACAATTAAAAGATCAGTAGACAAAATACGACTACTATTTATTTGTTTTGCTGACATTTGATTTAATTTAATTTTACTTTGACATTTTGTTGATTTACACATAATTTATAAGCGTAACTAGTACGTATACAACGGTGCTAATTAAGTAATTCAAAAACAAATACAAAATAGAGATAGGTAGATGTAGATTTATTCTAAATGATTCATTTATTTACATTTCATTTTGGTTGTGGTGTACACTTTTTTTGCAACTACAAAAAATATTGAAGATTACTACTTGTTTATTTGATAGAAAGTTTCAATTCAACAATGCAATATCTCTGCTACGCACCTTATTGTGCTCAACACAAATATTTTTTACTTGCACATAAAAATGTCATAAAAATATGACAACCGTTATAACATTTTGAAAGTATCGGAAACAGGTCAGACGTCGACAGCGCTGAAACTTTAGAAAAAAATTATACAGTGCCACGACCCAAATTACTTTTGCTGGAAAAACTAATTTACAGTTGAAGTGGCGAAAATGATTATATTAATAACACGGATTAAGTGCCGTGACTCCTCTTGATCTTTTTTCTGGGCTTCCTGCGCACCTGGTGCGTTCAGCACGTGCGCACGCGCGGGCTTTTTTACAAGCTTTTAGAGTTCCGCGCTTTTGAAAGCTGATATTGTAGAGCCCTTGTTTGTTTAGATGCAGAATGGTCTTCGTCAATGATAGATTGTCTAAGTATTTTAAGATACAAATAAGTTACGTTTATTTGTAATGATTACGATTTTCTGGTAAATAAAAATAAGGATGTTTAAGGTATATATTTAGGTGGTTATTTTAATTAGTTTTATATTTAAGTTTGGTTACGGGTATTTGCCAATTTATAAAGTCGATATCATTTAACAAGATATTTAAAAATACGTATGATAAAAATGAACAGAACCCTTGTCATAAAAAAAATTGGCAACGATTTAGAATGCTTTTGCTGCTGTGTTCTATTGGCGGCGGTGACCTCTTTTTGCCAAAGAATCCGCTGCTCAAAGAGCCAGAACCTTCCTTTATCCTATCTATAAGGTTTTTGCTTCCATTTCAAGCTCAACTAAACCCGTTCATAGACATATGGTCTGCGTTAAAACAGTGGGGTAATGATATAATGGTGCCGGTCCTCTATCCTTTGGTCCGTAGCGCAGGTGAGGTACAGCTGACGGTAATCAGGGCTCCGCGATTGTTCTCCGTTCATCTGTTTGTTTAGTCGAGACGGTGTTATGTACTGTCTAAACTGGTTTATGAATGAATGATGGTATTTGTTTATAGCAAGCAAGCTATGAACAAGATGATGTTCGTGGTACTTAGATAGAGTTATGTGTATTGTGATGCTTTAGGAGATTTATTTTTGGTAGATAGAATAATATTCGTCCGCGTTAAAGATGAGTTTCTAAATTATGCCGTTAAATTAGGAAAACATCTAAGCCGTATCGTCAGTCATATAAGTGACACAAAAATCATACGAAAAGATATTGTAACTACAATTTTTGATGGCTAATGAAAATACCAACAAATTAAATAAAACTCTATGTTCTAATGACAAAGCTTAATTTGATTTAAAATATAATAGTTTAATATAGATAGATTAATCTAATAGTAACTAACTCTTTTACATAGGAACGTTACTGAGTAATATTTTAGCTGTTTTGTTTCCTAGTTTCAAATACGTTATTTTTCTTAGACGTTGATTGAACTTTTTATAAGTAAAAGCGTCATTGTATAATTGTCTTTCACTTGGTGGTAGATCTACTTAGCACGAGGTCATGGGCATGCATTATCTTTTATCATAATGAGAACAATTGATAAATAGCACTCATTATTACAGTCCATAATTGTTACGTAAAATTTTCAGTGCCGATGTGAAATCTAGAGATTTAAATATCTTCGCATAGCACAAAGGCTTTACGAGTTAATTCCCCGAAGTGGTAGGTGGCCCTTAATATCATTGTTGTTACAGTTGTCAGGCGTGAGGAATTATCTATAAAACAGAAATAGAAAGAGTTTTTTTCTGTAGAATGGGCTATAAATGTATAAATAGAGCTTCTGTTAAGAAAGGGCGGATTAGGTCAGGACTCAAGTGGGGCATGCGCTCAGCTTGATTTAGATTTCAAGTGAAGCAAGGGCGTGCCTCACTGATAACTATGGCTACAGGATAAGTAACATTACTATGAACAAGTAACATGATAACATAATATGCGTTTTTTAATACGATTATGTAAGCAGATTTTATTTTACTACTTATTAAATACGTCTTCTATACGTAATACTATACATACCTAAGTAATTAAATTAAATCGCAACTTTAATTCCATCATATTTGTAGCGATGATGGCTCAGTGGTTAGTGCGGTCGGTATACACGCAGGTGGGCGTGGGTTCAAACTCCAACAAAGAACTTAAACTGCCGGTAAAGGAAAACATCGGGAGAAAAACACAGCATGCATACATATGGGGACTCGACAAAAGTATGTATCTACACATGTGATACTAATTGTGATACTTACTATTGTCTGGGTGTCCTGTGTGTATTATAAGTATGCATTTACAAAAAAAAAGTATTTATGTATTCTATCAGTTATCTGACTTCCATCACACAAGCTCTGCTTAGTTTGGTGTCAGATGGCGCTGTGTGTATAGTCCTACGATATTTATTTATTAATTATTTATCAGAAATCCTAACGGTAGCCCTTGATAACCCACATATTATTATGTATTACGTGTTAACTGTTACGCCATGAGTTAGTATTACGTGGCTGGCAACGTACCGTTACTTGCATTGTGTAGAATTGTCAGTCAATCGGTCGGTAATCTCCGAAATATTGTCGGTCAATTGACATGACTGACGGTGACTGAGCAAACATCCGTCGATTATGTTGCGCCTGCGCTCCTGGAAAGATGTAGAGGTAGCATTGGTCGATTTATGACTTGTAACTTACGTTATCAATGAAATATTTGCATTTCGATATTTTCTCTTCACCAGCAGTCCAAGTTTATTGTATGGATTTGAATCCACGTCATGTGAATGTGCAAACTAATAAACTGTCGCTATAAAATCAGTTTAAAGTTAACTAATAAAAATCAACCATAAAGTTATTAATGCAAAGGTGCAAAGACATTCAGCAGCAGCGGCAGCGGCAGCATTCCCGCGCTGGACTATTGAAAACTTTGCTTACTTTTGCTGACAAATGTGATAAGAGGGCTTAATAACTAGCTAACTTAAATAACTGACAAGAAAAAAAAACATTTTTTTTTCTGAATAGGTACGTACGTACGTATCTACAGTTTTCCGTATTCGAGTAACACGCGTGCTGGCGTCTGTCGCCGTTTCGTTACAATTAAATAATTTATTTACCGACTCGTTGGCTGAACGCGCATCCTATTTAGTTCCAATTTCATTTTAATGATAGACAAATAGAATTCATAAGAATTTATTGTACCCGTCAGAGTAGGTATATATCAAAGAAACTTATCGATAACACACACACACACACACACTTCCGGAACACACTGTTAGATGCTTAGCAGCAGATTTTCAACTTGTGGGTGTTAGCTAGCCAGCCGAGAACTAGAAGTAACCACCATGCTGTGGTTACCTTCACTGGCATCTCAAGCTCTTTGTTGTGGTTTGAATCCACGCCTTTCGGCATGCGAACCGACCGCGCTAACCACTGAGCTATCATCGCTACAACTGCCCTAAAATATGTTCTCTTAATTTTTATTTGATTTTAGATGTTTAATATCACAAAAGAATTTTGTTCATTCACGATTACATATTGTTCAATATATATTGTTACAAATTGCAAACATACATACGAGACGAAACAAACAATAGTGGGTAGGTGGAAGATTTGTTTATTGACAAACTGTCCACGTAGCTGTCCACGTCGGTAGCTCATGTCAATGCCATACATGATTTTACTATTATTGGACAAAAGTGCATACTGGGCATTCTGGAACCAAACCGCAATACATGTACGCATAACGCAAGAGAAGAGATAGCAGCCCTGGGCAGTTAAAAATGGTATAGAATTTCACAACAAGCGTCATCGTCCATCCCATCGCTGAACCGTCCATCGAGGCTGACAGGACGCCACTAAATTGGGTGAATGAGGTGTGACGGCAGGAAATGAGGAAATGGAAGCGCTCGTGACGCCGCGACGCTTTTTGTCGAGCTATTTCGGAGCCGTGCTGAAGATGGAGCGGCTTCCGGTGCGGCTGCTGATTAGCTCTCATTGGGGGATTTGTTACGATTATACGTGAAAGGGTTATATTATAATAGGCCGTGAAGTTTAACACGTGATAAACGGAGTTTGGGCAGCAGCGCGGAAAAACGACGTCACAGCGTTATCTTCCAAAAAATGTGTTGTTTAGAGTTGTATAAAAGTAGTGTTGTTTTACTCGTAATGTAAATACATTTTTAAGTAAAAGTAAAGAGACAAATGAGACGTTTTTCTGATGGTAAGATAACACACAACCATGGCCAATGGCCATTGCAGCGTTACTCAGAGTTTTGAGAAGCAAAACAAAGTCTGTCAGGGCATCACTGCTTTGGTGCTCATTACTTTGACACATTCGATGGTTATTCTCAACAGCCCTGTAATTTCGCTAGCTGCAGTGCTCTCTTACCAGAACACAGTAATGTTAACACACTACTGCTTGGTCGTAAAATATCTGGTTGTACGGTGGGACCTACCTCGACGACCACCAAATGATGTGCCGAATTGCATGAGTGTGGAAAAATGATATAATGTGGTAACGTTTCGTGTTGCTACCAAAACTCCGGTCGAGATTGTAGTCATCACTACTTTACTAAGATATGACCGGACTTGACTTTGACTTACATGGCGTGACTTAAGACTTACTTCACTATACAAATTCTTGAAAATATCGAAATACTTGAAACTTGCAAATTGTAAACAAGCGAAAGTTCCCGATAAGAGACTGCCGAGTTAAAAGAGGAAGAGTTATTACAAAAGATATTTGAAGTCCATAGCATCAACTGTTAAATTTATTACTTCAGTTACACTCTGAAAACGTTGAAAAGCGATCGTAATCGTCCGCAAGTTACCATAATTTCAATTTGACAACTAATTGCCAGCTTTCTCACTTTGAGCAAGATATTGTTCAACTTAATTCTTATTTGTTTACTAATTGTATAACAGGGTTTAAAAATTTAGATTTCACGCATTGATGCATGTCTGATGAACACGCATCGATATTTTACAACATCGTAACCCAGATGAGTGTGAAATACCAGCATTGCTTTTTAAAAAAGCTTAGAATCCCGCAGTGTTGCATCGAATTCATTAAAATCATTTATATATGAAACAATAGGAAAACATTCTGGGCCAACAATAATACGCAAAATATATTTTATTACTTGACAATGAAGATATTTTGTGTAAGAGGTTGATTTCGTCGACAATACTTACAATTTACATTCTTTTTTAATTTAGTAAAAATATACTTCAAAGGCAAGTTAAAGAAAATAGGTTTACATTGCCGTGTTTGCTCATTTGGTAGAATGACTGCTTGAAAAGCATGGGTTCCCATTCAGGATAAACATTTAGGCGACGATAAGTGTCTTGTCTGTTTTTTATTTATAAAGAAAATTATGTTTGTATTCTATCAGTTATCTGACTTCCATAAATACAAGCTTTGCTTAGTCAGATGACGGGTTGCCCGATGTTAAGCAATCACCGTCGCCTATAGATATCTGCAATACCAGGGGTACTACATATACGTTGCCGATTCTATTAACATGCCTTTTGAAGAACCCAATGTTGTAACTCCGCGGGGATACAGAAGAAGGAAGATTATTCCACTTTGCTTAGTTTAGGGCTAGATGCGCTGTGTGAATGGTCCTACGATATTTATTTACATATTTAAAGAGTATGAACGTGTATTCACTTGTTGTTAAAATGGTCATAGATATGTTGATACAAATAAAAACTCTTTATTGTGAACACTAGAACCATGAATAATACCATTATTAACAGATTATTCGTTGTTGGTGTAAATTACCAAACTGACCGTACGTTGTGCTGCGATGCTCTGTTGCGCTTCATCGAGCAATTGTGGAGCAACCGGCAAGTCGCTTCGCAATTATTGAAATTACCGGAATGTCTAAGGAAATGCTGTATGCAACTATTTCCTGCACGATTACTTTCTAACCTGGGCGTTTGTTGGAAACTTAGGGAAATGGGAAATAAATGGAAAATTGTAGTAACTTTTTTGTCATGGTTGACAAGCTTTGAATCTCGCTTGTGTTTGACCACAGCTCACTTGATGGGATCGGAGGGGTTCGTCAAAGCTGCCAAAACTTGTCCACCAAGTCTGTCGTAAAATTTTTGGAAAGGCAAAAGAAAAATGCCTTTTATTTTGTGGTATAAATAAAATGTTTGTTCTGTATTTATTAAAAGTATGTATTTACAAAAAAAATGTATTTAAGTATTCTGTCAGTTATCTGACTTCCATAGTACAAGCTTTGCTTAGTGTGAAATATTCTACGATATTAATTTATTTATTATAAAAAAATATGTAAACACGCATCAAAACATTTGACTTTTTTTTTAAGTATTGAGTAGCAAAATCTCTATAAAGTATAAAACAAAGTCGCTTCTCGTCGACTGTACGCTTAGGTCTTTTAAACTACGCAACGTATTTTAATGCGGACTTTCATCAGAGTGATTCAAGAGGAAGGTTTATACCTATGTATAATGTATGTATATTATAAAAGGAAAAATCCGAGAATTTAAAAGATTTGTAATGCGATGTCGTTAAAAAATGTTTTTGTGCGCTTACATTACAAACGCTGTCTAAACTTTACGAGATAGATCAAAATAATGTACAACGTTAGGATCTACATTGCACCCGTACATAGCCGGGGTGGGTAGTTTTAATATAAATACAAAAATGGAAAAAGGTCCCATCTATGTATTATCAAAAGGTCTTCATATTCTCAACGCCAAAAACATTAACCTACAAACCAGACCCTAACACGGTACAATTGTTTTTAATGACATTATCTCGTCATGAAGGATGCGAAATGTCCGCTAGGAGGAACTTAATAAGGAAGCCGACACTAGACTGGACTGCCATTCAAAGACGACACAGTAGTTTTTTTAATGGTTGACAGGCTAGGTTATTGAACATAGCTTACCTGATGTTATGTGGTGGTGTGGTCGAAGATGGTAAGCACACCTAATGGAATGGAACTTACTTTCAAGTGCGGTTAGGTGCTTGCTGACAGATTTTCGACTTGAGGGTATTAGCTAGTCAACCGAGTACTATAAAGTATTCTACCCCAGCGAAGTTTTAATTACAATAGTACATTTAAAATTGAAATAAAACAATTGGATATTTCTACTCCCAAACAAATGGACACGTAACTTTCCCAAACATTGTAGATAGAATATCTTTCTTGCAGCCGTCATCCGACATCTGACCCCATAACTTGTTACTGGTAAGGTAAAACGAACCCTGTTGCTTCTCTGCAAGGTCTTTAAAGGCTCGGTAATGATGTTGCAATGCTACGGATGCGCCTGAAATGGTCACGATGATCGATGCGCTACGCTCTTCTTATTGACCTTTGCTTGTAATCGCCTTATCTGTTACGCGTGGAAAATCGAGCAGAAGGGAATCATGAGTAACAAGTGACTTAGAAAGGTTTTTTTCTTCCGTTCTGGCGTCGCATTTTATATTTTCAAGTTTCATTAGTTAAAAAAAAAGTCCAGTCTTGGTCAAGTCCAGTCATGCTTTAGTAAAGTAATGACTTTACTGTAAAGCTTCGATGGAGTTTTGGAAGCAACACAAAAAGTCATGTTTTACCACATTATATCATTTTCCCACACTCGCGCTTGTGATTCGGCACTTTAGGAATGAAACACCACTATTTTTATGCATAAATACTCGACAAAACAGTAGTTTTGGAAAAAAATACAACGGAGCGACACGACTCTTTCCGCGTTCCCGCCAAAACTCTTTAGAAAGGTTAGGTTTGATAAAGGTTGAAAGGTTGAGGTATACAGGGACGTAGCCAGTAATATGGAAAGGGCATATTCCCGGGGCGATAGATTCAAGAGGGTGTCCGATACAAACAGTTGTTTCTTCCAATGTCGCTCAAGTTTATAAATAAATTTAAAAAGTTTACATTTTATTTCTTAACTATCGAAAAGTTTAACTTTTCATTGACCTTTTTAAAATCTATTGTGGGCTTTACTTTTGCTTATTTAAACTGACTAGCTATGTTAATAATCAATCGAGTTAGTGTTCAAATGTCAGGTGGTAAAGGTTAAGGACAAGTCCAATACAAACATAAAACAACGTGGGCAGAGCAAACTATATTTGTTTTTTTAAATTCAGTATGTAAACAAACCATTTCAGAGTTTATAACAAGTTCAATGCATATTCAACCTTCGCAGCGTAACACAGCTGCAAAATCTTATTTGTACTAGTCTTTACTTCGTCTTTATTTTTGGCATCGTACTTGGTACACTCGCCAATATCAAGTATTTCGATTGTTTTAATTATAATCAGTGAAATAAGTAAAAAAAAGTAACTAAAAGTTACGCCCCAGTAAAACAGTCTTGAGTACAAGCTTCGACGAAGTTTTGGAAACAACACGAAAAGTGGTTCGCCACTTTTATGAATAAACTCTTTACATATTTCAAAAGTCAGCTAGCGCCATCTGCAGGTTCAGTCGGGTACTAAGAACAATAAAGCCTGTATTCATCGCACTACACATGCATTACATCGTGGTTTCCCGACACTTTCCGTCCATGTAATAGTGGCGCTGCAGTGCTAAAACTGCAAAGATTTCAGGCATGTGCTTGTTTTGTAAGAATATTATGTAGTATACTATGATCTCTATGAGATTTCATTAATTCAATAATATAGAAAAATAATTCTTGTACTAAAATTTATTTCTTTTAATTTAATTTTTTCTTCTCTTTCTTTACTTACAAGGTTTTAAGTAGGTTTGTGTGTTTGGTGCTTACAAATCCAGACAGTTTGTCTCACTGCTGGGCGTGGGCCTCCTCTCATTATGGCAAGGTTACACCTAGTGGGGCAAGTGCGAGTTGGTAGACTTACACGTCTACCTCAGTAGTTATCGGTTCTGCGACAGATATATGTCCAGCTCATTGCCACTTTAGATTGCCACGTTTTGTATAACTTTAGTTCTCTAACGAATTACTTTGTTCTGGACACGATCCCTCAGAGAAATGCCAAGCATCCCTAATTATATCATCGCAGAATTTTCCCGGTATCTAATTAGTCAGCGTTTCTCTGTAAACACGAGACTTAAAGGCGTTCTGCGCGACCATCCGACAGCGACAGGTTCTTGCATTTCCGCCGAGTTCAAGTTCGTTCAAGGCATTCAAGAGCTGACCACTTTTACCGGAGCTTTCTTTGGACGGATGTCGTCGTTGAGGACGGTACTTCGGTCGGATGAAACTATGACATCTTCTAGGTACTTATATGTGTGTTAGCCAAGTAGGTTAGGGCTACACAGTTTATGTTATGTTTGCATTCCGATTCGATGCATACGAGTATCGATAATGCCTTACAAGTGTAAATTATTAATTATTGTGTGTGACAGCCCCGTCGGCTCATTGGTAGTTTATCTGCCTTGAGAGCTGTAGGGTGTGGGTTCGATTCCCACTCAGGGCAAACTTTTCATGAATAAACAAGTGTTTGTTCTGTGTCTGGATGTTCTGTATGTATTATAAGTATGTATTTACAAAAAAAAGTATTTATGTATTCTATCAGTTATCTGACTTCCATCACACAAGCTCTGTTTAGTTTGGGGCCAGATGGCGCTGTGTGTATAGTCCTACGATATTTATTTTATTTATTTTTTATTTTATTTTTAAGTACATAAAGATTTGATGATAGCTCAGTGGTACGCGAGGTCGGTTCACACGCGAAAGGGCGTAGGTCAAACCCCTTACAATGAACTTGAGCCGCCGGTGAAGGGAAACTTCATGAGGAAACCATAATATCATAGTGGTAGTGTACCTACTTAGTAGTACTCGGCTGGCTAGCTACCACCCTCAAGTTGAAAATCTGCCGCCAAGCATCTAACGGTGTGTTCCGGCAGCCTCACTTGAGAACTAGTTCCATTTCAGTCTCACCTAACATCAGGTGAGTTATTCAATCATTAAAAAAAAATTGTTGCTAAAAAAGAGTTTATGTTCATGTTACACCTACCGAATAGCAGGTTTACTTTAGTATGAAAAAAAGTAACAAAATAAAATCAGCTCAGTTCATTAATCGTCACTCCTACAGTCCCCGGGGTGCCGGAAGCCCCGGCGCGCCCTCGAGGGGTGCACCTGTCCGAGCCACCTGGCCGCAGGAAGCATGCAGGAAGCCACCGGAGGCATGGGAACCGGCCTACAATGCGGATTCATAACATGGGTTACGCTTCATTTGTTTTGACTCGATGCATTGTGATTCGCGTGCGTGAATTGTATTTGGAAAGTCTACTACCATACTATGGTTTCCTCACAATGTTTTCCGTCAGCTCAAGCTCATTGTTGTGGTTTTAACTCACACCCTTCGGCATGTGACCCGATCGCGCTAACCACTGAGCTAACATCGCTACAAAAAACGAAAGTATCGTAATAATTATGTATTTTTATGTTGATGACTAATATTGATTTTTATTATGATGCTAAAGCAATTTGTAGGACCTCATGGCATAGGATTTAGGTACTGTAAGCTACCTTAAGTATTACTTGGTGGTATATTTCCTTAGCAGGAGGTTTTTTAGGTAAATACCACCGCAGTATCAGAAATTATGCCGCCAAGCGGTAGTGTGCAAACTTTACTGTGTGATGGCACGTAAACAGCACACCGATCACACAATCGATTAAATTCAGACGAACTGTAGTCCGTTAACCTATCAGAACAATGAATTTTTTTAAATTCGACACAGTTTCATGAACAATAAAAGGTGCTATGTTCATTTTAACGAACTTTCAATTGTATTTACAAGATTAGCGTAAACGAGCGCGATAACTCCCAGTTAGTACTAATAGGACTCCATGATACTCGATATCCCGAGTTTTAGGCCACCGCTATTTCATGCTTCATTCTGTTATACTAACTTTGAAATTGAATAGCGTTTCCGATAAGCTCGCGAACTTGCTAATCTGCTATCAGTCAAACCCCCCTAACCGCCAAACGTCCATATCTTATCAATGCTAACACCCTAACACCACCACTTCCTCTCAGCTTCTGTATCTATAAGAGATACAAATTCCTAATCCCGCTAATATTATAAATGTGAAAGTTTGGATGGATGGATGGATGTATGGATGTTTGTTACTCTTTCACGCAAAAACTACAGAACGGATTTGGATGAAATTTGGTATGGAGGTAGCTGAGACCCTGGATTAACACATGCTAATTTTTATCCCGAAAACATGTTTTTTTTTATTGGTTGACACCGTCACTTAACGTCAGGCTAGATGTTTGACCACAGCTCACCTGATGTTAAGTGACGGTGTGGTCGAAGATGGTAAACACACCTAGCCTGAAATGGAACTGGCTTTCAAGTGAGGCTGCCGGAACACACCGTTAGGTGCTTGGCGACAGATTTTCAACTTGAGGGTGGTAGCTAGCTAGCCATGTACTAGAAAATACCCTGCCACCATGCTATGGTTTCCTCACGATGTTTTCCTTCACCGGTAGCGCAAGCTGAGCTGATGCATGCGAATCGACCGCGCTAAACACTCCGCTGTCATCGCATCAGCTATGTAGCGGGTAACACCGCGGGGTGCAGCTAGTATGCTCTAAATCCAGATTATACAACAGTCAATACGTCCGGAGTTACAACGTCCACATTCCCATAATACAGTTTTGACCACCGATTCAACCAAACCGATTCAATGCACGGCAGTTGTCGTTTGAGTGTGGCTTCATACGCACGCGTCGCACAATGCTCGCTCCGATCCCGGCTCCACGGACACGCTTAGCTTTGCTCCCGCATAACATACATGTGAGTCGATCAGTCACAACTTGAATTAAATAAATCATCAATATATACAGTGATAGTGGATTTAAGTGTGAATATAATTCGGTGTTGGATACAGTGGGAAAGGGCGTCGTGAGAACTTGATTTTCTGCAATCCGCACATTCTCGGCGTAATGATAACTTTATCGGGGTTTGCGTTACTTACTGGCGTTCCAGTGGTGTTACTGGTTATTAAGTTATGTGTAATGTTTCTGTGATATATGTAGATAGATATAAACTCTTTATTGTGTACACCAGATATCTTAAAACTAGAAAAAATTATAACACAAAACAAGATTGGTGGTAGATCTTCTTGTTTTGTTACTCAAAGTTCTGTGTATCGCTACAATGGTCATGGGCAGGCGTTATCTCTTACCATCAGGAGAGCGTCTCGTTCGTCTCATAATTTTTTACATAAAAAAAAAATTAAAGAGATAGTTCTACAAAGTGCGGCGTTATCGCTAAAAGCGATCTCTTCAGGCAAACATAGGATAGAATACAAATAAAAAATACGACGGGAGATGCTGAAACACTAAAACTATAAAATCAATCGCTTCCATCCACCGCCAGCTGTCCTACGTATATCGTCACTCCATCGAGTCTCAGAGCGTCCTACACTACGTTTGCCAATTCGCGGTCTCCAGAACACGTCTACCTCTAGATACACATATAAAAATAAATAAATTACATACATACTTATTTTACAACTTATAATACATACAGAACACCCAGACACAGAATAAACATTTGTTTATTCACAAAACGTTTGCCCTGAGTGGGAATCGAACACACGTCCTACAGGTCTCAAGGCAGATATACTACCAATGAGCCAACGGGGATGTCAAGTAAATTACGCATTACAAATCAAAAGACGTGTGTTATAGTTGATATGTGTTAAGTATTTTTCTGGTTGTGTTAGATGGAAGTGTCTTGATATCAAGCATCTTTTGTATTTGAAAAATGGAAGCTGCATTGATCAGTGGGATGTGAAACGTTATCTTGTCAGGGCTTCTCTCACGTGATCGTATATCTTGTGGGTTTTTTTGTTGTTCCCGGTAGCGCGCATGCTATTCCGGACTTCTTGAGTGGACGGACGCTACAATAACTGCATTTTGTTTGGTTTCTTCGGAATGGTTTACGTTTTGAGGAACCAGTTTGGAGAAAGATCTGAGAAATTCTTGTTTAATTGAGTATGACATTTATACAAGTATTCCATTTATTAGGTACTTAATTTATACACTTATTACTGACTTTATTTTTATGGTCACTTTGAGAGAAAACATAAAATATTCTTATTAGTAAAATGATTACAACACACATACGATGAAGATGATTGTCACGATATCGCATAAGTGGGACGGTTTTTTTTTTTTTTATGTAAAAAGTAATGAGACGAACGAGACGCTCTCCTGATGGTAAGAGATAACGCCTGTCCACGACCATTGCAGCGATACACAGAACTTTGAGTAACAAAACAAAGTCCGGGGCATCGCTGCTTTGGCGCTCATTACTTTGAGACTTTCGATGGTTAGTGTCAACAGCCTAGTAATTTCGCTAGCTGCAGTACCCTTCAAACCGGAACACAGTAATGTCTACACACTACTGCTTGGCGGCAGAATAACTGGTACTGTGGTGGTACCTACCTAGACGATCTCCTGCTAAGGAAATCTACGACCAAGAAAATTTATTTCGATATAAAAATTTATTTCGATATAATAATTATGTTTGTATTAATAAAGATCTATGAAGCCAACCCAGCGGGTGATGTTTTGAAGCTGATGATGAATTAAATTTGTTTTGTTCCGTACGCCCGTGTTATTTGGCCAGATACTAATACATGTTAAGCAACGATGTAGTCTAGGATGGAACACACTTACCTAGAATGATCCTGTTTACTCTTGATTTGAAGACACTCATATTGTACTTTTCGGGAAACAGACTCCGGCAAAGAGTTCCACATCCTCGCTGTGCGAATAAAGAAAGCGCTTAGTGCTCATATGGGGAACGTTTACCATGTACGGGTGACGCTTTGTTCGCGTTTCTCTGGCCGAATTAAATTGAATGAAAATTTAAACGAAAACGGCAAATTTTGCCAAAAATTTATTGTACACGATGCCTACATAGCACAGATCAATAGACCAGTGTAAAACTGACGAGTGGCTTGTGTCGTTTCCAGACCACAATCAAGGTGTACGCGCGGCGCCTGCGGCCCGACATCGAGTACAAGACCCTGTCGGTGACGTGGGGCACGCGCGCGCGCGAGGTGGTGGCCACGCTGCTGGGCAAGTTCCGCATGCGACACCGCGACCCGCGCCTCTTCTACCTCAGCATGGAGGTGCGCGTGAGGGCCGCGGGGCTGCGGACCACGCTCGAGCTGGACGACGACGCCAGGCCGGCCGCGCTTCAGGCTTGCCATCCTAAAGGATACTCCAGGTAAGCACCTTTGCCTTTTCTACTTCTACCAACGCACGCACACACACACGCGCCACTATATTTGACTTTTATTTTTTTCTACTTCTTTATTAAAACGTAATTGAACTGCAAGTAGTAAACTGCTTTCAAAATGGATTCCTGAAGGACTACAGAACCTACGATACAAGCGTAGCTTAGTGTAGGTTCTGTGCACCATTATTAGTACTATAATACTTTACCATTCTCTAATGTTATTGTTATAATGTTCTTTTTGTTATTAATATGAATAAAGATTTATTATTATCTATTATATTAAGTGGCGTAACAATAAGGTGGCTGAACAGGCAAAATGCCACGATCCTTTTGTCGGATGGTCCTTCGGCCCGAGAAGGTCGAGAATACAGGATATTTTTTTTATCACAAAACATATTTTTTTTAAATTGATGCTCGTTATCCTCGTGTATATATTGTGCCATGTAAAACTGTTTTTATTGACCAAAAAAAGATTACAATTGTCATGTTTATTATGTGGTAGCATTGTGTATGATCAAAATGTATCGAGCAATCTGGACGTCAAGAAATACGCTTATATATAGATGGGCATATTGTAGGCAATCTTGAATAATTTTCTAATCTAATTAGACTTTGTCATAAATTTTCGTAACATTCTTGTCAAATACCAGGAAGAATATTGACCTGACACTTAGATATGACTAAAAAACAAGGATTACTTCCTTGTTCAATTGAAATCTAATAAATTTGTGACACGCTGTCTGAGTCATCTCTTGACGTAAGAGCACAATGATTGCACCGACACATGGCAATTTACACTGAGATGAAGGCACCGACGTCACTTATACGGATAATATCCTTGACTATGACGACATAAACTGGTACTTACCTAAACGAGGCGTATGTTTCTGTAGAAATCGTAAAGCTGCTACAAAATTACTCACGCAAAACAAAATACAGTAGCTATAGTTATGTGCCTTATCCGATTGTTTGGGCAACAATACGACACACGACAGACAAGAAAAGAAGTTATTTTTCACACACTTAATTAGGGAAATAAATGAAGTGGACGAATGATGGACGCAGAAATAGAAAACGAAACACTGCGTCACCAAAAGCAGTTATTTCATAATTATTTTATTTTTATTTAATTCTGTTTTTGACAAAAGACTGAAGTTGCGCTTTGAAAATAGTTTTGTGGCGATGGTATCTTAGTGGTTAGCGTGGTCGGATCATACGACGACAGGGGTGGGTTCAAACTCCAACAATGAAATTGTGCTGCCGGTAAAGGTAGTGGGTAAACCACAACATGGTAGACTACTTCCTAGTAGTCTGCTGGCTACTTACTATGTTGAAAATTTGCGTATTCGGCTTCACTTGACCACACTGCCACTTAACACTAGGTGAGCTGTGGTCAAACACTCAGCCTGTAAAAAAGTCAAATGAGTTAATTCTACAATTTTGTTCCGTTTATCAGCATGACCTACTAAAATATCATGTGGAGTGCTTTTAGCATGTAGGTGGAGTCTACTTTGCGGAAATACAACCAAAATTATCTTTTCAGTTTCCGAAACTATGCGAAACCAGTGTAACTAATGTAAACCAAAAAACTGTAGGCGTCAGTTTAAATATTAACACTAACATCTGAAAGATTAAATAAGTATATAAATAATAATATACACTTTATACCTAACTAGTTGTTATTCAAACTGAAAATAAACACATAAAGACAGCTAACATAGACTCAAACAATCAATTAATATCGACCTTATTAATTTTTAAATGGAATCCGAGTGGGATACCCTGCTCATAAAGCAAAAAAATCATTTGTCAGGTAGTCAATTTATTGAAATAATATATACTTATATCAATGAAAAGTATTAGTACTTAAAAAACTATTTAAGTATTCTACCAGTTGTCCGACTTCCATAGTACAAGCTTTGCTTAGTCAGATGGCGCTGTGTGTAATCCTATGATATTTATTTATTATAAATTTACAGGATTATTTGAAACAAAAATGTTTCAAACTTGGCTAAAATAGTCCCAAAGGGTTTACGGTTAAATTAACTATATATACGTTGTATTTTAACTTGTAAAACCATGTACATGTGTACAAACAAGTTTCATATTATGTCAACCCTATGGTCATCTCATCGACCCCCGAACGTGTCCGCTCGCGGGCCCGTCCGACGACCACCGGGCGGCGGCGGCGACGAAAAAAGATCTTCTCGTGTCCCCTCTTCCGGCTCGTCTATTCCCGTTCGGTAAACAGAAGCAATAAAACGTTAAAAAGCTCAGAAAAATCGAGAACACTTTATTGACCATATGGTACGTGTTGACGGGTTGGAGTGTTTGCGTCGCGGTTATATGAGGTTGATGGGAGTAAATGGGTTAAGACTGTGTAGTACGGGGTGGAACTATTAATGAGCTGTCTTAATGAAATGCTTATTAGTCAATGCCCACTAAAATTGACAGCCCCGTTGGCTCATTGGTAGTATATCTGCCTTGAGACCTGGAGGGCGTGGGTTCGATTCCCGCTCAGGGCAAACATTTTGTGAATAAACAAATGTTTGTTCTGTGTCTGGGTGTTCTGTATGTATTGTAAGTATGTATTTACAACAAAAAAAGTATTTATGTATTCTATCAGTTATATTATATTAGTAGCACGTCACGTTTCTCAATAGGCCTATACGTCCCAAAGATGCTAGTTGATGACTTCCATCAATTGATCGTTTTAAGCTTTTAGGTCACATTAAATATTTGTTTTTAAAGTAAACAGTTTTACCAAACAAATTTTCTGAAAATATCTTTTAAAACATTTCGACATATCCGTAGAACAAAGTTATATCTGCAAAAACTCAACTTTACAGGAGAGCAGATTCATTTCTAAAAACCTTTTAACTGTTATCTTGTAAAGTAGCGTTTTTAGGTATAGTGCAATTAAGACAGAAGGTAGAGCAAAATTTTTTTCTAAAAAACTTTAAACTGCTCTCCAGTCAAATGACGTTTTTATGTTTAGTGCAAGTAAGACAGAAGGTAGAGCAAAATTATTTTCTAAAAATCTTTAAACTGGTTTCCAGTAAAATTGAGTTTTTATGTTTAGTGCAAGTAAGACGAAAGATAGAGCAAAATTATTTTCTAAAAACTTTAAACTGCTCTGCTGTAAAGTTGAGTTTTTGCAGATGCAACTCTTCTACGGATAGGTCGATTTATTTTATGAATATACATTTATGACTCGGTCCTAAACAAGATACGCGTCGCAAAGTTGGTAGACATGATACAAAGTCGTTAATTTTTATAGTTATTTGATTTACTTATCGATGTAATCCATGTAGTACGGCATTTTCTTATTTATAGCCTAAAGTTCAGTGCACCTACAGTTCGTAGGACAGTTGACAGAGCGCCATCTAGTCCCAAACTAAGTAATACTTGTACCAGATAACCGATATAATACTTACTTATTTTTGTAAATACATATAATGCAAGGACACCCAGACACGGAACAAACATTTATGCTCGTCACATAAATGTTTATCCTGAGTGGGAATCAAACACAATTTTACAGCTCTTAAAGCAGATATACTACCAATGAGTCAATGACTGTATATATATATATATATATAATACATTTTCGTAAATACATACATACATATTACTTGTTTATTGTTTATAGACTAAAACGGCACAATATGCCAATTACAATAGTTTTTAAAAATAATATTAAAAAGGTAATTGTATGAACAAAGTGAAAATGTGTAAATGTCAAAACATTATTAAAATAAATGAATAAATGAATGAAATGAATAAATAGATCTGAATAAATCATATTATTAATATACAAACTCGAGTCATAAAAAAATATATATATGTATTCACAATAATCAATCAAACATTCCAAGTTCAAG
This sequence comes from Biston betularia, assembly GCA_905404145.2. Lineage (NCBI taxonomy): Eukaryota > Metazoa > Arthropoda > Insecta > Lepidoptera > Geometridae > Biston > Biston betularia. The sequence goes on from FR989863.1 coordinate 824,155, forward strand.
TTCATTACTTATAGTACAAACAGTAGGTAGGTACACAAAACATCGTCACACAAAAGTTTGCCCTGTGGAACCCACGCCCTACAGCTCTTGATTTATCTGACACTACCAAATGAGTTACCTAACAGGGCAGTCGTTAGAGCGATTATAATTAGTATTCGAATATATCATATTATTATACATATAATATGTTATTTACATGTAGTAGGAATAACCTCTTTTGCGGTCAAGTAGTTACCGGAGCAGGTGCATCACCCTGTTTTCCAAACAAAATAAACCATTAGGTACATTATGTACAATAACACGTACTGTCACTCACTTAACTCTCGAAGGCGTATCATTTGGCTCTATTAGGTATAGAGCTAATTTCATAGGACGCAAAGAAGTTTTTCCAGTATTCTATAGATCACCTGTATTGAAAATAAATAATCTAATTTCGCCAGGTGCTTTAAAAGTTATTTATGTCTTCCAATCAGTGTTTAATACACGTTGTAGAATTCGTCTAGAGTTTTTGTCTTTTGTGTACGCACAGACGAAATGATGGTACTAATCTACGAATTAATAATAGTGTTATTCGTAGGTACTAATAGAATAACCCTTTAATAGTAGCGATGACAGCTCAGTGGTTAGCGCGGTAGGTTCGCATGCCGAAGGGCGTGGGTTCAAACCCCAACAATGAAATTGAGCTGTCGGTGAAGGAAAACATCGTGAGGAAACTACAGCATGGTGGTAGGGTACTTTCTAGTACTCGGCTGGCTAGCTACTTCCCTCAAGTTGAAAATCTGCCGCCAAGCATCTAAAGGTGTGCTCTGGCAGCCGCACTTGAGAGCCAGTTTCATTCCAGGCTAGGTGTGCTTTACCATCTTCGACCACACCTTCACTTAACATCAGGTGAGCTGTGGTCAAACACCTAGCCTGTCAACAATAAAAAATACAGAAATGGTTACAAATTTTATAAGCATTCAGTTTTGCGATTGTGGCGTCACGTTTCACTTTAGTGGTGGCGCGGACTCCGACACTGTTAATTTTAATAATGTTGATACTTAAAATCTTAGAATAATAACGCGTTATCCTAAGCGTCAAAATATTTTTTTTTTGTATTGTACGCCCATTTTAACGAGTCACGTGTCTGTTCCAGATTCTCCCTGCAGATGCGGCCGGGCGGGCTGGTGAAGATATACGACAGCGCGCTGATGTCCTCGTCCCAGTACAAGTGCTTGCTGACCAGCGAGCAGACCACGGCGGACGAGCTGCTCGCCATTCTGCTGCACTGCTACGACTCCACTGAAGGCGTCGAGAGGTTCTCACTATATGAGGTGCGTTCGACCGTTCTACCTTTTCTCAATGACATCGTGGAAGTCGCCGGGCAATTGTCCATACAGAATAATCAACATAACACAAATGTGCAACACTTAACATACGTAACCACAGTGTACAATGTTGCTACACCTTCCATATACTACGGCAAAATTTCCTACGCTTCGAGCATAAAACCATAGAGATTTACGACAACGATGAAACGGAAATGTAATAGATGTCCAAAGCAAAGCCAAGTACAACACTATCGTTGCCAGCCACCCTCAGTAAAGTCTAGTATAGAGCCCATTTTTAGAGATCTGTGCATAAAACATATTATCTGTTTCCAGGTGTGCCCATCTCAGGAGTACGAACGGAAGCTGCACCCGGACGACTTGCCCTTGCTGGTGCAGCGGTCATGGCCCGCAGAGCACGACTGCCACTTCAGGGTGCGACGGAACCCACGCGCGCCACCGCTGCCGCCGCGCGCGGTTCCTGTCCCTGAAGAACCCTCCTCGGACGAGGAGCCCGCCCGAGCCCTCTCGGCGCTCTCCCTCGAGTCCGACTGTAGCCTGGAGTCCGACAACAAGCGCTACAGCCCCGTCTACAAGTTCCCCAGCATCTCCTACTGCCGGGAAACGAAAAACGACTACCTCTACATCTGACTAGTCGTGCTTCGATACAGAAGGATGTACTCCGCGACGAAACGTCGTAAGCGTCACGCGAGGACGTTGCAGAAACGACTCTGCGCAGTGTAAATACGGATGTGTAAAGTGTAAATAGTGACGGAACTTGGAGTGTGTGTAATCTCTTAAGTGTGAAACCAAAGAGACGCTGGCTTGTAATTAACACGGGATTCTAACGCTTATTTGAATGAGCTGACGGTTCAGTTTTAGTTTGAGTTTGGTTAGTGACCCTCGAGGTGAAATGCCCAGTAACGGGAAATCTGCAGCTGTTTAAGTAATTACATACTATACAGCGTGTTTCAGAAAGGTGTATTTATACATTGATAAAGAATTGTATGATCCTATCCTAAAATTGAAAAAAATTAGTGAAGTTTAGGGTCGGCTCTTAATAAAATATTGCAACATCCTTTAGTATTACACTACAGCCCGAAACACCCTGTATATGCTGTCGAATAAGGGTAAAAAACGCGATTCAAAATCGTTTTTTTTTAAATATGGTCACGACCTATACACAGGTTCTTTCGAAGAAGTTTACTCCAAAACACCCTGTATTGTCAAGTCCGATTTAACAATGTAATCGAAAATACTATTATCTAGTCTTAACTACATTTCCTTCACATACAATATTTCAGAAACAATACGATAAAAATAATCCAGTGTCTTGTATTTCACCTCACAATAATATAAAGTAAATTGTACATAAAATTAACATAGATTAATTAGCTAGTAGACACCAAAGAGGCAAGCGAGAAGGAATTAGAATTATTTATCTGTTATCTGCAATGATGTTTTAATTTATTTATGAAAGGCTGGAATTGTCAACCCTGTAGATCCGTACAGAATCATAGAATTTACATTAAACGCCTTTAATAAACTAAGATAATGTTCTATAAATGAGAAGTTTTATTTTCTCTACCTCCCAATATGTTAAGAAAAAAAGAAAACATCAACATTTCGATATAAAGTATTTTATTTACAAATGATTGCAACAATGAAGTACAGACGATGCAATATAATTACAGAGTATGTCAAAAAATGGGAAACGGATAATATCTAACGGTACTAAAATTATATTTTATTATTATTTATTTAAAATTTATACAATCGCGAGCTCCGTACCGAGCGAGGTCGTCGGTACGTTACCTACATCGCGGAACACACTCCGGCACAGCCGCGCGAGGTGCGTGTCGTCGGACATATCTCATGTCAGTCTGTCGTGTAAGTACGCGTCCATTCTCGTTCACGGATATCAGACCGACTTCTGTGCCACAGTGTATCCTGTGATCTATCTATATTACTTCTCTCTCCATTAACGCGACGCGATGCACCGATCGCGCGGGAAGGGCGCCCCGAGGAGGCCCCGGGGGCCCCGCACAAGCGTGCCACTAAAGCTCAGCGAATCGAAACAGCGTCCGGCGCAGAAAACGCACGATAATAAAAGACAATACACAAAACCGAAGCGCCTCCGGGGCGTCGGCGCCGCGACGCCCGACCGGCCGACGCGATCGCCGTCTCACCGGCGACCCAAGCAAAGGCAACACGACACGAGCGGCGCAAGCATTCCAGCGAGGCCGGCGCAGGCGGGCGCCGCGGCCGCAGGGACTATGTACAGGGAGCAGGGCGTCGCCGGCTACACGGGCGTCTCCGCAACGCGCGCGTCGCCGGAGACGGGCTCGGCTCAGACGGCGTTCAGCGCGCGCCGCGAGGGCGCGTACTCGTCGGGCGGGTCGCGGTCGCGGCGGCCCACCGGCCGCTCCTCGCGGAACTCGTCGCGGTAGGCGTCACGCGTGTAGTCGTGCCCGTACGGCTCGCGCTCCGCCGCGTATCCCTCGCGGTACTCGCGCCCGTACTGGTCCCGGTCGCGCGACCGCCCGCGCTCGTAGCGAGCGTACCGCGCGCGCGAGTAGTACTCCTCCTCCAGCCGCTCCGGCCGCGCCGCGCGGCCTCGTACTCCTGCAACACACGCTGTACTCAGCACCGGCTAACAGCCGGCCCTCTGGGAGGGCCGCGCACCTCGAGTCTCGGCCGTGACATGCGGACGGCGACGGGTCTCGAGGCGCGCCGATCGAGATGCACAGAAAAAACCAAACTCAAAAACCATTCGCACTCCTGGAACGGAAAGAGGCAGGCCAAGAAGACGAGCTTTTCTCGGAGGGAAGTGGAGCCGAGGGGAACGGGGCCACTCGGACTTACGGCGATCAGGTTAGAGGAGCGCCGACAGCAGCAATGTGCACGCGGCCCGGGCACGGGAGGACTACCACGGCCGCCGCGGCGACGGGGGCGGGGGGCTGCGGCGTCGCTGCACACAACCAGACTGTGACCCTGCGAGCGGAGCTGGCCACCGGAACTGACAGCCGCTCATGAAGTGATGACAAACTCACGTGCGAGAAGGTGGAGCCGAATGGAGTATGAAGACTCACAGAAGTCGACCATAGTAACCGGAGACATGAATGTCAAATGACAGGAAATGAAACTCTCAAATGAAGCCCTTACATGCCCTTCTTTATAAAATGCAAATGGGAAAATGCGAGGTTAGTTCAGCTCTCAGGTTAAAAATCTGGATATCAGCCACCCAGGAGCGGTTTGAGGTAAACCTGGATATTAGTTGAAGCATCACCCTCAATCTTGGCCATTTCACAAATAGATAACTTCATATATTTACCACAATGTGCCAGCATTGATTCGATCAAGCGTTACGGATTCATAAGGCACTTTGAGCTGCCGATATCTAAATGGAAATGGACCAAATCAGCCAAGCGTGTTAAGGTTGGGAGCCGCTAGAAAATGGTCGGAAACCTGGACAGGGAGGCATCGCCGGAGTCTGCGTTAAGGCAAACACCTGGACATAATGGTCTTCTATGCAGCGCTAGTGGGCTTGCCCAGATGCTTGCACTGAAATGAACAGGTGAGGTCAGACGAGCGTCGGACTGATGGGCGTCGGGATGGGACGACGACATCGAGGGTCACAACGGATGTATTTGTTCTTCTGAAGCTAGAATCTTAAAACGGTGTAATTCAAAAACTGCACTAGCCTATTTAAGATCTGGCTTAAGTGCATAAATTAAAATTTTAATTTGTTTAACGTCCACTAAAAGTGAAAGAACATAAATATTTTAGAACATTCTCCGAATCTGAAGTCTGATAACTCCGCCAATTCCGTTTCTGTACAGCTTCAAAGAAACAAACATCCATAGTGACTTGTACACAACATCGAATGCAACGTTAGTAGACACTGAAATGCTGTCGCGATCGTTTATGTCTAGAGAATACAGTAAAAAAAACTTATAGATCCTGTAATAAAATAATAAATGTCTTAAAAAGAAAGTAAGCAGATTACCACAACGTTACTATAGAGCATTGTAGACGCATTTTTGTTTGACTGCATGAAAGCTATTGTTTTTGTGACACACATACCTATGGTTGGTTCTAGATATGTTTTAGCAGCCTCAACGAAGATGCATCTACATTGACCGCTACAAAAAACCACCTTATCACATACAAAATAATTTTCTAACAGTTCAACAGGTCGACCTATTGTTCAACTTCTTTTGTTTTTCAAAACTATTCTCACACTGCATGGTGTTAACAATTCCTCAGTTAAGACTGTGCTAAATAAACTATAACTTCGTAGTTAGTGTTGTGGAATTATAGTTAATTTGTAGTTATTATCTTTATCTATTTCAATTAATAACATGTGGATTTCTTAACGTTGAAATGTTGTGGTAAAAGGTTTGAATACTGAATCCACACCGAAGTTATTTTTCAGGGGCTACATTTTACAAACCTGATAAATTAGGTAGGTAGTATATACACTATATTTCGAAACTGCTTTTTTAACGGATTATTGAAATGAATGACAGAACTTTACTGTGAAATACAATAGGTAAATCTGGAATCTAGAAGAACACTTCTAGAGTCTAGATTCGATCGTCAGAAAACAGACATTTCGTTGCAGATAGACAGAATATATCATTGGAATCAAATGCAATCATTTTCTGATAATGTTTGTCAAGTATTATTGCACATAAAATCCCTTGCTAACTCCGTCATTAGCTATTTTTTGTTGTCAAATGTTGTCTTCTTTTATAAAGTATGACACTGTGCTTAAAAGAAAGAGAAAAACTGTTGAGTTTGAATGCGATGTGGATCTAGTATAACAGAAATAGTAGTGTTAGTCACCTCTTTCTCTCTCGTAGTTGTAGGAGTCAGACCTTTCCCGGTGACCTCCGGGGTGCGGCACGGGGGGGTCAAAAGAGGCAGTACACGGTTACACGACGTTGTTATGTATGGTTAGTATTATACATAAGGGGTTTGGAAATAACGAAGGTATAAATAAGTACGCGAAATATTCCCAGACGAGTTTTAAAACTCATACTCTGGTTTTTCAGACAAGGAAAACATTGTACGAAAATCAAGATACAGTTTGTTTGTAACAAGTTATACCGTGGTAAGATATAGCCAGACACAGGACCGGCCATGCCTACCACTCTACGCCTAGCGGTGAGATACTTTTTTTAATGGTTCACAGAACTGGTAAATGACCACTGGTCACTTGATGTTTAGTGACATCAAATGACGAAGTGTGAATTCTTAATATCAGATGAGCTGTGGTCAAACACAGCTGGTCAATCATAAAAAAGTGACAATGTGATCGGAGATCGTAAACACATCTCACCTGGACTTGAACCGGTTCCCAAGTGAGATTGCCGGAACGGAACACACTGTTAGATGCGTAGCGGCAGATTTTTAAATTGAGGATTTTTTTTAATGTTTAACAGGCCAGGTGTTTTGACCACAGCTCACCTGATGTTCAGTGAAGGCGTGGTCGAAGACGGTAAAGCACACCTAGCCTGGAATAGAATTGGCTCTCAAGTGAGGCTGCCGGAACACACCGTTAGATGCTTGGCGGCTGATTTTCAACTTGAGGGTGGTAGCTAGCCAGTCGAGTACTATAAAGTGCCTTACCACACTATGGTTTCCCCACGATGTGATGTAGTTTACGCGGCACTGTACCGAAAAAAGTATTGCGTCTAGCAATTTGCGGAAACGGCCGTCATTTTACTGGTTGGCCGAAAATTCACCTCAAAAAGAAGCACCATCTATTGTTTTAATACTTACATGGTGCCTAACGTTATGCTAAAAAAGGGAATCGCGCATAAAAAGTGGCGTCACCTACTTAGTTATGTCTTCACCGTTTTGTATGGGGTGATGTATGTATACGTATATCGCAGGCAATTTGTCTGATTACGCTTTTTACAAACTGCGTCGTCCTTTTAACACTCGCAGTTTTAAAATATGCTGAAGCCAAATTGTAATTTGCCTTGTCACTCTATAAAATGCCACAAAATTTGATGGAATATTCAAACGCTGTTTACAAAATGCCGCGGCAAATTGAAGTATGCATACCTACTTTTAATTTATAAAAGTTTTTAATTATTATCGTTATGCATGTCATGTCATCAGTTCAAATGTTGTTTAGGACATTTATTAAACAAAATAAAAAATACCTTAAATTATACTATTTACAAAAAGTATACAAAAAACTTAGTCTAAAAAACCGTCAGAGGAGGGATATGTGGCCAGAATGCTGGCAACATTGCCACGCTGGATAGCAATGCTTAGCTTTTGACCAAAGTAGATACCAGCATTCTGGTCACCTGAAGCCTCCTCTAGACGTTTGGCCAGGTCCCGATACAGTTCGAGAGCGGCCGGCCCCCACGGACCTAAAGTTTCAACCCCAAACGGCACAAAAAGATACATTCTATCCAAATAACTATATTTGTGCCGTTTGAGGTTTTCAGCTTTAGATGCGGCAGCACCAGCTTGTCCCGAAGTCACAGGAAGATGAGACGGCGCCAAGGTGTCGACACAAGTGGCGTCCCACACAAGAGGCCGTCCCATCTTCCAAGGGATAAGGGTCATCCCGTCGGGTCTCTTGCCGTCGTCACGCATCAGTCCGTTTGGTTCTAATGTTGTTTGATTAAAAATAATTTAGGAGTAAGCACGTATTCTTTAACTCTTATTTTAAGTCATGTCCAGATTGCTAGAATAAAGTCTGATAATTTCAACCTGTGTTTTATGATGGTCAATCAATCAATCAATGGTGAAATTATAACAAGTTATCAATTTACCTTCGATTCATTTCAAAATTGCGAGTGTTTTTAAAACGACGCCGTTCGTTAAAACACATAAACATAATTATATTATATCTATATTAGTGTTATATATTTTGTAAGCAGTAGACAGAGAGGTGTAGTTACCAGGCTGCGCGTGGTGCGCGAGCGGCGCGTGGTGCGCGTGCGTAGCGTGCGGCGCGTGCAGCGCGCGCGGCACTCCCGCCGCCGCCGGCGGGTGCGTCGCTCGCCAGTACGCCTGTAACAAAGTAAGCAAGTTCGTATAGCCTAAGTGGCCCTTGAGGTGAGTTATGCCGTCTTTTCCCAGCCCAGTCTGCTCATTTACAATGCTGCTTGTAAGTGTGGAGAGCGGCTGTCTGGCTCTAACAGGAATGCTATTAAACTGCAACTATGTAACTGCGTTGTAGCGATGATAGTCCAGACAAATGATTACAGGTTAGTCATTTCACACGCTGAAGGACGTATGTTCAAACCCGACTATGAACTTGAGATCCCAGCGGAGAAAAACATCGTGATGGAACCATAACTAAGTCAAAAATCTATCCTTAACCACCTAACGGTACGTCAGCCTCACTTGAGGCTAGGTATGTTTACCATCGTCGATCACACCGTCACTTGATATCTAGTTAGCAGTGGTCAAATACCTAGCCCGGCAAAAATAAACAAAAGCTACGCGACAAGTGCTACACGCTCATAAAGAACATCCTCTTAGTGGTTGGTGGTACATCGCTATCTCGCCTTAGAACGCCAACCACCATCCACCGTCAACCATCAGATTTTTTTTTCCACTCGCAACATCGACTTCATCTATAAACCTATACAAAACGATTTGATTTCACTTTTAAGCGCTACCCACTCGGGTACCATTCCACAATTCGAACATTCCTTCATAGATACAATCTGGGTATTTTCAAGTCAAGAGTGAAACGGTAACTTCTAGGCTAGCGTGCTCAATCTTCATTTAACATCAAGTCCGATGACGACCAAACACAAGTCTATTCTTCATTTTAAAAAATCTCACTTTTCCCCGCGGAAATGACGATCATCGTCTATTGTCTTGACAGTATAAAATAAAAAAATTAAGGATCACTTTTAATTAACATGGATTATTAACGAATATCCATGCCCGTTGCAGCAACACACAGAACTTGGAGCATCAAAATAAAGTCCAGGGCATCGCTGCTTTGGCGCTCATTACTTTGAAACATTCGAAGATTAGTCTCAACAGTATTATATAGTGTAAAAAAAAAGATTTATTGTAGTGTTAGTTGAAACAGGACACACCTCCAAGTATTCAGCGATATGTTCACAAGCATCCTCGAGCTGGTTTTCGTCGAGTATAACGTCGAACATGTCCGGGGGGCATTGGGACAGCTTCTCTGCCGCCACCATCTGCACGGACGAGTTTTTTGCCTGACCTTTCCCTCGAGACTTGATCAGTCGGTGGAGCACCTGAAATATTTTAAAATGAAACGTTATGAGCGATTTTTTGGTAGAGGCAGACCTTATGGGATTGTGTCACCGACATAATGAGCTTGAGGTGTCCGTAAAGGAAAACATCGTGAGGAAACTACATCATGGTGGCAGGGTACTGCCTAGTACTCGGCTAGTTAGCTACCATTCTCAAGTTCAAAATCTGAAGCCAAATACCTAACTGTTATATATTCTTTATAAAATGCGGGATTTTAAAAAATGTAATAAGACGATCGAGACGCTCTCACGATGGTAAGATACAACGCATGCCGTAACCATTGCAGCGATTCACAGAACTTCTCAGTAACAAAGCAAAGTCCAGGGTTTCGCTGCTTTAGAACTCATTATTTTGAGACTTTGATGGTTAGTCTCGACAGCCCTGTAAATTTGCTTGCTGCAGCACCCTTTATACCGGAATTTACTTCACAGCAATGTAATACTTACTGTCTGGCTGCAGAATATCTGGCACTGAGGCGGTAGCTAGACGACCTCCTGCTAAGGTGATCTATATCACCATTGCAATACAAAAAATACCCACTTCGCGACGTGAAACGCGTCTTAAAGCAGCCTATTTGCGAGACAAAAAGCAGACCACCGATTTTTACCAATAACACAACGTTGATATTGCTGAAGCAATGCTTTTCACGACCTCTGACCATAATGTGGAATGCAGACATCTGCCGACACAAAAAAGCACGTTTACAAACACTGCACCAGACATGGAACATATAGGTATAAGCTGAGTGGCGAGTCCTTACATCAGAAAAATCAATTCAATGACATGAATTCTGACATGGTTGAACGACACGAGTGCATTTTTCTTTCTATTGTGGACAATAAAGTCATATAAAAGCCGAGTACGGACACTGCATCGGACGACGAACACGAACACAAATGCGGTTACAATTTTACCTTCGGATTAGAAATCTTCAGGTAGACAATGGTTGGAGCTAGCGAGGTCTTAGCCAGCTGAGAAGGATGGTTGATGGTGTCGCAGTCTAACACGACGAGCTGCAGGGTTCGCGCCAAGTCGAAAATTCTCTCGATCTCCGCCTGTTCAAGGTTATTAGTTAATATTGCTTTTTTTGGCGGGTTACCTTCGGGCTAGTAATCTTGAGGTAAACTACAGTAGGGGCCAGTGATGTCTTGGCCAGTTGGGAAGGGTGGTTGATGGTATCGCAGTCCAGGACCACCAGCTGCAGCGTCCGCGCCAAGTCGAATATCCTCTCGATCTCCGCCTAACAACATGATTAATTAATTTAGTAAAAAAAGTATTGCGAGAAAGAGGTTAACTACATGCGTTGGCTCACTTTACTGTCACAACTAAAATTATTTTAATTATTATAAATGTGGCATGCTCGTTTAGATTGTTTGTAATTAATAATAAATCAGTAAATCGAGTTTGATTTGTTAACAAAGATACGGTAACCCAGCAAATCTTTTGAAACTCATGAAAACATGGGCAACAGGGGTTTTTGGTAAATAAATTTTTATGCAATCCACACAATCACACTCATAAAAAACCAGACTTGCCAAAATTAGATGCAATTCGATTACGTTTACTGATAGCCAAACAAATTCACACAAGGGTTATTTGATATCGTCTATTAAATCCACAATCAGGCAACCGCGCACCTGAACCTCTTGCAAGCAATTCGTTCTCGAATTCCCCCGTTCGACGAACGGTTTCTTAGGCTGGTTATTGAGCAGCGAGCGCTTGGCCAGCGATATGTCGGCGGAGACCCTGGTGATGATGATCCTGGAACACAGGCACGAGTCAACACTGTTACCTGCACTTCGGCGATGCACGTGGAGCGCGAGTTGGTTCGCTCCATGATCGCGCGTTTTGAGGGGTTGTTCAGAAGAGACCGCTTGGCGAGGGATATGTCTGCCATCACGCGAGTTATTATTATCCTGGAATTCAATTGCAACTGCTAGAAAACGTTAAAACTTCGCGGATCTTTAATCTCTACTTCAACAACGGAGCAGTTATTTAGCATGCATTTGAATTCATCTAATTCTAAACATGTGACTAACTCAAACCAGGTGTATCGTCTCTTCAAACAAAACTGTGCGGAAATACACGTACGTGCCTAGAACCTGTCAAGTCCATACCTGCCCTCGAACCTTCTCTTCAAAAAGTCGAAGAGCGCTTTTTGCATCATGTCCGTGACCTCATAGCCTTTGAGCGAGGGTCCAACGATGACGACGGGTCGCATGGAAGGAACCACGTCGTAGGGCGTGCAGGCTTCTTGCTTCTTAAAGAAAGGCTTTCGCTTTTCCTTGCCCGCGGGGAGAGCCCCAGCGGCTGCGCCTCGTCCTCGCCCCGTGTCCGACTCATCGCCTGCAACAATAGCGAGAATGAGGAACACTAATGTTCAAAAGCCATCGGCATTTGATGTATCGTTTGAATACAACGATCGATGCCGCAAAATTGACAACTTTGATAGAACGAAATCAACGAAATGTTTAAATGCAGAAGAGAACTGCAAACATTGGTAGTACAAGAATGATAATTATATACTTAACAGCACAGGAGAGTCAAGCATCGACCATACAAGAGCTATTACATACATTATCAATTTCTCAGGGGGAAGGAATGGGTACACAAGCTCTTTTACTATGGAGTAGTTCATTCTTACAAGTATGTATATATATGGAACTCAATTTCATGTTTAGAACTGCTTGGAACATTAATTTAAATACAGTTTTGGATATGTAACATTCTTAAGCAAATACTGACACAAGACGACCTAAGGTAAAACCAGATGACAAGAATATATCTGGAAGACTTCCAACATCCAACAAAGCTACAGTACCATAAGGTCAGTAAGCTGAAAAGGTACATTGATAATATAAATAAACCGTTAATTCCTGATCATAACAGTTTATGCAACGTGTCTGCATAAAAAAGGGGAAGGCCTTGTATCCACCAAGCCTGAACAAATGCTAGTAGACATGGTAAGCGATATAATATATCGTTACTTGTTGAAAATCTTACCACTACTGTATTTAGTTCCGATCTGGTGGGTAGATGCCTTAAAAGAGTTTAATGCGATGAGTTATGCAATGGGATAGGATGTATACCAGGCATGATGTAATTTATATTGCAAAAATACAATTCATAGGTGGATTCACTACATTTCTTGGTCTACAGTTTGTGATTATGGACAAACTTACCTCGATCGAATGACGGAACATCTGAAAATATGACTGGTATGAGCACTAAAATCGTTGTTATTGTACACTAATGCAACGAAAACCAGGACAATGTAGCGAATTCCACCGGTTTGGCTGATGAATGAGCGACGGTGATGGATGATTGTACAAATCAGTTGTTAATTTCATAACCATGTTGTTATAAGTAAGACCAATCAAACCATACATAAGGTAAGGTAAGGTAAGGTAAAGTGTTATAAAAGATATAGATGTATATATTAGGTATTTTGTTAGACACTGCTTAAAATAAACATTGAATCACTTATTGCATACTTAAGTAAATACATCGTCGTGTTTTAATGCTTAAATTCAGTTACAAAACAAGGTGATTAGATAAGTAAGTAGTAAAGAAATCAACTGCTTTATACGTAACACACATAATAAAATGTCTTTTGAAATGCAAAGAACTCTACCGTCCTTTACTTTTAATCATTAACAGACATTTCATCTAGTGGTAAAAAGCAACAAGCAAATTGTCTTAAAATTGCTTCTTGATTGGAATTATCATATCCAACCCAAAAACAATGAAAGACATCATGGAAGACCTGACACCGTATATAACTTTAGTGTTTTAACTAAACAAAAACAAATTCAAAATGCGTAAATAACTATTTTGTTATGTTTCTGACAAAGTTTAGTGGCAGTGTGATTTTTTTTCTTTCCTTTTTTAATCTAGACACGATTGCCTAGAAGACAACTATTCTCTCCAATCCGATTATTTTTTGATGATGGACAGACTAGGTGTTGATCACAGCTCATCTAATTTTAAATGACAATGTGGTCGAAGCATACCTAGAGTTGAAAGAAACTGGTTCTCAAGTGAAGCAGCTGGAATACTCCTTTAGATGCTTGGCGGCAGATTTTCAACTTGAGGGTGGTAGCTAGCCAGCCGAGTACTAGAAAATACCATACCACCATACTATGGTTTCCTCGCGATGTTTTCTTTTACCGGCAGCTCAAGCTCATTGTTGGGGTTTGCACCCACGCCCTTATTATAGCTACAAACATGATTTCTCTCTTTACTTCTTTTATTCAAAGAAATGTCACTGCAATGGTCATAGGCAAGCATTATTTCTTTATCGCTATTAGTGTTTTGTTTGTTTAATTTCCTTTAAGAACAAAAATGACATCAGTCTGTATAACAAATGTCAGGTCTTCATTTCTCCGTGTGGCTGTTGATGACGGACAATCGACTCTCGCAATAACTAATATAGCCCGATTAACCACCAAAACAAAAGGATACTCTGATATCATTTAAAACCACACCCTGCGGCAAATAATAAATAATTTGGGTGGAATATTACATCTATTTTCATGGTTTGACCACAGCGCATCTGATGAAGTGATGGTGTGGTAGAAGGTATTGGGATGGTGTGGCAAACACACCTAGCCTGAAATGGAACTAGCTTTTAAATGGGCTGCCGGAATATTGCATAATATTAGGTGCTGGGCGGAAGATTTTCAACTTGAGGTTGATAGCTAGCTAGCCGAGTAATAGAAAGTACCATACCACCGCGCAATTGTACATGAACTTATTTGCGAAATTTCACTAAATGCAATGGGCAAAGTATTATAGAGAGTCGAGAGTCGGTGCACCAACAATACAGGTGAGCGAGCGAGGCTTGTACTAGCGAGCGCGGGGTAGGTTCGTGAAGCAAAGTGTGATGGCGGCACGTACCGGGCGTGGGGGGCGTGCTACCTCGGGAGAGCGGTTGCGGATGCGGCGCGCGCTGCTGGTAGCGCCCGCGGGAGACCAGCCCCGCGCGCACCGTCTCCAGCTTCACAGGCGACGGGATGAATCCGATGTCGCACCCCTCTTTCACCAGCCGCCCGATCCACCAGTTGTTGTCATACTTCTCCTGGAATTATACAATTATCTATGTTGTATCCTTATGATAAAATTTTGTACTAAAAAATTGTACTATGTCACGTGTTGCTTATGCCCAGAAACAAAACAGAAGGCACACGTTCATAAACACACGGATACGGGTGTCCTTGGATGTCTTCAAACGTAGAGTAAATGAGTACCATAGTACAAGCTTTGCTTAGTTTGGGGTCAGGTGGCGCTGTGTGTAATTTCCTGCGATATTTATTTATATTATATATCTAATGAAATATATTTAATTTATAGAAACTCTTGAGCTAGCAAGTACAATCAAACCGATCTTTAGATATTAAGTGTTGTGCTTTGTTTGAAGAAATATTGACCAGGTCAAATTTAGACATGTCTAGGCTATTAATAAATAATTTTAGAAGATCTAACAAAAATGATATTTTACCTATAATAATTGGTGAATAGATATAATACTTGGGGCGCCGGAAAAAACGTGCTGGTATTTTTATGTAATTTGAGCAGAATCAATTTGAGATTGCGCTATTTAGATTAACGTTAGTACTATATCTGCAACTTTGCGTCGATCATGAAGCATATGTTGCCTTCTGCATCTAGATTAATAATTATCATCATAAGTCTTGCAGTTGTACTATAAATGTCTCATGATTTTTTTTGAATAGATTGTAATCTATTAAGAAAAATTTCACATCGTGGATTACAAATATGTAAACAATACTCTAGTTTACTACGCACGTACAATAAGTACATATCTTACTATGGAAACTGACGTGGTTTTGACACATTTTTGTTTCACTTTTATGCGGGATTGCTTATATGTTTTATTATATGGAATACTCAACTACAGTGTGAAACAAGATGAGGCGGTTCGCACCTTGTACTCAGCTTTATCTCCATGAAGAAGGCCACCGTGTGTGGCCGAAACTATAGTCGGAGTACCCGATATAATTAAACGTGAATAATCTCGCATAAGTAAAACAAATAACGTACATAAATGTACTAAAAAAGTACTTCTATCAATTTGCATAATGTGACAAATAACGGCAGCTACAACACCACAAGATGTATTTTACAAGAGTTTTTATTAATGATAACCCAAAAAAGATTGATAATAAATAATCAGATCTTAGGCTCACCTTGATGTGGAGAAAGTCGCGAACGTCAAAGGAGATGGCGCTGCCATGCACCGGCGAGTCGTCGTCGACTGTGCCATCATACGAGACATTCGTACGCACTGCGAACGCCACTGGCTTCGACTGGAACACCACAATACAAGCCATTAGTCATACTCTGGGCGGAAGCTATTGGTACAAGCCACAAAGATAGCCGGAGTACAGTTGAAAGCGCTGAGTGCTAGGCGAGGCATAGAAAGCGCCGGCCGAGAAGGTCCGAGTGTTACTAAATAGGTACCTGAAAGTGGCGAACTATGGCAAATGAATATTCAATTCATTATGAGGGCAGGTGATGATGATAAAAATAATGATGAATAATAATGAAGACAGATACACTAATAGGCTTAAATTTAGGATCTTGATACAGTAAAGATCGCGTCGCGTTCGCCAATCTAGAAAGGACTTGACACAGTTCCATGGCAAAATAAAGACTAAAGACCTATACAAGCGTGTGGTTCAGCTATAACCTGAACGTAGGGACTCACCCGGGCCTCATCTAGCTGAGCTTGCGCTTCCTTCTCGCGCCGCTGCGTATCCTTGTTTCCTCCACCGGTAAATGTTTCATCAGGCAAGACCTGAAAACGCCTGGAATACACTCATTCGTGCCGTTTCCAGCAGTTCTTACTACCTGTTTTTCTTTCAAGATCTGTTTACTTGCCTGCGAACTACGAATACCATTCCAGATAAACGTACTAAATATGCATCTGCTGGAAAACGTTTAAGTCTTGTTTATTTATTTTCCAGTTTGTTTTCGAGATTACAACTGCAGTTCTAATCGGCCGAGCCCTGGTGCATAACTAGCTTACTTACTGCAGGAACACCTGAATTATTCTCCAAACCTTGGGAAGCGCTGTGGGTAACTGCAAGTTGCTCCTGATCCAACTTACGTAAATGTGAGGAAAATGAGCTCACCCGTGCCTTATCCAGCTGTGAGAGTGCCTGCGCTTCTTTCTCACGGCGCAACGCCTCCTTGTCTTCGTCCAGCGACAGATCCGACGATGGCTGCGAGTAGTTGGAATCAGCTGAGCCCTGAAAATTAACAACGTGATCTTTTAGTTCTAGTATCAAATGGTGCTCGTAATGTTTGAATTCAAGAACTAGATTATTGTCTATAAACTATGATTTCATAAAATTCAACAGTATAGTTGAGATAATATCTCATCCACATTAAAAAAACATATCCATCTAGTCCAAGCCCACTAACAATCCAAGTCCAATAACCGGAACCAATTTCTCATTTATGTAACCTTAGTTTCACCGAAGGTATTCCCCGCCGTATTTAAAAATGCCATCTGCCTGCCATCAATGTATGTCTGTCCTATATCTAAATCTGATAAGGATGTAGCTTCAAACTACCGACCAATCTCACTTTTGCCGACACTTGCTAACGTTATGGAAAAAATGTAGCAATTTTAGAGAAAAATAAACAGTATGGTTTTCGTTCCCAAAAATCGATCGACAATGCAGTGTTATAGCTTACTATACGGATAACAAAATACCTAGATAGGAGCCAAAACGTGTTAGTGTATTTCTTGACCTGAAAAGGGCTTTTGATACGGTCTCGATATCAATACTTCGAGCACACATGCAATGTATTGGAGTGAGAGGCAGTGTACTTTATTGGTTTACTGATTTATTTAACGAATCGGAGGCAACGAGTAAAAGTTGACCAACATAAAAGCGATGATAATGCTAGTAAATATGGAGTTCCACAAGGTAGTACATTGTGGAACCCACAAGGTACTACCTTGTGGAACTCCATATTTACAAGAAAGGTAAGAAAATTTTAAATCTTGGGTAAACTATACGCGTATCAAGTTTATTTTGATAGTTCGAACCGATCTCATTACTTCTTTGCGTTTTTTTTAATATTGGCATAGCGATTACCATTCACACTGGTTTAGAGTTTTACTTTACCTGACGTCATATTTTTGCCAATTTATATAAAAACGCTAGAGACATTAATTACGTAAACAATATTTCGTTGATAATAAAGATAAGATATATACGTAAATGATTAGGGTTTACAAGCTCAAGCCATGAATCGTGCATAGTGTTCGTTATGTTTATGGAACATGAAACCCAAACCTTGTTTCACTTCTGGCTTGTAGCAGGTAGGATATTGACAGCTGTAAATACTTTACGAGGCCTTGACTGCGTTTTATCTACCGTAAAATAAATCGCGGAATGTAAAGTTTATCATAAACCCTGGAATGTAGCTTCTAGAACTATCAAATGGCTTGATCCGGAGATTCGATGCTGTTTGATTTTATGTGCCTACGTATGACTTGCTTTTATCTGTTGGCTGATTTATATTATACACAGAATTTAAATTATATCAATAGTTATTTAGTTATTTTCTCGAGGAAGAGAAATCTTTTTCGGCGAAAATTACTTAATGATGCAGTTTTGTTCAGAATTTAACGCTCTATGGATCAAGTTTCGAAAATGAAATAAAAGCTTTTTACCACCTTCTTATTTTTCAAAACTAAAACGTTGTTAATTCTAATTTAATGGTACCTCTTTGATAAATTAGGCGTATCGCTACTGTAATCGAAAACGTTGGGTAAAGTGTCATTATCAACAAGTCTATAATTTAAAAGAATTATGAGCAATTTTTTTTGGCTTCAGTTTTTTGCTTATGTTTCCCCCTTTATATTATATTAGAATTAATAAGAAATATAATGTAGCTACGTCTTTTCAATGTCAACATGAAGCGTTTTGAAACGAAGTTTTATATGTACATCTCTCGGAGTTGACAACGCTTCGACAACATCCCTAATTTTGTAGGCGGCGGTAAGCTTACCGTTATTAGCCGAACCGTCTGCCTGTTTGCTGATTCTTCTATAAAAAAAGTGAAGTCTTTGATGTGGTAGAAAAAAATCTTAGCTTAATTTCAACAACTGTTCTCAAACGATGTTAAGCAACGGACGATCCGATCCGTCAACAAATACCGTGACCGTGACCGTGAGGAGCAATTCTTTCTGAGTAGTACTACTGTGGAACGGATAACACTTTAAATTGTAGGTTCCGGTTGCTTGTTCTAAATTTCTGTAACAATAACCGTCCGTCTTGTTGGAAGCATTTTAGCAGCTTTCTTTTTTTTATACTGACGGGCTGATGGTTAGCCCATTACAGACAACGGACGATTTGATAGTGAAACATAGATTTACTAACAGAATAAGAATTATTGAAATCGGTTTAAAATCGACGGTTAATATATAAATCGATTCGATCGATCGTTAATATTTAAATATTGGTGAACAATTGAACATACGTAGACGAGAAATGGGTGAAAATAAATGAATTCCCCCCTAAGGGGTAGAATACTTTCTTAATATTTAAACGGAACCACACCTGAGTATAACCAAATAAAATATAAAATAATTTAATCGATTAAAAATTGACTATCTTCGATTAACATAAAATAACATTCTGCCGAACAGAGAACCCCTTTTTTAATCGTTTAAAAAATAAAGGGCAAACAGTTAGCAAACTTAAGACAACTATACTCATTTTGAGACAGAAGTCGGCAACCAAATCGAATTAGCTCCAAACACCTAAACAGGAAAGAATGGTGAAAGGACAACAATGCGGTGCGCGCGCAACTTGGCGCTTTGCACCAAAGTTGCAGTTATTGCTATAGAGTACAAGACGTTTACCATACCTATCGATATCGGTATAAAATACATTATTAGATAATCGATAAAATCAAACGGTTTCGTTAAAATACCATTTATTATGTATAAAAGTACCAAATGAGACAAACTCTTTCCGATGGTAAGGGGTGACGTCTATCCATGACTATAACAGCGGCACTCAGAACTTTGTGTAACAATACAAAGCCATACATTCTATGATTAGTCTCAATATTCTGTAGTTATGACGAAACAAGTTATGCGAAACACAGTGATGTTTACACACTACTGCTTGGTAGCTGAATATCTGGTTAACCTTTCGTTTTAAAATAGTCACCTCCTAGTGGTGACTATTTTAAAACGAAAGGTTTTATTTTAGAATTATTAAAACTTTTTCGGAGAAATTAATAGTTATACTAGAACTATATAAATACGAAAGAGTTTTGGCGGGAACGCGGGAAGAGTCGTGTCGCTTCGTTGTATTTTTTTCCAAAACTAGTGTTTTGTCGAGTGTTTATGCATAAAAATGGTGGTGTTTTATTCATAAAGTGCCGAATTACAAGCGCGAGTGTGGGAAAATGATATAATGTGGTGAAACATGAGTTTTCGTGTTGCTTCCAAAACTCCATCGAAGCTTTGTAGTAAAGTTGCCACTACTTTACTAAAGCATGACTGGAATTAACTGACACGAACTGGACTTGACAAAGACGACTTTGACTAAAACTAGCTACGATGGCACTTATTTAACTTTTGAAACTTGAAAATATATAATTACTTGACACTGGCAAATGCTAAAACGCGACGCCAAAACCAAAGGAAAAAAAAAAAATACGAAAGAAAAGGGTTATGAATGAAAGAGTTATAGCGATTATACTTATCGTGATGAAAAGAGAAAATATATACAAATAGGTTCTGGAAATTCTTAAAAGTTAACTGGTGACAAACTGGTAACAGAAGTAAAAAAGGGAACTGTCTTATACTAAATTAGTTAACGTATTGAAATATTTTGTGATCAATTAAACCGCGTTTTCCACCAACTCACCCGATGGTAAGCGATAATGTGGTCGAAGATGAAGCACGCAGATTTGGAACATACCTATTCACTACTTGCCGGAGCCGCGGACGAGTGCGAAAGCATTCTCGCAGCGCTGACATACCTATGGTTGCCAAGCAGAAGCACCCCAGAATTTTTAGTGGTCAGACAGCCATTATGGCCGAGAGTCCCGCATAACCACCTGCCTGCTTCCCTCGGTCCTAGTGGTATCCGTCAAATATATCTATTATTTATATATAGGTATCTATTATATTAACTTTTTATTGTGTACACTAGCAATTGTTTTTAATAAAGTATATTTTGAATAATGGTTATATGAAACTAGCAGCTCGTTTCGGCTTCGCACGGGTGAACAAAACTCGATTAACAATATAAATATAGCCTGTGTCATTCAGTGATAATGTAGCATTCTAATGATGAAACAATTATTCAGATCGGTCCAGTAAAATCTTTCCTCTTTATAATTAGTGTAGATTATAAGGTTATAACTTTTACTGATCGATTATATTGTTTTATCTTGATGACTTGATATTTTAGCTAAATGATAATACGATAACACGAAAGTAAGTGGTTATGTCAGTAAAATATCTTCTCTCACCTCTGAATAGTAAGTATACGACAATGCCGCTGCCCGCGTCTGTCTGTATGTTTTATTTGAAGCCTGCTTTAAAACCACGCTACAAATTATAATACGGATTACACTGCCATTTTCCGGAAGGTTTGAATATACAAAACGCTATAAGTACCGTTATACTGTACTGGGTGTACTGTATGTATTATAAGTATGTATTTACAAAAAAAAAGTATTTAAGTATTCTATCAGTTATCTGACTTCCATAGTACAAGCTTTGCTTAGTTTGGGGTCAGATGGCGCTGTGTGTGTTTTTTCTTTATTTTTGTATGTAGGTATGTATTGTTATTATGTTGAAATATATTTTATGTCTCAAATAAAGTATTGTCTATTGTCTATAAATGACACCTCATTTGTCAAATTATGATAAGTAGTTTAGAAGTTATGATGGAGCAGATGAACATACATACACATATGCGGTCAAAAACATAACCCTCCCTTTTACTTCACCGTAATCAGGTAAAACTACACCCTAATCGACTTTAGTGTAAGTAATGAAATTCTTAGTTTTTTAGTCAACCATTTGTGGTAGTACAGCTGTACCTACCTACTTTCTAGTAGGTACACGGCTGGCTAGTCAACTACCAAAGTCAAGTTAAAAATCTGCCACAAAGCACTTAACAGTGTGTTCCGGCCCTCATTTGGAAGCCTTCGAACACACCGTCTCTTGACCTTAACAACAGGTGAGTTATGGTCAACCATAAAAAAAATGATTCACAGTTTATGTGTTTGACCACAGCTCAGTGACGGTATGCTTAAAGATGGTAAACACTCCTAGCCTGGAATGAAACTGACTCAAATGAGGCTGCCGAAACACACCGTTAGGTACTTGGCGGCAGATTTGCAACTTGAGGATGCAGCAGGCCAGCCGAGTACAATAAGTACACTACCAGAATGCTATAGTTTCTTTACCGCCTGCTCAAGCTAATTGTTGGGGTTTGAACCCACGCTGACCACTGAGCTGTTATCGCTACAAAAAACTGTTTACTTTCGTTCGTATAAATTCCGAATAGGTTTTGTTTATTATGTCCAGTACACTATATAATAAATCTACTCCAAATCATTTCATTTCTCCATATATTTCTTATTTTACGAGACAATAAAAAAGAGAAAACTTTCATTCATACTAAATGTTGTGAGCAATCTGCGAAACTATTCATTTACATCTACATAAGTAGATTTTAAGTTTGATAAACATTTGGTTCATTCCACGAGAAAGAGTATTTTCTTTCTAAGTAGGTATGAGTCAGTAGAAGGACTTATCTCTACATAGTATAAAACAAAGACGCTTCCCGCCGTCTATACGCTTAAATCTTTTAAACTACGCAACAGATTTTAATGCGGTTTCCATCAATAGACAGAACGATTCAAGAGGAAGGTCTATATGTATAATACATGTACCACATTAGTATCTACATTGCACCTGTGCGAAGCCGGGGGGGATCACTAGTTTACATGAATAGACTACGAATAGATATTTAAAGTAAACATGGGTTCAGTTACACGAGATCGATTTTACAGCGTAAGCTCGTCCCTATTGAATATGTGAACGGTGATACGAGTACCTACTTACTACACTCTGTTCAGGAATCTTAGATATTTTATGTAAACAAAAGGGATAGCGGGCATAAAATATATTTTATAATACTACTATATTTGACAAAAAAGTATTTGTTTCATTTTTTTTTGTTGTCGTAAAAAACAAAACTCGTTTTGTGTTTACATACTACAGCTTGGTTGCAGCATATCTGACACTGCAGTTGCATCTAGACGATCTCGTGCTAACTTCTTATTTTTATTCGAAATGGGGTCGCTTTGTGCATTTCCCGCTAACAGCATCCACGCAAGCCAACCCAGCTCCTTGAAGTACCGGAGCGAGGCTCTGGGCCGCTGGCATAGTATCCCCAGTAGGTTGGGTGAAATGTTTAATGACGTTAATGAAGAGAAGCAATCAAGGTATTGCGGCGACATTTATGATAGTGAAACAGCTTCATGTAGTCAAGTGGCAGTTCCAGTACCTTCTGTGGCTCCAGCTAACCACGTAGGAGATCGACCACAGGTAGGCCCTTATTTTAGGTTTAGTATCAGTAGTGGTCTTACCCCGGTCCTTTCCAAAGGCCTGTAGTGAGACATGGGCGTCGCGTGCCGGCTCGCATGCACACACAAAATCACATACATGCTTGGAACATACACATGGATTAAGACACATGCAACAAAGCTTGCTTTTCAGTTGACAGTTGATTCAATTTATAATCTGATTGGAGTTAGCGTTACCGTAAAATGTTCAAGCATTAAACAACAAGTCCCAGTATAAGTTTCAAATTAATTCTTTTCCCATCTTTAGTGATAGTTATAATGAGATCAATTTTGCAGGCTTTTAATTTATATTTTTTATGGTTGACCAGCTAGGTGTTTGACCATAGTACACCTGATGTTAAGTGACGATGTGGTCGAAGATAGTAAATCACACTTAATGGAACTGGCTCTCATGATAAGCTGCCAGAACACTCCGTTAGGTGCCTGGCGGCAGATTTTCAACTTGATGGTGGTAGCTAGCCAGCCGAGTACTAGAAAATACCCTACCACCATGCTATGGTTTCCTCACGATGTTTTCCTTCACGGACAGCTTAAGCTCATTGTTGGGGTCTGAATCCACGCCTTTTGGCGTTTGAACCGACCACGACAACCACTGCTCATTGTTATAAATAATAATTAATTAATATTGTTGTCTATTGGACGAGGACAGCTTTAAAAAAACTAGTCCATATAATTTACATAATGACTGTCAATTTGAAAAGCACGCTCAATAAAACACAAAAATGGTAATAATCTGTTTAGTCTGTAAAGTTTAGAAATGTCCAATATCATATTATATATAAAGAAAATTTATCTTTTAACATTTAAGTGGAAAATCATTATGTACAACTTTCACAATGTAAATTCAGTTCAGGAAATTAATATTTATTGAACAGTATAAATAATTTCTTATAAGTACTTAAACAATATCGGATATAACCTACGTATGAGATGGGGATGAATGAGACAAGTCAATATACTACACAACACGCAAACTAAACCTACAGTACTACTCTACTTCTACGCACACAAGCTCACCTGAGGCCCCGGGTCCGAATGTAAAAAAAACGAAACCAAAAAATCTTCACTTTGGATAACTTTATCAAAGCACTAATCATGAAAAATCATTATATAATCCACATTGGAAGAAAAAATACACGTGCATATACATATATTTTCTTTCTTGTTTAGCAAGAAGGTTTTAATCAATTTATAAATAGTTTTTATTCAGATGTATCTTGAAAAAAACGCGTGTTTAAGTTTGAATTTCAATGGCCGGTACGTTTTTCGATAAACTTTGCAGCGTTTTTTTTAATTTCCTACTTTAACACGACTTGTGTGTTTAGCCAGTTTTAATAATTACAGTTTTACGTTATTTTTACTGAGGTTAGAATTTGGTGTTCTATTGTGGCGCGCGTGTTCCGAAAGAGGTTGGTATCTGGCCGCGATTGATCAAGGTCTGGCGCGGGGGTTTTGGCGGCAGCCCGGCGCTGGCCCGCCGTGACGTCAGCCGCCTACGCTCAATGCCGCCCTCTGTGCATATTTTACGCCCCGCTTTCAGGGCAAAGCTATCGAGCCACTTTTATTTATAACAGGGGTTGATACGTTTTCCGTATACAGTTAATAAGTAATCAGCTTACAGGAATGAGGTCGCCGATCGAAGCTCATTTCAAGACGTTTTCATAAAATGTATTGTTGTAGATGATAAAAATCGACATAGTTTTTAAATATATTATATTTTATATGTTCATTTTTTTCTTTGCCATTCTAATTTTAATTTTAATATAAATGTATTATTCAGCTTTAAGCTGCATATACGAAACTCACGTGTGTTTAGGTCATACGAAACAAGACAACGCTACGCGCACGTATCGTTCCACTTTGACTTCTTAAAAAAGACTGAATCTCACCGGATGAGGCCGAAACTATAATATAATTAAAGTATCCAACCTCATCAAACGAGAGTAA
Organism: Biston betularia; assembly: GCA_905404145.2. Taxonomy (NCBI): domain Eukaryota; kingdom Metazoa; phylum Arthropoda; class Insecta; order Lepidoptera; family Geometridae; genus Biston; species Biston betularia. Next base: position 849,351 of record FR989863.1, read on the forward strand.
TTACGTATAAATAAAACAAAAAAGTATTGATTTGTTCGTGAAAAAGTTTTTGATTACAAGATCAATTTATCAAAGATTCTAAGGCTGCGGTAAACTGTAAGATTGGCAAGTGCTCATTTATTACGGCCAACTTTTACTAAGGACTAAAAATTTGAAAAATTTGGCTTATTTGGTAGTGTATTTGATTCAAGTGCTGTAGGGCGTAAGTTCGATTCTCACTCCGGACAAACGTTTGTGTGACGAGCATAAATGTTTTTTCTGTTTGGGTATTTAGTATACATGTATTACTTATATGTTATGTATATAGTATTAGTAAAACGTACAAAAAAAGTACAAAAATATTTTATCAGTTATCTGGTTCTCATAGTACAAGCTTTACTTATCCTGGGGCTAGACGGCGCTGCGTGAAAAGTTCCTGGATATTTATCAAAAAGTATTTTTTAGGGTCAACAAACTTTTCCTATAGAACAGCTGTTTTTTTCATATTTTGGAGTATTTTTAATACCCTTTATTAAGAGCAAAAATATTTTAAAGAAAATATCACGCATTTTATATACGTATGTAGAAAAAAAACACTAAAATACAATTAGGGACATCTTGTTTTCCAATTCTTGATTACTTGTAACAATTTTCCAATAAGCCGCTTAATTTTACGCGTGCCGTAAATAAAAATTGATTCTCAGAAACGAAACGCAGGAAATAGCCCGTCGCACTCGCAAGCCATTCCACGTCTCCGTATTTATACAGTGTGACAGCATTGATTGAATCTTTGTCTAAACAACGGGAAATAACAACAACGTCATAATTGGACAACCAAAACTACTGCTTTACTCAGTGGATTTACTCGCTTATATTAGAACAGGACGTTTTAACATCTCCCTACACGATTGGTCAACTTGGTATTTCACTACGCATGACCTTTGCATGCCAAGGTTTCTTTTAATTTTTATTAACATGTGGTCTTGAAGACACTACGATGGATCACGCTTGCTTAGAAGAAAGGCTAGGCTACTAGGCTTTGTGGAAGAAACCACTCTTTTCAATTCACTCGCGATCTACTCGGCTGACAAAATCTGTCGCCAATCTAAATGGTGTGTTCCGGCAGCCTCACTTGAGAACCAGTTCCATTGTGCTTTACCATCTTCGACCACACCGTCACTTAACATCAGGTGAGCTGTGGTCAAACACATAGCCTGTCAATCATAAAAAATGTATAGGTATATAAACAGTTGATGTGTAAGGGATATTAGGGATAGTAGAGAACATATTATAATAAACCTGTGTTCTGTAAACGCTGCATAATTTTGAAGTTTATCCTGCAAAAACGTGTATTTGTGGTTCCTTTAGTTTAGGATGACGGACCAAACTGTGAAGCATTGATAGCAGTGCAAGGTTGTAAACCATCTTGTTTGTCAGTTATGTCAATCAAGACTGTTTTAAATATACCTACAGAAGCTTTCCGCCTGATCACAGATTAGAAATAAATCAAGCGTCCAGTGCTGTTCAGACAAGTCCAGTAAGTCGAGCTGAACTGAACACTAATCTGTTTGTTTGAGTCTATTTCAGGACTATGGGGAACTATGGTCGGTAGGTATCGATCACCACATGTGGACTGTACGTCATCGATGAGATTGTTTATGGCCAGAATTGTAGCAAAATAGAAGAGGAAATTTCCTTCATGGGAATAAGTATATTTTAGAATATTCCGCACTGTCGCTTTTGTCACGTCAGCTGTCTCGTAAGTTTACATTTACACGTTAGGGTTTCGTTCCAGAAGAGTATTTTTTTATCGTTGACAGGCAGGTTTTTGACCACAGCTCACCTGATGTTAAGTGACGGTTTGGTCGAAGATGGTAAAGCACACCTAGCCTGGAATGGAACTGGCTCTCGAGTGAGGCTGCCGGAACACAACGTTAGATGCTTGGCGGCAGATTTTCAACTTGAGGGTGGTAGCTAGCCAGCCGAGTACTAGAAAGTACCCTACCACTATGCTATGGTTTCCTCACGATGTTTTCCTTCACCGGCAGCTCAAGCTCATTGTTGGGGTTGACCTACCTCGCTAACCACTGAGCTATCATCGCTACAAAAAAAAGTCAATGTCAATGCTCATGTCAATGTCAATAATGTATTTTTTTCTATGTAAAAAGTAATGAGACGAACGAGACGCTCTCCTGATGGTAGGAGATAACGCCCGTCCATGACCATTGGAGCGATACACAGTACTTTGAGTAGCAAAACAAAGTCCGGGCGTCGCTGCTTTAGCGCTCATTACTTGGAGACTTTCGATGGTTAGTCTCAACAGCCCTGTATTTATTTATACTAGTGCATTTTTGGGCTTTTCTATTAGCTTTATCAAATATTATATCAACTGTTACTATGTCTAGCCCCTCTGATTCGGATGCGTAGCGTTCAATGGAAACTTATTATCAAGGTCAATAAATAAACGCAATAGGCAAAGACGTCACCGAAACTGTTAATATTTAGATCCATCAATATATATTATGTAGGTATAAAAGTTACGAATCTATACTACTTGTATGTTAAAATAGTAATAATCCGAAACTTTAACAAATCTATGGGTAAAGTTTATGAGGTTGTAGAGGGTCATCTCTGGATCTACTTTTGAAAATTCTTTTACCAATAGAAAGTCACGTTATTTTTGAGTGTCCTAGATGAAAACAAAAGTCATAGATGAAAACAAAAGTCATAGATGTCATAGATGAACAATGAAAAGACTTTTTCGTGGTCGGATTTGCAAAGTAAATCGGAGAAAAAACGGTCAAACGAAAACGTCACTCATCATTTAATCACAAGTAAAAATGTTTAGCTTCCAACAAAGTAGGCACGGGTCAGCTAGTCTATCTGTACTATTATAAAGAGAAAATAATTGTTTGTTTGTTTGTATTGAATAGGCTCCGAAACTACTGGAGTGATTTTTAAATTTAAACAGTAATTTTTAAATATGAATGGAAAAATGACCTGTAACTTTGGTGTTATTAATAAATGATTTGTATTTGTATTTGTATTTGTGATTTCAAAAATTCTTACACCGTTGGGAACCTACACTATGTAGGAACTACGCGGGTGAAACTGCGAAGCGTCCGCTGGTATGCAATAAAGGCCAACGGTATTTGACAACTGCAAACATGAAAACTAAGGTTAAAAAATTCAAACATTTTAAACAAAATTATTTAATACCTAACAAAGGTCCCTGATAATATCAGGGGCAATAGCGGACGAGGACGGTTAAAAAAACATGAAAACTAAAAAATAATTATCTAAAAGCCCAACCAAAGTGCGAAGATATATTCCTAACGCAGTTCCAAGAAGAATAAAATATAATGATTAACTTACATCCATCCAGAATTGGTCAAAAATCTCCTCCATTTCTAGCGGGCGGGAGACCGATACGAGCAGCAGGACTCGTGAGATTACTATTGTGGAATGGATATTTCTGTAGGCAACATTGTTCCACATGCTCTACTCGCAGTAATTAACTATGTACATACACATATATATAAAACTAGCTCACGTCCGCGACTTCATCCACGTTAACTTTAGAATTAGGTTCAGAGAGAAATTAAAGATTTGTAAGTAACAGTCATGTAACTTATGCTACTTTGTTATTAGATTAAGATAAAGGATTATCCCTGAATATCCCATAAGACGCATCTATACCAAATTCCAAGTAAGTCGTTCATTTTTTATAATCCCACAGGAACGTTACATTTTTCTGACATAAAAAGAAAAAAAAACAAAAATGTTCAGCTGTTTTTTCAAATGTAAAAAGTAATGAGACGAACGTGACGCTCTCCTGATGGTAAGAGATAACGCCTGTCCATGATCATTGCAGCCATACACAGAACTTTGAGTAGCAAAACAGAGTCCGGGGCATCGCTGCTTTGGCGCTCATCAATTTGAGATTTTCGATGGTAAGTCTCAACATTCCAGTATTTTCGCTAACAGCAGTACCCATCAAACTGGACCACAGTAATGTTTACACACTACTGCTTAGAGGCAGAATATCTGGTACAGCGGTGGTACCTACCTAGACGACCTCCTGCTAAGGAGATTTACCACCAAGTAAGCTTGATTTAGTAACAAACATGCAAACATACAAAATTTCAGATTTATAATATTAGTAGGATACCTATGTGTAGAATTATAACGTAATTGTTTGAGTGTAAGTGCTGGAACTCGTTACTCATCGATAGTATTGCAATCAAATACATTTCAGGGTTAGTTATTATTAGTGGAGCTCTGTATGCTGAAACCCCGCAGAGCTGAGGAAGTGTCTACATTTTAATAGATTCAATTACAACTCTCGATTAATGGCTTCTGCGAAAGTGTTCCACAATGAGATAGGCCGTCAAACGAGGAGAGTGTTGAATGTGTGTTTTAATAGATTGTACTGTACCTATCTATACATTGATTTTTTTGTAATTTGTATTTCATTGTTTTATTTCCATATTTTTTTAAATAGGTATTTTTACTTTATTTATTGTGTTGTGTGTGTTGTGTTAATGTTTTTTTAAATTGTGTAATTAATTCATATGTTTGTTATGTTTCATACGTAAATAATTATGGATTTGTTCCGAAATAAATGATTTTATTATTATTATTGAACTTTAAGTAACAAAACAAAAACTTAGGGCGTCGCTGCTTTGGCGGTCATTACTTTGCGACTTTCGATGTTTTGACATGATACTTGCAAGTAAGTTTCTATGTCGACATAGCCCTTATCATATTGCAGCTATTGTGAACGGAGCATTTTACGAAAAAGGCATTTTGCTAAAAGAGTTATTTTGCGAAAAGGACATTCTGTGACGAAGCCGTAATAAATCGCATGCATTTTTGTATTGACAGTATTTGTATATTGACAATATTTTTTTTATGTTGACATGTATATATTTATATGTATATAATTATGTTGACATACCATATTTTAACATTTTTGTGTTGACATGTAAGCAGTGTTTTAAAACTCATTTAATGTCATATTAAAAATTTTTGAAGTGACTTGTAACATTGGTCTTATCAATAAAATATTTGTATTTGTATTTGTATTTGTATGCAAACGCCCTTCATTCCCTAAGGCACGCCCTGATACCAGTAATCACTTAATACATAAACACCGTTATCTACGAGTGCATGTAAATTACAGGTATCTATGTGTTTGTAAACAATAACACTCACACTTGTTGCGCGCCAATTGATTTAATTAGAGGACGCTGACAGGACCGACGCTTCTATTTCGCACCCTACTTATAGTCGGTCGCAGGCCGCAAGACAAGTGTCAGCTTCCTCATTATCGATGACAGAGATTTTTTTTTTAATGTAAAAGTTGTGAGACGAACGATACACTCTCCTGATGGTAAGAGATGACGCATGTCCATGACCATTACAGCGACACACAGAACTTTCAGTAGCAAAACAAAGTCCGGGGTATCATTGCTTTGGCACCCATTACTTTGAGACTTTCGATGGTTAGTCTCAACAGACCAGTAATTTCGCTAGCTGCAGTACCCTTCAAACCGGAACACAGTAATGTTTGCACACTACTGCTTGGCGGCAGAATATCTGGTACTGCGGTGGTGCCTACCTAGACGACTTCCTGCTAAGGAAATCTACCACCTATTTTGGCATATGAGGTTATCATAAGTAATTATGTACGTACACACACACACACAGCAATTATAACGTTAACGTAATATCCGGACGCGGAATTATCCGTATTCAAAAAAATATATATATCCCACAAATATTATAAATGTGAAAGCTTGGATGGATGTTTGTTACTCTTTGACGCAAAAACTATTAAACGGATTTGGATGAAATTTGGCATGGAGGTAGCTAAGACCCTGGATTAGAACATAAGCTACGTTTTATCCCGAAAACAATTAGCGGGTAACAGCGCGGGGCACAGCTAGTAATATTATAAATGCGAAAGTTTGTGAGTATGGATGTATGTTTGTTACTCTATCACGCAAAAACCACGGAACGGATTTGGATGAAATTTGGTATGGAGATAGCCGAGACACTGGATTAACACATAGATTACTTCTTATGGCGAACACATGTAGCGGGTAACACCGCGGGGCTCAGCTAGTATAATTTATTTATTGTGACTTAACTCGTACTAGTGTAAAGGAGATTACTGGTTCCTGCACTATACACAATATTTTTAACATAGACACAATTCCTGCATCTCGTTTGGTCGACGCCACACGTGAACAAAACGCTGGCCCGAGTTTTGGTGGGAACGCGGGAAGAGTCGTGTCGCTCCGTTGTATTTTCTTCCAAAACTAGTGTTTTGTCGAGTGTTTATGCATAAAAATGGTGGTGTTTTATTCATAAAGTGCCGAATTACAAGCGCGAGTGTGGGAAAATGATATAATGTGGTGAAACATGAGTTTTCGTGTTGCTTCCAAAACTCCATCGAAGCTTTGTAGTAAAGTTGCCACTACTTTACTAAAGCATGACTGGAATTAACTGACACGAACTGGACTTGACAAAGACGACTTTGACTAAAAGTAGCTACGATGACACTTATTTAACTTGAAAATATATAATTACTTGACACTGGCAAATGCTAAAACGCGACGCCAAAACCAAAGAAAAAAAAACGCTGGCCTTTATTTTGCTCAGCGTTTGAGTATTGCCATACAACGCGGCAATGGGGCCAGCGTTTTGGGAACTATTCCCATTGATAGCGGTCTTTTAGAGTAGTTATTATTTCAAGTTATTTTGTTTTGTTTAATTGAAGATATTTATTATACTTTTTTTCATAAATAAAATTCCTGCAACAATACAATATTTTGTATTTGTATTGTTGCACAAATTACGTAGGTATGAGGTTTATGTGGATGTTTCATCGCTTGCTCACGTGTGTATGGAAAATGTTTTAAGCTTGCAGACATAAAAAAATAACTACCTATGTTAGATAGGTATAATTGTCTTCAGGCAGCAAACAGTGTTATCATCAATCATCCAAGCCATAAAAACATATGGCTAATAATAAAGAGATAGGTAGGCATCTAGCATAGTTTCATTGGTCCCAGTATAGTTATGAAACTTATTCTAGAACAATGAAATGTTTTAACCATTGAAAGTTTTTGAAAAACAAATCGTACAATCATTACGAAATCAACAATCATTATCATTTGTAATAATACAATTATGTAAGTATGTATTTACAAAAAAAAAACAAGCTATTTAAGTATTCTATCAGTTAATTATCTGTCATCCATAGCACAAGCTTTGCTTAGTTTGGGGTCAGATGGCGCTGTGTGTAATGTCCAATTTTATTTATGGATTTTAACGAAATCATTTTTTTAGATTATTTATTTGTTTGACATTTTATATTATACACTTGACATTATTTATTTTTTGATTGACATTTCTAATATATTCATTTGACATTATTGATACTTAATATATTATTCACTGGTCATTATCATTATCAGTGGCATTTGTTTATTTGTATTATTTTTCTTTTTTTTAATTTTATTAATTTTACAATACATATTATATGTATGTAACATATAATATGTATAGTTATAATAAAGGCCAATAAAATATTCTACGGGTTTTTTGGTCGTACCCAAAACTGTGTAAAAACTAATTCAGATTTCACAGTAAAATCGAATGATAGAGTACCTAACTAATCGAAGAAAACTAACAAAAATTCTCCAGAACTCTACCAAACATCGTGAGATCAGTTTTCTGTAGGTACGTCACTGTTCTATTGTTTAGTCTCCACCTTAACAAAAACAGACTTTGACAGTTTATAGTAGGTACGATGAAATTATTTTTTTAATCAATTCATTATTCTTTTTTACACGATATTACTCACTTATAACTACTAAGCTAGATACTCCCTACACTGCAAGTTGAAGTTATAGTAATGCATCAGGAAAATTTGATAAAAGCAAATCAAACTCCATGGAAAAACTTTTCAAAGGACCCATAGGTTAGCACTTTACTTCGCTGCAGTGGTTTTCTTTGTGTCACTTGCACGCGACTGAAGGCTCCACGGGGCTGCAGTTGTTTACAACTGTTTCCACGAGGCCCAGCACGGCCAGGACGAATGCGCACCTGTGTGAACAACTTGTTGTAACCGCTTTGGCTGTTCAGGGCGATGAGGCTGCGCGCGGGAGGTTGGTGGTCGCGGCGGACCACCAGTGGGATGGCGTCCTGGTCCGCCGTGGTGCCCGCATCCGGCGGCCGGTCCGACGGCCGCACGCGAACTGGCCCGCTCTACCGCACACACTGCCCAAACTCACCCACTTCCCCACCCGCCCCCTACTTCTCCCGGTTTTTCTCCCCACTAGTGATGGGAAACAACTGTTACTTTTAGCTATTGCGTTTTGTTGTTATTTTTTTATTGAAGCAAACGAGTGACGTTATTTTTTATGGTGGCACATGCCTAATGTCAAGTTTCATGTTTTCCTATTAGTTAACAACGAATCGGTAATTTCATTGTTTTGGACGTATTTTCAAAAAAAAAAGGATCATAAGTGATGATCTATATATCATAGTAAAAGATTTGCTTAGTTTGAGGTTAGATGGCGCTGTGTAAAATGTCTTAGGATATAATATATTTATTTACTACGGTTTTATAGTTTTTTATCCAAGAGCATCGGTGTTATGATTACGTACGTGCTTACTGTAATCTTACTTCATCGGGTACCTACTAAGTAAATATAATGCCCTTAGCCCTGCTAAGGATGTAGTTCTTCTTTAGCTTTGGAGCGTGGGTTCGATTTCCACTCAAGACTATTATCTTTGTAACGAATATACATAGATGTTTATTCTGTATCTAAGTGTTCTTTATATATTATATAAATAAGTTTATATATATATATATATAAATAATATTTAAATAAATAAGTATTTAACAAATAAAATATTTTAGCTATCTGGTTTCTTTATAGTATAAACTCTGCTTAGTTTGGAGCTAGATGCCGCTCTGTGATATGCTTTCCAATATTATTATCAAAATATTAGACACATTCGTCAGTATTCATTGAGTAGAATATAAAATAAGGTTTCATCTCATTCGGTTATGCCAATTAAAATTGTTAGAATTTAGTTGAAATTTAATTATGCCCTCGAACAGATGAAACGCATGTTACAAAAGCTAGTATAAATTCACCTACACTACTTTTAACACGATAACAACTAGAAACATTTAACTATTGCTAATACGGGTGCTGTTCCACCATATCTTCCTGAAGTTCGTTCCCGCCGGTGAATGGATGCGCGCGCATCGACGAAGCTCCAAGATTAGCGATTAGGCCAACTGGGTCACAGATACTGGCCTACCAACTTACTTATGCAAACGGCTAAATAACGGAACCAAAGCCTTTCATCATTTCTGTACGCAGCATGCGATGGTGGCTCTGCTATCAGCTGTAAAGGTATTCTGATCGCATTGTAAAGGCAATGTTTGGGAGTTGACATAATATGACGCGGGATATGAATGGCTCCGAGTTTGACGATCAATGGATTGTTCTCCGGCGGTGGTGGACAAAGTTGATGTTTATCAACAGATGCGACTATAGGCTGACGTGGCCAGCGATGGAGGTAAGCGTAGTTTCTATGCAGCTTTTGTTGCGAAACCGCTGTCATCGTAGTTTGGGCCAACAGGAAAGGACCTTGTGAAAATATGCCTTAGGGTTTGTTTTGTTGCTCAAGGTTCTGGTTATCGATGCAGTGTTGTTTGACTGGTATAATGGCAAGGGGTACAAAAGTTATGGACTTACAACTTTTGAGAATTAGCGTTAAAGTCAATTAACATTAATTGACAGTTGAAGACAAGGTAAAAATTTATTTTAGTCACTCGTCATCGCCATCATAGGATTAAGAATAGTTTGGTCTCAGATAAAATTATAAATTTAATTGTTCCTACAAATAAATAAATATTGGTGGACATTTAACACAGCGCCATCTAGCCCCAAACTAAGCAAAGCTTGTACTATGGGACAGCTGACAGAATACTTAAATACTATTTTTTGTAAATACATACTTATAAATAATACATACAGTACACCCAGACACAGAACAAACATCGATGTTAGTCACACAAATGTTAGTCCTGAGTGGGAATCAAACCCACGCCCTTCGAAGCAGACATACTACCAATGAACCAATAGGGCTGTCAATGTAAAAAATATACGTACAAATATAATATATGTAAATCCACTATTTACTTTTTCTAATAGATTGTAATTTTAAGTAGACTGCAAAGAAAATTGCAGGTTAAAATTATCTTAGCACCCAACCTATTCACTGTAATGTAAATCACTGACACGTAGCATGCTACGCTTCTAAGCTAAGAGTAAGAGATGTCACTATGCTTGAGTTCGTAGGCTTTGTAGCAGTTTCGTAGCGCTTGTAGCACTAGTAGCGGTCTCGTGCCGCAATGCTGCGGATACCTCACGCAAATACGTGGGCTGTTAACAATCACGAACATAATAGTAATTTGACCTTTTGTAATATACGTGGAATATGTACTCTGGATTGATAAAATAAATGTTCTGAACTAATAGGTAGGAATGATTACATGAATTTTATCTGTCTTGTTCTGAAATATACAGTTGCAATTTTATCAATTTTTCTCAATGAATAAATCGCTCTCCTGATGGTAAGATGTAACATCTGTTGATGTTGAGGCCGATGACCATTGAACAGACAGAACTTTCAGTAACAAAACAAAGTCCTGGCCTTGTGAACCTTCGACAATTTTAGATTAAAACAAGTTGTTTTAAAACAGTAAACACCGTTTAAAACATTAAGAAAAAAACAAGCTTTAAAACTAATTTTCATTCCGAATGAATGGAAATAAATAAGTATATTTAGAATTTAGGACATTAAATAATTTGACATAAAACTAGTTGAGTCTATGATAATTATGTTATATGGAAATATTATGAAAAATATTTGGTATTGTAATTAAATCATATTATTTTTATGACTAGTAAGATATACTTACTCAAAATAAAATAAATATTTCTCCAAAACATTGATCAATTTATGCAAATACTATGGCGATTTTGAATTAGTGAGAAATATTATAGGTCTATTTGATTTTAATTTTGGTCTAAACAAAAAAACATAAAAACTAAAAATCACATGTTTAATTCAATTGAACTGAATGTTTTATAAAATAAAAATACTATTTTTTTTCTAATCCTGGTCAAGGGTATCGCTGCTTTGACGCTACTATTAGAAATCTACTAGATAAACCAAACTTCACAATTTCAGGAAAAGGTCGGGTATTTTAAGAATTATATTCCTACTTCTACGAAGCCACTAAGAGTGGGTTATTTATTTGCTGCTACAGAGACATGAACGTTAAATAAACTTTTTTGTTTTATGGCTTGCGTTTAATCGACATCTCATTTGATGTTTAGTGAAGATGCGATCTACGATGAAGCACGTTTGCCTAGAAATTACCGTAGATTCATTCTCGACTTGAAGACACCCAGATTGTACCTATCTATCAGGGAACACCCACTCGAGTAGCGTACTCCACGTTAGAATTATAATCTCCAGTGGCATTCGCACAATAAAGACAAGTCTTTTTTTTATGTAAACAATAATGAGACTAACGAGACGCTCTCCTGATGGTAAGAGATAGCGACTGTCTATGACCATTGCAGCGATATACAGAACTTTGAGTAACAGAACAAAGTCTAGGGCATCACTGCTTTGGCGCTCATTACTTTGAGACTTACGATGGTTAGTCTCAACAACCCAGTAATTTCGCTAACTGCAGTACTCTTTAAACCGGAACACAGTAATGTTTACACAAACGATAATCTCTAACGATATATCATTCATCAAAATTAGTTTAGCCGTCTAGTAGTTACGGAGAATATAGGGTTGGACATGTCGGGCATACATATACAGGTCAAATATATAACCCCCCCTTTCTAGCTTCGGTTAACAATGAGTATCAACGTCTTATAATAACCATGTCAAACTGTATTATAGGATTGTGATATCATGTACAAATCCTGTATCCAGATAGTGAACTCTCTATAATATTTAGAAGAGGGTTTTCGAAAATCGTATCGTTAACCCAATATGTTACAGCATGACCCGACCTAAGAGTTGACCATAAACAAATTGAATACCCTTAATAACTTACAGAGGTTTATTTAAATATGAACCTTGTTGCTATGGCTTACAGATTGCTGGACTTGTCGAACTTAGTAAAATGAACTTTATGCCTTGGTGTTAAAGTACATAGGAGACGGTAAAAAATCTGCGCACAAGATCAAACAAAACAATATTTTTACAGTTAAGCAGTAATTCAGTTGCATTGCTGTATTTTGTGTAATTTGAGAAAAATTTCAGGCAGCCGGTTGTTGGTATAGCGAGTGCCATAATAGACTTTATTGCTTGGTGTATAAGGTCGTGTTTCGTTGTGCGCATGCGCGGCTTCCGGATCGATGCGCGTCGCTGACCTAGTTGCGGCAGACGGAGGCCTGTACGCTAACTGATGCTGCGAGGTTACCACGATGAGTAATAATTACTTGTGATGAGTCAGCTTTTGAATATGGAACACTCGTCGCTTCAGAAAGAGAGGCAAGGCTCTAAACCATATTGTCATACCAAAAGATGACGTCACTGTAAACTAATGTTTTTTTAAAATAAATATTTGTGTCAATATCTGCAACTGTTAAGTATTGGCGCGACCGACTGAAAATCAAGACTATTTTTTAATAGATTGAATAGGTTTGGTTTGATTTTATAGGTTTGGTTATTTTTTTTATTTTGATAGATTTTGGTTTTTTTTTAATTTTAATATAAATGAAAAAATGACCTGTAACTTTGGTGTTATTAATAAAAGATTTGTATTGGATTAGTATTTGTATTTGAATAGCAACACAACTTTTATGTCTAAAGTTGTAATAACTTGATTTTTCGAGTAATATTTAGTATAGTTTGCTTTTAAGACAGAGTCATAATATGCTTTTTTCATGGTTGACAGGCTAGGTGTTTGACCACACCTCATCTGATGTTAAGCGACGGTGTGGTTGACGATGGTAAAGCATACCAAGCCTGGAATGGCATACTTAGGGTGTATGGTTATGAACAACAGAAAAAAAAGCATTTAAACAGTATAAGTAGATAAATATTTACAAAAAAGTATGTAAAGTATTCTACCAGTTATATGGTTCCTGTAGTATAAGCTTTGCTTACTTTGGGGTTAGATGGCGCCATATGAAATGTTCTACGATATAATAAATAAATGTAGACCATTGATAAATATATGGAGTATTAGATTTTATTGTCGCGATCTCAGAGTGATTCCCATACTAAAAGTTATTCCTAATGTGTACAACCCCCTTTCGGTAAAGTACACCTCAAGCTTTATAACCTTGTATCACATGTAAAATGTATTTGACGAAATTTGTTCTTTTCTGAGAAAGCTCCGTGTGAAACTCGCTAGCTGGCTAGTTCATTGCACTGTATGTTAGCGTACGTTTCGTAGCGCGCCGCTCCGGCGCCGCACGGTCCATCGCCTGCCGCGACGGGTCGACGACCGCCTCCCGCCATGAAATGCGGCAATGGACGCGAAACAAAATGATGTACTCGCTTTACTTCTGTATCGATCGACGTCGTACTCGAACCATGCATTTGGACGCAGTAAATGTACGCTATCTACACTAATATTATAAAGAGAAAAGATTTGTATTTTTGGATCTTGTATGTTTGTAACGAATATACTTAAAAACCACTGGACCGATTTTTTTTCTCCGAAAATTCTTTCACTGTTGGGAAGGTACACTATCCCCGGGTGACATTTTTATCCCTGTATTACAGGAACGGGAACTACGCGGGTGAAACTGCGAGACGTTCGTTAGTTGTTGAAATAATTAAATAAATAAATAAATATCATAGGACATTACACACAGCGCCATCTGACCCTAAACTAGCAAAGCTTGTGCTATGGAAGATAAAAAACTGATAGAATACTTAAATACTTTTTTTTTGGTTGTAAATACATACTTATAATACACACAGTACACCCAGACAGAACAAACATTTGTTTATATCACAAAATGCTTGTCCTGAGTGGGAATCGAACCCACGCCTTTCAGCTCTTGGAGCAGACATACTACCAATGAACCAACAGAGCTGTGAATAGGTATAGGGGTTTTAACTCAGGAATTTGTTTTGACGCATCTTTTTAGTTTACAATGAGTAAATGTACGTAGTAGGTATTTAGTGATGTTTTTAACCGACTCAAAAAAGAATGTTCTCAATTCGACTATATGTTTTATTTTATGTTTTTAACGCGATAATTCCGCCAATTATGAACCGTTTTTGATGATACTTTGATAAATTGTAGCTGAGAGCAGACCCTTAAGGCAACTTCGCGACCTCATCTCCAAGTGAACAACAGAGTTGGCACGATCTCTAGAGTGTGCGGATCGCTCGAGCACAATCCAATCAAGGTCCAATAAACGCTACATCATTAAAAATGTGGGCCGCGCGCTAAATGGTGGGAACTCATCAACGCTGCTCCGGGGACGGAAAAGTCGAGCCACTCTCACCGAGATAGGCTACTCGTGTCAAGTAATTGCACACAACACATAAACCACATCATTGTTTTATTTAGACTCACACTAATTTATAGTATTTACTTTACTAGTAAGCAATTACGTTTTTTTAATGTACTTAATAGACAATAGACAATACTTTATTTATGACATAAAACATATTTCAACATAATTAACAATACATACAAAAATAAACAATAAACATAAAAAAAATAAACAACTTTAAACTTGAAATGTCATTTTATTATACTGACAATATTTTTTATATTGACATATTTTTGTATTGAAATATTTTATATTGATTTATGTTTTTCCTAATTTATAACTTTCGATGGTTAGTTTCGACAGCCCTGTTATTTCGCTAGCTGCAGTACCCTTCAAACCGGAACACAGTAATGCACACTGTTGAAGAATACTTGCAGAATATCTGGTACTGCGGTACCTACCTAGACGGCTTTCTGCTAAGAAGATCTACCACCAAGTATAGTGTTTGATAAGCTTAATAATTAATTAATAGTGAGCTACATTACAACTGGAAGCGCCTTAAGGATCAATGCAGGAAAAGTGAAAAGCGAACACCTCTCTCGAATTAATCGACAATGATTTAAACGCAGTCTAATTTATAATGAGATAAGTACCTACTATAAACCGATTTTAATTCTTAGTAAGTAAAATTTTTAGAAACCGAATAACATTTTTTGCATACAAAATCTACACTAACATAAAAAGGAAAGATTTGTATATTTGAATTTTTATATGTTTGTAACGAATAAATTCAAAAACTACTGGAACGATTTTAAAAAAAATCTTTCACAATTAGAAAGTTACATTCTCCCTGAGTAACATCATCATCATCATCATCATTTCAGCCGTAGGACGTCCACTGCTGGACATAGGCCTCCCCCATTGACTTCCATAAAGACCGGTTGGAAGCGGCTCGCATCCAGCGCGTTCCTGCGGTCTTTACTAGGTCGTCTGTCCACCTTGTGGGTGACGTCCTACGCTGCGCTTGCCGGTCCGTGGTCTCCACTCCAGAACTTTGCAGCCCCATCGTCCATCAGTTCTGCGTGCTATGTGCCCTGCCCACTGCCACTTCAACTTGCTAATCCGTTGGGCTATGTCGGTAACTTTGGTTCGTCTACGGATCTCCTCATTCCTGATTCGATCTCGTAGGGAAACTCCGAGCATAGCCCTCTCCATAGCGCGTTGTGCTACTTTGAGCTTACTAAGAAGGCACACAGTCAGAGACCACGTTTCAGCGCCATAAGTCATCACTGGTAACACACACTGGTCGAAGACTTTCGACTTGAGGCACTGAGGTAATTCGGACGAGAAGACGTCGCGCAGTTTTCCGAACGCTGCCCAGCCGAGTTGGATTCGACGACTGACCTCTTTCTCAAAGTTGGACCTACCTAATTGGACTGCTTGTCCTAGGTAAATGTATGTGTCAACAACTTCGAGAACAGAGTTCCCAACTGATACTGGGGTGGGCACAACACGGGCATTCAACATTACCTTCGTCTTGTCCATGTTCATTTTAAGACCCACCCGTTGGGAAACTCGATTGAGTGACATAGGCTATATTAATTACTAAATTAAAAAATAAATATCCACCCGTGCGCAGCCGGGATGGGCCGCTAGTAATAAATTATAGCAACGACCGGCACTAAGAGTTTATCACTCTCAGTTTATCTTATTGAATATACATAATTATGTACATATCGACTTACTTTCACATTTCTAAGTAACTATGACCAAATCTTTTTTTTTTATGGAGGACAGGCTAGGTGTTTGACCACAGCTCACCTGATGTTAAGTGAAGATGTGGTCGAAGATGGTAAAGCACACCTAGTCTGGAATGGAACTGGCTCTCAAGTGAGGCAGCCGGAACACACGGTTAGATGCTTGGCGACCGATTTTCAACTTGAGGGTGGTTGCTAGCCAGCCGAGTACTAGAAAGCACCCTGCCACCATGCGATGGTTTCCTCACGATGTTTTCCTTCATCGGCAGCTCAAGCTCATTGTTGGGGGTTGAACCCACGCCCTTCGGCATGCGAACCTACCGCGCCAACCACTGAGCTATCATAGCTACAAAAAAAATTCAATTCAATTCAATTAAGAAATAAATTTAATTGACCTAAAACGCGTCCTGTATTTCATAACTGGATCTGACATTGAACACAAAGATGATGTTATACAACGTGAGAACATCGCGTGTTCGTACACATTGTGCCATTGTCATATAGGAAGCGACCACGTGACACATCTACTGGCTGGTTATCTGCGGCCTTCTGTTTACCAGCTGGCGAACGGCGCAACCAAACAACGGCCTTATACAGCACACAACACCATCCAAAATCAAAAACAATCGAGTCATGCTTTGAAATTTTCAACAGAAATTCAAATTTAAAAAAATCGAAACTTTAAAAATCTTTTCAGTAGAAATCAAAGCCATACTGCATTAGAAACAAACAAAACGCAAAATCTATGACAATCATTCATCTAATCTGTTACAAGAAATGTTTCAATGTGACAACACTTGCCAGGTCACAACTGGAAATCAAATCGTAAACATACCTGTAAAAAATTTATCTAAGAGAGAAAGAAAGTCACACCCAAACATTCACTCGGCAGACATAACCTCTGCATGTCAGACAACAAACTACGCTCGAGTCTTATATCATACCCGCCGTCTGCCGATGCGGAACCGCTGCCGCCTCAGGTGGTCCATGGTGGAAGCCTTCGTCATAAGGCGCACATTGCACTGTCACAATCACCTCAATTCACCAGATCAGCGGCCGTCAATTGTTCCACTACACGGCGAGCGCGGTCGGCGCGGGCGCGACTGGCTTGTGCTAAAAATACGCAGCGTACGGGAGTGACGCGTCGGGGAGGCACACGATCAATGCTGTAATGACTGATCAGTGCACATGCACCCGTGTTCTTTTTTTTTAATTTAAAATAGGTTCGTGTTTGGCCACACCCAGCCTGAGGTTGCAGTAGTTCCGTCTAAGATGTAGATACCACAGCACTTTTGAAGTGAGCAATGTTGAGCGATTTTTGGTAGGGGCAAAACTTATGAGTGACATGTGTCACCGACATTCTAATGTGACGTGTTTTAAGTTTTCCCTTTTGTCGGCAGTCCCCATGACTGCCTTTTTAACCGACTCTAAAAACGAGGAGGTTCTCAAATCGTCTATTTTTTTTATGTATACGTTACGCGATAATTCCGCCAATTATGAATCGATTTTGAAAATGTTTTTTTTGCTTGGTAGGTCAACGACTTAATGTGATTTTAAACAATAATGTGAGAAAGCGCAAGTTTAATTAATGATTATAGGTACGTATTATTATATACCTGAACTTCTAGAAATATGAAAGACGATAATGAGCGAAAAGATTTGAATTAGGTACCTTACCTAGTCTACAGAGACTACTATGGAAAGTCCTTACGTAAAAATCATCAGTATAAAATTCTATGTGTATCATACTTAGGTATTTAGTAACTGTTAGCCCACCAATTTCTCTGTTCTGTGATCAACGATTTAGCATTATTTGTCGATTCGTAAAATAAACGGACTATTCTCTGTCGCTGACCCAGTGGTTTGTACCAGTATCTTTATTTTTACTCTTTACTGGATTTAAATTTCAGCTTCAAGTTAGATGGTTTTCCGGTTACAGCAATAATATTAAAGAAGGTTTTCCAAAAGTAGGTAGGTACCTACCTACTATCCAAAAAGTACTTAGTCTAAGTTTTCTAAGTCTTGTTTTGACACATTTTTTTGTTTTACTTTGGGATTTCTTATGATTATATCGGAAACTTCGACTATAGTGCACATCACTAGTGAATCTTTGATACTGTTCCACTCAATCATCTAATACAAACTTTATTGCTAGGTTCAAGTACATTGAAATCTCAACCCTTAATTAATTGCGACTAAGTCTCATTTGAATCAACACACCGCGATCTGTCTGAGTGTGAAATCCATTACTGTGATTTCCGGGTTGACATTGATGCGTTTAGTTTGGCTGCTATATTGTCTGAATGTTCTTGAAAGTCAATAGAACAGTTGATTTATATGTCTGATAATTCAGGGTTAGCGTTTTGAACGCAAGTTCGATGATCTAATTAACCTTTGGTTATATTTGCGATCTCTACGTACCTACGCCTGGTGTACAATATTTACACGTTATCAATCTAATATGTACATTGTAGATGCCTTCAATCAAATTTATTATTATTTTAATATTCTGTACAAAAAGGATCTTTAGCTCGCCCCGGCTTTGCACGGAAAACAAAACTCGATTAAAAATATAAATTAGTAGGTAGGTACTCACACCCTATGTCACTCAGTGATAATGTAGCATTCTAATGATGAAAGAATTATTCAGATCAGTCCAGTAGTTTTGGATCCTATTTAATACAAACAAACAAAATTGCTTTAACTTTTCTATAGTTATCACGTTTATAGAAAAATGAAAACGCAAAATACTTTTCGCAAATAAACTTTAAAAGATTGTTGACGCCATCTGTTGAAAAATCACTAAATGAAAACATACTTTTTTTAGTAACGCACCCCAAGAATGCTTTCTAATAGTTTCCATTCCACTCAAAGCTTTGTGTTGTTAGTTCACACGACGCTACATAGGTGGCGTTATCAAGAGTTTTAGTTCTTATATATCGAAAATAAATAGATGGCGCTACATGTTACCAAAATATTTGTTGAACATTTGTTTTCTAACATGTTTAGAAATTAACAAATTTTACAACAACAAAATAAAAAAATACCTTAAATTATACTACCTATTTACAAAATGTATACAAAAAACTTAGTCTAACTTAACTTTAACAAATTTAAACATCTAGGTTTAACAAATTTTTAAACAACAAAATAAAAAAATACCTTAAATTATACTACCTATTTACAAAATGTATACAAAAAACTTAGTCTAACTTAACTTTAACAAATTTAAACATCTAGGTACTTCTTATTTTACTTTTATAAGTATTTGTAGCGATAATAGCTCAGTGGGTAGCCCGTTCGGAAAGCACGCCAAAGGGCGTGGGTTTAAATCCAATAATGATCCCGAGCAGCCGGTGAAGGAAAACAGCGTGAGGAAACCATAATAATTTATGATGGTAGGGTACTATCTAGTCTATATAATTATGTAGTTCTATTCTAGCTAGCTACCAACTTGAAATTCTGCCGCCAAGCACTAGCCTTACTTGAGAGGCAGTTCCATTCCAGGCTAGATGTGTTTACCATCTTCGACCACACTGTCACTTAACATCGGATTAGTTATGGTCAATCACCTAGCCCGTCGAACATAATAAAACAACCGAAAGCCTAGTTGATTTATATTAGTTATATCTTTAGGTAAAATTTGATAAAGGTTTTTAAATAATCTGTGGCGTTCAGTATCCGAACGTCACTTTGGTGATCTGTGGTAAGACTGCCTGACAGGTGACAGATAGAGAACGCTCTGCGCGTACGACGCAGATACTTAATTACTACTAGACTTTTGATCGTCTTTGGAACTGCTAAAGATTCTCTCCTCATCGAGGTTACTGTTAATTGTTTTGCAAGATTGCCTTCACCTTCGTGCATAATATATGGCCATGACATCGCCCAAGCATCCCCCCATAATTGGTGACCCCAATGAAAAGTATTTGTCCTACCTACTTCTATCATCTTTTTAAGAATCTGTTAATGAACTCCGAAATGGGGCTTACGTTATAAGCGCCATTTTACGAGACAAACACATCCATCAAGTGCCATCAATGAATGAAACTTTATTATATACCTAGTTGCTTCGTTTATTCCACTGCTGGCTGAATGCCAAAATATTAACAAGTCGCGGAGGTGCCTACAAGAATCTTATTTGCGCAACAAATAACGTCAAATTAAATATTTTCAGTTACGATTGCGGAGAATAGTAGTAATTTTATTATTTTGTAGTAGAATTTTGGCACGCTGCCCGGTGGCGCCCGCTGGCGGCGTGTTGACACATTGCGTACTAGGAGAGTTTTGCTTTTACGATTATACCTGCACCTGATTTATTTTATGAATTTCGGTTTTAATGGGAATTGCAATATTTTAACTGTAAAAAAACAAACGATTTTATTAAATGTTTTTATTTTGAAACCCTGGATAACATAAATTATGTAAATATACCAAATTTATACAACCTATATTTTAGCTTATTTTTTTTTTAGTTTTTTCTTGTAGTTGTCAAAACTAATTAAATTGTATACCTACTTTGATTTAACTGCACTGTTAGCTCTTTCGGTATTAGTTCATTTTCATGTGCTGTAGAACATGGGTTCGATTCTCATCGAGGACAAACATTTCTGTTAGCGCATTTGGTAGAATATCTCCAAGAGCTGTAGGGCGTAGATTCGATTCCCACCAGTACAAACATTTATGTGACGATAAATGTTTATTCTGTGTCTGGCTCTGGGTGTTCTATATAATATTAGAAAGAGGAAAGATTTGATTGATTGTTTGTTTGTTTGTTTGTATTGAATAGGCTCCGAAACTACTAGACAGATTTCAAAAATTCTTTCACCGTTGGGAAGCTACACTATCTCCGGGTGACATAGGCTACTTTTTATCCCTGTATTCCCACGGGAATGGGAACTATGCGGGTGAAACCGCGAGGCGTCTGCTAGTGTACTATAAGTAGGTACATAATTACAAAAAAAAAGAACATTAGTATTCTATCAGTTCTCTGGTTCTGGTTATTTTGTCAAATCCTTCCTTTTGTAACGTATAATTTAAATTTAATCTTGGAGAGGTTATCATTGACTTCAATTGCCAATTAGGTCGCATCACCATCGTCGAGTGAGTACATACAAGAGTCGCCCTTGCTAGGCAGTAAGCACTCAGACAAGTCCTTCCTTTTGGTATAATGATGGCGTCTGAAATAGCCCGATGTCGTTCACCCGGCGACATATTTGGTGAGCTCTGGGATTGCAGCTAACACTGGCGTTTGATTCGAACTGCCGTTTATAGCTATAGCACCACTCTACGTAGGTGGCATGGGAATCGGATCGAAACCATATTTTGACTAGAAAGTATCTTTTGGCTACGAAGTAAATTTTGACTAGAAAGTATATTTTGGCTAGGAAGTATCTTTTGACTAGAAAGTAGATTTTGGCTACGAAGTATCTTTTGACTAGAAAGTATATTTTGGCTAGGAAGTAAACTTTGACTAGAAAGTGTTTTATGGCTAGAATAAAGTATATACTTTTCGCTGACAAATATATTTTAGCTATGAATTATCTTTTGGCGAGAAAATAGCTTTTGGCAAGGAAGTATGTTTTGACTAGAAAGTATCTTTTGACTAGGAAGTATTTTTTGACTAGAAAGTATCTTTTGGTTAGAAAGTATCTTTTGACTTTCCTAGTCAAAAGATACTTTCTAATCAAAGTATTTTTTAGCTAGAAAGAATTTTTTTAGCTAGGTTGTATTTTTTGACCAGAAAGTATCTGTTGGCTAGGAAGTAGCTTTTGGCTAGAATGTACCTTTTCGCTGGAAAATATCTTTTGGCTATATAGTATTTTTTTGCTTTCTTTAAACGAATTTCACTGTTAGGTAGCATAAGAACCTGTACATATGTTGCAATAAAGTATTGAGTATTGAGGTATCTATTGAGATATTTTTTTACGAAAGGTTTGTATGGAAGTATCATACATCCCAAAGAAACTTTGGCAAAATTACTGTAATTTAATATTTAGTAATAGCAAAGAAAAAAAAACCGCAAAACTAAACTATCTATTAACCCTAGAAAAAAATCTTGCAAATCATCGTTCTGTAGCTGAATAAAAAAACCGAAAAAAATTGCAAATACTTTACCGTACACATACACACCTGATGACAGTTAAATTATTTTTTTTCGAGTTTCTTTCAAAACCTATGTTAATTTCCGCAGCAAATATCGTAGGATATATCTATACACACAGCGCCATCTGGCCCCAAACTAAGCAGAGCTTGTGCGATGGAAGTTAGATAACTGATAAAATACATAAACACTTTTTTATTTTTTTGTAAATACATCCATACAGACACAAAACAAACATTTGTTTATTCACATAATGTTTGCCCTGAGTGGGAATCGAACCCACGCCCTACAGCTCTCAAGACAGATATACTACCAATGAGCTAACGGGGCTGTCCAATACATACAATACATTTATTGAAACGACGTTTGCCATGTCAGTTAGTTTATAATACTGGTAATCATGAGATAAAGTAATATGACAGCTATGGTTCCGTCCCGTTCGAGCGTTCGAGCAGCTTTGCTCTAAGAAAATGTTTTCCCGCTAGCGTCGCGTGTGAGTCGGCGCGAGCGCCGCCGCTGCGCGCTGGCGCGGTGGGCGGATCGCGTGGGCGGACGGCGAACGCGCTCGCGGTTCTAATGAGTATGTGAGAACTACGGAGCCACTGCGATTATTGCTTGTTTATTGATTCACATTAGGAAACAACACTCGTATTGTTTGATAGCTCTTTTTAACGACACGCCTCTGAGAAGTAAGAAGTTGCTCCGACAGTTGCATAAGTTAAGTGTAGGTACTTTAATCTATTAAAAGGCGCCCACGCTTCTTACTACTTGTTTTTTTTTTATGCATTTGAGTGAAGAGACGAGCGCCTCGTTCGCTTGGTGGTTTGATAATTCTGAACGTCCGCAAAACCTGGTGCGAAAATCTGAGAAAAGTTTAGTAGTTTGTCACTCTGATATAGGCCTACTTAATACATATATCGACAGCCCTGTTGTTTCATTAGTAGTATGTCTTCTCCAAGAGCTGAAGGGCGTGGGTTCAATTTCCACCCAGGACAAACGTTATGTGAATAAACAAAAATAAATAAATCTATTTAAGTATTCTATCAGTTATCTGTCTTCCATAGCATAAGCTTTGCTTAGTTTGGGGTCAGATGGCGCAGTGTGTAATATCCTGTGATATTTATTTATTTATTGAAACTTAAATGCACTTAAAGACTCCCTATTTAAAACACTGTCGGTTTGTCTTTCGATACATCACACATACTAGTAACTACTACTACCACTTTGTAGCGATGATAACTCAGTGGTTAGCGTGGCAGCTTCACACGCCGAAGGGCGTGGGTGCGAACACAAGCTTGAGCAACTCGTGAAGAAGTCATAGCGTGGTGGTAGGGTACTTTCTAGTACTCGGTTGGCTAGCTACCACACAAGAGTTGAAAATCAGCTGCCAAGCACCTAACGGTGTGTTCCGGCAGCCTCACTTGAGAGACAGTTCTATTCCAGGTTTAGTGTGCAAACATTACTGTGTTGGGGTATGAAGGGTACTGCAGCTAGCGAAATAGCTGAGCTGTTGATACTAACAATCGAATGTCTCAAAGTATTGAGCGCCAAATGAGGTGATGCTCTGAACTTCGTTTTGTTACTTAAAGTTGTGTTTATCGCTGCAATGGTCATGGACAGGTGTTATTTCTTACCATCAGGGGAGCGTTTCGTTAGTCTCTTTACTTTTACATAAAAAAACATATATATATTTACCGACCTGTTATATATTATTGTGAGCAAAGTTTTTAACTAACGTCCGCCAAGAGACTTCAAGAGTGTCCATGTGTTGAAACATTTACGCCATTACGATCCGGATTGAAACCACCTACGATTAATTTCTCTATTTATACGTACACTGTGTACCGCCGACTACCGGCAAGTGACTCAGTATGGGCACTGAGCACTACATGCGCAGAGAACCAACTCACTATACTGCTCAGAACGCAACACGATTTACGTTTGAAACAATATTTATCTCGAATGTTAATATAAAATGTGGATTTACATTTTTGTTATATTTTATTACTCTCGCTTTATTATGCGTGTTTTGTTGGACTTTTTGTTTATACTCTAGGCTTGCGTTTGTCCGCCATATTGCTTGATATTTAATTGGTTTTACTTGGTGGTAGATCTCCTTAGCAGGAAGTCGTCTAGGTAGGTACCACCGGAGTACCAGTTATTCTGTCGCTAAGCAGTAGTGTGTAAGTATTACTGTATTCCGGTTTGAAGGGTACTGCAGCTAGCGAAATTACTGGGCTGTCGAGACTAACTCTATCAAAAGTCTCAAAGTAATGAGCGCCAAAGCAGTGATGCCCTGGACTTTGTTTTGTTACTTAAAGTTCTGCGTATCGCTGCGATGGTCATGGACAGGCGTTATCTCTTACCATCAGGAGAGCGTCTCGTTCGTCTCATTACTTTTTACATTAAAAAAAATTTTTAGTAAAAGTGTTGTCTACAAAAGAACATTGAAGAAACCGATTCACTAGCGAATTAGTCATATATTTACATTTATTATTTACTCAATCCCATATGTATGTTGAATGTAAACGATGTAATTAAAGACATACATTCGTTTGTCACAATCATTTTGAATTAAAATAAAATAATGGATACATTTTTAGAAATCTTCATTCGGATCATTTTAAAATAAGGTTATTTTAAAAGGATTATGATAGGTTATTATATACAAGCAGAATAACGCGCTACCGTATTACTGATAGACTTAATGATGAATATAAATTTCAGTTTTTTTTTCTATTGAAAACGAGGTAGCGACCTCTGTGACTATGATTTATCTTTTGCTAAGAGTTCGTGGAAATTAGATCCCAGCAAACCACTTTAACTGAAAAAAATACAGGGTGGAACTGAAACTTAAGAACATTTTCTTGACAGTGTTATGAATCTAAGTTATAAAGCAACTTCATTCATCTTGAGAAACTCAACTACTAGAAGTTGTTTCTCTACACATTTTCTAGTCCGCAGTATCGGTTCCCTTCGCGCGAGGGCGCGCGACACCTCTATTTCGGTCGCGCTGCAATAACAGTACCAATGGTATTTTTATTACACACTCCCGTTTTATTTCAGCTTACAATTTGACAAAATAAAAATAAGGGCCGTGCTCCGGACGTAATGTGACACGCGCACGCACACATTACTCCTTTTCCTCGGGCCTCGCGGGCCGGTGTCGGGCCGCAGCCAGCGGTGGGTATCGACGGATAGTTAAATCTAGCGGCCCTTTAATGAGAGTGCGTTCACCTCGAGAGGTTTAAATGTAGTTTGTAGTGCGTTTTTGGAAACGGACGTGTCGTGCGTTTCCGTATTACGAAGTTTTCTTTACAGATGAGACTAATGGCCTCTCGGAGCAAGGATTACACAGATGTAGCTGAACTTTTCATTGAGATGTTTTGAAGTTAGAATTTGATGATATGATACAATTGATAGTTTTTGGATTTCTTTTTTAAGTACGGCTTGCTTTTATCGCCATCTCACCTGATGTTAAGTGAAGATGCGATCTACGATGGAGCACGCTTGCCTAAAAGATACCGATTCACTCGCGACTTGAAGACACCCAGATTGTACCTCGGGTAACGTACTCCACGCTTTAGCCGTTCGAATAATAAAAGTAGATTCAAATCGTTTCGTACGGGTTTTTGGAACGTCAACCATGAAACGGTGTCGCTTTTTCGAGCTTCTGGCTCCGATAGAATAATGGGCATGGGGGTTAGAGCATGCAGATCCGAAGCACACTCACCATAATGAATCTGATAAAAAACCGACAAACTGGCAACCTTGCAACGATGTTCAAGACTATGAAGGTCACATTAGAAGGTTACATTATATATTATTGAAGGTACATTTATAATAATAACATAATAACAATTTTATACAGGGATACAATTATTTATGCAAAATAGTTGCCTACTATTAATCGCAAAAAACCAGAGTAATTTTTTTCCATAAATTGTCTAAAATATATTTGTCGTCAGATCGCAAATCAGGCATTATACATGAATAAGATTATTCTTTGCAAGAGTTGACTGCATTACTGGCTAGATGATAGATGGACAAATGCAAGTCAATTATCAAATAAAAAATACCCAGAAACAATTAATGGCCCATTGCTTGTTTCTTACATTACATTTTTAATAGGTGACAAGTTAAGAGTTTGATGACAGCTCAACTAATGTTGAGTGATAATGTAGTCGCAGTCAGCACACCTAGCCTGGAATTGGAACTGACTCTCAAGTGAGGCTGCTGGAACACACCGTTAGTGCTTGGCGGCTGATTTTTGAATTGAGGGTGACTAGAAAATACCATACCAGCATGCTATGATTTCCTCGCGATGTTTTCTTTCAACGGCAGCTTAAGTTCATTGCCGGGGTTGAACCTATGCCATATAATAAAAATAAATACATTAACAAAACAATACAACATGAATTAATCAAAACTTTGAAATTGATTGTTATCTTCATCGCTTTTCTCACTTGTACAACTTTTGACGGAGAAAAATTTCAAAATTTTCATAAAATTATCATTCGTAGGCCACAACCCTCGACAGGGCGCGACCTCCGCGGCGCCGCGGTACTCGCCGCAGATACAATCGCGTCGTTACAGACATAAACACGCTAAAACTTCCTTCCAACTGATATAAATTTAACACCTGTCTTACTGTCAAAACTATCCAAAAAAAGCGAATTTATCGCGTCGGGCGCCGTACATTACCACTTTGGTTAGTGTCGGCGTTCGTACCTCGCGAAGACAGCAAGCGATGTTAATGGAGAAAGTGTATAAGTTGTGCTAAATCGCGTGAACGCACGCAACTGCGACCGCACCTCGCGAACTTATTTCCTTTGAATAATTGTTGCCATCAGCGACGCTGAATGTTTTCTGTGTTTCGGTAAGTACAGGGTGTAACAGAAATAAAGCACTTTTATATGTATACAACTCTAATGGAAGTTCAGATCACAGATACCACCTACAATAATTCAAAATTTAGACATGGTGGCCTAGTTGAATAAACGCCTCAAATCGTCAGTTTAGAGGTTCGATATCGGCCAATGGAGTGTTTTGGATGAAATGATTACATTTTAATTTTACTTTAAAATACTGTCTTCGCTGTCTTTCACATGGGAGGTGCACAGCAGCCTGCAGTTAACATCAGGTGAGTTTTGGTCAAACATCTAGCCTGTCAACCATAAAAAAGCCCAAGTTGGAAATCTTCCGCCAAGCACAGTGTTCCAGCAGACCCGCTTGCGAGCCAGTTTCATTCCAGGCTGAGTGTGTATACCATCTTCTACCACACCGTCACGTAACATGAGGGCAAACACCTTGTCGATCATTAAAAAAAAAGTCAAATTAACTTTGGATTGGTTCTTGGACTATTCTAGTATTTTTACACCCTGTTTATATTTACGCCAGTATCTATGTCTATTTTCAATTTGGATTGTTACGTGGTTTTCATAAGTGCGTACATAACTAGGAGTATATGCGCGCGGTGTAGATACGGGAGAGCGTTTATATTCGTGGCTGATAATTTTACGATTTGTGTTATGGGTTATTGAGTCTTCAGTATTTACAACACCTGCAGCTATATAAGCGGTACTTAGTCTTAGTTTGATTGCGTATCGTCTGAGCATCTGGACAATTTCATCTCTTGAAAACAAGTTCAGTGGGACGATACAGGGTTACACGTAACTGTTAAACAAAAGCCGAAACCAATTTATTCTACCATTTAGACTAAAGTTATAAAACGTTTGTATCATTATATCTGTTTGATATCTTTTCGTGCCTAAACGGATGATGAGAGCTTTTCGAAATATAATTTTACAACTAAACTTTAACTAATTTTACAAAAGGTTATCCATACCTGGTTGCCTGGAAGATATTGCTTATAGCAATTAGGCCGCCACATGTGGCGCTAGCTGATAAGACTATTTTGTTTTCTATACCTTTATATTTATTTCTAGTATGCATGTAAGACTTTTTTATCTATCTATTTTTTACAACTATTATTTATTTATTTATTTATTATAACATTGCTAGGCATGTTTGCCCGATTTGAAAGCGACGACGCTTTCAAATCGGGAAGATGATTTTAAATCGAGAGACATGGAAAGCGACGACGCTTGCCATCTAGTGAAAAAAGTGGTCGAACATGGAGCACACAGTCTGGAAACGTTTTGTGCGTTTGAAGAGAATTTTCACTGTAAGAGGTGTCTTTTCTTAATATTACTCCGTTATCACCGTTCTATGTAACACTATAGAAAATAATATAAAAAAGCGAGTCAAATTCCGATAACAATATAATAACGATTTATAGAAAGAAAGAAAAACATTTATTTCTCCTTTTAAAACGTTAGACACGACATATAAATTAACATACAGACACAACAAATTTGAAATGACAGTAAGCGGGTTATCGCTGCAGTGACTAGTGCATTACAAAGAAAAAGGCTAGTGCTCAGCAATTGTGCTGGGGATTACTCCTCAGCGCTGATTTTCAGCACTGACCAATTATTTTCAGCACTGACTAATTATTTTCAGCACCGACCAGTTTGATAACGATTTGATAACAAGCATTTACGAGCAACATATTACTAAGTAGTTAATAAATTCCCACAAAAACCAGGCGACACTATACATACACGTAATCCAAAACCAACTCATAACAAAATCCTTGAGCGCACCAAAAACGCTAGGCAATAAAAAGACAATAATATCTTGAAGTTTATTAGTCCATTTGCAATGGTATACAACCTCAGGGCGAAGGTGAGACTTGTATCTATTTCACACAATTCCCGAATTTCGTACCAAGTTAGTCGTGTAAGCATTGGTATCACGCACTTCGAGTCTCGCTGCTTTACACGGGCGAGTTACTGGCACGGTTGCCGAGGCGAGTCACTAACTACTTGAGTTTATTCGTTTAATTTTTTTAAATAGGTGGATATTTAAGAATATACCGTGTATATAAATAAAGTGATCTAATTTTTTTTTTTTTATCGTTGACAGGCTAAGCCACTGCTCAACTGATGTTAAGTGACGATGTGGTCGAAGATGGTAAAGCACACCTCGCCTGGAATGGAATTAGCTCTCGGGTGAGGCTGCCGGAACACACCGTTAGGTGCTTGGCGACAGATTTTCAACTCGAGGGCTCGGCTAGCTACCAAGCTAGCCAGCCGAGTACTAGAAAATACCCTACCACCATGAGAAAGTGATATTTGTTGTTATGTAAAAGTAATAAG
Organism: Biston betularia; assembly: GCA_905404145.2. Taxonomy (NCBI): domain Eukaryota; kingdom Metazoa; phylum Arthropoda; class Insecta; order Lepidoptera; family Geometridae; genus Biston; species Biston betularia. Next base: position 878,998 of record FR989863.1, read on the forward strand.
ACGAACGAGACGCTCACTTGATGGTAAGAGACACCACCTGTCCATGACAATTACAGCGATACACAGAACTTTGTGTAATAAAACAAAGTTTAAGGCATCACTGTTTTAGCTCATTACTTTGAGACTCGCGATGGTTAGTCTCAACAGCCTAGTAATTTTGCTAGCTGCAGTACCTACCCTTCAAACCGGAACACAATATTGTTAACGAACTACTGCGAAACCGCTACTAGAAATCTCTCTAGGCGATAAGACCGCCGGTATACACCATGTTATAATTATTTTGTTTTATTATATTCTTTATCTCTTTTTTATGTTTCATATTTGTATGTTATTATGTATGTTTGGTGTGTAATAAAGTTGTATTCTATTCTATTCTTCTGCTTGGCGGCATAACACTGCGGTGGTAGCAACCAAGACGAGGTCGTGCTGAGGAGATGCTATGCCAGAGTTGAATAAAAAAAATTACCAACCTACAAACATTTGACAATTTTCTTTCACAATTTAGAGATGATCAACATCATTGCAGATAGCAGTTTAATAATTCCTTCACGATATAAATCAGCGAGATGAATATAAAAATGTGGTAACTATACCTAACAAAAATGATTTAGCGCTATACACAATAACATTTAAATTAAAGTCTATTCGGATTGTCCGAACGGTTTCCTCAGTGAATATTTATTTCGGGAGTTTTGTAAGTTTGTTTTCAACTAGGATTACCTACTATCGGGGACTAACGTAGGTGTTAATGTCACAGGTTATTTTTTCATTTGTTTTGAACTGTCCGTCTCAATTTAGGTAGCGTTTGGCTAATAACATAAGCGAGAGTTTTGGCGGGAACGCGGAAAGAGTCGTGTCGCGCCGTTGCATTTTTTCCAAAACTTGTGTTATGTCTAGTGTTCATGCATAAAAATGGTGGTGTTTTATTCATAAAGTGTCGAATCATAAGCGCGAGTGTGGGAAAATGATGTAATGTGGTGAAACATCACTTTTCGTGTTGCTTCCAAAATTCCATCAAAGCATTAAAGTAAAGTCGCCACTACTTTACTAAAGCATAACTGGACTTGACTGACACGGACTGTACTTGACTAAGACTGGATTTTGACTATAACTATAGCTACGAGGCAACTAATTTAACTTTTGAAACTTGAAAATATAAAACACTTGACTGGCAAATGCTCAAAATGCGACGCCAAAACCAAAAAAAAATATAAGCTTTTTTTCAGCTGCTTAAGATTTAATATGGCTATTAAATGTCAAGTAGCTGAAAATGCTGGAACAGTCCAAAGCGAGTAGTCATCACCGCCCAAACCTAGACGCGTAAAACACAGTGGTACCGAGTTGGGCAATTAAGGTGCGATCACGCGAGGCGCCGACGTCGCCGCGCCGGCCCTTAACGCACGTGCAAGTGCCCAAATTACCACGGATTTTTCATTAATGTTTATTACTTTCGCCACTAGTTACCGACCGCATATTGGCTGTTCGGGGAAACGACTCGCTTTCCACACAACTAGCGTGGTTTAACTCGAGGGGGTTACTGATGTCGTACCGTGCTCGTTTTTATTGTTGCAAGTCATGTACGTACATTATGGCATAATATTATTTTTTTTCTGTACCTACATTTTTTTACTAGATGAAGTGACGATTTACGTAAGACGGCTGGTAGTGGCTGGGAGCGAAAAACCGACGATCAGGCTGAGTGGCGTGTCCTGGGATACCTATGTCCAGCAGACTATGCAGGTTGTTGATAATGATGTTGACATTTTTCTGTTTTTGGTGTATACAAAAAACTGTTTCTATCTGTCTATTTTTTACTGTTGAAGGTTAGATGTTTGACTACATGTGGTGTAACTTCTTGCTAAGAGATCAAGCCTCCTTTGTTATATCCTACTCATTCTAATTTATTTCTTTACATGACATAGATACTGTCATTATTCTGCATTGTGCTTTTCAAGCTGAATAAAGCCAATGTTTTGGTCTAGTAATTCTTTTATTATGTAACAATTTATTCAGCTTGAGTTACTCTTATAAAAAAAAATAAAGAAACTATGGACAAAGATATAAAAAGTGATGCACCATTGGCTCGCGGCATGTCGGAAGGTTTGTCAAAATATTTACGCCCTGAACGTTTTGACGTTACGCCAGATTCTCCAAATTCTGAAATTAAATGGAAACACTGGAAGATTCTATTCACAAACTTCCTAAAGGTGGAACTACCTAAATCTGAAGGTATAAAATTAATGCTACTAATAAACCATCTGGATGCACATGTACACGAGCTAATTCAAGAATGTCAAACATATGAAGCCGCAATAGAAATATTAGATAAAATTTATCTTAAACCCAAAAACGTTGTGCACGCTCGACATGTTCTCGCAACAAGGCGTCAACAACCCGAAGAAACAATTTCACAATACGTCCAAACCTTGAAACGGCTCGCAAATGACTGCACTTTTGAATCTGTCACTGCTGAGCAACATAAACATCAATTCATCCGTGATGCATTCATAACAGGACTCTCGTCTCGTAACATTCGTCAAAGATTGCTTGAAAATATCAACCTCACTCTTGACGAAGCTCTAAATCAAGCTATTACTTATGAAACAGCTGAGAATAATGCAAAATCTTTCGCCAACGAAACGAAATTGACTTTAAATGCTGCTCAAACTCCAGAGCTACAAATTAGTTCACAATCGCACCCACCGTTGGAGCAAAGATTAGCTGCGGTAGCGCCACCAACTCAACAGCATAAACGTTGTTGGTTTTGTGGAGGAAATATACACCAACGTATAAAATGTCCTGCGTTTCATAACACCTGTGAACAATGCGGGAAAAAAGGTCATTTTGGCAAAGTGTGTCGCAGCTCCAAGCCTTCTGTAAATGCAGTAAATACAGGGGCTATAGAGCCTGACATGTGCGCTGCATCACCATCAAGTCTCAAGCAGGCAACGGTTCCTGTCATAATTAATCAGACTCGCGCCGATGCCTTAATAGATACAGGCAGTTCGATAAGTTTCATCAATAACGGCATTGCTCAAGCATTGAATCTTAGACATAAGCCATATCATCAAACGATAACTCTAGCATCACTCAATCATACTTCCGTTGTTCAAGGAGTTTGTTTCGCCACGATAGAATTAAATGGCTACACATATAAGCAAGTACCACTTTTAATAATTGAAAATCTTTGCGCCGATATCATAATTGGTCATGACTTGTTAAAAAATCACTCGTCAGTGGAAATGAATTTTGGAGGTAGTGAAAAGCCGCTAAAGATATGCAATGTTTTAGCTGCCAACATACCACCTGCATCCATATTCCATCATTTATCACTGGCAATCAAACCGATCGCTATTAAGTCAAGACGATACAGCGCTGTTGTACCTTGATGACGTCACTATCTGTGGCAAGAATAGAGATGAACACGATAAAAAACTTAGAAAAGTTTATGAAATCTGCACAAAAATACAAACTTACATTAAACAAAGACAAATGCGTTTTTGGGCAAGAATCGATAAAGCTTTTAGGATATACGATCAAGAATAACACGGTAAAGCCAGATGAAGATCGCCTAGACCCACTGATGAAACTCCCCTTACCCACTGATGCGCCTTCTTTAAAACGATCGCTAGGAATGTTTGCACACTACTCGAAATGGATAAAGAACTTTTCAGAGAAAGTTCATCCACTAATAGGAGTATCAACATTTCCTATGAATAATGAGGCCATGTCGTCTTTTCAGTCTTTAAAATCAGATATCGCAAAAGCATCCCTTACGTCAGTTCTAGAAGATACTACATTTACAGTTGAAACAGATGCTTCAGATCATGCTTTGGCTGCTACACTGTCACAAAATGGAAGACCTGTGGCATTCTTCTCACGAACTTTGACTGATCCGGAACGCCGTCATCCTGCCATAGAAAAAGAAGCTGCTGCAATCGTGGAGGCTCTACGAAAATGGCGTCATTTTTTACTCGGTAGACACTTCATTCTCATTACTGATCAAAGATCAGTTTCATTCATGTTTAATCAGAAACATACAAGTAAAATCAAAAACGAGAAAATCGAAAGATGGCGTTTGGAACTGTCTTGCTACAAATATGATGTTGTATATAGACCTGGTCGTGAAAATACAGTAGCAGATGCTTTTTCTCGCGTATGTGCGCACCTAAACCCGCAAAGACTGCACGAATTGCATAACGCACTTGGTCATCCAGGGGTTATAAGAATGACTCACTGGATTCGAATGAAAAATCTTCCATACTCGACTAATGACATAAAACTGATGACAGCGAATTGTAGAATCTGTGCAGAAGTCAAGCCTCGCTATGCAACTACAAAAGGCAATTTAATCAAAGCTATAGCGCCTTTTGAACGTTTGAACATAGATTTCAAAGGTCCTCTACCAACGAATACGCCAAATAAATATATTTTGACAATTATTGATGAATTTTCAAGATTTCCATTCGCTTTTCCTTGTAAAGATATGACTACAAACACAGTCATAAAATGTTTGAAGGAAATTTTTGCAATGTTCGGCTCTCCACAATTTATTCATTCAGACAGAGGTACATCATTCATGTCAAATGAGCTCAGAAATTTTTTAGTTCCTTTGGGCATAGCATGCAGCAGAACGACGCCATATAATCCGCAATGCAACGGTCAAGTCGAGCGATTAAACGGAACGCTATGGAAGACAATACAACTATTCTTACATTCAAAAGATATGGTAGTCACCCAATGGGAACAAGTTCTACCTTTAGCACTACATTCCATTCGCTCTCTATTGTGCACGAGCACTAATACAACACCACATGAACGGATGTTTAATCATCCCCGACGTTCTCCGACTGGAGAATCAGTGCCTTCCTGGCTATTGTCACCAGGACCAGTTTTGTTAAAAAAACATGTGCGAAGTTCTAAGTTTGACCCCCTAGTGGAAGAGGCGGAACTAATAGAAGCAAATCCGCTCTATTCGCATATCAAACTTAAGAATGGTACAGAAACAACCGTTTCAAATCGGCATCTGGCACCTTTGCCAGACGAAGATAATTTTGAAGATGCCATAGATGAGCTAATCAATGAAGGACAGGTCGCTGAGCCAGCCGAGCCTACGACTACAACACCGCAAGAAGTTACAGCACCACGTCATTCGTCACGTGAAAGACGAGCCCCTGCATATCTCGATGAATACATCTGCGATACCAACGCCACTTCATTTTAAAGCAGGGGTGAATGTGGTGTAACTTCTTGCTAAGAGATCAAGCCTCCTTTGTTATATCCTACTCATTCTAATTTATTTCTTTACATGACATAGATACTGTCATTATTCTGCATTGTGCTTTTCAAGCTGAATAAAGCCAATGTTTTGGTCTAGTAATTCTTTTATTATGTAACACTACAGTTAGAGTGTAGTCGGATGATAAACGCAACTGAGGGTCTAGACAAAGTAACATTGGATTAACATTTGAACAGCTGTCGAAATGTCACGTAGAGAGCTTATGTCAATCCCGTAAGTGTTTAGTAGGTTTTCGCTAATCGAATATTACTTTGTCTAGGTCCTCTGGAATGGAACTGGCTTTTGAGTAACGCTGCCAGAACACACTGTAAGGTGCTTGGCGATAATTTTTTTACATGAGGGTGGTAGTTAGCCAGTCGAGTAATAGAAAGTACTCTACCACCACGCTATGGTTTCCTCACGATGTTTTCCTTTATTGGCAGCTCAAGCTCGATGTTTGAATTTAAACCCACGCCCTTCGACGTGTAAACCGACCGAGTTAGCAGCAGCAAGCAGGAGGTCGTCTTGGTAGGTCCAACCGCAGGTTTTTTTGCAGTAGTGTGTAAACATTACTATGTTCTGGTTTGAAGGGTACCTAATGCAGCTAGCGAAATAAAAGGGCTGTGAAAGGTTAACAATCGAAAGTCTCAAAGTAATGAGCAGCAAGGCGGCGATGCCCACGAGTTTTGTTACTGAAAGTTCTGTGTATCGCTGCGATGGTCATGGTCATGCGTTATCTCTTACCATCAGGAGAGTGTATCGTGTGTATTACTTAAACATTGAAACAAATCTCTAAAGATAACTTTCTGTAGACAAATCAATTAAACAACTTTTCCCAGCAAAATGTTATTTCTAGATCGATATAATAAATTCGTGATAAACAAAAAACGTCATTTCAAAAGTATCTAGGCAAGAATCATTTCAACATCCATGCACCAAGCAATTAATACAGAGTTTAGGTTCAATAAAACTATGATATAAACAAGGATCGTAATAAACTGTGTTTTTATTTGTAACGGGCCTGTTACTCCGCTTTTATTGTGTACAAACTATTAATATACGATACACGAGCGTCTCTACTGTGCTAGCGGAACCAAAACACTTGAGGAAAACTAAGTGTTTTGGTAAATTTATTTTTGGGATTGTTCACCGAGCCAAGCAAGGTCTCCGAGTTTATTGGTTGATGAGCGGACGCATCGCGGTTTCACCCGCGTAATTCCCATGGGAATACAGGACCAAAAAGTAGTCTATGTCACCGGGGGATAGTGTAGCTTCCCAACGCTGAAAGAATTTTTGAAATCGGTAGTATCGGAATTCGTATGCTTGGGAGAGAATAACTGTTGTACTTGTTTGGTTACTGGTTTACTTGATGGTAGGTCTCCTTAGCAGTATATTGTCTAGGTAGGTACCACCGCAGTACAAGGTATTCTGTTGCCAAGAAGTAGTGTTTAAAAATGACTGTATTCCGGTTTGAAAGGTACCTACTATAATATAATAAAAGAGCTGTTCAGATTAACAATCGAAAGTCTCAAAGTAATGAGCAGCAAAGCAGCGATGCCTAGCAATTTTCAGTTATTTGTATCGCTGCAATGGTCATAGACATGATTTATCTTTTAGGAGAACGTACCTTCCATTATTTCTACACAAAAAAAAGGTACCGTTATCCAATCACTACAAACTTTGTTGTTTACACAGATACAGTATTTAGGCAAAATCGGCGAAGTGGTTGCAAATTTTATTAAGTGGTTTTGACATTAATGTTATAAAGGCGAATATTTGTGAGTGTGCTTTTATGTTTGTTATGAAATTTGGTAAGGAGGTAGCTGAAACCTTGGATTAACACATAGGCTAATTCTTATCCCGAAAAAATGTAGAGCTAGGATAACACTGCGGAGCGCAGCTAGTACCTATGTCATAAGCTGTCAGTTCTGAAACTTTTACGTAAATACATACATTTGAGAATTCAGCGTATGTCTATGTATATTGAGACCGTTAAAAAGGGAGTTTAGAAGAGACGGAAATATGCAGAAGGTACTTACGAGTCTAAAATTGAAGCGTATGATTCTATGTTAACTTTACTGAGTATAATTTTGCCTATATTAATCGATTACCAAAAAAGTAACCAAAAAAACTGCAATTTCAACACAAAGGAAAACGTAGTCGAATCAGTTTTTACATTCGTCTAATTGCGCGAACTAATCACGATCGGTTCGGCCGAAACAAATCGCAACGTATTGCGAAAACCATTGCTCAATCAAGACTCCAATAAAATCAATACGTTAGTTGTATTGTATGGAGTTATTAGACATACTGTTACTGGATTAATTAGAATATTGACCGGCGCTGGAGCTGTGGGAATCGAACGAACGAACTGTTCATAAATCTGCAGATTAGAAGAGTAGACAATTTACATAAACACAATTTTATGTAAACTCTTTTTTACTGGTTCTAGATCAACAGCTTGCAGTTGCAGGAAAAGAGTGGGCTAAAATTATAGTCCAAAGTTAAGTTAATTTGTCGCGATGTGTTACTGGTTAGCGTGTTTGGGTCACACATCAAAGGGCGTGGGTTAAAACCCCAACAATGAACATGAGGAAAAACATCGTGGAGAAACTATAGAACAAGTGCTTTCTAGTTCAGTAGTGCATAACTATATACAACCCTCTCCCTTCCTAAACAGAACATCTAAGATTAGTAAGCCTACTACCACGTTTCAACAATTATAAAAAAACCGGCCAAGTGCGAGTCAGACTCGCGCACGAAGAGTTCCGTATCTATGAAAACGGCAAAAAATACGTTTGTTGTATGGGAGCCCCCTTTTTTTCTTTTATTATGGCGTCGCATTTTGGACATTTGCCAGTGTCAAGTGTTTTATATTTTCAAGTTTTTATGTTAAATAAGTTGCGTAGTCCAGACCGTATCAGTCAAGTTTAGTCATGCTTTAGTAAAGTAGTGGCGACTTTATTATAAGCTTCGATGGAATTTTGGAAGCAACACGAAAAGTCATGTTTCACCACATTATATCATTTTCCCACACTCGCGTTTGTGATTCGGCACTTTATGAATAAAACACCACCATTTTTATGCATAAACCCTCGACAAAACACTAGTTTTGGAAAAATTACAACGGAGCGACACGACTCTTTCCGCGTTCCCGCCAAAACCCCGGGAGCCCTCTTAAATATTATTGTTATAGCGGCAATACAAATACTTACATCATCTGTGTAAATTTCAACTGTCTAACAACTCTGACTATCACGGTTCATGAGATTCAGCCCGGTGACAGACGGACAGCGAAGTCTTAGTAATAGGGCCCCATTTTACCCTTTGAGTACGGAACCCTAGAAACAATTCGCACACGAGTTGCAAATTCCTGACTACGTACTCCAGACGAAAGAGAATGTTTGATCTATTTGCGTGTGAGGTACTCTACAAACATCTCGGGTACTCTCTATAAATACAAACATTGCGCACTCCGCTTGTAATTTACACTTGTCACATTTTTATTCGTGTGCGCGACCGTGGGCACGTGGGCCACTGTCTCGTGATTTACACGCGAACTAAATAGCTGACTACTGGAAAAATTTGCATACTTACAAATATTAGCTTATTATATTGTAGCGATGATAGATCAGTGGAGCTGCCGGTGAAGGAAAACATCGTGCGGAAACCATAGCATGGTGGTAGGGTACTTCTAGTAGTCGGCTGGCTAGCTACAACCCTTAAGTTGAAAATCTGTCGCCAAGCATCTATCGGTGTGTTCCGGCAGCCTCACTTGAGAGCCAGATCCATTACAGGCTAGATGTGCTTTACTATTTCCGACCACACCTTCATTTAACATCAGGTGAGCTGTCGTCAAACAACTAGCATGACAACCATAAAAAAAAAATAACAGTGGCTCTGCTTCGCGAGCTGAAGGACCCATTCAAGACAAACATTTGTGTGACGAGCGTAGAGCTTTGTTCTGAGTAAGGGTGTTTTGTCAAAATAAAAAATAAAGTCGTATGATATTTCACACAGCGCCATCTAGCAGGGATGTTAGAAGGCCACTGTGAAATCCTTGTAACAGCCGGCTAAAAAGCTGGTATTAAAGACGGAAAACTGGTACCAAGGTTGCCAGATGTCGAAATTTAAAAAAAAATGGTTAAAAATCGCTAAATAACTTTGTTTCACACATATACCTATTAAAATAGGTATAGGTTTGTATTTTCATTCCTTGAGGTTGGAGCTAGTTTTTTAAAAGTACTCTGGATTGGAATGTTTTTTTATATGCATCTCAAAAATTTGTTGGTTATATTATACCTACGTATTTTCAGTGTATTTTTGTCGGTCAACCGATAATCTTGACATTTTTCGGTCTACGACAAATCTTGGTATTTTTGCGTACCAGGACCGAGCAACCTTGGTACATTGTACATAATGCTAAAACCTAGTATGAATACCAAGAAATTGGTACCTCTAACATCACTGCCATCTAGTGCCAAACTAAGCAAAGCTCCTCAAAGTTTCACCGGCGTAGTTCCCGTTCCCGTGGGAATCAGTATGCCACTCGGAGATAGTGTAGCTTCCCAACGGTGAAAGAATTTTTGAAATCGGTCTAGTAGATTCGGAGCCTATTCAATACAAACAAAAATCAAATCTTTCCTCCATAATTGTATACTTCTGTTCTGTCATCTTGGTGTGAATAATAAAGAGTTCATACAGAGAGTGAGTACATATCCTACTAATATTATAAATGCGAAAGCTTGCGAAGATGTTTGTTACTCTTTCACGCAAACACTACTGAACGGATTTGGAAGAAATTTGGTATGGAGGTAGCTGAGATCCTGGATTAACACTTTTTATCCCGAAGACATATAGCGGGCAGCACCGCGGGGCGCAGCTAGCAATGTATAACTATGGGAACCAGATAATACTTATATACGTGTTTTTTGTAAATGCATATCTATTATCAACTTATAATACATACAGAACACCTAGACACAAAACAAACATTATTTTGTCGTCACATAAATGTTTGTTCTAGTGGGAATCGAACCCACTCACAGTAATTATTGAAGTATATACACTAACAAATTAGTCACTACAACTAACAACAGCTGTATCCATATAAAAATAAGTATCAATCCGTGATTTAGTCCACAAGGGATAGATTAGATCCAGTACAGAAATAAAGCACATTACGAGATTGTTTTGATGAAGGGAGATGTTTATCTCGGTTATAAATATATTAAGCCAAGTGTAGGTACTGGGGGAGGTTTATTTGGTAGGATTATTGATGCTTTTGGATTTCTAATTCTTTTTTTCAGTGAAATTCTTAGGTCTATAGACTTTTTAGTTTGATTACTTGGTGGTACATTGCTTTAGTAGGATATTGTCTAGGAATATACTAAAGTAGTATAACCATTACCAAGTAGTTGTGTTTTAACGTTATTGTGCTCTGGTTTGAAGGGCATTCATTGTCTCTAGCAAACTTTTTCTCAGTCTCGGTCAAGCGCTCGAAGAGTCAACACGTCCTAAAGATGCCTCGTGTAGAGGCGAAACACGTGTCAGCAAGTGGTTACTGCAGCGAAAAGAGGATATAAAGACTTTTTTTTATATTAATTAGTTTTTTCTTTCATTTGTTTTAGTTTTAAGTTTATGTCAAATTAAATTTTAGATATTAAGTAAAGTTTTGGATAAGTTTCTAATTATTCAATTATTGTTAAATTAGTTGAATTTAAATCCACATCACTGGTTGTAACTGAAACGACTGTTAAGTGGAAATAAACTAGATATATACCTTGAATATTCAACTTATTAAATTTTTTATGGCAATGCGTTATCTCTTAGGTACTATCAGGAGAACATCCTGTTCGACTTTTTATCTTTACATTAAAAAAAACTCTACATGGTCATACTATGTAGGTATTTGGAACTGGACTGATCGTAGGCGCCACGGCTAGGGTTATGCAGCTGTGTCTTTCTATCGAGTTTTTCTACAGAATAAGTCATTCGAATTAAATAAATCACACTAACATTATAAAAGCGCAAGTTTAAGAGTTTGCCAATTTAATTCAATTCAATCCAAGGTTTAAATGGGCGTCTTTGAATCCAGAGTAAATTGGTTCCTTCTGGGTAAACGTGCTTCTTAGATCCCACTACTCATAACATCAGACGGGGTGTGGTCAATCGTGAACATTCAGAGTAAAAATGTCTAATCCAATTAAATTGTTTGTTTGCTCGAATATATAGCTAAGATCTTAAAATAATAATACAAAGATTCTACCAAAACAACCTTACGTGAGGTGTGCAAATGTCAATTTATATGAATAATTTTAATAGTTTATGTGAAAGTATTGAGACGAACAAAATGTCTTTATGGTAAGATGTAATGTCCATTACTATTGCAGCGATACCCTAAATTTTTAGTAACAAAACAAAATCTAGACCTTCGTTATTTTGGCGCTCATAACTTTGAGTGATTTGATGGTTAGTCTCAACAGCGTTAGTTTTGTTAGTTTTGTTAGCAGTAGTACCCTTCAAACTGGAACCCAATAATGTTACAAACTACTGCTTGGCGGCAGAATACTTGATACTGGTGGTACCTACCCAAACGATCTCTTACTTAGGAGACTGCTACCACCAAGTAAAAAAAAAATGAGGTTACGATAATATGTCAAAGGAGTTTTGGCGCGAACGCGGAAAGGTCGTGTCGCCGCATTATATTATTTTAAAAAACTTGTGCATTTTTCGAGTGTTTGTGTATCACAATAGTGGTGTTTTATTCATAAAGTGCCGAATTATAAGCGCGAATGTGGATAACTGATATAATGTGATGAAACATAATTTTGTGTTGCTTTCAAAACTCCTTTGAAGCTTGTAGTAAAGTCGCCACTACTTTACGAGAGCATGCCAAGACTTGACTTCGATTTACTTTGACTGTGACAGACTTACTTTACTAGTTTTATCCTCATTAGACACTGGCAAATATAAAAAGTACGACGCCAAAAACATAGAAGAAGTAGAAATACAATTACAAGTAGAAATTGAGGTTCAGTAATGCCAAAAATGGGAGTTTTGGCGGGAACGCGGGAAGAGTCGTGTCGCTCCGTTGTATTTTTTTCTAAAACTAGTGTTTTGTCGAGTGTTTATGCATAAAAATGGTGGTGTTTTATTCATAAAGTGCCGAATTACAAGCGCGAGTGTGGGAAAATGATATAATGTGGTGAAACATGAGTTTTCGTGTTGCTTCCAAAACTCCATCGAAGCTTTGTAGTAAAGTTGCCACTACATTACATAAAGCATGACTGGAATTAACTGACACAAACTTGGACTTGACAAAGACGACTTTGACTAAAACTAGCTACGATGGCACTTATTTAACTTTTGAAACTTGAAAATATATAATTACTTGACACTGGCAAATTCTAAAACGCGACGCCAAAACCAAAGAAAAAAAAAAAAAAAAAAAAAAATGCCAAAAATGACATTTCTCATCTGTCATAGTAAGTAAATTTATTAGACGACAACAAATTTAGAATCAAGAAAATACTAATTATAACCACGTAGGCTTCTTTTTATAACGGAAAACACCTGTAACAAACGACGAAATTGATGAGTTTCAAATCGAAGAGAAAAAGTATCGATACAAGTATATCCAGTAGGTATAACTCGAACCCTATTCACAGTTGTATAAATCACAGTAATACAAGTCGAAAGTGTGACTGGCCACAGTTTAGGCAGCAGCCAGTGCGTGGAATGGCCGAGGTTGGAGTAAAACTTAAATATATCGCTCAACGTTCTCGTGAATAATCGTAGGAGAGAGATAAAAGTTTACTGAGACGTTATTAAAAATGCCGCGACGTGCGAAGAAGGGCATCTCGGAAATGGATACGGTGCTTTACAATTTACTTAGGGTGATACTTTATTTAAAAACAAACATGATGTAACAATATATCATCAATTGGCTGCCCTGTTAGCTCATTTGGTAGTCTATCTATTTCAAGAGATGTAGGGCGTGGGTTCAATTCCCACTCAGGTAAATAATTTTATGTGATAAGCATAAATCTTTGTTCTGTTTTTGGGTGTTCTGTATTATATCAGTTATCTGTTTCCAACAGTACATGCTTTGTTTAGTTTGGTGCAAGATGGCGATGTGTCAAATGCCCTAGGATATATTTTATTTCCCACTCCTTCAAGTAAACAGGTTACTTTGAGGTGAGCTAGCTCCATCCTTAACTGATCTTGATCACAAAACGTCTTGTCAAATAAACAAATCTTTCGCCTACCTACTACTGTTTGTTGCGTATCACTCTTATGTTTGCAGTTTATGAGTACAATTAAGACTAATAATTAAGTATGTATTTTCAACCTTCGACGCAAAAACGACGGTGTGTTATAAGTTTGACGTGTCTGTGTGTCTGTATGTCTGTGGCATCGTAGCTCCCAAACGGCTGACATTGATTTTGTTTGAAAGGTGAATTATTCGAGTGTTCTTAGCTATGTTTTATGTTTGATGAAAATCGGATCAAGATGGCCGCCGCCACAAAATGGCGGCTTACATAATAATTTTTTCACAACTCCCTCAATATGAGTATCAAATGAAAGGGCTTGAATATTAAAATACTGTACACTACGACAAATTTCAAATTATGAAAGGATGATAGCGTCTTCCACAGATCTGATCAACTCGAAATTTGGCATGCTGTTACTGGTGCGGGGGATGTTTTAAATTTTTACTCGCTCTCTAGTAAGCGCATGAAAAAAATCCTTTTGAGAGAATATACATCTCAATCCATATTAATGTGGAATCAACTTTTTGAATTAGTGAATAAGCTATTTGACTCTATTAACAATATGGTACAAATTGATATAATCCTAATAAATTACAGCGTAAAAAAAGCATATTCATATATTTTAAGAATAAAATATGTTTATTTTGTGTAATAAAAACGACAATAAAAATTATTTATTTTGAGTTTTGGTCACGTGATGTGAAACACTCTGTGATTGGTAGCAACTCTGATGACGTCACACGAAAGTAAAAATTCAAGAAAACAAACAAACTTTCACCTTGTTTAGCTTGTTGTTTACTTTGGTGTGACGTCAGATGTGTCACGTGACCAGGGTCATGATCAAAATTGCATTATGGTGCGTTTTTTTCTCATTCAAACTTTCATATCGGTTTTTAGCGAAAATACGACAGATCCCAAGGAAATATAGACGTGATGTGCAGTAAATATAATTAGAAATTATTTAAAACTATTTCCAAATAGTAGTCAAATAGCCTATTCTCCTCCTTGAGCTCGAGGTCACACATCCCAGCGCCATGTAACAACGAGTGCATCCCACCCACACAGACGCACATTATTTTGGTGTCGACGTTGCCACATCCCGTTGAATTATGCGGAGTGTCCGCGGCCCTACTTGCCGGACATTTCTCCAATTTATAAAGATTACGGAATTCGAGAAGTACGTGTGTTGCCCAACCGAACGCTGGGACAATGACGAATCTCTTCAAAGTGCTGGTCGGTGTATGTTGACGAGAGTTTTAAGTAAGCTCGTGACCATGGTCATCGTTATTGTTGAAATTAATATTAATTCATTAAAAAAAAAAACAAAATTAAAAGTAAAATTAAAATTAATTAAATTGATTGCAATTTTTTAATTGTGTGTGTTATCTACACTAATATTATAATGAGAAAAGATTTGTATTTTTGTATGTTTGTGAAGAATAAACTCAAAAACTACTGGAACGATTTCAAAAATTTCTTTCACCATTAAAATGCTACGTTATGCCTAAGTGACCTATTAGGCTCTATTTAATACTAGAATTTAATTAAGAAATAAATGTCCACCCGAGCGAAGCCGGGACGGGCCGCTATATTGTATAAGAACAATTGTAAAAAAAACAAGACTGAACCGTTGAAGCAAATAAATAAGAAATTGTGATCAAAGTGTTATAGGTACGCATGCAAAGCATGAGATCAGTGTGCTGTTTAAAAACTACGGACTCTTGTAAACCTTATACTTATATTAAAGAATTGATGATACTTTTTTCTTGTATGTTTGACAGGCTAGGTGTTTGACCACAGCTCACCTGATGTTAACGTGACGGTGTTGATAATGGTAAAGCACACCTAGCCTTGAGTGGAACTGGTTGGGTGCTTGGTGACAGATTTTCAACTTGAGGATGGTAGTTAGCAATCCGATTACTAGGAAATACTCTACCACCATGCTATGGTTTCCTCACGATGTTTTCCTTCACCACTCAATTATTTTTTTATATATTAGTGTATTTTAGTTATTCTATGTATTGTTATTAGAATGTATATATATATATTATTTATGTTATAGTTATGTATTTTCTTATGTGCATATCCTCGTTATTGGCACACCCCGTCTTTTCTTAGTCTGATCCCATCCGTCCTAAGGTTGCCCGGAAGACATCGCTTTTAGCGGTAAGGTCGCCAGTTGTTACACCTATATTTAAGCCATTTCTTCTGTTTTGTGTTCTTCTGTATTTTACTGTGTACAATAAAGAGTTATCAATCAATCAAGTTCATTGTTTGAACCCACGCCCATCAGCAT
This sequence comes from Biston betularia, assembly GCA_905404145.2. NCBI lineage: Eukaryota > Metazoa > Arthropoda > Insecta > Lepidoptera > Geometridae > Biston > Biston betularia. The sequence continues at coordinate 894,848 of FR989863.1, forward strand.
GTGAACCAACCTCGTTTACCACTGAGCAATCATCGCTACAAAGTAATAATAAAGAATGAAAAAAATATTGAAATTCCCCTGTTTTTACATTATTGTGAAATAGCTTTATTCATTAGAAATAATTTAAAAATGTATCAATGCATGCAAATCATTGGACTAAAGTGGGCTGATGATGATGATGATGCAAACTTTAACATCTATAAACATTTTACAAAAGCACAATTTTAAAAACGGAGAAACGTTATTTTTTAGAATCATATTTGCATTTACAAGATGTAAAACTATTACAATATATTTATTACCAATTTCGACTTCAAGATTTCTAAATACGAAACGAGTAGGAAGTGCAGTTATGGACCTTGTATAGAAGTTATTATTGAATCAGCTTATTTGCATGGGCTAAGCGTCATAAACTACCTAACGATATTGAGATAATTCTGTGTGTTTAACATATGAATTCCGAACAAGAGATGGCTTCTGCGGCGCCCATCCCAGCTAACGGATTTAATAGTCAATTCAAATTTATGTTGTAAACAGAATAAATGGCAGAAAGGTTAAACAAACATTTGTATGTATTTAATTTCGAAATAACACGGTCAATGTAGCGCAGTTGACGTTAATATACTTATCGATATCGTCTTTAATGCAATCGAAAAGATTTCTCTTCATTACTTAGATAAATAGACTGTCTGGCTTCTTCGGAAAAAGTTTTAAAGCCTTGAACATCGACGCAAACGCATCGTTGCACATCTATCGCATGTTGTATGTTTTTCGCGATGGCGCAGTAGTTAGCGTGGTCACTTCACTACTACTACTGGATTCGAACCCCAACAATGAGCTTGAGCTGCTGGTGAAGGAAAACATCGTGAGGAAATCATAGCATGGTGGTAGGATACTTTTTAGTACCTACTCAGCAAGCTAGCTACCACCCTCAAGTTGAAAAGCCGCCAAGCATCTAACGGTGAGTTACGCCAGTTTCAATTGAGAGCCAGTTCTATTCCAGTCTAGGTGTGTTTACCATCTTCGATCACACCGTCACTTAACATCAAGCGAGCTGTGGTAAAACACCTAGCCTGTCAACCATAAAAAAATATGGGAAAAAATATTTTGACTAGATACGTTACGTATTTAAATGTGCAAAAACCTGTATTTATACGCGTTTTTTTTTATTTTTTGTTTGTACCTACTAGGTATGAAATTATTTTTTTAATGTTAAAGTAATAAAACGAAAGACTCCTCGGTAAAAGATGACACATGACCATTGCAGCCGAACTTTGAGTGGCAAGTACGTACTTAGTTGGGGGGTGTTAAGTACCCCCTAACATGACTTCCTGCTAAGGAAGTGCCAAGTAAGTGGTAAGTCGGAAGGGCCAAGTCCTCGACCGTGGGAACTTCTGCTTGAACATCTACATTGATATTTTCTACTCACACAGACGTACATACGTCTGACGTTAGATTTGAATACATTGACGTCACGCTAAAATAGATAAGGAGAGTTAAATTACTATAGCCACGAGCAAGAAGGAGACAGAATGTTTATTCCTATTGCCGGAAGCGGATTTTACATTGATTATCTGTTACATTATGACAGAAGTTTTTTTTTTTTGTTTTGGCATCGCGTTTTGAATATTTGACAGTGTCAAGTGTTTTATATTTTCAAGTTTCATAAAGCAACCGTGGGAACTTATGATTACATTGAAATTTTCGCTCTGGAAACGAATAAATCTACCTTCGGTGTTTCGTACAAATTAAATGTTCATCACGACTTCGTATTCGTATGACGTTTGATGAAAGTCACAGAGAACACGAATGTATTTAGTAATAGTTAGTTGCATCGCGTAGCCTGCGGGCACGTAGCAAGTAGGCAGCATAGGGTGGGGCGTAGATGGAGAAAACAATGGGGCCGATGGGTTTTTGAGATATTAAATGAAAACCGTTTTAATATCGGGCACCATCTTTATTCACCGTTCAGAACCGACGCCTTCCCATAGACCACACGATTCAACATTTTCCATAGAGTAAGGTGGACCGCACACGGATAAGGCTTACTACATACATTACAATATATTTAACATGGGTTAGCTAGTCTACACTAATAATATTGTTATAATCATCGAATTATCGATGAATATAATATTGTAAAGGTTCTGTCATTTTTTGTTTATCTACGTTAGTATTGCATGTACATGAACATGATTATGTTTGCACGGCGCAATGCAGAATATGGCGCTCTTTGAGTTTTTTAATATCCATTTATCCATTTTATACCCATTTACGCAATAGGTATGAATTATGAAAAACTTCTGGACCCATTTTAAAAAAGTAGTTTAGAGTAATTACTATGAGGCTATATTTATTACTAGAATTTAATTAAAAAATAAATGTCCACCCGTGCGAAGCCGGGACGGGCCACTAGTTAATTATAAATACAAACAAAAAGATAATAATTAAACTACTGAAGCGTGTAGAGGTAACAAACAAACACAGACATTTTCTTTTCCGTCTTTGCTTGTTTCTCATTTTTATAATATTATGTACACAAGATGAATAATAAAAAATAAACAAAAAAGCGTCTGTGCACTAATCACTGATTCACTCCACTAAATTACATAAAAGCGTCAATATCGTGGTAACGTATCATTTACTCAAACTAAAGAGGTAAGACAACAAAATAATACGACCGAGCGCGGTCGGTCGGTATTTAGTTGCACACTAGAAGAATCAAAATACAAAACGGGCGGGAAGCATGCGTGCGGTGCTCGGTACCGCCGCCGCCGCGCGCCCACCTCTTGCGGCCTCTCGCGACATGCTATAGGTACACGTGCCTCGTGACGTCAGATTCGTCAGAGAGATTGATTCTTCGAAGAGAGAGATGGTTTGTAGCGCCTACCAAAATAAAACAGCAACAGACGTAACGCAGAAAAGAGGTTTTCAGCAGGCACTATCAGAAATTTTCATCAAACTATCCGTACTTATCTGCTAATAGAATAAACAAAACGTACAATAAAAGGTCTAAGCCTTAAATGTATCTGCATCAAAGTTAGCATCTATAAAATTGCGCCTTTCCTATAATTTTTTTGATATCAAGATTACGGTTTAAAAATAATTTGGCCATATTCTATTTCATAATTTCAAGAAACGAAAAGCGTTTGAAACTATTTTTTCTCCAAGCATAATAATTCAGGATATGTACTATAGTATTCATTAATTGCAAACTTCCACATGATGTATAACGGCACAAAAATGTTGACAAAAACACATCGATTGCCTTATTTCACAAGACTTGCCCGTTAAAAAAGGATATTGTTACAAGTTCTTGATAACATTACTCATACATAGAACCGAAACAGATGCGGGAAAAAAACGCAATCGCGTCGCCACGTGCTTCCCGCGGCGGAAGCGTATAATGTCCCCCCCAGCCCCCTCTAAGCCCTTCGACGACCCCTCCCCCCTCCCCCCTAAGTCTACTCGCGGCTATTTCTAGTAACGGAGACACTTGCCATGTACTTTACTAGATGTTTGGATGGGCTTTTTCTTGTCGCCGTATAGAGTTACAAATGTGACAGAATTGGGCAACAACACAAACAAATTCAATTCGATAATGTTTTTTACTAGATTTGATATACATGCACAAATAAAAATATTATCATTATGTATTAAAAAAACTAGTTGCGCCCCGCGGTGTTACCCGCTACATGTTGTCGGGACACAAAGTAGCCTATGTGTTTATTTTTAGTTTTTTTTTTTGGAAGGCAGTAGTTTTTTAATTATTGATACGAAAGGTGTTTGACCACAGCTTACCTAATGTAAAGTGACCGTGTGGTCGAAGGCACCTATGGTAAACACTGACATTTTATGGTATAAACAAATGTTTCATCTGTGTCTGGGTGTTCTGTATGTATTATAAGTATGGATTTAAAAAAAAAAAGTATTCTATCAGTTATCTGACATCCATAGTACCAATTATGCTTAGGGGTCAGATGGCGCTGTGTGTATTGTCCTACGATATTTATTAATTATTTACCTAGCCTGGAATGTGTTGAAGTGGACGCAATAACGCCTACGTGTTTTAAATAGCACATAACGTTTATTTAAATTTGCTCTTGTGCTTTCTCTTTCTTGTTTCTCTCGCGCTAATCAAGTACCATTGTCTCCGTATATTAAATTAAGAATAAATAATTCAAACCAACAATAAGCTCAGTGTACAGTTATTTCTACAGGTTATGGGCTAATCCATACCTACGTAAATAAATATTTGCTAAAAATAAAGTATTTGCAGAGTTTAAAGATAAAAAAATTTTTTCATAATCTAAAACGCACGCGCCGACAAAAAAAAAGTGCAAAGCAGATTCTTTTTCAGCATAAAATTTGTATTTTATTGCGATGTCAGCAATAAATAATGGACTAATGAATATAGACAAATTAACTGGAAGGGACAATTATGCAACTTGGAGTTTTGCGGTGAAAGCATATCTACAACTCGAAGACTTGTGGGAATGCATCCAACCTAGCGAAAAACCCGTAGATACCAAAAAAGACGTAAAAGCGAAATCGAAACTGATTTTATTAATTGATCCCATTATATACGTGCATATAAGAGAAGCCACGACAGCAAAGGAGGTGTGGGACAACTTGTCACGAGCTTATGAAGATTCCGGATTAACCAGGAAAGTTGGTTTGCTTAAAGATTTAATAAATACTACATTAGAATCTAGTACATGTGTAGAAGATTATGTCAATAAAATTATGACATCTGCACACCGGTTAAGAAACATTGGTTTCCAAGTAGACGACGAATGGTTAGGTACTCTGATGTTGGCAGGTTTGCCGGATTTATACAAACCTATGATTATGGCTTTAGAAAGCTCTGGTGTCAAAATATGTGCTGATTCAATTAAAAGTAAATTATTGCAAGAAATAAAGTTAAGTGACACAAATGTTTTCTATTCCAATGCGAGAAACCAAAAAGCAAGCAGTAGTTTTCAACAAGGGCACAAAAGGCAAGAACAAGGGCAATCAAAAGGGCCAAGATGTTTTTATTGTAATAAACATGGTCATTTAAGTAAAAATTGTTGGTCGAAGAAAAATAAAAGTGAAACAAAAAACAGTAATAGTTTTGTTGCCGCTTTTTCAGCCACTATGCAGAATAACAGTCAGTGCTGGTACATCGACTCAGGTGCCTCAATGCACATGACAACACACAGAGAATGGCTCCAGGAAGAAACTCCTCCACCTGTAAGAAATATCAGGATCGCTGATGATAAAATGCTCCGAGTAGAGTGTTGTGGTAATGTAATTATATCAGTACCGGATGCACAAGGACATACAAATAAAATTCAGGTGAGAGATGTTCTCTATGTACCAGACTTATCAACAAATCTAATATCAGTCAGTAAATTGATAAAAAGTGGTTGTAAAATTGAATTTAATGACAATGGCTGTAATATATTTAGTCAAAATAGACAAAAAATTGCAAGTGCAATTCTGAGCAATAGTATGTATTGTTTAAAAACAAATGAAGTAGCCCATGCCATGCCCGCTACTATTGATACTGATACCTACTTGTGGCACCAACGAATGGGCCACCTGAATCTCACCGATATAATGAGAATTCCAAACTGCACTACTGGTGTAAAATTGTCTCCGCTAAAAGAAGATATTACCTGTATAAGTTGTTTAGAAGGTAAACAGACTAGGCAGTCATTTCCGTCAGAAGGCTCCCGGGCAAGAGAATTGCTAGAAGTCATCCACTCCGATATATGTGGACCGTTTCAGACTGCGTCACTAGGAGGTGCCAGGTATTTTATTACCTTTATAGATGATTTTTCACGTAAAGTGTTTGTTTATCCAATTAAAAATAAGTCAGATGCAATGGAAAAATTTATTGAATTTAAAAATAGAGTTGAAAATGAGTTGGATAAAAAAATAAAAAAAATAAGGACAGATAATGGCAAGGAATACATGAACAATAATTTTCAAAATTTTTTGAAACGATTTGGTATATTTTCAGCATTCCAATGTATACACACCACAACAAAATGGACTAAGTGAACGAATGAACAGAACACTTATAGAACGGTCTAAATGTATGATTTTAAAAGCTGAATTACAGAACTATTTCTGGGGTGAAGCAGTCGTCACAGCAGCTCACATCATTAACCGTTCTCCGACCAGAGTTCTTAATTACATCACTCCTGAAGAAGTGTGGACAGGCAAGAAACCTGATCTAAATCATATTAAGGTATTTGGATGCAAAGCTATGGTACATATACCAAAAGAATGTCGTCAGAAGCTAGATGCAAAGTCACGAGAGTTGACATTTGTTGGATACAGTAAAGGTATCAAGGGCTACCGTTTCATAGACCCAAAGCTAGCAATACTGAGCAGAGATGTTGTATTCCTCGGGGCCACCGTAAAACGAAATTTGATAAAATTAGTTTCTAACAACAACAAAAGTAACAGAGAAAAATTAAAGAAAATACAGAACAAATAACGAGAAATGAATCAAAAATGTTTAACTTACTATTAATTTTTTGATAATGTGAATGAAAAAATTCAAATTTGTGAAAATGATTAAAATTAAAGAGAAGAATATCAATCTGTAACATTGAATAATACTTGGACAATGGTTGATTTACCTCCAAACAAGATATATTGTTTATAACAGTATATGTAGACGATATATTATATTTTTACAATAATGATCAAACTGGTTTAATGATAAAAAGGAAGTTAAATGAAAAGTTTCAAATGAAGGATTTAGGCGAAGCAAAACGCTGCATTGGTTTCAGGATTAAACAGAACACTGGAAAGAATGAAGTATCACTGGACCAATCATTGTACATTAAAAAAAAAAAAAAATACTTGCTCGATTCAACATCTGAAAATGAAGAGGAAGTAGTAACAAACATTATGTAGAGGAAGCAGTAACAAACATTCCTTATCAAGAGCTGATAGGATGTCTATTGTATTTATCACAAGGAACCAGACCTGACATATCATATATTGTAAACCAGCTAAGTCGATTTAACAATAAACCGACAATGCAACATTGGACAGCTGCAAAGAGAGTACTGAGGTACTTAAAATACACTCAAGATACTACATTAACCTTTAAAGGAAATTGTACCAATATTATTGGATACTGCGATGCTGATTGGGCAACCGACACGGAAGACAGAAGATCATGTTCGGGATATATCTTTATGTTTCAGGGCGCCGCCATTAGTTGGTGTTCTAAAAGACAGCCTACCATTGCCTTATCCAGTACTGAGGCTGAATTTATGTCTCTAGCTTCAGCTGTACAAGAAGCTATTTGGCTGAAACAACTTGAGGAAGATTTCTGGCCATCTCTATCTGAAGCTCCAATATTAATTTTCTGTGATAATCAGAGTTCTATCAGAATTTCAGGTAATGACATCTATCATGCACGAAGCAAGCATATTGATGTACGGTACCACTTTGTGAGGGAGCGTATAGCGAACAACCAAATCACCGTTCGTTACAAGAGCACTCAGCACATGGTAGCTGATGCACTGACGAAAGGGCTACACCGGCCGAAACACGAAGTCTTCTCAAGAGCTATGGGTTTGCGTCCAGAGGAGGGTGTTGAAGTGGACGCAATAACGCCTACGTGTTTTAAATAGCACATAACGTTTATTTAAATTTGCTCTTGTGCTTTCTCTTTCTTGTTTCTCTCGCGCTAATCAAGTACCATTGTCTCCGTATATTAAATTAAGAATAAATAATTCAAACCAACAATAAGCTCAGTGTACAGTTATTTCTACAGAATGGAACAGGTTCTCTAGTGGCACACTTCTGTTTTTTTTTTTAATGTAAAAGTATTGAGACGATCGAGGCGCTCTCCTGATGTTAAGAGATAACGCCTGTCCATGACCATTGCAGCGATACACAGAACTTTGAGTAACAAAACAACGTCCAGGGCATCGCTGCTTTGGCACTCATTACTTTGAGACTAGATGGTTAGTCTCAACAGCCCAGTAATTTCGCTAGCTGCAGTACCCTTCAAACCGGAACACAGTAATGTTTGCACACTACTGCTTGGCGGCAGAATATCTGGTACTGCGGTGGTACCTACCTAGACGACCTGCTAAGGAATTCTACCACCAAGTAAAGTGTCGGTACACACTTTTAGATGCTGTTATTCTACAGTAAGTATCTGTTGTAAATTTGTATGGCAGCATCCCAGATCCATCCATCGAATGCCACCTCTAGCGCGTTCTAGCGCGTTCCACAGAGGCATGCGCCGCGCCGCACTGGCCATCCGGTGCGATCCGCGGCGCGCGCGCTACTCCGCTTGACTCATCGCAATCATTGCTTATTCCTTTTATTTTCAATTCCACCTTTGAAATATTTTGATTGCTTATTTATTAAACTTCCAGTATTTGTAATTAATGAAATGTTACAATGACCTAACGCAAGATTTCCATTTGTGCTTTTTAATTTAAGACTGTTCAGATAATTATTTTAGGGTAGTATAGTTCATAAAATATTTATTGTATGTAGCATCATAAATAGAATTAAAATAGTGTTATATAATATTGTATGTCCGTGATGGACATCGCTGTTGATGCCCATATATTTGTAACATCTTTGTACACAATGATACAATAAAGCATACTCTGATTCTGATTCTGAAGATGATCCTTTATGGTGATTTTTTATACAAGTCCTTGAAATGTTATGTCAGTCCCACTGTCCCGCAAGTGAAAGTTTGGATGGATGGATGGATGGATGTTTGTTAGCGGGTAATACCGCCGGGCGCAGCTAGTTTAATATAAACCTTTAATATATATATTTTTTTTTGTGACAAATAATGAGACGAACGAGACGCTCTCCTGATGGTAAGAGATAACGCCTGTCCATGACCATTACAGCGATACACAGAACTTTGAGTTACAAAACAAAGTCCAGGGAATCGCTGCTTTGGTGCTCATTACTTTGGGACTTTCGATGGTTAGTCTTAACAGCCCAGTAATATAAATGCTGAATCTTGTATATGTTAAAATAAACCACTTTACTTTATTTAACCATTTACCAATGTCATCTATCGTGTTTTTTCTATTATTGGTTGCCTGCAAGAGATCGCTCTTAGCGATAAGGCCGCCACTTGTAGCACAAGCTCATAAGATTATTTTGTTCTCTGTACTTTTTTGTTTATGGTGTGCATAATAAATAGTTTCTATCTATCCATCTAGCTGACCCCGGCCGTGTTCGCAGCGTCTAACGTCTAACCTACCACGTCCAATTTATAAATCTAAAATACCACTAAAACCCACAAAAAAAAAACATCATAAAAATCGGTCTAGCCGATTACGAGTTCATGCAAAACTAACGCACTAAAACTGATTGTTATAAACAGAGAGAAAGTATTTTGTAACATCAAACAAAAAACAAACGCACAAAGACTAATCAGGAGCAGTTACAAAATAAGGGCTCACCTCAGCATAATGCTGGAAGCATAGAAGATTATTAGTTACTTGAACTTAGTTATCTGAGAGGACGTTATAGTCCGACTAAGAATACAAGTAACTACCTAAGTTACTAAAGAAATCAAAAAAATAAGCGAAACGTCCTTACAAGTCATCATGACTCAACAGTTTGAACGTCGCCATGTAAACCACGGTTGTGCTAACTGCTCAGTACAATCACATTATGCAAATAAGTGCTATGATTACAAACACATGAGCATTACCTACGGGTACCTTATCACACACAGATTTCTGCTTTTGAATTACCTACGATTTTAGCTCAGTGGCGCATTCGACTTTCACGCAACTGCATGTTTGTTGAGAGCTTTCTCAAGGGTTAACAGGCTAGCGTTCAAAAACACTTTTAGAATTTAAAATATAAAAATAATGAAAGAAATCCACGACTTTTCCTATTCTTTATAGGTTTAATTTTTTTTTGTCTATCATATACTTTCTGGGATATTTATATTAAATAAATAAATATCGGACATTTTTTTTTTTTTTTTTTTTTTATGTAAAAGTAATGGGACGATCGAGGCGCTCTCCTGATGTTAAGAGATAACGCCTGTCCATGACCATTGCAGCGATACACAGAACTTTGAGTAACAAAACAACGTCCAGGGCATCGCTGCTTTGGCACTCATTACTTTGAGACTAGATGGTTAGTCTCAACAGCCCAGTAATTTCGCTAGCTGCAGTACCCTTCAAACCGGAACACAGTAATGTTTGCACACTACTGCTTGGCGGCAGAATATCTGGTACTGCGGTGGTACCTACCTAGACGACCTCCTGCTAAGGAAATCTACCACCGAGTAAACATTACACACAGCGCCATCTGATCCCAAACTAAGCAAAGCTTGTACTATGGGAGACAGATAACTGATAGAATACTTAAAACACTTTTTTTTGTAAATACATACAGTACCTACACCCAGACACAGAACAAACATTTTTATACTGGGTGGAAATCGAACCCACGCCTTTCAGCTCTTGAAGCAGACATGCTAAACCAATGAACCAACAAGGCTGTACCTTACGCTACAATATTTCAATTAATAACACCAAAGTTACAAGTCATATTTCAAGAATGTCAAAATATTTATTATTTAAACATCAATAAAATGATTATGTCAATATAATATTAATGTAAATATGTCAGTTTAATAAATAATACATCACTATAATGAAATGTAAATAATTACTTATTAGCAATTTAATAATCTCTTCTAGTTAAAAATCCTTCCAACCAGAGTTGTGTAAATCTTAAGATTGTATTACAACAAAGTCCTACAGTGTCTCACTTATTACTCAAGCAAGTGTAACGTTAGGCATGAGTAAGACAATCCGGATGTAATTGTACCATTAAGTGAAATCTCGACGTACAACGGATGAGTAACTGAGATTTCTAATAAATATTCGATTAGTAAGATTTGTTGACTAAATTTTACCACACCCTATCTAAGGAAAGTTAAATTTAGTAAAAAATTATTGTTCTCCAAAAAAGTTTTAGATTCCTTTCTCGATTTCTTTATGCTTTCTTTAATATTGATAAGTACCTAGTGGCACACCTAGTCTGGAATGGAACTGGCTCTCAAGTGAGGCAGCCGGAACACACCTTTAGGTGCTTGGCGGCTTTAACTTGAGGGTGGTAGCTAGCCGGCCAAGTACTAGAAAATACCCTACCACCATACTGTGGTTTCCTCACGATGTTTTCCTTTACCGGCAGCTCAAGCTCATTGTAAGGGTTTGAACCCAGGTCCTTCGGCTTGCGAACCGACCGCGTCAACCATTGAGATATCAACGCTACAAATCAAAATTGCCAAAGCGTCAACACGGATTGTTTTGCTGTTTTATTTACAGTCCAAGCAAATCAGTGGGTAAACTATCAAAGAACGATATTATTCATAAAATAATACTTCTAAACATTTCTAAGAACTCCCAATTATCTAATAATACATTTCACACGTACCTACCGACGAGCAAGTCTCATGACGAAGCGTTTGTCATGACATGACTTGGTTAGTGAGAAGATTATTTTTATAAGTACTTACGAACAGGAAATAACGATACAGTGAATAAACTCGACGGATTATTTTGGTACGTATAGTAAGTTAACATACTCAAGTGTCATTTTTTGGTGTTGAAAAATGTATTGGTCATTAATTTTACCTCCTCGAAGTAGGCTTTTGTTTTAATATTTTTATTCTTTGTTAGCTAGAGTAGTTTATGTGGTATCTAGGTACTAGCTGTTACGAGACTTCGTCCGCGTGGAATATTTTTTTTTCGGAACGTTTGTATAAACACATCGTTTATGTGTGTATTTGAAGCATACTCCGGCCGTACGCATAATATACACACATGCTAAGAAAATCAGTACAGAACTTAAATTTGATAGACAGCCCTGTTGGTTCATTGGTGGAATGTCTGATTCAAGAGCTTAAGGGCGTGGGTTCGATTCCCACCCAGGACAAACTTTGACTTTGACTTTTCTAAATTTTTCATATTTTGTATTTGTGTTGCGGTCTATAATGGAACAACTTGTCTAAAATAATCCGATCTGCTTGCAACTAGAAGACACTGATAGCCCTGTTGGTTCATTGGTGTAGTATGTCTGAAGGGCGTGGGTTCGATTCCAACCCAGGACAAACAAATGTTTGTTCTGTGTCTGGGTGTTCTGTATTTATTATAAGAATGTATTTACAAAAAAAAATATTTAAGTATTCTATCAGTTATCTGACTTCCATAGTACAAGCTTTGCTTAGTTTGGGGTCAGATTGCGTTGTGTGTAATGTCCTACGATATTTATTTATTTATTATTATTTATTTATTTATTAAGTCTTCAGTATCTTGATACGGCATAATATCAGTCTTCAGTATCCCGTACATGGTGGATGTTCCCCATGTGCACACTAAGCGCTTTGAGTCCACATTCTTTATTCGCACAGCGAGGATGTGGAACTCTTTGCCGGAGTCTGTGTTTCCCGAAAAGTACAATATGAGTGTCTTCAAATCCAGAGTAAACAGGTTCCTTCTAGGTAAGCGTGTTCCATCTTAGACCGCATCGTTGCTTCACACCAGCCAGGATGTGGTCAAGCGCGAACCTATTCAATATAAAAAAAAATGTGGCAAAGATTGGAGCCATTGTACACATTTTATACTCGTTTATTCCAAGTAACAGGGCAATAAATAAACAATCGACAGAGCGAATCACATACCACCCACGAAAAGACTACCATCAACGTTTTAATCATAATTACAAAATAAATGGTGCAGTCACCCCGCCATGCGACAACCGGCGTTACGTTCTATATCAGGTGTTACTGGTACTTATTGCCACCGAAATAGAAACAAACAGTACGACTGTCTCTGCGTTTCGGTGGTGTGAGAGGAAGTCGTGTAAAGTGTCCTTAGAAGAGTTTTATGTGATATGCAATTTCAGATATATTTCTTTTTTATGTGAATAATATTGAGACGATCGAGACGCTCTCCTGATGGTAAGAGATGACACCTGTCCATGACCATTGCAGCGATACACAGAGCTTTGAGTAACAAAACCAAGTCCAGGGTATCGCTGCTTTGGTGCTCATTACTTTGCGACTTTCGATGGTTAGTCTCAGCAGCGGCAGAATATCTGGTACTGCGGTGGTACCTACCTAAGCGACCTCCTGCTAAGAGATCTACCACCACCACCAGGTCGGGTGTTTTCAAAATTGTTCACATTTTGTATTTGTGTTTTGTGTTAAGCAAAGATGCGGTCTATAATGGTACAACTTATCTAAAATAAACCGATTTACTCGCCACTAGAAAACACTGACAGCCCTGTTGGTTCATTAGTAGTACCTATGTATGCTCCAAGATCTGAAGGGCGTGCGTTCGATTCCCACCCAGGATAAACATTTTGTGGCATAAACAAAATGTTTGTTCTGTGTTTATTATACGTATGTATTTACAACAAAAAAAAGTATTTAAGTACTCTATTAGTTATCTGATTTCCATAGCACAAGCTTTGCTTAGTTTGTGGTCAGATGGCGCTGTGTATAATGTCAAAAAAAACTCAGATAAGGTTCATTTTGTAGGTGACAGGCTAGGTATTTGACTACAGTTCACTTGATGGTGTGATAATGTGGTAAACAAGCTTTACTCAGTTTGGAGACAGATGGCGCTATGTGAAATGCCCACCGATTTATAATAGATACCTGAAAATTTATAATCGAGTTATAAATTGATAGATTAATAATTAACAATCGTCTTTGCGGTCATTGATTAAGTTATTTATCACGACGTTAACATCATACGTTTACAAGTTTTCTATACATACCTACTTACATATAATACAAGCCTCTCTGTCTGGGAACATTTACAAGCCACGCAATACGTCAGTCTACCTAGCAATTACTTAGACACTAAATTGAGGCCGATAAATCGTGTATTTATGTACATTTTTATTAACTAAAACGGTGTGCGTTTGTAAGCAATTAATAATTAAAGAAAGCCTTGCATTATTAGTAGATTAATTTTATTACAAATTGATTAATGTAAAAAAATCTACTTGAGTTTTACAAATAAATACAAAAAAGCCAATAACATCAATTGTGATGACGTTGCTTCTTTTGACATAACTACTTTCGATTTATGTATTATTGTATTGTAAATTTAAAAAAAAAACTATCTATACTGCATGCGTCCACATAACATTAATCAGATTACATTATTACAATCAAAATAAATGAGTACATTTTTACAAACAAAAGCATTACATAGGTATATTATCAACAATATTCTTACAAAACATTACCAACGATATCATGGTCATAGAAAGCTGCACTAACTATAAACCAATGCAAATAACTGAATTCTAGGTAGAGGGATAGATTGCCTGGAAGAGATCGCTCTAAGCAATAAGGCCACCGATTGTTGCACATCATTTAAATGTTAAACAGTTTTATTTCTGTTCTGTAGTCTTGGAGCAATAAAGAGTTATGTATTGTAAAAAAAAACTTTTGGTTATCATATTGGCGGTAGAATGTAGAATGTTAAAAGCCAGGTTCAAAAATCGAAGCGTCATCTATGTCATCGTTATAAAGAGGAAAGTTTTGTTTGTTTGCATTGAATAGGCTCCGAAACTACTAGACCGATTTCAAAAATTCTTACACCGTTTGGAAGCTACATTTTCCCTGGATGACATAGGCTACTTTTTATCCCTGTATTCTCACGGGAAAGGGAACTACGCGGGTGAAACCGTGAGACGTCCGCTAGTTTACAACATAGAGTCTGTTTCAACACGATATAAGTCTGTCTGGTGAGTCGAAACAGTTTTCTATGACCTTAAAACACATCATCAACAACATTGAAAAGAAAATGACAGTCAACATTAAAAAACAAACCATAAACTCAATACAGTACAGCAGGGTATTATTTGTTTCACTGGCAAAGCGATGGCGATGAGGATGAGATAATGAAATCTCGGACCATTTGTTTAAACTTACCTTTGACGATATAAGCGTCAATGTAGGCGACGATTCCTGTGAAACAAACAATACAGACCCTGCTTTAATTGCTCTTAAATAAAAAAATAAGAACAAAAATGTGCTGTACTTAGTTTTTACAGAAAATTTCAAACATGTTTGACAGCCCTGTTGGTTCATTGGTAGTATGTTTGCTTCAAGAGCCAAAGGGCGTGGGTTCGATTCCGACCCAGGACAAACAGTTTGTGGTATAAACAAATGTTTGTTGTGTCTGGGTGTCCTGTATGTATTGTAAGTATGTATTTACAAAAAAAAAGTATTTAAGTATTCTATCAGTTATCTGTCTTCCATAGTACAAGCTTTGCTTAGTTTGGGGTCAGGTGGCGCTATGTGTAATGTCCTATGATATTTATTTATGTCATCAAATAAAATTTAATCTATGCTTAAGGTAGTGTTACCAAGGCGTCAATTTGCCAGACATGACTTTGATAGAATGGAGTCGGGGTTATTTCTTAAAATTATGTACTTTTTCAAAACAAATCAAATCAAATAATTTATTCTCAAGAATATATGTAGGTATACGTATAATAGGTCTTACATCAATTATTTATTGAATTCAGTCACAATAAATTCAAAATAATTACTGTTCTAGATTTTTATGACAAATATTTATTCCACCATTCCACTTTTAAATGGCTAAACATATTTGGATGTATGGGGCATCGTTAGAATCTCTACATCATCCAAATGCTATCCCGTATCAACAAGTTATGATATTTTTTAAACTCTGTATTGCGGTATTATGGCTCCATTTTCAAATATGAATAAAAAAAAATTGCACGGCAGTATTTTTTAATATTTTTGCATCAAAGATAAACCAAATAATAAATCTAAATCACAAACATGTAATAACTCGAAACCTGGAGTAAAACCTTTTTCATCTTGTTTTTTTTTCTAAATTTAACCAACTAAATCAACAACAACAAAATTGTAGAAGTAATTTTAGGACCCCCTATTATTTTACCGACAATCAATTTAGAAAATTTCATTTGACAAACACCATTTTGCAGTAACATAAATCATCCAATCATTATTATACTTACAAATACAAATATCACAAATGAATGATAAATTTACATTATACTAAGTATTATTTGACAAACGTTTCACAAATTGGTCAGACGAGGATAGCACAAAGTATGTAAAATAATCTTTGTATAAAAACAAGGCATGGCATATTAAAGCTCTGCGTCAGATCTGACTCGGAAAGGTTAGACGGCAATTTCGCTTCGCCTTGTTTCCGAATTAGCCTTATTGTTAGTTTTTTTTAATTACCCAAAAATCCTTACTACATACGAAATTAGAAATGCACAAAATAACATTTGATACATTAATTTTATAAGAGAAGTGTTTGCCAAGAAAATGTTTGTAAAGCGATTGTTTGTAAAACAACACAACACATCTGTGGGATAAGATGTTTGTGAAATTAATAATAGGTACACGAAACGTTGGTTGTAAAGTAATATTTTGTGAAAAGTGTTTTGGTGAAACATTTGTTCACCCTATAAAACATTTATCAACGCTTATTAAGAATTAAAATGATGGCAGAATGTGTGTGTAATTTTACTACCTAAGTTGCAAAATGATTGCGCCGTAAGCTACATCCAATTACAGCTTGATTTACTTGTAATTGTATGAATCATGCTCCCTTTATCCCGACAGAACATTTCTCACACTGAAAAAAGTCAAACGAAAGTCCATGAGGAAAATTTCATTCAGGTCGAGTCACCCGGTCAGTTCCTAGTATTTCGAAATGTAACTTTTTAATCTTATTACAAACCGGCACGTTTCGGAGACAACTTCACAAAAAGTACGTACAATCGTGAGAAACGACTAAAACAATCGATAAAAAAAAATAGAGACGTGCATAATTATACCAGAAAAGATACACAAACATCGGCATTTAATACTCGATACCTACAATAGGTATCATAGTACCGCCAAAACAAAGCATCGCAAAAAATGAAGCAAAAACATTACCAGACTTTGAAATCGCATGCGCGAAGCAGCTTGCGAACAATAAACGAAATAAAAAAACTCCTAAACCACTCTTCCTTTCCTAAATTATCCTGTCACGCTCACCTATAAAATGCAATTGGTTTTTTAAAATTGGAACTCGTTAGAATATCGCATCAATAATGGCGCAACCAAAAATTAACTTTAAAACAATAGATGTAAAGTGATGTTTTCTTTGTGGAATATATGGCAGGTTGTGTTGTTGGTGTCAGGTTGCGCGGACAATAGGCGCACGCGCATGTACCTGCGCAAGGTGACCCCGGCGAAGGGCACGGCGCCGCCCTTGCACCCTGCACCCCAGACCCCCGCTCCCGCGGGCGCGCATTCGCATCCATTGTCCAACACGCCATTACCGAAATGACCATTATGTAGACTGCTAGAGATTGCGAAAATTTGTCGATATGTTACGCAATGTATATCGATACATTTGCATTATTCATACATAATTATATTAACTGTTACGATATTTGAATCTTAGTCTTGTATTTAAATCTCACATGATATTTAAAGATGTGATATATATAATTATAATATATGTGACTATAAAAAAGAATCAAATGACAATTAAAATAAAATGTCCATTATACAATAATTGCTTATTCTAATAGATTAAATTAAAACAAAAACCGAAAAAAAATTGTCAAAAAGTTTAGCGACATGCAGTCGAAAAAAAAGTCGTAGTTTTTTTTAAATAAGTAGGTACCTATTTTCTGTAAATAAATGAGAAAAACGGGGCCCTCTCCTGATGGTAAGAGGTAACGCCTGTCCATAACCATTGTAGCGATACACAGTACTTTGAATAGTAAAGTCCAGGGCATCGCCGCTTTGGCGCTCATTACTTTGAGACTTTTGATGGTTAGTCTTTACAGTCCTGTTGTTTTTTTTTTGCTGCAATACCCTTTAAACTGGAACAAAGCAATGATTACACAGTACTGCTTGGCGGCAGAACATCTAATACTGCAGTCATACCTATCTAGATGTTAAGGAGATCTACCACCAAGCAAAAATACTATAATTAAATAAAATTAACAAGCCATGAATATCTCTCGAAATATATTTTACATTACTGAACGGTAGCTTTTTAATGTTTGCTTTAGAAATGAGAAATTTCTCATAATTATTATTCAAGTTTTATGTACATAACAGATTAGTATCGAAAGTATAAAACAGATAGTTATCACCCATATATCACTGCGCCCACGTCGATGTCATCGTAAATCTACCCATCATTCGTAACTGTATCTACCCGATATAGTTCACTATTTTACCATAACCTAACGAGCCTAACGGTCGAGGTTGTTAATCAGTCTGATTTCTCTGTCCACGTAATTAATTAATCACAATTGTAAACAAGGACAGCGTGATATTTTAAAGCCATCGATGACAGAATAAGTCCACGCCCATTGATTTATCACCAATATGAATTAGGTGCAACGTGCGACTCGATTGAGAATCTCGTCGAACACAGCTCCGATTGTTATGAATGGGAGTGTATATTACCATTCAGATTTGCATAATATGTTTGTTTAATTTAGAAATGAATTTGAATTTTTGAATAATTTACAGTTTCAACTATCTCCTTTTTATAGAATTCTAGCTGCGCCGGCCAAGCGCGAGACCGACTCGCACTTGGCCGGTATTAAAAATATTTTTTTATTTTGTAACAGCTGCGCCCCGCGGTGTTACGCGCTATATGTTTTCGGGATAAAAAAGTAGCCAATGTGTTAATTCAGGGTCTCAGCTACCTCCACAAAAAATTTCATCCAAATCAGTTCAGTAGTTTTGCGTGAAAGAGATACAAACACCCGTCCATCCAAACTTTCACTTTTCTTCACAATTTTATTGAATGAATCAAAAAACACTACAGCGTTTAAAGAAAATTTTGTTTCACGTCGGATTATATAAGGACTCTAAGGATACCCCATAGATTCAAACCTGTGAAACATTTTAACTTTATTGTGGAAAAAACTCACATACATACATGAACACTGAAAACATTACACTCTGTTTTTGAGTAGTGTAAATAGTTTAAAGTGCTCGAAGGACCATCGATATATCGATAACGTAGACTACGTTATCGATCTTATCGCACCCCTAATCTATTGGCAAATTTCAACTGTCTACCAGTACGTTAATGCTTGCAGCGACAGGTGTTAAATCCGTCGACGTTTCAACCACATTCGAATGATTTCGGGCGTTTGGACCAACATTGATCACGATTTTTAATCGAACACCTGTTTGTTACAAAAATACGAAAATCTACTGAAATTATTATGCTTCTAACTAACGTTTGACGTAAAAACCCAATGATTGCGTGAGATTTGAGACGGAATAATGATCGATAAAATGAGTAATCGATGCAAATCGAGCAGGTAAGCGACTTGTAAATTCCTTTATGATTCATTCGGATAACGAGTTTCGACGCGAGTTCAAGACATGACGACAATTAAACTACGTCGGTATTCAGAAGTGAATACATTAAATACCTATTTGTTCGCAATAAAATTATACAAACACTAATTTAATTAACTAGTATGTAAGTATTATTAGACTAGTTATTTTATAACTGACATAAAAATAATTAAACAAATTTTACTTAACAAATAAAATAAAATGAAACACTTCTTGTTAGCTCATTTGGTAGAAAATCTGCTTAAAGTGGTGCAGGGCGTGGGATCGATTCCCACCAGGACAAACATTTACGTGACGATGTTTTTGTGTCTGGGTGTTCTGTAAGTATCATTAGTATGTATTTATAAGTATTTTATCAGTTATCTGGTTCCCATAGTATAAACTTTGTTTAGTTTGGGGTTAGATGGCGCTTTGCGAAATGTCCTAGGATATTTTTTTTTTATCACACTAACCTGAAAATGTGTCAATGCATATGTGTTAGGAATTTCAGACTGTTATGGCTCAACGGATTTGGATTAAATCGGAAATAAAGATAGCTTGTAGCTCGGATTAACACAACTATCTATTTCTTAACTATGTATACGGAGTTAGTAAGGTAAGATAATTTTTTATTGTTTACACCACTGAACATAAAATGCTGGTAACAGAAACTGCTTAAAAATAGTGCAACAACTGGCGGCCTTATCGCTTAAAGCAATCTCTTCCAGGCAACCTTAGTATGGAAAGTATTTGTGGTAAAACTAAAGGACGGGCGTGTGCTACTGTCAGAAGTTACAAATTATTTGAAACATAAATAACAATACTAAAATATGTAGAAAATATACGTACATAAATAATAATACTAAATAGCATAGTAACTAATTTGTACAAAATGTCGGAGTTTCCTTATGAGATCAAATCAGAAATAAGGATATACGTAGACGAACTAAATTAACTGTCATAGCTCATAGATTAGTAACTTGAAGTGGCAGTGGGCAGGGCACATAGCACGCAGAACTGGGCTGCAAAGTTCTGGAGTGGAGACCACGGACCGGCAAGCGCAGCGTAGGACGTCCCCCCACAAGGTGGACAGACGACCTAAAAAAGACCGCAGGAACGCGCTGGATGCAAGCCGCTTCCAACCAGTCTTTATGGAAGTCAATGGGGAAAGCTTATCCTCCAGCGGTGGACATCCTACGACGGAAATGATGATAACGAACATAACACTATTTTTAAAGATGCCCATGGAAGGGGCACGCTTTATTTCAATAGTAGCCTTAAAACAGCGGGCGAACCCGCAATATTATTATTATTATTATTTTTTAATGTTTTTACAGGCTAGGTGTTTGACCACAGCTCACCTGATGTTAAGTGAAGGCGTGGTCGAAGATGGTAAAGCACACCTAGCCTGGAATGGAACTGGCTCTCAAGTGAGGATGCCGGAACACACCGTTAGATGCTTGGCGGCAGATTAAGGCGGCAGGCAATATGCTGGTAGTAACAAATAAAAATAAAAGTATAGCAAGTCCGAGAATTCTCCCAGCACAAAGCTCACACGGACTCTAGTGTTACCACTCAGAATATTTTTACGCCCAATAAAATGTAGAGTTCAAGCCATAATTGGACCTTTAAAGGTATTGCATGCCGACTGATTTCCAAGGAAACAACTCGCAGGTAAAGGTTTGATTCGGACCGCCCTAAGTTACAGTGTAAGTGATTTGAATAACTTTATAGCGAATTAACATATCGTACAGTATGTATTGTTTCATATTTTCCCACTTTCGACTTAATTATTGAATGTCATAGGAAAGCAATCAAAGCAAAATTCTTGCGAAAAAAAATTAATCCCACTAATATTATAAATGTTTGTTACTCTTTCACGCAAAAGCTACTCAACGGGTTTGGATGAAATTTGGTATGGAGGTAGCTAAGACCTTTAACACATATGCTACTTTTTACACCGAAAACATGTAGCGGGCAACACCGCGAGGCGCAGCTAGTACGACATAAGAAGTATGACAAATCTTATTCTTCTTTACAAAATAAATAAAATATTTACAACTGGGAAACAACATTGGGTTCTTTGAAAGGCGAGTTAAGAGAATCTTTAAAGATCGGCAACGTATTTGTTTGGTATTGCAGATATCCATAGGCGACGGTGATTGCTATACCATCAGGCCACCTGTCTGTTTGATTGTCATCTGTGGCATAAAAAAAGAAACAGCTTAACAAAAGAGACATAGCTCAACAACAACTGGCAGCATTACCGCTTAAAGCGATATCTTTCAGGCAACCATACTCCGTGCGAACGCGATGGTGCGGCTGAGAATGGAGCGCGACGATGTAGAAGAAATCTATTCACTATAGCCTTAAAACGTCTAATAGTTTATAGAAACAAAGAAGCCGCCAACGAGTTCTTGTACTGTCCTGTAGCTGTACGCATCAAGAAAGTAGAGCGGAATCGCTGCGTACGAATACTGGAAACGTTCACGAGGAGCACATGATAGTGAGCCGTACAGACAAAGTTACTTTCATGACAGTAACTTCCCTTCAGAAATACAATAAAGTATTCATGAGAAAGTATCACCTCAGGCCAGGCCAGGCCAGGCGTGTATAGAAAGTACAACAAGCTACACTTTACACAAGAAAAAATACTAAACGAACATAAAGAAATAAAAAAATCATCAATAATGGTGACGAAAATTACCTACAAATTAGGAAAATACCACTGAATGTTATTTTTGGCTTCGAGTAAAGTCAACTTTTCCTGTCCTATTTCCATCGTGACATTGCAACTGAAAAACAGGAAAAAGCATAAATGACAAGTGCGAGAACAACGAGGGCGCGGGGATGGAGACAGGGGCCGGGGGCAGGCGGGAAGAGCCGAGTTG
Source organism: Biston betularia (assembly GCA_905404145.2). Taxonomy (NCBI): domain Eukaryota; kingdom Metazoa; phylum Arthropoda; class Insecta; order Lepidoptera; family Geometridae; genus Biston; species Biston betularia. The sequence goes on from FR989863.1 coordinate 917,162, forward strand.
TCACCATCAACGGTGACCCAGTCGCGTTGTATCAACATTAACAGTACACTAGCTTTCCATTTAATGAGGACACTTAGCTGGAAGGAGCTTTTGGTGAAAGAAATTTTTTTTAAACTTGAAGTGTCCGTAAAGACCTTCCGCTTCTTCCGGATCACCCAGTCTTCTGCTTCAGATCAGTTTCTCATGTCACCTTCGCTTAGGTAAATCAGATATTATCATGTGCGGATTTCAATGACTACGATTTAATCAAAGATGCTGAACACACCTTGCCTGGACTTGAACTAGCTCTCAAGTTAGGTGGCCGGAACACACCGTAAGGTTTCCAACTTGAAGTTGTAGCCAGCCGAGTACCCTACCACCATGCTATAGTTTTCTCACGATGTTTTCCTTCACCGTCCGCTAAATCTAATTGTTGGGATTTGAACTCGCGCCCATATGCGTGTGAAACGACTGCAAAAGACAGCAATGAAAACGAGTCATAATTGAAATTAACAGTTTCCAATACTAATGTAAAATCAGTAGATCTTCCGACAAATGAGCATGTCACCTAGTAAGTTGTACAATGTACATACATACATGCAAATACACGTCAGAAGATCAGTTCTCTTGAAGTATTCATAGATGATTGGTTGCAATATTTTTTTAAGTCGCCCAGCGTCCTATGTTTTAGTCGTTAGACGTACAAACGACAGAATGGTCTATACAGCATGACTGATGAGACACCTACGATACTCGAGGACGTGATATTTGGCAAACATAAATGAAGAAAAAAAATAACATTAAAATAAATATATATTAACTGACTACTAAGTAAACTTAACCGAAAGTTATGTAATCAATTACCGTGATATTAATAATTATATATGTGGATATAGTACATTCGCTACTGTATCCACGTATACAACGTGACCCATTTAACTGAAGCTACTTCCGGCCCTTCGCTCACCCCTGTAAACGGCTGAAAACTACTGAAAAACAGTGCTGAATTATAAATGCGGATTAAATTGAACCGCAACTCTGTTAATTAGCTGGGACGTGTCGTTCGCATGGAAACTGGAAACGAAGCTGACCCACCGACGACGATGAGCTGGATGACAGAATAATTAAAAAAGCTTTTTGGAAATACATGATTTGAGATGTGTTTGAGCTTAGTTACTTTTGGTCCCAACATAATAGTGGAGCCATACTCATTACTTAGGTATGTAGCGATAGAAGCATAAATAACACTGGTCATACCGCTTAATATGACCAATACTATGCTGAGATGTATATTATTTATAACCTATTTTGTAACTGTCTGTCTCTGTTTCTATAATTTTGTGTTGTTGCAAAATAAAACTTTTTTTTTCTTTCAACAATGAGCTTGAGCTGCCGATGAAGGATAACATTGTGAGGAAACCATAACATGATGGTAGTGAATTTTTTAGTTGGCTGGCTAGTTGAAAATCTGCCGTCAAGCATCTGATAATGTGTTCCGGCAGCTTTACTTGAGAGCCGCATTCTTTATCATCCACAGCTCTTGAAGCGATACACTACCAAATGAGATGTCAGTTAAAAGCGTTTATTAAAGGGGTTTTTATTATTTTGTCGTTTAAAAATTAATAGACTACTTATTACATGGTAGGCTTAGCAATAAGGTCCTGTTGGACATCTTCGAGTAAGGAACCCTAATAATGCTTTTGTAAAGAGAGAGACAGTATCAAGACAGAAATAAAGTAGCCAATTATATTGTTTCTGATTTGATTATATGGTATCGAAATAGGGATGGCAAAAATCGATGTTCCACTTGCTACGGATATTCACCTGCTGTTTTATAAGCTTTTGGATTTTGTATCTTATGTCAACTTCATAATGCACGTTATTCTTTGTTACTTATAAAATATCAGTTGTAGAATTTGAAATGTGCAATTTTCGCGCAAAAAAAAAGTAAGTTGTTAGAATCAAACAAAATTATTGTTTTATCATAACAAAAATTGTTGATTAGATATTTTAACATCTGCCTGCTGCTAGGAACAAAATGTGACTGTAAAAATATTGGAATTAATGACTTACTCATAATAAATAATTATTGTCTGCATTTTTAATTACTACTACCGGACGCCTCGCGGTTTCACCCGCGTAGTTCCCGTTCCCGTGGGAATACAGGGATAAAAAGTAACCTATGTCACCTGGGGATAGCGTAGCTTCCTAACGGTGAAAGGGTTTTTGAAATCGGACCGGTAGTTTCGGAGCTTATTCAATACAAACAAACAAAAAATCAAATCTTTCCTCTTTATAATAGTGTATATAGATATTTAGATTAAAACTATTTTTTCAAGGACCACATCTTTAATCCATTCCATCCTAAGCTTGTCTGGAAGAGATGACTTTGAGCGATAAGGTCGCTAGTTGTCACACTTATTAATGAAGTAAATTTTTTTCCTCTGTAATCTAATGGTATAGACAAGTCAAATAGCTCACCTGATGTTAAGTGACGGTGTGATCGATGATGGTAAAGCACACCTAGCCTGGAATGGAACTGGCTCTCAAGTGAGGCTGCCGGAACACACCGTTAGATGCTTGGCGGCAGAATTTCAACTTGAGGGTGGTAGCTAGCCAGCCGAGTACTAGAGTAAAGTACCCTACCACTATGCTATGGTTTCCTCACGATGTTTTCCTTCACCGGCAGCTCAAGCTCATTCTTGGGGTTTGAACCCACGCCCTTCGGCATGCGAACCGACCACGCTAACCACGGAGCTATTATCGCTACAAAACTACTGTTTTTATACCTAATTCTATTAAAAAGTTAAAAAATATGTTGCACGTAGGTAATGTATTTTTTATTTATATAAACAATTGCTAAAAAATTACCAAACTACATAACAGTTTATTTGTGTAAAGGTCACAGGTAGGTAATATAATTATAGGTAAGTAAAAATACAGGTATCCATCTATTGATATAGCACGATTTTGATAATTTAATAATATACGTAATATAATTACGTTACAATGATTACTTATCTTGTTTATGCGATCAAATCGCACGAGCAGTTTTGATACATTGGAATGACTTTATGACTGTTTTGTCGTTTTTAGTTACAATTGTAGATAAATTCAGATATATTAGGTACAATTTTAATAAACGAGCATGGCCGAAGATAACATTATGTAAAGGCAAAGAAAAAAATAATAATTGATAATTTTGTAAACACAAGAAATTACAAAAAATAAGGTAAGGAAAAGGTTGCTTTTATAATAGTAGCATGTTGGTGCTTTAGTTTGACGCTAGATGGCGCTGTGGGATCTGTCCATCAATATTTATGTATTTATTTTAGTTAAAAATTAAACTAATATAACCGATTTTCACGAAATTTTTGTAAAACTAATTGGAATATATATCCTTTCAAATAAAAAAAAACAAGAATTTTCCAAATTTATTTATAAATGACTAAGAACAGACATTAAAAAACCGGCTAAGTCGGCATTACAAGACAAAACGGCAAAAACAATCACGTTTGTTATATGGAAGCCCCCTAAAATATTTATTTTGTTCTGTTTTCAGAAATACATCATCTGTAAAAATTTCAACTATCTGACTATTGACAATATCCGCATTGTTTCTAATCGGTTAAAAAGAGTAAAGTCAATCGTACGTCACGCCTAAAAACACCTGAAAAACATCCAAATATATCACATAAACAAGTTAAAACAATTTGTACCCCTCCCCCTTAGCTTGGAAACATAAAAGTTACCCCATTAAACGTTTATAGCCGACTAAAACTTTAACGCCGAGTGTTGTAGGACCCTCAGGCGATAAAAAACGCTATTGTTACTTTATAAAGATATGTTATGACATAAAAATTTCATATGAAATAGTTTTTACTGCTTTCTGAACGGTCTTTACCTGACTTTTCCGAATGTTGTTTGTAGGTAAATGGTACATAAATACCGTACACTTTTATTTAAAAGTAATGGGCAAACAATACGCTCTCCCGATGGTAAGAGATAACGCATGTCCATGACAATTACTGCTATATATATATATATTATGTATAGCTTTTATTAGCAAGTCCAAGGCATCACTGCTGCGGCGGGAACGCGGAAAGAGTCGTGTCGCTCCGTTGTATTTTTTTCCAAAACTAGTGTTTTGTCGCGTGTTTATGCATAAAAATGGTGGTGTTTTATTCATAAAAGTGTCGAATAACAAGCGCGAGTGTGGGAAAATTATATAATGTGGTGAAACATGACTTTTCGTGTTGCTTCCAAAACTCCATCGAAGCTTTCGAAAGTCACCACTACTTTACTAAAGCATGACTTGACTTGACTGACATGAACTGTACTTGACCAAGACTGGACTTTGACTATAACTATAGCTAAGAGGACACTTATTTGACATTTGAAACTATAAAATACTTGACACTGGCAAATGCTTAAAACGCGACGCCAAAACCAAAGAAAAAAACAATGTAAGGATTATAACGAATACCCTATCTGTTTAGCATTTGAAAGTTAAAAGTGGAATTTTGTGTTAAAATTAGAAATTTGGAAGTGTAAAAGTGGAATAAAAAAACTACCCTGCTTTATTTGGGCAGTCGGGTAAAAAAATACTTCCCAATTCAACAAAGTTATTCAAGAGTATATACATACATTGAAATGTATAAATATCCACAGAATGTTAAGTAATCGATCCACGAGCGAGACAAGAGGAAAAAGCCCGCAAGGTTGCAGACTGCAGCCGGCACTGCGCAGAAAACCGCCGAATAACGGCCAAAGGGGTTAAGGCTCGTTCACTTCCAAACAGTTATAAAAACAGTACATAAATAATACCCCACTAATATTCTAAATGTGAAAGTTTGGATGGATGGACGTTTGTTACTCTTTCACGCAAAAACTACTGAACGGATTTGGGTGAAATTTGGTATGAAGGTAACTGAGACTCTAGATTAAGACATAGGCTACTTTTATTCCACTAAACTCACTGGAGCTACCATGCCAGCGGCCCAAAGCCTCGCTCCGATACTTCAAGAAGCTGGGTTGGCTCGGGTCGACGCTGGTAGGGGGAAATGCACAATACACCTCAAGCGGGACGTCAGTGCAGGACCTATCGCCCCCACTTTGAATAAGAATAGGCTACTTTTTATCCCGAAAACATGTAGCGAGTAACACCGCGGGGCGCAACTAGTAACAATATATCGTAAAAAATGTCACACAGCGAAATCTAGCCCCAAACTAAACAAAGCCTCTACTTTTTTTGTGACTACATACAGAACAATTAGTATAACAAAGAGAGCATCATCTTTGGCGTTCATTACTGACTTTTAAGACTTTCGATGATTAGTCTGAACAGCCCTGTAATTTTGCTGGCTGCAGTACTCGTCGCACGGAAATACACCGTTAGGTGTGTCACTTGAAAACAGATGAACTGTGTTCTAACACATTGTCTCACAATCATAAAAAACATTAGAGAACTTGGTATATCTTACGCAAAACATAAATGCATCAGAATCAGAATATTTATAATTAATAAATAAATATCATAAGACATTACACACAGCGCTATCTGACCCCAAACTAAGCAAAGCTTGTGCTATGGAAGACAGTTAACTGATAGAATACTTAAATAATATTTTTTTGTAAATACATACTTGTAATACATACAGTACACCCAGACACAGAACAAACATTTCTTTATATCACAAAATGCTTGTCCTGGGTGGGAATCGAACCCACACCCTTTGGCTCTTGGAGCAGACATACTACCAATGAAGCAACAGGGCTGTCAATAAATGTTTTCATTACATAACATGTCAGGTAATAGACATTGTCATGCAACTCTGTTCATATCGTGATGAACTGTTTGTGTATAAACTTACCAATCTAAACTTATGTCTTTCACATACTTGTCTGAATTTTTGTAATGTGGTATATCAATTTTCATTTTGTTTCACGTAATATGCAGAGATACACAACTCTCTCGATAATCTTAAACAGCTGGCGCGCCGGGGAACTGCACGAGTGATCGCAGCCTTACAAACAAGCCATATCCAGCGCCAAGGACGTCCGGTGCCCAATGTGACCCACAGAACTCCACCCACTTCCAGACCGAGTTAGGGAATGCTTCCGGAACCTAACATGAATTCTTAAACTTTTCTAAAACAACATTTTGTGCAATAAGTATTAAACCAACGCACTCTTTTATTATTTCGTTTTTGTTTGTAATCTCACGAATATTACAAATGTGAAAGTTTGGATGGATGGATGGATGGTTGTTACTCCTTCACGTAAAAATTACTGAACGGATTTGGATGAAATTTGGTATGGAGGTAGAGTATGGATTAAGACATAATAATAATAATAGCCTTTTATTCAGATCTAGCTAATAATAACATTGGGTTCTTTGACTAAGTAAACTATTTAACCTAATATCTGTTGCTTGGTCATTTTTGCTAGATCTGTTTGCCAATCGGCAAAGGCCTCCTCCAACCTTTTCCATTTTTTCCTTTCCCGTGTCACTCTATTCCACATGACTCCGGCCACTCGTCTAATGTTGTCGGCCCATCTTTTTTGCGGTCTGCCTCTCTTCCTCTTGCCCTCTCTGGGATACCACTGGATCACTCATTGGCTCCATCTTTGGATTAAGACATAGGCTACTTTTTATCCCGGAAACATGTAGCGGATAACTTCGCGGTGCGCAGCTAGTCTCACATAAATTAACAAAAATAGGATAGAAGCCGGAGGTTGAATCGTAGAAACTGTACTATAACCTAGTTTGCATGTATACTGTTTCGGCCACTTGCGGTAGCCTTCTTCTTTGAAATAAACTTGGTACAAAATTGATAGTAGGTACATTCAAATTCACTTGGTGGTGGATCTCCTTAGCAGTATGTCGGTTAGGTAGGTACCACCGCGGTACCAGATATTCTGCCGCCAAGCAGTAGTGTGTAAACATTATTATGTTGCGGTTTTAATGGTACTACAGCTCGCCCAATTACAGGGCTGTTGCAATCGACCATCGAAAGGTTAAAGTAAGGAGCACCAAAGCCGTGACGCCTTTGAGATAGATTTTTTTTGATAGACTTTTTTAATACTCAAAGTTATCAAAGTATCGCTGCTGGTCATGAACATGCATTATCTCCACAAATCTCAGAAACTATAAGATTAATTCGTAATGATTATTTCTTACCATCAGGAGAGTGTATCGTTCGTCTTATCAAATGGCTCGCGCATACAACCGAAGGGGTAGAAGTAACTATAACTTTCTAATACGACTGAAGACGAATGAAATAATGCATATCGTTACTGCGTATGTCCTTCCAAGAAACTTCCTATACCTACGTACATGTGGCACACATGAAGTCATTAAACAAAGTCAAAAAATATCAAAGAGTCCGATCTAAGCAAGAAATAACATCACGATGCAAGCAATCCCATATAATCCCCATTAGCGCACTTCGCAAAGGCCCTTAGTTCCACCTCTCGCTCGCACACTCACAAAAAATAAGTACCTAACACTGAAGACGCGCAATCCGTTGCATTCCGTACCCTTCATTACTTCTAAAACGTCCTCCGCGTCGAAATTCTCCAAAAAGTTCTTTAACACGTCGCAGTAAGAATCGAGCCACTCGCACCGATTCGTGTTCAATCGATATATTTTTTTAAAGAGCAAGTGCGAAGGGTCTCGGCAATTCGGCCAGTCTTAATATAAATAACAAGTCGGGTCGGTCGATCTTTAAAAACCTTTTAAAAACATTGAGCGGCTTTGACAGATGAGGCTGTGCGGCGAGTTATCGTCCTCCAAAGTTTCGAATTTAGAAACTCATTATTTTTTCTGGCCGAATTTAGTGGGTTTATTTTAAAAGGTTTGTGCGATTTGCCGTGTGAACTAGGTTCATCAGTTGTTCGGTATACATTTTAAATTTTATGAATTCTAACGTGTTACAAGTACCCTCTATTTATTATTAAGCCTCATATTTATATTATTTTATTTATTATATTCGTTTGACGGGTGTATGATAGATGAATTTTAAGCATGCATATTAAAATTCGTCATGCTTTATGTCTAAAGAAGGTAATAAAAAACACACAAATACATAATAATTATGTTTATATACCCACACTTACTAACTAGAAAAAAAATTGCTCTCTTCCTTGGGCAGCCAAGTAATTATAAACTTACTTACAAAATAATAAGGAACACAATTACCCACAAATAAATGACTTATTTGTCAAAAAAATTATAGCCTGTGTAACTCGGAATGATGTAAGAGTTCTAATGATACTCCGTAAATCCAAATTTGTTCAGACATTTATTAGTGGCAGTAGAAATAATAAACTCACTTAAATGAACCATGAAAACATTGGACTAAAGAAGTCTAATCATATAAAAACATTTCAAATTTAGTGGATATATCTTATAAATACTAACACAAAGACATCTATGGCTTTTATCTTTTAAAATATCTTAAATCAGAATATTGCAGTAGAGCACGTAATATAATTTAACGATTTTTTTTTTAATATAACCGAGATTATACATCTAAACTCCGTTAGCAGATAAACATATCTCGTGATAATAGTAAATTTGCGCCCGCGCACCTACTAGTTATAATTTATATCGTATCTAAGAGTTGAAATGTTAGTATTAACATAAAAAGACTATAACGTTCGTACAAGTGCCGATGTCATCGCAATCAAAATGTCCCTGTTTGGATAATTTACTCAATAAATGTTTGCAGTAATGGATTAAATTGAGATTGGCGCTTCGTAAAGAATTTGGAAATTTGTTAAATTTTTATTCGTTTTATGATATTTATTTGCTATTAATGCAATAATGAAGTCATGTTTAAGTATACTCCATCTAGGTATAAGACAAGTTTCTTTCGCTTATCATAGAAATTGCTTTTTCCTGGTGACAGAACTTCTCCAGGAGGTCATCTGAGCAGATGCCATCAGATCTGTCGCCAACCAGTAGGTAATGTGTTCCAGTTTTAATGATACTGCGGCTAGCGAAATTACAGGGCCATTAAGTCTAAAGATATGTCTTAATGTAATAAACGCCACAATAATATATAGGTAGGTACATCTATAATATGTAAAAAGAAAGAAAGAAAAACTTTTTCTATGAGACACTAGATACTACAACGAATGACAACAGACAAAATACACAAATTTTTGTCTTTTTTTTAATTTTTGTATACTTTCAGTTATCTGACTTCCATAGTACAAGCTTTGCTTTATTTGGGGTCAGATGGCGCTGTGTGTAATGTCCTGCGATATTTATTTATTTAAATTAACAGACACTAATTGAATTTTTTTTGTATGTGTGTTTCTATTTCAAAGAATGTACGTAATGATAGGTATCAAAATGTTGGACAGGAATAAATTTAAACGATCTTTAACGAACTGGCTATATAAACAATTGCTCCTTAGCAATTGTTAAATATAATTGTTAATAGCATGGTGTTAAAGAATACATAATTATATGACAAGACATAGTTTTAGAATAAGTTAATAAAGTATTTGCACGTCTGCTCTTCGACTGAATACACTTTGTTAGGATTTAAAAACAAAATGCCTACATTGTACATGTTTTAACAAATTATATGATTTGATGCCTACAGCTTTTTTGTTATGGAAACTGGCGTAGTTTTGACACATTTTTGTTTTACTTGTACTAAGTTTGCTTAAATTTAATTATATCAGCTATACTCTTGGCCACATTCGGTGGCCTTTTTCAAGGAGTCAACGCAGAGTACAACGCGCGAGTGACACTGAAGCAAGGCAAGACTCGCGCGCGCGCGCGTGATTCAAAAATGCCTAGAACTTTCTTTTGTAACTCCAAATTCTGGGTAACGCTCCAAGGGTTATAGATAGGCGTTATCTCTTACTATCAGGAGAGCGTCTCGTTCGTTCCATTACTTTCATGTTAAAAAAATCTGTCTTCTCAAAGCTGCTAAAATGCCTACCCCACTGACAATGGTAGTGATTCTGTGAAAAGAAATCATTATCATAATTATGTTACCTAATAAAACTTAATCAAAACGAGGTTTTTATATCGGCTGGTAGTTCGAACACAAACTTGTTCTATCATTTTATCAGTTGTAGTTAAAACTAATCAATTTCAGGCCCAAAATACAAATAAAAAACCGACCAGTTTCACAACTTTTTCCAAATTAAATTGGAAACTAATTTTACATTTGTGGCTTACCCGTCGCCATCTCATGTACAGTTATCGACACTATTGGTATAACTTTACATAATTAGATATTTGTCTGATCGCAATAATTGGCTTTTAACCTGTTAAGATGCGACATTAAATGTCAATGTTTCTTATTTTTAATAATTGAGGAAAATTTTGGAATTTGATTACTGATAATTGACTTTGATAGATCTTTTTATAAAAACAATTTGAATAGTGATTGCGTATAATACCTATGCCAAGAATAACAATAATACACGATAAATGCAAGAGTTCACCAATAAACATCAAAAAGTGTTTTTTTTAAACAAGTTGTTTTAAAAAATATTAATATCTGCTATTTTATGCATGCAATTTTTTTATGATTAAAGCAATAAAATAAACTATGTCGTACGATTAAATCACAATCTTTTTAAGAAATAAATGCGTCAACAAATACTTAAATATTATACGCAATTATTTGAAGCATTCACAAATAATATTCGTCCCAATTGACGTTTACGGTCTACAATGACATCAGTAGAAAAATGGAATCACGCAAAAACTATACAAAACAAGCTGGAATTTAAGAGATTGAGTTCAGAGCCTAAATAAGACTTTAGAACAAAGAAATAGACTAAAATAATGGCTCTAAAATGGAGCTAAGCAATGTTGGCAGATGAAGTATCGCAGTAACAGAACAGCGACTCGGCGAAATATAAGAGACTAGATGCTTTTTTATTACAAAGTCAGCAAGATGTAATTGTAGACAATGAGCAAAGGAAAAGACTAAATAAGTGCAAGCCACCGTGGAGCCAGTTATTCTGCCGCCAAGCAGTAGTGTGAACACATTACCGTGTTTTGGTTTAAAGGGTAGGCACTGCAGCAACCGAAATTAATGGTTGTCGAGACGCCCGCTAAAAGAATATATAAAAAAATATGTATAATTAAAAAAACTAGAAAATATCAGAACCTCTATTCTTAGTATAATATATTGAATTCATTAAAATTTAAGCCCACAAACTCGAGGGATTTACTAAAGCCACTGAAAAGTTCCACGATCCACCTCCCATCATCTCATCACACCCTCAACATCAAGTGCAATCTGTTGGACTCGTTAAAACGAATCACATAAACCCAAACTCGGGGTGTTTACTAGAAGCCGCTGAAGAGTCCCACTATCTTCCTCCTGGCTTCATCATCAGACCAGCTCCAAGATACCAAACTATGGCATTCTCATTCAAATTACATATATACCAAAGGTTAATTTTGATACGACAATCAGAGGTTAAAATTGACTTCAAAGATTTGATTACAGCTAAAAAAAGTATCCAGGACAATAGCCAAATCGATAGTGATTTCTGATCTAGATTGTGTTATTAAGCTTATACAGAAGAGAATTATAATTTAAGCACGAATATCTCAGCCACAGAAATGAGAAAGAATTACATTTCTATGAAAAGAGTTGTGTTAATAACCAATTATAAGCGTTTAGAGGCTTCAGGTGGCCAGACCAGTTATTGCATGTAAATATACTAAATAAATGTTATCTTTTATTTATTTATTTACTAGCTACACCCCGCGGTGTTACCCGCTACATGTTTTCGGGATAAAAAGTAGCCTATGTGCTAATCCAGGGTCTCAGCTACCTCCATACCAAATTTCATCCAAATCCGTTCTATAGTTTTTGCTTTAAAGAGTAACAAACATCCATCTATCCAAAATTTCACATTTATAATATTAGTGGGATCTATAAAAACAATAACACAAACCGAAGGCAAAAACAGAAAAGTCAAATCTATTTAAATAATTGGAAAGCATCGCCTTAACATTCAACTAAACGTTTTATGTCATTTCATAAATCTGTACCGTCTTGCTTCCGGTGCTAGGCTAAACCTGGTATTAATTAAATGTATCAGAGATGAACCGGACTTATTAGCATACTGGCCACCCTACCACCTCTAAGTTCACAACAACCCTGTCACAATAAATAAAAGTTCGACTACACAGCTCACAACGACAGCAACGCTGAATTTCTTATAACGACAAAATACAAAACAGTAAAGACTTGCGTGTTCGAGTGCACAAAGTATTCAGTGCATTTACGTAAGTCACACCAATTTTGTTCATCTTGTTCCAAGTTTCGTGTGTTTTATTATTTTATCCTAGATTTCCGAGCAATATCGTTTTCTAAACGTCTTCAAGTATTTGATTACATGTCTCGATTTGCATAGTTGTAACATTTATGGCGACAGAATATGCAGCTTAGTGGTACAGGGTTAAATTATGCTTTAAATACCTATTAGGGTTCCGTGTTCTGTTTCTGCGTTCTTTATTCCGTGCTTCACTTTTACAGTGCTGCATTTTTTGAAATCTTAGTATTTAATCAATTGTATATTGTATAAATTGTGCTGTTTTGCTGTAAAGCTTCTTTGAAAGATAATTGTTTGAGGCATTGAACTCAATGTAATTATAGTCTTTATTAACAAAAGCAAAAATCATCATTATCTCAGCCGTAGGACGTCCACTGCTGGATATAGGCGTCTCTAATATTTTCCATAAAGACCAGTTGAAAGCGGCTCGCACCTCGCATACAGTGCGTTCCTGCGGTCTTCATTATGTCGTCTGTCCACCTCGAGGATGGATTTCCTAAGCTACGCTTGCCGGTCGGTGGTCCCCATCGGCCATCAGACAAATAAATTTTCTCGAAAAAAATATCACCTGTGTCATTTGAGATAATTATTTCAGTGCCTCAAGTCGAAAATCTTCGACCAGTGTGTGTTACCAGTGATGACTTATGGCGCTGAAACGTGGTCTCTAACTATGTGCCTTCTTGGTAAGCTCAAAGTAGCACAACGAGCTATGGAGAGGGATATGCTCGGAGTTTCCCTGCGAGATCGAATCAGAAATGAGGAGATCCGTAGACGAACTAAAGTAACCGACATAGCCTAGAGAATCAGCAAGTTGAAGTGGCAATGGGCAGGGCACATAGCACGCAGAACTGATGGCCGATGGGGCTGCAAAGTTCTGGAGTGGAGACCACGGACCGGCAAGCGCAGCGTAGGACGTCCACCTACAAGGTGGACAGACGACCTAATAAAGACCGCAGGAACGCGCTGGATGCGAGCCGCTTTCAACCGGTCTTTGTGGAAGTCAATGGGGGAGGCCTATGTTCAGCAGTGGACGTCCTACGGCTGAAATGATGAAGATTTGAGATAATGTACGGATTATAATGATTGTTGTGTTACGGAACCCTCCGAACGTTTAACAGCATTTTAAAGAGACACCATTTATTACTGTTATTAATTCGCGGAAAGAATACTTTCCATAGCGAACGTACGTTGAACTTTTGCAAATTATTAGATGGACTTTAGTTTTATTGCGCAATTTGATAAACGTCTCCAAAAGTGTTTTTTTTTTTCCTAAAAACCTTTTCTCTTTTTTTTTCATAATTGTATTTTGTGCAATTTCCAGTGCCAACTAATAGTATATATCTAGTGTATTTAGTATATTTTCAAGTATTTTACAAATCGAGTAAACTTAAATCTAAATCAAAATTAAATCGGATCATGCCCTAGGGAAGCTTTAGTGAGGTTTCGAAAAGTCATGTTAACCCCATTTATAACCTTTCCCATACACACACTCGTATTTCGGCACTTTATGACTAAAACCTTCAATAACAAGCTCAACAATGAGCTTGAGCTGCCGGTGAGATAAAAATCTAAGGAAACCACAGCTACCAACCCCACGTTGAAAACCTGCCGTCAATCACCTAACGGCGTGTTTCGGAAGCCACACTTTAGTTGAAGTTTTGGCAAATAATTTTCCACATTCCGCCAAAACGTACCTATGTATATGCTTAACTATAAGCTATACCAAAAGATAGTTTAGCATGTGCTACATTATGCTCTACTACCAAAGTATCCATAATGATTTTTAGTTGTGCAGAAATTTTTGTTGCTGTCAACTTTTTACAAATTCCCCATAATTGTAAACTAGGGCCAGTTTTTTTTGCTGCGCCTGACAACCGCAGATCCAGTGAAATGTGATTATTATTACATTTATAATTATCATAATTTAATAAATAAAATTATTGCGTATTGTTAATAATGACATACAAGCGAAGAAGACTGTGCCAGTTGCCAAGTTAGAAACAACTTACAACCAAAACATCCGAAATAAGAGCCTGCTTTAGCGCCATCGTTAAAAATAATAGTCAACTTTTTTTTCATAAAATCCATTACCTTTGCACAGAACCGTCTCAAAAATTTCGTTTTTTCTTGACAGTAGAAGTAGCTGTGGGTTAGACAATAGACGCCATTATGCCGTGACAGTGCGCTCATTACCGCTTTTTGCACTCGTCGCGCTGGCATTGTTCGGACGCGTCTACCTGTTCCTATCGCCAGATCGACCGTTAAATTTGAGACGGGTAATGCGTTCTTATTTTAAAATGTTACGTCTTCTATGCGTTGCGGGTAGGTTAGGAAAATTAAATTATTATACTGTATTATATTTCTATAGTCTGTCACACTTTTTACATTACATAATTCCTATACAAATAAATAATAATGTAATTAATTAAGGTAATAGGTAATTTTGATTACAGATTTCTTGTAACCATCGAAAGTCTCAAAGTAATTAGCGACAAAGCAGCTATATCCTGAACTTAGTTTTGTTACTATGTCATGGGCATACGTTATCACTTACCATCATGGGAGCGTCTCATTTGTTTCATTACTATTACTCATAATATTGTTAACATTTAAAATTTTACCAAAATTGTGTCAAAATAAATTCGTTTTTATTAGAAACTTTTCAAGTTAGATAAAATTGTAACGGTTTTACATCTTAATATTATAAGATGTGTAGAAGAAAATCAGATAACAACAAACATGAAACGAGACTAAATCACTTTTAAAATAATATTAGTGCTGATTGCATCACTTATCTTTCGTAATCTAATCCAAGTAGGAACCGCTAAGAAGGTGCTATAAACATTGCGTCGGACATTTCTTTTTAGAGCCATTGTAAAGAATAATATCTCTAACCCACGCACACCTCGGCAACTAATACGGCGTAATAAAATAAATTCCACGTATAAATTCGGGCGGGTCATTTTTTTGTCAATTAAAAATTACTGACGGGACCTCAAACTCAGGTACTCGATATGGCTCCGCATTAACTGCTATTTAACCTGTGCCTGTACTAATAAACCACGCAAACGACGTTGCGCTATCTCTATCTAGTGTTATAGAGATAGAAAAAGATGGCTGATAACTTAAGATCGGATAATGGTGAAGAGTATTTATAGGTCGCGATGTGTGAAGTCAAGTAAAGAAAGTATCAGATTAAAGAAACAACGTAAGCTGCGCGCATTTCAAACGAATTGCGTTTTACCATTAAAAAATAGCTTTCGAGAAAATATTAATTTTGAACCGAACTTTTTTTTTTTGACAGGCTAGGTGTGTGACCGCATCCCACCTGATGTTAAGTGAAGGTGTGGTCGAAGATGGTAAACACACTTCGCTTGGAATCGAATGGCTCTTAAATGAGGCTGTCAGAACACACTGTTAGGTGTTTGGTGGCAGATTTTCAAGTTAAGGGTTGTAGCTAGCCAGCCGAGTACCAGGGAGTACCCTACTTGTCTTCCATGTTGTTGTTTTCCTTCATAAGTTGGAAGGTTGGAACCTACATGAAGAGGAAAACGTAAACATTTCTATTCTGTAAACTATGTATATCGTGTTTTTCTTTTCTTGGTTGCCTGGAAGATAGCGATAAGGCCGCCACTTGTGGCACTAGTCCATAAGGTTATTTTGTTCTCTGTACTTTTTTCTGTTTATGGTGTGCACAGTAAAGAGTTTTATCTATCTATCTTTTAAGATTCTATTAACACGTCTTTTGAAGAACCCAATGACACAATTTTTATATTGATCTTGTATGAATATTGTTGCCCCTGTACTGAAATGCAATTAGAATCGACACGTTGTACGTACGTAACGTAATCCTAGTCATCTACGCGAAGAAAAAAAAAAGAACATTTGAAAACGGAAATCATAATTTAGTAATAAAAACTCCTAAGCAGCTTAGCATCACCAATTTAAATTGTTTCGCCGTACTTAACGAGTAGTAAAAGCATAAAAATATAAAATTCATTCCCATTTGAGCCCGGTCCCACCCTGACACAGGTAGATGTTGATGCATTGAACATACGAAGGCAATTAACTTTTGGTACCTGCGCGGGCGCATGTGTGCACATACTCGCTGCGTGTGTGAGTTCAACACTTGCGCAAACACGGGGGTGTAAAGAACACTTTGTGAACTTTGGGGTTTCAAAGATAAATCTGTGTGCTTTAATGGAATTCGGAATTTATGTTAAGGTCCAGTGTGTTTATATGTCGTATTAAGTGTTTATTGTAAGCCATGAATTTTATAAGCCCTCCTTAAAATATTTTTACATACACATCACAAGTACGAATAAGATTTCGTACCTTCATTAAAACTATGGGTATTTGGACGCATCTATATGTATTTATTATTTATTTCGAATCCTTATGAAAATGCTCAGCGCGCAGGACATGTTCTCGGATGCGCGGGTTCCTGATTTCATCGCAGTTATACGATCTCGTATCGAATCGTATGTGATCGAATAATAGAACACTGCAGGGTCTGTCCGATAATCTGTACAACCCTATTTATAGGAGTGAAGGAGGCGAGTGGAGAAACATAATGCAGGATTATGCATTACAGCGTCGATGACTCTGGGATCACTGATGACCTAGAGCCGCTTAGTTTGCGTAAAGACGTCGTCTCTGTGCGTATTCTATCGTATATACAATGGGGAGTGTTCTGAAGAATGTTTCGATCTAAAGCCGGCCGTCATGGTTCCATCAGCCACTATCGTCTAAAAGCTCATCCACATAGGTATACTGTAGGTATATGTAATTTTAATGATTTATGGTAATCGTACATTGTAGAAATTCACGCGATCCTTTTTGTTATACACCTGTAGCTTGTGGAATGGTCTTCCTTCCTCCGCATTCTTGCTCAGTTACAACATTGGGTTCTTCAAAAGGTATGGTATTGCAATCTTAAAAGTTTTTTTAATGTTAAATAATGTGATGAACGAGACGCTCTCTTGATGGTGTAAGATACTCGACCAATGTTATATGTATATAAGTATAGTATATGTCTATCTGTACATTACCTCGGATATAAATTATACTCTGTGGTGACGAGCATCTGTTGACATTGACAGTGGTATCGCGAGTAGCATTGACGTTGATACATATTATGGGACAGATACTCGTCACCGTGGCCGTCTCGATTTGTTGTTGATATAACGGGAAGAATAAAGAAAACCAAGTGTTAATAAGCTTAATTAATTATCGTTGTTTTATTTCTGAGATAGAAGGCTAGGCTTTTATAATGGTAAGAGATAACGTAGGCCTTGAATATTGCAGCGATACCCAGAGCTTTGAGTAAACAAAACAAAATCTTGGGAATCGCTGCTTTGCTATTCATTACTTTGAAACATTCGATGGTTAGTCTGAACAGACCTGTAATTTCGCTAGCTGCAGTACCCTTCAAGCAATGTTTACACACTACTGCTTGGCGGCAGAATATCTATAGTTGGCAACGTATTTGTAGTGCCCTTGTTTTGCAGATATCTATTGGCGACATTGATTGTTTACGAATACGATCAGGCAACATATTGTTTTTAAAAGAAACACATTCTTTTAAAAACAATCCAAATTCTTAAACCCACCACCGCGGCATCGGCTGGCAGCGTTTCAATGTAAGCCTGTGGCAGCGAATCTAGGATACTAGTGTTGGTTTTGATGGATTCGTTACGATTCTTGATTAAAACAACACATTAATTATTTAATAATATATTTCCATAATCCAGTCCTTGTTTTTCCCATCCACTCTTCACGTCAGCCGCGAGTGTGACCTGTGCATTAAAGTCTCCTCCACGACCTTTTCCTTAGTGTTATCACACGAAATATTATGCGACTGGACAGTTTTAACTAGATAAACCTCATAGGTACACCAATTTAGCTAACTTGAACACCAATATATAATTAAAAACTATAACACAAATAATGCTCTAACACTAGTAAAAATTAGTTCAACTAAATAATTTACAGATTGTTTTTACAATAAACAAAACCCATTTCACTTCAAACTGTATATTCGTTGAAAAATAAATCCGATAACACGCACCGAAGAAATAAATTGACTGGACGAAAGTGCTCTCACTTCTGAATAATAGAGGGTAGCAAAAACTACGGACAAAATGAAAAAAAAAAGTAATAAATACCCAGCGTGGCGGAATTGTGCGCGACATGTGGCGCGGATATTTAAAATCGTTTTGTTTTGGAAGTCTAGTAGCCGCTCGGCGGAAGCGAAGATTTTTTTCTCGTTTAGCGAGTTCTGCTTATTGTTCTTCAAATTTGAAGGATGTCTTTAAAGGTTTGGTAACTAAAATGTCTTATAGTAATGACGAAAACAGTACCCAAGCAATTAATTCTATGGCTTACACATTTTTTTCTTAGCCTCAGCTTGCAAATATCTTGAATAAAACATAGGAGCATAAAACATTTTGGCAAATAATATTAGTTCATTGAAATTCTCATAATATTGACATATGTTATGATTTTGATATTTTTAAATATGAATGGAAAAATGATCTGTAACTGTGGTGTTGTTAATAAAAGATTTGTATTCGCAATAATATTACAGTAGTAGATAGGTTACGTGAGTGTGGATAATGTACTTAGCTGGAAAGTAAATGGAGTTTAAACAATGAAAATTATATAAATATTTTAAAGTGTTAAGACTGTCCTGTTAGCTCATTAGCTTCAAGAGCTATAGGGCTTCGACTCCCATCCAGAACAAATATTTATGTAACAAACAATAAATGTTTGTTTTGTCTGGATGTTCTGTATGTATCATAGGCATATATATTTAAAAAAGTATTTTATTAGTTATCTGATTTGTATAGACTTTGGTTAAGTTTGGAGTTAAATGGCGCTGTGTGAAATGTTCTACAAAATTTATTCATTTTAATTCCAAAAAAATCTGTCTTCGTTTTTGACAGTCTGTCTGTCTGTTTTTTACTGCTCGTACTATCTTAATCTCGGTGGTAAAACACGCCATTGCACTTTCAAAGTCAACAAAAAACAAAAGCCAACCAAAATCAAAGCGAAAACAAAAGTGACCCTTGAAACGGTAACTGCTACTAAACCCCCCGCAGCGCGGCATTCTCATTCAACTACCCGCAAATCCTAACTACCGCCTTCCAATTTCAAAATTTATGCGAACTCAAATGATAGGGCGCCATTACTGATTTACGGTCCCTCCATTATTCTAAGAACGCTAAACAGGTAAAAAATACACGAGTATTTCGTACAAACATCGCGTGCTTTGTCGGCCGCATCATATCATGACTCATTTATACAGTAATCGATGTGATTCAAAGACTAGACGCGAAAAAAATTAAAAGTTAAATTGTCGAAGGCCGTACAGTCTGCTTGCGGCAATTAAAAATAATTAGGGAGTGAGGATGGCGTGTTCTCGGAAGGATCAGTCGGTACATTTACATATGGCGGACGTCTAGCGCGTGCCCGCAGTGCAAGAGGTTAGCGAGATGCATTCACAGATCGAGTACATAACTTGTGACGCAATCTACTAAGCAGCTTTTGTCATAATATTTAGAGCTCACAGTTACGTGTAATCTAAGTTTTACCGCATTGGGTCTTATACATTAAGTCAACCATTTTATTAATGCCTGTATAGTTTTGCGTTTGATGACAAATAACTCTCTTTTTGGTAAGCAACGATGTCTTCGAGCGAAACATATATATTTATTTTTTTCGTTTTCTATTACAACCGCTTACCAACTAAGATAGAGCGACAAGTCTGGAGATATACTAGAGATAAATGCACTCTTAATACAGTGTGCACACCAGTTATCTATATGGCGCAATTGCAAATATTAATCGATTGTCCACTCTTTATTGCCCACACCAATACAAAAGAAAAAATAAACTTAAGTAATAGGTGTAACTACTGGCGACCATATCGTAAAAAGCAATCTCTTCCAGGCAACCGTAGGACGAAAAGGATTAAGGACAATAGTGTGTTAACATTACCGTATTCCGGTTTGAACAGTGTTGCAGCTAGCGAAATTACAATGCTGTTGAGACTAACCATCGAAAGTTTCAAAGTAATGAGCGCCAAAGCAGAAATACCCTGCATTTTGTTACGTTACTAAAAGTCCAATGCAGCCTTACATAGAACTGGTCATTGACATGCATTATCTCTTACCATGAGGAGAGCGTCTCGTCTCTTTACGTTTACATTAAAAAAAACCTATTGCTATGGAAACTGATGTGGATTTGACACATTTTTGTATTACTCAAGTTCAATTACATATATCGGAAACTCAGACTATAGTTTTAGCCACATCTGGTGCTCTTAATCATGAGTACAATACGCGCGCGGCATCGTCTTGATTTGCACGTTACAAACAAACATTGTCAAAAACACAAAGACAAACTATAGTCAGAGTATCCGATATAATTTACCGTGAGTAATCTCGCATAAGTAAAGTAAACTTCTAATAAATAAAGATTTCAGTTGAATCTCTTTTTCCTATAGATCAAAGATTAATTACTCTTGTGAGCATGAGGATCTGTATTCGCTAACCGCGTACAATACAACCACGTCCTTAAATATAAACTAAACCGAGCGCGATTATGGGCAATAGTGATTGAAAAGGGTAAAGAAACCGACCTGCATTAATTCTAACCTTTTATTTGTAGTTAAACTCAAATACCACTACTTGAAACTTAATACCCTATTACACGAGAATGGAACACAAGTATCCGCTCATTGGGTGCATTTTGAATGCCTTCAATTTCGGATTTGATTTGATGTTAGTAGCTATTAATGTGCTATGATTTTACGAAGACTTCAAATTAGAGAGATTAGCTTTACTCATGTATGATTTAAAAAAGTGAAGTTTTGAATAAATTACGTTAATATATACCGGCAGAAAATAATATAATTCTTTCCATCTAAAAACTTTTATATTAATTTCAAAATGTGACATAGATAGATAGATAGATAGATATAACTCTACTGTGCACATCATAAATAGAAAAGAGTACAGAGAACAAAGAACCTTATAAACTAGTGCCACAAGTGGCGGCCTTATCGCTAACAGCGATCTCTTCCAGGCAACCAAGAAAAGAAAAATACGATAGAAAACATAAGAAATAGACGGGAGATTTAACACTAATAAGAAAAAAATAAATAAATAAAAAACATAGTACACATAGTTTTTTTAATGTAAAAGTATACGACTATGGTGACGTTCTCTTGATGGTAAGTGATGACTGAATGTATGAAGATAATAGGTTGCAGCGGTACACTGAACTTTGAGTTACAAAACATTGAACAGAATTTCAGGGCATCGCTGCTTTGGCGCTCATTACGTTGAGACTCGGCGGTTAGTCTTGAGAGCCCTATAACTTCACTAGCTACAGTAGATACCCTTAAAACTGGAACACAGTAATGTTTATGCACTACTGCTTAGCTGCCAAATATCTGGTACTTTATTTATCTGGTTAGTTCCTGTTTTGATCAAGGTAAAGATTTTTATTCAAATTCAAAATAAGCTAATTATTCAAAGTATTAGTGTGACCGACGAGAAATAATAAATAAAGATATTATATTATTTGTTCATCCACGATTTAAATAAAATGCCATTCACTTATTAGGAATTGATTCTTTAATAATATGCATTTTAAATATCACTAAATCAAATTACCTCATTATATTTAGTTTTAGGGTTCAAGCTTGAAAAATAAACAAATCATTCACATTATGCGTCTTTTAAAAATTATTTAGTAGGATAATCTTGACTTTTACTTTTTTATCGGGATTCCGATATTAATTCAAATACGTCCGTCGACACCAAAATAGATGTATCCTTGCAAGAACATTTGAAGGGTTTTTTTTTTATTCTTGACAGGCTAGGTGTTAGGCAAATACACCAGTATGAAAATGACCATTGTTCTGAATAGATATCATATCCAATAATTTGGATGCACTAAAATGTGATTTTCATATTGAAACGCGATTAGAATCAGATAGGTCTACCTTTGCGTGGTGGTAGGGTACTTTCTAGTACTCGGCTGGCTAGCTACCACCCTCAAGTTGAAAATCTGCCGCCAAGCATCTAACGGTGTGTTCCGGCTGCCTCACTTGAGAGCCAGTTCGATTCCAGGCTAGGTGTGCTTTACCATCTTCAACCACACCGTCACTTAACATCAGGTGAGATGTGGTCAAAACCTAGCTCAAACCTTAACCATAAATAAAAAACTATTTTCAGTGAATACCTCTTAAGATGATTCGATTTCCATACAAATATTTTTTTGCCATTTATGGACAAATGTAGCATAATTTTACAGTGAAATCACAGTACTGGCATTTATTTTGGTATTTATTTCCGGTAAATCACAATTGCTTGAATAAAATAGTAGATTATTAGCATTAAATTAAATTTATGAATCGTTTATAAATTTATCATTTTTTAATAAAACAGTAGATTATACTCACTAGTTACAATTTATTTACTACATAATATATACAATTATGCGTTGATATTCCAAAAGATAATACATTAAACTATTTGCTGTAGTACGGAACCCCACTAGTCACATCACGATCCCCCTTACCACTTTTAGTTCTTATTTTGCCAGGTGATCGTGATTCATTCGGCCAGTGGGTCGCAGTACAACCTGCAGTTTTACTGCATCTGAACAGGTTATACTGAGTCCATTCAGGAGTACGTGCCTGAGCTCTTGCTTCCAATTTTCCTCCTTGTAACATTTACGCACATACGTAGGCTGACGTCACAATCTCTTTTTAATTCTATAGCTACCACGTTAGGGTTGATATTAATAATGTGTAGGCATGGTGGTTAGTTTAATCAATTTATAATAGAAGTTGTACGTTTCCCGAGAAATATATGATTCGTACTATACTTCAATTAAAACTGTGAGAGAGTATGAAATCCTTTTTTTGTTCAGAACAGAGAAATAGGGCTTTTTTGGTTGGCTCGGGATTCAAGAAAGGACTAACGTATTTGTTTGCGCATACTTATTATATGGTGCATATACTTACCATGGTATAGTACTTGTATTATGATTCGTACCAATGTTTAAGTTTTTATAAAAAAAATGTTGTTGGCAAGCTAGGTGTTTCACCACAGCTCACCTTATGTTAAATGGCGGTGTGGTCGAAGATGGTAAAGCACACCTAGCATGGAATGGAATTGGCTATCAAGTGAGGCTGCCGGAACATATCGTTAGGTGCTTGGCGGCAGATCTTTGACATGAGGACGGTAGCTAATCAGCAGAGTTCTAGAAAATACTCTACCACTATGCTATGGTTTCCCCACGATGTTTTTCTTCGCCGCCAGCTTAAGCTCATTGTTGGGGTGTGTGTGTGTGAACCGATCGCACTAACCACTGAGCTATCATCGCTACAAAAATCTATTTCGTTCTTGTGGCAATGGTAACACTGGACTGCATATCGTGCCTCTATCTGTTCAACGAACCACACTTGATATGTATCTACATTAATAATTCCTAGACAGCTTATTCAACCATCGTCAACAATTACATTTCCAGGTGCACAGCCAGTCTGCACGATCAAAGAGAGATACCGAGTTAACTAAAGGCCACTCTATTGAATCCGAACGGATTACGACATAAAAGGAGTGCATCTAGATGAAAAGGCTTCTTTGATCCGGTGCACTGCGAATAGGCACTAACCGGAGCACTAGCGCGGGCGAGGCACTGCCTCTAGTCTGCCACTAGCTTTGTCAACTCAATCTGGCGTAACAGAAGATTAGTTGCTTAGGCATTATTAACTAAAAACGCAACGTAGACCTTTGCAGTTTTCATTTCATTTGAAATAGTAAAATTAATTTACAAGATTTAGCTCTTTATTAAGTTCATTTCAGGAGTTGTCGATAAGACAATTATTCTGATACTAGGTGTTATATATATTTTATACTTAAGTATGTTTAAAAAAGTTTCGGGCACTTTCGGTGGTGGCCTTCATCATGGAGACAAAGCTGAGTACAACGCGCGTGCGGCTTCGCCTGGCTTCGCACTGCGGGCCGGGCAGCTACACGCCTCGCACGAAGATAGCGGTAGATGCGCGGGCGCGGGGGTGGACTATAGTCGGTCCGATAAAGTTAAACATGAGTAATCCCGCATCAGTGAAACAAAAATGTGTCACAACATTATAAATTAAAAAAACACAATTTTTATGCATAAACACTCGAAAAAACACTAGTTTTGGAAAAAAATATAACATTCCGCGTTCCCGCCAAAACTCCATTCTATAAGTTGTCTGGTTCCCATAGTTCCTACCTTAAAGCTTGGGTTAGTTTGAAGCTAAATGGCGCTGTGCGAAATGTTCTAAGATAACTATGCTCGTCACACAAATATTTCTCCTGAATGGAAACCAAACCAACGCCCTACAGCTCTTGAAGTAGACACACTACCAAATGAGCTAACAGGGCGGTATTTCTAGTAAAAGATAAATAAATATCGCAGGATATTACATACAGCGCCATCTGACCCCAAACTAAGCAAAGCTTGTGCTATGGAAATCAGATAACTGATAGAGTACTTAAATACTTTTTTTTTTGTAAATACATACTTATAACACCAAGACACAGAACAAACATTTTGTTTATACCACAAAATGTTGGGAATTGAACCCACGCCCTTCAGATCTTAGAGCAGACATGCTACCAATGAACCAACAGGGCTGTCAGATGTGTATTACTTCCTTTAAAATATTTAAAAAAAACCTTTTCACAGTCTTAAACATTGCGTGACAATACTTTTTTTTTTCAATTAAAATTCGCACGAATCATCTCAAAAACCGTACGATAAACGCATTACGCGTTACTACACAGTCGGTTAGGTCTGTAATGCTGTAAAATTTAACGCGATTACTTCAATTCCTTAATCCCAGGATTCAGAGTTCAAAATGGCAAGTAAAATTTATTGCGATGAAGTAAATCCGACATGAAAAGTAATGGCTTTGTAAAGGTTTTAAGTTTTGTTGTATTGTGTACGCAATGTGCAACTACCGTATTGATTTCAGACATAATCGGCTATTTACATGAATGCTTTAAAGGTCTTTGGCAATACGATTTGTCATAACCATGATCGTGAACCGCACATGCAAATAAACTTTTGATCGCAAGGGCACACGGTTAAGGTGGTTCGATTTCCATCCAAATAAATTTTTGCCATTTATGGACAAATAAAGCATAATTTTACAGTGAAATCTTCCAGGCCACCAAGAATGGAAAACACGTTACTGATGAACAGACGGGAGATGAAACACTACACTACAAGAATAAGCATAAGAAAAAGCTCAAATAAATTGTTGTTGATAAACTCTCGATAGATATTTGTGTAAAAATATTCAAGAGGTCAAGATGGCACTGTGGAGCCGATGACCTCTCAGATACGACTGTGCCATTTTAGCATACGCTCCTTTACAGCCTATTTGAAATTCTGAAATCAATCACTGTGCATGGTACTGATAAATAGGAATATTGAGCATGAACATTTGGTTTTCACATTGGCGACAGCTGCGGGTCGTATAGTTTTAAATTTTTCAATATCAGCAAATTTTGATGTACTGTCTGTAGTTTGGTAAAGTTAATTTATCATCAAAAATCGATAGATTCTATTTTCATTGTGCGAAGCGCTACTAAAAATGTTGTAGTAGAATCTAGGTGGCCGTCGCTTTATCATCATCATCATCATCCACAGCCTTCTTTAATCCCACTGCTGGGTATAGGCCTCTCTCTTTACATGCCATCTGCCTTGGTCCTGTGCCAATCTGGTCCAGGTTCGACCCGCGCCGAGGCCGTCGCTTGTGTCAAGCCAATTGGCCATTAAACAATAACATAATGTCAATAAAAAAAATATACGTCATTATCATTTTTTAAATGTTTGAAAACCTAAGCGTTTGATCACAACACACCTGATGTTAAGTGAGGGTGTGGTCGAAGATGGCAAAGCACACGTATCCTGGAATGGAACTGGCTTGTTGTTGTGAGGTTGCTTTCAATTTGAGGGTGGTAGCTAGTCAGCCGAGTACTGGAAAACACCCTACCGCCATGCTATGGTTTCCTCACGATGTTTTCCTTCACTGGTAGCTCAGGCTTATTGTTGGGGTTTGAACCCACGCCTTTTGACTTGTGAACCGACCGTGCACTGAATGTCAACAACGCACTATTAAGTATATAAACCGAATAGAAACACGAAAATTTGCAATCAATTCTTGAAACAATTTTCCAAGTAAGCAAAGAAACGGAAGCTTCGCCATATGCCTTCTTTCTCAGACTTGTACTGTTGTCGTCGAAAGTTGTTTCCTTAAGGAATAAAAATGGTCAACTGAACCTTCGAAAAGTTGGTAAGCAAAGTCACGGTCAGCAACTACCGGTATTGTGATTTTGATGTTGGTTTGCAATTCTGATTGGGGTGCTTTATCCGGCGTGATGTGATTTGCGATTCAATACCGCGGCCGTTAACCTTTACACTACTGGAGGGTCACTGGACGCTTCTGGAAACTTCTTCGGCGTCTTATGAACATATTACATTGTGGGGAAACTCAGATATTAAATTTGGAATTCACTTATTGGTCAATCTGTGAAAAAAATTGACGGAAAATTTGGTGAACAGTAATTTAGATGAAAATAATGAGACGAACCAGACGCTCTCCTGATGGTAAAAGATAACGTTTATCCATGACCATTGCAGCATTACACAGAAGTTTGAGTAACAAAACAAAGTCCAGAGCATCGCTGCTTTGGTGATTATTACTTTGATACATTCGATGGTTAGTCTCAATAACCCTGTAATTTACATTTAGCCATTTTTTTATGAATTTTAAGCGCCTAGAGCCCTCGTACAAAAAAAGGCAAACACACAATAAGTAATGTAGAAATAATAATAAGAAAATTTGTAATGAAAATAAGTAGAACCCCGAACAGGCACACAGGGTAGAAATAGCGGCACAAGGTCGAGGCGCGGGGACATGAGCGCAGCCCCTTTGTGCGAACTGGGTCAGTGCACAGTGGCACACTTCACCATGAGAGCTTCTCTGCATGCACACTAGTAAATAAGTAGTACAGGAATATAAGTGCCTTTTCCTAAACATCGTTTGTTGTATTTGTCAACCTGTTGGAACCAAAACTACTAATAAGCTGACTTACATTAAAAATATAATTCAACAATACCTTAGTTTTTACGTGATAGATAGATAGTACAGAGAACATAAGAACCTTATGAACTAGTGCCACAAGTGGCGGCCTTATCGCTAAGAGAGACCTCTTCCAGGCAACCAAGAATAGAAAGACACGATAGATGACATAAGAAACAGACGGGAGATGAACACTAATAAGAAAAAATATGCTTTATTTTTTCAATTTTTGAAATGTATAAAAAAGTCACCAGTCTTAAAAAAATACTTTAGTCTGTCTACTGCGAGCAATATACCTATATAGACTATATACCCTAATTCAGTGTAAATAGTTTTCTAATTTTACCTTGTTAGAAAAATGTTACTCTAAATTTTTATTAGCTTGAATGTGACCCCAAACTAAGCAAGAGCTTGTGTGATGGAAGTCAGATAACTGATAGAATACATAAATACTTTTTTTTTTGTAAATACATACTTATAATACATACAGAACACCCAGACACAGAACAAACATTTGTTTATTCACAAAATGTTTGCCCTGAGTGGGAATCGAACCCACGCCCTACAGCTCTCAAGGCAGATATACTACCAATGGGCCAACGGGGCTGTCATGATTAAACTCAATAAATATCTAAATCTGTATGTATTTTAGAATTTACATTTGTCTCAGTCAATCTACTTTTTACACAACTACCCAAAAAAAGGAGTGTATCTTTATCTGACTTCCATAGTACAAGTTTTGCTTAGTTTGGGGTCAGATGGCGCTGTGTAATGTCCTACGATATTTATTATTTACTTAGTTAGCTATAATAGGTACATTTCTAGGACAATCGCGCACCACACACTAAATGTGATAGCTCACACACGAATGTGTACATAAAATTATACATATTTTTGTATATTTAAAAATCTATAATATTAACAAGAACACGTTAAAAATATATATCAATAAGCAGGTGTGCAATGGATATTTTTTTTCTAGTCACATATAAAAAGTAACTTGTAGTTTGCATAATGGTAAAGTTGCATATTTTATAACGGAGCGGCACTCGGAGCGTGTTATCAGGCTGTAATTCTCTACCTGCATAAAGTAGCACATACCCTCTATTTTCGTCAATGACACTTGAAGTTTCTTCGTACATTATCGCGTAGACCGGGATATAATTGGGACAAATACGGGGAATATTGGCGTCCCGTCCTAAGCAAATACTACCCCGGGTACCTACGCTTTTTTTAACGCGTATAAGTCCCCATTCGAACACAGAACCCCCTGTTAGCAAGCGTTGATGTGGTCGAAGATGAAACATACTTATAGAATACCTATTTACACAAACCTCGATCTTGTTAAAAAATATTGTAGCGATGATAGCTCAGTGGTTAGCGCGGTAGGTTCGCATGCCGAAGGGCGTGGGTTCAAATCCCGACAATGAGCTTGAGCTGCCGGTGAAGGAAAACATCGTGAGGAAACCATAGCATGGTGGTAGGGTACTTTCTAGTACTCGGCTGGCTAGCTACCACCCTCAAGTTGAAAATCTGCCGCCAAGCATCTAACGGTGTGTTCCGGCAGCCTCACTTGAGAGCCAGTTCCATTCCAGGCTAGGTGTGCTTTACCATCTTCGACCACATCTTCACTTAACATCAGGTGAGCTGTGGTCAAACACCTAGCCTGTCAATCATTAAAAAAAAAAAAAAAATATATAGATTATATCCCTCAGGAAACAACGCTGGACTACGACTTCAATCTAATGGTTTAGGAATGAGTTTGACGAATAAATGTTGCCTTACATTATTATTGTTTAAAAACTATTACTTGTTCTGTGAATTAAAAATGCAAATGTATTGGAATATAAATATAATTATATAAAATTTAACAAGATTTGTGAATCTGTCGCAGTTTTATTTTTATTGTCTATTAATTTACACTTGGTGGTAGATCTCCTTAGCAGGAGGTCGTCTAGGTAGGTTACACCGTTTGAAGGGTACTGCAGCTAGCGAAATTACGGGGCTGTTGAGACTAACTCTATCAAGTCTCAAAGTAATGAGCGCCAAAGCAATGATGCCCTGGACTTTGTTTTGTTACTTAAAGTTCTGTGTATCGCTGCGATGGTCATGGACAGGCGTTATCTCTTACCATCAGGAGAGCGTCTCGTACGTCTCAATACTTTTTACATTTAAAAAAAAAAAAAACATCTTGCCAACCTGAACTGATTTTGATAAAAGAAATTCTGATTTATATAATTATTATTTATCTTTTACACTTTTACGCTTCCAACACCACATTGTTTATTCGCACAGCGAGTGTGTGGAATTCTTTGCCGAGGTCTGTGCTCCCCGAAAAATACTATAGTCACCATCGAAGGTAGCATACATCATTCTAGACAGCATCAGGCAATTAGACAAACGTAATTTTGAATATTAAAAAATAGGCGTTCATGAAATGCCTACAGAAGTGAAAACAGCATGACACTGTTTTGCCCCAACCAAAAGTCGCTCAACATGGCTAAAGAAATTTTCACTCCAATAAACAATAAATACATAAATTTCCTTCCAAATACATTTATGTTTACCTACGCTTCAAATATAATGTCAGATTCGCGTACACCCTAAAAAAAGCTACCCCCGGCTGTAAGCCGACAAGTCACCCGGAACGGCAAATCGCCATCTGACCTTTCTTACACAAAGGTTACGTAGAAAAAGTGTCGCAAAAACCTTGCAGTGTCCACATGCTCCACACGTGCAGACGCGCACTACGCTCACTGTCGTTCTATCTGTGGTGTGCGATGAGCAAGTGCGCATCGTTCTCACGGCGAACGCGAACGACACAAAGCGAGCGAGCGTGATTTATTACGAGAGCGAAGCGAATCCACACAGACACCGTCGCTCCGCGTGCCGTGCTACCGGCAGTATTCCTCATCAGAGAGTTGTCTAAAAGTTCTCTTCCTGTCTTTCGAACCTATTTTGACATATTTTTTTTTCTTTGGTTTTGGTGTCGCATCTTGAGCATTTGCCTCGTAGCTATAGTTACAGTCAAAGTCCAGTCTTGGTCAAATACAGTCATGTCAGTCAAGTCCAATCATGCTTTAGTAAAGTAGTGGCGACTTTACTAAAAAGCTTCGATAGAGTCTTGGAAGCAACACGAAAAGTCATGTTTCACAACATTACATCATTTTCCCACACTCGCGCTTGTGATCTTTACGGCACTTTATGAATAAAGCACCACCATTTTTATGCATAAACACTCGACAAAACACTAGTTTTGAAAAAATACAACGGGGCGACATGACTCTTTCCGCGTTCCCGCCAAAAACCCATATTTTTTTAATGTAAAAGTAATGAGACAAACGGAACGCTCTCCTGATGGTAAAAGATAACGCCAGTCCATGACCATTGCAGCGATCCACAGAACTTTAAGTAACAAAGTTTAAGATGAAGCACGCTTACCTAGAAGAAACCTATTTACTCTAGATTTAACATAACAGGGAACACAGACAGCACATTCTATTAAATGAGACATGTTTTTCCTTGTAAATGTGCAATAAAGACGGTTTAATCGAAGAAGGTACATCTAGCCTGGAATTTAAAAAAAAGCTAGACGACGTGATCCTGACCCTAACACTTAGAGATCGTTCAACTTGACTGCAGACCAGTTTATACACCGTGTGTAGTGTCTACCACACAAAAAAACAATTGCGAAATTAATTTAGTGAAAATTAATTTCACTTTCATAAAAAACATCACGAATAGTCACAGAGTCATCAGACAGAACAATCAAACGGATTAATTGACCGTTTTGCACATACTTCTTTGGTCTAGAGGTTTCTTCTAATTAGTCGACTGCCGCCTATGATTCCGATTATTGAAGTTGACAATTTTATTGCATATGTTGTGGGTTCTCTTCAGTGAGAGTAACGTTTACAAGCGAAGCGATTAAAATGCTCGTCTTGTTGCAATAAAATATAAGATAAATAAATCCTAAATTAGTTTATCGGTCAAAAATTTAAAATCTTGTCTCAAATCGTCTGCAGTCGAACATGTGCAGACATTTTCTCAAAACGTAACTATAAATAACGTTATAAACGATATTTGATATTACGTTCTTAAGTAAATAGGAGCATAAATAAAGTAGAAATGTGCAGTAAAATGCTAACCATTATGCAAATGTTGACAAAAATAAAAAAGTTATTATTTAAATCATTGTGACTGCTTGAGTAAATAAAATAGGAAAGAAGTCAACCGACTTCTGTGATTTAAATACCGACTACTATTTCTATTATGTAGCTACTCAAACAATCACAGTGATTTAAATACCGACTACTATTTCTATTATGTACTCAAACAATCACAGTGATTCAAATACTGACTAAAATTTCTATTAAGTACTCAAACAGTCACAGTGATTTAAATACCGACTTTTTCTATATTATTTATTTTTGGAAATCACAGTGATTTAAATTGCCGCTTCTTTACTATACAGCTTACTTAACTAATGACAACGATTTAAACAGCGACTTATTTTCTATATTATTTAAAATAATCACAGTGACCAACATTTTTCTTGATATAAATAATACAGACAAAATAACTATATCATTTTTAAGAAATCACAGTGATTTAAATACCAACTTATTTTTTACATTGTTCACTCATTCAATCACAGTGACTTAAATACCGACTTATGTTCTGTATTATTTATTTCAGAAATCACAGTGATTTCAATACCGACTTATTTTATATATTGTTTATTCAAACAATCACAGTGATTTAAATACCGACTTCTTTTTTTATATTATGACTTCTTTTCTGTATTATTTACACAGTGATTTAAATAATTGAGATATTAGAACACGCTGCTCGATTCGATAGGCTTAATAACACTTTAAATATTTGGAGAAAATAGGCAAAAAAACTTTAATTAACAACTTAACACTTCATTAAGATGTTGATGCAGAAGATACAATTTTATGATGCCTACTTCGTAAAACGAGAACAGCCGCTACGGGTATTGGTTTATTAAAAAGAAAACTGATTTTATGACACATAACTAGTATCGTAAAATAAATGAAAGCAAATCATTCTCGAAAAAATATATTGCACTATTAAAATAGAAAAAAAAACACTAAGGTTTAGTTGTTAGGAAATTGTTCATCACGTGTTTTGAAAAGACTGATTTATTAAAGTTTAATTTTCAAAAGCTGAAGGGCGTGAATTCGATTCCCACTCATGGCTAACATTTGTGTGACGAACATATAGATGTTTGTTCTATATGTAAGTGTTTTGTATGTATTAACAATAAGTATTCTATCAGCTATCTGGTTCCCATAGTACAAGCTTTGCTTTGTTTGGGACAGATGTAGGTAGAAAGGCAATGATGTACTATATTAAGTAAAACCTCATTGTAGAAAGGTGTGCAATGGTTTTTTTTTTGTATTTGAGTTTCTTTACTCCAACATAACTCTTTAAATTTTTAAATGCCTGAACAGAATTTGATGTATCGTTAGAATCTTCATCACCCCATCATTCCGAGCGACACTGGCTTATGTTTTTCTTTAATTTATTCATTAGTGAGCAGTGTTTTTTTTTAATAAGCTTATTCAGAACAAAGTACAATGGTGAACACTAAGTTTCTTTGCCATCACTAATTATCACTGTCAACTGTCTTGAAAAATGTTGCTTGTGAATCATAAAAATAGAAGCACTTAAATACTAGAAGGATAAAACGGAGCGTGAGCACCTTAACCACCCTCGCATTCAAAACCTTTTTGTCGCAAAAAAATAAAGTTAATGTAATTGTAATCGCGAATTTGTCGCATCTGAATTCACGGGTCACTGTACCAGATGCCATGCAAATAAATTTCAACCCTGCAATGTAACTTTAAGCTCCATTTTCGTACAGTTTGTAGATTTGTTTTCGTAGAGCGAAATGTTATGTACTGTGAATAAAATCGTGTTTTTGTTTTTCGAGTTTTCGCGAATGATATTAACGGCCAACGATCGCATATTAATGACTGCGGTCCGAACTGGGGCACCGCCCTATATAAGGGTGACATGATATTTAGTACATGGAAAAATTTGTAGGAAGCATACAATATCAGGTACACATCTTTAGTTATAATACACATGGATAAAAAATTACATTACGGTATAATTATTAATTAAACAAAAAACTTGCCTCGGTTCGTTGCTAAATAAATCATAGTAAATAAATATCGTAGGACATTACCTACAGCGCCATCTGACCCCAAACTAAACAAAGCTAAATACAGAACACCCGGACACAGAACAAACACAAATTTATCCTGGGTGGGAATCGAACCCCCGCCCTTCAGCTCTTGAAGCAGACATTCTACCAATGAACCAACATGGCTGTCATATGTTGGTTCTGGGAGGGAGTCGACCCACACTCTACAGCGCAGGAAACAGTCGCTACCAAATGAGTTGACAATGCAGATTTAGTTTGTTTTATTGTACAAATATTACATTCCATAGTTATAAACACTTTAGCTCGAAGTTTTTACGTTGAAACTATAACAATATCATCACTTAATATCAGGTGAGCTGTTGTAAAACAACTAGACAGTCAACCTTAAAAAAGATGTTTAAAAAAGAAAAATATTTTATAAATCCTTTCTTAAAATATTTTTTTAAAGGATTTATGACGAAATATCCATGTTTTGCGATTAACACAAAAATGTAATGGTAGGGCTGAAAATACATTCTATTAAAGCACATACTCATCTACAATATAAGTACATACTAATATCTCTATACACAAGTTATCAGAGCACCGGGTGGCGACAGCAAAAACATCAAGATACCTACTAAAAAGCGTTGACAATTTGTTGTCCAGAGTAAAATACGCCATATGCATAATTGTATTATTTCTATCGAACAACTCTTTTGACATTTAGCACTTTATATTTAGTTCGGTTTAAAGGTTACAGATACATTATTCATCTAGCGTGGCGCCAAGTTAATTTTTCAAACTATATGTGATAATCACACAGATGATTGATGATTGTTTCCTCAAATAAAAGACAGGAATAAAACGCAAAGTTATGCGAAAACTGTATTCTTAACGAGTCTTGATAAATGTTTTGTTATTAATTAATTCTTTAGAGGCTTTTAGGTGAATGGAGAAATCTACAATTTGAACAGATTATTCAAATAGGTTGATTTATAAATCAACTCGAGCCGCTGACCGATTCATTCAGATATTTTTATTATTATAATTTTATATGAAATAGATATTTTGTATTCAACCATCGAACTTTATGATTATAGCGTATCACATTGAATGTACCAAATACAAAATAGTACACATACGAGATAAATAGGTCGCTCCTGCGTTTTAGATTATGTTAAATAATTTAACATTTCAATTGTTTTAGTATAGTTAAAGGAATTTTTGTATTGCATATTTTTTTGTCAATGCGTTTTAATACGTAATTATTTTTCCAATAAGTATCATAGACAATAAAATTAAGCTTTGCCAAATACGCAATAAAAATCTAACTACCTATACCATAGTCGAAGTATCCAACACAATTAAACGAGAGTAATCCCGCATAAGTTAAATTAAAATAAGCACAATAATTAATTTGACAATGCCGCCAATGTCCTGGGTACACACTGTTTTTTTAAATGGGCTTGCGTTTGATCGCCATTTTACCTGATGATGGAAAGAAAGAAAGAAAACATTTATTTTGACAGTTGACACACACAACCATTCCAGGCTAGGTGTGATTTGCCATCTTCGACCACACCTTCACTTAACATCAGGTGAGCTATGGTCAAACACCTAGACTATCAACAAAAAAAAAAACAAATAAATGATTTAAAAAAAGACGACAAAAGTAACAATAACAATAGAAAGTTGTCGCTGTAGAGTCCAGTGCGACAAAAAATATTAGTTAAAAGTGGCATAAGAGGTTAGCGTTAGTGCTGCCGATTTTCAGAACAGCGCTGGTTTTCAGAACTAACCTTTACAAATGAAGATGCAGCCTGATAAGTGAGATTGCGGTCTAAGGTGGAACACGTTTGCTTTGAAGTTATCGATTCTCCGAGGAATTGAAAAAACCCGGATTTTATCGAGGTGAGCTCCAATCAAGCAGCGCATTCCACCGTTTAGAAATATGCACATGAAACTGGAATCTAATTGTTTTTTTAGTTTTAATTGTATCTAGATATTCATGGTTCCCAAGTTTGCTGGGAGACCGTCTTCCAATCTGAAGGTCATGGGTTCGACTGCTGCTTTTTCTAAGCTATGTGCGTATCGCTTCAAATGATGGAAGAAAACGTAGTAAGGAAAGTACATGTCTGAGAGTTTAAAAAAAAAATCTTGAAGATATGTGAAGTCTACCAACCCATACTTATCTAGTGGTTGACTATAGTTTTACCCGTCTCACAACGAGAACAGGCCCGTGCCAATTAAAAAACAGGGCTAATTCGGATTCATAGTTATATTTTTTAATGTAGCAAATTAGATTAGTTATAAGATTGTACGGTACTCGCTTTACAAGAAATATGTTATGTCTAACAACTATAATAAAAATGTTAATGAACCATAAATATCGTTTCAAAGTATTTAATAGAAATGTAGCAAAATTATTAAAAAAAAAAAGTGTAATGAACTCTTGAACTTTCGACGATGCGACTGAAAAGACTACTAAATATACTATACATAAAGAGACCAACGAACCGCGACACTTGAATTATTCAAAACTAATGGAATCTTATATACTTACCGAGATAAACTCGCATTTCGTCGTGACCGCTGTTTTCACATATACAAGTTCAGACGCAAATTATATTGAGGTGAACTGTGTTTAGTTTAGTCAGTGGTTAGCGCGACTTATACGCCAAAAGACGTGGGTTCAAATCCCAACAATGAACTTGAGTCGCCGGTGTAGAAAAACATCGTGAGGAAACCATAGCATGGTTGTAGGGTACTATCTAGTACTTGGCTTGCTAGCTACCACCCTCAGGTTTAAAATCTGCTATCTAACACCTAACGATGTGTTCTGATGGCTTTGCTTGAGAGCCATTTCCAATCCAGGCTATATGAGTTCACCATTTTCGACCACCTATCACTTACCAAACCTTAACATCACAATCATGACATGTAAAAAATTTCGTCCCTAGTTTATCTTTTCCAGAAAACCTGTTTTATTTAGAACTTCAAATGTTCCTTTTGTCGTTTTTACATTGTTGACATACAAGGTGTTTGACCAGAGCTCATCTGATGTTAAGTGACGGTGTGGTCGAAAATGGTGAACACACCTAGCAAATTTTGCTGATCATTCAACGAGGAAACGCTGCCAGCTTTATGGGAACGCTTGGGCGAGTGCGTGCGTAGCGCGAGTCGTGTTTTTTTTGCCATACATATTTGTGTATCTAATGTATTTTCAACGTATTTCAGTGTTTGTTTTAATTTGTCATTTTTATTCTATCTTGATAAATCTCGACTGAGTGTATAATAATAACGATAATGTTTTGACTAATATGGTTTATATCACATGAAATAAATTTAAATATAATTTACAAAATAAAGTAATCACTAATCTCTACATAGTATAAAACAAAGTCGCTTCCCGCCGTCTGCACGCTTAGACCTTTTAAACTACGGAACGGATTTTAATGCGGTTTTAATCAATAGACAGAGTGTTTCATAAGAAAGGTTCATAATTATGTATAATATATGCATATTTTTTTATTTTTTTTTTGTTTTTAATGTTTGACAGGCTAGGTGTTTGACCACAGCTCCCCTGATGGTAAGTGAAGGTGTGGTCGAAGATGGTAAAGCACACCTAGCCTGGAATGGAACTGGCTGTCAAGTGAGGCTGCCGGAACACACCGTTAGATGCTTGGCGGCAGATTTTCAACTCGAGGGTGGTAGCTAGCCAGCCGAGTACTAAAGTACCCTACCACCATGCTATGGTTTCCTCACGATGTTTTCCTTCACCGGCAGCTCAAGCTCATTGTTGGGGTTTGAACCCACGCCCTTCGGCATGCGAACCTACCGCGCTAACCACTGAGCTATCATCGCTACAAAATAAATATGCACAGTGGCGGCCTTAGGGGGTGGCAATCAGGGCAACCGCCGGGGGCCTCGCGTCCTCGTAGAAAAAAGTTTTTACCATATATGTACTCGTATGTGTATCTCGCGTCTCGCACTTAAGGTGGTTCGATTTCCATACAAATAAATTTTTGCCATTTATTGACAAATGGAGCATAATTTGACAGTGAAATCACAGCTACTGGCATTTAATTTGGTCTTTATTTGCGGTAAATCACAATTGCTTGAATAAAACAGTAGATTATAAGCATAATCTACTGTTTTATTCAAGTACTGTTTTAGTAAGTTACTGTTTTGTACTGTTTTTTTCTGTGTTGTCAAAAAATCATAAATTCATAAATGATTGATAAATTTGTTTTTATGCTAATAATCTACTGTTTTATTCAAGCAATTGTGATTTACCGCAAATAAAGACCAAATTAAATGCCAGTAGCTGTGATTTCACTGTCAAATTATGCTCCATTTGTCCATAAATGGCAAAAATTTATTTGTATGGAAATCGAACCACCTTAACAAAAACCCCCTCTGAACGCACGGTTTCATTATTAGTGCAAGCATCAGCACTCGAACTAATTTTTTAGTAAAACGTACTCAAAGAAAAGGGGCCTCACAATGATCTGTCTCCCCGGGCCTCGCAAAGCTAAGCTACGCCAAGGCCGCCGTTGCATATGCACTACATCATAGTTATTCTATAAACCAATATCCATTCAATAACGCCGTCTCATCTGGGTTTACATTAATTTTATTAGAATTTAGAATGAACGAGAAAGTAGAATAGACTTGATAATTTAATTTAACTGAGGTTAGTGAATGACGCATTTATGGAATATTCCGCTGTTCTTAAAAAGTATGACTAAATAATAACGTTATGCAAACTTAGAAAGCTATGCAAATTCCCAGCCCAGACTAAATCGAATAAAAATAAATCTCAAACAACTCGTTGTATTCATTTAATAAGTATTTTTATAGTGTTACCAAAGACAAGTTAATGGAATCGAAACTGTCGCCGTATATAACTTTAATATGTAAATAATCATGTTTTTCCGTTTAGCCATATATTATTAATTTGCAAAATTATGTTATTTATATTATCGGATCAATATTTCCTAAGGCAAATAAAATTATGAAAATGATAATTTTGAATGATAAATAATTCAGATGTATCGATAAATTAATGAAATACATAATTATTAGAATTTAACAATGGTTCGAGTCTACGGTTATTAAGTTGCGCAAACCGTTACAAATCCTAATGTCACACTAATACTATAAAGGCGAAAGTTTGTATTTGTATGTTTGTTACGTCTTCACGCTGAAATGACTGCACCAATTTTGATGAAATTTAGTATGGAGGTAGCTGACATCCTAGATTAATACATAGGCTACTTTTTACTACGAAAAATTTAACAAGATACACCGCGGGGTGCAGCTAGTAAATAAACAAATAAAAGAAAACATTTATTTTATCACACTTGTGGCACAAGCTCATGAGATTCTTTTGTTTTGTTTCTTTTGTTTTTTTTTCTTTTGTTTTTTTTTAATCTGTATTTTTTTCTATTTAGACAATAGACAATAAACAACAATTTATTGTGACATAAAACAAACAAATTTCAATTACATAAACAATACGTACAAAAAATAAATAACAAACATATATACAAAAATTGATAAATTAACTATTTATTATTCGCTGTTAGCGATAAGGCCGCCACTTGCACACAAGCGGCACTAGTTCATATGGTTCTTTGTTTTCTGTACTCTTTTCTATTTATAGTGTGCACAATAAAGAGTTATATCTATCTATCTATCTAAATTGGACACAAAGAACAAAAAGAAGGAAAGAAAGCATTCATGCATTTCTGGTGTGTAATAAAGAGTTTTTATCTATCTTTTTGACAGCCCTGTTGGTTCATTGGTAGTGTGTCTGCTTCGAGAGCTGAAGGGCGTGGGTTCGATTCCCACTCAGGACTAACATTTGTGTGACTAACATCGATGTTTGTTCTGTGTCTGGGTGTACTGTATGTATTATAAGTATGTATTTACAAAAAAAAAAAAGTATTTAAGTATTCTATCAGTTATCTGTCTTCCATAGCACAAGCTCTGTTTAGTTTGGGGTCAGATGGCGCTGTGTGTAATGTCCTATGATATTTATTTATTATTTATTTATTTATTTATCTACTGCGCTGGTGCCTTCCTAGACGATCTCCTGCTAAGGAGATCTACCACCAAATAACCAAAATATGCATAAATGTTCTAAAATTACAAGATATTTCGTAACACACTTGGCACAAAACTCAAAAATGCTAACACCTCGATCCACTAATACAATATCTACCTGCCAGTATAATGTTATGAAATAAAAATAATAGCGCACACGTTACAACACAGTGTGATATCCGTAAATATGCGACCGAAAAAAAACTTTACCTGTGACTCCCATATTCCCAAACAATAATGCAGCAACAAACATAAACCAATAAACATAAACTGCTTTATTCCAAGCGCTTTAAAGTTCAAATTCAAGATACTACATAACTATCACAAATGTTTCGTAAAGTGGTCGAGTAAAAAGATACTCATTGTATGCAATAGTAACTTCGTGTTACATTGTATAGTGCGAAATTATCCTTTAACCATGATAGCTTTATGGGGCAAATTCGTTTGATAGTATTCATTCTAATAAGAGGGGTCTTGTCACAGATGATTTGAAGGCGAGATTGTAACCCAATATTGTGCACACGACTCTTGAAAAAATATAGACAATGTGATGTCGGTGGCCACCGTACGCGACGAGATGATCAGGGTATCCTTAACCGATCGTAGGTCTCTTTAAACAAATAGTTTGTCACAGTCAAGATTTGTGTGTCAAATAAAATGGGAACAAGGAACCGAACGGTTTATTTTTAACCTCATTCTACGGCTGAAGTGATGATGGTCTCATCATCATCACGGGTGTCAAGATCCACTGGTGAACATAAGCCTCCAGCATAAAATGCCCTATGAATAATTATTGGAAACGAGTCGCATCCAGCGCGTACAACGGCAAAACAAAGGTGTGTTATGATTTTGACCGACATGTAGGTATGTATGTTTGTATGTATGTTCCTCTGTTCCTTTATAACTTCCGAACTAATTATTATAATTTGACAAATAAGGTATCTTTGGAAGCGTACTGATCGTTCGCTTGTTCTATGCTAGGCGACGTCACATATGATTT
Source organism: Biston betularia (assembly GCA_905404145.2). Classification (NCBI taxonomy): domain Eukaryota; kingdom Metazoa; phylum Arthropoda; class Insecta; order Lepidoptera; family Geometridae; genus Biston; species Biston betularia. The sequence goes on from FR989863.1 coordinate 957,923, forward strand.
TGACCGATATGTATGTATGTTCTTTGTTCCTTTATAACTACTGAACTAATTAATATAATTTGACCAAAAAGGTGTCGTTGGAAGCGTCTTGATCGTTTGCTGGTTGTATGCTATGTATGGGACGCCACATTAAATTCAATAGCCCTGACAGCCCTGTTGGTTCATTGGTAGTATGTCTACTTCGAGAGCTAAAGGGCGTGGGTTCGATTCCCACTCAGGACTAACGTTTGTGTGACTAACATCGATGTTTGTTCTGTATACTGCAAGTATTTACAAAAAAAAAGTATTTAAGTATTCTGTCAGCTGTCTGGTTCCCATAGTACAACCTTTGTTTAGTTTGGGGCTAGATGGAGCTGTGTTAAATGTCCTCCAATATTTATTTATTTATTATTTATTAAATGGCGCCCTCTACAGGATATAAACGCATAAACCATTTTTTTATAAAGCAGTGTTCCTTATTTGTGATAAAAACTCTAATTAATGGAGTAATGCCAATCTGTTATGGTGATTATCGACTTTGGAAGTCGTTTATTGAATATTTTTTATCCCAAAAAGCGTAGGAAAATCAGAAACCGCTGGCAAAATTACAGAGCGCAGCAAACAAAAGGAAGCAAAACCGAAATTGCGTATAGCGTACAACCCAATTTATTTTTTTAACCACTTCTATTCAAATATAAAGCACAAATCACATCTCGGGAACAAAACAGAAAAAACCGAGTGGAGCGCATTGCTCGCAATACAGGCTCTCGTACCTGACTTTAGCGCAAAAAATGAATGAAAAAAAACATATAAAAAGTATGATTAATGAAGGTGGAAATGAAATAATTTGGAGTATGGCAGGTACTGTGCCCCGGGGGTAAAGTGGCGATTTTTAACCATTGTGCTTCTGATGCTGAGATCTCTGTGTCCCTAACCATTATGATTTTAGATTGGAGTCAGTTTTTTACATACTACATAGATTTGTGTTCTTGTTATAAACGTTGTGTAGGACGCCCTGAGACTAGATGGCGTGATGATATACGTAAGATAGCTGGCAGTAGCTGGAAGCGAAGCCGAAGATCGGGCTGAATGGAGTGTCCAGCAGTGTACTTTAATGCTAGGTTGTTGATGATGATGATAAGATCTGCGTTTGGCCACCAACCTGCCTGATGGAAACCGACGGTGTGGCCGAGGATGGAACACGTTGATCTAAAAGAAATCTATTCGCTCTAGCCTTAAAACGCCCAAATTGTAATTAATAGAAAACAAAGAACCCAGCAATGATTTCCATTCGTGGGCTGTATGCATCAAGAAAGTATTAGAAGGTGAATCTTAAACCTGAAACTAAGTAACTGCTCAAAGTAACAAACATCCATCCATCCATGCAACCTTTCACATTTATAATAATAGTGGGATTAAACTTTTTTAATTAAGAGAGCCCGGTTGGCTCTTTGGTAGTATATCTGCCTTGAGATTTGTAGGGCGTGGGTTCGATTCCCACTCAAGGCAAACATTTTGTGAATAAACAAATGTGTGCTCTGTGTATGAGTGTTCTGTATGTATTATAAGTATGTATTTACAAAAAAAAGTATTTATGTATTCTATCAGTTATCTTACTTCCAACACACAAGCTCTGCTTAGTTTGGGGCCAGATGGCGCTGTGTGTCCTACGGCACTTATTTATTTATTTAATTTTGAGATATTTTTTTTAAATAAACTTCAACGCTTCACCCCTATTAGTTGTCGACTACCTAATCGAATAAAAGATTTATCTCGACAGGTGCTAAAACTTGAATCTGACACCCCAGCTCGGCATTATCTAGGCGAGATAACAAAGCGCCACATATCCTCGTATTGTAAAATTTAACAGCCGCGTAGGTAATTGTTAAATTTTATTATTCCAACATACGGGTACCGCTCGTTATTAACATGTATTCGTTAACGTAATACAGATTTTTATTGCGTTTTTTTTTTGGTAGATTTCATGTATGTGCTGTAACTTGTTGGTAGGTCTCCTTAGCAGGACGTCGTCGAGATAGGCACTACCGCAGTACCAGATATTCTGCAGCCAAGCAGGATTGTTATTTTATTTATTTGCATGGTTAATCTGCTGCCAAGCATCTATCGGTGTGTTCCGGCAGCCTCGCTTAAGAGCCAGTTCCATTCCAGGCTAGGTGTGCTTTACCATCTTCGAACACACCTTCACTTTACATCAGGTGAGCTGTCGTCAAACACCTAGCCTGTCAACCATAAAAAAAAAGTGACATATTATTTCATTGACATTTTCATTGTATTGACGTATGTGATTTTGATATTTTTAAATATGAATGGAAAAATGATCTGTAAATTTGGTGTTATTAATAAAAGATTTGTATTTGTAGTGTGTAAAGATTACTGTGTTCCGGTTTGAATGGTACTGCAGCTAGCGAAATTACATGACTGTTGAGATTAACCATCTGTATCAAAGTAATGAGCGCCAAAACAGCGATGCCTTAGACTTTGTTCTGTTACTCAAAGTTCTGTGTATCGCTGCAGTGGTCATGGACAGGCGTCGTCTCTTACCATAAGAGATTATGTCACTGAGGTAAAACTCAATTCGCCACCTTTGTTTCTATATATTTACACAAATTGTAACGATGATAGCTCAGTCGTTAGCGCGGTTGATTATGACGCCGAAGGGCGTGAGTTCTAGCTCAACAATTAATTGAGTTTAAATTACCAGTGAAGGAATGTTTTCCTTCATGTAAGGAAACCATAGCGTGGTAGGGTACTTTCTAGTTATTGGCTGGATAGCTACAAGGTAAATAAAATAAATAAATGTCGTAGGACTATACACACAGCGCCATCTGGCCCCAAACTAAGCAGAGCTTGTGTGATGGAAGTCAGATAACTGATAGAATACTTTTTTTGTAAATACATACTTATAAGACATACAGGTACAGGTACCCTTAAGTTGAAAGTCTGTCCCAAACCCTTATCCCTGTATTCCGACAGCTTCACTTGACAGTTAGTTCCATTCCAGGCTAGATGTTTTTGTTTTCACCGACTACACCGTCATTTGACATTAGGAGAGCTGTGGTCAAACACCTAGCCTATTAACCAAAAAATACTAATAGTTTAGTTTCCTACTACGTCGTTACCTACTCTTCCGAAATATTAGAGAGTATCTTAAAAAAAAAAATATTAGAGAGCATCTTATATTTTTAACTTTCATAGCGAAATCTACCTATTCGTGTAGCACTTGCTATCGTGAGGTTTTTTGTTTATTCCCTCTGATTTGCATGTTGATACTGACTTTTTTATACCGGTGTCTATGTTCGCAATTCGGCAATACATCTTTACCCATCGACAATTATTGTAATTAAAGGTAATCGTTGTATTTTATGTATTGCAGTCTTGTTTTTTTTTTTGTTCGTGATAACTGACCATTTTAATTTGGCCGTGGCGATTTGCAGACCCACCATAAAGTCTTTGAAAATTCGATAAAATTATTAGTTAACTAGCAGCGCTAAACACTAAGCACTAAACAATATAAAAATAGCGTTTGTCACTCAGTGATAATGTAGCATTCTAATGATGAAAGAATTATTCAGATCGGTCCAGTAGTTTCGGAGCCTATTCAATACAAACAAACAAAAAATAAAATCTTTCCTCTTTATAATTAGTCTATATATAGATGACAACTGTAATAGTTAGACATATGATACGGACTTATTTGTGAACTGTCAGTTTGCTCTACATAACGTCACTTTATTCTATTGTCAATAGTTTTCGCAGCGCATGCTAATTAAGGGTAATTTTTTGGTAAATTTTTCACAGCTTGGCTTACATTATTAAAGTTTCCATACGGACTGTTTTTTAAATAAAATATAGCCTATGTCCATCACGGATAATGTAGCATTCCAATGATGAAAGTATTATTAAGATCGGTTCAATAGTTTCGGAGCCTATTCAATACAAAAAATCAAATCTTTCCTCTTTATATTAGTGTAGATTGTTTATGTACAGATGTATTGTAGATAATTGTACATTTGTTGGGTATTTAAGTCGTGGTCTAGGCATTCTAAGTATAGACTGAGATCATCTAAAATATCAATATTGATGATGATAAGTTAATTCCTATTGTTACAGAAAAGGTTCTATCATAAAGAGATATTTATAAATCTCGTAATTAAGTAGGTGTTTCGAGGTGCCAACACCAAAATAGAAGTATCATGTAGTTATATCACTTCTTCAATGCAGCACGACTTGAACTTAACCGTGATTTGATTCTTCTTTTTGTAATGTAATTAATACGAGCAACGAGACGCTCTTTTAATAGTATAACGCATGGCCATGACATTTCTTGACGGTTGAAGGCTAGGTGTTTGACCACAGCTCACCTGATGTTAAGTGACGGTGTGGTCGAAGATGGTAAAGCACACCTAGCCTGGAATGGAACTTGAGAAACAAGATAACGACCATAACTCAGTGGTCAGAGCAATGTGTGCACTCGGTCACAAATCCCGTATCAATAAATTTTTAAATAACCCGTAACAATTTAAAATACATTTTACCTCACGATATTTTATAACATTACGAAGTATTAAAAAAAAAAACGTTGATTAAATTAAACGATCGATCATGCTTACAGCTCACTCTAAAAACAAGTAATTGCGAGATGATTTGTATCGTGTACAGAAAGCAATAAAAATAACCTTTACCCAGAGTAATAACAGCCGATAATATAGTTATTGCAAAAAATATAATTGTAGCCGCAAACCAAAACACGAATTAAACGCAGACTATAATCGTTGCACTTGAGTTTAAGACCAGGCGGTTACCACACCGGGCGCTGTGAATGGTATAATATCAATAATTGTTCTCACGGTAAAAGTGTTAGGATTATGGCTTAATAGAAATCATCCGACTGACCTGCAGCTGTGACCTAGAGCGAACTAGAATTAACACCCACGCGTTCTTGAATTATGAAATTAACTTTTTAGTTTCTAAACGAAATAAATATGAGCAAAGCGACCAACAAAACAACAAAAGAGATGCCTGTGATTGATATGTCTATACCTACTATTATAAAGAGGAAAGATTTGATTGTTTGTTTATATGTAATGAATAGGCTCGGAAACTGCTGGATGGATTTCAAAAATTCTTTCACCGTTGGGAAGCTACACTATCCCCGGGTGACATAGGCTACTTTTTATCCCTGTATTCTCACGGGAACGGGAACAACGCGTGTGAAACCGCGAGGCGTCCGCTTGTACTATTATAAAGAGGAAAGATTTGATTGTTTGTATTGAATAGGCTCCGAAACTACTGGACGGATTTCAAAAATTCTTTCACCGTTGGGAAGCTACACTATCCCCGGGTGACATAGGGTGACTTTTTATCCCTATATTCGATAATAAAACTGAACCGATATAATTAAAAGTGAGTAATCCCGTATAAGTAAAACATCAGGCGGGATGGCGGTCAAACGCAAGCCTATCTATTTTATAAATAATAAAAAAAAAGTAAAACAAAAACTTTTACTACGGTCAAAACAAAATCATATGCGCTACATTTGGTTGAGGGTCAACGAACTTTTTCTATGGCACAGCTGATTCTTCTGAATTCTGCGTGCTATGTACAAAATGTGTCATCTATTATTTGTCTTAAAAAAGAGCATTTAAAATATTTTATGTACTAGATGCGGATAAATTGTCCATTATTTCAGAATCCATCAATGAAGACTCTAATAATAATAAATAAATATCATAGGACATTACACACAGCGCCATCTGATCCCAAACTAAGCAAAGCTTGTACTATGGAAGTCAGATAACTGATAGAATACTTAAATAGTTTTTTTTCTGTAAATACATACATACAGTCCACCCAGACACAGAACAAACATTTGTTTATACATATCACAAAATGCTTGTCCTGGGTGGGAATCGAACCCACGCCCTTCAGCTCTTGGAGCAGACATACTACCAATGAACCAACAAGGCTGTCATACTCTAAGTAGTTCATCTAGCATATTTTCTTAGATTTTTTGTGACGACATCCACAGGGCAAATGGCAAGAGCCGGGCATACACAAGCCGTATGTAATACGACCCAACAGATGGCACGCTCTTTGCACTTCCGAAAATTAGAAAAAAAATGTGCTTAAACCGTTGGAACAAAAAGTATAGCCGGCGTACGAAACACACGCATTGTCTAGTGGTTCTGTATAAATGCTAACACAGCAATTGAGTGCACCTACATATTATAATCAAAGTAATAGATAATGCAAAGAGCTCGTATGTAAGTATTACTAGGTCAACATAATACAATTATAAAAAAAATATACAAGATCTATGATACCTATATGATTTCGTAAGATATGATTTTGTGTTGAAAATACAACTATGGGAACAAAGTAACTAATAGAATACCTAAATTTATACCACTCTTTATGCCACTCATTTAATATAGAAAAAAAGTTTTTTTTTAACCCAACACAGAACAAAAATCTATGTCTTTCATGAGTCATGATCAGGTGTTTTATTTATAAAATGCCAAATTACTCACGTGTATATGGAAAAGTGATATATAATGCTGTGAAACATGACTTTTCGTATTGCTTCCAAAACTCCATCGAAACTACTACTTTATTAGGGCATGACTGGACTCGGCCATGATTTTGCGTTACTTTAAATATGACTTGGACTTATTTAACTAGTTAAAATACTTGACAATGAATGTTACAAAACAGTTGCACTAAGATAAACAAAAGAAATATACAAAACAGTCAATTGTTTTAAAAGTTTGTATAATTGCATGTCTGTCAACCAACTCAACCCCAATTTCAAATAGAATCAAACGTAGAACCACTGCATGTGCGGAACAGTCGGTGCGTCCATGTAGCGTGCCATATCACGCATCTGTTGCCCTATCCATCATATGTCATTAGAACATACTCGAAGAAGCAACAATGAATACTAAACTTTACGCATGAACAAAGTTTTGAGCAAATCATAGATTTTCTAAGGCACAGGCTCCACCTACAGATTAAATTACTAATACTGGGCAAGTACAGAAGGTTGTAAGCAGTTTAGGGCAGCTTTCCCCTGAAACAAGATAATCTCAGAAACTGCTGAACCTTCAACTCCGCAGAATAAATTAATAATAAATAAATAAATATCGTAGGACTATACACACAGCGCCATCTGACCCCAAACTAAGCAGAGCTTGTGTGATGGAAGTCAGATAACTGATAGAATACTTAAATACTTTTTTTTTTTTTGTAAATACATACTTATAATACATACAGTACACCCAGGCACAGAACAAACATCGATGTTAGTCACACAAATGTTAGTCCTGAGTGGGAATCGAACCCACGCCCTTCAGCTCTCGAAGCAGACATGCTACCAATGAACCAACAGGGCTGTCAGAATAGTCGGAATCGACATTGCTCTCTACACAAACACCTTTACAATTTTCAGGTTACATACAGTTCTATATGCCGAGGTTGCATGGAGGTAGAAGAAACAGCTACGCACTCGCTGATGAAATGCAGAAGCGTGGCACACCAACGTATGATCATTTTCTGATCTCCGAGATCGCCTTGGGAAGCCTACGCCGGCGTCAGCGGCCTGCTGACTTTTCTAAAAGACACCGGGTGGCTAAACTAGCCATGCGGAGAAGGTCCGCTCACCAAGTATGGCATAGGGTACCATACTGGTGTTCATTTATTTATTAAAACAGAATGTAAAAGTACTAATTTCAATTCAATGTACATTTTTCAGATCTGTAACGCATTCCAAAACTAAATATGGGTGGGTGCATTATAATTACATTTTAAAATGTAATGTTAAAAAAAAAAAGTTAAATATAAATATTATACGTATACAATATACATGAATACTCCAATGACAGCTTGATCTCATGCAGATTTCTATGAAGTCGTACAGACGTACTTAAAAGCAAAGTACGTATTATATTGATTCTCGAGATAGATTAGGGCGCTTTCTTACAAGGAGTATGGACGATCTTATTGTTTTTCCTAGTTTCCCTGTCTTCTTGGCTTTTCAGTTCAATATTGCTTCAGTGGGTAAATCTTAAGTATTATTACCCTTCCAAAAATTCCATCTCGTAAACTAGTTATAGAATTCAACAGTTCGCATAGAAAGTATCTTTTATATCTCTTTACCAACTGCGTTGGTATTTTTAAGCCACAACATTGACTCCTTTCGTACCTGATATGATGACCTCAATTCTAGTTTACTATGATTCTGTTTTTAATTAATGTGACATCAATTTCATTTTATTACTACATTTTCTTTCATGTGTTTCGCATTTTAACCGTATTAATTTTTTTTTTTTGGATTCTTTTAAAATTAATTGCATGTTTAAGTATGATAGTGCCAACGTATAGGTGTAGTCTTCATTGTGTTACTATTTAATGAGTGGATATTTAACATTTTTGTTGCCAATAAAATGTAAATAAACGAAAAAAAAAAATTACATAGACTGTCCAATAACAATAGGTCACCGGTACATGTTTATTTTGTATAACATCGGTAATATATTACACTAAACATACTATTAAAGTATTTAAACCAACACACGTATAGAAATACATATTTACTAATACAAATATTTTATTAAGCAGCACGAAAGTTACAGGCCGTTTTCCATTCATATTTGTATCCATTTTAAAATGACATTAAAATGTCAAAATCATAACACATGTCAATGCAATAATATGACATCTGTAAAATATGTCGATATGTTTAAATGTCGATAAAAAATTATAATCACTTACTAGTACTTCTATAATTTATTATTTTGATAAAATCGTCAAATTCATAAAACAATGTATCTTGCAGCCAAGATCTTAGCTTGGTTCTGAACCACGTGATGGAAGGTGCATCCCGAATGGAAGAATTAATGAAATGGTTATAGACTGGGCCCCAGAATGTATACCGACCTTTCCGACCTGCGATATACTGAGGACTGTATAATACTGAGGACAAATAAAAACAAAATGCCTGCCACTTTAAAAGTACATGTAGAATATAATTATGATGTATTATAATTATTACATGTAAAATTTCATACGCTTTGACCCCCTTAAATTTCCTTATTATTAACCTGCCAATTTCCGTAGTTATTGATAGTCACAGAGTTCGAGTTCAAGTCTTAGCCAGTGAAAGAGCGTTTTTGGTTGTTTATGTATTCATATAACTTTGTATATATCAGCTGGTGACATGCAGCCTAAAAAGTAGGGTAACCGACCGATAGAAAGGCTCCGAAACATATAAATGATATAAATCTAACTCTCGGCTTAATTAAAATCATTTAATCCGCAATCTGAATACATTATGGTGAGATGTCCAATAAACCACGGCGATGGGTGAAAACATACAGGGACGCGTTATGGGCGCAAGCGCTGATTAAAAATAGTCTTGAAGTAGAAGCAATAAACTTTCTGCTATAAAATGTAGCACACATAAAAATATATAGATATTATATTATTGTGTTAAATAATGCACTGACGTCACTCTTTGATACTGTGGATTTTATTTTTATGAATAATAGTAACATGGAAAAATATCCTTTTTCCCATTTTACGGATGGAATAGACAACACTTTCTTTATGGCATAGAACAAATTTCATTACATTAAAAATACATACAAAAATAAATAAATTAAAACAAAATAAAGAAATTTAATAAACTTTAATAAACTTTATGTGACAAACTGGTCTTAACTCGGCATAATGCTGACTGCAGTCAGCCAACAACATGAATGGAACCTGGAAAAATCATAATTTTTAAGGCGTGTGTCAAACCGCGATACGAAGCTAATATTTTATGAGTGATAGTGTGCTGTATTGGTGTTACCACAAACAATTATGTTCTGTGACACTTTTTATCCCCTATTTGCAAAGTTAAACAATAACAATCGCAACTCATTAACAGTGTAAACATTCCTGAGTTCTGGTTTGAAGAGTTTGCAGCTAGCGAAATTAAAGGGCTGTTGAGACTAACCATAGAAAGTCTTAAAGTAATGACCCTGTTTTGTTACTCAAAGTTCTGTTTATCGCTGCATGGACATACGTTATCTCTTACCAACAGGAGAGCGTCTCGTTCGTTTCACAACTTTAACATTAAAAAAAAACTAATAACAATGTACATTTAATTTTGAGATGCTAACTATGCTATTAGAAAAACAAAAGTAGTAATCATCTGTCTAAGTTAGCGTTAAGTTCTAAATTTTCTGACCGTATGTCTCCGCGTAGAGACATGCTGTTATACCGGTAATATGGAGGTAATCGCCAAGTGTTTCCGCCACGAGGTACGGTATCGACCACATCAGCATATAAATTAAATATGTACAATCAATTGGACCGACGATTCATTCACAATTCCGCTTCTATCACTACGACTTAAAGCTTAAATTACATGAAAAACGACTTGTATTCTTTGCCCAAATTGGAAAGTACAATATTGGAATTCTAGTCTACCGAGATACGCAATTAGATATGGGAGCCAGTATTGCTTTTTATGATGGAGTAATAATTACAGATGCATCTTCCCAAGCTTGTGATTGCTACGATATTAGGAAGAAAATTTTAATTTGTTTTGATTAATTAAAAGAAAACTGTATTCCGGATTTTTGATTAATATTAAAGTTGTTCATTGAAACTGGCTTTGGAAACCGTCGCCGTCGAGGCGTTAACCTCTAACCATAGGATTAACTTTAAGAGCCTGCATCTTATTATTTACATTTAGAACCTAAGTACGATGACTTGGGACCAAAAGCACTAAAGTCGTATATCAGACCATTTTTTCCGACTAAATTTTTTGGGATTTCAAAGTTGTATCCGAAGTAAACGTTTTTCATAATGATGAGAACAATGATCCCTTTTCGGCTTTGTGTTCCTATAACTTATAATGTCATGTACTCGTACATGATCTGTATCGTTCCGTAGTACAAGCTTTGCTTAGTTTGGGGTCAGATGGCGCTGTGTGTAATGTCCCACGATCATTTTATTTATGATAAGTGGCATTTCTAGTATGTAGTACATCATATTTTAAAGTAACCAAAATGGTGGGTGGTTATATTTTATCGTAATAACATTCATATTGAACTTGTTATTACCATTCGTGCATTCATTAAGCTTAACTTTTACTTAATTAAGACAATATTTGATTCCCATACATAAATAAGTAAAAACTCTTGAATATTCAAGCAAACTGTGACAGTTACTTAACTATAACATAACCGAATTACAGACGACGAAAATATTAATTTTCAACTCTATATCAATGTAGTTAAGATTCTTGAGTTTGTTTTAGATAATATTTTCTTTGTTTGACGTTTATCAGTCACGCAGATTTCTCTACGTCTAAAATTCGGCGGCTATCGATGTGTTAAACTCGATAGATCACCAACTAACCCGCTTCATTTCAAGATCAACTAATTTAACCTTTGACACCTTTTATGAACCTTAACCGTACAAATTTAAAGTGTAAAATTGTAAAATACAATATGTGAATAGAATACTATCTCCATATTTTTTCTCAGTTTATGGAGGCATGTAAAATGGGAAAGTCCAGTGAAAGGTCGCAGAGATATATTGTTTTATGTAAAAAAATATAATTTATGAACATTTAATGAAGTACTACCAGTTCAAACATTGCATAAGCCCTGTGATTTATCGACAGAAACTTTGTTTTCAATGAACACGTAGCCAATGATCTCGTAAAATTAAAACGCCCACACGTTTGAATTTTAAACAGTTGTCACTAATGAAGTCTTCTTTATTTATCCTCCTTTTACTAATGCGATCTAAAGATGCAAGAGCTCTATAAATTGACATTTATTCTGAGCTGTTTATTTTTATTGTTACAATAGGTCAATAAGAGATAGATTGCAATGAACATATGTATTTTAAAGCACGCCTGAACAGAATTATCTATCTAGTTAGCCCTTTCCACTCACTGCTGGGCTTCCAGTACAAGCCTCATCCACTGCGATCCAATGTCATTTGGGCCGGTGATCGTCGACGCCCATTTCTCGAACGCCACGCGGCGACTGCCTTAGTTCCCCTGAAGTAATCCATTGTCACAACAAGGCAGCCGCGTATTTACAAATTTAAATGTATCCATCAAAGCCAGCCACAGCCCAATCGGTTCATTGATAGTATGTCTACTCCAAGAGCTGAAGGGCGTGGGTTCGATTCCCACCCAGGACAAGCATTTTGTGATATAAACAAATGTTTGTTCTGTGTCTCGGTGTACTATATGTACTTTAAGTATTCTATCAGTTATCTGTCTTCTATAGTACAAGCTTTGCTTAGTTTGGCGTAAGATGGCGCTGTGTGTAATGTACTACGATATTTATTTATTTATTTTGTTTTTATCTAATTATTTTGAAAAGAGAAAACAACAATTAATAAAATTAATGGTGGTAGAGTCTCATTACACATCTATAAATAAAACTTAGCTCTCGGCGAAGTGAAGCACAAACAAACCGTAAACTCGGCCCGATATTAATTGTAATCGCGACCGGTTATGTCCGTAAACAACGGATAGCGTCCGTAAATCACCGAATGCGGTGAATTACGGCTGAAATGCACGACACTCTGTGCGTTGCGCAATGTTCAAATAGTTTGGATAATGTGGGCTACACTACTCTTATGTGAAAGCTGTACGGGTTTGTTTTGGGTTAGGAACGTAGAGTTTCATCGCAACGCTTCTCACAATTCAAAACTTACGACAAACATTGGAAAATATTTCAATTTTAATTATTAAGTAAGTATATGTGTTGCATGCTTTAGAGAACATATTTTTGGTATTTTTTAAATGTAAAAAATCATCATCATCATCATCATCATCATCAACCCTGCATCGGCCGCTACTGAGCATATGACATATTATTTCATTGACATTTTCATTGTAGTGACATAATTATGTTATGATATTGAATATTTTTATATACGTATGGAAAAATGACCTGTAACTTTGGGGTGTTATTAATAAAAAAAGTTTTTTTAATGTAAAATATAATGAGACGAACGAGACTCTCTCCCTGATAAGAGATAACGCCTGTCCATGACCATTGCAGCGATACACAGAACTTTGAGTAACACTCGTCCCCGTCCTATGCCAATCTTGTCCAGGTTCGACCTGCGATTTTCATTATGTCGTCTACCCAACGAGCTGGTAGATGACTAAAGCTCCGTGGCCACCACTCCGTCAAAATTGTAGTCTCACTCAGCCTGGCGAAGTGTAAAAATACGTTGATCATCACTATAATGTAAATTTTAATTTTAATATTGTTTCGTTAAAATAAGGGCTGTTTTTTATTAACTTTTCCACTGCTGGTTCCGGACCATTTTGCCATGTGAGAAAGGTAAGCCTGTAGCCCGCTACGCTAGCCAAGTGCGGGTTCACATATTTTAGAACATTAAAAACTCTCAGATAAGGAAGGTTTCTCTCATAATTCCTTTACCGGTTTCATCATTTGTCCAACCGTCTAGTGTTTCAAAGTAATGTGTCGAACAGCGATGTCCTAAACTTTATTTTTCTACCAAAAGTTCGTCACCCCCTACCATCAGGAGAGCGTCACGTTCGTCTCAATACTTTAACATTAAAAAAGTATTTTAATTTTGCTGCAATTAATAATACCCACATAAGATAGAAATAAATGCATTTTGTGTGATTTCAACCCAAACCTCCATATTGGTAGTGAGAGTCTGCTAGGCGAACTAACTAGACTGTCGACAACTTAGATAAAATTATATTTACTACTCAATTTGTCATCTATTCCTAAAAGAGATCTCTGAATAGGATGCGATTTTTATAGAGCACAATACGAATGGAACGTTTGATTAATCAACAATTGTTGCTGTATCATAAATTATAACTTTAAAAGCCACAAAAGAAATAGCACTAACATAATGCCAAGTTGCAACATTTGTTACTACAAAACTTGACATTCCCCGTGTTGAACACAGAATTAATCGGACCGAGTGGGCAGACGTTTTACTCACACTCGGAAATTCCAACCGCGTTGGGCAATTTTAAAACATATCTGTTTCACTTATATATATACTTTACGTTGGGATGATATACTCGAGTCTCTAATATATGCGGCAAAGTAATATATCTCGAGTATTAGTATTCGGGCAGTAAACGTCAGCCCACGGTCAGACCAATTGTGTTTCGTAATATACTCATACTGATGCTACAATGGATGTTACATATGTCAAATTTTATGTTTCCACTATTTTGGTAAGTGTCTCTATTGAGGAACAGTGATGTCATGTTTTTCATACAATAGCACTCTTTCATGAGAAGGCACTTGGGAAGTTCTTCTCTTCTGATCTTAAGAGATAACTTGTTTTATAGTGGGTGATATCGGTTTTCAAAATCAACTATCGATTGAAAGTTTTCAATCGATATTTTTTGTTTGCTTAAGTATAATTATACTAGCTGTGCCCCGCGGTGTTACTCGTTTTTGCGTGAACATACTCACAAGCTTTCGCATTTATAATATTATTAGTAGGATTATGTTTATCACCGGGTTTTGATCGCACACAAAATTCTATGAAATCAAGAGAAGCGAAGATCCGGTCATTGGATTGAGCTTCATGATCCAAAAGTCTTGTCCACCGAACGACATTATTATAAATGATAATGGTTTGAGATGCGGTTGAAATAAAAAAAAAAACATTTTCAAACAAATTCATTTTCCCGGTTGAATTTAAAAAAAAAATGAATTGAAGTTATCTGTGTCGTAGATTCCAGTCATCCAGGCAAGTGCTTGTATCGTGCTGTAGTTTCAGAACGGTCTGCTGTTACAGTTAGTGTAGTGTGACATGGTGAAAACCTTCCGTTTTTATAAAACACAAAATGAGGGTAGGAGATCGCAACACTCTCATTTTTTATCAAGACTAGCCGCAGTTTTCAGTCAACTCGTGCCCGGCTATTGAAACATGGTCGACACGTTGAGGTAAAAACACAAAATTAAATTTATAGCATTTTGTGCGCGATTGAGACCTGATGATAAACATAATTATTATTATGTCATCATCATCATCATAATCATCATCATCATCATTTCAGCCGTAGGACGTCCACTGCTGGACATATGCCTCCCCCATTGACTTCCACAAAGATCGGTTGGAAGCGGCTCGCATCCAGCGCGTTCCTGCGGTCTTTATTAGGTCGACTGTCCACCTTGTGGGTGGACAGACGATCTAATACCGAAACCGACCTAATACCTAAGACCGCAGGAACGTGCTGGAAGCGCAACGAAGACAAGACAATGTGAAAGTGGCAATGGGCAGGGCACATAGCACGCAGAACTGACAGCCGATAGGGCTGCAAAGTTCTGGAGTGGAGGCCACGAACCGGCAACCGCTTAATTATGTGTTCAAGTCAAATTACATTTAATTACTTAAGTATATAATATAAAACTCTACAAATAGCGGTAGAGAGCGAATATGGGTAATACACAAAAAATCATAGAAATGAAGTAATAAACCCGCTCGTCCCGAGTGATCCCATCTCAATAATCGAATCGAGGACAGAGTAATAGCTTCATCACTTCAATCGTTGATTAAAAATCATAACGACACCGATATCTTTCTAACATTATGGGTCTGTCTATATTTCATAATTACAAATGTTACAAAATATATATCGATGACACATGAATATTGCATTAAAGGTAAAAACGCACTGGAATTCAATGTATTGCCACACGACACCGACACCATATTGCTTCCGAAGGAAACGTCATTGTTTCAACTATTAGCTTGTCAGTTTTCTACCGGATATATTTCGGAGAGTGTGCACTTGAACTGCACAATCCCCTGCACCTTTCTTCTACCGGACGGCCAGACAAACGCGAGCAAAACGTCATCCGTACATGGGGATGTTCCCCATGTACGCACAAAGCGTTTTGATTCCACATTTTTCATTCGCACATCGAGGTTGTGGAACTCTGCCGGAGTCTGTGTTCCCTGTTAGGTACAATATGGGTGTCTTCAAATCTAGAGTAAATAGGTTTCTTCTAGGTAAGCGTGCTTCATCTTAGACCACACTACTGCTTAACATCAGCCAGAGTGTGGTAAAACGCGAACCTATTTTAAATTTAAAAAAAAACTGTTATAATTTTAAAGTCGTATTTAATTAAAAAGTAATAATACTGATATCTGTCGCAGAACCGATAACCGCTAGGGTAGACGTGTTGGAGAGCGCGAATTGGCAAACGATATACGTAGTTCAGCTGGCGGTGAATGGAAACGAAAAGCCGAAAATAAAATAAATAAATAAGTAAATGCAGCGGATGGCCAGCAGCGGACTTCGATAGGCTGATGATGAAGATGATGGATGATGAATAATGATATATTGCACTAAACTACTTAAGAGCTAGTTCTATTCCGGTGTGCTCGAAACGCTAAACACACCTAGTTTAGCGTTTCGAGCACACCGGTCAATTAACATCAAATACACTACGGTGAGTGTGCTCAAGAATTACACGACCTAATCTTGCCATCGCTGTTTTACAACAGCACGACCAGACGCTCGAGCAAAAGACACCCTCTTACAGTGGAACTTCCCTTCAAACACACAAACGTTTCCAAAATACGTTCCTTGTAAGAACTGCTGATGTGTGCAACACGTTGCCAGCGTCTGTGTTTCCAACAAAATACAATCCGGGGTTGTTCAAGAAGAACGTGAGTAAGTATTTTCTAGGCAAGCGTGCTCCATCTTCGGCCACACCGTCACTTTCCACCAGGTGAGATCGTGATCAAACGCATGCCTAGTCCGATGTAAAAAAAAAAAGTCAACTGCGGTCAAACACCCAACCAAAGAACTTGAATTATTCTACTCTATGGAAACTGGCGTAGTTTTGACACATTTTTGTTTTACCATGCAAGTATGTGTTTATTACCTGGGTTGCGATGTTGGCGGGTTGCGTTCTGGTGAGTTTGGACCCTAAAGAAATATAGTTACCCAACCTGTAGATTCAGATGAAGCGGTATACCACCTAGAGTATTGTCGCTCAGATTAAGAATGCTGATGAGAAACCGGTTCACATTTTAATTACACCTAACATTTGTACAATTTCAGCTCGAAAATAATAAATAATTCTAAACATGTTATTGCGACTTACCGTAATTATGAAATATGCTAAACTATTCTATGTCGCACCATTTTAATAGCACTTTAGTTTTCATCATTTTTTAAGTTAAAATCCTATGTGCCATTGTCAGTTTATTTTTTATTGTTGACAAGCTAGATGTTTGACCACAGCTCACCTGATGTTAAGTGACGGTGTGTTCGAAGATGGTAAAGCACACATCGCCTGGAATGGAACTGGCTCTCACTTGAGGCTGCCGGAACACTCTGTTAGGTGCTTGGCGGCAGATTTTCAACTTGAGGGTGGTAGCTAGTCAGCCGAGTACTAGAAAGTACCCTACCACCATGCTATGGTTTCCTCGCGATGTTTTCCTTCACCGGCAGCTCAAGCTCATTGTTGGGGCTTGAACACGCCCTTCGGCATGCGAACCGACCGCGCTAACCACTCGGCTATCATCGCTACAAAATAAAAGCTACTAAATCGTCTGTTATAGATAATTTTTCCAAATTAAAATGCATGGACGACAACGTGTGTATTTATATTCTGGATTTCAATTCAAGCATAGCCTTGAAGTCATTTCTGATAGGGAACTAATTTCATCATCATCTACAGCTCTCATCACAATTTGCTATTGCTATGACATTTCATTTATTGGAGTGCCAATTGAGTCCATATTCGACCCACGACTACAAACTAGACTACTTTTATTATTCGAACGGCTAAGGCGTGGAATATGTTATCCGAGTGGGTGTTTCCTGATAGATACAATCCGGGTGTCTTCAAGTCGCGAGTGAATCGGTTTCATCTAGGCAAGCGTGCTCCATCGACCGCACCTTCACTTAACATCAGGTGAGATGGCGGTCAAACGCAAGACTATAATTCATAAAAATAAAAAAAAACTAGAAAAGCAAGGAATTATTCCTAATCGCTTTTCAATTACAGTTTTTGATATTTTTAAGGTCAAAGTAAATACATTGTAAGTCTGTTGTATCTTCGACCACATCATCGCTTACCATTAGACGAGTTTGTGTTCAAACACTGTTAAAAGTTATTGTAGGTATTAGAAATTATTTCCTTTATATTACAAAAAATAATACACGAAAATATCTAATTATCATTTTCCGAGATCATAAAATCATTCAGTGACTTTTATTAGCTTCGTTTTTAATTAACACTGTCAAGTCGAAATATCATTACATTTATGAGAACGTAAAAACTATATGGCACCAAATTAAACGTGGTAAAATAATTCCGCATCACATACCTGATTTATTACTTGATATGCATTTTCGTATTGGAACATTGTTTTTAGGGCATTATTAAACTAAATATCATGGAGCCCCGGTGAAGCAATGATGAATTTGAGCTGCTGTGAAAGAAAAAAGCAGTTTCTAATATTCAATTAATAGCTATCTATCTATCATATCTATGGACGTCCACTGCTGGGCATAGGCCTCCCCCATTGACTTCCATAAAGACCGGTTAGAAGCGGCCCGCCTAGAGCCTCGCTCCGATACTAGCCTAGAGCCTCGCTCCGTTACTAGCCTAGAGCCTCGCTCCGATACTAGCCTAGAGCCTCGCTCCGTTACTAGCCTAGAGCCTCGCTCCGATACTAGCCTAGAGCCTCGCTCCGTTACCAGCCTAGAGCCTCGCTCCGATACTGCCTAGAGCCTCGCTCCGATACTAGCCTAGAGCCATCATCATCTACAGCTCTCATCACAATTTTCTATTGCTATGACATTTCATTTATTGGAGTGCCAATTGAGTCCATATTCGACCCACGACTACAAACTAGAACACAACAAAAATAATAACAGAGACAAACAGTTACAAAATAGGGCTAAAAAATGACTATTTTTCATGATTTTAGGCACTATTACTTTTAGACACAGAATTACTTTTACTATCTAACAATACAAAGTAAAAGTAATTCAAAATAATGAATAGTATAGAATACCCTTGGCTTTGTACACCCTTCTGCACAGTGGATCATTTTAATTTAACTAGACATATGACAGATTCGATGATCTGCCAAACTTGAATTCGTACGGTCGAGACCTATACGTCTTTTTGGGTTTCATTTGAATGCTGTACACCCCAGGTAAATAGTCCTGTATTTTTTTTATGGTTGACAGCTTAGGTGTTTTACCACAGCTCCTCTGATGATACGAGACGCTGTGATCGAAGTTGGTAAGCACACCTAACCTGAAATAAAACTAGCTTTCAAGTGAGGCTGCCGGAACACACCGTAAAAAAAGAAAAGAGTCATATTTTATTTAGAGTATCTAAGCAAATAGAGAAATAAATAGATTACGTAAATGAGAAACTTAACAAACTTAAAATTACAAAAAAAAAAACAATTCATTAATTTCACTGAGTAAAAACGACTCCTGAACAAGCTAGCTGTCTCGCTCTAATCACCGAGGGATCTTTCGGCTATGAACCGATAGAAAAACCTTTCGAGATATAAACTTATTTATTAGCTCGGTATAAGGATCCTATTCGGGCAACCCTAGGTTCGCATTTTAACAAACCGCAGTCCAAAGGCTTACTAATGTTGGTGCGACAAACGCTTGCGCGATGCAGGATTCTCGGTTTAGCGTCACAATCAGTAGACTTTGGTATTACCCTTTTATTAATTGTACAACTCCCAAAAACAATTTTCTTTTCATTCTTACCACATATTAAGAGCTATCATTAGTTGAATCTCTTAGTTTTATAAGTAAGGTATTTTCATACTCACGATCAGAACCGTAATTTTAAACATTTAATTAATTAAAGAAATTACTTTAGATAATCAGTTGAAATGTCCAGCTAAGAACAAAGTATGTAAAAACGCAATTAACTTAAAGTACGACCGGTTTCCGTAGAGATTTAAATAATAAAGATATGGGATGCTCGTAAACAAGCATATGCCACATACCTACTTATCAATTTCAATTCTAATGGTGATAAAGATTAACTATCCACAAATACAGAAATGTCACATTTTTCTACATTTTTACCTAAATTCACGCAACCTCACAGAAGTTGCATGTTTATTCTAGATATGACACTGCGTATGGAGCTGCATAAATTGAACCTAATTTGTATTTTAAATTAAATTCATCGCGTTAATTAAGATTTGGTTGCATAACGAATGGTTAAAGTTCTTCGCTACACGTTACTTCTCAGCAAACAAATTACAGATTTAATTTTAATTAGTTCCAAAAGTCAACTATTGATTTATTAGCAAATAAAATACGATATAAACTGTTCAGATGTACTGATGAACTACAGTTTCGGAATCAACTTAAATACTATACTAATTGAACCATAAATTTTAGTGACGGTAAATCACAAGTTTTTAACTTTGAATTGAGTTTTTTTTTATTTAATAAATTTGTTAGCAAAACTGTTTAAAAAGCTTTTTTCATTGTGCTTTATTAATAAGCTCATGTAGGGTTTTGGGGGAAACGCGGAGAGAGTCATGTCGCCCTGTTGTGTTTTATTCCAAAACTAGTGTTTTTCGAGTGTTTATGCATAAAAATGGTGGTGTTTTATTCAAAAAGTGCCGAATCACAAGCGCAAGTGTGGGAAAATCATATAATGTGGTGAAACATGACTTTTCGTGTTGTTTCCAAAACTCCATGGAAGCTTTATAGTAAAGTCGCCACTACTTTAGTAAAGCATGACTGGACTTGACTGACACAAACTGGACTTGACGAAGACTGGACTTTGATTATAACTATAGCTACTAGGCAATTTATTTAACTTATGAAACATGAAAATATGAAACACTGGACACTGGCAAATGCTCAAAATGCGACGCCAAAAACAAAGGAAAAAAAACTTTATATTGACAGTGTTTTTGGCATATTCAATGATATATTGGAAATTATATTACAGAATTTGACTTGTAACTTTGATGTTAGCAATAAATCGGGCAAGGTGGTTCGATTTCCATACAAACAATTTTGATTTACCGCAAATAAAGACCAAAATAAATGCCAGTAGCTGTGATTTCACTGTAAAATTATGCTCCATATGTCCATAAATGGGAAAAAAATATTTGTATGGAAATCGAACCAACTTAATGACTTGCTTTTCTAGAGGCATATATCCAGCGAGGAATCAAAGTGATGATGATTAGTTCCCGGCCTGTTATTCTTTGACAACAGTACCGTAGTTCGGCAATTGGCAGTGTCGCAACACAGCATCATTACGTATTCATACAATAAAACAGAAATAACGAGATGTCTTCCGAATCCGACAACATATGTACAGCGTACACCCATACATGTGTACTGGGGACATCTTTACATGTGTCGTAACTCGTTTCTCTGACAAAATGATGTTTGAACATTATCGCGGAACGGGTTCTAATGAGCTTTAGGTAAAAATATAAATTGTTCTGATGTTCGTGCTGGCCCGTGTACGACTGTACGTGTATGTAATTAGAATAATTTAATCTTTGGTAATTTTCCACGTATAATTATGTATGTGGAATATGTTTCAAAGTGCGAATTTGAGGATTACAAACTGCTCTCGCTATATACTCTCTCTCTCTCTCTCTGCTCTCTTGATGTTAAGAGATAAGAACTATCTTTGTAACCTAACCTTTGTATCGGTAGCCAGAACTATGAGTGTCAATATGAGTGTCTTCAAATCAAGAGTAAACAGGTTCCTTCTAGGTAAGCGTGTTCCATCTTAGACCGCATCGATGCTTCACATCAGGCAGGATGTGGTCAAGCGCGAACCTATTCAATATAAAAAAAAAAAAAAAAACGAAACAAAGTCCAGGGCATCGCAGATTTGGCGCTAATTACTTTGAAATATTGGATGGTCTTTGTAGGTCGAAAACTACGACACTGATCTCAAATCGAGGAGAAAATAAGGGAAACGCCAAATAACCCAACACATTGAATAATGCTTTTGAAAGATTAACTGTTGTAATAGATACAAAAAATATGTTGCTGTATCATGATAATGGCTCAGTGATTAGGCTGTTCGGTTTGAATGTCGCATTCACATTTCTAGAATAAGCTGAATAGAATAGAAGCTATGATTGGCGTGAATCATCGTCATCATCATCACCATCAGTCATCAGTCTATAGTCTATAGACTGATGACTGATGGTGATGTCTATGTCCAGCAGTGGACTTCTGAAGTCCACTGCTGGACATAGGCATCTCCCATGACACGCCACTCAGTCCGATCTTCGGCTTTTCGCTTCCATCCACCGCCAGCTGTCCTACGTATATCGTCACTCCATCGAGTCTCAGGGCGTCCTACGCTACGTTTGCCAATAACCTAGAACACGTCTACCCTAATCAGTGAATCATCGTGAATTCATAAAATTACAATAGTGTAGTTGAATGCTTTCTAATACTCGGATATTTTTCAACTTCAAGATAAAAATCTGTCGCGAAACATTTACAAGCGCCGTCTGACAATATCGCATGAGAGATAGCTCCTATTCAAGATTATGTATATATTAATATTAATACAACTTTAGACCACACTATCTCATAAGATAAGATATACATCAACTCCAAAAACGATTTAATTCCACTTTGATTGTGCGCACCGCTAAACAGTGATATACCTACACTGCCCGAGTGGATATTTGTAATGAAATTTACTAGACGCTCTCCTGATGGTAAGAGATAACGCCTGTCCATGACCATTGCAGCGATACACAGAACTTAGTGTATTGTTGCTTTAGCGCTCATTACTTTGAGACATTAGATGGTTAGTCTCAACAACCCAGTAATTTCGCTAGCTACAGTACCCTTCAAACCGGAACACGCAATGTTTATAAAAAACTGCTTGGCGGCAGAATATTTTTTTTTTTTTATATTAGATAGGCTTGCGTATGACACCATCCCGCCTGATGTTAAGCGGAGATGCGGTCAACGATGGAGCACGCTTGCCTAGAATAAACCGATTCACTCGCGATTTGAAGGTACCCAGACTTTACTCATCGGGGAACACCCACTCGGGCAGCAGGTTCCAATGTCTAGCGGTACGTAAACTGCGTATGTGGTACTACGGTGGTACCTACCTAGACGACCTCCTGCTGAGGAAATCTACCACCTAACATCTGTAATGTTTTTTTTTTTTACGCTCCACAGACACTGGGGCTTGTGACCTTTGTCAACTTTAGTTACATATTTTTTTATTTTTTTTTTACAATTTTACATTACAAAAATAGGAAGGTTACGTTAGTAATCTTTACATCTGTAATGTTTGTTCTGTGTCTTATTAATAAAAAAAAAGTAAATGCAAGTATTCTTTCAGCTATTCTGATTCCAAAATGAAAAGCTTTGCTGAGGTTGGGGCTAGATGGCGGTGCGTGAAATGTCCTACGATAATGATTTATCAAGTTAACTTCAACTTCAACTTACAAATCGAATCCTTTACATTCGTGAAGATCAAAAATTCACATCTCAACCTCAGTGACCTGCTATTCTATTCCCACAGCTGGATATAAAAGCATCAACAGCGCTCCCCATAACGTCACAGGCCGTCAATAAAACCGATAACCACCTACAATACAGTGCCTCTTACCCAATACACATAAACACAACTATCCGATCCGAAGATAAACACAGATCGCATCAAAACATTATAAAAGCGTACTTTATATCGGTTATTATAGTACAATAAAAGAAGAGTGCAGTTTACGACGCAAGACAATCTGATCTGATAATAGACTGTTAGATTCGTATAAAAATTGTTTACCGATGGCCGGCCGCTAGGTCAGCGGCGGTGCGTCCACATAGTTAGGGTTCGGACACACGGGCGGGTAGAACACATTCCGTTATGGAGCTGGAAGGCTTAGAATTCCATCACTAACAGTCTAGCCCGTATATGTATTATTAAAAAAAAACACAATATGTTATTATTTTATTTCTCTTTTATCTTCTTTATTTATTCTATTATATAATCGCGTATGTATTTTAATTCAGTCTCGTGCGTCCCAAAAGGTTAGTTCTGAAAACCAGCGCTGCTGGGTAATCGGCAGCACTGATGCTGAGAACTAACCTTTTTTGTCGCACTGGACACTACAGCGACAACTTTCCACATATTATTTTTGTTATTTTTCATTTTTATTTTCAAATCTTTTATTTGTAGTGTTTTTTGTTGGTAGAGTGTTGTGTGTGTCAAAATAAATGTTTCCTTTTTTTCTTTCTTTATATAATACTGAATCCAATAATTAAATAAATAAGTTCTATTAGTTAACAACGCTCCTCATTTATGCATAAACGCATCCTAATATGTAACTGTTGTGCGGTAGCAATAGATATCGAGGTGGCAGCACGATACAATAAAATAAAAGGGTTATAAATAAAAGTTAGTATAAAACATGTTTTTTGATTGCCCGTTTAGCTCATTTGATAGAATTTCTGCAAGAGCTGTAGGGCGTGGGTTCGATTCCCACCAGGACTAACATTTGTATAACCAACATAAATGTTTATTCTGTGTAAATAAAAAGTATGTATTTAAAAAAAAAGTATGTAAGTATTCTATATAAGTGTATTTTTTAATAATTATTAAGAAATGTTCTCTTTTTTTGTAAACAAATATTAAATAATTATAAATCTAGTGAATCTAATGTAACTATAAATGGAATTCTGTCAGTTATCTGGTTCCCATAGTACTAGCTTTAGTTTGAAGCTAAATAACGCTGTGTGTAATGTCTTACGATATTTATTTATTTATTACTGAAGTATTCATTTTCCGTTAGTTATTGTTTCTTCCGTAAAAAGGTGTTTAAAGTTTTGCAAAAAAAAATCTAATAAAAATTAGGTATCAGTGAAAGTTTATTTTTGTTTACTGATCAAAACGTTGATTGCTTTTCGTAAATCGAACATATAATCCTAGTTTATTTGTTTTGCTGTTTTTATACAACAAAGTTATTTGCGAGAAACTAACCGTCATCATTAACCACCTACTAATTTCGCTTGGCTCGAACGTTTCCCTCGTTTTTGATATCCAAATAACCTTAACCTTTTATTATTTCCCCCAAAATGAGTAAACAATTTTAAGAGTCCGCCAAATAGTCCGTCCGAATCACGGTTGAACAAAACATCTTAATATCTACTGAACCCCTAAATAGCCTATAATTTCTGGCTTAACTGCTTGCTTAAGCACCTCTCAAAGAGTATACATATCGAGGTTGAGTATCGTCAAAGTTTAATATCCACCTAATTAAAGTAACTAGGCGCCCGTATAAACTCTTCGATCGTTAAATACCAAATACTCGTAGAGTTCGGACACTAAAATCGTTATAAATCTGACATTAATATATTAGATGATGGGTCACTATTAAATATTCGAGGTTTGGATATTTTTGCTTTCATGAGAAAGTACTGTAAGTGTGTAATTTCAATGGTTTACTAATTGAAAGGATCACCAATCACTCCCACTTTATGAAGAATTTATACATTTTAAAGAGTTTGGGAATTGAATAGCTCGATTCCATTTCACCTGTACTGATACCAAATGTTTCGATTACATCACTACTAACAGAGGCCTCGCGGTTTCACCCACGTAGTTCCCGTTGCCATAGGAATACAGGTATAAAAAGTAGCCTATGTCACATGGGGATAGTGTAGCTTCCCAACGGTGAAAGAATTTTTGAAATCGGTCCATATGGTACGGTAATGTTTGTAACGAATAAACTAAAAAACTATTTTGAGTTTATTCGTTACAAGCATACAAAAATCCAAAAATACAAATCTTTCCTCTTTACAATATTAGTGTAGATATAGATAAGGCTATAAGGTAACCTATATAGTATCAGCGTACATGTCCGTCAACTGTATGCTTGATTTAGTTTGTGTAAAGTTATCATTTGACAACGTTTTCAAAAAAACTAAATTAAGTGCATTGCAGGAAGAGGTCGGCTTCGGGAAACAGAATTCCTTGTCCAGAGTCCGACGGATTGTATGTACATAATATTATATCTAATATTGTTATGTTGACAAATAAATTGAATTGAATCTATGTACCTACAAGGTTTTTTTTTATTCAAAATAGTTTAGCGTTTGACCACACTCTGCCTGATGTTAAGCACTAGTGTGGTCTAAGAAGGAGCACGCTTACCTAGAAGAAACCTATTCACTCTAGATTTGAAGACGCCACTATTGTACCTAACAGGGAACACAGACTCCGGCAGAGGTTGTACTAAATTGACTTTTTATTCCTGTATTCTCACTAGAAGGGGAACTACGCGGGTGAAACTGCGAGGCGTCCGCTAGTATCTAGTACAATGTCAAATAAAACCGTGAGAAGCAGCTTGTCTATACATAATCCCTGTATAACACAGACAAAAATATACCGTAGGTTTTTTATTGTCACGCGTGTAAAAACTTTCGTCACATTCTTTGGGTGTTATGTTGCATAAAAATAGGACGATTGCCGTTTAATAGTTGGACGAGTGTAAAAAACTTACTGTCGCCTGATTTTATGACGCGAGAATACAAGAAATAATCAAAAAGCGAAGTAAAAGGTATTAAACGGGGTGATAAAATGTTACTGCGATGTCTTTGTCTAGTTTTCACGTTATCTCTTTTTGTGCATGTTTAAATGTTTAAGGGTAAAGCTAAAGGTATTACATTTTTATTATTTTCATGTAAAAGTAATGAGACGATCGAGGCGCTCTCCTGATATTAAGAGATAACGCCTGTCCATTTCAGCGATACACAGAATTTTGAGTAACAAAACAAAGTCCAGGGAATCGCTACTTTGGCACTCATTACTTTGAGACTAGATGGTTAGTCTCAACATTCCAGTAATTTCGCTAGCTGCAGTACCCTTCAAACCGGAACACAGGAATATTTGCACACTACTTCTTAAGAATATACAACAAGTGATAAATATTCTTCCTATTATAAGCTTGTACTAAAAAGTATTAAAGTATTCTATCCGTTATCTGGTTCCCATAGTACAAGCTTTGCTTAGTTATGGGATTAGATGGCGCTGTGTGATATGTCCCACAACATTTATTTATTTATTTAAACAGAATACTTTTTGGTAAATACATACAGTGCATTGGTATTGGTATTGGTATTTGATTGGTGGTTGGTATCGGTTGGTTGTTACATAGGTTATTTTGTTCTCTGTACTTTTTCTGTTTATGTTATGAACAATAAAAAGCTCTATCTATTTATCTACATACAGTACACCCAGACACAGAACAAACATTTGTTTATACCACAAAAGTTTGTCCTGGGTGGGAATTAAACCCACGCACTACAGCTCTTGAAGTACACTACTAACTTAATACACTAACTCAAAAGGTTTTGTCCTTTTTAGTCTTAAACATCATGACTTACGCTTTATTTTTAATTAGTCCATTACTTTAAAATAATGTCCATAGTTCTCGCATTCCCTCGCCACCAACTTTCGCCTTCGAGTTCTGTAATCACACTAATGTAGGAAACAAGCAGTACAGATAAATTATCTAGATACGACACGGCCCCGCCGATATAAATTACAATAAGTTTTAATTGGTAGACCACACGCGACGATCTTCTTTGTATCGCTACTTGTAGGTAGGAAGAAATATTGTGGCCAGTGCCTATCTATATTTTGAATATCTATGGTTTACCTTGGAGGTCTTGTGGTCTAAATTTAGAACAAGTATAATAACTATACTAGTACAATAACATATATTTTGGCGGGAACGCGGAAACAGTCGTGTCGCCCCGTTGTATTATTTTCCAAAACTAGTGTTTTTTCGAGTGTTTATGCATATAAATGGTGGTGTTTTATTCATAAAGTGCCGAATCACAAGCGCGAGTGTGGGAAAATGATACAATGTGGTGAAACACGACTTTTCGTGTTGCTTCCAAAACTCCATCGAAGCTTCATAGTAAAGTTGCCACTACTTTACTAAAGCATGACTAAACTTGACTGATACGGACTGGACTTGACCAAGATTTTGTATTGTGTAATAAGAACATAAGATATCGTATTTGTTTGGGGGCGTACCAAACGTTTTGACTCTACGTTTCTCATCTGTACGCCCAAAGAATGGAACAAGCTAGCGGCTCCCTTGTTTCCTGAGAGATAAAGTATAGATCTTTTCATGGTCAAAGAAAAAGATATGTTGTAAGTCAGCGTGATTCATCTTCGACCATATCATCGCATTCCATCAAGCGAAGTGGTGTTCAAACGCGGACTTATCCTTCACTAAAAAAACAAATTTTAAGTACCTCGAAATACTAATGACAGAGTAAAAAAACGGTAACAAAAAAGAAATAATAACTCATTATATTAGACACCAATCGCATACCATGTACCTGCCCCAAAATTAAATCGCAAAAGGAGCTCTCAATACTGTACTCTTATTTTACCGCCAAAAACTAATTTCGAAGTTATAATTAGCTCAAACCGAAGCCGAAAGCGTTCTAAGACGTAAAATACATAAATCATGGTAACAAAGGAGACGCGGTCACCGACGGTCGGTCTAATTGGTGATCACGTGACCATGGCCATGCTTTAAACATTAGGTTATGGTCATAGGTTGAGAGAATAGTGGACAATTTAGTTATTTAAGAAAATTTAATATGTTTTATACTATATGCCTTTTGTCGCTAAGGTAAATACAATGTAAAAATATACATAATTATAATGGAGCATGAATTGAATAGCATTATTATTTAATATGTATTACTCCGTACCTACTGAGTTTTTGTACATAAAAAGGCAGATACGATATGTTTTTATGAAACTAAAACAAAATATTTCCAATTCAACTAAGTTTTATTGACACCACATAAAGAAAAAAATTCAAAAGTTAAATAACACAGGTAGGCACAAGGAAACGCAGTTTTGGCAGTTCGGAGACCGTCAGACTTTCAATCTTGAGGTCCTGGGTTCGAATCCAACGGGACGCATCTCAGTCTTTTTTTAAATTATGTACTGCCACTGACTTCGAACGGTGTTCCGAGAGTGCATAAAAAAAAGGAAGAGAGGAGAGAGAGAGAGAGGAGAGGGTAATAAGGGCAAAATGAAAACCAGCGCTGCAAGAATTTAATTCATACAGCATAAAGCTGATTTTGTCCTGTTGACAATAAATAGTGTAATATTATTATCATTTTTTAAAAGTTCTCGAAGATATCTGAAGTATATTAACCCGCACTTGGCTAATGTGGTGGAATATAGTCTCACCTTTCTCAAAATGAGAAAAAACCCGCGCCCATTAGTGGGACACTTTATAAAAACAGCGCTGATTTGTAGGCATAAAAGGCGAAAATACCTAAATTTATACTTTTTTCCACGTAACTACAAAAACAATTTCATACGAAGCAAATTGCAATTATCATTCCCTTATATTCCCTTGAGTATATTTGAAAGTATCTCGAAAAACCTCTGTTACGATTCTAAGTTGGTACAAGTAAGAAAACCAACCGATAGCCCCCGAACTTTCCTAAACACAGAAATCGTTCTAACAAAGAAGTTAAAAACGCTTCAGCCCACCGTGTAATACAATCTGGTACCGCGAAATAACATAAACTCACAGTTCACGCAGCAGTTTGTACTGTACATGTACGAACCACAGATAAGATGATAGTTAATATTGACATAAATCAATGTATTTTGTACCAGCAGCTCGCTTCGGCTTCGCAAGGGAGACCAAAACTCGATTAACAATACAAATACAGCCTGTGTCACTCAGTGATGATGTGGCATTCTAATGATGGAAGAATTATTCAGATCGGACCAGTAGTTTCGGAGCCTATTCAATACAAACAAACAAAAAATCTTTCCTCTCAGTACTGACAGTCCTGTTGGTTCATTGGTAGAATGTCTGCTTCGAGAGCTGAAGGGCGTGGGTTCGATTCCCACTCAGGACTAACATTTTGTGTGACTAACATCGATGTTTGTACTGTGTCTGGGTGTACTGTATGTATTTACAAAAAAAAGTATTTAAGTATTCTATCAGTTATCTGTCTTCCATAGCACAAGCTCTGCTTAGTTTGGGGTCAGATGGCGCTGTGTGTAATGTTCTACGATATTTATTAATTTAATTTTATTTATTTACTTTATAGTTAATGTTTAGTTAAAAGGTTGATGCAAGTATTTATACATTAATTTAAATATGAAACTATAAAAATGTAAGGTTTATTATCATACTATGGAAGCTGACGTAGTTTCATTTTACTGATGCGGGATTACTCACGTTTAATTATATCGGATTTTCTGTTCATCGCATAAGTAAAACAAAAATATGTATTAATTTATTGCGAATTAGTTGTATTCAAATTATTTACCTACAATCCCCTATCAATATGCAATATGTTAGTTTCTGAATAATTGCATTATAATGAATTCAAACGTCTCCTTGGCTCATTAAACCTACAATCGATACTAATAGAGCACATCACTAGGTGCGCCCGCGCGCACGCACACACTCGAGTCTCACCCACACACTCACACGTACACAAATGTGCTAAGTAAAAAATATTATTATAGCATAATGCGCTATAAAACACAAGCGCGCGTTTCTCAATCTTCGCTTTGTACTACACGCGTAGTGGGTCTACGAAATTACGTAGCCACGTTGTAGCGATCACGTAGCACGCTTTCTTTTTCCTCAACGAATATTCATAAGTACTTCCCTTAAAACTTTCAGTCATATAAACATGTTTAAAGTACGAGAATTTACAGTAGCTATACAGCGATACGCATGACAAAGCCTTAAAAAAAAATCTGAATTAGCGTAGCACTAAAAACTGTAGTCGTTAGCACTAAAAACTGTAAAATTAAAATCTTATGTGTGTATGTGTGGGTTAGTATTCAACCTTATTGTAATACTTGAAAAAGTCTTGTACTACCATATAATGTTTTCCTTCACCAGCTTCTCAAGATCAATCTTAGAATTTAACCCTTTGGCGTGTGAACTGATCGCGCTAACCACTAAGCTGTCATAGCGACTCCGATAGCATTTTGCGTGATGTTAAGTAAATAAAAAATATATCATAGGACATTTACACACAGCGCCATCTGACCCCAAACTAAGCAAAGCTTGTACCATGAAAGACAGATAACTGATAGAATACTTAAATAGTTTTTTTTTTGTAAATACATACTTATAATACATACAATACAACTCTACTTCAAACGTTTAGAGGAGGCTTCAGATGACCAGAATGCTGGTATTTACTTTTGTCAAAAGCTTAGCATTGCCATCCAACGTGGCAATGCTTCCAGCATTATGGTCACATATCCCTCCACTGACGGACTTTTAGACTAAGTTTTTTGTATAAATTTGTAAATCGTATTAATTTTTTTTTGTTTAATAAAATTATGCAAATAAGATCCAAAAAAAACTCTACTTTCTGTTAGCGGTTAGTGGTTTAATCGCGTGTTGAAATTTACCTCTTATTTTTTTAATTATAGCATTACGATAAAATCATTTCACAATTAGAAAAACAAAACAATTATCAAGCTACGCAACAATAATAAAAAAACTTTGAGCACCACATAGAAGACGGTACCGACATAAACAATGTCAGTGTTTTCCATTAAAATCGTTCGGCATTTCGATATACGAATTAGAATAATGTCTGGGAACTTTGAATTCACGCAATGAGCAATAAATAAGATACTGACGCGTCCACTAATACTTTATTAACCTCTATAACCAACGTGTTAGAGGTCGTTATCGTTTGAAATATTGTCTATATTTTCAAGCAGGTAATAAAGAATCGGTAAGAGGTGCGCATCACGAAAAGTTTAAGGACATCAATTGATCTAATATCTGGGCCCCTATTCTGGCGCGAGCGAGGCCATCTCAATCAGTATCACTATATAATGTTTTTAAAAGATAAGCAGTCACCGGGATTATCTCGAGCGGTCAAGAATAAGGTCCCCGTGAGTATGCTAATATCTTCACCTACGTATTTAATTGAATTGTGTTTTTGCACTTTCGAGATGTGTTTTAGGTCACTTGACTTAATTGGACATTTGCTCTTGCGCATAAGTTTGGGTCAATTGGCTATTTAATTGGAAGACTTTAAGTACGTGCATTTTGATGAGCTGTTAATTAAATTATGTTATATGTAATTTATGTCTTTACGAACATTTTATTGGGTTTGATTGAATACTGAAATAGGTACATTTTTTTATAATTATACGATATTTTACTAGTGTTTTAGGTATATTGTCTAATCTATTGAAAGGAAGATTGCACACTAATTCAAAGTGACTATTTGTGTCATTTATTTAAGAAGACATGAATACATACCGTATGACATGGCACACAGTGCCATCTGACCCAAAACTAAGCAAAGCTATGGAAGCCAGATAACTGATAGAATACTTAAATACTAATAACACACACAAAAATGAATGTCTAGTAGGAAGAGGGTACAGTTAAAAGAGCGTATTTCAGATTACCTAAAGGCAAGAGGCCTCAAAAGACGAACTACTAGACGTATCCGTTTGTAATTTCGTATAGATATGTCTCATGGTACATTATTCCGGAATAAAATACATCCATGATATAAATCTAGATAATAAAACAGTGCAAATGTCATGACGGATGAAGTCGCGAGCGTTAGTATACAAGTACATATAAATATACAAACGTTGCATTAAACTTGTTGCTCAGGCTGGAAATTATCGACTTGCGATCCAGTATTGTTCATCTCTCGCCGCTTTTATATCAATCTAAATAAAAACGAAATGAAACAAGAATATAATCACAGGTTTTGATACAATTGGTGGCATGTACTAGTTGCACCAGTGATGGCACTAATGAGATAAGTCAGCTCCATTTGTACCATTATTGGAACAACTGGCTTCTGGAATAGCCCCGGTGTTCGGATCGTTACAAGGCGGATTAACATAATGAATGATCGTTGTAGATACGAACCCAGTAGGCGGTGAGGTCAGTCTGCAGCCGGCTCTGGAGGTCGGGGTCGGAGAGCGCGCCGCGGCCCAGCGAGGACGAGGACGACGTCCCCGACGGCCGCTTGCCGCGCCCGCGCCGCTCGCCGCCCTGCGCACACGCACCACGCGTCCAGTCACCGCCGCCGCCGACCACGTCACACACTTCGATGGACCCTACTTACACCTCGACTGAGAAACTGGGGAGTGTGATAGGACTATACATCTAAAACGTTTTTACTCGAAGTATAGCAATACTTCAGAATATCGAAATGCCCATCAAGATAAACAAGTTTTAGAGTTATTTTGCTAAATTCAAAAGAAATAAATTGTATTTATTTCGAATTCGCTTTCAGTTGAGAGTTGTTCACTTTAATGGGTAGGTCAACACCCTTGAGTAAGTATTGCTACACTGCGATGAAACAGCTTGTATACACGTACTGGGACCTGAAGGAACCCTGGATGACCTTGACGGTGGAAACGCCAGGACCTGGATAAGGTGCGACTGGTAAGTGGACCTAGTTTGGATATACGAAAAAGTACTGTAGGTACAATATGTGAGACTGGTATCAACGATAGTAGTACTGTATTTCAAGTAAAGATTCTCTTGTTAGCTGACTTTTAACACTCGAAGCAAAGGAAAGTCATTCGGTTGGAATGAGGTTAGGGATGGGATACTGAAATCAGTTACTTATCCAACCTTGATCAAACCGGGGTTATATCCAGATCTTCAATTCTAAACCTCTGCAAGGTAAAATAACTAGAACTACTTCTACACTAATCAAGCAATAGAATGTAACTGTAGAAGAGTGAGTGCATGCTTAGAACAAGGATGAAGGGTGGAAAAAACAGACGTTAGTTCACTAGTGCTCGTCTGTGATAGTAGAAGCATCGAAATGTGTGATCTTGTAGCGACTAATAAGCGACTATAGATAGACGACAAACTTTGGTCCGAGTACTTTTTCACCAGAATAGCAGAAACAGAAAAAAATATCGCAGTATATTAGTCTTTAACTTTAGAAGGCTGCAATCAGAAAAGTCTGTCATCTATCGCAGATATTATACGTGTTGAATTTTTTTCCAGTGCGTAAATTTATATTACGCAATAAGAATCATTAATGAAACATATTTCACTAATAAAAAATACATGTTTTTTTTTTGCATATTGGCCACAGAATTTAGGAAAATATTGCCACTTTACTTGCGTAGTAACTAAGTAGGCACAGATTACTAAATAGTAGGTGCGGATCTGTGATACTCGCATTGTGACTCTGATTTTTGCGCGTGCGGTGGATATATTCATGTCAAGTTTTTTCGACATTTTTGTACTAACGTGGATAAAAAAAATACGTGTCTATTTTTTTTTTTTTTTTAATGTAAAACAGTGTTGAGACGAACGAGACGCTCTCCTGATGATAAAAGATAACGCCTGTCCATGACCATTACAGTGATACACAGAACTTTGAGTAACAAAACAAAGTCCAAGGCATCATTGCTTTGGCGCTCATTACTTTGAGACTTTCGATGGTTAGTCTCAACAGCCCAGTAATTTCGCTAACTGCAGTACCCTTCAAACCGGAACACAGTAATGTTTACACACTACTGCTTAGCGGCAGAATAACTGGTACTGCGGTGGTACCTACCTAGACGACCTCCTGCTAAGGAGATCTACCACCAAGTAAAATTTTATTTGTAATGAGGTTGATGTGTACAAAATATGCGCACTCTCAATAAAGTCTTCCAGTATAACAAATTTACGCAGTGCTGAAGTGTAAAATGTAAAACAGAATCCTTCTGCGTTGCAGAGACGAGAACCTGTTCAGTTTTTTTTTTCTTCATATTTATGAAATAAATCTACGTTTGGCCAACTCGCCTGATAGAAAATGACGGTGCGGCCGCGAATGGAGCACGTTGATTTGGAAGAAATTTATTCATATTTACCACAAATATTTCACATTATTCAAAAAAAATAATTATTTTGTTCAAGTTTCATAAAATAGCGTTAAAGAATATAAAAGTATCTAAATATTTATCATTAAAACTAAAAGAAACAAACAAATGTTTTTAAAACAAAAGTCATGGTTTTGTTTACGTTTTAATTTATATTTTCCTGAAAGCTGAAAGTACTTTTTATTATAAATTGGTACAGGCCAAGTGGGCGACAATTGCGAAGAGAAAAGTAAAACCATATTTGAACAAAAAGTATTTAACTTTATGATTGTTATTAAAAAAAACCCCTCGTCTTGAGTTTTGTCTACGAATATTTCAACGAGACCGTAAATCTGATTTCGAATCAGCCCTGTTTTTATGAATTGCCTACATATCACACGTAAAACAAATATTTTCGAGGACTTTTTTTTAGAAATCTCGGACATTTCATTTCATTTATTTTCAAAAAACAACAATTATCATTATAGGTTTATGTAGGGTTTTCTTACGATGTTTTCCTTCGCCGTTTGAAGACAATGGCAATACACACAAATCTTAGAAAAGACAGAGGTGCGTTTCATGGGATTCGAACCCAGAACCTCCAAATTTGAAGCCAGACGTTTTTCCAACTAGGCTACCGATACATCAAGCCCGATTATTTTACTTTTTCGAAGTTTCAGGAATATTCTGCAAAAATATTTTAATGTTGACAGACAATTTGTTTGACCACTGCTCACCTGATGCTAAGTGACGTGGTCGAAGCTGGAACGAGCCTAGCTTGGAATGGAATTGGCTCTCAAGTGAGGCTGCTGGTACACACCGTTATGTGGTACTCTGCTGGCTGTAAGCTAGCCAGCAGAATACCAGAAAGAACCCTACTAACGCGCTATGGTTTCCTCACGATAGTTTCCTTCAACGGAAGCTCAAGCTTACTGTTGGGATTTGAACTCACGTCCTTTGGCGTGTGAATCAATCACGCTAACGCTAACCAATGAGCTAACATCGATACGTTATGAACAGTCGTCTGTAAAGATACCTCATAAATATCTCAGATCGCTTTAAAGCGAAGAGGTTGTAATTCTTCTTTTCCAATCGCTCCCTCATGAGGATCGTGGTCACTGGAACATCTTAGACAGACAATCTGCCTCCATCGACTCTGATTTGAAGTAGTCCTCACCACCTGATAGTATTGACAGCCCTGTTGGTTCATTGGTAGTATGTCTGCTTCGAAAGCTGAAGGGCGTGGGTTCGATTCCCACTCAGGACCAACATTTGTGTGACTAACATCGATGTTTGTTCTGTATCTGGGTGTACTGTATGTATTATAAGTATGTATTTACAAAAAAAAAAAAAAAGTATTCAAGTATTCTATCAGTTATCTGTCTTCCATAGCACAAGCTCTGCTTAGTTTGGGGTCAGATGGCGCTGTGTGTAAAAAAAAAAATTTAGAAGAGGAGGTGACTTCTTTTACTTGGTCAGACCATCGTGTTGTAATTACAAAAAGATAGCTTCGAAACATTTTTAACAACCTTCGTAAACTTCCAGTTTTATAGGTATATCAGCGGTAAAGAGGGTAAACATTACCAAATCGTCGAATGGTTCCATCAATCGACGGTCGAACGGAGTGCCAGCTCTAATGGTGACGTAAATCTCCCCGCAGGGTAACTGCCGACCCTCGGCCAGTAAAACTTACAACCCACATTATAGAAAACAATGCCCAGCGTTTCTACGTACCTTCCTTCAGGAACCGTTTCATTTATAACTATAAAAATTTAAGTATGCACTTAGTGTCTTTTTTAACATGTATGTATGAGACCGCACATAATCAGGTAATAAAATTTCATCCAAATCCATTCAGACTTTTCAAAAAAATTTTTTATTTCCTTTATTTTATTCTAATTCATCTATTTAGTTCCTCTGTAGTATTAGTGTTTTGTTCCTCTGTAGTATTAGAAACACAGTAATTTATATGTTAGGTTGTAATTTGTAGATAGTTTAAAAAAAATGTATGTGTTTCTTATAATAATAAAATTAAATGTTAAACTAAATTACAACCAATAAAACACAGGCATTGATTTTATTAAATCATTCGAATTTAAAAAAAAATGTTTGTTTATTTAAAATTGCTGTAGATATACTACGAAAATGTATAGAAACTCTTAATATATACCTATACATATGTATAATGTATATAGTATGGTTGTTGCATAAGATTTTTCTGTTTACAGGCTAGGTGTTTGACTACAGCTCACCTGATATCAAGTGACGGTGTGGTGACAGTAAGCACACTAGACATATTATGTATGGTGTCCTCACGATGTTTTCCTTCAACTCAAGCTCATTGTCGGGATTGCCCTCCCCTTGGCGTGTGAACCGACTGCGCTAATCACTGAGCTATCATCGCTACAAACAATTTAAAAAAAAATTGCCGACTATCGATTGACATCCAATCAGAGTCGCATATGTGAAAATTCAAGAGAAATAATTCATAAATAGATCCCGGAAAAGTTACAAAAAGAGTTACGAAGTCGACTATACAAATACAAATAAATACAAATATTTTATTGATAACACCAATGTTACAAGTGAAATGTCGTAAAATCATTTCAAACATGTGTAGGTGTCATTAAAAAAAACACTGATTACATGTCAATGTCAAGTATAAGCAAACATAACCTCGCGGTTTCACCCGCGTAGTTTCCGTTCCCGTGGGAATACAGGGATAAAAAGTAGTCTATGTCACCCGTAGATAGTGTAGCTTCCCAACGGTGAAAGAATTTTTGAAATCGGTCCAGTAGTTTCGGAGTCTATTCAATACAAAGAAACAATCAAATCTTTCCTCTTTATAATAGTACAGATTTCGTATACCACAGTAGAAAGCTAATGCTTGAAGTCAGTTTCGAAATAGGCAGTTGTTTAAAAATAGTCAAGCTACAAAAACTGTGCAATCAATTTTGCTTTGCATAAGATTATATCTCCATAATGAATGTTGAAGTACCTCAGAGACAGGTAAACGTAGAAGTTATGGCCATCTTAAATTTGTTATTTATGTCGGTGACATACTCGTACTAAGCTTTTAAGTTACCACACTTTGTACTATTTGGTACAGTTAGAAAAAATACATAAACGTCAAGTTGAATTAACGCCGCCGTGTATGTTGCGTGTTCAGTGTTATATCTATAGTTGTATGGGTGGCAGAGATACTTAGCTTGGAATTTGTAGAGTACAGAGTAGTTAGTATAAATTACTCATAATATTTTAATGTGGAAACTGATGTGAATTTGACACATTTTTGTTTAACTTGCGGTAAGATGATGCCGCGCGCGCTTTGTACTCAGCTTTGTCTCCATGACGAAGGCCACCGGGTGTGGCCGGAACTATAAAAATTGGAGTATCTGATATACGTGAGTAATACCGCATAAGTGAAATAAAAATACTTACATAGTATAATTTATGTTAAAATTATTATGTAGGTATACAAGCATGGAATGAAAGACACTAGACTTCGCGACACAGGTGTTCCTAGTGTGAAGTCTCTAGGGTACTTACCCAACAACCTAATTGTTATGCTTTATATAGCAACCTAAGTTAATGTACAATAGGTAGTTAAGGTTAAGGTTCATATATTAAATAAATAAAACAAGGTGGACAGACGACCTAATAAAGACCGCAGGAACGCGCTGGATGCGAGCCGCTTCCAACCGGTCTTTGTGGAAGTCAATGGGGGAGGCCTATGTCCAGCAGTGGACGTCCTACGGCTGAAATGATGATGATTATGATGATGAAATAAAATAACTATAAACTGATGATTCTAGCAACGATTTGAGAAGAACATAGCAAATGACAGATTCGTTGAGTTTGAATTTATAATCAAAATCATTTTTATGTAAATGTAACGAGACGAACAAAAGGCTCTCCTGATGGTAAGAGATAATGACTGTCCTTGACTTTTGCAGCAGTATCTAGGACTACATACTAGACTAGTAAAAAAGCAAAGTCCAGGGCATGGCCGCTTTAGTGATAATTACTTTGAGACATTTGATGGTTAGTTTCAATAGCCGTAATCCTACACATTCTTGCTTGGCCTAAACAAACTTTGCCAAGGAGAACTGCCACCTAACGAAAAAGCTTTTAATATTTTGCTGTTTTGTTAGGTACGGTAAAATAATAATATTTAAATCTTTATTGATCACACAAATTACAAACAAACAATTGACAGCTTTATTGTTAAGAGCAATCTCTTCCAGGCAACCTCAGAAGAGAATTTTAATCAATCAAAGACCCTTTCAAATATCTTTGATTTATTGGGGACTGACTGGTTTAAAATACATTTATAAAAGATATAGGTACATACAAACATGTCCATATTATAAAATATCAATACTTTAATATAGAATATACTTATATATAAAAATACATACATACATGTACATTTACATAATTATTTATAAACCGCAAATAGCAATATCTCTTTTAAGTTTTTTATTTTTTACAATTTCTGTTTAAATAAGTAACTTTGAATCATGAAGTAACATAATTCATTGCAGCACTTTTTTTTCTCCTATCTCGCCAAGATTAGAAATATTATAAACATTTAGAAAAGTCCAAAAGCGAGTAAGTGATAGTTGAAACGTCCTCTTCATGACATATTCGGAACATCTCATTATGCTAATCGCTCCACGCCGGCTAATGGGCCGACAACGTACGAACGCTGCTCTTTAATTGCTTTATTGAATTACAACAATTTTTCTTAGAGCTTGTATTACATTTAGATAAAAAAATAAATAAATATTATAAGACATTTCACACCTCATCTAGCCCCAAACTGAGCAAAGCTGTACTATGGGAACCAGATAACTGATAAAATATGTACTAATATACTTTTTTGTAAATGGGTTATACTTACCTACAGAACCAACGCCGTTCATCACACCCCACTAATATTGTACATGTGAAAGTTTGGATGGATGTTTGTTACTCTTTCACGCAAAAGCTACTGAACGGATTTGGATGAAATTTGGTATGGTGGTAGCAGAGACCCTGGATTAACACATAAACTACTTTTAATCCCGAAAACATGTAGTGAGTGTCACTGCGGGGCGCAGCTAGTAATATGTAAGTCAAAGGCAGAAAATCGGAGGACGCAGCAATTACCTAAACAAGATTTGTGTCACACTAGGATTTCCTGGACAAGAATGTCATGAGACACATACAGCATACACGAACCAACCTTAACCTTGAAGGCATACTTGTTAAAGAGTCAACAAGCACAATTTAATATAAATATTTTTTCTAAAAAAGATATATCCTAGGCATCTTCGGCTACGTCGTCGTTTTCCATCAGGTGAGATTGTGGTAAAACGCATGCCTAGCCAGATGTAAAAAAAAATCTAGAATATTCACAGGCTAGGTGCTTAACTAATGCTCACTTCATGGTGTGATCGAAGATGGTAAACGCACCTAGCCTGGAACGAAATCGATACATTTAGTTAAACTTATGACCAAAGTTATAACGATAAGACGACAGATGCCACATTCTATCATGATCTATGAATCTGGCAAAATCGATTAAAATTACGAAGAATTCAAAACAATAACATGATTCATGGCTGTAAAATATGGTTCATAACTTTAAATTAGAAATTAATTTTCTAAATAGATAGAAATCTCGCGGCCATTCATACACTAAAAGAATACTGTATATATCAATTAATAATGTCGAAACGGACTGAACATTCAAATAAAATTACCATTAGGTTCAAGTATGCGACCGCGGCCGCAGCTCCCATCCGACTATCTCTAAATAGTGGAAACATTGAGGTGTCTCGACACGACAGTTGCCATAATGTATGCGAACATTAACACAAATACTTAAAGCACAAGTAGAGATGATACTCGGTTATGTCGCTGCTATAAATTACGGATATTCAAATGGTTTAGATACGAATTTGGTACCGCAATTAACACGCAACTGGTTTGGCGCTAGTGATGACAACTATCGATAAAATTGCACGTTTTCGATTAGTTCTTGTTTTGTGTTTGTGTGTTCTTGTTTTAGTTCTTTTGTGACATTATTGTGCAAATTTCAATTACAAGGAGAGTCACATAGTATTTGTCGTTCTGCTAAATACTTATGATAATTATGTAATTATTATATCTCTAAATAGTATGAAATAAAGTCACTTTTCGTGTCTGTATATTTCTCCTATCTGTGCTCTTCCTCCCTTCTTGGGGTTAGGTTGGGAATCGGTTTTGAGGTGCTACCTCATTACCGAGGCTGGGCTCTGGGACACACTGGCCCCAGGGGTGTGTGGAGGGTGCGAATCGACACCCGTTTAGACCACGGGTGGATCTCGAGCATCCTTTACATTTCTCCTCTTTCTTCTTCTATAGCATACTGAACCTATAACGGATTTTCACTGTCATTCAAATATTTTCACTCGACTGCAGTGAAGCTAAAAAAGGGAAGGTTGTGTACGAGTATGTATTTAAGTCCGTTCCTATGTGGATACATACATATATCATCATCATCATCATCATCATTTCAGCTGTAGGACGTCCACTGCTGGACATAGGCCTCCCCCATTGACTTCCATAAAGACCGGTTGGAAGCGGCTCGCATCCAGCGCGTTCCTGCGGTCTTTACTAGGTCGTCATACATATATGAAAGGTTATAATTATTAAATAGCGGCACAGATTTTGATGATCGATATGTCCTTAGATTTTTCTTTCAAATCAAATCATTTATTTGCTAGAATACAATATGTAGAATATAGGTATTTTGTTTATAAATGGTAACAAAGTGTGTTCAGTCTACAAGAAGACGTAGATACAAATGTTTTACTAACCAATTCTAAAAATATGTCTTGACATTTCCCTGGGTATATTAATTCCGGAGTGGGAATAAAGTTTTTTTTTTGGGATATAACAATGTTCACAAAAAAACTTTAAAAGACATGACTTATGTTCATTATGTAACTTTAGAAGTGACGTTGTAAATAAACGAATAGAAATTTAATAAAATAATTTGAAAACATCGTTTTTTATCTATTCAAAACTAGGCTAAATTAAACACAAAAAAATTTAATAGAATAATTTAAAAAAATATAAGTTTGTTTACGATAGATTTATATCTACAATGTTTGTATTACAAAAGTCCCTAAATAAAAAGTTTTGTATAAGTAGGGAAACTCGATGTTTTGTAAACAAGTTGCCAAAATTAATTGCATCTTTGCAAAGCTTGATAGCCCTGTTGGCTCATTGGTAGCATGTCTGCTTCAAGAGCTGTGGGGCATGGGTTCGATTCCCACCCAGGACAAGCATTTTGTGATATAAAACCAAATGTTTGTTCTGTGTCTGGGTGTACTGTATGTATTATAAATACGTATTTACAAAAAAAAAAGTATTTAAGTATTATATCAGTTATCTGACTCCCATAGTATCTACAAGCTTTGCTTAGTTTGGGGGCAGATGGCGCTGTGTGTAAAAAAAAAGAAAAAAAAAAAGGGCCGGGGCGGGCCGGTAGTAGAGTTTAAAATATCGATACGAAGCACGTCCTTACTTCAACACAAAAATGGTTTTATTCATTCTCTATCCAATAAGTGTTGTAATGAATCTCATGAGTACCTATCGTAGATAATATAATTCGGCGAGTGTGGGCAAGGCCCGTTTTTTACGATTTTATGTATTTAATACCGGTTTTATATCTTGTCGCCATAATTTGTTGTCTTCTTCATTTCGGTGTACATTGAGCAATTATAGAATTTATTTGTCGGGCTGATGTCATCCTCGGACAAAGCTATTTCCTTTTCAATATAATCGTTAGTGAACGGGTCATATTTTTTAGATATTCAACATTATTATTAGAATTCTGCACTAACTATTTGAGACAAGGGCAAAATTTTAATAATTCAGTAAGTGGTCTGTGTAACAATTTTTATGGGTAAGAGTCCACGTTTAACGAGCAAGTCGCATCTTAGTAATCAACGACGTGGTCGAAGATAAAGCACGCAGACTATTGTGAAGCGACTAACATCTTTGTGCTTTTGTATTTATTAACTACTCGTACTAGCGGTTCGTCCTGGCATCGCACGGGTATACATTTATTTTTTAATTAAAATCTAGTAATAAATATAGCCTATGTTACTCGGGAATAACGTAGCATTCTATTGGTGAAAGAATTTTTAAAATCGGTTCAGTAGTTTTTGAGTTTATTCGTTACAAA
This sequence comes from Biston betularia, assembly GCA_905404145.2. Classification (NCBI taxonomy): domain Eukaryota; kingdom Metazoa; phylum Arthropoda; class Insecta; order Lepidoptera; family Geometridae; genus Biston; species Biston betularia. Next base: position 1,001,072 of record FR989863.1, read on the forward strand.
TATACAAAAATCTAAAAATACAAATCTTTCCTCTTTATAATATTAGTGTATATAAGGTCCATTTTTCTAAATTAGCACTTGGATGTCTCACTTTATCCTAAATATACAACACATTAGTGTGTTCCGGTTTGAAGGGTATTGCAGCTAACAAAATTACTGGGCTTTTGAGACTAACAGTCGAATGTCATAAAGTAATGAGCGCCAAAGCAGGGATGTCCTGGACTTCGTTTTGTTACACAAAGTTCTGGTAAGTCGTGCAATGATCATGATACAGATGTTATCTCTTACCATCAGGATAACGTTTTGTTCATTTGTTAAATATCATTTTTTTTTTTTTTTTATAGTAGATAGGCTTGCGTTTGAGCGCCATCCCGCCTGATGTTAAGCGAAGATGCGGTCTACGATGGAGCACGCTCGCCTAGAAGAAACCGATTCACTCGCGACTTGAAGGTATGATATGGTATGATGTAAGGATTTTAACGACACCCCATACATCCAGTTCCATTCCAGGCTAGATGTGCTTTACCATCTTCCACCACACCTTCACTTAACATCAGGTGAAAACAAAATCTACATTTGGTCCGGATATTAAAGAAATGTAATACATAAACCCCAAAAACATTACACATTTTGGACAGTCGCGCAAAGAAACAGAATTGCATGTTATGGGATTCGAGCACAGGACTTTCAAATTAGCTGTCAGACGATACAAGGTTATTGTAAAATAAATAAACATGACCAATTTTGATACCATTAAAATAGCAATAACAATGTCGCGAATAACTTTATAGAAACAATTTGGCATGATGGTCACACCCACCGCTTTTATGAGACCGGTGGGGCGCTCGACCGGAAACTTGCTTTTGGAAATTCACTGAATCAAATTGTATTCATTGGAATCATTATGGCTTCATTGATGGCGTGTGGGGTTATCGTCCTCGCTCTTGTACTATTTACAAATTACACGACTGCCCAAAGAAAGGAGTATAATGTTTTCAGTGTTCACTTATGTATGCTTGTTTTTTTTTAATACAACAGGTGGCGATCCAGTCAACGGCCTCTGGTATCTCGTCAATGTGTTGATGCAGCGTCATACTTCAGCAGCGTTTAGGGGGAATTTCCGTTTCACGGCACCAAAAATTTGGAACAATATTCCTCCCCTCATCAGAAACCAGAATAACGTTAAGGGTGTCCGTGACAAACTTAAAAAATTCCTGATTGCTCATCAGAAGTCCCAGGAAGCTCTGATACATGAAACTAGCGCTATATAATGTTATTGCTAGTTTCATGAATCGGTTTCCCCTAGACAAGCGTGTTACATCCAAGATCGTATCTTCTCTTTTGGTAACAGGCGCGATGGTGGTCAAACGTGAGCCTGTTGTTTTTGTTTTGTCATTTGTAGGTTGATATTTTGAGAGAAATTATTAACATAGTTGTTTGTTTGTTCGAATTTTTAATTTCGTTTTATTATATTTGTTGTTGGTAATTTGTTATGTTTGTTTTGTTTGAGCGACAAAGGCTCACCGGAAGACCAGCGCTGGTCATACCACTTAGTATGACCAGTTTTATGCTGAAGTGAGCCCCTATTTTGTAACTGTTTGTCTTTAACTCTGTTTGTTGTGTTATGTGTTACAAATAAAAAAATCTTTTTTCTTTTTTTTTCAATCAAGCAAACGAGTTGTCTGATGGTAAGCAATCACCGTCGCCTATGGATATCTGCAGTACCAGGGGCACTGCAAATACGTTGCCGACCTTTTAAAATTCTATTTACTTTGTTCTACCATAACTTTTAAATGCCGGAATAGATTTGAACGTATCATGTATCGTTAGAATCCTTACATCATCTCCAGTGACACAAGCTATAGATTTTTTAAAGAATGTTCATTTATTTAGTGGGCATTCGTGTTCTTTAATTCAACTTTCAAGTGTTTTTTTAATACTGATAAGTCCGCGTTTGAATATCTCGCCCGATGGCAAGCGATGATGCGGTCGAACATGAAGCACGCAAACCTGAAAGATATCTATTCATTCTGACCTTGGATCTACATTATATCTCTCAGGAGACAAACTTGTAACTTGTAACTTACAAGTAACTTGTATCTTCTGTTCATATTTTCACAGTAGGTAGGGTATATGATTTGCTTAGTTAGGTTTGATGTCGCCATCTGAAATGTCCTAGGATATTAATTATTTATTTTATTATCATATAATGTTTATAATTTCTATTTTAAATTCAACAATCTGCAAAGCAGCTGCATTCCAAACAAAATTTGTTATCAAAAGTTACGAGCTTCTTCTTGGACTCCAATTACAACGCTCGTAAATCGGAAAACGCGTCGGTTCAAGATTATATTTCATAGAATTACGGGACACGCATAAAGCAAGCTTATTTAAACTTTTTTTTTAAATAAATTACTATTGATAAGGTTAAAGTTCATTAATATTTGACAGTTGATTACCCGTTTTAAAATATTGACGGTTACTCAACTCCGTGGGTTAATTATTATTTTAAGTAATTTTTGTATTGACATACACATTTTATAATTGACAATATTTTTATGTTGACATGTTATTATATCGACATATTATGTATTTTTTTGACATTTGGTATTCATTCATTGACATGTACCTAATCAGTGTTTTATAACTTTTTTTAATGATACAAATATTCAGAATGATTGTACTAAAATTTGTCTTGTAACATTGGTGTTTTCAATAAAATATTTGTATTTGTAACAAAAAGAGTTTTATTGTTTTACTCAATAAGTCGTCTCATCCACTGCAGGGATATTTAGTGGTATCATGAAGTCTTCTAGGTAGGTACCACCACAATTACAATTTTTTTTTTTTTAAATTACAAAAACAAAAGTAACCACCACATTACCAGATAATCTGCCGCCAAGCAGTACTGTGTAAACATTACTGTGTTTCGGTTTGAAGGGTAGGTACTGCAGCCAGAGAAATTAAAGGACTGTTGAGACTATCCATCGAAAGTCCAAAGCAGCGATGCTCTGGGCTTTGTTTCGTTACTCAAATTTCTGTGTATAGCTGCAATGATCATGGCCATTAAATTTTGTCATAAAATTCATGAAAATATCAACATAAACTGGCAAACGCACAAAATGTGATGCCAAAAAATTTAAAGAGGGATTGATTGACGTAGCCAAACAGGATTATAGGATATAAACTAATAAGCTTAAAAATATGTCTCTTTTACTCAGACAATAACAAGAAAAGAGCCCTTTACTTACAAATCACATTTAAATACGCAAACAAAAATGTAATAAATAAACAATGGTAGTAAATAACTACTAAAATACAGGTAAAAAATAAAACCTTTTGTGGAAACAACCGCAAGTAACAATACCTCGCTATCCATTGCATCATGGCACAAAAAAAACAATAAAACCCGACCGTTCCATTTTTAAATCTAAACTTTTTTACAGGCGCGGCATCCACCGGTTTTTCGGCCAGTGTCGTTCGTAAAAGTTTTTTTTATTTACGCATAGCACAATGCAATATAATCGTGACAGTATCTTTTTCCGCTAAGCATATTACATTTATTTAAAACACAAAATAAGTTCCTATGTTTTTTCATTCATGTATGCATACAGCCACAAGCCACGTCACATTATACGGGGTTATACATTTGGTGTACACTTCACTGAAAGGTGCTCATTATTGTGCATTATTGTGCTGAACTACTTTTCTATGAAATCGCAAAAATTCTGCTGTTCCATAAAAAAAATTGTTGACCTTTGACCAAAATGTACAGAAATGTTTTTGTCAAAATTCCAGTGTTTCAGATTTCAAAGATTGACTCCCTTTCAAGTAGTACTAGTAGTAGTAGTTGTACTCCATACAAGCTTTGCTTAGTTTGGGGTCAGATGGCGCTGTGTGTAATGTCCTACGATATTTATTATTCTTTAGACTCATCATACCTCGAGCTAATAAGTCCCGTATAAGAGAGAATATTTGACCATTAAAATAGTTATTACTTATTTACTATTTTATTGAATACATTCAAACAATGCTTAATAGAAATTTGCGAAAAATTGAAGTAAAACATTGATAAGCAACGGATAACTTTTTTCATGTATTAATATATTTTTTACATTATTGCTTACCCCTCTGTACTTTAGAACTAATAATAATATGCCACATCCAATCTGTTGCAATTTCATACACGCATCAATAGGTTCGGCCACACGGTACCTACGTCGAGCCGATATCGATATGACATTTTTTTGTTCACAGGGGTGGCGACGGTATGTGCAGGAGAGCGCGGGGGCGGGCAGATGCACGGGGTTCGGGGGGTCAGGTGGATGCATCACGACTGTCATACCTTGGTTATCGTTTTGTTGAACTATAGCTAAATATAATTTATGGAGGTCCAAAGGCAACGTACGTGAGAAACTGATGCATTTTGTAACTTTTAGCACGGCACTATTATCTGTTTTGTTCATTTCGAGTGTTCGGAGCTTTTTGTGTTGAGTTAGGTAGTTTGTATTATTATTAATCGATCTATCTTTAGGGAAGATGAAATGGTAACTTGTATGAAGGCACATTTTATACGCGATAGATTAATGGAGGTACATTTTGTAAGCAATACAAGCAAAAATGAAAACGGCGTTATTTAACCAAAATCTGAAAGCAGTTTTGGCTTCTAATCAAGTGATGCAGGATTTGAATCCCACGGCACAAACCTCTGTTTTTTCTAAGTTATGTGCATATGGCAAATTACTTCAAACGGTAAAGGAAAACATCATGAAACCAACATGACCGCGAGATCATAAACAAAGTTCTCATAACTTAGGGAAGACAGAGGTGACAGAACCTGTAGATTGGAAGCCAGACAGACTCCTAACTAGGCTCCCAAAAAATATCACCACAAAATGATAGATAGATCGAACTCTTTATTGTGCACACCAAATCGAACTCTTATATCTCTATATCTATCTAAGAGATCGAACTCTTTATTGTGCAACAGAAAAAAATACAGAGAACAAAAAACAAAAAAAAAAGAAAAAAGATTCAAAAAAAAAAACGTTCCAGCAAAAAGATTTTTGAAAGAGTATCACATAGCACTGGCGCGTGCACAGAATCCGATATAAACCTTGATATGTTCGTCTCTTAAGACATTGGAAGCTTTATATTATTATAATTATGTTTATTGCATAAATGATAATACATAGAGATGAAAAAAGAAAAGCTAATTGATTGATTCAGGCGTTACTTTGCGGAAGTTCATTTTGAATATTTAACGTATGTATATATTTAGTTTATTTCTGCTTAACAGCCGTTTCAGTTACAACAGTGATGAGGACTTATAATTTAACCAATTTGACTTAAAAATTTAATCGTAATTCTACTTAATATCTAGAACTAATTTCGACATACACTTAAAAAATCATTAAACAAAAATCTAATTGAAAGTTAATAATAATATATTTGAGTTAACAACAGACATAAAGCATTTTCATAATATTAGGCGCATGCGAACATGTGCAAGCCCTTAATCCGTAGCGAAGAGCGGCGCACGCGGCGTGCACCTGTCGACAGTGATGTCGCGTGCTGTGAAGGTGACTGCAAGGAAAGGGGTACCGGTACCGCGCCGGAGCACGGCCTCCAAGCTCCGGTCCCCGGGCGGTGCGTGCAATGTCAAGGACACGCCGACACACTTGTGCTCGCGCATGCACTGAGAGAGAATCAGTGACGCATGGCAATTGTTTTTTTTAGGGTTCCGTACCCAAAGGGTAAAAACGGGACCCTATTACTGAGACTTCGCTGTCCGTCTGTTCGTCTGTCTGTCACCAGGCTGTATCTATAACAACAAATACTAAAAATAAAATAAATATCCCTTAAATATTGCTCCCATTGACTACAACAAACTTGATTATTTTACCGTTTCTTGCTCGACACTAATAAGGGTGACAGGTAGACGCTTTAACTATTCACAGAATATTTAGTTTTATTATAGATAATGGTACGGAACCCTACGTGTGTGAATCCGAATCGCACTTGGCCGGTTTTTTTTTTAATAATTAGGCACTAGCTTACGTTACTCAGGACTTCTATCGGATGGAATTTAACAAAAATGTAATATTTTAAATGCTTAGAATTTACGAAAAGTGTATAATTATAAAAAAATCACCAATTTTGTGTGACGTAGTTTATAGATGGCCCTTTACAATGAAGTTACCGTTCAAGTGATCATCATGATTTCAGGCTTAGGACATCCACTGGGCATAGTCCTCCCCCAATGATTTCCGTGAAGACCGGTAGGAAGCGATTAAGTTAGAGTGATATGTACTCTGTATTTCCCATGCAATACTCTTACAATTATATTTTATATATATTTTAACACCCATTAGCGTCGGTGGTAACAAATCACAGCGTAATGCGTTTATAATATTTTAGTAATAGGATTCACACGGGATTAACGCGCTCCTACTGCATGGATTACAGGTTGACCACGAAGAAAACTCGCGACATAAATTAAACGGAAACCTCTAAATTATGCGTTATGTTATTTTGTCCTAACTAAATTAATATAATCGTAATAAACAAGGGTATTATGCCAATTCAATTATTTCTTATTTAGTAAATCAATTTATTTTACAAATATTTTTGGCATTTATTTTAATATATGCAATAATTTTAATTTTTTTATGGGGTACTGGCTTTGTTTCGATGGTTCTTTTGACTTTGTTTAAATAATGTTTTAATGACTATTTGCGTATTGTGCCGTTTTAGTCAATAAATAAATGATTATTATATTGTCAAGATTTGATGAAAATCTTTTGTTGAGTTCAAACACTTATTTTTCAATCGAGAACCATTAACTTAATTAATAGTTGACTCTAGGTCTAACCAAATATCGATGAAAATTAATTTGCAATTCAACTGTTTAAATAAATTGTAAAATGTATGTAACATTAGTAGGGTGCATGTGTCACAAAATACAAAATACATGATATAAGCTGATATTATTTTAAATTCATTGCCCAATAACTAGAAATAGTACGAACAAACAATTTAGCAGTTCAATATTATATGACGCGCTGACCTATCGATACAGAGTCAATAGCGGCCAATAGCAAATGTCACGAACATTTCATTTCAGAAACAACATTGAAAGTACACTAACCAATCAAGTTTGTCATTATATGGTCAACAAAAGCTTTGTTCATAAGCACAGGGCGGAGAATGTTTTTCTGGAACTGTACTATTTCTTACAAAAACTTGAGAAAATCAAGAATTACATATCATCTCTATGGCATAGGTAATATTTACTTGGTGGTAAATTTCCTAGGTCGTCTAGGCAGGTACTACCACGGTAACGGATATTTGGCGGTCAAACAGTTGTGTGCAAACATTACTTTGTTCTTGTTTGAAGGATACTGCAGTTTTCAAAATTATAGGACTGTTGAGATTAAACATCGAAAGTCTGAAAGTAATCAACACCAAAGCAGCGAAACCCTGGAGTTTGTTTTGCTACTCAAAGTTATGTGTATGCTCCAATGGTCATGGCTATATGTTCATTTAACGCATCTCTCACCATTAGGAGATCATCTCGTTCGTTTCATTACTATACAAGAAGAAGAAAAAATAGTATAAGATATGGCCTAATAACCTTTAAATAAGTGTCCTGCCCATGCTACCGGCTGTCTAATTACAGCCAGAACTTTTAAAAAGCGACACCGTCAATATGTAAATATGTCTTAGTGTACATTTACACAAAATAGCACATAGATGAAATAGTTAATAATTTAGTCAAAATATAAAATATACATACGTCATGGTAGATATTCCAAATACTCGAACCAAGGGGTTCGATTCCATCTTCATCGTAAATCGCTAAACAATGGAATTTGATGCCCGAGTCGGTGTTACTAGATGGCTACAATTTGGGTGTCTTCAACTGGCAAATGAATGGGTTTCTTTTGGGCAATCATGTTCCATCGTAGACCGCGTCTTCGCTTAAAATCAGGCAAGATGGTGGTCGAAGCCTATTTTCAATAAAAAGAAAAGAAGTGAAATTGACGGATAGTGAAGACAATGATGGAATGAAATCTGATATTCCACACTACGCCACAAATATCGAGTACAAAACCGATTGATTCAATCATCACGGTCAAGCTATACAGCGTAACATAAACGGTACTCTAATATCGGGCGATGATTTATAGTTGAAGTGAGTGTTAATGCCAATTATGATAAACACCGAGTGGGTTTCATTAATTGACGCAATGATTAGATTTATTTAGGTGCGAGATTCGGGCGGAAATGGAAAAACGATCGTGCGCGATCAATTTAATTGAAACCATGTTCAATTACGCTCTATGGATGGCAAATGAGCATGAAGTGTTTTTTTTGTATTCTGGACTATGTTTAGCAGTAACAGAAACTTGGCGATATCACAGTTTTGCTACGATGATTGGGGGAGTATCGGTTTGTTAACTCATAATTATCAACACTTCATTGGCGCAGAATTAGAAATAATGTAAGGCTAAACCTCCACAGAGATGATATATTGCTACAGATGGGCTATGTTTACGTGTGTACTCGTACATCCCATGCAAAAATGAATACTGACACAAACGCTGAATTACGTACGATCCATTTGTAAAAGATTTACTATATTTATGAAAAATAATAAATATACTATGACATTTCATACTGTCATTTCACCATTTAGCCTCTAGCCAAACTAATCTGAAAATGAATACTTAAATACTTTTTTCAAACTTACATACAGAACACTCTTGTGTTATATATTATTTGTGTGACATAAATGTTTGTCTTGAGTGGAAATCGAACCTGGCGACTTTTCTATAAGCTTCAGTGGAATTTTGCTATAAGTACACTACACTATATCACTTTCCAACATTCGTGCTTGTAATTTGACACTTTTAAAATAAAACACCACAATTTTTTATTTTTAGAAAACAATACAAACGACACGACTCTTTCCGCGTTCCCGTCCAAACTCGTTTACTGTTAGTGACAACTGGTATTGCCCTAATATCGGGACTATAGAACACGAAATCAGCATTCACTGCCAACATTAAGAGTCTGTGGATAGGAGACTAAGTTTTATGTATAAAAATAGTGAAGTTTTCACATGCGCGAGTTTGGGAAAGTAGTACAATGTGTTGAAATATGACTTTACGTGTCGCTATTTACGATATTGCCAGGGCTATTGTGACTAACCATCGAAAGTCTCAAAGTAATGAGCGCCAAAGTACATATTTTCCTTGTTATTGACACACCCCGTCTTTTTGACAGCCACTTTGGCTCATTGGTAGTGTATCTGCTTTGAGAGCTGTAGGGCGTGGGTTCGATTCCCTCTCAGGGCAAACATTTGTGAATAAACAAATGTTTGTTCTGTATGTATTATAAGTATGTATTTGCAAAAAAAAAAGTATTTATGTATTCTATCAGTTATCTGACTTCCATCACACAAGCTCTGCTTAGTTTGGGGCCAGATGGCGCTGTGTGTATAGTCCTAGGATATTTATTTATTTATTGTTTTCTGCCTCCATCCTAAGGTTGCCTCGAACAAATCGCTTTTAGCGATAAGGTCGCCAGTTGTTACACCTGTTAATTAACTTTATTTCTTCTGTATTGCATTACTTTTAGTGTGTACAATAAATAGTTAATCAATCAAAGCAGTGATGCTCTAGACTTTGTTTTGCTACTCAAAGTTGTGCAATGGTCATGGACAAGCGTGCATTATTATTATTTTAAATCGAATCATATAATTTTAATGTATGAAGATACGATTTTATACGATATTTTGGCGCAATTGCATGCAACATACTAGAATACTTACGAGTAGTTGTCAAAAAAAGTATCCCGTAAATTATAATGTCACTTTAAAGCGACTGAATTCGATTTGAAAAACTTGTTTCAGAGTTTAATCACACCAATATTATATATGCGAAAGTTTGCCTAAAGTGTCACGAAAAGTGTATCACTTTAGAACGTTAAAATGACACAAATATCGTATCTGTGGCATCTCGCATCATTCTGTCACACAATATTAATGGTGTAGGTGATTTATTGATTTCAAACTAGTCGTAATTAATTTATATATATGCAAATTAAGTTCGATATTAATAAATTTAGGCAGTGACGTCAATATTTATCTTTTGTAGTTAACAATACATTTTTACTTGGCTTTTTTCGTCTAAGTTACCACCGTCAGATGCTTGGTGGCAGATAGCTTGAGAGTCGGGTACGTACTAGAAAATACTCTAACACCATGCTTCGGTTTCCCTACGATACTTTTCTTCACCGACACTGGAACAAGCCGAGCTCACTAACCGCTGAGCTATCATAGCAACAACAATATTTCGAGGTTGCATATACGCGTCTATTATAATATCATTAGAACTACAATTTATTCATGATTTTTTCTATGATGCAACTAACATATGTAATCTTTGCAACTGCTCTACAATTGCGCCACTTTTTCTTGACAAACTGTATAAATGTCACATTTGTTAGCCACAATAATAGTGTCGTATTCGTAAGTCACAGACTAAGCATAGATTTCGTAACATACAAAATATAGGTTGACCAACGTGTTTAGGTGAATAAGCGAAAGAATTAAATTTACATTAGTTTTTTTTTTTTATTTATTTAAAAAAGTAAGGAGACGAACCAGACGCTCTCCTTGTGGTAAAAGATAACGCCTGTCCAAGACCATTGCAGCGATACACAAAACTTTGAGTAACAAAACAAATTCCAGGGCATCACTGTTTTGGCGCTCATTACTTTGAGACTTTCGATGGTTAGTCTCAACAGCCCTGTAATTTCGCTAGCTGCAGTACCCTTCAAACCGGAATACAGTAATGTTTACACACTACTGCTTCGCGGCAGAATAACTGGTACTGCGGTGGTACCTACCTAGACGACCTCCTGCTAAGGAGATCTACCACTAAGTAAAATGTCAGTTGCACCCATTAAATACGATAATGAAGCCTCCATTTAACTATGCAATGGACTCCTAAAAAGCTGGGTATCCTTTCTAAGGTGCGTCGGTACTACTTCACGCTAGAACAACTCATGCATCGAGTACTGTTCTCAACTTTGGGATGGATCGGCCAAGTACCAGATTGAGGCGTTATCCATTGAAAAACGAGCAAAGAAACGCATCAGCAAAGACTCAGAAAAGGTTTTAAATGTTTAAAAATCAATACAATGGAATGGAACAATGGAATTTGCTGCCCGATTTGGGTGTAACCTGATAGAGACAATCTGTGAGTGTTTTCAAGTTGCAAGTGAATCGGTTTCTTCTAGGCGAACGTGTTCCACCCGCGTAGATCGCATCTACGCTTAACAAACAAGTTGGTTGTACTGTATGGCAATGGCAGAGCAACTTTAGCACTATCTATTATTCTGTGATATAGCCAATAAGCTCAGTTTGATATCATTTGAATAAAAAACGCAGTACAGACATACAGATGGACAAATTTGAATTATAATATACCTACATAGGTTGTATTTCCTGCTTGGGATATGTGCGACTTTCTTTTGTATATTTTTCAATAATTTTTATGCCACTAATAGTGGTCCGTGGTTTCACCATAGGTACTGTATAATAGACGTAATTTTTTCTAAGTTATAAAACATGTGTGTCGATCTAAAATTCTATATCCTAAGTTGCATAGTAAAGATTGATCCATTACATAATAATAGAAACGTGTTGGATTGAACTTGATTTTTAGGGTTCCGTACCCAAAGGGTAAAAACGGGACCCCATCACTGAGACTTCGCTGTCCGTCCGTCCGTCCGTCTGTCACCAGGCTGTATCTCAAGAACGGTGATAGCTAGACATATGAAATTTTCACAGATGATGTAGCCAAATATGGATGTTGAGGATAGTATTCTTAAAATTATTCCATTCCATGAAAACCAGAACTGGTGATAAAATGTAAATCAATAGATTCACAAAAGCAAATCATTAGTTTATGAGAAATTTTATTGATTGATAGAAATCTCACTTTCAGATTAAATTCATTCTACTTAATCTGGTTTTGTAAAGATTTTTAATGAGTGAATAATTTTTTTTTTCAATATTAAGGACTCGCTTTTTGTACCTCAAAACTGTTACGAACCATCGAACAAATACATGTACAAAATACAAATATTTTATTGATAAATTCAAAGTTACAAGCTAAATACCGTAATGACATTTAAAATACAATGTAATCATATAATACATTTATCATCTTATTTCCTACTACTATTATAAATGTGAAAGTTTGTGAGTATGTTTGTTACTCTTTCACGCAAAAAATACTGTACGGATATTGATGAAATTAGGTATGGAGGTAGCCGAGACCCTGGATTAACACATAGGCTACTTTTTATCCCGAAAACATGTATGTAATAAAATCGTAGGACTATACACTCAGCGTCATCTGACCCCAAACTAAGCAAAGCTTGTACTATGGAAGTACTAGAATGTATGGAACTGATAGAATACATACTTTTTTTGTTGTAAATACATACATATGATCTATATCTACAGAACACCCAGCCACCCAGAAAACATTTCTTTGATGGACTCAGATGTCTATGCTAGGTTTTTTGGTTGATTTTTTTTTGCTCATTACTTTTATATTTAAAAAAGTCTATCACTACAAGAGAGACGTTGAATATGACATGTTGGTCGTGAAGCCGATTTTCATGCGTATTGAACTAATGTTTACATGAATCGAGTGGCACGCGCGAAACTTGTAAACTTGTATTTCAAGTCTTGCAGGACTTTACGCGTAAAAGTTATGTGTGAACGTATAAACTGGTCCGGAACCGGTCCTACGCACATTCCCGTTGCGTACACTCACCGGCCCTTACAACGGCAGCTCACGCACCATCCTTCATACACATACAATGACCACCTTACTTATATTAGGGAGATACCGATAAATTTGACAGCCCCGTTGGCTTATTGGTAGTATGTCCGCCTTAAGAGCTGTAGGGTGTGGGTTCGATTCCCACTCAGGGCAAACATTTTGTGAATAAACAAATGTTTGCTCTGTGTCTGGGTGTTCCATTTGTATTTACAAAAAAAAGTATTCATGTATTCTATCAGTTATCTGACTTCTATCACATAAGCTCTGCTTAGTTTGGGGTCAGATGGCGCTGTGTGTATGGTCCTACGATATTTATTTATTGTATGTTTATGATTTAAAAAAAATAAAATTGTGTTTTATTTTTATGACTTTACAATGTTACAACATCTACTGTCTGTTCTTAGACAGTAACTTGTTTTTCATTCCTGGTTACCTGATTGCTTTTAGCTATAAGGCCGCCACTTGTGTATCTAACTCATAATGTATTATTGTTTTGTGTATATTTATGTACAGGTTAGCGCATACACACCGAAAGGCATGGGTTAAAATGCTTACAATCAGCTTGACCCGCCGGTGAAGAAAATCATACAATGTTGTTTTCTAGTACTCAGTTGGCTAGGTAGCAGATTTCAACTTGTATGTGGTAGCTAGCAAGCTAAGTACCTACTAGAAAGTACTCTACCACCGGGCAATGATTTTCTCACGATGACCCTTCATTGGCAGCTGAGATTTGAACCCACGCCTTTTACCTTCTGATGCGACCATGTAAACCACTGAGCTATAATCGCTACATAATCATTAAAAATTAAAATTACAAAATCAAGAAGCCGATCAAGAATCAGTCATAATAAACATCCAACGGCCCGACCGCCCCGACCGATATTTATAAACTCACTCATTAAACGCACTAACCGTAGTTTAATTAACATCAAAGCTTCAAAGTAAATGTCTCGTGGTCGCAATTGCTGTTGCAAGTGCTAAAATTACCCGAAAAATAAGCAAAAAGATATAAAAGTGGCAACACAGGCGATTGGCTCCGAATCGGGCTCGACCACAATCCGTTTGATTTTAAATTCGAATATTTTGATCGGTTTTAATATTCTATTTTTATTATAGACTAGCTGCGCCCCGCGGTGTTACCCACCACATATTTTCGGGATAAAAAATAGCCTATAGATGTTCTAATTAAATAATTTCTACTGTTTAACATCAGGCAGAGTGTGGTCACACTATTTTGAATAAAAAAATAAAATCCATGGTCTCGGCTACCTCCATACCAAATTTCATCCAACCCCGTTTAGTAGTTTTGCGTGAAAGAGTAACAAACATCCATTGATCCATCCAAACTTTGACATTCATAATGTTAGTGGGATTTGCTAGATTGCACGCAAGAGTGATTCAATTTAAAAAAAAAGCGTTTTATTTACTCGAAACTAGGCTTTATTTCATTTTGAGGGGTTCGATTTTTCAAAATTTTAATATTATAATAAATCAAGTATTTCGTTATCAAAATTTTAGCTATACCTGTTACCTCGAAATGTTACCTTTGTAAAATTTTAATTGTACCCAAAATATTTAAAATTTATAAATTCAACATTTTTGAAATCGGTCCAGTATTTTCGGAGCCTATTCAACACAAACAATCAAATCCTTCCTCTTTATAATAGCATAGATAAAACATGCACGGTTCATGCCAATGTACGTTCAACCTTAATTGCAAAAACCCAAATGTTTTTAGGTAACATCCGTATAAAAATTGCCCATGTGTGTCATCGAACATCAAAATCCGCTATTTCAGCCAAATCGAGGAAACATTTGCAAAACTAGACATGACTCAACGTACAAAGTAATTTGGCCATACTCAAAGCTATAAAACTATTCAAGAGTTCGTAGACCCAAACAGACATGTATATGTATTACATCCACCTTAAATACGTACCGTTTGTACCCCTGTCACAATAAACATCCCTTCATTTTCATGTTAAACTAAAGCTCGTATAAATTGCATGATTACGATAAAGTGTTATGGAGACGTTGTAGTTGACTCGGTAATTAATCCAGCAATGTTCTAATCACATATAATTGGATAAATAAAATAAACAACATGTAACAGTAAGACTGATGAGAGAAGATGAGATTTTTTATCAGATTAATTAATTTTATTATCAGCTAAATTCTTAATTGCAAATTCTAAATTGCAAGCAAGTGTGTTGTAAAGTTTTTCATTAGTCCGTCGTGTTTGTGAACGATTTACGAGAATATTTTAATGGAATTAGAGAACATTAACTGAACAGTACCTACTATTAATTCAAAATAACAAAGTATCTAGTACTTATAATACCGAAAAGTTATTAACCACCTAAAATTCAAATTGAATTAAAAACATTTTTTTTAATTTAATAAAAAAAATGTTTTTAATTCAATTTGAAGTTAATCAAGTTAAATGATTCACGCGCATAAAACTGTTTCTTGCATTAATTTATTATTTCGATCCCCCATGCTGTTTTAAATAAATTACATTATTATAAAATTAATAAAAGCAAATAATTTAAAAAACTTATTATATTAAACAACAGGTAATTTTTATATCAATATGTATATTTCCTGTCCATTTAAACGATATTTATGTATTTATTCCTTTAATAGTTTTTGAAATCTTAAAATATTTCCATCATACCAAATGAACTAAAGAACCTTACACAATAAAGTGTATGCGTGAATTACTTTACAACTGAATTACCGGCGGCTCCAGCAAAAACTCTGAGAAAAGCACGATATTTATTACAACTCTAGAATCGATACTACCCACGCAATTATATAAATGTCTAAACAAGTCCAAAAATACCTAGAGAGTATGACCATTAATGACGGTAAAGCGTTTTCAGCTTTACTAAATTGACACAAGGTCGAAAACAAAACGCAGAAAGATATTAAATTCCATAGTTTTGGTGCATAATAAAACAGCAGGGCAGGGTTTATCGTAGTGGTTAATTTATTAGTTCGCGCAAGTCGCGATAGTCCCTATTGCCGCAATTAGCCCTTTTAGCACCGGCCGGTGTAACCACGGACACTCTGATTGTAAACAGGACTCTACACTACACGCGAAGTTACTCGAAGTCTAACACCCTCGCTTCCTCATGGGGCGATTTCCGATAGTTGTCAGTATTTGCGCCCGAGCCAAGTGATTCGAAGTGTTCCGAAGTTCTAACATGATTTCTAACAGCTCATTATACAATTCGGTGTACTTCGGTCTGTGGGTAAAGTGTTAATCAAGGATTTTTATATTGCTTGTGATTTATTTAATTACATTTTCATTAATTTTTGCGACTAGAATAATTACTGTAATTTTTAATTGATTAATTTTGTTTCTCTTATGATACAATGAATGGTTTTAATTACTAAAGAAAATAATTATATCACCAATCAATCATTATATTATCAAACCAATCAATTGCATCAATCAATGCAATTATTTACTATTGCCTTGTAGTTAAAATAAGATCCACGTCATCTATGTTGGACGGCGTGCGATTGACAGCTCCTCGCACAGTTTCACGAGTGTGCACTTCGCCGAGATGATTTCGCGAACAGTGTGAAGCCGCTATAAGCACTATTAAGATACGAACGAAAACGTAGCACTTCTACTTAATAATTTAAAATATAATCACAAACCATCCAAACGCACAAAATCTAATGAAAGACGCGCCACTCAATCGGACACTAAAACGGGGAATACCTCAGGACATACTTCAACCTCAAAAAAAGTACAGTAAGATGCAAAATACAACAATACTAAACCCAATTGCTTAATGTCCAACTAAACACCAACCAACTAACAAGGCCGCCACTTGTGGCACTAGTTAATAAGGTTCTTTGCTCTCTGTACTCTTTTCTATTTTGGGTATGCACAACAAAGAGTTATATCTATCTATCTATCTAATGAACGCGAGAGATTGTAGATCAAAAAGCTAATTTAAAAAAACACCTAGAAAGTTGAGCAATAGTCAATGCGATTAGTCTTTAGATTGGCGACTACTAACACACATCAGAGAGCAGGCGTGTTTCTTCCTGCATTTTATCTAATCACGCGGAGTCTTTGTCTTGTTTCCTACCATCACTCCTTATCGTATCTTTATCGTCGTATTAAAGTTCCAAAGTTCATAGTTTACGCAGCCGTACTGTCAATTGGTGTACATACACATACACGCTCATGGTGATTACGTGCAAGTAACATTATTTATCGGCAATAAATCGCGGCGGCTCATTAGCCAGTGTGTGGGCACCTTTATGGTCGCCAACCGAGGTGTTACGCTTTTTATTCCTTTTCACAGCCATTTCGAGAGAGTTCAATGGAATAGCGGCGTTTAGTGCATAGGTGGCTTTATTTATGAACGAAGATAACAAGTGAAGGTTATTTAAGATTCGATAAGTGTTATTATTTTATGTGAAAAGCGACAATTAAGCTGACTGTTTGCCCGATGGTAAGCACACCGTCGCCCATAAAACCTGCAATATTGGACATGTTGTCCATGCGTTGCCAACTCAGAAAAACAGAGTTTATAATTTTTTTTTATGTTATAATTAAATAAATAAATATCGTAAGACATTACATAGCGCCATCTGCTCCGAAACTTAGCAAAGCTTGTACTATGGAAGTCAAACAACTGAAAAAAATATGTAAATACATACTTATAATAAATACAGAACACCCAGATACAGAACAAACATTTTATTGTTTATAGCACAAAATGTTTGTCCAAATGGATGGGAATTGAACCTGCGCCCTTCAACTCTTGAAGCAGACGTACTACTAATGAACCAACAGGGCTGTCAATTCCTTAGAAAGACTCTCGCATCTTGTAAGTGCGCGGAAGGAAGGAAACGGGCAGCTAGCGAGAGGGCTGTTGAGACTAACCATCGAATGTCTCAAAGTAATGAGCGCCAAAACAGCGATACCTTACACTTTGTTATGCTACTTAAACTTCTGAGTATCGCTTCAATGATAATGGACGTACGTTATATCTTACCAACAGGAGAGCGTCTCGTTCGTCTCATTACTTTAAAATTAAAAAAATAACTTCTTTATGATCATGTGGATAATCTGAATATAAGTTCAAATCTTAATAATAACTTAACTGCGGTGACAAAAAAACATCTTGAGGAAACCATTACATCGTGGTTGATTACTCTCTAGTCCTTAGCTGGCTAGCTATACAATCCTCAAGTCGAAAATCTGCTGTCAAGCACATAACAGTATTCCAGCAGCCTCATTTCAGAACCTCGCCGCACGGCCTACGACTACACCGTAACATAACATCAGATGAGCTGCGGTCAAATATCTAGTCAGGCAACTATATGCAAAAACGTAAGTACATCATCGTAGTATGTAGAAGAATATATACACAATATTTGTGTTTTTTACGATTATTACACATTAAATATATTTTATACAATTATAAATTCTATTAACTAAATAAAGCATTAAAAATTGATCAGCATTTATTTACGTGATTATTTAAAATTATGGAGCGACTTTGTTGTATACTATGTAGTAATAGATAGGCGATATGGTGACTAAAACAGAGCTTATCTGCGATAAAAACCAACCACAAAAAGAAACGCTTTCCCCAAAATAGCACTGAAAAAAAAACTTAATAAGTTTACCGAAAAAAACATGCAAACCTTTCACGTATTTCATCAATTTTGCACGAGTAAACCTTCGAAATGAGATCCACCCACACATACAAGGAAAACAACCACACCAATAAAAGTCAGACGACAATACTATTATAGCGTTTATAGCTTCAAACTCTTTCTTTTTGCAAATATGGAGACGCAACCCGAGTCCGCAACATAACATAACTAATAACAGTAAAACATTTAAACGACTGAAAAGAATTTACGTGAATCACAGCGGCTATCTTTGGTCACATTTAATTGACTTTAGAGAAATAGTCTAAATAACATACGTTTCGTATAGGCGATTTGTAGAATCAATCGCGATGGAGGTATTCGAGACCAGCTTGTACTGACTTTGCTTGAAATCGATGACTTCTAATGAGACTGCCCAGAACTATTCATAGTTTTGAAACAAGTTAGTATTTTTTTTAATATTACAAAATATACAAATATTGATAACACCAATGTTACAATTCACTTGAAAATTTTAAATATTTCCTTAAATGAGTTTTAAAACACTGGTTACAATGTCAATACAAAAATGTTAAAATAAGGTATGTCAATATAAAAATACTGTCAATATAAAAATTACCTATATTACTTTATTTACTTTCTAAAACTTTATATTAATTACTTCGAAAACTAAGAACTAATAATAATATACAAATTTACAATTTAAAAAGTGGCGCTTTAGTAACTTTGAGTCTTGAGCCATAGGACATGGGTGCAATTCCCAACACGGACAAACATTTATGTGATGAACAATGAACATAGATTTTTGTTCTGTCTGGGTGTTTCTTATGTATTATTCGTGTGTATTATAAAAAAGTATTTTTATCAGATATCTGGATCCTATAGTACAAGCTAGATTGCATGATGTGTAATGTATAAATATTTTAAAAAAAATATTGGTTATTTTATCTTAAAAAAGTTTATTTCAACCACAAAGCACAATAAAAAAATATTTTTCAAAAGTTTGCTTTGTATTAGATATAATATGTGTATCATAGATAACACAAATTATAGGTTCACTATCAAAAAAATGCCGTTATTTACCAGTGTACCTACTTGTTTCTCAATATATCCGAGCATCCTATAAATATTTCGTTTAAAAAATGTTTATTTATCGTTCTCTCTCGTCGCACCGACTCGTGGAAAGAGTTAAGAATAGTCGGAATAACGCTTGCGATGCCTTTTTGTTCAGACTGCGTCCTCGAGTGAACGTTAGCCTTTGTTTCCGCCTAGAATTGTTCAGGGTAACGTGAAAGGTGTGGAGACGCCAGTGTTGTGATAAATTATCCTGAGTAATAGAATTGAATATAACTTTATTATACACCAAAAATTTACAAAATTAAATCTCAATTCACAATTTATACAAACACAAAACTAAAAAAAAAGAAAAAAAGGAGGAGACATATTAAAACAAAACAATATAATAGGAGTTTTGGCGGGAACGCGGGAAGAGTCGTGTCGTTACATTGTATTTTTTTTTCAAAACTAGTGTTTTGTCGAGTGTTATGTATGCATAAAAATGGTGGTGTTTTATTCATAAAGTGCCGTCTGGCGGTCCCACTTCAGTCGTCCTGCTTTGCGGCTGACATCAGCGATTTTGGTTTTGAAACGTAGTATCGTGTACAATAAAAAATTGTGTTTGTTTTTATGGTTGAAAGGCTAGATGTTTGACCACAGCTCACCTGATGTTAAATGAAGGCGTGGTCGACGATGGTAAAGCACACCTACCCTGGAATGAAACTGGCTCTTAAGTGAGGCTGCCGGAACACACCGTTAGATGCTTGGCGGCAGATTTTCAACTTGAGGGTGGTAGCTAGCCAGCCGAGTACTAGAAAGTACCCTACCACCATGCTATGGTTTCCTCACGATGTTTTCCTTCACCGGCAGCTCAAGCTCATTGTTGGGGTTTGAACCCACGCCCTTCGGCATGTGAATCTACCGCGCTAACCACTGAGCTATCATCGCTACAAAATATAAATTAAATATAAATTTACATACATGGCGTCCCGCCCATGAGCTATATGCATCCTAAATTTCATTCAAATAGCTTGAGTAGTTACAGCGCGGAGGAAAAACCACGCACTTTTTATAATATTAAAGAAATAGATTTATAAATAGATTAAAAAATAGATCAACGATTTCATCCATACCTACATGGTCAGTTTTACACTCCCTTTAAACCACATAAGTACACAAAAGCGTGTTCAATTTTCAGTCCCAAACATACTTCGCACACAAACACAGAATTTATATTTCTTGCTTATTCGAAAGCTTTTAACTTTAAAAATTCAATGGTAATCCGTCGCAATAAGGCATGTTTTTCTCCATTACTTGGATAATCATGATTCACGTCAAGCTCATCATCACCAAAATTAGGAGTACTCGTGTAAAAAACAATCGTTAAGGAACCCTCTCTATGAGCGCTGCGTCCTCGGCAGTGAGACAATAGTCGATTCTAAGCTTTTTATTCGGCAAACTGTAAGGCCGAGGAATGTAGGCTGTACAGTATAATGAGGTCCTCGGGCGGGACGGACTTAGGGCTCTCGACACACTGACAAAACACTCACAGGTCGTGGTTAGGTTAGGTGAGCATTATAATAGGGTCCGTACAATCCTTTCATATATAAAAGACACCTAGATTACATACTGGAAAACATACTAGAAATAATGGTGTATCTACCGCTGAAATCCTGAGCCTCTGATTGATAGGTACATATACATATATACTAATACTCAAACCCACGCACAAATACTCACACAACACACACTCTAACTATAAGCTAAGCATAATTTTGGAAACATTATTTTCTTATTTCTTAGCTTAAATTTGTAAGCGCCAATAAATCTTTGACAAAATACATTTTACATTTTCGGCTCCGATACTGAGTCAGACATTTATGATTTGCTTTGTTATGTAGGTACTACTTGTGTCATTATTAGCTGCGCCCCGCGGTGTTACCCGTTACATGTTTTCGGGATAAAAAGTAGCCTATGTGCCAATCCAGGGTTTCAGCTACATCCATCTGGTGTGTTCCGGCAGCCTCACTTGAGAGTCAGTTCCATTCCAGGCTAGGTGTGCTTTACCATCTTCGACCATACCTTTACTTAATATCAGGTGAGATGTGGTCACCTGATATTAAGTAAACACCTGGCCTGTCAACCATAAATTAAAAAAATCCGTTCAGTAGTTTTTGCGTGAAAGAGTAACTAACATCCATCCATCAATCCATCCAAACCTTAATATTTATAATATTAGTGGGATTTTGAAGTTTTTTTTGTCACTGAAAATATATTTCATTATCTCTTTTACAGCCTTTAGTTCTGATCCAAATTTAATAATGGATTTGCTAATGTTGTTAAACGAAATGCTTAGAACTGTCCGTCCTTAATCCGTCCACGTGTTGTCGCCAAATTTATTGCCCCGCCGCGTATGTTTCTCGGAAGGCGCTGAATTATTCGGCAGCAGAAGGCACGCGGGTCGCGGGTTCTGTTCCCGTGGGCCGCTGCACAGTTATGGTCGCTATTCTTGCGTAACTATCGCGAGCAAAAACTCGCAGATTTGTTGCGGGACATTTAATTGGAAGAACATTAGTGTGTGACAACATTTAGGTTTGAAATTGTAAAGGTTAAATGATTTTCTGATATTAATCATTTATATGACTTTACAATCATGAACGGATTTACTCATAACTATCTACACCCCGCGGTTTCAAACAGTATTAGTTATAAAATGTGTAGCCTGTGAATCCAGGGTAGAAATATAGTTTTATGCCATTTTCAATGACTCGAGGCGATACAAGACGGATTTACCTGTCTTTTGTCAACAATACTAAGATTGGTAAGTATATAAAATAAAATAATATATTTAGCTGTGACATGGTGATAATTCATTGGTAGTATGTCTGTTCCAAGAGCCGAAGGTCGTGGGTTCGATTCCCACCCAGGACAACCATTTTGTGATATAAACAAATGTTTCTTCTGTGTCTGGGTGTACGGTATGTATTATAAGTAGGTATGTATTTACAAAAAAAAAGTATTGAAGTTTTCTATCAGTTATCCGACTTCCATAGTAGGTACAAGCTTTGCTTAGTTTGGGGTCAGATGGCGCTGTGTGCGATGACCTGCGATATTTATGTATTTACTAAATTGACTTAGTTCTACAAGAACGACATACATATAAGCAAACATGGCTTCGTTAACTAATTGCAAAATAGAAAAAAAGAACGAATGCACCGCAACTAATATCAGATCGCGCACCAAAAAGACTCAGGGTCGGACAAAAAGCCCTACATACATAATTACAGTCGGTCAGACGGCGCAGGAATTATATCAGTGGGTCAGACGGCCTTGTGGGATTCACGGAACGCGCACGCGCATGGCCCGACACGCCCCCTACTGCCGCGCGGAGGGGGGAGTACGTACTTCAGCTTTATTAGCTATAATTATACGTAAATAGCCGCTAATTACTTTGATCAGTAAATCAATTAACATAAAAATATCAGGCACAAACTATTCTTGGTTATTAACTTACTAAATTGTTTGGGTTTACTAAAATTAATTGATTCGGGCGTTACTTTGCGGAAGTTCCGCTTGAAAGTCGTTTTGGGAACAACAATGAAGAGGATTTAATTTATTTTAAATGTTGATGTAACTTGAAGACAATTTTTAAATATTTATCCAAATTATTCATCTATCTATCGGAACAATATTTAAAATTATTTTTAATTAAATTAAATCCTGGACTTTGTTGTAACCAAAACGACTTTTCTATAATAATCTAACTCAAAATAAACTTCTGCAAAGTAACATCTGAATCAATCAATTTTACTAAGCCTACATTAAATTCAAATATAAGCTTGATAGTGCCAACCCACACTTGGACCTCACAATAATCAGCAGAGACTCGCACCCAGCAGTGGGAAACTTATAAAAACAGGGCTGATCCAAATAAGTTTGATTTAAGTTTGCTTCGGTCAGATACCTTGACTACTCCAATGCCCTTTTTCAAAGAGCACAAACACGGACTATGATGCGCACGCGACTTCTTGCTTCGAAACGAGACGAAAAATTGCAACTTGAAATTGATGTGTTTTTGATACATTTTCGTTTTACCTTTACGGGACTATTCACTTGTTGTGCTGCTTTGAGCTTACCAAGAAGGCACATAAAAAAAATGTATACAATTTGACCTCAACCAGCTTTATTATAATTATGTATAGATATACATTTTAGAATGTATGTAGCTTAGCAGCGAACATAATTTTGCTTTACACTTTAATTTATATCCTTACAAAATGTACAAAAGTATATATGTATACTATATATGTATTATGATTGTATACATATTTATAAATGTAAATATTTCTTTTTATTTAAATTCATTATTATATGATTATTTTGACATACTTACTACATAATATATGTTTTTTTTTATTTTTATTTTTTTTATTAGTGTTACTGTTTCTTATGTTTTCTATCGTATTTTTCTTTTCTTGGTTGCCTGGAAGAGATCGCTGTTAGCGATAAGGCCGCCACTTGTGACACTAGTTAATATGGTTCTTTGCTCTCTGTACTCTTTTCTATTTATGATGTGCACAATAAAGAGTTATAACTATCTATCTATATCTAAAAGTATATTGCATATTTTTTATTGCGGCTATCAAACTTTGGTTTAAAAAAAGCCTTGTTATTTAAATCTTCCTTAAACTTTTTATATAGTTGCCTAGCCTTGAAATTCACGTTATTACCGCGTAATGTTCAATACCTATTTATTATTTATGGTGTACCATAAGTGTTTCTTATTGCGAGTCTTCCATTCTGATTTATTTGGCTGTATGACGCCCACGCGTCACGTTCATTCAAGTCCATTCCTACACGAAATGTATCATGTATCGGTAAAAAATAGACGATAGCATTTCATTGACAAGAAACTACTTTTATTAGAATACCATAAATAATGCAGATGAAAAAAAATAGCCGCATTCAAAAATCTTGTTTTATTTTTTTATGATTGACAAGCTTGGAGTTTGAGCACCTGTGGTTCGAATATGCTAAAGCACGCCTAGCGTGGAATGGAACTGGCTCTCAAGCGAGGCTGGCGGTACACACTGTTAGGTGGTTGGCGGCAGATTTTCAACTTGGGTGGTAGCTAGTCAGCTTTTCGAAATCAAGCTTAATGTATTAAAAGCTGACATTGTACTATTCTCCTTTGGTTCATTGATAAAGGTCGTATTCGACTCGCAAGGTGCGTAGACGACTTATTAAGACCGCAGGAACGCGCTGGACGCGAGCCGCTTCCATCGGGTCATTGTGAAAGTCGATGGGGGAGGCCTATGTCCAGCAGTGGACGTCCTACGACTGAAATTATGATGATGAGTTATGGAAAATTTTAACTGGCCCTCTAGTGAGACTGTCAGAAAGCACTGCTAGGTTGAAAAATAAAAATGAAAATAATTTTATTACCTATATCTTTTCTAAGAAACAACAATTATCTATCAGTTGCCTTACTAGGCAAAGCCAAACAAGGCAACTTGCACTCCTGATCACTACATAGTTCGATAACCTCATTGACAACACAGTACTTTTTCAAGTAAATATCGGCCGAGGGACTAGTGTCCATGGCCAAGTATAAATTAAAAAAAACAGTAATAAATATGATAGCTAGTTTTTTAAACTATACATAAATTTTATTATCTAAATTATAACCTAATAGCTCTAGTCAAACTGAGTTTTCTTTTTATGTTTGACAAGCTCGGTGTTTGACCACAGCTCACGTCACTCTAATGGCAAGTGACGGTGTGGTCAAAGATGGTAATTTAAAAAAAAAGTGATTTAAAAAAAAGTTCAAAGTTCTGTGTATCGGTGCAATGGTACTGGGCAGGCGTTATCTCATACCACCAGGTGATCGACACGTTCGTTTCATAATTTTTTACATAAAAAAAAACATTTTATGATTATAATTATGGCTTCAACACTTAACATTACATATCCTTATGAAAACCTGCTAAAAAACCAGCTAGGCAGCTTAAAAGTATTTCGTTTTACGGAATTACATCACAAAAATGCGTCAAAACTAAATCAGTTTTCATAGTGAATTATGAAATCACCATACTGTGGTGTTTCTTTTACGATCTTTTTCTTTCAACTATGAGCTTATACCTAGTTGTAATTTTAATTCATACGGTTTAGAAATTAATTGAATCCCGCGAAAGATCTATGTATTTTTTAAATCTAAAGTACTTCTCATAGGAAGCCATAAAACAACTGTTAAGTAGTACCGATCAAGTTTGGCTAACAGTACAAACTACTATTACTTTTAACGATTGCAATTATACCTGAAAACGTGTACAAAACCTGTCACATGTCTATTTGCGAATGTTATTGCGATTTAGCTTGAAAGGAATTATTTTAATTGCTCCAGCAACGGAGATGTGTGATCTGTTAAGGCGTCGTACACTAGGTACGATAGTATTTTCGTGGTTGACTGACTAAGTGCACTGTAGTCTGAAATTAAAAGTTGTGACCGGGACTGCCAAATAATCATATTGCCGCTTTGTATTGTATTCCAAACTAGCGGACGTCTCGCGGTTTCACCCGCGTAGTTCCTGTTCCTGTAAAAATACAGGGATAAAAATAGTCTATGTCCTTCGGAGACAGTGTAGCTTCCCAACGGTGAAAGAATTTTTGCAATCGGTCCAATAGTTTCGGAGCCAATTCAATACAAAGAAACAATCAAAGCTTTCCTCTTTATAATAGTGTAGATAAATAGATAGATGTATCTTTTTTTAGATGTTTACGTACTTATATAAAAGTTTCAAAATTCCATGCACGAGTGAAAGAAAGAATTATAACATTATGTAATGTGTTGAAATGTGTATTTTCATATTGATTCCAAAACTCCGTCCAAACTTCTAGTTGCCACTACTCTATGACCGAACTTGACCCTGACTTACTGACTGACCCTGACTTCGTGTGACTTAAGACTTATCGCACTAAATATTTCATGATACGCACCGCTAAACAGTGGAATTTGCTGCCCGATTAGGTGTTCCCAGATAGTTACAATCTGGGTGTGTTTTAGTCACGCATGAATCGGTTTCTTATGGGCAAACGTGCTCCATCGTAGACTGCATCTTCGCATTACATTAGGCGAGTTGCCCGCCAAACGCAAGTCTATCTAGACATTAAAAAAAACTTGACACTAGCTAAATGCATACAGTGCGTTACCAAAAAACAATTTTCATACACTTTGATAGTCTATTCGAAACAATTATTCAGAAAATGGAACCAGGTTTTTTTGTTTTTTATGCTTACAAGTTAGATGCACATTTTTTGTGAATTTAACTCTTTTTGTGAATTGACACAAACCAGTTTATAAATTTTTGAAATAAATAAAAAATAAATACCAGTGTTATTCCTCTAATTGAATAAACCAAGTTGAACAATGCATTATTCAAATGCTGTCAAATTTAGTCTACAAAGCGGTAGGTATATCATAATCGATATTTTAATACGACTACTAGGATCAAATTACAAAATTTATTGGCAACAAACTTCTTTCAATAAAGTTCAGCGCCTTAAAATAGTGTGGGTGTCGCGAAATGGATATTCGGCGTCATTCCATTCGCTAGTTGTACTCGTAGCTGGTATTTAATTGCAAATCGTTGTGTTTACCCATTAAAAACAAACGGAACCGAGATTTATATCGTTCTATTCGTAATTGTAGAGTCGACTAGAGGTCACTCGCCAAATCTTCGAATGATGACCGCGCACTCGATAGAGGCATATTTCAACTCGATACCCACTCGATGCTTGTAATTTAATCGATTTGAGTAATTATGGTATTTTCTGTTCGCTTCTCAGGTCGTAAATCGCGGCACTTGTTTATGGGAAGTGTAATGTAAGCACCAAGACTCGACCACCAAGTAGATTGATTACAGAGAAATAGCTTTTACAATGCGAACTAATAAATTTAAATATCTACAGCCAGAGGAAACAAGGATGAAAGTAGTTTTGTAGCGATGATAGCTCAGTGGTTAGCGCGGTAGGTTCGCATGCCGAAGGGCGTGGGTTCAAACCCCAACAATGAGCTTAAGCTGCCGGTGAAGGAAAACATCGTGAGGAAACCATAGCATGGTGGTAGGGTACTTTCTAGTACTCGGCTGGCTAGCTACCACCCTCAAGTTGAAAATCTGCCGCCAAGCATCTAACGGTGTGTTCCGGCAGCCTCACTTGAGAGCCAGTTCCATTCCAGGCTAGGAGTGCTTTACCATCTTCGACCACACCTTCACTTAACATCAGGTGAGCTGTGGTCAAACAACTAGCCTGGCAACCATAAAAAAAAAAAAAAAAAACGATACGAGTAAAACTATATTGCTTGCTTTGTGCGTTTCATTTTTGCATTGCGTAGAAAAAATTTAGTACAATTTTTACTAAAGACCTTTAGTAAAGTTTTTCCGTATTCATACAATTTTATTTGTTTTCCAGAATGTTGAAAGTAGTTGGGAAAATATAGTATGCGTTTATACAGAAAAGTATAGTAAGCATTGGGCACTACTAATCAGGCACAACTAATTACAAAGTTATGATAAAGAGGCTATACCAATACAATGCAATTTTTTTTTAGAGTTTTGAATTATTTTTGTAGCTAGCATTTTACATGTTTATTTATTTTTGTCTGTTAGATATTTTTCGACATTAATATTTATTAAGAGTTGTTACGTTTGTTTTAATAAGTGTCAGTCTTTTTTTGGTGTTCCTAATGGATTTAAATTAAATTTTATTTATTATATATCTTGATACTTATGACGAATTGAATGTGAGGAGAGATAATAGTAATTTTTATCTATTTTCGTATCTCAAAGAGCGGGTACTGTGAACGTTTTATGTAAAGTTTAGCATAGATTTTAACAAACTTATATAATATATTATATTTACATTTAATCACATCGTGCTTGATATTAAGAAAGCAAGAAAGATAGAAAAACATTTATTTTTCCCTGCAAAACACTAGACACAACAACAGATAAGTACAGACAACACACACAAATAAAAAGATATAGATTAACATATTATACATATTGAACAATGATATGGTCTAGAACGGAGATCGCGTATCTGGAAGGAACCATTTTACTCTAGATTTGAAGATACCAATTTACTTTAGGGAAACATACTCCGCGTTAAACGCCACACCGCGATTTAAAAAAATGTTGACGTTTCGTTTCACAAGAAGTTTCTTTAAAGATTATCTACTCGTTCGCGTAATGTAAGCAAGTATCGTAGATAACAAACGTGTTCTGTTCGCACCATTAATTACATATTTGGTTAAAATAAATGTTGATTTGAGTTTTTTATTGTGCGCTCCGAGGTACAATGTGAGTGTCGGTATTATAGTACCGACGGAGCTCACGCTAAGATAGTCGTTGGATTTAAAACGTCGAGAAGATTCATTGGTCATACTTACTATATAGTCTTACTTCCTTATTATATACAGATAAAAGCATAGCTCAGTGGTTAGCGCGGTAGGTTCGCATGCCGAAGGGCGTGGGTTCAAACCCCAACAATGAGCTTGAGCTGCCGATGAAGGAAAACATTGTGAGGAAACCATAGCATGGTGGTAGGGTACTTTCTAGTACTCGGCTGGGTAGCTACCACCCTCAAGTTGAAAATCTGCCGCCAAGCATCTAACGGTGTGCGTAACGGCTTCATTCGAGAGCCAGTTATATTCCAGGCTAGGTGTGTTTACCATCTTCCACCACACTGTAATATTACGCGAGCTTGTTTGTCAAACATAAAAAAATATATACCTTAAGGTATGTTTTTTTACTTTCGTCGAAGGAAATCATCGTGATAAAGAATGTTCAGAGAAGAAATCCAATTGGGAAGATGAGTACGCTAACAGCACTAGGTAGCGTGCTGGAAACGGACTCGAAAGTCCTTCAAGGGTAGGTCTATGACCGGCAACAAAGCTGTTGACAGACGTTACCCAATTCCTCGACGATGGTGACTTTTGGATTCAAAGGGCGAGTAACGTTATCAGCTATTCTGGCCCCACAGCGTTACCATGTACAATAACCGTGCAGGTAAAATGGTCAGTCACTTCAAAGGTTCATGAGTAATTAAAGTTATAAACGGTATAAGGGTTTGTTTCTATACGACCACTTGGCCTTTGCGATCTGGGACTGAAATGATTTTTTATGCTCATTGGAATGGCACTGCTAAGAGGTAAATATATCCGCAGCCGAGTTTTTTTTTAATTAGCTCCCATACTAAATAAATAAATATCGTAGGACGCTCAAGCTCATTGTTGGAGTTTGAACCCACGCCTTTTGGCAGCCCTTAATATCTGGATAACAATTCCGACGAATTTATAAAGTAATGAGACGCACGAGACGCTCTCCTGAGGATAAGAAATAACTCCTGTCTATGACTGTTGAAGCGATTTCGGCCACATTGGTCACCAGTTGCATTATGTCTCTTGTTGAACAAAATTTCAAAGATGCTGGTACCTGTACTGTGTGGCCATGTACATCGGGGAGATGATGCGACATGAGTGGAAAATATTTTTGAGAAGTCGAAACTGCACGCGCAGTACCTTCCCTTCTTCTTCTCAGTCGGCATCATTGCTGAAGGTTGTGTTTAGTTTGAAATGTTAACCACTCGGTGTACCATGCTCTTCGACGTGTTTCTGTCCTCCACAGTCTTAATAGATTTATGGATTGGCCAATGAGCGTCTTTGTTAGGTCTGACCAACGCGCAACGGGTAGTTGAGCGACTGCGCGGTCTTCTCCCGTCGACCTGAGTAATTATCCTTTACAAGTACATATACAGTGCAGCCACTTGCATTAACATTATCGTGACCATACGTCCCGTTTTGAACGGGACTGGCCCTTTTTCCACATCTCTGTCCCGATGTCCCTAAAGAAAACTTTGTAACGCAAAACTAAACTTATAAGAAAATTTTGGGAAGAATTACAGTTCTGAATAATTACACTTTAGCATTTTTATATTTAGAATCCGTCTGAAACAAACGCACACATAGAACAAGCATTATCTTTAATGAGTAAATTGTAGACATCTGAAAACCCTCAATTGCAGATATCAAAACCATATTGATAACAAAAGAGAAACTGTTTACAGTGTCGCTACAATTTTTAAAAGTGTCCCGTTTTTGAGGATAAATTTAAATAACATTCGAGGGCTCAAACATCTGTGAAGATTAGAACATGTACAGGTAAAGAAGGTGTTACCTGAGGGTGGTTGCGGTGCGGGTGGCGCGGGGGGTCGCGGGGCTCGGGCGCGCGCGCCGCGCTCATGCTCTAGCGGCGCCGGCGCATGCCCCCAACGGCACCGCCGCCGCGCTGTAACAACCAACATCGAGCTTTACGTACTGCCACTGTAGTCTGCGACTCTTATTGCGATCTGTTTAACGCTCACGAAAACACATTCACAAAACAATTTATAAAATAAATAGGAGATAAGTGATAACGCAGAAGCCATAAAAGTTTTCACATGTGCTATAGCTAATAGCTCTACTTTCTTGATGCGTATTAGGTACAGCCCATGAATGGAACTAATGGAAAATTGAAGGCTAGAATGAAAAGATTTCTTCTCGATTGGCGTGCTCCATCCTCGGCTGCACCGTCGCTTTCTGTCAGGCGAGTTAGTGACCAATCGTGAATCAAATTATCATTTTTTTTAAATATTTAAAAACGGTTAAAGTTGTTTATATTGACGAGTACAATGACCTCTTTTCGGCTTATTACATCCCAAACTTTTAACCCTGTATATTAGTAGCCTTGTACTGTTTTAGCAAGACGCACAAACGTTGATTAGAATTAATTCATCAAAGAAAAGACTTCAACGCATACATTAGTCAAGAGTCATTGTTTGAGTTGTGATTTAATTACCATTTTGTGTTACATGCTACCTGCGGTTCATCTGATAAAAGCTGCGCTCAGCTACATTTTTCTTTGGAGATAAAAAGTAATCTATGTCACCTGGGAATAGTGTACCTTCCCAATGATGAAAGAATTTTTGAAATCGGTTCAGTTGTTTTTGAGTTTATTTCGGTACAAACATACAAAAATCCAAATATACAAATCTTTCCTCTTTATAATATTGGTGTAGATAAAGGCGAAAGTTTGTGAGTGTGTTTGTATCTCTTTCACGCAAAAACTACTGAATGGATTTGGATAAAATTTGGTAGCTGAGACCCTGGATTAACACATAGGCTACTTTTTATTTTATTATTTCTTAATTAAACCGGGAAACACAAGTGTAACCGCGATGCACAGCTCGTTATAATGCATCTATTAATCTACGTTGTGCTTACCTATAATAATCTGTATCTGCTCACTTAATATGTAGAAATCTTTGACACTGGTTACGCATGGGCCATTGGTATTCACGCGACGTGGCGTTATTAATTTCCCAAACTATTCCAATTCCTCGTAATTCGAGATGGTCGTAATATTTTACTTAACTTTCTCGGCGCTCCCACCTCATTGCCAACTTTAATCGACGAAAGTAAACATTAAAATAAATAAAATGTGTAAATATCACAGACTTAGTTAACTAGTTAATACTTGTTGTGTTATGATTTGTTGACAGACTTAGGAAAAGGGAAAGATTCCGTATTTTATATACGACTAGCGGACGCCTCGCGGTTTCACCCGCGTAGTTCCCGTTTCCGTGGGAATACAGGGATAAAAAGTAGCCTGTGTCACTTGGGGATAGTGAAGCTTCCCAACGGTGAAAGAATTTTTGAAATCGGTCCTGTAGTTTTGGAGGTTATTCAATACAAACAAACAATCGAATCTTCTCTCTTTATCAACCTGACTAATATTGACAATCCTGTTGGCTCATTGGCTCAGTATATTTGCTTTCGCAGTAGTTATTGTTTGTGTCTTGGGAAACTCGGGAAATTTCAACCCCATCGGAATTAAGTCACAAATGGCATTGTGGTTGGTAATTTATCATCACTTACCATCAGGTGAGCGACATGCACGTCGTAACTAAAAATGCCGTCTTAATTTAGCAATACAATTAAAATATAAAAACATATACTATCCACCTGCATAGAGGCAATCGGTTCAAAAAGAGGCTTCATTACAAAAAAATATGTTTTTTTTTTAAAGTACAAACGAACTTGCGTAGACTGTTGTATCTATGACTGTGGCGGTAATAAATTTATCGGGCGTCGCTGGCGTTATTCATACCTAGTGAATACTTAAACGCATTGCGTTGGATGCGCCCGCGCGGCGGTATGGCGCCCGCGCGGGTCAGCCGATGTTCTGCTCGACGATAGACGCGGATTAGAAAGAGTCAAAGGGGCAACTACTAGCAGCTTTATGTTTTTCGTGGTAATACGATGCACCGAACTTTGAGTAACAAAACAAAGTCCGGACCATCGCTGCTTTGGCGCTTGTTACTCTGAAACTTTAGATGGTCAGTCTCAACAGTAATTACGCCAGTAATTTAATACACTATGTTCTTATTAGTGGCAGAATATCTAGTACCTACTGCGGTGGTACTTACAACAATTTCAAAAAAATCTTAAAATGAATGCTACCTACACTATTTACAAATTTATAAAAGCAATTCATCAATTTTTTAATTGAATTAGTTGAAAGTGTTAACGTTTAGTGCCAATTATGAGTTTGTATTATATCAGGATGTAGCTATTGTGCTTATTAAGAATACTTTTATAGGGTTTTAAATAAAATAATTAGTTAATACTCACATTTCACTGTTTTATTCACATGATTCAAAATATTCACCAACTATGTATTAAGTGGAGTTGTCTCGAACGCTGGTACTCAACTGCCTGTGAGACGCGGCTTTGCTCAGAGGCAGTGTT
This sequence comes from Biston betularia, assembly GCA_905404145.2. Lineage (NCBI taxonomy): Eukaryota > Metazoa > Arthropoda > Insecta > Lepidoptera > Geometridae > Biston > Biston betularia. The sequence goes on from FR989863.1 coordinate 1,034,495, forward strand.
ACCACATGAGAAAAATGATATTACAGTGTTTCGTGCTCAAATTTACAGTGTTTACGACAAAATTACAGTAAAATAAAAATGAAAATACAGTGAATTTTACAGTAGATTTCAAAAAACTTTAATAAGCATGATAAATATATTAATCAATCACTGTCACTATCATGTAGCCCGATATCCACTTCTTTTTTGTAGATCCCAGAATTAAATGATTTTATCATTTTCTCAGTTGGTTTAAAGTTAACACAACTGGTGCTGTGACGCCGAATGGTTTGTTGCGCTAAAATGTTGCCTCGTATTGTCCTGGTTATTAATCTATTTCGTTTCTTAGTTTTGGTGTCGTTAATTTGACTGAAAATTCTCTCGCATTCCGCATTGGAATTAGGAAGAGCCAATATGTTGAGCATGTATTTTCCAATCATGCGGAACTCGTCCAACTGTTTCACCTGAAAAGCAACATTAGTATTAAAAATATTGTTTTAGAAAGAAATATATTTCTAAAAAAAATATAGTCTTAGTTACTAACCTTGTGCCAAAATTCATCAGGCCGTATTGCAGCATCGACATTGCCTTGTAACTTTGGCAATTTTCTCCATTGGTCGTCCAAAGCTTGTTGCTCTATCAAAGAAGTTGGTGTCAATCTTGGCATTAAGCTTAGTATATTTTGCATTGATTCATCGCGATCTGAGATATCGAGACATTTTTCAGGATCCAATTTGGATATCCCAACCAATACTGGATCATTTAGCGCGAATCTTTTGCGGATGCCTACGCACGCCTTAATCAAAAAATTTCGGCATTTCTTTTTGAAATCCTTTTTTTTCTCTGCTGCTATTTCATTTGTAGAAAACTGTTTAGATACTCCCAAGCCCAGGTAGATGTCATCCAAATTTTTGAAATTGTTTTCGTCAGTTGGGTCAATTTTTTCTATTTCAGTGTTTGAAATATGTGCCGTTGTCATGTATGTCGATAAAAGTTCGTGGAAAAGATCGTTCATTTTAGTGTTAAGTTTTGTGATCATTGGAGTCTCACTCTGAAATAGCGTATTAGCTTCAGTAAATTTAGGTAAAATCCAGTTTAAAAAGAAAAAGTATGATTTTGTTATGGGATCATTCAACTGCATATGGATTTCGGAACATTCGTTGTCTTCAAGCCATCTTCCATCAAAAAACAGTGTTAGTGCATTCCACTGTTCTAAAATTCTTTGCACTACAGCACTTAGTGATAACCATCTCGTTTGAGCCGGTTTCAAAATTTTATGTATATCTGTTTCTGTGAATTCTTGAAACTCTTTTAGTGCCGATTGTCTTTTGCTACTGGTCGCAAAATAATTGTAAATATCACGTGTTAGCTTTTCACATTCAGCTGGTAACTGTTTGCATGCGTCACTTGCACATAGATGCAGGGAATGACAAACACATTTAAGAACGATAATTCCGGGACATTTTGCTCTAAATCGACTCGAAACAGAGTTGTGACACCCCATCATAGTATTACACCCGTCTGATCCAAATCCTATAATATTTTCAATAGGAATAGAATTTTCCTCGAAGGATTTTATTACTGCTTCGAAAAGATGTTGTGCTGTGGCGGTAGCTACCGGAGCAGAGTTTTCCTCTCCATGTATTTGAATTAGGTCCCAAAATCTGCTCACAATTTGACCTTTTATTGCACAGTAATATCTGACCACAACACACATAGTTTTTACTGTTCCGATATCAGTGCTTTCATCAATCATGACAGAGAATTTTTGCTCCTTTAGATCTGCACACAAATCTTGTTTTTCCGATTCTCCTAGAATATTGTTTATTATTGCTTGACATTTTGTTCTCTTCATTTTCATATTTTTTGCAATCTGAGAGTCAGGAAACATAGTGGGCAATAAATCAACTAAGTGGTCCATCACCCTCACGGATATTTTATGCTCTGCCATAAAAGCGGCCAACTTTATTTCAGATTCTTTGCATTTATCATCATCGGACTGCTTAACCTTTTTAAATGCAGTGGCAATCGAAGATTGAGCTGGCGCTGCTGTGGTTCTTTTTACATGCTTAGCACCTTCACCATGTCTTTTTATCACTACTCTGTCAGCTATCAATTTTGCATCACATAGAACACAAACTGCACGATACGGGTCTTTTGGGTCACGTTTCAGCCAAGTTTTGAAACTATTGTCTTTTAACCACTCGTCTCTAAATTTTTGTTTATAATGTATCTTTTTTCCTTTTTTTGGACTTGATGGTCCGCTTTTATCACTATCATCAGATGAATTTGGCATTTTTAATTCTCAAGTCCTCAAACAAAATAACCACTTGTTGCACCAGTTTCACAGAAAAGCTTGAAAGAGCCAAATAAAAACGTAATGCCTTGCATACGAAACCAATTTACAATCATACTAATTTAAGTTAACCCCAATAGGCTTGAAAACCGAATTAAAAGACGGTTGACACAATTTGGGTGGTTAATACTAAGAAGTGGTTTTTAGTCTATGACGGGAAATTCCCGCGTAGTATCCACCGCCGCCGCTAATCATGCCCGTTTAAAGTAAGACATATTCGTTCTTATTACAATAGAAACAAGGCTTGTGACAAATGCAGAGCGGAGGCGCGGGCTCTAGTAGCCAGTTACGTTTTGTTATGTTCATGTTATTTTTTCTTTTCAAAAAGTCTGCGTTCAGTTTACATTAAACTATTTTGAGTTTTGCCTGTAGGAAAATTACAGTGCTCTCCATACACTGTAATTTTAGTATTACAGTAGACAGTAAATCGTGTGAAAATACAGTAAATCTGCTGTAATTACAGTGTATCTGGCAACGCTGTCTGAGTAAAAACCCCACTCTGTCTATTTCACTCTCCACTAGCGTCCTATTGGTTGAAGCCGCGCTCACAGACAACTAGTGCCACGTCTAGTCAATACAACAATAATTATATTCATTTAAAAGAAACAGTATACAATCCAAATTAAATACTTAATTTCGCTAACAAAAGTTACTGATTTGATTTGTTATTCTTCTTCTTTGATTTTGACGTCACAATTTGAGCATTTGGCCAGTGTAAAGTGTTTTGGTATTTTCAAGTTTTATATCTCAAATAAGTTGCCTTGTATATGTATTTAGTTTTTTTTTTTGTGTGACAAATAATGAGACGAACGAGACGCTCTCCTGATGGTAAGAGATAACGCCTGTCTATGACCATTACAGCGATACACAGAACTTTGTGTAACAAAACGAAGTCCAGGGCATCGCTGCGTTGGTGCTCATTACTTTCGGTGGTTAGTCTCAACAGCCCAGTAATTTCGCTAGCTGCAGTACCCTTCAAACCGGAATACAGTAATGTTTACACACTACTGCTTGGCGGCAGAATATCTGGTACTGCGGTGGTACCTACCTAGATGACCTCCTGCTAAGGAGATCTACCACCAAGTGTAGTTATAGTCGAAGTCCAGTCCGTGTCAGTCAAGTCCAGTCATGATTTAGTAAAGTAGTGGCGACTTTACTATAAGCTTTGGTGGAGTTTCGGAAGCAACACGAAAAATCATGTTTCACAACATTATATGAACTGCACTTTATGAATTAAACACTACGATTTTTAAGCATAAACAATCGAAAAACACAAGTTTTTGAAAAAAAAATGTAACACGACTCTTTCCGCGTTCCCGCCAAAACTTAATTTGATTTGTTAACTTCCTCTGGCGCCGCGCCGTTCGTCTCTGTCTTGCATGTTCTGCAGAATATCAATTTGAAAGTTGTTTGTCTGCTGTACGATACCTATCTCGATATGTCAACGTGATCTCTGATCACACGGGGTCAAGCATTTCACGAACATTAAGCTTACGGCAGGGAGTGATAAAAGTGACGTCGGTTTAACCTGTGATGAGCGCCGACCGTTAGGTAATGCTACTTCGAAAGAAAAATCACGTAGCCCATTAGTATAGATGAGTAAACCGGGTATGTAAATATCTTGTTGTGACACTTGCTTGAAAGAAGGAAAACTTTCAAAAAGCACTAATCAGATCAGCTGTGATGGACGAGTCACGATAACTTTAGGCAGAAAACCACCAGTATCATCAATTTAGACCACATTTTCTAACTGGATCAAGTATTAATTTGATAAAAACTAAAATCATTCTTGTGGCACAAGTCTGACAGGTCACAAATCTTCAGGCGTACACATTAAAAGCTCATTAATTCTGATATACAAAACTACCGTTTCATTTTCTAACGCATCCTTTCCCGCTGAGAGGTTTCAACTGTCATATTGACAGCTACTGCCAACAACCAGCGAGTGGTGGTCTCTAGTGGGGGTTGAATTGTAAGCGTGAGGAGGCCGGGGTATTTTGGTTACCGCTACTGCACTGCAGCGCTTCCCGCAGGCTGTATGTAAATTAGGTCAAGGCCAACAGTTGAATACAAATAACTCGTCGCAAGGTCAGAGATTGGTTTCATTTTTATAATTAATTTGTCGATTAACCATTTGTGGGGTAGCGAAAAAATAATTCCTGAAATTTTCATTCCCTAGGATATTTCACACAGTGGCATCTAGCCCCAAACTAAGCAAAGCTTGTGCTATGGGAACCAGATAACTGATAAAACACTTAAATACTTTTTTTGTAATTACATATGTACTTATAATACATACAGAACAAACTTTTATGCTCGTCAGACAAATGAGGTTTGAATGGCAATCGAACCCACGCCCTACGCTAATAAAAGTAAAAAATAGAGATAGGAAACGGGCGGACGATCTGATGATAAGCAGCCACAGCTGAAGCGTTTTTCAAGGTGAAAATTACGTTCAAACTTATCTTAAATCTTTTGGTACCCAATACTCCATCAGTATTTCCAACAAAGAATCAGTAAGTATTGTACTTCATACAAAACAAAGCTATATTGAAAATATTAGGCAAGTTAATGATAACGCTAGTATAACTAACTTGCCAGTTATATCCAACTACGGGTGTTCTTTGAGTGCCTGCATTAATAATTATGTGCAAAAAGACTGTTATATAAATATCTCTGAGCAAATTATTAACCCTTTGATGAGCATACAATGTACAGTCCGTTTAATCGTAAAATTCATACATAAATAGCCATTAGTTGAAGGTTAAAACAAGCATGACGCAGAATAGATCTCGGCCACGCATGCGCGGGTAGCCAGCCCCTGTAATTGCATTATTATATTTTCTTAGAACATTTTCTTGGCCTTTATTTACACTTGACAACACGTCGGTGTTATTACACAAGAATTTTATGCAATCATAAACCGAAGCTACAAAGCACGAGCGTGAAAAACACTTTGTAGCATTGATTATTATCGTTGCAATAAATAAGAAAACAAACCGTCAACTCTACTAAACTGAAAGTTTAAATGGCTTTATTTAGCTGAAACAGACTGAAAGTGGGTTTATTCAAGCTTTAATATCAATTTTATGTGTGAAATAAGCGCAGAGATACCCTCAAACAATAAGCTGTCAAAATACTCACACTTTGCACAGAATCACACACAATTTTCACTGAAAATCCACAATGTCTAATCACAATACAATACGAGGGAACACTGCGTCCGGCTTGGATGCACTTTTATCTCAATTTTTGCAGTTTTCAGGGAGGCCTGAAGGCTGCTGAGCCGTTTCACGATGACATTTGTCATGTGCGGCGCGCGCTCGGGTGTCTTCGGGCTCGTCGGGGCCGGTCGGGCGCGGCCGGGAACTCTCGGGATGCGTCGGGTGGTATTGATCGGTGCGGAGAGGCGCCCGACCGGCCGCCGCCGGTGGCGCCCCCGCTGCCCGCTAATGAGACCTGATGGCCATCCATTATTTAGCAGCCTCCAAGACTGTGCGGTGCGCGAAATTAATGGCGAATTTATTGATTTATTGCAAGAGAAATTAAAGATTGATTGGTTAAGTGAGGTTTGCTTTATCCGATAATGGGTAATCTAATTTCGCTGGGAGTAATGTATTCGGTACTTCTGTGCAAGTTGTACATACTTCATTCTTTTAAGGATTTATAATGCCAAAAAGGGTCCAGTCTAGGCTAGACTGGACACTTTTCATTTAGATATCTTGTAAGTTTATCGTATTTTTTTAATAGATGATGTAGGTATCAAAGAGTGATTAATGTTTATCTTTAATGAATAAATAACAAAGTAACGTATTGAAGGTGCTTCAGCGAAAGTTATATTTCTTAAATCTCATAAATAATTAAAGCCGAAGACTTACTTGTTTTGGTCATCTCGAGTCAATTAAGTCACGTATCGCAGGACGACGTGTCTAGCGAACTAGATATTAAAAAGTCCGCCAATAACATAAGTATGCAAAATAGAACTATTCACGACTGCCCCAGATCAACTTTGATTAATAATAAAATAACTACTTATATTGAATTTCAAATATCCATAATTTAATTATTTTTTTATTTGTCATTCATAAGTATGTGAAAATAAAACACCGTTTTATGCTATTTGCATATATTAAAACTATCATTGACAAGTGATCCATTTTGATATCGCATTTTTTTAAATCATTTCACATTTCTTTATGCGGACTAAATTTTACTTTTAGGTCGAAATACAATTATGCAAAATAAAAAATAAGGTATTTTCTGTTCAATTCAATTCGTTTATTACATTATAAACAGGATGTTATAATATTAATTCCAATACAATATACATTATAACTATGTACATAAATGTCTAGGTGCATTATAACTGCATTTTAAAAGGTTAAGAATAGTAAATTGTTAGGTTTTATTAGTTATTAAATCAGGATTATAAATGAAGTTATAGGTAAGTAAGCCGTAGAGTCGAAACACATAAAAACGTCCAACATATCAAAACCACACTAGTTACACTAATATTATACAGGCGTAAGTTTGTGAGCAAGTGTGTTTGTATGTTTGTTACTCCTTCACGCTCAAACGGCTTGACCAATTTTGATGAAATTGGGTATGGAGGTAGCTGACACCCTAGATTTACACAACTACTATTTTTGTCCCGAAAAAACGTAACGTTCACGTGGGAATAGCGGGTAACACTAAAATAATCGTTAATTGTAGTTGAAACGGGTATAGATTCGATATGTCTGTATTTATTCTGATAATATGATTATTAAGGAGGTGTTGTTGAAAAAAATGTTTAAAAAATAAAGATATTTTAATTTAAGATTCATTTACTTTTATCACATCAAAGATCCATTCCAGGCTAGGTGTGCTTTACCATCTTCGACCACACCTTTACTTAACATCAGGTGAGCTGTGGTCAAACAACTAGCCTGTCAACCATTAAAAAAAAAAAAAAAAGATCACACTAATTAAAAAAAATGCGAAAGTAGGTAGTCTGCTCTTTCACTGCTAAACAAGTGGATTGATCTTAATCAATTTTGGTTACGATAACAGATGTAGAATTAGAGATTTAATCAGGCGTTAGTAAAAAAACTTAGTGGTAAATCTCCTTAGCGGGAGGTCGTCTATGTAGGTCCCACCGCAGTACCGAATATTTTGCCACCAAGCAGTAGTGTGTAATCATTACTGTGTTCTGGATTGAAGGGTACTGCAGCTAGCGAAATTACAAGGCTATTGAGACTAACTATCGAATGTCTCAAAATTAATGAGCACCAAAGCATTATTTTTGAAATTATATATTTATACAAATCCGGAAAAACTTTTATGATTGACTAGCTAGTTAGGTTTGACACACAGCTTACCTGATGTTAAATGACGGTGTGGTCGAAGATGGCATACCTAACCTGGAATGGAACTGGATCTCAAGTGCGGCTGCCGGAACACATCATTAGGTGCTTGGCGGCAGATTTTCAACTTGTGGGTGGTAGCTAGCCAGCCGAGTACCTACTAGAGAGTACCCTACCACCATGCTAAGTTTCCTCACGATGTTTTCCATTACTGGCAGTTCAACCTCATCGTTTTGGGTTTGAACCCACGCCATCATCGAGTTTTCACATAGAATCCGCGTTAAAATGACTGTGACGTGAAGTTATCTGTGTACAAGGACATATCATCTAGATAGATTATAAATAAACGTGGACCTGAAGTCCGCCCCTATTCCGCACCATCGGCGCGTTATCGATGAGCCGCCGCTGCCGTCGGCAGATCGAGTGCACTTGTTTTTCACTGTCTGGGGGCTAATTGTGCCATTTTTCATTTGGGGGCCCTTCCGACCCCATGCGGGGGGAGGGCCCCTGATGGACACCGCCAGTCTTGGCCTCGCACGGACGTTTTTACTAATTGAATGAGATTTCGGATTGTTCGTGATGAATCAAGGCGTGAGCTATTTTTGCATTGATTAGGGCAGTTTGAATAAGTGAATCAGTTTACATCTACAATGTATGTGATATTCTATTTTGTGGGGTTGAAAACATTCTAGTTTTTATTATCAAAACAACAACTAATTTAATACAACATAAAGGTAAATTTATAGAGTATTATTTATTGGTATGTTACGATTATGAATCTATATTTGCTAATTGTTATTGTATCAAATTTAAATAGAATAAAATAAATTAATATTTTAAATTAACATGACATAGCTAAGTTGTCAGTTGCTAAAGTACGTCTGTGGCTGTAGTAATTTGTGATAATTATGAAAAGAGCGGTTTTAAATTACTCCCAGAGGTGCTGTCTAAATCTCTATATTTTTTTCTATCATTTACGTAATATCTACGTAAAACTGCCAAATTGATTTATTATATTGCATCTAGATATAAATAGAAATTTAAGTTTAGGTTGTATGTAAAGAAGTTTATTTATTCCACCATAACTTTTAAATGCCTTTTAACAGATTTGGTTGAATGGAGTATCATTAAAATCGTTACATCATCCCTAATGACACAGGCTAATTTTTTTAATGCAGTTGTGTTTATGTTTTATAATCATTTATTGCAATCCATAAATAAAATCATTATTATTAATATAAACTTCTTAAAGAATCGTAGGCTTTACAGAGATATTTAAAAAAAATCGTGCACAAATAGAAAAAAAAAACAAAAGAATTATACTTATAAGCTAGAGCCGCAAGTGGCGGTCTTATCGGCAACCAGGCTACTTGTTTCAGTTGACAGATGTAAACTTAATACTTGGTCGTATAAACGCATCAAATAGCATAACGTGATATAAGCATAACGTGAGTCGTCCCACGCGCTCATTTCATATCAACTGACTCCGTTGCGTCAGCTGTTATCATGATCACCATACATAATTCATCAAACACGGAAGACTAAGTCATCACGTTACACGCCAATTTGTCAAAAAAAAACAGAACTCGTCCCAACACAACATTATTAAAATCTTTTGTGATAGAAAATATTGATATTAAAAAGCAATAAATAGATTATCCTGCATAACTCGTCGTGTTTATTCGACGACACTGCGTTAGAATGGCTGGTTTCTCTACAATCACCAAATTATGCAAAAGCTACATTTGTTTGTTAAGAAGTAACTGTTATGTCCGACATGCGCCGTCTGGGTGTACTGTTAGTTTTATTGCGGTGATATATGACACTGGAAATGTATTTTGAAGTCAACATGGCGTTTGGACGCCAATCAATCAGAGGTTCCGAGAAATTAACCCTGACGCTAATCATGCCCATTGACAGCCCCGTTGGCTCATTGGTAGTATATCTGCCTTGAGAGCTGTAGGGCGTGGGTTCGATTCCCACTCAGGGCAAACATTTTGTGAATAAGCAAATGTTTGTTCTGTGTCTGGGTGTTCTCTATGTATTATAAGTAGGTATGTATTTACAAAAAAAAGAGTTTTTATGTATTCTATCAGTTATCTGACTTACATCACACAAGCTCTACTTAGTTTGGGGCCAGATGGCGCTGTGTGGTCCTACGATATTTATTTTTGTATTTATTTATGCGGAAATGTTTGTGTGATAACATTGTTTTTTTCACGTAAAAGTAATGAGAGGAACGAGGCACTGTCCTAATGGTAACAGATAACGCATGCCCATGACCATTGCAGCGATACACAGGACTTTGAGTAGCAAAACAAAACAACGCTGCTTTGCGCTCATTACTTTGATACTTTCGGTGGTTGTTCTCAACAGCCTTGTTATTTCGCTAGCTGCTGTACCCTTCAAATCAAAGAACATAATAATGATTACGCACTACTGCTAAGCGACAAAGTATTTGATACTGCGGTAGTACCTACCTAGACGATTTCCTTTTTTTTTTTTTTTTTATAGTAGATAGGCTTGCCTTTGACCGCCATCCCGCCTGATGTTAAGCGAAGATGCGGTCTACGGTGGAGCACGCTTGCCTAGAAGAAACCGATTCACTCGCGACTTGAAGGTACCCAGACTATATTCATTGGGGAACACCCACTCGGGCAGCTGAGGTGATCAAATAAAATGCGAAATTGATGTTAAAAATGCGCAAGTTTGTGTGTCTGTGAGGTAGTTCCAATTAATCATGAATGGTGCAGCGATAAAATATATATAAATAACACATTGGCTTCTAGCTTTTTTTGCCCAAAAAAATTATACGTCGTTTGATGCATTTTTACGCGCGAGTGTCTCTGGGTATAATTACACAGGTCTGCATCAAAAATGCTGTCTGGTTGTTTTTAACTGATTTCTATGTATTTAGGTGTTCTGAAAACGAAAAAAATACTCAAAAAATTCCAGAACGTCATGTTTTTATGCAAAACGCAAAATTTGATTATAAAAAGGAGTAACTTGAAGTCATAAATATAGGCACAATTTTATTTTGATTACTGTTTTTTTATGTATACAGAATACATTATATACTATATGGCCTGTATACATATCATATCATTACTTTCTAAATAAAGAACTGCCTATTTGAACTAAAATAACAAACAGAAACATGTTGTAGCCTAAACGTACGCGCTCCGACAGTGTAAAAAGTGGCGCGGGATAATTACGCATTATCTCGTTAGTGTTATATAGATCTTGGTTCAATATAGTGCAATGTCATCTGTGCGGAAGTGTGTGAATTTGTCTGACAGTTTCTGTTATATTTGTGGCGAATATATGGTATGAAAGCAACAACTTAATATCACGGACTTTGTAAAAAAAAGTATACTTCGCGTATTTTGGTTTAAAACTCTGAGGATAAAGTTTGAGCTCCTCATAAAGACTGCAAACGATGTGTTGAAGACCTTCGAAATTGGTTTAAGGGCAAGAAAAAAGCTTTCCGATATGCGATTCCTATGGTATGGCGCGAGCAAAAGAACCATAGTTATGATTGTTACTTTTGTTCGTGTAATGTGAAAGGGTATAATTCAAAACGGAAGCAGTCAATTTCATACCCCAATCTACAATCAGGTGTTCGTCCCATCCCTCATGGGACAGAAATACCAGTGCTCAAGGTCCCTACTACCTTGGAAAAGGTTCCAAATTCTGACCAAGACGGTCCTGTACCTGAACCCAATGACAAGTCAAGTTTTGAATTTGAAGATGACAGCAGTCCGAAATTGTTTTCCCAGGGCGAGCTAAATGACTTGGTAAGAGACTTGAATCTTCCCAAACCTCAAAGAGAAGGCTGGATTGCCTTTACAGAGGTCATAGAGAAATTTTTAGGCAACAACAAAGACCGTCATACAAATCGTCAAAAGAATGTTAACAGCGTTTCAGGCTTTAGGTTGCCTAATGAGTTTAAAAGTTCATTTTCTTTATTCCCATCTAGACTACTTTCCAGAAAATTTAGGAGATGTAAATGAAGAGCAAGGTGATTTCACCAAGATAAAAAAGATACCAGGGAAGATGGAACGTCTCAATGATGGCAGATTACTGTTGGACGCTTCAGAGAGACCTTCCAGATGCTTCCCACAAGCGAAAATGTACCAAAAGGAGCCTCACTGGGAAAAACAAATGTGTTTAGTGCTTACTAACGAACGTATTTTACATAATAAAAAATAAATAAAATAAGTTTTGTCACACAATTAGAAATTAAAAATTTTTTTTAGTCTATTAACTTTCATTTTGAGATGATAACTTGTTTACTATTGTCAGAAAACGTGACGTTCTATGAAAAAATGAATGTCATTTTCGGATTCAGCACACCCAAAAACATAAGAATTACGCAAAAAAACCAAAACAGCTCTCAATTTTTTTTTTTTTGCAGACTAGTGTTATTTAAAAACAAAATGGTGGAGTTTTTGCGCCAAATTGTATGTTTTTCAATATTTTGTTTTCTTCCATAGTCTCGTTAAAGTTTTTTTTTTTGTAACTTTTATTTTCTCTACATTTTGCTAAGTTTGAAATACACTTTTCTATGAGACGCGATTTTTACGATTTCAACGTGTATCCAATAAAGATGGCAAGCTTGGGGTATATTTAGCCGAAAGAAGGTTACTGTACTCATCATTATGAACAACTTTTACTACGGACAAAACTCTGAAATAAGTTTGTCGTATCATGACCAGATGTATGGGAAAATATCAGACTTGTATCCGTAGTGGTTGTTGTTCTTAATAATGGGTATAATGACCCCCTTTCGGCTTAGTATACCCTAAGCTTGAAGCCTTGTTTAGATTATTTCAGTAATAGTGCTGTCGAGTAACAATACAACGTATTGTAAACATGAAAATGGAAAATGACATTCAAAAAGAGTAGCTATGACCGATCCGGTTTTTAGGGCGCGGTGTGAGACGCCGATGATAAACCGAATAGGTACGATAGTGAAAGAAGACAATCTGACAGATTATGAAGTAGCCCAGAGCCATTACACCTCGTTTTTTCCAATAAAACTTAACTGGCTAATGTGATATCATATCGCACCGGAAACATATCTCAAGTTTTAATGTCTCCGCGTCTAATTGGTGATGCGGTGGCCATAGGAGGCCTTATTAAAGCCGCTCAGAACGCATGGTTCTCGATACACGAGGCCAATATTGCGCGATGGTTGCCGTAACGGTTCAATGAATATAATTAGTGATGTACCAGTTTCCTAGAGATTTTATTAGCCGCACGACATATAGAAACTGATGTGAACATTATCATTTTAGAAAGTTAGTTATTTTGGAAGTGATATTGTTTTTATCTTATGAGGCCGTGCGGCGAGTTGATTAGTTGCCATCCCGGAGACTTTATGGTTCATGATTTATTGCAACTATTATTTCTGTTCGGCTTTGGATGTTTTATAACTTATTTTTACGTCTTGAGAAATGGATTGTTATTCGTATTGGATTGCAATTCTTTATCGATTGGCGCGAGATGGCGGTCCGTTTGTTCTTAATGCGAGTTATGTAATGGAGTAGCGCATACGTTATTCTAGTCCTCCGCCGCGTCGTCTGGCGATCTCTATTAAAATTGGATTAGTGGCTATTAAAGGCTTACGTCTAAACGTGAATGCTAGGCGGTTACGTAGCGGTAGAGCCTCTACAGCGGAAGTAGGCAGGTGCGGTAGGCCCCTCGACGTAACACTATCACTCGACGGGGAGTTCTTTTCATCGAGTCTGCCCCGGGTGCCCGCCGAGGGTGCGACTCGATCACTTTGAAATTTAAAATTGATTAGAAGATATAGATAGATAACTCTTCTAACAGTTCACATCAAGCTTACAGAACAGAAATAATAAACATATCCCGCTAATATTACAAATGTGAAAGTTTGGATGAATGGATGTTTGTTACTCTTTCACGCAAAACCTACTGAACGGATTTGGATGAAATTTGGTATGGAGGTAGCTGAAACCCTGGATTAACATATATGCTACTTTTTATCCTGAAAACGTGTAGCAGGTAACACCGCGGGGCGCAGCTAGTAACATATATTTTGTAGCGATGATAGCTCAGGTTAGCGCAGTCTTTTTTTTTATGTAAAAGTAATGAGACGAATGACGCGCTCTCCTAATGGTAAGAGGTAACGCATGTCCATGACCATTGCAGCAATACAAGAACTTTGAGTAGCAAAGCAATCGGGGCATCGCTGCTTTAGCTCTCATTACTTTGTCGCTTTCGATGGTTAATCAAATACAAATACAAATCATTTAACCAAACTTACAGGTCCATTAGTCTCAACAGCCAAGTAATTTCGCTAGCTTCAGTGCCCTTCAAACCTGTACCATGTTTACACACTATTGCTTGGCGGCAGAATATCTGGTGCTGCGGTGGTACCTACCTAGACGACCTCCTGCTAAGGAGATCTACCACCGAGTCTTTGACACGCTGATGGGCATCGGTTCAACCTTTAACAATAAGCTTGTAGGAAAACATCGTGAGGAAACCATTGCATGGCGGTAAGGTGCTTGTTAGTTCTCGGCTGGCTAGCTACCACTAAGTACGTAACAGTGTATTCCGACAGCCTCACGAAAGATGGTATACACACCTAGTCTGGAATGGAACTGGTTCCTTTCAGAGCTTGGCATTTTGTACTTGAAGGTGGTGGCTAGCCAGCTGAGTACTATTCAGTACCTTACCACCACGCTATGGTTTCCTTGCCTCAAGCTTATTGTTGGGATTTGAATATACGCCCTTCGACGTGTAAACCGACTACGCTAACCGCTTAGCAATCATCGCTACATAATCTATCATGGATCTGGTAATAATTGGCACTTGTTACTAAGCGCTTAGTACCTAATGCAGATTTTTCTGAGAAATGGGATGTCAAATATAAAATTTAAAGTCTGGCAGTCTAGCAAATCTAGCTTATCAAGTGATTGCCACACTCCGACATAAACCGGTCCCACACTTGGGAGCATCGGCATGACATTATTGGAACTCTATGATTTGTGTCTTATTGCAACGCAAGTTAACGCTACTTTCTTATTGAAAGCCATGAATCATGGTAATCAGGGATAGAAAGTATAATTTCCCCGACATTTGGACGTCAATTAAGCGTCCCCTACCCCGCCCGACGGCGTATCGCGGCACTTAGCAAATAAAACATCGCACTGCGTTCCGACAATAAGTCGGTAGATGTCGTGACGGAGGGGCATTACCGCGCGAAGACAACGCTAGGTGCGGCCCGGCCCTATTGACCGCGGTTTACGCGTAAACACCACCCCGGAGCGCGGCTCGGCCGGGGCGCCGCACTAGCGGCGCTTCGGACTGCGACGCAACCATCCCCGCCGGCGCGCGCGGTATCTCCCGCGCATCCGCCCAGAGCCGGCGATGGATGGCGATGCCCACAGAGCACCAGTTGAATGAACTTTCAGCGGGCCGCAAGCTAACCTCTAGATGAGTGCGTACAAATCACGTTTCGCGCGAATCAATACTTAAGTTCAGGCGATCGCCCCCCTGCAATAAACAGTGGGGAGTAGTTAGGGTCGGGGGGGTGTGGGGTGAGCTATCGACCGCCTCGGGCCCACCTGACCGTCACTAATCAGGGCTCATCCCGCGGACACCTCCAGTAATTGTACGCACTTTGCTGTGCGAATGTACTTTAGCTCTATCTGTGCGAGGGGGAATTTCGCTAGTGGAGCCGTTTGGTGGTGTGAGTGAGTTTACTGGTATAAATACAGATGAACTCGTAGAAGCGGACGTCCAGTATGGAAATAAGATTATTAGGGAGCTTTTGGGCTGAGAATTGAAGGCTCTGATTTGCGTTTGTTTGTTTCGATTGGCTCGTTCTATCAGTATGTTTTGTGTCTTGTTTTGTTTTGATTAGGCGTGGTATTAGGTAAAGTACCTTGCTGCACTTATTTCTTGCAAATCGGTCACATTGGTTGGGCGTAGGTTGAGATTTTATCGACTTAAATAAAAAGCATAAAACCATGTACTTTCTTGATTTATTAATATGTTGGATGCTGCACTACAGCTATACGCTAAACCATCAGATAGGGTTATAACATTACCTACACGTACCTACTACATACATTTCTTTATGTAACAGTAAAATATGTTGTACTAATTTTATTTTATTATTAATTATTAATTGTATTATTTAATCTGTATTTTTTTTTAATTTAAACCGCATTTCAAATTCTGTAATTAATAATATTTAAATATTTTGACCAAAATTGTTTGCCATGCCCTAATGGGGTCATATGTACTAGGAACAACACGTAAAATTTATAAGCTTATGAACCTGTACATATGTTGCAATAAAGTACTGAGTATTGAGTATTTTTGACGGATGTTACATAGATATAAGCTGTTACCCGCGACTTAGTCCGCGTGGAATTTAATAAAAATATGACCACTATTCTACTTATGACTTCACGACATTTGGCGGTAGGTGATGGTAGCTCTTTAACATTTTTAATTATCCCACAGGAACCTAACATTTTTCTGATATTAAAAGTATCCTGTATTATAAACCAGCCGTTTTTGTGTGATCGAGTAACAAACATCGAAACATCAGAACATAGAAACTTTCACATTTATAATATTAATAGGATAAAATTATGTATAAAGAAAATATACATACGAATAAGCGACTAATAGCAACATTATCAACATTTACAACAATCATTAAATCTGCGAGAGGGAAATAATCATTTTATTTTTTTCTTTAAAAAATAAAGTCATTAATAATTTTTACTTTATAAAATTTATTGAACTAAATAAAATATCTTAATTCTATTTACAAATGTATCCAAAAAACTTAATCTAAAAGTCCGTCAGAGGAGGGATATGTGGCCAGAATGCTGGCAGCATTGCCACGCTGGATGGCAATGCTAAGCTTTTGACCAAAAGTAGTTACCAGCATACCTACTCTAAAATAAAGTTATATTATAACAATACATATTACATTAGTTAACAATACACTGAATTTGACTCCTATATCCCGCGTCACGAAACATTCAAACGTCATAGGTAGGTATTTTTATTAGGCCGGTGCTATTCAGTATTTGAGCAGCGAGGCGAAGCTCGCGTTCCATGCCTCGGCGCGAGGAATAAATCTATTTCCCGCAATACAGCGTGTAATTTAGTCGCGGAAGTAGCAGAAGTCATGTTGCGGTACGCAATCGCTGCCATCGGTGGAAACGCGTGTTGCGGTCGGCACGCGAACCGAGCAGTACCAGCGGGTGAGAAACGCCGCTTCTGTTACGCTTATCGGGAAATTGTGTAAATCGTTGCCTTTTTCATAGTGAACCTATTTTTATCTATACACTAGCGGACGCCTCGCGGTTTCACCCGCGTAGATCCCGTTCCCGTGGAAATACATGGATAAAAAGTAGCCTATGACACCCGGAGCTTCCCAACAGTAAATTTTTTTTTGAAATCGGTCCAGTAGTTTCGGAGCCTATTCATTACAAACAAACAATCAAATCTTTCCTCTTTTTAGAAGTATAGAATAGATATGGATAAACAAATACTCACTGGCTTAGAAGCCAACGTGAATGTCAGAAAGAAATCTGCCACCCTTGCCATATATATTTTTACTAGCTGCGCCCCACGGTGTTACCCGCTACATGTTTTCGGTATAAAAAGTAGCCTATGTGTTAATTCAGGGTCTCAGCTACCCCCATACCAAATTTCGTTCAAATCAGTTCAGTAGTTTTTGCGTGAAAGAGTAACAAACATCCATTCATCTGTCCAAACTTTCATATGTATAGTGGGATTTTAAAATAATGAGACGAATAAGACAATCTACTGGTAGTGAGAAATTGCAGAGATACATAAAATGTGCGCCGCCAGCGGGTTCCTGCGGTCTTCATTAGGTCGTCTGTCCACCCTACGCAGCGCTTGTCGGCCCATGGCTTCCACTCCAGAACTTTACAGCCCCATCGGTCATCAGTTCTGCGTACTATGAGCCCTGCCCACTACTACTTCAACTTGCTGATTCGTTAGGTTATGTCTGTAACTTTAGTTCGTATACGGATCTCCCTATTTCTGATTTAATCTTGTAGAGAAACCCTGAGCATAGCGCTCTCCATGGCTTGTTGTCCTTCTTTTTGACCGTTTCCAACCCGTCTCCATGGAAATCATTGGGGGAGGCGTATGTCCAGCAGTGGACGTCCTACTGCTAAGATGATGATGATGTTACAATGTTGAGTACAAAATAAAGTTCAGGGCATCGCTGCTTTGGCGCTCATTACTTTGAGACTTTCTATGGTTAGTCTCAACAGCCCTGTATACTAATAGATTTACTTAGTGGCAGATATTTTTAGCAAGAGATCATCTAGGTAGGTACCACCGCAGTACCAGATAATCTGCCGCTAAGCACAAACACACAAAGAACAGTGAGTAAACACTACTGTGTTCCCATTTGGAGGGTGATGCAGCTAGCGAAGATTACAATTATGACCAGCAGTGAGATAACAAAAGCTGGGATAACAGTACGGTTCTATCAGTTACTTCTAAGCAAGCGTACTCCATCATAGACAGCATCTTCGCTGAGATGGCCAAGCCTATTTGTCAGTAAAACAAAACCAGTCGAGAGATTGCTGATAAGTCGCGAAGTCTTTGGTCGGGGCGCACAGAGTCTAGCTTTTACCTATCGTACCTATTGTTATGTTTCAGCGAATTCGGGTAATCTATTGACAGAAATAAAGCCAAGTGGTGTTATCGGCGCGAGGCAGTCGCGTCACGCGAGGGGCGTGTTCAGCCAGATTCTTATGTTGATGGTTTTATTGAGGATACATTTGCTACCTATATCTTTATGTATAGATATGAAACTTCTTGAGAACAGTGCGTAGGAATTGCGGCCCGATGGGGCCAGACAAAGTAACGTTCGATAACGCTAAATGTCCAAACATGTACCTACGACATTGACATATGCTGCCCACGTGACATATCGACAGCTTAAGTCAATCCTGATTTTCTGATCCTGATCATCATCACCAGCCTACCGAAGTCCACTGTTGGGCATTAGCCGCTCCCAAGACACGCCGAGTGTTTGGCTTTTCACTTCCATTCAACGCCAGCTGTCCTATTTATATCGTTACTTCATCGAGTCTTAGGGCGTCCTAAACTATGCCAATTTCGCAGTCTGTACTCTAGAATACGTCTACTCCAACGGTTATCGGTTCTGCGACAGATATGTCCAGCCCACTGCCACTACAGCTTGCTAATACGCTGAAATATATTTGTGTATTTAGTTTTCCGGTGAATTACTTCGTTCCGGGTACGATCCTTCAGAGAAATCAAGCATTGCTCGTTCAATAGCTCGTTGAGCGACTTTGAATTTGCGAACCATTCCCGCTGTGAGTGTCCACGTTTCGGCTCCGTAGCTAACTGTGCTATCGCTCCAGTGCAAACGGGCAGAAAGACAAAACCACATTACTAATACTATGAAACATTCTTGGTCAATACAGGTATACCGACGAAACCATACGAGATAATATATCCTAAGTTTTTCCAAACCATCGTAATCAAACATTAGAACCCTCTTAATCAAATGACCAGACCTTTTACGCGCACTATCAATCGATACCACGACTACTCCGACCAAAGGGTTGCCCTCCGAATCACGACTACCCTCCGACCCTCCTCGTTACCTGCAAGCACGCACTACCCTCCCTAATTACGGCATGACTCGCTTGCAATTACTACACAAATTGAATAAACGCGATTTCGACTGAAAATGGACTGGGTGTTTTGTTGTTGAAGGTGGGAAATGACGATTTATATAAGGGTACCTTGGACTATTTAAAAGGGTACTGAACATATTGTTTAATCTATGAGATGAATGAGACGCTATCCTGATGACAAGAAATAACCCATATCCATGACCATTGCAGCATCAAGCCAAGCCAAGCACCTAACGTTGTGTTTCGGCAGCTTTTCTTAAGAACCAGTTATATTTCTACTTAACATCAGGTGAGCTGTGGTTAAGCATCTAGCCTATTAAACATAAAGAAAAGAAACAATTGTTAGAACAATGTAATTCGCTATAATTAATTGTGCCCTTTCATCAAACTCGTCTCGGTACCACGATCACAATCCAGCCTTAGAATTGTAGTAGATATGTTTTTAACACTAAGTTGTTTAACGCTACATGTTTTCGGGATAAAAAGTAGCCTATGTGTAAATCCAGGGTCTCAACTACCTCTATACCAAATTTCATCCAAATCCGTTCAGTAGTGTTTGCGTGAAAGAGAAACAAACATCCATCCATCCATACAAACTTTCACATTTATATTATTAGTGGTATAGAAGGATAATATTAGTAGGATATATATACCCTGATCAATAAATTGGGGACAACTTGTAACTGTACTGTCATGTAGAACACTGTTATACAGAATTGTTGATATGCTAAATTAAAAATTAATCTGTCCAGGCCAATGCATAAACAAAAATTAATTCATTACGTAATAAATAGTTCGAGCCGGGAGGTCTCAGACGTTCAGCAGATGCTAACAAGTCAATCAAAGTGCACGAGACAGTGCCTCTAACGCAGACAATTGCAAATCACTTTGAGTGTCTAGTCGAGAGCTACAAAATAGGGTAGATTGACGTAGTCTGTCCTTTAAAATTTACGGGCTAGGAGGTTTCGATTTTCACACATTTTCAATTCGCTGCGGTTTTCAATCATTCTGAATTGTTCGTAGAGGAAGATCCTGTTCTTAAAATTAGTTGATTTACTTGGTAGATGTCCTTAGCAGGAGGTGGTCAAGTTAGGTACCGCAGTACCAGATATTCACTGTATATACCAGATATTCACAGACAGTAGTGTGTAAACATTACTGTATTCCGGTTTAAAGAGTAGGTATTGCAGCTAGTGAAATTACAGGGTAATTGAGATTAACCATCGAAATAAAGTATTCAAACTTCAAACAAAGTAATGTTTACACTGCTGCTTGGCAGCAGAGTGTCTGGTGCTGCGGTGGTGCCTACCTAGACGACCTCCTGCTAAGGAGATCTACCACCAAGGCAAAGAGCATGCTTTCACACTTGAAACGCGGCTTCAGACAGCCCAAGCTTTCCCTGCAACTTAAGCCCTGGATTACCATAAAAGCCTATAATCATTATTCCAGAAATAGAGATCAAAACTCACTCTATAAAACAGATTCAGATTTAGACAGTATTTTACTGTAGAACTGTGTTACATTTAGGTCTTAATATTAAGGGAGTGTCAACAGTTTAGTTCTTTGTGAATATACAATAGATTTTGGCTAGATACAATTATTAATTACGAAAATGTCAAACTACACAACGATTAAAAATTAAGCAGAGTTACCAGGTTACTTCACTCCATGTTGGCCTGATCTACTGTTCAATATTTGGCAGGGTGAGGTCAACGCATTAAAAAAAAACACATTACCAATTCAATACCCAGTTTATGTATCTATAAACATTCTAGGCTCTGGATAATCCTCAACTGAGATAATTCTTTCAAAAATTGTGATGTTTGTTTATTATATCACGTATCCGGAGACAACTGACCGTGTAAACAACTCGATTTGTTTTTATTATAGCGAGCCATCTGTAACGGCAGCCCTTGTTTGTCATTGTCGTTCACCGACTTGTCCAGATTTCTATACGACTAAATCACAGAAAAAAAAATACTATTTCAGAATTTGGCTCCGGCAAGTTTCACCAAAAATGATAAGCAATAAGTATGAGTATACAAATTTCAAATCAGCATCAGCATAAGAAGTTAAGGTGGTACGATTCCCATACAAATAAATTTTCGCCATTTATGGACAAATGCAGCATAATTTTACAGTGAAATCACGGCTACTGGCATTGATTTTGGTCTTTAATTGCGGTAAATTACAATTGCTTGAATAAAACAGTAGATTATAAGCATAATCTACGTACAATGAAAAAGGGAAAATGAAATGAAGGTCGTACAAATTTCGAAATATAAAAATCACCTGAAAGTTTCAATTGAATCGTAGTATTACTATAGTATATATAGTAGTATTACTTAATTTTTAAAGTAATAAATGTTCGCGAACGAATGACTAATTTGAGCCCATCTACTAAAGCGATACGTCCAATTATCCAAAATCAAATCTAATACGTGGAGTGGTAATATTTCAATGGATATCTGCCGCCCTGTCTGTCTGACCGCCCGGCCTCCCTCGCCCGCCTTACACGGGGGCCATAGCACCAGCGACCCCGCAATTCCACGGTTTCTTCTACGCAAGCATGCTTCATCATAGACCGCATTTACGCCCAACATGAGACAAGATTGCAATCAAACAAAAAAGCAAACAAGCCTATCTATCTATACTATTATAAAGAGGAAAGATTTGTTTGTTTGTGTTGAATAGGCTCCGAAAATTTTCAAAAATTCTTTCACTATTTGGAAGCTACACTATCCCCGGGCGATATAGGCTACTTTTTATCCCTGTATTCCCACGGGAACGGGAACTACGCTGGTGAAACCGTGAGGGGTCCGCTAGTTTGTAATAAAATAAAAAAGGAAATTAGGACGCAATAAATAAATAGGACATAATTACATTAAATCTACCCTCAAGTCGAAAATCTGCACCTGTAAGTTCCGGCAGCCTCACTTGAGAACCAGTTCCATTCCAAGCTAAATGTGCTGTACTATCTTCGACCACACTGTCACTTAACACTATGTGTGTTAACACAACTGTGGTCAAACACCTAGCTTGTCAAAAATTAAAATAAAAAATCTTTATTCACATATTTTTGTCCGAATACTATTTCTCGTTAATCTATGTTAGCGATGCTTAGTTACGTCAATCGTCTCTTAAATATTTAACAACCTACTTAAAATAGTGTCTAGTGTCACTGTCGATTCAAGAAAAAAAACAGTACATAAGATAACTATATACTCGTATGTATTTTGTTTTGTTTTGATTATATATTATGTATTTCGTAAGATATTTTTTGTTAGTTTGTTTGACAAGAAAGTTCTTCTTCTCTTTTCTACATTGAAAGGTTCTGTGTTAGTGGCCCCAAGGGTAAACATAGCTGGGGTGTGCTTCGCTCACGCACCGGAAGTCGCTCTACAGCCTTCTTGTTTTATATACCGAAGTACGTGGGACTTTTGAGATGTTTATTCCTGTACACAAAAAATACTTTTAGGTACTAGTGGGAAAAGCTTTTGATGTTCAAAAAGCTTTCTTGATTTCTCGAACACAACTTTTGAGTGACAGATAACTGAAATTTTAAAACACATTTTACTGTTGACAAGTTAGGTGTTTGACCTTAGCTCACCTGATGTTAAGTGACGATGTGGTCAAAGATGGTAAAGCACACCTAGCCTAGAATAGAACAGAACTAAACTGGCTCTTAAGTGAGGCGGCCGGACAGCGTTAGGTGCTTAGCGGCAGATTTATCAACTTGAGGTTGGTAGCTAGCCAGTCGAGTACTAAAAAAATACCCTACCACCATGATATGGTTTCCTCACGATGTTTTCACCGGCAGACCACGCTAACCACTGAGGTATCATCGCTACAAATTCAAATTATTTGGTCAAAGAGTAACTACTTTTAAATACCAGATTGTGACTTATCTCGCGCACATTCATATTTCACCAATACATTGCAGAACTGTGACTCAAACAAAATCCCGAGTGTAAAAGTTAGAGCCTTTTCCCAGTACTCGAATTAAAAGTCTTCAAGTAACAACGTACGTCGATAAATGATTCAGGCGGTAACCACCGAGGTAATGGTAATGACTCACCATCCTTCCGTACCTAATAGTGTCTAGTGACCAAGCTTTAGTTTTGCCACAGAGTGTAAAATCTACAGAAAAACAGTCGCATAGACAGCAAGCTACGCATTGTCGTCGATAGACACTTCGGAGAGGTCGGTATACATTCTGGGGCCCGCGGTCTACAATCGCGTAGCCGCTTTCATTCGGGATGCACCTTCCATCGCGTGCTTCAGAAGCAAACTAAGATCTTGGCTTCAAGAGGCCTTGTTTTATGCCTTTCACGATTATTTAAAAATAAGTGACTATTGAATTACAAGTAAGTACGAGTTTAATTAAGACAATTTTGTAGCGATGATAGCTCAGTGGTTAGTGCGGTCGCTTCGCATGCCGAAGGGCGTGGGTTCAAACCCCAACAATGAGCTTGAGCTGCCGGTGAAGGAAAACATCGTGAGGAAACCATAGCATGGTGGTAGGGTACTTTCTAGTACTCGGCTGGCTAGCTACCACCCTCAAGTTGAAAATCTGTCGCCAAGCATCTAACGGTGTGTTCCGGCATCCTCACTTGAGAGCCAGTTCCATTCCAGGCTAGGTGTGCTTTACCATCTTCGACCACACCGTCACTTAACATCAGGTGAGCTGTGGTCGAACACCTAGCCTGTCAGCTATAAAAAAAAAAAAAAATTAAAAAACACGAAATATTTATTTTTATTTGTCTGAGTGGGTGTTCCCCATATTCTCTTTTTAGATTTGATACATTATTTCGCTTTGATGCATAAAACCCAATCCCTTTTAAAATATCCTATAATTTGAAAATATGTCACCAGGACGACTATGATCATGATGAAATGACTTTTTTTTTTTACATTTGTTTTGACAATTTTTGGGTCTAAGATGATAACTGGCTTTCAATTGAAACTGCCGGAACACACCGTTAGCTAGCTGCTTGGCAAATTTTCAACGTAAAAGAGCTAGCATATCCCTATAGTTCTGCGGTGTGTGATCTTTTTCTTTACGTATTTCTGCCTCCGTAGTTACCTCCTTTCCACTGGCATGTAGAATAATGGTTTTGGGGCTCTACCTCACTGTAGAGCTTTTTATTTTAGTAGCCGTTTGACGTCAATACGTACTGAGAAGCTTATGCAATCTACTTTTACTGTGAAACTATTTTATGCTCTTATGATTCAAGTGGACTTCAAGGTAGCTGTTTGACATACTACTACTATATAAGCGTAGTTAATCGATTTTTTAAATCTGAGTTTTGAATATTAATATATAGGTACATACGCTATTTTGAGAAAAAAAAGTGGATGGGATTTCGGAAACCACAGGGCGACTCTAGTGCCCAATAATACTTAGTTATAAAATTTTGTCGAGAACGCGGAATCGTGTCACCCCATAGGATTTTTTCGTGTTTATGTATAAAAAATGCCAAATGACAAGCGTGAGCGTGGGAAAGTAATGTGGTGAAACATGACTTTTCGTGTTGCTTCCAAAACTCCACAATTTTTTTTTACTAACCCGCCACTAGGTTATCAGGGCATGACTAGACTCACTGGCACGGACTGCACTTGACTAAGACTAGACTTTGTCTGTAGGTAACTAAATATCTTAGACATTAATGGGAAAAACCAAAGCGCATCAAGGCCGCCGTATCCATTGCTGGGGAATTATAAAAAGAATTGTTACCGTTTTCCACATACATATCTACGAAAACTATGGGTATGTGCGTACCCATTTACTTCCATCTGCGCGCTAACCCTTGTCCATAACCACCTGCCTACCAACAACTAGTCATAGTTCGCAGACCATCCCTTTCGCACCTACCACATAAAATCAACGCTCAATATTAGCAATAGTATCTCATAACGCCGCACATCAATAACATTTGCACAGGGCCGGACTGCCGCCCGCCACCACTGGACAGAAGGGAGGTAGGTGCCCCCCTCCACTCAATGCGCACATCGGTTCAAATCAAAAGCTCTGTGAACGGTTGATGAAGCGAAAACTTCCGGCCCTGTAGGTACAATGATGAGCACGGACAGAGATAGAGTGGAAATGGGGACGGGGATCTGGGACGCGTTTAGCATTTCTTTCTTGGAAATGCTAGTGCGATGGAGTGACAATTTTAATTAAAAGGGTTCGATTGCACGGACGTGCTGGCGGTGGTGCGTTGATTGCCTCGATTTTTGGTACAGTGTCGTAGAAAACAAAATCTCATATTATTCCAAAACATTTGTTGTTTTTTTATTTCTGTGTATGTTGTAAAGGTTATTTGATTGAAAAATTAACCCAATTATATTTGTGGCATTCGTCATGTCAAAAGTAAACACCACAGTACCAGATATTCTGCCGCCAAGCAGTAGTGAGTAAACATTACTGTGTTCTGGTTTGAACGGTACTGAGGGTAATTACAGGACTATAACGGCTAACCATCGAATATCCCGAAGTAATGAGCGCCAGAGTAGCGATGCCTTATACTTTGTTTTGCTACTTAAAGTTCTGTGTATTGCTGCAATAGTCATGGGCATGCGTTATCTCTTACCATCAGGAAAGCATCTCATTCTTCTTATCACATTGATAAAAAAAAACTGAAACTGACAGAATTATGTACCTACTCTTGGAATAGAATTGAATTATTTATTAAACAAAAAGAACGTACACAAATAAAGATAATAATCAAGGCAGAAATTCCATGACTCAACAAAAATATTTGAACGAATAATATTAATACACTTTGACAGAGAAAATAAGCATTTCGTTTCAGGGCCGCTTTACACGTAACCCGCAAGGTGTTTCAATACGGGACCCACTCGCACGAAATCTGAGACAATAACGACCTGTCTACGATACAAAGCGCAAAAAATATGTATGAAATGCACATAAAGTTACAGTAAAGCAGTTGCGAAGAGGCCAAGCTCATTACGGCTCACCATTCCGTCTGGGGAGGAGGGAGGAACCCCCGGCCGTGTGGAGTCACGTATGAGGGGGAGCAATGATGTTTTTCAACAACGGCTTTGTGCACTTCATAATCGAAATGTATTGCGTGCGGTTATTTTGGACGCATTTGTTTTTTTTTTTTGCTTTTGAACAATTATATCGACGTCGAGAGTTATTGAACTTGATTTGATATCATTTTTAAAAACAAGTTTTTATTTATGTCCCAGCTAGGTAATGGTGCAAATTAAAATGGACGATCAAAATTAAACGTGTATACAAAATTTTGTGTCTATAGTATACTGGAATTTCTTCATCTAGAGCAGAAATTTCCAAGTGGAATGAAGTGTGTTTTTCAAGTGAAATTTCCTTGGGGTTTTGCCTCTACGTTTCTGATCCGTACGGCCAAGGAATGGAACAAGCTACCGGCTTCCTTGTTTCCTGATAGATATAATCTAGATCTTTTCAAGGTCAGAGTGAATAGGTATCTTCTAGGTCTGCGTGCTTCATCTTCGACCACATCGTCGCTTACCATCAGCCGAGTTAGAGGTCAAACGCGGACTTATCCGTTTACAAAAAAAAAAAAGGCCTATTCTGGGATAGAGTCCGGTCATGTTTTCCATAAACATGTATTATCATCGGAACTGAATCAGTGTCAAATTTCATAGGATAAGATGAATTTGTTGTAATTAAGCACGCACCGGAACAAACAAACATACAAATATTGCAACTTAAATAAAAACTTGTAAAAAGCCATGATTGTTATTAATAAAGCCGTAATAACTCTCTCGGTCTGCTCAAATTTCGGCGGGTTGACCGCGAGTGGCATTTATTTGACTGCCCTGTTAGCTCATTTGGTAAAGTTTTGCTTCGAGAGCTGAAGGACGTGGGTTCGATTCCCAAAAAAACCAATTTATGTGACAATAAATGTTTGTTCTATGCCTAGGTGTTCTATATAACTAGCTGCGCCCCGCGGTGTTACACGCTACATGTTTTCGGGATAAAAAGTAGCCTATGTGTTAATACAGAGTGTCAGCTACCTACATACCAAATTTCATCAAAATTAATTTAGTAGTTTTTGCGTGAAAGAGTAACAAACATCCATCCATCCAAACTTTCACACTTATAATATTAGTGGGATAAGTATGTATTTACAAAAAAAAAGTATTAAAGTATTCTGTTAGCAATCTGGTTTCCATAGTACAAGCTTTGCTTAGTTTGGAACTAGATGGCGCTGTGTGAAATGCCCTACAATGTTTTTTGATATATTTACCATTACGCATTTGATTCTGTACAAATTGAATCGAATAACGTAGTTATCCCATAAAAAGCATCTGTTGTAGATAAAAATACTCACAATATAGTTAATCACAATTATATTCACGTTCAAGTAATCTGCAAATCACTATAGGCAGCCAATTTTTAATATTCCCAAATGAAGTAACCGAGGGAAGACATTTGTCAACAACAGCAGTCAGTGTGACGGATGAGTCGGCGATGACGCGATGCCCCTCCCGCGCCGGGGAAGAGGGGCAGGGGGAAACGGGTGTCTTGCCCCCCTGTAACCTGCAGTACGTACTTATGTGAGTTAGCGCAATGGTCAGTATCTCTACGTTGGGTTCTATTACAGACTGTGGAATGAAATCTCACAACGATGTATTGAGAAAAATAATCTAAAAGCACATTTAAGACTAACGTCGCCTGTAAATATAAAATGAAACTGCAATTCCTAGCTTCGGAAACCATTGAATATGTGTAGTTATAAACTGTAACTTCATTGTTTACGCAAAACTATTTGAAGTTGTAATTTCAACTCAATTTTTTTCATTTTTCCTATCATGAATCTGAAAATGCTCGTTTCAGAGTGAGCGAGTGTTTTGTTTCTCTGTGTGTTATTTATGTTTGTATAATTATATTGTTTATGTAATTGAAATTTGTTTGTTTGTTACGTCACAATAAATTTGTCTAGTTTTTTTTTTCGTTAAATTTTTTTTTTAACTGAAATGTATACAATTTCAAGTAGGAAAAATAATAATTGAAATATAAAAATAAATGATATAGTTAAAATGTCAATGAAATTAATAAAATGTCAAGATAAAAATTAAAAACACTTTGTTAGAATTTGTCAATTAAATATTTATTAATTTTATAATAGGATTTTTGAACAAACAGTTTTCTTTAGTTTTATCTTGAATGGAACAGTTTTACTCATAAAGATAGAATTTATTAATTACGATATTAGTTTTAAGAAAAACATTAAATACTAGCGGACGCCCCGCGGTTTCACCCGCGTAGTTCCCGTTCCCGTGGGAATACAGGGATAAAAAGTAGCTTATGTCACCCGGGGATAGTGTAGCTTTCCAACGATGAAAGAATTTTTGAAATCGGTTCAATAGTTTCAGATCCTATTCAATACAAACAAACAATCAAATCATTCCTCTTTATAATAGTAGGTATATATACATAATTATAATTCAAATTTGTATGTTTTATGTCACAATAAAGTGTCGTCTTTTGTCTATTGTTAATTTTACTCATAAGGATAGAGTTTATTAATTTTAATATTGGTTTTGAGAAAAATATCATATACTGTAGTAAAAACTTTTAGCCTTTGACATAAACCAATTTCTTTTTTTTCAATTTTTTTTTTTGACATTTTTGCGCACCAACCAATAGTAGCTAAAATGGCTTGGACAAGAAGTTTTCAACAACATTTAAAACACTGTTCTTTCATATTGATACAATAACAAACCCGTTAAAGAACTTCTATACCACACTTGTCCGAGTTTGAGTTGTTTGTGTGATTCTAGTGCACTTTTCAACTGTTATCTACATGTTTTATTTTTGTCATTCCCCTAAGCTTAACTCGCACCGTTCGACCTCATATAGTAGACATCAAAACACTATTAATAGTCATGCTTTATAATAATCTAAAATACAAACAAAACTAGTTTCTATGGTCGAAAACTATTCTATTTTAAATTTGCTTATTAATTCACTTAATATGCGAAATACCGTTAATCTTGGCGTCAATACAAAAATAAAGAACGGTGAACTATGAGAAAATGGATTTTAATGATTTTAATTGACAACCCTGTTGGCTCATTGGTAGCATATCTGCGTTAAGAGTTGAAGGACGTGGGTTCGATTCCCGCTCAGGACAAACATTTTGTGTATCAACAAATGTTTCTTCTTGGGTGTTCTGTATGTACATTGTACTATAAGTATGCATTAACAAAAAAAAAGTATATATGTATTCTGTCAGTTATCTGACTTCTATCACACAAGTTCTGCTTAGTTTGGGGTCAGATGGCGCTGTTTGTAATGTCCTACGATATTCATTTATTTAATTTGTCATTACTACGAGGGAAGTCAATTTAAATAAATAAATAAATATCGTAGGACATTACACACAGCGCCATCTGACCCCAAACTAAGCAAAGCTTGTACTATGGGAATCAGATAACTGATAAAATACTTAAATACTTTTTTTTTGTAAATACATACTTATAATACATACAGTACACCCAGACACAGAACAAACATTTGTTTTATATCACAAAATACTTGTCCTGGGTGGGAATCGAACCCATTTGTTCTTATAGAGAACTGAATATACACTTTTAGTAGACCCCACTTGTTTGTTGTTTCAAATTTGAATTTCACATTGAAATTGTGTAGATAGGGATGTACTTAGAGATAGTGGTCGTGAATTTTATAGGTGCACCCCATGTTCTAGTATATACTCGTAGATAAGATAAGGCAGCTCTCTCTGTGACGGCAATGAGCAGCACAACAATGGCGCGCACGGTACAGCGCAGTTACACCGATTACACTACAACTATCATTACAGCGCACTATTGATTCCTAATCCGCACTTCCGGATGTTACGTAACCCCCCCGCCACCGGCCCCTTGCGCCCCCCTCTGCCCCTCAGGGCCCCCCTCCATCGCTGCAAAGATTTACAGCCGGCCGGGCCGTTTCGTTTGACGAATGATTGGCCGGCAGTTCGCTTGTTACAGGAAGCCTTTACGGATTGTTTTGTTTTGCCCGTTTTTGCTTTCCTAATGTGAAAATGTCACGGATTGGGGACAAATGTTTATAGATACTAGGACAGATTCGAAAGCTTAATCGTCCAATACCTCACTACTAAATATAAATCCAAGTTTTCCGAGATCGAGGTCAGAGCACACGTTGTAGGGCTAGCCTAACTTTAATATGGCTAAGTTAAGGCGCGGTTAGACCGTCGAATACAGAAATGTATTTGTTTTGAACGTCAAGTATAACTTAACCAAATCATTTTTTCTTTTTCTGTTTGTTGGTTTTTATGTTGCAAAATAAAATGTTTTTATTTCATTCTTTCAAGTACTTTTTTCGAAAAAAAAAAACAACTATTATGTTCTATAGAATACATAAATAAATAATCAAACACAACTTTGAAAATAGGTATAGTGTCTTTGTTGAAAGTATTTACTAATTTTAACAATGTTTTTATTTTTCTATCGAGTCTGTAATGTAAACAGTAAAGGTATTTTTTCATCCTAATCTCAGATCTTACGTTTTTGCTACTATCCTATTTAGAGGTAGATAGATGTCGTCTGGGCAGATACTATCCCAATAATTTACTGTGCTCCGGTTTGAATATACTGCTGCTAAAGAAATTACAGGGCTGTCGAGACTAACCATCGAAAGTCTCAAAGTAACGAGTGCCAAAGCAGCGATGCCCAGTACTTTATTTTGTTACTGAAAGTTCAGTTTTTTGCTGCAATGGCACCTAATGGACAGAAGTTATCTCTTACCATCAGGAGAGCGTATGTTGTATCACTACTTATACTTACATTAAATTCTCATATTCTTTTTTTTCTTTTTTTTTTTAATGGTTGACAGTCTAGTTGTTTTGACCACAGCTCACCTGATGTTAAGTGAAGGTGTGGTCGAAGATGGTAAAGCACACCTAGCCTGGAATGGAACTGGCTCTCAAGTGAGGCTGCCGGAACACACCGTTAGATGGCTAGCCAGCCGAGTACTAGAAAGTACCCTACCACCATGCTATGGTTTCCTCACGATGTTTTCCTTCACCGGCAGCTCAAGCTCATTGTTGGGGTTTGAACCCACGCCCTTCGGCATGCGAACCTACCGCGCTAACCACTGAGCTATCATCGCTACAAATTCATACAAATTCTCTATTGTACTCAAACCTTTTTTAAAGATGAAAATGCAAATCTAAATTGAACCGCACGGGTCGTGAAACAATTATAGATAAAACTAAATACTGAAATAAGTGGCACTATTTTGGAAGATACAATGAGGTAACTGGAACACAAACATAGGGCAGATTACAAGCTATTACAAGATTACATTCCATAGTACAAGCTTTGCTTAGTTTGGGGTCAGATGGCGCTGTGTGTAATGTCCTACGATATTTATGATTATTCGGTGACAAAGCAAAGCAATAGAAAACAAGCCAAAGCCACGTTTTAGATTTTAACCGCTAAACAATGGAGTTTGCTACTCGAGTGGGTGTTCCCTGATAGATACAATCTGGGTACCTTCAAGTCGCGAGTGAATCGGTTTCTTCTAGGCGAGCGTGCTCCTCCGTAGACCGCATCTTCGCTTAACATCAGGCGAGTTGGCGATCAAACGCAAGCCTTTATGTAATAAAAAAAGATCGTCATTGTGCTTAACAGAGAGAGTAAAGAATACGAGTTTCACAAAACATAAGAACTGATTTTTTTTTTGCAGTTAATATTTAAGCAAAAACTGGTACAGTTATCTTTTTTTTAATACAGCGGATATACAACAGGAATGAAACAGTCCAGACGCTCTCCTGATGATAAGATTTAACGCATATATGACCATTGCAGCGATATACAGAACTCAAAATAATAAAACAAAGTCCAGGGCATCGCTGCTTTGGCGCTCATTAATTTGAGACTTTCGATGGTTAGTCTGGACAGCCCTGTAATTTCGCTAGCTGCAGTACACTTCAAATCGGAACACAGTAATGTTTACACACTACTGCTTGGAGGCAGAATATCTGGTACTACTACCAAGCTATCTATCAACAAACTTGTTATCTGCACTCATAATTATTAGTTTATCATTCCGAATGTAATGTTTGGTAACAAATACTTTTTTGTGGAATATTTCTTTGTAATCACATTTATCAATAAAATACTAACGATGCATGACATGTTTACAATCTAATGTAATTAAAACATCAAAAGATCCTCTCGGGAATGTATTAGTTAAGTAGGTACACAATACAGTCGGCAAGAATAAAAGTTGAGAAAAGGAGAAAGTTCATAAACCCGAATTGACGTAGAAACTTAGGGAATCAATAACAACTTAGGACAGGAATAGCCTGGCTAAAATCACAAATACATGGTGTTGCCCACAGGCGGTAATGTGAGTTAAGATAAAATAAGGGATACAGTATTGTTATCACGAGAAAAATATGTACAATTAAAACAGACTTGAAAGGTAACCAAAGGAGAGATGGTCTCATACGTAATACTTACTACATAGATAGATAAATAGAAGCTCTTTACTGTGCACACCAAAATTTTTAAAAAAGAAGTAAAGAAAACAAAAGAATCTTATGAGTTAGTGCCACAAGTGGCGGTCTTATTGCTAAGAGCGATCTCTTCCAAGCAACCAAAGAATGGAACACACGATACATCTTAAAAACAGACGGGAGGTGTAGGTCAGCGTAGGTAGGTACCACCGCAAGACATTCTGCCGCCAAGCAGTAGTGTGTAAACATTACTGTGTTCACGTTTGAAGGGTACCGCAGCAACATTACAGGAGTATTGAGACTATCCATCGAATCTCTCAAAGTAATGAGTGATTCCGCGTGACCAAACCAGCGATTCTCAGAACTCGTACTACAGCTTGTTATTGCAATTCTTGTTAGGCGTTCAGGAATTATCTACGCAACTGCAAATCGTAAGGTTCATAGTTGCATAGTTTTTATTACGAGGGCTGGTCTTTGTTTTACTACTCACAGTTCAGGGCACGGCCACAATGGTCATGGACAGGCGTTATCTCTTACCATCAGGAGAGGGCTTCATTCGATGGTCATTTTTCAATATTAAAATATTAAAAAAATAACGATCAACTGCATTGCAAAATTATAATTATACATATATTTTTGATGCAAGTTTCGCGTAGAAATCGCGAATTTATAATATTTAAATAAATAAAGATAATATCAGTGCATCGCGGTGTCTAATCGATAAAACGTGTTAAGCAAAGTATTTGAAATATCGGTGCTTCAGCAAGATGTGCAATTTGCATAGTTGTGGTTATATAACAAAAAATATATAAAATACCTAAATATTGAAGGATTCCTATAAAATTTACTTCATACATCTTAACACTCTTAATGATTTTATCACACATATTTTTTGCACAAGAAAGATAGATTCAAATCAGATAATTAAGATACAAAATGAGGATTTCCCTCAGCATAATGCTGGTGATACTAAGCGGTATAACCAGCCCCGGTCTTCCGGTGAACCCTAGTAATAATAAAGCTAATTGACTTACCAATAAAAACAGAACACATGACAAATAAAAAATTAAAAAAGAAAAAGTCATTGTAAGGAAAATTAAATCTTGAATCTCAGGATTATGATATTATAAGAAGGCATTGGCGGTAGATCTCCTTAGCAGGAAGTCGTCTAGGTGGTTCCACCGCAGTACCTACCAGATATTCTGCCAACAAGTAGTAGTTTCCAAACATAACTGTGTTCCAGTTTGAAGGATACTGCAGCTAGCGAAATTACAGGGCTGTTGAGTCTAACCATCGAAAGTCTCAAAGTAATGAGTGCCAAAGCAGCGATGCCCTGGACTTCGTTTGCTACTCAAAATTCTGTAAATTACTGCAATGGATATGTGTTATCTCTTACTATCAGGATAGCGTCTCGTTTGTCTCATTACTTTACTCATACACAATCCAGAAAAAAACGCTATAAGCCCACTTTCTTGAGCAATTGCGTAAAAAATAAAGTATCTACATAAGCCCAAATGTGATGAAAAGTTGTCTCAATAAAACAAACAAAAGAAAGCGATGACGTAGGAGCTAACGCCAAATTCGATAATTACATAAGTAGATTCGTACATGCCTAAGTGTTGAGGTTGATAGTGTATTTCTTTCTTTCTTCTTTATAAGTTTTTTCAGTATTTTGCCGAGCCGGGAGTCGCGGGAAGTGAACCGGTTACGTCATTGCGCACTTATGCTGTTTATTTTCCCACATATCTATTGTAATGGAGATCTTGCGAGCGAACATTGATTCCTTGTGATCATAATCGTATTTTTAACATCAATCGCCAGATCTAAAGCAACATTTCAACATTTATTTAACGATGTAATGCACGTTTCGTTTTCGATACTCAGATGTATTTTTTTTTAATTGTGTATTGTATCTGCTTCCTGAAACTATATCATCGTGACAATGGATACGAGGTAAATGAGAAAAAAAAATAGTAAGTCTTTAGAAAACAAAATAAAAACAAGTCGAAACGTTCACGAACTTGTATTCGATGGGAAAACATGAAGCGCGCGGAAAGCAAGCGAAAGTAGCGGCCGGAAAATTTATAGGTTGAGCGTAACGGGTGAGGGCGACGACGCAACGGATGACGTCCTGAAAGGGCATGCTTCACCGGGCGCGCGCGATCGCCGCCGCCGGCCGCGCGCGCCGCCGTGGGCGGCCGCTGTGGGCGTGCAGGCGCTGCACCGCCCCGCCCCGCGCGCCCCACGCTGTTTATTCTCGACTCTGCTGGCGGGGCGACAGTCGCCCGCGTGACGCGCACCGGATCGCACGCGTGCGTCAGGTACCTGCGCGACGGACGGACAGAGCGGTGCATCCGACCGCGGACATCACTAAAAACGTGACGACGAATTTCGGACGTAACATCGTGTCGCGATTTGATCGAACGCGAGAAGGGTGTTAGGGCGGCGGTGTCGCGGAAAATGCATTTCCCGGGTGGTGCAAGGCGCAGGCGGAGGGTCGCGGGGGTGGGTGCATGCTGTGATGGACATCGTATTGATTTCTATCTGGCCGCTCCTCCCTTGTAGTGGCGGTGCAGGGCGCGCCATCGATCGCTGCACCGGCCCTTCGATCGCCTCCCCGCGGCTCCGCTCGGACCGCTGCAGTGCTCAGTGTTGTTGAGTGACGTTCAGTTTGCCTTTTCCGTGTTACGTCACGCGTGGATGCAACTGCGTGATTTACTTTAATGCGTGCAAGTTAGTTAACAATTCGTGAGTACTTAATTGATCGATAAGTATTCAATTATCTATAATTGTCCGAGTAATTAAAACGAAGTAATGGACATATTTGTAACGTGAATTGTTGAGCTCATTTCTTTACAATTCAATTAAACTACAAGACGTCTCTGAAGTTTGTTAATTTTAAATAAGTAATTAAATTTGTAATCGAATTTACAAAGTTGGTATTATTGTGTAAATATTTTTATAGCTTTGTTTTTTTAAAATTAAATAACTGAACTTTTAATTGTACGTAAATAATTAAACAGGTAGGTTCCTACACCGCGACCAAACAAAGTTCGTCTCGACGCAGAATAAATATTTATCATCGCTCCGCCACCCTTCTCTGCGCGCACAAATCATAAATTCAAGCGCACGATTTCTAATTACCCGTCGAATTGTCACCGCTCGTTCCGACCGCATTGTTTCAACCTCAACATATTCGAATAAACACTAAACGCAACCTTCTTTTACAGAAAACAAAACATAAACGCAATACAAAAAAAATACAAGCTTTAAATTATTCCAATTTTAAAATTAAAGAAGATAACAAAAGAGGATCGCACGGAAGAGTCTGCGCGCGGAGGTCAAAGAGTAGCGATAGGCAGTTTGTTGTGGTGCGCAGAAGTGACAGGCATTAAAGTGGCGGCGACAGTGGGCGCGCGGTTGGAATGCGCGGGATTGGATTCGTTTAGCGCGCGCGCACGCCCCGACACCGTGCCGCCCTCGGAACACCCGGCCATGGCGACCGAGACCGGTGAGTACCAACTATATCTACACTGCACTATTTTCCTACTATACGCACAAGTTCCTAAGCATTGTACAATAATAACTAAATTTTATAAAAATGCGAATGTGTGTTTATTTTACACTTCTACGTCACTACTCAACTGATCATTATGGAATATTGCATACACGTTGTCAAAAGAACAGAAAAAGACATTACTTAGTATAAAATGTTGTACTTAGTATAAAAACCTTGTAGGTAGGTACCTACTTAGTATAAAATATAGTCACTTTATATACATACATAATTTATTTCCAAAAGTATAGATACCCATGTATATTTAAAACACAGAATATCAAAGGATTTTAGTATAAATTACTATAAAGCTATACATTTTTATTGCATTTTCTTGGAGCCTGTTATGTCCGATGGATTTGGTATGTAATAAATTAGATCTATTGACAATCTTGTAAATGAATGGTCAGCGTAAAAAAACAGACAAATGTCATATCAGTTTTTCGACACTTATATCTCAATTTATCGATTAATGAAAATTAAATTTAAAGTTGTCACCGTATAAATACTTTTGTGTAGGTACTGTTAGTAACTCAATCCAACATTAACTCGCATCTTCATAACAAAGCACAAATATAGAATTATAACGACAGTTGCGGCGGCGACCGACTCGATCCTGCCATTTAAAACAAACCGTGCGGTTTGGTAAAAAAAATTGGGACCCCGAAAGTATTCGGACGAAACAACTGAATTGTTTACCAACAGTAGACAGCGTACGTATATGCGTATCGCGCCGTCCACCCGTCACACGTACGGTACATGAGTTCGTTGATATTCACCCCCCGCCCCCGGTCCTGCGACCCCCTGTCTCCCTGCTCCCCCGGCCCCCAGGATCATCCCCCCGCAGGATCGGGGGGATGAGAATCGCCGCGGCTCTTGTTTAATGATGTTCCCGTCGTTTACTCAAGATTAGAGTGTTTTTTATCGCGTTATTTTGTTCGTGGAATGCATTTTATTTTTAATCAAATTGAGTTTTTTATGTCAATTTGGAGAGAAATAAAAAACAAACCAAAAAAAATTTTACAAACTTACTAGGTATACAGTAGGTACACCTACCTACGGCATCTTTCATTGAAATAAAATGTTGTATCTTTTTTTGGTCGTATCTATCTGTTGTTCACCACAGCGCACCTGATGTTACGGTTAGTGACGGTGTGGTCGAAGATAGTAAACACACCTAGCCTAGAATAGAACTGGCTCTCAAGTGCGGCTGCCGGAACACACTTTCATAGTAATATTTATTGTTGTTAGATACTTGGCGACAGAGATGGTAGCTTGTCATCTGAGTAGGTACTACTTAGAAAGTACCCTACCACCATGCCTTGTTTTCTCACGATGTTTTCCTTCATCGGCAGCTTAAACTCATTGTTGTTGTTTGAACCCACGCTTTTTGGCGTGTGAACCGACCGCACTAACCACCGAGCTATTATCGCTACCACATATCTATGAATTCCACGCATAATTAAAATCATTGTAAAACAAAACACAAACATATTGTAATTGACATCAACTGCGACCATGTAGTTTAGAAAAAATATCCCACTAGGTTTAGCCGCGAAAAAACTATCGATCCTCAACGCGTTTACTTTCAATAACGCCAAGTACTGACAGTGCAACCATAACAGCAGGATATGATTTACCCCCGTCGAGGATCCTACAATCGCGCTCACCCTCCGGCTTCCAGACTAGGGTGACGAATCGACGAGACAGGGGGATCAAACGTGCATTCACACTCAAAATAACTCTTTGACACAACTCATTTATTTACTCCCTCGAGAGTTTAATGTCTCCGCGCCGACTTGAATGGAGTCTTTACTCCCAGTTCACACTTCATTGCTTACTTACTCCAAACTCCGACCAAAATCAATATGCGGAATTGCAAAAGTGACATTTTTTTTAAGCAATAGTTTCAAACAAATTCGAGATGACAATGATACGAATTGGAAACTATTGCGTCGAAGACATTGACGCAACAAAGTTCAGCATCGACAGGTCAAGCGGAGTTGAAAATGAGAACTGTCATTTTTATTTATAAAGTAAAAAAAAACTTCCGAGATGAACGGGCTCGTTACACCGGATGCCCGGAGATTAATTAGGTCCCTAAATCTTAGTAGCCGAACCACGACAATCGGAACACAGCGGAGTTCCCAAACTTTCAGCTAATTTTAAACTTGGGCGTCTCTTAAATTTAAGACTTGGCAATTTTCAATTTCTGAGGACAATCTGACAAAAACAGTAATCACGGGACCGACCCGCATTAAGCAAACACTTTATTTAAATTTAAATGTTTGTAAGTTTTATAAAAACATGGCTATGGTTTCAGTTTTTTTTTCTACAAACCTCTTGTGCTACCACCGCTTGCATTTCCCAACTTTTAATGACCCTGCACATATGTGAACAAAGTATATTTATTGTCTTTGAAATATTCTATAGCTATGCACGCTAAACTACCATCATATATAGCGGCATGTGACCTTTTGCACTTTTAATACTTTTTTATTCATTCCATTCGTCATTTGATTCTTTTATAACAGAAAGTATTTTGAAGACAAAAGTCGCAAAAGAAGTTATTGACACATGCAAAACATTAAGCGTTAAGGTATCAACAATACATTATGTATACCGATCTGTACAAGACACGATTTCAATTTTAAAATGACTCCCGTTGTTTCCCAGATTTCGTTCGGACGGATGGTCGTGCGCAAATTCTGTAATGAATTTGAATTTTATTCACAACTTAGCATCTGGTGCTGGATTGTTTTTGGCTGGCGACAAAAACGTATCGGAAGCGATTTGCATTTGGTTTCCATCAACTTGAATAATAATATAATCAGTAGTTACATTTATTTCTTCAACTACCTAAAAGGTCCATTGAAATAAGCTCTTAAAGCTGAAGTGTTATTTTATGGAAAAGATCCAAAAATTCTAAGAAGATTGGGTATATTAAAAACCCAAACCCAAGTATCAAAACAACAGCTAAACAATTCAATGCAAGAGTATAAATTAAACAAAATTTAAGGAAAACATTGTAACATAATTTTATTTAGCGCACGGGGAAGCGTGGAGTGGGTAAGTAGGTAGGTAGTGTCTTCGACATTAGTCACGCCCGGGTTTAAGATATTTGAGATCCTTGACATTTTGTGAAATATTACCCATCTTCAATTATTACCTGCGGGTCCGAGATTGCTCATCTGTTTTAATTACGTAACTCTTAGAAGTGTTTTATGTAAACTACCGTTAAATGTCTTCGTTGGATGTAAAACGGTAAAGCACATTTCGTGTCGCTCCGGCTTTTTAAATTTTATGGGCGATTGCTATTTTTATTACACTCTTTAGTATTTTTGAAGATAATCAGCCGGACGTAAACCTGAACTGGGCATTGATGACGATTACCAGACTTATTCGTTTCTTAAATTAAAAAAACTTGAATTTTTTTTTATTCCTATAAATATGCTTGCATTTGACCGCCATCTCGCCTGATGTTAAGCGAAGATGCTGTCCACAATGAAGCACGCTTGGATAGAAGAAAATGGTTCACTCGCGACTTGAAGGCACGCAGGTTGTTATTGATGTTAATTGCTTTTGTCCTTATTGCAAGATAATCAATCAACAATTACCTATAAAATGGAAATGTGTTCGAAATAACCATTCTTTGTCATTCTTTAGTCTAGTGAAAGACGAACCTACCTACCTACGCAGCAGCGGACAATAGATACGCTTCATTATATCACGATGATATGTTATATAGTACTGACATACCTATTTTTCTTTGCCTATTTAGATATATTTCTTAGTGGTTCATATTATATGTAGCTGAAATGCCGAGACAAACCTCTGCGAGGTTATTTGTGATTGTTAATTTAATATAAATTCAAGAAAATACAAACTTGTCAAAGTGCGTTCAGAAGTAAGAATATGCCATGCGAACATTTAAATCCAAATCTGTCTAATATTTAAAAAAAAAATTACAACATCTATAAAGTCATCAGTCACTAATTTGTATTAGGTATGCCCAATACGAAATCAACCTTAAAGTGGTTCGATTTCCATACAAATAATTTTTTGCCATTTATGGACAAATGGAGCATAATTTTACAGTGAAATCAAAACTACTGGTGTTTATTTTGGCCTTTATTTTCGGTAAAATAATCTACTGTTTTATTCAAGCAATTGTGATTTCCCGCAAGTAAAGACCAAAATAAATGCCAGCATCTGTGATTTCACCGTAAAATTATGCTCCATTTGTCCATAAATGGCAAAAATTTATTTGTATGGAAATCGTACCACCTTAACACTCAAGTACGACGACAAAAAAAACAATGACTAATTCATATTGGCGATTAATATATCTAGTACTTACCATTATTAAGAATATGTATTCCATTCGCCATGTCTTTACAAAGTAGGTAGGTATCCTTTAGAATTTTTGTGCGCATTTTTAGTAGCGTGTATTAGGACCACAAGGTTAGGTTATACATCATATACATAACACCTTATGCGATAAGAAAAGATACTAATAGATGATTTTTAAACTGTAACAAACACAATACTAGCAAAACATCGACAACTTTAATGTTGCGTTACCAATAAGCATCAAATACTTTTTATCTAGCAGACAGATCGTTTTGCCACTCTTTATATAGGTAATAAACGCGTTTATTTTTCTATTATAGGCTTGTGTTCAAATACAATCAGCCTGATGTTAAACAATGGTGCCGATGGAGCACAATTACCTAGAACCTGTTTAACCTAGATTTGAATACATCCAAAGTAGCAGCAGAATTAATTTGGAATAAGCGTGCTCAATCGTAGACCGCATCTGCATAAAAGCTTCCTACATATCGACTTAGCCTACGGCGAGTAAAATTTAGCTTCTAGCAGACCAGCTTGTGTGACAAAGCCATCACAAACGGCGACAATTTCAGCAGGTTTCTGTGTTCTGGGGCAACGCCTCAAAGGCAAAAATCAGACGAGTTTACGGTCAAATGGTTATTTAATCGTCATCATCATCATAGCCGTAGAACGTCCACCGCTGGACATAGATTTCCATAAAGACCGGTTAAAAGCGGCTAGTATCTAGCGCGTTCCTGCGGTCTTCATTAGGTCGTCTGTCCACCTCGTGGGTGGACGACTGGACGTCCTGCGCTGCGCTTGCCGATCCGTGGTCTCCATTCGAGAATATTAAATAAATAGGTAGATAGAAACTATTTACTGTGCATACCAGAAATAGAAAAAAATGTACAGAAAACAAAAGAATCTTATGACAGAGCAAGTGCCAAAAGTGGCAGCCTTATCGCTAAAAGCGATCTCTTCCAAGCAAACATGAATGAAAAATATTAAAACAAAAATTAAATACTAAAGTAGTAATCATGCAAGCAAAGTAGTAAATCAGTAGTGTGCATTTCAGGCGGCGCCGCGGCCGGTGGCGAGCAGCAATACTCGCTGCGTTGGAACGACTTCCACTCGGCCATGGTGTCGTCGTTCCGCCGGCTGCGCGACGAGGAGGACTTTGTCGACGTCACCCTCGCTTGTGCAGGGGCCACCTTCTCCGCACATAAGGTACGCATAGATTTATAGCCATATTTTTAGTTTGGTTAGTGCTGAAAATCGGCGCTGCGGAGTAATCCCCAGCACAATAGATTTATGCCATATTTTTGTTTTGGTTTGTCCTGAAAATCAGCGCCGCGGAGTAATCCTCAGCACAATTGCTGAGCACTGACCGCTTTTCTTTTTAATGCACTAGACAAGACACTGCAGCGGTAATCTTCTTACAGACGGTTAAAATTTGTTATGTCTGTATGTTAGTTTAAATCTTTTTACTTGCATGCAGTATCTAATGTTTTAGAAAAAAAATTATGTTTTTCTTTCTTTCTTTATAAGTATTGCAACAGTATTCGAATCTAATCTCTACGTTTGACATTATTTATCGTAG
Source organism: Biston betularia (assembly GCA_905404145.2). Lineage (NCBI taxonomy): Eukaryota > Metazoa > Arthropoda > Insecta > Lepidoptera > Geometridae > Biston > Biston betularia. The sequence goes on from FR989863.1 coordinate 1,076,876, forward strand.
TACAGTTTTGGCTTTTTTTATAAATTTATGACAGTTTATGTGTTTTACCACAGGTCACCTGATGTGACCGTATTGTCTAAGATGGTAAAAAGCATACTTAACCTGGAATGGAACTGGCTTTCAAGTAAGGTTGCCGGAACATGCTTGGCGGCAGATTTTGAACTTGAGAGTGGTAGCTAGCCAACCGAGTACCTACCTACTACAAAGTACCTTACCACCACGTTATGGTTTCCTCACGATGTTTTCTTTCAACGGCATTTCAGGAGCAATGTTAAGGTTTGAACCCACGCTTTTCGTTGCCTTCGTATGTATCTTTCTGAATAACCTTGACAGGTAATAATTATGGATGTGCTCACATTAATCCATGGCTTTAAGCAGTAGTGTGTAAACATTACTGTGTTCCGGTTAGAAGGGTAGGTAGGTACTGCAGCTAGCGAAATTTCAGGGTTGTTGAGACTAACCATTTAATGTTTCGAAAGTAATGAGCGCCAAAGCAGCGATGCCCTGGACTTTGTTTTGTTCAAAGTTCAGTTGCAATGGCCATGGCCAGGCGTTATCTCTTACCATCAGGAGCGTCCCGTTCGTCTCATTACTTTTACACAAAATAATAAGAATAATAATGAACCACGACATTTACGAAGTGATGGTTAAACCTGAAAACAAAATTGTTTACCTTTAGGTATTCGGACTTTTATTGCTATTAAAATCGTATTATTAATGCAATAATAATAAAGATATAAAATATTTTCGTTTCAAGTGTCAATATTGACTATTTTATCTAATCCATGAATTTAACTTTCAAGGTGGTGCTATCAGCCTGCAGTCCTTACTTCCGCAGACTTCTGAAGGCCAACCCATGCCAACATCCGATCGTCATCTTAAGAGATGTTCATGATAAGGACATGGAAAGCCTGCTTAGGTGCGTACTAATTGTTTTCACAATAAAAATAAAATATTTATTTGCCATCGATACTTGTGAGCAAATTTTTGATGCGTGCAAAATAATTTCAGGTTCATGTACCAAGGCGAAGTGCATATCGGTCAAGAACAGCTTAAGGAATTTCTGAAGGCAGCCCAGTTGCTTCAAGTCCGAGGACTGACTGATGTTCCAGCGCCGGGACCTTTAGCTACTATTGACCAGAAAGCTTCACCGGTAAGTAATCAAGATTCTTGCTGAAGACCCAGTTTGAGCATCAGTACTATTTGAAGTGAAAACTTCCTTAAGCCGTTGAGCGATTTTTTGCTAGAGGTAAACTTATGGGTTCGCGTTACAGACATGCTAATGCGAAACTTCTGTCAGTAGCCCCAGTGACTGCCTTTTTGAATTACAAGCTAGGTTTTTTTAACTTAAATTAGATCTACGTTTGGCCACCCAACTCGTGTAAAGCCCACCTAATGTAAAGCGACGGTGTGACTGAGGATAGAGCACGCTGATCTAGAAGAAATCTTTTCACTTTAGCCTTAAAAACGTCCAAAGGAAACAGAGAAGCCGGCAGAGTTCTATTCATGGGCTGTACGCGTCAAAAAAGTAGAATAGAATAGAAAGTAGGTGTTTGATCACAGCTTATCTGATGTTATGTGACAGTGTGGTCGAATATGCTAAACGTACCTACGTAGTCTAGAATGGGAACTGGTACTCAAGTAAGACTGCCATAATACACCGTTAGGTGCTTGGCGGCAGATATTTATCTTAAGAGATGTCGGTTAGCTGGCGGAGTACACAAAAGTACTCTATGCTATAGTTTCTTTCATCTGCAATTCAAGTTCATTGTTGGCATTTGAACCTACCCTCCGGCGTGTGATTCCGCTCTCACTCTCAGCTATAATCACTATAAAAAGTTCGTACTTCTAAACAATCTTGAATATAATTGCAAAAACAAACTTTACAAAATAAAGCTCAGCAAATGATGATTAATAAACTTACCTTACCGCATCATCACATCATCGTTAGCGCGATCAATGAATGTTTAGTTTTTTTATAGTAGTGAGTAATAAAACGAACATGATGCTCTCGTGATGGTAAGAGATAACAATTAACAACACTTGCTCATGACACTCAGCGGTACCGACAACAGAATAAACATAAAAATGCTAAAAGTATAATAACTGTTATTGATTTTTCTATTTATTTAAAATTTGATTTGAATATAAATTTTGTTCTTTATTGTATTAATACAGTCTGCATCATCATGGACGGAAACTGGAAGCGGTGGTTCTCGCGAAGGCCGAGACCCTCAACAGCGCGAAGGTCGAAGGTCAAGGAAGCCTGACGACGCTGCCAATACTCCCCCACCGAAACGAGCCAGATCCTCAGACTTATACCAGGCTCAACTTAAGTCCAGGTGAATAGAGATAATTCTTTCTTAGGTTATTCTTAAAAATGAGATGTAAACATTTAGAATTGTTTTGAAGGCCTTTAGATTTATAGTATTTTTTTTTTTTACTTTCCTGGTTTAGGACGGAGCAGCTGTTGTCGGTGCAGGGGGGCAGCCCTGAACGCTTAGGAACCAACGGACACGAGTTGTCTTTGTTTGGCCAGACTTTGGACAACTCTCAAATCCAGCACCTTTCAGGGGGAGTTTCCAACAATTTGGTGAGTTTATCTTTTCATCTACTTTTATAGTTAATTTTGACAACATAATCTCTTCATGAAGCGAAAACAAAAATTAAGTACTGAACTTACTTTTCCGCGACCCCAAAAAAGGAGTGTAATGTTTTCAATGTTCATGTATGTACTTATGTGAGTTTCTTCATTCCACCATAACTTTTAAATGATTTGAAAATTTGAAAGCATGGGGTTACGTTAGAATCCTTACATCATCCCGAGAAACACTGACTATGAATTTAAAATAATAGGTAAGTATATATATTAGTGGTCATTCGTGCTTTTTCGAATTCCTTAATTAAGCTTGTTATTCTTCTAAGGAAATATTTTTTTGTTGTAGTCTGGCGACGGAGAAGAATCGTCATCAGATGCAGGCGCAAGTGATACGGAAGGTGAGCCTCGCGCCAAGCAGGAACCTCTCGACTACGACGACCCGGCCACCATGGCTAACGCGAACGGAAACCTCCCCCACAATTTCCCCGGACTACTCAACTTGCCAGGCATGTATCAACGTCCAATGTTCAACTTCCATTCAACCGTCCCCGATTCCAAAAATAAACGATTGTCTACCTTCACAGGCTTTGCAGGTCTGCCCGGGCCATCGGGAATACCAGACAACTATGGTAAGTAATCCTACTCTACTACACTAATAACTTTTCCACTACATGACTCAGTAATTACGTTCAGTAATATTATTATTATGTGATGTGACGAAATATTTCAGAAATAGCGATTATAGATTGACTAACGATTTTGATCGCAACGGCACAAACAAAGAAGTCAAATATATCATTAATTGTACATTACCGAGTCATGTACCAAGGAAATATGTAATAACACTAACAATTAATAATAAGGAGAATGACACCAAAACACTTAATTAGTCTATTAATGCCGTTAAAGGAATCATTAACTTGTCCCCAAAATGTACCTACCTGTAAGAACGCAATTAGGAAATCAAGCAACAATGGAAGTTAGGTAGGAACGAAGTCGATCGATGTACCGAGCCGAGTCGTGTACGAATGTAGGGTGTCGCGAGCACTGAACGAGACCTCCGTCTGCCCCAGGAGCGACCTGGGCGAGCGGGCCGGGCGGGCCGTGCGGCGCGGGCGGCGACAAGCCGGCCGCGGCCCCGGGGGCCAAGGCCGACGAGCGCTACGGGTACGCGGTCGCCGCCGGCGGCGCCTTCGCTAATGGTGAGCCGGGCAAGCCCGCGTGCCCCGAGTGCGGCAAGCTGTACAGCAACAACAGCAACCTCAAACAGCACATACTGAACGTGCACGCGGCGCGCGACCTGGCGCACGCCTGCCCCGTCTGCGGCAAGGGATTCAAGACGCGCCAGTACATGCAGATACACATGAACTCTATACACGGCGTGAAGCAGAGGAGGCGCGAGCCCCCGCCCCCGCCCGATGGGCACGCTCACAACAGCGCCTGACTTGCCGACTGTGTCTAACCGCCGCCTCTGTGTTACAGGGGCGGCCCTCGCGGGCGGGGCGCTGGCCTACCGGCCGCAGTGTCCGCTGTGCGGCCGCGTCTACTCCTCCACCTCCAACCTGCGCCAGCATATGCTCAATGTGCACTCGCAGACCGACCGCGACCAGTGGTTCCCGTGCCAGCACTGCGGAAAGAAGTGCAAAACCAAGCACTACCTGATCAACCACCAGCTACAAGCGCACGGCATCCGCCAGCGGCAGAACTCCTAGAGACGGCGCGACGCCGAGCGAGCCCCGCCGCCCGTCCCGCCCCCGCTCGGCGCCTGGTGGTGAACCCCCCACATAGAACGACGATGTGCCAACGGAACGCAAACGAGGACCGGGACTGTGTACCGATATATACAAACGTAATATTTTTAGAGAGTTTATTGAGATGGAGAAAGATCAGAGCGCGTCGCTCTCGGTCGGGTTTGCCAGCCGCCGGACGGTATTGTAACATGGTGGTGTCGGCATTGCAGATGCCGCGGCGGCAAACCCGAGCCGGGGCGCGAGCGAGCCGCTCGAGTGGTCAGAGGGGGGCGTGCAGTGCCCGCTGTGCCGCACGGCGCTGGCCGGGCCGGCGGCGGCGCGCCGCCACCTGGAGGCGCACTACCCGCGCGACTCGCCGCTGTGCCCCGTGGCCGAGTGCGCGCGCTACTTCGCGCACCCCAACTCCGTGCGGAACCACATGAGGATCAAACACCGCCCGCAGTGGGAGAAGATGAAGACGTTGAAGTGGAGCTGTGGATGGGCCACCTAGAGACGTGTATCGACAATCGACGGCTGTGAAACGAGACACCGACGGGCTCGCGGCCCGACCGCCAAACTATGATCTCCACGATGCATTTTTCGTATGAAGCTATCATGTTCATGTAACGTTGTATAAAGCGGTAGATATAAATCGACTGATGAAATTATTTTTGTAGTAGTTATAGACTGATATTATTTAAGGTTTGTAATTGTAAGTGCATTATATGACATGTGATGATTGGTGCCATTGATAGGATACGAAGTACGACGACTGTCGGTTGCTCTGAAGACTTCTTGAGTGTTTGTAACTTCCATTGTTGCTTCTACGACGCGGTTCTACTTATTTATGTTTTTTCAGCTGCTTCATTTAATTATTTCTTTCGTTACTTTTCTATTGGGAAATATGTTGATTGCACTCGATAAACGTTTATAAGTATAATCGTTGCCGTAATCTTTTCGATTTAGCTACTTAACTATTTAAGCTATAATTAGGGTGTCCTATAAACAAACTCTTTATCTAGTAGGTACTTATTTTCTAGCAATTATTCTTACGTGCATCTCTATATGCGTTTAATATCACGTTTTTTTTTCAACATTTCCATTAGAACAAAGCTGGTACAATGTTCTGAACATTTTAAAGTGATCATCGGAACATCAACACGTCCTGTCAGAATGTGTAGGTACTTGTTGTCTTCTCATAATATTTTTCTTCTACATTTCTTGTGCCAGCGTTTGTTTGAGACCTACAAATAGTTTTGAACATAGGTAATAAAGACAATACGAAATAGAATAACAAATATGCCTTTAAAAACGCAATAGTTAAGAATACGTTAACTTCCAGAGGAATTATTTTCGAAAAGTTTGTTAGTGTTGCCCCATTTATAAAAGTGCACATCTAATACATATCTAGTCAATGTAGACAAAATTTATGGTAATATGGAAAAATAAGGATTTATTTAACTTGTACATAATTCCAATCGCATATATTTTCATGTATATAATCAATCAAGCGGATAACACCAAATATACGTATATAGAAATAGATATATTCTTTTAGAATGATATAAAATACTTAGCAAATTAAGCAAGGATTTATTTGGCTTGTTGCGGGTAGATTAAAAAATACCAGAGTTGGCAATGTAAAGTCGATTAATAGAATTTGAAAGCCAGACAAAACACTGATTTGGATCCAACGGCACATGCTTCTAGTCTTCCAAAAAAATTTGCGTTCATTTCTAAAGACACTGGGGCGAAAAAAGCAAACTTTTAAAATATATGCGATGGAAATCAAATTCTAGATACCGAAAGGATAAAGTATTGGTTAAACTTAGCGAGTAGATGAAATTGTTCCTGACGCCTTTGAGGCATGTGGTATAACTTAATATATAAATAATTCTAGGCGTAAAATGTAAATTAGCAATCTCAATAACCAAATGTTCGATGTGAGTAAACGATTCTAGTTGCGATCTGTATTAGTGATACGATATATACGTAATAATTTAATTTTTACCCGAAGGAAAGTGTCTGCTTATATGAATACATACATACTTATAATAAAACTACGAAGTAGAAATTTTTAAATGGTCTATGATTTTTTTTAAGACGTCACTTAACAGGCTCTTAACTAAAACATGCGTCTACGAGGTAAGGATAACTAAAATAATATGCAATGTATAATCCTCAGTGTGAAATGTTAAACAATGGTATTCATTGCAGGAGGCTGCAGAAGGACCCAAGACCTTCTCCGTGTGAGAGCCACAGATCCCCGCCCGTGCCCCAAGTGTGGAAAGATATACCGATCCGCGCACACGCTGAGAACGCATCTCGAAGACAAACACACCGTGTGCCCTGGATACCGGTAAGAAAAAAATCACAACAAATGTGCTTGAGCTGCCGATGAAGGAAATAATCTCCTCATACAGCTCTTGTTTCGCATTTGGCAGAAGATTGTAGCGATGATAGCTCAGTGGAAAAAGTGGGTTCAAACCCCAACAAAGAACTTGAGCTACCGGTGAAGGAAACCATAGCATGGTGGTAGAGTACCTACTTTCTAGTACTCGGCTGTCTAGCTACCACCCTTAAGTTGAAAATCTGCCGCCAAGCATCTGACGGTGTGTTCCGACAGCCTCACTTGAGATCCAGTTCTATTCCAGGCGTGTTTACGATCTTCGACCACACCGTCACTTCACATCAGGTCAGCTGTAGTCAAACACTTAGCCTGTAAAAATGCTCGAGGTGTTCCGTTGATCTTGCTAATGTAACCAATGTTAATCCTGAAGGTTCGAGTAGTTCTGTTTGAACTGAACATTAACCTCATGTTATGTGTAACAGCTGCGTTCTATGCGGCACCGTGGCCAAGTCGCGCAACTCTCTCCACTCGCACATGTCGCGGCAGCACCGAGGCATCTCGACCAAAGACCTGCCGGTGCTGCAGATGCCGACCCGGTTCGACCCAGAACTGGCCAGCCAGTGAGTATGAATATAGTTAAATAACTATAATAAGATATTTAGTTTTCCATAAGAAACTATTATAATCTCCTTTAGAACTTAACATTAAATATTTGGTAGAGGCACAACATGGTGCAGCAGATTGATTGTGGGCCCTGCATTAAGAAGATTCTGTATCGCAGAGCCCGAGACAGATGCTATTGACATCCCTGTTGGTTCTTTGGTAGTATGTCTGCTTCAAGAGCTGTAGGGCGTCGGTTCGATTCCCATCCAGGGCAAACATTGTGTGGTATAAACAAATGTTTGTTCTGTGTCTGGGTGTACTGTATATAATTATGTATTTACAAAAAGGGTATTTATAATACATAATATATTCTATCACTTACCTGACTTCCACCACACAAGCTCTGCTTAGTTTGGGGTCAGATGGTGTTGTGTGTAATGTCCTATGATATTTGTTTATTATTAAAAACTTACCAAGTTTAGAGTTTTTAAACATACTTCAGAAACTTTAATTTGAAAAAGAAATGTCACAGATATCTTCTTTTGTAAACGACAACTTGGCTACCAACTACAATATTTTACAACAAGCGAAACTACACAAAATCCTCAAGATCCTAGTTATACACGATTTATAACACAATTACGATCGATATTTACTATAAATTCTTGCACCAAATTACAGGTTACTAGCCAAAGCCGGCGTGAAGGTCTCCCCAGAACAGCTGCGAGCGCGCGCCTCTCCCACCGGACCGCGTCGCTCCGACATCAAGCTAGACGCCAAGTCTGCCGCCAGCGAAAGCAGTTCCATCTGTGGGGACAACGACAACGACGACCTCAGCCAGTCGCGCTACCAGGACAGCATACCCGTCTCACCACCTCGTACGTATAATGGCTCTCGTAAGTCATTCATAACCTCATAACTACATCTTTACTTAAACATACTCATTTCAATTCATTGCTGGGCATTGTTTTTGGTACGTAATTTACAAATTAAGACTTCTTTGAAGCCATGTTCATACTCTGCACTTTCAGACAAAAAGACAACAATAAACTAGTTGTTTTTTGATTAAGCTCTCAGCCTAGTCAAGCCCTTCTTTATCTAATGACTAGAACTCGTTTAGATTTCCTTTTTGACACTTTCCTTTGGGTTCTAAACGTTGTATTCATTCATAATGGCTTTTAATCTTGCCCTGCTTCCCGTCGCTATGCCGGAGCTCTACGAGCATTATTTTTGACCATGTTCTCAAATGACAACTGATCATAAATTATCTTCCTCACAGACATAAACAGTTTGGCGAATACGACTATCACCAAAGTGCCAGCGGTGCGTGCGGTGACCGCCAAAACAGTGGAAGGTCTTCCTCACGGCGTGGCAGGACTCAAGCACGACGACTACCCGGCCGGCTACGGTGGCAGCTCGGCCCTGCTCGACACCTACCTACAGTATATCGGTGAAAACATGCTTGGTACTTATAATTCTAACGAATCACTCGAAACACTCATGTATATGTCGCATCTAACGCAGGCTTTCCTCCGACAGGAATGAACGCAAAACTTGCGCAAATGAACGCAATGCACATGGACCGGAAGACTTACGACGAGAGATCCCCTCAAATGGGATCGCTCCCACCGCCGCCCACCAACCTCGCCCACCAGCGCTTCTTGAAGCAGATGCAGCGACAGTACACCGATAGCATGGGGAAACCTGACATAATGCGCGACTCTGACGAACCGCTGGACCTCGGGAAAGAGCGCCAGCGGAACGATTCTCTCGGAGACACCGACGCTGACAAGCAGGACGAGAAGGACAACGGCAAGGATTACTACGAGAATGAACGAGACAGACACCACGAAATGGAGCAGGAGCACAGCGGACAGGACGACGGCGACTACTCCGAGGACGAGCACAATAAGATCTCCTCATGAAATAACAGAGAAACTGCGGTGCGTTGAATTAGTCGCCTAGACTACGGTTAGAACGTTTTGTTGAATGTATTTCAAACGGTGCTTGAGTGTTATGTTTTGTGGTCATTTAGCTGATTCGTTTTGTAATAACGGTTTAATTGTTGACCCGTGGAATGTCGTCGGTGCCATTTCCGATATATAATAAAGTAAATTTAATTAGGGTTAAATCGGTTGCTGATAGTTTAACAGAGTCGAATACTTTGCCGTTGAGGACGATGTGCGAAGAGATGTAATGGTTTTGCCGCTTCATAGTGGGATGGTAGTAGTTAGGGTGTTCGCTTGGAAGCGACGGCGGTACTGCAAGTAGTGCGATTCACTGTTCACTCGTTTTGATCGGCTAGTGAGACGTTATTTTTGTACCCGATGTTATATCACGCCATATTCACAGTAGTGCGTTCTGTACACGATATATTCGCGCCTGGCCTCGGTTTGTTTAGTAGTACTTATTGGGAACTAGTGTGTAGTGTTTTGTATCGTGTGTAAGTTCCCTGTCACGTAGTAGGGTCTTACATAGTAATTCCATCCATCTACCTCAGCATTTGGGCCAATGCGGCATTGTTATTAATGAAAAAAAAAAAAGATATCCACACAAATTGTGAAATTCCATCCATCTACCTCACTTCAATAGATTTTATTTAATATTTTATACAATTTATAGATATAAATAACTGTTGTTTTATGCATTTTGCAGATTGCATTTATATATACTATATAGAGTATATCGTAGGTAAAATATATGCAATTCATTAGATCGTTAGTGCTACCCGTAGTACCCATGGAAAGTTTCGGTTGGATAGAGTTGCACTCTAGAAACTAGTCTGTCACTCACTAGCGAGTTACGAATATTGTATAACTGATATCAAAGCACTAACTAACAAATACTTATCTTTGTATACGAACAAATTAAACAGAGCTTAAAATCATACTATTATTGATATAATATAAAATTGATATGAAAGTATACTGAAACTTTAATAGCGAATCGAACGCGGTTTACTCGATATCTGTACTTAAACAACCAGTTACGGGCATTATAGCCGCCACTCGCTGTCTCGCTCGCACGTTCGCACTTCGGCGTAGTGCCAACAAAAAAAAAAAAAAGAGTTCGTTTAATTATATTCCCATCCTCCCCATTGACGTCGATATTCGTGGGGACACTGAGTAATTTAAATCATTCAAATTTCGATTACTCGTATTTTGACATTAATTAAATAAATTTAATATGCAACTAACCCCTTAATCGACTTTCATTAATTGAATAGAAGAACGTGCGAACGGGACAAACGTAGACGCGACAAAGAGCCTTAAATAATTTTAACATCTCAATACTTACTGAGACTGACAATATTATTCAAAAAGTATACTATAGGTAATCGCGTTGACAATCGGAAGTTCAAAATAATATAAAATGCATTGTATAGGTGTAGATTGGAGTGATATATAAGTACATAATAAATAGTAACAAAAAGCAATAAATAAAGTATACCTTGGTGTTGCCTTTGGATGTGTGTAAATAATTGTTTACCGTCGGTTTGCGTTGTTGGGCAAGCGGGCCCGCCTCCCCCGCGGGGGCCGCGGTGACCCCGGAACGATTATTTTGTAGTAATGTTGTGGGCCGGTTACTTAAATAACAATTACTGTGATTAAATTCTCATGTTAGCCTTCAATACTTATACATATTTTTTAGAGTACAATGTTATAGTTATTTAGTATATCATAAGTGTATTTTAAGCGAGTCACAAAAATATATTTACTTCTCCGAATATATTAGAGATCACTAAGTAAATTAGAACAATAGATGAAAGCATTTAACCTTTTATATGAGAGATATACTTGTATGGATTTATTGAGGTTGTCACACTGGCACTGGGACGCGTGGCGAGCGGCTGGTGCGCGGTGTCACCGCTCGCGACCTGTGGTGTTGCCATAAATTCATAATTTATAGTTTAAGTTGAACGGGTTGATCGATTTGTTAGTGTGTTAGTGAGAGGAGAGTTATGCGAGTTTGGTTTGCGTAAACATAATCTTGTTGACAGTTAACAGTGTTGCCATAGTGAGTAATTAATTATTTTTTGGACTGTATATAAAATAAGTTTTGATTGTTTAGAAAATGAGTGCTTCATTGATAATTTGATCTATTGTAATTTTAGAACGTTTTATTTAGATTATCACTATGTATCTCTACTCATAGTTATTTTTAGATGATAGATATTGATGCACACTACATGACATTACAATAGGCAGTTACCAAAATATATAAATAAGATAATATTTTACATATAATTATATATTTTTCAATACATGCCACACGAATTAGAGAGGAGTTTCGCCCTTTTCTTGTTACTTGCAATCACAGTTTGAACCTGGAGTGTTCCCCCGCGTTGTACAGTTGTTGATTTATATATGTATATCCATTACAGAATATTATATGTATACCAGTGAATAAAATATAACTAGGACTTTAAGTCGACGATTATGCTCTCTAATGTATAATACTTACGTTTAGTTACCTTGTGAACTTTCGAAGTTCGATATTAGTTTTTTCTTTGTTTTATTAAACAATTTTACCTCATTAGCATGATGTTTCATGTAAAACTTTTTAGTTTATGTACGTGTCTGTAATAATGATTTTGCTTCAGGATAGGCGCTGCGCTAACCCCCTATTGTCCATTTGGCAAGCAGTTTTTTTTGATTAACAATACATAAGACAGAGTAAAGAGAAATTGAAGGTTCAAATTCCTAAAATAAGAAGCAGGACGTCACAAAATCGCATATTTACTTATACATATATTGTAGGAAGCACAAAATATAAATTAAGAATAATTTATGAACACGATTGAATTTAAATACACATGGGTATACTTAAAATTATATTGAAAGAAAAAAATTATGGATAAATAATTTCACGCGCGTATAAAATCGATTTATTTAATTGTTATCAAATTTGTCAATCGATTGATACCAAACTTACGCATTGTTATCAGTATACCATTTTAATGAATAGACTTTTCTTTGTGTTTATCCCTTTTGTATGTGATGCAACCACCGTATACGACTTTTTTAAATAATTCATCAGCAAATGGATACGGAGTCCTTAATGCCTAATCTTCATATGAACTTACTAAGGTTTTTGCAATTTATGTCTAACATCTTAAGTAACAGTCAAAGTCCACTCATGCCTTAATAAAAAAGTCACGACTTTACTACAGGCTTCGACGAAGTTTTGAAAGCAACACGAAAATGATTCACCATATTATGACCTCACTACTAGGGCTTGTTTTGGACAAAAATACAATAGGGCGACACGACTCTTCCAGAGTCAAAACTCCCCCTATATCTTACGACTGTTGCTAAAGTGTTGCCATATTTTATCTCAACTTCTGGGTATAGGTGATCACTAGAACATGGTAAAGTTGAATAATACTTTCATACTATGGTATTGCAAACTCATTATAAATTTCGATGCCTCATAGAGACCTTTCAACTTGTTACTTTCTTTACTTAGTACTTCTATCTCTAATTGTCTCGCGTACAGAGTTCTACATTGTACCTACCGTTAAATCTATCCTAGAGGGAATAAAAATTATATAAGAACGCTTTTAAAATGATTTTTCATCACACAAAAGACGGTTTCCTTTACATTTGAATTATTTCTGAACTTTTATGGAATCCTATTACTTTTAATACTCTTATCAATAAATTTGATGGTTAGATTATAAAAAAAAGAAAGAAGGTTCTGTATTTATCCCGTATGTTTGAATTTGACTAGACTGCCCTATTAGCTCAGTTGGTAGTGAGCTGTAGGGCGTGGGTTCGATTCCCACTCAAAACAAACATTGGTGTGACGAACATAAATGTTTGTTCTGTGCCTGGGTGTTCTATATCTATTTACAACAAGTATAAAGTATTCTATCAGTTATCTGGTTCCTATAGTACAAGCTTTGATTAGTTTGGGGCTAGATAGCGCTGTGTGAAATGTCCTATGATATTTATTTATTTCTACCAGTCATCCCCATTGTTGAAGAGAGGATAAAAGTAAGTACCTAGAGAATACGGAGGTTTCATAGATGCGATGTTCATACATAAATTCAAAGTTCTATGTGTCAGTGATCAACTATTACCTACGAGTTTCACCAATTACACTGGGAATGTAACTTGTTTATTTGTATCTCAAGTGTCTGCGCCTGCCATTCGCTAGTGTACTTACTGGATGCGCCGCTTCATACATTACTATTATACAACAGTAATAAAATAATTGTTTTGAAACTTTACTAGTTTTATTTCTATCAACAATGAACCCAGTCGAATGATGACACTAGGAAAAATAAGTTTATTCTAATGATAAGACGATATTAAAATTTTAAAAAAAAGAATGGCAGGGTCATCGCGATGCAAGATCAGAAACCCGTACAGTGCCAAGAATTTGCGACCCAAGTTTTTCTTAAATGTAGACTAAGTAGTAGGGTTCGATTCCCGCTCAGGACAAACATTTTATGTATCAACAAATGTTTGTTCTGTGTCTGGGTGTTGTGTTATGTATTTCATATCAGTTATCTGACTTCCATCACATCTCAGCTTAATTTGGGGTCAGATGGCGCTGTGTGTAATGTCCTACGATATTTATTTATTTATTTTATTAGTAATGAGACGAACGAGACTCTCCTGATGGTAAAAGATAACGCATGACTATTACAACGATACACATAGCTTTGAGTAACAAAACAAAGTATTGGGCATCACTGCTTTGACGCTCAATACTTTGAGAAATTCTACTAAAGTGCAAGTTTCACCGCTTAAGTCTTTTCTATCCTCCTTCCTGATTCTTTTCCGAGTTGGTAATGTGTGCCTTTACGATCATCCTTGCCTGACCAAATTTGATATGATCTTTTTTTTATTAAATAGGATAGGTTTGCGTTTGACCGCCATCCCGCCTGATGTTAAGTGAAGATGCGGTCTACGATGGAGCGCGCTTGCCTAGAAGAAACCGATTCACTCGCGACTTGAGACTATATTCATTGCTATCCTACAAACGTTGATTGGACACTGTTTCCAACAATGAATTTATGGATATACGCTTCGCAGGCCGAATGATAGTGAACTATTTACGCATTGTCTAGTTTCAGTCATTTTATAAATAAAATCTATCTAAACCTTAATGGCTACAGTAATAAAACAGATGAGTATTAAAATAAATTCGTGCAACAATTCTTTATTTTGTATTGAAAAGCAGATAAATTCAATTTTTAGCTCAAACAAAGAATATTTTAAGAAAATACAATTTTACAGAATAACATTTGAAAAGTAAGCAGGCATTTATTTATTTATAAAATAAAACCGACTCTTTTTATATATTATTAACATTTCTTAGAATAATAATGCCTAAAACTAAAATAATAAATATTATTACACAATTTTATCACACAAATATACCATCTAACTACATGCTATATTATATAATTACTCTTATGAATACAATCTACATAATCTACTTTAGGATACAAAAAGTCTTGTTTTAACTAGAAGCGTGAAGGAAGAATTAATTGTATTTAGGTATTTTTGTACAAAAAAGTTTACATCTAAAGCTCGAGTGAAAATTACATCTTTTTGTAGATATTAAAGAAGTGGCATTTGTGTAACTCTCCTCAATCCTTTTTAATTTGTTTCTTCTTAGTGAGAAGATAATGAACGCACGATAGAGCGCTCATTCTGCAACAATAGATAAAAGCCTTTCATTGTAGGTCCTATTAATAAAAATCAAAATTAAACAAAATTGAACACCAAAATTATTTTGATAAATATTTTTCTTTTTAACTTAACTTTTAGAATAATTACCCTTTGTACGCATTTAATACTAATAAAACATGTTTTAATGTCCCACCACAAAGTGTAAAGCAGTAGGAGAAAATTGATTGTACAAGTGCCATGTTAAGTTTTATTTCTGTATTTCGCAAATGCTTTGATAACCAAATCAATTTTCTAGCTCGATTGGCACTATATTTAATTGGAGGTACTATGTAAGTTTATCTAATATAAAGTAACGCCAAGACATTTTGTAGTAATGACTCTGTTAATGGTACAGGAGTGGGCAGTTAAAGCTAGGCAATCTTTAGGTTGTAGAGTGTTAGATTGAGAATGGAATCTAATTTATTTTTGAGGTATTTAAGGTAAGTTTAGGTTTAACGTAACTTGGGGCAGTCCATGTTTAGCTGTATAAAATACTGTTACCGTTAAAATGTAACAGTTTCATCTGCATACAGGACAATTTTCCCTATGCTAAGTTTTAGATTAGTTTAATAAACATTAGAAATAGAATAGAGAGTGAATGTAAGGATATTTGTGTATGGATGTACTTCTAAACTTAGCCGCACCTGTTAAGAGACGATATGGTAGAAGATAGTAAACACCTAGCCTGGAATGGAACTGGCTTTCAAGTGAGACTGTCAGAACACACTGTTTAGTGCTTGGCGGCAGATTTTGAACTGGAAGGTGGTAGCTAGCCAGCCGAGTATTAGGAAGTACCCTACCACCATGTTATGGTTTCCTTCACCGGCAGCTCACGCTCATTGTTGCCGTTCCGCGTGTGAACCGATATATAGACAATCGGATAGTATAGACAAACAGGTTATAGTGGGAAAAATTTAAGGCAAAAGATTGCGGGGTTGACCACCTGCTCGTTGGTCTGATCAAGTAAAGGCTATTACGTATACTCTCAGTCACTACTGCCTTCAGTGAAGGCATATCAAAACGGGCACGACCTTCAGTAATGAAGAGCACGAAGAAGAAAATATACATATGAGTACTCACATGAGGCCCATGTGCTATTTTTTAGAAGCGAGCGCGATTCCGAGGCCTACGATGCCGCCGAGCGCGAGCACGGCGCCGCCCGCGACCGCCATGCCAATCAGTCCTTCTTTCTCCATGCGCTTGTTGATTTGACGCTGGAAACGTTTCAAACAATTGTTTTATATTATGACAATCGTAATTTTTTATCACAGAAAAGTATTCTATATTCCATGCGTATCTTTATATTGCACCGCGGTTTTATCCGCGTGGTGATGAATGATAATGATGATGAAAAGTATCCTTTTGTCTTACTTTTTTATAGTTGACAGGCTAGGTGTTTGCCACAGCTCACCTGATGTTAAGGGAAGGTGTGGTCGAAGATGGCAAAGCACACCTAGCCCGGAATGGAACTAGCTCTCATGTTAGGCATACATACAGACATCTTATACATTTGTTTTGTTTTATTTCTATTATATTTTTTTTTTTTATATTTGGCATCTATCTGAATGTTAAAATTTTTTTTTTTAAATAAAGCCGTTAGCAATTTTCATATACCTACATATTTATATATGTTTGTCCAGATTCTGTTGTTGAGAGATCCTGTACTAAATGTAGGTGTAGTAGTAAATGTAGGTTTTCAGGCCAATGGTAATGTTTTTGGGAAAACCTATTATACTAGACATTAAGTAGGTAATTATCATTTTAAGTAATAAGGAAAATCCGATAATACAAATTTTAAGTTTAGGCATACTTCAGCCTTAGTTATCAAATCTTTATCTCTAGCTACTTGGTAACAGAGTATGATTGCACTGATAAACATGCATAAAATAAATAAACCCCACATTACGTAACCTTACACCTTTATATTTATTTTTTAAGCTTTAGACCGATTCTTTTCATATTCAAACTAAAAAAACCGACCAAGTGCGAGTTGGACTCGCGCACGAAAGGTTCCGTACCATTATCTATAAAAAATCAAGTTTGTTGTATGGAGCCTTAAATATGCCTTAAAAAGCCCTTAAATATTTATTTTATTTTTAGTATTTGTTGTTATAGCGGCAATAGAAATACATCATCTGTGAAAATTTCAACTGTCTAGCTATCATCGTTCTTGAAATACAGCCTGGTGACAGACAGACGGACGGACAGTGAAGTCTCAGTAATAGGGTCCCGTTTTTACCCTTTGGGTACGGAACTCTAAAAAGTATTAGTATGAGCTAAGCTAAGTACCTACTCGCCATCAAAAATCATGTCGATAGGATAAAAATTTTTTTTCACTGACAATTAAGTGTTTGACCACAGCTCGCCTGCGGTTTGGTTGATAATGGTACATACTTAGCATAGAAAGGGAACTTGTGTTTAATTGAGGCTGCCGGAAAACATTGTTAGGTTAGATTTTCAACTTGAGAATGATAGCTGGCCAGCCGAGTATTAGCTACCCTACCACCACCCCTACCGCCATGCTATGGTTTTCTTATCATGTTTTCTTGACCTCGAGCTCATGGTTAGGAGTAGAACCCATTCCCACCGCCATGTGATCCTACCATATTAACTGCTTAGCTATCAGTGCTACATATACATAGCAACAATTAGTTTCCCTAGACTTTGTGAGAATTGCTTCATTTCATCAATACAAAAGATGAATCTTTTTAGCACTGCACACTGCACAGGTGGTAGCCTGTGCAACACCATCTTGCCACTCAGGTGAAGATATCAATAGATATCCATAATCAAAATTCATTTTAAATACGGCCAAGCATACATGCCTAACCAAAAGTGATTGATCCTACCAATGTTGCTATGGATACACTTTTCAACAGCAAGCTAATAATTATTCTTAAACTTTCTATACATGTTAAGACATTTTGCTAGTTTGTTGCATAAAATATCTACACAAACAGTGCATAGTTATGTACTGCCTATGTAGAAACTTGAATGTTTGAGCAGAATTTAAATTCTTAATAATGGAGCCATTCAATATTTTTTTAGTAAACTTTTTATCTTTGCTACTTGTTTACTTTTTTTTGTTTTTATACTAATATTCACATAAAATAAATAAATATCGCAGGACATTACACACAGTGCCATCTGACCCCAAACTAAGCAAAGCTTGTACTGTGGAAATCTGATAACTGATAGAATACTTAAATACTTTTTTTTTTTGTAAATACATACTTAAAATACATACAGTACACCCAGACACAGAATAAATATTTGTTTGTACCACAAAATTTGTCCCGGGTGGGAATCAAAGCCACACCCTTCAGCTCTTGAAGCAGACACTCTACCACTGAACCAACAGGGCTGTCAAATGTAAGTGTATGAAAGTGTTGCTTAGCTAACATTCGCTGACAGGGAGAGATTGAAAATTAATAACTACGTAATACTTGAACAGCACCATAAAAATTAAATTACCTCCAAAGCTAAAACTTGTTGGTTAGCTGGCTCAATTTCCAAGAATGATTTGACATGGTGTAAAGCTTTATTATACTCCTTAATTCTCGCGCTGCCAATGGCAAGGTAGAAAAGGTAGTCTCTTTTGCCTTCTGGGTGAGAGCTGAACAATTCTTTCAGTAGCAGGATACCCTGAAATCACAACAAATCTATGATGTGTAAAATAAAATGTGGTATCTGATATGTGATGAAAGGCCTGCAGTCATTTTTAGGTTTGACAGGCTAGCTGTTTGACCACAGCTCACCTGATAATAAGTGATGGTGCAGTCAATAATCAATAGTCAATAATGATGATCACACCTAGTCTGGAATGGAAATGGCTCTCAAGTGTAGAACCAGAACACTATAATAAAGATGCTCGCACTGGAAAACATTTTTAGATATGTGGTGGCAGATTTTCAATCGTCATCACTATAAAGTATTGGTACTAATAAATTGTATTCTGATATATTTTATTTGATTTTTAGTCATATAACAAAAAACCAAATAAAATAAATAATTTAGCAAATTTGCATTCTTTGGACAGATTATTTGCAAACAACAATTAAGAAGAGAAGATACTGTAATAGTATGCCAAGATAATTTATCTAGGGTTGTTAGAGATTACAAACCTTTCTGATGTCTGTCGGGTATTTACTTCTGACCAAGCACCAGGCATACTCAAATTGCGCCTTGTGTGACACGTTACCCTGGTGCAGTTGCTCATGGAACACTCTCTCGAACTTCTACAAAATAAAAGCGTAAATACATCAGCACAAAGCACATTGTGACTCATAATAACATTGCACCTTTCTTGCACAAAAAATGCCATTACTTGCAAATCTTCCGATGATACCACTTCATCCAGGACATCTTCCATAGTTGTAGGAAAAAGGAGCTACGTTTTTTACAATCTGAACTCAATTGAGTCTGCAAAAGTAGTGTTTCAATTTATTCGACAAATAAAATTTTTTAACCGAAGATGGAATGGAAATACAAAACACTTGATATGGAAAAAGTTTCTTTTTTTTCTAGGACGACATTCCACTTTGAGTATTTTGCCAGTAACAAAACAAGTGTTTTTGTTTCTTTTTGTCACGAAACAAAACTTTAATTCAATTTGTGGCATGATAATTGTTTTATTATATATCCAAGTAGGTAGTACAAGCAAGGTAGAAAATAGAAATAGTTATCATAGGGCGAAACGATATTTTGTGTCGTTAAAAAACTCTGGAGTAGTTTCTAATAGACACGCTGCTGCTATGATTTGGATTTCACTGTGGTTTATTTTGTTTGACTTTGATTGTGACTAACATTTATTTATTTGGATTTTATCAAGATACACTTGGAATATAAATTGCTTGACAGTAGTAGAATGCCTATAGTATGATGCAAAAAATAAAGGGAAAAATGTGCGTTGTTGTTTATTAGTGTCAAACTGTCAAATCGTAAAACAGTCAAAGTCAAACTTTCGGATCATCATCATTGACAGATCATTGTTCCCAAAGTCGGCAGTCGCACAGTGGTAACATTTCAATATTTATTTAGTTTTTTGGAAGATTTTCAAATTAACTTTAAAAGAGCTCCATTTAATCAGAATAATAGTTCACAATGCAAAGTGTAATCAACACGGTGAAAGGTACTGCCCTCGGTGTGGCCGGATATCTGACACCGGTTCTGAAGGTATGTGCAGTATTCATTGTGCTAAAACAATAATTTGTTATCACTTCATGTAGCCGAATTCGTTTTGTATCTCCTACCATTGTTTAACAGGATATTTGCTGACCTTTTTCCTGTCTGATAACATGGTACTAATCTCTCTGCATTAATTTGGATGTGATTCAAAAGGATACCTTAGTACTTATTTATAGACAGTGCTTTCAAACATAATACATCAAATCGAGACCAAATTTGTACATGACAAAACCTATATAAAATACTGTTCACTTACTATTATTATTAAAGGAGGATATGAATTTTTTATTCTAGGAATCTAAATTTCAAGAGACTGGTGTGCTTACTCCAGAAGAGTTTGTGGCAGCAGGTGACCACCTGGTACACCACTGCCCAACATGGCAGTGGGCTAAGGGAGAAGATGCTAAGATCAGACCATACCTGCCCGCAGACAAGCAATTTCTTATCACAAGGAATGTACCATGCTATAGAAGATGTAAACAAGTAAGTATTAATACATGTAGATACTAAATACAATATTATGTATAAAAAGCAATGCAATATATATAACGATGTTTTAAAAAAAAAGATTTATTAAATCATTTTATTGTATAGATTTGTCAAATTTTATCATGATAAATTGAAGTAGACAGTGCCATGCAATTTTTAGTAAAGCACTTTTTATTTATTTAATTAACACAGAAATGAAAGAGTTTTATGATGAGATGATGATTTATAATGAGTGCCAGTTCCATTCCAAGCCAGCTGTGCTTACCATTTTCAACCACAACATAAGGTTGATGCCCCAGACTTTGTTTTGCAACTCAAAAGTTCAGTGTATTGCTGCAATGGTCATAGACTAGCTTTATTTCTTACCATCATGAGAGTGCATCGATCATCTCATTAATAAAATAAAAAAAAGCTGAGTTGTGGTAAAAAAAATACATAGGTCTGAAGTTTATTTCTTTGATGTCATAGATTGAATACTGTGAGGATAAAGAGAAGATTATAGAAGATGAGCATGATGCAGAAGGAGGCTGGGTCGACACACATCACTATGACAATGCTGGCTTACCCACCGTAGAAGAAAAGGTAAGCAACATTTGAAACTATTGACAAGAAATTTAATTCAAAATTTAGTTTTGAAGACTTGATTTTGACTGAATTTATTTTATTTAATCTATGTATAGGCTTGCATATGACTATCATTTTGCCTGATGTTAGTAAAGATCACTTTATCACTTGTTTAGAAGTGATTCACTTGCAACTTCAAAGAACCTAGATTGTATCTATCAAGGAACTGACACCTTGATAGCAAATTTAGCCACTGTTTAGCCGTTAGTAATTCCATTTTAGAAACCAGAAAATATGTTTACATATCGCGAGTTTGTCTTGCAGAAATTCTGCCAATCTATTGACAGCAAAAAAATACAGATTATTTATTTTAATCAACTTATTTAGGTATGCGAAATGACGCTGGAAGCGGCCGATACGGGTGACAGCGATGACGAGGGTGTAGCAGACAAAGATGATGATGATGATGACGAGGAAGATGAAGGAGAAGCTGAAGACATGGAGCAGTTCCAGGAGTCTGGTTTGCTGGATGAAGTTGATCCGGTAAGATTTCTTTAATACTATTTATCTGTTCAACAAACTCATATGTTTAAAATTATACTAGGTAAATTCAGTCATTCAGTTTTCTGACTAAAAATTAAAATTGAATATAAGTTACAATGTTAACTGATTACTGTGTGTATTGCGGATAACTTCAAACAGTTCAAAAGGAAAACTTCGTGAGGAAACTAACATGTCTGAGAGAGAAAGAGAGTTTTTAAAGAAAAATTCGCAGTCTCCACTGCAGAACACGTCTACCCCAGCGTTTATCGATTCTGCAAGAGATGTGTCCAGCCCATTGCCACTTCAGATTGCTCGCGTCACGCTGAGCTGTGACTTTAGTTATCTGGCGAATTCTTTCGTTTCGGATGCGATCCCCAGAAAATGCCGAGCATAGCTCTTTCCATAGCTCACTGAGCGACTTTGAACTTACGGACCGGACCATTCCCGCTGTGAGTGTCATCGTTTCGGCTCCGTAGGTCTATGTTGCATGTTGGACTATGGCCTTATTCTTCTGACAATGAGAAGAGACCCGCGCCCAGAAGTAGGCCAGTTTATAAAAACAGGGCTAACTCAGAATGATGTTACATTAATGCTTTGTGTTGGTATCATGTGTACTCCCCCTATTTAACTGTTATCAGTTTGTGTATTTGGATTCAATACCTATTTGTTGTATCGTAAATTAATTGCATTATCAGTGGCTGTGATGGAAGCGTCTGTGACCTATAATAAAGACATAACATGACAATTATTTCACTTATCGTATTAGTCGTCTTGCTGCATATCAAGGTAACAAACACAGAATCTTGATGCAAATTAAGTAAAATAACCACATGTCTTCATATCTTTTTCTTGCTGCAGTTACCACTTGCCGACATGTGTTCCGCCTTACACAAGGTATCTTCAGAAGTCCTCATTACTGTTGTAACCGAAACGACTTTCAAAACGACACTCAAAATGAACTTCCGCAAAGTAACGCCTGAGTCAATCAGTTCTTCTTCTTTGAATTTGGCAGTGTCAAGAGTTTTGATATTATCAAGCTTCATGAGTTAAAAAGTACTTAGTCAAAGTCCAGTCTAGTCCGTGTCAGTCAAATTCAATCATGCTTTAGTAAAGTAGTGGCGACTTTACTGTACCTTCGATGGAGTTTTGGAGGCAACATGAAAAGTCATGTTTCCCCACATTATACCACTTTCGCACACTCGCACTTTTAATTCGGTGCTTTATTAATAAAACACCACTATTTCCATACATACGAAAAATTATTAGTTTTGGGGGAAAAAATATAATGGAGTGACACGAGTCTTTCCACGTTGCCGCCAAAACTCAAAATCAAGCAGTTATTAATTGTTGGTGTTTTGTTTCTAGTCGACAGCGCTAGCCCCGAGCAAGGAGGCGAAGCCGGCGGCGGCGGGCGGGAAGGCCAAGGCGGGCGAGGGCGACGAGATAGTGCGTACGCGCACTTACGACCTGCACATCACTTACGACAAGTACTACCAGACGCCGCGTCTCTGGCTCATTGGATACGACGAGGTACATAACCTACAATATATATTTTTTATCTGAGAGTAATGATACTGCGTATTTGTTTAGCGCACCTACCAGATTTAGAATAGAATGGAATATAACTTTGTTATACACCAAAACAAATCACAACAACATACAAATAGGTAGGGACCACCGCAGTACCAGATATTCTGCCGCCAAGCAGTAGTGTGTAAACATTACTGTGTTCCGGTTTGAAGGGTACTGCAGCTAGCGAAATTACTGGGCTGTTGAGACTAACCATCGAAAGTCTTAAAGTAATGAGCACCAAAGCAGCGATGCCCTGGACTTTGTTTTGTTACTCAAAGTTTTGTATATCGCTGCTATGGTCATGGACAGGCGTTATCTCTTACCATCAGGAAAGTCTCGTTCGTCTCATTATTTTTCACATTAAAAAAAAATAATAATAATTAAACATAAAAAAAAGAAGAAGAGTTAATTAACATTAGACATTTTTTTATTTATGTTGTTTTTATTCCTAAGTATTTGTCTGTACAATAATTTATCTATGTAAAAATATTTAAGAATTTTTTTATTATTTTTTTTACCAGATCATATACATATAAGTGGAAAGTGAAAATAACGTTAATAAAGCTCTAGATACATTCTACTTTACACTAAATGATGTTATAAAAAATCATATTCCTCTTGGTAAATTAAAAAACTGTAAATATCCTATATGGTTTAACAAAAATGTATTGAGAACAGTGCGAGAGAGAAACAATACATTACGTAGATATAAAATTTATAGGAATCCAATGGATGAAATTATACTTAAAAAGTTAAATAAAAGATGTGCCAAGCAAGCAAATGAAAGCTATAAAAAATATCGAGATTTTATAGAAGATAAAATTACGACTCAACCTAAGTTGTTTTGGTCTTTCATTAAAGCTAAGAGAAAAGGGAACTCTACATATCCTGTTTCACTATCCAATGGAACGGAAACAGTTACTGGTGGAGAAAACATTTGTGACTTATTCGCGAATCATTTTGCAACTGTATATAATGATAAAAATGACTCTATTAGCGAGGAACGCCGTCAGTGTCTTATTGATTCCCTAAACAAATTTAAAAATAATAGCCACTGTTTTTCTGAGTTGCATATACCCAGAAATGTGGTGAGGAAAGCCTTCGAAAGTCTTGATGTTAGTAAGGGAGTTGGCCCGGATGATATACCGCCTGTATTTATTAAAAACTGTGCTCATAGTCTTTCGCTTCCTCTTTGTTTACTTTATAATAAGTCTATAAAATCAGGAGTTTTTCCAAATACTTGGAAAACAGCAAAAGTAGTACCTGTGTTTAAGAGTGATGACCCTAATACCGTTAGCAACTATAGACCAATTTCGATTATTTCAACATTTGCAAAGATTTTGGAATCCATAGTTTTTCCTCACTTGTATGCACATTTTAAGCAGTTTGTCACTGTTCATCAGCACGGATTCATTAAAAAAAGGTCTACATGTACAAACTTGATAACCTTTGTCGAAACCCTTGTTGAAGCTGTTGATAATAATAATCAAGTAGACGCTGTATACACTGACTTCAGCAAAGCTTTCGACAAAATTCCTCATTCTGTGCTAATTTTGAAGCTATCAGCATACGGTGTTTCAGGCTTTATGCTGGATTGGATGAGTTCTTATTTAAGGGAGCGTAATTTCTTTGTTGTCGCTGCTGGTTTTACCTCTACATCGCTACTAAGCATAGGTTCTGGGGTGCCACAGGGGTCACACTTCGGTCCTCTCTATTTTAATTTCTTTATAAACGATCTACCAGACTGTCTGTATCATAGCACTCCTTTTTTATTTGCAGACGATCTTAAACTTTTAAAGGTAATCAACACACTCGAGGATGTAGAAAAACTACAGCATGATTTAGGCAATCTAAACAAATGGTGTGAATTGAATGGAGTGTTGTTGAATACTGATAAATGTAGACAAATAACTTTTAGCAGAAAAAGTCGGAACATTGACTTTAATTATAAAATAGGAACAGCGTCTCTGAGTAGAGTCAATACAATTAGGGACCTTGGTGTGATATTTGACGAGAAATTAACATTTGTTCCCCACATTGATAATATCGCTAAGAGATCTTCAAGAGCATTAGGATTTCTTATTAGGAATAGCAAAGAATTTCATAAGCCTAGCACTAAGATTTTGTTGTATAACTGTTTAGTTCGTAGTATTTTAGAATATTGTTGCTCAGTATGGAGACCGCATTATGCGGTGCATTGTTTAAGGCTTGAAAGAATCCAAAAAAGATTTCTATGGCACTTAGCCTTTTCTGTAAACAAAGAAAAAACCATAAGGTCCTACAACAAGAGACTGGTATATTTTAATATTGAGTCATTAACAGACCGCCGAATCAAATTAGACTTGATATTCGTTCATAAGTTGGTACACAACAGAATCGACTGTCCTGATCTCTTATCAAGGTTTAAATTTAGAGCTCCATTTAGATACCCACGGAAACCTATAACTCCTTTCGCTCCTATATTTCGAAGAACCGTGCTGGGGGCCAATTCACCTGTCGTGAGATTTAGTAATCTGGTCAATAAATACCATGTAAAAGATCTTGATATTTTTGGAGATTCTCTGTCACAGTTCAAGTCTAATTTAAATGTAATGATGGCTAGTGCTGAGAACAAGCTGTATTGTTAAATTGGTGAATTTTTATTGCTTTGATTTATTTGTATTATTAGTATTGGTTTTGATTTTAATTTTGATTTATTTAATTTTGATTTTGATTTGATTTGAATTTTAATATGTATAATGTTTTTTTGATTCTTGTTTTTGTGATAGTTTTGGTTTTGGTTTTAATTGTAATTGATTATGAATTTGATTTTAATTTAATTTAATTTTGATTATGGTTTTGCTAATTTAATTTTTATTATGGTTTTTATTTTGATTTTAATTTTATTGAATTTATTTTTGATTTTAATTTAATTAATTGTATTAATATATTTAATTGCATGTTGTGCTTCTTTAAATAAGCAACACAATTAGCTAGAGAATTATTTAAGTGGTATAAAATTATGATAATAATTATTGTAGTTGTTAATATGAAGCCTCAATAAATAAATAAAATAAAAATAAAATATAACACATGTCAATATACAAATTAATTATTCCATTGTCACTTAAAAAATAATGATGTTTAAGTAATTGTATAAATATTTGTTGCTTGTATTAGTATTGTTTTGTAACTGTGTACTTTATTTTATATAATGTGTATTGTATTATATATAATTGGCTCTGAATCGTTTTGGTGCATACTTCACTCACAGTGAGTTTTGAGTAAATAAAATAAATGAGACTAACGAGACGCTCTCCTGATGGTAAGACATAACGCCTGTCCATGACCATTGCAGTTATGCATAGATGTTTATGTAGCAAAACAAAGTCCAGGGCATCGCTGCTTTGGCACTTATTACTTTGAGACTTTCGATAGTAAGTCTCAACTCTCAACAGCCCTGTAATTTCGCTAAATGCGAAAGTAGTAGGTACGCTTCAAACCAAACACAGTTTTTTTAACGTTGACCGGTTAGGTGTTTGACCACAGCTCACCTCATGTTAAGTGACCGTGTGGTCGATGATGATAAAACACACCAAGCCTGGAATAAAACTGGCTCTCAAGTGAGAATGCCGTATCTTTAGATAAATTTGAAGTAACTGAAACTATAGTTTCAAAAAACGGAAAGAAAAAAAACATTATTTTATAAGACACTACTTAGTCTGGCCATAAATACTGTTAAAACTAAAAATAAACAAAATATTACATTTGAATTTGGAATCTGTAATTTTTATATGATTGTTCATTGTGTTTTTTCATTTTGGCGCCAATAAATTGTACAATATTTTGCGATATTAAAATCGAGTGGGGTGACAAAGAGAACCGAATCGCTGTGATTGCACTACGCAAAGTAGGTATGGAGCCAAATGCAATTTTTAAAACTCTCCATACGCTTGGTATTAGTCAAATGTTTGTGTACCGGGCTATTAATAGGTACAATGAGACCTCCTCTGTTTGTAACAGAAAAAGATCTGGCCGTCCACGTAGTGTTCGTACGAAAAAGGTGGTCAAAGCAGTAAGGGGTAGAATTCGAAGAAATCCTGTCCGAAAGCAAAAGATTTTATTTTGGGAGATGAAGATGGCACCTAGAACCATGTCGCGTATTTTAAAAGATGACTTAGGACTTGCAGCCTATAAGAGACGCACTGGTCACTTCTTAACTGATAATTTAAAAAAGAATAGGGTGGTAAAATCGAAACAACTACTGAAGCGGTACGCAAAAGGAGGTCACAGAATTTTTTTGTTTACGGATGAGAAAATTTTTACAATTGAGCAACATTTTAACAAACAAAATGACCGTATTTATGCTCAAAGCTCTAAGGAAGCTTCCCAATTAGTCGACAGAGTGCAACGTGGGCATTATCCGACTTCAGTGATGGTTTGGTGGGGTGTTGGCTATGAAGGAGTGACTGAGCCATATTTTTGTGAAAAAGGTCTCAAAAGGTATCAAAACATCGGCACAAGTGTATCAAGATACCATTCTTGAGAAGGTAGTTAAGTAGTTAACAACACCATGTTCAATAACCAAGTATGGTCCTTCCAGCAAGACTCGGCGCCGGTCATAATGCTCGGTCCACGCAGTCTTGTTTGGAAGCGAACGTTTCGGACTTCATCAGAGCTAAAGACTGGCCGTCGTCTAGTCCCGATCTTAATCCGCTGGATTATGATTTATGGTCAGTTTTAGAGAGTACGGCTTGCTCTAAACGCCATGATAATTTGGAGTCCCTAAAACAATCCATACGATTGGCAGTGAAGAATTTGCCCATAGAAAGAGTGCGTACTTCTATTGATAACTGGCTTCAACGTTTAAAGGACTGTATTGTAGCCAATGAAGACCACTTCGAATAAGCTTTTTATACTTTAAATTGTTTTATATTTATGTATTAAACTAACACACTGTAAAAGTAATAAATGTTATTTGCAAAAGAAAAAAATAAATTTTCTTTGTTACAATATTTATGGCAAGACTAGGTATGTATATATACTAACGAAAAACAACTATTAGCTATATTTATAAATGCTTATTTATGCAGAGCCAGAACCGCACGCTGCTGAGCGTGGAGCAGATGTACGAAGACGTGTCGCAGGACCACGCCAAGAAGACGGTGACGATGGAGTCGCACCCGCACCTCTCCGGGCCCTCCATGGCTTCCGTGCACCCATGCCGGTCAGTCTCTTACGCCGACTACAATGAAACAATGATACAAATTGAGTGTACATCAACATATCATTTTAGGTTTTCATATCTTATAACCAACGACTTTTAATCGACAATTTTTTTCACAGAATTTATGTCACAATTATTTTTATTGCAAACAATAAAATAAAAAATACCTATATTTTTTTAAAATATATTTTTAGGCACAACTGTACGAAAATGTACCTACGCTTGCTTGCTTTGCAATTCACGGTTTTATTTTAGTTTATTCTTACTTATTGTGTGAAAAAAAATGTTGTCATAAATATGTATTTTTTTTTTAAATACTTTTATCATGATCAGCCTTTTCGGCTATGAGCAGATGTGGTGTAGGATAATGGTACATATGTAATGAAATGAGGAAATTAACTTTCGTTTACAGGCACGCAGAGGTGATGAAGAAGATAATAGAAACGGTGACAGAGAGCGGCGGAGAGATGGGTGTGCATTCGTATCTCATCGTGTTCCTCAAGTTTGTGCAAACGGTCATCCCCACCATCGAGTACGACTTCACTCAGAACTTCTCCATGAATTAATGCGGGCCCTCGTTTAGTACAGCTTAACGATAAAGCCTGCTACAGACTTTCGCGAGAACTGGAGATTCACGTCGGCTACGTCTCAAGGATATGGGGAAGTACTTTTGTACTTCGAAACTTGGGATTTCAAAAGTCCCTTAACATAGGTCGTCTACGGAACGGCATCAGAGCCATGCCTTGGCTATCTGATTCGCCTGTTACCTTCTTTTTGTAAGTGAACATTCTAATAATATCTATGTTTTTTTTTTTTTTTTCACATCGGACTAGGCATGCGTTTGGCCACGATCTCACCTGGTGGAAAGCGACGATGTGGCCGAAGATGAAGCACGCTTGCCTAGAAAATACCTATTCACCTTCTTCTTGAACAACTCCGGAAGAAGAACAAGAAGTAGTTTGATGAAGAACATTTCTAAAGTCCTTAGTTTCCTTTTTTGAGGTTCTCTGCTCGATGAACAGATCTATAAAAATTATAGTTTAATCTGTTTTCTTATTGAATTAATGTATCATGCTGAATATATGTAAATAAACATGATAGCTATACATATATACAAATACTGTAACAATACCAAAGTTACAAGTCATTTTTCTATTTATATTTAAAAATTACATTTAATGTCAAAATCATAACACATGTCAAAAACACACATGTAATTTACTATTAATTTAATAATTTCTTATTTTTACATGATTATCAAAGTCATAAAAAACAAATTATGATATAAGTATATGTGTATAGCTGTCATGTTTTGAAGACATTATGACACGAAATATCAGGTGCTGTTGAAGTGGCGTAGATACTATTTATTATACCCCAATATAGAAATTAATAATTATTTAGGCCAGAAATTCGGGACCTGATGTTTCGGATCATAATTGCTTTAAAATATTTTTATTTTTATGACAGCTAAATGTCATAGTTAATTTGCAGAAATTCACTGATTTTAAGTTTTACGTATTTGATCTTAAATTTAAAAATATGTAAGCGAGTCGACTGTGTACACCTCGAAGAGTTTTAATATAGGACTAGTTAGAATACTCAATTTTGTCTAATGTTTCTCGCGAAGGTCTTGATATGCCATATTGTAGCTTATTACGGCACGTGCGGGGTATAATCTCTCTATTCACTGCAGAAACGACCACCTCATACATAATGGTCCTTTTTCTTTGAGAGCTCTGATAACGCTTCAAGTTTAGGTGTTATCTTTGATAGCTTTAACACTCTTATTTTTATCTTAATCTTAGACTCAAAGTTTGGATCATTCTAACAGGTTTCGTACATAATTATTACCGTTTCTTTCGAAAGATATATAGTGCGAAACGTATTATAATGTCAACAAAAATTGGGTTTCTGTGTTTTGATGCCCCCGACGTCAATAGTTAATAGATTTTATTCCAATATCAGTCTGTAATCACAAATTAGCTTTACGAAGTATCCACCAAATACTGGATAGACTGAAACTTCTTGCCCCAAACCGATATCTACCTGTTTTATACATTGATGTTTGGAATTAAAAAGAGATTCCTGTAACTAATTTGTTTAATAGAACTGTTCAAACATTTTAACCTTTAAATTCCTATACATTATATGTATTTTTTATATGTGAAAGTAATGAGAATTACGAGACGCTTTCCTGATGGTAAGAGATAACGCCTATATCTCTTACCATCTTAACTAACTTTGAGTAACAAAAGGAAGTCCAGGGCATCGCTGCTCATTACTTTGAGACTTTTTATGGTTTGTCTCAACAGCCCTGTATTTTTTTTTTATGTAAAAAGTATTGAGACGAACGAAACGTTCTCCTGATTGTAAGGGATAACGCCTGTCCATGACCATTGCAGCGAAACACAGAACTTTGAGTAACAAAACAAAGTCCAGGGCATCACTGCTTTGGCGCTCATAGACAACCTCCTGCTAAGGAGATCTACCACCAAGAAAGAATTTTCTCTAGCTGCAGTGCCACTCAAACCGGAACACAGTAATGTTTACACACTACTGCTTAGCGGCAGAATAACTGGTACTGTGGTGGTACTTACATAGATGAGCTCCTGCTAAGCATGTCTACCACCAAGTGATTTCAATATATGTAAACGGAAAATTGTCGCATCAGCAATGCTTGTGCTTTTTACATGAGAAACTACGTTTTTCAACGACAAATTCAGTTTTATAGTTTCCGAATATCATGTTTGTTTTTTTTTTGTCAAAATTGTTTTCTTGTCGGACAAATTACAGCGCTGATCTACGAAATTTAAGTGCTAGAATTGCTGCTAAGATATTTCGTCATATTTTTTTATGTAAAAAGTAATGAGACGAACGAGACGCTCTCCTGATGGTAAGATATAACGCCTGTCCATGACCATTGCAGCGATACACAGAACTTTGAGTAACAAAACAAAGTCCAGGGCATCACTGCTTTGACGCTCATTACTTTAGAGACTTTAGATGGTTAGTCTCAACAGCCCAGTAATTTCGCTAGCTGCAGTACCCTTCGAACCGGAACACAGTAATGTTTACACACTACTGCTTAGCGGCAGAATAACTGGTACTGCGGTGGTACCTACCTAGAGGACCTCCTGCTAAGGAGATCTACCACCAAGTAATTTAATAAGAAGTTTATTATAATAAGAACGGCACAATAACTACTTACACTTATTATCAGTTGCAATGTCAGGTAATAATATTTTAACAATAATAAATTAAGAGACTCTCGCTAGACGGTTGGGTCAAGGGTCAGCTTCAAAAGGCGCCTTGACACGGCGCGCATTGTGAGGAGGTTCCTCACTCTGCAGCCCTAACCACCGGCAGCTTGAGCCCTGCCCCGCTGCCGGCGGCACCCTAGTTTTTAAGTTTTTTATATTATTTATGTTTTATACTTATTTAATGTAAAAAAATTAAAAACTAAGATATAAAATAAATACCTGAAATAATAAATTAAAACTAAATGTTCAGAGCCTTAATTCCAAACAACATTGTATCAATATAATAAAACCAATGCTATGGTTATAGATTTGTTTACATTTATAAGTACAATACAATGCTATGAACAGCATTTTTAATTAATTTATTTCTCCAAAATTTATAGCAACACTTAACTTTGATAGATTTCTATCATATACCTAGTTCTGTACAAAAACCATACTTTCTTTGTTTTGTTGTTAGTCTATTATCTTTACTGTAGTAAAGTTATTTATTTTTTAATGTGTCATTATATTGGTGCTAGTGGTTCATATGAGTATAGGATGAAAAATAAAATTTGAAAATCTCTTTTAATATTATTCCCACTAGATTGTTACTGGCATACATGTTAAATGTAAATAAAATCTGAAAGCATATAGTTTTCAACGTTTGGCTATCATCTCGCCTGATAGTAAGCGACGATGTGGTCGAAGATGAAACACGTTAATACGCAATACTTGACCGGCCTCATAGACATCTACCGTTTGCCATCAGATGAACCGTCTGCCTGTATATTGCAAAATTTATTTAAAATAATAATAATTGAAGACATTTAACAGAACGCCATCTAGCCCCAAACTAAGCAAAGCTTGTACTATGGGAACCACACAGCTGACAGAATACATAAACACAGAACAAACAGACACAGAACAAACATCGATATAAAAAAAAGACGTGTGGCACTCGGGGACTGCCGCGGTAAAGCTATTGCATAGCATTTTTACGCCGATACAACCAATGCCACCTAGAGGCGAGTTGCTGAACTAAAGAGACAAGCGTGATATTTCAAAAAAGTCATTAAAAGTTCTGCTATTCATCGATAGATGACAAAACTAAAAGGTATCACCGCTGTGCCGGTGGGAGTGGGGGGTGTTAGGTTATTTTCGTTACGGAATTTCTGGATTCGCTCTCCACGCTCAAGGCCCGCGATAGAAGCTATGCAATACCTAAAAAATAAAATTATAATAATTTATTTAATTAATTAACATAGAACGCCTAAGAGATCGTGTGTTAACCTTATTCTTTGAAAAAGTGCTTCCATATTTTATTTACGTTTACGGGCACAAAGCAATTGTACAATTTTATAGCAAAAGACTGTCCAGTTGATACAACACTGGGAACATTCCTGATGCCACATTATTCGTGTACTATTAATTGTGTTTATTATTGTATTCATTGTTATTCTCGAAAATTTGTGCGTGTATATAGTTGTATGCAAGTCATGTAGTATAGGAAATTTAAACTATTTGCACATTTCATGTATATTTCGTGCGCTTATTTTTTTGTGTTGACAGGCTAGTTGTTTGCATCACTATCATTATGTTTTAGATAAAATAGATTTTATACATGTGCATTTTAAACGTGTCGTCGTTAATACACGTTTAGAGAATTAGTCTTGAATTCTGGTCATATATCGTGCATTATTGTTTTGGTTTAAGTTTTATTGAAATAAATATTATTTTGCTATTGAATTTGTGTATGAACTCTTATATAATGCAATATTTAGATGCGGCGAAATTTTTGTCATATCTAATTGTTTTTTTGGCGTGTTTGTCATCATAAAGCTGAGGGTGTTGTTGCTAGTGGGTGTACAATCTGGTTACCTTCAAGTCGCAAGTGAATCGGTTTCTTCTAGGCGAGCGTGCTCCACCGTAGGTAGCATCTTCGCTTTACATCAGGCGAGTTGGCGGTCAAACGCAAGCCTTTATGTAATAAAAAAAAATGCTGATTCCGAATACCACACTAATATTATAAATGGGAAAGTTTATACTTTTGTATGGCACTCTTCACACTGCAACAGCTTTTTTATCGTTAAAAGGCTAGGCGTTTGACTTCAGCTTGCCTGATGTTAACGGGCAAGTCTTGTGAAATAAGGCAATCGATGTGTTTTTGTCAACATTTTTGTGCCGTTATACATCATGTGGAAGTTTGAAATTAATGAATACTATAGTACATATCCTGAATTATTATGCTTGAAGAAAAAATAGTTTCAAACGCTTTTCGTTTCTTGAAATTATGAAATAGAATATGGCCAAATTATTTTTAATCCGTAATCTTGACATCAAAATAATTATAGGAAAGACGCAATTTTATAGATGCTAACTTTGATGCAGATACATTTAAGGCTTAGACCTTTTATTGTACGTTTTGTTTATTCTATTAGCAGATAAGTACGGATAGTTTGATGAAAATTTCTGATAGTGCCTGCTGAAAATCTCTTTTCTGCGTTACGTCTGTTGCTGTTTTATTTTGGTAGGCGCTACAAACCATCGAGAATCTCTGAATCTGACAATCTAACGTCACGAGTCTCGTGGTCGTGTATAGCACGTCACGAGAGGGCGCACGGTGGCGGCGGTACCGAGCACCGCGCGCATGCTTCCCGCCCGTTTTGTATTTGACACTTGACACTGGCAAATATTCAAAACGCGATGCCAAAACAAAAAAAAAAACTTCTGTCATAATGTAACAGATAATCAATGTAAAATCCGCTTCCGGCAATAGGAATAAACATTCTGTCTCCTTCTTGCTCGTGGCTATAGTAATTTAACTCTCCTTATCTATTTTAGCGTGACGTCAATGTATTCAAATCTAACGTCAGACGTATGTACGTCTGTGTGAGTGGAAAATATCAATGTAGGTGTTCAAGCAGAAGTTCCCACGGTCGAGGACTTGGCCCTTAAGCGACGGTGTGGAAGATACACACCTAGCTTGGAATAGAAACAGCCCGTTTGGTGTTTGGCGGTAGATTTCAACTTGAGGGTAGTTAGACAGTCGAGCAACTAGCAACACAAGCTCATTGAGGAGATTTGAACTCGCACCCTTCGGCGTGTGAACCGACCGCACTAGCTGAGCAGCTATCATCGCTACAAAGTCTAGACGGATTTGAAGAAATTTGGATTGGATTATATCCTGATACTTATATGTATAGGTTTTTTTAATCGTAAACAAGCGGTACCCAAGTACCGATTGTTTAGGGTTTTAAGTGATTACTGAAAAACAGTTTACATTTGTTATAATTTATTTATACATATCACATTATAATTATTTACTATGTACAAATCACCATTAATGATAAAAAATATATTTAAATCAGTTCACATATAAAGCCTTCTGCACTACAAACTACTTTTCTATACAATTATTTTATACATCAATTGCTTCGCAACTCAATATAACTACGCATATCATTGCGACCGATTGACAAGACATGCAAGTTACTCTCCTACTGGTTCCTACGAATTACGATGGCCCAAAAAATTTATTTCTAAATTTTCAACTTCTACATTTCGAAACGCTCACAAAATACCGGAGTGTTCCGGTACTCATCCTCAGATATTCCTCTAGAAACGACCTTCAATCGGATAAATAGTAATGTTTGCACACTACTGCTTGGCGGTTGAATATGTAACAAAGATATACAGAAGATAGTTGTATGAAATCGAAGCTACATCACTCGTTAAAAACAATAAAACTTATGAATATTTACGTAGTCCATTAAAATATGAACACAACTAAGTCATTACATTAAAACTCTCTTATTGACCGTGATGATAGTGCCGTTATTTGGATGTTAATCCAATCACAATATACTCTTACTACTTCCATAACACTAATATCAGATTTGCTGATAAATATGTTTATATTACGGTTATTTTCCGGTAATACTATTATTGAATATCATACTTTGCAAATATTATAATATCATGCTATTATTGATACAGAATAATACGTAACTCTCAGCTCAACTTCATTGAACATATTCGACGAATATACTTAGTTGAAATTTATTAATGACAGTAGTAAGTCACAAAATATGTAGTATGTAGCGTACAGCTGTCATTAGCTAATGTAATTGTTTTTAGTTTTTTTCCTGTTTTAGAGTCGTCATCCTACGAATGTTCATCATTAAACATCAACATCAAAAGAGTGTTATATAAAAGTATTATTTAACGGGTGTACTATTGGTGTCCTTAATATTAAAAAAATCAAACTATCCATCTCGCTCATATCGCTTGAACTCGTTGATCTGTCTCTCTTCCATCCGTAACGTTCCAAACGTCATTCACTCGCTAGCGCGCTGTCACCTGTCACTGTCACTGTCACCGATTGCCAAAATACTGTAGCGAACAATGTAGTTCTATTGATTTACATCGATAATCTAGTTAGATATACATACATGCCCCTATATAATATTACCTGTACCTATTATGAATATTTTTGTTACACCTCTATTTGCTTATTTGTTTCGCAGAAAGAATACATTTCCGTCTCTTTTTCTGATGGTCTGCAGTGTTGATGTTTTCATTTATAAGAGTAAATTACAACAATAGTTATAATTCTAAAAGTTACATATACAACAATGTAACGAGCCAGTTAAACGAACGAAATAAAACTTGGAGAAAAACATTTTTGCATACAGCGTAGAAATTAATAAATTAATCTAAGATTCTAAACAAGTAACATTCAATTCCAAAAATGTGCGAGATTAAAATAAGCTTCCCACGTGACATATCGTCAGCTTTTTGGAATGGAATGTTAATTTGTCTAATCGTAAACCTTTAGGTCAGCGATCTAAGAATGAAGAACTGAAACTCCGAACCAAAAAGAGACAACGACATTTTAATGTTGCCATATTAGATATGCACGTAAAATTTGATCTTTCAGTTTATAATTTAATTTGTTTGTAATTAAACTCGGTACACAGTTCGTGTATTTTAAACTACAACTCATCTCAGCTGTGGTAAAAACGGAGTCTGTGGTTAATTCTTTTATGATACTCCTAAACCTTTTTTGTACAAATACCAACAAACAAATTACAATTAAAATTATACATACAATTATGTTTCATTGATCCCTTATCGACATTTAAGTTTTCTACAGCTAATTAATAAGTTATTTCATAAGGATTAAATTCAGCTAATTCTATAACCTCTGTTTACAATCAAGCAGGATTAATTGAATTTACTGCCAAAGTTTTCAGGCTTTTCATCTGTTTATATTTATCAAATAATACTTAAGGTTATGTTATTTTTTTTTTAAATAAAATTGAAATTAACCGGTGGGGGGGTCTGAGCTTGGACACTTATTACAATTTGAAATTTGAATATATGACTTAATCATTACACGACAAGATAATGTAGGCGGTGTGCTAATTAGAGTGCATTATAAAAAATAAATTAAGAATGTATTCCGGGTAGAGGCGTAGCTAGCGCTGTATCAGCTGTATCCATGATACGGAGCCCGGGGGTTACACGTCACCAAGCAAAATGTTACTTAAAAAATTGGCAACACTGGACGTCTCGAATTTCCCGTCTATCATTTGGATTTAATTGCTGTCGGGTAGAAGGGCTTCCACAAATTTTGATACAGGGTTCGGCTAAAGAAAGCTTACATCACTGATTCCGGGACAGCATAGAATGGTTAGAAATTCCGAACAAAGTACACTGCAAGCATTGCATCTTTTTTAGTACTCCATGTGTTTAGTCTACAAGAATTTCC
The DNA here is from genome assembly GCA_905404145.2 of Biston betularia. NCBI lineage: Eukaryota > Metazoa > Arthropoda > Insecta > Lepidoptera > Geometridae > Biston > Biston betularia. The sequence continues at coordinate 1,114,425 of FR989863.1, forward strand.
TCGAAAACGTAATCTTTTAAACTTTTGAATGAATTTTGTACTAGATCTATGTAAATTCATAATTTTTAATATCTTTGGAGTCATTCACAATTGTAAGTTTATAAAAAAAAAAATCTATTCGCTCCTCATACATTATCTTATGTCAATAAAAACAGCCAGGAATATATTAGATTTATATATTACAATTTTATTTACCATTAATATTTGCCATACAATTTTTAAACCTTCGTTAAAATAATATTTAAGGAATGTTTCTTTTTTTTTTTAATTGTATTTTAATTTTTAAACTATATAGGTTAATTTATTATTAATATCTCTTCGACTCGTATACGTTTCGATAATATTCGGATTATTTATTCGTTTTAAAACAGTCAAATGTCGACCTTACGAATATGGTGTCAGTTTGATATCGCATCGCTTCTTAACGATACTCAACAGGAGACGTGTTTCAATTTTCACTCCGACAGCTTTGGAAACAAAAACTAGATTTTTGATCTCAATCACAATGTTAGTAAACTTCAATTTGAAATTTAACTGAAAAGGAATTGCGCCAAGAATCATAAAGGCATACATAACGTATGCAAAATACATCTTGCTAGCTGGAATAAATACATATTTTTTACTAGGTCATCAGGTTATTTTGTAATAAGTTAAAATATCGAGAACCGCAACCACGGTGTTCACTGCAAACATTATACAAGTTTTTACTTTCCCTGATCAGCCTTAACCTTCTGTTGACTTTCTAGTTATCATCTGTACGGTAGTTTTACATTTTTCGCAATGTAAACTGAGCTCTATCACAAAATGTTTAAAGTATGGTATGGTTTATCACTTGTGTGGGACGATGGCGACCAAGCGCAGTAAGGCGAGCGACAGCAGCTTGTCGAGCGGGTCAAGGGTGCCTCTTTGCAGCCACTTGGGGATGGTGGTGCGCGCGTGACTAAAGCCCAGCTTCTGGAGGATGTAGTCTACGCCGTACGGCTCGATCGACTTGCCCGCCCAGGACAACAATCTGCGAATAAGAAGTTTTCTTGTAGCAATGATAGGTCAGTTAGCAACAAACTAACCCTAACAAAGCGCCAAAGCAGTGATGCCCTGGACTTTGTTTTGTTACTCAAAGTTCTGTGTATCGCTGTAATGGTCATGGATAGGTGTTATCTCTTACCATCAGGAGAGCGTATCGTTCGTCTCATTACTTCTTACATAAAAAAAAACAATAAGTTTGAGCCGTCGGTAATGGAAAACATCGTGAGGAAACCATAGCGTTGTGGTAAAGTACTTTATAGTACTCGACTGGCTAGCTACCACCCTTAAGTTAAAAATCTGTCGCAAAGCACCTAACGGTGTGTTCCGGCAGCCACACTTGTGAGCCAGTTCAATTTAACAATAAAAAAACCCGACTCATGACTCTCAGGCCAACTAAGCGCACTGCTCCAATGACACAGCGAGGTTTCGGAATAAACGAAAAAATCATCGATGTATACAATTTTCAAATTTTTGTTGATTTTTTTAAAACCGCCAGATCGATTTCGACAAAATTTATATGGGGCCATTTCTGAAGTACGATCTACCAAGCAAAAAAAGAAACATCAAAATCGATTCATAATTGACGGAATTATCCTTTTTTTAATTCGGTTAAAAATGCTTTGATTTTTCCTGTAGTGTCAAATGTATCGTAATTGTTACATAATATTTGCTAGTTTTATATAATTATTATACTATGTTACCTGACGGTGGGCTCGAGGTGCCAGGTGATGCAGCGGTAGTCGCGGTAGTCCTGCACGAGGGGCGCGCGCTCCCCGCCCCGCGAGCCCGCGCCCGCGCCGCCTGCGCCCGCTCCCGCCCCCGACCCGCTGTCCGCCCACCGCCCGCCCGGAATCTGATCACATTGAAAACATTGTAACAGTTGCTACCAGACAAGCAGTTATCAGGTTTTGGCGAGAACGCGGAAAGAGTCGTATCGCTCAATTGTATTTTTGCCGTTTTTTCGAGTGTTTATGTATAGAAATAGTGGTGTTCTAGTGCTAGTGTGGGAAAGTGATATAATGTAGTGAAACATGACGTTTCGTGTTGCCTCCAAAACTCCATCGAAGTGAAGTCGCCACTACTTTACTAAAGCATGACTGGATTTGAATGACCAAGGCTGGACTTTGACTACTTTTTAACCTAAGAAACTTGAGAATATCAAAACACTTGACACTGGCAAATGCACAAAATGCGACGTCAAAATCCAAGAAGAAGCAGTTATCATGACGTCATAATGGCATTCAGTTCATAATAATAAGGTGCTAAACTTTTTATTTAACTTTGGCCCGTAACTTAATACCCCCCGTATTTTTCTTCCTCTGATCCTGTCCGACCAACGGTTGCCTGGAAGAGATCGCTTTTAGCGATAAGCTCGCCAGTTGTTACACCTATTAATTAATTTTATTTCTTCTGTATTGTTTTTTTTTGTGTGTGCAATAAAGAGTTAATCAATCAATCAACTTTTTATGTGATCGCCTAACTTTAAATCGCATTAAGAACTAAAGATGACCCCGTATGTATTCTACATACATAATAAATAAAATATTCATCAGTTTAAAAAAAAATAGCTACTCACAACGCGATCCTTCTCCTTAATATAGGAGGAGATGAGATCGTGGAGGAAAAGGAACGCCTCCGCGTCCACCGACACGAATATGTGATCTTCGAACTCCGTGATGAAACTGCACTCCACTACTGGTTTCTCATCTGCAACAACATTTTAAGCTACATGACAGACAGCCCCGACAGCCCCGTCGGCTCATTGGTAGTATATCTGCCTTGAGAGCTGTAGGGCGTGGGTTCGATTCCCACTCAGGGCAAACATTTTGTGAATAAACAAATGTTTGTTCTGTGTCTGGGTGTTCTGTATGTATTTACAAAAAAAAAAGTATTTATGTATTCTATCAGTTATCTGACTTCCATCACACAAGCTCTGCTTAGTTTGGGGCCAGATGGCGCTGTGTGTATTTTATTTTATTTTCATCAAAATCATTTATTTTTATTGTATACTAGCGGACGCCTCGCGGTTTCACCCGCGTAGTTCTTGTTCCCGTGGGAATACAAAGATAAAAAGTAGCCTATGTCACCCGGGGATAGTGTAGTTTCCCAACGGTGAAAGAATTTTTGAAATCGGTCCAGTAGTTCTCGAATTTATTCATTACAAACATACAAAAATACAAAAATACAAATTTTCCCTCTTTATAAGTGGAGATATCTTTTTTCATTTAATTTCTACTACAATACAACTACTGCAAAAACAAATCAAATGTCAAATGTTTGAGCTCATGTGTACACAATAAAGAATTTCTATTTACCTATCTGAAGCGCTGCGTATGTCCACTGACCTTGTTCCGTGGGCGGAGTGGCGCGCTGCAGCTGCTGAGTGCGCAGGTGCAGCTGCAAGGAGGGCAGCGCGAAGATGACCTCGCGCACGTGCTTGTCGGAAGCTCCCTTGCGCTCGCGTTCGCGCTCGCGCTCGCGCTCCGTGCTGTTCGTATTTCCCGCGCCCGGGTTCGGGGTTTCGCGCTCAAGGGACGGGAACATTTCAATTGCTGCAATTACATTAAATAAATGTACTGGATCTGGCTCTTGTTAATTTTGAGTGTTCGAGGGTTATATTTATAGTTTATTTCCGCATAATAGTCGTTTCTGTTACAACAGTGACGAGGATGTAATTTCCGAATCAGCAATGTTTTTATAAACTGTACCACTGCTGGGTGCGGGTCACGTTGGCCAAGTACGGGTTGGCTGACTACACACATCTTCAAAAACGTTTTTTAAGAACTCTCAAGACATGTAGGTTTTCTCACGATGTTTTCCTTCACCGTTTGAAGTTATCGACAATATGCACATATCTTAGAATAGATAGAGGTGCGTGCCGTGGGATTAGAATCCAGGACCTCCAGATTGAAAGCCAGACGTCTCCCAACTAGGCTGCCGAACCTTACTAGGCTGTTATACTAGCATTTAATTTTCAATGTTTATCCTGGGTGGGAATCGAACCCACGCCCTACAGCTCTTGGAACAGATATGAGCTAATAAGGTAGTCATATATTGTCATATTTTTAAATATTAATGAAAAAACAACCTGTAACTTTGGTGTTATGAATAAAATATTCGTGTTAGAGTATTGAGCATGTACAGTACCGTCGATCTCGCTATTGGCGAAAGCGTACGTGAACCACTCGCGCAGCGTCTTGAACTGCGGCGGGAAGATGAGCGCGCGCGTCATGCGGCACACCGTGCCCATGGACTGGTGGCCGGCGCCGGCGCCCGCGCCGCCCAGCGACGCCGTCAGAGACTGCACCACGTGCACCTGCAGGGACCCTGTCGACACACACCACGGCATAACAAATAAATATCGTAGGACATTACACACAGCGCCATCTGGTAATTGTCTCAACTGGAAACTCATAAAGTTGTAACGAGCATTATAAAAAGCAACGTTTCCGTGTACTGACCGTCATCGTCGGCGACCTGCTGCGCTTCGGTGGCGAAGCTGATGGCTGGCTCCTTGAGGCTGAACAGCGCCCACGCCTTGGCCTTGAAGCTGTTCCCGTGAAAGCACGCCAGCGAGATGTTGGTGCCGTGCAGCTCCATGGTGCCGCCCAGCACTGTGCCTGCACATGCCACTAGCACTTCGTAATCGCTCCATTAGACAACCCCAAACAATTATGTGCTCAGGTCTAGTTTAAATTCACTTGGATGAAAATACTATTTTAAAACGCAATACTGAGTGAACCAGTGAGTTAGGGCTTACCGTCTGCTTCTAGCGAATCTAACTAGCAAATTAAATTTTCAGCTAAGTGCTTTCTTAATTCTACTTGTTTATGAATAGCGTCGCGTAAATCAAAATCAATAAAGCGATGTGTACAAGGAATGATTTTTACAATAGAAAAGTAATCAGGCTATCGAAACGCTCTCCTGGTGGTAAGAGAAAACGCCTGTGGTCATGGCGTCGGTAACTAGAACGTAGAGTAACAAAACGAAGTCCAGGGCTTCGCTGGACTTTGTGACTTCGCTGGCAAATCGCTGCTTTGGCGCTCATTGATTTGAGACTTTCGATGGTTAGTCTAAACCACCCTTCAAACTGAAACACAGTAGCGTTTACACACTACTGCTTGGCAGCAGAAATCCTGGTACAGTGGTGGTGCCTACCAAGACGGTCTAAGTAAATCTACAACCAAGTATCAAAGGTTTGTTTTTGGTTATAATTTCATTTCGTGGTAACCAAAAAAATTATGCCAGTCGCAATAACCCTATTTTGATTCCGAAATTCGTATACATAATAAGGAACAGAGAACTCGTGAACGGTATAACATAGATAAAAGATCATAAAAAAATCAGTGTTGAAATGGAAAGCGAACTGAAAGAAGAGCAAGCGTACCGTTGGCAGGTAGTGGATTGGGCAGCGTGTTTAGCTGCATACCGGATATGAGCTGCAGCACCTTCTGCCAGTGCCGGTGGTGGCGTAGCTCCGTCTGCGGAGGCTGCTCACCCGTCGCCGATGACGCCTCTGGATGGGGCAAAATTAAAAACGATAGAAGAATCTGGTGGGGTTGTCGGGACCCAGGGCTGTTGAATCAACGTGAAACATTTGTGTCAGCGACGTGTTTTTGGCGATACTGCACGGTGCTCTTTCCTTGCCAACTTACCAGCGACCTGGGGTAGTTACTAAACCAACACGATATGTTTTTGTTACAACACGCGCGCGGTCTCACAAACTAAAGCGAGACGAAGCCATGCGCGCGTTGTGCTCAGCTTTGTCTCCATAAAGAAAGCCATCAGATGTGGCTGAAACTATAGTTGGAGTATCCGATATCATTAAACGTGAGTAATTAACAAATAAGTAAAACAAAAATGTGTCCAAATCACTTCAATTTCCATAGTAAAACGACATAGATTATAAGATTGCGATACACCTTTTTGCTATAGTTCACTTTTTTGACCTGGTACCCGTATGTTTCGTTGTGATTTAGATTTTTTACGTCAAAATTTCCCCATTTCAAAGTAATTGCTACTTCAAAAAGACGAGCTCCACTTACGTTCTCTCCTATCTCGTCTGGAGTTAGTATAGTTGGGATGCAGCGAGCTGAACACGCGCTTGCTCGACTTGAACTGTTGCGTGAAGAACTCTTCGAGTTTGAGCTGCATCTTTAGGAGATCGGGAGTCGTGCTGCGGCTCATCAGGATCTGCAGCTGGTGCCACGACAGCTTGCCATGCGTCAGAATTATTGCAGGTCTGGGGGATCGCAGCATTTCAATCAGAAATAGTTTTTTTAAAGTAAGCCTATTTGTGATACAGTAAGATGACGGTGAAATAGGCAGGTGGATTTCCTGGCGGTAAAACATCACCAACGTTTTTACTACGATGTCGATCTCCTGAGCAGAAGGTCGTCTAGTTAGGTACCACTGCAATACCAGATTTTCTGCCGCCAAACAATAGTGAGTAAATATGACTGTGTTCCGATTTGAAGGCGAAAATACAGGTGTGTTGAAACTAACCATAGAAGTCTATAAGCTGGCCAATAAGATTTTTCGAGAAAGCTGCCAAAGGAACGAAAAACTTTATATGATCTCGATTCTGTCACGGAATGCCATGGAAGCATTTCGGAGAATTTACCTCATACTATCTACTTTCAAATTTGAAAATGTCATCGGATCGCAATAAAACATAATAAAAATAGTAATGGCGAATCAACGAATGAACAAAATTCGATGGAGAAAATTGCCAGTTATTTTTCGATTCGAAGATTGCTCTGTAGCAGCTAGACTATCTCCAGCAGCGGCTCCTGATGCCAGCGTGGCAATAAAGCTACTACCAAATAGAAATATCTTTTTTTTTTACCTGGCGGTGGGTTTGTGTAGGTGGCTGGGCGTGGTCCTGTTTCGCGCGAGCCATTCGTCCCGCAGCGCGGCTTGAAGGCGCGACACGCGCGCCAGCAGCACCGGAGTGCCCATGTACTCCAACCGCAGCTCCAGCGCCGCCAGCCGGACACCGCACACGTGTCCCGGGTTGCAGCCTGGCTCTTCTTCGATGTGCACTGATATATACAATTTAATTAAGATGGATTCAAACACATTCTCTTTTTTCCGCATCTTTTTTATACAAAAGTAGTAAACAGACAGATGATTCGCCTGATGGTTACCACCTTTTTTTAAGGTTAACAGGTTATGTGTTTCACCATAGCTCGCCTGATGTAAAGTGACGGTGTGGTTGAACCTGGCCTGGAATGAAATTTACTCTCAAGTGAGGCTACCGGAACACACCGTTAGGTGCTTGGCGGCAGTTTTTTAACTTGAGGATGCAATACAACAAGTGTTACCTACGTTGCGTTGCCTACTGTTCAAGATTAAGTGAGTGTTTGTTGACACGTGATTTGAAGCGTCCCATGTTCTGCGGAAAGGCTTACCTTGGAAAAAAAAGAACTGTATGGGACTTCTGCGTTACCACAATATAATCATAAATTGTCGTCAAATTAAATCCTCGTCACTGCATTGTAACCGAAACGACTGTTAAGCGGAAATAAACTAAATATATACCTTGAACACTCAAAATAAACTTCCGCAAAGTAACACCTGAAGCAATCAATTATATAATAATTATTATCTAATTCATTATTTACTCTTATCGGCGGAACAAAAATCTGGTGAAATTAAAACAAGTACTGCATTATTTTACCGTATGTGTCTATAGAAGAAAGAGATATGGCTCCCCCGACGATACCACCCCTAGCGTCCAGCTCCGAGCCGGCCAGGGCGACCCCGACGAGCATATTCCTATGGCCCGTGCTACCGATACTCAGGCGTCCGGTGCAATTGAAGTCTCGACTCTGCCAACTAGAACATACGTATTATTTTAGGTTATTTTTTTTTTAAACTGGTCCTTCGAGCTAATTAAATGAAAGTAAATAGAACAAACAGAGTATGCACTACGAAGAAGACTAAAATCATCAATTAATAATAAGCTTTTTTATCGTTGATAGGCTAGGTGTTTTGACCGCAGCTTACCTGATGTTAAGTAGAATTAAAAAGAGAACCTACTAGAACATACCCTACCATCATGCTATGGTTTTCTTACGACGTTTTCCTCCACCGGCAGCTCAAGCTCATTCTTGGGGGCTTGAATGCCATGGCCTTCGACGAGCAAACTGACCGCGCTAACCACTAAGCTATTATTGCTACAGACATTTTTTTTATGCCACAGGTGGCAATCAAGCTAACGGGTTGCCTGATGTTAAGCAATCACCGTCGCCTATAGATATCTGCAATACCAGGGGTACTACAAATACGTTGCCGACCTTTTAAGATTCTATTAACATGCCTTTTGAAGAACCCAATGTTGTAACTCCGCGGGAATACAGAAGAAGGTAGATCATTCCACAATTTGCAAGTGTTTGGCAAAAAAGATCGCGTAAATCGCACAGTATGCGCTTTGATACGATGGCGGCGGCTAGTGCGGTGATGGAACCGTGACGCCGGCATAAGATCGAATAATTCTTCAGAACACTCCCCGTTGTATATGCGGTAGAATACGCACAGAGACCCGACGTCTCTACGCAAACTGAGCGGTTCTAGGGCAAATTAGGGTTCTAGGGTTCTAGACTATTGCCAAATGTGAAACAGAGCTGTATGAAAAGATATATTTTATTACTAGTGTAAGATTATTATTTGTGATAAAAATTTTAGACGCCTACAAAATACGTACTGATATAAAGTGTAGAGTTATGAGCGCTTACTGACCTGACGTTTCCCATAACGTTGCCCATGTTCATATGCACGTTGAGCCGAGTGAAGTTAACCGCGAACAGGACTAGAGTCTCCCACGCCGCGGTCGCCACCGGGCTGTCTTCTTTGGTGTCTAGATAAATAAATAAATAAATATCATAGGACTAATCACAGCGTCATCTGGCCCCAAACTAAGCAGAGCTTGTGTGATGGAAGTCAGATAACTGATAGATTACATGAATACTTTTTTTTTAAATACATACTTATAATACATACAACAAAACAATCACAATGATAACCAAAACTGTTCCAGCATCGTAAACGTTCGTTAGTTTCGGTTGTTTGGTTTGACATAGTATGACAACTAAAAGAACTAGATTTAATATTTATCGAAGCCTATAACAGAGAACCCGTGTTTTCCTGGATAACATTTTCAGGTGTGTTAGTGGTGTGGAGTACCTTTTGTTTTTTGGTGATCAACAGTCTTTGTTTTCTCTCTCTGCGGCAGCACCGGCGAAACCGGCACGTTGCTGGTCGTATTTCTGAAAAAGTTGACATTATCAATGGCTAATGCCAGTCCCTTCCTTTCTTATTTCGATGTCTGTTAGGCGCTCACGAAAAAGCTGTGTGCTTCCAAATCTTATTGCATAGACATCCGACATATGGATGCGTATCTGATCTCTCGTTCAAGTGAGCTCAAGAAAGACATTAACATGTCTTCATGAGGCGCGCTGTTTCAGAAAGAAGTAGAAAGCATTAAACTAAGCGTGCTAAGAGAGTATCGTTACGCCCTGCAATGTTCCTTATTTTTCACTCTGGATTAATGAACGAAACGCTCTCCTGACGGTAAAAGTTAACGTATGCCCATGACCATTGCAGCACACAGAACTTTAAGTAACAAAAACAAAGTCCAATGCATCGCTGCTCTGGCGCTCATTACTAAGACTTTCGATGGTTAGTCTCAACAGCCCTGTAATTTTGGTAGCTACAATACCCTCACACTACTGCTTCGTGACAGAATATTTGGTTCTGTGGTGGTACCTGCCTATACGATCTCTTGCTAAGGAAACCCACCAAGTGGACTACTACTACTTTTTAACCCAAAAAAAAGCGTGTGATACCAACGGGGCTACTTTTCTGAAACTGTAACCCAAGGTATCTTTCGAAGATAACTCGTTAGCAAAATATAATAAAAATAATAATAATAATAATAACCTATTGGGACCAGCATAATAAAATGCTCTATTGGGACCGGTCTATCATCACGGACAGGACTATTGTCGCCAATAAGCCTGATATCGTGGTGGTCGACCGAGCCCAACGCCGGGCAGTGCTCATCGACATCACCATCCCACATGACGAGAATCTCGTGAAGGCCGAGAAGGACAAGCTCAGCAAGTACCTTGACTTGGCTCACGAGATAACCGCCATGTGGGATGTTGATTCGACGATCATTGTCCCGATAGTCGTCACGGTAAACGGTCTTATAGCGAAGAGTCTCGACCAACATCTCAAGAGACTCTCGCTAGACGGTTGGGTCAAGGGTCAGCTTCAAAAGGCAGTGATCCTTGACACGGCGCGCATTGTGAGGAGGTTCCTCACTCTGCAGCCCTAACCACCGGCAGCTTGAGCCCTGCCCCGCTGCCGGCGGCACCCTAGTTTTTAAGTTTTTTTATATTATTTATGTTTTTTTTATATATATGTAATGTAAAAAAATTTAAAAATTAAGAAAAGAAATAAATAACTGGGATAATAATAATAATAATTTATTTGAGCAAAATATATACAGTGAAGTTACTACTTAAAACACTATGATAGAACTACTAATATCCCCTGAAATTTTAGACAAGTCGTGAGATTTGGCTCGCTTACCTATGTCTCGTGTCATGCAGACTGAGATCTCCGAGGAACATGCGGCGCACGATGGTGCGGCGGTACCAGGCGCGCGGGAACGCTAGGATCTCGCCCAGGCGCCGCATGTCGTACTTGAACCAGGCGCTCCCCACGTCCACGATCGCTGCACGATATAATCAACATGGAAAACCTGCCCTACTACTTCACTAATACAAGAACATACAAAATAATCACGAAGAATTGATGTTAACTACTGTGTAGCATGTCTGACTTTTACGCTTGACATTTTATTTAAGACAGACAGAGACAGAGTATTTTAAGCATTGTTTAACTTTAATTTACTATAAACGGAACTACTTTCATTATTTAGTACAAAGATTATAAAACTTACTGGAGAACCTGACGGTAGCCTTGGACTGGTCCTGGTCTAAGTGGAAATCCAGCTTCCTCGACCGCGAGAGGTGGAACTTGACAAACTCCACATTGATGGAAAGTGAGTCTTTCCGCTCCGAGTCTGATAATGGAGACCACTGGGCTTCTTTGAGAGAAGATTTCTTCCCACCGTAAGGGTGGAACATGTTCACTGAGAAGTCTGCCAGGCAACCTGTGACGGATAGACCGCCCATGGCAACTGCTGGCTCAGCCATCTCCCTGCAAATCGTTTTTTTTTTTAATGTAATTTTAATGACACGATCGAGATGCTCTTTTAAATGTAAGAGATAACGCATGTCAAAATAGCTACATTTATCGTATACATACTTGAACATTTATCTACACTAATTATAAAGGAGAAAGATTTGTGTTTTTGTTCGTTTGTTTGTATTGAATAGGCTCCGAAACTACTGGCCTGATCTGAATAATTATTTCATCATTAGAATGCTACATTATCAATGACTGACATAGGCTATATTTATATTGTTAATAGAGTTTTGTTTTCCCGTACGAAGCCGGGACGGCCCACTAGTATAAACAACAACAATATCTTCCTAAATTATAACCAAAACTTAAAATAATAATAACTTTTTATTAGGTTTAACTGAATCCTTGTTGTGATCCAAACAGCCCACATATAAGTGCAATAATATCAGAGATTTAACCCCAGAACATCCAAAAATCTCCCCCTATATCCCTTTTCTACAAATGTGACTCACTCGTCTCCCGCTCGCTTGGAACTGAACACGATCTGCAGACTCGGCAGCTGCAGCAGACATTCCACTCGTGAGGCCGGCAGGCAACTAAAGCGGAACGTGCTGGGCTGCATGTGGAAGTGCACGATGACGTCAACCGGAAATGACGCGTACACGTATTGACCGTACGACGCACCTTCCGCGGATCGGGACCGGTCGCCGCTTTCTGCTTCTGGAATGGGAAGATAACTGAAGGATTGCTATTTCAATTAACGTCACAATCCTATAAGATCAAAAATAAATGTAAAAATTGAAGCACCGTTTTCATAAACTATACCACTACTGGGCGCAGGCTTCTTTGCGTTGTGAGAAGCGTAAGGTCATAGTCCACCACGCTGGCCAAGTGCGGGTTGGCAATATAAAAATAAAATATATATCGTAAGACATTTCACACAGCGCCATCTAGGCCCAAACTAAGCAAAGCTTATACTACAAAGTACTATTACTTTGTAAAAAGATGTCACGTTTTGATTACGTCTCTGTGAGAACTGACAGTAAGGGAATATTTTGAATCGTGGTGAGGCAGATCAAATTGAAAAAAATCGTTAATAAAAGACTTGATAATATACCTATTGACTGGCATATAGGATGAAATGATATCTTCAGAAATGGTCTGTTGACTGATACCAGCGAAAAAGCTGCATTTTTACTTGGTCTATTACATCTTTGTTTATAACTAACCTGGAGTGTGAGTGGTAAAGGAAGCCTTAGTAGGTATGGGTTCCAGGGTCTGCTCCAGGAACTCCAATATGTGAGGGCTGATGATAGTCTCCTCAGGGATGCTTTGCAACGTGATCCAGGCGAACAAAGCCGCTTTCTTGCTGGCCGCCTTCCTTGCAGCGCCCAAACCAAGCGGGGAAGGTGACTCGTCAGGCAAAGTCTTCGACTCATAATGCACCTGTGCGAGAATAGGTATAACCGAAATAAGTCTCTCCTTGTGTTCAAAAATTACAAATACAGAATTGTGACAAAGAGTGTGAGTGAGCTGTGATCAAACACCTAGACAGTCAAACATGAAAAAAGTTAGTTGCCCTAAGACCCTATGGATTGACGGTATGTATATGTACGCAAAACAGCTGACAGAGAAGCAAAAATAAATAAATAAATATCATAGGACATTACACACAGCGCCATCTGACCCCAAACTAAGCAGAGCATGTGTGATGGAAGTCAGATAACTGATAGAATACATAAATACTTTTTTTTTTTTGTAAATACATACTTATAATACATACAGTACACCCAGACACAGAACAAACATCGATGTTAGTCACACAAATGTTAGTCCTGAGTGGGAATCGAACCCACGCCCTTCAGCTCTCGAAGCAGACACACTACCAATGAACCAACAGGGCTGTAACAAAATGTTATAAAAATGTGATTTTGATTTGAATGGAGCGCCTTGGCAAAGAACTATGTCCAGTAATAATGCAACCGCTAAAAGACGTTTTAATTAAATTCTCGATCTCGGTAAATAAATGAGTGTATTACAATTCTTTCTGGTATTGGTACCATAACTTCACATTCAAACGATCATATAAAAAACCGATAAGCAAAAAAGATTAAAAAACTTAATAGTTTTTCCCGACAATGTAAGAAAGGACAAAAACATTTTTAGACCAAAAATCCGCCACTTTAAATTTTGTATTTTTTTTTAAATCGTTGACAAGATAGGTGTTTGACCACAGCTCACCTGATGTTAAGTGACGGTGTGGTCGAAGATGGTAAAGCACACCTAGCCTGGAGTGGAACTGGCTCTCAAGTGAGGCTGCCGGAACACACTGTTAGATGCTTGGCGGCAGATTTTCAACTTGAGGGTGGTAGCTAGCCAGCCGAGTACTAGAAAGTACCCTAATTATATACTTTTAATTTACCCAGTGATGTTCGCAATAGAGACGCATCTAACCACATATCACTCAAAATCGGTTCAGCCATTGCAGTTACGAGGGAACATAGGAACGGACATACATATGTACAGGTAAAACACGTAACTTCTAATTTGGCTTCGCCGCAGTCGGGTAAGAACGATGAAGAAATCGAATGATAAATAAACAATCACGGATCAGAAAGTGTAAAGGTTGTTTGTTGCATGGCAAATGCTTGAAGACCCTTACTTCTACAATTGCGCTCGTCACACGCAAGTTAACTTGATTTTCGCTGAAGTTTACTTCAACTTAGTAAAGTAAACAAAAAGCCATAGTTCCTTCATTTCATCGCTCAAATGCTGATCAATGGTGATTTAGGAAGAGCCGAGGGTATGAGAGAGTACTTACTTTAAGGTCGAGTCCGGGTACGCGGAATACTGTAAGGTCGAGCACCGGCTGGTGGCGCGCGGCGGGCGGCTTCCGGCGCGCAGTTGGCGACCCGCCTGACCCGCCTGCGCCTTCCGCTAACCCGCCCGATGCAGATCGTCCTACGCGCATGCGTGACCCGCTTCTGTTGGAACAACAACCATTTATGACCACCAACAATATAACAAACAAAGAAATAACAGCATTCCAACAATCAACTTACAGCTTCATATCTTCGTGTGGAGTGTGGGTGGTGTCCTTAGTGTGTAGCACACACTTGCCGCTGTTGATGTACACCTTGACGTCGAGCTCGAAGTCTATGTTCGGCTCCGCTGCGTGCGCCTTGCCGTGTTTGCCGTCGGAACTCGGCTGCCCGTCTGACGATAAGCTGGAACAATTACGCTATTATAATGCTGCTGAGGAAATGGAGTTGGGCAGGGCATGACGCCGGACACAGTGATGGCACGTGAACTAAAACGTTGATGTATCAGTCTCCATCATCAGATTCGGAGCGGAAAGACTCACTTTCCATCTATGTGGAGTTAGTCAAGTTCCACCTCTCGCGGTCGAGGAAGCTGGATTTTCACTTAGACCAGCACCAGTCCAAGGCTACCGTCAGGTTCTCTAGTAAGTTTTCTTTAATTATTATCTTTGTATTAGATAATGAAATCAGTTCCGTTTATTGTAACCCCAACATTGAGCTTGAGCTGCCAGTGAAGGAAATCATCGTGAGAAAACCATAGCATGGTGGTAGGGTACTTTTTAGTACTCGGCTGGTTAGCTACCACCCTCAAGTTGAAAATCTGCCGCCAAGCGTCTAACGTGTGTTCCAGCAGCCTCACTAGACAGCCAGTTCCATTCCAGACTTGGTGTGCTTTACCATTTTCGACCACACCGTCACTTAAAATCAGGTGAGCTGTGGTCAAACATCTAGCCTGTCGACCATTAAAAAAAAATTTGTTGAATCATGGCAAGTTTATAGCATGGTGGATTTAAATCCCAATAAGTCTAGATATCACCACTCGCTGTGCGTGCTTTGTGCTATTTTGGCTTTACGACGACCGCTTTCTTGTAATGAAGTATAATATATGACGCTTGTTTTGAGTGGATGTTATTTTTTTCGAGACGAAACACCTATATATCTACATGTTTAAATGTTTTATTTGACTTGTAACTTGTGGTATCAAATTTTTTTTTCTTTGGTTTTGGCGTCGCGTTTTAGCATTTGCCAATGTCAAGTATTTATATATTTTCAAGTTTCAAAAGTCAAATAAGTGTCTTCGTAGCTAAAGTTATAGTCAAAGTCCAGTCTTGGTCAAATACAGTCCGTGTCAGTCAAGTCCAGTCATGCTTTAGTAAAGTAATGGTGACTTTACTATAAAGCTTCGATGGAGTTTTGGAAGCAACACGAAAAGTCATGTTTCACCACATTATACCATTTTCCCACACTCGCGCTTGTGATTCGGCACTTTATGAATAAAACACCACCATTTTTATGCATAAACACTCGACAAAACACTAGTTTTGGAAAATAATACAACGGGGCGACACGACTCTTCCCGCGTTCCCGCCAAAACACTCAAATATTTGTTTAGTTTTTGTGTTACGTTAATTAATTTGTATTTGTATATGGGCCTTGATGCCTGTTTTTTTTTAATTTGTATCAATGAGTACCTGTGATCGGGCTTCCTCCGCAGCTGCACGAGATGCAGCTCCTCGGGCCAGGGGTCCGCGCGCGCGGGCAGCGAGCTCTGCCGCGGCACGCCGCTGCCTTGGAACCGCACCGCGCGCCCCGCGGCCGCACCCCCGCCCGCGCCACCACCCCCGCCCGACGGGCCGCGCAGCGACGCCGACCGGGACGGGCCAGACGGAGACGTCGCTGTACAATACATCTCACGTGATACTATATCTGCTTTAAGTGCTGTAGGGTGTGGGTTCCATTGATTTATCTGACAGCTAGCTGCGCCCCGCTGTGTTACCCGTTAGATGTTTTCGGGATAAAGTAGCCTATGCGTTAATCCAGGGTCTCAGCTACCTCCATACCAAATTTCATCCAAATCCGTTCAGTAATTTTTGCGTGAAAGAGTAACAAACATCCTTTGAAGTATGTAGCTGTGGTGTGGTTTTTTTAAAAATATAAAAGTAATGAAACGAACGAGACGCTCTCCTGATGGTAAGAGATAACGCCTGCCCATGACCATTATGTAACAACAACTTTATGTAATAAACCAAGGTCTAGGGCATTGCAGCTTTGGTACTCATTACTTTGAGACATTAGATGGTTAGTCTCAACAGCCCTATAATTTCGCTAGCTGCAGTACCCTTCAAACCAGAATACAGTAATGTTTACACACTACAGCTTGGTGGCAGAATATCTGGTACTGCGGTGGAACCTACCTAGACGACCTCCTGCTAAGAAGATCTACCACCAAGTAAATAGTATAGTGGTGTACTGACCAGGTCTGGGTTCACTCTCCATGGAGCTCCAGCTGCCGCCCTCGATGATGTCAGCCAGCCGCGAGTCGTCGTCTGGCAGCAGCAACGTCTCACCGGAGTCTCCGATAGTTCCCGCTGTCATGCTCAGGTTCGGTTCTACCACCACACTGCAAAAGGACGAGTTGAAAATGTATTAAAGCTTTAGGAAATCATCTGTATTGCTATTGAAATAAGGTTCATAAAAAATTATCGCCTTTAAAATATTTATTTATTGAGATAAGAAACGGTGAAGCCAACTATATCCCAATCTCACAAATTTAGACAACATAACAAAAAAATATGTGAAAGGAAATGTCAAGTAAAAAAATAAAGAAATAATAATAGAGATGGAGAAGATTTAGACACATACCTACATATATACATACTACATATATATGAGAACAACTCCATTTACGACTGGAAAGGGTGCAGACCCAATAAAAAAAAAAACAAAAACCAAAATCAATTTCTTTGGCATACACTTTAGACATATTAATATGAATCCGAATTCGTGACAATTGTATTTTGGGAACCAATGGCTTCTCCCAATATCTTATTCAAGAACAAAATGTCATAAACAGACCCAAAGACAAAACAATTTCTCAAAGAAATACATGAATATTAACCTGTGTATATAAATATGTGTGCCTGCGCGTGTGTTTGTGTATGTGCGTGTGTGTGTGTTTTTGTGTCTGTGTAGTGTAGTGTCCGTGTGTGTGTAGTGTGTGCACTAATGCAATATAATAATATATTATTTTATTATTCTTTATCAATTTACAAACAACTAAATACTTAACAATAATGAAACATTTGGCTGTTCAACTTTTTTTTAAATGATACACTTATTTGAAATGATTTTACGAAAGTTGACTTGTAACATTGGTGTTATCAATAAAATATTTGTATTTGGCCTTATCGCTAAGAATGATCCCTTCCAGGCAATATCAGTTACGTTTCGACTGGATTTCCGTTTCATTTAAAGTTACTTTGCATTTTTCGCAAATTTCTATACTCACCTCTTAACTTAAAGATTAACTGATCGATGGAAAGGTCGCATAAAGTTTTCGACACAGCAAAATGTAATTGTAATTATAAATGTAATTGATTGTACATACCCTTCGAAATCCTTCCTCTCGACAGGCGGAGTATGCACGACGAAGGACCGACTCCTGTTGGAACCGAGACCGAGTTTCCCTTTCGTGATGGAGCTCGCTCGAACGCTTTGTCGCCGTAGCTTTTGTATCATATCCCTTAAAAGGAAACAAAACATAAAAGATTAAACATATAAAGATAGATTGATCGTCGATCTAGATGAAAACTAAAAAAAAAAACAATTTAAAGGCTATCCCTCTATATAATATTATTAATGTGAAAGTTTGTTACTCTTTCACGCAAAAACTACCGAACGAATTTGGATGAAATTCGGTATGAAGGTAGCTGAGACCCTGAATTAACACATAGGCTTTTTATCCCGAAAACATTTTTTTTTAATATTCAAAATAGGTTTGCGTTTGACCACACTCTGCCTGATGTTAAGCAGTAGTGTGGTCTAAGATGAAGCACGCTTAGATTTGAAGACGCCCATATTGTACCTAACAGGGAACACAGGCTCATATAGCGTGTAACACCGCGGGGCGCAGCTGGTTAGATTATAAGCCACTGTCACATGCATAAAGATCATCCTTACCTCCTGAAATCCTTAAAAAGCAGTGCCTCCAGATCATGTAACCTCCTCATCTCGTACTCTATGGTAGAGTGGCTGGCGCCAAGTGTTCGGAGGTCGTTGATGATCTTGGCTTGTTCGTTCATTTCCTTCTCGATGAGTTTGGAGCGCTTCTTGGCGTCGAGGCTGGTGTCGAACACGAAAGCGGGCAGGTGGTCTGTGTACTTGCGACGAAGGATAATGCTCTCCTGGTGCGGGAGAAAGATAGTATTTTTAATGGTTAACAGCATAGGTGTTTGACCACGGCTCATCTGATGTTAGTGACGGTGTGGTCCTAGATGGTAAACTCACCTGGCTTTCAAGTGCGGCTGCCGATATACCGTTATGTGCAAGGCAGATTGTAAATTTAAGGGTGGTAGCTAGCCAGCCGAGTACCTACTAAAAAGTACCCTACCATTATGCTATGGTTTCCTCACGATGTTTTCCTTCACCGGCAGCTCAAGCTCTTTGTTGGGGTTTGGACCCACGCTCTTCAGTGGGTTAACCGACCGCACTAACCACTGAGCTATTATCGCTACAAATGTATGAATTTGAAACAACAGCGCAGATTACTAAATCCTGGCGATAGTGAAAGCAAAGATGTTATTGTAACTTTTTTTTATAACTCTTCTTTTTTGTAAATTTGCTCGCGTTTGATAACACTCTGCCTGATGTTAAGCAGTACTGTGGTCTAGGATGGAACACACTTACCTAGAATAATCTATTTAATTGGATTTGAAGACGTCCTAATTGTATCTCTCGGAGAACATCTCGGCAAACTTTTTCGCAACCTCGCAATGCGAGTAATATGACATATTACTCGCATTGCGAGGTTGCGAAAAAGTTAGCATAGAGACGTATCAAAATATGATGTACGCACTGCCTATCATAAACAACATTATTTTAGGCATAAAGTCGGATTTAAATGATAAAATAAACAAAAAAACATTTAAAATTATCTATAAGGTTTAGATTAGTCTAGTTTGAAAAAAATAAAAGGTCAATATGGTGATCACAAATAATTTTCAAAAAACAATTAAAAAACGTTGTTTTTATAATAAATATTGGCAAAATTGTTTCTCAATTTTGTTTTTGCTCTCCTGAAAACCTGCCATTTTCGACATCCGACCATATGCTTTTCATGTCCAGATGTATTGTTTGTTTTATACTAGGGTCATGTATTTAGTGGTAAAATACTTTTGTAATAGTGGATAAGCGCGGTAGGCACAAAGGCCCAATAAACTATAACGTGTAATAATAGTAAAAAAATATTTTCAATACAAAAACATCAAAATCTATAACGAAAATATTAGGAACTAACAAAAAAATATAAATGCAAGTATTAATATATATTATAACACTTTTAAAATCACCTGTGAATCTTTACTGTTGTCGGCTTCGTCATCCATATCACTTTCGTAGTCCATCTTCAACGGATCTTCCTCTTCGAAACCTGAACATAAAATCTTTTCTCAAGCATCGAGTTTTTAATGAATACTTCACAAACATACCAAAGGAATATTTACCGGTAAGCATGGTGAGGGTATGCCCCAAAGCCGAGAGTTGCTTGCCCACGTTCACGTCTAGGTGTATGTCGACACCCTCCATTTGCCACGATACGTTAAGGAACCATTTGGCATTTTCTGAAACAATATGTATCGTTATAAAATGGACTTGTCCACTTTTCCACTCAGAATAGCCAAGTGCAGAATGAGATAAAAATAGCGAAGTTTGTCTTTACTTCCAACCTTCTAAGCTAAGTGATTACATCAATATTTAGTAAATACATTCCTTGTATAATCCTCCGGTCCCGGTTAATTCACAGAATATAATGTAAATGTAATTTTATGTCAATGTCAAAGTGACAGTTCAGGTGTAATACACATTTTTAGCCTTTAAACTATTTTGATTAATAATTTGTGTTTTACTACTGCAAGGGAGAATTTTACCCCGCATGGAAAGGGCGGGGGGGCATTTCCTGCTATCTAGGCCACATAGACAAAGTTTATAACAATAGGTAAACGAAAACTTAATAAAACTTAACGACAACAAAATTACCAAAAAACACAATCGAAAAAAACCGGGATATACATTTTAAAAACGGAATTAACGGATCATAGATTTGGCAGCGTTTAGACAGTTCCAGTTTTTTTTTTTTCGTAAATTGCCCTTTCGGGCAGGCTAAAGCTATAAAGCCATACTGCCTCGTCTTCAGTGTTATTTCTGCTGTATCTTAACTATGGTTATCGTCAAAGTCGTCTTAGTCAAGTCCAGTTCGTGCCAGTCATGCTTTAGTAAAGTAGTGGCAACTTTCCTATAAAGCTTCGATGGAGTTTTGGAAGCAACACGAAAACTCATGTTTCACCACATTATATCATTTTCCCACACTCGCGCTTGTAATTCGGCACTTTATGAATAAAACACCACCATTTTTATGCATAAACACTCGACAAAACACTAGTTTTGGAAAAAAATACAACGAAGCGACACGACTCTTCCCGCGTTCCCGCCAAAACTCCTGACAGTTCCAGTGATCTCACAATAAAACCTTCTTTTAAGTTTTGGCGTTGCACTTTGTACATTTTCCAAAGTCTAGTGTTCTGATATTTTTGAATAAAACACTTCAGAAGTATTTACGCACCATTGTGTTTGGCAGCAGTGGTCCGGCTGCAGACTTCATACGTTCCCTCGGACACGCAGCACACATTTATGGATGACTCGTCTGGACTTGGCTTCCAGTCGTCTAAAGACGTTTCGAAGTCATCCGCGAACCTGTCAAAACGTATACTATTGCATCAGCCTTAACTTTTTTAATGGAACTACATTCCAGTTTAGTTGGTCTTTATTTCAATTAGGGATGAATCATCATCAATGCCAGATTCACACACGTCATTGCATTTTTTCTCTGGGCATGTGCACTTTTGCCGATTTTTTCACAATATTTTTACGTCCAGCGATATATCATTTGTATTCTATAGAATACTAATGACGTATTACTTTGTAATTAGTACCAGAGTTAGTCAATCTAAACAAATAAATAAGATTATGTTTTGAGTATTCAAGAGTTATATTTGTAGTGTATAGTATTTCTGATTAAAAGTTGTCTTTTTTATACAGTAACGAGGATTTAATTTAAATATTTATCTAATTTGAAGACAATCTGTTAATATATATCCGAAATATTCCTTAACGTCCAAAACGAAAATCTGATATGAATTAAGAATATCTAATTAAAATTTCGGAGCGTCGGTCGTCCAGCCGCAAGATGGGTCGACGATATTGTCACCGTCGCGGGTCGAACCTGGACCAGATTGGCACAGGACCGAGGCAGATGGCAGGTAAAGAGAGAGGCCTATACCCAGCAGTGGGATAAAGAAGGCTGTGGATGATGATGATGAATTAAAATTACCACAATTTTTTATGTTCTCTTCTCGCTGCAATAACCAGTTGCCGACATTAGTATGTTATACAGTAGACCTAGAAAGGTCTAAAGGTCTAAGGATTATGTTTTGTAAGTAGACCTAAAAAAACTGTCCAAAGATTTAGACTATTTCAAAAAAGAACAAATTGTCCGTTTATTTCCTTCACAATTAAAAATACCTTGATCACATAGTTCAGGTAGCAATAACCATGAAATAAATTTAAAAAAAAATTATACTTGGAAGTTTGGCGTCGGCAAACTTCCAAGTGGCATAATTACCTGAGACAGAGCCCCACGAAGCGGCCCTTGGACACCAGGGCGCCAGAGGAGCAGGCGCTGATGCTGGTGCTCTCCAGCGTCACCACGACGGCGCCGCGGCACTCCACCTCGTAGTTGCATCGCCCGCCCCACGTCGCCTAAATAATTAACAAAGTTTTTACAAAAAATACCGACCTCATTTTGCTACACTCAAACATGACTAGGTTACATTGTTTTGTTACATATCGACAGCCTATGTCAATCCCGTGCATTTACGTGCAACTTTATCTAGGATCTCAGTAATGACATCGCTAGTTTAAAAACCGTAAAGAAGAAAATCATAAAAAATATTGTACAGAAATGAAAATAACAGCGACCAAGCGAGCTTGGTGTGACGACCTGCGTAAAGCGGCAAGCAAGCAAGCAATGGATGCAGAAAGCTGTCGACCGAGCTCAGTGGCGTGCATTGAGAGAGGCCTACGTCCAGCAGTGGACAGCGAAGGGCTGATGATGTGGATTAGCGAGCTTACCATGGGTGCTGGATTGAGCGGCAAACAGATTCCTATATCATCGACGTTCAGTTGAAGGAACAGCGTGCTTAGATTCGGCGTCGTTATTTGAGATGTCAATTGGACCTGCAACAGGAAATAACTGCAATAAAAAAGGGAATCAAGCTGCAAAATCAAAATCTTCAATGTCCTATGATATCTATCTATCTACTAACCCAATTGACTCGAATCGATTCACTCAAGTTTCTTTTACAACACTACATGTAGTAAGTAGCATATAATGTTGACTATATGAGTTTTGGCGGGAACGAGGAAAGAGTCGTGTCGCCCCGTTGTATTTTTTTCCAAAACTAGTGTTTTGTCGAGTGTTTATGCATAAAAATGGTGGTGTTTTATTCATAAAGTGCCGAATCACAAGCGCGAGTGTGGGAAAATGATATAATGTGGTGAAACATGACTTTTTGTGTTGCTTCCAAAACTCCATGGAAGCTTTATAGTAAAGTCACTGCTACTTTACTAAAGCATGACTGGACTTGACTGACACGGACTGTACTTGATCAAGACTGGACTTCGACTATAACTTTAGCTACGAGGACACTTATTTAACTTTTAAAACTAGAAAATACATAAATACTTGACACTGGCAAATGCTAAAAACGCGACGCCAAAACAAAAGAAAAAAAAAGGTGTTGACAATATAATATAAACTTTAACGTACACCAAAAACACAAGAATCTTTCTATCAACCAATGCTGTCAGTCACGACTGAGTCGACTAGAAATAAATCTGAAAACATCATATTACTATGCACAAAACACCACAAGCATAACGTCAGTGCAAAACATATCACGCCCACTTTGAATTCGAATAAGTCTATACGACAGCTAAAGAACTCACAGTTTCAACCTTATACTTTACTAACTGCGCCCCGCGGTGTTACCCGCTACATGTTTCGGGATAAAAACTAGCCTATGTGTAAATTTAGGGTCTCAGCTACCTCCATACCAAATTTCATCCAAATTCGTTCTGTAGTCTCTGTGTGAAAGAGAAACAAACATCCATCCATCCATCCAAACTTTCACATTTATAATATTAGTGGGATTATATACATGAGCCTTATAGTAATAGTTATAAGTATACTTTGCCTTACCTTTTCGAAGACCTGCTGAGTAGCAGTAAGGACTTCCTTGTTTAGATTCAGCCGCTTCTCGTTCCAGTATTCGTACGCGTTCTTGTAATTCAGCCAGACCAGTATGGCCTTATCCACTGCCACCGGTTGGATGTATATGAGAGGTCGCTTCAGAGTTATGAGGACAACTTCCTTGTCCTCACCGCAACCTATTTCGTCTTGGAAAGCGTTGCGCATCGCTACGAAAACAAAAACAATAAGTTGTCGAAAGTGCGAGTTATGTTTTTTTTTAATATAAAAGTAATGAGATGAACAAGACACTCTCTTGGTGGTAAGAGATAACAAGAAAGTCCATTGCAGCGATACACAAAACTTTGAGTAGCAAAACCAAGTCCAGCCCTGTGAACAGTCCTGTAATTTAGCTGCAGTACCCTTCAAACCGGAACACAGTAAGTTTACACACTACTTATACACTGCTTGGCGGCAAAATATCTGGTACCGCGGTGGTACCTACCTAGACGACCTCCTGCGATCTACCCACCAATACCCATCCTACCCTACCCTTAACATCAAGTGAGATGGCGGTTAAACGTATGCCTATTTCTTATTAAAAAAAAAACAAGTTAATAAAGTTAATAAATATTAATTTAGGTACCATCACTAAGAGTATTAATTTTAATGGTAATTGGGAGTTTTGGTGGGAATTGGGTAATTCAAACCAGTAAGCAGAATTTTAGCAATTATTAACCCCTCCCTCCCCCTTGTCAGCAAAAGTAGTAGTTGGGCAGTCGCGTAAAAATAAAGTACGGTTATCGATATGTTTGCATTACTATTTTTTGTTACTGTTTTTTTTTCGCGAATGGCTTGACGTACTGGGCATCGAAATGCCTTATTTCGTGCAGCATACAAAAGTTTAAACATTGCTCGGTTTAGCCGCTATTACGCCTTATGAACATCT
The DNA here is from genome assembly GCA_905404145.2 of Biston betularia. Classification (NCBI taxonomy): domain Eukaryota; kingdom Metazoa; phylum Arthropoda; class Insecta; order Lepidoptera; family Geometridae; genus Biston; species Biston betularia. The sequence continues at coordinate 1,138,963 of FR989863.1, forward strand.
GACAGGAGCTTTATGATCAGCAGATAGGAAATATGCTCACCAATTCTAGTATTGAAAAATGCGTATTGCTGGAATTCTGGCTCTGCTTCTTCGAACATCGCGTTGCGGATCAACTGTCCTAGACTCAGATTGACGTCCACCTGAAAAATAAACAATACAATAAGTGAGAAACAAAATCACCAACACCACAGAGATAAGAACAAATGGAGTTGTTTCTTACACTACTATACAAACTACGACATTTTTAATACTAAAGCGACTTGGGTCCTATTTTTTTAATTTCAAATAGGCTTGCGTTTGACCACCATCCCGCCTGATGTTAAGCGAAGATGCGGTCTACGGTGGAGCACGCTTGCCTAGATGAAAACAGATTGTATCTATCAGGGAACACCCACTCGGGCAGCAGATTTCATTGTTTAGCAGTTCGTACAATGAAGGTTGAACCGTTTACTGTCGCTTTTTAGAGCTTCTGGCTGACTGGGACCCAAATCAAATTAATAACCATCACAAATAATGTGACTGTGAGTATATTTTTATTACCTGTGCGCGTGCAAACAGCCTGACTTCGTGCGGCTCGGCGGGTTGGGGCACATTCTGCACGCGGTTCGAGAGCTCGAACTCCACTGCGCCCGTCTCCAGCCGCACGGCCGAGTTGCTTGGGGTCGTCGCCGTCAGTTGGATACGCTGACCAAACACACCCAACGTCACTAATCAAGCATGACTAAGCATCTTCTATATAGACCGGGAGCTCTATTTTTGCATACAAACATCTAATTAAGCCACGTGCTTCGATCGGAGTAGACATACCTATTGAATGGAATTGCAAGTTATTATCTAGGCATTTACTTGTATCTAATCTTAAAGTAGATTTTTTTTTTTAATGGTTGACAGGCTAGGTGTTTGACCACAGCTCACCTGATGTCAAGTGAAGGTGTGGCCGAAGATGGTAAAGCACACCTAGCCTGGAATGCACATGATATTAAAGGGTTTCGAAACTATTTTCCATCATGTATTGAACGTTTTCATTAATAGTATACGGTTTATATTGACATGTTTGGATATTGACATACCTTATTTTGACATGTCATCAGTGTTTTAAACCCCATTTAATGACATCTTTAAAATTTTGAAGTGACTTGTAACATTGGTGTTATCAATAAAGTATTTGTATTTGTATTTATATTTGAAACCGCGAGGCGTCCGCTAGTATGCAATAAATTGAACTGAATTAATTGATTATATGAAACCGAATTTGAACGATACTGATTTTGCGAATTAACAATTTGAAAGCTGGGATTCCACTTTTCATAGAAAATTTAAGTTCTTAAGAATCTTAAAAGCAGAGCGTTACTTTGATCCTTATGATGAGGGAGAACAGGATCCTGCTGAGTGCTGACGTGGAAGCTTCCTCTTCGTTCCACAGCGGGACAGGCTTCTCGCCTCCGTACACTTTCTGGACCACTTCATTCACTTCCTGCATGGAGATTAACATTATTTCACATGTGATTGTGCATGTTACGGGGATTTTACAAGATAATCTACTTTTTTCTTTTTTTTTATGGTTGACAGGGTCGTTGTTTGACCACAGCTCACCTGATGTTAAGTGAAGGTGTGGTCGAAGATGGTAAAGCACACCTAGCCTGGAATGGAACTGGCTCTCAAGTGAGGCTGCCGGAACACACCGTTAGATGCTTGGCGGCAGATTTTCAACTTGAGGGTGGTAGCTAGCCAGCAGAGTACTAGAAAGTATCCTACCACCGTGCTATGGTTTCCTCACGATGTTTTCATTCACCGGCAGCTCAAGCTCATTGTTGGGGTTTGAACCCACGCCCTTCGGCATGCGAACCTACCGCGCTAACCACTGAGCTATCATCGCTACAAAACTACTTGAAAGAGAGCGATAAAGTGCCACAAATATTATAAATGTGAGAGTTTGGATGGATGGATGAATGCATGGATGTTTGTTACTCTTTCACGCTAAAACTACTGAACGGATTTGGATGAAACTTGATGTGGAGGTAGCCGATACCCAGGATTAACACAGGCTACTTTTTATCCCGTAAACATGAAAGCGGGTAACACCGCGGGGCGCAGCTATTTTGAATATTTTTTTAGACGTATATAAAACTAGCTACGCCCCGCGGTGTTGCCCGCTACATGTTTTTGGGATAAAAAGCAGCCCCCAGGTTATGTGGAGGGTAAACTCTTAATACCCAGGTCATCGAGTGGAGCACTTATTTTTAATGAAAGTTTTTAGTACTTGTTTGAGGTTTACCTTCATGAAAACCTTCTGTACGAATACGAGATGGTTGAGCAGGTCGGTGGAGAGCGTGTGCTCAAAGAGGCCGATGTCGGCGGTAGCCGCGAGGTAGCGGCCCGCGCGCAGCACGGCGCCCGGGGGCGCAGCGCCCGACTCCTCCACCACGCGCGCGTGCACTTGCACCGGCGGCAGGGCTATCATCGCTGCGGGGGGGATGTTCGCTTCCGCTATCTGGAGGATGAAGTCTTCATATATAGAATTTATATGAATAAATATCGCAGGACATTACACACAGCGCCATCTGACCCCAAACTAAGCAAAGCTTGTACTATGGAAGTCAGATAACTGATAGGATACTTAAATACTGTTTTTTTTTTGTAAATACATACTCAACTTATAATACATACAGTACACCCAGACACAGAACAAACATACGTTTATACCACAAAGCTTGTCTTGGGTGGGAATCCAACCACGCCCTTCAGATCTTGGAGCAGACATACTACCAATGAACCAGCAGGGCTGTCAAAACTTGTAACATTCTTTCTTTCTTTGGTTTTGGCGTCGCGTTTTAGCATTTGCCAGTGTCAAGTAATTATATATTTTCAAGTTTCAAAAGTTAAATAAGTGCCATCGTAGCTAGTTTTAGTCAAAGTCGTCTTTGTCAAGTCCAGTTCGTGTCAGTTAATTCCAGTCATGCTTTAGTAAAGTAGTGGCAACTTTACTACAAAGCTTCGATGGAGTTTTGGAAGCAACACGAAAACTCATGTTTCACCACATTATATCATTTTCCCACACTCGCGCTTGTAATTCGGCACTTTATGAATAAAACACCACCATTTTTATGCATAAACACTCGACAAAACACTAGTTTTGGAAAAAAATACAACGGAGCGACACGACTCTTCCCGCGTTCCCGCCAAAACTCCACTTGTAACATTGGTGTTGTCAATAAAATATTTATATGTCGGCGTGTAGCTTTAATGTTGATTTAGTTTAGCGCCATCTTGCGTAATTTTGGTGGACTAGAGGTGGAATAGCGACACCTCTGACGTAACACTGGTTTCGTGCTCTGCTTGTTGTTATTCGTGTAAAGTATTTTGACTTCAACCAATGAGAGAAGGCGAAGTTGCGGATGTCGGCCGGTAGGGGCGCTGTGTGAAGCAAGCCGGCCGTGCGTTGAATGTTGAGGTGGGGAGATCATTCTTGCTTTGGTTGAGGAGAGATTAACATTGATTTCTTGCTTTGGTTGAGGAGAGAGGAACATTGATTCTTGCTTTGAGAGTAGATTGAGTTGGTCGGTTGCAGAGTGCGAGCTAAGCGGAACGTTTTGCCCCCAACCTATGTAATAGTGTCTATAATGTTCTTATCGTTCTTAAACTAAAGTTGTTGTGAAGTGCTGATTAAACTTTGTACAAGATAACTGAATTGTGTGGTTTGTCTCCTCGCCCGCTACACCATCGCCCACCCGTTGTCGTTTCTTCTTCCTTCTGATATATCTCCGAAATATATTTGTATTCATAATAAAATAAAATAAAAGTCCAGTAACCTGCAGCTTGGTGACGAAGCTGAGCGAGTGCGTGGGCAGGTCGACGGTGAAGTGCGCCTTGTGGCCCGTCACGCCGCCGCTGTGCACGTGCTCCATCTTGTACTGCGCCTGCAGCGACGGCAGCAGCGCAGCCGTCACGCTCAAGCTCTACCAACAACAGCAATAAGATCAACATGCGAGATTTAAGTTATACGATATGAATGGAAAGTCGGGTTTGAAAATACATGATGAAGACAAAGATGATTTATTGCCTCCAAATCCGATTAAAATTGTACGTAACGGCACAATTAGTTATTTAGATAGAATGTATCTGTTTGTGCCGTTTGGGGTTGCAACTTTAGGTCCGTCGGGGCCGGCCGTTCTCGAATTATATCGGGACCTGGCCAAACGTTTAGAGGAGACTTCAGAATGCTGGTATCTACTTTGGTCAAAAGCTTAGCATTGCCATCCAGCGTGGCAATGCTGCCAGCATTCTGGCCACATATCCCTCCTCTGACGGACTTAAGATTTTTGTATTAATTTGTAAATAGTATTTTTTTTAAAGATATTTTAATTTATAATCATACAGGCGAAAAATTACAGTTATGTCATGTGATCGTGTTTTGTCTTCAGACTAAATATGATGAGCGATACCAGCCAATAAATAATAAATCAAAGTAAAAAACACATTCGAACTAATAAACTGAAATTTAAATGAAATACCAAAAAACTCAAACTAGATCAGACCCTTGACTAAATTTATCGAACAGCTAATATTTTTATCGAGATTTCGGAGTGTTGCACATACCGTTACCCTTTTTCGTCTTAGTTTACCTCAAGCTTGTAAACGTGTATAGAGGGAACCAAATGCTCTGGACCTTTCTAACATACCTGTACAACTATAGAGAACTGCAAGTGCAGGGGGTCGAGGAGCGTGCGAGGAGGCGCGGGGCGAGGCGGGGGCCGCGGCGCTGGCGGAGGGCTGCCCTCCGAGGAGGATCCCTCCGCCGCGCCCGTGCCCGCACCCCGGGACATCCGCGACGACGTGCGGGTTACGCCCAACTCCTGCGGAATTGATCTAGATTAGTTAAAAACTGACCCAAAACTCTGCATTCGATAGGGACCTGTTTTTTTTTGACGCTACCTCAAGCAGTGCTTGGGTGGAATAGGCTCCACTGCTTTTTGCCCTGCTACCACGCTTAGCTGTAATTTTACTGACCGCATGTTGGACCGCCGGCCGCAAGGCCATGTCATGATGTGACATGCTTTAAATTGTCACTTTTAACTATGTTGAAATATGTTTTATATGACTAATAAAGTAGGTATTGTCTATTGTTTATACTTGGGAAAATGGAAAATTATAATCGACATAAACTTAAGTAGTTATGTATAGTATTGTATAGCAAAATCCTCAATTTTTATTGATCCTATCAATAACAACAAATCAGCAAATACACAAGGATTTGGGGCATAATGTGGTAAAACAATACAACAATTATGTATGGGCCTAAGGTCTTATTTCTATTGATCTCACCTGTAGCGTAGAAGACAACTGTCGACTGGAGCGTGTCATGACTCCGTGCAACGCGACGGGATGCTGGGGCAAGTCTACCCTCACGCCGCCGATGCTGACGAGTCCGGCCGCACCCTGGCGTCCCACTTCCCACGAATACAAGGCTTGCGACTTGCCCACGCTTACCCTCACCACCGTTCTAGAACCGATAAAATTTCCTTTCAACATATCTCACGACCCTAAGACCTTAAATCCACAGCGAAACTTTATATTTTACTTAAACATGTTTTTAAATCTTTTTTTTTTTTATGGTTGACAGGCTAGTTGTTTGACCACAGCTCATCTGATGTTAAGTGACGGTGTGGTCGAAGATGGTAAAGCACACCTAGCCTGGAATGGAACTGGCTCTCAAGTGAGGCTGCCGGAACACACCGTTAGATGCTTGGCGGCAGATTTTCAATTTGAGGGTGGTAGCTAGCCAGCCGAGTACTAGAAAGTACCCTACCACCATGCTATGATTTCCTCACGATGTTTTCCTTCACCGGCAGCTTAAGCTCATTGTTGGGGTTTGAACCCACGCCCTTCGGCATGCGAACCTACCGCGCTAACCACTGAGCTATCATCGCTACAAAAATCTATTATTCCTAGACTAGATTGGCACAGGACCGAAGCAGATGTCATAATAAGAGACAAGCCTATAGCCAGCAATGGGATAAAGAAGGCTGTGGATAATGATTTATTTTATTTAATAACTAAAACAATACAACAGTCATTAAAAAACAACGTATAAAACACCTTCTAAACAAAGTTAAAATAACCATCTAAATAATATTAATATCCACTTAAAAACACAATGAAGCCTAGCGTGTGCAGCACTATATAGAACTCGCGTTTGAATAATTGTTTTTAATGTAAAAAGTAATGAGACGAACGAGACACTCTCCTGATGGTAAGAGATAACGCCTGTCCATCACCATTGCAGCGATACACAGAACTTTGAGTAACAAAACAAAGTCCAGGACATTACTGCTTTGGCGCTCATTACTTTGAGACTTTCGATGGTTAGTCTCAAAAGCCCTGTAATTTCGCTAGCTGCAGTACCATTCAAACCGGAACACAGTAATGTTTACACAATACTGCTTAGCGGCAGAATAATTGGTAATGCGGTGGTACCTACCTAGACGACATCCTGCTAAGGAGATCTACCACCAAGTAGGATGGTTTGTGTACTCACTGGTGGTTAGGTGATTCTCCCTCGAGTAGTACTATCATGGACCGACCGACGTTTCCGGTGAGCGACCACTGGCGAGACCGCGACGCGGACAGTGACGCTTGCAGTGACGTAATCTCCGCTTCCAATTTCAATCCAGACAGCGACGCCAGCAGGCGCGTGCGATGGATTCTGGATTATACAAACTAGATTAGAAACAAGATCTTAACCCCATTTTCACTACCATCATCTAAACCGTAGAACGGCCACTGTTGGATATGGACATTGGCCTACCCCAATATATTTCATGAAGACCGAATGGAAGCGTTCATTCTTCCTCCCTTTTTTTAAATTACCCTAACCGCACTAATATCTATAAATGCGTACGTTTGTCTGTTTGTATTTATACATATTCGTGCCTACTTCACGCTATAACTATTTAACAGATTTGGATGAAATTTAGGATGCAGATAGCTTACACCCAGGATTAACAGACATTAAGCGACTTCGCGCAAGTGCAATTTATTTTAGCAACTTGATTACGAAACATGGAATTTCTCTATTTATACAAATGTTTCAATTGGGGATGTCTTTTTCATACAAACTTTCCAAGTCAAAATCCTAAAAGAAAAAAAAATATAGTCATAAAAGAAGTAAAAAAACAGACTGACGCGGACGGACAGCGGCGACTTTGTCTCATATTATTTGATAGAGCAATTAACATCGCATTGTTTTTTGTGGAACCGTTTAGACGGGCGTTTTAGCTAATTTGAGTAGTCTGCGTGTGAGAAGAGAGTATGTTATCGGGTGTTACCTGGCGACCCCAACAACGACAATGCCCATGTTGGCAGCGGTGGGGGAGGCCTGGTCGCGGGAGGCGGGCCGCGCGGCGCGACTGTGTCGATACTGCCCCGGGATCTCCGTCGACACTGAGAACCTGTAGTCACAAACGCGTTTTGAATATGTATCTCCCAAATAAATAAATAAATATCGTAGGACATTACACACAGTGCCATCTGACCCCAAACTAAACAAAGCTTGTGCTATGGAAGACAGATAACTGATAGAATACTTAAATAAATAAATAAATAAATAAATAAATAATAAATATCGTAGGACTATACACACAGCGCCATCTGGCCCCAAACTAAGCAGAGCTTGTGCGATGGAAGTCAGATAACTGATAGAAAAAAAATAATTGTTTTTTGATTAAATAGTTTTTTTTTGTAAATACATACTTATAATACTTACAGTACACCCAGACACAGAACAAACATTTGTGTATATCACAAAATGCTTGTCCTGGGTGGGAAACGAACCCACGCTCTTCAGCTCTTGGAGCAGAGATATAAGATATAAGATATTTATTCATGACCATTAATAATACACATACACATATTTGAAATTTAACAACAAACAACAAACAAAAGTACGAAGGAACACAAAATGAAATACTATAGATACATATAATATGATATAACGGTACTCCATGGATCCCACACTAGGGTGACCTGTGTCGTGGGATCCAGGCTCTTCCTTTTAACAAACATTTACAAGGGTAGAAACATATAATATGATAAAGATACTACCAATGAACCAACAGGGCTGTCAAAATAGCCGACGAATCGTCCAATAATAGAATAAAAAAATATAAATATACATAATAATATACTGGACAAATTGCGTGAAAAGAAAACTACAACTTAAAAAGACAAGGATAAAACAGTAGGGGTTGTCGTGAACCTAATTATACAATACTGAAAAGAGAGAGAAAGTCTTACTTTCCATTTACTTGTTTTTTTTTTTTTTTTAATGATTGACAGGCTAGTTGTTTGACCACAGCTCACCTGATGTTAAGTGAAGGTGTGGTCGAAGATGGTAAAGCACACCTAGCCTGGAATAGAACTGGCTCTCAAGTGAGGCTGCCGGAACACACCGTTAGATGCTTGGCGGCAGATTTTCAACTCTCGTGTGGTAGCTAGCCAGCCGAGTACTAGAAAGTACCCTACCACCATGCTATGGTTTCCTCACGATGTTATGATAGATGATGTGATAGAAACACACCTGTGCGTGATGGTCTCCGCGTCGGGCATGTTAGCGTACAGGTCCAGCAGCAGGTAGACGGTTCTCCAGCAGCGCGGCGCGAGCTTGCCTTCCGCGGCTTCGGCCGAGGGCGAGCTCAACGACGGCGGATGCGCTCCCGTGCTGCCCCCCGCGCCCGGGTACATCGGCGTGTGCGCACCCTCATTCAGAGAACTATACCCTGCAGATAAACATTTCTTGAAGAAGCAAACTAAGATCTTGGCTTCAAGAGACCTTGTTTTATGACTTTGACGATTATTTAAAAATAAGAGATTATTGAACTACTAGTAAGTAATTATAATATTTTTGTTCTTATTGACGTTTAATTATATTGACATAATTATTTTATATGTGACATTATTTCATTGACATTTTCATTGTTTTGACATAATTATTATGTTATGATTTTGATATTATTAAACATGAATGGAAAAATGGTGTTATTAATAAAAGATTTGTATTTGTATTTCAACTCAGGTCCTAAACTAAACTCAGAAGCATTAAGGAAACCAATTGGTAACCAAAAAATCTAAAGAATTATAAGATATGTCGTTTTTTTCCAATGTATGTCCGCGTTTAAGCGCCATCTCAATTGTTTGTTAACGGACATAGATAAAATATCCAATTGCCATGTTATATGGATATCAATATCCAATTGACATATCAATTAAATCTTCTTAAATGTAATCTTTTTTAATTGGACACTTTTGGCAGCGTGGCCGTGGCTGTAGATGGACAGGGTTGCATCCTGTCGTCACAGCTGGTTCCCAGAGCTGCTGCACGTCGCGTCTCTCCAATTGTGGCAATTATCCAATTCATTCGACAATTACCACAAATTATTAACAATCAACATCCCAATTAGCATGTCATATTATTTGATATAACTAGATTAACCACAAAGCTATTAGGCTACGATACTATTTAGATACCTTTATGACTGGCTTGCTAAAAGTTAACCTTCCTTGAGAAAGTTTGAAGATTGATTGAAATTTATCCTACCATTAGAGATAGGAAAAAATTAGAGTCGATACTTAGTTTTCTTACAATCTTTAAGGGCAGGACGCGCTAAAGAATCCTGAGCTAAATACTCAATACTGAGATCGTTTTAATCAAGGTTGAGTAGTACTATTCTTATTCTTATTCGAAGTGGGGGCGATGAGTCCTGCACTGACGTCCCGCTTGGGGTGTATTGTGCATTTCCCCCTGCCAGCGTCTACCCGAGCCAACCCAGCTCCTTGAAGTAGGAGCGAGGCTCTGGGCCGCTGGCATAGTAGCTCCAGTGGGTGAGATGGAAGTGTTAGCAATGATGAAAAGCAGTCAGCACTTCGCGGTGACATAGCTAGTACTAAGAGAATAAGGTTAGACAATGGCTTACCAAGTTTTCCTTTAACACTCTTCCCGGTAGATCTGAGTTTTTGCGCGAAGGACTGCGGCCTCGGTCGCGCAGGCGCCGCCAGTTTTTGCTGGCTCAGAGATGGCGATACTGTGGGCAGGTCGGGAGTGACCGCTGGCGCGATCACATCCCACTTCGGTTCCAACGGGACGTATGGCGCGTCCTTGTCCAATGACGTCACGCTCACGAGGTTCTCGCGGAAGTCCGATACTAAAAACGGTACTGAGGTCAGTAATTGAAATGAACATAAGGTTGGACAAAAATATATGTAACTTCGTAATAACGGACAAAATAAATTGAGTTTTAATGATACTGCAGCTAGCGAAGTTACTAGGCTGTTCAGACCAACCATCGCAAGTTTCAAAGTGATGAGTGCCAAAGCACCGATGCCCTGGACGTTTAGCTGCTCAATGTAATGGTTACTGCAATGGCAATGGCCATGGGCAGGCGTTATCTCTGTGGGTAAAGGCGCGCTAGCGTCTATCGACTGGGAGGGAATTATTAGTAAAGCTAATAATTGTTGCCACTCGCTGGCTGAGAGTATAGTTAATATATTATCTAATAAATTTAATATCTGTTTTCCGTTAAAAAAACAACTGACTCATCAAAAACATTGGGTTGACACGGAAATTCACAACTTTAAACATTTACTACATGACACTGCACAATTAAAAAGGAACTTTCCAACTGACGACGTACTGCGTAGTAAGTGCGATGAACTTACCGTGAAATATCACTCTCTATTAAAAGAAAAAAGATTTAACCATTTCTCTAATATGGTTAAGGATAATCCGCGACGTATGTGGCGTGTTATAAACTCCGAGCTAGGTCGCGGTACTCGGGAGAGAGTCGATTTCACAGACCTGGTGCGGGATGCAGATGGCCAACCGTTTATCACAAAAAAGGATGTGGTTGACGCTCTCAACTTGGAGTTTGTGACGGCGGCGAGTAGGTGCGGAGCGCCCGCGGCCGATAGCGTCAGCGCTTTGGCCGCGCTCGGGAACGAGGCATCCGCGAGCGATGTGTCTATAAGATTAGAACCTTTTTCACCCCACGAAGTTTTTACAATAACGAAGAAACGTATTGCCCCTAAGAAAAGTACTGATCTCTACGGTCTGTCTGCAAGTATATTGAAAACCGCCATAGAACCGGTCGCACCCGTAATTAGCTACTTATTTAATTCATGCCTGCGGGAAGGTATGTATCCCGCGGCGCTTAAAAGAGTAAAAATATGCCCCTTGTACAAAGGAAAGGGCAAAAAAGCAGACCCCAAGTCTTACCGCCCTATATCCCTTGTCCCCGCTATTAGCAAGGTGTTTGAGGTCGGTCTCAATAGAAGGCTACGTAATTTTGTCGTGGACCGTGGTGTCCTGTCGGAGCGGCAGTATGCGTACCGAGCCGGTCGCGCGACCACAGACTTAGTGCGCGAGGTGTTGTGGCGAGTGTTAACTGCGCGCGAGGCAAAACTGCAGGTTGCCTTACTTTGCTGCGACCTATCGCGCGCGTTTGATACCGCTGATCACGCCCTCATCGCAAACAAGCTGCGATTTTATGGGATCCGTGGCCCTGCCCTGTCCATACTGTCCTCCTTCATGTCTAAGCGAACACAGGTAGTGGTGGGTGATAGAGGTCGCGTCATGTCGTCAGAAGCGGAAAATGTGATGGGCGTCCCGCAGGGCTCCTGTCTATCTAATACTCTATTCAGTCTCCTCCTTAACGACTTGCCCGGCGCCATCGATGGCGCTGAGATATATATGTACGCCGATGACGTCGCCGCAGTGATCACCGCGCCGACGCACCGTGAACTAGAGTCGAGGCTGAATGGGGTGGTGAGCGAACTAGATAGGTGGTTCCGATCGAACGGGCTCGCGCTAAACAAAGATAAGACCTGCTTCCTTGCTTTTAACCTCAATGGCCACGCGACTGAGACTCATTCGGTAGCAGTCGGCAATACCGCTCTCCAACAAGTCCACAGTACGAAACTTCTAGGTTTCCATATCGACGGCGCGTTGACCTGGGAGACGCACATAGACGAGCTGTGCGGGAAGCTGAGCCGCTCGTGCTTTGCGCTCCGGCGGCTCGCGAGCACCGCTGCCCGCAGCGTAGTGCGCTCCTGCTACTTCGCGACCGTCCACAGTAACATCACGTACGGGTTGGAGCTGTGGGGCCGCGCTGCCGATCGTAATAGAGCCTTTGTTATGCAGAAGCGAGCTATTCGTGCCATATGCGGGGTTCAGGACGACGTCTCTTGCGTGGATCTGTTTAAGGAGCTACAGATTTTGCCTTTACCGTGTGAGTTCGTTTACCAGGTAGCCCTGTACACACATACAAACATAGATAAATTTCAACGCCGGGGCGTCCACAGCACGTTGGATCTTCGCAGTAATAAAAAGAAAGACCAACTAGTAACGCCGTCGCATCGGCTCGTCAAATCGGAGAGGTCGGTATACATTCTGGGGCCCGCGGTCTACAATCGCGTACCCGCTTCCATCCGGGATGCACCTTCCATCGCGTGCTTCAGAAGCAAACTAAGATCTTGGCTTCAAGAGACCTTGTTCTATGACTTTGACGATTATTTAAAACTAAGAGATTATTGAATTACTAGTAAGTAATTATAATATTTTTGTTTTTATGGACATTTAATTATATTGACATAATTTTATTGACATTTTATATGTGACATATTACTTTATTGACATTTTCATTTTCATTGTTTTGACATATGTAATGATTTTGATAATAATTTTTAAATATGAATGGAAAAATGACCTGTAACTTTGGTGTTATTAATAAATGATTTGTATTTGATTTGTAAGGTAAAATGTCCTTGTACTTAAGTGACCATTACTTTACTAGGGTATGAACGCACTCTACCATGACAATTCTACCATGACATTCACCTAGCCCGATCTTCCGCTTTTTGCTTCCAGTCACTAACCACTGCCTTACGTATATCGTCACTCCGCCGAGTCTTTGAGCTTTTTAAGCTACGTTTACCGATACGTGTCACCACTCTAGAACATGTCTACCCCAACGGTTATATGTTCTACGACAGGTATGTCCAGCTCACTGCCACTTCAGCTTACTAACACGTTACTTTGGTTACTTTATTTATTCTTAGGCTTTAATTAACTTAATTTTCATAGAATACTTAACAAATATTGAAACACTTGAATTGACTGATAAACTTTTTTGCTTGCGTATGACCGCCATCCTGCCTGATGTTAAACGAAGATGCGGTATACGATGTAGCACGTTTGCCTAGAAGAAACCGATTCACTCGCGACTTGAAGGCACCCAGACTGTATCTAACGGACAGCAAATTCCACTGTATAGCGCTTCCTATAGTAGAATGGGAAGGGAGGAATTAGATCATGCAGATCTAAAGCGTACTATCCAAAGTGTATCCTGTAGAAAAATGCACAACATGCTAAACAAAAACAGAGATGAGGAATGATACCTTCCGAAGGCGGGTGGTTCGGCCTGCGACGAGCGAGGTCGGTTTGCGTGCGCAGCTCAGCGTGCGTGTCTTTCACATTCTGGTACATGTTGCTGATCTGGTGCAGAAGCCTGAGTAGTGGCATGTTCACCTGCGATACACATGACAATAATCATCCTCGAAAATTTTTTTTATTATTATTTATTTGAGCTCCACAGTCACCAGGGCCCATGATCTTTGTCAACTCAACATAATTTTTTTTCTAACATTAAAAAAAAGTTAAACTATACGTCATGCAGGGAGAGGTGGTAAGGTAATTTAAAGCTTAGATACTAGTATAGCTGGCGATCCAACGGCGGAATGGCATCAGTTTGATGGGTTTTGGTGGTGAGCTCGATCGGTAGTACACATGTTATGTAAATATATTGACATATATAATGTACGTATATACATATTTGTAGCATTAAAATTTGTTAAAAAGTTTAAAGTATATGTTTACACTTAGTTGACAGAGGTTATGGATTCCGGTGTCAGTGAAGCTCTGGACTTTTTTTTGCTACTCAAAGTTCTGTATATCGATGCAATGGTCGTGACCTCTTACTTGAGGAGAGCCTTGGTGGTAGATCTCCTTAGCAAGAGGTCGTCTAGGTTGGTACCACCGCAGTACCAGATATTCTGCCGCCAAACAATAGTGTGTAAACATTACTGTGTTCCGGTTTGAAGGGTACTACAGCTAGCGAAATTACTGGGCTGTTGAGACTAACCATCGAGTCTCAAAGTATTGAGCACCAAAGCAGCGATGCCCTGGACTTTGTTTTACTACTCAAAGTTCTGTGTATCGCTGCAATGGTCATGGACAGGTGTTATCTCTTACCGTCAGGAGAGCGTCTCGTTCGTCTCATTATTTTTTACATAAAAAAAAAAGCGTTTCGATCTCTTAACTTTTACATACAAAATAACTATCCGAAATTATAGTCTGAGTTTCCGATCTAATTAAACGTGATTAATTCCGCATAAGTAAAACAAAAATGTGTCAAAACCACATCAGTAAGATAACAAACCTGTTGCGATATAAACCGCACGCTGATGTTAAAGTTGAGCATAGTGCTGATGTGTTTCTTTAGCTGCGTCCGTGAGATGTAGAGCACGTTTTGTCGCTGGATTAGCTCGTCCACAGACATGTCGGCCACTTTCTTCAGGTCCACGTCCAGGGATACCTTCTCGCAGAGGAAGGCGGGCGTTTCCGATGGAATGTCCATGTGGCTTTGGTTACCTGGCAGAAATCCCCTGATTAGTTCAAAAAGTTCTGTGATAGGTTTAGTTTCATAGCCATGTTACACGAAGATACGGACTAGAATGGAGCATGCTTACCTGGAAAAAACGATTCACTTGCGTCTTAAAGACACACCAGAATCTACGACTATAGAACTCAAAATACGTAAACACATTTTCAAGTCAAAATGTCAAACTTATCTTATTAAATTTGATCTTCTTTTTGTGTTACGAAACTGATATAATGTAGTGAAATATTGCTTATTGTTTTACTTCCAAAACTCCGTTGAAGGTTGTAATAAAACCGCCACTACTTTACTAGGGCATATCTAGACTTTGTGTGACTTGGACTTATTTTTCTTGATTTATTTCATAATATTGAAATACATGACACTGGCAAATGCACAAATTGCGACGCCAAAAAATAACGAAAAAGAAGAAGAGAATATCGCGATACAAAAATACTATAGCAATTACACTTTAAGAAGTTTCTGTAGAAAAATAATTTCACCTTCAACGAATTTTAAAACAGCTGATATATTTTTCGCGATTTCAATGTTGGTGTCTTAGTCGAGTAAAAAGTTGACATCCCTCCTCTCCTTTGTCAGCGAAAACAAAACTCTCGCTCTTTTCGTATGCTTACGTAAACATTAGTATAAAAAGTATATTAATAAATATTGGTAACGTATAGACCCTTGGTGCTTACGCAATATTTGAATGACCCCTAGTCACTACTCACTCTTTCCTTTGGAGTGCCTCCGGTCGCGCGACTGCAGCTCGCTCACGACGATGTCTATACGGAACATGTCCACCCAAGCAAGCAACGACAGCCGCGAGCCCAGCGACTCCAGGGCCGGAGGAACAGAGCCGCTGCTGCCCTCACCGCTGCCGCTCTTGTTTTTAGATTCGCCTGTACAAAGAAAGAAGCAACACTTTTGTAAACACTCACTAAGCCAATGCGATACGTAATAGAATCTCCTGTTTTGTTATTATTGCTAATAGCCTAACTCGCTAGTTCACTACGGTGTCAACAAATTTTCTGCCTACCCGCCACTGTTTGTTTCGTCTCGCTTGTATGTTTGCAATTCGTAAGTACCTACCCTAATTAAGGAAAAACATGTATTTTTCTCATATATAAGTGAATATTATATTCTTTTTGAGAAAATAAATATCTTAAACCATAAATACCCTAGAATAATTCACACAGCATACTCTAGCCCCAGACTAACTATGATGACCAGTGTTGTACCTATCTAGACGACCTACCACCGAGTAAATTCCTACGAGCTCATGGTCAACCAGAAACTTACGTAATCTTCATCCACAGCACTCCTTATCCGTTCTAGTGGTGGATAAAAGCGAATACCTATATTTATTTATTTTTTAATGTAAGAAGTAATGAGACGAACGAGACGCTCTCCTGATGGTAAGAGATAACGCCTGTCCATGACCATTGCAGCGATACACAGAACTTTGAGTGACAAAACAAAGTCCAGGGCATCACTGCTTTGGAACTCATTACTTTGAGACTTTCGATGGTTAGTCTCAACAGCCCAGTAATTTCGCTAGCTGCAGTACCCTTCAAACCGAAACACAGTAATGTTTACACACTACTGCTTAGCGGCAGAATAACTGGTACTGCGGTGGTACCTACCTAGACGACCTCCTGCTAAGGAGATCTACCACCAAGTTTTGTTATAGTAATATAGTAGTAGTAAGTATTGTTATGGTGATAATTGAGTTAACTATGGCTTAATTATATTATATGGCTATATTCAAATGATTCAAATTGAATCTTAAGGCTTTCATAAATGCATATTAATAATATTTAGCAACTTTTTTTGTTCCCTTGTACTTCGTCCATCTTAGTATCACTTTTGTTTAAAATAAAACAAAGTTAAGGAAGCGCAGCAAGTACCTTGTGTGACCTGGTTGGGCGAGACTCCAAGCGCAGCCAGGAAGGGTTGGAAGACGAGGTGCGCATCCAGTAGCATCAGCGACCCCTGCAGCGGATACAGGCTGCAAGCGGGGAGCGAAGCCGTCACGGCGCGTGGGTTCATTTTGGATTGGGGAATCATTGGCTTCTTGCTTTTACCTGCCTCCTATAAGATAGACCACATATTAATATAACGTAAATGTCATATAAATATAGGTAAATACACACAGAACGCTATACATACAGACATAGAACAAACATTTATACTCGTCACACAAATGATTGTTCTGAGTGGGAATCAAACCTACTCAGTACAAATGTCTCATGATAAAGCAACAATCACGTAAAAACTCTTATTCCCATAGGGTAAGATACATTCAAGTCCTGTCAATGGCCTGGTAAAGTTTTAAAAAAATGCTTGACAGGCTACGTGTTAGGTCGAAGATGGTAAGCACACCTAGCATGGAATAGAACTGGCTCTCGAGTGAGTCTGCTAGAACATACATAGCGACACTTTACTTTACTTTAGGTTCATAGCGACAGATTTTCAACTTGAGGGAGGTAACTAGCCAGTCGAGTACTAGAATTCTAACACCATGCAACGTTGTAGTGACTTTACTAGAAACTTCCACTGTTTTAGAAATGACATAATATAGACAAGTTTCACCACATAACATCACTTTTGCACACTAGTATAGGGTAAGCAATTATGACTTTCTTTGCGACTAATTTCTTACCACTTTAATCGGCTCCTGTTTGGCCATCCACTGGTAGAGGTCCTCTCTGGCACGGTCGTTCTTCATGTTCTCGTCGCTCCCGTGGGGAGAATACAGCGAGGGATTGGAGCCGACTGTCGGCAGGTCTTCTTTCAGAGTGCCGTAATCTAATCATCATGGCACAAAATAGATTATGAGTTGATATTTTTGACCAAATTATCAAGTTTTTTTAGAAAATAGTTTAATAATAAGGAGGAGGTTTTTTTTTTTTTTAGGAGTTAATATTTTGCATGATCGCACTGCTGACTACCATGTTGCCCCATTTGGAAGTATGTCTGCTTCAAGAGCTTTAGAGTGTGGGTACGAATTTTACCCATGACAAACATTTCTGTAGATTAATATTAAAGTTACGGTAAGTTTGTACTTACAAAAAAAGTTTGTAAGTATTCCTTCAGCTATCTAGATCCCATAGTACAAGCTTTGCTTATTTTGGGACTAGATAGCGCTGTGTCATATGTCCTACAATATTTATTTATTTACATATCAGAGATCAATTTTATGACTAATTAATAATGATTTAATAAAACAGTTTAAGTTAATCTTTACTAGTATAGTGTACAGAGCAATCACCAGTCTAGCATATTAATTTAATATTATTTATATATTCGTAGCGATGATAGCTCAGTGGTTAGCGCAGTAGATTCGCATGCCGAAGGGCGTGGGTTCAAACCCCAACAATGAGCTTGAGCTGCCGGTGAAGGAAAACATCGTTAGGAAACCATAGCATGGTGGTAGGGTACTTTCTAGTACTCGGCTGTCTAGCTACCACCCTCAAGTTGAAAATCTGCCGCCAAGCATCTAACGGTGTGTTCCGGCAGCCTGACTTGAGAGCCAGTTCCATTCCAGGCTAGGTGTGCTTTACCATCTTCGACCACACCGTCACTTAACATCAGGTGAGCTGTGGTCAAACACCTGGCCTATCAACCATAAAAAAAAAAAATTGCGATTCCGTAGTATGTAATTAATTTATGATAAAAAGAAGTTCATATTTAATCCCGCTAGAGGCGCTGACTGAATTTCTAAACGTTTTTGTATAGTAGTATGTGAATCTCACAAATTGTTAGCTAGCCCCTCTGAAGTGGATACATGTGTGACTCACTAGCGATGGCGTCGTCGTGGAACGGCGGTTTGCGTGTCGAGAACGGCAGCGTGGGGAACACGAGGCTCGCGCGACTGCTCTGGGCTGCACGTACTGTTGCCATTGTGATGGGGATTAGCACACGTACTACTTATGGTTATGATAATATGACTCAATTTAGAACACCCGTGACGACCACCATACGTCTTAAGTAATGTGGACATCGTGAAGGGATTCACGTATGAATTTAGTGCTTATGACAAGGAGTATATGGCTCATATTAGCGGAGAATTAAATTCTTCAGATCACAATATGTCTTCTGAACTGCTGCCTACGTGATGGGTTTAGTAAATAGTTCTAGTATTTATAGCTATAATGATACAGTTCATATTAGCACAGCAATCTATGACTGTCGACACTGTTGAAACCATTTCATTTGGCATTGTAAAAGGATTAGCACTGGGGTTAAAACTATTTGGGGTGGTCTTATAAACGTTGTTGAAAGTTAATCAATAATTAAAAAAAAGACTGTCTCAATTACTTACGTGACTTTTGACAGTGACATCATATTAAAAACTGTTTAACTTTTTTTTTTTTTTCCTTTGGTTTTGGCGTCGCGTTTTAGCATTTGCCAGTGTCAAGTAATTATTTATTTTCAAGTTTCAAAAGTTAAATAAGTGCCATCGTAGCTAGTTTTAGTCAAAGTCGTCTTTGTCAAGTCCAGTTCGTGTCAGTTAATTCCAGTCATGCTTTAGTAAAGTAGTGGCAACTTTACTACAAAGCTTCGATGGAGTTTTGGAAGCAACACGAAAACTCATGTTTCACCACATTATATCATTTTCCCACACTCGCGCTTGTAATTCGGCACTTTATGAATAAAACACCACCATTTTTATGCATAAACACTCGACAAAACACTAGTTTTGGAAAAAAATACAACGGAGCGACACGACCCTTCCCGCGTTCCCGCCAAAAACCAACTGTTTAACTTGAGCGACGTTAATAACTAAGAGCTATCTATGCCAATAAAGACCAAATCAACTCGACTTATAAAAAGTATGAGTAACAAATCAAACGTTGGAAACAGGGAATAGTAATTTACTTGAATATGCAAACAAAAGGAGC
The DNA here is from genome assembly GCA_905404145.2 of Biston betularia. Classification (NCBI taxonomy): domain Eukaryota; kingdom Metazoa; phylum Arthropoda; class Insecta; order Lepidoptera; family Geometridae; genus Biston; species Biston betularia. The sequence continues at coordinate 1,158,575 of FR989863.1, forward strand.
TATTAATATTTATAAGCCGAAGATTTAGCAGAAAATAAAATAAAAGACCAGTAACAAAAAATTACACACTTAGAAAACCATGCGTAAAAACGGTATGACAAAAGGGAAAGTGACTGTATTCACTCGTAAGCAATTCAAATATAAGAGCAACGGGATATGAACCATATACACATTAACGTAGCTTTCAAATTTCACTGCATAAACACATGCTCAAAAAAACTACCACAGTACCTAAATTGTCATGTTTTGACTTTACTTGAACGTAAACTCAATAAATTATTACTTTAATGAACAGTTTTTAAAAGTTTTGTAGCGATGATAGCTCATTGGTTAATGCAGTCGGTTCACACAGAGTTCACTCAAGTTTCACTTGAGCTGCTGGTGAAAAAAAAACATCGTGATAAACCATAGCATAGTGGAAGTGTATTTTCTACTACTCGGCTGGCTAGCTACCACGCTCAAGTTGAGAATCTACCACTATCGCCAAGTACCAACCGCTATGTTGCGGCAGCCTCACTTGAAAGCCAGTTCCATTCCAAGCTAGGTATGTTTACCATATTCAAACACAACAACAAAAAAAAAAAAAGTAAAAAAAATCATTAGAAAGATAGAACGTATCATGCAGTTGGATGCAATCGTTTCATTACAATAATTGTCTTGTTTAGGCTCATATGCATGGTGGTAGGGTACTTTCTAGTACTCGGCTGGCTAGCTACCACCCTCAAGTTACAAATCTGCCGCCAAGCATCTAACGGTGTGTTCCGGCAGCCTCACTTGAGAGCCAGTTCCATTCCAGAATAGGTGTGCTTTACCATCTTCGACCACACCTTCACTTAACATCAGGTGAGCTGTGGTCAAACATAATAATAAAAAAAAATCGTGGCAAATTATGGAGATCGACACATCCAATGAAATCAAGCTACGAGTAAAGTAAATCTTAATCACAAACAGATTCAAGTTGGAGCTAAACTTTTTTTTTTTTTAATGGTTGACAGGCCAGGTGTTTGACCACAGCTCACCTGATGTTAAGTGAAGGTGTGGTCGAAGATGGTAAAGCACACCTAGCCTGGAATGGAACTGGCTCTCAAGTGAGGCTACCGGAACACACCGTTAGATGCTTGGCGGCAGATTTTCAACTTGAGGGTGGTAGCTAGCCAGCCGAGTACTAGAAAGTACCCTACCACCATGCAAACTAAAACGCAAAGCGATTCACGCAGTCCATAGCACAACTAATTGTACTATAGATGACGATATAACACTGAAATCATCTAAAGAAGTGACCCCTATAGCGCTTTACAGAGAGCTGAATTTTTTAACGATGACAATATTTATAGTGACTAATTATGGCCAATTAATATCCTGATTTCATTCTTGTACACTTTTGACGATTTTTTTAATGATGATAACATGTATGACTAAGTATGACTAATTATTATTCTAATTTTATTTTGTAATTATTATTTGTATTATTATTATTTAATCTGTTTTTTTTTTTAATTTAAACCGCATCTCAAAAATATTTTGACCAAAATTGTTTGCCATACCCTAATGGGGTCATATGTACAAGGGGCAACATTGTTAAATTGATAAGCATAAGAACCTGTACATATGTTGCAATAAAGTATTGAGTATTGAGTATTGAGCTTATAGTGCGATGTAACATTTCAGGTTGAGCAAAGGCAACTTCTTTACGCTCTGACTCATAAAAGTTCTACACTTAAAAAAATGTAATATTAATAAGACGAACGAGAAGCTTTCCTGATGGTAAGAGATAACGCCTGTCCATGACCATTACAGCGATACACAGAAGTTTGAGTAGCAAAACAAAGTCCAAGGCATCGCTGCTTTGGCGTTCATTGCATTGAGAATTTCAATGGTTAGTCTCAACGGTCCTGTAATTTTGCTAGCTGCAGTACCTTTCAAACACATTACTGCTTGGCAACAGAATATCTGGTACTGTAGTGGTACCCTATCTAGAGGGCATCCTGCTAAGAATCTACCGTCAAGTAAATATTGTGTGACAGTGTTAGCTAGAAATGTATGTTATAGACATAAAACAGAAAAACTTTAAACCTAATTCAATGTTTTTTTATGTCAACAATGAAGTCTATCATTTTCGCCTTATAAAATCAGGGGTCACATTGTCTTTAGAACCTTCAGCAATCCGATGATTATTTATTATTCAAGCATGTTTGTGCACTGAAAAAAATGTATGTTGTCTCTTTTCCTTTTTTTGATATGTGTTTTTAACAGTGACAAATAGACATACCATTTCATAGTACAGATAAGCTGATAAAACGTTTGTAAATAAGGATCAGAGTACAGTAGAGGGGTTTAGCACAACCAAAGAAACAAGAGTAAAAACGCAGCCACATTGACACGTATAGCGTTGTAACAGAGTCCACATTGGCGTGGCATGCGTACGAACCGGATGGCGGCGTGGAGGGGAAGGAGTGCGGGCGCGGAACCGCGGCGACCGCCACCACGGCTAGCCACAACACAACACGGGTTAATATTCTCGTCACAGCGGCAAACTTAAGCTTTCCTATGTAATGTAATGGGAGCTTCTCAGAACCATCTTTCGGTGAGCTTCACTAGATGGCGCTTAACGTTTAGACGCTGTTTACTTAATTGATAAAGTTCGCTCGCTTTAGGCGATATGGCCGCCGTTGTACTACCTCGAATTTGATTGATTCAGGCGTTACTTTGCGGAAGTTCATTTTGAATGTTCAAGGTATATATGTATCTAGTTTATTTCTGTTTTTTAGTTTGTTTCGCCTCTACACGTGGCATCCTCAGGACGTGTTGTCTCTTCGAGCGCTTTGTCTCGACCAAGCGCTAAATTAAGTATACTTTTAAGTTTAAGAGTTCTAGATTTTAAGTAAGATTAGGTTTTTAATTAATAAGCTGTGTCAAATTAGTTTAATTTAAGTCCTCATCACTGTTGGAGCTGGAACGACTGTTAAGCGGAAATAAACTAGATATATACTTTGAACATTGGAAATAAGTATTTTTTAAACATCTCTGAAAAGCTCTCATTGTTGTCGATTTTGAAGGTTAAACGACCCACACGAAATAGTTTCGGAGAATACATTAGCACTGTGGCGCTGATAGCTACAGTTACGAAACATTAATGATAACCATCTTCAAGCCTGGTGCAAGAAAACAAGATATAAATTTATTTAAGGTTTTCTAAACATAGAAGTTTCCCGAACATAGGTTTATTAGTGGCAGATAATATGCTATAAAAGGAAATGAAGTTACGATCAGACAAATTTTAATTCAAATTTGTTCACTCTGTTGTAACTGTCAGCGATCACCGGACAAGCTAAAAATGTACAGTTTAATTTACTCCTATATTAGTATAAACCCCCAAAATCGACATCACGAAATACGTAAAATAGCTTCAGTTAGTAGTTCTTGGTGCGGTCAAGTTATTGGCACTTATAACTAGGACTTTATAACTTTTGAGGTAGTTGAGTTTGCTTTCACAAACAGTTGATCCATTCATATCAAAACAGTAAGATTTGTACGTAACTTACCAGGGGCAGTGAGTTTGTCGACCTCCATGTTTAGAAGAAGACAATTCTCGTCCAGAGCTTCGTTGTCCAGCTGGTACTCCTGCCAACCTTCCACAGAGTCCTGTACAATAAAACGAGTCCGAGTCAGCCCTGTTTTCACAAATACAAATCTTTTATTGATAACACCAAAGTTACATATTATTTTTCCATTCATATTCAAAAATATCAAAATCATAACATATAACAATAATAAATATCGTAGGACATCACACACAGCGCCATCTGACCCCAAACTAAGCTAAGCTTGTACTATGAAAGTCAGATAACTGATAGAATACTTAAACACTTTTTTTTTGTAAATACATACTTACAATAAACACAGAACACGCACTAGCCTCTTTTCTTCTTTTTTATGCACATATCTTTGAAAAATATAACCTTTTAACAACTCTTACATGTAGGTTTCCTCACGATGTTTAACTTCACCGTTTGAAGTTATCAGCAATACGCGTATAACTTAGAAAAGACAGAGGTGCGCGCCGTGAGATTCGAGCCCAGGATCTCCAGATTGGAAGTCAGGGAGCCCCCAACTAGGTTGGCGAAACTTCAAAACAACAATTATGGCTCACAAATTAAAGTCATCATTTATGTGATGCATTAATGACGGAACGAAAATAGAATTTATATTGGGTTACATTTAGGATTGTTTTTACACTTACTTCAAGCAGATCGGGTAGAGCGAACGTGACGTTCAATGGCTTCATGACCTTACTCTTGTAGTTATGTTCTAGAAGGAGCGGCGTGTAGAGGATGTTCTTCCATTGACGGCTGAGTACAATGACTCCCTGGAAATCGCACCAGAACGTGTGACCAATATGTTTGCCTACCTTATGTAGAATCTAGTAGTAGTCTACTAGTAGTAACTCTCAGACATGTAAGTTTCCTCACGATGTTTTTCTTTACATTTTGAAGTTATCGGCAATCCCACTAATATTACAAATGTGAAAGTTTTTTTTTTTTTTTCTTTGGTTTAGGCGTCGCGTTTTCGCATTTGCCAGTGTCAAGTATTTATATATTGTCAAGTTTCAAAAGTTAAATAAGTGTTCTCGTAGCAGTCCATGTCAGTCCAGTCCAGTCATGCTTTAGTAAAGTAGTGATGACTTTACTATAAAGCTTCGATGGAGTTTTGGAAGCAACACGAAAACTCATGTTTCACCACATTATATCATTTTCCCACACTCGTGCTTGTGATTCGGCACTTTATGAATAAAACACCACCATTTTTATGCATAAACACTCGACAAAACACTAGTTTTGGAAAAAAATACAGCGGGGCGACGTCTCTTTTCGCGTTCTCGCCAAAACTCCCAAAATGTGAAAGTTTGTTGGAGCCTTGTTGTTGGATGGATGGATGGATATAATTATGTTTGTTACTCTTTCACGCAAAAACTACTCTTTATAATGCGTGAACCTTTGAATATATGTGTGCTGTTGGCGTACCTTAATCCCACTAAGATTATAAATGTGAAAGTTTGGATGGATGGATGGATGTTTGTTACTCTTTCACGCAAAAACTACTAAACGGATTTGGATGAAATTTGGTATGGAGGTAGCTGAGGCCCTGGATTAACACAAAGGCTACTTTTTATCCCGAAAACATGTAGCGGGTAACACCTCGGGGCACAGCTAGTACACACATAATTTAGAAAATACAGAGCTGCATGCCGTGGTGTTCGAACCTTGAACTTCCAGATTCGGAGTTAGACGATTTCCTATCTTGGCTGCCGAAACTTTACCCCAAGTTTTTAACTCTTGTATATTCTTAAATCATGCTATACCTGTCTAAGAGTAGAGAGTGAAGGCAGGTGTCTCTCGGCGAGGTCCGCCTGCACGGCGGCCGCGTCCGCTTGCAGCGCGTATCGCAGCAACACTGCGCACAGCTGTAGAGAAGGCTCCTCGCGTAGCTGCTTCGCCATCGGCGTGTGGCGACCGTACCGACTCTATAACACATGACATCAAGACAAATTAGCTATTTTGTCTGTAGCGATGATAGCTCAGTTAACATTATCAGTTCACACTCAAATAGACATGAGTTTGAATTCCAACTATGTTTTGGAACTGCCGGTGAAAGAAAACATCATGAGTAAAAAAACATTACGAGTGGTTTGGATACTTTCACCCTCAAGTGAAAAGTCTCTAGTTCATATTATTTTTTTATAATTGACACGTTTGATGTAAAGTGATGATGCGGTCTAAAATGGAACAAGTTTACCTAGAAGACACCGATTTACACTCGACTTGAAGACACCTAGATTGTACCCATCGGAAAACATCAGTGAACACAAGTGGCGGCCTTATCGCGAAAAACGATCTCTTCCAGTCAACCAAGAATGGAAAACACGTCACTGATTAAGAACAGACGTTGTCGTAACACTATTAGGTTCTAAAATTTTAAACTGATAAAAAAAATATGACGGGAGATGCCAAACGACTTATAATAAACTATATTATATACCTTGAGCAGATTGTGGTGCGGTGTGAGGTCAAGCGCGGCGGCCATGAGGCTGGCGGCGGTGGCAGTGAGGCGACGCGCGTGCGCCCTGTACAGTGCCACCACGCGGATACCGAGCCGGTTGCACGGGTTCATCCACGCGTTGATGGCGGGCGATGCCGTGCTTAGCAGATTCCAGTCTAGTCTATGGATCAATAACGTTACCAACTCTTAGTCTGTGCGTAGGTATGCTTATCAGTGGTTAGTTAGGATACAGCATTTTATATACACGTACATTTTCCGAAATGTGTTGAAAAGATATATTTATAGAATTGACTTAGTGCTAAACGCGGACAGTTAAGCACATCAACAATGAGCTTAAGCTGCCAGTGAAGGAGGACTATAAATATTATGTGTGGAGTGCAAAAGAGGTTTTTTTTTAAATTACTTACCTCGTATAGTCGATCTTCTTCGTGATCGGCGTCCGAGGAGGAGCGGCAAAGTTGAACCACACGACCTTCAAGTCGATGGCGCAAGATGATGTATTCCCGTTGTCTTTAACAGGAACCACAGCTGTATTACTCTCGTTGTGAGAAGCTTCCTCAGGGCATGGCGTCGACGGCTCAGGGGCAGGAGGTACCGGCGGCGGCTGTGCCGATCCTAGGTTTGGAGTACTCGGTTTTGAATTAGAGTCCTTTTTCCTAAACAAGTCTTCGATACCGGAAGTGCGACTTTTCGTACTCTTTTTATCTTCCTTATCAGGCTTCAATTCTTCAGCAGATTTCACAGATTCTCTGCAGCTCTCGCTGTCAGTTCGTATCGGCTTCTTTTCCTCGTTAGGCTTATTGGAAAGGGAATGTTTAGAGACTTTGATGTTGACTCCCTCTAACCCGCATTCGAACATAATGTATCCAATAGGAACTACGTCTTTTTGTGGCTCACCAGTTCCATTCGGGCAACTCGTCGACTCGCATCCTTTCCCGCAAGAGTCGACTCTGATGAATTTGAATGATACTTTAGAATGGTGGCCCGGGATTCCGGTCACGGTCGCGTCTTTCAGTTGACTTGACTCGTTCCGTATACGACGCAGTTGACCGTGTACTTTTCCAACGTTCAAGGTGATAGTAGTATCTTCACACTGTTGCTGCGATGTTTCAATAAAAACTGGCTCCCCTTTCTCTTGGCCTCTTTTCCTACCAGAAGACTGAGCCGAAATCAGTGCTCGAGGGCCTTTCATGATTCCAAACGACTTCTTGTTCCCGAGAGCCCTCAGCGTCGGTCGGTAGTACAGCTGAACCGATTCTAAAGTCTTCTTTGAACTGACGTATTTAGCTATGATATTTTCGATCGAAACTCCAAACAACGACACGCAAGTCAAGTCTTGAATATTATCCAAGGCTGAGAACGATATCATGTCTTCCACAACCGATGACTGAATGAAAATAATATTCACTTTTGGAACTGTTACTGTCGCCTGCAGCTGATCATTAATTGTTTCCTCGTATACATTCGAGTGAGGTATTGTAGCGAGCTTGCATTTATCATCTTTGTCTTGTATTACGTTAGACATATTCCGGCCCTGCATTTGCGGCAGCCAGTTTTGGACGTTACTTTTTTGTTTCAATATGTTCGCGCTTTGCACCGAGGATATGCAGAGCAAACGCAAGTGGTTAATCACTGTGATCGGATGGATATTGGCTAGGACAGGCGTCAGAGATTCGACGAACTTTTGAGTGCTTTCCAGAACTAGCGGAGTGAGCATTATGTCGATTTCTCCTCTTAGCTTGATGAACAAACCACTTTTACTATCACTTGTCGTCGTCGCGGTAGACGTCGTTGTCTTTTCTTGAGCGTTTTCTTGATTATCCTGAACGTTTTGCTGCACGTCCCACCAGCCGTGCGGGTAGGGATGCGCCTTTACTTGTGAATTGAAATGAGGCGCCAAATTGGAGTATGGTCCATGTTGTGTTTGATTACCGTCTTTCTTCGATATCAGCTTCAAAATGTTGACTTTCCCGACCGGCTCAAAACTAGGTAGATATTTTTGTCCTACATATACCAAAGTTCCATCATCGGCTCGTTTGAACAGGGGCAAAGTGAAGACGTCGCTACCACTTGGCAGGGAGCAGACTGACCAGTTGGAACACTTGAACTGAGGTAAATTTTGCATGTAACTGGCCATTAGCAGTGGCGAATCAACAATTGGCTTATTAGTCTGCATATGAAGATTCACCAGGGTCATATCTTCTTGTGACGAAATAGCAGATATAAAAGACGTCGAAGATACGGAACCGCTTTCGGAATCTGGAGGCGCGCCTGTGCTCAGATTGCTTATTGTATCGGGAATATCCACGATTTCTGATCTTGGCATCGAATTAGTCCATTTTTCTCTATCACTCGTAATATCATTTATTGCAAACGAACTCTTTTCTCTCGGATTACTGTGGCGACTGCCAAAGGAATGTTTTAGACTGGAAGATCGACTCGGGAACATGTCTTCATCGGCAGAGAAGAAAGCCTCTGAATGATTTTCGCTGGTGATGGACATGGTTCTTTGTACTTCTTGCAGAAGAGCTTCTTCTTGTGGCACTTGTGCGTTCAAGGAATAATGCGACTCTGATACACCCACCGATCTCGGTGGCACTTTTGGCACGGCAAAAGCGTCAACTTCTATAGTGATAGGCTTTTTACCAGGAGCGTTACCATCTTTCACTCCGCAACTTAACGCTAGCTTGGAATCAGATACACTGCTCTCTAGTTGTGGAACGTTCAAAACAGTCTTGTTTAATTTGGAATCGCTGTCAATTTTAGAGTTCCCAAGCGGTAAGCTGGAATCTACCAACCTTGCGTAGGGAACATCACTTTTCGTGCTCGATACTAGAACGTTATTACTTCCCTTGAAAGAGTTGGTGTATGAGAATCTTCTGGTTAAGCTTCGTCGCTCAGCACTTTGTGGTGATTTGTTCAAAGATTGCGGCAATGGAGATGGTATCAAAGTAGATACGTTTGTAGGTTGCAAGCACACATTCAAGTTGTTGTAGGGCGGGGTGTGAAAGACGAGTTGTCCTGCATGCAGCAAACTTTGCCCATAGCCGTACTCTCCCGGAGTAGTCTCTATCACATTGAACATGGCCACGTTAATTCCTTCTTGCAGGTCCGATTGGTTGGGTTTAAGGAAGTTAGGTCCGTTCCGGTTCGATCCAAAGAACGCACAGCCGCCAGTGCAGCCGCACTGGGAACTCTTTGTTTCATTAGGCCACAGAAACCACAATCTTTTCGTCTTATCATCGTGCAGTTTCAAAAACTTCTGCTGTACTAAATGCAGATTCTTAGGGCTTTGAGGGAGAGAGGAAGCGGCTTCTATCAACAGCGGCCCAAGTGACATGGATCCGACTCCAACCCAGTTGTCGCTTTCAGGTTGCTTGAGCGGCGGTTGGCTTGTGCTGCTCCCGCTGGATTGATGATGAGTGTTCGTTTGCATGTAGGTTTGAGTATACAATGCCAGCTTTACGTTAGGCAGTAATCCCGTAATTCCTGTCCCGAATCCCGATCCATGTAGATTGCAGAAACTCAATCTGATTGGAGATATCCAAGTCTGCAAAGTCGTGTTAGAATCAGCGATGTAAATGTCGATAAGATCGATCGCCACACGAACCATTTTGTACTTGATTTCGTTTGGAGTCGGGCACCGATACTTTAATGTTCTGTCGGTTTCTGGGCACATGACTGTACTCAAGCCGTGATGACACTGCTTTAGTGGATTTGGAGGTACGAGTTCATTTTCGTTATCACAGATTAGTAATAGGAATGTTTCTAGAGATGACACCACTTGATATAACTGGGGTAGCGTCATTCGTCCGGTCAGCTGACCGAGTTGTAGCTCCATCATCCACGCATACTCTATAGTCTCTTCTTCTACGTTTCTGTTCGTGTCGCTGAACAACCCGTTTCCTCGAAGTTGAAATGATGACAGCATTAGATGTCCTTGGTAGAGCGCACCAGAATTATTCGGATTCGTCCGGGATAGGTTATTTGCCGATACTAATATAGAAGGACTTAACAGCAGCTGTAACTTTGTTTCCCTAAATTTTTTATCCATCTCAAATCCGAATCTCTCGATCAGCACGACCGGGCAGGGCGGCTCATTCTCGCTGCAATTCTTGACTAAATGCGCCTGAATGTCGTGGAGAATGATAGAAACGGAGACATCAATAGGCCGACAATGTCGAGGATCAAAAGGGCCTTTGCTGGAATCTGTCGAGTCATCGATGGAGATATCAGTATGCTGATTTACGCTAGATCTGTCGTTTACCTTGGTTGCGTTCTCGCTCGTCCAAAAGAATGGCTCCTTTGTAGGTGTCTTTTGCATGTCAGTGAATATCTGATCTTCTCCAAAAATGTTTTCCACCAAGTTCAAGAAACTGGTAATGATTGTTCCATACGCAAGTAGAATGGAAGGCCCCACTTCCAGTTCAACACTTACCTTATCCGGTGCAAGCGTTGTTTTGTCGAAATTGTTTCCATCCATTGCCCAGTTGATCTGGGGTTGCTTCCTCATCCTAGGTATTCTCATTGGAGATAAAAGTATTTCCTCCTTCTCTGGTGTCGTAATATCTGCTTGTGGCTCCGGTCCTAAAGGTGGAATAGGGTGGTAGTTGTATCGTACACTTAAGGCCACAATGGGAACCGACCAGCAATCAACCCATCCTTGGGATTTCACACATTTTCTTCTCCATTTTGATGCTTTCAGTCTACACGGAACTAGTTTCATATTTTTATCTATCGACAATAAGAGTAACCGCGACGTGTTCACTTCAGGCAAGTAAAGACTCATGTCGACTGCTTCCCCTTGAACCCAAATCTTTAAAGGTATGACATCGGGCAAGAAATCGACGAACGGCAAATCAAAGGACACATCCAAGAGATCCCCGCAGAAGGCCACATGATTGTTTTCTTGATTAGTAGAGCTACAGTCTATCCAGTTGTACTGATTGGTCAAAGTCACAACTTCGCATTCTTTAAGCAACAGGGAGATTTTCCACGTGTACGGTACAAAGTGTAAGATGTCAGGACGCGCCTTCGTAGCCCAATCGTTGATGAGATCCTGGAAAAATTCTATGTGCGTGTATACAAGGTGCGCTGTCGCTTTGCATCCTGTTAGACTCAGCTGCCAACATTGATGATGGTTCCACACCAAAGGATAATGGCACTTGATTGTATATTCTAGCGTTTCACTTTCTGCCATGCTTCTGTACTGAAGGCTTGTTGTTGCTTCCAAATGAAGAAGCTGGCCAGTTATTTTCGTTGTATATCCGTCTTGCAAGACAATCCACGGCAACGTAACTTCGAGGTACGATCCCGCACCTATGTTGATGTGCACTGCATTCGTTTCTTTGTTTTTCGTAAATAATATATCAATAGTTGCTTCATTGAGAGTCGAAAGTCTGATATCGAACGATTGGGTCATTCGTCTATCTCCCGGCTTCGGCTGTGGTGTCACTTCTAAATTTTTATAATTAGGTGGGAAGAAAAATCTAAACAAATGATCTCTTTGCCTATCGGCCCAGGGACCGTAGCTAAAATCTGTTCCCTTCCCACATTTGATATCGACCCCCCAAATCGGTGGTGCTGACTCTACAATATCTCCATTCGCTAATTGAAGTAGCACCGGTTGTTCTGGAACAAGTCCAGGCTCATCCATGTAGAAGTACACTTCTATGTAGTTTGAGCTCATAACTACGAAGCCTTCTCCCATATATCGCGGCGGTTCGTCAACCATCGCAGTGTAATTAGGGCTGGGCGCGAGCATTACTTTACAATTATCTGCCTTAACCTTCACAAAGTGCATGAGGTGATCTAGGCTGGAAGCAGGTGGTTTTGTACTATAGACTAGATGTGCCTCTTCTACGCTTATCGAGAGCGTGGTCGGGACTAGGCGGTTACCGAATACGACGCGACCAGTGCAAATATCTATCTTTATCACAGGTATGAGGTCTCTCCAAGTTCTTGCCATGGCGGCTTCTGATCTAACTGTGTCTTGCGCACGTCTCCTTTTCTCATTAGCGTCATTCATGGCTTTGTCTCTGTCTGTGGAGTCATCATCATGTTGTTGCTTAATGACTGCATCAAGGCCAAATATTTTTTCGAGTTCATTGTAGAGGTCACATCTGTTGTAAAAGTGTAATTCGAAGCCATTTAGCATAATCGATAGGCGAGTATCTGAGTGAGACAGATCTGTGAATAATAACAATACTACATTAAAATGCATGTTAAAAATTTGAAAAGTCTCTCAACATTTGTGTTAGATACTCTAGAAAATTAAAATTTAAGATGTTGGTATCACTTTTTAAAAATCCTTCTACACAAAGATCCTACAATTATCTCATTACAATAATTGTAATGACACATGAGTACAGAGTAGTTTAATATAACATTAAATTGAGAATATTATTTGAGTAGGTTGTTAATCCAATAGCATATCAGAAGAGAAAAAGCAGTAGGATAAGTATCATCATCATCATCATCATCCACAGCCTTCTTTATCCCACTGCTGGGTATAGGCCTCTCTCTTTACATGCCATCTGCCTCGGTCCTGTGCCAATCTGGTCCAGGTTCGACCCGCGACGGTGACGATATCGTCGACCCATCTTGCGGCTGGACGACCGACGCTCCGCTTCCCTTGCCTAGGCCACCACTGAGACCACAGAGTGGGATAAGTATTATGTCATATAAATGATAATGAGTTATTGCAACAGCAATTCAGCATATTACCTTCAGAAACATCTTTGGGCACATAAGATCGCCACCAGCGGAATATCAAGTACCCATCCTGTATGCGCACAGCATAATCATAATTGATGTACACTATGTCACGGAACATTATTTTACCAGAGAGAGCATTGAGAGTGAAGGATCCTAAAACAAAAATATTATTACATCAATTAATTCTTATTAAGGTTCAAATATATAAGCCGGTTATATGAAAAACAAATTATTACAAATAGCAATGATTTTCTTAAGTTTTCTTTTTAATATACCAAAGTAATGAATAGTTATTTATAATCTCCAAGTTATAATACACACATTTTGAAACACTCAGATACAGAATACTCCTACATTTATCACAATACTTTGTTCTGTTTGAAGATCAAACCCACACTCTATATCTAACCAAGCAGAGCTACTGACAGCAGAGATACTTGGCAATCATGCACTTTAGTATGATAGAAAACTGTAAATAAATATAATAAGTATATATGAATAACCAATTAATGTATAATTTTTACATTATTATTTATATTATGTAAATAAAAATAATATAAATAATCAAATAAAATTTTTGTAGAAAATTATCAATGATGACTTAGCTTTTAAAGAAAAAAAATTGTAATATTCCTGATATCATATATAATTAGGTATGTTTGTTTGTTACTCCTTCATAAACATTTTATATTTGAGTTGTAATGTATTTGAAATTGAGTCACAATTTAGGGAAATAATTACATGCAATTAAACTTTGTACCCCATAGATAAACTGGTACCTACTACCCAATATCTTATTCATAATAATATGTTAAGTTGGTATAATAACACTTTACATAATGAAAACAAAAGATGATCAAATAGAACTATCCATTATAAGAATTCAAAGTATGAAACACATACTTAGTACTTATACTGTTGACAACCAAACTAATTCTATAGATATGAATACAAGATAACAATCTTGCTAGGTATTTAATAAATTTTCAAGGAATCAATGTGTAACAACATACCAATTTTGAAGTTATCATCTTGAAAGTAGAATTTGTTGATGAGTCTAGTGAGTATGTAGCCCAGAACACGACTGTTGTAGTACGTAATGTAGACGACCCACAATATAGCCGATATCAGGGACACCAACAACAGGGCGAAGTTCCGATCCATTGTGATCTCCGCAAAATCAATGGAAGATGAATTCCATCGTTGCGCCTCCGGGCTATCCGGCGATGTAGTAAAATTCTCCCTGAACACAAGAAAACCTTTGTACAAAACACTATAATACGAACGTAAACACCAATATCTACGCACATCATTTGCACTTACATGATGGAAAATGTGTAAATTTACTGACTCATTTCACATTTTAAACATAGACTAGATACTAATTATCCTAATATTAGACTCATTTTTAAAGTATTTCAATGTTTTAGTTAATTAAAATCTTAAATCACTTGAAATCACTCCCCATCCGTAGGTCTACATTTGACATAATATATTAATTTGACAGCTTTGACTTTTATTTTAGATTGACTTCGACATTTGGGTTGATTTTTTTTTTTTAAATTAAAGTTTTGGCGGGATTGCCAAAAAACATATCACCATATTGTTTTACATATTTTCAAAAACGTGTCTTTTTTGAAGTGTTTACATGTAAAAAATAGCGATTTTTATTTATAAAGTAGTAAATTACACGTGTAAGAGTGAGAAAGTAAAATAATGTAGTAAAACATGATTTTTCACATTGCTTTCAAAATTGCATTAAAGCAGCATAGTATTCATATATTGCATAGAGCTTTTTAATAACTACTACTTTACTAAAATATAACCAGACTCAATTATGACTTATTTGACATGAGTTTTCATAAAATACTTGAAAATACATTTGTACGCAGCAACGCATACAACGTGTGAAGCCAAACACAAAGAAGAACAAGATCACATTTGAACTATTTGAAATTTTGAATATTCTAATTTGTGATTCAAAACAATAACATTTACATCTTTGATTTTTCACTTTCATTGATTTTCCTTTAGGTTGTTTGCTGGTTGCTACGGCCTCATACGTGACTTAGGTGGCTAATTACTTAGCGTTATTAGAATAGCAGTGATCAAATTTAACCATGGCTGAGGGTGGTTCCGAAACTTCTTCACATAGCGGCGGTGGAGACGGATTCAATGTAAAAGTAAGGTGAGAATTTCCTTGAATATGCTATCTGGCCCGTTTACCGAACAATGTGAACTATAGAAGTACCAATCCATGTCCGAGGGCTTCTGCCAGCACGTAAATTCTGACATTAGGGCTGACCACTCAGCTTAAATAGGTTGGATTTTTAGTCTATTAATAAAAAGTTCAAAGTTCTGTGTATCGCTGCAATGGTCATGGACAGGCGTTATCTCTTACCATCAAGAGAGCGTCTCGTTCGTCTCATTATTTTTCAAATAAAAAAAAAAAAATTGGAATGAAGAAATGCATACAAGAATAGTGACCTATCTATGCTCGGTAGTGGATGATCATGAAGATACTAGATAAATAATACTAATACATGTTACCACTAAGCCAAGATATTTACCATGTAAATAATATTAAGATTTGTTATATACAGATTCAAAACTTTTCTTGTCACTTACCACAAGGTGAGGTGGTGCGCATATGTGAACAATTTATACAAATAAAAGAACATTTTTTCAGATGGGCGATACCACAAAACCTGAAAAACTCAACATTCATTGGCAGAGACATTTTCGCAGTGGCACATGATATCTACATAATGTTCATTAACATTAGAACTAATGTAGAAAAAGTTTACATAGCTAATAGCCCAGAGCTAGGGGATGGAGTCGATGCTATTGCTGGTGAGACAAGTTTTTATTTTATATAATAGCAAATAACAACACAAATGGTATAAGAAACAACTGCCTGGGGCCATTGTTGCAGTACCAATTGTATCTATGATTGTATGATTGGGTACTTTCATACCCAATCATACAATCAATAATAATCATAATATCATCAATTTTAGTACTAGATATAGTATTCAACTGATTTGGTTCTTAGTCAAGAGTTGAGATTTTGGTATCCAATAGTATATTTACCAGCCTCCCTTCCAAAATTTGGATTGAAAACCTTCTACCACATAGTTCAACTTCAACTCTTGATGAATGGCATTTGCGGAGATACTCCACAATTCTGCCAATGTCATGTGGAATTACCACATGGTTAATTAACAAGGTGATATTTACAGTCTAACATCTAACTATAAAAATATTTTTATCTGGCTATACCACATTTTGTATTCTGTTTATTCTATAATTTTTAAGTAAAAATAGCAACTACCCTCATTCTAGGAAATAACACATACTCTTCTGCTCTGTTTCCAGGACATAAATCCAATCTATTTGCGTTTGCTGAGAAAACAGCTGCTGCAAGAATATTTATCATCTCATATCCATATTTCAGAATAATGGCAGAAATGAAAGGTAACCATTTGCTTCCTTACAGTTCCTTATTTACTATCAACTAGCGGCATCTACTGGTACACATATGAAATTTTCTAGCATTCTGCTTCCTCTATCATATGAGAATGGAATAATTTGCAAATTTAAATTATGTATTTACAAAACCTATTAAACTTCACTGCGAAAACGGCCACAACTGTCATGGTGTCGTAATGACGTCATGCCGTGTGAAACATTCATGTCTACTATATGGTAGTAGTTTTACAAAAATACCAACAACAGCAATGGCAGTTTAAATTTATTTATCATATCATATCAGCCTGGAATGGAACTGGCTCTCAAGTGAGGCTGCCGGAACACACCGTTAGATGCTTGGCGGCAGATTTTCAACTTGAGGGTGGTAGCTAGCCAGCCGAGTACTAGAAAGTACCCAACCACCATGCTATGGTTTCCTCACGATGTTTTCCTTCACCGGCAGCTCAAGCTCATTGTTGAGGTTTGAACGCACGCCTTTCGGTATGCGTACCTACCACGTTAACCACTGAGCTATCACCACTATGAATACATCTTATTTTTGCTCAGTCTCGTACGTCCCAAAGGGTTAGTTCTGTAAACCAGTGCTGCTTAGAAATCGGCAGAAGAATTTTTTTTGTCGTTTATTATTGTTATTTTTGTCGTCTTTTTTAAATCATTTATTTATGTAAGGTTGAAAAGATGATAGATAGAAAACATTTATTCTAACACACGTGCTAGAATAAACGTGTTTTTAGAAAATATGTAAAATGCTGCTACAAATCTACATCAAAAATGTTTGTTCTGTGTCTATGTTTTCTTTATTTATCATAAGTATGTATTTACAAAAAAAGTCAGATGGCGCTGTATGTAATGCCCTACAATATTTATTTTTATGATTTAAAATGCTGTTGTGTACACACAGATAAAGACGTGAACCGCTACAAAGGTCTCTGCATGATGGAGTGCGATCTCGTGGCGGGGATCAGTGGCTTCCCCAACTACATAATGACGGTATGGAGCTGGCGCACCAACCAGAAGCTCATCTCTGTGCCGACTGGAATCATCAGACGAGAACAAATATTTATGTGAGCTTTTTTAGGGATGACCTGCACACTTAAGATACCAAAAGAAAAATAAAATTGAATATCAATTTATTTATTATTTTTTTGATAAATTAAATAGTGAAATCGGAATCTGTTTTCATTAACTTAAGATGAGTAATTGAATGTAATTGGCAATAAACACAAAATATGTATTTGAATTTGGCGCTCTAAACAAGAATTGGCATTGGAGCTATTTTCTAGTAGTTTGCCTACATACACATTTGATGTCGCCTACATTTTCGTAAATGTTCACTCAAATTTTGATTTATTTACATATTTAATTGGGTATACCACTTCTATCTCAAAATGTGATATCATAATTTCATATAGATCAAAATCTATGAAATGATAATTTATATTAACTTACTTACTTATTTAATTCTATCAACCTATGATTAAGTTAAAAATTGGAAGTTATAGATGATAAGACTCCCAAGAGTCATTTTCAACTTTTAGCTGGGCATATGAAGGTTATGGGCCTTGGTTTTGTCTATACCTACATACATATTCATCATCTATGTCCTATCGAAAACTGGGAATCCCCGTTGAGAGGTATTTTCAAGTATTATCTTTTAATGTTGCCAGAGCAAGCCGCACTCACATGCTAGCGTGCGAGTGCTGGGGCGAGGGTCTGATCGTGTGGGAAGTGGCGCAGTGTTTCAAGAAGTGCCTCATGATGAAGCGCGTAAAGGAAGAGGTAGTCGGCTGGGAGGTCTCGGACCCCGTGCTTGTGGGTGTCTGCTGGTCCAACGACGGCCTGCTTTACGCTATCGACGCAAGCGCCAATCTGTACAATGTGAGTTAGCAAATAATTACATAAAACTTATGAAATCTTGAAAAAATAATTGATAATAATTAAGGTATTACTCTTTTTTTGACATGCTTAAATATTTTTTGTTCAAATAGTAACTGACTACAGTTTTTTTCTCCCGGTGCTTAGTTAAAGTATTTGATACAAACTTTATTGTGACTACTACTAAAACCCAATATACCAAAACTAGCGACCCGCCCTGGCTTCGCACGGGTACAATGTAGATACTAATGTGGTGCATATGCATGTATTATGTACAATTGTACATATAAACCTTCCTCTTGAATCACTAAGTCTATTGATGGAAACCACATTTATTTATTTATTTACATTAAAATCCGTTGCTTAGTTTGAAAGATCTATGCGTACTGACGGCGGGAAGCAACTTTGTTTTATACTATGTAGAGATATACTATGTATGTGCTTTACCATCTTCGACCACGCCTTCACTCAACATCTGGTGAGCTGTGGTCAAAACCCTAGCATGTCAACCATAAAAAAAAATATAGAATGTATATGACCAATCTGGACTATACAGTTTTAAATAAATTGTCTTTACTGTTTTCATAGTCTTATCTTTCTGATAACTACATATTTCATAGTTTTTAACAGGCTCACGCCACTGCGGAAAATGAGATTTGTGAATTATAGGTACATACTTTTGCATCAACAATCATACAAAAAAACATACTATAAACCAAAGTGTTATAGTCGTACCATGTAAAAAATAAATATAAATAAATATCGTAGGACATTACACACAGCGCCATCTGACCCCAAACTAAGCAAAGCTTGTACTATGGGAGTCAGATAACTGATATAATACTTAAATACTTTTTTTTTTTGTAAATACATACTTATAATACATACAGTACACCCAGACACAGAACAAACATTTGGTTTTATATCACAAAATGCTTGTCCTGGGTGGGAATCGAATCCACGCCCCACAGCTCTTGAAGCAGACATGCTACCAATGAGCCAATAGGGCTGTCGTAATGTAAGGTAATATGATTTTAATCTTGATCTAGTTATGTAATTTTCTTAAGTTTAGGTTAAGAATTTTCGACTTTATAACATGGTGTATAAATCTTCTTTTGGGTATGAACGTGCCCGCTGTTGTTCCATAGGTGGTATCAGACGGTATCGGCATGGTCACGGTGCGAGAATGGAGCGAAGAGCTTCCACACGATCACAAGCCACGGATCTGCGCCTTTTCCAATGGCCTTCTCATATACGGACCTGATAAGTACCTCAGGGTGAGTCTCTATCACTAAAGCATACTTGGTTTACTTGGTTTACTTAGTTTACTTGGTGGTAGATCTCCTTAGCAGGAGGTCGACTAGGTAGGTACCACCGCAGTACCAGTTATTCTGCCGCTAACCAGTAGTGTGTAAACATTACTGTGTTCCGGTTTGAAGGGTACTGCAGCTAGCGAAATTACTGGGCTGTTGAGACTAACTCTATCAAAAGTCTCAAAAGTAATGAGCGTCAAAGCAGTGATGCCCTGGACTTTGGTTTGTTACTTAAAGTTCTGTGTATCGCTGCAATGGTCATGGATAGGCGTTATCTCTTACCATCAGGAGAGCGTCTCGTTCGTCTCATTACTTTTTACATTAAAAAAAAAAGCATAAGGTAAAACAAAACATTTTTTTTATTTAATTAATTTATCGTTATTTATTTTTTCTCGTAATTTTTTAAATTAAATATTTACAAAACATAATATACAAAAATTTAAAAACTAGGGTGCCGCCGGCAGCGGGGCAGGGCTCGAGCTGCCGGTGGTTAGGGCTGCAGAGTGAGGAACCTCCTCACAATGCGCGCCGTGTCAAGGAGCACTGCCTTTTGAAGCTGACCCTTGACCCAACCGTCTAGCGAGAGTCTCTTAAGATGTATTATCTCTTAGTCTCTTATTATTATTATTATTGTGAAATGAATTATTCCTCATGTAATTTTATGAATGTGTATACGGTACAATAAGTATATTGACATGTAAATTATATTTACCAATAAATATGAATATGAAAGAAAAACAGGGTTTAAGTATAATGAAACTGACGCATTCAAATTAATGTTGATCAACAAAAAAACATACAAACTTTAAAAAAAACTCTTAAATTGATACGCTTTTCTCTGATCGTTAATGTTCTAGGCTTTAAAGAGGGTAGACAACAAATGGAAGGTCGTGTTCACGTTCACCCCGAACGACCCGGTGGCGGCCCTAGTGTCGAATGCCACATGCGACTGCGCGATGATGTGTACGGAAGCCGGCTTGCTTTACAAAATCACCGGAGAAGCTGAAGATAAGATAGAAGTCACACCAGTGGCTTATAAGCAAAGGTAACTAACATTACATTCATCATCATCATCAGCCTATAGAAGTCCACTGCTGGACATAGGCTCCTCCCTACACACGTCACTCACCCCGATCTTCGGCTTTTTGCTTCCGTCCACCGCCGGCTGTCCTACGTATATCGTCACTCCATCGAGTAGCAGGGCGTCCAACGCTACGTATGCCAATGCAATGGTGATGGGCAGGTGTTATCTCTGATCATCATAAGAACGTATAGTTTGTATTTATTATTTTGTATGAAAAAGTAGTCAAGGTTTCACATCTGGGTAACGTGCGGTTGGGAAATGTCTAAGTTTATAAGAAATTATAGTAAACTAGTGGCAAGAACTTCAATTGCACTTAGATAAACAAAATCTGTTGATCTGATCTCTTTTTACAAGTTCACCTGCTGGGCTAATCTGAAGATTGTCTGAAAAGTTTATCAATATCGGTCCATCCACACATCGATTTACCTCGTTTAATATCACTAGTTAATTTGATTTTAGATTTATAAAGAAGATCCAAATGATAGCTCACGAATTCAAATACCTCGCCACCATGAGTAATTCCAGTGTGCTGTGCATATACGAGATGTCGTCTGGGAAATTGGTAATAAATTTGTTTATTAGTATTCAGATCAATTCCAACCAGAACAAGAACTGCTAATTACCAATAATTGTCGATTGCCATTTCTGGTGTGGAACCTTCAGAATCTTCCCTACGATATTTTCTTATTCTGTTTTTGTATATATCATTACTTAATCAGAAAAAGATTAGTAAATACATTATTCATTCAGACGTTACTTTGCAGATGTTCATTTTGAGTGGTCAAGAACGAGACGCTCTCCTGATGGTAAGAGATAACGCTTGTCCATAACCATTGCAGCGATACACAGAACTTAGAGTAACATAACAAAGTCCGGGCGTCGCTGCTTTGGCGCTCATTACTTTGAGACTTTCGATGGTTAGTCTCAACAGCCCTGTAATTTCGCTAGCTGCAGTACCCTTCAAACCGGAACACAGTAATGTTTACACACTACTGCTTAGCGGCAGAATATCTGGTACTGCGGTGTTTTTTTTTTTTTTTATGTGAAAAATAATGAGATGAACGAGACGCTCTCCTGATGGTAAGAGATAACGCCTGTCCATGACCATTGCAGCGATACACAGAACTTTGAGTAACATAACAAAGTCCGGGCGTCGCTGCTTTGGCGCTCATTACTTTGAGATTTTTGATGGTTAGTCTCAACAGCCCTGTAATTTCGCTAGCTGCAGTACCCTTCAAACCGGAACACAGTAATGTTTACACACTACTGCTTAGCGGCAGAATATCTGGTACTGCGGTGGTACCTACCTAGACGACATCCTGCTAAGGAGATCTACCACCAAGGTGTATATCCGTTTGTGTAAATATTCCTTATTATGTTTCTCTTACCAGGTCTTGATGCAAATAGTAGAAGGTTCGGATGTGTCATTCGAAACGAGTCCTGTAGAACCGATCATAGCCGTATTCGGGTGTTCCGACGAGAAATATGGCGTGACGCTGTACCTCCTCTCTGACATGAAGCTGAAGCAAGTTTGTCGCATGTGCCTGACGCACCAGCTGGTGGAGCGAGTGGTGTTCTCCAGCACTGGGCGGGAGCTAATGGCGGCTGCTATGTCGGCTGGACATATTTTCATCTTGAAGGTACGTAACACGGCAGGACATTACATGATTTGCTACAGGGGAGGATGGATCGACACAGTAAGATGTCATGTGCAGTGGCGGCCTTAGCTTTTGCGAGGCCCCGGGCCGACAAGATCATTGTGAGGCTCTTTTTCTTTGTGTTCGTTTTAATAAAAAATTAGTTCGAGTGCTAGAGTGGCCGTTACATGTTTGCACTAATTATGAAACCGTGCGTTCAGGGGGGGTTTATTAAGTGCGAGGCGCGAGATACACGGACGTATGTATACATATGGTAAAAACTTTTTTCTCCTTGGGTAGTTTAGGACGCGAGGCCCTGCCAGAGCGAGGCCCCGGGCGGTTGCCCTGCTTGCCACCCCCTAAGGCCGCCACTGGTCATGTGTCTCGGACTTTTCGATAACCCCATTGTGGGGTTGTACGTTGTACGTAGATATCTTGAAACCACTGTTTTAAGTGTGTTTGCCTTACGTTTTTAAATGAGGTCGCAACATTCAATTTTTTCCGAAACGACCTGCATTCTCGACAGCTCGTGACGTCACACAACAGAACGTTTCACAAATATGACCACATATAACAAAGATGGGGAAGAATTCCAAAAAAAACTTTATAAATATGACATGATTTACTGTCGTTCTCGAAGTTACTCGAAGTTTTTGATGTGATGCATATATTGGCGTATCTCAGCAATAAACCCGACTAGTATGCCGTGATGGAAAACGGCATGACGCTCTCTTATGCTGTTATGCCCCCTCTATGCCACTTCTCGCGATTCCCTTATGTGTGTGCGTGCGTATACTATACACTTCGGAGCTTCTCTGTATTAACTGGATACTGTTTAAATGTGTCACATCTGCCGGGCGTCCCGTGACGGTCAACATTTTTTTTTATAGGTATGTGTTCGATGTCATTTAGTGTCAAGTGACGCTGTGGTCGTAAATGGTATTTCAGAGTTGTGCCTATAATAAAAGTTGTTCATAATGATGAGTACAACGACCCCCACCCCAAGCTTATAACCCTGTGAAGCTACTAAGTTTAAATTCTCCATCTTGTGCAGTTGTCGACGAATTACAAGCTAACGCTTGTGCGGTACTCTGAGCTGGGCCGCGGACTGGCCGACTGCTTCCTCATGAAGGTTGGGGAATCCATGCGCGCTTTTAGTCTCGTACTCTTCTCGGATAAGTACCTCATCGGTAAGCAGACATTGCAGATACAGCATACAAAATAGTTAACAATCTAGGCATTTGACTACATCATATCTGGTAGTAAAATACGTTCAAATTATGAATGTACAATTGTACAGGCCTTTTTCCTGATCGTAAGAGATAACGTAAATTTTTTTATTTTTGGATAGGTACATTTTTTTTAAGTTCTGTGTATCGCTGCAATGGTCATGGACAGGCGTTATCTCGTACCATCAGAAGAGCGCCTCGATCGTCTCATTACCTTTACATAAAAAAAAACATAAATGTCGATACATAGGATACCTTACGTCGATGCTCAAGGTTAGCCATGCCAAGGATGCCAGTTCCATTCCAGACTAGGTGTGCTTTACCATCTTCGATCACACCTACACTTAACATCAGGTGAGCTGTGGTCAAACATTTAGCCTGTCAACCATAAAAAAAAAAATAAAAAAATTGTTTGCAGGTGAGCGCATAATTTGCATCAATGCGGACACGGGCAAAGATAACAAGTTCGCTGGCAAGATGCAGGGCCCGTACAGCCGCTTGCTGCCGCTGCGGACCCCGGACTACATGCTGGCGGTGCCGCACCTCTCCAGGCACTACCACGTGCTCAAACTGTCCGGAGAGGTAACCTTCCCACTTGTAACCTAGATCAGATGCAAGGAGTCTTTAAAATTTAAATAAATTATAAAGAAAGCAAGGCAGCTACTGCTGCTATGCGGGCCCGATTCGATGTTCGAGTCTACGCAATAATAAAAACGCACACAAATACACGAACATGCGCATTTAAAATATTAGTATTATTTTCCAACTAGCTGCGCCTCGCGGTGTTACCCGCTACACGTTTTCGGGATAAAAAGTAGCCTATGTCTTAATCCAGGGTCTCAGCTACCTCCATACCAAATTACATTCAAATCCGTTTAATCGTTTTTGCGTGAAAGAGTAACAAACATCCACCCAAACTTTCACATTTATAATATAACTGGGGTTAGTCACATTGAAGCTTCGTCAAAATAAATTCAGTTGTTTGATATTAAATAAAAAAAAAAAAAATGTTATCCAAACAAGTGAAATTGCGTGTTTTGCTTTTCTGTAACTTTTCAGTCTCAATGAATTGCCTACCACAGTAACTCTTTAAAAACAAACAAGTAAGCTAGCCGTGTCTAGGCTAAATGGAATGGAAAAAATGACATGCCACAGGAGTTGTAAAAATATTCTATGTGAATATTTTTTACAACAGGTTCAGGCCTGGTTGTAAACAACTCATTAAATATTATGGTATCCTGACCGAGAGTTACTGTACGCATCAATATAAAAACTGTTAATACGGCTACAACTGCTTAGTGGGTCTTAACAGCCCCGTTGGCTCATTGGTAGTATATCTACCTTGAGAGCTGTAGGGAGTGGGTTCGATTCCCACTCAGGGCAAACATTTTGTGAATAAACAAATGTTTGTTCTGTGTCTGGGTTGTTCTGTATGTATTATTAGTATGGATTTACAAAAAAAAAAGTATTTATGTATTCTATCAGTTATCTGACTTCCATCACACAAGCTCTGCTTAGTTTGGGGCCAGATGGCGCTGTGTGTATAGTAAAAAGAAAAAAAAATGTAATGAGCACCAAAGCCCTGGACTTTGTTTTGCTACTCAAAGTTCTGTCCATCACTGCAATAATAATTTACAGGCGTTAACTCTTAACATCAAGAAAACGTCTCGTTCGTCTCATTAATTTTACATTAAAAAAAACAGAAGGTTTGATACTTTGTGTGATTTCAGAGTTGTGAATAATTGTGTAATGAGTACAATGGTACATACAGTTTAACATACCCTAATCTTATAACCATGTATATTTGTGTAGTACATACCTACTTGTGTTGTGTACAGAAAGGCATCACAGTGTCGGTGAAGATGGGTCCGATAGTCGACTCTTACCACGATATCAAGCACTTCGACGGATTCTTCAATATGAACTGGCTTCTCACCATGGGGTACGGCGGAAACGTTGTGTTGAAAAGGCCGGATGCTACCAATTTCGATTATGGTAACTATTGCTTGGAAAATGAAATGTAAAATTGATAGCAATTTTTATTGAATAATTGTTACATTTGAACTAATTGAAATTAAAACTTCTTTAGCAGTTTTGAGCGATTTTTTTGGTAGGTGAAATTTTGTTTTTTTATGTCAAAAGTAATGGGGCGTATGAGACGCTCTCCTGATGGTAAGATAACGCCTGTCCATGACCATCGCAGCGATACACAGTACTTTAAGTAACAAAACAAAGTCCAGGGCGTCACTGCTTTGGCGCTCATTACTTTGAGACTTTTGATAGAGTTAGTCTCAACAGCCCAGTAATTTTATGGGTTCGTGTCATCGACATACAAATGTGACACGTTTTAAGTTGAAGACACCCAAATTCTATCTACTTGGCGGAAAATACTGACGCCGGCAGAGTTCCATGACCTCGCTGTACGCAGATATAAATACATAGGCTCATTTTAGTCGCGAAAAGTGCGGGTGACATTTCTGTCCAACGCGTCTTACGCATACCTGTACAATACTTTTTTTTCTTCGATTTTGGCGTCGCATTTTGAGCATTTGCCAGTGTCAAGTGTTTTATATTTACTAGTTTCATGAGTTAAATAAGTTCCCTCGTAGCTACAGTTATAGTCAAAGTCCAGTCTTGGTCAAGTCCAGTCTGTATCAGTCAAGTCTAGTCATGCTTTAATAAAGTTGTAGCGACTTTACTATAAAGCTTCGATGGAATTTTATAAGCAACACGAAAAGTCATGTTTCACCACATTATATAATTTTCCCACACTCGCAATTGTGATTCGGCATTTTATGAATAAAACCACAATTTTTATGCATAAACACTCGAAAAAATACAACGGGGCGACACGACTCCGCCGTAAAACTCGTACAATACAAAACGCACCGCATCTAACGGTGTGTTCCGGCAGCATCACTTGAGAGCCAGTTCCATTCCAGGCTAGGTGTGCTTTACCATCATCGACCTCACTGTCACCTAACATCAGGTGAGCTGTGGTCAAACGCATAGCCTGTCAGGTATTTAAAAAAAAACTTGTCTAGATCTGAAGCTGATAGTGACGCATCGATACGAGCACGGCATCAACCAGGCCGTGGTGGATGAGGCCGGAGCGCACATCGCGCACTTGGCCGGGAACAACACTTGCTGCGTGACGTCACTTCGTGGGGGCGACGACGCCGCGCGAGATCCTTTCGACCTCAGCCTGCTCGGTGAAGCTGGCGTCATCTCCTGCGTCACCAGGGGAGACAGTGAGTACTTTTTGCTGCTGTTTCCATTGGGATGCTGAAAAATTATTTATCTTACCCCGAATCAGACCTGTTTTTATAAACTGTCCCACTGTTAGCCATGGAACTCTTTTATGATGTATTTTGACTTTTTTGACAGCCCCGTTAGCTCATTGGTAGTATATCTGCCTTGAGAGCTGTAGGGCGTGGGTTCGATTCCCACTCAGGACAAACATTTTGTGAATTAACAAATGTTTGTTCTGTGTCTGGGTGTTCTGTATGTATTATAAGTATGTATTTACAAAAAAAAAGTATTTATGTATTCTATCAGTTATCTGACTTCCATCACACAAGCTCTGCTTATTTTGGGGTCAGATGGCGCTGTGTGTATAGTCCTACGATATTTATTTATTTATTTGATACGGTTTGATTACTAAAAATGTATTGGTACATACATAAAAAGTAAATTAAATTATAAAACTACCTCATTACCGACAATATTCTTATCGGTTTTTTAACTTTCTAGCCACAACTGTGGATCCATTTCTAACTGACAATAATTTACTATTTAGCTTTTTTGCAAATTTTTGCTCTATAAAAAACAATAATAATTAAGTGGTATCAGCGACATTTAGTATAAATATTAGGTATTAAAAAATAAATTTATTAATTAAATAATACGTTAGTAAGTTCTATAAGTCAAAACATAAAAAATGTCAACTTTATAAAAAACTGGCCAAAAAATAAATCTGGGTGTGCGCACTAAGCGCTTTGAGTCCACATTCTTTATTCGCACAGCTAGGATGTAGAACTCTTTGCCGGAGTCTGTGTTTCCCGAAAAGTACAATATGAGTGTCTTCAAATCCAGAGTAAACAGGTTCCTTCTAGGTAAGCGTGTTCCATCTTAGACCGCATCGATGCTTCACATCAGGCAGGATGTGGTCAAGCGCGAACCTATTCAAAAAAAATAAAATAAAAAAAAAAGGATGCCAGTAAGAACACGCTATAAATAGATATGACATTCTACGTGTACCATATGGATCTTATTCTTTCCAGAGACATACCTGGAACTGCAAGAAGACAAAAAAGTGCATGAAGAAAGTATGGATTACAGGAAGCAAAAAGAAGAGGTCGTGCAAGGTTTCAAAGCTGTACAAAAGAAAGTTATAGAGCTTCTAGAGGAAAACATCGCGGAAGTGCCGCTGCACCAACTGTCTCTCTCCGAGTTTAACCTGCACTTGGAGCATAGGAAGGAGAGGAGATTGGCGGTTCGTTCTAGAAACTTCTTATCAGTTTTTTCTTCAGATATGTCAGGCAGCCACTAGTCGAGGAACTGCCACTCGCCGCGAGCAATTACCCCAAGGGTCGTCGAATTCCCAACGCAGTTCCATTTTGCAATGAAACTAGGTAATGCAAATTAGCTCGTAAAAATATAGAGAGAAATATTAAAATTAAAATGTACCGATATGTTTTTACTTGTAAAAAATCATGTGTCTAATGATTTTTTTTTGTTAAAATGCCAATGTCATTCAAAAAAGATTTTTTTTTCGTAAAACTTTCAGCGTGATGGTATAATGAATTGATTATTATATTGGTGATTGCGAGTTGATTTATTTTTAAATATTACACCGAGTGGGAATCGAACCCACACGCTACAGCTCTTGATGCAGACACACTACCTTTCCTAGGCTTTTGGAGTGTTTACATATGTATAAAAGTTATGGTGTTTTATTCATAAAATGCAAAATTACGAGCATGAGTGTCATAAAGTGATATTATGCGGTAAAACATACCCATATGTATTAAGTGCTTCGTCCAAATCTCCGCTGAAGTTTGTAGTAAACTTTCTACAACTTTAATAGAGCAAGAACGGTCTTATCTGTTCACCAAATTGCACGAAATGCGATGCAAAAGCGAAGGAAATAAAATGCAATTTCAGGCCTTTCTTGAGACAAAATGTCGCGTTTCTAGGCTGAAAGAGAGCGGGAAGAGATACGCCTGAGCACGGAGGCCTTGATTCGTGCGCAAGACAAAGTGACGCTGTGGATCAAGCAACAATGCTGGGACTCCATGCTCACTCCGCGGGTGAAACTGTTCGCCATATTCAGTCACTATCAGGTCATTTTTTGATTTTATTTTCATGATTAACTGGTTTGGTCACAGCTCACCTGGTGACGGTGTGACCGAAGATGGTAAAGACAATGAGCCTGGAATGGAACTGGATCTCAAGTGAGTGCTTAAACACACCGTGAGGTGCTAGGTTTTCATCTTGAGAGTGGTAGCCAGCCGAGTACTAGAAAGTACCATACCACGGTGTTATGATTTCTTCACGATGTTTTCCTTCATCGGCAGCTCAAGCTCATTATTCGGGTTTGGACCCTTCATCGTGCTAATCGACCGCGCTAACCACTGATCTATCGTCGGTAATCAGGCAAGACACATGTGCAGAATGAAGTCATTGTAAAAAAACGTAAATGTTGTGTGTGTGAGCGCGCCGTGCGTGCATGCTCTTTGTAATTAATACAATAATTCATTTGTTTTATACGCAAAAAACATAGGAACTTAAAGAACTAAATTCAATCTAAGGTTAAGGAACGGCAAAAACTTTTTTTAATGTAAAAGTAATGAGACGAGTGATACTCTCTCCTAATGGTAACGTATGTCCATGACCATTGCAGCGATACACATCACTTTGAGTAGCACAACAAAGTCCAAGGCGTAGCAGTTTTGGCGCTCATTACGTTGAGACTTTCGATGGTTAGTCTCAACAGCCCTGTAATGTCGCTAGCTGCAGTACCCTTCAAACCCTAACACAGTTATGTTTACACACTACTCTTTAGCAGAAGAATATCTGGTACTAAGTTGGTACCTACCTAGACGACATCCTGCTAAGGAAATCTATCATCAAGTAAAAGTAAAAAAATCATAGTAAAATAATTGATTGATTCAGGCGTTATTTTGCGGAAGTTAATTTTGAGTGTTCAAGGTAATGAGGATTTAATCATAGTAAAATCCTAACCATAAGGCCTGAATGGCCTAAAAGTAACCGCAGATCCGTACAGACGGCCGTGCTCGCTGTATGTCCCGCGAGCCAACACTAACTACAGGCAGAACGCATATGTACTGAGAGCGAGCCGCAGTTTTAATGAGTTCGCAGCGCTGCACGACATTGATTTGTTTAATACGTCTGTCGCGCAGCTTAGGCGGTTAATTGTTGACGCGTTCTTCAAACAGTAAGAGTATGAGTGATTTTTTTTTCTTGTATAAGCATCTACGCACCGTACACATATAGTTATGTATATTTTGAATTGTTTGTGGAAATTTTCAATTGGCCTTATACATTTACATAGGTAACCAAATGTGTGTAACTAGCTGTTAATTTCCCTAATATCAATTTAAAAAAAAAAATCTTTAACTTGTGATATGTTTAGGTGGAAAACTACCCGATACTGCCGAGCCAGCGGGACAAGTGGCCGGAGCTAAACCAGACAGAGGCGCTGCGCCAGGTGGAGATGGAGAACGACGCCGACGTGTTCCGGCCCTGGGAGGAGCCGCCCCCGGAGATCGTTGCGCGGCAAAGCTCCCAAAAGTAAGTTGTGCCTTTACAAGTAACCTCTTCATGTCATATTCTTCTCCCGAGTTCCTGGGATCGCTAACTATTATTTAGAAATTCCATACCATGTTTTATAGTTTTCAAATTGTATCTGCCGTGTATGTATTACTTGTGGCATTGTATATGCCACACGTGACGGAAACAGGTGTTATAAATTGACTTGTCAAGGTTATTTCCATAGAAGTTTGCAGCACATGAAACAAAATGGACAGATACGCAGTCAACCTTGTTCTTGTTGCGTATATGTCGAGCACAGACTGCAGACTTTGAGTAAAACATGAAAATGAATGCCGTTGAGAGGCAGCTGTAGAAAAAATGCCACTCGCGGCGAGCAGTTTTCTCAATGACCATGGCCTCTGGCGCCCAGTTTTGGCAAAGGGAAGAAATCCCCGAGGTCAAATCTCACCACGCCACTTAGCTTTACTTAGACGGTAAATATCTCTTTCCCCAGGCTGGTCCGCACGTCGATAGGGTCGGTGAAAGAAGTGACGGATGCGAACGCGCCTTCGCAGATGTCGGCTACGGGTATGGGCGATGAAGAACCGGTGGGGCAGCCCTACGTGCTTTCGGGCTCCAGTGCGCACCACTTTATACAGGTAACCAACGCATCTCTCATTTGTATCGATGATAGCTCAATGGTTTACATCGGATCGCGGGCCGTGAGTTCAAATGATAATGATAAATTTAGCTAAAAGCTGAAGGGGCACATTGTGAGGAAACCATAACTTTCTTGTACTCGGCTAGCTAGCTACTAACCTCAAATTGTAAATTTGCCGCCAAATACGGGTGTATCCTGGCAGTCTCACTCGAGTTCCTATTCAATACTAGGTATTTTTATACTCTGCGACCACAGCGTCACTTTCAATCAGATGAGATGTGGTCAGTCATAAATAACGCCTTTCCAGACATGACACACGGATAATTCAATGTGTGTCATCTGTGTGACAAGCAAAGATATTTGTTCTGTGTCTCAGTGTATTCGTTTTGTTATCTCAGTACACTTTATACTCGTAAAAACTTGCACGTATAATGATAGATTGTAGCGATGATAGCTCAGTGGTTAGCGCGGTAGGTTCGCATGCCGAAGGGCGTGGGTTCAAACCCCAACAATGAGCTTGAGCTGCCGGTGAAGGAAAACATCGTGAGGAAACCATAGCATGGTGGTAGGGTACTTTCTAGTACTCGGCTGGCTAGCTACCACCCTCGAGTTGAAAATCTGCCGCCAAGCATCTAACGGTGTGTTCCGGCAGCCACACTTGAGAGCCAGTTCCATTCCAGGCTAGGTGTGCTTTACCATCTTCGACCACACCTTCACTTAACATCAGGTGAGCTGTGGTCAAAACAACTAGCCTGTCAATCATTAAAAAAAAAAAAAAAAATACCAGGTTTTTTATTTTTATTGCTATATAACTCTACACCTAATAAATAATAAATAAATAAATAAATATCGTAGGACATTACACACAGCGCCATTTGACCCCAAACTAAGCAAAGCTTGTACTATGGGAGTCAGATAGCTGATAGAATACTTAAATACTTTTTTTTTTTTTGTAAATACATACTTATAATACATACAGTACACCCAGACACAGAACAAACATTTGTTTTATATCACAAAATGCTTGTCCTGGGTGGGAATCGAACCCACGCCCCACAGCTCTTGAAGCAGACAAACTAGAAGAATTCAGGCAAAAACTAAGGTAGAAGTCGGGCAAAATAATAATTGTAAAAATCCAATATTAGCTAAGCAGGGGTCTATACAGAACCGAAAAAACGTGGCAAGTGGTCTACTAGACAAAAAAGTTCGGGAACCTCTGAAGCAAACTCTTAGGCCTTCGCTTCGCTTGGTTAATAAAGCTACTTACAATTGATTCTGGTGCAGGTGCCGCCCATAATGATCCCGCAGACGCTCGCCTACAGCTTCCTGCAAATGAACTGGCTTTATCAAATTATGAAGGTAAAGTCGAAAATCTTTGCTACATAAAAAACGCCCATATTTTTTTCGTGCATTTTTGCCAAAGTTAAAGTTATTAGATTATTATTGATACTTACTAGAATATAACTTTGTTGTACACCGAAGTATACTTATTTAAAATTTTTAAAAACACTTAATTTTAGTGATAGTACAACGGTGGCTTCACATTTAGAGTTCAGTTTCCATTGTATCTTACAGCTGACTAACCAAAACGTACGTATCTGGTACAACAAGCAGTTCGACGAACTGATGAGTCTCAAGAAGCGGGAAGTAGGGCTCGTGGAAGAACGGAACAATAGGCTCAGATTTATCATCGAAGGTTATACCTTAATCAATCGTATTAGAGCACAGTTTCCACTGTAGACTATGTGTAGCTATTACAGTTAGATTTGTTAGTCTGTTTTTCGGCTTCGGAAGCGAAATACTTGATTAGTCAAAAATCAAAAAGAATAATATATTTGAATATATTTTGTAGCGATGATAGCTCAGTGGTTAGCGCGGTAGGTTCGCATGCCGAAGG
This sequence comes from Biston betularia, assembly GCA_905404145.2. Lineage (NCBI taxonomy): Eukaryota > Metazoa > Arthropoda > Insecta > Lepidoptera > Geometridae > Biston > Biston betularia. Next base: position 1,191,314 of record FR989863.1, read on the forward strand.
GCGCGGGTTCAAACCCCAACAATGAGCTTGAGCTGTCGGTGAAGGAAACCATAGCATGGTGGGGTACTTTCTTGTACTCGGCTGGTTAGCTACCACCCTCAAGTTGGAAATCTGCCGCCAAGCACCTAACGGTGTGTTCCGGCGTCACTTGAGAGTCAGTTCCATTCCAGGCTTGGTGTGCTTTACCATCTTCGACCACACCTTCACTTAACATCAGGTGAGCTGTGGTCAAAACACCTAGCCTGCCAACTATAAAAAAAAATACAATAATTAGTTATCTGTATAATATAATTCAGCTTTGTATAGTAAGAACCTTTTAATAATAGTTTGTTTATCGTTGTTCAATTCTACAAGCATCATTCTGAGGAGGAAATCATTAGTTGAATAATGAATAACTAATATACCTACAATAGAAATTATACATTATACAAGAGTGTACAACTTGCAGTGTAATTCACAACAGTTGTGACTTGTTTACTTGGTGGTAGATTTCCTTGGCAGGAGGTCGTCTAGGTAGGTACCACCGCAGTACCAGTTATTCTGCCGCTAAGCAGTAGTGTGTAAACATTACTGTGTTCCGGTTTGAAGGGTACTAGCAGCTAGCGAAATTACTGGGCTGTTAAGACTAACCATAAAGTCTCGAAAGTAATGAGCACCAAAGCAGTGATGCCTTGGACTTTTTTTCGTCACTCCAAAGTTCTGTGTATCGCTGCAATGGTCATGGGCATGTGTTATCTCTTACCATCAGGAGAGCGTCTCGTTCGTCTCATTACTTTTTACATTTAAAAAAAAACAGGGTGCCCAAGATACGGGCTTTGCCTAATTTGGGGCCCGTTGTCGTTCTACCTGAAATTGGAATGTACCAATAACCATGTTACCATTTGTCTGTCACATAATGTTCTCTGGAAGTAAACTATTATTATTATTATTATAATCGAGGGTCAGTTAAGGCGACTATTTAATGATCCAAAAATTAGTTATGCGCTATAATGTGTCTCACCAAGTACGTAAGTAGAAATCACGCTTTCAAACACATGTAAGCTAATTAAATTACAGTAGAACTCATAACTTAGTAAAGTAGAAAATACAGATCCTACCACAGACAACATACGATTTATTTCACGTCAAAAGCTTTGAATTTCATAAGACCAATCAATGATTTTATTCCTTCGAGTAATTGATCGTTTTTCATTTAGAGCTGAACAAGCTTTCGGACCTCCGCGGCAGTTTCCACCATCTGATGATACAGATCCAGGACCCAGAGTGGATGCAAGAGGAGCAGCCGCACCGTCTCATAAAAGTGGATCCTGAGGAAGTGAGCATAAAACACAAAATCCAATATATTTTTATTTTATTTCTATGCATTTGTAAATAAATAAATATCGTAGATCATTACACACAGCGCCATCTGACCGCAAACTAAGCAAAGCAAAGTCAGATAACTGATAGATTACTTAATACTTTTTTTTTTGTAAATACATAGTTATAATACATACAGTACACCCAGACACAGAACAAACATTTTTATACAACACAATGTTTGTCCTGGTTGGGAATCGAACCCACGCCCTATATCTCTCGAAAAAGACATACTACCAATGAACCAACAGGGCTGTCATACAGTGCAAGATGTTGTGAATGTAGTGTATGGTTTTTTTTTTTTTTTTAATGGTTGACAGGCTAGTTGTTTGACCACAGCTCACCTGATGTTAAGTGACGGTGTGGTCGAAGATGGTAAAGCACACCTAGCCTGGAATGGAACTGGCTCTCAAGTGAGGCTGCCGGAACACACCGTTAGATGCTTGGCGGCAGATTTTCAACTTGAGGGTGGTAGCTAGCCAGCCGAGTACTAGAAAGTACCCTACCACCATGCTATGGTTTCCTCACGATGTTTTCCTTCACCGGCAGCTCAAGCTCATTGTTGGGGTTTGAACCCACGCCCTTCGGCATGCGAACCTACCGCGCTAACCACTGAGCTATCATCGCTACTAAAAGTCACACAGTCACAGTCAAATATGGACCCTGTCGGGCACGGCAACGTTGAGAAGAGAGGAGGCATTATTTTGGTTCCTTGTATTGCTGCAATAGTCATGGGCATGCGTTATCTCTTACCATCAGGAATGAGTATCGTTTAGTCTCATTACTTTTACATTAAAAAAAATGTATATAAAATGTCATATTTTTATTATAACTTAGTTTCGTCTTAACAGTGCAGTATCGAGCCGTACATAAGTCCAAGCCAGATCGTGATAGTCCCACCGGACCCGGGACCTAAGGACGACTTCCGCGAACGAGCGCTCATTGAAATGATGGACGGGGTGCTGGAGAAGCTGTGGCATGAGGAGATTAAGAAACCGATACCGATGCCGCAGTGTATGGTATGTATAAGCTTCATCATCATTTCAGCCGTAGGACGTCCACTGCTGGACATAGGCCTCCCCCATTGACTTCCATAAATAAAACTACAGCTTAACTTCTGTTGAAGTTTAACGACATTTTTCTTTGGTGGTTGACTTTTTTGAGTTTACGGGGTCGATTATTACTGCTGTTCCCTACGTTACCCTGTATCGTTTCGACTGGCAGCTGGACAAAGACCCGGAACATTTCAACGAGGAAGATCTTCGCCAAGTGTTTGAGTACGAATCGAAAGTCGCGTTTCGGAACGAAGAGCGGGATAAGTACCGTAAGATGCTTCACGCTGAGTACGCCAAGCTGTCGCAAGTCCTCAACGAAGGGGTCGTCAAGTTCAACAACAAGGTACAACATTCACCCTTACCCTACACCCGGGGCACTTTCACAAATGTCATACAGACCTCCTTAGCATTAGGTATTGTAACTACCCCCTTTAACGATTTTAATTTATTTTTTTATTTAGATTATTTAAATATATTTAAAATGTTTATATTTATTAAAAGATTCAAAGTCTACGATGTTAAGGTAAAATGGTAATATGTTGGTTTAATGGTTTATGGTGGTTTTAACTTAACTGGTTAACCGCTTATAATCTAAATCTCTATTTTGGCCATGTGATCGTCTAAGGAGGACTCTACTTTGCAACCGTAATAAAACCCAAGACAGGTTTGAGATGAATCCCTATAATGCCTAAAATATCTAGACCCTACTTCTAAACCTAGACCTATTACTGAAGTTAGCTTCCCTAGCATATTGAAAGATACCTACTACATTATTAAACTCAATAAACAAAAACTTATAAACAGTCAGTCTTGTCACATACAAAGAGTTAGAGGTAAATGCAAGTAATGTACTCTTCGGGATATAAATATTAACATGAATTTAAGTATTATGTTAGCATTGAACTATTTGTGGTTGATTCTAGAGTTCAATCTTAGTACTGTATATAATTTATTATAATGAATTTAAGTATTACATTAGCATTGAGCTGTTTGTGTTTTGTGATTAATTCAATAGCTCAATCTTAGTATTGTATTTGATTTAAAAGAAAGGATTTTAGTACATATTATATTAGCATTGAACTAGTTGTGGTTAATTCAAGAGCCCCGCCCCGCTCTTGAAAATCTGCCTCGGCATCCTGACTGGACAGCAGTCTTCCACATTTTCTTTTATATGGGGACTTGTGTCTTGCACATAATTAAATTACATTCTAGTAACTTGTATGTATAGATGTCAGTCGTTAAGATTCATAAATAGCAATCAAGGGACTGAGAGGACATTATCTTTTGGCAAAGTCTGTCTGTCATTATAAATTATATATAAATGACTCTACTTGGTCTGTAGGTATGTATGCAGTAGTTATAACTACAATATTCTTATGATTCTTTTGGCTTCGGAATTCTTTTAGCTTTTAGTTAGGAAAGTATTTAAATAAATACTAAAGTTATGAGAACCAGGGTTTTATCATTAACCTGGAAAGTCATTAGTTCAATCTTTGTTGAATAGTAATAGCCTCAATACTTCTGGCTTGTATACTAAGAATCATGGTTTTAAGGTAGTACTCTTAATAATGTCAGTTTCTCCCCTGATTAGATAAGAGAAAACCAACTGGCACGGCTTCGCTTGGCCAACAAGAGAGCTAACCACAACACAAGCTTCCCGTAATTTGCCAAATGCAAGTCGATCTGACTTCTAGGTTATACAAAATTCAACAAGATTCAATTGATGACTTTATATTGATATTCTAATAGCCGGAACACTCCAACAAGAATTAAGTGATTTACTCCATAGTTAACCTGAAATAAAAACCCTACTTGTCCCTGAATCCCGCCGATTGATACATTCGCATTCTGTAGAACATATTAGATCGACGTGATATCCCTATGTCCTACCTAGTAATTAAATAAACCTACACTTAAAGACGGGCCCTAAACTGTCTAGAGATACAATCAGAAGCCCAACAAAAGACTCGCGGGTCTTATTTTTGTGATTTTATCCCCGTTCCCAAACCTAATACGGGGTATTATCTAGATGCTCGGTATCCAGACGTGCAAATACCCTTCTAACTATGTTACTCTATTACCTAGCGGGGGTCAGCCCGAAAAGCACTAAGACTCTAACCAGCCCTACGGGACGACTTTCGCATGGCCGAAGCCTAGACCGAATCTATAACACAAGAGACAGTCATGGGAAGGTCAAGTACATCCAACCTAACGTAAGACAGTTTGCATGAAGCTTGGCCCACGTAATGATACCATCAAAGAACGACGCCACCAAGTTCGCAATCCAGGAACTTGTCCCAGGGAACTACGGACTATATCAAGCACAGGCCAAACCACAACCAAACCGGTGACTTCGATGCTCCTATTTCTAGGCAAAAGCACCGCTCGGTTAGTCACAATAAACCCGAGCCTAACGGGGAGGAATAAGCTGCCAATATTATGTTGGTACTAAGAAGGGAAGCTTCAAAGGTTCGAATTAACAGCTTTGCACACTTCGTGCGTTAACAGACTGGCCAATTATAACACAAATCGATGTAGTTCGAATTATCACATAAAATGAATTCACATTCCATTCCTTATGGGAACAGAATTCACTCAAAAACCCAATCTCGGTAAATATCGCAATCTAACGTGAAATAGATACCAATTCATGAGCTGAGGCACAAGTAATTCACATGTTTGTTTTATTAATTAACCTTATTTAGGTACAAACAGTATTTGAGCAGAGATTCACCATTAATTTTACTGAATTGGACAGCCGTTAAAAGAATTCGACAGGAGAAACGTACAAGACCGAATATCAATCCTGAATCCCCGCGCGACGCTTCGCGGCTTCTATATATACTCCTCTTTGATGCAAACTTACACCTCGATGGCCCCCAAGCATGCGAAGCCGCTCAAGCAGCCCAACGTGTCCGAGAGAGCGATCCTATCCGTGTGACTCCACACATCTAAACCCTATCTATGTGTGATTTTTCCCTTTGTGCCGCGCCGCACTAAACTCATAAATTAAACATGCGATAGGTAACAACTAGTGTCGCCATGATACTCCATTCTATCAATATTTTTGTTTAATATTTTTAGTATTTAAAATACAACCCAGGTTTGTTTAAAATAATAAATAAACTACACAACATTTAATTATACTTCCCAATTATTACGAGGTTTGATTAAGTAAATCCCCAATAAACATTTGCTGATCAGCCATATATAATTTCTAAGAATTGTAGATGCACCGTTATATAAAACTAGTTGCATCCCGCATTGTTAACTCCAATCCCCTAATTAATGCAAGCCCAAGTATTTTCCACTCCGAATAAACATCACTTGTGACAATTACCTATGTCATTTAGTTATGAAAATATTGGAAGGCAAGTTACACAACTATATTGTAACCTCTAACCATTCTAATTATGTTTATGAAGTAAGTGAGACAAACCCCGTTTCAACATGCCCTCTCATTTACTAGAATCCCTAACCTAGGTATAGTATAGATAACAATCATTTACATTATATTTTTGGCATTATAGATTGTTAGGTAAGATTATAAGATAGTTATCTACAATGTACAATAGTTCAAACCAATAGTTATATAACTATTTCTTCTATAAATTAGCTGTAACAGTTTATAATTTGGATATTATATATTTTACTAAAATATCTAATACAAGTATTGTTTTTACTACAGTAATTATTTAATTCGATTAAATATTCGGTACTCCAATGATATATCAACATAATATTGAATAAGGCACATCCCTATTTAAAATAAAGCAAAGCACGCCATCTATTGGCATCCCCACAATCTACATAGGACGTGCAGATCTTTTCTATGTCATAACTAATTTTAATGTAAAGATATAATTAAACTAACCACAGAACACATGGGTTTTACATCAGTGCTGAATTTACATAGTATCTGTCCCTCATTTAAACATAATTAATTACTAACCATTCTTCCGTGACTTATTGGCTTAAATTATTTGAAATAGCGCCATCTATTGTGTTTGGGTACTAACTTTATTGATTTTCACATGGTCACTTAACTTTGTAGTTCGCTACCTCACCGTTATCTAACATAGCGCTTTTGTACCAAATCCGCATGTAAATGAAAATTAACTTATCTTAAATTTAATTAGAATCATACATTAATTTTAAATGAGTAAATGTATTAATCTCATTTTATTAGTTATTATAATATTTATAAATGTTAACGGTTATCTGGACCGTTACAGCAACCCCCAAAATTTACGAAGATATTAATTTTTATATCGTAGAAAATTTTCCTAAATAAATTATTTTGAATAAATGAGATAAACCCCTATTGTAATTGTTATTACAATAATTGTAAATGTTAACGGTTATTGGGACCGTTACAGCAACCCCCAAAATTTACGAAGATATTAATTTTTATATCGTAGAAAATTTTCCTAAATAAATTATTTTGAATAAATGAGATAAACCCCTATTGTAATTGTTATTACAATAATTGTAAATGTTAACGGTTATTGGGACCGTTACAGTATGTTTTTCACAGGGAACTTTGTTTTCAGCCTCTAATGTCTCACTACTTTTCCTCCTTCCAGACTGCCCGGTTTTCGGCTTTGGGGGTCCAGTAGCTTTTATAAAAGATTGCTAAGCATTATTATTCTTATATTTTTCCCATTATATTATTACCTCTTTTTCTTCTTTGGTTTTGGCGTCGCATTTTGAACATTTGCCAGAGTAAAGTGTTTTATATTTTCAAGTTTCTCATGTTAAATAAGTTGCCTTAGTCGAAGTCCAGTCTTGGTCAAGCTCAGTCATGCTTTAGTAAAGTAGTGGTGACACAAAAATCATGTTTCACAGTTCCCACACTCGCGCTGGTAATTCGGCACTTTATGAACAAAATACCACCATTTGTATGCATGAACACTCGAAAAAACACAAATTTTGGAAAAAAATACAACGGTACGACACGACTCTTTCCGCGTTCCCGCCAAACCTATTATTACCTCTGTTTTTCTCACCATTTCTTTCTATGCTGTTTTCCAATACCTTTCTTTTCCTTCATAGGTAAAAGAGACTTGGCTGACAAAACTCAGGGTGGACTCGGTAATGGGTCAAGAGAATCTCAATCTGATGCGACTTCGACGTTCTAACCTCGACCGCTTGGAAATGTCTGAAAAGATTGAAGACATGAGGTAAAACTTAAAAAAAAAATCGATTGTTATGTTTATCACCGGATCATCAAACGATTCCCTTAGTATTTTTTTTTTTTTTTTTTAATGGTTGACAGGCCAGGTGTTTGACCACAGCTCACCTGATGTTAAGTGAAGGTGTGGTCGAAGATGGTAAAGCACACCTAGCCTGGAATGGAAATGAACCTAGCACACCTATTTTGTAGCGATGATAGCTCAGCAGTTAGCGCGGTCGGTTCACGCGCCGAAGGGCGTGGGTTCAAACTTTTACAATGGGCTTGAGTTGCCTGAGAAGGAAAACATCGTGAGGAAACCATCAAGTGGTGGTCCACCACTATCGACCACCAGTGGTCGAGTATTTTTTAGTACTCGGCTGGCTGGCTATTACCCTCAAGTTGAAAATTTGCCGCCAAGCTCCTAACGGTGTGTTCCGGCAGCCTCACTTGAGAGCCAATTCCATTCTAGGCAAAATATATCTACCATCTTCGACCACACCGTCACATAGCATCAGGTAAGCTGTGTGTAATCAAATAAAAGCTTGTCCACCGCAAAAAAATGCTATATGTATAGTTGTATATCTCCCCAGAGCTGTAATCGCCAAAAACGAAGGTGAGGTGGAAGTCCTCACCAAAGAACACCAGATAATTCAAGAGCAGGGCGCCGAGGTGCAGGCTATGTACGAGAACTTGGCTATGAAAGACAAATACATGGAGCGCACTTTCAAGAACCACTTCGCCGACCTTTCCCCGATCATTGTAGACCAGTGTTATAAGTTCTTTCGGTGAGTGCACACTATGTATTTATGGCAAAATATTGAATGGCTTAAAACTTTTAACATAATTTCTTGTTTCATTTTTTTTCACGAATCATTTTTCGTGAAATTTATAACTGGTTTTACGTTACTTTCCAGCTAGAGTCTCAATCTGTGAAGCTACTAGTTGCGCCCTGCGCGTTTACCTGCATTGTTGGGATAATATTTAGTCTTCAGATCAGGCCTACGGACCTCTTCTCATTTTGAGAAGGGTACATAATTATGTATATAATAAAGTATATACGTACATAACATATCTACGAAAAGTTTACTTTAAAGAACTCTCGAATATTTAGGTTTCCTCACAAACTTTAGTCTATCTAGATATTTATCCAGCTATCTGTATTAAAAATTTCATACAAATTTGTTTACCGGTCGTGTATTTTATTGGTGTATTTTGTTCGTGTTTATTATATACACAAACTTTCACATTCGTAATATTAGTGAGATAAGATAGCTCTTTATTGTTCACACCAAAGAAGAGAAGATAGAGAGAACGAGAAGTGAAGTGACATAAAAAGCGAGACAACTCAGTGTATTTTCTCTGAAAAATCTTTAAAACAAAATACAATTATTAAAAAAGCTACTATGGTGTAAACTCACTACGCTTGTTGTCGGTAGGAAGCGTCCGAAGTGGCAACAACGCGCCACGATGGTCCCGGTGGTGCTTTACGAGCTGGCGAGCGGCGTGCTGGCCGCGCAGCGACCTGCCATGCTGCACCCTGACTGCGTCGACTATTACAAAGCGTACGCCATTGTGAATCTTGTATCTACAACGTCATAATCGTATTTCTCGTTTGCTTTCCTCATATGCCAGTTACTAGCCAGAACTATATATCTCTTGAAACCAAAAAATGTAACACGAACAAGATATATAAAAGCTATTGCCACAAGTGGGAGCGTCAGGTAGTGATGGGCTGAGGTTAATCATGGAAAGCATTTGAAGAGAAGCATTAGTACTCTGCTTAGCTTAATAATGGAACTGGCTCTCATGTGAGGCTGCCAGAACAACCCGTTAGATGCTTAGCGGCAGATTTTCTACTTGATTGTGGTAGCTAACTAGCCGAGTACTAGAAAGTACCCTACTACCACGCTAAGGTTTCCTCACGATGTCATTCTTCACCGGCAGCTCAAGCTCATTGTTAAGGTTTGAACCCACGCCCTGAACCAATCCGTGTTCCCACTAAAACTGTTAGACATACGGCAAAATAGCTGGCACGTCCAAGGATGGATATGCAAGTGTTTACAAACAATGGTACAGTTTTTGAACGAGTATTTTGTGCAGGGTGGATCAGTTAGACCTGATCAGCAACATGCCAGCCGTAATGGACGAGGGCCTGTGGACCACCATGTGCAAGCTGCGGCGCAGCAAGATCGAGAACGAGATACGGGTCTGTACATTTCAGATTTTTAGATCTCCTTAGCAAATAAGTATTTTTTAGCTGTCCATGAAGTTGTAGAAGTCATCGCACTGATTGTATAGCAAGAAACAAGTGTCGCGCCATATACCATAAATCCGATTATCATAATCGAGTCATGGGTCACTATAATAATTCATTGGGCAACAAAGTACAATACGAAGATGAAACAAGGAGTCGACCGTTATCTTTGCAGGTTACGCTTCGCTTATGATTTACATTTGTAGGCTTTAAGCCCTTTCCAGAGGGCCTGATCAACTCAGAGTTACCCTCGCGATCGACTACGGCTCCAGTCAAAGCGCAGCGACTGCGCCCGGGTGCTCCATGCGTGGGGGGATACCTGGCCGGTACAGTTCATCCCCCCTTTTATTGCATCCGCTGGACATGGGGCTTTGCCCCACGAGGACCTCCACCACCCCTTTAGTCCTGCCCTTTCTCCAATCTACATAGCCGATCGTCTGCTACCCAGTTAGGTGTACACCCGGGTACACCCTGGGGGTGAGCCTGCGCAACGCAAGAGCTCTTCCTGTCCAATTTACGTAACTCTAATTATATGGTACGCATTGATTGGACTCTGCTCAACCGTAATCCATACATAGACACGGTCTCCTCATTATTTCTCTCCATGGTTGGATAATGTATAAGCACTTACCAGATCGAAACTGGTTGTTACTGTCGGTCGCCTGTAACTCCGCCGTGCTTACCCGTCTGCTCTTTTTGCCTTAGTGCCAACGCGCCATCTTTTTTCCTATGTCGAACCAAATTGTTGACGGTGACTCGCGCATAGCGCGACAACAAGAAAACAACAAAAAAGAAAAGAAAAAAGTATTTAAGTATTCTATCAGTTATCTGTCTTCCATAGTACAAGCTTTGCTTAGTTTGGGGTCAGATGGCGCTGTGTGTAATGTCCTACGATATTTATTTATTTTATTTATTTATTTATTTATTTATTTATTTATTATATAATTGACATTATATTATTCCCTGGACATTATTGTTATTTTCTTGCAGTGACATTTGTTTATTATTTGTATTTTAGTAATGAAATTGTAATTTTGACGTTATTCTATCCATTTGCTATCCAGTGGACCGATGATAAAGAGCCAGGATGTGGATAGTGAAACAATGCAATTTCATAAAATACTTTTAAAAATGTAAGTTAACAAAAACTATGCAGATGCGAGGCGTCGCCCTGGAGATGGGGTACGTGAACAGCGCGCTGGAGGTGTGGAGCCGCGCCATCCAGGCGCGCAAGGTGAAGCTGACGCAGACCAGCGACGACATGGTGCGGCACCGCGAGGTGCTCGAGTTCACCGCTCGCAACCGCACCATACAGGTGCTTATCGAACTTACAACCCACGCTCAGCAATATGATCAATTGTGACAAACCTAACAAGTTGATGCTAGATTTCTCACTTTCTCGCTGACGACATCAAAGACTATGCCATCAGTTAATTTGTATGCAGAGCGTCAGTTGCGCCGCTGAAGACCATCAAGGAGTACAACCTGCAGATGGCCATCAATGATCGGAATGTAGTGGTGCTGGAGACCCTGAGCCGGGAGGAGGCGATTTGACAAAGCGAAACCACTGAGGAACGCACCAACTCAGTTTAAAAGGAATCTGCCAGCAATTTCTGTCTTAGGAAAAAAAAAATGAAGGGAAAGAGAAAAAATATTAAATTGAGAGTTGAGAGTTTAATGAAATATACATAAAAGTTAAACAAAAAAAATTGGCTAATGTTAATATTATAAAACTTCCAGTTGGTTCTTCCGGCGGGGCACGTGGAGATCATCACCACGGGCCACATGGAAGACTTTGAAGACGCCGCGCTCATTCCCAGAGAGGATATAGAAACCATCAACAATCTCATATTGGTAAGTCGGTCTTCCTTCCATTCACAGTTACGGACTTAACTATTGCAAATGTATGGAATAATAAATAATTCGAACATAGGTAAATTACAACGTAAGGGCGCCGGTGCGCTCTGCAGCCCTTCCTCGCAGAAGTCCAGGATGAATATTTGTGTTGGAATAATATTCCAGCTCATAGCTCACTGCAACGTTTTCAGATCTGCGACGAATACGACGTCTCTAAGTCTGTAGCAGATACCACCTTTCATCTCAAAACCATAGTTTCATAGTAACAGTTTCTTTGGAGAAATCAATGTTTTTCTTCTATTTTTATGGTGTTTTATGTAAATGTTGTTCGCATTATCGCATAGTAGTTTCTTGCAGTGTGTTTCTTACAAATATTTGTATGCCAAAAGGCGGGATATGGCGTACCATGACTGTACTACTACCAGTTAACTGTACTTTACCCATATGCGCTAATAAATATTATGAATTATGAAAAAGATAGTTATTGTTATTCGACAGAAAGTTGGAGACCTAAAGCTGCGCATGATGCGCCGCCAGATGGAGTTCCGCAAGGGCATCCTGGCGAAGGAGTGGGAGCACGCACAGATGAAGATGAAGCTGCGCCACATGCAACAGGAGCTCTACTCGTACGAGCGGCTCAAGGTAACCATCAGAACAGTGGAGGCAGTTCATCAAGCTGCCATTAATTTCATTTCGCATAATCTTTTAAGATCTTTGTATATTCCACTATACAGAGTACCATTCTACTATCGGACAGCCAGGAGCTTTAAAAAGCGTCACCGCTTCATGGTTGATGTTCCAAAAGCTCTAAGCGGTTTGATTCCACCTTTTTCATGCGTACCGCTAGACATTGGAATCAGCTGCCCGAGTGGGTGTTCCCCAATGAATATAGTCTGGGTACCTTCAAATCGCGAGTGAATTGGTTTCTTCTAGGCAAGCGTGCTCCACCGTAGACCGCATCTTCGCTTAACATCAGGCGGGATGGCGGTCAAACGCAAGCCTATCTACAATAAAAAAAAAAAAAAACCTACAGTCCAAGCTTTGTACATATTTCTTTTTGCTAGTTGTGGCACAGAACGGTGTAAATTTTCCGTTTTGAGCCACTATTATTTCTACCCAGCTATTCAAGTAGGAGAACAATGTTTAAGTTGCGAGTTTGCCTGTCCCTATAAGATTACCCGCGATGATGACAATATCGCTGAACCTGTTTTATAGCGATGATAGTTCAGTGGTTATCGCGGACGAATTCATGTTTTTACGCCAGCGTTACTTTTGCCTCCCGACAATTCTTCGTTTCTTTCAAAGTAATATCCGGATCAGCCATGTTTTTATGAACTATCCAACTAATGCAAACAGGCCTCTTCTTATTGCGAAAAGATTAAAGCCATAGTCCACCATGCGAGCCAAGTGGCAGATTTTACACATCATCAAGAACATTAACAACTCTTAAGACATGCCATTTTCCCCGCGATGTTTTCCTTCACCGTTTGGAATCAGCGGCAACATGCACATAACTTACAAGAGACAGGTCTTCCAGATCAGCAGTCAGACGTTTTCTCAACTAGGTAGCTTCAAGTAGTGTATAAATGGGATATTTTGATTTATGGCCAGATCCCGAAAGAGTTACAGCTGTACCTGAAGAACAAAGAGCTCGGCTACACCGAGGAGTACGAATTCGTGCGGATGGAAAAAGAGATGGAAGCCTCCAAGTTCGCGCTCAACAAGGGACTTGACGAGCAGATACACAAAGTCGAAGAGCTGCAGGTAATAATCATCAGACACTCAAATACAATATTTTTATTGAAAACAACAATGTTACAAGTCAAATTCCGTAATATCATTTCGAAGGCTCTCACTTGAGGCGGCATAGTGTCTAGTTGTTCTCTTCTCTCAGATATGGTTGAGGAGGGCGATGACGGCACATGCGTCGTACTCGTGATCAGGTGCTGCTTGCGGGTCGCTGCTCTGTCGCGGTATACATACAAACTAGTATAAGATTACCTTGCATTGCGTATAGTTTATATTTATTTAAATTTAAAAAAAAAGTTAGTTGACAAATGTCACGGACCCCAGTGTCTGTGGAACTAAAATAAAGAAAATATCATTTTGAATATGTACTTTAAATACATATTTAATAAAATGTCAAAAGTAATTGTCTAAGTCATGAGAGATACGATAATTGCTCTCCTGATAGTAAGAGATAACGCATGACCATGACCACTGCAGCGATACACAGAACTTTGAGTAATAAAATTAAGATCAGGGCATCGCTGCTTTGACGCTAATTACTTTGAGACTTTCAATGGTTAGTCTCAACAACCTTGTAATTTCGCTAGTAGTAATAGTACAACTATAGCATACAAAGAAACAGTGGAATGTACTGCCTGAGTGGGTGTTTCCCGTTGGATACAAACTGGGTGTCTTCAAGTCGAGGGTGGTACGTACTTCGGTACCTTGCAGGCAAGCGTACTCCGTCTTAGACCACATCATCCTTTAAAATCTCTTTTATAATTTCATTATATATTGCTGCCCCAAGACCAGCTGCCCAGTTTGTACGAAAGGAGACTTGTTTCTATTCCAGATGAAAAACAACGCGGTCCAAGTGAGCAGCAACGCGCTGGAGCGGCTGATCTCCAGCCTGCACGTGAAGGTATCGGAGAAGAGAATCAACGAGGACCCGCTCGAACCCATCCGCATCCGGCGCGCGTTCAAGAAGAGGTCAGTGACCTAGCTCACTAGCTGTTCTAACGTAATACACATGAGAAAAATAAAAACTTATAATTAAAAGTAGAGAAACATACTGGCGAGTATGGATAAAAACTAAAAAAGTAATTTTTTATAGCAAATAGGCTTGCATTTTTGTCTTACCTTTTTTTACGGTTGACAGTCTAGGTGTTTTCATCTGATGTTAAATGACGGTGTGGTCGAAGATGGTAAACACATCTAGCCTGAAATAGAACTAGAATGGACCACACCTTCAGGTGTCCGTATTAAACGAGGACGCGGTATATGACGGAGCACGCTTGCCTAGAAGAAACCGATTCACTCGCGACTTGAAGGCACCCAGATTGTATCTATCAGGGAACACCCACTTAGGCGGCAAATTTCATTGTTGCGGTTTGTACGATGAAGGTGTAAACATTACTGTGTGTAAGTGCAGTAGTGTGTAAACATTACTGTGTTCCGGTTTGAAGGGTACTGCAGCTAGCGAAATTACTGGGCTGTTAAGACCATCGAAAGTCCCAAAGTAATGAGCACTAAAGCAGCGATGCCCTGGACTTTGTTTTGTTACTCAAAGTTCTGTGTATCGCTGTAATGGTCATGGACAGGCGTTATCTCTTACCATCAGGAGAGCGTCTCGTTCGTCTCATTATTTGTCACATAAAAAAAAAAGGTAGAATCAAACCGATTAGTTTAAGTTTTCGGAATATCGACCAAGAAGCGGTGTTCCTCGCTATCCGATAGTAGAATGGGTAGGGTGGAATTTGGTGTGAGTGAGTGCGCACTCGCACTCTCCAAAGTGTATCCGGCAGAAAAATATGTAAGGTCATCTAGGTAGGTACCAGATATTCTGCCGCCAAGCAGTAGTGTATAAACATTATTATGTTCCGGTTTGAAAGGTACTGCAGTTAGCGAAATTACAGGGCTGTTGAGATTAACCATCGGAAGTCTCAAAGTAATGAGCGCCAAAGCAGCGATGCCCTGGACTTTGCTTTGCTACTCAAAGTTCTGTGTATTTTTTATCATCAGGAGAATCTTGTTCGTCTCATAACTTTAACATAAAAAAAATGGTGACCGATGTTCCAGGATGGACACACTGGTGATGCGGAGCCAGCTGATCCGGGAGGTGCAAGCCAACCACACCACCATCGTGATGCTGCAAACCCAGCTCGAGCTGCTGCGGCTGAAGACCTACCCCACACTCGCCTGCTTCCGCACTTACAACTGACGTGTGGCGCCATCTACGCCACAAGTTCACGCTGCACACTAAGACAAATTAAGTCATAGCACAAACAATGTGAACAACCTTTACTTAGGGACCAACCTGGGACCAAGGGACCTGGAACCGTGACTTAAAAAATATTATTGAGCGAGTTATTTCGATAATGAGCTCTTTTTTAAGAAGTAGGAATTTGGCGAACGAATCCTTTCACAAATAAGTCATACCATGAATGAGTATTTTTTTTTAAGTGAGACGTTTTGTGAGTAGGTCCGTTGTGTACTAAACCAATAACTCTCATACATTTTATTAAGAGTTAATTATATTCTTCTTTTCATTTTAAAGGGGATGATTTCCGGTCATAAATTGATTTTGTACGTAATTATGTATAATGTCCGTTTTGCTTAGTAAGTACTACCGATTTACGTAAGTCCGGAAAGGAACTTTCTGTTTATTGTTTTAACATTGCTAACACAATTTGTCCAGGGTGTCCATATTGTAATATTTACTTGGATTAGATCTCCTTGGCAGGAGGTCGTCTAGGTAGGTACCAGTTATTCTGCCGTTAGGCAGTAGTGTGTAAGCATTACTGTGTTCCGGTTTGAAGGGTACTGCAGCTAGCGAAATTACTGGGCTGTTGAGACTAACTCTATCAAAAGTCTCATAGTAAAAAGTAATGAGCGCCAAAGCAGTGACGCCCTGGACTTTGTTTTGTTACTTAAAGTTCTGTGTATCGCTGTGATGGTCATGGACAGGCGTTATCTCTTACCATCAGGAGAGCGTCTCGTTCGTCTCATTACTTTTTACATTAAAAAAAATTGGCTATTTTAGAACTTCTTAGGTGCGACAAAACCTCGCGCGACCATCGCAATCTAGTAACAGACTATTTTCATTCGCGATTATAAATAAAACTTATTATCAGCTCAGTCGGTGTTGCCATGTTAGCTCATTTGGTAGTATATTTAAAGAGCTGTAGGGCGTGGGTTCGAATCCACCCAAACAACTATTTTTTTACTATAAATGTTTGTTAGCTGTAATACAACGGCGGCATTATCGTCTAAAGCGATTTCTTCTAGACATCCTTTATACTTTTCCGTATGTATACGTTATCTTTTATTTATGTGTGATGTGTGTGTATGTTTAACTATGTTGTGAATAATTCACATAGTTTATATATATAAATTAAGACTTAAAAGTTCATAAGACTGGGTTGATTAAGTTATATGTATTTTCTTGTACGGTCTACCTTTTTCGACAATGTTTCTATTTATAGATTAATGTTATGTTTAAACTTATGATTAGTTTATTAGTATTTTAATTTTTAAATAAAAATAGACACAAATATAAAGTATTTCATTAAAAACTTTATTCAGTAATAAACTACGAATATCGATAAACACATTATTGATAAATATATTTCCTAAAAAAAACATAGGCAAGATTATGTTCAATGTTCAGTACCCAAAGTCGTTGTTCTTTATGAAAGTCCTAGCACTCACCACGCCTTTATCATTCACGCTGGATGGTAGGTACAGTAAAATAAACTACTATTGAAATTACCTGCCGAGCTGAAGTCAAAAACGCAGCCAATAAAACAAATAATCCTAAAAAAATGCAAATGATTTTGATATAATTATGTAAAAAATACATTAGTACTTGGTTATCAAAATCGTCTACAAAAATTACCCTAAGCATGTGAGCACTATTGTAAGAAGTACATCAACGAATATTTATTAAAACTATAGCGCAATAAAAGAGTACAGTCGCGCTCAAATATCATTTCAACTTATCGTATAACAACAACAACATCAATTATCTCATACAAACATTCTAGATTTAAAATACATTAATTAATATTTTAATTAACAGCTTGAAAGTTTCATAACAAGTGGATAATGTTACGAGATAATATTATTTTGTAGCACTTGTCGACGCGACTGTACATTTTACAAAAGATTCAATGTAGGCCACAATTTCATCTTGCTAATTTATCACAAATTTTCAAATCACAATGTTGCCAATATTTGTATGATATTTCCTAGGCTTTTATTATGCTTGTTCTTAGGTAATCATACTTTTTTTTATATAAGTTACTCGTTACGTAATAGAGCCTATTGTCATCCGGTGTTGTAGCTGGGGAGAAATTATCTCTTCTGCGGGTTTGGTACGGATAAAATGTTTCCTCCTTTTACCTACACAAGGAAAATTAAACTGATATGTATATACCGACTTGATCTCCGGCAATAGTTCTTGTAGATTCCAATTGATGTTTATTTGTCATATTTGTATAATAATCTCCTCGTAATTGAACCGGTTCGAATATTAACGCTAAAAAAAGTACCTATACAAGGTTTGCTTTTACTGTGCGCTTTTGTTTTAACTTTTTTGTAATCTTTTGTCCTCCAGTGCCGGCTCCGGCAACAATAATTTTATTTTTGGGATGAAACCAAAAGCTTAAGTGAAATGTTACATAGTTATACCAATTGAGGGCTAGGAATTAAAAAATGGTCTAAATTTACGGATTTGACATAAAAATAAAAACTTATGGCAGCTCTGTAGCGCCGCCGGCACTGGAGGTTTTTCTGATGTCTAGTCTATGCAACTACAATTATTACATGTCATTATATAAACAGTAAGTTGGAATATTTCTTAGCTATCGATATGTAAGGAAATGTGGTAAGACGAAGTTACAACTGTTGCATAAGTAATCGATTCGACTTATGTTACACTCTAACTAACAAATTCCGTAGCAGGCAAACTGGTGTATAATGAATTTAAAACTATTTCTAAAATATTTTTACTAAATGTAACGCTGCAACCTATTTTGTTTTATGTTATCGGTGTCAGTTGCCAAACAAGCAAGACAAATCGCGTGATGGTAAGCAATCATCAAAGTCTATATCAGGGCACGATCCGCACGATGATAACCTATTTACCCGATTATGCAAAAAAGTGGGTCATTATTTCGGCAGTCTCTTTGTGCATTATTCCGTATGTTCTAAGCTTTATAAGGCGTCTTACATAAAAACGTTGCTTTAAGTTAATAAAAAAGCTATTTCGTTTTTACGGATGAAATTTTACTTCGACAAGGTGTTAATGGAGCATTAAGCATCGGCTGTTAGTAAAGCCCAAATTGTCTCACGGGGCGTGTTAGTGCTCCGCGTGTCATAACACTACAATATATTAGCATTTCAAATATTTTTCGAACTGAACATGACATTTCAAATACGAGTTTAAATAGTTCGCAATGAAAACTGTGGTTTACTTACGGAAAGGCTTACGGAATAGGCTTACGGAAGTAGTCGAGCTTTAGTTCCTAAACCTGCTTTTTTATTGCACAGACAAGAGTTCTGATACAAATAATACCCAAGCAACAAATCTAATCAACAAATAGGGTGGCACAGATATATTGACAAAATTTATACCGTGCTATATCATGTTGCGTAATTCTTAATTTATTCATTAAATAAATAGTGTATACACTGCTCTGCAGTTGAGCTGAGCAAAGTGAGTGGTCGGATCACGTCAACTAGTGTGTAGTACATTAATATCACTGATAAATAAATTGCAATCTTAAAATAAATTTCAAATCAAGAAAATTTTGTTCCGCAATGATAAGTCCTTGTTATAATGATAAATGATAAAATTTGTGTTAATAAATAGTATTCTACCAGGAATGTCCTATCTTCATTTAAGGGAGCTATTTTCTTACAGACAGTTTATGGCCGGGTCTTTTTTTTTCATAGAGACGACCTGCACTCTTCAGTCAATTCGTGACCACGGCTTTTGCAACATAGCCGAAACTTCGAGTTAAATAAACAAAACTAATTGCATAGTATTTTGTGAGCGATTAAGACCTGGGGATAAACATAATTATTTGTTCAAGTCGCGAAAGTGTACAAAAGTCAGTAGTTGGATGAGGTCGGTTGGTGGCCGGTAGCGCTAGAGCGCGGTACGCTGGTCGAGTACGATGACTGCGTCCGCGTCGAGGTACTGGCTGTGGGACTTGCTGAGCGCGATGATGGCTGCGTGCTCGCTGCGCATGCGGTTCTTGTGCTTCTTGCTCAGACTCACCTGCCACGGTTGAACATTTTATTTAAGCGTTTTTATTGTAGCGATGATAGCTCAGTGGTTAGCGCGGTAGGTTGGCATGCCGAAGGGCGTGGGTTCAAACCCCAACAATGAGCTTGAGCTGCCGGTGAAGGAAAACATCGTGAGGAAACCATAGCATGGTGGTAGGGTACTTTAGTACTCGGCTGGCTAGCTACCACCCTCGAGTTGAAAATCTGCCGCCAAGCATCTAACGGTGTGTTCCGGCAGCCTCACTTGACAGCCAGTTCCATTCCAGGCTAGGTGTGTTTTACCATCTTCGACCACACCTTCACTTAACATCAGGTGAGCTGTGGTCAAACACCTAGCCTGTCAAACATTAAAAAAAAAAAAAAGTTCGTGTTCGCGCGTGACCTGTATTATGCTGAGGTGAGCCCCTATTTATAGAACATGTTTTATTTTTCTCTCTTTCTTTTACATCCTGTCTGATATTAAGTGATCTAAGATGAAACACGCGTACCTGGAAGGAACCTGTCTATTCTTGATTTGAAGACGTGAACTACACTTCGGGGGAAAAACACAAAACAGTTCTTGTTTAGTGTCAATAGACAAAGTAATTTGTCTTGTAACTTTGTTATCAATAAAATATCTTCCTCCTTCTCCTTCCTCCTGATGGTAAAAGATAACGCCTGTCCATGACCATTGTAGCGATTCACAGAACTTTGAGTAACAAAACAAATTCTATATCATCGCTGCTTTGTCGCTCATTACTTTGAGACCTTCGACGGTTAGTCTCAACAGCCCGGTAATATCGCTAGCTACAAGTAGAGTAATGTTTGTTTTACTTGTATTTGTATTATGTAGGTACCTTAGCGTAGAGCTGGTGTAGGTCGTCCTCGGTGGAGAGGGGGCGCGGCCGCGGCCGCAGGAAGGCGGGCAGCGAGCGCGTCTTCAGCGCATCCGCGCTCGCACCCGCCGCCAGCTCGTCCAGCACTGTCCACGAGGAGGGAGGGTCACGTCACTATACTGATTTTATCTTACATTTATAACTACTAACTTAAGTTAGATAATCCACTAGAAGTTGCTGCTGATCGAGCGGCTGCCTCCACGTGCTACATGATGGAGGACAACTTGAAACCATCGATACAGCCATGTAGGGAACCGTTTCAATATCTGTTAATCCATACTCAAAAGCAACCTCGTGGCGTCATATCAACAGCTTATCTCAATCCCGTATATTTTTAACTTTTCTATTACCGTTATCGCTAATCGAATGACACTTTATCTAGGCACTCTGACCATTATCGTCTCAGCGGTACCCAGAACGTTGTGTAACAAAACAATGTCCAGGAAAACGCTGTTTTGGTGTTCATTATTTTGAGACATTTGAAGACTTAACTAAAAAATAATTACTAGCGGGAGTATTCTTCAAACCGGAACAGAGATGTTTACACATTTCTGCGTAGACAAGCTTTGCTCAAGCTTTGGATGTCTACCACCCAGTGAGATTGTAGTTAACTTACTGCCGCTGGAAGCGTACTGCAGCGCCTGGTGCGCGTGGTCGGGCGGGCGCGCGTGGTGCACTCGCTCGGCGCGGCGCTCCGCCTCGCGCGAGCCCGCGTAGCTGGCGGGGCGCGCCGCCCGCGACATGTGCACCTACACACATATAAGTACCTGATAATTGACATTTCGCGCAAAGTTTTCTAACTCTGTCAAAATAGAAAATACGCTAACCTAACCCATCTGCTCGGCTCAGTGGTTAGCGCGGTCCGCTCGCACGCCAAAAGGCGTGGGTTCAAACCACAAAAATGAGCTTGAGTTGTCGGTTAAGAAAATCTGACTACAATTCACATGGCAACCTTTTTTTTTAAATTTGTTGTATCTATTTTGTAATTTATGTTAGCCCGGTATTGTATTTGATTTGTACTGATGCTCTGCAGCTCTGGTGGAAACTGGTATTTGCGACAACGTAGGTCACGTGTAGGAACAATAGCTGTTTGATATTTTGCCGACGCATTAATACCATTTTCTCTCATGGGTAAGATATCTTCCGTGAGCGGCGTAACAATAGGGTGACAGAACGGGCAAAATGCTACGGGCCCCAGCTCGAGAATGTCCAGAATACCTACTGGTTTTTTTTAAATTACAGTAATTTTTACATTCATTGCATTGCGTCAACAAGGGCCTTACCTCTGCATGCTTGATTTGTCTGTAACTATCCCGATTATGTGAATATTCTTGGTTTTCTTTGATGGCATAGTTTTCTTTGAGATATTGTTCGTCTGAAATAAGGAAAATAGTTAATTGGACGCCCAATTTTGAATTGCAAAGAAACCCAATTTTAAAAAGAGGATAGCTTATCAAATTTTGAGATTTACCAACGTACTTAATACCTAAACGAAAAAAAAATCAAATAAGATAAAGCATCGAGTTGATACTTTCAGATTTTTATGAATCTCTGCTTAGCTATGCTTTTGTTTTTGCTCTATTGTAAAAACTAGTAACATATTGGGTAGGTAACAAGTGCAACAATAAAGTAAAATAATGAAAACCAGTCAATTGCAAGTCGGACTTGTACTTTGTCTTACCAATATTCTATTAGATATATTTATAAGACATCGAGATATATAAGGAGGATTTCCACTAAGCTATTCAATTATTTTTTGTAGGCATGAATTATACGAGTATAGGTATCTAATTACCTATGTATGATGGTGCGGAACCCTCGGTGTAACAGTTCCAAATCATTACTAAACTTAATCGATAATACAAATTGGTCTTACCAAACGATTTCTGATGACGCGGCATTAGGCGGCAGTAACAAATAACAACCAACAGAATAAAGACGCCACAAATTCCTGCTATAAGCCAAGTTAACCAAACAATTATAACACGACCCTGAAATAAAAAAATAGCAATCTATTTATTTCTTAATATTTTTTTACATCTTACTATGCTTGTAAGCACAGACGTAATGTCAGAGAATGATCTATCGATTTTAATGCACTTCACTTACCTGCAGAAACATTTCAATTTCTAACAAGCAAGCGAATAACGCTCTTTTTTGTTCCCTTGGTACAGTATTTCCCTGACATTTTAACTTATTTATTGATATAAATGCTACTTAAAATTAAAAATATCAAATATACATTGATAGAATTACGAAATACCTAAGACCCATTCTTGCGCTTTAAATATTTCGCGCCTGCGCCATTACAATGACACGCTTATTTTTCTTTTTTCTATGTCGTGTCGAAAATTATTGTGCTTTTGCCAGGCAGTTTCAAGATTGACAAAATAATGAGACAAAAACGTGTTTTAATAAATATTTTTAGAACATTTTCAATACATATTTGATTTAGATTGCGGTAGGTATTATAAACTTTGCTTAACCCTTATTAAAGCATTGGGAGGAAGACTTCCCACCTCTCAAATCGTCATTTATTTTTATACGGTAACACCAAATTAATCCACTTGTTTCTGAACGCAGACAATAAATACAAGGCAATATTTCTAATGGCAACACTCTTCTATGAAATGTCATTTGTCATCATAAGTCAACGTCAAAGGTTGATGAAGCGATTTTTTGTTCAAAAGCCGGTGTTTACGTTTTGTTTTTTGTGTTATGCTGCGAAAAAAATCAGGTACGTAGAAGCAAGTCCCAGAAATGGAAAGTAGACTATATTTCTGTTGTTTTGACCTAAAAGTTTACATAGAATCGTTGGTATGTAGCCTGGTAGTCTTGCCTAAAGTTGGGTCTTCTAAGTGGGAATATATGATCCCAATGTCCGTGGAACATAAATTACGGGTGAATTTATCTATATAAAATTATGAGTGTTTGTCTTTGAACATAAAGGAAAGAAAACTATTGTCTAAGGGGCGTTCAGAGCAATTTTTGTATAGCATTTCCTAATACTAATACCTACTTGGTGTTTGTAGATCAAAGAAACCTTACTCATCGGTTTACATTTAATTTTTTCGTTTATTTATGTATTTTTTTCCGTTGTTTTAGAAAAAAATGCCACCTAAGAAGCTAAATACAAAAGCGTTAGAAAAAATTATCGAGAATTTGGACGATTTGTCTGAAAATGATTCAGAAGATGATTTTTTTTATGGTGATTCTGTAATAAGTCCCTCAAGCTCTTACTTACACCAAAATGAAGATGATAGAATCGAAAGGAAACTTGAAATGATGTTTGGCATTGACAACATTAATGATAGAGAAGAAGAGGCACAGGAAGCCACCATCACATTACAAACGAGAGAGTCCGTACAAGATATTTTGGGTTCTGATTGTATCACGACAGAAGAGGCAGCTTGCAGTACACCAATGGCAACGGATGATATCTATGATGAGCAGAGTGGTGACCAAAATGCCAATTTTGATAATAATCCATATATACGAGAATTTATTGAGCAAGATGCAGATTTAAATGTATCCACTTCTGATAATCCACTTCTGCAAGAAATAATTTGTGAACATGATGAGCAACCATTGGACAATATACAAGTATATCCTGCTGGTGAAGAAGACTATCAAACGACACAGAATTTAGTCATGCACAGAGACCGATCCAAACCAAGGGAATGGAAAATGTCGAGAACGACTCATGACATTCCTAGTTTCGACAAAGGCTTACAACCTAAAAATGAATACAACCACAAAACACAACCGATAACTATTTTCGAAAAGTTCTTCCCGGAATATTTAGTACAATTGATTGTCGCACAAACAAATAGATACGCCATATACAAAAACAGTAAAGACTGGGTTCCAGTCACTGATGATGGAATCAGAGCTTATTTAGGAATATTGATAATGATGGGATTAAATCCCCTACCGGATATGGAACTTTACTGGTCTAGCGATTCTTTCTACAATAATTCAGAAATTTCCAGAGTGTTTCCTATAAAGAGATTCAAGAAAATAACAGAAAATCTCCACCTCAATGACAATACCATGGAACCATCAAGAGATTCTCCAGATTACGATAAGTTATACAAATTGAGACCTTTGATAACAACATTGAATGAGGTATATCAAGAAGAAGTATACAATTCAAGTGTACAGTCAATCGATGAATGTATGGTGAAATTTAAGGGGCGGTGCTCTCTTAAGCAGTATATGCCACAAAAGCCTATTAAAAGGGGATTTAAAGTATGGGCAAGATGTGACGCCAAGACTGGCTACTTATACCAGTTTGAAATCTATACCGGAAAAGGAGATAGTATCGAAAATGAAGGCCTTGGGTATAACGTGGTAATGAAACTTTGTAATAGTCTGCCCATAAACACACTGGTTGCCTTCGACAATTTCTTCACAAGTTGCAACTTACTAGAGGATCTATATGATAAAGCAATATATGCCGTAGGAACAGTAAGATCAAACCGAAAAGATCTCCCAGAAATGATGAAAAAGCAACCCAAAAATTTAAGATTACAAAAGCACGAATTTTCAGCTATGACAGCCGAACCAATCACAGCAATTAAATGGCTTGATACAAAAGACGTCACACTGCTCACCACAGCACATCAACCACTTGACATCATGTATGTAAAAAGAACTCAACGTGATGGATCAAGAGCCGAAATTCTGTGCCCAAAAGCGATCGCTTCATATACACTGAGCATGGGTGGCGTGGATCTATTTGACCACTATAGATCCTCTTACCCAATCAGCAGAAAATCGCGTAAATTTTGGATGCGTCTTTTCTTTTTTATGTTTGACGCATCCATAATTAATGCATACATCACATACAACCAAACTCATACTGTAACACCACATTCACACCGGGAATTTAGGTTGCGCCTGGCGCGTGCGCTGATTGACAATTACTCTGAAAAAAAAGCGCCCATAAATGTGCCTTTTAAAAGTAAGAAAGGTGGAGTGTTTGGCGTACCAGACGAGGTACGTCTGATAAATGTTGGTGAACATCTGCCAGAAGAATCTAGCACATATAAGAGATGCAGGTTCTGCAGTACAAAAAAAGAAGAGAAGAGAACGAGAATGAAATGCTCCTATTGCAATGTACCCCTGTGTATTAGGGGCTGTTTCAAAAACTTCCATAAAGCAAAAACAAACTAGAATCACACTCAGCGATATGAAAGAGTCCAAAAATTGTGATGAATAAATAAGTATAATTTATGTAGCTACATACTCGTAAGTTACCAAATATTATGTTGGAATTGTGATGAATAAACATTATAATATAGGAAATAAATAAGTATAGTATGATTAAAAAGATTTCATAATTTCTTAAAATAAAACTCTAGTTACACGAAAAGTTGTTTTATTTACTTTAAATTTTGCGTACAAATTAAATCAGAAGTAAAGCCAGGGCAACTAGCTAGTAAAAAATATATCACCATGCTATACCAGACAATGGGAGTTATAGTTCCCACTTACACAATTTAGGTGAGCGCATTAACAGACAACGGGAGCTCTACTTCCCACCAAAACAAAGTCACTTCCCCCCCATTTCCCCCCTTTTTTTATGGATTTTTGAAATCTATGACCCAAACTTACCCTAAAACCGATCTTAGTTTTCCATTTACCCTTCCATAGGCTCGCGTTTGAATAAGGGTTAAATATGCACACCTATTTATGTATATTATGTTATGTCAATGCTCAATACTGCAGCCAACTCAAAGTATCATTGTCTCATAAAATTAAACAGACACATAGTTGCTAAATAAAATCATATTCTCACGCATAAAAAAAGAAAGTGACTAATATTCTTAGCTCTGGCTAAATCTAAAATACGCAGCAGCCATCAACAAAATAAACTTTATCGTTTGATGACTTGACGGCTGGTCTATCCCTCGGCAATACTCGGCATATATTGTTATTTTCTTTGGGTCTATCTATTTGAGCTTGACGTGCTTATGCGTTTCGTTGTTACTATGAGTGGCATTACATCTCGGCCTACCGATGCTACCGACGATAGAAAAGATCTTGAATTTTTTGTACAGCTATTAATTTTGCAACGTAACATACTATGTAACAAATAAAGCCTAAATAACATCTTTATCATAATTATTGTAAATGCTTACCTACGTAACAATTAAAATATTACTTGAAATAAAACGTAATCGCAACTCTCGAAAAATTTCGAAATCCGAATTTCCAATTTTCTCTAGTGATAAACTTGTTGCCAATGTAAAGGGTCGTTTTTTCTTGTCCTTTCCGACGCGGCTTTTATTTATCATTATTCATTAGTGTTGACCTCTGCTACTTCTATACATTGTACTATCATATCATCGTACGATACAGTCTGATTCAGTGCGTCACAGTGTCGTCGTTCGATTTGCTTTAGGTTGAGCGGTTCTATTCGAGGCTAACCAGTCAGTACTTTTGCGATGATTCTTCGCTATTGAACGCCTGACGTTGCGTAAAATAGCCGGAAACCATTTCGCGACTATACTACAAACATTAAACAACACTGTGATATACATACCTAAATTAAACTATTTTTAAGATAAAATGTCCTGTATAAAAGTAAATTTTATTATAATATTTATTTACGGAATCCTCACTCAGAACTCCTTGGGATTATCTCCAGTTATTTTTAGTAAGTATTACGATTCGATTTGTGTTTTTATTTTAACTGCTACTATTCTAGAAATGATGTTTTCTTTGTCCCATTTCACCTTGACATCTATTAACTTAGATAATAATTTTATGTGTATAATATCAGAAGAAGGTGCCTATTTTAATTTCAATGTGGCCATAGCTAGATGATTTCAAAAATTGTTTTTACAGGACTATCAGTAGATTAAGATTGCCATAATTTATTTAAATATCTCTTTAACAGTACCTGGAGATGGAGGTGCTCAAATTGAAGCCAAACTGAACAAGACATCAGTGGTCCACTACATCTGTGCCAAAACCACCAATGATTTCTTTAACATTTGGCTAAATCTAGAACTGCTTGTGCCATTCGTCATAGATTGCTGGGTGGACAACTTGAGATTAGAATATGACAATGCTACTAGAACCACTAAAAATCCTGTAGGAGTAGAGACAAGGATCCCTGGGTGGGGAAAATCGGAGCCAGTGGAATGGCTCGATCCTTCACATGATTCCACGGGAGCATACTTCAACACAATAGCAGATTCATTGGTGAAAACTATGGGCTTTCAGAGGAATTTATCTATTATGGGAGCGCCTTATGACTTTAGGAAAGCACCAAGTAAGAAACTATCTTCCTAATGTGTTTTATTACAGTTCAAATACTTATAGTGTGTGAGTTAACACTGCGGGCTGGCTCCCCCGTGTGATCGTAAGAACTATGAACTACAAACAGCATCTTGTAGTTAAAGGTTTAATAAGAGATAATAATTTTTCTACAAGACCCACATTTCAAAACACACTTAGCACCGAACATTTATAAACAACAATTTGTGATTGAAATATCTTGCTAAGAGGCTAATGAACTCATTATTCACAATTACATAAATTACAGTTATCTTGTGTATTACTGCCTACAGCTAGCAGTAGCAGTTGCTATAGCCTGCTAGAATGTTTTATCTACACTAATTAAAAAGAGGAAAGATTTGTATTTTTGGATTTTTGAATGTTTGTAACAAATAAACTTAAAAATTACTGGACCGGTTTTAAAAACTCTTTCACAATTAGAATGCTACATTATCCTTCAGTAACATAAGCTATATTTATTACAAGTATTTAATTGAAAAATAAATGTCTACTTGTGAGAAGTCGGGATGGGCTGCTAGTGGATAATAATTCTGCATAGAATTAATTATGGAATCACACCACTCAACACTGTTGCTATGCATTTACAGGGTGGTTAGAAAGTATTTACCTTATTACAGTACCAATTATTTAAAAAAAATAATAATTTATATTGTAGGACATTTCACACAATGCCATTCAGTCCCAATAAGGGGTGTCTATTAATTATGTGTGAGTGTTCAAGTGGGGTGAGGATCCCAATCTTATTGTAAGATACGCCGAGAGGCTTGGCAAATATCAGACAATTTGTTTTTCGCAAGTTGCAATAAAAATATAAGGAATACCCTATCAGTATAGCTACAAGTAACTTACAGGCAATTATTTCAGATGAGAATGCAGAATTCTTTGTGAATCTCAAAACTCTGGTAGAAGACACGTACTCAGCCAATAACAAGACTGCGGTAACCTTCATTGTGCACAGTATGGGCGGTCTGATGGCCCACCACTTCCTCCGTCTACAGTCGCAAACCTGGAAGGACCAGTACATTCGGCGTATGATATCACTCTCCACACCCTGGGCTGGCTCTATAAAGGCAGTCAAGGTGTTCGCTATAGGTATGTGACTTTCATTTGTTTCTGTTCCGCAAGTTCACTCTGCCAGTTGATCATGCAAAGAAAAACACATGTTCATAGATTATGTGTAAACACCCTTAACACAGATAACGTCACTTGAACATTGTAATCATCACTTATTATCGTTGCATTACTGTTCATCCTCTTGTACTTATTTTGTTAAAATGCTGCTTTGTCATGTTATTTATTCTCTTTACCTCACAGCAAAGTATGACAGCCCTGATTAGTAGTATATACATATACCTTAAGAGCTGTAGGAAGTGAGTTTGATTCTCACTGGTATAAATATGTATTCTATGGGGGTATACTGTATGTATTATAAGTATGTTTTCCGAGTTTTGTATCCCCAAAAAGTAAAACAGGACCCTATTACTCAACTCCACTGTCCATCCGTCTGTCCGTCTGTCACCAGGATGTATTGTATCTCATGAACCGTGATAGTTAAGACAGTTGAAATTTTCACAGATAATGTATTTCTGTTGCTGCTATAACAACAAATACTAAAAACAGAATAAAATATTTATTTAAGTGGGCTAGAAAAGCCGCCTATGGTACTCAACTTAAGATAACTTGTTATGAGGAGAAATTAACCAGCATATAGTTTCATCCGTCATGACACTTGAGCTGTTTTATTACCTAGATTAAGATAAAGGATAATTAAGGAGAAATGAGACGAACGAGACGCTCACCTGTGGTAAGAGATAACTCATGCCCATGACCATTGCAGCGATACACAGAACATTGAGTTACAAAACAAAGTCCAGGGCACCTCGATCTGGCGCTCACTACTTTGAGACATTCGATGGTTAGTCTCAACAGCCCTGTAATGTCGCTAGCTGCAGCCCCCTTCAAACCGGAACACAGTAATGTTTACACACTACTACCTACCTAGACGACCTCCTACTCGCTCCTTAGTTAAGTATTTCTTCTTACGGCTGTTTCATCTATATAGCATTTGTAATGAAGACCATATGTTACATTGATAATTATCTTTTTCTTGACATACAAAACGTATCTATTGATTGACGTCATCAGTGGTATCGAAACAAAAACATAATATTATTACGATAAACACATAGCCTTCTGAAGACAAATAGACTCGCTCTACATTATTCTCTTATATCTTATTGTTATACTCTCCTATTCATAAGCACGAGAACACGGTTATGGGCTAGACATGCTATGACAACTTTTTAAAATTATTTTCTGTCTCAATGACGGATTAATACATTTCCCAAATAGGTATATAAGCTGTTAAATTCTTGCTGCCCAACAATTTTTTTCTGCAACCCAACAGTTTTTTTAATTTTTTATTCATGACAGGCTAGGTGTTTGACCTCAGCTCACCTGATGTTAAGTGAAGGTGGGGTCGAAGATGGTAAAGAACATCTAGCCTGAAATGGAACTGGCTCTCAAGTAAGGCTGCCGGAACACACCGAAAGGTGCTTGGCGGTAGATTTTTAACTTGAGGGTGGTAGCTAGCCAGCCGAGTACTAGAAAGTACCCTACCACCATGCTATGGTTTCCTCACGATGTTTTCCTACACCGGCAGCTCAAGCTCATTGTTTGGGGGTTGAACCCACACCCTTCGGCATGCGAACCTACTACCTACCTACCTGAATTTAGTTAAAATTCCACAACAAATAGTTTTTAGGTATTTTTCGTAAAGTTAGTAGGTACAATGTACAATTGTACACGTTCAAAAAATATTATGAGCAATTAAAATAAATTATTCGATGTATATTTTTGATCTTTGGTGTTTATTTTTAACCTAGGTTTAATTAATTCGTTTTTAGTGACATTATAACTTATATTTAAGTTAATTGCGGAAGTTAATTTTGGGTGTTCAAGGCATATATTTAGTTTATTTTCGCTTAAAAAAAAATCTTTGGTGTAAAATGTTTCTTCTTTGCATTATTTTTTTCATTCAGTTAACTGTCTAATCCAACTTATAATAAATATCGCAGGACATTACACACAGCGTCATCTGGGCCTAAGCAGAGCTTTTGTGATGGAAGTCAGATAACTGATAGAATACATAAATACTTTTTTTTGTTGTAAATAGATACTTATAATACATACAGAACATCCAGACACAGACCAAACATTTGTTTATTCACAAAAATTTTGCCCTGAGTGGGAATCGAACCCACGCCCTACAGCTCTCAAGGCAGATATACTACCAATGAGCCAACGGGGATGTACATGTTTGGTTCCACAAAGAGTCGAAACGCTGACACCTTAGTTAAATTTACAAACATTCCATACTACATGGTATTGTACTAAGTTGTTTTAAAATGGCGTATCCTTTCGCTCGTATCGGCTATGGTAATATTTGTATAATAAGAGAATTACGTCGATGTTGCCTCGTTATTCACGATATCAAACATACAAACGAAATGATAACCTCCACTTTTGAAGTCGGTTAATAGCGGAAGGCGTGATTCGTTTTGGCCTCTGACCATTACCTACTATTGTTCTTATTTTTTATTTAATAATTATTAAGGTTAGTACAAGCGTAAATCATTCAAAGGTTATAATGTCAACAGCACGAGTCGGACTCGCGCATGAAGGGTTCCGTACCATACCATACCATCTATAAAAACGGCAAAAAATCACGTTTGTTGTATGGAAGCCCCCTTAAATATTTATTTTATTCTGTTTTTTTTGTTTTTGTTGTTATAGCGGCAACAGAAATACATCATCTACTCAAAATTACAACTTTCTAACTATTACGGTTCATGAGATACAACCTGGTGACTAGACGGACGGACAGCGGAGTCTTAGTAATAAGGTCCCGTTTTACCCTTTGGGTATGGAACCCTAAAAAGGACCTTGAGGAGATATAGCACAATTATTTTTTTCTATTTTATTATTATTGCTCTATATGTATATGTAGATCAAACTTTTGTGACGGCATGTGGGCAGCCACTCCCGTAGGTATCAACTGGTTTACGCTCTGCCGCCCAAAAGAATACCCATTCTGCTAACAGACAACCAGGAGCTCTAAGAAGCGACACTGCTTCATTGTCGATATCCCAAAAATTCGAAGTAAACGGTTCGATTCTACCTTCATTGTACGAACCGCTAAACAATGGAATTTGCTGCCCGAGTGGGTGTTCCCTGGTAGATACAATCTGGATGCCTTCAGGTCGAGAGTGAATCGGGTTCTTCTAGGCGAGCGTTCTCCACCGTAGACCGCATCAAGTGAGTCGGCAGTCAAACGCAAGTCTATTTGCTATAATAAAAAAAATAGCTTGCCTGTGGCAACCAATGTGGTACTGTCCTTTCCTTCCTTTGAAAGTTCTTTTGAAACAAAACGTAGCGCCACATTTGTCGGCTCGGACCGTACACAGCAGTCTGCATGACAAAATGCGTGTGGCACAGGCGACGACCTGGGCTCGATGGTGCTGCGGGAGAGCATCATGCGCACACAGCAGATCACGTGCCCCTCGCTAGCGTGGCTGCTGCCCTCGCCGCTCTTCTGGAAGCCCTCCGAAGTGCTCGTACAGACGGACAAATTCAACTACACCATAAATGACTTACAGAAATTATTCAGGTACGCTTAGGATTTTATTTTGTGATAATGTGACACGCGTTCTTTTTAACCCCGACGCAAAAACGGCGGGGTGTTATAAGTTTGACGTGTCCGTGTGTGTGTCTGTCTGTGGCATCGTAGCTCCCGAACAGATAAACCGATTTTGATTTTTTTTTCGTTTGAAAGGTGAATTAGTCGGGAGTGTTCTTAGCTATGTTTAATGAAAATCGGCCCAAGATGGCCGCCGCCACAAAATGGCGGATTACACATTTTTCCACAACCTCCTCAATATGGGTATCAAATGAAAGGACTTGACTAGTAGAATACTATACACATGTGGGGTGTTTTTTTAATTTATTTATTTTTTACTTGGTGGTAGATCTCCTTAGCCTGATGTTCAGTTCAAATGATACGAGACATTCTGCCGACAAGCAGTAATGTGTAAACATTACGTAACGTGCTTTATCCTAGACCATACCGTTGCCGAAGCTTTGTCAAACGTAAGGCTATTATGAAAAAAATCTGATAATACTATGCTCAAACCAAAAATCAGTGTATTAGTAAGAATATTGTCTTAAATTGTATTGTAGGGCTTACCAATTATTCAAAATTGAAAGTTTCATTTAGGGATAGAAATATTTTTAGGTTTTAATTTAGATAAGCAAAGTCTCTAGATGTTATTTGTCCGTGTCTTTGACAAAAACTTATCTGACTTGCAGCGACATGGAGCTGCCGAACGCGTGGGAGATGCGCAAGGACGTGGAGAAGTACACTGTGGACTTTCAGCCGCCCGGCGTCGAGTTGCACTGCATCTATGGATACAACATATCCACCGTCGAACGGTGAGCCGAATCTACTACTACATACACAGATCCTAGTACCTACAGATGGAATTGAGTTATTAACATTTAGAGTGATGTGAGAAATATCTTGTAATATCTAATTTGATACCCATTAGACATCTTCGATTTCAATAGTCTGTCGATTATTTTTTTCTGATTTGACTGTTCGCCTTAGTTCATATTTAATTATGTAACTGCCCATTTTTATTTATGTAGAATTAGACGAACGAGACGCTCTCCTGATGGTAAGAGATAACGCGTGTCGATGACCGTTGCAGCGATACACAGAACTTTGAGTAGCAAAACAAAGTCCAGCCCCCGTACTCTTGAGGTTCTTATTGTGATACCCGAAAGCTACGCGACTGCGAACCTTATTGCGCGGGTATACGATATGTAGTCGCGTAGCTTTTTTTAGCGCCTAGCGGGAATCGCAATGAGACGTCTAGTGTAGGTACGGGGCCAGGGTGTCGTTGCTTTAGTAATTGTGGTTGTTATTCTGAACTTTTGCTATGGGCATAACTTTAATTCGAGTAAAATAAAATGTGGTTTCATATTATGGCAGATTGGTATACAAACCGGGCACGTGGCTGGACGGGTACCCGACGCTGGCGCCGGGCGATGGTGACGGCACCGTCAACCTGCGCTCGCTGTCCGCCTGCGAGCACTGGCGCAAGCGGCGGTGGCTGGTCTCCGCTAACGCAGGTCAGCGCTCCAGCCTCTACCACTAAATCTGCTATAAAACATTCGGGTCTACAGGGAGTTTAGGTCGGCTGGGCCCACGTTAAAACGTTTTTTGACTGACTTTTTCTGGGGCCCGCGATCTACAACCGCGTACCCTCTTCCGTCCGGGACGCACCTTCCATTACGTGCTTCAGAAGCTAGCTAAGATCTTGACTTCAAGAGAACTTGTCTTATGACTTTGACGATTATTCAAAAATAAGACATAATTATAGAATTACTAGTAAGCTATTATATTTTTTTCTTATGATTTCGATATTTTTAAAGTTTACCGTTCGGCGCAACTTTCTATATATGTATTTGTTTGCACATCTCTTCTACATCTTTTCCTTCCTCTAATCCTTTCCATCCTAAGGTTGCCTGGAAAAGATCGCTTTTAGCGATAAAGTCACCAGTTGTTACATCTGTTATTTTCTTTTTATTCTGTATTGTATAGTTTTTAGTGATTACAATATATAGAGTTAATCATTATTTGGAGCGTAACCCATTATGCCGTGACAAGACTTAAGCATGCCATTTCTCAGCAGGTAAGCTAGTGAAATCCGTCTCCCTGGCGAACGCAGAACATCTGAAGATCCTGCACGACCAGCGAGTCGTGGACTACATCAACATCGTGATGAAGAATTAAACAGACGCCTCTTATTCAGGATAGAAGCTATACAAGTGCAGAAGGTTCCTAAATCCTGACGCAGTTTTATTTTACTTACGCGGGATTACTCACTTTCAATTATATCGAATACTTAAAAATATTAAACTCTAGCCGGAGTATCCAAACCCAAAGGTTATCCAAAGAGTAACTGTCTATTTGATTCCAGTGACCACGATCCTCAGAAATGAGGGACCGATTGAAGAAAACAGCCTCAAGACAGCGACAGCCCCGCCCCGTTGGCTCATTGGTAGTATATCTGTCTTGAGAGCTGTAGGGCATGGGTTCGATTCTCACGCAGGGCAAACATTTTGTGAATAAACAAATGTTTGTTCTGTGTCTGGGTGTTCTGTATGTACTATAAGTATGTATTCACAAAAAAAAGTATTTATGTATATCAGTTATCTGACTTCCACCACACAAGCTCTGCTTAGTTTGGGGCCAGATGGCGCTGTGTGTATAGTCCTACGATATGAAAAAAAAAAGCCGGAGTATCTGCTATAATATGTGCTGGACATAGACCTCCCCCATTTACTTCCATAAAGACCGATTGACAGCTGCGTTCGTGCGGTCTTTATGAGGTCATCTATCTGCCTTGTGGGTGGATGACCTACGCTACGCTTGCCGGTCCGTGGTCTCCACTCCAGAACTTTGCAGCCCCATCGGCAATCAACTTGCTGATTCTCTGGGCTATGTCGGTAACTTTAGTATAGTTCGTTATGCTACTTTGAACTACCAAGAATGCATTAGAGACCACGTTTCAGTGCCATAAGTCATCACTGGTAACACATTAAACAATACCGATATAATTAAATAATAAAATAAATAAATAAATATCATAGGACATTACACACAGCGCCACCTGGCCCCAAACTAAGCAGAGCTTGTGCTATGGAAGACAGATAACTGATAGAATACTTAAATACTTTTTTTTTGTAAATACATACAGTACACCCAGGCACAGAACAAACATCGATGTTAGTCACACAAATGTTAGTCCTGGGTGGGAATCGAACCCACGCCCTTCAGCTCTCGAAGCAGACACACTACCAATGAACCAACAGGGCTGTCAATTGATCGTGAGTCATATCGCATAAGTAAAACAAAAAGTATTTGTAAATGTTGACATATAATATGTATGTAAAGTTATGATATTGCAGCTTTAATTAAAGAGCCATAATAATGTAGTGCAATAACTTGACTTACTTAGCTTCTATTTTTTTTTTTATTAAACTTAAGATTCTCAAAATTAGGTAAAACTATTTGTAAGATCGCTGTAGTAGTTTTAAAATCGTTTAAAAGTAAAAAAAATACTATACAGTTTATTTCTGTAAAATTAAATTTTGACTTTTTCTGTGGATGACAGGTACGTGTTTGACCATGACCCGCCTGATGTTGAGTGACGTTGTGGTCGAAAATGGTAAACACACAGCATGGAATGGAAATTGGTTCTTAATTTTAAGGCGCATCAACCCAACATGCAATTCTAAAAAGTATATCTAGTGATATATTTTGTAGCGATGATAGCTCAGTGGTTAGCGAGGTCGTTCCACACGCTAAAGGACGTGAGTTCAAATCCCAACAATGAGCTTGAGCTGCCGATGAAGAAAAACATCGTGAGGAAACCATGGCATGGTGGTATAGTACTTTCTAGTACTCGGCTGGCTAGCTACCACGCTTTAGTTAAAAATCGGCCATCAAGTACCTAACAGTGTGTTCCGGCAGCCTCATTTAAGAGCCAGTTCCATTCCAGGATAAGTGTAAATGGTGTTTACCATTTTTGACCACACCGCCACTTAACATCTGGTGAGCTATTGTCAAATAGCATGCCAACCATAAAACAAATAGAGAAGCTAAGATTATACCAGTTATGCTTAAAATAACTTTTAAAAACTATGACTTAAAATAAATATCTTAATTAGATTTAAACAATTCGAACGAGCAATTTTAATTTAAAATAGTTTATGTGAAAATAATCTGATGTTTTGTTAGATAGAACTTTGAGTTATAATTATAATTTGTGACAGCGTCTGACAATCCGTAAAACGGATGATGATGTTTATAAGATAGATTATTAAGTCTTGTAGGTATATAGTAATATAAAAAGCGTAGTAGGCACTGTCCGACCATCTACATGCAAAAAATGTTCGCTAAACCGGTACGGTTATATACAATTTATAGAAAAAAAAAGACGTGTGGCACTTGGGGACTGCCGCGGTAAAGCTATTGCATAGCATTTTTACGCCGATACAACCAATGCCACCTAGAGGAGAGTTACTGAAGTAAAGAGACAAGCGTGATATTTCAAAAAAGTCATTAAAAGTTCTGCTATTCATCAATAGATGGCAAAACTAAAAAGTATCACCGCTGTGGCGGTGGGAGTGGGGGGTGTTTGGTTATTTTCGTTACGGAATTTCTGGATTCGGTCTCCACGCTCAAGGCCCGCGATAGAAGCTATGCAATAGCTTACTTTGAATAGAAAATACATTAAATGAAAATCGAATAAATGTATGATTCTATTATCAGCTTACAAAATTTTCGTTGAAAAATTCTGGTGATCAGGCTGCGCCTTTAGCTAAATTATTTTAGCATAAATATTTACGAATTAAAAGTTACCTTTAATGCTCTCTTATCATAAGTGTTATACATCGCATACTACTGTTGTCATTCAAAGTGTGTCGTACCTACTTGTTTGTTTATCACTTGGATGCGAATTAACTTAATTTTTTAATACATTTAAGTAACAAAGCCAGATTTGGCTGTGATACGGTGAACTCGACTCTCTAAAACTGTTATTGTATTTATTTTTACCTTTATTATGTTCCCAGTTCGCATTTTTTACTTATTAGTAAATATAGACACTGGATGAACTGGCGGTAATCGAGTTACGAACAATTCTAATTGGAATGGTAAAGGAAATTTTTGGTAAGATTACAAGTATATAGTTAACTTCGTCACTACTTAGTCAAAGGACGAGCATATTCAATGTTACCATTTGAACGCATTTTGAATAAGAATTATTCAAATTAATAATTTCTATATGCAAGGCGTGTCGTTGCGACGAAGGCCTAACAAGTTGGCTTATTTCTCAAAACTCAGCTGTTCAACTCGATTTCCAGCGTATATATGGTTTTCCGTGTTAAAAACTGCATGCATGAAGAAATAGCAAAATTGTGAATGTATTTCATCTCATAAATATAATGAAATGTATAATTATATAATATGTTTACTTAGGTTCCTACATCTTACTCAAAATGGAATTGTTTTTTTTTTAATGGTGCAAACTGTACTTTTAATATTTAGGTTTTATTAGCTGAATGTTTAGTCATTAATTTATGGCTTAGCACAGTATCCTCACCTCTCAAGCAGTACAGGCAGTGTAATTACTGACTTGGTTTAAATTCCAAATAATAGTCACGAAAAAATTGCGCCGACTTGCCAAATCTCAAAAATAGTACAAGGATTTCATAGTTGGTCAGTATTATGTTATGAACAATTCAGGCCAACTTTCTTATGACATTTTTGTTCTTTTTGATCAAGAATATTGTAGGGAAGTTGGCTTGCAAGAATTAATAATATAAATTATAATCTCATTAGATGAAAATGTTGTTCCGACCCTCAGCCCAGAATCCGCGGAACATTGGAAATATATACGAAATATAATCTATATAATTATGTATCATGACTATTTTTTTTACATTTGTGACCAGCCTTGACGTTGTCAAAGATAATTTTCATGAAGCCTTCAGAAGTGAGGAACAGAAATTAATAGAATTTTTATTATGATGAAGTATCGAAATAAATTTTATTGATAAAATTCCTATTGTTTTCTTAATGTTTTATTGTTACAGTACCTAGGGTTATTAAAGGTTATACTGATAAAAGATAGTAGGACTATCCCAGAATTTGTAGTTGTAGGATTACCAACAGGCACCTATGATCTGTGAAAATAAAAGAAAGAAAAATAAAACGCATATTTAGTAATAAATGTGTAATTATAACTCCGTTTTGTTTCAACTTTAATCTGTATTACAATACTTTTAACCGTTCCGAAGGCTGTTTTATTATTACCGAAATTTTTTCACAAGACAATCGTCCTACATCGCAGGAAAAATGCACGTTTGTGATGGCCTTTTTGGGTATTCTAGCACCCATAACTAGAAAAACAATAAGACACGCTTTTTTGTTTATAGTCCTTAACGCCCGCGTGATGCGAGTAGTTTTTCAAGCTATAATAAAGCAAGCTAGCTTAATTTTTATACTTGTACGCTAAATCAAATC
This sequence comes from Biston betularia, assembly GCA_905404145.2. Lineage (NCBI taxonomy): Eukaryota > Metazoa > Arthropoda > Insecta > Lepidoptera > Geometridae > Biston > Biston betularia. The sequence continues at coordinate 1,230,378 of FR989863.1, forward strand.
TAATCAAACTTACTAGCTTGCTACCTTAACTTGAACTACTAGTCTCGTATCACTCGGGCACTAAAACTGATATTGGTGAGGAGACTTCAATATACGGAAAAATCTGTGACTATACATCAGGGATTCCCAAACTATCTTGGGCAAGAGACCCCGCTTTCCTTTAAAAATGTTATCTCTAGTTTTTTTTCTTTTTGATACAAAATACTTAGGTACCAATATTTAAAAACTTTGCGGTTGGTTAAAATTATTAAAATATTTGTCATTCTTATAACAAGTTGGTACATATGTATCACAACTTAGGTATACAGTATCTTGATAGTTTTCGGTAATGTAAACCCCTGCGAAATAGATATCGACCACTATAGGTATCGCTGCTATATAGGGTAATTTTACTATGAAACAATTTTTTTTTTTGCTGTCGCTCCCACAACAATTTTTCATTTTGACTTACCTACCTTTCGACTTTCGCGTAACCCCGAAAAGTCTATTCAATGCGGTAATAACAAAACGCCTTTTACACTCTATTATAAATTAGCATAGCCTCACTGCCATACATCAGTTTCATATAACAGATATACAAACATACGATATAAATATTACAGTCCAGTCCCTAAAGCTCAATCTAACACTAATAAATCGATAAAGTAACCGACATGACTTTGCCATAATTCTAATTCTCAACACCATGTTATAGGTAATTATAACTTTCATTAAAATCAGTTATTTTTTAGTGTGATGTCAAATTTATATGGAAAGAGTAAAGTTGAAATAGTGTTATATTTTTTCAAGTTACATGTATCATGATAGTTCTCTTTTATTGTCACACTGTAACCTTTAAGGTACGCATCGGAAGAACTCAATTATAGCAATAATGATTGCTAGCAACAGCTGTTAGCATAACAAAGCAAGCAGCATCCACAAACACTAATGTTCTTTCCGCACTTACCATTTATGCTCGAATACATTGTACAAAAATTTCTTACAGTGGAATAATAATCAACTATAATTTCTCGATTCAATTTATTGTACATACTCCAAAGATCTTTCAAATCACGATAACTTTCTTTAGTTTTTAACGAATAAAATAATCAAAATGATGAATTATACAAAATGAGAAATGATAAAAAAACCGACTCACGTTACAGCCAATTTGGAAATTCATGAGAATTATTATAATAGTTAATTTTATAGTAATAATATTAATAAATGCTTAAATTTTCCTCTCAGTTTTGTGTTATGTATCCTCAGTTCTAAGCAATGTTATAATATCTAATTGAGGAATGAATAAACACGTTAACTTAAGCTTAACATTAACGAAATATCACATTTTTATGAAACACATTATACAAACGATTACATAAATGAACAAAACAAAACTTTCCAATTTACGTTCCAAAAGTTAAATGACGAATTTATTCAAAACGCAATACATTTAATATCATTAACATATGATAGATATGTACAAGTATTCAAATGATAATCAGAAGCACACATACTTAGCTAAATAAAATAAATTGTAACAATACATACAACATAGGTATAAAAATTTATTCCACTCGTTGGACTTCTGAACAATATCATACGACAAAAAATAAACAAAAACGTCAACTTATGATCATCGACAACATCTGAAACTACAGAATCTTTTTCTAAAGTGTAAACAGCTTCAAGGACACCAGTGCCGGAGCAACAGCGACAGTTGCCGGAGGAGGGCTAAAAACTATTTTCCGATACAAACACGATGAATTATAATTGGATTTTTATTGAGTTTAAGTCAGATCACAATTTTTTAACTCTAGCAGCTGTCCCAAAAATTCATTGTTGACCGCACTTTTTACTTTACACATTTAACTCTCCAGTAATGTTTAAACTTTGATCTTTGAATAGAATCAATTGTAATTTTAATATACATCTTTCACTTACTTTTAGTGTAAGGCATTTCGAATAAATACCTAAGTCTTAGCTCCACTACTTCCGGTCTACACGTAGCACATTCATAGTAACGAAAATCATCTTTTCATTGCAAAATCTTCCATTTCCATATGTTCACTTTACTGGCAACCCTTCCAGGGAAAGTTCGCTAAAACAAAATAAAATAAACTAAAATGCTTATGAAAGGAAGTAAAGTAAGCAGTTTCAATTATTGTAAAAAAAAAGTAACTATTAATACCCAAAATTTTACAATGAAAACGGTAACCAGATAGAATGAGCTAAATGTAGAAACCTACGTAACGACACCAGATACTGAGTGCTTATTAAAACATTAATATATTTTTTATAGTATCAATTGAAATGAAACATTATGACATAAAAGACAAAGTTCCATTTTAACAAGCACTCATTGTAGGAACTCGTTCTTCGCTTACACTACACTAATACAACCACTGATCCCGTCACCCACACACAAACACTGTCCATAAAGCTACACGAAATTGTCTCTTACGCCTTAATATATAAGGTCTAGCACATTATCAGTTCGCACCGACTGTAGGCATACGATGGCATGGCGACGCAACGATCTACACTACCCAAGCACCTTGTCCCATGAAAAACTAAAAATAAATAACACTTTTTTCGATGTCGTTTCAAAGTGTAAACAAAGATGGCGAAATAACATCACGCCGCCATCTTTGTTTAATGACAATAAAAAAATATACAATAATATAAATATACTACATACATAAATTTTATTTTACTTTCATGAGATTCTTCAGTTATAGATAAATGGGAACAGCATATTTAGATGGATCCAATGATTTAAGTACAGTGTATTTCGGGTATAACGACAATGAAGGGACCACTCTATTTTCGTCGTCATATCCGGAAGTCGTTACAGACAAAGGTAAAAACCAATAAAAGCTCCGAAACGTACACGCTTCCCTTCCTACTTAGTTGATATCTATAAACAAAAGGTAAAGGTCTCCACACTTGCTGGCCATCTGTGTGCAATGGATGTAAACAAAAGATAAGAAATGTTTGCGAAAGAAAAAAATCTTTGTGTCTTTGGCGGCCGACTCCGGTCGCAATATCTGCATGGGATTTCTAGGAATTTGTTACAAATGATTAATTAAAAACAGTCGCTACACCCGAACTCGGCGTTACATCCAAAGTCGCTATAGCCACATGAATTTTGTACTAAAGTATGCTTTAAATCCAAGGGACTTAGATTTAACGTCGCTATAGGTAAATGGTCGCTACAACCAAGGTCGTAATAAATGAAATCCACTGTACTTGTAACAATTTTGTATGATTTTTTTTTTAATGCATCACTTTATACAGTAGTGTTAAGTATTTGCTTAGAAATTATGATTCATCTTTATAAATAATGTGGTAATCAGTAAATAGCGATCAACAAGCATTATCCATATTGTTAAAATGTATAAATAGATATCAAACATTATTAAAATCCAACAAGAAGGTAGTTGCGGTTAGTTCCTATAAGGGAATGCAATACCGGGATGCCAGGATCCTGCATATATCCAGGTCAAAGGTTAGCAGGAATTGGTTGAGAGTCGATCGTGAGTAACCCTACGTTATCAAATACCAAGATAAGTTCCTACATAGAGGTTTAGGATTTAAAATGTTATGCTACAAAAACCAGGTCTGATAGAGGTTGAACAGGGCTAAAAAATAATATAGGAGTTATTTTTTATTTTATTCAAATATAATAAAACGAACTAGACGCTCTCCTTATGGTAAAAGATAACGCATGTCCATTACCATTGCAGTGATACACCAAACTTTGAGTAGCATACCAAATTTCAGGATATCACTGCTTTTGCACTCATTACTTTGAGATTTAGGATGGTTATTATCAACTGCACTGTAATTTCACTAGCTGCAGTACCCTTTCAAACCCTCTCATAGTAATGTTTTCTGTTGCAGTTGCCTAGACGACCTCCTGCTAAGGAGGTCTACTACCAATTACGTCATAATAACGTTAAAACCCTTAAATTGACATATTTAATGTATAATTCCGCGTGGAAGGTTTGTTCCCTTAAATTCCGGGGCTAGAACTATCCTGCAGTATTGCATTCCCTAGTTCCAATCTAACATGATTCTGGTTAATCACATTAACGATCGCTGAGGTATTTAATAGATAAGTTATGAGATCTAAAGGAGGAATTTAATTTTCTTCTGCCTTTCAATTGTCAATAACTGTAAACAAACATGGCGCATCGTTTACTAGGACGTTCGATCATACAACGAATCCTGCAGGGCCTAATTTCAGAGCAAATTTTGTTTTATGGGTGACTGGCAAGGTGTTTTACCACAGCTGATGCCAAGTGACAGCGTGATCCCAGAAAGTACACACGTACCCTGGAATGGAAATTGAATCTTAAATGAGGCTGCCGAAACATCCCGTTAGATGCTTGGCTCGATCAATGTCCTAAACGCGTTTTGTAATCTAAGTATTAGTAGTAGTATTTGAAGAGTACCATACCACCATGCAATGATTTCCTTCACCGGCAGATAAAAAAGGATTGTTGAGATTTTAATACACGCACCGTATTAAAATCTCAAAATCCCTAACGTGTAAACCGACCGACCCAACCTTTTATCATTGCTACAAAACGACAGACAGATATGGTTTTAACAGTTTTTAGGTGTCACATATGGTTGAAGCATTAGTAGACCCGGACTATTTACACAAATCGCCACGTTTGTTGTACAGTTAAAATTTTAGGCACATTTCTAGAAGGTACCAAACCAACATCCACAACATGTCCTCAAACAAACACTCAACCAGGGCGGGTTCAGTATTTTCGACCTAAATAAAATGAACGAGTCCAAACAATCAGACGTATTATTATACTTAACAATAATTATGTACATATTAGGAATAAAAATTATATTACATACTAATAATAAATAAACACGTGTTGCTCTTGTTACGGCCAGAGAACGACTGAGACGTATCGAGTGCCAGCGCTCATTTTACAGTCTTAAGAATTGCGCTCGGTCCGTAAACGTCCATTCTATTTTGGTCGAAGTTCGCTATAACTAGTGGGAACAGCCCTGAAGGTCAACCGAATAAAAGCGGAATGCGATCCCCGACATCCAGGCGCGGGTAGTGGGCGGCGCGTCGTGCCTACAGCCTGAAGAGCACGAACCGATATAGATGGCGCTACCTGTTGAACAGTATTTCGGGACGGTAGTAGACGTAGACGCCGAGCAGCACGGTGGCGGTGGCGAGCAGCGCGCGCGGCAGCGGCAGGCGGCGGAGCGCCGGCAGCAGCCGCCATAGCCGCGACGGCAGCGCAGGCCCGCGCCGCGCGTCGCGCGCCAGCGTGCGTCGCCGCATGCGCTCCTCGTCCTGACGGCGCTGCTCCGCCCTGCGGAAAGAAAAAACACAAATAATTCATTTAGTAGCGATAGTAAATAAATAAATAAATATCGCAGGACATTACTTAAAGTATTTAAGTATTCTATCAGTTATCTGACTTCCATAGTACAAGCTTTGCTTAGTTTGGGGTCAGATGGCGCTGTGTGTAATGTCCTGTGATATTTCTTTACTTATTTATTTATTTATTACACACAGCGCCAGCTGGCCCCAAACTAAGCAAAGCTTGTGTCATGGAAGTCAGATAACTGATAGAATACATAAGTACTTTTTTTTTGTAAATGCATACTTATAATACATACGGAACACCCAGACACAGAACAAACATTTGTTGATACATAAAATGTTTGTCCTGAGCGGGAATCGAACCCACGCCTTCAGCTCTTAAGGCAGATATGCTACCAATGAGCCAACAGGGCTGTCTCAGTTGTTCTTCATATTCAAATGGCTGGACCAATTTGTATGAAATCTAGTATGGAGGTAGCTAAAACCCTGGTATAACACGTTTAACTCGAAAAAATTTAGTGGGTACACCTTGGAGCGTAGCTAGTAATAATATTATACCAAATATGAAAGTTCGGATGGATAGATGGATGTTTGTTACTCTTTCACGCAAAAATTAATGAACGGATTTGGATGAAATTTAGTAAGCTGAGACCCTGGATTAACACATAGGCTAGTTTTTATCCCGAAAACATGTACCGGGTAACACCGCGTGGCGCAGCTGGTGATCAATAATATAATGATCTCATGTGTATTTTGAATGGACTTACTCTCTCCTCTCGAGCGCGGCGACTTCGCCCTCGAGATCTTTGGGATCGTTCTCTTCGTAGAGCTTCTTCGCAGTCACCAGGATGTCTTCGAAAGGCAAGTCATCAGGTAACTGCAAACAGAAGGTCGCATGATAAATAAGTTAAAAAAAAATATATATCGTAGGACTATACACACAGCGCCATCTGGCCCCAAACTAAGCAGAGCTTGTGTGATGGAAGTCAGATAACTGATAGAATACATAAATACTTTTTTTTGTTTGCTAGAGTGATATAGATGGCGCCACTCTCAGTTCGTGTTTCGGACTGTTTTAGTAATTTCATAGTAGTGAAGCATAAAATCAATAGATGGCGCTTTTTCGAGGGAACAGTTACCCTAGACAGCATGCAATGCAGCATGGCCATGTCGCACTCGCAGGTGTAGACCTCGAGCGCTCGGTGAAGAACCAGCGCCGCCGTCACGTACACGGGGAACAGCGGCGGCGCGCACAGGAAGTAGTCGTACAGCCGCACCACGTCCGCGTACCGGTTCAGGCTGTGCCCGAACCAGGTCAGGTACCACGGCAGCGCGAACATCGTGCCCACGCCCGCTCTGGAACAAGCACACAAAAGAACATCGTCACGTTAAAGCTAAATCACATGCAAAACTAAATTTGAAAGTTTGGACATCCATCCAAACTTTCAAATTGATGGATGGATGTTTGTTACTCTTTCACGCAAAAACTACTGAACGGATTTGAATGAAATTTTGTACCGAAAACATGTAGCATGTAGCTGGTAACACCGTGGGGCATAGCTAGTAACACATACATTAATATCTACATTACACCCGTGCGAAGCCGAGGCGGGTCGCTAGTTATGTACAAAGTAAAAAATATTGTAAACTACTACTAATCTAGGGTCTCAGCTACCTCCATACCAAACTTTCACATTTATAGTATTAGTGAGATACATACAAACTTTCCTCTTGAATCACTTTTATCAGTTGCAAGAAGAGGGGTCAAAGGAGCCCCCGGTTTCAGATCCTAAACATACTTGTCTAAATAGTCGGCAAGCTCCTTTTCAGCACGTCCAATGACAGGCAGCATGTAGTTGAGCAGGTGCTGCGTGGGCTGCATGGTGGTTTGCATGAAGGGCGCCAGCGGAGCCCCCGCGCCGTGTGACAGCCGGCAGAGAAGCGGGAACGAGGCGCGGTCCCCGCATACTAGCAGCAAAGTGATCGCCACGTCGTGGTACCCCTAACAACGTTCAAAATGTTAAACGAATTCAACGAGGATTTGAAAATGTTTGAACAATCAATAGCCTATCTTCAGGGCCATATTTTAATTTTGATAATAAAGCAAAAAATGTAAAAGTAATTAGACAAACGGGACGTTCACCTGATGGTAAGAGATAACGCCTGTCCATGATCATTGCAGCGACACACAGAACTTTTGAGTAACAAAAGCTCGAGCTGCCAGTGAAGAAAAACATCGTGAGGAAACCATAGCATGATGGTAGGGTACTTTCTAGTATTCGACTGGCTAGCTACCCTCCTAAAGTTTAAAATCTGTCGCTAAGCACTTAACAGTGTATTCCGGCAGCCTCACTTGATAGCCAGGTACATTCCAGGCTAGGTATGCTTTACTATCTTCAACCACACCATCACTTGAAATCAGGTGAGATGTGGTTATAAAAGGAACCTGGCAACAGTAAAAAAAAGTGCCCTTGTATCCCAGCTGGAAACCACAAACCACAACACACTTGTTTACCGATACAATGACCACATTCATTACGCAACTGATAACATTGTGAGGACAATGACAAGTTCATGGATTGTACTTGATTGAAATTCTAAGTAGGCTCCATTGTCTGCACATCATTAAGTTCAATGAATATGTTCATGAAGTAAGATGATGACTTTTTATATTCAAGCCAACAGCTGTGTACACAGGTTATAGTTAAACAAAAACATTTTTTATTTATTTACCAGAATATATGTATGTATACAAAGAAGTTTGTAACACAACTAGCGGTCTATCCCGGCTTCTCACAAGTTGAAATTTTTTTTTTGTTGACAGGCTACGTGTTTAACTACAGCTCGCTTGATTTTAAGTGAAGGTGTAGTCGAAGATGGTAAAGCACACGAAGCCTGGCTGGCTTGGCAAGAACTGGCTCAACATTAAAAATGCGAAAGTTTGTGAGTATGGAAGAATGTATGTTTGTTACTCTCTCAAGCAAAAACTACAGGACAAAGATTTGGATGAAATTTGGTATGGAGATAGCCGAGACCCTGGATTAACACAGGCTAATTTTTATCCCGAAAACATGTAGCGGGTATCATCGCAGGGCGCAGCTAATATGAAAATTAAGAAAAAGTCAAAACTGACCTGATAATACTTTAAATGTGGATACTTCATGATGACCCGTAGTATAAGAATCGTGAGCTGATCTTGCAATGCAACTCGCTGCTCATATGGAATGCCGGGAGGAAACCGTTTCAAAGACCGGTTCACATCTAACACCACCTAAAATAGACAAGTTAATTCAAGTTAAACATTCTGCATAAACAGTTCCACAAAAACAGCAAATTGATAATACATTAATATTTTTGTTTTTACAAATACAAATCTTTTATTAATAACACCAAAGTTATAGGTCATTTTTCCATTCATATTTAAAAATATCAAAATCATAAACATAATTTTATTGACACTTAATTATATTGATATAATTATTTCATTGGCATTTTAATTGTATTGACATAATATGCTATGATTTTGATATTTTTATTAAATGTGAATGGAAAACTGACCTGTTACTTTGGTGTTATTAATAAAAGATTTGTATTTGTATTTGTAAACCATCATCTATAAGCTTATCAAAGTGGCTGGAGCAGTGATGCCAGCAAAGATTTTAGAGCCTAACTCTACCATGAACTAAAATGAACTTGATGAACTTGGGAAGGTGGTAGCAGGAAAAAAGCATAATCACCATAAACAAAATTTCCAGAAGATAGAATTTTCTTATGAGTAGTAAAGACAGGTGCTATATCTTAAATACTAATAAGAAACTGTAATCATGAGAACAGGCACAGACCAACAGTGGACAGTTTATAAAAGCACAGCTGATACTGTAAAAACTGCAAATGTTAGCAATGTTTCATCATATCAACTGTGCACTGTGTACATAAATGTTCATTGATTATAGCCTGGGGCTAGTTTTTTTTATGTAAAAAGTAATGAGACGAACGAGACATTCTCCTGGTGGTAAGAGATAACACCTATCCATGACCATTGCAGAGATACACAGAACTTTGAGTAGCAAAATAAAGTCCAGAGTATCACTGCTTTGGTACTTATTACTTTGAGACTGGATGGTTAGTCTCAACAGCCCAGTAATTTTGCTAGCTGCAGTACCCTTCAAACCGGAACACAGTAATGTTTACACACTACTGCTTGGCGGCAGAATAACTGGTACTGCGGTGGTACCTGGTAGTTACTTAGCTTGATATCATTGAATATGTCCAAGTGAGATTTTGGTTAGAATAATTAGTTTATGATTTTAATATAAGAATTGCCTAGTAATTATTTACCTGATTGTATTCACTATGTGTTGAAAGTTCATCTAATGATGGAGGGTCAGTCAATTCTTCCTGTGTCACTCCAACAAGCAGTGGCCAGATCTTTCTTCTGTATTCATCTAAATGCAAAAAAATATGCCGATATTACTGATTAGGCAGCTAAGTTAATCTGTAGTTATCAATATTGATAACAATATCACAATAACAATTAATATGGCAATGAAATACTGTATAGTACTACTGTTTAGTAAGAACATGAATCACTGTTAACAACGCTTTTTTTGGTTTACGCAATTAAACAAAAATTGGGAAGTACTCACCGCATATTAGTCCTCCTTTGCTTGTGGCCAAATTCTGCCATTGTTCGAGATTCACGATATCAGGGTCATTCAAGCATTTTTCGATTTCTTTCCTTTTTTCAGTAATATCAGGGTCTTCGAACTCGAACTCTATACGAAATCAGACATATTATGACGCGGCAACAACTACCCAACACTTTCACTCACAGTTTCTAATTGGTAAACATTAAGTAATGAATAACATTTCCAATGTTGACAAAAGTTTTATATACGCGGAAGATATCAAGTAAGAGAATAATTAGAAAGTGTAATTAAATTGTTTACAATACCTTGGTCGAATTTCAGGTCGGAAGGCGTAGATATGTCATCAATATTTTTGGCGTGATTCAAGTCGAAATGTTGTTTCTTCGGCACTGGAAGATGGTCTTCGTTAAAATTCAACTTATCACCGATGTCGGTGTCCGTATTATTGGTATCCATGATAAAAAGTTACAAATTACTCGACCGAAAACATTACAGCATTCTTTTCAATATCAAGATTTTCGATCATCCAGTTATCAGAGAATGACATGCACATGACAGTAGAGATTGACAGCTGATGATTGTTAAATTTTTGACAAATGACAGTGACGTCGACAGCACAGTCCGAAATAAGCAAACATTGATAGCACATTGGCCAATTACTTGAAGGGAAACTTGCACATTGGCACGAAGCATTACGTCAAATAAAAAAAAACATAAACCTATATACTCGGATTAAAAACTACTAATCTGTGCCTATATAAAACAATCATCATAACAATAAATTAATATTCAGACTCTGGTTATCAAGGAAACTCTAATAAATTTTAGTTTTAGAACGCAATTTTACATCCCGTTTCACTTGAGTGTTCTTCACATAAAAAACCGCCTTTAAATTTAAATTTGTAAAATATGAAATAATTATGTTCTGATAATATTAATAAAGGAAAAAAACATTTGGTCTTTTCTTAATAACATAATTACTTTAAAAAAAAATTGTATTAGATACTATATTAGTTCCAAAAGTAAAAAAAATAAATACTCGTATTTGTAAATTGATATCTCGGAAATCAACACCGCTCGTGCAAAGGCTTTATCAGCTATTATTGCTTTCATGGTTTACGTACTACGTAAACCAATGAATTTCTAACGTAAACGACGTTAAATGTATGACAAAAAGCAGTTTATATTCATTGCCGCTTGGGGCGCAGTTCTACTTTTTTCTCCGCCGGCGCGTTCACAAAATTGCCGCCAATGCCGCCATGCCACCAGCCCACTCTGGAAGTCTTGAAGATTTTCCGACGCCAAAATATAAATACCATACCCTCACAAACTATAAGCCGTTTATTATGACAAGACCACCGCTCGGTTCGAGTTCTGCAACACTGGTATAAAAAAGTCCAGTGTTTAATGTTATCAAAAATTCTTAAATTTCTTCATACATTATTTCACGATGTCGCTAAGTTGTTTTTATGCCATAAAAGCTCGAAGATTTTCCCGTAAAAATAAAAAAAATAATTATGAGAGAAGCAAAAGCACATGATGGTAAGCGCTGGTCGATAAAGCTTTGAACACTACACTGCAATTAAAGACTATTTAACTAGATCATTAGTTTATGGTATGCATTATAGCTACTGCACCATGTTTTGTCATCAATATTATAGTAGGAAGTGTTTATTTAATAAAAGATTACCAAAAAATAGTAAATAATGCTTGTTCATAAATACTTACAGTACCTAAATGAAAACCTAAAGCAGAATGTTTATGTGATTGAATAAATTTAGCTTTGAAAAAAAAAAGAATACGAATATATAAATTACTTTCAAACGCATAAAGGAAGATGGAAAGGGTATGTAACTAAGAAGTATATTCGAGTCAATGAACTTATTTACAACGGTTTTTGAGATCCTCTTTGCCTCCGCCTGCTGATACCAATTGTTAAACTCATAAATTTAATGACTTTATTGAGCATAGCGTTTTGTTGCTCTTTGGGTGGTTAGAATTTAGTTATTTATATCGGAACCCTGTTCCCCCACATCAAATCAAAAACAACACTGATTTATGCTCAGGATTTATGCTTTTGCCAACATGACAGCCAAATCAAGACATATGTCAGTTATGTTTGAAACCACCTTGATTGAATTTTGGTACTGAATAAAAATTTGTAAAATAGTAAACAATCAAAAATACATTTTACAATGGATATAAACGTCACAACTTCCAATGAGCAAATAAGAAAAATAGAAGATATTATTGATATTCAAAAAGCAAATGGATACTTTTCCGTGCGACAAGTAGCTTTTAGCCTACCCACAGAGTCCGAGAACCCTGTGGCGGCAAACATCGCTCGAAGCGTAGAGTCGGGACTTTCCAAGACGAAGACGAACAGCTTGGATAAAAAGAAGCTAAAGAAGCTGCGCTCGAAGCGACACAAGAGTCCAATGCCAGACGTGATCTCGTGGCCAAGCGACTCGGACATTACAGTACTCAGGATGAAGCTGACTCTAACGAACAGCGACTTAAAAGATAAGGTCGGTAGCTTGATCCCTGGAGACGGCCTCCATCAACCCGACAGCTCTTCAATGGTCAACCTGGCTACTCTGATGAGGCAGTCGCAGCCGCCTTCCAAGCACAGCATCATAGAGGAATACCTGCTGCCTCTAACCTCTTGGGAGCTTGGGCAAGACCTCGATACTGAGAATAAAATGGTGATTGAAGAGAAATGTCCTGCGGATCGTATAACTGAACTTAGCTCTAAAGGTTTCGCGGTATGCAGCCGACCGGAGAATGCCGATGAAGTTCACCAGAATGACGGTGAAATATATTCGGAGGCCAGCACCAAGTCTAAGATAGCGAGGTTCCTCCGCTTGTACTTTTGCCCGTGTTGCAGATGTCTTTATAAAATGGAGAATATGAGCGACGACCACTCGACGTACTGGGAAAAACGTAAAGGACAAATATTTCAGTAGGTAGAGATTTAAAGCTCAGACGCTCTAATGATTTCGTTGCTATAAATTGTGAGTTCCATATTTTGAAATAAATCTATAAAAAAAGAGATCTATTAAAAAGATATTTTTTAGATTCTAGATGTGTTTACCATCTTCGACCATACCGCCACTTAATATCCGGTGAGTTGTATTCAAACATCTAGCCTATCAACAAAACAGGTAAGAAATTCACAAATCTGCTGTTTTCCCCAAAAAAAATAGATTTATTAAACCGCATAGTAGGTTACGTATATAGGGTACGCTAGAGTAGGTAGAGTTTGAACATCGTTTGTAAGGAATTACTACCATAAGAGATTAATGAAAAGTCTGATACTTTTATAGAATGGCGAAGTTGATGGTTCGTGCCCGAATGCCATGCCAGCCATGTCAACGTCATATTGTTTTTTTTTATGGTTGACGGGTTCGATATGTGAACCAACCTTGCTAATAACAAACTCCTGGTTATAGGTACTTGTTCAAGAATTAGATAGATAGATACTAGAGATAGAAATTCTTTATTGTGGTCGCCTCAATTGATCCACCTTGATTATAATTTGTGAGTGAATGTGTGTATGAGAGCGTGTGTATATGTGGTATATGATATAGTCTGTGTGGTGTGTAGTGTACACAAATAATTTTGTTTTAGTTGTCAATAAAAACGTAAAAAATACGATGGGAATGCCGTATGGCTGCCCCAAAAGTCCTGTCACTAAATCAGAATTTAAAAAAACTCAAGATAGTGCCACAAGTGGCGGCCTTATCACTAAGAACAATCTCTTCCAGGCAACCGAGATGTTCAAAAATGCTAATAATAGTACTTATAGCAAAAACAATATAACATATACAATACAAAATAATAATTTAGCAAATACCTAACACAATTAGACAATAGACAATACTTTATTTATAACATAAAACATATTCCAATACAATTACCAATACATACAAAAATAAATAACAAACATAATTTAAAATCTAGCTAGCTATTAACGCTACCCACCAGGTGATCGTAATCGAATGCATGCTTAGTTAAGCTTAGTTAGCCGATGTTAATAGAATCTGCCAACTGCGAGTTGGAACCACTTGAAGAGGACCTAGTGCCGAGCTACAATCATTCGAAGGTTATTATATTTTATAGACTTCACTATAATCAAACCAAGTTTAATGCTTCATGTTTTTACCGATTTTAACCTTAAAGCAAAAACAAAAAAACGCAGAAGTCCACGTTTATTGTTATGGACGTTATTGCTTCCATCTTAACTTTTTACTTTTGTTATAATTGTCTAATAAAATTTAACACGTATTCTGTGTCAATTTCAGCTTATTACCTATTACGGTTGAAAAGACACGGGTACTAAAATGTATGATAGCCCGACAGACTGTGATATTGCGCTGAATGGATCCCCATAGACAACCTCCATAGAAATACGTTTTGGACGGACCAAAAATGTTAATGTCATAAACATTACGACTACAAGTTATAACAGAAATATAATATGACTAGATATATTTTTAGGGCATCGATCAAGTCGCGAGCCTACGCCAAAAATGGAACTTCACCTGAATTGAAACTCATAAAATCAATAAATACGTTTACTATACCCACACACTCACCCTCACTCTCTCTCTCTCTCGAACTCTACTTGGTTTTAAAGTTAGGTGTATCACCATCATCATCCATCCACAACCTTCTTTATCACACTGCTGAGTATATACCTCGGTCCTATGCTAGTCTGGTCCAGGTTCGTCTAGCGACAGTGACGATATCGTCGACATATTTTGCGGCTGGACGATCATCGCTCTGTTTACCTTTCCTAGACCACCACTCAGTTACAACATTGATCAAACTGTTATCACTTCTTCTAGCAACGTGTCCTGCCCAGCTCCGCTTGAGATTTATAATTTTATAGCTGCGATACCGACGTCTCGAACTCTCGAACGTTAGGTGTATTGTGTGTTAAAATTCAGAAGGAATACCTACCGCTAGTAGGTACCTATAGAGACTGGCATACTGTCTGCTCCAAATATTTGCGTTAAAATCATGATATAACACTGTTTTCGACTTTCTGTTTTATCAGCACTTGAATCCGACATAACTTAAATTTCCTCGGAACGAATCGAATACCCAGGCTATGTTAACGCTAACAAGAATTGTTCAAAACCTAGCCTAAATTTGATTAAAAATAAATAGACATAGTTTGTTTACCGCGTCGAATGCATCAACAACGTCACGTTCCTGCGGATGATCGCATCTTTCACCACTTTCGATTTTTACAACCGCGAATTCAATCGATTTATTACGAGCGACGAATTAGTATAATTAGCTGCTTCCGAAGCTAATTTTTTTTCGTTGAGGTGACAATAGAAATATGATCAGTGGATTAGTTTAGCATTTTGCAGTGTGTTTGGTTTCGCGTAGCATTGCCAATCGGTTTCATTTGTCGGCCTCCCCAGGCGGTGCGGCGGCGCGGCCGCTTGCAAGTTATAAAGGCAGGAGAAAGCACTGCGCGAGTACAGTCGCGTCTACATCGGCCACTCTGCTGCGTTTTTGGTCGTTTCGCGCCCTTATTTCGCGTGCAATTCAGTGTTGCAATTGTTCGGACACATTTTACTTCGTGAACAACTATGGAAATGAGGTAAACATTTTAATACTAAAATTTACAAATAAATTAGGTATTCATTTATATATTTTTGCAGTGGGATTACATTTGAAGAGCTTCTAAAAGCTAGGACCTCCTATTTTATATCACGATACCTACAGTCTTAATTATAATGGTATACGACAGAACCGCATGTCTATGATTTCATAACTTACTTGCCGATTTTCAAATTAATCTTCATCAAAATATTTAATTCATATTAAAAGATTTCCAAAGATAAAAAATGTGTAGTAATTTATTAAATTTGCGTTAAGTATTAAACACATATTTTTTTATCTATATCCATTGTTCTATACACCCTTCTTATGCAGCTTGCGATGCTGTCATGTACCTACAGAGCATAATACTTTGTTAGAACAATTTTCTATTGCGGTAAGAAATTGTGAACTTTCCCACGTATATACGAGTGATGCGCCGAGTTAACCAAGTGCCTAGTATTTATTACATATTTATTAGTACGGTCAGTTACAGAGATTCATGTTTTTAGTTTTCGTTTTTCATGACTGAGTATAAACATATTTTGCAGACAAATCTGAGTCCAAAGTATTTTAAGCAGCATATAAAAAAAACAATTAGAGAATAAGAAGGTAATAGTCCAAGACTAGCTGAATCCAATCTAATTTTATATAACATTAGTATCTCTATCATTTTTATACAACTGCCAAAAAAATGATCATGTGATTTTCTTTATTCCGCCCAAATATGTATATGCCTGAATAAATTTGTATGGGGTATCATTGGAATCCCTACCTCATCCTCAGTGACACCGGTAATTTAAAACTGGTTCCATTTTCAAACTTATAAAAAATAAAATAAATATAAATTAGGGAAAATAAAATGTAGTATTCAAGAGTTATACCTATTTTTATTGTATATCTGCTTATAAGGTGTTTTGGTCCGCTCCGCTTATAAAGTTTATTCTTATTTTAAAATGAACTTCCACAACGTAACGCCTGAATCAATCAATTTAAAATAAACCTATTTTCGCCATGACAGTCATTTTTTTTATTATTTATTATGCCAAAAAGTAACAAGGGGAGGACAGCGTTTCTCAGCTGTCCTGAGAGAAAGAGATGTCGAAAACCATTGTAGCGGTACCTACACAGAACTTTGAGAAACAACTTTAACTCTAGGATATCACTGCCTTGGTGTTCATTACTTTGAGACATTAGAAAGTTATTGTAACAGGTGTTCAAGTTTACTCTGTGTGATCATAACCAGGTGTAGCATTATATATTTATTTCTTGTAAAATAAGCAAACATAGAATCGTGATCTTAAAAAAGTATTGCTATGAAGATTTCACGGTTTGTCAAAAGACAAAAAACATTTTGAATATTATGAACTGTACCAAACCTTATATTTATATTCGGCATTCGCTTTTCTTTCTTTTACTGACTTTTACACGACTGCCCAAAAAAGGAGTGTAATGTTTTCAGTGCTCATGTAGGTATGTATGTAAGTTTCTTTATCCCACCATAACATTTAAATACCTGAACAGATTTGCATGTATAGGAATGTCGTTGGAATCCTTACCTATATCATCAAGAGTCACAGCGGCGATACTAAAAAAAAAATTGTTTATTTATGGACAATCGCGCTACTTTTAATTTTCTTAATTATGCATGTTTCTAGTCTGAAATTTTCTTCATAATTTTGCCACTACAAAAATCAGCCGTAACAAAAACGTAGAAATCTTAGTTATTTTAATTTCTACATGAAATGTCTTATAATTTTTCTCTCTACGTATTTAGGTCTTAAATTGTGTATTTTTTCGTAAAAGTAATGAGACTAATAAGATGCTCTCCTGATGGTAAGAGATAACGCTTTTCCATGACAGCGATACACAGAACTTTGAGTAACAAAACAAAGTCCAGGGCATCGCTGCTTTGGCGCTCATTACTTTAAGGCGATAGTAAGTCTTAACAGCCCTGTAACATCGCTAGCTGCAGTAAGTACCTTTTAAATCAAAACACAGTAATGTTTACTCCGTACTACTTGGCGGCAGAATTTCTTGTACTGCGTTGGTATACCTTCCCAGCTGACCTCTAACTAAAGAGGAATTGGAATCTCATTAAGAAATCTGCCGAAGAACGATAACTAGAAGATCATTTAAATGCAACAAATTAACATTGCAATATCTAATTCATTTTTTGCTACTGTAAATGTCGTTTAGCATAACAAAATAAAATTTGTATTGCTGAAGAAATTGTGAAATGTACTCAGCTAGGCTATTGTCTAGAACGCCTACACCCGAATCCTAGATTCATTTCAAGGCTTTAGAATTCTGATTGTCTGCTTTGCTTTGATACAAAAAGTACAAGGTGATATTAAAATGTTGACTATCGAGTAACTGAGAAAATTAATACGGTATTTATGCAATACAATATAATAATGTTTACGTTCTTATTTATAATAACTTTTTATATCAGGGATATTAATTTAAATCTAAAGTCTGGGTCATTGTTAGTTATTTGCTGTTTAATAGTAACAATTTATTTCATTAAAAAAATGACCTGGTTCCTATTAATACTTGGACAACTCCACCCCGAGCTTAAAATGTCCAGTTCCATTTCAGGCTAGATGTGCTTTATCATCTTCGACCACAACGTCACTTAACATCAGGTGAGCTGTGGTCCAACGCCTAGCTTGTCAACCATAAAAAATATCAAACTACAAATTAAGTAATACTTACATTTTTTGCATATTCTATCGATTACGTATTCCACAAACGAGATAAAAAGTATTTTGATTTAGCAAATAAGCACTCCATTTTGTCACATTCGTTACGTAAGTACATATTATGTAGGTACATACATACAAATATTTAATTGAGAACACCAAAGTTACAAGTCAAATTCAGTAATCATTTTAAATACATATATCAATAAAATGTCAAAACTCTAATTACATGTCAATGAGAAAAAAAAAAATGTTTATGTTTAAAAATATATTATGCTTTCTACATACCATACATACACATTCATACAAGCTTTCGCATTTATTGTATAATATGTAAGTGTGATAATCATAATCATAATCTATTTATTAGTAATAGGACATTACAAGTCAGTCAGATATAAAATACAATTAAATACAGTGAAAACAATGTCAAAGTTAAACTACAATTAATGTCACATCTCAATCATAGCTTTAATGTAATGTCATTAATAAAAAAAAATAAGAAACGTCAGGCAAAGAATAGTAAAATAAATTATATGAAAATATGTCAATTAAAAACATATTACAACATAACAACAAACCAACATACAATTCTTAATATTGAATGTCATATAAAGCCCAACTCAAACCGGCTAGTCTGGAATCCTAGCTATCCTAGTTCCTTAGTGAGCTTAACAAATAAATTATCTTTATCTTTATCTTTATCTTTATCTTTATCTTTATCTTTATCTTCCAAGCGTTGGCTAGTACTCAATTGGCCTTATAACACAGGTGTTATCGTAACAATGAGTAGAGTAGAAGTTTGACACCAACCAGTGTTAAAGGCCCAATTAAGAAACTGGTCGGACTGTTACGTAACAGACGGTAACTTAACAAGTTCAACTTAGCATACGTTTTGTATGTTTGCTTGCTCGGTTGCAACAAGTGTTGGGTACACAATGGGCTCTCAAATCCACCGTGAATTGTCTGCAAGATGGTGTTTTACTTTGCGTTACATTACAAAATTAAGTCACACAACTCTAATGGAATTACGTAAGTATATTTTTGATTTGAGATTCACAAAATCTCAAATCAAAAATATAAAGTCTCAAAGTAATGAGCGTCAAAGCAGTGATGCCCTGGACTTTGTTTTGCTACTTAAAGTTATGTTTATCGCTGCGATGGTCATGGACAGGCGTTATCTCTTACCATCAGGAGAGCGTCTCATTCGTCTCATTACTTTTTACATAAAAAAAAAAAACTTATTAGCACTTTCGTTATAGTAGAGTGCCCGGAGCGTTAAACCTCGGACAATTTTTAGGGAGAACATAATTTAAAAAAAAATGAAATGTTTAGCTAATAAATATATAAAAAGTCTATTTATTTATTTTATGTATATAGAATTACATATATTTATAGTCTCAGTTACTATATGTTTAAAAGTAAACAGGTTCCTTATAGGTAACCGTGTTACATCCTAGACCACATCGTTGCTTAAGGTGGTTCGATTTCCATACAAATAATTTTTTGCCAATTTATGGACAAATGGAGCATAATTTTACAGTGAAATCACAGCCTGGCATTTATTTTGGTCTTTATTTGCGGTAAATTACAATTGCTTGAATAAAACAGTAGATTATTAGCTTAGTTTACTGTTTTATTCAAAAATCATAAATGCATAAATTTGATTTTCTGCTAATAATCTACTGTTTTATTCAAGCAATTGTGATTTACCGCAAATAAGGACCTAAATAAATGCCAGTAGCTGTGATTTCACTGTAAAATTATGCTCCATTTGTCCATAAATTGGCAAAAAATTATTTGTATGGAAATCGAACCACCTTAATATCAGGCAGTAGGTATGTGTAGGTATGTGTATGTGTATGTCAAACGCGAACCTATTCCGTATTAAAAAAATAATCGGTAATAAGTTCTTAGGTAAATAAAGCTTTCTTCCGTTACCTTTACGTTCGATTCATTGAAACCATTTTGTCAACAAAGAATGATGTACATTATCGTGAGTATCCTAGAATCCTTTGTTACTTAAATACATTTTCACGGTGCCGTGATTTCACAGCACCTAGATTACAATACTGACCTCGTTTTGTTGTTGATCTAAGAAAGTTACGTGGACAGGTGTGACCGTGAATCTTATTTTATGTAACGTTACATATTTCCTCGTACATACAAAAGTTAATATCTAGGTATTGATGCCAATTTTGATATTTTTAATTTGGCAGACTTAAACTTACTAAAAATGTTGCTGCCTATTTTTATATGTAAACTAGCTTCGCCCCAGCTTCGCACGTGTGAGACAAACGAGGCGCTTTCCTGATGGTAAGAGATAACGCTTGTCCATGACCACTAGTAAGGCACTATTTATCAGCACTAGCAAGATGACAACTTTTAGTAAGTTATCTGTTTCTTTATAAGTAAGGGAGTGTATAAATGCAAGCTTACAAAATCGTAGCACTGAGTTTTTCAATTTTCACACGACTTCATATTATGTAAGAGACTGGAATCTGGATACCTCGCGTAACTTGTTCCATAGATTAATACGGTTTACGTTACGCGATGTGAGAATTATTATTAGTTACGGTTAAGAGATGCATTTATTTCTATTTAGTATTTAAATAAGTGAAAATTCTAATAGATAAGCATCTATAGCCAGGACCAACATAAATTTGACTGCTCTATTAGCTCAGTTGGTAGTGTATATACTTAAAAGCAATGAAACGAACTAGATCCGAGATATCGCATGTCCATAACAGTTGCAGTGATACACAGAACTTTGAAAACAATAAAGTCTTTCTTTGCATCGTTGCTTTGACGCTCATTACTTTGAGACGTTCGACTTTCATTTGTGAAATTCGGTATAATACGTACTAAATATATAACAGGCTAGTTAAAACGCATTAATACAGAAAAAAATGTAAATGTATTTTTTCCAAAATAAATTATAGGGAGTGTCATGTAAGGATTCAAACGATACCCCATACATCCAAATTTTTTCAAGCATTTAGAAGTTTTTTTTAATACTTTAAATAGATCTACATTTGGCCACAAACTCGCCTAATGTAAAGCGACGGTGTGGCCGAGGATAGAGCACGCTGATCTAGAAGAAATCTATTCACTCTAGCCTTAAAAACGTCCAAATTGTAGTTTATAGGAAACAGAGAACCCGGCAATGAGTTCCATTCATGGGCTGTACGCATCGAAAAAGTAGAGCGGAATCGCTGCGTACGAATATTGGGAACGTCCACGAGGAACGGATGGTACTGTGCCGTTTTTCTGCTTGGTGAATAAAGAAACACAAATACATACATACATACCCTGAAACATTACACTTGTATTTTGGGCAGTCGTGTAAAAATATGTGATTCCTGAAGGTTTCAAAATACGTCATATAACCTTGAGTGTGAAACTTTCGGTGTTATATAACTTTAATTATTTACCTGTACCTATCAGTGTTTCATTTGATATTATTTCCTAATGTAGGTGTGCTTATTACATACTTCTAATCGTTGCAGTAATTTACTTAATTAACTAAACAGTCAAAATGATTTAGCTTGGCAGATTGCCAGGAAATAAATGTTTAGCATGTTCAATTGTACATTGTACGTGTATAAATTTTCTAATGTACGATCATTGAGCAATTCGTGAAACCTTAGTAATGATGGCAAAGGGTGGGAGTTAGATATTGAAAGAGTACTACCGTTTACTAATTCAAATAAACTTATGTTTAGTGTCACATAAAAGGGCTACCGCGGGTATTAAAAAAAAAATTTCAAAAGCCTTTCTTTTTATCCTCATACGTTATAATAATATTTAGAATTTTAGAGCAAAATTTCGAAGGTTGTTGGGGGTCTCCTAACTAGGCTATAAAGGCTATGAATGTAAAGAAAAAAAGAAAAAAAGAAATTTCACTAAAGCGTGGCAATCCCAAAATACATGAATTCACTTTATATAGGACGTGTGGTACCTATTAGTTTCTTGTCTACAAAATTAAAGTAAAATTCAATGATTTTAAAATGTTGATTATTATCTACTAAATGAATCCTAACAACTTGCATAATTTCAACGACATTGATTTAAATTGGTCGCATCATAGCACAACATCAACTAGACAAACGCTCAGCATATCTGTGCATTTATCTTAAACTACGCTATTAAACTTACGAAACGAAATGCTCGAGCCAATTTGCGATCGAGTGTGAATTTAATTCACAATGGGCGATCAATTTGTCTTGGGCAACGCGCACGCGTCTCTGATCGCACCCCATCACACTTGACACTGACATACATCTGGGAACCTACCACGAAGTCAAAGACATTCTCAATGTCTTTTAAGCATTAAACTGATTAAACAAATCTCACTATACTCATCCTTCGACTACACGTAGTTGAGTAACCTTAACATGATTCCAAACAGGTATATGCTAATTATTAATGTTTTCTAAATGGCGGATATTGCTTTATTAGAGTAATTGATTTCTCGGATGACATTTCATTAATTTCTTAATCTTTATTACTTTTATGATTTAGTCACGCTTGCAACACTTTTACTTAAGCACTAGTGCTAATTATATCTGTTACAGCATAAACCTAAATCTGCATAGAGCTTTTAAGTAGTTATAGCGGGAAAGATCTTTAGTCGTAAGTGAATCGGTTTCTTCTAGGCAAGCGTGCTCCATCATAGACCGCATCTTCGCTTAACATCAGGGGAGGATGACGGTCAAACGCAAGTTACAAAAAAAACTGGTTTAAAGGGTTTTCCCCACTTCTTCCTGGCCTTATCAATGTATACAAATATTTTAAATACATATCAATAAACTTGTACCTTGATTAAATGTGTAGGTAAATTGCTAACGGCAAACGAATCAGGGATAAGGTCAATCCACTTTCATAATATCATTTCTAAATTTAGACCTGTACCTGCGGAGCCCGGAGGTCCTAAAATAAGGGCATTGGCCTCAAATTTAAAAAGTATTCTGGCAGATTAGGAAATATATGGCATGTTTGTTGATATTTATGTATGAATCAGTACAGCGTGGGAGTCAAAATGTTCTTTAAATATCTGCATTAATTTTATAAGCTACAGTGTTTACAGTTCAAAAAAATTACAGATATTTAAAAGATTCTGATCCTATATAAATATGTAATGAAATCAGTATGAAAACTACTTTAAGACTCGTAATTTTTATCCTGGAAAGAAGTTTAAGGTGGCTTACTCTGCGTAAAATCGGCTATTAGGTATGTACTTAGGTACATACAGACAATACTTACTAAACTCTCGTTGCAGAGTATATATTTCTTCATAGCATCCAGTTTGAATGGACAACAAGCTGGCTAACCAGATACACCGAGACTAATAAGCTTTAACAACGCATTTGTGTAGCTTTCGGTTCGAACAGCCATAGCTAAATACCCGCTACCGTTAACGATTTTAAAGTAAATGATAAAAGTATCTACTTTGTAGTGCTTAAATACTGAGTAGGTACTATAACTGGAGACAAGACAAGCATGTGACGTCCAAAAAAATCTTGAAAAAAAATTATAGGCATATCAATAGCATGTGGGTCGAAGATCACGTGAAATATGATTGTCTTGTGCAAAACACCCATGCAGCCAATATGAATATTAGGTAGCTCTTATTACAATACAAGTAAAAGATGTAGGCGAGAATTGATTAGCAATTGTGAAAGCAGAGACCTTGCCCTAACAAGCAATCGTGGCAAACATGTCATGCGCATGCGCACTTTGGCCACCTGCGTACCTACGTCCAATAAAGCTGTTCTAAAACCTAAACTATCCTGAAACCATGTGCGTTAGTGAAATGACTTAAGGTTTAAAGTTAATAAGCTATGTGCTTAGTTATTGCATGGGCGCGCCGTGTAATAAGTCTCGCGCTAGAACTGTAATATGGGACATACTACACTGCTCTTTTGCTTATGCACATATTATCTAGTACTTATCTTTCAAATTACTACTTATGTGTTCGTAGGTTCTACTCTACATATAAGACTATCACCGTGACTGCTTGGCATAACGATTATGTTAATTTATGTAAATGAGATCAAAGAAATTTCATTAAATGTAATTGTGATCATGAAAGTAACAATTTCGGTGTAGTATTGCGTAAGAACTTATAATCCAAACGACTTTTCAGCTATTTCCAGATCTCTTGGTTCAGAAGTTCTATTTCTAGCTGGAAAATCGTTTGATATATATTTGCTTAGAGTGTGGTTTGTTGTGTCTTTGTGTGTGTTTCATGGTATGTCTATTTTCGTTCCCAATATAAAAAATAGGGCTGAGTTAGCGAAATTTTTAATATAAACCAATGATCGTAAATGGATTTTTGTAACTGCAAAACATTACGTATAATCCTACTTAAATATTGTATTATTATAAATGTGAATGTATGGCATTAGTTTTTATGTTAATTTAGTGTTGGGATGTTTGTTAATCAATCACGCAAAAACGGCTGAACGGATTTGGGTGAAATTTGGCATATTACCTGGATTAACATACTTTTACACGCACAGCCCTGTTGGTGCATTGGTAGCATGTCTGCTTCGAGAGCTGAAGGGCGTGGGTTCGATTCCCACTCAGGACTAACAATTGTGTGACTAACATCGATGTTTGTTCTGTGTCTGGGTGTACTGTATATATCATAAGTATGTATTTACAAAAAAAAAAAGTATTTAAGTATTCTATCAGTTATCTGACTTCCATCACACAAGCTCTGCTTAGTTTGGGGTCAGATGGCGATGTGTGTATAGTCCTACGATATTTATTTATTTATTTATTTATCTAGGAAAAGCAATTTGATTTCTGTGGGATTAACAAATAAGTAACGTATGTATTTGAAATTTTATATTGAGGTGTCTTATGGAACATTATTCCGGAATATCGGTATTTTTTATAATAATCTTAATAATTAAGTAGCGCAAGTTTCAAGAAAAAAAAAATACAAGAAGTATTTTACTGAGTAATCACTTATTAGGTTTTCCTTATACGACAAGGAAAATACCTTATACAGCGATTCCAATAAATATTTGCTGTACCACTTAACCATACATCTTTGAAGTTCAACATCCTTCGCGGCACTGCACTTATTCAAATCGATTACTTTGATTATCTCAGAATATTTTTATTCGATAAATTAAATAATCGAACGTTACTCGGATCGGATGTCTCACAAATCAAACAGTAGCTGTTTGCAGTATCGCGTGCTGACACGTCACTATCCGGATTTCACTTTCAATTGCGTAAGGTAAAATACTATTTATAAAGTAGTTCTAGATTAAACCTGACTTAAAAGCTCGACGCCTTACTATGTGCGGATGCTATACAATCACCAGATAAGAGGAAATATATGAAGACAAGAAGTATCGATATTATACGGATTGTATTCAACCACAATTTCCTACATAAAGTAATACAAATAAGCACTTATTATAAAACCAGTCTTAGGTTTTCTAAACTTGTTAGCTATCTATTTTGATTGTAACTGAGTACAAATGTAACAAACGTATTTCAGACGAGGAAGAAGAATTTTTTCGGACAAGGAACTCCGTGACTCTGAGTAGATCTCTTCCCGCGGTATACAAATTTTGACACATTACTAATTTCTAATAACTAAAATAAACAATAAAAATTACACTCAAACAATAGCAATAAACAAACAAATATACAGTTGACAGGGGACTGACAGTGGTGATCGGTGCGACCTCAGGTCGCAACACAACTTCAAGTCTGTCATCTGAGAGTCTGTCGGTAAACACAGCGCAACAAAACGATTGTCGTGACCATATCTGGCATCGCTGGTATAGCCCTATTTACAGCTCTGCAAACGATGTCGTCATGAAGTTTATATAAAAGCAAAAATAAAAAAAAGGTTTTTTGACTGCACCATCATAGTCAACCACAAAAAGGTACACGTAAGATTTCACTGATCCAACGTCTTATGTGCATTAACCATGCGACATGCCAGTTGTACAAAATGAACCAGCAATATTGACTCGCTGTCTCATTCACTGTACATCGTAACGCGCAATTATTTACACTTCCGTAAAGTACCTGGCACTGGCCACCACTTACCAGCTTACAAGTCACCTATTACAAAACGCTGACATAATGTTACGGGTCCAATCGAAGGTACATGCGCGGCCTGTGTATCTTTCCTACAACATAACTGTACAAAATGTTTACGATCAATTAGCAAAAGTTTGCCATTTAGGTAGGTATATGGTAGATAACGTAACTATTTAAATGTGCCGTTGCTTATCTGGGTAATGTTTCCTTAAATAATTATGGAAATAAAAACTATTTATAAATAACATACAAATTATAGAAAAATTAATAACCCAATTTTAAATTAACTAACTTACTCATTACTTTGTTTTGATGGTTAGTCTCAACAGCCCTGTAATTTCGATACCTAAAGCGGCGGCGCTGTTTTGTTCTTCAAAGTTCTAGGTTCCGCATAATCATGGGCAGGCGTTCGGACTTACTATCAGGAGAGTGTCACGTTCGTCTCATTACCATTACAAAAAAAAAAAGATTCTGGAATAGGTACCGTATAGCTATAACAGTTTTAATACGACATGGAAAAAATTGTCTTTGCCTGTTTTCGTGAACGTTTAGGATGGACTATAATTACTATAAAAAGGTACCTACTAGGTACTAAAAAAATCACGTCAATATATTTTATATGATATGATAGGTATTATAATTCTTCGATGGATTGCTTCTCTTTGTTGCGTACGTCAAATAAACGATAGACATTGGTGTCGTTGCCGAATATTGTGGAAACAATAAATTTGCTTCCAATTAATGTTGTAAGCGTCGGTGGCAGTCCAATGTTGCGTTATTGACAATGAAATGCGGCGGGTAGCACGACAGCGCTCACGATATGCGCCCGCGCACCCGGCTGACGCATCAGGGCTGGCAAAATCGAAAATTAAAAACATTGAAATTCAAAAAGAACTGGAGCTGGAGTTGCTATAAAAAAACGAAGTTGAAACAAAACTTTTTTTTTTCAAAAGAAAGGCTTCCTTTTGAAGTTTACTTTTGATTATCTGATGAAAAACTACATGTATGAATGTCAGAGTTTACATCATACACAGTACACACTAAAACGTATCGAATGGAGAAGTTTCCGTTTTTTAAGTATTTAAAACATACATTTATGTATAATTTAAAGCGCCTTTACGGTTTCATTAGCACAATTATTATTGATGCAGGCAAAATCAAAGATGTGTGAAAAGCAAACCACATCAAGATATGTCATGTTAGCTCATTTGGTAGAATATCTGCTTCAAGAGCTGTAGAGCGTGGGTTCGATTCTCACCAGGACAAACATTTCTGTGACAATAAATGTTTGTTCTGTGTCTAGGTGTGCTGTTTGCATTATAAGTATGTATTTACAAAGACAAAAAAGTATTCTAACATTTTTCTGGTTCCCATGGTACAAGTTTTGCTTAGTCAGGGACTAGATGGCGCTGTGTGAAAATGTCCTACGATATTTATATTTATTTTTATCAGAAATTATCATCATTATTTGTAGCTCGTGACAACCCTACAGTTTGTTTCTTACAGTCCGGAAAACAATAGTGTCATACAGCGGCTAATGCTTGCGTGTGGACATTAAATACCGGCAATATTGCTTTCCAGCTGGGTTTTGGCAATTTGACCTTTGACTAAATGGACAAAAACAATAGGCGTTGCGGCCTACGACTACCGATTACTAATTTAACACCAACTTTTAAAATTATCATCTTGCGCAATATGTACAGTATTGTACAGTTTCCGGTAATTGTAATATATATAATATAATAATAATAATGGGTAGGAGGCCCTTCTACGGAGAAGTTCTACCCATTCCATTATGAACACTTGTCAGACACTTTATAGATATTTATCGATTTTAGTGTTAAGGAAGAAACAATTGAGAGAATTCTTGCATTGCAGCAATTATGGTCTAGTTTTGAGGCAGTATTTTATTAAACGTAAGTGTTTATTAAATTTTAAGTGTGCTTTTAAACTTATTTCATAATTACAATTATTTTTAGTCTATCAAAATAAAATACTTTTTTTTTGTTTTGGTTGTCATTTTACATTGATGGTTGCATAGAAAATTTATATTCTTAAATATAGATATGTACCTTATATAGTACACCATTAAATGGTACATCATCGAAAACTTGCAATACCAAAAATAAAAAAACTTAGAATTTGATAGTGTTATATTAGTGTTCTACACCCCTACATGGTAATGAGCGCTAGAGCAGCGATGCCCTGGACTTTGTTTTGCTACTCAAAACTCTGTGTATCGCTACAATAGTCATGGATAAGCGGTATCTCTTACTATTAAGAGTGCGTCGCAAAATCTTCACTGTAATTTTACTTAAAAAAAATGGTATTTAGGTGTTGAAAAGATGAAAAGAGGGTGCCTTTATAATGGCTACGCACGCCCTAAATACCGAGTTTAAAGCTTGAGAAATGGCACAAAGCAAGAACGTGCTATGATCGAAAAAAAATACCAGGATTTTATAAAGTACGTACCTATACCGTATAAAGAATTAGCATACATAATGCCAGTGATTTCCAAACTACAATTAATCACCTAGCCTACGTCCGATTTAATGTGGCATGGCTTGATATGAATTGGCCGTTCAAGTACAACCTAACATTCCAATAACATGAGTGTCCTAGTTTAGATAGTAAGTGTTATAGATATGGACGTTACGTAGCAAATAGGTCAACATATAAATCATTGGTCCTACAATTTTTGCTTATCAAACGCATACTATATACATGAAGGTATTTCTGGGGCCCGCAGTCTACAATCATGGTGGTAGAGTACTTTCTGGTACTCGGCTGGCTAGCTACCACCCTCAAGTTGAAAATCTGCCGCCAAGCATCTAACGGTGTGTTCCGGCAGCCTCACTTGAGAGCCAGTTCCATTCCAGACTAGGTGTGCTTTACCATCTTCGACCACACCTTCACTTAACATCAGGTGAGCTGTGGTCAAACAACTAGCCTGTCTACCATTAAAAAAAAAAAATCTCGTACCCGCTTCCATTCGGGACGCACCTTCCATCGCGTGCTTCAGAAGCAAGCTAAGATCTTGATTTCAATAGACCTTGTTTTATGACTTAGATGATTATTTAAAAATAAGAGATTAGTAATTTGTTTAATCATATTGACATATTTTATATACATGTAGCATATTATTTCATTGACATTTTCATTGTATTGACATATGTTATGAGTTTGATATTTTTGAATATGAATGGAAAAATAAATAAATTTCGTAGGACATTACACACAGCGCCATCTGACCCCATACTAAGCAAAGCTTGTACTATGCGAGCCAGATAACTGATAGAATACTTAAATACATTTTTTTTTGTAAATACATACTTATAATACATACAGTACACCCAGACACAGCACAAACATTTGTTTTATATCACAAAATGCTTGCCCTGGGTGGGAATCGAACCCACGCCCCACAGCTCTTGAAGCAGACATGCTACCAATGAGCCAACAGGACTGACTTGTAACTTTGGGGTTATCAGTAAAAGAGTTGTATTTGTATACATGTAAATAATTCCCGAAGGTATGTCAAGCGAATATATAGGATCAAGAAGTCTACACCCATTTTGTACGCTAACTGTATTACTTATTATAATCTGTGGTTATAGAGTTATTATATTAGCTACTTTTATTTTGATTGAGTTGCGTTGATAATACGCAAGTTTTCATTTCACGAATGGATGATTTCGATGGAGAGAGCACTGGAATGCTGCTCCACTTCGATTGTCCACGAGAGAGTCTTTCAGCTCTATTTGTTGCTTTGCAACGTTTTCCAGAAATAATAGAAATTGATCAATGCAGTGCTAGATCAAAATTACCTCATCGTCGTCATTCTCGTAATTTGATTTTACTCTACCTATGATTCTTTGTGGGCTTGTATAAGATTGTATAACGGTAGCGCAAAAACAAGGATTGGAAACTGAAGTGTCTTTTAAAACAAAAATAAAATAACTTCGTAAACTAGGTGATAGACCTAACAAGCAGGAGGTTGTCTAGGCATTTACATACCGCAAGCATTAGTGTGTTCCCATTTAAAGGGTGTAAGTATCTTGTGAAATACTAAAGAAACATGACAAAATTAAAATAATTATGTAGGTCTACTTACTGCGTTCCGCGAGTTGAAAGACTTGTCTCGGCTTGCGTGCTAGCTACTGATGCTAGGGCTGACTGATGCTTTTTTAGTAATTAGTAAAATAAAGTAATGAGACGAACGAGACGCTCTCCTAATGAACGAAAACGCCTGTGGCCATGACCATTGCAGCGATACACCGAACTTTAAAGTCTAGGGCATCGCTGCTTTTGCGCTAATTTAATCAATGGTTAGTCTCAACAGCCCTGTAATTTTGCATACAATACCTTTGAAACCGTAAGACAGTATTGTTTACACACTACTTTTGTAGTACCTACGCAGATTCCGCTCTACTTTTTTGGTTCGTACGGCCCATGAATGGAACTCATTGTCGGCTTCCCTGTTTACCATAAATTACGATTTGGACGTTTGTGAATAGATTTCTTCTAAATCAGCGTGCTCTATCCTCGGCCACACCGTCGCTTTGCATTAGGCGAGTTGGTGGCCAAACGTAGATCTATTTAAAGTAAAAAAAAAGCGAACTCCTCTAAGGAGATCTGTTATCAAGTAAAGACAAGACGTTTTGACAGTATACCTGTAGAAGGCATTTATTGATTTCTTCTTTTTTTCTTCCTTTATTGATTTCGTATAATTAATTAAGTCTGTGTTTATATACAAATAGCTACCTATAAAGGGCATAAAAATAAGAACTGTACTTAATTGAAGTTATTCTTTCGAGACTTTTTTACGTATAATACGTATTATGAAATCCGACAATTTCGAAATTAATTGCAATATAAACACGTTTTAGCAATAAAATACAATTTGTAAAGGCCAGGTTCAAACTGCACCTGATCCATAAAACTTGATTTGAATACAAAAGTTCAGCTGTTCAATTAATAAAGTTTCCTGCCATTTTAACGAGGATTTAGGTACTCAGTTACTAATATTATTTAATATTTGCAACATTAACAATGCCATATTTAGTTAGATATGCCAGTTTTGTTGTTTGTACCTCAGACGAATAACAATCAGCCAAGGTTTGTACGTTTTTTGTACGGTTAGATGTTTACTCTTTATAACATCGAATTAATAATATGTATGTTTGCTACTTTTTCACACTAAATGAACTAGACTACTTCTTATCCTAAAAAACTCGGGTGTAATCTGTGGTTGTAGTTAGTAGTACGTAAATAAATAGACTAGGGTCTGTTTAATTTTTATCATTTAGATGATTTTCATAAAAATACTTGAAAAGTTAATCTATGGTCAAAGTAGACTGACTAGTTTTCACGTTAGCGACAAGTTAACGAAATATTTTAGATTGAATTATTAAATATTATCATAGGACATTACACGCAGCGTCATCTGACCCCAAACTAAACAAAGCTTGTACTATGGAAGACAGATAACTGATAGAATACTTAAAAAGTTTTTTTTTTGTTAATACATACCTACTTCTAATACATACAGACACAGAACAAACATTTGTTTATATCACAAAATGATTATCCTGGGTGGGAATAGAACCCATGCCCTTCAGGTCTTTGAGCAGAAAACTACCAATAAACCAACAGGGTTGTCAGCATAATAAACTTTAAGCCGTTAAGCCCTTACTTATAAAAATTGCTTAAAATTAATCAATACATTGTCACGATTGACATTTCATATCGAAACGTTGTCAGAGCATTGTAACAGTTAACTTTAAACAGCGTTTATAAGGCTAATAGTGTTTAGTCCGTATATCATTTGTGACATGTACGTTTAAGATGTAAGAAAAAAAGCTCTCATTATTCGAATCACGGCTGCTTTTACCGGAGACATATCGAGCTCATGCCAGACACGTCGATGTCACAATATTAATAAATTTGGTCATCTCGCAAGAGTAAACCCGGGCAATGGAACAACAACTTTCCGCATTTAATTATGGTAAGTGTAAATACCAAGACCGCACCCTTGCGGCATGTTGTAACTGATATGTTGCCAATCAGAGGGGACGGCCTACATCTGCCGTTACATTGGGTTTAATCAACATTGACTTACTAGGTGGTAGATCTCCTTAACAGGAAGTTATCTATGTAGCTACCAGCGCAAGTTGTTCTGCCGCTAAGTATTAGTATTTAAAAAGATAAGGATAAATGAAGCTCGCCATCAAATTGTGTCAAAGTAAGCGCTAAAACAGCGATGCCCTGGACTATTTTGTTGCTTGAATATTAAAATACAGTTGCAATGACCATGGGCACGGTATCTCTGACCATCAAGAGAGCACCGATAAAAGTACTATCTGTTATTTTCGCATGAAGTTTACTCATTTAAAATTGATCGAACTTTACGTTGCAAGTTTGTTTAATCATATATCCCACTAATATTATAAATGTGAAAGTTTGGATGGATGTTTGTTACTCTTTCACGCAAAAGCTACTGAACGGATTTGGATGAAATTTAGTATGGTTAGGTAACTGAGACCCTGGATTAACATTATACATAGGCTTTTTATCCCGAAAACATGTAGTGGCTAACACCGCGGAGCGCCGCTAGTTATAAATAAATTACAGAAAGTCTTACAATCTGACGACATTGTAAAAACTTTACCAAATAGTTAAACATATTAGAAGTGTATAATGATAAGAAGAAATGAGACGTTATCCTGATAATTAAATTTCTCCGTGTCCATGGCCATTGCACCGGCGCATAAAAATTTGAGTAATATAATCCAAGACTACACTGCTTTAGCGCTTTGAAACGAATCATTTAGCATTATAATTTCACTATCTATACAAATAAAGATACATATTTACTACGCTAGCAAAAAAATGTGGTTGCGTATTGTAATCCTTATTTCAGGTTCATCAGCTGGAGTTTAAGCGCCTTATTAGCGTAGAAAAGGACTCTAATATTATTTTTATGTTTTTACTCCCATTTGACTGCTTACATTTATGGAATGCCCATTTAAAATTGATTACGAGCACTACTTTATTTATGGATAATCTTCTATTAAAAGGCATTAAATCATCTATCTAAATAGGCAATTAGACTTTCTGAAATGATGAGATAGGTACTATGAATTATATACGAAGAATAGCCTATATTGTATGATAGCCTTACGTTAGGACAGACAAATAAAAATGCCAATGTATCAGAGATGATTACTCCAATCCGTAATTATGTATTAATTATTGACAGCTTACTCAACCCAATACAGAGCAGCATCTTTTTCTAATCATTACTGTTTTGTACCAAGCCTATACAGGATAAATGAAACCTATTATTAAAACACTACCACCCGCTCCATAATACGTGCGAACCAGTTCTGTCATCGAATTAAATTAGCAACCACAGACAGTTGCGTAAGAGTGCCCTGTAGCGTCCATTTTGGAGAAATTGTCCGATTACGTAAAGGCTCCACATGTTTCACGCAGTGTTTACTTGCAAATGCCGAGCTGTTGTCACATATTAAAATACATTTGTTGTATTTATGTAAGCGCGACACCTGTCTACAGATAAATTGACCTACCGCAGACTTTACCGCGTTTTAAGGTAGGACAGGACATGAGCCTGTGCCGTGAGCTTGTACATTGCAACAATATTCACTTATATATTATAAACGTAGTAATGATTTTGGTAACTGCGCCCAGCGCAGCGGGTTGATTTGCTTTTTCCGGGATACTATATAGTCTATATGTCAATCCTGACTATAAACTTAAAACAATGAGACGAACGAGATACTCTCCTGATGGTAAGAGCTAACGCATATCCATGCCATTGCAGTGTTACATATAACTTTGAGCAGCAAAACAAATCCCAGGGCTTCGCTACTTTGGTGCTTATAGACCTTCCCTTCGATGGTTAGTCTCAACAGCTCTGTAATTTTGCTAGCAGTAGTACTCTTCAAACCGGGATAAAGTTATGTTTACACATTACTGCCTGGCGGCAGAATACCTGGTGCTGCGGTGGTACCACGTCGACCTAGATTTCCCAATCTACTATTGATTGTCTTCCAGTCTGTAGCATCGGAATTTTAATTTAATTACAGTAGAACTTGTAATTGTTTTTAATGAAATATTGTTTTTTATTGTGACTGTAAAATAATATTGATAAGCTAGGTGTTCAACCGCAGCTCACTTGCTTTTAAATGACAGTGTAATATGAATTATTTGTTTTATTGTATTATAAAGCAGTAAGAGAGTGTGTCTCCATTGTTCCAGGTGGCGGTACTTGCTGGCGCTGATGGTGGTGGGAGCAGCTCTCGCGTCCGAAGAGGAGGACAGCATCCCGGATGCGGGTGTCGAGGGAGACGACGACGAACTGGCGCTTGACCAAGAGGTACCTACTACTTTTTCTACGGTTAACGGGTTACATATTTCTCATCTAAATGTACGTGTGTGATCAAATAGTAAGTTCCGGACTAGATGTACGGAATATTGAAAAAATTATACATAATTATTTATTATATTGATTGAACTCGATTCCATTCATCTATTAACTAGTGTTCCATGCAAAAGACTTCAACGCGCGTTTCCATCGCAGCGCGTGCGCGCTGAATTCTTTTGCGTGTTTATTTCAAGATTTTCATCGGCAATAAAACCGTACGTCTTCGAAAACCGTAAAAATTTGAGCTTCTTTATTTCAAGTTATTTTTATTTACAAAATTATATAACTATGTATACATTAACAATTTAAAAAACCGACTCCATGACCCTAAGCCCCACGGCAAGGTTTTAGTTATTTTGGCTTTAAAATCAAAATACTGAACCGATTTTCATGAAATTTCTATGAGACCAATCTGTAAGTAAAAAAAAAAGAAAGAAATCAAAGAAGAAGAAGAATCTTTCAAATAAAAAGAGTTCTTCAAATCGATTTATTAAACGACGGAGTTCTTTGGTTAGTTTTTTTTTTAAATACAACCGAATTGAGAACTTTTTTCCTTTTTTGAAGCCATTAAAAATTAACAACATTTGTCAGATTGTTTATGTTTTTTTTTCTCTATTTCAAATTATGAAAAAAAATTACTTAACTCACATTCGGAAACACAAAAACACTACATTAAAGATATTGTCGTGGTATCCGATAATAAACTAATTAACGAGTCGATATCATGAGTTTATCGACATCGACCGAGACACGTTCGATTCTTATCTACTATATCGAATAAATTAAGCATTCACTTCAATGTTTCCTTGCTTCGTGAATTACTTTCTGATGCGTTATCGGCGCTATATTATATAATAAAGCGGATTTATTTAAAATGATTTCGGGCGGTGGCATTTTTATAACCTTGATTTATATGAGGTAATTCGAATTTGTCGATACTTAGGGGCATTAATCAACTTTTAATATTTATTATTATTGCATTCGTTTGATATTTAAACTTTTTTAAAGGCTTAACAAAAAATATTATATTTCTAATACTTAAGATCAAAGATCTCGATTCAAAGGGGAAAAATTAGATATTTATTTACTAATAAAAATACTTTTCTATATAGTTAGGAGTCATAATATTGAAAAAAAAAAAATGTTTTTTCAGTGGTAGGCAACAAGTTGAGTAGATATAAAATTTGGTACATATATCGGTAGGTTTGGTACATACATTGGATACAGATCTGTGCCTATAACTGCGTAATACATTTTTTTAATGGGCGACAGGCTAGGTGTTTTACCACAACACGCCTGATATTATGTGATGATGTGGTTAGTAATAGTTAGTTAGTACACCAAACCCGGAATGGCTCTCAATTTAGGCTGCAGAAGCAAATTGTTAGCTGCTTGGCGGCAGACTTTCAACTTGAAGGTGGTAACTAGACAGCTAGTTGCTAGCTAAGCCGTTTTCCTTCACGGCACTGCTAGAAATAGAAACTGCGCCCTCCAGTAAGTGATCCGGTCGCGCTAACCACTGAGCTATCACCGCTAGGAAAGGCAGGTAATTTCCCTAAATTCAGCAGCCCTATCGTTTCGAGAAGCGATTCGTGACCGAAATCGAGAGTGTTACAATCTCGTTACAAGCTCCGATGCAATTTTTCTACGCCACCTGGCGTCAATGTCCGCCGCAAGGCCACGAGAGTGAAAGTCGAAAGCAAACTTATTAGTTTTTGTTTTTGTTATTTCCTTTTTTCCCGATTTCTTATTGAAGTGGATGACTAGACGTTCCAATCTATAATTATTAATGCGGTAACATACTCCAATCATTTAAAATTAAAACAAATATGGCGGCATTTAAAAACTTTTTGTTAGGGCTGACACCAATATAAGATTAGTTTTGAAGTTGACGGTTTTAAACTTATCATAGGTACTGAAATTGTTGATTTTCCTATGCACTCCATTAGACAAAGTCAGCAACAATTTGCAACGTAATGCGTTCAGAACTATCAATTAAACCTTCTAAATAGATTTTATTGTTGTTTTCTTTTTGTTGTTTTCCACAACATTATGCATAAATTTGAACCCACTTACAATGTAAACAATCGGTTGTGAATTAATGCAGTATTGTGTAATCGCGTGGGAAAAATGCAAAGATCGCACGATTCTAATCGCAGATGAAATGGGTGCTTCGCTGCACGTGCACAAAACTATGGCATAGAGCGTTTCACGTGTGTTATGTTCAATTATAAACGGTTATAATTGTTTTATTTTATGATAACTATATACCTAAGTTTGTTCATTTACTCAACTCAATGTGAGTGGATGCGGATGCTGTCCACACACTTGTTACCCGCGGTTTAGTGCACACTTATTTGGTAACGCGGTGATAAAAAAATGTAAAGGTAGGTAGGTAGGTATATATCAGAAGTAAAAAAGGGAGAGCGGGTAATTTATGTGAACTTGTGACGCTCTATGGCAATTTTAATTAACTTTTCCAGGGGCGTAGCAACCGCCGTATAATTTTTTTTAGTAGCGATGATAGCTCAGTGGTTAGCGCAGTCGGTTCGTATGCCGAAGGGCGTGGGATCAAACTCCAACAATGAGCTTGAGCTGCTGGTGAAGGAAAACATCGCGAGGAAACCATTGCATGGTGGTAGGGTACTTTCTAGTACTGGGCTGGCTAGCTGCCACACTCAAGTTGAAAATCTGCCGCCAAGCATCTAACGGCGTGTTTCGGCAGCTTCACTTGCAACTATGGACGTCCAGGTTTAGACTTTGTACTATTATATGTTCGTTAACAAGTTTGTGTAAGAATTGTAGACCTGAACCCCGTGGAGCTATGAAATGAAAGTCAAGGGTAAAAGGATCCCCCAACAAATTTTGATACAGGGCCCGTCTAGGGCAAGCTACTTCACTGCTATCTGCATAGATGTTCCTAATTAAACGATATATTGTAACTCTGGCATGAGAAATAAAAGGAATTGCATACTGACATACCTAATTACCTCCCACATTGTACATATCTGCAACGTCTCTATTTGTGTAGTTACTAAATAATGCATTGGACTATATGGATACAAAAAGCCAAGGACACATCTCAATGACTATGTAGGCGAAATAAACGATTCGCCTGTTATTTTATTTTGATTGAAGTTGTGGGTCCCACCACGGCAGTCCAACGGTAGCGTAAGAGACGGAAATATAATTCCTCTCATTCTCTCTCGTTTGTCAGACGGTGGTTGGCGCGAACCAAATCTGGAAGACTGATAACTTTAACTTTGATTGCATTGTAGGTAGTCGCTAATGGTAGACCTAATAATAATGAAGTGGGCGTTGAAAAATTCGTTACACTTAAAACTTAGCACATGCCTTATTGTTTGTTAAACTCGGCAATACACCGTTCACCCGGATCTTAAAGATGATATAATTCCTGAGCATAATGTGGCATAATTACACAGCGTCGCGTCGTTTCGCACGAATGCTTTCTCACAAACGTGCGTTAGGTTAGGCAGTCGCGATTTTTTCATCAACCTCACTAGCGCGCGTTCGATATAGTAGCCTTTATGTGCCGACAATTACGTAAATTATATAATTCTGCCGCTATTATTAGGAATCACTTTCACAATAATTAAAGCAAACCGATGAGGACAGGCAGTTGAAATTGGATTATTACTAGCGCAGTTAAATACAA
Source organism: Biston betularia (assembly GCA_905404145.2). Lineage (NCBI taxonomy): Eukaryota > Metazoa > Arthropoda > Insecta > Lepidoptera > Geometridae > Biston > Biston betularia. The sequence continues at coordinate 1,268,902 of FR989863.1, forward strand.
ATAAAAAAATAAGTGCAGTTAGTAATTTTAATTGACAATTATAAAAACTAGGTACTCATTAATAGATCATGAATTTATGATTCATCGCTTGTTTAATATTTGTGAAAGTTACCTTCCTATTTTTCATTACTATTTTAACTGGTCTCAAAAACGTTTTTACTCCCATGTCATATATCATTGAGTGTAGGTATTTTTAAACTTGACAACAATAATTAACTAAATACCTTAACTCCATTAACTTGTATGTCTCTACGAACTAGTTCATTTAGTTATACCTAGTACAACTTTATTTTAGTAAGGCTTTTGTCAGTTAAAAATAAATTAATAGGATCGTATTGCCTGAGAGGTTAGCCCTAGTATCATATATTATTATGTGCTACATACAGGCCCGAAATGACTTAACGTTCGTTGTTATTGAACATGCAACTGGGACCGGTTAATGTTGCATGTTTGGGCTCGCTCAAAGGGTCAGCAAGTTAATGAATACCAAGTTTAGAATATTCACATTGTGTAATTTATTAATGTTAACATTTAAATCACACTACGAAATGATTTGCGTGTTAAAATCATACTTACTTTAGCTTTAAAAAGTGTTAAATCATGATTTATGTTCTCACTGTAAAATCATGATTTTTCAATTGTTTCATTAAGCATAATCGATCACCTCGTCAGCTGCAATGAGTAAAGCAGTTCTTTTTTTTAAAAAAATCAGGAATCCCGAAATCTGAGACCACGTGCATACACACCGACGGCATACAACGCGCTTCCCAGCGGGTTCCGCCCTACGCCTTCCCTGGCCGAGCTGGCTGGCTACCAGCGGCCGCAGCAGGAGGAGTACGTGGCACCCGCACGGCTCCAGCAGCAGCCCCAGCAGTTCGTGCAGGAGCAGAGACAACCAACGCAGCAAAGAAGGGTGAGTTCACTACCTCTTAGGCCGTGTTTAATCGGTTGGAACTAAAATCAGTCGTTCAAAGTTATCGCCTATGAAACTGCCTTTAGGAACGAAGATACTCTCACCACTTAAGACAGTATCAATTAGAGATAATAGTGCAGCGCCGGATGTTTGGAAAATGTCTTGTCATAGAGCTGAGCATACTACATAATTTTAGTTTGCCTTTACGTTTAGAAAGTCTCATTCGCAAAAAGAAATGTTTCTTTGCGTTTTTTTTTTATTTCGGATAAATCCGTTTTTCACCACCTGCATTAAGCGACGATGTAGCTAAAGCTGAAACACGCAGACTTAGCAAATTAACTCCGACCTTGAAAACTATTAAATTATATCGCTCAGGAAACAAGGAAGCCGGTAGCTTGTCTCATTCTCTAGCTGTGAACGTAACATTAGTTACAAACGATGAATCATATCGCTTGGTAGGTACTTACGTATCCGGGTAAATTCTTAGTGAGTAGTTGATGGTGAGCTGTCTTCTTACTTGTCCTGTAATAAAATGGAGATGGCACGATAAGGTCATGTAACTCTGGATGCACATTCTCCGAAATAGTCCCTGTAAGATAATTATTTACAAGCTAAGCTAATAAATAACGTAGTAAACACCACATTCCAGTGATGTTCGACGCTCAGAAAATTTTTGGCAACCAACCAATAAATTGAACAGCACCTCGGTCTCCCGAGTCTAGAGCTACAAGTAGATATTTGGTGGAGCCGTCTCAGAAGTGACAGTAGTATTCTATAGACGACCTAACTTGCGGTTAATAAAGTGTATGTAACAGACCCGATGAGAGCTCCCTTAAGTAGGTAGGTACCTACTATTATTCTTTGGACAAGAAACATCGCCCGACTATACTCAAGATGCCCGATTTTACCAACCAATTTAGCTTTTGACCTATGAAGGCACATGAGCTAGTATTAAATAAAAACATTCATCAAAATACCTACACATAATAGGTTTCCTAGCATTACATAGGACAGCAAAGAAACGCCTATGTTCGATACTTTGAATATAAATTTAATGGGGCTCTCATATAACAAACATGATTTTTTTTTAGATAATGGTACGAAATCCTCCGTGCGCGAGTCCGACTCATACTTGGTTTTTTAAATAAACGTTTTATTTCTTTAGAATGATTTAAAATTACAGAACTATTATAAAGATAAACTATCGTATGTCTGTAAGTAGGTACCTAATATCACAGGATGGTTATTGGGCATTAAATCTCTGTTAGTATTATTTGCACGTTTATTTTCTGTCAACAGCCCGATCAGCGACCAAGCAAGCTAACCCAGCAGCAACTAGAAGAGGAAGAAGATCTCGAAGAAAAAGAGGAACCCGACCGTCTCTCCCAGCTGCTGCAGCAGTCCAAGTTCAACTGCGTCAGCAAGCAGACCGGCTACTACGCCGATGAGGATCTCAACTGCGAAGTGTTCCACTACTGTCAAGATAATGTCAAGCACTCGTGGGTCTGCCCAGATGGCTTCTCTTTCCATCAGGTAACAATAATGTGATTTATTTACGAATTCTGTCCACATATTAATTCGAGCTAAAATCATGTATCTTCTACGCTGAAACAAAACAAAAACACATATCTACTAAATAATTACGTATTCAAAATAAAAAAGAGTAATAATGCCTACGGAGTTTGGCGTAAGACAAAACAATATTTAGGAGACTTATCTAACTACTCGTACCTAGGTGGAAATATATATCATTTACTTGCTCATATCACCATTTTAAGAAGAATCCCTGGTATATAGCCTCAGTGGGTAAACTAAATATTAATGTAATGATGCAGCTACGTCAGCATTATAATTTCTTTTGTTTTTGCAAGAACCAAACGAAGCTTGAATGACTTCAATGCTCATAATATAGCATATGTTCATTAGCAAGTTCTATGATCATTTAAACACTACAGAACAACGGGTGACAGTTCTAAAAGATCTCTTTTAATCTCTCCAGGTCCACTTGATCTGCATGCCACCGACACATGACAACATCTGCCAGAAGTCATCAAAGTACCACTTCGTGAACGAATACCTCTACCGGCCCATCAACGAAGAGGAAGTGCAGAGGAAACCGAACGTCTCTCTCAAGTATTCCGACCGGTACTACCCACAAGAGGTCTACAGGGACGACAGATACGAACAAGAAGAAGAAGAAGAGGTAAACGTGACAAACACACATTCTTTTATTTTATAAATGAAATAAAAGATAATGGTTAGAGTAAGTAGATTTCTTATAGGTAAGCGTGTTCCACCTTAGACCACACTAATTCTTAACATGCACAATTGGACACTAATGCAGAGTGTGTTCAAACGCGAACCTATTTTGAATAATAATAATGACAATAAACACAATTTTATTTCTCAAAAAAAAAAAAAACAGCTCTATGTAAGTATAGCAAAATGTTCACAGATATACGTGTAGTTTAGATAGATAAATTTGTCAGCGTATTGTGGTTTAAAAAAGTTGTGGCATAGAAATTCTAAATAACTCTGTGGAGGTCTTATGGATGGTTTTATTGGAGTCACTAGGTAGTCTCTACCTGTTAGCCAAAACGTATTAAGTACTTTACCAATGTAATAAACATTAACTGCAAGACAAGTACCTACCTACGTCTATGTCACCTACGTATCTAGTTCTGCTACAAAGCGTACTTTGAAATAAGATAACATTCTAGAGAGTTGCTTTTTGACGAATTAATTACCTAAAGCTCCATTACAGGAAGAGGCTCCTCGCCGGCAGCCCCAGCAATTGCAACAACTCCAAGCTCGCCCAAGTCCGCGGCCACAGCAACCGCAGCAACCACAGCATCAAGTATTCCGATCAGCGGAAGAAGTCAACATCCCCCTTGCCCAAAGACGTCCTACGAGGCCTTACGACTTCGATTTTTAAACACCGCCTCATACATTTTCCAACTACCCTCACTTGACACATTTCACCTGCCTATAATAAGTAGGTAAGATGTAAATATAGGTTTCACATAGGTGCTATCAATGTCGTGGGTTCGTATAAAATAAGATTTATTTATGTCTGTGTACAATAAGTATTTGCTAGTTCGGCATAGAAATGCGTCTGTGCACTAAGTAAGTCACAAATTAGATGTAAGCTAGTCTTTGTGGTACTTAGAACTGACTAAGAGTAATAAAGTATTGAACAAAGTAAAATGGTGTAGTTTTTTTTGTATCTGCCAGCGTCTGTTTTTCCCGCGAAGTACAATTTGGGTGTCTTCAAATCTAGAGTAAACAGGTTTTTTTCTAGATAAGCGTGCTTCATCTTGGACTGCATCCTGCTTAACATAAGGCAGGGTGTGGTCAAACGCGAACCTATTATGTATAAAAAAAAAAAAGAAAATATGGGTAAGTTTGAAAAGATTTACCTTGCAATATTAAATGCGCCAACCCTATTGAAAATTGCAACCAGAATCGTATTTGGAAAATGTGGACTACTTGACACATAGTGAGATGCCAACAAAATCAAAAAAGATGTTAAAATGTCAGATTAGTTTGTTGATATTGACAGTTTTATGTTTGACTTTGATTTGTTTTGGAGTTTTGGCGGGAACGCGGGAAGAGTCGTGTCGCTTCGTTGTATTTTTTTCCAAAACTAGTGTTTTGTCGAGTGTTTATGCATAAAAATGGTGGTGTTTTATTCATAAAGTGCCGAATCACAAGCGCGAGTGTGGGAAAATGATATAATGTGGTGAAACATGACTTTTCGTGTTGCTTCCAAAACTCCATCGAAGCTTTATAGTAAAGTTGCCACTACTTTACTAAAGTATGACTGGCACGAACTGACACGAACTGGACTTGACTAAGACGACTTTGACGATAACCATAGTTAAGATACAGCAGAAATAACACTGAAGACGAGGCAGTATGGCTTTATAGCTTTAGCCTGCCCGAAAGGGCAAATTAACGAAAAAAAAAAAAAAAAAAATTGATTTGTTTTGATTTTGCAGTTTACAGTGCAAGCTAGCTTATACTTTTGTTTTCCGTAAAACAAGAAGAACAGTTAAAATGTATTATTCAACTAAATATAGCTAACAATTGTACTGCAAACAAATTCGTACATCAACTAAGAAGACCTTAATAAATTAAAATAATCACGAAGTAATTCCTCATGATAATAATGGATTTCAAGATATCGCAACAATGAGCGCCTCCGAGTACAAGAGATTCCACGAGTCTTTCATGCAAAACAACCACGGATCGACTGCGCCTCATGTATTCTTCTGCATTTACTTCACCGTGCAGTGTTCGGTCTACTCGTCTTTGAGGTTAAGACATTGTAAAACTAATCAGCATCTATACGAATACCTCATTATAGTCCTCCCATTGATATTAGCTCATACTGTTTTATCTAATTACATTTACTTTTTAAACTTTGTTGTAATGACAATGTTACTTTATGAATTTTGGTTACAACATTCAAATGTAAAAACGTATAAAAGCTCTCATGTAAGAAATAAGAAAATATATTCAATATCTATTATGCGGGGATTGACATACATAATTACTGTATGTGCTATACTGGCAGTTGATTTCAGAGATTTCCCTCGCCATTTAGCCAAAACAGAAAGGTTTGGATATGGGTTGATGGATACCGGAGTAGGTTTATTTGTACTAATGAGTGGTCTGGTCCATAGAGACCTACGAAATCACAGTTTTATAGATATCATAAAGCTAAATGTTAAGTTTATATTAGTTTTAGTAATTTTAGGCTTCACAAGGTACATTTCCATAAAATATTTAGATTATCAAGAGCATGTGACAGAATATGGAGTGCATTGGAATTTCTTTTTCACATTAGCTGTTTGCAAACTATTATCAACTGTGATACTATACTTCAATGTTAATGCACTACTTTACAGCTTTATTATTCTGCTGGCTCATGAATATATACTGTATTTAGGCGTACAAGAATGGGTGTTCAGTGATGCCGGTAGAGACACACTTTTATCTGCAAATCGAGAAGGAATATCTTCATGCCTGGGTTATGTGTCACTATACTTATTTGCAGCATATATCAAAAAAATTTTAAGCTCTTCAACACCTGTAAGCATTCATTTATCTAAAAAGATTTTATTTGCTACAGATGCAATTCAAATTCTACTTATATTTGCATCAGTATTTCTGTGGACTGTGTTATATGTACTTAGCCCTTTGAGACCTACATCTAGATCACTTGCAAATGCTTCCTACTGTATTTACTTGGAAGCAACTTTAGTGTCTGTTGTTACAGTGCTATATTATGTAGACAGGGTATTGCAAGATGAAAAATACAGTTTACGAGAGCCTAAAATCATTGAAAATGTAAATAGTAATGGGCTCTCATATTTCCTGATAGCTAACTTATTAACGGGTGCTATAAACATGTCTATGAGAACATTGCTAGCATCAAGTGTAGTTACATTTTTTATATTAAATGTGTATATGATGCTAAGTTTATACCTTACTGTGTTCTTAAAGAAAATGGGAATAAAAATATGAATTTATTGACCAACAATATTTAATTTTTATAACATACAAATAAAGCAAGTAGTCTGTGTTAACAAATTAGAAAATGTGACTTTATAGTTTTTTAAATAGATATTTCAAAGTTAAAATGTTAAAACATTATCTTGAATGTTATGATAACTGTCCAGGTTGCATTTAATTAAAATTTCCTGATCTAGCATTAGTTTATTCATTAATAAAACTTTGTATCTTCTATTTAAGGTGAAAAGTTATTAGACAACAATCATTTTACCATCAGGAGTGTCCCATTTGTCTCATTATATTAAAAAGTACATTCCTAATAGATGCTGATGACATTGGAAAGTTTCCTGGATGTTATGCATATATTTATTTTTAGATACACAAAACTATTAAAATCATTTGTGGCACTAGTTCATAAGACTTTATTTTCTGTACATTTTTTCTATTTCTGGTGTGCACAATAAAGAGTTTCTATCTATAATTCACAATACAATATTTTATTTGCTAACACCAAAGTTAGATACATTTCCATTCATGTCTAATATTAAAAATGCAAATTTATTTCAATTCCTAACAACCGTCAAAGTCATAAAACAAGGTCTGCTGGTGGTCAAGGTATATTATATTGCACCTATAGCTTACACTTCAACAATAAAAAATATATTAATGCCAAACATACAACACAAACATTTTTTTTTAATTATATCTATGCTATTTTTAGCAGAATGAAAGCAACATAAATTAATACTTGTAAACTGTTTTATATTCAGAAAAAAATAACAATTCTATATAAAATCTAATGCAATTGTAACAATACCTAGAAATTGAGTAATATAGTTATTTTATGCATAAAAATAATTTTCGCATAGATAGTAGTTTTGGATAAACAATTCTAAATATGTCATTAAGCATATAAAAATATATTATTTAGCTCTAGTATTATTAAATTCATTTTTGGATTAAAAATATACATGCAATTTCAGTGTAACTTGATAGTAATCACATGTTTAATTTGTCTTGTAATAATCTAATAAATCACAGTCTTAGAATATCAAAATGCAAATTTGTACAGCCTTATCAATTACCTTGGAAATATATATTAATTATTATTTTATTAAAGGTATTTATAATATACCAAAAAAATACAATTAAGCATGAATAAATAAATTAAAAAATCTTATTTCTAACTTAGGTAGGTTAGGTACACATTTGTTTTGTACTTTGTTCATTATAACACTAGCTAGCCGTCCCGGCTTAGCACGGGAAAACAAAACTCAATTAACTATATAAATAAAGCCTATGTCACTCAGTGATAATGTAGCATTCTAATGATGAAAGAATTGGTCCAGTAGTTTTGGAGCCTATTCAATACAAACAAACAAAAAATCAAATCTTTCTTCTTTATACCAGTGTAGATTTCAACTACACAAATGCATAATAATGTCTATGTCGCAGTCAAATTGTAGAATCTGCAGTATTACATGATGGCTAGCCATTTAATATATGTGGGTAGCATTCTTCAACACAGCTTGACATAATGTAATTAAATGGGTTTCTACCACTTTGAATCTTTCGATCAAATACAAATCAGAGATCATACAGATTATACTGACACTGACTTGTGGTGCATTGATAACCAAAGTTTAACATTTATTTTGTCTTGCAATGTTTCACTAGTGTTCTGCTGAATACCTTACTAGTCACTTTACTAAGTACATAATTATCTTTTATCTCATATAGTTGTATTATTCACAAATAATATTGTTCTATTTTGTTCATATGACTGCATGGTCATCCTAAGATATAATATAATTACCATGCTGCTTGACGAGAATTGAACGTTTCACAATGACCAATCAATTAAATGCCGTTGGGTTCACTACAATACAAATTGGCTAGTCATTATGTAATATGGCGATCTATACAGGTTAGATTGTGACATCTATGACATTATCTTGAGGTAATGTCAATCTTCATGTTTCTGTCATTATGTACAATTGTACATGTTTTATGGTTATTACAGTTTTTTGGAAAATTTTCGCATACATGAAAAAAGATGGACACAAAAAAGATATCGACAGCCATAAAAGTTTTTTTTTAATGGTCGATAGGCTAGGTGTTTGACCACAGCTAACCTGATGTTAAGTGAAGGTGTGGTCGAAGATGGTAAGCACACCTAGCCTGGAATGATGCAGCCTATTTCACACTAAGTTGATATTTAAAACGAGCAATAAATGTGAAACTTTTAAGTTTCAAAACAAAACATGAAACAAGTCCTCTTATTTTAAAAACCTCTTCCTTTGCCTTTCTTTCTTTGGTAGCTATTATAATTAAGTACTATTTTTTATTTTCTGTTGTTTACTAAATTTAAATAGCACATTTGTATCATATGATACTGTCATAAAATCAAACGCAAATTTAAGAAATCTTTGAATCACCAGCGTGTGACATAGTTTAGTTTTAAGGCATCATCATTTTCAGGTTTTCTTTCTCAGCGACAGATGATTTATGTCCATACCTTAGCTTGCAGAACCATCGCATAGTTGCATAGATAATGGCTATAAGCAAAATAACTAAATAAAAAAACAAGTAGGGAAACCTCTGTGGCGACCAGAATACCGTGTATTTAAGAATTCGACTCTTGTGCTCTGAAAAAAAAAAACAAATTAAACAAGTTAATAACTTAGTTCTATTTAAATTTGTGTCTAAGGGTTAGCAAAATGAAGTTTCCAAAAAGGCAGGATCTATGCCTGGTGTCTGTGGTTTTAACATCATACTAACTTACCAAATATAGCCGCTCCATATCCTATCTTACTGGTTCCCATTCTATATGAACAAGTAGGTACATATATTTCATACAGTGATTCATTTTTGGAGAGAACTTCTAGTATTTCACTTTCAAGGATATAAGTTTTTCTACTGAAAAATTTCTCCGAGTTTATCACATATTTGGAATCATGTGAGTGGGCACAGAACAAAATATCTGGATGAATTTCATCTACAACCTGGAAATATTTATAAATTATTTTTAGTAAGGTTTAATCTACGAGTGCCTGATAAAAAAATTACAAGCAATTTGGTTTTCTCGATATATTGAATAACAGTTGAAATGGAATCTACATTTTTTGTCATGAATATTTGCATAGTCTTCTATCAATTTAGTTACGACAATTGATAACAAAGAAATCTAATAGATATTTGTCAACAGTTGAAGCCATTTATATTTTAAACTAATCTCAGTGTCTAGTAATTCTATTATTTAATATATTATATAAAATATGTACTAATAGTAATTTTAATGCTTGACAACGATGGAATGATAGTGTGGTTTTCCTCACTAAAATGTTTACACAGTTTCCATATTGGTATTTTATAGGTATGTTTTTTTACAGACAGTTTTATCAATTCTAATGATTAAAACTGATGTATTTCATTATTAAGTACTCTTTTATAGACTAAAGTGACCTCACAGTAATAATAATAATAAGTATCGTAGGACATTACACACAGCGCCATCTGACCTCAAACTAAACTAAGCAAAGCTTGTACTATGGAAGACAGATAACTGATAGAATACTTAAATAGTTTTTTTTTTATAAATACATACAGTACACCCACTAGTCAATAAATATAATACCATGCTCATGTTGCAGATTGACAATAAGTTTTTTTTATTAGTAAAAAAGTTTTATCCCATACCTGATTTCTCAATCGATAACTCAAGGTGACAGGATAATGTGAGACAACAATTTTATATAAATCCATACTTTTATCTTCAAGCTTGGGAAAAGTGTTTGTTATTCCGTTAACTTTGTAGTATGATATCTTATTTGATGTTATTACAGGAGCACTTTGGAACTCTTTCTCAAACGCTTCTATTTTGTCTTTTTTTATGGGTTCCATTTCACCTCCAATGTCATTGTCGCCTGGAATCCATACTTCCTGCAATTACAAACCAACCAAACATAATATATTATTGTAAATTTGAAATAGTTCTAAAATTTCAGATTCTTTACCATTTTTTAAAATATCTCTCATTTTAAGATTTGTTATCTGATAATAGTTCTTTTCAGAAATAATCAGGGGGTTTTATAAGTGATATTAGAACCGAGCCAATGTTTATCACTATCTCTATAAAAATGTTCTCACCACAGAGGAGTAATAAGTTTTTGCAAATATATTTCTAATGCGTCTAGAATAGCGTAGATATTGTTCCTTGGTGGCTATGGAGCCTTCATCCATGATGTCCCCGAGGTACACTACTACATCTGGCTTGAAATAATTTGTCACTACAGAAAAACTCCTTATCAGGTACCTGAAATTAAGGGTGTAAGATATTTCTTATAATAAACAATAACTTTGTACACAGAAACCTAGATTCATGACTGTTTTATTTTATTTGGGAATCATTGTTTATTTCTAAATAAGTATAACTAGGCACCATTTACATATTTCCACATATTGTCAAATTAAATTAATGTCAATTACAACTATTTCAAGTCCCCCAGCACATCGAGCCCTAGCTGAAAGTTCCTGCAATACTGGCTGCGTTTCCCTGCTGGATCGCCAGAGAGATCCATGAGGCTAGAAACCAGCCAGAACAAGAAGAATATTTATTATTTAATATATATATGTATATTCATATTTCAATTCTATGCTATATCTAGTAATTAAGACAACAGTTTAATCTGCATCAAACAAGTTTTAAGTATTTAAATGAGTATTAAATAGATCAAATTTGAAATGGTCTAAATTGTTGGCATAGTTTGCTGACCTTATAAGGAAAGAATTCTATCTATAGTCTCTAGAGCTATGAGGTATATGAAGAACTACACAATGTTTCACAGGCCTTGAAGGTTCTTTCAGGTTTATCCTTAACTGGAGATGAGGAGTGTCAACTCAACATTACGTTGTTATGGTTAATAACAAAATATTTGCTATTGTGAATCTCTCATAGACAGATGCTTTCTCTCTATATCGACAACACGTTTCTACGTACTTTTCGCAATTAAATTCGAGTTTATTATATATTTATTATATTGATTCAATTTATTTATAAGATATCTACAGAAATCTGTATGCAGTCATCTTTAGCCACATTGTTGCTTACACACAAAGAAATTAATATTTTTGTATTGAAACCTTTGAGCAAAACCTTAAAAGTTATTAAAGTGGTTTTACTCTCTTAGCAATATTGTTCTCTAAGTTTAGTTTTTAAGCAGAACCATGTTACAGAGGCACAATAAAGGCAAACATAGAACCCTGCAAGCATCTATGTATGTACACAATTATTTAGTTATAGTAGTATCTTATTCAAAAGGGGAAACATTGAGGTTGAAATGGGAAATTTTGAATTTCATTTCATTTCATTTATTTAAAAAAAAACTACAATTAAAATGGTTTAAACTTCTACCTACTTACTGGTCACTATCATAGATAAATAGATGGTTGAGTGGGCTTGGAGCTGCCAGCTCGCCTTGTATCTGAGGGTCGGCAACGAACAATATCTTCGTACATATCTCATCCTGGCGGCACTTTAGGATCGGCCAAAACAGTGGTTGTATTAAGAACACGAACCATTCGCAATATAACGCAGCTGCTAATATAAAAACTAAGACAAAGTATTTTTTATTTTGGGTCAAAAATTGCCTGAAATAAATGACAGTATTATTTTTAAGCAGCACTAAAAGCAGGCGAGTTTTAAGCTCTCGATATTTTCTTTCAACGTATTGTTTTTACCATTGCATTAAATACCAACCTTCTTCGCAAGTACATTGAAAGGGTTTTCAATTGTTAAATTTGTTTAATCGATAATAGGTACTTCTAAAATACAAATCAATGTTTATAACTGAGTCCTTTTTGTAACTTTGTTTTTGTTGACTTTGTTGTTCACAATTTATTTTTCTTACCACTGGTGAAAATTATAGCGTTGCGCATTATGGATTTGCCAGTATATGTAAGTACCACTACTGTATATTATGATCATATACTACTTTTTCGCAAAGTTCAACAAAGTCTGATGTTGTGTGAACTTCTAATAGTTCTAATCCACACAATTGTGTACACAGCAAACTTCACGAGGAGCTCAATTGATTGCAATAAAAACTGGTGGATGGTTCGAATATTTATTTATATTTAGTTATTTTATCATACTATAATTATTTTAATTATATTTACATTAATACATACATTTTTAATAATGTCAAAATGATAGTACAGCCAAAATCTAACAACTCGTAAAGCTCTTCCGCGGACTGGGTTCTACCCGATCGTCCTCAAAACACTGGCTGCGTTTCCGCGCTGGATGGCCAGTGATATTTGCTGAGTCAAGAACCCTCGACCGAGGATCATTACATGACTGTACATTTAAAAATTTTATTATGGTTCATTTCGTGATGAAGTTTCAAGCTAGAGTACATAATCTTGCTTTGTCGACTGTTGAGAAGTCAGCCGAGGCGAAGCTAAGTCGTGAGAGACGATGTAAAATGCCTCTCAACTGAACCTCCTTTTTCTTCCCACACTTTTTACATTTGTTAATGTTATGTATTTCTATATATTCAAGTTCTTTCAATATAATTATAATATAATAAGTCAAGCTCAAGTCTGATCATGCCCTAGTAAAGTAGTCGCGACTTTACCATAAGCTTTAAAGGAGTTTTGGAAGTAACACGAAAAGTCATGTCTGGCCACATTATATTATTTTTCCACCGTCACACTTATAAATCAGCACTTTATAAATAAGACGCCACTATTTTTAAACACAAATTTGTACTTGTAAATCATAGTACACACGATTCTTCCGCGATCCTGCCAAGACCCACAACTCGCTCCTCTCAACACTCGTCTTCGGCCAGCTTCGGTTTCAGTTTCCTACGTTAATAATGTAGAGTCCGTATACGTTGGTTGGTCTGTACCCAGCATTTAAAGTCATCCTCGGAAATAGTATCCGTATCCCATAAGTTTATGAACGCATCTTTTGATTCGGCTATTTGACAGGTCAGCTTCGAGCTACTTTTTCAGCTTTTCGAGTAGTGTTTTAGTTGTATTTTGTATTTATCTTTAATTTACGCGTAATTTAACATGTATGTAGTCGTAATAATAGAGTAATTTATTCGTTGGATTATATGAAAGTGCACTTACAGTGTTACATAAACTGTAGATGGCTAATCGTATCGGCGAAATCGATGCATAAAACTACATAGTACGTCAGTGGCTTTATGATAATGGATGTTGATGCTCCTAATTTATTGAAAAGGTGCAGCAGTGCACCTCTGATCAATGAGGTGCCTTCTACGTCGATGACCTCGCCCTCCACCAACTCTGCGCCGAGGTAAAGTACTAAGTAAAGTTGACGCCTCCTACAGTCTGGGATAATGGTTGTTGCTACGCTGCTTTACTATTTTTGACAGCTGGTGAGGTCGTCTGTGGGTGCTGTGGCCGTATTTAGTGGTGTTTGTGTGCTCTAATAATTTATGATTGACTTGAGAGGCGCCGTTTGAAAGATCTTTGAATGTGTGTACATTTTCCGCAGTTTTTGTAGTGTGTAGTTATGTCCCAGTGTTGCAGTCAACATTCAATGTAGAGATTCCTGCTAACACTTTATACTTGTTTTGGCTTGTATTGCAAGAAATGTTTAAATATTCTACAGTGAAACCTGGTTAATTGGGATCTCAAGGGACCAAAAATTTTGTACCATTTAAAGAGGTTTTCATTTATCCAGTTTTCCAATTAGGCAGGTTAAAATTATAGTTGTCTCATTTACAGAGGCATTTACTTATAGAGGTCGAAATGTACCGTTATTCCATTTATAGAGTAATTTGTGTTATATTTACGTTTGGACATTTTGTACACTTTTATTCTGAGATAGTACTGACAAACAAAGGGCGTGCGAAAGAAATTCAAATGTTTGTGTGAAACCTGTCCCAACCTGATAAAATGTCTCAATTGTGCAGGGAATTGAGCTACAGAGTCCCAATTATAGATGACAAAATCCTAGAAATCAAATCTTATTTAACCAGGTTCCAAAAGTCCCATTAACAGAGGTAATTCGATAAAAAAGTGCCGGGACCTCATTGGAATTCTCAATAATAGAGGTTTCTCACTTATCGAGGTCCTGTTTAACCAGGTTTCACTGTATATCCATATTCATACATAATGTAACATCAGATAAACCTTAATATAGCCTTTATAAGGCTATGTACTAATATCCACTGAGATAACTATAAAATGAAACTAATTAATTGGCTGCAAGTTTGATAGGCTTTTTCTCTCTTGAGTCAAATGAATTGCTATGCTTATTTTAGAATAGCATTATCAAAAAACTGGAAGATATTAATTTCCAAGAAACTATCAGTTGTTTGCGCTAGTATCAAGTAGGCATTTATTCAATGTTGATAAATACTCCAAGCTATCACATTGAGATAAGTGCAAGTGGAATTGTTAAATATCTTCTACTTTAACTATAAGGCTCTTTTTACTTAGGCCAATATTTGTTTTAAACTATAAATTTTATATGTATAATATTACTTCAATGTTATAGTGCTTTTAAAGTATCTTTGAAGCATGCCATTACTCGCTGTCAAAAGGTTTGAGAAGTGTTGTGATAATGTAGCGGAATAGTAGCTAAGTAGCTTGGTATAAAAAGTAGTTTTTTTATATGTATATTGTTAACAAACTATTTTATTAATATGCATTGCCTCAGTGGTAACAAACTTGGGTTTGATTCTTGATTGGACAGATAGAGATGTTATTGTATCTACAAAAGTCAGCTATTTTTGGGTAAAAAAAAAATGTTAAGAGTTTATACAACTGCTTATCTGATTTTCATGGTAGTTGGTGAGTGGATTCAATGTGATGATATTATGATCAGAAGCTTGTACTCAGCAGTGAGCGAAAAAGGTTTTATTATGATAGGTAAAATAGATAAAAATTATGTTGCCAGTTTTGGTTTATTTACAAAACTAACACATGCTGGTACCAGCAGCCACACTTGAGAGCATTCAAAGGCAGGTGTGTTCACTTTCTTCAACCACACTGTCACTTAATATCAAGTGAGCAGCTAAACACCTAGCATATCTTCTATTTTTTTTAAAATATAGGTTAAAAAAATTAATGAGTTCTAATATTAATGAGTTCCTAATGTTAAAGGTAAAACTGACAGTTTTGTGTAAGTCAAAAATTTACTATAAACTTTTTGATTTCAACTTAACTTACCAACTGAAAATACCATTCCAGAGGACTCTTTTTCATATAACACCAATCAATGTTGTATGAAGATAGTTTGTCAAACAATAAACATTAAATGGAATTTTATAACAATAGTCTGAATCCATGAGTCACATATGGACTATATATACATATTATTGTTTTTTTGTGGAAATGGAGTTCATTGCAATACTGTTTATTTAATTTTCAACTCAACTAAATCATCATTATTTGTTTTTTGTGGAAGCAGTGGTTAAATTGGACTTATTAAAAAACCGTAATGCATATCCCTCCAAACATTCCGATAAGTATTTCAATTAAGTAACGTAGGTTTTAGTTTAGGTACCTACTTAAATACAATAGAAATAAAGTGAAACTCTTCAACTTTTGTACGTAGTAACTTTTATTTTATAAATTTTCCACAATTTTGCTTTTTTGTTGAACCACAGTGATGTAAGGAATACTTTTACGAAACGGAACGGTGATTTCACGAAACGGAACGGCGACTTCACCAAACGGAACGGCATTCCGGTCCATTTCGAGCATTGTGTGGCAAATAGGAACTACTGTTTTGTTGCCACAAAACTGTTCCTAATATAATGATTTAAAAGTAACCAAGCCTGTTGTTTTATAATCTGTATATTTCATTTAAATCACCAAATGGACTGAATTGTTTCGTCTTCAATGTAATCTGTCTCATTGCTGTTGGAAATTGTTTTTCAAGTATCAACCACCTTTACTACTGGGATGCAAGCAAGAAATAAAAGTTAGTCTTATGTAGATGTATGGTTCCAGTTTATTTATTTAGCACCTAATGGTGTGTTCCAGTAGCGTTACTTGAAAGCCAGTTTCATTCCAGGCTATAATTGCTTACTATATTCGTCAAGTTAAAATCAGATGAGCTGTGGTGTAGTGAGTGCCACCTAGCCAGTCACTTATTAAAAAATGTATGTGATAAATTTTTTTATGGCATAGCATTAATATAAGTATAATGTTACCATATAATCCTGTAAGGTAATATTATACTTAGGTCACTTAGATACGGGCTAGTAACCTCAGAATGAAATGGAGCCCTAACTCCACATAGCTTGATTTTTAGATTTCGTAGCCTATGAAAATTATACCTGTTTCTAGGCCAGAATCACGATCTTGAGCATTTCAATTATAATATTTAGAATATTTCAATACTGATTAAAAACTGTTCGATTCCAGGACTTCTTTCTTCAGTATGTTTTCAAGCAACCCGTCGCGAACGCGTCGTTTCAGTGGCAGCTACAGCCCACTGACTCCACCAGGAAATATAACAGTAATTATTTGTGTCTTATTAATACTAATAGAATAACCATGCCTCAAGTGGCTTAGGAGTGGAAAAAGCCAGCATTCCGAGTATTTTTTTTATTATTTGTCACATTGTCCTACATTAGGTGGCAGAAAGCGAATTAACGCGACGCCATGCGAGTTACGTATCGCAATTGAAGTGCATAAACTGATTTTTGCGGGACAGCAGGAATGTGGGACTGAGGGCCTAGATAAAATGATTGTACGAGTAGTAGATAGTAGCAGTCGTTAGTAGGTACTCGATATGTTTGATAACGCTATTAGAAAAGTCAATAAATGTTCGGGCATATACGTTAATAGAAACGTAAAAAAATGTACGGGATTGACATAATATGTCGATATGTCACGTTGTTCACGTGAAATATCGATACCTTATGTCAATCGCTAATCGAATGTTACTTTGTCTAGGCCCTCTGCTCTTAGATTATAAGCTGGCGTTGACACATTCACAGGCAAGATCGTATTGCCAATCATACTCATACCCATTGTAAATATGCGAAAGATATTTTATGTTAACTATTCAACAGTAAATTACGTTGAACGTAGGTACGTACGTTAATCTAATACATACAGTTGTATGTATTAGATTCGCGTACAATACAGTTGTATTGATAGAAAATGGAAAGTAGTCTCGCGAGCATAAAATATTAAGTAATTAGTTAAATAATAAGAAATGTATAGCTAGTACCGTAACATTGGAATGCACTACCCATCGAAATACACTCGTATCTCGATATGTAGGTTTCTTTTAGGCTGTACCTAGGTTTCTTTTAAGCAAGCGCGTTTCATTGTGGACCGAAATTTTGTTTAGCATCCGGCGAGTTTACGATCAAACGCTTATCATCATCATCCGCAGCATTTCTGGTCCCAGTCTCGCGCTAATGTTAGATTCCACACCTGATATTAAATTTTTGATTTGATTTTTTATACATATTAAATCCCTTAAACTGTAAAAATAATCAAAGGGTTGTTTGATACTGTGGAGTATTCATATAAGTATAAAAATAGTTGTTTCAAACGATTTTTTTTTGTCTTTGTCATCGCATGCGTATTTTATTAATGTCAATTATTTCCATATTTTAAATTATATTTATTTGATGAGAAAAATCAAATCTAAGTAACACAAAGTTGATCAGGGTCGAGTTCGGTCATGCCCTCGTAACTTAACGAGAAAATCTCCACAAAATTTTGGGAGCAACACAAAAAAAAATATGTTTCACCGCATTATGCTCCCTGTACTCGTAATTTTAATTGGGCATTAAATAAATAGAACACCGCTATTTTTGTTTATACATAAGCATATATTTTTTTTTATTCCGCGTTACCGCCAAAATTCCTTCACCAGTTTTGGACGGTGCTAACTAAAGCGGGTTGTGGGTGTGTTTAGAACACGTGGGGGCCGCGAATGGCGCCGCGCGTGAGCCAGCTACGGCTGGAGGAGTGCGCGGACGTGAGCAATACGCGCGAGGTGGCGCACGAGCGCGAGGTCCACACCGCCATGCAGATGGGCCAGTCCTGCGAGGATCTCACGCTGGTCGGCGGCCCGCTCGCCAACTCGCCCACACGGACGCCCAGGTAAAAAAGAACGAGAAAATAAAGACGTTCGACACAATACAGACAGACGAAAAAAAAACAATATAGAAAAAAAATACTTATGTCGAATGGTCCCATCTCAGCATGGCTGCCGATTATCACGGATAAAAGACGCTGTGTTTTTATTAATGTAAAAAACTTTTGTAACAGATAGTGTTCCAAATATTCTCAGAGAAAATAGACTAAAACACGCACAGAGAGTGGCGCCGTATATACCGCAAACCACTCGAAAATAGCCCGAATTATTGTTATACAGTTGTATGAAGTATCTGTACTTGTATTGTAATACGTGCCGATAGATGCAACCTGGGTGTTTCCAACTCCAGAGTTAATCGGTTTCTTCTAGGCAAGCGTGCTCTATCGTAGACCGCATCTTCGCTTAACATCAGGCGAGATGGCGGCCAAACCAATACATATTAATTTATAAAAAAAAGAATAGACACATTTACCCACCACATTTTTAGTCGATTCTAAACTATCTGAATGGTACTTCGTACCCGGTGGCCGGTGCTAACTCTCGGCCTTCGGTCTTTTAGTTATTTTGATTTAACCATTGTCAAGCTATTATCAACGATGATAGCTCAGTGGTTAGCGCGGTAGGTTCGCATGCCGAAGGGCGTGGGTTCAAACCCCAACAATGAGCTTGAGCTGCCGGTGAAGGAAAACATCGTGAGGAAACCATAGCATGGTGGTAGGGTACTTTCTAGTACTCGGCTGGCTAGCTACCACCCTCAAGTTGAAAATCTGCCGCCAAGCATCTAACGGTGTGTTCCGGCAGCCTTACTTGAGAGCCAGTTGCATTCCAGGCTAGGTGTGCTTTACCATCTTCGACCACACCTTCACTTGACATCAGGTGAGCTGTGGTCAAACACCTAGCCTGTCAACCATTAAAAAAAAAAACAAACACTATATTATTTTCATGATGATCCTCACTCGTGTGCAGGTTTTCCCCGGCAGTATCGCCGTCCCCGACCCGCAAGTACACGACGCGGCGGAGCCTCTCGCCCATCCAGATCCGCGCGTCCAGCTTCAGCCCGGTAAGCAGACCGACGTACGTGGTCAGCAAACGGCGATGCGACGAGGCCGACTCGCCGGCTTGCAAGCGCATGTGCACCGACCGCCTGACGCCGTCCACGCCCGGCACGCCGGACTCGGACTCCCTCGAGTGCACCTTCCGCCCCGTCTCCCCACGCGCGCAGCCAATGAGCGAGCTAGATTCGCCACTCGACGCGCCGCCGGAGAATCACAAATCACCGAATCCTAGCTAATATTACGTCAGGGCGGTGGAATTTTGAATTGTAATTTTTGCATTGAGCTGAGGGGGATTTTGAGGGTATTATTTGATTGTGTAAGTGACATCAACTCCAAAGAACTTCCAATTCTATTCTATGGCGAAGTAGGCCTTGCGCGGAAGCAAAGCGACAGTAGAGTATAACGCCGCTATAACTTTTTGTTCTAGTCCAATAATTGAATATTTCTACAAAACGCGAATGTTCTCAAATTGTTTTGTTTCTTATTTTGTAAAGAAATGTACTACAATTTATGTTTGTTTCCAAATAATCTATTAATGTTTATAATCACAGAACATTACATATCCCATAATGTGACATAATTTGGAGGGTATATCTTCAATTTGTCACATTATGGGATCTGTTCCACATGTTATGGGATCGAGAGAAAGCGTTCCCATTGGCTATCTCAAGGCTGCGTCTGCCAATACACCAATGAGATTTTGTTTACTACGTTTACTTCAAACAGTGAAGGAAAACATCATGAGGAAACCTACGTCTGAGAGTTATTAAAAGTTCTCGAAGGTATGCGAAGTCTGCCAACCCGCACTTGGCCAGCATAGTACCTACTTACCCTTCTCAGAATGAGAAGAGGCCCGCGCCCAGCGTTTTAAAAACAGGGCTGGTTTGGATTCGGATTTTTATGATGATTCGGATGTAGAAACTATCGATATGGATACAGATCTATATTAGTATGTATTTTCACCATATTACGCCGAAATATTACACTAATAAAATGTAGAGGTGTAGTCATAGAAATGTATAGAAATAAACATGTATTTTACTAGAATCGCCTTTACTCATTGTAAATGCTTGAATTACAACTCAAAGTTCCTGTAATGGTTCTTATTAGCTCTTAGTTGATTATTAGGTATCTGTAATGGACCTATTTTAAATATGGGGTGTGGATGTTGTTTGTTCCAATATAAAACTGTAATTTCACTAAATCAGCAAGTTATTCTCATTATTAACTGATAAGTAATTTAAACATTTATTCATTAACATAGAATTTCATATAACACGTCATCCATCAAAACGGTTTATAATAAAATCTAACGTTATTTGTGTGCACAAACATTGTTGTTTAAAAAAATCTGTACTCGTCGTCCCGTCGAATGATATCGTCAAAGCTAATTGAAATTTTCTTGCCATTAACTGACAAATATCAAAATTTTTATTAAACTAAAGTTCCCTATTTTGATGTTTCTCTCGTCATAAAAAATGCCGAATTATCGGGGTTGACAGATGACAGATTTTTTTACGGCGTTTGTGCATACGACAGCTTTGTTTCTGATGTATGATAGTGTGTTTCAAGATATTGTGTTGGGACCATCATCGCGGTGCCCATGACGTGATGATGACGTTAAGGAACGAACACTTTTCCGTCGCCCTATCGACAGCCAAAGTATCCAAAATATTTGTAAATATTGTTAGGCGCATTCGCCAGAATGCTGTAATTGTATATAACTTGTAACTGTAAGGTTTATATCTTAGATTTTAGGACAATGCCGATATTGTGCGGTTTGTTTGTAAAAAAAAAACTCTTCTATTTGTAGTTTTATACTGTTGATAGACTAACGAATTTAGTTTGCACTGATCACGTCTGACCGCCGACTGTATAAAGGAGAGATATAAAATACACGTTTCCATCTCTTTTGTACTCGTTGGTCCGTGGTGGTCGCGGTATGTCAGTTGATAGTGTAAAATACTATTTGGTTTGTTATTTCTCCAACGTCGCAAGTCCATACCATGAGTTATTTGGGATTAATCCATCAAATTAAACATCTACTAGCCTACTTAAAGAATATTTGGCAATAGATTTTGGCAAACGGTTATGAGTAATGGATTGGTGTATTAATTATTATTAAATAAGGTTTCTAGATTTGATTAATAGCATTTGAATAGCGTGTTGATGCAAATATGTAAAGCGAAGTTTACTGAAGGAAGAAATTAAAGCTAATTGAATAAGTTTTGGGACAATTATATTACAAATAATACCAAACCCGACGTGTACCCAAATAGTGATTTTCTAATTGATGCTCTTTGGACAAGCCCAACTGATTGAGCTACTTCGGCTGGATTCCGAATTGATATAGTTTTTTGTCTAGATTAAAAAAAAAACTGTTTTGATGTCGTTCTTGTTGTGCCTTTAACCTGACACGAATAAACTTACTTGGTGGTAGATCTCCTTAGCGGGAAGTCGTCTAGGTAGGTACCACTGCAGTACCAGTTATTCTGCCGCTAAGCAGTATCGTGTAAACATTACTGTGTTCCGGTTTGGAGGGGTCTGCAGCTAGCAAAATTACTGGGCTGTTGAGACTAACCATCGAAAGTCTCAAAGTAATGAGCGCCAAAGCAGTGAGGCCCTGGACTTTGTTTTGTTACTCAAAGTTCTATGTATCGCTGCAATGGTCATGGACAGGCGTTATCTCTTACTATCAGGAGAGCGTCTAGTTCATCTCAATACTTTTTACATAAAAAAAAACTTATCTAAAAAAATGGTACAACAGATTCGACGTTAATATTGTTCTGTGTAATTATTGTATAAAACGAATGTGTAACCTCACACTAAGAGTAATAAAATAGTTAACAACTCGTGTAAGCCGTATTGTTGCATTTCTTGTATGTTGTGCTAAAATTGTCTATGATATAGCACTTCTACATTTTGTATTATTTGGATGTGTCAACACTGTGACTCCCTTTTTTACGAAACAAAAATCTGTGAGGTACTTTGCAAATGTTTAACAGTGAAAGTTTTCATTTATAATTATTGAATTTTCAAATCTCCACTCTTTAGAATGGCGGCGTTATCACAGAATTCCGATTGCGATAGAGATTGCGTGGTACGTGACTAGTATCAGAATCCCAACGGGGAAAACATCCGTTATAAAGCCGCTCGCCTTACAATCGACAATAGTACGATTTCAAAATAAGATATTCAACAAATCAGTTTAAAAATGGTGATAATCTCTACATGATCTAAAAAGATGAGACCTTATAGGCTCTTCATATTGCATGGTATCAGAGGTTTTAGCATATACGTAATTAAATAAATAAATATTGGAGGACATTTTTGCACAGCGCCATCTAACCTAAACTAAGCAAAGTTTGTACTATGGGAACTAGACAGCTGACAGAATACTTACATACTTTTTTTTGTAAATACATACAGAACAAATATCTATATTAATCCTCAATGGGAATCGAACTCACGCTCTTCAGCTCTCGAAGCAGAACTTTACCCAATGAGCTAACGGGGCAATCTTTTATGAGAATTTCGACAGCGCCCCTGACTGAATCGAAAATAAGATATCAAGACGACAAGAAAACGAGTTCGTATTACATAACGGTATACATAGTACATATGAAAAGCAAAATGTCACTTTCTAATGAGGAAATTATTTAGATCTTATATGGATATGATATCAGTACATTTCCGTATCAGTATGATATATGTACTTGAAAAATTTGAACTATTAGGGTTCTTTTTTATAATTAGTTCAATGACAGTACAATCAAACATTTAGAGAAGAGTATTATGTTTAACCGACTTCCGAAAAGGAGGAGGTTCTCAATTCAGTTTTTTTTGTTATCTCAGATCTCCCGTCATTCATAAACTGATTTGGAAAAATTATTAAATAGATCAGATTGATCCCATGGAAATTTATTGAAAATCGATTTAGAATTTTGCTTTTTGAACCGAAATACCTAAAACCTAAGGTTTCGGCTTAGCATAGTCGATTTGTAAATTAAAACTTTTATAGGAAAAAACATTGAAAACAGCGGCCTTATCACGGATTTCCATATCGATTGTAAGTTTCTTTTTACATGCGATCGCTCGCGCACTTCTGTAATAAAGCCGCAACCTACCACTTTCTCGTTATATATTTTGAAGAGCCCATTTCATGCAAGTAATGGCGACTGATTTGTTAAGATCTTCTTTACCCCACCTATTGCTCATTCTGAGGCCAAGTTGATATCGATATAATTATCCAATCGTTTGTACTTTATAGTATGTTTTATTGAAAATAATATAAAGGTAGAGATCTCTACATTTTGTAATTTTTATAATGTGTATGTACGAGTAGTCATGTCTCGTGACTACCGAGAAACCATTTCAAGTGTGATTAAATCACAACACGATAATATTTGTTTCTTTAGATTTATTTCTTATATAAAGAGGAAATTCCACCAACTGCCTTCCAATAAACACATCCCTCAATATTCTCTTTGGAGTATGAAACTAAGGGATTTTTAATGTAATACATATAAAATCGACCAGCGTCCTCGTTTAACCCTCTTTTTTTATGAGGAATAACTTTCTCAGAGATTTTTTTTTTCTAGACTAAAACGGCACAGTATGCCAATTACAATAGTCCTTAAAATAATATTAAAATAGGTATAGTAGTTATATAGTCAAAATAAAATGTGTGGATGTCAACATTATCAAAAAAAAATTAATAGAATAAAGAGTGAATAAATATAGATCGGAATCACATTATTAGGTACTATACAAACTCAAGTCATTAAAAAATATATTATTAAATTAAAAAAAAATAAGCATAAATAAAATTCTATTAAACACGAGCTTAACAATGAATAAAGTCAAAATTGTGTTGAGGTTGATGTTTTTTTTGTCATATTTACGAAGAAAAATGTTTTCGAGTTTCGTGACGAACACAATTATGTTTATCACCAGGACTTAATTGCACACAAAACACAATGAAATTATGTTTTGTTCATTTACCTCGACGACCTCGACCTAGTTTTCTTCATTCAATTCGTGACCACGGCTATAGCAACATACGAAACGTAGAGGTAAATAAACAAAACTAATTTCATTGTATCGATGATAAACATTTTTTTTTTGGGATTTTATTGTTTCGATACAAAGGCCTTTGAACCATGTCATTATTTGCGAAGAACGAATTCATGTCTTACATCTATAGTTACAGTCAAAGTCTAGTATTGGTCAAGTCCAGTCCGTGTCAGTCAAGTCCAGTCATGCTTTAGTAAAGTAGTGGCGACTTTACTTTAAGCTTCGTTGGAGTTTTGGAAGCAACACGAAAAGTCATGTTTCACCACATTATATCATTTTCCCACACCCGTGCTTATAATTCGGCACTTTATGAATAAACCACCACCATTTTTATTAAACACTCGACAAAACACTAGTTTTGGAAAAAAATACAACGGAGCAACACGACTTTTCCCGCGTTCCCGCCAAAAAACTCTGATCAAACATAATTAAAACTGTTTTCATAGTTTCTATAACATTATGCCACGCCATATTTTCGGTTGTAAATCATAAATATTAGTCTGAAAAGTGGTTTTTTTATTGGATAATAGTACACCCGCCATATTGCATTTACTGTGACGTCATATACCATATGACACGCGAAGTTTTGCTTTCACAGATAAATAGGAGTATATGTTTATATGAAAGGCTGTTGGTGCTCTTTTCTCTTAGATACCTGTTGTTAATAGTTGATCCTGTCGGTTGAATAACAAAACCAAAGTTACCAAACCAAAATCACTTTTATTTACAACGTCACGAGTTTACATTAACCTTGTATAATTAGACGACAAAATTATCAAGAAAAACAGTATTCAAAGTGAAATTATTCTAAAACTTATCATTAAATGAACAACATTATCAATAACATTCCAATATTTTGTACTCTTTAAAATGTGATAAATTACAAAACATAAGACAAATGATGGGAATAATCTCACAATAATAGCTATGTAAATTAAATTATATTAAAACATTACAAAATTCCATTATTAATAATAATTACATTTTAAAAGAGTATTAGGAAAGTTTGCCAAGAATACAATGTATAAGTCTATAAGACGTTCGATTCAATTCTCATCCGGCGCCCGCTGAATGCATTCAGAAACAAAAATATCTGAACACTTGATTACTCGGGCCCGCATCCGCGTCGGTGCGGGCCACACAGGGTACAGCCACTTTTGTCACCGAATGCACCTTATAATCGAAACTCCTACAATACACTTGTATAAAATACACATTTGAAAAAGTACTAAGCGTATAAAGTGGTTCCAAAACCACACTAACTAATCCAATTGTCAAGCTAAGAGAAACACTTTCCTAAATTTAATTTTTTACACAAATTACCAATATCATTTTGCAACATGTCTTGTAGGATGTTTTATTAAGCGTTAAGGTACACTTGACTACAAAACGCTACCAAGTTAACAGATACTTAAGACATATTAATAATAAAACCTGTACGAATGCTTTTTAGTATTCCATTCTATTTTCAGAGCTTGCAGCTCAGAAAGGTATTAAGAGGCTGACTTAAATAATATTGCCTCTGACATGACTTGATAACTGTTGCTATAGAACAATATAACTGGATCTACCAATTTGACGTGTCATCTAACCCACGGTAGCATTCCGTAGTAAATGCCACTCGCGGCCCGAAGGCTCACCCGTTCACTTAACATCCCGTCAAACGACGCCACTAGTGCTATTATTATTACTCAATCATTGTTGGAACATAAGTCGGGCAATATCTATCCTCAACTCAACCGTTGTTGGAACATAAGTCGGGCAATATCTTTCCTACAAGTTGTTTACTTAAAAAATTACACAGGGAGAATGCGATTCTATCTTATAGTAATTTTACGTACTATCGGAGACCGCCATTGCCGTTTACTAACAATAGTCTAGAACACTAGTAAATAAATGCTCGATCTTAGGTCTAACTACAAACGAGATGCGGCCTAAATGCGTGTCTTAGACCAAAATAAACCCTATAAATTGACTATAGGAAGACAGCATTCCTTAATAAATAAATAGCAGAGCACAAAAACGGTTTTAGTATGCGGCATTTGGGTTCTATTTGGCACCGGGCTGGTATTTAGCAGCAATTTTGGTTCATTTTTTGTTCGTAAGTTTGTAAAGAAGAAAACTTAAGTTCCATCGAATCTAAAATCTCACTTCATTGTTTTTAGATGTAGCCATTTAGTATGGCACAAATACAAAACTATCCATCATTTGAGGTAAATAAAATACCTAAACATTTTCTTTGTCATTCAATTTCAGTCTTTATTTCAAGTTGCACCAAAATTAACGGGAAATATAATATTGGTTCCGAAAAACTAATTAAATTAATGAAAATGAGCTGTGTTAAATGAGTTACCGAAAAAAAAACATCATTTTTAAAAATAAACCCTTCTTTCTCTTATTTTTACTACTCAATGAAATCAAGAATTTATTGGGTTTTCTGTGTTGTCTAAATTAAAGCTAAGTTCATTTTTGGTATATGTGAACTTTTTAAATAGATTTTATCACTTCATTCATTGTTACAATTTTTTTTAATATTTCCTAAGAGTTTCTTTCAACCTTTTGAATAGTATTTCCAAAAGTTCTTCAAAAGCATGAAAGTTTGTAATATAGGTATATTCAGTAACTTAGGATAGAGATCGTTTTAAGAAAAATGTAATAGCATTACATAAGCTATTACCCTGTATTTACTCTGTGGAACTTTCAGCATTTTTTTGTTTCCAATATATTGATAGTCAAGATTTTTTTTTTCGGTAACTAAAATAACACTATTCACAATTTGACTAAGCTCATTTACGGATCTTTTATTACTACCCTAAATTAACTTCGGATAATCGACTTCGAAACAATTTTTGTCCATTCGGAGATTACGCGGGCGAAATACCAAGTATAATTAAAGTTAGTATTTGTCACCGTGTTTTTTTATTGCCGATTAAATAGTAATTGGCAGTGTTCATAACCTAACTTTCATAATACAATAACTAATAGAACTAATAAAGTTAAGACTATTTTACATTCGTTTTTTGTAAGCCAATGTGGCACCTTACATAAAGATATGATTGACATAGTCCATTAGAAACGAGGTAAAAAATTTAAAAAAGTTTATGCACTGGGGCATTTATGTGGATTAAGGAAAAGTAATTTTAATAGGTGTCAAATTACGTTTAAACAAACAATCCACTTCTAATGACATTGTGGAAGTTTTCAACCAATCAAGAGTATCCAGTTGTTTACATAATTGAACATCTAAAAATTGTGAACTCTGCTTACAAATTATAAGTACGTACGCAAACATTGTTCAGCAAAATAATAAATGCTTACACACTCATGAATAAAACTTCGTCAACAATTATGGAATTAACAATTTACGCGAATCATAACACAAGTCAAATTTAAATACAATAACTATCGAGAGTGTGATTTCTAACGAGTTACACAGACGAGTGAGCTTGACAGAAACATTAAACCATCCCAAGTCCCAGAAAAGTTGAACTATTTCAGATTGTGTTGAAATTGTAAGTCAAATAGATGGCTGATTTCAACATAACTGATTTAAAAAAATCCAATATATAAAAATGAAAAATCATAAATATATCAAATAATAACCAGCACCAGGAGCAAATACTATCAAGTAGTGATCGACTCTACTGCAAATGAACATGATGTGAAACTTATACTGACTATAAGTTAACTTCAGAAAAAAAGCAGAATTTTTGAACGATTGAATTTAAAAAAATCAGATTATGAAAAAATGCTTTTAATTATCAAATTTCACTGCAAAACTATTAACATGTTTTAGGTCAAACCACTCGTATGTCTCACCACTATGTACAAAGTTAGAAGATTTGAACCCACCTGATTAGATTCCTCACTAGTTGTAAAGTGCCACCGGGTGTTCCTCAGCTGCTGAGTGTGGAGTCCTCGACGAGCGGCACTTTGGCTACTTCGAAGAATATCGTGTGCGAGTACTTGTTCCTGACGGTGCTGATGGCAGACTTGGGCTTCTTGTGGAGAATGGCGTTCTGTGCTAGCGCGATCGGGAGTATATCCTTGAGAGTGTAGCCTGGAAGACAGAAAATAAATTGTAAAACAGGCTTTACATTGAACTCTGTCTGGACTACCTTAGATCCTTATTCAGAGTGCGAGCGATAAGTCTTGCATCGACGCCCCGGTTGGGGTATTTTGTGCATTTCTCCTAACAGCATCTAACTGAGCTAGCTCCTTGAAGTATCGGAGCGAGGCTCTGGGCCACTGGCATAGTAGCTCCAGTGAGTTGGGTGGAATGTTTAATGACTAGAAGCAAACCAAAAGACTTCACCTCATCTGCTTATAGTCTGAAAGACTGATTGCAAGTTTCTTTTTTTTTTATGTGAAAAATAATAAGACGAACGAGACACTCTACTGATGGTAAGAGATAACGCCTGTCCATGACCACTGCAGCAATACACAGAACTTTGAGTAACATAACAAAGTCCAGGGCACAACTGCTTTGGTGCTCATTACTTTGATATAAATCACAAAAAAAAAGCGAAGCAGCTTTATGCAGCCTAATGTCAATTATAGTATCTTCTGTGGCTTTGCAATGCTGAAGCACATGTTCTACAGTTCCATTCTCTTGCAAGCAGCCATGGCATAGAAGAATACCCATGGCTCGTAAATTAAACAGGTGACTAAGTTGTTGTAAGTTGCAATGACTGGTTATGAGGCCTACGAAGAGGCAGACTTCCTGCTAAGAATTGGAAAGATGGTCTTATGCAGTATGGACCTTAGATATTCCAACACGCTACTTGCCAGATGGGAGTTGCAAGCACAAACACCTTTAAATTTCTTCACTAGACCACAGACGATGTAGTAAATTATGCAAATACCCGAACCAGGTATTTGCATCATGATTTTCTTAACTGTTAGGTATTATCGGTTGATGTCGATCGACGCGGCAACGTTGCCTCGCGTCTGTTTTCATTCACATTTCTAAAGTCGATTATACATTGTCGCCCGTACAATCATTGACTTTTATCGCTTAACTGAAGAGGTATGGTTTGATAAAATAATTATGCTTTGTAAACCCTGTGTTTAATAAATTACTAGTAAGTAATTATGGTTTTTTGTCATGTCATTATATTATATTGACATTTTTTTTTATGTTGACATTTTTGTTTCTTTTTCATTGACATGTAATCAGTGATTGAAAACTCATTTAATAATATGTATTTAAAATGATACTACAGAATTGTCTTGTAACATTGGTGTTATCAATTTGTACCTGTGTAGTACTGTAGCGTGGGCCCCCAGTCGCCGAGTGACTTCATGCGGAGCGCGAGGTAGAGCGCGGCGGCCGCCATCTTGCTGTCCGAGAGCGACATCAGCCCGTACTCCAGCAGGCACTGTTCCAGCACGAACCGCGCCAGTGTTAGTGTCGGCATCGACACTCGTGCGCACTGCAGCAATAAAATTGATCATAACATACTCATAAAATCGCTCTCACTGAGTTGCTGGGGTACCGAGGCGAAAAAGTTTATTTATGAAATAGGTCACAGGCTTAAAAATAGAACAGGTGTCTCCCGCTCCGGTTCGTTTCTGGTGCAGAGGGTGGCCACCGCCATGGGGTGTGATGGACACCTTTGCACCGGGAACGGTCAGGGGTGAGTTATTTTAGTTTAATTCTATTGTAAGTCTGAAATACTTATAAAATTTCCGTATTCTTAATTTATTCTGTTTATGTGAGTTATGACACATTTACTTCGGTGGGATCATGTTTAACATAAACGTGAAAAAATGAGCGTATTATTGGCTGCAACTAAAATCGAACATCAGGTGAGTTGTGAACAGACCACTAGTTAGTCAACCATAAAAAAAATCACTTACAAATGCTTATGATTCGGCACTACGTATTGAAATACTAAAACACAATGTCCGAACGTCAACATTAAAAAAAAACCCGACCAAGTGAGAGTCAGACTCGCGCACGAAGGGTTCCTTGTCCTTGGTTCCATAGTCCATAATAACAGCAAAAAAAAACATGTTTGTTGTATGGGAGCCCCCTTCAATATTCATTTTATTGTTTTTTAGTAATTGTTGTTATAGCGGCAACAGATATACATCAACTGTGAAACATTAACTGTCTAACTATCACGGTTCATGAGATACAGCCTGGTGACAGGCAGACGGACAGACAGACAGTGAAGTCTTAGTGCTAGGTAAAAACTAGCGACTTGCTTAACCACTTTCTCATCTAATTACTACACAAATAGGTCTCATAGAAGAGTACTAGTCATTGCAACACAGGGAATCCTACGGCGAAGACTAGCGACTAAAAATTTTTTTAATTGTGCTTAGAGACAATTTAGGATCGCTCGAAATCGTTTGTAAGTACGTATGTAACTTTAGTACCATATAATGTAATTTATGTGTAAGTGCCAAATTAATTGTCTTATTATTATTATTCTACATCAAAAATAAATGCAAGAAAGAAAGATACATTAGTGAAGGTGCTTACCCGCGCGTACCGCCTCAGGAAGCGGTAGGAGAGCGGGATGCCGAGGTCGAAGTCCACCACTCGCAGGATGTTCATCTCCATGCGCAGCAGCTGCGTCAGCGAGTACGCGCCGTCGCAGATGTACAGGAAGTCGTCCACTAGCGGCGGGATACGCTCCTGGAACACAATCACACGTTTTGTTTACTTATTTACATATATTAAAGACTTTACATTGCGACACTTTCAGCATGTTTGTTATTATATCTAGGTACATAGTGTAAAACAAAGTTGCTTCCCGACGTCTGTATGCTTAGATCTTTTAAAGAACGCAACGGATTCTAATGCGATTACCATAATTACACAAGAGTGATTCGAGAGGAAGGTTTGTAACTTTGTATGGTATAATACATGCATATGCACCACATTAGTATCTATATTGCATCCGTGCGAAGCCGGGGCGGGTCGCTAGTGACATATAATTTACGCTGTCACATTAATCTACACTAATACTATAAAGAGGAAAGTTTTGTGTAATTTTTGTAACAAATAAAATCAAAAACGACTGGGACCTATTTCAAAAATTATTTCACCATTAGAATGCTACATTATCCCCGGTAAGTCCTACGATATTTATTTATTTTATTTAACGATGCGCGGATGGATTGAACACCAAAACTTTTGTATGGGACTTTTCAAAGAATTCTCTAAATTTAAAGACATTATTCGCAAAGACCATCTCGGTATTAATTCACTTTTAAATTATATTCATAAAAAATAATAGTATTAACTCACATCAAACTTGGATGCAATGAACAGGGATGCAGCCCCTAACAGTTGCAATTCCTCTTTAGTGAGATGCTGTTCGATGGGCTGGCGCTTGGTAGACTTTGTAAGGAATAAGTCCACTAGCTTTACGGCCAGGTAGAGAGTCTCATGGTTCAACTCGAAGCTCTCCTGCACTTCCACCATCCAGTCGACGAGAAGCGCTCGCATCCACGCCGTGATGCCCTTCATGCGACTCAGATAGTCGTCAATGGGGAATAGACGCTGGAGACAATGTTACAATTGTAGATTAAAAGCTGTACAGTAAACTCTGTTGTACACACCAAAAGAAAATTTCAAATACAATAGAAAATATAAACTAATGTAACAATTGGCGGGCTTATCGCTAAAATAAATTTCTTCCAGGGAGCCTTAGGTTGGAATCGAAACGGAAATCAGTAAAAAACAAGGTGTGCAAATAAGGATAACACACATATACCTAAGTATAACAGACCTATATTCTAATAAAGATACATCCTAATTCTTAAATTAGAAATAATTAAAATAATGCACTAATGTATGTATATTAAAAATTCACATGGAAAAAGGACCTAATTAAAAAAAACATAATTATTTTTTACTCAGAAGACATTTTTCATACTCAAAAAACAGAAAAAACTCAGAATGGCCTAGAATTGGTGGATCATCTTTTACAAATAGTACAGCTGATTTACTGGGGCCCACTGACATCACAGAGTATTTTATGTATTCCCACACATAACATATCCTAAACCAGCAGAGCTTCGAACATGGATCATGTGTTCACTATAACTTCACCAATAGTAACATACTAAACCTTACTTTCAATAATTGGGTTTAGTAATTTCTTTCCTACTTTTCCTTTGTAGGAACTATGTCTCATTTTATTTGGGATGATGTTAGCTACCCAATCATAAACTTTAACAATTGATTTGTTTGCAACATTGATGCTGTCACTAGTTATATTAACTAGTTATGTTATTAGTTTAGTTGTGTTAGTTGTTTGTGTTGTTGTATATTATATTTAAAGACCTACTGAATATACTTCTTTTGAGAATCAAGACAATACATGTGTTGAAATTAAGGGAAATATAGCAGGACTTACTTCTCTGCTCTTCAAATAGTTGAAGATATCCATAGCATAATTAGAAACCTGGAATGGGTCATTCCAGTTCTCGAGGTCAAAGTCAGTGACTCCAGCTGGAGGCTCATGGGGTGACTCTGTCTCATCATCCAGTGAACAGTTCACTGTGTCGTCTAGGTTCACTTGGTCAAGCTTCTCGCTTATTGTCTTGTAATCTTTTGTTATTTCTGCAGGACTACTGTAAAATACAATTAGTATGGTTTACCCAATGTTTTTCTTTGTTGAAATATCAGTGAATGAAATATCTATATGTAATTTCTAAGAATCTGTTGCTAATTAATTAAAAGAAGTAATTCATCACATTCTTGGGATTTCCAACAATTCACATTCATGCGCATTCTCCCTAGACTAATACCTAACTACTTCTTAAATACATATAGTAAAAACATTTTACTGAAGGGTAAAAAAATTACTCACATATTCTCCAAAGCAGTTGTATACAGTGATGGTTCTGAAATATCACTGCTAGCAGATTTCGCAGAGTTTGAACTTTGGTTTTGATCTTTTAACAACTTGTCCTTTTTCTCAATATTCTTGAGAATGCCATTTTGCGCTCGAGTTGCCA
Source organism: Biston betularia (assembly GCA_905404145.2). Taxonomy (NCBI): domain Eukaryota; kingdom Metazoa; phylum Arthropoda; class Insecta; order Lepidoptera; family Geometridae; genus Biston; species Biston betularia. The sequence goes on from FR989863.1 coordinate 1,302,560, forward strand.
ATGGCTTTGGTGGATCCTTGGCAAAATGCTTTTGCACTGATTCAATAGCATTTGTGGCTACTCTCTGAAGAGACTTGGTCTTTGAAATTTTGCCATTAACTGTTGTTGTCGGTTTGATACTCTAAAATGGTTTAAATTATTTTATAGACAGCCTAGACTGACACAAGATAAAGACCATCCATACAAAGACTCACTAGACAGCCCTTTCTTTAACTTCAGTATTTTTAGTTTTATTTTGGTTCATAAACATTAATATTGTAGCATGGTATATATTAAAGCCGATAAAGTCAACCAATCTTCCTAGACAATCAATTTAAATTGGGTCAGCGGGATATTGTTAATAAAACTATGTCATTTGATTGGAAGTAAGAACAATATGCTCAAGGTTATTATTATCTGTAAAGGCCAAAATCTTTTATAAATGTGATTTCTTCTTTACATGAGATAAAAGTGAAGTCTCATTATGCTCACTACTGCCTAGCTATATCCAGGTATGTCAACTTTAAGTGAATGGATTAAACAGCAGAGGACTAATAGTTGTATAATTTTTTTTATATGATATGTGATATATTTGACACCCTGATTAGTTTACCATGTGATTTTGGCAATTTAGTTTTGGAGGGAAAGTTCATTGACCTATGTCAAATTTATTATTTTTGTATCTAGTTTTTCAAAACAAAATTTCTACAAGTTTTGGTGACTCAGTAGGTGTGAAGCTCGAGTTCAGCTTACAAGCCGGATAGTCAACCTAGAACACAAACAAGTACCCTCATAAATAAAAGAAAAAGTGATTTACCTTAACTGTTGGAAGCATTTTGCTTTCGACTGTGACTTTCTTCAGCACCATGACTTTGTCTTTCTCTTGTGGAGCATTGGATTTGTTGAAAGCATTGGTAATATCACCAAAAGCAGCCCTTTTTGCAGTCATGTCTTTCAGGGGGCTATCCGCTTTCCGCTTGTTTGGAACTTTCAGATTATCCTTGTGATTCTTCAGAGAAGCTAACTGCTTACTCCTCGTCGTAATCCCATGCCCCAAAATACCGTTTAAATTCTCGTTGACGCCGATTGGCTTGGAAGCCAACCTTGTTGGCGCCATTATTATTGTTCTACTGAAACAATTCCCACAATCACGTGTTTAGCTTAGATATGGTGGTAAACCTTTATTCAAGGTAAATACTATCGGGTGCAGAGTACTCACGAAAACAAATTATTGCAATTTGATATGAATTTCAAACAGTCTTGTCTAACGTCCAAAAATGGAGGCAAAACAAGCGAACATCAATCAACGAGTCATTTTTTTTTGTAATAATACTCACGTTCTTGGACGGTGGTCGCCGTTTTTGTTAGTTGTATTCACTTTGAATCACGACGAACAATATTTGCTATGAAGTATAACACAATTTCTAAAATATTTGCTAAAATTCCACAGTACACCGGACGGAGATAAGTCTTCAAAAACCGTTGGGCAACTTTGATTTTTTATTGGTTTAAAAATTAACCAATAGTAGCAAAGTGTGAAATAAGCGTTCCATTCTACTTGTTTATAAACTTATTTTGGGCTGAGAAAAAAAAAAACTTTAGTAAAAGTTTTTTTAAGACTAACACGTTTTTAAATTTCTTTGAATATTTACCTAAATTAAATGCCATCTTACTTTTTTATAACAATCAAATTGTATATCACCGTTCACGCATTGCATTTAATTGCAACCCTTAAAAAAAAATTAAACATCTATATTACGTACAAAGGAACGCATTATCAAAACTACTTACTAAAGCCATGGAAGTAATAGGTACAGTACTTATAATTCCATGACTAAAGCTTAAACACTACAATCGAGTTTTTGGCGGGAACGCGGGAAGAGTCGTGTCGCTCCGTTGTATTTTTTTCCAAAACTAGTGTTTTGTCGAGTGTTTATGCATAAAAATGGTGGTGTTTTATTCATAAAGTACCGAATTACAAGCGCGAGTGTGGGAAAATGATATAATGTGGTGAAACATGAGTTTTCGTGTTGCTTCCAAAACTCCATCGAAGCTTTGTAGTAAAGTTGCCACTACTTTACTAAAGCATGACTGGAATTAACTGACACGAACTGGACTTGACAAAGACGACTTTGACTAAAAGTAGGTACGATGGCACTTATTTAACTTGAAAATATATAATTACTTGACACTGGCAAATGCTAAAACGCGACGCCAAAACCAAAGAAAAAAAAAAAAAAACACTACAATCTGCAAAAACTGGACACTTTCGCTATCATATAGTAATTTTCAAGCTTTGACAATAAAGTCAAGGAAGTCATAGGCGTACTCATACCTAATAATAAATAGTTAAATATCTTTAACTTACAGTTATGTGCTACGTTTATGCGAATATTTTTTATCTCTTTTGAGCAGTTGAGCAACAGAAATCAAAGTCAAAGTTCCTAAATATCCGTGTATGACACCGAAAATCAAACATATTTTTGTAGTTTTAAAATGGATAGATATATGTTATGTTATCTCATTTTCTCTCCTCGTCACCATATATTTTTAGTCATTCTAGTTACTTTATGTATTAGGGTATGTATTGTACTGTTATCATTGGAATCTAGTTATATTTTTATTTTATAGTATTCTCTTTCATAATAATATTATGTATCCTCGTTACTAACACACCACGTTTTTTCTTCCTTTAAGTAATCCTTTTCATTCTAATGTTACCTAGAAGAAGTCACTTTTAGCAATGAGGTCGCCAGTTGTTACACCGATTAAGTTAATTTTCTCCTTTTTTGAATAGTTTTTGGTAGGGGCATTAAAAAGAGTTAATCAATCAATCATCAGGAGAGCATTATGATGAAATTATTTATCGTCTCATTCCTATTACCTAAAAAGTTATCTTTAATGTAAAAAACAGTCTTCCGTTTTGAGCAAGTGATAATGATGATGACAATGATTGGGTTCAGTCTGAGGCAGGTCGATATTACTAATAACAACAATAACGTTAATAAAAACCTTCGAGTCGTGAGTGAATCGGTTTCTTCTAGGCAAGCGTGCTCTATCATAGACCGCAGCTATGTTTAACATCAGGCAACATGGCGATCAAACGCAAGCCAATTTGTAAATAAAAAAAAACATTCTGTTCCTAAAAGTTGTGTTGGTTCTTATTAGAGACAGAATATATCGTGAACGCTATTAGTGAATTTACACCGTATGGATGGACATTGATTTCAAATTTCTGTGATAATACGTGATTGGCTTTATTTTTGTTTTGTTTTAAGTTAATTAATTAATACTTTCAGAAAATTGCGAAAGAATACACGTTAAACCAATTGTGTAACTTGTTAAGTGGATATTTATCAACTTTATAGTGTATTAATGTAATTAAGATACAACTATGCTAGGTGGTGTAAGGCTCAAAGTAGTATATACTCATGAAAAAACTTGTTTTGCATATATCAGTATAAAGCACAGCACGAATAATGAACAGGTAAAGTTTTCTTACAACAATCATACTTCAGTTCAGTAAAATTATCAAGTTATACTATTTAAATATTTTGAGGTTATCTCTTTGTTTACAACATGATATATAAAGTTTATAATACTTTAAGCTATGTTATCGATAAGAAATATGCGCTTAGCTAAATACACTTTATATTACACATCTTTTAACATAAAATAACTATCAATTATGACACACTGCCGATGTAATTCATTGTCTACTAAGACATTGATAGCAAATTCTTTTATCTCATTCAAGGTCACATTTTGTACCTTTCAGCGAAGACCCACTTTCCTACATCATAAAAATTGTTTATTAGCAATAACTACTAGAACATTCCAAAATTTATCTAAGTATATTACTTTATCATTACATATTGATTACTTATATTGTGTTTTGTCATTGTTGCATCAACAGAAAATCAACCCAGAGTATTGTTACAGACACAATGTATTCAAGTACTGTGCAGAGACAGGACTATTTACCTCTGGGTGGTATACAGTGCTGGCATCCCAGAAGGGCAAGTTGCTTGCAACCCAGTTTACTGCCGGTTGTTAGGTCTGGAAGAGGGTGCAGATGTTTTTGTGTCACCATACAGTGATGTGAAAGTTCTGGATAATCTGTATGTAGATACGGATAGTCCAGATGATCAAGAAATTTTAGTAAGTAAAAGTAAATCTAAGCCTACAAATTTAAGCCTACAAAATCTTTGATATAAAGACAAATACTTCTGAACTTGCCAATGAGTGCAACTTCACTGCTACAAATAGACAATATTACTGATCATGACCATTGCAGTGGTTACCGGAACATTGACTAACAAAACAAAGTTATCTAGATAGGTTTCTTATGTCTCTACAGCAAGTACTGTGTATACATTACAGGGTTCTGGTTTGAAGGGTTTATAATACAAAATTACAGGGCTACTAATTATTGAATGTCTCAAAATAATGATAAATTAAAGCACCAATGTTCTGAAATTTGTTTTGTTATATATTTTTTCTCATGGACATTATCTCTTATTAACGATAAAATTCGTTTTATTACTTTACATTAAAAAAAACTTGGCAAATAAATGTTGTAAGGTCAGATTGTAATTATTTTTAGGAACACAATGCTGAACTTCTCCAAACTCGTATTCTGGACCAACTGAGGCTTGTAGTGGCATATCAAAAAGCTGTAGTCTGGATATCTTCATCCATGCCTATAATCTTTACTCCAAAGCAAACAGGAATACTTGTCAATCAGAGCCAAGTTATTGTCAAAATAGATGCATTCAACAGTTACCAGGGCTTGCAAAATACCTCAGAATATGTGCCTAAAGATAAAGAACCTAAGTTCAAAAGCATAGCAATAATTAATGAAGGAATGCTTCAGCCTTACTTGAATATACCAAAAAAAATAGTTTTAAGAGCTATACCTGTGGATAGTGACGGTAAAAAAAATTTAATACACCCTTATACAGTGTTTATGCATGAGGATTTAGTTGAAGAAAAGTATAAAGATGCCACAGTTATATTAGCTACAATGAAAAATATGCCAGTGATACAAGAAAATAGAGATGAAGACGAGACAGCAAATAATAACAATCATGTTGAAGATCTTTGTGTAGAAATAGTCCCTATAAATAATGTCGTGTTTAGAAGCTTATGCCGAGAAGTGTACAACAGAAATATACCAACAGTACTTATACCAAAATCGTTAAATGCTATTGTCAATGTAGAAAATGGAACAAGAATAATACTGACATTTTTAGGAGACAAGGTAGACCAACCTGAGCACATTGACGTGGTCACATATTCTGAGCAGGTTCAATCTGAAATGGAAGTAATAGAAAGGTTCAAAAACTGTGTCATAACAAACACACACTCTGGTAAAAAGTTTCTTATAAACAATAATGTGATAAAACAGAACAATGAAATAACAGGCGGTCATTTACAGTTCAAATTAAAACCAGAAAGACTTCAATATACCATGCTGAATTCAGAATCTTTCAGAGACTGTAGTGTGTCAGCTAAATGTCTACCTGAAACTGAGCTGGTGCTACCGAAACATGCAGCTGTAAACCTAGATTATGATTACAAAAATCTTTGTAGAACAATGAAATCTGTGGAGTTGTTAGTTGAGAAAGTAATTTCACACATTTATTTTGAGATTCACAGAGAGGCCAGTTTTAAAGGTGCTTCCGAGATAAAGAGCAATGTATTAGTAACTGGTAAGCAATTATTATATTATGTATAAATATTACCTGTTGATTTTACCAAATAATGCTAGTTATTGTGTAAAAAAGAATTAATTTTACTCATATCTATGAATTCTTTTTACTATACAACCAATTTTGATAGCACAAAAAACAGCCATTTTACTGGAAAGCTAATTTTTTAACGATTTTAGAGTTGGTTTTGTAGTAAAAATTGTTTAATAATTGAGTATATTCATAGCTCCTTTCAGATTAGTACTGTCATCATTTTGCGTATAAAATGTTGCTTATAAAATGCAAAAGATTTATTTTTACATTATAAAATATTTTTAAGAAGTCCTTGGCAAACATACAAAAAGCTTTTTCATCTCAAAAAATTTAAAAATGCATAATTATAAATAATCATACTGATATTACAAATGTAGAAGTTTTCAATGTTCAAAAAATTTTTCTTGATATTTCTTTTTTAATTTTTTTTTTCTTTTTGGCCAGGACTAAGTGGTACAGGCAAGTCCTCACTCTGCCACATAGTGCAAAAAGAGCTGACAGTGTGGTCGCACATTGTGCATTGCCGCTCGCTCAGGGGCCGCAAGGACATACCCGAAACCCTGGGGCGAGCGGTACTGGCGTGCCAGGAGCGCAGCCCAGCTGTTCTAATATGTGATGACGTGGATGCGCTCGTGCCGTCACATTTGGAGGGCTTGTCGCCGCAAGACATCGCTTATTACCAAAGGTGAGTAAGATGTCACTTGTAACCAAAATAAGAAGTTGTTACTTTGATACTAAAGGTGTAACTAACACTAGTTACTCATAGTTATTTATTAAAGTGGGATAAGAATTGTTCACCATAATTTGTTTATATGTGACTTAACACCATCATCACATCTCTTTCAGACTAGCAGTAGTGATAAAGCACATTCTGCAGTCGTGCGTGGGTGTATGCGTACTGATGACGTCACTCAGCGCGAAGGCCCTCCACCCAGTGCTGAGGCAGTTCAACGGGAAACCGCTGTTCACCGCTCACTTCAATTTACCTGAACTAGAACAAGTAGGTTTTATTTATAACCAAGTTTTCACTCTTCATCACACATTTATAGTTAAATACTTTTTGTTTAGCGTTCAAAAGTTGTGTGAAAGTTTAATGTCAAAAGTTGTTATGTCTAATGTCGCGTCTCGTTTGTTTCATAACTTTTACATAAAACAAATGAGGTATCTGTAAGTCTGTATTTTATCTTCGACCAATTATCATAGTTTGCCATCAGGTAAGTTGAAAGTCAAATGCGGACTTATAAAGGAAACCTATATTTCTTAACTTCTGATTATTATTTTCTAACGACTAATATGAAATGGGTTCTTTCAGGAAGAGCGAATTGATTTGTTCAAGCACTTGTTAAACGATAAGATCCGGGAGCAGTTTGCGGTGGAAGACGATGATGTCATCAAACTGGCCATGGCCACGGCCGGCCATAGCGTTCGCGAAATCACAGACTATCTAAACAAGAGGATATTTAAAGCTATCAAGGCAAAACGTTAGTAGTAATTTTTTTGCTCTTTTTTCATTTATTTTGTGTCCGTAGGGCATTACACGGAGCACCGTCTGACCCCAAACTAAGCAAAGCTTGTAGAATTTTTTTTCTTCAATTCAATTAATTTTTGTGAAAATAACAATGAAATTATATAAATTACACATGCAATCTGTCGGACTCCAGACAAGGAATTCTGTTTCCCGGAGCCGATCTCTTCCTTTAATACACAATATATATATAGGCGATAAGACTGCCCTTATACATCAAGTATCTATTATATTGTTTTTATATATACATATTTCTTCTTCTTTTTTTTTGTTTCATATTTGTATTCATTGTGATCTGTGTTTCATTTGTAAGTTTTTGGTGTATAACAAAGTTATATTCTATTCTATTCTATTCTATATTTTACAAAACGAAAATTCGTTATTTTAATTGAAAAATTTCATTACGATTTTTAGCTTGAAAAAACAGAGTTCCTGAATTTTACATTCGACTTATAAGTATATTTTTTTTTTATGGTTGACTGGCTAGGTGTTTTGACCACAGCTCACCTGATGTTAAGTGAAGGTGTGGTCGATGATGGTAAAGCACACCTAGCCTGGAATGCAACTGGTTCTCAAGTGAGGCTGCCGGAACACACCGTTAGATGCTTGGCGGCAGATTTTCAACTTGAGGGTGGTGGTGGTGTACGGAACCATCGCCAAGCTTGTTAAATAATGCATCTACATTTAATTTTTCTTCTTTTATCTTTTATAGAGTCCTATCCAGAGGAATCCAAGCCTCGACTCATAGAAGACGTCACGAGAGACGAGGAGAAAGCCAGTGCGTTTGACATCTGGGGTCCTGTCGGAGGACTTGAAGAGGTCAAGCAAACGTTAACGGAATCTATATTTTGGCCACTAATGGTATGACCTTAAATGTTCGCTTTAAAATGTGTAATTTAATTTTGTGAAAAAACAACCAAAAAAAAAAATTTATTATTTCCTAATTAAATTTAAACATAACTTCAATATATTTTTGTGATCCCCTTTTTATGTTTCTTTATTTAGATTGAACCTACTTGATAGCTTTGGTTATTTTTTTTAATTATCCTATTACTATTTTTTTTTGGTTCTTTTGTTTTTTTTACCTTTTTTCTGTTTATGGCGTGTACAATAAAAAGTTCTATCTATCTATCTATCTATCTAGCGCTAAAAATTCGCCATTTTTTTTTCAAACACCTATCCGAGAACACTTGGGTTATTGAGACTAATCTAACGATACCTTAATTGCCGTAATCGATTCGGCTGTTTGGAAGAAACGAGGTAATAAAGAAATTTACATACATACATACATACATACATACACGATACTAGCGAAAAATATAACATTTCCTTGGCAGTCGGGTAAAAATACCTAGCTTATCTACCATAAAAAAAAAATAGAGTGGCATATAGTAGAAGTGTTTTAGTTTTTTTTAATGTAATAAGTAGTAATGAGATGAGCGATACGCTCTCACGTTGGTAAGAGATAACGCTTGTCCATGACCATTGCAGCGATACACAGAAGTTGAGTAGCAAAACAAAGTCTGGGGCATCGCTGCTTTGGCGCTCATTAATTTGAGACTTTTGATGGTTAGTCTCAACATCCCATTAATTTTGCTAGCTGCAGTACAAAGTTAGTTTTCTAATATAAAACTTGTTAAATAAATGTTCATCTGCAGTTGTCTATCTCTCTCTAATACAGTACCCAGCGCTATTCCCGTCCCAGTCGTGCGGTATCCTACTATACGGCCCGCCCGGCACCGGGAAGTCTCACATCGGGTCGTGTCTCGCGCGCATGTCCAACATGCGTATGATCACCGTGAAGGGGCCCGAGCTACTCTCGAAGTACATAGGGCAAAGCGAGGCAGCCGTCAGGGATGTATTTGACAAGTTAGTATTGTATTTGATAAGTTAGTAGTGTATTTGGTAGGATGGTTTTGTATTTAAAAAAATAGTGTAGTGTTTGACAAGTGAGTAATATGTGTTGTCCCGACCAAGCGCTCGAAGAGTCTTTGTGTTTGTGGTATAAATAAATGTCTGTTCTGTGTCTGGGTGTATTGTATTTATTATAAGTATGTATTCACAAATAAAAAGTATTTAAATGTATTCTATCAGTTATCTGACTTCCGTAGCACAAACTTTGCTTAGTTTGGGGTCAGATGGCGCTGAGTGTAATGTCCTACGATTTTTTTTTTTTTTTTTTTTTTTTAATATGTAAATGTATTGAGACGAACGATGCGCTCTCCTGATGGTAAGAGATAACGCATGTCCATGACCATTGCAGCAATACACAGAACTTTGAGTAACAAAACAAAGTCCGGAGCATCGCTGCTTTGGCGCTCATTACTTAGTTTACTAGCAGACGCCTCGCGGTTTCACCCGCGTAGTTCCCGTTCCCGTGGGAATACAGTGATAAAAAGCCTATGTCACCCGGAGATAGTGTAGCTTCCCAACGGTGAAAGAAAGAAGAAAGGTTTTTGAAATCGGTCCAGTCCAAACAAATAAACAATCAAATCTTTCCTCTTTATAATAGTATAGAAAGTATAGATAGATATAAATATATTAAATGGCTTGTTTGCGTGTATACTTCACGCTGTACTGCTCAATGGATTTGGATGAAATTTGGTACTTTATATAGCACTATCAAGGCACTCAAATGTTACCTTTTGTTCCCAGAGCAGATATGCAGCGACCTTGCATACTTTTCTTCGATGAGTTCGACAGTTTAGCGCCCAAGTGAGTTTTTTTAAATTAATTAATTCATTCATTTTTATTTCATAGTAATTTTTGCGCTATTAAGACCCGGCGATAAGCATTATTAGGTATGTGTTCAACTCGTAAAAGTTTAAAAATTACATTAAAAAAAAAAACTTTGATGAGATTTCTATGGGACCAATTTATAATATTGATCCTTTCAAATATCCAAAACAGAATCGGCTTATAAATAACGTAGTTCTATGGTAACAAAGAAAAAAAAATGCAATAGAATTGAAACCTCCTCCTTTTTTTAAAGTGGGTAAAGAAGTGAGTTTAGTGGTATTGCAATCATGTTAAATTTGGCCAGGCGTGGTCACGACTCGACCGGCGTTACTGATCGCGTGGTGAACCAGCTGCTGGCGCGGCTGGACGGCGCGGAGGGCGGCGCGCGCGGCCCCGTGCTGTGCGCCACCTCGCGCCCTGATCTCGTGGACCCGGCCCTGCTAAGAGCCGGTCGTCTGCAGACGCATGTCTATACACATCTACCTGACACGGTCCGTATTGACGTACTATAGCGATACATTCTTTTTTGTATTGGTTTAAATAAACTTGCATACAAACACCGTAAATAATTGTAAAAAGCTATATATAATATATTAAATATAGCGATGATAGATTAATGTTATCACTACCCCAGAAGTAGAATAAATAAAATTTGTAGTCTTCCATTGTGCCGAACTAACCTCGGCTTGAATTCACCAATGGTGCGCATGTGTTCGACTTATAATAGTATCAGTGGCAGTGTGCATGTTTTCTCTGGCTCCTTAGGACAATTTAAGAAGGTAGTTTCAGAGGCGCAAGTAAATAAAAAAATGTGCTGAGGATATAGATACCGGGATTTCTTGTTCCTATATTATTTTACTACACTTAGTTTGTGTTTAGTCATAGTATTAAAAAAAAAAAAGTTCAGAATCTCCTTAATAGTTTAAAAAAAAAAATGTGTAGAATCTCTTTAAGAGTAGGTTTATTTCCATAAACAAGCAATATGTTAATCAAGCTGTGTATGCCTATAACTGGCGCATGTATCCGAACATAACTTTACGCAATGTGTTTTTGTAAATTTAACAATGTGTGCTGTTGGCGTACCTTAATAAATAAATAAAATAAATAAATAAATGTTTAGCGATGCCGGTTCACACGCCGAAGGGCGTCGGTTCAAATCCCAATAATGACCTCGAGCTGCCAGTGAAGAAAAATATCGTGAGGAAACCATAGCATCATGAACCGTAGGGTACTTTATAGTACTTGGCCCTCAAATTGTAAATCTGTCGCAAAACACTTAACAGGTGCACACACAGCGCTAAAGCAGCGATGCCCAGGACTTTATTTTGCTACTCAAAGTTTTGATGCCCAGGACTTTGTTTTGTTACTCAAAGTTCTGACGCCAAGGACTTTGTTTTGCTATTCAAAATTACTCAAAAAAAGGGTACTGCAGCTAGCGAGATTACTGGGCTGATGAGACTAACCATCGAAAGTCTCAAAGTAATGAGCGCCAAAGCAGTGATGCCCAGAACTTTGTTTTGTTACTCAAAATTCTGTGTATCGCTGCAATGGTCATGTGTATGTGTTATCTCTTAGCAAAGAAGCGTTTTTGTCTCATTACTTTTAAAAAAATCTTGTTTTTCACAAAAAAATGCTTTGTTCTGTGTGAGGATTGAATCCACGCTCCACAGCTCAGAAAACAGAACAACTACTAAATGAGTCGAATTAATAATGAACAATTTTCTTTGTCCACAGCACGAGCGTTTCGAAGTTCTGCGGACACTGACGAAGAGCGTAGTAGTTGACGAGGAAGTGGATCTCCAAGAGCTGGCGGAAGTCACCGAGGGGTACTCGCCCGCCGACCTCAAGTCTCTACTCGTCACCGCTCAGCTGGGACGGCTCGAGAAGCAGCTGGTAAGTAAGCTAAGCTGGAGCACCTATAAGTTTATTACGACTGCTGATAGTGATTAAAGGAATATAAACACTGTTATGATTTAACTTAAGAGTTATTTTTGCAAATATGATCGTATAGCCCGTGCGACTTAACTGCGGACTTCACGCTATGACGTCATTGTGATGGTACTGTTTGCAAAAAAGTTTATTTCGTAAAATTATTTACTAGTAGTTTGACCCGTACTGTATGTAGATTGTATCTCGGGAGTGTTTTTTTAAATATAATAATTTAGAAATAGCTATGTTCATAGAATTTAATTAGTAAGTTTTTATCTATATATCTATACTATTGTAAAGAGGAAAGATTGGATTGTTTGTTTATTTGTATTGAATAGGCACCGAAACTACTGGACCGATTTCAAAAAATCTTTCCTCGTTAGGAAGCTACACTATCCCCGAGTGACATAGGTTACTTTTTATCCCTGTATTTCCACGGGAACGGGAACTACGCGGTTGAAACCGCCAGGCGTCCGCTGGTAGTGAATATATTTATTTTGCGCGTGTAACGGTACCAAATGTGCTTTTGGTACTGAATGCACGATGGCGAGCGCGGGGTGCCGTGAGATATGGCGGGAAAAGGGTGGCGTTCCAGCGAAATTCGCAGTCGCACGGGCTAGGTGTGTTTAATTTTGATCACACAGTTACATAACATCAGGTGAGATTTGGCGAAACACCTAGCCTGTCAAATATAAGAAAGGAGGAACTGAGGAACTAAATGGTGTGCAGCTTTTGCTCAATAGATAAAGTACGTTGACTTTCAATATTTATGGAGCACCTTTTGTTTTGCGATATCACAGTACTGCCCAATAAAATCCCCTTTCGGCTTACAAATACCCCAAGCGTACAATCTGTCTACAAAAAATAAAATAAATAAATATCATAGGACATTACACACAGCGTCGTCTGACCCCGAACTAAGCAAACCTTGTACTATGGAAGTCAGATAACTGATAGAATACTTAAATATTTTTTTATTTTTGTAAATTGTTGTCGTGTTTTCAGGAAACATGCGTAAGTAAAGCGTTGGAGTCAGTGGTGGTGTTCCAGGACAATATTGATGAAGCCCTACAGGAGACGAAGCCCTCACTCTCCAGAGAACAGCGGGTGTTCTACGACACTATGTAAGTTATGATACTTTAAGGTGGCTCGATTTCCATACAAATAAATGTTTGCCATTTATGGACAAATGGAGCATAGTTTTACAGTGAAATCACAGCTACTGGCATTTATTTTGGTCTTTATTTGCGGTGAATAACAATTGTTTGAATAAAACAGTAGATTATTTACCTTATGAAGACTTTACTCGCGCTATGCAGCGTAAGTGTGCTATCTAGTGAAATTTTAATTACCTACCGATTACAGATGACATCATAGTTTTACAGATTTTTTAATAGTTTTAATAATTGCGAAAGCAGCGATATCCTACACATTTTTGTGACTCAAAAGATCTATGGTACCTAGGACATAAGCCGTCTCTTACCGTCGAGAGGATGTCTTGTTCGTGTCATTACTTCTTACTATAAACAAGCTTAAAACTAATTTTTTTATCATATACATTCTGGCGCCAAAAATCCGCCATTTTAATTTACTCAATGACACTTGCGCAATAAAGACGAATCTAACGATGTTTCATTTTTTATAATCGCCTATTTCGTAGTTACGAGTGAAACATAGGGACCGACATACATACATACAAACAGGTCAAACACATAACCCTCCCCTCCTTTGACTTCGCTGTTTTATCCGCCTTTTCTTAGACAAAAAAATCTGTGTCTATCCAGCTATCTGCAATTGAAATTTCAAAATGTAACACGGTAGAAGCAACAAAACTTTCACATTTTTAATATTAGCGAGACTCGTGAAATGTTTTTTATTACTTAGTACTTTTTTTTTTCTTCGTTTTTGACGTCGCACTTTGTGCATTTGCCATTTGTAAACGTTTTCAATCAATATCATATGTCCAAGTCACAGTCAATTTCTGTTTGTTTTGGAAGCATCACGAAAATTTACGTGTTTTTTTAAATAACAAATAAGCTTACGTTTCACCACATAAAATGATGTAATCTATAGCTTTTAGTTTTGTTCATATAAGACGTTTATAACTTATTGATAAAATTATCAATTCTGCCGCCAAGCAGTAGTGTGCAAACATTACTGTGTTCCGGTTTGAAGGGTATTGCAGCTAGCGAAATTACTGGGCTGTTGAGACTAACCATCTAGTCTCAAAGTAATGAGTGCCAAAGCAGCGATGCCCTGGACGTTGTTTTGTTACTCAAAGTTCTGTGTATCGCTGCAATGGTCATGGACAGGCGTTATCTCTTAACATCAGGAGAGCGCCTCGATCGTCTCATTACTTTGACATTTTATAGAAGAATCCAATGAAGTACTATGATTCGAGATATCAATGTACTTATACTGTTTCAGATACAAAAGATTCCGAGGAGAATCTCTATCTCCAGAACAAAGACTGATCGCGAACCAGCAGCAAAGGCAAAGGGTCACATTAGCTTAAGAGCGTACATTTAGCATCGTAGCTACATTCTGATATAGAAAGTCACTCTACCAAGCCACGGCCGTATGCGAAACGCCTTTAGCTTTATGAAATATAATGTGGATATAACACGAGAGCGAAAGAGGAAAATCTAGTTTATCTTTGTTTCCCTGTCACAAGTATTCTTTACTAATGTTACAAACGCATAACTGTGTTTGTTTGTGCCTTTTTTCATGCAGCAATGAAACTACGGATAGACTTGATGTTTCGCTTGTATTCTAGGTTGTAAGCTTGGGTTGTACAAAATCGAAAGGGGGTTATTGTACTCATCATCACGGATAATTTTTAATACTGGCACAACTTTGAATTCGTAAAATCAGGTGGCCAATAGAAAAATTGATGCTTCACTAAATGTATAAAACAGCAGTAACAGTGGCGATTGTTTCTTTTCGGCTAAGCACACCCTAAACTTATAACCCTGTGTTTAAGGGTTTCGGAGAAATGTAGTATAATAGTGCCTAAAAAAGTGTTTTTTTCGAGCTATTGTGATATGTAATTCAAAGCTAGGCGATGCTGCATTACCATTGTCCTACGTGAGCGACGAAAAGCGAAAATATGTGACGCGACGCGACTTTATTGGTTTGTATATCACTTGATTTAGTTTGTGTTTCTGCTAGTGTTCAATACTTGGAAAATTTTCAATGTTTTTATGACAAAGGATCCAATAATTCTTTAGTTACAATCAAAGTCTTACAAAACAAATCACAGACAAGTCTATGTTTTAGCAAAGTTGTGGTAACTTTACTAGAGGCTTACGGAGTTTAAAAAACGGCACAAAAATTAACGTTTCACTATATTGTTACATTTTCCAACACTTGTGCACGTAAACTGCACTTAATGAAACAAACACAACTACTTTAAACCGTGGGCTAGCTTTAACACGTTGCATAAAGTACGTCTATTTTCCTGTGACGAGTGATATTCCACGTCAATGACATTTGACAATGTCTCTAAAAGTAATGCTAAATTTTAAGCAACGTTTTTAAGTAAGGGTCTTACTACAGTCGAAATAACAAGTTTTAGAAAACAGTACAATCCAGTATGATTTTTCCGTATCCCATCAAAATTTCGATGTAACTTATTCGTTATAAATAGTTTTTATACATTTTTCTATCCGTTTACGCTGTTTACGGTGATACATACATGCGAATCGCGAATTAATTGGCTTGCCCGTATGATCTAAGCCACGTGTACTAAGTAGGAACAAAGATTTTATATTATCGCATCGCGTTACCGCGTTCGTCTGTCAAGTGGGACAATGGTTTATTCGTAGGTTAAGCGCACATACTTGGTACTTGTTTTTTGGTACGGTTTTATCTGTAGATGTTTTGTTGCTATTATTGCTAATATAAATTTTATTATTGTTGGAAATAAATCGGGAATTTTAAAGGCGTTGAGTTCTTTATTCACGTAGTAGTTATTTGTAACAGTTGATGATGCGACGTTATAAGGTGTTTGACAGATGGCGCTAGTAGTAGGGACTCTCGCTCAATGTTCTTTGCAATTCATAATTTAATAAGTACTTAGTGCCAAGAAGATTGATTGTTTGTCACTGATAAAGTTTTAGTCAATGCAATATTTGGCACTAGAACAAATCCTGCAACATATTTTCACTTACTAACAATCAAAAACATAGTCAAGGCCTCTGACATCATAGAATGCTATAGCTATTTAGCAAATGAGGTTGGCGCGATCGTATCACACACCAAATAAAAAAAGAGTTCAGAAGAGTTATCGGTGAAGTGTGTGTACCACTTAGCGCGGACGGTTTCCGTCGCTCATGTTGAAAATCTGCCACCAAGCACCTAATCTGGTGTGATTCCGGCAGCCTCACTTGAGAGCCAGCTTTGTTTATTTCAGGCTAGGTGCGCTTTACCATCTTCGACAACACCGTCACTTAACATCAGGTGAGCTGTGGTCAAACACCAAGCTTGTCAGCCATAAAAAAAAGTTGAGTAACCCTGTATAAGTATATACTAGGTGGTAGATTTCCTTAGCAGGAGGTCGTCTAGGTAGGCACTGCTGTAGGTACTAGATATTCTGCCGCCAAGCAGTAGTGTGTAAACATTACTGTGTTCCGGTTTGAAGGGTACTGCAGCTAGCGAAATTACAGGTTGGGACTAACCATCTAGTCTCAAAGTAAGGAGTGCCAAAGCAGCGATACCCTGGACTTTGATTTGTTACTCAAAGTTCTGTGTATTGCTGCAATGGTCATGGACAGGCGTTATCTCTTACCATCAGGAGAGCGCCTTGATCGTCTCATTACTTCTACATAAAAAAAACGTAAAACGAAAATGTGTTAAAATCGCGTCAGTTTCTATAGTTAACATTTTCCATAGATTATTATTTTGAAGTACCTATCATATCTGCGCTGTAATACAGATTAAATAACACTAGGCAGCGAGCTGTGCAGATGTCGCGAGCTCTAATTACCGTAAATGGGCTAACTTTTATCTCCCATCGTGGTGATTAGTGCGGCAGGAGATTGAATGTCGATACCATCGCTCGACGGCTGCTCGCGTGGAATGGTGGAAGGTTGAATTAATCGCCTCTGCAGTTACGATGGGATGATTACACTGACAAGTAGTGTCGATTAATGTTAATCAAAATAAAGAAAGAAAATAATTTTATTTTGTAACATAGAACACAACAAAAATAACAACAAATAGAGACAAAGGCTAGGCCAGTTCCATTCCAGGCTATGTGTGCTTTACCATCATCGACCACACTCCGTCACTTAACATCAGGTGAGCTGTGATCAAACACAAAGCCTGTCAGCTATAAAAAAAAAAAACAAACAACAAATATTACAAAACGAAATAAAAAATTCAAACAAACAAACTACTATGCAAATAACTCTTGTCAAAATATCAACATACAAATAACATGAGAAATAAGAGACCATGCATTATATAAACATAGATAAGTTTCAACAGGGCGTCCACAACTCGTTTGATCTTTGCAGTAATAAAAAGAGAGATTAACTAGTAATGCCGTTGCATTGGTTTTTCAAGTCAGTCTATGAGGTTGGTATACATTCTGGGGTGCGTGGATGCACCTTACATCGCGTGCTTCAGAAGAGACGATTATTTTAAAATAAGAGGTCAAGGAATTACTAGTAAGTAATAATATTTTTTTATTGACATTTCGGTAATCATATTGACATGATTTACATTTGACATAATTATTATATTGATATTTCTTATAATTGACTTGTTATGATTTGGATATTTTTAATGTTATAAAATGATTGATTTCTCCGCTAAAGCCTGCCTCAGATAGACGGGTGGTAACCTTGGCTGCGACTAGCTATAACCGCTTGTCCAAACAATCAAAACAACCTAGTCCACACAAAAACGACTGTATACTTATTATATACTTTGTTCATTGCCTTGCAAACTTATTTCAATCTCTGAAATAGTCGGTAGGTAAGAAAAAAATTAAAATGTTCTACATGACTGAATATTTTTAAGTACTCATTAAATCAGTTTAAAAATATAGTTACATTAAAATCATTAATGTTCCTGAAATTTAGTTTAGAAGTAAGTAGGTACTTCCAGTTTCAGACTTTACGTTTTCATCTCGTTTTAAGTTCTTAATTATCTTACAGAACTTCCATTTCGTGTCTAATTATTCCATGTTTACGAGAGACAGATAAGCGTGGTATATTGAAAAACTTACCGCTCTGATGAAGATTAGCTCGCAACTTGCACAGTAATTTAGATTGAGGGTGATTTCCGACAGCCACCCCGCGAGATATTTCGCGGCACAACGATCTAGGATGCTGTGGAAGTGGCTGTGAAATACCTATGTAAAGTCGTGGCAACTTTGCAGGATTTGAATTTAACTTTATGATTATGATGGAAATTCGACACAATATGACTACACACTTAGGAATATAGGAGATCTTTAGAGTTACCTTTGCACTGCCATCATTAGGAATAGTGAATTGATTAGCTATGTAGTGATGATAGCTCAGTGGTTAGCGCGATGGAATGACACGCCGAAGGGCGTTGGTTCAAACTCTAATAATGAGCTTGAGCTGCCGGTAAAACGGAAAACAAGGACTCAGAAACAGGAAAACTGATACGATCGCTTAGAGAAATACCAAGCATAGATGATAGTCTGTAATATAACTTTATACTTTACCTTTGTTTAATTTCTACTTTTAATTATTAAAAACATTTTGGACGATATTTTCAAACACCGCTTCATAGTCCCAAACTAAGCAAAACGTGTTCTATGGGAACCATATACTTAGGCAACTAATACAATAAAGTATAAAATTACAATACGAACTAACAGGAGGAGTATTTTTGCGACTATAAATAAATAGATAGATATTGAATTTTAACTTTCTTCAGATTCGTCCATAATAGAATATTCTTTTCGACAAATCTATAGGTAAACTAAAATTTAATAAGACCCATCTAGCAGGAATTGCTCTCCCATCTCTACATCCGTGTACCAACATCTTGTGAACTCGAGTCAGTTAAACAGCTTAACACGCGTTTATAACAAGTTGTTTAATGAATTAAATCTGAATTAACTGCTCGTGTAACTTACTGCGATGCTGATATAACTTTGCAGCTTCGTTAACGGTTAAACTTTGACGTGATTTGTGACCTATGTAGGCACTAAGTAAATAGACGTAGGTACCTATATTACTAAACATACCTACATAGTAATTTTATCTTTTACATTTACGGGTTTTAATTGTTTTTTTATAGGGATTAAACAATTACATATTATGAAAAGTCATAAAACTAAAGCAATAATATATTTGGAAACTTTCGACAGCCCAGTTGGGAGACCGTCTGGCATCCAATCTGGAGGTTCTGTGTTCGAATTGCAAGTACATAATTTTTTTCTAAGTTATGTGCGTATTGCCGGTGACTTCAAACGGTGAAGAAAAACATCGTAAGGAAACCTATAGGTATGCCCGAGTTCAGAAAAAAAAAGTTCTCGAAGGTGTGTGAAGTCTGCTAACCCGCACTTGGCCAGCGGGGTGGACTATAACCTTATCCTTCTCAGAATGAGAAGAGACCCGCGCCCAGCAGTGGGACATTTTATAAAAACAAGGCTGATTCGGATTGACAACTTTTCCCGTCTGTTCTAACCTTTTTTTCCATTCCTTGTAGTTGCTCATAATAAGATTCTTTTGTTTCATCTAGGTACATTTTTTATTACTAGAGTGTACAATAAAAAAAAACAAAAAGAAAGAAAGAAAGAAATTAATTTTATTTTGTAACACAATAACAGACAGACAGTTACAAAATAGGGGCTCACCTCAACATAATGGTCATACCACTTAGTCTGACGAGCGCTGGTTAAAAATTTTCTATCTATGTTTAAATCTATTACGTATAAAATCTGCGAAGGGTGGCTTCTAAGTTAATAAGTTTGATTAAAAAAAATAAAAATATGCGAGCCCACAAACGCTATATAAAAAATTTATAACCAGCGTCTCTCGGGATAATGTAAGGATTCTAACGATGTTCCATACATCCAAATCTGTTCAGGCGTTTAAAAGTTATGGTGGAATGAAGAATCACACATACCTACATATATACAGGAACCCTGAAAACATTCCACTCTTTTTTTTGGGCAGTCGTGTTTAACTCTGTATTCTTACTTACCTTTAAAATAAAACGGTATGTAAATTTGACAACTTTTTCCGTAGACGTAATTGGAGACCATGGTATTTATATACAAAAAATAACATCCCACTTAATCTATTAGGCTACGTTATGCAACCTTCGTTTAATATAACTTTACCCACCTACCTTGATTTGTCAATTTCGTCAAGCCACGCTTCAGAAAATAAAATTAGCAAACAAAGGCAAACTCGCTTCATTACAAGCGCTCCTTGTTCAGCACAAACCGTCGACTTGCGTTAAATGCTCACTAAATACTCCATTCGAGTCGTGAAAATGAAATATAAAAAGTGCTTTCAATAAACAGGATCATTAGGGGTGAGGGGAGGGACGGGGCGGGATGAATGAGCTAATTAAGGAGCCAAACGAAAGAAAACCCGAAGAAAAGCTGAGAAAACTCGGGAAAACAAGAATATTCCGGGGGTGGCGCAGGGTGGGACTAAGGATGGGTATTTATTTACTCGGGGTACAATTTTCTTGAATACGAATGAGGTTCAGAAACATCAACTTTTGATATTTAATGGTAGGTAAATCACTTCTAAGAAATTCTACGAGAGTAGTAAACACTTAGTTACAAGATGTTTAATGAGACATTAAATAAATAAATAAATAAATAGCCAGTTCCATTCCAGGCTAAGTGTGCTTTACCATCATCGACCACACCGTCACTTAACATTAGGTGAGATGTGGTCAAACACCTAGCCTGTCAACCATAAAAAAAAAATTAACCTAGTACCTACTCAGTAATAATTACTTACAAGATAATTCTCATACGAGATTAGTTTTAAATATTTTTATGTCTCGAAGTACATTTCAATAGTTAGATACGTTTTCAAAGAATTTTCAACTTGTTCCGCTCTCAATCCGATCCTGTTTCAAGACAGGGTCCGCGTCTCCCTGAATGGTCTACTAACAAACTCTTTCACAAAACACAATAATTACTTTAAGCCAAATAAAAAGTGCTTTCTTCGCGGGGCCGACACAAACTCGCTGATTTCCCACCTTAGCACTCTACTGCTATTGAGTTTCCTTACGAGGGGCACAAAGAACGCTTTATTTTTATTATTGGGCTGGTAAATGCTGGGCTATGTTTATTTGAGTGGTTAGTACCTACTTACATTGAAATATGTATGTGTGGCGTTCATATCGCTTTCTACAGATTGACGTGTGGTTCACCTTTTTAGCGGTTACCATACATGATTATTATCTGAAAAAAGTATCTAGTATAAAAGTCTGATAATATTTTTGCGCAGGATTATTTTTCCATTCTCTTTTTACTATTGATCGCCAAAGCAGTGATGCCCTGGACTTTGTTTTGTTACTCAAAGTCCTGTGTGTCGCTGCAATGGTCATGCACAGGTGTTATCTCTTACCATCAGGAGAGCGTCTCGTTCGTCTCATTACTTTTTATATTAAAAAAAAATACTATAAGACAAGTAGGAAGACTGCCAACTACCACGTATTGAATCGTGGATTTTCCTTAGATACGTACGTAGGTACCTATCGTTTTGATTTCTCTTGTATGTAGAATGGAACAAGCTGCTGATTTTCTTGTTTCTTGAGTGATAAAATTATTTATTTATCGTTCACGATCTTATGCGCGCTAAAAATTATACAAGAATAAAGTGATAGATAAAATTATGTATATTACCTATGTACTAGACTACTTTATAATAATTATAATCCGAACACACTTCGTAAACTTCAATTGCAAAGTATGTAAGTACGCCTCGTTCAGTATTCTTCATTAATAATTTAGATATCGGCAATCACAAACATTATGCCCGTCTAATCTTCAATCATGATATCGCTCGTCCTTTATTTCGCTCCGAAGATGTAAAACAAAACAGCAACCGTTGCACGTAGAGCGGCTATCTCCACCTGAGGGGCGCCAGACGTGACCGTAAAGAAAAAGGGGCGCGCGTCTTGTGCGGAAGCGGCGCTGATAAGCCGCGGTAATGGCGCCCGATGATAACGCCGTTCCCGCCTTTTTCTCCCGCCAAAACAGCGCGCCATTGTCGCACCAGAATGGCGACACAATGCCAACAAAGAAGGTCGCACTCACACTGTCGAGCAATAAATTTTTTTGTGGCCTCTTCACGCTTTTATGCCTGTTTTATGGCATTATCAATTTCGGTTGGGTAAATATTCTTCATTTAGGTTGGTCCACGCATTTCTGAGTTGTTTGTTAAGACGATCGATACTTGTGAGTGTTTTAATGTATACCTATTTAAATACAATTTCTTACTTATACTAAATACCTAAATACTTATAATATTAATACTTATTCAATTGCTTGCACGTTGTTTGTCAGGTTATGCGGTTGACCATAGTTCTCCTAATGTTAGGTAAAGATATTGGGATCTGGCAACAACCAACCCACTTCATTCCACTAAGCCTAAACAAGGCTAGGTTACATTGTTTTATTACAGAGTTCTGATGGCTGCCTTCTATCATCAGTTCTAATGATGAAGCCGAAAGATATTGGGGCTATTTTTCAGACCGTACTGAAAAGTCACAGGAAAGCAAAATTTTGCAAATTCGCTTACTTGTACGGCATACTTTTTCCAGTTATTTTGGTTTAAAAATCAAACAACGGAACTTTGATGAAATTTCTATATATCCAAAAACATTGTAGGGGTTCGAACACGCTTCCTTAATCAGGCAACCCTAGCACAACACTTCATTTTTCTTCCCATACTTCGCAGTTTTTTTTTTAATACAAAATTAAAAAAAAAACTGCGAAGTATGGGAAGTAAGTACGTAATAAACCAAGCTTTCAGCAAAGCAATTTGTGTCTATTATATGGAAAATTATCTTTCATAATGAACTACGAGTATTATTAAAATGTTAATAAACTCAATATACAAGTGCGCCCCAATGAAGGTTTTAATAAAATTTTAATTGACATGTATTAAGTTTTCAAGTAAATGAAAAGGTGGCTCTTTGCCGGGTCTGTTCAACGAACATTAGCAGAGGGTGGCATGGGAGGAAATTTTTTGTTTTTCACTCGCATCCGAGACAGAAAGGGTTCGACCTAACGGGTTAGAAAGAGACAAAGGCAGGTGCACACATTGCCTTTGTGAAAGTGCAAAAATAATAGAGAGTAAGGTCGTTTATCTCTTTTTATGTCGGGAGCGCTATCTTCCCACCGACGCTATTATGAGAGACAATTTTGGCGCGAAAGAAAACTGCTTATTACTTCTTATTCTTGGAGGAAAATTTTCTTTTTAAACTGGTATAATGGTAAAGTCTATTTTTAAATTTTGCTGGTTTATAATTTAAATTTAAAATCAGGTTTAGTGTAGTACATATACGATCGATCATTATAATTTGTTTGACGTCGTGATACACACCGATGAATGCGTCAGTATTTTGATAGTGTTTTTGTTAATTTCTTTTATTTTGTGTTTTTTGCTAAAAACCTCTCCATACCTACTAAGGTTGCCTGGAAGAGATCGCTTGAGATAAGGCCGCCAATTGTTCAACTAGTGTTAAGATTATAATTGTTTGTAATTGGTGTGAACAATAAAGAGTTATATTATTATTATAGTGAATGTATCGATCTTTTTTTTACTTATGCGGCCACATCCATTCTTAAGTAAAACAAATATGTGTCAAAATAACGTCACTTTCATACTAAACTGCATCGAGATCTTATTGGTTCTTATAGACTGTCCAATTAATGCCCAATTAGGTATACATAGTACCTATATTGATAAAATTAAACTAAAAAAAAACTTTTGCTATTTGAGTCAGTTTAAACTTCGGATATCGTTACATGGACGAAATTTAATTTTTTTTTTTTTTTTTTTTTTTTTTTTTATGTAAAAGTAATGAGACGGTCGAGGCGCTCTTCTGATGTTAAGAGATAACGCCTGTCCATGACCATTGCAGCGATACACAGAACTTTGAGTAACAAAACAACGTCCAGGGCATCGCTGCTTTGGCAATACCGAAACAAAACTATTTGTTAGTAATTATACTTACATAGCAATTCAATTTCTTTGAATACTTATATCTATTTACAGATATATCTATTTTCATTTCAAAGATATATCCATTTCCTTCCCTCCTACCTAAATCCCTGTCGATATCCTTTTCACATAACACACCATAGTGGACACCCAGGTCCTTCCCTTACATTTTTCTTTTCGATTGTCGCCGTTTGTTATTGTTTGATCCATCGCGCACGCATGGCGTGCATTTTGTTGTATAACTGTAAGATAAAATGTGTAACTTAATAATTATAAATAAAGAAATTTGGGAATTTAAACGAATTACCTACATATATACTTACCTTGAAGATAGCTTCAAAACACACAGTCCGGTGACGCTGTAGAGGACATCTGCGGCCAACAGCAATAGTCATTAAAAAAATAAAAGCAAAAAAGTTTAACATTGAATTATTTATACATATATTATGTTATAATCGAAAAAAAATGTTTAAACAATTTCATACTGCGTCTTGTTACGGAATTCTTAATTTATGCACTAAACTAATTACATAGTGTTTACGCGGAGTACTGAACAAAGTGTATACAATGCTCTACAGTTCTTCTTGTCTCTAGTTGAACTGAATAAAGTGAGCGGACGGATCACGTCATCTATTAGGTAGATCATGTATATAACTGGGCAAGTTTAAAACTACCAACCGATGAATACCAACGGTCCGTAATCGAAGCCATTCATAGCAACTATATATTTATTTAAAAATCTGTACCGTGATCTTCATTGTAGTGTCCCTTTCTTCCCGTTTCTTATTATCGCAGAATTAGATCGTCTCTGGCAAATGGATTAAAACGCTAAGTATTTATTTATCGCCCGTTTAATCGGAGTTCGGTGTTACGCAAACAGACCGGGAGAATTAATACGTCTGGCATTACTGAGGGGACTAATCATCATGACACACTGTATCGACTCAACATCGGCACCGTTTTGACTTCGAGTGAAGAAATTGTATCAGGCACAGTAATCAATAAAATAGTTACTGGCGATAAGTAACAATAATGTTACAAGCGAGTCACTTGTTACAAAAAATTTCAATTACCTACAGCTATTATAAACGAAGCTATATTAATTAAAGAAAGAAAGAAAGAAAATAATTTTATTTTGTAACAGAACAAATATAACAACAAATAGAGACAAACAGTTACAAAATAGGGGCTCACCTCAGCATAATACTGGTTATACTAATTAGTATGACCAGCGCAGGTCTTCCGATGAGCCCTTGTCGGTCAAACAAAACAAACATAACAAATCACCAACAACAAATGTAACAAACCGAAATAAAAAAATCAAACAAACAAACTACTATGCAAATAACTCTTCTCAAAATATCAACATACAAATAACAAAACAAAAATAGCAGGCTCACGTTTGACCACCATCACGCCTGTTACCAAAAGAGAAGATACGAAAAGATGATTAATTAAAGTAAATAACAACAAACATACGTCTCTTTACAGTGCAGACTCCGTTTCTTGACATTTATTTAGATAGGTACTTAATTTGTAACATGGATTGCTTTCAAATAAATGTTTAAGTTTTCTGTCGCCAATCAATGAATGGTATATTTCAGCAGCCTCACTTGAGGGCCAGTTCCATTCCAGGCTAGGTGTGCTTTACTATCTTCGCTATCTGCACCATCACTTAACATCAGGTGGGCTGTCAAACACTTAGCCAACCATTAAAAAACAGTTTTTTAAATTCTGCATAGACGCTATACCTGCCGATTCGGATAACACCTTTACACAGAGTAATATATTTTTTTTATAGTTGACTTTGATTTTTCTTACTCCTAGTAATTTTTTTATGAACTAGCTAAGAGCAAAATCAGAAATTGAATCAACAAAAGTTACACCGTAGTAAAATCATAAGTACGCAAAAATCATGACAAGTATTAAACTTTTACGTTTCAACATTGTACCAAATGTTTTATTTACATAAATATAGATACAGGTTAGGTCAAAAATAAAAAGCAGGCATCTCCATATTTATTATTCAGCCTTGACTAGGCGGGCAAAATAGAAAAAAAAAATTACATCAGACTACTTTAATCAAGTTCAAGTAGGTACTTAAGTACAATAAAAAAAAATATGTCATCATGTGTAGGTATACGTCTAGGTATTTACTATAGCTCACCTGATGTTGTGACGGCATGGGGAATTTAAAAACTTTCTCTTTTGTTTTTTGAAATTCAGCCGTAATCTACATGACAATTAGAAATGTATAGTTTGAATGAAACGTTGAGTCGATGTCGAGTCAATGTAGTGTGCGATGACCAGTTTGTGGTCGTAGGTTACGAGGGCGATGATTGTCGTCGATTATTCGATCGACTTTGTGGCAAATGAGAAATAATTACAGTTAGGTCAGGTATTTAAACATAACAATAATGAATATTACACAGGTATATAATGTCGGGATAAAAAGCCTATGTGGGTTCAGGGTGTCAGCTACCGCCATACCAAATTTCACCCAAATCCGTTCAGTAGTTTTTGCGTAAAAGAATAAAAAAGATCTATCCATCCATACATCCATCCATCAATCCATCCATCCATCCATCCATCCATCCATCCATCCATCCATCCATCAATCCATCCATCCAAACTTTCACATTTATAATATTTATGGGATAGGTTTGCGTTTGACCGCCATCACGCCAGATGATAAGCGAAGATGCGGTCAACGATGGAGCACGCTTGCCTAGAAGAAACCGATTCACTCGCGACTTGAAAGCATCCAGGTTGAATCTATCAGAGAACATCGACTCGAGCGGCAACTTTCATTGTTTAGCGGTTCGTACGATGAAAGTGGAATCGATTCGCATTTGCTGTATCTTTACCGCACTTGCCTTTAGCACAAGCAAATATGTAGCCACATATTTTAGATAGATTTAAACAAACAAACAAACAAATGTGTTGATTTCGTTAACAACTCGTTTACACGCGCTGCCTTACGTGCTATAATACCTATCTATAGGCGTCTTAAATTTCGATAGTTTTGTGCTAAGAGTTTGTTTTGTTCTAGGAGTTTTGTTTTGTTCTCTACTTTTATGCCGCAATTATTGATATTATTACGTAAGAATGCATACACCATTAATTTATTAATAGATATATGTACGTAACTACGTACCTAATCCAACGTAATTTTCATTTCTGTTAATTTTTTTCCTATTTTTGTTGAAACATGAAACATGTGAAAAACTTAATTTTCACTTTATTTGATTCCTCCACGGCTTGTTGACTCTCTCAAGTGGCATTTAGATCGACGTTTGCCATCAATTTGAAGGCGACCGACGTCTCTAAAAAGTCAGTGAAGTGATGGAACTAAAAATATCCGAATAAAACTTTAGATCTTGTGGTGAAAACGGAATAGAGGCGCCCTCATTTAAATCTTAATATAAGTTAGCCCTTCTGTAAATACTGTATAATCAACTTTTTAATCCCATTAGCGGTGTCCTTCGGTGTTGTGTCGGTGGAAATGTTTGCGTAAATAATTGTAGGCTTTCAGACAATTTGAAGGAATAATTTGTATATTATTTGTGAGGTGGCTTCATGATTTGCGTTTACAAAACCGTCAAGTAAAGGGTTCACATACATACAAAATATACCAGTTTGGGGGGTGCTACTTTCGATTTTATTAGCACTCGATGAAAATTTAATATTCTGAATGGTACATATATTAATTTAAACTGGAACATTCTCTGTCAACATAAAATAGGACAGATGTTTCAGGAGAATCAAATAGGAGTATCTTGGCGATAAAAGTATTTATTTTTTCTGTATATACTGACCAATCTATGTACCTATTTACCCTTTGGAAAGTGCGACACCGCCTCATGGTCGATATTCCAAAAACTCGAATCTTCATTCTTCTTCATTGTACGAACCGCTAAACAATGGAATATGCTGACCGAGTGAGTGTTCCCTGATAGATACAATCTGGGTGACTTCAAGTCGTAAGTGAATCGGTTAGTAGTAGACTACATCGCTAGTTAGCGGTTAAACGCAAGCCTATTAGTAATAAAATAAATAAATAAATTAAATATTTTCTTCATTTCACAAATATTTTTTTGGTATTCTTATTAAAATTCCAGACCTCGTTGGATTGGTAAGTAAATATCTTCATAATTTCATTACAAAAACCCCGAAACCTAACCTTCATATCAATTTAACGAGATTAGTAAAATATAGAAAAAATGTACAGCGCCCGTAGCGGGAGTAAATGGAAACAGTTTCTTAATGTAATTATCGAAAATTGATATTTCAGTGCCACAGGTTTTTAGTCTCTCCCTGCACACGCTAAAATATTCACTGCTAAAAATACCAGCACCAGCCGGTGATGGAATTGCTTACGTTTCAACGGGTTAGATTTCAATTACAGTTTCGGCGATTTCTGATATAATATATCTGCTAAACTTTTGTAACGATGATTCAGTGGCTAGCGCGGTCGGTTTATACGCCGGAGAGTGCGAAGTAATTTTTTCTTATATACGGATATGTCCGCATTTGACCACAAACTCGCCTGATGGTATGCGATGATGTGATCGAAGATGAACTAACTTAGATATCTATTTACTTTGACAAAGATCTATTTTATATCTCTCAGGAAACAAGGAAGCCGGTAGCTCGTTCAATTCTTTGGGCGTACGTACGGATGAAAAACGTGGAGTCAAAACGTTTGGTACGTTGGTACCCAAGGAAATTCCACTATGTATGGGTGGTAGTGGGCCTTTTTCTACTTGACCTGTAGTAAAAAGAGGATGGAAATACAAGGTCGTACGGACGTACACCTCTTCTTCGACATGAATCCAATAGACAATAGACAGCACACACCTTAATTTTTAAGAGCACTTATACCTGCATCCGTTTAGTGAAACCCGAAATGGAATGAAAGTTCCGTTTCTGAATATATTTTGTACAAATTAAATTGTCTCGCATCCAACACCTCACGACGAAACCAAATGCTTATCCGCCGTGAACTATCCGAAACAAATTGAAATTCCAAAATGGTGGAAATGTTTTCCTTTACGATAAACTGTGGACGGAACTATTGAATTTTTTTGAATAAATTATTTTTGACTGCCCTGTTCACTCATTTGGTAGGTATAATATCTGCTTTAAAAGCGGATATTTTCGGGCGTGGTGGGTTCGATTCCCAGCGGGACAAACATTTATGTTAGTTATGTGTCTGGGCGTTCTGTATGTATTATAGTATGTAAAAACCAAAAGTATGTAAGTATTCTATCAGTTATCTGGTTCCCATAATACAAGCTTCGTTTAGTTTGAGGCTTTGATGCGCAACTCAAATTTCTCTGTATCGCTGCAATGGTCATGGATAGGCGTTATCTCTTACCATCAGGAGAGCGTCTCGTTCGTCTCATTACTTTTACATAAAAAAAAGAAATGATAAAAGATGATTACTTTATTTCGCTACTTGTTTAGATTTTACTATAAAAATTGTTGTGTCTGGCAGCGTTTTAAAAAAGGTAAATGAGTATACTTTTTTTTTCAGAAGAGATATAAATTGTACAATTAGATACTAGTGTAAGTTAACGAAACTTGAAACGAAAAAAATTAAATTTTTGTCAAATTAAGTATATTTTTAAGTTTATGTCAAATTAGTTCTAGATTTTAAGTAAAATTAGGTTAATATTTAATACGCAGTGTCAAATTAGTTTAATTTAAGTCCTCATCACTGTTGGAAGTGGAACGACTGTTAAGCGGAAATAAACTAGATATATACCTTGAACATGCTCTCAATAAACTTAATTTTTTTTTTTTTTTTTTAATAATGATTATAAATGAAAGAAACAATGAAGTTGGAGAAGAGTAAATAAGTATTCTATCAGACCTATAAGTTATCTGGTTCACATAGTACAAGGTTTGCTTAGTTTGGGGTTAGAGAGCGCTGTGTGAAGTGTCCTACGAATCTTACGATATTTATTTATTTTAAATAATTTGTATAATTACTCGGGGTGACTGAGCTTATTTTGGACTAAGTGTAATGAAAAAGGAGTGTTAAGCATAGCCGATTTTTTTTCGCGATTTCAGACTTGTGGCTATAGAAAAGTTGTTCATGATGATGAGTAGAATGACTCCCTTTCGGGGTAGTACATCCCAATACTATAACCCTATATTAGGTATGTGTCAGTAACTGTACCACATAATATAAGGTCGTCAGTATTTTTTCTAGATCTGAAAACATTTTCTCTCAATAAATAGTAGGGGTAACTTTCTCGACTCGAATCGATCTTAAGGTAATGAAATTTATAAGAAAACCTCGCGGCGTCGCGTTTTATACGAAAAGTAATGAGGTTGGCTGATGGCTGCCAGAGAATTCGCCTTTATCACCCGAATTGTGATTCTATTCTCGATGTGATTCATTTGAATTTCATATCAGAAAAGACGCGATTTATTTCGTACCTCACGTTTTGGAATCAGAAAATGATGGAAAATGTTTTTTTTAGTAAGTACGTATTCAAAATGTAATAGATCAGAATCAGATTTTCAATAGGTCATAGGACATTTGACTACCATGTTAGCGCATTTGGTAGTAGCTCTCATTCGTAAACTAAAAGGGGTTCGATTTTCATCCAGGTCATACATTTATATGACGACCACATTGTAGTTATTGTTATAAGGAAAACTGTTCTGATAAAAGTATTAGTTATCTGTTACCAACTTTCCATAGTACAAGATTTGCTTAGTTGGGAGTGATTTATTTATGAAAACAATGGTTATTGTGTAATCTATCTGATTTATACACATTTATTGCTTAATAACTAAATATATCACGCATACACAGCTATGCACAAAAACAAACATGTACGCTCTAGCACACACTGTAATATAATAAGCCAAACATAATTTTGTATACCATTGTCTTATTTCTTATCGTAAGTTTCAATTCTACTATTGTTAAACTTCATTTTTAGTGGAAGTTACTGGCTGCAGTGAAAGCTACAGCTAAAATTATTGTATTTTTTAGACGAAGTGATAAAGTTATTTGTATTTACTGTATATAAACAAACAATTTTGGTGTCCATTTATAACATCAGTACCTACAAATAGCTTCTGGATACGAGTGAAGCAGTAGGTAACTCGGGCTCACAGCGGCTCTGAATGGTGTCGTCTCTAGACTAGACGAAAATTACGGACTGAGTATAAATTTAGCTAAGCCGAGCGCCCCAGTCCCAGCCTCCAAGCGAAATTAAATGAGGCTGCAGTTGCAAAGAAAATGCAATCACCGGCTGGCATATTCCCCGATGCAAATCTCAATTTCCGAGTCAGTGTGCCCCGCTATTCCTTACGCTAATAAAACAAACCACCAAACGGAGATGCTGTTTCGCCCGCTGATGAACGCCAAATGACGTTATGACAGCGCACGCCGCCATTTAACGCCTATTTGGTTCCAATTTCAAATCTGCCGCGCGCTCCCCTGCGGTTCCGGCCATCGAATAGGGCCATAGATAATAACGTTTTGTTTTTAAGTGCAAATCATTTTTGGACGCTGTTTTTTTTTGTTTGATGTACGTACACAATACCTATATCTTTTACTGTTATTTTTTGCATTGGATTGCTTACAAAATGTATGAAATTGCTTACGTATTGTTTCCATGCACATTTTATATTTCAGTAGGAGCGATCGGACGACGTTCCGAATCCCGATATACGAATATCCGTTCTGCCATTTTGGAGCGCTGGCGGCCGGAAACCCGAGGATATAAAGTTTCGCGCGCCTTTCTAGCCGCCATGACACTTTTCAATATTTTACTCTTATTTACTGCTATTATTTATGTCGGCATTCTTCGGGGGAAACAAGATCTATATTGTGTTGTGTTATGTTTGGTTTCAGACCCTTTTGTTTGCGCGGGGATTGGTCAATTGCTTCGGGGAGTTAATAGCTATTTGAGGAAGTGAGGGAGTTTATCTGAAGACACTTTAATCGAGTAGAAAATGTTGTTTAGTCAGTGTTAAAAATGTGGTTCCACTATATGTTTTTCAGATTAGGCAAGAAAAAAAAATCTTCTGATACAGATTTACTTCAATGAGGTACGGGTTTTAATTAGCTTTATAATGTTTGTCAGAGGAGATTAGATATATTTGGAGTTAATTGGATAAACAATTACTTTTGTTAACATGCTGCACCTCGGCACCCTGTATTAACTGCATCCGCAGATTTTTCCGAAACTACACCGCGATACGAGCTTCCTTGTAAATGGATTCCACGACGTCGGTAACCTAAATCCATCTTCCCGGTTGAAAGTGCAATGTTTTCTCATTTCAACAACTTCGCCTAAGTTCCGGAGATATACCTAGGTACATAATAAGGTAACCTATGTTAAAATTGCGAATGTTTAAAAATAACATTTAAAATCAGGAAATGAAAAGTAAAACAACAATTGTTTCGTCGTGATGAATTCATAATAGGAATCCTACCTATTGAACTTTTTATTTGTTCTTTGTTCAGGAGAGATTAATTTTATTTTATTTAACTTGATTTAAATTGTTCTAAACTAAATACATTTTTATTATACAATACCTACTACTTTAGTGCTCTTTAAATGTACTTATTGAAAAAATGCTGTCTAGCGAAGGTACCTACATAATGTCTGTCACAAATATAAATCGTTAAGCCTCTCAGTGTTGCCCGTATCTGGCAACATAAAAAGACGGTTTTCATAACAAAGCGTTTCATGAAAGAATATTAACATGTTTAGGTACCCAAGTAGATGTAAGCCTGTTCACGAGTATAATCGCAGTAAAGCCACAGAAGCTAAGCTGCGTACCGCACGAGCCCAATACTTGCCTTTTTATTCATTCTAGATCGTTCCATTCACGAGCACTGTGGCGTGACTTGGTCACTTTGTGGGACACTGGTGTTGTCTGCTGTGCTGAGATATCCTTTAACTAGATGTGACACATCAGTTCCATGTGACTGGACTATGATTAAATACTTACAATGAATATTAAAGTTAAATTAATTGTGGTTTGAAGTTTCGGCAACCTAGTTGAGAGACCGTCTGGCTTACACTCTGGAAATCCTGGATTTGAATCCCATGGCACGCACATCTGTCTTTTTTAAGCTATGTGCGTATTTCCGCTGACATCAAATTGTAAAGAAAAATGCCATGAGAGGAAGAGGAAACCTACATGTCCTAGCGTTCATAAACAAAAAGTTCTCGAAGATGTGTGAAGTCTGCTATCCCGCACTTGGCCAGCGTGGTGGACTATAATTTTGCCCCTCTTACAATAATAAAAGGACCCTCTAGTGGGACTGTTTATAAAATCAGGGCTGAATCGGAATTGTGGGCAGCGTCTGTCGCTCGGTAGGCTTAGTTACCACCAATTTGAAAATCTGCCGCTGAATACCAAACGATGTATCCAGCAGTTTCACTTGGTAGTTATTTTTCATTACAAGCTAGGTGTTACCATCCTCGATATCAGGTGAGCTATGAGATAGGTGAAATACTTCATGAATACGAGTAAACCGCATACATCTTAGTATCCTTAAAGCAACCACAAAAATCTTATCAGAATGTAATCGGAATTTCGCTAAATCTGTTTATGTGCGACATAGAAACATAAATTCTTAATCAAAAAACCTAGATTGAGTATCGATCGACACAACTTACAATACATTTTTCAATAACGTGTTTTCTCTAGAACTACTTTGTATATTTTGAAATTATATATCTTTCTATACTTATTAGATAAGGTAGGGTACTACCAGTATCATATCTAGCATCTCGACATCGCGATTCCAGTGGTCCGATACAGCGGGTGCCGAAACTTTTATACTTTCATCCGATTAGGGCCTTGTATGCTTATGAATTCTTTGTGGAACAGCCGCGTTAATCGAAGCGATTACTGGCAAATGCTTAGAACACAAAAGACGGATTCAAAATTCAAATTTAAAAAAAAATTCAAAAAATTTACTGATGACACATTTGGCAAAAGAATAGACAGTCATAGGGACTGCCGACAGAAGTGAAAACTAAAACAGGTCACTTAACATATCGTAGCATTATTTATTTATTCCAATTATTAATTATACTTATACTTAAATATAAAAGATTGACGAAAATGATCACAATAGTGATGCATGATACATTCACAAAACAATATCGAGTAAAGCGCTTCTATATCGAGTTACAAACCCATTGTGAATAGAAAAACTATTTGATATTGTTTTTGCCGCTCTTTTCTTGCATGGTTTGCCTTAGCAATACCGAATAGTCCTGATGACAATAATAAGGAGTCTTTCATAGTGTAGGTACACAGTTATCTTGTATTAAAATGTTTTTAGGTCAAAAATCTAGAGTATTATAATAGTTGTTTTAAAGTTAGATACCACAGCGAGGTTGTGGGATCTCTGTGCCGGAGTCGGTTTTAGGTACAATATGGTGTTCCATCTTAGGCCGTACTACTGCTTAACATCAGACAGAATGTTGTGAAATGCAAACCAGAAAAACCTACATGTTGGTAAAATCATACCATGATATTAAATGTTTTACAAAGCGCTATCTAACCCCAAACTTAGCCAAAGCTAATAGGTAGATACAATGAAAAAAAATAAAAAAATTACACGTATCAATTTATTTGTATGGGCTTGCTCATGTACCCAAAGACAAATTCGTTAATAGTATCCGAGAATTTAAATAAATTGCAGATAATAATTAAAAAAATATTGTTTTGTAGAATTAATATATGGGTAGGTAATTAGTGATTCAGAAGATCAAATAAGTCTAACAGAAACAGAAGGTACAAACCAGTAGGTAACTCAATTACACGCCCACAGTGTGCGACAAAGCGCCCTCTATCGAATTACGGGGCGTTTTGCACCCGCCATTATGCGAAGAATCGTCACAAACGAACCATTGTCAAATACACTAGGTGCTATTGTCTGGTGTTATCGTTCGACGTCGGTTTTTGCCGGCGCTCTTCCGTCGGACAGGGAGTATTATGCAGAAGAGTCGCCGAAGATAAAATTTGTGAACTTTTGAATAAGTTTTGTAACAATTTTTCAACGACGAGCACCAAAGTATTAATTAATTTGCTAAATCTTTTAACATGGTTTAAATAAATAAATTGTGTATTCATACCAGTATGGGTGGATGTAAAGAATTTAAAAATATACAAGTGCTCACAACAAAACAAACATTGTCAAAGTGTACAAATGTTTTTTTTAATGTAAAAGTAATGAGAGAAAACAACACGTTCTCGTGATGGTAAGAGATTACGCATGTTCTCAACCATTACAGTGATACACAGAACAAAGTCTAGTGTATCGCTGATTTGGCGCGAAACGATGATATGATATTTTGAGACATTTGATGGTCATCTACTAGTGGTGGTCTAGTTAAATACAGAACTAGTTTTTTTTTGTTTTGACACTATACAAAATGAACTGAAACATGCTAAATTGCCTCACAGAAGGCACTGAATTTTAGGCAAAGATTTGCGTTTTTTAACGTCTAATCGCGACATTCACACCCGTCATTGAGTGTCGACCTCGCGCCCTTACAAAACCTTATCACGATATTTGTTCAGTTTTTATTTTCTTCGATATTCACTTATACCAACACTTCCATGACATCCCGTATTTAAATTCAACTCTATTTTTGACATGCCTAAGGTTGGAAATTGCTCGGTTTTTATACAAAGGGTAGAAAAGCTATTGTTGCCTTTTGTAGGTACAGTCAGAGCGGAAATAAGCTTCTTTGTGTGACACTATCGTATCGTATCGTCAACCGCTTCCTTTCCAAAGATTATTTTAGATGTAATAGCAAATAATACTTATCAGTGGTAGTGTTTGAGCTTTTTTGCATTTATGATGGTTTAAAAGGTCATTCATGGTCACCTTTAAAACGTAAAAGGTTATGGGGGAACCTTTGAAACATTAGAGGAAAATGACTGTCACTTTTTCTTCTTAGACTAACATCTCCCGTCTGTTCTAAGATAATATGATGATGAGATGAGATGACATGATCAGAGCTTATCATCCTTTAAAACAAAGTTAAAAAAAATGTCTCGAAATCTCGTGAAGCCTGCCATACTTTACCTTGCTGTGAAGTAATATCATTCTCGTTTTCAAGTCTGTTCAGATAGTTTCTTAAATCGCCTTTGCCTAATTTATATAATCTTTAATTAGGTGTCTGTGTCGTTTTTTTTATTTTGAACAATCTTACTTTACTTTTAAAAAATAATGCACGAAATCACATGGGATAATCAAAAAATTTTTTTTGATTGATGCGGATTAGCTCACGTGAATCGAATTCTGTCATGTCCTATTTTTTTTTAAATTTAATTTGTTTAGTTGCATAATTTTATTTGTTTTTACTTTTTGGCAAATTTTTCTTTGTTTAAAAAACAGTGTTATTTTGCTTCATATTTCATTGGTTAAATTTTGTATATAGGTACATTTTACACGCCTATCATTAACTTTTTTGTTTGTTTCTTAATTTCGTCGTTTTTTTTAAACAGATGTTTCAATAACATCTATGCTCATATACTATACATTATATCAATGATGATTTTGATTGCTTTACAATTATTCGAAGTATAGCAACGAATCGAACGCCTCGCAAAAGCGAATAACTGAATAGTAAAACTTTAAAAATGACGCATTCATTTAAAGTTACGTCCAAAAATATCACGACAATGGCAACACAGGGGGTGTCATGCCGGCGGGTCCATAATGGCAATTTTTCGTATACATCGGGTGAATGCGATGAATGCTGTACGTACGTAAACGGAGTGGCGACGTGCAAATTTGACGCCTTTGTGTCGCACTGGTGCGCGCGTGACCGGCATGATGCCGAGTCGAAATTACGTATCTTTATAGAGACTTAGCTATTGGTGATAGCGAGAGCTGTGCGGACTTGCTATTGCTATGTTGATGTGAGTTACTGCTCTTAATTGTTTTTAATGTCTTGTTAGCTCATTTAGTGTATCTGCTCCAAGAGCTGTGAGGTGTGGGTTCGATTCCTGCTGAGGACAAACATTTCTGTGACGTGTGTAATTTTTCGGGTGCTCAAATCCCGAATTGCGCTTTCTATATCTTCTAGCAGATAAAAGCTATGATGAAGACTTCTCTTCTATGTCGTAAAAATATACCTCACTTTCCTTATGTAATCTGCACAAAGCAAACAATTTATTTTCGAAATTTTGCGAGAAGTAAATATGTCGCGATGACATTACTGTTTGACATTCCATTCTCAGAGCAGTTGAACGGCGATGCCAAGCGCGTACAACTTGACATTGAAAAAAATCTTTGGACAATTTTGTCTATTCTTAAACTTACCAAATAATAATCCCATACCAGATAACTGACAAAATACTGATACAATTTACTACTTATTTATTTACTTTATTTTTTGTAAATACATACTTGTAATAGGTACATATAGAACACCCCCAGACACAGAACACACATTTGTTTATACCACGAAATAAAATAAAATGTTTGTCTTGGGTGGGAACCGAACCCACGCCCTACAGGGCCGTCAAATCTATAAATAAAGATACAGTTTTTATCGCCATGTCTATCCGCAATACGTAATGGCACCACGCTTTCAATCATAGCGATTTCTGTAGTCAGTGTCGGGTTATTTGTTTGCGCCGCCCGCCCCGAGCGGCCGTGATGCCGCCGGAATCTGAATCGGGGGTCCGGGTTCGATTCCCGATTACTTTTGTGCCAATCTCGGTGTTTGATTGGAGGAAATGGCAAAAATGTTAGTTGTAAAGGGTTAGCTGGAGAAAAGAACATTTGGAATGGCTTTTTGGATGGAAAATTGTGTTAGTAACGTTTTTTACGCCATTTCTACGATCTTAAAGCGGTGTTGGTATGATAGAAGATTTTATTAATGTCAATAAAATCTCTTTATATTAAGTACAGGAGCAGACTTCGAAGGCGATTCCATTAAAAAGAGGCGTAAGACAGGGAGACGTTATATCTCCGAAACTGTTTACTGCCACAGTGGAAGACGCCTTCAAGCTCCTGGAATGGAAAGGATTCGGCATCAATATTAATGGCGAATATATCACTCACCTTCGGTTTGCCGACGATATAGTGGTCATGGCAGAATCGTTGGAAGATCTCAGCACAATGCTCGAAGACCTCAATCGAGTTTCCCAACGGGTGGGTCTTAAAATGAACATGGACAAGACGAAGGTAATGTTGAATGCCCGTGTTGTGCCCACCCCAGTATCAGTTGGGAACTCGGTTCTCGAAGTTGTTGACACATACATTTACCTAGGACAAGCAGTCCAATTAGGTAGGTCCAACTTTGAGAAAGAGGTCAGTCGTCGAATCCAACTCGGCTGGGCAGCGTTCGGAAAACTGCGCGACGTCTTCTCGTCCGAATTACCTCAGTGCCTCAAGTCGAAAGTCTTCGACCAGTGTGTGTTACCAGTGATGACTTATGGCGCTGAAACGTGGTCTCTGACTGTGTGCCTTCTTGGTAAGCTCAAAGTAGCACAACGCGCTATGGAGAGGGCTATGCTCGGAGTTTCCCTACGAGATCGAATCAGGAATGAGGAGATCCGTAGACGAACCAAAGTTACCGACATAGCCCAACGGATTAGCAAGTTAAAGTGGCAGTGGGCAGGGCACATAGCACGCAGAACTGATGGCCGATGGGGCTGCAAAGTTCTGGAGTGGAGACCACGGACCGGCAAGCGCAGCGTAGGACGTCCACCCACAAGGTGGACAGACGACCTAGTAAAGACCGCAGGAACGCGCTGGATGCGAGCCGCTTCCAACCGGTCTTTATGGAAGTCAATGGGGGAGGCCTATGTCCAGCAGTGGACGTCCTACGGCTGAAATGATGATGATGATGATGATGATATTATATAAAAAGTTTGGTGAACGATTTTCTTGAATGAACGAATAAATGAGTAAAGTTTTTGCATGCCGGAAGGCGGGATATGGCGCGCCATTTTTTTTTTTTTTTTTTGTCCAGGGTAAATACTTTGTGTATACCACCGGCCCTGGGGCGGGCACGGTGGTTATGTGGGACTCTCCGTCCTAATGACGGCCTACCCACTAAAAACCCTGGAGTGTTCCACCTCGGCGCTTTGTGTCGAGGCTGCGGGCACGCTTTCGCACTCTACCGCGGCCTCGACAGCGCTTGTCCTCGCGGACCCGCCTAGGGGAGCCCAAGCTCACCCCACAACAATGACGATGTGTCCGAACACCAGACACATCGTCATCCACCTCGGAGACCAAACCAGCAAATGGGCGTCGGACAGCCCCATGTCCGTACGCCCCTGGTCTCCATGCGACGGGTCAGATAAGTGGCCCCGCCGCCTGCCACTTTGGTTGCTGGAAATGGGGATCGCCAGACCGGCACTCTCCCCATCCCGCAACCCCCTCCCGCTCGGCTCCTCCACTGTGCCCTCTGCTTATCAGAGGGACACGTAGAGAGCCCGTCGCTAGACCACCTCCTGGGGTCGGGTCTGCTCTTCTTGCCGTCGCGACCATGCCATAGCAAGGCTTGTCGCGACCCACCTCGAGGACCGATAACAACTGGCGCCAGACGACCCCATGTCTGAACGCCAGCGGTCCTCATGCGACGGGTCAGGTGAGTGGCCCCGCCGCCTGCCACCACGGCTGCAGAGGACAGGGAGAGCGGCACAACGCAACACCGACACTCCTCTTCCCCTGCAGCCCCACCGCGTCCGCCATCAAACGGTGGCGGCCCCGTTAAGGCCGCGGAAGGTAGGGAAAGCGGCAACGATACACCGACAGTCCTCTCCCGCCGCGGCCTCCAGCCCTCAGCTGCAGTGTCTCCCATTCGACACTGCAGCCCGCCTCAGTTGCGATACCGCCCACACAGTCCGCAACCTACTTGGCCGCTTCTGCCAGGCCCGGGGGAACACCCGGAGAAGCAGCCCCACCTCGGGTTCCGCTTAGTTTCACCGTGGTCACCAGTCACGGTTACTCAGCCCCCCCGCCACGACAAGGCGGGAACCCACGGGGGGGGGGGGGATATGGCGCGCCATGTTTTAATTTCTACCAACTGTATTTTTACCCATATACGCAAATAAATGATTATGATTATGATTATAAAATGTTTAATTTATCATTTATTTATGTTTGTTATTTCTTTTTGTGTGTATTGTTGAATGCTCAGAATGTTAAGTGTAATGAAATTTGTTTTGTTTTATAAATAAAGTTTTATACCATAGCATGGTGGTAGGGTACTTTCTAGTACTCGGCTGGCTAGCTACCACCCTCAAGTTGAAAATCTGCCGCCAAGCATCTAACGGTGTTCCGGCAGCCTCACTTGAGAGCCAGTTCCATTCCAGACTAGGTGTGCTTTACCATCTTCGGTCACACCTTCAATTAAAATCAGGTGAGCTGTGGTCAAACATCTAGCCTGTCTACCATAAAAAAAAAATCTATCGTCTAAAAAAGCTGTCGTGGATTTGTTATGTTATTTGTATAGTACAATAAAAACTAGAGTCTTGGTCGAACTTGTATTTGATTCACAACATGGTGACAGCGGTGCTAGCTAAATTATAGAAATAAAATAGTTTTATCGTGCGTTAGTAATACCTATAAATAAGAATAATTTGTGATTTCGTGAAGTTACTTGTCGTAGTTTTATATAAAAAGTATCCTATATAGTAGTTAATCCAGGTAATGAACTATATGTATGCCAATTTCATCCAAATCCGTTCAGCCGTTTTTGCGTGATTGAGTAACAAGCATCCAAACATACAAACATGCATACTTTCACAATTATTGTATAAGTAGTATTCCCAGTTCTATAATTTTTTGATACAAAGTAAAAAAAAATCAAATCGCCTAAAAAAAGACTGTGGTAGCATAAATAAATATACCTATTAAAAACTTTACAACACGAAAACTTTAATTTTCCTTTAACGGTTTGAAACAAAATTTCCTGCATGCCTACACAATCGTAACAGTTTCAACAGAATAAAGTTAAATGCCATCAACCCTGTATCGAGTGGTATAATCCGCCAGCAACGGTCACTATCGCCGTCAAATGGTCGGGTAAAGCCGGCCGGCGACAGTAACTGCCCACAGCATTGTGTGATGGTTCACCAGATTTACATATCCAGTATAGAGCGTTGGTAATGTATGAAATTTAAGGCTTCTAGTGATATTTATCTGTATTATAGAGATTGAATACCATCAATGCACAATGCCACAGATATGTCATAAAGAGATGCAAGAAGTCTCGGGACTGATACAATATTTTTGAAGCCGCTACATGCTCAAACTAAGTTTAACTTTTCCTCCTCGTGTGGATTTTTTATTTTGCTGTTTATCACACTTCCTACTAATAAAATAAACGCGTGCGTTAATGGATTTTGATGAAATTTGGTATGGAGGTAGCTGAGACCCTGGATTAGTACATAAGCTACTTTTTATCCCGAAAACATGTAGCGGGTAACACCGCGGGGCAGCTAGTAATATTCTAAAGGCGATACTTTGTGAGGGCGTTTGTATGTTTGTTACTTCTTTAAGCTCAAACGGCTAGACCAATTTTTGTGAAATTTAGTATGGAGGTAGCTGACACCCTAGATATACATAGTACCTACACATCTATTAGCTATTGAATAGTGTTTTGGTAGATTGGTGTTCTATGTATCACTGCAATGGTGATGAACGTGCGTTGTTGTCTCTGATCATCAGGAGAGCGTCTCATTACTATTACATAAAAATTATACAGTTTAAATGTAGATATGTATGTATATATTTCTATATAGCTGCAACACCAAACTGTATCCCCCAATTTTGTTGTCATCAGTTTACGGAATTGCCTTCCAAACAAGGACGCAAATTTAAAGCAATTCTGATTAAAAATAATGACACTTGAACTCTGGTAGAAAAATGTTTTCTTTTATTATCAACAAAGCGTTTCGTTCGTCTTATTACTTACTACAAAAAAGCCAGTACAAGTTATGATACCACCAGATTAAATCCCATCTAGTCTCGTGTAATTTGAATCTACCCGCGGGCAAATTGCAATCGTGTCCAGTTTTACGTCACTCCGACTTTTCCATTTTTCGTTACTTCTCTATTTTCCAATTTCGGCTTAACCGTGTTTTGAAAAGTTTCTGGCAGGTTGAGCTGTCTGTAGTATGGACTATATAAAACCGCATTACCTGAATGTATGTATATAGATACAAAATGTTTACATAACTTCTGTATACCTTAGAGTACAATGTATTTTGTAAAGGTCTTATTAAATTCTTGAGCATGTTTTTTATTTTGTTGTTTTAGAAACAAAAAGCTCTAAATTATTTACTCTTTGTGGTTTTGTGTAACATTCCGTAGCAACTTTTGATCCTTCGTTCATTGTGCGGACTGCTAGACAGTGGAATGCGCTACCGGGTGTTCCAAGATGAAAATAATCTGGCCGCCTTCAAGTCGAGAGTGAATCGGTATCTTATAGGGAAGCGTGCTAGGCGAAGTGATGACAGGTGGAGTAAGGTTGCAACAGAGTGGTGGCCTAGGCAAGGGAAGCGGAGCGTCGGTCGTCCAGCCGCAAGATGGGTCGACGATATCGTCACCGTCGCGGGTCGAACCTGGACCAGATTGGCACAGGACCGAGGCAGATGGCATGTAAAGAGAGAGGCCTATACCCAGCAGTGGCATAAAGAAGGCTGTGGATGATGATGATGAGGGAAGCGTGCTCCATCTTAGACCGCATGATCACTTAACATCAAGTGAGATGGCGGTCAAACGTAAGCTTATTTCTTATTAAAAAAAAACTCAAATTAAAAATTACTCGTAAGTCATTTACACTAGGCATTTTGTCTTCCAAGCATCCAAATCCATTCAGGTATATAAAGTTATGGTGGAATTAAGAAAATCGTACATACATGAACCCTGAAAACATTACACTTTTTTTAGACAGTCGTGAAAAAATAAAGTGAACACTCGTAAGTATTTTTTATTTATTTTTTAACTTATAATTATTACTACAACTTCCGTTTGCTCTTAATATGTATCGTGCTTTCTATTCTTGGTTGCCTGGAAGAGAACGCTCTTAGCGTTAAACCCGACATTTGATTCCTTTGTTCTCTGTACTTTTTTCTGTTTTTGGTGTGCACAATAAAAAGTTTCTATCTCTCTATTTTATTTATTATGCGTTAAACAATACAAGTTTTCCTTAATTTTAGGTCAATTCTAGTGTGTTTATTATATGCGTTTACTTAAAACAAAATGATTACAGAGCACATCCAGTTTTCCTTAGTTTGGGAATATATTGTGCTTTGTGAAAGGTATTTTATGTAAAAGGAGACGTCCGCCTGATGGTAAAAGATAACGCCTGCCCATCGATTGCATCGATACACAGAACTGAGTAACAAAACAAAGTCTAGGGCGTGGCTGTTCAACCACCACCAGTCTCAACCACCCTGTGTGTTTATATTACGGAAACCAGATAACTGATAGAATATTTGTACATTTTTTGTTATGAATATATACAAAACACCTCGTCGCTCTCCGATACAATTTTTACAGAAAACAATAAAGTCTTATCTCGCAGCTCCAGAATAAAGTCTTCCCCTAAAAAAGATAAAATGGCGATAATTTCGATACAAATCAGGGTGTTAAGTGATCGGTGGATTTACTGCGACGAAACGCCGCAATTAGCTGGTAAAGGGTGTTTGGCGTGGGGTGGCGTAGAGTGGGGTGTGAGATCGACACGGGCTGGAGGAAAAT
Organism: Biston betularia; assembly: GCA_905404145.2. NCBI lineage: Eukaryota > Metazoa > Arthropoda > Insecta > Lepidoptera > Geometridae > Biston > Biston betularia. The sequence continues at coordinate 1,346,402 of FR989863.1, forward strand.
GGTGCGAAATACCAAACTTTTATTAAAATATGTGAATATTTATATGATATGGTATTATAGATAGACAGCCTTAGACAGCATTTAGATAGCCCTGTTGGCTCATTGGTAGCATGTCTGCTTCAAGAGCTGTGGGGCGTGGGTTCGATTCCCACCCAGGGCAAGCATTTTGTGATATAAAACTAAATGTTTGTTCTGTGTCTGGGTGTACTGTATGTATTATAAGTATGTATTAAAAAAAAAAAAAATGTAAGTATTCTATCAGTTATCTGACTCCCATAGTACAAGCTTTGCTTAGTTTGGGGTCAGATGGCGCTGTGTGTATTGTCCTACGATATTTATTATTATTATTATTTATAGATGTTAGATTAAAAAAAATTTTTTTTTTTTTCATTTTGTACATTCTACCAGTGCCGAGATAGCATTTCGAGTTCTTGAAGTCTAAGTTATGTCCAAGTAAAATAATGACTTTCCTGTTTTTTTTTTAAATTTAACTTGTTTTCTCTTGTTTCTTCGCTTTTCAACACTTTATGAACACCAGAATTTTTGTACATACAACTATTGAAAAAAAATTAAGTTTTGGAAAATAATATAACCTTACCAACACGACCTTTCCGCGTTTCCACCTAGACTTCTTTACATAGTCGGGTAATACACATTTCTCAGATCAAGTTAGAATTAAGTAGTACATTTACATTATTTTACTTCAAACACCAAAGAGTCCAAACACCCCCAGCCTATCTGTCTAACATAATGGAGCATTTGACACATAAACTGTCATTATAGTCCTTTTATTAGAGAATTAATTGTGCGATAAGTCAAACTGCTTTGGGTCGTAATTTCTAGATTTAAGGGATTTGTATGGGCGTTTTGAATGTGCAGTATAAATTAGCAGTTAAATAATATTGTAGGTACAATATCTTTGAAGATGTCTCATAAAATAGTGTTTGTGTTACTAGACTTTTAGGCAGAAATATGTGTATTCGTTTGTTTTGAGCATAAACTAAGCTCTAGTAAGTTTTTTTTTTTAAATTGAAGTAATCAGGCCTTAGGTCGGTCAAAACACCTACCTTATTACTTTAACAAAAATAAAAGCTTCAACTGAGTTTTGGAAGCAACAAGAAAAGACATTTTATCACATTGTATCACTATCTCACAATTATCTTAATTTTGTTCTTATAAATAAAACACTACTATTTTTATGCATAAAAACTAGAAAAAAAATGTCAAAGTCAAAGTCAAAGGTTTTATATACATGACAACAGTGTAAAAAGGTCTTATCAGAATGTCACTAGGTAGGTCTTTTATAGGTTTAGGTCTTATTTGGAAAATATTACAATGTAGCGACATGATTTTTTCGCTTTCCTAACTAAAGGGTTTATGTTTAACGGGTAACCTAAAAAGGTTTCTTTAAATAAGTATCAAGAAGGAAAAATGCTTACCACGCACTAAGTATTCCTTCATTTAGACGTATATTACATTAGGCCAAATTCCTAATCACCTAAATAAACTATCGTAATACGAAAATTCTTTGTCTCCGTCTAAAACAACACGACTTCTTCGCCATCTGCGCCCCTTTGTTACATCTCAAGTGTTTATTCGCGATAATCGAGTGTTACAGATTAAATTCTGCTCCCCTACCCCCGCCCTTAGACCGCCCCTGTGTTTAAAGAAACATTCGCCTCGCTGGCTTTTGGAGAGCCGTTGAAAAATGTAGGGTGGAGAAACACATGTCTATTTTCATTTTATTTTAATCTTAGTTATGAATAGGTAATATATTTGAAAGATTTTGCTTTTCTATACTATTTTAAAGAGGAATGATTTGATTGTTTGTTACTACTAACTACTTAAACTACTGGACTGATTTCAAAAATTCTTTCACCGTTGGGAAGCTACACTATCCCCGGGTAACATAAGCTAATTTTTATCTCTGTATTCCCACGGGAACGGGAACTACGCGGGTGAAACCGTGAGGCGTCCGCTAGTAATTAATAATTAAAGTTAAACTTCACTAGTTTGACCAAATAAGCTTCAGCCGCTATTGAAAGAACGTTGTGAAAACCATGAAAACGTTATGACCATGGTGATATAAAACTTTATATGATACTAATCTCATTTTTTGACCCATGTAGGTATATTCTATCCATGCGATATATCGCATGTTTACGGTATTTGTCTATCATAGCTGCGATCATACAAATTCTGTGAATTCATGTCATATTTCGTAAAAAAAAAATAATTAAGATACTTGACTTTGACTGTCCTGTTAGCTTATTTGGTAGTAGCTCTACTTTCTGATCTGTGGGGCGTGGGTTCGATTCTCACTCAGGCCAAACATTTATGTCACGAACAAATGTTTGTTTTTGTGTCTGGGTGTTCCTTATGAATTGTAAGTATGTATTTATAAAAAAAATCTAGATCTCATAGTACCTACAAGCGTTAGTTGAGGACTAGATGGCGCTGTGTGAAATGTTCTGCAATATTTATTTATTTACTTAAATTTTTGCGTTTTTTTTTTCACCGATACGTTTTTATGTTATAACTTTAAGTTTAGTAAATAAAATAAACAGGACATCTTTTTAATTCCTTTTATTTCATTACATTAATACTCGTAAATGAAGTATAAAAGTAAGTGCCTTAAAATAAACTAACAAAACTTATTAATAACAACAACAAACATAATTCAGTTCAACAATAAATTCGTACTTTTATAATGTACAAACAATACTTAAATTGTATTAAGTTACATTTTTACAATAAGTGTGTGATAAAAGTTTCTAAATACAATAATTGTCACAATAAAGCGGTGGGACGACTACACTTAACCAAAGTTAAAAAAAAAGTTAAGTAAAATAAAATCTAACACAAAAACGCATGACATTTAATTAGTTAAAAGAATATTAGCGAGACATAAAACATAATTAAAATCTTTGTTTTACTTATGCGGGATTACTCATGTTTGATTATATTAGATACTCCGACTACCACAACACATTCGGTGGCCTTCTTCATGGAGACAAAGTTAAGTAGGTACAACAACGCGGCCTAGTCTTGCTTCGCACTGCAGGGGGACCGCTGCGCGCCTGAAGACAGCAGTTGGTGCGCGGGGTACACTACCCGCTCCAACCCCGCGGAGGTAGTGTACCGAGATCCGGTGCGCTCTGGAACACTTCCTCATCGGAGTCCTCTGCGGTATCAGGAATATTCCAGCAAACAAAGCTCGCTGTGTGGTCTTCAGATCCGCAACTCTCACGAGCTCCATGAAGAAGAGGTCTCCGATTCCACTCCACCTCTCTATAGTCATAGTATAATCTAGTCGGAATATCCGATGTAATTAAAAGCGAGTAATACCGTATAAATAAAACGAAAATGTGTCAAAAGCACGCCCGTTTCCATAGTAAAACAATTAAAATCTTTCTTAAATTAAAATAAAATTTTGTGATTTTATCACGGTAGAAAATAAAATTGTAATGGATTACCTAATCAATTAAAAAGTTGTCATAATTTGCCCTCTAAGTTACCATTAACTTTAAATTAAAATTAAAAGACAGTACACAAAATACCAAGTGGCTCACAATCTACTTGATTTGATCGTGCTTTTGATATAGCCATTTTTGAAAGTAAATCATCTTGTACTTATTACTATAAAACTCAACAGAATTAAAAAAAAAAAACTATTAAATTCTACCAAAAGTATAGTTAAAACTTTTTTGACAATAATATTGCAATAATCACTTTATTATAGGTATATCTACTTCTAGGTGACCATTTTATACGTCTATAATGTAGTCATATTAAATAGTTTAGTAAATTGGTATAATGTTCAGTATGCCCGTTTGTAATGTAATGTTTAATATTAAATACAGTTTCTTTTAAGAAACCGCAGATCGTATGTTAGAATACTATACATACACGTGATTCATCCAGGTGTGGCAATACTTAAGAGTGCTCGCATACACGCCAATCAATTTTTATATCTCATCAAAGAAAACATCGCAAATAAATTCGAAAAAAAATTGTGCCCCCATACAAAATATCCAATCATGACGATGTTCATTTTTCGAATTTTAGTCGCGTTGTTAACGCATACCGTAATTGTTATCTGTGACCAATCCCGTAAGATTATTTTATTGTAGTTTGTGATGGTTCATGTTAACTCGTTTCCGTGAACAATTCAGTGTTCTAGAAATTGTTCATTTAGATAGGTAATGCAATATCATTAAAATTAAATATGACGACACCTCGTTAAAACTCATTACCAGTGAAGTCATTAATTCATCAATAATCACTTCTCGTTAGCTTTACATATGTGTGTGTATTTGTTTGTTATTTTCACGATTTTATGACTTTGAAATATACCTTACATTAACATAGTCTATTTATTTTATTTCGGAAAACACAGGTGAAACCGCGCGATGCAGCCGATATAAATATGTAACATATTTGTGCATTGACATAATTACGTATTGTGCTACGAAGTCCAAACTTGCAAGTATTATTTAAATCTGTTATTTTTTAACTTTTAAGTGTGGTCTAAGAGAATTACTTCTATGATATGTTATCTATTCAAAGAGAAGTGCACCTCGATTGCATTATTACAGAAATTGCACAGCTATTGCACAACTGCCTCCCTTATTCTATATTTACACGATCCTCCATCAAACAATATTATTATATCATCAATACAACAACAACAACAAATCGTTGTGACTGCTACGAAAAATAAAATATCCTTAAAAATCACTGACTCTACTTTTTAATTCAGTCTTGCACAAATGCACACTAACACGTCACCTCCGCCCTTTTCTATATTTATTACAACGAGAAATATACCTGGATTGCTTTTTAATATTTTAGACAGATTCAAATTTTCACACGGTCAATAAAGTTAAATCCGTTAAGCGTACAAGGATTCATCTTCCACGCTACTGTTGGACTGGAACCATCTGTCAGTGCGTTGATATCATTAAGCGAACAAGTCATCTTGACATTGTAATGTCTTAGTTGTGGTAAGTTTTAGTGACGGAACTTAGTACTTGTATAGCACAAGCGAAGGCGTATCGTTCTACTAGTGTTGGCCAACCGTATACCAATAGTCCAGGCCGATCGTATATCACTAATGAAGTTCAACTGTATAGCACAAATGTTGTCCCAATTTATTTAAACACTTTCCGGAGTGCTAGCCTCCCTATCCTGTGCGGATGTGGAAGCGTGCTCCCAGTGGGCCCAAGGCCGCGCCGGGAGCGCGACCGGCCTTCATATGACGTGCTGCGGGGGCTCCTCATCGCTTTTCATCAGTACGTACGCTACGGGACGCTTTACATCCGGAGGGGGAGAAGGTGTGCGGCGCGGGGGGCAGCCGCAGGGCGATAGAGCGCTGTTGTAGAGAGCACTGCTGTAGAGTGCTCCACCATACAGCGCCTGTAGAAGTAAATTAGAGTGAGAAGCTGTTTAATGTCACTTTTTAGGGTTCCGTACCCAAAGGGGAAAAAAAAGAAATAATTTTCCAAATCGATTCACAAATGAAAGAGTTCTGAGGTAACAAACATAAAAAAATAACTGAATTGAGGACATCCTCCTTATTTTAATCGGTTAAAAATACCGTTGATAAACACTTCAAAGAAAGCGTATGCATGGTGTTCTGTTCAGAGTATGTGAGTAAGCGTATAATAATCTCACCTGTAGATGTGCCAGCTCTGCTGCCAGTTTCCCATCATCCGATGGGATCTTCGCAAACGGGTAGAAAGGGTAGGGTAGGGGTGGGAACAGCGCCCGACTCAAATCCGGCTTGTCGTGGATCAGGTGGTGAGGCATGTGCATCTGGGGCATCGGGTGTGGGACGTTGGGTGTGACCAGTCGAGGCACGGGCGCCATGAGGCTGCCGATGCCGAAACCGAACTTCGGCTCCTTCTTAATGAGCGCTTTGGGCTTCCGTCGCGGTCTGTACTTGTAGTCGGGATGCTCTTTCATGTGCAGCGCTCTGGAAGAGAAAGTTTGCTTGAGTTTACTGCTAATTGCTACAATGCTACATTTGGATAGTAATGTCGCATTAATTTGAGAGCCAAGAGCCAGTTCTATTCCAGGCTAGGTGTGCTTTACCATCTTCGACCACACCGCCACTTCACATCAGGTGAGCTGTGGTCAAACACCTAGCCTGTCAGCCATAATAAAAAAATGAATTAATCTTTAATATTCCACTGTTAGATATCTTCAAGGCGGGAATGACTTACCACCCAAAGGTGTAAGTATAAAAGTTATAACATTAAAAATTACGACTGATTAAACAAAGTGTTTTGAGGGTTCATGTATGTATGATTTTTTTTTTTTATGTAAAAGTAATGAGACGGTCGGTTGGTCGGATGATTGTTTGTATCTGAGTTTATTCCACCATAGCTTTCAAATGTTTTATCAAGTTTAGATAAATAGGAAATCGTTAGAATCCTTAGACCATGCCAAGTGACATATAAGTGGCTATATTTTTTTTCAATCTATCATTTGTGTGCATTTTTTTAAATTAAGTTTGTTACAGTTGACAATCTAGGTATTTGAGCACAACTCATGTGATGGTGTGATTGGAAACGGCAAAGACACCCAGGAAAGAAAACTGGCTGTCAAGTGAGCCAGCCGAGTGGCTAGAAATCACCTAACCGTCATTTTCATTTATAAAGTCTTGGTCGGCAGCTCTTTTTAGAAAACTATTGAACTAACATCGGTACTAAATCATTGCAATTGAATTGAATGAGTATTACATTTTAAACACAAAACATAGTAATGAAACCCGTTTCTCATTTAAGCAATCTATACCTTGTAACAGAACGTTTTAGGTAGATTCCCTTAGCAGGAGGTCGTCTAGGTAGGTACCACCGCAGTACCAGATATTCTGCCGCCAAGCAGTAGTGTGTAAACATTACTGTGTTCCGGTTTGAAGGGTACTGCAGCTAGCGAAATTACTGGGCTGTTCAGACTAACCATCGAAAGTCTCAAAGTAATGAGCGCCAAAGCAGCGATGCCCTGGACTTTGTTTTGTTACTCAAAGTTCTGTGTATGTGTTCGTCTCATTACTTTTACATAAAAAAAAAAAAAAACGTTTAAAGTTGCTTTTGTAAAAACAACCTATACCTAACTCTACTATTAAAAACGCTTTCTCACTTCCCTTGTAACAAAATAATACCTATCTATTTGTAAGATACGATATATCTTACTCAATAACCACAGTGTCCACTCATATCGATATTGATATCGATGTTTACCGAATTCGATTAACTAACGCCAAAGAAAAACATCGCACCAAAAAACGTTATCTATAAAAAGCGGGAGATACAGTTTTTTCTCGTCCAAGATATTGTGTTTTCCTTCGGCGTTATCGTATTTATTTGGACGTCAAACAGTAATGAACGAATTGATAGTGTCCCGGTCATCGAACTCCAAGTTTTTTGTGTTTCTGTGAAATAGAATGGTGTTTCCGAAATTGGTAACAATCGGTCGTTGATCATGAATGGAGTGTTAAGTTACCTTCATAGGAAGTGAGGACTTTGCTCAGTCGGGATTTGTCATATTGCAGGATAGTATAGATTTTCGTGGAAATATTTTGTTAACGAAAATAAATGATCTATTCATACGGCTCCTACCGACCCGTATGTCAGATAGGACATATAGTATATTAAAATGATATAATTGTTTATTAAACAGCAATAAACATACCATGCTTATTTACTTAGTGGTAGATTTTCTTAGCAGGAAGTCGTCTAGGTAGGTACCACCGCAGTACCAGATATTCTGCCGCCAAGCTGTAGTGTGTAAACATTACTGTGTTCCGGTTTGAAGGGTTTTTACTGGGCTGTTGAAACTAACCATCGAAAGTCTCAAAGTAATGAGCGCCAAAACAGCGATGCCCCGGACTTTGTTTTGCTACTCAATTTTCTGGATATCACTGCAATGGTCATGCATAGGCTTTATCTCTTACCATCAGAAAAACATTCGGCTCATTACTATTAAATAAAAAAAGCACATTAAATGGCAAATCAAACTCTCAATGATGATCGATCGCTGCAGTCAACAAAGAGTGATTGCAAACCTCAGCACTGACCCCGTCCAACTCTCTATTAATTACAATCGTCTCGCTGACAATCGCGCGATTCTATCACAAAGCTCACATAATCGGACGCAGTGTCGACATTCACCCCAACACTAAACATTATAACTGAGTTTCCATGTGAATTAAAATCAGCTTAACGTAGAGTTGTTACAGTCGATTTTTCGTTGGAATGTTCTGGACGATAGTGATGCGGTATGGAGTGATAGTCGATTGTGCCAGCACAATGCAATAATCCGCGCATTGTTGAGTGTACATTGTTGTTTTAAGGGAGGACGGCAGGCGCGACAATTGTACAGTTTATTGCATAAATAATATTGTTATATCGCGCTGGCGTGCCGTTTGTTAAAAGCATTGAGAGTCTGATTTAATTTGCTATTGTTCGTAGTGGAGCATAATTTCCACCTGTGATAACCAAAGCGGTCAAATCGGCAGCTATCTAACTTAGTGTATTATAATATAAAAAAAAATACAGGAAACTCATTTGACTCATACATTTTATCGAATCTATAACAATATCTATAACAAATATAACAATAAAAGTTTCGTTTTTTTTTTAAATTTAAAAGTAATGAGGCGAACGATACGCTCTCCTGATGGTAAGAGGTAACACATGTTCATGACCATTGCAGCGAAACACAGAACTTTGAGTAGTAAAAGTCTAAAGAATCGCTGCTTTGGTCCTCATTACGAGTAGGCACTTTGAAACTTAAGATGGTTAGTCAATAGCTCTGTAACCGCACTAATCTACTTGTAGAACACAATAATGTTTAAACACTACTGCTTGGCAGCAGAATATCTGAGCACTGTGGTGGTACCTATCTATCATCGACCACCAAGTAATCAAGTATGTGTAACACAACTATCGAAAATGAAAGCTATTTACAGTGATCTTCTGAGCTTCATTGAATGAATCTCTTTAATCATATCTTGCTATAAATATGTAGAAAACTAATTTTTTCACTCGTAATTCATTTGTTACTTGCAACATACATCGCACTCTATTTTGCTGTCAAAACATGCAAGTATATATTTAAGAAAAATACTAGTAGTTTTGGAGAAAAATGGCAACATGGATTTGCACAAACAAACATCCTCTCACCCCAAACGCATATACCGTCTCCGTTCCGTCGTGGGTAAAAATAAAACAAAATAAATATGTTTGCAATTTTTTTAAATATTTTTTTTAAATTGGAGGACATTTCACAGAGCCATCTGCCCCAAACTAAGCAAAGCTTGTACTAAGGATAAGGGCAGAATATTAAAAAAATAGATATTTGCTAGGAATTATTCCATGATAAAAAAAAAAAAAAATGTGAGATCTATTGTGACTGTCCAGGTAGAGCATGCCCCGTGTTACTCGTAAATAACTTATTGCAAATACATTGATACGTATAATAAAAAAAAGAGGAGTCTTATCAAGACCTCAATTCGACACTTCCTTTCACATAATAGTATCGTATGCGTTTTGGTCAAACCGTTATTCTTAAAGTACATACATACTATTATATCGAATAATCAAATAAAGACGATAAAGAGTATGTACGAATGTAAACATGGGAGCGCCTTTGACCATTGCTGACCGATAACACGAATAGGGAACAGAATAAATATAAAATTGAGACACAGACACATTGAAAATAAAGGTAAGACCTTGAGACCTACATGGTAAGACCCTCTTTACAATTCTTAACAGGAATTACTTTATTTGGTGGTAGATTTCCTCAGCAGGAGGTCGTCTAGGTAGGTACCACTGCAGTACCAGATATTCTGTCGCCAAGCAGTAGTGTGCATTACTGTGTTCCGGTTTGAAGGGTACTGCAGCTAGAAAAATTACTGGGCTGTAACTAAACATCTAGTCTCAAAGTAAAGAGCGCCAAAGCAGCGATGCTCTGGACTTTGTTTTGTTACTCAAAGTTCTGTGTATTGCTGCAATGGTCATAGACAGAAGTTATCTATTACCATCAGGAGAGCTTCTCAATCAGCTCTTTACTTTTACATAATACAAAACAAAACTACATTTTGTACAAGGCATGTGTTTAAATATTTTGTTTGTGTGTTTTTGATGCTACCCCACATTTACCTACTGGTTTGAAGTGAAAACATAAAACTAATAAACTTGGGAATTACTAAAATACTTTAGTACGATTTTGTAGTGACTATTGTTTCATACAAAAGACATCAACGCAGTGCTCTTTAATTACATTTTAATCAATGTTTAATATAAATATTAGGTACTTATAAACTACATTTCTGGACATATATTTTCGAGACTTGTAGTTTATTTGTAAGCTAATCTAGAAGGTAATAAATGGAACTGTTATTACAATTTTTTTGAAGATAAAGAGCTTTATTCTGTTTTTTACACGACTACCTATAAAAGGAGTGTAACGTTAGAAAATTTAAAACTAACATACATGTATGTAAGTTTCTTTATTCCTTTAAATGCCTAAGCAGATTTGGATGTATGGGGTATCGTTAGAATCCTTACATCACTGATTAATGAGTGACATTAGTTATAATTAAAAAATAAAATAAACAAGGTGGCTCAAATTTTGATTGTGAATAAATAAAAATAGTTTTAGTTGATTTTTTGGCATAGCAGTAGCTTTTCTTAAATTATTTTATAAAATTATTATTATTTTTTGGCCCGCGTTTGCACAATATATAGCTTATATTTTTTATAAAACGTGTTCTATTGGGCTGGTCAATTACTAAAGATCTTAAAGCTATTATACCAACGTCGGTTCGATTCCACCTTCTTATTGAGAACCGCTAAGCAGTGGAATTAGCTGCCCGAATGGGTGTTCCCTGATAGATACAATCTGCGTGCATTCAAGTCGCGAGTGAATCGGATTCTTCTAGGCAAGCGTGCTTCGCAGTAGACCGCATCTTTGCTTAACATCAGGCGGGATGATGGTCAAACGCAAGCCTATTTATAAATAAAAAAGTCGTACTTACAAAAATCATGACAGCCCTGTTGCCAGCCTTAAGAGCTGTAGGGCGTGGGTTCGATTCCACACACACATCCACACACTTGTATTTACAAAAAAAAGGTATTTAAGTATTATATCGGTAGCTTAGCTTAGTTTGGGGTCAGATGGCGCTGTGTGTAATGTCCTGTGATATTTATTTATTATTATTACAATTTAAAAGGAAACAACATTTTATTTACACGTTCGTGTACAGTTTGGTACACTTATAGATAACCTTCACAACATGACATTTACCTATAAAATCATTGTGAAAAACTAACAATGACACACAATCATACATCGTCGAGTGTTACGTACAACGAAATTCATTGTGTTTATTATTTCTACTTATTTGTATTTTGATACCGTCCAATGAACACTGCTTGGGAAGGAGATAATGTAGTGTCTGTTTGAAAACAACGCTACAATTATTATTACTTGCTTATTCATGTGTATTATTTATATATATTATCTATGACAGCCCTGTTGGCTCATTGGTAGAGCATGTCTGCTTCAAGAGCTGTAGGGCGTGGGTTCGTTTCCCACCCAGGACAAGCATTTTGTGATATAAAACAAATGTTTGTTCTGTGTCTGGGTGTACTGTATGTATTATAAGAATGTATTTACAAAAAAAAAGTATTTAAGTATTTTATCAGTTATCTGATTCTCATAGTACAAGCTTTGCTTAGTTTGGGGTCAGATGGCGCTGTGTGTAATGTCCTACGATATTTATTTATTTTTATTTATTTATATATACCTACATATATATACATGCCTGATTGCCTGTACATATTTATATATTTGCTTGGTTGCCTGGAAGAGATCGCTGTTAGCGATAAGGCCGCCACTTGTAGCACTAGTTCATAAGGTTCTTTTGTTCTCTGTACTTTTTTCTGTTTATGGTGTGCACAATAAAGAGTTATATCTATCTATCTATGTGTAACACTGGCGGAAGAGTATAAGTGAGGTGCTAATTAAGTACCCACTTTAAAACGTTAAGTAAGGATATAGTCTATATCTTATTAAGTAGATTAAAAATAACCAAAAATTAAACGCCTTCCAATTTTTTTCATTTATTCATAATAGATTCATAAATCCTAGGTTAACTATATTATCAGGTGTTAGTAAAATTTGCCGCTAGGACTTGCCATATTACAGGCATATGAATGTGTTTTTTTTAACACTATACAGTGCAAGTCAAATTTAAAAATGTCAATAATAAGCATTAAAATAAAATTAAAAATTAAAAACTAAAAATTATAAATCACAATTAAAAATTCATAAAAAATAAAATAGTTATTCAACATTTAAAAGTCAAAAGTATAATATTTAAAAGGAAAAACACAATAAAAACGGGTTTAAATATTGCCCTGTGCGTTAAAGGGCTTTCTATAAGTAAGGTAGTCTGAGACTTTGTAGAAGCAGTGATCTAGGAGGTATTCAGACAATTTGCGTTTGAGTTTATAGTGTGGTAGTTCCTTTACGTCATTGGGCAATTTGTTAAAAAAAAATTTGCCTTACAGTCTTCTATCTTATGACCAATACGTATTAAAAAATGGTTATTAAGATATAACAAAAACTAGATGCGTAATGTATGCGTCGTTTGACTTTTTTTTTATATAGCTGACAGGCTATGTGTTTGACCACAGCTCCCCTGATGTTAAGTGACGGTGTGGTCGATGATGGTAAAGCACACCTAGCCTGGAATGGAACTGGCTCTCAAGTGAGGCTGCCGGAACACACCGTTAGATGCTTGGCGGCAGATTTTCAACTTGAGGGTGGTACCACCATGCTATGGTTTCCTCACGATGTTTTCCTTCACCGGCAGCTCAAGCTCATTCTTGGGGGTTGAATCCACGCCCTTCGGCATGCGAACCGACCGCGCTAACCACTGAGCTATCATCGCTACAAAATAATAAAATAATAATAATGTAATAAATTCAACCCTACGAATTAATTCTCACTAAGTTACCCTGTATGGGATTCGTAGAGAGCTGTTAGCGCCATCTACAAACAGTATGTTTCATCTCTACATAGTATATAACAAAGTACGCTACGGATTTTAATTCGGTTTCCATCAATAGACATAATGATTCAAGAGGAAGGTTTACATTATGTATAATACATTCATAGGCACAACATTAGTATCTACATTGCACGTTCGAAGCCGGGGCGGGTAGTAGACTCTAGTATAAAACAAAACATTGATATATAAATTTTTTTTTTTTTTTATGGTTGACAGACTAGGTGTTTGACCACAGCTCACCTGATGTCAAGTGAAGGTGTGGTCGAAGATGGTAAAGCACACCTAGCCTGGAATGCAACTGGCTCTCAAGTGAGGCTACCGGAACACACTGTTAGATGCTTGGCGGCAGATTTTTCAACTTGAGGGTGGTAGCTAGCCAGCCGAGTACTAAAGTACCCTACCACCATGCTATGGTTTCCTCACGATGTTTTCCTTCACCGGCAGCTCAAGCTCATTATTGGGGTTTGAACCCATGCCCGTCGGCATGCGAACCTACCGTGCTAACCACTGAGCTATCATCGCTCATCGCTATTTATGGAAAGAAGAAGTAAGTAGACAGTAAGATACATTAAATCAATCAGTCATGAAGTTTTTTTGCCTATGGATACTTATACAACCTCCGTTGGGGTAGTTTTTATTAAATTTTAGTTGTGTTAAACTTTTTAAAAATTAATAGATAATAAAATATCAGTAAGTTTAATACCTAGAACACAAATCGTCATGAAAACGTAACAAGCAAAGAAACGGTGTCGACTGACTAGACTGTCACGTTCCAAACATTAGCGTGATATAGTAGGTAGGTACGATCCTCTCTATAAAGTTCTCATCTTTGAAAGCGAGTTAGAGCAGAGACATAAGCTTATTTTTATAGCCCTGGCGCAGGCAGATAACGCACGCTCCACAATGCCAGATATTACCCGCTGGATAATTGTCCATTGTGGAGCCACTACTGAATAGATTTGTAACCATTTTGGATTGTTTGTAAGCTGACTACTGTGAGATTGGCCTTTGTAGTCCTGCGATGGCGGTATGGGTCTAAATTAAGCCAGTATTTTGCAATTTTTAGCAGTTTGCAATTGCGTTTTCAAAAATATAGCTAGCTCATAAGATTATTTCATTTTCTGAAAAAAAAATTGTTTTTGGTGTGCACAATAAAAGGTTTCTATCTATCTATTAATCATTGCCAAGTACATACTTGGTAAAAGTAGATAAATAATACACTGTAAAGTGTTTTTCGACTCCTGTAAAGCGATTGTAATAGTTAAAAAACACGATTGCCTTGTTAAAAAACGAAGAAATTATTTTTAATTTATATTTGAAAATGGATTCATGCAGCAGACTTATAGAATTTTTTTCAAGAAAAAAAGATTGCTGGTCTTTCCGGTTTTTATAGAAAATTAAATCATACCCCATACATCCAAATCTGTTGCATTTAAGAGATATTTAAAAAAATATATAAATAGTAATGCGATGAACGAGACGCTCTCCCAATGCTAAAAGATAACGCCTGTCCATGACCATTATAGCGATACACAGAACTTTGGAGTTAAGGGCATCGCTTCTTTGACACTCATTACTTTGAGAATATCTATGCTTAATATCAACAGCAGTAATTTCGCTAGCTGCAGGTACCTACAGATCGCCTTTTTTGGCGCGAACATCAAACAGCACAAAGTGAGTATGTATCTATCTGATTGTTAGATGTTTAGATATTTTAATTGGTAACAGGGTAGGTGTTTGATCACAGCACGGAACAGCGCAGTGGTCGAAGATGGTATAGACATCTAGCCTGGAGTGAAACTAGCTCTCAAGTAAGGCTACCAGAACACACTGTAAGATACTCCGCAGCGAATTTTCAACTTGAGGTGATAGAAATCCGATTAATAAATTATAAAGTGGCCATCATGCTATGGCTTTCTCACGATGTCTTCATTCCCCGACAGCTCAAACTTATTGTTTAGGTTTGAACCCACGCCCTTCAACGTTTGACCCAGATTAGCCAGGCCTCCACGAGTCTCCACATTCTCACAGCTATAATGTTATATGCTAATAATTAAAACTGTCATAGATTTAAAACCCACACAATTAATAGATAAGCCATTTAAACATCCGGTGCTTCTTCCTACCTATTTACTTAACTAATCACACTACACTTCGCACCTTTAAAAAACAAGAAAGGTAGTGTTTCTAACATTTTATAAGATAAAACACTTTTTGTCCCATTCCCACATTGTCCTGACAGGTGCGTTTGTTCTTGTTTGTTAACAGATATCAAATTAAAAGATAAAGAAAAATGCCTAAATTGTTCCATAGAAGTTGTTTGTTCTGTAAAGATTAGTTAGGTTTGTCTTTGACTGTGGGAGGTATGCGATTATCTTGAGAAATGTCCCTTAATTTTATTACGAATAGCGCTTTTTATAAATCGGATTTCATCAATTATACGTATCTACGTAATGGTATATTTTTTTTTAATTATAAATAGGCTTGCGTGTGCCCGCTATATCGCCTGATGTTAAGCGAAGATGCGGTCTACGATGGAGCACGCTTACCTAGAAGAAACTTATTTACTCGCGACTTGAAGGCACCCAGATTGTATCTATCGGACAACACCCACTTGCATAGTAAATTCCATTGATAGAAAATATTCTATGGTGATAATAATTTATTAAACAAAATAAAAAATACCTTAAATTATACTATTTACAAAATGTATACAAAAAACTTAGTCTAAAAACCGTCAGAGGAGGGATATGTGGCCAGAATGCTGGCAACATTGCCACGCTGGATGGCAATGCTTAGCTTTTTACCAAAGTAAAGTAAATATTCTATTGAATTTGACTAGGAAATTTTTGACTCGCAGTATTTTATTTAAGTTTATGTCCAATTTTAGTTTTAGATATTACATTTATTTCAGATCAATACTTAAAGTTCTTTTTAAGATTAAACGTTATTATTTTGGATAAATATTTAATGAATTACATTTAACCATATTTATAAATTAATTGAAATAATTTAATTATTTTGACAAGGATTATGTTCAAATTTACGTGTTTACATTTTTAATTCCGAATAAAACAATTAGCTTGATACAATTTAATATAATTTTAGTTAGTAAATTACGGTACTAAACATTGTTTAAAAGAAAATGAAATCTATGTCAACATAACAAATTTAAAACAAAATTGTTCTATTTTTTACTTTTCATTTTGGTTTTGTGACTATTTTAATTTTATTTCAGACATTCTCATTAGAATATAATACAACTTTACTTTGTGTGTACACATACATGAAAAAATAAAACAAATATGAAACATAAAAAAAGAGAACAAAACAAAACAATAGATCTCCTTAACGGGAGGTCGTCTAGGTAGGTACCACCGCAGTACTAGTTATTCTGTCGCTAAGCAGTAGTGTGTAAACATTACTGTGTTCCGGTTTGAAGGGTACTGCAGCTAGCGAAATTACTGGGCTGTTGAGACTAACCATCGAAACTCTTAAAGTAATGAGCGCCAAAGCAGTGATGCCCTGGACTTTGTTTTGTTACTCAAAGTTTTGTGTATCGCTGCAATGGTCATGGACAGGCGTTATCTCTTACCATCAGGAAAGCGTCTCGTTCGTCTAAATACTTTTTACATAAAAAAAAAGTATAGATTATCTCATTGTAAATATTAGTAGCTGTACATTATTTTTAAACTGACATTTTACGTAGTTTTTTTTGGAAGTATTTGATGAAAATGGAACGTAAAAATGATACCTACATCTGTTTGTTATGCGTTATAGTGTGCCAATTGTTTTAAATAAAACTGTCTTCGTGCACCGATAATATGTGAGCGTTACTTTATTTGATAAGAAATAATAATCATACTCTATATACGACTTTCTACATATTTTGATCTTTTGAATACTAAATCACTGAGCTGAAAAAAACGGAAGAAAATTAGACAAATCCAGGTAAAGGATCCAATCTAGTTCATAAGGTTCTTTTGTTCTCTGTACTTTTTTCTGTTTAAGGTGTGCACAATAAAAGAGTTTTATCTATCTATCTATCTCAAGACGAACCCGCAAATAGTTGTACCTAATATTTAAAAAAAAATGGTTTATTTAATTAAGCCCAATAAATGAAGACGAATCAAACGACGACGGCATTACACGACACTTGTACAGTTATGGTATCTGAATATAATTTCTACTGTTTGTGTTTATGTTGGTTGTACTCACCTTAATCTCTTCGCCTCGTCGATGAAGGGCCGTTTTTCCATCTCCGTGAGCAGTTTCCACTCGGCACCCAGCCTCTTCGATATCTCCGAGTTGTGCATCTTAGGGTTGTCCTGAGCCATCTTCCTCCGCTGCCCTCTGGACCACACCATGAATGCGTTCATGGGCCTCTTAATATGCTCGTTTGGCGCCTTTCCCACTGACATATTCGACATTTTAACGGTTTAGAACGAAAATTCGAAAACTTTAAATTTTTGTATGAAGAACACTGGTTGTAGATGTCATCGTTTATGTATGAACAGTTCGTAATTTAAAATTGTATTTTTAAAAAAAGAAGTCGATTTGAATAATTAATTTTCTAAGCGTCCGATTAGGGGTATTTTCCGCGCGCGCTGTGAAAAGCTTCTCCAAAGCTCAATGCGGTGCTTTTCTTGCCAGTGTCATGTTTAACGTCGAGACCTCTGGCTCGTGCCCCCCCTGTCCCCCCGGCGTGGGGGGGCCAATCAGAGGGCGTCGTGGGCGGCCGCTGGGCTCTGATTGGCTGAGGAATCGTTTGTCTCGCGCGCGTCAACAGGTAGCCAGCGCGTTCTTGTTTGCATGTTTATTAGGACGATTAAATATCTTTTTAAACCGCAATCTCGGTGAGGGGAAAGAACGTGGTTGCGACGCGTCGCCGACGGAGATCGGGTGGGATTGGTTTGGAGCGCGCCGATTTATGTCAATTAATTGTTGATATGTTAGGCTCTGCGTATACTGATCGTGTGTAGGTCAATGACACGAAAACATACAGGGTGATTGGTAACTAGCGAACAACTTCTTAATGTCAATTTCCGTACATTATTTAAACAACTTCTGCTCTATGATTTTGTAAGAAAGAGTATTTTTGTAAGTTTAGGAAGGGTAAACGAAAATTAGCGCTGTAATTTTTTTGTAATATATGTATTTTAAAAAATATTTTTGATATTCTGTATGTAAAAAAAAAAATGTAGGTTACCAATAACCCTATTTAATATACAGGTTACGGAGAAGTGTAACTTAAGCTGAAGAGCTGACCAACAAATCATTGTAAACTATTTTTACCAAGAACAAACCTTGTAATTGCTAAAAAAAATTGCTGTTTTATACAATATGTCAACAACAAATCACAACAACAACAACACAACAATGTCCATGACAACTTTTTATGTATTATTATTATTATTATTTTATTTTTAAGTACTGATTTTTTTTATAGAAGGTTTATATTCAATAGTTAAAATTGTACACGTTAATGAGTATATCAACATCCTTTAGTATCATTACATTTCTTCAAAACACCCTGTAATACAACAGACCAGTATAGTTAAAAAAATGTATTTACTACAAATAGTGAATTGAAGCTAATTTATGACTTATTTCGTTTATGCTATGTCTAATTTTGCTTAAAATCATATTTGTCGTCAAAATTGACAGACCATCGATGTAGTTAGTTTACTTTTTGTTTGGATATTTTTTTGTTGTAATCTGATTTTTTATTTTTTTTTGTGAAGGCACGTAACTGTATATTATTTTCAGTGTAACTTTGACTTTAGATAATGTATTTTTTTTTTGTGACCTTAGTTTGTATCACATTATGATTTTTTTATCTGTATTTCTAATAATAGGTTGTTTTGTGTAACTATTTAAATTGTATTGTCAGTAGGTATAATTACTAAAATTGAAAAAACAAAAATTTCTTGAAATAAAAATAAATTGAAATTTTGACTTAAAATAATAAATACGATATTATTTGTTGTACGTGATAAAGTATACTTTAGCTCGTAATACATTTTCTACTTTTCACATTTTGGTGGAATTTCCAGTAATTACACACTGTATTGTTGTCACTGTTGGAACTGGAACGACTGTTAAGCGGAAATAAACTAAATATAAACATTGAACATTCAAAATGAACTTCCGCAAAGTAACGCCTGAATCAATCAATTTTCCAGTAATTAATTTCATTTAATCTTCTTTGGTTATTATTGCATGTACTGGTACCTACTCTTTACTAGAAAAAAATATCGAAGTGATAATTAAATTGTGTTATTCTTAGTAACAATAAATAAAATAAATTTAGATCGGCAAGAGTTAATTTTGTGAAAAAATTAATTTAATACTTTAGATACCCAATTCCTTTTTTAAGTTAATGTACGTAAGGTACGTACGTTAACTTAAAAAAGGATTATGATAGAAAGATATATCTAATTATTTCTTCGTATCAAGTGAACCTTAATTAAATTTTAATCATGCAGACATATTATGAGCCATAATCTAAATTTTAACATCGACTCAGTGACTTGATAAATGTCTATAAAGATGAATTTCCGTTTAAAAAGTCAATGCTTCTTTTCAATTGTATAATGTATATATGTATATAATTTCATTCAAAAAGTTTATAGCGAGTTGGTGGTCAAACAAAAAAAAACGATAGGGTGATGGTGATGATGATTAATTGTTGTTTGCTTCATGTTGTTAAATTTTTTTTGGAATCACCCTGTGAATGAAACTTTGTCACCATGCATGCTAAGCACGAGTATTTGCATGAGACAGGCGGCTGCGGCGGACAATCCGCGTGAATGCCCGCTAATGGTCACCCTATTCATAATTACTCTTCAGTGTGCGTTGCTCCTTATTACACGTGAATGGAAGGTATAGTGTGTTAAAAGCCTTATTTATGGTACTACTAAGTTTATAACGGAAATAGAATAGTAGGAAATAAAGGAAGGATTTAGGTTATATAGTAATTACCTGGAAGAGATTTCTTTTACCAATAAGGCTGCTAATTGTTCCACTAGTATTAAGTTTACATGTTATAATTGTTTGTAAGTAATGGTGTGAATTATTTATTGAATCAGGCTTTGCTTTGGGGAAGTTAATTTTGAGTGGACCTATATTTAGTTTATTTCCGCTTAACAGTCGTTTCAGTTAGAACAGTGATGAGGATTTAAATTTGACTAATTTGACAACAATTTTTTGTTGTTTTATTAAAATTGTTGTCAAGTTGGTTAAATTTTATTTATTTATGTAAAATTCGGTACAACAACAATTAGCAAACCTAGATTCACAAATAAAACATAACAATTAAACAACAACAACAACATTTTAATCACCTTTTTAAGATTTTTTCATTTCTTTTTTATATCTGGTACTATTGCGGTCGTACGCACCTAGACGACCTCCTGCTAAGCAGATCTACCTCCTAGTTAACTCTACGATATCTACAAAGACTATTCTTAATTGTAAAGTTTCCATAAGATATAATTGAGTTTTTATACCCACTGTATACCTACTCCAATACAGCATCACTGGCATTCGAGAGGCACGCGGCTGTGAAATTGAAACAGAGCGTCCGAGAGTGATTCACTTACCTGTGAGTAGGTACCGTCGAGCACAAAACTCGCGAACAAGAAAAATATAGCCATGATAGCTCAGTGGATGTCGTGTTCGGACCGCACGTCGAAGAGCAAGGGTTCAAGTTCCAACAATGAGCTTTAGCTACTGGTGAAGGATACCATAACATGGTGGTAGGGTATTTTCTAGTACTCTTTTTTTTATCGTTGACAAGCTAGGTGTTTGACCACAGCTCAGCTAATTTATTTATTTGATTTTAGACTAAAACGGCACAATATGTCAATTACAATAGTCCTTAAAAATAATATGTATTAAAAAGGTAATTGTATGAACAAAGCCAAAATTAAAATGTGCAAATGTCAATACATTATCAAAACAAATTAATTGAATAAATAGTCAACAAAATTAAGTCACAAAAAAAATATGATTAAATTAAAAAGTGTAAACATAAATAAAATTCTATGAAGTGACGTGGTGAAGTGGTCGAAGATGGTGAAGCATACCTGGCCTGGAATCGACCTGGCTCGCAAGTGAGGCTGCCGGAACAGACCGTTAGATGCTTGGCAGCAGAATTTCCACTTGGTAGCTAGTCAGCCGAGTACTAGAAAGTACCCTACCACTATGGTTTCCTCACAATGTTTTCCTTAACCGACAACTCAAGCTCATTGCAACGTGGTAGCCTCATTATGACGGTGAAGTTATCTGGTTCCCCCGTGGATTCCTTTAGTGGATACAGGCTTTGCATATTTCATGGCTAGATGGCGCTTTGTGAAATTTTATCCAATATTTATTCATTATTGATCGCGACTGTACCAACCATGTTATGTATCATTTTGCCGCTCTGCCGCGTCGCCGGGGGCGGCACGGTGGCATTACACCGACCTATACAACATGATCGTATTCGAATTATTACTTGGTCAGGTTGTTTTAATCTATTACCTACGGGTAAACTCAATGGAGATAGATGTATGACTTGAATTATAGTTCTGATTAAGACTAGATTAACGTTTTGGACTCTATTGAAGGTGGGTTAAGAGCCATCATAGACGATTCAATGGTAAAATTGTGGATTCAAAGCCTTGCGCGCGATTTTTCATTTTATTTTACATGGATAACTACAGCTAATTGATAAGCGATAACACAGAAGCCAAGAAAGTTTTCACTTGTGCCAACTAGACTAAGTTTAAGTACCCCCATCCCACACCGGTGCTGAGACAGATGTAAGAATACCATATTATTACACACCTATAAACTCAAAATTAAAACAAAACATTAAATTATATCTGTAGCGATGATAGCTCAGTGGTTAGCGTGGTAAGTTCGCATGCCGAAGGGTGTGGGTTCAAACCCCAACAATGAGCTTGAGTTGCCGGTGAAGGAAAACATCGTGAGGATACCATAGCATGGTTGTAGGTTACGTTCTAGAACTCGGCTGGCTAGCTACCACCCTCAAGTTGAAAATCTGTCGCCAAGCACCTAACGGTGTGTTCCGGCAGTCTCACTTAAGAGCCAATTCCATTCCAGCCTAGGTGTGCTTTACCATTTTCGACCACACCTTCACTTAACATCAAGTGAGCTATAGTCAAATACCTAGCCTGTCAAAAGTAAAATAAAATAATTAAAAACAGATAACTAAATAATTAGTTGACAATGTAAGCCTCATAAAAGTTTTCTTTGCTAACCGTTTCTTTTTTTACATTTTTTTGTTATCAAAGTCTTAGTAATAGATATCATATTTATATTTAGTGTCTTCAAAAAATTGCTTTGAAATAGCATTCTTAAAAGTGTTTCGCCTCATCATAAATTATAAGTCAAATTTTATAGAATTTTTACAGATATTTTTTTTTATGGAATACGGTACGGTGAGTGGTCAAGACTAACACATCCCAATTTTTCTATCACCTTGTTACTATAACACTAAGCCCAAAAATGAGAGGTTACATTATTTTATTACGGAATTCCAGTCAGTCAGTTACCTATACCATTACTTGTAATAGAATAGTTGAATTTTGTAATGAATTTTCACGATTTGAAAGTCGACTTTATAGTCAATCTTATTCAAATGACGTGTACAATGAAATTCTGAAAATAACCTGAACAGGTTTCTTGGAACTAAAAGTTTGTTTGTTTATCCTATTGTGATTTTCAGCATGATACCTACAATCTCAACTGTCTCGTAAATACACTGTCTCCCTTCAGGGTTAACTAAATGACCGGCGACCCCCTGTGCGAGACAGGGTGTCACAGATTAATCAATAGCACCTATACGTAGCCGCCGAAATTGTAGCCCCCGGCTACGAGCTACGACGTGCTACGGTGCTAAAGGCTACGGCTACGTGACGTTTTGTTTTGTTGAATATGCTTGAAAAATATTGTTTGAAATTTTGTAACTTAGGGAAAATAACATGTATTTTTAAACGAATAAAAATATATTACATTATGGGTGTCTTCAAATCCAGTGTGAATAGGTTTCTTCTACGTAAGCGTAAACCTTACCACACTATACTGCTTAAAATCAGGCAGGGTGCGGTCAAACACAAACCTATTAGATTAAAAAAAAACATATAAGATTTTTGTGAATAAACCTTTCCTGGATAAATCAGGAAAAACTTGAGTATATCAATTTAAAAGACCACAACTTTATTCAAAACTAGCGGGCCGTCCCGGCTTCACACGGGAAAACCAAAACTTGACAAGATAAATATAGCTTATGTCACTCAGTGATAATGTAGCATTCTAGTGATGAAAGAATTGTTCAGATCGGTCCAGTAGTTTCGGAGAATAATCAATACAAACAAACAATTAAACCTTTTCTCTTTATAATTAGTGTAGGTAATTGTGCATAATGTAAGTTTGGATAAAAGCGCACTCGAGTTAGCAAACACTACTTGAAGAAGAAGACATGATTGTTGTTTTAATAGTGCAATATCTTCGGAACAAATAGGTTGTCCTTCAAAACAAACTATTGATCTTACGAGCATCCTAACCCTAAGCTTCGATATACCCCGTATTATATGAAAGAAGGGTAAAGCTACACGACGATAGACTGTATAGAACAGTTCCATATCACACTAATATAATAAATACCAATGTTTGGGTGTATCATAAAGCACGTGTATATTTGTTCCAATTAAGTTTAAATGAAAAAGTACGAGTAAAAAAAAGCCTTATTTGTTAAATACAGTAAAACTAAAAGCTTTTACCGCCATACAGTAGTGTGTAAACATTACTGTGTTCCGATTTGAAAGGTACTGCAGCTATCGAAATTACTAGGCTGTTGAGACTAACCATCGAAAGTCTCAAAGTAATGAGAGTTACAGCAGTGATGCCCTGGACTTTGTTTTGCTTGCTGCTCACCGCAATGGTCATGGACAGGTGTTATTTCTTACCATTGGGAGAGCGTCTCGTTCGTCTTATTATCTATATCTATCTAGCTATACTCTCATAAAGAGGAAAGATTTGATTGTTTGTTTGTTTGTATTGAATAGGCTCCGAAACTATTGGACCGATTTCAAAAATTCTTTCACCGTTGGGAAGCTACTATTCCCGGGTGACATAGGCTTTTTATCCCTGTATTCTTCTGGGAACGGGAACAACGCGGGTAAAACCGCGAGGCGTCCGCTAGTCTAGTTTTTATGGTTGACAGGCTAGTTGTTTGACCACAGCTCACCTGATGTCTGATGTCAGTCTTTACATAAAAATAAATGAATAGGTAACAGATGCATAAAAAAGGTACAATATTTTAGTATTAATTTTTTTCTGCCCTATGTAGTCTGACTTTAACATTTAAGTATATTCTACTTAAGCTGATATGTCATTATTTTAATATCAAATGTAATCAATCAGAATGTAGAGATAGCTTTATTTGATGTTTGTTTGTTTTATTATTTTTGTCATGTAGGTATATTATGATGTGACTTGTGATTTTATAAGTTTACATTTTTAGACTTCAATTTTAGTGTTACAACATCTTTCTTCTGTTCTTAATTGGTAACGTGTTTTCATTCTTGGTTGCCTGAAACAGATCACTTTTAGCGGTAAGGCTGCCACTAGCTCATCAGATAATTATTTCTGGTGTGTCTTACAATACAGAGTTGCTATCTGTTTAGTCTAAAAAAGTGCGGACCATTTAAAATTGCGGGTAAAGCCGTGAGCAGACCAGTTGTTTGTACGGGCGGCAGAGTCTATTGACGGGATTTAAAAATATCGTATCAAAAGCCCGCGTGAAGAGTCCACTGATGTACACGAGAACAGCGCGTATTATAAGAAGCCTTGGTTAAAAGTAAGTATTGTTTTTGTAAGAGAAGGTTTACTGGTAGAGTTCTGTCTTGGCGTAGACAGCTACAGAAGAAAGAGTTCTACTAGGTGGTAGATTTTGGTGGTAGAATTTTCTTAGTATGAGCTTGTCTGGATAGGCACGGTTGCAATCCTTCCTACTATATACATATATGTCGCAGCCAACTAGCTTAATTAGCCGTTCAATCAACAGCCTAGCCTCTTTACTAAACAGCGCCGTTCAACTAGCGGCCTGAATGATATTCAGCCATTTGATCAAACAGCTAGGCAAATGATTTGGATCGATGACGTTTCATTACTTGCTAGCCTGTACATTTCAAATAGGTACTCAGATACAGACTGTGGCGATGAAATTTCGGAAAACCTTGTTTCTTTGAGAGACATTTATTTTTAATTTTTCGGGTTAATATAGTCTATGACACTCACAAATAATCTGGGTTTTTTTAATTTTTGAAATCGGTTCAGTTGTTCCAGAGATTACCCCCTACAACCTAACACACTTTACTTCTTTATAATATTAGTACCTATAGATAGCAACTACCAGTTGGCAACTAGTTTGGCTACCAACTCGCCTGATGGAAAGCAACAGTGCGGCCGAGGATGGACCACGTTGATCTAAAAGAAATCTACTCACTCTAGCCTTAAAAACGTTCAAATTGTATTTTATAGGAAACAGAGAAGCAGGCATCGAGTTCCATTCATAGGCTGTTATAGTAGGTAGGCACATCCACAGTTTCTAGATGACGCTGTGTAAATATTCTGAAAATTAATAATCGTAAGAGTTATCTTACGACATGTTTTCTCAGATCGGCCCTCGTGTGCCGCACGTTGTATTATATCGTGAGACGGAATAACATTTCACTCCTTTCTATTCATATGATATTTGTTTGTTTGCAACGGAGCGCTATATCACTTGAGTTTTGAATAAAATTGGGATACTAGCAGAGTGCTACAGTTACACTCGCTTATTTGCAGGTACTGTATAAATCAGAGATTAAAAGATAATCGTAGTCGTAAAATCTAGGCTAGCCTAGTTTTTACCACTGCTGGGCGTGAGCATCTTTGGGGAGTTTTTTTTTTTAATTTATGTAAAGGTAATAAGACAAACGAGACGCTCTCCTGATGGTAAGAGATAACGTCAGTCCATGACCATTGCAGCGATACAAACAAGGGAAAGAAAGGGAAGGGTGAGCCATCACACTGGATAAGTGTAGGTACTAACTAAGTACCTTCAATAATTAAATTTAATACGACAATTGGCAAGTGAAATTATTGTCAAATAAATGAAAATTAAAAAACTCGAATACACATTTCTAAATGTTCTTTTAATTAATTGTTAGCGTCATCTGTTAAAGCATTTAAAAGTTATCCTACTAATTTTATAAATGTTAAAGTTTGTATGTTTGGATGTTGATTACTTATTCACGCAAAAAACAGTTAAATGGATTTGCAAGAAGTTTATCACATAAAGTTTATTACTTAGATTAACATATATTATACTTTTTATGTTACAAAAACTACTAATATTATACGTGTGAAAATTTGTACATTTGTTACTCGATCACGCAAAAACGGCTGAACGGATTTGTATGACATTTTATTACCTGAATTAACATATAGGAACGAAGAAGACGAAGTCGCGTGTAACAGTCTTATGGTAGAGGAAAGAAACACACATACATATACTTGAACTAAAACCATTACACAACATTTACATAACAGCCCTGTTGGTTCATTGGTAGAATGTCTGCCTCAAGTGCTGAAGGGCGTGGGTTCGATTCCCACCCAGCACAAACTTTGTGGTATAAACGATTGTTTGATCTGCGTTTAATATAAGTATGTATTTACAAGAAAAAATATTTAAGTATTCTATCAGTTATCTGAGTTCCATAGTACCTACAAGCTTTGCTTAGTTTGGGCTCAGATGGCGCTGTGTGTGGCCTACGATATTTATTCATTTAAAAAATAAGCCATCGTATAAAATAAACTTCTCTTCTTAAAACAGTAACATCAACGTTTATCTGTATCTCCAAGTGAGCATACGTCATCATTAGCGCGCTCGGCGCTATTTTCTTGGCAACAAACGCACAATAAATCTATATAAACACAAATATATGCAGGAGCACCCATTGCGGGCATAAAACTGTGGCTCAAAACTCGCCATAACAATAAGTTAAGACTTAGGGTGCGTTTACACTAACCGATGTTTTTGACGAGTCGACAGCCACGATATTCGAAAGATCGTGGAATCGAAAGATCAATCGTAGTGTATTAAAGCTAGGATTTTCTAAAAAAAATGTCTTTTAATTATTTTTTTTCATTGGCATTTTATTAATTTCATTGACATTTGAATTTTCATATATTTTTTAATTTTTTATAATATTATTTTTTTATGATTAACAGGCTAGGTGTTTGACCACAACTCACCTGATGTTAAGCGAAGGCGTGGTCGAAGATGGTAAAGCACATCTAGCCTAGAATGGAACTGGCTCTCAAGTGAGGCTGCCGGAACACACCGTTAGATGCTTGGCGGCAGATTTATATATATATATTTTTTTATATATTTCTATTAATAATTTTCCTACTTGACATTGTATACATTTAAATTTTATGACTTAAGAAATGTCTTATATTGCTACCTAGATACTAATATTCTGTTGCCGTCAAACATTTGTACACCTTTTTAGGTACAACGTTAAGCTCATACAATTAAGTTACGGACATCATACATATTCATTCATACCTACTCATGTTATAACAATTAAATATATCTATCTATCTAACTATCTTTCATTTTCATCAATGGATGTAAATCTGAATAGTTTTACTTATGCGGGATTTTATTACGTCGGATATTCCGACTAATAAACACAAACTACTACAAATACTACAAATATTTTATAGACAACACCGATGTTACAAGTCAATTCCGTGACATCATTTCAACATTTCAAATGACATTAAATGAGTTTTAAAGAATGAAAAATAAAAATCACAAAATAAGGTATGTCAATGTACAAACATGTCAATGTAAAAAAAACATACCTATTGTCAATTTAAAAATACTGTCAATTCCACTAATATTATAAATGTGATAGTTTGGATGTATGGATGTTTGTTACTCTTTCTCGCAAAAACTACTGAACGACTTGGAATGAAATTTTGGTAAGGTGGTAGCTGAGACCCTGGAATAACACATAGGCTACTTTTTATCCCGAAAACATGTAGCGGATAACACCGCGGGACGCAGCTTGTATAAAATATGACAATATAAAAATATGTCAATACAAAAAATATTCTCAATATAATAAAATCACAGGAAAGAAAAAATCATAATTACTTAGTAGTAATTTATTTAAATATAAGTGGTGCAAAAGTCGCGCAGTATAAAACTTCACGCGCCGCCCGCCTTACGACGCCGGGGCGGGCGCTTTTTGTATTTTCCATTATAGCTTTATATCGTCTTATTTTCATAAATATGGTGGTTTAAATACTCCCTTTATGTACGCGCGTGATTTACAAACTGGCGTTGTGTTGCGATATCGCCGTGTAACGGATTTATTCACCCTTGGTTGGTGGTTACGCTTTTTAAAAGTGTTTTAGCTTTTTTGTTGGATTGCGTTTGTGGTTTATTTTACGTCTACAGTGGAATATCTACGGACTATTGCTTTTGATTGTATATTGAAAATGTAAATCTTATATTTAAAACGATTTAACCAGCCAAGGTCATCATCATCTAAAGGCACATATAGTAGATCTATCACAAGACTACTCCGTCAAAGCTTTTTGCATCCTGCTATTGCAAAGTATCTTATGTAGATATATCTTTACTCCATAAAGTCTCAGGGTGCCTTATGCTGCCATAATGGAAATAAAAATCGCGACAAAAATAATAATATTCATTTATTGACTCCAATTGCAAATAATTAAAAATTATTTAACTTTACTATAGAGAACTACTTGTTAGGTACGTAATTAAAACGTTGAGTTGACAAAAACAGAAAAATATTAATAGACAATAGACAATACATTTTTTTTTTAATCAGGTTCTGTACAATTTTATCTCATAGATAGGTATAATGCAATTAAAAACGCTATTGAATTAATTTGGATTAATATGAATAATTTGATTTATAATAACAAAATTCGAAAATATCTGAACAATGTCTCTTTTTGTCTTATTTTGGTAAGTAACAGTCGCACAATGGTAAGATACAAAACTCAATGTTTCAAATTACAGCTATTTGATCTTA
Source organism: Biston betularia (assembly GCA_905404145.2). Lineage (NCBI taxonomy): Eukaryota > Metazoa > Arthropoda > Insecta > Lepidoptera > Geometridae > Biston > Biston betularia. Next base: position 1,375,628 of record FR989863.1, read on the forward strand.
GGGCAGCAATATAATATTTCGGCGCTTTCTTCCATCTATTGAGTTTTATCGGAACTAACTGTAAGCTGCCATCTGTTGATAAAGTTCAGTACTACGTCGCGTGCTACCATTACTAATTCATTACCGGTTTGGTGTTTACTGTCTTTGGTCTTTTTTAGTTGTGTTACCTTTTTTGTAATAGTGTAATGTATTCTCGGCAGATGGCGCTAAAAGAAAAATGTATCTAACTGAAGGCGTTCATGGTACCTATGTGATAAAAATCCATAGATTTCTTTTTAAAGAAATAATTGATCGCTAATTTAAGCATTATGCTTACCTTTTATCGACATTAGGGATTCATGCAATTCTAGTTTAACGTGATAAGTTAGTTTTAAAAGTTGATATAAAACAAATTATAGCTATTGTGGGATAATCTAAGCCGATCCTTTGGATTGTGAATGGAGTCTAAACATTACAAAGGGCAATCCATTTTCCGTTTTCCTATTTAACTACAATGGGAAAACTGGGAGGTGCGGCAGAGATGTATGAATGGAAACTGTTTCAGGAACCTTGAGACCGTTGCATGGACACTGGATTCTGAAGTAGGTAGGTAGATATTTATATGATATCTGTAACACTAAAATCTATAGTTTTTTCGTTTGCAGTTCAGAATTCGTTAGGTACTTATTGTTATTATACCTATCTAGTTATCTAAACCTAAGAAAAACTATGTAAAAACGTAAAGTTGTCAATTTATTGAGCCAACCGTCGAAAGCAAAACTAAGATAATTATAAGGATTTTAGCCGAAAAAAAATCGTTAGGTATAATTATAACTCAACAATTTTTACGATTTGATTAATCCTGAAATCACGAATAAAAAGTCTATAGGTCTACTTTGTCGTGTGAACAATATTTTCCCAAAGAACAAGCGTACTTTATCATTTTAATTTAATAATAGGTATTACCGTTCCGCATAACCCTGTAAATCTTACATCATGTAGGATCCACGCTAAAATGAATCGTCTTTGTCACAATTGTAACTAAATTAATCAACGTCAACAATGCACCCGATTGCAACACTACTTTCGATTTCATTAGCAGCCATGCCCTATTACCTTCCTAAATCTAAACGTACCATTTCGTTTTTAATAGACGACGCCGACGTAGGCGCGCCGAACAAAACATTCACCAGTATCATTCGACAATTTGTGAGCAATCAGAGCATTGTCGCCGCGCTTTATTCACCCGCAAATAATACATGGAAAATGGTCATTCCAATTGTGATCCGTCCATTGTTGGCTAATGACAGCATTCAGACTTAGTTGGCGTAGAAACTGGTCATCAGTGCACGTTTGGACGCGGTGCCAACGGGTTACATACACCGGTTATCGTTAATCCAAAGCAAAAATCCTCTCAAAACCCAACAATGGAACATAGGATTCAGTTGTAGCACGATTTGCCAAAGAAGCTGCAATTAAAACGGTCCCAATGAATTCCATGCCATACCAAATAGAACAGCCTCAACCAAAGCATCTTCCAAAGATAACACGACACTCGAACCCATACCACATCAAGCGTCCCATGAACGCTTTTATGGTCTGGTCAAGATTGCAAAGAAAGAAGATCTCTATGATGAACCCAAAGCTTCACAACTCAGAAATCTCCAAAAGACTCGGCTTAGAATGGAAGAGTTTGAACGAGGCCGAGAAAAGACCATTCATTGACGAAGCAAAAAGATTAAGAATAAAACATATGCAAGACTACCCAGATTACAAGTACCGCCCAAGAAGAAAGAATAGGATCGAGACTTTTGCCAATCCAGCGATTTATACGACAAGAGAAACCTTCATGGAGATGGAACCACGTCCGGAGCAGAGTTACCAGGTGACCAGTTACCCTGAGCATCATGTCATGTATAACAACATGATTAGTTACACAGTGCCGTCGGCAGTTATACCCCAGGCGACTTACGTGCCGACTTCCATAAGGCCTAAAGAGGAAACCTTGCCAAGTTTGGATTTGCGACCTCTACCTTCGATTGAGAGCATTTCCCCGCGACCATTTGCCGTAGTGAATCAGCAGATGATGGTGAAAGCGTACCAAGATCTCCACTATGTTCCTGGTGAAGTTGCAAGAATTTCCTATCATTATCCTTTTGGCGTGCAGTAAAGTGAATTAGTAAAGCCACCCTTTCCAACACTAGGATCTAGTTATTAAAAAAAACAGTCATTGTTCTTCTTGTTTCTGATAATTCTGTTTCATTTCATAAACTTAAAGAGGATTATTTAAATAAGTACCTATAGAAATACTTGTATAAAACAGGGAATTTGGAGAAATTTAGATATCTATGCACGTGGAACAACGAACCGACCGTGTTAACCACTGAGCTATCATCATTTTGTTACTTACAAATGTTTTATTTCTCTCTAAACCTAATTCTAAAGTTAAAGCGGACGAAGTTGAGGGCGTAAGCTAGTTTAATATACCTACGTCCTACATATATTTAACCAATAGGTAACTACCAAATCTTATTATTCGTTTTCCGTTAACAATAATTAAAATTCGTCATCCTAATCTCTAAAATAGGTCTTCAAAACCAATAACAAGGGGATCAAAAACACTTTTCCAGTTCATCGTTGCTACAGTTTCTCGTCAGAAACCGGCTGTCTGGTGCAATTTATCACGACTTAAGTTATTGGAGCTACTGTCGCGTTTTTTAAACAAAATGTGCCTAATTCGGAAGGAAATTCTAGTTTTATTAGTTGGCCGACTACTCTATTAGGTTGGTCGGTCTTTAGAATAATGTACAGATGATGACGTGACAGATTCTTCAGATTGATGATATGTCACTGTCATAAGTAATTGATTTAGATGTTTGCTGAAAGGGTGCCAATGGAAAGGGGCTGCCAGAATACCGCGAGGTATTTTGGTTTTGTCGTTGGTGTTGGTTGGTTTGTGGTCCATTTGCGTGTTATTATTAGATGGAATATTTTTATGAAGCTGGCGAAGGAAAACATTGCGAGGAAACCATAGCATGGTGGGAGGATATTCTTTAGTAGGTACTCGGCTGGCTAGCTACCAACCCGCAAGTTGAATATCTGCCGCCGCTAACGGTGTGTTCCGGCAGCCGCACTTGAGAGCCAGTTCTATTCTGGTTTAGGTGTGCTTTACCATCTTTGACTACACCGTCACTTAACATCAGGTGAGCTGTGTTTTTTGAATTTTGAATTTTATTGAAAAATACGCACTAAACGATACGATAAATTAGGAAGATAAGAAAAGTTAAAAAAAGGATTAATATTTTATAATTTTTGTTTAACATTTGTATTAGTTTTTTTAAACCTAATATTGTTACAGCAACTTCCGTCTATTCTCAAACTGTGTCGTGCATTCTTTATTGGATGCCTGGAAGAGATCGCTTTTAGCGATAAAGCCACCACTTGTGGCACAAGCTCATAAGATTATTTTATTTCTGTACTTTTTCTATTTTTGGCGTGCGTAAAGTGTTTCTATCTATCTACTAATATCATAAAATGAGCTGTTCATGTAAACATTTCAATAAATTTCCAAAGCAGCCTGTTAATTAAATTAATCAACACAAAACAGAAACGATTAATTACCGAAATTCGATTCGAATGAATCTTTATTTCGAATATTTGAATATTATAAACCAATTTAATCTTGGCATAAAAGATCTGAGTTCACAGAACACTCCGTGATCAGAGGTGACAGAGTATTGACGGTTTAATTAAAGTTATTATTCTCTGCACCCTTTGCTGCTCTGTGGCCGGGAAAATCATTTTTCCTCAAGTCGATTTCCATTAATTGAAAATTGAACTTTGTTCGTTCGATCTTAGGATGTATACAGAGTTACTTTTGAGATTATTATTGTGATGATTGTGATGTGATAAGATGAACAATATATGTTTTTAACAATACCTATAGCACTGATATAATTACTAGTTAGAAAGCCAAAATAAGTAACAATCTGTCCGGAAAAAATACGGCCCCAGAGATTGTTCTTCGAGCAAGCGAAACCGCCGAGTGCAGTTTTTGCCTGTGAAAATTTCCCGATTTAGTACAGGAAATGTATTTTAACTTTTTTGCCATACAAAGTTTAATGCAATTCTACCAGTATCACAATGAATTAGACAATTGACTTTTCAATGTTTAAGTTTGCAATTCTCCGACGGAGACTTTGAATAACTTGTCATTTTTTGCAAGTATAGATATAAAAAACGAGTTAAGTAAATAGGTTAGCAGATTTGTTTTTTTTTTTTACGATTTGTATTGACTGAGCGGCAAACTATCGTACAATAGATGTTACGTAGGCGCTAACATAGTTTTTAGATAACAAGAAAATTTTCAATTTTGTTTCAGAAAATACAATCGAGAGATATATAATTATAAGACACTGTAAGTACTTGTATTCTTCTAGGTAGGTAACACTGCAGTGCCAGATATTCTGCCGCGAAGCAGTAGTGTGTACACATTACTGTGTTCCGTTTTGCAGGGTAGGTACTAATTACAGGGCTGTCAAGACCAACAAAAGTCTTAAAGTAATGAGTGAGTGAGTGTCAAAGCGACTTTGTTTTTTGTACAAAGCGCTGTGTATCGCTGCAATGGTGGGCATGCGTTATCTCTTACCATCAAGAGAGCGTCTCATTCGTCTCGTTAATTTTACATAAAAAAAATATTTAACACTACTTGCATTTTATAAAAATAAATAAATTTCATAAAATCTTATAAGTATCGGGTCCGATAAATTTTCTCGATATGTATAATAATTTCCACATTGTACAACACAAAGTCGCTTCCCACCGTCTGTACGCTAGATCTTTTAAACTACGTAACGGATTTTAACGCGGTTTCCATCAACAGATAAACTGATTCAAGAGGAAGATTTATATGTATATTACATGCATAATTATGCACCACATTAGTATGTATCTACATTGCACCCGTAAAAAAAAATAACATTTTATTTTAGTTAAATTTGAGTTACGCAGAATACTTCATTCAATAGTCTGGCAGATTATACTCACTTGAATACCTGCTACGTAATTTTTAATAGATTACATACATACTAACTCTTTAAGTAAGGTAATGTTGCAAATAAAGTTTTGGTTACATTAACTCTAGGCGTGTAATGCTATACGCTTAGCTTGTTATTCCTTAGCAAACACCTAAAATAGTAGATTAATTAAAGAAACCCTAGTCTGGTTGAGTGTAAATTGGCATTTGTTGTACTATTTAAATTAAATGGAATGTTTATCGATACAACCCTTTGGTAGGCTTTACGTAATAATAACTTCAACAGTTGTTTACAACAACCATTTCAAATATCTTAACGTTGTTAGGTACTTTTAATCGAGGTTATTTTTATGGTTGACAGGCTAAGTGTTTGACCACAGTTTACCTTATGTTAAGTGACGGTGTGGTCGAAGAGTGTAAACACAATTAGTCTGGATTGGAAATGGGTCTCTTCTAATTAGGTGTTTGGCGGCAGATTTTCAACTTGAGGGTAGATAGCCAGCCGAGTACTAGAAAGTACCCCACCCCCATGCTATGGTTTCCTCTGCTCTGAAAGCTCTGGGCCCTTAACACTGGTTTGTAGATATATAGTGTAGTATAAATACTTTACTAGATAAAATCTTTTATGAATAATTACGTTCAATTAAACCATAGCATGGTGGTAGGGTACTTTCTAGTACTCGGCTGGCTAGCTACCACCCTCAAGTTGAAAATCTGCCGCCAAGCATCTAATAGCGTGTTCCGGCAGCCTCACTTGAGAGCCAGTTCCATTCCAGGCTAGATGTGCTTTACCATATTTGACCACACCTTCATTTAACATCAGGTGAGCTGCGGTCAAACACCTAACCTGTCAAACATACAAAAAAAAAATGTTCTAGTAAGTTCATCAGAACGTCATTTCAACACTTTCTCATTGTTTCACGCTCCTTCTATATCAACTCTTTCATCAGACATCTCTGCAACACCCACAATGGCTGACAACTGCATCTCATTGTGCTGCAATCTAAAAGGAAATTGAAGCCTAGACCAAAGTTATAAAGCTGAATTTGGATTAGCAAGAAATCCGATAAAATTCTTGTTGGATGTTCTATCTAGCTTAGTTACTGCTTCAGCGAATCCAAAAAGAAAATATGTCCAATTTAATGGCAAGGGAGATAACGCTTTAGCTGGAAAGTTTTAAGGTGCTGTTTAGATCGTTACAAGGAAAACAAAGCAGCTCCAGATTTTCACGCTCAGCACTATAGCAAAGTAAAGTTAGCTGAGGACGCGCAATCAAAAAAGGTTTCTAACACAATGTAGTAAGAGCGTCACGTAGCACTGAGGCCGCTTTCACACTGAAGCGAGCGTCACAATCGTCACGGCGTCTTTCACACCGCATATGAAGAATGAATGATGGATGAATCGCATACGAGAATCCAGCTTTTTCCGTCTATAGAGGAACCACGTAACCATTTTCTGATATCCAAAACAAAATTCAACCTTCAACTCCAAAAGTTAAGGAATATTTTGGGGTTTCAGCGTGTGTTGGGTGAGTTGGTCGTTTGGATATCTCTGTATTCATATGAGTCGCAAATGGGCCAAAAGTTGTTTGCTGAATATGGGACGAACGAAGAATACGAACACAGATATAAAATGACGAAAAAACTGTATATTAATTCACGTACGTAATTCGCATTGTAGCGATAATAGCTCAATGATTAGCGCAGTCGTATCAGACGTCGAAGGGCGTGGGTTCAAATCCCAGCAATGAGCTTGAAAAAATCATAAGGAGGACATAGGTACATTTACTATATACTTGACTGGCTACCGACCACAATAGTTGAAAATTTGCCGCCAAGCACTGTGTGTTCCGGTAGTCTCACTTGAGAATCAGTTTTGTTGCTTTTGCTATCTTCGTTTACACCGTCTTGTAACGACAGTAGAGATGTGGTCAAATATCTACCCTGTCAACCATAAAAAAAAGTTACCGACCAACTTAACTAATTTATGATTCTACCTGTTTTACAACTCTTTTATGCCTTATTATGGTGAGAGCACATGACCATTGCAGTGGTCAGTAAATCAAAGAAATTGTGAACAAAACGATCTGACACGTACGTCGTACATACCACTTCTAGCTTCCCGGCACTCTAACTCCAAAAAATACGACACTCCGCATTTTGGCCATTGCTGTATTCAACCCATATTCAACTCTACCCGTGACATATTATTTTTTTCACAAGCCGCCTAACAACTTCCGTACATTCTCGCTATGAATGCGACAGTTTGAATTTTCACAATGTTTCCAGGCTCCGTGAGAATAATGTGGTAGACAGTTTTATACCTTAAAACTGTTAACTTCGTTTTTTAGTTCTAGGGATTTCTATAAAAAGCGTGTAAGTACCTTTTTTATGCCTACATTTTTTACTAATAGGTTAGCGTTTAAACGCTATCTCGCCTGATGTCAAGCGAAGACGCGGCCTACGATGAAGCACGCTTGCCTAGAAGAAATCGATTAACATTACTGTGTTCCAGTTTGAAGGGTACTGCGAAATTACAGGGCTGTTGAGACTAACCATAGAAAGTCTCAAAGTAATGAGTGCCAAAGCAGCGATGCCCTGGACATTGTTTTGCTACTCAAAGTTTTGTGTATTGTAGTGGTCATGGACATGCGTTATATCTTATCATCAGGAGAGCGTATCGTTCGTCTCATTACTTTGACATAAAAAATATTTAAAAAATTAAAGGTATAGGTAATATTGTATCCATCGGGGAACAAAACAGCAGTTAGCGGTTCATACGATGAAGGTGGAATTGAATCGTTATTTCGAGTTTTTGTAACATTAAGCAACAAACGGTATCGCTTTTTTGAACAACTGGCTGTCATTTAATATGCAAATACAAAATATATATTGACTAGCCCCAGTTTAGCTCAACCTTCGCTTATTCTCTTAGAAATTTTCACAATGGAAATAGCATAGGTAACAACTTTTGAAAGTAAAACAAATTTTTTAGTTACTAGTCGTGTTGAGGTAACTAAGACATCAAAAGAAATAACAGCGTTTGTTTTGATTTATTATGAAAGTAAAAATGGCATTAATTCTTCTGCGATCACAATAACAGAATAAATAACAGAACAAGCCTAAATCAAGCTACTAACGTTAAAGTAAGCCCTCAATCTTTGAAAACCCAATTCATTAACATAAAATAGTCGTTTAGGACAATTTGTATCGAGCACCAAACAAAGTTAACTGTTAAGTAGCACAAATATAAATATTTCCCCTATAACATTATGGTGTTTATGCCCCCTAAATGGGCCGCACAATGGAGCGAAATGTTGGCTAACTGTGCAAAATGAATTGTGTGATAGCCGACGTGTCAAATGAGTCGGAACTTATGTCCAATGCCTTGGGAAGTACCCCACTGTGCAGTTTTGTTCGAGAGTTTACCGAATCTACTGTTAACGATGATATTATTTATTGAAGATGGGAATGGGTGGGTTGTTTACGCACTGTTTTCGGATCTGCGACCGATAAATGATTATTTTTATCTGTATATCCATTTAAACGGAATTTGGTAGATAACACATTTCTATTTATTTATTTATTAAGGTACGCCAACAGCACACATGTTGGTAAATTTACAAAAACACATTGCGTAAAGTTATGTTCGGATACATGCGCCAGTTATAGGCATACACAGCTTGATTAACATATTGCTTGTTTATGGAAATAAACCTACTCTTAAGGAGATTCTAAACTTTTTTTTTTTTAATACTATGACTAAACACAAACTAAGTGTAGTAAATATAGGAACAAGAAATCCCGGTATCTATATCCTCAGCACATTTTTTTATTTACTTGCGCCTCTGAAACTACCTTCTTAAATTGTCCTAAGGAGCCAGAGAAAACATGCACACTGCCACTGATACTATTCATTCATTCTATTTCATCATTACATTTTACACTCACAAAGTAAACACCCTTCCACTTATGTTTCCCTCAATACAAACAAACAGACAAACATAATCAAATTAAACAGTTTCAGATCGACATTCTGGGTAGAGGTGATCAAATGAAGGAATTAAATGTTTTCCAAGTACAATCCTTAGTTTTGATCACTTTGGTGGAAGAAAATACAACAATGACGCCCTCATTCAACTTTCCAGATAAATTGGTAGCGTTGTACACGGCAGATGTTCAAATAAGTTGTTCTATCAATCACTTCGCCGTATGTTTTCAATTAGCCCATTTTAAATTATTTATTTCACGCCCTAACATTGATAATGTTTTTATTAATTCCACGTTTGCTATATGATATGAATGGTCTTCAATCAATTGGTAAATGAATCGTTTCTATTTATATTTTTATGAACTTTGGTTTAGTCATGTCTATGGCACTGAATTTAGAGATTTTAACCAAATTTTTTGCAGATTTTGGTATGCGTTCGATCAAAGTAATAAAGATACGCCTAAACTCGATTAGGAATTGAAACTCATTTAACTGCTTTAAGAGCTGTAGGGCGTGAGTTCGATTCCAACACAAGACAGACATTTTGTGGAATTAACAAAAGGTTTGTTCTGTGTCTGGGTATTCTGTATGTATTGTAAGTATAATGTACTTACAAAAAAAAAAGTATTTTATCAGTTATCTGACTTGTATAATACAAACGTTGCTTAATTTAGGGCCAGATGGCGCTGTGTGTAATGCCCTATGATACGAGAAGAAATATATTGATTGCGATTAGACTTATTCTCGAGCTAAAGATTATTAGATTGGATCATGATCATTATTTAATTTTCGTTGCTTCTTTGCTATTGAATTTCTTCTTAGAAATGTACGAATTTTTTTGGAAATTTAATGAACATCTTTTTGTACTCAGAAATGTAAAAAATCATGCCAGTGGCTAATTGATTGACTAGTTTAGTTTATGTTTATGACAATAGCTATTTTTGAACCTTCTATGTAACTTTGAACTACACTACCTCTGGTCCAAGATTGGATTGAATCCAAGATTTGTTAACAAGATAATTTTTATATTGGCATATTATTATTTTGTCATGTTCTATTATTTTGACATTTTTAATGTTATTTTCAGACATTAATGGAAATGTGACATTACTTATTTTTTTGTGTTATCTATTTAATACTAGGTAGGTACATAAATAATGTATTGTATAAGTTTTTTTTATGAGTGATTTTTTTTTGTGTGTATTGGTAATTGTATTGAAAGATGTTTTATGTTACAAATAAAGTATTGTCTATGTCTAATTCAAGATACAAGTTTATTTCTAACTAGGACTTGCCATTGAAGGTATACTAATGTTTAAAATTATATAATGTATTGTACCATTATCTGTCTTAAAATAAACGCCATCGCTACACTATCAGTTCCATGCCAGGCTAGGTGTGCTTTACCATCTTCGACCACACCTTCTCTTAACATCAGGTGAGCTGTGGCCAAACAAATAGCCTGTCAACCATAAAAAAAAAAAAAATCTCAATACAAAAAACTTAAAAATTGTAAATACATTATTTAATAAAAAGCAATTCCTTTAGGTATATAACAATAAAACCCCTTTCAAATCCGACAAAATGAATCAAATAGTCCAAGTTTATGCGCAGAATGAGACAATATGGCTTTCTTATAGAGCCCCGAGGGAGGCCTCAATAGCCACTTTATAGCGGCTTCGAGAATCCATTACAGACATTGGGCGGTAAGGCAAGAGTGTACTGAGGGTGCGGTGAGTTGGTCTCTGGAGTTTTCTCTTTAAGGAAGCAAAATTTTGTTATCAATGTATCTAATATGCAAAATAATTTTACGTAACTACTACCTAACTGCATTGTCTGGATGCCTTCAAGTTACGAGTAAATCGTTTCTTCTGGGCATGTATTTGTAGCGGTGATAGCGCGGTCGGTTCACACGCCTAGGCGTGAGTTCAAACCCCACAATAAGCTTGAGCTGCTGTTGAAGGAAAACATCGTTTGGAAACCATAGCATGGTGGTAGAGTACTTTCTAGTACTACTCTTCTGGCTAGCTGCAACCTTCAAGTTGAACATTTGTCGCCAAAAACCTAACGGTGAGTTCTGGAAGCCGCAATGTCGCCAGTTCTATTTCAGGATAGGTGTGTTCACCATCTTCGACCACACTGTAACTTAACATCAAGTGAGCTGTGGTCAAACACTTAAGCCTGTCAACCATAAAAAAAGCGTCCTGCATCGTAGACCGCAGGTTCGTTTAACATCAGGCGAGTTGGTGGTCTAACGCAAGCCTAATTACTTTGTAATAAAAAATTCCAAGTATGGCCGTGTACACGAGATTACATACGTGTACATTTTTGAACACTAAGGAGTCCTTCGGATATCCATATTTCTAGTCCTTGCTCAACGTAATGAATTCTTTGATCCTTTAGCTATATAGTAGTGTAATTAGAATTTTGGATATAGATGATAGATACTGTATCCCCCGATTTTGTTTTCATAAGTTTTCTGAATTGTCTTACATCAAATAATTTCTGTTTAGAAAAGAATATCTAGCGTGACGATGCCGCTAGGTAGTGTTGACTAGTGTTGTTCAGCACCAATAGATGTCGCTACATGTCTGGAAATACGTTAAGGTTAAGCAAACATTGAAATAATATTCTTATAATGTAGGTACTTTTGAATATGGATTGGTTACGAAATTAACAATATTGATTTATTAAGTACCTACTTACTGTATAAATAAAGGTTAACCGCAATTAACATAATATCTAGCTTGTGTAAAAATACCTATAGGTACCTACCTACCTAGTAGAAACTCTTCAGCTACGAGGATGGAGCAAATACCAATTTCTGCAATCCAACTATACAAAATAATTCGCAGTGATAAAAGACAAAGTGATTGAGTCGGAGAAGAAGCAACTTTGTCTCAATATCATTCACTCCTCTCTCAGCGATCCGACGACGCAGAATGGAGAGGCACTAAAACCTACTTTAGTTTGATTAAGTCCTTAAGACGTTTTATGGGATAATTCCACTCGGGTATTCTTAAAGTTGGAGAAATTAACAATGTATTCAGATATAATGGAATTATAAAGTTCTGAATCTAGTCTAATACCTAGAAAATCTATTGTGATGGAAATGTATTGTAATACCAGATAAGTATAATTTTTTGGAAGTTACCTAAGTATGAACGCTGTTAGACAATTAAGGCGTTTAAAAAGTGATTGCCATGCTTGTTTGTTCTACTCTTGTAAGACTAGGTACTCACATTTTGCCTCGGATACTTCGACTATAGTTTCGGGCGCATCTGGTGGCCTTCTTCAAGGAGACAAAGCAGAGTTGCTTTGTCTCCTTGCTTGCTTCGCATAACGCGAGTACCTAATCCCGCATAAAACAAAAATGTGTCAAGTCAGATTCCAAACCGACCTGCCGTTTTCAATTTTTTTTTTGTATTGTATGTAACAAGGGTATACACCCAGTACCCTACCACCATACACCTAGATTGTCAAACAAAAATAGGCGACGACCGGGCTGTGTCTTGGGAGAGCCTTATGTCCAACAATGGACGTGTATAGTGATGAATTGAAGCTTCAGTGCAACTTCATAACTTTAACAATCACCGACGTCTTTACACCGTTTCTCCATCAATCTCCCCAACAATCAGGGTCTGAAAGCCACAGAATAAAATAGCAGATAGGACATTACATTAATGCCGCACGGAACGCATTAGAGGCAGGAAATGGCGGCGTACACATTCGGTATTGTGCTCCAGGAAAAATGATATAATATCATAACATCCTTTCATGACCATTACTGGGCTTGCCCGCCCTGTGGCAAAGAATACGTAGCAGATATGACATTACTAAGAAAATACCTACGGACAAATACAAATGACTGAGCTCATTTGGTATATCTCCTTCAAGGGCTGCAGGGCATGGGTTCGATTCTCACCAGGACATACATTTATGTGACGATAAATGTCGGTTCTGTGTCTGGGTGTTATTTGTGTACCTATTTACAAAAAAAAGTATATAAGTATTTTATCAGTTATCTGGTTGCCATAGTACAAGCTTTACTTAATTTGGGGCTAGATAGCGCTGTATTAAAATGTCTTAGTATATCATTTATTTTTAATTTTTAAAAGTCATTTTTGAATACATATTTTCTTACTAGGCCAAAACAATTATACCGATTTGTAAAAAAATATAATTGCTTATTAGTTTCTATACGTACCTACCTATGTGTATAAAAATCAATGAGTATGTTCTCAAAGGCGTGACCGATTTTGATTTGACCGATGAATTTTTTTTGAGATTAAGTTTGGTAGCACAGGGATAAAGTTTTTTTTCCAAAGTGAATCCTGGCCATCCGGCTAGCTGGTTCCTTTCACTAGTAATTTAAACATCTCTTAATTTAAAACAATATCGACAAGAATTGTAATCGAGTTCCCAGCTTTGTTTTGACGTGTGGTGGAAGATGCATGGAAGGCTAAAAAACGTAATTATTAATACTTAGTTGTTACAGGAGGTTCCCTAATGGGTACTACCGCATATATTCTGCTGCCAAACACATGTATTTAGTATGTAAACATTACTGTGTTCCAGTTTGAAGGGTACTGCAGCTAGTAAAATTACAGGGCTATTGAGACTAACCGTTGAAAGTATCAAGGTCCCAAATTAATAAGCACCAAAGTTGCGATGCCCTGTACTTTGTTTTGTCACTCAGAGTTCTGTGTATCGCTGTAATTGTTATATAGTACATCTCTTTCTAACAGGACAATGCATCTTTTGCCTCATTAATTTTACATTAAAGAAAGATATAGTAATAAAGTACCTATCTCAAAGTATAGTAATGAGCGCAAAGCAGCGATGCATTGGAATTAGTTTTGTTTGTTGAAGTTCTGGGTACTACAATGGTCATGGACAAGTATTAAGTCATATCACCGAGAGACTGTATTTTGGAATAATACAATTTAATTTGAAAATGAAACATTTTTTCTTCATGATTTCTACACGCGAGTTCTTGTGGGTCTCGTACTTTAATTTCCGGAAAAAGTAGTTGAAACCGCAGGGTGCGTCTAGTAGTGCATAATGATCTCTAGTATAAGCAATAAATAATTTTCTTGTCTTACAGAAGTTCGGTGAGATTTTGAAAAGAGATCAGACAAAGTGTCTGTTCTTTGACTTCCCCGCCCTACACGAGACAAATCGCCCGGCTAGCCATTTATCAAAAAACCTGCATCCGCCCAATGAAAGCGGTCATTGTCAACCTTCCACCCTCGCTTATACATCCCCTACTCCTTATTACTACACACAAAAGCTTATTTTTGCATAAAAGCAGTATAAGTTAAGTTGGTTTCGGAATAATGCTGAATAAAACACAAAGGATTCTTTTTAAAAATTTGGTTAAAAATGTTGCTATATATAGAATGGTGATTTTATAGCATTAAATATCCCAATAGGATAGAACAGTTCTAAAAAACCAAGAACTAACCAAGGTGTTTGTTCTGTATTTGGGTGTTCAGCCCCTGTACCCTGAGCTTCTTATTTCTATATCTGTTAGGCGCTCACAAAAAACCTACGCGATTGCGAACCATATTGCGCAGAATACGATTTATGGTCGCGTAGCCACTTCTTGAGTGTCTAACAGGTATCGCTATAAGTAGCTCAGAGTACGGGGGTGTATCTACCACGTGTGTAGGTATGTATTTATAAAAAAATATTTAAAAGTATTTATCAGTTATTTGGTTCTCAAAGTGCAAGCTTTGCTTAGTTTGGGACTAGATGGCTATGTGGAATATCCTAGGGCTATTGAGAATTTCGATATAATTAAATGTTTTAGATAATGAAGCTACAATGGAGTTTTGGCAGTGTAATTGGGAGACCGTCTGGTTTCTAATCCGGATGTCCTGACAGGCTAGGTATTTGACCACATCACGCCTGAAGTTAAGTAACGGTGTGATCGAAGATGATAATTCACACCTAGCCTGGAATGCAACTGGCTATCAAGTGAGGCTGCCGGATCGCACCGTAAGATGACTGGCGACGGACTTGAGGATAATAGCTAGACAGTCTAGTACTAAAAAGTGTCTTACTGCTACATGGATGGTTTCCTTTAACGGCAGCTCAAGCTCGTTGTTGGAGTTTGAACCCACGCCTTTCGGCATGCGAACCGACCGCGATAACCACTGAGCTATCATCGCTACTAGTGTTGCCCAAATTCAGTCTTGGTCTTGCAGTCTTGGTCTTGTTCTTGCGTTTTTGCAAGACCAAGACCAAGAACAAGACCGCGTATTTTTAGCAAGACCAAGACCAAGACTGACCGTGCAAGACTTGAGCAAGAACAAGACTAAGCCTGCAAGACTCTTGCGTCTTGCAGCTAGGACTTAGCGCTATTTCACGGAGTAGTTAGGTGTAACAGTTCGGTGTATAGGTACGCTTAGGAATTCTATGAGACGCAAAAAACTGTATCAAAGAATATGAAAAACTGGACCTATGCGCATTACGACTAATACCATAAACATACCTACATAGCGAATAAAAAAATATCCATTAAAATCAAACTGAGTGCATGCATAGTTATGTTTTAACCATCGGCACTTTGATAATGCGGCATCAAAGGTTTTGTACTTACTTCTCAAAGAAATTTGCCGCTTTTCGGAAGTACATGGTTATGATACACGCGCCGGCGGCTTCTTTTGAAATCATATACAACAGTCGTTGCCGCCGCGCCGAAATCACAACATTTGACACTATTTGATTGCCGCCACAGGGCGTAGGTATACTCATGCAAAATAATTTCGAATTTTAAGAGTACCTACAGGTGTTCCAAAGAATAAATAAGTTTCAGAGTGCTTAGAATGAAAATGAATACATTATACTGATCACGCAAGTAGTATTATGATAGGAAAAAATGTTAAGGATAGGTAGTAGATGTCATAATAATTTATTCTAGTAAGTATATATTATAATATTGATTATATGGTTTTAAACTAATTACTTAGGTACTATTATTGTACATTTAGTCATTATATTTCTTAAGTTTTTACAAGAAAAAATAGCAAAAAAGTGTTCAAATATCACCCGTTTGATAAATATTGTAGCCACTTTTAAATATACTTGAAACGTGTAAAAAAATTCTACAAAACTAATAAAATAATATAAAAAGCGTAGGTACTTAC
The DNA here is from genome assembly GCA_905404145.2 of Biston betularia. Lineage (NCBI taxonomy): Eukaryota > Metazoa > Arthropoda > Insecta > Lepidoptera > Geometridae > Biston > Biston betularia. The sequence goes on from FR989863.1 coordinate 1,391,786, forward strand.
CTACTAATAAAATAAGAAGCCTGCGATAAGAGTTTTGTATTGCTTACCAGCCCGAATATCTCTGAGAGAGATGATGAGAGTAAGTATTTACTAGCAGTGCCCGCGACTTCGTCCACGAGGAATAGTAACTTTGGAGGTATAGTGACGTTCAGGATTTATTTATTTATTTTAAAACTTCTGTCATCAAACATACAAACAAACTCTTCAGCTTTATAATATTAGTATAGATAAGTATAGATGTACGCCAAAACATATAGGTCAGTTGATTTTTCGAATTTCTTATCAAATCCTCAGTTATTTATTAATCTGCTTGATCTTTACTATGGCTATGTTAATTCAAGCTCACAATGTTTCAATTCTAATACGTTTTTCTAAGATTTAAAGTAAACTTTAATAAATAGTAATAGACTAATAGGTAATTGCAAGACTTGCAAGACTCTTGCTGCAAGACCAAGACCAAGACCAAGACTGGGAGCGCAAGACCAAGACCAAGACCAAGACCAGGTGTATTGGCGCAAGACCAAGACCAAGACTGGCTAAGTCTCGTCTTGTTCTTGCATTTGGGCAACACTAATCGCTACAAATGAATACCACGGCACTTACTCCTGTCTTTTCTAAGTTATACGTATTGCCGCTGACCTCAATCCGCACGTCCGCACTTGGTGGACTACGGCTTTATCTTAACAAATAAATAGAGACCCGCACCCAGCAGTGGGACAGTTTATAAAAAAATAATTAAAAATACAAAGTATACATAGTAATTATATTTATATGTTAAAATAAACAAAACACAATAAATAATAAACATCATTGCATGGGGAATGCCATTCATAGCATAAGATAAAAACACTCCTCTCAATGTATAACAATACATTCAGTTTCATTAAAACAAGATGACACTTTTATCCCGTTCTCATTCTCTCAGCTAAAAACAGTAGGGGCATTTGCATCACGTATGAATCCGCCTTTGATCGCCAATGTACTCGATGTTAATTAACGCTATGGAGATGAATAACACTGCCAGCAAGAATTCTTAGATTAAACATCGCATTTATACATATCACGAAAGATATACAATTTATTAAACAAAATAAACAAAAACCTTAAATTAATCAAACATGCATACATAATTATAACATAAAAAACTTCGGGAAAAAAAGCTTATCATATGTGGTAGTGCAACGGCGGTTCTATCGCCTAGAGAGATTTCTTTCATAAAACCTTTGAAAATACATGTATGTGTTTTTTTAATTTTGAATTTTACTAAAATTGACCATCGAGTGAGCTGGGATGAAACACCTAGCCAGTTAATCGTATAAAAATATATTACTGCAAAAATACTTAACGCTACGAGCTATTGTTTTACTGTCCGTACGCCACCCCCCGTCTGAATATGCGGACATTGGCTAAAGTTGGTTTATCTCTGACGGGAGCGACAATTTTGACGTCGGGATTATTTCATTTCACACTTTTGTCGCCAACTGTCCTTTAACTATGAAACTTTTGATTTGATAAAATTTTTTTTATTGAAAAACACAGAATAGTTATTACAAACGTGATTACTCAAACATGTTTTATCTTACAAAGTGATCATCTGAATCACAGACTCTGTTAGCCAATTGAAAGAGTCCTTTGATATTATTTACGTATTATTATTAGGTAAAAAGTAAAACAAATAATTAAAACGAATACCGCTATATAATAAAATATTGTCATCCAGCGAGGCAATCTGGCAACGCTAAGTAATTTTTGACCAAAGTACCTACATACTAACATTCTGGTCACCAGATAGCTTCTCCAAACATTTGATCAGGCCCCTATATACCTACAGCACAAACAAGTATGTACCTACATTCTATCGAAATTTACAAATTTCTATATCTAACGATAAATATATTTTTGAATGTAATTAGTAAATGAGCTTAATTAAAAAAAATATTAACCACATTCGCTTTCTTACAAATAACAAGTACGTAATAAAGTTTTCTATGCAATAAGAAAAAGCAAAAGCTATGCTGAGAGGTATTGAATTTAAAATTAATATTTTCTTCTCAGAGTATAACAATTACAAGCGTATGAATTTCTCCACGCGATTCTATGAAAGTCAAGATTCCCATCATAAAGTCGGAACATAACAGCCTAAGCATCAACCCTAATAATTGCGTTTCACACAAAAAAATACCTTCTCAATATCGACACTCGAAAACACACTACAAACCACTTCAGATATACAAAACTTTTTATAAAAAATACTGGCCGGTATCGCTTTATAGAGAAAACAATTGGCATTCGGAATTGAAAAAGAGAAAACAAAAAAATGGCGCGATTAAATCTTCAAGTGGCGAGTAGTACCCGCGGTTTCTCATGGGGATATGTTTTGGTACCGACGCTAGAGGGAGCCTTGTGAATAGGGTGTACTTGCGTTCAAATTTTTTGCAGACATTTATAGAACTATCGCCTGAAACAACGCAACCTTTATACACCACCTTATTTATATCCTTTTCAAATATTTTGTTGTAAGTAAATCAAAAGTATTAAGTTATTCCTCAAATAACTAAACGAATACAACTGAACAAATTGCCCTAATAGATTATGTAACTCTTCTTTATTTTTTTTTAAATATTGACAGACTATGTATATGACCACAGTTCACCTGATGTTAATTGACAGTGTGGTCGAAGATGGTGAACACCCTTGAACAGGAATGAAAGTGAGATTGCCGCAACACATTGTTAGATGCTGGGCGGCAGATTTTCAACTTGAGGTTAGCCAGCTGAGTACTAGGAAGTACTCTATCACCACGCTGTGGTCTCCTCACGATATTTACATTAAGCTCAAGTTCATCGTTTGGGTCGGATTTGAACCCAGGCCCTTTGGCGTGTGAACCGGCGACGCTAACCACTAAGCTATCACTGTATTTATTATAAGTATGTATTTACAAAAAAAAGTATTTAAGTATTCTATCAGTTATCTGACTTCCATAATACAAGCTTTGCTTAGTTTGGCGTCAGATAGCGTTGTGTGTAATGTCCTGAGATGTTTATTTATTTATCATCGCTACATTTAGCTTGTACAAATAAAAATACCGTAAATTTCAAAAAGTCTAGCCCATATGCGTGTTTATTTTCCTAAAAATGATACGTTGATTTGTATCTGTACACTTTTCTTCGGTCGGTTAAAAATAATAGAATCGATGGTCACCCTAAGCTAAGTGTGAGGGCTATACTGTGCGGTCCCACGGGGTACCGTCGTGCGCGAATTAACGCTCAATTGGCGGGATGATTCGATGAGCGCCCCGTGGAAACGTGCTCGGCTGACCGTGAGCACGGGCAACAATTAGAGGGATCACTTAGAAGCAACATCTCAAACAAATAATCAACGAGAACAGGAATTAAACGGGATAACTGGCAAAGTTTAGCGCATGTCTTTTATTATAAAGTACGCTACACGCTAAAGTACGCTAGTAGCTGCTACGCAGCTGAGCAAAGAGCTACGAGCTACGAGCTCTGTAGCGGTCGCTACGACCTCGCATGCTATAATCCCACTAGTATTACAAAATATGTGAAAGTTTGGATAGTTTTTTTTTTTTTTTTTTTTATAGTAGATAGGCTTGCGTTTGACCGCCATCTCGCCTGATGTTAAGCGAAGATGCGGTCTACGGTGGAGCACGCTCGCCTAGAAGAAACCGATTCACTCGCGACTTGAAGATACCCATACTATATTCATTGATGGATGTCTGTTACTTGTTTCATGTAAAACTACATAACGGATTTGGATGAAATTTGGTATGGAGGTAGCTGAGACACTGGATTTGCGCATAGGCTACATTTTATCCCGAAAACATGTAGCGGGTAACACCGAGGGGTGCAGCTAGTATTATACATATACATAATTAATAAAAACTAAACGAATAAATTTTACACTTTTAGTTTAAACAAGATATAGTTTATTACGTTTTAAATATTTAAATACAACGACTGTTTTTTTACTTTAACAAATTTTCAATTTGATAGCTTGTCAGCCGGTACTATAAGCTACCTTATTATGCAATGATGTTTTTATCATCGATAGCTCATGCTCATTGTCAAGATTGAACTTACAACCTACGCCCGTCAGCGTGCGACCCAACCACCTAACCACTGAACTATAACTACAAAACAATATATTTTTTTTGTGTAAAAGTAATGACACGAACAACACTCTCATGATGTTTTTTTTTATGGTTGACAGGCTATGTGTTTGACCACAGCTCACCTGATGTTAAGTCAAGGTGTGGTCGAAGATGGTAAAGCACACCTAGCCTGGAATGGAACTGGCTATCAAGCGAGGCTGCCGGAACACACCGTTAGATGCTTGGCGGCAGATTTTCAACTTGAGGGTGGTAGCTAGCCAGCTACATTGATTTACAAAGTACTTACTCTACTAACTATAGTATTCTTGAGATTTTTTAATCAATCACAACATTTTATTTCCTCATTGCTCTCTCGTCTAATAATTGCAGCTTATAATGGCATATTCTGCACCAAAAATATCGATTACAGCAAGTCTACAAGTACCTACTCTCAAGTCGAGTGGATTTCATTAGCACCCTTTATTAAAAATCATGAGATTGTCCCCTTGCATAACCCGACCAAATTAATTATACAGTTGGTAAAATCATGATACTAAATTTTAAATGTTAGTTTACTTCAAAAATTACGATGATAGCTCTCTCATTTTACAACATTTTAAATAGTTTCGTTGCCTTGTATGACCTCTTGATTTGCACTCGACCATTGTTACTCGGCCGTTGATATTTTACGAACTAATCAATGTCGCATTTGAATCTCACCTTTATTTGAATAAAAATAAGGTTGGCTGGTTTTCGTAAAAGCATAGACGAAGTCTATTGTGTTAGAAGAAATATTATTTGAAACTTTTCGAAGGCGATCCGATAAGATGCAGTCGGGTTTGTTTGACATTGTTGTTAGATTTGTGATAAGAATATGTTTGTTTTCGACTGGTTTTTATTTATTGCTTTTCGATAAAAGTAGTTACAAGTTTGCGTTATTGTAAACTGCAGTGTTTTGTTAAATATTTAATACGACTCGAATTTCTAACTGTCCTTTTTTGCCGAGTCGATTAAAAGGCTTTAAACACAAATACTTTATTTATATTTTATTTATAGTAATTTTGGTAGATACATAAATAAAACGTCGCTTAAACCAAACTTAAACCAGTATTGGGTGTTCAAAAATTAGATAAAATTGTTACTATTAGAATGTCAAATGGTATAAAATAATAATGTCAAGTTTATATAATTAAATATGTCATGAGGTCTATTACAAAATGTCAATCAGTGCAGTTTTTTTTTTTTAATTTAATACTTACTATATATTTTTTGCCTTACCATCAATAAATTCTTTTATAGAGTAATATGTCTTTTCGATTAAGAACGATTTAAGTTTCCTTTTGAATATAAATAAAGAGCTGGCTTCCTTTATTGATGGTGGCAATTCATTATATAATTCAATGACCATACAGAAAATATTTTTACTGTGAAGTTGGGTTCTAGACTTTTGACGACATAGTAGGACTATACACACCGCGCAATCTGGCCCCAAACTAAGCAGAGCTTGTGTAATGGAAGTCAGATAACTGATAGAATACATAAAGACTTTTTTTGTAAATACATACAGAACACTCAGATTCAGAACAAACATTTGTTTATTCGTAAAATGTTTGCTCTGAGTGGGAATCGAACTCACGCCCTACAGCTCTCAAGGCAGATATAGTATAGATGGTGTTGGTATAGTGTTTAACTCCTTGAATAAACATTGAATTAAATTAAATTATTAAAATATAAATTTCGTTCAAGTCTATATTAAAAAAACTGGCCAAACTATAAAAACGACAATAAAATCACGTTTGTTGTACGGGAGCCCCCTTAAATATTTATTTTGTTCTTTTTAGTATATGTTGTTATAGCGGGAACAGAAATACATCATCTTTGAAAATTTCATTGTCTAACTATCACGATTCATGAGATAGAGCCTGGTGACAGACAGACAGACGGACGGACAGCCGAGTCTTAGTAATAGGGCCCCGTTTTACCCCTAAAAACGCCATAGTTGCAAAATTACAATTTCTAAATAGTACGTAAGTAACCTGAACCCTGAAATTAGGTGGGATACACACTCGCGAATAAAGCCGGCCACATAATGGCGACAGGAACAAGCGAGCTAATTTGCGCGTGAGTCGCAGGCGCGCGTCACTCCGCGGTCTCCTATTTGTTTGTGACGCCTACGTGTGCGCGGGTCCATTGTTACATGTATAAAATAATAAAAATTAAAAATAATAATAATTAGTAATAATTCATGACAGTTTTGTTGACATTGTGAATTCTTTTTTGACATTTTTCAATTATTTCAATTAACAATTTCAATTTATTGACATTGTGAATTCCATTGACATTTATTATTATTTATTATTTGTAAACTTATTTTTATTTTTGCACGCCTTGTGAAGGCTGAATATAGGGATGCCTTTTTATTTTATTTTCGACCTGACTGTACCTATATTTATGCAAATGAAACATTTGAATTTGAATTAATCATTTTTGACATTTATTTAGTAATGTGTATCCATCTCGTAACCACGTGATACGTAGGTAGTTTCACACCCTTTTACCATAGCAATAGTAGAAAAACGTTCAATTACTTTGCGAGGTTTCCAATACATGACTTTTCTTTGGCTTTGGAATTTGGCTTGTAACTTTGGTGTTATAATATATTTGTATTTTAGCAACGTATTTTGTAGCAATGATAGCTCAGTGGTTAGCGCGGTTGGTTCGCACGCCGAAGGGCGTGGGTTCAAACCCCAACAATGAGCTTGAGCTGCCGGTGAAGGAAAACATCGTGAGGAAACCATAGCATGGTGGTAGCGTACTTTCTAGTACTCGGCTGGCTAGCTACCACCCTCAAGTTGAAAATCTGCCGCCAAGCATCTAACGGTGTGTTCCGGCAGCCTCACTTGAGAGCCAGTTCCATTCCAGGCTAGGTGTGCTTTACCATCTTCGACCACACCTTCACTTAACATCAGGTGAGCTGTGGTCAAACACCTGGCCTGTCACCAATAAAAAAAAAAAAGTTCAGTTAACGTTCTTGTACGCGTTATATTTTCAAATTTGTCTAAATTTTAAGAATTACGGTGTTCACAATAAAGTTTCTGTCTATCTATAAGAAACTCCATCATATAAATCAATGCGAGTCACGTCGTGTATTGGAAACGCACGCCCGACTAAACACTATTTACCGACATGTAATGATTAGTTTGCGTGTGAAAACAAGCAATTTCACCGCCTCATTGCCCGCAGATATGTTGTCAACTGCGTAATGCTGTTGCAGATTTGTTGTCAACTAAGTACGAGGTTCTATGGGCAGCTATTTGTTATCATTAATTGACAAGTCGATTTTGTTTCTGCACATGTATTTGTGATTTATGTGACGAAAAATATTTGTTCGGTGTCCCTGTGTTCTGTAATTATTGTAAGTTTGTATTTACAATTTTTTATTTTTTTATGTAAGAAGTAATGAGACGAACGAGACGCTCTCCTGATGGTAAGAAATAACGCCTGTTCATGACCATTACAGCGATACACAGAACTTTGAGTAACAAAACAAAGTCCAGGGCATCACTACTTTGGCGCTCATTACTTTGAGACTTTTGATAGAGTTAGTCTCAACAGCCCAGTAATTTCGCTAGCTGCAGTACCCTTCAAACCGGAACACAGTAATGCTAGTGAATTAGACTAGTGAATTAGAATATATTCTTGTTCGTGCAATAACTTTGTACAAATAATATAATTAATGAGACGCTAATGAGAAAAAGATGATTATGACCATTACAGCGGTACGCACTTTCGAGTAACATAATAAATTCCAGGGCATAGCTGTTAAAGCGCTCATAACTTTTTTTTATTTTAATTTTTGGAAAGGGTTTAGTTAAATTATTTATCATTGGTCTCGTATAAATTGAAGTTTATGAATTACCTTTCAATCTACGGTTAAATTATTTATAAGTGATACGGAACAGTGTTATAACTTCTTCCGATAAAAGAGGAGCCAAAACACTGTAGCACCTCTCCACATCCCCGCAAAATTTGCACCACACGATATGCGTCTTCGACCACCTTGGCAGTATGGCGTTATTTCACTCATCAGATGTATTAGAAATCTGTTTAACGGAATGTGACCGGATCGACGACTCCAGTTGTATGGGTTTGTAATAAGCTTCTTTTGATAACGAGCGCTCATCGAAATGCTATCTTTTCATCTCCTCTATCTTACAGCCAGAGAAGAGAGGTAAGTAAATAAAGGCTGTCCTGTAGAGCGCCTCTGGTGAGCTAATCGTCCTCTTCATTACCAAGTGCTCATTATTTTGCGACATTCGATAATAAGTCTCAATAACAGTGTAATTTTATTGAGAAGAATGCATAAATAGGAACATAAAAAGCAAGTTTATTTCACAGTAAAAATATTTTGTAAAAGAATATTTTATTTCTACTGTATTTGAAATGTATGGGAGATCGGTAGCTATTTATAGACAAGAAATGAACTTGAAGGAGGAAGACAAAGAGACTGTGAAATGGAGGAAGATTGTAAAGAGCCACAACGTGTTGCAGCGCTGTAGAAAATGGAACCTATCAATGTATTTCTTATAACATTTTCACAAATACTAATAAAAATAATGACAAGATTTAAAACTACCCTCATTAAGCTGTTATACAAAGATAACAATGGTACTACAGACAATCGCTTTAAATACTCACTCAAAAAAACTTAGGACCACTAAGCACCGACAACCAAACATACAAAAAAGAACAAAAAAGTCGTCATAACCGCAATATACAACATTGTTTTCAGATTATAACCAAGCAAGAATTTTTATAAGACAAAATACACCTTTCTGCCTTGAGATAAAGTTAATCTTTGCTAGTAGAAGAACTACACCGTTTTAGAGCGACCGTTGGCATTCTCTGCTAGAATAACCGTAAAACCTTCTTCGAAGTCAATTGTTATTGTTTAACTTTTTGTGCAGTCTGTTCAAAAACAAAGGTATAACAGCTCTATAATTACTTGTATTCATTGACCCTATTTTGTCTACTTTTCTAGCAAAAAAAATCAAAGAGCTAATGTTATAGATATAATATTTGTACTCTATAAAATTTTCGATTCTGTGTCAAATATGTTAAGGTGCATTGTCGTATTACTTCTTTCTAGAAACAATTATTTACAGAAAAACATAAGAGACTTGTGCAGACTTTGGGGCAGCAAACTAAAACGTGTTGAAAGACAGCCTTTTAGATTTAAAACTGACTCCACAACATTGACACAACAGTGTTCTGGTTGATCCCTTATCAAAAATAATTAGCTTACATTTGCATTTATAATAGGATTAAAATGAAAAATAAAAAATGACTACTGAATAAAAACTCTCTGCCGGAGTCTGTGTTCCCTGTTAGGTACAATATTGGCGTCTTCAAATCTAGAGTAAATAGGTTTCTTCTAGGTAAGCGTGCTCCATCTTAGACCACACTACTGTTTAACATCAGGCAGAGTGTGGTCAAACGCGAACCTATTTTGAATATAAAAAAAAAAACAAAAATTGCCAGTGTCACTCGGAACGATGTAGGGAATTGTACATACTTTTATTTTACAATTACTTTTACTTTTTTTAACTTTTTTATTACAATCCTTTCTTGGGCAGTCGTGTAAAAACAGCGTCATCAAACACTCGGTTGAATTTACTTACTGCTTGTACGAATAATCTTGAATATATCACACAGCGAGAATAGAGCCCTAGGGTTGGCACAAACAAGTTCATTATGCACTTAGACAATTAGTGTACGCTCGCGGCCGCGCCGTGCTTTGTCAACTGCCCTGAGCCTTTCCGGCGCACCCTATCTTGATGTCCTGTTACGTCTATTTCTCATTAGAGCTCTGGTATTTTATTTGAAACTTAATAAAGAAAAATTTCAATTGAAAATAAAATGGGCAAGACCTTTAGGGCATCTCTATGAATAAAGCCTGAACTGTACTTATCTACTATACTTTTGTTTTAATTAATTAAAAAAGCACGTTTGTATGGAAAAACCGATTTACTCGCCATTTAAAGTTATCCTAAGCTTTTTTGGTTGTCGAATATTCCACAACATGAATTTTAACCTGATAATACTACTTAACTATTTCAATTACTGCTCAAAACTTTCCGTAAATAGTTGCTGTAGGTACAGCAAGTGATGAAGTTCAGTGGTGTGTGAATTTCCATATATCAAAATAGCGCATCGCATTTGGTCATGCTAATCTACGCTAACTGGTTCCAGAATTCTAATTCGGGGCTAAAACTACAAATTGAAACGCTACAGCTTAGAAATGCCGTTGAAACCGGTACGTGCTGGCGCTCGCGTGGCTATCGAGGCAAAATCGGACATAGCCGGACCAAATCCGCTCCGATCCGGTGCACGCCGCTTCTATCCGGTTAGTGGAGCATCAGGGATGTGGCACAGCATAAAATATTGAGTAGGATTTTGTTTATTTTTGGCAAACGAGAAGTTTCCATCGGGCTGTTGACGTAAATACATCTTTAAAGTTGCTTCCATAGTGGAAGGCAATTCAGAAAATAGACCATAACAAAATCGGAGAACGCATTTCAGTGTTGCAGTTACATATCATTCTACATACCAGTACAAATATTTTGTTTATAACACCAATGTTTCAAGTCAATTCAAAATTTTGAATATGTATGTCATTGTATGAGTTTTAAACACTGTTCTTTTTACATGACAATGAAAAAAAAAACTGAAATGTCAAAATAAAGTTTGTCAATATACAAACGTGTCAACGTATAAAAAAACTGTCAATATGAAATATGTCATAAAAATCATAATTACTTACCAGTAACTCAATAATATTTAAGTTTGAAATACTCGTCAATGTCATAAATCAAGGTTTCTAGCAGCCAAGATCTTAACACTTTTTTTTAAAACTCTGATTATAGTTTTGGCACATCCGGCGGCTTTCATCATAGAGACAAAGCAGATAGAGTCAAACAAGCCAAGCGTGATGCGATTAAAATATTTCATTTCTGTATGAAGAAATCGATTAGAATTATCAGTAGATTTGTGGGTGTTGAAAAAGCCTAGTTTCCTTTTTACAAAACCACAGCTCACCTGATGTTAAGTGATGGTGTGGTCGAAGATGGTAAAGCACACCTAGGCTACTAGAACACACCGTTAGGTGCTAGGCAGAATATTTTCAACTTGAGGGTGGTAGCTAGCCAGCCGAGTACTAGAAAATATCCTATCACCATGCTATGGTTTCCTCACGAAGTTTCTACAACCAAAGCTGACAACGGTTGATAAGATGATTGAATCTTACAACACAATCATTGCAAACATGATATGAATTTCCTTACTGGAGTAAGTAGCTGCTGTATTTCCGCTTACAGGTAGTACATTATCGCCCTACTTCATATCACCTGTAATTTTGTGTACGATGTAGATTTTGAAGATTTATTCGCTAGGTATCTGCAATGACGTAAATTACTGGTGAAACTAGAGCAGTACCAATGCGCCTAATTTCATATTTTAAAGTGTATAATTTAACAAAGAGTAAGAGTCAGTGCATAATTTAGCAATTTATATCGGGACCTGACCCGACGCTTAGAGAATGTTTCAGGTGACCAGAATGCTGGTATCTACTTTGGTCAAAAGCTTGGCATTGCCATCCAGCGTGGCAATGCTGCCAGCATTCTGGCCACATATCCCTCCTCTGACGGACTTTTAGGTTAAGTTACATATCTATATAATAATACGTAGTATTAATTTAAGATATTTTATTTTGATTAATAAATTGTTTTTGTAAGTTAAAAAAACCTAAGAGTAAGTAAGTAATTTTTACTTTTTAATGAATTTATAAAATTAAAATGAGTATTAAAGTAACATACACATGATGTATTTATTTTTAACTTAATTTATAGAGTTTGGTAAAACTTGCATTTGACCGCCAAATTGCCTGATGTTTAAGCGTATGCAAGGTATTCCATAATATTAGAATTGATCGGTACTGATATACCTACGTATGTAAAATAATATACATACATCAGCAATAATACTTGGCGGTAGATCTCCTTAGGAAGAGGCAGGTTCCACCGCAGTACCAGATGTGCTGCAGCTAGCAAAGTTACAGGGCTGTTGAGATTAACCATCGAATGTCACTTTTTGTAAAAACTTTTTTCAGACTTTTTTGAAACCAACATGCAAATAGAACTACTACCAAATGAGGTAACAGGCTAGTCATCAATATTGTACATTAAGTTAGTTTAGTATGTTTAGACAAATATACGATTATATGTGTCGTATGTACCACATGAAGAACTCTTCATTAGTTTATTAAAATCGCTACCTATAAGCGAATTCCCAGACAAAGGCTGCACTATACAGATTGCCTTCGCGCGTCCGTAGGTACGACAATAGGTATTATCATTGGATGGCATTAACTGGGTGCGTTCTAGCAGAAAAATAATAGGACTCCCTCAGTATGGGAGAACGTTGGAGGGCCGATGCACGAACGTCGGTTAACGACGACTGGCGGAAGGTTAACTCGATAGCTACTTGACATATTATTATATTGACATTGACATGTTTCATTATTATGACATACCTACTTAATGTTTTTTAAATATGACTTGTAACTTTAGTGTTATGAACAAAATATTTGTATTTGTTCATGCGATTGTTAAACTTGCAATGACCGGTTATAAAAGACTTATCATTGCAACCAGAATAGATCATCAGAGATATTCCTGTTAAGAATTGATCTTATTTACACCCTAAACCTTAAAGTATTTCTACCGCCTGAACCTATTAGTTGACAACCAGCGGACGCCTCGCGGTTTCACCCGCGTAGTTTCCGTTCCCGTAGGAATACATGGATAAAAAGTAGCCTATGTCACCCGGGGATAGAGTAGCTTCCCAACGGTGAAAGAATTTTAGAAATCGGTCCAGTAGTTTCGGAGCCTATTCATTACAAACATACAAACAATCAACCTGGAAAAATAGTCTACAAGACAAGTATTTTGTGTCAATAAATTACTAATTAATTGGTTTTTTAAACCAAACAGAAAAAAACGGTAAACAGAATGAAACTATAGTCAGAGTATCCGATATAATGAAACGTATACGTGAAACAAAAATGTGTCAAAACCACGTCAGTTTCCATAGTAAAAAGTGAAACAGAAAATTGAAAAATTACAATGACTTTTGAAATATTCATTACATTGTATTTATGTAACATATAAACGCTTTATTTTTTATGAAACAATTATGTCTAAAACATTATTTTCAATAAAACTTACTGTGCCATCAATTCATTATCTATGGGTGCTATTTTGCAATATTACAAACTTGTAAAATTTGTGACATTAATTTCTCTTTTATTAAAAAGAATAACATACATTTTAGAAAAAAAATTTGCTAAAAGATTGGCCTAATAAAAATCTTTTTATACCATTCTATAAGTGTCGGATGATTTTGGAAAGAAATATCCGAAACACCCTTAAAAAGTTATCATTAAATTTTAAAGAAATCGTACGTAGAAACACACGCCTTGGAAAAAAGGAGCACATCCATAATGGTATACCAGTTGAAGTGTCATGGGAAATTTGAGAAAATTAAAACAGGAAGATGGGGCGAATGGGCATTAAGCCCGCTGATATTGTGTGCGACCCTGCCTTTGTTACCACTGGGACTACGGCGCAGACTAACTAGCTAGAGGCGCCGTCCTTTTCAGTTTACACAACGTTGAAACGAGATGGCGCTAGCAGCTATAAATGCGCTGGTGTCATATGACTGCAGGCGATACCATTGTACTGGTGTCGAGAAATAAGTAATTAGGGGCGATGTTTTCTGCATATTTTTTCAAATACCCATGTAATGTTTTAATTAATTAATATTGTTGGGTTCGCGTGTGGATTTACATTTTGAGCGCGGCCTGGCTAATGGATGTGATGTGGATTCTTTATCTACTTTGAGGTTTCTTGCTGAAAATGTAGTATATTTTTAAAATTACTTAATTAATCATGTGAAAATCCGAATTAGCATATAATTGACAACCATGTTGGTTCATTGGTAGAATGTCTGCCCCAAGAGCCGAAGGGCGTGGGTTCGATTCCCACCCAGGACAAACTTTGTAGTATAAACAAATGTTTGTTCTGTTTCTGGGTATTCTGTATTTATAATAAGTACCTATGTATTTACAAAAAAAAAGTATTCTATCAGTTATCTGAGTTCCATAGTACAAGCTTTGCTTAGTTTGGGGTCAGATGGCGCTGTGTGTAATGTAAAAAATAAATAAATTAAGCAAGTTTATAGGTACTACAGAAACAGACTTTAAATAAGAATTTTAATGTTGGTTTTATGAAAGATCTGCCCCTATCGATTCATTGTCGCAAAATATGTAGATATTACTTTGAGGTTTCTTGCGGCAAGTATTTTTAATGGTAATTAATTACGTAAAAAAATCAGAACTAGCATAAAATGAAGCAAGTTTACGATAAAATTAGAATTTAATAAAACAACTCGAAGTTGATCTTATAAAAGATCTGTCCCTATTTTGTTGTTGCAAAATATGTAACAATGAACAATCACAATAACTGATTGAATCATTCATAATTAGAGTTTAATTGGCACTAAAATTTTATCATAGTTCTAACTAATAAAATAAAACTTGATTTTAGAATATGTCTTAGTATAAAGTAGGTATGCGTAGTAAAATATAAAATGTAATTTTATGGTGTCAACTTGCGCACATTGGATTTGTCATTGAAAATAATTATTGTTTTATGTAAATTTGTGTATAGATTGTCTCTTTATTGCTTTATTTTGTAATAATTCGGTCGTTTCATCTTCCTAAGCGTTTCTATTATTAAAAAATTCTGTTAATTGCCATCATTTCGTTGAATATCATATTATTGTGCCGTTCAAAGTGACAAATGACCTTGGCGGCATCATTCCCGAGTTAACGGTCACTGTTATTTCTTACCTTTTCATAATAATTCTACCTTTGTCATGAAGTTAGTGCAGCTTGTTCGTTTATTTAATTTTCATTTTTGAAACCGTAAAACTTTATGACACGTCATTAAGCGTGCCGAAAGCGTGCGGGTATTTTGTATTAAATTTACCTGAAAATATAACTGGTGGTGGGTTAACTTCCCTTCTACTGACATCCCTGTTGGTTCATTGGTAGTATGTCTGCTCCAAGAGCTGAAGGGCGTGGGTTCGATTCCCACCCAGGACGAGCACATTCAGATTATTTATTCATCTTATAACAGAGTTTCGTTCAGATTAGTTTGGGGTCAGATGGCGCTGTGTGTAATGTCCTACGATATTTATTTACCCAAATATTTAAAGGAATTTGTGAATCTGTGACATTAATCATTTTCTTTGACATTAAATATATAATATGACATTAACAATTTATTATGCCGTGTATTGATTCAATATTTTTTTGACGATAATGTAATTATTAGAAGAATGTCTAAAATAATTATGGATTTATCATTATACTAAATATTATACGCCTACAAGGGTAGCCGTTGAAACCCAATTATTGACACGAACATGTTGTAGATAACAAAACAATAAACAATAGACAACCTACAATAAAATGTTTTAAACTTTTGTGAAAATAATCACGTGGATAAATGAGTTACGAACAGTTTATGTCTTATGCCCTTCGGTTTTAACCAAATTTTAATGTACCTACTTCACTTCAATCATGGGGTGAATAGGGTTCTTAAAGATTGGCATTGGCGTACTGACAATGCCCCGGTTATTGACCATTGGCGGCGGTTCCTACTTACCATCAGGCCCGTCGCTTGCTTGCCACTTTTACACATTAAAAAAAACATTTTTTTTATTTTTTATTTATTAAACACTATTACAATCGTTCTTATAAGTACAATATAACACTCACCATTAAACTTTGTCAAGGTTTAATGGCCGTCTTTTTAATAATATTTTTTTTTACAATAACAGAACCAATGTCATGAAAATATTACAAAAATTATACGCAGCTGTATCAGCAAAATATTGTTTCTTAATTAGGTCCCTTTTTATTGAAAAAAAAACTTCCTTTCGTGTCTTGTAAGAATATAATATGGCCTTATAAGAATCTTTTTCAAACAAATGTGAATTGACACAGCTAGATGGCGCTAGCTGTATTAATACGTCATGTTTGCTTATGTAAAAAATATAATAAAAACTGTTGAAAAGAATCAGTTTAGATTTATCAATAGGTACTAAAATAGAGACGAAAATAAATTAACTTATAATTAAAATTGAAATAATTTAACGCTAAATACATATGTACCTACCTACCTATAGGTATCTATCTATATCTATAGGTACTACTATTATAAAGAGGAAAGATTTGATTGTTTGTTTGTTTGTATTGAATAGGCTTCGAAACTACTGATTTCAAAAAATCTTTCACCGTTGGGAAGCTACACTATGCCCGAGTATTATAGACTACTTTTTATCTCTGTGTTCCCACGGGAACGGGAACTACGCGGGTAAACCGTGAGGCGTCCGCTAGTGTTCTATACTGAGCGTAAACATCATATCGAGCATTTTATTTGCTGTCATAGTTCTGTTAAATTGCAAGGGTGGCGTACAAAATCTGTTGTTCAATTATTTTTTATGGTGACCAACTTGGCTTAATGGCGTTCAGTTCGGTACCTGAACAGTGCATGCGCCTGCAAACTTTGTAAACAAAGTGTTCCATAAAACGGATGCTTTGCTTTTACTTTTCTTGACAAAATCATATTTTAAGTACATATCTAAAGAAGCGAATGGAAATACACAAAATTTTTGACAATAGCTCTGCTGTAGCAAATTCTTGCGCACGCTGACAATGTCTGTAAATGATTCCTGTCCCCATTCGCCACACCTCGAGCACGACGTGGCGAGGGTTGTTATGAAACACAAATGAATAATTTCCTAAAACATAATCAACCATAAAATGTATATTAGACCATATAACTCTGGTTTATTGACACATCAACATTTTATTCGGAGAGTTTGAAAAAAAGGTAGAGTGTAAAGTTGTATTATAGCAGCGACATCAAGCATTGAGCAGCGACACGAGTCGTGCTCCAACAGCTGTGGCAGCATTGTCTGCGAGACGGCGATATAACGACCATTGTGCGAGGGAAAGAGAACGGCGCGCCGCGTGGGGAGGGCGAAGGCTGCACTGGCGGCGCGCCCATTGGCCCCCGGTAGCCGCCCCCGACCGCGCCCCGCGCGCGCCGGGCCCTCGACTCCACGCCGGCTCCTCGTCAGTCTATCGCCCGTCTTCGACGCGATACAATCGCTCCGCCATCCGTGCTCATTCACTGTATTGTTTGTGCCATATCAATCTGTAGAGTTAATGCTGTTTAAAATCTCAAGCTAAAACATAATCATGTCGACTTTGAGTCACCATCATCACCCTTATGCGTTCTCGATGCACCCGGGCATGCTGCCGGAGTACCCGAGCGCGCCGCAGCCGCTGCCAGCCTCCTCGCCGCAGTCCGAGGGACACATCAAGAGGCCCATGAACGCGTTTATGGTCTGGTCGAGGCTGCAGAGGCGCCAGATTGCGAAAGACAACCCCAAGATGCACAACTCGGAGATATCGAAGAGGCTCGGAGCTGAGTGGAAGCTGCTCTCCGAGATGCAGAAGCGCCCGTTCATCGATGAAGCTAAAAGGCTTCGCGCGTTGCACATGAAGGAGCACCCTGACTACAAGTACAGACCGCGCAGAAAGCCCAAGCCACCCACGGCTGGAGGTGCTACTGGTGCTTTTGCGAGCTTCCCGCTGCCGTACTTCGCAGGACCAGCGCCCGGTGTGGGGCAGTTCGACGGTTTGGCGTACCCGGCCGTGCCGGCGTACTTCCCGCACCAGTTAGACCACCTGCAGTTCTCGAAGCTGATGGCGCCGACGGAAAAGCTGCCAACGGTGTCGTCATCAGCAGCGGCGGTGGTTTCCTCATTTTATTCGTCACTGTACACGTCCCCGGCGGCGCCCCCGAAGCCGTTCTCGTCAGCTCTGTTCCCGCCATACGGCGCTGCCTCGCCGTCCCCCGTGTCGCCGACGCAGCACAGCCCGCACGACGACCAGCTCCGGCGGCCCGTCTCCGTCATATATTGAAGACCGACCCGCCTGCCTTGAAGGAAATCTTCAAGGTTTGGCTGCTCCTCGGTGAATCAATTTTTGAGTGTCATAGACTGTGAACGGAACACGTGTATGATCGTATTTATTGATTTATTGAAATTGTATAAATCGAGTGCATCTCATATCGAGTGGCTTGTAATGTAAATAGTCGAGAGGACCCGTGGTGGGTTGATTGAGTTAAACTGTGATTTTGTTTTGACGCGTCGTTTAATTTTCTAAGGTATCGTAGAGATGCTTCAAAGATATGAGAAGTGAGATTAGTACCAAAAAGAGATTATTTTCAATAGGTTTCTTTACATGTAGCGAAATAGTTAAGTCTTGTTCTCACGTAAAACTGATTCCTGATTTCGTGTTAGTACTTAATTTTGTCTGTTGTTGAATTTGATTGTTCAAGTGAGTTGGATCACCAGATCCTTTCTCTTTACTTTTATATTGTGATGTGTAATTTATTTATTCGTTCTCAGTGTAGTTTTAATTGTAATCTAGTTGTCATAGTTTTAAGCGTATTATTGTATCAAAAATGTATATATTAGTACAATAATGAATATCGATGTCAATACCAACGATGTATTAAAATATTCCAAGAAAAGTTTTGTTGAATGCCATAAAAATAAACAGTAAATTGTTTTTATTTTATTCTTTTGTTTAATTCACAATACCTTAAGATGTTCAACGTGAATTTATTACAGGTATTTACAGTTTATTATACATATACCTACATAGATTTTTGGTTATTCTGAAGCTTTTGAAAGACAGCTTGTCAAATGCCGTCGGCACTTGACTTCGTGTAGTACAATATGTGACTTTAATAATATTTTCACTATAGGTAGTTTGTGATATATTTACAATGATGTTTGATAACATTATGAAAAATGAGAGTTAATAAACTTGGTTTTTTTTAAACAGAAATTTAGAAATCCACTTACTATCCGATTTTAAAAATTCTTTCATCGTTAAACACTGCAACATCTAGTTTCCTCTTTTACCGTGGGACAGTAGAACAGAAAAAAAAATCAGAAATTAAAACATGATACCTATCACAAATAGAAAAAAATGTGATACCATTTCAAATTATAATAGTAAAATTAATGTTGAATTAGAGTTTAGAAACAATCGAAGATTTGGAGCGCAGGATTTAAATCCTGCGCTCCAAATATTTCAAAATAAAGCAACATGGAGGCTTGCTTCTAAGTTAAATTTGTGATTCAGATAGAGAGAGAGAGAGAGAGCTAGTTAGAAGATGAAAATTATTTTTTATTCCTTTTTATAATAAGTGATTGGCAACTACCAATAGATGGCGCTAGTAGTACATCATAATTAGTTCGAACCGAAAGACAAGTTCTTTGAATAAAAGATTATCGTATTAATTAATCTGTACAGCAAGTTTAATACATTTTCATTATTTCTTATGCAGGTAGGTTCTTATCTTTTCACTAAAACTTGTAGGTATTCACTATGACATTGATTATTACCTATGTACTTACCTATTATATATGTGTTTATCTACATCACTTACCAACATGAGCGTTAGGTACCTATTTCTCATTATTGTCTTTACTACAATTTTGCAATAAATATGGAGATAAGTAGGTAGTTTTGTTTCGGAATTGAAACTATGAATAGTTATATCGATTTATTTAAGAAATAAATCAATAATTAAATAACAATAATTTAATGCTAACGTTTTAATTAATTTGGTGCTTAAAAAAAAAAAAACACAAACTTACAATACGTGTACGTATTGTAAGTTTGTGTTTTTTATAGTTGATAAATTTGGTTACTCTGTTTTCATATGTTACAATTGAGATGGTAGGTACCTAAAAGGTAAATAAAATATATTTTCAATAGACTTTTAACTGTAGGACCCGTTAAGAGTTACTTCAGTGTTTTTTTTTATTTCAACGCGTATTTACACTTATTGTAACGATTTTATTTATTGTTTTAATTGGATATAAGTAGGTATAGCGGAGTCAAAAGCGCTCAAAATTTTTTTTTACATTCCATCCTAAAGTAGAAAGTCTGTTGACAAGCACCTAACAGCATGTTCCGGCTACCTCACTTGAGAACCAGTTGCATCCTAGGCTAGGTGTGTTTACCATCTTCGATCACACCATTACCTAATCAGATGATCTTTTTCATAGTTAAATTTTAACGTAGGGGCGTCCATAGCACATTGGTACTTCGCTAACTTCGCTATATTAAAAAGAAAGACCAACTAGTAACGCCGCGCGTCGTCGCACCGGCTCGTCAAGTCGGAGAGGTCGGTATACATTCTAGGACCTGCGATCTACAACCGCGTATCCGCTTCCGTCCGGGATGCACGTTCCACCGCGTGCTTCAGAAGCAAGCTAAGATCTTGACTTCAAGAGACCTTGTTTTATGACTTTGACGATTTTTTAAAAATAAGAGATTATTGAACTACTAGTAAGTAACAATATTTGTTATTGGCATTTAATCATATTGACATATGTATTTTATATTTGAGATACATAGATTATTACCTATATTGTATAGTACCTACATGTGTTGTGATTTTGACAAAATTTTAAATATGAATGGAAAAAGACTTGTAACTTTGATGTTATCAATAAAATATTTGTACCTAATTATATTTGAGCTGCGGTCAAACATCAAGCCTGTCAACAATAAAAAAAAACTTAAGCGTACACGAAGGATACAGGCAAGTTTATGCAGAAAAAAAAGTGTCAGATAAATAGCTGTTGAAATATGGGAGTCTATTCCGGCAAACCTTCGATTGTTGCAGAAAACACGATTTTCAATTTTATAATTAGGTACATCTTCTCGTTTGAGGAATTTTTTCGATTATTTTATTTAAAGCCACGGAGATTTAAATAGATAGATAGAAACTCTTTATTGTGTTGGTATACCAAAAATAGAAAAATAAGTACAGCTTATTTTTAATTTTTCATATAAATTTACTGATTGGGACATTGGACTTAGATATGGGTTCGAAAATTAAAACACGTCTAAAATTGTTTGCTGAAAAGACAAGATTTTTTACGGGTAACCAGCCGATTGTAAACCCACCTGTACTGAAATTATAATAAGTTACATCATTTTAAAGTTAGCTCACTTAGACCTTTCCTTCATTTGCGCGAATTCTATTCTATGAAACAATGTTAGATTTTAAAAATGTACCAGAGTGCGATACGCGTTATCGGCGAGAAATCTCGAGTGGTAGGTATAAGGAATCAGGTCTCTCAGGAGCGGTCCCGATGTTTCATTGATTTTACTCAATCAAGAGTTTATTGTAGGTATAAAACAAAACTGTTAAAGTATTTAAATACGGTGTTTTTAAGTTTTGTATTTAAGTTATAGTGAAATAAAAAACTCATATAAACCTTTTTTTTATATTGAATAGGTTCGCGTTTGACCACATCCTGCCTGATGTGAAGCAACGATGCGGTCTAAGATGGAACACGCTTACCTAGAAGGAACCTGTTTACTCTGGATTTGTAGACACTCATATTGTACTTTTCGGGAAACAGACTCCGGCAAAGAGTTCCACATCCTAGCTGTGCGAATAAAGAATGTGGACTCAAAGCGCTTAGTGCGCACATGGGGAACATCCGCCATGTACGGGTGTCGCCTCGGTCGCGTTTGCCTGGCCGTCCGGTAGTAAAAAGGGACAGGGGGAACCAAGTCGTGCAACTCCAAGGCAGAATCCCCGAAATATACCTACTATATATTATTCAATACCTATAGGTACTCACATAACTCCTGGAAACATTCCTTTTGTAGGCAGTTGTATAAAAATTGCCTAATTTCCTACCTTATTAGATGATACACAGAATCCTTATAATTTTCTTAGAACATTGTATCAATATTTTGATATAACAAAACAGTGAAACCATATCTATAGTTCCATTTACTGAAACTAAGTGAAAAGGACGATTATTTCGCTGGTTCAATGGCCACAAATGCAGAGGAATATTATTTAATCGCTGATCAAAAATATTTACTTTCCATATAAAATCGTGTTGTCGTAAACCACATAATAGGTAAATAGAAAATGTGCATTTTTTTAGACTGACAAGCTGTGTGTGACCACAGCTTACTTAATGATTAATGACGATTAAATCGAATATGGTAATCAGTAATCACTTACCTTGGAATGGAAACTGACTTTCAAGTGGTGATGTTTATGTAGCCGATTTTTTCAAATTGAGGGTGAAAACCTGCCAGCCGAATAGGTACTATTAAAGCTACTACAGTAGCACTAGAAAAAATACATCTCGATACATGAAACATTACCTAGATAAAGTCTGACATATATCAGAGGAAAATAGGTGGAGGAGGACGGTTAAAAAAAATGTACTAGAAAGTACCCTACCACTATGCTATGATTTCTTCATGATGTTTTCTATCATATACAACTCAAGCTCATAAAGTTGTGCCTTATGAAATGTAGAATGCTAAACCAAAGTCAAAGAAACAGTGCGTTTAGTTTTGTATAATTTAAAAGTTTTTTTTAATTAAAAAAAAATAGAAGCGTGAATAACAAAGCGACATAAACAAATAACAAATATTTATTTATTTATTTTATTTATTTATGAAAGAGAAATCTTCTCATACAACAGACTTCGTAAAAGATAAAAAAAATCTTTTAAATGAGGTTACCGACGTGGCGTTTGTGTTTGTGTTCAATGCGAGAATTCTTAGATATGTTTTTTAAAATACAAATAGGCTTGTGTTTGACTGCCATTTTACCTGAAGCTAAACAAAAATGCGGTCTACGATGTAGCACGCTTGCCCATCAACCATGAAGCGGTGTCAATTTTTAGAGTTCTTGTCTGTCCGATAGTAGAATGGGTAGGGTGGAATTAGGTCATACAGATCTGAAGCACACTTTTCAAAGTGTGTCCTTTAGAAAACCGACAGACATGACAAACGTATATGTTAATCTGCAAACATGATACAGTTGATGCGCGTTAAGTAATTTTGCTGAGCAATTAATGTTCCCTCTGAATAAAGGAGTCAAAGTCAGTCCAACAACTTCTGAATTAATCATTAGTTCGTCGGATCATTGTTTCCAGTTGCGATCGTTAAAGGGTTTCAGAACTCTTTGTATTCTATAAATATATATTTATCTTTAGAAGGAAAATTAATTGATCAAATATATAATAAAATAAATTAACTTTGTAAGTTTTTATAAAATACTAGCTGTGCCCCGCGGTGTTCCCCGTTACATGTTTTCGCGATAAATTGCCTATGTGGTAATCCATGGTCTCAGCTACCTTCATACCAAATTTCATCCAAATCCGTTGAGTAGTTTTTGCGTGAAAGAGTAACAAACATCCATCCATCCATCCAAACTTTCACATTTATTCTTAATATTAGTGGTTAAATATACATAGGTTGTGTGGTTGTTGCGAGGCAAATTAAATAATAGTAGCTATGCTAGCTCAGTGGTTGGCGCGGTCGGATTACGCATCGAAGGGCGTTGGCTCAAATCTCAAGAATGCGCTGGTGGTTAAAGAAAATATTGTGAGGAAACATACGTGTAAGCGTGTATGGTGGTAGGATGTTTTATGATAATCAGCTGGCTAGCTACCACCTTCTAGTTAAAAATCTACCGCACTTAATAATAATAATAATAAGCGGGAGACAGATAATGACATCTGTCTCCCGCTGCGAAGCAGACATGTTTTTATCAAGTAAAATATTTTAATTCTAATCCAACAACTTTTTGACCTCGATTTCACCACCAAATATCAGCAATAGTTTACAAACACCTACCAGTTTAAAGTTTTATTCCATATTGCCTATTTTCCGAGTTTATTAGAATCTTTTAAAAATTTTTACCGATTGACATTTATACGTCAATCAAATCATTCAATCAGCAAAATATTTTATCAAGAATGAAAGCAAGTTATGTGGACGCGCTCAAGAACAGCTGCGGCTTCGGGATTACATGACGCACATATACCATCACCGCCCGCTCCGTCAACTCCGAGCGCTTCGTCGGGGGATGAAGAGTTTGCTACACCCCTGGCAACAAGCGCCTCGTCGAGCAGCAGCGACGTGAGCGGGCCGCGGACACCGGCGCCACCACCACCTGCGCGTCGAGGACGGCCGCCGCTGCCGGCACGCTTGGGGCCTGCGGGGCAATCTGCTTCGCGTTCGGCTCTCGCTGCCGGTGGTGTAGTGCGACGCATGCGATGGTCACAGACAAATAATGAGAATTGCATGCGCGCCTATTATGGGGCTACAGAGGGGGGAATTAACCTTTCAGCGTACCGTGTCAGGATGCTGCCTTTGTTTCAGGCCCTTGAACCGACCGTCGCCGTGTCTACCCAACGACTATCGGATCAAGTGCGGGCTATCCAGCGACTTCAGCTGTTGGATCAGTCCGTGCTTGATCGGCTCCGCCTGGAGGCACTTCCTGCTCGTCCAACGCCTGTTTCGACACGGGATTCGCCTGTCGCGTCGTCAGCCCCGACACTGGTGTCAGTGCCGACGTCGATGGCGACACTAGCGACACCTACTGATCCCGTAGTTGATGTAGGCGAATGCACGAGCATGGGTGTATGTAGCCAGGTGAGTGAGCATTTGAGGAGGACTTTGGAAGATGCGATTTGTCAATATAGATTCGCACCCGATTCTAGGCCGCGACTACCACGTTTGCCCACCCATAGACGAAATTTAGCGTTGATGGGAGCCTTGAACGCTTTGCTAGCCCCGTATTTACGGGCTAGCGAAGATTTGACTGATACCCACTCGATATTATACTGCGGTGCCATCGCGGCGTGTCGCGTTGCACGTGTTAAGTTTCCGGACACTAACCGTGCACCGCGACCCGCCGGGGGTGTGCCCGCATGGCAATTGCGGATCGAGCGGCGTATCAGCACGTTCAGGACTCTCATTGCAAAGCTGATCTGTTTCAGCCGGGGGAATAATCGCCCCCGAGTCATGCGTTTTGTGACACAGGCTTTTGCTGGAACGGGTATTAGGCCCCAGCACTATCTAGCCAGTGTCACGGAACGCATTGACTATCTGAAGCAGAAAGTCTATGCGTGGGCAAACCGTATTCGCCGCTATAGAGAGCGTGCGGATAGATATTGGCAAAATCGCGTCTTTCAAAGTGACCAAAGGAAGGTGTATCGAGATTGGGAAGGAACCGGCCAACGTGTGAGTGACAGGCAGCTACCGGATACTAGCGTCATGACTGAATTCTGGCGTGGTATCTGGTCGCTGCCTGTCGAGCACACCGAGGGTGATTGGATGCGTGTTGTCGAGCGGGAATGTGAGTCTATCGAATCCATGGGGTCTGTTTTAATAGACCCCGTAGACGTTAGTTGTGCGATTCGTACGGCACAGAACTGGAAAAGTCCTGGGCCGGACGGATTGCACAACTTTTGGATTAAGTGGATTCGTTGCTCACATGACCGCTTAGCGACACAATTCCAAGAAGCCCTCGAGCTTGGTTCCCTTCCCTGTTTTATGACCACTGGTGTCACCTTCCTGCTCCATAAGACCGGTAGTACCACAGAAGCAAAAAATTATAGACCCATCACGTGCTTGCCTACCATCTACAAGCTCCTTACGTCCATTTTGAGAACAAAAATTAACGCGCATGTTGTCGCAAATAACGTTTTGGCTCCTGCTCAAAATGGATGTAGGGTAGGGTCCCGTGGTACTAAGGAGCTTCTCCTCATCGACATGACCATTAGCCAGCAAGTTCGGCGGAACAAGGGAGCCCTTTCCACTGCCTGGATTGACTATAAGAAGGCCTATGACTCAGTGCCTCATTCATGGCTAGAGAGAGTTTTAGAGTTATATAAAATTGATACAACTCTAAAATCTTTCTTAGGCGCATGTATGAGGCAATGGACCACAGTCCTTCGTCAACCAGGTAGTGGAGATGGCTCTTCTGAGCCGCAGGACTTGATTAGGATCGAGCGAGGCATTTTCCAGGGTGACAGTCTGAGTCCATTGTGGTTTTGTCTAGCACTGAATCCTCTCAGCACTTTGCTGAAGGAATCAGGGCTAGGCCATCGGCTTCGGAGAGGTGGTGAAGTCATTTCTCATCTGCTGTATATGGATGACCTCAAGCTGTTTGCACCAAAACGTCCAGACTTGATCGAATTGTTAAAAACTACACAGGTTTTTAGCAATGCCATCAAGATGGAGTTTGGGGTAGACAAGTGTGCGGTCATGCACGTACAGCGAGGGGAAGTTGTAAATTGTCCAGATTTACAGCTTTCCGAGACAATGACTTTCAGATCTCTCTCCGAGGCCGAGACTTACAAGTACCTCGGTATGTCAGAGTCGTTGGGTATAGCGGTAGTGGACATCAAGCGATCGGTGAAGGAACGCTTCTTTTGTCGCCTGACAAAAGTACTTAATAGTTTTTTGTCTGGTGGCAATAAGGTGCGTGCCTTCAACGGTTGGGTGATGCCTCTACTGATATACTCCTTTGGCATACTGAGGTGGACTCAGACTGAGCTGGACGCCCTGGATAGAAGAGTCCGTCAACAGCTCACAACTCATCGCATGCTACACCCACGCTCGTCTGTTATGAGACTGTACATTCCACGAAAATTGGGGGGTCGTGGCTTCTTAAGCACCAAGAACCTCCATAATCGTGAAGTGTGCAGTCTCAGGGATTATTTCCGCGACAACGAGTGCGGGATGCATCGAGATGTTGTGGCAGTTGACAAGGGCCTCACGCCGCTCTCCTTAGCGAACGAGAACTGGCGCAAACCATCGGTGCTCAGCACCGAAGACCGCAAGGAAGTATGGAAGAGCAAGCAGCTGCACGGGCGGTTCTATCGGGTCCTAACGGGCCCCGATGTGGACATGCTCGCGTCGGTGAACTGGCTACGTTTCGGAGACCTCTTTGGGGAAACTGAGGGTTTTGCCTGTGCGATTGCGGACGAAGTTATCAAGACGAACAATTATCGGAAATATATCATGAAGGATGGTACGGTCGACATCTGTCGGGCATGCCACCGTCCCGGAGAATCGCTCCGACATATTATTTCCGGTTGTTCGCATCTTGCTAACGGCGAGTATTTGCACAGGCACAACCAAGTAGCCAGGATCATCCATCAGCAGCTTGCTCTTCAATACGGCCTTGTCGAGTCTGAGGTGCCGTACTATAAGTACGCACCAGCGCCAGTTCTCGAAAATGGTCGTGCTTTGCTCTATTGGGACCGGTCTATCATCACGGACAGGACTATTGTCGCCAATAAGCCTGATATCGTGGTGGTCGACCGAGCCCAACGCCGGGCAGTGCTCGTTGACATCACCATCCCACATGACGAGAATCTCGTGAAGGCCGAGAAGGACAAGCTCAGCAAGTACCTTGACTTGGCTCACGAGATAACCGCCATGTGGGATGTTGATTCGACGATCATTGTCCCGATAGTTGTCACGGTAAACGGTCTTATAGCGAAGAGTCTCGACCAACATCTCAAGAGACTCTCGCTAGACGGTTGGGTCAAGGGTCAGCTTCAAAAGGCAGTGATCCTTGACACGGCGCGCATTGTGAGGAGGTTCCTCACTCTGCAGCCCTAACCACCGGCAGCTTGAGCCCTGCCCCGCTGCCGGCGGCACCCTAGTTTTTAAGTTTTTTTATATTATTTATGTGTTTTTTATATATATGTAATGTAAAAAAATTTAAAAATTAAGAAAAGAAATAAATAACTGGAATAATAATAAAAAATATCGTAGGACTATACACACAGCGCCATCTGTCCCCAAACTAAGCAGAGCTTGTGTGATGGAAGTCAGATAACTGATAGAATACATAAATACTTTTTTTTTGTAAATACATACTTATAATACATACAGAACATCCAGACACAGAACAAACATTTGTTTATTCACAAAACGTTTGCCCTGAGTGGGAATCGAACCCACGCCCACCAGCTCTCAAGGCAGATATACTACCAACGAGCCAATGGGGCTGTCAAATTGCTTAACGGTGTATTCCGGCATCCAGTTCTATTCAAGGATGTTCATTCACACGTGTTTACCATTTTCGACTACCTACAGTCCTACACCATCGGCCACTTAACATCAGTTGAACTGTGGTCGAACACTCATTATGAGAGATATAGATAATTGTTGCAGAATCCACGGGAAAAGTCAGAATTTTGTGGACTTAAGTTAAGTTTCCAAGGTATATACTATTAAGTGTATTTCCGCTTAAAAGTAGACTTAGTTACAACATTGACTGACATTTAAACAATTACAATTTTTTATATTAAATCTTCATTACTATTGTAACTAACACAACTTTTAACCGAAAATACACTAAATATATACCTTGAATACTCAAAATGAACTTCCGCAAAGTAACGCTTAAATCAATTAAGTAAAGTCTGAAAGGAATTGTTACTTGGTGGTAGATCTACTTAACAGGATGTCGTCTAGATATTACCGCAGTATTATATAATCTGCCGCCAAGCAGTAGTGTGTAAACATTACTGTGTTCCGGTTGGAAGAGTACCTACCTACTCCAGCTAACGAAATTATAAGGCTGTTGAGACTAACCATCGGATGTCTCAAAGTAATAAGCGCCAAAGCAGTGATGTCCTGGACTTTGTTTTGTTACTCAAAGTCCTGTATATCGATGTAATGATCATGGACAGCCGTCCTCTCTTACGATCATGAGAGCATCACGCTCGACTAATTTCATACTTTCGAAGGTCTCAAAGTAATGAGCACCAAAGCAGTGATGCCCTAAACTTTGTTTTGTTACTCAAAGTTTTGTGTATCGCTGCAATGGTCATGGACAGGCGTTATCTCTTACCATCAGAAGAGCGTCTCGTTCGTCTCATTACATTTTACACAAAAAAAAATACATAAAAAAATAGGAGCAGATTTTGTTTATTGAATAAAATAAAAATTGAAAGTGGAGCATGAATTTATTCGTAGGTACACCGTTGGCCTATCTACATTTTGTCCACATATTGAAAATAACGTATTCAGAATTTTGGGAAAAGAATTGGTATTATGTCCCGGTCTTGCCAGTACATGCGAGCATTTTCTCCCGATCGAGTGCTCCATTTTCCGTGTTCCGGGCGCCCGTATTGTGCAGAAAATATATTTTGTACGCAGTCGGCATCACAATGTGAAGTCCGTGTTATTTATTTAGATGTATTGCATTGTGGAGACCGAGTCCGATTCTCAGTTACGGCCAGCGAACCAATCCAGCGAAGCCAGTAATTGAAAACCTCGTAATATTATTACATATTGGAAAATATACACGACATTTAAAAATGGTCGACGGTTACACAACACACTAAAACAGATTCTAAAGCACAATGCTAATAAATCGAAACCAATTTCGTCTTGTCAATGTGACATTTAAACAAAACGCTCAGAAGACAAAAGCGCCAATAATGAGTTGTTTCGGCTCAGTGTTGCCAGGTGAATAAAGTACCGATTACAATGGCGTTTCTACGATGAGTATCGTGATTCGAAATTTCTTGCTTCGATAGCTCGAAGTTTGAAAGTGATAAATGATATTTCTATCCACAAAAGCGATGTCAAGATTAATTAAAGCCAAAGTGTTGCTTAAATAGTTAGTTAAGCAACTAAGAACGGGTAGCTTTTTGTTGTTGTCGACTGTAGTCAATAGTGTAGATGCATAGTTGCCTTGAGAATCCACGCTTTGTTATATTGTGGGTATACGTATACGCTTTTTGATTTTCTATTTACTTAGAGTTGTTAATAAGATATAATGATTGCTTGTAGCATTGTGTTATCTGTGCATTCGAATTCTTTGGATCTAACGAGTTAATAGAACGACGTGTTGCTATAGAGAATATATTGATTTGTATCGTCGATACAATGTGTAAAAATATTCTATAGATTCTTGACAATAATTACTTTTTTCTTAATAAAATGATGAAAGTAGGCACTTCTGAATCGCCTTGCCATTACTGAATATATAATGTATGTCAGGTCGTCGGTGTTTTCAGTACCATCGTCCAACATAGTGTGGGCGTATAGCTAGGGTAATCGAGCAAAGAGAAACGGCGAATACAAAATAATCACGTTTTATCACTTTTAACAATTTACTTTAAACAATTTAAAATCTTACTGTGCAAACGAAACGAGTAACAGTTCCTATTGTAGAGGGACCTATCTTAATGACGGCCAAATGGTAAGTGCCGTTCAAGTAGCGCTCCTCCACCAGTTAGGCTCTGTTAAAGCACGAAGTTCGCCGACAATCAACATCCTCGCGACGGTGCTGCCATCCCTCGGAAGTCGTGCCGCGTTTCGTTTTACGTCCATACCAATGACCGTCTCCGACATGTATATATTATAGAAGTATACGAGTCAAGTCAAATTTATAAAAAAAAATATATCGAAAGCTATTTTACGCAGCGCCATCTAGCGCTAAACTAAGGGAAGCTCCGAACACCGAACTGATAGAAAACTTTTTTGTAAATAGTTACTTATAATACATACAAAACACCCAGATACAGAACAAACAATTAGATATGCTTGTCACACAAGTGTTTGTCCTCAGTGGGAATCGAACCCACGCCCTACAGCTCTTGAATCAGTACCTACTACCGGATCAGTAGTTGTACCGCTACTACAGGTTTGTCAGTGCAGTCAGACACATTTTCGAAAAAAAATATTCGAAAATGTGTGCTTCTAAATTTGAAAATTTAGAACAAAATATTTATATCCATAGTCACAAGCTTTCGCATTTATAATATAGTAAGTGACTTTTAAATATTTATTTTATTTTATTTTTAGTAATTGTTGTTATAGCGGCAATAGAAATACATCATCTGTGAAAATTTCAACTGTCTAGCTATCACCGTTCTTGAGATACAACCTGGTGACAGACGGACGGACGGACAGCGAAGTCTCAGATCATTTAATCTCATAAAAATGACAAATAATTCACTTACTGAGATTACACAGTTAAGTAAGTTGTTTATTATGCTACCAAGCACAGTATTTGGAGATAATCAAGTCATCATCATCATCATTTCAGCCGTAGGACGTCCACTGCTGGACGGACATAGGCCTCCCCCATTGACATCCACAAAGACCGGTTGGAAGCGGCTCGCATCCAGCGCGTTCCTGCGATCTTTATTAGGTCGTCTGCCCACCTTGTGGGTGGACGTCCTATGCTGCGCTTGCCGGTCCGTGGTCTCCACACCAGAACTTTGCAGCCCCATCGGTCATCAGTTCTGCGTGCTGTGCCCTCTCCATTGCCACTTCAACTTGCTGATTCTCTGGGCTATGTCGGTTACTTTAGTTCGTCTACGGATCTCCTCATTTCTGATTCGATCTCGCAGGGAAACTCCAGGATAATCAAGTAATTAAATTGATTATTATACTTCTTTTGTTATATCGGTTAGAGTACAAGGAGAATAAAAATCAGTAATCCGAAAAATAGAAATGAAGCATTAGCATGTTGTTCCCCATCCGTGCGAGGGATTACTTCCCCTTACGTGTGTGTTCGTAAACTGAGAATTGTAAAGAAATAAAATAGCTGTTCAAAAACATATACAAGTACAAACAAGGCATACACGTATTGTGCTATTTCCTCGCATGGAAACCCTTATTTCGAGACGTCTGTTGAATTTAATGTTATCGATTTTTCTTTGAAGAATCTGCTGAAAAAACGAGTCTTGTGTCACATTGTCGAGGGCTAAACTAAATATTGTACTGTAACGATTATTTTGAACATGCTTTTATTAGCTTTACTTGTAACTAGAAAAAGCTAAGTAACAAAAGCTAACTGCTTCGGTCAAAAGCTTTGCATTGCCATGCTGCCAGAATTCTGGCCACATATCTCTCCTTTGACGGACTTTTGGATTAAGTTATTTGTATAAAAATTAGTATTACTTTAAGTTTTATTTTTATTTTAAATAGATCTACGTTTGGCCACCAACTTACCTAATGTAAAGCGACGGCGTGGCCGAGAATGAAGCACGCTGATCTAGAAGAAATCTATTCATTCTAGCCTTAAAACCGTCCAAATTGTAGTTTATAAAAATTGTTGTAGATATTTTTAGTAACAATGTAAGCAATATTCAAGATATTTATTGTTTCCATACAGTACAAGATGTTTTAAATACAAAGTAGTAGGTATATGGTACACAAGCAGATATGGACCCTGTCGGCCACGGCAACGTTTAGAAGAGAGTAGGAATTATTTTAAAAGTTAAAATTTATTTAAGTCTTCATTTATAATCTTAGAAGTCAATTTTAACCAACTTTTAATTGTCATTTGGAAATGAAACTTTGTATATATACGTGGTATACTTAGATGACAAAACTATAGTTTGATATTTTGGAGCTGAGCTGATGATGGAACCAGGAGGTGGTTAGTGGAACTATTCAGTAGCTTCTAGTAAATGCCTAGAGTTTGGGTTTACATGATTCTGTTTGACGATTCCAACAGATTGCACTTGATGTCAAGAGTCTGATGATGGAGTCTGGAGGTGAATAGTGAAACTCTTCACCTTCAACTTTATATATATATATATTTTTTTTATGGTTGACAGGCTTGGTGTTTTACCACAGCTCACCTGATGTTAAGTGAAGGTGTGGTCGAAGATGGTAAAGCACACCTAGCCTGCCTTATACCTTCTAATCTAGTGGTTTGGTGAGCCAGTGAGCAATGCAATTTTGTTAGTAAAGCGTATTTTTTTAAACTATAATTTATTTTATGAAGTAGGTATATATTTCATTATAGAATAGCATTAACTGAATTGATCCTAAATCTTTAGTAGATTGACATGGTTATTGGTTACTAAACAAAACATAAAAATTTATTTCTTAAAAAGTACAGTATTATCCACAGAATGACACCTGAACAAAATTATCGATGTAAACTTATATGAGATGGAATTGGTATATTTTTTACAAACATAACTTTTTGCGAGCAAGCTTTCTGGTTCCATGTTTGTTATTGATCAAATCTAAATCTTATTACCTTGATAAAAGGGTGTAAAATAACATCGTTAAGAATTAACTATCTACGCTATCTACGTATAAATAACAGTGTCTCTAGTTTTATATTGAACTTTATAACGACAGAGATTGAGAGTAAAATCGTCTGCACTTTCCCTTTTTTCGGGGGCTGACCTTTGAATATATTAATTTGTAGTGACGAGTATTGTACTTTAGTTTCTATTATTGAGTGCTGTATTAATTGTTAAAGTTTTGGCTGACAGTTACAGCTCGGGTTAATGGTTGTGTGGTATTCCAATGGTTATTTGTCCCATTGTTGTGGTGTTTTAGGATGAAAGCTTTGTTATTCTCACTCGAAATGTTTCTGACTTCATTAGAAGTTCGGAGTGTTGACCCGAGCTCTACTCTAGGTCGACTTGCTTTATAGGTTGCATTTACATTTAATCGTATTATTGTAAGATGGTTTCATAACTCAACACTCCATTCCTTTAAAACAAGCTCAACGTTCAATTGTAACTAAACTGTTAATGTATGAAACAATAAGCGATGATAGCTCAGTGGTTAGCGCGGTAGGTTCGCATGCCGAAGGGCGTGGGTTCAAACCCCAACAATGAGCTTGAGCTGCCGGTGAAGGAAAACATCGTGAGGAAACCATAGCATGGTGGTAGGGTACTTTCTAGTACTCGGCTGGCTAGCTACCACCCTCAAGTTGAAAATCTGCCGCCAAGCATCTAACGGTGTGTTCCGGCAGTCTCACTTGAGAGCCAGTTCCATTCCAGGCTAGGTGTGCTTTACCATCTTTGACCACACCTTCACTTAACATCAGGTGAGCTGTGGTCAAACACCTAGCCTGTCAACCATAAAAAAAAAAAAAAAAAAAATTGTCTGTTACGTTGCATGTAATTGTTTTTGTATACAATAAAGTAAAACTTCATAATTTTAATTACCATGTTGATAGCTCATATTTCTTGTGTAACACACGACGTAAATACCATTTGAAATGCAAATTCATCTTATTGTCCGATTTGTAGCAAATAAATATCCACGATTATTACAGCTAATGATGGTATTATGTCGGCAATAAATATCTCCAACAATGAGCGTCTTTGCATCTGTTTTATTAAAAACACACACCCGTTACGGTGATCCGCGAATAACTGTCAACCGGCGTGTCTTCCGTAATTTATCTCTTCAACAATCATTTTTACAACATTTCCCCGCGACCCACCCTCGGGTGTGATTAATGATGGATGGATTCCTGAATAATTACCAAGACTTTTAATATTCAAGTGATTTCGTACGACACATTATCGTATCACTTTGAATCTTATGGTAGAGAATTCTGAGTCGTTATTCTATTGTAACCTGGAGATGACCCTTCAGGAACTGCTAACTCTAAAAAGATTTATAAGCCACGCGGTATTATATACAATGTAATTCTTCGTAGCAGTAGGAACAAGGTTGCTTTTGCTTTATGCCGTTTAAGAATAAGTAACGAAACGTGGATTCCATTGAATGCAAATCTCTCC
The DNA here is from genome assembly GCA_905404145.2 of Biston betularia. Taxonomy (NCBI): domain Eukaryota; kingdom Metazoa; phylum Arthropoda; class Insecta; order Lepidoptera; family Geometridae; genus Biston; species Biston betularia. Next base: position 1,426,491 of record FR989863.1, read on the forward strand.
TCGAGCTTTAAGGGTAGTGCGTGTTATTAATTTGTTATAATTGTCCCCTCCTCATATTTGCTCGCATGTGGCATTTTTATTGCGAATTTAGTAGCAATCATTAATTTTGTTTTTCTTTTCAATGGTTTTGAAAGTTAATGTGTTTCGAGTGTTCGCGTCGGTATAATTATAAAGATTCTTGTTTTCGCCGCATTGTGATTTCTTTTATTGGAGGTAAGTGTGGTTTACAATGACTGATTATTTATTGTGCACGAATATTGTCGGTTACTAATATGGGTATTTTATTTCACTTTTGTTATGTTTTCATTGTATTTGTACCGAGAATTGTGTGTTGATTTCATTTTTATATGCGTTTATTGTTAGAAATTCTTTTTGGGAATAAATTAGCTGCCGGTTAAGGAAGACGTCTGCGTCGTGAGGAAAACCATTTCATAGTGGTACGGTACTTTCTAGTAATCGGCTGGTTACTCTCCAGTAGAAAATCTGCCGCGAAGCACCTAATGGATTTTAAGATAGGTAGATATAACTCTTTATTGTGCACATCATAAATAGAAAAGAGTACAGAGAACAAAGAACCTTATGAACTAGTGCCACAAGTGGCGGCCTTATCGCTAACAGCGATCTCTTCCAGGCAACCAAGAAAAGAAAAAATACGACAGAAAACATAAGAAACAGACGTAGACGTAGACGTATTTAAGTAATATTTTTAGTGTATTTTCGCTTAAAAGTCGTTTTGGTTATAACAGCGATGAGGATTTATTTTAATTTGAATATAATTTTAAATATTTATCTAATTTGAAGTCGATGTTAAATATATAATTTTTTTTTTAATACGGATAAGTCTGCGTTTGACCACCAACTCGCCTGATGGTAAGCGACGATGTGGTCGAAGATGAAGCACGCATACCTAGAAGATACCTATCGGTTGCGGTAATACTGGACAAAATTACATATTCATTCTTGGCTTAATAAAAACACAAAAATGTCAAAATAAAACATACAATATAAAATAAGTCAATTTACAAAAATATATGTTATACAATGTAAAAAAAACATTATTAGGTACTTACATGTAAAATTATAATTTAAAAGTAGACAACGATAGTTCGTTGCCGCCTATGCACAACACAATCCAATACCCGGGGCATTGTTAGTACAATGCCCCGGGTATTGGATTGTGTTGTGCGTAGGCGGCGGTGACCACTTACCATCAGGTGGTCCAATACTTGTATGCTATTTATCAAGCTGTTATTTATTTTTAGTGAGTATTTATTTTCTCAGTTTAATCATAATATAGCATTAATCGCCCTTGTCCACTGTTATTTTAATATTTCTATTACAAACTAAACATATTAATTTAATAAAGTGCGAAAACGATTTCGTCTCGAAGGGGTTGCCGTCTCTCACAGTTAATCCACCCTCTGTATTTAGCCATAAATTAATTTGCATAACTATTATCTTGCAGAACCCTCTTGTCAGTTTCAATATGTAAATCTGAATGTTTATTTGCCAAATTGTGTTTGGCACGGTTTAAATATGCCGGTTTTATGAGCATTGTTCTGTGGAAATTATTTGTTTTAATTTAAAGATTTCGAGATTATATTTATGAGTCTGTTTCAACTCAAATTGTTCGTGAATTTAATTTTTTACTTAAGTGTTTTCTGATAAATTTTTTGTACTGGAATAGAAGTTTTTTTTTTTTTTATTGTAAAAAAGTAATGAGACGAACGAGATGCTCTCCTGATGGTAAGAGATAACGCCTGTCCACGACCATTGCAGCGATACACAGAACTTTGAGTAACAAAAACAAGTCCAGGGCATCACTGCTTTGGCGCTCATTACTTTGAGACTTTCGATGGTTAGTCTCAACAGCACTAGCTGCAGTACCCTTCGAATCGGAACACAGTAATGTTTACACACTACTGCTTGGCGACAGAATAACTGGTACTGCGGTGGTACCTACCTAGACAACCTGCTGCTAAAGAGATCTACCACCAAGTGAGACCGAGACAGAAAACTCTCTTGATGATAAGAGATGCCACCTGTCCATGACCTTGCCGCGAAAGTTTACTTGAACTCTCCGTACTGCTATCACCTACACCACGGATTTGCTAAGTATAAGCTTGGGGCTCTGGAGTCGATCGAGATTGGCGCTGGGAGGCGACGACACTCTGGTCACGTCTCAGTTGCTTAACCTTGAGTACCGACACCAACGTAAAGTCACTTGTTTATCTGTCTTCTATCGGGTACATTTCAGAGAGTGTGCCTTGGAGTTGCATAAGTTGGCTCCACCTGCCCCATTTTATTACCGGACAGTTACGCAGACACGTCCAAAGCACTTATAAATGGAGGACATTCCCCACGTACGGTCTAAACACTTCGATTCCACATTCTTTATATGTACAGCGAGGATGTGGAACCCTGCCGGCGTCTGTTTTTCTCGTGAAGCACAATTTGGGTGTCTTTTTTATATATTAAATAGGCTTACGTTTGACCGCCATCTCACCTGATGTTAAGTGATGATGCAGTCTAAGATGGAGCACACTTGCCTAGAAGATAAGTCGAGTCAAGATTCAGTCTCGACTCAGTTCAATGAACACTTACTATCAGGACAGCGTATCGATCGTTTCATTACTTTAACATTTAAAACAAAGTTACAACTCGTAGTAATTAGTTTAACAGCTTATTCTATGTATTCATTTTTATAGGCAGGCATAAATGGTAAGTGGTCTCATTACCGTCAACTCTTAACAATCGCGTTAATATTCGCTAACGATCAACAGGGGAGTACGGGTAAAAACGTTCACTAGCAGGGTGAGTGCGGGTAACATCGTTCGCGGATTGTCGCCAAGAGCCACGGTGAGGGCCATTTAGTCGTAATGATTCGGTATTACGAAAACGAATTATGGGGAAGAAAGCATGAATATAATATCTTCAATATTTTTTTCGTACCTAAATAAAATCATTGGGTAAGCAGACCTTTTACGAAAAAACACCAATCTCTTGTACTAAGACAAATATATATCTGTTATGGATCAACTCCGATTTCTAACAGAAATACACAATAAGGTTTTTAAACGTATAGGCTGGCGTTTGACCGTCATCTCGCCTGATGTTAAGCGAAGATGAGGTCTACGATGAGACACGCTTGCCAAGAAGAACCCGATTCACTCGCGAGTTGAAGGTGACCAGATTATATTTAGAATAGAATAGAATACAACTTTATTACACACCTAAACTAAACACAACAACATACAGATATGAAACATAAAAAAGAGATAAAGAACATAACAAAACAAAATAATAAATTTGTTTTGTTATGTATATGGTGTATAACGGCGGTCTTATTGCCTAAAGCGATTTCTCCCAGACAACTTATTAAAATACCTATTTATCGGGAAATCTCAATGTACTTATGGGGTTCGCACGAAGAAGGTGGAATAAAGCGGTGTTGATTTCTAGAGCTTCTAGCTGTTCTAGTTTTTTTTTTGGTTGACAGTCTAGGTGTTTGACCACAGCTCACCTGATGTTAAGTGAAGGCGTGGTCAAAGATGGTAAAGCACACCTAGCCTGGAATGGAACTGGCTCTCAAGTGCTGCCGGAACACACCGTTAGATGTTTGGCGGCAGATTTTCAACTTTAAGGTGGTAGCTAGCCAGCCGAGTACCAGAAAGTACGCTACCACCATGCTATGGTTTCCTTCACTGGCAGCTCAAGCTCATTGTTGGGGTTTGAACCCACTTCTTTCGGCATGCGAACCTACCGCGCTAACCATTGAGCTATCATAGCTACGAGGTGAAAACAGAACTTGTGTTCAAAAATACGAATATATGACACATTTGAAAACACACACACACACCCACACGCACTCTCTCACACACACGGCATTGATCAACTATATCCTATGCGCCTATCCATCCATACGCTATATATTCTAGATATACGTTAAAGCAACAGACAGGGTTACATAATTATTAATAAGTCATCATTCATGGTTACAATAAAAATATTTTGTATTTTGTATTTGTATTTGTTTACCAAATAATGTAAACAATGCCCACATTGCTATCCTTTACATATAAATCAGGTGTGTGGATATGGACGAAGATAAAATTACTGTGAAATAATTTTTTAGATACCTTCTAGCCATTGTGAAACCTCACGTGTTCCTTACAATGCCATATAATATCTAACATTAGTACTCTAAAACTCATTCACACGTCCCTTCGGCCTTTTATACCACTTATTGTTCCATACATATCATAAATACACATTATTATTCTATTAAAAATGTATACAAAGTACATTAATATATTTCACGTTCACTCTTGCGCGAAAATTGAACGGAACTATCCGGTTTTGAAGTGGTTCATTCAATCATTTATTATTTCGAAAATATTGCTTATTTTTATGAGAGTAAAGTAGAGAATGGTATTTTTATGCTAACAAAGGTAAGTTTTTGTGGATTCTGAAGTATCCACGTCCGTTTTGTAAGCGATACTTTGAACGTGAATTGTTATGGATCCAGCAATTTTGTGGTTTTCAAGTGCAGAAAAATTATATTTTGATTTGGATCTTTCGGTAGCCTATAACCACCGGGCGGGAGTTTTGGCGGGAACGCGGGAAGAGTCGTGTTGCTCCGTTGTGTTTTTCCCAAAACTAGTGTTTTGTCGAGTGTTTATGCATAAAAATGGTGGTGTTTTATTCATAGAGTGCCGAATTACAAGCGCGAGTGTGGGAAAATGATATAATGTGGTGAAACATGACTTTTCGTGTTGCTTCCAAAACTCCATCGAAGCTTTATAGTAAAGTCACCACTACTTTACTAAAGCATGACTGGACTTGACTGACACGGACTGTCCTTGACGTAGACTGGATTTTGACTATAACTTTAGCTACGAGGACAATTATTTAACTTTTGAAACATGAAAATATTTAAATACTTGACACTGGCAAATGCTAAAACGCGACGCCAAAACAAAAAAAAAACCTACGGGCGAGATACTCGTAGTTCTTCAGGTTCGCGAGGAAAATTAAATCCTAAAACTAATACGAGTGTTTTTCTTAATTTATAAACATATTTTGGCAGGTCTCTTAATAAATTAATCCATATGTATATCTATACTATTGTAAAAAGGAAAGATTTGATTGGCTGTTAGTTTGTTTGTAATGAATAGGCTCCGAAACTACTGGACCGATTTCAAAAATTCTTTCACCGTTGGGAAGCTACGCTATCTCCGGTAACATAGGCTACTTTTTATCCCTGTATTCTATTCCCACGGGAACGGGAACTACGCGGGGGAAACCGCGAGGCGTCCGCTAGTCCTTTATGAAAATAACTACTGATAAGGCAAGGGTTAATCATTATCATTAGCTTATAAAAGTACGCTGCTGGACGTATACTTTTCCCAAGACACACCACTCAGCTTGATCTTCAACTTGACAACTTACGTATGTCGTCACTCCATCGACTCCTAGGGCGTCCTACGCTACGTTCGCCAATTCACAATTTGCCATGAAATGCGTTATATACTTCAATGTAATAATATTATTTTCTAACCAATACGTACATTAAAAGATAGATACTAAGAAATTGTTATTGATGAAATTGCACTCTCTTTACAACAATCGTTTTCGATTTAATGCTGACCAAACGCAAGCTTTCAAGCTCTCAAGAGTAAATAGCCGAAGCGTTATTCAAAACTATTAGACAATCAATCTTGAACGTGACCCTTTTTGCATAGATTGTCCATAGCTAAAATCAGTAGGGCATCTTCACGTAGTAAACAAAAAAATAATATCCCACTAATATTACAAATGTGAGAGTTTGGATGGATGTTAGTTACTCTTTCACGCAAAAACTACTAAACAGATTTGGGTGACATTTGGTATGGAGCTAGACGAGACCCTGAATTAACACATAGGAAAGAAAGTAAGAAGAAAGAAAGAGAGAAAATAATTTTTATTTTGTAACAGAACAAAAAAATAACAACAAATAGAGACAAACAGGTACAAAATAGGCTACTTTTCATCCCGACAACATGCAGCGGGTAACACCACGGTGCGCAGCTAGTGCATCATAAATATAATTATCATCATCTGGATATGGGTCTCTTCTAAAATATGCCTCTCAGCCCGATTTTCGGCTTTTTGTTTCCAGCGACGGACAAGGCTCTGGTATGTGACGTGAAGTGAGTTTGTGTAGGTTTGGTGGCTGGCCTTCGACACGGCGTGATATTTTTTTTAGCATTACCAGGCTAAGTGTTTAATCACAGCTCACCTGATGTTAAGTGACGGTGTGGTTGAAGATGGTAAACACACCTAGGCTAGAATCGAACTGGCTCTCAAGCGAAGCTGCCAGACTACACCATTAGGTGCTTGGTGACAGATTTTCATATTGTAGGTAGGTGGTAGCTAGCCACGGTATGGTTTCCTCACGTGGTTTTTTCCACCGGCAGCTACATAAATATTGTCAATACAAAAAAAAAAATTGTCAATATAATAAAATGACATGACAAAAAAATTAAAATTACTTACTAGTAATTCAATGGTCTTTAAATTTGAAATACTCGTTAATGTCCGGTGCCAGAACACAATGTTATTTACACACTACTGCTTGGCGGCAGAATAACTGGTGGTGCTGTGGTACTGAACTAGACGAACGAGGAGATCTACCACCAAGTGATTAATGAAGCTAGTCCATATAAGTAGGCAAGTTACTTTACTGTGATATTTCACTGTGGCATCTTTAGCCGTTTAGGGCAGAACTTGCGAGTCATGCGTCCAGTCTCCAGAGACCACGCGTTTAATGCATACTTCGAGACTGTTAGGGTGTGAACCTCGATTAGGATCGAGATTGGGACTATTGTCTGGCAAAGATTTTCTTCGAGGGAAATTTTGTTTGTGATTTGGGTATTACAGTTCTGCAAAAGGCGTTGTTGTTCAAGTAGATACAATCTGGGTGTCTTCAAGTCGTGAGTGACATGTAACTTTAGTATTATTAGTAAAATATTGTATGTATTTTATTGTGAATTCGTTTATTCTTGGTTAGCCTGTTTTATCGTAAACGATTGCATTTTCTCTTAAGGTTGTCTCGTTCAGGGCGCTTTTATTGGGTTTTTGCCAACTGTTCAATTAATTGTCGTAGGTTTATGGCAATAGATTTTGCGATAGTAAATCGTTTGTTTCATTATGCTATAAAACGTGTGCGTGTATAACCATGCCAATTGGCGAACTACAGTTTATTGGTTGCGTCGTGTTTTTGAAATTAAGGCGATAATTATCAACTTTAAGAATTTAAATGCAGTTTTTAAGCCAGAACTCTTAATATAAAAAAACATAGAAAAAATAACTATAATCTAGAATGATTGACTTAATAGTTATTTGGGTCACGACCGCCACCTCGCTTGATGTCAAGCGAAGTTGCGGTCTACGATGAAGCACGCTTGCTTAGAAAAAACCGATTCACGACTTGAAGGCACCTACATTGTGATTATATATAGGTAGTAAAAATATGCAAACGATAAATAAGTGTTTTTTATGACAACGTAAAGCAGACTACCAGAGAAAAGACAGCAAATAAATAAATAAAAAATAAAATGATAGCGTAGTGGTTAGCTCGGTAGATTCACACGCCAAAGGACGTGGGTTCAAATGCTAACCATGAGTCTGAGCTGTCAGTGAAGAAAAAAATCGTGTGGAAACCATGGCATGCCATGGTTTCCACATTTTTTTCTCTGTTTTTGATTTTTTTCTCTAGTACTCGTCTGGCTAGCTACCACTCGCACACTACAGTTCGAGATCAGTCTCCAAGCACTTAACGGGGTATTAACAATTCCAGGCTGGGTGTTTTTGCCATCTTTGACTACATTGCCACTTAACATCACGTGAGCTGTGGTCAAATACCAATTCTATCAATAGTAAAAAAAAACGACTTTTGTTGTTTTAATCTCTTGTTTTATTTATCTGACACAACATTAGGCTGAATATGAATTATAATGATAAATGTACTTGTAACCAGTGGCGGATTTACCAGCAGGCTGAGAAGGCTTGAGCCTAGGGCGGCAGATTTTTGGGGCGGCAAATTTGGGGACCGAATTTTTTTTGCTACCTCATAGAAATCAAAAAGATTTTTGCATGACGGTTTTCTGATGTCTCACAGGAGATCAGGAGGAGGATCAGGAGGAGATGACAATTGTAGAAGCAAGGGCGGCAAAAACTGTATAGCCTATGCCTTGAAAATTTGTAAATCCGCCACTGCTTGTAACGTCGCAATATAGAGCCTTAACGTTGCACTGTTCTTTGAATTTATTAAAGCCAATAATGGCGTATTTATAGCCAAGAGCGATAATAACTTTACCTCAACGCCTGCGCATTTGTTCAAAATCGTGTGGGAGGGAATGAAACCATTAGCTCTGCAGTTAGGTCATAGTACATTTATTTATAGTTCTAACTAGATTTTCTTTATAATATCATATTGCTTACATAGTACTGTAATTTTGTGTTCATAAAAAATTCCAATCATTGTTTTATAAACTTATAAACTACATATTACAATTTATTTAAGTTTTTTGTTTGTGAACAATGCACGATTGGAATTAAACAGTCACTAAATGTCAAAACCACATTCAAATCTGTCAAGCGGTTTCTGAGATTAGCGTGCAGCACAAACGTACAGACAAACACAAACATGTTAATTGAATCTTAAAAGGTCGGCAACGTATTTGTGGTACCCCTGGTATTGCAGATATCTATAGGCGACGGTGATTGCTTAACATCAGGTAACCCGTCAGCTTGATTGCCACCTGTGGCATAAAAAAAAAAAAAAAAAAATCTAAAAGCAAATTTTTGGGCTAAATAGGTTAAGTAAGTAACACGTGTAATCATTGCTTTAATGTACAATTGTACAGACACGGATCATTAATACTATTCACAAATTTATACAAAAAACTAAGAGTCCGTCAGAGGAGGGATATGTGGCCAGAATGCTGGCATTATTTTTTTTTTCTAGGTAAGCGTGTTTCGTCTTGTACTGCATCCTACGTAACATCAGGCAGGGTGTGGTCAAACGCGAACCTGTTTTGTATGAAAAAAAAAGCATTGCCACGCTGGATGGGTAATGCTAAGCTTTTGACCAAAGTAGATGCTAGCATTCTGATCACCTGAAGCCTCTACTAATACTACGTATGGATTTAGATGATTATGAATTCTTCGCTATATTTTCCGAAGAGGAGGGATATGTGGCCAGAATGCTGGCATTATTTTTTTTTTCTAGGTAAGCGTGTTTCGTCTTGTACTGCATCCTACGTAACATCAGGCAGGGTGTGGTCAAACGCGAACCTGTTTTGTATGAAAAAAAAAGCATTGCCACGCTGGATGGGTAATGCTAAGCTTTTGACCAAAGTAGATGCTAGCATTCTGATCACCTGAAGCCTCTACTAATACTACGTATGGATTTAGATGATTATGAATTCTTCGCTATATTTTCCGAAGACGTAAAAATGTTTAAGGATAAAGTTCTTTGATTGGAGTTTCGAACATTAAAATAAATAAGTAAACATATTAGAAAATGTACGCGAACTTGGGCACGAAATCAAATTATTTCTTTAATAATACTTTTATTAACTTTCGGATAATTATTGTCGTTAATGATTTCAGTGAAATTTATTTGTGATTTCGATGGAAAACGTCGGTAAAGTTTTTTTAATACTTTGTGAAAATTGGCAAACATAAATTTATATTACGCGAAATGTTTACTGCCGATTACTGATTGACACAATTATATGAGTTGTATTAATGATTAACATTATTATACATGACACAAGTTATACTTACGATTGTAAATTGTGCTTAATGGGTAGATTAACAGATTGTCTTCTAGGTGCCACAGCACCAGATATTGTGTATCGCTGCAATGGTTATGGGTATGCTTTATGTCTTACCATCAAGAGAGCATTCGTTCGTCAACAACCAAATTACTTTGACATAAAAACACCTTATTAAGCTTTCAAAAATACATTTCAAGGATCAAGTTTACCTGTAATACGTAAGTAGATATGTACACACTTAACACGTTTGGTCGACATATACTGCCTTGCGTAACCCCCACAAAAAATTCAAGTCTAAAGTCACACTCGTCTCGTTACGTAAGAGCATGCGACATATACAAAATCACGTTAGCCACACGTTGCTAAACGACATTGTGGTTTATGTGCTTTGTCGTAAACAACCCCATTGTAGCGGTGGTGCAAATCGACGGTCAATGGTAGAGACTTTGGCGGACACGACTGCCGGGCTGGTGCGCATGACAGGAGACAGCGATAAATGGAAAGCTTGATTCTTATTGCTCCAATCAAATCGGTGCTCATTGCGATGGACTGCATAATTATTCAATATTAGACATGTTGCAGTCCAATTAATGAAAATATGGTAACAATCTTTTTAAAACATACTTTGCTGGAAATGGTATCCAAAGCAGTATTGGTAGTATTATATAAAATTTGATTGGGCAGCGATTTGAATACGGACAGTCATATACCCATGATGTATTTAAACTTATTTCAAAGACTTCGTGTCCGGAACAAAGTGCTCAAACGTTGCATTGAAGAGATCACTTTTAGCGATAAGATCGCCAGTTGTTACACTTACTCAGGTTTGTTTTTCTTCTGTGTTGTAAATATTTGGTGGATCTCAATCAAAAAAGTCTTATCAATTCCTTTTCTAATCGTTGCATGTACTCGTACAAATTAGATATAGCCTTAGTAGAAAAGGATTTGTTAAAAGATAATAGAGTAGTGTAAAAATGGCTACATGTGAGCTTAGAAGTATTTGATTTCTGACATTTTACATTACCTGACATTCAAAAATTTAAAACATTTGATAATTGTTGTTTGTGTTCGACATACGTAAGTGTACATTTTTGTACGTATATTTATATTGATTTGAGACTTATTACTAAGGAATCCTATTCGACAAAAAAAAAAAATTAGCTACGTTATTGGTTGGTTTATTTGAATATAAGTCATGAAACACGTGATTTTTAATAGGATGCTGGTGCAAAAAAAACTGCCAAACAAGTAAAGTGTTTACTTGTTTGGCAGTTTTTTTTGAAAAAAAGTTTTAGTAAAAATCGGTTCATATAAATCTATAATAATCAACGATAGTGAGAAAAAACGCTTATTCTTTTATTATACTCCACAGAATGAACAAAAATTAAATTTCTGTCGTATGTTTGCTTTTCGTGGTCATTAACAAAGAACGCTAAAATTCAAATCATTAGCACATACCTATTTGGTGGAAGTCACAAACAGAAGCAAACAATACGATATTGTCGCCTTACAAGCCAAGATGGCCGAAAACATAATAAATTGTTACGCAAATAATTGTAACAACTCGAGATTTGTCAATTGCAAAGCTATTTTCAATAAAGGATGTTTGAATTTTAAATAACTTTGTATGCATTGAGTGATCTTTGTGTCGCGTTGAAGAGGTTTTGGTAGGTATGTAGGTAACAGAAGTTTTGTTAGACTCTAACATAAATGCATCTACGAATTACTTGTACAAGTATACATTCGTATTTTCAGTATATTTTATCATATAATATCTTACTGTAGATGGTGACAGCTCGTGTTAAAACTGTTTACAATCTGTTTAGGGAAGTACGTATTTATAAGTTACAAATAGATGCATCGCGGTTTCACCCGCGTAGTTCCCGTTTCCGTGGCGATACAGGGATAAAAAGTAGCCTATGTCTTCCGGGGATAATGTACCTTCCCAACGGTGAAGAAGAATTTTTGAAATCGGTTCAGTAGTTTTTGACTTTATTCGTTACAAACATACAAAAGTCCAAAAATCCAAATAAGATTCAACCGCCACATAGTTGCGTTCGTATATTGTGTGTTTCGGATTCAAAGCCAATGTTTCAGAAGATATTTTTTATGTTACATGCTAGGTTTTGATATTATTTGATGTTATGTGTGCCTTCTTGGTAAGCTCAAAGTAGCACAACGCGCTATGGAGAGGGCTATGCTCGGAGTTTCCCTGCGAGATCGAATCAGGAATGAGGAGATCCGCAGACGAACCAAAGTTACCGATATAGCCCAACGGATTAGCAAGTTGAAGTGGCAGTGGGCAGGGTACATAGCACGCAGAAATGATGGCGGATGGGGCTGCAAAGTTCTGGAGTGGAGACCACGGACCGGCAAGCGCAGCGTAGGACGTCCACCCACAAGGTAGACAGACGACCTAGTAAAGACCGCAGGAACGCGCTGGATGCGGGCCGCTTCCAACCGGTCTTTATGGAAGTCAATGGGGGAGGCCTATGTCCAGCAGTGGACGTCCTACGGCTGAAATGATGATGATGATGATGATGATGTTAAGTGTCAGTATGATCCTGGTTAACACACGGTCGGGAATAGGAATGGGATCTTTTTTTTTTAATCGTTGACAATCTAGGTGTTAACCTAAGCTCACAGTGACGATGTGGTCGAAGATGGACACACTTAGCCTGAAACGGAATCTGAAGTAAATCTATCGGAATACGCCGTTAGTTTCTTTTCGGTAGATTTTAAACATGAGATTGGTAGCCGGAAAAGTATTACAAAGTCACGAAATTAAAAGAAAACATCACGAGGAAACCATAGAACGGTGGCCACCATTCTATGGTTTCCTCGTGATATTTTCCTTTACCGGAAAGTCAAAACTCACGCCAAGCACGTGAGCTTTAACGAAACAAAATGTTTTGAAACTTCGCTATTTAGAGTGGACCAACATGAATTATTTTATAAAACCACTGTTTTCATACTCGTACTGTGTTGCGATCGTTTTTACTTTGATTACCTTGAAAATTTCGACATCAGCCCTTCAATTTCTCCGACGAATTCTCGCCCTTATTTCCTTCATATCTTGCGAAGATAGGCATTGGTGCCATACATTTCTCTTGTCCTGACATGAGTATGGTGTTTGTATGGGAATAATAAGTTTCTATTTAAAGTAGACGGTCCATTGACAGAGCTGAATGGGAGGACAGCCTGCCATTGACAACAATGGAGGGAGAGGGCGCGAGGGTAAGTTTTGAGGATTTTTGCTTGCCAAGTACACTTAGTTAACATGTTTTATTTGGACATAGAAAATGGTGAATGGCAAAGATCTAAAAAAATATTTGACTTATAGGTTTAAGCGTTGCTTAGCAGAAAACTCTTTCAAGTTTTCGGTAAAGTGAGCGGATCAAGAGCTTTCATATATTCATATTTTTACAATCATTTTGTAGCGTTGATAGTGGTTAGCGCGGTCGGTCCGCACGCCGAAAGCCGTGGTTTCAAACCAATGAACTTGAGTTGCCGGTGAAGGAAAAACATCGTGAGGAAACTATGGTGGTGAAACCATTTCCTAGCAGGTACTTGGTGAAAAAATATCTGCCACTAATTAAGACTTTTCGACATCACCTTCTGCACAGGAGACTTACCACCAGTTGAATAATCTCGTTGTCTGTGGGGTCTGGTTCCAGGCTAAGTACACCATTGTAGTGTTGATTGACTATTGAAAATTGACATATTTAAAAATTATGAAATAGTGTAGTGAAAGTCATGTTGGTTTTTATTAACTAACATTAGCTCTGTCATAGATAGAGCTACCGTACAGTAAGCTTTTATTGCCAAAGAGGTTAGGCAATGTAGAAAAATTCGTCTGCGAGCGTTAATGAACTGTATACGATCGCATAGCTTTTTAGTTTTTTGTCATTTCAATGATATTTAAAACATACGGTAGCTCCCAGAAGCCGATCAATATATGTGACAACTCAGCATTATCGGTGACAAATAACCGCTACTTACTGTTTGACAAATGTCTTGCTCGATGACTTCGTGTCAGATAAACAGCTTCTTATCAAGTTTTTATCTCATTTACTTCTGAAGAACAATGCACAATAGGCAGTTTATTGCTTGGAAGCGGTTATCTTTAAGACGCTACCACGTTTGAAGGATCAAGGGATTTTAAAAAGCTTTAGCCTTTGTTTAGTTAGTGATCTTTTGTACTGGCGACATTGAAAGTCTTTTGTATATATTAACAAATAAGGCTGGGCTTCGTTGTTTTCGTCGTTAATTATGTTATCTGACTGCCATAGTACAAGCTTTGCTTAGTTTGGGGTTAGATGGTGCTGTGTGTACCTAACGCCTTACGCTATTTAATTAAAGACATATAGTATATGGTATCAGCATTCCAAATTTTAGAGTAAAGAAATAACAGACACACAAATTGTAGTATTGTATTTTGTAATATATAATTAAGTAGGATTAGATATTTTTATAAAATGCCCCATTGCTGGGCGTGGGCTTAGGGTAAGACTGTGTAGTCAATTACACTGACCAATCACAGGTTCACAGACTTCACGTATCTTAAGAAACGTTTCATAAGAACTCTTGGAAATGTAGGTTTCCTGACGATGTTTTTATTCACCGTTTGAAGTCACCGGCAATACGAACATAGAAAAGACTTAGACGCGAAATGTGAAATTCGAACCCAGGATCTCTTAGACTGAGAGCCGGACAGATTCTCTACTAGGCTTTGTAATGAACATAATATAAGATTAAAATACGCCATACGAATAACTGCTTTTTTGTATAAACTACAAGGGCTCACCGGAAGACCAGCGCTGGTGAAACTGTTTAGTATGACCAGTATTATGCTGAGGTAAGCTCCTATTTTGTAACTTTTGTCTGTCTCTGTTTGTTTGTTTTTGTTTTTGTGCTAGTTGAAAAGTCAAACTTTTTTCTTTCTTCTTTCTTTTTTTTGAAATGATCGGAAAAGAACCAGCCTACCTATCTTTTTTTTAACTACACGTATAGGAACTCCCTCGTATCAGAGACTGTACTTCTGACACGAATTAAACCTCATTGATTACAAACACTTTTACAACACTGCGATTAATACAAAACTAATATTAGTGTTAATTAATCCAACGGTCACAATAGTGTCGAAGGGGTTTTCAGACCACACACTTTAGCATCATTTTAAGACCTTAACACCATAATTTTACTGGTGAAACTTGCTTGTGGACAAAACCTCCACAATGCATGTAGTTAATATTATCCGCAAACAAATAGTTAAATATTTTTATGCGATACGGATCGTAAAAGTTGATTGAAGGGTCGTTTAATAACTTTAGCACAATAGCGGGAATTATAGTACCCAGGGCAAGCGATGGGTGTCTTTTACGATTCAAACAGGTACAGGAATTGGATGTGAGGACGTTGGGACGAGGACAAAAGTACGACGCGCGTGACGCTGGACGTTTATGGCGTGAGTACAAACACTTTACTGTTATGTATTCCTGCATCACCAACACTAATAGGGATGTGGTTAGGAGGTAAATTCGATGGAGCAGCACTTGTGATGCAAATGCTCTGCAGTGACATTAAAACCGTTTGCTTTTTAATGTTCTGAGTCAATAAAATCATTGCAGCGGTATTCAGAACCTTTAGTAGCAAAATAAAGTCCAACGCATCGCTGCTTTAGCGTTAAATACTTTGAGATATTTGATTGTTAGTGTCAACAATTTTCTTAGCTTTTTAAAACTGGATACAGTAATGTTTATACACTACTGTTTGATGGCAGGTGGTAGAAGATAATCAACCGCAGAAGCGTTCCTTGGGTAGTGTATTTTGTTCATAGTAATTCGAGATTGAGTGTATCAAACGCACAACTAAAAAAAAAAATATTTCGTATTTGACAGTATACATATAAATGTTGGTTGGAAATTGCGGACGGAAATCAAACTATCCATAGTCTATGTTTATCGCTGTTATGTGGCAATGGATAACTCGTTCAAGAACCTTGGTCACAATCGTACCCAGAGAAATAGGTCTGTAGTTAGACGCACTCGAAATATAACCCGTTTTATTTTTTGTTAAAGGTATTTTTTTTATTCCAAATAAATTTGCGTTTAGCCATACACTGCCTGATGTTAAGCAGTAGTTCGGTCTAAGACTAACTCTATTATTACTCTAATAATTTACTCTAGATTTGATGACACTCACATTTTTGTACGGTTGACAGGCTAGGTGTTTGACCACAGATTACCTTATGTTAAGTAACGGTGTGGTTGAAGATGGTAAACACATCTAGCCTGGAATGAAAGAAATGAGGCTGTCGGAATTCATTGTTAGGTGCGTGGTGGCAGATTTACCACTTTAGCTAGCCATCCGAGTACTCTACTATCATGCTATGGTTTACTCACGTTTTCCTTCACAGGCAGCTGAAGCTCATTGTTGGGATTTGGATCCACGCTTTCTGATGTATGATTAGACCTTACTAACCAATGAACCATCATTGCTGCAAATATAGCGAGTAGCGAATTTTATAAAGCGACACCGCTTTACGGTACATATTAACCGCTTTACGGTACATATTAAACAAGTCGAATTAAACGGTACGATTCCACCTTCATTATAAGCACAGCTAAACAATGGAATTTGCGGCCCGAGTGGGTGTTCCCAGTTGAATAAAAATGTATGACAGCACTTTAGATGACATCCATCCATCAGAATCCATTTAAATTCAAATAATTTCACATGACACGTCACACGCGCGTCATAACTATGAAAACATGTCACGACGATTTAACATGCAACAGTTTCACGAAACAATCGATAGAATTCTTCCTTTTCTCTACGGATACAACCCTTTGTCGCGAACGGGGAAGCGGTGGCATGGGAACTTCAATCGGCTCGCAAGACACTGGTCAGTAGCACCCCTCCGGACATTAACTGGTTTCCCATAATACGTATTTAAAATACATGTGTCCGAACGCATTATTGATATTATATGATAGTTTATTTTAGATGGTATTGTACTGTGACGTCTAAGAAAACATTTCTGGGTATTGTCGCAGTGTGGAGGGTTACTCTGTCCTTTTTAGGAGCGTAGTCGAGTCTTTGTGACCGTTCGTCGCTTGGACAAAACAAATTGCTCGGGATTTTGGTCTGAATCGTTAGTTCGGGTCATCGGGCCCGATGCGATTTGGGGCAACTTTTGACGGGCATATGTCAGGTTTTATTATTATTTTGGTGCGTTGATTGACGACCGGTGATGGCGGCTTGTTAAGAAGACGTGACAGACACACTAACGCTTGGGAGATATTGTAAATACTTTGAAAAGAGTCACCCTTGTTTTTACTCGACTACGGCAAAGCTAAAAGAAAGGGTTTGTATTTAGCAGTGTATGACTGTAGTAACTCTTCAACAAAATGTAGTACATTTGATCCATGGATTTAATTTTTTAGTCTATCAGAAGGAAGCAATCCATTCCCGCCTTGAAAGCACCAGAATTAGTTCGTTATTATAATCCGAATGGTCTTTGACTTAGTTTTTTTTTCATTGCTCAGATTTAAAAAAAAATCATACATTTTTAATTTATAGTCCTTTAAAAAACTGTGCGTACTGAACGCTTTAACTTCATATGTGTTGCTAACAAATTCAGTATTTTGTAAGTGATTATACCTCAGTGGTTAGCGCGGTCGAATCACACGCCGAAGGGTGAAGCTTGAGCTGTCACTGTAGGAAAACAAAGCGAGGAAACCATAGCGTGGCGGTGGGGTACTTTATAGTACTCGACTGACTAGCTACCACTCACAAGTTGAAAATCTATCACCAAGCACTGAACGGTGTCTCCCGGCAGCTTCACTTGAGAACCAATTCTATTCCAGGCCAGGTGTATTTACCATGTTTGACTACACCGTCACTTACCATCGGGTGAGTTGTTGTCAAAAACCTAGCCTATCAACCGCAAAAAAAAATTAATCATGACTAAATTGGCAGTATTGGAACGTTACTTCAACTACAACTAGAAAAATAATTCAAGAATTTTCATGAGGTTAAAACCTACAAGATTCCTTACATACATTGCAATCAATATTAGTGACACAGATAAATGTCAACCAACTAGTTCAACGTTATTAATTAGGGCATTAACTGTACGACAATACTGTCGATTCGAGCCTTTGCATTCTGACAATGTTTTACTATACAACCCGTGTAAACTGTCTTTTGTTAAGATTTCAATGAACCGTCACATCTGTACAGGCTTTGTGCCTATAATCTATGACCATTAATCGTGGTTACAGACCGACAACGTTATCTATGCAAAGGAAAGGGGGAGCCACTATCCTACTTCAAAAAGAAAAATTATCGCCTGCTATAGATAATTTTAGTTCCTTTATTTGACCAGATCTGTACAGATAAGTTGGTTAGAATGTACAATAAAATGGTGCGATTGGAATGCAAGGAATTCGGACGTGAGATCAAGCAAAGCATTTTTGTTCGCAGTGATCTTAATAGGTGCATAGCTCACGTATTCAGCACGTTTGAAAGAGCAATCTGAAAGCATTTCATTTCTCACGAGCTGATAATATCGAATTCTAAGATACTTTTTACACATCCAAGGTTCTTTATGCCACTTACCATACCGTTCATCTTCACCATGAATTACAAATAAATAATCATTTTGATACAGCGCTATCTAGCCACAAACTAAGAAAATTTTGTCCTTCAAAGTACAAAATTTTCTTTGTCCAGACACAGAAAAAACATTTATGTTCGTCACACAAATGTTTGTCCTGAATGGGAAACGAACACACACCCCACAGCTTAGGAAGCAAACCCATTACAAAACCACGAACCAACTTTATTTAACTTTTCAAAGTTTTGTGTATCGCTGCAATGATTATGAACAGGCGTTACACAAAAAATAATGTCAATACACCATTATGAATTATGTTACACTATGTGTACTAAATAGTAACAAGTTTCATTAAAGAGAACCGGCCATACAATGGGTGATCAATACATACTTATCTCAATTTCTCAACACTAAAGCGATTGCCAAATAAGCTCACCTTGTCTTGACGTATTGACATTCCGATGACATCTGTCACTTTGGTTTCTTCTCAAACAATATGTGTGGGAATGTTCACGCGTATTTAGTGCGCGTCTATGCAACTTTAATAAGTATACTCGTTTATCTATTTATATATAAAAAGTAGGTACTCTACGATATTTGGTTTTTGTAGTCGTTTTGCGATTTTTTACAAACCTTACCTTTTAATGTGTATGAGGATTTAATGTTATGTAAAAATGTCTCTCCAAAAATATAAATTATTAAACTTTTACCTTAACTGATATAGCTTTTTTAATATTAAAAATATCATGCATTTGTAATAATAAAAAAATCAAATCGCCTGATGGATATACTTGGTGTTAGATCTCTTTAGAAGGAGGTCATCTAGGTAGGTACTACCACAGTACCAGACATTCTGCCATCAAGCAGTAGTGTGTAAATATTACCGTATTGCGGTTTGAAGGGTACTGCAGCTAGATAAATTACTGGGCTGTTGAGACTAACCATCGAAAGTCTCAAAGTAATGAGCGCCAAAGCAGCGATGCCCCGGATTTTGTTTTGCTACTCAAAATTGTGTATATTACTGGAATGGTCATGGACAGGCGTTATGCCTTACTATCAGGAGAGCGTTTGCGAAATGCACAGAAAATATTTGACTTCGCGCGTTTGACACTTCGCTCGTTTGGTGAAGCTAATACAGGACAACGTATGTTATGTCAGCTAGATAAAAATTGATATTTTTTTTACAATACAAAATTAGAATCAGTTCACTAATAGTCAATAGTTCTAGGATGTCAATGAAGCTGACTTAATCAATTTATTAGTATCACTATTTGAACACTAGTACAAATTATAACTCGTAGGCAGACAATAGTTAACAAAGCTACCAATATTACACACAAAAACGGTCCAATTCCATATTTGCCGTCGTGATTATCGCCCATAAGGCTTAAGGGCCAATCTCACTAGGACTAGGTTTGTCAAGTCAGATTAAAAAATTAGGCAAGCGCGAGTTGGGTTGAAAGTTACCACTATTTGTATAAACATCGCCATTTATTCACAAAGGGGAAAAAATACATACCATGAGTTTTTATATACCTGCGCCCCGCGGTGTTACCCGCTACATATTCTCGGGATAAAAGTAGCCTATGTATAGCCTATATGTACCTATAGTATTTTACTTGGTGGTAGATCTCCTTAGCAGGAGATCGTCTAGGTACTACAGCAGTACCAGTTATTCCGCCGCTAAGCAGTAGTGTGTAAACAGTACTGTGTTCCGGTTTGAAGGGTATTGCAGCTAGCGAAATTACTGGGCTGTTGAGACTAACCATCGAAAGTCTCAAAGTAATGAGCGCCAAAGTAGTGATGCCCTGGACTTTGTTTTGTTACTCAAAGTTCTGTGTATCGCTGCAATGGTCATGGACAGGCGTTATCTCTTACCATCAGGAGAGCGTCTCGTTCGTCTCATTACTTTTTACATAAAAAAAATGTATTAATCCTTTTAGTAGTTTTTGCGTGAAAGAGTAACAAACAACCATGCATCCTTCCAAACTTTCACATTTATAATATTAGTGGGATTAGTGGGATTACACTTTTTTGTTCATCTACTTTTTTCTTTAGTTATACAACTTGACTGTTGATAAGGCGGTGGGTTTCGAGCCTCGTTTTCCTCTTGGGTCCGTTTGTTTCGCGATAATTGGTAGATAAAGAGTGGAATTAGATCGGCCGCTGGTTTAGCGCTTGTTAACCGAGTGTTAGAATTTCACGTGTGCTCGTCAGATGCTTTCGGGATTTGTAGCTCGTAGACTGGGTGTGGTTTGGACGACATTTCGAGGCTTTCGACGTAACTTATGAAGGTTAACTTTTGGAAAAATAGAAACAACCTGTTTCTGTAAAAGCGCGAGTTTTAGTACAATGACAAATCAATAGTCAGTGTAAGATCTAAAGGAGGGTGTAGACTGGATTGAGGGAATGAGAAGGGTACTGTAGCTAGCGAAATCACTATGGGCTATTGAGACTAACAATAGAAAGTCTCAAAGTAATGAGCGACAAAGCAGCGATGTCTAAACTGCCTGATCCTGCTTTTGTTGCTCAAAGTTCTGTGTATCACTGCGATGGTCATCGACATTTTTTTTTTACCCTCTTACCATGCTATGGTTTCCTCACGATGTTTTCCTTCACCGGTAGCTCAAGCTCATTGTTGATGTTTGAACCCACGCACTTCGGCATGCGAACCGACCGCGCTAACCACTGAGCTATCATCGCTACGACATGCGCGTCTCTTATAATCAGGAGAGCGCCTTGTGCGTTTCATTACTTTTACATACAAAATGCATCTACAAAATAAAATTACAAATTAAAAAAAACCGACTCCATGACACTTTGACCAACTAAACGCACTGCTGCATTGAAACAGTGAGATTTCGGAGTAAACGAAAATATCATCGATGTATACAATTTTTGGATATTTGTTGATTTTTTTAAGAAAGAACCACCAAAATTCATAATTGGCGGAACGATCGCGTAACATTCATACAAAAAAAAAAACATACAGTCGAATTGACTGCCGGTGACGAAAAACATCGTGTGGAAACCATAGCATGGTGGTACTCTCTATAGTAGGTACACTGGCTAGCTACCACACTTAGGTTGCAAATATGTTGCCAAGCACCTAACAGTGTGTTCCGGCAGCCTCATTTAAGAGTCAATTCCATACCAGGGTAGGTGTGTTTACCATCTTCGACTACACCGTCACTTAACATCAGGTGAGCTGTGGTCAAACACATAGCCTGTCAACAAATTTAAAATAAAAAGCAGCGACACCCTGGACTAGTTCTAAATAATGTTATTGAAAGGCGTTCTCTCTTATTATAAGCAGACAATTTCATGTCTTATTACTTTTACAGAAATAGTCACAAATATAGTGTATCATATCAGTTTCATCACCGCAATGCACATCCTGCTCTAATTCTAGCTCCATTTTTCCCAAATAAGGAAAGTGACAGGAAACGTCCAACAAGACTTCGAGTTGGGGTTAAAAGTGTTAATTCGTACAAATAATGATCATAGCCCCACTTAGTGGGCCCGTGACGCTTCCCAGAAGGACACTGTGGGTAGTTTGTGAAAATACAGGACTTCTGTAGTACGCGGTCGGGGGCGGACAGGGGATGAATGGAGATGACATTTATGAAGATGATATTTATTAAAAAGGTGACTAAGAAAGCGAACAATGAACTTGAAATGCCGATGAAGAAAAACATCGTGAGGAAACCATAGGTAGTCTTCATACAACCCTCAAGTAGAAAGTCTGCCGCCAATCACTTAACGG
Source organism: Biston betularia (assembly GCA_905404145.2). Classification (NCBI taxonomy): domain Eukaryota; kingdom Metazoa; phylum Arthropoda; class Insecta; order Lepidoptera; family Geometridae; genus Biston; species Biston betularia. Next base: position 1,448,707 of record FR989863.1, read on the forward strand.
TATTCCGGTAGCTTCACATGAAAGCCAGTATTTTTTTCCAGTATTTTTTTTCAGCCATTCCAGACTAGCGGTGTTTATAATCTTCTACCACACTGTCACTTCGTTCGTAGCGATGATAGCTCAGTGGTTAGCGCGGTAGGTTCGCATGCCGAAGGGCGTGGGTTCAAACCCCAACAATGAGCTTGAGCTGCCGGTGAAGGAAAACATCGTGAGGAAACCATAGCATGGTGGTAGGGTACTTTCTAGTACTCGGCTGGCTAGCTACCACCCTCAAGTTGAAAATCTGCCGCCAAGCATCTAACGGTGTGTTCCGGCAGCCTCACTTGAGAGCCAGTTCCATTCCAGGCTAGGTGTGCTTTACCATCTTCGACCACACCTTCACTTAACATCAGGTGAGCTGTGGTCAAACAACTAGCCTGTCAACCATTAAAAAAAAAAAAAAAAAAAACTTAACATTATGTAAGCTGTGGTCAAACACCAAACCTGTTACCTATAAACGAATGATATAATTATTTAAAGTAATATCTTTGTCATAGGATAAGTATGTATTCACATTTTTTTAAATGTGAACAAACGAGATGCTTTCCTGATAGTAAGAAATCTCGCATGCTCATGACCATTGCAACGATGCATGTGCTTTGATGCTGAATTACTTTGTGACTTGGTAGATTGTTAATCTCAACAGCCCTGTAATTTAGCTAGCTGCAGTACTCTTTAATCCAGAACACAGTAATATTTACACAGTACTGCTTGGTTTTTTTTTTTTTTAGGGTTGACAGGCTAGTTGTTTTGACCACAGCTCACCTGATGTTAAGTGAAGGTGTGGTCGAAGATGGTAAAGCACACCTAGCCTGGAATGGAACTGGCTCTCAAATGAGATGACCTAGATGACTTTCTGCTAAGGAAATCTACCACCAAGTTACTTGACCTTCACTATGTTTGATTCAAGGTCCAGTAACTATGACACCAGTTACTTTTAAAAAACTATCCCACTAATGTGAAAGTTTAGATTGATGGATGTTTGTTACTTTTTCACGCAATAACTACAGAACGGATTTGGATGAAATCTGGTACGGAGGTAGCTAAGACCCTGGATTAAGACAGGCTTCTTTTTATCCCAAAAACATGTAGCGGGTAATACCGCGGGACGCAGCTAGTTGTTCTATAAATTTTGAACATTAAAGACGGCAAGGAATTATTAAATTATTTGATTACATAAATTGAGTAAGAATGTGCTCTCCATACATTTCGTGTCCACAAAACACTGCTCCTGGCATAGTCCATTACTTAAACAAACCAGTATGTGTGTGCAGCCACCACTTTACACTAGGCTGCGAGTGTGTCGCCGTTTTGTAAGAGGAACAGAGGAAATATTGTCTTAAAGGAGCTGCGCCGGGACTTTTCTGGTTACTCTAAGACCTTTTGGTGGTTCAATGTTAAGTTCAATGTTCAATGGTGGACCACATAAGGGTCTCTAAGAAACGGTAATCGAAAAATAATATTTAAAAAAAAATATCAGTAAGTAATTTTCTAATTAAATTTTTTGTTGTTGTCTTTGTTGTTGTGGCGTGTTGTTTTGTTGGCGTGGCGACGACTGACGTGGCGACGCCTGGCTTGGCGACACATGCGTCACGCTCGTATCTTTGTGACTCTCTTACCTCTCGATTCGAAGAGCCCTTCGATAAAAAATAGATTGGATCCGCCAGATGTCCCGCTACGGTTATTAAATGAAAAGTGACTGCGATCAAAACGCTTTCCATCAGGAAAGCGTTTGCGGAAGCGAAAGCAAAAATTGTATCTTACCATCAGGTAAGATACAATTTTTGCTCATGACCACTGCAGTGGTACTTAGAACTTTGAGTATCAAAACAAAACCACTCAGTCGCTGTTTTATTATCTGAATGATTACTGAGGACTCAAAATATGTAAAACTAAAGCTATAGATAAATAGGAGTAAATCCAGTAATACACGAAATATGATTATTTCTACAGGTCCTAAAACTTTTAATTGTAGACTTAGATGAAAGTGGCGTTTTAAAATCAAGAGAGTGATTTTTTTATGGTTAACCGGCTAGGTGGTTGCCCAAATGTTTACAGCTAACCTGATGTTAAGTGACGGTGTGGTCGAAGATGGTAATTACTAAGGCTGCCGTTAGGTGCCTGATGGTAGATTTTCAACTTGAGTGTGGTAGCTGTAGTCAGCCAAAGTACTCTACCACCACGCTATGGTATCTTGGAGATATTTTCCTTCACCAGTAATTTAAGGCATAGATTTGAACCCACACCGCTCGAACCGCGCTAACCACCGTGTTATCATAGCTACAAAATTCGATGGTTTCAATAGGAATCTCTGTTTCACGAGCTGGCTCAGCAGGGAGTGCTACTATAAGCCTCGAAGGTATACTGGTCAATCGAGATATTTACGAACGCATTCGTGATAGCCCCTGGGTATATTTGCAAGCTACCAAAAGATGTACTGCAGTATGACACGCGATTGCGCATTCATTTTTTTTCCTATTTTAGTTGCCTGTATAAGTTGTTAGCCTTTATTGTTCACTTCTATTACATCATCATCAACTTTTTCAGTAGGTACTTTTTTTTTTCTTTGGGTTTGGCCTCGCGTTTTTAGCATTTACCAGTGTCAAGTATTTTACATTTGCAAGTTTCAAAAATTAAATAAGTGTCCTTGTAGCAAAAGCTATAGTCCGTGTCAATTAAGTCAAGTCATGCTTTCGTAAAGTAGTGGTGACTTTACTATAAAGCTTCGATAGAGTTTTGGAAGCAACACAAAAAGTCATGTTTCACCACATTATATCATTTTCCCGCACTCGCGCTTGTGATCCGGCACTTTATGAATAAAACACCACTTTTATGCATTAACACTCGAAAAAACACTAGTTTTGGAAAAAAATACAACGGTGCGACACGACTCTTCCCGCGTTCCCGCCAAAACTCTTTCTGTACTTAATGTCGCAGACTAGGTATCTGTGTGAGTATGTATGTGGAAGTGTGTGGACGAGCGTATACCTACAATAAACTTTTCTGTGTGAGTTACGTTCTTTTTGTTTCACATCTATGACTTGACTGCCAACTTAATTTTTACAAGAGGCTAGGCTTGCGTTTGACCACATCATCTCGTGATGGAGAGTGATAATGTGACCAAAGATAGGGTACGCTTACCAACGGAGTATTTATTCTCGCTATTCATCAACAACACCCTATCAGATTAGTTCACAAGCTTTTAACCCTGTATTCGAATTATGAATATAGTCTGGGTACCTTCAAGTCGCGAGTGAATCGGTTTCTTCTAGGTAAGCGTGCTCCACCATAGACCGCATCTTCGCTTAACATCAGGCGGGATGGCGGTCAAACGCAAGCCTATCTACTATAAAAAAAAGCCCAGTTTTTGTAAATTGTCTCATTGCTGGGCACGGACCTTTTATCAATCTGAGTAAGCCCATAGTCCACCACGCTGGTAAAGTGCTGGTTGGCAGTCCAACTAACTATTATAATAATATTTAATATAAAAATTTAATATTTCTATTTAGGCCGCCACTTGTGGCACTAGTTCATAAGGTTCTTTTGTTCTCTGTACTTTTTTCTATTTTTGGTGTGCACAATAAAGAGTTATATATATCTATCTATCAATAAAATGTCAAAGGCCTTATATAAATAACTAATGCAATAAGCATTTTTAAAGCATGATTCATTTCATAGTTGGCAATCGAAAACAATAAAATGCATTCGTAAACAATAGGTAGTTGGACAAAACGCAATATCGTGACTTGTCAGTGTAAATCCCACGAAAATTATTTACTTTTGCCTCTATGTCCTTTAACATAGACTAAAATATTTCAAGATTGTTGTTGAAATGCACTTAAATCTCACCTTTGTTGTTGCGGCTACAAAGTTGCAAATGCTCAAGCTTGATTTATTCTAAAATTTTAATACAAATTTCGCCAAAGTTTGAATGAAATCATTATTAATCAATGCAATGTAATAAAACCTTACAACTTTTTATATAATTACATGTTTATACTTGTATATCGTACTAACAATTATAAATGTGAAAGTTTGTATGTTTAGATGTTTTTTTTTTTTTTTATGGTTGACAGGCTAGTTGTTTGACACAGCTCACCTGATGTTAAGTGAAGGTGTGGTCGAAGATGGTAAAGCACACCTAGCCTGGAATGGAACTGGCTCTCAAGTGAGGCTGCCGGAACACACCGTTAGATGCTTGGTGGCAGATTTTCAACTTGAGATGTTTGGATGTTTGTTACTCAACCGCTCAAAAACTGCTGAGTGGTATGATTTTATTACCTGGATTAACATTTGTTGGTTCCTGTGGGATTACCAAAAATGTTCAACGGCACTACCACTATACCATCAGATGTCCAGTTTCACAATACGTAATAGTAAGTACTATTCTGTTTATGACTCGACTTGATTCATGCTGGTGGAAAGTTTTCTGTCAAATTCTATGCAGTCGAAGTCGTGGGTTACAGCTAGTCTTATATAATACCAAAAAAATCTTTGCACATTACAAAATTAAAAACAAAACAACTGCATTAGTCAGACCCCAAATCAATTCGAATGCTTTACGATTATTGTTCAAGCATTTCATATTCCTTTTTCTTTTCCTTGAGCCGAAAACAATACCGATTCCTAAATTATGATGACCACAACAGAACCACGAGCTATCCCACATCGGAATCACTAAATCACACAATGGCCATCAAAAGCCATCTTTGTTTTCCCAAACGATGCAAGATCTCATAACGTTGCGGTCCTGAACATCCTTTCGAAAGTTCCCTTTACACACTACCATGCGATTATTTTACGATATGCCAAGGAAAACTAGCTCATAATCCTCAGATTCAAAAGCGTCTTCTGGCTTTTTCTCGAGCGCGATGAAGCTGGTAAAGATATATCGAAATCAGACAAATGAAGCCATACTTCACACGCGTCAATCTGAGAGGAATCGGTTAAGCTTCGTTCAGGGTTTGGACTTTTACGAGACAATATTTCAATATCCTTACGAGGGACGTCGAGCGTCAGTTGTGCGGTTAGATATATGCGCAAGCGCAGTTTTGTAAAGGTTGCTGTAGAGAAGTCTTTATGATGGTTTCGTTCATTAATTTTTGACTGTCCTGTTAGGGGCCATCCATGAATTCCGTCACACGAATTTCATGATTTTTTTACCCCTCCCCTGTCCTTGATGTCACATATTTTGCAATTTTACATTTAGAAGTTTACTAAATGCGCCCCGCGGTGTTACCCGCTACATTTTTTCGGGATAAAAAGTAGCCTATGTGTTAATCCAGGGTCTCAGATACCTCCATACCAAATTTCATTCAGATCCGTTCAGTCGTTTTTGCGTGAAAGAGTAACAAACATCCATCCAAACTTTCACATTTATAATATTTGTGGGATTTATTTGTCTTGCTAGGATCTTTAAGAATAGTCGCGATGCCGTATTATATTATTTTCGAAAAAGCTTGTATTAAAGTTGCCACTATTTTACTAGAGCATGACCAGGCTTGACCTTGACTTACTTTATGTTACTTAGAATACTTGAAAATATTGAAAATTAATTTTGCGGAAGTTCATTTTGAATATTAAAGGTACATATTTAGTTTATTTACGCTTTGCAGTCGTTTCAGTTACAACAGTAATTAGGATTTAAATATTAACCAATTGCTACTAGCGTTCGTAAAGTTTCAGATAAGTTTTTAATTTTTAAATTGTTGTCGAATTAGTGTAATATAAATTCTCACCACTGTTGTAACCGAAACAATTGTTAAACGGAAATAAACTAAATATATTCCTTGAATATTTACCTAGCCTATCAATAATAAAAAAAGTATGATCAACGTCAAAATAACTGTAACTACATTGTTTCAGGGGCGAAGAACGGTCGGGCCTGGTACATACTCAATCAGGGCACTAATCCTTCCGCTTGCGCTACAACCTCACGAGCCAACGTTGTATGTTACACAAAGACAAAAGGTGTTTGTGTTCTATGTCCACCTTGGTACGTATTATGTAGATAGTATAGCTTATTCTGCATAAATTGGTTGGTAGACAATATATAAAACAATGTATTGTAGCTTGCTTTACAACTGAATCAAATGCTTATTAAACATTTCTTGGAATATACAAAGGTCCCGAACAAATCCCACAAATATTATAAATGTGAAAGTTTGGATGGATGGATGTTTGTTACTCTTTCACGCAGAAACTACTGAACGGATTTGGATGAAATTTGGTTTGGAGGTAGCTGGGACCCTGAACTAACATATAGGCTAATTTTTATCTCGAAAACATGTAGCAGATAACACCGCGGGGCGCAGCTAGCAAATAATAAAATATTTATTGCTATGAAGATATACAAAAAATAAGATAAATATTGGTTTCCGTAATTAGTCATAATATTAATAGTAAATTTAGTTATTTTTTAGCTAATATCTATTATCGGTTATTACTGTTATGGCCTGTTAGCTCTTTTGGTAGAATATCTACTTGGAGAACTGTAGGACGTGGGTTCGATTCCCACCAGAACAATAATTATGCAACGATAAATGCTTTTTCTGTCGGGGCGTTCTGTATGTATAAGTATCTATTTAAAAAGAAAAAATGTATCGGTATTCTATAGATTATCTGGTTCCCATAATACAAGCTTTGCTGTGTGAAATGTCCTACATTATTTTATTTACATTCATTTTCGTAAATATAATTTTTATCTGTAATGCAAAATTTTGGACGCGTTTTTCCTTACTTTTAAGATTGTTGAAGAATACTATGATTCCACGTTCAACGGGTTTGGTTGTTAGATGCCAGTCGTTAAGATTTTTAGCTAAAGAAAATCTAATATTACTATTATAGTCTTTACAACGACTATCGTAAACCCTAGATTAATAGGCCGACGAATAACCGCAGCGAATCGCGCCCAATTCACGAGACTCAATTGGCAAACAAACGTCTTCGTCTAACCACAGATCCAACGACTTCATACCCAATAGACAATACACCAAATTTATTAGCTTTGCAAAAAACAATCATTACCTCACGGGTGGCGATCGCTTGTTTTTTTCTATTTTTTTATGAGGTTAAAGCATCTTACATCATGCACTTGTTTTTATTTAACATTGTGATAAACATTTCAAAAAATCCCTTATGGCCGATACAACCTAAAATAGATCGGGTTTGCTTTATTCTTAATATTATATTTGTCAGTGTCCTGTATTTGTCTGTTGTTAGCTTAAATGTCTCTGTTGTTGTTTAAATGTTGTTTTTGTTAATTTTCACCGGCTTTTAACATCGTAACCAACTTCCTCGTTTGACATATCTCATCACGTGACATTGGCAGAATTGTGGAGCACTTTCGCAGAAACCAATCAAGAGTTGAAGTTGATGCGTCGTCAGACAATGCCCATTAGAAGGTGGAGTAAAATATAATTCATAATTCATAATTTTTTTTTTCATAATTCATTCATTTATTGCGTATATGGGTACAATAGATATTAAAAAAAGATAATGAGCGCCATATTCTGCCTTGCGGCATGCAAAATTTAAAATTAAACATTACAAAAAAAAAAAAAATAATAATAATACCTACAGTCAGTGATTAGTCAAATCAAAAGCAAAAAATAAAATAAAACAAAAATGTCAAGAAATACAATACAATTAAATTAAATTCAATTTTGTCCGAGCATAAAAAAATAAAATATAATAATAAAATAAAATAAAAAATATTAAAATATAAATTAATTAATGTCAAATTGAATTACAAAATTATTAATTTTGGACAGTTTTGTCATACTTTTACCCTACTAATTTGAAGAGACCAATCACACACATTTAAAATTTATCTGTCAAGTACTCATTTACAGTGTAATATGCCTTTTCCAGTAGAAAATATTTTAATTTATTTTTAAAAATAGAAATTTGTTATATGCAGTTTTTATGCCAATGAGTTGATTGTTCTATGGGAGACGTCTATCGTTGATGGTCGTTGGACAGGTCTTTTGTGCGTGCTTGGATCGGAAAGCGTATAACCCGATAACTTTCATTATTTATCTTCCATTGTCTTGGCACATAAACACGCAACTTTACGAGCGAATGCTATGAGCCTTCGGAACTTAGCGCGCTGTTAAGCGCTTTTCGGAATTAAGCCCTTCACGGTTTTAAGGTCTTAGCGTTAAACAAGTGCCTAGTTTTAGCGAATCTCATTTGTTATTTTTCTATAAAGCAGAGATCGAATATCTTTAGAGGAACTTGTGCTCCAGTATATTTGCTACGTGAAAAATTAACGCTGTCTATCAAAATCTCTAATAACCACTACATATTGTTTTCTACTAATTTCATCTAATCGTCTTCAATGTTTAAATACTTGATACTGGCAAAATGCATAAAGCACGATGTCAAAAATTAAAAAAAAGTACAATGACCGGGCATTAAAAACTAGCAAGTGAACTGAGGTCACACTGGACTAAAAAACCTATACATCGAGTTAAGAATCCTATTTCCCTTACTTATAAAGTGAATATAAAAGGATAATTACCACAGATCTGTATAAAAAAATAGTCCATAGTTGTTTTGCTGCTAAGTGGTTATATAGTTGCTTTGCATTTATTTTTTATTTATTTTATTTTTATAATCAAAGGAAAACTTACAGCTAGGTACATAGACAATTACAATGAATAAGAAAAGAAGGCCAATTAAAAGTTTCCACAAGTAGAAAAGAAGAAATATGTAAATAGACGGATTCACACAATAATACACATCAAGAGTAAATATTTTACAGACAATACATTACATTTACAGATTTTCACTCTACAATTTTTTGCAAATGACATGCATGGCGTTATACATCGGGCCCCAAACTAGGCTTAGCCTGTATCTTGGTGACCCAAGTTTAAGATGTTGCCAGCCTTGGATTTGCGCATCTACATGCATTTTGTGAGAAAAGGATAAAAAGCAAAAAAAAACATCTATGAATATAATTATAAACAACTATATGTCTCTCTCAGTGTATTGTGTGTGTGTGTGTGCGTGTGTGCGCGTGTGTGTGTGTGTGTGTGGGTGGGTGGGTGTGTGGGTGTGTGTGCCCGCGCGCGTTTTTTGTGCGTAACAATAACAAATAACAAGTCGAGTAAAGTCGTTAAAAATAATTGCTAAAAACAAGCCTCTTTAAATTTATAGAACTAGTATTAAATAAATCTATATCCAGTTCCCCATCAAGGGAATTGTAGCATCTGCAGGCCCTAATTAAGTAGCTGTTTCGCCTGTAACTACTGTCTACGGACGGAACATAGAGAACATGGTGGACATTCCCCACGTACGGACTAAGCGCTTCGATTCCAAATTCTTCATACGCACAGCGAGGATGTGGAACTCTCTGCCGGCGTCTGTTTTTCCCGCGAAGTACAATTTAGGTGTCTTGAAATCTAGAGTAAACAGGTTTTTTTCTAGGTAAGCGTGCTTCATCTTAGACTGCAACCTGCTTAACATCAGGCAGAGTATTGTCAAACGCGTACCTATTTTTACCAAACTCAAAATAATAAACTAAATCGACAGCCCCGTTGGCTCATTGGTATACCTGCCTTGAGAGCTGTAGGGCGTGGGTTCGATTCCCACTCAGGGCAAACATTTTGTGAATAAACAAATGTTTGTTCTGTGTCTGGGTGTTCTGTATGTATTATAAGTATGTATTTACAAAAAAAAAGTATATAATGTATTCTATCAGTTATCTGACTCCATCACACAAGCTCTGCTTAGTTTGGGGCCAGATGGCGCTGTGTGTATAGTTCTACGATATTTATTATTTATTTTATTTAAGTGGACAAAGGTACTATTAAAACTCCACATGAATCTGTACTACCAAAAGCATCTTCACATATTTAGAAATACATGATGAATTTATTTCTGGTACCACATCACAAATACAAACTTTCTAACGAGTTTCAATAGCTCAAAATCTGTTAATTTAGAAAGCTTATCACAAAAGTTTTCCACTGAAACGTCTTCCAAACCTTCCCAAATCGTTTTAAAGGACATATTACCTACAAGTTGTTAAATACGCCTGCCAGTCATAAGGAAAATAGGAGAAATGGGTCGTGATTTCCTTTTTGGATACAAGCATGTTCGTACAATGGAACACTCGTCTTTGTAATCTACCTTCTATTAGAAATCAACAGCATGATGCTGTAGGGGCTGCGTGCACTAATAGCGATGCTATAATTTAAAAAATTAAGAGATTTTTTTAAAGAACCACTATAACGACTTTCACTACTTTTACTTTTATTTGCATGACGAATATTTTAACTACAGGGGTTTTTCTAGGTAAGCGTGCTTCATCTTGGACTGCATCCTTTTTTTTTTTTTGTCCAGGGAAAATACTTTGTGTATACCACCGGCCCAGGGCGGGCACGGTGGTTATGTGGGACTCTCCGTCCTAATGACGGCCTACCCACTAAAAACCCTGGAGTGTTCCACCTCGGCGCTTTGTGTCGAGGCTGCGGGCACGCTTTCGCACTCTACCGCGGCCTCGACAGCGCTTGTCCTCTCGGACACCACCTCGGAGCCCAGGCTCCCTTGCCACGAAGACGATGTGTCGGAACACCAGATCGTCATCCACCTCGGAGACCACCACCGAAAAGAACGTCAGACGGCCCCACGTCTGCACGCCCGTGGTCTCCATGCGACGGGTCAGATGAGTGGCCCCGCCGCCTGCCACTTTGGCCGCTGGGAATGGGTATCGCCTGCAACACCGGCACTCCTCCCATCCCGCAGCCCCCTCCCGTCAGAGTCGCTCCAGCATGGCTCTCAGCACGGCCCCACAAAGAAAACCACGCCGTGAGTAGCCCTAGGCCACCACCACGAGCCCATGTAGATCGCCGCACAGCTAGCGTCCTCTCGCTCCAGATATCTTGGACTGCATCCAGCTTAACATCAGGCAGGGTGTAGTCAAACGCGAACCTATTCTGTATAAAAAAAAAAAACATTTTTCTTTATATTTAATTTTACTTTTTTACCGACTCAAAAAAGGAGGAGTAGCAAAAAAATCCGCTAATTATGAAAATAAAGCTAATAATAATTACTATAGCTGAAAAGTGGGCATATATTGTATCTATATCATTAGATCTCTTTCGATCACTCGACTATGCAAGCGAAACCGCAGGCAGCGACCAGTTTTAAAATAACAACTAAACTAAACTTTCAACAATATAAGTGTATAATGTGTAATATAATACTGATAATAATTATACAAGTAATGTTATTATTTATTATAGGCCTTTATTTTGCCCAGCGTTTGAGTATTGCCATACAACGCGGCAATGGGGCCAGCGTTTTGGGAACCATTCCCATTGATAGCGGTCTTTTAGAGTAGTTATTATTTTAAGTTATTTTATTTTAGGTCAATTCTTGTGTGTTTATTATATCTGATTACAGTAATGTTAACATTCAATAAATACAATATTGAGTCATGTCAAATACAATAACAGCTAAAATTATCAAACTAAAAATATTATATCCATAGTTCCATAACGTATCGCTAGATGGCGTTGTACGGAGTTAAAACGCGCAAGCAACATTTTCGCTCAATGCTTGAGCCATTTCTTGAAAGAATTTCAATGCATTACAAGATCTTACGATGATGTGATAATACGAAGTACCTACCCCTTTTTTCAGAGGGAGTGAATCTTAGACAAGAGTTTATTTCTTTTTACAATATTAATAAAAGCAATATAATAGATAAACAAAGCCCGTTTATCTATTATAATCACAAATCTCTGAAACAAATCCTTATCGGATATGCAAGAAGGTAATGTAATGTTACTTTTCTAAATTATACCCGACTACGAAATAAAAGGAGGGTTATATTTTTAGCGGTCCGTACTCTGTGCATCTATGTAATAACTTATAAGTATGTACTTATGTTATGTTTTATTAATAATTACAAAAATTACAAGTCACAAAAAAGAAAAAGCTCATTCATCTAATCTTACTAGTCTCAATAGCTTAGTCTAGTAATTTTACTCTATGTGTAGCGAAGCCGTGACTTTATTTTGTTACTAAAAATTACGTGTATTTTTTTTAATGGTTGACAAACTTGGTGTTTCACTACAGTTCACCTGATGTTAAGTGATGGTGTGGTCAAAGATGATAAACATACCTAGCCTGGAACTGGCTTTCAAGTGAGGCTGTCGGAACACGCTTGCTTGTCGGCAGTGACGGCAAACGGCGTGACGCTATTTTAAGCCGTCATGTCCCTACTACGCCTCTTTCCTCGATACCTTGCTATGGTTTTCCTATACCGGCAGCTCAAAAGTTAAAGTTCATTTTCAGGTTTGAACCCACGCTCTTCGGCGTGTGATCCAACCGCCAACCACTGAGCTATCATCGCTACAAATAATGAAATAATGTTTATAACATACAATTTAATTTGTTAATTATGTTTGTGTATGTTTGTTTGTTTGTTTGTGTCTTGGGAGAGGTCTATGTCCAGCAGTGGATAAATATAGACTGATGATGATGATGATGAAGGTTTAATTAATTTATGCTAATGTAATTCGAGTTATGGCAATAAACAAATTTATTTATTATTATTTACTTAATTGGTTTACAAATCCATTAGGTTTCACAAATCGCAGCTTTCAGTGGACGTTGGCCACACAACCTCGCAGTGTTACAACCAAGGAGTAAAGCGTCAACACCTTTTCAAAAAGTGTAAACTACTAGCCGTCACAGATATTTCGAGTAAATACTGCGCTTCCTGTAAAAAATACAAAATAAATACAAAACTATTGTTACCAATGATACATTATCTTTTAACACTTTTGTAACGAGTACAGACAGCGCTGTGACCAATTTAGCTCTGAAAGCGTATTTTTGTACTTATTATTATGGAATATCGGAAATGCTTACATTGTTGAAAGTATGTATAACGAGATACTTTGATGAAATTGTATATTTTGTGTACGTATTCCTTTTGCAGATCGTAGGTGCTGTAAAATCGAAAAAATATTTGAAAGAAAGGATCAAAAGACGAAAATTGCATGAACACATAAAAAAATTAGGTTGTCGTGTTGCATTATTTTACAGAGCGTGTGAACCTTTGCGTGTTCATTTATAGAAATAGTAATTGAATGATTGATTAACTCTTTATTGTACACACAAAAAATTAGTTTATAATAAAGAAAAAGAAAATAAACTTAATTAACAGGTGTAATAAAATTTTATTTAATTTAAATTCCAATAAAAAGATAAAATCAATCAATCAATAATAACATATCCTGATACATACATTTATATTAACTAGAATAACTAAAAATACACTAATAAATATAACTAATTTTATATAAATATAAAATGTATATGTATAAATAGAATATATAAGCGACAAATAATAATAACACCAATATAATTTTATTATTTTATTTGCGAAAGATAAAAAAAATTCTTTAGTGGTTTATTCATGAAATTCCGAATTGCGTGCGTGAGTACGGGAAAGTGACTTACTGTGGTGAAACATGACTTTTTGTGTTGCTTCCAAAACTCATTCGAAGCTTGTATATAGTGAAGTCATGACTACTTTACTAAAGCATCAATGGATTCGACTTTGGCTTTGTGTAACGTTGATTGTAGCAAAATCTGTAATTGTTGTGGCTTGGTGATAGATTTCATTACAAGGAGGTTGTCTAGGTAGGTACCACCGCAAGACCAGATATTCTGCCGCCAAGCAGACTCTGTAACTATTACCTACTGTGCAGCTGTGCTGCAGCTAGCGATATTACAAGGCTGATGAGACTTTTTTTTTTTTAATGTTTAATGCTTGACAGGCTAGTTGTTTGACCACAGCTCACCTGATGTTAAGTGAAGGTGTGGTCAAGAAGACTAACCATCAGTAAGGAGTACGAAAGCAAAGATGCCTTGGGCTTTGTTTTACTACTCAAAGTTCTATGTTCTGTGGTTATCTCTTGCCGTCAGGAAAGCATATCGATACTTTTGCAAAAAAAACTGAATGCACATAGAATTTATCAAAATCAGTGAATCAAACAAACCGTCGATAACAATTATCCCTATTGATGTTGAACTAACACTCCCCACATTAAACGGAAGAACAAAACGAACCAAACAAAGTATTGCGAGGATTATCAAACCGTTTTGCTATGGGGGATACGTGCCGACCAAATCGAGGTCTACGTCCACCTATAAAATATGCTTTTAAGAAGGGTCTTGTATAACTGGTACTTTAGTATGTGTCTTCCAGTTTACATTGACCTGCCTAAACACTTATTGTTTTAGGGTGTATAGATCTTGTAAAACTGGCGCTTAAATCCCCTATGAAAGCATACGTTGGCTGTACACAACAGTTATAAATGCGCTTGCGCAAGGACTGTTTTATTTCTACTAAGTGTAGTTCTTACAACTTTTTGTTTATATCATAGAATTAAAATACATGTAAACCATATTTTAATAATTTCATAGGCACGCCAATACTTACCCAATCTAATGAATTAGCTTTTTTTTAACCTCCGACGGAAAAACGACTGGGTGTTGTAATTTGACGTGTCTGTGTGTATGTGTGACTGTTGCATCGTAGCTCTCGCACCGATGAAACGATTTTGATTTTTTTTTGAAAAGGTGAATTAATCGGAAATGTTCTTATCTATGTTTGATGAAAATCAGTTCAAGATGGCCGCCGCCACAAAATGGCGGATTACATGTTTTGTCACAACTCCGTCAATATGTGTATCAAATGAAAGGGATTGACTAGTAGAATACTATACACCTGTCGGTGGAGTTTTTTTAAAATTTATACTTGTTAACGATTTAGTATTGGTATATATTATTAGTCTACCCTGTTACCTTATTTGGTAAAATATCTGCTTCAAACGATTCCCACCAGGACACACATTTACGTGCCGAAAAAGGTTCATTCTGTATCTGCGTGTTCTGTATATCATTATAAAAAAGTAGTTAAGTATTCAATCAGTTATCTGGTTCCCGTAGAACAAGCTTTGCTTAGTTTGGGGCTAGACGGCGCTGTACGAAATATCTTACAATATTTACTCATATCAAATTTTATCATTCAATCAACATTTCGATACTCCGGGAAAGAAAGTATGTAAAGGTTCGTAAAGTTACAAAAACTTTACAGATGAAACAATAAACGCGAGCCAAAATGACAATTTGCTCATAATTTTTTTCGACTCATATAATAGTCGATTATGTCACTGGAGCACTCGTATTTTTACGACCATTACAATAGCGATACGCCTAACTTATTAAAGAGGTACGATGAATTTAAATTTAGAATTAGAACGTTTTTATATATACATTTTAAGTTAGTAAAGAGCTTTTTTTTAATTTTGAGACCTTGAATATTTTAAGTGTTATAAATGTATTCAAAATAGTAATTTTCGCCGAAAGTGGCTTTTTCGACCTTTCTTCTCCAAAGTATCGATATATCAAAAATGTATAGATAGGTAATTAATTAGTGAACAATGTTTTTTTATGGTTGATAAGCTAGGTATTCGGCCACAGCTCATCTGATGTTAATTGACGGTGTGGTCGAAGATGGTAAGCCACACTTAGCCTGGAATGAAACTAGCTCTGAAGTTAAGCTGCCGGAATACACCGTTAGGTAGTGGCAGGCTAGCCAGTACCTACTAGAAAGTACCCTACCACCATGCTATGGTTTCCTCACGATGTTTTGCTTCACCGGCAGCTCAAGCTCATAGTGAACTGACGGCGCTAACCACTGAGCTATCATTTGTTTTTTAGTTACACTGCCGCGTTCTGAAAACAGAGAAAGAGAAAATAATACTTGTCGGAATGAACATCGAAATTTATTCTCTATAATGATTTGCTCTACAATGGCGCACCCATGGCCTGTCAGTTTGCGTTATATTCCGCAAGGTATTAATTTTATATTCATGACGTCACCGCTTGCTAATCCTCTTCCCATATGCAGTACAGATTGCAAACTAAGCTTGCAAAGTACTTCGTTATGAAATAAATATCGGTGAATATTTATATGGCGCTATCAATCACCTAACTAGGCAAAGTTTGTAATCGGATCCACATAATTGATAGAATGTTGTACATACTGTGACATATAAACACCAAGACATGTTTAACTGTGATGATGATGTTGTGGTAGGTGATGAAGCAGAGCTTCAACAAAATCAGCTAACAAGTCATCACATCAATATTACAAACGTGAACATTTGTCTGTTTGTATGTTACTTTTTCATACACTAACAGCCGCACTCAGAAACGTTTAATGCAACTTTAAGTCATTACTAAGTAAAGATTTAAAAAAGTTACATCTCAGAGTCAGTTAATCGTCTGTTAGTAAGCTTAATGAGCACTTAACTTTAAAGGACGCTAGATCCTCCCTTAAGTTCTTAATGAGTGATTTGACAATTGACATTGGGGTTTGGATTGCATTATTTTTAATTTAAAGAATAATGGATTTTGTCGAGTTTATTGAGTTTGTGGACTATGTAAGAAGATATAGAGAAGTAGGGCCGAGGCGGTATTTACGAGATTATTCCGATCCTTTTACAAAATACTCAGGTCAAGATTTTTTTGCGCGATACAGGTTTTTACCTGAAACAGTAAGAAATGTAATATTGCCAATTTCAATGTATTTTTAAATTTTTGATAAAATAATAATACTCCTAAAGAGCATGAAACGAACTTGATTTGAACCGAACACACAACACAGTAATGAATGACGTTTGACAATTTTGACATTAAATTTTTTTTTTTTTACACCCAAAAATAAATGATGCCACAGTGGAAAAAAGAAAAAACATTGTATTTTACTAACGTAAAAAAGTCTTTTAATGACTTCTTTTTAGTGGAAATTACGACAAACTAAAGAAACAACTATTAATTAACGCTTATATCTATTTTTATGTCTTTATCTAATTTTCTTATGCGATTGTTACAAGCTTTTTTTATTTACGGCAACACAGACACTTTGCCGACAAATTATCGATAGAAATTTAGGAAGTCGCCTTCCCTACGGATTTTTAAATCTGACTTTAACTAATGAACCCTTAAATTATGTCTCTGTGATGTAAAGATATTTAACTCATTTAATGTTAATTAGTTAAGTGACAATTAGGACATATTTAATTAACGTCTCTGAGTTCGGCTGTAAGACATTAAGAGATTGAAGAAAAATTTGAAGTGGATATAGCTTCTAATTCGGTTTAAAGCATAGGATAATTTTTATCTATAAATAAGGGGGTAGGGAAACTTGCAGGGCATATCTAATTGATTGATGATAATTAGTGAACATTATGAAAATGTTTGTGTTTGCGTGTGGATCTGTTCACTAGACTCATTAAATATTTTTTTTTTAGAAATATGTTTGCGTTTGACCATTCTGGTGTGTTTTTGTGTCGAACAAGACTCCCTACTGACGATAAGAGATAACGCATGTACATGACCATTGCAGAGATGCCTACATAAAACTTTGAGCAACAACATAAAGTCCAGGGCATCGCCGCTTTGGCGCTCATTACTATGAGACTTTCGATAGCCTTGTAGTTTTACTAGCTGTAGTCCCCTTCAAACCAGAACACAGCAATATTTACACACTACTACTTAGTGGCAGAATCGCTGAAAGAAACGCCGGATTTGAAGACATATTGTACCCCCCTCTGAAAGTATAAACATAGGTACCCTCGATAAAGCCACTGGCTTTTATATACCAGAAAATGATTTAGTTCACGTTCGAAGGTAGGTGTACTATCATCTTCGACTACATCATTTAACATCGAGTGAGCTGTGGTTACAATTAGCCAGTTATCCAGTAAAAAAATATGATTCCCGTATGATAGCGATTAAAAGCTTTTTTTCTGACGGTACATAGACTCGCGATCGCCTTCAATCTTTACAACGTACAACAAAGTTGCACAAAATATGTAAGGTGCGTCACGCTGTTGTCTCAAGCGAGTGACAGCGAAACACAAGCCCCATTGTGAATACCCCTTTACGAGGGAATCCAAGTCACAAGGAATTACGTAAGGTCGACATGATGATTGCAGAAATGTCACGTTTTCGATACTACACTGATTGTTATAAAACGCAGAAATTGTTATACTAAACTTTAGCTTTCGATGCAAGGATATTACACTATGAATACGTAACGAGCCGCGTTTATGTAACTCAACGGAAGTCGAGTTAAGTTGGCGCGGAATGGTAGGTAGGTATATGATACATACATTATTGATTACGTTGATGTTGATGTACGTTTATTTATTGTTTTGACTTATTTTCGTATGTTTTAATAATTTTTAGATACTACTAGCGACCCGCCCCAGCTTTGCATGAGTGCAATGTAGATACTAATATGGTGCATAATGTACTATACATATTATAATCCTTCCTCTGGAATCTCTCTTAAGTCTATTAATGGAAACCGTATTAAAATTCGTTGCGTAGTTTAAAAGATCTAAGATGGCGGGAAACGACGTATTTAGAGATGTACTAGTGCATTATCTCTAATTTAAGTATTAAGATGTGTCTTTGTTAGAATGTATGTGTATTTTATACTTATGTATATTAAACTGATCATGCCCATTATTAGTAAATTTTGAAATGGACAATTTACTTAGCATACATATCTACGAGTACATTATCTACATACGAACATTACAAGTTAAATAAAAACTTATAATTATGATCTACCCTAAACTTTACGAGAAAAGCGTTCTATAGAATCTTATTTTTCTTTGTTTATAGTAACTACTCAGATTTTTTAAAATTGTAAAAGTAATTAAAAAAAAAAGAAAAAAAGTAGTTAGTCTTGAGCTGGTTCGATTTCCATACAAATAATTTTTTGCCATTTATGGACAAATGGAGCATAATTTTACTGTGAAATCACAGCTACTGGCATTTAATTTGGTCTTTACTTGCGGTAAAACACAATTGCTTGAATAAAAAAGTATATTATTAGCATAAATTATTTGTATGGAAATCACCTTAACAGCCCAGTAATTTTGCTAGCTGCAGTACTCTTCAAACCAGAACACAACGACTTCCTGCTAAGGAAATCTACCACCAAGAAAAAAGAGTTAAATAAAATATCGTAGGACATTACACACAGCGCCATCTGACCCCAAACTAAGCACTTGTACTATGGTAGTCAGACAACTGATAGAATACATAAATAGTTAAGATACACTAAACATAATAATAAATATTTAAATAAACAAAAGTGGTGCTTTTTAGTTTCCTGAACAGTCACTGTGCCTTAAACAGCAAAGAATGCATTCAACAATACAGCATACAGCCAGTAATAACTAAACCCCAGTCTTCATTTAAAGCCCGGTAGCTCTGCAAATGGGCACTCATGATGACGAAATCTCACAAAACCTACACTAGACCATACAAAGAGACAACACACTTTGTCATCGACGGCAACCTAAGTAGCCTGTACGAAGTCCTCGAACAATAGCTCTGCATTCATATACAAACATAGAATTGAGACGTAGAACGACTCATTAATTTTCAAAGTCGGTAACTCTGGTAGCTGCTGAAACAAAAGACGGGATTCCAAAGGCTGACCAGACTGTTTCGAATGACAAAAGCGACCAGGCTACGTATTACACGCTCATGTGGCTGGTGTTGCCAGAGGAAATCTACTCTCTCTATGTTTTGTATAAGTATCTATATATGTTATGTTATACAATAGCGTTGCAGAATGCAAATACAAATAATCACTGTTGTAACTGGAACGACTGATAAGCGGAAATAAACTAAATATATACCTTGAACATTCAAAATGAACTTCCGCAAAGTAACGCCTGAATCAATCCCGCTAATATGAGGATTTAAATTTGAAGCGGAAATAAACTATCCATATACCTTATAGCAATTATAGCTTAGTGATTAGCGCAAATACATTTTAATTAATTTGAGCGGTCCGTGAAAGAAAACATCGTGAGGAAATCGTAGCACTTCTTAGCAGTCTAATTCTCGGCTCGATTCGACCGGAACACGTGATTAGGTGATTGTTGAATGGTAGCTACCAACCTTACAGCGAAATTCTGCCGACAATCACGTGTTTCGGCAGCTTCACTTGAGAGGTAATTTTAATTCTAGACAATGCGTTTACCGTATTCGACCTCAACATTAAGATCAGGTGACCGGTGGTGAAACAAGGAAAGTAGCAGATTTTCATCATATCTAAAAATGTACGAAACTAAAATTTGTCTGAAAATGACAGCCATAGATAGAACTGTCTTTATTTTTAGAAAATGTAGTACTAAATTTATGCCTTGAAATGAAGATCTCATAACTTTTTCGTACATCCTGAAAATTACAATTTAGATATTTGTTTACATGTATTAACATACTTTTAATCTGTTAAATTGGTTAACATAGAGTATAAATTGGATATTTAAATATAATAATAATAAACATAGAACACTACGAGCAAGAATTTTGTACCTGTAACCTAGCAACACTACATGACCATTGTCATTGAAATAGTATTCTACAATCGGAACGGTGAAGTGTGAAGGATTTGAAGATTGCCGTGAAAGCCTTTTCTTCTGTTCGCTTATCCGTGATTAGTCTCGGTGTCTAATGACTTATTTATAGATTCATATAGTCGATAAAACTAACTACAGAAAAACAACTCCATGCTTATATCTAACCGTGGACACATAATAACAAAAGAATCGAGGAATCGCGAAGAAAAATTTTTGTAGCGATGTTTTTTTTTTTTTTTGTTGGTTCTTATTATTTTAATTTGTATTGTATTTGACATTGATTTACTATTATTATTATCATAATTTTTTTTATTTTTTTTTTCTCACTGACATGCTTTTATATTTATATGTTTAATTTAATTTTATTTTTTTAATGAGATATTGTAAATAATTATGGACCGAAATCCGAAATAAATGATTTTATTATTTATTATTTTTTTTTTTTTTTTATTCATTTTGTCTCTCTCCTGCAAGGGAGGTACATTTATTATTATTATTAGCGCGGTCGGTTCGCATGCCGAAGGGCCACGTTCAAACCCCAACAATGAGCTTGAGCTACCGGTGAAGTAAAACATCGTGAGGAAACCATAGCATGGTGGTAGGATACTTTCTAGTACTCGGCTGGGTAGCTATCACCCTCAAGTCGAAAATCTGCCGCCAAGCATCTAACGGTGTGTTCCGGCAGCCTCTCTTGAGAACCAGTTCCATTCCAGGCTTGGTGTGCTTTACCATCTGCGACCACACCGTCACTTAACATCAGGTGAGCTGTGGTCAAACACCTAGCCAGTCAAGCATTAAAAACAAAAGAGTCGAGAGTGAATCGGTATTATCTTCTAGGCAAGCGTGCTCCATTTTAGACCGCATTATCACTTGTGATGGCTGTCAAACGTAATTTTTTAAACATTATAATATACAACTTATAATAAATGCAGAAACCCAGACATAGAACAAACATTTGTTTATACCACAAAATGTTTAGATTCAGCTAGATCAAAATGTTTGGTTCAGCTCTAAGAGATATACTACCAATGAACCATCAGGGCTGTCAAAGTTGTGTAAAGATTAGTGTATTCCAGTCTATCGGATACTGACTTTTGTTTGACATGAATAAGTGTACATTATTGTACCTAAATTTTAATAAAATGAATTGAAAATTGAATTGAATTGAAGCTGGAAAAATTACACAGTTATTGAGATTAATCATCGAATTTTTCAATGTAATAAACGTTTTCTCAAAACGAAGTAAATTTGAGCTTCTAATTGTTAGCACTCACGAAAAAGCTATGCAAATCAAACCACACACAAAGTTGAAAATCTGGCACCTTACAGTATGTTCCGGCAGCCTCACTTGAGAGCCAGTTTAGTACCAGACCCGATGTGCTCAGCGTCTTTGACCACACTTAATATCAGGTGAGTTGCGGTCAAACATCTAGCTTGTCAATTATAAAAAATCCTAGCTAAAATGCAAGAATCTCCAAAAAATCCAATCAAACTGTACAAACAGTGTTTGTCCGCAGATAGCATCCCTCAGTGTAAAGTTTCCATCTGGTTGTAAATAAAAGGGGAAGAGACAGTTGCATCTATTATTTATGGTAAGTTAAACTATGACTACACAAACAATATGCTTTGAGCATCGCTACACTCTGGGGTGATGGGGCTGTCTATAGGGATAGAAGTTTTTTCTCTCACTTGTAATAATGATTAGTATCGACTATGGTGTCACTAGTCGGCATCTATAGGATCTAACACAGCCAAAACCTTCTTTTTAAATTTACAAATAGGCTTGCGTTTGACCGAAGATGCAGTCTAAGATGAAATCGCATCGGAAATCATCGTTACTTAACATCAGGTGAGCTAAGTTGTCAAATACAGCAGGAAGTCGTCTAGGTAGGTATCACCGCGGTACTAGATGTTCTACCGCTAAACAGTAGTGTGTAAACATTACTGTGTTTCGGTTTGAAGGGTACTGCGGCTAAATTGCTGGACTGTTGAGACTAACCATCGAAAGTCTCAAAGTAATGAGCGCCAAAACAGCGATGCCCCGGACTTTGTTTTGCAACTCAAAGTTCTGTGTATTGCCGCAATGGTCATGGGCATGCGTTATCTCTTACCATCAGGAGATCGCATCGTTCGTCTCATTACTTTTTCATTAAAAACTTAAATTAATTTATAAAAAAGGGCGCAAAAAAAAAATGAAAAAAGGTCTAATATTTTATGTCGAAAGCCTCAGAACACTGTTCGTACTTAACAAGTTTTCGCTATATGCTTTATAGTAGTCCTACTGTTTCAATATAATGTGATCACACCCCTTTGAAGCGGATAATCCGACGTCCTGAAGTGTACCTACTGCTTAATTTTATTGGCGATTAAATTGTCCGGCAGCGTACAGTGCTGGCAAATAAACCCGCGCATCAAGGGTACTTGTAATTCACGGAGCGGTATTATTTATTGTTATTACTTGTAGGGATACGTATCATAGATTGAATGGAATTTTGACGTCGGTTTTATTTTTGTCAAGTTCTAGTTTAGATTAGAACGAAGCTAGTCTATTTTAGAACCAACTATTTTACTTACTTATTTGAGAACTAACCTTTTTTGTCGCACTGGAAACTACAGCGTAATAATTTATTTGTAGTATGTTGTTATATAGTAAGTGTCAAAATAAATGTTTTCTTTCTTTCTTTTATTTTTTTTTGTTTCGCAAATTTTCCTGATATCTAAAAAAAAAAGTTTTTTTTTTAATTCCCAATATCCCTCGATTTATTTAGTTTTGTTTATTTTTTTTGACAGCCCCGTTGGCTCATTGTTAGTATATATGCCTTGAAAGCTGTAGGACGTGGGTTCGATTCCCACTCAGGGCAAACATTTTGTGAATAAACAAATGTTTGTTCTGTGTCTGGGTGTTCTGTATGTATTATAAGTATGTATTTACAAAAAATAAAGTATTTATGTATTCTATCAGTTATCTTTTTAATAATAAGTTGAAGACAACGTGTAAAATAAAATAAAAAGAAACAAATTATAGAACAATTACAATTTTTGGTCACTAGTCATCGCAGTAGGATACCCTGTGTTGCGATGACTAGTACTCTGCTGGCTTCTGGCTTCCATCACACAAGCTCTGCTTAGGTTGGGGCCAGATGGCGGTGTGTGTATTGTCCTACGATGTTAATAATAATTTAATAATTAATTCATTAATATACAATACAATATTTGTTAATTTAAAATAATTTTACATGATTAGTTATGTATTATATATCAGTTTTGCGAAAGGGATAAAAGGTATGTGTAAAAACTGCCAACAATACCTTCACTAATTGAATACAATACTTGTCTAAAATCCAAGACAAGATTACGTGCAAACGCATCGACGGTTAATCTAGTTCAAGATATAAAAAATAGCTATATTATAACTCATCCGCCGTACAATACTTCGTTAGTTAACCCTTTATTGTAGTACAACAAGTTAGCAGTGAGATAGTTTAATACAATAGCTTTATTTTTTACTTTATCTCACGTACTACTTGTTTACATAAATAAATCTTGGAAAGAATTGTTAGGGTTGCGTCACACATGACATTTTGAGCGCCTGCGAGCAGCGTTAATAGTCGCCCATCGTCGCTTAAGGTGGTTCGATTTCCATACAAATAAATTTTTGCAATTCATAGACAAATGGAGCATAATTTTATAGTGAAATTACAGCTACTGGCATTTATTTTGGTCTTTATTTGCGGTAAATGACAAATGCTTGTATAAAACAGTAGATTATTGACAAATCTCCAAATGATCCGTAGCAAGACAATGCTAATAACTCGCAAAATACGATGCGATTTTAAATCGCTTTTTCAAAAGCCTGCATTAAAAACATCGTGTGAGCTTACCTTTATGCAAGTACAAAGCGTTCTGTTGCTCAGTAATAATATGTTAATTTACATTTAATAAAATCGTGAGTAAAGCCGAGGACACATGATTGTCCATGGGGACAATGGAATGAGGACAATTGCGCTAATCCATTTTATTGCGGGCCACGAGTTGGTGTCTTGAGACAGTCGGGAACACAAGTTTATGAGATTTTTAGACGTTAGTCGGGATCTAATATTTTCGGGTGCACAAAATACAAAAACGTAGCTAACCAAAGTAAATCAAAAAATATAACCACTACCATACGTACATGTGTTTTTATAAGTATTAGTGATAAAATACTAAGATTTTTGAAACAGTAATTTTTTTTGTTATTTTTTTTATTCTTGCAGTAAACATTTACTGTCATGATCCATACCAATCCTAATAATGTAATTGTAATTTATTTTGTAGCTATGATAGCTCAGTCATGGTTAGAGCGGTCGGTTCGCACACCGAAGGACGTGGGTTCAAACTACCAACAATAAGCTTGAGAAAAACATCGTGAGGAAACCATAGCGTGGTGGTAGGGTACTTTATAGTACTCGACTAGCTAGCTAAAGTACCTAACAACAGCCTCACTTGAGAGCCAGTCTCATTCCAGGCTAGGTGTGTTTGCCTTTACTTGCTTCACTTAACATCAGTGAGCTGTGGTCATACACCTAGCCTGTCAACAAAATAATAATTATCAAAGATAATACCCTAGTAGGTATAAGTTAACTGTATTTTATGATTTTACATGTACACTGGTGCCCAACTCTATCCGCATCGCGGCCCGCTCCCAATTCCGGTCCCCTAAATCAAATCCCAATTGTCACCAAAAAGCGTTCTATGCAAATGAAAGAATGGCCTAGTTGAGATTAGTACACTCTCAATGCGCGTAATTAGGAGATTTATATGCAAAGCACTTTGTGGTATACATTATTAGCTCATAATATATATTTAAAGGGAGTGTATACACGGCCTAATGTCAGTTTGAGAGTGGGTCACTCCTGTTGTACCAGATTTATGAGCGGGAATGATTTAATAAGTGTGTGATAACGTATATTATTTATTGCCTAGATAGTTCCCAGGACCGTTGGTCAGTATTTCTGTTCCATCTGCCTTCTTATGTTAATTAAGAAACGGAAGGATTGCTTTCAAGCTAGTTTTGTGATTTATGAGACCTAACTTTTACGAGTTGAGCATGAGTGAGGCTTATTCAACAGGATGTCATGCCTTGACAGACAGTTTGCACTTGCAGCTTTACGTATAAACGTTGGTTAAATTTAATCTTTACTTAAAGTAGTCTGTATCTATAATACGCGCGACATTTGACAGGACAATTTAAACCATAATTGTTTATTTATCTTAAGCCAACCTTTACAAGAAAGACCTACAGAAAATATTTCACATCTTTGGCAGATTTTGAAATTGACAGACTAGATGTTTGATGTCTTTTTATCCGTCCTGCTTCCACTTAACATTCCCCCGATATTGTCGGGGACCTTTTTTAGGTTAGCATATTTTATGTCCAGTTATTATTTCCCGACTAGGTTGTCGAAGCTTCACTTGGCTGCCGAATCTTCAACTAGGCTGTCGAAACTCCAACGAGGCTATCGAAACTTCAATGAGGCTGTCGAAACTTCCATTATACACTGCGTATACCTACCAGTTACTACGACGGTTTATTTATATTCAAGCTCTAACATTTAAGTATTATTTTCAAACATCTTCATATATGACCCTGGTCAAATGCAACAAAAAATTAGTTACAAAGACTACGACAAACACATCTTTCTATAGTTGACATATTAACAAAGAAGGCTATAGACACAATAGTTTCGCAAGGAACTCTGAACTTTGATATTGTTTTCGATGTTTGTTGCTGAATAGGAGATGTCTACGTCAGTCACAGTGAAACCCGTGTCAATTTTTTATAGCTAATGCATATTTGATAAGACACGAATAGGATCGACCCCGTGAGAAATGATACTTTTTTTGCAAAGAAAATTTTAGTCGTTTTTAGGGTTCCGTACCCAAAGGGCAAAAACGGGACCCTATTACTGCGACTTCGCTGTCCGTCCGTCCGTCTTTCACCAGGCTGTATCTCAAGAAAGGTGATAGCTAGACAGTTGAGATTTTCACAGGTCATGTATTTCTGTTGCCGCTTTAACAACAAATACTAAAAAACGGAACAAAAACAATATTTAAGGGGGCTCCTATACAGCAAACGTGATTTTTTTGCCGTTTTTATAGAGAATGGTACGGAACCCTTCGAGAGTCCGACTCGCACTTGGCCTGTTTTTTGTTTTACATATGCAAGAGAATGTAAAATAATAGTCTTCAAATATTTACAATAATAATAATAAATATCACAGGGCATTACACACAGCGCCATCTTAAAATCTCATGTTGGTAGTATGTCTGCTCCAAGAGCAGAAGGGCGTGGGTTCGATTCCCACCCACGACAAGCATTGTGTGATGTAAACAAATGTTCGTTCTGTGCCTGCTGGGTGTACTGTATGTATTATAATTATGTATTTGCAAAAAAAAACTATTTAAGTATTCTATCAGTTATGTGTCTTCCATAGTACTAGCTATGCTTAGTTTGGGGTCAGATGGCGCTGTGTGTAATGACCTACGATATTTATTTATTTTATAGTCGTAATATTAGTCGTACTTGGTGGTAGATTTCCTTAGCAGGAGGTCGTCTAGGTAGGTACCAACGCAGTACCAGTTATTCTGCCCCTAAGCAGTAGTGTGTAAACATTACTGTGTTCCGGTTTGAAGGGTACTGCAGCTAGCGAAATTACTGGGCTGTTGAGACTAACCATCGAAAGTCTCAAAGTATTAAGCGCCAAAGTAGCGATGCCCTGGACTTTGTTTCGTCACGAGTACTGTGTATCGCGGCAATGGTCATGGATAGTATGGTTGTAGCGATGATAGCTCAGTGGTTAGCGCGGTAGTTCTGCATGCCGAAGGGCGTGGGTTCAAACCCCAACAATGAGCTTGAGTTGCCGGTGAAGGAAAACATCGTGAGAAAACCATAGCATGGTGGTAGGGTACTTTCTAGTACTCGACTGGCTGGCTACCACGCTCAAGTTGAAAATCTGTCGCCAAGCACCTAACAGTGTGTTCCGACAGCCTCACTTGAAAGCCAGTTCCATTCCAGGCGAGGTGTATTTACCATCTTCGACCACACCGTCACTTAACATCAGGTGGGCTGTGGTCAAACACCTAGCCTGTCAACCATGAAAAAAAAAATGGATAGACGTTATCTCTTACCATCAGGAGAGCGTCTCGTTCGTCTCATTACTTTTTACATAAAAAAATGAATATTTAATTATTTTATAGTCGTATTTTGCTTTCGGCGTAGTGGGTATCATGCTTCGTGTGTGGTTGCAACATAACCATTTTATTTTTTGCCACGACGTCCATGTTATGGCTTCTTAGTTTTTTAATACAAAGCGAACATACGTGTATGTACTTAGTTATTTAAATGAATTTTCCCTAAGTTGAAAAAGTAACGAAGTCACAAAAACGTCCAACTGGAAAGTCCGCAGCTACTGCAAAAACAAATTCAAACTTCAAAACCATACGAAACAAGTAACATTGTGGAAACTCATTCCCATTCGTTTTTTTCCCCTGTAAGGTAAACCTTCAAATAAGCAAAAAACTGAGGAAAGAGTTTCAAAACAAATTTTTACATGTAACGATTTTTAACCTTAATTCAAGTTATAGTTATACACTTGTGGCTGATACAAATTTGAAATATCTGTATAATATATAGGTATATTTTTTGTATTTATACACACTTGTAAAATTTTATCCAAACCCATCCAGCTGCCACGACCAAGCGCTCGAAGAGTCAACACGTCCTGAGGATGCCTCGTGTAGAGGCGAAACAGGTGTCGGCAACTGGTTACTGCAGAGAGAGGAGGATTTTAAGACTTGTGGTTATTTTAATTAGATTTTTGTCAAATTATATTTTTAAAGTTTATATCAAATTAGTGATAGATATTAAGTAAAATTAGGTTTTTTTAATTAATAAGTTGTTGCCAAATTAGTCAAATTTAAGTCCTCATCACTGTTGTAACTGGAACGACTGTTAAGTGGAAATAAATTAAATATATCCAGCTGTTTTTGCGTGAAAGAGTGACAAACATCCGCACATACAAACGTTCGCGTTTTTATAATATTAGTAGGACGATGTGCGTGTGGGGACTTCAATGGACTTCAAAACGGTGAGACTGGTTTTGATAAAATTAACAAGCGATCTTCAGATAAACCAAGCGGGCGATCTTATGAAGTTTGGTAGCGATCGTATAAACAGATTTTTGTAAAGTGCCCCCGTGAGAAGCCCTAGCGCGCTTGTTCCCTGTAATCGGTTAATGTAAACGCCACGACAACTCGTAATTCTAAGGATTCTAAAAAAAAAAAAACTTTAGTTTCGAAATAGCTGTTAATAGTACCGGGTTAGCTAGGCAAAAATGTCCGAGTAAAGTTTACCAGCACTAATCAAGCTGGATAGAAAACGTAGCTTTTTTCAATCAAGTCAACAAACTAATTTAAAAACGCTGTTTTTCTTCAGGAATGTTTGCGGGTTGAAACTTTAAAAATGGTAAGTAATATAAGAAGTGAAAACATACCTTAGATACTATTTAAATCTAAACTTACTTAAAATAGTTTTAAGTGACATTTAATTATGTGGACATCATTATTTTTTTAAGTGACAATGGGATTCAAAAGTTATATATTTAGTGTATTTCGATGACAACAGTGACAAAGATTTTTTTTTTTTTTAAATAATTTAAATTAAAAATAATTAATTTAAAAAAAAAAATTTAATCTAATTACCAGCTCTCAGTCGGGGTTCGGGTAATAATGGTCATCAGTAATATTGTTTTTGTCTCAGTTGATCTCTTGTAAATCTCAATGATAGAGACAGCTATAACATCATTTTGATTCATTTCGGAGAGTGTGTTTCAGATCTTTAATTCCCTCGAGTCCATTTTTCTATCGGACGGTCAGGAGCTCGGAAAAGTGATATCGTTTCATTGCTGAGGTTCCAAAATCCTGTTCGAAACGATTTTCGAATCTACTTTCACTGTTCGAACGTCTAAAGCGTGGAATACGTTACCCGAGTGGGTGCTCCTTGATAGGTACAATCTGGGTGTCTTCAAGTCGATAACTTCAACAAAAAAAAAAAAACTGAAATTGTTTTACCTATGATAGTTTTTGTTATAAATACCTATTTTATTTTTTTTTATGTAAGAAGTAATGAGACGAACGAGACGCTCTCCTGATGGTAAGAAATAACGCCTATCCATGACCATTGCAGCGATACACAGAACTTTGAGTAACAAAACAAAGTCCAGGGCATCACTGTTTTGGCGCTCATTACTTTGAGACTTTCGATGGTTAGTCTTAACAGCCCGGTAATTTCGCTAGCTGCAGTACCCTTCGAACCGGAACACAGTAATGTTTACACACTACTGCTTAGCGGCAGAATAACTGGTACTGCGGTGGTACCTACCTAGACGACCTCCTGCTAAGGAGTTCTACCACCAAGTGAATTTATATTACCAGACATAGAACGAACAGTTTTACTATAATTCTAAATATTTTTTAATTGAAAGAACTATTAACAATTGTGAGTATACCTAATACTAATTCTAAGCTAGGTGTGCTTTACTATCTTCACTTACACTGTCACTACTCATCAGGTGAGCTGTGGTCAAATATCTAGCCTGCAAACCTTAAAAAATACATTAATTTTTACTTTGTTTTGAATAAATCTACAGAAAAACCTGCAAGTAAAAATGTTGAAAGGTAACTTGAAAGGCAAATACAAAGTCGCTCGCGGTATACACACAATCTAGTACCTACTTACTTTAACCTTAGATTAAGATCCTACTAACCTCTCCTCTTTTTGTAATGGAAAATTGTAAAAAAAAAAAAAAATATGTAACTAAAGTTGACAAAGGTCACGGACCCCAGTGTCTGTGGAGGGTATAATTATAAATAAAAAAAAAATACAAAGTCATATTATTAAAGTTTTTTCCTGACATAAAATGTAGGCTACAAATTCGCTTAACTCATAGACAAAACTGAAATTAAAAAAAAAATTGTTTTAGTTTAAAAAACATTAAGACTATACCCTAATATATGTATGTAGGTATTGTAGGTACCTACGCTTTACCATTTCCTTATGAAAGGTGTTAACAAACCATATGTTTGAAGCATAGCATAGCTAGTTTATTCCTTTCCACCCATTTACCTCTCCAGAGCTGTTTAGAACAGTAACCATTTTAACAAGACCTGTCAATTTCTGTCTCATACCCCTTTATAGGCGGTTTTTGAGGGAGAATGGGGAGGTGGATAGGTCGTCCAATTTTGGATCATGAACGTATTTCGTATTTGTCTTTAGGCTTAGAGCATTCGCTATCTGAGACAGGAAATTAGGTTTCGATGTTTGTATGTGGCGTGGCGTAGCTGGGAGGGAGTTATGCAATATGTTATAAGCTTCGTAGTATATTTAGTGAAAATACTATGAAATGTGTAACGTAACACAATAAAAAATTGAAACAGTTAATTTTATTTGTGTTTTGCCAATATTTTTTTTTTTTTTTATGTTTGACAGGTTATGTGTTTTACCATAGCTTACCTGATGTTAATTGACGGTGTGGTTTAAGATGGGAAGCAAACCTAGCTATGCATGGAACTG
Organism: Biston betularia; assembly: GCA_905404145.2. Taxonomy (NCBI): domain Eukaryota; kingdom Metazoa; phylum Arthropoda; class Insecta; order Lepidoptera; family Geometridae; genus Biston; species Biston betularia. The sequence goes on from FR989863.1 coordinate 1,479,841, forward strand.
GCTTTCAAGTGAACACGCTATTCGGTGCTTGGCGATAGATTCTCAACTTGAGGGTGGTAGCCAGCCAGTCTTGTACTAGAAATTTCCTAAACACCATGCCTATTTTAAATTGTCTGGAATGACAATGTCATATGGAAAACAATTACGCAGATAGATGGATCGTTTCGCATCTCTTCTATTACACGACTGAATTATGATAGGTACGACTGATTACACGACTAACACGACCAAATAAAGAGAGTAATTTTTGTGTATTAATTTATGTATGTATGTGAGTTTCTTTATTCAACCATAACTTTTGTATACCGGAATGGATTTGGATGTATATGGTATCGTTAGAATCTTTACATCATCCCAAGTGAAGTTTTTAACACAGTTGTGTGTTTTGTTTCGTTTTTTTTGTAAATCCTACTTGTATTGTAAATGTCAAAGTTTGGATGGTTGGATAGATGTTTGGTATTCTTTCACGCAAAAACTACTGAACGGATTTGGATAAAATTTGATATGGAGGTAGCCGAGACCCTGGATTAACACATAGGCTACTTTTTGTCCTGAAAACATGTAGCGGGGAACACCGCGGGGCGCAGCTAGTAGGTACATACATTTAGAACGTCCTGACACAAAACAAAAATACATGTTGGTTACATAAATGATTTTAATGGTACCGATAATGTAAATATTTATTTTATTTTTAGTATTTGTTGTTATAGCGGCAATAGAAATACATCATCTGTGAAAATTTCAACTGTCGAGCTATCACCGTTCTTGAGATACAGCCTGGTGACAGACGGACAGCGAAGTCTCAGTAATAGGGTCTCGTTTTTACCCTTTGGTACGGAATCCTAAAAAAAACTTCTATTAGTTTTTTATATTAAGCTCGTTCGATGTTGAAGCGATGCTTCTCTACCACAGTAGGTACCTTTCTCGCTGACATAGGTACTTACAGCATAACCCGATCCTAATATTTAGCATTCGGACATCGTCTTTCAGCCAGCAACGCCACAATGTTTCCAAAGATAGACCCATAGTCATAGAGCTGTACATGTCCATGTCAGCAGAACATATCCATGCGGTGTTTGAATTTGGAACACATTTGTTTACTAAAAGTATTTTTATATTGACAATATTTTTTTATATTGACATGTTTCGATGTTGATATACCTTATTTTGACATGTAATCAGTGTTCTAAAACCCATTTAATGACATATTTAAAATTTTGAAGTGACTTGTAACATTGGTGTTGTCAATAAAGTATTTGTATTTGTATTTGTAGCTTTAACACTTTTACAAAACATTCTTTAACAATAATTAATCACAATTTTTATCTGAAAAAAGAAACAACATTTAAAGCTATTGTTTCACCAGTTCTTATAAATCGTTATTATTTAAATTACAATATAACTGTCACTTGTTTAACCTGACACAATCTCTAAATTTATCTATACACAGATAAATTATTATACATCGAAGTTATTACGCGGCAAATTCAAACTGTACTAAATGAAGTGTCACGCACTTTGTTTACATATGGTTGAGGGGCTTTATGTTTGATCACAACTCAACTGATTTTAGCACAATGCACGAATGTGCCATAGCCGAAGAAAAAAGAAAAAAAAAATCTCGACTGATGCTAAGTAAAAATATGTTTTTTTGGCGGGAACGCGGAAAGAGTCGTGTCGCCCCGTTGTATTTTTTCAAAAACTTTTATCGTGTGTTTATGAATAAAAATGGTGGTATTTTATTCATAAAGTGCCGGGTCACAAGCGCGAGTGTGGAAAAATGATATAATGTGGTGGAACATGACTTTTCGTGTTGCTTCCAAAACTCCATCGAAGCTTTATAGTAAAGTCACCACTACTTTACTAAAGCATGACTGGACTTGACTGCCACGGACTGTACTTGACCAAGACTGGACTTTTACTATAACTATAGCTACGAGGCAACTTATTTAACTTATGAAACTTGAAAGTATAACACACTTGACACTGGCGAAGCCAAAACTAAAAAAAAAAAAGAAAAAATATAATAATTGTAGAAGACTTACTTGTTTGCACCCGGGTTGCGGGTACATATAGGTATATTAGCTGAAATTTGCTATCGTCAGCCCGCCCCGTGACTTGCGTGATTCCGCCGCTAGCACACCTCCGCCATTGTTCTCAAATATTCCTCTATAATTAGAAGGTGCCACAGTTGATTGTATAATTTCACGGAGATTATAAACTTATTAGTATGAAGGTTTTATTTCTAATCGAAAAATTAAAAAAATTAATGTATGGGATAAAAATCTTGTAGCATAGAAATTTTACTTGACTTCAGTAGATATTTTTTTAAGTGTAAAAGTGAGACGAATGATACGCTCTCCTGATGGTAAGAGATAACGCATGCATTGCCCATGACCATTGCACAGAACCTTGAATAGCAAAACAAAGTCCGGGGCATCGCTGCTTTGGCGCTCAATACTTTGACACTATCGATTGTTAGTCTCAACAGCCCAGTAATTTCGCTAGCTGCAGTACCCTTCAAACCGGAACAAAAAAATGTTTACACGCAGAATTGGCTTGGCGGCAGAATGATATTATGTAAGATATTTGAATTTACATTTAAGCACCTCAAGCACCTCACCTGATGTTAAGTGATGACGCGGTCTAAGATTGGGCATGCTTGCCTAAAAGATACCGACTCAGACTCGACGTCTTGAACGCAACTAGTTTGTATCCATCTAAATAGATGGCTAGCTGAAAGTTACAATTAAATGGCGAAATGTAAGCTCGTAGGATGTCTAATATTTGGGTTCTAGCATATTAACTATAAATAAAATAAATATCGTAGGACTATACACACAGCGCCATCTGGCCCCAAACTAAGCAGAGCTTGTGCGATGGAAGTCAGATAACTGATAGAATACATAAATACTTTTTTTTTTGTAAATACATACTTATAATACATACAGAACACCCAGGCACAGAACAAACATTTGTTTATTCACAAAATGTTTGCCCTGAGTGGGAATCGAACCCACGCCCTACAGCTCTCAAGGCAGATATACTACCAACGAGCCAACGGGGCTGCCAAACTCACTAGTTATTATGCTAGAAGCAAGTATGCTAGTTTTATATATTAGTCACTACTAATATATAAAACTTGCAGATGCCTCGCGGTTTCACCCGCGTAGTTTCCGTTCCCGTGGGAATGCAGGGATGAAAGTAGCCTATGTCACCCGGGGATAGTGGATCATCCCAGCGGTGAAAGAATTTTTGAAATCGGTTTAGTCGTTTTTGAGTTTATTCGTTACAGAAATCCAAATCTTTCCTCTTTATAATATTTTGTGTAGTTAAAGTCGACAAGATCATAAGATTAGTTTGGCAAGAAGTTTGTATACAGAAAATGTTTTTTTTTTTTAATGGTTGACAGGCCAGGTGTTTGACCACAGCTCACCTGATGTTAAGTGAAGGTGTGGTCGAAGATGGTAACACACCTAGCCTGGAATGGAACTGGCTCTCAAGTGAGGCTGCCGGAACACACCGTTAGATGCTTGGCGGCAGATTTCCAACTTGAGGGTGGTAGCTAGCCAGCCGAGTACTAGAAAGTACCCTACCACCATGCTATGGTTTCCTCACGATGTTTTCCTTCACCGGCAGCTCAAGCTCATTGTTGGGGTCTGAACCCACGCCCTTCGGCATGCGAAACTACCGCGCTAACCACTGATCTATCATTGCTACAAATTGATTACCTACAGTAAAAATTAAAACTCATGTGAACTAATTACAATAACTTGGGTAAGCACGTTTTGTTACAATGGTACCTGATCAACATATTTCGTCCCCCACTCGTACAGAACCAAATTTCGAATTTGGAAGCTAGTGCTGTCCAACGGGCGTGAAGCGGCACTCGTTGACAATCACCGTCCCCGCAGGGCGTCCCACGTGGCGAGACGCTGCGCTAGGGGCGCGCGCAGCGACGCGAGCACAATCCCTCAATTGTCAAGAACTTGAGCAATACTATTGAAATCGAACTTTATCTTTGAGGTCTAAAGAGTGAAACTTGTTTACAAATATTTCGGTGAAAGACGAGTGCACACAGTACGCTGTTTTCCGCTAATTATGATGCTAATACTAAGCTTTGTTCCCCCGCTGCGATCCTAACTCGCTTGTAATACGCTACCTCTCTAAACGCACGATTTTGTTCATTCTAAGCGTGTATGCTCACAATATGAAACTTCAAATTTGCAAGTAACGCACCTAATAAAGTAACTGATTACTATTTTCCTCTTCATAAAAGGGAATACAATGTAAAATGATTTCAGACTAGAGGGGCGCCACAATAAGCTATTCACGGTGTTAATAAAGGTGGCTATCAGTCTCAAGACTGCCGATACAACAGAAGCAATTCGGATAATTCTCATTACACACAGTTCACTGTTAGATGTTGTCGGTCGATTCTAATGTAGTATTATGCGGGACTGCGGGCGGTCCGGATCGGGCAATCGGCCTCTTTGTGGCACATCACTACCGCGTGAGCGGATCCCGCCAAAATTCAAATGTCATCGTTCCAATTCGAAATTCAATTACATGTAATTAATGCGGAGTGTTCCAGCTCGGAGTGGAAAATCTAAAGAGACATTAGAACTTGGATTAGAAAACTTAGGTCACATATTATATCGTACGTGTGATTATCAGACGTGGGAAAAATATTATACAACTCAAATCAAATTTATTCGTTTGCAAATCACACGTACATAGATAGGTATAGTATTATGTACATACAAAAAATTAAGTTTCACTGTACTTGACTCATATAGGGTGAGCAAATATTGAAGTATAGAAACAAAAATCTGTCACCGACTTGGACTTGGCATTATTTTCAAGGAGCTCGTGTCACAGTGTTCTATGTGCTGGAATATTCCTGATACCGTAGATTCTCCGGCGGAAAGAGCTCCAGAGCGCACCGGCGCATTTCGGCACACTATCCGCTCTCACCCCCGCGCCCGCGCACTAACCGCTGTGGACCACGATGCAAAGCAAGACGAAGCCGCACGCGCTGTACTCAGCTTTGTCTCCATGAAGAAGGCCACCGTATATTGCCGAAACTATATCTTTGTACCCGATATAATCAAACGTGAGTAATCCTGCATAATTATGTAAAACAAAAATCTGAAAAAATATATTAATAATAAGTAATGATAATTAAGTCAGAAATACGATAATAATAAATATGTCCGTAATGTTATGTCATGAATCCATTTAAAGAAAGAAAGAAACAGTCGAATAGATAAACAATATCGCCTGTTATCGGAAGTACTTTCCTAGCAAGGCGTATTTAATGCATCTGATCAAATTTTCTGTTAAAGTCAACGCGTGTTCTTAAGTTAAACATTTTTCAGAGATGTTTCTTTGCACATTTACTACTCAATGTTTTCAGTGGCGGATCTTTTACCGATTTGAAAACAATGGGACTGAATAGTATCGGTGAGTCGGCGCCGATTCAAAGCAGAACGCAAATCATGCAACACTTTTAATTTTTTTAATTGTTATTTTTTTCTGAGCTGTGAAGCTGACGATTGCTTTTATGATGATAAATGAGTTTGTAGGTGAAGTTTTTGCCACTGTCTTAATTCTTCAGTTCGTGATGTAATATGACTTTATTTGAGGTTGTACAAACTCAAGAGGTATTTATTGTCTATTGCAGATAAATCGGTAACATTGTTCCAAAGTTCTGCTTCAAGATCAAAGATGAAGGGTGGATTCCCATTCAGGTCTAGCATTTGTGTGACGAATATAAATGTCTGTTCTGTGTCTGGGAGTTCTTATGTATCTATTAGAACTATGTCTTTACAAAAAAAAAGTATTATTTTTTCAATTTCCATGCATAGTACAATAAAACAAAGTCCAGGGCATCGCTGTTTTGGCGATTACTTTGAAATTCGATGGCTAGTCTTAACAACCCTGTAATTTAGTTAAATGCAGTACCCTTGACATCGGAACACAGTAATGTTTACACACTACTGCTCGGCGGCAGAATACCTGGTACTGCGGTGGTACCTACCTAAAAGATCTCCCTTACCACCAAGTAAAAGTTTATTATCAAACGCAATGATGTACTATATAAACTGAGGTAAAACCTCATTTTTTTTTTTATGTTAAAAATAATAAGACGAACGAGACGTTCTCCTGATGATAAGAGATAACGCTTGTCCATGACCATTGCAGTGATACACAGAACTCTGAGTAACAAAACAAAGTCCAGGGCATCACTGCTTTGGTGCTCATTACTTTGAGACTTTAGATGGTTAGTCTCAACAGCAAACGTTAATCATCAAACTCATCAAGCTCATTGATCAAACGTTAGTCAAATGCGATACTGTCGAAATACATTTTAGCTTTAGAATATTTTTTATTTATACTAAGTAAGAACTTCCACACAGTAACGCCTGAATTCATTAATTGTCAGTGTCACTCGAGATGATGTAGGGATTCCAACGATACCATCATCTTTTCAGACATTTAAAAGTTATGATGGAATAAAGAAACTCGCAAACATGAACCCTGAAAACATGACACTCCTTTCTTTGGGCAGTCGTGTAACAATCATGCTAAAGTCACACCTCAGTGCTACTTCAATTTGTTAATACGCCGAGCTAAGACGATGACTAAACAGATTGGATTAGATATGAGTTACATAATGCTTTGTTCAGTTATAAAAGCACTGGTAAAAACTATGAACTGGTCTTGAATAGCAACACTCGACACACCAGTGTTACCATATCAACGGTAGTGAGGAAGTAATTATTCAACGCCGTCAGAACACAACTATTGAGCTGGAGTTTAGTGTTCAAGACAATATTACATTGTGCTCGGCAACATTAGGCACGCTGCTAGGGTCACCATGCTTTCAATTTTTACTTAAAAAAAATCTTATATTATTTGTCAATTACAGAACATAACAACAAGTACAATTAATATTGCCTTTAATATAGACAATACTTTTATTTTTATGTAAAAAAATAATGAGACGAATGAGACGCTCTCCTGATGGTAAGAGATAACGCCTGTCCATGACCATTGCAGCGATATACAGAACTTTGAGTAACAAAACAAAGTCCAGGGCATCGCTGCTTTGGCGCTCATTACTTTGAGACTTTCGATGGTTAGTCTCAACAGCCCAGTAATTTTGCTAGCTGCAGTACCCTTTAAACTTTGTGCCTATTTGTATTATATTATGTTATGTTTTGTAGTTGTGTTATGTTTGTGAGAGCTCACCGAAAGACCAGCGCTGGTCATACCACATAGTATGACCAGTATTATGTTGAGCTGAGCCCTTATTTTGTAACGGTTTGTTGCTTTTGTGTGTTCTGTGATGTTACATAATAAAAAAACATTTTCTTTCTTTAAATAGATTGAACTCATAACCTCCTCGTTTGGTTTCGCTGCACTCGAGTAACTAGGTTAATAACCTGGACAGCCCTGTTGGTTCATTGGTAGAATGTCTGCTTTAAGAGCTGAAGGGCGTGGGTTCGATTCCCACCCAGGACAAAACTTTGTGGTACAAACAAATGTTTGTTCTGTGTCTGGCTGTAGGTACTGTATGTATTTATAAAAAATAAAGTATTTAAGTATTTTTTCAGTTATCTGACTCCTATAGTACAAGCTTTGCTTAGTTTGGGGCCAGATGGCGCTGTGATTAATGTCCTATGAAATTTATTATTATTTCATAGGACATTATTATTATTAGACAAGTGGTTACTGAAAAGAGAGGAAGATTTTAAGACTTGTAGTTATTTTAATTAGATTTTTGTAATAAAGTTTGTATCAAATTAGTTCTAGATATTAAGATTAGGTTATTAATTAATAAGTTGTTGTCAAATTAGTTAAATTTAAGTCCTCATCACTGTTGTAACTGGAACGACTGTTAAGCGGAAATAAACTGAATATATACCTTGAATTATAATTTGTCTTTTTTCACCTAAGTGGTGACCATCGCCTGGTAACCCTAACGAAGTAGCCGGAACAGGTATTTTAATAATTAGGGTACCGTGGGCGTATACGAGTATTTAGAAGGTTCGTGGCCACAATGCGGAGGTGTGACGACCAGCATCCGTTCGACAAAGAGAAGTGTTAAAACTATTGTTCGATGGCTTTTTTGTCCCTTACACATTTAACTATACCGACATTATAGAACAAAGCTCGGGATAATGTGTGTATGTTCTTGTTTTCAAAGGAATGCTGTCTCGAGTCGAACCCGGCTCGGCTTTATAAAGTAAGTTAATGTATGCTGAGTGGCCTGCCCTAGTGTTAATGTACCACTCAAATACTTTTGACATGACTGGGGATTTCATGAATTTCGTGATAAATAATAGTAATAATATTCAAGGTATATATTTAGTTTATTTCCGCGTAACAGTCGTTCCGGTTACAGCAGTGATGTGGACTTCAATTTAAATAATTTGACAACATCTTATTAATTAAATTACAATTTTATCTATAAAAATGGTAAATAATCACGTTTGTTGTATGAGAGCCCTTAAATATTTATTTTATTCTGTTTTTAAGTATTTGTTGTTGTAGCGGCACAGAATACATTATCTGTGAAAATTTCAACTGTCTAATTATCACGGTTCATGAGATACAGCCTGGTGACAGACGGACGGACGGACGGACAGCGAAGTCTCAGTAATAGGGCCCCGTTTTTACCCTTTGGGTACGGAACCCTAAAAATAGTAGTAATCTGGTCAGCAGTTTGAGTAGGTCATCGTTTCTGATTGAAATAAGGTCAACTCTTTGACCTTTTATGACCATGTAACCTAACTTCAACTTTAAGTCGCGGTTATTTAACCCATTGTACGACACTTTATTGGCCCCATTCACAATAAGCTGTTGTTAACAATAATAATTAATGAACAACTTAACGAGCATTTGTCAGGATTCCTGGAACGTTTAGGTTGTATGACCGCTATAGAGAGTCAACGATCGACGTGCTAAGAACCTGGATTCAACGATCGATCCTTGAAGCTTGGTTGTCCACATGCAAATGTAACTCTTACTACACTACACCAAGAGGTTAATTTCATTTGATTTTTCAGGAAAATCTTACGTGTCACATGACCTGAATGACTAGTGAAGGTAAGTTTTGGTTTAGCTTTGGCCGGAATGTGGGAGTAGTGTTGTAAGTACCTAATCGTAATTCGATTCATTGATGAAAATGCTTGTAAGGTTGACGATTATTATTAATTGTATTTTATCGTTTATCGTCTAAGAAATGAGGTCTAACAGTAAAAATCCCACTAATATTATAAATGTGAAAGTTTGGATGGATGTGTGTTACCTACTCTTTCACGCAAAAACTACTGAACGGATTTGGATGAAATTTGACAAAAAAATGAATTTTGACAGCACTGTTGGTTCATTGGTAGTACCTATGTCTGCTTCAAGAACTTAAGAGTGTGGGTTCGATTCTCACTCAGGAAAAACACTTTGTGGTTTAAACAAGTATTTACAAAAAAAAGTATTTAAGTATTGTATCAGTTATCTGACATCCATAGTAGGTACAAGCTTTGCTTAGTATGGGGTCACTGGCAAATGGCACTGTGTGTAATGTCCTACGATATTTTTTTTATTTGGTATGGATGTAGCTAATACCTTAGATTATCACATAGGCTACTTTTGATTTTGAAAACATGTAGCGGGTAACATCGCGGGGCGCAGCTAGTAATTATATAAATTTAAAAAACCGACTCCGTGAACCTCAGGCCAACTAAACGCACTGCTCCAATGAAACAGCGAGGTTTCGTAGTAAACGAAAATAGGTATCATCCATGTAAACAATTTTTAGATTTCTGTTGATTTTTTTAAAAATCGCTCGGTCGGTTTCCATAATATTTATATGGGACCACTTCTGAATTATATACCAAGCAAAAAAAGAATAGAACCTGCTCCTTTTGTGAGTCGGTTAAAAAGTATATAATGTGTTATTTATATCTATCCTTGGATATTATTATGGTGAATTGTAAAAACAATAACCGAAATTGAGTTGCTCTGAAAAGAGTGGAGTTTTATTTTAGTACACAAACTAGCTATTACAAAACATTCTTTCACATTATTAATTAATCACAATTTTCACCTGAAAAGAGAAACAACATTTAAAGCTATATGTTTCACCAATTCTTATTAATCGTTAATGTTTAAATTACCATTCAATTCAATTCAATTCTTGGTTTATGGCTTTTGTGAAAACGTTTCACAATTCCGCCACTGTCACGTAGAAAGATAGACCATCAAACGCAAGAATTTGTACGGTGTAGAGCCTCGTTGTTCGGTGAATTCGTATAGCAGAGGTTTTTGTTTGTCACCCTGAAACCAAAACATTTAACATGCTGCAAGACATACACAAACATATACATATACATAAGTAGGGGACAGAGTGAGTGGTAAAATCCTATACATTTATATATTTACAATCTTATTTTATTTTTTTTAATGTACTTACATAAAATATATACAAAGGGAGTAAAAACTAGGGATAGGAGACATTTGAGGGAAGTAGGATGGGGAATTTCAGGAGGTACGACATCGTGCAACGAAAACTGTCTTAAGGGGCAACTGTTAAATTACCATATAATTCTCATCTGTTTAAACTGACATAATCTCTGTATTTACCGTGCTGTCAATGTGACAGACCGCTCCACAGAATCCAACAAGTTCGAAGTTATTACGCGGCAAATTCAAACTGTACAAACTAGTGTCACACACTTTGTTTACATCTCCCCCCCTTCTAAATTACAAAGCTTAGTCTACTACTGGAATAAGCTTTGTAATATGGAAGAGATTCGACTCTGACTTTTTATGCCCTGTGTTTACTTTGTAAATTGAATTGGATATTTTTTCTACAATTTGATAAGGTCCTATTTTCAATTCATCTAGTTTTTTTCGGTTTAAACGGTTTCCATTTTCAACATATACAGAATCTCCGACTTTTAGTTCATAATGTTTTCTGTTTTTATCAAATCTTTGTTTATTATAATTGTGGGATTTTATACTATTTTGTAAGGCAATTTTTCGGTCTCGCGATAGATGATTATGTGTTATGTTTTGTTTCAGTTCATCCGGTAGAATATCAACATTTTTCCCCTCTAGTAAATATTTTGGAGAGAACCCTGTTACACTATGTTCAGTTTCGTTATATTTTTCAGTACATTCGTGAGCAATAGTTGTCCAAGCAATTTTCTCCTTTCTTTCATTAATCTTGCAACGAATTTTATTTACCAACGTTTGGTTTAACCGTTCGTTCAATCCATTTGAAAATGGCGCATTTACTGCAGTGAAAACTATAGGTATATCTACATTTTCTAAAAAATTTTTGAATTCCTTGGAATTTATGCCTGGATATTGATCTGATAGAATCAAGTCAATTTTATAATCTTGTGTTACTTTTTGGACTAGTTTTATAAAATCGTTTGCATTTTGGGTTTTGGATGTCAAAATGTAGGCGTAACGAGTGAAGTGATCTACTAGAAGATGTAAATATGTTTTTGTTGAACGAGCACCACCAAATCCCCCTATGGTGTCTATAGACACTATTTCGAAAGGATAGGTTGCGGGACCTAAGTGAGACATTAGTCCAAACTTGTGTTTTACTCTAGATTTATTTTTTATACAGACATCACAGTTTTCGCAAATTTTTTTTATATTATCCATTAAATTTTTAGCTTGATAAAAGGGTTTCATTTTGTTTTCTATTTGTTGTCTTCCTATGTGACAGTAGTAGTAATGTACATGTTTTATAATTTTTTTACTAAACTCTTCAGTTAGTACAATCTTTTCATTTTCCCCTGTCTTTTTATAATATAGATTATTTTTGAAAATAAATTTATGTATATTTTGTTTTATATCTTCATTTATATCTTGATCATTTTGTATGTCTTCTAATTTAACAAAATTCACTACTTTTAAACTACTATCCTGATTTTCAGATGATTCTAACACTGGGTTCCTGCTTAAAGTATCTGCCTCTATATTATATTTGCCCGGTGAATATATTATTTTAAAATTGAACTGTGACAAATAATATGATAGATCTCCTAGTTCTTCATCTGTTCTGGCTTTAATATTCATTTTTTCTAAAGGTTTGTGATCTGAAAAAACCGTGAATGTTTTTCCTATAAGCCAGTGTTGCCAGTATTTTACCGCCTCTTTTATTGCTAAACACTCAAGATATATGGCTTTTTTCTTCTTTTGGGAGTCGTTTAATTTTTTTGAAAAATATGCACAAGGCTTTTCATCACCGTTGGGTTGAATTTGTTTTAAAATCGCACCTATACCTTGTATGCTAGCATCTGTATAAATATGTATTGGCAAGTCCGGATCAAAGATGGCTAGAATAGGTTTTGAGCAGAGTAGTTTTTTTATAGTATCAAAGGATTCTTGACATTTATCAGACCAAACGAATTTTTCTCCTTTTCTTAATAAATTATGTAAAGGATCCAGTATTATTGAAATATTTGGCACATATTTTCCATAGAAATTAATTTTTCCTAAAAATTGTCGGACATTTTTCTGTGTCTTTGGAATTGGAAATTCTTTTATGGCAATCAAATTATCTTTTAATGGAGTTACAGTATTGTTTTTTATTATGTGCCCTAGATATTTGACAGAGTCCTGTGCAAAGTTACATTTCATGAATTTTAATTTAAAACCTTCCTTTAAAATTGCTTCCAATAACAATGATATGTGCTTAATATGTTTTTCAAATGTTTCTGAAAATACTAAAATATCATCGATGTAATTGACTGTAAAATTTGACAGTTTATGTTTTCTTATAATACTACTCAATATTCTCTGAAAAATAGCAGGAGAAGTTTTTAAACCAAAAGGTAAACAAGTCCATTGAAAATGTGCCTCTTGTGTTACAAATGCAGTTTTGTGTCTATTTTCAATTTTAAGCGGTATGGACCAAAACGCTGAATTTACATCAAATGTTGGAACAAAATTTACATTTCCTTGTTTTAACCATCAAATCCTCTATTAGCGGAAAAGGTTGTGCTTGGGGGACTACAATTTTATTTAATTCGCGAAAGTCTATACAAAGCCTTGATCTCCTACCTTCTTCTTTTTTAAATGCTAGTGTTACCGGAGCAGCAAAAGGGCTATATGACTCCTCGATCAAATTATTTTTTAGTAGTTTTGATATTTGGTGCTCAATTTCTTTCATATCCTCAATAGAACACCTATATGGTCTTTTACTACAGTATTTATCTACCAACAAATCAATATGGGCTTCATAACCTTTCACAGTACCTATATCATATTTGTCTTTGGCGAAGACTGAATTATATTTGCATATCAATTTATCAATTTCTGATTTTTTCTGATGATCTAAATTGTTTACTGAAATATCAAAATTATCGACTATTATATTTTCGTTGAAGTTTATTTTATACTCATTAATGATAGTTTCTTTGTTATTTTTATTTGTAATATCCGCACCTTCTCCCCCATAATATATACCTTGTTTATTTCCTATGTCACTACCTGAACTGCCAGGAATTTCTTTAGTGTTTATAGGTTGCTTTTCTTTATTTTCTTTGTAGTCTTTATTATTATTGTTGAGGACATTTTGGGTGATATTTAAATTCTCATTTTGAGTTAAATGAAATTTTTGTATACAGTCTATCCCAACTAGAAAATCATAGTCGAAGTTGTCTTCATCTATAACAAAAATATTAACATGTTTTTCAACTTCGAGAATTTTAATTTTTAAAGTTACCATTCCTATTGATTTTTTTACGCCATTAATTGTTTTTAAACCTGCATTTTTATCATAAGTAAGTTTATTTTTTAATGATAATAACCTTGAACTTATTAAGGACACATTAGATCCTGAATCATAGATTCCTGATGTTTCTAAAGTGTCATTTATTAGTAATTTAATTTTTATTAATGGCGGCACTATTAGGTTTTTGAATCAATTTCATTTAATTCTATTTCTAATTCAGAATTGTTAACACTCCTTATTTGATCTTTTTTTGGCCTATCATTATTTTTAATTTTGAACCAACATTGGGATTCAGGGTGGTAACGTATACCTTTATTCTCTTTTTCACAAATTTTACATGGACTAACCAAGGGCTTCACATTTTTATCTTTAATTTTATTTTCGGAAGTTCCAATCTTTTTATCATACATTTTTTTGTTTACCATATGCTCTAAACTTCTTAAATGATTGAATAAGTCTTCAGTTTCCTTTAAACTATTCCTATCAATCTTATCTGCAATAAAATTTGGTAATCCGGTGGCAATCAGATCAATTTGAGTGATTTTATCTATGGACTTATTTATTTCTAATAGTAGTCTCTCTTTTTTCAACGCATACTCCAGTAATGAGCCCTGTCTGTATTTAAATAACATTGCATACCTGATCGGTGACCAACCCTTATCCGCATATGTTTCACAAAAGTTTTTTTTCCACATTGCCCATTCTGAATTTATTGTATGCTTTATTAGCATGGAACTGTACCAGTCTAAACAAGAATCTTCTATAAATAACCTAAAAATTTCAATTTTTTTGACATCTTCTTCTATTCCTATACGGGCACATTCCGCTTCAAAAGTAGTCATCCACTGGGACACATTAGTAATCTTGCTATTGAATTTTTCTATTACGAATTTTTCTACTATTTTTCCCTTATTCAAAGGTTTTGATGAATTTTTCTTCATTTCAGTGAAGCTTTCCATAATTCTTGCTAGAGATTCTTCTGAAATTCCTGTTGTAGAGGTTTGTGGTATTGTTTGTTCCTCCAATAGGTATCCCATAAATTGTTTATTTCCATCTTCATCACAATAAACCGCCTTCATTTCCGGGTTCATAGATATCCACACCTGTTGTTTCTCATGCCGTTTTTGTAATGTAGCCTTCACTTTCTGAAAGATTTGGGTCTGTACTATTCCATTATGTAACTTTACAGGTTGTAACTTATCCGGGATTGCAAAGATCCGGCCATCTAAATCCGTGATTGTCGTCACACAAATAATATTTGTTTTCACATCTTCACTGGCTTTGACCACGAACTCGAACTTTAATTTTCCCATCACTTTTGATAACCAGCTGTAGAAATGTTGTTTTATAATGTGTTATTTATATCTATCCTTGGATATTATTATGGTGAATTGTAAAAACAATAACCGAAATTGAGTTGCTCTGAAAAGAGTGGAGTTTTATTTTAGTACACAAACTAGCTATTACAAAACATTCTTTCACATTATTAATTAATCACAATTTTCACCTGAAAAGAGAAACAACATTTAAAGCTATATGTTTCACCAATTCTTATTAATCGTTAATGTTTAAATTACCATATAATTCTCATCTGTTTAAACTGACATAATCTCTGTATTTACCGTGCTGTCAATGTGACAGACCGCTCCACAGAATCCAACAAGTTCACAGATAAATTATTATACTTCGAAGTTATTACGCGGCAAATTCAAACTGTACAAACTAGTGTCACACACTTTGTTTACAAGTATACAATATTTTTTAATGTTCTTTGGACAAAACTAAAGGTCTTTAAAAGTAAAGATATTTTTCTTGATAAAATTATGTTTTGTTTTATCTCACCATTTCATTAGAGATCCAATACTATTCGTGTAGGTAAGTAATATCTGGAGTGTGTATCACAGTGTTAGATATTTCTCCGCCAATCAATACTAAGTGTGTAAACACCACTTCTTGGAGGGTAGCAGTACCCTGCAGGTAGCTATTGAGTACAATCATCGAGTTTCACAGTAATGAACGTCAAAGCAGCGATGCCTTTGACTTGTTACTCAAAGTTCTTCGTATCGCAGCCATAATTTGCCACGAAATTTCGTCTGGCCTATTAGTTCAAATAGTAGGTAGGTAGATCTGCATCTTGAGCTTTGACAAACATTTTATGTGACGAACATGTAAAAAAAAAATTTTTAAAGAATTATCATCTCGTTTGGTCGACGCCACACGTGAACAAAACGCTGGCCTTTATTTTGCTCAGCGTTTGAGTATTGCCATACAACGCGGCAATGGGGCCAGCGTTTTGGGAACTATTCCCATTGATAGCGGTCTTTTAGAGTAGTTATTATTTTAAGTTATTTTGTTTTGTTTAATTGAAGATATTTATTATACTTTTTTTCATAATTTAGCTTGATAGTCGAATTAAACTCTTATAAATAAAAAAATGTTTATTGCATTATGTATTATAAATATGTATTTACTAAAAAATCTACAATTTTTATTATTGCCCAGGACAAACATTTATGTGACTAACACAGATTTTTGTTTCTTTGTATAAATATGTAGTTATACCCGTGCCCTGAGACTCGATGGAGTGATGATGTACGTAGGACAGCTGGCGGTACATGGAAGCGAAAAGCCGAAGATCGGGCAGAGTGTAATGTCCTACGATAATTATTTATCACATTATCTTATCAATTACATAATTAAAAGTAATAATGCTTGAACACTCCCGGTATTACTATCTTCAAATAAAAAGAACATGATTTAATTAGCCTCAAAAGAAAATGTACACATGCGGAACCCTCACTCCACTTACAACACACCAAAAGCAACCTCTACTTTCACGTGATGAGGGCATAAAGCTGGGTTCACACTCATCTCTATACCTTAACTCACACCTGCTTTCAAAGTGCCTTATTACTGGTTTTCCGTAGTGTAGCTTATCAAGCTTTGAGGGTAAAAGGCTGGTTTGTAAAAAAACATCAAAGGTGGTCGGAAAATGTTTTCAGTCGGGCTTTCGCCTTTTTTCAATGGCAATTAGTTGGCGTTGGTGGTGACGCGCGCTCTCGCGCCTCGTGCAATTATAGCGTGGAGCAGCTGACAGCAGAAGAGACTTGGAGGCGGTAAATTGTAATTTGTAGCGATGATAGCTCAGTGGTTAGCGCGGTAGGTTCGCATGCCGAAGGGCGTGGGTTCAAGCCCCAACAATGAGCTTGAGCTGCCGGTGAAGGAAAACATCGTGAGGAAACCATAGCATGGTGGTAGGGTACTTTCTAGTACCTACTCGGCTGGCTAGCTACTACCCTCAAGTTGAAAATCTACTGCCAAGCACCTAATGGTGTATTCCGGCAGCCTCACTTGAGAGGTAGTTTCATTCCAGACCACCGTCATTTAACATCAGGTGAGCTGTGGTCGAACACTTATATCTTTTTATCCTTTATCCTTATTTGTATCCGACCAGCTTTCTCTTGGGTTGCTAGGGTTTCAACTCTCTGAAGGTTCGGCGAGAAAAAAATCAGATGATAGTTATGTACAAGATTATTCGTGGTGTGATTGACGCTCCCAACCTTTTGAATGAGCTTGTGCGCCTGCGTGTTTCTGTTCTAGGCAGCTGTCCGCGTCGTGCAAGTTATAGACTCTTTGCGGTTCCGCCATGTCGAACCGTGGCGCGTGGTTCCTCTCCTATTCCACATGTTCTCACCGCCTTCAACTCTCTCCTGGCTAGGGTGCCTGATTGTGATCTGTTTGCGGGTGAATGGAGGAGTGTCATGTCAGCGTGTCTAAAGTATTGTGAGATGAAAGCGTGCAAGGATAAAGAGATTGGTAATAGTGAACTTGAATACCTATTTTAATATTATTTTAAGGATTATTGTAATTGGCAAACTGTGCCGTTTTAGTCTAGAAACAATAAATAAATAAATCTTTCCGTGTAGTCGGGTAAAAGTACATGCACCGAGCGCATCGCATGCTTCATACCTCCACGTCCCAAAGAGGGTGTCTTAAACTAAAAATTTATTGATATTTAAAACGAGGTTTGCGGTAATTAAGCCTTTCAGTCGTTTAATTTTTTACTTAGTTAACCAGCGACATTCGGTTAGTACTAATTTATGGTTAACATTAATTAGCAATGGCATGTTTTAATCAGCCAACCACAATGTTTACGTAAAAACAAACTGGTAGACTCTATGGAAATTTAATACTAGCCAATAATATAATATTCAAGGTATATATTTAGTTTATTGTGTATGTAAAGCGCAGTTGTTTCAGCTACAACAGTGACAAAAAATAAATAAATCTGCTTTAAAAGCTGTTGAGTGTGGGTCCGATATCCACACAGGACAAACATTTTGTAATATAAACAAATGCGTGTATGTCAGGATATTCTGTACGAAAAATTAAAAAAAAAATCCCGCTCTTCTATATCTATGTTAATAGACTGTGTTTGAATAAATTATGCTAAAGTTTTTAGCATAATTTAAATTTTTAAAATTATACTTTATGTATGAAAATTATACTTACAGAGATTTTCAGTTTTTCTTATATATATAAATGAGTAGGGTGTGTATTTGTGTGTATTTGACAGGGCGTGTATTTGAAGGCATAATGCTGTTTACTTAAAAATGTATAGCCAGTAGCAATGAGGTAAGTATTGACTTTCGATACCTCATAGATCCAAAACCATGTAGCGATGATAGCTCAGTGGTTAGCGCGGTAGGTTCGCATGCCGAAGGGCGTGGGTTCAACCCCCAACAATGAGCTTGAGCTACCGGTGAAGGAAAACATCGTGAGGAAACCATAGCATGGTGGTAGGGTACTTTCTAGTACTCGGCTGGCTAGCTACCACCCTCAAGTTGAAAATCTGCCGCCAAGCATTTAACGGTGTGTTCCGGCAGCCTCACTTGAGAGCCAGTTCCATTCCAGGCTAGGTGTGCTTTACCATCTTCGACCACACCTTCACTTAACATCAGGTGAGCTGTGGTCAAATAACTAGCCTGTCAACCATAAAAAAAAAAAAAAAATTTTGGTGACATTAAGAAACTCATATAATATGTCTGTATGTTTTTTTTTTATTGCCAAAAAAAAACATTTTCAGGGTTTCGTTGACCCCCAAACTAGGCAACGTGGCCTGTGCTATGCTATGAGCACGAGTTGCTTAAAATTACTGTAAATGTATTTATATTATGCAAAATATGTATATAACAAGATCACAATAAACAAATTATACTATAAAATTTTTTTTTTTTCTTTGGTTTTGGCGTCGCGTTTTTAGTATTTGCCAGTGTCAAGTATTTATATATTTTCAAGTTTCAAAAGTTAAATAAGTGTCCTTGTAGCTATAGTTATAGTCGAAGTCCAGTCTTGGTCAAGTACAGCCCGTGTCAGTCAAGTACAGTCATGCTTTAGTAAAGTAGTGGTGACTTTACTATAAAGCTTCGATGGAGTTTTGGAAGCAACACGAAAAGTCATGTTTCACCACATTATATCATTTTCCCACACTCGCGCTTGTGATTTGGTACTTTATGAATAAAACACCACCATTTTAAAGCATAAACACTCGACGAAACACTAGTTTCGGGAAAAAATACAACGGGGCGACACGACTCTTCCCGCGTTCCCGGCAAAACTCCAAATTGTTTGTTAATAGGTAAGGAAGTTAAACAGTTGATATATACGTATATATAGTTATAAATAGATAGTGGATGCTCTTCTTTTTATCTATTATATTATAGAAGGAGACTTGAATGTCACTACCTAATCTTTCTGTTTAGTCATACGAAACGGTCAACAGCTACTTTTTAGCTATATTTTTGCAAATTGTAGTTGTTTTTTGGGCAGTCGTGTAAAAAAGTAAAAATTGACAAAAAAGTGCAATTTCATTAAAACTTAATTGGAAGGTTCTTACATCCGTAGAAACACTCTCAAAAGATTCTAATTAAACACAACACTTCTGAATGCTTTTATCTTGCATTGATGTTTAATTTTCAACTTTAACATCATGGATATAAGATACATGAAGTAGAGTTCGGGGAAGTGACATTGCATGGCAGAACTTGAACAAAAGGCAGGGAAAAGCCGAAGGAGTTTCTTAGAAAGTTGAAACGATTACTGAGTTACACGTCAAGTAGAGGGGAATCTTTGTAGACTTAGAGAAGAGATTTTGATATCTATATTAATAACCAATGGACGCCTCGCGGTTTTAGTCACGTAGTTCCCGTTCCCGTGGGAATACAGGGATAATAAGTAGCCTATGTCACTCGAGGATAGTGTAGTTTCCCAACGGTGAAAGAATTTTTGAAATCGATCCAGTCGGAGCCTATTCAATACAAATAAAAAAACAATCAAATTTTTCTTCTTTATAATTTGTAGTATATTTAATGTAAAATATTTAACCGTTATACCCGTATCGATTAGTAATAGTAATAGTTAACCAATTAGGTAAATAAAAGCTTTGTAAAAATTTTGATAACATACAATTATTTAGTATTTTTATAAACTTGTAATTGGTATAAACAAAATGTATTTACAAAAAAAAAACGATTACGTATTCTCTCAGTTACCTGACTTCCATAGTACAAGCTTCGCTTAATTTGGTGTCAGGTGGCGCTGTTTTTTTATAAAATAAATAAAAATATAATTCATTTATTCTCAAAGCAAACATAATACCCATGAACATACCCATACTCATGTGACTTTACTTCAAGTCCAAGTACGATACTTTACGATGTACCTACACAAATAAAAGTAGCCGGTTACGTTTAAGACTGAGAAACTGGTGTAAACAAACAAATGTATAACATAAATTTTGATTATAAAGCATCCAAGTACGATTAGCTACAACCGTATTTTTTTTTATTATTTAAATTTAATGAGACGAACGTGACGCTTTCCTGATGGTAAGAGATAACGCCTGTCCATGACCATTGCAGCGAAACACAGAACTCTGAGTAACAAAACAAAGTCCTGGGCATCGCTGCTTTGGCGCGTATTTTTTAAAGCAAGCACACTACGTTTGTTACTTCGAAAAACCGATGTAAACAAACAAAATGTATTACATAAATTTTGATTAAAAACCTTCCATTGTAAAGCTCGTGAAACAAAACTTCCAACTTGTTTTCAACTCTGCGTGCCTTTGTCTGAACTCTACAACTTTATCACGCGACAGAAGAAAGAAAATAAAAAAGCGTTCATTTCATAATAATATTTATCGTAAGTACTTACATAATATTACCTGAAACTTTTTTTACTCAGCACATTCTGTAATACTTACGATTTTTTTTTACTGTTTGTAACTTGAAGTAAAACAATAGGTGTTACCTTAATTGTATAACTCATGAAAAAACTTCAGTTGAAAGAACATTTAGTGTCAAACGATACGGCTTTATTCTCACTGAATGGCCAGACAGTTAAATTTTTCACGTTATATCACAAAGAAAATTTGTTGAAAGAGATTTATTGGCTTCTTGTTTCTCAGTACAGTATTCACATTATTACCGTAAAGGGTTGTCATAAGTGATACGTATTTACATTTGCTATAAAACATTTCGATTCCTTGCGCTTTTACTGCATAAATTATAAAGACAACTATCACTTGTAAGCTTTGTATAGTTTACAATTAATAGTAACCTGGTTGTTTTATTGGCGGGAACACGAAAAGGGCCATTCCATTTCAGGCTAGGCGTGCTTTACCATCTTCGACCACACCGTCATTTAACATCAGTTAAGCTGTGGTCAAACACCTAGCCTGTCAAGCATAATATGTCGCCCTATTGTATTTTTTTCCAAAACTAGTATTTTTTCGAGTGTTTATGTATACAAATAGTGTTTTTTTTTAATTATAATTTATTCAAAAAGAACTGAATTACAAGCACCAGTGTGGGACAGTGATATAATGTGGTGAAACATGACTTTTCGTGTTGCTCCAAAACTTCGTCGAAGCTTAGAAGTAAAGTCGCCAAAACTTTACTAAGGCATGACTGGACTTTTACTACTATCTTATGAAACTTGAAAATATCAAAACACCCGACACTGGCAAATGCACAAAATGCGACGCCAAAATCAAAGAAGAAGACGAATAGTAACCATCATTGATTTATTCAAAGTGTAATTGTAAGATTGTTTTTTAATTGACTTGCCTGTAAAATTATTATTATTCATGGCCAATCAATACTACTGATTACTGATTTTAAAATAATGTTCTTATTGGAGATAGTTAGTTTTATTGGAGATACTTACTTGGTGGTAGATCTCCTTAGCAGGAGGTCGTCTAGGTAGGTACCACCGCAGTACCAGTTATTCTGCCGCTAAGCAGTAGTGTGTAGACATTACTGTGTTCCGGTTTGAAGGGTACTGCAGCTAGAGAAATTACTGGGCTGTTGAGACTAACCATCGAAAGTCTCAAAGTAATGAGCGCCAAAGCAGCGATGCCCTGGACTTTGTTTTGTTACTCAAAGTTCTGTGCATCGCTGCAATGGTCATGGACAGGCGTTATATTTTACCATCAGGAGAGCGTCTCGTTCGTCTCATTACTTTTTACATAGAAAAAAAAAAAAGAAAAGTTAAATATACCTACTCAAATAGTTGTCTTGTATGTGGTTGTTTCATTGAAATAACAACAATTAAAAGTAAAACCGACTCGTATGCCGTGACGGCAATCGGCGTGATATTATACCGCCATTTCCCCTCTACGTCACTTCTCTCGATTCACTTGTGTGTGCGGGCCTGCGAATACTATACACATCATTGTCTCTCTGTGTGAGGTGTGTACCGTTTAAATCGCATGACGGACAACTTTTTTTTTAATACATGACAACATTACGTAAAATGTTGATTATTTCTGACAGCTATATTTAACCAATCAATGCCCAAATATGTGAATAAGTGTAATTACACGCGTAAACACCTGATCACTCACTGTGGACTGTGATCACTCATTGTGTACTGAATAGCCAATTTACCCCTGCACTTCAAAGTAACGGCATTTAACAACTGACGGCTTTATAATGTACGATTATGCGGCGTCTTCTAGTGGACAACTTACTTACGAGACAAGTGGCCTTTATGTAATAAGGAAACGATTTTTTTCAAGGCACTTTCAGGTTTGTTTACGATTAAGCATTTGCCATGGAAAAATTCAACACATGTTTTTTTTTTAATGTAAAAAGTAATGAGACGAACGAGACGCTCTCCTGATGGTAAGAGATAACGCCTGTCCATGACCATCGCAGCGATACACAGAACTTTAAGTAACAAAACAAAGTCGAGGGCATCACTGCTTTGGCGCTCATTACTTTGTGACTTTTGATAGAGTTAGTCTCAACAGCCCAGTAATTTCGCTAGCTGCAGTACCCTTCAAACCTTGCATTGATATAGTAAACAACTAAAAGGAATTGCATGGCTCATTGATAAAATATTTAGAATTTCAATTTGTTGGTGGTGGTGGAGGGTGAGAGCTAGCCAGCCGATTACTAGAAAGTTCGCTACCACAATGCCAAGGTTTCCTCACGATGGTTGACTTCACTCATTCATACGTATACAGTGCATACTGTTTTTTTCGTAAATACACATCGCACGCATAATCAAATACTGGCTTAACTCAAAAAAGTCAGTTTTTGGGAAATCACGAAAAAACCTCCGTGCAATCACGACCTCGTCGGCTTTTTTTTAAATAGAATAAAAATTAATTAGGTAAATAAATATATTAATTTTTTTTCATGTAGTCTATAAACTTATCAATAGTTATGTGTTATTTACTTTGTTCAAATTAAATAATAATAAATATTTTTTTATGTTTTAAAATTAACTTCTTGAGTTAAGTCTGTCTACTTTTAAAACTAAAGCAAATAAACTTTATTATTGGTGGCATATTCAACTATAAGTCTGTCTTGTTTAAACTAATTTCTTTATTTCAAGAACTCTATATGTTTTTAGTCTGTTTATTAGTAATCAACTTATAAAACTTACTATTTATTTTTGTAGAAAATACACTCAACTCGGATTCGGTCTAGGTTCAATTAAACAACAGCAACTTCACATTAACAGCGTCCGACACAAACTGACATCAGTCGCTGTTTGAACAAAGACTGTGTGAGAAACACATAAAAATGAA
This sequence comes from Biston betularia, assembly GCA_905404145.2. NCBI lineage: Eukaryota > Metazoa > Arthropoda > Insecta > Lepidoptera > Geometridae > Biston > Biston betularia. The sequence continues at coordinate 1,503,705 of FR989863.1, forward strand.
AAAGACCGATATTGTGTAAAGGTGGTCTATTGACGCAATTTTGATGTTTTTCCAAATTCATATCATAGATGGCATTAAAAGAAGCCTGCGTCTATGCGTAACTCATTTTTGACCTAACTCTTAATCGGTCAGTATTTGATTATGCGTGCGACATGTACGTATAATAAATAAGAAACACCCAAAAATCTATGTACGTCACACAATTTTTTTTCCTTAATGGGAACCGAACCCACGCCCGACAGCCCAAGAAGCGGAGGTAGTACCGAATGAGCTAACAAGGAAATAACTTATGCACTCAACTAATTAAAAAGATATTTTAAACAATACTAAAACTTACTTACTTTTGGTATTAAAACAAAAACAATAATTACAATATAAATATACACAAACCAAAACCCAAAAATATATCGGAAATATTTATAAGGAGATAGTTATAACAACATTGCCATCACCCACTAAGCCAACGCGATACGTAATAGAATCTCTTGTTTTGTTATTATTGCTAATAGTCTAACTTAATCGACTACGGAGTCAACAAACAAATTTTCTGCCTACCCGCCACTGTTTGTTTCGTCTCGCTTGTATGTTTACCTACCCTCATTAAGAAAAAAACATGTATTTTTCTCATGTAAGTGAATATTATATTCTTTTTGAGAAAATAAATATCTTAAACCATTAAAAAAACTGCAGTAACAGTACATTTCATTCGTCATTGCATTGGAAAAACAAGGTTTTTTAAAACATTTTTTTTTTGGATTAATGTCAGGTTTTCGGTCGTTTTCTTTTTTAATTCTACGAAATAGTAGAATTGAATGAAAATAGGTGAGGCGCATGATTGAGATATATGTACTATTCTTTATAACTATGCTTAATTATATTATATGCCATCAGTAGGTTAAATTAACCCATTGGGTATTTGGCGTATACCCAATGGGTTAATATTAAATTTATTCTGATTTTTTAATATAATTGGGTAACATTGCTAACGGTACCTGCGTTAGCATTTGTAAAATAAAATAAAATATGTTTTTTGCAAAAGTTGTACTTTTTTGTTTGTTTGAAGTGAAGTTTTGTTAGGAAGTTGCCACAATGTGGTAACAGTCACGTGCTTTCAAAATTCCGTCGACTTTTCTAGTGTAGCGGTTCACAAACTGTTTTGGCAACGGAGCAATGTGTATAGAAACTTTTTTTTTCCATTATGACGAGTGTTTTCACGTAGCCCTTTGCGGACGCCTTGGGTTCCGCGGTTACAGTGAAATTGCTCCTACTTACTGGCGCATGACCTAAACTGAATCTCACCTCAGCTCAACATCACCCAAATGGTTCATGTAACCATGACTTCATTTGGGTGACTTTAATTAAGTATTGTTTCTACTTGCAAATATTTAAAAACTTGACGCTGAAAGAATACACAAAAAATGACGCCAAAAAGATCTAATCAAACACAATTTCGATCTTTCTACTCGCTGAATCATCTCTTAAAAAAGATGAAAAAAAAAAATTGTTCCATGTTTCAGTACCAACAGTTTTTTTAGCTACAGTTACAGTTTGACAATTGTGAATTAATGACTCATTTAAACATCTGAATTCGCATTCAGAATAAAAACATCGAACTTACTATATACCTTTTCATATCGACACTTAAAACGAATGGTTCGAAATTCCATAACCTTAAGGGTTATAATCGGTTAACGAGTTGATGGATAAATGCAAATTGTCCATTTACTCGTAACGAGTGATTTATGATGTGGTTCGAACACCCAGGCAACAAAAACACGCATCAATAGAACAAGAAACACAAATGAATGCCCGCTACAATACACGTTGTAATTGTTTAGACAAAAGATTTACATTTTATTAGCATCGCCTTAACTCGATAATCAGGTATAATGCAAACACAACTTTGACACTTTTCAATAAAGACCAAGTTACTATTGATAGGTGATTAAAGATATACCGTTACATAATTTTTGAAGTACGGCAATATCTTTTACCGTCAAAGCTTTCGCCGATGGTTCTGAAGTTAATTTTTATGACATGTTTCAACAATAGAGGGGCATTATAAAAGAAAAGACACATTCCAAAGAGTCCGTTTATGACATTATTGTCTAGCTGTTGTTTTAGAGACCTTTTCGCAAAGGCATTGTGGCATAACTTTGCCGCAGTCACGATGCATAAATGCGTTATATCTTTTGTCTATGGACAATGTTGTTTGTGGACATTTCTTTTGATTTTTCGCAGTTTCTATTTGTTTAAGAACTTCTTAGTAAAGAAACGGTTGGAGTAGCTGGCAAGGTTGGCCGATTTTAAAACTTTTCTCGTAAAGTAATTTCAGCTTTGTGTAATTGCGTTAAGGTTTACAGTGTTTCTGTTGGAAATTGATATCGTGCTGTTTCGGAACCGCGATAATGAGTGTTGTATAACGACTAGAAACATAATAGTGATGTCCAGACGTCTTTATTGTTTAAACAAAAAAGATAATTACTTCGTTCTGGAAAATGTTATGGTCAGAGTGATTTAAACAGTTACAATAGTGCAAAAAATATTGCCAGCGACCGTTTGTTAAACGTGTAACGAATTGTAGAGATATTCTTTTACAATGGGCAGCTAGTCTGTTTCTGTCGTGAAATTGGAACTAGAGTTGTGTCGGACAGAGAAAAATTACGGCAGCTCCTTTGAACTAACCTTGGCGATGCTTTTGTCATATTTTTACAAAATTTCACGTTAAAAAAATAAATATTGTTGGACATTACACACGGCGCCATCTGATCCCAAACTGAGCAAAGCTTGTACTGTGGAAGTCAAATAACTGATAGAATATTTAAATACTTTTTTGTAAATACATACTTATCTAATTATTTATACTATTATAAAGAGGAAAGATTTGATTGTTTGTTTGTATTGAATAGGCTCCGAAACTACTGGACCGATTTCAAAAATTCTTTCACCGTTGAAGTATAGAACACCCAGACACAGAACAAACATTTATTTATACCAGAAATTTTATTCCTGGATGGAAATTGAATGCACGCCCATCAGCTCTTGGAGCAGACATACTGATGTAGTAGCGATGATAGCCCAGTGGTTAGCGCGGTTGGTTCGCATGCCAAAGGGCGTAGGTTCAAACCCCAAGAATGAGCTTGAGCTGCCGGTGAAGGAAAACATCGTGAGGAGACCATAGCATGGTAGTAGGGTACTTTCTAGTACTCAGCTGGCTAGCTACCACCCTCAAGTAGAAAATCTGCCGCCAAGCATCTAACGGTGTGTTCCGGCAGCCTCACTTGTGAGCCAGTTCCATTACCGGCTAGGTGTGCTTTACCATATTCGACCACACCGTCACTTAACATCAGGTGAGCTGTGGTAAACACCTAGCCTTTCAGCTATTAAAAAAAAAAAAACTGCCAATGAACCAACAGAGCTGTCAAATTAAATTAAACATGTTTTTTTAGTGTAAAAGTAATGAGGCCATCTCGTAATGGTAAAAGGTTATGCAACTACGCATGGCCATTGCATGTGCACACAACTTTGAGTAGTAAAACAAAGTCTAGAGCGTCGCTGCTACAGCGCAAATTACTTTGAAACTTTCGAGGGCAAGTCTCAACAGCCCTGTAATTTCGCTAGCTACAAGTAGGTACCCTTTAAACCAGCACATAGTAATGTTTACACACTACTGCTGGGCGGCAGAATATTACGTATTACACCTACATACACAATCTTATGCTCATATCCAAGTAAAAGTAGATTATAATAAATAAAAAAAGATAATTAGTTGTAAAAGTAAATTAATATAAATCCTCTAGTGGTGGTAGTAATAATTAAATATATCATCGAATATTATTGTGTTTTATTTCCTCTCAAAACGCACGATTATTTATGTTTTAAAACCAGACAAACCACCATCCAATGCTTCAGAAAACACGAATCTATTTGCATATTTTCAATCTATTCTCAATTTAAATAGTTGAATTACCAATCACAAGTTCTTGGACAAGCGTCTCGTGAAGACCGAGAAAATAAGAATTGATAAATTGACAACGGCAGTATCAAACTATGTTACTAGGGGCCAGTACAAAAATTCATGGAAAGTTTCTTTAGCCCACTAAACATATTTTTATTAATTCATTATTAATTTGACTGCCCTGTTGCCCTGTTGGCTCCTTTACTAGCATATCTGCTTCAAGAGCTGTAAAGCGTGCGTTCTATTCTCACCCTGGACAAAAATATGATGTTTTACTATTCATACGTCATAATTATGTATGTAGTTGTTTTGTGTTTGCATGTTTGTTTTGTGTCTGGGTGTTCTGTATATATTTACAAAAAAAGTATAATTGTAAGTATTCTATCAGTTATCTGGTTCCCATAGTACAAACTTTACTTAGGACGGGGCCAGATGGTGCTATGTCTATGACCGCATCTTCGCTTAACATCAGGCGGGATGGCGGTCAAACGCAAGCCTATCCACTATAAAAAAAAAAAAAAAAAAAATGTAAAATATCTTATGATATTTATTTATTAACTATTTATTTTTAAATAATAATAACACCAATAAATAATTCATGAACCAAACCTAAAGTCGCAAATAGTTTTAGGATGGTGTTTAAAAAAATCGATTATAATAAAATGCAATTTTTTTGTTTGAAATTATTTTATAATTGAAACTAGCGACCCGCCTCGGCTTTGCACTGGTGCAATGTAGATACTAATGTTGTGTATATGCGTCAGCGTCACCGGTCTTGTGCTTATTACAGCAAACTACAAATTTATAAGTATTTTTGTTCATAGTTTTCGCAATTTAAAAAAAATCAAAGAAAGTTTCCGATCGCTTTCGATAGGCAAGGAACCCTAAGAAGTGGAAAAACAATCAATTAGGTGAACTGTCATCTGCAGATGTACGATAAGGAGAGTTGGACAAACAAGACTGTGGGGTAAAATTCGATCATCGGCTTTTGATATGGTGATAAGTATAGCAAAATATTACATTGAAAACTTGTCGCACAAATATTATCTATTCGTGATCTACCCCACACCCACACCCACTTTGGTTTTCAACTACAGGGGCTCACCAGAAGACCAGCGCTGGTCATACTTAGTATGACCAGTATTATGCTGAGGTGAGCCCTTATTTTGTAACTGTTTGTGTCTGTTTGTTCGTTTTTGTTTTTTGTGTCTTAAAGTTACAAAATAAAATATTTTTCTTTCTTTCTTTCTCTAAAATCTTTATGGTTGACAAGCTAAGTGTTTGACCACAGCTCACCCGATGTTAAGCGACGGAGTGTCCGAAGATGGTAAAGCGCGCCAAGCCTGGAATGGAACTGACTCTCAAGTGCGGCTGCCGGAACACACCGTTAGATTTTCAACTTGAGGGTGGTAGCTAGCCAGCCGAGTACTAGAAAGTACCCTACCATCATGCTATGGTTTCCTCACAATGTTTTTTTTTTCACCGGCAGCTCAAGCTCATTGTTGAGGTTTGAACCCACGCCCTTCGTCATGCGACCGACCGCGTTACAGCAGTGATGAGGATTTAAATTGTTGTTGTAACTGAAACGACTGTGAAGCGAAATATACTAAATATATACCTTGAATATTCAAAATAAATTTCCGCAAAGTAACGCCTGAACCAATCAATTAACTGATATGTTATCATTCTATTTCATCATATCAATGCTTATAGAGTCTTATCCGTTTCTTATTATAACAAAAATAACTGTCCGTTTCCCAAAAAAGCTATTCACGAATCCATAAAACGATCAAAAGAACCAATCTCAAGATCCCTAATAGGAGCGATCGTATATTGACACCCCACGGTAATCTCCGGCCTCTAATTGCGCAAAAACTTCCCCATTCTGTCATACAAACAAACATACACACAAAAGGCAGATTAGGGAAGAACCAGATTCGTGCTTAAGATAAAAATGTGTATTTTGCTAAGTACAACATCGGCTTTAGATCGAGGAGATACCGGGCAGCTGTGTGTGGCGGCCCTAATGTGACGTCATTGCATTGACCTTTTTTATTTTTTTGTGGTTTCTTTAACTATGTAGGTAGAAATATGGCACTATAGGTTTTATAGTCCAAGCGGTTATTTCGAAACGTGAGTAAAATTTAAAAAAAACCGGCCCAGTGCGAGTCGGACTCGCGCACGAAGGGTTCTGTACCATTACCTATAAATAAAATCGAGTTTGTTGTATGAGAGCCCCCCTTAAATATTTATTTTATTTTATTTTTAGTATTTGTTGTTATAGCGGCAATAGAAATACATCATCTGTGAAAATTTCAACTGTCTAGCTATCACCGTTCTTGAGATACAGCCTGGTGACAGACGGACGGACGGACAGCGAAGTCTCAGTAATAGGGTCCCGTTTTTACCCTTTGGGTACGGAACCCCAAAAAAATACCTAACGTAGCGATGATGGTGTGAAGTATTAAGTTTTTTTTGCACCAACCTAACAAGATATCTTTTTTGTATGATTTTCTCCACCCAAAGGTTGTTTGGAAGAAATCGCGCTAGTCGATGAGACCGTCGTTATACGCCATATTTATTGTGTTTTATACATAATTTTTATATGTTTACGTTTCATATTTGCTGGACGTAGGCCTCTCGCAATGCACGCCACTGAGCTCGGTCGATAGCTTTCTGCATCCAGCGTTTTCCCGTTGTTCACCACCTGGCCGCATACTTGTATGTTAAAATGTACTAGCTGCGCCCCGCGGTGTTACCCGCTACATGTGTTCGGGATAAAAAGTAGCCTATGTGTTAATCCAGAGTCTCATCTACCTCCATACCAAATGTCATCCAAATACGTTCAGCAGTTTTTGCGAGAAAGAGTAACAAACATCCATCCATCCAAACTTTAACATTTATAATACTAGCGAGATAGTCCAATTTAATTACCAATTTTTTAACATTTGTTTGTCACATGTATATTTTCCAATATGGCTGCACGAGCGGCAAAGATACAAGGTGGCAAAGTTGAAATTCGGAAAGAGCATGTCAAAATCTATAAAATTGCCAATTTTCAAAACTCCCGGAAAACTTTCCAGGTAACCTCTATTTTTTCAACCAAATGCCTGTACCTACTATTGTAAATTTGAAAGAATATAATAATTTGTTTCTAAATAAAAAAACCTATTTTTTTATGTTTTTGTTCTATTATCAAAACAATAATTGTGAAGTGTGTTGTCGTTTTACCGACAATACACTTTATTATACTCAAGCTAATATTTATAAAAGAAATTTTGCAAGATATCATTGAAGGCGTATTTATTACTCTTAACTATTTGGTTAAAAAACATAGATGACCCAATTTGCCATAAAACTTAATCCGCACTATAAAGCAATGTAAAGGTGCTTTCACAATACATTTTATAAACGTTTTGTGAATACAATATGGCGCAAACGCATTTTATAATTGAGCACACAAAGCATCCAATAGGATTAAATCTTCGCCGGTACACTTCACCTAATTGCTAACAAAAGGCCGCCATTTTGAAATGGATTTAGTGTTCGAAGTTCAAAATTCGAATTCAGAATGTACAGCTGCACACAAAAGTGTTATAAAATTTAGCTTAGATACTCGAAATTATGTGACACGCCCTGATTTGGCTTTCCATTTATTTAGGCGAGTCGATTACAAAACATAATTATATTCCGATATCCGGATAGACGCGGACTGTGAACTTTTTTTAATACTATTTGTGGGGCTAGCTTTTAAGTTAACTTAACTCTTAAGTTGTGTATTACACTGTAAGATGTAGCGATATTAGAATATCGCTACATCTTAGCGATATTTGAGTTTGTACTGTGGAGACTAAACATCGAGTGTGTGTGCCAAAGCAAGCGTTGCTCGAGTTGTTTAGTTGCTCATAACTCTGGATACCGCTGTTGTGGTCATGAACAGGCGTTACTTTTTACAATCGGGAGAGCGTTTCATCCGTCAAATTAATTTTACTTAAAAATAGGATCGAATCTATTAAAAAAATTATACACAACACACGTCACAAAATAAAGCTACCTTTCTAGGAGACTCATCTGGTACAGTCGCGCACAATCGCACAACACGAATAAGCTGCTTATTGTATTTTTATAGTTATTTTGATCGTCACACACGTCATTGTGTGGATTATCCGACATGAATACAGAATGGGGCATTACGGTCGATGTACACAGCTGATGAGCGAAACAATGACGCTTGAAAATTGGCGGACTGGGCGAAGCGAGGATTTTTTAAAGGGCCTAGTTTATACCAGCTTATTATTTATGACGGTAGCTTCAAAGATTTTCCCTTTCACTCACTGCAAGGCGTTTTTTTATCAATTATAATAAGTAAACGATATAAATTAACTGTTTTACATACATATTATTGTTTTAGTGCTCTGTCAAAACTTGATCTGGCTGACTCATGAGTATATTTTTTTGTGTTTGAGATTGGCTATTGGCTAAGGTGGAGATTAAATGAAAAATATCGCACGAATGGAAAAAAAAATGTTAGCGATAGAAAGAATATTTAGAACGGAAATTTTATTTAGAATTTAGTTTATTTTTTGGTTTTTTAATTCTGCGACATAAATGTAACTGATTAATCGTTTTAGTGTCAAAATAATTTGAATTTTGAATTTGAATTTATGAAAAAAATTTCGAGGCCAATGGTTTTTTTTTTGTAACTTTACCTGCCCCTCCTCTAGGTATATCACTGGTATACAAATCATTCGATGTTTTTAAATCGCCGATGGACGTTGTCGACTTCATTTGTTTTATTTATTAATGTTGCGATACATTGTTGGCTTTGGTATTATAAAACGTTTGTCTGTTTTGGCTTAACATTGTTTCAAATACAAAAAAGAATATCCGCTTCTTTTGCAACATTTTTATTGAGTGACTAGACTTTTTAAACAATTTGGATATTACTGATTTCTTACATCACCATCCAAGAAGAGAACTCAGTACCTATTCAAAATTTCATAAAGATACAAGGAATCCCTTCGGTCATAAATACATTGCCATAAATGCCACCGTAACAATGTCAAATTAAACTGGCACAAAAACTACACTGTACCGGTACAAATGGAAATTCTCTTTACACGCATCGAACTATAGACAATTGCGCGAATAAATCATAGAGTTGACAAGACAACACCGTTTTGCCCGGATAAAAATAAGGTATTTAGTTGAAATACGAAGCAAAGTCAACTCTACTCGATCGTAATAGAGTTTGTAATTTTTGATTGGATGTATTCTAAACTTGGTACACAATGCGCATTCTCCGCCCTGCAGTTTAGAAAAGACTTCAATCGGGTTCCACGCGTAAATTATGGGACAACCCTAAACAATAGTTAAAAAAGCTTCATTCGCTAATGGATTTTGTTCTCAAAAATTAATTTGGGGTACTCGACAAAACTGTACTGTGTACGCACCCAATCAGGGGCAGCCCTAGAATATAGGGTTGGAAGTGACTTTGAATTTTACAATGATGTTTGAAACATGAATTTGATAAATAAATTATTACTTTACATATATATATAGTTTGCATGGTGGTAGGGTACTTTAGTACTCGGCTGGCTAGCTACCAGCCTCAAGTTGAAAATCTGCCGCCAAGCACCTAACGGTGGGTTCCGGCAGCCTTACTTGAGATCCAGTTCCATTCCAGGCTTGGTGTTCTTTACCATCTGCAACCACACCGTCACTTAACATCAGGTGAGCTGTGGTCAAACACCTAGTCCGTCAACTAGAAAAAAAAATGTATTCCTATTTGAAGAGTGCTGCAGCTAGCGAAATTACAGTGTTATTGAAACTACCCAGCTAATGTCTTATAGTAGTGAACACCAAACCAGCGATACCCTGGACTTTGTTTTGTTACTCAAAGTTTTTTCAAAAGGTTTGTTTATTAGCATTGCAGCGGTACTCAAATTATCTCAACAGATAAATAAGACATCAGTAGAGTGTTTTGTTCATCTCACTACTTTTACATTAAAAGAAAGCTGAATAAATGTAAGACAAACCCGTCTCGAGTCGAGGTTGGCTGATTTGTATCACGTGTACTCTAGTCTGAAATTAGCTATAGAAAACGCAACATGTTTAAACACTAAACGAATATTTTGCAAAATATTCTCTGTCGTTTTAAATTCTAATTTCATAAAAATAAACTGGTGACTTACTAACTAACTTAATAGATATTATTAAAAGGCAACCCTAGTATTTTTGTACGTAGGGGTGATGAATCTTAGATCTTCAGAAAACGTGGTAAGTGGCTTTGTTTCTGAACCCTAGAGTTTTTGATTTATTAATACGTAGGGTTACCACTCGTAAAAATTACTTTTATTGTCTGTAACGACGTCTCAGCCTACGTGATAACAATATGTGTATAATAAATTCACTTTTATGAAATTGTATTGGTGTCAACCCCCCAGTGTAAGCTGATCTCCGTCATAAAATATCCTCGATACAACCCAGGACTTGTACGAATGGTTAGTTGCGTAGAAAAGTCCTCGCGTGTGGTACGAAAGATTCAAAAGTCAAGTGCTCATTGTTACTATAAAGTTTATGTACCACTAAAGGTTGAGACAACGGTATAGCAATAATATAAGAACCTGTTTTTAAATTGCACTCTTGATTTATGGTACTGGGAATGCTTTTTAGTGACAACTAAATATGGTGCTCAAACAATGATACGGTCGTAAATTTAATTTTCAATAACAAAGGAATGCTATTTTAGTGTGGGTAACATTTTTGATGGTGGCGAAGTAATGTGTTTTATCAATTCGGCTTACGACGTATTACATTAAATTTCAATATCTTTTTGTAAATACAATTACATAAGGATAGATTTATTTTTACAGGACTGCCCAAAAAAAAAGAGTATAATGTTTACAGGGATGTATGTATGACTGTATGTATGCTAGCTATCAACATCGCGTTTTTTTTTTTTTTAATACATAATAGGTTCGCGTTTGACTACACCCTGCCTGATGTTAAGCAGGATGCAGTCCAAGATGAAGCACGCTTACCTAGAAAAAAACCTGTTTACTCTAGATTTGAAGACACCCAAATTGTACTTCACGGGAAAAACAGCCGGCAGAGAGTTCCACATCCTCGCTGTGCGTATGAAGAATGTGGAATCGAAGCGCTTAGTCCGTACGTGGGGAATGTCCACCATGTATGGATGGCGCTTAGGCCTAGTCTGCCTTGCCGTCCGGTAATAGAAAGGGGCTGGCGGAACCAAATTGTGCAATTCCGTGGCACACTCCCCGAAATGAAAATCTTGCGTTGAAAATCTGTGCCATCAAGCACAAATGTTTTCTAGCAGCCTCACTTGAGACTCAGTGACATTCCAGGCTAGGTGTGCTTACATCTCTGATCACACTGTCACCACCTGACCTACCACCTGTAAAAAATGTATCTAAAATCTAATAAGGCTTTCATATCTCACGTTTCGTCAAAATCACAAACAAACACCATTTCCCTGAGTAAATCTGAATGGAAAATCTGATAACGATATATAAATCCTGTAACCAAATTTGGAACCCTTCTGGAATAACAATCTATAAGTTTTCCGACCGAACCGAATTTTACTTTGCATTCAAACGTGGTTTGAGGGGGCCTAGCATTATCGACACCACTCCACATCGGCCCGCTGTTGATTCTATCAAAAATCTACTTCAAGATCTAGCACTCTCTGTATAGACATGACGTTCGATGCCAAAGCTTCTTTTAATCAACAGCATCTTATAATTAAATAATTGACATGTTTTTAAGTTTTCCAAAAAGGAGAAGGTTCTCAAATCGTTTATATTTTAAAACATTTTCTACCTCTGAACTCCGATATTTGTAAACTGATTTTAATTAAAGGATAAAGGTACTTTTTGGTTGGTCCCATATAAATTTTATGAAAATCGATACAGTAGTATAATTGTAAACCAAAAAAAGCTGGAAAAAATATGTCATTCAAGTAAACTGAATACGTATTTTGCTTTTCTGTCACTTTCCAGTGGTATTTTGGGGTTACTAGAATAGTTTCAATTCATCATCTAATGATGAAGCTATAGGCGATCACCGAAACGCCAAATAAAGTCGATTTTTGTAGCGATGACGCTTCGTGATTAGTACGGTCGTTTCACACGCCAAAGGTAAATTCAAATTCCAACAATAAGCTTGAGCTGCCGGTGCAGGAAAACATTGTGAGGAAACCAAAGCATGTTTACCACAATAAAAAAAGTTACAAGATTTTTACTGAACTTTATGAAAAGGCACAAATCTATATACCTTAATGCAAGTAACAGTAATAGAACTTCGAGTCTACTCGCAGAAAGGTCAGAGCGATAATGCGAAATATATTTTTATGTTGATATTGGACTTCTGTTGCCCATTATTTAGCTCAAAGTTACTGGAAAATCTCAATTTCTGCGTATAAAAAGAAACAGACAGGCTTCGCCTTGTAAGGCAACCAATGGATATTGTTGTTACTTAGCAAAGATGTTGGTAATAAAAACATATATTTTTTTTTATTTCTGTTACGTGAAACTTCAAACAAATATTTTAGAACGAAAAAAATATAGTTAGATTAGTTACCTAAGCGTGTAGGTTCCGACTACCTACATGAAAATATACTACGTAAATATATTATAAGTTACTAAAATGTTTCCAAAATATGTTGAATTAAAGTAATGGATATTATCTACACTAATATTGTAAAGAGGAAAGATTTGTATTTTTGGATTTTTAGATTTTTGTATGTTTGTAACGAATAAACTCAAAAACTACTGGACTGATTTAAAAAAATATTTCACCGTTGGGAAGGTACACTATCCCCTGGTTATATAAGCTACTTTTTATTCTTTTATTCCAACGGGAACGGGAACTACGCGACGCGTTCGCTAGTCATTAATATAAATATCATCAAAATAACCAAATGAGACGTTTTGCTTTCAGAAATACTAAGCAATATTTATATGTATGTATCAGGTGTATCCCATTTTATTTCGTAGAATTCCATTTTAATCCATTGTCAAACAAATCCAAGTTGAAATGCTGCAATACAACTTTGTCACCCTCATTCCTGGATTTTCCCTCGAGACTTCCCATATTTTCGATTCGAACCGGCCGTTTTCAATTGTACGAAAACCTTCTTCTATAATAAAATAGGCATAATACCTGCCCGCTATATTCAGGCCTGTAGAAATACATAAAAATGTACACTTCCAAGACCTCGTTACAGTGGTTTTCGTCCGACAGTTCTGTTACTTGGTAGTCGATATTTTATTCTTGCTTGTTAAATCTCATTGAGGTTTTCACTCGATTGTAGGAGAGGTTATTTTATTTGAATATCGTGGGTACATTTCGTTAATCCGGGAATATTTTCTGACATTTATTATAATAGTATTGTTGCGTTCTGTAGTGTGTTCCTATATAGGTAGTTATAGCATTATGTCATAGATATGTTTTGATTTTTACTATAAAGAATATAGCTGAATTGAGCTGCCGGTGAAGGAAAACATCGAGAGGAAATAGCATGGTGGTAGGGTACTTTCTAGTACTTGGCTGGTTAGCTACCACCCTCAAGTTGAAAATCTGCCGCCAAGCACCTAACGGTGTGTTCCGGCAGCCTCACTTGAGAGCCAGTTCCATTCCAGGCTAGGTGTGTTTTACCATCTTCAACCACACCATTACTTAACATCAGGTGAACTGTGGTCAAACACTTAGCCTGTCAAGAATAAAAAAAAATATGTCTTACTTGATAATATTTTTTAAGAGATTTAATTTTACCAAATTAAAATAATAAAACTCAACAAAAATGACAACTTAAAAAAATCTTTAACTAAATATCGATAGTTCACAAATTAATAAAAATGTCATTGATGCAATTACTTGTAGATTCAATAAGTAGTGCATAAATAGACAAATAATTTAGACAGAAATTATTTTTAAAAGCATTTTACAAAAATCAGTACAAAGAATAATAGAGAATGCGCGGTTATCCTAAGGCCTACTTTGTATTTACTCTCTATAAATCAACTCCATGCGATTTCACAGAATTAGTTGCACAATACATTCAATTGGTCAGTGATATGCACCTTGATTCTGCGCGCACGCAGCTATTGTCACGCTAATCTCTGAATATTTATTATTTGGGGGACAAAAAGGAACACCTGCATGTTATACGAAATGAAATGTATGATCTATTTCACAATTATTACCAAATTTTACATGTAAAATTAAATGTAGAATAGTTTGGAAAAACTTTTAATTATCTGTGAAAGTAAGAAATACGCAGGCTATGTTCTTGGTGTAGTAGTTACGACTATACACTGATGGTTTGTAGTTACTTCTATAATCAGACTTATTATTATAAAAAGTTTCTTTCTCTGCCATTCTGTTTGTTTGTTACCTTTTCACGTCTAAACGGCTGATCTGATCTTACAATAATTTAACAATTTAATAATTTAAAATAACTTTATATCACTAAGATTAACAGATGCTACTTTATTGAAATTTTATACACATACGTCCACGCGAGTGAAGCCAAGGGAAACCATAGTTATCCTTAAACTAAAAAAAAATCAAAGTCAAATTATAATTAATTGCTGTAAGTTAAAGTCTTAAGTTTAAAAAAACAAGCTTACGTTCGGTACGAACCTTCAATAAAAAAAATAAATTATAGTATTTAATTGGTAATAATAGGTACCTATACTTTTAAAGAATGCCAATTTCTGATCTACTAAATCATTTAATAATATAAATCCCTTGACATGTCAATTATTTTAAATATATTATTTTTATGTTTCTTTTACGTTTCTAAAAACATTTTGTTTGTCGTAGGCATATATGTTTATAACGTTTACAACTTTGCTTTTGTACATAGTTGCTATTTTTATTATTGTTTCAAGAACCAATTCAAGATTAAAAGTTACCAAGTTTTTTGCGAGCTGTAACCAAATGCTACTGTTAGCCAAAAAGTCCAACAATACAACTCCTTATTTATATCTGCCATTCTTCAGGATTCCCGCGAAATTCTCTTCGAAACGCCCGCAGCGACGTCAAACGTGTGAAATTACACAACAATACATCAGTAATGATCCTGTGCACGCGAAAAAATAAAAATAAATACAATAAACAGTGCAAAACTATCCTTTCATTTAGGTGCTTTCGAAATTTCAACCTTAGACCATACAATTAAAATTTATATTGCATCTACGTAGAACAAAGTCTTTGATTTAGTACAATTACTGTTGCCAATTATGCATCTGAAAATTTCTACTTCGTGATATTTCTGTACGGTAACGATAGAAAATTCTATATTTTTAAGGTTTACTTCTGTAATTCAACATTGTTTGGTACACCTTTCCCCGTCATTATGGATTTCGATCTGCGGGGGGCTTTGGAAATTGTTTCCACAAATTTTTAGGATACGCTTCATTGTGTTTGACAATTCCAAATGTAACAATTTATTGTGAATTGTACAAAAGACTGACTTCTGCTTAGTTCCAGTACTGTGGTGATTTTTTTAAACACTTTGTTTTGTGGTGAAAGCTTTTTGGATGCGGGTGTCTCTGTGGGGACCAATTTCGGTCACAAATGTTTCAATGTTTACATTGTCTCTGATAGTATTTGGGCCTTTTGTAGCTAAATTATCTTTACTTTGTAACATATTGTTAGAAATGAACGGAGAATAACCGCAACTAATGTTTCCATTTAAAGACCGTTGTTTCTAATAATGCAGGTCATAAGATAGTATTAGACAATAAGAGATAAAATTCTTGGTTTTATTTAAAATACACTTATTTTGTAAGATTTTTTGCTGCACTTTGATATTGTTAGAATTTGTGCAAAACTAAGTAAGTAAGTATTGTTTTGTGTCTATTTGGTCTGTATGTATTTCTAAAAAAAAGTACCTACAAAAGTTTTCTATTAGTTGTCTGGTTCCTATAGTACAAGCTTTGCTTAGCTAGCCGCAAGGCAAGTTGGCGCTGTAAAATGTCCTGCGATATTTATTTACTGAAAGTATGTCCAAAATATGTCAGTAGCACATGTATTTGTCAAATGTGATAGTTATAGTTGACGTTCCAAAAACTTGAATGAAACGATTTGATTCCACTTTTATTGTACGAACCGCTAAACAATGGAATGCGCTGCCTGAGCGTGTGTTTCCCGATGGATACAAAGAGTGTCTTCAATTCAAGAGTGAATCGATATCTTCTAGCCAAGCGTACTCCATCGTAGTTTGCATCATCACTTAACAGTACACAGGTGAGATGGAGGTTAAACGCAAACCTAATTATTATAAAAAATATTTATATTAAAGTTAATGGGTACGGTGCCTTGGTTAAGGCGTCGAGGAGTCTGCCCGTCTTCATTGGAATGCGGTCCGCTTGGTTTAAGAGAACAATAACATACAAGAAAGTTACATCATGTTCCGTGCTATGAGATCATGGAAGATCATGTACAAAAACTAGAAGATAGAAAATACTTATATTAGTTGTTGAGTGTTAGGTTCTTTTGTGTAAAAGTAATGAGACGAACTATGCGCTCTCCTGATGGTAAGAGGTAACGCATGTTCATGACCATTGCAGCAATACACAGAACTTTGAGTAGCAACACAAAGTCCGGGGCATCGCTGCTTTGGCGCTCATTACTTTGAGACTTTGGATGATTAGTCTCAACAGCCCTATAATTTCGTTTGCTACTGCACCTTTCAAATCGGAACACAGTAATGTTTACACACTACTGCTTGGACTATCATCGCTAAAGCTTTTTAGGCCTGACTCGATAAGTATTCAGGCTCCAGTTGTTTTGAATAATCAAGACAAGGTTACAATCAAATTCTAAGCAAGTGATGTACACGCCGGTGTGGGTGTGCGCGGCGACAATGCGTCTAGCCCTTCCCGAGGAATGCGGTCCGGGATTTGAGAATCGGGTTCACCTGCGACACAGATCACATAACAGTTTGTTGTCCGTTTTCGACACTGGTATGACATATACCTACTTCTGATGGGATATTAACTCTGATAGTCCCACTAATGTTATGAATTTGAAAGTTTGGATGGATGGATGGATGTTAGTTACTCGTTCACGCAAAAACTACTGAACGGATTTGGATGAATATAGAGGTAGCTGAGACCCTGTATTAGAACATAAGCAATTTTTTACCCCGAAAACATGTAGCGGGTAACACCACGGGGCGTAGTAATAACACAAACAAAAAAGAGTACTGTTATCATGATTATAGATATATAGATCAGTGATTACCACTTTTGGGTCATATGCTAGCAGGGGAACGTTAAAATCCCAGCAATATAAAAATAAACATATATACAAACGATAACTTAAAAACACAACGGGAATATACCTATAAGAAGATAGTTAGATCTCTTGTTTTATTTTATTTTACATGGAAAACAAACAGCTGCTAACTTTGAAAATAAATAGAAGATAAATTAACATTCAAAAGCCTAAAAAGTTTTCACTTATGTTAACTAATCAAAGTTAAAGTGCCCCGAGACCACACCGGCCGGGGACAGGTGCAAGAATTAAAATACATACCTACTATAAATATAATTTCAAAATTTACACAAAATAATAATAAATTAACAACAAATAAATAAATTAATTAATTCACAGTACGTGCAAGCCTCATAAAAGTTTTATGTAAGATAATGAGACGAACGAGACGCTCTTTTAATGGTCATAGATAGCGCATATCCATTGTCCATAACCGTTGCAGCGATACATAAAACTTTGAATAGCAAAACAAAGTCGAAGTCATCGCTGCTTTGGTGAATCTGCGCTGCAGAATCTGAGTTTTTTAACAATAAGTTAAGGTTTTTATAAAGCACTATTTATTTTCATATGCCTTTGCTTTAATTTAGATGTAAGATTAGTTCAAATTGCAGCCTAGTTAAATTATAGCGCATTACTGTTTGTAAAATAGTATATTCGTTATAATGGGTATTCTTTGTGTCAGATGTATCAATGGGTTCCAAGTAGAATTATCCTATATTACGTCTTTGATCTGAACATCAAACAACGAATAATATTTGTATAGCTTACGTAGAGTTAGGGTTCAGTGCGTAAGGAAATTGGAAATCACTTTGGTTAGACACTAATGGTTTTGCTTGAACGCGACACAGATAACATTGGTACACGAAAGAACACCTTCTAAATTGGTTGTCAATGTTGTTACTTCATTTGGTATCTGTTTCAAGAGCTGTGGGGTGTGGGTTCGATTCCCACTCAGGACAAACAACTTTTGTGTCTGGGTGTTCTGTATTACTTTTCCCTATTTTGCGCTAAGGATTTTTTGATAGGTACTGAACCTTTATCAAGTAGAGTACACGCACTTGACCGCTTTGAATTATAATAAAATCTTCATGCTTACTTCTTTCGAACAGAATAGGCTATGATCACCAGCCCACTCGTTCTAAAGACTCAAATAATAACATTATTATGAGAATCTACTTCTACAACATAATATAGAAATTGGAAAACCAAAATTCATTCAAAAATGAACTTTATACCTTCAATATATGGATTGAATGTCTTGGTTTGGTTATCGATCATAATTTTGTTTATTAGAGTACATTTTTAAGCGTCTTTGTCGTTTGATCGCGGGTCCAAAGTGCCACAAAGCGTACTATAGCGTATTCAGCCTTTTTGGTAACAGCTCACCTTATAAACCTCCGTTGAAAATAAAAAGAAAAGTTTCGAATTTGGAACGGCTGAGCGGTGAGTCGGTTACATTTATTGATTCGGTATTCAAATAACAAACGGAAATGGATGATTTTAGGCAGATTCTTACGTGACAAATGTATTATAATCTTTTAAAAAAATAAAAGGAACCTATTGACATTTATTTTAATAGTTTTAGAAACTCCGTAAACTTTGTTGATATAATTTGTACAAAATATCGGATTAGTGCGGTATTTCAAGTAAAAAGCTTTAATCACTACCTAATTTGATGAGATTTTAGTTAGTGTGTACCTATCTATATTTTAATTTTGAATTGGCTTTAGATGTACTTCGAATTAATTTAGTTTTTAACATCCACAACCATCTTTATCCCAATGTTGGCTAGGCCTCTTATCATGCCATCTGCCTCGGTCCTGTGCCAATTTGGTCTAGGTTCGATCCGTGACGGTGACAATATCGTTGACCATCCTGCGGCTGGACGACTATAAGTGTTTGACTACAGCTCACCTGATATTAAGTGACGGTGTGGTCGAAGATGTTAAGCACACCTAGCCTAGAATAGAACTGACTCTCAAATAAGGCTGCCGGAACACGCTGTTTCTTGGTGGCAGATTTTCAACTCGACCGACTAAAAAGTACCTACCCTGCTACCGCGCTATTGGTAGGTACCAATTATTAAAAAAACAGCTGTTCTTTGGAAAAAAATGTTTAACCCTTAAAGTACTTAACAGTTTTTTGTGGTTTCAGTTGTGCTCTTACACATAGTAAAAGTTTTACTTAACGATGAGTACAATGCCCCCCTTTTTAGGTAACACCAAAGTTTTTCGGTAAAGCTGCGTCATTGACTAACTTTTCCTGCTTTTGACAGCTAGAGTCTTAAAAGGGCGCCAAAACTTATAGAAAACATTACAAAACCATCAAACCCGAACGATTGTTTCCAAATAAATCGATTGTAATCCTGATGCAATCGATATCACGACTCTCGTTGAGAAATGAATCGGCACCACGGTAGAGCTCTGTTCTGGTTCTGTAGAGATTCTATCTGTCACGTGTATTAGGATGGCATATGTTATTATAACGAAAGTGACAGGGGAAATCTCGATCGTGTTAGAATAGAGCCTCAAGCTAGGTGGATCGGTACGAAGCCATTGACGCAAAATATTTACAGGAATGTTATAAAGGTAAGTGTGACTATTATATTCAAGCGGCTTGTTTGATGTCGGTTAAGGCTAGTTTTAAACAACACGTTCTTAAGACTTAATTTTATTACCTTGTTAGTTTATCTTGCTTCATGAGTTGTAAGGGGTAGGTTCGTATGCCAGGACAAAGTTTTTTCAAGACTAATTTCATTCCAGGATAGGTATGCTTTACTATCTTCGACCACTTAACTCTGGTGAGCAGTGTTTAAACACCTAGCTTGACAAAAAAAAAAAACATGTATGTCATATATCAAGGAGACCTATAAATATATTTATAACTATTCAATACAAACAAACAAACAAAAAATCAAATATTTCCTCTTTGTAATAGTACAGATATAATATATTTACTAAAATATTACAACCATACTGTCCGTTATCTGGTTTGAATTACATGCTGTGCTTATTTTAGGGTTAGATGGTGTTTTTTTTTAATATTTATAGTTTTTACAATTACTTATGGTAGATATTACCTACATTCATTTATTTTCGAAATATGCCCATAGTCGTCACATAAAAAATAAAACAAGAATATTAAATATACAAGATTAAATCAAATTTCATAATCATTGTTTAAAATCAATACAAATAAGTCTTTATCGCCCCACTTTTATTAAGAATAAGAATAAACAAGTCTAACTTAACATAATTGTAAATTATGTTATTTCACGATATAAAGTCGCGTCATCCAAAACACACCTTAAGTTTGATATCGCTGATAAGTACAACGTTTAAGATTCACTTATTGTTCTCGATCAGAGCTTTTAAGATGATCCTCGATAAGACACACTGATGTTGACAAAAGAGCTCTCTGCCCCAAGCTTTGTCATATTTGGAGATCCGTGATCCATTTGATAGAGAATCCCAATAGACATTTCGATAATAAATAATTAAGTATAGATTTTCAAAATACTATGATTGTTAGATTTTTTATGGTTAACAGGCTAGGTGTTTGACCACAGTTCACCTGATGTTAGGTGAAGGTGTGGTCGAAGATGGTAAAGCACACCTAACCTGGAATGGAACTGGCTCTCAAGTGAGGCTGCCGGAACACACTGTTAGGTGCTTGGCGGATATTGAGGGAAAGGGTTTTTACAAAGATACATTGTAGGTTGAAAACATTAAAAAAAAATACCCATTGATTGCCCTGTTAGCTCATTTGTTAGAATATCTGCTTCAAGAGCTGTAGGGCGTGAGTTCGATTTCCATCTGAACAAATATTTATGTGCCGATAAACGTTTGTTCTGTATCTGGGTGTTCTGCATGTATTTAAAAATAAGTATATAAGCTGTCGGAACGCGTAAAGAACTAGGGTTTTGTCTTTCTCAGAAAGATAAGAACCCCATGCCCAGCTGTCATTTTGTATGGTTAGGGGGTCTAATAAGGCTGATATTCAATATAAATAAAATTAAATAAATATCGTAGGACTATACACACAGCGCCATCTGGCCCCAAACTAAGCAGAACTTGTGTGATGGAAGTCAGATAACTGATAGAATACATACATACTTTATTTTTTTGTAAATACATACAAAACACTCAGACACAGAACAAACATTTGTTTATTCACAAAATGTTTGCCCTGAGTGGGAATCGAACCCACGCCCTTCAGCTCTTAAGGCAGATATGCTACCAATGAGCTAATAGGGCTGTCATAGTTATTTTTCAACGTTACCAACGCCATGCCACGTTAGTCGCCTTCCAACAGTTTTCCAACAGACAACATTTTTATCCCAGAGTGATTTAAGACACTATTTCAGTTCAAAAGTGTAAAAATGTTGCTTACCTTTGTATAGAATGTGCGTAAAAATGTTTATGTCAATTTTAACATGTACAGAACCCTGACCACATTCATAGCTTCCACCTTGTCACGAAGCTTCTTTGTCTTTGCCGCGATCCGATACTGTGACGGGGTATAAGTCACATCTCAAATCTTGATTTTGACTAATCACATACGGGACTGCCTTCGATTTTTACATGTTGCGTTTGTTAAAGATGAACATTTTAATAAACTCACTGGACAGATGCCAGCAGTATTGTGTATTTTAATAGTAAAATGAGCTCATAGAAATGACATATAAATGTTTAATTAACTTGTACCTATATTATAAACTTAGTAGACTTTAAACTATGGAAACTGACGTTGTTCTGGCACAGTTTGTGTGCGTAGCAAGATAAGGCCACTCACGTGTTGTACGCAGCTTTGTCTCCATGAAGAAGGCCACCGAATGTATCACACACTGTCGGAGTCCAGTCTTGTAATTTCGCTATCTGCAGTACCCTTCAAACCGGAACACAGTAATTACACACTACTGGCTAGCGGCAGAATACCTACCTAGACGACCTCCTGCTAAAGAGATCCAAGAATATAATTTGTGAATCAAATTAAACGTGATTTCAGAGGCGCTCAACGTTTTATTTTTAAAGATTTTTGAGCTACATAGCTCGCTTGAAGAGCTTTAGTGAAGAAAAAAGAAGTAATTGAATTATAAACATGGGAAAGAAAATTTTAATACAAACACTTTACATGCTTATTAATTTTAATAACAAAAACTCATATATTTCTACAAAGAATGACAAATCGATTAAATCTAACACCGAAATGACAACCCTTTGCACCGTTTTTCATCATAATCCACAAAACAAACCGCAGACCTTGGTTTCTAATAAACGATTCCAAATTAAATATCCAAATATCGGGGCAAATCCGGGGACTCGATTATTTATGTGACGTCCGTAACGATTTTTACGACGAGCGATTTTTATTATGCACGTCCTTATTCTGGTATCGTTCTCATCAGTTTTGTACAAACTTTTTTAAATTTTATAATCGATTTGTATCGAGTAAATGATCTTAGTTTAGTTGGTAGTCGATCTCTTTAGCAGATATTCTGCCGCTAAGCAGTTGCGTGTTAACATTATTGTGTTCCGGATTGAAGGGTACTTGCAGCTAGCAAAATTACAGGGTTGTTGAGACTAACTATCAAAAGTCTCAAAGTAGAGTACTTAGCTTTGTTTTTTTGAACTTGATTGTATTAAAAAGTACATGAAATATTGTTGTTTGATTCATAAACTGACTAATAAATCCAATGTAGGTAAATTTTGTTGCCGCAAGATGGGTTGACGATATTGTCACCGTCGCGGGTGGAACCTGGACCAGATTGGCACAGGACCGAGGCAGATGGCAGGTAAAGAGAGAGGTCTATACCCAGCAGTGGGATAAAGAAGGCTGTGGATGATGATGATGATGATGTGGTAAATTTTGTTACATTTATTATTATTTGTACCTACTA
Source organism: Biston betularia (assembly GCA_905404145.2). Taxonomy (NCBI): domain Eukaryota; kingdom Metazoa; phylum Arthropoda; class Insecta; order Lepidoptera; family Geometridae; genus Biston; species Biston betularia. Next base: position 1,526,873 of record FR989863.1, read on the forward strand.
TTTAAATTAATTAATTGTTATAATTTTAGCATTTATGGCTCTTGGTCGAAATTAATAAATTATGAATTTGAATTTTATTTAATGTTTGAAGTGTTGGAACACAGCTCACCTGATGTTAAGTATCGAATATGGAAAAGGACGCCTAGCCGTGAATAGAACTGGCTCTCAAGTGAGGCTGCCGGAATACACCGTTAGTTACTTGGTGGCAGATTTTCATTTGATTACTTTTTACTTTTTTTTTAGTGGTATCTCTAGCCGGCCGAGTCCTGATAAATACCATACCACCATGTTATTGTTACCTCACGATGTTTTCCGTTACCGGCAGCTCAAGCTCGTTTTGGGGTTTAAACCCACGCCGTGTGAACCGTTCGCACTAACTACTGAGCTATCATCGCTACAAAATTCTATTATTTCTATGGTAGACTCTTTCTCTCTCAATTCTCCCATCTATCTATTCTTAGTCACGAATCTGTTTTCCATTCCTGGTTGCTTGGAAGAGATCGCTTTTAACGATATGGCTGCCACTTGTGGCACTAGCGAATAAAGTTCTTTATTGTACATTTTTATTTTGTTAATGAGCACACAATAAAGAGTTTTTATCTACCTATCATTGTTATAAAACCATTATTCCGTCATTTTATCGAATAAGGTTGCATACTAACACGTACCATTTTGAATCGAACAGACAGACAGACAAAGGCGTCGTCACGCCTGGAATGTCCGACCTCTCCGGTCACGGAACAATTAAATTTATTTTTTTCTTTTGCAACAATACAATTTTAGAGTCTGCAGAGATACCAGGTTTTTTACTAATACCTACTGTATAGTGTTGCTATTTATTACTTGGAATATCGGCTGGTTTTCGCGAAATTTACCAAAACATTTATTACTGTCTAATTAATAGAAACTTTTAATTTTTAACATTGTTCCATTATACTAAACTAGCTGCGCCCCGCGGTGTTACCCGCTACATGTTTTCGGGATACAAATTAGCTTATGTTTTAATCCAGGGTCTCAGCTACCTTCATACCAAGTTTCATCTAAATCCGTTCAGTATTTTTTGCTTGAAAGGGTAACAAATATCCATCCATCCATTCATTCAAAATTTCACATTAGGTAATAATTGATTGATTGAGTGGGATTAGTGGGATCACTTACGATTTTTTTTAGTAAAAATAATGAGACAAATGAGACATTCCTTTGATGACTTTTGAGTAACAAATCAAAGTCCAGGGTATCACTGCTTTGGCGCTCATTACTTTAACATGTTCGATGGTTAGTCTTAACAGTCCTGTAGTTTCGCTAGCTGCAATACCCTACAAACCGGAACACAGTAATGTTTACACAATACTGCTTGGTGTTAATGCTTACACGGCAAAATATCTGGTACTGCGGTGGTACCTACCTTTACAATCTCCTGCTAAGAAGATGTACACCGTGGAAGATGTATTCCGAGTTAGCCCTGTTTTTATAAACTGGCCCACTGCTGGGCGTGGGTTTCTTCTCATTATGAGAAGGATAATGCCATAGCCGCCAACGCTGGCCAAGTGCGGATTGGTAAACTTCACGTATCTTCGAGAACTATTTTAAGAACTTTCAGACATGTAGGTTTTCTCACGATGTTTTCCTTCACCGTTTGAAGTCACCAGTATTAGATACGCACATAACCTAGAAAAGGAAGAGGTGAGTCCCATGGGATTCGAACCCAGTACCTCCAGATTGGAAGTCAGACGGCTCCCCAATTACGGACGGTCAGCATTTTGTGATATAAACAAATGTTTATTATAAGTATGTATTTACAAAAAAAAAAAACTATTTAAGTATTCTATCAGTTATCTGTCTTCCATTGCACAAGCTTTGCTTAGTTTGCGGTCAGATGGCGCTGTGTGTAATGTCCTATGATATATATATATATTTTAATTAGGCTGCCGAAACTTCCACTAAGTAAAAATAAATAAATGTGAAGTCATATAGATAAAAGTATAGTGTTGTTGGATCCCCATTTCAAAACAATTCGTACATAAAATGACTAACAACCAAATTCGTGTTTCACAAGTTTATTACAGCTACTGTTCAATAAAACGCTCAGGTGCTGGACGGACGGACCGGCTTGATATATAGCCACCAATTTAACTTGCCGCGATCCCTAATGATGAGCTACTGGGGGTCCGCAGTGAAGATGTACGAATGCGGTAGAAAGAACAACGTTGTAAAAACTAGAAAAAAGGTAAGAGATAACAATTTAAGTAAGACTTAGGGAAAGTGAAGGTTAAAAAAACACAGCTAAGGGGCAAAATGCGAGAATCGCTGCTGTGCCATGATCATGAGACCTTCTTATCTTATTCGGAATGGGGGCGATGAGTCCTGCACTGACGTCCCGCTTGGGGTGTATTGTGCATTTCCCCCTGCCAGCGTCTACCCGAGCCAACCCAGCTCCTTGAAGTAGGAGCGAGGCTCTGGGCCGCTGGCATAGCTCCAGTGGGTGAGATGGAATTGTTAACAATGATGAAAAGCAGTCAGCACTTCGCGGTGACATAGATGAAGCTACCTCATGCAATTTAGTGGCACTCTAGTTTCTGCTGCGGCTTCACAGTGCCACAACACATGCTCTACAGTTGCGTTTTCCTGAAGGCAGCCACGACAAAGCGGGCTATCCGTGGCTCCCAGTTTATACAGGTGACTATTCAAATTGCAATGACCGGTTATAAGGCCTACCAAAAGACTGAGGTCCTGTCGTTGCAACTTCAATAGGTTGTTGGTGATCTTCCTGTTAAGGATTGGAAAAACAGTCTTACCATCATGAGACCTTTTTAGTGGTGTGCATTAGGGACCTACGTTTAGCAGAAGACAGCAAAAGGCTGATGATGATGATAAAGAAAACATCACCAGTGAAACACAAAAGCAAAACCATAGCATCAAAAATGATTTTACTACTATGACACTAAGTATTAAAGAAAGAATGAATGAAAATAATTTTATTTTGTAACAAATACAAACACAATAGCCAACAAAGAGAGACAAACAGTTACAAAATAGGGGCTCACCTCAGCATAATACTGGTCATACTAAGCGGTATGACCAGCGCTGGTCTTCTGGTGAACCCTTGTAGTTTAAAACCAAATCCTGTGTGGGTGTGTGTGTATGTGTATAACTTAAATCTTCTTTGTTTTACTCAGGCGGCATTACTCACGTTTCATTACGACTATTGTTTTGTCTACATCCATACAACACGCGCGTGGTCTCGTCTTGTTTTGCATTTAGGACACGCGCGGGTTTTACTTAACTTTGACTCCTTGAGGAAGGCCACGAGATGCAATCGAAGTGTCAAAATAAAACGTGAGTAATCTCGTATTGATAACACAAAAAGGTGGCAAAACAATATCAGACCTTAACATATTACGTGGCATGTTCTTAGTTCTATAGAGGCGGCAAAACCACTTCCAGGTCATCTTTCCCCCAAAGCAGGTGAACAAAACAACACGCCCTCCTCAATATAGGTCATTCGACACGTCAGTTCTAATAAACGACAGTGTTCGTAAATCTGGCGATCGTTTAGACACGTTTATAGCCCTATAAACGTTTTTAATTAAGGATCGGAATCACGATCAACGCCGCCTACGGCATATTTATTACTCTGTACTATATCCAAGACATTATTTCACCAAATTTTGATACTTGAGCTTGGACGGATAAAGTTTACTTTTACGCGAGTGTTCTTGAGACGTGTCGTCTATAGCTCTACTAAATTTTGAGATTTAAGCTAAGGATGGTAGAGTTGATTTTCAATAGTTTTTCTCGAGATGTGGTATGTTTTAAGTTGTGTTCACGTGTCCCAATTAGCACATGAGATCTTTACATCATACTTAGAGCATAATTACTGGTTTTCTTCGTTTATTGTGGCTATTGTCAGGTTCTGAGTGGACGATTAAATGAGATTGTTTCGTTAGTGTTGAAATTATGCTATTCTGACGGAAATAATGAGTGAATGGAATGACTTCTCGCACGGTTGAAAATAATATCGCCTGCAACATGTATATCTGCCTTGAGAGCTGTAGGGTGTGGGTTCGATTCCCACTCAGGGCAAACATTATGTGAATAAACAAATGTTTGTTCTGTGTCTGGGTGTACTGTATGTATTATAAGTATGTATTTACAACAAAAAAAAGTATAGGTATATGTATTCTATCAGTTATCTGACTTCCATCACACAAGCTCTGCTTAGTTTGGGGCCAGATGGCGCTGTGTGTATTGTCCTACGATATTTATTTATGTTTTTTTCAGTAACATACTAATAAAAATAGACACTAATGTAGCGTATATGCATGTATTAGGTATACTTATAAACCTTTATCTTGAATCACACTGTCTATTGATGGAAACGGTATTAAAATCGAACAAATCAATCCCAACTACGAATCGAACCCACGCCCTTTTTTTTATGTAAAAAGTAATGAGACGAACGAGCCGCTCTCCTGATGGTAAGGGATAACGCCTGTCCATGACCATTGCAGCGATACACAGAACTTTGAGTGACGAAACAAAGTCTAGGACATCACTGCTTTGGCGCTCATTACTTTGAGACTTTCGATGGTTAGTCTCAACAGCCCAGTAATTTCGCTAGCTGCAGTACCCTTCAAACCGGAACACAGCAATGTTTACACACTGCTGCTTAGCGGCAGAATATCTGGTACTGCAGTGGTACCTACCAAGACGACCTCCTGCTAAGGAAATTTATGACCAAGTAAACCAAGTAGTATCGCCCTACAGCTCATGAAGCAGATATTATACCAAATTTACAATATTTTTAAGTATTTTAAGATAAAACTAGTAAAATAAGTCTTAGTGACAGTTAAAGTACGTCAAGGTCAAGTCTGGTTATGCCCTTGCCCTTTCTGCGTTCAAAAATATACGTTACTTATGACTTTTGATTCGTTTATGTTTTGTTTATTTTGTTTTGTTTATTTATTGGTGAAATCACACATCAACTCCGTTTAACTTCATAGTCTATATCGCTGTAATCAAACCTTAATTTTCAAAAGGGAAGGAATGACGTAAATCTCTATCACACAAGTAACTACCCTATTCGTATAACACACACACAAAAGCAGTACAAAACTCACCACTGTAAAGCCAGGAGCACACTCGATACAATGCCGCCACACAATGTCTTATTACAAGATAGCATCGAGTTGCGATCGTTCATCAAGATTCCATCGCTTTCAATTAAAATTCCTCGCTGGCTTCCGGAGAGTGTGATGCGAGTGTGCGCCTGACTTAAATGTCAAACTGCCATTTTTGATGCACTCTCAGTGTGAAATCTGATTGTGAATAGATATGAATCGAAGCGGCCTGATAAAAGCAATTGGCATTATGTGTTTGTCCCCGTCACACTACTTTTCTTCGTAATCAAAGAGAGAGAGAGAGGGATATGCTAGAAGTCTTGTAAGTTTTATATGTCTAGCGACAGGTGATTCTATAGTACCTAACTGACACCAGATTAACGATTTCTTTTCTACTTAATGTTTATATAATTTGTTCCTGAGAAGCAAAGTTTTTCTTAATTTAATTACATTCACTAAATTTTTGCGTAAAAGTAAAAGATAACTCTTTATTGTTCACACCAAGATCACAGAACATTTGGTAATACAAACATTTAAATGAAGTGCAGCAATCGGCAGTCTTATTGCTAAGAGCGATCTCTTCAAATGTTGACTAGAAAAACACATAAATACTTAAACCACTTTTGACAGCTCTGTTGGTTCATTGGTAGTTTGTCTGCTCCAAGAACTGAAGGGCGTGGGTTCGATTCCTACCCAGGATAAACATTTTGTTGTATAAAAATGTTTGTTCTGTGTTTGGGTGTACTGTATGTATTATAAGTAAATATTTACAAAAAAATAGTATTTTAAGTAATTTTTTTTTTTTTATGGTTGACAGGCTGACAGGTTACTTTCTAGTACTCGGCTGGCTAGCTACCACCCTCAAGTTGAAAATCTGTCGCCAAGCATCTAACGGTGTGTTTCGGCAGCCTCACTTGAGAGCCAGTTCCATTCCAGGCTAGGTGTGCTTTACCATCTTCGACCACACCGTCACTTAACATCAGGTGAGCTGTGGTCAAACACCTAGCCTGTCAGCAATAAAAAAAAAAAAAAAAAAAAACTTCTAATTGCATTTTACTTTTATAATTAACTATTAGTAGGTACCTATTATTTATCTGACACAACTAGATAACTTTGGAAATGCCACATAGTCAAGTACCTACATATGTATTTATCTTTACCTGTGATCATAAAAGAGACAAATTGACAGTGTTACTCTAACTGTCGTATCCTACAAATATTATAAACGCGAAAGTTTGTATGTTTGTTACTCAATTTGTTACGCAAAAACGGCTGAACTGATCTGTACGAAATTTGGCACATAATATATAGTTTCTTACCTGGATAGACATTTTTTTTTATGTAAAAAGTAATGAGACGAACGAGACGCTCTCCTAATGGTAAGAGATAACGCCTGTCCGTGACCATCGCAGCGATACACAGAACTATAAGTAACAAAACAAAGTCCAGGGCATCACTGCTTTGGCGCTCATTACTTTGATACTTTTGATAGAGTTAGTCTCAACAGCCCAGTAATTTCGCTAGCTGCAGTACCGTTCGAACCGGAACACAGTAATGCTTACACACTACTGTTTAGCGGTAGAATAACTGGTACAGCGGTGGTACCTACCTAGACGATCTTCTGCTAAGGAGATCTACCACCAAGTAAAGACATATAAGATACTTTTTATCACAGAAAAAAGTTAGGCTCCAGTGAAATTATTAAAAAGTGCCTAAATTGACATAAAGGATACTTTTCGTACCGGAAAATGTTAGGTTTTCAATTTACGAGGAATACAGAATTATTAACTTTTTGTAAATTCTATCGACTGAACAAACCTTTTTTTTTTGTTAAATTCCACGCGGACGATGTCGCGAGTAAAAGCTAGTTTATAATATTAGTGTAATACCATATAATTCGAAATACACCTGCTCGGAGATAATAATTAATGCATTAATAAATTTCGCACCCGACCGCAAACGTGAGGCCCAAAGAAAATATTTCAAAAATGTCGCAGAAACTTTATAAGTATATACATTATACAAGTATTATTACTCATATTAATCATTTTACAAGGTCAGGGACATATCAAATTAATAAAAATATGGCCACTGGATACATTTTAAATAATTTATTTGCATTTATAAAAATAGTTCATCACTTTTAAATCATTGGATTAAGATTTAAAATGTATTTACCTATTTCCAGAAATCGTGTTAGTTGTCAACGTTATTTAAAAGTTATTTTGTTTTAGTCATAAATGATTTATGTCCCGCTGAGCTATCGAAGTTTTGATTTGAATTCTAAATTAAGATTCATTCGGGTAAAATAATTGCTAACACATACGAAATTGTGAATAATTTGATTAATATTAATTGTGAATTTAATTAGATTATATAAATCACGTTATGCTTGTTTGATTAGTACCTACCTACTAAAATTAATTCGAATGTTTCTCTATGAATTTAAATATGTTTTTTTCAATACAAGTCCATAGTAGGTACCTACACACTCATGCACTAGTAATTAAAAGATTTTAAACGCTTGTTTGTCAAATCAGATTAATTTTATATACCTACATAGTATAATACTTTAAGCGCTGATCAATACTAGGGTTACGCGGAAATGATCCAAGATTTTAATTTTTTGTTTAATATTTTTTATATTAAACAAAATTTTTTTTTGTTTTTTTTTTTTTTTTTGTTTAATGTTTGACAGGCTAGGTGTTTGACCACAGCTCACCTGATGTCAAGTGCAGGTGTGGCCGAAGATGGTAAAGCACACCTAGACTGGAATACAACTGGCTCTCAAGTGAGGCTGCTGGAACACCCCGTTAGATGCTTGGCGGCAGATTTTCAACTTGAGGGTGGTAGCTAGCCAGCCGAGTACTAAAGTACCCTACCACCATGCTTTGGTTTCCTCACGATGTTTTCCTTCACCGGCAGCTCAAGCTCATTGTTGGGGTTTGAACCCACACCCTTCGGTATGCGAACCTACCGCGCTAACCACTGAGCTATCATCGCTACAAAAGTTTTGAGACTACCGAGAGATTCTTCTGATGGTAAGAGATAACACCTGTCCATGACCATTGCAGCGATACACAGATGTCTGAGTAACAAAACGAAGTCCAGGGTTTTGCTGATTTGACGCTCATTACCTTTCTTTTTTTTTATATTTGTATGCTGTTTTGGTGTATAATAAAGTTATATTCTATTCTATTCTACTTTGAGATTTTCGATGGTTAATCTCAATAACTGTTATTTTGGTAACTGCGGTACCCTTCAAATCAAACCGGAACACAGTAATGTTTACACACTACTGCTTGGTGGCAGAATATCGTGGTGGTACCTACTTAGACGACCTCCTGTTAAGGAAATCTGTCATCTAGTAAAATTTTCATTTTCTTTTCTAACGGGTTAGCGTGGTTTTGGAACGCCACCTATATAAACAATAAACTTTACATTTTGAACTGAAGATTTTTTCCCGGAATAGCCGAATAGGGGTCGATTATGAAACACTTTTAGGATGTACTATTCTGAAATCATGACAAAAAAATCATTTTCATAGAAAAAGCTCGTAGGCCTATATGAAGCAACTAATTTTTTTATATTTTTTTTTACCCGTTGTAATAGTGTTTTCTGTTTATTTAGAGTAGACTGGATATCTTGGCTAGCTGTAGAGGGTTTCAAGCAAGTAGAAGATATTTGAACGAATAACTAAATATAGTTTATAACCTTCTATATAAAACCGACCAAGTGCAAGTCGGACTCGCGCACGAAGGGTTCCTTAACATTATCTATAAAAACGTCAAAAACATTACGTTTGTTGTATGTGAGCCCCCTAAAATATTTATTTTATTCTGTTTTTTTTTAGTATTGGTTGTTATAGCGACAACAGAAATACATCATCTCTGCAAATTTCAACTGTCTAACTATCACGGTTCATGAGTGACAGATGGATAGACAGACAAACGGACGGACAGCGGAGTCTTAGTAATAGGGTCCCGTTTTACCTGTTGGGTACGGAACCCTAAAAAAACTGCCATCCAACGCCCTCTGGCTCGCTTCTCGTGTTGGCTTCTGTGCAGGATGACGTCAGCGTCCAAAGGCCCCGCAGTTCGTGATAAACCTGACCGACTCATTACTGGACGACGTATCTGATATACGCATTTGATATGGTGTCTTATAAGGGGACGGACTCACACTTTGGAATTTGGTAGAAATATTAACTTGTAAAAGAGCGAGAAAAAATTCAGAACGGAGCGCTGTTTTGGCTCACTTATACGAAACCACGCTTAAGAGCCAGTTCATTGAACAGATGAGATGTGCTCAATAATATATGTACATTAAAAAAAATATCCCAAAAAAAAATACTTTTTACTAAAAAACATTACTATGACTGTTCCGTTAGCTCATATGGTATCCTGCTTCAAGAGCTGTTGGACGTGGGTTCGATTTACAAGATAAACATTTATGTGATGATAAATAATTATCCTACTAATATTATAAAGCTGAAAGTTTGTATGTTTGGATGTTTGTTACTCAATCACGCAAAAACGGCTGAATGAACTTGAATGAAATTTGGCATACATATAGTTTATTACCTGGATTAACATATAGGATACGTTTTATATATCATAATTGTCTATATATTGTAAATATGTATATCAGTTAGAAGGTTCCCATGGTACAAGGTTTGCTTTTTTTTTTTTTTTTAATGGTTGACAGGCCATGTGTTTGACCACAGCTCACCTGATGTTAAGGTGTGGTCGAAGATGGTAAAGCACACCTAGCCTGGAATGGAACTGGCTCTCAAGTGAGGCTGCCGGAACACACCGTTAAATGCTTGGCGGCAGATTTTCAACTTGAGGGTGGTAGCTAGCCAGCCTGCTTAGTTTGGGGCTAGGTGGCACTGTGCGTCCTACGATATTTATTTATGTATATAATCAAATGTATATCATATAATCATGCCGTTATCCGCTTTTGGTCTATGCAGTGTATCTCAAAGTAGGATACGCGTACCACTTGGACTACGCCAGTTTATGGTACGGGGGGCTAATTTTTGAATAAATTCTAAATACCTCTCTTAAACTATTTCATGTACCTAATCGTCTACATTTTATTTTATTTCACAATAGTTAAAAAAATATTGCTTTACTATGAAAACTGACGTGATTTCACACGCTTGGTGCCGCGAGGCCGCGCCCATCGTGCTCTGTCGTCTCTCCATCGTCATCCAGGGTGTCATAGTAAAAGCTTTTCTCAATTGAAACTAGATGGCGCTGTGTGAAATATCCAACCATATTATTATTATTATTGATTTTTTAAAGGGTTGACAGGCTAGTTGTTTGACGACAGCCCACCAGATGTAAAATGAAGGTGTGGTCGAAGATGGTAAAGCACATCTAGCCTGGAATAACAAATCTTGCTTACAAAACCCGTTTAAATATTTTATAAAATATTTTGCACGTTACGTCGTTTCTCCAGTAAGAAAAGCCTAGAATTTACGCGATAAAATTAACTACCATTCGCAACCCAGCATGGGTTGCGAATGGTAGTATATCGAGAATTTGTAATAATTCCTAGGGTCAGTATGTACTGGCCTAAGGCGAGGTGTACACGCGCAGCGGGGAGCCCGCAGCCACCACAATCGCATAAATTCAACATTTGTCACGGTATTAACACTCGAAAAAGGGTTTTTATCATGTCGCCCCGTATCCGGTAATCGGACCGAATTCATATGAATATTTTTGCCTTTTAAAAAACGCTTGGAAATCTTTGTTGTTTGCCGAGAGAGGCGAGATAAATGATTCTCTCTCGTTGTTTAGTGGTAGGTAGCTGATTTTTGTCTCCTTTTGCAATAAGAGCATGGAAATAATCTGAAGATCGAAAGATTATTTTGTCTTTTTGATTCAATTTTTCAAAGTATTTTCGTGAACTTGTTTGTCGCGTTAATAACATCAAACAATAATGCGTTCCAATGATTTATAGAAATCGTGTAAACTGCCGTATTAGGAAACATCTGCACAACACAACTAATCAAATTTCCACACGAGCACACAACGGTCTTTATGTTCATAACATGTAGCATTCACCGAACAATGTAATAAAAGTGCGCGTTAAAAATCGCAAAAAAACTGTCGATTCGAGTAAAGATCGATTGTTGTGCAAACTCTCGATTCGATTCGGTTAAATGGGGCGGTATTAAACGGGCGGCTTTTAGTGCATGTGAACCATGCTTAATGATTTAGAACTAATAATAAATACTATCGCCGTTACAAATTGGACTGTATCTGAAATGATTAAAGTGTAGTTTTGGGTGGAATGTTGCGACGAAATTGAAGATTTTTCAAGCAAATGAGAGATAGCATTACAAAATCATATTTTGGTTTTTTTTTTCGAGCCGACTTTGATCTGTTTCTTTGCGCAAATCGAATCATGCGCACGGGAATAAGTGAGTAGAATATTATAGAATAGGTACTTATATAATACTCATGGTTCCAGGATGTGTGAGTGTATTAGGATAGTATTTCCGTTTTGAATTATGATCGGCTTCTTTTGAGTTTATTTCCTCTTTTTTGTAGTTTTGTAAATGTAGAGACTTGTTGCTCAAGCGGCGGTTCTCTTTGACTTCCGATCATCACATTTAGATTCTTTATGAGATCCATAACTCCAAAAAAGTTAACCTACATACATACAAACAATCACGCCTTTTTCTCGTATTGGTAGGCGGATTATATTTTTCCACATGCTACGATTCTGACACACATCTCTCGCTTATTCTGCTTTCTAATGAAAATTTAAGAGAAATGCTATTCCATACATTCTTGTCGGTTGCGGGTACTTTTGTACTGACTTTTAATAAAAGTGCTATCGATTTGTCAACTTACTTCTACAACAAATTGTATAAATATATTAAAATTTAAACAATTCAATAACAAATATCTTTATAAAACAAAACAATCTCACACCTTCAAGATACATATTATCGTAGTCATCTTTGTTCGAATAGTAAGAGGTAACATATCCATGCTCACCATTATCTGGGGACCAGCAGTACCTATCCAGAAATTTGAGTGACAAAGTCCAGGGCATCGATACATTGATGCTCATTATTTTGAAGTATTCCATGATTAGTATCAACAGCTCTGTAACTTTTCTAGCTGCAGCACCTTTCAAACCAGAATACAAGGCATTTTACTCCGAAGACCACAGCTCACCTGACGTTGACGGTGTGATTGAAGATGGTAAAGACACCTAACCTGGAATGTAAATAAGGCTGCCTGAAAGCTAGCCAGTAGAGTTCTAGAAAGCATCTAACCTCTCTGTACCAATCTTTATCATCATCATCATCATAGACCTATCATAGTCCACTGTTAGACATAAGTATTTCCCAAGATCCACCACTCAGCTCAATGTTCGGCATTTCGCTTCCAACTACTGCCTGCTATCCTACGTATATCATCACTCCATCGAGTCTCAGGGTGTTAATATACACCACGTTTGCTGATTCGAGGTCTTCACTCTAAATACGTCTATCCCAATGAGTTATCGGTTCTGCGACAGATATGGCTCACTGTCACCTCAGCTTGATAATACGCTGCGCTAAGTGACTTTGATTCTCTGGCGAATTACTTTGTGCCAACTTTATCCAGGTTCAATTAGCAAAGTTCTCAATCTCGTCAGCTGTACGGTCGGTAGACTCTATCTACAGAACGAATGTACCGCGGTATTATAATAACACATGTAGCTTTAAATAAAAACAAAATAACATTAAGTAGACACCAAAAAAGTTCATTGAGCAAGCCTCGCTTTGGACACCTCTATACCGCTCTTACTAGCATAAATCACATTAACCACTCCATTAAAATAGTTTTTGTCTTGATTGAAATAAGATTCAAATTTGAAAACAAAAAATTGATGCTTACGATTATTATTCTAAGGGTATAAAATAGAAGCGGCAACACCAATAAGCCAGTACACCTGTTAAAAGAACGCATCTCAAAAATCCTTTACATATTTTTGTAACGCATTCTTTCCGAAGCATTCTTTGTGTTTATTTAAAAAACTGATCCTTTTAAAGAGGGGAAGATGATAAATAGCGTTCTGAAAGTTGATTAAAATGATGCGGCAGTTTTATAGGAGAGCTTCCGAACGCACTTTTCACAATACAAGATGGTTTATAGTTTCTTTACTGATTTCTTTATTGAATTTTGGATGACACTGCATTTATACATCTTAGTAGTTCATTATTGGAGCTACCTACACATGTATATACTTATAATAATCTATAATATAGTAAACATACATTCATAGTAGTTAAAGTTTATCTACCTTAAACAGGTTAGGGAAAGAAAGAAAGAAATATCGACACAGTGGAAACAAACAAATGAAAAACAAATGCAAAAAAAATTAATAGTAAAAAGACGAACGAGACGCTCATCTGATGGTAAGAGATAATGCATGCCCATGACCATTGCAGCAATACACAGAACTTTGAATAGCAAAACAAAGCTCAAGACAGTCGTGTAAAGAAAACAACGTATGTAAGTTGTTATTATATACTTCCTTTTTCTATATTTTATAATATTTAAAACTATTGTAGAGTAACAGAGATTTACGTTAAAAATGTGATCTAAAGTATACATAACTTAAGACGTACATTGCTCAAGTTTGCAAAAATTCCTGCTAACTGTTAAGATTTGTAATTATATTTGTTATTTTTGTAGCTATTTAATTTCACTTTTGGCAATAAAGCAATGAATAAATAAAAATATTTCAAAACTATAATTATTGAAAGTTTAAAAACAACAAACATTAGTTAAAAACTTTAGATTGTCATGTCATTTAAAAATCTAAACACAGCAATAGCCGCGGCTTCCAATGAATAAAACAAAACCAAAAACATCAATAGAGAACCGCCCTGGAGCTCCATAGACGAACAGGTTTCTGAGACAGACACTCCGTCGCCGACTGGACTCGTACCATAACATCCTAATAATAATTTTAAGAATACGTTTTCAAAGTTATGTGATTTTAGCGTGGGAAGACTGTGTAAACAGAAAAATTCGTTAAAATTGATAGGCCATAAATGAAATATAGCTAAAGATAAATATAATAGTCAAGGGCTTAAAAAATCTAAATATGTATTTATTCAACTTTGATTATAAAACATGTGATTGTGTAATTTCTAAACAGAGGGAAATCGACAAACATAATTATTTATAGAAAGCTTATTAACACAGACGAAAGCTTAAAGACAGTATCTACTGAACAAACAAAATTGCTGATACTTTTGCTGTTTCAGAGTAAGTCGAATTTATGTTGAGGAGGACTGAGTTGCAAATAAAAACTGGAATGTGCTAAAAGTTACGACATTGTACAAGATCTCATAGGATGAATACCCAGCGTCAGTATTCTAATCAGAAACAAACATTGGTATCACGATCATTGGCACTCACAGCTGCCTTGATGCTGGGTTTCTATCGGACTCGCTCTTGGTATCTTTTTCTTGCCATATGCTCTTGGTCCTCTGCTAATCTAGCCCAACGCGTGTCATTTTGTTTTGTAGCTGAATAGCGAACGCGGTGTTTAAGGAAATCTCCTTAAACATCGCGCTTTAAGATTGATATTGTTATGTGTTTAAAATATAAATTAGATATCACATTCCAAAATATGAATTCAACTTTGATCATATCAAACTTTACCCTAACCGTAGAATAATTTCATGTTATTATGCTTTTGAGTTCAAACTACAAAGTCATCCATCCAACAGATAGAGAGAAAACGTTTTCAAATTAAAATACCAAACAAACATCACACTGTAATTACTAGCTGTGAATCCGAACAACTAATTTGGAGGTCGACAATTTATCTGACACTCTCAACGTTAAATTTAAATAACATCTCATCACAACCGGCACAATATTACAATCCGCTGACATTAACAATTTTATATCAACCGATTAAAGTTTAAAACTGATTAAATTTGTTGTGGTTTTAAATATGTGAGCCACTGAAGAAGTCAATTTTTTTCGTACAAAAGGTAAGACCATTAAGGCATAATGAGTGGCCTAAGAAGTGGTTCTTTGTGTTACCACGTGCCACTCGAACAGTCCACAAATGTAACTACCGTTTAGTACAATAGTTAAAAATAATTGAACAATTAATGTCCAGTATTGTTGATGTAATAGCACTTGAAACAGTCGTAATGATGTCGAGTCTTAGTTTGCAGCTACGGTCACGAATAATGAGGAAGTGAAGATTATTTTGGAGAATGAGAAACTGTTAGCCATCAAAAGTGGCAGAGTTTTCAACCGAATGACAAATCAGAAAACGATAATTGCAAAATCAAATCAAATGACTTTAGTAAACATATTAAAAAGCCGTTATTTATTGCGATAAGTAAAGATCTTTGGTTTTTTTTAAAAATAATGTAAGTATGATGAATCAAAATGAATTTTTAATTTGACTATAATTAAAATTTTAATGATTTTCATATACCTGCCTATAGACTACGACTATCTATGTATGTATAACAATCAAATGAAATAAAAGATCGTTTGAATCAAAACATTTAAAGCAATTTTCACGTTTCCGTTCACACAAACTCCTACTTTCTGAGATGTTTCTGTACCTTTGGCAGACCACCTTGAACTCCTCGGATTAACCCTTACCCCAACACTTAACTTTGGGACCTACCTGGAGTCAAGAGCTAAATTAGCTGGGAAAAAACTGGGCGTCTTGCGTAAGGTTAAGCGATACTTCACACCGGGGCAGCTGCTTGCATTGTATCAAGCACAAGTCCGGTCGTGTGTGGAATATTGCTGCCACCTCTGGGACGGTTCAGCCAAGTACCAACTTCAAGCTCTTGATTCGGTAGAACGGCGTGCTGTTCGACTTATTGGTGATGAAAAGTTGGTAGGAGAAAAACTTTTGAGTCTTGAACACCGCCGGAGGGTAGCAAGTCTCTCAATTTTCTACAGGATTCATTTCGGAGAATGTGCTGCTGAGCTGTACGACCTTGTTCTTCCATCCCCTTTTTACCACAGGACAAGTAGAAAGACGGCCCACTACCACCCATACGTAGTGGAATTTCCTTGGGTGCGTACCAAACGTTTCGACTCAACGTTTCTCATCCGTACGGCCAAGGCATGGAACAAGCTACCGGCTTCCTTGTTTCCTGACAGATATAATCTAGATCTTTTCAAGGTCAGAGTGAATAGGTATCTTCTAGGTCTGCGTGCTTCATCTTCGACCACATCGTCGCTTACCATCAGGCGAGTTGGTGGTCAAACGCGGACTTATCCGTATTAAAAAAAAAAAAAAAAAAAATTTTTGCTTACAAATATTTTAAACAATTTATATTTAAGTTAGTTAAGTATACTTAAGGTATTTCGTTTTTAATAATAATATTTCTCTAGATTTTTCGTTAAATAACTCAATAAAAATATAGGTGTAACATGTAACATAAAAAAACTAGGGGCTGACAATAAACCTGAAAGCTTGAATTGTTCAAATTTGTATTCCAAATAACTGTTCAAAATTTTATTAAAAGGCGTTAAACTATTTCATTTTCATTTAGAATTACAATATACATTACAACACAAATACTCAATACATATATACCTATATTTGTTTTTCATTGCTTTATCATTTTAATACATTTCCAACTTTTTCATTATTAGAAGTTTTCAATCACGTTACAGCTGCTATATGTTCCTGAATGAAATAAATCAAAACACCACTACCAAAAACCAAATTAAAATCCCATTTATATCACCGTTATCTAACCACCATCGCGTAAGACAAGAGATACTAATTCTATAAAAGCAAAGGGTCCCTTACAATAGATAGATAATATTCCACCAGTAACCATATGCAATCCTAATGCTGACAATTTTAATAAAATTGAACCTTATGATACTGTTAAAAGAGTTCTATATAATTTCGGTAACCGCAAATAGTTAAAGATAGAAAAATTAAATTGGTATGATTCGAGATATAGGATCAGTCCATTTTTCCAGGCTAGTGCCTTCGCTGAATAGTGGCATAGTTTCATATTAAGGGTGTTTGGATTTTGTATAGTTCACACGGTTTGTGACAAACAAACTAAATGTCTTGATGCATCCGATATGAACTGATAATAAAGCTATTATAAATATAGAGATTAAATAAGCTTTTGGTTACATATCTTCTTAAAGTCTTATATAAAATAGTTTTCAAATAGCGTTCACAAACAAAATAGCTAAATTTAACGGCAGATATGATTTTGTATTTGAAAATATTCCAGAAATATAATAGCAAGCTGTGTACTTCGGAACATGTTATGTAACAGAAAATAATTACAATATAGATAACATTACAGGCAGTTGAGGCTGACCATGGAAAGTCTCAAAGTAAGGAGTGCCAAAGCAGCGATGCCCTGGCCTCTGATTGTTATTCAAAGTTCTGTGCAATGGTCATAGGCATGCGTTACAACTTAAAAAATATATTTTCTTAGGTACAACATAAGTTTCCATTATCTATATAATATATTCTAACAATACAAACAGTTCGAAATAACCTCAAAATACAGAGTTTGAAGTTATCAAATAATAAATCCCCCATTTTCAATACAGAAATCGTCCATAATGAGCGGAGAACAACGAGAAAGGTCTCTTTGTACAGCGACCATTACAAAACTCGGTGTTCAGAGCACACAGACCAACATCGTCATAATTGGTAATGTTTGTATAACAGAAGCCATTCACAAACGCACAGAAGCCGAAAAGGAGATTTGAACAAACAGACCTTAGAGTTTCCCGTATGTCTGCACAATGAATACCTGGCCTCAAGTGGCCGGACCGACGAGACGCGACAATGGCTCGCTAGCTCGAAGAAACTAAATATTATCACGCACAGCTTGACTCGAACGCAAGCAAACAATGCTTTCACGGAGAGCGGCTCCAAGATCGGAGGTAATGTACACGGCTTTGTTTCAGGTGCCATTACCCAATTAAGAAAGGAACTCCGTGGTTTCGATCTTATGCGGCATCTGTGCGAACAAAGGTGCTGCGGACACGAGAACCGCTCGCGGCGACGTTCGTTAGCGAGCGACTTGTTCTGAGACAATTCCAGTTTCGCGAATTTCGATGCGCACAATACTCGAAGCACAATCCGTCTGACAACAATAGAGTTATTGTCATAAAATAGCCAATAGGTACGAAAATGACGGGTTGCGAACGCGCTTTGTAAAGGCCGAACTTTCAGCCATTATGACTGATTCTTTGTTCGCCCGTATCCTCAGGGAGAAGGAGACAACGTCTACAATGGCACCGTGAAACGTATTTATAAACGTTATGATATGAATGGATAATATGCGAGCGTTCTTTGTGTTTGTTGTACAATCGCGAGATTAGAAGCTGCGGAAGACGCAGATGGATAAAAATTGACCCCCTTTGAGACCTAAAAATACAATGACTGTACACAATGTTAACACTAATATAAAACTTGTTCTGTTATGATTCTCGTGAATCAAAGAATTACATTGCATAAATATGAAATAACACACCATTGTAACCGTCTTTTACGTCCTTGGAATAATAAACAAACACTGAGCAGTAGCGTTGAAGAACTCGCATGGCTGTAACCACTGCATGTCGTGTCTGTAGACCGTGGACACAGCTTGAGTAAAAGTAAAATTAAACAAGCCTACCATTTTGTTCGTGACAAAAAACAAATACAGAAAAAGGAAATACAAACGTATCAACGCCAAAAACAAAGTCTAAAAACGTGGTTAACTAAAATGCCACGGGCACAGCGCGCCGCCATTGTGCGCGACATAGAATGAAAGATAAAAGGAAAGAATGAAAGATAAAGGAAAGAATAAAAGAAAAGGAAAGATTGTGTCGTTTCTGTTTGAACAATAAGGCTGTCGCCGGCACGCCATGTTGGATCGCGTGAGGCCGATTGCCACAATGAAGGCGATCGTAATTTTTTACAGAAATTACTGTTACTTTTATTAAAGTGGAATATATTACCAAACACTTAAATTCGATTTGTGTAGGTAAAAGTTTTAAAAAAATCCGCCATTGCGTATCTTGAAAGAGTTTGCTGTTCAAAAGACGTCAAAGCATCAAAGATATATTTTGTTTTTAATACCAAAATATATTTTAATAAACAATTGTAATATGTAATCAGTGTTTGCCGTTAATAATAAAAGAGATTTGCCACCTGAAATTGTTTTGCCGACCTAACGATGATCAAGCATTTTGCATGAGGTTTATGCCATGACAATCATTATGATTACATTCGGGAAATCAATCAAGATTCTATTAGAAGTGTAGCTGTAACGCTGAATGTGAAATTTGATCCCACAGCAGTTCTCGAACCTAAAATAACAACATCTATTGTAGCTCTATATTGGATTCTAAGATTGCGTACGCAATCTTTTGTCACTTTTTGTCTGTCGTTTCATTTTTTCTACAAGATTTGATACGTTGACGGGTTCTATGTTTTCTGAATGGTATTTTTTTTATGGAATAGTGACACCTGAATCTCGTATCCTTTTTGGGTAAGGGAGTTACGTATGATCAATTTGAATCTTTTTGTCAAGGCAGGTTTTGAGATTGTTCCAAGCTTTGTTAACTTTCTTTGTCACTTTGGGTTTTTATCGTAGAAAATTATAATGCTTACTAGCATTATAGTGTATTTAATCGTGTTTGATATTTTCAGTTCGAAATACACGGTTTTATGTTTATCCTCTTAAATTTTCTCAATTTAACTGTAGATACGGGGCTATCTCGTTCATCCGTGCTTTCTTCCTTTGGCCTCGCGTGAATAAGTGAATTAACTGAAATATAAAGATTTAGAAGTCAAAAGAAGGACAAGAGAAAAATAGGGTAATTACCAACAACTAAGACGAATTTTATCAGCTTACTTGATGCTAAGTGATAGCATGGTCGAAGATGGTAAAGCACACCTAACCTAGAATAGAACTAGTTCCCAAATGAGACAGCCGGAAAATTGGCCGCCAAGCACCTAACGGTACATACCGTTAGGTGCTTGGCGACCAATTTTCATCTTGAAGTTAATAGCTAAAAAGTTCAAAAATCTATAATCTGACAACGAAATTGAAATACACAATGACAACCTAACCTATTGGTGTGTTCCGGCAGCCTCACTTGAGAGCCAGTTCCATTCTCGTCTAGGTGTGTTTACCTAGTTTTTTTATGTTTTTCTTCGACCACATCGTTACTTAACATCAGAAGAGCTGTAGTCAAATACCTATCTAGACTGTCAGCCATACAAGCTGAAAATAGGGACGTACCTACATATATAACCCAACTTATTTGACTTCCCCGCAATCGGGTAAAAATAGTAAGGTATTCGATAACTGATAAATTAAAGTTATTAAAATGATGCAAGCAAATCATTTCGACTTTCCCACAAATTTGCACAAAAAAACCTATAATTTCAAATTCATTAAAATCACACCCGTTCTTAAAAATCTCGCTTCCGCCCATTTTTCTCATACTTTAACAAAATGTTTTATTATATGTAACGTATTGTAGGGAACTTAGTTCTTAATACTTTGCTGTCTTCAATCTTCGCAGCGTGAGGATACGCCCAGAGAAGTCGAGGCATGGAAGCTCCATGTAGAGAAACTGGCGCCTCATTGAGGGTAGTGTTAGGGGCTAAAGGCACCCCGCGGGGTAGTCAAGAGCAACTTTGTTAGATGTATTAAAATTAAATTTACCGGTACAAACGATGAATTAAGTAACGTATGGGAGATTAAAATGTAAATATTAATAGTTTTTTTAATGTAAAAAATAATGAGGCGATACATACGCTCTCCTGATGGTAAGAGATAACGTCTGTCCATGACCATTGCAGCGATACACTTTCTTATAGAACTTTGAGTAGCAAATCAAAATCTAGGGCAGCACTACTTTGGAGCTCATTACTTTGAGACTTTCAATGGTTAGTCTCAGCGCAGTAATTTCGCTAGCTGCAGTACCCTTCAAACTGGAACACAGTAATGTTTACACACTACTGCTTAGCGGCAGAATATCTGGTAGGTACTGCGGTGGTACCTACCTAGACGACCTCCTGCTAAGGAGATCTACCACCTACTAGGCTACTTTTTAACTCTATATTCCCACGGGAATGGGAACTGCGCGGGTGAAACCGCGAGGCGTCCGCTAATAATTTAAAAAACTTTTAGTTTGAAATACTCGTCAATGTCATAAAACAATGTCTCTAGCAGCCAAGATCTTAACTTGGTTCATAACAAAAAGCTTCCCACTGTTACCAATAGCTGCAAATTCCCATACAAGTTGCCTAACACGCGAGTAAACGCGGTCACTCCCACCACGCCAGGGCGCCGGGATCCAAGGCGAGCGTCACGCTGGGCGGCCCGCCCTCGGCCTGTGAGGGAATCCAGCCACGAGCAGTTCACACGTTTTCAAAATTATTATTCAATTCTTGGTCGTACGTAATTTCGATAAAATTTACTAATACCGAATATGCATTTCCGATTCGTACACATGCACCGTGAAAGAGAGAGTAAAATTTACACTCTCTTTTTTGGGTAGTCGTGTAAAAATATCATTTGAATTCATTTTATAGTTTAGTGTTGCTTTTCTGCTATGTCTACATAGTATATAAAAATAAAACAAAGTCACGTCCCGACATCTGTATGCTTAGATCTTTTAAATTACGCAGCGGATTTCAATGCGGTTTTCATCAATAGACAGAGTAATTCACGAAGAAGGTTTATATGTATAATATGCATATTATTATACACTATATTAGTATCTAAGTTGCACCCGTGCGGAGCCGGGGCGTGTCGCTAGTCTATAATAAAATGATAAAAAAAGGTATTGAATTTTTTTTAATTAAATGTATTATGCACATTTTCATGGTGTTGCGATTGAGTTTAGCGCAATAATTTACATATGTATATATTATTAATTATAGTCGGTCGTCCAGCCGCAAGATGGGTCGACGATATCGTCACCGTCGCGGGTCGAATTTGGACCAGATTGGCACAGGACCGAGGCAGATGGCAGGTAAAGAGAGAGGCCTATACCCAGCAGTGGGATAAAGAAGGCTGTGGATGATGATGATGATGATGATATTATTAATAAACGTTTCATAATATCGTTAAAGACAACATCAAAACGCATTTTATGTCCGTTATTACTAAAACGCCTCTAATGGCATGATTATGCTAATACGCAAACACAATATGAAAGATTTTGTAATTTTTTGTTCTCAAAACTTTAACGTAGATTAAAATTTGTAACAACAAAATTAAAACGGAGAAACACAATAAAATACTGTTGGGTGTTGACCATTCGCAAGATCATAAAAATAAGATTTTAACGCTGACGCATTGCCTATTTTTAACTATTTTTAATGTCACAATTTATGACGGCTAAACAATAAAACTAAAACGTAATCCTACCGCTAATGCCATCACTGTACCATAAAAATTCATTCAAATTCCCATACATTTACACTGACTTGCACTAAAAAATACACCCCTTTGAAAAATTAAAAAAAATCCGTCATAAAATTAACATCAAGCATAATGAGTCGTATTATAATGTAGTTTGCACGGTGGGCACTATTTTTATTCAAGATGCCATAGAGCAAAATAGTGAATAGATACAGACAATATATTTTGTTTACGTTGTCCGGGAATGCATAATTAATAGTAAAATATTGCCGTGGTCATGAGAAAACGGGTCCGGTCAAGACTACATTAGTTGAAGTGGCTTTAAACGTATAATTTTTGTGGGTTTCCTCGTGTATGAATGGGTTTATATACGTAAAGTGATTTTGAATTAGTCTTACAACACTTCAGGGAGAAGTCAGATTTTTGAATTGGAATAAATGCATTCCCTTACAGTATAAATAAAGAACACGCTGCCCGCTTAAAATTACCTCGAGGGTTTGTTGATAAAATTAAAAGTGCCTTTTTTCTATTTTTTTATTGGAATTTTGTCGATAGTGTCCTTACATACTATATTTTTGTGTCCTACATATTGTATCCTATATTTTTGTATCCTAAATTTTGCATCATATATATTGTATGGCAGCCTTGACAGCCCCGTTGGCTCATTGGTAGTATATCTGCCTTGAGAGCTGTAGGGCGTGAGTTCGATTCCCACTCAGGGCAAATATTTTGTGAATAAACAAATGTTTGTTCAGTGTCTGGGTGTTATGTATGTATTGTAAGTACCTACGTATGTATTTACAAAAAAAAGTATATATATATGTATTCTATCAGTTATCTGACTTTCATCACACAAGTTCTGCTTAATTTGGGGCCAGATGGCGCTGTGTGTATAGTCCTACGATATTTATTTATTTATGTATCCTATATATTGTGTCCTATATTTTTGCATTCTATATGCCCTATATTTTTGTATCAATCATAAAGTTTCGGCAGCCTAGTTGGGACCGTCTGACTTCCAATCTGGAAGTCTGGGTTCGAATCCCACGGCACGCATCTCTGTCTTTTCTCTGTTTTTTTCTTGTAGTGCCGCTGACTTCAAGTGGTGAAGGAAAACATCATGGAGAAACCGATGTCCGAGAATACATAAAAAAGTTCTAAAAGATGTGTGAAGTCTGAAAACCCGCACTTGGCCAGCGTGGTAGACTATGGCCTTACCCTTCTCGCACAGAGAAAGATGGCCGTGCCTATAACAGCTTTTGAAGCAGATATTCAGCCAAATAAGCTAACAGGGCAGTCAAAGAAAGTACCTTACCACCACGCTATGGTTTTCTTGCAGCTCATCATTGTTTGGGTTTGACCCCACGCCAGTAAGCGTATTACCCGACCGCGCTAACCACTGAGCTACAGAGCTACATAAAATATGTCAAAAACATATATATTAATGTATTTTAACATTGTGCACCTAATCATTTATCATGTTGATGGAATTCCAATACAGCAACTCAGAAAATAAAGTCCAACGAAACCCATTACAATTGTAATCGCCTTTGACACGATATATAGTTCGATACAGAACTTCACGCCTCTGCGTTATACCAACACCGGGACGTATCCTGAATTATGGCACTGGACATTATAATGGACGATCAATAATCGTTTTAGGATGTGCCTGATTTGCTGGCCAGCTGTGGAACTTGGGAAGAAACGGGTCGGAGATATACACACACCTTCATTTGTTTATAGCAGTTCGCAACTATTTAGGACTAGACACAACTAGTTGAACTCTCACCTACTTATAAATAGTTGTTTCCAACTGTAAATCTTCTTGTACCTATATTTTCCAGGGCATCTATTCCCCCGGACAGTCAAAGCGTAAAATATTTACTCATGTGTCAATATTATTTATGTCCTAGGCATTAATTGCTAGGGCTGTCTCGTATATCACCTGAGCGGTTCAGTCAACGCGCCTTTGACATCATGAACTGGTGAGGTGTGTCGACCCTATGTTAATGTGAGCGAGCCTTTAGAAATTGAAACTTAATTCTATACGCTGGGCTATAATCTAACGATAAAGCCATATTTATATTGAAAATTTTATTCAACAAAGACCAACGACGGCTACGTAACATAGTTTTATTATGTTACCCGCTGTTCCCATATGAACACTACATTTTTTCAGGATAAAAAGTAATCAAAACCTCCATACCAAATTTCATCAAAATTGGTCCATCCATTTGAGCGTGATGAAGTAACAAACATACAAACACACTTACACACAAAAACTTTCGCCCTTAAAATATTCGTGTGATTATATTAAGTACTAATGCTGAGAACTAACCTTTTTTGTCGCACTGGACACTACAGCGACAACTTTCCACTCATTATTAGTTATTTTTATTTTTCTAATCTTTTATTTGTAGTGTGTTTTTTGTTGTTGTAGTGTTGTGTGTGGCAAAATAAATGTTTTCTTTCTTTCTTTCTTTCTTTTACTAGCTGCGCCCCGCGGTTACCCGCTACATGTTTACGGGATAAAAAAAATAGCCCATGTATTAATCCAGGGTCTCAGCTACCTCCATACCAAATTTCACCCAAATCCGTTCAGTAGTTTTTACGTGAAAGAGTAACAAACATACATCCATACGCACAAACTTTCGCATTTATAATATTATTAGCTGCGCCCCGCGGTGTTACCCGCTACATGTTTTCGGAATAAAAAGTAGCCTATGTGTTAATCCAGGGTCTCAGCTACATCCGTACCAAATTTAATCCAAATCCGTTGAGTAGTTTTTACGTGAAAGAGTAACAAACATACATTTATTAGCTGCACCCCGCGGTGTTACCCGCTACATGTTTTCGGAATAAAAAGTAGCCTTTGTTCTCAACAACATCCATACCAAATTTCATCCAAATTCGTCGCGTAGTTTTTGCGTGAAAGAGTAACAAACATACACACAACCTTTCGCATTTATAATATTAGTAGGATTTCAACAGGCTGGCCAGTTCCCTAGTCGATACAAGTCGCCTCAGGTACCTCAGTAAATCAGGATTAGCTGCGCGACCAACGAGCCTCATTTGTGTGTTATTTATAAACTAAATCCGCAGCTTCGAGGACTGGATACCACTGAAAAACGAGGAATTTTTATATTCCTTACGACGGTCTTTTGAAGCGTGAAGTTATTATTTTATGCCTATTGATGGAATGAGAATAGCTGAGAGCGTGAGTTAAGTGTTTTTCTTATTCAGCAGGTGGTCAGCATCAGCTTTTTGAAACGAAAGACCAACCAGTGAAACCCACTAATATTATAAATGTGAAAGTTTGGATGGATGGATGTTTGTTACTCTTTCACGCAAAAACTACTCAACGGATTTGGATAAAATTTGGCAAGGAAGTAGCTGAGACCCTGGATTAACACATAGACTTTTTATCCCGGCGGGTAACACCGTGGGGTGCAGCTAGTATTATATAAACATAAGTACCTATTATTCTTTAACTTTTTTAAAAATTACAGAGTTGTTGATATTAGCCATCGAAAGTATTGTTTGTTGCTCAAAGGTTACATGTAGCGGGTAACACCGCGGGCGCAGCTTGTATTAAATAATATTAATACTGCATATTTTGATAGTGTATATTGTTTGAACTACAAGGGCTCACCGGAAGACCAGCGCTGGTCATACCGCTTAGTATGACCAGTATTATGCTGAGCTGAGCCCCTATTTTGTGACTGTATATCTCTGTTTGTGTGTTCGATTTTGTTACAAAATAAAATTATTTTCTTTCTTCCTTTTTCTTTTTTAGTAGCGCCGTCGCTTTGGCTCAAGTCTGACAAGTCTGTATACATTCTGGGGCCCACGGTCTACAACCGCGTACCCAGTTCCGTCTGGGATGCGTCTTCCAACGCGTGTTTCAGAAACAAGCTTCAAAAGACCTAGTATTATGATTTTGACGATTTTTTTAAAATAAGAGATTATTGAATTACTGGTATGTAATTAAAATACATATTATCTGCATCAAAAACTGTAGTGTAGCTCAGTGGTTAGCGCGGTAGGTTCGAATGCCGAAGGGCGTGGGTTGAAACCCCAACAATGAGCTTGAGCTGCCGGTGAAGGAAAACATCGTGAGGAAACCATAGCATGATGGTAGAGTACTTTCTAGTACTCGGCTGGCTAGCTACCACCCTCAAGTTGAAAATCTGCCGCCAAGCATCTAACGGTGTGTTCCGGCAGTCTCACTTGAGAGCCAGTTCCATTCCAGGCTAGGTGCGCTTTACCATCTTCGACCACACCTTCACTTAACATCAGGTGAGCTGTGGTCAAACAACTAGCCTGTCAACCATAAAAAAAAAGTGTTTTTTCGTATAAACAAATGTTTGTTCTGTGTCTGGGTGTTCTGTATGTATTATAAGTATGTAGTATTTACAAATAAAGTATTTAAGTATTCTATCAGTTATCTGACTACAAAGCAAAAGTAAAAGAAAATAACAGAACCTGCGCGTAATTTCTCAAAAAAATGTTTTTCTGTTATAAAGATAAAAGGTACGATGAGAGCGTATTACAGTCCTCTCAAAAAAGAACTTGCCCATCGACACGTTCGAATGCATGAACTTACAAAAGAATAATTACATTGAAAATCCGAAAGGCAAAGGGCGCGGGCCCTGAAGCTAGAATTAGCGGAACAAAAATGCACATGGTGTTACAGGTCCAACACAAAACGGAATTGTTTATTGTGTGTAAATTGTTCTCAACAATATTATCGAGCTCAGCGCATGCTGGGGTGGTCTAAAACAAGAGCGGCGCTACACTGGCAGTGATTAGCGTAAACAATAAATTTGTTGTGTTGACTTCATTTAAAATACGGACTATTATAATTATGTACATATCTCTCTATTAATCTATCTATCAATTATTTATACTAAATTTAATTGTGTTTTTGTAAAGATTATTATTTATTTGACGTTTGTTTATTTTTTATTGTACATTTGACCTTATTTAGTATTTTGAAATAATAATATTAATTAGACATTTAAAAAAAATAAAAAAATTTGGAATTTCAAAATACATGACAAAAATGAAGCAACAGTTAGCATTTATCTAAGCATTTAAGCATTTTAAGTAGCTCTTTTTTATCGCTACGTTTTATATGTTGTACCACAGCACAAAAGCCTTGAAGCAATACACATGGCATAATATTCAGTTTAAAATAATTAACAGTATGTTGATAGACAATACAATTTCCAGAATTTTTTACATTGTATTAATACTGTGTTATTGCATGAACTTAAACAATTTCTGAGTAAGAGCAAGTCGGTTAAAACACTTTCATGTAATTTAACAAAAATCTCCGAAACGTAAGTCAGTTTTAACTGTTCTTCATTATACTTAAATATTTCTCATACCTACTAACTAGGTATGTGTATAATTTTTAATATCATTAGTTTAAATTTATGGAACTTAATATTGTAGTTAATATAACGCGAACCTATTTTGAATTAAAAAAAACAGTAACTTGTTTTCTATTCTTGGTTGCCTCAAAGAGATCGTTTTTATCGATAAGACTGCCGAGTTTTGTATTTCATTTTAATGTTAAATTATGTTTTATTACTTCTGTTCTGTTTTTTTTTTTACTTTTAATAGATCTACGTTTCGCCACTAACTCGCCTAATGCAAAGCGACGGCGTGGCCGAGGATGGAGCACGCTGTTGCAAAAGAAATCTATTCACTCTAGCCTTAAAAACGTCCAAATTGTAATTTATGGGAAACAGGGAAGCCGGCAATGAGTTCCATTCGTGGGCCGTGCGCATCAAAAAAGTAGAGCGGAATCGCTGCGTACGAATACTGGGAACGCCCACGAGGAACGGATGGAATCTGTAATTCTGTAATTAATCTGTAATCTTGGAGTAGGTACAATAAAGAATTATCTGCCTATACATATTCATTTACTCTTACTTTTTTGTTTGACAGGCAAGTTGTTTCACCACAGCTCACCTGATATTAAGTGGCAGTGTGGCCGAAGATAGTAAGGCACACCTAGCTTGGAATTAAACGGACTCTTAAATGAGGCTACCGGAACCCATCGTTATGTTGGCGGTAGATTTTCAACTTGAGGGTGGTAGTTAGCCAGCCAAGTACCTAGAACCACCATGCTATGTTACCGCTCGGTATTTTTCTTCACTGGTAGCTCAAGCTCATTGTTGGAATGTGAACCCACGTCCTCTGGTGCTTGAACTGATCCACTGAACTATCATTGCTACTAAAACCTATTAAACCTATTTTTTTGCGTTATGTCATTTTTTACATTAAACAAGTTTGTCGTTTGAATTTCCTTACATTGAAGTTAAATCGTTACGAGAAAATCTTTTGATGTATTTTTATTTCATGGCAAAGTTGTCGACAATTGATTGATTCAGGTGTTACTTTGCGGAAGTTCGTTTTGAGTTCATTCAAGGTATAATTACTGTATTTCCGTTCAAAAGTTTGATTACAACTTACGGCAGATTTTCGTCTTGAGGGTTCAAGATGAAAATCTGCCGCCAAGCATCTAACAGTGTGTTCTGGCAGCCTCACTTGAGAGCCGGTTCCATTCCAGGCTAGGTATGCTTTGCTATCTTCGACCACACTGTCACTTAACATCAAGTGAGCTGTAATCAAACACCATGCTTGTAAAACATAAAAAAATAAATGAATTAAACGTACTTTCTTTGCAAGCAAGTCAGGTTTCTATGGTCGAAGCTATTGTGTTCTAATATCCCTTTTGCCCACATTTTGCACATGTTTGCTCCTGATTTAGTGCAGTCAAACCTTTTGCGAAGTAAGCATTTAAGACTTTGTCATACTAAATATCGGTGCAATTACGATCCCATTATTAATGTAAAATGCGAATACATTTATAGTGAAAAGGTGACAAAAATGTAGGTGAATGGTACCTGGGCAAAACGTCAACCCGCTTGAATCGTTTCATTGTAATGTGACAAGTAGTTTCATAGTACCACCCTGTTGGTGGTACTAATTTATTCAGAGGCGCATTGAGTGCAACAAATTTTTTAATAATTAAATTATGATAATTGAGTGGTTCAAGGGTTAATTTAAGAAAATTCATTTTAAGTATTCATATTTAGTGACAAGAATTTAATTTAGCGAGTCAAGAGGTCAAAATACAAATATTTTATTGATAACACCAGAGTAACAAGTCATTTTTCCATTCATATTTAAACATTTCAAAATCATAACATAGGTACATAATTATGTCAATATAATGAAAATGGCAATATAATAATAAAATATGTCAGTAGAATTAAACACCTGTCATCCGGGGATAGCGTAGCTTCCCAACGGTGAAAGAATTTTTGAAATTGGTCCAGTAGTGTTTGTTTATTCGTTACAAACGTACAAAAATCCAAAAATACAAATCTTTTTTTATTCTTTTTATGTAAAACGTAATGAAGCGAACGAGACGCTCTCCTGATGGTAAGAAATAACGCCTGTCCATGACCATCGCAGCGATACACAGAACTTTAAGTAACAAAACAAAGTCCAGGGCATCACTCACTCACTCTTGCTTTGGCGCTCATTATTTTGAGACTTTTGATAGAGTTAGTCTCAACAGCCCAGTAATTTCGCTAGCTGCACTTCAAACCGGAACACAGTAATGCGTACACACTACTGCTAAGCGGCAGAATAACTGGTACTGCGGTGGTACCTACCTAGACGACATCCTGCTAAGGAGATCAACCACCAAGTAAAAGTCCGCCCCTGTCCATCAAGGTGCAACCCGTTGTAAAAACGGCAGGAATTGTCCAAAACTGAACGTGATCAGTGCCATTGTGTTCACACACCCGCTACAATGGGCACAATGCCCATCCTTAGCTACTCTTTTATTCGGAACAATAGTACTTTGCCCATTGACAATAGAAACCATTACCCACTGACAAAGATGTAAAATGATTAGCATCTACAAACGATTTCAAATCTTCTGACGTACATTTGTAAATTTATATTCTAGTGGTTGTTGCTTGGTGGTTAAGTCGTTCTGGTGTGGACAGCGTGTGGTATCTCACATGTTTGCAATAGTTGTCATTGTTACCTACACCTATTGTATTGATTGTTCCCAATTCTTTGTGCGACGATCTCGTGAAACATTTTAATATTCTGAAATTATAAACGTCTTCCGTGATGTTGGCGGGACACAGAAACCATAGAGTAATATTTCATTGTACGAAAGAAAAAAAATCGCATAATTAATTAATTAAGTAATTATAAATAAACATAATAAATTATGCGATTTTTTTTTCTAGGACATTTCACACAGCGCTATCTAACCGCAAAATTTTGCCTTTTTTATAATTATACGCTCCACAGACACTGGGGTCCGTGACCTTTGTCAACTTTAGTTACATTTTTTTTTTACAATTTTACATTACATAAAGAGGACCCGCAAGCAGCACCCGATCACTAGTATAAAATTTATAATAATAAAAAAAAATTGCCTTGGTAGCTCATAAAATAAATAAATAAATATCGTAGGACATTACACACAGCGCCATCTGACGCCAACTAGGCATAGCTTGTACTATGGAAGACAAATAAGTGATAAAATACTTAAATACTTTTTTTTGTAAACTTTTTATACCACAAAGTTTGTCCTGTGTGTGAATCGTACTTTGGTAGTGTACATACTTCAAGAACTATAGGGTTTGGGTTCGATTCCCACTCAGCACAAATTTCGTGTTACGAAGATAATGTTTGTTCTTTATCTAAGGGGTTTGTATTACTTATAATTATGAATTTAAAACAAATAAAAGTTGCAGCTGGCGGTGGATGGAAGCGAAAAGCCGAAGATCGGGCTGAGTGTCTTGGGAGAGTCCTAAGTCCAGCAGTGGACGTCGTTATCGACGTCCACTGCTAGACTGCTGCTTGCTGTCGTTATCATCATCATCGGCTTATGCCGATGATGATGATGAACAAATCAAATTATAAAAGTAGATATTCTATCAGTTATCTGGATCCCAAAATACAAACTTTTTTAGTTTGGGGCTAGATGGTACTGTGTAGAATGTCCTAGGATATTTTTTTATTATTATTTTTTTTTACTGGGTGCCAGGCTAGGTGTTTGATCACAGCTCACCTGATGTTAAGTGACGGTATGGTCAAAGATGGTAAAGCAGACCTAGCCTGGAATGGAACTATTTACAATGAAAAACAATAATTTAGCATACTTACATATCAGATTTTTTTTCCAAAAATATTTAACAAAACAAACCATCTCCATATATTTTTTGTTCCACCCTCACTTTAGATTTATTGCAATCTGAAACTGTCCCCACATGCATTCATATATCTTACCATTCCACACAAACAAATAACGAAACTATGGCACGGCACGACGTATCCGGTCCTATACAATCCATACAACTTTACTTTCATAGAAGTATTATCGAAAATTGCGTACTATACATCATACTGATACAATTTAGAGTTTTATAGTGACAAGAAGAATTATGGGGCTTGAGGAAGGATTGGTGTTCATCTGGTCATTTGTGGCTAAATCGTCCGGATGTTGTGCAACAATTGAGATGAGGACATCTTTTCCGGATGTCAAGTGAAGCTAAAGGTGTTCAACATAGAATAGCAAACTAAATATAAATAAAAAAAATATTACCCTAAATTTTTTTTTATGTAAATGTAATGAGACGAACGATACGATTTCCTAATGGAAATAGATAACGCATGTATATGACCATTGCAGTGATACACAGAACGTTGAGTTGCAAAACAAAGTCCGGGGCATCGCTGCTTTGGCGCTTATTACTTTGAGACTTTCGATGGATAGTCTCCTACTATACAGGGTTTCACTAATAACTCAATATCTATTCAGAAAAATCACTCACATATTCCGAGTTAGAACATTTTAATCGACTCAAAAAAGAACGAGATTTTCAATTCGACTGTATGTTTTTTTTAATGTGTTACGCGATCGTATCATATTCAGACTAGGTGGCGCCATATGAATTTTATCGAAATCGATTGAGCGGTATTTTAAAAATTAACGAATATCGATAAATTGTATAAATCGATGATATTTTCGTATACTCCGAAACGTCGCTGTTTCATTGGAGCAGTGCGTTTAGTTGGCCTAATAGTGATGGGGTCGGTTTTTTAATTGTAAATTTATCTATTATTTTATAGGTAACTGCTTCACTGCTGGACGCACGTTTTTACTCATTGTGAGAAAGGTAAGGCCGTAGTCCACCACGCTGACCAAGTGCGGGTTGACAGACTTCACATATCTTTCAGAACTTTTAAACGTGTAGGTTTCCTTACGATGTTTTCATTCACCGTCTGAAGTTATTGGCAATACGCACAGAAAAAGCAGAAAGTCGTACTGGGATTCGAATCATCCAACTAGGTAGCCGTAACTTCAGTCACATATTAGGTATATCTTGTAAATTGAATACAAATATTAAATAAATTACAATTAAAGTCGAAATTCAATAAATAATACACTACAACTGAAATAAATAAAATGTTATCCAATAAATTCAACATTACAAATTTGAACGTAGTTACGTAGTTGTATTTTTATTTCGCTAATACAATATAGGGACATAAACATTTCAGATTCCAATTTTGATGTTAACTGTTTAATTACTGTTAAATTTTTAAACCTCTCGTAAGGCTATGTTTTTAATTGCAATTGTAACTGTTCATTTTAATCTTTTGCCTCAAATTTTGTAAAGCTATGTTAGTTTTGTTTATTTATATTGTTTTCGTTAAATTTAAAAGCATTGTTTAAGACTGAATGTAATTTTTTTTTTAAGTCCAACCATGTTATCACATGAGTGACAGTAACGACTTGCTATTAAATAATTAGTTTTTAAATCTTATGACATTTTGTAATTCGTTTTTTTTTAAATATTATTATTACTTTATTACTTTGACATCTTCATTTTTTTTTTTTAATTTTTGTAATTGTATTTTAGATTTTTGTTTTTGTGGAATGTCAAAATTTTGTGAGATTGAATGTAATTGGTTAACCGTATTCTTTCTCAATAAATAATAAAGTTTCTTTAAACCTAATCCTAACTGTAGTAAAAAGTAGTTATCTCGAGACGGTGTATCAGCAAATTCGAGCATTTTAATCATTACTATTTTAGCCTGGGCAAAATTGCTCAGTAACGAGCATTTATTAGGCCTCTACACGTTCCTTGAAGGCTACCACTTGTTTAATATATTTTTAAAGTAAATCAATGCAAACACATAAACATTGATCCAATTCGTAGTTTGGGAGCTCTCTTTAAGCAAAATCTTCGACAAAAGGGATTCCTCGTAGAAACCATTCCATTATTTAACGGAACAGCTTTGTGATATCTTTAAGATCTTTATTTATGTTTAAATTGAATTCGGCTTCCTTAAAAGTGTGTTCACTATTCTCAGTCTTTACGAATACCATTCACAAATATTTACAACGGTAGCATTAGTACATGACAATACGGAGTAGACCAGGTTTTCTTTTAGTGGCCAGTTTCATTCAGAAAATCTGTCTTTACTTCATTCATATTTGTTCAGAGATTAAGTTGCTCTAAGCTTAGTTTTGTTAAGCATTGTTAAGCATTTGTAGGTTCATTCATAAGATTGCAGTTTTTGGCGGCGATATAAAAGCTTTTGATTTTGTATACTCGTACTTTTTATGTTTTGTAAACTACGCTTGTCTCCGGTCTGCGTCTGCTAGCGAAATTACTGGGCTGTTGAGACTAACCATCGAAAGTCTCAAAGTAATGAGTGCCAAAGCGGCGATGCCCTGGACTTTGTTTTGTTACTCAAAGTTCTGTGTATCGCCGAAATGGTCATGGACAGGTGTTATATCTTACCATCAGGAGAGCGTCTCGTTCGTCTCATTACTGTTTTACATTAAAAAAACCGTCTGTTTCTTATGTTTTCTATCGTGTTTTTCTTTTCTTGGTTACCTGGAAGAGATCGCTGTTAGCGATAAGGCCGCCACTTGTGGCACTAGTTCATAAGGTTCTATTGATCTCTGTACTTTTTTTGCTTCTTTTGGTGTGCATAATAAAGAGTTATGTCTATCTGTCTATCTAGTAGAGAGCGTCTTATAAATTTTCAATTATTCAGCGTTGAAATTGTGTAACTGGTTTTTTATATAATTTCTACAAAAATTTCACTTGAAACAGATGATGATCAAATTTAAAAGCTATAATCTAATGTTTCTTCTAGGCGAGCCTGCTCCACCATAGACGGCATCTTCGTTTTACATCAGGCGAGTCAAACGCAGGCTTAATTGTAATTATAAAAATTAATTGACAAATATACCGTTATGATTCTCAATAATTGTGTACTTTTAATTTACTTAAGCTATACTTCCTTCAGTCACGGAAGGAACTGTCTACTTATATAGGATCAATTGTAATCACCAGATTATGAAATTCATTTCATTCGTTCCTAAAAATGTATTATGCAGTACTTGACCAGCTTCCGCAATAACTCTTCAAATATCATCCACAGTTAGATCCTCATTATAATCATTGTGATTATTCAAATACACTGTTACTGGAAGTGCCGACGAATCAATTATTTATTCAGAAGCTTTTACTTTTTTAATTTCTTCACTAACACCATTCATTACTTCTTATTGAACTTCTTCTAGTTAAGTTGTCACTATTTCTCAATAAGTCTCACTATATTCTTTAACATTTTATACGCTTAATGTATTGAATTCATTTTGAAAAGGTATCACAGGGCGTGCTCTCGGAATGTTAACAAGCAGACAGCAAGGCACCGGGATTAGCATTGCTACCATTTTTTTTTATCTGTACCTTTACTTTCATTAACAGAAGGATATTATACAAAGAGGCATTTATTCTCTGTGTTATATGAAGTGTAAACTTTATATTGTGGTAGGAAACTTCTAAAGTAGGATTAGGATGGGGCAGTGAATGAACTGTTGGTACTGTTTTGCTTTGAGATGCCGGTAAGGTATTTGGTTTATTTGAAATATGTTTTTTTTTAAGGTCGACAGGCTAGGTGTTGGACCACAGCTCACCTCATGTTAAGTGAAGGTGTGGTCGAAGATGGTAAAGCATACCTAGCCTGCAATGAAACTGGCTCTCAAGTGAGGCTGCCGGAACACACCGTTAGATGCTTGGCGGTAGATTTTTAACTTGAGGGTGGTAGCTAGCCAGCCGAGTACTAAAGTACCCTATCATCATGCTATGGTTTCCTCACGATGTTTTCCATCACCAGCAGCTCAAGCTCATTGTTGGGGTTTGAACCCACGCCCTTCGGCATGCGAACCTACCGCGCTAACAACTGAGATATCATCGCATGTGGTACCAGCTGCGCCCTGCGGTGTTACCCGCTACATGTTTTCGAGATAAAAAGTAGCATATGTGTTAATTCAGGGTGTCAGCTACCTCCATGCGAAATTTCATCAAAATTGGTTCAGCCGTTTGTGCACGAAGTAACTAATAATTTACTTGTAAAAATATGATAAAAGACATAATTAGTCAGGAAGTAGAGTCAAGTCTAATAAGATTTATTTTTCCAACAAGAAGCCATTACGAAAATTAAAAAA
Source organism: Biston betularia (assembly GCA_905404145.2). Lineage (NCBI taxonomy): Eukaryota > Metazoa > Arthropoda > Insecta > Lepidoptera > Geometridae > Biston > Biston betularia. Next base: position 1,563,000 of record FR989863.1, read on the forward strand.
TAATAAGCTGCGCCCCGTGGTGTTATCCGCTGTTCCCACGTGAACACTACATTTTTCAGGATAAAAAGTAGCCTATGGTTTAATCACACAATTTCATCAAAACTAGTCCAGCCGTTTGAGCGTGTAGAAGTAACAAACATACACACACACTCACAAACTTTCGCCTTTGTAATAATTGTGTGATATTTATTTACAAATATGAATTGATATACCTAGTACAAATTACATTTTATTTATTTAATAGTACCTATACCAGAACAGAATATAATAATATTAAATCTAATTTACTGTACTTTTTTCAGACTACTTATTTCAGATTACTTTTTTACTTACAATTATTAATTATACTTAGTTACAATATCAATTTTAAGAAATTATTTTTAGTGTTTATTTTAATTTTTTTTTCATTAATTTTTTCCTTTTTAACTTAAAGTTACTTATTCATAAAAGCGTGTGATCTATTTGTATTGGGTATTCTTCTATTTTTTTTTCTCCGGCTTTGGTCACGTCTGTGCACATCCCGAATATGGCTATTCATATGAACTCATGCGTAGCATTCTCATTGCAAACAGGATGAAATTAATTGATTAAACCCACAACAAAGGATCACATGACGTGACAAAGCCGGGAATCGAACCTGGAAATAGATGGCACCCACAGCGCCAAGTGGGCCGTGAGAGCTTTGGAAATGTGTCTAGGAGAAAAAAATGTCCTTCCTCGTTTATTAAATCACACTGATAAAATCATAAACCAGCTCCCCGGTTTTTCATCTGCGTTTTCCGGGAAAAAACTTGTACCTTATGCAAATTTGTTAAGTCGTTTCAGCGTTGAAGAAGTAAGTTAAAAATCTACCGCATTCGAGTAGCAAAAAAAAAGTCCAGTGCATCGCTCATTTAAAATAAAATATATATATATATATATCTTGGGACTATACACACAGCGCCATCTGACCCCAAACTAAGCAAAGCTTGTGTGATGGAAGTCAGATAAATGATAGAATCCATAAATACTTTTTTTTTGTAAATACATACTTATAATACATACAGAACACCCAGACACAGAACAAACATGATTGTGTTTATTCACAAAATGTTTGCCCTGAGTGGGAATCGAACCCACGCCCTACAGCTCTTAAGGCAGATATACTACCAATGAGCCAACGGGGTTGTCGTTTTAGCGCACATTACTTTGAGACATTTCATGTTTAGTCTCAACAGCCCAGTAATATCGCTAGCTGCCTTCTAACCAGAGTGCCTAGACAAAGTAATATTCGGTTAGTAATCATTTCAATAGAAAAACTATAAAAATATACGGGATTGACAGAGACTGTTAATAGCAAAAAAACTCTTGAGGATTGACGGCATCTGTAGTGACTAACTTCTCTGCATAGTTTTTGGCCGGAACGCGGAAAGAGTCGTGCCACCCCATTATTTTTTTTCCAAAACTAGCGTTTTTTCGAGAAATTGTTGTGTTTTAGTGATATTATGTCGTGAAACATGACTTTTCGGGTTGCTTCCAAAACTCCATCGAAACTTATAGTAAAGTCGCCACTACTTTACTAAAGCATGACTGGCTTGGACTGACATGGACTGGACTTCACTAATACTGGACTTTGACTACTTTTTAACTTATGAAACTTTTACTTGGTGGTAGATCTCCTTAGCAGGAAGTCGTCTAGGTAGGTACCACCGCAGTACCAGTTATTCTGCCGCCAAGCAGTAGAGTGTAAACATAACTGTGTTCCGGTTAGAAGGGTACTGCAGCTAGCGAAATTACTGGGCTGTTGAGACTAATCATCAAAAGTCTCAAAGTAATGAGCGCCATAGCAGTGATGCCCTGGACTTAGTTTTGTTACTCAAAGTTCTGTGTATCGCTGCAATGGGCATGGACAGGCGTTATCTGTTACCATCAGGAGAGCGTCTCATTACATTTTACATTTAAAAAAAACTTGAAATCATCAAAACACTTGACACTGGCAAATGCGACGCCAAAATCAAAGAAGAACCTCTCTGCAGTTCTCGGTGGCTTGTAAGTACCGAGAAAAGCGCAAATTTCACGGCGACTTACATCGAGTCCGAAATCCCAAGAAAACCTATTCATTTCACGATTCATTGATGCTTTTTTTAGCGGGCTCACTCCGCCTGCGGAGCCATTGTCCGCCTCCAAGTCGGTGGATATAAATTTCCTCATAATCTTTTTTCTTCTTTCAACAATGAAGTGTCATTGTTGTATTTTGTATTTTCATATCGCATCACGACAAAATCGGAATAGATAAATAATGATTATAGTTTTTTGGCGTTTTGTTTAGTACGGTCTCGTTTTCAACCTATGACAGAATATCTTTTTAAAATTGAACATAAAATTTTGTGTTCAACTTAAACTTGAAAATGTTAAATTTAACGCCCAATGTAATGTTTAACTTATTACAAAAATGAGCGTAGTAAACGACCACAGTTTGTCTGATTAAAAAAAAATCACGTTTCGGGATCTAACCCACGATTTAAATGGAATAGTTTTTGTTATTTAGGATGATTCAGGAATACGATGTGATGAATTAAAAATTAGATTTTTTAGACTTGGCCATGAGTAGGATTGTAATAACATGATAACTTTTTTTTACCTAAAAGTAAACAAAACGCTTTCCTGATGGTAAAAGATAAAGTCTGACAATGACAAATGTAGAGATACTCAGAAATTTGAGTAACAAAACAAAGTCCAATGCATGGCTACTTTAGCGCTTATTACTTGGATACTTACATAGGTTGAAAACGGATCATACCTCTATTCTACCAACTCTTGGTTCCAATGTGTCTGGCCAGAGTAGTTCTATTAATGGTTAAGGATGGTCTTCATTCATCATTTATGGCCGGGCCGTGTGTAGATAAATATATTCGTCATATTGTAGGCTCGGCTTTACAAAGCTTTTTGTGACAGCTTAAATGGTTTGCTGGTACGGTCGTCGGGAATTGTCTTGAATAGCATTCAGTTTTCGAGACGCGGTTTATAATATAAATAGAGTTTTAATTTTTCATTCTCCTCTGTGAAACAAAAAAACTTTTTGAGATATATTATGGCATAATAAAATTCACATGAATAGGTTGAAAAAAATGAATGCGTATGTTTGCAAAAGTTTAGCTTAAAATAACTTCATGAATGAATTAGATACCTAAATATTGTGTTATTTTTTTTTCGTAACTGTTATAGCTCATTGGTTGGCGCAGTCGGTTCACATGGCGGAGGGCGTGGGTTCAAATCCCAACAACAATGAGCTGTACTGAAAAGTGAAGTTAGTATTATCATTCCAGGCTAGGTGTGCTCCCCATCTTCAGCTATGCCTTTACTTACCTAATACTATAGAAATGAGCTGTGGTGAAACACCTGTCAACGATTAAAAAAACCGGCAGGAATTTATAAATCGATAATTTCTTATTTTTTTTTTTAATTTAGTTTAGTTTTGCTATTAAAAAACACAATCGCCACCCATCCGAATTTATCTATTCGATCAGCCAACAACCGTCCCAGAATACACCCTCACTCCGTCATAGACCATAGACTAGCATCCGGTGCCGCCTACAAGTAAAAAAATATTGTTTATGGTCTCATGGCTGGCACAATGCTCTGCAGCACCTCGTGTAGTCGGGTGTCGGGAACTTGATACTGTAATAAGATCTGGGAAACAGATACTGATTGGAATAGTGTGTAGTAGTAGTAATGAGTAGTGGTCATGAACTGACGTCAGGTTTTATTGACATGGCTAAAATAGTGACGTTTTGTAGCGATGATAGCTCAGTGGTTAGCGCGGTAGGTTCGCATGCCGAAGGGCGTCGGTTCCCCAATAATGAGCTCGAGCTACCGGTGAAGGAAAACATCGTGAGGAACTCATAGCATGGTGGTACGGTACTTTCTAGTACTTTACTGGCTAGCTACCACCGTCAAGTTGAAAATCTGCCGCCAAGCACCTAACGGTGTGTTCCGGCAGCCTTACTTGAGAGCCGGTTTCATTCCAGGCTAGGTGTGCTTTACCATCTTGGACCACACCTTAATTTAACATGAGATGAGCTGCGGTCAAACAACTAGCCTGTCGATAATAAAAAAAATTGTCAAATATAAAAAAGTACATATGTATTTACAAAAAAATAAGTATTTAAGTATTCTATCAGTTATCTGACTTCCATCACACAAGCTCTGCATAGTTTGGGGCCAGATGGCGCTGTGTGTATAGTCCTACGATATTTATTTATTTATTTATAATTACTTACTAGTAATTTAATCATCTTTTAGTTTGAAATACTCGTCAATGTAATAAAACAATGTCTCTATAGCAGCCAAGATTTTAACTTGGCTTTTAGTCTTAACAAACACAACTGGATGGCGAAATATCTAGTACGGCGGTGGTACCTACATAGATGATATCCTTTTAAGACGATATACCTAGTATCAGGTGATATAACACCTAAGCGTTTGTATCCGTTTTTGTGAACAGCGTGTGATACTAACAAAGTAAACATAGTCTAGTTCCTTGGCAATCCATCAAAAACAACATTTTTAATAATAGGGGTGGTTATCGCATTTGTTAATGTCCATTCATCCCTTAGGTGTCGGACCATGACGGATCCTAACCAAACGTCCTGAGGCTAGGATTATCAAACACGTTTTAAATATCTTCCATCCTTTTCTAAATCTATAAAACCAAATAGAGAGGAATTGAAAAATATATGGTTGAAATTTTGTTTCAATTATCTACCGTCTCTATCTTACCTTATAAAGGTAGAATGAGAGACAAGAGAAGTCAGGGTTGGATCAGGTTTGGGAAGCCGTTCGACAGGTTTTTAAGACGTGGGTGCCTACATTGTTATGGGCAAGGAACCAAAGGGCAGTCCAGCTCATTGTTATGCTTTTGAAGTCTTTATGGAATTAATTTTAATATATAAGACATTGAGTGCCCTAAGTGGTTGTGAAATTTGAGATATTGCAACACAGATCACTGTGAGTGCTGATAGCTACTATTAAAACGGCGGTGTTTTAGTTCATCTTTTGACCACTTTCATTTTAAGTGGTGTCGCAAGTGTTTATCTATACCTACTATTATAAAGAGGAAAGATTTGATTGTTTGTTTGTATTGAATAGGCTACGAAACTACTGGACCGATTTCAAAAATTCTTTCACCGTTGGGAAGCTACAATATCCCCGGGTGACATAGGCTACGCTAGTTCCTTATATAGAAAATTTATAGAAATACCCAGAATTGAGACTGAGAGAATAGTAAAGCTAAAGTAGTAAAGTGTTAGTCTATTTGACTGATCTTTATTGTAATTAATGGACACCGGTTAAAGAACCCGCTAAAAGTGCAAACGTAACCAAAATATTTGTCTCAACCGAAGATGGTATTCACAAAATATCACGCGCAAATCAAAATAAACAACTAAAGGATACCTTTTTAAGTGACAATGGTTAAAATGGAAAGTCACCGCTGAGGTTCCCACGTCTTAAGACCTTCAAGATGAGGCTTTCGGGAGCGGACTAGGGAAATAAAAATGCCTCCGTGGACCCTTCTTGTGCATTAATAAAAGCCTTCATAAAAAGCAGTCCGCTTTGCGATGCGCGAGCGCTGGTCGGCGCAGTATATATGAATTTTTCACATTAAGCACATTATTTTTTACATTATTAAAAAAAAAGAAAAAGAAGCGAAGAAGGAAGAGGAGAAAGAAATACTTTTTTTTGTGATTCTACTTTCTATCTCACTTATGTGTTTAGAGATTTTGATTAGGTACTCCAACAAGATAGGATATTTTGTGGCATGTACTTAGATAGTACCTAACCATCAACCATCCTAATTGTATGCATTGAGCTTATCTGTCCACCTTCTTCTTTTTTCTTCCTCCTTCTCTTTGTCTTTCTTCTAATTCTCTTGCTTCTTGTCCTTTTTTGGGACTCTATCGGGATGTAATTTGAATTCCGTAAAAATCAGTTTTTAGAAAATGAACTATGTAAATAAATATCGGAGGACACTTCACACAGGGCTATCAAGTCCCAAAATAATCAAAACTTGTACTATGGGCACCATATAGCTGACATTATGTGTTAATTCAAAGTGTCAACTATCTCTACACCAAATTTTATCAAAATCCATTCAGTGGTTTTTTGCGTAAAAGAGTAACAAATATCCATACATACAAATTTTCGCGTTTATAATGTTAAAAGGACATTCTAATTTTTTGTACGAACATACGTTGGTACAGAACAGTCAGACAGACCTGAGTGGGAATCGAACCCACGCCTCAAAGTTTATAAAAAAAGCTACTACTAAATGAACTCACAAGGCAACCAATTGATTGAGATTGAGGTGCAATTAATATCTACAAAACTACAGGAAATAAATAAATAAAATAACGCTTTGACTCTCTCTGTCTCTCTCTAGTAATAAAAAAAATAAAAAAATGTCATAAAAATTGTAACCACTGTAATATTGTTCAACAAGACAGCCCTGTTGGCTCATTGGTAGCATATCTGCCTTAAGAGCTGAAGGGCGTGGGTTCGATTCCCGCCCAGGACAAACATTTTATATATCAACAAATGTTTGAACTGTGTCTGGGTGTTCTGTATGTACTATTATAAGTACCTATGCATTCACAAAAAAAAAAGTATATATGTATTCTATCAGTTATCTGACTTCCATCGTATAAACTCTGCTTAGTTTGGGGTCAGATAGCGCTGTATGTAATGTCCTACGATATTTATTTATTTAAGAGTATTCTGAACATTTCACGTTCACTACATTGTTATACTCAATATATTCATAAAATATCATTCCTCACACATTCAAATAAGTAAAAAAAGGCATTAAAAATATATTCCTCATCGAAGATAACACTTTATAATGACGTGGGTCAGAAGGCGGTTAGAACAAACAGCGATGTACGCGCGCCATGTTTTTTCAAGTTCCTCATTCGTCTGTCTCACTTTAACTTGTAGGGCATGTAGGTAGTAGAGGGAGACAGGAGAAGGAATGATGACCAGGTAGGTGCCAACGAGTCTGCTGGGGTAGACATGGAGGCACCAGGGATCGGTCAGGAATGTTGTTGGCTATTTTTTTGAGATCAAAAGGATGATTTGTAACGTTTTTAATTGATTTTGGAATTCCAATCGGTCGAGCAGATGTCATCAAATATCTTATGAATGTTTAGTTCAAAAAGTTGATCATGTGTATAAATTAGTTATTCGTGCGTTTCCTTTACTCGTCTTTTTTTAAAAATTAAAATATTAAAACTTTTCTTTTTTGTTTCTGGCATTGCAATGTGTGCATTTGCCAGTGTCAAGTGTTTGTAGCACGGACCGGCAAGCGCAGCGTAGGACGTCCACCCACAAGGTGGACAGACGACCTAGTAAAGACCGCAGGAACGCGCTGGATGCGAGCCGCTTCCAACCGGTCTTTATGGAAGTCAATGGGGGAGGCCTATGTCCAGCAGTGGACGTCCTACGGCTGAAATGATGATGATGATGATGATGAAGTGTTTGTAATTTTTTTACTTATTTCATTAAACAAGTTTAAGTCACATAAAGTAAGTCAAAGTAGAGTCCGGTCATGCTCTACATAGTAAAGTATTTAAGTATATTAGTTTTTTTTTGACACCTACCTATACACCAGTCACAGTCTAACGCGGGATTTTTAACTGGCTTAATGCCAGAACTATGATTTGGTGTAGGTAGGTATATAATTAAATAAAAACAATTTGTTAATCTTTTATCCCACTAATATTATAAATGTGTAAGTTTGGGTAGATGGATGGATGGATCGATGGATGTTTGTTACTCTTTTACGCAAAAACTACTATGTTCAGTAGTTTTAGATTTGGATGAAATTTGGTATGGAGGTAGCTGAGACCCTGGATTAACACATACCTAAGCTACTTTTTATCACGAAAACATGAAGCGGGTAACACCGCGGCGCGCAGCTAGTCGTAAATATTTTCCACTTGAAACACATTTATAACTAAGAGAATATTAGATTACTAGTAAATATTTATGTACATTTTATTAAATTGACATACTCATTATACTTTTACATAAATTGGAATATGACTTGTAATTTTGGTGTTACAAATAAAAAGTACCTTTTGTATTGCATTATGTCGAATTCATGACCGTGAGGAGATCCGTAGAATAACCAAAGTTACCGACATAGCCCAGCGGATTAGCAAGGTGAAGTGGCAGTGGGCAGGGCACATAGCACGCAGAACTGATGGCCGATGGGGCTGCAAAGTTCTGGAGTGGAGACCATGGACCGGCAAGCGCAGCGTAGGACGTCCACCCACAAGGTGGGCAGACGATCTAGTAAAGACCGCAGGAACGCGCTGGATGCGAGCCGCTTCCAACCGGTCTTTATGGAAGTCAATGGGGGAGGTCTATGTCCAGCAGACGTCCTACGGCTGAAATGATGATGATGATGATGATGATGTCGAATTACTTTATTGAACAAAATAAAGTAACCGCGACCGACGAACACTGCGGCTTGATTATTATTGACCGGAACGTACTGTACGTAAATTCATTTGTCAGTTGTGCATCAAATCAAATTACAATCGGAGGGTGTTTAGATGTGTGACAACATGACTTGTCGCATATGTTACTGTTTGTTTATCAATTATGCATCCAGATGTCTATTTCGATGATTGGAAATAATTACGCATTAACGGTTTTTTTCTGGAAAATTAATGGCTCTTTTTTTACGACAGGCTAGATGTTTGATCGCAGCTCGCCTGATGTTAAGTGACGGCGTGGTCGAAGAAGGTAAAGAACAAGCCTGGAAGGGAACAGTCTTTCAAGTGAGGCGAGACCTGGTTAATGTTCCAAAAACACGAACTAAACGATCCAATTCCACTGTCATAGTATGAACCGTTAAACAAATCGGGATTTGCTACCCGAGTAGGTGTTCCCCGATTTCGCGGCGGCCTTAGCTGTTGCGAGGCCCGGAGCGACAGATCATTGTGAGGACGTTTTTCTACGAGCCCGTTTCAAAAAAAAATAGTTCGAGTGCTCGAGCGGCCGTAAAATGCTTGCACTAATAATGAAACCGTGCTTTCAGGGGAGGTTTCGTTAAGTGCGAGGCGCGAGATACACATACCGCACGCATAATCAAATACTGACCGATTAGGAGTTAGTTCAAAAATGAGTTACGCATAGACGCAGGCTTCTTTTAATGCCATCTATGATATGAATTTGGAAAAACATCAAAATTGCGTCAATAGACCACCTTTACACAATATCGGTCTTTTTCATTTTTATGTGTTTCTCACACAGTCTTTGTTCAAACACCGACTGATGTCAGTTTGTGTCGGACGCTGTTAATGTGAAGTTGCTGTTGTTTAATTGAACCTAGACCGAATCCGAGTTGAGTGTATTTTCTACAAAAATAAATAGTAAGTTTTATAAGTTGATTACTAATAAACAGACTAAAAACATATTGAGCCCTTGAAATAAAGAAATTAGTTTAAACAAGACAGACTTATAGTTGAATATGCCACCAATAATAAAGTTTATTTGCTTTAGTTTTAAAAGTAGACAGACTTAACTCAAGAAGTTAATTTTAAAACATAAAAAAATATTTATTATTATTTAATTTGAACAAAGTAAATAACACATAACTATTGATAAGTTTATAGACTACACGAAAAATAATTAATCTATTTATTTATATTTGTTATCATTAATTTTCTGTATTGCTTTCCATATTGGAAGCCAATTTACTAAAGCTACCTCAACAAAATTAATTCCCCAATAAAATTCCACATTTCTGCAACCAATTTGCCACAGAAGTCAATGCTAAACATCCTAATTTCATATTATCAAACAAAATGCTCAAATCAAAAAGAACTTAAGAGTTGGCATGAGTACCTTTGATCTCCATACATCTGACCTTTTTGGAACAAACCTCAGAACATAAAGCTGCCTGAAGAGAGCGCTCTTCAATACATTTTCCGCAATTTTTCCCGTTTTCCAGGAGCCATTGCTTTGGTGTCCGGCTATTTGGGAGTCATCCGACCGTTGTTAAAGGCTCAAAGAGATGAATTCTGTGTTAGAGTTTTAAATTGGCTTTGATACGCGGTGGCTGTATGAACTTTGAAATGTTACTTGTGCAGAAAAGTTTAGCTTTTGAAAAGTTAGTTAACCGACATGAAGTGGTTTTAGCTACTTAAGCTCTGACTTTTTTAGATATATGTTTTTATGTGAAAGTAATGAGATGAACGAGACGCTCTTCTGATGGGAAGAGATAACGTTTTTCCATGACCATTGCAGTGGTACACAGAATTCTCAAGTTCTAGTAGCAAAACAAAGTTCAGGGTATCGCTGTTTATGCGGTCATTACTTTGAAACATTCGATGATTAGTCTCAACAGCCCTGTATTTTGCTAGCTACAGTTCCCTTCATACCAGAATACAGTAAAGATAACACACTACCTACTGCTTGGCAGCGGGATATCTGGTACTACGATGATACCTACCCAGAAGATTTTCTTCTAAGGAGATTACCATCATAGATAAAACATATTTTGACGGAAAAGGTTTTCCGTCATTTTTGACAATTACGCGTAGATGAGAAAATAAATAATCTAATAAAAAAAAAATGGAAAAAAAATTGGATCCTATAGATTAAAATAAAATTAGCACCAATTTTTTTTATCATATTGTTATTAACCGATATTTAACGAACAAAAAATTTAACTAAAGCTTATTTTATTTTTTCCAAAAAGGTAACCCTTACCAACCCAAGAATTATCACGTAATCCCCCTAATTCGTACACTCCAAAATGACCTAGCAAAACTGCAACTGGTTCTAATGATTTATCTATCCCTCCGGAACCGGCCAATGCTGGTACAAACTAGACAATACCAGTTCGGACCGGACATTCGTTCACCTGCTAAATCACCGTTAAGCTTCGCGACCGCAGTTCCCATAAAATAAGATTTAAAACACGACCCATAAATATACTTTCCTTAATATTTTATTGTAACTAGTGTAGTCATTGTTGACAACACTAGCGTAATGTTTATTGTAAAGAATTACCAAATTGTTTAAAGAACTGTATTGAGTCGCCACGTTCGTTTTTCCCTAAAAAAGTTGACAGTCATATATGATTATGTTTAGTTCAGATATTCTGCCACTCGATTTGATAAGATGGTTACAGTAACAGTGTATGGAGCTATTAATTAGGTACGGTTACTGTACCCGCCCTTCCTTGTATTGTAGTGAAAGTTAGGGGTTGGTTCTTTGAGAGTTCGAATCATTACGTGATTTGTGCTCACCTTTAGTTTGGCCGGTAAGCTCTAAAAATAGATAACTAATAAAGTCAAAAAAGGTGCAGAAACAGTACAGTCTGTCTGAAGTACGGAAATTGTCACTAAAAAAATCTATGTTTGATCTCTATTAAAGCAAAACTTCTGGGGCTATTTCTGGTATGGACATTGTTAGGAATGCAGAAGTTCTCAAAACGATGTTTTACAATAAACTCGAACCTCGAACCTGAAAAGGGAAAGGTCGCATATTTATGTTGGTCATCTACACAGACGCAGAATACAATCTACTTTAAACTATTACTGAAGGAAAAATAGAGGGATAGAGGGTCCTAGAGGCAGCAGAAAAATAGCCTGGTGTGACAATTTGAAGTCTTGAACCGGTGCTGCTGACGTCGCCACTACTTTACTAAGGCATGACTGGTCTTGTCTAGACTTGACCAAGACTAGACTAATACTATAGATGCTAGACATGACTTACAAAAACCGAAGACACGGCATTAAAGATAAAGAAGCTGAACCCTGAAGACTGTACACAAAATAGAGAAACATTGAAACTGGCAGAATGCACAGAGAAAGAGAGAAAAAAAAACCACTCGGAAGAGATCAAATGGAACCCTGTTAGGTACATATAGTTTCCGTTTCTCATAAATACATTCGTATTGACGATTAATAAAACGTTTTGAATTTTTCTTACTGGAATACAATTACGTAAAATCAAATTGCAAGTACCCTCACTTTGGTAAGTAAGACAAGTACCTATTGTTGTTGTTCTTATTGGATCGTGTTCATTGAGTAAGTGCCTATTGTAAGATTTTATTACCAGATTATCCGTTACTAGCCTTTTTAACTTCAAAAGCTTTTTTTTTCTTTGGTTTTAGCGTCGCGTTTTGGGCATTTGCCAGTGTCAAGTATTAATATTAATAGAATTTTTTTTTTTTTAATTTGGCGTGTTCATTTTATAGTAGTATAGTTTATTTGTTTTATTTATTTACGTTTTTGTTTGAATATTTAAATTATTTGTTAAAAATTAATAAAATATGTACTTGTAGCTTCAGTGTTTTCAATAAAATATTGTATTTTATAGAATTTGAATCCGTGCATGCCGTTCGTCGTGCTATCCGATCACGCCAACCACTTATGTATTCAACAAAATATTTCGTACCTACCTACATATAAGATATATGTATATATGATATATGTAGATTGTAGATACATAAATATTATCTTGTCTCGTTGTTTTTCTCCATATATTTGGAGTTTAATACGTACGTTATCCATATTTTTCGGAAACCGTAAACAAGAGATACTTTACGACTTTGTCTCGTAAATAAGTATTTTTCTGTCAACAGAACGTGTGAGATGAGATGCTCAAGTCATAAGATATCGGCGATTTTCAAGAATTATCTTTTAAGATTTGTCGAAGGTTTTCAATTGTTCAAGAGTAATACGTCCTACATAAATGTGAAAGTTTGGATGGATGTATGTTTGTTACTCTTTCACGCAAAAACTACTAAATGGATTTGGATGAAATTTGGTATGAAGGTAGCTGGGACCTTGTATTAACACATAGGCTACTTTTTATCTGAAAACATGTAGTAGCGCGGGGCGCAGCTAGTGTATTTTACTTTAAAGAGTTTATCAGGTTCATAACATAGATACAAAGGTGCTATTAAAGTTAGGGCAGACAAACAGACGACGTAAATTGACTCCGATTCTGTCCTTTTTTGAATTGTGCCACTGCAGGAATAGTGCTGCTGTTTAAGATATATTTTCCTTCACCGTATAAAGCTAACAAAGTTTACGGCTAGCTAAATATCTTTGGATCCCATTGGATATTTAGCTAGCCGTAAACCACCACTGCTTATGACTTAGTCCGTCCAAAACAGCTGTCAAAATTGGCCACAAGGTGTAAAGCCGGCTTAAGTCGACGGACATACTACCGAGTTTCTCTGTCTATGTAAATTAAGCTTACTTTATTCAAACTTGTTAAATAAGTAATAAAATAATTTTTCGAGTTCACTTTCTTGTAATACCGTTTTGAATATCAGACTAAGGATTATGGAGCATTAAAAATTGAAGCTACTGATTATGTAAATAACAAATAAAACGAAAAATGAACTAGTGAAAGTGTATAACGTTGTAGGACATCATTTGCATGCAATTAAGATTTTTGTATATTATATTTTTCGAAAGTTATACATTTTTTTTGCGATCATTACATACAATAAATTTTTTTTGGCAACATGTTTATACCTATGATATTCGTGTTCATTTGTTCACACGAAGAATGTGAGGTCAACCCCCAATAATGAGCTTGAGCTGCAAGCAAAGGAAAACATCGTGACGAAACTATAGCATGGTAGGGTACTTTCTAGTACGCAGCTGGCGAGCTACCACGAAGTTGAAAGTTCAAGTTCAAAATCTGCGCCAAGCACCTAACGGTGTGTTCCGGCTGCATCACTTCCTGCAGTTCTATTCTAGGCTAGGTGTTCTTTACCACCTTCGACCACACCTTCACTTAACATCAGGTGAGCTGTTTGTCTCATTACTTTTACATAAAAACAATTCTAAGATATAGATGGGTATAACAGGTTAAAAGCCAGCTCTAAGTGCAAAGGCAAAGGGCAAAGGCCCTACCGCGTCGAGTGCGTAGTGTAGTACTAGGCGTTCAGCTAGTAGCTAGTAGTCAGTAGTATCTATAACAAAATGTACCTAAGTACTAAGTTTAAAATTATTACAAAGGTTTAAGTTTTTTTTAAAGAATTTTTAGATTTTAAACCGATGAATTTCAACGTCCAAATAAGTTACCATAATCAAACGTGAAACGTGGCTTCAGGTGACCAGAATGCACCTACTTTGGTCAAAAGCTTAGCATTGCCATCCAGCGCGGCAATGCTGCCAGCATTCTGCCACATATCCCTCCTCTGACGGATTTTTTAGATTAAGTTTTTTATACAAAAATAGTACCTATTAATTTAAGATAAGAAAGATTGAGAGATTGATTCATTGATTGATTTTTGAGATTTTTTTTTATGAATTGTTTTAGATTTTTTTTTTAGTTTTTGGTATTTCATTATAAATTGAACATATATTCGGTTACCGATGCATTAACTAACATAATATATGCACAATTTAATAAATTTGACATTTCAGTAACGCCTACTTCACCCCTTACATAGCCATTAATAAATATGCTATTAAGCGATCCCCTTGAACTTTTTGTTATGATTTAATATTCCTTATTTAGAAAGATTTCACATGTTTACCTACCTCTGAAACATTTTCTCTGCTATATAGGTATATCCGTAGTGAAGGACACAGAAGGATATTTCTTCTGAAAGCAATAAAAAAACCCGGTCAAGTGCGAGTCGGACTCGCGCACGAAGGGTTCCGTACTATAAAAACGGCAAAAATCACGTTTGTTGTATGGGAGCCCCCTTAATTATTTTTATTTTATTCTATTTTTTAGTAGGTATTTGTTGTTATGGCGGTAACAGAAATATATCATTTGTGAAAATTTCAACTGTCTAACCATCGGTTCATGAAATAAGCCTGGTGACAGACGGACAGACAGACGTACAGACATCGGAGTCTTAGTAATAGGGCCCCGTTTTACCCTTTGGGTACGGATCTCTAAAAACAACAAAACCAAATCTAACAAAATTACTTGCAAAGTTGGCAAAATTACGTAATTAGAATTTCTAACTGATTGTTTTGTTTTCAACTCTACAGATTAGTCCTTACTGATTTGACAGTTATAGCAAAAGTAAAAATACTCAGCATTTATTGAGTAAAATCGAAATCATGCATATTTTTTCCAGAATTGTTGATTTTGACGTAAGCTAGACAGAACTTTTTAATGTAAAATTAATGAGACAAACGAGATGATCTCCTGGTAGTAAGAGATAACACATGCCCACGACCATCGCAGCTACGATACACACAACTTTGAGAAACCAAACAAAGTCCAGGGCATCGTTGCTTTGGCGCTTTTTTCTTTCAGACTTTTGATGATTAGTCTCAACAGCCCTGTAACTTCGCTAGCTACAGCCCTTTAAACAGGACCACAGTAATGTTTACAAACTACTTCTTGGCGGAATATTTGGTACTGCGGTGATACCCACCTAGACCTTCTGCTCAGGAGTTATAAATCAAGTACCTAATACTAAGTATATAATAGCGAGTAAAAATGAAAGACACCGCTAGTTATAAATTCACATTAATCGAAACACCAACCATAACAAAGCTAAAATTATCGGAAGCGGCAAAAGTCATAAAAACGAAATTAAAGTTACACAATTCAATTCAATTAAATTAATTGAAATAACATTTGAAACACCATTGAACTGAACAACCAACTTACTTGTAACCGGTGGTTAAATATATAAACTAAAGTTTTAGTCGGATGAAATGTAAATTAAACTCGGAAAAAGCGTTAGTGGCTCTACATTTGACTCTTCAGAAAATTTGTAGCTATTAAATGCTACCGGAGTATAAGAAAGTAGATAACATTTGAATAAAAGAAGATTCGTCGCCATTAAAACTAAACTTGAAACTAAACAGATAACCAGTTATTAATATTCATGGAAAATTGAGACAGGCCTCGAATTCCAAAATAATGGCATCTATTAATATGTTGTTTTATTTCATATTATTAACATGAGCAGGTAATGTAATTTCAAATATATCATTAAATATGCCAAAAAAACTGATTACATATAAATAAATAAAAACCATATGAAGTACCTACCTATGTAGGTAGGTAGGTACTTGGTGGTAGATTTCCTTAGCAGAAATTCGTCTAAGTAGGTAGCACTGCAGTACCAGATATTCTACCGCAAATCAGTAGTGTGTAAACATTACTGTATTCCGGTTTGTAGGGTACTACAGCTAGCGAAACTACTGGGCTGTTCAGACTAACCATCTAATGGCTCGAAGTAATGAGCGCCAAAGCAGCGATGCCTTGGACTTTGTATTGCTGATCAAAGTTCTGTGTATTGATGCAATGATCATGGGCATGCGTTAGTTCTTACCATCACGAGTGCGTATCGTTCGTCTCAATTTTAGTGATATTTTAGTTTAAAACACTCGTCAATGTCATAGAACAAGAAAGTTCTATGTATCGCTGTAATAGTCATGGACATGCATTTATCTCTAACCATCAGATAGTACTGCCGATATAAGTGAGGAAACGTGGTAGGATAGTTTCTAGTACTTGGCTGGCTAGGGACCGGCAGCCTCACTTGAGAGCCAGATCCATTCAGTGTTTACCACCTTCGACCACACCGTCATTTAACCTCAGATGAGCTGTGGTCAAGAACCTAGCCTGTCTGCAAGCTGAAAAAATCAGCTGGTTATTTTTTTTGTAGAAGAAGCATCTTCAATTTCGTCAAACGTCTTTGAAAAAGGGAAAAATAGAAAAAAAACTTTCATAATTGTCAATTTTGTAAATCGAATTTATAAAAAACAGGCGCGAAATCGACTACATTCTATTGTATATTTTTTTTTTATTTCAATTTCAAATCCGTTTCTGAATGTGCCAAGACAATCGCAAAAAAAGTAGAAATGCGTCCAATCTTTTTTTTGCTTTCAACAATGATTCTAAGCCCCAATTGAAGTTATATTAAATTCAAAACCCTTTTAAATACAATCGAATGATATTTATTGCATTTTTTGCAATCGATTTCAATTCACTGCCGTGTAATGCTCTAGATAACGACAAAGGTAAAAAAGTTTGAGGGTGCACGATGGGTAACTTGAGGTCATACTTACTCACACCCCTGTACTTCCTGCTTATCGGTATAGGGCTGTCAAAAAAATATTAAACGACAAAAATATTCCTAATAAATATATGTATACTTAAAATAACGTCCAGTTCGACGCATAGAAATCTCATATATTAACGACAAAATATTCCATGCATATTAATTTATTAAGAGAAAACAGTTACTCTTAATCTTGCAATAAAAATAACTAGATTGCCATTCCAAACTACTCAGAGCTCGTTTTGTGTCGTAAAAATATTACCATACATTTATTTTTGTAAATTTTATATCTAGGTTTATGTTATGAATTTAGTAGATATGTGAAAACAATAATTCAATTCCAGTTTACTATCTACGCTAAAATGTCTACGGTAGCACATAAAATGAACTGTTGATTATTCAAGCTGTCAACATTTTGCGACAGTAAAATTTGTTATGAAGAATGAATTAAGCAATTTTGTTTTATGTTTATAGTTTTATTTAAAAAGTATCTACATTAATACGGAAACGTAAAAAGTAGCTGGAAGAAAATATATTTTTTTTTATGTGAAAGTAGAGAGACAAACGAGATGCTATCCTTATGGTAAGAAATTACGCATGTCCATGACAATTGCAGCGATACACAAAACTTTGAGTACTAAAACTAAGTCCAGGGCATCAATCCTTTGGCGCTCATTACTTTGATACTTTCATTGGTTAGTCCCAATAGCCGGTAAGTGGTATGTGGTCACCGAACAAGAAACCTATGGTCTACGAAGGAAATCAACTACCTAGTAAAGTAGTAATAGGTGCAAACAACTATTAATTAATGACAGTACCTACCTACTTAAAATCTATCAGTGATCCAAATGTTTAAACAGTAAAAATTAACAAATATCTACAATAAATCGATAAAAATACAAATATTTTATTTATAACACCAACCAGTTTCAGGTCATTTTCCATTCATATTTAAAAATAATATTATAAATTAATATGTTTTTTAAATATTTTCTTATTCATGTAGCAACCCTGTAAACAATACGAGAGTACATCGGGTAAGACAGGTCACAGGGCGCGTAGTGAGTTCCGTGAGAATTTTAACATCCCTGTCTCATGGCTTAGCTTACAATCAGGAACGGAGTCTGCGTCTAAGCTGATGACAGCCGTTCAATGACTGGCTGAATAAAAAACACAACTGAAATAATAATAACTAGCAACAGTAGGTTTTATTTGCTTGTTTGATGTTTGGGGTATTGGTTCAATATTAGTCTAAATGTTGAAGGTTTAAATTCTTCATTTTCTCGTCCATTATTTTTATTTATACAACCCTTCAGGATGATTGTAGTTGTGCGTGGTTTTGTAAAATTACAAATTGTGCCTAGGTAAAAAATTTGAAAGGAAATCAATATCGTCTTTGTATTTAATATGCAAAAGGTGTTTAAATAATTTGATTGATGGTGGTTTCTTAATTTGCATGATTTTTTTTAAATCCCAGACTGTTAAATCACCAAAAAAAGTAGACTTTTTAAAATAAACATTCGGAAAAACACAAGTTTTGGAAAATAATATAATGCGGCGACAAGATTTTTCTACGTTTCTGCCAACACTTCAAAACTAAATTAGTATCTATTTAATAACTGCAAATTCGGAGCATAGTTGTATAGTTTTTTTTATGGGCAAGTAATGAGAAGGACGAGATGCTCTCCTAATGGTAAGAGATAACGCCTGCCCATGACCATTACAGCGATACACAGAACTTTGAGAAGCAAAAAAAGTCCAGGGCATCGCTGGTTTGGCGCTCATTGTACTTTGAAACTTTCAATGATTAGTCTCGACAACCCAGTAATTTCGCTAGCTGCAGTACCTACCCTGCAAACCGGAACACAGTAATGTTTACACACTACCTACTGCTTGGCGGCAGGATATCTGGTACTGCGGTGGTACCTACCTATGTAGTTGAAGTGACTGTGAGTGGAACACATAGCACGTATAACTGATTGTCGATGAGGCTGTTACATTCTGGAGTGAAGACCACGGATCGGCGTAGGATGCCTGCCCACAAGGTGGACAGATGCCCTAATAAAGACAGCAGGAAAGCGCTGGATGTGAACCGGTTCCAACCAGTAATCATCGGAGGTGGCCTATGTCCAACAGTGGACGTCCAGTTGAGATGATGATGAACTGCATATTCAAATTGTCCACTTAAATATGTGCTTTAAAATAAATCAATAGATCTTTTCAAAACGAGTCAACCAGAAGCTTGGTCAATGTTCAACGTCCATTGACGTCATAAAGTAAGAGGCCGTCTAAACCAACATTCGACCAAAAAGGAGTTTTATGAATGAATAACTTACACACGCCCGGACTTAACATCATTGTGTCATATCCAGTCGACTAAATAACAATTTGACAGTATCCTAGGCGCTTCCGTTCTCGAAACCGCTCTAATATCGAATACAATGACAGTTCTGGTTACCATCGGATAAACTCTGGCTAAGCTTACCCGAATTGACCCTTTTGGTTTCATTGAAAAATGCACTATATTTTTTAAGGCACAAAATTGAATTTTGCTAGAAATGATCTCAGACAAATTAATTCATGATGCTTTTGAAAAATGTAGCATAAAAGTAAAGTTATAGAGTAGTTATTTCAATGGGTGATGGATGGGGGGATCAAAGATGGTGTTAAAATAGAATATCCGTCTTCTTCACGTAGTTTCAAACAGTTTTTTTTAAAGCATTGTGGTTGAAGTAATCTGTTAGTATTTACATTAGCTATTCGTTTGTTAATAAAGTGCCGACAACAGTACTGGCTTTATTAAATTGAGTGCTTTATTATGATTCGACCATTGATGGGAGAATCGAGAAAGAAATCTAAGAAAGATCGTTCAAATGAGTACACAAACTTAAGTGATTTATAAATAAGATATATTAGATGTTATAATTAAAGAGAAATATACCTACTATGGAAACTGATGTGGTTTTGGCACATTTTTGTTTTACTTAAGCGGGATTAGGTACTCACGTAAATTATAGAGATTAAAATGTCCGTCCCTGAAATGACAATTTTCAGAAATGTCACTTTCGTGCAATGGTTTATCAATACGATTTAATTTATCTTTAGAAAAACAATAATTTTAATAAAGCTCATACTTGGAGGATGTAAAAAAATTATGTGCAAATTACTTTATGACATTATTCTTGGTGGTACGAGAAAAAAATATCCTCAATGAATACTATTTACAAATTTTATTTATTTAATTTTTTTTAATTATCTTAGTAGGTATATTAGGTACGATTTAATACAGTTGAAATTACAATTACAGTTAACAACAAATCCAAAATCTTTTAGCGATGGTAGCTCACTGGTTAGCGCGGTCGATTAGACGTCGAAGGGCGTGGGTTCACATTTCAACTATGAAAAAAAAACAAATTATTTTGTCCCGGTTACATTTTTTCAGCTAGCCTGGAGTGGACCTTTTAAGTGAGACTATCGGAACACATCGTTAGATGTTTGGCGGCAGATTTTCAACTTTAGGGTGGTATCTAAGCCAGTCTAGTATTATAATTATAGAAAGTACCCTACCACCACGCAATAGGTTCCTCACGAAGTTTTCCTTCACCGATATAATAGCTCAGGCTTACTGTTGAGAATTAAGCCCACGCCTTTAGGCATGTGACCCGACCGCACTAGCCACTGAGCTATCATTGCTACAAAATAAAATTGCTAGATAAAAATTATAGCAAATAAATAAAGGTCAATATTACAATGGAGATCTTGATTATCTTGAGCGCAATCAACAATCTTAAGAATATAACAAATCCGTTTAAGTAGCTACTTACATAAAAAATTCCCACCACTTCAAATATTCCCATGAATCGACAGTTGCAAGCCAATTGACATCTGCCAGTTACATTCCATTTAAATAAGTCAATAGACAACCAGTCTTGGACCAAAGGACACAACGCAAAGCGAAAAGATGTCAGTACCTACCCTCAATCGCCAAGGGCCATACAAGTCTTTCAGTCTAGCATCAATTGAGTGCATTACGAATCGGCATTCAAAATCAGATTGTTATCTACGTTAATACGATCTAAATGTATCCGACCGGAACTGCTACTTTTATCAATAAAGCCTTTACAACTCAGTCAATACGGATCAAAGTGAAGTAACAAAATTGTAAGCTTTCTTTTTAATGAAGTATCTTCTTATTATATGGAGGTACTTAATTGAATTTCCATTGGTCAAAACCGCTTACAAAGAATGCAAAAGTGCAGTTGTGGTTTTTTTTCGTTTGCTCCTGTTTGCGGTGACTCTGTAAAGATGATTGTTGAGATGGGAACTAGTCCTGTTGATCGTCTGCTTAAAGTGGAGATTAACTAATTGTTAGTTTATCAGTGGCGTGTGTGCTTTAGGGTTTTTCCCGTCGATTTCAATGAAGAAGCAGATGTGAGAACGCTGAAAGTACAATTGCTCACATTTCTTGCAAAAAAGAATTCGTTATAATGGTCTTTAGGATTACAAAACTTTTTCATGTAACACAGGAAAAGCGAAAGATTTATCTTTTCACCATACTTAGTGGCTATGCTTAGGCCTAATTACTTAGTTTGATGAACCTATAGAAACCTTGATACATATTTATCTTTACTTACCCAAAAGCAGACAAGTTTGTTTGTTTAAACGCGTTTCTGTACCAGTTGGAAATCTGCCGCCAAGCATCTAACGGTGTGTTCCGGCAGCCTCACTTGAGAGCCAGTTCCATTCCAGGCTAGGTGTGCTTTACCATCTTCGACCACACCTTCACTTAACATCAGATGAGCTGTGGTCAAAACACCTAGCCTGTCAACCATAAAAAAAAGTATGATTTGAAAAGTTATCTTTTGCATTTGATCGCTTGTTTCTTGAAGCTATTATAGGCTATTCTGTCGAATATGATGATATGACATGATATGACCCATAGAAGCGGATGGCATGTGAAACAACCGGACACAGCTAGTTGGGGTATAAAAAAAACTAAGTTTTTAAAAAGATATTTAAAAACAAGCTTACTACATACAAAAAATAAAATAAGTAATAAAATCTAATAATAGCTTTTAATATTTCACATATGAACCATAATTATGTATTCTTTTTTAAGTTTCCTCTTATACCTAATTTCCTCTTTATAAGTAGTGTAGATTTGGATTGCAGATAGCTGTTACTCTGAACTAACTAATTGATTCCCGCAAAATGCGGAAACCCCCACAGAGCGCAAGTCTCATTTAAAATAAAATACATGCAATGTTATCTCTAAGTTTATAACTTGAACCCTTTAAACTTCAACCACACGCTTTGTCTCCAAAACCGTCACGTGATGAATCCCGTCAAGTGCGCATACGATCCACCGAGATTAAGGGCAGGTATTCCGCGCGATCGAAAATCAAAAGCTACTAATTTAAGGGGGAGTCTCAACAATAGCACATGAATCGTAATCAAGCAAAAACGTGGTGCGCGGAATGAGCTAATAAAATTAAATGGGAACGATATCGTACCTTATCTTGACGACCTTAGAGGTCGGTTTGCTAATTTAATTGGATGGGCTTTTGAATTTTTGTTGTGATGCGGTTTAACGGTTGCGACGTAGCTTTGAATCAGCTGTTTGGCAAATAATTGCATTAGCAGGTAAATAAATTAAAACTTTTTATGGGTTTTATCTAATACATATTTAGAGAGCTTTGTCAATTTTCTTTTTGTATTTGTATCGAGACGAACGAGACGCTCTCCTGATAGTAAGAGGTAACGCATGTCCATTCGATATCAGTCATTGGATGGAATTTATCGAGTCTTGTGTTGAAATAAATATAATTATGTTGGTATACTTACACTCTAAGTGCTGAACTGAAATTTTTTTGAGCAAACCTAAATAAGATGTTGTCCCAGAAAAAATTTGTAAAACGCACTCAGTCCCTAAGATACAAGCCTCGTGCTTAGTTTGGGATCCAATGATAACCAGTGTGTAATACACTGTAACATCCAACACTTCCATAATTATGTTTGTATTAATTTCACTGTTTTCCTTTCTTTGTATATGTGCCTAACACTTTCTGTTAAATAAATCTAATAATAAATAAATATAATAAATATCGTAGGACATTACACACAGCGCCATCTGACCCCAAACTAAGCAGAGCTTGTGCTATGGAAGACAGATAACTGATAGAATACTTAAATACTTTTTTTTTGTTGTAAATACATACTTATAATACATACAGTACACCCAGACACAGAACAAACATCGATGTTAGTCACACAAATGTTAGTCCTGAGTGGGAATCGAACCCACGCCCTTCAGCTCTCGAAGCAGACATGCTACCAATGAACCAACAGGGTTGTCTATCTTTATCTTATTTGTTATCGGACTAAAAGTAAATAATCTAATGTTCATTTATGACAGGTCTGTCAGTTCATTGGTTAGTCGGTAGGGATACCTAATTATCTGCTTTAAGAGCAGTAGGTTGTGGGTTCGATTCCTACCAAGGACAAACATTTTGTGGTATAAACAAATATGTGTTCTAATGTCTGGGTGTTCTGTATGTGTTGCAAGTAGGTATATTTAAAAAAAATGTAGTTTTTTTTTATTAATTTGCCCCATCGGGCAGGCTAAAGCTGTTAAGCCATACCTACTGCCTTCTCTTAAGTGTTATTTCTGCTGTCTCTTAGCTATAGTTATGGTCAAAGTTCAGTCTTAGTCAAGTCCAGTCCGTGTCAGTCAAGTCTAGTCATGTTTTAGTAAAGTAGTGGCGACTTTACTAAGTATAAAGCTTCGATGGAGTTTTGGAAGCAACACGAAAAGTCATGTTTCACCACATTATATCATTTTCCCACACTTGCGCTTGAAATTCGGCATTTTATGAATAAAACACCACCATTTTTATGCATAAACACTCGACAAAACATTAGTTTTGGAAAAAAAATACAACGGAGCGACACGACACTTCCCGCGTTCCCGCCAAAACTCCCAAAAAAATATGTAGGTACCTACTATATTGTATGTAGGTACCTATATATATTTTTGCCTAGTTTTTGTTTGCATTTTTTATAGAGAGTAAAGCATTAAAAAATCAAACAGTCCACCCTAAAAGGGCATCTCTCAACGTGCCACTTATGCGACAAATTCCCTCAATAAGTCCCACTCGAAGGACAAATCGGCAGCACGTCCACTCCACGCCACATACATCGCCATTAGAACATTTATATCGATAATTGGCATCGACATGTCGCATCACTAGTGTGGGAAGTGCAAATACGACCCTAGACTGCTTGCATCATACATAATAGGTAGGTTTTTTTTTGTAACTTATAGGCTTGCATTTGACCACCATCCAGATGCAGTCTACGATGGAATAGCCCATTGCAGTAGTACCTATTTGCATAATTAAATTGTTCCATCAAAAACGTCAATCACCAAAACTTCAGAAGCCAATTAAAAAAAAAAAGAACATTCAATAACAACAAGAATTTAAAATCGATCAAGCATCAAGCGATGCAATACTCGTTCGTACAACAATAGAGCCAGTCAAGAAATTCTATTTTTAAATTAATAAAAAGAATTAGCATGAAAATGGCGGTAACGGATTTGCGATCGACACAAAAGTGATACAAAACTAGGCACAATGCATGACAAATTCGCGAATCCGTATCGACTATCAATCGCATTACCATATGACATTGCGTTTGTGAACGAAGCTTTATGTCGCATATGCTAATGTTTCTTTATTGTGATGGGCGTACTGAATCGAGTTTATCGATCGATTTATTTGTTGTTAAATCGATTTTGCGGAAAATCTTCGGTGGGCGTAATGTTACGTGTAATGAGGGTGTGTCGTCTTACCAGCAAGTAATGTTTGCAGTTTATAAATAACTGAGCGAAAAAATAAACAAATGTTTCTTGAAATATGAGACAGAAACGTTAAAAATATCTACATCGGCACTGACGCTGTTATATGATACATACAAACGATATACAGATACGAGTGTTGACCATAGTTTGTTCGAGTACCTATATGGAATCATGAATATGAGGAAAACATTCTGAAAATTCATAAATTAGGTATCTATAGGTAGGTAGGTACCTACTTGAGTACATATTATGATACTGTGTATATAGCAGCTTGGCTACATTGGACACTTTTCTGTCTCTTTTGTTTTCGAAGTCACTCTGTCGACTAAAAGTCATGTTTAAGTCTAAGTGACAGTCAAAGTCATGGTAGAGTCCGGTCATGTCCTAGTAAAGTAGTGATGATTCTATTACAAGCATCGATGACGCTTAGTAGGTAGTACCTGAGCGACACTAAATGTCATGTTATATCACTTACCAACACTCATGTTACGCATGTATTTCCGCACTTTATATATAAAACTCTACAATTTTTAACACTAAAAAACACAAGCTTTGGAAAATAATATGAGCTGAAACTTTTTCATATTATTTACTATTTAGTGTAGGTACCTATATTATATAGGTAGGTAGGTACCTACTAGCTTTGCCTTATAATTCCGTTTGCGTTTTTAGCATAATATAATTTGTATTAATCTAGGGTATAAGCTATACCTAAGCATTCCAAATTGTATCCAAATCCATTTTTTTTTTTTTTTTTTTATGTACCTAAAAGTAATGAGACGATCGAGGCGCTCTCCTGATGTTAAGAGATAACGCCTGTCCATGGCCATTGCAGCGATACACAGAACTTTGAGTAACAAAACAACGTCCAGGGCATCGCTGCTTTGGCACTCATTACTTTGAGACTAGATGGTTAGTCTCAACAGCCCAGTAATTTCGCTAGCTGCAGTACCCTTCAAACCGGAACACAGTAATGTTTGCACACTACTGCTTGGCGGCAGAATATCTGGCACTGCGGTGGTACCTACCTAGACGACCTCCTGCTAAGGAAATCTACCACCGAGTAATTTAACCATTACTTGGTGAAGAAGTTGAAAACATAAAAAAATTTAGACTTTAAAAAACAGATACATTCGCAGTTATAATGCTAAGTAGTGGTTTTATTTATAATTGGATTATAAATTACAAGTTAATATGAATTATGTATTCCCTTATTCTCTATTATCTAGAACAAGACAAAGAGAAGTAGTGAATTCAAGATATTAAATAAGTTCGTAAACCTACCCTATAATAGGTATGTATCTACTCAGGGGCGTAGCTACCGCCATATCAGCCGTATCAATGATACGAGCCCCCGGGCTACAGAGGCCCCAAAAAAGTGTGGTTGACAGGCTTGGTGTTTGACCACAGCTCACCTGATGTTAAGTGAAGGTGTGGTCGAAGATGGTAAAGCAAACCTAGCCTGGAATGGAACTGTAAATAATAAACTTTTAGTAATTAGGTATCCACTATGTCACTTAATCTCGTGCTTCCCGGGGGAAAAAAAACATATGAAAAAAACCCGGCCAAGTGCGAGTCGGACTCACACGGCACGGTTATAGCGGCAATAGAAATACATCATCTGTGAAAATTTCAACTATCTAGCTATCACCGTTCTTGAGATACAGCCTGGTGACAGACGGACGGACGGACGGACAGCGAAGTCGCAGTAATAGGGTACCTACCGTTTTTACCCTTTGGGTACGGAACCCTAAAAAGCTGTCATACGATCAGTAAATTCAACAAATATTTATTTTAATGCAAGCATTTTTGTTTCTTTTGTGAGAAATCTTTACTAAGTAGGTACCTACTTCCAAAATTAATTGGGCCCCCAACTAATTTTGATACAGGGAGGCACGTTACGCCACTGGCATCTACTGCTACTTTATACAACAATACCTATCTAAGAGTCTAAGGAGGTACGAATGTACCTACTTAAGTCCTTCAACAATATTCGTGATAAGAACATCAATGAATTTCCGTTGAATTTCTTAAGAGAATTTTGTAAAGTGAGTTTCAAATTGAGCAACAAGTTCAGTCAGTTAGAAGACATTACCATTTAAAGCTATCTCAGTACAAAGCTCCATTTAACATTATCTAATTTAAGTATTTATAGCACTTTACCAATAAACGAATTTGTAACGGTTAGTTTAATTTAGTCGAGCTAATTTAAATCACAGTGGGCAAAGCAATAAAATCACAATCTACCTGCATTTGTACACATGTTACAAATCTACATGTGTATACGGCTTTAGAGGCGTGCCTGTCATATGCAAAAATCATTTATCGACGTTTAAAATTTCTTTATGAACGGCACATGTGCAGGGTGTAAAATCGATGAATAGTTTTTTTTTATTGGCGATAAAATTTGTATGTGTAAGTTAATTTGCGTATGTCGCTTTGTAGACCGCACATTGTGAAGCGCATTTGGCAATCCACAACGCCCTTAGGGCGCGACCCACTGCCCTCGCGTCACCGACATTTCACACAACGTAACAATTCAATTATCGAGCGCTCATTATAATGCATTCATAAACATTTTTTTAAATGGCATTGCATTTCTCGGTAGCCATGTCGATTTCATGACAATTCATTATTTGAATTTTAAATAATCGATTGACGTTTCTGTATTTTTTACATTTTTGATTCTCAAACGTCTTCGTATCGC
Source organism: Biston betularia (assembly GCA_905404145.2). Lineage (NCBI taxonomy): Eukaryota > Metazoa > Arthropoda > Insecta > Lepidoptera > Geometridae > Biston > Biston betularia. The sequence continues at coordinate 1,590,624 of FR989863.1, forward strand.
TTACTAAATTTGCATGTAGGTAACAAGTATTGTGATGTTATTGGATCATATCTTGGATGATAGACGTATGTTAATTTCTAAAAAAAATTGTATTATAAGTTTAACCGTTTGAAGATATTGTACAAATCGTGTTCAATAGATTGTTATTTTTCGATCTAGCTTCCGTTATGATTTCTATTGATGGGAAAAATTTCAGATTTCTTTGTGAGTAAGTAGCTCTTGACCTTAAATTATTCCAACGACCTTTTTACTGAGAAATCGATATGTATTGTAATTTAAAGGATAACGTAAGTTGCATTGGGACAAATGAAGTGAACAATTTTCATCGGTATGACAGGAATAACGGACAAAATGCATGTAAGACGTGGTGTCACTCATAAAATGCATGTAAGACGTGGTGTCACTCATAAAATATCTATTTGCATGATAAAATAACTTACCTATACTAAAGTATAATACTGATACTGATATTTTAATGGTAGGTAATTACGAATTACCTACACGTCAGGTTCCTATATCTAGGTATAGATACCTACACACCTTGTGGCAGGGCACATAGCACGCAGAACTGATGGCCGATGGGGCTGCAAAGTTCTGGAGTGGAGTCCACGGACCGGCAAGCGCAGCGTAGGACGTCCACCCACAAGGTGGACGGACGACTTAATAAAGAGGTAGGTATTTCATACATTTTCCAAACTGTCTTTATGTTTATAGTATTGATCATTGTATTAAAATAATGATAATAAATATTAATAAAGTTATTTTTGCAATGAACTCCTCGATAGTGATATCTAAGGTGTCATGTTAGTCAGAAACATGCAGCATAATAAATAAATAAAATAACGTTACAGCGCCACCTGACCCCAAACTGAGCAAAGCTTGTACTATGGAAGTCAGATAACTGACAGAATACTTAAATACTTTTTTGTTGTTGTAAATATATACCTACTTATAATGAACACAGAACACTCAGACACAGAACAAACATTTGTCTATATCACAAAATGTTTATCCTGGGTGGGAATCGAACCCACGCCCTTCAGCTCTTGGAGCAGAAGTATAGGTAGGTACTACCAATGAGCCAACAGGGCTGTCAATAGTAGGTTCTTTGTGGCGTAGGTACCTACTTAGATCTACAGTATTAAATTGCTCTTAGAAGCAAACGACTTAGTTATCTACTGATACGAGATAAGTAATACTTAAGTAATATGTCTGTCTAATCCTCAGTAGTCATTTCATTATCTTGAATCATTAAACAGACCAGATCAGACATCTCGATGTCAAAAAATATGTCCAGTTTAAGACAAACTTGTCTATACTTAGACCTCGAACTTTCTTTTTTTTTTCTTTGGTTTTGGCGTCGCGTTTTAGCATTTGCCAGTGTCAAGTAATTATATAGGTATTTTCAAGTTTCAAAAGTTAAATAAGTGCCATCGTAGCTAGTTTTAGTCAAAGTCGTCTTTGTCAAGTCCAGTTCGTGTCAGTTAATTCCAGTCATGCTTTAGTAAAGTAGTGGCAACTTTACTACAAAGCTTCGATGGAGTTTTGGAAGCAACACGAAAACTCATGTTTCACCACATTATATCATTTTCCCACACTCGCGCTTGTAATTCGGCACTTTATGAATAAAACACCACCATTTTTATGCATAAACACTCGACAAAACCCTAGTTTTGGAAAAAAATACAACGAAGCGACACGACTCTTCCCGCGTTCCCGCCAAAACTCCAACCTCGAACTTAGTAGCTAAACATTGTTGTTATTTTTTTTGTTATAGATTGGATTAAGACTATTCTGTTAATTCACTAGTACTTAGCTTCTTGTGTTACAAGTCGCAAGTTTGATTCTCAAATATGAATATGACGTAGATAGATATATAGATAGATAAAACTCTTTATCGCGCACAATAAAGAGTAATAAAAAAAAATCAGCTGTCTGATTTTCTTGGTACAAGCTTTAATTAGTTTGGGTTAGATGACGCTGTGTGAAATGCCCTTCAGTACCTTTCATTCTGTGGCTACAAAGTGGGTAGGTAATGTAATTGATAGTAAGTATTTTTATCTGTTGTTATGTCTAAATATTTCTAAGGCTTCTCTCTGTTTAACAATAGGTACATAGGTAGGTATATCTACTTATAAAAAACGTCTCATGATTTTAATACGTTACAATCAAATATGTATGACTTTATTCTAGTACCTAGGTAGGTAGGTACCTATCTACTAATAGGTTTAGTAGGTAATTTGAGTTCCTCATTTTTAGTATTTTTTAAAATTATAGGTTACTATATTTTATATCTACATAGGTAGGTATAATATTGAATCCTGCGAAGTTAGAAGGTGCCTATAAGTAGAACCTTTAGAAATCTACTCTCATCGATAAGACAGCATTCTCGAGTCCAGTATAATATTTACGAGCATTTCTTTAGAAAATATTTTCATACTTTAGACGTGGAAATAAATAAATTATTCGCTTCATTTTAACATAATTCATAAGCATTGTAATGGAATAACGTTAAGTGGCCGTACAATGGCTCTAGTAAAACGACCAGAAACTGTCATGCTTATTCTTGTTCCACAGTACTGCAGCCCATCGCAAACAAAAACGAAGACAACGCACCAGAAAGAGACCACGGCTGTACAACGCGCGCAACCAATTTGCATTATACCCACACCTAGTAAACGTTTAAATTCTTATTTCGAATTTCGAACTGTTGGTCTCGTTCTGCATAATAACATCCGTAAGGCAATGGCAGTTGCTTGGCCAATGAGGGCGCGCAACGGGTACTTGTGGGCGTCACGGCAGCCACCGATTGGCTGAGCCGTTCCGATTTATCACTCGATTTGTTGGTAGTACCGTCGTCGCAGTCTCGTGGCACGATTGTCGATTGTCGCCATTGTGTGTAGCGAGCGACGGACGCGTCGCGTTTTGGAGTCGATTCGCGTGCGATTATCGAGAAAATCGATCGTGTATTGTAACAGTTATATAAACAATGAGACAGTTGTAAAACAAATCAGCGCTTTTTTTAGAGTTTTCCAATTACATTTTGCGATTCGAATTGTTAGTGAAGTGCCGACGGACGGAATTTTAGATACGGGAGTGAAATACCAAACTGGAGCTGGACTTACACCAACGTGCCAGCGGTCACTTCATGAGGTAAATATATAAAAGTTTGTTCAAAAAGTTTTCGGAGTGGACGGGAAATGTTTCAAGAAGCGGCGCGACCGCCCGTTGTTGTTCTCTTGCCGTCAATGTCAACGAACTTTATAGAACGAATCGATTTCACGATTGGTTTTGTCGAGCTGATCGATGACAATCGAGTGGGTAGGTATTTTAGGTTGTTTCCTTGATTAACGTGATTCATGAATGAAAAAGCAAAATTCCCAAGTGTTGTTTGTTTTGTTCGATTTTTTTGGGAGACTTTAAAAACTTTTGTTAAAAATAAAATACAATTTGGAGAGCGCATTTTGGAAGCAATTGATTCTTTGATGTGTTAACAATGAATACCTAAATTCTTGAAGCTCTTTCTTATTAGTGTTTATAGTTAAGAACCTTACGTTGGTAGGTACCTACGTACCTTCCTCATGCGAAGGTGTAGGTATCTATTATAGATAGGTATATACGTGGGTACCTACCTACCTATAAATTCCTGTCTAAATGATTTTACATAGGCGTACAAGTGGCATAACAATTTTAAAAACCATTTCGATACCTACTTATTAGAAATCCTTTAACTATTTATTGTGGATAAATTTAATTTAATTTCTTGTAAGTCATTCTTAGTAAGTTTGGATTTATCAAACACAACCTTTGAATTGGTTTTATTGATACGTACCTACCAACTCATGAAGCTTTTGTTGACAGAACTATTAAAAATTTTGCTGTATTTTTCATTAAAATTAAGTCTAAGTACAAGAATTGCAACATTTTTATTTAGCTGGTACCTATTTTCGTCAACTAAAATACCTATAAGGCCTTAGGTATATGTTGTAGGTAGGTACCTACCTACTTATCTATGTTTGCAAAGAACAATAAGAGATAGGTACGTATCGCACACCATCGCTTGGAGGTATAACTTACCTACAAAATAGGCGCTTAAGTAAGTAGGTACCTAAGTAGGTAGGTACCTAATAAGCAAAGAATAAAACAGTTACGCCAACATTACATAACCTAACTTTATTTAACTTAACCAAAGTTGAAACGTGTGTCGCGGAAATCAAATTATTTTGAATAGGTTGCAATGTTAGTCGATTGCCCTGTTCATCATCAACTCATTTGGTAAAATAACTGCTTCAAGAGCTGTAGGATGTGGGTTTGATTCCCACCCGGACACGCATTTACCTACGTGATGATGAATGTTTGTTTTGTGTCTGGGAGTTCTGTACCTATGTATTTACAAAAAAAAGTATTTAGGTAGGTACCTATTTAAGTATTAAGTAGGTATTCTATCATTTAATCTGGTTCCCATAGTAGGTAGGTACAAGCTTTGCTTAGTTTGGGGCTAGATGGCGTGGTTTGAAATGACTTACAATATAAATAAAATAAATACTTAAATTAAATAAATAAATAAAATTAATAATTAAATAAATTAATTAAATAAATAAGTAATATTTATTTTATTTGACTTACAATATGTAAGTATATTTATTTATTTTAAATAAACAAACACCTTCAGGAAATATAATAAGGTCTCGTTAAAAACATTCAAGTACCGATCCCTAAAAACAGACAAAATACAGATCATAGCAACAGCGTCATCTCACATGGGCTAATTTTATAAAGGCCGTTCTTAAAGGGGGCATTTTATTTTTATTTCATTAAACACTGCATTCCCGCACATTACCCTTCACGCTAACCTCAACACAACTCATGACCAATTAATTTAAATAATCTTATAAGAGTCATTTTACATTAAAATTATATCCAAACAGATTAGGGGAAATCCAATCGGACGATCCCTTCGACTAAAACATAAATAAGATAAGACAGATGGACAACTTACCTGGACGCATGTTTCTGTATCTAGGTAATTAGACGACACATTTGCTATCGGCTATTACCTGGTGGTAGATTTCCTAGACGAACTCCTGGGTCGTCTGGGTAGGTACCACCGTAGTAGGTACCAGATATTCTACCGACAAGCAGTTGTGTGAAGGGTAGGTACTGCAGTTAGGGAAGTTACAGGGCTTTTGAGACTTATCATTGAATGTCTCAAAGTAATGAGCGTCAATGCAGCGACGCGACGCCCTCGGGTTAGTTTTACTGCACAAAGTTCTGTGTTCATGGACAGACGTAATCTCTTACCATCAGGAGAGCGTGTTGCGCCTTACATAAAAAAAAACTTACTAATACTGAAATAAACATTGTCGGACATTTCACATAGTGCCATCTAGCCTCAAACTAAGCAAAGTTTGTACTATGGAAGTTAGATAACTGATAGAATATTTAAATTCTATTGTTTTTGCAAATAAGTTCATATTTGTAATAGGTACATAGTTACAGAACACCCAAACACAGACAAACAGTTAAACAAACATTTGTTTAAGTATTTATACAACAAAATGTTTGTCTGAGTGGGAATCGAATCAATATCCAAAAGCTCCTAAAGCAGGTATACTACCAATAATACCAATGAGCCAACCGAGCTGTCAATAAAGTCATCTATTATCTTGGTGGTAGAACTGCAGGACGTCGTCTAGGTAGGTACCACCGCAGTACCTACCAGTTATTCTGCCGCTAAGCAGTAGTGTGTAAACATTACTGTGTTCCGGTTCGAAGGGTAGGTAGGCACTGCAGCTAGCGAAATTACTGGGCTGTTAAGACTAACCATCGAAAGTCTCAAAGTAATGAGCGCCAAAGCAGTGATGCCCTGGACTTTGTTTTGTTACTCAAAGTTCTGTGTATCGCTGTAATGGTCATGGATAGGCGTTATCTCTTACTATCAGGAGAGCGTCTCGTTCGTCTCATTACTTCTTACATAAAAAAAAAAATTATTGATAAAGTTGTTTGTCTGTTTATCATTGTAGACAAACATTTGTCTTTGTCACCATTTCTGCAGTTAGGTCTCTGTAACTTTCGTATCTGTAATCATAAATGCAGTTGATGCGAAATCCCGTCTGAATGAGGGTTCCGACGGGAAACGAATTTTAGGGGGCCATCTTATCAGTAGCCAATAGGTAGGTATGTTAAGAATCACAAATTAATAACAATGGCATGACTCAAGTTAACTCGTAAATGTGTTTTTGGTTTAACCATGTTACTTTTAACAGCTGGTTTCAAAGACATTCCAAAAAAAAATCACCAAAATCGATTCATAATTGGCGAAATTATCGCGCGTACAAAAAAAATCTTATGGTCAAATTGATAAACCTACTCCTTTTTTGAGCCGGTTAAAAATATTTAAAACTAATAAGCATCGATGCGCAAAGAAGAAGAAAGAGGTACTTAACGCTACGTATGTGTACCTACACAGAATTATTACTTTTTCGTATCTACACCTACTCCGCGAACTGAACAAACATTTTTTGTAAATTTCACGGGGACGAAACCGCGGGTTGGTACCTAACAGCCAGTAGGTACCTACTTATGTACCTAATAAAAAAATAAACGTTGGACATTATACACAGCACCATCTGACCCCAAACTAAGCTTGTACTATGGAAATCATACCTACTCAACATTACATACATACCTACTCAATGGTTGCGTTTTATACAGTTACACCATTCTCTAAAAATATATAATAAATAAATAAATATCGTTAGACATTACACACAGCGCCATCTGACTCCAAACTAAGCAAAACTTGTACAATGGAAGTCAGATAACTGATAGAATACTTAAATACTTTTTTTTGCAAATACATACTTATAATAAATACAGATCACCCAGACACAGAACAAGCATTTGTTTATACCACAAAGTTTGTCCTGCGTAGTAATCGAACCCACGCCCTTCAGCTCTTGAAGCAGACATTACACCAATGAACCAACAGGGCTGTCTATGAAGATACAAAGCTTTTTTTTCAAGTCGACTACTTCTTCTTTTTTTATTAGTTTTTGTTGTTGTTTCATATTTGTATTAATTATTGTGATCTGCGTTTCGTTTGTAAGTATTTGGTGTATAATAAAGTTATATTCTATTCTATTCTATTCTAACTTTAATACGAAATACAGATTTACATAAATAATGTGAAAATATCGAAGCAAGTCACTGCGGACGCGACAAAGGGTCTTAAAACATCTCTAATGAAGGTAGGTATCAACTCGACGTATTTTATAACGCTGTAAAACCCTTGCATTTATAGATATTTACGGTTTAATATATAGTGGTTATCCTTTGTGATTGCCGACGGGTACACGACCAACCATTTGTAGCTGACTGATTGAATGAACTAAAATTTTTAAAGAAGGTTCATTTCAAAAATACGACAGTAGCGCACATTTTGTCTCTACAGAAGTTTGTTTCTTTGATGCGTTTTAATAATGGTGTTCATGGGTTATTGGCCATGAGTCGGAGTGATTACAAAATGTTTCGTAAAGTTCAGGATGCGCTTGTGTTGTTGGTTGTTCTGTTTGTTTCAGAAGCTGAAGGGCAACGGTTTGATTCCCACTCAGGATTAACTTTTGTATGGTAGGTACATGGTGGACGTTCCCCATGTGAGCACTAAGCGCTTTGAATCCACATTCTTTATTCGTACAGCAAGTGGAACTCTTTACCGGAGTCTGTGTTTCCCATAAAGTACAATATGAGTGTCTTCAAATCAAGAGTAAACAGGTTCCTTCTAGGTAGGCATGTTCCATCCTAGACTGCATCGTTGATTGACATTGACATCGTTAACATCAGGCAGGATGTCAAACGCGAACCTATTCAATATAAAAAAAAGGTAGGTATACTCAAACGAGCCGCTTTTCTGATGGCACACGTAAAACGTCATGACCATTACAGCGACATACGAGAACTTTGACTAGTAAAACAAAGTGCAGAGCATCGCTGCTTTGGCGCTCATTACTTTAGGACATTCGATGGTTAGTTTCAATAGCCCTATAATTTAGCTAGCTGCAGTACCTTTTAAACCGGAACACGGTAATGTTTACACTCAGCTTAGCGGCAGAATATCTGGTACGCGGTACCTACCTAGACGACCGTCCAGGACGAACGAAGGCAGATCACCAAGTAGTAAATAATAGGTACTTAAACGAGGACTACTAAAAAGTAGTAAGTACCTACCTAAAGTAAAAAAAGTCTATTTTTCTATAGCACTAACTATGCACGGTAGAAAATTACTTACTAATACTCGGCTAGCTAGGCCACCTGTTTTATTCAAGCAATTGTGATTTACCGCAAATAAGGACCAAAATAAATGTCAGTAGCTTTAATTTCACTGTAAATTATGCTCCATTTGTCCATAAATGGGGAAAAAGTATTGGTATCTATGGAAATCGAACCACCTGAAAATTCTAAAAAAAAATTTTTTTTGTTCAATACCTTTCTAAATTCTTCAGATGATATTTCACTCTCCACGAGGGAAGTAGGGGATATCCCTTTGATTTGCCCTCTTGACCTCCGAGGGTGTAAAGCCAAGTGGACAGTCGGAGGACATACAAAAGAGAGATTACCTGCTAAAGGATCTGCAATACTACTGAAAGATGGGATTTCCTCAAGAAAATCTTTACATGTGAAAGAAAATGCTAATTCATAAAACTACTGGTATTATGTTAGCTAATTTGGTAGAATATCTGCAAGAGGGCGTGGGTTCAATTCTCATCTGAACAAAAAATTATGTGACGATAAATGTTTATTCTTTGTCTGGGTGTTCTGAATGTACCTACTTATTATAAGTATGTACCTATTTACAAAAAAGTAGGTAAGTATTCTATCGGCTATCTAGATCCCATAGTACAATCTTTGCTTAGTTTGAGGGTTGATGTAAAATTTCAGAAGATGTTAGAGAATATTAATAGAGGTATGTACTTGTACCTACATGCCTACTCAGTGGTTGCGTATCATAATATAGTTACATACTCGGAGTTAAGGTTGGCGCCAAAGCTAAACAAGCCACTGTAAACTACTTAGAGGCCGCAACAAGCTTGCTCTTTGTCTAAGCAATTAGCGGGGGACCACGAAATGTCGCGATATTTCGACGAGTCGGTGGCTCGAGTTTCCAGTACAGTCGGATGCATAACCACGGAAACGTTTGAAGCGTTTGACAGGTCGTAATTTGGACAAAAACTATTTTTTCATCCCCCCATCTCGAAAAGAGTATTTTTGCTCTTCGATATCTGAGTGCAAAAGTCGTTTTTATCCGCTAGAGGATAAAGTAAATTTGAATTTAGAACACACCTGTAAACCTATTTAATTCTATCTCTATGGTGCCGAATTTATCATACAACTTTTTTTAATTTGTTGAAAACTCAGACTCGGAACCTCCTTGGTGTACGTTTTTTTTTTAATTTGCTTTGCGCGCGCAATTTTCTTTTCACGTCATATTGTTAATGTTGTAGTTAATACTTAAACTGAAATAAAAGTATCTTGTGAAATTGTATTTTTTTTTGCATTTAGTCATTTTCTCGCTGAGGTGGTATGAAAAGTTACGTGTTGCACTCAAATGCAAAGATTTTTCACCTTGTGCTCTTTTGATTCCCTCGCTAACGCTCAGGATTTTAATTTTTCTGCTGCATGTCAGCTAACTTTAAGTACTACCTACTAGAAAGTACATTAGCACCACGATATGGTTTCCTCACAAAGTTTTCCTTCATCGGTAGCTCAAGCAATTTGCAATTATTGGGGTTTGAACCCACGCTTACAGGGAAATCTTCCGTCTGAAATGATGATGACGATGATGATAAACCCACGCCTTTTGGCGTGTGAAACAACCGCGCTAACCACTGCGCGATCATCGCTACAATGCGATGCATTGCCGTAGTCTGGTAAAAATTGAATGAAAATTACGTCGTTTCTTTTTTTTTTTGCTGACAGACTATTTCTTTGACCACAGCTCACCTGATGTTAAGTGACGGTGTGGTCAAAGATGGTACAGCACACCTAGCCTGGAATGGAACTGGCTCTCAAGTGAGGCTGCCGGAAAACACCGTTAGATGCTTGGCGGCAGATATTCAACGTGAGGGTGGTAGCTGGCCAGCCGAGTACTAGTACCCTACCACCATGCTATGGTTTCCTCACGATGTTTTCCTTCACCGGCAGCTCAAGCTCATTCTTGGGGTTTGAACCCACGCCCTTCGGCATGCGAACCAACCGCGCTATCATCGCTACAAAATTCGCTTACAAAAAGCCGCTTACAAAGTTGCAACGTAAAGCCTGACTTGATCTGTGTCAAAAGCCTTGAAGTTAGTTATATTTGCACGTGAGTATTGGGTATTATTTTATTCTCCTTATACGCCTTGTGTTCTCGCCGGCAGCAAACAATCGATGATGCTGCGTTTGCGCATGTTTTTAGCGTCGCGGCCCACGATTTCACTGGTGACGTGACCGGTGAGACAAAAGAAAATCGGCGGAACCTTTGAAGTGCTTCTACGTACCTACAGCCCGAAAAACTAACGCTTGAATCGTTATTTTTCTACCTACTTTGTTTATTTTTTGGTATCACACTATCGACTTATCACACGTCTGCTTAACAAGGAGTGTAAAGTTTTCAGGTTTCATGTAACTTTCAAATGCCTGAACAGGTATGAGGTATCGTTACAATCCTTACATCATCCCGAGTGACACAGGCTATATATAAAAAAAAAAACATTTATTAATGGCATTTGTGTTTTTAGATAATTGATTGATTCAAGCGTTACTTTGCAGAAGTTCATTTTGAATTTTTTTTTTTTTTTTATGTAAAAGTAATGAGACGATCGAGATGCTCTCCTGATGTTAAGAGATAACGCCTGTCCATGACCATTGCAGCGATACACAGAACTTTGAGTAACAAAACAACGTCCAGGGCATCGCTGCTTTGGCGCTCATTACTTTGAGACTAGATGGTTAGTCTCAACAGCCCAGTAATTTCGCTAGCTGCAGTACCCTTCAAACCGGAACACAGTAATGTTTGCACACTACTGCTTGGCGGCAGAATATCTGGTACTGCGGTATGAACGGAATGAACGGTACTGCGGTGGTATCTACTTAGACGACCTCCTGCTAAGGAGATCTACCACCAAGTAAAACCAAGCTATACCAAGAATGAACGGTACTGCGGTGGTATCTACCTAGACGACCTCCTGCTAAGGAGATCTACCACCAAGTAAAACCAAGCTATACCAAGAATGAACTTTAAGTAGTTAAATTTAAATCCTCATCACTGTTGTAACTGAAACGACTGTTAAGCGGAAATAAACTAAATATATTCACTTGGTGGTAGATTTCCTTAGCAGGAGGTCGTCTAGGTAGATACCACCGCAGTACCGTTCATTCTTGGTATAGCTTGGTTTTACTTGGTGGTAGATCTCCTTAGCAGGAGGTCGTCTAAGTAGATACCACCGCAGTACCGTTCATTCTTGGTATAGCTTGGTTTTACTTGGTGGTAGATCTCCTTAGCAAGAGGTCGTCTAGGTAGATACCACCGCAGTACCGTTCATTCTTGGTATAGCTTGGTTTTACTTGGTGGTAGATCTCCTTAGCAGGAGGTCGTCTAGGTAGATACCACCGCAGTACCGTTCATTCTTGGTATAGCTTGGTTTTACTTGGTGGTAGATCTCCTTAGCAGGAGGTCGTCTAGGTAGATACCACCGCAGTACCGTTCATTCTTGGTATACCAGATATCCTGCCGCCAAGCAGTAGCAGTGTGTAACCATTAGGGTAAAACCGGGATAGATGCCCCACTTTTTGAAATAGCCTCCTAATTTAAAAAATACTAATATTATTTAAATAATATCCATAAATATAGCTAGCCTCATCATTTATGTTAAAGTATTATTTGTTTTTTTTTACCTATTAATTATAGATTTTGCAGAATTTAGCTTTTTGTGGAACACTTTTTTTGAGGATAGATGCCTACCTGTATGGATAGTTGCCCCACCATGAAAATACTAAGAAGGATAGATGCCTGCATTGCGGGATAGACGCCTTTTATGCTGTGTAAACGAAAAACCCAACCAAATTTTATTAGGTCGTTCTACTCCCTAAAACAGCAATTGTCTCCAAGAAACATGGATTGAATTACGAAAAACATTTTGCAATTTTTAAATGTTTTAATTGTTGTTATTGTTCGAAGATAATTATAATATGATGCAAATAACCATAATTCAATTTTAAAAGCATTTGTTCAAGAAAAACATTAATTCTTAAATGGTTATTATAAAATATAAATTTAATTAAGTATCAACAATTCAACATGGATAATCATACTTAAAAAAAAATAACACAGTAAAGAGATCATTTTTGAATCCTAAAGGGATGATTTTTTAATCCTTTTTTAATATTTTTTTAAAAATGTACAGGTTTCATGTAGCCAGTTCTGACACATTACACATTGAATCCAGTTGGATTTAGACTTCCTTTTTTTAAAAGTTTTGAAAACATTCTATGCAGTTATCTTTATTTATATATTTAGGCCATCTCTTAGTATTCTTTAAGGGCAAACCTTTTTCTTTCCTTTAATTTTATATTTAGGTGGATTGTCTTCATCTTCGCTGTTTGAACTGTAAGTAAATGTGTATGGAGGGATAGATGCCCCTAAGGGCACCTATCCCTCGTAAAATCAGGGCAACTATCCTTTTTGATAGGGATAGATGCCCAAGTATTTTTTAAATAAATTAAAAACACAAGAGCAACTATTTACATCTTAATGCACACTTAATGAAGTAGTCTATTAACGCAATCAAAAATAAAACGGAATTTATTATTACTTATAAAGTTATACAACGGCAAACACAAGCCTTTAAAACTTTGACGTGTTCGTAAAGTTCGCCGCGGAGATAATTGCACACACGAGCAAAACACATCCTCACCAGACGACAGCCCGTAGGTGACCGAGGTCCAGGGTGTCTGCGGCTCCTACCTGAACTACTAATTCTAACTCGCGAGTTTGGGAAGTAAGGTTTTTTGAAAGTGAGGCATCTATCCCATTGCGGCATCTATCCCGGTTTTACCCTACTGTGTTCCGGTTTGGAGGGTACTGTTCCTAGCGAAATTACTGGGCTGTTGAGACTAACCATCGAAAGTCTCAAAGTAATATGTGGCAAAGCAGCGATGCCCTTGGTTTGTCACACAAAGTTCACCTTACCAAAGTTCATCGCTGTACCTAATGGTCATAGGTTATCTCTTACCATCAGGAGAGCCTCTTGTTCGTTTAGTTACAAACACATAAAAATAAAAAAGCTTTAATACAAATTAATGTATTATAAGTATGTATTTACAAAAAAAAAAACTATTTAAGTATTCTATCAGTTATCCGACTTCCATAGTACAAGCTTTGCTTAGTTTGGGATCAGATGGCGCTGTGTGTAATGTCCTGCGACATTTATTTAGTATCGCTGTACCTAATGGTCATAGGTTATCTCTTACCATCAGGAGAGCATCTTGTTCGTTTCGTTACAAACACATAAAAATCAAAAAGCTTTAATACAAATTAATGTATTATAAGTATGTATTTACAAAAAAAAAACTATTTAAGTATTCTATCAGTTATCCAACTTCCATAGTACAAGCTTTGCTTAGTTTGGGGTCAGATGGCGCTGTGTGTAATGTCCTGCGACATTTACCTATTTATTTATTACTTTAAACAAAAATGTAACGAGATTTCAACAAGAATGTAACAAGAAACGTAACTACGAAATAAGGATCCCATAATGGAATCCCTAACCAATAATAATAGAAAAATATGGGAGCACTTACTATCTTTACAATAATAGATAGAGTAAATAGAAACCGGCCGTTCCCAGGTGACCAATATTGACAAATGTCGTAAACAAAACTCGGGATAACCTCCTTTTTGACCCAAATAGAGACTTCCTGGAATGGAAAATGGTTTGGCAACGAATGCAACTACTTTGTACGGCTTTGCTTCAGATTTTGTACGTTTTCGTATATAAGTACGCCGGCTAGTATAAAGTACGTGACCTCAATAACTTAAGGCGAACATTTTTATGTTTCAACTTTAGTTTCCTACAAGGAGAATAAATGCATCGCACTTTATTTGTTTCTTTTTGTTTTACCGTTTTAGTGTTTTATAATTGTTATTAAGATTTTTTTTTATTTTATAATAATGACAGTATTCTAAATTTCTTGACATTATTAAAACTAACTTTTATTCCTCATTGCATGCATTTGTTTTATAAGCTACATTTCAGTAACTTAAAATAAATAAATTTCTTTTATTTCATTTAATACAAGCGAACGCCTTGCGCTTTCACCTGCGTGGTCTCCGTTCTCGTGGGAATACAGGATAAAAAGTAGTCTATGTCACCCGGGGATAGTGTAGCTTCCTAACGATGAAAACATTTTTGAAATAGATCCATTAGTTTCAGAGCCTATACAATACAAACAATCAAATCTTTCTTCTTTTTAAATTTACGAAAATTTGTTTAGGTATATCTTTTTTTTTTATTTATTTATTTCATAACACACAAAACAGAATGTAACAATATTAATTTCAATATAAATACGCATTTTTCAGATCTGTACCACATTCCAAAACTATGTACATTATAATTACATTTTACACCTACGTATATAGATATGTTTGCTATTTATCTTTAAATTTGCTTTCATCATCATCTTCCACAGCCTTTCTATCCCACTGCTACCACAGGTCCAAACTGTTCCTTTTCATTGGCACCGTGCTCGACTTTCCGCCGTCTTCTAGTCCGGCCTGGTAGTCGTTTAATCTCGGGAATAATTTATTTAATAAATAAAAAGCCTATTATTAGCCTAGGTATTAATCCAGGGTCTCAGCCACCTCCATACTTTTAATATACATACTTTACTTATTACTTTTAATATACATTTAATTTCATTCAAATCCGTTCAGTAGTTTTTGCGTGAAAGAGTAACAAACATCCATCCATCCATCGAAACTTTCACATTTATAATATTAGTGGGGTTTGAAATATTAAGGATTTTGACTTTTAACTTTGATGTTATCAATAAAATGTTTATACTTGTATGCCCCACAATACGAGTTTTACTATCTATTACAAATTTCCTGGACAAGAAGTACGCGGCCTCTAAACGTCAAGTTTTGTTGTTAAAAAGTTACTTAATGATGGTAATCCGTGTTCCGTATGTAATTAAAGTCCCCCTTGTTGACGCACACAGACATACGACTACCTATGTTGTATAGAGATAGCACACGAGTATTTTACTTAAGACCCTATAGGTATGTTTTTATTTCGAGTAAAGTCAATCATTAGTGTAATGCTGTGGTAAATAGAGTCTCATTTAGCGGAGCCAAAATATGATAATAGCGACGAACGAGACGCTCTCCTGATGGTAAGAGATAACGCCTGTTCATGACCATTGGTAGATTTATCAGCATAATCTACTGTTTTATTCAAAAATCATAAATTAATAAATTTGATTTTATTCTAGTAATCTACTGTTTTAATCAAGCAATTGTAATTTACCGAAAATAAAGACCAAAATAAATGTCAGTAGCTGTGATTTCAAGGTCATGCTCCATTTGTCCATAAATGGAAAAAAAATGTTTGCATGGAAATGGAACCACCTTAACTAAAATTACTAAAAGTCTAACAGTACCGCTCACACGACACAATGTATTGTATAGCTAAAACATGTCTGTGTTTAGAATACACACACGGGCATTTTATAACAAAACTCGTAATAAGAGAGCTTTTTAAAAAGGTTGATAAGAATCAGTATTAATTTATCCAGTCGCTTGAAAGTACAGTTAGCAGCAACGGCAAAAGTAAATAAAAAGTGTTTGTTCGTGGGCACACTTCCATGTATAATAAATAGGAAGGAATATTCTATTTTCTATTTGCTTCTTTTTTTAAATGGTTGGCAGGCTACTTGTTTGACCACAGCTCACCTGATGTCAAGTGAAGGTGTGGTCAAAGATAGTACAGCACACCTAGCCTGGAACACACCGTTAGGGGCTTGGCGGCAGATTTTCAACTTGAGGGTGGTAGCTATAGCCAGCCGAGTACTAAAGTACCCTACCACCATGCTATGGTTTCCTTACGATGTTTTTGTTTCACCGGCAGCTCAAGGTCATTATTGAGGTTTGAACCCACGCCTTTCGGCACGTGCTAACCACTGAGCTATCATCGCTTTTGATTACATAGCGGACTAGCGTGATAAGGTTGGCAGGCTATATGTATAACTACATCTCATCTGATGTTAAGTAATGGTGTGGTCGAAGGTGGTAAACACAACAGCACTAGCCAGAACACACCGTTATATACAAAGCAGCAGATTTTCAACTTGAGTTTGGCAGTTAGCCAATCGATTACTAGAAAGTTTACCATCATGCTATGATTTTCTTACGATGTTTTCCTTTACCAGCAGCTCTCTAAGATCTATGATGGAGTTTGCACCCACGCTCTTCGGCATATGAACCGACCGCGCTAACCACTGAGCTGTTTTAGTTGAACTAAATCCATAGTTATATTATTACAAACAGTATAATATACATTAGATTGTCCCCCTTCACCCTAAAGAGGGTGATAATTCAGCACATACATATGTTTTCGAACACCCTGTATCTGATGATGTCGCACCAGCCTGTATAACGGGAGCTGTGGTTGCAACTTATTAGCAGATTTGGAATTGATTTTAGATTGAAAATTTTGGTATTCAATAATTAACAGATTGCTTAATTAGTTATAATATAGATACTTACTGTTAGTAGCAAATATCGAAGTATGATTATGAATCCCACTAATGTTTTTAATGTAAAAGTTTGGATGGATGGATGGATGTTTGTTACTCTTTCACGCAAAAACTACAAAACGGATTTGCATGAAATTTGGTGTGGAGGTAACTGAGACCCTGGATTAGCACATAGGCTACTATATCCCGAAAACATGAATAGAATAGAATTGAATTGAATCATTTATTGACTTATTTAAAACATATACTTAAACTATGGAGGTACTATGCTTACATAATTATCATACAGTTTAAAAAATATGTTTTACACTTTACAAAATTAAATGTAATTTGACAGCCCCGTTGGCTCATTGGTAGTATATCCGCCTTGAGAGCTGTAAGGCGTGATGTCGATTCCCACTCAGGGCAAACATTTTGTGAATAAACATATGTTTGTTCTGGGTCTGGGTGGTCTGTATACAGTATTATAAGTGTTTACAAAAAAAATAAGTATTCATGTATTCTATCAGTTATCTGACTTCCATCACACAAGCTCTGCTTAGTTTGGGGCCAGATGGCGCTGTGTGTATAGTCCTACGATATTTATTTTATTTATAATAATTATTAGCTGTCAAGGGGCAATAATTGTCATATACCTAATACTAAAATCACGAATTATACAAATTAGAAAAAATACTTAAATAACACAATCAATCAATACTAAATAATCTATAATTTTAAAACAATAATTCAATAAACTAGTCATATTCCTCATTTTATTCATAACAAATCGAATATGGGTTGCTATAAATTACCTACTACTATAAAAAATATTATATATTATTAGTACTATGTATAATAGTCATAGCCATGTAGCGGGTAACACCGCGGGGCGCAGCTAGTTTTCACATAAAGTCCCCTACACACGAGCCAATCAAAACCGGCGACATTCCCGTCTCCAATTTCTCACCCGCGACTTCATGTAAGCGCGACTTACCGTTAATATTTCACGCATTATGCTCGCTATAATTGTTACATTTATATTAAACTTGCATATTACCTACGGCGGAGTTACAGCACGTGGTGTGCAGGGGGCTTTAGCCTCACAAAGCACCTTGCACGTTATTAATTTTAAGGGCGATAAGCTGGTCGTTTGGTCGTTATAGTAATGACATGATTATGAAGTAAAGATACTTTTCAATATAAAACTGTGACGAGTGAAGCAAGTTGTATCAGATGTGCTACCGCCAAGCTGATGTGAAGACACTCATATTGTCGAGTAGGTACTTTTCGGGAAACAGACTCCGGCAAAGACCGCGAGGATGTTGTGTCGAGGTGTCACTCGCTACATGTTTTCGGGATAAAAGTTAGTCTATGTTATGCATACATACAAACTTTCGCGTTAATAATATTATATTTAATAGATATTAATAGATAGATTGTAGGCATTTATTCATTTTATGAATACCAACGTTGTGTACATTATCGCATGACTAAATGTAAAAATAGTAGGTGTTTATTTACATAAAAAAAGTAGTTAAGTATTCTATCAGTTACCTGCCTTCCATAGTACAAGCTTTGGCTTAGTTTGGGGTAAGATGGCGTGGTTTGAAATGACTTACAATATAAATAAAATAAATACTTAAATTAAATATGTGTGTAATGTCCTACGATGTCTATTATTATTTATTTATTTATTAAAAAGGAAAATAGAAAGCTATACAGATGAACGTCACAACAATTATAGGTGCAGATAGCAGGCAATAACAATAAAATAATTCATAATTTAAAAAAAAAATCCAAACGTTTAGAGGAGGCTTCAGGTGACCAGAATGCTGGTATCTACTTTGGTCAAAAGCTAAGCATTGCCATCAAGCGTTGTAAAGCTGCCAGCATTCTGGCCACATATCCCTCCTCTGACGGACTTTTAGATTAAGTTTTTTGTATAAGTTTTGTAAATAGTATTAATAGTTTTGTAAATAGTTTTTTTGTTTATCAAATGTATTCTACATTCATAATTAATACAAAATTAAATCAACCTTTCTTAATGAAATTATTTGTTATTTGTGTCGACAGTGCCGCTGGTGCGATGTGCGAGCGGCCCAGCTTTGGCAGCAGCATGGGGCCGTTCCCCATGGGCATGTCCATGGGCGCCATCAGCTCCATGGGCTCCATCTCCATGGGCCAGCAGAAGAAGTCGCCCGAGGAGCACATCAAGCGGCCCATGAACGCTTTCATGGTTTGGTCGCGGCTGCAGCGAAGGAAGATTGCGCAGGACAACCCAAAGATGCACAATTCGGAGATTTCAAAACGATTAGGTATGTTTTGCTTGATAAATCATTCTCAACACAAACACTAAGGATAAGGCCGCTACTTGTGGTACTAGCTCATAAGATTCTTTGTACTTATATTCTGTTTTTGGTGTGCACATCAGCAAAGAGTTTCTTAGAGTTAGACAGTTGAAATTTTCACAAATGATGTATTTCTATTGCCGCTATAAGAACAAATACTAAAAATAAAATAAAATAAATATTTAAGGGGGGCTTCCATACAACAAACTTAATTTTTTATAGATAATGGTACGGAACCCTTCGTGCGCGAGTCCGGCTCGCACTTGGCCGGTTTTTATTTTATTTGTAAATACATACTTATAATACATACCTACATACAAATTTGCGTTTACACTTAAGTTAACCAATATTTGTCTGATATTTATGTAATTGTAACCTGACTTATCTTGAGATTTACTTTTCGTTACATTACTATGGGAATTGACGTGGTTTTGATTTATTTCGTTTTATTTATGCTGGATTACACGCGTTTCTATATGTCGGATACTCCGACTATAGTTTTGAGCACACCCGGTGGCCTTCTTCAAGGAGTCAAAACAGTGATAAAGTGTAGCGATGCGTTTTGCTTAGCGGTTATCGGAAGGACGTGGGTTTAAGGTGGTTCAATTACCAATGGTGGTGGAATGATTTTTGAATTTATTAGTTTTGGATAATATTATATTTTGGATAATAATATAGATAACTATTTTATTCGAGCAATTGTAATTTACCGCAAATAAAGACCAAAATCAATGCCAGTAGCTGCGATTTAACTGTAAAATTATGCTCCATTTGTCCATAAATGGCAAAAATTTACTTGTTTGGAAATCGAACCACTTTCAACCCCAGGAATTTGCTTTAGCTGCCAGTGCAAGAAAACGTCGTAACGAAACCACAACATAGTGGTAGAGTACTTAATATTACTCGGCTGACTAGTTAATACCACCCTCACGTTGAAAATCTGCCGCCCAGTACCAAACAGTAAAATAAAAACATAAAGTTCACCATCTTCGACCACACCGTCACTTACCATCAGGCGAGCTGTCAACCAATGAATTATAAAAAAAACCTTTATTCGTTACGATGGCAGAATATTAATGAGTTTTTAATTAATTGTTTGAGAATATTTCTTGTTCTCGTATTGTGTAATCTTTGATTATTGTAACATACAATGGTGAAATTACCTAAAACACCGTTGCCTCTGGGCGGCTTTATCTCTAGGGTTGCCAACCCGACACCTTTAGGTAGGTACATATTACAGCGCGTATACGAACAATGTCCTCCCCTCACCTCGATTAATATTAACTGAGCAAGTGAACGCCCCAACAGTTGGCTGATAGGAATTATTGAGGGAAGGTGGATCACTGATGAAAACAAACGGGACATACGGATACATCGACACTTTATCTACACAATAATTTTAAAGTGATTATGTATTAAAAGTTAAATTACAATGTGTGATAAACCTGTAAATATTCTGTTTTTATTAATCGATAAAACAAATTCAGACGATTTGGAATTTTTTCGGCTATAAAATAATGTAGCTGAAGTGCTGGAATTCAAATTAAAGCCCGTCACACCCGTGTGTGACAGGCTTTAATTTGAATGTTGATTTTTGATTTTTAAATGTTGAATTTGATGATGATAGCCCCGTGGCTATCATCATCAGCCCACTACTTCACTGCTAGACATAGATCTCTCCTAATGCTTACTCACTGCTCTTTGCCTTACGTAGGTGTATCATCACTTCACCGGGTCTCAGGGCATACATCCTACGCTACATTTGTTCCTATGTAGGTACTGTCTATATTTTGAGTCGCTTAAAAATCATATATTATCAAAGCAAATGTGGGTTAACGTAGGCCGCTTTTTGTAATTTAATTTACATAAGTTCCCGCAAGCGAAGCCACAGGCATAAGCTAGTTATACAATACATCGCACAATATGTCAATAAATATTACAGCACCGTCTATGACGGGCTTCAAAAACACTACACAATACAAAACACAAAATATATTACAAAATACAAGATATACTAAAGTAGGTACCTATACTTCTATTTTCCATACCTACAATGTTCTTTCTATATACTAAGCTTACAACATACTTTAAATACAATTATTTTGGTTTGCATAAATTTAAACAACACTTATAAACTTGTTGAAAATTTAAGTTCAACTATTAACAAAGAAACTGTAGACTTAATCATTATTTCAAACTTACCATCTGCATCGCGTGTAGCAATTATTTTTATCATTGTTTTTAGTCTGAATACCGTGTGTCTCGCGTACTAAAAAGTTCCGACCTATTGTGCATCGAATACCTTTGTTGTACCTACGCATCGACATTTGTCGAGCGACATGTCGATTGATTTCGTAAACAAACCCCGTGTTTTGTTGTAGATTTATTAGTGCTACAGACAATGGATATGCGATACCCGAAGGTATTGTTGCCGCACATGTTTGTGTTCCTTCTGTTTGTTTTGATTACTCTGTGGGCGTTTAATAACTCATCATAAACTACTAACGTGTGCGTTTACATCTGGGCGCTACCGTGTGGCGGACGACACCTTGAATTGTCGGTCCCGTTATTTGTTCTATATTTCATTATCATGTTAGAAGCCTTCGAGTGGTATTTTAACTCTGATGGGGCTGGCCACTCATATTTGGACTCGTAAACTATTTGTTCTTTATACCAAAGATGATATTTTATCTAACTAAACAGCAGACTAGTGTAATTAATGATAACTATGAACACTTATAAAATTGTCCGGCCTTTGTACATTAATCCTGACTCTAGGGCTGGTCACTCCTCCTCAGCGAGATGGCTAAAGTTAATTTGACTATAGTTCTATTGACTAATTGTTTATAAGTATTTTAATTGTATTTATTAAGAACGTAAACTTATTTTAACCGAAATAGCACACTATTTATGTTTTTTTAATGATCACAGGCCAGGTGTTTAACCACAGCTTAATTATTATTATTATTTGTTTTTTATGTAAAAAGTAATGAGATGAACGAGACGCTCTCCTGATGGTAAGAGATAACGCCTGTCCACGACCATTGCAGCGATACACAGAACTTTGAGTAACAAAACAAAGTCCAGGGCATCGCTGCTTTCGCGCTCATTACTTTGAGACTTTCGATGGTTAGTCAATGTTAATGTTAATTAACAGTGAGGTCGAGGATGGTAAACACACTTAGCCTGGAATGATACTGACTCTCAAGTGAGGCTGCCGAAAGACACCGTTAAATGTTTAACAGCAGATATTCAACTTGAGGGTTTTAGCTACCCAGCCGAGTACCTACTAGAAATTTTATAACCGTCATTTCATGGTTTCCTCACGATGTTTTCTTTCAACGACAGCTCAAGTTCATTATTGGGATTTGAACTCAACGGCGTGTTAATCGACCGTGCTAACCACTGAGCTATTGACTACAAAAGATTTTTAATAACTAATCAGACAATACAAGTAAAATCAAACAATGCTTTGGCTCAAGGTTGCCAGTTCATTCTATTACCATACTAGCTGCGACCCGTGGTGTTACCCGCTGCATGTTTTCGGGATAAAAAGTAGCCTATGTATTAATACAGGGTGTCAGGTATATCCATATTAAATTTCATCCAAATCGTTTCGTAGTTTTTGTGTGAGAGAGTAACTAACATCCATTCATCCAAATTTTCACATTTCTAATATTAGTGGGATACAAACTTTTCAATAACAGTTCGAATGTCTGCTGCTATTGAATGAATAGCAACTACCTGCGCAGCTCGTGGAAAACGGATGAAAAATAGAAAATGGCGCATCCTCTCGCCGTCACCGACAGAATGGCGGCCACGCGAGTTTTTATTCCCCTATTTTTCGATACTCTTTCGTAGTCTCCATACATTTTCTCGTTAGTTTTTTTCCGTGCTCCGAGTTTTGGTTACTCTTCCTACAGATTGAATAACAGTTACTACCTCTTGATTACTTCGGTGGCCGCCACCTGCTGTGGCGCTTCTGTCGCTTAATTGCATATTATTTTTACTCGTGATTTTTTTATAAATTTTGCAAGTTAACAAATGGCTCTTTTAATACGCTGGCAAGTAAATTGATGTGGGACTTTTAATTTTGCTTGTAACGTGGGATTTGGGATCGGGATCTTATTTTCGTATCGAAGATTTCATTCATGTAATTTAGTCCTTGTCTCGTAAATACAACTCAAATAAGCGAGTTGAAGAGGTCAGCCTTTGCTCCTAAACGACCTGAGAGGCTTCATAAATGAAATTTTATATCTAATTTTTTTTATTGACTTGTTAGTAACTCTCTTTAACAAGAGGACAGGGTCATCTAGGTAGATACCACTACGGTACCAGATATTCTGCAGCAAAGCAGTAGTGTGTAAACATTACTTACTGTGCTTCGGTTTAAAGGTACTGCAGCTAGCAAAATTATAGGGTTGTTGGGGCTAACCATAACCATCCAAAGTCATAAAGTAAATAAATTTTTTTAAATAAATTTTCAAAATTCTGTATATTGCTGCAATATTTATGGACAAGCGTCTCGTTTGTCTCATTACTTTTACAATAAAAAAACTGTGTTCAGCACATCAAGTTCCTAAGAAGAACATATTCACGATGATGTAATTTCAAATAAATAAATAATAATAAATATCGCAGGACATTACACACAGCGCCATCTGACCCCAAACTAAGCAAAGCTTGTACTATGGGAGTCAGATAACTGATAGAATACTTAAATACTTTTTTTTTTTTTGTAAATACATACTTATAATACATACAGTACACCCAGACACAGAACAAACATTTGTTTTTGTATCACAAAATGCTTGTCCTGGGTGGGAATCGAACCCACGCCCCACAGCTCTTGAAGCAGACATGCTACCAAATGAGCCAACAGGGCTGTCGAACCAAATTTAAAATTAAAGTTATCAATAATGACTTACTTGAGAAAGTTTCTCCATAATTAATGCCATAACTTTATCGAGAACCGTTTGCGACTAATCGGAGTAGGTATAAAGTTAACGATCTCATCTTCACACTGTTGTTGTGTTGTTTAAGTTTGTAAACCAACTTACATCACTTGTTTGTAGATCTTCTTAGCAGGTCGTCTACATAGGTAGCTACAAACGCAGTACCAGATATTCTGCGGCCAATCAGCAATGTGTAAACATTACTGTGTTCTGGTTTGTAGCGATTTTTTTGTTGGTTGTTGTGACTATAAATCGAATGTTCGGTGGGATGAGCGCCAAAGCAGCGACGCCTTGGACTTTATTTTTCTACCCAAAGTTTTGTGCAACGCTGCAATAGTCGTGGGCATGTGTTACCTCTTACTATCAGGAGAGCGTCTCGTTCGTCTCATTACTTTTATGTAAAAAATAAGCAGTCAGAGGGACTGCCGATAGAAGTAAAAATGTTGCATGTCGGTGACGCGACCGCATAAATTTTGCTCTTACCAAAAAATTCACTCCAAACGGCTACAGAGGTTTTTTACTTCAAAAAGTCTCTATATTAACATTATGCGCCGAAATCTATGTGGGCCACTTTTATGTAAATAAAAAAAACATTGTCTTAACTGTCTGTCTTAATATTGTTCGTAAGAAACCAAGTGTTATTTTAAGAGATTGATGTCTGTCCTTCCTATTGCCATACAACGCGGCAATGGGGCGCGTTTTGGGAACTATTCCCATTGATAGCGGCCTTTTAGATTAGTTATTATTTTAAATGTTGCTTGTTTTATTCACTTTGATTTATGTATAATATGATAGGTAGCATTCTCCGCAAAACTCGTTATATATATACATATAAATATGGTCACAATAATTTCAAGTTCCTTCCTTTAACTCTTCCTTCATCCCGGATATCCACACTTTCTTATCTGGTCTGCTGAGAGCTTAAGCATTAAATGAAGACTCATCTGAAAGTTCGTAACGTAGTTGTCGTACATTCTACGAGATTTACATAATTTTTTTCGGGAAATATGTATGACTTTCTGAGCTATGTGTTCGCTGCTGTACCGGGCTCGGTATAATCATCATCGTCACCATCATCATGACATCATCTCACTCTTTCTCCATAATCGGAAAGCTGTGATTAGAAACCTAATTCGCAAATCACCAAATGATATTTTGTATAAAATTCTGCTAACGTAGGTAATCCTTAGACGGATCCTTATAATTTTCATGATCCAAAACATTGAAGGAGCACATCGTTAAATGAGATTCCGGTATTCCCTGGAGACTGATCAATTTGCAATCAAAATGAGCCCTTTTGATCTCGTGGATTATGAAGGGAATCACCACTTTGCATAATGGTAGTTCACCTGAGACTGCTCTCGAATTCACTAGTTTCAATGGAACAATGGTACCCACCTACCGAACTAAATACCTATATGTAGGTATAGGTGCGCTGGCGTGCGTGTTGTATGGAAATTATGACTACGACGTACGTACTAAGATTATAAATCTTACGATAGCGTTCCTACTCATAAATATTGGGAGGAAATTTCACACAGCGCCATTTTAGTCAGTAATAATTTATTCCGTTCCAGGCTAATTGAGTTTACCATCTTCGACCACACCATCACTTAACACCAGGTGAGCTGTGGTCAACCATCTTGCTTACCAATCATAAAAAACCTGTTTTCCATTCCTGGTCACTTGGAAAAAAATCGCTTTTAACGAAAAGGCCGTCAGTTGAGGACGGACGGATTTCAAACTTAAAGATTTTTTAATTACTAGTAGGTAAGTAATTATGATTTTTTTTGTCATTTCATTTTATTATATTGACAATATTTTTTTGTATTGACAGATTTTATATTGACATGTTTGTATATTGACATACGTTATTTTGTTTTTTTTTCATAATAATATGTTAGTAGGTAATCAGTGTTTTAAAACTCATTTAATGACATATTTAAAATTTTAAAGTGACTTGTATCATTGGTGTTATCAATTAAATATTTGTATTTGTATTATATTATATTTGTATAGATACTTGTGGCACGAACTCATAAAGTTCTTTTGTTTTCTGCACATTTTTTTCATTTCCAGTGTGCACTGTATAAAGTTTGTATCTATAAACGTTTGTATTATGACATCAGTTCACCAACCTCAAAGCACATACAAAGCCATATAATACATAAGGGTGACTTCACACTGTTATCGCTGTCTCGCAGGCGAGCGCAACAAAAATAGCTGTTGTGTCCTTATTGTCGTTGCTGTTGTTCTGTTGTCGGGTGTTGTAGCTGTTGTCGAGGGCCCGAGGTTTAATTACTAGCTTTTTGTGCTGTCTAAACGTGATATTTTGTGGACAGCATCGACTATAATAGCATTGTGGAGAACCTGTTGTTCAGGAGAATGGTTTTTGTATCCATTATTTAGGTTAAGTTAGTTTTTGTTGGTAAAAGCTATTATCTAGTGTCTATGTCATACCTACGTAGATATTTCGGTGACTAAGCGTTGTTGATGACGATGTCATTTTGTTGACAATTCGGATTATTTCGTACAATGTAAAAGGAAATACACAAAATAATTTTTTGGATACAAAGAATTCTTTTTTGCCAAACACTTGCAAATTGTGGAATGATCTTCCTTCTTCCGTATTCCCGCGGAGTTACAACATTGGGTTCTTCAAAAGGCATGTTAATAGAATCTTAAAAGGTCGACAACGTATTTGTAGTACCCCTGGTATTGCAGATATCTATAGGCGACGGTGATTGCTTAACATCAGGCGTGATTGCCACCTGTGGCATAAAAAAAAAAAATAAATATCGCTTTATAGTTATTATATTTTACGTAGTTAATATATAGAAATGGTATACTCATTCCGTATAATAAATATCATTCATAATGTGCTATGAATGATATTTTATTTGTGGGTAAGTATTATTTGATTTGAGGAAAATTTTTACATACAATTTACGATAGAAAGCGATGCAACAATACAGAGTATATAAAACGGTCAAATGCAAATCGGAGTGATACACCAAGAGTTCTGTACCAGTAGGTATATATATTTTTTTAATGTAAAAGTAGTGATACGAACTATACGCTCTCCTGATGGTAAGAGATGACGCATGTCCATGACTATTACAGCGATACACAGAACTTTCAGTAGCAAAACAAAGTCCAGGGCATCGCTGCTTTGGCACCCACTACTTTGAGACTTTCGATGGTTAGTTATACAAGTATAATGCGATTAAAAGAAAAAGTTATTTCATCTGTTTAAATTTCCTAAATCCGCTGGCCTTTTTACGTTTGTCCAGTTTTTACACGACTGCCTAGAAAAAGGAGTGTAATGGTTCATGTACCCATGTATTTATATGTGTGTTTCTTTATTCAACCATAACTTTTAAATGCCTGAACAGATTTGTATGAATGGGATATCTTTATGATTCTTAATAAAAATACCCCATTCAAAATATATTTGGAAGTGTCAATTCGTGTTTATCAACTTTCGTAATTAAGCATGTTCTTACTGTACATTACAGTTTTAACTAAGAAATTTTCTAACCAGCTACTTACCACAGTTTGTAACTAGGTACAGTATTTAACAAGTAGGTATATAGGATAGAATAAATAAACACGTTAAAAGTTTCTTTGTCTATCCATATATCTACCTACTTCGCCTTTTATACTCGCTCTGTGTATCTTTTAGTCGCGAGTGAATCTGCTTTTTCTAAGTGCGCTACGTCGTAGACCGCATCTTAGCAACAACAAAACGCAAGTCTATTTATTAATAACAAGCTTTGCACCGCGGTTTTACCTGTAGGTACTTTTCGGGATAAAAAATAGCTATATGTGTAATTAATTACTGATTGTAGCTTTGGTAGCGATGGTAGCTTAGTGCTTAGTGAGGTGGGTTCACATGCCTGAGGGCGTAGGTTCAAATTTATACAATGAACTTGAGCGGCCAGTGAAGGAATCATAGCAAAGTGGTAGTGTGTTTTCTAGCAGGCACTGATACAGGCAGGCAGGCACGATGATAGCTCAGTGGTTAGCGCGGTAGGTTCGCATGCCGAATAGGGCGTGGGTTCAAACCCCAACAATGAGCTTAAGCTGCCGGTGAAGGAAAACATCGTGAGGAAACCATAGCATGGTGGTAGGGTACTTTCTAGTACTCGGCTGGCTAGCTACCACCCTCAAGTTGAAAATCTGCCGCCAAGCATCTAACGGTGTGTTCCGGCAGTCTCACTTGAGAGCCAGTTCCATTCCAGGCTAGGTGTGCTTTACCATCTTCGACCACACCTTCACTTAACATCAGGTGAGCTGTGGTCAAACAACTAGCCTGTCAACCATAAAAAAAAACAGTCCATAAAGCTTTAATAGCATTTTAAATTTAATCTAAATCCGTTATGCCGTTTCAGTGTGTAAAAGTTACAAACTTACAGACAAATATTCGCATTTATAATATGAGTGTCAAGTTAAAAAAAAAGTTACAGATTTACATACTATACTCTTTTTACTGTTTACGTATTCCGAATCGAATTTAAATACTGGACTTCTTAATACTGGACCACCTTAGTGGTATCTAATTAAATTTGAA
Organism: Biston betularia; assembly: GCA_905404145.2. NCBI lineage: Eukaryota > Metazoa > Arthropoda > Insecta > Lepidoptera > Geometridae > Biston > Biston betularia. The sequence goes on from FR989863.1 coordinate 1,619,276, forward strand.
TAAAACCCATAACACCATCATCAAAAGAAACATTGCGGAATAAACAAACATAAATTAAGTCTTAAATCATGAGATCATCCACTTTTTGGTTGAAAACACATTCCGAAGACAAGAATACACTACAAAGCCCCATTTCTTCCAACAAAAATCCTATTATTACTCAATCTGCCGCACAAACCCCTCCCTCCTGTAAACTACTCTGTCATTCTATCCAAATTCTTTCCGTTACAACTTTAATAGATTCCCTATTCACTAGGTACACTTCTTTTTCTAAGGCTGTTCGTACACAAGGCTATGCAAGTTCATGACTCGCGACGCGACGCCTCGGAGTTGCGATCTGTCGCGAGTAATGCAATAAACTGGCACACAGCATTTTAGGGTAGCCGATAAGCTACTGCCGGGGTCCATAGGTGGCGGATTTTAGATAGGTCTAAAGTTTTTAATACCAGCTGCATCAGCAGTCCCTGACCAGAGAGCAAGAATAAGCTACATTAGGTTCACGTCCGCTAAAACCCATACAAAGCCAAGGTTTCTATCTTGGCTACAGAACAATTGGCGCTAGAGCAAGATGTCAGTTTAAGGTGGCAGAGAACGAGCACTTCGTTTTTTAACGACAGCGCCCACAAACTGAGTCAGATGCCTTAGTACTTAACACCCAGTTACCCGCATTGGACGAGCGTGGAGGGCTATTTATCTAAACCCGTAAATGATGAGATAAATAGGTTTTAAATTTAATTTTTGCATGGTGGTAGCTAGCCAACCGAGTACTAGAAAGTACCCTATTTCTAGTACTCGGCTGGCTACCTACCACCCTCAAGTTGAAAATCTGCCGCCAAGCATCTAACGCTGTGTTCTGGCAGCCCCACTTGAAAACCAGTTCCATTCCAGGCTAGGTGTGCTTTACCATCTTCGACCACACCTTCACTTAACATCAGATGAGCTGTGGTCAAACACCTAGCCTGTTAAATATAAAAAAAAAACTATTTTTTGGTTAATGCACTGTGATTGGTACCGAGATAATACAAATTCGTTTTTTTTTGTATTATATTATTTTAATACCAGTTTAAATGTTGGTAAATAAATGAAAATTAATCGCGCTGAATAGCGTTGGCAGTCTCAGACTATCGGAAGCTAGTAGCCCTGTGTACGATTGGCGTAAGAGACGACGATTAGATACGCTATACTGACTGATAACTAATCTGTGCATCCTAGCGATCTATTGGCCATGCCTCAGATGTAAACTCCAATAGACGATGCAGTATAATTATAAAAAAGTGAGGCGAAACAAAAAACTCGATAAAAAGTAGAACGGTTACATAGAGCGAGAATAATCGGAGTAAATTACAGATGCGACATATGGTTGCTTTATATAACTATAGTCACCTAATTTCGGAAGCGTTCCTAATTTGTAAATAGGGTTAACGTTTGGGAAATATTCGGCTCTAATTCGTTCAGGAACGACAAAAAACTGTTTAAATTAATGATGAATTAATTTTTACTACTTAATTTAATTAAGGTGGTTCGATTTCCATACAAACACATTTTTGCCATTTATGGACAAATGGAGCCATAATTTTACAGTGAAATCACAGCTACTGGCATTTATTTTGGTCTTCATTTGCGGTGAATCACAATTGCTTGAATACAACAGTAAATCATTAGCATAATCTACTGTTTTATTCAAAAATTATAAATTCATAAATCATTCATAAATTTGATTTTATGCTAATAAATCTAATGTTTTATTCAAGTAATTGTGATTTACCGCAAATAAAGACCAAAACAAATGCCAGTAGCTGTGACTTCACTGTAAAATTTTACCATACCTCTACTTAACATCAGGTGAGCTGTGGACAAACAACTAGCCTGTTAAACATAAAAAAAATGTTTTTGGCACGGAATTTTTTCAAGTTGTTCTCATAGTAAAAAGTATTCAATAATTATATGTATATTCATAATAGGTACATATGTATAGGTATGTGTATAGGTATATATATATATATATGTATATATATATATATATATATATATAATTATACTGACCCCTATTTAGCTTAGTACTTTAGCCGAGTACGCCGGCTAACTATATACGGCCTAACGAGTCCCTACGCGAGCTGGTGTACGTAATGATTACAGTCGGTGCCGTATTGTATGCTTACAGACGATTGCAGAGTAAGGCACCTGCACGTTAGCTCGCTGCCTATTGCTACTTATTTATCACTTACTTTACTGAGGCTTATTTTAGAAATGAAACAATGATCGCGGAACTTATCATGCTGTTCGCTTAATGTACAATTTCATCACCTTGCACTCACTACTAGTGACCGGAGTAAGTTAACCAGGAACGTCGGTTTGTCAGTCGGCCGCGGTCGCTCGGTCGATCCTATGCTCGTAACCCAATATGCATCGGTTGCAACTCTTAGTGATTTGGTCAAACTCAAATTCACAACTTTTTTTTGTTTAAATGTGATGAGACGAATGAAACACTCTCCTTGACCATCCTGTCCACGTCCATTGCAGCGATACACAGAACTTTGAGTAACAAAACAAAGTCCAGGGCAGCTTTGCCACTTTCACTTATCTACTTATCGCTCTTACTTAGTTACTTGGTGGCATTGTAGGTATAACATACAGCACAACAACGTACTAAGAAAGTTTGAGTATTTACTGTAAAGATTTTAGTAAAAAGTATGATATTTCTTGACTGTTTGTATTGTATTCTGTCTAACATACTTCACTACTGAAGAAAACGCAGATATCTTCATTCATGATAATAAACACGAGTTTTGGACAGACTCCTGTTTATGCGAGACATTATAGAACCAAATTAATTATTGCTGTATCGAAAAAGTTGTATTTAAAAAAACAAATATGTTTCTAATTATATCGCTTATAGAAACCATAGCCATTGATTTCAGAAGCCAATACAATCTTATATACGAGAAGTTATAAAAACAAATTAAGAAGCATTATTATTATTATTGCTGTATCCGAAAAGTTGTACCTATTTAAGGGCCAAGTCCTCGACCGTGGGAACTTCTGCTTGAACACCTACATTGATATTTTCCACTCACACAGACGTATATACGTCTGACGTTAGATTTGAATACATTGACGTCACGCTAAAATAGATAAGGAGAGTTAAATTACTATAGCCACGAGCAAGAAGGAGACAGAATGTTTATTCCTATTGCCGGAAGCGGATTTTACATTGATTATCTGTTACATTATGACAGAAGTTTTTTTTTTTGTTTTGGCATCGCGTTTTGAATATTTGCCAATGTCAAGTGTCAAATACAAAACGGGCGGGAAGCATGCGCGCGGTGCTCGGTACCGCCGCCACCGCGCGCCCTCTCGTGACGTGCTATACACGACCACGAGACTCGTGACGTTAGATTGTCAGATTCAGAGATTCTCGATGGTTTGTAGCGCCTACCAAAATAAAACAGCAACAGACGTAACGCAGAAAAGAGATTTTCAGCAGGCACTATCAGAAATTTTCATCAAACTATCCGTACTTATCTGCTAATAGAATAAACAAAACGTACAATAAAAGGTCTAAGCCTTAAATGTATCTGCATCAAAGTTAGCATCTATAAAATTGCGCCTTTCCTATAATTATTTTAATGTCAAGATTACGGATTAAAAATAATTTGGCCATATTCTATTTCATAATTTCAAGAAACGAAAAGCGTTTGAAACTATTTTTTCTCCAAGCATAATAATTCAGGATATGTACTATAGTATTCATTAATTTCAAACTTCCACATGATGTATAACGGCACAAAAATGTTGACAAAAACACATCGATTGCCTTATTTCACAAGACTTGCCCGTTAAAAATAAATTAAAACATTTTTCTAATTATCTCGCTTACAAAAACCATAGCTATTAAATTCAGGAACCAATAAAACCCAACCCGATCCGAATATTAAATCCGCGCCAATTCATTTCAGGATTCTGAAAACGTAATTTCTCATCAAACGAACAACCACTCACAGTTCACCCTCAGCCCATTATAAAACTCCAAAAATCTATTAACACATTTAATAAAATCATGACCTAAATAGCGTTTCTTACCATTTCAATTTTACGGGAGAAAGGGTGGTTCCTTCGCTCGTCTTTGTTGCCCCCACCCTGTTCCCCCCTTTTCACCATTGTCGCACGGCACACAAGCTTTCAGAGTAATGAAGAGTATTTTCGTCCGATTCCCGGTACAATGGGTGCTTTAATACAACGTAGAGAGGAAAGTCCTTTGTTGAGAACGTTATTGTGCCTAACGTGTGTGTTTCGTGTGCCGTTGTTTGTTGTTTTTGCGATTGTTGATGACAATACGCCTCTATGCTATGTAAAAGATCTCTGTCTTCGTTGATGTCGAGCGTTTTGCGATAGAACAATGCGACTATATTCATATGGGTATTTTGCGACATGATTCTAAAGTTTTGTAGCGGTGATAGCTTAGTGGTTAGCGCGGTTGGATCACACGCCGAAGAGATTTGGTTCAAATCCCAAGAATGAGCTTGTGATAATAAAGTATCTTCTGTAGGTACTCTGTTGGCTACCATATACTCTTAAGTTGAAAATCTATCGCCAGTCTTACTTGAGAGTCAGTTCCATTTCAAGTGTGTTTACCATCTTCGACCACACCGTCACTTCATCAGGAGAGCTGCGTTTCAAACCTGGCCAAAGTATGAGATTTTTCTCTTCTTTTTATATGAGAGTATAAAAAGAAGAGAAAAAAAACTTTATTAAATCTGTAACGGAACAAATTTGGAAATGAATAAAAATTAATTTCCTTTGATGGATTTATTCACTGGTACTCCATTATGTATGATACAGTACCTACCTTTAGCTAAAATTTAAGTAATTTTTTGGCGAAGAGTTTTTTCCTAGGTCTCGCCAAAACTCCAAATCTTTCATATAGGTACCTAATCTTCAGAATTAACGTTTTCAGGCTGGTTAATATTTTTTTATTAATAGCATCACAGTTTTATACCTACCTATCTACAATATAAAGTATGTCAAAATAATAATGATACATTTTTAAGAATTGATAATTACTTATTTAATAATCTCTTAGGTAAAAATAATATAATACAAAAACAGCTAAATCAAATTTTACTACTTAAAAAATAAAATAAAGTGATCAGTAATATATACTTACATACTAAAAAAATACATTTAAACCAATTTGGTAAATTTTCTAAATATTTTTATGTATTTAAAGTCATTCTTGTTTTGAAAGTTATTTCAATGATATAAAAATTTTATACAATAAATTTGTTGCACTATACCCTTACAAAGTGAAAAGGAAGTACCCATAAGTATTAATCATCAAAGTCATAGAAGAAGGTTTCTAGCAGCTAAGATGCAAGCTTGGTTCTGTAGTACGTGGTGGAAAATGCATCCCGGACGGAAGCGCGTACGCGGTTGTAGACCGCGGGCCTCAGAATGTAAACCGACCTCTCCCACTTGACGAGCCGGTGCGACGGCGTTACTAGTTGTCCTTTCTTTATAACGCTGTAAATATCTAACGTGCTATGAAAATGTATCTAGGTTACATAAGCTGTTAATTAAATATGAATGGAAAAATGACCTGTAACTTTGGTGTTATTAATAAATGATTTGTATTTGTATTTGTATTTGTAAGTATATATACCTAAGTACCTATAACACATTTTTCATTTGCAAAGCGAGGTTGTGGAACTCTCTGGAGTCTGTGTTCCCTGTTAGGTACAATATGGAAGTCATCAAATCTAGAGTATATAGGTTTCTTCTAGGTAAGCGTGCTCCATCTTAGAGCACACTACTGCTTATCATCAGGCAGAATAAGGTCAAACGCGAATCTATTTTAAATATTTAAAAAAACTTTATTGTACATCGCAACACAAATGCATTTATATGCAACGATGTACGTACTCTATAAAGTTGGTAAAACCACATTGTGTATATTTGTATATCCTAAATAAACTTGATGAAAAGTTAGTTAGTAATACATGTACCAATTAGTATCAAGTGTGTGGCAGTATAACGGCATTTTTATCGCTTAAAACAATTTCCTCCAGCTAACCTTTGAATGGACAGGACAGAGCTGTGTGCAATTTACTTAAATATTACCTAAATGAGGTCAATTTTATAGTATTTTTGACATATGACAGTTGGCACGTAAAATTCTTAATTAATTATTACCTATAATTTAATGACCAGATACTCGTACCAGGGTAGTCGGCCGCCGCACCGGACAATCATTGTTCAGTGTTGCCAGCGATCTCGCTATTGTTTTCCCGAACACCGCTGTAGGAAATAATTATTGTGGTGCTTGCAACACTTTGTAATGTATCGACACGTGCCTTTTGTCGGCGAAATTGTTAATTATACAATTGCAAGCTTAGGGGGCTTCCTTTATTTTCAGTGAATAGTTTGGTGCATTCGGCGGGGGTGAAGTTACAAACTGTGGATGTAACACTTCAAAACGTACCTACTGTAGGTACGAAATTGAAAATGATTTATTACGGTTACCAGTTTCTCTTACAAAATAGTAGGTTGGGACCTTCTGGTAAGTATAAAGAATACCTGTGGCAGAAGATCCCGCTCTTCTAAATAAAATAAATGACTTAGGTACCTACTAGTAAATTAATAATTTTATGCGATATTATAAAATAATGTACTTACTAAAATCATAAATGGAAAAATATATACCTACTTAATGTAGGTGTTGAACAAATTATAAAAAATATCTACTAGCGGACGCCTCGCGTTGTTCCTGTTCCCGTGGGAATACAGGGATAAAAAGTAGCCTATGCCACCCGGAGATAGTGTAGCTTCCCAACGGTGAAGAATTTTTGAAATCGGTCCAGTAGTTTCAGAGCCTATTCAATACAAATATATAAACAATCAAATCTTTTCTCTTTATAATAGTATAGATACATTGTCATGCCATTTTAAAATAAGTTACTGGGGTTAATTACCTGTGCGAAGGCTATTAGACCTACAAATCTCAAACGAATTTCTCGAAAGTCGCAACAGCCTAATCAAACTCTGTGTGATTGTACAATTTCCAAAGTACAAACGTTATAGAAAGTATATAGACTATGGCCATATTATACTATAAAGGATTACGTTCTAATAGAACTGGTATTTTGAGCCATTTATCATACTATCGTTACGATTTGAACACAATTCAATCTGAATCGTTGAATAAGTAATTGTAGTGCCTATCTATTTAACATTCATTGTAGGCTTAAGTACTTTAGTTACCTAATCGAGCTGAACTAATCGTGTTATTAAGCACTTGATTTCTATACATCAATCTACTCAACCTCCTGAAAACAAGTCTTTGTCAAAAGGCTCTACTATATCCTTACTTCTCAATAGCACTTTCCTATAGAAAGTTAGTTTAAAATTGGTACAAGTTTAAATGGCGGTTGTCTACATAAAATGCAGTTCAAAACACTGTATTTTCATCTCGTGATTGATCGAAAAAGGCCTGTACTTTCTTCCTTTGTATCGTCTGTCGCAGAATATACGATCCTATCTGACTGTCGACAATGCCCGAGAATAGCGACCACCCCAAAGTATCGACAGAATAATGAGGAACCGGGAAAAACTTCTGTTGCGGAATGAAAAGCGCAAATTCGTCATTAGGCGGCGTTTTCCGCCATTGTTGGTCCCATCTCTCTCAGACGCTGGAGCTGTATAACCGCGCGAGCGAGACAAAAGTTGGTCCTTCGAGCCGGATTGTTCCTTTCTATGTTAGCGACATTGTTTTCGCTTTTATGCTAGTCTGAATTGGGATTGTCTTGTCTGTTTCAATGGCCGATGGCGCCCCTCTACGGTGAATGAATACAGCCTTCCATAAATGGGGGGAGACAAAGGGTTGGTCTCTTGAATCGGGGAGACGGCTCGTTCGTGCCTTCGATTATATTGTATTGATTCAATGCCTTTGTTTATGCAATGAAAGATGGTTAGGGCAAATTACTTTTCAGCTTTTTTACAAGTTTGCTTAATGAGTTTTTGCGTTGATGAGAAGATAAGCTGGGGACATAATTAGTCAAATTTTAATAAGAAAGACAAATCTAAAAGATTGAACATGACTAGGTATACCTATATAATGAGATAGTATTAGCACAATCACCGCAAACATTCATTATATTTCTATTAGGTATATATGTGCGTGCAACCCCAGATATAACTATAAAGTTACAAAAATAAAATTAGGTTCAAATTAACCATTTTTTAAAAGTAACAAACATCCATCCATCAAAACATTCATGTATAATATTGGTGGGATTGGTGTCTTAGTATTTTTTGTCAACAATGGTGGCAAAAGTTTTTATTTCGACTACTTTTGTCTAGTTGCTTCATATTATAGTCATGTGATATTAACCATTTTTCTTCGCCCAGGTGCCGAATGGAAGTTGCTCTCCGAAGACGAGAAGCGTCCGTTCATCGACGAGGCGAAGCGGCTCCGAGCCATGCACATGAAGGAGCATCCAGACTACAAGTACCGGCCCAGAAGGAAACCGAAAACTCTGAGGAAAGAAGGGTATCCGTACTCGATACCTTATCCGAGTGTGCCGATGGACGCTCTACGAGCTGGTGAGTAAAATACTTGTATAACTTCGAATGGTTTTTAGCTGTAGAATTGGTGCATTCTTGTCTACTTACTTGCTTCAATTATCTTACGGGCATACTTACATACAAGATTCTGCGTGTATTACTTATAAACTTTACAATAAGTAGTTATACTGGTTTCTAATCTTATGAATATGTGATATTGATCTAATGATGATTATCGAGCATTAGACGGAAGCTACAGTAGCCTAGTTTGAGGACAAGTTGACTGCCGATTTGGATGTCCCGTACATCAAGTTAAGTGGAATGGAACTGGCTCTCAAGTGAGGCTGGCGGAACACACCGTTAGATCCTTGGCGACAGATTTTCAACTTGAGGGTAGTAGCTATCCAGCCGAGTACTAGAAAGTACCCTACCACCATGCTATGGTTTCCTCATGATGTTTTCCTTCACCGGCAGCTCAAGTTCAATACCCCAATCCATTTTATGCCTACGATACGACTCTCAAAACTTGGCTGCATTTCCAAGCAATTTTCGTAACAACATTATAACTTAAAAAATATTAAGTTACCTCACAAGCACCGTTATCGAATCGTATTAAAAGTCCAAAAATTGCAACAATCTAATATCTTTTTCTACGTACCATTGTACTTTTTATTTTAATCAAACAGTTGTAAGTGAAACGCGTCAGTGAGTCTGACCTAATCCTCCATTACAATAATAAAAAATGCGGCCATTTTGTTCTGTAAGGTGTCATTATGCCTTGTAAACCACGTTTTATCACGATTACACGCGACCATGTGTGTGTAGCATGTATGCTTATGTGTGTGTAGGGACTAGGGATGTTTGTTTACTGAAATATTTATCGATTTTATTCTTGCCTTATGCGCTGTATGGGGTATAAGCTTTCGGCTTTGTACACACCCCGAGCATAAAATCCTGTATAATATACGTAGGTTAATGATAAAACTTTACTATGATTTTAAAGTAAGAGTTAATCTTATAACAAAAATATAATTAAAAATTTATCATTAGTCAAAAAATTGAAAAAAAAACTCAAAATAATAAAGTGCCAATAAAATTAAAGATTCTAATTATGTATAATATTCTAAAAACTACAGATTTCGATTAATATGTAAGTAACAATGAATTACAGTGACATAAAAAAAAGTATTCTATCGATTATTCGGTTTCCATAGTACCCATAGTAATAGTTCGAGGATAAATAGAGGCCTGGGCTAGCGGCCTAAGATGCGTTCAGTTTGGCCTCCGCATAGTTTTCAAGCACCAAGCACACAATCACGTCCTGGGATAGCGGGTAATTTATGTTCCAAAACTTCGCACCAATCGATTTTATTCCGCTTTCATTGTGCGAACCGCTGCCAGTGGGTGTGTGGGTGTTTCCGGATAAATACATACAAAATGGTAGTTCCAATCCAGGCTAGGTGTGTGTAACTATCTTCCACCACACCGTCACTTAAGGTACCATCAGATGAGCTGTGTTCAAACGTTTTTTTTTATACAAAATAGGTTCGCGTTTGACCACACTCTGCCTGATGTTAAGCAGTAGTATGGTCTAAGATAGCCTGACAACAAAAAAATAGTAAACAAAAATGAGCATGGGGAAATTAAACTCCGAAATAAATCCGATAAAACCGCTTGAACATTGGACCGGACTTTTAAACACAAGCCTTACGAAAAAAACACTAAATGACAGTAAAAACCGTATCAAAATCCTTCGCGTGGTTTACAAGAAGTTGGATATACAAATAGACACGGGCAGATACTATTTAGAGGTAACGAATTCCCGAATTTATTTGTAGACTTACAACTCTGTGCAAAAGCGAGGAAACTTTTTAACATTCAATGAAATCACCGCGCCAGGTGTGTCGTGTATATTGTTCTTTATTTCCACGAAATTTTAGCACAATATAATAAAATTAACCGTTACACTACGTACTGTTTAATTTCCACGAAAAAAAAAACTTTTTTTTTAACCAGTTTACATCCGACAAAGTTTTATTTTGGGAGTCACGAGAAAAAATCGTGACCGTAGCGTAGTTTTTATCGAAGGCGAGTGACCCTTCGTGCCTCGTTTGTGTCATAACTGTGATTGTGCGAGAAGCGGTAACTTGGGCTGTTATGTAAGACGGTGCTAACAAATGTAGTGTTGACAGATGCTAAATTTTACTAACTGTTCAGGCGTAAACTGCACTTGCATTCAAGCCACTCTCGATGTCTATACGGCTAGTGTAAACAGATTTTAGTGCTTCCATTACCATTACTGATTACTGAACAATGATTAAATATTTGGTTAAAAACAATTAAAATTGCTGTGTTGTTGTTAAGAACAGTTAAGTAATTTTGGTGGGAATGCGAGAATATCATTGTTTTACTTTTCAAAATTTGAGTAATTTAGTAAATGTTTAATAATAAAAGTATGTATTTTACTCATAAACTGCCGAGTATGGGCGACACCTTACAGTGTATTGCAGATGTGTTTACCATCGTCGTCCACAACGTCACTTGACATCAGGTGAGCTGTGGTCAAGCATCTAGCCTATCAACTACAATAAATAAATAAAAAATTGTGGCGAAACTTTTTATTTTATGTTTTAAAACCGTATAAAAACTAAAGTTACTTAATTATGAATTTGACTATGAACAAAAAAAAATCTACTTGTCTGTATCATAAGACTTCAAAATATGAAATACTTGACACTGGCGGAAAGCACGAAGTTCGATGTTAAAAATAATAAAAAATATTTTTATATGAGGTTGAGAACTGTCCTAACAGTGGTCGTCCAGTCCAGTGTTCGAACGAGGCATCTTGATTGAGTAATTCCGATGCTGCCACAAAATGTACTGATAACATCCACAGCTTTTTCTGGCCCTTTCTGCACAGTTTTTAATATTGTGACGGCGCTATTTACGGTGAGGAAATTAGTTTTTTTTATAGTTCTTTGTACTTTCTATAGGCTTTACGATTACGATCAATACGCAATGTGAAGAAATCGTAATTAAGTAGCTTTTTGAGTTTTTTAAAGGAAATTCAAGTGTGAGTACCTAAATCATATAATTTGTTAAAGAACTATTTCATTTTTAATTGGTTCCAAAAATCCGTTAAAACTTCTAGTAAATTTGCCACTAAACATGATCGGACTTTACCCTGACATATTTTTTGAAACTCAAACTGTAACATAGATTTATTTAACTTTTTATCGCAAATTTGAAAGTATTGAAACACTTGACTCTGGCAAAATGCAAAAAGTTTGATGCCAAAAACAAAGAAAAATTAAGAAACTTTGTTATTCTGCCCTCATAAAGCTCAGTACATACTACACCCACAAAGCGACAATGCACTTCCATTGCATAAGAGATTGAACTCCCGTCGCGTGACAACAAAGCGACACAACGCGTAGCTTAAACCGTCTTCGCTGCTTTTGACAGTTGACAGTTTTCGCTGTCAATGCGACTCTACAACAAGGGTTTCAGAACGACCAACATACTTGTGCAGTTGGCCAAATGAACAAAGTAAAATTTTCTATAAGAAGCTTTCAGTTTTGTTCACTAGCTACGTCAGTGGCTCCACCATTGATGTATTCTCGTAATTTGGTAGTTATAGTTGAGGGTTCGTCAAATTTCATTGGGGGTCAGAATTTAAAGTTATTGAAAAACGTCCGGGCATTGCCGCATTGTGTTTTCGAAAGGGTTGGTGGGGTTAAGTGAGTTTTAAGGTTTCTTGCGTTTACTTTTGTCAAATGAAAAGTGGGAATGAGGCAGAGGTTTGCGCCAGGGCAAAAGAACCTTTGGGTATTTTAAAATTTGTTTTGTAATTTGTTAACCAACGTTGTAATGATTATGAATCACTTGTAAGTAGATAAAAGCATTAAATAGGCACCTACAGAGAAGAAAACATTTAGCGCCAAAAAAAAAATGCTTTAGTTAATATTCGTGACATAACAAAACATATTAGGTTGGAAGACAGGGAAAACTAAAATTGCAAGTTTTGTCACATAAAAAAATTAAACATAAAAATGACAGATACTTATATTGAAATGTTTCACTCATTTATAAACTCGATAACGTATTTTTTAGGTTATAAATCGGTCAATTAACTATCCGGTGACGTCACACGTGGAGTGCTAAAGTGTCAAAATTATGTTAATATATAATTATATTACCTATAGGTAATACGAAGAAACATATTAACATTTAAAAAAAAGAAAGGAAAAAATTTACTCGACACAATGCAAAGAAAAAAATGACAATCTTTTTTCTTTTTCTCCTGAAGGAGTATTTGGCATTGCGCTATAAGATAAATATCACAGGGCGTTACACACAGCGCCATCTGACCCCAAACTAAGCAAAGCGTGTGCTATGGAAGACAGATAACTGATAGAATACTTAAATACTTTTTTTTTTTGTAAATACATACTTATAATACATAGATACAGTACACACAGACACAGAACAAACATCGATGTTAGTCACACAAATGTCAGTCCTGAGTGGGAATCGAACCCACGCCCTTCAGCTCTCGAAGCAGATATACTACCAATGAACCAACAGGGCTGTCAAGATGCATAGTTATTTAGTTTAAAATCTTGCTTGTGTGTGTAAATGTTAGTGGGGGAAACTGAAAAGATAATTAATAGATAATATGCTAATAATCTACTGTTTTATTCAAGCAATTGTGATTTACCGCAAATAAAGACCAAAATAAATGCCAGTAGCTGTGATTTCACTGTAAAGTTATGCTCCATTTGTTCATAAATGACAAAAAATTATTTGTATGGAAATCGAACCACCTTAATAACAAATAACTTATTGTGATGAACATAAATGTTTGCTCTGTGTCTCTGTTATGTAAGTAAAGTATGTACCTATTTACAAAAAGTGTACAACATAGTTATGTAAATCTGGGTCTTCTATAGTAAAAGTTTTGCTTAATTTAGGGTTAGATGGCGCTGAGTGAAATATCCTCCAATATTTTTTCATACTTGACAGGTTAGGTGTTTGATTATAGCTCAATTGGTGTTAGGTGACCGTGTGGTCGAAGACGGTAAACACGCATAGCCTGGAATGGAACTAGCTTTCAATTGAGGCTGCCTGAATAAACTGTTAGATGCTTGGGTACAGATTTTCAACTTCAGAGTTGTAGCTAGCCGAGTAATAGAAAGTACAACCATGATATGTAGGTGTATGGGATGGTTTCCTTCACCGGGTGCTCGACGTCATTGTTGGGGTTTGAACCCACGCTCTTAGGCATATGAATCGACCGCGCTAACCACTGAGCTATTATCGCTAGAACTACAAAATATAAAATATGCATTTTTTGAAAAAAGTTGTAAGTTGTGAAAAAAGTAGCTACTTACTTTAAATTTCTTAAAAATTCCCAAAATTATTAAGAGATTAATCAGTTCGCGTCGCCACTGCGGTCATGGGCGGAGACGACACGTGTGCCCCCACCCTTATTTAAGGGTCGCGTCACAACGCGGTCGAACACGGCTTTTAAGCTAATTGCAGTTGTGAATTTATGTTCCGTACAACATTGGGGTGAATAATTAGATAGTATTTTGTTCTACTTAAAAGCAGTACTGATTTTGAATGTTTTTTTTCAAAGCGGAATGTTAGGGCAATTTTCATTCATGTAAAATCTCTTCCAGTCCAGTCCAGAAGTCCAGTCTTGGTCAAGTACAGTCATGCTTTAGTAAAGTAGTAGCGACTTTACTATAAGCTTTAATGGAGTTTTGGAAGCAACACGAAAAGTCATGTTTCACCACATTATATCATTTTCCCACACGCGCGCTTGTAAGTCGGCACTTTATTAATAAAACGCCACCATTCTTATGCATAAACACTCGACAAAACACTAGTTTTGGAAAAAAACACAATGGGGCGACACGACTCTTTCCGCGTTCCCGCCAAAAAAACCGTTGGCGTTGTTATGGTACGATGCCATTCTGTGGCTTCACATTGGTTATATTTGGATCCAATTCGACAATGTATGGATCAGTTCTATAACAACTAATTAAAAAAAAAATAATTAAATAATCTTTTAATTTGTCTGTACCTACCTACCTAAGCTTTTGATATTAACAAATTGAACAGCTTTCTCTTGAACACAATCACACTTTCCGATTCCACTATTGCTTGTAATAAATAATTAGATTTAAACCCATATCGGACCCACAATTTTGGACAAATTGGCACAAAACATAGCCAATGTTAGACGTAAGAATATGTTGGGTCACGGTGTGTTTTGAGTCACTAAACTAGTGGCGAGAAATGCAAAGTGCGTGATCACCATAAACCTTGGAAAAAAAATTCCCATGAAGGTTTTATGGCTATTTTATTCGAGCATTCTACAACCATAACCGCTGTTAGTTATGATAGGGTATAAACTTCAGCCTTGATATTCAAAATGCGCCTAAATGTTGCGTTACTGCCGAAACACATAAATACGAGCGTGTTATAGAAAGGTATTATTATTATTTCAGGTATTTATTTTATCTCTTATTTTTTAAATTTTTAACATTAAATATTTATGAAACATATAATTATAATATTAAAAACTAGGGCGCCGCCGGCAGCGGGGCAGGTTAGGGCTGCAGAGTGAGGAACCTCCTCACAATGCGCGCCGTGTCAAGGATCTCTGCCTTTTGAAGCTGACCCTTGACCCAACCGTCTAGCGAGTCTCTTGAGGTGTTGGTCGAGACTCTTCGCTATAAGACCGTTTACCGTGACATGTCTATTATTATTATTTAGCCCACTTTGTCCCACTGCTGGGCAAAGGCCTCTTTCCCTCCTAGATAGGTATAAAAAAATAATATTACACACAGCGCCATCTGACTTCAAACTAAGCAAAGCTTGTACTATGGAAGTCAGGTAACTGATAAAATACTTAAATACTTTTTCTTTTTGTAAATACATAAGTACTTATAGTAGACACAGTACACCCGGACACAGAACAAACATTTGTTTGTACCACAAAATTTGTCCTGGGTGGGAATCAAACCCACGCCGTTCAGCTCTAGAAGCAGACATTCTACCAATGAACCAACAGGGCTGT
This sequence comes from Biston betularia, assembly GCA_905404145.2. Taxonomy (NCBI): domain Eukaryota; kingdom Metazoa; phylum Arthropoda; class Insecta; order Lepidoptera; family Geometridae; genus Biston; species Biston betularia. The sequence goes on from FR989863.1 coordinate 1,634,925, forward strand.
CAAATACTAATATGTTTATAAAATACTAGGTACATATCTATTGGTATCACACAGATATGTTTTGTTTATAGGTAATTTTATTAAGACTATACAATACAAAATATAGACTCAAAAGCTAGTGTAAAAATTGGGGACCTAATCGTTAAAAGTGATCTCTTCCAGGGATGTGAAGGATTCGAGAACAAATAAAAAGCGTGCTGTGCCAATAATAACGATGACAGATAAGCTTAGGATTATGATCAGGTTTATACACATAAGTATAACATAGACAAACATTCTAGTAAAGATACATCAGAAACAATTATGATAAAAATTTGAATATCTGTACAAATTTCCAATATGATATGCTATAAATTTTGCTAATGTTTCTTTAAATTAAACTTCTTTCGATCAATCTTAGGGAGTATGAAAGACTTGACGTTAACATTGCGTGCCGTATTTATGTTCTTAGGTAAATTAAACTTTTTGGAAGCTAAACTATACACTCAATAAAAGAGCCTTTTAAAATATCAAGTTGATGACGAAGATGGCTATATTTGAAGCTTTATAAAAACATTGAAACTGGCAGAGTGCACAGGGTGCGTTGCCAAAGAAGAAGAGAAAACAAAAGAGCCATTGCACGTGACAAGCGCGTGGACACATCACCAAACATTTCCATTCCATTAGGGCGAGATACTTTATTTATCAAATCGTTCACCAAATCATAGCTCCATTCAAATAAGGTTTAATTTCGCCCAAATCTTGGTACATTTCTAACTAGAGGTGGCACACTTCATTGAACTAAAAGTGAGGTCGCACGCGCAGGAACGCCCAGTGGCCAATTTGGCTAAAGTTTACCTATTTTTTGGTAATGATGGTGTGGTTTTGTCATATTGCGATTGGCCATATATTTTATGTACTTTGTAACGTATAACTTATTCTATTAGCCAACGATGGATGGACGCAAATAGTCAAAAAGATCGGGCTAAGTGGCGTGTCTTGATAGAAGACTATTTTTTGTGGATCACAAATGACTTATGATGATGATGACATATTTAATAAACAAGTTGCTGTCGGTTGCTGAAAGCAGAATACTGAGAAAGATTCTGGGTCCGACTAGGAGTGAAGAGCTGAATAGTCAAAGAGCTGTTGGAGGAGCTGAACAAAATTTGTGAGACGAAGTACTATAGACTCCATTGGCTTGGGCATCTTAAATAGACGGTGAAAGAGTGTTGCTAATTCATTTTAAATTCACCATAAAGAGTGTTGGTATTGACTATAAAGAGTTTCTATCTATCTACTACCGGAAGGCAAAAGTCCTGTCAGCCGTATAGATAATAGGAAGAATTTATAGAAGCAAGGATGAAATGACTTCGGATCTCCAGGAGCTGGAAGTCAATAAAAGAAGATGAAGAAGTTCTTGATGAAGAACGATGGCACTGTTTAGTATCAGAGGCCAAGACAAATTTTGGATCGTTGCGCCAACAAAGTTAGTTAAGCTATGTTTACATTAGCAAATACCCAAAATTTACTTATTTACACGAATTTCTTTCCCCAAAAGACGTCACGTATTCTTTACAATTATATAGGCAAGTAAAAGTAAGTACGTATTTTTATCTGGCAAGCTAACTTGGCCGCGTTTGTTCAGGTGTTCCTTATTATGGAAACAGATATTGGAACCTTTGTAATTTATACACTGTTTGTTATTCTTACGCTGCGTGATTAGGGAGAGTGTTCATGGGGGATTTATTTCTTCTTTTTTTCTTTCTTTTGTTTGTGTCTTGTTATAGTCTTTGTTGTTGGTTTAAGGGCTTAATTGCAAATCCTAAGAACAAGCACTACTCAATCCAAACCAGTGCACCAGACTAAATGTACCTATGTGTATGAAAACCATAAAATCCAATAAAAAAACTTTTTTTTAAATTCAAAATAGGTTCGCGTTTGACCACACTCTGCCTGATGTTTAGCAGTAGTGTGGTCTAAGATGGAGCACGCTTACCTAGAAGAAACCTATTGTAGTGCCTAGAATTTGTAGTACTTGTAAAACTGACTGTAGGTACAATAGGACACAAACATCTCTAAAGTAACACGATAATTTTAAATAGATATTATTACAAATTAATTAAACATAAATGGTTTAAAGTTTAATTCATAAGCAGCAAAGTGGGAGCGAGAAGAATTCCAGCAAAATCTCTATAATTTACTCGAAAATTTACGGGTTCCTATCGCTGCAATAGGACGGAGTACGGTAATACCATTAAATGCTTCAAAATTTCGTCACTAGTTGAAATTGTTTTAGCATTTGGGTTGAAAAAAAAACAGAGCATAGAAACAACAACTCAATGACTTTTTTAGTCAATCCGCTAGCTAAGTTTAGCGTTTTTCGGTAGTGTGAGATACGCACAGCCATTTTGTTTGCATTCACACAGCGCCATCTAGTCTCAAACTAAGCAAAGCATGTGCTACGGGACCAAGATAACTGACGGAACAAAGACAACTGATGGAACGCTTACTTTTTTGTTAACAAAATCTAACAATACCTACATACATTAACACCCAGATTCAGAACAAACATCTATGTATTTTTTTGGTGGTAAGCGAATCTACACTACAGTGTACAGCTCTGAGAGCAGAACTACCAATTGAATTATAAGGTAGTAAATAAAATAATGACAAATGACTTACGATATAATCAAGGATATCTCCTCCGATAGAATAGTGGGAGGTATCCGCAAACGTAAGTCCGATTGTGACTGTAACACACAATAATTAGAAATGACATATGTACAATTGAATACATTGCCAATTCTAATTGTTGTACGCGTTGTGCAACTCCCGAGTATTTTAAAGCTTATAATGTTATTATAATTTTAGATAGATAGATATAACTCTTTATTGTGCACACTATAAACAGAAAAAAAGTACAGAAAACAAAAGAACGGTGAAAGAAAGAAGAGAATGTGGATGTATATTATAAGTAGGGTAGACCGAGGCGAATCGGATCATTTTTTCTTTGAGAACATGAAAATCATACTAAAGTTTAATATATGTAACTTTTATTGTCACAATGGTAATCAGTAATAATCTAGCTACGCATTAAACATATCCAAGCTTAAATTGTTCATATGTTCACCAACATATTCATAAAAAACTTCAAAGACAGAAATATCCGAATCGCCCCAATTTTGGAGGCGAATGGGATCATACATAACATATAACTAAATTAAAATTTTCTTAACATTATAAGCTTTGGAATCATTAATAATATTTAAATAATGAATGATGAGACCAATATTAATTAGTAGCTCATAAATAATACATATATACGGGCCTTTTCCCCTCCCAGATCAGCACATTTTACGATGCATCATTATTCGCATGCAATGATGAATGTCAATCCTTACTCTTGACAAACCTTCTGGTTTCCGAATAGATAACTCCTTATTTCTTTTCATAAAGCAATTAAACCAGTCCTGACCAGCGATTGCTATTTTTCTGTTAAAATTGTGTTTAATTTTTTGATATTTTTCAAATTCAAATGCACATTTACGAACCGCCTTGGGTGTGATTTTGAAGTCATGACTCGCTAATTGCAGTAAACGGTCTACTAAAATCTCTTCAGCAATTTCATCGAAGGTTGGCTCTCCACCACGTATCTTAATGACACTACTTAAAAAAGAGACTCTTTTTTTGTATATTCGTGTATGGTAATAATCTCTTTGGCCACTATTTTGCAGCTACTATATTTTTTTCTTGGGGCCATTCTTCCGCATTTGTCTTTCTTTTGTATGTGCGAACCATCGACAACGAAATAAAAATGCATAGATGACCTCATTTATAAAATAAAACATTTAAAAAAAGTGATCCCATTCGCCCCCGATGACGCAATCCGAATCACCCCATATTAAAGACTTACGAAATAAATATTTTACTCATTACCTATATATATTGTGGTTAAAAACTAAAATGTTTTCTAAAATAGGCCCCTTACCAATCAATATAAGATATATAATTCAAAGTTTTACCACAAATCCTTAAAATGACACAAAGAAATGGTAAGTGCGTAACTTAGATGAGCGCCAAAATTGTAACGCACACAAAAATTCGACTCGCTAGCAAGCAGTGCTGTCACTGATGTACTTGTCGAATCGAAACACTACCAATGGCGGGAGGTGTGGGGTGGGTGAGTGTCATGAGACGCCAACTGCTTGAGTTCTGTGTCAACGCTTTTTTCAAAATATTAATGAATTTCTTATTTTGATCCGATTCGCCCACTGATCCGATTCGCCTCGGTCTACCCTATGTATTTGCAAAAAAAAAAAGTATATAAGTATTCTATTGATTATCTGGATCCTATAGTACAAGTTTTGCTTAGTTTGAGGTTAGATGGCGCTGTGTGAAATGCCCTAAATTTTTTATATATTTTAGTTTCGTATATTTTTTGATTTGTCGTGTCTAGTGTTACTTAAATAAATTCATTCTTACGTTAGTCACAATAAGACAAGGTCATGCGCGCATTGTACTCTGCTTTACGTCCTTGAAAAAGGCAACAGGATGTGTCTGAAACTTTAGTCGGAGTATTAGATATAATCAAACGTGAGAAATCACGCATAAGTATGCAAAAATGAGTTAAAACCACGTCAGTTTCAATAGTAAAACAGTGCAAAGTAGCTGAAATAGTTGCGCAGTGAAATATCCCTGCTGATAACTATAATTATCCTATTTAAATAACTGGGAGTTTTAGCCACGAGTTCACGCCTTCGCTCGCGTGGCTAAACTGAAAAAATCGCCTTGATATTTTCAATTATGCCTTGTTTTATGACCTTAAACCGGACGGACAAATATATATATGGGATGACTAATATGGCTTAGCTAGGCTTAGTTCTAGTGTTCTATCTCGAACACAGCACTCTGTCGGAGAATATGCTATGAAGGGCAAAATCTACGTTCTTCTATCTTCAAGACCCACCGTTCATTATTTTTTAGATTTGACAAAATTCTAAGCAAAATTTAAACACAAAAAATCGTTTTATTTGTAAAAAAAAATAGCAATTGTTCTTAATAAAATATAACCATTTCAATTTTCATCACGATCCATTCGTGAAAAGGTAAAAAACTGACAGAATGATAGAATCACTTTCGCTTTTATATCTAATATTTATAGAATAGATTACAACTTTATTGTACAACAACAACCGACACATTAGTATTAATATTAGTATTAACATCAATATTAATATCAGTATTCATATTAGTTTGATTAGATTTAGGTTTTATATGCGTATGAGGTAATTAGTTTTTCTTAACACTCGGTTTGACAATACATTTTTCTAATTATCACCATTTACTTACAGGTTTTACCAAAATCATACACAATGAGAGTGTTAAGTTACAATTTAAATATTTTATCTATTGTGCAAATATGTAAGGCGGGGTGTACAAGGACATAACATGTCATGGCCAGGCAAAGCGAATCATGCCTATTTTTGGCATCTTCAAACTTATGTATATATGACACAAACTTATGTAGGTAGGTATCACAAAGCAGAAAAAAGGGTCATTGTACTAATTATTTTAAAACATTTACGCCACATTATTATCTAAATTGCAATAAAAGTGATTTTTATACGTTTGGTCTAGGACCAAACTACTCGTTTTCATGTAACTTCACATGATTGACGATTTCAGAGTAGTGTGTCTGGGTGTCCTGTATGTATTATAAATAATAGAATAGAATATAACTTTATTATACACCAAAAACTTACAAATGAAACACAGATCACAATTAATACAAATATGAAACAAACATCTTCAAGTCTTATTGCTTAGAGCGATTTCTTCCAGACAACCTTTGGATGGAAAAAGAGTAAATAAATATAAGGTTGGTGTACAAAAGAAATAAATAAATAAAATAACAATACAATAAACGTATATACATATGAGATACTAATTAAACGAAATATATAGATTAGCAGGCTGATAAATAATGTTTATATACTAAATTATAAAAAAAATATGAATTGACTTAGCATAATCTAATCAAGTCTAATGATGGAAGAAAGGGCAATAATAATTATTTATTTAGAAAAAAAAGTATTCTATCAGTTATCGCACTACCATAGTACAAGCTTTGCTTAGTATGGAGTCAGACGGTGCCGTGTGTAAAAAAAAACTAGTTTATATAAAGTGCTATTATAAAAAAAAAAAGTTTTTGTATGTGAACAAGATATATTAATTTGTAATGACATGAGTAATAATTATGTATGATGTCCGTAACTTAATTAAATGATCTTCATGTTATACCTGAAAAGGTGTACAAAAATATTTGATGGCAACAAAATAGTTTTAATCTAATAATATGGATTTTTCTTAAGTAATACAATTAAAATGTATACAATGTCAAGGAAAAATAATAATTGAAATAGAAAAGATAAATGATAAAATGAAAATGTCAAGATAAAAATTAAAAACACATACGTGGTTAGAATTTGTCAATTAAATATTCATTAATTTTATAATAGGATTTTTGGACTAACAGTTTTTTTAGCTTTATCTTGAATGGAACAGTTTTCAGGTCTCTTATTGACTTTGGTATATTATTGAAAATGATAGACAAAGAGATATCTATTCTATCGACTGCTAGATCGGATGCCACGCAACGTGATACAACAAACCAGTGAGCACCGGCCTTACAAGTCAGTGACGAAACTCAATGAAAATAATTTCTGACAAGCATTACTTTTAAGACGTTAGTGTTTTAACAAGTGTACCGATATCGTACCGTTTAAGTAAATTGTAAACAGTACTGTTTCATAAATTAGTTTATTGTCTTGCAATTGCTTTATACACAAATGTTTCATTATAAATTTTTAGTTGAACTGCCAATTGTCATGCTAATTTGGGTATCACAATGGGGTTTCAGACCATTTGCGTGTTCATATACTACAATAGTTTCAACGTGTTTTTCATTTTATTGTTGAGAAGCCATTAATAATGCTAATTGACGTACAGGTTCACGTATTCTTGTTCGTTTTGTTGGTTATGCTCGAGAGACGGATGAAAAGGTAATGATTTATGTTTTATAGGTAAAACAAATATATGATTTACTAGCTGCGCCCCGCGGTGATACCCGCTACATGTTTTCAGGATAAAAAGCAGCCTATGTGCTAATCCATAGTCTTGGCTACCTTCATATCAAGTTTCATCTAAATCCGTTTTGTAGTTTTTGCGTGAAAGAGTAACAAATATCCATCCATCCATCGAAACTATGTATGTATTTTTAAAACTCAGTTAATGACATATTTAAAATTTTGAAGTAACTTGTAACATTGGTGTTATCAATAAAAGATTTGTATTTGTATTTGTATTAGCGGGATTAAAACAGTAATTTTTAGCTTTCGCGATTTAAACACATATTTATGTTTATCACCGCAATAAATACAATGGCAGTAGTTTTGTTTATTTGTTGGCTCATTGGTAGCATATCTGCCTTAAGAGCTGAAGGGTGTGGGTTCGATTCCCGCTCAGGACAAACATTTTATGTATCAACAAATGTTTGTTCTGTGTCTGGGTGTTATGCATACATAACACCCAGACATTATAAGTATGCATTTACAAAAAAAAAAGTATATATGTATTCTATCAGTTATCTGACTTCCATCACACAAGCTCTGCTTAGTTTGGGGTCAGATGGCGCTGTATGTAATGTCCAACGATATTTTTTTATTTTTTTTTTACCTTGACGTTGTAATATCCGTGGTTATGAGTTGACTGTAGAGTGCGAGTGGTCTCGATGTAAAAATGAGGGAGTCGCAATTTCCTACCCTCATTTCGATACTATAAAAACATAAGGTTGTCACTACTAATGTAGTGACTCAGTAAACATAGTTATTAAAATCGATCATCTATTGAAGGATTTTATTTTTCTTGAAATTGTTGAAAAGGTTTTGACCGCAGCTCACCTGATGTTAAGTGATGATGTGGTTGAAGATAGTTAAGCACATCTGGCTTGGAATGGAATTGGCTCTCAGGAGAGGCAGCGGTAGCACACCGTTAGATTCCCAGCAGTAGATTTTCAAGTTGAAGTAGCCGAGTACAAGAAAATACCCTACCACAACGCTTTCTTGCACTGGCAGCTCAAGATCGTTGTTGGGGTTTGATCTCATGCCTTTTGGTACTACTTTCAGCTGTCCGGTTCCTATAGAACAACCTTTACTTAGTTAGGGTCTAGACGAATGTGCTCTACTACTTATTTATACCTAATAAATTTAAAACTAACTATCGCATCTCACAAAATAAATAAATGAATATTGTAGGTCTATACACACAGCGCTATCTGGCCCCAAACTAAGCAGAGCTTGTGTGATGGAAGTCAGATAACTGGTAGAATACATAAATACTTTTTTTTTATAAATACATACTTATAATACATATAGAACACCCAGACACAGAACAAACATTTGTTTATTCACAAAATGTTTTGCCCAGAGTGGGAATCGAACCCACGCCCTACAGCTCTCAAGGCAGACATACTACCAATGCGCCAACGGGGCTGTCCAAATGAGCGCCAAAGCAGCGGTGCCTTGGCCTTTAGTTTTATAAATTCTAGGTAGCGCTTTGTTCATGAACAGGAGTTGTCTCTTAACATTAGGGGAGCGTTTAGTTTATTCCATTGTTTCATGTAAAAATAACTACAACGATTTATGATTTATCTCTAACTACAACGTAGACAGGATGCTGAAATAACATTTAATTGGGATAACAAAGAAACTAAGCAGTTTTTTAGTATTTAAAATACTTACCTTAGTTAATGCGCATTTTATGCAACTAGATTGCAAGATCATTCTGGTATTTCTGTCACAAAAAGTAAATTAAATGTGCTAAATTTATCGAAAAGTGACAATCAAGTTCTAGAAGGTTTTTTCAGTTTATTTCTGAATATAGTTGACCTTACCCCTAATGCAGTACGAAATCAGCATTGACAAAACACATCAAAATACACTTAATCCATACAATAATCCAATAAAGTGCTTATTCACGATTAGCATATTATATATCTACCGGTAGTTTGTTACGCGCCGGAAGTGTCCAATCGCGTGCGCTGCCGGAAGCCCCACCCCCCGCCAAACTGCTTCCGGTCACGTGACGTCATTTACATGACAGTTGGTCGCCAGACTGCAGGGAGAGAGGACGTGCGGAGAGAACAATATTTATAGTTTATGACTGTAGGAAATGACTTGTCGATTTACTTATACTGGAAATGAATCGCAAAATTGTGTATTGTATAGCAAATCAGTTATCAATCAAAAAGAATCATACGTTCTGACATATGAATGTAAAAAAAAACAGTTGTAATATGCCACATTTATATTAGTAACTACAGAATTTCAATGTTCTATTAATTAAGTCGCAATTCGATTGCGGCGAATTGTATCTCAGGACAGGGGGTACATTGCTTTGTATTATAATAACTAGTGAAAAATCATTTAATTTAGATAAATTCCATACAATGGAAAAAAAATACAGACGTCAATAATAATAATCGAAACAGAAAATGTAAAAAAATATATAAACCAAATTAAATTAAAAAAATATATAACGCTAGCAAGCGAGCGAATGCTTTGACTAGTACCGTCGTAGGACATAGTAGCATAAAAATTGACAAAATAGAAATCAGTTTTAAGGTGGTTCGATTTCCATAAAAATATTTTTTCTCATTTATGGACAAACGGAGCATCATTTTGCAGTGAAATCACAGCTACTAGCGTTTATTTTAGTCTTTATTTGCGGTAAATCACAATTGCTTGAATAAAACAGTAGATTATGCTAATAATCTACTATTTTGCAGTGAAATCACAGCTACTGGCATTTATTTTGGTCTTTATTTGCGATAAATCACAATTGCTTGAATAAAACAGTAGATTATGCTAATAATCTACTGTTTTATTCAAGCAATTGTGATTTATCGCAAATAAAGACCAAAATAAATGCCAGTAGCTTAGCATAATCTACTGTTTTATTCAAGCAATTGTGATTTATCGCAAATAAAGACCAAAATAAATGCCAGTAGCTGTGATTTCACTGCAAAATGATGCTCCGTTTGTCCATAAATGAGAAAAAATATTTTTATGGAAAAACATAATAAACAAAATATTTTTAGCGTTTATTTTAGTCTTTATTTGCGGTAAATCACAATTGCTTGAATAAAACAGTAGATTATGCTAATAATCTACTGTTTTATTCAAGCAATTGTGATTTATCGCAAATAAAGACCAAAATAAATGCCAGTAGCTGTGATTTCACTGTAAAATTATGCTCCATTTGTCCATAAATGGAAAAAAATTGTTTGTATGGAAATCGAACCACCTTAAATAATAACAATATGTTTCTTGTTCCCCTTCACACGTTCTCTGATTTCAACAGCCGTAATTCCCCACAATTACGGGTTTACGTGTAACATAGGTATCTACATAAACAAATCTCACAAACAAGACGTCTGAACAATCACGATCACATTATCGTGATTTGCACAAACCATAGCTAATCTATCAACTTAACCACGGTTTGTTAGGTCAGAGACAGACGAGGGAGCCGGTCGTATGAGACGGCGGAATTTTCGCATGTCATTCGGAGGATCAGGCGATTTGGGTGCGATCGGTAATGGTTGTAGGTGATCCGTGAAAAGGATACCAGGAATTTGAAGTTTGGTGTTGTAAGAGCCGGTTGAGGGCTTTTGGGGGGGGGGGCTCGAGACATAACTCTTGAAAATTCAATATCAAATAGTTATTTAGGTTTTTCAAATAGTTAATGTAGGCACATTTTGCGCTGTTTGAGATTAAAACTTTAGGTCCGTGTGGGCTGACATTGGGGGGGGGGGGATTATAAGGACCTGACTACACATTTAGGTAAGGCGTCAGGTAACTAGAACGCTGGCATCTACTTCGCATTGCCATTCACAATGGCAATAGTGCCAACATTCTGGCAACATTAACCAACTCTTAGATAGATAGAGTTTCTTTATAGTGCACACTAAAAACAGAAAAAAAAATACAGAGAACAAAATAATCTTATGAGCTAGTGCACTAAGTGGGGGCGTTATCGCTAAGAGCGATATCTTCCAGGCAACCAAGAATAGAAAACACGATACAATACATATTATTTTATACTCTTGTGTATTAGATTAGGTTTTCGTTTTTATAGGGTTATAAGTTTAATTTAAATTTTTTTTTAGTTGGTTGGCATTTAGTGTACCTACTTTTTTTTATTTACTATTTTAACCTATTTATGCTTAAATTAATATTAATAGGTTTTCAATAGTTTTTTTTTTGGTGTCTGTTTACCAAATAGAAACGTAACAACCTAAAATTTTGAAAAATATGTGAGTTTCGTTGTTTTTTCTTGAATTAATCAATTTTGTTATATATTTCGGAATATTCGAGGTCTCCTAAATGGGAAGACGTTCCATCTTCCAGATTTGCAATACCAAAAACATTATTACGTACAATGTTTTCTTCATAAAAATTGGAATGAATGCTCACAATGAGTGTAATTTCATACGCGATTCTCCACCCACAATCCATATACGTCCGCCATTCAGGCCCATTCATAAAGCCCGTCTTCCTTCCAGCACAATATCTTAATACCTATAGATAGCTGAGTATAGCACAGCATTGTGTCCGGTGAAAAGGTCGGACATGGGCCCAAAATGGGATTTTCTCTAGGGTTTCCTTTTCAAATGGAAGTTCGGACCTTTTTTGAATGTGTTAAATTTCACGTGAAAATGGTTATTTTCCATGCCGTCAGGTGTTTCGAGTATGGTGATTTATATTGGAAACGGAGAAAGAAGGATGGTTGGTTTCTCTTGCATTTGCATTTTCTGTGCAATTGAATGACGAGTCGAGCAAGGCGTTCGCGTGATGGGAAGTGTAGTAGTAGTAGATGGGACATGAAAACTTAAAACTTTACATTAGTTGTCGGTTTTTTTTCATTGGTTTTGGCGTCGCATTTTGAGTTTTTTCCAGTGTCAAGTGTTTTATATTTTCAAGTTTCAAAAGTTAAATAAGTTGCCTAGTAGCTAAAGTTACAGTCTAAGTCCAGTCTTAGTGAACTACAGTCCGTGTCAGTCAAGTTCAGTCATGCTTTAGTAAAGTAGTGGCAACTTTACTATAAAGCTTCGATGGAGTTATACGAAAGTTATGTATCACCACATTATATCATTTTCCCACACTCGTGCTTATAATTCGGCACTTTATAAATAAAACACCAACATTTTTATGGAAAGACTAGTCTCTCGTCTCTGTCCACGTTCCCGGCAATACCTCTACCATATCGGTTACGTGGACTCCATAGGCTTTTCCCTAAATCGTTCAATGAGGCCAAAGACGTTTTCACTTTAAAAAAATAAACAAGACAATAAAGTTTCTCTTCAGTGACAAAGAACAATTCTGTCATCTGACTAACAGAGCGCCCCTTGAAACGCATATTTAAAACTCGAAGGAAATTTTCAATCACACGCCAATACCAGAGAGACATCGTAATACCCACCACAAGAGATGACAGAGAATTTAATTATAAAATATAATAAAAAAATTCACGATCGTCCCTTTCGTAAAATCCGTCGCGTTGGAAAACGTGAAAATTATTTTTCCTTGACATATTCAACCGTAAGTACCAGTCAATAAGGGCTGTTCTGTCCGTCAATATCATGTAAATTCGTGTCGGACTTTTCACAATATATTGTGGAATACGTTTGACGTCACAACAATGTAAGGGTGTCTCATATTTATATTTATTTAAATTCTGTTAGGGAATATTTGCGGGACAAGACATCGAGTGTTCGATTTGCGCGATAATGACATTAGAAGTGTAGGATGACGTGCCGTTCTAATTTGGTTCATTTTATTCTGACATCCTGTAGATCGAAGTGATGGAATGGAAATCGAATCCAACAAACAATTATCGATTCTGGCTGAATCGATATTCGTTTGTTTGATTCGATTCGTTTGTTTTACTTTACGAGGTTAGGAAGATATTCGTTTGCGTGCCTTGCAAGACGAGGACGTGCGCGCGTCGTGCTCTGCTTTGATTCCTTGAAAAAGGTTATCGAAATTTTAGTCGGAGTGTTCGACATAAACGTTAGTGTTTCGCATAATTAAAACAAAAATGTGTCAGTACCACATGAGATAACAGAGTATGGTCGCATATCTATAATACCTAATGTATTATAGATATGCGACCGATATTTGAAATGATTTTACGAAATTTGACATTGGTGTTATCAATAAAACATTTGTATTATGACATTACAATAATACAAAAAAAAAAAAACCAAATACGAATATATTTTTTATTAACGTTATTATTTCGCGCTAAAAATTCATCATTTTTTTTTCAAACACCTATCTAAGAACACTTGGATTATTGAACAAACGAGGTAATAAAGAAATTTACATGCATATACATACGCGCGAAAAACCTAACCCTTCCTTAGCAGTTAGGTAAAAAGTATTCAAATAATTTATTTCGCACAACGCTAATTAGCGAACATTTCACTATGCTACAATATGTTAAAAATTAAGATTTAAATCTCTGTAGCAAATTCTTCTATTCCGCAATCCGCAATCCTAAACTCCCAATTAGAAACAACCCTATCCAATTTCTCATCAAAATTCATAACGCCCCAAAGTCGTGTTTAATAAACAGCTAAGGAACTGACCACCACCTAATAGCACTCGAGGGCTCGCTCGAGCACAAAGCAATAATTAATAGATGCTCGAGTCAGAGTTCTCGCCATTGTGCGATACTCGACTCGAGCATTACTCGAGTTGAAACGGCCGGACACGACGAGGTGTGAAACAGACTGAATGTGGTCGGTTGTGGAATAGTTTGCGTTTAGAACAAATACGAACACAATTTTTTTGTAGCGATGATAGCTCAGTGGTTAGCGCGGTAGGTTCGCATGCCGAAGGGCGTGGGTTCTAACCCCAACAATGAGCTTGAACTTCTGGTGAAGGAAAACATCGTGAGGAAACCATAGCATGGTGGTAGGGTACTTTCTAGTAGGTACTCGGCAGGCTAGCTACCACCCTCAAGTTGAAAATCTGCCGCCAAGCATTTAACGGTGTGTTCCGGCAGCCTCACTTGAAAGCCAGTTCCATTCCAGGCTAGATGTGCTTTACAATCTTCGACCACACATTCACTTAACATCAGGTGAGCTGTGGTCAAAAAATTGATAAAAATGTGAAGCCTAGCCTGTCAAACATAAAAAAAAAACAAATCTTGTATTAATAACACCACAGTTACAGGCCATTCTTCCATTCATATTTAAAAATATCAAAATCATAACATATGTCAATACAAAGAAATAATATGTCCCAAATAAAATAATTATGTCAATAAAACAAAAATATTATAATTACTTACTAGTCATTCAATAATCTCTTATTTTTAAATAATCGTCAAAGTCATAAAACAAGGTCTCTTGAAGCCAAGCTTAGCTTTCTTCTGAAGCACGCGATGGAAGGTGCATCCCGAATGGAAGCGGGTACGCGATTGTCAGCGGGCCCCAAACGAAAAATCGTATTTAATTGTAATATTGTCTCCAGGTATGGCTGGCGGGGGCATGGGGCAAGCCATGGGCGGGTACTATGGAGCAGCTTACGGACCTCTTGGAGCCAGCATGGCCGCCGCAGCCGCTGCAGCAGCCCAGCAAAACGCCATCTCTGCTGCCTTGACGCCTAACGGCCAGGTAAGAGTCAATTATTTTCTTACTATCGTCGACCAAAGAAACAGTGGCTCTAGCGTTTTTTGAATTAATTAATTAAAACAGCTAAAATCCTACATTAAATTAATAGTCATTTGTATAAGAAACAAGAAAATTAAAGTCTATATAAAAATAATAAAATAAAAATTACAAATAATTTTCCAATTGCAAAAAATACAACAAACAAACACAACACAACAAACAATTACAATTCGCATGTATTTTATGGTATAGACAGTAAACGGTTAGAGCCCACCGTCTTCGTACAACATTATATCAGTTGTCCACTCAGGTCTATAATATAATTAAAACTTCATTAAAAACACCAAGGTCCACATCTAAATAAATATTTTTCAAAAATATAACTCATACATTTAAATCTGTTCAAATCTAAAGAAAACTCGCATACAAACAGTGAAAACATCACAAACCTTTTATGCCCAAAAAGGCAGTCGTGTATTTGGATACATAAAATCAAAAAAAGCACAAGTTACGTTAGTTATACGCACAGCGAGGATGTGGAACTCTCTGCCAGCGTCTGTTTTTCCCGCGAAGTACAATTTGGGTGTCTTCAAATCTAGAGTAAACAGGTTTTTTTCTAGGTAAGCGTGCTTTATCTTAGACTGCATCCTGCTTAACATCAAGCAGGGTGTGGTCAAACGCGAACCTACTCTAAAAAAAAAATTTTGGAAAATAATATGATCCAACGACTTGATGTAAAAATCTCTGGCATAATTATATAAGATAGAGTTTTTATCTATATATTAAAAAAACATATTCACATTTTCATCAATTACGTAGTTTTCTCCTTTCAAAAGTAACTTGGCGGTTTCTCCAAGCATTTAATTATTGCATCTTCAACCCCTAAATAGGGGAGGTGTGAAATCGGTCTCGTTAAATGATCATCCACTTACAACCGTAAAATTACCACAACGTGCGAAGAAATTCAAACTAAAATTAACCTTCGTCATACGTAATAAAAAAAAATTGTAGAAAAAAGCTAAAAATCGCTGACTTCTGGTGTTATGATTATTATTAACCGTGAAAAAAGGATTTTTTAATTTGCCACTTAGTTAACGCCCGCGCATAAAAACTAATTAGCCATAAAATTTTAATGAACAGTCATTTAATAAAAAATAGTAAAAGTCCGTCTTACCTATTCCTTTAAAAAGAAAAAAACAGTTAAAATAAATAGTAAAGTTGTAAAAAATAAGATGTAGGTAGATGTAGTAAATAGTTGTTAATTTGTGTTTAATCGTTGATCGCGATGATAGCTCAGTGGCTAGCGCGGTAGGTTCGCATGCCGAAGGGCGTGGGTTCAAACCCCAACAATAAGCTTGAGCTGTCGGTAAAGGAAAACATCATGAGGAAACCATAGCATGTTTCCTCTTTTTGTATTGCAAAATTGTAAAAAAAAAAAAAAAATGTAACTAAAGTTGACAAAGGTCACGGACCCCAGCGTCTGTGGAGCGTATAATAAAAAAAAAAAAAAACCATAGCATGGTGGTAAGGGTACTTTCTAGCTGGCTAGCTACCACCCTCAAGTTGAAAATCTGCCGCCAAGCATCTAACGGTGTGTTCCGGTAGCCTCACTTGAGAGTCAGTTCTGTTCCAAGCTAGGTGTACTTTACCATCTTCGACCACATCTTTACAAACACCTAGCCTGTCAACCATAAAAAAATCGTAATTGGTCTCGAAATGATTTCTTGACAGCATGTAATAGTAAGAGGCAAAGAGTATTTGAACGCTATCTAAGAAGTTAGATACCAACGACATAATTATGTCGTTGGTATCAACTAATAACTGATTTTATGAACAAACTTTGTTAATAGATTTGGGCTTTATTTTTAATGAGATTCATGTTTTAACGGATATTAACGATAGTCACGCAACGTTGTTCGAAAGTCCGTCATATTTTTCGCTGAAAACTAAACATTCATAATAATTAAAAAACAAATGCCCACAAACAAAAGATTTTCTTTTTAATTTAAGCCAGTGTCACTCGGGGTGATGTTAGGATTATAACGATGCCGCCCATATAGCCAAATCATTGAAAAGTTATATTATTTGAAAAATATCATTAATTTGTTAGTTTTTAGTACTAAGTAATCTAAGTATGTTACAAAACCAACTGGTGAAGTGAAATATTTGATGAAGTAAATTAAAGCATTCGTGTTTTTTTTTTAATTTTCCTAATCAACCTTTTTTAACTATTTTTTTTTTTTTTCAATTATCTCGTTGCTTTCTTGATTGCATTCGCTAGTAGGTATCTATTATTTATTTATTAAATTATATATACAAAAATATATATACTATAGGTAATAGACGGTATAAATAATTTAGCTGTATGTTTCTGTTTGTTCGTACAGAACATTTTAAATTAAATATATCATTCACCCTTATTTTTAACACCCTCATTATTTAGCAACCAAATTTTCTACTCAGCCTAAATCTCGAACACCTTCTAAATCGATATCGGGTATAATCGAGTCATCTTTTCGCCACCGCACAAAATATTTTCGTATCTACGCCTTAGGTTTAAATTCCAATTTCGAATAGTCGGAACGCCCGCCCTCCAGATGTACTCGCTAATTATTCCATGACAGCTCATCTTGACAATGAAAACAATATGCTACAAGGGGTGCCCACTGTTCCGAATGTGAGTAAATCTTAATTCTCACTGAGGTAAGCAGATCCTGTAATATACGTATAGGTACGTATATTTACGCTTAGCGTTATGAAATTGTAGCTATAATATTTTGATTATCCTACAAATCACACTAATATTATATAAAGACGAAAGTTTGTGATTATGTTTATTAGTGTGTGTATATTTGTAACTTCTTCACGCTCAAACGGCTAAACTAATTTTTATAAAATTTGGTATGAAGGTAGTCGACATCCTGGATTAACACATAGGCTACTTTTTATCCCGAAAAAATGTAGCGGTTAACACCGTGGGGCGCAGCTAGTGAATACGTATTAGTACAAAGGTAAATATAAACTATTCAAATTTGAAGTTATTTACCTTTGTACCCCGTACTGTGACTTTACCTATGTGTTAATCCAGGGTCTCAGCTACCTCCATAGCAAATTTCATCCAATTCCGTTGAGTAGTTTTTGCGTAAAAGAGTAACAAACATACTCAGATAAAAACATTAATGAATTGCACAAGTAACTCGAGATTAAATACAAATTCTACGTTTAATTTTGACCTTATAGAGGTGTTTTGACTTTCAAATATATACATTTTTTTTGTGATTTGACATTTGACTTAGAAATTATAAGTCCAAAAATCTACCTAAAAAAAGTCCGACAATATCGAGGGTAATTAAGTGTAGGAGGAAGGCTAGAAAAAAAAAACAAACAAACTTTCGCATTTATAAAATTAGCAGGATAGAATTATCATCGTTCGACATCAACTGACCTCCATAAACTTATATTCATATTGAAGTCTGAAGGTCAGTAGACAAAACTTTTTGCAATACTAATCTACAACAAAATCATTAATCTCAACATTAAAAAAGTTCAATGAATAAATCCAAGATCGAAAGTGATGCAAACCCATCATTACCGATCTACCTATCGTTCCGAGTGCGCCCCAAACAAGCGCGCCGATTAAACAATACTTGACACGATCCACCCTCCGATTTAAAAATCCTCGATCTTCCCCTAGCTCCTATATTTGACGTTTAATCTTGTGTATGTGACGGCGATGCGTCTCGTAGTGACAGTAAGGACAAAACAACTACTAATAATATTAAATCTTCATACTATTATAAAGAGGAAAGGTTTGATTGTTTGTTTATATTGAATAGGCTCCGAAACTACTAAACCGATTTCAAAAATTCTTTCCCCGTTGGGAAGCTACACTATCCTCGGGTGACATAGGCTACTTTTTATCTCTTTATTCCCACGGGAACGGGAACTAAGCGGGTAAAACCGCGAGACGCCCGCTAGTACTATAATAAAATTTGAATTTTTACATTAAAAAACAAAAATGTCATCATATTACAACTTAATTTGAAATGTGTAAAAATTAACAAACCATCATACAAATTTGTCAACATGAATATTTACATAAATAATTAATTTACTTATACACATTATTTTGTAGATATATTATTTATTTATTTGATTTATTATTTTTATTACATGCATCACAAACAAAATCTATGTTTTCTTAATATATTTTTACAGACCTCCCTGCAGAATAAAGGCCTCTTCCATTTTTCTCCACCTAGATCTGTCCTTATCCGTGTCCAAAACAACTAGCACACCTATATTGCAATCAGCATCGGAGCAGCTATTGTTTTTTTTTAAGTTGACAAGCTGTTAGGTGTTAATGAAACCGGCTTTCAAATAAGGTTACCGGAATATACTGTTAGGTTGGCAGCAGATTTTCAACTTGAGGGTGGTAGCTAGAGAGCCGTGTACAAGGAAATACCTTACCACCATGCTAAGGTTTCCTCACGATGTTTTAAGTACAAGCAGATTGGACAGTGTTTCTTGCGATACATCTTTTTGACGCGATTGTCTTCCTACGGTCAGTCAGTCTAAACACACAAAACAAACATCTATGTTTGTCACACAAATGTTTGTCCTAGATGGAGATCGAGCATTCATCTCTTGAAGCAGAGCAGAGACAAATAGTTGTTATTGATTTTGTTTCATAAACACGATTGCGTTAATCTCTCAATATCAGGATAATGTTCCGTTTGTTTCATTACTTCTTAACATATAAATCAAATCATAATTATTTATTTATATTTTTTAAATCGAACTATAAGCGAAGAACTATGAAAATTAAGTATTAGCTTTGAAGACGTATCCTTATTTTGTATGTTGTCCAAAAGAACACTAGGCAATAGAATTGCCCATACTGTTAAACAGTACCGTTAAGGGACGTCCTTAAGGGTGCGTATTAGTGGATTTTGTTTCTGGTTTATTGCATTAAGGAAATGGGGAGTTTATAAATCAATTTATTTGACAAATAGGTAGTAATGGGATAAATGTTTGTTTTAAATGATTGTCTGGTAGTGAAATTTAAGACTTTAAAAGGGTGAAAAGTAAACCTGAAGATTACATTTTCGCAAGTAATTAATCTACTGTTTTAAATTAATAATATATTACTTGACAATATATTTTAAAATTATTTTATTATAGTTAAAATTAGTAGGTATAACATTATGATTAATTCGTAATTATTGACGAGACGAATTTTTTATGTGAAAGTAATGAGACGAACGAGGCGTTCTCCTCATGGTAAGAGATAACGCCTATCCATGACCATTACAGCGATATAAAGAGCTTTGAGTAACAAAACTAAGTCTAGGGCATCGCTGCTTTGGCGCTCATTACTTTAAGACATTCGATGGTTAGCCTCAACAGCTCTGTAATTTCGCTAGCTGTAGTAATCTTCAAACCGCAACACAATAATGTTTGCACACTACAATTTGGCGGCAGAATATCTGGTACCTACTTAGACTACCTCCTGCAACGATTCACGTAGACCCAGATAAACTGTCATAAAAAAAGATTACATACACGGATTAAAAATCTTTTATTGACAAAAGCCATTTCTCAAGTTTGCAATAAGTAATTTTTACAACATCCCATTGCTTGGCGCATCTTTTTTGTTTTTTGACGTCCATCAAACATTTCAATTGAAACGTGTAAATTCTTTCGTAATATTTTTCATCAATTTGCAATTGATTCAAATGATTTTGATGAATATAAAATACACAATCGATTTGAATAACAGAATTTGTTTCGTGTGCTACTAACTTTCGCATCATTAGTAGCTAGCGATCCGCCCCGGCTTCGCACGAGGGCAAATTATTTTAGCGACTTTATTACGAACGTTACAAATGCTTTGGGTAGCCACGTAACACCCTGAAAACATTACACTAATTTTTTTGGGTAATCATGTAAAACCTTGACAACATAACACTCTTTTTGGGCAGCCGTGTAGTACTCTGAAAACATTACACTCCTTTTTAGGGCAATCATGTAAAACCTTTAAAACTTAACACTCTTTTTGGGCAGCCGTGTAATACCCTGAAAACATTACACTCCTTTTTAAGGTAATCATGTAAAACCTTGAAAACTTAACACTCTTTTTGGGCAGCCGTGTAATACTCTGAAAACATAACAGTCCTACGATATTTATTTATTATAACACTCTTTTTGGGCAGTCGTGTTTTTACACGACAGGTCATGTTTTTACGACATAGCCCCCCAAAAGCTCACATTTAATTAACCCGGCGAAAGTTCGCTACCGAAAGGTCCCGAAGGCCCCGATCCATCACCGCCATTGTGCCACCTTAATAGACACCCGAACTATCGAATGAAAACGCACTTTTTTCGATTAACGTGTCGAATCGGACCCTAAACTCGGTAGGAACAATATAATCAGCTACCATTGAAAGATCCACGTATTAACACGTTTTAGCTGTACCTGCGTGTATTAAAAATAGTGATTGGGCGAAAACGTCGGTTAACGAACCATTGTGATTTTTAGTATTCGATTATGTTGATCGATGATTTATATTCGATTTTCGGGTGCTTATTAGTGAGGTTGGAGGCGGTAACGTGCCGTGAAATCGGTCGGATGCGTTGCAGTTTCGCTAATAGTGAAAAGAGATGAACGATGATACGATAAGTGGTTCGCGTAGTCAGTTTACACGCCAAAGGGCGTGAGTTCAAACACCAACAATGAGCTTAAGCTGCCGGTGAAGCAAAACATCGTGAGGAAACCATAGCATGGTTCTAGAGTACTTTCTAGTACTCGGATGGCAAGCTACCTCTCTCAAGTTGAAAGCCGTCAAGCACCTAACGGTGTGTTTCGGCAGCTTCACTTGAAAGTCAGTTCCATTCCAAGCTAGGTGTGTTTACCATCGACCACACCGTCGCTTAACACCAGATAAGCTACGGTCAAACAACTAGCCTGTAAACTTTATGAAACGGTTTACAGCAGGTTGGTTAAAAAGTTGTAATACCTACGCTAAGTAACTTTTCTATGATAGAAGTCCGCGTTGTGTTAAGCTCTATTTGCTTTATGGTCGACTGGCTAGGTATTTGACCACAGCTCATCTGACGTTAAGTGATTGTACAATAGCAGATGGTAAACACACCTAGCCTGGAATGGACCTGGATCTGAAGTGCAGCTGCTGGAACACATCGTTATGAGCTAGGCGACGGAGGTGGTAGCTAGCCAGCCGAAACTCAAAAGTTTTCCTTCACCGGTACCTCAAGCTCATTGTTTAGGGTCTGAACCCACGCCCTTTGGCATGTAAGCCGAATGCGCTAAACTGGTTCTGTTCGGTTAATTTCGGTTCTACTAAAATGTTCTACAATCTGGGGGTACGGCAGTATCCCGCCACGTCGAGCAAAAAAGCGGCACGGCCGTATCATAATTATTTACAGAAAGTTTATTATAATTAACTTTTGAACATACTAAAATGGCTAACTTTTAATAACATTTGTAAGCCAATGGAATTATTGTATACAATTTCACTAGCTTCAAAAACTCCGATAAGTTAACAATAATTTTATCGACACCTCACGCGTTCTACATTTGAAAAGCGACCAGTCCCGATTTACATATATTTCCCACTAAACATTTTCAAGGCGGAAAATATCTACATCGAAAAAAGTAAAAAGGCCCTTTTACAATACACGATGCAATAAAATAGTGTTCAAGTCGTAAGGGTCGGCAGTAAACCGCGCGCGACGGCGAGACGTCGGGCTAATCCTGATTTAGCGTGCCCGGGGATCGTATGTTATAAAGTAAAGTGGCGACACACGGACTCCTCGTGAACCGAGCTACGGAGATATCCGACCGAAGCCTTCGACTAGCTATATAATTTAAACAATTTTCGTTAACAGACTTCAAAAAAGAAGGAGGTTCTCAATTAAAGATAAAGATAAGATAAATATAAATTTAATTCACAGGGAGTGCAGTATACACAGAAAAAATCGGTTGTATTTTTTTTTGTTAGTTACCTCTCATAACTGCGTAATTTATTAACCGATTTGGAAAAATATACTTTTCGATTAGTCTTTTCTCAAAATTGATTTTTAAACCAAAATCACTGGAAAAATATGTACCTAATCCAAGTAAACGAAATTGCGTTTTTACTACCTACCTTCTAATTTACCTTCCAGCTTCAAAACTGATCAGATGATCCGGTAGGCGGCGTTTGGGCTTAGCGGAATGAAGTTTGTTTTTTTAAATTTAATTTATTTATGATGTTCAAAAAATGGGCATCGGTCTGTCCTGGTCTGTGATTTGTTTCTATGGTTGCCTGAAAGAGATCGCTTGTAGCAATAAGACCGGCCTTGTTACTTTGAGTCATAAGGTGCTTTTGTTGTTTATATATTTTAATATCTGGTATGCACAATAAAAAGCTGGTCCCTATATTTTGGTCAAAAAAACCTAAATCCACGCCAAGATTGGACCGTTTTGAAGTGGATCTGTACATCTATATACATTTAACAATACTCGAAAGATTAATTATTTATTTGAAACTTTCATAATTTTTAACGTTTATTTAATTATCTACATTTTTATATTTCTGGTGTGCACAATTAAGGGTTTCTATCGAATCAAGTTAACAACTATAGACCCAAAAGTTTGGTTGTCTTTGGCCAGTATGACATAAACTCAGTGACACTGTCGCCGCAGAGTCTGTGTGTATCGCCGAAGCGATATTTTCCTCACAATATTGTGTAGGACTCACTTCATTAAAAAATTTAAAATTCGAAGCTTTATTCGACGCTTTTGTTACGTTTGATTTGTGCGTCTGACCGTGGAAAATACAATACGATATTACGAATATTCTATATAATTTTAAGCCTTATTGCTAGGCAATAACCACCACAATCGCTTACAATTGAAACCCTAAAGGCATTCATAAGAAATGATATTTAATTTTCAGTGAATTATGTTATTTGTGAATAATTCTCATAAAGATAGATTAACTATAGATTCGTGTGAAAAGCCTTTGAGTAAGAAGCGATGATTTGTAAATGTTTCGACGTTTGTTGGGATTTATGCTGTTTATTTACACAAAATACATAAATATAAAGATTCTTAGAATTTTGACAATTAACTCATTTACCATCTAACATGACTATTATACTGCTAAATAATAAATAATTTACATTGAGACGATTGATGCCAGCATACATTCAATTTTTAATGTGTTTTTTATCCATTTTCGATCGTTGGTAACTTTTTTTTTTGTTTCAGGTGGGCTCTACAATGGATATGTCAAAATACTCGCTCGAGGCTGAAAAGTACCGGAACTATGGCATGTACCCAGACCCGTCTCGGAGCTACATCGACTCAGCGGCGTTGTCCAAAGCCTACATGTACATGGATCAGCATCAACAACGATCATATCCTATGGATATTAGCAAGATGTACTCTGAAGCTTCAGCTGCAGCAATGGCTGGTCTAAGCTCAGCTGTCAATTCTGCTCCGTCGAGTTTGTCCCCGCGGTCACCAGCAGATTCCCCTGACATGACCCCTAAAGCTCAAGATAGAACTGAGGGCAGTACGTCCTCGGGGTCGAATCCGTCCCCGTCTCTCCCGTACTATCAAGGCTCGTCAAGCCTTTTAATGCCACAATACCCAGGCCAATATACACAAGCTACACAAGGAGGTGAATTCAGGAGGCCGCTCACTGTAATATTCTGACCTGAAGCGTAAATATGCGGTGGCGATTTGTTATATGTTTGAGTTTTTGTTGTGCGTTCTTGGTAGCCGTGTGTCGCTGACGCGTTTACGAATTATTGTGATTGTTTTAGGTTTTCAAATATGTTGTATATTTTGTGAAGACAGGTTAGTGTAATTCTGGCAGGGACGAGTTAAAATTAATTCGTTTTACGTTTTTCATGAGTAAAAACGACTACGTAGATTTATATTTCGAATACTATTCAGTATTCTTTGAAAATATATTTATTTTTGATTTTTTTTGTTACGTGATCCAAAGTTCCTTCTTTATTTTCTTTTTTTAGGATTCATAAGATTTTTTTGAAAATATTGTACGAACTTGTAAATAGTAGGACTTAATATTTAAATTATGTAGAACTAGGATTTAAAAGCTTAGGTATGTCATAACTAAGTTCTTATTTAATTACATAGCGATTGCTGTTTAAAATTCTATTGATGTAGCTATTTAAAATTATACATAACGTGAAAACGAAATACCTACTACGAGATTGTTTTCGATGATGAATTTCTCAAGGCTTTGTAATTAGCACTACTCAAGATTTCTAACTTGAACTGAATTGAACTTTATTTATAAAATCTTAACTCAGTATGTACATCGTTATTATTTTGAATCTTAACATACCAATAATAAGGGTTAAGAAACATAATTAAAATTATGGTAAGATGTCCGTCAATAATACAGGTTTAAGGGGGTTCGATTTCTATACAAATTGCTTTGTTGCTTCTACTGTTTTATTCAAAAATAAGAAATTCATAAATTTGGTTTTATGCTAATAATCTACTGTTTTATTCTAGCAATTATGATTTACCGCAAATAAAGACCAAAATAAATGCCAGTAGCTGTGATTTCACTGTAAAATTATGCTCGATTTGTCCATAAATGGCAAAAATTTATTTGTATGGAAATCGAACCACCTTAAGTCAAAAGGATAATCTAGTATTTTCAAACTAGAAATTCATTCTTGTTAACAACCATTGTACGGACATAAAAATATGAACATTAAATAACATGCGCTAAATGGTACATTACTTTTTATACAAACTTAACTGGAATTGCATTCAATTATAAAGAAAAAAAGTATGTAAATGTTCTATTGTCATTATGAAACGCAAAATAATATCATACTATTTTAATAAATAATATAATACACAGAGCGTCAGGTATAAATATAACAACAATACAACGATTTATATTATAATAAAAAAAATGTAAATATTAGGCTATGATTATATATATAGTTTCAATATCTTTGTAAAACGTAAATAATAATATACCTAGTTGTTGTAAGCTACATACAGTAAGTAAACTTTGGTAGAAATATTATTGTTGTGTTGTAAAGTTTTAGGGAATTTAAATTCTGATATTAAATATACAGCATGACTGGCGAGACACCTACGATACTCGAAGGCGTGACATTTGGCGATCATATACGAAGAAAAAAAAAAAAATTTTATACGGATAAGTCCGCGTTTGACCACCAACTCGCCCGATGGTAAGCGACGATGTGGTCGAAGATCCCTAGAAGATACCTATTCACTCTGATCTTGAAAAGATCTAGATTATATCTATCAGGAAACAAGGAAGCCGGTAGCTTTTTCCATTCCTTGGCCGTACGGATGAGAAACGTAGAGTCAAAACGTTTGGTACGTACCCAAGGAAATTCCACTACGTATGGATGGTAGTGGGCCGTCTTTCTACTTGTCCTGTGGTAAAAAGGGCATGGAATAACAAGGTTGTACAGCTCGGTAGCACCTTCTCCGAAATGAATCCTGTAGAAAATTGAGACTTGCTACCCTCCGGCGGTAATTAAAAATAAATACTAACCATCTACGAGGTAAACTTAACCGAAAGTTATGTAATCAATTACGCAACGCATGCACACGACGAACCGGGCGTTATGAGGCTCTCGCGCCGACGATGGGTGGACGGGACAAGCACATACATACTTGTCGCGTGATCATTTTATCAGCGTCGAGTGTATCCACGCTTCATTTATTTATAGAGAAATTTGACCAAAAATTAAGTACCTAATTTCATTACATAATTTTAACGAGAATCAAGTACCGATCACTCTCCCAGTATCATAGTTGTCTCACCAGCCATCCTGTATATTTCAACTCAACTCTTCTGATTTATCTAAATGAATACCTAGGAGAGAAGAAAATTGTTGAACTTTTTTTTGTAACGTGCATTTCAGTAGGTACCTATCTTGAAATAAATGTTTCATGTGCTTTTTTTTAATCAGTCATATTTATAACAATGTCATGTTGCATTTATTGTGTTGCCATAATTGAAAATTGCCTACATTCAAGTACTCAAAGTCAGTGCCAGCATTTAAAACATTCAATGTATGTATTATTTTTCTCCTCTTAGACGTTAATTGTATTTTATAATGAAAAATTCAGTCCTAAAATGTAAAGGACTTAAGTGAATATTTAATATTTGTAAAAAGACTATAGATCCTGATTAAAAATTATGCGTACCTACCTAATAAAAATAATTAAAGTCACACTGTATTTCATTTTAAGCTACTTTACCTGACCATTTAAAATATTATCTGAAAGTTAGAATTTAGATTCATAAATAAAAAAAAAAATCTAAAAAGCTTAAAAACACTGAAAATAATAATAATATGTTAATAAATTAACGGGCAAGTCTTGTGAAATAAGGCAATCGATGTGTTTTTGTCAACATTTTTGTGCCGTTATACATCATGTGGAAGTTTGAAATTAATGAATACTATAGTACATATCCTGAATTATTATCCTTGGAGAAAAAATAGTTTCAAACGCTTTTCGTTTCTTGAAATTATGAAATAGAATATGGCCAAATTATTTTTAATCCGTAATCTTGACATCAAAATAATTATAGGAAAGGCGCAATTTTATAGATGCTAACTTTGATGCAGATACATTTAAGGCTTAGACCTTTTATTGTACGTTTTGTTTATTCTATTAGCAGATAAGTACGGATAGTTTGATGAAAATTTCTGATAGTGCCTGCTGAAAATCTCTTTTCTGCGTTACGTCTGTTGCTGTTTTATTTTGGTAGGCGCTACAAACCATCGAGAATCTCTGAATCTGACAATCTAACGTCACGAGTCTCGTGGTCGTGTATAGCACGTCACGAGAGGGCGCGCGGTGGCGGCGGTACCGAGCACCGCGCGCATGCTTCCCGCCCGTTTTGTATTTGACACTTGACACTGGCAAATATTCAAAACGCGATGCCAAAACAAAAAAAAAAACTTCTGTCATAATGTAACAGATAATCAATGTAAAATCCGCTTCCGGCAATAGGAATAAACATTCTGTCTCCTTCTTGCTCGTGGCTATAGTAATTTAACTCTCCTTATCTATTTTAGCGTGACGTCAATGTATTCAAATCTAACGTCAGACGTATATACGTCTGTGTGAGTGGAAAATATCAATGTAGGTGTTCAAGCAGAAGTTCCCACGGTCGAGGACTTGGCCCTTAAGTGATACAATCATGATTTAGTAAAATAGTTCAAAATAATTTCATCAAAATAAGCACTCGCTTTCATTGCAGGGCTAAAACTAAAACCGGCCAAGTGCGAGTCGGACTCGCGCACGACGGGTTCCGTACCATTACCTATCTATAAAAACGGCTAAAAAATAACGTTTGTTGCTTAGGAGCCCCCTTAAATATTTATTTTATTCTATTTTTTAGTATTTGTTGTTATAGCGGCATTAGCGGCAACAGAAATACATCATCTGTGAAAATTTGAACTGTCAAACTATCACGGTTCACGAGATACAATCTGGTGACAGACGGACAGCGGAGTCTTAGCAATAGGGTCCCGTTTTACCCTTTGAGTACGGAACCCTAATCAAAAGTGTATCATAAAAATGAAATTGTCATTTCCAAATTCTAAGTAGGCACATTACGTCTCTACTATGTTTGTTTAGTCATTTCAATTCATTGGTTTTATTATGCGTTAAAATAATAATTACAAAAAACATAGTCGCAATTTTTAACACATCGGTATACGGTTCAATATTGTCTAAACCTCTATGAGGAGAACGTCAATGTTGCCATAGCGCTCCTAAAAAACTTCCCCTATGTTTTTACATAAAATATGCGAGCACTTGATAGATATCATTGGTACGGCACGGCAAGGGTATGGTAGTGATTTGGCAGAAAATAAACAAACCCCCCGTCTTTTGTATCGGCAAATTACGGTGGAATAACAAAAACAATGCTCGCCCTCTAATAGGAATAAAACTATACAGTATGTTTAAATATAGCGTAACGTTGATAGCTTAGTGGTTAGTGCAGGCGGTTCGCACGCCAAAGGGTTCAAACCCCAACAATGATCTTGAGCTGCCGGTGAAGGAAAACATCGTGAGTAAACCATAGCATGGTGGTTGGGTACTTTCTAGTACTCGGCTGGCTACCACACACATTTGCTTGAATAAAACAGTAGATTAATAACATAAAATAAAATTTATGAAGTACTTATGAATATATGATTTTTAAATGAAACAGTAGATTTATGCCAATAATCTACTGTTTTATTCAAGCAGTTGTGAGTTACCGCAAAGAAAGACCAAAATAAATGCCAGTAGCTGTGATTTCACTGTAAAATTATGCACCATTTGCCCATAAATGGAAAAAAATTATTTGTATGGAAATCGAACCACCTTAAGTTGTAAATCTGCCGCCAAGCAACTAACGGGTGTGTTTCGGCCGCTTCACCTAAGAGTCAATCCAGGCTTGGTGTGTTTACTATCTTCAGCTACATTGTCACGTACTTATAAATACTAGCTGCGCGCCGTGGTGTTACCCGCTACATGTTTTCGGGATAAAAAGTGCTAATCCAGTGTCTCAGCTACCTCCATTCCAAATTTCATCCAAGTTTAGTAGTTTTCTCGTGAAAGAGTAACAAACAAACATCCATCCATCTAAACTTTCAAATTTATAATATTAGTAGGATGCATAATTTAAAAATAACATTGTCTTTTACTAATTATATATATAACAAGTTACAAAGAAGCATCCTGTATATTAGCTGTACGCACAGCTCTCCCCAGGTCGGCACAAAACGCGGCAAAATCAACAAACCCCGCGTCCGACGCAGATTGTTGATATTAACAACAATCAACACTAATAAATACACGCTCTGATTGAGAAATTGTCGTTTAAACAACCTTCAATATGGTAGAGTCTTAGCTATAAAAGTAGTAAAAAACAAAATGATATAAATGCCAGTATATAGTAAGCCATTATCACTAGCTGAATGTTTTTTTTTTTTTTTTATATTAGATAGGCTTGTGTTTGACCGCCATCCCGCCTGATGTTAAGCGAAGATGCGGTCTACGGTGGAGCACGCTCGCCTAGAAGAAACCGATTCACTCGCGACTTGAAGGTACCCAGACTATATTCATTGGGGAACACCCACTCGGGCAGCTGATTCCAATGTCTAGCGGTACGCATGAAAAAGGTGGAATCAAACCGCTAAGTCCGCATTTCCCGTAGTCAATATTAAGTCAATATTAAGTCCCGTAGTCCGTAGTCAATATTTCCCGCAGACAGTACACAGACAGAACAGACAGACAGTAGGACAAGGAAGTAAATAAATAAACGTAGGGCATTGCACACAGCGCCATCTGGACTCGAACTTATCCCAACTTGTGTGATGGAAGTTAGATAACTTATAGAATACATAAATACTTTTTTTTTTATTCAAGCAATTGTGATTTACCGCAAATAAAAACCAAAATAAACGCTAGCAGCTGTGATTTCACTGTAAAATGATGCTCCATTTGTCCATAAATGGAAAAAAAAATATTTGTATGGAAATCGAATCACCTTAAGGCAGACTACCAATGAGCCAACAGGGCTGTCGTGTAAGTGATCATAACATATCTAAGGGTCCGTTTTTACCTTTTGAGGTAGGTACAGACCTCTAAAAACAGAACACCATAACATATTTTTACACATTGTAAAAGCTATAGCTTTCATGAATCATCTCAGTAAAAAGACAATACCTACCTAAATAAATATAGCGGCTGTAAGTCACCGCAAACTAAAGTAACAAACAAACATAAATTTCCTGAATCTTGAACAAGTTGCAAAACTGTAGACATAAATTACTGGCTGTCATTCGACAGACGCTGTCAGGGGGCACCGTAGGTACTGTTACTTTGTCTATGGCCACTGTCAATACGCAAGGTTTATATGAAAAACACTCTTTGTCCAGAACCCTCTGGGAGTTTAAACCCTCGCTATTTCTTGAAGATTACCTCTACTCTTCGAGTAATATTGATTATATGAGATATTGATGTCAAATTCATTGTTGGTAGGAAAAAGGAAGCTGTTGTTGTATATAAGTTGTAAAATAATTGTGAAGTTATTGAAAGTTTCTGTCTGTTATTGTATAGACGGGATAATGGACCGCGTGTGTAGGTAGGTATAGGTATATCACGTTTTGAGATAACGTTGCCGACCTTGGAAATACATAGGCATCATCGTAGCGCTTGTTGCGTACCTACATAGGTAAATAAATAAATATCGTAGGGCATTACACACAGCGCCATCTGACCCCAAACTAAGTAAAGCTTGTACTATGGAAGTCAGATAACTGATAGCATACTTAAATAGTTTTTTTTTTGTAAATACATTCTGTGTCTGGTTGTACTTATGATACATACAAACACATTTGTTTTTATATCACAAAATGCTTGTCCTGTGTGGGAATCGAACCCACGCCCTTTAGCTCTCGAAGCAGACATACTACCAATGAATCAACAGGGCTGTCAAATAACATTGAACTGTTACGTGCAATCTTGTAATCTTGAAACTGTTACGTGTATGTATTGATTTCTGACTAGCGGACGCCTCGCGTTTCCCCCGCGTAATTCCCGTTCCCGTGGGAATACAGGGATAAAAAGTAGCCTATGTCACCCGGGGATAGCGTAGCTTCCCAACAGTGAAAGAATTTTTGAAATCGGTCCAGTAGTTTCGGAGCCTATTCATTACAAACAAACAAACAATCAAATCTTTCATCGTTATAATAGTATAGTTTTTTTTTTAATTATTAATTTGCCCCATCGGGCAGGCTAAAGCTGTAAAGCCATACTGCCTTGTCTTAAGTGTTATTTCTGCTGTCTCTTAGCTATAGTTATGGTCAAAGTCCAGTCTTAGTCATGTCTAGTCCGTGTCAGTCAAGTCCAGTCATGCTTTAGTAAAATACCTAGTGGTGACTTTACTATAAAGCTTCGATCGAGTTTTGGAAGCAACACGAAAAGTTTCACCACATTATACCATTTTGCTTGTAATTCGGCACTTTATGAATAAAACAGCATCCATATTTATGCATAAACACTCGACAAAACACTAGTTTTGGAAAAAAATACAACAGAGCGACACGATTCTTCCCGCGTTCCCGCCAAAACTCCTAATAGTATAGAGGATAGATAAATAAAGAACTTTCAAAAACAAAAACAACAGTCAAGAACAGGCGTAATGTCTTACCATCAGAAAGGCGTTTTAATCGTTTCAATACTTTAAACATAAAAATAACTTACTATAATTGTTTAATGTCGATTGTATTGCACGAAAAAATCATGAGAACTTTGTTCAAAACACTTGACTCATAAAATTGACAGTGAAAAGATAATTTTCAGGAACAATGCTCTGACCGCTGTTTCCCGCCTTCTCTTTTGTAGATTTTGACAGACCTGACCTGTCAACTGTCAAATGCCACGTGTCGCCGCGTGCGCTTTAAACTGTTATCGCAGATTTGACAGCTGCTTGTCAAAATTAAAGACTTGGGGTGTTGAGACTTGTGGGTGGCAGTGTGTGATAATGTGGTTTTGTTATTGTTAAACTTTAATTGAATATTTAAATTTGAATATCACAAAGGGAGATATTTTTTTTAATTTGAAGATTCATCTCCTGCCACTGGTGGAACAGAATACTTGAACAGTTGAACTCATTTTTTTTTGTTTAATTTGCCCTATCGGGCAGGCTAAAGCTATAAAGCCATACTGCCTCGTCTTCAGTTTTTGCTATAATTCATGTCTTACATCTATAGTTACAGTCAAAGTCTAGTATTGGTCAAGTCCTGTCCGTGTCAGTCAAGTCCAGTCACGCTTTAGTAAAGTAGTGGCGACTTTACTTTAAGCTTCGATGGAGTTTTGGAAGCAACACGAAAAGTCATGTTTCACCACATTATATAATTTCCCCATATTCGTGCTTGTTATTTGGCACTTTATGAATAAAACACCACCATTTTTATGCATAAACACACGACAAAACACTACTTTTAAAAAAAATACAACGGAGCGACACGACTCTTCCCGCGTTCCCGCCAAAACTCTCAGTTGAACCCAAGTTTACTTGATTGCCTAAAGTATTTTTTTAACGAATAGGCTTACCTCTATCTCGCGAGATGTTAGAAATAACAATTATTTCACCTCAAGTGATCTGTACCTAATCTGTCAACAGGAAAATAAATGAATATTGTTCATTGCTGGGTAGATAAAATCTATTTGTGCAAAAACTCAGTCTTCGATTTCACAACAATGTACCTAAATTCAGCAGCACGATAATTTTCAATAAAACATTCACCAAATTGATCAGCCATGGAAACTGAAACTAAAATTATGTATTGTAATTTTTAAATCATTGCGCTATTGAAAACCTGACGAATCAAGAATTTACGTAATTTATCACGCGATAAAAATTAGGTGGAATTTTACATATAATAAATAAGTATGAATAGCTTACTCAAAATTAATTACTGAAATTATCGTAACACCTCATGGAACTCCGTAATTAGGCATGATAGAAATTACAGCTTTTATCGATAATTATCAACAAGGCTGTAGGGCTGAGGCGTAGCGCATCAGGGCAAATTATAATTTACGATAATTATTGTTGTACTTAAGTATAGTTTTCATACACGCTTAGACTTGGACGGTAACACATTCAATTTGATACGTATACCACGAAAACACATTGTGTTATGTAATCTATAAACAGTTAAGAAAAATTAGCAATGATAGCTCAGCGGTTAGCGCGGTAGGTTCACATGCCGAAGGGCGTGGGTTCAAACCCCGACAATGAGCTTGAGCTGCCGGTGAAGGAAAACATCGTGAGGAAACCATAGCATAGTGGTAGGGTACTTTAGTACTCGGCTGGCTAGCTACCACCCTCAAGTTGAAAATCTGCCACCAAGCACCTAACGGTGTGTTCCGGCAGCCTCACTCACGAACCAGTTCCATTCCAGGCTAGGCGTGATTTACCATCTTTGACCACACCTTCACTTAACCACAGCTCACCTGCCTGACAATTATAAAAAAAAAAACTATTTAATGATTATTTTTTTTTTTTTTTATGTAAAAAGTAATGAGACGAACTAGACGCTCTCCTGATGTTAAGAGACAACGCCTGTCCATGACCATTGCAGCGATACACAGAACTTTGAGTAACAAAACAACGTCCAGGGCATCGCTGCTTTGGCTCTCATTACTTTGAGACTAGATGGTTAGTCTCAACAGCCCAGTAAATTTGCTAGCTGCAGTACCCTTCAAACCGGAACACAGTAATGTTTGCACACTACTGCTTGGCGGCAGAATATCTGGTACTGCGGTGGTACCTACCTAGACGACCTCCTGCTAAGGAAATCTACCACCAAGTAAATCTATCAGTTATTTGACTGCTACAGTACAAGCTTTGCTTAGTTTGCGGTCCGATGGCGTTGATTGTAATGTCCAACGATATTTATTTATTTTAACTTTACGACACGTCTATTTTGCTATCAGTAAAGCTCAGTAAATGTATTCATGGAACGCCCCAAACAGTAGACGTGACAAAAGATTCATTTAATTAAGTATTAACACAGCACGTGTTCGATATGCATCTCTTTAGGTATAAACTTGTGCGCATTATAATAGGATGGTACTTCTGTCTCAATATGATGCGGACAATACCACGGTATTCAGTAGGTAAGTAGGTCGATAAGTATTAAATAAAATAAATAAATATCGTAGGACTATACACACAGCGCCATCTGGTCCCAAACTAAGCAGAGCTTGTGTGATGGAAGTCAGATAACTGATAGAATACATAAATACTTTTTTTTTTTGTAAATACATACTTATAATACATACAGAACACCCAGACACAGAACAAACATTTGTTTAATCACAAAATGTTTGCCCTGAGTGGGAATCGAACCCACGCCCTACCGCTCTCAAGGCAGATATACTACCAATGAGCCAACGGGGCTGTGTATTTTTAACTGATTTTAAAAAAGAGGTTTTTAATTTGTCGCAATTTTTTTTATATATGTTTTTATGTAAATGTAATGAGACGAACGATGCTCTCTCCTGATGGTAAGAGATAACGCATGCCCATGACCATTGCGGCGATACACAGAACTTTGAGTAGCAAAACAAATTCCGGGATATCGCTGCTTTGGCGCTCATTACTTTGAGACATTCGATGGTTAGTCTCAACAGCCCAGTAATTTTGCTAGCTGCAGTACCCTTCAAACCGGAACACAGTAATGTTTATAAACTACTGCTTGGTGGCAGAATATCTGGTACTGCGGTGGTACATACCTAGACGACTTCTTGCTAAAGAAATCTACCACCAAGTGTTCCCCGTTACTCGAAGGCACCTGGACCGCATCGAGACATTTTTTTTTTTGTTTAAAAAGGTATACTTCCCAGGTGGTCACATTGTCACCAAGTTAGGATCTGATTGATTCATTGATAACTCTTTATTGTATACACGAAAATACAGAAAACAGAAGAAATAAACTTAAATATATAGGTACTAGATAATCTAGCCTATCCCCAGTAAAAAAATCTACTGACATATGTACGTTGTACCTTCATCTCGTGTAGTTGATGATGAACTAACATAACGCTGGCCTGTATTTTGCCCAATGTATGAGTATTACCATACTTAACTCGGCAATTGAGCCAGCGTTTTGGGAACTATTTCCATTGATAGAGACCTTTTACATTACTTTATTTTAAGAAAGAAAGAAAAAAGTTTTATTTTGCAACAAGCACAAAAACAAACAGAGGACAGACAAAAGTTACAAAATAGATTTTAATAATTAAAAGGAGCAGTATACCAGGTCCCTCATCGCTGTTCGTGCAGGGAAATAGCGGATCGCCTCGGCCACCACGCGCTTTCATGCAGTAGGAGTGCTGGGCGTATATCGCGGCACGCCAGCTTAAACGACGTCATCCGTCGGGCTTTTGTCAGTGCCGGCGTCCCATCAGTTGTAGAACCAAACGGACTGATGCGTGACGACGGCAAGAGACCCGACGGGATGACCCTTATCCCTTGGAAGATGGGACGGCCTCTTGTGTGGGACGCCACTTGTGTCGACACCTTGGCGCCGTCTCATCTTCCTGTGACTTCGGGACAAGCTGGTGCTGCCGCATCTAAAGCTGAAAACCTCAAACGGCACAAATATAGTTATTTGGATAGAATGTATCTTTTTGTGCCGTTTGGGGTTGAAACTTTAGGTCCGTGGGGGCCGGCCGCTCTCGAACTGTATCGGGACCTGGCCAAGCGTCTAGAGGAGGCTTCAGGTGACCAGAATGCTGGTATCTACTTTGGCCAAAACTAAGCATTGCCATCCAGCGTGGCAATGTTGCCAGCATTCTGGCCACATATCCCTCCTCTGACGGTTTTTTAGACAAAGTTTTTTGTATACATTTTGTAAATAGTATAATTTAAGGTATTTTTTATTTTATAATTAAAATCTATTTTGTAACTTAAAATTAATTATTAATGTATTAGTTTCTCTGTAGTATGTCATTGTATGTTAGGATATAATAGCTTTATTATGTAAAATACATAAATAAATGATGAAGATGTACCTACCCATAGAAAAACCTTGATTCCCACACAAACTTATACATTTATAATGTTAGTGTAAAATTTCTCCCAGAAAATAGAGAGTCTATTTTTTGCCTAGATATTTAACCCTTCTATCGAATCACGATTTGCTTTATGTACTAGACTTATTTCAAAACCACATTAATCTCCTAGAACCACAGATCTTTTACAGAGCTTTGTGTTGTTCATAATAAGGGTCGTATTTCTATAGCAAGGCTTTATATTCGGTCGACATTGCCATTGTGCGGCGTACACGTCTGTGCCATTGTCGGCTCTGTGATATTATATGAGTTTCATGTATGATAGGGATTTTGTAGAGGTTGGAAGACTAGATATGCAATGTGGTGGAACAGTAAAAACCAAAAAATAGGACCTTCATTATAGTAAGAAAGAAGGAAAATAATTTTATTTTGTAACACACAGAACAAAACACAACAAACAGTTACAAAATAGGGGCTCACCTCAGCATTACTGGTCATAGGTACTATAGGTACTAAGTGGTATGACCGGCGCTGGTCTAGATTCAGATTCAGATTCAGATTATTTAATCACATTATAACAGAGTTTCGTTATACTAGGTAAGTCAATTCAATACATTAGCTGAATAATAATTGAAAAAAATAAATTATAAAAATTAAGATGTCAAAAAATATTATGTAAATGTCATATTGAGTCAATTAATTAATTAAATAATACATTTAGATATAGGTACATTACGAATTGCATTAGTCAACATCACATGTAAAAGATCTAACTAGACAAATAGATGGTAACTCTTGTGCAAACAAAACTGCATCTGCAAAGTAACATCTGTAGCGATGATAGCTCAGTGATCACGATCAATTCACACGCCGAAGAGCGAAAGTTCAAACCCCAACAATGAGCTTGAGCTGCCGGTGAAGGAAAACATCGTGGCGAAACCATAGCATGGTGGTAGGGTATTTTCTAGTACTCAGCTGGCTAGCTACTACCTTCAAGTTAAAAATCTACCGCCAAGCATCTAATACTCATTGTAGATGTGTTTATTATCCTCAATCACATCATTACCATCAGGTGAGCGGTGTCAAATAACTAGCCTGTCAACTGTTAAAAAAATCAAACCATACTAAACGAAGTAATTTTCGGGTAAGCGAAGCCTCATCCAGTTCCGTATTAGTCGCTGTCCCAAGCTCTACGAATAAATGTTGTGTTATATATTGTCATAATGGTTTCAAAACGTTATATCAGCGTAATGGAGTTTTTGTCTGTTTGTGCTGAACATACTTGCTAGCACGTAGATTATAAAATTGTAGTAACATTTTCAGAAGACGTATCGTAAGTTTTGGGTTCAACCCCTAGCTCACATTAAAGGAATCTTCTGCTGCATGAATGTAAACTATAATGTAACCTACGGTCTGCATGTAAACTATAATGTAACCTACGGTCTGCATGTAAACTATTATGTAACCTACGGACTGGATGTAAACTATAATGTAACCTACGGTCTGCATGTAAACTCTAATGTAACCTACGGTCTGCATGTAAACTATAATGTAACCTACGGACTGGATGTAAACTATAATGTAACCTACGGTCTGCATGTAAACTCTAATGTAACCTACGGTCTGCATGTAAACTATAATGTAACCTACGGACTGGATGTAAACTATAATGTAACCTACGGTCTGCATGTAAACTATAATGTAACCTACGGACTGGATGTAAACTATAATGTAACCTACGGTCTGCATGTAAACTATAATGTAACCTACGGCCTGGATGTAAACTCTAATGTAACCTACGGTCTGCATGTAAACTATAATGTAACCTACGGACTGGATGTAAACTATAATGTAACCTACGGTCTGCATGTAAACTCTAATGTAACCTACGGTCTGCATGTAAACTATAATGTAACCTACGGACTGGATGTAAACTATAATGTAACCTACGGTCTGCATGTAAACTATAATGTAACCTACGGTCTGGATGTAAACTATAATGTAACCTACGATCTGAATGATAGGTATCAGAGTGGTTACGAGTGTTTTATAACACACGTTACACAAATAATCTTCGGTTATGATTGAAAAACGTTACTTCTTATGTATTCTTTATAATAACAACTCAAACAACACTCAACATAAACCATACAAAAAGTTAGCCGCCTTTGTCTTTAGGTATGGTGTAATGAAACTTTTAAATTAACTTAACAGCATAACGTCGACGCTTCGATTATATAACATTGTGGACCAGCCGACCCCAATCGTCACCCTCTTGTATCGTGGAGTAGCAATATAGAAAAGTGAAAGACGAATTTAATTTTTGTTTAACTCTGGCATCAGCAGAAAGATTTTACTCGATACCTTGAAAGTACCGGCTAAAGTTGAAGGATTCACATAACAGAACTATTGTGACTAGTTATTTGTTAAGGTGGTTCGATTTCCATACAAACAATTTTTTCCATCTAAGGACAAATGGAGCATAATTTTACAGTGAAATCACAGCTACTGGCATTGATTTTGGTCTTTATTTGCAGCAAATCATAATTGCTTGAATAAAACAGTAGATCATTAGCATAAAATCAATTTTATGAATGGTTTATGAATTTACGATTTTTTAATAAAACAGTAGATGCTAATAATAAAATCTACTATTTTACTCAAGCAATTGTGTTTTACCGCAAATGAAGATCAAAATAAATGCCAGCAGCTGTGATTTCACTGTAAAATTATGTTCAATTTGTCTATAAATGGAAAAAAAATATTTGTATGGAAATCGAACCACCTTAAGTTATGTTTAATATTTCTTTGTTCTATTATATTATATTCGCGTATCTGAATCTTATTAAATTTTATTCAGTCGCGTCCGCCCCAATAGTTTGGAAAACATCGTGAGGAAACCAAAGCATGATGGTAGAGTTTGAATACTTCCTTGGTACTCGGTTGGCTAACCCTCAAGTTGAAAATCTGCCACTAAGCATCTAACGGTGAGTTCTGGCAGCCTCACTTGTGAGCCACTTCCATTTCAGGCCATACATAAACACCACACCGTCTCAACATCAGATGAACAGTGGTCAAACAATTATCCTGTCAACCAGAAAAAAGTTTGCCTTTTTTTAGATATTTCCCATACTAGTCCAAACGTGTAGTCACCTCAGCTTACGCCGCGGAGTCTAGGCAAATCACTTCTTGCCAGCAGACAAGTTTCATGTATTCATGAAGCTTTCAAGTTGTTAGAAGTTTGAAAGTAGATTTTCTCTCAAACTCTGTATATATGAAATGGTTTCTAAGTAAAACATCGCGGCGTATTCATGCTCTCAAAGATATCAATCATTCTTTAAACGGTTGCAAGAATATCATGTTTGATATTTCATTTGGTAGCTGCATCCTGAGCTAAGGAACGTGGGTTCGAATTCAGTACAAATAATTTTTTGCCATTTATGGGCAAATGGAGCATAATTTTACAGTGAAATCACAGCTGTAGATGTCACTATTCGAAATATC
The DNA here is from genome assembly GCA_905404145.2 of Biston betularia. Classification (NCBI taxonomy): domain Eukaryota; kingdom Metazoa; phylum Arthropoda; class Insecta; order Lepidoptera; family Geometridae; genus Biston; species Biston betularia. The sequence continues at coordinate 1,674,782 of FR989863.1, forward strand.
CTCTAAGGTTTACTTATTAAAAAAAAAACAACTTAACCGACTTTAAAATAGAAGGAAATCCTTTCCTTTTTTGAATCGGTCTAAATCGAATTCGATTGTACGTTTTTTTTATTTTACGTAATCATTCCGCCAATTATGAATCAATTTTGATGATTGTTTTTTTTTGTTTGGTAGATCATACTTCAAAGGATGCCCCATATAAATGTTAAAACACATCCTCGTTTGAAATTCGCGCTAATTTTTAATTTATTTTTATTCTGCCAGATCGTTAACTTTTTGTCACAGATTTTATTGATCGAACACTAATCGTTAACTTATACAGCTTGACAAAAAAGGTCATTCTAGGGATGGTGTTAAGGAATTCCTCGCTCCCATGACGTTTTTTGGTGTTTTACACTGCCACAGCTAAATCTCATTGTTGGACGCCAAGGTGAATCAGCTTTTATTGGATCAGGTGGTATTGTGGAGGAATAAAAGACCTCGAAAAGGATCACGAACATGTAGCTTTAAAATGAATAAAGAAGATACCTAGGCCGTTAATTTAAAGCCTTATAATTAAGTAATTTTTATAAAAAAATAAAACTTTTACAACCTTTTTTACAACTTGATAATCTGTTTCTGTTTTTCTTTCCATTCCAAAGGTTGTCTCGAAGAAATCGCTCCAGGCAATAAGACCGCAGTGATACACCATTTATGTATTATATTGTTTTGTTATGTTCTTTATCACTTTTTTTATGTTTCATATTTGTATGTTGTAGTGTTTTGTGTTTTTTGTTTTGATGTACCTACCTAATAAAGTCATATTCTATTCAACTTTATTCCGCGGTCAGGTTACATTGTTTTATTTCAAAAATCCGATGCTTACATCAGATGGTGATGAAACCGGAAGGTAAGTGAACACCACTGAAAAGTTGTGAATTTTCGTGTTGCTTTCAAAAATCTTAAGTCTTGTAGTACGTACCTAATCACTATTTTACTAGGGCATGACTGGACTCGACCATGACTTACTTTGATTTTTAAATAAAATGTATTTAAAATGTGGAAATCACACTGACTAAATATGCGGTTTTGTTCTTTTAACAGACGTGCGGATTTGATTTACGCTGACCACTGGCGGCAGGTCGTCTACCATCTACCAACTGAGAGAGAAAGGACCAAGTAATAATGTTTTTACTCGTTACTTTGTCAATTGCCGTAGTTATATAAATATATAAATAAATATTGGAGGACACTCCAATATTTATTTATATGTATAATATATTTAACACGACGCCATCTAGTCCCAAACTAAGCAAAGCTTGCACCTACTATGCGGGAACCAGACGGCTGACTATACTGATAATACTTAAATACATTTTTTTTGTAAATACATACTTAAAATGCATATATACAGTACACCCAGACACAGAACAAACATCGACGTTAGTCATACATATGTTAGTCCTGAGTGGGAATCGAACCCACCCCCTTCAACTTTCGAAGCAGACATATTACTAATGAACCAACAGGCTGTCGAGTTGGCGCTCAGATTATTTCTATATACTAGACGTCACCGAACTAAACTCATCCTTCACAAATATTTATGAATGAAAAAAAAACTGTGTCAAAAAAACGGCCGAAGTTTATGGTGTCAGTTACAGATGATTTTTTATCACTTCCTCTTCTTTCAAAGGGTTTTTTATTTACAAAATGTATTGCACTAATAAAAGGGCAGGTGTGTGAAGTTGCACCCAATGATTAGGCAAACGGTTACTTGATAGTTATTTAAAAAACCTGTCAAGTGAAAATAAGATTCACCGAGAGCTCCGTACTATTCTACAGTTAGTATCAATTGATCTGGATCTCGTGGATTCAATTTCTAACTATGAATATTTATGTAGGTATAGGTACATGTTGGAAAAATAATTAAATAATAAAGTAAAAACTTCTTTGTCCTTTTTGAGTGATTTTTGGTAGGGCAAAACTTATGCATAGGTTCACATCACCGCCTTGCTAATACGACGTGTGTATACTTCAATAGGCACTCCTCATGACTGCCTTTTTTGGAAATGTTCTTTACGTGCCAAGAAATTCAATAAAAAATAAAAAAAAGTCAAATCATCAAACAAAACAAAACAAAAATCATTTATTCATTTTTTTTCATCTTCAAATTAATTGCTGAAAAGAGTATCCGAAGCAGGGTTAGTACGATCAAATCAAACTTGGTTGGTCAGGGATGTGAACACGGGCAGTGAAAGTAAGCGTAAATCCATGTTTAAAGATTTTCAATCTATACCTAAATAGCAAGCTCTAGGTACAGGTTTCCAGTCCCTACAACGTGATGAACCCAGCATCTGCACGGCAATAAAATTCGATGCTTAGAAATCGTCTCATTTTATCTCCACTCCCAATTTCACACTAATTCATCACATGGAATCATTGTTGTACCTATAAGCAATCTACATAATAAATTTTCATTCAATATTATGTTTAAAATACTTACCTACACGGATATTTTTTCTTGCATGAATTAATTTGATGTAAATTGCTGGAAAGTGTTTACAAAGCAGCATTGGTAGGTTTATGTAGCATTTGGTAGAGATGAAAACACTGGTTTGGAAGGTTAGGAGTGTTGATGCGAATCGAAAGGGAGCCCTTAAACCTACACTTATATCGCAAATGCTAAACACAGTAAGGGCTCCCTCCCCTGTAACGCGATCAACCTGCACGGCGATTACCTACTTACAACTTACATTAATTGCTGACAAATTTCGTCTCTTGATATTTTACTTTGTTAGAAAATACCCCGTAAGTGTACTTTAACAGCTAATTTTTACGATTCAAAAGATTTCAAATGATTGGTAGATGGTGACTGCTTATTGATATGGTTCCGCTAGACACACTGCTTGTGAGCTTGGAACCCTAAAAATATTGTATTATCAATGGCCTTTAAGGGTCGCCGCCATTTTCGAAAACGTTCTATTCAGGTCATTCATGGGTTATAAAGTTTTTTTGAAGATTGATGAGTTGTTAGTATCAGTTTTATATAAGTAGGTGAGGGTGGGAAAAAGTAATTAAATATGTATGTGTATCGATATTTCTTATATATTTTATTGTTATTACCTAAGTCTTAAGGTGGTACGATTTCCATAGAAATAATTTTTTGCCATTTATGGACAAATGGAGCACAATTTTACAGTGAAATCACTGCTACTGGCATTTATTTTGGTGTTTATTTGCGGTAAATCACAATTGCTTAAATAAAACTGTAGAGTATTAGCATAATCTACTATTTTATTCAAAAATCATAAATTCTTAAATAATTCATAAATTTGACTGTTTGCAAAAGCAATTGTGATTTACCGCAAATAAACACCAAAATAAATGCCAGTAGCAGTGATTTCACTGTAAAATTGTGCTCCATTTGTCCATAAATGGCAAAAAAATATTTCTATGGAAATCGAACCACCTTAAAGACAGAGCTCAACAAATGAGCATCAAAAACTTACGGACACATTTTTTTTTATGGTTGTCAAAGCTATGTGTTTGACTACAAATCAGCAGGGTCAAAGATGGCAGCAAACGCTCATAACCTGGAAAACCAAATTAGCTGTAAATAAGATAGCTGGTTCATTCACCGTATGGTATTTTACAAATGACTGTTACAATTTTCTGAGTCGTCACCCAAAAAACTATTAAAACCAAGTTTTATCCCCTTTACGTAGGCACTGTGAAAATCCATGCTTATTTCGCCCACGAATCGTACCTACCTACTCTCATTCATAATCATTCATAACATTCAAATAAAGCATGCAACAACGCACGGGGCACAATAGGGTACGGCGGGGTACTGCGGGGGTGTGGGATCCATTGTGCCCCCACAATGCACCTGCGAGAGAACCTGTAGGGTTATATCGATTTTCGGGACTCAGTAGGGCGATCGGGGTTGTCTGGACGATTTAGATATTACTATTTAGCGTACACATTATTATCGTTTGCTACAATAAGGTAGTGTAGTCAGTTATTCTGCCGCTAAGCAGTAGTGTGTAGACATTACTGTGTTCCGGTTTTAATGGTACTGCAGCTAGCAAAATGACTGGGCTGTTGAGACTGGCCATCGAAGGTCTCAAGGTAATGAGCGCCAAAGCGGCGATTCTCTGGACTTTGTTTTGTTACTCAAAGTTCTGTGTATCGCTGCCATGGTCATGGACAGGCGTTATCTCTTACCATCAGGAGAGCGTCTTGTTCGTCTCATTACTTTTTACATAGAAAAAAAAAAAAATGTGTCTCGAAAAATTTACATTAAATCACTGAAGATGATAGCATTGCCCATTTTCGGGTGTGTTAATTATAATTAAACATTGTTGTTAATCACAAATACATATGTAAATGTAATTTTAATTGTCAATCCCGCTTGTTTTTTCCAACAACCGTCAAGCCTTGTTTGTTCATGAGGCACATTTACTCCGACACTGGGGCTGGTGACTCAGCCTAGACGGTTATGTAGGACGTACAAGTCGACTAGGTAGGTATGTCAAGGTTTGACTTTGGTCAACTAGGAAGTATGTGAAGGTTTATTTTTGGTCAACTAGGTAGGATCGTAAAAGTTTCACAAAGGCCACAAATGAATGGAAAAAGCCTTTTTCGGATTCTGACCTTTTTGTTATAATTATTATCATGGGTACTAACTAGTACTATTGGTACTTAACTTATGTTATGCTTACATGTAGTCTACGATGGAGCACGCTTGCCTAGATAAATCAATTCATTTGCAACTGTTTATCGTAGGTATAGCTTAGTAGTTTTTTTTTTTTTATTTATCTATTTTTTTTCTAATTTGTGCTGTAATTGTAAACATTTGAAATTTGACTTAAGGATGTATCAAGGGACTTGGGAACGTAGACAGTAACATATAATTTTATGTATTCGTCTTATTATATTCAAAACGAAACGTTTACTTATAACTAAAAATGCTATCAATGAAATGTACAAAGTAAGTTCCTAAGTACATAGGTACTAAAAGAAAATCCCCATCAGAACTGGTAAAACAAATAACGATAGCTTGTTCTGAACTTTCTAAATTCTTTAGATGATGGGTATTTCTTTTACAGGGGAAGTAGGGGATATCCCTTTGATTTGCCCTCTTGACCTCCGAGGGTGTAAAGCCAAGTGGACAGTCGGAGGACACAAAGGAGAGATTACCTGCTAAAGGATCTGCAATACTACTGAAAATGGGATTTCCTGAAGAAAAGCTTTTCATGTGAAAGAAAAATGCTTAAAACTACTTATAAATATCTAAAATTACCCGCAAATTGCTCTATTTAGCTACTTAGAAGTATTCATGGGCTTATGGGCTTATATAAACAATTGGACCGTATCCTCGGAAAATTAACTTCGTACCCATGGGGTATTGCGTAGGTATTTATAAATGAAAAAAGTTGGTAATAAATTCATGTGTTTATCCAATATTTTGATAGATATATTTTAGAAGCTAGTAGGTAGATATTATGTATCCCTTATTAAAAGTGCAATTTGTGTAGCACTGTTTATGGTTCAAGTAGGTAAGTAGAGCAACACAATATGAAAGATTAAATTCAAATTTTCTCTACCACGAAAATTTTAATTTTCAGACTAGACAATACTAAGAATCTCATGAGATACTTAGTAAGCATTGTTTAGTATTTGAGATTACCCTGTTACAGAATAAACAGGAGTAAAACTAATGCCTAACATTCAACACCTTTAAAATCTAATCTAAGAAAGAAAGAAATTCATATTTTGTTGCTCTACTTACCCACGGTGGAATGAAATGGATTATCATATTTGCCAAAAAAATATATCAATAACAATTCATTACTGGCGTGCAATATTTTTAACTTTAAGCCTATTACAAGAATAAAGACAACGTCGATTGTTATTTGTTCTCATATTCAACTCTTTCAAAGTTCCCAAACAATTCGAAAACCATTTCAAAACTACACCAAAACACAACTAAAACAATTCAATTAAATTAATGCTTCTCTCAGAAGGAGTTCTTCAAGCGGTTTTAATTATTGGCCTATTGAACCCTGCCTGGCTGTGACGTCAGGGTTCTCTAATAAAATCGCAGAGAGACAACTCCAAATGCGCAAAACTTCTAGTAACACTACTAATTTCTTTTTATAGTTAATAAGCTTATTTAATCACAGCTAAAACATAATATTTTGTCTGGAACGGAAGCAAAGCTGCCACAACAAGTGTTTTTAAATTGTTGTCAAGTTAGTTAAATTTAAATGCCCTGTAGGTTCATTGGTAATATGTCTGCTTCCAGAACTGAAGGGCGTGTGTTCAATTCCCACCCAGGACAAACATTGTGTGGTATAAACAAATGTTTATTATGTATGTAAATAAATAAATATTGTATAGGACATTACACACAGCGCCATCTGACCCCAAACTAAGCAAAGCTCGTACTATGGAAGTCAGGTAACTGATAACTGATAGAATACTTTTTTTTGTAAATACATACAGGACACCCAGACACAGAACAAACATTTGTTTATACCACAAACTATTTGTCCTGGGTGGGAATCGAACCCACGCCCTTCGGCTCTGGAAGCAAACATACTTCCAATGAAGCAACAGGGCTGCCATGTACCTATAACAAGTAGGTATGTATTCACAAAAAAAAAAGTATTCTATCAGTTATCGGACTTCCATAGCTAGTTAGCTTTGCTAAGTTTGGGGGCAGATGGCGTTGTGTGTAATGTCCTGCGATATTTTTTTTTTTTTTTTTTTATGGTTGTCAGGCTAGTTGTTTGACCACAGCTCACCTGATGTTAAGTGAAGGTGTGGTCGAAGATGGTAAAGCACACCTAGCCTGGAATGGAACTGGCTCTCAAGTGAGACTACCGGAACACACCGTTAGATGCTTGGCGGCAGATTTTCAACTTGAGGGTGGTAGCTAGCCAGCCGAGTACCTACTAGAAAGTACCCTACCACCATGCTATGGTTTCCTCACGATGTTTTCCTTCACCGGCAGCTCAAGCTCATTGTTGGGGTTTGAACCCACGCCCTTCGGCATGCGAACCTACCGCGCTAACCACTGAGCTATCATCGCTACAAGATAATATAGAATATTTATTTGAATCCTCATCACTGTTGTTACTATAATTGATTTGTAACATTGGTGTTATCTAAAAATATTTGTATAATTAAAACGACTGTTAAGCGGAAATACGAGTAAGCGAAATATAGGTAGGGATAGACACCTTGAACACACCGTCAGGTGTTTAGGTGTTTTTCAACTCGAGTGTGGTAGCTAGCCAGTCGAGTACAAAAAGTAGGTAGCCTACCACCACCCATCTACCTACACAAAAAGCGATGTCTTTCGACGTCATGTTTAGGATATGTTTCTCTGTCCAAGCTTAAATCCGTCATGAAACTTGGTCGTGCTCAATCGGTATTCGATAAATAATTGGCTTGTATTCTAAAGGTCGCAGCCAATCAAAGTTTTCCGCGCGACAATGGGCCGCTTCGAACCTAATTGCCGTTCGATGGATTTATTAAAAATATATAAAAGTGGAGGGAAATGGGACCTATAGCTGAGAGGTTTCAGTGGTTTAGACAATTTAATTCTAAGGCAGTATTTTATGAAAAAGATTTTTCTCAGGCACTCTTTTAAATGAAAGTTTTAACTAGTCAATTATAATTATAACACGTACCACTTTAGGGTTCCGTCCCAAAACGTAACTAACGGAACCTTATTACTAATTGATAAATTAAACACTTGTGTGTTGGATATTTACTGTATTTAAAGTAAAATCTACAATAAATCAGGACACCGGTACACGCATTGCGAATGTCAACAGAGCAGAGAGAGAACCACAGACTATTCATAATAAATGTAGAAATGTGTAAAAGGCGCAAAATTTGAATTAACATTTTAACAATAGGTAATGTCTCTTTACTGTGATAAAAGTTTGCCACTCTCTGTGATAGATGTGATTCTAATTTTAATCACAGGTACCTATATTTTGAACGACAACAAATATCCGGTTAAATATGAACTTTACCTATATTAAAAAAATTATAAATACTTACAAAGATTAACAAATAATCGCAAACTTCTCTCAAAATATCAAACTTCTTACATATGCCTACATACCTACTTATATGTCTACATATTTATACTTTAAAGTTTTTTTTATCGTAAAGTCTAAGGCATATAGGTAATGCGCTTATTCTATGCCGTGTTTCATGGCATGTAGCTCATTACCGGAGAATAAAATTATAACTATAATTAGTAGATATATATCTAACTATAGTACCTAGGTATTCTCATAGTTTTAGTGTTATGCTCCGAATAGTACTAGTAGGTACTTATTATTAAGTATTCGTAGGTGTTTTCTATGATATTTGAGATCTGTGAATGTATAACCTATCCACAACTTTTGAATTTTTTTTTGCTGTTCTTAATAAAGTTATAAAACATTAGTAACAGTAAATACCTACCTAGTGTTCAAAAATCTTTGGTCTTATCTAGTCAATATATTAGCAAGGCATGACAAAAACTTTTAAGTACAATAAGTGCCTACCTATCTATTATTCTCGTAAAAAGAAGGCGCCGTTAGTACCTACCTACCTAATTCAGAAGAAATTATTAACTTACGACGTGATGATACTTTATTCAGGAGCAGTTTCCGACATGATCAAGAAGACTTTCTTTTCAATAAAACTAGAAGTAATTATCATAACTTAGTTTCATTGACAAAACCAGAATACCAGGCCAAAGTTTTAATACCACACTAAATACATTTTATTTAATTTTATATGGAAAACGAACAGCTGCTAATTTATAAAATAAATAGGAGATAGGTACATTAGGTATGTGAATACAAAAGCCAAAAAAGTATTCACTTGTGCTGACTATAGACTAAGTTTGCCCCGTACCCACACCGGTAGGTAGGTACCTATTAGGTACCTACGTATTGTATGAACAATTTATGAGAATAAAATGGTAACTATAAATTTCGTTGCTGGAATAGAATTATAACACAATAATGCAATATTTACCAATCGATGTTTAGACTTATCGAGAATAAAATGTTATATGTAACTACAATAACAAGTTTAAGTGATATTAAATATTATTTTTTAATAGGTAGGTACGAGTATATTAAGTAATGAGCGCCAAAGCGGTGATGCCCAGGACTTTGTTTTGTTACTCACTGTTCTGTGTATCGCTGCAATGGTCATGGGCAGGCGTTATCTCTTACCATCAGGAGAGCGTCTGGTTCGTCTCATTACTTTTTTACATTAACATATATATATAATTATATTCTGTGGAATTAATTCATATTTTATTAAGACATTACGAAAGTATAAAAAAAATATGCTTTTCTTTGAACCTCATCTCCAATGTTTAGGTACATCTATTATTCAGCAAGTAAAAGTTAAAAACCAGTTCATCAGTTTTCCTGAAAAGTTGAACCTGTCTACCTAAGTACCTACATCTAATTACAGTACGTACCTACCTAACCATTTTATTCTCAGGGGACGGTGATATACCTACCTAATTCTTGCTACCTACTTTCATTAAAATTGTAAAACAGTATCTAACATACAAAACACTAGGTATCTCGTAAAATATGTAGATCTACAATTTTGTCCTACATTTGAGTCACAAGCGCAATCCGGGTCGAACGAAGGTAGAAGATAGAAAGAAAACTCACATTTCCTTCGTGTCCCGAATCCGTTGTCCCGGACGGATCGATAACATTGTCTGGCACACGTTTTATTTATTGCTCGTGTGCTAGATTGAAACTGCTGTTGTGGTTTAAATCTATTGTGATGAAGTACTGCTGAATTGTTAATGGCAATCGTTTGCAACTGTGACTAATTAGATACAGTCGGGCTAGTTAAGTTCAGGAAGTGAGAAAGTTAGGGGATTTTTCAACAGAAAGCTAAAAAACTGGCTTGTCGAACAGGCATTTTATATAAGGATTTGAAGTGTTTTATAAAATCGAGATAACTAATTACATTTTTAAATATGAGCTATGATTTAAGTGTTATTAATAAACTAAGTATTAAGTAGTACCTATTTACCTACTTTTAGATATATTTTGTGAATAGGCACTGATATAGGTAGGTATTGTTAGTTTTGTTTTATTAAATATATTTTTGACTAAGTAGATGGTAGCCGGCTATGCCACTACAAAAAAATAACAATTGGAGGTACTCTGCGTTAATATACCTATGCACTAATATAAAAAATTGTGTAAATCTATTTCGTGTAGAGGAGAAATGTGCGTGATATCTCTTATATTCATAAAACCTCTGAAATACATATCCAACCCAACCTATTCGCCAATCGGGTTCCGTGTAAAAACAACGATTTTCAGCAAACCACACCTCTTAAGGCGGCGCACACAGCAATAGGTTCACAATAGCCCACACAAAGGGGACAAAGGGCCCTGCTATCTTCCCATTGTACTACACAATGCAAGCCCCGCCCACAACAAAGGCGGCATTGTTTCATCTCTCACACGGCCCTCTGATTGGTTCATAGAGACTTTCGTCTTGACCGGCCACCCGTGGTTTAAGAATGTATCAAAAAAAATGCCACAGGTTCAACAGTAGTCCACCCACTTAACTTTTTACGGAGATAGGCTTTTTGTGGGACAGATGGTGGATGCCGCTTTGATCGGTATTAAATTGACAGCTCGGTATAAATAGTTTGTCGGAGAAGGGATGATGATACGGTAAATATGAACATGTAGCGATGATAGCTCAGTGGTTAGCGCGGTAGGTTCGCATGCCGAAGGGCGTGGGTTCAACCCCCAACAATGAGCTTGAGCTGCCGGTGAAGGAAAACATCGTGAGGAAACCAAAGCATGGTGGTAGGGTACTTTAGTACTCGGCTGGCTAGCTACCACCCTCAAGTTGAAAATCTGCCGCCAAGCATCTAACGGTGTGTTCCGGCAGCCTCACTTGAGAGCCAGTTGAATTCAGGCTAGGTGTGCTTTACCATCTTCGGCCACACCTTCACTTGACATCAGGTGAGCTGTGGTCAAACAACTAGCCTGTCAACCATTAAAAAAAAAACCCTCATGCTCTAGGTACAGCCCTAAACGTAACTTATGATGGTTAATCTCAACAGCCTCTCGTAATAGCTGCATCCAGTAAGTTTAAACAGGAACACTGTAGGTAAAGTTTTAATCACTAGGTAATGCTTGGCGGCAGAATATCTGCTAGGTACCTACTGCGGTTGTACCTACCTACCTAAACGACCACCTGCTAATGAGATCTACCACCGAGTAAATTACGTGTTTGAAATAATATATAGTTTAAAAAAACAAATAGGTACTTACTTAGGTACATTTTGTAACCATGTAGGTAGCATTTTTACCTACCTACCTAACCGGGAGACCTACCCATACCTACCAACTTCCTTGCTTATCTACACTTTCATAAATTACCTACCTACCTACTTATCTGAGTTGCCAACCTTTGCTTGATTTACCTACCTATCAAAATTTAAAAATAAAAAATCGAGTTTTCCTAAATAGTTTCCTTTCGATTGTTCGCCCTCAAAAACACTAATGTCAATTCAGTTTGCTCGTAGAGCCCTAATTTTAAATGCGACGGCGATTCAACTTAGGATAGGTAGGTAGGTAGGTACCTACCTGCTACCTACTTTCATATCCTTGGATAGGTTTCAAAACCAGCTAAGTATAAACACCAACTTTTTCACCACCTATTTCTTTTTTAATTTACTAAATAACAAGTAGATAAGTAAGTAGTATTTATGTAGGTATCTAAATAACAGTGATGCCCCGAACTATGTTTCGTCACTCAAAGTTCTGTGTATCGCTGCAATGGTCATATCTATAGGCGTTATCTCTTACCATCAGGAGATCGTCTTGTTCGTCTCATTACTTTATAACTAAAAAAAAAAACTAAACACTTAGGTACAACATTTGTCTAATCCATATTTTTTTACTAGAAGTAACGATGTCTTTAGAAAACGCTTTTGTCGATGGACACTCTGTAGGTAGGTATATCTACCTAAGTACCTACATACTTATGTATATCAGAATTATCGGTTGCCGACTTAATTGTATCTACTAAGTGCCTAATACAAAATTTCAACGCCGGGGCGTCCACAGCACGTTGGATCTTCGCAGTAATAAAAAGAAAGACCAACTAGTAACGCCGTCGCATCGGCTCGTCAAGTCGGAGAGGTCGGTATACATTCTGGGGCCCGCGGTCTACAATCGCGTACCCGCTTCCATCCGGGATGCACCTTCCATCGCGTGCTTCAGAAGCAAACTAAGATCTTGGCTTCAAGAGACCTTGTTCTATGACTTTGACGATTATTTAAAACTAAGAGATTATTGAATTACTAGTAAGTAATTATAATATTTTTGTTTTTATGGACATTTAATTATATTGACATAATTTTATTGACATTTTATACGTGACATATTACTTTATTGACATTTTCATTTTCATTGTTTTAACATATGTAATGATTTTGATAATAATTTTTAAATATGAATGGAAATATGACCTGTAACTTTGGTGTTATTAATAAATGATTTGTATTTGTATTTGTATTTGTAAATAGATAGGTAGTTGATTTTTGTATTAATTGTCTACCTTCATTTTAGATACCAACTGTTCCATGCAACAAAACAGGCTCACTTAAAAATCGTCAAAATGTGCGTTTTGTACCAAATCTACGTTAAGGAGGTAAGTGCTTCCCAGGAGCGACAAATTGGCACTCAAGACGGTGTGCAAAGCCGCCGAGTACCTACCTACCTACCTACTGCTAATGATTTTGGCCCTATGTAGGTAGGTAGGTATATAGGTATCTGGCTCGTCGCTACATTTCCTATTTTGTGCCTAAATTTAAAATATGAAAATGTATACCTACTTACTTTAATCGTAAGAAATAGAAAGGTACCATTAGTGGTCTATATACCCAGGGGTCGACGACGATTGACACGGGGTCCTTATTACCATAATTAGGAGAAAAAATGAAATTCAGTTCATAAGATTTATTTAAGTAGGTAAGTAAGTACCTACCTACCTACTTATTATCTATTTATCGTTGACAAGCTAGATGTTTGACCACAGCTCATCTGATGTTAAGAGACGGTGTGGTCGTATATAGATGGTAGTAGATATAGGTATAGTAGGTAGGTAGTACCTAGCTTGGAATTGAAGTGGCTCTCAAGAGAGGATGCCGAAACAGCGAAACACACCGTTGGTGCTTACTTACTTGGGGGTGGTAACTAGCCAGCCGAGTAGGTACTTACTTTAAAAAGCCTACCACCATGCTAAGGTTTCCCCACCATGTTTTCCTTCACCGGCAGCTCAAACTCATTGTTGAGGTTTGAACCCACGCCCTTCAGAGTGTGAACTGACCGCGCTAACCACTGAGCTATCATCGCTTGATATACTGGTGAAATAACCACACAGATACTTCCTTTCATGTACCTACTTAGCTCTACGAGATACGCTAGTGATATAGAGGTACCTACTTATACTTAGATCGAATAAGTACCTAAGCAGATAATGCTTATTTTCAACAAGTTTTCGATAACAAAACAGTTACAGTTTACACCCGCTATCCCATGGATACATATTCATATTCTTGTGATCCAATTATTTATTTAATATTTTAAAAATAAAAAATACAAAATAAATATTATTACGCTCAGCGTCATCTATCAGTACAGAGCAAAACTAAACAAAAATCAACAAGCGCTGGATGCGCCTGTTGATTTTGGTTTCTCTGCTTACTGGTCTGATTACGCGTACAATAGTTCGGGAAAGTGAGACTAGGTGGCGCTAAATACAAACTTACCGTGTCACACTGCCAGATACCTATAATAATAAATGATTATGTCGTGTCGCTAGATAGCGCAATACATAATAAAAATTACCAGCTCGAGATGTTTTGGGGGGAAAGCGGAAAATTTGTGAACCCGTGTTATGTCTATTTATAGAAATAGCGGATACATTTTTACATTTATAAAGTGGCGAATTATGAGAGTGTGAGTAAGTTTTTAGTACACCAACCTAATGTGGTGAAACATGACTTTTCGTGTTGCTTCTAATATGAAACGCATTATCGTCTTTGCAATAGAGTAAAATACGCTGTAAGTTTGCGATTTCTTCAACTAAAATAATACTTAGAACAGTGATAATGAAGTGACACGGAATAATGCGTTTTTTAGATCAGCTGAAAAATTAAGTGTTAATTCGCACAAACTTGCGTAAGCAACATGAACCAACATGTGATTGCTGCGCTGAATGATACTCTATTTTTAGTATCATTAGACTTAAATTTGACTGCAGTAAAATACCTGCTCTAAATGTTGGAATGGAACAAGTACGGGATCTCTCCAATATTTTATTTATCACATAATAATCTACCACAGAAACGCATTTTTCTGTAATAATTATAATAGGTTCGACATAATAATATATAGGCTAACTAAGTTAGATCGGACAGACACACACACTAATTTTAGTATCTAGTGGTTTTTTCTAAGACCGTTGGGGTTTATTATAAGTTATTAAAAGTAAACAAAAATAAAGTATTAATTATTTATCTTTAAATTTAGGATTATCAAGAAGTAGTAACAAAGTTTTTAACGCGATCGATAAAAAATTGCTTTTATACATTAATTTTGCCACATTGCACAAGGACCGTGTGGCCTAATGGATAAGGCGTCGGACTTCGGATCCGAAGATTGCAGGTTCGAGTCCTGTCACGGTCGCAGCAAAGTGTCTTTTTGCAATAGTCACCAACATTTATGTTCTATTTCTGCTAGACTCTAGTATAATTTTATTATTGTTTTCAATATTTTTTCTTCTCTTGCAGATCAGTCTGAATTGTCATTTTATTCATAAGCATAAAATTTATGTTTATATTGTTTTGTGTTTAATAAAACTAAAATTGTCATAATACCGTAATTAAAAGACGATAATAATTTTATTGAATTCTTACATTAGACATTTTTTTTTTTCGTTTTGGCGTCGCGTTTTAGCATTTGCCAGTGTCAAGTATATAATTATATATTTTCATGTTTCAAAAGTTAAATAATTGTCCTCGTAGCTAAAGTTATAGTCGAAGTCCAGCCTATTTCAAGCACAGTCCGTGTCAGTCAAGTCCAGTCATGCTTTAGTAAAGTAGTGGTGACCTTACTATAAAGCTTCGATGGAGTTTTGGAAGCAACACGAAAAGTCGTGTTTCCCCACATTATATCATTTTCCCGCACTCGCGCTTGTGATTCGGCACTTTATGAATAAAACACCACCATTTTTATGCATAAACACTCGACAAAACACTAGTTTTGGGAAAAAATACAACGGAGCGACACGACTCTTCCCGCGTTCCCGCCAAAAACTCACATTAGACATTGTAATCATAATTATTTAGAAACTGAAAAGGATATTTTTGACAACAGAGAAAAACAGCCATCTAGCGGAATAACGTTAAACTTCAGCCATGTAAGGTGTAGGACACGTGTGTTGTCGTGTCATTACGAATGTCTTCCGCTAAAATATCATAGTTACACTAAATTGGTCTAGATGGCGCTTTTTACCAAAAAGCTGAGAACAATAGCACAACAAAACACATACAATCTATCTAACATGTTGTTATAAATATTTCTCCTTCGCCTTTTGAACGGTTTTATGAAGAGATAACTCCTGTCCACGACTACTGCAGCGATTCACAGAACTTTGAGTAACACAACAAAGTCTGGGGCATCGATGGCGTTCATTATTTTTAGACATTCTGTGGTTAGTCTCCATAGCTGCTCTGTAAATTCATAGGCGAAAACTCAGGCGTACAATTCAAGAATAGAGCGTCATTATGCCTAATAAGTATTATTATTAGTTGATCGTCCGTCTCTGTATTGTATAGTAGTACATAAAAGAAGCGTTTGTTTTAATTTTTACGTTGAATTTTTTGCGTAACTGCGTAGGCTTCACGTAGGTACCTACCTCTACCATGTAGTTGGCGAATACAATTTTAAGAGAAGCGAGAGTACTCGATATGCGAAAATGAAATATTTTCGTTTCGCGCCAAATAACTTTCAAGAGCTTAATAGTAGGACGTTCACGTATTTTGTACGTAAATTTATTAGAGCATTTTATTTTAAAATTGTGAGTTTTGCTCGAAGCTGATTGGATGCGAGCTTTTCGAGATTTATGTGGCGATTTCCGAGAGGGCCTTGTAAAACGGAATTGGAGAACAAATTGGTGCTTGATCTAGATTTCAATGTATTTTTTGTTCCAGCCGTTCTTAAACAGGGACTCAGCACAAAGAGATACAATTATCTAAGTTTTAAAAGATTTCTCGGAAATGCCGTTTTATCATCCAACGTCGTGGATAAAAAAAACAGATAAGGCAGTGTTACCAGTTCATTGGTAACTGTAAAATAATTTGCGTACATTCCTTTCTCTATAGTTTTTTTAGCTCTGTTTTGTATAAATGTAGGTATACCTATGTGTTGTTTTAATTTTAATGTCATTGCCTAGGTTCATTGTGCGGACCATTAGACAGTGGCATGCGTGGAACCGCGCTCCGCAGTTAGTAATCTTGTGCTAAAAGCTCAAACTTATGTTAAGTTTGATTTTAGGCTATTTTGAAACAAAGGAGTCCAAAAAATCATAAATTGGAAGGATAGAAATTTATTTCATTACTTATAGTCATCTTTACACAGGAAAGGGTAAAACTGTATTTTACGTGTTTTTATGTGTATTACCCGACGAAAACTCCTGAAGCGTTTGTTTACAAATGGCGCTAAATTTCTTTATGCTCAAACCTTTTTGTGTAAATACCAACATTCCGGGAAAAATATTCCTTACAGTTTATTTAGAGACGTGGTCACCGGGATTTTCTTACCCGAAAGTTGGGTGTTTGTTTTTATGGAGGGTAACTCTGAATAGAACCTTTGCGCTATAGATTTACTTTTATCCTATTTAACTATGCTATGTCTCGTACTTATTTACATAACTTGCACCTACTTGTTCTGCGTAAAAAGTCTTTTAATATCCGGGGCCCTAGTTAGTGGAATAATCGGCGATATTTTCTAACTTTCTTGGTGGTAGATCTCCTTAGCAGGAGGGAGTCTAGGTTGGTACCACGACAGTACCAGATATTCTGCCGCCAAGCAGAAGTATGTACCTAAACATTACAATATTCCGGTTTGAAGGACACTGCAGCTAGCGAAATTACTGGGCTGTTGAGACTAACCATCGAAAGTCTCAAAGTAATGAGCGCCAAAGCAGTCATGCCTTGAACTTTGTTTCACTACACAATGTTCTGTGTATCGCTGCAATGACCATGGGCAGGCGTTATCTCTTACCATCAGGAGAACGTCAGGTTCAGTTCATTTTTATTAAGTAGGTAGGTACATAAAAAGAAAAAATATTTAATTTTTAGCAATTTTTAAACAGATTAGGTGTAAGTTTAGAGTACACTAAGGCAAAAGGGAGTTATTGTACTTAATTCTTCTTATTAATATAATTTTTTAAATTCTAAATAAAATAAATAAATGTCGTAGGACACAGCGCCATCTGGCCCCAAACTAAGCAGAGCTTGTGTGATGGAAGTCAGATAACTGATAGAATACATACATACTTTTTTTTTGTAAATACATACAGAACACCCAGACACAGAACAAACATTATTTTGTTTATTCACAAAACGTTTGCCCTGAGTGGGAATCGAACCCACGCTCTCCAACTCTCAAGGCAGATATACTACCAATGAGCCAACGGGGCTGTCAAATAGTTTTTCCTTTGGCCATACCCTGCCTGATGGTACATTGACTGGAATGTTAGTAATATAAGTACCTACCACAGAATAAGTAATAGTAGAGAACCTGCTTAACCCAGTGATACCGTTTGCTTACAGCGTATTCGTCCGAAACACGCCCCCTGGTGTCATAAACCAGTGAACTAAGTAAAGTACGTACATAAATCTTAATCATATCTCGTTATAACTGAAACCCTGATATCCGGTATATGGCGCTATTCCGCGCTGATGTTTGTATTGCGTAGCTTTGTCTGTCACTTTGTGGTAGCTAGCCAGCGAAGTACCTACTAGCAAATACCCTACTTCCATGATGTGGTTTCCTTCACTGGCAGTTCAAGCTAATTGTTGGGGTTTGAACTCACGCTCTTGTGTGTGAACTGACCGCGCTAACTACTGAGCTACCATCGCTACCTGTCTATTTGTTACGATCTATTTCAGCCATAAGTTTTTTTACTTCAAGGTTTGAATATGATATCTCCAAAGAATGTTAGAAGCCAAAATTCCAGAAAAAAATGAATTGAAATTCCAGATGAGACAGCAAAACATAGCTAGTAAGAAACTGGTAGATAATTATGACGTATAGATATGACTTACGTTTCGGATTATGTTGTCATCAAAGTGCAAACTCCAGGGAGCGATCAGTGAAGGAGGCAATGTGATTGTTTTACGTACAGTTATATGTCGCTAAGCACTTGCACACTTTATACAGGGTTATAAGCTTGGGGGGTGTTAAACCGAAAGGGCGTAATTGTTCATAATAAACAACTCTGAAATTGTAAAAAGTTAAAAGACGAAGGAGACACTCCGCTAATGATAAAAGATTATTTTTTTTAATGCAAAATGTAATGAGACGAACGAGACGCTCTCCTGATGGTAAGAGATAACGCCTGTCCATGACCATTGCAGCGATACACAGAACTTTGAGTAACAAAACAAAAGTCGAGGATATCACTGCTTTGGCGCTCATTACTTGGAGATTTTCGATGGTTAGTCTCAACAGCCCAGTAATTTCACTAGCTGCAGTACCCTTTCAAACCGGAACACAGTAATGTTTACACACTACTGCTTAGCGGCAGAACAACTGGTACTGCGGTTGTACCTACCTAGACGACCTCCTACTAAGGAGATCTACCACTAAGTAAAAAACGATAAAATTTGCGACGAAATACATTTGGGAAAAAGTTACTTTTTCTATACAAAAACTGATTTAATAGTTTTTTTTTTAAATTGACATCCAAGTTTTTTTATTAGTAAAGCAAGTACAAGAAAGCAGAATTTTTCAGCAATGCTTCACTTCAATGATTGCTTATATTTAATAATATTAATTAGATAACATTCTGTAAAGTGGTTGGCTGCAATAAAGATCTACGTTTGGCTACCAACTCACTTAATGGAAAGCGACGGTGCAGCCGAGGATGGAACACGCCGATCTAGAATAAATCTATTTACTCTAGCCCCAAATTGTAGTTTACATTGAACAAGTTGTCAATTTGCCTTCGCATGTCCAAAGCTGCGGGTATTTTTAAACGGACGTCGCTGTTGGTAAAAAGTAGAGTCAGCATATTTATCTATCTATACTATTATAAAGAGGAAAAATTTGATTGTTTGTTAGTTTATTCGTTTGTATTGAATAGACTCCGAAAATCCTGAATCGATTTCAAAAATTCTTTCACCGTTGGGAAGCTACACTTAGGGATTGAATACCGGGATCCCGGAATCCCGAAAACCGGGATACCGGACCGATTTTCTCCGGTATTACAATACCGGTATTAGTAAGACAATACCGAAATTTCGGTATTTGGGAAAAAAGGTTTTACCGACCAATATCATCTTTTCTGTTCTATTCAAATCTCGACAAATGATTGTCTTTCATGTATTGTTTTCTAAACTCGACAAAGTTAATCTCATTGCTTTGAAAATAACTTCACGCTTAATTAGGGATTCAATTTTCAAATGGTAGAAAAGATACTTTGATTGATTTTAGAAATTTTATTCCCTTAATTGAGTATTAGGCTATTTTCAGAACAATGAGAGTAACTTTGTCGAGATCAATAAAACAATAAATCAATCGAGAAAAATAACTTGAAAAGACAATCTTTTTTCAAGACTCGAATGAAACAAAATAGATGTTACGCGTAACTTTTTTTTTCGTGAATACCGATATTTCGGTATTGACTAATTGTTGATTTGTTAAATTTGACGAACGAAAATAGATAATTATAATAAATGAATGCCACAAAACCAAACAAACAAAAACAAAAAATTATAACAAATAGAATAAAATGAACAAATTTTAATTGTTATCATAATACTGGTATCAATACCGGTATCCCGGTATCATTCAGGTACAATACCGAAATACCGGTATTGAAAAACACCTTCGGTATTGCAATCCCTAGCTACACTTCTCCGGGTGACAATAGCTACTTTTTATCCCTGTATTCCCACGGGAACGGGAACTACGCAGGTGAAACCGCGAGGCGTCCGCTAGTACTCTATATACCTACATAAATAGATTAGGTATAGGTACCTTTTGTTTGATCTAATTCTCACAAGTTTTAAAGTGTCGCTAGTTTTATTTAAAAATTTCCAACATTCCTCTGGTGATGTCTTCGACGCTTAATAAGAATTAAACTTTGTTTCGGTGTTGCCAAACTCAAATAAAGATAACGCGACGTAAAATTATGCCAAACGAGTGACGGGAGTTCCACCGACACACGATCTTATGAATAAAATTACACACTTGCGATACCCGCATGAAATAACCCGAAAATTCGGAGAAAAACACAACGGCTTTAATTTTGCAAGTTTCTTTGAGATTGTCACCAAACAATTGTTTTTGATATCTATTTCATCTCATTTTATATAGAAACGTACTATATGGGTATATTTTTTGTACGAAAACTACTAATGTCTTACTAGTACTATATGTATAGTAGATACCTAAATATGGTAAAATCTCAGAAACAAGATGCGTTTGCTATTTACGTCAATAAGTTCCATGAAGGCTATATCATCTGTGATCGTGAAGGTTTTTTTCTTTGGTTTTGGCGTCGCATTTTGAGCACTTGCCAAGTGTTTTATATTTTCAAGTTTCATAAGTTAAATAAGTTGCCTCATAGATATATTTATACTTAGTCAAAGTCCAGTCTTGGCCAAGTACAGTCCGTGTCAGTCAAGTCCAGTCATGCTTTAGTAAAGTAGTAGCGACTTTAAGCTTTGATGGAGTTTTGGAAGCAACACGAAAAGTCATGTTGCACCACATTATAATAATATCATTTTCCCATACCCGCGCTTGTGATTCAGCCCTTTATAAATAAAACACCACCATTTTTATGCATAAACACTCGACAAAACACGACACGACAAGTTTCGCGTTCCCGCCAAAAAATCATCGTGAATGGTTTTTTTTTCTTTAGTTTTGGCGTCGCGTTTTAGCATTTGCCAGTGTCAAGTATTTATATATTTTCAAGTTTCAAAAATTAAACAAGCGTCCTCGTAGCTAGTTATAGTCAAAGTCCAGTCTTAGTCAAGTCCAGTCTGTGTCAGTCAAGTCCAGTCATGCTTTAGAAAAGTAGTGGCGACTTTATTATAAAGCTTCGATGGAGTTTTGGAAGCAACACGAAAAGTCATGTTTCACCCCATTATATCATTTTCCCACACTCGCGCTTGTAATTCGGCACTTTATGAATAAAACACCACCATTTTTATGCATAATCACTCGACAAAACACAAGTTTTGGAAAAAAATACAACGGAGCGACACGACTCTTCCCGCGTTCCCGCCAAAACTCGTGAATGGTTGTTGTGTTCTGTTTGTAAAGTATGTTTTTTTAGTTTTTGGCATCGTACTTTTTGCTATTTTGTTATTTTGAAGTATCAGATAAAAAATGTGTTTTAAATAGTAGGTGGTGCAGCTTACACAGAGAAGCAACGAAGTGTATAATATAGAAACACAAGGGAATCAAGACTTGGCGTAGGGCATAACGGCATAAGAGCGCGTCACGCCGTTTGCCATCACGGCATACTAAAGTTTGAGACGAAATGAAATTAGTCATATAAAGTAACGGTCAAGTCTAGTCATGCCCTAATAAAGTTGCTAGTAATGGAAACTTTATTAGAAACTTCGACGGAATTTTGGCAACAACACGATTGTATAAGTTTAGCACATTTCACATTATCACACTCATGTACGTAATCTAGCACTTTATAAATAAAAGAACCCAATTTTCATACATAATCACTCGAAAAAATATACTTACATTTTTGGAAATATACATAGCGACCACGTGACTTTTTAGTTTCAATCATTTTTTAAAGTAGAACATTAAACTCTTTTTATTCTACCCTCAAAAATTTAACTGACATGACAGAAAATAGTAGCGTAATAAAATATTGCCGAGTGTTTTAATACCTTAATAATTTTATAATTAATTCCAATTTTTAATTTGAAGTTGAACAATCAAAGAAACAAATTGTTTTGCTAAGCAGTCATGAGTCATATATTTTGAGAAGAAAATCCAAACAAAATCATAAAGTGCCGACTGATGACAAACTTTACGTTGTCTAAACAAGAAAGCAAACAATAGTAATAACCCCGATCGGCAGTTCACAAAAACAACTCTCTAATTTGTCGGGTGGCATCAACACAACATAACGAGACCTGACCAAATACTGACATGGAAAATGCCAAATAAAATACTTTATACAATGAATATCGGCAGGCGGCTAACAAACTAGGGTAACCGTAATATTAGGAAACTTGCGCACGTTTCGGGCAAAAATTCGGCGTTCTCAGATCAACAAGAGATCTGGCTGAAAATCATCGGAGCGAAAAAACACACCGGATTCCGTGGTTGTGTTGTGGTATAAGTAATGAACTATTGTTACTTTGCGGATGAAAATAATTACCTTTGCGAATGCTTCTATGTATGCTAGCTAATGTAATAGTTTCCGTGTCATTTCAGTTAGCTTAGAAATAGTAGGTACACAGTAAAAATGATTTAAAATTAAATATTATTTTTATGATTATTACAGTTGTTCTAACCTAGTTATTTGACCACAGCTCACCTGATGTTAAGTGACAAGGTAATTGAAGCCTAGCCGCCTAGCCTGAAATTGAACTGGCTCTCAAGTGGGAACATTTTTTTTTCTCGTAACGCTTTTCTTGCTCAAGTTTATTGTCGAGATTTAAGCCCACGCCCTACAGTGTATGAACTGACCGCGCTAACCACTGAGATATCATCGCTACAAACCCTAATTTGTACATTTTTTTACTTTATGGAGGTAAATGTAATGAGCCGAACAAGATGCTCTCCTGATGATAAGAGGTGAAGAATGTCTATGGTCATTACAGCTATACACAAAACTTTGAGTAACAAAACAAAATCCAATACTTTGACGCTCATTACTTTGAGACATTCGCTCATAATTTTATTTCATGACTAAGCATGTTTTTACCGCTTAAGCTTATACCTTAAGCCAAATTGACACCGATTCTCATCACGTCGCTGGAGGTATCCCAGTCAAAAAGTTAAGTCGTGCGTTACGCGCTCGTCGGGTGGAGCAACATCCCTTTGAGAAATCATGGCTTTTTTACTTACGCACCTTGTACGTTCGCCGGTCGACATGCTGAGGTTAGTGCTTGCATCGAGTCCACGGGTTGAGTTGGGAATATAAAAAAATATTTTTCATTGGTTTCGCCGCCAGCGTGTGTAGGATATACTTATAGTAGGTATAGAGTATTTAAGTCAATGTTGAAGTGAAAAGTGAAATCTGCGATTTTTGTTTGGGGTTTTAAAACTTATGGGATTGCGTCACCGACATGCTAGCGTGACGTGTGACGTTTATCGTGCTCTATCGAATACCACATCTTCACTAAGCCTTAGGCGGGAAGGCGGTCAACAAACGCAAGACGGAGTTTTGGCGGGAACGCGGGAAGAGTCGTGTCACTCCGTTGTATTTTTTTCCAAAACTAGTGTTTTGTCGAGTGTTTATGCATAAAAGTGGTGGTGTTTTATTCATAAAGTGCCGAATTATAAGCGCGAGTGTGGGAAAATGATATAATGTGGTGAAACATGAGTTTTCGTGTTGCTTCCAAAACTCCATAGAAGCTTTGTAGTAAAGTTGCCACTACTTTACTAAAGCATGACTGGAATTAACTGACACGAACCGGACTTGACAAAGACGACTTTGACTAAAACTAGCTACGATGGCACTTATTTAACTTTTGAAACTTGAAAATATATAATTACTTGACACTGGCAAATGCTAAAACGCGACGCCAAAACCAAAGAAAAAAAAAAAAAAAAACGCAAGACAATTTGAAATAATAATAAAACAAACATTTTTTTCAGTATATTAGCGTAAAAACCATTGTGGTTTTTTATGCAAGCGTGTGACAGCTTTGTTGCTTTTTGAAAAAAAAAAAACTTTTCCTTGATCATTTTAGCACTAACTCATCTTTATGTTTTTTACATTTACTATACAATAACGAAATATTTTATTACTTGTAGTTAATTTTCTATGTTTTATGTAACTTTACTTTTATCTCATTTTTACCAGTTCAGTAAAATATATGATTTTATTTCTACAGCATCGCAGAAAGCAACGTAAACAATTTCACACACGCCTTCACCGCTAATTTAAAACTCAAACAACAAATGAGGGTAGAGGCTATAACTAAGCTACGCGGTCGGCGGCACGGCCCAAAGCCATCAGTCTCAGATCGACCATCGAGGCGAGCAGACCTGCGAAGACGGTCGAATTAAAAATTAACTACCGTAAGTCGGGCATTGAATTTATCGTCGGTCTGGTTTGTTTATGGTCGGATGGAGCTATTAGACGATTAGGTAGTGATTGAGTATGCAAAGCTCCGGTAAATTGAAGAGAAAATTGATTTTATCTTGCGACTTGGTGTTTTTGTCTTGGTACTTCGTAACTAAATGGGCACGACACGATTCTGGATCTAGCGTACTAAACAAGCGTCGGCGACACTCATTTTCTGAACGTGGAAACGTGACAAAACACAAGATATATACTGGTCGTTTTTGCGCGATTATATATGAGCAAACTTTTATCATAGCTTATGAGCTAGGCGGGTTTATAATTCATGAATGTATAGACACAACCGCGCTTTTTGGTGTGTTTAGCAACTTCGTCACTTAACATCAGGCGAGGTCAAACACCTAGTCTGGCAACAATAAAATAAAATAAATTGCTATGGTTTTAATCACGTTAAATGTTTTATTTTTCAATATAAATAAATTGTGTTTTACGTAATTTTTTGTATGACGAGTACGAGTAACTATTGCGATTTATTAGTTTATGTATTAGTTGTTTATGTTTGTGATGGCTGTAAATAGATTTAATTGTGCCGTTTCAGGATTTCGGCATTAGATGCGGCAGCACCAGGTTATTCTGAAGTCACAAAAAGATGAGACGGCGCCAAGGTGTCGACGCATATGGCGACCAACACCAAAAGCCGTCCCTTTCATAGGATGAGGGCTATACCATTGGGCCTCTTGGCGTCATCTTGCATCAGTCCGTTCAGTTTCAAAACTGACAGACAGACGTGTGTCCAGCACTCGTGATAACCGAGGCGATCCGCCTATACCACACGAACAGGGAAGAGGGACCTGGCATAGAGCTCCTATCGAAAAATGTTCCGATTTTTTTTTATTACATATCTAAGTATAGGCTTGCGTTTGACTGTCAACCCGCCTGATGTTAAGCGAAGATGCGGTCTACGGTGAAGCATGCTCGCCTAGAAGAAACCCATTCAGTCTCGACTTGAAGGCACCCAGATTGTATCTATCAGGGAACACCCACTCGGGCAGCAAATTCTATTGTTTAGCGGTTTGTACAATGATTTATAGTATTTTGAGAGTAAGCCCCAGTGATAAACATAATTATGTAAACTTTGCGAGGTTGAGCAAAAACTGATCGCGTAACCTATAGAGCACATTAGCTCATCTTATCAAACTGGTACGTTTGATGAAATTTCCTGTGGCGGGTTTTCACTGACCGGATATTACGACCGACTGACCGAAATGGGTCGACGATCGGTCATTCGCGATGATATCCATATTATCCATAGGTTATGATACAAAACAGTTCATGGGAAAATTAGACTTCGCAAGTTTCAAAAGAGTTAATAGTCTTTCTAATACTATACTAGAAAACTACATTGTTGTTACACAACTTAATATGAAAAATTGTAAAATGACTTACTTTTCCTCTTGTTTAATCCACTTTCACAAAGGGTAATATTTGTTGAAATTATGAGTGTACGAAGTTACCTAAAAATTACATCACATGGTGATAAAAACGAAAAATGGCTCTCGTGAATTCGTGCGGGCTCTCTGCTGGTCTGCAAACGATTAGCGAGCGTGGGCTGACCAACGCGAACAGCTCGATACAATGGACGTTCTTTGAGAAACGCCGGTAGTTCATATTAGACCCACACACAGACCCAGTACAGACCCAGCCCATAATTGGCGCTTTGATTGTAATCAAAAGTAAAATATATTAGAAATTAAAAGATAAGATAGATATATGTATAAGATATTAAACCGTAATCGTACGTAAAACTTGGCTAAGCCATGCAGGGATCGTTAAAGCGATAAGCCGACCACAACATAGCAACCGTCCAAGGCCTAACACTCGAGTATGAATGAGTCCCAAGAGACTCGGAACATCTAACTAAAATGGAGCGAGTTTAGACAAAAGTTGGCTTATGCAAACATTGTTAGATGTTAAGTTGAACACATAACACAATAATATTTTTACTTGGTGGTAGATCTCCTTTGAAGGAGATTATCTAGGTAGGTACCGCCGCATTTACGTATAGGATCATTTTGTGTCATTAACTGTCCAAGGTAAATGTATTCATCAGTGTAAACAATGGAATCGATTTTGGTGTTTCTTAAATTTATTTTGTGTTTCTTTCCGTTTGTCATCTCTCTTACCGGATCAAAACATAGGCCACTTTTTATCTCAAAAAAATGTAGCGGGTAACACCGCGGGCACAGCTAGTCAATAATATATTATTATAATATTGCCAATATTCTCAACTCTGATCATAATCAGAGTTACTAGTACCTAAATCTTATTCAATTTCGCTGATTGTTTCAAACAAAAAAAAACAATTTCCATTTAATTGGCTCACCGTGCACCGTAAACCAATACCCAATTTCTCAAAACTGGGTTAAGATAAAGGCCAAGAATCTATTAGATTTAATCGGGTCAACAAATAATAAAGATAATAGAATAGGGTTCAGTATCACGTTTCTGAGAAGATTGTTTTAAGGGAACCCTTTTAAGGGCAGAATAACAAGTTAAGATTCGAACCTTTGTAGTTATAGAATATTAAATGGTGTCGACCTACGTATTTCTAACGACGGCGTTGGAAACTTGAAGTAGTTTTTGTCTTTACACCAATAAAAAAAGTTAGACCATAAAAATATTTTTTCATCTATAGCACTTTTTTTAATTGTTGACTGGCTAGGTATTTGACCACAGCTCACCTGATGTTAAGTGAAGGGGTGGTCGAAGATGGCATCAACACCTAGCCTGGAATGGAATCTATAGCACTTGTGGTATGCTCGGTAAACATGCGCTGTTGGTGAAGGAAAACATCGTAAGGAGACTATAGCATTCTAAGGACTCTCTAGTTTCACTTGGCCTCATCTCTTTAGCAGGAGGTCGTCTAGTTAGGTACCACTGCAGTACCAGATATTCTGCCGCCTAGCAGTAGTGTGTAAACATTACTGTGTTCCGGTTTGAAGGGTACTGCAGCTAGTTAGCTAGCAATCCTTATTTTTATTTACACCTTTTTTTAATCGCCTCTCGGTCCATGATCTCCATCACCACCACGTATCGATCCTACTTCCAACTAATCCTACTAATATTATAAATGCGAAAGTTGGTATGGATGTATGTTTGTTAATTTTTCACGCAAAAACTACTGAACGGATTTGAATGAAATTTGGTATGAAGGTAGCTGATACCCTGGATTAACACATAGGCTACTTTTTATACCGAAAACATGTAGCGGGTACCACAGCGGGGCGCAGCTAGTCTTTAATAATTTTTTTTAATTTAGAACGTTCTAGTTTTCGTATGAAAACAATTTTATTCTAAAATTTGACTGGTTTAATTTTTATTCATTAAGTGGCCAGTGCGTTAGAACTGACATTTTAAATTTATAATGTTATTCATTGGGTTAATTCTTTTTTGAAAGCCGAAACCCTTTGCCGTAACTATCTAAATAAATCTATCAATCAAATGTTTTCGTTCACAATTTGAACGACAACATAAAACATTCCGTTTTCAGAGTTCTGAAGGGTTGCAAGCTGCAAGCGTTAGCGGAAGTTAAACCAAACGGTGTAGATAGTAACGTGCAAGTCTAAATAATAATCAGAGTTGTATAGGATTAGGGTTTACCCAGTCAAAAAAGAATCACAGCTCAATCAAACATCATCTCATTATTTTCTTCTTTCATAATTTTTTTTAGTTGTTGGCAGGCTAGGTGTTTGACCTTCGCTCACCTAATGTTAAGTGACAGTATGGTTGAAATTTATAAACACGCCTAGCCTCAAATGGTGAACTAGCTCCAAAGTGAGGATACCATAAACACCGTTAGCTGCTTGGCGGTAGATTTTTAACTCTCGTATGGTAGCTAGCCAGCCTAGTACTAGCAAGTTCCCTACGACCATGACATTTGCGAGCGTGGCGCATTAATGCCCATTCCTATTAGTCACAACTACATCATAGAATTAAGAATTAACGATAGGTATACGAGTAGATCATCTGCTTACGTAGAGTACTGAGCGTTCGGTTTGGAATTAACACTCTATACCTATGATTATAAATACTCTACTCTCTCTCTCTCTCTCTCTCTCTCTCTCTCTCTCTGGCGTTTGACAGGAATTTCCACTGTAAGAGGATGCCTTTAGGTGCCTTTTCGTTGCTGGGTGCAGTCATATTATGGCTAAACGATTAATATCTTAGAGCTGAGGTATATCGATAGAACGTACATGTAATAGATGATCAATCGATTCGATCACTTCGAATGCATTAGGATGAAAGTTACTAACATGGGCTTATTTCGTATTACGCTGTTTCTTATATCTTGTGCCTCAGTACGCAGTCGCAGCGTAAGGCCCAAGCGCACATTGGACGCGCATAACGAATGTCCAAACAGTGAATAGCTGATGAACAATTTGCATATGTGAAACGCATCGTGTAGGGTGGCCAAATCAATCACGTTTCCTATCTTTATATACTACAGGGATATCAGACCAAAAGAGAGTCATTTTACAAATAGGACAAAAATAATGTTATTTTTTTTTATGTTTTGACAAGCTAGGTGTTTGACCACAGCTCACCTGATGTTAAGTGAAGGTGTGGTCGAAGATGTTTAAGCACACCTAGCCTGGAATGGAACTGGCTCTAATTAATATAGAGCATATAATATAGGGCTATAATTGATATAGAGCAGATCTATGAGGATTATTGGCCCTGGTGCAGGGGCGACAGAATACGGCATTGGTATCCCCTGCCTGTAGTAGGAACCTACTGAAAGGGGACTGACTGATGTCGGTATAACCATTACAAGTCATGGCGTAGCTAAATTTAGTCTGGTGACGGGCAGCAGGGTTACCAGTTCGAGAAGCTACGCCCCTG
Source organism: Biston betularia (assembly GCA_905404145.2). Taxonomy (NCBI): domain Eukaryota; kingdom Metazoa; phylum Arthropoda; class Insecta; order Lepidoptera; family Geometridae; genus Biston; species Biston betularia. The sequence continues at coordinate 1,704,272 of FR989863.1, forward strand.
CGGTCGCCAACCCGCATGCTCAGCGTGGCGACTATGGGCACTAACCTCCCATGATAAGCTCTACATACAAACGGTTCCGAGTTCCCGGCCGCCCTGCTATTCCTGGCCAAGGCGGCAGTCATGGTAACGGCAGGGCGAGGGGTGCGAATAATCTCCGAGTTACCGCTGTAGGCCCCCAAACCTCGGTGACTTTGGCTACTTATAACGAACGAACGATTCGGCAAGACGCTCGATGGAGTGACGATATACGTAGCTGGCTGATATGGTAGCTGGCGGTGGATGGAAGCGAAAAGCTGAAGATCGGGCTGAGTGGCGTGTCTTGGGAGAGGCCTATGCCCAGCAGTGGACTATAAAAGGCTGATGATAATGATGATGATGATGTTCCCCGATTACTCGAAGACGCTTGGACCGATTCGAGAAAATCTTTTTCCGTTTATACTTCCTACTTCCTATTGACACTATGTCAGGATCTGATGTAATCGCAGAAAAATCGAGGGTACCCTCAAATTTTACAGAGCACATTGTGCCCCTTTTATTTGAATGTTTTTCTTAGGAAATAAACCCACGCCCTTCAGTCCAGGGAGCAATGCTGATACCAAATGAGTCAACAGTAGCAGAGCAGTCGATATTGCATGTATAAGTAAATAGTCTAGAAGCTATAGAACCTTGTTTAGACAGCGTTCCACTGTCCCACTTTGTTACGAATCATGGTCATCCTCATTAGATAGGCGCTAGTAGGGTTCTATTGATTGACATGTTCTACCCAAATACCTACTCTGGAGATGGGAGCTGTACCTATTTATCTACATTATATATATTACATGATACTATTTCTCTACATTAAAAAAAAAATATAAGTATGTATTTACAAAAAAGAGGTATATAAGTATTCTACCATTTATTGGGTACCCATATTTTTTTTTGCTGACTGTCTTAGTGTTTGACACCTGGAATGGAACCGGCTCTCATGTGAGGCTGTGGGAATACTGTTCACTGTTCAGTGCTTGGCGACAGATTTTCAACTTAAGGGTGGTAGCTAACCAGCCAAGTAATAGACAGTACCCTACCACCATGCTATTGTTTCCTCACGATGTTTTCCTTCACCGACAGTTCAAGTTCAGTGTTGAGGTTTGAATTCACGCCCTTCGGTGTGTGAACCGACCGCGCTAACCACTAAACTGTCATCGCTGCAAAATACTTAGACATTGTACCTACAAGCTTTGCTTACTTTGGGGCTAGATGACGCTGTTTGAATCGTACGATATTTTTAGAAGCTGAGCAGGTTTTTAATATGGCTATTCGAGTATCAAAGCGGGATAAACTGATGCACAAAAGAAATAAAAGACTACTTCCAAAAATAATTCAATCTGAGATCATAAGTCGCCTCTATATTTTATGATGGTAATCCTCTAAAACGTGTCCTGCGAATCCGAGTGTAACGTGGCGCTGATCCTCGCGAGGAGGGAGAGGGGGGATCAGGCGCCCTCTGGCGACGGTTCAGCGAATTTCACGTACATGTTGGCGTGATAAAATACATATAAAACATTTTTTTTGTAAATGCATACTTATAATACATACAGAACACCCAGGCACAGAACAAACATTTGCTGATACATACAATGTTTGTCCTGAGCGGGAATCGAACCCACGCCCTTAAGATCTTAAGGCAGATATGCTACCAATGAGCCAACAGGGCTGTCAAATAAATAATAAATAATTTAAATTTGAATTATAACAATAATCATTAATTCTTGATTAATGACTATGACTTGTAGCCATTGGTTATAAATTAATGAGTTATAAACGGGTCAAGAACTTTAAACACAATGAGTGTTTGTTCATTAAGAGCGTAAAGCGAATACTCGTGCTGGAGCCACTTCGCTGCGGTTGGCAGTAAACTCTACGTGCAATTTGTTCTGTCCATAAACACGCTGCCTCTTTGCACGTATGTTTATTCGACGCGAATTACGAGTAAACTCACTCAAGCGACTAGTGCTAGTAACACCGCTTTGTTTTGGTACTGCGGTAACTCGAAGCAATCAAGCAAGCAGAGCAAGCTGTTACAAATCAAAATAATACACTAATCATAAAGTTAAAATAATTAATTAAACCTATATTACACTCTTCGCACTCACACATACACCCACACCCACCCACGTACACACAATCATTCAGATAATACTAACACTAATAGAAGAATATAAACTAATAAACGCATCACAGAAGAGACCCAGCTCCTACAAACTCAGGGTATCGTATTGCGGGAGCTTGTACCTCCAATGAGTTATTAGAATTAGTGTATTTTTATTAAACTATATTTAAGCAATGTTTTTTTTTTGTATACAAATAATAGAAATGTAATGTACAAAACACAAGCACAATTGTCGAAACAAATAAATACATTTTATTTGTTATTATATATAGTAAAAATATATATCTACACAATATACAACTAGGTCGCTTCCCGCCGTCTGTACGCTTAGATATTTAAAACTACGCAACGGATTTTGATTCAGTTCCCATCAATAGACAGAGTGATTTAAGAGACAAGTTTATATGTGTAATACATGCATACATTCAAATAAATAAAAATTGGAGGACATTTAACATAGCGCCATCTAGCCCCAAACTAAGCAAAGCTTGTACTATGGCAACCAGATAGCTGACAAAATACTTAAATACTTTTTTTTAGTAAATACTTATCTACTTATAATAGTTACATACAGTACCTACACCCAGGCACAGAACATCGATGTTAGTCACACAAATGTTAGTCTTGAGTGGGAATCGAACCCACGCCCTTCAGTTCTCGAAGCAGACATATTACCAATAAACCAACAGGGCTGTCAATGAATATTAATTAGTATCTACATTGCATTCATACGATGCGGGTCGCTGGTATGTGTGTGTTCTTCCTCCTCCGATGTTGGTAAGGTAGGGAGTCGGCCTCGAGGGGGGGACTTCTTTGCCAATACTGGGCTCCGGAGAATCACTGTCCTCTGGTGGAGGGTGCGCTCTCGAGCTCTCGCTAGTATGAAATATGACTAGCTAGTATGAAAAAAATGAAAATGCAGTAACATCAACGTAATGTACTTGCGATAGGAAAAATATTTTAACGTTTTAATTAAACAGACCGAGCGATATAATAGACTTAGCAGTATGCAAAAACTCGGAAGGTACAGGAAGTTGCGAAAGCATTATATTTATAGAAGCGATTTCAACGCTGCACGTCAGCGAAACCTCCGAAATTAGGCACCCATCCAAACATTTGAATTTCCGACAGATGGCGCCAGTGTCACGCGTCACGTGTGCTCTTTATCTCAACCATTCGCACGGAACGGGGATTTTACTTGGGATTTTATCTTCCCATTCCTCTGAAGACTTTAAAGATTTGGCGCGAGATGTAAGAGTTCCTACGAGGATTTTTCGAGAGCGTTTAGCAATTGTCGCTTGCAGTTTTCGGGGATCGGTATGAATTTTACGAAGTAAATTGGGGATTTTACTATATCTGTTACCGGGATAAGGAGGAGAGATTCCCGCAGAGGCGAACACCTTAAGCTTGGATGGCAGTTAAAAACAGATTTCATGGATATTTTTAAGCACAGACCGATGATAGACACTACGTATATATATGACCAAAACAAACAAATTATTTATTGATTTACTTTTTTTAAATTTTTTACTACCTAGGCTACCCATGTATTAGGTCTAGAAAGAGAAGGTATATTATACATTTAAGCACCTGTAGATAAATATGCTGTAATAAAGTTTGGTGTCGATATTGAGTATTGAGTTATACAAAACATGTTAACATGTTTTAACATGAACTTGAACGAGTGTTATCAATTTTTGATCAGGTAAACTGTGGCAGAAAACATACATATAATATGTATATTAAATGACAAATACAAACAAACATCAGTGTTAAAACATTATAATTATGCGGCCGATACCATCTTACTATATAAGATGACATCGGTAACAATTCCTATCCTACTATTATTATAAATGTGTATATAAGTTTGTGAGGATGGATGGATGTTTGTTAGTATTTCACGCAAAATCTAGTCAACGGATTTGGATGAAATTTAGCACACATTTATAGTTTGTGGTTAGGTTTACATTTATATATTTTTTTTATTATATAACTCATAGCACTGCATCAGCACATACCTCGTGCTCCCATTCTTTGCATGAATTACATTGAATCCAGTCTTCATACCCTAACGCCATGCAAACAGATCCATAAATTTTGCCCCTACCATAAATCACTTAACGCGGCTAAAGAAGTTTGCACTTAAAAAAATTCAATTCCAAATCTTTGTACAGATAAGTTGGTCGACCTCTAAAATGACTTCGTTCTGGTTTAACATTCCCGTTCCGTCGAAACCTGTAAATACTGTCTACCAAGTGTGTAGTACCAAGCTAGTATCGGTGCATTCCTCGAGGGCATACTGTGATCAGAATATTTCCAGTCTCGAGTTCGTGTGTGGAATCCCTTACAAATGTAACTGACACTTCGTTCTGTTTGAAATGGGAAATTGTAATAGTGGTCGAGCGCGATCTGAAAAAATAAACATTTTTTAATAAATCATCTATGTCTGTCTATTTATATATCTATATCTGTCTATTTGATACTATTATAAAGAGGAAAGATTTGTTTGTATTGAATAGGCTCCGAAACTACTGGACCTATATGAATAATTCTTACATAATTAGAATGCTACACTATCACTGAGTGATATAGGCTGTATTTATATTGTTAATCGAGTGTTGTTTTCCCGTGCGAAGCCGGAGCGAGTTGCTAGTATAAAATAATAGATATATCTAACGCTAAGCAATGTAATTTGCTGCCCGAGTGCGTGTTCCCTGATAGATACAATCTGGGTGTCTTCAAGTCGCGAGTGAATCGGTTTCTTCTAGGCGAGCGTGCTCCATCGTAGACCGCTTCTTCGAGTTGGCGGTCAAACGCAAGCCTATTTGTATTAAAAAAAATAAGTAAAATATATTTTACTAAGTGGTAGGTCTCTTTAGTTTTAGAGATCTGTGAGTAGATCTCCTTTGCAGGTGGCGGACTTATCAGCGATATTCTTTTTTTCGGTGAACAAACTTATGTACCTAATTTCGTGTACTATTTGCAATTTAAACTAATCCCTGTTTTTACTAATTACGTATAAACAAAGCTTAGTTCGAAGTTGCATCACTCTTAGTAAGCTTCAAAGCTTAGCGAACAATTCAAGAAATCGTGGACCGCTATTTGTTGGAAAACCTAGATTTTGTTGAAGTATTATAAAGCCATGTTAACATTTTCTAATATCGAGAAAGAATATAAGTGACTTTATAGGTGTTAAATTTCTTAGCATAGTGACAAAAGACAAAAATACTTCATACTAGCGGACGCCATGAGGTTTCACCCGCGTATTTCGCGTTTATGTGGGAATACAGGGATAAAAAGTAGGCTATGTCACCCGGGGATAGTATAGCTTCCCAACGGTGTAATAATTTTTGAAATCGGTCCAGTAGTTTCGGAGCCTATTCAATACAAACAATCAAATCTTTCCTCTTTATAATTGTATAGATAGATAAGTCCAAGCTTAGTCGCATCTAACTTCGTAAAAAAAATATAATTATTTATTTCAACCTTTAATAATATTATTAAAAAAAACACCTTTTTCTAACTATCTACAAATTACAACCTAACATCCAAATTACAGTGTTTCTACTACTTCAGAGGAACTACTACACGTACTACACGTTCCATTCCAGGCTAGGTGTGCTTTACCATCTTCGACCACACCTTCACTTAAGATCAGGTGAGCTGTGGTCAAACAACTAGCCTGTCAACCTTAAAAAAAAAAAAAAAAAACGTAAGAAAACCATAGCGCAGTGGTAGGGTATTTTCAAGTACTCGGCTGGCTAGCTATTACCCTCAAGTTGAAAATCTGTCGCCAAGCACCTAACGGTGTGTTCCGGCAGCCTCACTTGAGAGGCTACCGGAAGTTACATTCCATCACTTAACATCAGGTGATCTGTAGTCAAACTTAGCCTGTTAAGCATAAAAAGATCTTCTATTTTAACATTATGTTAGTATCAATATACGTTCTGCTATAAATTGGATATATTCGTGTAACTTGCCAAGTTTTCTCTAGAATATTACAGAATTTTGTAACAGTACCCGCTCGTATTCCCTCTAGTTCCACTTAGACACAAATTTCTTTCAACATTTATCTCGACGTCAATAAAACCCAAATTGTTTACCTTCGCGAACGTTTATTCTAACGCCATTGTAGACAGTACTTTGAATTAATGAGCAAGTGATCGCCGGTCTGCGGCCAGCCTTAATTAATAACTAATGAAACACTCTGTAAAGTCTTAAAAATATTCGCTGCATTTTGCGAAGAAAATGCAAAGTGTTTGGGGAAGAATTGTTTTTGTTTCGTTTAAGATTACGCTTTAAAGGCTTCAGTAAAGTTTGCTGAAGCGTATTCTGTATTTTCTCTGTTAAAAATTGGAGGTGTTTGGTAGATAGAAATAACAAGAGAAATCTTGAACGAAAGCACACAAATAGTGGAATTTTAAAGCATACGTTGGTATAAGGTGGCAATCTTGATGTTTTAGATTAGATAGAAAATTTTTGTTCCCACGAAAATTACAAAAAAAATTGCAATAGTAAAAATATATACAACATTAAAAATATAATATACATAGGAGTATATTTTTTCCAAAGCTTGTGTTTTTTGCAGTACCCTTCAAACCAGAATACAGTAATGTTTGCACACTACTGCTTGGCGGCAGAATATCTGGTACTGCGGTGGTACCTACCTAGACGACTTCCTGCTAATTAAATCTACCACTAAGTAAAAACTTTGACTCTAACTTTTTTTCTTAAAATACTTGAAAATATCAAAATGTTTGACTCTGGCAAATGCGCAAAGTGCGATGCCAACCCTCACTCTACTCTAGCAAACAACACTCTATCAGAGTTTTGGCGGGAACGCGGGAAGAGTCGTGTCGCTCCGTTGTATTTTTTTCTAAAACTAGTGTTTTGTCGAGTGTTTATGCATAAAAATGGTGGTGTTTTATTCATAAAGTGCCGAATTACAAGCGCGAGTGTGGGAAAATGATATAATGTGGTGAAACATGAGTTTTCGTGTTGCTTCCAAAACTCCATCGAAGCTTTGTAGTAAAGTTGCCACTACTTTACTAAAGCATGACTGGAATTAACTGACACAAACTTGGACTTGACAAAGACGACTTTGACTAAAACTAGCTACGATGGCACTTATTTAACTTTTGAAACTTGAAAATATATAATTACTTGACACTGGCAAATGCTAAAACGCGACGCCAAAACCAAAGAAAAAAAAAAAAACACTATCATTTTATTCGATTGTGTACAGATTAGCTATTACCGTCAATCGACAGTTCCGTTACGAACGCCATCTATTGGAAGTAATCCAAACTGACAATTCTCATAAACATAATTATTATAATTTCGATTTCTCGGCTGTTCCTTTGTGTTTTTCCTAAGTTTCTATTTTAAACCACCTCAATATTCAGGTCAACAAAACAAAAAACAAATTATTCAACATTTCGCGAGAATAAAGCATGGCAATAGATTTATCCTTCCTCTAATATTATAAATTTTGGATGGATGGATGGATGTTTGTTACTCTTTCACGCAAAAACTTCTGAACGGATTTGGATGAAATTTAGTATGGAGGTAGCTGAGACCCTATATTAACACATAGGTGATTTTTAAACCCGAAAACATGTAGATATGCGGGTATCACCGCAGGGCGCAGCTTGTATTAAGTTGGTATTAATTGTATCGTACAAAACTCGGCTATTTAGAACTAAATAAGTGATGAGCTACTACAAAGTTCATAAGATAAACCTTGACCTGATCCCTAGTTCAGCCGCCAAGTGCTGCCCGAGTAGTGGGGGATCCCCCTCAACACGAAGAGAAGAGGCCCCGTCTTCCCCATTGAATGAACTTTTTTCATTCCCGTAGTGTTGCCACTTGAATAACTTTTTTCGGGCCGCAGGCAGAGTGCTGAAATATCCGGTTTTTCTGCAAAGATTCTTATTTTACTTGAGGTCATTTGGTAAAAGTGTAGCTTTCGAGCGGATCTCGGATTTCTTGTTTGATGGATGTTTTTATATTAGCCTTTTTTCTACTACAACTTAAGCTATGCATGTTAAATTCTTGTTACATTTGTTACGCTGAAATTAGGGAGTTTTTTCACTGTTGGCAATTACAATACATGTAGGTACCTAATGAGCGTCAAAGCAGCGACGCACTGCACTTTGTTTCGTTACTAAAAGTTCTGTGTATCACTGCATTGGTTAAACACATGTGTTATCTCTTACCATTAGGAAAATATTTCGTTTGTATCATTTATTTTTTATAAACAATGTATACTTATTATATTTTACTTGGTGGTAGATCTCCTTAGCAGGAGGTCGTCTAGGTACGTACCACCGCAGTACCAGATATTCTGCCGCCAAGTAGTAGTGTGCAAACATTACTGTGTTCCGGTTTGAAGGGTACTGCAGCTAGCGAAATTACTGGGCTGTTGGGACTAACCATCGAAAGTCTCAAAGTAGTGGGTGCCAAAGCAGCGATGCCCCGGACTTTGTTTTGCTACTGAAAGTTATGTGTATCGCTGTAATGGTCATGGACATGCGTCATCTCTTACCATCAGGAGAGCGTATCGTTCGTCTCACTACTTTTACATTAAAAAAAAATCTAGTTGAAAGATCTCTTTGGTAGGAGGTCGTTTCCCAACCCACGAGAGATGAAATTACTAACAACATTAGAGTATGGAATAAAGAAAATTCGCACCTACATTTCAAAGCCAGATTCCCCGATTTATCTCTGTCTTGGGTTGTAAGTTGCTAGCTGGTTGCAGCTGGTTGTAAGGTACAATGGTAGCAGGAGTTATAACTACCTCGCGGAAGTCGCGCGGGATTTTTCTAGAAATATGTGCCACGGTGGCGTGAGGCGCTTCCTTTATAGTCGTAGAGCAACTGATAGATGCAGAACTGCCACGACATAAATATATCAGAAATTAATGAATCAGAACCGTTATAGGCCAAAATTTTGCATTTGGTTTTCGTAGTCGAATTTCAGTTTTTTTTTTGTTGGCTTGTTTAGTCGATGTGCAGGATACCGCTGCAACGGTCATGGACAGGCGTTATCTCTTACCACCAGGAGAGCGTCTCGTTCATCTCATTACTTTTTACGTAAAAAAAAAAAAAACTTTCACAGGTACTAGAAAGAACTCAAAATTAGAAAACTCTTCAAAAATAAATTCATGGAAAAAATACAAAACTCTGCAACAAAAGTTTCGGTTAGGTTAAGTGATTGATCATTGATTAGAAAAAGTGAATTGATTTTTTCGATAAGCTTTCTGGGACATCCCATAGATTAGAGCAGCAAACAATAAAGTGAGTCTCTACCATTTCTTACTCTACGGCACAAATAAGCAGACTGTTTTGTCTGAGTAGCGAAGTTGAAAACAGTATGCTGCACATGTTTTTCCCGTCGTCTTTATATTAAGGCCGGTGCCCACTTGCAACTCAATAACGTGCTGTTTGGAATTACGTCGAATATATTTTTTTGTTTTAAAAGCTATGAGACTATCAAAACGCTCTCATGGTAAGAGATATTGCCTATCCATGACTATTGCAGTGATACAAATAAGTTTGAGAAGCAAAACAGAGTCCAGGTCGCTGCTTTGGCGCTCATTACTTTGAGACTTTCGATGGTTTGTCTCAACAGCCCAGTAATACCACTAGCTACAGTACTCGTCAAACTGGAACAAAGTAATGTTTTCACACTACCGCTTGACGGCAGAATATCTGATAATGTGTATGTACCTACCCAGACGACTTTCTGCTTTCTGAGATCGACAAAACCACAAAACAAAACACAAAATTTAGAAATTTGTGTAAAGTTGTGGCGTTTCGTTCATATAGTGGTGTTCGTGTGGGAAAGTGATATAATGTGGTGAAACATGACTTTCCGTTTTGCTTCCAAAACACCATCGAAGCTTGGAGTAAAGTCACTACTACTTTACTAAGGCATGACCGGATTCGATCAAGAATTACTTTTTGTGACTTTGACTGTGACTTAAACGTGTGACTTGAAGGTATCAAAACACTTAACAGTGGCAAATGTACAAAATGCAGCGCCAAAATCAAAGAAGAACCGCGTGAAATTAAATTCTACATAAATAAGAAGTTTAAAACTCAAGATACCTACATAGTTTGTTAAAATCAACAACCTCGCAGACGAGAGATCCGAAAATGAAAATAATGGACGTAAGAAGTAACCTCATTAGAAATGCATGAGCGAATGTTTAAATTAACTGGGAGATCTTTAGTTTAATTTTATGAAACATACACTAACAGTCTGCAACTTCTACTAACACTATTTCACTTGAAAGTATTGTTAGTACTAGAGGTAACCTATTATATACTTTAGGTTTGATTACAAGGTGCTATCGCTTTACGAAACAATTAGCTCTTCTGTAAACTGGTCAACGAAAGAAAGTGAGAGGAGAAGGGAGAGAGACAATAGATTGATATTATTAATTTGCCTGGTTACCTTTTAATATATCTAGTATACTGCACTTTAGAGATTTCGAAACGACATTAATTAATTTAAATTTAGAGTTTAGGATCAAGGAAATTACCATGAGAATGAACCCTTACTAAAAAGGTAAGGTAAGTTCTAAGCATAAACGACACGATACTCGTCCGAAACGAGGTTGCAACCAAATGCATTCGACATGGACAAAGATGAATGAACGATCAGCGCAGAGTGAAGAGGGTAGAAGATCCATCACGACGGATGGAAGATACAAAGTAGGGCTGCACCAAATTGCATAGTCACTCTCTGCGGACAAAGCTGAGCGAGAGTTGTCATCCATTTTAAAATCCGTGTACCGGTTATGCCATTAATACGTTGAACTTCAGACATTTTCTATCTTCTTCTATCAAGATAATGCGATCGTATTGGAATCTCCTATTTTATTCGTATTAAAGTATTGATCTTTTAAAAACTATTTAAGTATTCTATCAGTTATTTGACTTTCATAGTACAGTAGCTTAGATAATTGATTGATTCAGGCGTTACTTTGCGGAAGTTTATTTTGTATGTTCAAGGTATTTATATCTAGTTTATTTCCGCTTAACAACACAAGCTTTACATATTTTGGGGTCAGATGGCACTGTGCGTAATATTCGACGATATTTATTTATTTATTTGCAATCAGTTAATTCTTAGCATATAATTGATGGTTCAAGAGATAATTGACTCCCTGATAATAAAATTGGTAGTATATCTACGTCACGAGTCCTAGGTCATGGGGTCGATTCCCAACATTTTTACAACAAAAATATTTATTTGTTCCATGTCTGAGTGTTCTATAATATATAATTATACATACCTATGTAATTTTATAAGAAGATATTATGTAAATAATTATAGCCAAATTAATAAAGGATGTCATTCAGCGCTATCTAGCGACAGCTACAGGAACAAACAATAAGAAAATATTGCTGTTATAAAATACGAGTATTTGTACATTTCCTCTTGTGAACACGCACCTTAACTTACTGCAGAATCCTTTCCATACTGTAGTTGCCTGAAAGCGATCGCTATTAGCAATGAGGCTGCTAACTTTTACACTACTGTTAAGAATTTAAATGTTAATAACCAAAAAAAACAGTAATACGCTGTGAGGTGGCGCGTGCATTTTGTCATATAGAATTTTAACTCTGATCATGCCAAAAGAAGTATAACTTCATAAATCACATAAGGATTTTATTTTCCCGAAGGAGTTTCCAATAATTACCTAAGTCCACAGTCAACGTCAGCGTACCCAGGTATGATTTATGGAACGGTGCAAATGGGTTACGGAGACAAGAGACGTGTGTTTCCGCAATTAATGTACGATGCATTAACATCGCACCAGTTTCCACTAGTTTGTATCATCAGTTCTAACAATCTATTCACACAATGCTTTTATTTACTTTGACAGCCCCATTGGCTCATTGGTAGTATATCTGCCTTGAGATCTGTAGGGCGTGGGTTCGATTCCCACTCAGGGCAAACATTTTGTGAATAAATGTTTGTTCTGTGTCTGGGTGTTCTGTATGTGTTATAAGTATGTATTTACAAAAAAAAAGTATTTATGTAACTTATCAGTTATCTGCCTTCCATCACACAAGCTTTGCTTAGTTTGGAGTCAGATGGCGCTGTGTGTATAGTCCTACCATATTTATTTATTTAGATACAGTTTTCAGTAAATTGGAAAGAGTATCCAAAGCAGTTGGTCATATCAAATTTGGTTGGGTAGGGATGGTAAAACGAGCAGTGAGCGTTGTTAATGGAGGTCGCAAGACCTGGTATTGTATTATTATATTTCTGTAATTTTGTCAAGTTTCATCTTTTTATTTTATTTTAAGAAGATGTAGAGTTTTATTTATGGTTGTTATTTCTTTTTCCATGTATTGTTGATTATATTGAAATTGGTACAAATAAAGTGTTGTCTATGTCTATGTCTATGTCTATATACGTTTGTTTACCAGCCAAGGATAGTACACATTGATCTAAAAGAAATCTCTTTCACTCTAGCTTTAAAAACGTAATTGTGTTTTGAATCTGACAGCTGTGTAGTATGTCTGCTCCAAGATCCGAAGGGCGTGGATTGGATTCCCACCCAGGGTAAACATTTTGTGGTATAAACTAATGTTTGTTCTGTGTCTGGGTGTTCTGTATTTATTATAAGTATATATTTACAAAAAAAAAGTATTTAAGTATTCTATCAGTTGTCTGACTTCCATAGTACAAGCTTTGCTTAGTTTGAGGTCAGATGGCGCTGTGTCTAATGCCCTACGATATTTATTTAGTATTTTATTATTAATGGCGTCCATAATTATGACTGTATAAGTGTGTATCGTTAGAACATATAATTACGTAGTTTACTTCGTTCGTACATATTATGTATTAGTAAAAATAAGTAATAAGTAGTAGTATGTGTTGTAATTCGTATTTTATGTTTTTTTTATTTTATTTTTTTTTATGTTATAATTATGTAGGTTTTTAAAATCGTCAATAAATGCTTAACTGTACGGAATGACTTAATTACGTCGCATACTTCTACTACAAATACAAATACAAATAAATTTAATGGTTCATCAAAATAGTACAGGTAGGTATGTATAGTAACCCTGCCTGCAGCTGTAGCCTTCGCTGTGTTGCTGCAGACAGTGTCTTCCCACTAAGGTTTAAAAAATAAAAAAACATGCCTTCACATCCAGCCCGCCTTGCTTTCTTCTTGCCCCGACTCCTCGAAGAAGGCCACCGGATATGACCAAAACTGTAGTCAGAGTTTCTCAAGTAATGAAACGTGACCAATCCCGTATAAGTGATATATAAACGTGTCAAAATGTCCGTTTCTATAAAACGGCAAGTAGGTAAATGCAAAATGAAAATTTATGCGCTTTCGTACTAAATTTCACTAATGCATAACTTTGAACATTAAAAGGTTTTTAAACTGAATAAATAAAATATTTGCAGGTTATCCCACTCATCTCAAACAAAACACACATCGTGGAAATTTAAAGCATTTTTTAAAAACGTTTTTGGCCTGAGCTCATATATTTAATGTAGTCACCATTAGCTTAGCCGCTGGCTTTTAGCTCTGTGCTGCCAGTTTTTAGTTTCCATAATGCCTATGAAAAGCTTTCGAGATAATACTTGCTGAAATTTTGTGAATAGTAATTATCTCTCAGTCGTGAGAGGCCAATTTTTAGTCGAAACGGGCTTAAAAGTTTCAGATTTAAGATATTTTCGATGTGAAAACTTCTTTAGCCGCGTTCAGCGATTTTTTAGGGACAAAACTTATCGTTTCACCGACTTGCTTATATGATTGCCTATTTTTAATCGTCTCAAAAAAGAGGTTTGTATGTTACACGATCATTTCGCTAGTTATGAAGCGATTTTGATGAATTCTTATTGCTTGGTAGATCGTAGGTACCTACTCAGAGGTGGTTCCATATGAATTTTACCGAAATCAATTGAGCAGTTTTAAAAAATCAACAATAATCTGAAAACTTTACATCGATGATATTTTCGTTTACTCCAAAATCTCGCTGTTTCATTTTTTTTTTTTAAATGTTTGACAGGCTAGGTGTGTTTGACCACAGCTCACCTGATGTCAAGTGAAGGTGTGGCTGAAGATGGTAAAGCACACCTAGCCTGGAATGCAACTGGCTCTCAAGTGAGGCTGCCGGAACACACCGTTAGATGCTTGGCGGCAGATTTTCAACTTGAGGGTGGTAGCTAGCCAGCCGAGTACTAAAGTACCCTACCACCATGCTTTGGTTTCCTCACGATGTTTTCCTTTACCGGCAGCTCAAGCTCATTGTTGGGGTTTGAACCCACGCCCTTCGGCATGCGAACCTACCGCGCTAACCACTGAGCTATCATCGCTACAAAAATTTGAACTCATTTGAATTCATTGGAACAGTGTATTTAGTTGACCTAAGGGCCATAGAGTCGGGGTTTTTAAATTGTAATTTTTATAAAAGTAAGTAAATGTTCTTATGATGGTAGAGGGTAATGCCTGTCAATGACCATAGCAACTATATTACTACTAAGTAGCAAGTATTCGAGGGTTAGAGCCCTGTAACTTCACTAGCAGCACTTACCTTCTATTCTAATCCATTGACACTGATGTGGCCGAAGATGATAAAACTAACCTAGCCTGGAATTGAACAGGCTCTCCAGTGAGGCTGCCAGAACTGCTAGGCTGCCGTTAGGTGCTGCACATTTTATAGAATGAAAGCTTGAACATAATTATATATTTTGTTATCTACAATACTACTTTTTTCTTTCAGTAAACTCATATGAAACTAGAAAAGAAGCTAGAGCTAGAAAAAACGAAACTTCAAAACTACTATACTACTACTACCAGACATTTTAATATCATCCATCACTATCGTCCAAGTCAACAACTTATAACAACTTGGTAACACCTTGGTTCTCGTTATAAAGGTGGCACCTCGACCCTAATTCCTTAATCTTTCAAAGTCTCGATTAAAGTTGGCCAACTTTAACATAACTTTAATGACATCGATGCTGTTTAACTTGGCCCATTTTTTGCATCGCTAGCGGCTGAATAATACAGGGAAAGTAAGCCTAATTAAAAGTTTGCAGAGGGACAATGTAGTGGCCGTAGGGTTGGAGTTTGTTTTAGTTATGTGTTGTTATTATTATAGCAATATAACTTTGTGTAATTAGATTCTACTGTAGCGTTCGTTGAGCACATATTTATTACATTATCTTTATCTCGTTGCTTATCATGAAGAAACGAAAACACAATCAAAAAAGTTTATATTTTTTTTGGTTGACAGGCTTGGTGTTTGACGACAGCTCACCTGATGTTTAATGACGGTGTAGTCGAAGATAGTAAAGCACACCTTGCCTGGAATGAAACTGACACTCAAGTGAGGGTACTGGAACATATCGTTAGATGCTTGGCGGCGGATTTGCAACTTGGTAGCTAGCCAACCGAGTACTGAAATACCCTACTACCATGCTATAATTTTCTGCACTGGCAGCTCAATCTCCTCGTTGAGATTTGAACCCATGCCCTTCGGCGTATGAATCGACCAGGCTAACCACTAAGCTGTCATCGCTACAAAAAGTGCGAGTAAAAAAGATTTACATATGAATAGTATTTTTTTTTTTGTTTGGGAAGGTTCATCTGTACAAGTATTAAATATTATTTTAGTGGCATAGGCTTTTCACTCGTTGTGCCTTTTGTCTCGATTCTGTGCTAATAAAAACCAAGATGCCATTTTATACAAAAAAATCCGTTAATTTGAACACAGCAAAGTTTAATTTCCATTTAGCGTCTAGAATCGAATTCGATATGTTTGTAATTCAACAAAAAATAAATTATAGGACATTACACTTAGCGCCATCTGACCCCAAACTAAGCAAAACTTGTACTATGGAAGACAGGTAACTGATAGAATACTTAATTTTTTTTTTTTTGAATAATATTTACAGTACATCCAAACACAAAACAAACAAACAAACAGTCGACAAAGCGTAGATCTAAATTTGAAGAATGCACCTCAATGGGCAATGTTTAATTTATGTTTAGTGCCTAGAATCGATCCCCATATTATTGTAACTTTATAAAAAATATTCACAAATACCTAATATTGTAAACTACATCTAAGGGCAAAGTTTAATTTCCTATCAGCATCTAGAATCTCCCATTGTTGCTCTAACGGTTGTTTTGTTTAAAATTTCCAGTCTACTGAGGAACTTTCTAGAAGCATCTCATATTTCATAGAACACGTGCTACCGTGGCTTAACCCTGGATATAATGTAGAGTAATTTTCTTGGCGGAGATAACAAGAGCTAGACCGGGTTTTAGTTATTTGTACACTTTTATGATACTTTCCGAATGCTTTATTTAAGATTTATATATTCTGAATAAGTCGATTTCTCCTGCTGCAACTGAGCTAAGATTTTACAACTTTGTGTTTTGTGTTTGTTTGTGTTTGTTTTTTTGCCTTTGAGCATCTAATAAGATACTGATGCAGATGCTGATGCTGATTTGCTCCCAGCTTAATTATAAGAACTCACTTTATTTCTTACTATCTTACTTATAAACGTTGTTTTATGTTAAACTATGTTAAAAAAGGCTGTTTTGTTTACACGCGTGACACGTCACGTAAGCGGTTGGTAAAATTTAAACAAATTTTATGTGTAATGCTTAGTTAAAATTATGTGGTGTTTTAGATAAACACTAATTTAGTTTTAACTTTTGAAATCGTAGCTGAATTATACGAGCTACGACAGCTTGCTACGTATCGTAGCTGCTCCTACGTAATTGATAATTTACAAGTTTTGTATTAAATTTGATTAGCTTACAAAGTTTCTGTTTTACCAAAAAGTGGTACCTAGTTGTAGTATTTGTGATGTCATTATTATCATCATTATTTGTTGGAAGGCAATTCAGAAAATTGATGATAGTAAAATCAGGGGTACAGTCTTATGTTTTCAAAACGTATCTAACTCTACATCCAAAATTTAATTACTCCTCCGGGAAGGAGTGAGGTCTTGAAAAATAAAAATCCCAAGGACTATTATACTGGGTGTATTATAAGTATGTATTTACAAAAAAAACCGTGACCGTGACCATGACCATGACCTTGACCGTGGCCTTGACCGTGTTCACCGTACACACTGATTTCTTTTTCGGGATTGTTTTCTCTTTGCTTAGAATTTCGAATTTTGGGTAACATTTGCTTTTATTTTCCAATTTTATTTTGGTATGAAGAAAATAAAGATCCGGGCGTGGGTTCGAATCCGAACGATAAACTTGAGTTGTCGGTGAAGTAAAATATCGTGAGGGAATCATAGCATGGTGCGCGAGTCCGACTCGCACTTGACCGGTTTTATTCGCTTGTTATAAAAGCTATTAATAAATCCGACCATGAAGCGAATCTGGCTGTTATTGAATGAATTTCAGAGCATTCTGTTTGAAATGCAAAGCGGGTGATTTTATTGCGCGGCTTACAGATGTTTTGTGCTGGCTGCTGAAATCGATTTTATTGGTTGACAAGTCGTTCACCACGGTTCACTTGATGTTAAGTGACGGCGTGGTCGACCATCATAAAGAAAGACACCTAGCCTGGAATAAATAAATATAAAATAAATACATTTCAGATTTCGGATGATTTTTTTAATTGTTGACAGGCTAGAAGTTTGACCAGCTCATCTGATGTTAAGTGACGGTGTGGTCGAAGATGGTAAGCACATCTATCATGGAATGGAGCTGGCTTTCAAGTGAGACTACCGGAACACACTGTTAGATGCTTGGTAGCTAGCCAGCCGAGTATTAGAAAGCACTCTACCATATTACCTTCATATATGGCTTTCCTTCACCTGCAGCTCAAGTTCATAGTTGGGGTTTGAACCTAAACCCTTCGGCATGCGAACCGACTGCGTTGACCACTGAGCTATCATTGCTACACTGAGCTAAATTGAATCCATTCTTTGGGTTTGAAACCACGCCCTCTAGCGTGTCAACCGCGCTAATCACTGAGCTATCAGCGCAGCATAGTGGTATTAAATTCCCCCGCTATTACAACATTTCCATTCCCATATCAGTTATAATATTTACAATAATTTTATAATTACAATTATAATTATCTATGTCGGGTATTTAGGTATCGCCTTAGTTATACCTATATGTACATATATATTTTCGGCTTGGGTCCCTAGTCTTGTATGGTCCGCGACGACGTTAAATATCGCGAGACTAACCATCGAAAGCCTCGAAAGTAATGAGCGCCAAAGCAGCGATGCCCCGGACTTTATTTTGCTATTCATGATTCTGTGTATTGCTGCAATGGTCATGGGCATGTGTTGTCTCTAACCACCAGGAAAGCGTATCGTTCATCTCATTACTTTTACATAAAAAAAACTATGAAAATATAAAACTTAATCTCAACATTAATTTTATTTAAGAAATAAATCTTTATTAATATTAAAAAATTGGCTACATAAGGTTAAATAAAATATTGTGCTCTTGTTTTACTTTAAAAAAGCAAATATTTGTTGTCGACCGTGACAGGACTCGAACCTGCAATCTTCGGATCCGAAGTCCGACGCCTTATCCATTAGGCCACACGGTCTTGAAAGTGAGCGTCTAAATACTTGATTACTTGACATAGTAATTATTACCACAGTAAAAATAAAATGCATCGCTAGGTGATATCAAAATACTTTGAAAATAAAAGGGCCATTGCAAATGACCGACTTACAAGTTTTGCAATGCGTGAACATTTTTACGACTAAAAGAATAAAAAAACAATTTCAAAATGTGCTTCAAGTCATCATTAAAAAAATAAAAATTATATTTTTTTACGTGAAAATTATACAAATACAAATACAAATCATTTATTAATAACACCAAAGTTACAGGTATTTTTTTCCATTCATATTTAAAAATATCAAAATCATAACATATGCCAAAACAATGAAAATGAAAATGTCAATGAAGTAATATGTCACAAATAAAACAATTATGTCAATATAATTAAATGTCAATAAAAACAAAAATATTATAATTACTTACTAGTACTAATTCAATAATCTCTTAGTTTTAAATAATCGTCAAAGTCATAAAACAATAATCAAAAACAATGAGACGAACGAGACGCTCTCCTGATGGTAAGAGACAACGCATGCCCATTAATGTTCGCCTTATTAGGAGTCTTGCCAGATCAACGAATTACCCTAAAGTAGTATCTATTAGTCTGTGTGTCGGGCGGCAAAATAGAAAACATATTTGGCAAAAAGCAAAAAAAAAATAAGGAAAAAACAACATTATAATCTAAGATCAATAGTAAGTGGAATAACATGAAAAACATGTTAAAAATCAGTTTTTTGCCATTTTTTCGAGTGTTGACCTTGAAGAAATAATTTGCGTGAATTTCCACATGGTATCATAAACATTTGTAATCAGCGAACCAAAATACATAAGTACTACTTAATATAAAACTTCAAAGGAAAAAGCGATATTGGTTTTTCGGAACTATATCCGTTCTAACAATGAAAGTCGTCTAATAAAATTGTATTGTAATTTTACGCCGATAATTAAAATCAGTTAAAATTTTCAGCTTGAAAATTTATCACCAAGCACCTAATGTAAACCCTTGACAGTCAATTTCAAGACATTTTCCAGGTTTACCATCTTCGACCGCAAAAAAAAATGTTTACACAGCGCCAAACTGAGCAATGCATATACCTACTATGGAAGTAAGATAACTGATATACCCACGCCCTTCAGCTCTTGGAGCAGACATATTACCGATGAACCAACAGGGCTGTCAAACTGTAAAGTCACTGGTAAAGTGTAATACATTATTGTAATAAAAACACCATGACACGAAGATAACAAAAGCATTGCAAACGGCAAAACGTCGGCATTTGAGAGGTCTACATAAATCCGATATGCGCTTGCCATTAAACAAACAAACTGATCTGTATTCACTGACGGAATACGTAACGAGACAGTTTGATACAAATTTTAAAGCTATGGTTGTATTGACGAGCTTAGAGCAAGTACTTTTTAGCCTTTTGTCGCTCGCTGTAAGCTTTTGCATAACTACTACTTAAATTAGATGCCATTTATAGATAATTTCTTACTGCTTTCTTTACTTAAACGAAATACTACAATATTTAAACACCATGCTGGGCTTTAAAGACGGTCTGATTATTGGCAAAAAAACCTCTCATTACGCGAATACCAAAAAAAGGTAATGATTTCAGGGTTCATGTACCTACGAGTATGTACATGGGGTTCTTTATTCCACCATAATTTATAAATTTCTCATTTTTTAATTTAGAAAACGTGAAAAGAACTTCAATAATATAATTGAAGTGTGACGCGCATGAACTTACATAACTACTATGATATTTTTGCTTCGCTAAAATATCATAGGGTCCTGTCCCTACATAACATAAAATTAGACTGATCATTGACTGCAGTAACAGACGTAATGAAAACGTTACAATCCAGGGCCAGTTTTTTTATTGATCTCTATGAATGAGTTAAGTTATTATATTAACCTAAAAATATACCAGTAATCTGTTAGTCAACTTACTCAAAAGGCCTTTTGATTGTCAAACCTTGTGATCAATTATTACTATTTTGTTTGCCATCTTTTTACACTAGATGGCACTGCATTTTTTCATACAATTAACAAATTAATATTATGACGACACATAATTTTGAATCACGTTTCTTTTGAGCCTACTTTTGTTAAATCGTGAGGTTAGATTAGAACAACGCTTCCTCTTGTCGCTCCGCTCATGAATCTGCTCAGTGCTTGGTCGCGGTTCAACCAAATGGAGCAATCACGTCGATACGTTTATTGAGAAGCATATCGCGGATCCGACAATGAAAACGTGGTATATCGTAACTGGTTACCTCTCGCATTATGCTTTTAGTGCTTTGTTTTACCTTATGTACAAATACAACGTTGCAAATGGTTTACCATAAAGACATGTGTGTATGTTGAGGTGTTTTTAACTTTGCTTAACAGCACACATGGGTGTTGTTAAAATCAGAAGTGATATCGAAGTGACAGGCTAGGTGTTTGACCACAGCTCACTGATGTTAACTGACGATGATGTCGAAGATGGTAAAGCACACCTAGCCTGGAATGGAACTGGTTCTCAAGTGAGGCTGCCGAAACACACCGTTAGATGCTTGGCGGCAGATTTTCAACTTGAGGGTGGTAGCTAGCCAGCCGAGTAGGTACTAGAAAGTACCCTACCACCATGCTATGGTTTCCTCACGATGTTTTCCTTCACCAGCAACTCAAGCTCATTGTTGGAGTTTGAACCCACGCATGCAAAACCGACCTCGCTAACCACTGAGCTATGATCGCTACACTGAGTTCAATCTTGAGCTGTTCTTTCTACATGATGCAAACTATCTCACCAAGTAAAATATGTATTGTATTTGGTTCCCATAGTACAAGCTTTGTTTAGTTTGGAACTTGAAAAGGTTTACGATCCCTGATTACATTTTACGTCAATAAAGAAAGTAATACATAACAATATAATTAGATTTATATATCAACCCGCTCACACGTCCTTTAGGATCCAAATATGATTACTTGGACAACTAATTTCATCTGGATATTGTTGGTATTTTTTTGGATATTGTTGGTTTGTTGTTATTTTACCTTAGTTAAGTTAAAATAAGACAAACATTATGTGTATAATTTGACTGACTGGCTCATTTTTGGTAGTATATCTGCTTCAATAGCTGTAGAACGTGGGTTCGATTCCCACCCAGTATAAGCATTTTGTGGTTTAAACACATGTTTATTCTGTGTCTGGGTGTTCTGTTCTTAGGTTTCCATACCCAAAGGGTAAAAACGGGACCCTATTACTTGTCTGTCCGTCTGTCACCAGGCTGTATCTCAAGAACGGTGATAGTTAAAAAGTTGAAATTTTCACAGATGATAAAATAAATAAATAAAATTTTATTGATAATGGTACGGACCCCTTCGTGCGCGAGTCCAACTCGCACTTGCCCGGTTTTTATTATTATAAGTAGGTATGAATTGGCAAAAAAAATAATTAAGTATTCTATCAGTTATGTGACTTCCAGAGTACAAGCTTTGCTTAGTTTGGAGCCAGATGGCGCTGTGTGTAATGCCCCACAATTTTTATTTAATTGGTTTATAATGAATTGCAAACAAAGCCATCACTTTCAACATCAAAAGCCAACTGAAAATCAATTCCAGTATCCCATTACATACACTTCAGGCCACTATTAACGGCACAATCTACAGCCGTGACGTATTACACAAGCGAGTTTGCATTGTAGATTGCTCTCGACAATATGCAAATACTAATAGTCCGTTCAAATCGTTCCAGTGCTACGGGATAGTTATTGTTACAATTAGTATATATACCTGTTATTCTACCAGTACCTAGTATTTAGTAATGTAATTTATTTTTCTACACAAACGGTTGATATCTCTTATTAAATTCAAAGACAAATATTTTACTGACAACACCAAAGTTACAAGTCATATTCTAATACATAATTTAATATGTATTATAATTAATTATGTCAGTGTAGAAATATTGTCAAAATAATAAAATGTCAAGTAATTACTTACGAGTAAATTTAATTATGTTCGAGTTTAAAATATTTGTCAATGTCATAGCAACCCAATCCTATATTTTTTTTCTAAAATGTAGGTAGATTATCTCTCTCGGATAATAGCGATATATTGCGAAAAAACTTCTTTTTTTTAAATTTAATTGTATAACACTAGTAGCTGAATTTTGTCACAAAAAAAAATGTGATTTAAAATCAGGTAACCTGTGGTCAAACTCCTAGCCTGTCATCTGTATTAAGATCAGTACATCGACTTCCGTAGTAAGACTTTTAGTAAAATTGTAAAACTGTTTAAAAAAATACTACGTATCATCATCTTCTACAAAAGTAAATTAAAAAAAATCATTTGTTGCCTCAAAATATCACTCACTGTTATTATGTTAATAATCTCGCTGCATTAATTTCTTTCTTCTTCCACCAGAATTGAACATCAGGTCTTAAAAAAACTAATAATCAACAAAAACTTTTAATAGACCGTTGTGAAAATGTAATGAAACGTATATTATCGACCACACCTTCACTTAACATCAGATGAGCTGTGGTCAAACAACTAGACTGTCAAGCATAAAAAAAAAAAAATGTTTTTTTACAAAAATATTAATGTTAGGTTAATATTTAATACACGTGAAACAAAAACATGCATACATATAAAGTAGCGTAAGCAGGGGGACCACCTCGGAGCCTGGGCTCCGAGGTGGTGTCCGAGAGGACAAGCGCTGTCGAGGCCGCGGTAGAGTGCGAAAGCGTGCCCGCAGCCTCGACACAAAGCGCCGAGGTGGAACACTCCAGGGTTTTTAGTGGGGAGGCCGTCATTAGGACGGAGAGTCCCACATAACCACCGTGCCCGCCCCAGGGCCGGTGGTATACACAAAATATTTTACCTGGAAAAAAAAAAAAAAAAAAAAAAGGGTAAGCAGGGGGAATCGCGCTCACTGGGAAATGGCGCTTACCTCTATAACTTTCTTTTTTTTTTTTTTTTAGGGTTGACAGGCTAGTTGTTTGACCACAGCTCACCTGATGTTAAGTGAAGGTGTGGTGTGGATAACTTACCCTACATATACATTATAATTCATTCATAGACCTTTTACATTTTATCATATTGACATATCATTATAATATTGACATGTTTTTTTTTTTTTTTATGGTTGACAGGCTAGTTGTTTGACCACAGCTCACCTGATGTTAAGTGAAGGTGTGGTCGAAGATGGTAAAGCACACCTAGCCTGGAATGGAACTGGCTCTCAAGTGAGGCTGCCGGAACACACCGTTAGATGCTTGGCGGCAGATTTTTAACTTGAGGGTGGTAGCTAGCCAGCCGAGTACTAGAAAGTACCCTACCACCATGCTATGGTTTCCTCACGATGTAATTAACATTTTGATATAATCCCTAAAAATGCATTGCGTTGCATTGCATTTAATTTTTTTTTTTTTTTGTAAAAGTAATGAGACGAACGAGACTCTCTCCTGATTGTAAGAGATAATGCCTGTCCATGACCATTACAGCGATACACAGAACTTTGAGTAACAGAACAAAGTCCAGGGCATCACTGCTTTGGCGCTCATTACTTTGAGACTTTCGATGGTTAGTCTCAACAGCCCAGTAATTTCGCTAGCTGCAGTACCCTTCAAACCGAAACACAGTAATGTTTACACACTACTGCTTAGCGGCAGAATAACTGGTACTGCGGTGGTACCTACCTAGACGACCTCCTGCTAAGGAGATCTACCACCAACTAAATTGTATTGTATTGAATTGTATTTGTAATTTATATCCTACTAAAACACAAAATAATTCATAGTAAACGAGTCTAGTCTGTCATGATTCCAGTACTGGATAAATGAAAACTTACTTCGATGCGCCGTCCACTGTACATTGCATTGCAAAAACATGTTGGCAAATTGAATTTTCATAGATGCGGCGTCGAATCTGCGGCGTCTGATGCCTTTATAATGCTTCGTTAATTTCGAATTTATACTCTCAATGCACGCTACTGTACGCCGAATGGCTTTATATTTATATCAGAAGTCATTCCGAATTTACAATATTTCTTTTAAACAAAGTACTATTTTTTATTGTTGATAAGCTAGATATTAGACTACAGCTCATGATGTTAAGTGATGGTGTGGTCGAAGATGGTAAACACACCTAGTCTGGGATCGAACTGGCACTCAAGTGAATTTACTTCACTGTACTGCCGTGTTAGCATGTCTGCTTCAAGAGTCTTCGATTCCCACCAGAATAAATATTTGTGTGACAAGCATAAATATTTGTTCTATGTCTGGGTCTTAATATAATATGTGTATAACTTGAATAACTCTTATATTCGTTATGAATGCTGCTAATATGGCATAGGGTTTGCCATGCTACTACTGCTTGGAAAAGGTATTTTCCAAAATATTTAATACTTGCGGACGCATCGCGGTGTCAACCGCGTAGTTCCCGTTCCCGTGGGAACACAGGGATAAAAAGTAGCCAATATCACCCGGAGATAGTGTAGCTTTCCAACGGTGAAAGAATTTTTGAAATCGGTCCAGTAGTTTCGGAGCCAATTCATTACAAACAAACAATCAAATCTTTCCTCTTTGTAATAGTATAGATAGATAGATAGATAACAGTTAGCTACAATTTAAATTTCACTAAATATGATTTTAAGCGAGGTTGAAAGTCAAGCCTAAGTTAAGTTCATCTCAGAGGCCCAAGAACGACCTACTTACTCATAATAAAATGTATTATTTATAAGAATAGGCTATTGTGCTAAAGTCCTGAGGACAAATACTTCATATTGTTATCTTGAGATTCAATATCATCACAATAGACAGAGTTTAAGGGTTTTAGGTCTGAAAACTTCGGAGAAAATTATGAACTCAATTTTTTTCTTAAAGTCATTTCAGTTACAACAGTGATGAGGATTTAAATTAAAACTTAAATACATTTATAAAAATCTATCCGAATATTGGGCAGGGCACATAGCACGCAGAACTGATGGCCGATGAGGATGCAAAGTTCTGTAGTGGAGACGACTACGGGCTGGCAAGCGCAGCTTAGGACGTCCACCCACAAAGTGGACAGACGACCTAGTAAAGGCCGCAGGAACGCGCTGGATGCGGGCCGCTTCCAACCGGTCTTTATGGAAGTCAATGGGGGAGGCCTATGTCCAGCAGTGGGCGTCCTACGGCGGAAATGATAATGATGATGATCCGAATATTTTACACCAAAATGCAACATAAACTTAAAATCAATAACACTGGCACACTCAATAGCACTCGAAAGGAAATTCCAATCAATCAATTTAAAAAAAAGTTACTAAACGGTCGTCATTATACGGTCGAAGGGCCATTTAGTAGATACTTTAATAAATATCAACACCCTAAGACATATCATAGGTCGAGTAGGGACATAAAACGCAAACCCCGCCCTTGACAGTCTCTTCAGAAAGTAACGGACGTGAAACTATAACTTTAGTCACGCTTCTGTATTGTATGATATTTCAACGCAGCACTTATGTACGGCAATTGTCGGATGCTTACCAGATGTGTGGGGCGGCTAGAGAATAGGTGAGATGTTTAGATTGTTGCAGTTGTGTATTTCTTTGAATAAATAATGAACTTTCAAAATTTACATGACTGATCGTGTGGTGATCTTTAATTTTGGTATTCAATTATCATTATCAATCTTCATGAAAACCTTCCCTTTGTAACGGTCCGATATATAGATAATTTGAGAAACAAATATTACATTTACTCATTTAAAATTAATGTATGGTTCTAATTAAATTAATTTTAATTTACATTGGGATTTGGTACAAAAGCGCTACGTTAGATAACGGTGAGGTAGCGAACTACAAAGTTAAGTGACCAAGTGAAAATCAATAAATTGAAACCTGTCTTGGTTTTTATTACGGTTGCAAGGTAGAGTCCTCCTTAGACGATCACATGGCCAAATTAGAGATCTAGATTATAAGTAGGTAACTATTAAGTAAAGTTTAAATCACCATTAAATCCTTATCATTACTATGATATATAAACATATTACCTTTAGATCACCTTAGACCTTTAATCCCTTTAATAATAAAATAAAATCAAAATTTAAAAATAACAAAAAATAAACATTACGGTTTAAGGTAACCATTGGACAGTTACAAATACACCCTCTATAATGTCATTTTTTTTTCAGACTATAATAAAAGGTCCATAAAATAGTTCGTAAAAAAAAAATTACAGAAAGCTAAGTTTTCCTGCTTGATTTTTTTTCTGTTTTCTGCAATCGAGATTATTAAATTACTAGTAAGCGATTTTCTTTTACATTCAATTCCATTGACATATTTTTATGACATAATTGACTGTTGCCATTTAATTTTTTTGACATGTGTTATGATTTTGACATATTTAGATAGATAGATAACTCTTTATTGTGCACACCATAAATAGAAAAGAGTACAGAGAACAAAGAACCTTATGAACTAGTGCCACAAGCACTAACAGCGATCTCTAATAATGTCTCTCATCTAATGTGATCTCTTTAATGTTATACCTATTTAAAAATGAATAGAAAAATGACGTGCAGTTGTTGTCATCAATAAAATATCAGTGTATTTGAGTAGAAGTTTGGAATTCAATAAAAAATATTGTTAGACATGTCACAAATACAAATATTTTATTGTTAACATCAAAATTGTGGCGGAATTCGAATCCATGCCCTTCAGCTCTTGTATAGGTAGGTACTACCGACTGAGCCACTTGAAGGCACCCAGATTGTATTGTGTTGTCATTGATTGCATTGAAAAGTTTATTAAAAAAAGGAGGTTATTAATTACTATTTACAATAGGTATCTTCTGTTTATTTCTTCATCTTTGCTAGCCTTGCTGTGTAGTGATGACAGATGGGCTCCGAATGCGGTCGAGTCGCGTGACAAATGCGGCGGCTTGGCGTGACCGAGCCGCGTGTGGACGTGACGCCGAGTGGACGCAAACCGTGTCACGTCTAGTAATCGAAGCGGGAACCAGACAATATGCTTTGTTTTAGGTGAATCTAAAACAATAGTGATATATAGCACTCATATAAAAGATGCATAGAGTACGCCGTCGATTGGAGTTTGAGAATTTAGTTTTCATCTCGATGCCTATTTTGTAGACTTTAGTTGAAGTATTTTTTTTTATATTTCTGGTGTGTGGTTGATTGTTGGGCGATGTACCTATGTATCTATCCGTAGAACAAAGTTACATCTACAAAAACTCAACTTTACGGGAGAGACGTTTAAAGGTTATTTTCTGAAAACCTTTCTGAAAAATAGGAGCGCGGGCTCCTGTAAGTTGAAATTGAGTTAAGTTTATTATTTATTGTTATAACTCTGATATATTATTATTTTTCATTCTTGCAATTATGACAAACTAGCTGCATCACGCAGTGTTACCCGCTACATGTTTTCGGGATAAAAAGCATATTTGTAATCCAGGGTCTCAGCTACCTCTATACCATAATTTCATCCAAATCCGTTGAGTAGTTTTTGCGTGAAAGAATAACAAATAAATACCTACAAACTTTCGCATTTACGATACTAGCTGCGCCCCACGGTGTTACCCGCTACATGTTTCCGGGTAGCTTATGTGTTAATCCAGGGTCTCAGCTATCTCCGTACCAAATTTCATCCAAATCCGTTAAGTAGTTCTTGCGTGAAAGAGTAACATACATACATTAATCCAAACTTTTACATATTTATACCTAATATTAGTGGGATTAGTAGAATTACTATCGTATTTCTGACACATTTAACAAAGGCAACAAAAAATGTTTGTACTCAGACATTTGTTCACCAAGTAGGAGTTTTGTAGCGATGATAGCTCAGTGGTTAGCGCGGTAGGTTCGCATGCCGAAGGGCGTGGGTTCAAACCCCAACAATGAGCTTGAGCTGCCGGTGAAGGAAAACATCGTGAGGAAACCAAAGCATGGTGGTAGGGTACTTTAGTACTCGGCTGGCTAGCTACCACCCTCAAGTTGAAAATCTGCCGCCAAGCATTTAACGGTGTGTTCCGGCAGCCTCACTTGAGAGCCAGTTGCATTCCAGGCTAGGTGTGCTTTACCATCTTCGGCCACACCTTCACTTGACATCAGGTGAGCTGTGGTCAAACACCTAGCCTGTCAAACATTAAAAAAAAAAAAAAAAGTGTCAAATACAGTAAAACTATATTTTTCTTTGTACCTAAATCTACTAAACCCTATACTATTATAAAGAGGAAAGATTTGGTTGTTTTTGTTTGTTTGTATTGAATAGGCTCGGAAACTACTGGACCGATTTCAAACATACTTTCACCGTTGGGAAGCTACACTATCTCCGGGTGACATAGGCTACTTTTGATCCTTGTATTCCCAAGGCAACGGAAACTATTCGGGTGAAACCGCGAGGCGTCCGCTAGTCACGAATAAATCGATTTGATTTAATACAATCTACGAGTATCTATTATGCCCTTCAGAAGTTATTACCTCAGATATTAAGTTATCGCCTGCTCTTTATTCCAGATGCCTTTTCCAATTGCATTCGCCCTACCCGGGCAAGGCACGCACTATAATTGAATTTTTGCGCAAAATTTATGGTTTTGCGCTATTTTTATAGGTTTCTGTGTTTAACGCGTCTGCGGTGAACGATCATGCACGGGGCATATTTGTCGCCCCCGTGAGTGGTGTGGGGCGTATTTCTATAGTATATGTATAGAGTTGTTCGAATGTGACATGTATTATTGTGATGTGTGTTTTTAAATTGACATAAATATGTATATTTCGGGCAACACGACCCAGCAGAGCTAAGCAGAGCTTGCGTGATGGAAGTCAGATAATTGATAGAATAAATACATACTTTAGTTTTGTAAATACATACAGAACACCCAAACATAGAAGAAACATTTGTTGATACCATAAAATGTTTGTTCTGGGCGGGAATCGAACCCATGTACAGATCTTAAGGCAGAAATACTACCAATGCCAGCAGCTAACAGGAAAAAAACTGACTAAATAATACTAGTTTCGCCACTTTAAAATAAATAAATAAATATCGTTGGACTATACACACAGCGCCATCTGGCCCCAAACTAAGCAGAGCTTGTGTGATGGAAGTCAGATAACTGATAGAATACATAAATTTTTTTTTTTTGTAAATACATACTTATAATACATACAGAACACTCAGGCACAGAACAAACATTTGTTTATTCACAAAATGTTTGCCCTGAGTGGGAATCGAACCCACGCCCTACAGCTCTTAAGGCAGATATATTACCAATGAGCCAACGAGGCTGTCAAGCTTTGCAAATGCTTTTGATTTGTTCAGATACTAAGAAAGTTAGTTAGGAAATAAATTTTATTATTATTTACATTTAGAAGTCCATGTATAATTTGTTAGCAATAATTTGAAACATAATTAAAATGAACACACGGTTTTATCAACTCTATATACTTGTTGTAAATTGCCATCACCCATGTTACATAACATACCACAGAACATTATAAAAGTGGCACGAGAAGAAATGTGAGGTTATTCATATTAAATTATAAATTATTATTTGTAGCGACGATAGAAGGGCGTGGGTTCCCAACAATGAGCTTGAGCTGCCGGTGAAGGAAAACATCGTGAGGAAACCATAGCATGGTGGTAGGGTACTTTAGTAGGAACTCGGCTGGCTAGCTACCACCCTCAAGTTGAAAAGCCGCCAAGCATCTCACGGTGTGTTCCGGCAGCCTCACTTGAGAACCAGTTGCATTCCAGGCTAGGTGTGCTTTACCATCTTCGACCACACCTTCACTTGACATCAGGTGTGCTGTGGTCAAACACCTAGCCAGTCAACCATTAAAAAATAAATAAAGGAAAACTTTGTTACATATGATATTAATAATATACATATATAATTATGTGTGTGGTTGTACTCGTATAATGGTAGGTACAGAGTACTCATAATTCTAGTTAGAATAGAACTTTTAAGCTATTGCATAGCTTCTATCGCGGGCCTTGAGCGTGGAGACCGAATCCAGAAATTCCGTAACGAAAATAACCTAACACCCCCCACTCCCACCGGCACAGCGGTGATACTTTTTAGTTTTGCCATCTATCGATGAATAGCAGAACTTTTAATGCAATAGCTTTACCGCGGCAGTCCCCAAGTGCCACACGTTTTTTTTATTTATAACAAATTGCCTACATAGTTATTCTGTTCACATCGTATTTTTACATTCATCTAAGTGGAATCTAAAAGGCAAATCCTATTTTTTTTCATTTACTAAGATTTTTTTACTTTAAATTACATTACACGAATGTGACATTAAATTCAAAATAAGTTTTTGCATCTAAACCAAGATGATTATTTTGTACGTTTTGCACGTTTTTAGATACGACATCTCATTTAGTTCATAATTATATTATGTTTTTCAAAATTGTGTTATTGTAACAGCAAATTGTTGTTATTTTATCTTCAATATTTTTTTTAATTCTGTACTACATCTTGTTTAGTTTGTTTTTTATCTAATTTTTACATTATTGTATTCATTAGTCATAATAAATCATCGATTACATCATCATCATTTGATCTTACATGTTTTTTTTTATTTTTTTTATATTGAATAGGTTCGCGCTTGACCACATCCTGCCTGATGTGAAGCATCGAAGCATTTTTTTTTGCAAAATTTGTTTTTGGTGTCTGGCTAGGTGTTAAGTGATGGTATCGTCGAAGATGGTAACACACCTAGCCTGTAACGGAACTGGCTCTTAAGTGAGGCTGCCCGAAAACACCGTTAGATGCATGTGGCGGCAATCTCACGATGATAACGAGATAAAGTGCATTGTTATTATGATTTTCTAAAGCAACAAAATAAATTACAGATTAAGTATTTAGCGAAAATGTTTTCACTAGTGTTCATTTCAAAAGACAAGTTTGCTCAAATAGAAAGTTTGAGGTGGGTTGGATTAATTTATCTAGATAGCGGAGTCAAGCGTGATATTAAGATGTGCTAAAGAACTAAAAAGTTTTTAAGTCGATTCAGTATTGTCACTAATTAATGCTCGACATGACTTGGTTACTTAAAGTTTAAGTTAGAATTTGTAATGAGCACGCGTAGAATTAAGCATGATAAGGTTTTTGACTGACTTGAGTGTAGACCTATAAAATTGCTCGATAATTCATTAAAAAAATCAAATAGCTATCATTTTAGACATCATACGCCTATGTTTTGCATAAAGATTTAGATTTAACTTGGTGATAGATCTCCTGAGATGATCCATTAAGACAAAGTCTCTAAGTCAGTGGCAGATTCCACCCTCCATCTCTATTTTAATTATTAATAAGTTTATTAAGTTTACTATCATAGTGTTTTAAGTTATAACTTCACTGTATATATTTTGCTCAAATAAATTATTATTATTATTATTATTAATTACGACATTAAGCTCATAATTAGTTTATTTTTAACCCTAGACGCAAAAGCGACGGGGTGTTATGAGTTTGACGTGTCTGTGGGATCGTAGCTCCCGAACGGATTATTATTTTTTTGTTTGAAAGGTGAACTTGGAGTGTTCTTAGTAATGTTGAAAATCGGTCCAAGATGGCCGCCACCACATAATGGTTTCCATTACTCCATCACAATGGCTTTTCTCACCATCGAAGCTTTATAGTAAAGTCACCACTACTTTACTAAAGCATGACAGGACTTGACTGACATGGACTGGACTTTGACTATAACTATGTCTTTGAGGCAACTCATTTAACTTTTGAGACTTGAAAATATAAAACACTTGACACTGGCAAATGCTTAAAATGCGACGCCAAAACCAAAGAAAAAAAAAAGTTTTGCCCTACTAAAAATCACTCTACGCGACTAAAGAAGTTTTAACTTCAAAAACTATGCAATGTCACACGAAAAACCAGAAGACAAGTTCTATGTAACAAAATACCTTCCAAAATTTAAACGAAACGAAATATTATCATTTAGACACGGCCTCCGAACAATGCTTCTCAAACAAAGCCCTACAGCTGCAAAAGCGTAATTTTATCTTCGACGGCTCGATCGCTAAGTGACCAAGTTTCGACGAGTTCGCCCATAAATTACGGAGATAAGCGAAAATATTGTCTTTGGGCGGCATATTTTCCGAGCCGCAGATCAGATAGTGACTTGCAAACAATTGAGACGGTGTCACTTTATCAAATGCTCACATATTGGAGATATAACGGTTTTACTAAATGTACCTACTGAATTCTTGGGTTTTAAATAACTGGGCTGTTGAGACTAACTCTATCAAAAGTCTCAAAGTAATGAGCGCCAAAGCAGTGATAGTCTGGACTTTGTTTTGTTACTTAAAGTTCTGTCTATCACTGCGCTGGTCATGGACAGACGTTATCTCTTACCATCGGGAGAGCGTCTCGTTCGTCTCATTACTTTTTACATAAAAAGAAAAAAAAACTGGTTGACTGGTGAGGCACCTATACTTGAGGACGTGATATTTTTATTTATGGAAAAGCATGCATGCTGGAAAGAGCATGGTGAAGTCCTGCGTGGTAAACTAAGCCAACATTCATATGCACTGTACAGTGTACCTGTACATGCTATCAAAATCAATTTTTTCTGACATTTGTTTAAAATGTAGATAGACTAGACTAGAGTCGACTAGAGTCAACTTGGGTGGACTAGAGTGGACTAGACTAGACTAGACAGATAGATAGAACTCTTATTAATGTGCACAGTTTCAAGTTGAAAATGTCAATAGATTCCTTGTGATCTTTACCGATATTGTAATAGAACAATGAACGCTTGAATCGTATGTCTCGTATGTTGAATTTTTAACTAATTTTTACTGGCATATCTGTTAAAACCAACATTGGTCAAA
Organism: Biston betularia; assembly: GCA_905404145.2. Classification (NCBI taxonomy): domain Eukaryota; kingdom Metazoa; phylum Arthropoda; class Insecta; order Lepidoptera; family Geometridae; genus Biston; species Biston betularia. The sequence goes on from FR989863.1 coordinate 1,737,882, forward strand.
CGTTACTAGAAAAAAAACAAGCCCCACAGATATCAGAACACGTAGACAGGACGCAAGCAGAGCACACAACTAATACATCACATAATGCAAGTGACACGCAGCACAATGCCGGGTTTCTATTTCACGCGCAAATGGCTCGAGAGCGGTGAATTTATGCACGTCCGCGCGGCACACGCTTTGTCTGCGATGCCGGGTCTATGCGTATGTAGCTCTGTAGTGTAGACATTGTGAACATGAGATATTTATTTTATAAGTACTGCGTATTGTGTCGTTTGTAAGTGTTTTGTAGACCTGAAGTTATAAGAGCGCAGCTAGTAGCTCGCCCCGGCTTCGCACGGGAAAACAAACTACTGTTTAATTGATTGATTCAGGCGTTACATTGCGGAAGTTCATTTTGAATGTTTAAGGTATATATCTAGTTTATTTCCTCTTAACAGTCGTTCCAGCTCCAACAGTGATGAGGACTTAAATTAAACTAATTTAACAAAGCTTATTAATTAAAAACCTAATCTTACTTAAAATCTAGAACTCGACCAAGCGCTCGAATAGTCAACACGTCCTGAGGATGCCTCGTGTAGAGGCGAAACTCGTGTCAGCAAGTGATTACTGCAGAGAGAAGAGGATTTTAAGACATATGGTTATTAGATTTTTTGTTATTTTAATTAAATTTTTGTCAAATTGTATTTGTAGGTTTATGTCAAATTAGTTCTAGATTTTAAGTAAGATTAGGTTTTTAATTAATAAGCTGTGTCAAATTAGTTTAATTGAAGTCCTCATCACTGTTGGAACTGGAACGACTGTTAAGCGGAAATAAACTAGATATATACCTTAAACATTCAAATTACTGTTTTATTCCAGCAATTGTGATTCATCGCAAATAAAGACCAAAATAAATGCCTGTGATATCACTGTAAAATTATGCTCCATTTGTCCATAAATGGAAAAAAAATATTTGTATGGAAATCGAACCACCTTAAAGAAAGAAAGAAAGAAAGAAAGAAAAACATTTATTTTTTTCCCAACAATACACCAGACACAACAACAGATAAGTACAAACAAAACACACAAATAAAAAGATACATGTTAACAAAAAGACAACAAATTTCACAAGATAATAAGCGGGTTATCGCTGCAGGGGCTGGTGCATCAACTAGGAGAAAAAAAGGTCAGTGCTCAGCAATTGTGCTGGGGATTGCTCCACAGCGCTGATTTTCAGCACTGACCAATTCATAAAATAAAACAAAATAAATAAATATATATAATCATCATATGAAATAAATATGTATAATAATTGTACATAAATAATGTCCCAATTTATATACATGTGTATATAAATTTGGAGTGCAGATAATTTAGCAATGCAGGTAAGGAAGATAAGAAGATAAAATAAGAGAAATGGTACCGTGCTTAAAGGTTTTTAATACATCTCTTAAAAGACAAATAACAGGGACAGACAACTGCAAAGAAAGAAACAGACAAATCCAAACTATTTATTAATAAAACACAATTTAACATAGCGCGGGGGCCACCAGTCAATTTCCGCCTGGGACATATAAATCTCTCAGACGCGGCACCGGCTCATCGTCCCAAGAAAATGCAGACCCGACCGCGAGAGAGTTATAGACTGTTTTAACATGGGAAATGCCGTACTTTTTCACTTGTCGTGGTGCCAGTTTACGTAGATTGTTAGCTCTGTAATAGGTTAAGTTGGAAAAAGGTCGGACATTGTGGAAGTTGTATGGAATTTGACCATCGTTACTTGATTATATTATTAAATCATAAATAATTCCATGTGTTAGCATGGTCGCTTCGCACGCCGACGGGGCGTGGGTTTGGATCCCAACAATGAGCTTTTGCTGCCAGTGAAGGGAAACATAATCGTGAGGAAACCATAGAATGGTGGTAGGGTACTTTCTAGTACTCGGCTAGCTAGCTACCACCCTCAAGTAGAAAAATTGCCGCCAAGCAGGTGGGTTTCGTCAGCCTCACTTGAGAACCAGTCCCACTCTAGGCTGTGTTTACAATCTTTGATCACGCCGTCATTTAACACCAAGTGAGCTGTTTACTGGGCTGTTGAGACTAACCATCGAAAGTCTCAAAGTAATGAGCGCCAAAGCAGTGATGCTCTGGACTTTGTTTTGTTACTCAAAGTTCTGTGTATCGCTGTTATGGTCATGGACAGGCGTTATCTCTTACCATCAGAAGAGCGTCTCGTTCGTCTCATAACTTTTGGCATAAAAAATTTTTTTTTACCATTTATTTGGGAGCTACTTACGTATACTTTAAGAAGTCCGTATCTATTGAACATAGGAGTCAGTGAACGTAAAATAGCCTTCAGACCGTTACCTACGCAACGAAGTGACAAATACCCGGGCGAGCCGCCCAAACCTTCGCTTATTCCGATAAAAAATCATTTCGCCGAATGGTAAGATGATCGTCGAACCGACGTCGTTCACTCCGATATAAAATGGCCGCCATTCTGCGAGTCGCTCCGAGACGTTGACAAACCGGTTGGGATGAAAAAGATGTATTTTTCTTCGATAAAATTCGGTTTGACGCGGGACTATAAATTTCCACCGTCGGCTGGCCGATTTTCTTGTTAATGGTACTGTTACTCTAATTTGATAAGTTTTTGACGTTTAATTTCTCGATATTTTTTTATTTATTTTTTATCGTTTGACAAGCTAGGTGTTTGACCACAGCTCACCTGATGTAAAGTGACGGTGTGGTCGAATATGGTACAGCACACCTAACCTGGAATAGACCTGGCTCCCAAGTGAGGCTGCCGGTACACACCGTTAGGTGCTTGGCGGCAGATTTTCAACTTGAGGGTGGTAGCTAGCCAGCCGAGTACTAGAAAGTACCCTGCCACCATGCTATGATTTCCTCACGATGTTTTCCTTCACCGGCAGCTCAAGCTAATTGTTGGTGTTTGAACCCACGCCCTCGGCATGCGAACCGACCGCGCTAACCACTCAGCTATCATCGCTACGATTTATACGAAAGTTATAAACAGCATTATAACGTTTAGAGGAGGCTTCAGGTGACCAGAATGCTGGTATCTACTTTGGTCGAAAGCTAAGCAATGCCATCCAGCGTGGCAATGCTGCCAGCATTCTGGCCACATATCCCTCCTCTGACGGTTTTTAGACTAAGTTTTTTGTATACATTTTGTAAATAGTATAATTTAAGGTCTTTTTTATTTTGTTTAATAAATATTTTAACAGCATTATTCAGTTTCACATATGTAGGTGCAAAAGCTTTTATTTGGTTATTAGCAGTCAGAAGTACAAACTACAGCTACTGCAAGGGCGCCGAAAATCTACACAAAATTCACATTACAGATGGAAGTTTACGCAAAATTAAAGCACGCTTAGTTCCGAGAAGGGTGAATAAATTTGCCAACAATATGTTTCAAGTGTTAAACCGTTAATAATGTTGTCAATTTTAGTGAAATATGTTTCTTGGGATACTATGAAGGAAATTATTTTCATTGTGTTGTGTGGAAGGTTACCTTGGCACGTGACATTTTTTTATAGATAGATATATAGATACGCGTTTTCATTATTTGCGGGTGAAAAAATTGGAACCCTGTTCCTGTATTCGCGGCTAGAAAAATCATTATTCGCGGATGCAATCGGTAAACAGAAAAGAATTGGGTGTCATTTATTAACGTATCGGCATCTTTTGAGTATGTATTTACTGTTGGTACGTACCGAGGCGGCTTTTATAAAAGATGATAGCCCAGTGGTTAGCGCGGTCGGCTCGCATGCCGAAGGGCGTGGGTTCAAACCCCAACAATGAGCTTGAGCTGCCGGTGAAGGAAAATATCGTGAGGAAACCATAGCATGGTGGCTGGCTAGCTACCACCCTCAAGTTGAAAATCTGCCGCCAAGCATCTAACGGTGTGTTCCGGTAGCCTCACTTGAGAGCCAGTTCCATTCCAGACTAGATGTGCTTTACCATCTTCGACCACACCTTCACTTAACATCAGGTGAGCTGTGGTCAAACAACTAGCCTGGCAACCATTAAAAAAAAAAAATGTAACCGAGTGGACTAATTTCAAACTAAAACAAACCGTACTGCCACGGAATAAAGACCATTGTCGAATGATTTATTTTGAAACGGCAAATGCCCAATATCAATCTAAATTTAAAGACTTTTCAAAAGAGACAAAACAAAAAAATAGAACAATTTTCAAACCCTTGTTTTTAAAGCTGATTTTATTTTGATACATAATATTGGGTCTATTTTGGAACTTTAGAACGTATCCCTTATGATTCCATACTAATTACCATTCCATAACCACGGTTTCTGTATTCGCGGCATATTTATGGAATGTATACCCCGCGTATAAAGAACTTTTACTGTATATATATTGTTGTCATTAAAACAATATATATAAAGTAAAAGTTCAATTCAATCAATTTGACGGGGTTTGATAAAATTTTAAATACAGATAGATTATACCTTAGACTAACACATACTTTATATTAAAGAATACTGAAAAATATTTTTCTCCTGACAGAGCGGTCAATTTTGAAAACTGTCCACTTACTGCCAAAAAATATTGCTCACTAAATTATTATCAGAAACAATGTCGGTACACTAGCTGGCGTGTGAACGGCTCGCAATTTCAATTTACGAGTGGCGATGCCATAAAATTGGCACGTGATCGCACGGAGACAAATAATTCGATCGCTTATAGCTGTGTATTACTTTTGAATGGCACTGTAGGAATTCGGAGACGCTATGAAATTGATAACTTATATAAAATTTATGTTTGAAAATGAAACAAGCTTCCATTATTCAGGGTTAAGCGGAATGGTAGCACTATGCTCAAAGGAGTGCATTATAGTCATACATTTTAACAATTTTATTTTTACAATGGGATCAACACTAGTTTTACTAAAAACAATATCACTTCCACAATTTATTTTGTTTGACTGGCTAGGTGTTTGACAACATCTCAGTAAAGATGTGGTCGAAGATGGTGAATGCACCAAGACTACTTTAGGGCTTTGACTATCTTTATGATTACTGTTTTTTTTGTTTTACCTTTTTTTAATTTAAATCACTCATTGTAGCTATATTATTATGTTTTTTTTGTTAATTTAGAGGTAGTCTCGCATGAGTTCCTTTTAGACAGCCGTTCTGCGTAACCCTAATTTGACAACGTGATCAACTTTCAGCTTTTTTTTTTATCTATTTTTATTTGGGGACATTGAGTCACATAGGTATATATGACTATGTCAGTCCCATAACTTTCAGCTTGTGTGGTGCTTGGACGATTTAGAGTTTATGAAAAAAAAACGGGCCAGGTGGGGTAATACTGTCCTTTTTTTGATAAAGAAGAAACTACAAGTGGAAACACTTCCACTTCATATTATTCTGAGTATTATATTTATCAATCCAATAAAACATCGATTTATTGTTCCGTAACTTTTTATTCCCTCAAATATTTAAAAAAAACAAACACCATATCACCCCAATAAGGCAGCACACCACTTAAATACCCATGAAACCACCATCAATAATGCCATACCCCACGCTTCTGTGACCTAAGATGTAATAAAATGACCCTTCAAAAACCATAATTCTTCGAAGGGAAGGCGGGGTAAAGTGCAAGGGGAAATGCAAGGGAATGATTGAGGACAGGAATGCTTACACGAAATGCGATTCTGTATTATTGGAATATTTGGGGAATATTTACAATACTCATTAAGTATAACTACTGTTTTATTTTAGCGTTAGTATATTTGTTATGATCGGGATTTTGAATTTTGGTCTTTACACCAAAAATAGAAAAACGTACAGAGAACAAAATAAATCTAGTGCCTTATCGCTAAGAGCGATCTCTTTCAGGCAACCAAGAATAGAAAACACGATACATAATTATATTAAGAGCTGAAGAGGATCCGACACCAAGACAAACCTCGACAAGGTTTAATAGTGCGTGTTGTAATTATTATAACAATGATTGTAATAAAATTTAATAAAAAAAGGACTCATTTAAATTTACTAATTCAATAATTTAATTTTCAAATATTTTTTGTTGTGTTGTGTATTTAAAGTACTTTTTATTGTTATCTTTAATGGGGCATGGACTCAGTTTAGATACTCATTTTGACTTTATGTTTCTAGAATGTTTTTAATGACTATTTTAATTGAGGTATTGTGCCGTTTAAGTCAATAAAAAAAATACCTTAAAACCTAAATCCCACTATCCCTCTTCTGACGGTTTTTTAGACTAAGTTTTTTGTATACATTTTGTAAATAGGTAGTATAATTTAAGGTTTTTTTTTTTTTTTACATTATTAGGTAAATCCCACTAATATTATAGATGTGAAAGTTTGGATGGATGGATTGATGGATTTATTTTTTTATTTTTATGTAAAATGTAATGAGACGAACGAGACGCTCTCCTGATGTAAAAGATAACGCCTGTCCATGAACATTGCAGCAATACACTTTGAGTAAAGAAACAAAGTCCAGAGCATCGCTGCTTTGGCGCTCATTACTTTGAGACTTTCGATGGTTAGATGGATGGATGGATGGTGGATGGATGTTTGTTACTCTTTCGCGCAAAAACTACTGAACAGATTTGGATGAAATGGAGGTAGCTGAGACACTGGATTAAGATACAGGCTACTTTTTATCCCGAAAATATGTAGCACATTTTTTTGTATTTACACGTAATTTAGGTACGAGTAATTACTAATCTATGGTTATCGTTGGGGTGTGTATAAGTGAAGAATCAAACGTAACGTTTTCCTGATGGTGAGAGATGACGCATGTCCATAACCGCTGCAGAGATACACAGAACTTTGAATATCAAAACAAGTCCAAGGCATCGCTGCTTTGGCGTTCATTCCCTTGAGACATTCGATAACAATTTATTAGTCTTAAACACCCTATCTTATTAGTCTTAAACATTACCTTTTCTCAAACATGCTTGGAAATTTGACCATTATTTTGACAACCTTCTTGGCGATAAATCGAAATTGATGTACTGGCCAAATACATGCGAGCAGCGGCCGGCAAAAGTTGAATGAAAATCCATGTCTGTCGGGGTTTAGCGGCCAAATAACATTACATAGTAAACTCATATCTGTCGTGTAATTTAAAAATTGAACGACCTTTACTACAAAACATGGCAACCAAGGAGGTAAACTGATCAAAGGTTTTACTTAAATTTCGAACTGGCTTGCAAATCTTCGAGCATACAAGGCTGGTTTTTTATCTGAGTTGCGAATAGAAAACTAATTTCCGCGCATTATTCAAGAAATATACAATACTTGGCCACAACTAGGCATTGATGGACTTACGTAAGTGTGCCTCGGATTCGCCTCGGCCCACATTTACACGTTCGTCCATGCCTCTTTTGCTGGCCGCTGCAGTAATGTACTATTATCACAATAGCTTCTAATTTATTTGCACTTACCAAGACTGACCCCGTTCTTGTCCTTGAAAATTATAGTCCAGAAGCACGTGGGATAAACAATTGCTACAAAGGGTGTCATGGTGCGAAATGCGACATCTGCTCTTAACGCAATTTACTTAATCGCTTGCGTAAATAAGTAGCCGTCGAAACTCAATTAAGGTTCCGTTGTTCGGTCAATGAAACGATGGGGTCTCGGGCCCATTGCATGGGAAGGCAAGTTTCTCAAGCAGCTGTTGTAAATTTATTGTGGGACTAGTGTCTCTACATGGAGTCGGTTGCGACAGTACAAATATTTATAAAACGCTGTCAACCGGTTTTTTTTTATGGTTGGCAGGCTAGTTACTTGACCACAGCTCATCTTCTTCTTCCTTCCCTGTTCCCACGTTAGGTGGGGTCGGGTGTCCTAATAAGCCTGCACCAGGATGATCTGACACAGCCCAGAGAATCAGCAAGTTGATGTGACAGTGGCACATGGCACACAGAACTGATATCCAATGGGGGTGCACAGTTCTGGAGTGGAGACCACGGACCGGCAAGCGCAGCGTAGGACGTCCACACACAAAGTGAACAGACGACTTAAGACCACAGGAACGCGCTGGATGCGAGCCGCTTCCAACCGGTCTTTGTGGAAGTTAATAGGGGAGGCGTAATGGGGGTGGACATCCAACGGCTGAAATGATGATGATAATGATTATGCTCTGTCCTGGGTTGTCAGTTGGTCTAATTGGGCCTTATCAATGATTTGTTTTTGAAATAACAACAACTTTCCGACAGCATTTTGGTCACGTGTCGCGTTGATCAGAATGTTATTAATTCTAACATAATTTTACAAACAAACAGATACATTCTATTAGTTCGTTTCAAGTGATATAAATGTTGCCAGAGGTACATTGTTGGCACACTTGTAGCAGTTCGAAGGGCTATCCCGAATTTGATATATTATTCTACAGTATCGTCTAGAGGGGTTCACAACCTTTCGATCGTATTTTTTTTAAATATTTATTGTGTGCAAAATTAAAATAGAGATAACGCATGTGTATGACAGCGGTAGGCAGAACTTTGCGTAGAAAAACTAAATTCAGGGTTCCACGAAAAAAAACTAGATGTTTCATAAAGACGAAAAACATTTAGTTGCGTGATCGTTCAATGAAAGTAGTTTTTAATAATGAGTTCGCCATTTTTCGGCGTAGAGTCACCGTTGCGGGTAACCTCATATAGTTGAATATTATGCAACATTACGTGCAGGTACGAGTTACGTGATCTGCGTTTTTTTTAAACAGCAGATATTTTTGTACATTCGTCAGTTTTGTTTACTGTTTTTGTTACATTTTTATTTATTCTGTATCACATTATAATGTACCTATGTAAATGTTTGTTAAAAGAAAGAGCCTGGACCTACGACATAGGTCACCCTAGTATGGGATCCAGCGCGTACCGATGTCATATTATATGTATACTATTGAATTTAATGTCTCACCGTTTTTTTTTTGTTATTTGGATATATGTGTATAGAGAACTAAAGTCACGGACAAAGCTCAGCGTATTAGCAAGCTGAAGTGGCAATGGGCTGGACATATTTGTCGAGAACCGATAACCGCTGGGGTAGACGTGTTTTGGAGTGGAGACTGCGAATTGGCAAACGTAGTGTAGAATGCTCTGAGACTCGATGGAGTGACGATATACGTAGCTGGCGGTGGATGGAAGCGAAAAGCCGAAGATTGGGCTGAGTGGCGTGTCTTGGGAGAGGCCTATGTCCAGCAGTAGACTACAAAAGGCTGATGATGATGTGTATAGGTATGTATAGTATGTAGATAGTGGACTGTTTCTGAACAATGAATCTAAATAGTTTGATGGTAATTATGTCCAACATAACATCCAGTGAAAGTTAATAGAAATGGTTGATTTATCTATCATAGCCCTTAACCTTGGCTCAAATCCAAAGAATAACTCAAACATGGCGCGGAAGATTCGGCTAGTTGCTCTGAATACCTTTACGTAATCTTTTATTGTGAGATATGGATGACTACTCTTATCTTGTCTGTACGCTATTACAAATGTTTGCGGTGCCAAGTTGAGCAATTTTCGTTTTTACTCCTCAACGGAGTTAATTTGAAAGAAAGAAAGAAAAATATTTTATTTTGCAACTTAAAGGCACAAAAAACAAAAAGGATTTGATTTTTTTTGAATTCGAATTTCGTAAGATACGCAATGAAAGGAGATTCGTGTCCCACAGAATTAGAATTTGTTGACCTCATGACACTTTTAATTACACAAGGCAAGCCACCAACTGTTTGTAAATAAATAAATATCGTTGGACTATAGACACAGCGCCATCTGACCCCAAACTAAGCAGAGCTTGTGTGATGGAAGTCAGATAACTGATAGAATACATAATTATTATTATTATTTTTTTTTTATGTGAAAAATAATGATACGAACGAAACGTTCTCCTGGTGGTAAGAGATAACGCCTATCCATGACCATTGCAGCGATACACAAAACTTTGAGTAATAAAACAAAGTCCAGGACATCGCCGCATTTCTTTGAGACTTTCGATGGTTAGTCTCAACAGCCCAGTAATTTCGCTAGCTGCAGTACCCTTCAAACCGGAACACAAGTAATGTTAACACACTACTGCTTGGCGGCAGAATATCTGGTACTGCGATGGTACCTACCTAGACGACTTCCTGCTAAGGAAATCTACCACCAAGTAAATTATATACATTTTTAAACACTAAAAAGTTCTTTGAATTTTCATGTTTCTAGCTATAGTTGGTTATTTCTGTACGTAACGAGTTTTTTGATTTCTTGCTATCGAGTGGTGTAAACATTTTGAAAGGATATTAATGAATATATTAGAGGACATTTCACTCAGTGCCAAACCAAGAGCGACATCTAGCCTAAAACTATGGGAACGAGATAGCTGGTAGAATACTTCTTGCATACCTATTTTTTTGTAAATACTCAATACTCAATCATTTATTGCAGCACTGTACTTATAGGCCAGTAAAAATTGACGTTTTCTTGTGTCTAATTTTCACTAAATTTCCGACCCATATTTGTTTTTTAAGGTTGTAAATATGTGAAAATCTAGGGTGTCAACTACGTCCATACCAAATTTCATCCAATTTGGTCCAGCCGTTTGAGAGTGAAGAAGTAACAAACACATTTACACACTCACAAACTTTCGTCTTTATAATATTACTAGCTGCACCCCGCGGTGTTACCCGCTACATTTTTTCGGGATATTAAGTAGCCTATGTGTTAATCCAGAGTCTCAGATACCTCCATAGCACACACTATGTACCTACATTTTTAAATTAACTTTGTTTTGTGATAGAAATGCCGTTGGATATTTTTCCTCTTATTCAGCTTTTAACTCGGGTCCCGTTTTACGAGAAACCATAAATAAAGATTTGTAAGTACTTAATATCCAGAAACAAGAAAGTGCTTTTATAAAGCGTTTAAATTATTTTTAATGATCCTTTGCGTTGTTTTGATATACCTACAATTGAAACAAAGTTGATACTTGCCACCTAATTCTTTTTAAAAAATACTATTCATTTATAAACTACCTATGTATCTATACTAATATTATAAAGAGGAAAGGTTTGTATTTTTGGATTGTTGTATGTTTGTAACGAATAAACTCAAAAACTACTGGACCGATTTCAAAAATTCTTTCACCATTAGAATGCTACATTTTCTTTGAGTAACATAGGCTATATTTTTATAACTAGAATTAATTAAAAAGTAAATATCCAACTAATGTGACGCCTTGCAGTTTCACCCGCGTAGTTCCCGTACCCGTTGGAATTCAGGAATAAAAATTATAGCCTTTGTCACCAGGGGATAGTGTACCTTCCCAACTGTGAAAGAGTTTTTGAAATCGGTCCAGTCGTTTTTGTGTTTATTCGTTACAAACAAAAATACAAATCTTTCCTCTTTATAATATTAGTGTAGATAATTATTATACCTACTAGTTTGTACGGAACTCTCAGTGGGCGAGTCTGACTCCCACTTCTCCGTGTTTTTAAATCATTCGAGTGACTTTTAGCATGAGATATCGCGCGAAGGTTAGAGATCGTACTTATCGTATTCTTACTATTATAAAATAGAGCCCCTATTTTCTAAAGCAAAGATCCCTGCGTTCTTTTGTGATATTTTAATTAAGTCTTGTTAAATTTGTCCTTACATTATTGAATTCATTCTCAAAAAGCTTTTGAATACTCCCCTAACCCCGATGACACCACACGCTGTTTCTATAGGTAACATTTCTATTTCCATGGAAATCTCTTTTAAATAACGCTGAGGAAGAAGTTCAATGTTAATAAAATATGTACAACTAGCTGCGCTCCGCGGTGTTACCCGCTATATGATTTCGGGTAGCACCGCGGGGCGCAGCTAGTAAACATATATTGATAACAAGTTACAAGTTATACTCCAGCCTTTTTTTCATGGTTGACAGTCTAATTGTTTGGTCACAATATCTCATCTGATGTTAAGTGATGGTGTGGTCGAAGATGGTAAACACACCTACCCTAGAATGGAACTAAAAAGTGATGCTACCGGCATAGACCGTTACGTGCCTGGCGCTAGATGTTCAACTCTCATGTACTAGCTGAGTACTACCACCATGTTTTCCATCAGCGATAGCTCAATCTCATTTTCGGGATTTGAACCTACACCTTTCGGTGTGTGAACCGATCGCGCTAATCACTAGGCTATCATTAAAATAATAGTAATAATACCGAAGTAACGTAAAAATGTATATGAACAATTAAATTAATAATTCTTAGGTAACTCAATAATTTGTTCTGTGTTCAATGCATATGCTTTAAATTAAACATAATCAAAATTTAATTCAAATTACATTAAATAAAATAAAGTCTCATCATGTTATTACATTTTCTAGTAGAAAGTTTTGATTTGCGAATTTAGTGAATAAAAATAATGAATCTACAATATAGATAATTTTATGGCATCACTTTTAAATCTCTTTGCATTTTATTCTAAGGCTTGTTATAGAAAAGTTTAGATGTAAAGTGATTTATAAAGTACAGACCGACGAATTCGACCTTTGTACAAATCTGTGCAGTCGAAGAATTAAGTAATTTATTTTTCAATGGTAATGTTACTTTAATGTAGTACAAAATGGATTCGGGATTGAAGTAATGTAGTTTTTTAATGAAAAACAGTTTTAATGGAGTCATTGCAGAATAAGACAGATTTATTTGCCAGTCTGTTTTTTTATTCTTGACAGGCTAGGTGTTTGACCACAGCTCACCTGATGTTAAGTGACGCTGAGGTCGAAGATGGTAAACACACCTAGCCTGGAATGGAACCGGAATACACTGTTAGATGCTTGGCGGCAGATTTTCAACTTGAGGGTGGTAGCTAGCCAGCCGAGTACTAGAAAGTACCCTACCACCATGCTATGGTTTCCTCACGATGTTTTCCTACACCGGCAGCTCAAGCTCATTGTTGGGGTCTCTGACTATGTGTCGTCTTGGTAAGCTCAAAGTAGCACAACGAGCTATGGAGCGGGCTGTTCTCGGAGTTTCCCTACGAGATCGAATCAGAAATGACGAAATTCGTATAAAAACAAAAGTTACCGACATAGCTCAGAGAATCAGCAAGTTGAAATAACACTCAGAACTGATGGCCGATGGTGCTGCAAAGTTCTGGAGTGGAGACTACGAATCGGCAAGCGCAGCGTAGGACGTCCACCCACAAGGTGGACAGACGACCTAATAAGGACCACAGGATCGCGCTGGATGCGAGCCACTTCCAACCGGTCTTTATGGCAGTCAATGGAGGTGGCCTATTTCCAGCAGTGGACGTCCTACGGCTGAGATGATGATGATTTGCTGTTCTATCCTAATAGCTCATTTGGAGGAATAAGTAGCTGTATTGGTTGAGTTTTTTTTTAAATTACAACTATGCTTGCATTTGACATTTATCTCACCTTGTGTTAATATGACACGTTCTACGCACGCTTGCGTAAAATAAAATTCAACTGAATTGAGTACCTAATCCTTTTTTGAAGTAGGTTTAAAACTAAAAGTGCAAAATACCTATATAGAATGTCTTTACAGTTTTGCGGTCCCTTTCTTGTTTGTGTGAATGACAGTTTTTATTTGAAGGAGGTTTTCAGACGCGTCGTAGTCGTTTGTCGGTTGAGTTTGGAAGGCTTTTAGCCCGGACACAGTGTAGCCAAACCTACAGTTTTTGTCGTCTCAGTTTTAGGTTTTTTTACTGTTTTATTTTAATCTACATTTTTTTGCCCAGTTTCATTTGATTAAGGTTGTTCGATTTCCATACAAATACATTTTTGCCATTTATGGACAAATTGAGCATAATTTTGTAGTGAAATCACAACTACTGGCATTTATTTTGGTCTTTATTTGTGGTAAATCACAATTGCTTGAATAAAACAGTAGATTATAAACGTAATCGACTATTTTATTCAAAAATCATAAATTATTCTTAAATTTTATTTTATACTAATAATAATCCACTGTTTTATTTAAGCAATTGTGATTTACCGCAAATAAAGAACAAAATAAATGCTAGTACCTGTGATTTCACTGTAAAATTATGCTCCATTTGTCCATAAATGGCAAAAATTTAATTTGTATGTAAACGCATCCACCTTAATTAAAGAAAGAAAGAATAACGTTTAATTTTGTAACAAGCATAAAAACCAGATACAAACCAACAGAGACAGACAAAAGTTACAAGATAGGTGCTCACCTCAGCATAATGCTGGTCATACTAACTGGTATGACCAGCGCTGGTCTAATTAACAGTATTTTTTATTTTTTTGGAACAAATCTCTAGCTTTTCTCTAATTATATTATTATTACTATGGGTGTGCTCAATTACTGCTCACCCATAATAATTAGACAAAAGTTGGAGCTTGGCTCAGATGTCAGTAAATTGTGATGAAGTTGAAGGTCAAAGTTGACAGCCCTGTTGGTTCATTGGTAGTATATCTGCTCTAAGATCCGAAGGGCGTGGGTTCGATTCCCACCCAGGATAAACATTTTGTGGTATATACAAAATTTTTGTTCTGTGTCTGGATGTTCTGTATTTATTATAAGTATGTATTTACAAAAAAAAAGTATCGAAGTATTCTAGCAGTTATCCGAATTTCATAGCACAAGCTTTGCTTAGTTTGGGGTCATATGGCGCTGTGTGTATAATTTCCTACGATATTTTATTTAATTAAAATAATTTATTAAATTAAAAATATTACATATTTTAGAAGTCAATTTTACAAAAAAAGTAAAACCTTTGTATAATTATACAAAATAACATTTTAATTATAAATTAACAAAAAAATCTAAAAGCCTTATACCTAATAATAACAAAGTAATTCTTCATATTTTGCAAAAAAATAGTCATATTTTACGATAGCGATAATGTGACCGAAGTTCGCAAACCATGGAATGGGAAACCTGTTGCTGTTACCATTTTTCTAATTACCCTCATTCTGTTCCAAGAAAAAATTAAGAAAAAAAAACGTAGCAAAAGAATTAATTTGTCGGCCTGTTGCTGTAACCGGCAATGATTTATGAGCATTCTGAGCTGTGCAATAAGATTATTGTTATTTATCATAGTTAGTAACTTAGGACCTTGTTATCTTTAGCAACAAATTGAGTTTCTTAATTCGTTGTTTTTCTTCGAATTTTTGCGAGCGAAAGGAAAATTTGGACAAAATTACCGAGTTATTTGGAAGGTAAGATAAATATTTATTTCAGTTGTGAAATTATATTTCTCGTAATTATTGTTTTGCTCTAAACGGTATGATGGATCTAAATGTCTCGTGAATGAACTAATTATTTCAATTTACCAGAGTAATAAGTTTCGGGTGTGTTAAGCTGGTTGTTGTTCATATTACGTATCAGTATGATTCGACGAATACTTAGCATCACCGTGTGGACGCGTTGTAAGGACAGGAACCCGTACAGGGCGTAGGACTTGCGACCCACGTATAGGTTCAAACTCTCCTTCAATACGCGTATTCTTATACCTGTGCAAC
The DNA here is from genome assembly GCA_905404145.2 of Biston betularia. NCBI lineage: Eukaryota > Metazoa > Arthropoda > Insecta > Lepidoptera > Geometridae > Biston > Biston betularia. Next base: position 1,753,373 of record FR989863.1, read on the forward strand.
CAAATTTGATATGATTCTATTAACGCTGCATTGGATCTTTTTATCAACAGTTAAATTATAGATGTTCTTGTTAGGTCGACGTCTTTTAGAAGATTATGGACAGATTTGGCTGGGATTCCTCACGCTCACCAGTTATGGTCAACTCATTTGTACGGTCATAAATACACTTAGAATATAAATATAGATACATATATTCCGTTTTTTTTAATGTAAAGGCAATGAGACGAATAAGACGCTCTCTTGATGGTAAGAGAAAACGCCTGTCCATGACCACTGGAGCGATACACGTTGAGTAACAAAGCAAAGTCTAGGGCACTGCTACTTTGGCGCTCATTTTTTTGAGACTAGATGTTTAGTCTCAACAGTCCAGTAATTTCGCTAGCTGCAGTACCCTTCAAACCGAAACATAGTAATGTTTGCACACTACAGCTTGGCGGTCAAATATCATATCAAATATATCATGGCGACATGGTACTTAATTTCATGACAATATCAACGTGTTATCATGTTACTCCCCCAAGCCGGCTGGTCCCCGTGGGGGAAAAAGACCAAAACCCTCCAGTAAAAAATAGAAAACCGACTCAAAAACCACTACACATTGGAACATTTAATGTAAGATCTTTAGCATCTACAGCAAGATATGTAGAACCCATGTATTCCCTGAATAAGATAAATATTGATATATTAGGCTTAGCTGAAGTTAGGCGAATGGGTTATAACTTCGAAGAACATGAAGATTTTATATTTTGCTTTAAAGGTGAAACGCTTGGCCTACATGGAGTGGGTTTTTTGATAAAAAAAGAATACAAAGATAACATATTAAATTTCTTAGGCTTATCTGAAAGAGTTGCGCTACTCCAACTGGAATTCAACAACGAGATGATTTCAATTATTCAAGTGTATGCGCCTACCGAAAAAGCCCCTAAGGAAGAAATTGATAAATTCTACGATACCTTACAGGCAGCGCGAACTCAGGCTGGCGAGAACGTATTAGTAATTGGAGATTTTAATGCCAAAGTGGGCCCAGCCAAAACAAATGAAGATATGATTCTAGGGAAATTTGGATACGGAAGAAGGAACGAACGAGGAGAAAAGCACATAGAATTCGCTCTCGAACACAAACTATCGGTTATGAATACACACTTTAATGCGAGGCCTAATCGCAAGTGGACATGGATTTCACCAAATGAAAAAACAAAAAATGAATTAGACTACATTTTGTCAAACCAGCCCAAAAAAATAAGAAATATAGAAATACTACATAGCTTAGGGTTCAGCTCCGATCACAGACTGGTAAGAGCCACCTACCTCCTACAAAATATTAAAAAATCCAGGAAGTCATTCCAATCATCCTTTAATACTCTCAAAACAGGAGACGAGATAACACTGTACACTAAAAACTTAGAAAGCAACATACAAGAACTGGAAAATTTAAGTTTATATGATAACGAGAATGTCCAGACCACATATAATAAAATAGAACACATCATTAAGAAGAGTATGTCAACTAAACAAAATAAAGAAAAACAAACCACAGCAAACCAAATCCTCACAAAACATACAATAAATTTAATGGCAAAACGCTCAGAACTTCTGAAAACAAAGCAAAAAACTAAAGAGATGAAGGAAGAGTTAAGTACGCTATTCAAAAGAACTAACAAGGCCATCAGACAAGATTATGCAAAATACAGAAAACAGATAATAAAAACGAACCTAATACAATATAGGAGCACAAAAAGAGCTTTCAAACGATTAAGTACACACAAAAACTGGATACAAAATTTAAAAACAAGAAATACAGGAACAAACAAGAGGAAAGATATTATTGATTGCGCGACAGAGTTCTACAAAGAGCTTTACAAATACAACGTTGTAACGGGCGAAGAAGAAAACAAATATTTCAAAAATTATAACGACATTGAACATGAGCCCGCAGAAGTAGATGCATTAGAGGTAGCAAGGCATATCAAAAAGCTCAAGTCAGAAAAAAGTCCAGGACCAGATGGTATAACAAATGAAACTTTAAAAATAGGAATTGCTCTGTTAGTACACCCACTATCTTACTTCTTCAACAAAGTTATAAAAACGGGACAAATACCAGAACAATGGAAGAAATCAGATATAATTCTGCTATACAAAAAAGGTGATCCACAAGATATAGGTAACTACCGTCCAATTAGCCTACTCCCTAGCACTTACAAACTTTTTACGTCAATATTACTCAATAGAATCAGTGGTAGAATTGAAAATTATCAACCTGTAGAACAAGCTGGGTTCCGATCAGGCTACTCAACAATCGACCATATACATGTAATGCAGCAAATAATAGAAAAATACAAGGAATTTAATATACCACTATATGTGGCTTTCATCGATTACGCCAAAGCGTTTGATACGATATCACACGATGCAATATGGGAAGCACTACATAAATGTCACGTCCACGAAAAGTACAAAAAGATCGTGAAAAATATATACGACGGTAGCACCAGCTGTGTGAAACTGGAGAAACGAGGACCTGAAATACCAATTCTACGAGGAGTGAGACAGGGAGACCCCTTGTCCCCCAAAATTTTCATTGCAGTGCTGCAAAATATCTTTGATGCTTTGAAATGGGAAACCGAAGGAATCAAAATAGGTAACCGATACTTAAGTCACCTCAGATTCGCAGATGATATAGTCCTCTTTGCTGAAAATAACAAGAAACTAGAAAAAATGATAAGCCAACTAAGTGAACAAAGTGAAAAAGTAGGTCTTCTGATGAATAAAGAAAAAACAAAACTTATGACAAACAGCTATACACATACAATAAAACTCGCAGGAAAGACACTTGAATATGTAAATAAATACATTTATTTAGGAAGAGAACTATCATTTGAGGACAGAAGCGAAGAAGAAGAGATAAACCGCCGTATAAATATGAGCTGGAAAAAATATTGGTCACTTAAAGAGATTATGAAAGGTGATTACTCGCTCCACCTAATAAGAGCAGTGATGGATACATGCATTCTACCGACTCTCACGTATGGCTGCCAGACGTGGACCTACAACACTAAAATAAAAACAAAACTGGTCAGCTGCCAGAAAGCTATGGAAAGAAGTCTTTTAAGTATAAGAAAAATACATAAAGTAAGAAGTGAATTTATAAGAGAGAAGACAAAAATAATAGATGTCTTAAACTATAGCCTGAGGTTAAAATGGCGTTGGGCTGGCCATGCAGCAAGAAACAGGGACAAGCGCTGGACAATAGAAGCGACGAGATGGAAAGGCCCTAGGGGGAAAAGACGAAAAGGACGACCTGTGAAACGATGGAATGACAACATCATAAGTACAGCGGGAAAGGAATGGATCGACAAAACTAAAGTCAGGGAAAACTGGACTATACTGGAGGAGGCCTATACCCAAATAGGGGTTCCTAAAATGCAAAATATATGAAAGTTTATAAATATAGATAAATGTCATACAATAATATTTAATACACTATATATAAAAAAAAAATAGAATACAAATGTAATACATAACTAGGTGATGGGAAATAAAAAGGCTTTATTATTATTATTATTATATATCATGTTACGGGACTCAAAAATGCTTTTTCTTCTAGTTTTGTGAAAGTTTTGTTTCGGACTTCGGTACAAAATTTTAAGGGTTATATACTCATAGCTTCTATCTGTCGTATCACAGAGATTTATCCTTAAAAATTGTATCATTACGCACGTATCAGTATAACAAGGGCTTCCCGGTAAGGATCCGGATTTGACCCGCCGCCGTTTGCGAATGATGGTGTTGTCAAAGCAGACCCATGTCATGGGCCTTAACAAGAGTGCTGCTTTGGTAACAATGTTCGTTTCTTTGACTGGGATACAGAATACGTCATGTGACATTAAAGCTTATGACAAATTGTTGTGAATTTAGGTTTCTCTTATACCTATTGTAATTAAAGTCGACAAAGGTCATGGACTCCGATGTCTGTGGAGAGTATAAATTTAAATAAAAAAAAAGAAGTTTTAAAACTGTTATCACAACATACCAAGATTTAACAGACTTATTTATGTAAAAATAATCAGCCTACCTAGACGATCTCCTTCTAAGGGGGATCTACCACCGAGTAGGTTTAATAGGATGGATTGAAACTTAACTGAATTGAAGAAAGTGAAATTACTTTTCAATATAATACAATATTTTACTATTAAAAAGTTTTTTTTTATGTAAAAGTATTGAGACGAATGATACGGTCTCCTGATGGTAAGAGATAATGCATGTCCATGACCATTGCAGCAATACACATAACTTTGAGTAACAAAACAAAGTCAGGGGTATCGCTGCTTTGGCGCTTTGGTAAAAATAATTACATGTCAATATAAAAATAAGTCCAAATATAAAAGATGAACAAAATTAAAAATTACTTACTAATTTAACAATCAATGCAGCCATGTTTTAAAAGTTTTGACCATGATTTTAATTCACAAAAGAATTTTCAAATTATACGTTCTTTAATTTTTTTTCTGCTTCTCTTCGTATACGCTCTTACAAGGATCATTCAAGCTCATCTGACCTGGTTTCTGTCAAAGGAATCCAGTACAAAAAATGCGCTGCAAACCGTAAAACTAAAATATAAATTCATAAATTCTCAGCCAGACATTCGCTAACCCAAATTCATTTGAAGCCAGCCTCTGAGGAGTCCTTTCAGGAACATAACGAAGGTATAATTAGAGGAATATTCTTTAGATGCTCCATCGCGTCAATGGGAGAAGCAACGTGGCGACTTGAAAAAAAAATTATAACATAAATTATTACAAATAATACCGTTCGTATACTTTCCATGATAGAAAAACGACTATTTTTATTAATCAGAATAAAATTTTAAGTTAGCGATGATAGCTCAGTGCTTAGCGCGGTCGGTTCGCTCGCCGAAGGGCGTGGGTTCCAACCCCAACAATGAGCTTGAGCTGCCGGTAAAGGAAAACGTGAGGAAACCATAGCGTAGCGGTGAGTACTTTCTAGTGGCTACTTGACTGGTTTTTTTTTATAGTTGACAGGCTAGTTGTTTGACCACAGCTCACCTGATGTTAAGTGAAGGTGTGGTCGAAGATGGTAAAGTACACCTAGCCAGAAATGGAACTGGCTCTCAAGCGAGGCTGCCGAAATACACCGTTAGATGCTTGGCGGCAGATTTTCAACTTGAGGGTGGTAGCTAGCCAGCCGAGTACTAGAAAGTACCCTACCACCATGCTATGGTATCCTCACGATGTTTTCCTTCACCGGCAGCTCAAGCTCATTGTCGGGGTTTGAACCGACGCCCTTTGGCATGCGAACCGACCGCGCTGACCACTGAGCTATCATCGCTACAGAACTTTGTTTTGCTATTCAAAGTTCTGTGTATCGCTGCAATGGCCATGCACAGGCGTTATCTTTTACCATCAGGAGAGCAACTCGTTCGTCTCATTACCGTTTATCAATTTAAAAAAAAAGTCTCGACGAAGAACGTAATTGTATGTTCAAATCAGAATTCGTAACGCATTGTTTTAACGTTTTTTTTTAAGTTTTGTTTACCAAAAAGGTGTTCAACTTTACGGCATGGTAAGACTTAGGATTCTTTTTAACATCCTCCCCTAAAACTTGTTTACCGACACTAGTATCGTAGTACGTACAGCCAATTACACGGTGGCAGGACTTGGCAGGCACACTCCCAACCATACACTTGTAAACTTAGCACTCACACCATTGTATACCATCTGCCGTTCTAATGACACGTTCTATTGTACCAACTTTCTGCTTGAAAAGCTTTTGTAAGCCACGTGAATGGGTACCAGGAGAGACTGGTAAGTTTCTATGAAAATAAAAATACGGGTTTATATTGTAGCTAAAGCGCAACCAAGACAAAATAAATAATTAATGTTAAAAACATTTTAACTACGAGACAATAATTTATTCATTTCGTGACCACTATGTGTATGATGTAAAATAACGTGATCGATTAAAATTTTTTTTTTCCTTTTAATGATGTGTCTGTTTGCTGTTAGATACATCATTGTTATTACAATCTAGCCTAGTTGAGGCTAATAAGTAATTTTAATATAACTTAAATTGCTAAGTAGAGTATTATCGAAGAATGCGTCCATCGACACTTTTCTTACTGTCTCTATTAAGGGGAAGACACTTTGTTCATGTGTTCTATAATATGCACACTCACTCACTGCACTGACATTTATATCGATTTAAATAAAATTAATTTCATAATATTTTGTCCCGGTGATAAACATAATTATTAGTTTTTTTTTAATTTTCGGGGTTCATAAATTATTTTCAAATATTGCTTCCAATTATAATTTTTATGGATTTTCCACTACATTTAATATTCGTAAGTAATATAAAATATTGTTTTTTAAACTATATACATACATATGTAAACCTATGAACTATTCATCAAGCCCCGTTGGCTTATTGGTAGTATATCTGCCTTGAGAGCTGTAGGGCGTGGGTTCAATTCCCGCTCAGGACAAACATTTTGTAAATAAACAAATGTTTGTTTTGTGTCTGGGTGTTCTGTATGTATTATAAGTATGTGCTTACAAAAAAAAAGTATCTGACTTCCATCACACAAGCTCTGCTTAGTTTGGGGCCAGATGGTGCTGTGTGTATAGTCCTACAATAATTATTTATTTTTATTTATTAACTGTCGAAGAAATTGTACACATTAGTTTTTTTTTATTTAAAAAATTATGAGATGAATTTTATTGTACGCTCTCCTGATGGCACTAATTACTCATTGATTGTTTCAATGTGACGATATTTATAAGCTTTTCATGAAAAAGGTAAGTCAGCTCTTATGCCAGTAAGTTATGCCCTTTTCAAGCTAAAGGAACCTTACTCGAAAAAAAATTACATTTCACACAGCGCCATCTAGCTTATAAAGCTTGTACTACAGGAACAAAGAGAATTACTTTTATCTAGGTATATATACCTACTAATATAAAGAGGAAAGATTTGATTATTTGTTTGTTTGTTTGTATTGAATAGGCTCCGAAACTACTGGACTGATTTCAAGAATTCTTTCACCGTTGGGAAGTTACACTATCTCCTGGTGACATAGGCTACTTTTTACCCCTGCATACCCATGGGAACGGGAACTACGCGGGTGAAAACGCGAGGCATCCGCTATTTCCTAAATAGTTAATTATGTTTTCTCCGTTAGTTCTAGCTTAGGCACATAATAAACTAGCGGCCCGTCCCAGTTTCGCACGAGTGGTCATTAATTTTTTATTTAGATTCAAGTAATAAATACAATAAAGTAAAGTAATAAATTTAGCCTATCTATGTCACTCAAGCACAAATAATCTAGAATTCTAATGGTGAAAGAATCTTTGTCCACGAGGGAATTCGGGATGCCGGAAGGGTAAATAAAACGCCTTGCTTCGTATCCCTGAGCTGGTTATATTTTCAATTACACCAAAACTAGTCGCTAATTTCTCGAAACGAAACGCCACCGCGTGCTAACTCGCTTGCAACGCCATCTAGTTTTGTCGTCGGGAACTAAACTAAATGGGTCGAACTTTATAACTCGAACAATCTTTGTAATCTGTCCAGTTGTTTTTGAGTTTATTCGTTACAAACATATTTTATATACCTACAAAAATCCAAAAATACAAATATTTCCTCTTTATAGTATTAGTGTAGATAGATAAATAAATATAATAGGAAATACAGCGCCATCTGACCTCAAACTAAGCAAAGCTTGTACCTACTTCAAGTCAAATAACTGATAGAATACATAAATACTTTTTTTTTAAACAGCCCTACAGCTCTCAAAGCTGATATACTACCAATGAGCCAACAGGGCTCTCAATATGATATACTTATAGGATCAGAATTGATAACTACTACCTTCTAATTATTTATGCTTAAGAGCATGAAATCTCTAGTACATCTTCAAGATTTTTACCACTGATAAAAACTCTCACCGCGTTCGAGAACATTCCGAGGGTGATATCAAACGAAACAGGTGAGATCTGCCACTTTGAACACTGGAGGGCTGTTGAAGAGGCTCTACAGAGAGACATCGATGGTGCTTAGTGCCTGTAGATGTTTGTCTGGAACTGTTCTTGAATATTTTTTGCTAGTTTTAAGCACTGAGTAGAAAGTATTACAGATGTCGCGTAGTACTCGAAAAAAAATACATTTTGTATAGCGCCATCTAGCTTGTAAAGCTTGTACTATAGGAACAGAGGGAATTGCTTTTAGATTTAGATGCTTGCTTTTGCCTATATAATATGTTTTCTCCGTTAATTCTCGCTTAGGCATATAATAAATAAATATCACAGGACATTACACACAGCGCCATCTGACCCCAAACTAAGCAAAGCTTGTGCTATGGAAGACAGATAACTGATAGAATAATTAAATACTTTTTTTTTGTAAATACATACTTCTAATAAATACAGAACACGTAGACACAGAACAAACATTTCTTTATACCACAAAGTTTGTCCTGGGTGGGAATCGAACCCATGCCCTTCAGCTCTTGAAGCAGACATTCTACCGATGAACCAACAGGGCTGTCAATATGATGCTCTGTATAAGTCTATATGATTCTTACTACGCGACATCTGTTTTCAATTTCACGCTTTTCGAATTTTTCAGGAAAGCTAGAAAATATTGAGAAAGCACTACAATAATGAGCTTGAGCTGCCGGCGAAGGAAAACAACGTGAGAAAACCATAGCGTCCTAGTACGGTACTTTCCACTCTCAACTTGAAAATCTACCTAACGGTATGTACTGACAGCCACACTCGAGAACTAGTTCCATTCCAGACTGGTTTTGTATTTTATCTTTGACCACATCGTCACAAATCAGGTGAGTTGCGGTCAAACACTTAGCCTGTCAACCATAAAAAAAAAATGACATTTAATATCAATCAAAAGATTTAAAAAATTGAGCAAAATGCATAATTTGCTACATTTAACTTTACTAACACTTAACCCATTTCAGCGTCTACCTAAAGTATGACGAACACGCCTGTACGATGAATTTTTAATTTTCATGTTCACAACTTAAACTTTTGCTACTGAAACTGTATGCCAAAGGTGGTTTTTCAACCGTATTAAAAACTTGCAGTTGTGGTGACGCTTGAACATTGAATAAATAACATCTACTAGCTGTGCCCCGCCGTGTTACCCGCTACATGTTTTTGAGATAAAAAGTAGTATATGTGTTAATCCAAGGTATCAACTACCTTCATACCAAATTTCATCTAAATCGGTTCAGTAGTTTTTGCGTGAAAGAGTAACAAATATCCATCCATCCATCCAAACTTTCCTATTTAATAATATTAGTGAGATTACTTTAAACGGGAATGCGGCAAAGCCATACCGTCATGCCGTACTGTAATATTTTTCAAAATTGTGTGTTGGTTTAATATTTTTCACAAACAAAAACTGACTTTATTCAATTCACATAAACTTCATTTGGTGGTAGATCTCCTTAGCAGGAGGTCGTCTAAGAAGGCACTACCACACCGGATATTCTGCCGCCAACCAGTAGTATGTAAACATTACTGTCTTCCGGTTTGAAGGGTACTTCAGCTAACAAAATTACATTACTGTTTGAGACTGACCATCGAAAATCAGAAAGTAATGAGTGCCAAAGCACTGATGCCTTGAACTTTGTTTTATTACACAAAGTTTTGTATATCGCTGCCATTGATTTACGATCCCGCCAAATTGGAATCGATATTAATCGAATAAAAAGGTCCGAGTAAGTCAAAGTAACTTACCGATTCCGATTGTAAAGAAAGAACAATTAAAGAAGTAAGATAAATTAGGAATCGATGACTGCCTAATGGTTCCCCCCATTAGAGGGTTTCCAGTTTTCCGAATACCTTTAAAAAGAACATTTTTAACTACTCCCTTTTAAAGTTTGAGTTGCGCACAACGAGCTATGGGAAATGGAAACGACAGAAACTCGTCAGATTTTTTTTTTTAATAATTTTTTTATCGTGTTTTTGGACTGACTAAATAAAAAATGGCCAATATTTGTCACACTATGCCATCCAGTACGAAATGAAGTAAAGCCATGGAAACCAGATACTTAACTGACGGAATACAGTTGTTCTACCGCCAAGTAGTTTCCGTATTCCGGTGTTCCAGTTGTTACTGCACCTGCTATTACATGGCTGTTGAGATTAACCATCGAAAGTCTCATAATGAGCGCCAAAGCAGCGATGTCTTGAACTTTGTTTTGTTACTCAAAGTTCTCTATATCGCTGCAATAGTTATGGACATTCGTTGTCTCTTACCATCAAGAGAGCATCTCGTTCGTCACATTCATTTTAAATAAAAACAAAAATTAAAAAAAAATGCCGATAGCGTAAAGGTTGTGACTATGACTACCTTTTGGTTTTGTTTTGTTTGACCTGTTTTTGTTTTAACATAATAAATGAATTATGAAAATGATTATGCAACACAACGAGATTATGAGCATATTTGTTAGTGAAGTTTTATAATTATACTAAACCTCGCATTTATTTCTAGCAGTTCATTCCGTTTGCTTTTTTAATATCCGTAAGTTTTCACCTCATTTAGAGTCGGCACTTTGTTACGTCGACCGTTACCAAGTTTTTTAATTGAATTACGTACTAACGGATTTACTTTGTTTTGTAATGGGCAAAAGAAATTTCTAGACAAAGTTTTTGAGCTAAAAATTGGAATTAATTTTTAAGGAACTTTTTTTTTGGCTGTGCCTGCTTCTTGGACGCGACGCTATTAGCGAGTAGCGAGTAGCTCAGTAGTTAGCGAATCAAATCATACGCCACAAGGCGTGGTTTCAAATCTCAACAGGGACAATGAAGAAACTATAGCATGGTGGTATGGTACTTTCTAGTACTCGGACCGCTACCTATCACCCTTTAATTGAAAGTATAACCCCAAGCACGTAACGTTGAGCTACGGTAACTTCGTTTAAGGGCCAATTCTCGTTTCAGGCTAAATCTTTCTACTACATTTAATCAGACCGTCACTCAACATAAAATAAGCTGTGGAAAAATACCTAGATAGGTAGCTAGTCACACATAAAAATATATATATATATATATTTATTACATAAATCTTTACATCTAAACATTCACTTTTAAATTAACTATCTAGCTATACAAATAATTATGGGTAGATTGCTGCTGAACTAGGCCTTTGTTTCAGCATCCCTCGCCGGATCGCTGCCCTGGAGGCTAGAGGCTGAGGTTCTGTCCTCGGTCTACTGGCGAAGGGCACGTGCGAGGGAGCAAGATTTGCGTCCCGCCCCACAGGAAGTGGCGCGGTGGCGCAGTGATGCCAGGGCCAGGGCTCTGCAGAGGTGGAAGGATGGTCTTTTCGCGGGGCCTACACAGAGGGGAACCGGAGCCCAACGGCTCCTTGAGGCACTCCGGCCCATACTCGTGGAGTGGGCCCAGCGAGAACACGGGGGTCTGACCTTCCGGTTGACGCAGGTTCTCACGGGACATGGTTGTTTCGAGAGATACCTGTGTCGTGTTGCCGGAAGGGAGGAGACCCCGGAATGTCACCGGTGCGGCTCTGTGGAGGATACCGCAGAGCACGTGCTGGTGACTTGCCCGGGGGAGGCGGAACCGCGACAGTCCCTGGTCGCGGTTGTGGGGGCAGACCTCTCCTTGCCGACCATCTTAGCTAAGATGGTCACCGACGAGAGGTCATGGGAGGCGATGGTCTCGTTTTGTGAGACCGTCGTCTCACGACGAGAGGCCGAGGAGCGGGAGAGAGAGCTTGACCCCTTAGCTCCTCCCCGCCGGCGGGTGCGGACACGGAGACGAGCCAACTTGGCTCGTACTCCGTCTCCGATCGGAGGGCCTGGGGCGTCAGACGACGGGCTGTCTGACGCCCCACACCATGGATAGGCCCTCGAGAGTAGGCGACGCGCCACATGTTCCCGGCGCGTCGCTGGAGCCGTATGGGAGGGGGTTTTCCCTCCCCGAGGCGGGTCCGAAAGGACGTTGGCAGGACGGGGTTGCGGCGAATGCGAGAGCGGTCCCGCAACCCTGTCACTTGGTCACTGCCGAGGGAACACGTGGGGGTTTTAGTCGGTAGTGGCACCACTCTGGTGTCGAGCCCGACATACCCCGCCCGTCTGCCCGGCGGGCGGAAGTGCGTAAATGCATTTCCCCCACGCAAAAAAAAAAAAAAAAGGCCTTTGTTTCAGCATACACCAAAGCGAAAAGAGCCAAGTAATGAGCGCCAAAGCAGTGATGCCCTGAACTTTGTTTTGTTACTCAAAGTTCTGTGTATCGCTGTAATGGTCATGGACAGGCGTTATCTCTTACCATCAGGAGAGCGTCTCGTTCGTCTCACTACTTCTTACATAAAAAAAAATATATATAAAAAAATACACCACCCACCCCACTTGGATTAACCGCTTGCATACAACTAGCATGCAATGAGCTCACACTACCAATCTTATACTATTTTATTTCCATAAAAAAATAGATTCATAAACATCATTTCATTTTTATGTTTTACTAGCTGCGGTGTTACCCGCTACATGTTTTTGAATTAAGAAGTAACCTATTTGTTAATCCAGGGTCTCAGCTATCTCCACACCAAGTTACATCCAAATCCGTTCAGTAGTTTTTGCGTGAAAGAGTAACAAACATTTATTTTTTTAAACTCGTAGGATTATTTCTGTTCTGTCGGTGTGGGCCATAAAGAGTCTAGTCATAGTCATATATAAGTAATGTAGGAGACACACTGTTTCACTCTGCTTCCTAGCACATCTCTGGTGGATAAGCAGCCTAAAGCTTGAAATAACTGTCACAAAAAAACTCCATGCTTACTAAAAAGTTTTTAAGGACATAAACCCAACTTGACATGAGCCTGACAGCCACAATTAAAAACAAACCTCAAAATTCTTCAGTGTCATACCTGAGAAATCCACTATTTTTAATGTGGATATATGGATAGCTATGGGTATCCATATCCTCAGGCGTTTCCGACGATGCGTTCGCCGGACAGCCACTATCCTGACCACGGGGACGGCTTTGGCGAGTTTTATGGACTTAGCCCGTTGAATGAGGACCTTGGACGAAGGTATGTTACCCAAGAACTACTTATCTTCATCAGTAGCCCTTCATCAGTGGCTGCAAAGTTCTGGAGTGAAGACCACGGACCGGCAAGCGCAGCGTAGGACGTCCACCCACAAGGTGGACAGACGACCTAGTAAAGACCGCAGGAACGCGCTGGAAGCGAGCCGCTTCCAACCGGTCTTTATGGAAGTCAATGGGGGAGGCCTATGTCCAGCAGTGGACGTCCTACGGCTGAAATGATGATGATGATGATGATGATCAGTAGCCCGTATAACTTTGTAAATAGGCAGATTCACAAGCATAATATCATACTTGCCGTAGAACAGACAACTACTGAAGTAGATGTGTAGATCGGCAAGCGTAGTGTAGGACGCTCTGGGACTAGGTGGAGTGACGATACACGTAAGACAGTTGACTGTAGCTGGAAGCAAAAAACTGAAGATCGGTTGAATGACGAGTCTTGGGTGAGACCTATGACAGGTTGATATACTTATGTAAAGAGTTATCGATAGGGGTTTCATAAGTATGCATTGGAACTTCCTAGGTATGCAATTCTGGTACATATTATTGAGAAGTGATCTTTAAGTAAATTGTCTTGTTCTGCAGAAGGTCTTTATCATTAAATACAGTGTCACAGTTGTACACAGCAAATCAATGTTCAATGCATCAATACACAGAACTTTTGCAGAACAAAGTCCGGGGCATCGCTGCTTCGGCAGTTATTACTTTGAGACTTAATAATATGATGATTAGCCTTAACACTACTGTAATTTTGTTAGCTGCGATACCCTTGAAACCGGAACATAGTAATGTTTAGACACTATTGCTTGTCGGCAGAATATGTTTAGACACTATTGCTTGTCGGCAGAATATATGGCACTGCAGTGGTATCTACTCCATGCTTATGAAATCTACCTCCAAGTAATTTTTAATGTAAAAAGTAATGAGACGAACGAAACGCTCTCCTGATGGTAAGAGATAGCGCCTGTCCACGACCATTGCAGCGATACACAGAACTTTGAGTAACAAAACAAAGTCCAGGGCATCACTGCTTTGGCGCTCATTACTTTGAGACTTTCGATGGTTAGGCTCAACAGCCCAGTAATTTCGCTAGCTGCAGTGTGTAAACATTACTGTGTTCCGGTTCGAAGGGTACGAACCGAAACACAGTAATGTTTACACACTACTGCTTAGCGGCAGAATAACTGGTACTGCGGTGGTACCTACCTAGACGACCTCCTGCTAAGGAGATCTTCCACCAAGTAATAGAACAAGTAAACAGAACACTTCACAATGGAATAGCTAGTTGTATACAGTAAGCAGTACATGTCAAGGCTTTAAGTTCGTAAGATAATATAATGATTAGGAATACATATAGTAAACTAACCACATTTCGTTTAAGAAAATACAGTGACTGAGTGAACTTGTTTTTTTAAAATAACTTCTTTGTGTTCCAGGCCTAGCAGATCCAAGCAACGTCCTCGCAAGGGGTCCTCCAGGGCCCGATCCAGAACCACTAGCAAGTCGAAATCCAGATCCCCGTCTCGAGAACGTGACCGTACCAAGTCCCGGTCTAGAAGCAAGTCTCGTTCCAGAAGTCGCAGCCGCAGCCGCAGTCGATCGGGCAGCTATCACAAGGAGTTCGCCTTCAAGGAACCAGGATTTTTGGATGCATTCAGGGTCTTGTATTTAGCATGTGAGAAACTTTCTATTAGGTTTGCAAAATGGTTTCAAGCTTGTCTAAAGGTACAAACTAAGAAATCCAAATAACAAAAAAAGAATGAAATGCAGATAGGTAGATTTAAAGGTACAAGGAACTGTATAATGTGAAGCAGGTATCCTGAAGCAATATAGCCCAAATATGCCATTACTACCGTAACCAGTTGCATCATGACGTAGAAGAATTTTAGCGGGGCCTGAATATAATCATTGAAGTCTAATTCACAATCTTTCTCTTTTATAGCCAGAAAACACAAGAAGAACACCCCCAAATATCTAGCTACACAAAAACGTCAGGACCATATCCAGGAGTATCTGAAAAGTGACGGTCTCGGCTCCAAAAGATGGTTGTTCTACCCTCGGAATCTTACTCGCAGTGACTCTGCAGTCGCAGCTAAATCTAGAGAGAACTGTGATCAAAGGTTAGCAGAAATCGCGTTTTGAAAAGCATTTCTCTATTATTTAAATTTTTTATGCTACAAATTTTGATACAAAGTTTTCCGTTTTTGCTTACCGTATGGCACCATTTTTTATCCCAAAAAAAGAAGATAATACGTAAAACATACAAGAAATGTTTTTTTTTTATGGTTGACAGGCTAGGTGTTTGACCACAGCTCACCTGATGTTAAGTGAAAGTGTGGTCGAAGATGGTGAAGCACACCTAGCCTGGAATGGAACTGGCTCTCAAGTGAGGCTGCCGGAACACACCGTTAGATGCTTAGCGGCAGATTTCCTACTTGAAGGTGGTAGCTACCCAGCCGAGTACTAGAAAGTACCCTACCACCATGCTATGGTTTCCTCACGATGTTTTCCTTCACCGGCAGCTCAAGCTCATTGTTGGGGTTTGAACTCACGCCCTTCGGCATGCGAACCTACCGCGCTAACCACTGAGCTATCATCGCTACAAAAACGAAATGTATGTATGACGAAAAGTGGCAACAGTGAGATTTTAAGTGTGCCTAGGATAAAATCAAGTAACTCTCACAGAAAATTTGTGTTGTCTACTTGTTCCTGTCTGTTTTCATCTTGATTTAAAAACGTTATGGAAATTACAGAAAAAATATTTCCGTATCAGCCCTGTCAGCTGACCTTAGAAGCTCTTTTGAGAGAATAAGACCATAGTCCACCAAGCTGGCTAAGCGCAAACTTCACATAAAATATCTTCTTCAGACTAGAAGAGATCGCTTTAGCGATAAGATTTGTAGCACTGTACGTTTTTCTATTTCTGGTTTGCACAATAAATAGTTTCTATCTATCATTGAGAACTTTTTTTAACAACACTTGAACATGTAAGTTTTCTCACGATGTTTTCCTTCAACAAAACTGTTAGTCCAAAAATCCTATTATAAAATTAATGAATATTTAATTGACAAATTCTAACCACGTATGTAATTTTTTAATTTTTATCTTGACATTTTATTAATTTCATTGACATTGTTATTTCATTGACATTCTAATTTTATCATTTATTTTTTATATTTCAATTATTATTTTTCCTTGGCATTGTATACATTTCAATCCATATTATAAGATTAATTATTTTGTTGCCATCAATTATTTGTACACCTTTTCAGGTATAACATGAAGATCATTAAACTAAGTTACGGACATCATACATATTATTATGACAAATAAATATCTTTATCTTTATCTTTAACATTTTTTTGAAGACATATTTATTTGAAGACATCGGCAATAGGATAAATATCATGTGTTAGTAACGTGTGAGGGGATAGACGAACGATATAAATGAGAACACGTTCTGCTTCAGGATCAAAGTGGACGGAGACTTCTTCAGGAAGTACAGGAAGAGCAAGAAGGTGGACAGTGACGCACCCATCGCGAAACTGAAGAGATGGGAGCTGGTATTTTATAAGAAGCTAGGTTTCGTTCAGGCTGTGTGATTTTGAGTATAGATTTATAATTTTGTACTTTTGTCGTTTTATTTAATGTTAAAAAGAAGATGCAAAACTCTTAGATGTCTTTTTTTTATACAAAATAGGTTCGCGTTTGACCACACCCTGCCTGATGTTATGCAGGATGCAGTCCAAGATGAAGCACGCTTACCTAGAAAAAAACCTGTTTACTCTAGACTTGAAGACATTCAAATTGTACTTCGCGGGAAAAACAGACGCTGGCAGAGATTGTCTATGCTGAATTAAGATGTTACTAAACTCTATTTTACTTCACCACCTTCGTTGGTTGTTTTCTAATGTCCTTTTCAATTTTGAGGCGTTTTCGTTGGCTTTAAAGCGATGATAGCTTAGTCGTTAGCGCGGTCAGTTCACACGCCGGTAGGCGTGGGATTGAATCTCAACAATGAGTTTGATGTTTCAGTGAAGGAAAATATCGTGAGGAAAGTATAGCGTGGTGGTCTAATCTGCCGCCATCTTAGGTGTATTTTGGCAGCCTCGCTTGAAAGCCAGTTCATTCCAGGCTACGTGTTTTCCATCTTCGACTAGACCGTCACTTAACATCAGGTGAGCTGTGGTCAAACACCTAGCCTGTCAGTCATAAAAAAGGACAGTAACAGAGGTAAAAAAGTTATCTATGGCCGACTCAAATAGTTCTCCACCGTTCAGCGTAACCTTGTGTATATAAGTACACGTTTAAATTACGTAATTGCTTCACGGTAGTTTTTACGGGTACCCTCAATATTTCCACAATGTCAATTTTCCGAGCGAAAAGGCCGCAATATGGTGTTAATTTAAAACTTTTACTGAGAATTTGTACGGGGCATTACGTCGGTTATTTAGTTTAAATTAAAAATATAGAGGTTTTCCCTCGCGATCAATTTTCTGAAATCGATGTTTGGTTATGCTAAAATATGAAGGCGTTTTGTTTTGAGCTCTTTTTTGTAGAAATAATTTTTAAAATACCTTATTTTTGATTAGCATGATTTATAAGAAAAATTTTAGCAACGTTTTCATAATCATCATCATTTTCAGTCCATAATCGCCTAGTGCTGAAATTGACAAAAATAAGAATATTGTCACAGCACACAACAAAAAACTAGCTAATATTACGTAATATTTCGCAATAAATGCACAATTCAAAACGAGCGAGACAATCGGCGACGGCTACGTCTAAAAAACTAAAAACTGTAATATTTGTATTAGTTTAGTTTTATTTATGCCGATGTGCGTGTAGAAAACGAAAAAACATTGGCCAAGTGCGAGTCGGACTCGCGCACGAAGAGTTCCGTACCACTACCTATAAAAACGGCAAAAAAATCACGTTTGTTCTATGGAAGCTCCCTTAAATATTTATTTTAGTCTGTGTTTTAGCGGCAACAGAAATAATCAACTGTGAAAATTTCAGCTGTCTAATAAAAGCGACATCTGACATGGTCAACTGTATATACCTTCATCGCTAGATGCAAGACCCTGTTTATATAGACAGACACACATTTGGACACAATATTACACCTATATATAATTCACACTTAATAACACCAGACAGCCAAGCTCAGGCAAGTGTGTTCTCGAAGACGACTAGGAGCCAAGTGACTGCAAACCGTCGGACAATCACGAACGAAGAGAAGAGAAAGCGCCTCGGTTCCCGTTACGGTGATAGCTATCAACAGCTGGCACGTAGTTTCCGGTATAGACTTTGATTGTTTTGCATTCGGAAAGGCGGCAAATACAAGTGGCGATAACATCCGGCCGTCCTGCTGACGCATTCGTCCTCGAATAGCGTAGTGGTCTGATGCAGAGCTGAAAACATGAGTACAGAGTAGGCACAGCACTTAGAATTCGTCATTTATTTATCAATTCAACATTGAACCGTACATAAGTCATTGGTTCGTATCCTCAGTGGTTTGAGCTAGATGATGTTCATACAGGATCAATCTAACCGTGTATCACTACTTAATTTAACATTGGACTGTACATTAGGCTATGGTTCGCATCCTCAGTGGTTTGAGCTAGATGATGTTCATACAGGATCAATCTAACCGTGTATCACCACTTAATTTAACATTGGACTGTACATTAGGCATTGGTTCGTATCCTTAGTGGTTTGAGCTAGATGATGTTCATACAGGATCAACCTAACCGTGTATCACCACTTACTACAACAGCGTTCACAGCACGGATGCCTGTTGTAGCTTAGACAACCAACCAACCCCCAAAATACTATCCACGATGTTGAAGCGATTGCATTAGACCATTAATATATTTTTTTAAACAGCACATTATTAATGTTATTGAACTTTTTAACGATTATGTTTGTAGCTTTTCTGTAACTACGTTAAACATGAAACTAAATCGTTACAATTTTGACATACACACTTGATAACATCCGGACTTAATCTGCCACGTGGATTCATGGTTTCAAATTTTCTACGCAAATAGTGGCATCATAACGTTCTGTTGATCTTTAAACTCATATCATGTCCGCTACTTGATATATTATATAGTGACCTAGAATTTTCGTCATTTGAAATAGGCCTTTGTAGAGAGGTAGCAGTTTACGGGATTTGTTTGATTCGTTCGAATGCCTTGTCTTTCCTTTTAGCGTCGAATAAATCTTTTACTTTTTCAGCAATTAATTGTTTATTGCAATTCAAAATTATTATTTTTTCAATATTAAAGTTTTAGTGACACAAAAATTTATTTTATAATGTGTGTGAAGGCATGTACATTTTTTTTATTACTCATACTCGGAAAGTAGGTCTGAAGTAATACTTTGCCGCCTTAGGAAGAATCGCTTTCAACTGACAAGTGACAACATTCAAACTATCAAAATCTAGTTTTTATTTTGTTTCTATTGAACTTTGTTTCAACTTTCTATACAGCCACTCAATTACAGCGCGATGTAAAATTGAAATAACGTTAAGTTGGCTATACAATAATAATTAAAGAATATACTTTTTTTTTTAATTACTTTATAATCATCAACTTACAATCATTTCTTTACTAACATAGATTTGTAAAAAATCTTTACCATTGTTTTTTTTTAACGGTGAACATGAAAAATAATTGCTGAAGAGAGTTTTTTTTTTAGCGGGGACGTGGAAAGATTCGTGTCGCCCAGTTGTATTTTTTTTTTCAAAACTACTTAGTGTTTTTCGAGTGTTTATGCATATAAATATAAAACACTTGACACTGGCAAATGCTCAAAATGCGACGCCAAAATCAAAGAAGAAGAATGGGTGAAGAGCTGACCGGCCACAGAACAAAAAAAATGTCGGAAAAGCTGCAATCCGATCTTCATTCTGTTCTGTTGATTTATGTCAAATAACATTCACTCATTATTCCTTTTTTTTTTTTTAATTCGTTTTTATATTTATTTTCCTTGTATTCGTAATGAACAGCACAGTGTTTACCCCGGGTTAAAGACTTACAGAGTCCCTCGAGCTCTTGGCGTCTGAGCGCAGCGAGGGCGCCAACCCTGACTCGGGACTAAACAAGTTACTTACACCCCTTGGGTAACAATGTACTATTTATTTTTGATCAACAAACAATCGTTGAATATTACAGTAGAAGCCTACAATTAGTTATTTTCAACAGACAAACAGGCAAATGAAATCGACACTATTTTATTATGTTATGTGGGTAGATCTCCATTTTATATATAACCACTCTGTGCCATTACTTCATACTTATTGAATATTATTCTATTCATTTGGCTCGGCCTCACCTGACATTATTACTTCTCGAATACTACAATACTGGTAAAAAAACTACGTATCTCCGCCGGTTGGGAATTGTATTTTTTTAAAGCCTAGCGAAGTACAACTCCTGCGGCCTGATTCTATAGCCAACCCCTGGGGTCTTGTAGTTAAAACCGAAAACAACCAATGTAAATAATAAAAACTGAGGGTAGTTATTTTTTTTTTTTATATTTTCAATTATACTGCTTAGAGGGTTTCTACTTGTAGTTACAAGCTACCTCCATATATCCTAAGTTTTTGCACGAGGAACACTTAACATTGTCCACCAGTGGGTCGAATTCGGGGATCACCGACGATAATACAACATTGTAACTCACGGTTTGGGATCCCTTACGACATCTCTTATGTTTGTGCTGCATGGTCACTATCGTTGCTGCTCGAGCTGTAGAACGACTTACTTGAACAATTGGAAGGCCATTGTGCATTTTGTAGACGTAGTACTTATCAACACTTCTGATAAAAGCGACACGGGCAGGGTCAACTGTATATACCTTCATCGCTAGATGCAAGACCCTGTTTATATAGACAGACACACATTTGGACACAATATTACACCTATATATAATTCACACTTAATAACACCAGACAGCCAAGCTCAGGCAAGTGTGTTCTCGAAGACGACTAGGAGCCAAGTGACTGCAAACCGTCGGACAATCACGAACGAAGAGAAGAGAAAGCGCCTCGGTTCCCGTTACGGTGATAGCTATCAACAGCTGGCACGTAGTTTCCGGTATAGACTTTGATTGTTTTGCATTCGGAAAGGCGGCAAATACAAGTGGCGATAACACTAACTATCACGGTTCATGAGATACAGCCTGGTGACAGACGGATAGCGGAGTCTTAGTAACAGGGTCCCGTTTTACGGAATTTTACTTTGGGTACGGAACCCTAAAAAGGACATTTTAACGATGCCTGCAGTTGATGCAATTTTTAAAGTAATATTTCGTATGCTATCAAACAAATAATGACGTTGCATGTTCAAAAATAAATATTCAGATCATAAATGATTCAGGCAGGAGGGCAATAAACGAAAACAATTATATTTTATGGCGGGGTGGGGACCCTTTGTATTTTAATAAGCAAATAATCGTCAGTCATGAATAAACGTTCATATAAATGTTAATGTTTCATTTATTTTTGTGCGCGTGGTTTCACACGTGAATTACTAGTTTTTTTTTCAGAATATAAAAACGAACATTTTAAAATGAAATGCGTGATTCTTTTGTAAACTTCAATAATTCTTGTTTTTTGTTAAATTGTTGACAGGTTAAGTGTTTTGCCATTGCTTACCTGATGTTAAGTGACGGCATGGTCGAAGATAATAAATCACACCTAGTCTGAACTAAATAAATAAGTCCATCGCCATCTAGTCCCAAACTAAGCAAAGCTTGTACTATGGAACAGATACCTGATATAATACTTGTATGATTTTTTTAAATACATAGGTAGATACATACTTATAATACATAAAGAACACCCAGACACAGAACAAGCATCTATCAAAATGTTTTAGGTAGGACTTAGTTCGGAGCTATTTTTATTAATGTAAAAAAGGGCTTATATAACCATCTCTCTGGGTTGGCAATCCATCGACGACATCCTTTCTGCATGTTTCTTTTTTTTCATATACAAGTATCGAGACAAACGGGTCGCTCTCCTGGTGGTAAGAGACAACGCCTGTCCAATCATTGCAGCGATACACAGAACTTCGAGTAGCAAAACAAAATTCAAGGCATCGCTGATTTAGCGCTCATTACTTTGAGATAAATAAATAAATATCGTAGGACATTACACACAGCGCCATCTGACCCCAAACTAAGCAAAGCTTGTACTATGGAAGTCAGATAACTGATAGAATACTTAAATAGTTTTTTTGTTGTTGTAAATACATACCTACTTATAATACATATAAACATTTGTTTATATCACGAAATGCTTGTCCTGAGTGGGAATCGAATCCACGCCCTTCAGCTCTTAGAGCAGACATACTACCAATGAACCAACAGGGCTGATATTAGATGGTTTGTCTCAACAGCCCAGTAATTTCGTGTTTTTAGTTCCCCTTCAAACCGATACACTGTAATAAAATAATAATTAGTATTCATTAGTAAGAAAAGAAATGTCATTTCATTGTACTAGCTCATGTTTGATTTTGTTTCATAAAGAGTCTGACCCATGTTTCTAAGCCCTGATTCTTCTCGTTATAATTTTAATTCTACCCTCTTTCAGGGGGAGCTTTTATTTGCATTCTACTTGAATACACCCCGACTTGCGTTTTTAAGTAATTGCTTGCATTCAGCTTGTTGAATTTTTCGAGAATGCTTCAGGTATTTTTTGTAAAAATCTCGTCACTTTAGTATTTTGAAATGTGAATGTGTGAGTTGTTTGCATGTTTTATACTTGTAGTAGTATAGATGTGAGTAAAAATGGGAAAAGAATTCTGAATTTTTTAGAGAAAAAAAATAGTTTTTTTTTGTAACAAATTTTTATTTTGTCTTATTCTTATATTGCTACTAATATAGGTTATTCTGGACCATATCCTGTTATTTTTTAATTTAAAATAAAATGATTTCGATGTCACAGACGGACGCACAAACATTAAAATGCAACTTTGGAAGGGTACTGCAGCTAGCGAAATTACAGGACTTTTGAGACTAACCATGGAATGTCTCAAAGTAATGAGCGCCAAAGCAGCGATGCTTTGTTACTCAAAGTTCTGAGTACCGCTACAATGGACATGGATAGGCTCTGCATGGATAATCTCTTATCAATAGGAGAGCGTCGTTCGTCTCATTAGTATTACATAAAAAATTTTTTTTTTTTTTAAATATTATGCTAAATTAAATACCGTCCATAATAAAGTAATAGGAAAATCACATTCTGCTGCATCCAGATATTACACTCCAGTTAGGTGTATAAAAATAGAGTCAAATAAATCTATAAAATTATTTGCTCTCAAAATATCATTCGAATTCTTTCTAATAAATTATATAACAGCTGCTTCCAATTGAGTCAAAATCATTGAATTGATACCTCCCTTTTCGAGTAGTGGAATAAGGTCCCGCCGATCAATCACTTGGACCCCAAGCATCCATCACTTAAAAAAACAAGATAGGCGTCCACCCCTATCAATAGAGAGCATTAAATTGTCACAAAACTTCTCAAAAAGCTGGCCTTTTTGCCAAATTAACGACACCCCATGCAGTATAGAAAGTTTGAGTAAAATTGACACTATATCAATAGTAAAACAAGTCTCGACAAATAAACATGCGTAGAATTTTTTTTTAAACTCGACCACAGAACAAAAATAATGGCAAACACTGTAAATAACGAATCAATTTGCTGAAACCGGTCAAAAAACAAAACCTGCCAAGATTTTTAGCATTTGCTGTTTCATCTTATATAGGTAATGTGTATAATTTTACTGGACTAATACGCTAATATTACTATGCTACTAATTTTACGTAGGTAGGTATGTGTTTATGTTGAAAAAAAACACTCATCTATACTATTATAAAAAGGAAAGATTTGATTGTTTATATTGAATAGGCTCCGAAACTACTGGACCGATTTCAAAAAATTCTTTCATCTGCTAGTGTTTTAAAAAAGTTTCAACTTTTTAAAAATTACGATACGGAAGATACTGGTCAAAGTAGGTGGGAGAGATAGAATCTCCTTAGCATGAGGTCGACTAAATATCACCGCAGTACCATATATTCTACTACCAGCATTTGTGTATACATAATCCTGCATTTCGGTTTGAAGGGTACTGCAGCTAGCAAAATTATAGAGCTATTGAGACTAATTAAATCTTCGAATATTTTTGTTTCTGTGTCTTTCCTTTATAACTCAAAATTTGGATTCTTCAGTCTTACGTTCGTCTCTTATGACTTATCTATCTTCTAACCTAGAGGTTCTGGGATCAAATTCCATGGCACACACCTTTGTATCGTCTTAATCGCACTTGGCCACAATGAAAAGTGGCAGGAGTTCAGAATACCTACCACTGCAATAGTCAATAATATCACGCGAGCTCTTTATCGTTTTTTTACTTGTCACCACAAAAACGGCTTCTACGAAAGCGCCCATTGTCGTACTTCCAAATTCTGAGCAGTTTATCAATGGCTAGGACTACGATAAGAACAAAACCAATCCCATTCATTTTCCCCGACATGTTATACTGCTAAAAGAACATTGTGTCGAACCCTGCTGCGTCCAAACGACGTAAAATAAAAACATTTAGATGTTTCCAGTTGATCAGTTTGCACCCTTTGCTCCCTTTCCATTATGCGTCTTGTTTAATGATCCTGGAAAGGGGGGAATCTCCGGTTGTTTCGACCTTACGTCTTAATGTCTTAGGACTGGAATGAGTTTTTTGAAATTAGGCTTTGGGTTTATCGGTTTTGGAATGGAAGGAAATGGGAATTGAAAGAGAGACGAACTGGGCTAGGCACATCACGTTGCAAGGTTGGAAACCTAAGTACTTTAAACTTTTTGTAACGATGATAGCTCAATGGTTAGTTCGCATGCCGAAGGACGTGGGTTCAAACCGCAACAATGAGCTTGAGCTGCCGGTGAAGGTAAACATCGCAAGGAAACCATAGCATAGTGGTAGGGTACTTTCTAGTACTCGGCTGGCTAGCTACCACCCTGAATTTGAAAATCTGCCGCCAAGCATCTAACGGTGTGTTCCGGCAGCCTCACTTTAGAGCCAGTTCTATTCCAGGCTACGTGTGCTTTACCATCTTCAACCACACCTTCACTTAACATCAGGTGAGCTGTAGTCAAACACGTAGCCTGTCAACAATAAAAAAAAAAAATATCTTACAAACTTTAAACAGCAAAAACTTGCACAAGTAGGTACATACCTATTGTAGTTTACACCCATATTGTTAGAGGGTTGTGGTATTAAAACCAATATAAATCAAATAATAACTTGTAGGGGTTTGCTTACACGTGAGCCTTTGTGCTCCTTGAATCGAGAATTTACATTGACATAAATATTTCTAGAAGTTACAACAAAAAGAGGTCGAGTAAACATATCAAGCAGATTTATAGTAAAGGTTTTTGTTACGTAAAGTTTATTATAGGGCCGCCTTACACGTTCAATCATGATCACGATCCGCGATCCGCGATCCGCGATCATGATTTCAAAATTTCTAGATATTATGCGATCCGGAGCATCAGTCCGTCAATCCGCTTCGTACACGATCAGTCTGGATCGCGATCATTGATCGCGGATCGCGGATCGCGCGGAACGTGTACGGGCTGCCATAATTACTTTAAAACATTCCATAGTACGATCAAATGAAAATCACCATTATGAGATAAATAAATATTGCAGGACACACAACGCCATCTGACCCCAAACTAAGCAAAGCTTGTACTATGGAAGTCAGATAACTGATAGAATAATAATTACTTTTTTTTTGTAAATACATAACTATCTACTTATAATATACAAGCGGACACCTCGCGGTTTCACCCGCGTAGTTCCCGATCCCGTGGGAATACAAGGGTAAAAGTAGCCTATGTCATCCAGGGATAGCGTAGCTTCCCAACGGTGAAAGAATTTTTGAAATCGGTTCAGTAGTTGCGGAGCCTATTCATTACAAACAGACAATCAAATCTGTCCTCTTTATAATAGTACTACTGGACGCCTCGTGGTTTCACCCGCGTTTCCGTTTCCGTGAGAATACAGGGATAAAAGTAGCTTATGTCACCCAGGGATAGCGTAGCCTCCGGGGCAAGATTTTTTGAAATCGGTTAGTTAGTTTCGGAGCCTATTCAATACAAATAAAGAAACAAGCAAACAAAACAAAAAACAATTAAATCTTTCCTCTTTTTAATAGTATAGTGTAGCGATGATAGCTCAGTGGTTAGCGCGGTAGGTTCGCATGCCGAGCTTGAGCTGCCGGTGAAGGAAAACATCGTGAGGAAACCATAGCATGGTGGTAGGGTACTTTCTAGTACTCGGCTGGCTAGCTACCACCCTCAAGTTGAAAATCTGCCACCAAGCATCTAACGGTGTGTTCGGGCAGCCTCACTTGAGAGCCAGTTCCATTCCAGGCTAGGTGTGCTTTATCATCTTCGACCACACCTTCACTTAACATCAGGTGAGCTGTGGTGAAACACCTAGTCTGTCAACCATAAAAAAAAGACAAGGATTTTTGGCAGGAACACTGAAAACTCGCACAGTACAATTTTGTGTACGAGTTAATGAGCCGAACGAGACGCTCTCCTGTCGGTAAGAGATAACGCCTGTCCATGACCATGGCAGCGATATACAAAACTTTGTGTAATAAAACAAAGTTCAAGGCATCAGTGCTTTGGCACTCATTACTTTCTGATTTTCGATGGTCAGTCTCAAACAGTAATGTAATTTTGTTAGCTGAAGTACCCTTCAAACCGGAAGACAGTAATGTTTACATACTACTGGTTGGCGGCAGAATATCAAAACAACTAGCCTGTCAACCATAAAAAAAAAAAAAAAAAGTATAGTTAGATAGGTTATAAATATAGAAACATTAAACACAGATCATGACATTAAATTTTGTTCACCGTTGCCGCTTCCAGATTTTCTTCCTCTCAGGCCACTGCGTGGGATATTCCCCAAGGTAATTTGGATGCAGAACGCTGAAGAACTTCTGTGCATATCGTTAGGGGAACTATTTCGAATGTTGTGCACGCCGCTCGTGTACCATAATAGCCTTAGGGTAATGCGATGTTTTATCACCATTTCACTATAAACACTTTGAACATTTCGAGTCTCTTACAGTTAATTGATGACAAGTTTTACTGCGACAGAGTTCTATTTCTTTTTTTAGGGGGTTGGGCATTTCACTATAAATATTTCTAGCGTCTTCGCCAATTAATTGACCGAGCTAAGCGAGGATCTCAATGTATGCTGCAAGAAAGCTTCCGTTCCAGGCTTGGTGTGCTTTACCATCTTCAACCACATCGTCAATTAACATCAGGTCAGCTGTGGTCAATTACATAGCCTGTCAACCATAAAAAAAAAATGTGTCCAACATTATTTTTAAGAATCACAAAAATACAGTAATAACCATCATGGAAAGGGTGTTCCGAAAAGATTACAATAAGTTAATTTATGCATCAGAAAATGTCTAAATAAGGTCTGTCAATATTATACAAAAAAACATTGTCAATATAATAAAATGGCATGACAAAAAAATCATAATTACTTACTAGTAGGTAATTCAATAATAATCGGAGTTTTGGCGGGAACGTGGAAAGAGTCGTGACGCTCCGTTGTATTTTTTTCCAAAACTAGTGTTTTGTCGAGTGTTTATGCATAAAAGTGGTGGCGTTTTATTCATAAAGTGCCGAATTACAAGCGCGAGTGTGGGAAAATGATATAATGTGGTGAAACATGACTTTTCGTGTTGCTTCCAAAACTCCATCGAAGCTTCATAGTAAAGTCGCCACTACTTTACTAAAGTATGACTGGACTTGACTGATACAGAAACTTGAAAAGACAAAAACTTGACACTGGCAAATGTTCAAAACGCGACGCCAAAACCAAAGGGGGAAAAATCAATAATCTTTAAGTTTGATGTCGTAAAACAAGGTCTTTAACAGCCAAGATCTTAACTTTCTTTGTGGTGGTTCTGAAGCACGCGGTGGAAGGTGCAAATGGAGAAGAAATGAGGATGCGCGGGTATTATTTTTCGTTCCGATTGTTTGTCTTTTTACCGATTATGTGATTCGTGAAATAACCTCCGCCGGATAGTACTCGCTATTCAGTCTACGAGAGCTTGTTTTACTCACAAAATGTACTCTTCAAAGATAAGAGTATAATGGAGCTAGTTGAGTAGGTACACAAGTATTAAGAAGGGTTGAAATAGTATCATTAAAGATTTATAGGACTGTTAGAGAGGGGTGAACGAGATGCTTCAATTGAGGAATGCTAATTCGGATATTGTCTGATGAATACTTAATTTGACTCGAATTTGTTGAATGGACGGATAGGTGG
The DNA here is from genome assembly GCA_905404145.2 of Biston betularia. Classification (NCBI taxonomy): domain Eukaryota; kingdom Metazoa; phylum Arthropoda; class Insecta; order Lepidoptera; family Geometridae; genus Biston; species Biston betularia. The sequence continues at coordinate 1,781,850 of FR989863.1, forward strand.
TTCTTCTGTGTTTTCAGTATTTTTATTTACTACACGCTTTTATGAGTGATGTAGTCTATGTCAATTAAGGTGGTTCGATTTCCATACAAATTTTTTTGCCATTTATGGACAAATGGAGCATAATTTTACAATGAAATCACAGTTACTGGCATTTATTTTGGTCGTAATTTGCGGTAAATCACAATTGCTTGAATACAACAGTAGATTATTTATTAGCATAAAAACAAATTTAAAAATGATTTATGATTTTTGAATAAAATCAATAAAACAGTAGATTATTATTAGCATAATCTACTGTTTTATTCAAGCAATTGTGATTTACCGCAAATAAAAACCAAAATAAATGCCAGTGGCTGTGATTTCATTGTAAAATTATGCTCCATTTGTTCATTAATGGCAAAAAAAATTGTATGGAAATCGAACCACCTTAACATTTATAAAAATTTGCCGTCAGAGTTAAAAGATGAAGAAAATTTCCTGAAATTCGTAAAAAAACTAAATAACATCTTATCCAGCATGCTACACAATCGACAAATTCCTGACAGAAATATAGTTAGTTTATGATAAAAATATGACCTCTAAAAATATGAGATTTTAAAAAAGAAATTTCGACTTTGAAATGAATGCCTCCCTCCTCTCTTCTAAACGTTGCCGTGCTCGACAGGGCCCATATTTGACTGTGCCGGTACTATATACTACATACTTTGTATTTACCCCACCTTGTACTGTATGGAAGCAATAAATATCTTGAATCTTGAATCTAGTCATTGCGTGGAGCTTGAAATTTAAAAAACAATTCACAGTGTTTAAGATAATATAATCGGGTTCAAACGAAAATATTTAAGTCAGCATTAATCTTATGATATTAATTACTGACAGCTAAATTTGCTTTTAGACTGATCAAAGCAAATGTAAACCCTTTGATGACGTCTTCAACTTACGATCTTGAAAAATTTAAAAAGCTATTTGGATTGAGAATGGGTAGCTAATTTGATTAAACTTTGAAAGCCATTGGACACAAAAAGTTTTAGATTAATCTTGAGAAACCATTTACGTTAAAGTTAGTCATGTCATATTGGAGCATTTTTTAAATTTTCGAATATGTGCGTATTTTAGGACATTAGATATAAAAAAAGATAGATAGATACACTCTCTATCCAATACAATAGAAAAATATTTTTTTTGTAGGGTGTGGGTTCAAACCCTAACAATGAGCTTGAACTGTTGGTAAAGGAAAACATCGTGAAGAAATCATAGCGTTTGTAAGTATTTGTCAAAATGTGTACATTGCCTAAAAACTACAAATAAATATTCAAGAGAAGTTCTTTTAAATGATTAAATTTAATTTACATAAAATGCATTTAATAAATAACATAACATTACATTAGATAACATAATTTAGTTTAATTTAAATTAATTTTATAACAACTTCACACATCCTGCAACCATCTCATCCTAAACCATTTATCATAATATCAAAAAGTCCATAAATCCTAGACGAGCAATTTCAACCAATTTACATTCCGCTTTACCCCACCCTCCTCCAGACATTTTTAAGAATATGCATCTATATAATTTTGTAAGCGCATGCATGCAGGGTAGTTATTAAATTTGGTGAATCGTTAATCATTTTTTTTAATTTTAACACTTAGATATATTTCATGATTTATGTATACCAGTTTCTGTTTTTAAAAATATTATTTTCGTATGTAACGAGAATAATATTTTTATCTAAGATTGCTTAGCTAGGTGTTTGACCACTGCTCATCTAAGACTAAGTGTGGGCGTGGTCGAAGATGGTAAAACACATAAAGACCGGTTGGAAGCGGCTCGCATCCAGCGCGTTCCTGCGGTCCTTATTAGATCGTCTGTCGACCTTGTGGGGGGACGTCCTACATCCTACGTCGTTATATCATTATTTGTATGTTTGAGTTTAAAAATAAATCACCTCTTATTTACTCGTAAATACCTAAGCACATATATTTTTTAGGCTAAGTATGCTCACGTTCAAGTTATAAATTTTTATCCAAAACAAGTTTTATTGATCTTCAACGTGTTTTTTGCTGTAAAGATATTTTATATTGACGTGTGGCATTCTGCGTGTTAAATTATTTAATACCATTAAGACAGATTACGCAATGTACTGTAAGGCAGCCCGTACACGAAGCGCGCGATCCGCGATCCGCGATCCGCGATCAATGATCGCGATCCAGACTGATCGTGTACGAAGCGGATTGACGGACTGATGCTCCGGATCGCATATCTAGAAATTTTGAAATCATGATCGCGGATCGCGGATCGCGGATCGCGGATCGCGGATCGCGGATCGCGGATCGCGGATCGCGCGCTACGTGTACGGGCTGCCTAAATCATCCCTTCTCTGTTAAGTGTATTGCAACCGTTGACCCTCTTTATATCTGTAGTAAAATCATTTATACTCGCTTCAACTACCAAATAAAATAACGCTTCTAAATCTATAATTCCCTTCGGAATTGTAAAACAACATATAGCCAATTTTATTTTTTTTTATGTTAAAGTAATGAGACGAACGATGCGCTCTCCTGATATGATATGGTAAGAGATAACGCATGTCCATGACCATTGCAGCGATACACAGAACTTTGTGTAGCAAAACAAAGTCCGGGGCATCGCTGCTTTGGCGCTCATTACTTTGAGACTTAAAGAAATATAGCTGATGGAAGTAATATAATACTATTGACAGGAATCTCGGACCCAATGCTCTACAAAATAAAAAGGAAATTGCAAATATGCCAAAAAAAATTAAAGCAAATTGGCATTACACCTGAGTAAGCGACATACCACACCACACCATAACAGTTATCATCTCAACATACATAATTATTCTCTTAATCGTGTTTTTCTTTTCTTGGTTGCCTGGAAGAGATCGCTGTTAGCGATAAGGCCGCCACTTGTGGCACTACTTCAAAAAGTTCTTTTGTTCTCTGTACTTTTTTTTCCTATGGTGTGCACAATAAAGAGATATCTACCTATCTAATTATAGTAAATGGAAAGCTTGAAGCTCAAAACAATGATTTCCATAAAAGAGTATAACGAGCTGAACAAACTGAAAATTTACAAATCTTGGGAAACAAATTGTTTACTGTTACAATTTTTGTGTATTGTATAAGCAATATCGTTCGTAGGGATTTTGTTAGATCATTTTCTTTACACTTGTAGAATAAACTAAAAGAAACATTCACATAACAATGACATAACATTCACTCAAGAGTAACTTCGGGCAAAACAAACTGTCGATCCCCTTACCTAAAAACAAACACAGACGTTCAAAATGCAGACACGGTTGCATCCACCATGGCTCCCTTGAGACACTATAAACGAACCCTCGCAAGACTCCCCAGAATTTTCGTGCTGTGCCAACATTGCCGCGTTTCCCCTATTCTTTACTTTACCTCTTTAACATTTACTGTCCAACAAATTCTTAAGCTGTCGTAAATAAGATTTACATTTGTTTGTGTGACAGTCTTAGTTTTTTGTGTAATGTACCAGAAGTTTAGAAACGTTACAATGGAGCAAGTAATTTAATTGATGACGAGTTCGATTTACGAAAATGGATGGTTCTCGAATTAAAAATGCGTTCGGAAACATGTTTTTTTTATTCAGTTCCTTTTGTCAGTCGCTGTTTTTTCGTTCGAAAACTTTTAATGGTTAAAATTTTAGGTTCGGTTGAATGAATAAAAAGTTTTGTTTTTTTTTTTAAAACAGATCTGTGGTGTTTCTTATGATAAACTTAAAGCGAAGATGGAAAAAGTGAGTTTAAAAACTTAGTACAAAAACCTCATTGGGTCCTTGATTAGAATTAACCCCACTACCACATGACTGCGAAGTGTGTAGGTTAACCTAATAAGTTTCGCAACTACATAGAACATATAATTCCATTGTAAATGCATGTTTCTTTTAAACTTGTGTTTATGTATGTACGATTGTATATCATTTCACTTATACACCATAGCAGGTGATTTAGGTAGGTAACACCGCAGTATCGGATAAAATTGTGGTGTTATTTTCATAAAGTACCAAATTACCTCCACAAATGTAGGAAAGTGGTATAACGTGGTGAAATATTATTCGCGCTGCTTCGCAAACTCCTCACTACTTTACTAGGGCATGATCGGACTTGACCCTAACTTTTACTTTGACTTATTTTAATTGAACTTGTATCAAATAATCAAATACTTAAATTGAAAGTAACAAAATAATTAACACTGCACAAAGTGCGTTGCCAAAAACAGAAAAAATAAAAATAGTGTCACAAATTATTAAAAAAAAGAAGATTTTTTCCAATAAACAAAACGTCGTTCATTAATAATTTACACAACAGAGTACATCGCGTGAGGAAAAAATCCTCAAAAAATATTTTACTACTGCATAATTTCGACCTAAAAACTGAATTTCCAATGACTCACTTTACAACATCTTTACAGCCGGTAGTAAAAGGCAACTCGCGGTGACTGTGACGTCACAGGGGTATGACGTCACTCAAGTTTGGGCCGATATGAGTCCCCGGGGGCGAATAAATACGACAACTTTATGGATCACGCATGTTACCGACCAACTGCGAGTGCTGATAAAACTATTAGAAGTTTTTTTGGGGTAATTTTTGTAATATCTAGCAGTACTTGGGAAATCTTTATGTGCACTGTTTGTTACGATATTAGACTTGTGTTTTTTTTCTATATCACTCAAAGGAAAGCAATAGGATATTTGACACAAGCCGTTTTCAATTTAAATTTTATATTTTTGGTCGATAACAGTGTTTTATTCATATTTTAAACGTGAGTGTGAGAAAGTGATATAATATGGTGAAACATGACTTTTGGCGTTGTTTTCAAAACTCCTTTAAAGCTTATAGTAAAGTGGACATTACATTACTTACTAGGGCATAACCGGATTTGTCTTACTTTGTGTTACATAGACTTTAACTAAATTTTTCTTAAAATACTTAATTATATCGATATAACTTGACATTGGCAAATATGCAAAGTGAGACGCCAAAAATAAAGAAAAAATGGACCGAACGCGGAAAAAAATCACGTGTGAAGAACATTTTTTAGTTAGTTTTAAGAACATTGCTTAGTTTGGGGTCAGATGGCGCTGTGTGTAATGTCCTACGATGTTATTATTATTATTATTATTATTATTATTTCCGCGTTCCCGCTTAAACGACTCATTATATCGCCTTCTCTGCGGACAAAACTTTCATGAGACACTTCAAAGCGTGAGCTCAAAGGCAGAAACAGTTTATATCTGCAAAACACCTCTTGCCAGCGGCTATTCCAAATTCAAATAAACCACATCTACCGTCCATCAACCGCGTCTGATAACGCCATTCAAACCACAACAGAAACTGTCGAGCAACGCACAAATTTAGCCGAAGCGACGCATATATCACCCCGATGGCAGTCAGTGTTGCCAGCTTACCAGTTAGATATATCCCTATTTAGGTGGGAATTTGGAGCTAAAAAAAATATTCAATATTTTAAATAAATATTGCTCACAGTGCTATCTCGCGAAGCTAGGCAAAACATGTTCTATGGGAACCAGACAACTGAATACATTTATTTTCAAATTATATATGTGTACTTTTATTACAAACATTTGGAGCAACCTCAAAGATGTTGTGAATGTTAACCAGACACAAAACAAACACAAATTAATCGAACCCACATCAGGTCAGTCATAAATATGTTTATTCGTGGTTACTGAATTCATATGTGCTACTACAGATGACTCAGAATCGAAAATCATTCACTAATTTCACAATTTCAATGAATTGTATTGGACCAGTGACCGTTATATTTATATGTTACTCGAAAGTTGGGCAGCCGGAAACATAGTTATGTGTTTGGTAGCAGATTATTTATCAACTTACAGGTGGTGGATAACTAGAAAGTACCCTACCACCATTCTATATTTTAATTACGCTTTCGTCACCAGCAGCTCAAGCTATCATCGATTTTTTAGAATTAAGTGCTTCTCCTCAAAATGTGTTTGGCAACACTAAAATTCCAGTAAAGGGTAAAAAAATCACTCGCATAAATCCTCAGCTGCTATCGGCGACCTCGTGGTTATTGTGTTGTACAGCGGGTGCAACTTGATTGTCGACTAGTTTGGCAACTGATTGATGAGAAGGGAGGAAGGGAATGGCATCACTTACATGATAGTTACTATAAGATAATTGAGCAGTTTGTTTTTAATATACAGAGGGTCTTGGGAGTGGTCAAACTTTGAAGCTACTACGGCCAAGTTGTGAGTCCGTCTGACTGTCAATCTGGGGGGTTCAAATCCTTTTTCAAGTTGTATTCATATTGCTACCGACTTTGACTGTCACTTAGACTTTTTAACTTTTTTTTTCTTTATCTTTTTTTAACTTCATCTTACTTGAACTAATTTTATCAAGAAGAAATATTTGATTTTTTGTGTTTGTTTGTATTGAATAGGCTTCGATACTATTGGACCGATCTGAATAATTCTTTCATCATTAGAATGCTACATTATCACTGAGTAACATCGGATATACTTATTGTTAATCGAGTTTTGTTTACTCGCGCGAGGCTGGGACGGACCTTTAGCTTTTAAAAAAAAAATACTTAAACACTTCAAACACTTGACACTTATACCTACTAAAAAAGTGCTACGCCAAAAAAAAAATAGACCAAAAAATGAAACACTAATTGATCCAAATTCAACTTACAAATAATGATGACTACCTTTTTTGTATTTCAATCGTTAGTAAATTGTAGGACGTGAATTTAATTCCCACACAGAACAAACATTTATTACAATACAGCTTTTTATGTAAAAGTTAGTATACCTACGGGATTAACCTTGGGATGTATAGATATACTGAAAGGGGGGTCATTATAACCGCCATTATTTTTATCGCACACTTTCAGCGTAGTGCACCCCAAGTTTAAACCCCTAAAGTATTCTATTAGTTATCTGTATCCCATTTTTATGTAGAAGCTCAACTTAGTTTGAAGTTAGACGGCGATGTGTAAAATGTTCACCAGTATTTATTATTTGCCTGGTAAATACACCGGTATTGAACTCGGGACCTCTAGTTTAACTCCAAAGACGAGACGTACTACCACCGATCCATAAAAGCCGTCATAAGCGCGACAATCGAAAAGCTAATGAGTCGCTCGACAATTCATTGCAAAAAGGAAGTTGAAGCGACTACTATTTCCTCCCTTGTTCTCTCAGCGGTCATTATTCGAAAAAGATGTGAACGATGAAGATTTTTTTTTATACTCTACAGGCTAAGTGTTTGACCACAATCACCGGATATTAAGTGACGGTGTGGAGAATAGACCCACCTAGCCTGGAAAGGAACTGATTCTCAAGTGAGGCTGCTGGATCACACCGATGCTTGGCGGCAGATTTTTAACTTGAGGGTGGGTGGTAGCTAGCCAACTGAGTACTGGAAAGTACCCTACCATCATGCTATTCCTTACGATGTTTACCGTCACCGGTAGCTCAAGCTCATTGTTGAGATTAGAACCCACGCTGTTCCGCATGTGAACCGACCGCGCTAATCACGGAGCTATCATCGCCATAATATGATGGTAAGAGGTTACAACGCCTATTTATAACCGTTGCAGCTACAGAAAATCTGTATCATCGCTGCTTTGGCTTCATTTGAGACTTTCGATGGTTAAGGTGGTTCGATTACCTACCATACAAACATATTTGTTCCATTTATGGACAAATGGAGCATAATTTTACAGTGAAATCACAGCTACTGGCATTTATTTTGGTCTTTATTTGCGGTAAATCACAATTGCTTCACAAATTCAAAACAAAAATCATATATTCTAAATCATTCATGTATTTGATTTTATGCTAATAATCTACTGTTTTTTTTTTCAAGAAATTGTGATTCACCGCAAATAAAGACCAAAATAAATGCCAGTAGCTGTAAAATTATGCTCCATTTGTCCATAAATAGAAAAAAGTTGTTTGTATGGTAATCGAACCACCGTAAACAGCCGTCTAATTTCGCTAGCTGCAGTACCCTTCAAACCGGAACACAGTAGTACCTAATGAGTACACAGTACACACTACTGCTTGACGACAGAATATTTGGTACTGCGTAATGAACAAGTAATATCTGGTAGTATCCATGGCATCCAACCCACACCCTATATGACACTACTCCAAAAAGTGAACTAAATACAAAAATATATATTATAAGACGCAGGTGCTATATGGCGAGTACATTTAAAGCTCACGCTCACCTCGTTAGCTTCTACTATCCAATAGCTCAATCAGACGCTGGTTCAGATATCACAACTTCATTAACCCTCTCTCAGTACATTTGAGTTCGGTTAATCGTTCGGAACACTGAGTTATGGGCCGTGTGAACCGATTCTGGCAGGATCAAGTGAAAGGATATACGCGGGGAAAATTTTAAATTATTTCTTGTAGCTCCATAATATATAAAACTGGCCAAGTGCGAGTTGGACTCGTTCTGTACCATAATCTATAAAAACGGCAAAAAAATCAACGTGATTTTTTTGTCCTTAATTATTTATTTTATTCTGTTTATAAAAAAGAAAGAAATGATTTTATTTTGTAACACCTGTGTTGTGTACACACAAAAAACGACAGTGACAAACAGTTTTTTTTTTATGTAAAAAGTAATGAGACGAACGAGACGCTCTCCTGATGGTAAGAGATAACGCCTGTTCATGACCATTGCAGCGATACACAGAACTTTGAGTAACAAAACAAAGTCCAGGGCATCACTGCTTTGGCGCTCATTACTTTGAGACTTTTCGATGGTTAGTCTCAACAGCCCAGTAATTTCGCTAGCTGCAGTACCCTTCAAACCGGAACACAGTAATGTTTACACACTACTGCTTAGCGGCATGATAATTGTTATTATATTCTATTCTGTTCCAGTTATTCTAACCTAGACGACCTCCTGCTAGGGAGATCTACCACCAAGTTACACAATAGGGGCTCACCTCAGCATAATACTGGTCATGCTAAGTGGTATGACGAGCGCTGGACTTCCGGTGAGCCCTTATCGGTCAAACAAAATAAACATAACAAATTACCAACAACAAAAACAAATATAATAAAACGAAATTGAAAACAAACAACTGTGTTAATAACTTCTCTCAAAATATCAACCTACAAAATATGACAATACAAAAACCACAGAATCACTTGACTACCATCGCGCCTGTTACCAAAAGAAAAGGTATTAGTTATAATTATGTTTTAGTATTTGTTGTTATAGCGGCAACAGAAATACGTCATCTGTGAAAATTTCAACTGTCTAACTATCACGGTTTATGAGATACAACCTGGTGACAGACGGACAGCGGAGTCTTAGTATTTGCACAGCCAATCTCAGTAGTACAACCGTCTTACTAGGAATCAGTCCCCTTAATTCAATTCAATTATACAATATATATTCTTATTCGAAGTGGGGGCGATGAGTCCTGCACTGACGTCCCGCTTGGGGTGTATTGTGCATTTCCCCCTGCCAGCGTCTACCCGAGCCAACCCAGCTCCTTGAAGTACCGGAGCGAGGCTCTGGGCCGCTGGCATAGTAGCTCCAGTGAGATGGGTGGAATATTCAAAGACATTGATGACGAGAAGCATTCAAGGTGTTGCGGCGACATGGATGATAGCGAAGCAGCTTCATGCAGCCTAGTAGCAATTCTAGTACCTTCTGTGGCTTTGCAGTGCAGAAGCACATGCTCCACAGTTTCATTCTCCTGCAAGCAGCCACGGCATAGCGGACTATCCGTGACTCCCAGTTTAAAAAGATGACTATTCAAGTTACAATGACCGGTTATAAGGCCTACTAAAAGACGAAGGTCATGTCGTTGCAACTTCAATAAATCGTTAGTAATTTTCCTGTTAAGAATTGGAAAGGCGGTCTTACCATGTTTACAGTCGTCTTTCTTATCCCACAAGTTTTGTTGCTCTTTTTCGGTGTGACGGCGCAATAGCTCTCGCACTTCCATCGCTGATGGTTTGCATAGAGCTACCACGTCGTCGCTTACCTGCTTTTTTGCACCCTCCTTGGCAAGAGAGTCGGCCATATTGTTGCCCGAACAAGTTCCGTGGCTCTTCGTCCATCTAATTATGGTTCTGTACTTGCTTGAGAGTGTTTGTAGTATGGTATGACACTCTGCAATGACTCTAGACCTTGTTACAGGTTTTCTAAGTGCGTAGATGGTGGCCGCACTGTCTGTGGTAAACATGAGGATATCTTTATCACTCCGATCCACGGGGACAAGAAAATCGTTGAGTGGCATGACTGCCCTTGCAGCCAGTAGTAGGCCCATGGCCTCTGCTTGCAATGTTGTCGTAGTTTTGTTTAGAGCCGTGGCCTCCTTAAGTCCAAGTTCCGGGGAGTAATAGCTGCAACCAACTCCCGCTTTGGTTTTTGCACCGTCTGTGTAGATGTTCCACGCTGGTTGAACACCTTCTAAGACGTTATCTTCCGTGATCAGCTCATACTTTTTGCTGTCTAAGTGTGTGCTGGCTATTTTATCAGTCCCTTGGTTTGCTTCGGGAATTATTTTTGTCGCCCGGTCAATTATTCTACAGTGGTTTGTAATCGGACCCGTACTTGTCCACTGGTTTGTAGATTTTATTCTTAGTGCTGAAGCCATCGCTTCCTGTTGAATGTGCAGGTGCAGTGGAGTCAGACCTAGAATGATTTCGAGGGCAGCTGATGGTGCTTTTTTCATACATCCGCTGATTAAAGAACATGCAAGTCTCTGTGTCTTCTGCAATTTCAATATTACAGTCGTTAGGCTAGTGCGAGTCCACCACACTACGCAACCGTAGGTGAGAACAGGCCGTACTATTACAGTGTATAGCCAATGGCAGAGCTTCGGTTTAAGACCCCAGTCTTTTCCTACTGCTCTAGTGCACTGCCATAAAATATTTGTTGCCTTTGTGGTGATATAATCCAAATGTTTTCCCCACAATAGTTTACTGTCCAGCCAAATACCTAGATATTTTACTTCCTTACTAAGTCTTAGTTTAGTGTCAAACAATGAAGGAGTATTTATATTCATCGTTTTAGTTTTTCGTGTGAACAAAACCAATTCTGTTTTTTAAAACCAATTCTGTTTTTTAAAACCAATTCTGTTTTTTAAAACCAATTCTGTTTTTTAAAACCAATTCTGTTTTTTAAAACCAATTCTGTTTTTTCTATAATTATAATTATAACCATCATTTAATTATTTACTTTCTTTTTTTCCGGGGATACGAGGGAACATTATTTTCATCTCACAGTTACATACATATATATCACACACACACACACCACACACACACACATACATGCTCAGTTTGTATCACTTGTTCGTTCATATATGTTTTGCTCAAATAATAATTATTTAATATGGGTGGGAATCACTGAATCTCACGACACGGGACTCCCTAGTGTGAGATTCAGGGTCCATAGCAAGAAGTTAGGAAATAAGTTTAGTAAGTTTACTATCATAGTGTTTTAAGTTATAACTTCACTGTATACATTTTGCTCAAATAAAATTATTATTAAATTAAATTTGGGTCCCGTTTTACGGCCTCTCGCTCTGGCCTTTGTTTTGATACAAGCATTTTAGTTGAAATGTTACGCGATTTGTTTTTCAACGTATTTTAAGTAAATCAACTCGCTATAACCTATGCATTGTACTCGCCTCGTTCGAAAATTAGGAATGCCCAATGACATGGCAAAAATTTTATGATCTAAACCCGAGGACGTGAAATAGTTAGCTTACTCGCATAGTTATAAAATCCTGTAGGTATGATTTTAGAACCTCACAGTTTACTATAGCAGTTACTGGGGTTTTACAAAAGAAATCGCGGTTTTTTATTTTTTTTATTCTAAAACTCTTTCGAAGCTTGAAGTGAACCGCTGCTTTACTGGGGCATGGCTGGACTCGACCATGACTTACTTTGTGTGACTTTGTCTATGACTTAGACTTATTTAACTTCGGTTTTAGGGTTCCGTACCAAAAGGATAAAACGGGGCTCTATTACTAAGACTCCGCTGCCCATCCGTCTGTCTGTCTGTCTGTCTGTAACCGGGCTGTATCTCATAAACCGTGATAGTTAGACAGTTGACATTTTCACAGATGCTGTATTTCTGTTGCCGTTATAACAACAAATTAAAAAAAAACAGAATAAAATAAATATTTAAGGGCTCACATACAACACACGTGATTTTTTTGCCGTTTTTATAAATAATGGTACGGAACACTTCTTGCGCGAGTCCGACCCGCACTTGGCCGGTTTTTATAAAACACTTGACCATGTCAAAATACTTGATACTGGAAAATGCATAAAGTGTGACGCCAAAAGCGGCTGCTTTTGGGTTTTACTTTTTCTGTGACATAGCCATGTCACAGAAAAAGTAAAACCTTCACTTATTGCGTTCACGTTTTTCTCACCTATACATTACTACGCACCCGCCCCGGTTTTGCACGGTTTCAATGTGGTGCATATGCATGTATTAAACATATAAACTTTCCTCTTGAATCAGTCTGTATATTGTTGGAAACAATATTTTTTATAATTTTGTAGCGATGATAGCTCAGTGGTTAGCGCGGTAGGTTCGCATGCCGAAGAGCGTGGGTTCAAACCCCAACAATGAGCTGCCGGTGAAGGAAAACATCGTGAGGAAACCATAGCATGGTGGTAGGGTACTCTCTAGTACTCGGCTGGCTAGCTACCACCCTCAAGTTGAAAATCTTCCGCCAAGCATCTATCGGTGTATTCCGGCAACCTCACTTAAGAGCCAGTTCCATTCCAGGCTAGGTGTGCTTTACCATCTTCGACCAGACTTTCACTTAACATCAGTTGAGCTGTAGTCAAACAGCTAGCCTGTCAACCATAAAAAAAAGCCGCAACAAAATCCGTTGCATAGTTTAAAAGATGTAAGCGTGAACACAGCGGGAAGTGACTTTATTATATACCTACCATGTAGAGATTTTGAAATACAATACCTACCAGCAAACGTTTCAAACAGTTACAAACGACAACGTTTCAAAACATACCTAGAACAAAACCAAAACATGAGTAACGAAACAGAGACATTCGTGCGTGAGGTCACTCAGACCTCAGTCCTAATTTGTACCCCAAAGGGAGCATTCCCGAGTCCTGTGTCAACTAATGTAGGCTTTATCAAGTTAACAAACACACTCGGCGCTGCACAGCGCTGGAAAGGCGTCGGAGCCTCTTTAACTGAATTAAAAGCTTTCAGTTGTGTCTTACTAACGAATGGAACACGCTACAAGGGGCTAATCACGTGTCGCGATAGCAACTAATGGCTATGTCTATAATTTGACAGTTTCTTGTTTTATTAGCTGACTTTTAAAAATAAATCCTTATAAATGTAAACGTTTGGAAGGATGGATGTTTTGTTACTCTTTCACGCAAAAACTGCTAAAGGATTTGGGATGAATTTTTTTGAAGCTGGATACTTTGGATTAACACATGGGTTACTTTTTTTTAAGTAGTATATCTGTACGACGAGTATGTTTCTGTCACCAAGATTTCCTTCACCATTTGAAGCAATTAATTAAATTTACCAGCAATACGCAAATTACTTAGAAAATACAGAGGTGAACCCAGGGAAATCTCGAAATTGGAAGCCAGACAGTCTCCCATCAAGGCTGCTTCAACTTCATCTTCTCTTTTGTGAATAGTCGAGGCTGCCTGTAAGAGAACGTTATAAGTTATAAGAGCGCCAGTTGTTGCACTATCATTAAGCTATTTCTGTCATTGTCGTAATATGTCTGTTGTGAACAACAAAGTATTATCTTATTACCAAAAACAGTTGCTTTATTCTTAAAAAAATTGTTAGGTAACCGTTAGAAATTATTGTCTATGATACGTAATTCTTTCCCAAGTTAAAGAGACAAGCCTATCGCAAAGTTCCGTGTTCCGTCGCTGTGAACTCGCTTTAACTTCTTCTGATACAAACATTAGACGTGTTAAGTTCCGGAACAGTCTTGCAACGTTTTGGCCCCGGGCTTTTGTATGAATTATTTCGAACAGCTAGCTATACTGTTGGGTTTGCTTATGTGCTTGTTTGTTTATTTTATTTGCGGTTTTTAGTTAAATTTCTTAGACTGTGATTCGATTATTGAATCCAATCTTCTCTATCATCATCAAATGTGTTTAATAGGAACGCGTCCTTGATTCCGTGAATCTTACACTCAATTCACGTCCAATTAAAATTGGATGATTGGACAAGAATGGAGACACATTTGGTTGTAATAATGTGACGCGTCCTAAAACAAACGTCCATAAACTTACAAATCTTTTTTTTTTAATTTACATTGTGTAATTAATTGATATGAATGTAAATAGTTATGGACTTGATCCGAAATAAATGATTTTATTATTATTAAATTCGTAAATTTTACTTGCAATTCTCGTTCTATTAAAATCGAATAATTGGACAATTGGACGAGAATTGAAAGTGAAATGAAGGGATTCAAAGCCGCGTCATTTGGACACATGTTGTTGAATGATAGAGAAGAAATATATCAAGTAGAGAGAAAGCGAAACAGAACTATAGGTACCTTAAATTAGCCCCTTAAGATTGTTCGATTTCCATACAAATATTTTTTTCCATTTATGGACAAATGGAGCATAATTTTACAGTGAAATCACAGCAACTGGCATTTATTTTGGTCTTCATTTGCGGTAAATCACAACTAATAATATACTGTTTTATTCAAGCAATTTTGATTTATAGATCTATTTATCAAATAAAACCTAGATTAAAGTCGAGAAAGGTAACACGTGGTGATCTATACCAAATCTAAACGAATCAAGAACAAGTTATAACGAATTTTGGTTGACGTACTCTAAGGAGACAAACGCCATGAGCGATGCAGATAAAGTTCAAAAATTATGAATCAGATTACCCTGCCTTTCTGATAAGACGCGGAGCTAGGAGAGATGCGGCAACACTGCCAACCGCACCGAAGTCCACGTCACGGCTTCCTGATACAACAAACATTTGCATGATTAATATCGTCGCCATCTGTTAGCCAGTTGTCCACTGTTAATATTTCGCATCATATTTCACGACTTGACGGCGAGATACGAGACCGCGGTTCTTGTGATAGATGACGATGATGCTGGGTGACTTTAACTAGCGCTATAGAAAAGCTAGGAGAGTCACATAGATAGATAAATAGAAACTCTTTATTGTGCACACCAGTTGAATTAAAAAGTACAGAAAAAAAAAGAATCTTATGAACTAGTGGCACAAGTGGCGCCCTTATCGCTGAGAAGACAATTTTGTTGCTTTATTGTACCGACTCATTTTTCCTTTTCAAAAGGGTCCATAGTGTTGTATGTCATGTTTTTTGGAGAACAAATTTAAAACATAAGATTTTGTAGCGATGATAGTGTTTAACGTGGTCGGTTCGCATGCCGAAGGGCGTGGGTTCAAACCCCAACAATGAGCTTGAGTTGCCGGTGAAGAAAAACATCGTGAAGAAACCTTAGCATGGTGGTAGGGCACTTTCTAGTTCTCGGCTGGCTAGCTACCACCAAGTTCAACTTCAAGTTGAAAATCTGCCGCCAAGTATCTAACGGCGTGAGTGACAATATAGATAGTGGTGGACCAACCCTTTTAACAAATAAATAAATAATTATTATCGTAAGACGTCACACAGCGCCACCTGACCCCAAACTAAACAAAGCTTGTACTATGGAAGTCAAATAACTTATAGATTACATAAATACTTTTTTTGTAAATACATACTTTTAATAAATACAGAACCCCCAGATACACACCAAACATTTATATTGTATACCAAAAAGTTTGTCCTGGATGGGAATCGAACCCACGCCCTTAAAACAGATAATATACTGTTGGCTCTTTTATAGTATAATGGAGCCAACAAAGCTATATGATGCATACAATGAGCTTCTTTAAGTGTGGTATTGGGTATACCGTTCTATCCCCGTAGATATTTAAATATGACCTTTATAGCCGTTGCCCAATGTTCACATAAACCATTGTAAATTGTAGGCACAAAATAAAGAAATCACCGCAAGACCTAAATAAGGTCGGTTACACACGCGCGACTAATGGTCCGCGACCCGCGACCGAGCGTCAGGTGGTCCTCGGCAGGAAATTGCCAATCACACGCCCGATGCGGTCGGTACGAGGTTACGCGCTTTCGCATGCGATCGCTTGCAAAGCGGACTATTTGAGCCACGTTTCATTTGTACTTAGGAACTATTTTCTTCGACTTTTTTATAAAGGTTTTGTAACGATGATAGTTGAGCTATCGGTGAAGGAAAACATCGTGAGGAAACCATAGCATGATGGTAGGGTACATTCTAGTAGGTACTCGGCTAGCTAGCTACCACTAAGTTGAAAATCTGCTGCCTAGCATCTAACGGTATGTTCCGGCAGCCTCACTTGAGAACCATTTCCATTCTTCGAACACACCGTCACCGTCATCAGGTGAGCTGTATTCAAACACCTAGCCTGTTAAACATAAAGAAAACTTCTTGTCAATGTTAATAGAGTAAATGTTTTTGAAAAAATAGTGTTACATCTACGGATGTGATAAGTGATTTTATTTTTTTAAATCTTTCTCTAAGTATTAGATAGTGTGGGGAAAGAACTATTTTAGACTATTTCAAGGTCAGAGTGAATAGGGTTCTTCTAAGTCACTTACCATCAGGCGAGTTGGTGGTCAAACGCGAACTTATCCGTATAAAAAAATAAGATTAGCAAAATGTGGGGACAAGTTAAATAAATAAATATACATCGTAGGATATTACACACAGCGCCATCTGACCTCAAACTAAGCAAAGCTTGTACTATGAACGTCCGATAACTGATAGAATACTTAAATACTTTTAAATAAATACTTTTAATAAATACAGAACATCCAGACAGAGAATAAACATTTATTTATACCACAAAATATTTATTCTTGATGGGAATCGAACCCACGCCCTTCGGATCTTGGAACAGACATACTACTAAGGAACCAACAGGGCTGTCAACCAATGAACAAAAGTAGAGAACACATTACCAAGGTCAGGTCACCATTAAAACGATACTCAGTAATCTTATCGTGAGTCTCATGCTTTATTCATCCCAGGCGGTATCTATCTATACCTACCTATCTATCTATACTATTATAAAGAGGAAAGATTTGATTGTTTGTTTGTTTGTTTGTAATGAATAGGCTCCGAAACTACTGGACCGATTTCAAAAATTCTTTCACCGTTGGGAAGCTACTCTATCTCCGGGTGACATAGGCTACTTTTTATCCCTGTATTCTTACGGGAACGAGAACTACGCAGATGAAACCGCGAGGCGTCCGCTAGTCTTTCATAAACTGTAGTAACTGGATAGTTTCGCTGCAAGCAGAACTCAGACATTTCGAGTTGTTTGTCTTGTAAAAGTGTGACATCAGCCTTAATTGAGATCGTCTACGTCTTGAGAACTCGTACCGCTTGAGTTTTGACTCAGTCTTGATGAAGTCGAATTAACTCTATGACTAAATTAAAATTAATGAATAGGTACAACTATTTTTAATCAAACCAGTTTTGATTGCATAAATTAATGACAATTACGACTCTTTGGCTGAACGGTATTTTTCAACTATTTTGTGGTTAGCGCGGTCGATATACACATCGAAGGATAAAGGTTCAAGCACCATATTAAACGCCGTATTAGAAAGGTTTCTTTTTATTTTTTCAATGGTTGACAGGCTAGGTGTTTGATTACAGCTCACCTGATGTTAAGTAAAGGTGTGGTCGAAGATGGTAAAACACACCTAGTCTGGAATGGAACTGGGTCTCAAGTGAGGCTGCCGGAACACACCGTTAGATGCTTGGCGGCAGATTTTCAACTCGAGGATGGTAGCTAGCCAGCCGAGTACTAGAAAGTACCCTACCACCATGCAAAGGATTTCTAAGGTTTTCTTACGATGTTTCACTTCACCAGTAGCTAAAACTGCATGGTGGTAGGGTACTTTCTAGTAGGTACTCGGCTGGCCAGCTCTAACGGTGTGTTCCGGCAGCCTCACTCGAGACCCAGTTCCATTCCAGACTAGGTGTGCTTTACCATCTTCGACCATACCTTCACTTAACATCAGGTGAGCTGTGGTCAAACACCTAGCCTGTCAAACATTAAAAAAAAACTCTAGCAATAGACTGGCAATGAGTTTTAGCTAACCACTGAGCTATCATCGCTGCAAAAAATATTTTTGGAGCAACTTAAATTTCAAACAAAATTTTGGACAGTTTAAAATTGTAAAAACACAGTTTACCAGAGCAGTTCCGCATCCTCGCTCCAGGCGAAGTTGTCTTTCGAAGTGGATTCCGCAAACTTTGGTGACACACTTCTGCTGGAGTTCTCTCTAATTAAAGAGACGAAAACTTAAGGAATCTTCATTGACTTTGTTCGTGTTTATTCGGTTGTTGTAGAAAATAGATTTTGTACGCGGGAGTGGAAAGAAAAAGTATTCAAATTAAGCTGAACACGTGTTAAATAATGGCATTGTAAAAATTTACAATTTTAAAAAACCTTAATTGTTAAAAAACTCCATGACCCGCCAATTATGAATCACTCTAATAAAACAGTATACAATTTTTAGATTTTCTGTTGATTTTTTAAAAACTGCTTGATCCATTTCGATAAAACTTATATGGGACCACCTCAGAAGTATGATCTACCAAGCAAAAAAGAATCATCAAAATCGATTCATAATTGGCGGAATGATCGCGTAACATACATAGTTTTGACAGCCCTGTTGGTTCATTGGTAGTGTGTCTGCTTCGAGAGCTGAAGGGCGTGGGTTCGATTCCCACTCAGGACTAACATTTGTGTGACTAACATCGATGTTTGTTCTGTGTCTGGGTGTACTGTATGTATTATAAGTAAGTATTTACAAAAAAAAAAAAAAAAAGTATTTAAGTATTCTATCAGTTATCTGTCTTCCATAGCACAAGCTCTGCTTAGTTTGGGGTCAGATGGCGCTGATGTCCTATGATATTTATTTATTTATTATTTATAGTACAAAAAACATTAATCGAATTGAAAACCTCCTCCTTTGAGTTGTTTAAAAAGAAAATTAAATATAGCATAATTGAACAAGTACCGAGCCTGGATTGATAAATCATTGTGGCTCAATTGGCCTCTGAGGAAAGTTTTTGTATCAGTCAACCAGCTTTCATAAATAATTAAGTACACATCACTCGGATGTCTACTTGCAGGACTAGTAACCAGGTATCTGATTTTGACACATTTTTTGTTTTACGAACACGGCGCGCGGCGTCTTGTTCAGGGTCTCAGCTACCTCCATGACAAATTTCATCCAAATCCGTTCAGTAGTTTTTACGTGAAAGAGTAACAAACATCCATCCATCCATCCAAACTTTCGCATTTATAATATTAGTGGGATTTTTGAAATCGGTCCAGTAATTTTTGAGTATCCAAAAATAAAAATCTTTCGTCTTTATTATATTATCATAGTCAAGTATCACAAGAGTGATCAGAAAAATTAACACTTAATCGTTTTCGTGAAAAGAAAAGTAAATTGTGCACTATTTTTGTTTCCAGTATTTTTCTCAGAGAAAAACACCTACTAGCGTCTCGTGGAAGGTCATATAAGCATGACCCTCGTGAAGATTTTCTTTTTTTCTGGGTCAGTGCTTATACTAACACCACTAAGATTGTCCGCCCACGCTAACATTTAGGTATTCATAATCACAAAGCATCAATAAACAGAACCAAATATGAGTCTAGAAAATTCGTGCCAAAAACTACTAGCTTACAACAGTGCAGAAGTCATCTCGTGTTAAATTTAGCAAGTTGTACCTCACAGCCACTAAATCAAAACTTTCTTCATTAGAGAATTAACTTTAGAAGTCCACTCGGTCTTTTTAATTTGTTTTCTTTTAATTTATATAACGCAAAATCATAAAAGTTTTATTTAGAGACGTGATTGTTTTATTTGAAAGATTTTATTATTAGACCTGAAGAACTAGTAAGACGATAAGAGTTCTATGTGCCAGTAGCGGTGATTTCACTATAAATTATGCTCCATTTGTCCATAAATGGCAAATAGGTATTTATTTGTATGGAAATCGAACCACCTTAAAAGAAGTTTGACAAATTTTAATGTAATAATTAAATGAATTTATCATTTGTATTAGTAAGTAATTATGACTTTTATATACAATATACATTGACATTATTTATAACAAAAAAAAACTAAGAAGCCCAAAAAAAATTAAACAATTGGGTTTCTTCAAGGTAGATTGTAAATCTGTTAAAAAAAAACACTTAGACATCCGCTAGACGTCTAAAGGAGCTTCTGCCAAACTCAAGAAACCAAATGACGAAAACTAGAAAAATATTTTTCCAGTAAACGTCACAAAAACAGCTCTTATGAGGAATGCACGGAAATGTTTTCGCGTCATCACGAACGGTCTCAAGGTAAAAGTTTTATTTATGCCGAAACTTGCTTCATTTTTCTTTTCTCTGCAACGTTTCGAAGAATAAAACCGGTGGAGGGCTGTCTGTTCAAGGGTGCAGTACTTCAAGTCCAGGAAATTAACAAATTTTTTCTCACACGCAAACACAAACCATCGAGTCGAAGACATTGTCTGATTCCCCAAGACCATTTTTCTATCGTACGACCAGAAACTCGAAAGAAGCGATTTCATTCGATGTTCATTGTGCGGACCGATAGACAGTGGAGTGGGTGTTCCCCGATGAATACAATTTAGGTGTCTACAAGTTAAGAGTGACTCTTCTTGGTATCTTCTAAGTAAGCTTTAAATCACAAAAGAAAACACACATTTGGTATACCTAATATATACGTATATGTTTTCTATGTGTAAAAAAATGTGTACACAATTTTTTATTTATAATTTGCTGACCCGCGTTGTTTTCGTAGCGCAGCTCCATCTACCGGTTCCAATTATGAATTTAACTGACTTGTGGAGGTACTATCGACGACTATTCGAGCCATTTTGAAATTATTGCAGTGCGCAAATTGACTTGTAAAATCAAAGGCAAGACTTCTGGATAATTCATACCTTCTTATATTTCAATATCTTCTCGGTATTACACATGACAGCATTATACATTATGTACCCGATATATATCTTTGTGAGGCCTGAACCACCAATCAGAGCAGTTTCCTTGCAACTCATGACGCTTAGTGTACAGAAACCGTACTTAATAAATTTAAACTTGGGATACTCAAGTATTTATGCGACTTCATATTAATCATATAAATTTTACATAGGTATTTATCGATTACTAAAATCACGAATATTGCAAAGTAGGCGCTAAAATGTCAATGACACATCGTTATGTAGTTTAACACTGCCTAGATTATTTTGTCAATACTTATGCATGAAATATAGTTTTAGAAGATACTACCTCTGATTGGTTTCACTGAACATCACGTACTGTCACGAACAAATATCTTTTGTACTGCAGGACATAAATAACACAACATTTATAATGTATGAAGCACCTAGACGAATCCAGTGGGGAATTATTTACAAGTGTTGGGACGGAATCTTGCGGGTTTCCGGGTCCGGCCGAGTGTCCCGATTACACCCGATGTTTGCGGGTAGGACAGAATAAGTTGGCATGGCGGGTTACGGTTTTTTTTCTGTTCAGTTTGTGCGCACGGTCGGGTTGAACAAGGCACCCGTACCACGATACTTTTTATACCTTTGATATCTACATAGTTAAGTATGGGAGATTTTACAATGATACAAAATTTACAAAAAAAAAAAAAAAACTGACTCCATGACCAACTAAACGCACTGCTCCAATAAAACAGCGAGGTTTCGGAGTAAACGAAAATATCATCGATGTACATACATTTTTTTAGATTTTGTTAATGTTTTAAAAACCGCTCTGTCGATTTTGATAAATACTACCTCTGAAGTATCTACCAAGCAAAAAAGAATGATCAAAATCGATAATTATCGCGTAATAAACATTTTAAAAAGTACAGTCGAATTAGGAACTTCCTCCTTTTTTGAGTCGGTTAAAAAGCGAACATGGCACCCGACGCGGCGACGTCGTGATGATTCATGAGTACATCATTATTCATGAATAAATAGAATCAGAGGTCATATCGGCGTTGGCCGCAAACTTCACAAAAAAACGTCATCTTAATTTGGTCGAGTTATAGGCTGCTAGATTTGGCTGCCAAGTTCACACCGGTATGAATAAAGACGTCTATTTTACACTTAATTTGTTTTAAAATCTCACTGCAAATGTAGTGAGATGTATTTAATTCATTAGTATAGATACGTTACTAAAACAGCGATACCCTGAACTTTGTAACACACACTGGTAACAAAATGACGTAATCACCAACACGTTAAAGCATGTTACCATTATTTAAAACACCGTAGGCTCGTGAGGCAACCATTTAATATTATTATAATTTGAATAAAAAACACATACATTTCCGTTTCATGTATGGAATTACAATTTCATATTTTCACGCTATATGGGTTCAAATTAAAATTGTAATTGCGTTTTAAAATATGATCTCTATTATACACTCTTTAAACAGATGGTTTGCTTTTACTTTATTGTTTTATAAATTATTTCAACTATTATTGTTTATTTGCTCTATGTAGATTTTTATGACATCAAATCTGTACAAATAAAAATCATTTGTCATTTGAAGACCGCAGGAACGCGCTGGATGCGAGCCGCTTCCAACCGGTCTTTGTGGAAGTCAATGGGCGAGGCCTTTGTCTAGCAGTGGGCGTCCTTCGGCTGAAATGATGATGATGATGAGAGTCATTTGAGAACGGGTCGATTTTGTTAATTTATTTACTTTGTTGTGTTTGCAATTGTCTAGGCAGATTTTTTATGGGAAATATAAGCTACACTTTTACTTTTTGTCTTTGGAAACGCGGGTAAATCCACAGGGCGCAGCTAGTTTAAAAAACTTTTACCTAAATACGAAAATTACATCTTTTTTTAAAGTCTCAAAACAAAGAGCTTGAGCTGCCGGTGAAATAAATATCGTAGGACATTACACACAGCGCCATATGACCCCAAACTAAGCAGCAAAGCTTGTTCTATGGAAGTCAGATAAGAAGCTCCGAGAGGAAACCATGGCACGGTAGTAGAGTACTTTCTAAGGGTGGTAGCTAGCCAGACAAGTACTAAAAGTAAAAAAATAAAAAAATATATCGTAGGACATTTACACGCAGCGCCATACGACCCTGAACTAAGCAAAGCTAGTAGCTGATAGAATACTCAAATACTTTTTTTTAAATACATACTTTATATACAGACACAGAACAAACATTTGTTTATTCACAAAATGTTTTGTCCTGAGTGGGAGTCGAACCCACGCCCTACAGCTCTCAAGGCAGATATACTACCAATGAGCCAACGCGGCTGTCATTAGCTTACATTTTTTTTTTTTAATGGTTGACAGGCTAGGTGTTTGACCACAGCTCACCTGATGTCAAGTGAAGGTGTGGCCGAAGATGGTAAAGCACACCTAGCCTGGAATGCAACTGGCTCTCAAGTGAGGCTGCCGGAACACACCGTTAGATGCTTGGCGCCAGATTTTCAACTTGAGGGTGGTAGCTAGCCAGCCGAGTACCTACTAGAAAGAACCCTACCACCATGCTATGGTTTCCTCACGATGTTTTCCTTCACCGGCAGCTCAAGCTCATTGTTGGGGTTTGAACCCACGCCCTTCGGCATGCGAACCTACCGCGCTAACCACTGAGCTATCATCGCTACACATTAGAGTTCACTATAATTAATTTTTGTATTTGTTATAATAAAATTATAATGTGTGTGTATACGCTTAATGAAAGAGACAAATCTAGGTAAGTAGCTACTTTAGTAAAATATTTGAGTGAGTGCTTTTTCTTTACTTTACGTGAAACTTTGCATAAGAAATATGAAACAAGTTTCAGCATAAAATATAACTTCGGCGAAAGCTGTCTGATGTCAAAAAGAATAGGTTTTACCAAACCAAATGTTTATATGCAAAAACAAAAATGATAAGGCTTGTGTTTGACGTTTTGCTAAAGTGACATTCTTCTGACCATAAAATTTTAACGATAACATTTGTTGAAAATGGCGTTTTCTATCATGACTCTTTTGAAGCTAGACGAGTCTAGATATGTATATCTAGACTACTATCTAGAATAGAATACAATACAACTTTACTGTACACCAACAATCGGCATAATATATATAACATAAAAAACTAAAAAAGTTACAAAACTAAAACCAAACAACATCAAGAGTAAGACTAATTTATGATAGTACAATGGAGGCCTTATCGCCTTGAGCGATTTATTTCCGACAACCGCGTAATGCAAAAATATGTATGTAATAACTTTTTCTAATTCATAAGGTCGATTTTTCGAATTAAAAAAAAACACGGGATTTTATAAATAAAATATAAAGATGTTTCCGCTTTCAAAATAATATGCAAGAGCCGAAGACTTAATAAAGAGATGACAGTATATATACCATCTTTACAAGCCTTACACTAGTTTCCGTACTGCTTTTATGTGCTAGTGATGTGATGTGATAGATTTTATCCGGAACGCTGAAGCGAAATTTTAGTTACATAAATACTATAATGTTTGTGGTATCTATGGTATTGCCATGCGCCATCAAAGGACTTATATTTTATTTTTAAAATAAGAAAAATGCTGTTTGTGTTTTTTCATTTGTTTTAGCAGTTAGTTGGTGTGTAGCCATGATAGATTATCATTATAAAATAAATTTACAATAAAGAAAATGAATTCATGCCTCTAAGCCCAAATACGTTATAAATATTTTAATTTCAAAATCAAACTACTAAACTGATTTGCATGAAATTACTTTGGGATCAATCTCAAAAAAATCTTTCGTTAAAGTTAAGAAACAGCGCCGTCATGCCAAATTACTAATGTAGGTACAATAACCTCCTCGTATTACCGAATTGAATTTTAAAATATTTAAATAGATAATACGACATTTCTTTGAAAACAATCCATTTTACTATTTAAATGAATAGCCACATCATGTCAATGAATATCTCGGAAAACTCATTTTTTTGTATAATATGGAAACACAATGAATTACCTACTACTTATTTATAATTTCCTGAAGTGAGAATATTACTTAGTCTGATAACTTAGCTGAAATTTCATTTTAAGAAGCTGTATTGTTATATTGTGGCGATGATAGCTCAGTGGTTGAAAGAATATTTATTCTATTAATTTATACTAAATAAATTATAATTATAATAAAAAAAAAATTATGGCGCGTTTTTAATTGGCGCGGTAGGTTCGCATGTTGAAGGGCGTGGGTTCAAACCCCTACAATGAGCTTGAGCTGCCGGTGAAGGAAAACATCGTGAGGAAACCATAGCATGGTTGTAGGGTACTTCTAGTACTCGGCTGGCTAGCTACCACCCTCAAGTTGAAAATCTGCCGCCAAGCATCTAACGGTGTGTTCCGGCAGCCTCACTTGAGAGCCAGTTCCATTCTAGGCTAGGTATGCTTTACCATCTTCGACCACGCCTTCACTTAACATCAGGTGAGCTGTGGTCAAACACCTGGCCTGTCAAATATTAAAAAAAAATTGACTTCCCTGTAACAATCGTTGTTATTTATGGCTAGTTAATGATTTTATTTCTGATTCTGAAAAATCCGGCATAATAAGATGCCGGATAAGTTGCTTACACGTCCTTATTATTGTAATGCACAGTAGGGTGCCAAAGTGACTCTAATTTAAGCGAGACGCCCGGTAAGTTTGTTCATTAACTTTAACAAGATTTTGTTACATTCACCCTTTGAAAACGTCGTCTGCTAAAATATTAAAGCGTTTTTATATTTATTTTGACGAGACAAAATTGCTTACGTTTTTAAGCTTCAGTTCAGCAAAAACAGAATCTTTTTCTACATTTTTTTTTATTATTGACACTGCACTTTGTGCATTCATCAAGTGTTAAGTCGTCCATATTTTCAAGTAGGTATCTCAGGTTACAATCAATTGAAATAAGCCTTCATAATAGCATAGAAGTCACAAATTAATTTAGTAGTCAAGTAGTTACAGGCAACCTTTATTTTTGCAAATCATCTTCAATTCTATGTGCTTCATCTCCGGCCACATTATCGCTTATCAGGCGAGTTTGTGGTCAAACGCAAACAAGCAATAATAAATGTCTCGGCATCTTCAAAAAAGTGATTTAAAAAAAAAAAAACTGATTTGCAACCTTATTCTGATAAGTAAAAAAAAAAACACTGAAAGGAGTTTGTATGAATACTTTATAATAGTGTGAATACTTGTTTAAAAAAAAAACATTTCATTTTAATCTAGCTTTATGATTGGATTCATAAAAAAAATATTATTTCTCGGGGCTCAGACATGATTTATGCAAAGAATTATATTTTATGTTGATACCATTTTGTGATTTAATTTTTTTGTCGTAAAAGTAATGAGACGAACGAGACGCTCTCCCGATGGTAAGAAATAACGCATGTCCATGACCATTATAGCGGTACACATAACTTACATAGGTATCTTTCTAAATACATACACTGTTTTGCGATTTGAACACTATCATTAAGATAAGAAATATTGTTACCAATCTATCTATACTATTATAAAGAGGAACTGGACCGATTTAAAAAAATCTTTCACCGTACAGGCTACATAGGTTTTTTTTTTTTTTTTTTTTTTATAGCTGACAGGCTATGTGTTTGACCACAGCTCACCTGATGTTAAGTGACGGTGTGGTCGAAGATGGTAAAGCACACCTAGCCTGGAATGGAACTGGCTCTCAAGTGAGGCTGCCGGAACACACCGTTAGATGCTTGGCGACAGATTTTCAACTTGAGGGTGGTAGCTAGCCAGCCGAGTACTAGAAAGTACCCTACTACCATGCTATGGTTTCCTCACGATGTTTTCCTTCACCGGCAGCTCAAGCTCATTGTTGGGGTTTGAACCCACGCCCAGGTGGTAGGCTTGAGGCGTTGGAGTCCATTGAGAAACGTGCTAAGAGGCTCATAAGCAACGATTCGCTCGTTCAGAAAAGGCTCCAAAGCCTTGAACATCGACGGAAAGTTGCTTGTCTGTCGGTTTTCTACCGGATACATTTTGGGGAGTGCGCTTCAGATCTGCATGACCTAATTCCACCTTGCCCATTCTACTATCGGACAGCCAGGAGCTTTAAAAAGCGTCACCGCTTCATGGTTGATGTTCCAAAAGCTCGAACTAAGCGGTTTGATTCCACCTTTTTCATGCGTACCGCTAGACATTGGAATCAGCTGCCCGAGTGGGTGTTCCCCAATGAATATAGTCTGGGTACCTTCAAGTCGCGAGTGAATCGGTTTCTTCTAGGCAAGCGTGCTCCACCGTACACCTCATCTTCGCTTAACATCAGGCGGGATGGCGGTCAAACGCAAGCCTATCTACTATAAAAAAAAAAGGTAGGTCATATAGGCTACTTTTTATCCCTGTATTCCCACGGGAACGGGAACTACGCGGGGGAAACCGCGAGGCGTCCGCTAGTGTATGTATAATTATGTTTTAACTTGAATATGTCTTGTTTGTATATTTACAAGTAATTAAATAAACACAAAAACCAACTTAAAAAAAATCTTAAAATTAATACCTACTTACACTATTTACAAATTTATATAAACGGTATTCCAGAATTTATCTGGTTCCCATAGTACAAGCTTTGCTAGATGGCGCTGCGTGAAATGTCCTACAATATTTAGGTGTATTTATATAACGTAATAATAAATTATTTATTTTAGCCAATTTTTTTTTTAATTTGAATTCTTTTTTTTTTGCCAGTTCCATTCCAGGCTAGGTGTGCTTTACCATCTTCGACCACACCTTCACTTAACATCAGGTGAGCTGTGGTCAAACGCCTAGCCAACCATATAAAAAAAATGATAAAGGTTAAGTATTAGGTACCTAAGTACCGACACATATTCATACTAACAAAATAAAATAAAACTTTAAATAAATCAGAATGTCCAACGATAAAATCTATAGATATGTTCAGAATCAATAATAGGTATATCAATTTCGAATTCACAAAAACCGACTCCATGACCCTTAGCCCAACTAAACGCACTGCTCCAATGAAACAGCGAGGTTTCGGAGTAAACTACAAAAAAAAATGTGTACAATTATTTTATAGATTTTTAAAAAAACGCTCGATCGATTTTGCAAAAAAATATATGGGACCACCTCTGAAGTATCAAGATCTACTAAGCGAAAAAAGAATTATCAAAATCGATTCATAATTGGCGGGATTCATTATAAGTAAAATTTAAAAACTTGCAAAATGCAAAATTAATCCGCTGTTTCTGTCGCAGAACCGATACCCGCTGGAGTAGAAGTTCTAGAGTGGAGACTGGAAATTGGCAAACGTAGCGTAGGACGCCCTGAGACTTGATAGAGTGACGATATACGTGAGTCACCTGGCGGTGGATGGAAACGAATAGCCGAAGCTGAGTCGGAATGACTCAGGCAATGAAATCGGGCTGAGTGACGTGTCTTGGGAAAGGCCTATGCCCGAGGACTTACGATAATAACGATAGGCTGATTGTGATGATGATGCTAACGGAGCAGGTCAAGTATCTAACGGTGTGTTCAGAGAGCCTCACTTGAGATCTTCCAGGTGTGTTTACCATCTTCGCCCACTCAACATCAGGTGAGCTGCGGTCAAACAACTAGCCTGTCGAGTATAAAAAAAGACACATATAATTAAATAGTTACTCTCAAATTACAGATATAACAACGCCCATAACAGCGCATTTCAAAAACGATAAAAAACTATAAATTTGAAAAAATCCACTCGAAGCAACCAAAGCATTTAGCTTTGAAGCGGAATCACAACATCCAACTACCATTGCCGTTCTTTGACAATTTATCTTAAAAAACATTAAGAGCGGAAATATTTAATTGCTTCACTTTAAAAGAAAAGTTTTCTTTAGAAAAGTTTTCTTTAGAAAAGATTGGAACTTTTGAATTTACGGTCGATAATAACACAATAAAATTAATTACATAATTATAAAATCATCAACAAACTAACCAAAACACGACACATGCCTAATATTATCTCCAGATAATCATATTTGTCGACGATAAAATAAGTAAAACATTGCCAGTGAACGTTACTTGTTGAAAATTATTAGTGTTGTAAAAGTAAACTAGATGGCGCTCTCATCGAGTTAGCACGCGGTAGCGTTACGTTCGCCGATTGTAGTAGAGTTTCAACGACGCTTTTCAAACGCTGACTAAATTCTGCCGCCAAGCAATTAGTGTATTTTTTGAAGCCTGTTCACTGATACAGTGAACGCTAATTATATCTTTACATTTTGATATCTGTCGTCTGATCTATAGGCGATTCCTGTAAATAATGTTAAATTCAAGTTTTTCTCTGTATGCTAAACTTCTACACTGTACAGTGTACTCGCGTACCGTGTAGTAGAACATAATAAACAGCTTTCTGGATTGAGCGATATTCTGTCGGAGGTAAAAGTTAACTATGATGCAGATAGGTTCACTTTTACGTCTGATACAATATCGCTCAATCCAGAAAGCTATATTATTACCTACCTACCTATATATATAGGTAATACGACCTATACGATTGTAAAATAAATGTCCAATAAAAATAATAGTATAATTAAATAATATCGTAGGACATTATTATTATTTATAATAAATTTTACTACGAGCCTACCTTGAAAAATAAATCGACGATAAACAGTTTATTGAAGGTCATGGCATTTTAATGTGGGTCACCCTTCAATTTTTCGGAAACATTTTGTGTATCAACTCTCGTTGCACGAGTCTTGATTCGCTATTGGCCGACTTTTTGTGTATTTTACATTTGTTTTTAGAAAGAAAGAAATGATTTTGTGGGACGCCTGGTTTTAAATAGTTTGGTAAGTTCTTAATTTTTAATTTTATGCATTATTTTATCTTTTTTTTTCTATAGACGATAAATTTAATGTTTGTTCTATGTCTGGGTTTATATATACTTAGTTTATAATACTCTTTTTTTTTCTGAAACAGATTATAATCTTTTCAGCTTTTTTTTTTTTTTTTATGTTTGACAGGCTAGGTGTTTGACCACAGCTCACCTGATGTTAAGTGAAGGCGTGGTCGAAGATGGTAAAGCACACCTAGCCTGGAATGGAACTGGCTCTCAAGTGAGGCTGCCGGAACACACCGTTAGATGCTTGGCGGCAGATTTTTTAACTTGAGGGTGGTAGCTAGCCAGTCGAGTACTAGAAAGTACCCTACCACCATGCAAAAATAACAGTTATTTACAACAGATTATAAAAAAATAACGTCAAGGTAAGACCAATAATTTTGGGCCGGTATTTTTTTAAGAGATCTTCGTGTCACTTTCATGATAGTGTGAGTTCTTAAAAACTTGTTCTCGAATATATCTGAAGTCTGACAACATGCACTTGACCAGCGTGGTGGACTATTGCAGTTGCATAATTACAAAAATAGGACTGAATTATTTTTAATAACATTTTAAGATTTTTTATCTGTACGCGCCTGAAAATTTTATAGCAAATGTTTTATAAACGTGTTGTAGGCACTTTTTAACTAGGCGTGAATATGTTAAATCAAAATGTCAAGTATACGTAGGTATATTAAATTAAAATATTTTTATACATATGAATGTAAGTAATAAGTCTTTACTTATTGACAATTTGTGTACTCATTAAAAAATATGTCAATAAATTTCTTTTAAAAGAAGTCTGTCATGAGAACTTACAACAAAAGTGGAAACTTTAATGTCGGTGACATGTCGGTGACGCGGTCACAATAGCATGTCGGTGACGCGAACCCATATGTCTCAAAGTAATGAGTACCAGCGATGCCCTGGTCTTCATTTTGCTACGCAAAGTTCTATGTAGTATTGCTGCATCGGTCATGGACATGCGTCACCTCTAACCATCAGAAGAGCGTTTCGTTTATACGTCCGTACAAAATAATAAAACATAAATTTACAATTTAAAAAAACCGACTCCATGGCCAACTAAACGCACTGCTTCAATAAAACAGCGAGGTTTCGGAGTAAACGAAAATATCATCGATGTACACAATTTTTAGATTTTTGTCGATTTTTTAAACAAATCATGCCGCTCAATCGATTCCGATAAAATTTGTATGGGACCACCTCTGAAGTATGATCTACCAAGCAAACAAATAATCATCAAAATCGATTCATAATTGGCGGAATGATCGCGTAACATACCTACTTATGTACATAAATAAAATTAAAAAACTTCATCTCACTCAAATCAAAAGCTTCAATTGAGAGCCAGTTTCATTCCAGGTGTGTTTACCATCTTCGACCACAGACAGCGTCACTCAACATCAGGTAAGCTATCGTCAAACAATTAGCCTGTCGAATATAAAAAAACAGTCACATTTTTTTACTCGACGAACTTTTAATATCACATCAAAATTATTAAAATTGGCTTAATTTATTTATTTTTTTATTTATTTAATGTTACATGACCCTTAATACCTATAATACATTAAAACAACTTATCTTAGTATATTAAGTATACAATTAGGTATTACTAAGTACCCTAGACTTCACACTAGGAAAACCTGTGTCGCGAAGTCTAGTGTCTTCCGTTCCACGTTCGTTAATTGTATAAACATACAATCGAATTGAGAACATTCCATTTTTTGAGTCGGTTAAAAATAAATTTTCGCTTTTATCAAAAAACGCTCAACGCGGCTAGAAAATGTTTCAGAATGTGTTTCAATTATAAAGCATCTACTCTTTACATATTTTGAAAGTTAGAGAGGATTTAAATATTATCATTGGGACGTTTTAATACCACAAGTTGTAAAAAGTAACTGCCCAATAATGTTCTCGGCTTTTATGATGTTTTTTCTAGGCTATTTTTGTAGCGATGATAGCTTAGTGGTTAGCGCGATCGGTTCGCTCGCCGAAGGGCGTGGGTTCAAACTCCAACAATGTGCTTGAGCTGATGGTGAAGGAAAACATCGTGAGGAAACCATAGCATAGTGGTAGGGTATAACCGTATTAGTCTCGCTTGAAAGCCAGTTTTCAGCCAGGCTAGGTGTGCTTTACCATCTTCGACCACACCTTCACTTATTAACATCATGTGAGCTGTGGTCAAAACACACGGCCTGACAACAATAAAAAATAAATGGTATTTTGAAAAAACTAGATTATAAAATTTTAGAAACGTTTTTTTTAATTAACGACATCAACCAAAACTGTACTAAAATTTCTCGACTTCGGAAATTTTCCTCGTTGTGCTATTTTGAAAGTACGTTTTACAACAGCTGTCAAATCAAAATTGTAATGATTTTAAGTTACATTTGTTTAGAATTCTTTATAAATTCTATTCAAGTATGTAGGTGCGTAGGTACTTACATCTGTTTTCAAATCACTTAAGCCCCCATTATTCAATTTCTATAAGCATAGGAACATCTGCATGTGAGCAAACTTGAATATCGATATATTAAAAATTCCCAATAACCTTGCGATGCTGGTCAATCAACCGCGAAAAATTGGTCGATAGATGGAACCCCAATTCATCCCAAATACATAACCTACTTTAAACTTTGTATTGTTCACAGTAAGGTTTAAATTTACTTGTTCAAATATTGCCGAAAATTAAAAACTTTTAATCAATGCACAATGCATTATTTGGCAGTCGAGATTAGCCGCGTAATTAAAAAGAAAAATAACATTGAATATCCTGTAATTAAAAAAAAGTTGAAATTCGAATAATTTTTTGTAATATATTTCTGCGTTACTGGCTTTCAAGTGAGGTTATCAGAATACACCGTTAGGTGCTTTGTGGCAGATTCTCAACTTGAGGGGTGGTAACTAGCCAGCTGAGCATTGGAAAGTACCTTAAAAACTAAGTATAAAGTATAATAACTGTTTTTTATGCATTCAACTCTGTTCATTTTTTCGAAGGCATAATTCTAAATAAAACCCGTATCAAAATATAGCGGATGTGGGTGCGCTGTAGGTACCTATGCATTTAAAACGAGAAAGATAAATAAACGAAGGGTACGGAACCCTTCGCGGACGAAGGGTTCCGTACCCTTATCTATAAAAACGGCAAAAAAATCACGTGTATGTGACCACCACCACGCTTACCATCAGGTGGCCCGTCGCTTGTTTGCCACTTTTTACACACAAAAAAAAATTGTGTGAGCCCTTAAATATTTATTTTACTCTATTTTTTAGTATTTGTTAGCGGCAACAGAAAAATATCTGTGAAAATTTTAACTGTCTAACTATTACGGTTCATGAGATAGGTACAGCCTGGTGACAGACGGACAGCGGAGTCTTAGTAATAGGACCCCGTTTTACCCTTTAGGTATGGAACCCTAAAAATTGTTGCAAAAACATTTTAATTCCATTTATCTGTGATTTTGTTTTTTTTCAAGACGATAAAACCTCTACGATTATCACGAGAATACAGAAATCGACAACAAAAAAAAAGTAAACGAAAAAATTAAATAAACAAAATCAACCTCTTTGTTCCAGCGCTTAAATTATTTATTCGAAACACCACTAATGGTAGCCTGTACACCCTTGCGCACATGTCAAACATAAATTCTTTAAAAACGCACATTAATAAAGTAGAAACATGGTAGGAACTATAAAAAGGAATGGCGCCCGCTGGTTTTTGATCCTTTTTTACGGGCAATTTTAATAATATTTTAATGGACATATTTTTATCGAGAATCTTCATCTGATACAAATGTAGAAGCTAGTTTTTATAGTAATAAAGTGTACATTTTATGAATATATTAATGATATAAGAATGTAGTAAATAAAACGTGACTTTGTAGGCAGCATACTTGGTGGTAGATCTCCTTAGCAGGAGGTCGTCTAGGTAGGTACCACCGCAGTACCAGTAATCCTGCCGCTAAGCAGTAGTGTGTAAACTGTGTTCCGGTTTGAAGGGCTATCGAAATTACTGGTCTGTTGAGACTAACCATCGAAAGTCTCCAAAGTAATGAGCGCCAAAGCAGCGATGCCCTGGGCTTTGTTTTGTTTCTCAGAGTTCTGTGTATCGCTGCAATGGTCATGGACAGGCGTTATGTCTTACCATCAGGAGAGCGTCTTGTTCGTCTCATTATTTTTTACATAAAAAAAATTAAAAAATGATCAAGTATGCTAAAGTTTAGATATTAATTTCTTAGATTGTTACGGAACCCTTTATGAGCATGTCATGACACGCACTTGATTTTTTCATTGAAATAATAATGAAACACCAGCTAGGTACTGCAAATAGTTTTCGTTTATTTTTGTGAATCGAGACAATCACCTTACATTAGCATATTTTTTGTGAAATCTAGAAATTAAATTCTTAAAATGGTTTTAGAAAATTGAAACTATTTATTTTTCTCATCTTGTCACTTATTTAGCTTTCTCTTTACGGGAACGCTTGAATATTAGAATATATATACATTATAAATTAGTTATGTATGTACATGTATCTACAAATTTTGAAGGCATCAACTGTTGATAGATCTAGAGGTACCACAGATTATGGTGTCTTTTTTTATAGCAATTTAGTATGTAAAGAAAAAAAATGCTTTACTTGATTCCAAAA
The DNA here is from genome assembly GCA_905404145.2 of Biston betularia. Taxonomy (NCBI): domain Eukaryota; kingdom Metazoa; phylum Arthropoda; class Insecta; order Lepidoptera; family Geometridae; genus Biston; species Biston betularia. The sequence goes on from FR989863.1 coordinate 1,816,548, forward strand.
CCATTTCGAAATATTATATTCGTGTACATTATATTTACATTTAAAACTCTTTTGACTATGAGATGGTGTTTATTTTTATAAAACTAATGAAGTGAACTTGACGTTCTATTGATGCTATTAAATGTGACATTTTAAAAATAAACATTTTGACTCTTTACTGAATGCTCCCTCTTCTCTTCTATTCTTTGCTGTGCCCGACTGGGTCCATATTTGACTCTGTACCTTAAACTACATTATTATTTATCTTCACCAAGTTAAGATCTTGGTTGCTAGAGACCTTGTTTTATGACATTGACGAGTATTTCAAACTTAAAGATTATTGAATTACTAGTAAGTAATAATGATTTTTTTGTCATGTCGTTTTATTATATTGATTTTTTTTTGGTATTGACATATTTTTATATTGACAGTATTTTTATATTGACATGTTTGTATATTGACATATCTTATTTTGACATGGAATCAGTGTTTTAATGACATGTTTAAAATTTTGAAGTGACTTGTAACATTGATGTTATCAATAATGTAATCTTGTACTGTATGGAAGCAATTAATATCTTGAATCTCTAATGACGTCACATAGTAGGCAGTATAGGGCTACTTTCGGCACCTAAAAAAAGTAATGGCAAACTAAAACAGAATCTGTCTATGTCAAGTCAACGGCAGCCATAATAACCTCTTTCATACACGTACGTCGTGTTGTTTTTCGCTTTATTGCTAGAAATATCTGGATTATTTTACTTTAAACGTTACTCGGACTTTGATATCACTATGTACTTGGCGATTGATTATTAACTTCGGTGTATTACCTACTAGAAAGTACGCTACCATCACGCAATGCTTTCTTCAAAACGTTTTCCTTGACCGGCAGCTCAGAATATGAACCCATGCCATTCGGTGTTTCAACCAGCCACGCTAGCCTACTATCATCGCTACTATAGAATGAAACATGAATAATTAACATTACAAAGGCTTACAGTAAGAACATAAAACAAAATTTCATTTAAGTCTATACTTAACGTTTTCTTTGCCTTATTTGATGTAAAAAGGTTTTAACTGACAGCGCAATCTCTTTAGCTTATGTGAGAGAAACATATTTTACGCGATGCGTACTTTCTACGTATTTTGTACCTATGTAGGTATTGTACAAGAAGACTTCATTGGAACATGCTTGGGATTTTAATCTTGAAGACAGCTATAAGGATTCTGCCCAAGGTTTAAGAGAAAAGCGGCTTAAATTTGGTAGCGATAACACTTCAGTGGTTAGCGCTATTAGTTCACATGCGTGGGTCCAAACCCCAATAATAAGCTTGAACTGCCGGTGAAGAAAATCATCGTGAGGAAACCATAGCTACCCCCCTCAAGTTGAAAATCTTCCGCCAAGCATCTAACGGTGTGTTTCGGCAGCCACTCACTCGAGAGCCAGTTCCATTTTAGGCTGGGTGTGCTTTACCATCTTCGAGCACGCCGTCACTAAACATCATAATGTTGTGTTCAACAATTAAAAAAAAAGGGCTAGCATGTACTCGCCAGTACTTCCGTGATATGGTTTGATCTTATTTCGTGCTTAGTTTTGGACTATATTGTGATAGTGATAAATTTATCTTAAATACAAGTCTAAAGAAATAATATTAAAATTGTATTTTAGTATGGCGACTGACGTGATTTTGACCATGTCGATAGCGCAAAGCAAGACGAGGTTGCTCGCACGTTGTACTCTGCTTTGTCTTCATGTAGAAGGCCACCGTATATGGCTGAAAACCTGAAGCCTGAGTATCCAACACAATTCAGGCGTGACGCGCGTTATCCCGCATAAGTGAACCAAAATATATATATAGTTTATATCATTTTCGTGAAAAACGGAAAAACCACAACAACATAATTTTTCACCAAGACTAAAAAGGACAAAACCTTTTGAGTTAGTGTATTAGTAATGTCAGTGCAGTGAGTGAGTGTGCTTATTATAGAACACATGAACAAAGTGTCTTCCCCTTAATAGAGACAGTAAGAAAAGTGTCGATGGACGCATTCTTAGAATATACTCTACTTAGCAATTTAAGTTATATTAAAATTACTTATTAGTCTCAACTAGGCTAGATTGTAATAACAATGAGGTATCTATCAACAGAAAGATACATCATTAGAAGGAAAAAAAAAAAAAAAAAAAAAACCAATACGAGTACTCTTCAATCAGCTTATGATCACGGCAATTGCAACATGCTCCTAACGTCCTAACATTTTTTTTTAACATAAAACTAAATTAGTCTTACGTACTTTTTTAATACACGCTACCCCCTATGACTTACACCACCACATACTACAGACTACTCCAGGCTAAAGTAGGCTATAAATCTTCGCATTGTCACCGACAGATGGCGGTGGTGTCCAGGTTTTTACTGCTATAACTCTGCTACAAAGAGCTGGTTTTTGCACACAGGTGGTTTAGAAAGAATTAGATGGAATTATAAAAAATAAAGAAAACACGTATTGTTATAAATGACATTGTCTTGTTAATAAGATAATCGCTGGCGTAATTGTATTTTTATCTATAGCAGAAAAAAAGTTAGTCTTTTTCTTTCTTTCTTTCTTATGTACTCGACATATATAATACCAAGACACAGAACAATATTGGTTTATACCACAAAATGTTTGTCCTAGGTGGGAATTGAACCTATGCCCTACAGCTCTTAAAGTAGATTTACCAATAGGCCAACAGAGTTGCCAACCATATAAATATTTCTCCTCATGACACCACTTCAACCAGTAACAAGTCGCTAGTGTATTTTAATCTATCTATTTCTATACTATAAATTATAAAGAGGAAAGATTTGATTGCTTGTTTGTATTGTATGTATTATAAGTATGTATTTACAAAAAAAAAAAAGTATTTATGTATTCTATCAGTTATCTGACTTCCATCACAAGCTCTGCTTAGTTTGGAGCCAGATGGCGCTGTGTGTATAGTCCTACGATATTTATTTATTTTATTATTTATTTATTGAATAGGCTTCGAAACTACTGGATCGATTTCAAAAACTCTTTCACCGTTGGGAAGCTACACTATACCCGGGCGACATAGGCTACTTTTTATCCCTGTATTTCCACGGGATCGGGAACTACGCGGGTGAAACCGCGAGGCATCCGCTAGTGGATTATAACACTTGATAAATACTAGTTTCGGCAAATATTACTCAGTGACATATTTTTTTCACGTATCTGAGAAATCTCCCAGGTGTTGGTTATTAGAGAAATTCTCGCTGCGTGAATCTCATCCAGGGCTAAGCAACATTTTTATAATAGTTACAATAATTCCACAGACAGCCAGGGGCGCGTAACACCCAGTTTCCGTCGCAGTGGAAGCATTAACGAACCCATTGAAAATGTTTGCGACCCCACCTAGTTACGTTTCTCCGTATTTCTATTAAACGTGGCTTATATTTTCTCGCGGTGAAAATGTGCGGAAAAATTATAGGAAATGTACGGAAAAATGTAAAAATAGTGCAGAAATTGCTTTTGATTTTCTATTCATAAAAGTTGTTTTGCTGTTGATATATCAAATTTCTGATTCGTTTAGGTAAAATAATTAAGAACATACATAGGTAAGTATTTTTACTAGTTATTTTTGTTCAGTATGTTTTTTTTTTACGTAAAAAGTAATGAGATGAACGAGACGCTCTCCTGATGGTAAGAGATAACGCCTGTCCATGACTATCGCAGCGATACACAGAACTTTAAGTAACAAAACAAAGTCCAGGGCATCACTGCTTTGGCGCTCATTACTTTGAGACTTTTGATAGAGTTAGTCTCAACAGCCCAGTAATTTCGCTAGCTACAGTACCCTTCAAACCGGAGCACAGTAGGTAATGCTTACACACTACTGCTTAGCGGCAGAATAACTGGTAATGCGGTGGTACCTACCTAGACGGCCTCCTGCTAAGCAGATATACCACCAAGCAATCTTTTTGCTAATAACATATTTCGATTGCCCAATTGACCATATCGCTAAGAATAGATCAGATCAGACCACCATCAGATCGCCTCGGCCACCACGCGCTTTCATATTGTGAGAGATGCTCGGCGTATATATTACATCACAGTACACTAGCTAAAATATTTAATAAAAGTAATAATAATTATTAGGTATTTTAATTTTTACAATATTTTTTACCGGCCGGCACACTCGTGCGTGACGTCACCTGCCGGCCTCGACGGAAGACCAGCGCCGGCTGACTGCCCGAGTGGCTGCAGCCGGCATTATGCTGAGTCGAGGCTGGTTTGTGACATAAAATGTATTTCTCCTATCTATCTAAAGATGAGAGACGGCGCCATGAGATCCGACGGTATGATCCTCATCCCATTGAAGACGCCTCTGGTGTGGGATACCAGATGCGTCGGCGACCTGGCGCCGTCTCATCTTTCTGCGACTTCGGGAAACCCTGGTGATGCCGCATCTGAAGACTAAAACCTCAAACTACACAAATATAGTAGATACTTTGATAGAATGTACTTATTTGTGCAGTTTGGGGTAGAAACTATAGATCCGTGGAAGCTGGCCGGGAACGAACTATATAGGGACTTGTCCAACCGTTTAGAGAAGGCTTTAGGTGACCACGATGCTTACATCTACTTTGGTCAAAAGATTAGCTTCGCCATTCAGCGTGGCAAGACCAGCATTCTAGCCACATTTCAATCCTCTGATGAACTATTAGATATTAATTTTAAGATTTTTTGAAATTAGTTATAATTATGTACAATTGAATAAATTTAACGACCAAAACATTGTTGCTATACTTGACGCGACAGAGAGAATACAAGCACATTTCAAAAACATTTAAAATCAACAAGTTTTATAAATTGTACAAGATAAATTTGCTTAGCTGTATGCTGAAAATTACGACGTTAATAAAATGAATGTATAATAACAATTTAAACGCGACGTAAGCGTCGCTCTTAGCGAGTACCCTTTTCGTAAACAATTAGACATACAAAAAGATGGCGCCCCCGGGTGGGCTTGAACCACCAACCTTTCGGTTAACAGCCGAACGCGCTAACCAATTGCGCCACGGAGGCCATGACGAGTATGATGAAAATGGAATACAATACATCAGTGCCCTATATAACTATAATAATCATTACAGATGTTTTTAGCTAACACGGTCATAAGGTCAAAGTAGTTTATTTACAGCATATTGACTTATCAATGAAGTCATTTAAATAAAACGGCTATTATACATAGCATTCTTTCGCATAAATAAACGCTTCGATTACACATTCTTCATACGCATAGCGAGGATGTGGAACTCTCTGCCGGCGTCTGTTTTTCCCGCGAAGTTCTGTAAGTCTGTTTTTCTTTTTATATGTGAGCGTGCTTCATCTTAGACCGCATCCTGCTTGATATCATCGGACAGGGCGTGGTCGAACGCAAACTTGCGTATAAAAAAAAAGATTACTAAAATTATGTTTCTTGTTCTAGGCTTAAACTGTATTTTATGGGTCAATCACGGTCTATAGCAGTTAAATTCGAGGCCGCTATCACGACTGCTACCGCAGTCCGCGCCAGTATGCGGCAGACTTAATGCTCTTATCGGTATTTAAATTGTAAATAATGTAAGTTATTCCAACAACACGCTAAAATAAATAATTTACTTGTTAATTGTGTTCTAACATTGGCAAAGATTTCAGTTCTGAAATGTTATTCTTTGTTATCCAATGAAATCTTTCTAAATAAGATTAATCTCTTGTGAACCAAGTCTAGTCTACATTTTATTAGTTTTAATTTCGCCTGAAGTCCTACAACGGTCAAACTCCAGTTGGATCTTGAAACTTTTCCAATAGGACTTGAACATCGTTTCAAAAGAGATTTGAAGACATTTATTCTCAAATCGATTACAAACATTCTACTGTGATGTAAAATTGTATGAAGAAATGTAAATTGGTATTTGGTCTAAACAGAATTTAGAACATAAAATATCACAATCAACACAGTACGTATTTGTACCTATTTTATTAATGTAAAAGTAATAAGACGAACGAAACGCACTCTTGATCGCTCACTTTGAGTGACAAAACAAGGTCTAGGGCAACGCTGCTTTGGCGCTCATTACTTTGACACATTAGATGGTTAAGGTGGTTCGATTTCCATACAAACATTTTTTTGCCATTTATGGACAAATGGAGCACAATTTTACAGTGAAATCACAGCTACTGGCATTTATTTTGGTCTTTATTTGCGGTAAATCACAATTGCTTAAATAAAACAGTCGATTACAAGCATAAAATCAAATTTATGAATGATTTTTGAATAAAACAGTTGATTATGCTATTAATCTACTGTTTTATTCAAGCAATTGTGATTTACCGCAAATAAAGACCAAAATAAATGCTAGTGGCTGTGATTTCACTGTAAAATTATGCTCCATTTGTCCATAAATGGCAAAAATTTATTTGAATGGAAATCGAACCACCTTAAGTCTCAATAGCCCTGTAATATCGCTAGCTGCAGTACACTTCAAACCAGAACACAATAATGTTTACAACATACTGCGTGGCGGCAGAATATTCGACCTACTAAGGCGATCTACTATCAACTAAAGTACTTAGCTAAAATGAGTTCTAATTCATTATTATAATATTTTGTTTCATATTGATTTCACTTTCATTCTACGAAAAACTGTGAAGTACGCTGTTCGACTCTAGGTAAACAATTTGGTTGCTTTGACATTGCAAGTAAATCTGTTTTTTTTTTTAAGCAAGCGTTCTTTTTTTATAATAGATAGGCTTGCTTTTGACTGCCATCCTGCTTGATGTTAAGCGAAGGTGCGGTCTACGATGGAGCACGCTTGCCTAAAAGAAACCGATTCACTCGCGACTTGAAGGTACCTAGACTGTATTCATCGGGGAACACCCACTCGGGCAGCAGATTCCAATGTCTAGCGGTACGTAAGAAGAAGGTGGAATCAAATCGCTTAGTTTGGACTTTTGGAACATCAACCATAAAGTGGTGTCGCTTTTTAAAGCTCCTGGCTGTCCGATAGTAGAGAGAGCAGCTTGGAATTCATTCTTTTAATTTTTTACAAGTGTGCGTGTAAAAAATATAACTTAGTCTATTTTTTTATTCTTCCTTACTAAAATACTCTATTTTTTGAAGCGTACTATATTTTTTACAGCCTTTAAAAAAATACTATGTTCAGATCAAAAAATGTTGGCAACCCTAATCATAATTATCATTACATGTGTATATGGTATATCATTCTATTGAATTTACAAAAAGCTCGTGAGGAACTCCGTCCAGTAGGCATCCTAAATTATGGTGTCATAGTCCGTGAATCAGAGAAACTACCAAGCGAGTGAATCTGACAGGGATTGAAACTATTTTATTGGAAGCTAACGCGCAGGCAATATTTCAGACTGCTTGGGCGGTTTCCAAGTTACGCGAGTTTTGATTGTTCGGCGAACATTCACTTCGGACATCTTTCATTTTGATCCACAGACCGAAGCCAGAAAAATAATTGCTTACATGTTTTCCTAAGAAGTTTTACATATTTTTTTTTCTTTAGTTTAGGCGTCGCATTTTGTGCATTTGCCAGTGTCAAGTGTTTTATATTTTCAAGTTCCATGTCTCGTAGCTATAGTTATAGTCAAAATCCAGTCTTGGTCAAGTCCAGTCCGTGTCAGTCAAGTCCACTCATGGTAGTTGTGACTTATTCTTTGAGACTAAGTTCGGAATAAAACCATAGACTTAATAAATAAACGTTTAAAAACGTACATGTCTGAAAACCTCTTTAGCCCTTAGGAAAGAAGTGCAGAGTGTGAGTTTTAGTAAGGAGTTCACCTCGGCCTAAAAGTTTTTTGATCTAACTTCGAAGCTTAACATGGATTTAACACATGTACAGTTATCGTTCATCTTCATATTTTGAATGTCTTGTGAAATTTTACAACCTTTATTACTTTATTGGTCTTTAAAATGTTTCTGCAGAGCATGGGCGGTGATTTTGTGAAATTTATCATCGTCATCTCAGCAGTAGGATGTCTACTGCTGGACATTAGCTTCTCTTCTTGATTGCTCGCATCCAGCGTGTTCCTGCAGTCTTTATTAGGTCGTCTGTCCACCTTGTGGGTGGACTGTCTACGCTGCACTTGCTGGCCCGTGGTCTCCATTTGAGCACTTAGCTACAGCCCCATCGGCCATCAGTTCAGCGTGCTATAATTCACATAGAAGAAACACAGTAAATCTATCGAATAATATATATTTTTTATGATTGACAATATAGTTTTTTGATCTCAGCTCATCAGTTGTAAAAGCACATCTACCCTGGAATGCAACTGGCTCTCAAGTTAGGCTGTCGGAACACACCGTCCAACTTGAGGGTGGTAGCTAGCCAGCCGAGTACTACAACATACCTTACGACCGCGCTATGGTTTCCTCATGATGTTTTCCTTCACCGGCAGCTCGAGCTCATTGTTGCTAAACCTACATCCTTAGGCGTGTGAACCGACCACGTTAATCAATGAGCTATCATTGCTACAAAGGTATAAAATGATAAATGAAAATGATTTAACTAAATCTTTTCACTAGACTTACACTTAGAAACCTACTTATAATATACAAGCAGCAAAACACTTCAAAAATATAACAAAAGAAATCACAACAAAAGGTATCTTTATCGATTAAGGCCATTATTCCTTGTGCCGTAGAATAGAGAATAGTTTCTCTTGACTCATAAAATAAATACAGACAGTGATGAAAAAAAGAAAATAAATTATGGGCTTGTTGAAGGCAATCCAGCGTTATGACAGGTGACGCTGCGATCAAAAGGCTGGCAAGTTTAGTGTCGAGTCATGGTCAAATGATCATCGGCTTTCTTAGCGGCGCGGAATGGCCCCAACTCTTGGCAGCCATCTCAAAATAAGTGCTAGGTATGTCAAGTTTTTTTAGCTTTTTTTAGAAATAGATAGATATAAACTCTTTATCTTTTCTTTTTTCTTTTTTTTTGTTTCTCTTACGCTATAAAGAAGATAATTGTCTTTTGCTTATATTAACAATATTTTTACATTGACATGTTTTTATATCGGCATATTATTTACCTACCTACTTTATTTGTCATTTTTTTTAAATTATAATTCTTCAACATCGAATTTATTTATTACACAAAATAAAAAATAAATCTTAATCTTCTTTGTTTTTTAATTATATGACGAGTTTTTATGCAAAAGTTATTAGACGAACGAGACGCTCTCCTGATGATAAGAAATAACGTATGTCCATGGCCATTGCAGCAATAAATGTAAGCATTATAAGTATGTATTTACAAAAATTCTATCAGTTATCTGACTTCCATAGTTCAAGCTTTGCTTAGTTTGGGGTCAGATGGCGCTGTGTGTAATGACCGACGATATTTATTTAAAAAAATACACAGAACATTGAGTTACAAAACAAAGACCAGGGCATCGCTGATTTGGCGCTCAATAATTTGAAACATTACGAGTAGATGGTTTTTTTGAGACATTGGACATTTTTGAAATAAAAAAAGTCAGGTCTATTATTATTTTGGAGGTGTCGCAGAATTGGGGCTCATTCGAGTTTTATTATTGCCCGTGGTAAGGGTTTCTTATGGTGGTCTCATTCTTGCCATAAATAGGGTATTTGAAGGTCGTTACGGGATACGATGCCATGCTTAAATTCCACCATGACTGCGCACGTTTTTTCTTGACGTGAGGATTTGTCATTTACTCTAGATAGACTTTTAGATTTGGTAAAATCTAAAAGTCTATCTAGAGAAAAAGATAAAACAACTATAGAAAAAGATCAACTTGTCTCGTCGTTTACATAAAAAAAACACACACAAATACAAAAAAGGCCGAAGTTTACTAGTGTGTTTGTTTCTTCTTTACGCTCAAACGGCTGGACCAATTTTAATGAAATTAGGTATGGCGGTAGCTGACACTCTGGATTAACACATAGGCCACTTTTTATCCCGAAAAAATGTAGTGGGTAACACCGCAGGGCGCAACTAGTCATGAATAATTTCTGAATTTTATGAAACATAGAAAGAAACTTTCACGACTTAACATTGAAAATTAATACAGTTACAATTAAGCCGATTTTAAATCTAACTTAATATTAATGACCTGGATCATTAATTAATTCTGAATCAAATTAGGAACTTTAAGAATTCTTATCGGACTCACCTTTCGCCTACCATCAGCGTCTTCTACAATAGGCTTAGAAATATCCAAGTTACTAATTAATGATTAACCGAAATAAGCTTCGAGGGCGCCATAGTCTTTAGAATTAGTCGCCTCTTTGTCTTTTGTCCTCCGGTTTATTTACACTTTTTGAGGAAATTGTTTACTTTTGACAGTACCTTATGTCACGACAATTTACTAGCACTCATAGTAATCATCATTTTAGCCGTAAGTCATAGTACATTGTACTTTATTGATAACAACAGTTACAAGTCAATTAAATAATAACAAAATAAATTAAATTAAAATAAATAGATTAAATTACAAATAAACTACTACTACTTTAGAACTAAAGTCACCGACATAGCTCAAAGAATCAACAAGCTGAAGTGGCAGTGGGCCACATTTCTCGAAGAATCGATAACCGATGGGGTAGACGAGTTCTTGAGTGGAGAACGCGTATAGACAAGCGTAGTGTAGGGCACGCTGCGGCCAGGTTGTGTGACGACCTGCGTAAAGCGGCGGGAAAGCAATGGATGCAAAAAGCTGTCGACCGAGCTCAGTGGCATGCATTGGGAGAGGCCTACGTCCAGCAGTGGACAGCGAAGAGCTGATGATGATGATGAAATTACAAATGTCAATTCAATAATAAATTAATTGAAATTACAATAAAAAATTAAGTCAAATTATGTAAAAATAATATTAATAACAAACCCACGTCAATAATGTCCATTGGTGGACATAGACCATTGATTTATATGAAAACCGGTGGGAATTGGCTCGCATCCAGCGCGTTCCTGCGGCCTTCATTAGGTTTCTTTTCATTCCTCTGGGTCGACTCAGACGAAGGTGGTGTGACGAACTATATCGTCACGATAGTCATTGGACCACCAAAGCCGAAAACCGTCTCGTAGAAGAAAAGGGAGGCCTTTGCCCAGTGCTGGGCAAAGGCCTCCCTTTTCTTTTGACACCTTTTATGGGAACCAGATAGAATACTTATTTTTTTTAATACTCTTGCCAGTTTGAACGTTTGTAACTGGCTACCGCTGTGTCTAGTCTTTACTTAGCTTTATTATAATAAATCTGTGGCAGCCGGTGATAAGGCTTTTATAACGAGCGTTATTGTGTTCTCGCTTAGTGCAACCTCCACAAACTTTTAATGAAAACACTTTTAGAGACAAAATTAAGATATAATTAAGATATGTTTTAACTCATAAAGGGTGAGCTACTTGTTTAGACGCCCTGGAAACAGGGTTGTTACTCAAAATTTTGAGTACCTCTACAAGTATAATAAGCATTATGTAAGTTATCATGTAGGTGTAATAGCTACTGTGAATATTTTTGACAATTCTGTTACTATCTGGTCTTTGAGAAAAACAAACGAAACGCACGGTAAATGATTACGCCTATCCGTGATGATTGCAATAATACATAGGTACTTATAGTGGATTTTGAAGGTTTTTGTTGACACTTCTAAACTTACTAAATAAAGTATCGCTGCCTTTCTTTTTGTGACTGTGCTTCACGTAAATTGACCTAGTATAGTTACTTTTTTGACCGATATTGCGGAAAACTAGAAAATCGCGTGTTGAACGCGAATATCGTGTCAGCCTTGTTTTTACAAATACAAATATTTTAATGATAACACCAATCAAGTCATATTTCGTTAAATCATTTCAAAAATGTGTCGGTATCATTAAAAAAAAAAGTTATTTATAAAACACTGATTACATGTCAATGAATAATAAAAAAATGTCAAAAAAAGTACATAATATGTCGATATAAAAATATTGTCAAATATAAAATAAGTCAATAGAAAATATGTCAATTAATAAAAAACTGTCCCCCGTGCTGAGCGCGGGTCTCTTCTCATTGTGAGAAGGGCAAGACCATAGTCCACCACCCTGGTCAAGTACGCGTTGCAGACTTTACATACCTTCGAGATTTTTTTTAAGGACTCTCAGACATGTAAATTTCCTCACGATGTTTTCCTTCACCATTTGAAGTTAACGGCAATACACACCTAACTTAGAAACAACAGAGGTGCGTGCCATGGGATTCAAACCTAGGGCCTCCAGATTGGAAGCCAGACTGCAAACTAGGCTACCGGGGCTTTATTAGACGCGAGAACGCGAGTATCACTTACCTAATATGATAGAATCTTAGCTGAGTTTTTCAGGACCAAAAATGAAAAAGTCATCTAATGAATCTTTTCCTTATTTCGTTTATTAAAATCATCGTTGCATGATATCCATAAGGGGGGCGACATCCGTCGGGTCTGTCACATTAATTTGATTAAATAATTCTGTTATGAAATGTCGAGTCATTTTTGACGCGGCTGACATCGAGGGACTGACGCGTCGCACGTCGATAGGGCTGCCCTAGACCGGTCTTGTTTTTTTTTAACTTGCCAAGTTCATTGCTTGATCATAGCTCACTTAATGTTAGGTAATGTGTGGTCGAAGATGGTAGGCCCGCTTAGCTTGGAATGTAACTGACTCTCAAGTGAGACTATCCGTTCACACGGGGTTTTAACCATTTCCTTTAACACACATAACATTTCCTTTGGCGTGCGAACCGAACGCGCTAAACCACTTAGCTTGGAGTAAGAATCTTGTTTTTAACTCTGCAAGAAATGGCAATTCTTTTTACGCGACTGCCAAAAAAGAAGTGTAATGTCATTAGGGTTCATGTAGGAATATATGACTGGATGTATGTGAAATTATTTATTCCACCATAACTTTTAAATACCTGAACAGATTTCGATGTATATCGTTAGATACTTCACATTATCCCGAGTGACACAGGCTATAAATTTTTTGAAAAATAAAAATGATTTACTATATAAATAGGTTAAAATAGGATTCCGTTCGATCCGAGGCCGATTTCTCATCCGATGTCAAAAGAAAATGCTACGATGGTGCACGCTTACTTAGAAAAAAACAGATTTACTAGCGGCAGTTTTTCTAACATTTTGCACTATGACATGAAAATTAATAAAATGGAATTGAATGCCATTTAAAAACTCAATTTTGTATTAGTAGTAGTTTATTCAAAAACAAAAAACAAGACTGTTTCAATTATCTCATCTTAACTGCGTTTGGGCAGCACTAGTAAGACGTCAGGGGGACTGACGTGTCTGACTCAGTTCCGGGGGGAGCCTGAAATATTGTAAAATGTAATAAAGCGTGAGTGTCTTTATATTTTATTTTTTTTTGTTGAGAATAGAATGTTAGCTGTCTGATTGATTTGAACAGATGAAGCCGGTAGAGTTATTCCTGAATTATTTCCTTTTTCTTTAATTACACAAGAAAAACTTATAGCTATGTACACACAGTAGCGATGATAGCTCAGTGGTTAGTGCGGTCGGTTCGCATGCCGAAGGGCGTGGGTTTAAACCCCAACTACTACAACTAAGCTTGAGCTGCCGGTGAAGGAAAACATCGTGAGGAAACCATAGCATGGTGGTAGGGTACTTTCTAGTACTCGGCTGGCTAGCTACCACCCTCAAGTTGAAAATCTGCCGCCAAGCATCTAACGGTGTGTTCCGGCAGCCTCACTTGAGAGCCAGTTTCATTCCAGGCTAGGTGTGCTTTACCATCTTCGACCACACCGTCACTTAACATCAGGTGAGCTGTGGTCAAACACCTAGCCTGTCAGCTATAAAAAAAAAACACAGTTTAGATAAAAGGCTAATTAAAAGTTTTTACTGATAGTATAAAATGATATGGTAAGATACGGATTCACACAAAAATACACAATATTTAGAATATAGTACACATAAAAAGAAACAAGTAAAAAAAAAATAGAATAGCGGCTTGCCAGTAGAAATAGTAATTTCTACTGGCAAGCCGCTTTAAGTTTAGTAAAGGAGTATTAAAAGTTCATGACAGCTAAATTTTAAAATGATGTCGAATAACGTTTTCGTATGTTTTTTTCGTAGAAGTTTAAATGTAAGCTGACATAATTATTATATAAATTTATTTTTGTTAGGAATTTATTATCATGTCAATGACATGTTATTTCGTAGTATACTTTTTTGTAATTATGTAGTTGTGACTTGCCAAGTAAAACATTTATGCGGCGATAAACGTTTGTTCTGTGTCTGGATGTTCCGTGTGTACCTACTATTGGTATGTAGGTATTTATAAAAAAATAAGCCATAATCATCATCATTTCAGCCGTAGGACGTCCACTGCTGGACATAGGCCTCCCAAATTGACTTCCATAAAGACCGGTTGGAAGCGGCTCGCATCCAGCGCGTACCTGCGGTCTTTACATGAAAACAAAACTGAACATGCTTTTTTTTTTAACGTAAAAAGTAATGAGACGAACGAGACGCTCTCCTGATGGTAAGAGATAACGCCTGTCTACGACCATTGCAGCGATACACAGAACTTTGAGTAACAAAACAACGTCCAGGGCATCGCTGCTTTGGCACTCATTATTTTGAGACTTTCGATGGTTAGTCTCAACAGCCCAGTAATTTCGCTAGCTGCAGTACCCTTCAAACCAGAACACAGTCTACACACTACTGCTTAGCGGCAGAATAACTGGTACTGCGGTGGTACCTACCTAGACGATCTCCTGCTAAGGAAATCTACCACCAAGTATAAGGCAAATAAATTAAATATATAAATAAGTAACAACTCCCCTGGCGGTAAGAAATGACGGTTAATATCATTTACCATGTTATTACAAATAACTTGTAACAAAACAGTGTCATTGTCAATTTATTTTGTTAGGATGCTTTTACGTCCGAGATTTATCTTAATTTGTTGGTAGGCATAGCTTTTTTCAAATTCTTATCTTCCTTGTATCTTTTTTTTTATCTAAGCAAACTAGGGTTGTATCGGATAGGGGCATTGATTAAGCGAACTTGCTACATCATTACGTTCTCATTACAGCTTGTTCTGGCAGCCCTGACTTGGATTAGAATGTATTTGGACGAGAAATCTTATTAGTCACTTTTTTTATTTTTTTTTAAATCTTTATTTATTAATTTAATGGGGCTTAGTCACGTAGTGACTATGTCACCCCCGTAATACACTAAACTACATTTTTTTTAACTTATAACTTATTCACTACTTTTATATACTTTTAACAGCATTTTGGCTTCCTCTGAAGCGGGTGAAGCCAAAATGCTGTTACAACACCCTACATCATAAGCAATACTATGGACACCACTAAACAAATCTTGCCTTTGCGCCTCGTTCCGGACACATTCCATCAGCACATGATGCACGTCTTCCACGATCTCACATGCAGTGCAGTTCGGTGAATCTGTCACTCCCACTTATTAGTCACTGATATAGACAATGGTCAGTTTAATTTTTTGACTACAGCTTACCTGTATATAATATTCGGTGTGGTCAATGATTGTGAACATACGTGGCCTTGAAGTCATCTAAGTTTTTTTTTCTCATGAATTACTATCAACATCATAATAATTTGATCACCATCTGACCTGATGTTAACTGAAGATGCGATCTACGATGGAGCACGCTTGCCTAGAAGATACCGATTTACTCGCGACTTGAAGGTACCCAGACTGTATTCATCGGGGAACACCCACTCGGGCAGCAGATTCCAATGTCTAGCGGTACGTATGAAGAAGGTGGAATCAAACCGCTTAGTTCGAGCTTTTGGAACATCAACCATAAAGCGGTGTCGCTTTTTGAGCCCCTGGCTGTCCAATAGTAGAATGGACAGGGTGGAATTAACAAACGAGATAATGTTCTCCTGATGGAAAGAGACGCATCTTCGCTTAACATCAGTCGGGATGGTGGTCAAACGCAAGCCTATATGATTAAAAATATTTAAAAAAAACATTAAGTGACATTATTAAATTTATGTATTTAAAACAAAATTTTAGTCTTAAGTCTTTTCTGATCCTGTGTTTACCATGTACCACAATAGTAAGCCGTATAAAAGGCCCTCTACAAAATATCTCTCGATACATCTAAGAGATACGGGAGTACCTCAGGGTCTAAATTGGTTGGATGAGTGGACGAATTCTATAATAGCTTCTACATTGGAGCAGTTTGTTTTTTAAATTGTGTTGTTTAAACTAACGTTAGTTTGATTAGATTTCTATTTAGTTTGATCTTGCTTTCGAACAAATATTGCCTAGTTTTAGTGTTATTTAGTATTTCATTATTAGTATTGGTTTACTATTACAATATCTAATGATTGAAAACATTTATAATATTCTTTTTCAATGATGTAAGTTAGAAGTGGTTATAAACGCAAAGGTATGAAATAAACCAAAAAAAAATATCGTTGTACATCGATAACATTTCGGGTGAAGTTTTGGCGGGAACGCGGAAAGAGTCGTGTCGCTCCGTTGTATTTTTTTCTAAAACAAGTGTTTTCTCGAGTGTTTATGCAATTAAGCAATTTTATTTTTGAATATATCTAATTGACAGGCTAGATATTTTACCACAGCTCACCTGATGTTTTATTTAAATTTTATTACTTATAGCACTTAAATATTAGTTTTAATACTTTTTTAGTTTTCGTGTCATTCCACGATCCCACTAATATTATAAATGTGAAAGTTTATTTATTTTTATTTATTTATTTATTTAATATTACATGACCCTTAATACCTATAATACATTAAAACATCTTATCTTAGTATATTAAGTATACAATTAGGTATTACTAAGTATTGAGTAAGTTTGGATGGATGTTTGTTACTCTTTCACGCAAATACTACTAAACGGATTTGGATGAAATTTGGTATGGAAGTAGTTGAGACCCTTGATTAACACTTGGGCAACTTTTTATCACGAAAACATGTAACGGGTAACACCGCGGGGCGCAGCTAAGTATTGTAAATACGAAAGTTTGTGAGTATGTATGTATGTTTGTTACTCTTTCACGCAAATACTTCTGAACGGATTTGGATGAAATTTGGTATGGAAGTAGTTGAGACCCTTGATTAACGCTTAGGCAACTTTTTATCACGAAAACATGTAGCGGATAACACTGCGGGGCACAGATAATAGTTTAATATTTGTAAGAAAAATTATTGCCAACGAGCGTGTCATCAAACAGATAAAGTCTTATGGAGATTAATCTATTACAATCATCGCACCAATGAGGGAAAGAGCACCATTGTGTTTTCTGCATACATCATATTCTGGGGTCATGAATCAGAGCACTTTCCACTCGGTGTTGCCCGTATTAACATTCCCATTTATATGTTAGCGATGGAAAATACGGGGAGAAATTTCATCACACTAGATACATATATATTTCTGACTAGCGGACGCCTCACAGTTTCATCCACGTAATTCCCGTTTCCGTTGGAATACAGGGATAAAAAGTAGCCTATGCCACCCGGAGATAGTGTAGCTTCCTAACGGTGAAAGAGTTTTTGAAATCGGTCCAGAAGTTTCGGAGCCTATTCAATACAAAAAAAAACAATCAAATCTTTCCTCTTTATAATAGTATAGATAGAAGATATAGACAGATTGAAGAAGAAAATAATGTTTATTTTGTAACAGAACAAAAGAAACAAAAATAACAACAAATAGAGACAAACAAGAGATTGCGATTTAGATTTTTTTTAAGTGTTGACAAGCTACGTGTTTTGACTACAGCTCACCTGCTGTTAAGTGATGCTGTGGTCGAAGATGTTAAAGCATACCTAGCCTGGAATGGAACTGGATCTCAAGTGAGGCTGCCGGAACACACCGTTAGATGCTTGGCAGCAGATTTTCAATTTGAGGGTGGTAGCTAGTCAGCCAAGTACAAGAAAGTACCCTACTACCATGCTATGGTTTCCTCACCTCACTTCACCGGAAGCTCAAGCTCATTGTTGGGGTTTGAACCCACACCCTTCGGAATGCGAACCAACCGCGTTAACCACTAAGCTATCGTCGCTACAAACTTCAAAGGATATTCTTCCAGATTGATCCCATGAAAATGTACGAGTCGTACGAGACGGTCTCCTGATGGTAAGAGATAACGTCCGTCCATGACCATTGCAGCGATACACAGAACTTTGTAGTAAAACAAAGTCCAGGGCATCGCTTTGGCACTCACTACTTTGAGACTTTCGATGGTTAGTCTCAACTACCCTGTAATTTTGCTTTCATTGGTGTTTACGTTCACTAGAATAGTCGCAATGAACTGCGTACTAAACTCTCTGTAGAAATATGTTATTTTTTTTTGTGAATAATATAAATATTTCCGAGCATTATCAGGAGAGCTTTTCAAAATCTGTCATGTCTATTAGCGTGTTTTGCTCCAAGAAATCTGTCCCCGTATGTAAACAATATTCAACAATACAAATGGAGGTAGCGAGTTTAGTTTGCGTAGCGCAACTATCGTTAGCAGACTGTAATATTGGAAACGTGTATAATGATTTATGGCCAGGGTGCCACCGGATTTTGTGTCTTGGTGTTGTAGTGAGGGTGCAGTGAATTGGTATATT
The DNA here is from genome assembly GCA_905404145.2 of Biston betularia. NCBI lineage: Eukaryota > Metazoa > Arthropoda > Insecta > Lepidoptera > Geometridae > Biston > Biston betularia. The sequence continues at coordinate 1,835,179 of FR989863.1, forward strand.
AAATTAGAATTTCATAGTCAAAGATCACATCTTTTTCTCAGAAATCAATTAGAGTTCCTAGCAATTTTTTTATGGTTGACGGATTAAGTGTTCTGACCACATTTTACCAGGTAATGAAATGTGACCATTAGTTGAGTAGCGGCATACAGTATTTTTTTTATGTTGATATTAAATTACTGTGTCGAAGATGGTAAAGCACACCTGGCCTGGAATAGAACTAGCTCTCAAATGAGGCTGCCGGAATACACCGTTAGGTACTTGGCGGCAGATTTTCAATTTGACGATGATAGCTAGCAAGTTGAGTAATATAATAAAAAAGAAAGAAAGGAAGAAAGAAAGAAAACATTTATTTTGACACACACACAACAACACACTACTAATAAAAAATTAAAAAAGACGACTAAAATAACAATAATAATAATATTTAGAAAGGTGTCGCTGTAGGGTCCAGTGAAGTCTGCATGACCTAATTCCACCTTGCCCATTCTACTATCGGACAGCCAGGAGCTTTAAAAAGCGACACCGCTTCATGGTTGATGTTCCAAAAGCTCGAACTAAGCGGTTTGATTCCACTTTTTTCATGCGTACCGCTAGACATTGGAATCTGCTGCCCGAGTGGGTGTTCCCCAACGAATATAGTCTGGGTACTTTCAAGTCGCGAGTGAATCGGTTTCTTCTAGGCGAGCGTGCTCCATCATAGACCGCATCTTCGCTTAACATCAGGCGGGATAGCGGTCAAACGCAAGCCTATCTACTTAAAAAAAAAAAAAAAGTCCACAAAAAACTGTTAGTTCTCTGCATTAGTGCTGCCGAACAATACCAACCAATAAAAACAATAAAATAAACAATCACATTTTAAAATTGTTATAAATCAAATCACCAAGACACCAATTTAGCCCAGTCCGCAACAAACAGCATGAAATGAAATAAAGAGCTGCGAAAGCTGAAACTTTACCGGATTACAGGGCATCAAGTTCTTAGCGGCGACAATGGCGACGTGTTTATATTTCACACAAATAACAATAAATACCATTTTATAACAGGGAAGCTTTAAAAAAATGCTGCTACATTTTTCACGGCAGTTAAAACAGTGATAACCATAGTTATCACTATTTTAACTAATTTTATTTGTTAATCTAAACAACTGGTTTGTTAATCTTACCAAATCAGTTCTTAACTAATCAACATCATCATCATTTCAATCGTAGGACGTCCACTATTGGGCATAGACCTCCCCCATTGACTTCCAGTGGTTCTTAACTAATTATTTGATCATCTAACCAACTGAATCGTTAATCTAAACATACTAGTTGTTTTTGTTTATTATAAAAAAACATGCATAAAAATGTAATGAATTGAGAACCTCTTCTTTTTATGAAGTCGGTTAAAACAACTGATTATTTAAGAAGATTTTATTCTTTGATAAGATATTGGGTGAAGTAATTGACTTCCAAATACCTACACAATTACTAGTCCATTTTAATGTGTCAACAATGTATGCCAAAAAAGTTTAAAAAGTGGACTTTTGACTTGAAATGTCACTCGTGGAAGCCGCACAAAGTTCAATTGAGTAATCTCTTTTGGTTTATTAACTTTGTTATGTTTTGTGTTCAACTTTAACTTTATGTTTTACACATGCTAAAACATTTTTTTAATGGAATTGTAGTGAGACGAACGATACGCTCTCCGAGGTGGTACGAAATAACGCATGTCCATGACCATTGCAACGATACACAGAACTTTTAGTAACAAAACAAAGTTAGATGAAATTTACGAAACAAATAGCCTACTTTCTATTCCAAAAACGTGGATGAAACCGCGAAGCGCAGTTTGTAAATAAATATTATTGCAAGATCAGTACAAATTGACAATGCCAGTCTTAAAATTATAACATAAAGTTAATCAGAAAGCGCTTTAATTTCATAAAGCGTTAGTAAATAAAGCGGTACCTGCTCAGTTCTTGCTTTGTCTGTGTACAACAGAAAATAGATTAAAATGGCCCCGAGCTGAAAGAACTTCAAGTTGTGAAGGCATGCAGATTAAAAACACTGAAAAAACAGCCTTTTTGAGAACAAAAGTGCACAATCCCAACTTGCGTCCGACTGTTTCATAGGCATCGTTTAGACAAGACTTTGTGGAATAAATGAGATTGGAGTGCGCGTGGATGGAGAAAGAGAGAATGAACATAAATTAATTGGATATTCTGCTGCAAAGCAGTAGTGTGTAAACATTATCGTGTTCCGGTTTGAAAGGGGTTTTTTTTTTTTAGTGTTGACAGACTAGTTGTTTGACCACAGCTCGCCTGATGTTAAGTGAAGGTGTGATCGAAGATGGTAAAGCACATCTAGCCTGGAATGGAACTGGCTCTCAAGTGAGGCTGCCGGAACACACCGTTAGATGCTTGGCGGCAGATTTTTAACTCGAGGGTGGTAGCTAGCCAGCCGAGTACTAGAAAGTACCCTACCACCATGCTATGGTTTCCTCACGATGTTTTTCCTTCACCGGCAGCTCAAACTCATTGTTGGAGTTTGAACCCACGCCCTTCAGCATGCGAACCTACCGCGCTAACCACTGAGCTATCATCGCTACAAATTATTATTGTAGCTAGAATTACAGGGCTCGACTAACCATCTAATGTCTCAAAGTAATGAGCGCCAAAGCAGTGATGCCCTGGACTTTGTTTTGTTACTCAAAGTTCTGTGTATCGCTGCAATGGTCATGGACAGGCGTTATCTTTTACCATCACGAGAGTGACTCGCTCATCTTATTACTATAAGATAAAAAATTAAAGAGTTAAAATTCTTCGATGTATTTCTTTAAATCAATCAGTAATCATGTTACAAAATATATTATGACATTTGATTCGAATATTTGCAATCGAAGCTCATTTCTACGATACTTCTTTCTTCTTTCGATTATAATCTGGAACATGGAAGCCGTAACTTAATTGTCCACGTGGGTCGGAGGTCTCCACCGGCAGTCTTCGCGCCATCGCAGGGTTAACTCAGCGTTAACCCGTAACTTGTGGGAACACTGGATCCGCAGCTATTCTCACGAACGTATCGAAGAAATGAGCTTCGATTGCAATTATTCGAATCAAATGTTATATTTTGTAAAAAGCATTCGATTCTTGTGTAGCAAGCACGTTATTGGTTTTTAGACAGTAGGTATATGAATTATTCTTTAGAAACAATTTTACCTCGATCATTTGTAAGAGACTCGGAGTCTAACTTATAAATATCGCATCAAGTTAACCAACGTTTAAAATGCTCTGTTAAACATGAGATGTCACGCGAGAAAATGAGACAGACTACTTAGAGCATAGATCAACTTTAAACAATGTTTAATAATAAAGACTTACACAAATAAATAACGATCAAGGACAATTTTCCAAAGGAATTTTGTGTGCATAGAACAAAGATTATGTGAATTTTTATGATTGCTAAATATAATTTTCAGGGTACCTATCTAATTTCTCAAACAATAAGGCCCTGTTTTTGTACTATTGGTCCATATTAAAGTAAAAGACTCGACAAAAATCGATCACTCTCTGACAAAAATTGACATGTAAATTATTTTTTTTAATTTATAATATTATTGTCTACTTTTGTATTCATTATAAATTGATTATATTATCTATTGTTACTATTGCATGCTGTCTGCACCTGCTGACTGTAATTGTTGTGACATTTATCTAGATAGGTATTTTATTTTTTCCTCTCTACTTTTAGTCATGCGATAATAATGTATGTATACAACGTTGGTGTTCATAAAATAAATAAAAGACTGAAATTTTAAGCAAGATTCGAATCAATAATCGTATTGATTCGAATCGAAATTCGAGTAATCCAAAAGCCAACTCTAGCGAAAATTCATTTGCATTTGGAACAATAATATCGTACAATCGACGTATGCCACGATTTATACCAAGATTGAAACAATTCACCGCTTCCTTGCAATCAACCGAGTGAACTTTGAAAAGGTTGATGATTTGCATAAAACATGCGTCAGAGTTTCTAACCTACGCTTTAAACTTTCGCAATATGAACATGCAATTATATCTATCACTTCTACAAAGATTATTTATAACATAAGTTGAATATTGGGTTGGGATAAATAATAAGTTTGACATTAAAAAAAATATTAAAATCAATTTTTTGGCATATATTTTTGACACATTAAAATAAATCCATTAGCTCAGAACTAGTGACAACTGTGTTGGGGTTTTTGATGTCTTACTATGACGTCATCTGATGAGATTTATCGTCAACCCCCAAATTTATTATGGGTATATAATGAAACTATATATTTCCGGTGATCACCATTTCTAATTTGTAATTCATATTGATTACGAACAGATTGCATGGTTAAAGTCGAGTGCATTCTAGCATGGCTATGCGACAACTGACGAGAGGCGACCAAGCTATGCAATGCACTCTTTCAGCAAAGAGAGGGTGCCCCTACAAACTGTGTTTCCGAAATCAATGGCTTTGCCCAATATCTTAATCAAAAACAATATGACATAAACAGACTTACATACAAACATATCGCAGGACATAAACACAGCGCCATCTGACCCCAAACTAAGCAAAGCTTATACTAAGGAAGTCAGATAACTGATAGTATACTTAAATATTTAACAACTTTTTAAAAGAATTGCGTTAATATTAACCTATAGCCCAGGAGCCGCTATATAAACGCTAAAAGTTTTGTCATGTTTGTCCCAAACCCAGGTAAGAACGATCCCCGACAATGAAACTTAGGAAGAAGTGGCTTAGCAGGTAACAGGTAGTAAAGATGAATAAAATTACACATCAAATACGTTATAGTATAAAGCTCAGATTTTAGATATTTTATTCGGACTATCATTAAAAATCACGTATCCATTGCCAGACACCTGCTCATCGCGGCTAAAGCAGTTCAAAACCGGCCAAGTGCGAGTAGACACAAAGGGTTCCTTACCATCTACAACTACACTAATATTATAAAGAGGAAAGATTTGTATTTTATTGTATGTTTGTAACCCAAAAACTACTAGACCGATTTCAATAATTCTTTCACCAATAGAATGCTACATTATCTCTGAGTAACGTAGGTTATATTTATTACTAGAATTTAATTAAAAATAAATGTCCACCCTTGCGAAGCCGGGACAAACCGCTGGTTATCTATAAAAACTGCAAAAAAAATAAATCACATTTTTTGTATGGGAGCCCCTTTAAACATTTATTTTATTCCGTTTTTTAGGATGTATTGTTGTTATAGCGGCAACAGAAATACGTGATCTGTGAAAATTTCAACTGTCTAATTTTTTTTTTTTTTATAGTAGTTAGGCTTGCGTTTGACCGCCATCCCGCTTGATGTTAAGCGAAGATTAACATTATGATTAATTATCACAGTTCATGAGATACAAGGTGTCTAAAATGTTGAATACCTGACATTTTTCAATTCTCCCAATAAATCTTTGTGAAAGTATCACTATTTACAATCCTCATATTTCTGCAACATAGAACACAATCCTCAGTGAAAAGCGTCGAGCGTGAATACTAGGTATCAGCATTTACCTTTATTCTTATCCCCGAGCAAAAATCGTCTTACGAATTCGCGGCAAATTCGTTTCATTGTCAAACTTTAACGCGACCCCCGAGGGGCTATTTTCGCTTGAGCTCTTTTGTAGGCAGTCGATGGCTCGAAATTCTTGTTCAAATAATTTCGCAAAAAGTTTGAGGAAGGGTTTTTCAGCCCCCGAGGGTGTAAACTTATCGAGTGGCGCCGCGCAAATAGAATTTTTACAGTAATAGACGTTGTGAAGGAAAATCTTATTTTCATATTCTTCGGCTGGAAATTGTCTTAGCGAAATGGGTATTGGGATAGCTTTCGAACAATTATTTACTACGGGTACTCAAATCGAACCAGGCAAAAATATTATACAATTAATTTATTATGATTTTGTTGTATCATCTATGAATTGTGTAATTTGAAAGTTGTAGTGATCATAGCTCAGTAGTCGTGATTGCATGACTCGCCACAAAGCGTGGGTTCAAACCCCAACAATGAGCTTGAGCTGCCGGTGAAGGAAATCATCGTGAGGAAACCATAGCATGGTGGTAGGGTACTTTAGTACTCGGCTGGCTAGCTACCACCCTCAAGTTAAAAATCTGCCGCCAAGCATTTAACGGTGTGTTCCGGCAACCTCACTTGAGAGTTAGTTCCATTCCAGGCTAGTTCCATCAGATGAGCTGTAGTCAAACACATAGCCTGTTAACCATTAAAAAAATGTACACTCATGTCAGTTCATGCAGACTGGAGGACCGCCGTCAAACCAATAAGTGAAATAGAGATGAAGCGTTTCTAACTCTATCTCCCTTATTCATCCGAGATGGTCACATTAACACGTCCGTAAGTTATGTAAATTCTCCATATTTTCATACACATAGTAATCTCTAAGACACATCGTCGGCACCCAAAAGGAGTCACGTATCAAAAACTTATAACTCATAACTACACGTTTTGTAGTAACATTACATCTTACACCCACGAAAACACCTAAACAATTCACACTTTAGTACCTTATCACAGCTCAAACATAAACTTTTACTGAAAAACTAGCTAATATCAAACGAAAATGTATCCTGACAAAGTTCCAGTTATTAGCCTAGTCACCGTGGTTGTAGCATGAATTTATCTGACTACACCAAGTAAGGAGTTTACCCATTGTTTTCTTATGTTCTCTGGTGTAATCTTTTCTAAACTTTAGGAGAAGCTTGTGCGTTATTTTCGAAAGAATAAGAAAGACGCGCATTAAGGTGGTACGATTTCTACACAAATAATTTTTTGCCATTTATGGACAAATGGAGCATAATTTTACAGTGATATTATAGCTACTGGCATTTATTTTGGTCTTTATTTGCGGCAGGAAATTATCGATTTTTAATATTTAGATGGCGCCATTTTTTGACTGGCAAGTGACTATCCTTTTTTACGTTTAGTGACCACGCGTTTTTTCATTTATTCCACAGATGGCGCTGTTTGCAAAGTTCGAGTAAAATGTGTAATTTAGTTACATTTGTTTAAAGCAACAATGCATATCTAATCTTTTTTACTTTAAAAAAAGAGAGTCAGTAATATTAATTTAATAAAAATCGATTTTTAATATTTTTTTGGAATCGATAACTAAAAATCGATTATAAGTAAACAATAATCGATTAACATAAAAATCAATCTTTTTTTTCACATCCCTTCTTTATATGAATCTAGTTAATTAAGAAGCTAAAATAAATGCAAATAATGATTATTATTAAAATTATTTCATGCAATAATTCATGATAAATGCAATTATTGCTCTATTGTTACTTACACAAGTGTCATTTATCTATGAACCTAATTCTTAACTCAACACAGACAAAGTCACGGGCGCAAGCGAGTGGAAACTAAAATAGAAATTATAATAGCCTAAGTATCTGATATAATTAAACGCATAAATAAAATACTAAAAGATTTTAAAATATTTGCAGGTGCGAAAACATAATACAACTTCAGTACGGAAAATATCACACAAAGTAATTTTATTAAATGCATGCGTTAGTTTGTTTACAAATTTGTATTGTTAATAAGTTAAGCCACACGCTCGAAACAACACCAATATAAAGTGGAAACTCTTCACAAATCCATAACTAACACAAGAATGTTTTCCTCACCCATCTAATTATTAAATTAATTATATTGACATGCTTAGACACAATCTTAGCGTGATTTTAAACGAAAGCTCATTATGTAAATAATAACAAATAAACAAGAATCTCTGTAACGAATTCATTACGATCTCAACACGAGAGCAATTCGATTCACAGCTGGGAAGTATGTTGTTATTCTACGCGCGACTAGTGTTGGGATAGGGATAGAAGAGTCCGTACACGGGTTCAGTCTTGCACAACACATTTTCTTTTGTTTTTAATTAATATAAGATAGAAAGTGTACAAAAAGTGCGGTTCTATGTGCGAGCTAAGACAAGACCGGCTACTCAGCTTTGTCTCCATGAAGAAGGTCACCGTGTGTGACTGAAACTATAGTGTAGTGTGTAGTGTAGTGTAGTGTAGTGTTTGTCCACAGCTCACCTGATGTTAAGTGAAGATGTCGTCGAAGATGGTAAAGCACACCTAACTTGGAATGAAACTGACTCTCAAGTGAGGCTGCCGGAACACACCGTTAGATGCTTGGCGGCGGATTTTCAACTTGAGGGTGGTACTACCCTGTACTTTGTTTTGCTATTAAAAGTTCTGTGTATCGCTGCAATGGTCATGGACAGGCATTACCACTTACCAACAGGAGAGCGTCTCATTCATCTTACTACTTTTTACAATAAAAAAATGCTTACGCGGAATTAATTACTCACGTTTAATTATATACGCCGTACGTACGTATAGTCTGCTGGGCCTATGTCCAGCAGTGGTCGTCCTACGGCTGAAATGATGATGATGATGATGATGAATTATATACACGGTCACTTCGCATGCCGAAGGGCGTGGGTTCAAACCCCAACAATGAGCTTGAGCTGCCGGTGAAGGAAAACATCGTGAGGAAACCATAGCATGGTGGTAGGGTACTTTCTAGTACCCGGCTAGCTAGCTACCACCCTCAAGTTGAAATTGAAGCATCTAACGGTGTGTTCCGGCAGCCTTCCTTGAGAGTCCGTTGCATTCCAGGCAAGGCGTGCTTTAACATCTTCGATCACACCGTCACTTAACATCAGATGAGCTGTGGTCAAACACCAACCATAAAAAAAAAGTTCTCTTAGCAGATGTGCTTACCATCTTCAGCCACAAATACTCAATCTTTATATGTCTCTACAATTCGTTTGTGATTTAATCTGTCTGTTTCAATAAAAAGGACTAACGCTGTCGCAACACTAATTTCAACAATTTTACTTAGAAAATTTTACCGCGCCTTCCAGAACCCCGCTGAGTCCACAAATAGGACCCCTGTATTCTTAAACGTTAAAATATGTACTAATGACACTTAATAAAATTCCTTTTAGGCCGACCATAAATTGGCCTAAACGCAGCCCTTTTTTTATATGAAATTATTTGTCGTTTTATGACGGTAGGTATATTATCCTTCCTAATTTGGGTAATAATGTGTAATGAAAACGGGCAGGAGACTTAAACGTGTTTTGTGGAATGACGGTCATGGGGAATGGAAATGTTGTTGTTGGTAAATTACAACAATTTGTTGTTTTGATGTTTATTGCGGTAACAGCATGTTCCGTTCTTATGTGGTTTCCTTATCTTATCACATACGCAAACAATATTTTTTTCATCCCCCCCATCTCGGAAAGAGTATTTTTGCTCTTCGATATCTGAGTGCAAAAGTTTTTTTTTTTAATGTAAAAAAGTAATGAGACGAACGAGACGCTCATCTGATGGTAAGAGATAACGCCTGCCCATGACCATTGCAGCGATACACAGAACTTTGAGCAACTAAACAAAGTCCAGGGCATCACTGCTATGGCACTCATTACTTTGAGACTAGATGGTTAGTCTCAACAGCCCTGTAATTTCGTTAGCTGCAGTACCCTTTAAACCGGAACACAGTAATGTTTACGCACTACTGCTTAGCGGCAGAATAACTGGTACTGCGTTGGTACCTACCTAGACGACCTCCTGCTAAGGAGATCTACCACCAAGTGAAGTGACGCTTGTAATTCGGCACTTTATGAATAAAACACCACCATTTGTATGCATGCAAACACTCGACAAAACACTAATGTTGGAAACCCACGTCCTACAGCTCTTGAAGTAGACATACTACCAATGAACCAACAGGGCTGAATTGCAAGCATTAGGCTTATATGACTGGCTTTAGTATGATTTCTTCTCCAAAAAGCTATATCAGCTTTTAAATTCGTACAAAGCTCGCTAGAGTTTCGATAATTCAAACGGTCCATAGATTTAGGTATAAACATATTAATTATGTTCCAATGAGCGATAGAAATAGAAGTAATAATGAATTATATCCCTCCTTTATCATGTATCTGCTCACACGTGGTGTTAATTAGATGAACACACAAAAAATAACCATATCCCTGGTGGTAAGACCGCTGAAAGTGGTGATTATGACAAATATTTTACGTTGTTGTAAGTCTAAACAAACTGATCACATGGCGGCGCGTGCGGCAGGCGCGCGCGTGCCGCGTGCGGAAGCTCTTCCAGGCGTCACTCGTGCGAACCGATACTGCTCGGTATGCCCCTACTACCCAGGCCATTCATCTGCTCAACGACCTGCTTGCTCACTAACCACAATTAGATATATTTGTCGACAAAATGGACCTATTCATGTGCTGTGCTATCGCCTTCATTGGTGATAGCAACAATAGTAAATAAATAATAATCATTAGTATAAATAAGTTATTTTGAACTGTATTTTTATGTAATGTTGACTCTCTGTGCGCTTTGGAGTAATCTGTAAGCACAGGGAGTATCTATTGTACGATAAATAAATAAATAAATAAATAAATAAATAAATAAATAATGGCCATTTCTCCACCGCCATACATCCGAACTTCTAATAAAATATGTTATTCGAAATAAGTTAAAAAAGGAAAGTAAAAGTAACTTTAAAATAAGTTATTCGTTATTCTCTTCCTATGACAGCCCCGTTGGCTCATTGGTAGTATTCTGCCTGAGTACAAGCGAGACGAAACACACAGTGGCGGGTAGGCAGAAAATTTGTTTGTGGACACAGTAGCGGACTAATGAGTAGACTATTAGCAATAATAACAAAGCAGGAGATTCTATTACGTATCGCGTTCGCTTTACATGATTTTAGTCAAGTTCCAACACGTCGTGGTCAGCCTCACCTTTCTACCGGCGCGGCGGCGGTTGTCAGCATCCCAAATAAGATGTCGACAAATACGAGAGGTATCCTGCTTTATTAATAAAACAATTCCTGTATGATTCCGAGAAACTTATTCTATTTTCTGGTCCGTTTGACGCTTGGATATTAAATTATACCTAATCATAAATATTCTACGTGTTAGGACATACATCATTTATGAGTGTTAATAAATTAGTTGAAAGTTTTTAGTAAAGTAATGTTTTCTGTTCTTTAACACGCTTTTATTAGCTTCATTTGTAACAAATTGATCGATTCAGGCATTACTTTGCGGAAGTTTATTGTGAGTGTTCAAGGTATATATTCAGTTTATTTCCGCTTAAAAGTCGTGTAGGTTACATGAGGATTTAAATTTAATTTATTATATTATCTGTATTATATATTAATGACTTATGGCGCTGAAACGTGGTCTCTGACTGTGTGCCTTCTTGGTAAGCTCAAAGTAGCACAACGCGCTATGGAGAGGGCTATGCTCGGAGTTTCCCTACGAGATCGAATCAGGAATGAGGAGATCCGTAGACGAACCATAGTTACCGACATAGCCCAACGGATTAGCAAGTTGAAGTGGCAGTGGGCAGGGCACATAGCACGCAGAACTGATGGCGATGGGGCTGCAAAGTTCTGGAGTGGAGACCACGGACCGGCAAGCGCAGCGTAGGACGTCCACCCACAAGGTGGACAGACGACCTAGTAAAGACCACAGGAACGCGCTGGATGCGAGCCGCTTCTAACCGGTCTTTATGGAAGTCAATGGGGGAGGCCTATGTCCAGCAGTGGACGTCCTACGGCTGAAATGATGATGATGATGATGATATTATCTGTATATTTAGAAGATATAAAAAAAAAAAAATGTGAAAAAAGTGGGAAACAAGCGACGGGCCACCTGATGGTAAGTGGTCACCGCCGCCTATGGACCTGCAATACCCGGGGTATTGCCAGTGCGTTGCCTACCTTTGAGGGCACTATTCACACTTCGTTTGAAGCTCTGTAGGCTGAAACCTCAAGGATGCCTCTACACGAGACAAAAACTAATTAAAATAACCTCAAGTAAATATAAATAAAATAAATATAGTAGGTCATTACACACAGCGCCATCTGACCCCAAACTAAGCAAAGCTTGTACTATGGAAGTTAGTTAGTTTCGGATCAGATGGCGTTGTGTGTAACGTCCTACGATATTTATTTGTTTATTTGGTAGTAAGCACTTCATAACAGTTTTTTCCTCGTGAATATACAATTAGGTACATATTCCGCAATAACTGACCACAAACTGAACCAAACTTCAAGTTATTAGCAAAACCTTTCAGCCGTGCCTTCCGCCCGTACATTGTAAATATAACTTTTACGTCCGTAACATTGTAAGAAGTAGTTTGACGTCTCAAACCCATGCTCGCGTTTTACGACGCACTAAAGACGCAATGAAAGTTGTAGTGAATTTTGCGAAATGTTCAAATGCATGGGTTGAAGTTTAGATGACGCGTTTGGAGCATTCGTTTTGCTACCAATGAACTTTGTTAGTATATTGACTGTTGGTTCATTGGTAGTGTGTCTGCTCCAAGATCTAAAAGGCGTGGGTTCGATTCCCACCCAGGATAAACATTTTGTGGTGTAAACGAATGTGTGTTCTATATCTGGGTGTAATTATATGTGTATGTATTTACAAAAAAAAGTATGTGAGTATTCTATCAGTTATCTGACTTCCATAGTACAAGTTTTGCTTAGTTTGGGGTCAGATGGCGCTACATGTTGTCGGGATAAAAAGTAGTCTAAGTTTTAATCCAGGGCCTCAACTACAATACAAGTAGGTACTCAAGTACAATATGAGTATCTTCAAATCCAGAGTAAACAGGTTCCTTCTAGGTAAGCGTGTTCCATCTTAGACCGCATCGTTGCTTCATATTAGCAGGATGTGGTCAAACGCAAACTTATTCAATAAAAAAAAACGACCTTCACACCAAATTTCACCAAATCCGTTCAGTAGTTTTTGCGTGAAAGAGTAACAAACATCCATCTATCCATCCATCCCAACTTTCAGATTTATAACATTAGCGGGATACACAAACGCGATTAGCCATAGAAAAAAGAAACCGTATAGTCGCACACAATAACCTTCTTCATTGGTAATTTAAAGATGTGTGACGTGCCCCGTTCGTAGTATTTATACAAGCCCAGTGTCAGGTCGGTGCCGGTTACCGCGACCGATGACTCCCCGGGGGCTGATACCCCTTACCCCACGACACTGAATTAACCTAAATATAGTTAAAGCATTGTATTTACGGTGGTTGAACCTGATTTTACTGAGATATTATTCGTAATATTTAGTCACCATATTGCTGTTGTATAATTCATAGGGTACTTGCGATCCATCCCAGGTTTGTACGTGTACAAATAATGTCGATGGCTTTTCTCTACCGTTTTCTCTATTGGGACCGTTCAAGTATTAAGTAAACAGAATGATATTAATTTTCAAGTTATACTAAGTTTATCATAAAGGCTTGCTAAAATCAATATTTTTTTAAATAAAATAGTAATGAGTTGAACTATATGCTTGTCGGATGGTAAGTGATAACGCCTGTCCATGACCACTGCAGCGATACACAGAGCTTAGAATAGCAAAACAAAGTTCGGGGTATCGCTGCTTTGCCGTTTATTACTTTGAGACTTTCGATGGTTAGTCTCAACAGCCCTGCAGCTGTCACTAGCTGCAGTACCCTTCAAAGTGGAACACAGTAATGTTTACAGTTTTAGATTATCTGGTACTGCGGTGACACCTAGACGACTCCTGCTAAGGAGAGCTACCACTAAGTAAAATATTATTATTGTTTTTTTAGTGGCAAGCATTGATAATTATCTATAACTAGCAAAATTACTGGGCTGTTGAGACTAACTCTATCAAAAGTCTCAAAGTAATGAGCGCCAAAACAGTGATGCCCTGGACTTTGTTTTGTTACTCAAAGTTCTGTGTATCGCTGCGATAGTCATTGACAGGCGTTATCTCTTACCATCAGGAGAGCGTCTCGTTTGTCTCATAACTTTTTGCATTAAAAAAAAACCTAACTAAAAAAATAATAATAATAAGTAACTACTGTTCAAGAGTTTTTATTTTAGAGAACATCTTTTTAAAATGAATATCGACAAACTATAACCTCGCCGACATCACTGTTTACCATCAGGCGATTGGTGGTCAAACTAAGGTTTGTTTCTAATAAAAAAGTAATTTCTACAATTTAAATTTAAAGTATTACAGTAATCTTTGTTAAATTAAAATGTATCTCAAAACAATACAAAATGAACGTTAATTGAAATACAAAATTAATTTCAGGAATACCTAACACAAGAACTGAAACTTAAACATTTGTAGTAATTAATTAAATAATAAAATCTTAGATTAATTGTTTCAATGCTATATTCTTTAATTATTTTCGTTACCAAAATAATAGAGTCGTAGAGAAAAAAAATTCTAAAATGACATTCTGCGAAAATTACGTTTTGAGAACGATACTTTGTGCGAAAATAACGTTTTGCGATAACAAACTTTATGTTATAATGAACGTTTTGAGAAAACGGCATTCTGCGAACAAATTTTGATTTTGTTTGTGAAAGTGATTTATTATGCGTAAGTGACCAAATTTTTCACGATGACTTTTCACGTTCTGCGTCACGACTAGTTAAATAACTCAAATAAAGTTCAAAAACAGTTATTTCTGCCACTGTTTTTATTTTTCAGTGTTGTAAACATTACTGTGTTCCGGTTTGAAGGGTACTGTAGCTAGCGAAATTACTGGGCTATTGAGACTAACCATCAAAAATCTCAAAGTAGTGAGCGCCAAAGCAGTGATGCCCTGGACATTGTTTTGTTACTCAAAGTTCTATGTATCGCTACAATGGTCATAGACAGGCGTTATCTCTTACCATCAGGAGAGCGTCTCGTTCGTCTCAATACTTTTAACATAACAAAAAAATGTCCTGCGATATATATTTATTTATTTACTTGCATGTGTCTGACAATACTGTGCATTTAAAACTAGTTTATATTACTCTCAAAGAAGACAGTAAATACATTTTAAAAAATGCCGATTGCTTAGCATAGGTACTCGCATGCACTGGTACATAAATAATTATTCATTGGCAGTTATAAAAGCGGCCCAAAAGAAGCGGGAAATGAATTACTTGTTCATTCAAACTGTGTAAGAATTATAATTTTATTGCAGAATGTAATTTATAGGAAATTACGAGCTACACCCGTACGGGAATATGAGTTCACTTATCTCTGGAGACGACGTCGGAATGCTAAGCAGAAATTCTGAAGGGCTGGGAGACAACGACAAATTTGATTACTCGAAGAGTTCACTCACGTTCTTCAATACTATAGGTACAACATTTTTAGGTAATACTAAAGTTATGGGTCATTTATTCATTTATTTATTAAAAATTTTTACTTCGTTTCACACCATCCTCATCGTCCTACATATTACAATCCAAGAATTAAAAAAAAAATTGTATTGCACTAATTTATAATATTTTTGAATTGAACATGTCAAAATAAAAAAACATTACAATAAAATTAAAACAAGTATGTATTGTATATTATTATATAGTCAGTAAGAGTTAAAATTACTTATTAGTGATTACAAAATCTATTAGTTTGCAATAATTTATTTTTATTAATTTTTTTAAGTCTTCAGTTTAAAAATCTTTTGGGCATAACTGTTATTTTACAAGAGAAAAGTCGAAATTTATAGTCATAACAAAATTTCGCCATCAATGTTATTTACTTATATATATTTCGAAATCACAATTATGTAAAGGTACAATTTACTCCCCGCAGTCCTGAATAAAAAGTAGATTAATTCAGAGTAAACTATCTTCATTTTAATTTACATATAAATCCAACTATCCTTTTCAGCATGAAGAAGTAACGAAAATGCAATCTGTGTGAATGCAATCTGTTCATGAATGAATGAATTCACATTTCATTCATTCATGAATAATAAATTATCTCAATTGGGACAGTCAATATATCGACAATAATTCAAAGGAGCTATAGCGATACCGCTTCATGGTTGATATTCCAAAAACTTGTTCTACCTTCATGGTATGAAATGCATTACAAAGGAATTTGCTGCTTGAATGGATGTCTTCAAGTTGCCAGTAAATCGGTTTCTTTTAAACGAATGTTCTCCACCAGAGACCGCATCTCCACTAAACATCAGGCAAGATAGCGGTCAAACGCAATCCTATATGTAATAAAAAAATATTATTATTATATATACCTATGACTTATTTATAGTAATGTAACTGAAAGCGTTGTAAAGTCAATAAATAATTATAATTCTGATATTTGGGTGACGTACAGCAGCTAGTTGACTGGAAGTTAATGGTCAACGCAGAAGTAATTAAAACTAGCCATCATCTCCCAGTCTACGATACCGCTTCGCCTCTGAGCTGAGAATAGGCCTCGAGTACTTTCGGTTTACTTAAAATGAAATTTTCTAGAGACGTTAGCACTTATTTGGTTTTTACAAGAATACTTTGAAATGGCGGAGGCAGTATATAATTAAATTGAAGGGGGAAAAACCAGTTACTGCAGAATTTTATAGCGGTTATAGATCAGTGGTTAGCGCGATCGGATCATACGCCGAAGGGTGTAGGTTCACACCCCGGTAATAAGCTTGAGCTACCGGCGAAGCGGCTCTTCGATCACGCCATCGCTTAACAGCAGGTGAGCTGTGGTCAACCTGTGTCACCTATAAAAAAATCCCATTGTTTCTCAAACTTAATTTTAATTTAATATTTATTCATTTAATAATTTATTCATTGTAATATATTTTTTTCGATACAAGAGAAATTGTTTTAACTAATAATAACATTAAATTTAAGATTTAAAAAAACCCCGGCAATTCTACTAGTTCTAGTTGTAAAAAAAAATGTAATCAGCCATTTTGTGGCGGCGGCCATCTTGGACTGATTTTTATCAAACATAGCTAAAAACACTCCCGACTACTATTCACGTTTCAAACAAAATCAAAATCGGTTTATTCGTTCGGGAGCTACGATGCCGCAGAAAGTATAATATCTTTTTGAGCCAAATGAAGTAAATGACAAGAATTATGCTATTGTAACGTTCAATAGCCTTTAAATTCAAATTGTATATAAGCAATTATACCCCATGACTAGTTACCCCATATTTAAGCCCCTGAGAATGTGGGGCTTATTAGACCCCACGTTGTCTTCCGATACAATTAGATGATTTATGGAAGGATCTTAAATTTTGCAATTTAGATTGTTGTGAATGCTGATCCTGTGGTCTTATGTCATTTTCTCCTAAATATTGTTAAGCTATTTTGGAATGAAAATCACCTACAGCGAATAAAATATATAAGCCTACCGTAAGCTTTATATTTGAATATGTTTTATCTAGCTTTATATTTGAACTCACTTGGTGGTAGATCTCCTTAGAAGGAGGTCGTCTAGTTAAGTACCACCGCAGTACCAGTTATTCTGCCGCTAAGCAGAAGTGTGTAAACATTACTATGTTCCGGTTTGAAGGGTACTGCAGCTAGCGAAATTACTGGGCTGTTGAGACTAACCATCAAAAATCTCAAAGCAATAAGCGCCAAAGCAATGATGCCCTGGACTTTGTTATGAACTGCAATGGGCATGGGCAGGTGTTATCTCTTACCATCAGGAGAGCGTCTCGTTCGCCTCATTATTTTTTACATAAAAAACAGCCTAAGAAACTTGTTTACTCTAGATTTGAAGACGCCAATATTGTATTTTTTTTTGTAATATTAGAGACTCCAACGAATTGAGACCCTCCTCCTTTTTTGAAAGCGGTTGAAAACAATTAATCCTACAAGATAGATACTAAACGCAACCATTTAACGAATAAAAACTCGGGTAATTGTCTTGTCCACGCGAGAGATACAAATTAAACTTCTTGTAGAAACCTCTAACAATTCTACGCTGCAAAGGAAAAGTGGCGTATGTGCGATCGCAAATTAATAAGTGTATTTACAGTGAAAGTAATAAATCCGGATATTATATATAATGAGTGATTTAATAAATTTTTTTTAAAGATGCGTGATCTATCAAACCGACATCGCTGAAAACGCTTCCTTATACGATGTTCCGGAAAAAACTTAAGACTTTGTTAGTAGAAAAATGTTATTATTGCTTAAAAGATTTTTTAAATGATCTTAAAATGTAAATTGCTTTAGTTAATTATATTTTATTTTATTTTGACTTGACCATTTACCTAATATTATATATAACGGCGACCCAGCAGGCACAGAGTTTTTAGAAACGGTGACGTCAGCACAGCTGAATGTGCCTTCACAACGGCCGCCCCTACCACCTAACCTAGCGTACTCGTTGTGAAGTCATTTTACACTTTATTAACAACTAAATAATAACAAGTGAATACACATGGAACCATATCTAAGTCTAATTACTTAAACTTATTTTAAGCCCTTTTTGTTAACATTAAATCTGCTATCTAATAGTTAAATGGGATTTAACAATTGAGTTGAGAGAACACGCGCGCCACGCCTTGCGCGCGAACTTCGCTTTGATCATTGTTGAAGTCTTTTAAATTTAAACTTAGTTAATCCTAGTTTTAAATGTAACCAGTACCGCTTATAAATTATGAAATGAATTTAGAAAACAATTACATGACATTAAATAGGAGTTCAAAGATAGAAGCTTGAGGCACAGTCTTTATTTGCAGTCATCATGATAGCAAACTAAACTCGACATTTTAGTGTGAATTTAAGTATCTTAACCACAAGTATCATGCCTTAACCTATTCTAATCATCCGTAAACACATTCTATTGATTACTTGTACTTAATAATATTTATGTTGGCTGTTGCGCCGACATATATTTTGAAATTAACATAAATGTTATTATTTTAAATCAATTATTTATATATATCAAACTTGACATTGTTTATTTTAATTTATACTATTTTCTGCAATTTGTTCTTTACTAAATTCATATGCCGAGTTACGGCAAAATAGGAGAAATTACTAATAACTAAAATAACACCAATGTATACCCTATTTTCCGTTAATAAATCTCATTTCATTTTAAAAATAGCCCACTGACAAACCAAACAGCGAATCACTTATTGAATTGTTTTGATATTTTATAGGAATAAAAGATTATGAATGTGGTAATAAAGTTGGTATGTATGATGTCATAAAGCTGCTCATAAGTAGTGAGTTGGTTAAAAATGACCCTGTATATAGGACGGTACTTACGGTACTTTTCTTCAAGACTACAGAATTGTTTCACTACTGTTATTCCGCCCGTAAATGATTAAAAACTTTAAACAGAAATGGAAACAAATTGAAAACTTTGTTAGAGAATTAAGAAAAAAAAAACTAAGACGTTTCGCGTCGAGAGATAGAAAATGGTCGGTGATAAAAGAAGTTTAAGAAAAATCATTCAGTGTTTCGTAACAACGTGTCAGTTTGCACAACTTTATGTGTCAAGCTTTTTAATTTTCTGAAATTTAATTTAATTGACATGAAAATTGTTTTAAAAAACGAATTTACAAAGAGTTTTCTTTAGAAAATATATTCACATTGTATTTATTTTGTTCTTTCGAAAGTACATTAACGTTTAAATTTGATATTACTACTACTATTAAATATTAAATTTAATATACTTGGTGGTAGATCTTCTTAGTAGAAGGCTGTCTAGGTTGGTACCACCGCAGTACCAGATATTCTGCCGCCAATGTGTGTAAAATTACTGTGTTCCGGTTAGCAGGGTCATGCAGCTAACAAAATTGTAGGACTGTAGAGACAAACCATCGAATATCTCAAAGTAATGAGCGCCAAAGCGGCGATGCCCTGGACTTTGTTTTACTATTCAATGTTCTGTAATGGTTATGGGCGTAACCTTTTACCATCACAAGAGAGTTTCGTTCGTTTTATTACTTTTAAATCAAAAAAATACAGCAATTGTCACTGCTAAAATGGCAGTTGGCTGGATATATGTCGCAGAACCCATAACCGCTGGGCTGAGACGCCCTGAAGCTTAATGGAGTGACGATATACGTAAGAGAGCTGGCGATGGATGAAAGCGAAAAGCTGAAGATCAGGCTGAGTGGTACTCCACACAGGCCTCTCCGTGAAGCGTGTCTTTCGTATCCAGGAGTGGACGTCAATATGCTGTTGACGATGATGATGGTAACAACTGTCAATTAGATGCTAAAAAGAAAAAAAATTGAGTGTCCGCTACATACCTAGCTGTATAACTTCATTTTTAAAATACTGCTGAAAGACTAAACTAAAAAGTTTTCCAGGTAGCAGTACCGTCAGAAAAATGTACCTACTTATAAAAACTTTTCACTTCAAGAAATTATTAGTGATGTATTTAATGGAAACAGTGGTTTTGAGTCATTTTTGTTTTACGTATACGGAATTACTCACGTTTGGGTACTTTGACTATAAATTTGGCCACAATTTCATAAGATTAATATTCCGACTACAGAAAAAAAACTAAAAGTAAAGAGGATAATATTTTTTATGGTTGACAACCTAGGTGCTTTTGTTCTCTTGCAGCTTAAGCTGTACTTTGAACCGACCATGCCAACCACTGAGCTATCATCGCTACAAAAAATTTAGCCTATGTTACCTAGACTGTATTAACGAATTGACTGCTACCCAATTCCTCAAAATCAAACGCGTAGTTTGAGTACTACGGTAGTAAATACAAAAAAAAAAAACGCTTCTTTTGATTTTGCCATAGTCCCTACTAAATATTACAAGATATATTAAAAACCCTCAACAGGTGTATAGTATTCTACAAGCCCTTTCATTTTATACTCATATTGAGGAAGTTGTAAAAACATATGTAGTCCGCCATTTTGTGGCGGCGGCCATCTTGGACCGATTTTCATCACACATAGTTAAGAACACTTCCGACTAACTCACCTTCGGTTAATCCGTTTGGGAGCTACGATGCCACAGACAAACACAGACGCGTCACACTTATAACACCCTGTCGTTTTTGAGTCGGGAGTTAACAATTCTTGATTTTTTTTTCCAACGCTCACCTATACGCTTTTCTACGTTAGAAGACACGACATAATTCAATTTATCATAGTGATATTAAGTGTTGCTACACTTTTCAGCATACAAAGTCTTAGCACGTATCTCGTATTTCTAACCACTATCACACTTTATTTCAGATTTTAACTTTAAGTTCTTCATATAACTGTCATAAAGATTAATGGTAAGATACCCCATCAGGATTGCCTCGGATTAGGAATGTTATGATTATTTTAGTTTTAACTTTCGAAAACGAAAGTTGAAATTAATCTAGATTGAAGTTTAGCCAAGGTCGTCTAGGTATCAGATAGTCTGCCGCCAAGCAGTAGTGTGTCAACATTACTGTGTTCTTATTCAATAGGCATTGAAGAAGCTGTTTTAGACCTATTTTATAATATAAACAAATGTTTGTTCTGTGGTTAGGTATTCTGTATGTATTTGTAAAAAAAGTATTCTATCAGTTATCTGACTTCCATCATACAATATTTGATTAGTTTAGGGTACTATGAACCACATTCACCAAAACATTATCACAATAATATTGACGCCACGAAAATAATGTCAAATAAAAATTACAAATAATTTGAAATAGTCAGCACAAATAGCGTCAAATTTAGCGATGCCTCAGACTTGGTTTCGTTTTTTAAAATTCTTAGTGCCGCTCTGTAATGGCCATGGATATGTATTATCTCTTACTATTAGGACAGCCATGTTGACTCAGCGTTAGTATATGTGTTTTAAGAGCTGTAGAGCATGGGTTCGATTTTCACCCAGGGCAAACATTTCGTGGTATAAACAATTTTTTCTGTGTCTAACTGTTCTGTATGTATTTACAAACAAAAAAACATTTGAATGTTCCATCATACAGGCTTCGGTTAGTTTTGAGTCAGAGGGCGCTGTGTGTAAAATCCTACGATATTTATTTTGATCAGGAGAGCATCTCGTTCGGCTCATTACATTTACATTAAAAAATATTCTAGAGGATTAAATTTTTACTAAACATAAAGTTTCCTAGTCATACATCACGATGCCACCTTAAATTCAAAACCCATGCCCTTTCCCTCACGGTTTATTTCAGACGCTTTTAATTTTTATTGCGAGGCGTTTCACGTCGCAAAACGGGGAAATAAAAAGTTCAGAGTGCAGCAGTATACGTGCAATTAAATTAATTAAAGTCGTCGGTACACTGACGGACGTATCGCGTCCTCTTGTTTTAAGATGTCATTTGATTTAACTGGAGCTTTTTAGACCCAGACCGCAGCGCAGGGTTACCTTTTATGCGACGGGATTTTTACGTTTTGTTAATTAATTAAAGAAGCGTGTAGGGTTTTATTTGAATTGAGTTTGTTCGGATAATTCTTTTAAAATATTTAATGTTTCAGCTAGATTTGGAATTATATATTGTCGGTTTTTTGTCGTATACTCTATGGTGTGCCTCCAACACAACGACACGACCAGACGCTCGACCAAAAGACACCTTACAGTTGAACTAAGGTGGTTCGATTTCCATACAAACAAATTTTAGCCCTTTATGGACAAATGGAGCATAATTTTACAGTGAAATAACAGCTACTGGCATTTATTTTGGTCTATATTTGCGGTAAATCACAATTGCTTGATTAAAACAGTTAATTATTAGCATATTTAGCATATTATATTCATTTTGAAAATTTACAATTTTTTCAAAATGATTGTAAATTTAAGGTCAGTGCGCGTTTGTACCAAATCATTTAATGAAAACTTTATAGTTTTCTGTACCTCATTTAGGAGAACGGACCACTCAGGTGATAGATCCTACTAAAATTTTAAAAGTTTGGAAGAATGTATTTAACATTAATAGTAACTAACAGAAACACTATTGATTTTCCTATATGAAGACAATCTGTACAAAAATTAAGATTAATCCCACTAGTATTATAAATGTGAAAGTTTGGATTGACGCATGTTTGTTAGGGCCGCCTTACACGTTCAATCATGATCACGATCCGCGATCCGCGATCCGCGATCATGATTTCAAAATTTCTAGATATTATGCGATCCGGAGCATCAGTCCGTCAATCCGCTTCGTACACGATCAGTCTGGATCGCGATCATTGATCGCGGATCGCGGATCGCGGATCGCGCGGAACGTGTACGGGCTGCCTATCTCTTTCGCGCAAAAACTACTAAACGGATTTGAATGAAATTTGGTACGGAAGTAGCTGAGACCCTTCATTAACACATAGGCTAATTTTTATCCCGAAAACATGTAACGGGTAACACACCGCGGGTAGTACAGCGTAATATTATCTACTCCACAAAAATTATTGTCTCTCTTTAAACGAGTAGCGGATATGGATCGTAAGCTACAATCTGCGGTTTTAAATCATTCGAGACGACAGAACATCTGCGTGAGCGCACCTGCTTTATTCGAGAACGATTGGCTTATTTATAAGGTATTCTATAGTACTTGTGGTATTCCGGAGTTAAATCTTTAGTGTATTTCCGCTTATAAGTCGTTTTGGTTACAACAAGGTTTAATATAACCTGAAATAATTAATTAGTTTTTTTACCACTAACAATTTCTAATAAAAAATTATCCGAAATAAACTTAAAATATGATACAACTTTTGTTTATCACCATCATCATCAGCATATCGAATCCCACTGCTGCCCATGGGCACGAGACACGTTACTCAGCCCAGTCTTCGGTTTTTCGCTTTTATCCACTGCCAGCTGTCCTACGTATTTAAGTAGTCTACGCAATACGGTTTACAATCGCGTAACTTTCTCGTGAGCACCTAACGGGAATCGCAATAAAGAATCTCAGAGTACGGGGGCTGGACTTTGTTACCCAAAGTTCTGTGTATCGCTGCAATAGTCATGGAGATGCGTTATCTCTTATCATTAGGAGAGCGTCTTGTTCGTCTTATTATTTTTACACAAAAATGATGAAATTTCATGTTACCACAACTTATTTTTACTAGGGCATGAGGAATATGGTAAAATTAAGAAATTACTGTATAATGTTTTTTTAACATAGTATACTCGAAAAAATATAAATGTTTGACAATGACAAAATAAACAAAGTGAGATTCCAAAAACAAAGAAGAAGAGGACAGCCTTGTCTGTCTTATTTACACAAAAAAGAAAAAACAATCACGTTGTAATTTTAACAAAAAAAATATAAGTTGTTATAATATCTCAAGTAAGTAATCAATATTGCTTTCAAGTACCTCAAAATAATTGTAGCTAATACGACGTCAACTAATTTCTTCCACACAGACCTTACCGCAAAATATACGACCAACACATGGCCAGAACCAACTGTTCTACAACATCCAAACACAGATTAAGGAATTAAAGATGGTTAACTACGTACACACTGTCACTACATATTACTCAGCAATTTTTTGGTTGACTTTAAAGACTAGTGACTCCCAATTTAGCAACTAAGAAATATGAAATTAGGGAAATGTTTTTTTGATTACTTTCATTGTAAATTATTGAGGTATTTGATAAGTATACAAACAACATCCATTATGATTCTCTGATTTTTTTTTTATGTAAAGGTAATGAGACGATCGAGGCGCTCTCCTGCTGGTAAGAGATAACGCCTGCCCATGACCATTGCAGCGATACACAGAACTTTGAGTAACAAAACAACGTCCAGGGCATCGCTGCATTGGCACTCATTACTTTGAGACTAGATCGTTAGTCTCAACAGCCCAGTAATTTCGCTAGCTGTAGTACCCTTCAAACCGGAACACAGTAATGTTTGCACACTACTGCTTGGCGGCAGAATATCTGGTACTGCGGTGGTACCTACCTAGACGACCTCCTGCTAAGGAAATCTACCACCAAGTAAAGATTAGATACTAACCGCAACTTTGTTAGTGAAACGCAACCTTTTTTAAGAGCTCTTAAAAAAAGGTTTGCTTTTAACGCAAACTAGCTGACCTGCGCTGAACTTTGTATGCGTTATAATAGAAGGTATTCATTACTGTGATTCACTTTATTTGTCGAGCGATTGAAGAAAAACTAAAGTCACCACCACGTGTCCCATACAGTGTAACTACAGCGAGTGTAATAAATAAACGGAGTGTTTTTTTTAATTACATATAGGCTTGCGTTTGACCGCCAACTCGCCTGATGTTAAGCGAAGATGCGGCCTACGGCGGAGCACGTTCGCCTAGAAGAAACCGATTCACTCGCGACTTGAAGGTACCCAGACTGTATCTATTAGGGAACACCCACACGGGCAGCAAATTCTATTGTCTAGCGGTCCGTACAATAATTAATTAATTTTTAATAATTAGTGTATGAAAAACGTGGCGCCTGACCGTGTATTTCCAATCAGCTATTTAAAATGCTAATTATATTAGATAGATAGATATAACTATTCTAATATAACGAAAAAAGTACAGAAACCAAAAGAACCTTATATATACCTACCTTACCTTATATTATTATCTATGTAGAGATAATTTTGCAACATGCCATGTTTGTGTCTGAAACCTATCCATCTGCATATACTGTAATCTCTTCTACAGAAAACTTTCATTCCATTCAATGTAGACTTGTCGCGACAACCATCTGTGCGACAAAAAAAGCCGAAACTTTGTCTTTTTTCGACTAATTTGCATTGGCGGGCCTTGTCCCTTTGAGATTGAGTTATTTGAGTCTTGAACAATAAATCTCGTATAAAATAAATTCGTAAGGATGAGTTTTTCTGTTTTCAACTCATGACTTCGTTTACTTCGTTTACTCAAACTGTGGGCATTTAGTAGTATTTTAGAAATTTAATTTAATTTAAAAACGAGGATTTAATTTAACATGAAACTATTATAGTATTGATGAACTGTGACAATTTTAAATTTTTCTGAAGTTATTTTAAAATTTGTGATAAATAAAAATATCTAGGTGTAACTTTGTCGAGGAAACGGCCGTGTGTAAGAGAATTGGTGTACATTTTTGAACATTAAGAAGTCCTTAAGATTTCTATCAAAGACACAACACGTACACAATCAATAGGCTAATTTTATTGACACACATACATACACATACATTGGCATTGGCTACATTTGTGTGACTAACATCGATGTTTGTTCTGTGTCTGGGTGTACTGTATGTATTATAAGTATGTATTTACAAAAAAAAAAGTATTTAAGTATTCTATCAGTTATCTGTCTTCCATTTTTTTTTTTTTTTTTTTTTTTTTTTTTTTTGTCCAGGGAAAATACTTTGTGTATACCACCGGCCCTGGGGCGGGCACGGTGGTTATGTGGGACTCTCCGTCCTAATGACGGCCTACCCACTAAAAACCCTGGAGTGTTCCACCTCGGCGCTTTGTGTCGAGGCTGCGGGCACGCTTTCGCACTCTACCGCGGCCTCGACAGCGCTTGTCCTCTCGGACACCACCTCGGAGCCCAGGCTCCCTTGCCACGAAGACGATGTGTCGGAACACCAGACACATCGTCATCCACCTCGGAAACCACCACCGAAAAGAACGTCAGACGGCCCCACGTCTGCACGCCCGTGGTCTCCATGCGACGGGTCAGATGAGTGGCCCCGCCGCCTGCCACTTTGGCCGCTGGGAATGGGCATCGCCCGCAACACCGGCACTCCTCCCGTCCCGCAGCCCCCTCCCGTCAGAGTCGCTCCAGCATGGCTCTCAGCACGGCCCCACAAAGAAAACCACGCCGTGAGTAGCCCTAGGCCACCACCACGAGCCCATGTAGATCGCCGCACAGCTAGCGTCCTCTCGCTCCAGATACGGCGATCCCGAATGGCAAAACCCATGGCGAGCAACTTCAGGCCACCCAGACGCGCATTCTTCGCAAGACCCCGCCGTTTGCCCACCAGAAGCGACCCGACCACCAACACACCCATCTGCGTCAGGTGGGAGCCCCCTCAAGAAAAGCTCTTGATGAGGCTACCACCCAATCGCCCCTCAACAGCCCGAAACGAGCCCACCGCTCTGCTCCTTCACAGTGCCCTCAGCTGATCAGAGGGACACGTGAGGAGCCCCTCATTTGTTTCTGCGCGCACTCCTCCTAAACCGGAAGAGCGCGCGGAGAAACCTTCCCTCGTCCGTCACCGGACCACCTCGTGGGGAAAAGTGCTAAGCACTCCATGCAACCGTCGCGACAAGCCATTAAAAATGTCAAGTCGCGACCCACCTCGGGGACCAGACGATACGTGGCGACAGACTACCCCACGTCTGTACGCCATCGGTCCCCATGCGACGGGTCAGGTAAGTGGCCCCGCCGCCTACCACCACAGCTGCAGGAGACAGGGAGAGCGGCGCACCGTAATACCGGTACTCCTCTTCTCCTGCAGCTCCACCGCGTCTGCCATCAGACGGTGGCAGCCCCGTCGAGGCCGCGGAAGATAGGGAAAGCGGCAACGATAAAACACCGACAGTCCTCTTCCGCCGCGGCCTCCAACCCTCAGCCGCAGTGCCTCCCATAAGACACCGCAGCCCGCCTCAGTTGCAACACCGCCCATACAGCACCGCAACCTACACAGTGGCCACTTCAACATGGCCCGGACCATAGCCCGTTGAAGCAGCCCCTCCTCGGGTTCCGCTTGGTTTCACCGTGGTCACCAGTCACGGCTACTCAGCCCCCCCGCCACGACAAGGCGGGAACCCACGGGGGGGGCTCAGCCCCCCCGCCACGACAAGGCGGGAACCCACGGAGGGGACAAGGCGGGAACCCACGGGGGGGGGGTTATCTGTCTTCCATAGCACAAGCTCTGCTTAGTTTGGGGTCAGATGGCGCTGTGTGTAATGTCCTATGATATTTATTTATTTATTTTATTTATTAAGTTTAAATTTTTTACAATCTATGCAGCATATGCCCAACTGTGTACACTAAAGCGCTTAGAAACTAGCTATAGGTTAACTGCGTACATGGGAGCACAAGTTTTTTTTTTTAATTGACAGGCTTACTGTTTGACCACAGCTCACCTGATGTTAAGTTACGGTGTGGTCTACCTAGCCTGGAATGGAACCGGCTCTCAAGTAAGGCTGCCGGAACACACCGTTAGATGCTTGGCGGCAGATTTTCAACTTGAGGGTGGTAGCTAGCCAGCCGAGTACTAGAAAGTACCCTACCACCATGCTATGGTTTCCTCACGATTATTTCCTTCACCGGCAGCTCAAGCTCATTGTTGGGGTTTGAACCCATGCCCTTCGGCATGCGAACCGAAGGTTCTACCTAGTTTGGGGCCCGCTGGAACGTCTATAACTTTATGATTATGTCATTGTTTCTCTTTGTATACCAATACGTGAATGTGTTGATTCTTTTTTGAAAAATAAACATTATATCATAATATTATAAAGCAGCGAATTCTTTGACCCTTTCTGTCGAATTATCGAGTAGAACCACCGAACTTTATCCCCCGATTGAGTTATCGTCAATTTCTGAATTCCCTCCTACCGAGGACGCAAATTTGAAGCCGTCTTCCTGTCGTTCATATCCTAGCGTTTTGAATACATGTCATATCAACTAGGTGAAAATATAAATAAAAACCGGCCAAGTACGAGTTGGACTCGCACATTGAGGGTTCCGTACCATTATCTATAAAAACGGGGGAAAAATCAAGTTTGTTGTATGGGAGCCCCCCTTAAATATTTATTTTATTTTTATTTTTAGTATTTGTTGTTATAGCGGCAATACAAATACATCATCTGTGAAAATTTCAACTGTCTAGCTATCACCGTTCTTGAGATACAGCCTGGTGACAGACGGACGGACGGACGGACGAATAGCGAAGTCTCAGTAATAGGGTCCCGTTTTTACCCTTTGGGTACGGAACCCTAAAAAGGTATCATATAAGTAAGAACAGAAATCCCAAAACCAATAAATCATTTTGCAAGCTGCTCTCACCAATTACAACCTTTTCCTGAATACACCCTGGATCATTTAAAGAAACTCGCACCGTTATTAAAGTAAATTCCTCACAGCATCGGGTAACGGCTGCCTATAAAGCATCAATAAAGCATCATTATGTAATTATTATCTACCTGGGAATGATTAATACAAAGTTGTTTCGCGCGATGCCCTAAAATTAAAGCTTTTACTACTAGAATCTAAGATGAATTAAAATAATAGATACAATAGATAGGTACTGCAATCACAGTTTCTCATAATTTATATATTATTAAATTTCAAGTTTGACAGCTATCTGGTCTGATGTTAAGTAAAGATGCGGTCTAAGATGGAGCACGTTTGCCTAGAAGAAACTGCTTTACTTGCGACTTGAACGCTCCCAGGTTGTATCTATCGGGGAATACTCATACGGGCAGCAAATTTCTTTGTTTAGCGGTTCGTACATTGAAGGTGGTCTGGAACCGTTTAGTTCAAGCATGTTGCAGTTTTATATAATAGTTTTAAGCCATACTTAATGTCAGGCTAGGCGAGATCGAACGCAACGCTATATTATATTACATTCTATACATATGCACAGATAATTTTGAATGTTTTTTTATTGGCACAGCGAGTAAGGCATGACATTGGAAACTTTTTTAAAGAACTCTCGGACATATAGGTTCCCTCACGGTGGTTTCCTTCACTGTTCCAATACGCTATACGGCTACATGTCTTAGAAAAGGCAGACGTGCGTACCGTGGGATTCAAACCCTCCAAATTGGAAGCTAGACGTTCTCCCAACTAGGCTGCCGAAACTTCGAAAGAACCAAAATTAAATTCTAAATACGAATCTTCTTCTTCTTCCTTCTCTGTTCCCACGTTAGGTGGGTCGGGTCTCCTAATCACCCTGCGCCGGGAGGCTATATCCTGGGTTGTCAGTGGGTCAAATTGGGCCTTATTAATTATTTGGGTCATGCTCGTCCACCAGAGGTGGCTGGAGGGCGCCCTCTTCCCCGCTTCCCCTCTGGCAGCTTCAGCGCTCTTCGAACAGCATGGTCATCGTCTCTCCGCATCACGTGTTCATATCACATTAGTCGACTTTCAGTCAACTTGTCGGTTATAGGTGCCACTTTAACTGTGAAATTTATTTTATGGACAAACATCTAGACTAAAAATAAAAAATTAACACTTGCCAGTGTTAAGTAAATACACAAAGTACGAAACCACAACAAAGAAAAAAAGACAATAACTTACGTTACGTTGGCAACACATCTTCCAAATAGTTAATCCGCGACGCCAACCGAACTCGCCGGTGAGGTTTATGAGGGCCGCGCGGCCAGCAATCAATTTTATTTATTACCTAACGATTATATTGCTAGGATATTGCTGTATTGCTGTAATGTAAAGCTAATTGCCGTTTATGGCGCGATTTGTGAGATGCTATGAGGCTGTTTTATTTCAGCCGCTTTGTTTTATGGGATCCGTAATTTAATGAAAATTCTGTTGGACACGACTCTTGGGACGGTGAGATATTTATTTAAGGGGTTTTTCATCGCAAGCTCATTATAACAATGTCTTATAAAATATCTATTAGATAGATTCAATTTTGCAACGATGAGAGCTAGCGATGGTTAGCGCAGTCGGTTCACACGTCGAAAGGTGTGGGTTCAAACTCTAACAATGAGCTTAAACTGCCGGTGCAGGAAAACGTCGTGAGGAAATCATGACATGGTGGTAGGGTAATTTCTAGTACTTAGCTGACTAGCTACCTACTACGATGAAAAAAAAGTTGAAAATCTGCCGCCAAGTTTCTGACGATGTGTTCCGACAGCCTCACACGAACTCTAGTTCTATTCCAGGCTAGCTGTGTTTACCATGTTCGACCACACCGTCACTTAACATTAGATCAGCTGTGATGGAACACCTTGCGCGTTAATCATAAAAAAAAAACTTTGAGAAACAGAACAAAATTCAGGGCATTTGGACTTCTTATGAACCTTTGCAACCTGTTTTAGCAGAAGAATAAAACAAAAATGTTCCAAAAAATACCATTTAAACGTTTTCAGAACTTAACGAAACATCAACTTAAAGATATCAAACGATCTCTGCGTTCAAATAGATAAAGTATCGGGCATTAGAGTCCCGCATCTAGACAAATTGTAATAAATTGCTACCTTTCCAACCCTAGTTAACCACCTTCTCACACAAGTAAGCCACTGTTTCGTCCTTTTAGTTATACCAGTCAGAGATTTTAGGCCAATAATAAAATCGATGATTCAGGTCCAGTAGGTAGAAATTCTGATTTCATAATCCGCTTACCAAAGTCTACTAGTGGACATGGATCTCTAGCTTCTAGCCATTGCCGGCTGTCTTCCACTATGGGCACTCCATTGAGTTTTGGGGTATCCTACTCTGTGGACGTTGATACAATTGCAATACAAAATAGTAGACGAGTTGTAAAAAATAATCGATTACAATTGCAAATTTGTTTACTACAGAAAGTCCCGAAGAGCCGAATGTCTAGACGAAAAATAAGGGTATTTTTGTACATATGCCAGATATCAAGTTTTATTTGAGCACAAAAATTCTCCCTCCGATTCAAATAACAATGCCCTGACCATCTTGACTAATGACAGTTCATAAATCGATCCAAAAACAAATAACAACTGGCCACAAACGAAAAAAATGCAATCGATCATTCGAATAGAATTCAAAAATCCACAAAGACGAATCACCGTTCATAATTCGAATTTGGTTTGATAAAAAACAAAATGGCCGCCTCCCGGCATTTATTAACCCTTTCGTAATACCCGGGTCCGGTGTGATAAATACGGGGTGCTCCCTTAACTTTTGCTCATGAGTCATTATGGCATTTAAATAATTCGTGCTGGAGTGAGTTGTGATTTATGATAGCTGGCCTGACAGGGGTTTAATCTGCGTATCTGCGTTCAAGTAATATGACAGTTGTGCGTGCAATGCGAAGATCGTATCGCAGGGTTGAGGGAGGAAAATGTCGGAAACTCGGAGCTAATGGTTAAGTCGCTTATTGTTAAGATTGTTATGTTAAATGATATGGTAAAACATTATGGTATGCGTTGTGTTATTCACGGACTAATGGCATGTTATAATTTTTCAACTTTAGCGACTTGGACTTACAATTTATTATTCGATATAAGACTTAATCGCGCACAAAAGTTTAGTAATTTATGTCCGATTAATAATAGACATAAAGACAATATACAAAAATAAATAAAAAAACAACAAACATGGAAAAAATTAAAATCGTAAAAAAAATCCTTCCTGTCATAAAACGTAGCGGTAAAACACAATGCAATGTTTGCAATGCAAATTATATGCAATTCTAAAAGTTTTTTTTTGGGTACAATTATTTTACTGAGTATTGTTTGTACTTCAAATTGATTTCGTTATAATTATTACATATCTGACTTTCTACATAATTAAGCACACTTTACGCAGAAAGTGTATTCAAAAAAAGTTATAGTTCCACCCAAAAAATTGTCAATGATGACCTATTAAAACAATGCACATTATTATTTCAAATAAAAGATATTTGTTTACCAGAACATTTCTCACTCACAAATTCAAGGCGTCGACTATAAACATCAGGGTTGAACAAGGAAACATCGCATCGCACTTTCGCTGCGAGCGCATCCGATAATCGAAAAGTATCGGATAAATAACCGTAATCGGCAAACGAGTCACGTCTCTACCGCAGTGTTGTGAGGTGCAAGCAACGGAGTTACTAAAAATAGAAGGTGGCAAAAATAACTGTCTAACTCTATTGTTTCTTCTATGAACACATTTTTTTTAATGTAAGAAGTAATGAGACGAACGAGAGGCTCTCCTGATGGTAAGAGATAACGCCTGTCCACGACCATTGCAGCGATACACAGAACTTTGAGTAACTAAACTAAGTCCAGGGCATCACTGCTTTGGCGCTCTCTTAATACGACGTTATATGACACTAATTAAAGAGGAAAAAGCTGATCATGCAAATGAAAGTGGCTAATATTAAATTTGATAGCTCTCAATATTTGCAATCGATAGAATCGCTGTCTTTGGGAAGTCAGTTTAAAAAAAAGTATGCAATAATTTTACATGCTAATGCCAATTTTCACTGGGATAGAAGCGAAATCATTGCGGAGTGAAAAGTGCTAGTAAAAAATGCATTACTTACCCTCATCGTCATCATTAGAAAAAAACTTCAATGAAACTGTAATATATCTTTATTGTTAGACCTGCCGTTGTTGAGTAAACCAGTTTAATTAACGTGTTCACATAATTTTATATGATAGAAGGGTATCGCCATCTGATGTTAAAATTTAGCACTTATTTTTTTATAGCTGACAGGCTAGGTGTTTGACCACAGCTCACCTGATGTTAAGTGACAGTGTGGTGGATGATGGTAAAGCACACCTATCCTGGAATGGAACTGGCTCTCAAGTGAGGCTACCGGAACACCGTTAGATGCTTGGCGGCATTTATTTTATTTATTTATTTATTTTCCTTCACCGGCAGCTCAAGCTCATTGTTGGGGTTTTAACCTACGCCCTTCGGCATGCGAACCGACCGCGCTAACCACGGAGCTATCATCGCTACGAACTACAGTCAATGATAAAAATACCAACGCAATGTTAGCTCATATGGTAGTGTGTCTAGTTCAATAGCTGTAGGGCATGGGATCGATTTTCACCTAGGACAAACCATTATGTGAGGAACATAAATTTTTGTTCTGTGTCTGGGTGTTCTGTATGTATATAAGCTGAAAAAGGTTTGCTTAATTGAGACTAGATGGCACTTTATAATATGCCCAAGAGTAGTAATTTATTAATTAACTGAGTTCAATAAGTCAATGTGTAAAAACATTGGGAAAACTCGCACCAGGGTCTCTGGCACGTAAATCGCATCACGTCTTATAGGTAAGAGGTGGATGTGGCAGTTTTTCCCATCGTCCCAGTTGAGCGAGGATCTAGGACGCTCACCGCGCTAGGGCGCTCACCTGGGACGATGGGAAAAACTGCCACATCCACTTCTCACCTACTTTTCGTATATCCTCAGAAATGGATCTACAGCATACTGGCTCCATACAATTGAGGTATTCGCGCGAAAAAACGCCTTTACGAGGTGCAATCGCGCAAGTTCGTGCAATACCGTGCAAGCTCGTGCTACCTTGCACGTACGTGTTACGTGCACCGGTGGAGCATTATCATTTTATTTCGAGCACTTTGGTTGCGTTCCCAACGACTTCCAGCTCTTATATTGTCGGCAGTAAAGAAAAGTTAACCTGGTTTTGAATGACAAAATATTCGCATGTTACTTATAATATCGTTTAAATTGAATAACAATCTGGGGGCACGGAAGTGCCCCCGCCAAGTCGAGCAAAAAGCGGCTCGCTATTTACCTTCTATGCAATGAGTTTTGAAAATCGTTTTTTTTAAATGTAATGTTAAGATTCATTTTTGTTGTTCTATATTACAATATTAGTTATTTGAAGTTATACACAATATATTTTTGGCTTACTATTATCGTTACATTTAACCTTTTATAAACATTATAGTTGAAGAATTCGCTTATGAGTGTGAATAAAGTTCTGACAATTTATAAGTTACCTAATAATAATTATAAGTATTGCCAATTATTATTATCATTAAAAAAACAGCTATTCTAGTATCCCTTGACATACTTTATGGAGCAGCTGATTTTTTTTGCAGTTATTAAAAATAAATCAAAATGAAGTGTAAATGTACAATGGACCCCATTGTACATTTACATGGTCCCATTCGTTTAAGTACATTTAAGGCTCTTACCCTTAATATAGTGTATACTTAAATATAGTGAAAAAAGGAATATAAAAAAAAAACAAATCTGCGTGCCCACTTTCGGGAAGAAATGTGGGCATTGCTACAATTGATGCTAAAGTTAGATCTTTGACCTCTTGATAGTAGATATATATATATATATATATATATATATATATATATATATTTATCCTACAGTAAATTAAAATATGTATATAAGTAATTGATTGATTCAGGCGTTACTTTGCGGAGTTCGGAATGTATATAAGTTTTTTTTTAATGTAAAAGTAATGAACGATGCGCTCTCCTGATGGTAAGAGATAACGCATGCCCATGACCATTGCAGCGACACACAGAAATTTGAACAGCAAAATAAAGTCCGATCTTTGGCGCTAATTACTTTGAGATTTTTGGTGGTTAGTCTCAACAGCCCAGTAATTTCGCTAGCTGCAGTACCCTTCTAACCGGAACACAGTATTGTTTACACACTTGCTATGCTTGGCGGCAGAATATCTGGTACTGCGGTGGTACCTACCTAGACGATTTCCTGCTAAGGAAATCTACCACTAAGATAGAGAGAAATATTTATAGAGGTTGTACAAGAAATATCAACTCAAAACCGAATAAAATATTCGAACCCATCTCAAGCGTCATAGCGTCCCCACACAAGCCCCACTCGCCGTAAATAAAGCTTTGTCTAACACAACCAAACATCGAAACTTCGGGACAGTTTGAAATTCCCGACCACCAATAAAGTTTATTACGCGACCTAACCAAACAAAACTCTAAATAAATGTATAAATCAAACACCCCGACAAAAGACTGATCAGAGCAGAAAAAAAAAACAGAAAATTCCAGATAAAAGTGGTTCGTAACCCTCAAACGCAAGGGTTTATTGAGATATCAAATAAAAAATCAGCGGTCGCACGCGGGCTAACAAGACCCTATCGACAATGCTCCTTGATTTAGCTCAAGTTTATTGTGCAACGTTATTTATACGCCTGTGTTCCCTTCTAGACGGCACGACTCGATGTTTCGTCTTATCCTTATAGAACACCCTATCCAACCTAAAACCTCGCATCGTAATCAACTTTGCGCTAACAAACCAAAGTCGAAATTCGAATGGCAAAGAAGCGACTATACAAAAGCTAGTGCGGAAAATATGAAATTTACCAAAGCATATATTATTAAGAATCGAGAATGTATATCGCGATTCTTGTGTGCGGTTTGATTGGAAATATGCTTATGGTTGTTTCCGTGGACTCGAACATTGGATTACGTCTGCACCGGCTGATTGCAAGCGATCGGAACTGGGGCCGTTTAAGAACGCTGGATTCCTTTGAGATGAGAGTATTTCGAAATGTTCCGTGTGTATTCAAAGGTCTTTGAGATGGATTGTGGTCTGCATCGATATTCTGTTTGTGTGTAGCTAAACCGCTACTGTATGAACTATAATTATATCAGGCCTGTTTGTGACCGTTAAATAAAATAAGTAATAAATCAAAATGATACATTTGGAATTATTATAAATAAATAGATAGATACATAAAAAAGGTAGATAAAACATCTTTATTTGAATAATAAATCAGACATAGACAATATGTACAGAGAACCAAATAATCTTGAAAAGAATCAGAGCTAGTTCTGCAAGCAGTGCCCTTATCGCTAAAAGCGATATCTTCCAGGTAACCAATATTACCTTATAAAAATTAATAAAACTTACAAAACGTATAGTTTTCCCCAGAATTATCTCTTTGGGTCTTCAGATATTTTCAAAGATTTAAGAGAAGTTTACTTACATTAACTTCTATTATAAATAACGATATCGAGAGTTTTGGCGGGACCGCGGGAAGAGTCTTGTCGCTCCGTTGTATTTTTTTCCAAAACTTGTGTTTTGTCGAGTGTTTATGCATAAAAATGGTGGTGTTTTATTCATATAGTGCCGAATTACATGCGTGTGTGTGGGAAAATTATATAATGTGGGGAAATATGTCATTTCGTGGTGCTTCCAAAACTCCATCGAAGCTTTATAGTAAAGTCGCCACTACATTACTAAAGCATGACTGGACTTGACTGATACGGACTGGACTTTGACTATAACTAGCTACGAGGACACTTATTTAACTTTTGAAACTTGAAAATATATAAATACTTGACACTGGCAAATGTCAAAACGCGACGCCAAAACCAAAGGAAAAAAAACGATATCTTTTTAATTATATTGAATTAGATTTTATAACGTATTCCAGGCTATTATGTATTAAAAAAAAACTAATACTTTATCTGTCTATCAATCTACACAAATAAACATCATCATTATATTTTACGTACCTACATAGGTATGAGCGATATCAAATAATCTTCTTACTATCTTGGCTCACTGAACGATCGATCTTAGTCATTCAATATACCCACAATACTTAATCGATTTACAAGCCATATCTACTAGCAAATATTGTCACCACTTTACCCCTTAATATCATTAAATGTCACAAAGTCCATCAATCAAACTGTATCCGAATGTACACTCACGAAATCGAATCAAGTACTTCAAAAACGAACCGAAATGGCACTTTGTACAATCGCACACCAAAACGTGCCGTTTTAATATTAATTAAAAAAATAAAAATGTTCGTGTTAAGCCAGCGAGTGTTCCAAAATCGAATCAAAGGAGTAATTCGAATGGAATAGTCGAATGAATTGATAGAATCGATGCATAGTCATATCTGCATACTGCACTACTTGTATGTGATTCGGATCACACGCAACTATAGTTCTTACTGTCACAGAAGTAGGTTTTATTTTGATTTCATACATTGAACGTGTGGTTTTAATTTAATAACAAGGTTATCTAAAAGAGTTATGTTTTTAGAGGTGTCTCATGTCAACCGTTGCAAAATGGTTAAGTGTTGGTTTTAGAGTGTTCGTTGTTTTTAATTCTATTATACGTGTTTCATTTTACCGAATTTGTTTTTATGAAAATTGATCAACATTTTGGTTTTTGACGTTACTTTGCTTAAAATTTTATATAATACTTACTAGTATACTGCAGTAATAATTTCACCACCACCACCATCATCATCATCATCATCATCGTCATCATCATCATCATCATCATCATCATCTCAGCCGTAGGACGTCCACTGCTGGACATAATAGGCCTACCCCATTGACATAAAGACTGGTTGGAAGCGGCTCGCATCCAGCGCGTTCCTGCGGCCTTTACTAGGACTTCTGTCCACCTTGCGGGAGGTCGTCCTACGCTGCCGTCGGGGCCGCGGATGAGTGCGAAAGCGTTCCCGTAGCCCCGGCACATAGGTGTCAGGCAGAAACACCCCAGGGTTTTTAGTGGGTAGGCCGCCATTTTGGCGGAGAGTCCCACATAACCACCGTGCTTCCCCCGGAGCCGGTGGTATCCATTAAGGATTTCCCTGGGCAAAAAAAAAAAAAAAAGGTCGTCCTACGCTAATAACAAGAAACAATAATGCTGTAATACTTTACAAGAATGAACTTACAATACATAAAGCCAAATCTATGCTTCTAAGTTCAAACACAGCTGGTATTTTTGGTTTAAAATCAAATTACTGAACCGATTTTCAGGAAATTTCTATGGGTACACTTGGGAAGTATTCCCTTTTAAACAATAAAAAATCTCGTATCGATCCGTTCGTTCGAGTAATCGGGGAACATACATAAAAAAAGATTACGACCACTTGAGAATATCCTCCTTTTTTTGAAGCCGGTCAAAAATTTACCAAAGATAATAATATAACAAGGAAAACGGCTATAAATCGAAAATTGTTGAAATAAGGCGGAGAGCCGTAAGCTACAGAAGTTTAACTGAATAGTTATCAAGTTACTTCAGACTTCATTAAACTTTGGGAAAACTAGGAGATGGGATATATAATAAAGAGATAAAACTATCTTCGTTAAATGTTATAATTATTAACTCTGAACAATGCGACTGGGTAATAGAGAGACGAAACGAGAGAAGCAGAGTGCTATGATCTAAAACTTTACACACAATTCTTTACCTTAGTAAACATTTATGAAAAGTCACTTAACATCACGTGAGCTGTGGTCAAACACCAAGCTTGTCGACGATAAAAAAAAAACACAGCTTTTTAGGGTTTCGTACCCAAAAGGTAAAACGGGACACTATTACTAGGACTCCGCTGTCCGTCCGTCTGTCTGTCTGTCCGTCTGTCACCACGCTGTATCTCATGAACCGTGACAGTTAGACAGTTGAAATTTTCAGAGATGATGTATTTCTGTTGCCGCTATAACAACAAGTACTAAAAAAATAGAATAAAATAAATATTTAAGGTAATCCCATACACCACACGTGATTTTTTTTTTGTCGTTTTTATAGATAATGGTACGGAACCCTTTATGCGCGAGTCCGACTCGCACTTGGTCGGTTTTTTAAATATTTCAATGTAATGAAATGAACGAGACGCTCTCCTGATGGTAAGATATAACGGTTGTCTATGACCATTGCAGCGATACCCTGAACTTAACAACATTCAGGGCATCGCTGCTTTGGCGCTCTTTACTTTCGATGGTAGTTTCAACAACCCTGTAATTCCATTGCATTACTCTTCAAACCGGAACACACTATTGTTTACACACTACTGCTTGGCGGCAGAATCTCTGGTACCTACTTAGACGGTCTCCTGCTAAGGTGGTAACCAAGTCCTAGCTGTCTAATGCAAAAAAAATAATATACGAAAAATTAATTTAAAAATCGGAAACTACTACTTGTCATATTTACTATCTTCTATTTAGAAAAGATTGTACTTATATGGATTTTTCCTGTACCCACTTTTACGGAAACTGCAAATGGCTCGTACCATTTTTGGAGGCGTTTCGGTGAAGAGTAAAGATGCCCTGTTTCTTTCATCGTAAAACACATCTACAGGCCTTTTTATACCTATATACGAAGCTTTTACACTAAACTGAAAGGTGTCGATTATGTGATTTTTCCATAGTTCTTTTCATACATCAGGTCCTCGAGTTGTTTTATGCTAATGAAATGAACATTTTTAGGGTTCCGTACCCAAAGCGTAAAAACGAGACCCTATTACTGAGACTTCGCTGTCTGTCCGTCCGTCCGTCCGTCCGTCCGTCTGTCACCAGGCTGTATCTCAAGAACGGTGATAGCTAGACAGTTGAAATTTTCACAAATGATGTATTTCTATTGCCGCTATAACAACAAATACTAAAAATAAAATAAAATAAATATTTAAGGGGGGCTCCCATACAAAAAACTAGATTTTTTTATAGATAACGGTACGGAACCCTTCGTGCGCGAGTCCGACTCGCACTTACCCAATTTTGTTATAACTGAGACTTATTCACGATTGCTGATTGCTTCCATAGTACAAGCTATGCTTAGTTTGGGGGCAGATGGCGCTGTGTGTAATGTCCTATGATATTTATTTTATTATTTAAAAAAAATGATATTTTCGTTTACTCCGAAACCTCGCTGTTTCATTGGAGCAGTGCGTTTAGTTGGTCTAAAGGTCATGGAGTCGGTTTTTTAAATTGTAAATTTTTACATTATGGGCATAACAATTTGTACATTCTACCAAAATAGAGCAGTTATGCGTAGCGATGATAGCTCAGTGGTTAGCGCGGTAGGTTCGCATGCCGAAGGGCGTGGGTTCAAACCCCAACAATGAGCTTAAGCTGCCGGTGAAGGAAAACATCGTGAGGAAACCATAGCATGGTGGTAGGGTACTTTCTAGTACTCGGCTGGCTAGCTACCACCCTTAAGTTGAAAATCTGCCGCCAAGCATCTAACGGTGTGTTCCGGCAGCCTCACTTGAGAGCCAGTTCCATTTCAGGCTAGGTGTGCTTTACCATCTTCGACCACACCTTCACTTAACATCAGGTGAGCTGTGGTCAAACAACTAGCCTGTTAACCATTAAAAAAAAAACCCTTTTTTGACTCGGTTAAAGAAACTCGGGTAAAAAAATTACATTCCAGTGTTAAATTATTTAGACGTTGCATTCTAAATTATGCACTAAAAATATGATCGTGGATTTTTTGGCAACCTGATACCTACCCGTGAAAAATTAAATTCCTCGTACACGTAAGACACGATTTTTATTAAAGAAAAAAATGCCTAAAAGTGGTGTGGAAGGCCGCCCGCCCTGCGGGGAGCTTTTATAAGGCGGACGATAAATCAAGGCGGGGAAATATTTAAAAGCTTGCCTCGCCTCGCTTCTTAGGCGGTTTCTTGCTGGCTTAGACCTTTTAAGAATTCTACATTTATAACCTACCAAAACACATTTTTTGGCCACAGTAAACGTGTACCTACATGCTTATGACTTACGCCAGCACAAAGAATACAATACTAATAAATAAATATCGTAGGGCATTACACACAGCGCCATCTGACCCCAAACTAAGCAAAGCTTGTACTATGGAAGTCAGATAGCTGATAACAAATCTACTTAAATAGTTTTTTTTTGTAAATACATACAGTACACCTAGACACAGAACAAACATTTGTTTATACGACAAATGTTTTTTCCCGAGTGGGAATCGAACCCACGCTCTACAGCTCTTGAAGCATACGAGCCAGTTCCATTCCAGGCTAGGTGTGCTTTACCATCTTCGACCACACCGTCACTTAACATTAGGTGAGCTGTGGTCAAACACCTAGCCTGTCAGCTATAAAAAAAAAAAAAAAAAAAACTACCAATGAAACAACAGGGCTGTCAATACTGCATCATTCGATAAATATTATATTATCATACAATAAACGGTAGGTAATTTATTCGTCAGTGTTTTTCTAATGTCGTGCAAGAGCGTTCGATAACAAATCTCAGTGGTTATCGCGATCGTGTCACACGCGGAAAGGACGTGTATTCCAATCCCAATAATGAGCTTTATTTGCCAGTGAAAGGACAAACCATAACAAGCTGTTAATGTACTTTCTAGTGCTCGGTGGGCTATCTACAAAGTTATCTACTTCAGTTAAAAATCTACTACCAAGCACCTAACCGTGTGTTTTGGCAGCATCACTTGTGATTTTTTTAAATGTTTGACAAGTTAGGTATTTGACCACTGCTCATCTGATGTTAAGTGATAGTGTAGTCAAAGATGGTAAAGCACACATACCCTGGAATGGAGCTAGTTCTCTAGTGAGGCTGCCGGAACACACCGTTAGGTGCTTGGCAGATTTTCAACTCGAGGTGGTAGCCAGTCGAGTACTAGAAAATACCCTACCGCCACACTATGGTTTCCTCACGATGTTTTCCTTCACCAGCAGCTTACACTCATTGTCGGGATTTAAACCCACGCACCATGGCCAACAGAGGAGCTTGTTTAGAGAGCCCAATTTCTTTTCCAGATTACCATTTCCGCTGTAAAAAAAAAAGTTAAGACACTTTTGGACACATTATCTTTGTCACGTCTTAATTAACCTGAGATTATTAACGTGTCCCCAAGCACCGGAAACAAACAAAGAGTTAGCACAATAAAGCTGTCTTCAGTTGAGACGGTCGGTTTGGACCCTTGTCTCAAGACACGCGGCAGAACATTAATCACTGCCTGTATTGGGGCATAGTGGAACCAATAATAGAGTGAGCAGAGTTAAATTAGATGCGGTATTTATAAAAATAACATACTTGGTAAAGTAAGATCAATTCGAACAATTTTAACTAAAGATGAATGAAAAAATGTGCCATCACAACTTTGATAAATCACTTTATTTGTATGGTTCATTAATACAATTTACCATGTAACTGTTTATAATTATATTATACCATATAACCACTACATTTAACTCTTTTTAAAGTATGGATGAATTATTCAATTATAATAATACTAGCTGCACCCCGCAGTGTTACGCGGTGTTTTCGGAATTAAAAGTAAACTGTGTTAATCTAGGGTTTCAGCTACCTCCAAACCAAATTTCATCCAAATCCGTTTAGTAGTTTTTGCGTGAAAGAGTAACAACAACAACTTTCGCGTTTATAATATTAGTAGAATAGTAGGAAGTAGGAAGTATGAGATGAGGTATTAATTGATGTTATAGTGACTTTATCTTGACAATTCATATAATTTTGTCATTTTATTTTTAATTCTTGTAAGCGTTACTAATTAGGAACTGAATGTGGATATATTTTAATACTTTGCCACTCGTAGAATGGCTTTCAATGTACATGTTTTGCTACTTTTTTTAAGGGCGATGCCGAACAGTGTCTCTATTTGTAACTGTTTGTTGTTTTTGTGTGTATACAGGTGTTACTAAATAAAAATCATTTTCTCGCTTTCTTTTAAACGGTTTTAATACCATCGCAAATGGGTGCTAAAGTACTAGATACACAATTACACATACATACACACAATAGATGCATATTTCACAGCGTGCATATTTGTTTGTGTTTAATATGGAAATGTTTTGATCGGTCTACCTTCTCCAAATTTTCTATGATCCACGTTCAATGCAAACTTAGTAGCACTTAAATACTCGTTTAAGTTACTTAACACCAACCTCTGAGTTACGAGTCGAGTACACATTTATTGAAATAGTCGTTTGTAATGTCAAAGGAAAATACCATTTCGCTATTTCGGTCGACAAGCGTTCAAATAGCACAACTAGTTTCATTAAATATTTTTATCCTAAACTAAAATCGTTTTAATTAAATGATTATTTTTTATATACTTACTATTTATTTTATTTTATTTATTTATTTATTTATTTATTTATTTATTTATTTATTTAATGTTACATGACCCTTAATACCTATAATACATTAAAACAACTTATCTTAGTATATTAAGTATACAATTAGGTATTACTAAGTACCCTAGACTTCACACTAGGAAAACCTG
Source organism: Biston betularia (assembly GCA_905404145.2). Classification (NCBI taxonomy): domain Eukaryota; kingdom Metazoa; phylum Arthropoda; class Insecta; order Lepidoptera; family Geometridae; genus Biston; species Biston betularia. Next base: position 1,878,659 of record FR989863.1, read on the forward strand.
TGTCGCGAAGTCTAGTGTCTTCCGTTCCATGTTCGTATATACATAATAATCTTAACCTAAATTTATATAAAATATAAAAATGAAACAAGTTTGTGTGTGAGAGTGAGTGTGTATGTGAGTGTGTGTGTGTGTGTGTGTGTGTGTGTGTGAGTGCGTGTGTGTGTGAGTGTGTGTGTGTATGCGTGTGCGTGAGTGTTATAGAGAGTTTGTAAGTGCATATGTATAAGTGTGTATGTTTGTATGAGTGAAAGTATGTGAAAGTATAATTATGTTTATATGGATAAGGTATGGTATGACAAATATGTTTAGGTGGGTAAAGTTTGCAATGTAAAACTATATTGTTTCATTTTTATTTTATTTTTATTTCTTATTAGTGTTCCATCTCCCGTCTGTTTCTTAAGCTTTCTATCGTATTTTTCATTTCTTGGTTGCCTGGAAGAGATCGCTGTTAGCGATAAGGCCGCCACTTGTGGCACTAGTTAATACGGTTTTTTGTTCTCTGTACTCTTTACTATAAATATGATGTGCACAATAAAGAGTTATATCTAAAATGTCTCAAGATTTTTAGTAATTTTTTTTAAAGGCAATGCTTATTAATCTACTGTTTCAAATTTACCGCAAGTAAAGATCAAAATAAATGTCAGTAGCTGTGATTTCACTGTTAAACTATGCTCCATTTGTCCATAAATAGAAACAAATATTTGTATGGAAATCGAACCACCTTAATTGTGATTATTATACTAAATCACCACAAACTATCTCGTTAGTTTCATTGTCAGCCAATTTGTAAACTTTTAAACAATATATTTAATCTAATAAGACATAAACAATCACTAAAATAAACCTTTTGAAGTCGTTTGAAATAAACTCTCTGTTGTCCAATGATGCATGCCCTAATTAGTGAGGCGACGTTATTTATGCTTGCCCGCGGGTCCGCCTGGGACCGTGACGTCCGATAGGATAGACAGAGATAAATGGATGTTGTAAGCCGGAAGGAAAGAGATAGAGTGACGTCTTGCGGGTAGATTGTAATTAGCATAGGAGGTTGCATATAGGTTTGTTCACTAGGAATAAAACGGATGAATGATAATTCGGTATGTAAAAGTTTTTTTTGTATTTGTTTTATATTTTTTACTGATAGTAAACTTTCTTTTATGAAACTAATTTGAATATTTTGGATTTAATTTGGAAGAATCTTATGTCATAGCCGCTCATAAAAGCGATATCAGAGTCTCAAATAACGTTTGAAGTAAAATAATCCAGATATTTGTATGAGGTTGTTATGGCTGCTGTTGACTTGACATTTAAGTTTACCATTGCTTTTCTTAGTCAGTAAAAGTAGCCCCTATTAGATGACTTCATTAGAGGACAATGAAAAGTAAAGTTTAGTTTGTGTAATTTATTAAAATATACCCCATAATTATCATTGTTTAAAGAGTTTAAACGTAAAAATAATGTACAGGAATGTATTATTTCGAAATAGTTTTGAAATCCGTGTCATTTACCAGTTAAATAAAAAAATAGATTGTCATGGAGGCTGCTGACAGATGTGAAAATATAAAAATCGTCACATTAGCATGTCAGTGACGTAACACAAATTTTTCCCCTACCGAAAATCACTGAACGCGGCCTAAGAAGTTTTCACGCCAAAAAAAAGGTTATTATAGGGTCATGTTGCCGACAGAAGTGAAAACGTAAAACATGGCACAGTTGCATGTCGGTGATGCGGTCACATTAGCATGTTCGTGACGCAAACCTCTAAGTTTTGCCACTGCCAAAAGTCACTCAACGTGGCTAGTGAAATGATCCCTTTGAATAAATCAGAAAATGATTCTCAGCACACCTCAGTTTAAAGACATTTATTTCTCAAAAGAATTACAATTTAATTCGCTTATTTGAGAATCACCTTACTTTTTTTAGCTTACAGCTCCTAAGGTAGCTTATCAGATGTCGCCTCAAGCAGTTTCTGACATCAGAGCAAGCGACTCGTTATGATCTTGAAAGCTCGTTCTGCACACCCCAGCAAATAGGTACTTATAATGTTATACCGAGTATCAGGGAATAACCGAAAACTAAAACAAGTGACATTTTTTTTAAATGTTAAAGTATTGAGACGAACCAGTCCACGACCATTGCAGCGATACCCAGAACTTTAAGTAGTAAAACAAAGTCCAGGGCATGTCTCATGGCCTTGAGACATTCGATGGTTAGTCTCAAAATATAAAAAACTGTTAAATGTACTAACTAGTAAATAATAATTCCAAAAGTCTATTGAAATTTTCGCAAGTTCATTGCTCTTTCATACAAGCGTTTGATATTAAATTCTTGGTAGACGTATCTTTTATATGAGGGCAGCTGTCTTCTGACATGTATTGGGGAAACTGAGCTAGCTTCAATCTAGTGAGAATAAGGCTGTTGTATATTGAATGCGATTCACAATTTCAACCAATTATCAAACAATAAAAACGCTCTGGGTAAATAATAAGTATGCGCTAAGCTATCTCCACAGACAGATAATGACAGAACTAGGTAGAGAAAAATGGAGGTCTTTACTTTTTAGGGAGATCGTTAATAAATTATGTTGCATGGATTAATAAAAATATAAATTGTGTTGCATGACAAATAAAAAAGAATTAAACATAAAATACACCGCCGTTATACACCATTTATTTATAATTTTGTTTTGTTATGTTCTTTATTTTAAACGTACTTAAAATACATATGTTTTAAAATCGATTGTAAGCAAAAAAATTATAATTTTCAACTTCAACCGAAATATTTTGAAGCCACCGAAAGAAATTAATCTTTTAATGGAAGTGTTTTACCGTATTCTATAAATATAAACAAGTAAAGTCGCCGATTCGATCCACATCGCTGTTTCTACGTTCTTACCGAGAATTCCATAAAGGCTATCAACCAAAGCATCACAAAGGGTTGCTTAAAATTATACGGAGCACTTTCATACCAATCCTTTTGATATTAAAGGTTAGGTATTTATTTTTCATAAACGTTTTGTAGAATCTTAAATTTATACAAGTAGGTATGATACGAAGTCGTATCGAAATTATGCATATTGTGTTTGGTAACAAGAAAACACGACTGTGTTAAAAAAGTGGAACGGAATGGAACATAATATAGCGACCAAGGAATTTCGGCGGGAACGCGGAAAGAGTCGTGTCACACCGTTGTATTTTTTTCCGAAACTAGTGTTTTTTAAGAGTTTCTAAATGCATAAAAATGGTAGTGTTTTATTCATAAAGTGCCGAATTACAAGCGCGAGTGTGGGAAAGTGGTATAATGTGGACTCTAATTAAAATAGCCTTTTAATGTTTGTACGAGCACAGCGCCATCACTCGTGACATTTGTCCGTCTAACCGGCACAACATGACTCGGCCACATCAACTACTGGAACATGTTTTAATCGTATATTGTATAAAATGTCTCATGTTATATACAAATAAATTATTTTTATCTTAATTTTTTATTAGGTACGTCGTTTACGCTAATTTTAGTGCCAGTTTTCTTTTAAAACAATAGAGATAAGTTTAATCACCAAAATCACCGATCCAAGGCACTCTGCGAGTTGCAAATCCTCCATGTAGTGATGAATAGCTCCTTATACTTTATTCGGCCCTACTTACGACCCATAAATCTGGCCACACCCTGATTGGAGGCGACGGTACATTAGCAACCGCTCTTCCTTTTCGTTTTAGCACCTTTTCACAATAAAACTTCAGGAAAATTCCTTCAAGAAATCAAGGGTGGAAAGGTTTTGCTTCAGTTCGGAAAGAACGTCGAGTATAAATGTATTGAAATTTGCCATTTGTTGCTAGTAAATTGGCGTGGTTATCTCGGATTGCCGTTTGTCTAGAAAAGATTTAGGGAAAGAAGTTTAGAAGATATATATACATAGATGGCATTGAAGGTGGCATTCTAGAATAGGTAAATACGTTTATATTCTAGAAGTGTACATTCTCACACTAATCTTTCGTAACCACTGTACTATATTAGATAAAATACCTATCTGTTTTTTCTCTATTTTGTTCTATTTTTAGATATATAGAAACTACCTATTTTGGACACCAGAAATAGTTTTTTTTCTTCAGAAAATACAATAGTCTTTTGAGAAAGAAGATTTCTTCCAGGCAGCCAACAAAAAGTGTTTTAGTAAATAGCAAAAGTTTTGATTTTTAAATCTGTTTTTTTTTCTATAATAAAAAAACAAATCGTTTTCTGATTAACACTGTTGTAAATTATGTGTGCTCAGTAAAGTGATTGCTTAAATATCATTCTACGAAAATGACGTTTTACTAAAGTGACTTTGTGCGAGTTTGACGTTTTGAGAAAATGACGTTTTGCGAAAGTGACCTAACTTTTTACGACGATGTTTTGCGAGAGTGACGTTCTGCGTTAAAATCCTATATACGTTCTAAACTTGGCGCCAAAACTTATTGATATGGTGATTTTCTGCTGAAGCAAGGTCAAGCGCTACTAAAATCCAGTTTAGTATGCCACCGAGAAGTCGTACGAGTTTTACTAATGAAGAAACTAGATCAGCCACAGATTATGCAGTAGTTTCTATACACCTTTCACTTACTCAAACAAAGTGTGCGTGATTTTTGCTCATACAGATGTGCCTTCGATAGCTCAGTTGGTAGAGCGGTGGACTGTAGACGGTTTTCAATAGTGATCCATAGGTCGCTGGTTCAAATCCGGCTCGAAGGATTTTTTATATTTACTGACTTAATTAGGCAGAAATGCACATGCACTTTAAAGAAAGAAAACTCTGTAGATTGGCATATTCGGCGAAAGTTTTTATATATTTTTTTTATAATGAGCTTGAGCAGCCGATGAAGGAAACTATCGTAAGAAAATCATAGCATGGTGATAGCATACTTTCTAGTACTCGGCTGGCTAGATACCACCCTCAAGTTGAAAATCTGCCGCCAAGCATCTAACGGTGTGTTCCGGCAGCCTCACTTGAGAGCCAGTTCCATTCCAGACTAGGTGTGCTTTACCATCTTCGACCGCACCTTCACTTAACATCAGGTGAGCTGTGGTCAAACACCTAGCCTATCAACAATAAAAAAAAAAGAATAAAGTATTCATGTATTTAATAAGTTATCTGACTTCCATCACACAAGCTCTGCTTAGTTTGGGTTCAGATGGCGCTGTGTGTAATGTCCTACGATATTTATTTATTTTAAGGTGGTACGATTTCCATACAAATCAATTTTTGCCATTTATGGACAAATGGAGCATAATTTTACAGTGAAGTCAGAGCTACTAACATTTACTTTGGTCTTTATTTGCGGTAAATCACAATTGCTTGAATGAAACGGTGGATTATAAACATAATCTACTGTTTTATTCAAAAATCATAAATTCATAAATTTGATTTTATGCTAATAATCTACTGTTTTATTCAAGCAATTGTGATTTACCGCAAATAAAGACCAAAGTAAATGCTAGTAGCTGTGATTTCACTGTAAAATTATGCTCCATTTGTCCATAAATGGCAAAAATTTATTTGTATGGAAATCGTACCACCTTAATAAGACTTCCTGCTGAGGAAATCTACCACTAAGTAAAGTTCTATTCCACTGTAGAATAAGTTACATACTTTCGAAACTGATGGTCCAATATACCGATATCCTATATACAGCTGCTCAAACACGCTTTGAGCTGTTATTGTAAAACCACTTAAAACTAGACCATTACACCGAAACATTTTAACTAGGTCAGCAGAACCGCACACGGCATTACAGTACATTGAACTGATATAATTAACTTTTTAACTTCGTGTATTTTAGAGATAAACACACTTATAAGACGTCTGTATAGCTTCTGTCTTCTATATTGTATTCTGTCTTAGCTCTCATGCTATATTGTAGCTTCAAACCCGCGGTTCAAACCCTAACAATGAGCTTGAGCTGCCAGTAAAGGAAAACATCGTGAGAAAATTATAGTAACACAGATAAAATTGATTGATCCAGGCGTTGCGGAAGTTCATTTTGAATATTCTAGGTATATATTTAGTTTATAAGTAAGTGTTTAGTTTTTAGGTATAATTATGTTAAGTTAGTTAAATTTAAACCCTCATCACTGTTGTAACTGAAACGACTACGGAAATAAACTAAATACTAAATACTTTCTTGTACTCAGCTGGCTAGCTACCGCCCAGAAATTGAAAATCTATCGCCAAGTACCTAACAGGCTAGGTTTTTTTTTTTTTTTTTTTAATGGTTGACAGGCTAGTTGTTTGACCACAGCTCTCCTGATGTTAAGTGAAGGTGTGGTCGAAGATGGTAAAGCACACCTAGCCTGGAATGCAAATGGCTCTCAAGTGAGGCTGCCGGAACACACCGTTAGATGCTTGGCGGCAGATTTTCAACTTGAGGGTGGTAGGTAGTTATTTTGCAACACAAGAACAAAAACAACAAAGACAAACAACTATAAATATATAATTTTAACTATAATTTATAATTTTACTCTTTTTAAGATCTCCTTAGCAGGAGGTCCTCTAGGTAGATACCACCGCAGTACCAGTTATTCTGCCGCTAAGTAGTAGTGTGTAAACATTACTGTGTTTCGGTTTGAATACTAACCATCGAAAGTCTCAAAGTAATGAGCGCCCAAGCAGTTATACCCTGGGCTTTGTTTCGTCACTCAAAGTTATGTGTATCGCAGCAATGGTCATGGACAGGCGTTATCTCTTACCATCATAATTCATAACATTTATTTGCGTATATGGATAAAGTACAGTTAGTAGGAATAAAATCATGGCACGCCATATCCCGCCTTTTGGGATGCAAAAATTCATCTTATAAGATAAATAAAAAAACATAGCAATAATAATTATGAATTACATTTATTTTAATAATTTTGCTCTTGACATTGGTCAAGAGCAAAATTATTAAAATAAATGTCAAGTTTGTCAGGAGAGCGTCTCATTCGTCTCCTTACTTTTTTACATAAAAAAAAAATCAATCGATCACTCAGTCAGCCAATTGGGAGCTCATTCCAAAGCCAGGTTTAACTCTAGCAAGTTCACATGCCGTGCCTAATAGGGGCAAACCTGATAAATCTTTGGTACTGCGTTCCTCCGAGTCGATGTGTTCACGATTTTTTTATTCTTTCGCGCTTTTCTTTCGTTTCTTTTGACGGTGACAGGGTACTAATGGAATGTTACAACGTAGATTCGCTTTCTTCATCGCGTTGAAAAATGGCGACAGATCGCGATTGTTGGAACGATTGTGGGGAAATGGAACCCTTGGCTGTGATGGATGTTTATATTTCAGCTGAAAACAAAGCAAGCGACGCGTTTTGTAGTCACACTACACACTGAGAATTATAAATGAGCAAATTTTTTTAATGAAACTGTGGCGTATGTATTTATGTATTTTTTTATTGAGTCTCGTGCGTCGCAAAAGGTTAGTTCTGAAAACCAGCGCTGCTGCGAAATCGTCAGCACTGAAGCTGCTGCTGAGAACTAACCTTTTTTTGTCTCATTGGACACTACAGCGACAACTTTCTACTTATCATTTTTGTTATTTTTTAATCTTTTATTTGTAGTGTTTTTTGGTATTGTAGTGTTGTGTGTCAAAATTAATGTTTTCTTTCTATTTTTTAAGTAAAATGCAGACAACTTTACTTTTACTTGGTAGTAGATTTCCTAGGCAGGCGGTCGTGTTGGTAGGTACCACAACAGTACCAAAAACTCTGCATGCATGCAACTCTGCATCTGCCATGCAGTAGTGTGTAAAGGCTGGAATGGTAACGATCCACACCGTCACTTAACAGGTGACGCGGTGTGGTCGAAGATGGTACGAAAATTCATTCAAAAGTATCCACAATTGACGAGCATGTATGAAAACGGTAATGAAGGCAGAAGAAACCTACTCGGTGGTAGATCTCCTTAGCAGGAGGTCGTCTAGGTAGGTACCACAACAGTACAAAAAAAATCTGCTGCCATGCAGTAGTGTGTAAACATTACTGTGCTCCGGTGTAAAGGGAAATTGCAGCTAACGAAATTACAGGGCTTTTGAGTCTAACCATCGAATGTCTCAAAATAATGAGTGCCAAAGCAGCGATGCCCTGGACTTTGTTTTGCTGCTCAAAGTTCTGTGTATTGATGCAATGGTCATGGACAGGCGTTATCTGTTACCATCAGGAGAGCGTTTCGTTTGATGCTTTACTTTTAGATTTAAAAAAAACAAGTGAAGTTACGTCAGTTGTAAAATTGTAAACTTTTTGAACTAATTATTATTGTATATTCAAGATACAAGATATTTATTGCTTCCATACAGTACAAGATGTAAATATAAAGTAGTATATGGTATACAGTCAGATATGGACCCTGTCGAGCACAGCAACGAGAAGAGAGCGGCGCATTTATGTAAAAGTCCATTTTTTTGATGGGCCTCTATGAAGGATTAGTTGTTTGACTCGGAAGTTGTCGAAAGAGAAGTTTATAAATTGGAAATTTAAAAGTATATGTCGGAGATTAAAAAGTATCTTGGTCCACATCGATTTCTTCGTCGTCCGCCATATTTTTATTATTTTATGGTCAGTGCACACAGTGGTGCCGTCGGTCGTGGAACGCCGAATGAATCCTATGCCACTCGCGCGCCGACCGAACTACTTACGCATAGATCAGTTCACTCGTGAATGAAGCCTTCAACTCGTTCGTTATATTCATTCCCTTGTTTCATTCCCTGTGAGTACTAGGATGCTGGGGCAGATGGCGCTAGTTATAACAAAATATCGATACATCTACCTCGCATATAGAAACAATAGAATATAACTTTATTGTACTTCGACTATACTTTCAAACTATGCCCCACTAGTGTTGTTAAATTCCATAAAACTAAAAAGTTTCTCACTCATAACAAAGTCGAAGTTTTGATTGTGGACGAAATTTTAAGTTGGGAATGCTAAAAAGCCACAACACTAAGTTACTTTCAGCTTCAGAATGGCTGAAACGAAACTAGAGTGAAAAGTTTTCATGCAATTTGCAAATGTGGGTGCCGCTGTCGGCACTCGGCAGTATGCTTCTGCTCTTCTTGCAGAATAGGCATTCAATACAAACAAAACAAACAAAAAAAGTAATCTTTCCTCTTTATAATAATTAGTGTAGATGTATATAGCGTAGATAACCAACAATGTGTTAATACGCTGACATATCGGCTAACAGCCTGTAAACTGTAAAAGTTTAATTAAGTTTTTATTAAACCGTTAACGGGTTTTATTGCGTATTAAACGTGTCGTATTTATTAGGTCCGTTTAGAGCGGACTGGGGCTGGAAATTACGACGATTTTAATTTCAGTACGTTTTGCGAAACGTGCCTACGAAGTGTTCATTATTGAGTAATAAATATTTTACCATGAAACATGTGTCTCGAAAACATGAATCTGCTGTGCTCTTAAGGGAAATATCCCTTAAGAGCACACGACAAAACTTAATATATTTTTTCATTACTCGGAAAGTAGGTCTGAAGTTGTCTGAGGAGCGGGTTGAAAGTAGTACTTTTAGAAAATAGTAGCCCTAGGGAGATTCACTTTCTACTGACAAAATATGACAACTGTCAAATTATAAAAATAATAACAAAATTTGGCAGGTAAACAGCAATCCGATCTTCATTTCTTTTGTTGAATTATGTAAAATTCTCTATCTTCTTTAACTAATTCATGTTTTTGTATTTACTTGTCTTGTATTCGCAATGAAAAGCACAGTGTTTACCTCGGGTGAAAGACTTATTTAGTCACTCGAACTATTGACCAATTGAAAAAAAAAATTGGCAAACCCCATCTCGTGACTAAATAAGTTACTTTCAGCCCTAGGGTAACAACGTACTATTTCATTAGGTACTCATACACGGAAAGCAGGCCTGAAGTTGCCTGAGGAGCGGGCTGAAAGTAATACTTTGCCGCCCTAGGGAGATTCGCTTTCAACTGACAAGTGACAACTGTCAAATTATAAAAATCTAGTTTTTTTTTTCATTTCTATTGAACCATGTTCCAACTTTCTATACAGCCATTCAATTACAGCGCGATGTAAAATTAAAATAACATAAATATATAATTAAAGAATATATTTCTCTCTCAACTATTTCTTTTAAAATAACATAGATTAGTGCAAAACATTTACCATTTTTTCAAAGATGAATTTTTTGGCGAGAACGTGGAAAGAGCCGTGTCGCCCCGTTGCCTTTTTTTCAAAATTACTTAGTGTTTTTTCGAGTATTCGTGTATAGAAATATAAAACACATGACACTGGAAAATGCTCAAAATGCGACGCCAAAATCAAAGAAGAAGAATGGCTGAAGAGCTGGCCGGCCACAGAATAAAAATTGTCTGGAAAGCTGCAATCCGGGTACAGAAAACAAATGAATCTCATGAGCTTGTGCCACAAGTGGCGGCCTTAACGCTAAGAGATACATCTTAAGAACAGGCGGGAGATGTTTTAACACTATTAACTTAAAAAAATTAACTAATTAAAATAATACATAGTAGGTACGTAAATAAAAAAATGGAATACATTGTTGTGGTGGAATATAAAGACACATACATAGCCCTGTTGGTTCATTGGCAGTGTGTCTGTTTCAAGAGCTGAAAGACGTGGGTTCGATTCCCACCCAGGCCAAATATTTTTCGCGGTATAAACAAATGTTTGTACTGTGTGTGGTGGTGTTTTGTATTTACTATAATTATGTTTTTAGTAAAAGAAAGTATTTAAGTTGTTTATCACTTATCTGACTTCCATAGTACAAGCTATGCTTAGTTTGGGGCTAGATGGCGCTGTGTGTAATGCCCTACGATATTTATTATTATTATTTTATACCCACATGAACTCTGAAAACATTACACTCCCTATGTGGGCAGACGTCTATAAAAACCTCTTCTCGTAAAACGAGACAGTATCGTTGCTACTCTATAACCTTAGCCGAGATGGAAAATACCCAAGCGAAGCCTCGAGCTATACTCGTGTATGTATAGACTACTGCTAGGTTATATCATAAGGCTTCAACTAATTGGGCCGTGGTGTGACAGCGAAGTGGATTATTACCGTACGACATACCCTGGACGCTTTAGCCACGGGACAATGAACAAGTGTTCTAGTAAAAAATTGGTATGTTACCGCAAGCTACATTAAAAATCACACGTTCGCGCCACCCATACGCATTATCCTAACAACAAATGAATCATCATCATTATTTTATCGGACGGCCAGACAAACGCGACCAAAACGTCATCCGTACATGGGGGATGTTCCCCATGTACGCACAAAGCGTTTTAATTCCACATTTCCCATTCGCACAGCGAGGTTGTGGAACTCTCTGCCGGAGTCTATGTTCCCGGTTAGGTACAATATGGGTGTCTTCAAATCTAGAGTAAATAGGTTTCTTCCAGGTAAGCGTGCTTCATCTTAGACCACACCACTGTTTAACATCAGGCAGAGTGTGGCCAAACGCGAATCTATATTGAATTTAAAAAAAAAAACATTGGCCTCCCCCATTGACTTTTACAAAGACCGGTTGGAAGCGGCCCGCATCCAACGCGTTCCTACGGTCTTTATTAGGTCGTCTGTCCACCTTGTGAGTGGACGTGCTACGCTGCGCTTGCCGGTCCGTGGTCGTGCCGGTTCTGCGGGCTATGTGCCCTGCCCACTGCCACTTCAACTTGCTGATCCTCTGGGCAATGCCACAAATGAATAAGAATGGAAATAGATTAGAGACCCGCCCCGACTTCGCGCGGGAAAACCAAACTCAATTAACAATATAAATATAGTCTATGTTATTCAGTGGTAATGTAGCCTTCTAATGATAAAATAATTATTGAGATGGGTCCAGTAGTTTCGGAGCCTATTCAATACAAACAAACAAAAAAATCAAATCTTTCCTCTTTATAATTAGTGTAGATGTAGATGACAACTGTAATAGTTAGACATGATATTACGGACTTATTTGTAGCTGTCAATTTGCTCTATGAAACGTCACTTTATTCTATTGTCAATAGTTTTTGCAGCGCATAAACTAAGTAAGGGTTTTTTTGGTAAATTTTTCACAGCTTGGCTTACATTATTGAAGTTTCCATACGGATCCCTAACTGTTTTTTAAATAAAATATAGCCTATGCCCATCACAGATAATGTAGCATTCTAATAATGAAAAAAATATTGAGATCGGTCCAGTAGTTTCAGAGCCTATTCAATACAAAAAAAACAATCAAAAAAATCAAATCTTTTCACTTTATTGTGAAAAGATTATTATTAGTGATTTATTAGTGTAGATAGAGTGTAGATACATGTCTTATACATATACATCTTCCTCTTGAATCTGTCTGTCTATTGATATGATACCTTATGAGTGGCCCAGTTTTTTTTAATATTAAAGTTATTAGCGACCCGCCCCGGTTTCGAATGGCTATCTACAACTACATTGCACCCATTTGCTGATTTCAACAGCACTTTCGGGCTGTTGAGACTAACCATCGAAGTTTTGGGCTTTCAATGGTTAGTCTCAACAGCCCAGTAATGAGCGCGAGTAAGCAGCGATGCCCTGGATTTTGTTATGTTACTCAAAGTTCTGTGTATCGCTGTAATGATCATGGACAAGCGTTATCTCTAACCATCAGGAGAGCGTCTCGTGCGTCTCATTACTGTTACATAAAAAAAAAAAAAAACGGTAGAAATGTACTGAATTTTAATCATATTACAGCCCTATAAAAAAAATAATGAAAGGCATGTCCCCGTCGCTTATTAATTCGTGGATACCCTTCTGAGAGATACGGAGTATCTAGGTATTTTATGCCTCCGAGGGCGGTTGGTATCTTAGGCTTAATCAGGGAATAGACAGCCCTGTTGGCTCATTGGTGGCATGTCTGCTTCAAGAGCTGTGGGGCGTGGGTTCGATTCCCACCCAGGACAAGCATTTTGTGACATAAAACCAAATGTTTGATCTGTGTCTGGGTGTACTGTATGTATTATAAGTATGTATTTACAAAAAAAAAATATTTAAGTATTCTATCAGTTATCTGACTTCCATAGTACAAGCTTTGCTTAGTTTGGGGTCAGATGGCGCTGTGTGTAATGTCCTACGATATTTATTTATTTATTTATTATTTATTTATTTATTTAGATAGTCGCAGAGAAGCATTTATTTGATTGCAAAAATTAGTTTTCTCTGAAAATAGGATATTTGCCCTAGTATACAATTAATATACATAAAATAAATATCGTAGGATTATACACACAGCGCCATCTGGCCCGAAACTAAGCAGAGCTTGTGTGATGGAAGTCAGATAACTGATAGAATACATAAATACTTTTTTATTGTAAATACATACTTATTACATACAGAACAACCAGACACAGGACAAACATTTGTTTATTCTGTATTTGTTTGTGTATTTGTTTATTTGTTTGCCCTGAGTGGGAATCGAACCCACACCCTACAGCTCTTAAGGCAGATATACCTACTACTAATGAGCCAACGAGGCTGGCAATAATTATGTGAAAACTTTCTCCACTCGAGAGCCAGTTATATTCCAGGCTAAGTGTTTTACCATCTTCGACTACACCGTCACTTGAGCAACATAACATTAGGTGCTTGGCGGCTGATTTTCAAGTATAGGGTGGTAGCTAGCCAGCAGAGTACTAGAAAGTACCCTACCACCATGCTATGGTTTCCTCACGCTGTCTTCACGGTCAGCTCGAGCACATTGTTGAGATGTGAACCCACACTCTTCGGCGTATGAAGCGACTGCGCCAACCACTGAGCTATCGTCGCTACAAATCCCATATACTTGTATCTCACGTTTTTTTTTTCTTTTAAGCGTTTTATCTTTATCTTCCTAACCCAATCATCTTCATACTCAAATCGAGAATGGAACGTGGATACATTGACACGGACTCCCCCGGGACCAATCACCAGCCATTGGCGTCCGTAATTTAGTTACGGAGTAACGGACAGATAGACGGCTTGAACTTTCGGCAGCCTAGTTTGTTTTCGTCCGTTTTCCATTATGAAAGTCCTAGGTGCGAATCCCACGACTTTTTTAGCATTGTGCGTGTTATAAAGGAAAACATCGCATTGAAACCAGAATGATTTTATTTGTTATTTTTTTTTATTTTGACTTTTTGACATGACTGAACTTATTTGTGTTGAGTTTTTAATGTTGAGCTCTGTTTCTGTATAGAATCCCACTGCTGGGCGTGGGCCTCACAGGCCAATATGAGGAAGACAGGGCCGTAGTCCACTACGCTGGCCAGTTTTTTTAAGAACTTTCGGACATGTAGTTCTTCTGACGTTGGTATTTCTTCACCGTTTGAAGTCAGCGGCAATACGTAAATAGCTTTAGAAAAGACACACTTGCCGTGGGATTCGAACCCAGGACCTCTAGACTGGAAGCCAGATGGTATCCCAACAAGTCTTCTGAAACATCACTGAAACTTAAATTGTGTGTAAATTTCTACATAATATAAAACAAAGTCTCTTCCCGCTGTCTGTACGCTTAGATATTTTCGATCAAACGCAAGAATATTTGTAATAAAAAAAAACGCAACGGATTTTAATGCGGTTTCCATCAATCATCATCATCATCAATTTTCATAGCGAAGTTTAGAGGTCAGTAGGCAAAATTCAAGATAATTTTCATAATAGACATTTTCATTTTTTTAGAGTGATTGAAGATGAAGGTTTGTATGTATAGCATATGCACCACATTAGTATCTACAATTCACCTGTGCGAGGCTGGGCTAATTTATACTATTATAAAGAGGAAAGATTTGATTGTTTGTTTGTTTATATTGAATAGGCTCCAAAACTACTGGACCAATTTCAAAAATTCTTTCACCATTTTGAAGCTACACTATCTCCGGGTGACATAGGCTACTTTTTATACCTGTATTCCCACGGGAAAGGAAACTACGCGGGCAAAACCGCGAGGCGTTCGCTAGTATTATTATATATATAGGAAATAGAATAATTGAATTAAAAACATTTTTTTTTGTTTTTAATTCAAGTATTTTTACAAATTGAACTTTTAAAATACATTAATTAGTTAAGGGAAATTTATCGAAGTCTCATCTAGTTGGGTAAAGTGGGGAAGTTATGCCCCAGTTACATACTTATATTTGTTAATAATTCTACGTCCCAAGTTACACGTCACAAGCGGCTGTCTCGGGTTGAGACGCAAACACGTCTAGACGGAAGGATTCGCAGATATTAAATCTGATATTGCTTTATGAATTACCTTTTTGATATTGAAACGGTTTTGTCAGTACTTTGGGGTAAACTTCCCTTTGTTGAAGGACAAACAATACTGCTTGGTAGTAGATTTCCGCAGCAGGAGGTCGTCTAGGTAGATACCATTACAGTACCAGACATTCTGCCTCCAAGCACTGCAGCTGCTAGCTAAATTTCAAAGCTGTTGAGACTAAGCATCTCAAAGTAATGAGCACCAAAACAGCGATGCCCTGTACTTTGTTTTGCTACTTAATGTAAAGTTCTGTGTATTGCTGCAATAGCCGTAGAAGTGCGTTATATCTTACCATCAGGACAGCGTACCGTTCGTATAATTAAATTTACATTTCAAAAAATGTTTTTCTAATTTACGGAAACTGACATGGTTATGACACATTTTTGTTTTACTAATACGGGATTAGTCACATTTCATTATAATTAATACTCCAACTGCATTCGGTGGCCTTCTTCATGGAGACAAAGCCGTGTAATTAAACGAGAGCTATCACGCATACATTTTTAAAAAAAGAAATGATATTTCTGTCGGTGTAAGACTACCACCATGCTATAGTTTCCTCACGATGTTTTCCTACACCGGCAGCTCAAGTTAATTGTTGGGATTTGAACACATGCCTTTCGGCGTGCGAACTGACCGCGCTAACCACTGAGCTATCATTGTTATGAAGGTTTATAGGTATATTTTTCCAAAAACCCCTTCTTAGCGAATGCTTACAACTAAAAGGCATTAACTGCATTCTCCTTAGCAGGAAGTCATCTAGGTAGGTACCACCGCGGTACCAGATATTCTGCCACCAAGCAGTAGTTTGTAAACATTACAGTGTTCCGGTTTGAAGGGTACTGCAGCTAGCGAAATTACTGGGCTGTTGAGACTAACCATCGCAAGTCTCAAAGTAATGAGCACCAAAGCAGCGATGCCCTGGACTTTGTTTTGTTACTCAAACTTCTGTGTATCGCTGTAATGGTCATGGACAGGCGTTATCTCTTACCATCAGGAGAGCGTCTCGTTCGTCTCATTATTTGTCACATAAAAAAAAAAAAAACTAGCAAAGTTTCCACTTTGTAGTCCAGCAGTTAAAACTTTGCCTTGATGAATCATTCAATCAGTCTGGGCAAGTATAGATTGCCTTCCTGCGAACAGTTACTCAGTGACTAGTCAAAAGTCTAGTATATTGCACCGCTTTGCAGCTGTCACATCTCAATATTGACGTGCGGTGGGAATGTCACCCATCCCGCGAGTTGAGTGACGACATCCGTCAATACGTTGTCACTTTTTCCCCAATATACCTTCACTAGCTACATTGCACTTTCGAAATTGTTTTTGCGGAAAGTGTTTTATTTATTTTACTATTTAAATGCATGTGAAATAAATGGAATAAACTTAATAAAAACTTTTATTACATGAAATACAATATCTACATTTGTCTAACAAATCTTTTAAAAAACAAAGTCGCTTTCCGCCGTAACAGCACTGTAATTTCGCTAGCTGCAGTAGTGGATTAATAGAATAAATATACATTGTGTATGTATACTCGTAGTGACAGACTCGTAGTATACTCGTAGTGACAGACATACGGTTTTTTTTTTTTTAAATTATTTATCTGCAATCGGCTATTAGCCATAATCAGATCTTATCTGCGATAATTTAGGGTGGGTGCAGTTCCATTAAACAGCACCGTATATGTATACAAGAAATTAATTATTTTTATAAATAATGAAAGAAAGAAAGAAAGAAAATAATTCTGTTTTGTAACAGAACAAAAAAAAAAAAACAAAAATAACAACAAATAGAGACAAACAGTTACAAAATAGGGGCTCACCTCAGCACAATACTGGTCATACTGGTCAAATATATCAATTAGCGTAAAAACATTCGAGCGTATTCGATAATTACTCTATGTTGACATTTAAAGAAAGCATACAAATCTTTTCCAGCCCTTTTCATCCTCTTTCAGTTGTCCAAAGAATATTATCACGCGTTTTGCATATAAATTATAAAAAAAAAATATGCAAACAATCCCCCTTTTCATTATCCTGTCATTTTGAACAAGGATACGTAAATAAAGCAGTAATAAAACCGTAAGCCACCGCCCTTAATCAAGGGTTAATTTTTTACAAGCCATGCCAGCGAGTCAATTTTGTGAGGGTTAGTAAAGGGTTAAACAGGCGCCTGTACACCTATTTGTGTAAAATATATTTAATAAGGTAAAGGATATTAGATATAAGAGTAACGCTCGCTTAAACAAAAATAAGTAATAGTTTTTGTTTTACTTATGCTGGATTCCGAGGTGGCCCTGTTTTTTATAAACTGGCCCACTGTTGGGCGTGGGTCTCTTCTCATTGTGAAAAGGATAAGGCTACACCCACCACGCTGGCCATATTATCTACATTGTTCACGTTTAATTATGCCGAATATCATTTTGTAGCGATGATAGCTCAGTGGATAGCGCGGTCGGTTCGCATGCCGAAGGGCGTGGGTTCAACCCCCAAGAATGAGCTTGAGCTGCCGGTGAAGGAAAACATCGTGAGGAAACCATAGCATGGTGGTAGGGTACTTTCTAGTACTCGGCTGGCTAGCTACCACCCTCAAGTAGAAAATCTGCCGCCAAGCATCTAACGGTGTGTTCCGGCAGCCTCCCTTGAGAGCCAGTTCTATTCCAGGCTAGGTGTGCTTTACCATAATCGACCACACCGTCACTTAACATCAGGTGAGCTGTGTTCAAACACCTAGTCTAACAGCTACAAAAAAAAAATACTCTGACTATAGTTTCAGCCACACGGTGGCCTTCTTCAAGGAGACAAGGCGCGCACAGCCCCGTCTTGTTTGGCACTTAAATTTTTGTTTTTTTATGATTGCTATGTGTTTGACCACAGCTCACCTGATGTTAAGTGAAGGTGTGGTCGAACTTCATACGAGGCAAAATCCCTCATCGCGGATAAGTTTTCACTAGTTATAATAATCTCATATTATGTATTTTTTTTTAATGTAAAAAAGTAATGAGACGAACGAAACGCTCTCCTGATGGTAAGAGATAACGCCTGCCCACGACCATTGCAGCGATACACAGAACTTTGAGTAACAAAACAAAGTCCAGGGCATCACTGCTTTGGCGCTCATTACTTTGAGACTTTCGATGGTTAGTCTCAACAGTTAGTCCCTTCGAATCGGAACACAGTAATGTTTACACACTACTGCTCAGCGGCAGAACAACTGGTACTGCGGTGGTACCTACCTAGACGACCTCCTGCTAAGGAGATCATCTAGGTTGGTATTCAAGTATGCTGTGCTTATACAGTAGGTAATTATATTTCAGCATAATTCTGTTAAAAAAGTAATTGCATCTTATTTTGAAGCACCCCAATGCATATTTTAATACATCAATATAAAAATAAAAGTCTGAATGAGCTTTAAATGCATCTCAACTGCTTATTTCTCAATTTACCCGCAAAATTGCCCGTTAAAACGTTAATACAAACGGTGCAATCAGACCGGGAAAATCTAAAAAAAATCCCATTAAAACGTTTTATGAAGGTCTTTTTTAATTATTCAATGATACTTTACCAAACTAAAATGCACTTTAAGCTTGCGCGTTAAAGTATTATTTTGGAGGGTAGTTTTGAAACAGGAAGGGCTTAAATAATCAAGTAATTTTAGTTCCGTATCAACGTCTGATGGGATTGTATCGCTCCCCTTTTGTTTGTAAAAAATGCAAGATTTTTTTAATTGGATTCTAAATGAATTACCTATAAATCAACGTTATTCTAGTTTATTTTTAAATTAGGGTTCCTAAGATTTAAATTTTAATAGGATTTAGGGTTCCATACCTCAAAAAGAGAAAAGAACCCATTGTTAGTGTAATGTAAAGTTAGTCATTTATATTAGTGGGTAAGTATAGACATATAATGAACATCGACATTTTGCTTAATATTAAACCAGTCTCGATTATGCAGTCTTTGATTCCGTATCCCAAATATATAGTAAGTATCTCTTATTTATCTGTATAAATTAAATTATTTTTCTTGTCGATCAAAAATTATGAATTTTGACATAGAGTTACAACTCTAGAAGCGACAGTCTTACAAAATCAATTATAAATATCACATAAAAAAATATTTTATGAACTTACATTTGCAGTTGGCGTAATGAACGTAAATGTTTAGAAGAAATATTTTTACACTAAAACGTTTGTCTTTCAATCAGACTTGTCTTTTCGTTTGAGGTGTTAAAAGGCTTGCATAGTACAAATCTAGAAGACTCGATTCCCGTTATGAATGACCAACCTACATACAAGTTTATATACGGAACCATCGGCATGTGAATTAGACTCGTACTTGTTAGGTTAGGTTTTAATCGCGAGAATTAATGAAGTCTCTATATAGTATGAAACATCACCATTTTTTTTTTTTTTTATTATCTATGATCACTGTAGTACCTGGAAATTAAAAGTAGTATTTAATTGTTTGTATGATTTTGTTTTATAATGCATTTAGTTTTATTTTATCAACCTCTATTGTCCCACTGCTGGGCAAAAGCCTCCCTATCCTCCTTCTAGACTGCCCTAGGTCTTCGCCTTTAGTGGTCCAGTGCTTTTTTTTTTATGGTTGACAGGCTACGTGTTTGATCACAGCTCAGCTGACACAGTGTGTTTACCATCTTCGACCACGGTGTGGTCGAAGATGGTAAACACACCAAGCCTGGAATGGAACTGGCTCTCAAGTGAGGCTGCCGGAACGCACCGTTAGGTGCTTGGCGATAGATTTTTAACTTGAGGGTGGTAACTAGCCAACCGAGTACTAGAAAGTACTACCACCATACTATGGTTTCCTCACGATGTTTTCCTTCACCGGCAGCTCAATCTCATTGTTAGGGTTTGAACCCACGCCCTTCCACATGCGAATCGACCGCGTTAACCACTCAGCTATCATCGCTACTAAGTTAGAACACAAAATTGTTTGTGTGTTCTGTAAACCTTTAGGTTTATAAAAACACATTAAAATAGCTCGACTGGTAAACATTTGAGACTCGTGAAAGGGATCAAAATTTTGTTTACACATTTTAACAGCTAGAAAATAAAAACAAAGGCACTCAAAGTTAACCTCGTCGATTTACCATCCGGAATGCAATGAGCACCTTATTGCTGCTGTTGAATGAGAGAGCCATCGTCGTATTTCTTTTCACCCAAGACGAAAACTCTCGAATATGTTTTAGTACCATCGGTTTGTCACTTGCAAAGATAAGTTGGTAGATCTGTAATTGTCAAATCTCCAAACAAAGGGCCGGGATGGCGATGACCAAAGAGAATAATAACGGAAAAGGGCTATTTCCTATTAGCATGGGGACTTGTTTCCCGAAATTTTAGGATGACTCAATTTACATGTTAACATCCTCAGAGTTGGCACAATGGAATGTTGTACTGACAAATTAGGTAATCCATTAATGTTAGAAAATAATACGATTAAACTTTCCACATTTTTTTGTATCACCAAAACATAAACTATTAACTTGATGGTAGATTTCCTTGGCAGGAAGTAGTCTAGGTAGATAGCAACGCAGTACCAGATATTCTGACGCCAAGCAGTAGTGTTTTCATATGCAAGTGCTCGTTTCGCAGTGTAGAACGGTCTGCTGATACAGTTAGTGAAGCGTGTGGTGACAACTGTGGTTATATATCAATAATTTAAAGAAAGAAAGAAAATAATTTTATTTTGTAACAGAACACAACAAAATTAACAACAAATAGAGACAAACAGTTAGAAAATAGGGGCTCACCTCAGCATAATACTGGTCATACTAATTGGTATGACCAGCGCTGGTCTTCCGGTGATCCCTCGTCGGTCAAACAAAACAAACATTACAAATTACCAACAACAAATATAACAAAACGAAATAAAAAATTCAAACATTGTAATACTGTAACACCACTATGTAAATAACTCTTCTCAAAATATCAACATACAACTAACAAAACAAAAATAACAACAACAGCACCATTTACAACAACAACATTTATTACATTTATATTGTAAATGAAACGTCACATTTTTTTACGCAAATAAATAACTAAGAATTACTAGCAGCTCGCCCCGACTTTGCACGGAAAAACAAATATCGATTGACAATATATATAATATATAGTTTATGTCACTTGGTGGTAATGTAGCATTCTAATGATGAAACAATTATTTAAATAAATATCGTAGGACATTACACATAGCGCCATCTGACCCCAAACTAATCAAAGCTTGTGTGATGGAAGTCAAATAACTGATAGAATACATAAATACTATTTTTTTTTGCAATTACATACTTATAATACATACAGAGCACACATTTGTTTATACCACAAAATGTTTGCCCTGAGTGGGAATCGAATCCACGCCCTACAACTCTTAAGGCCAATGAGACAACGAGGCTGTCTTTAGATCGGTCCAGTAGTTTCGGAGCCTATTCAACACAAACAAACAAAAAATCTTTCCTTTTTGTTCGTATAGATAAAAAGACCTATGTATTTCTGAAGCCTACGCAACGTCGCAACGTTTCAAATATCACTAAGTAAACCAAGAAATTATTCTGTCACTGTATCCGAAAACATCCCACACAAATCATGCCTTCATTTTGAAGCTTGCACTAAGTGTACATTGCCGATTAGTCCATTACAATCAAACAATGTAGCCCAGAACAATATATTGTTCTAAGTTTGGACGTGGAGAGCGAATGTCTGCAAGCTGTTGTCAAGATTTATGTTGGCTTTGTTGGTGAAATGCCCTCGGAGGTTCTTTAAGCATTCTGCTTAGTCTTTGCGTGTCCATGTCTATTTTGTTCATTCATCTATTATGTGTCTGATTCTACTTTTTTTTTTCTTTGGCGTCGCATTTTAAACATTTGCCAGTGTCGAGTGTTTTATACAGCCCTTTTGTTTCATTGGTAGCATGTCTGCTCCAAGGGCGTAGGTTTTATTCCCAGGATTGGGTTACCCAGGACAATCATTTTATAATATAAACAAATGTTTCTTCTGTGTCTGGGTGTACTGTATGTATTTACAAAAAAAAAAAAAGTATTGTATCAGTTAGCTGACTTCAATAGCACAAGCTTTGCTTAGTTTGGGGTGAGATGGCGCTGTGTGTAATGTCTTACGATATTTTTTTTAAATTTATGTTTTTAAGTTTCATAAGTAAAATAAGTCACCCCGTAGCTATAGTTACTGTTATAGAGAAAGTCCAGTCTTGGTCAAGTCCAGTCTGTGTCAGTCAAGTCCAATCATGTTTTAGTAAAGTAGTGGCGACTTTACTGGACTTTAATGGAACAATTGCGTGATGTTACAGAATGCGATGCAATTCACACCCGGTCAGTTGTATTATGGTAATAGTTTCTTATATTTTGCCTTAATTTTCATATTTTCCTATACCTCTATAAATAAACGTGCTATTCATGATTGTACTTGCTTAAGTAGATTCGAATGTTCTTGTGCAAATACAATGTTTACTAATACTTTAACTCGTAATCAAACCCCAACAATGAGCTTGAGCTGCCGGTGAGGAAACCATAGCATGGTGGTAGGGTACTTTCTAGTACTCGGCTGGCTAGACCCTCAAGTTGAAAATCTGCCGCCAATCATCTAACGGTGTGTTCCAGCAGCCACACTTGAGAGCCAATTCTATTCCAGACTTGGTGTACTTTACCATCTTCGACCACACCTTCACTTAACATCAGGTGAGCTGTGGTCAAACACCTAGCCTGTCAATCATAAAAAAGTAGCATAATATTATTCAAATTCAATTCATATTTTTAATAATTTAGTATATAAACATTATTTATCAGCCTAGTATCATATTTATACCTATGTAATATAATATTATCTATATTTAGTTTATTTAGTACTTCATACGTTTATTGTATTGTGCTTTTTTTTTTATTCAGCAAGCTTGGCGCACCTAGCGTCCCGCAGTGTTATCCGCTACATGTTTTCGGGATAAAAAGTAGCCTACGTGTTAATCCAGGGTCTCAGCTATCTTCATACCAAATTTCATTCAAATCCTTTCAGTAGTTTTTGCTTGAAAGAGTAACAAACATCCACCCATCCAGGTTTATACAATAAAAAAAGATGTGCTAGGATCGTAGAAAGTAGAAAAATATCTACCCCGACGAGAAAGAGGCGTGATCCTATATACTCACGTGTTTTATTGTAACAAGGTAGCGTAAAAGTCATCACGTCAGTAAAGGCTCAGCGAATGTAGGTCGACACCTGAGACAAACTGCTCTGGGCGCTTGACCTTTGTAAGTTGTAGAGATTTAGAGATATTTTACCTTTGAGGTCCTTTTCGCTATATAGCCAACCCTGCAGGCTCAGTATGTGTGCAGCTCTAGATTTATTATACAAGGTTGTAAGCTTCGGGTGTACTACGCTGAACGGGGGTCATTGTACTCATAATTATTTATAAGTTTTACTACAGACACAACTTTGAAATTCTAAAAAAGAAATCAGTTAGTATAGAAAGACGGTTATTAAAATTTGACATAATTGACAGCCCTGTTGGTTCATTGGTAGCATGTCTGATCCAAGAGCTGAAGGGCGTGGGTTCGATTCCCACACAGGGCAAACATTTTGTGAATAAACAAAATGTTTATTCTGTGTCTGGGTGTTCTGTATGTATTATAAGTATGTATTTACAAAAAAAAAAGTATTTATGTATTCTATCAGTTATCTGACTTCCATCACACAAGCTCTGCTTAGTTTGGGGTCAGATGGCGCTGTGTGTATAGTCCTACGATATTTATTTATTTATCTAGGCAAGGTGTGTTTACCATCTTCGACCATACCGTTACTTAACATCAAGTGAGCTGTGCTCAAACAGCTCACTTGATGTTAATGTCACTTGTTTTTTTGTTATTATGCTGAGGTGAACCCTTATTTTGTAACTGTTTGTCTCTATTTGTTTGTTTTAGTTTGAAAATAAAATCTTTTTTTCTTTCTTTCAAACACCTACTCCACCTTTTGTAGCGATGATAGCTCAGTGGTTAGCGCGGTAGGTTCGCATGCCGAAGGGCGTGGGTTCAAACCCCAACAATGAGCTTGAGCTGCCGGTGAAGGAAAACATCGTGAGGAAACCATAGCATGGTGGTAGGGTACTTTCTAGTACTCGGCTGGCTAGCTACCACCCTCAAGTTGAAAATCCGCCGCCAAGCATCTAACGGTGTGTTCCGGCAGCCTCACTTGAGAGCCAGTTCCATTCCAGGCTAGGTGTGCTTTACCATCTTCGACCACACCTTCACTTAACATCAGGTGAGCTGTGGTCAAAACAACTAGCCTGTCAACCATAAAAAAAAAAACCTAGCTTTTCAACCATGAAAAAGCTATTATTAATTCTCACGTAATGAAAAGAAAAATCCATGGTTTATCACCGCCAATATTTCAGAAATAGGTCTATCCTCTCAAATTGCAAACGGGGCTGTAATATTAAAATGAAATAAAATTAATATAAATGCTAATCAGTTGCAGAATCAGCGGCCTCCGGTGATGTACTGCGCCGCGGGGATTTGCAGCTTCCGAGCTGGTGAGATACGAACCTTAAACCAGTGACTGGGTAATGAAGATTGTAATGTTTTCCTAACACTGTCGTGCTAGTGATTCAAATATACATTTTTCTTTCTCTGTATTCCGGTATTCAAGAATGAATTTTTGAATTAAAACGGAGTGATAAATAACGAAAGTAAAGCTTGTTTTTGCAATGCCAGTTGTGGTCAATACTAAGATAAAAGATATTAAACCTAAATTTAAAATTTAAAAAAAACTGCCCTTAAACGCTGTCCTTTATTTTACCCAGCGTTTGAGTATTGCCATACAACGCGGGAATGGTGCCAGCGTTTTGGGAACTATTCCCATTGAAAGCGGCCTTTTAGATTAGATATTATTTTTGTTGCTAGTGAGTGCAGACAAATGTGGCTAGTCTTAGTTACTTTGCCTTGAAATTCTTATGTATGTTATATGATCTCTAAATTAAAAAAAAAACTCAGTAGGTAATTTAAATATTAATTATAAATGCAATATTCAGTAAATAAAAATTATGGTGCCAAAATATGTATATAAAAGACGTATTAAATGTCAAATCCTCGCCTCATCACCTCGATCGTCTCATTACTTTTACATAAAAAAAAAAAAATTGTTGAACCTCAAGTGGAGGTGGCGGAACGCGGAAAGAGTCGTGCCCCCCTGTTGTATTTTTTTACAAAACTAGTGCTTTGTCGAGTGTTCATGCACAAAAATGGTGGTGTTTTATACGTCAAAAAGTAATTTCTAGATTATCTATCAGAATAGTAGTTGCGGAATATTGTGAACATGGAAACAGACGTGGTCTTGACACATTTTTGTTTTACTTATGCTACTAGCTGCGCCCCACGGTGTTAGCTGCTACATGTTTTCGGGATAAAAAGTAGCCTATGTTAATCTAGGGTCTCAGCTGCCTCCATACCAAATTTCATCCAAATCCGTTCAGTAGTTTTTGCGTGAAAGAGTAATTAACATCCATCCTTCCATCTATCCAAACTTTCACATTTATAATATTAGTGGGAATACTTACGTTTAATTATGTCGGATACTTCGACTATAGTTTCAGCCGCATTCGGTGGCCTTCTTCGAGGAGTCAAAGCAGAGTACATCGCGCGCGTGGTCTTATCTTGCTTCGCACTACGGTCCGTTCCGCGCATTGCTGAAGACATCGATTGGGAGTGAGAGCGTGTAAAGTACCGAAATGCGTTAGTGCACTCTGGCGCCTCACTTTTCTCGTTTCTTCTTTGTAAGTAAACCAGCATACGTAAAACAAAAGAACTATAAACCAGCTGACTCAATAAGGAACTAGAAATTCCCACATTTTAACGCCAAAATCAACCAGCTAAATAGAACTCTCTCCTGTTATACAACACGAATAACTATCAAAGAAGCAAACCTCTTCCTGGGGTCAAGACAAATTGGTTTGCAAATAGTTAGCAAACTTTGTGATAGCATCGTTTCGGATATGCATACAATGAGCACTCATGAACCGTATAAGGAGGCGATGGCATCGCCACGTTTTGCATACATTGCTTACATTGCTTATTTACATAAAACATGCTACTCAGGGAAGTAATGAACGCAGTAATGGTCAACGCTTTTGCGATGGCCTTGTGACTCGGAGTAAATTTTAAATAATTGGACGTCGAGTGTGAAAATTGCGTTCATTCGTTTGTTGCGATAAAAGTTTCTGAATATGCACTCGATACTGAGAATAGGGATGCCGTCTGTAGTTTTGTTTTCTTTGAAAACTATTAAGATTCTGTACCCGAAAAGTGTCTAATGAAACACTATTTCTAAGTTATCGCCACCGTTGGCGTATTTATCAATTTGTCCATATTTACATTGAACTCAAACATCATCAGTATAATCAATCATCTTAGTCCATTACTGGAAATAGGCCTCTCTCAAGATACACTACTTAGCCCGATGTTCGGCTTTTCGCTTCCAGCCTCCAGGGCATACCTATCCTAGAACCGATTATTGCTAACGTCGACGTGTTCTAGACTGGAGATTGAGAATCGGTAAACGTTTAGACGCCCTGATACTCGATAGAGTGACAACTAATAATTATGTCATCTTTTGAAATGTACGAAATTGATTTCTATTATCCAAGTACTAGAAAAGTGTTTAGTTTTGCTTATTGAAAACGGTAATAAAAACGTCATATTTGCTATAATTATAGTGAGAATCTTACAAAATTATCCAAGCGCGAGCTCTTCATAAGGCCTAAATTGATTTTTTTCTGTATTTGTTCCATTTTGTTTTTGTAAGATATTTTTCCTGTGTAGATGTAGATTAAAAAAATTAAAAAACTATTTTATGTTACATTTACGACTTATTAAAATTAAATAATAAATAAATATAGTAGAACTTTTCAAGTTTTCACACAGCGCCATCTAGCCTTAAACTAAACAAAGCTTGTACTATAGGAACCAGATAACTTATAATTTTTTTAATTATTATACCTATTCGTACAGAACATCCAGACACAGAACAAAGATTTATCGTCACACTAGCTGCGCCCCGTGGTGTTACCCACTACATGTTTTCGAGGAAAAAAGTAGCCTATGTGTTAATCCAGGGTCTCAGCTACCTCCATACCAAATTTCATTCAAATCCGTTTAGTAGTTTTTGCGTTAAAGAGTAACAAACATCCATCCATCCAAACGTTTACATTTATAATATTAGTGGGATTTACCACTAAATAAATATCGTAGGGCTTTTCACAGAGCGCCATCTAGCCTTAAACTAAGCAAAACTTGTACTATGGGAACCAGATAACTAATTAAATACCTTTTTTTTGTTATGTACATACATACAGAATATCCAGACAGAACAAAGATTTATCGTCACAAAAATCTTTGTCTCAGTGGAAATCGAACCCACATCCTACTGCTCTTGAAGCAGCTTTTCTACCGAATGAGCTTACAGAGTAGTCGAATAGATTTAAAGCGAACAAAAATGCAAACACTTGGAATTGCCGAGTAATTCGAAAAAGCGTATAATTTCGTTCAGCGTAACGCAAAGTCAATTGACCTAGTTCAGAGGCGGGTACTTCACAAATATTTCACGTTTTTACATACAACCTGGACGTGAGATGTTTGCTGATCTGCTTTTTCCACTGGGGAGACTGGAGAGGTTGGTGCGAAACATTTTTAATGTGGAATACAGCTCTTGACAAAGAAACTATACATAACTAGCGGGCGCCTCACGGTTTCACCCGCGTAGTTCCCGTTCCCGTGAGAATACAGGGATAAAAAGTAGCTTATTTCACCCGGAAACAGTAAAGCTTCCCAAAGGTGAAAAATTTTTTCAAATCGGTCCAGTAGTTTTTGATTTAATTCATTACAAACATACAAAAATCCAAAAATACAAATCTTCCCTCTTTTATAGTGTAGACTTATCACTTTCTAATCAGACCTGATTTTTAAGTCGGGCCTTAGTCCAGTCATACGGACTAACAACCTAAACTTAAAAAAAATTACCATAGCTCGTCTGATATTCAGTGACGATGGACTCGAAGATGGTAAACACACCCAGCCTGGAAAGGCTGTCAAGTGAGGCTGTAGGAACACACCGTTAGGTGCTTGGCGGCAAATTTTCAACTTGAGAGTGGTAGCTAGACCACCCGAGTACTAGAACGTAGGTACACTGGTACCTACCACCATGCTAAGGTTTCCTCACGATGTTTTCCTTTACTGGCAGCTCAAGCCAATACCCTTCTAATCACTGAGCTATCATCAAATCCAAAATACAGATTATTTTGTTGACATAAAAACGTTACACATAATTACATTTATATCACAAAAAAAGCAAAACATATACATTAAAAAAAAAACACATAAAAAAAAATAAAAGTTTTTTTTTTTTAATAATGAGACGAACGAGACGCTTTCTTGATGGTAAGAGATAACGCCTGTCCATGACCATTGCAGCGATACACAGAACTCTGAGTAACAAAACAAAGTCCAGGGCATCGCTGCTTTGGCGCTCATTACTTTGGAGACCTTCGTATAGAAGTATTGAGGTTAAGCATTACCTGTATTTTATTTACAAAAGAAATAACAGCAAATATTAGTGTCTTAACTGACCTAAAATTAAAAATGCACGACCTAATTTCCGAGCCATTCTGAAACAAAACATTCCTTCAAACGATTCGGTTACGAATCAGAACCGCATCAAAGATTCATGTTTATATTTAGGTTTGATTTGCGCAAAGTCTAACAGCTTTGATGGTTCGCCTCTAAACAGTTTTAATATTAATGAATAATTATCAAATGCAGACGGAGATACCGGAAATATTTGGTTTACATCTGGCGCGTTTAAGTACCATATCTTCTTTGTAGCGATGATAGCTCAGTGGATAGCGCGGTCAGTTCCATTCCAGGCTATAGTGTGTTTACCATCACCGACCACACCGTCACTTAATATCAAAAGACCTGTGGTCAAACACCATGTTTCTCTAATTGATGGATTCAGGCGTTACTTCGCGGAAGTTCATTTTGAATATTCAAGGTATGTATTTAGTTCATTTCAGCTTAACAGTCGTTTCAGTTTTAAGTAATTTATATTTATTTATAAGTATGTATTTACAAAAAAAAGTATTTAAGTATTCTATCAGTTATATGATTACCATCGTACAAGATTTGCTTAGTTTCTGATCAAATGGCGCTGTGTGTGCCCTACGATATTTATTTATTTATTTATTTATATGCTTCCCATTTGGAGTGCGCAGTCTAGAAATGTCTCGAAAAGGGCAATTTATTTCAATTCAATTATTGTTGTAAGACAACTTGTCAACAACCAGCAATATCAATACTTCACCACAACACATCGCATCAACTAATGTTGTGGAGAATTACTCAGCCCCCGGCGAGTCGCAGAGCCAGTGCTATAGTCCGGTGACCCACTTATGTAAACAGCTTAAAACGTTATAATCAGGGACCATACCGTGCGGAGTCATATTGAAGCCACCAAATTAGATGATTTCACCATATTCGCTACTTTATTTTTGTAATGAAGTAGCGAATTAGTAAGTAGTAGTAGTAAGCAAGTCTGTAAATTTTCTGCAGAATTCATTTCAGTAATCTTATAATTTGAACAGCTGGAACTCGAACTGGTAGGTGAAGATGAAGATGGGACGGTCTCTTGTGTGGGACGCCACTTGTGTCGACACCTTGGCGCCGTCTCATCTTCCTGTGACTTCGGGACAAGCTGGTGCTGCCGCATCTGAAGCTGAAAACCTCAAACGGCACAAATATAGTTATTTAGATAGAATGTATCTTTTTGTGCCGTTTGGGGTTGAAACTTTAGGTCCGTGGGGGCCGGCCGCTCTCGAACTGTATCGGGACCTGGCCAAACGTCTAGAGGAGGCTTCAGGTGACCAGAATGCTGGCATCTACTTTGGTCAAAAGCTAAGCATTGCCATCCAGCGTGGCAATGTTGCCAGCATTCTGGCCACATATCCCTCCTCTGACGGTTTTTTAGACTAAGTTTTTTGTATACATTTTGTAAATAGGTAGTATAATTTAAGGTATTTGTTATTTTGTTTAATAAAATTTGATTACTGGTAGGTGTATTTTATAAAAGTAGGTATCTTATACAATCGACCGTCACTAACCATTAGTCTATCTTTGAACGTTTTTTTACATGGAATTATTTGAATATTTGAATTTTCCAACAGCTACCTGCAATTGTTCGCCTCACGGATGGATCTAGATTGTCCAATTATGCAATACTGGACGAAGGTGCATATTGGGCATTCTGGATCCAAACCGCTATAATTATGTAGGTGACAATAAATATAGGTTCTCGTTTAGTTGATTTTGATCGTCTCGATCGATGATTGTCTGTAGATATTTTGAGCTAAATTTTGCAGTCAGATATTTAAGTTTGTTCTCGCAGTTTTCATGGCCCAGCAGACTCGGTGCGGGTATGTGTTACAGGCTTTATTACATACAATTTGTTACCGGTGGTCGTATTCCGTATTCAATGTCTGATCGACGGGCGTGTCTCGATAAACGCCCTTTGTTTTGTAAGGGAGAGAAGATTACGCGATCGCATCCCATCATTTATGTGTGCAGTGTATGAATAATAGTTGAGAGAAAGCAGACTTCCCTTTGGTTTTAAACTTCGCACTTCCGTATCAGCTTTGTTTTTTTATAAAATTCTCCACTGCTGGGCTCGGGGTCTAATAACTTTAATAAATAATTTCAATACATCATTCAGCAAACTCCCAATATGACACAGTCTTTATGCTGCTATAATATCGGCAAAGCGCATTTTTTTTTTTTCCTTTGGTTTTGGCGTCGCGTTTTAGCATTTGCCAGTGTCAAGTAATTATATATTTTCAAGTTTCAAAAGTTAAATAAGTGTCATCGTAGCTAGTTTTAGTCAAAGTCCAGTCTTAGTCAAGTCCAGTTCGTGTCAGTCAAGTCCAGTCATGCTTTAGTAAAGTAGTGGCGACTTTACTATAAAGCTTCGATAGAGTTTTGGAAGCAACACGAAAAGTCATGTTTCACCACATTATATCATTTTCCCACACTCACGCTTGTAATTCAGTACTTTATAAATAAAACACCACCATTTTTATGCATAAACACTCGACAAAACACTAGTTTTGGAAAAAAATACAACGGAGCGACTCTTCCCGCGTTCCCGCCAAAAAAAACTCAAAGCGCATTTGTATACAAAAGAAGTTTTAAAACTACCTCAACTTAAAAAAAAAAACTGATTGTTGGTATTTTGTTTTTGTTTTCTGTTTTCTCTTTAATTTGTAATGTTTTTGTGTACTTGTCATTACGCCTGCACACTATGCTTAGTGGCATAATACATTTACCTTAATATGTAATCTCAGTAAGTAAATTAAGTACTTGTAATTTTTATGAGATTAAATGATTCTTAAACCCTAGTAATAACATTTCAGACCAATTAGATATAAATAACTCTTTACTATGCACACCAAAAACAAAAAAAAAAAGTACAGAGAGCAAAATAATCTTATGAGCTAGTACCACAAGTAGACAGCGACATCGATTTGACATCGATAGCAGTCTTCAACATTTTTAATTTTTCGCAGTTATAATAACTAATTGATGTTATTTGTCACTTATTTGTATATAATAATATTCTCTGTATAAATGTAAGTAGGTATTTATTTTATTTTTAAATAAAAAATTATAAATATAAATATTAGTGTATTTTTGATTATACTAATTATTCTATGTATTAGGGTGTATTGTTATTAGAATGTAAATATACAATTTATGTTTTAGTTATGTATTTTCCTATGTGCATATCCTCGCTATTGACACACCCCGTCTTTTTCTTCCTCTAATCCTTTCCGTCCTAAGGTTGTTTGGAAGAGATAGCTTTTAGCGATAAGGTCGCCAGTTATTATTTAAGTTTATTTTTTCTGTTTTAGTGTGTACAATAAAGAGTTATCAATCAATCAATTAATCAAGTAGCAAAAATATAACAACAGAAACTTAACACTAGTGGAACAATTGCCAGCTTTATGTCTAAGAGCGATCTCATCCAGGCAACCTTAGTAACGAGAGGATTAAACCGAGTTGATGTATTTTTTTTTAAGTGACGGTACGTCGTATGTGGTAAAGCACACCATGAATTGTTTTACTGGTTGGTGTTACCAGATGTTTTTAATTATTTTGCCTATTTGTCCTACGGCTGGGCAAAGGCCTCTCTTTCTCCTTTCCATGCCTGTCTATTTAGTGCTATTAAGGTCCAATCCTTATCATAAACATCGAGTTCATCTCTCCACTTCCATTAGCTATACAGTATTAAATACGACGCCACCATTCCTTTCTCAAGCTCGGTCTAAAACTGTCACCACCCGGTCTGCCATTCATCACGTATACACGGTGTCTCGACCGTTCGAGGGAAGACCATTAACGTCACTGTTACGCCCTGTATGGATTTAGAGCGGACAGTAGTCAAGTGGCCACATAAGTCTGGGTTAATAGGGATTTAGCCATGAAAGGTAAGTAGGGAAGTGCTGAAGTTGAGAAGAGAAATATGGGATCTAATTTTCTTGGGGTTTTTTTTGTAGAAAGGCGTCTTCTTCTTTGATTTTGGCCTCGCATTGTGAGCATTTGCCAGTGTCAAGTATTTATATATTTTCAAGTTTCAAAAGTTAAATAAGTGTCCTCGTAACTAAAGTTATAGTCAAAGTCCAATCTTGGTCTAGTACAGTTCGTGTCAGCCAAGTTCAGGTATGCTCTAGTAAAGTAGTAGTAAAAAAAAAAGATATGCAAGTCAATATAACCATAAAAAGAGTCTAGTAGCAGGTAGTTCACTATGTTTCCATATTATACAAAATTGTGTTTTCCGAAATATTCATTGCACAATAAATTAATTTAAATAGTAAAACAGATACTTTGATCATAGATAAATTTTATAAGTACATCCCAGAAAGAGCAAAGTAAGTCAACTGAAAAAGGCGACAGTGGCTTTATAAAAGCCCACTACAGCGATTACGAACAGAGGGACTTACCAATCATAAGAATTAAAGTGCAAACTGAATCAGCAAATTAAATTTACCTAAGAGCTTCCTTAAGAAATTGAAATAATAAGGATCTTGTGAAAATGGAAGAGACAAACATGTACCATCCGTTGCAGTAGGCGGCAGCCACACAGTTTATTTTATTTTTTTTATTATATAAGAATTCACATAGATAACTACATCACTACATATGTTACAAAACTTACAATCTAATACAACTAAATGTGCTATCTTTTAAAGAAAGTACCGCATGCTTTATTACAACTAATTTTAAACTAAAAATAACAGAAACTAAAATTACCTGTATTAAATTCATGTCAAAGTCACTTATATTTATTTTTAAGGTCAGTAGAAAACTACTATAATCCTATAAAATTTCAGGGATAAAACCTCTTAGTATTATTTAGTATCAACGTCATTTGAAGAGTTTTGAAACTCTGATTATTTACATGTCAATGAATAAAAACAGAATGTCAAAATGTGTCAAACATGTAAAAACATGCAAATTTGTAATGTACGTTGTAATTATGTTTTATTTGTGAATCTAGGTTTGCGAATTGTTGTTGTACCAAATTTAAATAAAATGTCAATATAAAAAAATATTGCCACTGTAAAATATGTCAATACAAAAAATATTGTCAAAAAATTAAAATGACATGCCAAAAAAAACATAATTAGTTACTAGTAATCTTTTTGTTTGAAATACTCGTCAATGTCATAAAACAAGGTCTCTAGCAGCCAAGATCTTAACTTGGTTCAGAAGTACGCGGTGAAAGGTGCACCCCGGACGGAGGCGGGTACGCGGTTGTAGACCGCGGGCCCCAGAATGTATACCGAACTCTCCGACTTGACGAGCTGGTGTGATGGTGTTACAAGCTGGTCTTTCTTTTTATTGCTGCGAAGATCTAACGTACTGTGGACGCCACTGCGTTGAAACTTATCAATGTCCGTATGGGTGAATAGGGCTACCTGGTCAATAAGCTGTCACGGCAACGACGGTATTTGAAGATCCCTAAAAACATCCACGCATGAGACGTCGTCTTGAACCCCACATATGGCATGAATGTCTCGCTTCTGCATAACAAAGGATATATTACAGCTCCCGTACAGTGTCTAGGACTTGCGCCCCAGGTCTAGGTTTAAGAGGATCTATTTAAATACGTCGTGTATATTATGAGGGAACGATAGAAGCGTTTTCCATACAAATGACAGCCCTGTTGGCTCATTGGTAGCATGTCTGCTTCAAGAGCTGTGGGGCGTGGGTTCGATTCCCACTTAGGGCAAACATTTTGTAAATAAACAAATGTTTGTTCTGTGTCTGGGTGTTCTGTATGTATTATTATTATTTTTTTTAATGATTGACAGGCTAGTTGTTTGACCACAGCTCACCTGATGTTAAGTGAAGGTGTGGTCGAAGATGGTAAAGCACACCTAGCCTGGAATGGAACTGGCTCTCAAGTGAGGCTGCCGGAACACACCGTTAGATGCTTGGCGGCAGATTTTCAACTTGAGGGTGGTAGCTAGCCAGCCGAGTACTAGAAAGTACCCTACCACCATGCTATGGTTTCCTCACGATGTTTTCCTTCACCGGCAGCTCAAGCTCATTGTTGGGGGTTGAACCCACGCCCTTCGGCATGCGAACCTACCGCGCTAACCACTGAGCTATCATCGCTACGCATGTATTATAAGTATGTATTTACAACAAAAAAAAGTATTTATGTATTCTATCAGTTATCTGACTCCATCACACAAGCTCTGCTTAGTTTGGGGCCAGATGGCGCTGTGTGTATAGTCCTACGATATTTATTTATTTATTTTTTTATTTAGAAGCGTTTTTCCATACTTTTTCCCTGGATACTGCTCACAGAGCAATAAAACGGTAGTTTTAAGCAAACATTGGTTTCATGTCGTACCAAACGCTCTTTTGTTACAAATATTGTTGTATAAATGAAGCCACATTTTGCAGATCTAAGTCCCAAAATCTACTATTTGGTATTCTCCGGGCAAAGTGTACAAAATTAAATTGGAATCCGAGTCAACATCGTCCGGCCTGGCTCTTAATTTACGTTTACATTCTTAATAATCGTGACGTTCACAAAAAGCCAACCATTTTTATGTCTACATTTTACTGTTTGCATTTTTACTGATAAAGTGTATGGAAAATTGGCATTAAATTTAATAATTTAATTTAATTTATCTTTATCTTTATCTTATTAAAGATAAAGATAAAGATAATTTATTTGTATACAACATGAGAAATTTTATACAATATACGCATAAAAGATGTTCCAGTACTTAATGTGGCTGAGTCATGTTGTGCCGGTCAGGCGTACAAATGTCACGAGTGATGGCGCTATGCTCGTACAGACATTTAAAATACTATTTTAATTACAGTCCACAATGTAAAAATTAAGTCATGTTAGTTAAAAAATAAATCAGATTTCAAAATTACATTACAAATAATATGTCAAAAATAAAAATCAAATACATATATCAAAAATTAAAATCAGATGTCAAAAATTAAAATCAAATGTCAAAAATTAAAATTAAATGTCAAAAAATGAAATAGAATAAAATACCGATGTCAAAGAGAAATAATAAAAATTATATAATGCCATTCAAAATTGGTCATTTAAAAAATCATCAATTGAGTAATATCATTTTTTTAACAGTAGTGCCTTTAATTTCTTCCTAAATAGATAAATGTTCAAATTTCTTATTGACTTCGGAATCTTATTGTAAATAAGAGGTCCCATGCACACTATACTATTTTGAATTAAGGTTGTATTTCCCTTAAGCCCTTCCCTTATTATTTGTATAAATGATTTTTTTTGTTATAATACGTGGATAAAGTAATATCTAAGTAATATAGTAAGTTGAAAATCTGCCGCCAAACATCTAACGGTGTGTTCCGGCAGCCTCACTTGAGAGCCAGTTTCATTCCAGGCTAGGTGTGCTTTACCATCTTCGACCACGCCTTCACTTAACATCAGGCGAGCTGTGGTCAAACAACTGGCATGTCAACCATAAAAAAAAAAAAAAAAAATCTACACTAATATTATAAAGAGGAAAGATTTGTATTTTTGTATGTTTGTAAAGAATAGACTCAAAAACTACTGAACCGATTTCAAAAATTCATTCACCGTTGTAAAGATACACATCCCCGGGTGACATAGACTACTTTTTATCCCTGTATTCTCACGGGAACGGGAACTGCGCGGGTGAAACTGTGAGGTGTCTGCTAGTCTTATTTAAAAACTTCTTACAGGTGCAAATTTTTGATTTGGTTAGTTTTTTACTATTTCGCTATATCACTGATTTATGTTATAATTATCTGTACCTAGTTATTTACTGTACATAAATACATATTATGTGGGTGAGTACTAAAATAGCAGTAATATCACATTTCCACTAAACATTTTTAACAAAAATACCTCGTAATTCTTTACACAAAAGCCAGAAATGCTGTTTAACATCAATTCGTCCATCTCGCCACACACATGCGTACAACGGGACCCATAATGAACGCTATTGATATTTTTCTTACAATATTTTCCTTTCAGACGTATTTATAACCACAACGACCAATTAAACAGCAATATTCCCACACAATCTTATAATAATTTACAAAACTATCCGAAAGACAGCCGTTTACAGAGTACATTGTCACATGACACCAAGTTAGCTGCACAATAAATCTTTTAAACGGAATATTAGAAAAAAGTAGAATAGCCGTTTCTAACGGTTTCATTAGCGCAGAACATGGCATTTTAACCAAGGAAAAAGAAAGGGACGGAATATAATTATCTCTATTTGTTCTCATTGATCTGCGGTAGGTACCTACTAGTGTTCGCAGGTTTGACTTTCCCCCTGATTGAAATTCAGGAAATGTTAAAATAAATGCTACATGAATGATTTTGACATGGATAAACGCTTCTTTCGGTGCTTGTTTGAGTATTTTCTGGTTGATACAATCTGAGTGCCTTCAATTC
The DNA here is from genome assembly GCA_905404145.2 of Biston betularia. Lineage (NCBI taxonomy): Eukaryota > Metazoa > Arthropoda > Insecta > Lepidoptera > Geometridae > Biston > Biston betularia. Next base: position 1,915,982 of record FR989863.1, read on the forward strand.
ACGTTGGATATGAGTTGGCTTTTAAAGGTATGCTCTACTTTTAGGTGGCAACGTCACTTTCCGTGAAGTTACGTAACGGACAAAATTAGATCTCTTTAAATCTGTTATTTACAGTTTTTAGTTTGAACAATAAACAATGTCGCTTGAATTTGGACGAAACGACTTGATTCCGGTTTCATTAGACCGCTATACAGTGAAATGCACTGCCTGAATTAGTGGCTAATTCCTCGATAGATACAGTCTACTTGTTTTCAAGTCGATAGTGAATCAGTATCTAGGCAAACGTGCTACGTCTTACACCGCATGATCACCTAAAATCAGGTAAGATGTCAGTCAAACGCAAGCTTATTCATAATAATTTAAAAAATCTACTTACCTATACTTACGAGTACCTTACTTATGACATTATCTGAAATAAGTATGATAAAGCGTTGGTAATAACAGTTCCTCGTACTGCGCCTTGTACGTAATCTCTCCGCCTCTCCGCTCATACCTTTGGAGACACCTGTACAACACATGTAGCTATTCCAGTTATTTGATATTCATGGGTCCCGGCATGTAACTTAACACTGCGCCTCTCGCATGTAATCTCTCATCTTAACGCTTGCGCTGTACTCGCTAGAATGACGTGATATATGATATTATGGTAGCTTGCAATTGTCTTTAGTACGTACCTATACGAAAACTTGTATCTAAAATATTATTTTATGGTTCATCACATATTGAGTGTGTGTGTACAAATAAATAGAAATCCTAGAACAGCTCCATCTAGCCCCAAACTAAGCAAAGTTTGTACTATGGGAACCAGATAACTGATAGAAGATTTATATATACATTTTTGTAGATATAATTATAGTACATACAGAATGCTCAGATACAGAACAAACATTTCATCACTCAAATGTTTATTCTGAGTGGGATTCAAACGCACGCTCCACAGCTCTACAGATACACTACCCTCCACTATAACCAACCATAGCATGTAGGGTATTTTCTAGTACTCGGCTGGCTAGCTATCACACACTTGAAAATCTGTCGCCAAGCACCTAACAGTGTGTTCCGGCTGCCATACTTGAGAGCTAGTTCTATTCCAGGCTAGGTGTGATTTACCATCTTTAACCACACCGTCACTTAACATCACCGTCACAAACACCTAGCTTGTCAATCATAAAAAAAACTACCAATTGAGCAAAGGGCAGTCAAGTGTTTTATTACTCTGTAATGGATTTGAGTGAAATCTGAAAAAATGAAAAATCTGTAATCTGAATTAAAATCTGTGTTCCGGTTTGAAGGGAACTGCAGCTAGCGAAGTTACTGGGATGTTAAGACTAACCATCGAAAGACTCAAAGTAATGAGCACCAAAGTACCGATGCCCTGGACTTTGTTTTGTTACTCAAGGTTCTGTGTATCGCTGCAATGGTCGTGGACAGGCGTTATCTCTCACCATCAGGAGAGCGTCTCGTTCGTCTCATTACTTTTTACATAAACAAAAATGAAGTAAGGATACCTTTCAAGGTGGTTCGATTTCCATACAAAGAAATTTTTGTCATTTATGGACAAATGGAGCATAATTTTACAGTGAAATCACAGCTACTGGCATTTATTTTGGTCCTTATTTGCGGTAATTCACAATTGCTTGATTAAACTGCTTCTACAAAACAGTATTAATCTTTTGCCCACTTCCCAATTTGTCGGAATTCTTTTTCAATTTTGTCCAAGACATAAACATGAACATTTAAAGAGAAGTCCAATCAATCTAGTGGTTTTTAACTTAAAAACTGCTAAACTGCTTTTGTTATTCAGAGTTTGCGTTAAAACACTTAACTAATGATGAAATTAAAACTTCAAGATAGTTATTTCAGAAAGGCATTTCAGATAATGAAGACAATGCCACAGACAAACCAACTAACAACTAAGTTTCAACAACTAAATACACGGATGTATAAACTAGGATGCTTTCAAAGGCAGGCGATCTGGAACTCTAACTGTAGTGGAGCGGCTCTCAAACTTTTCATTTTTGATAATAATATGTTTTACTCTTTTTTTATGGTTGACAATAAATAAAAAGAATGCATTTTTTTAGTATTCTGGAATTATAATTCCAGTTATTTATTTCCTTTCTTAGGTTTTAATTTTTTTACATTAAATATACAAAAAAAAACATAAATAATATAAAAAAACTTAAAAACTAGGGTGCCGCCGGCAGCGGGGCAGGACTCAAGCTGCCGGTGGTTAGGGCTGCAGAGTGAGGAACCTCCTCACAATGCGCGCCGTGTCAAGGAGCACTGCCTTTTGAAGCTGACCCTTGACCCAACCGTCTAGCGAAAGTCTCTTAAGTTGAATTATAATTATTATTATGTATAGTGTTTTTCCACTTTTTATTTTTTTTATTCAAAATACGTTCGTCTTTGACCATACTCTGCTATGATGTTAAGCAGTTGTAGTGTGGTCTAAGATGGAGCACGCTTACCTAGAAGAAAAATTTTTTTTCGTTGACAAGCTAGATGTGTGACCACAGCTTACCTGAAGTTAAGTGAAGATTTGGTCGAAGATGGTAAATCACACCTAGCCTGGAATAGAGCTGGCTCTCAAGTGAGGCAGCTGGAACACTCCTTGGTGCTTGGCGGCAGATTTTCAACTTGAGGGTGGGAGCTTACTTGGTGTTTGGTTGTACTCCTTAGCAGGAGGTCGTCTAGGTAAGTGCTACCGTTGTACCACGTTGTACCAGATATTCTGCAGGCAAGCAGTAGTGTGTAAACATTAGTGTATTCTGATTTGAAGGACCAACGAAGGAACAACCATCGAAAGTCTCAAAGTAACGAGTGCGAAAGTAGCGATGCCCTGGACTTTGTTTTGTTACTCAAAAGTAGTTTTAGCGTGAAAGAGTAACAAACATCCATCCACCCATCCAAATTTTTCATTTTTTTTTTTTTTAATGTAAAAAGTTATGAGACGAACGAGACGCTCTCTGATGGTAAGAGATAACGCCTGTCCATGACCATTGCAGCGATACACAGAACTTTGAGTAACAAAACAAAGTCCAGGGCATCACTGCTTTGACGCTCATTACTTTGAGACTTTAGATGTGGTTAGTCTCAACAGCCCAGTAATTTCGCTAGCTGCAGTACCCTTCGAACCGGAACACAGTAATGTTTACACACTACTGTTTAGCCGCAGAATAACTGGTACTGCGGTGGTACCTACCTAGACGACCTCCTACTAAGGAAATCTACCACCAAGTACATCTATAATATTAGTGGTATTAAAAACAAAAGTGTACCTAATCTTCCAACATTGTAATAAAATATTAAGTATTGAGTTTCTAGACATAATTTTCTTATACCATGATGTCATGATTAACTTGCTATGACCACACTTTGAGATCATCTGTACGGTTCTATGTTATTATGTAGATTCTGAACTGGGGTTAAGCTAAACTAGACACCTACTAGATCTAAACTTACGTTCCCATTCCAGAAAGTTAGCGAGTTCTATTATTAGACCTCATTCTAGCTTTATTCAAGATGCAACGATAGAGATCTTTAATAGGTATTCTTCTATTAACTGCTACAAAAAGAAAAAACATGATTAAAATTAAATAAATACTATTTAAATAAGTGTTCATGATAAAAAAATCATAATAATTTTCGTAAATTCATTTTTATAAGTACGGTAATTAGTAATTACACTAATGGTACATATAAAATTAATTTTAGCTAAAAACAAAAATAAATATCGTAGAACATACACACAGCGCCATCTGACCCCAAACTAAGCAAAGCTTGTACTAGCTTTGCTTGTTCATATTTTTAAAACAAAAAAAAATACACTATATACATATCATATAGTATAGTATAGTGTATTACACAATCTTATCACATTGTCATAATAATTATCATCATTATTTGAGCCGTAGGACGTCTACTGCTGGACATATGTTTCCTGGAAGTCAGTGGCAGGCCTTAATAATAATCATAAAAATTTCAGCAAAAGTTCGATTAAAAACATTTTTTTTGTAAATACATACAGAACACCCAGACGCAGAACGAACATTTATCGCCATATAAAATGAGCTAACAGTTAAAGTAAAAAAAGTCAATGAAATAAAAATAGTTAAATTATTACTTATTTATAATTTTCTGTTATTATTAGCCGTGTTATATTTTAGATATATGTACATAATTATTTGTATGCTAGAATTAATGAATAAGCTAAATTAAAACAAGAGAGCGCGCGCAAATTATTTTAACAGGAAAATCTCAATAGGGCTCCCAAGACACCGGCTTGGTAGAGTTTAAGGCCCATTGTTAAGAACATTATACTAATTAAAAATAAGGAAATGAATTATTACTAAGCTTTGCTTAGTTTGGGGCTAGGTGGGGCTGTGTTAAATGCCCTCCAATATTTATTTATTTTATTTAGAAAATAAATAATCGATCAATGCCTGTAAACAAAACATACCTTCAAGATGTCTACCACGTCCTAGCAGAGTGTCCACTGTCCACGACGCAGTGTGTCAGACCTATCACGTGTACACATGGTTCTAATATTCTCAATTTTGGCGTGATCCAAACTGTACTTACTATTTTCTCTGCTTCATTTGATAAGTAGACGATTATCTCAAAGCGACTCAAGTTCGCTAAAATTTTGCTAAAATATTTATTTATCTTCACTGTTTCTTCTCCGGCTTCTCTGTTTCCTATAAACTAGAAATCATCAAGCTCCATCCTCGGCTGCACCGTCGCTTTACATCAGGCGAGTTGGTGTCCAAACGGAGATTTAGAACAAACTAGATACATATTTAAAAAATCTAATATAATTCGTCTTCGCCTATAATTGCTGTGACACTTATCTTGACATTTAGTAATTTAATTTTTAATGTATTGGTGTACACTGTGTTGGCGGACTTTATAAATAAATAAATAAACAATTTTGACAATTTCCGGACAATTTTACTAAAAACTAATTTTGTAGCAATGATGTGTTAGCGCGGTCAGTTCACACCCCAAACGACGAGATAGATAGATAGATAGATATTCTTTATTAACACAAAAATAAATCTATTATTATGCAATGGGTATAATAATGATTTTCTTCATGTACTCGTCCAGGTTTTACGTGGGTATTTCTTGATGCAGAAATGCAGTGTTGACTAGATTAGTACATAGAATTTGTGGGTTCAAAACCTAACAATTCGCTTGAGCTGCCTTTGATGGAAAACATCGTGAGAAAACCATAGCATAGCACTTTCTATCATCATTAGGTACTCTGCTGGCTAGCTACCACCATCAAGTTGAAATTCTACCGCCAAGTACTCAATAATGTCATCCGGCAGCCTCACTTGAGTGTCAGTTCTATTCCAGACCAGGGTTGCTCAACACATTGACCACACCGTAAAATCATGCAGCCATAATAAGTAGCCTATCAATTATAAAAAAATCAGCAAAAATTTGAGCCAAAACTAATATGTTCTAGATACAAAAAGAGCTACTTTCGCAAATGCACAAAACTCAGTATTGCCGTTAGGAATAGTTCGTGAGGTATCAAACATCGGAACTCAATAGAGTTCGAGCGCTATCAACACTAATAAATAGTTGAACGAGTTACAAGCTGGTCTGCAGCGGACAGACGCCGAATTGTACGGAAGTGAAATTCTACAAGCGACTGGGGCCTACTGTGAAAGTCCGGGAAATAAACTAATAATAATAAATATCATAGGACTGTACACAGCGCCATCTGGCCCCAAACTAAGCAGAGCTTGTGTGATGGAAGTCAGATAACTGATAGAATACATAAATACTTTTTTTTGTAAATACATACTTATAATACATACAGAACACCCAGACACAGAACAAACATTAATTTGTTTATTCACAAAATGTTTGCCCTGAGTGCCCTAATTTTGTTTTTAAAAATTGTAATTTTGACGTGCCTAGTGTAACATATTATGTAGTTATAAGGCCAATAAAATATTCTATACTATTCTAAATAAAATAAAATAAATAAATAAATATCACAGGACATTACACACAGCGCCATCTGACCCCAAACTAAGCAAAGCTTGTGCTATGGAAGACAGATAACTGATAGAATACTTAAATACTTTTTTTTTGTTGTAAATACATACTTATAATACATACAGTACACCCAGACACAGAACAAACATCGATGTTAGTCACACAAATGTTAGTCCTGAGTGGGAATCGAACCCACGCCCTTCAGCTCTCGAAGCAGACATGCTACCAATGAACCAACAGGGCTGTTCTAATTTCTAGACTTAGGTTTTTAACAGTAGCTCCCCAAAACAAGCGCCCGTGTTGCTAGAATTCGTGTAGCACAGGCTCTGTACGAGATAGGAAGTTGAGGATTGTTCGGTAGGTTTTCAACTTTAGATGCAGAAGATAAAAAAAAAAAAAAAAAAAAATATCGTAGGACATTACACACAGCGCCATCTGACCCCAAACTAAGCAGAGCTTGTGTTATGGAAGACAGATAACTGATAGAATACTTAAATACTTTTTTTTTTTTTGTAAATACATACTTATAATACATACAGTACACCCAGACACAGAACAAACATCGATGTTAGTCACACAAATGTTAGTCCTGAGTGGGAATCGAACCCACGCCCTTCAGCTCTCGAAGCAGACATGCTACCAATGAACCAACAGGGTTGTTGTAAAGATGTACTATAAAGTGTAAAGCAAAAATAATAATTATAAACTTGTCATGCACATACAAGCAGATCTTGTTACCTGCAACAAAAAACTGTCTCAAAACAACCAAATCAGCATACATGTGCATATTTTTTAAATTCACTTTATACAGTACTAGCGGCTCGCCCCGGCTTCGCACGGAAAAACAAAACTCGGTTAACACTATAAATTTATCGATCCAGTAGTTTCGGAGCCTATTCAAACAAACAAAAAATGTAATCTTTCCTCTTTTTACGATAAATAAAATAAATAAATAAATATCGTAGGACTATACACACAGCGCCATCTGGCCCCAAACTAAGCAGAGCTTGTGTGATGGAAGTCAGATAACTGATAGAATACATAAACACTTTTTTTTTGTAAATACATACAGAACACCCAGACACAGAACAAACTTTTGTTTATTCACAAAATGTTTGCACTGAGTGGGAATCGAACCCACGCCCTACAGCTCTCAAGGCAGATATAGGTACTACCAGTGAGCCAACGGGGCTGTCAACGATGTAGATGACAACTGTAATAGTTGGACACGTGATATTGCGGACTTTTTTGTAGCTGTCAATTTGCTCTATAAAACGTCACTGATTTCGCTGCGCATGCAAAGTAAGGGGTTTTTCAATGTTTTCTCAGCTTGGGTTATATTATTAAATTTTTCATGTGGATCGTTCATTGTCTTTTAAATGAACTATAGCCTATGCCCATCATAAATAATGTAGGAATCTAATAATGAAAGAATTATTAAGATCGGTCCAGTAGTTGCGGATACTATTCAATACATACACATCGTCACTTTCCACCAGGTGAGATCGTGGCCAAAAGCATGCCTAGTCCGAAGTAAAAAATAAATAATAAAAATACAAACAAACAAACAATCAAATCTTTCCTCTTTATAATAGTATAGATAGATGGGATATTGCCCCCCGGTTGCCGGGAGCGACCCATGGGTGGGTAATTTTTTACCCATGCTTACCTTTCATGCACGGGTCATTTCAGTCCTTTTATTATTTTACGGCACAATGGAGCGTCCACAGGTAATAGGCAGGTCTGCTGCAACTGCTAAATGGCTATCTTGAGCACCGCAGGCTACTTCGGTGTAAGGGACAAGTGGCAAACGATTTTCTTAACTATATAACTATGGTGTAAACTCTATACATAATCATACTGACACTGAGATGACTGCGCAAATAGCGTTATAGAGAGTTGTCGTTATATGGAGAAGAAAGTTTGCAACTAAGAATATGATAACGTGTATAAAATGCATAATAATAATCTAACGACAGTCTAACAGCTGGTGCAAACACGTGCAAAGTAATTACAACAAACAAAATAACGAATTTCTTAGAACCTTTGGTTTGTACGATGCCGATAGTCGAGGTGAATACGGACAACAATAAAACAACAAAATGACAAACAAAAGAGCGTCCACAACTGCTGTTCTTATCAATTTGGGCAACTTAAAAAGTACCTACAAACAGTAGGTGCTTTATTAGTTGCCGAAATTACTTGCTTTATATCGACACATTGTGGTCCTTATGTAGAGTGTGTGTGATGCTAAATATCATAAAAACGTTAAATCGAGTGACGTTACATAGAGTTTTCACTGTATTTTTATTTGATTATCTGTATTTATCTATGTTGGTTATTATTTTACTTTTGTTTTATCTTTATGTGCATATTTATTATAGCCTATATAAAAAACTATATTATGTAAAGTATAGTTTAAGCATCCGATATAATTAAACGTGTCTTGCATAAGGAAAACAAAAATCCGCTTTAACCCTTACCTTGTACCGTAACATAATTGTTGCGCACCTCTGGCCCGCTACTTTCCGTTCTATTGTCGGTCTGCAGTCGTGGCCGAGATCTTTGAATAAACAACGCACTGCACTCAGCGATTTATGTGCGAATATTTATACGGTACTTGCATTATGCAAACCATAATAATGCAGTCGGTATAACGTATTATTAGTTTCCGAGAGTTTACTTAAAATTGTTTGTTTTTTTGCAACAAAACTGTTGCGTTATTTAAAAAAAAAAATACAACAGTATCTTATGTCTCATATATACGTATATTGTGACTGTATTTTCATTGTATATTGCGTAGTTTATAAAAGACTGTGCAATATGTTATTTTAATCTACAGTGTTAATATGTAAATATGTGTTAATTATATCCACCATTAAAATTCAACCCGTATCAGCAGATTAACAGATAAAATCTGAATGTTGTTAGTTTTAATTAAATCGTAGCTAAACTAATTTGGAATATAGATATTACCATAATTTGAATACGCTTCGAAATATGACCGAATTACCAATACTCGTAATTACTCATTTACCAAAATTTAATTTAAGTTTGAATTTTGAATTCGTTTTAATTTCGTTGAAAAAGTTGTTATAAGTTGAAGAGGATGTGGACCACCTTGTGGTAGAACATGTTCACCTCCAGCAAGAAAACTGATGGTGATTGATGTGACTTACCATTTGAACAGACTGGACATTGGTAAATACAACAGGCTGCTGTCCGAGCTCTGTTTTACCCAACCAGGGAGTTACCTGGTTAGTTGTGTGTATTATTATAATTAGTGTGTATGCGGAGGAGTGAATGTGTATATGAAAGAGTGTGTATAACCATATTGTGTGTAAGTAAAAATATTTTATTTTTAAAAACACGTGACTGCCATTTGTGATTGTTACAAAAGTCCCTTGATAAAACTGGAATTAAAAAAAAAAGTTGTTAAAGAAACAATTACAGTTCTTGTGGTTTCGTTTCGTTGTTTTTGTTTCGTTTTACAAACTTTGAATAAAATAGTGAAATTTATCATACATAGAAGTCCCTTAATAAGGCTGGAATTTTAAAAAAAGTTGTTAAAGAAACAATATTATAGTTGTTGTCGTTTCGTTTTGTTTTTGTTTTGTTTTACAAACTTTGATTAAAATAGTAAAATTTATCATTCGATTTCTGGCTCATAATGCCCTCAATTGAATTCAATTCCAAAACAATGAGCAGAACAGATGACCGATAGCACGAGCCCTCCCCATTTCCCCTTCACGAAGCAAGCGTGAACGGCGCGAGCGCACGCGACGAACCGTGTCGATGCTAACGTCAGATTGGCAGGGCTGGCTTGTCGGTAACTTGAGATAAAGATGGTGCGTAAAATCATTTAGTTCTAAATAGGTTACATTTTGTTGTAATGAAAGCTTAGCGCGTTCGGATCGCACGCCGAGATGCGTGGATTCAAATCTTAATTAGCTTAGAGGTGCTGGTGTACACCTCGAGGAGAAACCATAAGTGGTAGGGCGCTTTATAGTAATCATCTAGTTAACTGCCATCCTCAAATTTAAAATCTGCCGTTAAGCACCTAACCTATTAAAATTTACGTGGAGTCGATATATTTAAAAAATATGACGAAAAATGATGATGATTTTAGATTTTTTTGAGAATTAGTAAGTTTTATGTTTGACTATGTTATTTTTTTTCCGTTCATGGTAAGTTCATTGAAATCTCCGTCAATTGTACACAGATTTAAAAAAATCTTCCATAATTCTTCTCATTTTCTTAGTATTAACGTTTTTTGTTTCATTTTATCAGTGATTTTTTAAAGGATTCAAAGCAGAGTATGATACTCGCGTAGTCACGTCTTGCTTCTCTCTAAAAGGTCACCAGATGTAACCATAACTAAACTTGGAGTTTAAGATTGAATTAAACGTGATTAAAATAATACAATTTTTTTTATTTTTCATCATAAAACTGATAATTAATTTTATAAGTACAGAAAATATTTAAAATGTTGAAAATCAGACGCTCTCCTGATGGTGAGTGATTCTTATTGCGATCCCTGTTAGGTGCTCACGAGTAAAGATAAGAGGTAAGAGAGAGCGCCTGACCATGACAATTGCAGTGTTTAGTTTGTAGTGTTGTGTGTGTCAAAATAAATGTTTTCTTTCTTTCTTTCTGATATACAGAACTTTGAGTATCAAAACAAAGTCCAGGGAATTTCTGCTTTGGCGTTCATTACTTTGAGACTTTCGATGATTAGTCTCAACAGCATTGTAATAATTACAACAGTAAAAAAATGCTGTTTATTTTTTTTCTACTTATGCGGAATTTTATCAGAAACTTCGACTATATTTTCAGCCAAATCCGGTGGTCTAAGCAATCCCGCATAAGTACTTAAAACAAAAACGTGTCAAAACCACGTTTTCATTGTAAAATGCTGTATGATTACATGTGAAAACTAGGTATAGACAATCAGCTTTTGAACGTAAACTTGCAAGCTTTAAAACTTTTAAACCGATTTCTAAAGTGTAAACCATCACGCATATTTCACCCATGCTGAATACAAATTAGCTACACCAGAATCGGACCCTTAACCCCAGATTTGCTATCAATGCGGATTATGAAAGTTTAGATGTTAAAGTCAAAATTGTTGTATGCTTTGGTAACTAAACAGACGAATAAATAACATAGGTGCTTATTCAATGTTACCAGCCCGGTATTTGGCAGTATTTCATTGTTAATATTATTGTTCATAGTATTTTGGGTGCGTCTATTATGTAAGGTTTTATTTGGTTGGAAATGAGAAAAAACTACAGTACAGATTACGAAATCGGTACGTACGGTAGCAAATTTTTCTGTTCTCGAATTTTCAGTATAATTATACTGAAAATTCGAGAACCGAAAAATTTGCTAAGCTCGATTTCGCTGTAATTTATGGATTATTTATTTATCTCATTAAAAAGTATCGTTACCAAAACTTAAAGGAATTTTTGTGTCCTATAAAATGTTTGTATTGAGTATAACCTTTCTCGAAAAACTGATACCATTTACCATTTTTCCAATTTGCCGATGCGAGCGAAGTTGCCCGAGATCGTAAATTCAGAATGTTAATTAAGACACTCATTTATGTTTGACCATAGCTCACCTGACGTTGAGTGACGATGTGGTCTAGTAAATTATGGTAAACACACCTAGCATGGAACGGAACTGTCATTCAAGTGAGGCTGCCGGAAAATGCTTGGCGGCAGATTTTCAACATGAGTGTGGTAGTCAGCCTCACGATGTTTTCCTTTATCCGCAGCTCAAGTTTTAAACCCATTCCCTTTGACATGTGAGCCGACCGCGCTAACCACTGAGCTATCACCGCTACAAAACTGTAACCCTCTGCCAAATTAGAACACTCCTTGGCTTTTTGTAGCAAAATCCCTTTTTATTTCTTCAATGACTGGACTATCAGGTAGTTGACAGCTTTAGGCCCATCAGTTTCGGTAATTAATAACAAATACATCTGTTTTCTCTTCCTCCCATAGCGGCACGCATGACTGACCGCCTCGCTATGTTAATACAACACTATCGGTGTCCAGATCCCCCCGAGCGTCCCGTCGCTGTATGATTCATTACTTCTTATCTTATTAGACATTTATCAAGTTTTAATTTAGATTCGTTGTTGTGTAAATAATTTGAAAAATGGAGTCACATCGTAATATCCAGACATATTTCTGTTCATGTTGTTGAAGTGTATTAAGCCGGTAATCAATGGTATGAACAACTTTTTCTTTAGGGACAACTTACTCTGAAATCACTAGAAATAAATAGTTGTTTCATGAGTCAGCGTACTTTTTCTAAAGAATCGTTATTTTTTTAAATTCTTTCAGAGATACTCAATGATACTCTGCACACATGCTCCCTTTTCAGCTAATACATCCTAAGCTTGTACCTTTGGATATATTACTTGGTGGTAGATTTCCTTAGCAGAAAGTCCTCTAAGTAGGTACCACCGCAATAACAGATATTCTGCCGCCAAGCATTAGTGTGTAAACATTACTGTGTTCCGGATTGAAGGGAACGCAACGAAATTACTGGGCTGTTGAGACTAACCATCGAAAGTCTCAAAGTAATGAGCGCCAACGCAGCGATGCCCTGGACTTTGTTTTGCTACTCAAAGTTCTGTGTATTGCTGAAACAGTCATGGACATGCGTTATTTCTTACCGTCAAGAGAGAGAGAGCATCGTTCGTCTAATTTCTTTTACAAAAAAAAGTGTATAGAATACGCACGCACACACACAAGGGAATTAAGAGAAGTGGCGTAGAGGGCAGAAAAGAGCGTCACACTGTTTGCCGTCACGGCACACGTGTCGGTTTTACTGCCAAGCTGCACCAATAGATGTTTCACATCAAAAACATGGCTCTTTATGTAAGATGTGATGTTAAGTGAAGTTAAAAGTATTATTACGGCGAGAACGTTGTTGTGTTAGTGGTATGTCCCAAAGTATTCTTGTATACTCAAACAAATTATTATTGCAGCACTTTACGGCTTTAACTTTGCACTCGCGGCGAAACTGTTAAACACTACCACTTATCCACTTACTTTGTAAGTTTCATGACTAAAATTTAGTTTATGGGAACATCTAAAAACATCAACTAGTGACGGCATCGTGACGGTCTGAACAGGCATAAACAGTATGGGTAACAGTCAGCCAGTCAATGGAGTTTTGGCGGAAAGCTGAAAAATCATGTTTCTAAATTGTGTTTATTTTTCCAATAAAATGTGTTTTTTCAAGCGTTTATGTGTATGAATAGCGGTATTTTTTTTTTGCCACAGGTGGCAGTCCAGCTGACGGGTTGCCTGATGCTAGGCAACCACCGTCGCCTATAGATATTTGCAATACCAGAAGCACTACAAAAACGTTGCCGACCTTTTATGATTCTATTAACATCTATTCATAATTCATTGGTATAAAGTGCTGAATTTTAAACAAGGTGTGGTGAGGAAGGGTGTATAATGTAATGTGGTGGAACATGACTTTTCGTGATGCTTTCAAACTTCTATCTATACAAAAGTTGCCTGATAAAAATCACTTAAGGTGGTTCGATTTGCATACAAATAAATGTTTGCAATTTATGGACAAATGGAGCATAATTTTACAGTGAAATCACAGCTACTAATTGATTTTATGCAAATAATCTACTGTTTTATTCAAGCAATTGTGATGTACCGCAATTAAAGACCAAAATAAATGCCAGTAGCTGTGATTTCACTGTATAATTATTATGCTCCATTTGTCCATAAATGGCAAAAAAATATTTGTATGGAAATCAAACCACCTTAAGGCGATAAAGTCGCCGTTGTATTGTTGATTAATCGATGTAGTTTTAAGCGTTACTTTTTTATAAATATGCATGTTGCAGTGTACAACAAAGTTACATCATAATATGTTATTCTTTTATGTAATTTAATTGGACAATTTTTCAAGATTGATTACTGTGATTCTCATAATGTGTAGTCACATAGCTCTACAGCTACACACGCTGGCAGATGGTAACGAGCAAAGTTTTAAAAGTTATGAATAAATTACACCAAGCGCAACCGATGCATACTCGAGTTCACTCTAAAGCTGATTATGGTTTGGCAATAAAGATACGCGGACGTGGTATAACTGATAATCTTATAAATGTATAGTGTCTTACTTAGAAACGTAGTTTAAAATTAATGTTTTGCTGTATGCCTCAAAAATATTGTGCTATGAAAACGGGCTTGATTTCGACACATTTTTCTTTGATTTATCGAGCATAAATAAAACAAAAAATGTGTCAAAATTACTGTTAATTGTATCAGATACTTCGACTATAGTCCACCGATTGGGAGAATTTACCTTTATTGCGCTCGCGAGAGTGCTTGCGGATCTGAAGACGTCGCAGTGAGCTCTGTGTGCTGGAATATTCCGACACCGTAGAAGAGAACTCCGGTGAGAAAGGGTCCCATAGCTTTTGTTCTTCCTCCTCTTTTCAGCAAGGTTGGGAATCGGACTCGAGGGCTCCATAGCGAGCTGGCGCATCTCGCCACACACATTATGCTTGAGGTGCACTGAGCCAAAATTATCACTCATTACTCATGTAGAAACATTTTTTGCTGTGGGTACAACTTCGAAATCGTCAAAAGGGATCATCAGCAGCTCTTACATAGAAATAGTATGTTGATGCTTGGTCATAGGTATGGAGAATGTGTTATAAAATTATTTTAGAGTTGTGCTCATAGTAAAAAATAGTTTTAATAATGAATATAGTCAAAACACCTCAAGCTATTTAATCCTGTAAATCACCGTCACAAATCTCGTTCAGCTTGTTAATTTACATTAAAAAACGTTACATCTTTTTATAGGGAACCAGCAAATACGCTTTTTAAGAGTATTTGCTGGTTGCTTTACAAATCCGCTGCAAATAAACGCCCGACTACCTCTCCCCAGCTTATCGCTTAAGATTTTTGCTAAAGCGCTGCAAAAGTTTGTTCTCACCCAATTTATCAAACGGGGCACCTGCAATGGACTTCACAATTCCACCGAAAGTTTCCAATCGGCCACGACTGCGTCCGATCGCCTGCAATAACTTTATAAGATGGACGTAATCAGGATTGGGCAAAGACAAGAACAATGATTAGAAATATGTATATAAATGCCTGGTTATTACAATTTGCTATACTTATTTAGAAATTAACACTAACAGAATAATAAAAAATAGAGCGTATAATTTTAATCTGCAATTTCTGTGGTTTCTGTTTTGTGATTGATTCAAGCGTTACTTTGCGGAAGTTCATTTTTAAGGTGAAATGTGTCACACATTACACAGGTTCTGAGGGGGTGAAGCAGACGCAGACCGCCGGGCGGCGTAAGGTGTCTAGCCAGCGTAGCCACCCGCACGCGCGTGTGGTTACTAGATAGTATTCTATGTAGTGGCAAGTGCCGATACTGATTTATAATATCAAAGTAGGCTGCGTTGGCTAATACCTTTTTTATGGTTGACAGGCTAGGTGTTTGACCACACTAGGTGTGGTCGAAGATGGTAAAGCACACCTGGCCTGGAATGGAAGGTATTCAAGAGTTATATCTGTGTTTTCTCATGAAAGTCGTTTTGGTCGCAATTTTAATATAATTATGTAATATGAATGCAACTTAAAAACAATTTTTGAATGTTTAGTAGTAATAAACTTAACATGTACAACTAAAATCCGAATAAACTTAAAAATCAAAAATATCTGATTAAACTGATAATATTATTTTAAATAGACATTATTTTATTTATTTAATGCCTGTAATGGTTATCAAGTGAGGCAGCTGGAACACACCGTTAGATGCTTGAAGATAGATGTGTCGTAGCTGTTGGCTGTCTATTTGCTAGCCAGCCGAGTACTGGAATGTACTTACTCTGTGTGTATTTATATAATTTTTAAGACATAAATGTGTATTATTTTCTTTGTCAATAAAGGTTTTTTTATTCTTATTATTAAAATAGGCACCCTACCTATACCAATATGCTAGGATTCCATCACTTCTTTTTTTGTATTTATATTTATTATGTACTTAATTCATTATAAATTAAAAAAGTTGATTTATCGTAATCAATCTTACACTCTTAGAAAAGAGACTAAATTCCTTAGAATCTGATGGCATCAGAAATGGTGACCGTTGCGTTATAAAGGCGTACCTACTACCTGTACACTGTACAGCTTGTACTAACCTACACTTGTAAGTTTACAATTGTAAATCTACACTCTCAGTGGCCTCTTTTAATAAGCATTAACGCTCACCTTCACTTTCCGTGCCTTCTTTACCTAACCAAAATTGATAAGTTATCTTACCAATGACATTTCAATTAGCTTTGATTCTTTGTATTAAAAAAATCTCGTGGTAGTTAATTAATTTGAACTCTGTCAATCTTGTATTTACCAAATTAAAAAGCTTTGATTTCATCCACCTCCCTAGTTACTTCCCTGTTCTCGTCCAGACAGATTTATAATAAAACAGCACTTTATTTAGCTGGTTCGGGGTGGAATTCTGCGGAATCGTTCGCCATTGTTATTGCTTAAATCTAAGTGGAAAGTAAGGAAGGAGCTAAGGCTTCTAAATTCTGAAAACTAAAAGTTTCTTTGGTTAGCCAGCTTGAACGAGCTAATAATCATTGTAGTTAAGTAAATAATTTTCAAGGGGGTTTTTAAATTATTCTGAGACACATGATAGATTAATTTTGTAAAGAAATGAATGAAAAACATCTGACTTCGATTCTGTCACATCGATAAATAATCTTTACTGTTTTTATACTTTGATAGCTTTAATACCATGTCTGCGACGATTGCTACCATCATCCTCATCAGTAGGAGCTTCACCTTCGGCAGCAGCGGCATCACCACCAGTACCACCATCGGCGTTAGCGTCGGCATTAGTGTCGGCGTTAGTGTCGGCATTAGTGTCGGTCTTAGTGTCAGCATTACCATCAGGTTTGGCATCGATATTACCATCACCAGTAACACTATCAGGGTTGTCTGTAGTAGTAATGTTTCCTGTGAAAGTTATGTAAGTAAATTAAGACTTATTTAAATTTAGCGATGATAAATCAGTGGTTAGCGCGGTTGGTTCACCGGTTGAAGGACGTGGGTTTAAACCCCTACAATGGTGGTGGTATATAGTACTTGGCTGGCTAGCTACTATCCTTAAGTGGAACATCTACGAAAATAAAATCTAGCCAGGTATGTTGTACAGCCTCACTTGAGACCCAGTCCCATTCCAAGCTAGGTGAACTTCATCATCTTCAACCTTATCGTCACTTAATATAAGACTTATTAAATTTAATTTATCATTAAATATTTCAAAATGTCGAAATATTTGTCGCTGGCAAAATGTACAAAGCGTGATCTCAGAAACGAAGAAAAAAGGTGCATAATTTTTCTACATTTTTTAACGTTGTCAACATCACAATGTCACTTGCCATTTTTCGGCGAGTTTGGATAAATAATTAAGAGTTGAAATTACCTTCATCATGTAGTATTAAATCTGCTGCTGGAGTGGTGTCATCACTTTGAATGATATTATCTTGGAACTGGTGATAGTTGAAAGGTTTAGCCCTGACTGAGAAGATGCAAGTTTGCACGCATTCATACTCATCCGCGAACATGTTAGGGTTGGGTTGACAACCACGCCAGAATCCCACCTTAAATAAAACAAAGACATGTTGTGTTCGAAAAAAACCGTGATCAATTGTAGACCACTGCATCGCTTAACATTAGGCGTCATGGTGGTCAAAATTAAGTCTATTTTTTTTAATGATTAAAAAATTGTGTCCAAATCAGTGTTGATAGGATGATAACATATTTTGTTTGGCAGAGAGTAGAACACGAGCAGTGAATATGAGCACTGCTGCGTATCTAAAAAAGTCCCTTCAACTTACACCTGGGTCCTAGATACTGTATGGGTTTACGTCCCTGCAACGTGATTAATCCGCACGCTGACGCCATTGAATACTATGAAGTTTTATCTGGTTTTAAAGTTTTGTCTATCTCTCATTCACCTTCACCATGCCCGTTTACCCTGATCGATTGGCACATGTTACTGAACGCTTAGCAGATTTAAGAGACATGGATGGAATCATGGACTAGGCAAACGATAAGTTTTTTTTTTTTTTTTAATCTATTTTTATTTGGGGACATTGAGTCAACGTTTGACTTAAGATGAAGGACCGAGAAAAGTTAAGGCTGCGATTGAATTTTTCACAAGGTTGTAGTTCCATTCTAGGCTAGGTGTGCTTTTCCTTCTTCGACCACACCGTCACTTAACATCAGGTGAGCTGTGGTCAAACACCTAGCCTGGCAAACATTAAAAAAAGTTAAGCCAATGGTCTGTTCAACAAGGGAAAAATAGAGAGAATATACAAACAGGGTTATAAACTAGGGATGGGCTAAGTCGAAAGTTAACCATTTTGATTAACAAGCATTTTTTTAAAATTCAAATTTCAAAATTCCAAAATGTATCTCTAAGGTTTAAGCTCAACGTAGTTATTGCTATGAAAATCTGTTTTTTTACGTTTCCAGAGTCGTCACAACAGTAAATCTTTTTCATAACGGTGAGTAAAATAACCCCTTCCTGGCTGAGTATACCCCAAACTTATAGCCCTGTTTATATTACCCTCTTTTGCACTAATTCAATAGTTCGAGGCATATGGATACCTCGCATCGAGAGCCAGACTTGTAATAATAAATGACAGCTTTAGGCGGCATTCCGCAGTCCTCCCATTTGAATTGATGAGAGCAGATGTCTGGTGGCACCGCTGCGGAAAATAAAACAACTTGCTTAAAATTTGTTGCTTTTTATAACTTAAACAGAACACATAATAATGTTTTTTTTTTATTTATTTATTATACGCTCCACAGACGCTGGGGTCCGTGACCTTTGTCAACTTTAGCTACAAAATTTTTTACAATTTTCCATTACAAAAAGAGGAGAGGTTAGTAGGATCTTAATCTAAGGTTAAAGTAGGTACTAGATTGTGTGTATACCGCGAGCAGACCATCGACCCGCAAGCAGCACCCGATCACGAGTATGACGCATGTGCCAGCCATCGCCTCAACCATATCTGAGAAGAGAGCGACCCGACACACGACGCCGCAAGAAGGAGCCTTTGATGGTGAGCATGAATGCTCGAGGCATACACACAATCCTTATTTCTATTTACATGAGTTTTCGTTTGAAATCGCCTCCTCCCGACTCAAGGCCACACGACAGTGATGGAGGCCTTGAGTCGGGAGGAGGCGATTTCGACCATGAAGCGATGTCGCTTCTTGCAGCCCCTGGCTGTCTGATAGTAGAATGGGAATGGTATTAAGTGACGGTGTGATCGAAGATGGTAAAGCACACCTAGCCTGGAATGGAACTGGCTCTCAAGTGAGGCTACCGGAACACAGTGTTAGATATAATATTTGTATGGAAATCGTACCACCTTAAATGTTTTAGACGTAAAAATCAATGAAAGTACTATGGGTGCATACTTTCTACCTACATACAAAATACAGAAATGTTATAGTGTATAGCATAAAAATAAACAGCGTCATATAGTAGTGTTATGAGCTGTAACACCTCAGTCTGTACTAATGCTTTAATAGCTGAGACTACAATGTATGGATTACAACTAGGCAACTACCTACTTCCTCAAGTCATTTTGCAAGAAGCAGTAGGGTCAGAAACACAAAAAAAAAAAGGTTGACAATATTGTCACTGTCGCGAGTCGAACTTGGACAAGCTTAGCACGAGACCGAGGCAGATGGTATACTAAGGGAGAGGCATATACCCAGCAGTGGGATAAAAAATGCTGTAAATAATGATGATGATTCACAAACATATAAGTTCAAAGTTGTAAGCAATCCTACAAAGAAACTCTAAAGGTTATTAACGCAAACATTAAAACACGCTGTGAGGGCTTGAAAGCCATTTTATTCTTTTTACGACTTTAACAAAGTCACCTTTTACGCTTCCAACCTTACTTTGTAAGGATAGTAGATTCGTATTATTTGCTATGTTGCTGTAAAAGTTTTTATCAATGTGTTAAAAAACAGTAAACTAAATAATTGAGTTAGTATTTAATACCCCACAGATGGGTAGCCAATCACACTTGAACGGTGTTTTCTTATGGATCACCATAACTTCTCCTAGTGTCGTGTTCTTCATGTCTGAGGGTTGGGACCTCCACCTCCCAGGATTTTCCGCCTCCAGCTGTTCATTTTTTTTTAATGTAAGAAGTAATGAGACGAACGAGACGCTCTCCTGATGGTAAGAGATAACGCCTATCCATGACCATTACAACGATACACAGAACTTTGAGTAACAAAACAAAGTCCAGGACATCACTGCTTTGGCGCTCATTACTTTGAGCTACACGATGTTGCGCCATCTTCGCCTATCACTGGCGACATGCAGCGCGTCATACACCGATGTGTCGAGTGCGGTGCGAATCTGGTCAGACCAACGCATCGAAACGCATCACCATAACTCACCTGATGTTAAATGATTAAGGAGTATTAGCTCTGAAGTAAGCCTGCCGGAACGCTCTCCTGATGCTAAGAGATAACGCCTGTGCATTACAGCGGTACCAGAACTTTGGGTTACAAAACAAAGTACGGAGAAACTCAAAATGAAATACTATACATATAGTATAATATGATATATCGGTACGCCCTGGATCCCACACTAAGGTGACTTGTGTCGTGGGATCCAGGTTCTTCTTTTTTATCAAAGTCCATCGCTGTTTTGTTGATCACTACATTGATACATTTGATGGTTAGTCTTAATATCCCTGTAGTTGTGCTAGATGCAATAGGTACGATTTAAACCGGTGTAGAGTAACTATTCAACAAAATACCTGATGCTGTGGTGGTACCTACATGGATGACTCTTTCCTAAAGACATCGACTACGAAGAGGATACGTATAAATTAGTACATATTTTTTCTTACCATGGAAACTGACTTCCACATGATAACTCTCGTTTGATAAGGCCAGATAATAATTTGACTATAGTTTCAGTCACATCTGGTGACCTTTTCAAAGCAGATTATGACGAGCAAAGCAAGACTATATATATATATATATATTATATAGTCATTACTCACAGCGCCATCTGACCCCAAATTAAGCAAAGCTTGTACTATGGAAGTCAGATAACTGATAGAATACATAAATACTTTTTATTTTGTAAATAGATACTTATAGTAAATACAAAACACCCAAACACAGAACAATCATTTGTTTATACCACAAAATGTTTATCCTGGGTGGGAATCGAACCCATGCCCTTCAGGTCTTGGAGCAGACATACTACTAATGAACCAACAGGGCTAGGTCGTGCGTGCGTCTATCTTAATTAAATCAACTCAAGGAAACTTGAGTTATCCTGTAACAATAAAAATAATAAAGCGAACGAGACGAAAATAATACATGCCTATAACAGGATAAGTGTATTAAATACATTATTATCGAAAGATTAGATCGAAACATACATTAGATTCTACTATCGGACAGCCAGAGGCTGCAAGAAGCGACATCGCTTCATGGTCGATATTCCAAAGACTCGAACTAAACGGTTCGAGTTTACCTTCATTGTACGAACCGCTAAGCAATGGAATTTGCTACCCGAGTGGGTGTTCCCTGATAGATACAATCTGGGTGCCTTCAAGTCGCAAATGAATCGGTTTCTTCTAGGCGAGCGTGCTCCACCGTAGGTAGCATCTTCGCTTTACATCAGGCGAGTTGGCGGTCAAACGCAAGCCTATAAATAATATTAAAAAAAAACGTATGAAAACCAAAAAGAGTTTTGTGTGGCATCAAAAGTGGCTCCATTTTCGCTAAAAGCGATGTCTTTCAGACGACCAGGAATGTAAAATAGATCATAGACTAAGAATATACGCAAAAGAAGAAATCACTTGCAAAAGTGGCAAAAGTGCCAAAACTTAAAGCATTTAACGGTGTGTTCTGGCAGCCTCACTTGAGAGCCAGTTTCACTCCAGGCTAGGTGTGTTTACCATCTTTGACTACACCGTCACTTAATATCAGGTGAGGTTTGGTCAAACACCAAACCAGCCTAGCCTGTCAATAATATTAAAAAAATTAAAATTATTAATTAAAAACATACCTGTATAAATTTCGACTAGAGAAAGGAAACAAATTAGCACAGATACCGCAACGTCCATTCTTACTCTGTTAGTGAATCTAAAAAAGATTGTAAAGACCATTTCACGATAATACGAGTATAAAATTCGTATAGATAAGGGAAAATTGTTCACACTCGAGTGGTTGTTAATGCGAAATTAATAAGGCTTTAAAAATTTACAACTCCCAAGGTTAGATAAGACCTTTTTTTACCTATACTTTTTACTTGGTGGTAGATCTCCTTAGCAGGAGGTCGTCTAGTTAGGTACCACGGCAGTACCAGTCATTCTGCCGCTAAGCAGTAGTGTGTAAATATCACTGAGTAGTTCGAAGGGTACTGCAGCTAGCGAAATTACAGGGCTGTTGAGACTGGCCATCGAAAGTCTCAAAGTAATGAGCGTCAAAGCAGTGATGCCCTAGACTTTGTTTTGTTACTCAAAGTTCTGTGTATCGCTGCAATGGTCATGGACAGGCGTTATCTCTTACCATAAGGAGAGCGTCTCGTTCGTCTCAAAAAAAAAGAAAAAACTTACGTCTATTATCTGCTTGGTTTTTAAATAAGATTCGTACAACAAATATTGGGCCATACTAGGTACAAGAAAAAACATATTTTCCTTCAGCCTACTATCACACAAATAATTATGGAGGCGGTAAGTTTGCGAGTGTGTAAGTGTGTTTTTATGTTTGTTACTTCTTCACGCTCAAATGGCTGGACAAATTTTGATGAAATTTGGTATGGAGGTAGCTGACACTTTGGATTTAAACACATAGGCTTTTTATTCCAAAAACATGTAGTGTTCACGTGGGAACACTGGGTTAAACCACGGGGCGCAGCTAGTAATATTATAAATGTGAAAGTTTGTATGTATAAAACTACTTTTATATTTTAACCCTCTAAATTGTAAAATTTAGAGCTCCTTTAATCTAAAACTCGATTTCACCTCACCATGAATGAATTTAAACTCATTACCGCAACATTAAAAGTGGGGTGGTACTATTTGTTTTCGTTAACCGTCAACCGTCAACTTGAAATTCGTCTGTTAACTAAATTATGTCTAGTCGGTTATTCCGGATATTATTTTCCAATTGGCTTGTCGAGCGTTCCGCATTGTTGTTTGGCTTGCGTTTTGTGGTTTCGATCATAGATTCGTCTAGAGTTACGTGGAGCCACAGTATTGAACACCAAAATTCGAAGCTTTTCGTAATTATGAGCGTTTGGGAATGAAATAAGAAAAACTCGGATTATCGCGTCCACTCCGTGTAATTTTGTAGGTGTAAGAGAAATTACAACTGTGACATTGACATATTAATCCGACGCAAGTAGTTTTTTTTATGGTTGACAGGCTAGTTGTTTGACCACAGCTCACCTGATGTTAAGTGAAGGTGTGGTCGAAGATGGTAAAGCACACCTAGCCTGGAATGGAACTGGCTCTCAAGTGAGGCTGCCGGAACACACCGTTAGATGCTTGGCGGCAGCTTTTCAACTTGAGGGTGGTAGCTAGCCAGCCGAGTACTAGAAAGTACCCTACCACCATGCTATGGTTTCCTCACGATGTTTTCCTTCACCGGCAGCTCAAGCTCATTGTTGCGCCGAAGCTATTTACGCGCCGAAGAGCGTAGGTTCAAACCCCAACAATTAGCTTGAGCTGCCGGTAAAGAAAATCATCGAGAGCAAATTTTATCATGGTGGTAGGGTAGGTAGGATTTTAGTACTTGGCTGCCCAGCTACTAATCTTAAGTTGAAAATTGCCGCCAAGCATTTAACGGTGTGTTCCGGCAACCTCACTTGAGAGTCATCAGTTCCATTCCAAGTTAGGGATACTTTACCATATTTGACCATACAGTCACTTAACATCTGTGATCAAAAACCTATCTGTCAAACATAAAAAAAAAAATTGGCGAGTGCGTAACCGTCTGGAAACTAAATGTCTGGTAGTATGTTCTGCAAACTAGAAAGTTATATTTTATCTAATTAGTATCATCATATCACATTCACAAACGTAAGCGTTTTTTGAACCTCTTGCTGGACACTCGCTATTCTATTTGGACTCTAAACTCATAAACATAACATAAATATTTCTATAACAACATCAAAACATAATATAAAAACTGATGTAGACCATTAACACATTTTAAAATTATTTCATAAAATCCTTACATCGATTAATACAGAATAAAATGTAGACTCCTTGAATATCTCCGCGTCCCGTTCTATGCCGTCTAACGAAGCGTAAAACAAAACCAGTAATGCAAACGAATCCTCAATGAAATAACGTGAGATTCAATTGCAATCGAGTTGCGTTGAAATATTCTAATCTTTGCATATTCCGATCTGAGACCCAATGAGATTAAAAATCAATTATGGCATTGCATTGCCGCCGCGTGGCACTGCAGCACCCCGCAGGGAAAATGATTGGAGTTAGCCAGCGTGGCGGAAGAATCACAGGCTCTACTATTAGTTTTCGAAAAAGACACAAGAACACACGTACGAAGGTAGTACGTTACAAACTTTTTTTAGTAAACAAAGAACGAGAACAAGGGGCAAGGTCTGCTGAGTTTTAACCCTAAAGAGCGTTGTATATTAAAAGATTGATTGATATAGTGAATACATAATATGATTCCTGGGAAAAAATGAACGAAAATGACGAAAGAAAATTACGTCTTACGAAAGTATTATTATGCAAAAGTGACCAAAATTTGTACGATGACATATGGCGATAATTACGCTATGCGTCAGGACCATTTTAAATTTAATGATGTTATTTTTTTAATTTATTGATTACGTATTTTTTCTTGTAATTTTTTTTTTAATTACTTAGCTTCATAGATAAGCTGTTTGTAAGAGAGTAGACAAATCGCTCCCTACATCTACGATATTGTTGATGCTTAGTTAACCTGGAGAAATGTAAAGAAGACCTGTTTAAAACGCACATTGCCATGATTCTGCGGTAACAATAAACAAATCGTAATGAATATCTGGCTAATTCACAGAAGCAATTCAGTGGATTGTTTTATATTGAGGATGGTATAACGTACTAATTTTTTTATTTATTTTAGTCGTGGCAAGGTTCAATGAATAATTCAGTGAAAAGAACAGATTTTTTCGCCGCGTATTTTTTATAAATAAACAAGTAAAATTATGCATTTTTTTTTTAATTGCAAGAAGTTTAGTTACATGGATTTGACATTATTCTTCGAGAGCTTTAAAATTAATAATATTTTATGTTCGAGAAATAGTAGTAGGCCCATAAACCAAGTGCATTCGTCCTTAATTGATGGTTCATATGTTATTTTTGCCTCGTAATACCGAAGCTTTCTTTGTCGATTAATAATTGCTTTCGATTCATTCTGATTTTGTGTTATCATAAGAGCAAGTGTTGTGCTTTTCAAGGTACCTAAAGCCCACTCCACTTCTTTTTTCTTTTTTTTTTGGTTTACAAGCTAAGTGTTTTGACCACAGCGCACCTGATTTTAAGTGAAGGTGTGGTCGAAGATGGTAATGCACACCTAGCCTGGAATGGAACTGGCTCTCAAGTGAGGCTGTCGGAACACACATTTAGATGCTTGGCGGCAGATTTTCAACTTGAGGGTGGCAGCTAGGCAGCCGAGTACTACCCTACCACCATGCTATGGTTTCCTCACGATGTTTTCCTTCACCAGCAACTCAAGCTCATTGTTGGGGTGTGAACCCAGGCCCTTCGGCATGCGTACCTACCGCGCTAACCACTGAGCTATCAACGCTACAAAAATTTTTAAACATTAACTGTTTTTTCCCGCATCCATTTTATTCTGAGTGACATAATTATTATAGTATCATGACCATTGGCCATATGCGAGAAGCAGTGAAAATTATATCTGATTTAAATGCATTGCATCAGTTAAATTCACTGCCACTGTCCCGCCCAATTCTTGGGCAACTCGTAAAAATTTCAAAAACAAGGATATACCATAAAAAAATATGTATGTCTAGTAATTGAGAAAAAAAAATAGCTTCTCTCTGTTTATCACTACTAAACATAACAGGTGCATAATTTTACTATTGCCGAGGGAACTTATGTAAATATCTACATATACCTACAGGGCTTAGCAGAAAGTCATCTAGGTAGATACCGTCTTGGTACCAGATATTCTGCAGCCAAGCAGTAGTGTGTAAGAATTACTGTGATTCGATTTGAAGGGTACTGCAGCTAGCAAAATTACAGGACTGTTAAGACTAACCATCTAAAGTTTCAAAGTTATGAGCGCCAAAGCAGCAATGCCGGACTTTATTTTACTAAGTACTCAAAGTTCTGTGTATCGCTGCAATTGTCATGGACAGGCGTTATCTGTTACCATCGGGAGAGCGTAGCGTTCGTCTCGTTACTTTTACATAAAAAAAACAGGGCTGATTCGGAATTAACTGAGGTACCAAATACACGCATTATCTACCGCTTTGAATATCACTATACCCACATGAAACATCCTATAGGTATAAGTCAATGGCAACTCATAAACTTTTTTTTAATTAATGCGGCAATTCAAAATGTCATCTTGGGCAACTTTCATCAGGTGTGCTTAAGTATGAGTTGACCTTTAAAGTTTTGAGTTTGCCCTTTTCATTGAGACAGTTTGCTGATTTTTGTGGAGCAATTTCGCCATTCACTCTTAAGCAATTTTAAAGGGCAGACCGTTTTTTTTTTTATAACAGCTGAATGAAAAGTAAAAACGAATGTCGCTTCTTGATATTGCAATGAAAATAAACAAACGTATATTTAATGGACTATCAATGATAGCTCAGTGTTTAGCGTGGACGTTTCATAAACTGTAGGCCTGTGTTCAAATCCCAACAATGAGTTTGAGCTGCCGGCGAAGGAAAATTTCTTGAGGTGACCATAGTATGGTGATAGAATACTTTTACTACTCAGCTGGCTAGCTACCATCCTCAAGTCAGTTTTGGTATTGACATATTTATATTGACAATATTTTTTTTATATTGGCATGTATATAATATATGTTGACATACCTTATTTTGACATTTTTGTGTTGACATGTAATTAGTGTTTTAAAATTCATGTAATGACATACCTATTTAAAAAAACTTAAGTGACTTAACACTAGTGTTATCAATAAAATATTTGTCACTCAAAATCACAAAAAAAAAATAACACAAATTTTCGACATGATTTTTTCCGCGTTCCCGCCTCCAGGTACTTTCAAGTTTTCAATGTTCATAGTTTAAATGACAGTTACTATGCCCAAGTTCCAAGCCCGTAAGCTTCGAAGATAGTGCGACTCATCCGAAGTAAATTAAAAGTTTAAATTGTATATAATGAAGATCCCTGTGAAAACGCTTTGTTTCTTGTTCACTTATTTATTTATTCTACGACGTTTTGTAGACGGCAACTTTACTCGGCACAAGATAATTAAATTTGAAATTAATTTAGAACAAAAACTAGTGTCTTAGGAACAGAATTGTGAGGGAAATTCTACAGATAATTTTAAAGTTGTTGAAAAACAAGTGCTTTTACGTTTACCTGTGAAAACGAAGCGCTTGAAAACAATTTAACAATTTTTTAATTCATAATACAGGGGACCTAAAAGTCATGCTTTGATTACATTTTCATTGTACGAACGACAAACAGAGTAACGTACTACACAAGCGTTGCCTGATACAATTTGGACGAAATATACCTACTTTTGTTCTCACAATGTGAGGCGTGCGAGTAGTTCATCTGATCCTCCACTCGATGGGACCAAGTTTTATTGCTTCTAATGTTTGTTTAGTGAAAATTGAACTAAGTAAAGATAGCTATTGCTGCATAAAGCACTCCAAATTTATTAATCTCACAAAGCACTCTAATAAAACTCGAAAATATAGCGGCAGGATGGCGGAAAGCACGAAATATCCAACACATTCTGCGACTGCATTCAACCACAAAAGAAATCTCGCCGCGAACCTTCGCGATGAGAAATATCTCCATTCCTGCCGGAAAACATCTGGAACTTGTTATGGTTGGGGAGCACACCGATTTAATTGACCAAGGTGTATTACAAGTTTTTAGCCTATAATTTTAATAATCCTTAAATTTCCTTATCTCTGTGATGAGCAAAATGCCATTTGCATTTGTTTTATACTGAAGCAAAGGATATTTTAGTTTAGTAATAATATAATTTTAAAAATAAATTAAAGACTCGCCGCTTGATGAAAATATGGCAACTTTAGTTTGTGAATTTTTCGAAATTCTGCATTATTTTATTTTCACCAAATGCGAATTTATTTAAATTTACTCATTTTGTACTAGATATATATAAAATAGTAGGATCCTGATTAAAACTTAGAAGCCAGGTTTTGTTTTTGCTTCTATGCTGCGCACTGACAGTGTGATCGTCTTTTAAAGACCTTAACAATTATAGTATAAATTGGTCACTTTAATTGGACTGACCATAATAATGTATAAATATGTACTACTATTACAAAATGTATAGTTAAAGTATCAGTGGATTAGATACGTCATTACTTAAAGAGAGAGAATCTTGGACGTTTTAGCCTTTATCGCTCCAACTAGAAAATATATAGATGTTTCCTTACAGTGAACTGCTTCTTCCTTTGTTGCATTCTAGTGGTTAAAATTAAATATTCGAGAGCGCAAATCCGCACAACTATTTTTGATGTTTGCTAACGAATTTCCTGTTTTTGCAACAAATATTTGGTAATTAAATTTTAAGTAGTAATTTATATCGGAATACTGTTACAGACAAGTTTGGTAAGTCACTAGAAGATGTGCTTGTGAAAAAAATAATTTATGTAACTGTAAACATACTGTTACTAGATTATTATTAGATTTCTGAATTACTAGGAAGTAAGTTTTTTTTTGTTTTTATTGACATTTAATCATATTGACATAATTGTTTTATATTTGACATAAATTGTTTCATTGACATTTTCATTGTATTGAAATATGTAATGTTTTTTATATTTTTAAATACGAATGGAAAAATGACGTGTTACTTCGGTGTTATCAATAAAAGATTTGTATTTCTATTTGTTGTTACTATTATAAAGAGGAAAGATTTGTGTTTGTTTGTTTGTATTGAATAGGCTCTGAAACTACTGAACCGATTTCAAAAATGTTTTCACCGTTGGGAAGCTACACTATCCTCGGGTGACATAGGTTACTGTTTATCCTTGTATTCCCACGGGAACGGGAACTACGCGGGTAAAACCACGAGGCGTCCGCTTGTCAAAAAAAAAGTTATAGGTTAGTTTGTTACAACTTTAGTTCGTCTCATTATTTTAAAATATATATAACACTTAAACACAGGAAAAACACTTATAAATGTTTGTACCGGGTGGAAACGAACCAACGTCCTACAGTTTACGAAGCAACTACTACCAAATAAGTTAACAGATCAGTCAAAGTTAAAAAATAATTCGAATGTGGCGCGTCCCACCATGCGTTAACGCTAAGAATGACACTAAAATGCTTATTTGCTACAAAACTCACGTCCCGTACTAAAATTACACTTTTGAAATACAATGTAGCCCGTAATTGTTACAGGTCACCTCTAAAATATAATCTTCAGCAATAACAGTTTTATGACTGAGACTCAAAACAATCTAGAGCACATTTTACGGCCTGTCAGATACAAAGCAGTTTTTGTAGCACATAGAATTTCAATCAGTTGATACGCCAACAATAGGTACTCGTAAATTCTGAGGTTTTCTTTAAAAGTTAAAAAAAAATAAGATTCATGCCGTTCACTTACCTATTTATTTTAATTTATTTATTTCGACGTCATAATTATTTTAAAATGTTCCCGTCTACGTTTCACTTACGTATTTATTTTGATTTATTTATTTCGATGTCATAATTATTTTAAAATGTTTTTTGTCTACGTTTCACTTACGTATTTATTTTGATTTGTTTATTTCGACGTCATAATTATTTTTAAAATGGTTTTTGCCTACGTTTCACTTACGTATATAAATCGTTACCATTCCCAATTTGATATATTCAAGACAAAACCGCTCCCCTTTAGTTATATTCTGTCCAAAATTTTAGATCAAAAGTTGAATAACACAAGAGGGTTCGAAGTTTTAGTTTAAGCAAAGTCTATTTAGAACTAGTTATTAGAAACATAAATAAGTACTAAATAATTTATTATACCATTACGCATGTTCGCGTGGGAATAATGTAAGAAATAAGAAATATTTAAGTTCTTATAAGCGTGAACATGAATCTAAAGTTCACTGCGTAAATAGATATCGTCTATCTTGTATATGGCCACACTCACAGTTTAAATACAGTTAAGGCCAAAAAATCTGACTTAAGAGATTATTTTTTCTATGCTGAATTTATTTGCGTCACTAAAGTGTAGATAGGTTCTAATCTGGAGCAGCTTGCCCAGGAAATACATTGTTTGTAGCGATGAAAGCTCAGTGATTAACGCGCAAAACACACGCCGAAGGTTGTGGGTTCAAATATCTACAATGAGTTTGTGCTGCCGGTGAAAGAAAACATCGTGAGGAAACCATAGCATTTGGAATTTTTTAGTACTCGATTAGTTACTTGGAACCTTCAAGTTGAAAATCTGTCACCAAGCATCTCAAACGACGAGTTCCAGGAGCCTCACTTGAGTGCTAGTTCCATTACAGGCTAGGTGTGTTTACAATCTTCTACTACACCGTCACTTAATGTTATGTGTGCTGTGGTCAAACACTTAGGCTGTCAATCATAAAAAAACTACGACTGTTGCATTCATGCACAGAACTTTTGAGGAAAAATAAAATATTGGAGAACATTTCACATAGTGTCATCTAGTCCCTAACTAAGTAACTATGGAAACCAAATTGCTGATAGATCACTTTCATATTACTTACATATTTCATATACCTACTTATTAATAAATACAGAACACACAGACACACAGCAAACATTTATTTATGCCACAAAGTTTGTCCTCGGTGAAAATCGAACCCACGCCCTCCAGCTCTTGAAGCAGACATTCTAACAATGTAACAACAAATTAAATTCTTAAATTAAAAATTCCTTTAATTTTTAATTAGTAGTGTCATCTAGTCCCAAACTAAGTAACTATGGAAACCAAATTGCTGATAGAACACTTTCATATTACTTACATATTTCATATACTTATTAATAAATGCAGAACACACAGACACACAACAAACATTTATTTATGCCACAAAGTTTGACCTCGGTGAAAATCGAACCAACGCCCTCCAGCTCTTGAAGCAGACATATTAACAATGTAACAACAAATTAAATTCTTAAATTAAAAATTAAAGGATTTAATTTAAGAAAAGAAGATTTTTTTATTTAGATTATTTTTATTTCCATTCTTTTTTAAATTCAGTCAGTTACATCCGGAGCGGCCTTTTTCTTGCCAGGCGTTGTATCAAACATTATTTACTAAAAGGACATCGCACTTTCTAAGATAGTAAGTACAGGTGTTTTCAACTCGAAATAGAGCCAAGACTTTTGTTCATTTCTTAGACTTCAAATTAAATTGGAAATTGAAAGTTTCAATTAGGTTCCAAATTTCTATAGGACGTGACTGGTAAATTGAAAACACTGTAGTTTGCAAATAGTGAACCTTTTAGAAGTTTTTCATTGAAAATGTTTTCGCTTAGGAATCAAAAGTATCTAGAAGAATTTAAACGAAAAATTCTTACTTAAAATCTACATTTCTCTTATTCCTTATGAATCATTTATCTGACTTATGAAAAAGAGAAGTCAATTTGCGCAAAAAATAAAGAGATTTTAAGTAAAGGATGAAAGTGAGCTTGGCCATTTGTTTTTGTTATCGAAACAAATTGTTGAAAGCAATAACTATAATATTTGTTTGATTATAATCAAACAAATATAAGCAAATAATTAATTATTATTCTAACCTTATTGCTCGGCTACACGATAGCTAGTCTCGTAGCCTCTTCATATTAATATTTCGGATGTGACATAGAGGGGGACAAAATAGATTACTGTATAATCGATAATTCTCTTTTTAAAATAAATCGATGTGTAAAAAATCGATTAACTAAAAATAATCGATATTTTTCTAACTATTCGAATAGTTGCATTTTTTTTTGTACATAATGATAAAATTACTAAGTCGATAATAACTAAAATAACAATCTGTCGGTTTTAAATCTGAGAAACAAACTAAGTTTTTTTTTCGACTTAAATATAGAGGAAACTGAATCAAATTATCAATTTTTAATATTTATGTACAGATAGCGCCATTTTTCGACTGGCAAGTGACATTAATTTTTTACCTTTAGTAACCACGCGTTTTTTTTTCATTCATTATATTATCGCTGTTTGCAAAATTCGATTAAAATGTGTAGTTTGGCTACATTGGTGTAATTCAACAACGCATATCTTATATTTTTTACTTAAAAAAAGAGAGGTACCTAAGTAATATAATCGATTTATTAAAAAATCGATTACAAAAATAAAATCGGTTATTTTTCAGTTCTCTAGCCCCTTCGCTTTTTAAAATTGAATATATTATAAAAAAATATATAAAAAAAAACAATAAAAAGCTCAACAACTATAAAAACAAAAGGTAAAATTTTAGCAAATGAATGTCGTAGTATATTTAACACAGCGCCATCTGGTACTAATCAACGCTTGTACTATGGGAACCAGATAACTGATAGAATACTACCATACTATTTTTTTGTAAATATACACAGAATATCCAGACACAGAACAAATATTTATTGTTTCAAAAATGTTTGCTCTGGTAGGAATGAAACCCACGCCATACAGCTCTTGAAGCAGATATTCTACCAAATGTGCTAACAATGCAGTCCCAATAAATATGCCTATAAGTAGCAGCACAATTACTCTGTAAACAATAACGCCTCTAAATTTTACATCACTTTAAGCCCATTTTTTTCTCATTGAAATAAATAAATAATTAGTATTATTATTAACTCATCTGTTCCTCATCCAACCAAAAATGTATCTTTATTAATTCTAAAAAATATTCCGCGAATTCATATATTTTCTTCTAATTCGAAACAGTTTTCTAAGACAACAAAGATCAAAGCGAAAGTTCATAATGTAGGTCTAAGTATTTAATAAGCTCCTGACTAGCAACTTTGACCGTAATCAAATCCAAACAGACAAATACGACAATAGAGATGAGCAATAATACATTTTTGTTACTCCAAAGGGAATTATTCTGTTTAGAGATGAATCGATCAAATTTGTTAAATCGATTTTTGTAAATTTGATATGAATTCAATTTAAATGTATTTATTATTCCCGTTTTCCAGCAACATGTATCTTGAATCTTGAAAAAAAATGGGCTATTATTTTTAAAAACTACCTCGAAAACTAATTTCATATTACTTAAGCATACAATTTCATGGAGTAGGTGTCTACTACTAATAGAGCACATTACATTAGGTACAACAAATACATTTAAATCACAAAATGTTGTTCAATGGTTATGAAATCAAACACTTATTACAGCATGGTAAATAAGAAATTCATAAACTAAAACAAGAATTATTAACGTGAGTTATTCGAATATACCTATTACAACGATTTTATCGATTTTACATTTTTAGCGAATTCATTCGAATTATTTCCATCCATTTCGCCATCTCTAGTAAGAACACAGGACGACTGTAGGCCATAAATTAGCCAATAACGCACAAGTCCGCAACGTCCCGTAAATAACGAAGACGGAGGTCCGACTCCGCTGTTCGGATCGCAATAGTTTAACTATCAGTTGAACATTAACTTTGGGCTTAAACGCGATTCAAGGATTATGAGTGAGGTCAGCAGAATTACGAGCCAGTATACTTGCTATGTACTTGGATCTAAACTTGCCTATGTACTTATGTTTTCGACAGTTTATAATAATATTTAAAAATAGTTGAATAGTCAAGTCGAAGTCGAGTCCAGTCATGGCCTAATAAAGTGGACACTTTAGAATCGATAGTATTTTCAAAGTAACACGAAAAGATACGTTTTACTATATTTCGACACTTACTAAAAATACTTCAATTAATACATAAACACTTGAAACCTAGCCCAGTTATAACATTTGAAAGGTAGCCTCACTTGAGAGCCAGTTGCATTCCAGGCTAGGTGTGCTTTACCATCTTCGACCCCACCTTCACTTAACATCAGGTGAGCTGTGGTCAAACACCAAGCCTGTCAATCATAAAAAAAAGTTTAAAAAAACTAACCAGCGGTGACATTATTTGCAAGTCTTGCCACCTCTTAACTTTCTTAAGTTTTTTGAGAAACCTATGTTTTACTTCTCAAAAATATTCTCAAATTTCACTACACAACAAAATAACGCTGGAAAATCAAAATCAATTCTATGACCTACTCCCAATATCCCTCTAACCTCTCGAATTCAGGCAGATTAAAATTTCCATGTACGTTGTTTCATAACGGGTCAGAAGCATCTGTGCGATGACGAGGGTCCGGAGACGGATGAACTGGTTATTGCGACGCGCATGGGTTGAGCGCGCTGAGAAAACCGACCAGAGAAACAAGTGGAATTGGAACTGAAAATTCTACCGATGATAAATTTGAAACAAATATGAAGGAGCAGTACTTGACATACTGTGCATTTGACAGTAAAATATATCATTGGGTTGAACTGCAATGCTCTTATCAATTTCAATAATGTCCGGTGAAAGAAATAGCTTCTCTTAAAGCACGTTATTCTTATCACCGCTGCCAACTGTACTATCTACAAATTCACTCAAGAGCAATTTGAATAAGACATGAAATACCTATAGAAGTATCTAAATATTAAAAGGAGAAAAATAAGGTAGCGACAGCAAAAACGAGCGCTGCGATATAATTTATTTTAATATAAGTCTTTTGATGAGTATTATTATTTTTATAATCACTCGAGATTAGAAATATTAGAGGCTCATCTGCTCTATTGTTCACGTTAAATTACAAAGTCTAGAACGTCGTCGCATAGTTGTTAGTTTATTGATTTTTTATCAGAATAAATTTGAGAGTGTGCCTCATGCTTTAATTCCCCCATACCCATTTTTCTATCGTACAGACAGAAGCTCAAAAAATCGACATCGTTTCATAATCGACGGTTCAAAAACTCGAACGAAACGATTTCTTTCCACATTCATTGTACGATCGCTAGACAGTGGAATAAGCTGCCTGAATGGGTGTTCCCCGATGGATATAATCTACGTGTCTTCAAGTCGAGAGTGAATCGGTATCTTCTGGGCAAGCATGTTCTATCTTAGACCGCATCGTCACTTAACATCAGGTGAAATGGCAGGCAAACGTAAGACTATTTATTATTAAAAAAAACTCTTGATGATTATTTTAAAGTGAAAATCGTTGCTGACCACATGATTTTATATATTACTAGCGACCTGCCCCGGCTCCACACGGTTGCAATGTAGATACTACTGTGGTGCATATTTTACATGTATTATAAATATATACCTCCCTCTTGAATTACTCTCTCTATTGATAGAAACCGCATTAAAATCCATTGCGTAGCTTAAAAGATCAAAGCGTACAGCTACTCTGTTTTATGCTATGTAGAGTTTACGCAACCTCTCTGACCCGCGACAAAGAAAAAACTAACGGACAAACAGGCAAAAATATTATCTACAGATGTGTCATATCACTTACTTCAAGCACTCGCTCTTTGTGACAAAAATACGATATCCAAAAGAAACTTGCCAGCGACAACCGCTAGAAAAACCCTCTACAGGTGACAAACAACCCATTTCCCCCGAGAGGTAGACATAAGAAGCTCACGACAGCGTCAGTTATCGTACAATATCATAAGTGAGTTCGCGTATATCTAAATCCACTTTCACGATTTTTCCCTGAGACAGAGGGTCGGTGACAAGGGACCTCTAAGGTCAGGCCCTAACATTGAGTAATGCTCGGGAGTCCAGTCCGTTCGACCGAGAAAATGTTTTTCGTCTCCATTTCTTGTTTAGGTGATGTCTGTGTTTATAAGAATAGATAGATAAAAGTTAAAGGTTAACGAGCGCTTTGTTTTTTTTTCAATCTGACTCGTGCTCTTAAAAGGTTTTACAAAAATTAAAATTCTGTGTCATAAATTAATTTTTTAATTAATTTATGACACAGAATTTTAATTATTACATTTAATTATAATACATTTAGTTACTTACGTTTTGTGTCAATTAAATATGATATACTAACTGCGCCCCGCGGTGTTACCCGCAACATGTTTTCGGGATAAAAAGTAGCCTATGTGTTAATCTAAGGTCTCAGCTACCTCCATACCAAATTTCATCTAAATCCTTTTAGTAGTTTTTGCATGAAAGAGTAACAAACATACATCCATACTCACAAACTTTCGCATTTATAATATTAAGTAGGAAAGTTAGACAATTAGGGCATACACTAATTCTTTGATAGATAGATCTCAATAGCAGAAGTCTAGGTAGGTACCCCCGCAGTACAAGATATTCTGCCGCCAAACAGTAGTGTGTAAACATCATTGTGTTCCGTTTTGAAGGGTAGTGCAAATTACAGAGCTGTTGAGACTAACCATAGAAAGTCTCAAAGTAAAAGCATTAGGTACACATAAAACTGCAAAATGCAAATATTACTCCATAATTCCATTGAAACTCAACTAAGGCATAGTTTCCCGACGAACGCCTTAAGCCGATGGATTAATGGTGAGCGGCCATCTATTGAAGACCACAATACGCATTCAAACGATATAGATTTTGATATCCTGTTGCCAAAGTCACAAAAGACAAGAGGTTTAAATTTTACCAAGTGTTTTTACATCGGACTAGGCATGCGTTTGGCCACGATCTCACCTGGTGAAAAGTGACGATATGGCCGAAGATGGAGCAAGCAAATACCTATTTACCTTCTTCTTGAACAACCCCGGATTGTATTTTGTTGGAAACACAGACGCTATAATATACAGAAAGTGTAATAATTAACAAGAAAATACTATAACACGTTTCAAAAATATACAGAACAGCCTATTTTTGTAAACAAGCTTTTTATAGCGATGACGTCGCAATGTAGACAGAATATGTATGCACTTGCCATATAAAACAATTCAATTGTTGGTTTATAGTTTTTGTGAAAACGTTTCACAACTCCGCTCCTAGGCGATATGGTCGCTCAGCGACAAAGCCAAAATTAAATAAAAAAAAAATAAAAAAACTCCGCTCCTGTCGCGTAGAAAGATATACCATCAAACTCAAGAATTTGTACGGTGCTGAGCCTCGTTGTTCGGTGTCCATATACATACGAGTAATACTATATACTCTTTGGACACATTCGACTAATTTTGACAATTATGCCTCATAAAAGAAAGCTCGAGTTTAAAGAATCGTTCAAACTAAAATAATCAATATCAAAAAAAAAAAACAACTCGACGTGTGTATAGAAGTTGTTATGTCTGCTGTTGACTTGCCATTGACAGATTTTGTTTTGGTCTGCCATTGCCATTTTTTAGGCACCGATAATAACCCTATACAGCCTACTATGTGACGTCATTAGAGGTCAATTGTAACTCAAGTTTATTTTCTGTATTTTATTAAATAAAGCCCATCTCATAGTTTACAGAGTTTTAGACATAAAAATAAAGTACAGGAATGTATTATTTCGAAATGATTTTGGTATCAGTAAAGTATTTTTGTTCTATAGAGACCGAATTGTCTTGTAAATTTGACCACAGCTAACGTAATGGCATTATGTCCACACTTTGGGTTGGTTCTCTCAACACTCCCATTCAGGCTATTCAGATTTAAGCGCAGTTCTAATGCGCACTCTGGAACAGTAACCTTCAATGGAAGCTAAGACTTTACACTAGCGCGGCTTTATTGTTGATTTAACAACAAGATTGTGCAATAATTATTGCACTGTAATTAGACCTGTACTTGGACAAATTCGTAAAGTGTATTAGGAAAATTAAGATATCACAAACTTTAATGTAACAATTGTAATTATTAAAATGACATGTATTAAATGTAATTTTTTTTTATGTAATTCACATATTGTATATTTCATTTTATTTTTAAGTGTAGAATTGTTAATTTTGTTGAATTAAATTAATGTATTTTGCACACCGTAATGGTTTTCAATAGACACTAACTATTACATTTAAGACCTTTTTAAACTGTTGTCATGTAAATAAAAGTTTTGACTTGACTTGACTTTGTTTATTAAATAACGTTCGAGCGTTATAATAAGTCTTTAATCTTTTTTAACCGCGTATTTTGAATGAATTAGGTTTTTGACCACTGCTCACTTGATGTCAAGTGTCGGTGTGGTTTGAGATCTGAAACTGAACGATGCGTGACGTGTTCCCACATATCGTTAAAATGGCGGCTGAGCATAAGCTCAGCGAGATGGTGTCTGATGAAGACAAGCGCTATTGGGGCTGCGGATGAGTGCGCAATCGTTCCCGTGGCCCAAGCTGCAAGTGCAAAGAAGGAAGGGTTTTTAGTGTATAGGCCGCCATTCTACCGCAAATTCCCACATGATAACCAAGCTCCTCCCGAGGCTGGTGACATCCATTAAGGTTTGCCCCGGTAGAAAAAACATGATGCTTGGCGGGCAGATTTTAAATTTAATACTTGGTAGCTAGCCGGCCAAGTACTAGTACATTACCACCATGCTATAATTTCCTCAAGATGTTTTTTCTTTTACCGCTAAGTTAAGTGCATGGTCGAGGTTTGAACCCACGTCTCTCGATGTATAATCCGACCACTGAGCTATCATCGCTACACATTGTATATACATTATATACAAACTAGCCTCTAAAAAACTTGGTGTGCTCAATAAGGCAAAACGGTACTTTACGTCTGGTCAGAGACTCCTGCTGTACAAAGCGCAAGTCCGACCTCACGTGGAGTACTGTTCACACCTTTGGAACGGAGCACCCAAGTATCAACTTGAGGCCCTCGATGCATTACAGCGTAGAGCTGTCAGAATTGTCGACGACTCTGGGATCACCGATGCCCTAGAACCGCTCAGCTTGCGTAGAGACGTCGGGTCTGTGTGCGTATTCTACCGCATGTACAACGGGGAGTGTTCTGAAGAATTATTCGATCTTATGCCGGCGTCACGGTTCCATCACCGCACTAGCCGCCGCCATCGTATCAAAGCTCATCCACATGTTATTGATTCATGGAATTCGCACACTGTGCGATTCACGCGATCTTTTTTGCCATACACTTGCAAATTGTGGAATGATCTTCCTTCTTCCGTATTCCCGCGGAGTTACAACATTGGGTTCTTCAAAAGGCATGTTAATAGAATCTTAAAAGGTCGGCAACGTATTTGTGGTACCCCTGGTATTGCAGATATCTATAGGCGACGGTGATTGCTTAACATCAGGCAACCCGTCAGCTTGATTGCCACCTGTGGCATAAAAAAAAAAAAAAAAAACATTACAATTTTTGATATTAAGTTGTAATAATTAATATAGTCTGGGTTCCTTCAAGTCGCAAGTGAATCGGTTTCTTCTAGGCAAACGTGCTCCACCGTAGACCGCATCTTCGCTTAACATCAGGCGGGATGGCGGTCAAACGCAAGCCTATCTACTATAAAAAAAAAAGTTCATACAATGCAATATGAACGGTAACTTTAGTAATACCAATAATATCTGTATAATATTTATTATTCTAATCAACGTATTCAAATTAGCAGCCAACTAATAATATACTCGTAAATTAATCTTCATAGCGTTCATAATCCGATTGCAGTAATCGTCCCCGAATTTTTTACAATATGAAACTACCCTCATGAAATAATTTTTGAATCATTAAGGCTTGACTTTTATGGGGTACGCGCTATTCAAATTGTGACAATATCTCCACGGGGGCTGCCGTTTATTTTATTGTCAAAAATTAGGGGTCGGGCATAAAAATGTTACTGTCACAATTGACTGCGTAAAATGTTGCTCTGTGATTAATTTATAAGAGTTTTATTTAAATTTTTATTGCGTTATGGTAATTGTTTATAAGTAACTCCGACTTGAAGTTTTACTGTCTCTATAAATATGACGCAAAAATTATGTTTGTTTAATTTCAAGATTTGTCTTATCAAATATATTTCTGTTTTTAAAAGTAGATAGTTAACAAATTTGCAAAGAGGGTTTTTAGATCATTTGTTATATCTGCTAA
Organism: Biston betularia; assembly: GCA_905404145.2. Taxonomy (NCBI): domain Eukaryota; kingdom Metazoa; phylum Arthropoda; class Insecta; order Lepidoptera; family Geometridae; genus Biston; species Biston betularia. Next base: position 1,956,305 of record FR989863.1, read on the forward strand.
GTGAGTTGTAGGTTGTGGGTTGTGGTTGTGGGCTCTGACCATGCATTTGTGTGTATCGTTTGTTTTTGTAAAAATAATGAGACGAAAAAAACGCTCTCTTGATGGTAGAAGACAATTTTTTTTTTTTTCCGTTAATTAGCCCTTTCGGGCAGGCTAAAGCTATAAAGCCATACTGCCTCGTCTTCAGTGTTATTTCTGCTGTATCTTAACTATGGTTATCGTCAAAGTCGTCTTAGTCAAGTCCAGTTCGTGTCAGTTCGTGCCAGTCATGCTTTAGTAAAGTAGTGGCAACTTTACTATAAAGCTTCGATGGAGTTTTGGAAGCAACACGAAAACTCATGTTTCACCACATCATATCATTTTCCCACACTCGCGCTTGTAATTCGGCACTTTATGAATAAAACACCACCATTTTTATGCATAAACACTCGACAAAACACTAGTTTTGGAAAAAAATACAACGGAGCGACACGACTCTTCCCGCGTTCCCGCCAAAACCTCTGGTAGAAGACAACGTTTGTGCAGGCCAGGTAGCGGTATCTAAAACCACAGGCAACAAAATAAAGTCAACCACGTATCTTCAAGGAGCAAGCGAGATAGCGTTCATCCATTCACTCGATTCATTATATTAGTGTATACATTAGCGCATACACTACAGAGGGCATCGCTACTTTAGTTTTCTGAAGGTTTGTATTGTATAACGTGACAGGTACAGGTGTAAATAAATATAAATGTCGTAGGACATTACACACAGCGCCATCTAACCCCAAACTAAGCAAAGCTTGTATAATGGAGATCACATTTTTTTTTTATCGTTGACAAACTAGGTATTTTACCACAGCTCACCTGATGTACACTCCACTCAAGCCCGATCTTCGTATTAACAAGCTGAAGTCAATGGGCTGGACAACTGGACATATCTGTCACAGAACCGATAACCGCTTTGATAGACGTGTTCTAGGATGGAGACCGCGAATTGGCAATAAAGTGCTATTATTTATTAATATTTTCTTATATTGTGTATCATTTTAAAAAAAATATGTACGCGCAAAGCGTGGACACGTCTCTACTTAAGTATATAAACCATTCCATGCCAAGTAATGTAATTACTTAATACCTTAATGAACATTAAAGTTACGGTACGCATAATCCATTTGAGATGAGTCTCTTGAGATTTTGACATGTATTTGCTTTTATCTAAATGTTTATTATATGATTTCAATGACTTAAAATATTACAGGTTTACTGTGCGCGTTTGTTATTGTTTAAATTTTAAAATAAATGAGGTCTAAATCATGGCAGTTGCTCATGTAACGTACGGCGATGGATGCGTAAGTTTATAGAGACAAATATCTGTCACAGATAATTTCCCTATGTTTAACTTAAGGTTCATAGATCTTATCTTCAACATTATTGACATAAGGTTTAATGAATCGACATTTCAACAAATTAATTCTTTTTTTTTTTTTTTTTTTTTTTTCTTTGGTTTTGGCGTCGCGTTTTAGCATTTGCCAGTGTCAAGTAATTATATATTTTCAAGTTTCAAAAGTTAAATAAGTGCCATCGTAGCTAGTTTTAGTCAAAGTCGTCTTTGTCAAGTCCAGTTCGTGTCAGTTAATTCCAGTCATGCTTTAGTAAAGTAGTGGCAACTTTACTACAAAGCTTCGATGGAGTTTTGGAAACAACACGAAAACTCATGTTTCACCACATTATAACATTTTCCCACACTCGCGCTTGTAATTCGGCACTTTATGAATAAAACACCACCATTTTTATGCATAAACACTCGACAAAACACTAGTTTTGGAAAAAAATATAACGGAGCGACACGACTCTTCCCGCGTTCCCGCCAAAACTCAAAAATTAATTCTTAATTAACCTTATACTTATAATTTTGTTCGCTTTTTTATCAGATACAAAAATATATTTTGAATACTGGTATAAAGAAATATTATGCTAGGTGTTCTTGAAAAAATTGTGCCATCAGTTTACTCTTAAACATTAAATAGTTTAATTAATCATAAATGTTATACAGATTATAACAATAGTAAAAACTTTAATGTCATTCCAATTTGTAGCAAATTATATGTTTTTTAATTTACGGTCAATAGTATTAAGTCAACGTCAATAAATAATTAAAGGAAACAATCAAATTTAAAATTGCTTATTAACAATGCCATCTCGCTGGACATGCCCCTATTTGTAAAACCTTTCAAATCGTAAAACACATTGTCTATTAGCCAAATTTCAGTTTGTATCACGAATAAATCCGCCTTTGACCAAACTCGCCACTTGGTAAGCGACTGTCACTGTAAGAATATTGAAAATTACCTCAAAATAAAGGTTGATCTGACAATTAATATTTTTTGACAATAAAGAACAATTAAGTTTCGTAGGGTTACCTCAACAATTTTAATGTTGAAAAAAATACAACTTATAACTTCTTTTTTTTAAACTATGAAAATGTTTTTATACAAAATTATATTTATTAAAGACTTGTTTAGTAGAGATATTATAATTATAATTATAAATTGTTACAGTTTATTAACCATAAATAAATAATTAATGTTTCAAGTTTATTAAATCACCACCCTTTTTTTAATAAAATGACGTATAAGTGGAAATACGACAAAAATTTACCAGATTGCCATTCATTTTATTAGTCTTTATTTATGTAAAACGAAACGTTTTCCTGGTGGTAAAAGATAACGCGTGCTCATATACAAAGTACAATAAACAGTAAGTAACAAAATAAAGTGGACTAGATGCAATTGTACGACAATTCATTGACGTAACAGTTTTAGGATTAGCTATTATCTTAAAAATTGAAGACATATTCCCTGAACTGCGACAAACGCTCGCGTGCCACCCCTAGCTACAGCCGGCGCACAAAGTAACAAGTTTACCAATAAATAATGTTACTGAATAGACGTCTTCAAGAAAACAGCGCACCGGCCGATAAGCACATTTACGGTCAATATACACTTGATTGTGGCCTTTTACGCTAGTGTTTGTTGGCACTAGTGTCGTTTCGCAGCGGAAATATTTTGCTCTAGCGTTTTTTGGCATTGATTAGGTTCGCGTTTGACCTCATCCTACCTGATGTTAAGCAACGATGCGGTCTAGGATGGAACACGCTTATCTAGAAGGAACCTGTTTACTCTTGATTTGAAAACATTCATATTATACTTTTCAAGAAACACAGACTCCGGCAAAGAGTTCCACATTCTCGCTGTACAAATAAAGAATGTGTACTCAAAGCGCTTACGTAGAGGACATCCACCATGTACGGGTGTCGGGTTATGAAGACATTTTGCTTTTTTTTTATGAAAACTATAGTTGAAATGGTAGATAAATAAATATTTATTATGACGATATAAGCTAAAATTACAATCAATCTTAAATTATCACACACCGGATTTTGCTAAGGACCTACTCATTTGCCGGAAATATTATATTCATTCAAGCAGCCCTGTTGGTTCATTGGCAGCATGTCTGCTTCGAGAGCTGAAGGGCGTGGGTTCGATTCCCACTCAGGACTAACATTTGTGTGACTAACATCGATGTTTGTTCTGTGTCTGGGTGTACTGTATGTATTATAAGTATGTATTTACAAAAAAAAAAAAGTATTTAAGTATTCTATCAGTTATCTGTCTTCCGTAGCACAAGCTTTGCTTAGTTTGGGGTCAGATGGCGCTGTGTGTAATGTCCTGTGATATTTATTTATTTATTTATTTATTCAATGCATATACATTAAAATTTCATTGACCTCAAATCGAACCTTGTAACTTGATATTGCTTGTGCGACAATGAGCATATGGTATGGTATGAAAGTGATTTTAACAACCATCATCCATTAGGTTTTATTATCGTTAGTAGAAAGAGAATTTTATAAAATTTGTGTCGGTTTGATCGTAGTGGGTTTTGAGTCGACGTTCAAACGTCAACTGATGTTGTACCTACCATTTCTCGTGTTGTTAAGTGCTCTATATTTTATCGTGTTCTTATATTTATTTGATATCAAAAGACTTTGTAGTCGCATTTGTTTTAAATTGTGCAATACGGCTTATAATATCTCAAATCAAAGTTTAGAGTTTGAGGTAGGGTTGTAACGTGAAGAGTGCGATTTACCGCTCTTACCTTCACGATACCGTCTCGTTCATCTTATTACGTGTGTGATCAAACCCTAGCCCATCAATAATAAAAAATCAGCTTATAATTACGCAATATCAGCATATAATTATACGGTTAGTGAACAACTGAAACATATTGAGCGCCGGCGCTCAATTTCAAACTTAAAAATGCGATTCTAGCCCCACGTTCGTTTTAGCGACTTATACCTTTCTGGTACAAGAATCAACAGTAGCAATCTCTGAATCCTTGATAAATACCATTAATTTTATAAATGCGAAAGTTTGGATGGATGAATGTTTGTTACTTTTTCACGCAAAAACTACTGAACTGATTTGAATGAAATTTGGTATGGAGATAGCTGAGATCCTGGATTAGAAGATAGGCTACTGTTTATTTTGAAAACATATAGCGGTGGTCACCGCGGGGCGCAGCTAGTAAGATATAAATTAGATTCACAGATTAAAAGAAAAAAGTATTTATGTATTCTATCAGTTATCTGATTCTATCACACAAGCTTTGTTTAGTTTGGGACCAGATGGCGCTGTGTGTAATGTCCTATGTATGTGTGTAATTTTTTTTTTGTTAGATCCTATATGTCAAAATATTAGTTACCTATATCACTATGAGAAACTAAACAGACAACGAAGGATCGAAAGATCCCATAGAGTGTAAGTAGCTGATATTTTTTTGTACGTGAAAGTAAACACAGCTTCAGTCCTTGCGTAGTTTTATGGTCGGTCCATACGATAAAGAGAAGATGGTAATTCTAACATACATTATGTTGTACGCTAGTCGATATTTATTGGATCGTTTGTAGTTCAGTGAATGGATTCGCAGGATAATATAAAATAGTACGCTATGTTCTGCCTACTTACGTTATTTTATTGTGTTGCCTTGGCAGCCTTTAAGGAAATGTTCCCTTACAATCAAAAGGTCGTGAGTTCGATTGCAGGCCCATGAAAATATCTTGTTACAAACTTAACTTAAAGCCTTCTACAATATTAATTAATACGAACTTAGAAAAATAGTCTATGAAAGATAGCAATTGATTTACTAAATTCTAGTACTCGGCTGGCCAGCTACCACCCTCAACTTAAAAATCTGCTGCCAAGCACGCAACGGTGTGTTCCGGCAGCCTCACTTGAGAGTCAGTTCTATTCCAGGCTTGTTGTGCTTACACTATTCAACCACACCGTCACTTAACATCAGATGTACTGTAGTCAAACATCTAGCCTATCAACCATTAAAAAGAGTGTTACAAGAAAGAAAGAAAGAAAGACCAGCTGCTTACGCATAAACTTTAAAAAGTTGTTAAAGTTCAGTCTACGTCAAGTTCATTCCGTGTCAATCAATATACTTAATAAAATAAATGTCGTAGGACATTACACACAGCGCTATCTGACCCCAAACTAAGCAAAGCTTGTACTATGGGAGTCAGATAACTGATACAATACTGAAATACTTTTTTTTTGTAAATACTTACTTATAATACATACGGTACACCCAGACACAGAAGCAGAACAAACATTTGTTTTATATCACAAAATGCTTATCCTGGGTGGGAATCCAACCCACGCCCCACAGCTCCTGAAGCAGACATGCTACCAATGAGCCAACAGGGCTGTCAAACTTGGTGGTAGATTTCCTTAGCAGGAGGTCGTCTAGGTAGGTGCCACCGCAGTACCAGATATTCTGCCGCCAAGTACTAGTGTGTAAACATTACTGTATTCTGGTTTGAAGGGTACTGTAGCTAGCGAAATTACAGGGCTGTTGAGACTAACCATCGAAAGTATCAAAGTAATGAGCGCCAAAGCAGCGATGCCTAGAACTTTGTTTTTTTTTTTTTTTATTATTATTATACGCTCCACAGACGCTGGGGTCCATGACCTTTGTCAACTTTAGTTACAAAATAGAATTAGAACTTTGTTTTACTACACAAAGTTCTGTGCAGCGCTGCAATGATCATGGACAGGCGTTATCTCTTACCATCAGGAGAGTGTCTCGTTCGCCATGCTTTAGCAAAGTAGTGGCGACTTTACTATAAGCTTCGATGGAGTTTTGAAAGCAACACGAAAAATCATATTTAACCACATTATATCATTTTCCCACACTCGCGTTTCTAATTCCTCACTTTATGAATAAAACACAACCATTTTTACGCATAAACACTCGAAAAAATAATAATTTTGGAAAATAATACAACGGGGCGACACGACTCTTTCCGCTTTGCTGCCAAAACTTGCTTGCTTTCCTTCCTCCGGCAATCGAGTAAAAAGTCTTTTACTACAGCAATATGATGGAACAGTGTTTAATAGCTGTCTCCGTGTATCCTGTAGATGAGTCGAGGATTAACCAAAGCAGATTAGGTGGCAGTTAACTTGGTCATAGAGTAAGTACAGTTGGTACAAGTAAATTTCAGAAAGAAAACTTTTTTCTACGATTCTCACCCGTACAGCCAAGGAATGAAACAAGCTGCCAGCTTCCTTGTTACAGATCTAATCTAGATCTTTTCAAGGTCACAGTGAATCTTCTAAGTATAATTATCATCAGGTGAGATGGTCTTATACGTGTTTAAAATAATGCAATAAGTTGTTTTACTGTTGAAAGTTTAAATAAGGTCTGCTGTTAAATTTAATAGTATTTTGGTCTATAACGTCTTCCTTTTTTTCTGACAACGTGTTCTAAACTTATCAATCCTTAAAATTTAATCATGAACCAAATTGGGATTTTTTTTGAAAGGTACCCCTTAGTTAATTCCCCATGGATCGTAAGTTCTAACTACGCACTGTACAGGTTTCTGTCCCTGAAACGCGTTAGGTCCAACACTTGTATGGCGATATCTATGTATTAATTCATCATCATCATCATCATCATGTAGTCCACTGCTGGGCATAGGCCTCTTCAAAGACACGCCACTCAGCCTGATCTTCAGCTTTTCGCTTCCATCCACCGCCAACTGTCCTACGTATATCGTCACTCCATCGAGTCACAGGGCGTCCTACGCTACGTTTGCCAATTCTCGGTCTCCACTCTAGAACACGTCTATCCCAGCGGTTATCAGTTTTGCGACAAATATGTCCAGCCCATTGCCACTTCAGCTTGCTAATACGCTGAGCTATGTCTGTGACTTTAGTTCTCTGGCGAATTATATACATTAATTAATTATTAAATTAATGCCATTTCTCTTGATTGATTCTTATCAGCGGCCTACCTTTTTACTAGGTTTGTGATTGACCGTCGACTTGCCTCATGTAAAGCAAACATGCGGTCCACGATGGACCATCCTTGTCTAGAAGAAAACTATTCACTCGCGTCTTGAAGAATTCCATCCAAACTAATTTATTACTAAAAACCAACTTCTGCTTCTCAAAGTTTACTAGAATGTATAATTATAGTATATATTTTGTATAATATATCTACACGCCACTTAGGCAGCAGGTGTAGTTTAGGCAACAGTAGCACGTCCCAGATTAGAGAGCAGTTAGTGTCAGTTAATCAAGTTACGCCTTGATTACACAATCCAGGGTGACGTGGGGGTTGATAAGGTTCGTACGTTGCAGATGGACGGGAAACTTGAACAAATTAGAAATTGTGCTAGCGAATCGTATGAAATTACATTTAATAAATAAATAAGTATCACAGGACATTACGCACAGCGCCATCTGACCCCAAACTAAGCAAAGCTTATACTATGGAAGTCAGATAAATGATAGAGTACTTAAATACTTTTTTTTTAAATACATACTTATAATACATACAGTAGCTATAGGTATACACCCACACACAGAACAAACATTTGTTTATACAAAGTTTGTCCTGGGTGGGAATCGAACCCACGCCCTTCAGCTCTTGAAGCAGACATTCTACCAATGACCCAACAGGGCTGTCAATACGATTGGGGCAGCATATTCTGGAGACCACAGACTGGCAAGCACAGCTGCGTAGGAACTCCAACCAAAAGATGGACAGACGACCTCATAAAGGCTGCAGAAACGACTACAAATTTTTCAGTACATTTTCATTCCTTAACTAAATAATAATAATAATAACTATTTTCAAAGTCACCAGTTGCAAAAGTAGAATGTGGAACAAATCACGTTTGAGAATTTCGCAGAAACGCATAAATAAATTTAAAAGGCAAGTTATAAATCGCAAATTGCGGTTAAAGTAACATAATCTAAAATACCGCTCCCATACCAGTCATCATCGAGATATGCTAAAAGCTATATTCTGCGAGAACATTAAAATAGGCTGCTAATAAATCTCCCGGCTCTTGGATTCCAAATGAGTAATACACTTCACTTTTATATTGCTTTTTGAAGTGGTTCTGGACAATTTATTGCTTAATTTCCTGTGAAAATGTTGCGTATTATATGCATATATTTTTGGTATTTAATGCATTTTAAAAAATTCATAATTTTAATTTTTATAGTGATGATTTTTTTATATAAAAATAATGAGACGAACGATACGCTCTCCTGATGGTAAGAGATAACGCCTGTCCATGACCATTGCAGCGATACACAGAACTTTGAGTAACAAAACAAAGTCCGGGGCATCGCTGCTTTGCCGCTCATTACTTGCCGCTGATACTTTCGATGGATCTTCCTCTTGCCTAGAAGAGTAGGAGATAGAAGAAGAATTAATATAATTCAATTGCGACTTGAAAATCCCAGATTGTATCTATTGAAGAACCCCCATTTGGACAGCATATTTCATTGTTTAGCGGTTCGTGTAATGAATGTAAAATCGTTAAGTTTAAATTTGAAATATATTTTTGATCAACAAATTGTACTGTTTCGATTGTACGGAACCCACAGTGCGAGTATCTTACTCGCACTTGGACGTTTAATATTATTTTCATTGATCTAAGAAGGACCCATAAAATAAAGTTTAAAGTAAAACTAAAGCTTTGCAAATTAACCATCTGTGAATTTTAAATAAACTCTCTTACAAGGCGAAATCTGTAAAAAATTAAAAAAGCAAACATGCGGCAGGAAATCGGGAAACGAAGTTTTAAGTGGAGTCGTAGAATTTTAATAGAACACTCAGTTATTCCTAGTGTGTCTAGGAAAACAGAAAACTGATGGGCGTGCATTAGAAATGTCACTCGACTAAAAATGGTAAATTATACCTTGTGAAGCAGAAAAGTAGTAACATCACTTTGAAATGCAGTAATTTAAACGTTTCATAATATTAAAGCCTTATCGATTTTCTGTTGTAAAAAGTATTGCTACTTTTTAATTGTAATCCAATTTTATTTACGCTCTGCGGATTCATGTGGACAATGGCTCTTACTATTTAGATTACTTTGCCTATGGAGTAGAAGTTTTCATTTATGATAGTCTTAAAAACATTATTAGGTGCTCTGACTTCTACCTGAACAAGGTATACAGACACATTAACTAAAATAAAAATCGTCAAAAATAAAAAAAAGAATTAAAATTACAATTTTATACAAGTTTTGTAGCGATGATAGCTCAATGGTTAGCGCGGTAGGTTCGCATGCCGAAGGGCGTGGGTTCAAGCCCCAATGAGCTTGAGCTGCCGGTGAAGGAAAACATCGTGAGGAAACCATAGCATGGTGGTAGGGTACTTTCTAGTACTCGGCTGGCTAGCTACCACCCAAGTTTCAAGTAGAAAATCTGCCGCCAAGCATCTAACGGTGTGTTCCGGCAGCCTCACTTGAGAGCCAGTTCCATTCCAGGCTAGGTGTGCTTTACCATCTTCGACCACACCTTCACTTAACATCAGGTGAGCTGTCAGCCATAAAAAAAAACAATGAATGAATGTCAACCCAACTTAACCAATGTCGCGTAATTACGCGATTATTCGATTTCATTTCGATTAAATTCATTAAATTAATTATATTTATTATAAAATTAATCATTTATAAAAATAATTAAATTAAATGACATTTGTAGTGGTTAGTGCGGTCCGTTCAAACGCCAACAATGAGAGCGAGCTGCCGGTAAAGGTAAACATCCTGATAAAACCATAGCATTGTGGAAGGGTATTTTTTAGTACTCGGCTGGCCGCAAGTTGAAAATCTGTCACAAAGCACATAACAGTGTGTACTGACAGCCTCATTTAAGAGACAGTTTCATTCCAAAAGTCTCAGTGGTCAAAAACATAGCCTTTCAATCATATGACCGAAACGCTTTCCTGGTGGTAAAAGATAACGCCTGGCCATGACCACTGCAGCGGTATCCAGAACTTTGAGTAACAAAACAAATTTCGGGGCATTGGTTGCTTACCTGCTAGGTGCTCAATCATTACTTTGAAACATTCGGCTAGTCCTAAAAGCCCTGTCATTTCGCTAACTAAATAGTATCTTCTAAATTGGAACACAGTTGGCAAATTACTATTTGGGGGCAGAATAGGCATCTATACCTACTCTTCCCTCGAAGCAGTAGGTGCGGTGATACTCACCTAGGCGACATTTTGCTAACAAGGTAACTATCTAGAATTGCTGCCTACTTGGTATTTTATTTTCCTTACTAGCTGCGCCCAACGGTGTTACCCTCTACATGTTTTCGTGATAAAAAGTAGCCCATGTCTTAATCCAGGGTCTCAGCTACTTCCATACCAAATTTCATCCAAATCCGTTTGGTAGGTTTTGCGCGAAAGGGTAACAAACATCCATCCATCCATCTAAACTTTCACATTTATAACATTAGTGGGATTAGAGTAACAAAATCTTCCGTCTGTTTCTTATGTCATATATCGTAGGGTTTTTTTGGTTGTCTGGAAGAGATTGCTGTTAGAGATAAGGCTGCCACTTTTGGCACTAGTTCATAAGGTTCTTTTATTCTGTGTATTTTTTTCTGTTTATGGTGTGCACAATAAAGAGTTCTATCTATCTATATATCTATCTATCTATCTATCTATCTACTTCCTTCAAAATTATTTTCATAACGCCTGTTTATGACCATTGCAGCGATACACATAACTTCGAGTAGCAAAACAAAATCCTGGGCATCACTGCTTTGCCTTTCCTTACTGTTAAACTTTCGATGGTTACTCTTAACAGCCCTGTAATTTCGCTAGCTACAGTACCCTTCAAACTGAAACAAGTAATGTTTACACTCGACTGCTTGACAGTAGAATATCTGGTGCTGGTACTTCTAAAATCTTTAATGCAGACTTAGGAAATATCGCCATCATGTAAATAAAATAATATTATTATTTCCCCAAAAATACTTCATAAAAGAAATCTTTTTAAAAACCCGCGTGAATAAGCCAAATGAAAAGTTGAAAGGAAAAACCGCCGCCCAGAACATCTGTTCCGTTGTTTCCCATTTTCGAATTATTATTTTATATTTAATTTTTGTCTGTATCCGATGATTTTACTTGTAGATAGGCTTTTATACGGTGTTACTATACATCCCTGTTGGCTCATTGGTAGTTAATCTGCTTTAAGAGCTGCAGGGCGTGTGTTCGATTTCCACACCGGACAGACATTTTGTGCTATAAATATTAAAAATGTTTGTTCTGTGTCTGGGCGTTCTGTATGTATTAAAAATTACGTATTTACAAAAAAAGTATTGAAGCATTCTATAAGTTATATGACTTCCATCATACAAGCTCTGCTAAGTTTAGCGCTGCGATTTAGAAACAATATTTTTATATAATTATGTGTATTACGCGATAGACATACAAATGTACAGTATGTAACATAGGTAACACCGCGGGGCGCAGCTAGTATGATCTGAATTCGTTATAGCGTGAATAAGTATTAGTAATGGTATTAAAATAGTAACTTTCGACATAAACTAAATGATAATATTTTTTTTTCAATTTTATGTTTTTTTTTTATAGTAGATAGGCTTGCGTTTGACCGCCATCCCGCCTGATGTTAAGCGAAGATGCGGTCTACGGTAGAGCACGCTCGCCTAGAAGAAACCGATTCACTCGCGACTTGAAGGTACCTAGACTATATTCATTGAGGAACACCCACTCGGGCAGCAGATTCCAATGTCTAGCGGTACGCACGAAAAAGGTGGAATCAAACCGCTTAGTTCGAGCTTTTGGAACATCAACCATGATGATCTAAAATGATCAATGATCTAACTAGCTGCGCCCGCGCTGTTGCCCACTACACTTTTTCGGGATAAAAAGTAGCCTACGTATTAATCTAGGGTTGCAGCTACCTACATACCAAATTTCATCCAAATCTGTTTTGTAGTTTTTACGTGAAAGAGTAACAAACATCCATCCATTTAAACTTTCACATTTATAATATTAAGCGGGATGCATGTTTATGACATTATGTAGGTACCGTATCTACATACTATCGCTACAACAAATCAGTTCCAGCAGCCATCATTTGCAAAAATATAATTCTGAAGCTTTTGCATTGAATGCTTGGGTGTTTTTGGTAAATACTCTATTTATAAAGGCTTAAAATTAAACTGACTTTTCACTTTTACCTTGAGTTCAAATATTTCACAAAACTCAGGTTTATGCCGTGTAAGCGTAGTTAATTGTAAATGTACCCTGCGTAGGTTGATGGGAGAACACACAATGTAGCAATGATAGCTCAGTGGTTAGCGCGGTAGGTTCGCATGCCGAAGGGCGTGGGTTCAAACCCCAACAATGAGCTTGAGCTGCCGGTGAAGGAAAACATCGTGAGGAAACCATAGCATGGTGGTAGGGTACTTTCTAGGCTGGCTAGCTACCACCCTCAAGTTGAAAATCTGCCGCCAAGCATCTAACGGTGTGTTCCGGCAGCCTCATTTGAGAGCCAGTTCCATTCCAGGCTAGGTGTGCTTTACCATCTTCGACCACACCTTCACTTAACATCAGGTGAGCTGTGGTCAAACACCTGGCCTGTCAACCATTAAAAAAAAAAAAAACACAACTATATAAAAACTTTAGAAGGGAACATACAAAAGCGACATTATATTTTTTTATGTCATAGGTGGCAATCAAGCAGATGTGTTGCCTGATGGTATTCAATCACCGTCGCCTGTGGATATCTGTGACACCAGGGGCACTACAAATATGTTGTCGACCTTCTAAGATTGTATAAACACGCCTTTTGAAGAACCTAATGCTGTAACTCCGCGGTAATTTGTAGCGATGATGGCTCAGTGGTTGGCGCGATCGGTTCGCATGCCGAAGGGCATGGGTTCAAACCCCAACAATGAGCTTGAGTTGCCGGTGAAGGAAAACATCGTGAGGAAATCATAGTATGGTGGTAGGGTACTTTAGTACCCGGCTGGCTAGCTACCACCGTCAAGTTGAAAATCTGCCGCCAAGCATCTAACGGTGTGTTCAGGCAGCCTGATTTGAGAGCCAGTTCTATTCCAGGCTTGGTGTGCTTTACCATCTTCGACCACACCTTAGACAAATGATCGCGTTTAATTAATTTACTAGCTACGCCCCGCGGTGTTACCAGCTATATGTTTTCGGGATAAAAAGTAGCCTACGTTCTAATTCGGGGTCTCAGCTACCTCCATACTTAATTTCATCCAAATCTATTAAGTAGTTTTTGCATGAAAGAGTAACAAACATTCATCCATCCAAACTTTCACATTTCTAATATTTGTGATATGGACTTGTTTATTTCCAGTACTTATATCAAATACGGGGTTTATTTTGGTTTTTTTTTTGTGTGTGTCGTATTTATGTTTCATTGTTTGTTCCACAGACTCTCGCAAAATAGTAGTGCAAGAGTTTTATAGAGTAGAACAAAACAAACTACCAAAATAGTTCTGCACGCATAGCAAAATTTGTACGAGAAACTTTCTAGAAAACTTAATTTTCACAGTCATGTGTTCGCAAATATTATCCACTTGGATGGAAATGTTTTTTTTAAAATGAATTACCGTTAAAACAATGTTACAGACTAAAACGGTTTCGGAACCACAGAGTGGAAAATTGCCGCCCATTAAAGAGGCTCTAAGCTTTATTTTTTGTCTCCTTCCTCCAGTGGGTAATTAAATGACAATTACCGGAATCTCAAAGAGAAAAGTTTGTTGTTTTTTTTTGTTGATTGCGCCATTTTAATGCCGCGATTAATTCCGTGCTACTTGTTTACGTTTGAGATCGGAGGTTTAAAAGTCGCTCGCTCTGCAGGGGGTTACAACATCTCTGTACAATTTCTACGTTATAACAGCTCTGTTGTCATGTGAAAACGTCAGGTTACCATATCGGGATCGTGGCAAAGGTCGATTTTATTATCAAAACTTTGCGGTTAGTGTTTTGTAATATACGGATTTTGGATTTACTTGTATTTTAATGTGGGAATTGAATTACTAATATCATAAATATATTAAATACTTGGCTTCTTAAAAACATTTTTTTAATTTTTAAGATTCATTGTGTAAGTCTTTTGTTGTGCCAAATTTAACCAACTAGTATAACATTTTCTTAACTTTAAATTGAATTGAAACAGCGTAAATTCTAACAGTTAACAATAAAAGAATCCCAGGATATTATTATGGGCTGTACCAAATTATGGACCCATCGCTAAGTCATACTACTAACTACCAAGTATTTCATTTGACAGAGGAATATACCTGACTGGCGTCACAAGAAAACAGAAACTCGTATTCTAAAACATTATGAATACAAGACAGGGTTTGTCAAATATGATTTAAAGGATTGGACCTAAATCAAGATGATAGTTTTACTATAAGTTTCGATGGAGTTTTGGAAGCAACACGAAAAATCAATTTTCAACGCATTATCACACGCATTATCATTATCATTATCGCACGCGCGTGCTTGTAATTCGGCACTTTATGAATAAAATACCACCATTTTCAGCAATAAACTCTCAAAAAACACTAGTTTTGGAAAAAAATACAACAGGGCGACACGACTTTTTCCGCGTTGCCGCTAAAACTCCTATTTAGACTCTGTGGTCTTTCTACAGTTGGTGACGTCACGCAAGTGTGTACTGGTCAGAAAACAATACTCATTTGTTTTTCTTCTGAGTATCTGAATATATATCTTTGTACACACTCGTAGTTATGTCGGTTCTCTTTCACAGGTATCCTGGAAAGTTTTCTTTGTACTCCAAAGGAATGATACTTTGCATGTTTTACGGCAACTTCCGTGTTTTCTTTGTCCTGTTTTAGGAGTTGTAAAGTTGCCGTTTATCTGCGACTGTGATAGTTTTGAAATATCGCTCTGGGCGAGTGTAAAACGTTTTACTTCCTCCGTAATCGTTAAAGCTTCTAGTTTATACACACAAAGAATAGTTGAAATTGTAACAATCTTCTATTTATTTAGTCACTTGTTACCTGCTACATGTTTTCGGGATAAAAAGTATTCTATGTTCTAATCCAGGGTATCAGCTACCTCCATACTAAATTTCATCCAAATCCGTTCAGTAGTTTTTGCGTGAAATAGAAAAAAAACATTCATCCATCCAAGCTTTCACATTTATAATATTAGTGAGATTAAATAAATATTTAATATTGTTGGACATGTTCAGTTTACTTATGCGTGATAACTCATCTTTAATTTTATCGGAAACTCTGACTGATCACATCCTATATACTTGTCGGAGGATGTTGCCTAGGTAGGTACTACCGCAGTACCAGATACTCTGCTGCCAAACAATAGTGTGTAAACGTTACTGTGTTCCAGTTTGAAGGGTACTGCAGCTAGCGGAGTTACTGGGATGTTGCGACTAACCATCTCAAAGTAATGAGCGCCAAAGCAGTGATGCCGTAGAACTTGTTTTGTTACTCAAAGTTCTTTGTATAGCTACAATGGTCATAGGGCATACGTTGTCACTTACTATCAGGAGAGTGTATTGTTTCACTCGTTAAGTAAATCTAACAAGTAATTGGATGAACAAGATGGATGGATGATGATAGTAAGAGACATTAATAAATCTGTAAAAGTATTTAAAAGAAGGAACTGACAGACTGATTCACTGACTGATCGATCAACGCACAGCTGAAACCGCTGGGTTTAGAAGCATGAAATATTGCACAAATGTTCCTTAGGCAACGTAGGTGTACTAAGAAAGGGTCTTAAAAAATTCCACCCCTAAGGGTGCAAAATGGGGGCTAGAAATTTATACGAAACTTCGTTATTTTTGTTAATATTACTGACAGTGATAATGTATATTTTTGAACAAAAATCAGTCTGATTTATACTTTTGACATACGAGTTCAAAAGTCATCGCATCTAACCACTTCTATCTATAGTATAAAACAAAGTCGCTTCCCACCGTCTGTACCTACGCTTAGATCATTTAAACTACGCAACGGATTTTAATGCGGTTTCCATCAATAGGCAGAGTGATTCAAGAGAAAGGTTTATATGTATAATACATGCATATGCACCACATTAGTATCTACATTGCACCCTTACAAAACCGGGGTGGGTCGCTAGTCTGACATAATGATGTACAACCATCAATCGACAGAGTTTCGGACGGAGTTTTGGCGGGAACGCGGGAAGAGTCGTGTCGCTTCGTTGTATTTTTTTCCAAAACTAGTGTTTTGTCGAGTGTTTATGCATAAAAATGGTGGTGTTTTATTCATAAAGTGCCGAATTACAAGCGCGAGTGTGGGAAAATGATATAATGTGGTGAAACATGAGTTTTCATGTTGCTTCCAAAACTCCATCGAAGCTTTATAGTAAAGTTGCCACTACTTTACTAAAGCATGACTGGACTTGACTGACACGAACTGGACTTGACAAAGACGACTTTGACTAAAACTAGCTACGATGGCACTTATTTAACTTTTGAAACTTGAAAATATATAATTACTTGACACTGGCAAATGCTAAAACGCGACGCCAAAACCAAAGAAAAGAAGAGTTTCGGACGTCACAATGAGTCATATTACTCGGCTGACACGAATTATAATTTTTTGCTTTCTCTGAAAAGGTAAGGTTGTATAGGTAGTTGGTATATGCAAATGCTTCTCCCTTTAAGCCAGTCAGTGCTGTATCTACCGCGTAACATGACACACTACGTCTTTACAAGTACCTATGTAAACATTGGGAAATCGCACGTGAAAGCCGGCAGACTTCTCGCACTATCTCGGTGGAATAGAGTTTAAAACAGCAGTAAGTGTATTTTCAAGTCGCGCGTCGCTTCTGCTAATGAGTGGCTAAAAACAGTGTGTTGTACTTGGCTGAAGCATCTCGCTATGAATAGATGTAACTTGTACTGCGAAATCTTTCTTTTGTTTTGTTTTTTTTTAGGGTTTCGTACATAAAAATGGAAAAAGTAACCCTAATAGGATCACTGTAGCGATGATGCTCAGTGGTTAGCGCGGTAGGTTCGCATGCCGAAGAGCGTGGGTTCAAACCCCAACAATGAGCTTGAGCTGCCGGTGAAGGAAAACATCGTGAGGAAACCATAGCATGGTGGTAGGGTACTTTCTAGTACTCGGCTGGCTAGCTACCACCCTCAAGTTGAAAATCTGCCGCCAAGCATCTAACGGTGTGTTCCGGCAGCCTCACTTGAGAGCCAGTTCCATTCCAGGCTAGGTGTGCTTTACCATCTTCGACCACATCTTCACTTAACATCAGGTGAGCTGTGGTCAAACACCTAGCCTGTCAATCATTAAAAAAAAAAAAAAAAACCGAAGATAGTAAAATTGTAGTTAGCAATTAAGAATAAAGTAGACTTGATTTTTTTTTCTTTTATAAACAGATAATGGTGTGCTCTTTTCATGACTTGGTTTTTGTTTATATAAAATTTATGGAAAAAGCTAAAATATCTTTTTTTTAATGTAAAAAATATGAGACGAACGATACACTCTATGGTAAGAGATATCGCCTGTCCATGACTATTGCAGCCATACACATAACTTTGAGTAACAATACAAATTTCAGGGCATCGCTGCATTGGCGGTCATTACTTTGAGATTTTCGATGGTCTAAATCTCAACAGCCCTGTAATTTCGCTAGCTACAGTGTAGCCTTCAAACTGGAACACAGTAATATTTGCACACTACTGATTGGCGGCAGAATATCTGATACTGCAGTCGTATTTTAGCTTGTCAATGAACAGAAAAAGGTTTAAAAGTTAACAACATGTTTTAGTTTAGATTAAGATTAAATTAATTTGACTAACGTAACTGTCCTCTTTTTGTATTGTACCTATTATTGTAAAAAAATGTAATTAAAGTCGACAAAGGTCACGGACCCCGGTGTATTTTAAATAAAAAACATGTTTTAGTTTAACCTCGATCCTAATTATGGTTAATTTACAACATCATCGCAAAAAACATGTTTAATAGTGCAACCTCCTTTTAATCCGTACCGTTAAGAGCACTCTACGAGTACGGGACCCTAGAAATAGTCAATCATGTAAGATCCTCTCGCAGCCTTTACGGAAACTACTAAAACCAGAACAAGTTACAGTAACAATATTTCATAGCGCATTGTTCGTTATACCATTCGCAGTAGTTTAGATTCCAGTTATCAGATTTATGGCGCTTATTCATAGCCCCCGTGCTATAAGGAAGCGCGAAGATTTAAAACAATGCCTGTTTTGCTCGGGGTATTAAAATAAGCCATTGTATTGAAATATTGTAGCGATCGGCTTAGCTCGACTAAGTGTTTATAAATAATCATAAAAGTTAAGCGACGTACGATCCTGTCAGTTTTAGGATGGGCGAACGCGCGCGGCGAGGATTAAAAAAAAAAAAACAAAAAAAAAAGTATTTATGTATTCTATCAGTTATCTGACTTCCATCACACAAGCTCTGCTAAGTTTGGGGTCGGATGGCGCTGTCCTACGATATTTATTTGAAATTCTTCGGATATCTATTTTATGCAAAAAGTACAATATATTTTTTTTTATTGTAATAGTAATGAGCCAAACGAGACGCTCTCCTGATGGTAAGAGACAATGCCTGCCCATGACCATTGCAGCGATACATAGAACTTTGTGTAGTAAAATAAAGTTCAAGGCATTACTGCTTTAGCGCTCATTACTTTGAAACTTTCGATGGTTAGTCTCGACAGCCCTGTAATTTCACTAGCTACAGTACCCTTCAAACCGGACCACAGTAATGCACCGCACTACTGCTTGGCGGCAGAATATCTGATACTGCGGTGGTACTGGTACTGGTATCTATATGTTTCAATATCCTAGACCGCATTGTAACATCGGCCAGGATGTGGTCAAACGCGAAACTATCTACATAATATTATAAAACAAAGTCGCTTCACGCCGTCTATATGGTTTAAAAGACCTATGGTTCTTTTAAACCACGATTTCCATCAATAGACAGAGTAATTTAGGAAGAAGGTTTACATCCCACTAACGTTATAAATGTGAAAGTTTGGATGGATGAATGGATGGATGTTTGTTACTCTTTCACGCAAAAAATTTAGAACGGATTTGGATGAAATTTGGTAAGGAGATAGCTGAGACCCTGGATTAACACATAAGCTACTTTTTATCCCAAAACATGTAGTGGGTAAAACCGCGAGGCGCAGCTAGTATATAATTTATGCGTATGCACCACATTATTATCTACATTACATCCGTGCGTAGCCAGGGCGGATCGCTAGTTACGAATAAAAAAGACAAAAATTACAAATGAGTCTATTATAAAATGTTATCTAACTTTTTGTCAAGATTAATACAGAGCCAGTTTAAGACTAAGAACTTATCAATTGTGTCCCTGAGACCAGGTAAACTGTCAATGTCAAATCTATTTTATAGACCTCCCCCAAAGGGCATGTATTTTCAAACGAGGCAATAATATTATTAGATTTAATAGATTATCAATATCATAACCTTTGTCTCTTGAAGCGCTTTCCGACGTTATCTAAACCAAGTTTAATATTTAGTGTTATTGGTTTGCATAGAATTTGCGTTCGCTGTCTAGGTACTAAGTTACATATAGAGGAGTTTTGGCGGGAACGCGGGAAGAGTCGTGTCGCTCCGTTGTATTTTTTTCCAAAACTAGTGTTTTGTCGAGTGTTTATGCATAAAAATGGTGGTGTTTTATTCATAAAGTGCCGAATTACAAGCGCGAGTGTGGGAAAATGATACAATGTGGTGAAACATGAGTTTTCGTGTTGCTTCCAAAACTCCATCGAAGCTTTGTAGTAAAGTTGCCACTACTTTACTAAAGCATGACTGGAATTAACTGACACGAACTGGACTTGACAAAGACGACTTTGACTAAAACTAGCTACGATGGCACTTATTTAACTTTTGAAACTTGAAAATATATAATTACTTGACACTGGCAAATGCTAAAACGCGACGCCAAAACCAAAGAAAGAAGAAGTTACATATATTCTAAATATAGTACAGCAGATTCGTTTAAACATTAATTGTTTGTATTATATAGATCACTTTGTATGAGTTTTTTTTTACAGACAATGGGTTCTTTAAAAGTTACTTTAGTAAATTTTACGGTAAGTAAGGTCTGTCTATAACTATAGCGGAGGAAAAAAAATTAAATAGAAACGTAAGTTACTTACTTAAATAAATAAGTAACTAACTTAACTTACTTAAGTAACTTAACTTTAACTTACTATATTATGTCGGAAATTCCGACTTAATATAGTAAGACTATAGTTTTGGGCACATCCGGTGGCCTTCATCAGGGAAACAAAGCTGAGTACAACGCGCGGCCTCGTTTTGCTTCGCACTGCGGGCCGCTGTGCGCCTCGCACGTGAAGACAGCGGCTGATGCCCGTGATCCCGCATAAGTAATACAAAAATGTGTCAAAACTAACGTGCCACAAAACATATTCAATCCTATAAGTATTCAATCCTATAAGTAGTCCTGTATGTATTATAAGTATGTATTTACAAAAAAAAAAAAGTATTTAAGTATTCTATCAGTTATCTGTCTTCCATAGCACAAGCTCTGCTTAGTTTGGGGTCAGATGGCGCTGTGTGTAATGTCCTGCGATATTTATTTATTTATTTATTTATAAGTTATTAAAATATTACGAGAAACGAATCGCAAGTTACAACAGTTGGTTAATAACTAACCATCTTCATGAAATAAAAATTCTCACTGCTACTGGTTTGGTTGCCAGCTTTGGATTAAAGGCTTGCGCACACAGACACAAGTTGTCGACTCGCTTGAGGCAGTTAATTTTTTAAATAACATTGAAAATATCCAGTCATTTTATTTAAATTGATGTTAATCTAAAAGTTTTGGAAGCCTAATTGGAAAAACGTCTCGCTTTCAATACGAATTTCGTAGGTTCAAAACCCGTGCGTACGCACTTCTGTCTTCCCTTAACTTTAATGTGCATATAGCTGCTGATTTCAAAAGGTGAAAAAGCATTGTGAGAAAACCTACACGAGTTCATAATAATATCTATTTAGCTTTATTGTATGGTATTTAGGTATATTCGTTTCTATTGGTACAAACAGCTCAACAAGTTTTAGTTTTCATGAGAAGAGCCACGTGACTGGCCTGGATGAAGTAGACAAGTCCTCATGGGTTTTATGTTTTTCATACGCAATCATCAGAAGAGTCCATCCGGGTATAGAACTTAGGATTGACTATGGCTTGTTCTTAGGGTTTGCAACTGAGCCCTCTCATTATAAAACTATTGAAAAAGAAATACGTACAGCGAGGATGTGGAACTCTCTGCCAACGTCTGTTTTTCCCGCGAAGTACAATTACAATTGGGTGTCTTCAAATCTAGAGTAAACAGGTTTTTTTCTAGGTAAGCGTGCTTTATCTTGGACTGCATCCTGCTTAACATCAGGCAGAGTGTGGTCAAACGCGAACCTATTCTGTTTTAAAAAAATCCCCGCAAATAATAGAAATGTTTATGTTTGGATGGATGTTCGTTACTTTTTCACGCAAAAACTACTGAACAGATTTGAAAGAAATTTGGTATAGAGGTAGCCGAAACACTGGATTAACACATAGGCTTTTGTATCCAGAAAAAACGGGTAACACCGAAGGGCAGCTAGTGAATCATAACAACAATATACCATTGGGTTGATTTGGTTCATAAATAAACCTTTTAAAATGTATTAAAAATAATAGCCATTTAATTTATTTGCATTTGTCTGTGCCGGACTTTACTCGTATATAGATCTTGCCAAGTCTCGAGTAATATTGAGTACCGGAACATATTTTGCGATCTGCCAAACCAAGCTGCCTATAGGTAGAGAAATATATCTCTCTGGTAGTGATTTTGCCAATTGTTTCAATTAATACAATATCAGTATTTTTTTCACGTGAATAAGTCTTTAAATTGACTTCCATAGTAGCTATTAAAAAAACAGATGATAATAAAATTGGATGTTATATAATAATTGATTGATTCAGGCGTCACTTTGCATAAGGTCATTTTGAATATTCAAGGTATATATGTAGTTTATTTTAACAGTCGTTTCAGTTATAACAGATGAGGATTTTAAATTTAACTAACTTGACAATAATTCACAACAAAATCACATTTATTGTATGGGTGTTTATTAGTATTCGTTGTTATAGCGGCAACAGATACAACAACATCAACAACAACAGCATCTGTGAAAATTTCAACTCTGTAACTACTACGGTTCATGAGATACACCCTGGTGACAGACAGACAGACAGACGGACGGATAGCGGAGTCTTACTAATAGGGTCCCGTTTTACCCTTTGGATACGGACCTCTAAAAAGAGAAATGACATAAGGAAAAAAACTATGATTAATTTTTTGCAAATATTTTATTTATTTATTTTTTATTTTAGCCCACTTTGTCCCATTACTGGGCAAACGCCTCTCTCCCTCCCTTCCACGCCTTTCTGTTTTGTGCTATTGAGGTCTACTCCTTGTTGTGGGTATCGAGCTCATCTTTCCACCTTTCTTTGCAAATATATTGGTTGCATTTGACAAAGAATACAGTCGACTATGAAGCTCGCAAAGAAACCAAACCAGAAAACGCAGTCAGGAAGGATGTTTTTGTATCAAACGATCCTAAATTCAAATAGCTAAAATCAACACCAAGTGTACCATTTGATTTGTCACCAACAATGTTATATTACTCGTGTATTTGTGCGCGGTTCGCACGTGATTTTCGACCACAACTCCACATGTCTGAACCACACCGAGTGTATTGGGGTATCTGTATAATAGAATGCCTGTGGTTGTGTTCGTTCCACTGAACTATCATCTGAATTTTGCCGCAATTTGAATTCTCTGTTTGTTAGGTGTAATTTAATGTATTTAAGGTTGTTCAATTTCCATACAAACAATTTTTTCCCATTTATGGACAAATGGAGCACAATTTTACAGTGAAATCACAGCTACTGGCGTTTATTTTGGTCTTTATTTGCGGTAAATCACAATTGCTTGAATAAAACAGTAGATTATGCTAATAATCTACTGTTGAATGTCATTGTATGAATGTTGTATTCTCGTCAATGAAGCAAAAATCATAAATTTGATTTTATTGTGATTTATCGCAAATAAAGACCAAAATAAATGCCAGCAGCTGTGATTTCACTGTAAAATTATGCTCCATTTGTCCATAAATGGAAAAAATATATTTGTATGGAAATCGAACCACCTTAGGTGCTTTTTACAAGCTTTGATTTAACTTGCAGTGTCTGTGTTTGTAACATGGTTTAAGTCTATCTATCTGTCTAGGTGGTATTGCAGCTAAATTAGAACGACTTCCATGTTTCCAATGGAGTTTTTTTTTTTTTTTTGACAATTTGACATATTGGTTTACTTTTTTTTTACATCGGACTAGTCGTGCATTTGGCCACGACCTCACTTGATGGAAAGCGACGATGTGGCCGAAGATGGAGCACGCTTGCCAAGAAAATATCTATTTACGTTTTTCTTGAACAATCCGGGTTATTTTTTTACTTATGCAGGATTACTCACGTTTAATTTTATCGGAAATTCCGATCACGTCCGGGGGCCTTCTTCATGGAGACAAAGCTAAGTGCGCGCGTGCGGCCTCGTCTTGCTACGCAATGCCGCTAGTGTGTTATAAAAATGTATTTACAAAAAAAAAGGATTTAAGTATCTTTGTTATCCTAATTTCATTATACAAGCTTTGTTAAGTTTGGGGGCAGAGAGCGCTATGTGTATTGTCCTACGACATTTTATTTATTTATTTTTTATATTATTTATTTTCATGCTTATTACAATAAATATAGAAGTTTGTTAGAGAGCGCTCGCTGTGCTTCACATTCTTGTTACGAAAATGAGTTTTCTAAGTCTGGAAGCTTTCACCAAACTCAAACACAGTTCATAAACCGTTGTTGAAGTAAAAGGAGATTTTTCAAATTGCAATGCTTTAGGAGTTTCGCAACTCTTTGTTTAAATGCCGTTTCTAGGAGTTAACCCCTAGTTACAGAGCTAAAAACGTACAGAGATTCAAATCGACACAAAGATAAATATTTTGAGTTAAAAACACAGTTCAGTTTTATGAGCTAGACCTCAATGGCCAGCAGATAAACCACCTTTTCACAATTTAATACGTGACCAAGTGCCTTGACAAAATTCAAGCGCGGCGATTAATCACACACTGAAGTCGTATGCACATTGCATTCTTTTTCTCAGCACAAGCAGTGCTTTTTTAATGGAAAGGGGGAAAAATGGCGAATGCACCAAAATACTAGAATTATTAATTAAATCATAATCTGGCGTAACCAATCAGTTTTCAAACAGTAGCGAGGATGTTACTTAAAAGCCTGTTTATATTCACTCATCATCCTATTCCTATGTAAAAAAATAAGATGATTGTCATTGTCTTCTACTACACCGTTACTGAACATCAGGTGAGTTAAAGTAAAACATCCAGCCTGTTAGCCATAAAAAATAAATCACGTGACAAATAACACTCGTCAAGCAATCGACAAGCGTCACTGACAAGTGCTAAAACAGCTTTTTCAACTTCTCGCTAACATGAAATAGATATTATGTAAAATCAAAACACACACGTTGGACAACAGCATAGGTGTTTTTTTTTCAGTAAGACTGAATAATTGAAATACATACAGGTACAGAAAAAACATTAAACGAAAGAATTGAAACAACATTGATCTATGAATATTGCTGATGTATATTTTAATTAAAATAACACAAAGTATTGCATTTCTTATCAATCACTATTAATTTATTTGTCAAAACGACGACGCTCTTACAAAAGACGATCAGCGAATAGCACGAAACAAAACATAACAGGCTACTATAAAAACTCTTTGATGTACATATACACACAATTTTATAAGCAGTTTTTATAATATTTTCATAGTTGACCCTCTGTAATTTTCTATTCCGCGTCTCGCTTCGAGTTGCTAGCGTAAACATGCCGTTTTCGAGGAGTTGTGAAGGGAAAGTACAGCTCAGTTGTTTTTTAATACGCTCTGCTTCGATTGCTAATGCGGTAACATTTTGGTTTATATACAATTATACATATTTAGATATATTGAATAATTTTATTTGATAAAATTCTGTTTCTATAACACTTTCTTCATGTAAAGTGTGGGTAAATGTTTTAGGGTGCTAGAATATATGGTAGGTAGGTACTTCTCTATTTTCAAACAACTTAATGGCGAGATGAGAATGTCGCTCACCTGATGGTAAGTATGAGGTGTTGCCTTAATAGTCCTGCGCAAACTAAAATTTGCAAAATTCAAAATTATTTCTGCTAAGATTTCAGATCTTTAATCTAGCTATGTCAGTTACAGTATCATTATATGTATTTACGATGTAAAAATATCGTAAAACATTACACATAGTGCCATCTGACCCCAAACTATGCAAAGTATTGTTGTAGTACGATGGAAGTTAGATAACTTATAATTTACTTAAATACTTTTTTAAGGTACTTATACTTCAAACTGTTCAGTGTGTATTACACTGAACAGTTTGAACACCCAGAAACAGAACCAACATTTGTTGATACCACAGAATGTTTGTCCTGGATGGGAATCGAACCCACACGGTACAGCTCTTAAAGCAGATATACTACCAATGAGCCAAGGGGGCTGTCATACAATACATATAACTATACGATTAATATGTCGGAGATGTTAACCCATTCTACAGTAATCGAGTAAAGTTTTCAATAACAAAGACAATCTTCAATGCAATTAATTCTATTCATAAACAGATAACGATTCTGAACACTGCTACTTCATCATAAAACGAAACAATCAAACAAAACGATCTGTCTCATAAATCACAGCAATACCATATCGTCTTCAATGATGACAAGAGAAAATAACACTTACAGTGCTCTGAGATTATCATATTATACCAATGCCCCTATGAAATGAGACCGGTTCTATACAATAGATTAAAATCCATAATATGCTACCATGGAGTGCATATCATAGAGGCGAAATATGAACAGGTTATACTTTAGCTCTGCCTATCTCCATCAAACAGTCACAGACCTTGAATATTTTCAAAGACTGAGTGAAGTAGCATTATTTTTTACAATGCTGGGTTTGTATTAGGTAGCTACTGTTAGTCGAATCAAACATGTTTTGCACCTCGCTGCAGCTGATGATAGTTTTTATTTCTTGAAATTCTTTTTATTACATACATTTTACATAGTTGATGGTAGATCTCCTTAACAGGAGGTCGTCTAGGTAGGTACCACCGCAGTGCCAGTTATTCTGCCGCTAATCAGTAGTGTGTAAACATTACTGTGTTCCAGTTTGAAGGGTACTGCAGCTAGCGAAATTACTGGGCTGTTGAGACTAACCATCGAAAGTCTCCAAAGTAATGAGCGCCGAAGCAGCGGTGCCCTGGACTTTGTTTTGTTGCTCAGAGTTCTGTGTCGCTGCAATGGTCGTGGGCAGGCGTTGTCTCTTACCATCAGGAGAGCGTCTCGTTCGTCTCATAATTTTTTACAAAAAATTTACTACATGTATTATTATCATGTTTTACTTACGTCCAGTTTTACTTCTCTATGAGACTTTGTTTTGTTTCATTGGCAGAATAAATTTACCGATATGATGTATTGAGTGTTTTATACA
This sequence comes from Biston betularia, assembly GCA_905404145.2. Lineage (NCBI taxonomy): Eukaryota > Metazoa > Arthropoda > Insecta > Lepidoptera > Geometridae > Biston > Biston betularia. Next base: position 1,983,358 of record FR989863.1, read on the forward strand.
ATTGTCAAATGCTTTTAAGCGTTAGATAAGTACAAATAATAACCGTAGTATATGATTTCGACATATTGTCGCCTGTGCTTTTTTATGAGAATTTGATGTTGAAATAATACATTATTATCTAAGTCATACGACATGAATTGATATGTTAAAAAGATAAATCTCTTTATTGTGCGCACCATAAACAGAAAAAAAGTACAGAAAACAAAAGAACCAAGATATAAGAAGAAAAAGAAAAGAAGATTATGTTATATAGACTAAAAATGTTAGCTCCTAAACGTGATACTTTATTTGTTTTGCTGCTAAAAGTATCGCTACAATGGTCATTAATAAGCGTTACTCTTACCATTTACTTGGTGGTAGATTTCCTTAGCAGAAGGTCGTCTAGGTAGGTACCACCGCAGTACCAGATATTCTGCCGCCAAGCAGTAGTGTGCAAACATTACTGTGTTCCGGTTTGAAGGGTATTGCAGCTAGCGAAATTACTGGGCTGTTGAGACTAACCATCTAGTCTCAAAGTAATGAGTGCTAAAGCAGCGATGCCCTGGACGTTGTTTTGTTACTCAAAGTTCTGTGTATCGCTGCAATGGTCATGGGCAGGCGTTATCTCTTAACATCAGGAGAGCGCCTCGATCGTCTCATTACTTTTACATAAAAAAAAAAAAATCAAGAGTGCGACTGGTTCGTCTGATTTATTTGCATTAAAAAATTATTATTAAAAAGTGAGATTTGAATCCAAGATTTCTAGATTGACAGTCAGAGAGTCTTTCAACTAGACAGACTTAGCCCCATCATCATCATTATCCACAGCCTTCTTTATCCCACTGTTGGGTATAGGTGTCTCTCTTGTTGTAGCATCTGTCTCGGTCCTGTGCCAATTTGGTCCAGGTTCGACCCGCGGCGGCGATGATATCGTCGACCCATCTTGCGGCTGGACGACCAACGCTCCGCTTACCTAGCCTAGGCCACCACTCTGTTGCAACCATCTCCACCGGCCATCACTACGCCTAGCAACGTGTCCTGCCCAGCTCCACTTGAGGTTCATAATCGCGACACCGACGTCTCGAACTTTCGTTTGTCACCGGATATCGGTGTTACGAACTTGGTCTTGGAGTTTGATGCCGAGCATGGACCTCCATGGCTCTTTGTAGGACGACTACGACTCTAATTTTGTGCACAGCCTCATGTGTGAGCTTCCAAGCGTCTTAGCCTATCGATATTAATCCCCTGTAACTAGTATAATATTACAAATATTTTTTCTCCCAACTGGTGACAAACCTTCGATTTCGTACGTCATCATCATCACCATCATCATGTCAGCCGTAGGACGTCCACTGCTGGACATAGGCCTCCCCATTGACTTCCACAAGGACCGGTTGGAATCAGCTTGCATCCAGCGCGTACGTCGCCGAAGAGAAAATAACAAGTTACCGTTCACAAACTAAAAATGTAACCATTACTGGTTTTAATGAACTTCTAATAAAAGCAACAGCAGCGATAGGAAAAAGTGTTTACACCTCCCAACGCTGGAGCTCAGAAAGTACTTTAAGAAAAACTTGCAAAATTAAAACCTTACCAAGACGCTCGCGACAACCGTAAATAACTGAGCGCAAACTTTCGCAAAGTTTTTGCGAATAAATGGAAGCGACACAACCCTTTTGCCATAAACGTGCTAACAGTATGGACTATTGCGACTAACTCTATCAAAAGTAATGAGCGCCAAAGCAGTGACGCCCTGGAGTTTGTTTTGTTACTTAAAGTTCTGTGTATCGCTGCAATGGTCATGGACAGGCGTTATCTCTTACCATCAGGAGAGCGTCTTGTACGTCTCATTACTTTTGACATAAAAAAAAAGGACTAGCATGTAGCTTTTGTAGCGATGATAGCTGAGTGGTTAGCGCGGTCGGTTCGCATTCCGAAGGGCGTGTGTTCAAACCCCAACAATGAGCTTGAGCTGCCGGTGAAGGAAAACATCGTGAGGAAACCATAGCATGGTGGTAGGGTACTTTCTAGTACTCGGCTGTCTAGCTACCACCCTCAAGTTGAAAATCTGCCGCCAAGCATCTAACGGTGTGTTCCGGCAGCCTCACTTGAGAGCCAGTTCCATTCCAGGCTAGGTGTGCTTTACCATCTTCGACCACACCGTCACTTAACATCAGGTGAGCTGTGGTCAAACACCTAGCTTGTCAACGATAAAAAAAAGCATGTTCACAGCTAGCAAGTTCAAAAATTAAAAGCATTTTTTTACCTCAACACTTCGTCAAGAGCTTTTTAACAAGCGTCCTTACTGCCATTATATCTATGATTGTATTACACAAAGGGCTTGAACTTGTTAATTTATCGTCAGAAACAAGTGGCTGAAAAAAAAACTTGGACAATAGAGGCTGTCAGTTTCGCCGTTAAATATTCATACTGAAGAGTAAGAGGAAGTGTCGCTTCGTCTATTCATCATCTGTTATGCTTCCTTTTGAATTAATTGTAATGTACTAAATATTTATATCACTTCTCACTAATCTCGACAGTATTGTAAATGTGAAAGTTTGCTTGTAACTTACACGCAAACTTATGTAACCTAGCAAAAAGCCTAATACCTTTGTTAAAAAACCTTATCCTACAATAAATTAAATTCTGAAAAGAGTATAGTATTTTACTAGTCAAGCCCTTGCATTTGATACCCATATTGAGGGAGTTGTGAAAAAATATGTAATCCGCCATTTTGTGGCGGCGGCCATCTTGAACCGATTTTCATCAAATATAACTAAGAAAACCTCCAACTAATTCACCCTTCAAACAAAATCAAAATCGGTTCATCATTTCGAGAGCTACTATGCCACAGACAGACACACACACAGACACGTAAAACTTATAACACCCCATCGTTTTAGCGTCGGGGGTTAATAAGAAATACATCTTGCCATCAACTAACAAATAGATTACTCTATAAGTGCCGGAAAACAAGGGTCTCTAGAGTCGTGGGGCCCTAGAGTCATATTGTGTATCGATACCTAATTCTATTTAGCTCTTATAAATAAGAAATAAGATATAAGTCTTCAACTTATTAGGGCAGTATGTAGGTTTATTAGGCTCAAAGTCCTAATGGGAACTGTTCCAATGCAGTTACGAAAAATACAAACATTTATATCATACAAGTAAAATAAATATAGCTCACTAGCCAAAAAAACAAAGGGACCGAAATTAAAACAAAAACATCCCAAATTAAACATTATTGAAACAAAATACGTGCGTTATCACAAAGGTTGTAATTTACTCATTTTTTCAACCCCCGCGCATCCCCCTGTGCATGTTAATAAATTCCAACAACATTAGGAGGGACTGTAAAAACAAAACAGGCAACATCACGTCGGTGCTGCTTACAACTTGGGTTCCGTAAGTATTACTAAAAATTCATTTAAAAAAGTGTAAAACCTTAATTTTTTCTATAGTTTAGTGTGAAACTAAATCTATCGCTGAGTCATTAATCTCTCTGCGTTTTAGTAATACCTATTTATTAATTAGGGATCCTGTACAATGTATAGTGCTTAGGATTTGCGATCTAATTGTGGGGTTAAGGGGCTCTTTTTAATATGCAACAACTTTTGAATCACCTTCACAACCTGTCTTTCTTTTAAATGTAAAAGTACTGAGACGAACGAGGCACTCTCTTGATGGTAAGAGATCACGTCTGTCCATAACCATTGTAGCGATATAAGAACTTTGAGAAAAAAAACTAAATCCAGGGCATTGCTCCTTTAGTACTTATTACTTTGAGACTTGCGATGGTTAGTCTCAACAACCCTGTAATTTCGCTAGCTGCAGTACTCTTGAAACCGGAACACAGTAATGTTTACACTTGGCGGTAGAATGTCTGGTACTGATGTGGTAATTACCTAGATGACCTCCTGCTAAGGAAATCTACCACCGAGTAAAACCGTGTTCCCATTACCAAGTTTGAATGGAGCCTACAAATACTGATTCCTTCTGACTCTTTTCAGCAATTAATTATATTTTAATATATTTACAAAAACCTCGTCGTAAATAAATATTGAAAATAAGAAATATTGCAATTTCAATTACATAAATTTAGTCACGTGTAGTTTACGGAACCCTAAAAAAGGGGATGTTTTTTGTCCAAAGTCAGGCGCCAGTACCTGAGGCAGGTCAATGTTGACCGATATTTGAATAAAAGCGTTAATTTGTTTAACATACGATTTAGGCTTTTGAAAATACCGACTGTTTGGTTTTGGAAGATGGCTGACATTTTGCTTGTCTCGAATCAAAATGAATTAACAAAATGATCATGTATTAAGTTTCCTGTCCATTTGATATCCAATCAAAAAAAAAAATATTTAAGTATTCTATCAGTTATCTGACTCCCATAGTACAAGCTTTGCTTAGTTTGGGGTCAGATGGCGCTGTGTGTAATGTCCTGCATATTTATTATTTATTATTATTATTATTTATTATCTTGAGACCTTGGGTTCGAATCCCACGGCACGCACCTGTGTTTTTAGGATTCCGTACCCAAGGGGTAAAACAGAACCCTTTTACTAAGACTCCGCTGTCCCTCCGTCTGTCACCAGGCTGTATCTCATGAACCGTGATAGTTAGACAGTTAAAATTTTGACAGATGATGTATTTCTGTTGCCGCTATAACAACAAATACTAAAAAATTTAATAAAATAAATATTTATGGGGGCTCCCATACTACAAACGTGATTTTTTTGCTGTTTTTTATAGATAATGGTACCTGTGGTGATATGGCCCTTCGTGCACGAGTCCGACTCGCACTTGGCCGGTTTTTTTATAGTAAATAGGCGTACGTTCGGTCCTATTTCGCCGATTGACCGCTATTTCACCTAATGTGTTTTTTTGTTTTTTTTTTTATGGTTGTCAAGCTAATTGTTTGACCTCGGCTCACCTGATGTTAAGTGAAGGTGTGGTCGAAGATGGTAAAGCACATCTAGACAACTTGAGGGTGGTAGCTAGCCAGCCGAGTACTAGAAAGTACCCTACCACCATGCTATGGTTTCCTCACGATGTTTTCCTTCACCGGCAGCTCAAGCTCATTGTTGGGGTTTGAACCCACGCCCTTCGGCATGCGAACCTACCGCGCTAACCACTGAGCTATCATCGCTACAAAAAGTGATGATGCGGTCTGAGATGAAGATTCACTCTCAACTTGAAGACACCCAGATTGTATCCACATAACTACATGTAAGTTCTCGAAGATTTGCAAAGTTTGCCAACCCACCTTGGCTAGCGTGGTGGACTATGTCCTTATCCTTCTCGCAATAAGAAGCGACCTGCGCCCAGCCGCCCAGTCCAGCCCAGTTTATAAAAACAAGGCTGACTCAGAATAAACAGCTTTTAACCATATTCTAGAATAAACGCTTACGCTACTGATAATTGCAAAGTAAATTTTTCATATCTTCAAAACATACCTTATCTACACACAGTACCACGACGTACGGAAAGTAATCTTGCAGAAAGGCTTTGCATGTGCCCGTGACACATTTTCATGTTGGAGCTACGAAAAGAAAGGTTTTTAGATTTGACTGCCCTTTTGGTTTTGAGCTTCATAAGCGTGGGTTCGAGAACAAACATTTATGTGAAAAACATATTTTAAGTGTTCTAAAATTTGTTTTTTTTTGAGGCCCTAGATTAACACATAGGCTACTTCTTATCCCGAAAATTGTAGCGACTAACATCGCGGAGCGCAGCTAGTAGGTTTTATAATGGTTGAATTTTCCTGCTTAGTGAGTAAAATCGCTACTTTAATGACGCCACCTCCAGGTATGTTTGACAAAGAAGGCGCGGTGTCGTTGAAGGTAAGTGCTTACATTTATCTGCCGATATTATCAGGAGCTAATATTTTTTGTTCTCGTAAAAATAATTTATAAAAGGGGCGATTCCCATTTCGCAGTTTTTGTTTACGAAAGAACAGTATTGAAGGGAATTGATCGTTAGCCTTTGAAAATGTTTTTACAGCGTGGAAGCGTTGGAAGAAAAATCATGCGCTTTTTTTTAAATGCTACTCGTGGCTTCTTGCCCTTTGACACTAACCTCCTGGAGTTTTGTTTTCTAGGTACGCGAGTTGAAGGGCATGGGTTTGAATCCCATCCAGGAGTAACGTTTGTGTAACCAGCATAAGTAAATAAATATAGTAGGACATTACACACAGCGCCATCTGACCCCAAATTAGGCAAAGCTTGTACTATGGAAGTCAGATAACTGAATGAGGAAAAAGTCAAGTGTTTTATGGAAAAACTAGCTGCGCCCCGCGGTGTTACCTGCTACATATTTTCGGGATAAAAAGTAGCATATGTGTTAATCCAGGGTCTCAGCTACCTCCACACTAAATTTCATCCAAATCCGTTCAGTAGTTTTTACACGAAAGAGTAACAAACATCCATCCATCCATCCAATTTTTCACATCCCAATAATATTATAAATGTGAAAGTTCGGGTATATGGACAGATGGATGGATGTTTTTTTACTCTTTCACGCAAAAACTACTGAACGGAGTTGGATGAAATTTGGTGTGGAGGTAGCTGAGACCCTGGATTAATACATATGTCACTTTTTATAGCGAAAACATGTAGCCGGTAACACCGCGGGGCGCAACTTGTTTATAATAAAAGTGGGGTTTCATTGACCGTTTCGTAGTTTAATTGACGTTGTAACTTAAATTAACGGAGCAGTTGAATTTTTGTCTTCGAGATTTCATGATAAAAGTTTTATTTATATAATGATGACTACAATGACCTTTTTCGACTTTTCGACACCACAAACTTTTAACCCTGTATTAATTTATGCTTGTAAGAAAATACTATGTACCTACAGGTAGGTTATAGTAAGTAAATGTTATTCCACTAAAAACTTTACATTTAGAAACAAAACCACAGACAGGCGAGCGAGCTCATTCCAGAAGATCCTCATAAATGTCGTAATTGTTGAAACGCCTAGGGATGTAAAAAAAATTCATAAACCTCGCAAAACAGCTAAGGTTGTCAGAATAGCGCGATCAACTTCTACAGCTGAATTAGAGAGCCACCATCGCAATGTTTAACAAAATGACCGACTGTCCGTTCTGAATGTTTAGTTCCTTTGTTTGGCCACCTGGTTGTCGGCAATAAGAATGGCGAGTGATGTAATCCCGAGAGCTTGCTAGGGCTGGCCCGAGGGTAAAAACGTGTTAGTATATTGTTACTGCTAATAGACGGACGCGACACAGTATATTGATATACGGTAGGGAAAGTTTGTTGACAGTATATTTTAATAATCTGCTCTAAGAGTTAAAAGTCAGATGTAACGTTGACTGTGATCACTTTTGTTTGATGAGATGAAATTGTTGATTAGTATTAGGATTGAGTATTAACCCTTTCATTGTCACCACTATTTTCAGGTAGTTCCCATCGATGCCGAACCATATAAAACGCATCACGCCAGGCGTGCTCTCGGCACTGGAAGATAAAAATACATGGCCACGCTGGGCGAGTTTACTGGCACTGTATAAAAGTGAACAAAGCCTTGTAACACCACACTTCTACTTGGTGGTAGATCTCTTTAGCAGGACGTCGTCTAGGTAGGTACCACCGCAGTACCAGTTATTCTGCCGCTAAGCGGTAGTGTGTAAACATTACTGTGTTCCGGTTCGAAAGATACTGCAGCTAGCGAAATTACTAGGCTGTTGAGACTAACTGTCCAAAGTCTCATAGTAGTGAGCGCCAAAGCAGTGATGCCCTGGACTTTGTTTTGTCACTCAAAGTTCTGTGTATCGCTGCAATGGTCATGGACAGACAGACAGACAGACTATCAACATAGGTTTAGCCATCTCAAAGATCCTGCCATTTAGCATTATCTTGGTGCAATTGGCGGTGACTACAATTGAGTCATTTGCAAATTCAGCAAACACATGTTTCGGAAAATAATATTTTAGTGACATAAATTTTTCGCGTTCCCAGCAAAACACCAAAGATCGATAACTTAAGAGTTGTACTTCTGTTAAATTGGGGTTTCTATGTTAGTTTTGGCTATAACCAGGGCTGCCTTGTTAGAGAAAATTCTGTGTATAGTTGGCACCTGGGACCCGTGACATTATAGTGAAAATATACTTTGTGTTTATACGAAATAGTGTTATAAAACACACACTAATATTGTTAATGTCTGTGTAAGTTTTATTGAGGACTGTTGTCACCAATTTTTGAGCTTACTTTTATTTTCTGCAGAAAGTATCTTTTGTATTTTTTTACTTACTTATATTTTTAATATTGCCAGCATCTGCACTCGGAATGAACTAATGAAAAAATATACCTCATATATCCAATCTGTTTAGGTATTTAATTAAATTTAAATGAGGCAAAAAAAAACTCAAATAGGTACATACATACATGAATCCAAAAACACACTTCCTTTTTGGACAGTCGAGTAAAAAAAACAACTGAAAAACGTGCAAAAACTACTGAACGGATTTGTATGAAACTTTTATCCCTTTTTATCCCGAAAACATATAGCGGGTAATACCGCAGGGCCCAGTTAGTATTTTATAAGTATTGCCTTTGTTGCCCTAATTAATATTAGACTCGGCTCGACCCTTTAGAATGACACGCAAACATTACTTGCACACCAATTAGATTGTAATTTGTTTTTAAACCACGATAGCTTTTTGTTGAATGGTTAATTAATTAAGTACTTGTGTGAGTGCGTCAAATACTGTAATTTCAATTTAAATTTTCAAGGTGACTCTTCTATATTATATTCAGTTAGTATTTTCTACATGTACAGATAAAAATACAAATATTTTATTGGTAACACTAATGTTACAAGTCATTTCAAAATTTCAAATATGTATATCATTATAATTATGAGTTTTAAAACGCCGATTACATGTCAATTAATAAAAAACAACAAAAATGACAAAATAAGGTATGTCAATATACAAACATGTCAATGTACAAAAATAAAAATACTATCAATACAAAAAAATATTGTCAATATATTAAAATGACATGACAGAAACCCCGTAATTACTTACTAGTAGGTAATTCAATAAAATCTTTAAGCTCTAATTATAATTATTTTCTCTGTTTTTATTGGTAAACAGGTAATTAATCACAGTTAATTTAGTGCCAAGTGCTGGTGCAAACAAAGATGGTAAACGCGCTTAGAAACTGTTTCCCAAGTTGTGAGGTTGTCGGAACCTCCTTTATGTAGTACTAAAAAGTTCCTTACCACCTTAAATTGCTATGAGTTCCTTACGATGTTTTTCTTGTTGGGTTTTGAACCCGCGTCTTGCGATTACTGAGCTATTAACACTAAAAAAACAACATGCTGTATTTATTACCGTTATTACAAAAAAAACTTTAACATAAATATTTATAAGACTACTATGTTATCAGCGTTATCTCTTACTATAAAGGGGTAATTTGTTCATCTTATTACATTAGATAAAAAAATAATACTGGATAAACAAATGTTTAACCCTTAAATGAGCGTACAGTTCTTAATAAAACTCTTTAACTTCACATCATACAAAAAAACACCAAAATAATCTTTGGGCAATAACCATGCGTCGTTTGTGCTCAGAAATAGCCGTTACAAGCTTAATGATGGGTATAAAGTGCCCAGTGACGTATAAAACATTTAACTAATCGGAGGTCAGCCGTATTGTCTCTAAGGAAAATAGGGGAAGGACAAGTGTTTACTTTGGACGGAAAAATTTTACTGAAAAATATTACGTAAAATCTGAGAAAAGAAACACAAAAAAAAAACATTTTTTTATTGTTGACAAGCTTGGTGTTTAGAAATAAAAAAACCGGCCATGATAATTTTTTAGTTTAAAATACTTGTCAATATCATAAAACAATGATTATGATTACATTGATGAATGTATGTTCTAATCAAACTATTCGACAATTATTTAGTCTGTGTCCAAAAGTTTATGTTAATGGCGTCCAAATAAGGCAGACGGAAACGAGACAATCAGTCTTGACATTATGACATCATACTTTAAGAATAGGACGCGTCTTAGAGTTTTGCTAGACGGTAAGTTTGTGAAGGCCATCACTTGTCATCGAATTCCTGTGACGTGTTTTTTTTATAATTGACAAACTAGTTGTTTGACTATAGATCACCTGATCACCTGATGTTAAGTGCGAAGATGGCAAAGTCTCACTTAGCCTCAAGTGAGGCTGCCGGTCACACCGTCAACTGCTTGGCAGCAGATTTTCATCTTGAGCGTAGCTAGCCAGTCGAGTACTAAAAAATACTCTAACAACATGCTATGGTTTGGGTGGGAAACATACCTCAATATTTGACCTTTCGGCATGAAACAACCTATTACTAAGTTTGTACTATGACATTACAGTACTTATGACATTGACGAGTATTTCAAACTTAAAGATTATTGAATTACTAGTAAGTAATTATGATTTTTTTGTCATGTCATTTTAATATATTGACAATATTGTTTTGGTATTGACATATTTTTATATTGACATATTTTATATTGACAGTATTTTTATATTGACAATATTTTTTATATTGACATGTTTGGATATTGACATCCCTTATTTTGACATGTAATCAGTGTTTTAAAACCCATTTAATGACATCTTTAAAATTTTGAAGTGACTTGTAACATTGGTGTTATCAATAAAGTATTTGTATTTGTATTTGTATTTGTACTAACATTTTAAAAAGGTGTTAGGTAGTGTGGTGTTAGTTTATTTTATAAATACATTTTTTTTTTCGAAGCGGCCCGTCCTCGCTTCGGGGAATCCCAGAGCTGGCGCCTACCTACGTCAAAGGCTTAACCATACAACGGGGCAATGCCGCCAGCGTACTGGGAACCCTACCGCGCGGCAGCGATCTCGACGGCATGATCATTTTATAGTAGTATGGTTTATTTATGATTATGTTTTAAATAGTTATTTATCCAAATTATTAGCATAATCTACTGTTTTATTCAAGCAATTGTGATTTACTGCAAATAAAGACCAAAGTGATTGTCAAAAAAAATATTTTTTTTCTTCACAACTTCAGAGTTGGTCATATACCAATAGAGTTATATATCAGGGTGTCAATAATGATCATACATAGATAATAATATAATAAAATAAAGCATTTGTTCGCTAAGATCTGAGCTTTATAAGTACGAAAAAACTACGGAAATACGTACATAGAAAATACACTCAAATATAACTCTTGAATATACGTTTGAGTTTTTTTGGACTATGTCTGGACTGGACCTCAGGGTCTAAAATTAATACAGATACAAATACAAAATACAAAAAAAATTAATGATTTACGTTAATTCTTGCAAAATTCTAAAATGATTATGTCTTATACGAACGTAACCTGCAGAGCAGCGCACTAAACCAACGCAAACACTCCTGGGAGCCGCTGCACTATTAAGACGCTACGTGATCCAGTAACTGGAACAAGAATTGAGTACATGTAACAACTATAACTTGGTCACTTACTATCCCGGTGGCTAGAGAATTTTGCTCTATTAATCTAGAGAAAGAGAGAGCAATAGTGTGTAAACATTACTGTGTTTGGGTTTGGAGGATATGAGCGCCAAAGCAGCAGCCCTGGACTCTTTTTTTTGTTACTCAAAGTTCTGTGTATCGCTGCAATGATTATGCAGGCGTTATCTCTTACCATCCGGAGAGCGTCTCGTTTGTATTATAACTTTCACATTAAAAGAATGTACCTCTTTGCTTTTTCAAATTCAAAATTCATTTTATTGACATGTTATATGCTATTAACCACGCCCTGCGGTATTATCCTATGATGGTAGCCTATGTTCTAATCTAGGGTCTCAGCTACCTCCATACCAAATTTCATCCAAATCCGTTCAGTAGTTTTTGCGTGAAAGAGTAACAAACATCCACCCATCCAAACTTTCACATTTATAATACTAGCTGCGCCCCGCGGTGTTACCCGCTACATGTTTTCGGAATAAAAAGTAACCTATCTGTTAATCAAGGGTGTCAGCTACCTCCATACCAAATTTCATCCAAATCCATTCGGTAGTTATTGCGTCAATGAGTAACAAACATCCATCCATCCATCCAAACTTTTACATATATAATATTAGTGGGAAAGTGGGATGTGAAAGTTTGGATGGATGGATGGACGTTTGTTACTCATTCACGCAAAAACTACTGAATAGATCTTGATGAAATTTGGTATGGACGTAGCTGACACTCTAGATTAACACATAGGCTACTTTTTACCCCGAAAACATGTAGCGAGTAACACCGCGGGCGCAGCTAATTCATAATATTAGTGAGAAGCGACATTAATAAGATTGGGTACTTTTCGTACCTACTCAGATGTATAATACTGTCTCATTAAGTCATCAACCGTGTGAAATCAAATAAACAGCCAGAATTTCGTAACACACAAGCACACTCAAAATTAATCACCTGCATGCAAATGACTGTTTACTGTTTGCCAACTTGACCACACATACCTCACCATCTTCCTTATTCAGTATAACCTTTATCTCCTACCGGATAAGGTTCTGAATAGTTTCATCTTGTAGCTTATCGTAAAATACCATACCCGCATTTGTGTCAAGCAATTGACACCTCTCTAGAGCACATGAGATTTGGCCAAGCAAGATACTAAGATTACAATATTGTTTCGAAACATATCTTGATCTTTGTTGTAATTGTTCAAAGTTTAATTTTGTTTGTACTGCTGTTGGTGATACGTAGATATGCGTTTAGGTATGTGGTTGAATTCAACTTTGACAAGTTAAGCCTCTTGCTTGGTACATTGTGTGGCGTTCATGGTAGCATATAAGAGCGTTTGACCTACTTATGCGGAATGCCACTGGGAAATTTTGGTGCTTAAAGTGGTAAAGCCGTAGTTTCGCCTTACTAATTTCTGGATCGTGGGCTTTTCCCGGGGGGTTCAACAGCTCTGTATAATTTCTGAATGGCAGTTTATGTTTTATGAGTCTTGCTTGTAGATTATTGAAGACTTTAAGAAGACCCTGAACCCTGGCTTTGTTTGATTTTTAAATCTCTTCCCGAAGGATATGATAATCTGCCTTCCCTATAGACATTTCTGTGCACGGTTGAAAGTGAAAGAGTGCTTCTGAGCATGACTGTGATATATCTTTTTGTATTGTTGACAGGTTAGGTGTTTGACCACAGCTCACCTGATGTTAAGTGACGGTGTAGGCGAAGACGGTAAACATACCCAGCCTGGAATGGAACTGGCTTTAAGGCTGCTAGAACACACCGTCAAATAATTCCTCAGCGCAGATTTTCAAGTTGAGGGTGTTTTCCTTTACCAGCAGCTCGTTTGGCGTTTTGTTTTTTTTAGTGTGTGCAATAAAGAGTTAATCAATCAATCAATCAATCATCTCAAGCTCATTGTTGGGGTTTGAACACACGGCGTGCGAACCGAACGCGCTAACCAATGAGCTATCTTCGCTACAAAATCTTTCCTTAGCAGTTTGGAAGATACGAGGTAATAAAGAAATTTACAAATATACATACGTACGAGTACATACAAGATACGCGCTAAAAACTAGACCCTTCTACGGCAGTCGGATAAAAAAAGTATATGTCTAATGATAATGAGATATTTCTGTCCTTCTCAAGTTGAACCGTCAATAAGTTATTTAAACATTTCGCATGGTGGTAGAGTACTTTCTAGTACTCGGCTGGCTAGCTACCACCCTCAAGTTGAAAAACTGTCGCCAAGCATCTAACGGTGTGTTCGGGCAGCCTCACTTGAGAGCCAGTTCCATTCCAGGCTTGGTGTGCTTTACCATCTTCGACCACACCTTCACTTAACATCAGGTGAGTTGTGGTCAAACAACTAGCCTGTCAACCATAAAAAAAAAAAAATTACAAATATACATACATACGAGTACATACAAGATACGCGCTAAAAACTAGACCCTTCTACGGCAGTCGGATAAAAAAAGCAAAAAAAGCATATGTCTAATGATAATGAGATATTTCTGTCCTTCTCAAGTTGAACCGTCAACAAGTTATTCAAACAAAATTGAATCGCTTGGAAAACGACGGTTACGGAAAAATAGCAAAAAAAAAGAATATCGAAGGCTCTGAATAAAAACAACTGCGGGGCTAGTCCGAGCTGACCTGAATTGTTTATCCCTGTCGCAGTCGAATGGGGAATTTTATTCGGACACAAAAATGTTTAGCAGTGACATTTTAGTGAAGCTGGAATGATATGCTAGATAGAGTATTATATTTACGCATACATTTCAAACAAATTCACTAAAGCCTTTTGGCACAGAAACATTGCAAAAAAATACCATACAAATACAAATCATTTATTAATAACACCAAAGTTACAGGTCATTTTTCCATTCATATTTACAAACTATTATCAAAATCATTACATATGTCAAAACAATGAACATGTCAATAAAGTAATATGTCACATATAAAATAATTATGTCAATATAATTAAATGTCCATAAAAAACAAAAATATTATAATTACTTACTAGTAATTCAATAATCTCTTAAATAAATAAATAAATAAATAAATATCGCAGGACATTACACACAGCGCCATCTGACCCCAAACTAAGCAGAGCTTGTGCTATGGAAGACAGATAACTGATAGAATACTTAAATACTTTTTTTTTTTTGTAAATACATACTTATAATACATACAGTACACCCAGACACAGAACAAACATCGATGTTAGTCACACAAATGTTAGTTTTAAATAATCGTCAAAGTCATAGAATAAGGTCTCTTGAAGCCAAGATCTTAGTTTGCTTCTGAAGCACGCGATGGAAGGTGCATCCCGAATGGAAGCGGGTACGCGATTGTAGACCGCGGGCCCCAGAATGTATACCGACCTCTCCGACTTGACGAGCCGATGCGACGGCGTTACTAGTTGGTCTTTCTTTTTATTACTGCGAAGATCCAACGTGCTGTGGACGCCCCGGCGATGAAATTTATCTATGTTTGTATGCGTGTACAGGGCTACCTGGTATACGAGCTCACACGGTAAAGGCAGAATTTGTAGCTCCTTAAACAGATCCACGCAAGAGACGTCGTCCTGAACCCCGCATATGGCACGAATAGCTCGCTTCAGGCTTCAGCTCGCATAGGCGTGGCGTATTCAAAGTAGATATTCTGTAGCCAAACAGTAGGTAGTGTAAACATTACTGTGTTCCCGTTTGAAGGGTACTGCAGCGAAATTACTGGGCTGTTGAGAGTAACCATCGAAAGTCTCAAAGTAATGAGCGCTAAAGCAGCGATGCCGCGGACTTTGTTTTGCTACTCAAGTTCTGTGTATTGCTGCAATGGTCATGGACATGCGTTATCTCTTACCATCAGGAGAGTGTATCGTTTGGCTCATTGATTCCTTTGATTACAGTGTCCAAAAGCGCAAAATAAACCAGCACGCATGCATAAGCGCATCGTTCGTCTCATTACTTTAAAATAAAAAAAAGGTCAACGCCGTAGTATTTTCGTGAAAACGTCGAAATAAAATCATGACAATTTTTTTGTATTAATAAATTATTAATCATTTTACATTATCAATTTTGTTTTAACACACATACTTTACAAATCTCTTTTTCATTTCCTTTTGAAGGTTGCCGTAGCTCTTGCATTTGCTTGGCACTGGACTTTTTAGGTTCTACAAATTCCTTTTGATGCAAGCTTTCATCAAGTGCGTGTTTTCTATAGTTTTAAGCATAATTATATTTATACTGTCATCTTTACGCTGTACCAGTATGTTTGTATAAGGCCTTTATATAAGGCTAGCGAACGCATCGCGGTTTCACCCAAGTAGTTCCCGTTCCTGGAAATACAGGGATAAAAAATAGTATATGTCACCCGGGGATAGTGTAGCTTCCCAACGGTGAAAGAATTTTTGAAATCAGTCCAGTACTTTTGGAGCCTATTCAATACAAACAAACAATCGAATCTTTCCTCTTTATAATAGTATAGATAAATAGATTTGTGCTCCGAACAGTTTTAAATTTTTTTAATCTTTCTTGCGAGTTTTTGCATGAACTATTTGAAAAGTCGTTTTAGATTTGTATGCAATAAATCGATTGAAAAATCGAGTCCCCGCCATATTTTTAGAACCTAGATACATAACTAACGTTCAGTTCGATGCCGTCACAAAACGTGGACATCGTCGCTGGTTTTAATTCTCCAGCTATCGGTCGTATTTCCCGATATAACTCGGTAATATTTCCCGGGTTTTTTCGTACCAGCGTGGACGCTCGTAAAAACTGGGATCATCCCGCGAACGTCGATGCCTCGCGTAGATATGAGAGATTTGCCACGGCTTTCAGACGCTGGTGAAAGTTATAAGCGTTTGATAATAAAACTACTTATTTGTTTTAACTACAAATCTATGTTTTTTTTTGTAATTACTACGCATAAAATATGACAAGTTACTTTTATTTATTAACTTTAACGTTTCTGCCATGTAACAATAAATAAATAACAATAACAGTCGATTTAAATATTTATTTGCAATTTTGATCGTGATTTTGCTTCAATTTAAATTTTTATATCTATTTAAGTTCTAGTTTTGTATTTATTTTTCCTCCCTCCTCGTGTCGTGTTCCTCATGTCTGAGGGTCGTGACCTCCACCTCCCAGAAGCCGTTCATGCACGATGTTGCGCCATCTACGCCTATCACTGGCGACATGCAGCGCGTCATACACCGATGTGTCGAGTGCGGTGCGAATCTGGTCGGACCAACGCATCGGGCTACGGCCTGTATTTATTTTAATTGGATTTTAATTCTAACGCAATCAACGTTAAATAATAATATGAGGTGATTAATTTAAATTATATTTGACCCATATACCCATAATACCCATTACTACTTACCCATTATGTGGAAAATTCGGAATATTAAAACAAAAACGCTCGCTCTCATTGCCTATACCGTAACCAAGTCCCCGATCCGTGTAATATTTCAAAATTTTTAAGTTCAGCTTCCAAGCTAACGCTGTACCTAACCTTTTACATACTCGCACATAAGACGCTGATTGAAACTCATATATTTTACATTTAATATTGCAACTTGTTTACTCGCTTGTAAAATGAACAGTCAAGATTTATGACTACAAAAATGGATGTTGGAAGATTTTAGACGTGTTTTACTTGGTGGTAGATTTCCTTAGCTAGTCGTCTAGGTAGGTACCATCGCAGTACTAGGTATTCTGCCGCCAAGCAGTAGTGTTTATAACATTACTGTGTTCCGGTTTGAAGGGTACTGCAGCTAGCGAAATTACTGGGCTGTTGAGACTAACCATCGAAAGTCTCAAAGTAATGAGCGCCAAAGCAGCGATGCCCCGGACTTTGTTCTGCAACTCAAAGTTCAGTGTATTAATGCAATGGTCATGAACATGCGTTATCTCTTACCATCTGGATGGTGCTAAGGGTACCAAACTAAGCAAAGCTTGTACTATGGAAGGCAGATAACTGATAGAATACTTAAATAGTTTTTTTTGTAAATACATAATACATAATACATACAGTACACCCAGGGATATAACAAACATTTGTTTATATCAAACATTTGTTTAAACACAATACTTGTCCTTGTCTCTTGGAGCAGACAAATAAACTAACAGGGCTGTCTTATTTCAGTTCAATTATGTCTTCTTTTATTTTATATTAATTAATTATAGTCATAGATCTTTTTTTTTGCTTTTTTGTCTTTTTCTCACAAAATGCATGTAGATGCGCAAATCCAAAGCTGGCAACATCTTAAACTTGGGCCACCAAGATACAGGCTAAGCCTAGTTTGGGGTCCGATGTATAACGTCATGTCATTTGCAAAATAAAAAAAAAATTGTAGAGTGAAAATCTGTAAATGTAATGTATTGTCTGTAAAATATTATTCTGTAAATAAAAATATTATTCTGTTCTGTTATTCTGTAACAAGGCCCATATAAAAATAAAATGTCCTATGATATTCATTTATTATTATTATCATAATTTTTTTATTACATTTTTTACATTAAATATTTACAAAGCATATATAACATGAATAACTTAAAAACTAGGGTGCCGCCGGCAGCGGGGCAGGGCTCAAGCCGCCGGTGGTTAGGGCTGCAGAGTGAGGAACCTTCTCACAATGCGCGCCGTGTCAAGGATCACTGCCTTTTGAAGCTAACATAGAATTCAAACTGTTACAACGCTTTTAATTTTTTCCGTTTTTCATTCGCGGAATTCTTTTACAAGATGCTTGTTAACAGAGTTTTATAAGTACTTGATTGAATATCACAAAGAACATTTTCTTCAACAAGACCGCTTCTGAAATTGTTATTGTTCAAAGAATTGCCGCAGATAATGATTTATGGGTATACAGAAACTTTCCATAGACAAAAATCAGATCTAGTTCAGGAAAAATATCGCGAATAATTCTTTTATCAGCAACACCAATATTACCCATCAGCCCGGGAAATTACTTGACAAGGTCCACAGGTGTTTTCGACGAGAATTAGTTTCCCAGATGAGGTTTTTCTCTATTTTCCCGTGTTTTCCGCAACAATAGGTTTACGTGACTAAAGGTGAGTGTAACGATAATTAGTACAATCTTTTGTTGTAATCCAATTTCTGTAATTCAATTGACGGGCTCGTTTGTTTTAGTTGGGCAAAAATATAGGCGTCGTATGGCTTAGCTGTCGTATGGGTGTGTTAAAAGCGGTTAATGTATTTATTTTTTAAAAGAAAGAAAGAACCGAAGAACATAATTTTATTTCGTAACACACAGAACAGACCACAACAAACAGAGACAAACAGTTACAAAATAGGTGCTCAGAAATAATTTAAATAATAATGAGCGCCAGAACAGCGATGCCCCGGACTTAGTTTTGCTACTCAAAGTTCTGTATATCGCTGTAACGGTCATGGACAGGCGTTATCTCTTACCATCAGGAGAGCGTCTCGTTCCTCTCATTACTTTTTACATAAAAAAAAAAGAAAAAGATATTTAAACCTGTTCAGTATGTTCCGGCAGCCTCATTTGAGAGTCAGTTTCATTCCAGGCTAACGTACCTAGCCTGTAATAAAACTGACAACTATTGACAAACATAAAAAAATCTCCACCAGGAAAAAAGTTTGTTTAATAGATTGATTTTTTTAATTGACTTGATTTTACCACTGCGCACCTGATTTTTGATGGCGACGACTCCATTGCTCAAGCTGAAATACTAAGCCTAGAACATTACAAAATTGCTAGTTTATCGGTTTTTTATCGGTTTTATTTCGGAGAGTGTACTTTTGAACTATATGGTCTAATTCCCCCCATGCCCATTTTTCTATCGGACGGTCAGAAGCTCAAAAAAGCGACAACGTTTTATGGTCGACGTTCTGATTCCATGTTTATCGTGCGGACTGCAGCTGCTAGACAGTGGAATGCGCTGCTTGAGTGGGTGTTCCCCGTTGGATATAATCTGGCTGGTCGTATCTTCAAGTCTAGAGTAAATCGGTATCTTCTAGGCAAGCGTGCACCATCTTAGACCGCATCATAACTTAATATGTGAGATGGTGGTCAAACGAAAGCCTATTATAAAAAAAAATTACGGTGTGGACTGAAAGATCAAGTGAAGCTGTCAAAGCACACCATTGGGAGCTTGACGGCAGATTTTGTAGTTTAATATTTAAATTCGAATCCCTAACTTAATCCCTGATTACGTCCACGCATGTATCACTCGATAGTGGCAATGCCTCATAATAAGTTTTAATTAAAAGTGAATATTACTGGCAATAATGAGTAAAATATCCATTTGTATGGATTCAATGCTCTTTTAATGATAAAGTGTCAATTGTATTTTGTCATGTTAATACAATTGGATATCATTGAATTCAATTGCACGAAATAATGATATATTGGTTATTTTCTTTCTTTTTATAGATTTGCTGTATTTTACAAACTTTACATGGTTTTTAGAGACACGAAATATGTATAACTAGCTATGCCCGGCGGTTTCCCCCGCCATCAACTTCTAAGGGTTGTATAGTAATTTTAAAAAGCTTATAACGGCTATAAACTTTCTTAAGAATTGATATATCAAATACAAAAAGAATTTTTCAAATCAATAGTTTCAGAGATTAGCGCGTTCAAACAAACAAACTCTTCCGCTTTGTTAGACCTATTAGTACCTAAAGAATATAGATCAACTTACGGGTGGAGATCTTCTCAAAAAATTTTACTGTAAGATCGCCGATATTTTTGGAAATACTAGAAGTATTCAAACACCTTACATAAATACTTACATAATACCCCAGTGGTTTCAGCTGTGCGTTGATTGATCAGTCAGTGAATCAGTGTGGCAGTTTCTTCTTTTATAGCTGATATAGATAAACGAAATCAATATTACCGCGTTATCAATAAGTTTGGAAGTGCAGCTCCAAAGCAGGTCTGACGTAGTTTTAACTCCGGCTGGGGCAACTAACAGCCAATTTAAGTTTTTCTTCGGAAATACTGGAGCAGTTCAGTTGACTTGGGTTTTTATTGGTTTGGAGTGGTTTGAGACCCATTTTATATGAATTGGATGCACTCGAACTATTTGCTTTGGGAGACTAGTAATTTGATCGCCTGACGGTAGCCGCGGGTTTCGGTCATCTGAAACCGCGGCTAGTCAGCTTTTCAGCAATTAAGCTGACATCCTACAGGCCCGCCTAGATCTTAGTGATTCATTATCTTAATAATAAAAAGTTACAAGTATTAAGTGATATACCATATTGAAATTCGTACGCATTTTAAAGCAAAATATTTAAAATTATATGACACTAGTCACGCCTCGCGGTTTCACCCACGTAGTACAAAAAACAGGGATAAAAAGTAGCCTATGTCACCCGGGGATAGTGTAGCTTCCCAACGGTGAAAGAATTTTTGAAATCGTTCAAGTTGTTTCGGAGCCTATTCAATACTAGCAAAGTATATAGATATCGAGTAATATACTATGTTGAAATTCGTACACATTTTATAGGAAAATAATAAAAAGTGTTTAACATACCAAGAAATATACCATTAGAAATTCGTACCTGACTCTTCCTTGTCGTGTTGTAGTAGGTCTTGTCTATAAGTCATACCAATGGCCTAGGGTTACAGCAACGCTTGAATTAGTCATGCGTTTCTCTAGGTAACGTATGTTAATCTTCTTTAAAGTGTTTATTTACGTTCTCAAATACATTTCTCGTTAGGAACCCTGCAAAAACATCTTAGAGATCGAATCGAAACTTCCTCAATTTAGCAGCAGGAGCAATCACATATGCAAGTACAGTTGGAGAGAAAAGTGTTTCAAATTGATAATAGAAAAAGAAAGACTGGTTAAACTAGAACTTGTACTTATATCGATGATAGTTCAGTGGTTAACGCGGTCCGATGACACGTTAATGGGCGTGGGTTCAAACCCCAACAATGAGCTTGAGCTGCCGGTGAAAAAAATATGTACCTACTTTTTAGAATTCGACTGGCTACCACCCTCTAAGTTAAAAATCTGCCGCCAAGTGTAAGACTACATAACGATATGTCATTGAAATCTTAGCGCCTACTTTGCAATATTCGTGATTTTAGTAATCGATAAATATGTAAAATTTATATGTTTAATATGAAGTTGCATAAATATTTGAGTATCACAGGTTTAAACTTAATAAGTACGGTTTTAGTACACTGAGCGTCATGAGTTGCAAGGAAACTGCTCTGATTGGCGGTTCAGGCCCCACCACTGACACGAAAGAAGAGAGGCCGTAGTGGGCGCTCGGGAACGACAATCAGTGTGGACAAGCGACACAAGTCACGACGTTTGATAAAGATATATAATGGGTACTTAATGTATAAATGCTGGCAAGTGTAATGCCGAGAAGATGTTGAAATATAAGGAGGTATGAATTATCCAGAAGTCTTGAGTTTGATTTTTATACCAGCACCTTACAGTGTGATCTGGCAGCCTCATTTGAGAGGCAGTTCCATTCCGGGTGCGTTCTTCATTTTCTTCACCACATGAATATCAAGTGAACTGAGGCAAGACAAAGAAAATAATAAGCTGAATTATAAACTGTCTCACTACTGGGTGCCTCTTCTCATTGTGGGAAAGGTAAGGCCGTAGTCTACCATACTGGCCAAGTGCGGGTTGGTAGACTTCACACATCTTTGAGAACTTTTTTTTTATGAATTCTCGGACATGTAGGTTTCCTAACGATGTTTTCCTTCACCGTTTGAAGTCAGCAGTAATACGCACATAACATAGAGAAAAGACAGAGGTACGTGCCGTGGGAATCAAACCCAGGAAGTCAAACGGTCTCTCAATTAGGCTGTCGAAACCTATTAATGTCTAAATTTGAGTGATATTGTAATTTAAAATTAGGTCTCTTAAAGCACTGTGCCACTAAAAACTTTTAATCCCACCAGTATTATAAATGTGAAAGTTTGGATGGATGTTTGTTACTCTCTCATGCAAAAACTACTGAATGGATTTTTAATGAAATTTAGTATGGAGGTAGCCGAGATTCTGGATTAACACATTTTGTAAAAATGAGTAAGTTCTAAAATTATCTTCTTACCAGTACAGTTGTGAGGATGGAAAGTAAACTGCGGTGGCCCCCGTAGCCCCTTTCTGCAGACATGCCGTTAAAATATTCATATGAAGCTCGGATAAACCTGCGCGGCTACGGTCACGGTCACACGGTGGCGATCAAGGAACGCTTAGCTTAGTGCGCATACAACATTTTGTTACTTGGTTTACTATTTTTTCTGGCATTGTTACTGAATGTGATAAGATTTGATATTAATATTGGTATTTTCATTATTAGTGATTTTTTTGATTTCATTGACAGGCGTGAAGAAACCGCAGCATGGTGGTAGCGTATTTTCCAGTATTCAACTGTCTAGCTATTACCATCAATTAGAAAATCTGTGCCCAAACCCTTAGCAGTGTGTTCCGGCAGCCTCAGTTGAGAGCCATTACCATTTCAAACTAGGTTCTTTTAGGTTTATTTTCTTCGACCTAACCGTTACTTAACATCAGGTGAGCTGTGGTCAAACACCTAGCCTGTCAAAACATGAAAGCCATGATATTCGAAATAAACTAACTTTAAATAGTGCATTTACCACTAACCACTAACCTCAATAGTAAATTCAATTAGAGAACTAACTTCAAATGAAACGCTTGTATTAAAACTATTTTTTTACGATAAGGCCACCACTTGTGGCACTAGTTCATAAGGTTATTTTGTTCTCTGTACTTTTTTCTTCTTATGGTGTGCATAATAAAGAGTTATATCTATCTATCTATTTTAAGAAACAGATTTTAGAAAAAACGATGAAAACTTATCGGTCTTCTTAAGTTACTCTAAAAATAAATTTAATTTAATATCTCATTTATTTAATGTGTTTCATTAATTTTTTTTTTTTTTTGTCAGGCTACGTGTTTGACCACAGCTTACCTGATGTTAAGTGAAGGTGTGGTCGCAGATGGTAAAGCACACTTAGCCTGGAATGGAACTGGCTCTCAAGTGAGGCTGCCGGAACACACCGTTAGATGCTTGGCGGCAGATTTTCAACTCGGGGGTGGTAGCTAGCCAGCCGAGTACTAAAGTACTCTACCACCATGCTATGGTTTCCTCACGATGTTTTCCTTCACCGGCAGCTCGAGCTCATTGTTGGGGTTTGAACCCACGCCCTTCGGCATGCGAACCTACCGCGCTAACCACTGAGCTATCATCGCTACAGATAGCTAGCTATCTCGCTATCGCTAGCTATCAGTTTTTTTATTGATATCATAAAACGTGTTTGCATCTTCGGCCTAGTTACAAAAATTCTGAAATATTACGTGTTGAGTTTGTGATGGTCTCGGGTCAAAATAATTAAGAAAAACACTTTTGTTAAACACTGTCCGATGTATTTATTTTTTACAATTACAAATGAGCTTATCGACCGAGGGATTTTAAAGGATATAATGTGCGCGGTACACTATTTGCACCCGCTCGCTCCTCTCGGCCGACAAGAACAACGTTGGGAGCCGGGCGGCCGCGGCACATCCGCAGCCTACCCGTAACTTAAACTAACTTAATCTACCTACCTACACTAATAATGAGCGCGTCGCTAACATTACGTATCAAAGCTTCGTAATTTAAATGACAGCTAAAATTCCCGTCCATAGAAAATAAAAATAAAGCTACTACTAAAGAACAATCAGACACTAATTCCATATTGAATATTTAACTTCCTCCGAGGCAGGAGACAAAAACCGTCTTGCACCTTGATTATGTAAGCTATCAATCGAAAGACTGCATTTTCCATTTTAGGTCGAGCATCGAACAAAAAAGTAAGAAAAGCGAAAAATTATACAAAACCGGCAGCCACGGCTACGTCAAAAAATCAAAAGATGCTATAAGCAATTATGTCATATAGGAATCATCATGATTTAAATACCATAATTTTCACCTTATGCACTGACCTTATTTTTACTAACTTTTAATGTTCACTTCATTAAACAGTGCTTCGTATCCTGTACCTGTATTTATGGGCACTATTTTAAATTGTTCAAGATAGCTCACTACGCTACAATTGACCCTAACGTCTGCTTGTGCCAAGCCGTTTAGCTTGTCTTTGATCTAGTTATGCGTGCAAACCGTAACATAATTGTGATTGCATGCGACAGTGAGCGTCATCAAGGTGCTGCATCTATTAAATTCTAGAAAATCTATCCAGAAGTACGTATAATTCCCTCCTTCTGTGCATTCAAGTTTCTTCGCAGCTAAATCGAAAATACCTCCCGCCTTAGACTTGATTGTGTTACTAATGAAGATGTGATTCTCTAGAATTTTATGCGCAAATTGAAAATGTTCTGGAACTCCAATATTGCTTAGTCCTCGTTTGGACTGTTCGGTACATCTGGAGTTGGATATTTGTAAAGTTACTTTTTGTTTCACATTTATATCCAATAAGAAATCTAAGTAGGTACTTACGTTTTCTTTTAATGTAACTGAAGAAAACAAGCTTAATTAAGAAAATTAAAAAACACGAATGGACACAATTATTTTCGCCGTCTTCTTTTTAGGCATTTAAAACGTATGGTGTTATAAAGAAGCTTGCATACACACATGAACCTTGAAGACAAAACACGCCTTCTTAACCGACTTCAAAAAGGAAGAGGTTCTCAATTCTTCGGAATCATTTTTTTTATGTACGTTGACCGATTACTCAAAGACATCTGAAGCGATTTGGAAAATTCTTTTTATTTATTTATTATTATTTATTTTTAAATTATAAATTTTGGGTAATCGTCTAATTAGCAAAAATCTGTGCAACAATTATTGTGTGAAGAATTTGCTGTTTTATCATGGCGTCACAATTGAAATAGAATATTTTTTTTGTTTTCATATAGTTTGAACATAAACTCTCTTCCAAGATCAGTCGATAACACAGCGAAATCAAAACCACAGACATAACGTAGATCAAACTACTTTCCAATCGGCGCCGCGATCTCACGACAACAGTATCGCGATGTTCACGACTAGCAGTTCCGCTATCACTAGCCTAAGGCTTTTAAATCTATATATTATATTATTACTCTTGGGTTAATCTTAAAATAAATAAAAAACTAGGATTTTTTTCGAATCCAAACATGCGAGAAAACCTACGTATAATTTGGAAGTGATTCAAGCTTCAACATCCAGGTAAAATAGACCAGTAGCACCAAAAATCATTGGACCTTCATCATCCATTTATTTAATAATCATTGTTCAATTAGTACGGCATACATCGCAGAAATTTTAATTTTCGAGTTATTTTCCTCCAAGTCGATGTATATCCCAAGCCTGCCTCAGATAGACGCAATATAAAACACAGCCAGCAAAAACCGCGGCTAGGCCTACTGTTGCGGCTTTTGGTGGCATACGCGTCAATGCGCTGTTAAAAGATAAACTGACCTCGTTCTTCTTTTAAACATTCTACAACAAATACAATTTCGCGGCCACTACGGCCGATTTCAATTTGTTCAGTTTACATGGTAGTTAAAAATTCAGGCTGCAGCATTTCCTCCTCTATGCTTACGTTGGTTTGATTAAATGTATGTGTCTAGTAGGTAAATGCGTTTACAAGGATCGCTTCCCGAACTGAACGTAGAACTTATATGAATCCACTATTAGAAGTAGGAAGTAGTTGGCAAATCGTCTGGTTTCGGTATAATCCGGAGATGTGTCGTGAAGCAGACGCTCGCAGACGCCGCGTTATTGGCGCGACACGATCGCCTCGGGCTGAGGAGTAGGTGTGTGTTTCCATTGTTAAAGAACGGTAGTTAAAGTTTCCAGAAACCTCACGACTAATCTATCCGTCTCATTTCCTTTGTTGAGCAACATTTTCAAAAACCTTTTTAGGGTTCCGTACCCAAAGGGTAAAACGGGACCAAACAAATGGTAAAGCAAAGCTGCTGCGAATGAGCTATCATAATTTCGAAGACTTTGTCAATAGCGTTATTACAAAAAAAACTGACTAAAATTGTATTGTATTGTATTTGATTCCGTATTTCTTTACAAACGGGAACCAAATAAACACAGAAAGCTATTACTAATCACTTAAACGAGGGGTCGACGATATTGTCCCCGCGGCGGGTCGAACCTAGACCTAGAAAATGTAAATATGACTTATTATTTGTATCTACACAAACACAACTTGTGACATAAAGTTATGATTTTTTCAGACTAACCAGTCATAATACATATATCATAAATTTAATATAAAAAGGCCACGTTTCCCAACTTTTGAATTATACACTTTTTATCCTTCATCCTAAAAATCATTAATCAAACGTCACATCGCCAGTTGACCGTCCGTCATTTCTCTTGAGACAATGGTCACAAACTCGACCCGTACAGGGTTGTGTCACAGATTATAAAGACAGAAAATAGCCTGCAAGATACGGAATATATTTACTGTTGTTAGCCTATGCCCATTGCAAGGCGAAGCTTGCTTTGGACTTTTCTAGAATAGAAAAACTTGATAGATTGTTGTTTAACAACCAAATAGCCAAATGTTTCCTTAAAATCAATTTGAACGAACGACAATAGAAAAATTACACAAAAAAAGAAGTTTCATTGCGATTTTTTCATTGAAATATTTAAAGTTACAACTAACTCGAGAAGTAGTCATGATGATTCATAAGTTCCAATCCAGCATTACTCAATTATTATGAAATATGTTGTAGTGCATACCATTAAATATAAATTTCATAGTGATTATTTTAACCAAGATCTGAACCGATCTGATTAGATACAAAAGTATCCTAAGACAAATACAAGTCATTCATAAGAAGGGCACATTTTATTATTTTATCAATTGTTTTTAAGGCGACATATTTCATATTTACATTTACCGCTGCAATGGCCATAGGTATACGTTGCCAACACCGGTACCTGCAAAACATTTAACAGTACGCAACTCACACAGAGAAGCAACGAAGTGTATAGTATACGTACGCGCACACAAACAAGCTAACCGAGAGCGGGCAACGAGCGAGAGCGAGAGAGTGACGTAGAGAGGGTTTGACCGTATAAGAAACCGTCACGCTATTTTCCGTCACGGCATACGAGTCAGTTTTATTGCCTAGGTGCGCCAATAGATGCTTCACATCAAAAAAAACAATGAGCAGTAAGTTTGCTGCATCCCTTTTGTAGCGATGATAGCTCAGTGGCTAGCGCGGTCAGTTCGCATGCCGAAGGGCGTGGGATCAAACCCCAATAATGAGATTGAGCTGCCAGTGAAGGAAAACATCGTGAGGAAACCATAGCATGGTGGTAGGGTACTTTCTAGTACTCGGCTGGCCAGCTACCACCTTCAAGTTGAAAATCTGTCGCCAAGCATCTAACGGTGTGTTCCGGCAGCCTCACTTGAGATCCAGTTCAGGCTAGGGGTGCTTTACCATCTTCGACCACACCTACACTTAACATCAGGTGAGCTGTGGTCAGCCACCTACTAACTATAAAAAAAAACCCCTCTTAATTAAACACGTCAAACTGGTACATCTGTATTATTCTGATGTAGCGTCACATTGCATCGCCAACGGCGGAACCCGCGTCTCGACGTCCCAAAGGCCCGGCACGCCTGCCCTATGCAAATATGCGGACCCCTAAAATTGATCATAATCCTTCTCCCGCCGGAATATATTTCATCTTTGAAGGTATAAAGTGCGGGTAAAAATATAACGGTATAAGCGACTGGCGAGTTTTATGGTGTACTTGGATTCTTATTTATGTGGATGTCTGTCAGTGAGTCTCAAAGTGAGCGTAAGATAGTTTTCAGTAACTCCTTTCATTTACATTCTGTAACTAGCACTAAGCTAATAGAAGCACCACAGAAGAGACCTGGCTCCTACAAACTCAGGGTATCCTATTGCGGGAGCTAGGGCCTCCAATAAGTTATTAAATAAGTGTATTTTTAATAATTATTTATTTTTGGTATACAAATAATAAATAATTATAAATCTAATGTAATTATAAATAGAATAACAAGCACATTTTTGTAGAAACAAATAAATAAATTTTATTATATTATTATTTCAGGTATTTATTTTTTCTCTTATTTTTTAAATTTTTGACATTAATATTTATAAAACATACATAATATAAAAAACTTAAAAACTAGGATGCCGCCGACAGCGGGGCAGGGCTCAAGCTGCCGGTGGTTAGGGCTGCAGAGTGAGGAACCTCCTCACAATATTATTATTATTATTAATTACTGAAAGGGTGTCAACGGATACTATTTATTTATTTGGATCACCAACACTATATATATATATACAATATATATATACATCACAAAAATAATAACGGTCATCAACACAAAAAAAAATAGGTGACGACGGCATGCATAAAGTAACAATTAATTATTATCAAAAATTTGAAAATGTCAATCAGTCAAACATTTTATTTATTTCCATTTAGAATTTTATTTCATCGGATAACTTATGAAATTGCAATAAACATGTTAAAAACGGTTTTTTCGCACAAATGTTTTTAGGCTGATAAAACAACATTGCACGTACTATATCTACATTTTTATGCTACAAATTAAAAACAAATATAAAAAATGTATCAGACTTTATAATAAGGTCCCATAGGTCAAAAATCATTCATACCACCCTTGTTATAAAACTCAGTTTACGTTTTGAATATTCCGCAGAAGAAACACATCAATTTTACTTGAAACTATAAACTACAAAGGATTGCATAATCCCTCAATAGATTATTAATAAATAAAACACTAAGTACGACATTATAGCTGAGTAAAGCAAAAAAACGTTAAAAGCTAAACACTTTTATACAAAGCTGAATAAGCTTTTATCCCTCGGAGCTTTTAAAGAACTAAATAATTTGTGCTCTCAAAGATTCTAAGCACAAAGAAGGTACTTGAGCTATGGCTTGGAACTATAGAACAATAGCTGTTTAGTACCAAATCGGAAGGGCGTAAAAAGGCGTTTTAGAGGCCATAAAAAAGGTACGAAATCATAGGCGTAAAGGGCATAAAGCTGATTTAGTAACCGCGAAAACACATTTATTTCTAGACCAATGTTGATTTGTAGTCATTGTAAAGTGAGTAACCCTATTAAAGTGACCACCGTTACCATTGTTAAGGGCACCACGGACAATTTAGGTACTATTTAAATATAATTTCATGGTAGATAATTAAAATATTAACGTACGTAATAAAACAAACGAAACGATCTTCTGATAGTAAGAGATAACGCATATCTGTAACCATTACATCGATACATAGAACTTCGAGTAGCAAAACAAAGTCCAAGGCATCGCTGCTTTAGCGCGCATTACTTTGAGATTCTCGATGGTTAGTCTCAACAGCACTGTAATCTCGCTAGGTACAGTAGTACCGTTTAAAACGGAACATTTTTTTTTTAATTTTTGAGAGGCTAGGTGTTTTACCACAACTCACCTGATGTTATGTGATGGTGTGGTCGAAGATGGTAAAGCACACCTAGCCTGGAATGGAACTGGCTCTCAAGTGATGTTGCCGGAACACACCGTTAAGTGCTTGGCGGCAGATTTTCAACTTGAGGGTGGTAGCTAGCCAGCCGAGTACTAGAAAGTACCCTACCACCATGCTATGGTTTCCTCACGATGTTTTCCTTCACCGGCAGCTCAAGCTCATTGTTGGGGTTTGAACCCACGCCCTTCGGCATGCGAACAGACCGCGCTAACCACTGAGCTATCATCGCTACATACTAGTAATGTTTACACACTACTGCTTGGCGCCAAAATATCTGATAATGAGATGGTATCTACCTAGATGACTTCCTGGTAAAGAGATCTACCACAAAGTAAAAAGCCGTATCCTCAAACGTATTCATCATCAATTAAAGGTGAACTCGGTAAACGAAAAAGCCGCTTAAATACTCGTGCCTTTCATATCACCTTCCATTGTTCAATTTCGTTCATCAGGTAGCGGCTTCGGCCCAAGACCCAATTCATGTTGCACAAAAGATATTTCCTTTCTATTTCTAACAGGATTATGTTGATAAAAATGTCGGTCACAGATAGAGAATTATGTCCAATTTCATGTTGGTTTATTTTGCGCTTTTAGACACTGTAATCAAAGGACGGGAAACTTTTTTTTTATGTAATAGTAATGAGCCGAACGAAACGGTCTCCTGATAGTAAGAGATAACGCCTATCCATGACTATTGCAGCGCTACACAGAACTTTATGTAGCAAAACAAAGGTCAGGGCATCACTGCTTTGAGACACTCATTACTTTGAGATTTTTGATGGTTAGTCTCAACAGCCCTGTAATTTCGCTAGCTGCAGTACCCTTCGAACCGGAACATAGTAATGTTTACACGCTACTGCTTGGCGACAGAATGTCTGGTACTACCGTGGTACCTTTTTTTTTTTTTTAATGTAAAAAGTAATAAGGCGAACGAGACGCTCTCTTGATGGTAAGAGATAACGCCTGTCCATGACCATTGCAGCGATACACAGAACTTACACGAACCTACCTAGATGACCTCCTGCTAAGGAGATCTACCACCAAGTAAATCTCTTCTGATATAACGAATCAGGAGGCAACATGTACAAGAAAGTGGTTTGAAGAAAACCGAAATTGAAATCAGTTTTGTTAAAAATTGAGAATGGCAGTAATATTCAGCATTCGTGTAAAAAATTGCATAGCGACAGTTGTAACAAAGTATGCGTGCAAGTGTCCACTAATGTCATTGCCCGAACTGTCAATATTTCTTACAAATCTGCTCGATACCTTTGGGTGACTCGTAATACACTCGGTTTCAAAGCCTTGAGCATCGTCGTAGATTTGTTAGCTCGTTGGTTTTCTACCGGATACATTTTGGAGAGTGTGCACTTGAACTGCACAATTTGGTTCCCCCTGCACCTTTCCATCGGACGGCCAGACAAACGAGAACAAAACGTTATCCGCATATTCCCCATATACGCACGAAGCGTTTTGATTCCCCATTTTGTATTCGCACAGCGAGGTTGCCCAAGCTCTGCCGGTCTCTGTTAGGTACAATACTAGTGTCTTGAAATCTAGAGTAAATAGATTTATTTTAAGTAAGCGTGCTTAGACTGTACTACTTAACATTAAGCAGGGTGTGGTCAAACGCAAACCTATTTTGAATAAAAAAACGAAAGAAACGGGGTATCGTTATGTTTCTTGGGTCGGAAAACTTTGTGTAGGACGCCCTGTGACTCAAAATAGTGACGATATACGTAGGATAGCTAGCAGTGGCTGGAAGAGAAAATTTGAAGTTACTGTTAGGCTGATTATGATGATTGCTTTTAATATAGAAACTTATGACAGCCTTATTTTCGTCTCCAACAATTCACGAAGAAAATAATAAAAATAATAAGACGCTCTTTCATTCCATGCTTAGTATATAATTATCAATTTCACCATCCTGAACAAACCTTCCGTATTCCACACCCATCAAACAAAAAAAAAATCGTCCCCGGGGAAAACCGAATTACCTTCCTTTGACTGCCAAATCAAAGGCACCGTCTACCTGTGCCTCTTTAAAATCTGTTGGACTTTCGCCCATATGGTGACTGCCATAAGGTTTGCGGAGACTTCCGGAGAATGTAGGGTTCAGACAAAGAGGCCCTCTGCTGTCTTCCTGCCCCAAGGTATTGCACAATGGGCTCCACGTGCGACGGAGGTTGTTAACTCATTTATCAGGGCGCTGATAAGTTTCTGATAGCGTTAATTTTACGTGTTACGAAGATAAGGAAGGGATAACCCTTCCTACCATAAGGTGGAAATGAACGGTATAGCTTATGGCGCGTGAAATGGTTGATAGGAGTTAGTTATTGTTTGTTTATGTTTGGTAATTTCCCTTTAAAATGGTGATATTTATTGCAATACGTGCTTTACAATATACTTTGGTCATTTCGATACTGAAACTGTCTCTTATTATCTGTTATTCAGGGCTACAACTTTTTAAAGTATGTTAAGACAAGTTTTCTTTTTGTTGTTGATGTTTGATGTTTAGTGACGGTGTGGTCGAAGATGCTAGAGCTTAGCCTGACGGTCGGTTCGCATACCGAAGGGCATGGGTTCAAACCCCAACAATGAGCTTGAGCTGCCGGTGAAGGAAAACATAGTAGCTCTAGTTGAAAATCCGCCGCCAAACATCTAACGCTGTGGTCCGGCAGCCTCACTTGAGAGCCAGTTCCATTTCAGATTTGGTGTTTTTACAATTTCCGACCACGCCATCCCTTGACAATAGATGAGCTGTGATAAAAAAGCGGCTGTTTTATGGAAAAAGTCTCTTGACACTTTGAACATTTAAAAAAAATTAAAATAACAAGATAAATGAAACGCTTTTCTGACGATAAGAAACAACGCATTCCCATGCAGCGGTACCCCGAATTTTAGTACCAAAACAAAGTCGGGCAAATACTAATTTCCCATGACAAACATAATGCTCCACTAACCTGTAACTTCTGTAACAAGTCTTTTTACTTGGTGGTAGATCTCCTTAGCAGGAGGTCGTCTAGGTAGGTACCACCGTACTACCAGTTATTCTGCCATTAAGCAAAACATTACTGTGTTCCGGTTTAAAGGGTACTGCAGCTAACGAAATTACTGGGCCGTTGAGACTAAACATCGAAAGTCTCAAAGTAATGAGCGGCAAAGCAGCGATGCCCCGGACTTTGTTTTGTTACTCAAAGTTCTGTGTATCGTTGCAATGGTCATGGACAGGCGTTATCTCTTACCATCAGGAGAGCGACTCGTTCGTCTCATTACATCATTACTACATAGTATAAAACAAAGTCGCTCCCCTCTGTCCCTATGTACGAGTATGCTTAGATATTTAAAACTACGCAACAGATTTTGATGCAGGTTTTATTAAATAGATAGAGCGATTCAATAGGAAGGTTTATATGTATAATACTTGCATATACACCACATTAGTATCTACATTGCACCTGTGCGAAGCCGGGGCGGGTTGCTAGTGTTACATAAATAAAAAAGTCTGTACGGAACCGTCGGTGCATGAGTACGATTTGCACTTGGACGTTTTTTTTTTTTAATTTTTCTTCAGCAGATCATAATTTGACTGTAAAAAAATGACATTAATTTATCACAGTTTAGTTCTTTGAATGCAAAGTCGTGGTAGACACAACGTACAACGATGCTCATTAAGCTGGTTATCACCGGTCCTGTAAAGGTGTTTTGATTTACAGCTATTGTTGAGCTTGTACGCGTAATGGGTCTGAAGTTAACGTTCGTAAACTAGCTGTTTAATGCGGTTTCACACGTGATTTATCATAATTTACAGACATTTCTTAGAATGTGAAATATCGTCAGAAACTCGAAACTTTTTTGTTTTGTTTTTTTTTTTAATTTAGATTAGGTTTACGTGCCCTGTCTTATGTTAAGCAGGATGTAGCCATCATCGGACATCGGATGGAGCCATCATCAAGAAGTCATCGGAAGTCGTCTTAGATCGTATCATCTCTTAACATCAAATGAGATGGCGGTCAAAAGTAAGCCTATAAGGGCTCACCGGAAGACCAGTGCTGGTCATACCACTTAGTATGACCAGTATTATGCTGAGGTGAGCCCCTATTTTGTAACTGTTTGTCTCTGTTTGTTGTTATTTTTGTTATGTTCTGTTCTGTGTGTTACAAAATAAAAACATTTTCTTTCTTTCTTTCGTTTTCTTTCTATTTCTTATAAAAAAAACATACATAAATACTTTTTTGAGTAAATACATACAAACAGCCAGACACTGAACAATCATTTGTTTATACGACAACATATTTGTCCTGGGTGAGAGAATCGCACCCACGCCCTAGCTCTTAAAGCAGATATACTACCAATGAGCCAACAAGGCTGTCATATAAATCTAGAAACACATTACATAGGTATATACTACAATACATCTAAAAACATACAAGTAAGTAAGCCCCACCTTTTACTTGTACCTTTTAACTACAAATCCAACTTCTACGAATATTACCTAAGATACGTTACTGAAATCTCAGCTTTAAAGCCTTGAGCATCGTCGTCGGTTTAGAGTCTTGTCGGTTTTTACCGGATACATTTCGGAGAGTGTGCACTTGAACTGCACAATTTGATTCCCATACACTTTTCTACTATAGAACGGCCAGACAAACGCGACCAAAATGCCATTCGTACATGGTGGATGTTCCCCATGTACGCACAAAGCGTTTTGATTCCAAACTTTTCATTCGAAAATCGAGGTTTTGGAACTCTGCCGGATTCTGTGTTCCCTGTTAGGTACAATATAAAGTAAATAGGTTTCTTCTAGGTAAGCGTGCTTCATCTTAGACCATACCACGGCTTAACATCAGGCAGAGTATGGACAAACGCGCACCTATTTGGAATAAAAAAACTAATATAATTTGTCTCTGTGTCTTTGGACCGGCAAACTTTGTGCAGGACGCCCTGTGGCTCGAAGTAGTACACAACGGCTTAACATCAGGCAAACTGTGGTCAAACGTGGACCTATTTTAAATTAAAAACAGTGTTTAACTCGTATCTCTATTTAGAACTTAAATCCGCGGAATCGTCTCCGATTCCGAGCAGTTCTAAGACCAGCGGAACGCACGAAATATCTTCAACAGCTCGAGTGGGTAATTTATCATCTGTGGAACCTCCGCGATGGCGCTATAAACAACTCTTTTGAAATGGTCCGTGCCTCCGGTTGTGCTAGAAAACAGTGGTAAAGGTCAAATACTTGATCAAATATAATAAATAATTAAATACCGTAGGACATTGCACACAGCGCCATCTAACCCCAAACTCTGCAAAGCTTGGGCTATGGAAGACAGATAACTGCAAGAATACTTAAATACTTTTTTTTTTGTAAAGGAACAAAACATTTGTTAATAATTATCACAAAATGCTTATCCAGGGTGGGAATCGAACCCACGCCTTTCAGCTCTTGGAGTAGACATACTACCAACGAACCAACAGGGCTGTCAATGTCGAATGATCCTAGTAGAAGTCTGTAAACATTACTGTGTTCTGGTTTGAAAAGTACCGCTGCTACCGAAATAACAAGACTAAACAAAGTAATGAGCGACAAAGCAGCGATGCCCTGGACTTTGTTTTGCTACTCAAAGTTCTGTGTATCGGTGCAATGGTCATGGACATGCGTTATCGACAATGTCTCAAAAATATTATTAGTAAAAATAACCTTATAATCCAATGACAAAGATAAAAGATATGACTCAACTGCGAATCTTAAATTAATACTATTTACAAATTTATACAAAAATATTAATCTAAAAGTCCTTCAGAGAAAAAAATATGTACAAACTTTAATTAAGAAAATTAAAAAGTTTCATAATATTTTTATTCCAATTACAAACCAGTGTCACTGAGAATGATGTAGGGATTCTAACAACACACCATAATATATCTAAATCTGTCTACCTATCATGATACATAATTATATATATATCGATCTTCTTTTTCAATTACTGTTATTTTTCTTATTTGACACTGTATAAATTTAAATTTTATGACGTAAGAGAAATCGTATAATATTACTAATATTGTACGTTAAAACACCTGAACTTCGAACACTGGTTACAATTCCACGTTACCTCAAGTTTCGACCAACCTATGGATGAACTTGAAAAATAATAAGGGAAGATGAATGGCGGTCGGCTAATGGAGCTTCCTTCTCAACCATTTATGGTGTTTATATTTTTGGCAGAGAACATTCTGGAACGCGGATAACGGCAGGGCCTGACCCTTAGCGAGTTTCATACAACATTCCGGTGAAATATTGGCAAATGAATGGAAACGCCCGCTTTAAAGAGGTTTTTAGGATTATGATTTAATTAAGAAAATATATGCATTAGCGGATATGCTATCCATTCTTGTTTTGGTATAAACAACATCTCCCGACTATTTCTTATGTCATCTATCGTGTTTTTCCTATTTATGATTGCCTGGAAGAGATCGCTCTTAGCGATAAGGCCGCCACTTATGGCACTAGCTCATAAGATTCTTTTGTACTCTGTACTATTTTTCTGTTTATGGTGTGCACAATAAAAAGTTTCTATCTATCTATCCGTCTTAAATTGTAAATGTATTGTTTGTAATGTAATTAATGTTTGTTAAATAAAGATTGTGGAAGTGGCAATGGGCTGGACATATCTGTCGCAGAACCGATAACCGCTGGGGTATTCTAGAGTGGAGACCGCGTATTGGCAAACGTAGCGTAGGACGCCCTGAGACTCGATGGAGTGACGATATACGTAGGACAGCTGGCGGTAGATGGAAGCGAAAAGCCGAAGATCGGGCTGAGTGGCGTGTCTAGGGAGTCGTGTCGTGTCTATGTCCAGCAGTGGACTAATATAGGCTGATGATGATGATGATGATGAAATAAAGATTTATTATTTATTTATTTATTAAGACACGCCAACAGCACACATATTGCTAAATTTACAATCACATTACAAAAAGTTATGTTTTATGTTAAGTTACGAGTTATGTTATTTTTATTATTATCTATGAAGTATTAAAAAATAAAGTCTAATCAATCTGTCAAACCATGCTTATTAGTGATTAAATAAATATTGTTGTACATTTAATAAATGCTGTCTAACTACGATCACACTAAAGTAAAACGTTGGTACCTACTCGGGTAAGAAATGTACCGATGACAATCGTCAAAATTCAAAAGTAAATGACTCGGCTAGACGTAAAACTTTCAACTGGCCATTCGATAGTAATTATCTGGAAGCCGAGATGGGTCCGTACAAAGGACACGAGTTATGGCTGAAGACATGGAACTTGGGATCCTTTCTCAAAGTTGGCCGAGAGAGCATGATTGGCCGGGAGGTAGCGGTCGTTTTCACATCATTATTGCAGAATTACTATTTATATTTATATAGTGCTCATTCAGAAGTAGCTCTGCTTTTCGAGCTACAAAATTAATCGTGCCTGAATACGTGATCGTAAACACCAAATAGAGTATGATGTCACACCATGCGAAACAAACGCCATTTTATTCGGTGACGTTTCATGTCATTGAGACGCTATGGTAGTACTGCCCCCATACTGTGAGCGTCTTATTGCGGTTTCCGCTAGGTGCTAACAAAAAAGCTACGCAACCGTAAATCGTATATCCGCGCAGTAAGGTTTGCAGTTGCGTAGCTTTCTCATGAGCACCTAACGGGAATCGCAATATGAACCTCAGAGGACCGGGCTATCTAACTAACCAAGGCTTGTTCTATGGACTATGGAACCAGATAACTAAACACTTATATACTTTTTTGTAAATACATACTCATAATACATACAGAACACCCATACACAGAACAAACATTTATACTCGTCACACAGTCCATAATAGGAATCGAACCCACGCCTTACAGCTCTTGAATCATATACGGGTATACTACTAAATGAGCCAACAGGGAATCTCATCCCGATTTGTTTCGTACCCTTATTTTAATAAGTTAATCTTCCTAAAAAACCTCTTAATCGCGATGAATGAACTCTCTGACTAGTTCCATTGAAATAAATTTTCGCCAGAGAGCCGAGAACAGAATGAAATTGTGAGATTCTTTTTTGCAAGAATAAAACTGGTGCGTTTCGTTGCTCTTTTAAAGAATTACACACGGAACCGGAGTTTGCTCAACCAATTGCTGGAAATATTTTTTGAAAGTTTTTAAATGAGTTGAGTTTGACATGTCTGTTTAATTTTATTATCGTACTTAATGTTCTTTTAACAATTTTCTATCTTAATAATATTTGTACAAACGGCCATATTCAGTTACCAAATGTTATAAATTTGTACGGTTATACTGTTTCTAGAAGCCAAATCAAACAACGTTTAGGTAGTATGCCGATTTGGCAAAAAAAACGCACACCATTATATCAGTTTGGGTTTTTTGTTAATTTGACCTAATGGGACTAAAATTTCCTAAACATTTTTTTTTAATTTGGGCCCTGAAGACATTAAATTATTTGTGACAGTTTATTTGTGTTGTGAGAGGTAACAACTGACCTATGGCGCGGCGTCAACGACGCGACTGCTAGAATGATTGCATCTGTTCTTTTTTCCTCTGAAAAATTTGTTGTCATTTTCACCCGACTACGGTAAAGCAAAAGGGACGGTTATGTTTTTGACTGGTATGTGTGTATTTATGTACGTTCATGTAATTTGACTAATTAGGTGTCGTTGGAAGCGTCTTGTTTGTCCGCTAATTATAGGTTATAGGTTATATCACATTAAATCGAATATGGCGCCCTTTTGGGGGCATTAAGTCAAGAACAAAGCTTTTTTTTAATTGTAAAAGCTATTCTTTGCCCGACTTCAGCATCTGTCACATAATTGTTATGCTGGCTATTCTAATCAACCGTGAGTCCAATGCATAATAGCGGTTTTCTCATCTCGATATTCATCTGCCTTCCTTTTATATCGGCGTTCTGTTTCGATTTTACGAGTTCCGTCCGAGACTATAGCGTCAATGAGAGAATTTGCATCTTCTCTTACCTCTACTCTACTTTTAACTTTATGTCTTTGGTATAAGGTTGAGAAATCATCACAGGGAATGCATTTATAAGTTTGTTTAGGTACAATAAGTTTTGTTTTGGCATTAAACCGCGATTTAAACTCGAAAGGGACTGAATAGCCCTGTCCCTTTGATTTCGACATCCGGTATACGTGAACTGAGAACTTTTTAATACGGGTATTAGATATTTGGAAAGAGATTAATATCTATTGTATTGAGTTGTGAACTTACAGAAGAATAATCGAAGTGTTTTTACTTCCTATTGTTTTAAAAACCTTTCAATGAACGCTTGGTTTATTCTAATTTACAATGAAAAAAATTGGGTAACAGATAACACAAAATGACTAAAGATTTATGTTTGAATGTATATATACGTATATATAATAAATACATATATACATTCATAATTCATGTTTTACATAAACATATATGCGTTCATCACCTAGAGACATTTAAGGATGTGTTTCATACAATATTTTTACTGCAGGACTTTTGCTAGTGATTCCAGACTGAATTAACAAAATATCGATATACTAATATGTATATGCGCATATGTGAAATAATGAGACGAACGAGACGCTCTCCTGATGGTAAGAGATAACGCTTGCTTATGAATTACTGGGCTGTTGAGACTAACCATCGAAAGTCTCAAAGCAATGAGCGCCAAAGCAGTGATGCCCTGGACTTTGTTTTGTTACTCAAAGTTCTGTGTATCGTTGCAATGGCAACAGGCGTTATCTCTTACCATCAGGAGAGCGTCTCGTTCGTCTCATTACTTTTTACATTAAAAAAAAATATGTATCTAAATTTTACAAAACAAAGTCGCTGTCCACGTCTATCTGTTACTTTTTCTAAATCACGCAAAGGACTTTGGTGCGGTTTGCAATCTCACTTAGTTTTTTTGTAAAAGAAGAGAAATTCAATGTTTTATAATCAAATCGTCAAAAAAAAGTCAGACCCGTACGGAGCGATGATTGGTAGAGTCAAAGTTGTACTTTTGAATTGAACCTACCTGTACTTTTATTTTAGAATTCGTACCAAAAGGTACCAAGCAAATGGGGGTTACCCTGGGGGTTGTTGTGTGTGGGGAGCGATCTCTCGCTTCCAGCGTTGATACGCGCAATGCTCGGATGCGAGAGATCGTGGGAGGCGGCAGTTTCCTTCTGTGAACAAGTGATGTTCCAGAAGGAAACGGCGGAGCGCGAACGGGAGATCACAACAGATCTCCCAATGCGCCGCCGGAGAGCCGGGCGAGCCGGAGGAGAATCCACGCCCTCCTCCAACCTCCATAACAGAGGCTTTGGGCGTTAGACTCGGGGGGGTCCATCGCCCGACAAGAGTAGCCCCTGAGGTGGCGCGCGCGGTGTTTCCGCGCGCCCCTCAAGGAAAGAGGGATGGAGACACTACAGCTCCATCCTTAACATGGAAGGGTCCCAGGGGACCAGCGCCGTCGGGGCCGCGGATGAGTGCGAAAGCGTTCCCGTAGCCCCGACACAAGGGCGCCAGGCAGAAACACCCCAGGGTTTTTAGTGGGTAGGCCGCCACAATGGCGGAGAGTCCCACATAACCACCGCGCTCCCCCCGAAGCCGGTGGTATCCATCAAGGATTTACCTGGGAACAAAAAAAAAAAAAAAAAGGGGGTTGTTGTGTGTTCACATAAAAAAAAAAAAACCATTGCAACTGTACTCAGAACTTTGAATAACCAAGTTATCATTGTTTTGCCACTCTTTACTGGACTTTTTTTATAATTTGCACTTTCGACGGTTAGTCTCAACAGTTCGCTCTGTAATTTCTTTTAATAATATCTGGTACTGTGGTGGTACTACTATACGGTCTCCTGCTAAGAAGATCTACCAAAAAGTAAACCAAGTACATATTATATAATATAATATGTCATTTCTTGTAACAAACATACACACTGTAATATGGCTTAACAGATGATTATTTTTATCTCGAAAAATGTGGGGCGTAGCTACTCACGTCATAAACACCGAAACACTTCACTGAGAACACAAACTTATAAAAAAATCCATAACAATACACATAAACTCAATTCGGCCATAACCTACCGACGTTGTTTCCCCCTGCACTCAACATAACTTCATTAAGTCAAAATCGAAAAAGTAAAAACAATAAAAACTTTTTAGCCGGAGCAAAGTAAAGTAATCGAACTAGACTCCAAAGAAATGGTACGAAGAAAGTACTTATATTACAGCGAATGTTCGCTTTGATTAAAATACTTTTATTGTATCCAGCTTTGGTGTTTCACTAAAACAGCTTGAAGATTGTGTGTGTAATAATATTACGACAAATTCATTTCATGCAAACAAGTACCAGTATGTTACGTACCCCTTTTAGCATGATTTGAAAGTGTTCCCGTTTTCAATCGACTTAAAAAATGTGGTTTTCAATTCGACCGTATGTTACGCGATCTTTTCGCCAATTATGAATCGATTTTGATGATTCTGTTTTGCTTGGTAGATCAATACTTCAGTGGTGGTCCCATATAAATATTGTTGTTTGTTTAATTTGTTATTTATTATATAATTTGTCGAAATCGATCGAGCGGTTTTTAAAAAATCAACAAAAATCTAAAAACTGTATCCATCGATGATATTTTCGTTTACTCCGAAACCTCGCTGTTTCAATGGAGCAGTGCGTTTAGTTGGCCTAAGGGTCATGGAGTCTGTTTTTTTTAATTTTAAATTTATATTTAAATAAAATTCATTTATCATTATTTCTCGGCGATCAATTATGATAAGCAACGGATTCGATCAATGTTCGAATGGGTGACCGTGAGTAGTATTTCTTTTTAAACAAGTGATGATAGTTTATAGCTAAGTATATATTATTCATGTAGGTACATGTACAATTGTACATATGTAAATAGATATATATAAACTTTATTGTGCACATAAGACCAGAATTAGAAAAATGTACAGAAAACAAAAGAATATTATAGCATGTTACTGCAGCTTGCAGTTTGGCCGATTTCGATCTGTGATCTCCGAAATGTCATGAACGGAATTTTTTGGGTAGTATTTGTTTTTATTACATGTGTCCATAATTGCTATAAACGACATAATAGCAATAGTTGAAAACTGAATAAATTTCGGGCTTCCAACACTTTTCTTATAAAAAGGCATTGGAAAGTACCTACTACGTACGTCTACTACGAGTATAAGAACGGTACATCCGTTTCTCGTGAACGTTTCCAGTATTTGTACGCCACGATTTGTCTCTAATTTCTTGATGCCTACAGCCCATGAATGGAACTCATTGCTGGCTCATTTCTTTGTTTCCTATAAACCACAATTTGGACGTTTTTAAGGCTAGAGTGTACAGATTTCTATTCGATCAGCGTGCTGCATTCTCGGCCACACAGTCATGCGAGTTAGTGACCAAACGTAGATCTATTTAATTTTAAAAAAAAAACTATAACCACAATCATCAATACCGCAATCCAAATAAATAACCAACCATTGTATTCATAATCCGGCTCAAACAATCTTGATCATCTAAATTCCACAAAAGTCAAGCACACAAATCCTTTATTTGAACACGGCACCGTTAATTTCATATCTCTGATCAGCGATTAAACAGTGAATGAGCAGGGTGTCGAAAAATTCGAGTCGAATAAATATCAAAACCGCTCTGTCCTACTTCCTCTTTGATTCACGGATCACGCGCTGGACCATTCAGCATGTTTTCGGACGCTACAAGCAATTTATTAAGTTCCGTATAGAGAATATAAGATCTACTTTTGGTTGTGCGTACAGGTGAATACGATGCGGTCCAAAAAGCTTTCGTTACCAATACCAACATCAGTGGAATTGTATTCATGAATGTCAGTGATGAAACTACGACAGATGATGATGATGATGTTGTTGACGTGTCTGTGGGTGTGTGTGTGTGTGTGTGTGTTTGTGGCATCGTAACTTCCGAACTTATGAACCTATTTTGATTTTGTTTTTTGTTTGAAAGGTAAATTAGTTGGGAGTGTTCTTTGCTATGTTTGACGAAAATCGGTCCAAGATGGCCGCCGCCACAAAATGGCGGATTACATATTATTTTCACAGCTCCGTCAATACGGGTATCAAATGATAGGGTTTGATTAGTAGAATTACTATACACCTGTCAGGGATTTTTTAAGTTATTAATTTATACTTGTTTTCTATATTAATCTATTTTCGTTTATGGCGTGCATTTAGTGATTTTCTTGTCCGGCGGAGGGTATTGTTATGCCATAACACAGGTTCATTGCCTAGCATGGGTAACAATGCTTCGCTATGAGTTTTGCTTTCGAACAACAGTTTTGTATAGCTTCTGATAGGCGATGTAGGTATGTAGTTGCCGAAAATAAATTTTATTTTATTTTATTTTTTTAATGGATAATTCATTTATTGCGTTTACAATGGATATTTAATAAGGTCAGAGAGCGTCATATTCTGCCATGCGGTATGCAAAAATAAGAGCGAATTTTAGATTTTATAGTTTTATGTACCAATTTATAATTATCATAGCACGACTAGAAGTATACGTGCGACAAAATATGAAGGAAAAAAAAATTGTCTGGAAGAAATCGATTTAGACGATAAGGCCACCGTTGAATCCCCTAGTTAATATGTGTGTTATTTAAATGTACCTATTGGTTTACAATATAAAAAGTATTATTATATTCTATTCTATTTCATTAATCATTCAGTATAATCATCGAATAGTCTTAGATAACTTTTTTTTGGTATTCATAAAAAATTACGTTACAAATAAAAAAGTACAGAATCGTGACCTTTATTACCGTCATGCAATACATCGTACATTATTATCGATCTTTATCTTGTAGTACGGGACCCGTACAAAATTCGACATGCATTATTTATACTCGAAGGGAGGCCGTTTATTGAAATCATACGAAACAAATGTTGTAGGTACGAGGTGCCAGATTTTGTGACCGCCATGAATTGAGGTTAGTTTTTCATGTCAAATTTTAAATCAAATCGACGAGTGCTTAAATTGTACTAACTAATTGTACTAACTTGTATTGGAGAAATACAAATTCAAAATATTTTATTGTTACAAAAATTGTCCATTGAAAAAAAAATATATAGAACCTTTTTGCCGCTGTAGTGTAGCAGCCAGTGCTCTCCCTTAAACTAGATACAAGTTATGTAACAATAATAATTACCAACATTAAAAATATTGTTGACTATGTGATATAATTGTACATTTGGTACATTTTATAAAAATATAGACTAAGTTACAGAGAGGTTGTAGTGGAAGATAGATTAGAGTCAATTCTATTTAATGACGACTAGAAGTACGAGATGCATAAGCAGAGAATATAAAAGTCAAAGTCAAAGTCTTCGAAAAGCTTTATTTCCGCTACATTTGGTATACAAAGTCTTAGAAGTAATGATGCGTGGGTTCAAACCCCAACAATGAGCTTGAGCTGCCGGTGAAGGAAAACATCGTGAGGAAACCATAGCATGGTGGTAGAGTACTCTCTAGTACTCG
Organism: Biston betularia; assembly: GCA_905404145.2. Taxonomy (NCBI): domain Eukaryota; kingdom Metazoa; phylum Arthropoda; class Insecta; order Lepidoptera; family Geometridae; genus Biston; species Biston betularia. Next base: position 2,027,896 of record FR989863.1, read on the forward strand.
GCTGGCTAGCTACCACCCTCAAGTTGAAAATCTGTCGCCAAGCATCTAACGGTGTGTTCCGGCAGCCTCACTTGAGAGCCAGTTCCATTCCAGGCTAGGTGTGCTTCACTATCTTCGACCACACCGTCACTTAACATCAGGTGAGCTGTGGCCAAAAACCTAGCCTGTCAGCTATAAAAAAAAAAAGTTTAAAATTAACTAATCACATTTTGCAGCTACTATTAGGAGCGGCTGTAAAGTTTGTCACGAACTTTATATGCTTACAGGAGTACCCGTGTAGCGCTTTCGCGTCTATCTCGGAGATAGATCTAAAATGTGCCGTGTTCCTATAATGTTCCCATAATATATTTCATGTACGGCCCATTGACATAGTGGGTATTCTTTGTGAATAGACTTGCAATGATAGGCGAGCTTACGTTGAAGAAATGAACGATAATATCAAAATATATATCGGATATTTATTCAAAAGTATTTTAGATTGATGACAGAGAAAATATACGAGCAAAATGTTTATATTTTGTATTTCGTGGGTGGTAATTGGTAAACAAGCAAGCTGATAGCTTGATGGTCAGCAATCACCGAAGTTGTCTATGAACAAGAAAAACTTTGTAGCGATGATAGCAGCTCAGTGGTTAGCGCGATCAGTTCATACGCCGAAGGAAACCCTAAGAATGAGTTTGAGCTGCCGGTAAAGGAAAACATCGTGATTAAACCATAGCATGGTGGTAGAGTATTTTCTACTACTCAGCTGCCTAGCTACCACACTCAAGTTTAAAATCTGCCTCCAATCACCTAACCATGTGTTCCGGCTGCCTCACTTGAGAGCTAGTTCTATTCCAGGCTAGATGTGCTTTACCATTATCAACTAACCGATTTAACTTACCATCGACTTAACCTTACAAACTTAACTTACCATCCGGAGAGCGTCTGTTTTGCCTCATTGCTATTACATAAAAACAAAACAAAAATTATCCGATATTGTACGTAAAATTCAATTGTTTTTACTTCTGTCTATTTATATAGATACTCATTTGAGATAACAGCATTTCAAGTAACCGCTTCCCAGCGATGAGAAGCTGGACAATTTACATAAAAGCATTTTAGAATGTTTGTTTGCGCAGTAAATATCTGCATCTTGGGATTCAGATTTATTTCTAGATAACAGACCGGTTGGACGAAGAACCTGGCTGCGTGTATACTGTACGTGTACAGCTATAGATATGGTTTATCTTAACTATATAGCCGCAGTGTTATTTCGTATTTATAGATCCAGTTACATTAAGGTTACAAAGTTTACGAGAAATTTAATATCTAATGTGAGAAGCGATGACCTTTGATAGGCTGAAAATTGTGAATGAAACATGAGTCGTTTATATTGGTTTATTAATAACTAGCGGACGACTCGCGGTTTCACCCGCGTAGTTCCCGTTTCCGTGAGAATACAGGGTTAAAAAGTATGCTTATGTCATGCGGAGATAGTGTAGCTTCCCAACGGTGAAAGAGTTTTTGAAATCGGTTCAGTAGTTTCGGAGCCTATTCGATACAAACAAACAAACAATCAAATCTTTCCTTTTTATAATAGTACAGATGAGATGAACTTGTAACGAAATGATTTTTGAAAGTAGCTAAAAGACAAAGAACCATTGCATAGGTAGCTTGAAGCAGTGATGCCCTGGACTTTGTTTTGTTACTCAAAGTTCTGTGTATCGCTGCAAAGGTCATGGACAGGCGATATCACTTACCATCAGGAAAGCGTATCGTTGGTCTCATTACTTTTTACATAAAAAAAAATGCAATAAAACAAAGTCCATAGTCTCCGTTCGTTACTTTGAAAAGTTTGACGGTGTGTGTCATTAGCCCTGTAACTGTGCCAGATATAATATCATCCAAACAGGTATACATTGCTTAGTAGCTGAAAATGTATTAAATGGGGTAGAGCCTATCTAGGCGTCCTCCAGCTAAGATTATATACAAAATTGTGTAAAATTCAAATGTAGGATAAAGTAATACCAAGTTTTACAAATGACCCTAACAACACAGAGTTAGGGTCATTTGTAAAACTTGTCAATCAATCCAAGATACAGGATCTTGGATTGATTGTACCCTGAAATACCAGCGCTGAGAAGCTACACACATCAAGTAGTGTATCTATACATTGAAAATATATAGATAGGTACGTAAAAACGCACGCAGGAAAACAATTAAAATTAGAATTAAAATCTAAATTAAAAAATCGGTCAAGTGCGAGTCGGACTCGCGTACGAACGGTTCCGTACCTTATCATTATCTATAAAAACGGCAAATAAATCACGTTTGTTGTATGAAAGCCCCCTTAAATCTTTATTTTATTCTTTTTTTTTTTAGTATTTTTTGTTAAAGCAACAACATACATCACCTGTGAAAATTTCAACTGTCTAACTATCGCGGTGAGATACAACCTGGTAACAGACGGACAGACAGTCAGACATACGGACGGGCAGCGGAATCTTAGTAACAGGGTCCCGTTTTACCCTTTGGGTACGGAACCCTAATTAAACTTAATCAAGATTAAAATCAAAAGTTATAAAATTAAGAATTAAAATAAGTCTAATTAGTGACAATAATTGAGTGTGTGGGCGTAAATATGAGTGTGTGTGAGTGCTTATGATTTGAACGCAATACGTAGGGAAGCCTAGGGAAGAAATCTATCAGCGGTGTCCGCGACAGATCCCGCATTTACGTTCAAAACTACAAAATAAGTATATACCTATAAACTATTGCTATACCCCGATGAAATAGCCTGTATATCATGTAAATTTTCGTAGCTGTATTCTATCATCATAAGTTAACATCCACAGAACCTATGACCGAACAATAAAAGATCATCAATAGCGGCCATCAATCTCGCACTTTTCTCCATAAATATCCCAAATATGCAATATTTGTAAACATTATATGGAAGCGGCTACACAATAGATTCTAATAAATCACTCAGGTCGGGTGGGAAATAATCGGAGTCACTATCACGCTGTATTTTTGGATTTTTCACAATTTTTGGGCAAAAATATTTAGTTGCTATTTTGTATTGCAAAGTTTTTAGAATAGTTAGGAAAACTAACGTAGTTTTGACATGCTTTTGTTTTATTTATACTGGGTTACTCACGTTTGATTGTGTCGGATACTCTGACTGAACGGGACTATTTTTTAAAACTATTTGATTGCTAATGTAAGTTTAGACTTAAAAAAAATATATCATACGACATTACACACAGCGCCATCTGACCCCAAACTAAGCAGAGCTTGTGTTATGGAAGACAGATAACTGATAGAATACTTAAATACTTTTTTTTTGTAAATACATATCACACCCAGAAACAGAACACACATCGATGTTAGTCACACAAATGTTAGTCCTGAGTGGGAATCGAACCCAGGCCCTTCAGCTCTCGAAGCAGACCAATAGAGATACTACCAATGAACCAACAGGGCTGTCCAACCAAACAACCCCCAGGGTAACCCCCGTTTGCTTGGTACCTTTTGGTACGAATTCTAAAATAAAAGTACAGGTAGGTTCAATTCAAAAGTACAACTTTGACTCTACCAATCATCGCTCCGTACGGGTCTGACTTTTTTTTGACGATTTGATTATAAAACATTGAATTTCTCTTCTTTTACAAAAAAACTAAGTGACATTGCAAACCGCACCAAAGTCCTTTGCGTGATATAGAAAAAGTAACAGATAGACGTGGACAGCGACTTTGTTTCGTAAAATTTAGATACACTTTTTTTAATGTAAAAAGTAATGATACGAACGAGACACTCTCCTGATGGTAAGAGATAACGCCTATCCATGACCATTGCAGCAATACACAGAACTTTGAGCAACAAAACAAAGTCCAGAGCATCGCTGCATTGGCACTCAATACTTTGAGACTTTCGATGGTTAGTCTCAACAACCCAGTAATTTCACTTTAATTTAGATTTAATAATTATTGCACATACACCATTGTTCTACGTGAGCGACAAAAGCGAAGCGATGCGACATGACGTGATAATATCAAGCTGTCGTTGCTAATTACGTGGCCGTGTTGTCACGTAGAATCAATTTATGCGTTCCCCCATTGATTTACAAATCACACGACGTCAAGTCGCGATTTGTCGCTTTCAGTAGCGCACGTAGGGCATTTAACTAGCGCGGAAAAGCTAAGGTGTTTGCATGTTTTTTCCACAATATGTTTGCTTAATTGCTTAATGCAGTTGCTTAATTGCTTTATGTTGACATGTATATATATGTCGATATACCTTATTTTGACATTTTTGTGTTGACATGTAATCAGTGTTTTAAAACTCATTTAATGACATATTTAAAATTTTTGAAGTGACTTGTGACATTGGTGTTTTCAATGAAACATTTGTATTTGCAGATAGATAGACAGATGCAGATGTTTCTCTCTGCGAGCTATTTCTACGTGTCGGTGATAAATGGTCGCTTTACATTTTATTGGGAGCTGCATATAAAAGTACTGGCTGGAGTCGAATAGAATCCTAGTCTTGATTGATTTACTGATTTTATTTCCGTAGAAGCTGTAAACTTGTGTTAAATGCCGCGTTTCCCGCTTTCCTTCCCGGGCTACACATAACTATTTATTCTTTAATGATTAGAACTTATATTTTTCCTTGTTGTGGTTATTTTTATAACATCTACCTATAGGTGTATACGTTACTTTAAGGTGGTTCGATTTCCATACAAACAATTTTTTTTCATTTATAATGTAATAATTTACTGTTTTATTAAAGCAATTGTGATTTACCGCAAATAAAGACCAAAGTAAATACCAGTTGCCGTAATTTCACTGTAAAATTATGCTCCATTTATCCTTAGATGGAAAAAAAACATTTGTATGGAAATCGATATATATTTAGTTTATTTCCGCTTAACACAAATATAATGTTAAGCGGAAATAAACTAAATATATACCTTGATTATTCAAAATTAACTTCAGCAAAGTGACACCTGAACCAATCAATTACTTTAAGTTTTACATTCATAAGATTTAGAACAAAATGTACCTAACGATTACAGGTTTTTGTAGCATAAAAAAACTCTATCTCTTTTCATATCAAAAAAGTTTTCAATACTCATACCTATTTTTTTTTAATCAAACCATAACTTCACCAAAATTGTTGAATAGCAAAGATATTTTACCAATAGGACCTTTTAATTCCATATTTGGCAACGCAATATTTTTGCTTCATAACAATTTATCGTCAAATTCATAACATCTGCCTTTCATAACAATGCTTCAATCTATCCGTGTATTATGGCCATCTTTTCAATATAATCTAAGGGTTCGCTTCGAAGCCGTTCGTGCAGGTAGCCTCCTAAATTGTTGAGGTGAACCAAACACATCCATTTAATAATAATTTTACCTTCAGAAAGAACTATGTAGTTTGAACCACATTGATAATGTATTTTCAACAGGGAGTTTCAAAGAGTTTTATTTAAAAACAATATAATGTAAAGGGATATTTGATGTTAATAATTAATTTTGAACTATCCATGCTTGAAGTCTCATTTAAACGCTGTTTAAAATTGATCAGTACTTAAAATACTCTATCAAGTTTTCGCTAACGTGAAATGGCACGAGTAATACATTAACATGATAAATATTTTTGTATTGACATACTTTTTTAGAAGATATTTTTTAAGTTGACAGTTTTTTTTTCATTGACATGACTGTAATAAGTGTTTTTGACATATTCAATCATATACTGACGGAATTTGATTTGTACCTTTGGTATTATTATTAAAACATTTGTCTTTGAAACTAAAAATGAAATGAAATAATTTTATTTCGAAGTAAGTTACATTTTATCCAACTAATATAATAAATGTGAAAGTTTGGATGGATACTCTTTCACGCAAAAACTACTGAACGGATTTGGATGAAATTTGGTATGGACATAGGCTACTTTTATCCCGAAAACATGTAGCGGGTAACACCGCGGGGCGCAGCTAGTATAAAATAAAATACCAAAAATAAAAATGAAAAATAACTTTAAGCAATAAATAAACATTTCATAGATTAACTTTAAGGAACGTTTATAAGTAAGCCCCATCTTAAAAACAAACACAACTAATCTAAATGACAAAACGACTTGGTACCGTGTTCATATCGTTAAAGCTGAAATTGAGACGATCGATACTTAAGCAATAATAACATCTTATAATTCATTATTATCAAAGAAGAGCTTAAAATTTTTCACAAAATGACAAAGAAAATGTTTCCTTATTTAATTTACTTTGTAACGTGAGAAAGCAACAAAAATATTGTGTTGCAAAACTTCGCAAAATGAACACGCGTTGTTATCATAAAAAATGAGATCAACCATTCTCCCGGTAATAAGGTAAAAATACAAGCGGTAATATACGTATTTAATAATACTTATTCGAGCCAGGAGCGAGGGTTTGAGTTTGTGGGAGACGCACTGCCGAAATTCCCGACTCTCGGATGCGCCCCATGCGTTCGCTCCTCGCTCGGCCGCCATTCGTTACCGATCTCCCCGTACTCTACCGGCCCGTCAGTTCAGTCGCTCGGCCGCTCTCGTCGCGTGCGGTTGTATGATTCCCAGGAGATTGCCTCGCTCGTAGTCTTCGACGAACATTGCCTATTTCCGACATACACTCTTCTTCTATTTGCGAACGTTCTACATCTCTTTTTGAGTCAAGAAACTTAAAACCTAAATGGATTTGTAACAGTTTATCATTGTTGTTTTGCAAAATGTGATGTTATGTGTGCTCAACGACCGTACCGACCTGTGTAACGTTGCCTCAAAGTGAACTCGATGGATGTAGTGTGCTATTAAATTTGGAAACCAAATCCTTTCGTCCTTAGCGGCTGGAATTAACAGGTTAGCTATAATATTACGAAATGGCGTATTTTGCTTCAAGATAAGATTGTGATGTAGGTGTACTGGCAGCAATGACTAACAAATTCAAGGCTAAGTAACATTTACCAACACATTTCAAACGTCTTGTGTAAACTTCAGCATAGTTAATCCAGCAATAAAAGCTGTTTGTGTTCACTTGTTAATAATGAATCAAATACGATTATGGTTATTCTGAGAAACATTACTCTGTTTGTATCTAAGTCAAGTGGAAGCTGATTCAATTATGAAACAAATGACGTCATTTCTATAATGAGTGATTCGGTGCTTGAATGAAACGATAAAAAACCACCAGAAATGCCTTTTCTGAATGTGTTACCTATATGCAACTTTTTTTTTTTTATGTAAAAGGTAATGAGACCAACGAGACGCTCTCCTGATGGTAAGAGATAACGCCTGTCCATGACCGTTGCAGCGATACACAGAAATTTGAGTAACAAAACAAAGTCTAGGGCATCACTGCTTTGGCGCTCATTACTTTGAGACTTTCGATGGTTAGTCTCAACAGCCCAGTAATTTCGCTAGCGTACCTTATAGGTAGGCTTGCTTCATATTAGACTATTTTGGCACTTAGTACTTTCTACTTGGTGATAGATCTCCTATGCATGAGGTCGTCTAGATAGGCACCACCGCACAACCAGATATTCTGCCGCCAAGCAGTATTGTGTATCAAAATTGTATAGCTGTTGACACTAACCATCGAAAGTCTTCCAAATAAACAGAGTCTTAATAAGTAAGTAGTGCCAAAAATGCGATGGACTTTGTTTTGCTTCTCAAAGTTCTATGTTACGCTGGAATGATCATAGACTTGCGTTATCTTTTACCATCAGGAGATCTTTAAAGCCATGCCTCACCAAAAGTACCTAATGGTCAATTCTAACGAAGTAACTAGTAAATCTGGAACAGGCTTTAAACAAGGATTAAACTTTATTATGACATAACAGATATTCATATTTTATAAAGCTAGTTAGCCATCAAACATAATCCCATGCCTTAATATTAATAACAATTGAAGCATGGAACCTAAATGTGCTGTTCACATATCTACATTCCTTCAAAAGTAATCAAAAGACTAGCAAAAGACGAAATAAATGTTAAAAAAAAGGCTAACGAATATCTCGAAACAAATTGATATCATGCTCCGGTTCCGAATGAAGGTCAACTGCATCGTGGCCATCTACTAGGAATGACCAATAAAGAATCGAAACATAAAATAAATAACGGCACACATTTGGTATTTCCCTTACTTGATTATTTTGGCGTTCATCCAAACATTTGCGGCCGTCTACAGCATCTTTACTATTTCCATCCAACTTTGAAGATAGTTGGGACAATATATTGTTGTATTTATTACGTTTTAGGAAAACGCTATCCTCAGCTAATAACACATCCAAAAAAGACTACTTTATTACTTAATCAATATAAGAATAATCGAGTCAAAATTGCTATTTCTACTTCAATGTCATTTTTTATGTTTGTAATTGAAACGATTTGCTCCTTTCCAACTTTACAATAAAATAGAGCAAAATTTTTTACAAACGTCGTCCTGATTTGTTTTTTTTTCTCTTTTTGTGAGCGACACCTTTCATTATGTTTATTGGTTTTTAGTATTCTGTTGCTTCTCGGAACTGTTTGCTTTTATTGCTTAAACATTTACGCTACAGTCGCTTGACTTAAATTGTTGTTTTTGTTCAAATTGACCTTTTTATTACTCTCCATTTTTATTACATCAATGACGTTAACTTCAGTACTGTAGCTAGTAACAACACTAATTATACTCACCATTGAATATCTCAATAAAAAATACGTCATGCAAAAGATTTAGGGTTGTTGTTTTCTTACCCTGATTAGTGTTTTCTTTGTCTTGCATATTACCATAATAAAAAAAAACTGTTTTAAAAGATAATTGATTGATTCAGGCGTTACTTTGCGGAAGTTCATTTTGAATGTTCAATGTTTATATTTAGTTTATTTCCGCTTAACATGTTTAAAAGAGCTTATCACTTGAAACTTCGTTGTCGGTATTTCATAAACAGTGAAAAGGAACACCGTGACCTGAGAGCGAACTGATTTGTTTATCTTTGTGTTCTAAGAACGCTGCCAATGCATTCGTGACCGACTCTCAGATACATTAACTGAAAGGCGATATTGTAAACAGCGTCAACTGAGTCCACAATACTTACAGTGTTTAATTTAAAACGATCGTTCTACCTCAGCTTTGTGTGAACGTTACGGACATACCTTACAGAAGAACAGTATCAAAATCCATTTCACAGTTAAAAAAATTATACACGCAAGCTACGTTTATCAATTGGTACGATTTAGGAATACGAACTAATAATATTGTACAGTTTGCGCGTTTGAGGTCTGTAGCAAACTACCCTTAAAATTTTGCCATATCCTTTAATATTTAAATTTACGACATTTTTCGGGATATTAATTTTCTATGTCGTTTTGAAGCGGTTGATCTTTAAAACACCCAAATATAGGACATTTTATTTGCCTTATGACCTACGTCTATAGTCTGCGACCAATATTGATCTAGCTACTATTGATATAAAGGTATGTACCGATACAAACGAGATAAAAACCGACGATCAAACATCAAAAAAGGTTTTACTTCTAACAAACATAAACATAATATACTCGTAAAATCACGCCCCAATTCATGTAACGAGTGGAATTTTCGAGGAAACAAAGTTTATATTTTCCAATAAGCTACAGCCGTTCGCAAAAAGTTTTACGAAAGGATGTAATCAAAATGTGGTATCTTTTGGTAAATATTCTTATTTTTATTTACTTTGCTGTTTTTTACTTCAACAATGACAAGATGATTGTAAATCTGTACAAGAAGCTTTGGCTTGAAGTAGAAACTAAGTAGTAAATATGTGGTAGTAAAAAACCGTAAATGTGAATTCAATTATAGACAAAAACTACCTATACTAAAGATAAAAAGAACATAGAGTAGAACAACATTTTTAGATTGAAAATTAATAATAAATTTTCTGTATTCATTTAAATATTGCAGCCACCCGGGAGTACTCAGTAAAAGTTGAAATAGATGATTAATTCGATTTAGAAGTCCTTCTGTTATGTATGATACCTATGTATGAAAATAATACAAATCTAGTACAATAGCTAGACTTACTAACAACGGTGCTGTTTTTTTTTATCACAAAAGTGATTACTAACATTACATTTGGCTCTTGATACAATTTCTAGAGGACATTATAAAATTTAGTTTGTTCTTACATACCAGCACAAAATGTTTTACATTTGTGCTTCCTATTTTAATGAACAATAGCATTTCTGGCGTATATTTGCAAATAAAGCTAAATCCTCCAACAAACCCTACATAAACAAAGTAATAACTTTGCACAATTTAAGCAAACATAGTAATAAATAGCACAACCTAAATTCTCCGGGCAGCATGCAGTGACCTGAATGCAATTAGATATCTCTAACGTCAGCTCATGAATTTGTTCATGAACATTTTCAACGACCTGTTTTGCATATTTATAAGAGAAACATTGCAATTTAAAATAAATTAATAATTGAATGTCTAATAGAATTGCTACCTGATCAAAGTTCCTACCGTCTAAATAGGTAACAAAACTTGCTCTGAAAATGGTTGTCAGTAAGTAAAAATTATGTTATGGTACAGATTCTGTTAGTAGGTAACGAAATTAAATTTGTGTTCGATCATAAAGCCAGAAATAGATTGTATTTAATTTTACGAAACCTAGAGCATACCCACACAAAAAAACTCACAAACAAGCTACCTCTGCCCAAATGAAATAAGTTTTAAGTGCCTCAAATAAAACAAGCAATTCAAGTAAATTTAAATGTCGCGATAAAAGTAAAAACTCCGCCTGAAAAAGGGACTATTGCAAATGCAATAATCGTTAAGAAGCATCTCAATTCGTAAGCTTCATCTTGAGATGCTTGAATTAAATTATTAGTATTATTTAAGTAGTAAGTAGCTGCAGCAAGATTAGATTTAATATTTAAGGCTCGCAAAGCATTGTTAAAAAGGAGAACGGCTTTTAATCTCACCACCCTTTCATAAGATGGCAAAGTGATGCCCCGGGAGAATCCTCGTGGTGGATTTTGTTTATGGTTAAAACCTTTTTCAGTGTATTTCGGACGGAGATTTTTTGGGATGAACAATAAATAGCTTGGGCTTTATTAAGGGCGCATTTGCTTTTACCATATTTTTCGGCGGAACACTTTTGTGTGAAATTTTGTTAAAAAAAATGTAATTTTGACAAAGTTAACATAACATTTGTCAGTTCTCATTTTGTACCTTATGCAATGTTAAATTTATGTTATTACTGGAATGTCACGAGTATGTGCTATTTTTCTTTAGTAGTTTTTGTGCCCTCAATTAACCTTTCATAACGTACAGTAATATCACGTACGTATTACATTGATGTCGTTATTAGTTATAACGATTATGTTCTCTTTAAGTGCCTCGGGTATTATATCATCTTTCATTTTAACAAGCAAGTTATACGTGACTGCGACATGTTCTCATACATATTCACTGCTGTAATTATTTCGTATTTGCATAAGCAATTAGCAGTTGTATACCTTCTGTTATTCTGTGTCCAGGTTTTCTTAGTTGACTGGATTGTTCTGTCCAGTCGCCTACTGCATTATTATTCTAAAACGCTCTCACTTGTCAGAGAGAAAATTTTAACAGGAATTTGTTACGTTTTGAAAACAAATGTTTCTTTGTTATTGTAATTCCTATGAAATATTGGAAAGTAAAAATCTATACATGTATATGCATTACCATTAGAATTATAACATATAAGCAAATATCTAATTTAGTTGATACAATATAAAAAGTGGGGGAAATTTTTCAAAACTTCGTTCCCTACGCTATTTCCTATTCACACCTGGTTGAACTTAGCTTAAAAATATATATCTACTCCGATAACTAAATTTACATTTCTGAAATTCTTGAGTACCGTAGCATCTAGTTTTATTACTTTCCTCGAAGCAACGTTAACTGATGTTTACTTAAACGGCGTAAGTTTAACTGCAGTTTTAATGTTGTTTATTTCAATTTTAAGAGTTATTATTTTTATGATTCCGGTAACATCTGCAACCACTTCGAGTAAACTGCTCGCTGCTGTTACACTAAACATATATATCTATAATCATCAAAAGTTTCAAAATGTATTCATTCTATGTCAAGCATGTGAAAACTGTATGTATGTATATCATCATGACTGTTAGTATGTTGGTTACTTCTTCAGACTGTAATTATTTAATGGATATTTTTAATCCTTGTGCTTGTGGCTTATCATCATAATTAGCTAATGAAGGTTCCCGTTTTCACAACAGACTAGACTTGCCTTTGACCGCAATCTTAACCTTATTGGAAGCGATGTTGTCGTCGAAGATGGAGCACGCTTGCTCAGGAAGCTTGCCCTATTCACGTTTTAATTCTAAGCTGTATTAAAATTTAGTTGGAAATGTAGACACAGGCAATGAGTTCCCCAAATCAGCAGTTCTTACTAAGAAGGTGGTTTCAAAACATTTGGTGTGTTCATAAAGAATTTCCACTGTAAGAGGTTGCCTTTTCGTTTATCACTGCTGGACATGAGCCTTTTTGTGTTACTAAATCTCGTAGCTAATGTCATGGGTTAATTCATAGTTTACTTTTTCTATACTTTTTGCTTTTTCCATATTTGACTTTGTAATAACATAATATATATAGATATCTATACTATATTGTATTTACATCTTGTACTGTATGGAAGCAATAAATATCTTGAATTTTGAATCTGTGCCAAAACTCGGAGGTGAAACTACTACTATTTTGTAGATTAGACAACGTAGTACTAAATTATACACAAACTTACATAACATTAGAAAACAATTAACTTCCTTCCTTAACGTTAGGTATTATTGAAACTACATTAATTTTTAATATCATAATATTTTTTTATGAAATAGACTTTTAGTTAATTGCTAAGAGAAAATGCGGTCTTGCGACGGAGCTTGTTATTTAGAAGGAACTCAGACTTGTAGGTACTCAGATTGTCACAGACATACTCAGGCAGCAAATTCCACTGTACAGCGGTTCGTATAATGAAAGCACAGGGACTTTGAAAAACAGCACTACATATTTATGTGATCGAAGACTACATAACACATTTTCCAGTAACCGTGGCCTCTTTTTATGTGTGCGTACGTAAAAATACTGGATTGTAAATGTCAGGCACATCTTTTTTCTTGAGGTCTTTTGTGTGCATAGGTTATTTTACTGAATTAAATTATTTTCTCTCAGGCAGTGTATAAATTTTAAGCTTTTTGAAGCCGTTTCATGTAAGCCTACCTATTGGACATGGCTTATTTAGGCTCAAGCGCGGTTTATGTTAATTTTCTATTGGTTTAAACAGAGATAATACGAGTACTGATGGACTTTCCAAATTCTGTTTATTCTGTGAAACAAACGAGACTTTGTCGAGTCGACATATGAAAGATTCTATTAAAACGCGAATAGTTTGATGTTCTTCGACGTGAGCGAATACGTCTTTAAATTTTCTACCATAGTGGGAGAAAATTAAAAAAAACTGATAATTACAAAATCTTGGTGTGATACAGTTCGGTAATTGCAAGATTTTTTTTTACGTTTGTCAAGCTAGGTGTTAGACCACAGCTCACCTGATGTTAAGTGACGATGTGGTCGAAGATAGTAAAGCATACCTAGCCTGGAATAAAATTGGGTCTCAAGTGAGGTTGCCGGAACGCCGCTAGGTGATTGGTGGCAGACTTTTCACTAGCCTGCCAACCATAAAAAAAACTTTCACCGACAGCTCAAGCTGCAACGACAGGACCTTCGTCTCTTAGTAGGCCTCATAACCGGTCATTGCAACTTGAATAGTCACCTCTTTAAACTAGGAGCCACGGATAGTCCGCTATGTCGTGGCTGCTTGCAAGAAAATGAAACTGTAGAGCATGTGCTTTTGCATTGCAAAGCCACAGAAGGTACTAGAGTTGATACTAAGCTGCATGAAACTGCTTCGCTATCATTCATGTCATCATCATTGAACTTGTCACCTAAATCACTGGAGCTACTATGCCAGCGGCCCAGAGCCTCGCTCCGATACTTCAAGGAGCTGGGTTGGCTCGGGTAAACGCTGGTAGGGGGAAATGCACAATACACCCCAAGCGGGACGTCAGTGCAGGACTTATCGCCCCCACTTCGAATAAGAATAAGAATAAGAAAGCTCAAGCTCATTTTTGGAGTTTGAGCTCGCACCGTTTGGCGTGTGAACCGACAAGCTATGATAGCTTGGCGCTACGCTCCGATGTATTACATATATGTGTATATCGACATCATTAATTACCTATATCAGTATATTTCAGTGTTATCAATAAAATGTTGTAATGCATCGTTAAAAATTCATTCATTCATGAAATGTAAATGATACAACCCTTCATTTCTCTCCGCCGTAGTCGGGTAAAAATGTAAAGTAAGTAGATTCTTGATGTCATAGTAGTGAGTTTTTTTTAACTTCTCTGTACACAATTCGCACGCATAATCAAATACTGACCGATTAAGAGTTAGGTCAAAAATGAGTTACGTATAGACGCAGGCTTCTTTCAATGCCATCTATGATATGAATTTGGAAAAACATCAAAATTGCGTCAATAGACCACCTTTACACAATATCGGTCTTTTTCATTTTTATGTGTTTCTCACACAGTCTTTGTTCAAACACCGACTGATGTCAGTTTGTGTCGGACGCTGTTAATGTGAAGTTGCTGTTGTTTAATTGAACCTAGACCTAATCCGAGTTGAGTGTATTTTCTACAAAAATAAATAGTAAGTTTTATAAGTTGATTACTAATAAACAGACTAAAAACATATTGAGTCCTTGAAATAAAGAAATTAGTTTAAACAAGACAGACTTATAGTTGAATATGCCACCAATAATAAACTCAAGAAGTTAATTTTAAAACATAAAAAAATATTTATTATTATTTAATTTGAACAAAGTAAATAACACATAACTATTGATAAGTTTATAGACTACACGAAAAAAATTAATATATTTATTTACCTAATTAGTTTTTATTCTATTTAAAAAAAAAAGCCGACGAGATCTTGATTGCACGGAGGTTTTTCGTGATTTCCCAAAAACTGACTTTTTTGAGTTAAGCCAGTATTTGATTATGCGTGCGAGTCATGTTAAACTTGACATTGGTTGCGTCTTTTTTCAAATATCCATCACTAGCAACACAAGTAAATTTATAACATAATTAAGATCGTTAAAAATTAAGCAACTCATCCGCAGGCTAATAAACTCGTACACAAACCCGCCACAAACTTCTTTATTCTCGCCAAGCGATGTGGGTAATCAAAAAATACTCATAAACGTCTAAACTTCTCCCCGCATCGACTTTTGTTTACGCATTTAAGTTATTGTTAATAGGTTTTTACTTAAAACGTTTTACAGTTTTATCGATTAAAAAAGCGCCGCCTGGTGGCAGGTGCATAAAAAAGTTGTAAAAAAGGTAAAGTGGCTTCAACCGGGATGTGTGATCATGAGTTTGGAATATTTTTGTAACGTTGCCCACGCTTTTTTAGAACGCTACATTAACACGTGCTACCAACATAGAGTAAACAAAGCGAACAACGATAACAGGGCAAACAGCCATGTGTCACGCTCGACTTTTTTATTAGTCAAAAAAAAGGTGCGCTCGTATCCGAATAAATTAATCGACCGAAACTAAACACGTAACATAATTGTTACAAAACATACATAACAATGGAAGAGCGCGGGTAAAAATTGTTCTGTTCATTTCGATGGATTGTAAATTAATCGGTTCATTTGTTTTCCCGCGCTTACGAGCGGTAATGGCCGTCGAGACAGCTGTTAAGTTGACGGTTCTAAATTTAAAATAAACATGCGTTTGAAAGTAATAATTTTATGAGTTGAGGCAAGTGGACGTCTGGCCCAAGTTGGTTTAGCGTTTAAAAGTGTTCCTTTTTTAAACTGAAATTAATTAGCTCTAGTACTGGGATATAAAATGTTGGGTACGTTTAATTTCTGCGTAAGGTTTTCAAAAGTTCAGGAAGTGGTTTTTATAACAGCGTTCTTATATTCTGAGTCATAGAGAGTATTATGCTATTCCGATTAGTCGACGAAAAATTAAACAAATTTGATTTAAAACGAAAATTACATTTAATGGTTTCAGTTCAGATGGCATCACCGTCAGCTTGCATACCTTCAATTCTAGGCTGTGCACACCTGTGTTTACCATCTTCGCCCACATCTTCACTTTTTTTTTAATGGTTTGACCACAGCTCACCTGATTTTAAGTGAAGGTGTGGTCGAAGGTGATAAATCACACCTAGACTGGAATGGAACTGGATCTTAAGCGAGGCTGCCGGAACACACTGTTAGGTGCTTGGCGGCAGATTTTCAACTTGACAACGTGGTAGCTAGCCAGCCGAGTTAGTACTCGGCTACCCTAGTACCCTATGGTTTCCTCACGATGTTTTCCTTCACCAGCAGCTCAATCGTGAGGAGAGCTCAAAGGTGAGCTGGTCAAACAGCCTCAGCCTGACAACTATTAAAAATTATTAATTATTAATTGTAGTTAGGCAATTATGTGACCTAAGCTAGTCTTATAGATTCAGGTACACGAATATTGCTATAACAAGTTAGGTATATCAACAGGCCCCCCCCCCCCCCTCCACTCCCCTGCCAAATAAGCCACACAAAAACCGTTAAACATCACACCTCGATAATCACGGCACTGCAAACACAGCTGCAATACTGCATCCCTCTCACGTTATGGCTTTGGAACGGGACAACATGTCAGGAGCAATGCTGTTAAGACTCGCTAATTCACAGAACCATGCAACGTCGTCAAAATAGTTATGACACCTTCAGAGTACGCTACAATAATAATACTATTTTAAATTAACTGTGAAAATTACAATGGAATAATCATCAATAGTTCTATTGGGCTGGCTTCCCAAAAAATCCGTAGTTAGTTGTTTAACGGTGTATTCCGGACTTACTTGAAAACCAATTTCATTCCAAGCTAGGTGTGTTTTTTTTTTATTTAAAATAGGTTCGCGTTTGACCACACTCTGCCTGATGTTAAACAGTAGTGTGGCCTAAGATAGAGCACGCTTACCTAGAACAAACCTATTTACTCTAGATTTGAAGACGCCAATATTGTACCTAACAGGGAACACAGACTCCGGCAGAGAGTTCCACAACCTCGCGTTTAATTGTGTTCTTTTATGGTAATAGTAATCGGGTGAACGAGACTCCTCATGGTACGAGGTAACACCTGTTCATGATCATCATCATTTTAGTCGTAGGACGACCACTACTGGACATAGGCCTTTTGACTTCCATAAAAACCGGTTGGAAGCGGCTCGCATCCAGCGTGTTCCTGCGGTCTTTAGTAGGTCGGATCACTGCAGCGATACACAGAACTTTGAGTAGCAAAACAAAGTCAAGGACATCGCTGCTTTGGCGTTCATTAGTACTTTGAGAATTTCGATGGTTAGTCTCAATCACCGTATAATTTCGCTAACTACTGCACCATTCAAACTGGAACACTTTGGTTTCCATGGTAAGTTCTACAAGTAGGTACTACACGTTTAAGTTTCCTTGAGAAACATTTAAATAAAAAAACGTACATTTTAATGCAGTTGGACAGTTTATTGTACCGTTGCTGGCGTAGTGTGAGTAGACCCTAAGAGAATGTGATGTCTATTAGTCTAGTGTTTAACATGTGTGAAGGTAATTAGATCTCTTTGTCTAATATAACAGACATACATGTAGATCGTGCGTATATGAAATTTTATATCGAATTATATTACTACTACCTGCGCCCCGCGGTGTTACTCGCTACATGTTTTCGGTATAAAAAGTAGCCTATGTGTTAATCCAAGGTCTCAGCTACATCCATACCAAATTTCATTCAAATCCGCTTCATTGTTTTTGCGTGAAAGAGTAACAAACAACCGTCCATCCAAACTTTCATATTTATAATATTAGTGGGATAAATATTTGTCTGGATGGGAACCGAACTCACACCCGCATTTGAAGCTGATATACTACCAAATGAGCTAACATAGAAGTCAGAGTAATGCATATTTCACGCTAAAACTTTACATCAAACAAAGAACAAAGAGATGCACAAAAAATTGCACAGCTAAAGAGTAAACAGCAGAAGCGACAACCTACGAAGTTTACCTACCAATCGTCTCCCGCTAAGAGCCAAGAACGCAAATACCCTCTCCCTATCTTCCCTCAAATCACACAGAGAACTTATCAATATGCCACACGTGACGGATATAAAGAATATGGCGGTGTTTTATCGACGGGGAGGGGATAGAAGCGCTTTGTCTGAAATGTGACCTTGGGACTGCTTACTAACTCGTGGAAATAATTTCGTGGAAAAACTTACTTGATATAATAATGTAGAAGTAATAAGAACGACACTCTTTTCTTTATGACAGCCTAGGTGTTTAACCACAGCTCACCTAATGTTAAGCGATGGTGTGGTCGAAGATGGAAAAACACACCTAGCCGAGGATGGGACTCTCAATTGAGGCTGCCGGGACAAACCGGTAGGTGCTTGGCGGCAGATCGGCGGTAGCTAACCTGCCTAGAAAATATTCCTACCACCATGCTATGGTTTCCTAATAATGTTCTCTTTGACTAACAGCTCAAGCTCATTGTTGAGATTTGAATTCACGCCCTTGGGCGTGTGAACCGACTGCGCTAACTACTGAGCTATATTTGATACGCCCCCTTATGAGATTTTTGAGAGATTAATTATTTGGTAATTCAGCATTGGTACAGCATTCAGAAATTATAGTAACTTAACAAGTTATTACAGAGAATTGGGGCGTTTACTTTAATTTCTTTTTCTAAATACTTGTTATGATTTTCAGGCAACAATGAACTATAAATTTATAACGACTGCCCAAAAACGAGAGTAATTTTTTCAGTGTTCACATATATTCTTATCTATTTCTTCCACCATAACTTAATCAAGTAAATAATATTGTATGTAATTTAAAGTTGCTTAATTTAATTGTATTCGATTGTATATTGATGTGATTATGGCGTTTTATCTTTATAAGATGTTAATTAAAATAAGAAAAGTGAGTACTGACTATTCAATTAGTATTTAATATACGTAACGAAATACAAAAACATTCGTCTCGAAGTAAAATTAGAGGAAATTCGAAACAATCTTATCATCAAAAACACTCTTAAATTTTTAATTAAGTTAGTTTGATCGAGTACATTGTCCTTGCTAAGTAAATAACTTTGTACAACTTGAAGACTTAAAACCGGTAAAATGGAACGTAATTTACATTAAGTCGCTGTAAACATTAAATATTCATTTTGTTAGTTTATTAAGATTCATCATTAATTATATTTAACAAAAGAAAGTCTATGGAGATTCTCATTTTTTTTTTGTTTTGTTTACGTAGCTACATAAAGTTAAATAAATTTAATTTAGGTAATTAACGTGCAAAGGATGACTCCATTTCATATTATTCGCAAGTGGTAACAGAATATATTATAAATACCTGTTAATTACATCAAAATTACCCTTATTATAATAATATCATGCCTCTTTAGCAGACATCATACGAGATTTTAATGAAATCCTTGAAACAGGTTATTGACATAGGAAATTCAAACTTACTTCACCGCCGCTTTTATGATATTTTAAACGAATTAAAATGATGAAAGAAGAATACCAACCATTCGAACGACTCGATTTAATGTTTTAAAAAAATCTGCCAAATAAAAACCAGAATCAGTGAGGAGATGATTCCTAACGTTAGAGTTGTCACTAAAAAGCAATGTTATTACACATCTAAAGATTGACTGGGTTTAGTTACGACGAAAAGGCGAAAGGCTGACTGGATTTTGTTGGTCTTTGTTTGTTAGGATAAAGAAGCCAGTTAGCTTTTTTTATTATATACAGTATATATAATATGTACCTGTATGCGTTTAACAATCGTCTCACCTGATGCTAAACAAAGTTGCAGTCTGTGACGAAGCACACTTGCCTAGAAGATACTGACTCATTTGCGACTTGAAGTGACACATAATAATTATATTTGTCGGGGGACACCCATTCGGGCAGCAGATTCCATTGCAGCATAGTTGCAAGAATACTTCTGGTAATGATAATAATTAGCTCCGATGAAACAACAATGATAAATTTCGAAATGCTCATTTATATGTATATATTTTTTGAATCCATTTTCAGAGTGTTTCACTGCCAACCAGAAGTTCGAAAAGTGACATCGTTATATGGGTGACAGTTCAAAAAGTTCAACGAAACGATTTAATTCCACTTTAATTCTGCGAACCACCAAACTGCCGAATACGCTGCCCGTATCTGTTCCCGATAGATACAGTCTAGGTGTCTTCAAGTTGCAAGAAAACCAGTTTTTTCTAGGCTTCCATCGCAAATTGCATCTTTACCTGAAAAGGCGATAATATAGCAATATGACGATGAAAAACATGCCAGTAACTTATATATATATAATAAAAGCACTCACTCTTTCTCAAGGATTGAGTTTTTATCGTAGATCAGACTCGGCATCAGAAAATCAAACTTGTTTAGTCAGTGGCTCAATTCTTAGTCATCGATACAGAAACAATTATAACAGGTATGTGGGATTCGATTGCCGACATCAATATTATTTTTATCTGAACTCGTTTCTTTTCCGGTTAAGTTGGCGTCAAGCTATTACTTTAGTAATTATAATCTATCTATCATTTTAATCTTCTTCTACGAGTTGCAATTATTCGGATGGTGAAATAGAGTTTCTGTCTGTTTGATTTGAGAAACGCGTTTGCTTCAGTAGTTTTTTAATGACTTTGTGGGCGTATGACCATTTTGATTACGAATAAATCACGATGATAGATTGACATTTTTAGGTAACTCACTCTAACGTCCATAATATTCTTTCTCTTAAACTTGTTAAGTTAAACTAACCAGTGGTTGCTTTCATGGCACATCCCGTTTTCTTCTTGTCTGTGTATTTTCTCCATCCTAAGGTTGACAAGATGATTATTTTGACTAAAACCCCGTTAATTGTTTTACCTACTAGATGATGTTGTATTAAATGGCCAATCTGTGATGTAAACAATAAAGAGTTGATCTAGTTTACATTTCTATTTCCTGAATTAAACTAAATTTGTAACGTAAGAAACGTCGCTAGTTTAATTTTCTGTCTATTTAGTATCCAAAGTATCAATACTTTACACAAGATTACTTTTGAGAAAGTTATCTACTACTCGACATAGCTAAATCCTTACGTTAAAGTTAATCAAGTCTCGTCCTACATGCTGCAAGATTTTTTCCTCATTTATGACGTCTTACGTAACAAGAAGTTACTGCAATGTGCAACTTGCTAAAGGTTCGGTAAATGTTAATGCCTTAACAAAATGCCATTCTTGTTGGAAATTACATTCTTAAACAGAGTGATAATTCTGGCATACTTTATAGTGTCAAGTGTCAATCCACTTTTGTTTGAAATCATTGTTCAACTTATAATTATTATTGTATCTATATTAAATAGAAGTGTCTCAAAATTAAATTGCAAAAATTTTGAATGAATTTTATTTCGGTACTTTTTTAATAATGAAGGTCCTGTTACTTTAGCATTGTAAAAACCTAAGTCAAAATGTTCATGTACAGTTGTTTAATCTTATATTTATTTAGTTATTCTGTTCTTTATTTTGAAGTTTTGTTTTATGATCTGCCATTGTCTTTTATGCATCTCAAAATTTGATAGATAATTTACAATATTTATACTATAAATAATATTCATATGCAATATCACACGCTTTAGTAAAATCAACGGAGCAGTAATAGAACACCAGCCTAAAAATAATCAAGTTGTCAAGTTGTAATACTCTATAATGCATATAAGTATAATTATACTGTAGGATATTCATTAATTTATGTATCATCCAAACATCCACCTGCATATTTATGAAGTTCAATAAAGATATATTCTTATCTGTATACTTCTCCGAAATATTAAAATTCATAATGAATCCCATTTTTCGTTCCACTCTCGGTCTCTAATTGAAATAGTTGGTTGATACGGGTCCCAAACTATTTTTAATTAAGATAACACCTGAGATTCACATTAATTTATTTAGGCTAGCTGTTGCTCTTGATGTTATCTGAATATAGAGTTCATAATTTCGTAAAATAATGTTTAAGTTTTGTCGATGTGATTTTTAAAGTCCAATTATGTATGTATTTTACACATTATATTTGCTTTCTCTCTTAAAAATAAATTTAAGTAAAATATGCTATCATAAAAATTTTCATAAAATTGTATGTAGGTAAGTAGGTACATATTATTCATAACAATGAAATCGAATTGATGAATCAGCTCTTGATACTGATATGCATTAATATCCTTTTCAAGTCACTAGATACATATTTTATTAAACTTAGTTATAGATATCGACCAAATTGTATCTTGACGGGGTTTTGGTTTTATAGTAGCCCTACTACTATGATTCCTGATGACAGCGTTTGGTGCGTGCGTGGGTTTGACTCCTTGAAACAGGTCACCGAAAGTGACCGAAACTGTGTGAACTGTGTGTTGAAGTAGACTATAGTTTCAGTCAAAAGCAGAAAAATGAATATATAGAAGATTTTATAATTTCAATTTCAACCACATTTTTTCTACTGAGAAATGCTTTATTTGGCACCAAAGAAATGTAGTTCGCATTCCAAGTATGTCTAATTTGTAAGCTAAAAAATATGATTCAGCGTAGTTGACAGGTTTCAGGTTTCCAACATATACATAGCTTACTTATGACGTATATTCATAACAATTTACGTGTCTTATCATTTACGTTCAATTTAATACAATAGAGTTCCATTAGGGAGTGCAGGTGCTGATGCTGCAAATAAACCTTCATCTGTACGCCACTCGTACTAAATCACACGTTTCGAATCCTCCGTCGTGGTAGCCCTTGATTTATCTTATCTGCTATTTGGCCAACACTGGCAATATTGACCAACCGAATAGGGTAAATTAATAGTATTTTATGCACGAGTACTTTTTATTTTATGAGTATCATTATAATCTACTTTTAAAATATAGAAGTTATTAATTAGTATTTGAGTTATATTTATTCAGTCAATTCAGTGTTATTTTTTTATTTTTTTTTACATCGGACTAAGCATGCCTTTGGCCACGATCTCACCTGGTGGAAAGCGACGATGTGGCCGAAGATGGAGCACGCTTGCCTAGAAAATACCATATAGCTACGTTATACCCACATATAGGTTGTATATTTACATTACTTCCCTGAAAAAGAGGTCTAGTAATAATACTATACCCTTGACAGCCCCGTTTGGCTTATTGGTAGTATATCTGCCTTGAGAGCTGTAGGGCGTGGGTTCGATTCCCACTCAGGGCAAACATTTTGTGGATAAACACAATCATGTTTGTTCTGTGTCTGGGTGTTCTGTATGTATTATAAGTACGTATTTACAAAAAAATAAGTATTTATGTATTTTATCAGCTATCTGACTTCCATCACACAAGCTCTGCTTAGTTTGGGGTCAGATGGCGCTGTGTGTATAGTCCCACGTTATTTATTATTTATTTATTTATTATTTATAACACTTCCAACAACTTCTTTCCTTCAAACATTCTTTATTCTAATATGGGACAGCTGGGAGCTTTAAAAAGCGACACCGACTATGAAGTCATCGTTCCAATACCTCAAACTAAACGGATCATTTCGACTTTAATTGTAACCGCTAAACAATAGAATTAGCTGCCCAAGTGTATGTTCCCCGATAGATTTACGGTTCGATTCCCACCCAGGACAAGCATTTTGTGATATAAAACCAAATGTTTGTTCTGTGTCTGGGTGTACTGTATGTATTATAAGTATGTATTTACAAAAAAAAATATTTAAGTATTCTATCAGTTATCTGACTCCCATAGTACAAGCTTTGCTTAGTTTGGGGTCAGATGGCGCTGTGTGTAATGTCCTGCGATATTTATTTATTTATTTAGATAATCGATAGATAAATTTTAATTTTAATTACGAATCACGTTTGTCTAAATTTAATGTACATAAACTAGAAACCCGTCGTAAATACTTCGATTTTGTTTTCCTCCATAAAATAGTCCACTCGTTTGTCGATACTCCAAATTTACTCTCTCAACTAAATTTTAATATCAAATATAGCGCGCGTCGTTCTAATCGTACAAATCTTTTGCTTTACAAATTTATAATAACAACATTTCTATATCCAATCCTTTAGTACGGATGGCTCGCCAGTATAATGAGATGGCAAATAAGGATATAATTGTCGACATCTTCTCTCCCAAATTTAGAACCTATATCAGAAATACTTTATGTCCTAAACGCCTGGCTCAGTCCGACCCCTAGCTAATTAGATAGATATATTGTACCCATAATGATAATTATTTAAACGCTAAACCAACATTGCACACATGGTCTGAGTTGCAATCCCGCTCTGATCCAACATTTCTCTACTCTAGTTTTCTAATGATTGTAATTTGTTTTGTGTGTTTGAATAAATAAAAAAATATAAAAGTTAGGGGGTTTCTAGTCGCAAGGGAATTGATTTCTTTAAGACAAGCGTGTCTATTGCAGACCGCATCTTAATGTATGGCGATCAAAAAATTCACGCTTCAGAATCTCCAAATGTTTAAAACTTTAATAGGCTATTTATTAAAGAGATCAAATATTTTAGTAATGATAATAGCTCAGTGGTTAGCGCGGTCGATTCGCATGCCGAAGGGCATGGGTTCAAAACCCCAACAATCAGCTTGAGCTGCCGGTGAAGGAAAACATCGTGAGGCATGGTGGTAGGGTACTTTCTAGTACTCCACTGGCTAGCTACTACCCTCAAGTTAAAAATCTGTCGCCAACACCTAACGGTGTGTTCTGGCAGCCTCACTTGAGAGCCAGTTCCATTCCAGGCTAGGTGTGTTTACCATCACATCAGGTGAGCTATGATCAAACACATATCCTGTCAACCATAAAAAAAAATACACATTAGATATGCAAAGTGCAAATCGTGTAGCAAGTGTATTTGACCAATACATATAAGCCAATATCATACAAGAAGGCCAACATTGTACACAGTTGTCTCATCTCCCATTTGGCCAATGTTGGCCGTTCGTTGACCCCACCATCAGTGCTCCACATTGAATTAAATATTCAATAGTGGAGCTCGGCGCCCCGGTGCGCCACGGCATTGTGTTGTACTGTACGGGTAATAACTACATTGTAGACGCAAATTGTAGGGTGCTTCCTTACAGAACCTGGCGAAGATTAATCTGGGAATTGATTCGGATTGCACGGTTCGATCACCAATTGCTAAAATACAGATGTCGCTCTATTAATTACTAGTTTAATATACCTCTGTTGATAACTTATTTTATTTGCTATGGAGAGAGATATGCTCGGAGTTTTTTTGCCTGACAAAATTCGTAATGAAGAAGAACTAAACAAAGACGGAACTAAAGTCACCGACATAGCTCAAAGACTCAAAGACTCAGTAAGCTGAAGTGGCAGTGGGCCGGTCTCGAAAAACTGATAACCGATGGGGTAAACGAGTTCTTGAGTGGAGACCGCGTACAGGCAAAAGTAGTGTAGGGCACCCTGCGGCCAGGTGGTGAGACGACCTGCGTAAAGCGGCGGGAAAGCCATGGATGCAGAAAGCTGTCGACCGAGCTCAGTGACGTGCATTGGGAGAGGCCTACGTTCAGCAGTGGACAGCGAAGTGCTGATGGATAACTTATCACCAGCATTTACTTGGTGGTAGTTCTTCTTAGCAGGAGGTCGTCTAGGTAGGCACCACCGTAGTACCAGATATTCTGCCGCCAAGCCGTAGTGTGTAAACATTACTGTGTTCCGGTTTGAAGGTAAATTACAGGGTTGTTGAGACTAACCATTGAAAGTTTCAAAGTAGTGAGCGCCAAGGCGCCAAAGCAGCGATGCCCAGGGCTTTGTTTTGCTACTCAAAGTTCTGTGTATCGCTGCAATAGTCATGGACAGGCGTAATCTCTTACCATCGGGAGAACGTCGTGTTCGTCTTATAACTTATAAATAAAAAAATATAATTAAAAATACCAACAAGTTTACACTCAGCAGATAAAAGTAAGATGTGTGAAATATATATTATAGTAAGAATTACAGGCCTCTTGTCTTGTCTCTTATACGTCTTATAAGTCTGCCAAATCGAAAGGGAGACATTATACTCACTATTTAAAAGAAAGAAAATATTTTTTTAGCCGATGATCTGGCTGCGTGGCGTGTCTTGAGAAAGGCATATGTCCAAGAGTAGACTACAAAAGACTGACGATGATGATTATTTTTAATAAATTATTGTTGTTTTTTTTCTTTCTCGGTGTGTAGTGTCCGACCAGGTCAACCATTGAGCTATCATCGCTACGAAATATTGCTTTTCTTGTCCAATGAAAAATGTGTCCAAACCACGCCAGTTTCTATAGTAAAATACAAGCATAATATCCATCTAAGTTAGAATAGTCTGACTGGAGCAGTTACCTCTCTATGTATAACAGCTAACTGGTCAAAGGCATCATGAACCCTACCCTGTGATTACCCTGCCGCATGCCAGCCAGTCTCCAGTAATTACCCGACAGATCTCCGGCTTCGACTGATCGCGTAGGGCTCCTTGAATGATAGCTCGCTTTGTTATGGTGCCATTGTAATGGTTTTAGTTTGAACTTCATTTGAACCTGACTTATAAGTTAACAATCAAAATGCTTGTGGCATTAGGACCAGCGTTTTGTGATTTACTGCTATTAATAGCGGCCTTTTAATTTAGGGAGTTATTTTTAGTAAGTTTTTTTAATGATAAAATTGATTGATTCTGGCGTTACTTTGCGGAAGTTCATTTTGAATATTCATGAGATATATTTAGTTTACTAGCTGCGCCCCGCGGTGTTACCCGCTACATGTTTTCGGGATAATAGCCTACGTGTTAATCCAGGGTCACAGCTACCTCCATATAAAATTTCATCCAAATCTGTTGAGTAGTTTTTGCGTGACAACCATTCAAGGATCTATTCATCCATACAAACTGTCACATTTATAATATGAGTGGGATTTCCGCTTAACAGTCGTTTCAGTTAAAACAGTGGTGTAGATTTATATTTAATTAACTTAAAATTAATTTAAGTTAGTTAGATTTAAACAACTGTTAAGCGGACATAAACTATTTATTTACTATTTTATGTACTTTGAGTATTTTTTTTTATAGTTAACAGGCTAGGTGTTTGACCACAACTTACTTGATGTTAAGTGACTGTGTGATCAAAGATGGTACATCTAACTTGGAATGGAACTGGCTTTCATGTGAGGCTGCCGGAATTCATCGTTAGGTGCTTAACGACTGATTTTCAACTTGAGGGTTGTAGCTAGCCAGTCGAGTACTAAAAAGTACCCTGCCACCATGCGTGTGGTTTCCTCACGATGTTTTCCTTCACCAGCAGAATAAGATGTATGTAAAATAGGATATTTTAACTTAAAATTGATGTAATAACTCTTTTCCATTGAAAGGCAACAACCTTGGATCAAGAGTCTTGTAATGCTTTCCTTGTATTTTTTAAACAAAGCTTTCCTAATTGGGCGGCCATGTTTTCTAAACAAACACGCTCAGACATGTGGAGGGCTGCCACCGGGGATATTCGATTTTATAACATCTCTGAAATGCTGGGAAACATTGAAAGGGCGTGAATTTCAGTCTTTGTTTTTTCGCAACACTTGTTCTGAAAGGTTTTTGTAACAACGTAAGATTTGGTTGTACTAACGTATGTATAACGTATATTTTTTGGAATACTTCATCTTTATAATGAATCTGTTATTGTCTGAAGCCGCCGGTGAAGGAAAACATCGTAAGGAAACCATAGCATGGTGGTAGAGTACTTTCTAGTACTCGGCTGGCTAGCTACCATACGAGAGTTGAAAATCTGCCGCCAAGCGTCTAATGATGTGTTCCGGCAGTCTCACTTGAGAGCCAGTTCCATTCCAGGCTTGGTGTTACATATAATCCACAGCTAATAATCGTCCTAACAATGAACTTGCGATTACCTGATGATTGGGGGGCTACTTAAGTAACAGAACTGTTCAATTACCTAAATGTTTTATTTCTTTTCACTCATCTACTCACAATCCCTCAGTTCAACATCCTACGTATATGTATATTTTTCACGTTTTGGCGTTTAACATCTAGATCGTTGCTCAGTACATCTATAGCCGTCTGTACCATTACTGTAATACAACCGACCGTTGCTCGCCGAAACCAGAACAAACGACCTCCTGCAAAAGAGATCTACCACCAAGGGAAAATATATAACTATATTCCCTTTTTAATATAATCAGAATGGTAATGTAACCATATCTGCTTATGACTAGCATAGGGGTGCCAAAACCGGGACAACAAAGACCACCGATATTCGCGGTGCATTTATTTTTTATTCAAAAACACAACTGTTGACTCTCGGCTCCCCATTATTACTTTTTACGGTTTAACAAGCTCGTATTTTTACTTATCTCGTTATGAGAAATGTTATTTTACATTTTTCTGAAGGGTGTCAACCCTGGGGGATGTCACTCTGCGGTCTGCCGTGACTTTTGCTTTTAATCGTCGACGGCAAATCCGAAAGTTTTATTATTCCTTCTTTTTGTAGTTTTATGAATGGGTATAATAAAACAATATCGTTGTGTTTCTTAGAATTGTCTCCACTGACGCGTTTTTCATTTTAAGTTTGTAGAAATATTTCACCAAGAAATACAATGACATATATTTTTATAGGTACGTACAATTGAATAAGAAAATAAATTCGTGAAAATTCTTAAAAATGTTCTAATATCAAAAAGTGATGATAAATGAATAATTACTGTACAATTGAATAATTATGGAACGAATTGCACCGCCTCACACTACTGCTTATACTTACAAGGAAGTATTTATTAAATTTAATACAATATGACCTATGTATAATATAATATATGACATATAATATACAATATGACCTATGTATAATATAATAATTTATTGCATATGGGATGTAAACTTCCCATATGCAATAAAATATTAAGTATTACCTAGACGTTTTTAAGGCTAGAGAAAATATATTTCTTCTATATCGATGTGCTTCGTCCTCGATCGCAACTGCTGGTCAAGAAAAAACTGGCAGTGCACTTTTTAGTTGTCAGTTGGCTAGCTTCCATCTTTAAGTTGCAAGTTGCCACCAAGTACTAACGGTGTGTTCCAGTAGTGTCACTTGATAGCTTTTCCAATGAGTTCCATTAAATACTCATTGTGTTCACCATCTTCGACCACACCGTCATTTAACATCAGATCAGATTTCCTATTACCGTGTATGGTCGGTTTTCTTTACCAGGTCTGGATTTTAACTACTTTTTTTCTGTAATACTATAATTATAATAAATATTTTTAATTCAGGCATACAAAATCATCCCATATAAATTAAGACTAGAAATAGGACAAAAAATGACAGAAAATATTTAAAAAATAAATAATATTATGTACACGTAACATGATTATTACAGTTAGTTTCTTTATTTGTACACAGTATT
The DNA here is from genome assembly GCA_905404145.2 of Biston betularia. Lineage (NCBI taxonomy): Eukaryota > Metazoa > Arthropoda > Insecta > Lepidoptera > Geometridae > Biston > Biston betularia. The sequence continues at coordinate 2,057,499 of FR989863.1, forward strand.
CACGAAAATAAACAAACACAAATTATGTATTTCAGTTCTGATCGCCTGCCAATTTTCTCTGTCATCGCTTATTCATATCAAAAAAACAATTGCGCCTACATATTTTTGTTCCGAATCTTAATAGAAATCATGTTCAGAACAGCCCATAATTGTCTTTTGATCAAACCTATTGTATGTAGGCTAATATAAAAAGAAACAATAGGTAACCTTTCATAACTCGATTATCAGATCGGAGTAGAAACAATTATGTTTCACGGTCAATATTTTTGTTGACGATTTTTCGTTTGTAGATACAGCTAATTTCTCATGGCTTAGTGACCGGTTCTAAATTCTCGCGGTTGCAATTTTTTTTTTAAATGTAAAAGTAATAAGACGAACGACACGCTCTCCTGATGGTAAGAGATAACGCATACCCATGACCATTGTATAAATACACAGAACTTTGCATATTCAAACAAAGTCCGATACATAGCTTTGGCGCTCATTACTTGACTTCGTTTAAATGAATACTTGAATAATTTTAATGATTACTTGTCTTTAAAATTCACCTAACTCTGAAATTAAACAAAAATTTTTACTCCTGGCCGTTATCCACTCTAATGAACTAATATTAAATAAATTTTTTAGTCACCCATATTGTGAAAAGGAAACTTTTATTTAATAACGCGACACCTACCCGACCTACTTAGATTAAAAGCCTTACAACTTTGCTTTTTGCACTCAACCTAAATTGAAATTGTTGCTTTCCCTTGGACCATCTAATTCGTTCCCCTTACCTTCTCCTGCTCCACAAAATGATAAGAATTTCAATTCCAGCGTCAAAACTGGGCTTGTGTTATTTCAATTAAATAATATCGTAGGCAAGAATTATTTGTTTTACCGTAGACAGAAATATTTGCTTTACCTTCAGATCCGAAATTGGCTTTTTCCGTAGAGCGATCTTTATTTCTATTTTCGTGTAACGAAATAGAATCCTAGGAAGCGAAAAGTGGAAGGGGTGGGAGCGAGAGGAATTCCAGCAAAATATCTTTATAATCTATTATAAATAATTTATTACAATTTCCGTTCCAGTGTAGGTGTGTATACTATCTTTGACCTCGCTGTCATTTAACACCAGGTGATTTGTGGAAACATAGTCTGTCAATTATAAAAGATAAAAATACAAACACAGGAATGACATGGTAAGACTGTTTTTCCAAACCTTAACAGGAAGATCACTAACAATCTATTGAGGTTGCAACGACAGGACCTCCGTCTTTTAGTAGGCCTTGTAACCGGTCATTGCAATTTGAATAGTCACTTGTACAAACTGGGAGCCACGGAGCCCGCTTTGTCGTGGCTGCTTTTAGGAGAACGACACTGTAGAGCATGTGTTGTGGCACTTTAAAGACACAGCAGAAACTAGAGTTGTCATTAAATTGCATGAGGTAGGTTCATCTTCATCGAAGTCACCGCGAAATGCTAACCGCATTTGATTATTACTAACACTTCCATCTCACCTACTGGAGCTACTATGCTAGCGGCCCAGAGCCTCGCTCCGGTATTTCAAGGAGCTAGGTCGGCTTGGGTGAATGCTGTTAGGGGTAATGCACAATACACCCCAAGCGGGACGTCAGTGCAGGACTCATCGCCCCCATTCCGAATAAGAATAAATTTTACTTCCTTGATATTTATGGGCTGGTGATGATGATGTTCTGGTAATGAGTGTCCGTCACACCTATCATAAATATTATAGAACAGTTACATTACAACTGTTATCGGTAACCTCGTAAGATATTTATCATGAGGTGACACATATTCCACGGTCTTGTAGTAAAATCAATCAAATCGTGTATGTAGGTACAAAGCAAATAAATTGAAGAATATATTTACTGTATTCATTTACAACATTGTTTTTACATTTGAGAATGTTAATGTTTTACACAAAAACGATAATTTAATAACCATTTTTATTTAAATGTTAATGAGACGAACAAGACGCTGCCGCTGTCCTGATGGTAGTGACTCGTAACATTGGTGTTATCAATAAAATATTTGTATTAGTAAAAGGTAACACCTGTCCATAACAGGCTGGTTGATTAAAAAGCTTTGTAATTTAGCTGGAATACCTTTCAAATCGAACTTATTCTTTTTTCTCATTACTACTACTTAGCGGCAGACTATTTGGTACTGACTACTGGTACCTAGACGACCTCTAGCTAAGGGGATTATCCACCAAGTAAACCACGTTACCACGTTTGTAATATGAGATAGTCGCCATCAATCCGATTAATATTTCTCGTTGATTCTCTTCCCAATAATTAATAAAGTAATACAGCTATAATCTATTCTCAGTATTCTGGCGCGTACTATTGTAAATAATGCCCCAATCGGTGTCGAGATCTCATTACTTATGATTGGACGGGCCATCTGTCGAATCGATCTATTCACTGGTATTATTGTCCGAAATAAACTCACCAGTATGCTGTGAATAGGCGGGCGCCAGATGACTCAAGTTCTACTCACAATAAATACGTTTTTAAAATAAAATTCTGCGTAAAAAAATTGTAATGATTTATACCCTCTATATTAAATGACTTTTACTATAAGGCAAGCGACTTGCTTCGCTATTCTGATAAAACTGAATTGAATTGCTAATATCTAAGATTATGAGTCCGCGCGCGTTGTACTCAGCTCTGTCTCCATAATAAAGACCACCGGATGTAGCCGAAACTACTTAGACTTACTTTTACTTGGTGGTAGACTTCTTAGCAGGAGGTCGTCTCGGGTAACATCGCGGGGCGCAGCTAATAAAATACAAATATAAACAGTAATCATAAATATCTTTAGCTAAAAAAAAAAAATATCGTGGGACTATACACACAGCGCTTTCTTACCCCAAACTAAGCAGAGCTTGTGTGATGGAAGCCAGATAACTGATAGAATACATAAATACTTTTTTTTGTAAATACATACTTATAATACATACAGAACACCCAGACACAGAACACACATGATTGTGTTTATTCACAAAATGTTTGCCCTGAGTGGGAATCGAACCCACGCCCTACAGCTCTCAAGGCAGATATACTACCAATGAGCCAACGGGGCTGTCTTTGCATATCTACTTTTTTTTTTTTTTTTTTAATGTGGTCAAACACCTGTGTTTGACCACAGCTCACCTGATGTTAAGTGAAGGTGTGGTCGAAGATGGTAAAGCACACCTAGCCTGGAATGGAACTGGCTCTCAAGTGAGGCTGCCGGAACACACCGTTAGATGCTTGGCGGCAGATTTTCAACTTGAGGGTGGTAGCTAGCCAGCCGAGTACTAGAAAGTACCCTACCACCATGCTATGGTTTCCTCACGATGTTTTCCTTCACCGGCAGCTCAAGCTCATTGTTGGGGTTTGAACCCACGCCCTTCGGCATGCGAACCTACCGCGCTAACCACTGAGCTATCATTGCTACAATACTACTTATATAAATATACATTTTTTGCAGATATTTTCTTTATCTACACATATAAATTGTCATTATTATTGAAACTTATTCATTTATTCATATTTCCACCGTTATTGCAGTATAACCAAGTTTTTTTTTCACATTTTACGACGTTTTAAATACGATCGTATAAATTTAAGCGCTTGCGGGTCCATAAAGCATCTTACAGCCTTCCTTCCACATCCCATTCACGCGTGTCGATAATTCGTACCCCTATAAAGATCGCGCCATTTCTTCGCACAATAATCCGGTTTTATCTAGATATAACCGGTTACTATACCGGTTACGTCCGGTTATTGGTACGGCTCGTAAATTCCACGTGTAGCAATAACGCAGGGTTGCCGGGCAGGGTGTTGGTTGTTCGTGTTGGGTTTGATTGAACATTGGACGAATTTAAGCGGTCGGTTGACCCTGCTAGGTAAACTGTGGTTTGATGACGAGCGGTTGGGTGACGGGTGATTGGGGTCGTGACGTCACTAGTCAGTAGCTTGCGGGTTTTGAGTCACGTTGTGCCGACACCAACACCGTTGCATCTGTTTCAACGTCAAGTCAAACATTTATTGCTTTTCCCTGCGCACACATCAAATCAACATTTTCATTTTGCACTTTGAATTTACATACCTGTAAGATTTCTTCTCAATCTATTCTGCAATATCAAATTTCATGCATAAGCGGATAAATTTATACAATCCCTTTCCACATCCTAGAATCTATCTATAATCTATAGCTACATGTACAACGACTACGAAGCTAAAGTTCATGCATCGAAATCGGTGCAATGTTGTTCATTTTTGATCACACTGCAAACTTTGTAAACAAAATCGCGCATTCAGATAAAAGAGAAGGATAAACACGTAGAGTTTTGAAAAGATTTATGTATTGTTCGACAGAGTCTGTGTCAGTAGGGGTAAAGTTCGAACAATAAATAGTTTTTATTAAATAATAAATGTATAAGTAGCTGTTGATAATAGACAAATTGAGATAATATTTTTGCCCGCAACTCAGACAAAAGGTCATCGCGGTCATCAACGTTTTGGTTCGAAAGCGGAAACAAGGTTAAAGTTTGTTTTTATTATATATTTTATAAAATTGGCACTAGACAAAATTGTTTTGAGTGAACTGAACTTCTGTTTAAGTTATGGCGGGATTACGAAATATTCTGAATTGAAAAACTTGGATATTTCTAGAGCCTACGAGTATGTTTAAAAATAGTGTTTCTAACAAAAACAAAAAAATTAGGCTGTCATAAGGTCGGAAGTGAACTTAAAACACTGCCTTTGCCTAACGTGTATTTTGATCGATTATTCTTTATCTATCAATACTACTATAAAGAGGAACGATTTGATTGTTTGTAAGGAATAGGCTCCGAAACTACTGAACCGATTTCAAAAATTCTTTCACCGTTGGGAAGCTACGCTATGGGACTACGCGGGTGAAACCGCGAGGCGTCCGCTAGTGATTTATAAAACCATGTTTCATTTGCCCTTACTGACTATAAAGTGATATACGGGCTATGGCTATGAACGAAGTATCTTATGTATGTATGCATACTCGCATACAATGGTGCACAAAGCCGACAAAGCAGCATTTATCGGCATTTTATAGAGAAAGCATTGCCTTTGAACACGAGTTGAGATGTTGTTTTTTATTCAAACTGTGTCTTTTCACACGATCAAGAAAATGTTTCTATTGTGTTAAAATAATAACATATACTCCAGAACATTTTATAAAATTATTTTAATTGTTCGGAAAATACTTAAAGTTGTTTGTCTGTCGGTTTTCTATCGGATACACTTTGGAGAGTGTTTCAAAGCGACACCGCACAGTCGATATTACAAAAACTCGATTCGATTCTATCTTCATTGTACGAACCGCAGCAAATTCCATATGGATACAGTCTGAGTGCTTTGAAGTCGCGAGTGAATAGGTTTCTTCTAAGCAAGCGTAATACCGTAAGCGTTTTGTTCGTCTCATTACATTTAACATTTTTTTTAATCCGCGATACGGAAACCGTATCTTCGCTTTACATCAGACGAATTGGCAATCAAAGGCAAGCCTGATTTAACTACAGTTTGTTAACTATGTACCTATTTAATTCTAGAAGAATGTATGCCAAAAATGTAATTTAACAATGTTTTCATTGTTATTTAAAATTAGCTTTGCCCTGCGGATACCCGCGCTTATTCCGGGATAAAAATAGCTAACGTGTGAATCCAATAAGCAAGGTTCGATCCAAATTGGCCCAGCCGTTTCCGCTTGAAGATGTAACAAACACGCAGACAAACTTTCACCACAAAAATTAGTGTCATTATTAATTTCATTTATTATATTTAATATTAATGCGACACAATATTTTATCACCTATTTTCCTTAATTTAGTATCAAAAGAAAATAAGAAAATAAAAAAAGTCCATAGTCAGCTGTCAAATAAGGAAACTCATTAATAATGAAGTTGATAATCTCAACTTAATTTATTATCTAAGATAAGTTTTCCACATATTTTGAGCATGTTCATGAATTAAGTAGAGCGATAGGATAACTTGGAGTGTACTGAAGGAATGAATATAAATTAAAGAAGCCAGGAAAATTTTCTAGAACTTGTGACACCGGGTAATAAAGAAGAAAAACGAGACGCTCTCCTGAAGGTAAGAGATAACGCCTGTCCATGACCATTGCAGCGATACAAAGAAATTTGAGTAACAAAAACAGCCTAATGCATCGCTGCTTTGGCGCTCATTACTTTGAGACTCGATGGTTAGTCTCAACAGCCCTGTAATTTTGCTACCCTTTAAACCAGAACACAGTAATGTTTACACACTAGTGCTTAGTGGCAGAATGTCTTGTACTGCAATCGTGTCTAGTGCCAAGAGCCCAGACGACTTCCTGTCAAGGAGACCTACCACCTACCATTCTTTCTTTCTTAATTCTTAAGTTAAATGACGTAACGTGATTCAAAACACTTGTTTCAAAATATTATATCGTACTAGTTGCGCCCATTGGTGTTACCCGCTACATGTTTACGGGATAAAAAGCCTATGTGTTAATCTTGCTACCTCCATACCAAATTTCATTCAAATCCGTTTAGTGGTTTTTGCGTCAAAGAGTAACAAACATCTATCCATCCATTTATCCAAACTTTCACATTCATAATTTTTTATTTATTTATAGCTGATAGGTTAGATGTTTGACCACAGCTAACCTGATGTTAAGTGATGGTGTGGTCAAAGATGGTAAAGCACACCTAGCCTGGAATGGAACTTTGTAGGATAAAACCCGATAGAAGAGCTACTCTCTTTACAAATTACGTATTCAACTTCAAACAGCCACAAAACATCAAAGCCGTGTAAAAGCAAACAAACAATATTTAAACATCGCTTATCAATATGACACAGAATCGTTCAGTTTACACGAGTCGTCGCCGATGACCGATAACCTGCCGATAGTCGCCGATAGCAAGCTGATAACAATACTTGACAAACAAAGAGTTGATCTGTTGCGAAACCGTGAGTCAGTTCCTGAATCAATATTGGAGTATACGAGGGGAGAGCGTCCGACTAGGACAGGGTACAAGACAGAGTTCCTATTTTTAATCGTAAGGAAAAATGTGCGACTGAAATCCAAGTCGTAGCAATGATAGCTCAGTGGTTAGCGCGGTAGGTTCGCATGCCGAAGGGCGTGGGTTCAAACCCCAACAATGAGCTTGAGCTGCCGGTGAAGGAAAACATCGTGAGGAAACCATATAGCATGGTGGTAGGGTACTTTCTAGTACTCGGCTGGCTAGCTACCACCCTCAAGTTGAAAATCTGCCGCCAAGCATCTAACGGTGTGTTCCGGCAGCCTCACTTGAGAGCCAGTTCCATTCCAGGCTAGGTGTGCTTTACCATTTTCGACCACACCTTCACTTAACATCAGGTGAGCTGTGGTCAAACACCTGGCCTGTCAACCATTAAAAAAAAAGAAAAAAAAGTCGTATTTTCGAAATACTCACATCACAAATTTTTTTTAATCATTTCTATGTAATCTTGGTGTGGGCAGTAAAGAGTTAGTCAATCAATCATACGCTGTCACAACGTATTGTTTTAACTACGCCTATTTTCACTCTAACACTGTTTTTTCTTTGTTTTCGGCGTCGAACTTTTGTGCATTTGCAAAACACAAAATTTTAATTTGCGATTCAAAATTTGCAATTATTTTATCAAAAATTTATAAAAACCACTGAGAGACGTTTTAGGTACAACATCATATAAAAGCACGTAAATTTGTTCACTAAATGTATACATAATAGTTGTACACACAAAAACGTGCCTTTTTCACTCGAACAAAAAAGTCTACTTTCTTTTGAATTGTCTTTTATGCTCGCTTATGTATTTTGTAAAATTTAAGTTCTACCTGAACTTAAATTCTATGTGTATTTAGAACACGCTCCAGTATCTAACTATCAAGACCGTTGCCACGTTATACAGTAAAACACAAACTGAACACTTCAAAGCACTCTTTTGACCGTTGAACCTAAAATACCTAGCTTTTAGCCTGAAGCTCTTACAGTCATGGTCATAAAAGCTAATATGCCATAACACTAATGCTTTCACTTGATACCTTTATCATGCTCGTGCAACGTAATTAGAACTAATTATATAGGGCAATTAGAACGTAAGAGTATAAATTATTATTACGAGAATATTATATGAAAACGGGTTATATTTTAGGTGTGGAATAATTTTGATAAAGTACGCTACGTTTTGTTGAGAGCTACTTGAATTAGTCGGTGTAGTAGAATAGATATATTAAATAAACTTTGTTTAGCTGCAAATAACTCACTTGTATGATAGACAAATAAATAATACCTACTGCATCTGCTAGGTGTGTATTTTTTTAATAATGTAAATAAATATCGTAGGACAATACACACAGCGCTATCTGACCCCAAACTAAGCCAAGCTTGTGTGATGGAAGTCAGATAACTGATAGAATACATAAATACTTTTTTTTTGTAAATATATAGTATGTATTTACAAAAAAAAGTATTTTATGTATTCTGTCAGCTATCTGGTTCCCATAGTGCAAGCTTTGCTTAGTTTGGGGCTAGATGGCGCCATGTTAAATGTCCTCCAATATTTATTTATGAATGTATTTATTCATTTATTCATTCAATCATTTATTTATTACTTAAATAAATAAATATCGTAGGACATTACACACAGCGCCATCTGACCCCAAACTAAGCAAAGCTTGCACTATGGGAACCAGATAGCTGACAGAATACATAAAATACTTTTTTTTGTAAATACATACTATATATTTACAAAAAAAAGTATTTATGTATTCTATCAGTTATCTGACTTCCATCACACAAGCTTGGCTTAGTTTGGGGTAAGATAGCGCTGTGTGTATTGTCCTACGATATTTATTTACATTATTAAAAAAATACACACCTAGCAGATGCAGTAGGTATTATTTATTTGTCTATCATACAAGTGAGTTATTTGCAGCTAAACAAAGTTTATTTAATATATCTATTCTACTACACCGACTAATTCAAGTAGCTCTCAACAAAACGTAGCGTACTTTATCAAAATTATTCCACACCTGTACTATCGAAGTCAAATAACTGATAGAATACTTAAATACTTTTTTTATAAATACATATGATGCATACAGTACACCCAGGCACAGAACAAACATTTGTTTGTACCACTTTATTTAATAATAAATTACTCGAAATAATGTATGCTATTATTTATTTCGCAACAGCAAACAGTTGTGCAATAGAGTTAATATTAGAGTTTGTATATTTAAATTAATTAAAGCACAGCCCACAACGCTATTCACAGGTAAAATTCAGTAAATATATTTCGCGTAAGTATCATTGGACATTTCACACAGCACCATCTAGCAAAACACTAAGCAAAGCTTGTACTATGGGAACCAAATAACCGATAAAATACTTAATTTTGAAAATATATTACTTCCGGCTTCGCACGGGTAAACAAAACTCGATTAACAATATAGCCTATCTTACTCAGTAGGTAATCATGTAGCATTCTAATGATGAAAGAATTCAGATCGGTCCAGTAGTTTCGGAGCCTATTCAATATAAAGAAAAATCAAATCTTTCCTCTGTATAATTAGTTTAGATGACAACTGTAACAGTTAGACATATGATATTACAGACTTTTTTGTAGCTGTCAATTTGCTTTATAAAACATCACTTCATTCTATTGTCAAAAGTTTTCGCTGCGCATGCTAAGTAAGGGTTTTTCGGTAAAATTTTCACAGCTTGGGTTACTTTATTGAAGTTTCCATACGGATCCCTTACTGTTTTTTAAATAAAATAAAGCCTATGTCCATCACGGATAAAGTAGCATTCTAATAATGAAAAAAATTTTTTTTTTTTACCTTACAGCTGTCTGTCAGATACTTATTTATTTATTGGATCAATTTACAAAAATCACGAATAGTTGTACAATACAATACATACACTGACGTACAAGATACATAGAAAGCATTCCGGCAAGACGTGCACAATTTTATGTATAAGTTCATATTGCATCGAAAACAGTACAAAATTTATAAATAACTATCTAATTAAACATAATGCCTTCAACCTACCATCTTTGGATTAATCTCAGACTTCAATAAATCAAAAGTATAAAATGGATATTAATTAGTCTTGTTGATTTTGATTTTGTACAAGTAAATTCTAATTATCATATTACCTACACCTTACGAGTAAATACAACTTGTTACACTTATTATTATATACATTTAAAAAACTAGCACACAACAATCATCAATGTTCGTTGAAAAATGCTTGTCTTGAAACATACGTGGGAATCGAATCCACGCTACAACTCATGATGTTGAGTTACTACCAAAAGAGCTAACATGGTAGTCAATACGAGACCGGAGCGCTTCCTGATATAAGTTTCAGCAACCTGTAATTCTGTTACTTGAAAAAAGGAGAATATTCACAACTCCTCCAGCGTTTTTCCATAGCCTCATTTTGTACTCAGAACCGACTGATATCGTATCCTGCAGTAAACCTTGAAAAATTCCATTGTCACTTGATCCTCCTCCTCTTGAAGAACAGTGGGTTCAAGAGGTCCTTGTTATCTGGTGTATACGTAATCGTTTTTATCTATACACAACAATTTAATCTGAAATAATGCCATGAATACAATGTAAGTATCAGTTTGCTGTCTTTGTATTCGCCGAGAGATTCGATTTATACGAGTTTCTATGATTTTCTCGGAATATGTTTAAGTATTTCTATTTAATTTTCTTGCTCTTTGTGTCAGTACTGCTACAGAAATGGTATTTATATATTTTCTATCAAAGCTTCACTCGGCGGTAATTCGGACTTACTATTTCATTATTTTTTAGGGTTCCATACCCAAAGGGTAAAACGGGACCCTATTACTAAGACTCCGCTGTCCGTCCGCCTGTATGTCTATCCGTCTGTTACCAGATTGTATCTCATGAACCGTGATAGTTACGACAGTCGACATTTTCACAGATGATGCATTTCTGTTCTGTTGTTGTTGTTAACAAATACCTACGAAAAATGAATAAAATAAATATTTAAGGGGCTCCCATACAACAAACGTGATGTTTTTGCTGTTTTTATAGATAACAGTACGGAACCCTTCGTGCGTGAGTCCGAGTCGCACTTGGAAGTGATAATTCAACATAATTAAGTTATTCAGATGTTTTTTTTCTCTGCATTTATCAACATAAGTAAAGTGACTTTCACGTGTAACCTTGCTCATATTTTAAAACAAAAAACATATCCAAACGCGCATCACACCGATAAGTAAGGTATCGTCAAATAAAATAGTCAGGTTATTATCGATAATGCGTTGAATTTATAACTCCCAGTTTACAATAAAGATAAAATTAACAACCTCCAAGTTCGTAGAGAGCTTCACACGAAGATAAGCACAGATGTGTCGCTCAAATGTAGTTCTCAATAATTAAGGTAAACCGGTTTTTAAGCGATGATAGCTCGGTGGTTAGTGTAGTCGGTTCATACGCCAATATGCGTAGGTTCAACCCCCAACAATGAGCTTTAGCTGTCTGTGAAGGAAAACATCGTGAGGAAACCATAGCCTGGTGGTAGGGTACTTTCTAGTACTCGGCTGGCTAGCTACTACCCTCAAGGCTCCGGCAGCCTCAGTTGAGCGCCAGTTTCATCACAGGTTAGATATATTTATCATATTCGACCACACCGTCACTTAAAATCAGGTGAGCTGTGGTCAAACACCCAGCTTGTCAACCATAAAAATAAATAATCACAGAACATTACTCACAGCGCTATCTGACCCCAAACTAAGTAAAGTTAATTGATATAACACTTAAATCGTTTTTTTTTGTAAATACATACAGTACACCCAGGTACAGAACAAACATTTGTTAATATCGCAAAATGCTTGTCCTGGGTGGGAATCGAACCCACGCCCTTCAGCTCTTGGAGTAGACATACTACCAATGAACCAACAGGGCTGTCTGAAGTTATGGCTCTGTATTTTTTTCGTCTACAGTATTCTGTAGTGCCGTCGCTTCCACCTTCACTGTATTAACGCAGTGAATTTCTCCAATTAGTAAGGCTTTTATCAAATTAATAGCTTCAAAGTAACGTGTGGAGTCCGGTTTTTGGAGATTCTAAGTTATTGTACTTTGGAATTTCGGTGTCACTAAGGTTAATGCAATACGTTCTGTCTAGTTAGAAAAAGTTTCATGCGATAAATTTATGTGGTCACATCGCACTAATACAATAAAAGCGAAAGTTTGTCTGTATGTTGTTGTTCACGTGATAGTGGCTTGACGGATTTGGTTAAAATTTAGAATGTAAATAATTGATACCTTGGTACTACCTACACATAAGCTACTTCTTAAATCGAAGACATCGTTCCTAGATTACAGTAAAGTTCTTAAACAAATGTACAACTTTGATTTCAGTCTCTAACATAATTATACACAATTATGTAAATATTTATTTATGTATGTAATTATGAATATTTTTAAAACATTAAAAAAATGTATGTTTTTTGTTTGTGAATAACATTTTTATGAGTTGTAACATATTTATTTAATTGGAGGAGGAGGAGGCTTCAGGTGACCAGAATGCTGGTATCTACTTTGGTCAAAAGTTAAGCATTGCCATCCAGCGTGGCAATGCTGCCAGCATTCTGGCCACATATCCCTCCTCTGACGGATTTTTAGACTAAGTTTTTTGTACAAATAAATAAATGAAGTATACGTTTTGTAAATAGTATTAATTTAAGGTGTTTTTAATTTTGTTTAATAAATATTCATTACTTTTATTCAATTGCTTCATGTAGATAGATAGAAACTCTTAATTGTGCACACCAGAAATAGAAAAATGTACAGAAAACAAAAGAATCTTACGACTACTTAGTGCCACAAGTGACGGATTTTTCGCTAAAAGCGATATCTTCCAGGCAACCAAGATAGGACACAAGTTACTGATTAAGAACAGACGGGAGATATCTACTCGTTTTTTTTGTGTTTGTTTTCTTTTGATGCATGCCTACTTTCATAGGGATGACTAGTAGAAAATTATGAAATACCAGCGGACGCCTCGCGGTTTCACCCGCGTGGTTCCCGTTTCCGTGGGAATACAGGGATGAAAAGTAGCCCATGCCACCCGGGGAAATAATTTTTGAAATCGGTCCAGTAGTTTCGGAGCCTATTCATTACTAACAAATTAACAAACAAATCTTTCCTCTTTATAATAGTATAGATAGATAGATTAGGTCCTTTTATTGTACATTGTACATGACTGTATGAAAAGTGTAAGGTTAAATTACTTGGTGGTAGATCTCCTTAGCTGGAGGTCGTCTAGGTAGGTACCACCGCAGTACCAGTTATTCTGCCGCCAAGCAGTAGTGTGTAAACATTACTGTGTTCCGGTTTGAAGGGTAGGTACTGCAGCTAGCGAAATTACTGGGCTGTTGAGACTAACCATTGAAAGTCTCCAAAGTAATGAGCGCCAAAGCAGCGATGCCCTGGACATTGTTTTGTTACTCAGAGTTCTGTGTATCGCTGTTATGGTCATGGACAGGCGTTATCTCTCACCATCAGGAAAGCGCCTCGTTCGTCTCATTATTTTTTACATAAAAAAAAAAGTGTGAAGAAAAAAAAACATTTCCGTAACGGTAAATGTTTATTCTGTGTCTGGGTGTTCTGTATTTATTATAAGTATGTATTTACTAAAAAAAAGGGCCTATATAAGTGTTTTATCAGCTTTTTATTTACCATACCGCCACTTGTGGCAATATTTAATAAGGTTCTTTTGTTCTCTGTATTTTTTTCCAGTTTATGGTGTGCACAATAAAAACTTTTATCTATCATATTACAAGCTTTGGGGTTAGATAGCGTTGAGTCAAAAGTCCTGCAATATCTATTTTTATTTACCAACGGACGTTTTTTTAATGTGTGTAACGAATTCTCACTAAAATATATTTTAGTGAGAATTCGTTACATATAACGAATTTCCTCGACTATTTTTAAAAGACCACTGTAAAACCTATCTCTTGTAGCGCAAATGTAAAATATTATAACGTACAGTTCAAGTAATAGTAATAATTTCCAGTAACGACTTGGCATTGTCGCGAGACGCAAAGCGTCTAGGAAATGGTGGTACATTGCGATTCATATTTTGCACAAGTCATATTGCTTGTATTGTTATCATAGATGATGTTGTATGGTGCGTTCAAGATAAATATTTATTCAAAGCACTAACTACATCAAATCATTTCAATTCAAATTTAGCCTTTAACAATTTTTTTAGTATCATATTTGTTTTAAAATTTGATCTAATCAATTATTTTGCATTACTTAAGTTTTCATTTTAAGAAGTTTTTTTATGACATTTTGTGTCAATAATATTGTAAATCGACTTCTATGTTTAGGCGAGTCACACAAAGTAATTCACGGTCGAGTCCAGTTATGCCTTAGTAAAGTAGTGGTGACTTTGCTACAAGGAGTTTTGGAAGCATCACGAAAAGTTGTTCACCTGTAAAATTTTCTAACACGTGCGCTTTTAATTCTGTACTTTATGAATAAAACACCACAATTTTTATACGTACACACTCGAAAAAACGCAAGTGTTTTGAAATTGGAAATACAATGGGGCAAATACAAATGACATTCTTCTTTTCAATAGTTTTCATTGGTTATAGTAGATAGTAGTAAATAAAAATATACATTAAAATCGGTATAAAATCAAAAAATATCAAGGGGCAAGTGGTTACTGCAGAGAGAGGAGGATTTTAAGACTTGTGATTATTTCAATTATATTTTTAAAGTTTATTAATTAGTTCTAGATACATTAAGTAAGATATTTTATTAAACAAAATAAATATAAAAAATCTTAAATTAATACAATTTACAAAATGTATACAAAAAAACTTAATCTAAAAGTCCGTCAGAGGAGGGATATGTGGCCAGAATGCTGGCAGCATTGCCACGCTGGATGGCAATGCTTAGCTTTTGACCAAGGTAGATACCAGCATTCTGGTCACCTGAAGCCTCCTCTAAACGTTTGTAAGTAAGATTAGGTATTTAATTAATAAGTTGTAGTCAAATTAGTTAAATTTAAGTCCTCATCACTGTTGTAACTGAAATAAGCTAAATATATACCTTGAATATTTAGAAAATATCGCTTTAAATTGATAAAAAATATGTGAAATCCTTTTTTTTTTTTTATGTAAGAAGTAATGAGACGAACGAGACGTTCTCCTTATGGTAAGAGATAACGCCTGTCCATGACCATTGCAGCGATACACAGAACTTTGAGTAACAAAACAAAGTCCAGTGCATCACTGCTTTGGCGCTCATTACTTTGAGACTTTCGATGGTTAGTCTTAACAGCCCAGTAATTTAAATTGACAAGTTTTATGCATTTTACAGAAACAAAATGTAATATGAATATTCCAGGCGAAGTATTTCCATAGTTGTACAAGACACGCAGGTAGTACTCCAATAATAATACCTCGCATACTTTTATCTTACGAAATATTATTGCTTTTCAACTTTTATGGCAGTCGTGGAGTGGTATATTTTGGAATATAGCTGATGTTATGGCGGGTGTAGGTACTAAAGAAAACTGACAAAACGAGTTATGAGCACTTGAAGAGGTTATGGTTCATTTTGACGAGTAATTTGAAAACATAATACATTACTTACAACACTGGACTGGAGGTAAAAATGAACGCAAAATAAGCGTAATTTGAACTTAAAATAATATATTTTAAGAGTTTTTTCTCTTGATAGAGATAATGAGCTTGGAATTCGCTTAATTGATTAACCTTTATAGGAATTTAGATAAGAAAGATTATTTTCATTTTACAATTATTATTATTTATGTATTACAAAAAAAGTATTTAAGTAAGTTTTCTTTCAGGTATCTGACTTTCATAGTACAAGCTTTACTTAGTTTGGGGTCAGACAGCGCTGCGTACAATGATATACAAAAAACATTTTACAGAATATGCAATAGCAAAGTAATGGATTTAATTTCCAATACAAAACAAGTTCGTTTTGTAGAAATATTACATTCTCTTTATAACCTACTCAAAAACCTCTTCGATTTGACATAGAAGTAATTTTGTGAGATAATCCTCGGCATCTGTTACCGAATCACTGTTAGGGTCATGTCGCATTAGGATCTTTATACCTACAGGTACTTAGTCTTATGTATACCGAATAAGCCCTCTTTTTTATAAGCTGTCTCACTGCGTGGCGTGGACCTCATCTCTTTGAGAGAAGAGTAAGGCCATAGTCCATAATGCTGCCCAAGTGCGGGTTACTGTGCAACTTCCCACATCATCGAGAATTTTTAAACTTTTTTTAAAACTTTTTTTTAAACTCTTGGGCATGTATGTTTCATCACGATATTTTCTTTCTCCGTTTGAAGTCATCGGCAATACACACAGGTTTTTCAAATGTATATAATTTACTTAATCAAGAGAATACTTGTTCTACGAGTGTGTTTGTTTAAGGTAGACATAAAAATATCGAAATGCTAAAGTTTGCATGATTCGGATGGTTAGCGTAGAATTTGTTGTTGAATATTATATTTTTACCACCAACGTTCGAAATGTTTAGATATTTAATTAAGTCTTTATTGTAAACTTACAAAATAACATGTCCAAAAGGAGGGCTTAAAGCATTTCTGCCAGCCATGCTCACAGTATATAAAATATGGTTGCAGGCGCGCATCAAAACAAACATAATTATGTATTAAACAAAAAACTTTTCGATTTTATACATATTTTAGCTATTATAAAAAGAGAAATGAAACTATTTTTCTTTGTATTTTTGAAATAGATTAATATGATGCCTTATTCAAAGTAAGTGAAATATCAAAATGTTAAATAAATCAACAATTACAAAACGCAATTTTAATAAACAGGTTTTCTAGATATGAAACCGTAAGCTAACAGTAAAAAAACATGAAAATAAAAGTTTGAAATTATGTTGTACTACAAAATACGTGTCTATACATATACATACATGTATTTGGTTAGTCCCGATGGCATGTCACCTTCAACAGAACATATTTCATCATTATGATTATTAAATCGAACGGTTAACTTAAGGTTTACCATAAAACATTAATAACTAACAACAATGTTTAAAAAGTTTACGAACAGGTCGGATGTACTGCTTTCCCCAGCAGCATAGTTTTAAGATGTGTTTCGTCAGCTTAACACGGTTCCCATGGTTTTGTGGCTTGTTTAACCAAGTTGTTTTAAAATAATTTATTTTACGTTTCGAATTCAATTTAAGCTTATTAAAATCAATCAACGGACTTGGAACACACATTTCTATCAAGATGAATGGTAAACAAAGTGTTCTAAGCAGTGATATATTTGTACTACGACTTATATGACGCGAACCAAACATTTACAACGCCAATTTTATTCATCAACTGCAGAGCAGTGTAACTCTACATAGTAGAAAACAAAGTTGCTAAGGCAGCGAGCGAAATTAGTAACTATTGACGCTAACCATCGAAAGTCTCAAACTAATGAGTACCAAAGCAGCGATACCCAACTTTCTGATTTTGCTACTCAAATTTCTGAGTACCGCTGAAATGGTTTCGGACAGGCATCAGAAAAACATTTCATTCTAAAAAAGTTTGCTCTACTAAACTTGGTGGTAGATCTCCTTAGTAGAAGATATTGAAGGGTACTACTGCAGCTAGCGAAATCACAGGGCTGTTGAGACTAACCATCTAATGTTTCAAAGTAATGAGCGCCAAAGCAGCGAAGCCCTGGATTTTGTTTTGTTACTCAAAGTTCTGTTTATCGCTGCAATGGTCATGGCAGCGTTATCGCTTGCCATCAGGAGAGTGTCTCGTTAGTCTCATTACTTCTATATAAAAAAAAAGTATATTAACATGAGAGTAATTGTCAAAATTAAAGTTATAATTTTTTATTTAGGACAACTTTTTCCAATTTGTTAGTAAGAAAAAAGCTTAAAAACTAAGTGTTGTTCCCTCCGCACCGCTATCGGCAAGACAAATACAAGTGAGGGACTATAAAAGTCCTTCATCATCATTATCATCATCTCAGCCATATGCCTTCCATTATTCGCAAAAATATCATAATCGTGCGGATCGCCTGCTCATGTTCTCAGGATACTCTTAGGACTCTCCCATACCCTCCGCATCAGCGATGCCACCTTCACCACCTATTTGTTGTAATAAAATAATTTCTGATCAACTGATTTGAAATAACAACGCAACACTAGTGCATCAAAACTCCTATTTATAGTCTTAATCAAAATAAAGAACGTAATGAAAACAGAAATTCCAATTTCATACCTAACAACCATCTTTTCCCAACTAACATACGGAACCATAAAAGTGTATATTAGCGAAAACGAGCAGATGCAAGCGCTTTATGATGATTACACGTCAAGAAACAATAGGCGCTTAATGTTCACAAACAGAGTTAGCCGAGAGATAGTGCTTACTAGATACGTCCTTATTGCTCATAAAGATTCACACATTTGTAAGCGTATCTTTTACAACATAGTAACTTTAAAAGATTGTCTAGCCCACAAATAGCGGTGATTTTACCATCAGATACTGTCTGCCTATTTGCCGTAGTTTCTATAGAAATGTGTCTTTCATACATCGATTAGTTTTGATATAAATCGGCAGACTAGGTGTTTGAATACAGCTCACCTGATTTTAAGTGTCGGTACGGTTGAAAATGGTAAACACACCTAGCCTGGAATATGACTGTCTTTTGGAATACATCGTCAGGTGCTGGGCGGCAGGTTTTCAACTTGGGGGTAACTACCCCCAATCCAGTAGAAAGTACGCTACCATCATGCTATGGTTTCCTAATCATGTTTTTCTTAACCAGCAGCTTATTGTTGGAATGTTAACCCATACCTCCACGCTAGCCACTGAGCTATCATCGCTACAAAATTATGATTTCTAGTTTTTTTTTTCGTTACATGCGCTATATTTCTGTCTATACTATTATAAAGAGGAAAGACTTGATTTTTTGTTTGTTTGTTTGTATTGAATAGGCTCCGAAACTACTGGACCGATCTGAATAATTCTTTCATTATTAGAATGCTTCATTATCACTGAGTGACATAGGCTATATTTATATTGTTAATCCAGTTTTGTTTTTCCGTGCGAAGCCGGGGCGAGCTGCTAGTGTTATATAAATTGGATGGTACGAGTATCTATGCCATCTCTATATCTTTAGGTAAATTCTTTTCTCTACCACTTGCTACTCCATCCCTTTTCGTCGGTAAGCACGTCACGCACACCCTCTCGTGCTAACGATTGTATCCACAGAAAGTGGCTCGGTTGTCACGCTTACAACGGTAACGGTTCCCGCTCGATGCCGCTTCTGTTAATCATTAGTTCTATGTGATTTACATGTGTCAATTGAAGCCCCATTATGGAGTAAAGTTTTATTATGTGTTTATAAAAGACCTTTTTTAAATTCATAATTATCGTGAATTGTGTTCAATTAAAAATTAACATGACTTTATTTTCAAGCCTCCTGTAGCTAATTAATGATTTATTGAGCTACTGCATAACTTTTTTTTGTAGTCGACAGGCTATGTGTTTGACCACAGCTCACCTGATGTTAAGTGACGGTGTGGTTGAAGATGGTAAAGCACACCTAGCTTGTAATAGAACTGGCTTTCAAGTGAGACAACTGGAACACACCGTTAGGTGCTTGGCGGCAGATTCCCAATTTGAGGTTGGTAGCTAGCCAGCCGAGTAAAAATATCCTACCACCATGCAAAAGCTAAGTCCAACGTAAAAAGTAATCAAATGTTCTACTCTAATCTTATTTGACAAAATAAAATATCTTAATAAATACCTTCTATTTACAGGTACAAATAAGTAATTTGTAATACTATAATATTGTAATATTATAATTTGTATAGACATAAAATCTAATTTGTATATACATTTATAGAACTAACGTATTTCAGCTTTTCACTAAATGTTGTCTTTGGGTGTAATAAGTTGAAAAGGGGTGATAGCACTAATTTATGAATAACTTTTCCTATGAACACAACTTTGAAATCGAGCGAAAAATCAGTTGTTGATCGTGTAAGTATGAAGCAGTTGTTTTTTGTATAGTTTTGTCTATATAAAAAACTTTATAATTATAAGTAGAATGTCTCCTTTTCGGCTTCGAACACACGCTTGTTAAATTGTATACATATTAAATTGAAGATACTTACATAAATAAAGATCTGAATCAAAAATTTTCAAGAACTTACGTCGCTTTGTCTTCTCTACTGAAGTACGTCTCATTTCAATTAAAAGGATTTAGTCACATTAACAAAGTCGCCGTGTTACTTAGTTCACGTAGAAGAGGAATACTTTCTTTTTTTTTTTATGTAAAAAGTAATGAGACAAACGAGACGCTCTCCTGATGGTAAGAGATAACGCCTGTCCGTGACCATTGCAGCGATACACAGAACTTTGAGTAACAGAACAAAGTCCAGGGCATCACTGCTTTGGCGCTCATTACTTTGAGACTTTATGGTTAGTCTCAACAGCCCAGTAATTTCGCTAGCTGCAGTACCCTTGAAACCGGAACACAGTAATGTTTACACACTACTGCTTAGCGGCAGAATAACTGGTACTGCGATGGTACCTACCTAGACAATCTCCTGCTAAGGAGATCTTCCACCAAGTAAATACATTTTGTGTACACCACTGAAAACATTGAGTTTGTTTCATTTTCTCTATGTTTACAAAATCTACATACGCAAATTAATGTATTTACAATTCATCATTCAAACGTTTGTTTTTGGTCATATGGAAAACACGCAGCCACGAAAACAATATATCTACAAGCTTAATTAAAAACACACTAGTAAATGTTTTTTTTTTCTACTAATTAAGAGCCAGTGTCACTGGAGATGATATTATACATATCGTAGGACATTACACACAGAGCCATCTGACCTCAAACTAAGCAAAGCTTGTACTTTGGAAGTCAGATAACTGGTAGAATACTTAAATACTGTACATTCTAATAATAAATACAGAACACCCAGACACAGAACAAACATTTGTTTACCACAAACTTTTTGTCATTGGTGGGAATCAAACCCACGCCCTTCAGCTCTTGGAGCAGACATATTGCCAATGAACCAACAGGGCTGTCATGATGTAAGGTTTCAAACGAAACACTATACATACAAATCTGTTAAAGAATTTAAAAGTTATGGTGGAATAAAGAAACTCACATACCTACATACATGTAGGTAGGTACTCTGAAAACATGATACTAAATAAAAAATAATAAAATAATTATCATAGAACATTACACACAGCGCCATCTGACCCCAAACGAAGCAACGCTTGTACTATGGGAGTCAGATAACTGATAGAATACTTAAATAATTATTTTTTTTGGAAATACATACAGTACACCCAGACTAAGAACAAACATTTGTTTTATATCACAAAATGCTTGCCCTGGGTGGGAATCGAACCCACGCCCCACAGCTCTTAAAGCAGACATGCTACCAATGAACCAAAACTGTCAAAACTCTTTTTATTTAGACAGTCGTGTAAAAATAAAATAAATTAGGTATTATTTTTAGGTTCACGTTTCCAATACAAATCAAAAGTCTATTATTGAATTATGATTATTATTGCGCTAGTGTTCGTTTGAAATGTATTTTCAACCCACACAGGAGCATTCTTCATACTTATTTAGTGCCCGTACCCACACAGTAATGACTAGTTTACTACAATGTATTCTATGAACACAAACTACTAAAATAGTCGAGGTGTGAAGAAATGAGAGGTCGCTCACAAAATAATTTAAAAACAAACTGTACTCTGGCATTCTACATGTAATATTTTTTTTTAATTTAGAATTTGCGATTTTATTAGAATAGATAAACAAGAATAGTATTATTTAGTGGTGAACGATTACGGGCTGAAAATAATGATTGTGACCTTCATTATTTTTCATGTCATTGTAGGTGGTACTTGCTGGTAGGACTCTAGGTCGTCTAGGTAGATACCACCGCAGTATCAAATATTCTGCTGCTAAGATAGATAGATAGATAGATAGATAGATAGATAGATAGATAGATAGATAGATAGATAGATAGATAGATAGATAGATATATAGATAGATAGATAGATAGATATAACTTTTTATTGTGCACATCATAAAGTACAGAAAACAAAAGAACCTTATGAACTAGTGTCACAAGTGGCGGCCTAAGCAGTAGTGTGTAAACATTACTGTGTTCCAGTTTGACGGGTACTGCAGCTAGTGATATTTCACGATTGTTGAGACTAACCATCGAAAGTCTCAAAGTAATGAGCGCCAAAGCAGCGATGCCCTGGACTTTGTTTTGCTACTCAAAGTTATGTGTATCGCAGCAATGGTCATAGACACGCGTTATCTCTTAACATCAGGAGAGCGTCTCGACCGTCTCATAACTTTTATATAAAAATATGAGACGCCCGAGTCGGTGTTCCCCGATAGATAAAATCTGGGTGCCTTCAAGTTGCGAGTGAGTAGAATTCTTCTAGGTAAGCGTGTTCCATCGTAGGCCGCATCTTTGCGGTCAAACGCAAGCCTTTTCTGAAATGCTACAGATAAGAAAGTTGCTCCCAGTATTAGACTTTCCAAATGCAACTGCAACTCTGAAAAGGGAACAATAAAGTTTTTATTCCTGACAGGAACACTCGAGATCTTCTACACAGCAGGGTAACCCGACTCCACCCGTCTAGTCGTCTGTACGGGACGTTGAAATCTGTGGTGAATGTAATATTATACTACGCCAAAGATTAGCGGTGCAGATAATTATGCTGTTTGAAACCGGACAAATCCATTTTGGTGATGTGCCGATTTGGTAAAAAACGCACATGTCAGTTTTCACCGGCCGTCTTTGAAAACCCCGTATAAACACGCGAAAACGTAAGTTCGGGGACAATTTTCATTGAAGAAAATTATAAATTTTCACAACTACGTCTTGCAAAAAAAAACACGAAAATATATTAAAATGTTTTAAACCACAATCGAATAAAATTAAATGTCTATTTACTTTTTTTCTTATTCTACAAAAGCAATTTCAAATCAAAAGCTATTGATCTCTTAATTTTTTTTTTTATTTATCGTAAGATTTTTTCTAATTAAGCTTGTTAAATCCTAAATCAAATTATTGCTCAGCATCTGCAAGTAGATGTAGACAAAAGCTTACTTATTTTAAATTACTTATAAAATTCATAAGCATAAAATTGGAGTGGTGGTCTAGGCAAAGTAAGCGGAGCGATATTATTTGTCTGGTATATACTTCACACACTTTCAATCTTTTATCAAGCAACTTATAAATAAATAATAATAAATAATAAATAAATATCATAGGACATTACACACAGCGCCATCTGACCCCAAACTAAGCAAAGCTTGTACTATGGGAATCAGATAACTGATAAAATACTTAAATACTTTTCTTTTTTTTTTTGTAAATACATACTTATAATACATACAGTACACCCAGACACAGAACAAACATTTGTTTTATATCACAAAATGCTTGTCCTGGGTGGGAATCGAACCCACGCCCTACAGCTCTTGAAGCAGACATGCTACCAATGAGCCAACAGGGCATTTACATTACATGCATATCAATTATACCTTCTGTACACCTCTCAGTCTTTGGCACTACAATATTGCCTTGAAAGCAGAACATGGAACCGCATTGGCGCCTAGTTGTCGTTGCCACTATCACTGGTTAGCAAACAGTTATGAACCTTTCATTCGTTAATTTCGTACATTCAATCTTTTTTTTCTATTTAAACGCTGACGAAGTCGCGGGTAACAGCTAGTTTATCTATAAATGACTTCGCACTCTTTACATTTTTCAAATAATCAGTTTTGGACTGTCTTGTTCAGAACATTTCACTATTTAGATAGAAATAAAACGATGGTCACTGATAAGAGCATAATATGAAAGCGACTGAACCAATTTGCCTGATTTCTTTTTCTATCTATACTATTATAAAGAGGAAAGATTTGATTGTCTTAGACAAGACAGATTAAGATTATCTTAGGTTTAAATTTGATTTAGTTATGACATTTTAAATATTTTTTTACTGAACAATTGACCAATTAATTATCATTATTTAATTTAATTTATTCTTAAATCCTAATTCTTATCTAGATACTTTTAAAAAATGTTATGGTAATGCACCTAGACTTGCATAGTTTTGGAACGCGATAGGTACAGATTAAAAAAATTGAGTATTTGTATTTATTGTTATGAATATTATTGCATTATGTTTTGTATGTTATGTAATAAATAAATAAATAGATTATTTGTTTGTTTCTATTGAATAGGCTCCGAAACTGCAGGGCCGACTCTCTTTTCTTTTTAACTCTTTCACCGTTGGCAAGCTACACTATCCCGGAGTGACATAGCTTATTTTTTATCTCTGTATTCCCCCGGGAACGTGAACTACGCGGGTGAAACCGCGAGGTGTCAGCCAGTTTTTTATAATTCGAATGAGGATTATAGATCGAAACCGAAATTCTAGCTCTACATAGTACCGAGAGTTCAGCTAGTTTAATTAATAAATTAAAAATTTCGTAAACTTGTCGTACGAAAATAACTACAAATGCGTAATCTACCAGAATGCTGATGACCAAAGCCTTTCAGTCCTCTGGTGACATTATTGACAAGAGAATGATCAATAGACGGCCCACTGGCGATTACGGTTCGTTTTACACACAGGGTGTGATTGAAATCACTGAAGCATTCATAGAAGATGATCATAGGAATAGTTTAGACCTTATCAGTATATGTGCACAGTTTCAAATTGACTACTCGAGTAGTGATGTGTGAAAAATGTGTGATGTTGGCTTTGTGATTACTTGGTGGTAGATCTCCTTAGCATGAGGTCTAGGTAGGTACCACCGCAGTACCAGTTATTTGGCCGCCAAGCAGTAGTGTAAACATTACTGTGTTCCGGTTTGAAGGGTACTGCAGCTAGTGACATTACTGGGCTGTTGAAACAGACAGTTAACCATCGAAAGTCTCAAAATAATGAGCGCCAAAGCAGCGATGCCCTGGACTTTGTTTTGTTACTTAAAGTTCTGTGTATCGCTACAATGGTCATGGACAGGCGTTATTTCTTACCTTCAGGAGAGCGTCTCGTTCATTTCATTACTTTTAACATTAAAAAAAAAAATCTTTGGCGCTCATTACTTGTTAATTTTAATGCTTGTATTTCGGCACTTTATGAATAAAACACCACCATTTTTATGCATAAACACACGAAAAAACACTAGTTTTGGAATAAAAATCAACGAGGCTACACGACTCTTTCCGTGTTTCCGCCAACTCCTCTTTTTCAATGATATTTACCTTTTCAATGATATTTAATATTTATAACCTCAAAACACGCTATGAAGGAAAAAATAAACAAAAAACAACAATTTATGTTTTTGCGGATGCCTGGAAATCAACTTCAGTCTCAAAAGCCATTTAACAAAAAACCTATTAATCATAACGTAATACAAATAATTGCTTTCCTTGACATTTCAATGTATCTGTTAAACTTCTAAAAGAATTTTCTTAAAACGCCATAAAAAGTAGGTTGAACCTAAAAATAGGGCTCGTTTAGCGCCCAACCCTTAGACTAAGAAACTTTTGAAACGTGGAAGCGAAGTCTATTCACTCGTTTTATGTCCGCGAAGTTTCAAGGCATTCGTGAGTTTTGTTTGTGACGCTTTGGAAAGTAAATCTCTATTAACTAGGCTTTTTATTTCAGTAGTTCTAATATTGTGTTACGTGTTTTACTCGCTGTATTAGGTACCTAATTCTGTTTTTATGTTTTCGCAGGTAAATCCACATTACTAATTTGATAATAAGGCTGCAGTTGCATTTATGTGAGTACTATTAAATTTAGGCGATACTACGCTTAGTTTTAACAAATCTAAGAAAGTAAGTAAATTTGTTTGGAATTTACAATTCGTAGCGATGATAGCTCAGTGGTTAGCGCGGTAGGTTCGCATGCCGAAGGGCGTGGGTTCAAACCCCAACAATGAGCTTGAGCTGCCGGTGAAGGAAAACATCGTGAGGAAACCATAGCATGGTGGTAGGGTACTTTCTAGTACTCGGCTGGCTACCACCCTCAAGTTGAAAATCTGCCGCCAAGCATCTAACGGTGTGTTCCGGCAGCCTCACTTGAGAGCCAGTTCCATTCCAGGCTAGGTGTGCTTTACCATCTTCGACCACACCTTCACTTAACATCAGGTGAGCTGTGGTCAAACAACTAGCCTGTCAACTATAAAAAAAAAAAAAAAACTAAATAGTTTTCTACGACATTTTTTTGTTGTTGTTGTTTGTAACTATCAAATCTTTTTAGGACTAATTTAGGACATCTGTAACTAAAAAACTGACTATATGGGAGTCGGACTCGCGCACGATGGGTTCCGTACATTATTTATAAAACAGCTAACAGGATATCTAAAAAAATCACGTTTGTTGTATGGAAGCTCCCTAAAATATTTATTTTGTGACAGACGGACAGACAGGCAGACGGACGGGCAGCGGAGTCTTAGTATTAGGGTCCCAATTTACACTTTGGGTACGGAACCCTAAAAATTGATAAAGGTCAGAAATCTTAAAATTTATTTCAATTGTTTTCAAAGCGAAACTAAAAATAACATTGTATTATTTTAAAACTAAACAAGTATCATTTTTCCAAAAAACCCATCTTAATTCTACTAAGCCCAAACTCTGCTTGGGTTCTTTGTTTCAGTATGGAGTTCTGGTGATATCTTCTGGTTTGATGAAGCCGGAAATCAGGGTAGTTCGTTGGAAATAATCTAGTGACCGTTAGCATTACTGAAAAGTCACAGAAAAACAAAATATGTAATAACTAAGTAATGACTTTCCCTACAGTATTTACGTATATCGAGAGTTTATTTTCATTTTTTGGGGTTACTTTGGATTGTTTTTTTATCGAGGAAACTGCATGTCATCATGTTTCTAAATTGTATAATGTATAGAGTGAATCCTTAAATGTCTTAAATTAAAACCTCATAAATGAAGTTTTAGTAATAACGAAAAAACGAGGGATTAAACATTTCCAATTCTACACGATAGAGGCTTAACTTGGATGACATATTTTTTCTAGTTATTTCGGCTTAAAAATATTTGACTTTTACCTTGGAACCAATTTTAATGAAATTTCTATGGAAGCAATCAGTTAAAATAAGAAATATTTTTCCAAATCAGTTAAATGATGGATTTGACAAACATAAAAAAACAACCGAACTGAGAACTTCCTCCTAGAAGTCGGTTAAAAATAAACATTCGCACTACACGTAAACCATTATACTTCCTATCAAATTCTAAGTTGTTTGGGTACTCGAATAACTTTAAACTTTATAATGGAAAGTCCTGAGCCGCGTTCAGTCACGCAATCCATTCGGTTTGGAAATAGGACGTTCGGATCATTAGCCATGGACCTCGTTACAGTGTAGAAAAAAAACAGAAGACTAATTTCTGTTCGATCAAAAAATTTAAAAAAATAATATTAACTATGTATTTAAAAAAAAACATGATTTCGATATTTTAACAATTCCCCATTTGTCCAAATCTGGTCAGGCACGTAAAGTTATAGTGGAATAAAGAAATTCCCGTACATGCATGAACTCTGAAAACATTGCACTTCTATTATAATATAGTAACTTGATAACTGTTAGTAACTAGTAACCAAAAAAGTATGACCAAATATCAAAAAGACGTCAACACACACAACACGAATATTCAAAATTTACAAAAGTTAATAGAAAACCAAACATTTATATACCGTAGTGTTGTCAAACTAACAGCTTCATCGAGACTTATTGCCTTTTGACCTACTCGACTCGACGCCCTGTGACCAAACCTCACTCAATATAGGAGTACATGTTCTCGGCGACGCTTGCCATCCATC
The DNA here is from genome assembly GCA_905404145.2 of Biston betularia. Taxonomy (NCBI): domain Eukaryota; kingdom Metazoa; phylum Arthropoda; class Insecta; order Lepidoptera; family Geometridae; genus Biston; species Biston betularia. Next base: position 2,085,481 of record FR989863.1, read on the forward strand.
ACCCGAGGAAATTATACTGAAGATTAATAATAAAGCTATTAAAGACGCGGGTGTTGGCGCGAACCGTGCAGAGTTTAGCACGTTTACGAAGGAGGTTGTACCTACTAAGTGTACAATTGTACATGTGTAATGAATGAATATATTTTCCACTAGCGGACGCCTTGCGGTTTCACCCGCGTAGTTCCCGTTTCTGTGGGAATACAGGGATAAAAAGTAGCCTATGTCGTCCGGGGATAGTTTAGCTTCCCAACGGTGAAAGAATTTTTGAAATCGGTCCAGTAGTCTCGGAGCCTATTCAATACAAACAAACAATCAAATCTTTACTCTTTATAATAGTGTAGACTATCGGGCCGTCCCGGCTTCGCACGGGAAAACAAAACTTGTTTCAAAATATAAATTTAGCCTATGTCACTCAGTGGCAATATAGCATTCTAATGATGAACGGATTATTCAGATCAATCCAGTAGTTTCGGAGCCTAACTATTCAATATAAACAAACAAACAATCAAATCTTTCCTCTTTATAATTAGTGTATACTATCCTATGAAACTTAGGTTATTTATTAGGTTATATTTTTTAGTATGAAACTGGTTTTGACACATTTTTGTTACAATCGGAGTATTCGATATACATAAAATTAAACGGGAATACGCATAAAAACCGCATTAGTAAAACAAAAAGGTATTAAATCTAGTTAATAAAAAAAATGTAGCTAAAGGGTCACGGACCCCAGTGTCTGTGGAGCGTATAATTATAAATAAAAATAATCTAATTAATACAAAAATACATGTCATATTGAGAAGACTAATTTCTGTTCTCGATAGTGATGACTTAGAAATTGCTAATTCGCACTAATATTTAAAAAAAATCAGCCATTTATCAATAAGTTGAAATTTTTAGAACGAATTTGAATATATGTACTAAAATTGTGTATTGATGTATTAACTTCATGGGAGATCTCCTTGGCAGGAGGTTGTCCAGCTAAGTACCACCGCAGTTCCAGATATTCTGTTGCCAAGCAGTGGTGTGTCTTACTATCAGGAGAGTGTCTTGTTCGTCTCATTACAGTTACATAGAAAAGGAGAGTAATAAGGACTGTCGACAGAAGTTAAAACTTAAAAAGTTTTTACTTCAAAAATTAATTAGAATAATTTTAGTAGAAATAAGTTAACCACGATATTGTACGTGCAGTAGATGAATATAGGTCAATGATGAAGTTCATTACAAACAAGACAATGAACAAGGACTATGTAAGTTTTACGATAAAATATGTAGAAAATAAAGCACGCAATCTAGAACCTTATCTACACAGTACGAGTATCATGTCCTTGATACATCCAATCAGGGCAAAAACAATCGCTTTCTCGACTTACACAAACAAATAATACAAATATCTAATTTCATTAATCCAATGTAGTAGCGAATGGATGATCGTAAACGATCCGCAGTGACTGATGTCGGCGGAGAACCATTCGGCGATGAAATGGGGACTGCTAATAAACAGCTGGCTGTTTTACAACTGACGTTTAACGACACGACAAGCGACGAAACAGATTCGAATTTTGTATTGTTAGGCGATGATATTCTATGATATTTTATTTCTTTATTGGCAGACTAGTGCCTAATTTTATCTTGTCGTGTGATAGTATAAACTACAGCGAGGAAAGGAATGTAATTATCGCTGCAGTGACTAGTGGATTAGAAAGAAAGAAAAGGCCAGCGCTCAGACTCTAGATTTGGATAGGGGTAGGACGGTCAAAAAGGATTTATCACAATAGTTAAAATTAATTAATATTCAATTTTTGTCCATTGGCTAAAAACTAAATTATTTCTATTTGTATTTTTTTTTATTTTCAATTTATATCAAAAAAGTTATTTTTTATGCTTAACTGGTTAAGTGTTTGACCACAACTCATCTGATGTGATGTGATCACAGATGTTAGGTGACGATATGTTATGCATCAAACAAGAAATCCCGCGATTTTGTGCTCGTTTCTCTGATAGTTACCATCACTTGCTAAGAGTACAGTCACGATACCGATCGTATCGTTTGTCGTGTCGCCAAACGGATTCTTTAAATTAGCTTAAGTTGCTCGTTTCGTAAAAGATGGAGTGCAGCATTTCCTTACGGAGGCTTCGGATTGGATTCCGTGAATATTTCAATGCTTTTGTTTCTAGCGTGCTCTGAGAACGTTTATCATTGTCGGGGATGTAATGAAATGGAACAGGTTCTAATGAGTGTTTGTCGGATTACAGTTATTTTTGTAATGATGAATTACATATATAACACAGTATTTATTTAAATACTTAATTGCTGTGATCCAAGGTTTCAATCTCACGGCTTATACTTGAAGATACGTACGACTCGTTCTAGCACTGAATTCAAATAATTATATTTGTGCAAAAATGAATTTCATTCTGCTTATTTATCAATGCATTGACAAGAAACATTTTCATATTTATAATGTTAGTATTTAAATATTTTTTTAAAAATTTTACTAAGCATGCGCTTGGTCACAATCTTACCTGATGGAAAACGAAGGTAAAGAACGTTTTCCTAGGGAATACCTATTCACGTTTTTTCTTGAAACACCCCGAGTTGTACTTAGTTGGAAACACAGACGCTGGCAACGTGTTGCACACATCAGCAGATCTCACAAGGAAGGTGGTCTGAAAAATGTACTTGTTCTCATAGTACACGATCAATCTTCATTACAATATTTCCTTAGGTCCATTTTCTCATGACTGAACTAAGTGATAAGCTTTTTGCATTTAAATACATAATTTTAGTTAGTCTTAATATTTAATGCCTAAGATACTCATTATTACTCTCATTTTAATATGTTAAGTTTTACTTATGCGGGATTTCTTACGTTTAATTGTGTCAGATACTCTGATTATAGTTTCGGCCAAATCCAGTGGCGTTCTTCATGAAGACTAAGCTGAGTGCAACGCGCGTTTACTATATTTTTATCATCAGCGACGAAAGACGAGGCCGCTCGTGAGTTGTACTCGACTTTGTCGGCCGTATGTGGCCGAAACTATAGCCATAGTATCCGATGTAATTGAACGTCGTGACTAATTCCGCATAAGTAAAACAAAAACGTGTTAAAACCACGTCGGTTTCCATAGTAAAGGACGAATCACGCCACTTTTGATTTGTCAAATACTTGCATAGCTCTGTAAAAAAATTGTACTAAATCCAGTCCGCTGGCGTCCATCACTTGGTCGAATAAGACAAAGACTTCATCACAATAGTTTCTGAGGGCTTCCTCCGGGACTGTAATCTGCATCGACGATTTGTGAGCACAATAGAGGGTCGTTTAGTCCTCCACTGTTAATGTTGTATTGACTGGTTGCTTGGATATTTGGCCTTTTTGTAGGATTTAGTAAGGTTTGCCTTCAGGTAAAAAGTTTGTTTGTATAACGTTGTACGCTATGTTTATTGAAATAAAGACCAATTTGTATACTGCTACAGAATAAATGTACACTTGATCTTGTACAAGAACGTGTGGTATAAACAATTTATAATAAGTTGAGTTGTTCATAGTTGCGGATGTTTCAACCTTTTAATTCAAGCAAATTTACTTCCTAATCTAATTTGTAACAGTAGTCAAAATACCTATTTATAATTAATTTTTTCATTGTAAAATTAACCACAAAATTTAGCTTAACAAAGCATTTATCCCTTTAATCTCGTAGCAAAGACGAGGGTAACGAAACGTGACAGCCTAAATGGCATTTACCCAAACAATTAAAATGCAAAATAACTAAATAGCGTCAATTTCTCTGCTTCTAAAAGCTTCAAAGATCAGGCTTTGTCTAAGAAGACCTTTAATCTGCATCATCAATTCAGAAACCCCCTCCCACATCTTTTACCCTTAATCCGATGTCTCACTTGAACAATGCGATGCTATGAAGTAATCCAGAGCTATTTCATGCGGTGAATCTTAGTCACTTGAGTGAAAGACATTAGGGAGATTGCCGTGAGAAACTGATTGTCCACTGTAATTTATGCTGTCGGTGAATGGAACAGAATCTACTCTACTTCAATTAAGTGGAATCCAGTAACCCAAATTGAGATTTAGTTGGATTTAGTATACTTATTTAAATACAGTGGACGTAGAAATGTTAGGATCAACACGTTGATAGCAAACTGGTAACAAACCAGTTTGCTACCAATGTGAATATAGCTTGATCCATATTGCTCTTGACTGCAAACATGTAATAATGAACCGTTCTTAACCCATCCTTTCCTCAAGGTTTCTTACTATGGCTGTAACAGCCTCATGCACTTAAAATATTCTACAATGTCATAAAAGGAACGTTAGTTATGGGCCCCCGAGGAATCGACCGTGCCAGTTCACGGTACCCTAGAGAATAATAGTGAAACTTGGTCTAAAATGTACTGTTATATAGAGGTGTAGTATAGTTTATAAACTTTTGTGAACAGCGTATATTTTATGTATATGCACTGAGTGGTTTAGTCGTAATGTTTTAAAATATTTAAAGGGGCATAATTTAATAATTTAACAATACTTTTTGCAATGTAAGCTTGCTATGAAAAGCGACAGCAATTCGAAATATTTCTCGATAAGAACATCAAACGATTAATGATTTAATTTAGATCAAAGCAAACATTACTCGACAATGGCATGCTGCTATCAAAAACACAGGGCACATCAATGCCGACCCAATTCCAAAATCGATTCCCAAAATATTACTGTAGCGAAATGAATATAAATTTGCTGTGAATCGAACATTTTCGAATGGAATCGAGTTGATAATCGATTCCGGCGTGTTTGATTACTGTGTTTGCTCGTTTGTGCCCGCTGATTGCGAAACGTCAAATTGAATAATCGTGTTGCAATTATTGCCGTCAACATTTGGTCTGTTTACTCTACATTTGTTAGGCACAGAGATTTACATATCGCCCAGAGCGTGTCGTGTACGACTTCTGGATAGTCTATGTTGGAAACGTTGTTGGAAAATGACATAAATTTTGTTTTAAGTACCTACTAACGCAGAGTTTTATGCAGTTCACATTATTGCAAGACAAATACTTATATTTATTAGCATATCAAATAAAAATTTTGTCTAAGCAAAATAAACTGTCTCAGATGTGTACTAAAATATTTTTCTCTTTTCCTCTCAAATAACACAAAACATGAAATTTTATAATACAGCAATTTCAGTGCTACACAGTCTCGAGTGCGTTGATGAAATTTTTCATATTCCAACGAAACTTAAAATGAAACCTGACAAGAAAGCGACGTATTCCCAAACGCACCGCAAAATGTTTTACAAAGAACATTTTATATTTTAACCTCAATTTGCATTTTGCTAAAAGTCAAAGCATATTTTTGGTAATCTTAATTTATTCCTCAAAAGTCGGACAGGTCTCAGGCGAATTAAGAATCAGGAATATGATTAGATCCGATACTAAGAACTCTACTTTGTGACGCTGCAAATTTTTAACTAATTCTGTGAATTCAGAATATGAAATAGCGTTCGGGTACGAACAAAATGTGAAATTCAGTAAAGGAAAAAATGTCGCATCAGGCAGCTGGCCTGCGAACGATCCGCTTTTCCTCTCGTACACAAAATAAAAGAAGATAATGTATGCCAAGCAAGGACACAGAAAAACGCCAGTAAATAATAAATTCTATTGTGACTCGAGGCCCACTTAATTTTGTCAAACAAGCAACCTCTCTGTTTTGACGTATGCGTACGTCCCCTGAATACCAAGGCCTACATACTACGTTGCGTGAATATTTGATTACGTTACAAACACACCTGTTGTAGGATTATTTATTGCATTATCTGTTATTTTCTCCTTATTAAACAAATATCTGTTGTCGTATTGAAATGATACGTGCCAAGTTTTCCTTTTTATGATGACCTTGGTTATAAACAGCGCTTGCTTTGTGTCCAATTTGTTAGACTCGATTTGGAACGAAATAGTTTTTGCTATTGATATTCTGCTGTTGTAGTGTCGTGCTATTATGTGTTGATAGACGTCTCATGGCTAGCTATATCTTTTGGATTGTCTGGCTGATTCAGACTTACATTGTAAACAGTTCCTAATTTTCTATGATGTTATTGTCATAAAATATTAACGTTTTCATAACGAGATAAATTATGTTTACTGTCTAATTTTTTACTTCTGTCATCTTCATCCTCGTTTTGCAGATGTTAAACTTACTGTTGATGATTGACACTTCGTAATTACATCATGTCGAGCCAGGTTTCTGTCCCTTCATCCATATACCACGACAGATGTTACCGGATATTTTGATCGGTTAGGCCCTCTATAAACGCAGGATGATCTTATTCCAAATGCATAGGGTGACCTCATCGAGCAATCAGTTATACAAACGCGAAAATTTATTCGGTAAACGCAAACATTTTGGTACGGTTACCGAATTTGGTCCAATCTCGATGCGCGTTTCAGCAACCAAACGAACTGCCCAATTAGGAACATACCAATAATGAGTTGTCAAAACAAGGGTTCCACGCTCCCACATTATTTATCCAACAATTTTCATCTGTAAAATGATAATCCTAAGGTTTATTTTTGCCAGGGTTGGTCGTTTGCGTAGCGCTGTAAATTGAATGCCAAAGTTGAATTGTGAAAGTTGAGGTTTTCGTTGCGTAGGATCTGTTTAAAGTTTTAAGCAAATCCGATAATTAGCGAGTTTGGATTTTTTGGAGCTTGATATCAATTTGTTTATTTTTGGTTTAACTGGTTGATCGAAATATGTAGATGAGAGTCAGTTTTCGATTTCTTATTAATTTTATTAGTAATTTAACGAATTTACATTACAATTTAGTTTAAAATAACACGATAAAATAATGATCAAAATTGTAATTGTATAAACTATGCTATTACTTTCACAATTCTTTCAAGAAAAAGAAAATTCTGATCAAATTTTATTTTTAAATTCTGACTTAGACCTTTCTTATTCTTGAGCTTTCTTTGAACCTTTGAATTTTTACTTTATGTCGTTCAAAGAGAAACCAATCTCGTATTCTAATGACCAATTATATTCATCTTCAATTCAGAGTTAGTTCTCTGAATGCTTTGGATCTGCTTATTATCAGTCGTCGAATCTAGGGTTAACTATTATGGTCTCTTTAGAAAATTTTTCGTTAAAGTCAGTTCAGTTCTTAAGGAAAAAAACGTAAGCTGAAATTAATTAGTAAAGTTCTGTTTTTTTTTAAGTCTGATTTGATGTAAAATATACACTTTTTTATGTATTTTGCTGTCCAATTTAATTATAATTATAATTGTACAAGATCTTTCACAAGTTATATTCAATTTGATAGTTATAATGAGCTAAAATAGATCAATAGTTTGTATTGATCGAATTGTTATCAAAATAACAAACACCTAAGCATTAAAGAAACGAACGTTTTCTACGTAAAAGTAGTGAGACAAACTAAATTCCCTGATGGTAAGAGCATATTCATAATCACTGTAGCAGTACCCAGAACTTTAAGCAACAAAACAAAATTCATGTCATTACTGCTTTGGCGCTAATTATTTTGAAACATTTCATGGTTAATTTCAATATCCCTGTTACTTTCTTAGCTACAGCACGTATCACATTAATGTTTGACGGCAGAATGTCTAATACTGTAGGTACCTACCTAGACGAGCTGCTGCTAAGGAGATCTGCTACTTAACAAATTCAGTCTACAGATGTTAAAGCATTAGTTGTCATCTTGTTGTTGTTGTAAGATATTATAACTGTGCCTGAGATGTTAATCAGGAACTGGCTGCATGCAATAATTTCCATTGTTCCAGCGGATGCTTGTAATCTTGCAGTGTTAACGTTAACACAGATTAAATAGGATAATTCACGGTTCTACTGCGCTTTATTGGATGAATGCTTTAATTGCCTTTGCTTTGTCATTCTAATTTACTCGCATTTTAGAGTAATTCGGTTACCGTCTTTGTTTGTTGGGTTGGAATATTTTAATACGTTTAATTATCATATTGTCAATTTTACCGCAGCTAGCGAGTAAGTTTTGAATGTAAATCACAAAATAGAACGTCTCTCGATTCCAAATGGAGGTGATGAAAATAAAAGTGCTTGTACGAATAAAATTGTCTTTGATACAACTACTGAAACTTAAAACTTAGTAAGTGTTACAAATTTTGAGTAAAACATTTGTAAAATGTAAATGAGTAAAACTTCACAACACCTACGAAAACTTTTTAGCATTCGAAGGTATCACCGTGCGGATGCCGGGTCCTCGCGTTGCAGGGACTGGAAACCGTACAGTGCTTAGGACTTACGACCGAGGTGTAGGTTCTCTTTTAATACGTAATGACCCTTATTACCAACCTTACAATGTATATTTTATGTAAAGTAGTTTCTAAACTCGGTAAATATTAAATTTTGTGTACATTCAAGTATCTCGACTGGCCTTTAAATATAAAATCTGCCCCTAGACACTACAGCTCATTTAATGTTATGCTATATAGTAGTCTGGTTAAACATGGTAAACTCCTAAACCTTGCTTCGAATAGAAAATGACACTGTGCAGTGTGTGAAATAGAAAATGACACTGTACAGTGTGTATACAAAGTGTGTAGAATAGGAAATAACACTGTACACTTTGTACAGTGTGTGGAATAGGAAATGACACTGTACAGTATGTGTACAAAGCTGTACACACACTATACAGTTTCATTTCAAGCAATGCTTAGAAATTTACCATGTTCAACCAGACCATCGATTAACATCAAGTGAGTTGCAGTCAAACACTTAGTATTGATACTATTATAAAGAATAACAAATGTAAAAATACATAACATACTCACCGTTGCAAACTACTTAAATGTCCAAAAACCTATTGTAGATTTTGGTGATCCAGATTCAAATGATATCCCAAGGGAAGCTGCCGCTGACATTGACGTATAGGTAGGTCAACTAGCACGCTGTTGTAATTTGCAGATGATGTGTGACATGTCCGGCCTTGTGTGCCATATCGCAATCGTAAACAAGTACACACAAACATAATTATTTATGACTATTGTTTGCTAGCGTAGTCGACAATAAAATATGACGAGAGTAGTATTTATGTACATTTTTTTTTATCAAATACAGCCAACGTTAAGCACCATCTCACCTGATGGTAAACGATGTGATGGTGAAAATGAATTTTTAAATTAAAAAAGGTTCAGATTATATTCCTAATTAGATTTAAAAAAAAATCCAATCGTCGCTCTAATAAAGCTTTGAATATCTTTATTAATGTAAGCGCAGTAATTATAGCATAGCGGCATAATTATTATGTTGTAAATATCACGTTCGTCAATCAAACCACAACAGTAAAATTACTCATTTGACCTTTTGTCTTTGAATTATATCGTTCGTTCAAGTTCAGTATCATTTTGTGACTCTAATAACTACAGTGAAACCTGGTTAAGTAAGTTAATATGTCATAAGCCTCTGCTACAGACAATAATTACACTTTCGCATTAAAATACTTCTGTTATTAAAAATTTTCATTTCCAGAAAACTTATTCCAGGCCAGGTGTGTTTATAATTTTCGACCACACCGTCACTGAAGATCACATAAGTTGTGGTCATCCACCTAGCTTGTCAAACATGAAATTTTAATTTTTAGATAGGGAATTTTTATATAAGTATGACGATTTATATGGTTTGGGCTGATTACGACACGTTTGTTTACAAAATTTTTGACCATGTAATGATGAATTCGTATTTGTAGCTTTTGACTTAATTAGTATTGACATTTTTTTTTGACTATTATTTAATTTTGACTGAATATTTAATTGTAATGCGCGCCGTCTTCGCCTATAATTGCTGTAACACTTATCTTGACATTTGTAATTTAGTAATTTTATTTGTAATGTATTGGTGTACACTGTGTTGGCGAACTTTATAAATAAATAATAATAACATTATATTTTCTTTCATACGTGTTTTATGGATCTTTCATAAATGACATGTAAATGTGGCATATCAAACCTGTCTAGAAAGCTGGGTATATGAAAAACCTGTAAAAGATTTAAAAAATTCTGGATCTCTTGAGATGCCAGTTTTTTTGTAATGTAAACGTAATGAGAGTTAATGCTTTCCCGATGGTAAAAGATGACACACATCCATGGCAATTGCAGCTATACAAGAATTTTGAGTAGCAAAACCACTTACTGTCATTTCAAATTTGTTAATCTATATCTATATCTATATCTTTTTATTTGTGTATGTTGTCTGTACTTATCTGTTGTTGTGTCTAGTGTTTTATAAGGAAAAATAAATGTTTTTCTTTCTTTCTTTTAAAACAAAGGTATCATTGCTTTGGCGCTCTGAAATATTAGATGGTTAATTTTTCCTGTAATTTCGCTAGCTGCAGTGCCCATCAAACTGGGATATTATACAGGTTTAACTGTATTTCAAATAATTGATGTCAAGGGCAATGTCCAACCATCAATCCTGAACATTTACATCTCGCTTTATGTCGCACTATAAACCGTTAACAGTCCAAATATGTCTTTTATTACTTACAATGTGAGAATAATTCTTCAAAACTATAATAAAAGCTGACAGATTTGAGTTCGTCGATGCTCGGAACGCCGAGCCACGAATAAAAGTTGATGAAGTCGGGAATGACACTCACTAACTATAATTTAATCTGTAGTGACACACATGTGGCAAATGGTGGGTAATTTTTTATGACACTTAAGCCTTCTCGTCCATCTGAGCGTGACACAAGCGACAAGTACCTCGCGATAATATGCGTCATCTACATTTTCTGCTTCAAAGGCTTTAGTGACAAAAAGTGGTGTCAAATTGACATTAAGGTCATTATGTTATAGTTGATGGAAATTGTGGTGTCATATTACACAGTGTTTAGGGTTCATTATACAAAAGCTAGTAGGACGCCCTGACACTCGGTAGAGTAATCACGAAAATCTGAAGATCAGGCTGAAGTGTCATCTGAAGTGTCGTGCATTAGGAAAAGCATATTTCTAGCAGTGGTATATGATGATTATTTTACAAAAATTGTAGTAATCGTTGTGTATTTGAGTTTATTCGTTACAAACATACAAAAATCCAAAAATACAAATCTTTCCTCTTTATAATATCAGTGTAGATGCAGATAGTGTAGATAAATATAGCCTATGTTACTCTGGGAGAATGTACCACTCTAATGGTGAAATATTTTTTTAAATCGGTCTCGCAGTTTTTGTGTTTATTCGTTACAAACATCAAAAAATACAAATCTTTCTTTATAATATTATAGTGTTTTTAAGTCTTTATTTCAGCTTTGTTTCGGACGCAGAAAAGCTTTATGCATCAACTAACGTGTGCCGGAGCCTGTTATACAAATCGGGTTGGCATTTATTTATATTTAATTTACTAGTAGGTACTTTACTACTACCTACTTTAGTACTAGTAGTTTATATAAAATTGAAAATGACAAAACCTCTATTTGCATAGTGGACATTACGAAATAGTAAACAGCGAGATAATCTTCATATTATTCATATTATCATCTCTGACCATCTCTGGAAAGTCAGAGTTCGGTGACCGCGTGTATAGAGGATAATGAGGTAAATCAGATGTGTTTTCGACAAAAAAGAGGAAACGTTAATGGGCTGCCAGTGTGACTTCAAAGTTTAACCCGTGGGACTTTAATATCGCTTTTTTAGACGTGATGTGTTAAGTGATTAAAGCAGATTTTAGAAAATGACTCATTCTTTGTTCTTTGCAATGTTGGCACTTTAAAAAAGTGGCAATATGATAATATAATAAATTCATATTAATTTAGTGCTATTCTAATTGGTATGTAAGAAATTGAATTGAAAACAAATATGTGTCAAAACTACGTCAGTTACTTGGTGGTAGATCTCCTTAGCAGGAGGTCGTCTAGGTAGGTACCACCGCAGTACCAGATATTCTGCCGCCAAGCAGTAGTGTGTAAACATTACTGTATTCCGGTTTGAAGGGTACTGTAGCTAGCGAAATAACTGGGCTGTAACTGTTGAGACTAACCATCCAGTCTTAAAGTAATGAGCGCCATAGCTCAAAGTTCTGTGTATCACTGCAATGGTCATGGACAGGCGTTGTTTCTTACCATTAGGAGAGCGTCTCGTTCGCCTCATTACTTATTACATAAAGTTTTTATAGTAAACCAACTATTATTTATTTACCTCATTGTTATGGCTATGTTACAATATTAATACCATTATAATTAATACCGTGGTTACGAACCGTCTGGAGAATGCGGGTTCAAATCGTGTGATTTTGACCTAAATGATTTCAACGTGAAGTTTTATCGCCTATACGCAGTACGTGTACGTATAGCATCCCAATGAAGACAGTTCCATCAGCTCCGCATTCACACAAATTGTCGACATTAAAATGTGCTTATGTAAGGAATTACCCGTTAAAACATGTTTACATGGACCACGGCCGTTAAGCGATTGTTATTAGGCTCCACGGTGTTCCAGTGATATATTAAAGCGAGCCTTTGTGAAGAAAGCAGCGTAATTTTGTAGACATTTTTAATTTAAATTGAAGATTTATGTACGGCGAGGAATTTCAATATTCCTGTTATTTAACCTTTGTGCGCAAGCTTGTGGTTTATGAAGGTTAATTATAAAATGTGTCGCGGAGACATGGATAAGCTAGTCTTGGGCGCTTTGTGGTCTCCGGCTGTACAGATACTGTGTAAGCAAAGAAACAATATAAATATAGCTACCTATACTTTACTTTGGAAACTGACGTTGATCGTTGTAGCGATGATAGCTCAGTGGTTAGCGCGGTCGGTTCGCATGCCGAAGGGTTCAAACCCCAAGAATGAGCTCGAGGTGCTGAAGGAAAACATCGTGAGGATAGCATGGTGGTAGAGTACTTTCTAGTAGATACTAGGCTGGCTAGCTACTACCCTCAAGTAGAAAATCCGCCGCCAAGCATCTAACGGTGTGTTCCGGCAGCGACACTTGAGAGCCAGTTCCGTTCCAGGCTAGGTGTGCTTTAGCATCATCGACCACACCGTCACTTAACATCAAATGAGATGTGGTCAAACACCTAGCCTGTCAGCTATAAAAACAAAGTGGTTTTGACACTTTTTTGTTTAACTTATGCGGGATTACTCACGTTTAATTATGGCGGATACTCCAACTATAGTTTCAGCCCCCTCTGATGGCCTTCTTCATGGAGACAAAGCTGATTACGCGCGCGCGCGGCTTCGTTTTGCTTCCGCGTGCGGACCGCTGCGAGCTTCGCATGAAAATGTACAAAAATCTCTTCTTTTCTCTCTTTAAATATATCTTTGGCGATATATTGGTATTAAGATAAATATCGCAGGACATTCGGAGATCGTCTTGCAAATATTTTACCCTGAGTGGGAATCGAAGCCACGGTCCATAACTCACGAAGCAGAGCTCCATATGATCTAATAAGGCAGCCAAAGTTCGTGTCTTCTATCAGTCTGTTGTGAAATAATTTTATTTTCAAAAAAATGTATTTCACATAATTATCTTACATTTAATATTATATGAGTAAACATATCAACACATGTATAACAACAAACATAATATATACAAAACGATCGGAAAACAAAATAAAATTTTACGCGAAAACACCATCGCAATCGTAAACTGCGATCGCCAAAAAATTTCATCAAAAGCATTCGATTTTCATTCGAAAATTTAACTGCAAACCGGCCCGATAACCCTTCAAAGCGTTCGGAAACGAATATTCCAGTTAAACCAAAACTCGGTGTAAATCTTTAAAGGTTTTTAATTACACTAAGTGGAGGCCTTGCCCTCGACATCAATCTGTTTAATGCGGGAACTCGATACCACCTGGCGGACACAAAACGGGCTGTCCTTTCTGAGCGTTGTTCCGCGTTCAACCTTTGATTCTTTTATTAACTTGCCCCGCGGTAAAGATCCTGTACTATGCAGATCCTGTATCTATGCAGATACTGTTGCAACACATTAATACTATAAATGAGAAAGTTAGTTTGTTCTTATCCCACTAATATTATAAATGTGAAAGTTTACATGGATGGATGTATAAATGGATGTTTGTTACTCTTTCACGCAAAAACTACAAAACGAATTTTGATGAAATTTAGTATGGAGGTAGCTGAGACCTTGGATTAGCACATAGGCTACTTTTTATCCCGAAATATGGAGCGGGTAACACCGCGGGGCGTTAGCTAGTTTCTTCATAAATGTAACAGCTTAACAGTATTGAGTGAAGTTTGTGATGTAGATTTTTTGTACTCTGGATACTTTATACGTATACCCTATAGGCTACGTTTATCCTTGATGTAGGAAGAACCACGGTGCACAGTTAGTATGAGTGTGTTTGTGGGTATGTGCACTCAGCTGAAATGGGTTGCAGTTGAAAGTTGAAATAGGCAAACATTTCGGTTGACATAATAAATTGGACTAAAAATAACGTCAACGCATAAAATCAGATGCTTTTCAAGTTGGAACTAGAGCGTTTCACTGGTGATTTCAAAGTCAAGCAATAAGGTAAAGATAAGTTATTGGAGATTAATAGATATAATATATAAATTTACAATAAAAAAAAACGATTTCATGACCCTTAGACCAACTAAACGCACTGCTGTTATGAACCAGCGAGGTTTCGGAGTAAACGAAAATATCATCGATGGATACAATTTTTTAATTTTTGATGATTTTTTAAAAACCACCTCTGAAGTATGATCTACCAAGGAAAAATAGAATAATCAATATTGATTCATAATTGTTTTTTTTTATTCTTATTTTTGACAGGCTAGGTGTTTGACCACAGCTCACCTGATGTTAAGTGACGGTGTGGTCGAAGATGGTAAACACACCTAGCCTGGAATGAAACTGGCTCTCAAGTGATGTTGCCGGAACACACCGTTAAGTGCTTGGCGGCAGATTTTCAACTTGAGGGTGGTAGCTAGCCAGCCGAGAACTAGAAAGTACCCTACCACCAAAAAGCCGCCGTGCCGTTGTGCCGTGCTATGGTTTCCTCACGATATTTCCTTCACTGGCAGCTCAAGCTCATTGTTGGGATTTGAACCCACGCCCTTCGGCATGTGAACCGACCGCGCTAAGCACTCAGCTATCATCACTACAAAATAATTGTGATCGCGTAACATAAATACAAAAAACACCTAGAGCCGAATAGAGAACCTCTTTATTTTTTGAGTCGGTTAAAAAATTTAGATAAACTGGCTTCACTTAAAGATTCTCCTGCAAAAATTAGATCGATGACGATGAAACGTTTTGGCTTAAGTATAGAACAACCCATTCTGAGCTACCGTTCATTACCACCGACATAAGGTCAGTGCAAATCTTAACTTGAAAACGTCGATAAAGCAGGAATAAGCTCCAATTTTCGGCTCACAATTTGGCGCCGAGTTGATACGATGTGCCAATGGAACCACCAGAACCATGCCCGTGCCAACTTGGAGACAAGACAAATAATTTGACAGCGCGATTCAAGTTTGAAAGTTCCGCGACTTTAAAAGATTAAACTCGGTTTTGAATCGAAGCCGAATTTACGCCACATCGTTGGATGTGATCCAAACTGTAATTCAAACACTTATATCGCATGTGAACTTTGTGAACCATTAATCTGAATTTGAGAGCATTAATTTCTCAACAAGTTATAGTGCAACGAACTATCACGATTCGAACCTCACGATCCTATAGCTAATGACATAATACATTGCTTCTTTGATGCCGCTTCAAATAAAACGCACCTTATACATATTCGTACTATAAATACTTGTAACCCTTAAATAGGGCGGTCATTGCGCCCTCACGTCTCATCTTAAAATTCAAGACGTTACCCGTCGAAATTCAAAAGCGTCTCTTATTCATTCCCCTTGTCAAATTAAGCAGACTTTTTAACTTGGGCGGTTGAATTTCAAATTGGATTAAGCCCCTGGCCGATCGTGACACCGCAAGAGTATGAATGGTGACTTTGATGTATATACTTTTAGTAGGACTAGATGACCAACTTAAGTGGAACCCTGGAGCCGAGAAATTTGTTTGACGTATGGGGCTGTTAAATTGGTTTTAGTTCAATTATTAAATTGAATCAATCTCTGTGTTCCGGTTGTTAAACTCATATCAACTGCAATGTTTATATGCGTAGATGCATAGAGCAAAAAGCGAGACATTAGTAACAAGCAGTATTAAATAATTTCTAGTGTAATAACTTCTGGGGTTTAATTAGGGTAACCACTAATTATAAATGTGAAAGTTTGTTGGTACGTACGCTATACTTCGTCACGCTGTAATGTATGAAACAGTAGCTTTAGGTAAGTATGCCGTGTTTAAAAAAATCTAAATTATTATGACTTTCCAGGTTCGATCTGTATTTTCCGAAATAAAAAGTAGCCTATGTTATACACGGTATAAGCTAATCGCATTCCAAATTTTATTTCAATCCGTTCAGCCATCACTGCGTTAAAAAATGACAAATATACATAAAAAATGTATTTATCAACAATGATATATAATGATAAAAACATTAACAACACTACGTATGACAAGATAAAACATAAAAAATTAACACTGAACACGGCCGATCGGCCGTGTATACGTGGATAATTGTACATTTTGAAACACTAAGTAGTCCTTCGGATTTCTATGTTTTTATTTTTTTGGCTAGGTGTTTGACCACAGCTCACCTGATGTTAAGTAAAGGTGTGGTCGAAGATGGTAAATCACACCTACCCTGGAATGGAACTGGCTCTCAAGTGACGCTGCCAGAACACAGTTAGGTGCTTGGCGGCAGATTTTCGACTTGAGGGTGGTAGCTAGCCAGCCAAATACTAAAGTTCCCTACCACCATGCTATGGTTTCCTCACGATGTTTTCCTTCACCGGCAGCTCAAGCTCATTGTTGGGGTTTGAACCCACGCCCTTCGGCATGCGAACCTACCGCGCTAACCACTGAGCTATCATCGCTACGAAAATGTACGAAACGAATGTTTCCAATCCTCACTTCTTTGATTAATTAGCTTTCTTGTGGTGTGATTAAATTTTTGATGTATGTATCACACGCTCCTCCTTTCTTGAAGTCGGTTAAAAAACATCAATCTATACCCCTCAATTTAGTTAACATTAGTTTTCTGAATTGCCTTCCACAAAGGAAGCAAATTTAAAAACTTATTCACATCAAAAACTGACTGCCAACCTTCACCAGTCAAAGAATACAGAGTAAAAATACCACAGCATTATTCTCCCATTAATTAAGATTTCAAATCCCCACCACAACGTATGGTGTTCATCAAAGCATCGTCAGCAAACAATCGCTACTATTGTATTATTTCTATAGACGACGGTACCGTTAGCACAGTGCAACGGTACACCGCTTGCATCGGATTTCCTGGCTTCGATTCTCAGACAAGACAGGAATTTTTAGCATCTTTGTTTTTGCTTAGAGATAGATGGGAAAAGAAGCTGAGTGGAACACTGCTTCAATTGGAATAGTTGAATGATTTAATCGTTAATCGAAAGGAACTGACGTTTTGACACATTTTTGTTTTACTTATGCGGAATTAAACACGTTTAATAAATGAAGCCTTTTTCAAGGAGTCAAAGCAAAGTACAACACGCTTGCAAAAAGTCTTTTATTTTAAATTACGCTTTTAATTGCTTGGTTTTATTCATTAGGTACATTTTTTTTTACACATTTTTTTAGAAAGTTCCATGTTGGAACATTCTCCATATTAACGAGTCATTCAATACCGTCGGGTAATGCGCTCGATGGTAAACGCTACTCCAGAGGTAGGTACGCATGTATCATGGTTTGATATCACTGAAGTGGTCGGGTCCTAATTTGCTCAATTAAGTCGCCCGTATCACAGATTACATACATCCGCGAACATCTGGACGAATTATTCCATGCCGGGACAAAGGATGAAGGAATTAGGAAATCCTAAACCTTTATGATTCATGTTGTAAAAATTGTTTGTCTGTCTGCAACATACGGCCATCCTAAGAGGTTACAGAGCTTTTGAGACAAACAATTCAATGTTTTAAAGTAACAAGCAACAAAAAATAAAAATTTAACTTTTTTTTTTGTGACAAGCTATGTGTTTGACCACAGCTCACCTGATGTTAAGTGATGGTATGGTCGAAGATAGTAAAGCATACGTAGCCTGGAATGGAACTGGCTCTCAAGTGAGGCTGCCGGAACATACCGTTAGATGCATGGCGGCAGATTTTCAACTTGAGGGTGGTAGCTACCCAGCCGAGTACTAGAAAGTACCCTACCATGATGTTATAGGTTCCTCACGATGTTTACCTTCACCAGCAGCTCAAGCTCATTGTTGGGGTTTAAACCCACGCCCTTCGGCATGCGAATCTACCGCGCTAATCACTCAGCTCATAACAATTATAACAATATATTTACAAACGTAAGTTTAAATTTCAAGTACGTCAAGTTGAATACCTTTTCAAAGTAACTGAGACATCAGTCCTAATTAAAATCGTAATACCCAGACTTAGTTAACATTGATAACATTGGAATTCCGTCTTTGATCGTGCTTTCCAGAATTTCTATTAATACAAGTACAGACTATACCTAGGGCCTATTTAGAGCTAGAGTCAATTATGTTATAAATTAGCATAAACGTTTATTTCCTTTACTTTACTTATTTACTTAGATGAAGCTGAGCTGGACGAGACCGTGCGCGCGTAGTACTCTGCTTTGACTCCTTAAAAAAGGCCACCAGTAGAAAACAAAATGTATTCTAAAAAATGTATTATAACAAAAATGTATTGTAACAAAATGTATTATAAATGTATTCTTTCATTGTGTATTTCATCAAATCGGGCCCTCTTCATCTCCGACCACGTTACCAAGTTGCTTGAATAAAGCCTTCTTCTATGATTTTGGCGTTGCATTTTGTACATTTCCCAGTGTCAAGTGTTTTGACATTTTCAAGTTTCATAAGTTAAATAAGTTGCTTCGTAGCTATAGTTATAGTCAAAGTCCAGTCTTGTTCAAGTCCATGGCAGTCAAATCCAGTCATGCCTTAGTAAAGTAGTGGTGACTTTACTACACAAGCTTCGACGAAGTTTTAGAAGCAACACGAGAAGTCATGCTTCACCACATTATACCATTTTCCCACACTCGCGTTTGTTATTCGGCACTTTATGAATAAAACACCATCATTGTTAGGGTTCCGTATCCAAAGGGTAAAAACGGGACCCTATTACTGAGACTTCGCTGTCCGTCCGTCCGTCCGTCTGTCACCGGGCTGTATCTCAAGAACGGTGATAGCTAGACAAATGAAATTTTAACCGATGATGTATTTCTATTGCCGCTATAACAACAAATACTAAAAATAAAATAAATATTTAAGGGCTTCCATACAACAAACTTGATTTTTTTACCTTCGTGTGCGAGTCCGACTCGTACTTGGCCGGTTATTTTTATACATAAACACTCCAAAAAAAAATACAACAAAATACGGAACGCGGAAAGAGTCGTGTCGCCCACGATTCTTTCCGCGCTCCCGCCAAAACTCGACGTACTTTCCATTCTTCTTGCAGCTAGATAAACAAATCATCTAATCAGCTGGAAGTACCAGGGGTGCATAACAAAATAGGAGCAAAACAACTCGGCTTAGTTAATCAAGGCAGCGTAATCCAGCGGTGTATTTGTCCGCCGGCCGCGACATTAGTCCCGTGTCCGGTCCAAACCGGGATTTCAGAAACTCTAGCCACGGCCGATTAGGTATTTAGGAGATTTAAATGTAATTAAAGGGAAATGTTTGATGTTTAAGTGTTCTAAAAGGTCGCATTGTTTTAAACGTGAGCCTTTGTTGGATAAATCTACTTTGCTCAGTATATAATCCTAATGGAATTAAACTATACCATCTCCGCATGCGAGGCTTAACGGGGCTGTGGATGTTTGCTTAAATTACTGTGGACGTGAGTTAGTGCGTAGAAATTTTGTTTAATGATGTCAGAAATACAATGCTGAAATTTTATTTCTCTTACGAAATTATACTGGTGTATTTGGTTTTTTTTTAAATGTAAAAGTAATGAGACGAACGATGCGCTCTCCTGATGGTTAGAGATAACGCATGTCTATGACCATTGCAGCAATACACAGAACTTAGTAAAACTAGTACCAAAACAAAGTTATATTATTATCATCATCATGATGATGATGATGATGTATTTGGCGTATACCATGTTGAGAGGGCCGTCATTATTATTGGGAACAACTTTTACTATTGGCAAAACGTTAAAATCGCTAAAAAAAATTGCTTATTAATCAATATTAATAATAAATATCATTCATTGCCAAAAAATTTAACAAAAAAACGAAATTTAAAATGTCAATAATAAGTTATTTTATATACTTGCTATATATGTATTTTTTCTTATTAGTGTCACAACATTCTACTGTCATTAGGAAAAAAGACGTACCTGACATTTTTTCCGTTTTATTAAAAAAATACTGGTAGGTGCGTCTTTTTTTACTACTGATTTCGATGATTGCATATAACTCAATTACGGAAAAAATTTCAGGTACGACTTTTTTCCTTATAACGGCGGTGTAGATACGTCTTTTTTGCTTATGACGGCAGAATTTCTCCCGTCTATTTTTGATAATATATGTATCGTGTTTTCCATGTTTTGGTTGCCTGGAAGAGATCGCTTTTAGCGATAAGGCCGTCACTTTATTTTCTTCTCTCTACTTTTTTTCTGTGTTTTGGTGTGCACAATAAAGAGTTTCTATCTATATATCCCTCAGTACACAGCACCGTTGGCTCATTGGTAGTATATCTGCCTTGAGAGCTGTAGGGCGTGGGTTCGATTCCAACTCAGGGCAAACATTTTGTGAATAAACAAATGTTTGCTCTGTGTCTGGGTGTTCTATATGTATTATAAGTACATATTTACAAAAAAAAAGTATTTATGTATTCTATCAGTTATCTGACTTCCATCACACAAACTCTGCTTAGTTTGGGGCCAGATGGCGCTTTGTGTATAGTAAAAAAAAAGAAAAAAAAATCCCCTCAGTACACAGAGAAGCATTTTTTTTTTATGGTTGACAGGCTAGTTGTTTGATCACAGCTCACCTGATGTTAAGTGAAGGCGTGGTCGAAGATGGTAAAGCACACCTAGCCTGGAATGGAACTGGCTCTCAAGTGAGGCTGCCGGAACACACCGTTAGATGCTTGGCGGCAGATTTTCAACTTGAGGGTGGTAGCTAGCCAGCCGAGTACTAGAAAGTACCCTACCACCATGCTATGGTTTCCTCACGATGTTTTCCTTCACCGGCAGCTGAAGCTCATTGTTGGGGTTTGAACCCACGCCCTTCGGCATGCGAACCTACCGCGCTAACCACTGAGCTATCATCGCTACATTTTTCATCATTGTTTTTAAAATGATTAAGTATATTTAGGTATTGTCAGTTATGTACGTCGAATACATTGTTATAAGAAAAGCTATATAACCAAACCGAATGTGTAATTCGAGTAATCGTTCTATTGAACTTCGTTCCCCACTTGACTATACCACTGGGGCCAGTTCCACCATATTTTGCAAGTCGTATTTACCCGTTCCAATCTCACAGACTTGTGTTCCTTTACTGGCAACACTTTAATTTAATCACCTCAGCCCAACCGCTAGCTTTATACTCTTATATTCCTCTCCCGGGGATTTTTCTAATTTTCCTTTGTAAAAGGTACAGATTTAGTTCTGGCTCATTTGTTTCTGGTAGTTATTGTTGCTTGTTTTTAGTTCAAGTGTTGAGACGTTCAGCATTTACTGTTCTGGGGTTAACTAGCTTAAGAATAAACAATCACATCTTTCGTCTGAGAAGCAATCTCATCTCGCTAGAAGCGAAAGCTAACTTTTTCTTTACGGGATAAAAGTATGTGTGTTAAGGAGGTAATCTATCTGCATTCTAAATTTTATCAAAATCTGTGAAGCTGTTATAGCAACTTTTACTTGGTGGTAGATCTCCTTAGCAGGAGGTCGTCTAGGTAGGTATCACCGCAGTACCAGTTATTCTGCCGCTAAGTAGTAGTGTGTAAACATTACTGTATTCCGGTTTTTTTTTTTTTTTTTATTATACGCTCCACAGACGCTGGGGTCCGTGACCTTTGTCAACTTTAGTGACAAAGAGCACCAAAGCAGCGATGCCCTGGACTTTGCTTTGTTACTCAGAGTTCTGTGTATCGCTGCAATGGTCATGGACAGACGTTATCTCTTACCATCAGGAGAGCGTTTCGTTCGTCTCAATATTTTTTACATAAAAAAAAAAAAAAGCAACTTGAAAACACACAAACATGTTACCAAATTTTAACAATAAGACTTTTTATAACGAAAACATGTAGCGAGTAACACCGCGGAGTGCAGCAAGTAAATATTAGATTAGTTTATATTAGTTTTACCAGTTTGGATGTTTTACCGAAAACATGTAGCGAGTAACACCGCGGAGTGCAGCAAGTAAATATTAGATTAGTTTATATTAGTTTTACCAGTTTGGATGTTATGGATGCAGCTGAGACACTGGATTAAGACATAGGCTACTTTTTGTCCCGAAAAGATGTAGCAGGTAACGCCGCGCGGCGCAGCTAGTGATTCTAAATTGTCTAAAACTTTAAAGAACTAAAAGTAACAAAGTTCCTTATTAAAGCTTGCATCTTTGAGATGCAAATCCTCGTCCTATATTTCTCATATCACGGACGCCATCCTCGACCGCAAGCTTTTCCTCCCTGTCCTGGAATAGTTGCACGCGATCTTGCATAATGCGGTCGCCATCTCTCCCTGAGCCTTCTCTCATTTGCATCCCGGTAATGAGCACTTTGAAACTGCTTGCTTGTTGTACAGGTTGAGTGGTCACCCCTAGTGTCAGTTTAAAGATTTAGAAGATTTATAATATACATTGACAGCCCTGTTGGTTAATTGGTAGAATGTCTGCTTCAAGAGGCGTGGGTTCGATTCCCACACAGGACAAACTTTGTGGTATAAACAAATGTTTGTTCTGTATTTAAGTATTCTATCAGTTATCTGACTTCCATAGTACAAGCTTTGCTTAGTTTGGGGTCACGTGGCGCTGTGTGTAATGTCCTGCGATTTTTATTTTATTAATTATTTAAAGCCAATAATGTTTGGTATGACGTACCTACCAGCTGGGTTGTGGACTCTGGATTCAAATCTATATTTAGACAACAATAATCAAAAATAATATGAGTGTTAATCTATTTGCTGATCTCTTCGGGCGAAGCCTTCGTATAATTATGATAGAACTTCACTTACAGGTAAGTTCATTTAATCACTAATTATATGTTTAATTACTTTAATTTTAGAGACTTTTTAATTAGTGATTTTAAAATTTAATTTTTGTTGTTTTTTATAAACAATTTTTGTTTAGGCAAACGTTTTTTTAAACGTACTAGGTTCGCGTTTGACCACACCTGTATTATGTTCGGCAGTAGTGTCGTCTAAAATGGAGCACGCTGATGGAGTCATCAGTTGTTTATATAGATTAAAATAATTAGCTTTATTCAGCTTAGCACAACACTGTGTTTTTTTTTTTATGTAAAAAGTAATGAGACGAACGAGACGCTCTCCTGACGGTAAGAGATAACGCCTGTCTATGACCATCGCAGCGATACACAGAACTTTAAGTAACAAAACAAAGTCCAGGGATTCACTACTTTGGCGCTCATTACTTTGAGACTTTCGATGGTTAGTCTCAACAGCCCAGTAATTTCGCTAGCTGCAGTACCCTTCAAACCGGAACACAGTAATGCTTACACACTACTGCTTAGCGGCAGAATAACTGGTACTGCGGTGGTACCTACCTAGACGACCTCCTGCTAAGGAGATCTACCACCAAGTAATATAATCAAAATCTGTTGAAAAACCTCGATACAAAATAATAAAGCTAAATTTTAATGCCTTTGTTCTTATAGATTTAAAATGCAATCATCATTAGAGACAGTTTACATAATATGTGTCCCTGATAATATTTTATTCATAGTCGCTATCATGATATGTAATAGGTACTAACGTAAACGATATTGGATTCACTAGACATCATCAGAAAACCAATAAAGCTAGCTATTCACGAAACCAACTCAGTAATTAGCCATAACATGGAAAAACCGGTCATTTATAAAACAACTGGAGTTGTTCCTCCTGAAACATCGTCAGATAATTTTTTTTATGGTTGAAAGGCTAGGTTTATTTGGTGGTAGATTTCCTTAGCAGGAGGTCGTCTAGGTAGGTACCACTGCAGTACCAGATATTCTGCCGCCAAGCAGTAGTGTGCATACATTACTGTGTTCCGATTTGAAGGGTACTGCAGCTAGCGAAATTACTGGGCTGTTGAGACTAACCATCTAGTCTCAAAGTAATGAGTGCCAAAGCAGCGATGCCCTGGACGTTGTTTTGTTACTCAAAGTTCTGTGTATCGCTGCAATGGTCATGGGCAGGCGTTATCTCTTACCGTCAGGAGAGCGTCTCGTTCGTCTCATTACTTTTACATAAAAAAAGAAAAAAAAAGGTGTTTGACCACAACTCATCTGATCTTAGTGGCGGTGTGGTCGAAGATGGCAAAAACTCCTAGCCTGAAATGAAGCTTTATAAAGGTGGTTCTAGCAGCTTCTAGGTGGTGGTAGCTAAAACCCGGCAATAATTTATAAAACGGCACCATTTCCTGAAACGTCGTTAGTTTTTTTTATGATTGACAGCTGGGTATTTGACCTCAGCCCACCTGGTGTAAAGTGACGGCGTGGTCGAAGATGGTAAAAATACCTAGCCTGAAATGGAGCTGCCCGAACACACCGTTAGGTGGTAGCCGAGTACTATAAAGCCCTATCACCATGCCACAGTTTCCTCACGATGTTTTCCTCCGCCAACAGCTCAAGCTCAGTTTTGGGATTCGCCCTTCGACGTATGAACCGACAAATTACACAAACGTAATTTAATCATGATGAAGATGTCAAATTTACGTAATTACCTGCGATGATAGACAGATATACAACAAAAAGCGTGGGAACTAGCAGAAGCATTTAGATCGCAAGTTGAAGTGGCAGTGGGCAGGGCACATAGCACGCAGAACTGATGGCCGATGGGGCTGCAAAGTTCTGGAGTGGAGACCACGGACCGGCAAGCGCAGCGTAGGACGTCCACCCACAAGGTGGACAGACGACCTAGTAAAGACCGCAGGAACGCGCTGGATGCGAGCCGCTTCCAACCGGTCTTTATGGAAGTCAATGGGGGAGGCCTATGTCCAGCAGTGGACGTCCTACGGCTGAAATGATGATGATGATGATGATTTAGATCGCATCGATCTATCACCGGCGTAGCAAAAGGACCATAATGAGTTTAGCAGAACACATCACCAGACTAGACGGATGGCAAGAGGTGACGGATCGACCAATTCACGCGCTTTGTTTGTTTAATTACGGACTTGAGTATACATTAAACTGTTTTTGACTGACTTCGAACAAAGAGGAGGTTCTTATCGTTCTTTTTTTTAATATTCTAAAACTGATTTGAAAAAACACCTAACAGTGTGTTCCGGCAGCATCACTTGAGAGTCAGTTGCATCTCAGGCTAAGTGCGTTTAGCATCTTCAACCACACTATCATCAATAGTATTCTGGTTTGAAGAGTACTGCAGCTAGCGAAATTACTGGGCTGTTGAGAATAACCATCGAAAGTCTCAAATTAATGAGCGCAAAAACAGCGATGCCTCGGACTGTGTTTTGATACTCAAAGTCCTGTGTATTGCTGCAATGGGCATGTACATGCGTTACCTCTTACCATCAGGAGAGCGTATAGTTCGTCTCATTACTTTTACTTTAAAAAAAACTTAAATTATCGTTTTTTTTTGTAAATTCATGTATTCAATTTCGACTATTGTAATAGTCTCACTTCTCAGTTAAGTGAATTTGTATTTTCTTATAAGATAAATACATATTATCTTAACAGGAAACCGTAATTTTGTTGAATTAAAATGTTATTACATTTTTGCGTAACAATTCAGAGATACATTCAAAGAGAAATTAATAGTTCCAGTCCTGGTCTAAAAAGGGCATTGATCAAACGTTATTGGCTCACATTTGATCAATGTCCTTTGTAGATCAGTTAACTCACTTAGCTTTATCGTTGTTCCTATACGTAAAATAATACATCAACACCATTTTAGCATTCTTTTGTCTCCGAGTTTTATTTACGCAGTTAAGCGTAGGTTGTCAGCATTAGTCAAGAACCTGTTTGTATTGCCTAGATGCCTAACCGCTGTTTACCTACTTAGTAACAATGATGTCATACCACTTGTTACTAACTATCAAGCCATTAGATGCTATTATAGCTTCCTAGCTGCCTTTTAATATTCTTACATGTTTACTTCATATTCCTTCACGTTTTTCCTTATTTTTTTTCGTGTATTGTTATAAGAACTTTAGCTAAGAGGTTATAGTGGAATATAAGTTGTTTTCGTACGAAAATATTTACTACGATGAGCTGTTTATGAATAACATGCATACTGTTTTGAATTGAAAATAACAAGGGCCCTTAAATACTTCCCTGAGGCACTCCACCCAAATATGACAACGAAATGCTTCTATTGTTACAGATTCAACGGGGATGACACAGCTCCCGCGGAGCAGAAAACTATCTTGGTAAACACGATTTAACTATAGATACTGCTCATTATTTTATAAGTCTGGTAATGGCCATCTATGCTGCATTATTAATGTATCAGAAACTCGATTGGAATTATCTATATTGTTCATGTTATACCACAAATGATTCACTCAATCTCTGGATTGATAACAAAAAATATAGGAACAACCTTATTTATGACTGCAAATTAAAATATATATACTAAGATCAGATGATTTTAAGTGCTAAAAGTATTCTTTTTATTATAGACGCCTATATTCTAAACTATGTAAATTTGATGAATTAATATGATATGGTCATTATTGGTCATCGAATTTTTGGGCTTGTGCTATTTAAATTCATCAACAATGTTATTTAACAGAGTTATCTGCAGCCGATTAGAAAAAGCGCGTAAATCAAAGAAATTTTTGCTTTAGGCGATAAGGCTACCTTCTTTTTTAAGTAAGTTTTTCTGGTGTTTGTGTTTCGTGTAAGTAATATTCTATTCTGTTCTAAGAAACTCACCGAAGACACTTCTCAATACCTATGTAGTTATCTGTGGCTCGTTATATTCAGAAATCACCACAATTCAAGACTAAATTCAAAACAATCAGAACATAGCTATACCATCATCCCAAAAGAATCAAGACGCCAATAGCTAGTCATTTTTCAACGCCCACCCAATCTTTATCAACCCAAAATACAAGGAGCAAAATAAAAGGATATTTTGAAACCTCGACTGGGACCGTCGGGTGCCGATACTGGCGATACGATACCAATCACACCCGACCATCGACTCTCTAATATCAGTAATGGATGCCAGAGTTCCACCGCTCGATTTTCCGAATCGTTTGCGCCGAGTCGCACCAGATAACGAGAAATGTCCCGACTATCGTTTTATGTGCAGCCAAGGAGCCCAAGTGCTCCAGTTTCGCTGCACCTTATTAGTGTATTCTCTGCTATTAGCGTTGTATTAACGGCTTTTAGTTCGTTTAAATTTTATTTTAACTGGGAGACTGCAAAAGCTCTGGCTTTTCTAAGTACACAGCTCTTCTTAATAATATAACGTGTATTATAAATATTAGGGTCGTACAGATATTTTACAGAATTATAAATTTGGAGTAAAAAAAATACATTATTCATCAAAATTGAGACTTAGAATCACGGAAAAAACATGCTTAAAATAGTGTGTTTACAATACGCGTCAGTTCACCCATAGAAAGAGCATTGTAAGATGAAATTCTTTTTTACGATTGATAGCTAAAAGTTTTACTACATCGCACCTAATGTTTATCATATATGTAGACACACCTGTCTTAGAGCGTGAACTAAATTACAATTGAAGATGCTGAACAACACAAGTAATTAATTTTTAAAATGTTACAAATAGGTGAATGGATAGGCAGGCATTCGTGGCAGCTGTAACACAAGATATAGTATAGCTGCCAACGAAAACCCAAATTGATTCTTTTTGGATATACCTACTGGCTTTTCTAAAACAATCTAACACAATAGGCAAATAGAATGTCAATTTAATCGGCAATTAGATACAAGTAAATATTGTTTTATTTTTCAATAATTAACTGTTGTAAAATTCAAATCTATGTTTAACAAAAGTTACAGAAATGTAATCTATACTAGAAAAATCGATAAACAATACAATAAGACCCCGACTTCAACAAAAGCACTTAACGTCCAATATCATCGATCACGGACAAACGTCCTCCTGCATATTTTATCCCCAAAGATACGAACAATAAAATCACACATAGATTTCCTGTGCCCGACATGTTGTCCCCTCGTAACGTATTTAGGGATCCATATCGGAGCATTGTATCTGAGGATCTTCCATTGTATCTGATGCTTTTCTTCCTAATACAATTCGCCGTGCATCGAAATAAGTTTCCGGTTGATGACAGACGAATGGGGAACTGTTTTTGATATATCGTCCAGAAATTATTGTCGAAAGGGGCATTGACCCCAGTAGGCTTCGGAGACAAAGGTTTGCCAGGTTTATATTTATTTTTTCACAGACGAGTCATCGGATATACGGATAGGGATAATGCTTCCGGCGGTGGATTCTTTGATATGTTCAGAAGATTGTGTTGAAAGGGGCACTGCTTCCGATGGCTTTTGAAGATGGTGACATAGAAACTAACGGAACCATTTAATTGTGTTGACTACTCGTTTTATTTTTACAAACATACTTACTCTAGCGTACTGAAATACATTCACCGATCGGTACGAAGGACGTTAGGGACATCTAAATCCCAATTAATTTTACCTCAGATTAGTTCATTGGCAAAGGCAATAAGTAGGACGAGGGACATCTCTCTTGTATTGTACTACCTCTTGGTTGGCGGAACCCAATCACTGACGCCTTTGTCTTGTCAATTGATGACGTATTCGAGATATATCCGTGCTCCTGACACGTGGGTTATTGTTGTCCATAAAATATGAACGGGCCATAACATATCGCTTTGGATTTGACAAGAATTGGGTCAATGGGTGAATGGGATAGATAGGAATGACCGAGATGCAAATGAAAGGTCGTTTCTATCGACGTCGTTGCCGTCGAGCTTTATCGTGACATATGATAGTTGTGTATCGCCATTGTGTTACTGTTATGCTGCGACATAAAATATGAACGCGAATTTTCTTTCTGCCATTTTTGACACATTCACAACTGAAATATTAATATTATAGCTGGTAATGGCAAATTTGCCAATGAGGTTTTTATTTCATACAAATGTAGTGAACATTAATATCCTTGTATAAAGTATCCATTGCTGACTTCTCTGAATAAATCGCTGCTAATTGACAGAATAAAATTCGTACGTGTAAACGCCAACTGAGATCTCAATGGAACCTTGTTGGGTGTTGTAACATTCAACTTTTTATAAATATCTACTGGAAGTTTTGCATTCGACACGAGCTTTCAAGCGAGCTCGATTACAATCAGATAAAAACTACTCGATCACGTTACAAGCGACATACGATTCATTACATAATTTAACACGATTAAAGTAATTGAAGTTTCGCTGTTTCGTATTTCCATTGCTGGGGTTCAATTTAAAAGTATAATCGTTCGATTGTATTTTTATTTCCATTTATTAAGCCATAAACTGTTGGGTTCTATTCATTTATCAAATGCAATTAATATTCATATCTTATGTATGTTTATCAATGGTGTCTAATTTTTCATATGGGATTATTTGTATGCCTGCAATAAAGACTATTATTATTATTCCCATGTTCTGAAATCTAAACCAATCCTAAAAGTTCATTCTTGGCATCTTACCATTCAACTTACCATTAAATTCAAAATTCATTCATTTATTTTGAATTCCTTGAGGTTATTTAAATGAAATAACCCGACTTTTCTCGACTGAAGCTGAAAACCAGCCAGAGAAGTCTAAGAAAGTTTCATATGAGTAAGATTGCCATTCCATTCTTATTTCATGAGTTCCAGTGTAATCTTTCTAGGCTATCTGAGATTTGGCTCTCTTCCGCCGTGGTTATGGAACCGATTGTTCTAAATCGCGACAATGAACTGTATTTGTTTGAGCATTATTATATTCGTATACATTGTTATTATCTTTTTTCTCTACTTCTTTTATGTACATTCGTATGTTTCTATGGCTTTACTACAATTCAAGACTTTATGCTAGTAGAATTAAAAAATATGCAGTGCAGAAAAAAAATGTTATGTGTGTCTTTATACATATATGTGGGCGTATTTTCAGTACATTTTTTAAGCTCGTTTAGAAGAAACCGATAAGATAACGACGATGATGATGAAATGATCAAAATTAAAAAAAAAATCAAAACTTATTATGTTTTCATTAGTAATTAACTGATCATAATCATCTCCTAATTTCGATTCATGTTTAATTTAAATTGCTTTCTAATATCTGTTTCATGATTTCACCGTTTGTTAGTTTGTTTTGACTTCTTACAAAGCACTAACTAGCTGTTTTAATTTGAATTCTTAATCCATTTGTACAGTTATATCTATTAAGGCTATCTCTACATTTGGCAGACTTCAGTTTGTTCTTTTAAAATGATAATAGGTTGATAAGAATTCACCGTGTTGTTCATTAACGTAAAGCTGGTTTTATACAGTGCTCTAGCGATTTATATTTCTTTCACAACAATCTATCAACGCTATATTAAACGAAACTGAATTGAATACACATCGGTTACTTCTAGACAATCGTGCTCCATCGTAGACCGCATCTTCTCAATCTTCAATATATAAAAAGCTTGTTTACAACAGCTTCTTTCTCAACTCTAGTTCATTATTGTTATTAATTCAATAAAATTTTAACCCACATCCTTTGTGTTAACTACTGAGGTATCATAAGTACAAATTGATAACATTTGACATCAAAAACTTTTTACCATACTATCTTTTCTTGCTTTTGTTGCTTTACTTGCAAAATTGCTTGGTCCGTCTCTTCCATGCTACTTGTCTTACATCGGCTCAAAAAATACAGCTAACTTTTCGAATATCGTTCGAAAACAAAAAGTTGCTTGTTCCTAAGCGAGTCACCTCACGTGCCCAACTTCTTTAGGTGTTCGTGCAAAGTTACTTGAAAAGTATCGACGCTGTAGCGAGTGCCTAATGCCTATAAACAAGTGTTTGAGTTTCTCTGAAGGGGAAAGCATTAGTATGAAGACTTGGTTGAAGCCGTGATACTATATTTAGATACTTTTTTCTTCATGATTATGATAATCTCATCTGAAACAGAAGTAATTTTCAACCTATACAATTTGAAAAAGAAATTCGTAAAGAAAATTTGAAACTGCTTGTTTAAGATGAACTTTTTTTTGGCAGGCTACGTGTTTGACGACAGCTAATTTGATTAGAGACAGATGTTAAACTATTGTTTATTTTACGCGACTGCCTAAAAATAGAGTGTAATGTTTTCAGGGTTTATGTATGTGTATGTGAGTTTCTTTATTCCACTATAATTGCTTTTAAATGCCTGAACAAATTAGTATCATCATTTTGAGTTGTCACTCACTGGCTAAAAATTTAAATAAAGAAATAAGAATCATTTTAAGTGAGCATTCGTGTCTTTTAGTTTAGCATGTTTTTTTTCAAATTTATCACAAATATAAAAAAAAAATGTAACTCAATGGTCTGTAAAGTAAACATAATATAAAGGACCGCCTTTTACAGGCAATGACATTCCAAAGAAATGTTGTTAGAATAACTTGAGTAGATACACTCAAATCTAATTACTGCAAATCAAATTACAAGAGTCAATAATTTAGTCTACAAATTCAATCAATAGAATTACAATATCACATTTCCAAGCGTATACTTTATTAGACGCAGAAGAGATTAGTTCGAAACCTTCAATTATTATTTATTGAAGTCGATTTAATGCCAGTGGTTTGATAACCTAACCGAAGAGAAATCAATGAAACTATAACAATTTAATTATTCATCAAATATCAAATCGGTTAAGCTTTTCAATATTTAATGACTTATACAGTATTATCGTAAACTAAAATTTAGGGAGGGATGTGTTATTGTGTATGCTATTAAAAATCTTATAAATACATCATAATGTATATAGGTGTGGACCAATGACATACAAATTACTTCATTAGAACAATGATACCGACTCAGTGGTGTGCGCAAGTACATTTCTCTCCAGTGTAAAGTCAGTCGTGCGCAGACTTTGTTTGTGAACGGCCGTTGCATATGGAAGAGAATTCGACTATTAATAACTATATTATAAAGAATTAAATAACTGGTAATGTAGATACTGAAGTACAAGATAATCGAGTAATGTGTGTAAACAGTGAAAACAGTTTAAAATCTTCTCACTGTTGAATTTTTTTACTAAAAAAACAATGGTAGAAAATATATTATTACGACGTCAACTCGTCACATGCTTGTAAGAATAAAGGTCAAAAAAGTGGCGCTCACATCTGTAGCTTTTGATTAATAACTTTGCCAAGCACGCTCATTAGCGACTCAACGACAAGAGTAATAAGGAAGGCACGTTATGATTAATACGAGAATGGTGACATGGTGACGCTCACCGCGGTCGCCTAATGAAGAATGCCCGGTCTTGGCTTGTATACCTCCCAAGACCCCCCTCCACTTCCCGCCGCACTTGATTGATGACGTCACAGTGTCACAGAAATCCATGTGGTTGATGAGGGTTGCAGTCTTTAATCTTATTTGGTTAGGAGATGTCGTGTGGGAGGGATGTTCTGGAGAAATACGTAGAAGTTATAAATAAAATTAATGAATCCTTAATTTATTTTGAAAACCAGGCCTTCTCTTACCGTTTCGTTGATAATAATTCTTGAAGATATTCAATATAAAGCAGTATCAAATATTGCGGTGAAAGACTTTCTAGATTTCAATACTGACTTTCACTTATTACGAGTATGTAGATCTCATAAATTTGCACGCGCAATAAATTACGGGAATTTATAAGCAGTAAAAACATTTGCAAACCCCTAATAATTCGAATCAAAATTCCCGGAAAAGCGTGCAATGTGAAAGTGCCTTAACACGTAGCTGCAAAAATCACGCGCAAAATCCGGTTTGATTAATAAGTGTTGTTGACATTTTAATTAACCGGGGCAAAAGTCGGCCAGCGATGCCTCTTTGTTGCCACTGAATGGTGAATAGGCACGGTAATCACGCATGTTTGCAGTATGGCAAGTTTGTACTGTTTTGGTTTTTTTTTAATACAAAATAGGCTTGCGTTGGACAAACATATTGCCAAATGTTAAATGAAGATTCGGTAACGTATGGATGGTGTAATATACGTACCGACTTGGACAGCTAACATTTTTTCAGTTTCCCTTATCATTTGTTTTAATGTGTTATGGTTGTGCTATGGAAATTTACTTGGTTTTGGCACATTTCACATTTGTGGTTTTCCTATAGTAATTTTTTTTCTTTATTTATAAAAGGGCTAAAAAAATTATAAAAACTTTGATTTCTATCTTGTTGATAAAGCTTTAACATGTGTTAATCTTTAATCTTTTACCTGCGAAACCTGACATCAGGTTTTGTATTTACACACATCCACATTGTTACTCAACACACATACATTACACATCCTGAGAGGTTCATTTTACTCAACATTACATATTTAGGTTAAGACATTCTAATGTAATTTTTAATTATTATTTTTTCCTGTTTAATCTTTAGTTTTTTTATCGCTTTTTTCCTTTTATATAAATACACAATAGAAATAAAGTAAATAATTGTTTCACACGACGTCCTCGCCTTACGAAGCTTTTGTTTGGTAAATATGCTGTCTGCCGTAATACAGGAGTTAATCCTAGCTCGGCAGCAGCCATTCACTTAATTCTAAACTACCTCCAGTTGCAGATTTATTACTTAGTCAATTTAAATGTTTTTTATGTTCTCTGTGTTATGTTTAGATGTGATAAATGTGTGTAATAAATAAAATAAAAAATATATTGTTAAAGACAAGAAATGCAGAATATAGACGATAGATAACTAGATAGAAACTTTTTGTTGTGCACACCATAAACAGAAAAAAAAGTACAGAGAACAAAATAATCTTACACGACAATACGAGAAATATCACTAGGTGGTAGATGTCCTTAGTAAGAGGTCGTCTAGGTATTAAACTAAACTAAAGCAGTAGTGTGTAAACATTCCGGATTTGAGTTAGATGGCGCTGTGTGTAATGTCCTACGATATTTTTTCTACATACTGCAGAAGTGTAGATTATTTCACATGGTATGATGGGAATTAGCTCAAACTCTGTTTTAACAATGTAGTGTGAAATAGCTTATAGACAACTAACAGGCCTTTATTTACGCACCTTTGTTTATCGCAAGCCTTTTAATTGTTTTCCTTTGGATGACGAAGCTTGTTTGGTTGAACTTTGTTAATTGTGTCAGTGGGTTAGATCATTAAGCCTTGTTGGCGTTTCGCAGGGGGGTGTGTTAGGACCCGCTGTCTTTGTAGTTTAATCAGCTGGGGGCTGATTGGATTTGATGAGAGCTCCGTTGGGAGGCTCGCTAAAAATTATTAAGAAAGGTTGGTTAAAAAATGACGTGTTGCCATTGTGAAAAATCATTTTCGATGCTGAATAGAAGTGCCATTTTCATTAACTTTTTAATGCTATATGTACTATAATTTAACAGTTTGGGAGTAAAGAAACAAAATGTAAACCTACGTAACAAATGAAATTCTTACAGCCTAGAGATGATTTTATCCCTATTGGCTATTGACAAACTTCTCTTTTGCTATATATTTTTAATTTATTTTAGTTTTATTTATTACAAGTAGGCTTGCGTTTGACTGCTATTTCGCTTGGTATTAAGCGAAGATACGGTCTAGGATATAGCACGCTTGCTTACCATCTGGTAAATAGCTTAATTGAAAAGAAAAAGAAACACAAATAATGGAATTTACTGTCGAGTGGGTACTCGCCAGTAAATTCCATTATTTGTGTTTTTTTTCTTTGCATTTGCATTTCTTTCCATGCTACATAATTATATACTTGCTATATACTTCTCGAGTGAATCGGTTTCTTCTAGGTAAACACATGGAGCTTGCCAGTACATGGAATAGCGATGCGAAGACTATATCTTCGCTTAACATCTGGCGAGATGCCGGTGAAACACAAGCTTATTTGTAATTTTAAAAAACCATCCTACCATAATATCAACCCCTTAAAACCAAAACACGCCTCGAAAGCGACAGTTCCATAAACGTTACAGCACATAAACTCCACAAAGGAAACTTTTAATAACGCATAAACAATACAATGTCCACAAACAAAGAAGAAAGTTAATTTTACCGCGGGAAAAATGTTATTAAAAGCCCCCACACAAACAGCGGGACCAGGATAATATCTTCACTTAATAGAAAATGTAAAAAAAAAAAATGTTTATACTCTTTTAATGTCTTTTTACCTGATTAAGCATGTTATTAAAGGATCAATTACATTGGATACATAGACATTGAGTCCATTGTCTGATAAACTTAAACAGAAAAATACGATTAAATAAATTTGTGAAAGTTTTTTTTATTGGTAACACATAACGTATGTCCATGATTTTTTTCTTTTATAGCTTTGAGTAGCAAAAGAACTCTCATTACTTTGAGACATTAGATGGGTCTCAACAGCTCTGTAATTTTGCTAGCTGCTGTTTGGCGTCAGAATATCTGATAATATATATCTACCTATCTAGACGACCTCCTGTTAAGGTCTACCACCAAGAATAAGTACGACAACGTATTTGAAGTGCGCCTGGTATTGCAAATATTCATAGGTCATGCTTGTCATCAGACAACCCGTCTGTTTGATTGCTACATGTGACGTAAAAAAATCTTCGATCTTCGATTTTTTACTGTTATGACTAGCTGCTGCTCACAGCTTCAGTCACGTAGTCGGAAGAATTTCGACTCAAAGAAATCTAAACGAAATACCTGTAATGTAAAATGTTCATAAAAAATGTCACAATTCCGAGATTCAACTAATAGTGTAAATTTTTATCTAATTTTAATAAACCAACTAATAAAGACGTCCGTACTTTGGCGTTAATCTATCAATATTTCTGAAATTTGCCTTTTTGTATATTTTATCATCGTGGTCATACTGCACCATAACGTCATTAGTGCTGCACCACGCATACCATTTTTACTCTAATTTACATTTTTACGATGCGGTCACTCGAGTTATTCCCTTTTGTTACAAAAGCTTTTAAATATCGGAACTATAACTGCAGTTATTTTCATTTCTCTCAAGGATTACGTTAAGCTTGAATTGTGGACTTTATTATTTTTAATTGGATGCATTCGAAATTGATTTACACTCCCAATTTCAATCCTGTGTGCTGTTTTTATCAAACAATTACCTTATAAATTGAATTATACGGAAGTTTAATGCAGTATCAATTAACTTTAGCGCCGCACGCAATCCTGCTAATTTCTTAATCAATTTGTCATACTTACTATCTCTCTATATATGGAATTACAAATCTATATTATTGTACAATAGCTTTATCTCGTCTGTTGAAGGTCGAATTTTCTATAAATCATTAAACATAATTCTTGTCTGACATTGCAATTTAATGACAAGCACGGAACGAGTCAGACGGCAAAAAACTGTCGCGTCGGCGGTGACGTCACATTAGATTAATAACGGAATGAATAATAAAAATGGTATTTATAGATACCTCGATAAAAGCTAAAATAAGGAAAAGTAATTCGTTGAAAAGCTTTCCATAGCTTGAGTAAAATATGGAGAATAATAAATAAATGAGCTGCAATTTCTTTGCGAGTGCTGCCCGCTATAATGCTCTAATAATAAGAGTGGAGTAATTCAGTAGATAAAATATGTTTCTGACAACGTATAACACACGAATGCCTATAAACAAAACTAAACGAGACAAAGTCACATAATTCACGGTGAATTGTGAGCATTTAACACGCGATCGAGTCGCGAGAATCGAGACATTCGATTTGCTGTCTGATTGCAATCGTAGGACAACACTAATCCGATGATGTCATTGGCGGATGGGTGGGGACTACGAATGAGTTAAAATTCGGAATCCGAAATCGAATTTTAAATAGATTTTGGATGTTTCCTTTTTTCGATTTTCAAATAGCTACCTGGCTTTCAAATTTTCAAATGTTTTTACTTACTCTCTGGTTTTTTTTACTCGTTTCATGTAAACTAAACTTTTATAGGCAACTTATTAATATAGGGGTGTAGTTTTCACAGACAGCTGTTTTTTTAAGTATTTAGGTACATCTGGAAACGCCAATTTCGAAAATTTGTACCATCAAAATAAATTCTATTCCAAATATCTTTTAAATCTAACAGAACAGTCATTCCATAATACTATAAGAGCTGAGTCCCGGATACAAAGACTCAAATTTTAATATACCCGTCAGAATCTATAGAACCGTCTAAGCAGTCCCGGTAAAAATGTAATTCACAAGTTTCTGCCACACGCAACCCTGTCAGCGAAGGCCTAGGGCTCCACAAAAGAAATATTACTCATTTCTACGCTACGCGGTAATCACATTTTGCTTTGTTCGCATCGGCCTTTCGTTCGGTTAATCGCGTTATTTCGGGACTACGGAGCAATCTTGGAACGGTGCAAGTTATCGGAATTAGCGATTAATCCTAACCTAAAATAATTGCATCATAATTATTTTTTGTGATTGGACTGGTCAGCTGTTTGAGCACAGTTTACCCGATGCTAAGTGACGGTGTGGTCTAAGATGGTAAATACGCTGTTATAATAAATGTTGTCAGAAATTTTCAACATAAGGATGATAATAGTTAGAGAGCCGAGTACTAGAAAGTACCTCCATACTATGGTTTTCTCACGTTGTTTTCGTTTACTAGAAGCTCAAGCTCATTGTTGGCATTTGAACTCATTCACGCTCTTAGGCGTGTAAGCCGACCTCGCTAATTACTTAGCTATCATCGCTAACTCTAAAAGTTGTCCGATTCCCATGGGACAAGCTTTGCTTAGCTTGGGACTAGATGGCGCTATATTAAATGTTCTACAATATATATGTATTTATATTGCGCGTACTGCTTAGTTTTAGATGAAAGATCCACAAAATCGACAAAGTATTTTAAAAACAAAACGTTACTGAGAACTCGATCTCTCCACTAACTAGACATTTTATGCAGGAGATGATCAGAGGAGAAATATTGAAAGAAGCCGAAATCACAAAATTTAGAAGTTTCTAAAAGAATTAAGTTGCCCGAAGCAAATTAAAAAAAAATATTGTATCAAAATATCATTTTTTGAGCAATTAAAAATCGTCAATCGTATAACTTATACCTACATCCAACCCCCATACAGCACAAAAGGAAGGAAACCGAGGAAAAACGGCATTCAGCAGCAGATAGTTGCGCCGGAAACCACTGTTACCCAATTTTCTATTTGTTTATTTTATACTATACAATATCTATAGATACCGCTACGTATCTACGTAGTTGTGGTAGCTGGGGGAGGAGAAATCAGTTGGGAGACGGAATTAAGCGCGAGGGTAAATAGACACAGGTCTACCTTCCTGTGATGTAATTAAGGCAGGTCACAGTTTGTTTTGGTTGACGAAATGACTGAGAATTGGAGATGAAACAAAGTTACACTTTGCACTAGTATTTCAATATATGTATATGCGACTTATCGGCTTGTTACCATTTACCAAAATTTGGCATGGCAGTCTCTAGAATGTTGAGTAACCAATCGAACTAACTTAATCGCCTTTTTAAGTTTACCACGGTATGAATACTACGTAAATATTAATAAAATAAATAAGAAATTTCACTAATATTAAGCAAGGTTTGAGCTATGAGATACAGATAACTACTAAAGCCCTTAGATGTTTTTTTTGTAAATACACCCTTTTAAAAAATCTCGAAGTAAAATCTTTTTTTTAATGTTTGACATACTTGGTCACATGATAGATCACAGCTCACCTGATGTTAAGTGACGGTTTCGTCGATGATGGTAAAGCACACCTACCCTGGAATGGAACTAGCTCTAAAGTGAGCCCACCAGAACACACCGTTAAATGCTTGGCGGCGTCTGAATCGACCGCGCTAACCACTGAGCTATCATCGCTCATTTGATTGGCAGGAATGGAAACGCGGTCAGTGAAAATGTGTGATCATACGTATTTACAGGGACTTAAATCTACACCTAAGTCGCAAGTCCTAGGCACTGTACGGGTTCCTTCGGTGTAACGCTATTGACACTGAAATGCATGCTATCCGATGTTAAAATGTTCGTCTTGTCTGCATATATTTACGCAGACACATGTTAATGTGTAGTGTTAATTACGAGTTTGCATTATATCATAAAGTTTACTAAAACCAAAAACAGGAATACACTACGCTGACATGTTTATTTTTGTAAGTACCTCGTTGAACATTCCTACGGTCTAGTCCCTATGGATCTGACCCTTAGTAATTGTTAACTTCCTAGACGCCGGTGGGTTCTCCAAATGACATTTCACGTCAAACACAGTTAAACGGTTATGTTTTTACCTGTGTACGTTTGGTTGATGTTATCCCAACATTCCATTAGTTCAAAGCCAAATTAAAAAACATTGACGAAGAAACTACATTTTTAAGTATTTATATAGATGCACATTATCATAGACACCGCTACAGTCCGGTGACGCTGTAGAGGCCATCTGCGGCCAACAGCATTAGTCATTCAAAAAAAAAAAAAAAAACATAGACACCGCATATTCAGCCGCCAAACAATAGTGTGTAAACATTACTGTGTTTCGGTTTGAAGGGTACTGCAGCTAGCGAAATTACAGGGCTGTTGAGACTTACCATCGAAAGTCTCAAAGTAATGAGCGCCAAAGCAGCGATACCACGTTACTTTGTTCTGATACTCAAAGTTCTGTGCATTGCTGCAATGGTCATGTAGATGTGTTATCTCCTACGATCAGAAAAGAGTATCGTTCGCTTCATTACTTTTTTCATTAATAAATATAATTGATCATGTTTATACAAAACTGAATCAGTTTTTTTTTGCATTACGTAAAGTAGCCGATGAAAAATAACTTTTTAACGCTCATTTTTGAACACACTAAATAATTATTGTATTTATCACCGGGTCTTAATCGCGCATAAAAAACTAAGCGCGCGTTGCGCTGCAAAGTTCTGGAGTGAAGACCACGGACCGGCAAGCGCAGCGTAGGACGTCCACCCACAAGGTGGACAGACGACTTAATAAGCACCGCAGGAAGGCGCTGGATGCGGGCCGCTCCCAACCGGTCTTTATGGAAGTCAATGGGGGAGGCCTATGTCCAGCAGTGGACGTCCTACGGCTGAAATGATGATGATGATAAACATAATTATTTATTCAAAACGCGAAAGTTTAAAAATGATTAATTTAATAGTAATTGTAAATTCCTCTCCAACGACGTCAGCTAACTGTACAAAAAAATTGGAAAAGGTACATCTCCAATTTTAAGTTGTTTCTTTTATCATTCTAAATTCATAGCTTCAATTTACCCGACGAGCGTAAAAACTGCATTAAGGGCGAGTCTCACTACAACGACAAATTTGATAAATTGTTGTCTGGGACGCCCCTTGGAGGCCATCAGCATCGCAGGCAAGGAGAGACACAAAGTTTATATTTAATCTCGCTAAAAAAAACACGGTCGCCAAACGGTCCCTTGGCTTTCGAGATTTAATTTGTTAAGTCGAGAAATTAAAACGTTTTACGGATAAATTTTAGGGGAGGAAATTTAATGTTACGATAGGTAACGTAATGAATGTGGACAGGCACTCGTGACAAGATTGAGGACACAATGTTTTCGATTAGAGTTCGAAAACATGTTAAATTGTTTATTTGTTGTACTATTTACAATATACTTAGTATAAAATAAACTTTGCTTAGTTTGAGGCTAGACGACTCTACGTGAAATATATACAAGACTTGCAGACGTCTCGCGGTTTTCCGCATAGTTCCCGTTCCCGTGGGAATACAGAGATAAAAAGTAGCCTATGTCATCCGGAGATAGTGTAGCTTCCCAACGGTGAAAGAATTTTTGAAATCGGTCCCGTAGTTTTGGAGCCTATTCAAAACAAACAAACAATCAAATCTTTCCTCTTTATAATAGTACGACTGCCCAAATAAGGAGTAATGTTTTGAGGGTTTATGTAGTACTAGCTGCGCCCCGCGGTGTTACCCGCTACATGTTTTCGGGATAAAAAATAACATATGTGTTAATCCAGGGTGTCAGCGACCTCCATACCAAATTTCATCAAAATCATTCTAATTTTTGCGTGAAAGAGTAACAAACATCCATCCAAACTTTCACATTTATAATATTAGTGAACATTACTGAAAATCTACCGCATCTAACAGTTTCTTCCGGCAGCCTCACTTCAAAGCCAGTTCCATTCCAGGCTAGGAGTGTTTACCATCTTGAATTCTACTGTCACTTAACATCAGGTGAGCTGTGGTCAAACACCAGGCCTGTGAAAGACAAAAAACTTTAAAAGTCACTTAATTATACATTTGAACACTTATTAAAATTCAGGCCACACTAAACCTCCTTCAGGTCTCGTTAAGCCGCTGTTTTACTGATGCGAATATAAAACGTTAATGGTTTTTAACGCGACATCGCGAGGTTTCTTTACAAGGCTCGCGACCAGCTATTGTCGCAGAATTACCTTCTAAATGGCGATGTGGAAGAACTAAACGCCTGATAGCGAGGGCGATTTACATAAAATGAGTTCAGTTACGTTCTCGGAGACGGGTCACTTGCCTAGACTGTTTACGGGAAGGGAAGCAGTTTCGATGTTAACCAGGCGATTAAATACCAGTCAATGTTTGTGTAGTTAGCATGTTATTAAAATATTTTCGGTAAAATTTCGCGGAAGTAGCTCACAATACATAAACAGTATAGTCTGGATGTCTTCAGGTCAAGAGTGAATCGGTATCTTCTAGGCAAACGTGCTCCATCTTAGACCACATCATCACTTAACATCGAGCGAGGATTACTCAAATTAGTAAAACTAGATAGTTTTTTAATTAAAAGTATGCATGTATTTTTTTACTTAACATAGGATTTTATCATAGAATATAAGTTTGATATTGATTGATATTAATATGACATCTATTTA
This sequence comes from Biston betularia, assembly GCA_905404145.2. Classification (NCBI taxonomy): domain Eukaryota; kingdom Metazoa; phylum Arthropoda; class Insecta; order Lepidoptera; family Geometridae; genus Biston; species Biston betularia. Next base: position 2,127,785 of record FR989863.1, read on the forward strand.
TCTATTGGAATGGAAAATAAGTTTAAGATTGTTTCGTCTGAAAATTAAAGTAAAATTTGTAAATGTACACTATGAACATGTTACCTGGTATTTTGCAGATCTGAAATCTAAGTGTTTGTAAATCTATGATGATTTTGATAATTGTCTAGAGCCGGAAGTATTATTATCTTAGCTTAACTTTTTCTCACACCTCATCACAGATTAATGTGATATAAATTGTGTCTATACTACTCAACTACTTGCACCTACATAGAAAATGCTCTCAGTTAGGTCTTAAAATATTTCGAACATGTTTAAAAAAAAAACCTAACTTTCTCGTTTTCACGGAGCTAGGTAATATTTTTGCGAAACGAAGTTACTACTTTGTCTCCAATCTTATCTTGATGAAACATAATAAACCGAGGATTAAAACATGAATCTTTTGATTATAATTTAGGTCGACGATATTTTCTTTCGAAAGTTAATTCGCTTCCAAGGCTAAATGCAAATAACATTTTATCGAGTGACCCATCTCGTCTTATCTCTCGGTTACTGGCCGCAAGCCGTAGAAAATATTATGCATATAAAGTACGGTCTCATTACGAATTGTTTTATTATTCGCGACTGGTCAGACGTCGCAGCAGTGAAACGGGGGCTTAACTCGTCCGAATATTTGAGCTTGCCCCTTTTCTCACCTAACCGAATTTCTAGGAAATCTTCCTTAAGTTAGCGGACAAAATATGACAAAAAATAGAAATACATCGAGACGGAAAATAAATGGATTTTCCGTCTCGATGCGATATTTTCTGCTAGTTCTTAATAATTTAGATAATGAGTGAAAGTTTTTCCGATCCAATATCAGATGACATAATATGTGACATTGTTTGCGTGCTGAACGTCTTATATGGATATAATAAGACTCTTAAAAAGCTTTCATTTTTCTAACTTTAGTAAACATTGGAAAGAGAAACATATTAATAAAATAAAATAAATAAATATCACAGGACATTACACACAGCGCCATCTGACACCAAACTAAACAAAGCTTGTACTATGAAAGTGAGATAACTGGTAGTTTTTTTTTTTTTTAATGTAAAAGTAATAAGACGGTCGAGGCGCTCTCCTGATGTTAAGAGATAACGCCTGTCCATGACCATTGCAGCGATACACAGAACTTTGAGTAACAAAACAACGTCCAGGGCATCGCTGCTTTGGCACTCACTACTTTGAGACGAGATGGTGAGTCTCAACAGCCCAGTAATTTCGCTAGCTGCAGTACCCTTCAAACCGGAACACAGTAATGTTTGTACACTTGTGTTCTGCTTGGCGGCAGAATATCTGGTACTGCGGTGGTACCTACCTAGACGACCTCCTGCTAAGGAAATCTACCACCAAGTAGACTTATGTACATACTTTTTTTTGTAAGTGCATACTTATAATACATACAGTACACACAGAACAAACATTTGTTTACACCACAAAGTTTGTCCTGGGTGGGAATCGAACCCACGCCCTTCAGCTCTTGAAGCAGACATAAATAAAAGAATGAAATGATTCAAGGAAAACATGCAGTACTAAAGTTTTTATATCACACCCTGCATAGATACTGGACAAAACGAAATATTACGCAACGTCGAGGACGCGAGCTAAATTCATTTCTCTGGCGATAAATTCATTATCCTGTACACTGGAGCTAAGCAAAAATATAATTCCCGCTCGACAGGCAGCTGGCCGCCGTTAATCTGAGAATAATGGCGGTGCTGATTTATTGCCAACTCCCCGGGGTGAGAAAAACTCAAATCTCGATCGGTTCGAGTTGATTGACGCGACTCTAGCCTCACAATTAAAACTTACAGAACTAGGCGACTCACCCGAGATCGTGCGCCACCTCCAAATGCATAAACTTGTACTAATTAGAGAGAAATTCTTTCACAGTTAGTACGCCAAGATTTGGAAGTTTCGTCGAACTTCGACGTCGGGAGTGTCGCTGCTTTTAATTGAGAATCTCCCGGAATTCGCTTTGTCGAGGAATTCGCTGAACAAACGACGACTATGTAGACGATTCGGGAAGTTTTTGTAGAGGGAGAGATGAGGGCAAACATTTACCTAACTCTGAGATATGACACGGTCACAAGATACTATCTGAGAGGAACTACCGTGTAAACAATTCCGAAGTTCCCGAATATTATGATCGAAACAAAATTTATGTCTGTAATTTATTACGCTATTGTAGAGGTAAATTGTGATGCGAATAATTTAGCGTCTATTGTTCATATTGAATGCGCTGAAACAGGTCAAGCTATATCGTAGGTACATTAGCGATCGCGGCAAATTTAGGATTTACTTTTCTTCTTAACTATCCTACTAACTTTGTATCTATCTATTTGTATATATTTATACAGAAAGGCTATCTTCCCAACTAGCGGAGAACATTTTCCTTTTTCAAAAAGTGCCTTTTCATCGGACACGCTGGCTACGTGCCGCTTACGCCAGCAAAAGTACATAAAGGTAATTGACACCCCGCGCGACCACCGCACCGTGTTTGCCGTCACACGCGACATACACGTTTAGAAACCCCCAACAAGCGTCGACCCGCTTTGTAACCTTTATCCTCCGACGAGCTGCGCCTATAAATTGGAAGCGAATACCTCCACACGGAAGTAACATGAGGAAAAGTACACAGAACTTAACCGACGTCGAACGACACGGTCGGGGAAGAAGCGCGGAGACGGCGCGCTAATTAAGCAAGAATTCACTGTATTCAAACGAAAAGTTTAAGTCAAACCTCCGAACTCGGGCACAGAATTTGTTTTCCGTCTGCCGTGCGGATCTTCATTTACTTTACGAGTGGGGCTTATTACGTATGTTCGAGCGGAGATGTCACTACTCCGTGCGGTTGTGCCGCCTGATCCGGCCAATCTTCGAATTTCTACTAATTTCGAGACGCATAAGGCTCGGTTCGGTCCAATTATAAAGCCGGGTCTACTCGAATTTGGACCAATTAGATAAGCCAACGAGCTGTGTCGCACTCGGGAGCAGTTTTGTCGGCAATATAATTTATTAGGACGCTCAAAGTTGAAGGCATTAACCCTTAAAGACTCGAGTGAAATTTGATTACGGACGTTTTAAACGTGTCCCCTTAGCCGCGCCAAGTTTTAAATGAATACCCGGTCTCTTGAACGGACACAATAAGATAAAATGAAAGTGAATGGATGCCTGACACTTTGGGAAGAGCGACGTTGTTGCTTCGATGATCGGATATTGGGAAGTGAAACAAATGAGATCTCAGTTCAAGCGGGGGTTTCGATCATTTATTTCCATTTACATTGCATCCTAGAACGATTTTGTATTAGCTTTATCCGCTTTTGTCTGAATTCTAGTAACAGCTCCCATATTTAGAATGTTTGATTGCATTTTTGATTTTTGTTACAGTTCCTCCATTCGATTATATCTGTTAAATATATTTAGTTCCATTAAAAAATAATTTGTGAAATTTAGAACGTAGCAGGAACAAAGTGAACCTCCCTAGAGATTCATATTACCAATCAATTAATTTTCATCTGGACCTATTTCAGGGGATTATTTTCGCAAATCTTCCGGCTAGTCTCGCCAATCGTTTTAACAGAAAAAAGATAAAGAGTTGCCAGTTACAAGAAATAAGTTTCCATTATTTAATTGATGATTATTCATCATTATCTTTTTAGCCGTAGTACATCCACTGCTGGACATAGGCCTCCCCCATTGACTTCCATAAAGACCGGTTGGAAGCAGCTCGCATCCAGCGCATTCATGTGGTCTCTTCATTATGTCGTCTGTCTACCGTGTGGGTGGACGTCCTACACTGTGCTTGCCGGTCCATGGTCTCCACTCCAGAAGTTTGCAGCCCCATCGGCCATCAGTTTTGCGTGCTATGTACCCTGCCACTTCAATCACTGATCTCTTCTTCTTCAGTTATAGGGATGATTTAGTTACATATTGGTGGGATGAGCTGAGATGAGACAAAAAAAAAGATTATGTAAATAAATAATGAAAATCTTATACAATCGTAATAACGTTAATAACCAAGTTAACGTGAATGAAATTTTCTTTATTTTTAAAATAGTTTTTTAATTAATAATAACATTTTTGTACTACTTTTCGGATACGACCTGTTCTTTAGAACGTTTGACTTTTAATAGTGTGCCATTTCTTAACGTGAGACTTCAGAAACTCACCTTTAAACTAAGAACTCTCGTATAAGCAAATTTCATTCACGATGTCGAAGTTAGCAATACGCAGACTGAAAGTCAAACGATCTTCCAACAAAATTCAAATTCAAAAATGTTGTTTTCAAGCTAGGAATAGACCTTATCAAACAATAGAAAAAAAAACACACAATAAATTATATTACATTAGTTTGAATTAAATTATTGTTATCTATCTATCTTCTATAGTTCTATACTATTTAATGATTTGATTGCTTGTTTGTATTGAATAGGCTCCGAAACTGGACCGATTTCAAAAATTCTTTCACCCTTGGAAAGCTACACTATGTCCGGGTGACATTTCTTTTTTATCCCTGTATTCCCATGGGAACGGGAACTACGCGGATGAAACCGCGAAGCGACCGCTAGTTGATAATAAATATCATTGTTTTAAATATGTCTAAATAAGCTGAATTTGACTAACTAAAATTCTGCCACTTCGTTTCGTAATGTGTGTTAAATTACATATACTTTTTTATTACGGTTGACAGGCTAGGTGTTTGACCACAGCTCCCGTTACGTTAAGTGAAGGTGTGGTCGAAGATGGTAAAGCACACCTAGCCTGGAATGGAACTGGCTGTAAAGTGAGGCTGCCGGAACACACCCTTAGATGCTTGGCGACAGATTTTCAACTAGAAGGTGGTAGCTAGCCAGCCGAGTATATGCTTGATTATTGTTGCGTTTTTTAAGCAACTGCTCAAAAACTTAAATTTAAAAATGTTTTAGAACACTTTCAAATTGATATAAACTATAAAAAACTTTATATGAACTTGGCATAAAATACTGCTAACTGGCAACATTGCTTCCTGTACTTTTCCCCAGACGAACCGTGGGCCAATTAAAGCTTTTAGAATCGATTCGTCGCTTCTCCTTTGTAAACCAACCTATTGACGATAGGTATACAGTTTGATGTTCTGACTCGTCTTTTTTACCGTCTTTCTCAACTTTTCCCGCTTTTAATCGAGTTTTTCTTATTTTACGCGCCTTTTTGTGTTGTGCGCATTCGAATCTTTGATTTGTGGGAAGTGACAAGTGAACGTCAATTTACGTGACAAGATGGCGGAAAGCGGGAATTGTCTACAGTGATGAAGCTTTATTAGCATTTCGATGAGGATAATGAGATGTTTTATTTTTTCTGGCTTGTTTACCTTATTGCTTTTAATTTCAACATGATAAACGAGTATTCTTAAAATATATAAATTATTATGCTTCTTTGAATCCCATTAGGGATAAGTAGTCGTAGAGAAGGTAGCCCAGTGGTTAGCGCGGTTGGTTCGCATGCCGAAGGGCGTGGGTTCAACCCCCAACAATGAGCTTGAGCTGCCGGTGAAGGAAAATATCGCGAAGAAACTATAGCATGGTGGTAGGGTACTTTCTAGTACTCGGCTGGCTAGCTACCACCCTCAAGTTGAAAATCTGTCGCCAAGCATCTAACGGTGTGCTCCGGCAGCCTGACTTGAAAGTTAGGCTAGGTAGGCCAGTTTAGATGTGTTTACCATTTTAGACCACACCGTCACTTAACTTTAGGTGAGCTGTGGTCAAACACCTAGCTTTTCAACCATAAAAAAAGTCTGTATGCATAGTCGCAACAGGAGAGTTAGTACTCAAAAGAGGATACCAGCGATAAAAAAACTGTTATTTGTGAAATTAAGAAACATTTCATAAATAACGGTGTTTAGCATTATTTTTTTTCTAAATAGGTTCGCGTTTGACCACACTCTGCCTGATGTTAAACAGTAGTGTGGTCTAAGATGGAGCACGCTTACCTAGAAGAAACCTAGCATGGCGATGGGATAGTATCAAGTACTCGACTGGCTACCCTCAAGTTGAAAATCTACCGCCAAGTACCTAACGGTGTATTCCGGCAGTCTTCATTCTAAGCTGGTGGTCAAATACATAGCTAGTTATCCACATAAAAGGTGTTCAAACGGGTAATAAATAATTACTTTTACATAGCATACTAGTTTGTAATAAATAATGAAAATTTTCTCAAACTGATTAATCAATTAATCACCGGGGATCGCATCCCCTGTTCAAGTGGTAGGGCTGGACTACCCCTATCTCTACTTGATTTATGTGAAAATAATGTCCTCCGGGGAAATTTAAAGTGTTAACTTGGCTAAAACTTCAAGTGTAGCCCATGAATTTCATATTAGGGGTAAAACTAGGCGTATGAATGTGTAATTAGATTTAATAGTTAAGTACACAATCATCAAAGTTCCATGGAATATTTTCTTGGGAAATCAATATGGAAGTATAAACGTTGTTCGTTGGAAATTAATAAGTGATGGCTTGTTCTATAAATTAATTAATCTGTAATAATGGGTTAAATGTTTTCGACGAAAGCTCTTCAGATGTTTTGTTTTTCGTTGAATATTAAAACTCTTCGTGTTTTCCTTATAGTGTTGTTGATTTTCTCTTGTTATAACAATACTATTATAACAAATAGGCTTACGTTTGACCGCCATCTCACTTGATGTTAAGTGATGATGCGGTCTAAGATGCACGCTTGCCCAGAAGATATCGATTCACTCTGGACTTGAAGACACCCAGATTATATCCATCGGGGAACACCCACTCAGGTAGCGCATTCCACTGTCTAGTAGTCCGCACAATGAACGAAGATTGAAATCGTTTGGTTCGAGTTTTTGGAACGTCGACCATGAAACGATGTCGCTTTTTTGAGCTTCTAGCTGTCCGAAAGAAAAAAGGGCTTGGGGGAATAAGACCATGTAGTTCTGAAGCACACTCTCCGAAATGAATCCGGTAAAAGACCGATAAACTAGCAACTTAGTGACTGGATTATGTTGTTTAAAGAAAACAATTTGTTTTGTTCATTGGTCCTGGAAGAGCTATTGATCCATGAAAGACCTTAGAAGGGATCTATGCTACTCTCATTAAAACGAAAACGTGTGTGTTCTCCCCACACTCACATATGGCGCTCAAAATTGGTCACTAACAAAAAAATCAGAAGTTCGCTCTGGGAGTATGCCAGCGAGACATGGAGCGCTGTATCTTAGGAGGAAAGCTTATAAACAAAATAGACTCCATGACCCTTAAGCCAACTAAACGCACACTTCAATGAAACAGCGAGGTTCTTGATGTTTTAACAACCGCTCGATCGATTTCGATAAAATTTACATGGAACTCTAAAAGTATGATCTACCGAGCAAAAAAAAAATCATCAAAATAGATTCATAATTAGCGGAATTATCTCGTAACATTGTCGAATTGAGAATCTCCTCCTTTTTTAATTCGATTAAAAATAACAAACACAGTACTGCGCGGCATTTTGTTTCTTTTCACAGGACTCGTAGCCAAAGTAGTTCAGAAAGCCGCCTTCCTAAAGTGGGACTGGGCCGGCCAAGTTAGCCGCAAGTCGGGAGATGCAGAACAAAGGGAACCACTCTGTTCAAAAACAGAGTGATTCCCTCAAGATGGTAAACGACCTCCTGGACGGCCCAGACGGAGATGGAGAGACGAAGTTGACTCCTGTATGAAAGAATGGACTCAGGTCAAACTCAAAAAATAGAGTAAGATGAGGGCCTTTATCCTGCAGTGGAACAATACAGACTGATGATAATAATAATAATAAGTGAAAATGTTCTCGTTGAATATCTTTTTGCCTCTTTAAATGCTTAGTTTAGTGTTGTATAAGTTTTTGCTGCTCTACAATAAGTATTAACAGTTTTTACGATTTTTTGCTCGTTAGCCTAAATACATTGCTTAATGACCTGAAATTCACTGAAAAGATACATTTTCGAGTTTTGTTTTATAGTCAGTGGAATTTATAAAATATTATAAATTCTCAAAATCTATGTAAAATAATAATCGAAGAGATAGAGGTATAAATTTATCTGCGGATTTAGCATGTCAGTTTACTGAGTTTTATTGAAATATTTAATTAATTAGGCACATAGTCCTCGAACGAAAGTCAAATGTATGAAAAAAATAATTTATGTGACATTTCACACAGCGCCGTCTAGATCTAAACTAAGTAAAGCTTGTACTATGGGCCCCTTTTAATTTATTAATACATACATACTAATTAAGTACTATCTAGACAAGTACACTGGTAAAGTTGTACTTTTTGTTATAGGTATCTGTTTATGACCAATACAGATATTTCGTAATTGAAATTGATTATCGTCCAGATATAATACCTTGTGGAATATCAGTTGGTGCTGCAGATACGGTATGATGATGGATCCAGAAAAACTTATTTGAGTTCGTAACTGTTGTACAAAATAGGTTCGTGGCTTATTTTCATAATTTTACAAAATGTTGCCATCCTCCAAAATTTTGCTACAAATTACACGTCACCAAATTGTTTTATCGCTGTTTGCAACTGTCAAATCAAACATTATTTATGACGGATTTAGTTACCGCAACACCTGTGAATAGGGTGACCACTTTAAATATTTGCAAGCGGATTTTTACAATTTATTTTGTGTTGGTATAATTTATTCGGGATTATTTTACGCCTAGACGGTCGTCGACAAACAGAGCCAAATGGTTTTAAAGTTTTGTAAAAAAAAGGTTCATATTTAGAAGATACATATTTTATTGAAATGTTAGGTTTTAGATAGTTTGACGCTATATGATAAACTATAAATTTATTTAACAATAAAAGAAGGAAAAAAAAATAAGAAAAAAAAATAAACAAGATAACAAACACTTAATTTTTTTTTTGGCAATAACCTTTAAAATGCTGGCAGCTACATTGATCAAAAGCTTAGCAATGCCATCTAGCGTGGCATTCTGGCCACATATCCCTCCTCTGACGAACTTTTAGATTAAGTTTTTTCTATAAATTTGTAAATAGTATTAAGTTAAATTTTAATAATATAAAAATAAAAAGTATTTATATGCCACATGTGGTAGTACAGCAATCACCATCACCTATGGATATCTGCAGTACCAGGGGCACTACAAATACTTTGCCAACCTTTTAAGATTCTATTAGGTTACAAGACACCTTTTTAATGGATGAAATCTTTAATTATTTTTACCATCCCATTCCATAAATAATTAGTGTCTAATTTAAACAAAAAAATAAGGTAGGCATACAAAATATTTATCACACGATCCAGAAATGTTTTAATACATTGTCACCCCACAGTACGTCCGCTTATAACCAGTTTAATCCGCTTAGAACCGCAAACGGAAGACTTTGCCACAAGAACAATTATTATTGTAGTCATTATGTGTGAAACCTTTTACGTACTATTCATATACTGAAATAGGTCTAAACTAATTTTACAACCAAAATTCGCTGTAAAGTTTACGTTAATATATTTTTACAGTAGTAACGCGCCAAAGCAGTGATGCCCTGGACTTTGTGTTGTTACTCAAAGTCCTGGGTATCGCTGCAATGGTCATGGACAGGCGTTATCTCTTACCATCAGGAGAGCGTCTCGTTCGTCTCATTACTTTTTTAAATTTAAAAAAAAAATTTAAAAAAAACTTATTTTAAATTGAAGGGCCGTTTACGCCCCTTGTTATCTTGTAGGGCGGCCTACAAGTTGTTATTATAGTTTATAAGTTTATATTTATCCATCGTCTTTGATATTAATTATCTTTGGTGTGAACAATAAAGAGTTTATCGATCTGCTAAACTCGCCCCTTGAGTATGATTACCTAAGCATTAGTATAACAATTCAGAAAACTCAGAATGTCTATCAAAAATTGGTAAAACAATGGCTCTCGTCCTCCTATGGTACTTACCGTAATATTTGAATGATATAAGAAAAAGATTTTATTCTATGTTCAAATTGCGTCTGAAATTAATACGTAAACCTTTTTTTTTTATAATTTCTGGAGAAACATTTATTCTTTCCATTACGATTGAAACTAAGTATGATTACGTCTACTTTATAAGTAAGGTATTAAACACGTTATCTCTTATCAAAACTTTCTCACCCAGAAAGAGATAACAATTTTCCCGCTCTACGTTAATGGGGAAGGATATAAGAAATCCCCTAAAATTCTTGTCACCCGCGCTTCCGACGCGTGTCAACACAGATTAGCCTCGAGACAGAGAGCGTATCATTGGCATCCCTAAGTCTCTAGATTTTTCCTTATCTGTAATTATGACGTTTAGTGTAGGGATATTTGATTTTTACCCGACAAAAAAAAACTAAATGTTTTTTAACATTAAATAGCACTTGTGTTAAAACGTATCGTTTCACTAATTTAAAAAAATCATGTAAAAACTTATGATTATAAAATCTATACAAACAGAAATCGTCAAGGAAAAGTAAATCCCATAATCAAATCAAAATTCACAGAACAAACTTAAATTCGTTCCAATTCGAATTATTAACGTTTCTTTCCACGCTCGCGTTTTATTATCTCTATTACATTCTTCACGGATTTCTCTGATAGCTCCTGGGAACGTTCCGTGTGATGTTATAAAAAGTGGTGCCCTCACGGGAACGGAACGAAGCTGCTTATGGCAAGAACGCGCGAACACGTTCAATTTTCGAATATGGAACAGTAAATCGATTTGATTAAAATGAGGTTGCATGATTATTTGAATCGTGTTCAGAATTTGAATTTCTTCTTTTGTTTTTAGAATTTTGTGACAAGGAACCTTTGTTAGGTCATTGTAATAATGCTTATACAAACTATTTGGCTACTCAGTTGTTTTATACATAATTATGTATGTCAATTTATTAGAAAGTCTCTAAAATAAAGTAACTGAGATCCATGTACATGTTTCAAGTATTGTACATGCGGCTAGAAGGATATAGAACTAGATAATTCAGCATTGTTCGATGCTTCCACGAAGAGTTGAGCTATATTCAGGCGTGTTTTTAAATAAAATTCGAAATAGATGCAATCTCAGTCCTGCCAAGATGCGGAATCGAGAAATTCTGAATAAGTACATTTCTGCCCGTATGTTTGGCAGGGTTGCCAACAATTGAAATTATTAAAAATGTAATGCATTAATGTACACGGCATTAGTAATTATTCTGATAAAAACATAAATATTACAGTACTGTAAAATGTAATAAAATTATTTAATAAAACTCGAAACTATCAAATTTGATGTTAATATTTCTTTGTAATTATTTTATTTGACAGCTCAATTCGCTCATTTGTTTAACGTTCAGCCTCGAGAGTTGAAGCGCGTGGGTTCAATTCCCACTCAGGACTAACATACATAGATGTTTGTTCTATACATTCTCATTTTGACCTCTTTGTATTTTCATATTGATTTAAATAATTCGTATGGCAACCCTAAATAGCGCCTTTGGCTGTCACAACACAATCAAATTTTATCTCTATTTTGTTGCGCGAAAGTGCAATTTCAAATGTGAAACATTGTAAACGCAATTTTAAAAGCATGTCATTGTTCGAAATATAAAGTTTTGACATTTCGAACTATGAGATGGGCTTTTAAATTTAAAACGGATTTTTATAAATTTATTTCCATAATGGTATCGGAACACGGCTGCCGTACCTTAAAATCGTAGATGAAGAAAAGTAACTTAATAATGGTAGGTAAAACGAATTTGCGTAGTTTGTTAGAAAGTTCTAGAAAAGAAAAAAACATCTAAAAATAAATAAATTTTATACTAAATGAAATGAAAACTGAACTGAAACCTGAAATGAAACTAAAATGAAAACTACATTGAAAACTCAAAATGAACTTCCGCACCTGTAATATATTTTTTTAGGCAATACCCCACATATTTTATAAAATACCCCAGAGTAAACAAAAACCCCAGAGTAATAGTAAACAAAAATGCAATCAATCAATCAAAAATCAATCAATCAATCAACCAGGCAATCTAGGTGCCTTCAAGTCGCGAGTGAATCGTTTTCTTCTAGGCGAGCGTGCCTTACCGTAGGCCGCATCTTCGCTTTACATCAGGCGAGTTGGCGGTCAAACGCAAGCCTATAAGTAATAATAATTAAAAAAAAATTAAACAAAATAAACTCTAAATTATATTTAAAAACATATAATATTTAAAAACCAGAAATTTTGTATCCATTAATCGTAAATAGAAAAAAATATCGCATGGATGTACCTAAATCCTCTATGTTCTGCGATGCTTGAAAAGTTTTTGACACACATTTGCAAAACATGTTAATAAATAACTGAATTATGTATCAAAACCGCGAAAGTTTAAAAATTACATTGTAAACATAGAATTAGGTACTTAACAAAATAATTAGTTAACTATTATTCAATCTACATACATAGGTACTCGGTTAACCAACCGTACCATGCCAATCAAAAACTGTGCAAGAGGCGTATGATTAACCAATTCATAGCTGGTTAGTCCACCGTTAAACCACGGTTAAGCCGGTCCTGTAGACACTGATATGAGTTATAATTAACGCTACTTCAAACCGCGAGAGGTGCCGGGACAAGTAACTGTACCTTGACACAAAGAAACCAGTTAATAAGGTCCTACCGGGTATGCTAGAGATATTTTTTTTTAATTTCCGCTTATAAATCATTTTGGTTAAAATAATAAAGACGAACGACGACGAATGAACCAAAATATCTAAAAAAAGACTCTATTATTAAATACTAGCGGACACCTCGCGGTTGTACCCGCGTAGTTCCCGTATACAGGGATAAAAAGTAGCCTATGTCACCAGTGGATAGCGTGGCTTCCCAACGGTGAAAGAATTTTTGATATCGGTCCAGTAGTTTCGGAGCCTATTCATTACAAACAAACAATCAAACCTTTCCTCGTTATAATAATATATAGGTAGATATAGATAGATAGATTAAAAGTATCAGGAGAATTTCTATCGCGTCTTTAGCATTTCAATTGACAGAAAAATAACATGTTTTAGTTTAATTTATTGTTTCAGGCGTCTACGAAATTGACGACAATTTTTAAATGTCCTTCATTCTCAGCCAAGCGCTCGAAGAGTCAACACGTCCTGAGGATGTCTCGTGTAGAGGCGAACGCGTTGGCATGTGGTTTATTAAATTCGTTATTTTTAATTTATTTAGATTATAAGTTTCGCTCGGATTTTAGTTTTAGATATTAAGGTATATTTCGGATAGATATTTAAAAAATTGTCGTTTAGTTACACAAAATTCTCATCACTGTTGTAATCAAAACGGCTTTTAAGCGGAAATACGAGTACACTAAAAATATATACCTTGAACACTGATGTTTATCTTTTGCATATCGACGTAAAGTAAAACATATAAAGTCATTAAGATTTATTTGGAATAGGTATCATGGCAAAAATCATATTGAATCGCACAGTCTGCTCTTATATGGTTTTGTTAGAAGTTCTTCGTCTGCAGTATAGTGTACCTTCCCGCTTGCATACTTGTAATTACTGTCTATTCAGAAGCAAAGCGAAATGAGGAGGAACAGTTAGGTTAACCCTTCATGCGCCATTATTGAACTCGGATAATACATGTATTACTGGAAAGCCGACCTTCGGGTTAACAAGTTTTCTGGTTATTATAATGAATAGAGAAATACAATTTTTGTTTTATTTATGCGGGTTTACTCACGTTTTAAGTTTTATCGGAAGCTCCGACTACAGTTTCGGCCACATTCGGTGGTCTTCATCATGGAGGCAAAGCTGAGTACAACGCGCGCGCGGTGGTCAGAGTTTCAGATAAAATTAAACTTTACTGAAGTTTACTGCATAATTAAAGTGGTTCGATTTCCATACAAATAAATTTTTGCCATTTATGGATAAATGGAGTATAATTTTACAGTGAAATCACAGCTACTGACATTTATTTTGGTATTTATTTGCGGTAAATTACAATTAAACCTTAAAAGTAAAATGTGTTAAAACCACGTTAGTTCCATAGTAAAAACAAGAACATAATTAGCTATGTATTTTTGTATAGAGATACTTCACTTGTTTATAATTCTTCAATGAAAGTGATAAAGAACAAAAAAACAATATTTACATACAGAAATATTCTTAAAAGAACCCTAGAAGTAAAGTGAAATGGTTATATTTATTGTTCCGAAATCCTTTCAAATAACACTAAGAATAATGTAAACAATTTATGCTGACAGAGGTAAAATTTGCAAATTTATCATTGTTACAAGTTACGCGACACTCTCATGTAAACTTAGCAATCTGAAAAAAAGTTAAGTAAGTAAAAACGAGCGGAGCGGAGCGTCGGTCGTCCAGCCGCAAGATGGGTCGACGATATCGTCACCGTCGCGGGTCGAACCTGGACCAGATTGGCACAGGACCGAGGCAGATGGCATGTAAAGAGAGAGGCCTATACCCAGCAGTGGGATAAAGAAGGTTGTGGATGTGGATAAAAACGATGTCAAACTCCGAAATGCGATGTTCTTTCATAATCTTTGATACGTTTAATGTGGGGTTAATAAAGTTCATTTTGGATTACTCTCGTTTGATTAGGTTCTTTGACCTTTTTCAAGGAGGCTAGGCAAAGCACGAGGAGCGCGCGACCTCATTTTGCTTCGAACGTTCGTCTTACTTGTTTACCGCATAATGAAATGAAAATGTATCGAAACCACTTCAGTTTTCATACTTAAATTGGATCATTATGATTTTCAGTATTAAAATATTACATTGTAGAAAATTTACTTTTACGTCATATCTATAACAGTCGTGTACATTTTTTTTAACTTAAAAGTAATCAAACGAACGAGACGCTCTCCTGTTCTCCTTTCCGATGGTAAGAGATAACTCCTGACCATTGCAGCGATGCACAGAAATGAGTAATAAAAAAAAATTCAGGGCATCGCCACTTTGAGACATTAGATGGTTAGTCTCAATATCCCAATTTCGCTAGCTGCCGTACCCTTCAAATCGAAACACAGTAATGCTTACAGACTACTTACTGCTTGGCGGCAGAATATCTGGTACTGCCGTGCGGTGGTTCCTACCTAGATGACCTCCTGCAAAGGAGATCTACCACCAAGTAAAGTAAACTCATGCTCTTGTACCGTGCAGGATTTGAATCGATTGGCCAAATGATGATGATGATGATGATGATACCATTTTTATGTAAAAGTAAAGAACAAAACGCTCTGGTGATGGTTAGGAGCCGTTGTAGTATTACGTAAGCACCAAAGGTGGTATCTGTATGGGCATAATTCCAGCAATGTCATTTAAATATTACTTTTTTTTCTTGTTATTGGCACACCCCATTTTCAATTTGTTTTTGAACCCTCTCGACACTTAAGGCGCTAGTTAAACCAGTAAGCATAGGAGGGGAGGAGTAAGAGCTTTGCTTCCTTTTGCTGACAGGGGTCTTTTCCTTTTTTCCATTCCAGGCTAGGTGTGCTTTACCATCTTCGACCACACCTTCGCTTAACATCAGGTGAGCTGTGGTCAAACACCTAGCCTGTCAACTATAAAAAGGGGGGAAGGGAAACACTACTTACGTAATACACGAATGGCCTTCATAAAGCATGCCCATTGCAGCGGTACCTAAAACTTTAAGTAACAAAACAAAGCTTAGGGCATCCCTACTTCAGTGCCTCGAAGAGTAATCTCAAACACCCTGTAATTCCACCGGCATCTACAAGAGTATGTGAAAAACAAGTTCCATAAGTTGTCAGACACGTTGGCGCGGGCGGTCGGCGCGTACGCAATGACCACCTGGCTCTGAATCACGACACTATATCAGGGGCCGGCTCGTACGTCAAGTTTAGTGGACTTTTTGTAAAGAAAAGCGTACTCGAGAGACAATGATGAAGGTTTGTTCAATACCTGTTCAAATAAAATAAATAAATATTGTAGGGCATTACACACACGCCAACTGACGCCAAACTAAGCAAAGCTTGTACTATGGAAGTCAGATAACTGGTAGAATACTTTTTGTTGTAAATCCAGATTTATACTTATTAGTTGACAACAGTAGACATACGTTTGAATCGCCCAGACAACAGTGGGCTGGAGTTTTTGGCGGGAACGTGGAAAAAATTATGTTGCCTCATTGTATTTTTTCGAATGTTTATATATGGAAATAGTGGTGTTTTATTCATAAAGTGCCGAATTATAAGCGCGAGTGTGGGAAAGTGATACAATGTGGTGAAACATGACTTTTTGTGTGGCTTCCAAAACTCCATCGAAGCTTATAGTAAAGTCGCCACTACTTTAAAATATCGTAAGAAAACGTGCATGTCTGCAAATTCTTAATGTGCTCGAAGTATTATAAGAAAAAGAAAGAAACACATTTATTTTACCTTATAAAACACTAGATACAACAACAAATAAAAAAGACAACACACAAATAAAAGAAAAGTCAAAAATGAAAAAAAAGAAAAAAAGATCAATTAATAAAACATATGAATACTGCCAACCTGCATTTGGCCAGCATGATGGACTATGACGTTACATAAACATTGGAAAAAACACAAGTTTATAAAAAAAAATACATAGGGCGAAACGACTCTTTCCGCGTTCCCGCCAAAACTCATGTCAATAATTACTTACTAGTAATTCAATAATCTCTTATTTTTAAATAATCTTCATAGTCATGGAACGAGGTCTTTTGACGCCAAGATCTTGACTTGCTTCTGAAGCACGCGATGGAAAATGCATCCCGAATAGAAGCAGGTCGCGATTGTAGACCGCGAGCCCCGGAATGTATCCATCTAACTACAATGATCATGTTTCGGCTAACGTTACCGATCCGCGTGAACTTGTTTGTTTTACATATGCGGAAATACGTTTAATTTTTTCGGAGACTAATTTCGGCTGTGTCCGGTGCCCTTCATCATGGAAACAAAGCTGATTACAACAACGCGCTGCATCGTTTTGCTTCGCACTGACACACGTCAGTTTCCATAGTAATACCTTGTTTGTTCATCAATATCATTGGTAAAACTTATTGGTTTACTTGGTGGTAGATCTCCTTAGCAGGAGGTCGTCTAGGTAGGTACCACCGCAGTACCACATATTCTGCCGCCAAGCAGTAGTGTGTAAACATTACTGTGTTCTGGTTTGAAGGGTACTGCAGCTAGCGAAATTACTGGGCTGTTGAGACTAACCATCGAAAGTCTCAAAGTAATGAGCACCAAAGCAGCGATGCCCGAGACTTTGTTTTCTTACTCAAAGTTCTGTGTATCGCTGCAATGGTCATGGACAGGCGTTATCTCTTACCATCAGGAGAGCGTCTCGTTCGTCTCATTATTTTTCACATAAAAAAAACCAAGGTAATCTCGAGAACATCAGAATGAGGGCGCTGGAGTCTTGTTTCGCTACGTTTTAATTCGCCCGGGCGCGAGTTTCGCCACTTTTTAATTATGTAAGCCGACTTTTAAGGGTTAACCATTGTAATGTTTAAATATTAAACGACTTCATGTTTGTTTGAATGACTTTCTCGCGCAGCACCGGGAAGTGGATCCGGGTTACTTTATTATCGGGAATTTATTGAACACGATTTCCATTTGTTGAAACTTTGGCTTCGGATTTCGGAATTTCACTATATCAATCTTTTAACTTTACTGTTTTACCGCACTACGGCAAAACCAAAAAGTAAAATTGTTTTAGTAGTATATGTAGTGTGTATGGTAAAAGCTGAAAATAAATCGTCATTGTCAAATGTATCTCGCTGGCAAGACTTCAGTAGAACTACATTTATAGACTAGTGACTAAGTTAGTTTGTATGCTAAATGTGGTATCCGGGCGCCCTTACCACGAGTGATGTATTTAGGCTCAATAATGTATTTAAGCAAATTTTTGTTTTGAAAATTTGACGGATTTTTTTGGAAATTACACCGCTAAACCCTGTGCATATTTCTGATAAATTTATCTACAACCAGACGTGTGTATAAATCGTATACAAATAGTAAAAAAAAAACTAATAAAATCTTTGCAAAGTATTTATATAACTAATTTTATAAAGATTTGTATTTTTGTATGAAACGAATAAAACTAAAAACTGGTGGACCGATTTCAAAAATTCTTTCACCGTTGGGAAGCTACACTATCCCCGGGTGACATAAATGCTACTTTTTATCCCGGAACTACGCGAGTAAAACCGCGAGGCGGCCGCTAGTCCCACTAATATTATAAATGGAAATTGAAAGTTTGGATGGATGGATGTTAGTTACTCTTTCACGTAAAAACAACTGAAATGGATTTGGTATGGAAGTAGCTGAGACCCTGGATTAAAACAAAAGCTACTTTTTATCCCGAAAACATGTAGCGGGCATCACCGCGGAGCGCAGCTTGTATTTAATAAAAGCTTCCAATTAAAATATATGACCCCAAAACGTCGCGTGCTGATTTTTAGTGCGGTTCGTCATATCTCCCATATCTCGTTACGTCACAATAACATACACCAGACCGCGGCACAGCTGCTCGTGACAGCGTCCAATAATTGCGCTACTTGTCAATCTAGCTCAACAAATATGCTTGTATATGACGGTACGATGTAAGTTTTACTAGGTATATCTACTGCAGGAGAGATACTACGGAGCGAAGTTTACTTGGTGGTAGATCTCCTTAGCAGGAGGTCGTCTAGGTACCAGATACTAACCACCAAGCAGTAGTGTGTCAACATTACTGTGTTTCGGTTTGAAGGGTACTGCAGCTAGCAAAATTACTGGGCTGTTGAGACTAACCATCGAAAGTCTCGAAGTAATGAGCAACAAAACAGCGATGCCCTGGACTTTTTTTTTACTCAAAGTTTTGTGTATCGCTGCAATGGTCATGGACAGGCGTTATCTCTTACCATCAGGAGAGCGTCTCGTTCGTCTCACTATTTTTCACATAAAAAAAAGGTTCGATGCCAGCGGCCTTGAGCCTCGCTCCGGTATTTCAAGGAGCTAGGTTGGCTTGGGTGAATGCTGGCAGGGGGAAATGCACAATACACCCCAAGCGGGACGTCAGTGCGGGACTCATCGCCCCCATTCCGAATAAGAATCTACTGCAGGAACTCGTCTAGATTTTACTTGGTGGCAGACCTCCTCTAGTCAACTAGGAAGTCGTCTAGCCAAGTACCACCGCAGTATCAGATATTCTGCCACCAATCAGTAGTGTCTTAACAGCACCGTGCCCATTTTGAAGGGTTGTGCTAGCAAAATAAGTTATTTGTGTTTGTACGTTTAGTTATTAATCAGAATCAGAATCATTCATTGGCCATAAATATCAACGATTGTTACAGGCAAGTCAATATAATAATAAAAAGCGTCTTAAATTGAATTTCAAACAAACTAAGTTACCAAACTACGTAACACTTTAGGAAATTGAAAATAAGCAGCAGGTAATTAACAACAAATATAACATAAATAAACTATGTTTCCATCTTATACAAAAATGAGTAATCTATAGTTTAGAGACTAAACAATTTTTTTACGCAGATTTTGATACGGTTTTCACAACCATACTATAATTTACATAATACTGATGTAGTAATTACATTCTGTTATGTGTATTGAAATAAATAAATAAAAAATTTAGAAAACTTCTCCCAGAAGATATAAATCGTGCAAAACTAGGGCAAGTCACTAATAGTCTATAATGCCAACTTGAATTTATATATGAACGTTAAAGTGTCAATCCCCAAAAAAATACTTCATTTTATTTTATGGCTTCCGCAAGTAAACCTATTTTTCAAATTAAAATAACTTCGTTCCCACAAATTTAAATATCGCCATTAATGCCATGGTTACACTTACAACATGAGTTGCTAACATTTTTAAAACCATAAAAAGCAAATAGACATTTTATGAACTAATGAATTTGTCTATTTATTTCAGTGCAATAAAGTTCACGTCAATGCAATGTCTAGTACATTTTTTCGTCAAGTCATAAAAATTACTAGTTAAGTGCGTATTGGTCTCGCGTACTGAGTGTTCCGTAACACCTTATACATATACAAGCAGACGCCTCGCAGTTTCACACGCGTAATTCCCGTTCCAGTGGGAAAACAGGGATAAAAGGTAAAGATAGACGTAGCTTCCCGAAGATAGTGTAGCTTCCCAACGGTGAAAGAATTTTCGAAATCGGTCCAGTAGTTTCGAAGCCTAATCAATACAAACAATCAAAACTTTCCTCTTTATAATTATGTAAATAGATAATGTATTTCATTTATATGATACCCCTGTAACTGTGGGCTGTAGCCCTGTAGTATTGTTTCTTGATCTATGATCTTTGATCTTTGATCTTGTTTATGGCAGCAATAATAAACAATAATAGAAACAGCTTAACAATAGTGTAAAAACAGATGGCTTTATCGCTTAAAGTGAACTCTTCCAGGCAACAAGATAGACGTTTTGAAATACATACAAATTACACAAAGGGAACAAAATTCTTGCAGATTTCTCGTATGTGTTTCAAGATGCTTTCATTTTTTAATAATTAGTATATTACTTGCTATGGTAACATAATTTTATATTCTGTGAACATTTTAACTGGCTACATAATTATGATCACAAGATTAAGACTATCAATAGTAGAGCGGATACAGATTGCGCTGGTAGTGACACAAGCTGTGTCTAAATAACTTAGTACCCAAATAGCACGGGCCCCTAAAAAAATTCGAATTTATTATAGTGTGGTAAGTTCGTAGCATTGACATTAATTTATAATTTAAACCAAACTTGTAACTAATTTGGTTTTATAATGCAGTTCTTGACTTACCTGGGAAAGTGTTGCAGTAAAAACACGTTTTACGTCATAAATAAGTTGTTTAAATGACTAAAGTTATCATGTGTACAAATTTAGTTATGTGTAGGTAAATATTCAACGTCATCATCATCAGCCTGTCGAAGTCCACTGCTGGACATAGGCTTCTCCCAATACACGCCACTCAGCCCGATCTTCGGCTTTCGCTTGCATCCACCGTCAGCTGTCCTACGTATGTCGTCACTCCATCGAGTCTCAGGGCGTCCTACGCTACGTAAATATTATGAACACCAATTTTTTTCAATGTAAAATTACTGCGATGAAAGAGACGCTCACTTGATGCTAAAAGATAACGTCTGTCCACTGTCCATGACCATTGCAAACTTTGAGTATCAAACACATTGTCGATCCACTGAGTTACCCCATATAATTGATTGTTTCAGGTGTTACTTTGCGGAAGTTCATTTTGAATGTTCAAGGTATATATCTAGTTTATTTCCGCTTAACAGTCGTCCCAGTTCCAACAGCGATGAGGACTTAAATTAAACTAATTTTAATTTACACTGCTTATACCCCATATAATTAAACCATAACGCAACAAAGACGAGACATACACCACGGTAGACTAGTTTCATTTTCATATTTCATGACCACATCCTTCCCATGTTTACTTTCTCTGATCACATTCAAAAGCGCTTTTGCACCATATAATCTGAGTGGAATATCTTATGCTAGTCGATTAAACGATACCCTGACAGCGTTACTAACCTAAACAATCACGAGAATGCGAATGCGTAGCACAAAAGGCCCTTCGCAAACGAGCGGTCGAAACGCACGCAATTCGCTAATTACTCGTATTCGTGAGCGCCGATCAAAGGTTATGCTTCACTGAAACCTAAGCTAAGCTATGTGTACCAGTTTGAAGGGTACTAGTACCTAGTGAAGATACAGGGCTGTCAAGACTAACCATCTAATGTAGATTCTATTAGGTCCTTGACACCATGAATTATTTATTTTTATATTATTATTATTCCTTTATTTAAAATTATTATGATTTTTATATTGTTTAAATTTAATTTAATTTGTATTATTTAATTTGACTTATTGAAAATTGACATATTTATCCATTTACTATCTATTTAGCTGACATTTCTTAATTTTGTAAATAATTGTTAACTTATTGCATGTTGTCGTCACCTTATAACTGCTATCACATCTAGTTTTGTTTTTTTTTTGTGTTGATGACCGCCATTATTGTTGTGATGTGTATAGTGTTGGTGATCTAAATAAATAAATAAATAAATGTCTTAAAGTTGCGATGTTCTGGACTCTGTTTTGTTACTCAAAGTTCTGTGTAGCGCTGCAATGGTAATGGGCATGCGTTATCTCTTACCATCAGGACAGTGTGTAACTGCCCTGTTAGCTCTTTTGGTAGAATATCTATTTGAAGAGCTATAGAGCGTGGGTTCGATTCCCACCAGGACAAACATTTATGTGACGATAAATGTTTGTTTTGTGTCTGAGTGTACTATATCTATTGAAAGTATGTATTTACAATAAAAAAATATACAAGTATTCTTTTTCAATTCAATTCAATTTATTTGTGACAATAAATCTGTCGGATTACGGACAAGGAATTCTGTATCTCGAAGCCGACCTCTTCATTTAATACCTCATCAGTTATTTGATTCTATAGTATCATCACTATTAGTTATATGGTTTCTATAGTACAAACTTTGCTTATTTTAGAGCTAGGTGGCGCTGTGTGAAATTTTCT
Organism: Biston betularia; assembly: GCA_905404145.2. Taxonomy (NCBI): domain Eukaryota; kingdom Metazoa; phylum Arthropoda; class Insecta; order Lepidoptera; family Geometridae; genus Biston; species Biston betularia. The sequence continues at coordinate 2,150,351 of FR989863.1, forward strand.
ATGATATTTATTTGCTTTATTTATTTAACTTTTAAATAAAACATTTTTACCTGTTTTTACTTAAAGATAAAGGACAATGTGTCTATTTTTCTATGTTTGGCTTAGTTAATTCCTGATTTCTACTCGCTTTCAGTGTCGCGCAACCTTAAAGGTTTCGAAACGACAATACCCCGTGAAACTGTTGAAAGTTCACAACAGGCATACTTTGGAGGGTTAAAGTAAGGACTTGCGTGAGGAGCGTAACTTAACTGTTGGCAAGAATGTTCGCTTAGCGAGGACCGCGGCGTGGCTAATGCGCTGTGACGGGTCTGACCGCGGTGCGTGAATGCTACTGAAAACATTTTCACAAGATAGTGTTTTGAAGCTCATTGCGTTACCTACTAGAATGTTCTCTTTGAATCGAGTTATTAGTCTTTTAGTTACATTAAAGTCTCATGTGGCTTGTAGCGGATGAATTCGCAAGCGTACCGACTAATCTGATTCAAGGCGCGAAGACGGAACACCCCAAGGTTATTAGTGGGTATGCCGTAATTTTGACGGAGAGTCCCACATAACCACCTGCCACTCCCGTGGTCCCGTCGATAGACGATATATACGTAGGTACATATACGAATGAAACTGCGGAATGTAAACAATATGCTCACTGAAATCAATTTCAAATTTATGCTAATTGGACATCAGATAATTGATATAAAAAATGGGGCCCCATCAATGTTTCATCAAAACATCGCACCCATGAAATAGTATCAACCACAGATTAGAAACACAAAGATTTAAAACTTGGAATATTCTATTAAAACTGAATTAAAGTAGGTATATTGGTATTCGCATACTATACTATACATACCATAGTGTTTATTGTACTATGCATACTATACTATACTATACTATACTATCTGATGTGGTAACAACACTTCGTACTTCTTTATCGCATAGTATTACCTAAGATTTTATTTTGGTCAAGTTTAATTGTATTTTTGTATTGTTTTTGTTATTTAGTAGATTGAGTAGTGTTGGTGTCGAATACTCAGAACTTGTACATATTTTCACTCAATAAAACCCACTTGTTCATTTATTCATTCCCTATCCATAGAAAAAGGGTTTGTTTGGAATTGCCGTGGTTTTGTTTTTTATTTTTTTCTTTTACGGCATTAGTCCCTTTAATTATGTCGAATATTTATATAATTTGGCTACATGCGGTTACCTTTTTCAAGGAGTTGAGCACGTGCGTGTGCTTCTTTAGTGCGCAAAAGCAACTGTCTATTATTCATTCAAAAACTTACAGCTGCCTAAATTCAGTGTCTCAAAAACTTTTAGACTTACCAGCTTCGCCACCATTTAGTAGGTAGGTACGGACCTTTAGTCCAATCAAGTGACCATCTGCTTCTACCTCATCTGTGGTATCACCATGACTCTTCGTATTTCCTAACCACCCTTCACCGTAATTAACCCCACCAGCCCCTGCCTTATCTCTTTGGAATACGATTTAAACTCCCCCCTCCTCTGGTAGTACATAATTTTCGCAGTGACTTCATAAATTGAACTGTGGAAGGGTTAAAACAGTTTGACCTCGATGAAGAGATTCAATCTATGTTTTGACATGACTGTAAAGGTTAGTCTAGTCTTGTCTGAAATGAAATAGTGCGCTGTCTAGTTAAATGATTTACATTTTGATATTAGATAAAAACTTGTGTAATTGTATATAATAATATATCCTAAATGTTATTCAATAATTTCATAATTAAGCAGGTACTTACTGTAAATGCTAACGGTCTTCTTAAAAAAATTGTTATCTCAATACTATTTTGTAACTATCGATAAGCTTATTCATTGCATCATATTCTCGTCATTTACTCACATTAAACATGTTTTTTTCTATCAGCAACAACTTATTACATTTATCTTTCACTATCCCATAATGTCAAATCAAATCGACATTTCTGACGTCATTGGCATAGTGATCAAGCTGTATCTTAGGCTCATTAGCGACCAAAAAGGTTGCAATATAAAAGAATGAGTCGACACTTCAGCACCATAGCCCGCCATTCATCATGGCAGTTCGCAAATTGGTGGGTTTTTTTTTGCTTTGAACGGGTTGATGGGATTTTAGTTGGTGTTGGAAACGTAAAGCCTTATTAGAGATCTTTTGTAAATAGCTTTAACTATAAAAAACGAGAAAAAAAAACCTTCAGTTATGATTGACGAAGGTGATGGATGGCACATGCATCTTCTCTGCTTTTCTGCTTCTCTGCTCGCTGTATGAACACAAAACTAGCAATAGATGGTTACCTCTGTCTGTATTGCGTATAGTTTAAGTTCATATAAAGTTTGTAAAAATGTGTTAAGTTGGCATATCAAGTCATGGCTAATCAAGAGTCATGGACACCGGTCTGTGTTACTGAATTTAAAAAGAAATATAGATGTTAAGAGTTACATTCTTCAATACGATATGCTAAAATAGAAATAATATAGACATAAATAATACTAAACTTTTTTTTTTCTTTTCAGATTCCATCCCACTTAGACATAAATGAGACAAACGGTCATGTGAGGTAAGTTGAAAAAACTATTACCCATATAATATATCTATACATTTAAAAAATAGTAAACGTGCCGTGTCAGAGTATTAGATATGATTTTAAAAAACAATTTATACATGTACGTAAGTTACGGCGGTAATAAATAGTTTTTAGACTTTTTGCTTGTAAGAAACAATTATTAAGAAATTTATTAATAAAGAAACCCTAATTTAAGAAACGGCTTAACCGATTTGAATGCTTCCCGTAATATTTAACGTTTGTTATTTTCCAATCGAAACAAAAAAACTTAAGTTAATTGAAATAAACGCGATAATACGTGTTATTCTAGAACTACGCTTCGGTCGATTTACCTGAAACATAATTTCGTCTTTACCGAACATAAACGCGAACGGAGTCGCTGGCACAGCTAGTACATAACACATGTGTACAAAAGGAAGATTTAATGCTAAAGCAATTTCTAAAACTCATCCGCGTGATTTTGTACGCATTTGCATTTCGTATTCGGGGAACAAAAGTGCTCACGTTCGATCTATTATAATGATGCACACTGGAATTTTGGCGGGAATGTAGGAAATGACGTGTCGTCGCATTATATTATTTTGCTAAACTTGGTGAAAAAATACTGGTGCTTTATTTATAAAGTGCTAAACGTGAGCGTGTACACACTACTGCTTGGCGGCAAAACATCTGGTACTGCGGTAATACTTACCTAGGTGATCTAGTAGTAGTAGTAAGGGTCCTTCATATCTATCATAGACACTAGAGTGAATAGATTTCTTCAAGATCAGCGTGCTCCATCCTCTGCCGCGCCATCGCTTTTCATCAGGCGAGTTGGTGGCTAAATAATAAATAAATATCGTAGGACTATACACACAGCGCCATCTGGCCCCAAACTAAGCAGAGCTTGTGTGATGGAAGGCAGATAACTGATAGAATACATAAATACTTTTTTTTTGTAAATACATACAGAACACCCAGACACAAAACAAACATTTGTTTATTCACAAAATGTTTGCCCTGAGTGGGAATCGAACTCACGCCCTACAGCTCTCAAGGCAGGTATACTACCAACGAGCCAACGGGGCTGTCAATATACGGGGGTATACATCTTTACTAATATACCTATTAAACCTAGACTACCTCTTGCTAAACAGAATTACCACCTAGTAAGTTACTTCAAAATAGTTTTATTTATACTGTGGCAACTGTGGGAAAATGCATCGATAGCCAGAGGATCAAAGTTCGAAAAATCAGTATGCGCATAGAGTGCGCCCGTGCGTGTCGGCAGGCGGGCGTATTCGATGCGGGCACGCGCGCCTAATACGAGTACGCGCCTACGCAGGTGCAGGGCTGTCACCGAGTTTTTTTTACAGTTGACAGGCTAGGTGTTTGACCACAGCGCACTTGATGTTAAGATGGTAAACACGCTTTACGTGGAATGGAACTTGCTCCTGAGTGAGGCTGCGGGAACACACGATTAGATGCGGCGGCAGATTTTTAACTTGAGGGTAGGTGGTAGCTAGCCAGCCAAGTACTAGAAGATACCCCACCATCATAATATAAGAAATTAAATAAAGCAAAAAAAATATTGATATAGTTATTTAACATAACTATATCAATGAGGCTGCCGGTGAAGAAAAACATCGTGAGAAAATAGCATGCTGTGAGTGTAGGTACACACAATCCTTAATTCTATTTACATCTAATGATAACATTACAACATTTGCATTTTAATCGACCCAGGGCCTCTATTACCGCCACATTCCGATCTATGATAGCCATCTGCAGGTTGTACACCTTGATTGTCTTTGGCAACGCTACTCGACGCACGAACCGACTGATAACATCGTCTTCAATATCGTCGGCGTAGTACGAGTTTGCATCCAACACTTTTCACCGTAAGCATCCACGAGTCTAATCTACTGTCCAAGCGTTAAGGCTTACTTGCCACGACCGCGCCACTTGTGGCAAAATCTCGCCTCTTATGGCAGAAACATGGCACCATTAAATTGGATCTGAGAATGGCTTGGAGCGAAAAAACTTAGCGATGTGCAGCCTACCGTATGCCGACCCGTCACCGAATAGAAAACCTTTGTACAGAGTTCTAATACGGTACTTTGATTTTTCATGGCTAGGAGTTTGACCACAGCTCACCTTATGTTAAGTGACGGTGTAGTCGAAGATGGTAAACACACCTAGTCTGGAATGTCATCATCATCATCATCATCATCATCATTTCAGCCGCAAGACGTCCACTGCTGGACATACAAATACTAATACATAGACCTCCCCCATTGACTTCCACAAAGATCAGTTGGAAGCGGCTTGCATCCATGGCGTGGAATGTAACTTACTCCAAAGTGTGGCTGCCGGAACACACCGTTAGATGCTTGGCAGCAAATTTTAACTTGGGGGTGGTAGCTAGCCAGCCGAGTACTAGAAAGTACCCTACCACCATGCTATGGTTTCCTCACGATGTCTTCCTTCACAGGCAGCTCAAGCTTATTGTTGGGGTTTTCAACACACGCCCTTCATCGTGAGAACCAACCGTGCTAACCACTGAGCTATTATCGCCCCAGAGAAAAAAGTACATTTTTAGAGGCACCAACTAAGTTGCAGATGTTATATTTATATGTTAGTCTTTCTTTCTATATTCTGAGTTACAGTTATAACCGGTCAAAACCACTGTCGACTGCAAAAATCAGAAAAAAAGGATGGATTTTCGCAGTCAAAGTGGTTTTATCAGAATTGTTTTCAATGTACATAAAACATTAATTTATTTTATTACTAAACGATTTCGCAATACTGATGTTTTATAGATTAAATATTCCCAGCCAAAATTAGTTTAGACCACTATCAAAACCACGTTTAACTGATACAATTTATTCAAAACCACTATTCCCCGATAATTTCGCGGTTAACATAGGTTTTGACCAGTCCTAAGTCAAAACTGCTAACGACTTTGTTGATGAGAGTTTGTCGAAATATTAGAAAAAAGAAAAGAAAGAAAGAAAATAATTTTATTTTGTAACACAGAACAGAACACAACAAACAGAGTTACAAAATAGGGGCTCACCGCAGCATAATACTAGTCATAGTGGTATGACCAGCGCTGGTCTTCCGGTGAGCCCTTATAAGCTTGTGCTAAACTAAAAGATCATTATATCCACCATAACTATCACTGGCCAACCCTAAAATTGTGAAAAAACAATTAACTGCGACAGACATACTTTATCTATGGAACAGCTGAACAGTAAACATTTTCGTTGGTAATAAGTATACGGTATAATGTAATACACTTCAAGGCTAATGACCCCGAAAGGAGATAGAAAGGCGATGCATAGTTTGCGTAGATTTTGACAGATGGTGGTAATTTTTTAAGTATAAAATAAATAAAGTTGTTTTTTTTCTTCTGTCAAAGGAGATTTCACACAGCATGAAATCTAGTGCGACATCTAAGGAAAGCTTATGTTCAAGGTGGTTCGTTTTCCATACAAAGAAATTTTTGCCATTTATGGACAAATGGAGCATAATTTTACAGTAAAATCACAGCTACTGGCATTTATTTTGATCTTTATTTGCGGTAAATCACAATTGCTTGAATAAAACAGTAGATTATTCGCAGAAAATCAAACTTATGAATGATTTATGATTTTTGAATAAAACAGTAAATTATGCTTTTATTTATAAATACATACTTACAAACAAAAACACCCAGACACAGAACAAACATCTATATTCACATAAAACTTTGCCCTGGGCAGGACTCGACGCCCCAACCCCTTCAGTCCAAGAAGAAATACTATGACCAAGAAGCGAATCAAATGAACTAACGGAGCACATCTCTTCTTTTTTACTTTATTTGTTCATTGTATTGATCTTTAGAAGTAGAACGAGGAAAAAATTTTAAGTAGGCACGGATCAGATAACAAATATGTTGTACTGGGGCTTCGCGTCCTTGGATTTACGTAGTAAAAAAAACTTTCTTTTAATTTTGGGAACTACTTTCTTTTTTATGTCAAAGTAATGAGACGAACGAACACTTTTCCATAACCAATGCAGTGGTATCCGGGGCGCCGAGTAACAAAGCAATGTTCAGGGCATCACTGCTTTGGCGCTCATTACTTAAAGACTCCATGGTTAGTCTCAACAGTCCTGTAATTTCGCTAGCTGCAGTACCCTTCAAACCGGAACACAGTAATGTTTACATACTAGTGCTTGTCGGCAGTATATCTGGTACTGCCATCTACCTAATGCCTTAGCAATGTAGAACATTTTTGTCGCTTCACGATTGTTTCAAATGTTAAAGTTACTCTAAAACGTTTTGGTGCATAACTGTAAGTTTTAAGTCTGAACGGAAAAAAATACATAGTCATGTTGTATTTAACATAATTATGTAGAGTTTGAGTCTCCAAAGTTTTCTCTCTGGATAATTCCGTACTCTTTGGCGCACCGCTGTCCCGTGATGCAACTTATAAGGGCAGACGAGCAAAAATCACAACTCTACCGTTGAAAGGTGACAATTTAATCAACGCCCTGTGATTGGCACCTGATTTATAACTAGTGTTATATATTTTTTTAGAGATGTTCCTTTGAAGTCTAAGTCACTTTGTTCTAAGTAAAACTTTTTTTTTTATCGTTGGCATACTCACAGTTCTTGGCTTGTCCACAGTTTTTTTTTTGTGTAATTTGGCGTTCGTTGATTAGAAAAAGACAATGAAACATCATATTTGTTATAAAAATATTTTTATTCGAGTGGTAACTAAATTTTGTTTGATTTTGTCAGTCGTCGAAAGAATAAAAACGCTAGATGGCGCTTTTCCACAAATGAATTTTCCCTTTGTGACAAAAAACAAATAAGTAGACATCGACGCTCGTAAGCCGCAAAAATACTTTTTTTTTAATGATGGACTATCTAGGTGTTTGTCCACAGCTCGCCTGATATTAAATGACGGTGTAGTCGAAGATGGTAAATTTATACACCTAGCCTGGAACGATCTCAACGAATTTGAAATTGAAAAGAAAAATGCAGTTTGAAACATGAAATGGTTGGTTTTTGTCACGCATTTTTTTATAGTAAAGTTGGAATAATTTGTTTTCAAAAACGGATCTCCGAAAAACGTTTTTTATTTTTATTAATTTAGTATTTTATTCTCGCCGAGGTTACACTAAAATACAGAAAACAGAAGAAATAAACTTAAATATAGGTGTAACAACTGGCGCTAAAAGCGATCTCTTCCAGACAACCTACGGTGTCGAGCCTTCTTCAATTACAATTAACATAAGACAAAAGATATAAGATTTTATAGTATTCTGTGTCAACCCTAAAACTTTTTTGTATTCTTGAACAGTGTTCTAGAGGCGGGCGTCCGCGCAGAATGCAAGATGACCGATTAGCAGTTACATTTCACACTCCGCTTCCATTATAAAGCGAACAAATATTTATAATGCGTCTGGATGAAATCATTCTCTGTCTGGACTTAACCGTGAACATAGTTGACTCATGTGTAATTAGATCTTATTTAAAAACATGTTTTGCTGTTTTGCTTTTCAAGTAATTTTTTGACCTGTGTTAAATAAAAAACACGTAGTTTACATACAAAACAACAACAACACACATACAAATACAACTTACATACTAATTTCCTTTGTTTTATTGCTTAAAGAATTATGCTGTACATTAAGTTATTTGATGCCCATAGTACATTTCTACTTAGTCTATGCTATTATAATGAGGAAAGACTTTATTGTTTGTTTGTAATGAAAAGGCTCCGAAACTACCAGACCGATTTCAAAAACTCTTTCACCGTTGGGAAGCTACTCTATCCCCGGGTGACATAAGCTACTTTTTATCTCTGTATTCCCACGGGAATAGGAACTACGCGGGTGAAACCGTGAGGCGTCCGCTAGTCTATAGATAAATATTTTGATAATAAATTAATTGCACGATTGTAGGAAAGTGATATAATGTGTTGTGACGTATTTCGTGACTTCTAAAACTCCGTGGAAACTTGTATTAAAGTTACCAATGCTTTATTAGGGCATGACTGGGCTTGACTTAGAGTTCCTATTCTGACTGTGGTTTTACATCAAATGCTTGAAAATACGAAAATACTTGACACTGGCAAATGCAGAAAATGCGATTTTAAAAATGAAAAAGAATTATAGCACTGTAATTGTAAGTAGAAGTAATGTAAATTGGTAATGGTTACTAAGCGTGGTGCACTATCTATCATTTACTTTCAGAATTTCCTAGAAAAATATACCATAGTTGCCGCAGTGTTGTCACAGGCGCGATACAAGACCGTAATCCTCAAAAAAAATACACGTGTAAGCCCCTTATGAAACGTGTATACAATAGTGCACAATAAAACCAACACATAGCTACGAATGCATTCACTATACCTATGCATGTTGGTGTGTGTAAATCGCATTTATTTATGCACCACTATGCGTTCTGCGGCAGCCGTAGCACTAGTCTAAATCATAAGTTGTAGCGTTATTTAAAATTAAAACTTTGTTTCAAAAATAATTTCAATATTGTTTCCTATTGTTACGGTACTGTTAGAATAATCTCGCTAACAGAGAGAGTGAAAGTAATTGAGTGAGTGTTCATCAGGCAGTGTGGTCAAACGCGAACCTATTTTGAATAAAAAAAACCAGTTATTATAAAAGCTAAAGTAACAGTGGCTGCTCTTTTTGTTTATATATTTGATTGTAACTAATTCTAATGGTTTTAGGGCTGTAGTCATAACAAAAGTTGGTAGAGTAAAAATCAAGCTTTATAATCCTGTATTGATTATTATAAAAATGACTTATTGTCTCTGTGTTTACAGCTTATAATGACATTTGATGGTCATTTTAAAATCGCTGTCTTATGAACTAACAGCTGATCTAAAAGAAGAAAAAAAGAAAAGAAGAGATTTATTTTTTCAAAATTTGCTACTATCCCGAATAAAATTGTCTAAGAAAAGATTACTCTAGTAAGTAAGCACTCTAGTAAGTCTGCTTACTGCATTTAATGTCATAAAGAAAACTTTTAAATTTAAAATATTTTTTGTAAATTTTTTTCTACATTTTCTGTTGAACTAGAATTAATTTTATATCTATCGTAAGGACAATGCAAACATTACTAATTGATTAAATAAATACTAAGTATCTAAACGCTATCGTTTGTAACTAGCTCCACACATAAAGGCAGTTCTACACCACACCACGACTGCATAGTTTACCATACCATAAACAATTGAAGTGCACGCTGACCTCTCACCTGCCGGCGCTCGCGCATCCATTTGAATTGCAGCGTAGACTCGGCTTTACCCGGTTAATATTTCATGAAGCGATATTTTTACTGCAACAATGTACCTATGTAACAATGTTGACAGCCCTGTTGGTTCATTGGTAGTGTGTCTGCTTCGAGAGCTGAAGGGCGTGGGTTCGATTCCGACTCAGGACTAACATTTGTGTGACTTACATCGATGTTTGTTCTGTGTCTGGGTGTACTGTATGTATTATAAGTATGTATTTCCAAAAAAAAAAAAGTATTTAAGTATTCTATCAGTTATCTGTCTTCCATAGCACAAGCTCTGCTTAGTTTGGGGTCAGATGGCGCTGTGTGTAATGCCCTATGACATTTATTATTTATTTATGTGTATTTGAAGACGCAAAAGTTTTGCAAAATGTGTCCTTTTCAGCTTTGACTTTAATTTTAATTTTTTTTTTCAAAGAGCTTCTGCATTTGTAATCTGTATTTAAAAAAAAACATTCCGGCACATAAAAATCTCTGCGCCATTGTTTTGACACAATTATTCATCAAAGTTTCAATGATAATTTTAAAAGTCTGGAAACTGGGATTCATTGTCCAATTTAACTGAAAACATAGTCCGTAAAATTGACGTGTCTATTTTTAATTTATTGCACAGCACTAAAACTGTGGCGCATTCGACTATCCGACTAATAGATTTCGATAATTGCGATCCGAATTGAGTTTCCCGCGGAGGAAGCGAATCGATGCACATATCGATTAAATATTTAGGTAGTGCGGCACTAGCGAGGTCATTGCATAATGAAATGATTTGAAAACATCTATCGATATTTTAAGAGCTGGGAATAGCTTCTAGTTCGTATATGTTGGAGTAGCCGATATACAAAAACAATGACATTCTAATTCGTCGTATTATTTCTATATTTATTAAGTACTTGATCTTTCTATATAGGTTAAAAATTTGAATAAAAAAGCTATGTATAAGTTACTTTTCCACTTTCGCAATTTGATCACTTAAAAATGTTAAAGTAATGAGACGAACGAGACTTTCTCCCGATGGTAAGAGATAACGCATATCCTTGAGAACTTTGAGTAGCAAAACAAAGTCCAGGGCATCGCTGCTTTGGCGCTCATTACCTTTGTGATTTTCGATGGTTAGTCTCAACAGCCCTGTTATTTCGCTAGGAACAGTACCCTTTAAACCGGAACGAAGTTATTTGTAAGTACACACTACTGCTTGGCGACAGAATATCTGGTACTGCTAACTAGCGAAGACATAGGTGCACGCTACTTTTTTCCTAAATCTCCATTGCAGTTAGCTAAACACTGGAAAAGAGTAGAAAGGGATACATATAGATAATAACCAGAGTTGGTAAAAAATAATAAAAGTCATACAGCATCTCTACAGTTGAATATAAACCTACAAAGCTATCCAGACGTCTAAGCTGTTTTGTTGCAGCTTTAAGCAATGGTGTTTTTACGCTTGTTTCTTCAGCGCGTGTCCCTGTTTGAACCGATAATTGATAGCAAAGCATAATAACACTCCGATTAAGCGAGTTATCGAATGCTTAATCGATAGAAAAGTGGGTCATGCATTAGTTAGTTCACACGCGCAACGTGTGGGATGAAACATCTCCGAATAGTTTGAAAACTTTATAGTTTCATAGCTATTTTAGCTGGCTATATATACTGCAACCAAGGCATCGTTGCAGTCAAAGTTTTGTACTTACTTAAAACTCCTTATATTTCAATTTAAATAAAATAATCCTTTTTTTGGAAAGTCGTGGCTAAAACTATGGACGCTGCAGTACATATATGGTTAAATGGTTAAAGCTAAACTATGATGCTGCAGTACATATAATTATGGTTAAAGGGTTGATTGGATTAGATTGTTGGATTTGATTGGATTAGACTTGGGTTAGATTATTATTGAATTTTCCATACGGATTCCTAATTGTTTTTTAAATAAAATATAGCCTATGTCCATCACGGATAATGTGGCATTCTAATAGTGAAAGCATTATTAAGATCGGTTCAGTAGTTTCGGAGCCTATTCAATACAAACAAACAATCAAATAATTCCTCTTTATAATATTATAGATAGATGTAAAAAAATATGTAACATACTCTGACGTCTGGGCACATGCTTCATATGAGATTCTCCCGTATGAAATATGCTGTGTAGTCGCAATGCTTCCAAACACAATTCTCGTAGTTATTATACATATATATATACAAACAAATATACATTGGTAGCAATGCCAACATTCAGAAATAATATATTTGGGCAATAAAAGACGGCCTGTTGAAATTGCAAACTTAGAATATTTTTTGACAATTTTATGTTACGCCAATTGTTATTTTGTACTTGAGGAGTAACAATTCTAATAAATTCCAGCCTCAAGAAAGATTAGAAAATGTGGAAGGAATATAATCCAAGAAAGGGTATTTAAATCGATTTTCATTGTTCGACTAATAGCTGCGTGGGTTTCACCACAGACTATTAAAAGAATCTATGGCCAGAGAGACAACTTTCAAATCAGAGACACTGTAATTTATTTTAAACCAGAATAAACAATACATTTACTTCTGAGCGATAAGTTAGTCATATTAACTCGTATGTCTTTCCTTGTATTTAAGTTTCGTCCAAAAAAATCTTTTGCGGCAGCTTAAACTGCATAAAACTAACAGTAGGTTAAGCATATCAATACGTATTCAGTATATTTCATCTATAATTTTATTAAATGTAAAACAAAAAACAGTTTCTATTTAATTCCATCAGGGACGCTGAGACGCTGACGCTAACGCAGGGACGCTGCTATTAGAGATAGAACATAATATATTATTTTACATACATGATACATTTTGCGGGTTTCATCTGTTCAATGTTTTCCATCTGTTTCCACATTATTCTGTGGCGCGACCTTACCGCCCACGTCTTCATTGGCATCTCGATTGCGATGCAGGAATGGGGTTCGAGCGATGGCGGAGTTCGCGCCACTATGAATATTAATAACTAATGTAAGATGAGTGCATTCGTTATGTATGAACGCTTTTGGTGTAGGAGTCAGAACACCGAAACTTGTTGACGAAAATAAACATGCGTGTAGCAATGTAAAACCCCTTCTTTACTCAGAGTTTTGAAATGTCTTCATAGTAGCCTGCCTGATTCCACATTTCACGTCGGCGAGAAGTTGACAGACTATTTTAAGCATTAGTTAACTTTGTAGTCATAGTCATAGTTCTTTATTGATAGCATCAGTTACAAGTCAAGTCTTTATAAGTATGACGTTTGATACCTAAGCCCCTGTTAAATTTTCTACAAGCGCGAAATCACCCACGTTTTCAAAAAAAAACAAGATTATTTATTATTATGTATAAACTAACTCTGTTTCAACTTTATGTACTTTTTATTTATTTTGGTGATTGCTTGCCATCAGGCAACCCGTCTGCATGATTGCAGCATACATACTGTAGCATGATACTAAATAACCATACCACTGGAAACAAATATTCCTGTAAAGCCCACACGATAAAGCTAAATAGATATTGTAAACCTTACAAATGAGTTCCAGAAATAGTTACATGATCAATTTATACGCTGTAGAGATAGAAGCAAGAGGAATTCCAGCAAAATCTCTCTAAAATCTACCAAAAGGCCTCGACCTACTAAGAAAATCTATAAATGAATTGTTGGAAAGAGTAACTTAAGCCGTGTTGGTAGAAATCATATCAAATTTGGTTAGACACGGGCAGTGAAATGAATAAGTACCTACATATATAAAGGAGCCACTTAAACCTACACCTGGGTTCTAAGTCTTAGGCACTGTACGGGTTTTTATTCCTGCAACGACATCCACGCAGTGATATCGTTGAATGCCAAGAAATGTTCGTCCCAAATTTTTGCTTTTATAATATTAGTGTAATTCTTGGGATGACATTTTCTGGAATGTTAACCTTTTTATACACAGCACTTTGCCTTCACAACTGAACCTTTCCAAAACGAGCAAAATTTCCTGCCGCACTCTATAGAGAGCACCCGAAATTCAACTATTCCACAAGACATTTAAACAAGCATCACATTCCTGCTCACACGGGTTCCAATTCAAAAACAAAGCCGGGGAATTCCTCCGCATGCAACCGACAACTCGACGGTCCGGGAAAACAACCGCGAGACGGAAAACGAGCGAATCCAAATATTTTGTAGAAATGCGACTAACGTGGAATCAGCGAGAGGTGAACATGGATTTTTGTAGCTAGACTCATGTCAGGTGAAGTTTAAGAAAATTATTTTTAAAAAAAGCTATAATATTTGAGAAATATATTTTTTTATTGGTGAAGGTGAAATTCTATTTACGATAAATAGACGATTAGATTTTTAATAGACAGAAAAAGGTTTGAAAAATAACATGTTTAGTTTTCGTCGTACATCCGAATCTGTTCAAGCATTAAAAAGTTATGGTGGAATCAGATCCAGCTTTTGTAAGTGATGCAGACGAAGGCAATGAACATGACTTGGCCTCCAAGAGACGTACTGACAACAACCAAGGTAGTTCCACTTCATCCTGATCATGATGTGAGGTCATAGTGATGATGAGCCATCACTATTAAAATTTATCTGGAGATTAATATATGGTTATATATCATATCGTTGCTTTATTGATCCAGCACAATCTGGAAGTGACAGCCAAAGACATACGACCAATATCCTCAGAGATTTGTGTTCCGAATAAAAGCTTATTGTCTGTAAGAGTTTAGCTGTCGTGCTCGGTATTAAATTACGCGAGTAGTGCTCGACAAAAACTATAAAAGACTGTTCGTATGGAATACATTGAGTCTGGTTCTCTGGGAACGCCAGAGGCTGGCGTACGGCCAATTTGTTATTTTCTGGGTTCCATTTGCGCAAAACGAGAACTGTTGCTTTTGAGATAGAGATATCGATGCACTTATATCTGAGATTTGAAATATTATATTTTGTAATGGTATCGGGCACACAATAAGAAGTATTTCTGCCCTATATTCCTGCGAGAAAACTTTTGCCATAGAGCTGATTTTTTTCACTACTTCTGAGTTGTGTCCTTAGTAAAATTTGTTTATAATGACGAGTACAATGTATCCTTTTGATAAAGTAAATCCTAAGCTGTACATTAGAGTAGATTTTATTAGAGACGGCAAAGTCAATTAAGAGCTGCCAAATCTACTTTAGAATGACTACAGTAGAACTGGTTTTATGTAAAAGTAATAAGACGAACAAGACGCTCTCTTGATTGTGAAAGATAACGCATGCCCATGACCACTGCAGTGGTACTTAGGACTTTGAGTAATAAAATAAAGTTCAGGTTCATGGATGCTTTGGTGCTCATTATTTTGAGTCTTTCGATGGTTAGTCTTACCAGCCCTGTAATTTTTTCATTACCCTTCAAACGAGACCACAGAAATGTTTACACACTACTGCTTGGCGGCAGAATATCTGGCGCTAGACGACCTCCTGCTAAGGAGATCTACCACCAAGTAAACTGACTCCAACAATTGGTACCTACTTACTACAGGTTTGAATTGGGTCGGTCAATACTTTTTTGGAAATATTTAGCAATAAACATCAGTGAAAATTCCTATCTTGTAAAAGATTTTCTTTTACATTCAAACTACATTAATGACCCGATATTCTGCCGATTATAAAATACTAGCGGACGCTTCGCGGTTTCACCCGCGTAGTTCCCATTCCCGTGGGAATACAGGGATAAAAAGTAGCCTATGTCACCCGGGGATAGTGTAGCTTCCCAACGGTGAAAGAATTTTTGAAATCGGTCTAGTAGTTTCGGAGCCTATTTAATACAAACAAATCTTTCCTCTTTTTAATAGTATAGATAGATAGATAAATTATACTTCCAATGAAATACAAAATCGTTTAATCATATCGGATACTCAGACTACTTATTGTTTTGGTCACAATCGGTGGCCTTCATCATGGATGCAAAGCTGAGTACAAAGCGCGCGCGGCCTCATCTTGCTTCAAATGTGTCAAAATCACGTCAGATTCCATAGTAAAATACAAACCTACTATTTCCCCGGTATCAGTTTGTGCAAGACGAAATCTAATTACGCACTTACAACATTGTTACATGACCATAATTCAACAAACAGTAAATGGTTACCCATAAAGCATTAAATAGCTTTTACTTATCACATAACGCATAGATATCCTCACAAAAGATTGGCGTAACAAGAAAAATAGCCCGATCTAAAGTCTGTAGAGTCGGTGGGCGTGATGATAGAGTATCCTATGAAGTGCTATGCGATTTGAAACAATTTTATGTCTCCGGGTCGACCTACATATTTTGCTGATACCAAAGCTCTTATTGAAAAAGATATGCTATTCGAACATTAGCGATCTTGTTTGACTGCCCTGTTAGCTCGTTTGGTAGTGGCGCGGGTTCAATTCTCATTCAAAACAAAGATTTATATGACGTACACAAATGTTTGTTTTACTATAGAAACTGATTTTGTTTTCCTTGTGCGGTGTTACTCAGGTTTCATTTTTCACGTTTTTGACGTAGAAAATACGACGAGGCCGCGTACGCTTTGTGCTCTGCTTTGACTCCTTGAAGAAGGCAACCGAATATGGCCGAAACCATAGTCGAAGTATCCGACATAATTAACCATGATTAATCCCGCACAAGTGGCAATACGGACAGGTGTCCATAGGCGGCGATGACCACTTACCATCAGGTGGCCCGTCGCTTGTTTGTCACTTTTTTCACATAAAAAAAAATTAAAACACAATTTAATGTTTGTTCTATGTCTGGGTGTCCAGTATGTATTAAAAAAGAGTAAATAAGTATTTTCTAAATTACTGGATTCTAATCAGTTATTAGTTAAACAGCTTTAATGATAGTTGTTAGATATATATTTATACATGACATATTTATTACCGTTATATATTTTTTATCTTTAGCAATTTAATATTTATTTAATATATTCCTTGCTGTACAGAACCTTGATATGAAAATCAGCAATACGTTGGCAAGTTTTAATATTCTCAGTGCGGTATCGGCCAAACGGCTACATTACCTACTATCGTAAACATAAAAAGGCGTGCATAAGATAGTTGCTAGTACCAGTAACTGGCTTACAATGTTTCCGCTCGTTTTGCTCGTTTCGCCCGGAATGTTTTCGCTCATTTCGCTTAACAAAGTTTTAATTAAGCCCGTGAATAGATATTGCCGTAACTTTAATCTGCCAGGCTACCAGCTGTTTAAGTACATAAATTATTTTATTATTGTCCAATAGACGCGCTTATTATCGGATTAAGGCGTTGTTGGAATTTTATGAAGCCCTAAGAAAGAAGATATAAATTCAATTTATATTTAACGTGGATTAGAGATGTGCGAAAAGTTTGATACTGTATCTATGTATACAACAAAATGTGTCGTACCACTTTTAAAGTTTTTTTTTCCTTCTAATGATGTACCTGTTTGTTGTCAGATACCTCATTGTTATTACAGAGTTTTGGCGGGAACGCGGGAAGAGTCGTGTCGCTCCGTTGTATTTTTTTCCAAAACTAGTGTTTTGTCGAGTGTTTATGCATAAAAATGGTAGTGTTTTATTCATAAAGTGCCGAATTACAAGCGCGAGTGTGGGAAATTTATATATTGTGGTAAAACATGACTTTTCGTGTTGCTTCCAAAACTTCATCGAAGCTTTATAGTAATGTCGCCACTACTTAACTAAAGCATGACTTGACTTGACTGAGATGGACTGGACTTGACTAAGACAGGACTTTGACCATAACTATAGCTAAGAGGTAGCAGAAATAACACTTAAGACAAGGCAGTATGGCTTTACAGCTTTAGCCTGCCCTATGGGGCAAATTAATAAAATAAAAAAAAAACATTGTTATTACAATCTAGCCTAGTTGAGACTAATAAGTAATTTTAATATAACTTAAATTGCTAAGTAGAGTATAATCGAAGAATGCGTCCATCGACACTTTTCTTGCTGTCTCTATTAAGGGGAAGACACTTTGTTCATGTGTTCTATAATATGTAGTACTCACTGCACTGACATTACTAACTTAATACACTAACTCAAAAGGTTTTGTCCTTGTGTTTTTAGTTTACTTTTAAAGTAAACTAAGAAAAAGAAAATGTAGTTATAGTCTAATCACCGGATAAGTTGTGACTTACAAAAAGTCAAGGTGTTTTAATTCGGCAGTGTTACGCTTACCTAGAAGAAACTGACTTGCGACTTAAAGGCGCCCAAATCGTATCAATATATGGCTAGATTTCTCTTTCATTTTGTTCTATTTTGTATATAAGAAAATAATGGCAATAAAACTATAGAGCTATCAAATTAGTGACCGCTCTCGAGCTATATAGGAGCCTGGATAAACGTTTAGAGGAGGCGTCAGTTGATCAAAATGCTGGCATTTAATTCAGTCAAAAGCTTAGCATTGCCAACAGCATGGCAATGCTACCAGCATTCTGCCTACATTTCTCTCCCGTGATTCACGCCTGTTAGGTTTTTGTTTTTATAAATTTATAAATTTTAGGTAGAATTCATTTAAAGATGTCTTCCTATAAAATGTATTAGTACAAACATTAGAATCAAAATACAGTCCCCCTTTTTTATCTTCATGAGCTTATAATCGCTTACGTCATATTTGTAAATAATGTCAGTGTCTAATCGCGTTGGCTTAATATGTCAATGTCAAAGTTGTTTTTTTTTTAATCTACAAAACTATACAGAAAAGACTCCATAAATGAGTTTTTTTTTTTGTTTTTTTTTTATTTAGAACTAAAAAGGAAAAAAATCACCTTACGGAACGCTACCCATACGACGAAACTAAACTTACTTATAACTGAAATAACAATAAGTTTAGTTTTCATTTAAATAAGAAACTAACGGAGTAAGAAGATAGATCTCACATTAAGATATTTCTAATGGCCGAATGGCGCATTAAATGACTATCGAGCTTTCTAAACTTACGTGAAAGCTTAAGCATAGAATACACATTCTTATGAAATATCGCACATAGTTACGTACTTATAAATCTTTATTATTTGCTTAGAATATCCGACTTCAAGCGAACACTATAGATTTTAAAGAAGTTGTACTTATAGTCACTGTGATCGAAATTTTACTACAAACTGTCAAAACTGACGTGAGTTTCTATACGACAACGTGAGTTTACGTCGTTGTTTGTTTTGTCGTTTTACTTACGCTATACCTATGGGATACTCCTACGATAGTGAATAAAAGGTTTTATTTTACTTATAGAGATAAAAAAATATATAGCTTAAGCTAAAATAAAATAAATATCGCAAGACATTACACACAGCGCCATCTGGCCCCAAACTAAGCAGAGCTTGTGCTATGGAAGTCAGATAACTGATAGAATACTTAAATACTTTTTTTTTGTAAATACATACTTATAATACATACAGTACGCCCAGACACAGAACAAATATCTCCAAACTATGCAAAGCTTGTACTATAGGATCCAAGTCACTGATAGAATACTCATCATAACCTTTTTTTGTAATTACATACCTACTTATAATACATACATTACACCCAGACACAGAATAAACATGACATGTACCTATGCTCGTCACGCAAATGTTTGTCTTGAGTGGGAATCGAACTCACGCCCTACAACTGCTACTACTGCTGCTTTTAAAACAGATTCGCTGTCAAATTAATATGAATCCAGAAATCTGACACAAAAAATAAATAAAAAGATGTTAGTTTTTGAACGCAAAATATTAAAAAAATTCTTGGTTTGGGTTTGATGGCAGTGGAGGCGGAAAAAAAAGTGAAAACAAAAGTACCTTATATTCTAGTCCACAAGTGGCGATATCGTTGAAAGCGATATCTTCCAGTGAATTTGGAATGGGAAACAGATTATCTATAGACTAAAAAAGACGGGGCTTGTAATGTAAAACGTTGTAAACCTTTTTTAATCGGTAGGTAATTGGAGAGCTATGCCTACTTCTTTGAAAACAAAGATAGTGTTTTAAAAGCGGGGAAGAAGATCGCGTGGTTGAAAGAAAATACGGTGTGGCACAAGATGTCCAAGAGCTTGCAGCTAATATTTGGCATGAAATAGTTCTAGGTCGAAGCCTATTAGTATCGAAGGTCACACAATTTGGGTCACTGCGCCAGCGAAGGCAATAAATTTGACAAAAGTGCATTCCAACTAAAATCAAATTGCTCAGAACATAAAATCATACATTTATATCTTTTGGCAATGTGCCGTGCCTCGGCACATACTCGGTGTTATTGCAGGTGCAAAATAAAGGTGCCTCTACATATGGTGTGTTTTATTAATAAGATTGGATTAATTAGCTTAAGTTTGTACTAGAGCGTTCGTAGCGTAGTTGTACTATAGCGTTCGTAGCGTAGTTGTACTATAGCGTTCGTAGCGTAGTTGTACTATAGCGTTCGTAGCGTAGTTGTACTATAGCGTTCGTAGCGTAGTTGTACTATAGCGTTCGTAGCGTAGTTGTACTATAGCGTTCGTAGCGTAGTTGTACTATAGCGTTCGTAGCGTAGTTGTACTATAGCGTTCGTAGCGTAGTTGTACTATAGCGTTCGTAGCGTAGTTGTACTATAGCGTTCGTAGCGCGTTTGACTTAGGTGTTCTCAAACGAATACCGATGTTGAGTCAATCAAAGGAATTCATTAATAAATTGTGTATATTTACAGGACATTTTTGAATGACTTATTGATTTCAAAAGACCTTTATACAAAATGAAATGTAAAAAAAAATACTATTCGTCTTTGGATGGGGTGACCAATGACCATGAGTGGCATTTCTTTCGAAATGCCGATGAAAAATTTTAAAAAGATTAAACGTGTATGTCTCGTTTTTTTGTTATCTATTATATATTCGGATGAGTGACCGCGAGTGGCATTTATTTCTAAAAGATGATGACAAATTTAAATTAATTCCGTTTGTTCTAAACTTCTATAATCACAACTGTCAAGCCATGTCAGAGGCCTTCGGGCAGCATACACTAGGGATGGGCAGACAGCCAATACAAACTTACTTACTTTTTACAGAAGATACACTAGAAGCACCCTACCGCACCAACCCGCACTTGCCCATCGTGGTGGACTATAGCCTATATTTTTTGCATGTCTCACTAATCCCTCTAATATTATAAATGTGAAAGTTTGAATGGATAGATGGATGTTTGTTAGTCTTTTACACAAAAACTACTAAACGGATTTGGATGAAATTTTATATGGAAGTAGCTGACACCCTGGATTAACACATAGGCTACTTTTTATACCGAAAACATGTAGCGGGTAACAACGCGTGGTGCGGCTAGTATTTAATACTTATCTAATCTTATCTAACAAGCAAGGAAAAACTATCAAATGAAATTGAGAAATAACCACGTGTATCAACACTTTATGATAGAGAGTATAATAATACGACATAATAATTCCAGATTTTATGTCTTTCGGATAATGGATTTATAAAATGGTCACCTATTCACCCAGATGCCCGTTCGTACGGAATGGTTTATGTTCAGTATGGAAGCCATGTGCGGAGCGAGTAGCGGTGCACGCGTGTTGGGTAATATAGTTTAACTGTGATACACTTGTTCGATAAACTATGTACGTGAATTTGATGTACTTGTTACTATTGTCTTGTTATGCCAACAGGTACTGTAGTCTTACATAAAATATAGCGGAGACAAAAATCTTTATGCAAATATCAGGGATATTTCGTGTGGGCCTGGTACAATAGAAGAATCTCTTTCTTTTGGTACAACACATTAATTAAAACGAATAAATAAATGTTCTAGTACATTTCACACAGCGCCATCTAGCCCCAAATGAAACAAAGCTTATACTATGTGAACCAGATGAAATACTTTTTTGGGCATAAATTTACCCTCAACAACCGACTGGGTTATGATTTTAACATGTTGATTTGCTATTGAATTTTCTTCTCCAGTCTGAAGCCAGGCTCTTGCTGTTGCTTTCTTTCACATAACACGCAGAACTAATGGCCGGTGGGGCTGCAAAGTTCTGGAATAGAAACCACGGACCGGCAAGCGCAGCGTAGGACGTCCACCCACAAGGTGGACAGACGACCTAGTAAAGGCCGCAGGAATGCGCTGGATGCAAGCCGCTTCCAACCGGTCTTCATAGAAGTCAATGAGGGAGGTATACGTACAGCTGTGGATGTCCTACGGCTGAGATGATGATGATATATGTATTTTTAACTTATGAGTATAGGCCGGAATCGGAACCCACTATTCCAAGATTGCGAAACGCATCTTCTGCCAATGGGTTACCTTGATTTGGCATCAGCATAAGAATGCCCCTAACTTCCATCATAGACTTTTAAGTCGTGTGTTTATTATTCCCAATACGTTATGCTTCTGCATAACGTTCTGGTAATAACATTCTGCATAACAGACCGCGGTACAATAAAAACAGCCCACTTTTACTCAACGCGTCTATTTCGAAAGCGATCGTTTATACGAATATTACAATGACATCGCCACGACAGGCGCATATTTAGATAAAGAGCCGTTGATTTGACAGTTATTTGTTCGAGAAAGCTGCTTTACATCTCATAGTGGAATAGTTTAATACAATTCTAGAGAAAGCCCGTAATATAGTGATAATTAATATCAGATTTCATACACTGTAGACATTACTGTTGAGACGTAAGTTTTTAGCATTAATAGTATCGCCGAGCGAGTCCCGGGCCATCGTGTTGCAGTGTTGGAAACCCGTAAAGTGGACTAAGAGTTTTGGCGGGAACGCGGAAAGAATCGTGTCGCCCCGTTGTATTTTTTTCCAAAACTAGTGTCTTAACGAGTGTTTATGCATAAAAATGTTGATGTTTTATTCATAAAGTGCCGAATTAGAAGCGTGAGTGTGGAAAAATGATATAATGTGGTGAAACATTACTTTTTGTGTTGCTTCCAAAACTCTATCGAAGCTTTACAGTAAATTCACCACTACTTTACTAAAGCATGACTGGACTTGACTGACACGGACTGTATTTAACCAAGACTGGACTTTGACTATAACTTTAGCTATGAGGACACTTATTTAACTTTTGAAACTTGAAAATATATAAATACTTGACACTGGCAAATGCTCAAAACGCGACGCCAAAACCAAAGAAAAAAAAAAGACCACCGACCCAAAAACCAAACCCAAACGCGCAACGACTAGCGACCCAAATGTAGGTGTGTACGCTTGCATTGGCTATCCATATTACCATCCCTGCTAAATACAATAAGAGTTCAGTATAAAAATTTCTAAATCATTTACTTAAAAATATCCTTTTTTTAAAAAGTAATGATTTTTTTAGTAATTTATCCACAAGTCCGAGGTTTAATTCCACGTACATTTACTTTGAATTTGCAAACGAACCGTAACCGACTGGCACCGTATTTATCGACTAGTTAGTCGCACGTGGGCATCACTATCTAACGCTATTGATTTATAGTGACGTGCCGCTTGAATTATCGACTTATCGATATTCCGACTGGAGTCGCGGACTTTCTTACCGTGTCTAGAAAATCATATTTTATTACCTTGCCATTGTTAAAAAGATTCAAGTTTGTATTAAGTGGTGTTAGTATTTATTATATCATTTATGCGATAAAGTATTATAATACATTTTGTTCTTAGATAGTTGCATTTGAATATTACATCTAACGTTTGCGTAGACTATAATGGAATCAGATAAATAGATTTATTAGTTGCCCTTTGATAGAGTAATTACTGATTCTAATTAATAACCAAGGCTTTTGATATTCAAAGCTTCCTGAAGCCGTTTCCTCATAAATACGATATTATTCGGTAATAAAATGGTGAGATATTTGCCTATTGAGGAAAGAGATCCGTGGCTTTAGCCGTGGTTATATCAAGAGATTAGCCACGGAAAAGATTTAGGGGAAGCTTAAGGTCAGATCCGCACTGAAGGAAATACCCTTGAATAGACATTGAATAAGGAGCAGGTTAAATTGCAATAGGATAAAAGAGGTTAAGTTTAGTTGGTGGTAGATTTCCTTAGCAGGAGGTCGTCTAGGTAGGTACCACCGCAGTACCAGATATTCTGCCGCCAAGCAGTAGTGTGCAAACATTACTGTGTTCCGGTTTGAAGGGTACTGCAGATAGCGAAATTACTGGGCTGTTGAGACTAACCATCTAGTCTCAAAGTAATGAGCGCCAAAGCAGTGATGCCCTGGACTTTGTTTCGTCACGCAAAGTTCTGTGTATCGCTGCAATGGCCATGGACAGGCGTTATCACTTAACATCAGGAGAGCGCCTCGATCGTCTCATTACTTTCACATAAAAAAAAAAATGTCTACGTATTAAAAAACACAGATCATTTAATTCATAAATGTTACAGAAATAGAAATAAACACTGAAATCGGACTACAGAAAAACCAATTTTTTAGTTCGCTAGGAGCGTTTATCATCTTCAACCACAACGTCACTTAACATAATGTGTGCTGTGGTCAACTACCAAGACTGTCAAACATTTAAAAAATCTCATTTGAAAATCGAGATATGCTGTCACTTGTTTTTTTTTCAATTTGTAGCCAGTGTCACTATGGATGGTTTATGTAAAGGTTTCTTAACGATAGCTACCCCATGTATCCAAATCTGTTCAGACGTTTAAAAGTTATGGTGGAATAAAGATACTCACTTATGTATGTATCTATTATATTGACGTTGTTATCTTGATCAACTACATAATTACAAAAAAGTATACTTTTTTGTAATTATGTAGTTGTGACTTGCCTAGTGTAACTGAATATGTTATAAGGTCAATAAATTAAATTAAATAAATAAATTTATACATGATCTCTGAAAACATCATACTGCTTTTTTTGGGCAATCCTGTAAAAATGTAACGCTAAGCACCTAAAGATATGTTCCGGCAGTCTCACTTAAACGGGAGCTACGCGGGTGAAACAGCGAGGCACCTACTAGTTAAAAAAAAAAACAAAATAATTTAATTCTGTTTTGTGAATTAGCAAATGACGATGATATTTATTTCGTTAGATCTGCAATTTGTACATGGTGGTAGGATGCTTTCTATCTATCTAAACTATTATAAAGAGAAAAGATTTGATTGTTTGTTTGCAATGAATAGGCACCGAAACTTCTGAACCCATTTTAAAAATTCTTTCACCGTTGGGAAGCTACACTATCCCCGAGTAATACAGGCTACTTTTTATCCTTGTATTCCCACGGGAACGGGAACCACGTGGGTGAAACCGCGAGGCGTCCGCTAGTCATTTATTAAAATAAAATAGCTCAACTGTTTTTGTTTCACTTATGCGGGATTGCTTGCGGCAATATTTCCGAGTTTCCGATAACATTTAACGTCACTTTCCAATGCTAAACTATTTATTTAGATGGAATATTGTACCGATTAATGCTAGCCGAGAATTTACTCCTAACCAAAATAAATCGTGCGGTTTCAGTATCGGTTTAGGTAATTAATTGAAAACTGAAATGACTAATGGTAAATTTGTGTCAAACGCTACGTAAGTAGAGGTTGCGGTATTCCAGTAAACGGATGCCCGGGAGTTAGAGGCGGGCAAAGGCCGACAATAAATTAGAAACCAATTATAGTTTTGATAAAATCGAGATGTGTTCTGCGCCACCCACATTTGGTTATACCATTATCGAGAATCAGATGCGAGAGTAGTGATGGAAATTATTGCTATTTTCATAAAATAAGCAGCTTTTCGTTTTAGCATTTAAAATAGCATTAAATTATTGAAATCGTTAAAAATAGTTAATTTTTAAATATATACCAATTTGCATGACTATGTCTGTTTTACCCAAAAGTTTGCTAGGTAATAGAGCATTTTAGGCATTAAAATCTCTAGGTATGTACCACCGCAAAACCAGATACTCTGCTACTAAGCAGTAGTGATTAACATCACTGTGTTTCTATTGGGAAGGTTCAGTATCCAGCGAAATTACATGTCTATTAAGATTAAACATAATGTCTCAAAGTATTTAGCGTCAAAGCAACGATGGATTTTGTTTTGCTACTCTAAATTCTGTGGCCATGGACAAGCGTTAACTCTTACCATCAGGAGAGCGTTTTGTTTGCCTCATAACTTTTAAATAAAAAGATATAAGATTAGTTTAGCACGAATAATGTTTTCCCATAAAGTTAAAAAAATAATATTGTTATGAACTTTGTAACCAATTTTTATATTGGTGTATAATGTACTCTTCATTTAATTAATCAATAACGTATTATGTTTTTAGTTTTAGCAATCTGTTAATAATAGCAGTCGCGTTCGGATATAATACATGCGGGTTATAAGGGTATTAACGGGCAAGTCTTGTGAAATAAGGCAATCGATGTGTTTTTGTCAACATTTTTGTGCCGTTATACATCATGTGGAAGTTTGAAATTAATGAATACTATAGTACATATCCTGAATTATTATGCTTGGAGAAAAAATAGTTTCAAACGCTTTTCGTTTCTTGAAATTATGAAATAGAATATGGCCAAATTATTTTTAATCCGTAATCTTGACATCAAAATAATTATAGGAAAGGCGCAATTTTATAGATGCTAACTTTGATTCAGATACATTTAAGGCTTAGACCTTTTATTGTACGTTTTGTTTATTCTATTAGCAGATAAGTACGGATAGTTTGATGAAAATTTCTGATAGTGCCTGCTGAAAATCTCTTTTCTGCGTTACGTCTGTTGCTGTTTTATTTTGGTAGGCGCTACAAACCATCGAGAATCTCTGAATCTGACAATCTAACGTCACGAGCCTCGTGGTCGTGTATAGCACGTCACGAGAGGGCGCGCGGTGGCGGCGGTACCGAGCACCGCGCGCATGCTTCCCGCCCGTTTTGTATTTGACACTTGACACTGGCAAATATTCAAAACGCGATGCCAAAACAAAAAAAAAAACTTCTGTCATAATGTAACAGATAATCAATGTAAAATCCGCTTCCGGCAATAGGAATAAACATTCTGTCTCCTTCTTGCTCGTGGCTATAGTAATTTAACTCTCCTTATCTATTTTAGCGTGACGTCAATGTATTCAAATCTAACGTCAGACGTATGTACGTCTGTGTGAGTGGAAAATATCAATGTAGGTGTTCAAGCAGAAGTTCCCACGGTCGAGGACTTGGCCCTTAACAGCTTCACATAACATGCTAAATGTTATTTTGTCTTTCATCGTGAAACTGTTGTTGCTAGTGCTAATTAATGCCCAGATTGAAAGCCAAATTGAAGTTTGGAGGCGGACGGGATTGGCGTCGGAACTGATTGCAGCGATCAATGATTGGACGGCGCGTAACTCATGTTGTGTCACAATTATTGTTATTATGGCCATCTTTTATAGTTTGTAATTTGTGAACAGTTGCGATAGATAAATCAATTTTATTTTAATGAAGAAGTTGTTAAGATTTATTCATAGGCATTTTACGAAGACACGATCGCTATTCACAATATTTTTTTTTATTTTGAATTTTATTCGTTAGCCACTATAGTTTATTTTGTTTTAGGTTCTCGTATTATTTACTCATTAAATTTCCATAAATACAGTTATAAATATTTTTTTTAAATGGTTGACAGACTGTGTTAGACTACAGCTTAAATAAATAATTTACCTAGCCTGGAATGGAACTCACTCTCAAATACAACTGACGGAACACACCGTTAGGTGCTTAGCAACAGATTTTCAGCCTGAGGTTGGTAGGTAACCACCCGAGTACTAGAAAGTATTACCACAATGCTATGGCTTCCTCACAATGTTTTCAATGTTTCGTTCGCCGGTAAGTAGCTCGAGCTCATTGTAGGGGTTTGAACCTTGGACGTGTTAACCGCGCTAACTACTGAGCTATCATCGCTCCTACGATTCATTTATTATTTAAATGGCTAAAAAATTAGTGAGTATCGTAGGACATTACACACAGCGCCATCTGACCCCAAACTAAGCAAAGCTTACTATGGAAGTCAGTTAACTGATAGAATACTTATATATTTTTTTTTTGTAAATACATGGTTATGATACATACAGTACACCCAGACACAAAACAAACATTTAAGTATACCAAAATATGTTTATCCTGGGTGGGAATCGAACTCACGCTCTACAGCACTTGAAGCAGACATTCTACCAATGAACCAACAGGACTGTCAAAGGGCTTGTCCCTATAAGTTCAGTGCTAATAAGGTTTTCGGGCCTTGGTTCGAAGCTTTCTGCGGTGATGAAATACATTAGTTAGTAGCCTTGACAGTCTAATTAAAAAAAAATAACTAATAAAAGTTCATCATCATCATCATCATCCACAGCCTTCTTTATCCCGCTGCTGGGTATAGGCCTCTCTCTTTACATGCCATCTGCCTCGGTCCTGTGCCAATCTGGTCCAGGTTCGACCCGCGACGGTGACAATATCGTGACAATAAAAGTTATAAAGATAAAATTCAATCAAATCAAACCAAATTGTCATCAAAGCCTGGACTAGAATTATTGTAACAATATTAAGACTACAAGTTTGCGACTCATCCCACATCAGCCGCTTTAATATCGGGAGCGAAGGGGATGCCGGGAAATATTATTTTATTAAAACTGTCAGGGCAGGTGAGTGCCCCGGGGACTATCTGATACCGGGACTAAATCAAAATAACTGAGCATTTCCAACTGAGGAATATTCACTCCGGTTTCACTTTATTTCATCCCTTTGCATAATATTTTTCTCTCACTGTCGTCTCCTTTTTATTGATCTATTCAATCGTTAGAATGAATTTACTTGCGTAATGTGTTTTTTGGGTTCGCATTTTGCTTACCGAGAGTGCTTTTGTACGAAATTATCTGGATTATTCTTTTTTTTCGCGGTAATGTCTCGAGCCGTTTACGTCGGTTGAAGTAATAGGTTAGTAATACGCTTGTTTTGTTTGGGGAATGGCGTCTATTTATTGTGAATGTGCCCTGATAAGTATCAGGGAAATGAGCTCTGGCGTTTTAGAAGCGCTTCTGACCTCGCGTTTGGGAGTGGTTTGGAAGGAAAAGCTTTTGAGGTTTTTGCGTTTAAGCCTTTAGTGCGCGTTTGAGCTGAAAACCAAAATGTTATTTTATTGTACCGCCCGCCACCACTCGTCCTCACGGTGTTAAACATAGCTATAATACTTACACTCAACTCTTATAGCATTTGTATTATAAAAAATATGATTGTTTTTTTTAATCGATCTGTTTAACGTGGGCTATTTTTAACCTGATGTTAAGTGGCGGTATTGTCGTTATATTTATGCAATCCATACGATGCTTTAAGTTAAAATATAATTTTCAATATTTTTACCGCCGATAAATAATTTTCATCACCGCAGAAAGCTACGAACCAAGGCCCGAAAATCTTATTGGGACTGAACTTCTAGGGGCAAGCCCTTTGACAGCCCTGTTGGTTCCTTGGTAGAATGTCTGCTTCAAGAGCTGTAGAGCGTGAGTTCGAATCCCGCCCAGGACAAATATTGTGTGGTATAAACAACTGCTTGTTTTGTGTCTGGGTGTACTGTATGTATTATAAGTATATAAGTAAACTATATAAGTATTCTATCAGTTATCTGACTTCAATAATTGAAGCTTTGCTTAGTTTGGAGTCAGATGGCGCTGTGTGTAATGTCCTACGATATTTATTATTATTTACAAGTCTGATTTAATTTATCGCCTTTTTTTTCTTAGCTACATGAAAATAACAATAACTTTATTGAATACATATTTGCTAAGAAGAAAGAAACTATATCTATTGGTTGCCTTACTAGAGAAATTGTTTTCCTGATCACAATTCAGTGCGATTCATTAACCTCATTAGCAAGATAGTTCTCTTGCCAGTAAAAATTGAACACAGTTTCTCTACTATACTATTTTAATTTTATTTTTATTTCTTATTAGTGTTACATCTCCCGTCTGTTTCTTAAGCTTTCTATCGTATTTTTCTTTTCTTGGTTGCCTGGAAGAGATCGCTGTTAGCGATAAGGCCGCCACTTGTGTCACTAGTTAATAAGGTTTTTTGTTCTCAGTACTTTTTACTATATATGATGTGCACAATAAAGAGTTATATTATTATTATTATACCTTAATTATTATCGACCTAAGTTTTAGCCAAAAAAGTAAGTGTTGTAACTTTCAAGCGATATAAAACAATACTGTGCTACTCTGGCTTGTTATTCTTTGTCTACGCATCACTTTGAGATTATTACATCTCAAAGTCAACGACCTAATCATAAAAAACAAGATGGAGACAGTCCATTCATAATTAAGTAAAATCATTGTTACTTAAGACATACCCATGAATAAATGCGCATCATTAGCAACTGTCCCAAAAGTATCTTTACTTTAAACACTTGCGTTAGCTGTAGATTAAAACTATTTCCAATTGAAATTTTACCAATTGATTTCTAAGGTCTATTAAATTAATTGGACTTTGGAATATTTACTTTGTTTTGTGACTCAAAGTTCTGGAAACCGCTGCCATGGCCACGGACGTCGGACGTGTGCTACCTCTTACCATCATGAGAGCGACCTGTTCGTTTCGTTACTTTCATGATGATAAAACTATTATATATAGTTATTTATTTTCTATTTTTAAATTTAAGGTTTTTTTTTTATAGTTGACAGGCTAGTTGTTTGACCACAGCTCACCTGATGTTAAGTGAAGGTGTGGTCGAAGATGGTGAAGCACACCTAGCCTGGAATGGAACTGGCTCTCAAGTGAGGCTGCCGGAACACACCGTTAGATGCTTGGCGGCAGATTTTCAACTTGAGGGTGGTAGCTAGCCAGCCGAGTACTAGAAAGTACCCTACCACCATGCTATGGTTTCCTCACGATGTTTTCCTTCACCGGCAGCTCAAGCTCATTGTTGGGGTTTTTAAAATATAATATGAAATATTAATTGAGTAGTAATAAATTTACATATTTTGGAACGTTGGTTACAATTACAATTGTAGCGATGATATCTCAGTGGTTAGCGCAGTAGGTTCGCATGCCGAAGGGCGTGGGTTCAAACCCCAACAATGAGCTTGAGCTGCCGGTGAAGGAAAACATCGTGAGGAAACCAAAGCATGGTGGTAGGGTACTGTAGTACTCGGCTGGCTAGCTACCACCCTCAAGTTGAAAATCTGCCGCCAAGCACCTGACGGTGTGTTCCGGTAGCCTCACTTGAGAGCCAGTTCCATTCCAGGCTAGGTGTGATCTACCATCTTCGACCACACCTTCACTTAATATCAGGTGAGCTGTGGTCAAACACCTAGACTGTCAACTATAAAAAAAAAAAAAATTAATAATGTTAGTATCAGTAAAATTGTATTGTATTCGAATAAGGACATTTTGTTTTGTGCAATGCCTAAATATAAAATCATTCCAGTAAGCCCATTGTAGCTAATTTAAGACAATGTTTTGTACGTTAATTAACATGACATATTACATTAATATGCATAAAAATGAAGTGAGTAAAAATTTTGTTTATTCAATTTAAATAAGTTATTAATGATGCAGCATAGAAAATCACATTAAAAAATTGTATTTGTGTAAAATAGTCTATCATACTAATTGACCGTATTTTATTCTAATTTCTACAAAGATACTGTTTTTTATCTACACTAATTATAAAGAGGAAAGATTTGATTTTTGTTTGTTTGTATTGAATAGGCTCCGAAACTACTGAACGGAAGTGAATAATTCTTTCATCATTAGAATGCTACATTATCACTGAGTGACATAGGCTATATTTATAATGTTAATCGAGTTTTGTTTCCCCGTGCGAAGCCGGGACGGACTGCTAGTACCGACCTTAATAAATAAAATAAAGTTTCAAAGTGAGGAGACATTCGGGACAGAGCCAAGGCTGTGTAGGCGTGCAGGTTTCCGCTTCTAGTTGCTGTCAGATTAGTTTGTCAGTGTAAAAACACGATTCAATTAATGAGAGTGCCGGCGAACGGATAAAGTTGTGGTTGAACCGAAGCGATGGCTGCAAGGACAATTTTTTAACCCGAGTTTTAGAATATGGCTTCAACTACCATTGCATATCGTCTCTTTCTTCTTACCGTCTCCTTCTTCGTTACTTGGTGGTAGATCTCCTTAGCAGGAGGTCATCTAGGTAGGTGCCACCGCAGTACCAGATATTCTGCCGCCAAGCAGTAGTGTGTAAACATTACTGTGTTCCGGTTTGAAGGGTACTGCAGCTAGCGAAATTACTGGGCTGTTAAGACTAACCATCGAAAGTCCCAAAGTAATGAGCACCAAAGCAGCGATGCCCTGGACTTTGTTTTGTTACTCAAAGTTCTGTGTATCGCTGTAATGGTCATGGGCAGGCGTTATCTCTTACCATCAGGAGAGCGTCTCGTTCGTCTCATTATTTGTCACATAAAAAAAAAAAAAAATCGGACACTTGGCAGAGTGGTCGTGGCTGTAGATGGACAGGGTTGCGTCCTGTCATCACCGCTGGTTACCAGGGCTGCTGCACGTCGCGCGATATTTCTCCAATTGTGGCGATCTTCCGCATTGCGAGCACAGTGTGCTAGCAGTAGTGTGTAAACATTACTGTGTTCCGGTTTGAAGGGTACTGCATTTAAGGTGGTTCAATTTCACATGATAATTTTTTTTAAACATTTTCGAACATTTATTTGTATGGAAATCAACCACCTTAAAGAAATTATAGGGATTCATAAAATAGAATAAAAACATTGGCCGTATAACTACATACGTATGTAGTATAACATCAACGTCACGTCAGGTCAAAATTACAATTAAATTAATAAATTTAAAAAAAAAATGTCATTGCCTGATAAGCAATTACATTCAGTGGATCTTAGAAATGTCAATCAAAATATGATAAAATAAAAAAGCTATTAAGAATAATCATCGAAAGTCACAAAGTAATCAGCATCAAAGCTGCAATGCTCTGGATTTTGTTTAGTTCTGTGAATCTCTGCAATGGTCATGGACATGCGTTATCTTTTACCATCAAAAGAGCGTCTCCTTCGTCACATTATTTGTGGTACTAAACGAAATGTATAAACTGATTTTCTTAGTACATAGTTTAAAGGTTGGAAGGAAAAATTATACATAATTATGCCGGTTAGGGTGGTTCGATTTCCATACAAATAAATTTTTCCATTTATGGACAAATGGAGCATAGTTTTATAGTGAAATCACAGCTACTAGCATTTATTTTGGTCTTTATTTGCGGTAAATCACAATTGCTTGAATAAAATAGTAGATTACTAGCATAATCTACTGTTTTATTCAAAAATCATAAATTCATAAATCATTCAATAATTTGATTTATGCTAATAATAATCTACTGTTTTATTCAAGCAATTGTGATTTACCGCAAATGAAAACAACAAAAAATGTCAGTAGCTGTGGTTTCACTATAAAATTATGCTCATTTTGTCCATAAATGGCAAAAATTTATTTGTATGGAAATCGAACCACCTTAAAAAATTTCATGCGCTTATAGGCGTAGCTACTCGTAACAGCTTAAAAAAAGTTTCATGATCCAAATTACCTCAAATTTTCTATTGAATTAACATGTTTCCAGTGCCTGGTTCCCCTAATGCCCCCGTGTAATTACGCCATAATTAAACTGAACGGTCCAATTTATCTGCTCCTTATAACGCGCTCACAGCATAACATTCTATTCACAATAATAATGTAATACTTGTTACTTGGTCGTAGATCTCCTTAGCAGGAGGTCCAGATATTCTGCAGCCAAGCAGTAGAGTGCAAACATTACTGTGATTCAGTTTGAAGGTTACTGCAGCTAGCGAAATTAAAGAACTATTGAGACTAACCATCGAAAGTCTCAAAGTAATGAGTGCTAAAACTGCGATGCCTTGAACTTTGTTTTACTACACAATGTTCTGTGTATCGCTGCAATGGTCATGGACAGGCGTTATCTCTTACCATCAGGAGAGCGTCTCGTTCGGCTCATTACATTTACATTTTTTTTTTAAACTTATTCGAAAAAAACGGCAAAAAGTATGGGAGCCCCCTTAAAGATAAATAAATATTTCAGGGGGCTCCCTTTATTCTGTTTTTAGTACTTGTTCTTATAGCGGCAACAGAAATACATCAGCTGTGAAAATTTCAACTGTCTACGAAATATCACGGTTCATGAGATTACAGCCTTGTGTCAGACGGACAGACAAACGGACAGCGGATTCTTAGCAATAGGGTCCCGTTTTACCCTTTGGGTACGGAACCCTAAAAAGAATCGAGGTATGGCTGTATCGTGGACATGCCCGTGTGTCCGTGAAGTTTTAGATTAGTTTTAAAAATTACAATTCGTCTCAACTCACCATACCGTACCTCCACACCACAGACTATATCTACCTTTGGGATACGACACATTTCATGGGGATGTTCCATAACAACAATGACTTGATTATAATGTGAATTTAAATTATTGTTTTACTATTATACCTTAAAGAAAAATGTATTTCGAACCTAGCGATATCAAGTTCGAATCCATACCTTGAGTCGTCAACGATGGAATTTTTAATTTACGCGCCAATCGGTGCTCAATATCCGCTCTTGCCCCAGACGGGACGCCAAAACGAGCAAAAATGGAAAATGGCAAACAGCTTTTTTAATAACACAAACGTATAAGCTACACCTAGGATATTTGTACCATAAACAATAACATGGTAGGAACAGTCGTTCCAGTTTCAACAGTGATGAGGACTTAAATGAAACTAATTTGACATAAACTTAAAAATATAATTTGACAAAAATTTAATTAAAATAAAAAAATCTAATTAAAATAACCATAAATCTTAAAATCCTCCTCTCTCTCTGCAGTAACCGCTTGTCGACACGTGTTTCGCCTCTACACGAGGCATCCTCAGGACGTGTTGACTCCTCGACCGCTTGGTCGAGACTCTAGGGACATGGTAGGAACAGAAAGGAGTTATCTTATATGCGATCTGATATATCTGATACAAGCGGACGCCTCGCGGTTTCACCCGTGTAGTTCTCGTTCCCGTGGGAATACAGGGATAAAAAGCAGCCTATGTCACCCGAGGGTAGTGTAGCTTCCCAACGGTGAAAGAGCTCGAGTTAAAATCGGTCCAGTAGTTTTTATGTTCATTCGTTACATCCAAAAATACAAATCTTTTTACTCGATTTTCATTTGGTGGTAGATTTATACTTAGCCGGAAGTCGTCTAGGTAAACATTACTGTGTTTCGGTTTGAATGGTACTGCAGCTAGCGAAATTACTGGGCTGTTGAGACTGACCATCTAAAGTCTCAAAGTAATGAGCACCAAAGCAGCGATGCCCTGGACTTTGTTTTGCTACTTAAAGTTCTGTATATCGCTGCAATGGTCATGGGCATGCTTTATTTCTTACCATAAGGAGAGCGCATCGTTCGTCTCATTACTTTTACATAAAAAAATAATAATTTAGATTTGCAAATTATCATTATCATTCTGATGTGCTATTGAATTATTTTCTCCAAAAGAATTCTTTTTGTACTTAACTTTACTGGTACATCCAAAATAAAAACATTGACACTGCGTCACGCCATTTACCACCGTACATCATCCTTGTAAAGTGCTTGCAACATTCCTAACTTCCACCATAACGGCGTTTAGAACACTTGAGCCCATCCCTTGGTGGATAATGCGTAAGATAAGAGCAATATTTATTATTATATTCTTGAAACGGCGTTTGGTAGCACTTTCGACACAGTATGGATATTGGCGCGTATCGATTGTCATAAACATAACAACCAGCGGCTGCGAAATATAAGCTAATGTAAGTACGAGACAGAAAGTGACGCTTAGTTGGGCTCAGACAAAGCGTAGAGCGGAAAGAAACGTTGCTTGGTATTTTTCTATGAGACAGACAAAAATAATCCAGGCCATCGCTGCTCATACTACTGGTTCAAACCGGATCACTAATGTTTACACACTACTGCTTGGTTGCAGAATATCTGGTTCTGCGGTAACACTTACCTAAATTATCTGCTTCTAAGGAGATCTACCTCCGAGTAAGGGTTCTTCATATCTATCATAGAAGCTAGAGTGAATAGGTTTCTTCAAGATCAGCGTGCTCCATCCTTTGCCGCTCCGTCGCTTTTCATCAGGCGAGTTAGTGACTAAATGTAGGTACATTTTTTTTAATGTAGGTACCTATTATTAATCCAGGGCACAAGTTTTTTTCAAGCTCTGAGCTATTGCATTAAAAAAAACAATAAACTTTATCCCCGGATTTTGTTATTAGCTTTTTGTATTCACGTTAACAATAAGAATTACTGGCTTTATTTTTGGGTGCGCTGTTAGAATTCAGACTCTGCAATCATCACTTCCTATATTTGTATCACCCATACTGCTGTACTGCTGTATTGAGTAATTCGGCACCACTGCCGTGCCAACTATGAAATTTTATGCATTGCCATCTCGATATTCCCAGCTGTCTACTGCAGATGAAGAGGCCATGCCGAAATATCGGTAATACGTTCAGTTGTGGCGACATCACATGGAAAGCTGTCATAATCGGGAGCGAGCGAAATGACGATGTAATGTGTACTGGAAGCAAGACAGTAACTAATCAAAAACACATGAACATTGTTGGTCATTTTGACACAGCGCCATCTAGTTCCAAAATAAGCAAACTTTGCTCTACGGAATTATTTCCATCAGTTATCAGAAAAGTTATTATAGGTACTCATTTACTTATACTTTGGGTTTATTTGTCAATAATAATTTTAAAGTCAGCGATAATGCTCAATAGAATCTACGACAGAAAAAGTATAAAAATGTCACTGTCAGTACCTTAGGATTTAGAATCATATGCATAACAATATGGAATCGATTGATGTGAAATTTTAGCAAATCAGCGGCCCAAAATATGCCTTGATAACGAGTACTTGCCACTTTTTCTGTTTAGAATATCTTTTAAAGCCTTTTTTCAATTTACCTTTCCATTTATATTTTGGGCAAATGGACCACTGAGAGCTATTTTAACAGGAAAACTTTAATACATAGAGGGTTAAGCTAGCGAAGAGGTCCTTTCCATACGTTGCCTGGAAGAGATCACTTTACGCGATAAGGCCGCCAGTAGTTGCTTTATTATTAAGCTGTTTCTGTTATCATTATTTTATGATTGATTGTTTGATTAACTCTTTATTGCACACACTAAAAGTAATACAATACCAAAGAAATAAACTTAATTAATAGGTGTAACAACTGTAAACAATAAACGGAATTTTAATGGCCACGTCGTTTTAGACTTTACTCATCTACCTCGCCTAAATAGTATTTCAATACTTGAACACTACATATATTATTCATTCGCAAATTTTTCCATTTACATTTTTAGCCTGCCAACACGTTCTTGAGAAGTTCACCTGGCGTCTCCGCAGACCTACTCAGTTCGAATAATAGACATACTGAACATATAATTTGGGATTCCGATCCGCCCGCGTTGCCAATAGCAATGCAAATATCATGTTTATTCGGTGCGCCGAGTGCGACGACAAGGCGAACGTTCCCACATTTCCATCTGGCTTCGTTCTCAGACTCGTGGGCTATTCTCGATTCAGCAGAACAAATCGACGGCTCGCGCTGCACCCATAAACCCATGTAGCTCCGGTAATAAACTCTATTGAGTTGACAATCGTAAATCATAACGCATATCGACCGACGAAACAGACCGTTAGCGCTTTCAGTGCTGAATTCGTCGCATACATCGTTAACGTCACTCGCATTAGCATCGCGTATTTATAGCTTTCGAGCTAATCCAGATAGAACGCAGTGACAAACTGCAGCGCTGCATCGATGCGAAATTTACTGAAATAGTCCAGTGTACAAAGATGTCTTTGCCATTAACGGGATCGTATCCATTGTCTGGCGTCCTTTGTTCGCCGCCAATTAGACGTAAGTCGGAGCGACCGCGGCACCTCGCTGCAGTCGCTGAAACTAGCGCTATAATAGCTTAATAGATTATAATAGTATACTCACGGGTACCGCGCTTAGCCCCGTGCTTTGTCTCTGGGATGGCTACATAACTCGTGAATATCCTAACGCCGGGATAAATAATTTGGTCGAGCGCTGCGGCTTGTCTCTACAAAGGCATTAGGGTGGCCATGTTGGCATGTATTCGCTAGCACCACATTCGCCGAACCAAAATTGCTGTACATGATGGTGACTACAATTTTGGTAAGATATTATTCGTAGATGGGATGTTAACTAGCCGAATATCTCTGAAGCTGAGAGGGGTATTTTAGTTACGTTACCTAATAAAGATCATAAAACTTACTACTTACTTTTTAGGGTTCCGAACCCAAAGGGTAAAAACGGGATCCTATTACTGAGACTTCGCTGTCCGTCCATCCGTTCGTTCATCCGTCCGTCTGTCACCAGGCTGTATTTCAAGAACGGTGATAGCACAGTTGAAATTTTCACAGATGATGTATTTTTAGGTTTTTACTTTGTGGTAGATTTCCTTAGCAGGGGATCGTCTAGGTAGGCACCGCAGCACAAATATTCTGTCATCAAGCAGAAAGAATACCGTGTTCCAGTGTGAAGGGTACTGCAGCTACAATATGGCTATTGAGACTTACCATCGAAAGTCTTAAAAATTTGTGCGCCAAAGTAGCAGTACCCTGGACTTTGTTTTGCTACTCAAAGTGTGTCGCTGCAATGGTCATGGACAGGCGTTATCTTTAACCATAAAAAGAGCACTTTTTCCTTTTACATAAAAGCGATGACAGCTCAGTTGTTAGCGCGGACGGTTTACACACCGAAGGGCGTGGGCTTAAACCCTAACAATAAGCTTGAGCTGCCGATGAAGGAAAACATCGTAAGGAAACCATGGTGGTAGAGTACTTTCTAGTACTCGGCTGGCTAGCTCCCAACCTCTATTTGAAAATCTGCCGCCAAGCACCTAACGGTGTTCCGGCAGCCTCACTTGAGAGCCAGTTTAAGTTAGCCAGTTCAGGTATCCTTTAACATCTTCGAACTCACCGTCAATTATATATCACGTGAGCTGTGATCAAAAACCTAGCTTGTAAACCTTAAAATAAAAGGTAACAGGAAATCTAATCCCGTACACTGAACCTGTAGCCGTATTCTATACAATAACTCGCATCGAAACCGGCTTACAACACAAAAGTCCCATTGAAATACGGAGTCCTTGAAAACCTTCCCACGTGGCAACCTCAGCCATTCAAGATCATTTTTCACTCACTCCACACTCCTGAAGGAGGCTCTGGAGTGCGAGTACCTATTTGTTTTGAGTGACGTCTAGAAAATATAAATCAAGAATAACGCTCAAGCGGCTTTAGAATTTACGTGCCTCGGCTTTTTAATGACGCATTTGCTTAGAAGGTGTGTAATGAAACTGGGAACACGTAACTCGGTCGGAAATATTAATGTTACCCCCGTTTATGTTTGTATATCGGCGTACTTGTTCTTTGTTTGGTTACATGGATACGATTTTAATGTGTTGACAGCAGTCGCGACTCTGTATTGTCTGCGGCAATTTCGGGGAATATGTGGGAGCCGTTACATGTTTGTAGCCCCAAGGCTCCTATGAAAATCTTAATATAACTACGCGTGTAAAAGTTTTCTCGTGTTTGTCTAATTTATACCTAGCCTATATAAATATCGTTTAGGGTTTGTAGTCTGACAAAACAACTAGATAACAGCATTTTCATGTAACATAATTATGACGTATAATTCTGTTAAAGATTTGAAATGCAAGGATATGCACAATCGAACATCTGTATGACAGTAAGATTACTTAATAAAATATCATCGCAGAAATCTTGACCAGTATTTATTGCATATAATTATTATATCATTAGAAAATAGTACTTTGTCGAGCGTAGTCGCAGCAGTTTGAAATATTTGACTGGATATATTATTGCTTTTAACATCTTTGGATGGATTTCTCGCCTATCTCAAAACCGAATTCCCACCTTAGGCTAGCTATTTACAGCTTCACGTATCTTCAGAATATTATTATCATTTGGTATAAAGCATTAAACAAAAAAATATCCTAGAATTTCACAAACATTTCACAAAGCGCCATCTAACCCCAAACTAAGCAATGTTTGTACTATGTAAAATACTCATGTACAATAAGTTGCCAGTTGCTTTAAGAAATTTACCAATGCCTGACTTTAATAGAAAAATTAAAAGCTTCTTTCGCCGGAACGCATTTTATAAGCTCAATGACTTTATGAAATCTAATTGGAATGAGCGATCTTTTACATGTGATGTTGACTAATGCAATTCGTAATGTACCTATATCTAAATGTATTATTTAATTAATTAATTGACTCAATATGACATTTACATAATATTTTTTGACATCTTATTTTTTTTTTACTAATAGTATAATTTTAATTAATTTATTTTTTAATTATTATTTAACCAATGTATTGAACTGACTTACCTAGTATAACGAAACTCTGTTATAAGGTGAATAAATAATCTAATCTAATCTAATCTATGGGAACCAGATAACTGATAGAATACTTATGTGTTTTTATTTGTAAATACACAACAAACGTTAATGCTCATTACTCAGATGTTTGTCATTAGTTGGAACCGAATCCACGCCATACAGCTCCTGAAGCACCACATGAGCTATTAGGGCAGTCAAATTATTGATATGACATATTAACTACTTTAAGAATTCAAATCAAGTACGGTTACGAGTCCATCCCGTCCAATTTACTGCAACTGCACCGCGCATTGGGTTTTGTTAAAATTCTCATGTCACGTCAAAGAACAAAGAGCTATTTATCTATTAAAAATGCTGTAAAGGCCGGCACGTAGCCGCGGTGTCCGCGAGCTGTGAGCGCCAAAAAGTACAAAAAGGTGTGGACACAACGCGTCGCCCTCGGACGCGGGAATGTCTCCGTTGAAATATGGCCACGCGGTGGATGAACTGAGGTGGGGTCAATTGGGGCGCTTTATCTCTGCATTCACACATCGTTATCTATGCCCTAAAATAAAACAGAAATGTTCTAAATTGGAGGAATCATTTTTAAACGAAATAAAAAGAACATTTTTTTATAGTTGTTAGGCTAGATAGATAAATACTTTAATAGCAAATACGATAGAAAAACCTAGCCTAGCCTAGCCTGGAATGGAACTGGCTCAGTGAGCCTGCCGTAACACCGTTTGGACCCACGACCTTTGGCGTGTGAACCACCACGCTAGCCATTGAGTTAGCGTCGCTCCAAAACATCCTTTTTGTTTTTCTGATCAAACTAGTGAAGATGTTGGCTATTTCAATAAAAAATATTTTCTAGACAAAGTTAGTGTTACAACTGATTTAAACGTCAACTCAACGACGATAATGAGAAAAATCTCAAGGATGTATAAAATGGTAAATCTCTTCAGAAGAGAAGCCAAGGAATGGAACAAGCTGCCGGCTTCCTTGTTTCCTGATAGATATAATCTAGAACTTTTTAAGGTCAGAGTGAATAGGTATCTTCTAAGTCTGCGTGCTTCATCTTCGACCACATTGTCGCTTACCATCAGGCGAGTTGTGGCCAAACGCCTCCGTATAAAAAAACGCTCTAGAATTTTTCTAGCTGCAGAACCCTTCAAACTGGAACACAGTAATGTTAACACACTACTGCTTGGCAGCAGGATATCTGGTACTACGGTGCTACCTACCGAGACGACCTCTGCCTCCTCTCTATTTTGTAACTGTTTGTCTTTGTTTGTTTGTTTTATGCGTGTGTTCGGGTTACGAAATTAAACTGTTTTCTTTCTTTCTTTTCTTTCTTCTAAGGAAATCTACCACCAAGTAAAACTAAGGTGAAGTTAAAGATTTAGACGTTTTCCAAGATTTTACGACTCGGCGTAGCTTTCCGACCATCAATTTCCAGAATTAAGGATCTGGAGGATCAGTATCCTATCATCTAGTGGCATCTTTCCTCGCCCAATATATTTCGTCCTGGATTTGTCCGTGCCCATGGGATCGGGGTCCGGGGATCCCAAGCTTGCGTATCGTGGACACCGTAATTTATTTACAACGGGACTGCAGTACGCTGTAAATGGATTTTATATTTTTATAATGAATTGGATACGCAGTGTGTGTAGCGGGTGTAATGAAACGATTTATGAGTGTGTGAGTGGTAATATTTTCAGCTTATGATTTAATTATGATTTTTTTTATTTTTGGTTATATTTCTCATCTAGACGGATTGTCCAAAATATACCAGCATTTGTTATAAAGAAATAGTTTATGTCTGTTAATAAAGAAAAACTTGAAAATACACATTACTTTCTGGACGAATAGAAAAATGGTGAATTATCAAAAGTCCAATATACATTTTCCAACAACAAAACATTTGCTCTTAAATAAAATCCATCTCACAAGGTAGCTCTCTGTGTAACATAGTATTTTCTCAGAGCAGTGTAGGTAGGAACTTAATAAATGACACACATGTTTCCTACGTCTCAGGTGCCACTGTTTCAGGCTATTGCCCTGACAAAGAGGGCTTTTTAGACCCCCACCATCCCCAAGTTACTGGATTGATATATCCTTCTCTTGA
Organism: Biston betularia; assembly: GCA_905404145.2. Taxonomy (NCBI): domain Eukaryota; kingdom Metazoa; phylum Arthropoda; class Insecta; order Lepidoptera; family Geometridae; genus Biston; species Biston betularia. The sequence continues at coordinate 2,192,721 of FR989863.1, forward strand.
TTGGAGTGGAGGAAGGTTTTCCTGTAGGGGAGAAAATGTTGGCAATAACACAAAATAACAGACGAAGTCGATTTTCGTTTTGTTGCTCTCTTTTGTTTTGTTTATTTGTTTTTTACTGAATCTGTTTAAGGGTTTAGTGTTTGAAAGGTGTCTAATGGGTTAATACTACTAAGATTACAATACTCGTCTCTTAGTGCGCCCGAACCTTAATGGGTTATATCTTTTAAAATAAATTAGGTATCAAAAAAATGTAACGTGCTGATTTGAAAATGATGAAGCAATATTTAAATCAGTAATTTTGTTTCCACAGTAAAAGTTTTGCTTGGTTTAAAACTTAACGGTGGTTTGTGAAATGTCCCTCGATCATTTTTATGGCAGTTTTGTAGCGATGATAGCTCAGTTGTTTGTGTGGTCGGGTCAAATGCTAAAGAGTGTGGGTTCAAATCCCAACATTGAGTATGAGCTATTGATAAAAAACACGTCATGAGGAAACCATAGCATGATAGTAGGGCAATTTCTAGTACTATACATCCTCAAATTAAAAATCTGTTAATCATCTAATGGTGTATTCCGGCAGACTTACTTGAGTGCCAGTTCTTTTCTAGGCTAAGTCTGTTTACTATCTTCGAACTCATCGCAATTTATTATCTAATGAGCAGTGGTAAAAACATAGTCTGTTAAACATAAAAAAATTACTATTCAATTAAAATTTTGCTCACGAAATACGATCGATTTTGATTTAGGACGTAAATTATTTTTTAATTTAGAAATCTAGTGTTCTAAAAGCGATTTTTTTTTAATGGTAAAAAGTAATGACTTGAACGTTATGCTCCCCTGATGGTAAAAGATAACGCATGTTTTTGCCATTGCAGTGATATGCAGAACTTTTGAGTAGCAAAACAATGAGAAAAGAAATTCTATAACTACCTAAACAACCTCCTGCTAAGGAAATCTACCACCAAGTGATTAAATTAGATAGGCATCTATAAGTAGTGCTATATTGCTACTAGATGAAACTATCACCTACTTAGATGAAACACACTGCATAATAATGCCCGCATGACCCTACTTTAGGGACAGAATAGGAAATTGTTATTCTCTTAAGCATTCTAGTTACACTGAAAGTGTACAGATTTCTCCAAGGAACAATGTTCCGAGATTAAAACCACAGCGTTAAACATGTTCAAACTAATGATATCTAGCTGTCTAGCCCGAATCAGTTAAAACATTTTTAGGGTTCCGTACCCAAAGGGTAAAAACGGGACCCTATTACTGAGACGCCATTATGTCGCTGTCCGTCGGTCCGTCCGTCTGTCACCAGGCTGTATCTCAAGAACGGTGATAGCTAGACAGTTGAAATATTCACAGATGATGTATTTCTATTGCTGCTATAACAACAAATACTAAAAAGAAAATAAAATAAATATTTAAGGGAGGCTCCCATACAACAAACTTGATTTTTTTACCGTTTCTTGCTCGATACTAAAAACGGTGACAGGTAGACGCATTAACTATTCACAGAATATTTAGTATTGTTTTCTTTAAATGTAATTTAATTAAAATAAAAGAAATAATTAAGGGCGCTCCCATACAACAAACGTGATTTTTTTGCCGTTTTTATAGATAATGGTACGGAACCCTTCGTGTGCGAGTTCGACTCGCACTTGGCCGGTTTTTTAAATTATTTTTTCAGAGACAAAACGTAGTTTGTAAAATTAAAATGTCGTTTTAAGACAGAAGCCACTTAACTTTTAACTAAATTTCTAACTTGGCTACGAATTGCTACTTATTTTTTTTCTTTTTTTGTTACAGACGACTTTTTCCAAGTACACCGATACTATCAAGCACTATGGCAACGGTAAGCTTTTTTACTAGTTTTTATATTTTTTTAAATTTTGTTGTCATTTATTGTACTATGAGCACAGGGTGTCCAGGGAATTAAGATTATCCCTGTAACTGCCCAGGTCTTACTATATGATCGAGATATTCATATTTTTGTCGAATAAATTTACTTATATTTTTATATGGACAGTATTTTTATATTGACATGTTTGGATATTGAAATACCTTATTTTGACATGTAATCAGTGTTTTAAACCCCATTTAATGACATATTGAAGTGATATGTAACATTGGTGTTATCAATAAAATATTTGTATTTGTACTTTGTTCAGTTTATTTCATGCCATTTCTATAAATGCTGACTCTTTAATCAATTTTTTTTTTATTTGTAAATATCGATATTTGAGTCTGCGATAGTAATGTTCTTTTTTTCTTAAAATTTTAAGAAAACTTCGAAAAAAATGTTGCGTAAAAAATATTCTGCAAGTTTATTCAAATGGCTGATCGATATCTCAAAAGTGGGTGAAATGGCTTAAATGGGTGGGTTGCTGACGTGAGAATCAAATGCAAGCCTATTTATCATTGAAAAAAATCAGGAGAGTGATCATCATCGGTCGAAATAAAATTAAATCAATTTACATAAAATTATACAAAGTGGATATTCGAGTGTGTATAACAAAAACAACAACTTTTTTCACGATTGGACAGTACCACTTAATCTTCTATCTGCGCCGTTTTCCGCTTAATTCTGAGCGCATCTTTGGTCGCACGCCAGCATAATCATTTTTGTCTTAAGATGTGTGTGTTAGTTGGCAATACATGTAAAGTATCAAAGCACTGCCCCGCCCCACCACAAGTATATGCTTAAACTAACGTATCGTATCTGCTTCTAATAAAACACAAGCGCACTCGAAGCCTTCGGTTTTACCGAATCCGCTTACTCCACAAAAAGTTGGAGGCGACCCACATGTAGTTATAGCTAAGTAGTAACAGGCTATCCATGACAGATGCCTTTTTGTTTTACGGCCTTCGAGAAAGGTCCGCATTTTGTGCAAGTACCGGCGCGTAAAACTAGGACCTCGATGTCTTCGATATTGCGACATCTGACGGCCGATCATCCCCAAATATCAGTCAAAGCTCAAATTACGCAGCTTTATTTCCCCTCCCCGAAAAGGGGGCCGATTTCATAAAAGAAAGTATCGGCATTCCAAGCGTATTTCTGCGACTAATCACGCGTTACTCACTCCTCCGTATTTTCTATTTGCACAAATTCGTCAATTACTTTTGTTGGGAAGAAAGAAATACATAAATTAGAGTTCTTTTGTTTCTTTTATATCAAAAGGCGGAAAGTTTTGAAATCTTGTTTACGCTCATTATTAGGAGTTTTTCTTTCGGTCACGGGGAAATTGCTGTTCGCCTTTTTGTTGTGTCGTAAATCGGAGCTCGTATTTTTTAATTTAGAGTGTATCTGGCGGGGAACTTACTCTCCGCTTCGGGTTCACCTCCGACCGCAAATAATGAAACGTCTAAAACAAAGGGAATAAAGGAAAAGTCCCGAATAATATTTACGCGTTGGCCCCTCAGTCGGAAACAGAATGTTGGACTTGAATTTTCGGGTTTTTCCCGGTTTTTCGGACAAACTTTGGGGACTTTTCCTTCCTGACTTTGTAACGCGATTCGGACCAGTCTAAGTTCGCGCGGTTTCCTCTTGTCTTTTGAATTTATGTATTATAATAACCGGGAATGGGATGTTATGAACAAGGTAAAATGATTTTTGAAACATTTCCTTTGTTGGTCTGTGAGAGGCTTTTTCTGATCCGTGTCATTTCAGCTCGTTCGGGTAATTGAAAATGTTTAAATTAGAAAAAAGCACCATCACAAAGAAAAGCTGCACAGGGGAAATTCTTTATGTTTTCATCTTTCTCATTCAAAATCCAACTTAGTTTGTGATCGTCTGTGATATCGTAAATTATTTTCTGTTTTAAATAAAAATCCAAAAAAATTAGAACAAGCACAGTACAGAATAAGTGAAATAATTTCTAGTTTTCGTGCTTTATAATTTTCTATACAACAATAATCAAACTTTTTCATTTTATTTTCATTTAGAGGCATGTGTAAGTACTTAGTTACTTATTTTATACATTTCTACCAAAAGTTTTTCTTCAGCAGTAATCAAATGAAAAATGTATCCAATGAATTATGTACGTATATCATCGGTACTTGGTCAAAAACTATGAAATTACTTTTTTTTGTTTACCTAGATGTTTCGGGCATTGTGTAGCTGTGTTCATAGTATTTTGTGTACGATTAAGTCCCAGTGATAAATATAATTATGTATTTACTTTACTTGATAGTAGAACTCCTTAGCAGGTCGTTTAGGTAGGTACCGCAGTACCATATTTTGACATTTTTGTTTTGACGTGTAATCAGTGTTTTAAAACTAATTTTATGACACATTTAAATTGACTTGAAACATTGGTGTTATCAATAAAAAAATTGTATTTGTACCAGATATTCTGCGGCTAAGCAGTAGTGTGAAAACATTACTGTGTTCCGGTTTAAAGAGTAATGCACCTAGCGACATTACAGGGTTGTAATTGAGACTAACCATCGAATGTCTCAAATTAATGAGCGCCAAAACAGTAAAGCTCTGGACTTAGAAAAAATGTTTAGTTAAGACAACACCAGTAGAAATAACAATTTTAAAAAATGTATATATTTTAAATCGCAAAAGTTTACATCTAATTACTAGAATGGGTTCTATTAATAAATAATTACTTACTAGGCCATCAAAGAAAAAGAAAAAATATTTCTTCTTGTTTCTGAGAGCGAGTCTAACGACAAAATAATATATTACTTTACTTAGTGTCTAGTAATATTTAGGTAATTGTCAGTTAAGTATATATTAATAAAAGTGTACGAAGAGAAAATCAACAGGATCTCATTTAGTAAACAATTTCGCTGTTTAGCAAGAATTCAATTACATTTTTATTGTTATTTTTCCACGTAATAAGTTCAAAGAAGATTTCTTTCACCTTGTATAATTATGTAATATTTTCTTTTTAAACACGAATTTTATTTTTTTTAAAGAATTTTAAAACTATTTTTTGTTTTTTCTCTTCTTCTTTAATTTTGACGTCGCGTTTTGTGCATTTGCCAGTGTCAAAAGTTTTGATATTTTCAAGTTTCATAAGTTAAAGAGTAGCCAAATTCCAGTCTTGGTCAAGTCCAGTTCGTGTCAGTAAAATCCAGTCATGCTTAAGTAAAGTAGTGGCGACTTTATTGGCTTCCGATCTGGAGGTCGTTGGTTCTAATCACAGAAAAATACACCACAGATCGAATAATAGTTACTACGGATTTTATTATCTTATTTTTTTAACAATGCCGGGCACCCCAAACATCATCGGTCGTGAGATAACTTTAATTACAGACCGTCAATAAATAACCGCGACAAATTACAGTCTGATACGTTATCTGTGGATTTTTGTTAGCCGACCATGGCGCATACATCAGGGAGATAAACTACCCCTGTTCGAAACTTAAGATGAATGGGCTAATTAGAGGGAGACGGTTTTTCCTTTAGAACTGCCTACTTCGTTGATAAGGGAATAAAAAAATTTGAACTGTAATGTAAACAAATTAAATTTAAACAACTCAAAGTGTTGGAGGGAACGTTGAAAATTTAATGCCTACAATACGTTATCTATAATTAAAATTGCCACAATATTAATTAACCAATCAATATCAATACCAAAAATTATTGAGGTGCTGAGGTTAAATTTGAATATAATGAAGTTACCCAAAACCGTAAAGAGAAATTATTGCATAATTATATTAAAAGTTAGGAAAATGTTTTTTTTTAATTGTTTAATGAAAATAATTGCATTGCATAGTTATACAAGTGCCGAGAAGAGTATTTATAAAATATTCTACTATATTACATAGGCGAAGAAAAAAGAAAAAGTATGTTACCTCGTTAACTAAATTAAACTATGATAGGTAATTCTTTCTTCGTTTTTTTTTTTAATATTATTTTTTAATAATTTACTTTACTTTTTACATAAAAGGATCGAAAACATCATAGGGACGAAATGCCTTCGTTCACGCACGAAGTACCAGGATCACAGAGGGTCAAAGAGATCTACAAAACCAGCACGCATGGGGTGCCTCAACGCCAGATGCGTTTTCCCCCGTGCGTTTGTCAAGTCTTGACTTTCATTTGAACGCGATGTGACGTCACTGCCGACCATTGTACCAGGGGAACACGAACAGCCAACTGACGAGGGTGACTTAAAGACCCTTTTTGGGACGATTTTGGACGAGCGAATCGGTTACTTAGTGGAAAACTGATATAAAATTCCGAAAGCGTGAACACCCTTTTCTCTTTCACTGGACTTATCTGGCAAGATTGCTACAGTGTTGATTAGAAACGTTAAGAAAATCGTGATTTCCTTCGATAAATAACTGAGTAGCGAGTAGCCAAACTGGGCCGTCGGCAAACATTTGAGTTGAGTATGTATGCTTGAATTATAACAAAACTTATTTTGGTATGAGAGTCGCCTGCTAACTTATTAATATTTTTCCAAAAACGGCAAGTCAAGTAAAAATAACTAGGGTATGTTTTTCTAGCTATTTAGATGAGAAACACGATAAAATAATGTTTCTCTCGGAGTCCAATAAAACGGCTTGTTCCAAGGCCAAAACTTAGACGTTAGTTTAGGTGGCTTCTGTGACAGTATATGTTGGCCGTATTTATTTAACTGAAATGAGTTTGGCCTACTAGGTTTTAGCTTTTGATAACATTTAGAAAAATATCTTTATTTTACTTTATGTGGATATAACTAGTATGTTTTAAGGTTGTATTGCAATGGAGGTTAAATAGGAATCTGCCTGATTCAGTATACTCAGTTCGGCAGTAGTTCGGCTTTGTAAGTTGGAGGGCGTGGGTACGATTCCCACACAGGACAAATTTGTGTGATGAACGTCGTATATTGTTACCGAATGTTATAAATGTATTTTTTAAAACGATTACAAGTATGTACGAGTTTGTATGAGGCAAAGTCCTTGAATATTTTCAAAGACAGAGTAAAATTGCATTATTTGTCACAAAGCTAAGTAAAGTTGATATTGCTGTTAGTCCGACATGCTTTTTATAACTCGCTGCTGATGTTGGTTTTATTTCACTTTTTTTTATCTTCAGCGTTATATACAAATATATACATTTATATATGTATAGGTATATTTAGTTTTATTTAAGTTCTATATTATTGTTTTTAGATACTTACTATACCACTAATATTATAAATGTGAAAGTTTGGATGGATGGATGTTTGTTACTCTTTCACGCAAAAACTACTGAACGGATTTAAAAGAAATTTGGTATGGTAATAGCTGAGACCCTGGATTAACACATAGGCTACTTTTTATCAAAAAAAAACATGTAGCGTGTAACACCGCGGGGCGCAGCTAGTATGAATTATATTTATTTCTTAATTTTATGTTTAATGTATTTGTGTTTCAACATCTCCCGTCTGTTCTTAAGATGAATCGTGTTTTCCATACTTGGTTGGGAAAAGATCGCTCTTAGCGATAAGCTTAGATTCTTTTATTATCTGTATTTTTGTATTTTTTGTGAGCTCAATAAATTTTAATGTAAAAATAATGATACGAACTATGCGCTCTCCTGATGGTAAGAGATAACGCATGTCCATGACCATTGCAGCAATACACAGAACTTTAAGTAGCAAAACAAAGTCCGGGGCATCGCTGCTGATATTCTATCTATCTTTTTTTTTTAATACGGATAAGTCCGCGTCGCCGAGACGATGTGGTCTATCTATCTATTTATCAGATACAGAAACATTTCTATAACTACGTAGAACGAAATTCCAACCCTGTTCTGTTGATTTCTCCATTCGGACCAACAAACAGCATTTACAATTTAAGTACGAGCTTCCAATAAAGGGGATAGCACGGCTATTTACTGCGAAACGAGGGAAAAATCCACAGGGGAACGCACCCTCTATCAGTGCACACCAGGGCTGCAAAATTCCCAACTTGTATTTGTACTCCCGTATTGGTTTAGTTCTTAGGAAACTTTGACAAGAAATACATAAAAGCAATGCTGATCCGTACCACACTAAGGGAACTTGTTTTCAATTAACTTTTTTAAAAAGGATTGAAAATATATGCTATTGGATAATCTTCGATTCAAATAGAACTAAGTACATATTTAAATTACGGGTAGAACGATACTCAAGCTTATTGAAATAAAAATGCTACCTAATAGCTAATTTAGACGTAAATTAAATTCCTGATTATTGTATTAATGTTACTACACAATTCTAGAGTATACATTAATAATGAATACATGTAATAAAATTTACATTATTGCTCTCTAAAAGAGGTAATTTGTATAGAACTGTATTAATTATTGTATAAGGTCTTTATTACCTACATGTGACAATTAAAATATTGAATCTTGAATATTAATAAAAAATACACTAGTATTAGCTACCCGAGTGGGTGTTCCACTATAGATACAATCTGGGTGTCTGCAAGTCGCGAATTAATCGGTTTCTTCTAGGCAAGCGTGCTCCATCGTAGACCGCATCTATGCTTAGCATCAGGCGAGATGACAGTCAAACGCTAGCGTATTTACAGTAAAAAAGACGTGTACGTTATTTGTAAAGTGAATCAACATCAAAAACTAAAATATACTTTAGTTTTTATTACTTATTTATGAATAAACTAGCAGACGTCTCGCGGTTTCACCCGCGTAGTTCCCGTTCCCATGGGAATACAGGGATAAAAAGTAGCCTTTATCACCCGAAGATAGCTTCCCAACAGTGAAAGAATTTTTGAAATCGGTTCAGTAGTTTCGGAGCCTATTCAATACAAACAATCAAATCTTTCCTCTTTAATAATATAGATAGATAGATTAATGTGTTATAGACTTTTTTGCTGTCGAAAAAATGTGGATAACATTTTAACACAAAAGAAACAGTTGAAAAAATACAGTTGATATTTTCTAAACATTGATAAAAAGAATATCTGACAGGATAAAAACACTCATAAAAATTTATTCAAATATGGAACGCGTTTCATTAGAACCATAGATGTAGTTTCTTTTCTCGTTAAAACTGACACTAACCAATTTGTATACAGCCAGTTACTGAGGTTAATTTTAATTTAAACATGACCAAGTTAACTGTACAGTTGAATCGTGGAGCCCCCATCGCATTTTCTAAACGAAATGTGATGGTTGTGTGCAGAAAAATATAGTTTCATTATCTTACCACCTGTACTGTTAATTTGGTAACCGTATCACCAGTTTGGATGGTGCATCACACACGTCTTTGATCGTGGTGTTATTGTATCAACAATACAACACGTGTGGTGTATAACACACGTGCCAACCCTATGGGCATGTAAACATTAGTTGTGTATGGAAAAGATAACAGTAGCTACTCTCCGGAGACGGTGGCGTTACATTTTTTTTTAATTTATCGGTATCTGAATACTGTCCATAATGCCAAATCTTTTCAGAAACTTTTATTTTGTATACGTTGGCGATACGAGGCAACGTGGTCAGGCCGCTAGGTACGCTGCTGGCTGTTAGATGTTTCTAGGCTTCCTTCGATTAAATTACTTTTGAGAAGTAGGTTGGGTTGTAATACAGGGTTATACGCAACGCTAGTACTAAGCGTAGAAAAATATTACACGCGAACGTAATGTATGAAAAAACTGTTTTTTTATGCGTTTATAGTTGGTCTCGTAGTAAAAGTTATTTATAATGCCATGTACAATAACCGTTTCACGTTATCGTTATGCTGTTTTTTTTGTGTTTTAAATGTATTTATTAAAAGTATATATTTAAGAACATATTTACTTGGTGGTAGATTTCCTTAGCAGGAGGTCGTCTAGGTAGGTACCATCGCAGTACCAGTTGTTCTGCCGCTAAGCAGTAGTGTGTAAACATTACTGTGTTCCGGTTTGAAGGGTACTGCAGCTAGCCAAATTACTGGGCTGTTGAGACTAACCATCGAAAGTCTCAAAGTAATGAGCGCCAAAGCAGCGATGCCCCGGACTTTGTTTTGCTACTCATAGTTCTGTGTATCGCTGCAATGGTAATGGGCATGCGTTATCTCTTACCATCAGGAGAGCGCATCGTTTGTCTCATTACTTTTACACTAAAAAAAAAAAGATGTCACTGTAAATTTAGGTAACTGAAAAAATTATATGCTAAATAAATTTCAAATTTATACATATTGTTTAAATTTATCCTACTCTAGTATTAAATTTGTAAATAGCAGTTTACCCTGATCAATAACCGTGTGAAAATAACTATTGTCGTTATTTACCGTCACAATAGTTCCGAACGCGGTAACTTTGTCAGGGGGTACTTATTGATCGTACCGAATATTAGTTTAGGGTCCTTTCAGTCCCAAAGGGCCCCTGTACCCGAGGGGTTTGCGTGAAATTGATGCTATTATCGTACCAATCGGACACAATGTGTGCCCCGCGTGAGTTTGTGTTAATTAATGTAAAATAGTTTGTTATCTGATAATAATTTGATTTGATATAAATTTGAATAAAAAAAGTGATAAAACCTATTTAAATTTTGTAGAATATTACATACAGCACCATATGACCCTAAACTAAGCAAAGCTTTTATGATGGAAATCTCTAGAGAAGATAACTAATAGAATACTTAAATACTTTGTTTTTGTATATACATAAAGAACAGTCAGAACACCCACGTAGACAGAGAACAAACATTTTGTTTTTACCACAAAGTGTTTGTTCTGCGTGGGAATTGAACCCACGCCCTCCGGCTCTGAAAGTAGATGTACTACCAATAAGCCAACAGGGCAGTGATTGGAGACTATGACCGGAAACTTTAAAGTATTACAAGATTAGGCGCTTTAGTAACTGCCATTCTTACAAGCAAACCGGGTCCGTTTTGTCGTTGAAAACAAAGAATAAATTGAAAACTTTTACACAGAATTCGAGATCAAAATTTCAGTAAAGTTTTCTTCAGAAAAAAGTATTAAAATAATTCTATCACCCATAAACCCGGCTTACAGAAGCAAATCTTTACAACTTTTTAACCCGAAGATTTCGCTTTAAAACAATCCGGAGATTACGTCAGAACTTGTAATCGGAGTTTAAAAAACGTTGAATATTTTAACACAGGGGCTTACTCTAAAGTTTTAATCCTTTGTTTGGGAAAGGATTACGGGTCCTTATCGGGCGGCCCGGAGAGGTTTTTTATACTCGTCTAGTTTCAATTAAGCGTCAGTTAATTCCGGCGCTAAGTGGTTGGTTTAAGTCACGACTTAATTTATTTCCGGCCGCAATTTATGTCCGGGATTAACGTAATGAAATTCCCGCGGCAGGTCCGGGCTAATTGCTGCTACCAATTGTCTAAATAAAAACAAAGAGGCGTAACGGTTACGTTTATACATTTAAATATATTTTAATTGAAAACCCTTCTTACAAAGTCACCTCGTTGGATTTTTTTTACGTTGTCACTCTATTCCAAATTTAAGTTTAGTAACTCGAATATAAAAGTATCTCGACCCTCGCGAGTGTTCTAAACTATTGAAATATTCGTCTAATCCATATAAAAAGGGGCAAAGTGTTCGATTACAAGCCAAGTTCACTCGCAATACAATCAACATTACACGCGTGGCAGCTGCGGAACCCTAAATTACGGCCCGTTTAGCCGTAACGAAGGGTTCTTTACTCTAACAAAAAATACAAGAATACGAGGACGAAATTGACAGTTTAATCTGGAGAGTTGCGAACTTGGCTGAATGGGGTGTGTGCGTTTCGCAGAGACAATAAAAAAAGTGTTTTTTTTTTTAGTGGCGTTGGCCGGATTTTTAAAAGCCAATGTAAAAATCAGGGTGTGGCTGGGTCGGGGACGCGGTCGTGTGTACGTGAACACGTGTACATTTTTAAACACTAAGAAGTGCTTCAAATTTCCATGTTTCAAGTCCTCACTCAACTTAATGAATTCTTGTACTTTTAGGTAAACAAATTTTAGATGGAGATGTTAAACATATAGCTGCAACAACAAACTGTATTCTCTGATTTTATTATCATCAGTTTTCGAATTAACTTTCACTAAGAAAGCAAATTTAAAGAGGTATTCACGTCAAAATGTTTCTGACGTAAAAATCAAAATAAGCTTACAAATAAATACGAGGAAAACAAAATATAAACTCAACACCAAATAATAAAAATGCTGTAACCGTATAAAACGTCTATTTCTGTAAGAGGTCGAACTCTTTCTATGTTTTCTTCTATTCTCGTAAAAATAAACAAGCGTTCAGCAAACAATGGCGGCGACAATTAACTTAAACGATCGAACGACGAAACGAAACGCATTTTCCTATACTAAATAGGTCGCTCGATGGAGGTAGCACATGGGTACAACTTCTGCTTCGTTTTTGGCGTCGCAATTTGAGCATTTGCCAGTGTCAAATATTTAGATGTACATATATCATGAAAAATCACGTTAAATAAGTCTGACTTCCAAGTCACAGTTAAAGTCACACAAAACAATTTACGGTCGAGTCCAGTCAAGCCTTGGTAAAAAGTAGTGGCGACTTTATTACAAGCTTCCATAGAGTTTTAAGCGCAACTTGAAATGTCATGTTTGTTTGTATCACTTTCTCACACTCTTGCTTGTCATTTGCTACTTTATAAATGAAACACCACTTAAAGTTTAAAAAAAAGAATACAATTGGTCGACATGATTTTTGCCACGTTCCCGCCAAAACTCCGGGTAGAACTCGAAGCTCGGTTATATAATAAAAAAAATCTTATCCCAATAGTTTTATCTTCGTTTTTGGTGTTGCATTTTGTATTCTGCCAGTGTCAAGTATTTCATTATTCACGTACACGCGGTTTTGTTCAGTCTTATTTCATAGAGAAAATACTATCATCTCTATGAAATAGATTATCTCTTGTTCTAAAATGGGAGTTTTGGCGGGAACGCGGGAAGAGTCGTGTCGCTTCGTTGTATTTTTTTCCAAAACTAGTGTTTTGTCGAGTGTTTATGCATAAAAATGGTGGTGTTTTACTCATAAAGTGCCGAATTACAAGCGCGAGTGTGGGAAAATGATATAATGTGGTGAAACATGAGTTTTCGTGTTGCTTCCAAAACTCCATCGAAGCTTTATAGTAAAGTTGCCACTACTTTACTAAAGTATGACTGGCACGAACTGACACGAATTGGACTTGACTAAGACGACTTTGACGATAACCATAGTTAAGATACAGCAGAAATAACACTGAAGACGAGGCAGTATGGCTTTATAGCTTTAGCCTGCCCGAAAGGGCAAATTAACGTATTTTTTTCTATGGGACTATTGATAAAGACACGTGACAATCTCTATTAGTTTATTTGCCAATTATTTTGAGTAATCTATTGTCTTGTTTCTACGTCATAAATTATAGAAATGTTGGAAGTTTCTTCAATTATAGTGATTAACTAGTATTTTAATTGTAACCGGAGCTTAACTATTAAAACCATCGGTGTGTGTAATTTAATAGGAAGGATAACCAGTGATTAGTAAGCGAAGAGATAATATCGCACATTCTATAATAAAACTGGAAATGTCTTGTTGCCGTTTTTTTTCTCTTACCTACCTTTACAGGGTTTCAGTAAATAATAGCTCTGAGCCGAAAATAGGTTTACATCTCAACTTCACAATAAGAACAACTTTAACTTTAGGACCAACTCTAAAATCATCAGTCCCTTACAGTTTTCGCGCGTCAAAGTAATTTTTATTTGTCATCGCAATTGCAAGGTTGGCCTCACATATGTAGTTCATGATGATGGATAGTTTCGTTACCTTAAGTAAGGAAACAAAAGAAAAATTATTAAAATCACCATAAAAATACGACATTCAGCATATGCGCATACATATAAATACATGTAAATATGTATATATATGTACACGCACACGCACATGCACATATAAATACATATATACAGCTTTGGACGAGTTACACTCGAGCAGCTTACGGCACTATAAGGGTGCACTATAATGATGCACTTCGAATCCTTGTAAAAAGGCTAGATTCTGCAGCGCGTCGGGCATGTTCTTTGATGCATGGGGTCTTGTATCACGTCCTTTTGGGACAAGATAAGGGAATACAATAAGGGCACACTGCAGTGCCTGCCCGACAATTTGTACAGCCCTATTTTAGGTTTTGAATAACTGTCCACCAAAATAAAAAATGTAAATAAACGTGCGTAGTTCGGACTATATTTGTTTTGCCATTTCGTAGTAATGAATCGTCAAATCAATAGACAGCGCTGTTCTTTAACCCCGAGCCAGCACAAAATAATAAAAAGAACTATATTTTTTCATTGCTGAAAAAATAGTTTTTGTTTTGTATGTTTGTTCGATAGCTATAGTAGGTGTTGGTAATCCGCTTCAAAAGCTATAGTTTGTTAAAGCTTGTAGTAGCCTACAAGCCTTGGTATAGACAGGGGCGGGCGGCACTGACCGGCGCCAGTGTATTCATTATCCGATTATTGCTACAGAACGCACTCGATCAGACAGCCCTGCGTGTTTGCATGTGTGAGTGTGCTCTACAGTTACGCGCCTAGGGCTTACACAACATACATACACATATTATACCGTAGAGATTATTCAAGTACTAGTAAGTTATGATACTTTTTTATTGATACGTTTTGCAATTTTGTTATATTTATTTCACCTTTAAATTGAAATAGAAAAAAATAATACTTAAAATTTTGTGTTATCAATAAAATGTTATTGTACCACTAATTATACCTCCTAATCTGGATTTTTTATGTATGAAAAGTATTAACATGCTTTCCTGATGGTAAGAGGTAACGCTTGTCCAAGCTCATAGACAGAACCTTATAAAAAAAATATTTATTATTTTATTTATTACTTGAAAACTTTCGATGGTTAGTCTCAACAGCTCTGTAATAAATTCATAGGAATAAAACATTTTTAGAAACAAGTCCTTATTGGTGTATAATGAAAAGGGCAATCAAAAGTGTAGGCATACACAATTTTGTGTAATAACCGTTGAAGAGTTCCTTCGCCTGCAGCCAATCTTGAGTGTAGAATCACGTAATGCTTACTACAAAATGCCATCGGAACTGAACCGACGTGCCAAATTTCAACTCCGTAGGATCAGAGGAACTGGTTTTAATTTAGCTTGTAAGATTCGACCTAAACAAACTAGCAAACGTTCCAAGTTAAATAAAATCTTGTGAAAATTATATTTCCTCGCCTACACAATTTCATCATTCAACTCGTTATTCTCGAACAAATGTCTGTACATAGTTAGAAATGCCAATTTGTCCACTGAAATATTTTGAGTTTGTTGTATCTGTTTCATTATGCTCTGTCTCTTTTGTTATGTCACAAAGAAATTGTTGTCTTATTATCTCTTTTCTTTTCAATATTTTTGTTTATGTGTATTTGTATTTTTTAATATTTCGTTGCTGTGAACATTAAAGAGTTTATAAACTTATCTGTCCATCAATATTCCTCTGCTCAAGTTATTTATAATATTTTCTGGACAAACAACAAAAAAAAAATTTTTTATTTTGCTAGTAACTTGTAAAATTTATAAAATAGTTAGTAAGTCATTAGCTGTATCAAATATTCGGTATATTTTTTACTATTTACTGCCAAACCTTATTTAATAAGATAAAATTCTTGGAAATGATAAAACGCGTACAAAATGTTCCTTTATTTATTTTTTAAAGTTAACAGACAGCCCTGGACTTTGCGTGTGCATGGTTACGGTGCATGCTTGTGTGTACTTCTGAGGAAGTGTGTGTGCATTTATTCCCTTTATAGGGGGACCTCAGTTATTAAAATGGAAACCGACCAATTCGAGCGTAGTTGCTAACAATACGGATTAGCAGTATGTAATTTAAACTTTAATTCAAATTAAATTAAGTATTAATGGTGATATATTTCATGGGCTCTATTTTCGAAAACTCTATATGCTATGGTTGTAACTATCATTATCATCATTATCAGTCCACTGTTGGACACAGGCCTCTCATAATGCACGCTTTTTACCTTGATCTTAGGTTTCTAGTTTCGATTTCCTAGTTTCATAGACAGCCCTGTTGGATCATTGGTAGTTTCTGCTTTAAGAGCTGTAGGGCGTGTTTTCAATTCCTACCCATTGTGTAGTATTAACAAATGTTTGTCCGATGACTGGGTGTTCTGTATGTATTAGAAGTATGTATTTACAAAATAAAAAAAGTATTTAAGTATTCCATCAGTTATCTCACTTCCATCGTACAAGCTTTGCTTAGTTTGGGGTCGATTTTATTTATTTATTTTAGATATGTACGAAGATTTGTTATTATTTTTAATTCAATCTTATCCTTTTCCCCTTCTCCTCGTTACTATGAAGATAATTGAGATTTTAGTTTATTTGATGTTAATAAAAGTATTTAGTGTCTATACGCCCAGAGTTTTTTATCCAAAATGAGTGAAATCGAAAGCTGGCGACGCAGCAAGCGGGGGAAACTTAAAAGATAAAAGACACGCCAAACTGGATTCAGAAATAAATTTGAGAAGTTTTGCGACGCGTGGGGAAACTTTTTACTAACTTCGTATGTATTTAAGGAAGAGGGTTAGCGCTTTAGCCGGGTAATTTCTTAGAGGATTTTATAAGTGAACTATACTTCGTTTCTATCCGAATAATAGAGTTGATTTAACCACAGAGTATTTATAATAAACCTTTGCTATATTACTGAAAAAATATTCAAAGTAGCGATGGCAGGATGATAGCAAAGTTATTGTTAACAATGTTTAATTTGGCGCCTTATTTGTGAAGACGTTGACAGGTACATTGATTTTTTTTTAATGACTAATGCTGTTGGCCGCAGATGGCCTCTACAGCGTCACCGGACTGTGGCGAGCGCAAAGGGCGCTGAGCCTAAGAGGTACTTTGACAGAAATATAGTAAGTTATATACTGTAGCGCAAGCGCAACCTTCTCTTTTCTTTTTCGCTCTCTCTCTCTCCGTTCCCGCCGATTACGGTGTAGCTTGTGATATGTAAAATCTCTAATTAAATAAATATTAAAGCACAAGAGCGTTTCAGTTATCAGTTATTTTATACGTATTTAAAGAGACCCTGTAAACCTACACATCGGTTTCAGAAGTCCTAGACCCTGCACGGGTTCTAGTCGATATATCAAATACCATTGACCTCTAAGAAGTTTCATCACATTTTTTTACGGTTGACAGGCTAGCTGTTTGAGCACAGCTCACCTGATGTTAACTGACGGTGTGGTCGAAAATGGTAAAGCACACCTAGCCTGAAATGGAACTGGCTCTCAAGTGAGGGTTCTGGATCACACCGTTAGATGCTTGGCCGCAGATTTTTATCTTGACTATAGCTAGCCAGCCGGGTACCTACTTGAAAGTACTCTATCACCATGCTTTGGTTTCCTCACGGTCATCTCAAGCTCATTATTGGGGTTACCCACGCCCTATGGCTTGCGAACCGACCGCGCTAACCACTGAGCTGTCATCGCTGCCATAATCTCTTAAAAGGAAAGAAAAAAACAATCAAACTCACGTAAAATTGATTATACCGACGATAGCAAGCAAAGATATTGTAATAAAAATACTCAGTAGAATTTATAATTTCTAGTCGTGACATTTACTTCAAAAACATCTAAATATTCAAATAATAATTATGATTTTACATTCCAATTATTAAAACAATTTATAGTTTCAAATTTGCAATATCTATGGTCACTCGTAATTGGTAGCGTCAAGACTTTACACTAAATCCCCTGAGGGCTTTTCATAGAGTTACCGACCGCTAAAGTCAAGCGAGTCACTGAAGTTGAAATGGTTTGAGCACAGAGTAGAAAAACACAGAGAAATAGTTCGTCAAATCCTCCATCAGATGCATTGAAGTCCCTTGCGACAGCGGCCAGGCGGTTAAATCTGCTGCGGATTATTTATTTTCTCAATGGATGACAGGCTAGGTGTTTGACCACAGCTCACCTGATGTTAAGTGCCAGTGTGGTCGAAGATGGTAAAGCACACCTAGCCTGGAATGGAACTGGCTCTCAAGTAAGGCTGTCGGAACACACCGTTGGATGCTTGGCGGCAAATTTATAACTTGAGGGTGGTAGCTAGCCAGCAAAGTACTCGAAATTACCCTACCACCATGCTATGGTTTCCTCACGATGTTTTACTTCAACGGCAGCTCAAACTCATTGGGGTTTGGACCCACGCCCTTTGGCATGCGAATCGACCGCGCTAACCACTGAGCTATCATCGCTAAAATTTTAGCGGACGTAGCAACAGTAAATCCTGCTCCACACAAACTCAATCAACAGTAACTGCTAATTAAATTCCAGGTTGCATGCCACGTCAGTGTGAAGCACGTTTATAAGTACGTCCGTTTGTCTGCATGTCGATGTGGTAGTTCGTTAAAGGCGTATATCATAGCGAAACTGTGATATTCGTCATGCAATTTGGGTTGCATTTAGTATTGTGTCGCGTAGATATATAGGTATTTGTCACTCACGTAGGACGATAGGTTGTATGTGATCCCTTGTCCCATATAGACATTGCTACGCTAAGTTACGAAACTGGTTCTCTGTAAATGTTCTACTCGTTCGTATGAGTGGACAGCAGCCATTTTGGTTTTCTAGTTGAAATTGCGAGCGAGAATTAATTCCCAAATTACTGTTATTAATGGATTTGTTTAAAGGTTTGGCGGAGGCACTTTACCGCGAGAACAAATTCTGTGCTAATCATTAAGTTTAGGCCGCTTAAAATTTTACACTAGAATTATTAGATAGGTCATTTTCTGATCTAGTAATTTTGTTGTTTAGTTTTTTAACGTGTATAAGTCCGCGTTTAAACTCGCCTGATGGTTAGGGATGATGTGGTCGAAGATGAAACACGTTGAATCACTATCTCAGTTACGTAGACAATATCGTTTTATCTACATCCACACTAATATTATAAAGAGGAAAGATTTGTATTTATAGATTTTTGTTTGTTTGTAATGAATAAACTCAAAAACTACTGGACCGATTTCAAAAAGTCTTTCGCCGTTTGGAAACTACACTATCTCCGGATGACATAGGTGATTAGTATGTGTTAGGTGATATGATGGTTTTTATCCCTGTATTCCTACGGGAACGGGAACTACGCGGGTGAAATCGTGAGGCGTCCGCTAGTTAAACATATATATACAAGATACATATTATATCAGGTTACTCGGTATCGTTTGACATAAATTAAAGTTATTTAACACTTTTTTAAATCCGATCTTTCAATTTTATTTTTTTCTGTTAATAAATCGGTATAGAATTTTGAGTTCATTTAAATTAATAAAATCAGTTATTTATTATTACGCAAACATATTTGACTTCGGGATCATTCATTCAATTTCCAAGTACATTCGAAATTCGTATGCAGAATTTATTAATACCAAATTTAAATCACAATTGAATTCGTACCAACTTGAAAATAGACGGTTATTGTGTTATGCCAGTTCAATTATCAAGTACTGGTAGGTGCAGTTTGCTTTTGACAGCTAATATTATCAATTAGTTTGCTTTCTAGGGTGCAATGCGACACAAATCCATACAAATAGGCACTATATATAAAATTCTTATCTGATTAATTTTTTTTTTTTATGGTTGATAGGCTAGGTGTTTGACCACAGCTCACCTGATGTCAAGTGAAGGTGTGGTCGAAGATGGTAAAGCACACCTAGCCTGGAATGCAAATGAAAAAATCAAATATTATGCTAATAATATTTATTATTTTACTTGGAGTAAACAAATTAATAAATATTGGAGAGCATTTCACTCAAGTCCATCTAGCCCTAAACTGAGCAAAGCTTGTAGTACTATGGGAACCAGACAGCTGACAGAATACATAAATCCTTTTGATTGTAAATACATACAGAACACTCAGACAGAACAAACAGTTAGTAGTTTATGTTAGTCACACAAAAGTTAGCCTTCAGCTCTGAAAGCAGAACTTTACCAAATCAACTAACAATGCAGTCAAAGAAAAACAAAAAAAGATCTCATACTTTGTCTCATTCTGCTACCAAAATCGTCCTATCAATGTTATATCAAAATTAAATCCTATGACAGCCCTGTTGGTTCATTGGTAGTATGTTTGCTTCAAGAGCCGAAGGGCGTGGGTTCGATTCCCACCCAAGATAAACAGTTTGTGGTATAAACAAATGTTTGTCCTGTGTCTGGATGTACTGTATGTATTTCCAAAAAAAAAAGTATTTACAACATTTGTAACAGTTTACTTTAAACTACACATTATATTCTTTAAAAAAAAATTAGACGTCTTTGTAGTAGAAATAACTAAAAAAATACTTTTATTTTAATTTTACTTTTATTTTTAGAATGGACATAATTATGTATAAAATATAACTTCATTACCTTCTCGTAGTCGTATTACGATATTTTTGACGTGTGATTGGTTATGCAAAGACCTAACGATATCACTCACGTCAAAATCGGTCAAGGCATTCAGGTGTTAGGTTGAAATTTATAAACTCGAATATACATACATACATACACATCAAAATCACATCAGTAGGGCCTCGTGATTTCTTTATTGATTGTAAAAAATGTAGAGCCGTATGGTCTCATTATTATTTGAAATACTGCTCATCATCATCAGCCTATACTAGTCCACTGCTGGACATAGGCCTCTCCCAAGACACGCCACTCAGCCCGATCTTCGGCTTTTCGCTTCCATCCACCGCCAGCTGTCCTACGTATATCGTCACTCCATCGGGTCTCAGGGCGTCCTACGCTACGCTTGCCAATACGCGGTCTCCACTCTAGAACACGTCTACCCCAGCGGTTATCGGTTCTGCGACAGATATGTCCAGCCCATTGCCACTTCAGCTTGCTAATACGCTGAACTATGTCAATGACTTTAGTTCTCTGGCGAATTACGTCGTTTCGGATCCGATCCCTCAGAGAAATGCCAAGCATAGCTCTTTCCATAGCTCGCTGAGCGACTTTGAACTTACGGACCATTCCCGCTGTGAGTGTCCACGTTTCGGCTCCGTAGGTCATGACAGGTAGGACGCACTGATTGAAGACTTTTGTCTTCAGACTTTGTGGGATGGATGACGAGAAGACTCGACGTAGTTTTCCGAATGCTGCCCAGCCCAACTGTATCCTTCTATTGGCTTCACTTTCGAAGTTGTTTTTACCTAGTTCGAGCGTCTGCCCTAGGTAAATGTACTTATGAACAATGTCTAAAGTGAAACCATTTATGGCAACCGGTCCCGGAACAACGTACGTATTTGACTTTTGTTAATTTTATTCTGTGCGAAAAAAAAACTAAATCAGAATTTTCAGTAAACGATGTTTACGAACTCGAAAAGAAAAATAAGCGTAAAAGCACCGACCGTCAAAGCTCTCAAGAAAAGCAAAAAGAGGAAATCAATCGAGCCCCGATAGTGGCCATTAAAATATCGTTGAATTTCAAAAGGTGCGCCAAGACGTATCGATGGACGAAAATGGACTTTTGATGTAAGACTCGATACTGGCAACCGCTAGCCGAGACGATAGTGCCGCGAAAAACGATTCGAATTTAGAATTCGAAGTTTGAAAGTGTTTGAATATGGATTTATTTGACGCTTTTTGTTTGTTCAAAAATGGGCTTTTGATGACTCGACTCACCAGCAGAGATAGTGCGGCAAAAAATAAATTCTAATTTAGAATTCAGTTAAATTTGATGTATATCAACGCTCATTTTTGGGTGATATTTTTTGCTTGTTTGCTAAATGGCTCAGCGCGGCTTACGTATTCAGCTATTTTTGTACTTCAACTTTTTAGTACAATAATAACTAATATCGTAGCTGTTTTCATTTTGTCTGTTTTTTTTTTAATTTACCTAATCTCAAATGTAATAATCAACAGAACTGTTAGTACGATATATACAATCTACTGATGCATACAATCTAGGTGTCTTCTGTTCACGAGTGAATCGGTTTCTTCTAGGCAAGCATGATCTATTGTAAATCGCATCTTCGCATAACATCAGGCCAGATGGCGGTCAAATTCAAGCATAATAAGAAATTTAAAAAAAACACAAACCGTTCTCTTCAATTATCTAAATCATACAAACTTCTAATACAAAACAAACATTGACAGATTGATCTTTTCATTGGTCATAGGAAGTTCCATCAGCTTAAACAATACATCCCAAAGCTAACATCGGAATCTGTTTGCAGCATACCACTTTTTAATTGTGGGAATCCACAGATCAAATACATCGGTGAGATTCCCCAATCGCTCTAACTCAACATTTGTGGAGCAAATATGTACATAATTTAGTGAGTAAACGTTTTCCAGTCTCACATAGATAGGGTATTGTTGTTGCAAGTGAGAGTGATGGTGGTATTGAAGCGACCAAATTATCTGTAGATTGAGGAATGCAATACAAAGAAAATGACTAGTCCCGTGGAAGGTTTTAGTTCTCTAAGACCACCTCTGCGGATAAAAAGTTCACAGCGTTAATGTACTAAATCATAATCTATACTTAGTAGAATATTTTTAAAACTGTTTGACAGTAAATTGTCGTACAGGTGTGCTTTACCACCTTCGACCACACCGTCACTTAACATCAGCTGTGGTCAAACACCTAGCCTGTCAGTCACAAAAAAAAAATGTTTTTAAAATGTTTATGTTCTTTATTTAAAAATTGTCTATTGATTGTTTCAGGTATGAATGGTCTTCAATACTCACTGAAATTGCAAGTATTCAAAAAGAAAATAGAATTTTTCGAGAGTAATTAATAAATGTACATTTTTCCAAGGGTAAAAACCTTTGTAAAAATTTACTGGCCACTTTATCAAACATCGAAACGGGCAACAAAAAGTATCCCGCCAAAACAACAAAACTCAATAAGCTCGAGCTCATTGATCAATTCGAATTTGGAATTGTTGTTCGATACGAACAAGTTTCGAGTTTCGCTAACGACTCTCAAAGAGACTCTGGCGGCCAGTTCATTATTTTTGTTTTTTGAAAATGGAACACGATGGCTTCTTTTTTCACACCTCTTTTTTAGTAAACGCGTCTACCATTGATACCATTACAAATTGTAATAATAATTCGCACCTAGTAAGTAATTGTAACAATATATTAAGTATTTTTAAAGCTGAAGTATGATGCGCGTATACATATATTTTAGTTAATTGTAAGTGCATAAAATTTATGAAATTTCAGTAGTTTAAGGGCTACTTTTTATTTAACATTCTCATTTTCTTATGTACTTACGTTTTTCACGGTAATAGCGTCTAAAGTTACAGCTTATTTCAATAAACCAATTTCAATTTCTAAACTCCTTTTTTTTGTTTTGTAAATTAACTAATTATTTTAATAACGACCCAAAGATCCGAAGACAAAATAATTTCGTGTAAGGCGGCTCAATATCGATTCATATTTATTATGAAGATTCCCAACCCTATTGTCGCGTCAACTGATGTTAAAAACTTTCGCTGGTCTCGGAAAATCGTGTTTCATTCCAGGCTAGGCCCGCCTGTCAAATACTCGTATAAAAAAATCTTATCATTCTAGTTTAAAAAATGGCTGTTATGTCAATCTTGATCATTTTTTTCTTTGGTTTCGGCGTCGCATTTTGAGCATTTGCCAGTGTCAAGTGTTTTAAATTAAAAGTTTCAAAAGAATAATAAGTTGCCTCGTAGCTATAGTTATAGTTAAAGTCCAGTTTTGGCCAAATACAGTCCGTGTCAGTCAAGTCCAGTCATGCTTTAGTAAAGTAGTGGCGATTTTACTATAAAGCTACGATGAAGTTTTGGAAGCAACACGAAAAGTCATGTTTCACCACATTATATCATTTTCCCACACTTGCGCTTGTGATTCGGCACTTTGAGAATAAACACCACCATTTTTATGCATAAACACTCGACAAAATACTAGTTTTGGAAAAAAATACAACGGGGCGACACGACTCTTTTCACGTTCCTGCCAAAATTCCGACCTTGATCTTGTCACCATAGGTTTAAAATATCAGCCATTTTCAGGTGATTAACTTATAGGTACTATAAGGTAGGTAGGTAGGTAGGTGTTATAGGTACTTGTGATTAGGTGATCGCTTATTGCCGCGATCGACGACGCTGTGCTAAAGGCGTGGTCACCTGTTCGAATTGTCGCTGCATTAATAACAATTAGCCGCTCTCGTGTTCGATAATTGAATTGGTTGTTGGAAGTCTTTAGCGCGAAGCTTCTAAATTAAAATGTTAAAGGAAACGTCCCGCTGCCGTGTAAGAGTTGGCGTAAATGTATTATGAAATATTTACATAAATAGACTTAGAATTTTTACTGGTACAAATATAATTTTGACTAGAAAATTGTCGTTTAACTGATGCGAGATTTTCTATTTCAATTTAACTGCATAGCCATTAGTGTCCGTGATTTTTGGAAACTTAACACTTTTTTTTTAAACTTTAAATAAGCTTAAAAATTTAAACCAAACGCAATACAGAGAGGTAAGGTAATTCGTACTAGTTTTGTGTGCATACCGCGAACTGACAAACGACTTAGAATATAATATACCAAACATACATACATTTAACATAACATACAAAACTTTCTTTTTTTAAAAATAACAAAACAAAAATAATCTAGAGTTATGCGGGATAATTCACGTTTAATTACAAAATGTATCAAAATCACATCAGTTTTCTTATTAGACGTGAAAAAAATTGACCTGTAATTTTATTTAGTAAAATGATTTTTTTTATGAAATTATATTAGTAACGATTGGAGTTTCGGCGGGAACGCGGAAAGGTCGCATCGCCGCATTATATTATTTTCCAAAACCTGTGTTTTTTCGAGTGTTTATGTACAGAAACGGTGATGTTTTTTATAAAGTGCGGAATTAAAAAAAGGCTAATTAAGAAGTACCGACTGTTAAAACTAGTAGTACTTATAATTTTTTTTATTTTGCATTGAACTTGTAAGTAGTAAGGGCGACTTTACAACACTCCTAAGTTTTTATATTTATAGTGATATCGGAACTCCGTAGAATAAAGTGCTTGGAAATCACCCGCATGGCCTAGAATCTATGTTTTGGAATCTTCTGAAATGGTCCACAATAAGTCCCAATCGGGAACTTAAATTACGTATGGTGGAGACGGGCTGGTATCGAGATTTTATCAAATAGGTAATAAATCTCGGCCGCCATTGGATCACGGAGTAAAGTATTCTCTTAAGTTTCATTAAGCGATGGGACAGATAGGAATTGTTCGAATAAATCGGGGATTGGGAGTTAGGAGCTGATTTAGTTGAAGGTTTTGCGAAAATAAGGAGTTATTGTTCCTTTTTTGGCTAGACAATAACTTTTTTTCAAACTACCCGCCAATTTTTTTTCGGTATTATATTTTTGCGATATTCTTACTGTTGTATTTTGAGTTAAGCTATTGTATATTATTATATTACGTTACGTAGATATATATATAACTCAATGTATTTCTGAACTCCTTTCCTGCTCACTATATCCGAACACGCCATCACTTTATTTCAGTTGAGCTGTGGTTAAACACCTTTCCCATAAAAAAAACTAGTATGTGTTTAGTATAAGTGGTGTGCCTTGTGAGAGATCTTTTTTCCAACAGCTATTTTTTATAGGCTGATAGATAATTACAATAATTTGTTAATGAGTCCAGAAATATCAAATTTTTATTTGTTTTATTTGCAAGAAAAAAATAGTTCACATCAATAGTGTCACAGTTCTTTAAAAAAATACAAAAATACTTTATTTTCAAAAATTAAGTCTCAGTACACAATCATTAAACAAACAAAAAAAGCTAATGATTCAATGATAAACAATGTCATTATTTCATAGAACTAGTTATAAGCTGTATTTTAGGAGACAGTGATTCCAGTTCAAGTAGCAACGCTTACACAAGTGCCAAAAATAAACATAACATAATTTGTACACATGTATAATTATATATAACACATTTGTAGCAGTCATACCTATAAAGGCATTAAGACACCCTTTTCCCCAGCACGTCTGAATACATACATGCTCTGAGCTTAAATAGCGTCTTCACGAACGCTCTTTAAACGCAAGGGGCTAGCCCTACGGCGTCCCTTGGCGCTATCGCATGGCGGTCGCAATCCTCATCAAGGGTGTAAACCGTAGCTTCGCAGCCCAATATAGCCCCACTATGACCCTACTGTTGTAACTCACTCGGTGCAGCAATCGTTTGATGATGATGATGATGCAATCGTTTATTTCGCTTCAGCGATCGAGGATCAAGATGCGGGCTACAAGGAAGCATTATTTGATGCTGGATCTGCTAGTTTTTTATTTTTGGAATCAAACTATAGATTGTATTAAAAAAGGGTGAGTCGTGGATTAGCCGTGTGTACGTTAATACGTGTGACAGGATTTTTTTTGAGCGTATTATTTATGAATGTCATAAACATTTTTCAACACTAAGACGTTTTTGCAAATTATGGTATCTTATTGATCGTTTAACTATAGATTCGTGTGATTAAATGTTGAATGTAGATGATAGATTATGTATCTGCAACACCAAACTGTATTCTCCGATTGTTTTATCAAAAGTTTTCTGAATTTCCTCCCGCCATGGAAGTTTCAAAGACATATCCACGTCAAAATTTAGCTAGAGTCGAATTTAGCTAGAGTCGGTTATCTTAAGATTGCCGGCGTTTGCATAATAGTGTCACAGTTATTGTTTTAAACTTTCAAAGCTAAGGAACAAATTTCAATTGACTTTAAATTAAAATTGTTAATAACTAAGGCTTTTTACTTAAGAAATTAATAAACAGATAATAACGTAACACGACTTATAAGTTTATGAATATTAGCAAGTCAAGTAATCAAGCCCAAAAACATAAACAAGGATTAGCGTGAAAGAACATCAGAGCGCGGAAGCTGAACAAGTCTAGTACTAAATAAGAAATGGACTTTTTACAGCTCTCATTCGCTGTCACGAATTTCACGATCCTAAACGAATGACTGAATTTAATGTCCAGATATTAGGCATTACCTCGGATGCGAATTCGGTTTACGACCTTCGAGTGAGTTTTTATAGTAACGGCGGGTAACCCTTTCTTCGGAAAAATAAAAGGTATATTTGAGAGGCTTAAATGGTAGGGTTGCCATTCTTTGATTTTGTATAGATCTCGATAATTATTAAGGCATGCTCTCTCTTCTCAGAATTTTTTGATTTTCCTTGCAGGCCCACAAAAAGGTTTTCCTTGGAATTTTCGTTGGTCGTCTTTGGGGTTCGATTGTGTCTATTGTTTGGGAAATTCTTAGCCTTTTTTCAATGGGTTTGAAGTTAAGTAAATTTAATAATGAATGAAATGAAAACTCGCAGTCAAATAGATTGTGCGTTTTCATTTCAAAGGTGCGCACAACACTTTGGCTTGGGTTGTATTGGCATTCCATTCAACGACAGTAAATAGATAATACTGAAGTAAAAGCCACTCTTCAGTAAAAATAAATTTTAGGCCTTTAGGACTCGACCATCTCGCCTCAATCTCTTCCAAAATTAAATTTCAGGGGTCGACTTAACTCAGTCGTAACTGTAACTAGGAGTCTCGTAAAAACTTTTTTACGATTTTGACAGTATATCTAGGATCTAGGCTCTAGGTGTGCCTGAACTCATAAGATTACCTGAAAGTACTATTTTTTGGGAAATAGACACTAAAATGAGAATCATAAAGTTGAGGCACTTTATGACTCTTCCAAAGGACTTAGAAATGAGTTTCTTTTTAAATTTTGCTGTACATTTTATGGGTCTCAATTTGTTTCTTCAGTAATCTCAAAGCACCTGGGAGCTAAATAGTGCTGTAAGTAAAAAATATACAAACAGTATTGTTACCTTCTATAATTGCTTTATAAATTTCTTAACTGATAAACTTAGTTACAACTTAAGTTGAAAACTTGCTGCTATGCACTTATCGACGAATTTCGGTAATCTCTGTAGTCTTTTGAGAGCCAATTCTCATATCCATTCCCGATGCCATGCTAGATGTATATCCCATCTTTGACTACACGACCACCACACCAAATGAACTGTAGTCAAACACTTTGACAGTCAAAGATATAAAAAAAAAACGAAAATGTAAAGTTATATCTACCGTAATATCAATCTATCAGTTCTGGTAAGTCAAAATACTTCTAGATTAAGGAAAACCAAGCTCAAATATCTCAATTCGACAAACCAGACTTCACGTGCAATTAGGACTTATTTACCAATAAACTCTTTTCCAAACTTGTAGCGAAACTTCCCCATCAGATACGATAGGAACAACTTGCCGCACAAGTTACTAGTTCTCTGCACACCAATGATTTACAATACCTACATTGGTCCAAAGCAGATCAGAAACTAAGTAGAAGGTCAACTTTCAATATCCGTTAATAGTATGAAACAAAGTTACTTTCCACGTTATTTATTTTATTTTACTTGGTGGTAGATCTCTTAAGCAAGAAGATTTCTAGGTAGGTACAACTGCAGTACCACTTGTATGTAAACATTACTGTGTTCCGGTTTGAAAGGTACTGCAACTAACGAAATTACAGGGCTGTTGAGACTAATTCTATCGAAAGTCTCAAAGTAATGATCGTCAAAGCAACGATACCCTGGAATTTGTTTGTTACGCAAAGTTCCGTGTATCACTGCAAAGGTCATGGATATGTGTTATCTCTTACCATCAGGAAAGTGTCTCGAAACGTCTTTAGAGTTTTCCATCTGTGTTTTGTACTCTGTGCAGTAGCCTAAGCTTCTGTAAGCCCGCTTGTATGAAGACTTGTGGGAGATAGAATTTAGATACGTCTATCGCGAACTTTGAATTATACGGACGGCGAGTGTTGCTCTAACTTAATTCAAAGAAGCTTAATTGGGCGAGTTGATCACATAATTAAAAATAGTAAGGTTTAATTAATGTTGCTGGTTTTTTCATCGCAATCCCATAGATAAGGATAAGCGTCATTTCAATCTGTCAACTTAAAGCCTTCGAAATTGATCTTAGTATCATTGCTTATTGAAAAATAAAAAAAAACTGGCACTAGTTATAGAATACAAAAGATTCAGAAACGTTCACATTAAACAAAACAAAAAAAAAATGGATGCTCGCACCCAGATTATCTTCAAATGGTTATTTTTTTTAAATATAGCTAAGAACACTAATTATGTGTAATTTCACCTAAATAAATGAAAATGCCTTTCTTTGCCTTAAAAAATGAACTTTATTTTTTAGTTATTTTATTGTTCTTTTAAACATTGCTCAGTATGTACAGTTAAACCACGCACAGTTGACAGAACACTTTAAGCATTGGTTAAAATTTAGGAACACCACATTTATACGTAAGGCCTTCATAAATTGAAAATAGGAAGATTTATTTATTCTGTATCTTAACAAAATTTACTAAGAAATTAGCGTAGAAACAAACTGTTTTTCATGTCGAGTAAATGGAATAATATTGGAAAGAAAACTTAGTGTGTCAGAATCTCGGTCACGTTTCCTCGGGATGTTTTCCTTCAAAACTAAACTTCACTTGCGCAGCATTCTTCCAGTAACTAAACAGCCATTTATCTCCCAGTTCTTGATAAATGTACTGCCCTAATAATATCTATAGGGGTCGTCAACACAAGGTGCGGGGTCAATAATGGGAGGTCAAATATTTGCCATTGCCCGCCTCACCGTCACCCGAGATGTTTGTACCACAAGTAGGGGATAGAGCTGAGTGGCAACGAAACGCGATAAAAAATTACGTCAGTAGCGTTTTTGATTCCATTATACGAGACGGTTAAATAAGCACGGATTTCCGAAGCACAAGCTACTCTTAGCTTTGTTCGGAAATCCGAAGACTGACTCCGACTGTGTAGTAAACACTTGAATAGAACAATTGTTAAGAATACGTGTTTGTTAAATAAAAATGATTTTGATTTTATTTGTACTTGCGAAAATACATTTGTCAAATCTTTGATATCAAAATGTATAAAAATTATATCGCTTTATGTTTTTTAAATGTATGTTTACTAATTTAATTATTTTAGATATTTTGGCAAACGTTTTGCTATGGCAACTGATGCGGTTTTGACAGATTTTTGTTTTATATGCGGGATTGTAAAGCGTGATAAGACGAGGCTGCGTGCGCGTTGTACTCAGCTGTGTATCCATGAAAAAAGCCACCGGGTGTGGCCGAAACAATAGTCGGAGAATTCCATAGAATTAAACGTGAGTAATTCCGCATAAGTAAAACAAAATGATGATAAAGTTTGTTTTTAAATTACCACGTTTATAGTCCACCACAATCAATAAGAAAATCGTGTAACTCGCTTCCGCTTCTCCTATACTCTTTATTCTGTACCCTACTTATCCATAAATACATTGTTCGATTATACACATCTATATTTATATTCCTCAAAAGTGGGACGGGGGTCAGTATATTTTGTGGTGAAATTATTTTCGGCATTCGTCGCTGGTTGCTCTTTGAAAAACTTTTGGCTTTGAAAAACTGTTATCTGACTCACTACTTTTGACTTCTTAATTTGAATAAGCTCGATGTTTGTGTAGAGTTGTTTATTGATTGACATTGTTGCCAATTTTTTTTTTTTTTAATAATTTGCCCTTTCGGGCAGGCTAAAGCTATAGAGCCATACTGCCTTGTCTTAAGTGTTATTTCTGCTGTATCTTAGCTATAGTTATCGTCAAAGTCGTCTTTGTCAAGTCCAGTTCGTGTCAGTTAATTCCAGTCATACTTTAGTAAAGTAGTGGCAACTTTACTACAAAGCTTCGATGGAGTTTTGGAAGCAACACGAAAACTCATGTTTCACCACATTATATCATTTTCCCACACTCGCGCTTGTAATTCGGCACTTTATGAATAAAACACCACCATTTTTATGCATAAATACTCGACAAAACACTAGTTTTGGAAAAAAAATACAACGGAGCGACACGACTCTTCCCGCGTTCCCGCCAAAACCCCACATTGTTGCCAATAATATCGTACCAATATACAGGGTGTCCCAGAAGTCGATGTCAAACCGCGAAGGGGTATTAATTAGGTCAAGTCATAATAGTTAACAAAAATCAGAAGTTATGTTTTTTGAAATTATAGGCATTTAGAAATGCCGAGTATATCATAACCATATATATCATAACTGTGGTGGACTTTTGAACTCTTCCGATAAGTGTTTGTAATCTTTTTTTTTTCAATTTTGTTTTTTTTAATTGGCCATAAATTCGGTATGTAAAGAAAAAAAATACTTTGCTGATTCCAAAACCATTTCGAAATATTACATTCCTGTACATGATTTTTCCGTTTAAAACTCTTTAAACTATGAGACGGGGTTTATTTTAGTAAAATACATAAAATAAATTTGACTTTCAATTAACTTCTAATGACGTCATGTCCTTGGCTGTATAAGGATTCTTTCAGTGACTAAAAAAGGTACATATTTTACATATTCAGCCAATGTTATGACGTCATAACTATAAAAAGTTTGAAAATCTATTAGAATTAAACTACCGCATAGAAAGCCAAAATATTCAAATTAGTTTCATAAAATAAAGTTTACTATCAGTAAAAAATATAAAATAAATACAAAAAAAAAACTTTACATACCGAATTGCTGCAGCTTTTAAATAAATGTATTTTTGTCTAACTAAGTAGGTTTTTAGATTCGATAGTTTGTTTGACAAGAAACTTCAAAATTTGACACATTTATATGACAAAATTATGTGACACTTCCTAGATTATTTCTTAGACGTAATAATAGATAATCTTGTAAAAAAAATAGTGTACCTACTTAAAGCATTTCCAAGGCCGAGTAACTTTAATATTCTAGTGTAATTGAGACGGAGAGAGCTATTTTACAAAGTGTGAGCAAGACAGACAGTGACGCCATTTTTAATAATATGTGAAACGGCTATATACATATTATATACCATTCGACTAGTGCGAGCGAGACAATAGTCGCTAATTGGCCACCTTCACTGTGCCACACATAACCAGAGCAGTATGATTGATACGCTTCTTCGTTTACTGCGCACAACAACAAAATAAGGATTTCATAATGTATTTCATACGAAAATCAGTTCAAAATTCGAAAAATTAAAATGATTCAAATAAAATTATGACTAACCTCTTTAAAATTATGATTTAATTTGAAAGTCAAATAATAATTCATTTTTCAAGACCTTTTTTCATTCTTGTTTCTCAATTTGTTCACTAATGAAAACGTTACTGCGATTTCCAAAACGTTCTCAGAATTTAGAACAGTCTCCACAGCTGCGTCTCCACAAATGCATATGGATGTTGTGGTTCAGAATTAAATTAATTATGATTAGTAACGCCGGCTTGAGTAATGGCTGGCCGACCATACCTTATTGGCAAGTTAGATGAGCAAATATTAGTTACGACGTGTTGGCACAAATGTTTGTGTACCTAGTTGGAAGAGACGTATTTAATGGAGACAACTGTCTGGTTATTACTGGCCAACCGCGAATATCTTGTCAACATTGATGACTATTTTTAGGGTTATTTACCCGAAAAATGTTCCTACGTCATCTGTTTTTCCGACCAGAAATTGGCAATAATATCATTAAACAAGCTATGCAGTTTCGTTTACGGAAAAATATACATAAAGCGCTTCGTTCTTTCATTTGTTTTAACGTAAAAAGAGAGCTTTTATTGTTGTCATTATAACACAAACTCCAGCGTAAATATACATAAACACCCACCACATCGGCTGCCACAGCACGTGCGCAATGCGCCCTTTAGGGAATTATTTAAGAGAAAACTAAAGAACTGGCTTATCGAACATACTTTCTACAAGTTTGACGATCTGTATTCAGAGAAGATTTCCAACTGACCATTGAAATGTTTGTCAAATTTTTACGTTTCAATTTAATACAAGAAAAATCTAATTCAACTCTTCTCTAAATTCTTCTGTAGCCTGGATAATAATAAAAACGTGCACGTCTATCTTGCCAAACTAAATTCAAGTCCAACTCTCGTATTATACCAAAACACATAACAAGTTGGGCACGACACCGCATGGCCGTTAATAACGGAGTGTCGCCGACAGTTAGAGCGCTCTAGCCGCTCTACGCGGTGTCTGGAGAGGAAAAACTGCTGTACGCAGGTGTCTGCAATAAATAACACGGACTCCGGGTTAAAATGTGAACTGCCATGAGTGCCATGTAGATTTTGGCAACGTTTGCACGTTTATAGTGTTATATGGTGATGCGGACGTGCTTCTTTTCTGAACGGGTAATAGACGTGTCTGCGATGATGGAATATGTCTATGTGCTATCGTGGATTCGTCAGTTCGGATCAGCCCTAATATCGATAACTGTCCCACTGATCGGTGCGGGTCTCTTTTAATTATGAGAAATGCAAGACCAGAGTCAATTACGCTGGCTAAAATCTGGTTGGCAAACTTCACACTTCTTCAAGAATATCAAGAACTTTCAGACCAAATTCCCTCATGATGTTTTTAATTAATCATTTGAAACTAGCGGCAAATAACTTTGTTTCGGTTTGATTTTTGTTTGACCACAACACACCTGATGTTAAATGACGTTGTGGTCGAGGATGGTAAAACACATCACTACAAGTTGCATGGAATGGAACTGGCTCTCCAATGAGGCAGCCATAACACACCGTTAGATGCTTGGTGGCAGATTTTTAACTTGAGAGTGGTAGCTAGCCAGCCGAGTGCAAGAAAGTACCCAACTACCTACCTACCTACTTGGTAAAGACAGCAATACGTGCTGTGGGACTTAAATCCAGTACATCTAGATTAGCTGTCAGACGATCTCTCAACTAGGCTGATGTGGCATACATTCGTTAGTCAGTAAATAGGTAGTATTTATCAAGCAAAGTTTGCTAAATTATATCACTTTTTTTGCAGCTATCCCTAAGACCCTAATATGTGTCGCAAAGTTATGAGACTGTCAGATAGAAGGTTTTGGTCTAATTTTTTAGGTTTTAGTTTTTTGTCATTTGCACTTATCACCGTAATAGGCGTAATAATTATACCATAAATTTGGGTTGTGATTTTAGTAGCATATGTATGTGTATGTGAGTTATCTTAGTAAGTGTTTACAAAAGGTTACTATTTTGGTATTGGAACTGACATAATAAACGCAGCAAGCGAAACAAAACAACGTCGCGCACGCATTGACTCTGCTTTGACTCCTTAAAGAAAGCCATCGGATGCGGCCAAAGTTATAGACGTAATATCCAACAAAATTAAACGTGATTAATCCCGCTTAAGTTTAACAAAATTTTAGCAAATGCTTAAAAATATTCCGTAGTACATTAGTTTACTTATTTAAAGTAGCTCGGTTACTCAATTTTGTACTTATACGTACAAATAAATCAGCAGTCAAAACCGAATAAATCTTTACAATTTATAGAAACCCAATAAATCTAACTGAACGTCTAGACTAGAATTTAAATGTACGAGTATTTCTATACATCGATATACTAGACTAGGTTACTCTATCCTCTCCAGAATTCACCGTCGAACGCTAAAGCATTTTTATTACAAAACAAAAACTGGCGTGGAATTTAGCCTAAATCAAATAGAGCAGAATCCGATAAGACTCCGTTATGAGCGTAATCTAATTCCCGACAGGTTTCTTCGCCCTTTTTATTTTGGGGCGCTACGTGAAAAAATACAGTTTCATATTTTAGGTGCCAATAACCTTCCTAGAGCATATCATCAGATATTTTAAACGATGCAAAATGTTGCGCGGAGACGTTAATGCACCCGATTTGAATTAATAAAATAACACAAGATTCTGTTCTTCAAACTAGAATAACACGCCCCTGACACTCAGGGAGGTGCCCATCACACTCGCCGCATTCCCACGCTGAATGGCAGCGTGGGAATGGCCAACCTTTTTTTTTTTTTTTATTCAAAATAGGTTCGCGTTTGACCATACTCTGCCTGATGTTAAACAGTAGTGTGGTCTAAGATGGAGCACGCTTACCTAGAAGAAACCTCTGCACCAGAAACGAGCCGGAGTTGGTTAAACTTTTTCGCCTCGGTCCCCCAGCATCACAGAGTCTCCACTGTGAAATGAAAAATGAAAATGAAAATGAAATTGCAGCAATACACAGAACTTTGAGTAGCAAAACAAAGTCCATGGCAATGCTGCTGATTACTTTTGAGACTTTGGTGGTTAGTCTCAGCAGCCCAGTAATTTCGCTAGCTGCAGTACCCTACAAACTGAAACACAGTATACACAGTACTGGTTGGCAGCAGAATATCTGGTACTGAGGTGGTACCTACTTAGACGACTTCCTGCTAAGGAAATCTACTACCAAGTAAAGGCTCTACTATCGAACGGCCAAAAGTATTACAGTAAATCATGTCATAGAGCAACTTACAAGTATGACTCCCAAAAGTATTAGCGCGTTCATTATGTCAAAATATGTATAGTACAGAATAAATTTATGCCAAGTAATATTATGCGAATGTACACGTCGCCTATGTTCGCTTATCACGGCGGGTAAGTGGTCACACGCAAGTATAATATCGAATAACAAAAAAAAAGTCGGCTTTACAATCTAAAAGCAATATTGTTAATTATAATGAGAATGGGCACGGAACGGTTTGCCGTGGTATGCCAAGTGTAACCGGAAGCGACGGTCACAGTTTCCGGCCGCCTACCCTCTCTGGATTATAGATGCCGCCCTCAGGGTGTTTTGCCTTTTTTGCAAATATTATTTATTTCCTAAGAACCCTTAGCTGCGTGGATGGGTTTTATATTTCTCGGATGATGAAGGTTTGAAAACGTTGCTTCCAAGATTTTGTTCAAGATGTATAATACTTGTGTTATGGATTTCTAATAATATTGTGTTATTATTCTATATCGGTATTTAGAATATTCTAGAGAGTTTTATTTAAAATATTTAGGCATAGTGCTTGAGGTGTATCTACTAAGCTAGAAGGTGTCATTGAACATTAAAAAATATAACTGAAATTGCGAAAACCAACAGCTATACGATAGTCGATTCTTAATCGAGTTTATGGCAGGAAGTTATTGACCGAGCTTAATGGTGTACGTTAGGTAGGTTCAGCGGTGAACAGTAAAAGGCTAATTATGATGATGATGATGATGAATTTGTAAAGCAGCTGTTTTTTTTTGCAAATTCAAAGAGTTGACGTTGTTCGTTATGGTATGTATAATGATCCACTCTCAGATTAATTAACAACAATTTTAAACCCCTGTAGAACTAAGTAAATGGCAATTGAAGCAAGTTTCTTATCTGATGGTAAGCGTCACACTTGCCTATAATAGTACCTTAGTACCTTATAATAGTACCCTCTCAAGCATTACCAGCGGCTCACTGAAAATGTACTTTCAATTGAAATTGAAATTGAAACAATTCGCTTTGCACAAATCAACATTGTCGTTAGTTTTCAAAACCAGCCGTCCCGATTCAATATGAGAAACTCTTCAAAGCTAATTTCGCAGCGGATCACAACTACTTACAATTATCGGAAGCTCCCGTTCTATAGGAATAGAACCTATTTACCTAGAACTTGTTTTAGCTGGATGTAAGGGTTGTCGCTGGAAAATTGCATTGCAATTACAACCTTTCTAAGAATTCCTTGATCATACTCAAGAAATTCTGCGAAAGGTTGAAATACAATCAACCTCGATTAAAATAAGGACGTTTTGAATAAACTGTTTGTAAAATAAAATTGCTTTATTACCAAAATAACAATATCATTGATATCAGCAGGTAACCCTAGCACAAATCTTTATTAAAAAATGTGAAGTACATTATTCGATAAAGCAATGTATGAAATCTTGGATAGTACCTGTCTAAAGAAAAAACTGCAATAAATAATAATGTACGTATACTGTCAGCGTGGGTTCGATGGGTATACAAACATATCAAACACAAACCACGGCTGTCTTTCGGTACTACTTTCGATGAAGATTGTAATGTAAACCAGATTTAATTATAAAAAGGATTGTGTGTATGCCTCGAGCATTCATGCTCACCATCGAAGACTATTTGAGGCGGCTCCTCTTCCCTCAGATATGGTCGAGGAGGGCGATAGCTGGCACGTACGTCATACTCGTGATCGCGTGCTGCTTGCCGGTCGCTGGTCTGCTCGCGGTATACACACAAACTAGTAACTAACTTTCCTCTCCCAGTATTGTAAAAAAAAAGATTGTACTGTGCCTTCTTGCCACGGCACGAAAAGCATTTCACTAGATCTTTTCATCGATATCGGGAGCGTCCAACAGGGTGTTAGCTATTACACCAGGAAAGCTGATCTAGCGATCCTTTCCCATCCCGCGTCGCTGAGCCAGCAAAATCTCTAAAGCCCTGAACATCGATGCAAAGATGCATGTCTGTCGATTTTCTACCAGATCAGATCTGCATGACCTAATTCCACCCTGCCCATTCTTATATCGGACAGCCAAGAGCTTCAAAAAGCGGTACCGTTTCATGCTAGATATTCCAAAATCTCAAAATAAACGGTTCGATTGTAAGAACCGGTAAAAAATAGAAATTGCTGATTGAGTGAGGTGTTATAATGAATACAATCTGGGTGCCTTCAAGTCGCGAGTGAATCGGTTTCTTCTAGGCAAGCGTGTACCAACCTAGACCGCATCTTCGCGTAACATCAGGCGAAATGGCGGTAAAACGCAAGCCTTTACTTTTAAATCTTCATGATCTGTCTTTTTACCCAGGACGGAATGGAGACGGTATATGCGTTTGGGGTGAGAGGATGTACCTATGTTTTTGCAAATCCATGTTGGCATTTTTCTCCAAAACTACTAGTCCGATTTTGATGCAGTTGTCAGTTATGGGTTTGGTGTTGATTGATGCATTATCTTAGATAGATGTTACATTATTTTGTCCTTTTTCAATTACTGTTTAAGCGTCGTGGGTTTTTTCAAAATTTTTAAATTTGCTTTTTATCTAATGATGATAGGCAACGCTAAAAGCATCCTGCTATGTTTCAGTTGAATTAAAAGGTAGAAAATGATCCAACCAGTTATAAAACAGACAACCCTAAGTAACCGGTTCCAAAAGGATTTTGTCCGTAAAGAGAGATTATGCTCGTTGACAAGCCCGCCTGCGAGTATTGTTCCAAGTCGGCGGAGTCAGTTCTGCTTATTATGTCCTTTGCTTTCACCTGGGATATTGATCAGAAACTTTTTTTTTAATATCAGTGCCTAAGTGTCTCAATTGAAATTGCCACCACAAAATTGAAACATGACTGTCTATTGAATACTTAAACTACACACAGCAGGGATGTGAAAAACAATCGATTTTTATATTAATCGATTTTTAATTTTCGATTCTTTAAATAATAAAAAATGATTTTTAATAAATCGATTATCGTAAATATCGTAGGACATTACACAGCGCTATCTGACCACAAACTAAGCAAAGCTTGTAATATGGAGTGTCTGAGGAGCCTACGATAGGCGCGAAGTTAGCCGCGCGCCTAACTAGACGAACTTCACTCTTTTGTAAACCAATGACGTTTTAACTCTCAATATACAAATTATTCTAAGAAGAAAATACTCTTTTTTTTTACACCAATGCATCACCTAAAGATGTAACATGGTGGCCCATGAGGGGAATACAGCAAGAACACAAGAAGAATTCAATAAGAATACACGAAGAACCGCGAAGATTTAATCAAATTCGTCAAGAAAAGTCGCTTGCCATCGCCACGACGCCATCCAAAGATAAGTGCCATCCTTTTTTTCATTTGTGTGCATAATATTGCCGAAATTTTCCAATTTTACGAGATTACACTACATTTTAGTTTTGCAACTACCCGTCTTCGAAAACTTTCATACGTTTACTAATTATAGCAAAGAATTATCGTAAATAACGTAAGTTACATTCATTTAAATATGTAAGTATTCTATCAGTTATCTGACTCCCATAGTACAAGCTTTGCTTAGTTTGGGGTCAGATGGCGCTGTGTGTAATGTCCTACGATATTTATTATTTTGTTATTTTTTTTTTTATTTATGGTGTAAACCGGCTCGCGTGTCACCAGGTTCCAGGACGACAGGTGACTTCGAAACGAGCGACGTGAGCCAATTTATTGTATATTATTAGTCAACTAAACTTTAAAATTTACTTTATTGATAATGGCAGAACTTAAGCAACGCTATAAAGAATTAACTACAAAGCGAGCATCCGCCAAAGGGCAGATAACCAAATTTAAAAACTATCTAACGTCAATCTCAGAAGAAACATAATTAAATAATATTGAATTAGCCGAATTTAAATTAAAACTTGCCAAGTTTGAGGCATTGTCAATTAAGGTCGATGACTTGCAAAGTGAGATAGAAGTCATATATCCGAATAATCTTGAAGCAGACGTTGATGAGCAAGATGAGGTGATAGTCAACTTCTCAAACCAATGCAAAAGTCAGATTTTATTATCGACTGCCATGATCGAGGTATCGAACCCAGCTGGCCAGCAAAAGGTCACAGTTCGTGCCATGTTGGATTGTGGCAGTACATCATCATTTATTACCGAATCACTAAAGTCAAAACTATCGTTATTGTCTCGCCCCATTGACTGCCTAAAGGTCATAGGTATAGGCAATACTGCGGCTAACGATGTCAAAGAAAGCTGTAATATCAAAATACAGTCAATCAATAGCGATTTTAACGCGCAATTTCCATGTCTCGTGCTAAAGGAGTTAACAGGTCGAGTGCCAAAGACTCCCGTCGATATCAGCTCACTAAAGCTGCCAAACAATATTAAGCTGGCCGATTCCATGTTTTACAAGCCAGCTTCTTTAGATGTCCTCATAGGCGCAGATTTGTTTTGGGACATCTTAGGTAATGAACAATACTCATTAGGAAACAATAATCCTAAACTAAGAAATTCTAGGATAGGCTGGTTAATATCTGGTCCGATTCCAACGACATCCATACACAATATCAATGCAAACAATAACATACAATGCCACCATGCCATACTGTCCAATTCTAATGACAACGATAACAACAATATTGAAAACATGATACCTAAGTTTTGGGACTTAGAAGAAGTTCCCACTGCAAGTCAACAAAGCTATAAGCAACAAATATATAAGCACGACTGTGACAGGCATTTTCTCACTTATACTACTAGAAACGAAAATGGTAGATTTTGTGTAAGGTTACCTCTTAAGGAAAATGCCGACTGTTTAGGCAACACCTACAATTTAGCTAGAAAGCGTTTTATAAATCTCGGAAAAGGGTTCAAACGTAACCTACGAATTAAATCAGAATATACAAAATTTATCAATGAATATGCAGAATCAAAATCAATCAATGAATATGGTCACTTATTATTAGGTCTTAGGTCATTTAATTGAAATATATACAAGGTTTGGTAGCTAATGTGTTAAAAGTGCGTGCTTTACTTTAAGAAAATATAAATAACAAGTATATTCTATAGAAGACTGTATACTTTATATCGCATTCGTCATCGTTAAGTCTCATCCGATGCACTTCCGTACGTCGAAATGGTGCTAAGCACTCACTCTTTAGAAATGTTCTAATGGATAGCTACAAATATTTGAATAGACTGAATGTACGTGAAAGTAGAGCGATTCTGTATTTGTAGTGTACTTGGATTCAGTGTCAATATTACACGTGAACATGAAATGAAAGTCGGAATATTGGAACGATCGTTAGAAAAACGGTTTTAATTTCC
This sequence comes from Biston betularia, assembly GCA_905404145.2. Taxonomy (NCBI): domain Eukaryota; kingdom Metazoa; phylum Arthropoda; class Insecta; order Lepidoptera; family Geometridae; genus Biston; species Biston betularia. Next base: position 2,233,351 of record FR989863.1, read on the forward strand.
TGCACAAGTTTTTCACCACGGATGAGAAAATGATTATTGTGCAACACAAAGCTACGAAACATTATATTTTTAAACCTTGCAACTTATCCAGTCGACCAATAAAAACTGATTCCGTATTTGAATCATAGATTGCTTTTTTTTTTTTTTTTTTTTTAAATAATTTGCCCTTTCAGGCAGGCTAAAGCTATAGAGCCATACTGCCTTGTCTTAAGTGTTATTTCTGCTGTATCTTAGCTATAGCTATCGTCAAAGTCGTCTTTGTCAAGTTCTGTTCGTGTCAGTCAATTCCAGTCATGCTTTAGTAAAGTAGTGGCAACTTTACTACAAAGCTTCGATGGAGTTTTGGAAGCAACACGAAAACTCATGTTTCACCACATTATATCATTTTCCCACACTCGCGCTTGTAATTCGGCACTTTATGAATAAAACACCACCATTTTTATGCATAAACACTCGACAAAACACTAGTTTTGGAAAAAAATACAACGAAGCGACACGACTCTTCCCGCGTTCCCGCCAAAACTCTCATAGATTGCATATCCTTTTTTTTTTTTTTTATTAATTTGCCCCTTCGGGCAGGCTAAAGCTATAGAGCCATACTGCCTTGTCTTAAGTGTTATTTCTGCTGTATCTTAGCTATAGTTGTCGTCTTTGTCAAGTCCAGTTCGTGTCAGTTAATTCCAGTCATGCGTTAGTAAAGTAGTGGCAACTTTACTATAAAGCTTCGATGGAGTTTTGGAAGCAACACGAAAACTCATGTTTCACCACATTATATCATTTCCCCACACTCGCGCTTGTAATTCGGCACTTTATGAATAAAACACCACCATTTTGATGCATAAATACTCGACAAAACACTAGTTTTGGAAAAAAATACAACGGAGCGACACGACTCTTCCCGCGTTCCCGCCAAAACTCTTGCATATACTAGTTATTGAAAACAAACGGTTCCATTTTCAAAGTCCTATCCAGCCAGCATTGATTTTCCCGCCCAACTGGCGAGCAAGGAGGTCACGAGTGCCAATATAGTGGAAGACTTTTTTCTTTTTTCAATCACCACGGCGGTTCATGAAAAATTTATAGGTTCACACCAAGGAGGTCCCATAAGGCGCGTTACGCCGAATAACATTAGTTTATGGGCGTCTGGTGGCGAACAGTGCTTCCATCTTTAATGCTTTTGTTTCAGTACGGCTCTGGTTATATCTCATGCCAGGTAACACCTTAGCCGTAAAAAGATAGGATTTTTTTGGTGGAATTATTTATCTTACCTTTTTATGGCAGACTAGCTTTTGTATGTTATGAACAAAACAAAGCTAATTTTACTCTACATTATTAATTGCCGCTGTGCGTAGCTATTAATATCTTTTCACATAAGTATTAGTGAAAGAATTGTTTCTATAATTTCCAAGATAGCCGTCTCTATTAAATTCATGTTCATCCCATCCATTCTATCGGACAACCAAGAGCTCTCAGCCACATAGTTTCGTGGTAAACAAATAACTAAATAAATATCGTAAATACATAGCGCTATCTGACCCCAAACTAAGCAGAGCTTGTGTTATGGAAGACAGATAACTGATAGAATACATAAATACTCTTTTTTTTGTAAATACGTACTTATAATACATACACCCAGACGCAGAACAAACATCGATGTTAGTCACACAAATGTTTGTCCTGAGTGGGAATCGAACCCACGCCCTTCAGCTCTCGAAGCAGACATACCACCAATGAACCAACAGGGCTGTTCCAAAAACTCGAATAAAACGGTTTGGTTCCACTCCACTTTCATCATACGAACGGTAGGATCACCCGATCCTTGCGATTGAGTCGGTTTCTTCTAGGCAAGCGTGCTCCATCTTAGACCACATTTTCGCGGTAACATCATAATTATTATCATAGTAAAATTTTAATTGCGATCCCACAAAGAAAAATAACAAAAATAAGACTGGCACAATTATGCTATAAATTTGGGAAATTATATACATTTTACATAATTTTCAATTATTTTTTTTTTATTTGTAATGTTAAATGTAATTTTAATGTAAAGAAAAGTTTGTTCTATATCTCAAATAAATAAATAAAATATAAGCTACTAAATATAATTTTCATATGTTTTAAGTTTCCATTCAAAATTTAAATACCTAATTAAAGACTAAATTTCCTTCCTAGTCATCGTTATAATTAATCAGACACAATACTTCCTTAATTATTTGGTCTTATGTTGACAAGAAACTACTTGTGTAGTTACAATTTCACCTAAATTGTTGGCGTAACAAATTAAAGCGAATGTCTTTCCGAATAGCAATCAAAAGTCCCATTGCATTGCGCTAAGTGTTCCTTTGTGACGGACGAACAAAAAGCTACCCGTAGCACTTCTAAGACCTTAGAGGCGGATTCAGGACTTATTCGGGGGGAGGAAATCTAATTAATCTTGTTGAAGCCAAACTTTAGCTTTGATTTCGTCTTCCTTCCTCACCTGGAAACTAGTCCTGGGTAGTTACGATCCAATTACGTATTTCTAAGTAAAAGCTAAATTTTGCCGTTTGAACTTATAAGTTAGAAAGTTACATTACACAGATACAACAAGTTTACATTACAAACGTCGTAGATACCAAAAGTTACCCAAGGCCTTTATTTAAACTACAGTTTATCATCACAACTTTTGTCAAACCGCTAAACAATGGAATCTACTGCTCGAATGGGTTTCCCCTATAGATACAATATGGGTGCCTTCAAATCATGAGTGAATTGATTTCTTCTATGCAAGCGTGTTCCATCGTAGACCACAACTTCACTTAACATCAGCGAGATGTCAAAAACACTTGCGTATATATTGATGAAAAAATAATCTAAAATCAAACAATTACAAATAAATAAATATCGTAGGGCATTACACACAGCGCCATCTGAACCCAAACTAAGCAAAGCTTGTACTATGGAATTCAGAAAACTGATAGAATACTTAAAAAACTTTTTTATTCCTTTCAACTATTACAAATCTATAAAATGTATGCAGGTACTTAACATAACGTTGTAACTTGAGGGTGGTAGCTAGCCAGCCGAGTACTAGAAAATACCCTACCACCATACTACGGTTTCCTCACGATGTTTTCCTTTAGCAGCAGCTCGAGCTCATTGTTGGGATTGAAACCCACACCCTTTGGTGTGTAAAACAACCGCGCTAAACACTGAGCATGTAAAATTCTTGAGGTGAAATACCGTGGCCCATACCAACTTTTTTTTTTTAAGGAAAATTTGATTGATGATGAAAAACTTAATTGATTCTAAAATCTGCATACGGAAATTTTGAAACGTGTAACGTTGTAAATAAATTGAATTTACGGTTGAGATTCTTTACCTATCTATATGAATATATTTCCCAAAATTACCTACTGAATAAGTAGGTAAGTACCACAAACTTATATTCAGTTGTTCGAGATCTATCGAACAAGATAGCAATGGATCGGCTACCACCCGGACTATTACCAATAGGTACAAATGCCTTTACCTTTCCCGCACAATTTGTTTCCAAAACTGAAAGTTATGACAGTCAGTAGATATAGATAATAAAATAAAATTAATAATTACAACATGCTAGTTATCAATAATCTCTTATTTTTAAATAATCGTTGGTCATAAAACAAGATACCTCGAAGTCTAGGTCTTAGTTTGCTTCTGAAGCACGCGATGGAAAGTGCATCCCGAATGGAAGCGGGTATGCGGTTGTAGATCGCGAGCCACGATATACGATGATGCGGTCAAAGTTGAAGCACGCAAACTTCGGAGAATGAGACAGGATCGCATCACCGAAAACTTAATACCTATATACAGATGTAAATATTATTGAATCCAGCAAATTTGTAGGTAAAATACAATGAGTTTACTATACCCATAGTAAACTCATTGGTAAAATAAAACAACAAAATGTGTAAGACTACCATATTTACATATTTCTTTATGAATACAGTACCTAAGCATGCACATAAAATATGTATTACGTATCCGTACCGGGAGCAGGATAAATCGATCAATTGTACGCCTCGAATGAATCAGTATTTTCCTTATCCCTTGATTTCCACCGCCTTTTCTTTACAGAAATGTCGCTGCATCCCTCTCGCACGCTATTCATGATAAATTCAAGAACGCTGTCTCCTCGAAACACTAAAAGCGTTTCCTTTGTCTTGTTTACATCTACTTCATTTCATTAACCGGACTGATGTTTCAAAGATGAGGTAACCATAACGCGAATTAGCATTTACTTAATCAATTCCGTTATGTCCATGGAAAGGGGGGGACGTGGGCAGGGGCAGGGGGAGGGGCAGGGGGGGTACAGACACTTCTGCGGCTGTCCAATTGAATAATCAATCAGCAAAATGCAAATGCTTTTGGCAACAGGCGTCGCTCTCCAAGTGTTTTGCTGAGCTGCCTTGAGCAAGGATTCTGGGTCCGTTTGTCAATTACGAACGGGTCGATGGTGATTACCTTAAATGCTGTCCTGGCTTTACGCTGGCTTGATTTTGGAAAAAGATTTGTCCATTTTAAGCATCATTATCAAATCTGACTTGCGTGATGTTTTTGCCGACTAATTATAAAGAGGAAAGATTTTTGTTTGTTCGTTCGTATTGCATAGGCTCCGAAACTACTGGACCAATCTGAATAACATTGGTGTTATCAATAAAATATTTGTATTTGCTCTCAAGTGTGGCTGCCGGAATACATCTTTAGATACTTGGCGGCAGATTTTCAACTTAAGGGTGGTAGTTAGTCAGCGTAGTACTAGAAAGTACCCTACCACCATGCCATGGTTTCCTCACGATGTTTTCCTAGTTACCTAAAGATTTAATAGCGTTTCCCTATACTTAAATATCCAGCCAACCATTCTCTGTTTCTGTATTTTCCATGACCCCTCTTATCTAAATCTTAGGTCACCTAACTAAGGGTCCCTTTTAAGATATTCCACGTAGAATTATGTTAACGCCCAGTGGAGTAGGTTTGGTAGAGCTTTCGAAAATTAGGCTATTAAAGTGGGATTTACCCTTTCAGTTGCCTTTGTAGATGAAATGATACGGAAAAGGCTTTCTTGAACTTGCTTCAGAATTGTGATGTTGGAAAGTTTGACAAAGTTCTTAGTCATCAACATTTGACACATTTATTAGGTTTTGACAATTTAAAAATGACAAAACTCTGTAATAATGCACATGTCATATTAGGTATACTATCACTATAAAAGGCTCTAGGTGCATGACGTAACTCATATGTAATGGGCATAATTATGTATCATTATTGTATTTCTGACATACTATTATATTACTTACAATTATGAAATGTTATTATTGTGTTTCTGACATATTAATGATATGTCAGAAATTTACTATAATTTTTCAGGTCAAGAGAAATTGTTGTAATCGTTGTTAAATTGTTTTTGTTACTCGGACATTTACTCACCCAGTATGGGTCAAGTGCATTGAAACTATATTTGTTTTGTATGTACATCTACTATACCTGATTTGGTTTGAAAAATTTACCTTTTTTCGCACTAATGGGATAAATATTAAAGTAATATTGTATGAATCCCAATAATCAAGTCCTTTTGGCTTGATCAATGAAATTTTCGCAAAAATATAACAAAGAAAGGGAGCAGCATAAAATTGCTAGCCTCTTTCTTTTTTAACTATAAAATACTAAAACAACTAAGCTACGCTAATAAGATATTTTTTTGAACACAAATAATATTTTAAGTAAATCTTTTCTGAAAAGCCAACAACACTTCAGATAATTACCTTTCAACAACACAATTTGCAACCCGCTAACCCTCGATGGAAAAACTGCATTAACCGTCGAACGAGCGAGCACTCATCGCATCCCTAGAATGTATTAGCAATATCCCTGGTTATTTCATTAACCCGTGCTTTCGGGACGGTGTCCCGGTCATAAATCAACGTCCCGGTAATTACGGCCGGTGACTGATGGCGGGACGCGTCGCATTGCGAATACGGTTGAGGCCACCATACATGAGATGGAACTTTCGATTTTATTATGTTTATCGATAATTTTACTAAAAGTGAATCCATTCCCTATAACATGAGTCATAGTTAGTTTCGTAGCTTAAGGTGGTTCGATTTTCATACGAACAATTTTTTGCATTTATGGACAAATGGAGCATAAGTGAAATCACAACTACTGGCATTTATTCAAAAATCATAAATTCATAAATCATTCAAAAATTTGATTATAGTCTAATTTCTACTGCTTTATTGAAGCAATCGTGATTTACCGCAAATAAAGACCAAAATAAATGCCTGTGATTTCACTGTAAAATTATGCTCCATTTGTCCATAAATGGAAACAAATATTTGAATGGAAACGAACCACCTTAAGTCACCGTTTACAAGTTTTATAGAAATCTTTCATTTCTTGGTAGTAGGTACCACCGCAGTACCAGATATTCTGCTGCAAAGCAGTATTATGTAAACATGACTGTGTTTCGGTTTGAAGGGTACTGCAGCTAGCGTTTACAGGGCTATTGAGACTAACCAATCAAATGTCTCCAAAGTAATGGGTGCCAAATAAATAAATATTGTTGGGCACAGCGCCATCTAACCCCAAACTAAGCAAAGCTTATACCATGGCAACCAAATAACTAATTGAATACCAACATATTTTATTTACAATACATACAGCCATAGCAGCAATATTCCACCCATCTCACGGGAGCTACTATGCCAGCGGCCCAGAGCCTCGCTCCGGTACTTCAAGGAGCTGGGTTGGCTCGGGTAGATGCTGGTAGGGGGAAATCACAATACACCCCAAGCGAGACGACAGTGCAGGACTCATCGCCCCCACTTTGAATAAGAATAAGCCATAGCGATGCCCTGAACTTTGTTTTGTTACTTAAAGTTCTGTGTGTCGCTGTAATAGTTATGGCTATGTGTTATCTGTTACAGTGGGTTTTGGTAGTGGTAGGGTACTTTCTAGTACTCGGCTGGCTAGCTACCCTCAAGTTAAAAATCTGCCGCCAAGCATCTAACGGTGTATTCCGGCAGCCTCACTTGTGAGTCAGTTCCATTCCAGACTAGGTGTGTTTAACATCTTCGACCACACCGTCACTTAACCTCAGCTGAGCTGTGGTCAAACACCTAGCCTGGCAACAATAAAAAAAACCATCAGGAGAACATCTCGCTGGTTTTATTACTTTTACTTTAAAAAAAATCTAAAACTTGCAGTGTTGTAATTAAGCTACTTGAAGTGACACTGCCGTCGCCTGGTTTATGTACTGCCCAGTGTGTGCTAAGCCTTAGTTCCATTTGCGACCTAGATTTCGTGGATTGGTGCACTTAGGGTTAAGAGCGGGAGCGGGCTCATTTTCCGCCGCTTTCAATGGCGGTTTGTATGAACGACAATAGGTCCGGAAATTCTTGTTGTGCTCGGAGTAATGTTAGCTCTAGTTTTTAATATTGAGTTTAAAGTTGCGTACCTATTGCTCGTAATCTATTATCAACATAAACAAATACATTTATTTTGGAAGAGATATCACACATCGCCATCTAGCTCCAAAGCAAAGCTTGTAATATGAAACATATAACCACATATATAGTTGCATTATAATGTATACATTTACAATTTAAAAAAACCGATTCCATGACCTTTAGGCCAACTAAACGCACTGCTCCAATAAAACAGCGAGGTTTCGGAGTAAACGAAAGTATCAGCGATGTATACAATTTTCAGCTTTTTGTTGAGTTTTTAATACCCACTCGATCGATTTCGATAAAGTTTGTACGGGACCACCTCTGAAGTATAATATCTCACCTCTCTGTAAGATGCCCTGGACTTTATTTTACTACTCAAAGTTCTGGGTATCTCTGTAATGTTCATGGACAGACGTTATCTCTTCCATCAGGAGAGCGTCTCGTTAAGCTCGTTAAGTATACATAAAAAAACTTCCAAGCAAAAAAATAATCATAAAAAAGGCGTACAGTTGAATTAAAACCTCCTTCTTTTTTAAATTGGCTAAAGAACAGCCTTAACCTTTAAAAAAGCACACTTTATCACCTTTATTTACTTTGCTCTCAATATTCTAAACTCTAGATAGAATCGCGTTGTGAATATCTCAACACCGTGAATTTAAAACTAAAACAGTAAATACAGCCAACGTTTGTTTATAGTCAGTGACAATTCATCAGCTTTATTTACAGCAATACAGCAGAAATTGGAGAAATCTCACCGGTTTAAGCTAGTTAAGACCGGTTTAAACCAATCGAACGGCGCTGTTCCACAAATGAATCCGATCGTTTTCCCCGTCGACATAAATCTAAAGGTTACGGGTAACCCCCTCAGTTGATGCAGGTCTTTACGAGTCCCCCCGTTTGTATCTAGCATCCTTCATAAAAGTACGTCCGTACTTTTTAGATTATGAAATAAGTTATTGAAAATAACCATCGATGGAATCCAGGTTATTTATAATTTATGTTTTTTTTAACTACTTGTTTTTCTTTTGCGAAAACCACTGGTGGCAGAGAAATGAGTATTAATTATTTATTTATATTATTTTTTAATTGTTAAAAATACATCTAAGCGTTATTATTAATATTAATACATAATATGTTATTCCTTTAGTAAAAACGCTATACTGCTCGTAACACGCCTAGCCTAGAAAGAAACTGGCTCTCAACTGAGGCTGCTGGAATACACTGTTAGGTGCTTGGCGGCAGATTTGAACTTAAGGGTGGTAGCTAGCCGGCTGAGTACTAGAAAGTAACCTTCTACCAACGTTTTTATGTTTATTAAGTAAGGATTATAACGTGTATTTTTGGCATTAGTTTTGTAGCGATGATAGCTCAGTGGTAAGCGCGTTCGGTTCAAGAGCCAAAAGGCGTGAGTTCAAACTCCAAAGTGACTTGGAGCTGTGAAGAAAAATATCCCTAGGAAACCATAGTATGGTGGTATACTCGACTGGATACCAACTTAAGTAGAAAAGCTGCCGCTACGCATCATACGATGTCTTCCGGCAGTCATACTTGAAAGCCAGTTCTATTCCAGGCCAGGTGTGTTAAACTCTTCAACCAAACCGAGGTGACCATCAGGTGAGCAGTGTTCAAGCACCTAGCCTGTCAAACTAAAAAAGAAAAATAATGACGTAGAGAATCTAATCAAAACTTTAAAAGCTGTGACATCACCTTACGTATAGAGTGCATTTCTCAACGCTATGATGTTAAAGCGTTATTTGAGCGGGTGACTGCGGCTCCATCATTCATGTTTACTCTGCCGTAAGAGCAAACGACTAAAATAAATACATTTCTGCTTACCACACGTATTGGTTCTAAAGATTTCTCGATCGTGTAAATAGACCTTTTTGGAAATGGTTTACAATGCTTTTTTTGTTTTGTTTTATTTAACTTTTTTTGCTGCCAGTACAAGTTTATTACAAATGTAGAGTTGAGTTTTGGCGGGACCGCGGCAAAAGTCGTATCGCCGCATTGTATTATTTTCTAAAACTTGTGTTTTTTTTAGTGTTTATATAGTATACAAATATGTGTTTTATACGTAACGTGCCGCTTTATAAACGCGAGTCTGGGAAAGTGATATAACGTGGTCAAACAGTATTATGCTGAGGTGAGCCCCTTTTTGTTTGATTTTGTAACTGTTTGTCTCTATTTGTTGTTATTTTTGTTTTTTTTTTGTATTGTTGCAAAATAAAATTATTTTCTTTCTTTCTTTCTTTCAAACAAGAATTTTCATGCTGCTTTCGACACTCCTTAGAAACTTGTAGTAAAGTTGCCACAACTTGAGTTGTATGACTAGACTTGACTTTACCTCACTTTGTGTGACTTTGACTGTGACTTAGACTTATTTTACCTTAAATACGTGAAAATTTAAATACATGACACTGGCAAATGCACAAAGTGCGACGCCAAAAACAAAAAAGAAGAATACCTAATGCGGACATTGTTAATATTTTTAACATAAATAATTTTTATTAATTGTAAAGGATACTCGTCTTTCCTATTGTATATTTTTCCAGTCCTAAATTTCGTTACTTTTAAGAAATTAATTTTAAAAATAGGTACAGAAATTACCTCTCATTTTCTAGAACATTGGGATGTCGGAAAACGGTTCCACTAATTGGACTCGTCTACGTAAATATTAATTTTAAAAATTCTTCATTGTTACCTTGACGGACAAGACGGATTACTAAGTAACAAGATTTCGTCTGCAAAAAGAATTAAAATCAAACCTAAAAGCTATAACCCAATAATCTAAAAAAATACCTAGAACCCTAAATCCATTCTCTGCTCTCTCGCAAAGAAATCAATTTAGACAGGAGTACAAAAACTGGCAAAGAACACGTGGCTATTTAGTCGAAGCACAGAAAGGCAATTTTCTATCCCATTCTATCCGAATTCCGAATTATCTCCAATCAATCGAACAAAAGACGAGAATGGCCAAAGTTATTTCTCCGACGGCCGACGATTTATCACGAGAATCATTTGTTTCTGTATTGTTTACTTTGGCAAAAGAAAGATATGATTAAGGATGGGCGGAGACGAGTGCGTCTGCTCCAGGAGACGGTTGGGGTTGTAATGACACTTGAAACACTCACGATGCAGTGAGCACCTGCGGAATTTGAAGGTACACTAGCGCTGAAGTGGCTCTAACTGTCTTCGATCCGTCTTAGGACGTGCCCAATTAGAAACGGAATGTTACCTACCCCGTCAGTCATTCAGCTTGCAGCGCCACGATTACAGAGAACTATCACCGGTTAAATAATATAAGAAACACGGGACATTTTGGTGTATAAGGTACACAAGCAGATATAAGACAGTTTTTTTTTATTGCTGACAATGACTATTTTTATACATAAGCACTCTAAAAAACACAAGTTTTGGAAAAAAAATACAATGGGGCGACACGACTCTTTCTTCCCACCAAAGCTCTTGAATGAAACAACAAGAAATTGCGATAAAAAACTAAAACTTTTTTTAATATTTGTCATCTCTAGGGACGATGTAAGGGCTCTAAAGATCTCCATACATCCAAATCTCTTCAGACATTTAATAGTTCCGGAATAAAGAAATAACTTAGCAAAAACATTACAGTACTTTATTGGGCAAACCTATTACTAATTTATGAACTCAGCTCTTATTGAAATAAGATTTTTACTCCATAAAATGTATACTCTCTTTATATACAAAAATTCGTATATTCCTTATTATTTTATTTAATCTAGAATTCACGCTTTAACATTTTGATAAAATAACTTTGTATCATTTTGACAAACAAAATCGGAAAGTTGCAGTACTACCGGGAATTTGCTGATAAGCTTTATTAATTAGTTAAATTAAACTAGCAAAACATGTAAATGCAACAAAAACAAGGTAAAAGCTGCGTATTTTCACGACAGCAAATTACATCGAAAATGGAAGTTAATTTCACGGAGCGGAGAATCTCATAAAGAAAAAGTTGTCAAATTATATTTTGCTTGGCGGCAGATCTTCAACTTCAAAGTGGCTAGCTAGCTGAGTACTAAAAAGTACCCAAACACCATGCAAAAGTTTCTTCACGGTACTTTACTTCAACGGTAGCTCAAGACCTCTGATGAGCATTGAACCCACGCTCTCCGGCGTATGAACCGACTGCGCTAACCTCTGAGCTGTTATCGCTACAAATACCATTGCCAGATCAGCTTTTTTTTAATGTTTGACAGACTAGGTGTAATACCACAGCTGACCTGATGTTAAGTGACGGTGTGGTCGAAGATGGTAAAGCACACCCAGCCTGGAATGGAACTGGCTGGCTTTATGTAAAAAGAAATGAGACGAACGAGACGGTAACTCCTGATGGTAAGAGATAACGCCTGTCCATGACCATTGCAGCGATACACAGAACTTTGAGTAACAAAATAAAGTCCAGGACATCACTGCTTTGGCGTTCATTACTTTGAGACTTTCGATGGTTAGTCTCAACAGCCCAGTAATTTCGCTAGCTGCAGCACCCTTCAACCCTTTACACACTACTGCTTAGCGGCAGAATAACTGGTACTGCAGTAGTATCTACCTGCTAAGGAGATCTACCACCAACCAAGTTGTGGATAATTTTTCGACATCGATTTTTTTTTTCATGGATGGGTTCAGTTATTTTAGTAGATAACGCCAATTTTTTTCTGCTAGTCGTTACAAAATATTAGTATATGCGAGCGCGGCGCAAACTCGCTCGTTGAAATTCTTCCCCTAACAATATTATCTGTATCTCTGTGTAGTTTTCTACTCGGTATTATTATCAGTACATTATTATTGGATTGGTCCGCCAGCCGCGCCATATTTACGGTATAGTCTCGTCCCGGTGCCCTACTGTTTATGAAATATGAATTAATAATTAACACCGTTTCATGTTCAAATAAGTGTTATTAATTGTTGCGCTAACGGGTCTCGGTTTGCATTAAAACTATAGTACCTAGTTTAGGGTTGAATTAAATTAAATTTTAAATTATTTAAATTAAATTATTTAAAATTGACACAAAAACGATTAAACAATTACATTTATGTCACAAAATCAAAATATGGTATTAGTTAAAAGTATGTCATTTTGTAAAACAAGTCCTACCTATACGATATTTATTTGTGTACCTACAATTTCCAAGCAACCCCGAACTAAATAATATTACTCGGTCTGAACGCCCCGCCATTCTACCTCTGAGATTGCTTTCTTGAACTGAATTTAATCACGAAACAGAATTAGTAAAGTCATATAATTAGTGAAGGTCCATTCTCCAAAATCGTCATCAAAGAGAGGGTCAACGCAACGTTCTATTTAAAGTCGACAAGTCACTGTAAGTAATTAGTTTTGCTGAAGGGAACCGATAGTAATTCAGTTTAATTAACTAAGCTGATATGTAACCCTCTTATTACAAATTAGATTTTGAACTCGGGTTAAGTTTGAGCCGTGTTTTGTAGAGATATCAGGGACGTGAGAGGTCGCCGGAGCTTGGACTGGTACTGAATAACAAACAAAACTTTGACAATAAGTTAGAGGATCTTATTTGTACTAGTCGTCCTTTAATTGGGTGCTCGAATCGAGTGTCTTAAAATTAGTAAAATCGATCCTCGAGTGATCGAATTTCTGTAAAGCTAGTTTTAGCTAAATTTATATTACGCTTAAGGTGGTTCGATTTCCATACAAACAATTTTTTCCATTTATGGACAAATGGAGCATAATTTTACAGTGAAATCACAGCTACTTGCATTTATTTTGGTTGGTATTTGCGGAAAATCACAATTGCTTGAATAAAACAGCAAATAAGTAGTGTAGTGAATAGAACCCTTAGAGTTAAATGGGAAACCCTGTGTCCTTTACTCCATCCCCTGGAGTTTTGTTTTGCACATACACGAAAAAAAGTCACGCCAATTATACCAAACGACAAATTTCCACTTTAAAAATGTTTTTCCACGTGACATTTTCTGACGCAACGAATTTTAACCTACAATTTACGACCGAAACAAAACAATAGAGCCGACGATATAAACCGATTTTGAAGCGAGTGGCGCATTGTAAACTTGTTTAAATCGACGCTCGGGACAGCTTTCTGTGAAAAATTACAGCTGGAGTGAGCTAAGCGATGCTTTTAGTACAGCCATTCAAGTACCTACCGAAATCTTTGTATTTTTATCTGCACAAAAATCGATGGCATAATTTTCATAATTTCGTCAATGATATCGAGATGCATATCAGCCTTGTTTTAATAAACTGTTCTACTTTTAATCTGTAATGTAAAATGCAGATCTGTAATCATCCTCTCTGAGAACGTTAACAACTTTCAGAAATATCTACAAGTTTTCTTACGATGTTTTAACTAATTGAAATTTGAAAAAGAATAACTTAACATGTACCTAAACTTATCTTAACTACATTACTATGATTATTTTTATATACTTATTATATGTTTTATTTATTTTCCTTATTAGTGTTATATTTCCCGTCTGTTTCTTATGTTATCTACCGTGTTTTACTTGTCTTGGTTACCTGGAAGAGATCGCTGTTAGCGATGAGGCCGCCACTTGTGCCATTAGTTTATTAGTTTAATGTTGTCGCCACTTGTATTTGCCGCCTTGCCGAATGCAAAACAATCAAAGTCTATACCGGAAACTACGTGCCAGCTGGTGATGGCTTTCGCTTTTCTTCGTTCGTGATGGTCCGACTGCTTGCAGTCACTTGGCTCCTAGTCGTCTTCGAGAACACACTTGCCTGAGCTTGGCTGTCTGGTGGTGGTAATAAGTGTAAATTATATATAGGTGTAATATTGTGCCCAAATGTGTGTCTGTCTACATAAACTGTGTCTTGCATCTAGCAATGAATGTATATACCTACAGTTGACCATGCCCGTGTCGCTTTTATTAATTAGTTCATTTCTGTTTATGGTGTGCACAATAAAGAGTTTTATCTATCTTATCATTTAGAATATTATCTCGCATTCTTCATGAAACGACAACGTCTCAAGATCTCCCGTACTTATACTGCGTATTGTAACGTAGCTATGACTCAACTGGGCGATTTCGACTCACCTGCCCACTAAATAGCTTGCTCATAGCACCTCAGACTAAACTCTGACACTAATACTGCATTCTCGAAATGAGAGAAACTACCCGCATCTCACCAAAAAACGACCCAAAAACGTTGGTTTCGACTCGATCAAAGAGCAGTAATTGTACAGAGAGGGCACTACAATTCAAGTGGTTTTATTGCCTGAAGGGCGAATGGAAGGCCAGCAATTTGGCGGTCTGACCGCAAGAGCCGAGCATGTTTATTAGAGACAAAGAGCTCGCCGCGTCGGCCCCCGATTTGCATAACGGTCTGTCGTAATTAGAAACCATCTCGGACGTCCTCCTTTGTCCCGTCAAGTCTGGCGGGGACCGCGTCAAACAGCGCGCCATTTAGCCGCTTCCAGGATAAGCAGTATAATCCGACCGAATTAAAAGAAATGTGCAGCATGTTTCGAGCACAGGTAACACAGAAATGCCGTAATCAAATTCTAGTCCGAGTCTTTTTTGCTATCAATGTGACACATTTGGCAAGCGTCATAGAATTAGCGAGTGGTCAAGTTATAGTACAGTCTTAATCAAGATCAAGGAATTGATTGGTTCAGGCGTTACTTTACGGAAGTTCATTTTGAATATTCAAGGTGTATATATTTAGTTTATTTCCGCTTAACAGTCGTTCCAGTTGCAACAGTGATGAGGACTTAAATTTAACTAATCAACCAAGCGCTCGAAGAGTCAACACGTCCCGAAGATGCCTCGTGTAGAGGCGAAACACGTGTCGGCAAGTGGTTACCGCAGAGAGGAGGATTTTAAGACTTCTGGTTATTTTAATTAGATTTTTGTTAAATTATATTTTTAAAGTTTACGTCAAATTAGTTCTAGATATTAAGTAAGATTAGGATTTTAATTAATAAGTTGTTGTCAAATTACTTAAATTTAAGTCCTAATCACTGTTGCAACTGGAACGACTGTTAAAGGGAAATAAACTAAATATATACCTTGAACATTCAAGATCAAGCAAGTCCAAGTCGTGCTGCAATAAATTGGTCAATACTTAACATGAAGCTTTTATAAAAACTTATAACTAAACAAAAACAAATTTTAAACAACATTATGATATTCCGATGAAAAATATAAAATTCTACCGTAACCACCATACTAATGATGAGAAAAAGGCTTGAAAGATAATTAACATGAACCGTCACGATTTCTTCGTGTAACATTAAAATTAGTCTAGAGTTGTATTCCTCTTGAGTTGAGGTTGAAAAGCTTAGCAATATTTTAAGCACACAGTGGTTGTAATGAAAAATGGTGTAAAGAAATTACTCGTGTACTTACTCGACGCGACGCCACCACAATAAATCGTTTTTGTAGGAAGGGCGTGTTAGGCAGCGCACACACTGGGGCAGAACACGGCATAACTCATTAAGTTGAAGCGCGTTTACCAAGCCCGCTGTATCGCGGCCCGCACGGGATAATGACGCTAAACCGATATCCTTATTTACTGCAAATTACGTCGGCTCTTACGTCTATTAGACCCGGTTGATGTTGAGGAAGTGTGCCAGTTATGTTTGTTGTTCTGAGTTGATGAGGTTTCACTTGAAGGTCACGAGGGATTGTCACAATATATCTCAAGATACACACTACTGGGATATATTATGACTTAGACCTTCATGTAAGAGAATTAGGAAATGTAACCTTTTAAAAAGTGTTTTCTTTGTTCGCAGATTGCAATAGAATCACGACGGACTGATCTCCTAAGCAACAATTGCAGACAAATCATGGTAAGTACCACGTAGCGTTATTTTTTAAAACGACGTTTTGGACGGTAATTTTCGGGAAACGTGTAAAAAGTAATTTAAATTCACGTTCGACATTTTCCCCATTAAGCACATAGAGTATTGTTGCCACCGTCTTAACTGATGAGTATTTTAAAATTCTAAGTTTACATTTTTTTTTATCATACGTGTCTTCATCTTGATATACACCATTGAATGTAAACCCTCACTGGCACCGCTAGAAATTCGTTACATTAGAATAATCAAGTAAATCCCGCAGAGAAATAATCAGATATTCTCTAATGCGGCCTGATTCTACGAAACGGATATCGTTTAATTAATTTTCGATGTAAGTTAATGCGATGTGATGTTATAATTAGGATTGTAGAATAAATAAAAATAAAAAAAGAAAAAAATATTAAAGTAGTTAAGGATAAAATATGCAAATATGACAGAAATATAGGAACCTTGCAAAATGATTACTAGACGCTGTGTGACCTTTAGCCTAAAGATCAGCATTATTATCCAGCTTGGCAATGTTGTCAGCATTTTGGTAATATTATGCTCCTGTTTGGGCTTTTAAACTCGGGCCTTATTGCCAGGTTGTTTCGCAATACTCAAACGTTACAAGTTACCAGATAGAGGCCAGCATTTTGGTCACAAGTAGCGTAGACTAGACGAGATGACATAGTATTATAAGGTGGTATATAATTATGTAATTATTAATTATGTAATTAAAAAATTTTTACTGAAATGTAAGGAAGTTAAATTTAAGCACTGTCAAAATATAGATATTATCGACCTATTAGTAAGTATTTTTGTAAAAATTCCAAAATTACTGAGAATAATTAAAATCACAAAGCCAACATTTCATAAAATACATTCCCTTTACAAAATCCCAATATCCTGGGGGCATGACACACTAAATTAATTTACAAACAACATTAAAGTAAAATATCAAAGCTAAAAATCACAAGTACGGGAGAAACAAGTCATTAAATATAACAGTACAAACAAAATACAGTAAGGATGTTACAACAGTAAGCAAATTTATGCTTGAGAATGATATTAAAAAGCTTTTACTTTTATAATGTATCAATTCTTTTTAACTGTTCGTAAAATACAAACATTAAAATGTTTTAATTTTAGTTAAATTGGTTAAAACTGAGGATAAATAAATAGATAGAAACTCTTTATTGCGCACACCAAATATAGAAAAAAAGTACACAAAACAAAAGAATTTTATGCCACAAGTGACGGCCTTATCACAAAACCGAGGATGATTAGCTAAGTGTCAGTATTGTCTAAATTAAAAACTAATTTTTTTCTTCGATCATCACTAGAGATATGTTTTTATATCTCTCTGTCTCTCTCTATCTTCGTATCCCCCTCTCTGGTTCTCTATTTACGGCCTTCACTACTCACACACTTATGTAGGGTCCTTACTGCATGTACGCGTTGTCATTACTCATAATTAGGCCCGTAAACTTAATTTGCAAGGGGCCGAAGTTGGCCGGCGCGTTTTTTGCAATTTCATTTTAATTATACAACCGTGAGCGAGCTACTTTACAGTTTCAGATGGAAGATATTTTAAGTATAATTCAGTGATTCGCGAAAGCTGAAATATAACGAATGACGTGCCGGTTATAATATTTATAATTATCTCAATAATAGGAGCTATATACTTGGCGGTCGATCTCCTGGGTCGTGTTCTCCTGGTACTTGGATTTAAATTTATGTATTCGCAAGGCTTATCTCTACCACACTGGGTTCGAAGTACCAGGCCTTCAGCTAGTTTTGATATATGTAAATTAATGAGTACTTTGTAATAATTGTTTCTTTTACGGCTAGAAAAGTGATCTCAATGAGATCTCTACAAGTTGTCTTTATGTTTAAAGTTGTAACATAACTTTTTAATTACGTATAAACCACGGTTTCCCAAGTTCATGAAGCAAAACTTTTTGCAAAAGAGCCAAAAAGGCAGTCAAATTTTTTAATTCATTGGCATTACTAATCAACACTAAAATATCTCTTCTATTATAAAGAGGAAAGATTTGATTGTTTGTTTGTATTGAATAGGCTCTAAAACTACTGGACCGATTCCAAAAACTCTTTCACCGTTCTGAAGCTACACTATCCCCGGGTGATATATGCTACTTTTTATCCCTGTATTCCCACAGGAACAGGAACTAAACGGGTGAAACCGCGAGGCGTCCGCTAGTATTATTATAAAAGACTGTATCTACTATTATAAGTACAACCTCGGGCAATACGTCACAATTTTTATAAAACAAAAGACTGTTTTCTTTAAAACAAAAACGTTTTGAAAAGTCAGCTTTAAGAGTAGCAAAGTTTGATAAAGAGTTTTGGCGGGAACGCGGGAAGAGTCGTGTCGCTCCGTTGTATTTTTTTCCAAAACTAGTGTTTGTCGAGTGTTTATGCATAAAAATGGTGGTGTTTTATTCATAAAGTGCCGAATTACAAGCGTGAGTGTGGGAAAATGATATAATGTGGTGAAACATGACTTTTCGTGTTGCTTCCAAAACTCCATCGAAGCTTTATAGTAAAGTCGCCACTACTTTGCTAAAGCATGACTGGACTTGACTGACACGAACTGGACTTGACTAAGACTGGACTTTGACTAAAACTAGCTACGATGACACTTATTTAAATTTTGAAACTTGAAAATATATAATTACTTGACACTGGCAAATGCTAAAACGCGACGCCAAAACCAAAGAAAAAAAAAAAGTTTGATAAATCAGTGTAGATATATAGACGGCACAGGAGTGCAAATCGAATTTTCTCAAGCATACGTGTTCGGAACGCGTCTAATTAGTGCTCGTCAGTGTTGGTTTTCGAACGCAACCGTCAGTAACGAGTTCGCGAGTTGGTTCACAAGATGGCGATAAAGTTTGGTAAAGACGTTAGATGAACCACAAATGAAAATTGGATGAAAACTTTTTACCCGACTACCCTTAAAAAACACTTTAGCATATAGTTACAATAAAAATGTAGATGTACGGATTTAACTTCGCTGTAAGTTTCGTCATAAATTAATTTTCTTTATCTTTTATGATTGACAGTAACTAAGTGTTGGCCACAGCTCATCTGATATGTGACGGTATGGTCGAAGATGGCAAACACACCTAGACTGGAACGGAATTAGCTCTCAAATGAGCCGGCAGCTTCACACACCGTTAAGTGTGCGGCGAGAGATTTTCAACTTGGTACTTGGAGTACTTTCTAGTACTCCGCTGGTTAGCTACCTATGGTTTCCTCACGCAGTTTTCCAAGCCCATCGACGTGTGAACCGATCACGCCAACCACTGAGCTATCATCGCTACTTAAGTTTTTTTAGAGGTGTTGTGCCTCAGCGGATTGTGACAGAAAATTAAAGTCGAAAAGAATTATATTCCATTCAAACCACAAAAACCAAACGGTAGAAACGCTTAAATATACGAAAAGAAGTTTCAAATTCCGAAATTTCAGAAAACCCAAACCTCAAACAAAACAATAACATAACAAGTCGACGGTAACATTTCAAAGTCAACAATCACTCTGGAAGTGATCGTTCGAACGTTCTCTCGATCAGTCGGCAATCGCAGGGCGAACCGAGCACATCGATTAATAGACCCTCTTCAAAATACGTCGACCAATCTGCAATCACTGGCAGTACGGGTTCGGCCCTAGACCACAGATTAAATACTAGTCACTAACGGTAACTTAGTGCCACTTATCGCGCCCGGGGAACTAAAGCAGCCCTAGGCATGCGGCACTCTTCAGAACCAATCGCCTCTCTTCGAAACCACTCCGCATTATTCGCCACAATACCGTACAGAACCTATCAGAACTAATTGACGCCGAAACCCACCCAATTTCGAAAGATTAGCAACTCACTCCGACTCAAAGGAATTTAACTCACCTTTTAAACCGAGATCGAGATTCAAAGCTTTTACGAATACTGTATGTATTTACCTACAGCAGTACAAGCCTACAAATCACTTCAAAAAGATTGGGAAAAGCAGCGAAAGCGTAGAGAGAGAGAATTGGAATAAATGGGGTAAAAAATAAAAAAGCCTGATGGATATGTATAGGCGCGTCAATTCACAACGTTTGGGAATCTTCGAGCTCGTTTCGGCTAATCCAACATCAGTAAGCGCACATCAATAACCATTTTGACAGTTAAGCCGCCATTTTTCATTTGCCGAACAGCGTTCAAAAGTGGGATTCGAGCGGGAAGCGTGCAGAGGTCATGCCCGAAATAAAAAGCCTCCTTGTACCCGTTGCCCTGCAAACATCGAAACTGCATCGAAAATCCCCTTTTAAACCCCTTATATTGCAGCTTTAATTCCAACGTGGAAACTTTCCAGCACAACTAACGCAGCGATAGAAATGCGGGTCGGAATTTTCCGCTGCCATTGTCTAATAGCGACGTCGGGGTGCAATAGATTCCGGTTGTTCGCAAATCGAGATATTGCATCTCTATTCCGCAAGGCTCGTTTGTGGAAATTACCCGTCGTCGTGGGAGTTTTTCGGATTTGCACAAGATTAATGTGTTAATAACTTGCAACACTGCAACGTTGTTAAAGATTAATGCGATGTTTTCTCGAAAACAGCGCGAGTTTTCTTAATTTCCTCCTTTGGAGCGGTGCATAAGCCTTAATTTATGACGTGGCGTGGCAAAGATAAATACCTCGCTGTTTATCAGCAGTGCGCTTTAATAAACAGTATACGGTGTAGTTGCTTGTTCGCAGAACGTCATTATATACAGGGTGATAGGCGGGGTAGTGGGTGGGTATGTATATTTCATATCCTATTTTGTTATTTTTTTAAGTGAAATCTTCTTTAGCCACGTTAAGCGATTTTTTGGCAGGGGCAAAAGTTATGAGCTCGCTCGCTCACTGATATGCTAATGTGACGTATTTTACGTTTTATCTTAAAATCCATTCCATTAGCATTCAATTCAAAAAACAACTGTACCATTAACAAAAGTTCGTTGGCCCTTTATGTAATGTATTTCTAGTTTATGCGTGTATGAATATGGCTCCTTTGAAAAATTTCTGATTAGAGTTGACAAATATTTTGTATTCGTATCGCATTTTGATATGCTAGCCCATTCATGATCCCTTTCGACATACTACCAATGCGTATAACCGTAGATTTCGCGTATAAACTAACTTTAGCCCCATTAGGGCTTGCTTGGTGAATTTCACAAAGCAAATCAAGTTACAAGTGTAACGAGGTATCCAAACAGTGCTATCCGTTTATTTCGCTGCGTCTGTGGCCGCATATCGCAAATTAAATAACGTGTTTCGACTATGAATAATAGCTCGCCTCGCGTTCCGCGCAACCCGTTTAGGGAGGATGCTACAATTTAAATTTTAAAATGAGAACAATTTCGTTGTTTTCATTTTGTAGCTTTTCGCGTGTTTGTTTCCAGCCAGTGTCACTGACACATCAGTTGTATAAAAAACTACTACGTATCTTTTTGAGAGTTATACAAAGAAATCATTTCGCCACAGTATAATTTTCCAAAACTTGTGTTTATGTATTAATTATTATATGTTTTTTATTCATAAGGTGCTAAATAAGTACACGAATGTGATACTATGTGGCGAAATATGTATTTTTGTGTTGTTTCTAAAAACTTCTAGAAAAACACCCCGGTAGTGGTATCTTAAGCTGGGCTTGATAATGACTTTACATCACTTTGACCGTGACTTGACTTGAAGTTATATAATACTTGACAATGGTAAAAAGCACAAAGCGCAACGCCCAAAATTAAATTAAAAAAAACAATCATAGACTAGCCTATATAGACCGATTCCGTAAATAAATCATACCTGTGGAAGTGGGATAAAGAAAGATTTTATTATTCTGTTTATCTTGCGAACTTTCTCCGATTAATTGGAAAATTAATTCTGAAATAATGATAAACTGAGGTGTATTAAGATGTAGAACAAAAGGAAGGTACTTTCAATCCATCCCTTTTAAGAAATAAATAAAATATTTGTCGATTGAAACGAAATACAGTTACATATACTTAAAAAGTTGTTTATATTATAGCACGATTCTAAAACGGTCAGTATTTCAACCATAATTAACGTCTGAAATTCTCTACTTGCGATTTACCTGCGAGTTTCATTTAGAATCTTACTCAGCTGTGTTTTAAAGAGGGGGAGGGCTGGCTATCGTGCTTCGACCTTATTATATCCTCGATCTCGCAATGCACGCGAGGGTTTTACGTGGCGTACTAATTGTGTGGGGCTAGATAGGAGACACGAAATTCCGGCTCAGACTGGCTACAATCAGGCTACTTCTGGGTAGACAAAAATGTATGTACAATTTTCTTATCTTTTTGTAAAAGTAACAAGACGAACGAGACGCTCTCCTGATGGTAAGAAATAACACCTATCTATGACCGTTGCAGCGATACACAGAACTTTCAGTTGCTAAACAAAGTCCAGGGCATCGCTGCTTTGGCGCTCATTACTTTGAGACTTTCGATGGTTTGTCTTAACAGCCCTGTAATTTCGCTAGCTGCAGTACCCTTCAAACAGAAATACAGTAATGTTTTCCCACTTTGGCAGCAGAATATCTGGTACTGCGATGGTACCTACCTAGATGACCATCTGCTAAGGAGATCTACCACCATTATAGTATTAGGATTATAATTAATTGGTATTAAAATACTTTCAGTAACACTAGGCAAGTCATAAGTACATAAATAATTACAAAATAGCATGTCCATATAATTTCCAATATTTCAAAAAGCAGCGATGGCCTAGGCTTTGTTTTGGTGCTCAAAATTCTGGGTTACAATGATCATGGCTAGAAAGAGGGGCCAACAGTTAAAGAAGAAAGTTCTTCTTATGGAGAAAAATACAAGGAAAGACTTCAAAAGCATCCAAACCAACTTGCGGGGCAATTAACAATCCCAGAAACTATTAGTAGACTAAAAAAGAGACGAGACATCTTTGACCAGGATAGTCAGCACATAGACTGACTACACAAACTAAAAGAGATGTCCTCTACTGGGAGTAGCACCCTACTTAAAGACCACCACCATCACATCTGCTTATAGCCAACAGGGCTGATTGCAAGATAAAATTAAAAAAAAAAGAAAGAGGGACCACCAAAGAAACGTATTGTTCGTTTCACTAATTGTGACCACAAAAATATCTCTCTTATAGACCTTTCAGTATTTTTCTCAATTGTGTATTGAATGTCAAGCGAGCACTCAACAATTTACTCTTCTCATAATTTTCTGTCTCTGGTCTTCCATAGAGCTCAAAGACCGCACTAACCATTACATTTTACTATAATAGGGATTTAGGCGGCAACATTTTCAGACGAATATTTCGGTACATTGCCGCACAATTTGGAATCTAAGTGATGCGCAAGGCTACGGCGAGAAATGGTTCGAGTTAAATTTTAGTTACTGTCGGTCACCATTATGTTTGAGTAACTTAAATTAACTTTTTTTATTTATCTTGGCGTATAACTATGATAGGATGATTTTGAGTGTTTTTTTTTTAGTTTGTTTTCATTTAACAGTCGTTTCGGTCACAACAGTGATGAGGATTTAAATTAAAATTTAACCAACTTGACGACAATTTTAAAAAAACTTATCCCAAATATTACTTAATATCTAAAACTACAAGAAGTCTATGCTCAACAGTGGGTGATTACGGGCTAAAAATGATGATAATGATGATGATGATGATGATCAAAACTAAAATTTGACGTAAACTTAAAATCTAAAACAAATTGTAATCACCACCAAGTCTTTATATCATCTTAACAACTTGGCGGCACGTGTTGCGCCTCTACACGATTAATAGACGATTTTGCTTATGATGATGATGGTGAACAGAAATTCCACTGTGTTTGATAAAAACTATAATAACAAAATTGAACTGAATCCCTTGCACTTTTCTAAAATAAGTTTTCACCACAGCTCTTCTGATGTTAAGTGACGTTGTCATTGAAGATGGTAAATGTACCTTTAGGGAACTGACTAAATAAAACTAAATAGAGGTCAGAAATCCTTTCGTTAAAAGGTCTTTCCTAAGGTGCTTAGGCACCTAATGTAAATGGATTTTTTGACAACTACTACCTTCGAGTACTAGAAAGTACGCCATGTCGTTTCCTCCTCTGACAGTTCAAGCTTTATTATTGGAATTTGAACCTACGCCCTTTGGCCTATTATATGACCACGCTAACTACTGATCTAGAATTGCTATGAACACCTAACGGATAAAAATTGTTTTCATTTAGACGCTAGATAAAGTGTTGTTGTACATATTTTTGGAAAGTTTCTGTGATAGGGGTAGTGTTTGTCGCAACTAATTCGTAAATGTCCCGCAGCGACTGTCTTCATTCTGTGCAAACTTCGAGCCGACATCCAGTGTTCCGCACAATACTGCGTGTCTCTGAGAATTAGACAAAAGAGAACACGACTCGACGAGAATGCACACAACGTGTGCGCTGTTAAAGTGTTAACAGTATGGGCTTCCACGTAACAGCACTTAACTAAACAACCGCGAAAAGATACACAAATACTTATTAACGGCGTCAAACGGTATCATATACTACTTACTTTTTTATTTTCATTCATTCATAACGAAAATCATTTATGTTTTTTTTTTTTTAAGTTAATGTGTTCAATGTTTTTTATTTAATAAACCTTAGTGGGAAGACACTGTCTGCAGCAACACAGCGAAGGCTACAGCTGCAGGCAGGGTTACTATACATACCTGTACTATTTTGATGAAACATTAAATTTATTTGTATTTGTATTTGTATTTATGTCGTCTTTTATTATGTACAAGTTGCCCCCCGCGGTATTAGTTGTTATGAGCTGTTCCCACGTGAACAATACATATTTCAAAAGTCAAATTAAAAAAAAAATATGTCAAGTCTTAATCGGTGAAGTAATGTAGCAGGATTTGTACTTTTCATACTGTTTCTAAAGCGCTACTTTACCCCTGTTGTGCAGTGAACTAGGCAAACTCTGTTTAGCACTAGAGAAAATAAACTTTCCTCCCTATAGAGCCTTTATTAAATATTGTTATACAGTTGCAACTTTGGTGGTATTTCGTTTACATCTGCTGCAAAAGTGCTGCCTTGGAACTTTGTACCTGAAACATCGCCTTTTTAGTACTTCATTTTAAGTTGTTAAATTATATTGTATAGATACATGCTTTGTAAGATTTTTGATAGAGCCCAGGGAAATCCTTCACAAATTCTTGAATATGAACAAAATGGTCAAAAGCAGGTCATGAAAACCAGAATTGAATAGAATCTAACAAAAAACACGACAACGTGAAAAAAACATACTAATTGAATAATTAGGTGAGCTGTGGTCTATAACCTAGCCTGGCAACCATACAAAAAAAATTACATTGGAAAATGGAACGACAATACCGCTTATTGAATTTTTTCACGTTTTTATACAAACAGCTAGGATGTATACCTGTACTGGAGTCTATATTTAACGATTGCCGATGTTCCAAAAATTCGAACAAGACTGTTTGATTTCACTTACATCATGCAAACCGCTATACAGTTGAATTTGTTGCCTGAATGAAGGTTCCCCGAAAGTTATAATCGGGGTGCCTTCAAGTCGCATGCGAATCGGCTTCTTCTAAATAAGCGTGCATATCTTCAAGAGACTACATTTTCACTTAACAAATGCGAGTTGACAGTTAAGCGCATAACTATTCAGTAAATTTGGATGTATTCAAATACAGGGTAAACAGATTTCTTCTAGGTAAGCATGATCCTAGATCGCATCACTGTTTTACAACAGACCGGATATGGTCAAACGCAAACCTAGAATTAAAAAAGCTTTAATGTCTGGAATTCTGACCTCTATTTCTTTATGATATTGATCTATTTGGCTCTTACTTAAAATTATTTCCATGTACAACTTAACTTCAATACAGTTTTTTCATGAAAATCAGATTAATGATTTGTAACTTAATATAGCTTTTGGTCTAAGTAAATACTGAGATCTTAGTTTCGCTTGATAAACAATCGTTTGCTATACATAGTATAGATATTTCAAGGCTACTTAAACCACGTAAAAAGCTCGATCCTTAGAAGAAAAAAAAACAATTTCATATGTAAATTATTTTCCAAGAGTTTTTGTTAAAACAGTGAAGCAATTAAATAGAAGGTGCACAAGCAAAATAACAGCTGCCATATTCAGGAAACAGAACGTGTGTGCGCGGAGGCGAAACAAAATGGCTGCTTACTGCTTTATTTGCTCTTGCTTTTCCTCACAACGCTAAAACAAATTGTTGTATTAAAAGTTCACTGCACTAATTATTTTTTTCTTTGGTTTTGGCGTCGCATTTTGAGCATTTTCCAGTGTCCAGTGTTTTATATTTTCAAGTTTCGTAAGTTAAGTTGCCTTATAGCTATAGTTATAGTCATTATATTAGTTTTATCTTTTTTTATGGAATCTGATTGCAATGTTATACCATTGACCAATGACCATCTAGTTTCAAAGTAATGAGTGCCAAAGTGCGATGCCCTGAACTTTGTTTTGTTAATCAAAGTTCTGTGTATCGCTGCAATGGTTCATGGATTCAGGCGTTATCTCGTACCATCAGTAGAGCGCCTCGATCGTCTCATTACATTTACATTAAAAAAACGTTTTTATGTGGAACAGTTGATTTTGCTTTTCGAAATTTCAAAATCGGTTTCATATTAAAAAACAAAAAAAAAACGACCGCGTTAGCCAGTGACACTGGGAGATGTAAGGATTCTAACGATACCCGATACGTACATCGCAATATTCCAATCTGTTCAAGCATTCATTATGGTGGAATAAAGAAACATGAACCCTAAAAATATTACACTCCAATTTTGGGCAGTCTCTAATACAATGACCTCATTTCGGCTTAGTACTACATTAACCCGTAACCCTGTATATTAAGGCATGTATAGAGTCCATAAAGCTAATAATAATGCTTCGATAAGGTTCGTATTTTCTACCAAAAGCTTTTTTTGTACTACTGTGAATAGGTTTACGTTTGACCACACCCTGCCTGCTGTTAAGATGAAGCACGCTTACCTAGGAGAAACCTATTTACTCTAAATTTGAAGACGCAGACCTTTCAGCTGTTCTAAAACTTCGCTGTGTAAATTTAAAAAATGTGGAATCGAAACGCTTTGTGCGTATTTGGGGACCACATATATGTATATATTATGTATGTCTGTATATATCTAATAATACAGCGTAGTCTAACGTAGTCTAAGCTACAGCGTAGTCTAACACATAGCTTGTTACCAATAAAAAAAAGTAAAACACATGCAATCAAATTATGCACGTGAGTCACATAATATTATACAATTATAATAATGTTTGAAAGGCTTAGAAAGTTACTATAAAGTTGAGAAAATATGTAACATATTGTGATTAGCATACATTATTTATACAAATTTAATGCACGCTTCTACACGCAAATTTTACTCGACCTTTTACTTAAGTAAGTTAAACTTTTCATTTAGGAAAATGCAGAAAATATTAAAAGCTAACATGTTTTTGCTGTTCTAGCGTAATATTAATCTAGAAGTTTAATTTATGATTTTTTTTTTGTACTAAACATATTTATCTAGAATTCGGTAAAAAATCATAGATATGTAATTTTTTTATTATGTATGAGCTTCAAAAGACAAATTATGATATACGTTTTTTTTTAATGATACTTGCTTGACCTTAGCTCACGTGATGTTAAGTGACGGTGTGGTCGGAGATGGTAAATACATCGAATCTAGAATGCAACTGGTTCGCAAGTGGTGACAAGTTTCCAATGGGTGGAATCTAGCCAGCAGAGTACTAGAAAGTACCCCACCACCATGCTATAGCTTCACCGGCAGCTCAAGTTTTTTTTTTTTTTCTTTGGTTTTGGCGTCCCGTTTTAGCATTTGCCAGTGTCAAGTAATTATATGTTTTCAAGTTTCAAAAGTTTAATAAGTGCCATCGTAGCTAGTTTTAGTCAAAGTCGTCTTTGTCAAGTCCAGTTCGTGTCAGTTAATTCCAGTCATGCTTTAGTAAACTAGTGGCAACTTTACTACAAAGCTTTGATGGAGTTTTGGAAGCAACACGAAAACTCATGTTTCACCACATTATATCATTTTCCTACATTCGCGCTTGTAATTCGGCACTTTATGAATAAAACACCACCATTTTTATGCATAAACACTCGACAAAACACTAGTTTTGGAAAAAAATACAACGGAGCGACATGACTCTTCCCGCGTTCCCGCCAAAACTCTCCAGCTCAAGTTTTTTTTATTTTTTTTTTCTTTGGTTTTGGCGTCGCGTTTTAGCATTTGCCAGTGTCAAGTAATTATATATTTTCAAGTTTCAAAAGTTTAATAAGTGCCATCGTAGCTAGTTTTAGTCAAAGTCGTCTTTGTCAAGTCCAGTTCGTGTCAGTTAATTCCAGTCATGCTTTAGTAAACTAGTGGCAACTTTACTACAAAGCTTTGATGGAGTTTTGGAAGCAACACGAAAACTCATGTTTCACCACATTATATCATTTTCCCACACTCGCGCTTGTAATTCGGCACTTTATGAATAAAACACCACCATTTTTATGCATAAATACTCGATAAAACACTAGTTTTGGAAAAAAATACAACGGAACGACACGACTCTTCCCGCGTTCCCGCCAAAAACCCCAGCTCAAGTTGTTACTAGCACAGTAGCAATTCTTCTTCTTTGATTTTGGCGTCACATTTTGTGCATTAGCCAGTGTCAAGTGTTTTGATTTTATCAAATTTCATTAGTTTAAAAGTAGTCGATGTCCAGTCTTGGTCATGTCCAGTACGTGTCAGTCGAATCCAGTCATGCTTTAGTAAAGTAGTGGCGACTTTACTATAAGTTTCGATGAAGTTGTAGTAGTGTTTCGATGAAGTAGTGAAGCAACAAGAAAAGTCATATTTCACCACATTATATCATTTTCCCACACTTGCGTTTATATACTTTATGAATAAAAAAACTACTATTTCTATACATAAACACTCGAAAAAACACAAGTTTTGGCAAAAAATACACTGGAGCGAGAAGACTCTTTCCGCGTTCCTGCAAAAAAAAAACAAAAGTAGCCATTTTAGCTTTAAATAACTTTATTCTATTCTAGTTTTTAATGAGAACGACCTTATTTTGTCATATTATAACTCACTAATTCCATTCGAAAGCGCCTTATTAACATTTTGCTACGAAACGCCTGTAGCGTAAACTCTAGGTATGATTTCTTCCATGAGTCGACATTGTTTGTTATGATTTAACTTTACCACTTAATAAAACCTTATTTCGACGCTTGCGTGACGTTTCAACTTTTTTTTATAACGTTTGGAAATAAAAAGGCCCACGTTCTGACACGCGAAGGGGAGGGTGCTAGAATGTTTCTGTTTTGTGGGGTTCCGTGCCGATAATTAAAAGATGAAACGCGATTCTGTTTTCCCGTTTCGGTTGAGTCGTTCAACATCGATCATCAGCTGACAAGTCATCGTTATTCGTGTGTTTGTTACAGTTCAGTTACATTGCTTAGAAAATATTTTGTAATAGATTTCATTATACAAAACGAAAAAACGATTCAACATTTTTTATTTAGATTTGTCATGTCTAAAAATTTTAGATTAATCTTTATTATGTCAAAGTTGTTGAAACCTGTTGTCGAAAGTCTCAAAGTAATGAGCGCCAAAGCAGTGATGCCCTAGACTTTGTTTTGTTACTCAAAGTTCTATGTATCGCTGCAATGGTAATGGGCAGGTGTTATCTCTTACCATCAGAAGAGCGTCTTTATTGATATACCAATTTAACTAAATTAAGTAAAATGATTGCAAATCATATTCAGCTTAAATTCGTGTAGGAGAGTAAATAAATAAATAAATATTGTAGGACTATACACACAGTGCCATCTGGCCCCAAACTAAGCTGAGCTTGTGTGATGGAAGTCAGATAACTGATAGAATACATAAATACTTTTTTTTTTGTAAATACATACTTATAATACATACAGACACAGAACAAACATTTGTTTATTCACAAAATGTTTGCCCTGAGTGGGGATCGAACCCACGCCCTCCAGCTCTCAAGGCAGATATACTACCAATGAGCCAACAGGGCTGTCAGAGTGTTTGAAATTTAAGTTTTTGTCCCGACCGCTTTGTGCTATTTTCAATTTTTCAGTTCATCTCGAAACGACACTGCAAAGGAAAGCTGGTATTGAAACCAAACATGGAAAATTCTTCCTTGTTATTTCAATTCTGTACAGAACCTCTGCTATTTGAAATTAATTTTCTGATGTTATCTTATGGTTATATATTTTGTAGTTATTATTTTAGGTTGGTAATTGTTAAGGATGGCTGGCCGGTATAATTTGGAATTAATTTTGAGCTATTTAATATTTGTCAGTTTGATGTTGGTACATTTTTGTAAAATGTTGATAAAATCTTTATGTTAATCTTATGTTAATTAAGATAGTTATAAACAGAGGTCGAAATATTTGACTAATTTAAAAATACCTGAGTAACTTCCGTTATTAATGTTTATTTTATGTGTGCTTAACTACTTTCATAACTGATTATCTTGTAAAACTACAAGATAATTGTTAACATTTACCATAACAGTAGCAGTGATAGTTCAGTTGTCAACGCAGTTAGTTAGCACGAATGGCATGTGATCAAATTTCAATTGAACTGCCAGTAAATGCAAACATCGTGAGGAAACCATAGCATGTCGGTAGAGTACTTTCTAGGGCTCGGCTGACTAGTTACCACCTAATAACTAATTGAAAACTATATACATATACTATATACAAAACTATAAGGATTTTTTCAAATTTTTCACAGCTTAGGTTGCATTGTTGAATTTTCCATACGGATTCCTAATTGTTTTTTAAATAAAATATAGCCTATGTCCATCACGGATAATGTAGCATTCTAATAATGAAAGAATTATAAAGATCGGTCCTGTATTTTCGGAGCCTATTCAATACAAACAAACAACCAAATCTTTCCTCTTTATAATAGTACAGATAGATAGATAACAGCCCTTTTTTGCGTTAGGTGTTAATAAACTATTGCGGTTATAGTTAGAATTCGTACGCGTATACCGATTGTATTGTCGTTTTCTAAACAACGGTGTGGTAGCCTGACGAATGATTCCCAGCGGAGGCAATAATTAACAGTACAATGAGTCTAATGACCTAATTCCTGCGTGGTGGTTATGCGAGCTTTTAACATAATCCCCTTTAATAAGCATTACTTAGCTGTCTTTAGTTGTCTAGTGTTTTGTTTTTAACCGAAGAAAACACGGAGGAGGTTTTCAAGTCGACGCTTATATATATTTTTTTATGTATGACTACGCATAAATTTTTACAGAGTAGTCCGATGTTTCTTCTCAACAGTATCACACTGTGTTGAACAGAATAAATTAAGCATTATTTTACTTAAGCGAAAAAAAATATATGTATGTACATTTTCATAAGTACCTACCTACGTCCTACGTATTTTAGAATTTTTTGCTAATTTGTTAAGTGACAGTGTGGTCGAACATGGTAAACACACCTATGCTGAAATGAAACTGGCTCTCGAGTGAGGTTACCGGAACACATTGTTAAGTGCTTGACGAAATATTCAACTCGAGGGTGGTAACTACTCATCCGAGCATCTTACCACCACGCTATCACGATGTTTTCCTTCATTGGCAACTCAAGCTCATTGTTGGGATTTGAGCCCATACCCTTCGGCGTGTGAAGCGACCGCGTCAACAACTGGGATATCATCGCTACTAACCTTAATGACCTATTAACCCTATTGTACCCTATTTTCAACTTGAGGGGTAGCTAGCCAGCCGAGTACTAGAAAGTACCCTACCACCGTGCTATGATTTTCTCAAGCCTTACATATTTATTGGCTAATATAAAGTGGACTTCGAGACGACAATTAATTTTCTAGGTCAATAATATTCATGCTCTATATTAGCTGATTGAGCAATTGATTTACTGCAATGGGGCGCGATTGGCTCTGATTGATGTCTCTCAATCATCAATTGGCTTGCGTACATGTACTGAAGAAAAAACAACAATGTTGAATAAAATAAAAGTTTTTTTAACCCTGAACAGGCTCGTGTATGACCACAGTCTACCATTAGCTCAGTAGCAGTCTAAGTTTTTGTATTTAAAAGTTAAATATTATCATTATGGGAACAGATTTCACAACCTTGCTGTGGCGAAAATGTATAAATCATAAACAAAAAACAAATAGAAAACAAAAAATCCCACAAAGCTCTAGTAAAATAATAATAATAAATATTCTAGGACATTTTACACAGCGCCATCTAGTCCCAAACTAAGCAAAGCTTGTACTATGGGAACGAGAACTTAGCATCTATAATAAGTTGCCGTCAGAATTAAAAAATGAAGAAAATTTCCCGAAATTCACAAAAAATTTAAAACAACATCTTATACTCAAAGCATATTACGCAATTGACGAATTCCTGGCAGAAATAGTTAATTTATGATAAAAATATGACATTTTAAAATGTGATATTTAAAAATAAAAAAATTGACTTATACATAAATGCTCCCTTCTCTCTTCTAAACGTTGCCGTGCCCGACGGGGTCCATATTTGACTGTGTACACTAATTATACTACTTTGTATTTTAACATCTTGTACCTACTATGGAAGCAATAATTCTTGACTATGATAGACAGACACAGAACAAACATTTATCGTTACATCAATTTTTGTTCTGGTGGGAATGAAACCCTCTCTTGAAGCAAATTGCACGCTTTGCGATCATAGCTTCTCTTTAAGGTTCCTGAGTCGAAGATGCAGACAATGTAATTAATACAGAGAACGCTTATACCCAGAGCAAATATTCAAAGTGTTTCAATGATGAATTAAAATTGATTGATTGATAGATTTTGCAGCCGGATAGGAATCCGTGACTGCTGGTTTAATTATCAAATATGCTAGTAGGTACCTACCATTAGTATTATGGCAATTGCCCCTCTCTAAAATCCAATGTTCTTACATCTAAATCTAATAAAAGGAAGCAAGTTCCAGTATTTAGGTAACCTATGTGAAATAAGGTTATTGTTTTTTTTTTCTTTGGTTTTGGCGTCGCGTTTTAGCATTTGCCAGTGTCACGTATTTATATATTTTCAAGTTTCAAAAGTTTATAGTCAAAATCGAGTTTTGGTCAAGTACAGTCAAGTCCAGTCATGCTTTAGTAAAGTAGTGGTGACTTTAATAAAAAGCTTCGATGGAGTTTTGGAAGCAACACAAAAAGTCATGTTTCACCATATCATATCATTTTCCCACACTCGCGGTTGAGATTCGGCACTTTATGAATAAAATACCACAATTTTTATGCATAAACACTCGATAAAACACTAGTTTTGGATAAAAATACAACGGGGCGACACGACTCTTTTCGCGTTTCCGCCAAAACTCAAGGTTATTGTTGGTAACTCTAGGTTGTTTTTTTGTTTTTTTGCGACTTAAATTTATACGCTCCACTATTGTTTTACTTTATATTTATCGATATTCATGCTCCTATATTATTTCATTCGATCAACGTTCGCCATATGCAGTATTAATGATTGACACACTACATCGTATTTTACACTCTTCTCAGCTCATTACGTCCGCAACACGCTAGCTTTCCATAGATTAAATTCTCAGTTAACCGAATCTTAACTCCCCCAACCTACATTATGGCTTTTTAAAATGAAGTCTATTTTACTGACTACAATAAATTATCGGATAGCTGTCGAATTATTTAGTCGAATCGGCTGCTCGTAAATCGAAACGTCTAATTACGTTATCACAACACTCATTCCGAATTCAAATCGGGGCTCTCCTATTCGCCGATACGTTTAACGGGTAACAAATTCACAAAAAGAATATGTACCTATATTATTATACCGAATAGATGTTCTATCGATAAATCAAAATAAGTTTCTGTCGTCGAGGAGACTTTGCGTTCCTTATATTGCGACATTCGGATGTTCGTAACCGATGCTACAGATAATAAATGCAACTTTTATAAGGTTCTTTATCGCGGCGAGACCTGGATTTATGTGTTCGCAGCGGTTTAACCGTTCCCACGATGATGCTTTATCGCCATCAATGCCTTTTTAATTTGCCCATAAACTATTTTCTTCACGATTTATTCAATCACCATCTTTTTTGAATAGTCCGTCTGATGCATGTGCGATGATTTAATAAGCTTTTTAAATCGCTTTCAAGAGATATTGATGAATTTAATTCGGAATACTACAATAAATTCGTTGATTTGATATTCGATAAGTTTAAGCGATGAAATTATTCCCTAGATAAATGGATTTTTAATAGCTCCGTCTTCACGTTCACTTCCTCGTTGCGTTTCGTAACCGCGGTGAGTATCGACAGTGAGAAATTAATCGACTCCCAACTCGATACTTAGCGTAATGTCGGCGATTCGATTACTGACTGCGCGGATGGAACGCTGTTGAAATTCACATCGAAATAGAGCTTTTGTCTGTGATGCTCCGTCCAGGAAATGGGTAGTGCATTTGGCCGCGAATTTGGTGAAGTTATTTGGCGGACGTGAGGGAAGGAAGGCCGGGAGGGGGAGGCCGGTCATCGTGTATTGTTCTCAATGCTCATCGGCATCGCCTACGGAACTCCGTTCCGTTTCGCTCGTGTCACATAAAGTACTCCTTTATTGCTCTGCTGGTGCGCACGCGTGTAATCTATGCGTACTAAAACCGAGAAACTAATCCCAGAACAATGACTAAAATAATTTCTTAAAAGCAACACTACCGCGTTGTACACGGAGATAATGGCCGTTTTTAATATTAAAATAAGGCTAGCACGGCCCTCCTCCGGCGGGCGGAAGTGTCGGCCATTTCGCGCGAATCTTCCTGAATTATTTGCACAAAATGGCGGCGGCGGCGGTCACTTGTGCATTGTACCGTTTAGCACTTAAAAACAACATTTGCGAGCATTGTAGCGTAATGAAACAAGGATGATTTTGGTTAAATGCATTTTTAAAACAAAGGACGCTTTGTAATTTAGCTCAATTAGGCTAATACTCGAAGAACAGACAACATTGAACCAAAACCAGCTGATCTAATATCGCTCACAATAATTTCATTAATAGCGATTGCGTTCCTTCCATTAGCCATAATCGTATTTAGGGCTTATGCGGCTATTTGCGGATTGCAGTCCACATTCGATATTACTCGAAGCTTAACAATCGGAGGCTCTATTAATTATTCCCTAACTTCGATAAACACGTAGGCGTATTAATTAAAACATATCCAATGACATTTCAAGATAGTTTTAATTAAAACGCCGACAACATGTTAATATTTTACCGAGCGGCGTAACAAATACGAGGGTAGGTTTGTAATAAATTAGATGCATGTAAAGTAATCGATCGTCTGCATCGAGATGTTGACTTTTCAATTAAGTCGGGTGCCGATCTCTCGCCGACGACAGACCGATTAATCAACCTGTCTGATCGGAGCCGCCCTACGCTCGACTAAATTGTACATGTAATCGACTAAATCTATCGAAATTATTCGATCATTATATCTCGAACAAAATGTAGTCAGCCCGCGGCGCCCTTGTCTATCGTGTAGATAATACGAGTAACATTTCAATGTTTCCTAATAACATGTTCAGAATTGAATATCAATACAAATTGAAATAATCCTAGTATAGAGTAGAGTAATATCTTAATCATTCTGACCGTCAATTTGTTTTTATTTATTTGAAATCCTTTCTTTTTTTTCTATTTATTTATTTAATTTGTCTTATAATGATTAATGATTGTAACTTATAACCATTGGTTAATGATAAATGAGTAGATGTATGTGATGTTAGGTAATGGTACATCTCATTGGCAGGAGTTCGTCTAGGTGCCACTGCTGTACCAGATATTCTACCGCCAAGCAGTAGTGTGTAAACATTACCGTGTTTTGATTAAAAAGATACTTCAGCTAGCGAAATTACAGGGTTGTTGAGACTAACCATCAAAGTATCAAAGTAATGAGCGCCAAAGCAGCGATGCTCTGGACTTTGTTTTTGTTAAATTGACATATTTTTTTATTGTTATTTTGTTACTCAATTCTTTGGTACAATGAAAAGTAAACGATATCGCATTTGTTTATGACGTAGTTATGTTACTTAAAAAAAATATGATACTGCGCCGTTTTTAATGATGATTATAGACTGATTTCTTAGATTTCTGTCTCTGGAGATCTTGATATGAACCCAAAGGTACATATCTACCTCTGTATTTACTTAGTAAGTATGTAAACACTCATAAATTTTTCTAAAAGTTTTAGAAAATCTGGGTGCCTGCAAGTCGCGCGTGAATCGGTTTCTTCTAGGCGAGCGTGCTCCATCGTAGGCCGTATCTTCGCGTAACATCAGGCAAGTTGGCGGTCAAACGCAAGGCCTATATGTAATAAAAAAAAATTAATGCGGCGATACTGTCATTTTAATTCTACATAAGTCTTATTCGTGCATTCTTCAATGATCGTACACAAAATTCTAATTGACGTTTTTAGTTCACTTCCACAAAAGACAGTTCTCATCAAATTACCGCAAGCTGGAACAACTTCCGGCATTACCGCAACAGTTCTCCCCAACTTGCAGCCACGATCCAAGTCGCATTAATAACCATTTGCAATCGAACGCGCCGAACTCACGGTTGCAATTTAATAGTTGCGGCCGTGGTTGTAGCGGCAACCACTGCTAGTTGCAACCGCAACCACTACCGGTTGCAACCGCGATTAGGATAACAATATTGTATTGATAAATTGTTAATAAACAATAAGCTACTACACGAGATTAGAAATAAGGTTGCTTTTTATGTATTACTCCTATAATTATGTAAATAGGTACTAAATTATGCCATC
The DNA here is from genome assembly GCA_905404145.2 of Biston betularia. Classification (NCBI taxonomy): domain Eukaryota; kingdom Metazoa; phylum Arthropoda; class Insecta; order Lepidoptera; family Geometridae; genus Biston; species Biston betularia. The sequence continues at coordinate 2,270,612 of FR989863.1, forward strand.
TATTTGTTTTCACATACTTTTGAAGTAAAATAGGGGTTGCTAAAACATAATGCTTAACCCCGTAAGCTGGTGTAAGTCTAAAACTTGCTTTTATAAAGTCACAATTGACCTTATTTTCTAATCGATTTGGTTTAGTCCATTGCTACACGCAAACTGGTACACAATCAGTCAGTACGCCTTTAGGAACCCAACTAGTGATAACTCACCTGAGAACCAGTTCTTTTCCAAGCTAGATGTGCTTTTTTTATGTAAAAGTAATGAGACGAACGATGCGGTCTCCTGATAGTAAGAGATAACGCATGTCCATGACCATTGCAGCGATACACAGAACTTTGAGTAGCAAACAAAGTCCGGGGCATCGCTGCTTTTGCACTCACTACTTTGAGACTTTCGATGGTTAGTCTCAACAGCCCAGTAATTTCACTAGCTGCAGTCACCTTCAAACCGGAAAACAGTAATGTTTACACACTACTGCGGTGGTACATACTTAAACGACTTCCTGCTAAGGAAATCTACCACCAAGTAAGCTTGCCATATTTAACCTCAGCGTCACTGAACATCAGATGAGCTGCGATTAAACGTAAAAATTAAACTTCTAACAATAAATAATTTATTGGTTCGTATGTCTGCTCCAAGATCGATTCCCACCCAGGATAAACATTTTGTGGTATAAACAAATGTTTGTTCTGTGTCTGGGTGTTCTGTATTTTTTATATGTAAGTATGTATTTACAACAAAAAAAGTATTTAAGTATTCTATCAGTTTTCCGACTTCCATAGCACAAGCTTTGCTTAGTTTGGAGTCAGATGGCGCTAAGTATAATGTCCTACGATATATTGATATTTATATTAATGGTCGAAGATGGTAAATCAACCTAGCCCGGAATTAAACTGGCTGTGGTCGCGACCGTTCTTAAACATGTTTAATTATTACGCTACTATTGGTTAACTTTAAGATTCCGCAGTTGTTCTAACATACATTTTCTAACCACGGTTCTTAACTAGCTCTGTTTATATGCTCAGAATGAAACATTGCACAGAACCCTCACATCTGGAAATGCCAGCTGGTTTTCCAGCTGAATGCATTTTTTTAACTAGATCTGTGTTCACGCTACTTTGTTGTATATTATTGTTACTTTATCATACATTTTATTTTATTTAGTGGAAAGGCATAAAAATGTTTTCAAACCCCAGTTTCGTTGAAGTCGTCCAGTCCATCATTGCAAATTTTTATGACCCTAAAAATATGGTATTCAATCAATAGTTACTTTGAAAATGTTATGGCATTAACAAAGTAAAATGGAAGGAGAGAAAAGCCGTTAGTCTTGCATTGTCACTGCTAACAAATTACATGATAAACTGTAAAAAGTATGTTTTTAATGGTTGACAAACTAGGTGTTTGACCACAGCTCACCTGATGTTAAGTGACGGTGTGGTCGAAGATGGTAAAGCACACCTAGCCTGGAATGGAACTGGCTCTCAAGTGAGGCTGCCGGAACACACCGTTAGATGCTTGGCGGCAGATTTTCAACTTGAGGGTGCCAGCCTAGCCAGCCGAGTACTAGAAAGTACCCTACCACCATGCTATGGTTTCCTTATGATGTTTTCCTTCACCGGCAGCTCAAAGTTAGTATAAAAAAAAGTCGATTTTGACAATTACAAAGACTTATACACAACTATTTTTTAACTAAATAATAAGTATTAAAAAGCAACACCCATATTAAGCAAGATTGAAACGAACAGTAATAAAATTACCATCTTCGACCACACCGTCACATAACATCAGATGAGCTGTGGGCAAACACCAAGCGTGTCAAACAAAAAAAAAATGAGTTCATTTCACACAACGCTACCTAGCTCCAAACTAAGCAAAGCTACAATGGGAACTATATGACAAACACAAAACAAACAAACATACATACAACTCGCCACATAAATTTTTGTCTCATGCCTCATAAAACAGAGCTACTACAAAAGACCTAACAGGGCAATAAGTAAAGAAAAAACAAAAAAAAAGTTCAAATGACATAAGAATTTGTGTAAATTATAAAATCAAATAATTCGGTACCTACTCTTCAACAACGATACCGTATTATGGGCGCGATGTCGCTTTCATTTCCATTCCGAACTACTGAACTATAATAAGTACCCGTAGATATTTTATCTATACGAAAGTTATTATGTATTCCAGAAATGACTGCGACAGATACAGTTATTCCAAGTTATAACGTTCCAGGAACATTATACACGCAATTAATGCAAACAAACGGACGAGATAATTGTTTAGATGCATACGTAATGAGCCAAATCGTGTGAACAAAGTTTGTACAAGCTAACATGTGTCGGTCCAGCCGATTTACTGCTTATATCCGATTACTGCCGGCTTTAAATGCACTCTACATATAAATAACGGATACACCTTAAATAAACACCAATAAAGGCTATTTTACTAAGCTTTGTGAATATGATCAGGATTGTATTAAGGGAGTAAAGAGGGGTATTCAACTGTTTATGAATTATAGAAATAGGCTAATGTATTTTTGTATACAAATTAGAGATATCTTTTAACCGCACATGCAATATATATATATCTTAAATAAATTATATGGCTAGATAGACTGAAGGAATACTGAACGCGTCGAAAATAATAGTGGCTAAACCAATTCTCGCCGCTCAGTGTCAGTCTTGCCGTCACTGGAAACGTACTAGTCGCTAAACAATTTAAGTTGTGAAAGATGACGAGATTAAAGTATGCAGAAATTATAAAGACTGATTGAAAACAACGTAAATAGTTACTTATCACCGGTAAGTCACATTATTTCGTGTTTGGTTACGCCAAACTAAGACATTGAAATTACGTAAATAAACGATATTGTAGTTCGCGATTTTACATTTGCCGTGTGGTGCTGCCAGCTTACTGAGCTCAAGATTCCATTATTAATAAGTATGATGTTTAGTTTATAAAGAGTCTTTTTTATTGCTTTGGTCGAATTTCAAGTTGCAAATGAGGTTTGTCACGCATTGTTTTTTAAACGGTAAAACGTCAGTATTAAGCCAAAGGAAGCTAATTTTATTCATCACCACTTTTATTAGATATAGGAAATTATAGCGTCGAGAACATAATATTCATAAACTGCAACTACGCAACTAAATAATTATTCCAACCTGGCTCTAGACGGAGTTACGCGGAACGGTAGTAATCGCGAAAAAAATCAGGTGTTCGATAGAAATATTACATTCGCCTTCGACGTATGGAACAGCCGAATTTCTCCCCGAATTACTACATATATATATATACATCCATATATATATATATATATATATATATATACAATTATACATCCATAATTATATACATCCATATATTTCCTTGGGAAAAAGCTCCAAGCCCCACGACATATAAAGATAAACTTTAAAGATATAAAGAGAACCCCCAATATACGTAGTCCTTATTACAGCCCTTGGCGGACATTAAAAGTATTTTCCCAAGGTTTTGTTATTGCATCACATTAACACTTATTACCCTATTAGCAAAGACTTAAGCCCCAGAATTGGTGACGAGGTGTTTTTCAAAGAGAAATTTGACGTTTTAATCACACGTGCGTATATTTTCTGTTAGAATAAATTACGGAGACGTGTGTAATGCTCATTAATTATGTCGGATCATAAGGTCGTAAGATTCTGAGGATTTTGTCGTCATCTTTTCTAGGTAAGTGTTGTTACGCTTAGTTAACTGACACTCTAATACATTGGCGTAAAATAAGACATATTCCTTTGTCATTCTTTATCATTTAATCATATTGGCATAATTATTTTATATGTGACGTATTTTTCCATTGACATTTTCATTGTATTGACATATTATGTTATGATTTTGATAATTTTAAATAGGAATGCAAAAATGACCTGTAACTTTGGTGTTATTAATTAAAAAATTGTATTTGAAGGAATGTCGAAAACATGCTCAAGAAATTATTTTACACTAGCGGTCCGTCTCGGATTTTCACGGGTGGACATTTATTTTTTAATTAAATTCTAGTACTAAATGATGTAGCATTCGAATGGTGAAAGAGTTTTTGAAATCGGTGCAATAGTTTTTGAGTTTATTCGTTACAAACATACAAAAATACAAATCATTTCTCTTTATAATATTATAGTGTAGAACTGTAGATATGTATTTCAAACAATTTATACGATAGCGGCGAACCTAAAAAAAAGAGGGTTATATGTTTGTATTTATGTACGTATTTAATTATCTCTGTCTCTATTTTCCCTCGAAATTACTAAACGGACAAACCTATTTTTGCGCTGGTATTACTAATAGTAGTATTTAATATAACATTACAAAAACAAAATGGTTTTTGACGTGAAAATGTTTTGTTTCGTAGTAAACTGTAGTTAATTAAACTTTTTAGCTTGTGTCATAAATAACTCACTTTATGTTTGTAATAATCAAGTTATATTTTAAAAAAGCGACCAGGAAGAGTTTTTTTATGGGAATGACAAAAACCATGTCGCTGCATTGTATTTAAAAAAAAAATGTTTTCGAGATTTTTCGCCAAATGAATAAATTCATTCATTTTATTCATAAATCTTTAGTATGTACAAGATGTATGTTTCAATCATAACATGCCGAATTGTACTCACGAGTATAATTAAAAAGAATTGGAAATTAATTTGGAGTTATTTCCAAAACTACGTAAATGCTTTTAGTAAAACCAACACCACTTAATATAAAATTAAATAATATTTATATGATTTTAAATTTAGATTCTTGAATATATGGATGTAGTGAGATGCCAAAAAAGAAAATTAAATAAAAAAGAGCGTATCGCAAAAAGCCACGGCCTTTACTACCGAGCGTTGACTGTCAGTGTTATGACGGTTTTGTTCGGGGCGTTAGCAGAAAATAAATCATAAAATACATGAAACAGCTCCCCAATTAACATTTCAAAACATATTCACGAGGCTCACCTACGCTATAATTCGTGGAAATGTTTACAAATTTCAACAACACGCTTGTATCACAATGCGGAAGTCTCTCAGTAACAAGCGTATTCGACGTTCAGGCAAGTTACTCGGAGAGTTGGCTCAATTAATACCCATTTCAAAACGGGAATCGAGTATGGACTTTATAACTACTAGTAAGTAATTATGTTTTTTTTGTCATGTCTATTTATTATATTGACAATATTTTTTTCGTATTGACATTTTTTTTTATATTGACATGTTTGGATATTGACATACCTTATTTAAATGTAATCAGTGTTTTAAAACTCATTTAATGGCATGTTTAAAATTGCAGCATTGGTGTTATCAATAAAATATTTGTAATGGTATTTATAATGCTGAATTATCGATATAACACACAAAACAATATTTTTCTGATAGGTCTTCGCGCGCGATCCGACTAGATACCGCGCTACCAAAAAAAACAGCCCCTTGAATGCGGCAACTTCATATTGTAGTGTATGTAAGACAATTTGCGAGGATGCAAAAACTGCGGCCAAATTCTTTGTTTCTTGTAATAATAATTTTACACACTTTCACTACGCAAACTGGCATTTTACTTAAGATTATGACGAAAATTAATCAAAACACGCGGCACGCACATCGCTTACAACGAGACTGGCTCGGGTACGCCGCCTTCGGCGTAGTATTAGTTGCCGCATTTTACAAGTACGCCGGCGGTATCTAATCGAAGCGCGCGCGGAGACCCGTCATGTATATTCTATGATTTTAAATTCATTTTCAATGATCTATCTAAATTAGTTGAAAAAGGATTTTTGTCTGCCTAGCTGAAAGACCGTCTGGATTCCAATCCTGGGTTCAAACCCCTCGGCACGCACCTCTGCCTTTTCTTAGTTATGTGCGTATTGACTTCAAACGGTCAAAACATCGGGAGGAAACCTGTATATGTACGAGAGTTCATAATTGGCTCCGAAACTACTGGACCGATCTGAATGATTCTTTCATCATTAGAACGCTACATGATCACTGAATAACATATGTTATATTGTTAATAGAGTTTTGTATACCCGAGCGAAGCCGGGCCGCTAGTATTAAAATAAACATAGAAACTCGCGCTTTTAATAGTGCGATAGATAATAATAGTTGTTTTGGAAACAAAAGCTTTTATCATGCGATCTGCATCTTAACAATAACTCACCTTCACCTGTCATGTACATCATTTGAATGTGTGCGTGTCGGGAAAATATTCCTGTTTGTCCCCATTCCCTGTTTACCCTCGATTCCCGGAACTGACGACAAATGGCGTGTCTTTTACTTCCGGGTACAGTGTCCTTATCGCACGAATGTCGCGCGACCAACCGTGCGACTGCGACAAATGCGCGCGACCGCGACCCAATGAATTACGCGAACTACCCGCATTTGTCAAACGGTCGTCATAAAACGACTACTTAGGGTGCGGTGAGTAATTGGGAAATTAAGAAATGTAAACGTATATTAAGAAAAGAGAGAATGGTAAAAAGGAAAATTGTTAAGTACTTAACATATTATGAACGTCAAAAGCAGCAATGACACGGCTTGAACACGTTTCTGCGCTTCTAAAAGAAGCGCATTCAAGGAAAAGAATATCTTGTAAAATAAATACGTAAGTTTGCAGATACATCATTATATTTGTATGTGTGTTTAATATTTCTTCTAGGTGGCGTATAAATGGGCAACGCTTATTATGATACTAGCGGACGCTTCGCGGTTTCACCCGCGTTGTTCCAGTTCTCGTGGGAATACTGGGATAAAAAGTAGCCTATGTCACCCGGAGATAGTGAAGCTTCCCAACGGTGAAAACATTTTTGAAATCGGAATACAAACAAACAAACAATGAAATCTTTTCTGTTCATTATTATGAACAGATATAGATAGATAGATGCAATTTGAAAAACTGATATACTCTGGATTAACGGTGTATTTTCATCCTAGAAAACACAGGTACATCCGCGGGAAGCACCTAGTGTACAATTAAGTCCATAACTCAAAAAACACTGGTATGACTTTGAAATATCCTTGCGAATATGTTTTTAAATACATTTAACCTGAAATAAGACTAAAAATGACTATCCTAATACAGATATTGCTTTTCAGTACATTCTTTCAGATGAACTAAATACTGAAATCATCGACATTGCTTAAGTAATAAAAGAACAGTGAGTGTCTGAGACACACTAAATGACACACTGTTTGAAATATTTTTTTTTTTTTTACTAAATGAAAACCAATCCATAGAAAAGAGTTTTTATTTTCCACTTAAGGTGGTTTAATAAATTTGATTTTATGCTAATAATAATATACTGTTTTATTCAAGCAATTGTGATTTACCGCAAATAAAGACCAAAATAGATGCCAGTAGCTGTGATGTCACTGTAAAATTATGCTCCATTTGTCCATAAATGGAAAATAAATATTTGTATGGAAACCATCTTAAATACTAATAATAAAGTGACTTTTGATCTAATGACTTTGTCTGTGGCCAAAGGTGAAAAGTTTGTTATACAAAGTTTGATGTTTCAGAATAATTCTAATAGAAATTCAGGTGAACTTCGAACTTGCGTTAACTTGATTAACAAATATTTTTCTATTGTTTTACCTAGAATTTATCTACCCTGTTAGTTTTTTTTATAGAACAGGTTCGCGTTTAACCACATCCTGCCTGTTAGTTAGTCAAGGATTCAATTTCCACCCAGGACAAACATTTGTGTGATATAGACGTCTATTATGTCTAGATCTTCTGTGTGTGTGTGTGTTTTTTTTAATGTAAAGAAGTAATGAGACGAATGAGACGCTCTCCTGATGGTAAGAACCTATCCATGACCATTGCAGCCATACACAGAACTTTGAGTACCAAAACAAAGTTCATCTGGTGCTGCGGTGGTACCTACCTAGACGACCTCCTGCTAAGGAGATCTACCAGCAAATAAAGTGTATTATCATTATGTATATACAAAAAAAAGTATTCTATTAATTAAGAGATTAAGAGGATAGATTTGATTGTTTGTTTGTTTGTATTGAATAGGCTCCAAAACTACTGGACCGATCTGAATGATTCTTTCATCATTAGAATGCTACATTATCACTGAGTGACATAGGATATATTTATATTGTTAATCGAGTTGTTAAGAAACGGGGCGAGCTGCTAGTAAATAACAAAGATATTTTGTATATGTATGACCTGTTTACACAGCGCCATCTAGTCACAAGCTAAGCAAAGCTTTAACTTTAGGAACCAAATAACTGATAAAATAATTATACACTTATAAATATATATTTTTTTGTAATTTTAAGGTTTACGTTTGACCACCATCTCATCTGATGTTAAGTGATGATGCGGTGTAAGATGGAGCACGCTTACCTAGAATCGAATCACTCTCGATTAGAAGACACCCAGATTATATCCATCGGGGAACACCCACTAAGGCAGCTCATTCCACTGTCTAGCGGTCCGTACAATAAACGAATCGTTTTGATTCGAGTTTTTGGAACGTCGACCATAAAGCAATGTCGCTTACAACAAACATTTATCAGAACATAAATGTTTTTCCCGGGTAGGATTCTAATCCACGCTCTACAGCTACTACTAAACAAGCTAACAAAGCAGCTGGCGGTTATACTTTAAAAATTCAAAGAAAATAAGCTAACTTTAATTACAGCCCGACAATCTGTAGAGTTGACTAAACAACGGAACTAAATTTTCAACTCTCACCCAGATATTGTAGTTGCATTTTATATGAGTGACGACGTCACGGTGTCGCTCAAAGCAATTTGCTGCACAGAATAACTGATAGTATGTTTACTCCACTTTGTTTACTATACTGAATAACTGAGTAGGTATGTTGTGTGCACCCCACTTTGTCGTGCCCTTTCCATTTATGGTAACTGCTTTGTATATTATGCGTGTGTTCACGCTTACATTATCACTAGTTTCATTATGTAGGGGGAGGCCAAAGATACGAGCATAATTAAAAATTTAGTTACACTTAAATTTCGTCATTATATTATACTTTAGATAGTTTACCTATATATTAATAGACACATTTTTGTTTTACTTATACAGGATTGTTCACGTTTAATTTTATTGAATACTCTGACTATAGCTTCGGCCACATCCGGTGGCCTTCTTCAAGGAGACAAAGCTGAGTGCAACACGCGCGCGGTCTTGCTTTGCGCTACGGGCTTGCGCGTTGGTGCGCGGGCTGTTTGGGAGTGAGCAGTGCCGAGATGCGCTGCCACCGGTGTGCTCTGGAGCCCTAAATCATCTAAACCTATCTATATCGAATTAATAGAAAGATGGAAAGAAATCTCTGTAAGATGAAATATCTTTATTGTACACAAAACAAAACAGAAAAAGAGCTTGTGCCACCTTTCATTCACTTCTTTCATTCCTTGTCGTTAAAAGCGACAAGGACTGAAAGAACTTTCAAGCAACTATGACATAAAACAAAACAAAAAAGACGACGGGAGATGGCACTAACACTTTTATAATATTAGGGGGGAAAATAAAAACATATGCATATACCTAAAACATAAACATATACCTACAATCGATAAATGAATAAATCATGCTTTTGTAGGTACGTGTGTTTGTCACTGAAGTCTTGAACAGCTGATTTTGATGGCATTTTTGTAGTTTTAGCCCTAAATCGGATCCGTTAGGTTAGGTTAGCTATTAGCGCTACGATCATACACCGGGTTTTCAGCTAGTTTATTATAAGTTAACATAAATGTAACCAAAAACAAAGACTAGCAGTAATAGTCAGTTTATTTCTAGAGCAAGCTACCAGAGTCAATAGTCATTGTTGTATGCTAGATTTCAGGCGTAGTCTATATATATAACTTACTGAACGTGAACTTAGCTGAAGATGGATAAAGGCGCACATAACCACTGGTAACTTATTTGGACTCTTCCACAAGCCTTGCCTTTGCGGAATAATATATAAATCACTGTACTCGTATATACAGTTGAAATTGTGAACAGGCCAAAGGGCACTAAATCTTCGTTCTCCTATTAAGATAATAATCGGCAATTCGCGGACTTCGACCGCTGCGTCCGCAATTTCCAAATTCGGGAAGGGGGACTCGGGTGCATAAATCAAGACACTGTTTTATGAAAATACTAATTTAAGTACGCACCACAGTTTCGCCTGCGTAGACAATTCAAAATTTTATTGTACATTTTGTTGTAATTCATTTTTAAAATAGCGTAAGTAATAAATTTGTAATTACGAAAGGTCGATTCTCAAAATTTCAAATTTCACAATAGTCAAATTATCATCGCAGATACCAAACGTAGAATGATTAAAATGATTAATTCCCTTAGCGCGAAATCTTAATTAGGTGCATATTTAATTCTCAAATTTTGTTATGATTTAAAATTAGGACATACTATCTAAACCTTTTTTAAAAATATTAGTTATGTCGATTCTATAAACGGTTAACATAATATAAAACTTACAAACACTTTTTAACGAACAAACTTTCATAGCATAGCTGTGCCCCGCCGTGTTACCTGGTACATGTCTTCGGGATAAAAGTACCCTATGTGTTAATCCAGGGTCTCGGCTACCTCCATACCAGATTTTATTCAAATCCGTACAGTAGTTTTTGCGTGAAAGAGTAACAAACATCAAACCATCAAAAGTTTCACATTTATAATATTAGTGGGATATTAGTAAGGTTAAGAAGCAAATTACACCACGAAAACATGCCTCACTGATGCCGCGGCGTGATTTCTAGATATTAATTTAATTTAATTTATTTTTTATTCAGAATAGGTTTTTTTTTTTTTTTTCTTATATCATCATAATAACAGGTATCGACGAATTGGTTTTCAGCGAAGCGGGAAGTTTACGGGAAATTGACATTTAGCAAATCTCACGTCACTCAGATATACCTATAGATACTTCAGAAACTCTACCTAAATATTCAAATGCTATGGCATTAAAAACTTTTCAACAACGTTACAATGTTTTTTGTCACACGAATAAATAAGCAAACAGTAAAAATCACACTCGGCCGTAAGTCTCAGCTAAGTCCCTAGTGAAAATATACGAGTTTGATCCTAAAGCGCATATTTTTAACAGATTAATTACAATTTCATCGCATTTCGTGCGGTACAACAATACGAGGGGCTGTCGCCTAACGTTAGTGTCATAATCGTTTGCCCGACCGCAATCCGTTTAGGTAATTTATAATTTTCTCTTGTATACTGGACCTTTAGATTAAAATGCGTACATATAGATACAGAAGACAAATACAATGTGTTTAGCGATATAAATAGGGGTTCTAGGTCCCTTTAAATTCGTATTAGCGCTTTCACTGCTCGTGTTCTCATTCTCGCTCAATCAATTTGATATAATCGTACCAACGCTGCTTTGGATATTCTTTCCAGCAATGATTTATAGATGTTCCGAGGTATTTTATAATAATAATAGAATCTAACTTTATTACACACCAAACATATTTAAATTATAACATACAAATATGAAACATAAACAAGAGAAAAATAATATAACAAAACAATAAATAGTACATATATGACGAATAACGGCGGTCTTATTGCCTAGAGCGATTTCTTTCAGGCAACCTTTAAATGGAAAGAAACATAAAACAGACATTAAGTTGGTGTAAAAAAAACTTATTAAAGGGTTAATGACATAATGCGATTAACTATGAACTATTAAAGCGAATTTTTTTTTTTTTTTATGGAATGGTAATGAAACGAACGATGCGCTCTCCTGATGGTAACAGATAACGCATGCCCATGACCATTTCAGCGATACACAGAACTTTGAGTATCAAAACAAAGTCTGGGGCATCGCTGCTTTGGCGCTGGTTAGTCTTCACAGCCCAGTAATTTCGGTAGCTGCAGTACCCTTCAAACCGGAACACAGTAATGTTTACACACTACTGCTTGGCGGCAGAATTTAGTATACATACATAATGCCGGAGAGTGCCGGAGTCTGTGTTCCCTGTTAGGTACAATATTGGCGTCTTCAAATCTAGAGTAAATAGGTTTCTTCTAGGTAAGCGTGCTCCATCTTAGACCACACTACTGTTTAACATCAGGCAGAGTGTGGTCAAACGCGAACCTATTTTGTATAAAAAAAAAAAAAAAAAAAAAATAATATAACATAGGTAATGTAAACAGTATACAAACAGTAGATCTTCCAAAACTTATGACAAGAAATGTTTGTCATAATCTAGTTCGTTTTACGAGACAGTATAAAAGTATAATTACGTCTAATTCAACTCTTATAATAATCTTATATTCAAGTACTACTTTGCTACAATTCAGAACTGCTTAGTATTAGAATATTACGTATTCTGCGGCGATAATAGTTATCGGTTGGGTTAGCGCTGGAGAGAACTTCTCCGAGTTAGCGCGCCATGGTGCGCGGACTTAACTCATGACAATGAAATTATACCTAGTACACCTACATCTTCAGACTTACTTGCTTAAACTATAAGATAACAGAGAAGTGTTTAACTCAAGCCAAATTGAGGGAAAGAGTTATTAGAAAACGAGTTTCGAAGGGGCAGTGATTTTGTTTCTTATAAGGGGCAGTGAGTCGTAAAAGAGAGTTAGTTTCTTTGCGTCTTTAACATCTTATTTTCACTAGATCTCCAGTCTATTTGTTAGCTCGCTCTTTTCTATGTAACACCTAAATAAAGTAGTTCAATGAGGTTCGCTACAAAAACGCTCTCACGCTGTTAACGTAAGATATTTCAAGCCCAATTTTCCAAATGCTTCCACACATCTCGCCTCTTTCCATTTGACGTCGAACACAAAGAGTTATTGATGGGTCATTAGCGAAACAGGCGTCGGAAATTAAGCGTTCGGAAACCGCCAGCAGGGGGCGCCGGGTGCGACGCTAGGTTTTCAGTTTCAGCATTACGCAATTTCTGTCCGAGGCGAAGTTCGCAACTTAAAACTTTTAGTTGGCATCGGTTTGTTTGCGGCGCGGAACGCCCCAAACGGTCATTACAACAGTGAGCTCGCGAAATTTCCGCTTAAAAGTAATTTGCTGTCTCACTACTGAGCCGAATTTAGGCAACCAAACGTTTGCGAATGCAAAACAAAATGGCCGGTAATGACTGCGCTACTTATAAAAACCAGTTAACTGCGAGTTTAACTCGCGTAGAATAAGAATTCTGTACAATGTATATTTTTATGTTACGTTAAAGATTTTTGTTATTTAGTTGACGTTATATAATTACCTACATCGCATTACAAATTTATATACATTGCGTTGCAGCTTTTACCATAGTAGAGCAAAAAATTAAATTTTTATATTTCTTTTTTTGGGATATTCCCCTTAATACTTAAAAAATAATCCTTAAAACACAGTAATGATAACCTTTTTATCTCTTTGTTAAAAAGAATGCTGCAGAAGCTGTAAAGAGTGGGTCAGTCCTTCGCTGGCTTTTTCTTTAAATACTTCTGAACTTATAACATTTTCTTCATTCTTACTATCAGAACTGTACATTTAATAATAAATAAATAAATATCATAGGGCATTACACACAGCGCCATCTGCCCCCAAACTAAGCAAAGCTTGTGCTATGGAAGACAGATAACTTAAATACTTAAATAGCTGCTAGCTAATGCTTGTCCTGGGTGGGAATCGAACCCACGCCCTTCGGCTCTTGGAGCAGACATACTACCAATGAAACAACAGGGCTGTCAAATTATTAGTATTTTAACTATCTAAACTAGCAACAACACAATACAATAAGTAATAATGATAATGATGAATAATGATTTGTATTTGTGTTTGTATTTGGAAAAATGTCTAAATGATACCAATTACAGGTAACAGTCATACAGAACAGTCAAGTCAACAGTCATGGCTTAGACTTGATAACAAAGGCGCTAAAATGTAAAATCTAGCTTCTATCTTTAGTTCTTTCTAACGAGCCTTTTCTTCGGATGTTGGCGGTGCTTAACCTCGGAAGCTGTAAAGCAGGTCACATTAAAACAGGCGGAATAGTTGCGTTAATTGCGGTTGATGTAGAATTGCGGGTATCACCGTTGCGGTGTTATTATTGCGGGGTTAATGCAACATCCTCTCCTATTACGCTAATCTTATTAGAATAGCCGAGTGCTCTTTTATTGCAAATTTAATGTAGAAATAAACATCTCCTCGGTATTAAGGGTTTATTTCCCCGCCCCCTTGCTCCCCTGCTATAAATAATTTTAATATAATATAAAATCATTATTATATTTTTATATAAAAGTGATGAGACGAACCAAACGTTTTCCTGGTGGTAGTAGGTCATGTATGACATTGCAGTGATACAAGGAACTTTGAGTGTGAAAAATTGTAATGAGAGCAGTTTTTTGTAATATAAATAAATTTTTGATCTAAAGTATATTAATGGTCAAAAGTAATCACATTTTGGAGTAGGTACGAAATCTTGGTTATCAAAATGGTTTGATGGTTATTTCCGATCATTTTACCGATCGTAATTTTTCGAAAGAGTGTCCATTCTTGTTTTTTAGTTTTGGGATTGCATTTCGTGCATTTGCCAGTGTCAAATATAATATTTTTACGTACCTACTTATATCATGAAAAATCAAGTTAAATATGACTATGTCCCAGTAAGTCAAAGTAGAGTCCAGTCATGCCTTAGAATTGGCGACTTTGCTACAAGTTTCGCTGAAGTTTTGGATGCAACACGAAAAGTCAAGTTTCATAATTATGTCACTTTCCCAATAATTCAATTCATTTGCTCAATAATTCGACAGTTAATAAACAAACACCCAAAAAACACAAGTTTTGGAAAAAATACAGTGGAGTGACACGACCTTCTCCAAGTTCATTCTATACGTATTCTATGTGTATTATCGGACAGGGAGAGATTGAGAATAAATAAAAGCGTCAATTTCTTAAAGAGGCCCTCGAAAAAAAGGGTTCACTTCTTTATAAGTTCGTTCCACCCATTTCACTAAGACGATACCAAAAGGGAGATAAAGCAAACGTGCAGTTCCTATCAACGAATGGAGAGTGTTTACGGACTTCGCCGAGTGTACCCTTCCAGGCCTTTGTCGCGAGTGTCCGTCGCACTGTAAGTGAGGTAAGCCCTAAGAGGATTGGGGCTCCTTCAACTTTTATTGGTGTTCCGTGTAGTGAATGAAGAAACGGATTATTAGAGTTTTCATACTGATTACGTCGAGTAAAGGATTAGGTTGTATCTTTAGCTCTCCGGTGACATGTCTACAAAATTCTGGTAAGTAAAGCTGCTCTTTTACAACTGACGAAATTTTATTACTTGAGTCATTTATCTTATAAATATGTTGGACCCAGCCGTCAGAGACTAATATAATTTACCCAAAAACAGTTAAATATAAGCACATAATTAACGAGATTCCTGGATTAGTATAATCCGTCTTCGAAATCGTAATCTGGACACGTCTGTGAAAGCATTTGAAATTCTCATTGTGAATTGAAAATCCTTCCCTCAAAGGTTCGCGATAATGGCGTCAAGTGGGTTTCTTGTCACGTGCCTTTGATGGATAGTGATGTACTACTAATATCTAGACGGACTTATGCGCCGAGACACTAAGTCCTGTTGAAAATAGCAAACGTGAAGTGCTATTTTCTCGTGGAAACTTTGATTCAGTTTAATTTTTTGTGAAAATTTCATGTCACAAGCAATGACTATATAAATAAATAATATGGTAGGATATTACACACAGCGCTATCTGACTAAAAACTAAGCAGAGCTTGTGTTATGGAAATCAGACAACTGATAGAATACATAAATACGTTTTTTTTTTTTTGTAAATACATTAGATATAGAAAGTGAAAGTTGGTAAGGATGAATAGATCGATAGATGGATATTTGTTATTATTTAACGCAAAAACTACTGAATGGATTTGCATGAAATTTGGTACATATATAGTTTATGGTTTGGATAAACATATAGGATACTTTTTGCTACTGCAAACTGAACAAACTTTTGGTTAAATTCCACGCGGACGAAATTGCGCGTAACAGCTATTATTGTACCTAATAAAATGAAGTGAAATCATAGTAAGTTTCGCAGGTAAACAAAGGCGGAGACAAGATGTAATATTAATCTGAATAAAAAGAATTCAAATAACCGGAAACAGATGTCATGCAGAGAACCGAGTCATTAAGTATGCATACGTGTCGCGTTGAGGTGAATGAAATGATTCACAACGAAATTACAGCCATTATTGTGTCACTCCTCATTCCGAATGTAAAAAAATGGTTACAGTTTTACTTGCAGTTAAGTTGGTGATTCAGTTAAGGAAAGCTGTTATTTCCTAATCATTCTTCACATTGCTTTAAATTGCATATTATAAAATTAAATGTCATGTATATTTTTTAAATGAAAAATATCTACGTTAGGGCACCAACTCGCATGAAAGAATGCGACTGTGCGGCCGAGGATGGTGCACGTTAATCTAGAAGAAATGGATTCATTCAAACCTTAAAAACGTCCAAATAGTAATTCATAGGAAACAAAGAAGCTGGTAATGAGTACCATTCATGGGCAGTACGCATCAAAAAAGTGGTGCCGAATCCGTGTACGAGTTTGCGTTTGAGAAAGTCCACAAGGAAAGGATGGTAACGTGCCCTTTCATTTACTTGTCATATAGAGAAACTTAATAGGTGGAATAAGGTCTGTTGACAATCCTCAAAATACATATTTATTCATTCTAAATTGTATGTGTTAAAAAAAATCGAAATTGTTTCGCGTTGGATCACACCCTGTCTGATTTTAAGCAGAAGTGCGTAGTAGTTATGTTTATCATCAGGACTTAATCGCGCATTAAATACTATGAAATTTGTTTTATTTATTTACCTCGATACCACTCGTTTTTTTTTAGTGTAAAAATTAAGGAGACGAACGAGACGCGCTTTCCTAATGGTAAGAGATAACGCCTGTCCATGAACATTGCAGCGATACACGTTTGAGCAGCAACACAAAGTCCAGGGTATTGCTGTTATGGTGCTCATTACTTTGAGACTGTATGGTTAGTCTCAATAGCCCTGTAATTTTGCTAGGTGCAGTACCCTTCACTCCGAAACAGAGTAATGTTTACACACTACTGCTTGGCGGCAGAATATCTGGTACTGTCATGTTACACTATTCGTGTTCACGAGGTGACTAATCGTAAGAGTTGAGTAAGCTTTATTATTTTTATAAGTTTCATCTTAGCGCAATAAGAAATTCCCCTCATTCTCATCCCTATCGCACACTATCCATTGCCCTCATACGACCTCACTCGTGACTGAAATTGGCCTCGCCCTAAACACACGGAAAGTGTTTTAAAACGCTCGCTCTCCACCAAATGAATATGTCCCCATTTCTACATTGGAACTAGGGACATTGGAACTGGTAACATCGGTCGGGAGTTCCAAATGGCCCTACTTGAGAATGTTATGTGCCTGGAAACTGTAATGCGATGTTCGGGTTCCCAACCCGATCTAGAGTTTATTAAAATTGTAAAAAAATATAGAAAGAAAAATTAACTATCGTTTATGTAAAATTGAAAAATTCTTAAGAGTTTTCTATCCCATTTCACTTGTTCAATAGAAAGGATATCAAAATGTTTTCGTGTTAAATGATTTTGAAATAAATCTTTGTAAATAAAAATCATTTGACACATGTATGATAGAATGTTTCTCGAGAAAAGATTGACCGAATTGTTAGAAAGTCGACAGGGAAAGCCGGAAATATGGATAGTGTAAAGTCTCCAAAACAAAATGTACCGGTACATTTTGTGATAACTTTATTTTTACTTAGTGGTAGCTCTTCTTAGTACGAGGTTGTCTTGGTAGGTGCTACAGTACTAGATATACTGCCGCCAGACAGTAGTGTGTAAACATTACTGTGTTTTGGTTTAAAGGGTACTAGGATAGCTATGTTATTATTTTTAGTGTGTGCAATAAAGAATTAATCAATCAAAGCTAGCGAAATTACAGGGCTGTTGAGACTAACCATCAAATGTCTCAGTGTAATGAGCGCTAAAACAGCGATGCCCTTTTGTAACTCAAAATTCTTCATATCGCTGCAATAGTCATAGAAAAGCGTTATCTCTTACCATCAGGAGAGCGTTGAGTTCGTCTCATTACGTTTATCATAAAAAGTAGCTTTCTTGTTGATTGTTTGTTTATTGTGAAAGTGACATTCTCAATCCATGTTATTTACAGAAAGCACAATAATTTTGTAGCTCATTCAAATTTCTATGAATATGATTCAAAAGAATACAATTTTCACAATCCACTCCCACGATTGTGTTCGATTTCCGCCTCCGACCGGTTTATATGCAAAAGAGAAAAAGTTCCCAACAAAGTTCGCATAAAACTATATTTCAAACGATCCGCTCAAAGAAAACACGTTATTTCCTTTTGAGACAGGCGGCCGATAGAGGAACAATAACTTCGTAAGAAACAGAGCGTGCAACAAAGGGAGCTTAACAATGAGATCTTCGTTTGGGCTAGGCTGAGCTGTAGTTAATGAATAGTCGATACTTGTGCGGAAGCTGGTGTAATCTGTGCGTGTCGTGAGGTATCACTGGCGCAGCACGGCTGGAGCCCGCAAATTAACCAACGGAGAGCTTCAGACGTGATCCCTAATTTTCAGATACATCTCCGGGAATAAATAGGGGATTAGGGACGGCGCCTCGCGCGTAAATAACTTGGCGTCACAGCTTCCAGGGTTCGGGAGATAAGGAGCGGGTGAAATTGCCCTCCGAGTGCTAGACGGGAGCGAAGCGTGGAGAGCGTCGACATCAGTGTTTAACATCAAACTATTCCACGAAACGCCGCGGTTTTGCTTTGCATATAGATACAGCATTCAATTCTGGTTGTATCACGAATGTGCGGTAGAAACGGGTTTATTCAAATTTTATTGCAACTTTTATACAAATAGCGAATCGGCATCACAACATGAAAATTTCACTAGCAATTTGTCGCGCGACTGCTATCCTCCAAGCCTGTGGCGTTACGTTTATCCCAGAAATAAAGTTTTATTTGCCACTACAATGCTCTATTTTCATGCTGTGAACAAACAACTCACCCCGAATTTTGTTTAGCGCCATGTTTCTGATTTTTTCACAGTTATTTTTGAGGTGTTTAATATATATTTCAAAATGTATTATCTAATACATTTTACCAGTTCACTAGATACATTACAAATGAATACTGCAGTAGTGTGTTCGGGTTTGAAGGGGAATAGCAGCTAGTGTATTTACGGAGCTATTAAACAGTTACTCAAAGTACTGGGTACCGCTGGTCATGGACAGGCGTCCTTTTAGAAAGAGAAAAACATTTCATTCGTCTAATTAAGTTTATATAGAAAAAAATCTTGTTTCAACAAAGCAATCAGCAAAGTTGCAATTGTAATTTTAACTAATAAAGAGAAAACTTTCCTATCTGTTCGGTCGAAATAGCTATACTAATAATAATATTATTATGCTAAAAAGCTTGTTTGTTTGTTTGTTCGAACGCGTTAATCTGTGACACTACAAGTCGGATTTGAAATTATATTTTTCTCATTTTTTAAAGTTAGGCTATATTGATTTAGGCGTTACTTTGCGGATGTTCATTTTGAGTATTCAATGTATAATTATAATTATGACAATATAATATGTATTTAGTTTTTGTTTTAATTTATTTAACATTTAAGTTTATGTCAAATTTAAGTTTTAGATAGAAACTAATATAATGTTTCGGAAAGATTTTTAAAATTGTCATAAAGTTAGTTATATTTCATTTGAATCCTCATCACTGTTGTAACCAAAACAACTTTTAAGGGGAGATAAACTAAATATATACCTTGAACACATTTTAAAACTAATACCCGAGTCCGTCTCAAGTGGAATTGCATAAGTTACAACGCGTTTTGTTAAACACAAAGGGCTTTTAACGCATCCAAAGCGTAGTAACACCATGCGAGGTAAACCTACATCATGCAAACTCCATTGTTTCATACGCATACTTTAACACCGTCTGATATGCTATATTTACGGTACTTTGGAACAAATGAAATCTCTCCTCTGTTAAACTAAGTACGTGAGTGTACAAGTTACGTTACAATGTTTTTTTAGGTAAAAATAGTGAGACGAACGAAACTTTCTCCTGATGGTAAGAGATAACATGCCCATATCCATTGCAACAGAACTTTGAATAACAAAAATAAGTCCATGGTAACGCTCCTTTTTTTATATTGTTGTAAGGTTAGGTGTTTGACCACAGCTCACCTGATGTTAAGGGAAGGTGTGGTCAAAGATGGTATAGCACACCTAGCCTGGAATGCAACTGGCTCTCGAGTGAGGCTGCCGGAACACACCGTTTGGTGCTTGGCGGCAGATTTTCAACTTGACTACCACCATGCTATGGTTCCCTCACGATGTTTTTCCTTCACCGGCAGCTCAAGCTCATTGTTGGGGTTTGAACCCACGCCCTTCGGCATGCGAACCTACCGCGCTAACCACTGAGCTATCATCGCTACGATCGCTTTGGCGCTCACTACTTTGAGACATTTGATAGTTAGTCTCAAAAGCCTTGTATTCTCGCTAGCTGTAGTACCCTTCAAACCGGAGCTCGGTAATGTTTACACACTACTGCTTGGCGACAGAATATCTGCCACTGCGATAGTGCCTACCTAGACGACCTCCTGCTGAGGAGACCAAGTAAAGAAAATTTAATTACCGCGAAAAACATTGTGCTAACATAATCGTTTGTTTCTATTTTTCGGCAGTCCTTGTGTGTTTTGTTTTCTTTTAAACCACCCCAGTATTCAGATTAATAAAACAAAATTAATTTACATACATACATGTATACATACATAGATACGGTTGCAATATTATTACAAGTGATTTCACAATCTGGAGAGTAACGTTTTTCATATTTAATATCAAAGAGAAATATTTTAAGCAAGTGTACTTCGAACAACATCTTGTATGTGACAACTGAAAAATGCGCGGTCCTCTCGACCCAACTCTCGTTAAAAATAACCAGATATTCGTCACAACGTATATCCATCGACACAAAGCGCGTTTAGAGATGCGCTATGATAGAACAACGATATTTCAATTATATGGAAATACTCTTTTTTTTATTTATCCTCGGCAAGTGGATACGAAGTCCTTTATCCCTCATCTTCACATGTATGCAATATATATTCCAATTTATGTCTAAAATCTTTAGTTACAGTCAAAGTTTAGTCTTGGTCAAGTCCAGTCCGTGCCGGTCGAGATCGGATCGAATACGTCGGCCGAGTCGTGCCTCAGTAAAATAGTGGCGATTTTCTACTATAAATTTCCTGCACTTGCGGTTATAATTCGGCGCTTTATAAATAGAGTGTTTCATTTATAAATTATATACATAAACACTCTGAAAACACAAGTTTTTAATGTTATGCGGCAACTACTTTTCCACGTTCCCGCTAAAACTCTCCGTTGATGTTATTTTGTAAAATGAAAGTGAATTAAAATATGAAGAAAAAATTTGATGGTATTAATAGAAAATGTTATTATTTTTTTATATCTAAGTAAAATACATCGACAACAATGTACATCGAGTGTCGACAACGTCAAATGGCTTAAGTATATATCCCTTATTCTAAGTATCTATCGTAAAGGTCTAGTCTGAAGGGTATTGTTAGAATTCGCGACGAGTGTTGGTCGAAGTTTTTTGATGTGGCTCGTAACAAACTTCAAGTTTCAAGTTTGGGGAGAAGGGAGGCAAAAAATGTTAAAGGGGAACAGCGATGCGAAATGAAGAAATTTTATACCTACGTCAAAAAATATATTTTTGCGCGTGTGATGTGCTCTCGAATATATGAAGGGCTTGGACTTAGCTGCCAAAAGTTTGTGAAATTATAACTACTGGAACTAATTTGTCTTTTTGCACGACTACCTAAAAATGGACTCTTTTCATGTATGTATGTGACTCTCTTTATTCCACCATAACTTTTAAATATCTAAACAGATTCGGATGTATGAAGTATCGTTAGAATCTTTACATCATCCCGAGTGACAATTGCGCAATTGTGTTTTCTGTTTCATTGTTTATATTAGTGGTAGGTTAGTCGTTAGTCGTCAAAGATGGTAAACACACTTAACTTTAAATGGGGCATGTCAAGTGAGGCTGCCTCAACACATAGACACTTGACGAAAGGCTTTCAACTTGAGGATGGTGGCCAGTTAATAAAAGTACCCTAAAATCATGCCATGATTTCCTCACGGTGTTTTCCTTCATCAGCAGCTCAGGCTTATTACTAGGATTTAAACCAAGCCACGTGTGATCCGACCACGCTAACCACTAACCTATCATACCACAATTAAACATATATTATGTTTGTTCTGTGTCTGGGTGATCTGTATATATTATAAGTACGTTTTTACAAAAAAAAAGTATTTAAATATTCTATAATAATATAAGACACAAACAATACTAAATGTCAATGAGGACAGATTGCAACAAAAAAAAGTATTCTATCAGTCATCTGAGTTCCATAGTACAAGCTTTGCTTAGTTTGGAGTCAGATGGCGCTGTGTGTCATTGCTACATCCAGATTCCAGACTAACATAATAAAAACGTTTATAACTCCTATCAGACTTTCTGTTTGTTACCTTCTCACGCCTAAACGGCGGATCTGATCTTTCTATAATTCGACAAGAAGATACCTTATAAATCATGCTGAGTATTAACATAGGCTGCTTTCTTTTATAATTTTACACTATACATTTGTCCATAGTCCACGCAAACAAAGCCATGGGCAACAGCTAGTATAAGATAAAACTTCTTATTTCTTGATATTTCGTCTCTCTTTATTTCCTTTTTGTTATCATTACATTATTATAAAAATGATTTATCAATGTTCGGTTCGCGTATAAAAGATACGTGGGGCGTTCTACTTTTCTACCGACAATGACGTGTCTCCTCAGGAAAAAAAAATCTGTATCCGTCCTAAATTGCAGTTTCTCAAATTTTATTGTCACAAGATTTTTTGGACCATATAGTCATTATAATAACACTAAAATCCCGTTTTTATTGTTTTTGCTTTTTACAAAATTATTGTGACATAGTATTCGAAACGTGTGACAGAGGTGTTTTACATACAAATAAAGCGTGTCCCTTTACGCTGCCTAATGTTACAAAATGATGTCGCTTAAAAAAATCATATAGGACCCTATAATATAAAATTATTTATTGAAATGCTGAAATATTGTCTTTAGATTAATAAAAATATAATAAACGTAAAGGTTCATACTATTAAGCAAAAAAATATTTTATCCTTGGGTACGGCTGCATATGTTTTTTCTTGCTATCTTCCGTCACGCATTTCGCAAAACAAAAAACACGCCTTAGCTGTTTGATCTTCAACACTAAACAACAGCACGGTTTCCTTCTCCTCTCGGCTTTAAGCCTTGAGACCCCACCCTGGAGCGAGCCGAGTTAGGCGCCCGCTGGTAGTGAACTAGAGGTGCGTGTGTTTATTCGGCGACCGCTCTGTCACGTAAGTTACTACTTTAAAATATTATTGTAATTCCCATTTATTTACGTAATATTATTATTTCCCAGTATATCTGTCATATTTACTCACTTTTACGAACAATTTGTAATTTTATGAACGTTGAAATCCTCGAACACTGTTATTTTACACCTCTGTCACGAGGCACCTCTGTCACAAAATAACTGTGACGGGAGTAGTATAGCTCGTGACGGAGTGGTATTTTTTGTCAGAAACTTTGCCGTAATTGATTTTCACAATAGTTAATTGATATCTTTTGTATTCTATATATTACATTATCAATTATTTTATTCATTTAAGGTATTATCATCAGGGTAATTAAATAATAGCGTTATCTGCGACGGAAAAGCAGTGACGTTGTCGTGAAAAAAGGAAACAGGACCCTGAAAAAGTCGTAGAAGTGAAATGATAAGACTTAGAAAGATACCATGCTTGCAAAAAGCTAGTCAAAGATCTGACACCAAGAGTACACAGACAAATGAAAATAAAATGGCAAGTTAGAAACAAAAAGAGAACAACAGAAAGCTTTGCAGAACGTTCTAATGAATACTCGACTTCCACACCTGTTCCTTCAAACCCCAGGTTACTCCTTTAATTCCTAGATCTCGTTCACTAACTCCAACCTCATCCGCTGCTAGAGCAAGGGGAAGAGAAAGAGTTAGCCGAGACAGATCGAAAATTTATAGGCAAAATATGAAACTTCAAGGCCATGTAAAATTAATTATAGAAAAATACGAAAATACAAGGAAAGACTTCATCGCCAAAAAAATTAAAGAAGACAGCTTATTACATAATATACCCAAACCAAAAAATTAAGATAAATTTAAAAGCGCCGAATAAAGAAGAAAAAAGAAAATACATATAGTATTTTGACAAATGCCATTAAGGAACATTACAAAAACATTAAAAACAAAAACAAAATGAAACACTGCTCCAAAACAATCCTATCCTTTCCTACAAGACACAACAATTAACCGTTCGGGACTAAAACTTCAACTGTTTCAAGAGACTTTGGTAATAAAAAAATGCTGCACAACAAATATTATTTGCTAGCTTTATTTTTATTAAGTTGCTGTTTATAAAAGTAAAGCTAGGTAGGTAGTTAAGCCCAACCTCAGATTAAAAAGAACCATTGGCTGATATAAATAAACAACATAATAATTAGAGCTCCTACAAAGAGATTTTATGAGACTGTTGTATAACATTGTATCATCTTCATCTTCTGAAGTAGTATTACTACTTCAGAAGATGATCAGCCTCTTCAGCCTCTCGTTAATCAGAAAAAACCTGTGCACATAAAACCAGGTGCTTCATGTGACCTATCTGGAGACCCATTATTAATAAAAAATGGTATTATGTCAGTAAAAGTACCCAGTAGAAACTAAGTGGAGTACACCTACTTAGGAGTTGAAAAAAGTTGTGTGGATGCAGATGGAGATGTTCAGGTGATATTTTATAAAACTGTTGTTGACACTGACAAAATATTTAAATTAGTAAAATCAGATGTATCAGATGTGATGTTTGAAAACTTGATAAAAATGATTACGGTTAAAAGAGGAAGGCGTGTTATAGAAGTATTTGAAAAGTCGAATAAGAGAAAAGAAAAGATTAGTCTGATTTTACGTGCACCAAATAATGATTATACCAAGAAATAATATCTTATGTAGCATTGTAAGAGAAGCCTTATGTTTTGTTATCCTTTTTAAAAACTTTCAAAACCTTAAAGGATTAAGTTTAAATGTTGGCCTATTAATATCTACCATTCTGTCATACTCTAGCACAATTTTGTCCCCCTTGTAATTAAGCATTAAAGCAGCATATGTTCAGTTTATTGAAAACATATACACTAAAATAACGTATTATATTATTATATATTGACCATAAAAGGTAGTAACAGAATTTCAGCTATGTTTATTTCAATTATTTGCAAAATATTTCAAAGTTTGTTGTCTTAATGAGCAAAAATGTGACAGAGTGGTATTAAATGTCATTTTTTATATTATATTTGTAACAAGAATTGGGATAAATCGTGTTCGATAATAATAAATGCTTGTATTCTAGTTATGCCAAGTTAAAAAAACTGTAAATTTGATTTGACATAATAATTAATAAATATATTAGTTTGTGACAGAGGTGTTTATTTTTTCCAACTATTCCGATAAAACTTAAAATAAATAAAAAGTAAATAACAAAACTTCGATGCACTATACATATCTGAAATCTTCGATAACTGGACAATAATGTAAAAATACATTTTTTTGAAGAATTACACTTTTATTTTTTTTTGAAATCTAAAAATTTATCACTCAGATTGTCGGTAGAAAAGTAGAACGCCCCACGTGTATATTTGGCTACTTTACACCTGTAGCCCGTGGGAGTGTTCGTAATAATATTTTTTCTTACGCAACGCTGAGCACAATGGGCATAATTTTTGCGAGCACATAATTAAAGTCTGTAATAATCCCTTTTGATATTTCCATTGTAACCAAAAGGTGGCCGGAATGAGTTACACGACGTCATATTTCGAGCTCGCTCTTGAGAGCGGTCCAGAATCCCTATAATTGTGATAAATCACCTCATATCCCTTATAGAAGGGCGCCAGGCTGTGCTAATGGCCGATACTCGAAGAAAAAGGCATTTGTATAGAACCTTTCGCGGGTTCCGAGCGTCGGAAAACTCTGAGCGAGAATAAGCGTAAGCTTTGAAGAGATGAAAATTTCTAGACATATAAAGTTTCTTTGGTTAGATTCTTACATTATTTCAAAATGTCGAGCGTTGTGCATTACTGGGTTTGGGTTTTCTATGAGAAACTTCTAAGCATTCAATGGTTACTATTATTTACTCGGTGGTAGATCTCCTAAGCAGGAGGTCGTCTAGGTAAGTACCACCGCAATACCAGATATTCCCCCGCCAAGCAGTAGTGTGTAAATATTACTGTGTTCCGGTTTAAAAGGTACTGCAGCTAGCGAAATCACTGGGCTGTTGTAACCATCAAAAGTCTCAAATTAATGAGCACTATAACAGCGATGCCCCGGACTTTGTTTTGCTACTCAAAAATCTGTGTATTGCTGCAATGGTCATGGGCATGCGTTATCTCTTACCGTCAGGAGAGCGTATCGATCGTCTCATTACTTTTAAATATTAAAAAAAAACTATTCTCTGAATGAAAATAATCATTTGTACCAAATTATCTAACAGGACAGTTTATTATGACTGCTTCAAAAACTGTGGGGCGTTGGTTCAAAACAAACATTTGATAACAAATGTTTACTCGGTGTCCGAGTGTTCTGTAAAAAAAAAGTAAAAAAGTATTTCTTACATAATTATATATAATGCGCTGTGTGAAATGTCACACAAAATATTTATATTTATTTATTTATATTCTATTTTAAAATACCTACTAATTGTTATTAGGTATATTTTTTTGAATTTGTGTTAACTAATCAGATTTTGTGATTTAAAAAAATACGCAATCATGGGGACTGCCTACATAAGTGAAAACTTAAAACACGTCTCATGACGGTGACGTAAGTTTAGCCCCTTCCAAAAAATTGCTCAAATCGGCTAAAGAAGTTTTCACTTCAAAAAAAATGAAAACGCTTTGAATTATTTTTCAGTCCGTTAAGTAACCAATTGGTCCATAGTGTCGAAGTAAACGAACACGCCGATTCTCCATCCGCATCGAAATTGGATCACGAAATTGAAATGAACCGAATCAGAATATTCCTATCTAATCAAATAGTTACGACTATTGTTGCATTGCAGCATTTATACGAGATTTCATAAAGGAATTTATGATACACTAAAATTCCAGATCTAGAGAGATAATCAAAAAGGAAATAAAATATGCCATTGCCGCAGACTGTGTTACGACATGATATGATTATACTTCGGAATCCTCGCTTCCATTCTCTAATATTGTGACGAGGGGCGGCGGGCGCACCGCAACTCCAGTCTCGATGCTTGATTTGACGCACAAATTGCCTCCATCAAGTAGAATCACGTAAATTAATTCCACATACATCCAAAAATCAAAATCACGGCCCACGGGCGCTACCGGCATCAATGGCGGATATACCCGGGCTTAAGACTGATGCCCCGTGATCCGACCCGCCCTATCCCGGCCTGATTAGGCAGCAGTAACCCCGGACGGCGTTCGCTTCACCTCTAAAGTTTCTAGGATCGCGGAGTTCACTGTTAAGGGCCTTAACTACCTCTCACACACATTTACACTGTTTTGTATAATGATTGTGAACGTCCAAAGACTACATACTGCTTTCAAATGTTTTAGAGAAAATTACGTTTTTAATTCTTATGACGTGACAAAAAATTAAAAGTTTTATTTTTTAATCAAGTGAAATGTAACTATATCGAAACGAAATTTTATCAAAATATCATGCGTGTTAGATCTAATATATAGTTTTTAGAAATGATTGAGATGAGAAACCCGCCGAAGGAAGGTGGCCAGAATGCTGGCAGTACTGCCGCGCTGGCTGGCAATGCTAAGTTTAAGATTCTAAATTGTTTTATATATTCAATTATTTATGTACGAGACAGCTGTATATGTATATGTGACCACAGAAAAGCAAAATCTTACCTTTCTTTTTTCAGAGACCGTAACAAAATGCCTTAAGTTTCTAGGACCGCAGAGAATCACAGTTAATGATCAAGCTTCGTCGGAAAATAAACCCGTGAACTCTGTAGGAAGCCGGCAATTCAAAATTCACAAGAACAATATTTTACCTTTTTAACGTTGAGGTAGATTTTAAAAAACACAGACCTTTGGGAAATCACGAGGTGGTGGCCCGGAAATGGAGTGTAACGTCTTCCCGACGTTGGAATATGCTCTTTGTCTCGTTGGGAACAAGGTTCTGCAGAAGAGAGATACTCGTAATATTGCAAGTTTGTTTCAAATGAGTTGGTTCACGATTCGCACTGTTTCCATTTCGCAGATGCAATCTTCTTGCTATTCCGCTTTCAAGCGACAAGTAAACAATTAATTTATGTTGTTTTAATTCTAGCCTACAGTTTTCTGTGTTCGCTTTGTATATCGTTGACAACTTTGTGACCTATGTTTGTAAAATTATCTACGTTTTATGCATTTAACTGGCGTTTTGTGATCATACATGTCAGATAGTTCATAAAAAAAATTCTCAATGATGTGTGAAGTTTACCAAGCCGCACTTGAAAAAACAGGGCTGGTTCGGAAAATGCAACTAACTGGACGTTTTTTTTTCTACTTTCTTTAACGGAAAGCTCCTACCGTGACTGGCGGAAAATTAACCCTCTTCCATAAAGTTGATGGCAGCTTTCTAGGTCGGATTTTACGAGAGTTGCCCAACAACGTCGCGAGCTTGCGTCGCTTTTTTAAATTATTGCGCGTTCGAGGAGACAATTTAAGAAATGTATTGTAGCAATGCCTACTCCGATCCCGAGGATTACACCGAGCGCGACAATTTGAGAGCAACGCGAAAAAATAACCTTCTACCACGTTTTTTATGTGGCGTGTGCGAGTTTGTCTTATAGCGTATGTAGACATTGGATTAGACTCTTCTGAAACGTGACACGAGAAATTCTGCCTTTATTTCTAATATATAAGACAAACACGAATTTTTTCAGAAAAACGAAAAAACAAATCATACCCACCTACTTTATTTTCCACCTCATCTCCATGAGATTGCTCTAAACGATGAGGTTACCAGAATGTTTTTATTTATTTATTTATTTATAAAGTTCGCCAACACAGTGTACACCAATACATTAAAAATAAAATTACAAATGTCAAGATAAGTGTTACAGCAATTATAGGCGAAGACGGCGCATTACAATTAAATATTCAGTCAAAATTAAATAATAGTAAAAAAAAATTGTCAATACTAATTAAGTCAAAAGCTACAAATACGAATTCATCATTACATGGTCAAAATTAAATTAGATAATTATACAAGTCAACAATACAATAATTTAAATGTCATCAGCTAAGTTAATATTGCGGATATTGTTGTTATTGTTTTGTTTTTCCAATCTTTAACAGGAAAATGACTAACAAATTATTAAAGCAACTACAGGACCTTCTTTTTTTGTAAGCTCTATAACCAATTATTGCAGAATAGTTAAATGTATAAACTGGGAGCCACGGATAGCCGATTTTGCCGTGGCTGCCTTCAGAAGAACTAAACTGGAGAGCATGTGTTGTGGCACTGGAAAACACATTAGAAACTAAGATTGCTATTAGATTGCATGAGACAGCTTCATCTTCATCCATTTCACCGCAAAGGTCTGATTATATTATACCATTATCACCACTTCTATCTCACTCACTGGAACTACTATGCTGGCGGTCCAGAGTCTAGCTCCGGTACTTCAACGTACTTTTCATATAAAACACACAAACAGACACACACACACGTACATACTTAGTATGACCAGTATTATGCTGAGGTGAGCCCTTATTTTGTAACTGTTTGTTTCTGTTTGTTCGTTTTTGTGTTTTTATGTTGCAGAAAAAAATCTTTTTCTTTTTTTCTTTCTTTCAAAACACTTCATTTGTTTCCGGAATAATACGATCAAAAATCAACTAGTTATGAATGTATGTTTCTAAGCGTGTTTGTTTTTTAAAACTCGATTATCATTATAGTAATAAACAGTAGTGTTGCCAAATTTTTTGAACATTAGCAATCTTGTGCTGATTGATCTCGATACGAGCACAACGCAGACGCCGCAAGCCGAGCCGCAAATAAAAACCACTGTTATTTCGTTATGAAACTTATCTGCGGCATAATTAATTAGCGTTCGCAGACAATTTCATTAGGGCAAGCCGAGATAACAGATGGACCGTTCAATTACCGCCAGCGGCCGCATTGTTAATGTTATTAATGGTCTAATACCGCAAAGACAAAGCCGGTATTCCCCGTACACCGCGTATAACCGGTATTGTTGGTATACCCGAAAATTTAAAGTTACCCGTGTGCGGTGGTGACTGATGCGGTTATAAAATTAGGCCCTTATTTGAGCAGAGCGTCCTCAATCAGCGATTCAGAACGTGATTTAAATTAATTACGGGATGCTGCTTACGTCACAAAGCTTCGGCAGCCAAGTTGGGAGGTTTGGCGGGAACGCGGAAAGAGTCGTGTCGCTCCATTGTATTTTTTTCCAAAACTAGTGTTTTTAAAGTTATGTATAAAAATAATGACTTTTCATGTTGCTTCCAAAACTCCATAGAAGCTTATAGTAAAATCGCCACTACATACACCAAGGCACTTGACTAGACTTGACTAAGACTGGACTTTGACTGTAATTATAGATGTAAGACATGACTTGCAAAATACGAAGACAATCCAATAAGGATAAAAAAGCTGAAGACTGAAGAATGCACACAAAATACAGAAACATTGAAACTGGCAGAATGCACAGAGTGCGATGCCAAGAAGAAAGAGTCAAAACCCATCTCGAGGAAACCTACATATTTGAGTTCTTAAAAGCGTGGTAGACTATGGGCCTTACCTTTCTCATAATGAGAAAAGACTAGTGCTCAGCAGTACGTCTGTTTATAATAAAGCAGGGTTAATTTGGATTTGCGTTAGTACTGTGGGGTAGTTTGTTGGGGGGGCCTTGACGAAGAAGTTAATCACAGGTTTAGAGATAGTACGGGTGCTTTGGTTCGTTCCTGGCCCAGAGGTTGGCCATTGCCATTCAGCGTGGGAATGCGGCGAGTATGCTGTGGCACCTTCGCACTGGGAATGTTCAGAAGCGGCCGGGTGGGTTATTTGATTACTTTTTAAGTATTGATTTTATTTTGATATGTATAATGTGTTTATTCTGTGAAATTAAACATAAATGAATGTTAAAAATAAATACGTTATACGATTTTTTACATGGAACGAATAGAAATACGCCATCAATAATAATTATACCAAAGAAAGGTACTGGTATTGCCATGTTGTTTAAATGCATTTATGTTTAAAATGAAATGGTCTTTTGTAATATACTTCTAACTAGTTGCCAACAAAAAAAATGCTTCACAATCATATCTTCCACAAGGAATCCTTGAAATATACGTAAATAAGGCCGCCACTTGTGTCACTAGTTAATAAGGTTTTTTGTTATCTGTACTCTTTTCCATTTATGATGTGCACAATAAAGAGTTATATCTATCTATCTATCTAAATATAAGAACAGCCAACATAATATCACATAAAATAGCATGCATTCAAATTCATCATGCAAACATCTAGCGGTGTCTGGGTACAAAATGTACTCTCAACGCAAAGTAACGGGTTTGGATTTCAAATTAAGCCCCCATTATCATACTACCAGAAATTCAAACTGCATTAACTAAGACAATCCAATCTCGGTATCTTCCGAGCGGTATCTAGGTCCTAATTCAGTCTGTGAGTAAATATGTATGCATATTGCTCGAATTACCATTTTATCTCTGCACTCGATTTAATATTCATATATACGGTGCAAGCGCATATTCCTGTACTATCATATACTATCACGCAGGACTGCAGGTACTAGTTTATGTGGGACGGACTTAGGACGAGAAAAACAAAATATTATACGGGTGACGTGCTATACGTGCTATATCATGGAAAGAATATACGATGGTGTACGTGTGACACAGAAACAATAAATGAAATTAATTGTCTCGTGCTGTTAAGTATAAAAAAAATCTAGTAAAAAAAAACTAAAAAAAAATATAAAAAACTGTACTGTACTGTAAAGTACCTACTGTCCAAAACTATAAAAGTAGCCCCCTGCTCTTGACACGTTTTCCAACGTATGATCTACACACATCTCGACGCTGCAAGCGAGACGTGGAGCAGGGTAGCGCCTGTGTAGGAATGAGTTTGAATGAAAGTCATAATCAGTAAAAATAAATAAATAAATATCGTAGGACATTACACACAGCGCCATCTGGCCCCAAACTAAGCAGAGCTTGTGTGATGGAAGTCAGATAACTGATAGAATATATATGTACTTTTTTTTGTAATTGCATACTTATAATACATACAGAACACCCAGACACAGAACAAACATTTATTGATACATAAAATGTTGGTTCGATTCCCGCTCAGAACAAACATTTTATGTATCAATAAATGTTTGTTCTGAGCGGGAATCGAACCCACGCCCTCCAGCTTTTAAGGCAGATATGCTACCAATGAGCCAACAGGGTTGTCAGGGCTGTGTACGTTTTTTGTTCCCTTATTCTTCAGGTTTTTTTTATACCGAATCATTTATTTACAGATATTAAATCTGTGGGTAAATTTCCATATGTATTTTAAGTATTTATTTACAACAAAAAATCTAATTATTATTATATCAAAGTAAAAGCTTAGCTTAGTTTTTGAATAATCCGATATTCAAACATAAACACACCGAAAACACATATTTTGGAAAACAACACGGCGACGTGGTTTTTTTGCAATTTTACCTGGAAGAGTGGTCACATCGATGTGTTATACTAATATTACCTACTACTTGGGTGGCCCTTCAACCTTGCCTGAGTCCATCCCTGTTCTTAGGATATATCTGTGAGCATGGAATTAATTAGACCGGCCTACGGCACGGCGGCGACCTCCGCCTACTTTGAGTGCTTTATTCAATGAGCTCGTGTGATTGTAACGGTTGGTAAGACTCGTGCAGTTCTTGTTGCAGGAAAACATGTGAAGGAAGATATTTTTATCAAGTGAATTAAACGGGATTATTTTTAAACGATTATCTGAACAGTGTCGTATCATTATCATAGCTAGACTGACTTATATCTGTATATCTGTCTTGCAATAACGACTGATCTTTATAATTGCGGGTGAAATGTTTTGGAGAAATTGTAATTTTAGCAAATATTAAACAAAATTAATTCGATTACCAAATCAAGCAGAATGTTAAACTTAAGATAGAGAACACCAAAATCAAAGAAACAAACTTGTTCAACATCTTATAGTTCTTAAGTGACCAAAAAGTTTAAAAATAATAAAAATGGTCTACTTCTAATCTTCATTATTTTTGTTACAAATACGTTTGACCGCCATCTTTCCTGGTGTTCAGCTAAGATGCGGTCGACGCTGGAGCACGCTTGCCTAGGAGAAAACAATTCACTGGCATGCAGATTGCATCCTTCACCGTTTGAAATCATCGGCAATACGCACATAACTTAGTAAAGACAGAGGTCCGGATTCGAACCCAGGACCTCCAGATTGTAAGCCAAACGGTCAGGCTGCCGAATAGTATATAGTAGAATGAACAGAGTCATCTACTGATGCAAAAAAGATTTGCGAATTCAAAACTACAAAAGAACCATATGGAAAACTAAAAAAGAACCATAACAGAAACTGATGTTATTGAAACTGACTTTAATTGATGTAAAGTCAAAGCTAAAATTAATGGCTTCCCAAACAGAATATATACCTACTGTGGATTTGAACTGCCGAACTCGCAAGTACAGAGTACTGAGACAATCCGTTTATTGAATTGGGATCTGTTTCACGAACTTACTTGGATTCGGCAGTAGTATTTGTTTTAATGGTTGGAACCCACCGAGATTGGACATGGAAAAGAAAACAATTCAGTATTGGTAGTAATTCCGACTGGTAATGAACTCGAGCCTTTTGATTATCTCTAGACTTTCATCGGCTTTTATACAATACAATTGTGTTTGTGATGTACTTTCTATGTATTTAGTTGTGTCTCCATCACTTCTGTAAGTTGTACAGAACAAAATCGCGTTCGATATCTGTCTGTTTCCACATACTGCTTCTAAGCCCCGCAACGGATTTTGATACAGTCTTCACTGTCATTTGGACTTTTTTAAATGAAGTTAAAATTAACTTGATAATACATCTCCTTAGTAGGAGGTCGTCTAGGTATATACCACCGCAGTACCAGATATTACGTTTGAAGGGTGCAGCTAGCAAAATAACAGGGCTGTTGAAACAAACTATCAAATGCCGCAAAGTAAGGAGAGCTAAACAGCGATGCCTTGGGCTTTTTTTTATGGTTGACTAGCTAGGTTTTTGACCTGATGTTAAGTGACGGTGAGGTGGAAGATGGTAAAGCACACCTAACCTGAAATGAAAGTGGCTTTTAAGTGAGGTTGCTGGAAGACATAGTTAGGTGCCTAGCAGCAGATTTTCAACTTGAGGATGGAAACTAGCCAGCCGAGTGTTAGAAAGTTGTTTGTATCGCTACAATGATCGTGGACAGGTGTTATCTCTTACCATCAGGAGAGCGTCTCGTTGTTCTCATAATGTTTACATATAAAAAAGTACCGGAACCTTAATGCATTCTTACCATTGGGTATCAACTAACGTTTAATAGACAGCTGAAACATCTCGGGACCCTTAACTTTTGGGCACAACTTACAAGACCTAATTGATCCTATTTCTTGGAATGTTCTGTCAACTGAAATTTAAATTTGATTATTCATATATACGTTTATTAGTCCTGTGGGGTGAAATATCAAACTTTTCAACGTGAGTAAATTTAATCTAGTACTGATTTGCGTAATTATGTAACGGGGCAGGGCTCAAGCTGCCGGTGGTTAGGGCTGTAAAGTGAGAAACCTCCTAACAAAGCGAGCCGTTTCAAGGACCACTGCCTTTTCGATTTCACCATTGATCCAACAATCAATCGAGTTAACATCCCACGTGACCGGTATCTCGAGATTCTAGTAATATCGGATGATGATCTCTACGAACACTGCTCCTCGTTAGGCTATTCATACACAGTCCATTCACAACTGTTATGATGTATGAAAACTGCAAAAATTTCATATAGAGAGACGTTTAAAAACAAATTTCATACAACTTGATACTTGGTGGTAGGTCTCCTTAGCACGAAGTCGTTTAGGTAGGTACCACCGCAGTACTGGATATTTTGCTGCCAAGCAAAAGTGTGTGTATACGTTATTGTGTTCCGGTTTGACAGGTACTGAAGCTAGCGAAATTACAGGGCTGTTGAGACTAACCATCGAAAGTCTTTTAAGTAATAAGCGCCAAAGCAGTGACGCCCTAGACTTAGTTATACTACTCAAAATTTTGTGTATCGCTGCAATGGTCATGGACAGGCGTTATCTCTTATCATCAAGAGAGCGTCTCGTGAGTGACATTATATTTGCATTAAAAAAAATTTGAAAACGTACGTCGATCGGGTCCGTGACATCTAAATACATATTTACTCTAATTTTACAGTTTAACTGCTTCGCCAGAGAACTAAAGTCATTGACATAGCTCAGCGTATTAGCAAGCTGAAGTGGCAATGGGCTGGACATATCTGTCGCAGAACCGATAACCGCTGGGGTAGACGTGTTCTAGAGTGGAGACCGCGTATTGGCAAGCGTAGCGTAGGACGCCCTGAGACTCGATGGAGTGACGATATACGTAGGACAGCTGGCGGTGGATGGAAGCGAAAAGCCGAAGATCGGGCTGAGTGGCGTGTCTTGGGAGAGGCCTATGTCCAGCAGTGGACTAGTATAGGCTGATGATGATGATGATGATGAACTGCTTCCCAAGGCACGCGGCATGTTTTGTATTTATTTTTTATACGTAAAAAGTAATGACAAGAACGAGACGCTCTTCTGATGGTAAGAGATAACGCTTGTCCATGACCATTGCAGCGATACACAGAACTTTGAGTGACGAAACGAAGTCCAGGGCATCACTGCTTTGGCGCTTTAGATGGTTAGTCTCAACAGCCCAGTAATTTCGCTAGCTGCAGTACCCTTCAAACCGGAACACAGTAATGTTTACACACTACTGCTTAGCGGCAGAATATCTAGTACTGCGGTGGTACCTACCTAGACGACCTCCTGCTAAGGAGATCTACCACAAAGTATTTACGATAACACTTAGCAAATGAGGTTTTCTAACAAGCTTACAATATAATACAAGTAAAGAAGTCACAAGTTCGCGCGTATGGCATCACGTTAGAAGCAATTCATCAATCCACGGCGAAGCGACGTTTTCACGCGTTCCATTCACTTACAAGTTTATTGCCAAGGATCTAAAGCAATACTGAAAAGGGCAAAAAGAACAATTCCTTTTTTAGCAAATAAAAAACCATTTATCACATATATACAATATTTACTACTTATACACTTTGGTTACGTTTAATCTAGTTAGCGTTTAAAGTATTGATTAACTATGTAAATAAGGGCTTAATTAATTAAAATAGCGGTACCCTGCCGTTTCATTCGCTGTAGGATATTAGGCAGCTGATAACACTCTCCGACCCGTGATATTATCACTTGGTGGTAGATCTTCTCAGCAGAAGGTCGTCTAGGTAGGAACCACCACAGTACCAGATATTTCCGGCAAGCAATAGTGTGTAAATATTACTTTGTTCCGGTTTGAAGGTTACTTCAGGGCTGTTCAGGCTAAACATGGAATGTCTCAAAGTAATGAGCGCCAAGGCAGCGATCCTCTGAACTTTATTTTAGTACTTGAAGTTATATGTATCGCTACAATGGTCATGGGCAGGCGTTGTCTCTTACCATC
Organism: Biston betularia; assembly: GCA_905404145.2. NCBI lineage: Eukaryota > Metazoa > Arthropoda > Insecta > Lepidoptera > Geometridae > Biston > Biston betularia. Next base: position 2,307,643 of record FR989863.1, read on the forward strand.
AGGAGAGCGTCTTATTACTTTTGCATAAAAACCAAAAATTTCAATCCCGTACATTTTTAGATTTTTCTACTAGCGTTATCAAGTATATCGAATGTTATTTTGTCTAGACCCTCGAATACGGTAGAAACGACGAGGTAAATAAATATAATAAAACTAATAAAAATAAATCCTAAACGTGAAAGCTTAAAAGTTAATTTTTTTTTAGCTCTTTCTTTAGTAAAGTCGAAAGTTCGTACTCGCTCTTGAACCACAAAAATACTTATAATATAGTAGTTACCGAGAATACATAGCTTTATTTACTTGTAAAAGTATTCACTTCTAGTGTTCTAATTTTCTGAGATCAAAGTTTCTCGCAACAACCTTTCAGGAGCGTGTGTTTGTGTGGATACCTACATAAATACGCACACCATCACGATTTAACGACTTCAGAAGTTATCACACCTCACTCGTTTGACATTTTGAGTATACTTATGTATTTTCTTACTTAGAATTTTCGGTAAACCAAACAAAAGTTTAATACAACAGTGTGAAGAAAAAGATAAAAACTACAGTTTTGTTTTAAAGGGGAAACTTAGGTAATGCGAATATCTTTCAGGACACCGTCTATTACAACAAATTGACAAGCATTAGTTGGATAGCATTTAATTTCTTTTAGTTATATTAAATTCAAAAGTGAATGAAAAATAAAATCTCTCCGCTCAATCGGCACAACTTAAAAGATTATGGAATTCGCACATCGATCAGTTAATTTATCAATTGCAATCGGAATTCCACTCTCCGGTCAATGCATTACGAGTAATTATCGATTAGGATCTATTACCGCTAATCGCGCGGCTTCAACTTCACTGACCACTTGTGAATGCATACATATATAATTATATATAGTACAGAACAGGTATTTGTATAGCTAACTAAAACATACATGGTAGTGCAATAGGTAAACATGATGCCGCTATAAACAGCGTGTGTTTATGTAATCATTACTGTATTCCAGTTTGGTACTGTACCTACCTAGTAGGACTAATTAGACTCTATCAAATATAAGTGTACATTAGTGTATGTATTGTGATATATGCGCCAACGCAGTGATGTCTCAGCGCGTAATCTGAACGTACGCATTGAGGGCATTGACAAAGTAACATTCTATTAGCACTGTTGGTGTGTGACTGTGGTTGGTGTTGGTGGTCTTAATAACAGCTTATGTCAATCCCATACATTTTTAGGCTACAAGTAACATTCATTGTCTAAAAATGTACGGGATTGACATTAACAGTTCATATGTTACGTGGACAGCTTATGTCAATCCCGTACATTTTTAGGCTACAAGTAACATTCATTGTCTAAAAATATACGGGATTGACATTAACAGTTTATATGTTACGTGGACAGCTTATGTCAATCCCGTACATTTTTAGGCTAGACAAAGTAACATTTGATTAGCGAAGACACTAATAGAAAATCCAAAAATGTACGGTATTGACATAAGCTGTTCACGTGATCTATCGATGGGTAGACGTTAGGCCTTTTATCACAAGAACGTCTTATTATTTTTATCATCTGGTAACTGGCATGGTAAAACTAAGTTTTTGTCTAACAATTTAATCTATAAACAATCTATTGAGAAAAAATAAATTAAACAGGAATTCATTTTTTTAACTTTACTTCCGAATCAGCCCTTTTTTTGAACTGTCCCACTGCGCGCTTTCATTCTGAGAAGGGTAAGGTCATAGTTCACTACACCAAGTCCGAGTTGGCAGACTCCACACACCTTTGAAAACACGAAGAATTCTCAGGTATGCAGGTTTTCATAGGATATTCTCATTTACCGATAGAGTCAGCGTTAATACGCACATACCGTAGAAAAAACAAAGGTACGTGCCGTGGGGTTTGAACCCAGGATGTCCAGATTGGTAGCTAGATAAAAACATACATATATTACAGACGGTTCGATTGACGTCGAGTGAAAAACAGGAATATGCATTTAACACATAAACAACGTCAAAAATAACATTTGTATTGTTTAACAGTTATTGTCTTACTTAATTTAGTTGTCACTCCCATGTTAACACGAAATGAAATCTATCATACACAATTATACCTATGCAATATTTGCTCTGAGAAATTGCCTTTAACGTCCGCACCTGTTTACTGCAATTCTAATGGTGGTATTGAACTGACGAGAGCGGAAACCAGATGCAGTTCGCACGGCACCGCCCTTCTAAGTGTGATCAACACGCCATCCTGTACTTTATTTAGCCTGAGTACGGGTTATATTTGTATTTATGAGAAATATTCGATATGTCAGCTTTGCACTAAATAGAGCCGTCCGAAAACGACAACGATTCGCAGAGAAACGAATCACAATGACAAAAGCAACATGCCAAGCAAGACAAGGCCGCGTGCGCGTTGTGATCTGCTTTGACTCCTTGAAGAAGACCACTGGATATGGCCGATACTATAGTAATAAATAAAACAATAAGATATTAGATACAATAAGATGGTAAGCGACGGTATATCTTGCTTTACACCTTGTAAAGCAAGATATACCGTCGCTTACCATCAGGCGAGTTGGTGGTCAAACGCGGACAAAAAAGATATGACCCCTTGCGCATTTTTCTCTGCTTTGATTCCTTAATGAAGGCCACCGGATGTAGCCGATAGTTATAAGTTAAACAAAAATATGTCAAAACCACTTCAGTTTCCAAAGTAGAAGCGCACATTGCAGTTACTTTTTAAAGTCAACATTGCCGTGACCAAATTCTACACTCTATAGCCCTGGTATATTTGTAAAGAATTACGTATTAAGTACGTACTTCTATCGATACTTAGTTTACGAACCTGATAAACATAATATCCTTATTTATCGTACGTACAAGCACATGCCAAAAAAGCCTCGGAAGATAAATCGATGTAATTTAACAAAATTTTCTTAGCAAGTTTCCCAAACGGCTTCAGAAGTTAGAAATTTATTACGTGTATGAACAACAGGAAGCAATATTTCCTCGTTATTAATGTATTGTGTAAAATAGCTTACGACCCAGTAAGCGCGGTGCTTGCGTTTTAATCTATTCTACTTGATGCTGGCTTTTTCACACCTGAAGCGGGTGTTTTAAAGCGAATTTACCGCCTCTTTGTTAGCGAGCTCGTGTCTGTTGATTCGTTTACTCTTTCCGTGGAGAGTTCTAATAGGAGAGCTTTTCTTGTAATTACCCGCAATTAAGATACTTGTAAAGAGAATGCCCGCGAGATACCAAGCGATTGATGGACGCTGAATTGATTCTAAATTGTCGCTTTGTATGCCGACCGCCGAGAAACTCCTATCAACATTAGTTAATGTGCGAGCAGACTCAAAAAGATCCTATTTTTGCTCCAACCATGCGCTATTTCCTAATCATAAAATAATAGGGCTGAAAAATAGAATCTACCGCTTGACCGTACTGTTACCCGAAAGTCCACAAACGTAAAATGGAAATCTAATTAAATATATTAAAAGTAAAAATAAATGGTCTTGATATTATTTTTAAATAGTAAAAGTATCTGATTAATTTCCATCTATCTTGTTTTTAACTTGGACAGGAAAAGACTTGAAAAATAATATGTTTTGGTTTTACATCGATCTCAATAATGGTTTATTTACAATTTCATGGCAAAAATTATGTTTAATCACGCAGTTTTCTCTTAATATAATAAGTAAATAAATAAATATTTTAGGACATTCCACACAGCGCCATCTGACCCCGTACTTATATAGTTTTTTTTTTATAATACATACATTACACCCAGACACAGAACAAACATTTGTTTATACCACAAAATGATTGTCCTGGGTGGGAATTGAACCCACGCCCTTCAGCTCTTGGAGCAGACATACTACCAATGAACCAACAGGGCTGTCGATTATATCGAATTATTTTTTGGCAGGTCCCGTGAGAACATCCCAAAATGAGCTACATATCGATTCGTGCACTTAATTAACAGTCTGAAATTATAGTCGAATCAACCTTGCTAATTGAACACCTCATAAAATATAAACACACAACTAATATCTAAGCTCACTATTCCTCTGTTTACAATTAATTAATATAATCTCTGAATAAATTTCAACACATGTAATTAATATCACATTCGTGGAAATCTGCTTTGATCACGAATAAATACGACGTACACTCTCGGTTACAAATTCTACAATCACAATCGATAAATTAAACATCGTTATCGATAATCACAATTTATCGTATGAATAGTAACCGTCGAAATAAATCGACGGCAAAGGTTATCTGAGTCAAGCATTAAGCTTCCTTGTCGCCCTATCTCATATTTCTACCCGGATCGATAAGTAGGCGCGGCGGCTACCTATTATAATTAAAGTTGTCGATAAAATCGACTTGTAACGCGCTGGGGATCGCTAGTGCTGTACTATTGTCGATATGAGTGCGGTGCGTTTGGGTGGTCGGGCCACCCGCGCTCGCGCTTCGAAGTTGTCTGTCTGATCGTAACCTAAATTAAGTGGGCATTAGCATGTAAATATTTCTGGAACAATAGACAGAGACATGTCGCGGTGTACGACAGCTTTTACTTTTCGGGGATACACGACTTTAGTCGCTTGTAAAGCTTGTTGCTATGCTCTTGTAATTCGGACAGCAAGCGTACGAGTTTCTTAGAAAGTTGTAGCGATAAATGGTCAGTTGATACGTCAAATGGTGTGGGTTCAAACCTAACAATGAGCTTGAGCTGCTGGTGAAGGAAAACATCGTAACGACGTAAGTGGGCTGCTACAAGTGTGATAATAATTACTATGATAATAATTATGTTCTCATACATACATATTATTTTATGTATGTTCTTATATATTATTATGTTCTTGATTAGATCATTTGGTAGTACGTCTGCATCTTGAACTGTGTTCGATTCTCACTCTTCTTCGTTTTTGTGTAAATTCTTTTGTTTTTGTGTATTTTCTTCTTTTGTTTTGTGTTCTGAATTAATATAAGTATTATATAAATATATATAAATTGACAAAAAAAAAAGTATGTAAATATTCTATCAGCAATCTGGTTCCCATACAGGCTTTGCTTAGTTTGGGGCTAGATGGCGGTGTTTGTTGAATTTCTAATGATATTTATTCATATTATTGTGTTTCTTAAGTTCGCACTTAATATTTAGATAAACAACGTTAATAGCAACCTATTAAATCTAATACTCCGGAACACTAATCTCTCAGAGAGATTACGTTGAATTCATTATAATAATGATATACTTATTTACTAATAACGACATGCCATGAAGCTTATTGAAGGGATGATATTATGTTAACTAAATACTTGTTAAAGCTCCGCTGGAGGTTGTTATAATCCAATCTAATACACGTAAAAATCTAGTTTCAGGATGTTGAACGTTAAACGATAACTATACAAACTTTGCGTGACTTACATACGCTTTTCTGTTATGATTTTAACTTTTCATGACGTAATATAAGCTTTTGTTATCGCGAAATATATAAAATAATAACTAAATAGTGTAAAACACACTTTTGGGGAAACAGCGCCATTTTGTGGGATAACTTGCTTTGCAGCACTTAGCGTACTATACAACAAGTATACATTTAAAATTTAAGATTTAGAAGGAAAATTGACAGCTGTAACAAAATACCAAACTCCAACTTGAAAAAACATGTGAATTGTATCTTGTATCCATTTATCAAATGATAATATTCAGATAAATTAACAACTTTTCTTAAATCAATGTAAGAACAATCTCAATCGATATTTGAAACATAAAAAAACTAAAATAACTATTTGATATAATTATTTTATATGTGACATAATCACTTCATTGACATTTTCATTTTCATTGTTTTGACATATGTTATGATTTTGATATTTTTAAATATGAATGGAAAAATGACCTGTAACTTTGGCGTTTTTAATAAATGAATTGTATTTGTTAAATCGTTCATCTTCTTCTTTGATTTTGTGCATTTGACAGTGTTAAGTATTTTGATGTTTCATAAGTTAAAAAATAGTCAAAGTCCAGTCTTGGTCAAACCCAGTCCGCGTCAGTCAAATCCAGTCGAAATAAAATCATTTCAGTTGTTTGGGAGATATCACAGACTGATGCCACAGACTGATCCACAGATACGTCAAACTTATAACACCCTCTGCGTCGAGTGCTAAAGAAAGAAAAAAAAAAAACAATTGTTATAATTTAAAAATAAAAATATGAATAAATTCGAGCTAGATAGCTGCAACTGGGGCCATAAACGTCTGCGGTCAGACGGTACGCAAAACTCTGAACAAAGCACTTAAATAAAACCCTTAACTAGTGTAAGTACTACACCGCAACGCATCGTGTGGTCAGGTCACAAGGGCCTGTAACCTTACTCTTTGTCCTTTATCATAAACTAGCTGCTGCCCGAGGCTTCGCTTACCTAGTCGGCTTAGCTTACCTAGTCTATAAATACCAGTTATATACAATACAAACTGTTCCGATTCAGTAAATAAGCTAGTGTAAGCTGATCCTATTTCACTATGTGTGACGCTATATTTCAGGGTTCAACTCATAGTGGATGATTCTCGTTTTTCTCTTATATTCATCATAACTCCACTTTATATGATCCGATTTTGATACAACAAAACCTAATTGTTGCTGGGATTGCACAGAACGTATTTCAAAAATAAATTCATGGAATAGTTTCTAATTTCATTGTAACATACAGGTAGAGGCAGATAAAAAAATTAAAACCTTTTTTTTACTTCTATTGCTTCCAATTACCCTAAAAATGTATGTTTTAATACATTTCTAGGGTTTCGAACGTTTCGTTACAGTTTTATTATTTATATCTAGAATTTTTATTATTTGGACAGATAAATAAGATTAACTGACCTGATTACTTCTTAATAATCCTACTTAGTGAAAGCTTAAGTGATAAACTCATTAACCTGTCTAGTATTAAAGGTGAATGCTAAAAATCTTATTATAGAAGATCAAGCCAGAAACAACTTTGAAGTTATAATGTACCTATACTAAAAATAACATAAAATTATTGATAAATAATTATACACCCATGAGATAGGGTGTCGTTTGAGGGAGAATAGAAGATATCCTCGGTCGGGGTGGTTCTTGACCACCACAAGACACAGACCACATACAAATATCCCTGGCCATCCAGAGCGGGAACGCAGCCAGCGTCTTGGCGACGTTCGGACGGGGCTCGGTACGCGGGGGACTTCTTCAGTAGTTGGATTTTGACTATATATATTTTTTTTTGACTAAATTGTATAATGCTTTTTTTTATTTAGATATTTATCATTGTATGGTTTCCAAATAAAATAAATCACTATGGTTTATACGCTAAAAATACGTTTTTATTTAAACAATAGACGATCGAACTAATAAAAAGATTTCAATTGTGATCACTAGCACAAAATACTATAAATTAGTTTTGTTTATTTACGTCGACATTTTGACCACTCATAAATTATGTATTCAAATCACGAAAATATTAAATGACAATTAAAAATTTATTTGTGACTCTGGTTGTTAGATACGTTCTTTGTAACTACCGATGTGACTTTGGACATTTTAAAATCAAACCTTCAAACAAATAAATCAAAAATAGGTTAAGATCATGTCAGTAACAATTAATCAGGCCCATTGTTTTCTGACAACTCTGTAACTCGATATTGCCGCTGTTTTCGATGATTAATGAAGCCCGTGAGCGCGAGGCGATACCAAGCCTTGTAGAACTTAAACTCCCAATAAATATGTTTATAGACAAATACTAACAATGTGCGTAACTTTAAAGCAAAGTATTTCGCAGTTACGATCTTTTATCTTTTTTTTAATGTTTAAGTAAAGAAACAAACGATGCGCTCTCCTGATAGTAAGAGATAACGCATATCTAATTGTCCATGACCATTGCAGCAATACACAAAATTTTGACTATCAAAACAATCGAATATCAAAAAAAGTCTGGGGCATCGCTGCTTTGGCGCTCAATTGCATGGAGACATTTTTTTTTTTAATTTATTTAATATATTATTACATATGACCCTTAATACCTATAGTACATTAACTTATCTTAAGTTAGATGGTTAGTTTGAATAGCTCTGTAATTCCACACATTCGATTGTTTAACCAAACTACTGCTTGGCGGCAGGCTATCTGATATTGCGGTAGTACTTGCCCAGACGACCTCCTGCTAAGGAGATTCACCTTGTAAAATCAGTGAAGTGATCAGTCAAACTCTATTAAGAGACCAAATCTATTTCTTGCCAGCTAAAACTAAACAAACGGTCTTAATAAATATTGCTCACGTCCTATCGGACGTACCCATCTGCTGAATCCGATGACAGATGAAAACAGATCGTGTATTTGTTTAGGGCCATCTGGCTTCAACTTACACCTTTTGCTTGCATGCGTAGAGTACCTACTCTCTACAGTTAATATAACTAAGGATTTCGTTCAATTTGGTCAGTCTCGTAAGACTGCAGTATCGAAACATTTTTGCTGAGTTGAGTACCTAACAAAACAAAACTCTATGGCAAAGAATTGAGAATAATAACTGAATGTAACATTTCCGAGTAATTAGCCGAATATACATAGGCTAGTTGACAAAATTTCAAAACTTGGTTATTATGCCTTGATGTCTATTATAAATTAAAAATGTGTTCTTTTTTAAACATCGTTTTTTAATGGTCAATAGGTCGTTTCTGATCCCAGCTCAACTTTTTTTATCACACAAAGTTCTGTATATCGCTACAATGGTCATAGACAGGTGTTATCTCTTATCATTAGGAGAGTGTCTCGTTCGTCTCATTACTATTAGATAAAAAAAAACATTGTGAGTGATTCTAATAAAATATTGGGCTTGAATAAAACGAAAGAATCGATAGTCCGAGCACAAGTTATTGGTTATTGTGTAGATATAGTGTCCATACAAACATACATTTATCAATCATACAGAGCAAAATGTTGTATGAACGGCTACAGAGTGGAATACGCTACCAGATTGGATGTTCCCTAATATATAGCCCTGTTGGTTCATTGGTAGTATGTCTGCACCAAGAGCTGAAGGGCGTGGGTTCGATCCCCACCCAGGACAAACATTTAACTTAATACTTAAACATTTTAATTCAACGCCAAAGCAGCGATGCCCCGGGCTTTGTTTTGATGCTTAAAATTCTGTGTATCGCTGCAATAGTCATGGACGTGCGTTATATCTTACCATCAGGAGAGCGGTTTGTTCGTCTCATTACATTGTACATGAAAAAATAGCATAAGCTTTGCTTAGTTTGGGGTCAGATGGCGCTGTGTGAAATGTCAAAAAAATAATCTTAAATTTATATCAGATGAGATGACGGTCAAACGCAAGCCTAGTTATGTTTTAAAAAACACAAATTCGCAGGCTGGATTCGGTATAGGTAATTAAAGACGGTTAAACAACGTTTCTACCTAATGAACTGTAAAACCCGATCAGATGCTAGTAGCTAAACTGATAGCATTATTGTTATCTCAAACTGACTTGAGATAAGTTTCTGTACATTGTTAACAAACCTAAACGTAAAATAATATTATGTATACATTACAAACTAGCGATCTCGGTTATATACAGGTGCAATTTATTTTGACAGCTTGATAACAATTTATGATACGTCATTATTTATACCAAACTTTAATAGTATGTATGTATACGAATATGCAAACCTTGGTGAAAAAAAACATCTAAATGACAGTGAAATACGTATCGAAATCCATTGTGTGGTTTAGAAGAAGTAAGCAGAGAACCACATCGCTTGCTTAAATAGAGAGAAATTTGTTTTTTCCCTCTTTTTTATCGAAACCTGTTTGACAGCATTCGGGCGCATGTGAAACGTGACTTTACATATTGCTCCCAAAATTTCGTCGAAGTTTCGAATGAAGTTGCTTTCTAAGACCATGACCAGACTTGGACCGGACTGTGACTTACATATATTTGACTGAGACTGATCCAAACTTATTTCACTTGATTTACCATTATACCTAAACTAGCGACTCCCCCTGGCTTAATTTGTTTTGGCGGCTTGATTACAAAATTTATTGGGATGTTACTGTAAATACAAACCTTTCGTGAAAAAATATCTAAATATCAGTGAAACCCGTATCAAAAGCCGTTACATGGTCTAAAAGAAAAATACAGACGTAATTAGTGACTTTATTTTATCCTATTTAGAGAAATAACCAAAAACTTGACACTGGCTATTACAAAGTGCGATGCCAAAAACAAAGAAAAATATAAACCCTTAATGTTATCTACATAATATGTAGGTTCGAAGGCTGAGAATACCTCAGATTGTGAGCGGTCCGGGGCATGCCGGCCGTCGACTGTGTGACCGCACCTTATGTGCCGCCGAACCGCACGACCGCATACTGTCAGGTATCCTGCGGTAACGCTTAGGCGCCTGGGTAATGTGTGGCTTACCTACGACTATAGGTCATATCTACTATCATGCATTGTATTGTACTATACTCTGTCCATTATGTTAACCGCTTTTTCACAGCTCATACAAAGTTGACGGCATAACATTGTACAGCGCCTAGCAAAAAATTATAGGCAATTTTTCTCGAAAGTTCAAACATGGGAGAAAAAATTCCTAAATGTAACCTTGGAAATACCGTCGAAGACTGGCTATAAAGTAAAGTAAACCGTCTAATCCGTAAAGCGACCTCGACCGCGACGAGACAACGGGAACGGAAAGAGATTTAATAAAATAATTCCAGGAACTTCCCACTCCGGACTCGAGAAAGTTTTTCCGTAACAACGCAGCGCAAAACTCCGAAACAGGGCACTGGTATCCCCAATAATTCCAGCCAAAAGAAAAGTGCCGCATGTGCGTATATCTGTTTTATCAGTATGTATTGTATACACTGTTAAAATGTCAGTATGAGTAGCACAACAAGACAGTTTTGTTTTATTATAAACTGTCTTGTCTATTTTTATTTAAGGACCCTATGGTTACTAACCAAAAAACATAATCAAAGTTGATATGTAGCTAGGAAATACTAATCATCAATAACCATAAAGTATGATCGTATTGACAAAGTGTTAGAGTTATGAGATAATATGCCGAAGGACTACGACGTAGCTTGGCAATTATTATTGTTGTTATAGAAATAAAATATGACAATAGTTTATTCCCGAATCAAAAAACACAAAACATTTGCAAGGTTATGTTTATGGGGCTCAGAGCATAAGTTGCTTAAAATTACAGTAAAATTTACTGTATAAATAATGTATAAAACAATAATAATAAACATATTTATCTTTTGGAAAAATATGGTACAAGATCGCAATAAGCAAATTATTTTTTTTTAGCATAATAGACAAAGAAATAAACAAAGTAATTCAAAAAAGTTATGGCTGACAAATGAAGATGCGTATTACAGAAAGAGATTACATTTTATGGGCATAATTAACACCAATAACCATAATATCTTAAACCACATAACCCATACCCACCACACCATGGGACCCATCATTTAATATGGAGATCCGACGCACGTTAGCGCTCAGAAAATATTATCACGGTCACCCATCCAGAGTCCATTAACGACACAAATCATAAAAAATAACTAGATTCCATTTTGCTTCAGGCTATTGCCTAATATTAGATTTTTTTATATTAGTTTTCATACTAAACAATTTTATATTATAATTAAAAACTTAAAGTGCAGTTAGAACGCTTTTCGCAGGAACGGCAAATACCTGGGCACTGAGTCTGAACGCCGAGTGGTTATTCGTCCGGAATAGTCCCGGACTTCCGAAATAGTTTTACGATAAATACCGGAGTTGGTCTGTCTCGGTCACTTTTTGCCGTTTTCAATTCGTACTGCGATCAATTAGGCACGGTTTAATGGATTCGGTGTCGTCTAGTGGCGATCTATCAACTGGAATAAGTACGTTAAATGCCGCTTAGAGGTTGGCTGGCGTCACGAGCCGCCCTGATCGATGGGGCAGAAGGAGCCCGCGCGCCGACTGCCTTCGAATGGAAGATCGATGGCTTGTTTTACACTTAGTATTTTAAATTAGTTCATGTGAATACGGGCATGACCCGCTGTAACAAAAAGGCTAACATAAAAATTTACGAGAATTACAGTACAACCCGGTCAAGTTACCCCAAAAAATAGAGGTAAAGTTACAAAATTTGCATAGAGCTAATAATTGGTATATATGTTTGGAACACCATTATAAATGAAAAGCGAAAAGTTCATATCGATCCCATATGTGCAAAAAATGTGTGTGTTAAATACCAACAATGAGCTGCCGATGAAGGAAAACATTTCGAGGAAAGCATAGCAGGACAAAACGTAAGGTACTTTCTAGTACACGTCTGGCTTACTACCACCCTCAAATTGAAAATTGTGGGTTCCGGCAGCCTCACTTGACAGTCAACTCCATTCCAGGCAAGGTGTGATTACTATCTTCGACCACACCGTCACTTAAAATCAAGTAAGTATGCTGTAATCAAACACATAGCCTGTTAACCATAAAAAATAGTACCTTTAGGTATATGTCTAAGTTATGTTTCCATGCACGAGTCTGTAGGTAAGTGTTGCAGTCACGGAAATGTCAGTTGATTAAAAACCATAAACAAAGTAAAATATTTTACGTCGGAAAAACGAGCACACCGTCGCTCATGCAGTAAAATAAATATGTTTTACCTCATTCTACTCGTACCTACCAGCTACTTTATAGCTTATTTATTGGTTTATGCGCGGTAAGGCGCTGTTTTTATTATGCCCAGCCGTGCCCTGCGGTTTTACATGCCACTTTTAGCTACTTGCCTACTCTAGTTCCGTTAGTCTCAAATCTTGCATGTATAACAAAAGAATAACTTAAAATAGAAAACAGTTGTGGTAGATATTTTGAATCAAGAATTGGTAGAATTGGTAGAATTGCTGGTCGGGACTTTTGGCGGGAACGTAAAATTTATGTCACTAAATGTTAAGTTTTTTTTTAAATCTTTATTTAAGAGTGCTTTTTCGCACAACGAAAATGTCGCACAAATATTAAGTTCCAACAAAAAACACAACTCTTGTGTTTTTTCAAGTACTTTTCTAGAAAAATAGTGGTGTAATATTCGTAAGGTGCTGAATTACGTGCGTGACTGTGGAAAATTTATCTAATGTAATAAAACATAATATTTCGTGTTACTTCCGAAGTTCTATGTAATGCATGTAGTTATAGTACCGAAACACTTATTTACCAGAGCATGATAGGATTCGACAATGACTTACTTTGTTTGACTTTGACTTGGATTTATTTCACCTAATTTAAAATAAAACTAGCTACATGTTTTCGGGATAAAAAGTGATTTCGGGATGAAAAGCCTATGTGTTAATCAAGAGTCTCCGCTACCTCCGTACCAAATTTCATCGAAATCCGTTCAGTAGATTTGCGTGAAAGAGTAGTAAACATCCATCCATCCATCCATCCATCCATCCTAACTTTCACATTTAGAATATTAGTGGGATGGGATAGTGGAATATTTGTACACTTATTTGACATTGGTAAATGCACAAAGTGCGATGCCAAAAGAAAGAAGAATAATAGATGAACGCATGTTTATCACTGGCCGTTAAATTAAGAATTAGGCGCGTCAATCGTTCCCAATACCCATGTTCCGTTTCCGCCGACACATGCGGGCGAGTAAATAACTCAATGTGAGCGTTAATTATGTCGAGTGATCTTGAATGAGTCGGCTCTACGTTAAACGGAACGTAATCACACGAAACGTTTGAATTTGGAACGTCTCGCTGGTTCGGCGCTTTGTTTGCTTTGAGTTTAATTATTTAGGATTTGTGAATATTTGCTGACTACGTAAGCATTTGGATCTTACATGAGAGATTACTAACACTTTCGCCGACGTCTCTTTCAAGATCATAAGCAAACAGTTAAATAATGATGTTCGAAATTTAACTAAGTACATAAACTATACTTAGGTACTCTATGCTTATAGAACTACAGAATGTACTCTGTTAGTTGAATTGTACTATTTCAATTTTGAGCACATAGATTTTTAACTGAAGCCTTAAAAAATAACAAAAATATAATTCCTTTGTTTGATCAAAACAAAATCGTAGGTACTTACTGCACTTTCATTTTTACTTACATTGCAATTTCTTTTACAAGAGAGCGTCCAAGCGAACCGATAGCAATTCAATTACGTCTAATCTATTTTAAGTTTCGAGGTTTCTCGGGCGGCTGGTCGGGATTAACTAAGCCCTGTTTATGTTAATTAAATGAGATCTTATCTTGACGCTAGTGTAAGAGGTCTTACTTGCATATAGGGTACAATTTGAAACGACCGAGTGACGCAATAGATGTTTGTGTCCCGCATACGCCAGAAGACTAAATTGCAATATTCACATTTTTCTATCGCTTATGTAGTAGGTCTACATAAGCGATAGAAAAATGTATAAATATAAAGGGGTACAGGTATACAATACAGGTTTTGTTTTACTAGCTGCGCCCCACGGTATTACCCGCCTAATTTTTTCGGGATATATGTTAATCTTTTGACTTTGACTTTGAAAAAAAACAAAGAAATTTGTTATACTTTTTATCGTAGTAGTAAAATGCTTCAGACATTGCCGTTAGAAATGATTATTAATAGATATTTCGTGAAGTTTAGGTACTGCTCTTAAGTAGCTAACTTCAGATTTAGTACGATTAAAAGTAAACTAGGGTTCGTGTTTCGCTACGATACGATCGGGTTCCGCCTTCTTGTCTGCCGGTTTCGTTCACAATGAGGCTAATTTCTAGAACTTTCTGCCTGCAAATTGTGTACCGGAGTAATAGAGGGCCTATTATTTGCCACTAGACTAGATTTATCTTTTCTTGTGCCTGTTATTACTTAGAACACATATCATTCGGTGGTTTTACGACGTAAATACCTATTACAGTTAGTATACACAGCCATGTGTACCTATTATAATTTATGTTTACTTAGGTAATTGTGTAGATACGAAAACACAACCAATGATTTACGTTAGCAATTATTTGTAGTTTTTTTTAAATAAATTTGCCCCATCGGGCAGGCTAAAGCTATAAAGCCATACTGCCTTATCTTCGGTTTTTGCAATTCATATCTAACATCTATAGCTACAGGCAAAGTCCAGTCTGGGTTTTATTTATTTATTCAGTTTTGAAAGCAACACGAAAAGTCATGTTTCACCACATTGTATCACTTGACATTGATTAGGCAAAATAGACATATGTAGAAAAAAAAATATACTAGGTAATTACGATCCATTTTACGCAAGAATAATACTGGTTGACATTTTAAACTTTTAGGTACATGCGTACGAAATTGTGAGTTAACTAAATGAATTCGTTCAATTACTCGTTAGAAGTGTTTATATAATAAAATGTTTATTATTGTTCAATGATTATTCTAGTTAACATCAGGTGAGCTGTGATCAAAACAACTAGCCTGTCAAACATAAAAAAAAAAAAAAAAAAAATAGCAACACATGTCATAAGACATTCACTAATTTTTTGGCATGGTTATTGTCTTTTAAACTTCTGTTGAAAGATTTTATCTGGGTAACAACACATGGTATAGTTATGATTACGTTTACTGAAGGACTAATATCCATGGCGAAGAATTAGTCAGCAAAATATATTTCAAAACTATAAAACGGTACCTGAACATAAATTCAAAGTACCTAATACAAAAATTATTTGAAAAATTGCGTACTGCGTATGCCTCGATAACGGGGATAAATGAAAAAAGCTTTTTACCATAATTATTTCTAATCTTTTACATACTACGTAATTTTTACGAATCAATTTCAAGGTCCCGTTTCAGGATGGCGTGGTCACAGGTTCACGTATCGACTTTCTTTCTCGTATGCTACCTCTCCAATATAAAGTTTAATAAGTACTACCGAATAAAACAAAAGATAAAACGAAATATTATCTTTAAATTGGTTGCTACTTTTTGAATGGTAGATATACATACATATATATAGATTTTAGGTATGTCGTAACCTATATTTCGCAACGCTTGTTGTAAAAAAAAAGAAGAAAATCGATTTAGTAAAAAGAAGTTTCGTAATCGTATTCCAAATTCAAATGGAACGCTGTCTGGCTGGTAACGTTCCTTTCATTTGTTTGGTAGCTTTTGAAACTTTGTCATTCTTTGAACAAAACGCGAGAAAGTTAAAGTAGCACGCGAGTAGAGTAGCTTTCCTTGTAGCTCCCGCATTGTACACTCTACACTCTTGCTATAATTAAGAGCCGCAAACAGTGTTATATAAACTAACTTAATTTAACCAGACATGTTGAAGTTTTACTACAAGGAATGCAAAGAATGGACTTGAATGGACTTGAATGGACAACTTGTAATCATGAATCTGTGTCATATTTTATCATAATAATATTATTATGTACTTTATTTGTGATTTTGTTTTTATCAATTACCATTTTTCCCCTTCTAATGATGTATCTGTTTATTGTTAGATAATAATAATAATAATATATTTATTACATAAATCTTTACATCTAAACATTCACTTTTAAATAATCTATCTAGCTATACAAATGATTATGGGTAGATTGTTGCCGAACTAGGCACTAGGCCTGTGTTTCAGCATACACCGCCCTTCAGATACCTCATTGTTATTACAATCTAGCCTAGTTAAGACTTAATTTTAATATAACTTAAATTGCTAAGTAGAGTATAAATTGACATGTAATCAGTGTTTTTTAATGATACACTTTGATATTTGAAATGATTTTACGACATTCAGTTTGCAGTATAAAAAGTAATATATATGTTATTTCAGACCATAAGCTATATGTGTGCTAAATTTCATCTAAATCCGTTCAGTAGTTTTTGCGTTAAACAGTAACAAGCATCCATCCATCCTCACAAACTTTCATTTATAATATTAGTAGGATAGGATTCACTATCATCATCATCATCATCAGCCTTTTGTAGTCTACTGCTGAACTTCGGCTTTTCGCTTCCATCCACCGCCAGCTGTCCTACGTATATCGTCACTCCATCGAGTCTCAGGGCGTCCTATGCTACGTTTGCCAATTTGCGGTCTCCACTCTAGAACACGTGTACCCCAGAATAGTATTAGTAGGATATTAATTAAGAAAACTTATGTTGAGTTTTGTCACCGTTGTGTTCTCATAGTATGCCAGTCTCTCTTACACAATCGCATGCATATAATTATTGGTATCGATATGGGTGTCGAATTAAACATAAACAAAGCTTATTTAAAGGGCTTCCCAGACGCTCGTTTAAATTGATCAAGCCTTGCTAAGTGGGATAATCCAGGATTAGAGCAACAGACAAGGGTGGCGTGTCGAAGCACCAGAATTAAGAATGGTGACATTTGCATAAGCTGTGTGTTTATGTTCCTTTATATCATGTATGTTGTGGCGATGATAGCCGATTGGTTAACGCGGTCGGTTCGCATGCCGAAGGGCGTGAGTTCAAACCCCAACAATGAGCTTGAGTTGCCGGTGAAGGAAAACATCGTGAGGAAACCATAGCATGGTGGTAGGGTACTTTGTAGTACTCGGCTACCACCCTACTACCCTCGAGTTGAAAATCTGCCGCCAAGCATCTAACGGTGTGCACAGCCTCACTTGAGAGCCAGTTCCATTCTAGGCTAGGTGTGATTTACCATCTTCGACCACACCGTCACTTAACATCAGATGAGCTGTGGCCAAAGTTTTTTAACTTGCTCTATTTCATTATTAGATTAAAATAAAAGATACCTTTCATCCCTCAACAATGTTCCATAACACTCACTTATACCAAATTTCAAGGGATAGTGGTTCGTTTTTTGATAATCCTACATGAACCTTACATTTTTATATAAAAAGTATTCTATATGTACTCCAAAACCAGATAATAAACTATATACATGCCAAATATGATCCAAGTCCGTTTAGTCGTTTTTGCGTGATTAAGTAACAAACATCCAAAGATACAAACTTTATCTATCTATTTATACTATTATAAAGAGGAAAGATTTGATTGTTTGTTTGTATTGAATACGCTCCGAAACTACTGGACTGATTTCAAAAATTCTATCACCGTTGAGAAGCTACACTTTCCGGGTAACATAGGCTACTTTTTATCCCTGTATTCCCACGGGGACGGGAACTACGCGGGTGAAACCGCCAGGCGGCACCACCTAATATCTAGTATATGCCGACCACTTAATGGCCCAACCTCTGGACAACAAATGAGACAATAAATTGTGCACAAACATATCCCATTCCACTTAAATTTTGATGCGCATAGATGACGATGATGCCATGCGGGCCCTAGAGTGCTATATACCCCGAATGCTACAGGATTAACTCCCTAATGAAGGTCTAGGCCCCCTTTCCCCCCTTCAAATGTTACCCCAAACACTTATAAAGATAAATGAGGACGCGTTCTGTGCCCAAAACTGGGTTAAAAGGGTTTTAGTTCGCTAATAATTAATTGAGGCGTATACCACTTTCAAAATTAGCATGATTGCGTTTTTAGTGGACATTTTGGAGTAGGAATGAGATTCAGTCATGAAAATAAGTAGGGTGCACATTGAATAAATCTGGTGCCATACTATCATAGTATACAGCTATAAGCTTGGGGTATACTGAGGGAAAGGGGCCTTATCATTATAACAACTTTTAATATAACATCTCTTGAATCGCAAAAAAACAGTTGTTTCATAAAAAATCTTATTGATCATCAACAAAACGTATGGTGCAGTTGATTCTATATTCGCGATTACAGTATTGGTTTCACAGTAAAAGTTGGCCATAATGATGAGTATAATGAGCCCCTTTCGGCTTAGTTCCCCCCAAGCATATAACCCTGTATATGAAATAATATGTTTAAGGCAATAGAAATCATTTCTTCTTTCCTTCTGATGCGTGGTTATGAAAATTTGCCAAGTATTTTGTAACTATCAGGTTAAACATTGCAAAACCAAAGAAATAAGACTCAAAAACCCGTTTCCATTGTGATAGTTAAAAAAGTCGATTGACTCTATCAATCTCTCGATCTAGTTGGTTGCATTGATCTAAAATGGGTTAAAAAGCAATCTCCGTCGTATAGAAATTCAAAATTCTGTTAACTCGATAAAGATAGGGGCCGCAGATTCCAGGTAAACTGCAGAGTGTAACTAGACAAATTTTGATAAAAGAAAATATTTCACTACAAACGAATTGTAAATATCAATTTATTTTTTTCAATTCGTTCAATGGTTGTTTAAAATTAATACATTCTATTCTAAGTTGAAAAATTCCCGTAACGCGTGCCCGTCGCGACTCGTACCATGCCTCACCCGGAAGCGATCAATTTGAAAAGAAAATTTCTCTTATAAGCTGAACGAAAATTCCATTTCGCCGTTGGAAAATAGCGCCGGTGCAGCCACTTTTACGGCAAAAGGGTTCTACGAGCTGGTAATAAAGTAATTTATCCAGTTCCGATAACGGGCAATAATCCTCCCAAGTATAGGTACTGGAGAATATGAGGAATAAATAACTTTGCGGAGTTAGCAGAGTCGTGCGAACTAGGTAGGTAGGAGAAGCGCGAAGCGACGGCTAAAGGCGGAATCACATCGAAATGACATCATGCATGCTTGCAAAACACTACACGTCAGAAGTCCAGAAAGTTTTTTTTTCTACATCGGACTAGGCATGCGTTTGGCCACGATCTCACCTGGTGGAAAGTGACGATGTGGCCGAAGATGGAGCACGCTTGCCTAGAAAATACCTATTCACCTTCTTCTTGAACAACAAAGTATTGTAGTTTGTTGGAAACACAGACGCTGGCAACGAGTTCCACACATCAGCAGTTTGAAGTTGCATTTTAATATAAATTATGAAATATTTTGTGCGCGATTTATTATATTAATAATAAATAATAATAAATATTATTTATTATTATTGTTTTATTACTGATTTAGTTAAGAGTTCATAAAACATCACATATTATACTATACTTACTGATAAAGCTTAGCTGTTGTACGTACGAGTATTGTGTGCCTTTGGTATCAATCACCTCTCAAATCTCAATATTTTCGCCGTGAACCGACTGTATCCCAATAAGACTCCAGTTTTTGTGACCTACTGTAATTTCACAAAGTTCCTGGCTCGAAAAACAGAAAAAGAAGTTGCAATTAATTTTATCCCACTAATATTATAAATGTCAAAAGTTTGGATGGATGTATTGATAGATGGATAGATGGATAGATGGATGGATGTTACTCTTCCACGCAAAAACTATTAAACGGATTTGTATGAAATTTGGTATGTAGGTAGCTGAGACCTTGGATTAACGCATAGGCTACTTTTTATCCCGAAAACATGTAGCGGGTAACACCGCGGGGCGCAACTAATTAGTAACTAAAGCAAATTGTGTAAGTCGTGATTCTAACTGTGAATGCTGTTATGTCTTTTTTTATGTAGCATGTGACGCGGGACAACGCTCAACGATGTCGCTTCGATGTAACTCCAGCTTTACCTCTCGCTAGGAGTTGTGGCATTCGAGATAAGACGGCGGGTGGAGGGGGCGCTTTAATTTCAATATTGCCACCTGATTAATTAAGATTTGGCTGAGACGTTGCGTAATTGAAATTGCGT
The DNA here is from genome assembly GCA_905404145.2 of Biston betularia. Lineage (NCBI taxonomy): Eukaryota > Metazoa > Arthropoda > Insecta > Lepidoptera > Geometridae > Biston > Biston betularia. The sequence goes on from FR989863.1 coordinate 2,328,287, forward strand.
ATGGAACTTGTAACTGTCATAGTATTAGTTTACTGATTAATTAATCTCCTACAATGCAGCGTACTTGAAACTGTCATTTATTGTAGAGAATGCATCTCCGAAAAAATGCAGATCTACCTAAAAACTAACTTTTTTTATGGTTGACATGCTAGGTGACCACAGCTCAACTAATGTGACGGTGTTTTCGACGATGGTATACACACCTAGCCTGGAATAGAATTGACTCTCAAGTGAGCCTACTAGAATACATCAATAATAAAAAAAATCTTGATTATTATTATTTATTTATTTCCCAAATCAAAAAGTAATTTCTTGACTCCTAAAATAAAAATCATAAACAGTAGCATTTAATTTAAATGATGGCATGGTTGTGCTTCCGAAATCAGATTTCGTAAAACCTATTAACTGTAGAAAAATAACAGTTTTAATCATTTAATAATAAATACAACATCGCGGAAGCTTTCAATCTCCACTGAAACCATTTCAAAATATGTACCGAGTCATCGACATTAATGGATTTCTAACAATAGAGAACTCAACAATTTACATAAATGTTACGTGTTATTTTAAAATTACCAGTAAATTGCTTGAGAAAGTAATAGGCTAAGCGAATAATGCTTCCCGATCCTTTAACCAACGAAGAAACCCTATTAGTGGTTTAAGTGATTGAAGGAACTAACATTTTCTACGATCGATCCTTAGGAAATACGATAGCGCTTTGAATAAGTTGGATCCTATATTTTGCCGCTATTACTTGAAACTGTGACTGAGTTTAATGAAATTGTTATAAACATACGACGGTAACAGCATAATTGTAGGCCTACTGGGAACTGCCATGTGGGTGGGTCGTTTCTACGCTCGCTCGAACTACTAACTTCGAACCTACTGGCAACTGGTTAGCTCTTAAGTTGTAAGTAAGAGCGATAAAGATAATTTTATAGTTACGAGTAAGCATCATAGGTGACCTTTAGTATGAAATAGCCGCTTTAAGTGCGTTATAATACGAATAGTTCTGTTTAATTTCGTGCCATAGAATACTAAACTGTAATTAGTAGAGAATATGTGGTTAAGTTTATCAAACGAGCAATGAAAGTTAACACAAATATCTAAGAGTTTTCCACAGAACCATCTGTCGGTAATTATCCGCAGCGCTCTTCCGCCCCACGGTTCACATGAAAATACAGGACGTCAGTGTCAATGCAATTTTTGTCACTAAAATGCTGAGACTTAATAGCAAACTTTTTTTTTCTTTGATCTTGGCGTCACATTTTGAGCATTTGCCAGTGTCAAGTGTTTTATATTTTCAAGTTTCAAAAATTTATTAAGTTGCTTCGTAGCTATTGTTATGGTCAAAGTCCAGTTTCGGTCAAGTCTAATTCTTGTCAGTCAAGTCCAGTAATGCTTTAGTAAAGTTGTGGTAACTTTACTATAAAGCTTCGATGGAGGACACAACACGAAAAGTCATGTTTCACCACATTATATCATTTCCCCACACTTGCGCTACCAATTGTGTTTAATAAAACACCACCATTTTAATGCATAAACACTCTACAAAACACTAGTTGTGGAAAAAATACAACGGGGCGACACGACTCTTTTCGCGTTCCCGCCAAAACTCCAAAGCACACTTTAACTGCTTACCAGTAAAGCGTACAGTTTTTTTTAATGTGTAGATATTATAACGCCATCTACCGACTCAGCTGGAACTATATTTCTTTTTTTATTGTTGCTCTAAAAAGGTATCATTGATTTAAAAAAATTAAAACGGAAAAGTCGGAAAAAATATTTTCCGTTGTCATTTTTATTTTAGCAGATAACGTGATTAACGTTTTTAGTCATTTTGTCCTTTAGTGACTTATTTTTATACCGCTCTTAAACAGTCACCGTAGCTAACCGTTGCTCTACTTAGCGGTTTAAAACCCGCTTGTTTTATGACCACAGACAGTGGATGCTCGGTTTTAATGCCTTTAGTCACAGCACCCGGTGTGGACCGTTTATATAGGAACGAGTATTTTGAACAAATCGCAAATCTGTACTTGCGCCTTCTATTACTAAAACGTGTCAAATCTACCGCACATAGTTGAAAAGAAAAACATCCACAGGCAAAGTGTATTATAGATATAACGCATTCGATGTTTCTGATTAATTTCTGAGAATGACATGACACGCAAATGTTAATCAAGTTTATGAATAAAAGTAGTTTCCGTTTATTTCCGCCAGGGGCGCTGTCCTTTTTATAACTTTTTGTCATTCATGCAGTAGCTATACGTTAGTCTCCTAAACGGATATAGCCTTTCTGATGGAAATAAGCGCTGTGTGTAATAATAAGGATAGTTCAGTTTGAAATGCATGGTATAAATTGTATACGCGACTACTCCATTCAAAATTTGCAACTCAAACAAGCCGCCAATTTGTTTGATTGAAATTATCAACCGCTCGCGTTAATTCTCCTTTCATTTTGTTTCAGATGACGCCACTGCGCTTCGGACAACGGCTCGCCGCGCTCCTCACATACAATACCTTTATGGTGAGCATCAATTAATTCCGTTCCATTAAATTAAACTGGCATTATCGACGATTTCAGAATATAGTTGATATTCCCGGCAAAAACTTTATTCCGTTAATAAATCTGCAACGGTAAATCTATTTTGGCTCTCGTTATAATTCCGAAAACCGTACGTATTCGACGTTTTACCAATTACGAGGGCGCGCCAATAAATCTCGATGAAAATATTGATAACGTTACTGATGTAGAGTGCGTTCTGCGCGAAATGAATTACACGCGCAAACAACGCGCCCGTGTCATATACACACGTAATTAAATCAGTTTACCGTATTATTTGTCGGGAACGCGAACAAATCGGGCGAACGGCGAACAATTAACATGGTTCGGAGTAGTTCGGACTCGCTCACCGGACGCTCGGATGCGTTTCGTTTCTGCAATCTGCATAATGCGCGCCACTCATTTGCCGATCGTTTGTGGGCGACAAATGAAGCGGACACGACGAAAATGTGTTAAACGGCCAGCGTAACAAGAGCCGTGTCTTCGTAAACATTGTTTGAGCGGAGATGTCATCGAGACTGGACAGTGGGCTCGCGATGCGCGAGCTCGAAATGTGCCGAAACGCAAATATTCGCGAAACCGCGCCGTCTCTAATAGCGCGTAAACCCTGTGATTGTGCGCTTCGGCTGACATCCGTTTATTTATTTTACGAATGGATGACTCCTTTCCGATGCTCTGTGTAGTGGGGATGCTCGCAGCCACAAACTACTTACATAGATTTACTTTAGGTACTATACACAGATTCACATAGGCCGACGTACAGACGAGTTATCCTTATATGTATTTACCTATACTTACACGAATCTAGTTACACACAAATAGTTAGGTAGATACTTAATTTCACACAAATACCTACTACATCTTGATGCGAACGTTTGCCTGTTCGTATGTTTCTTACTTCTCCACACATTTCATTGAAATTTGGAATACAGATAATGTATATCCTGGATTGAGACATGGGCTACTTTTTATCCCGGAAAAAGTGGGTAAAACCACTAATTGTTTTTTTCTTCAGCTATACCACGTTTGTGCATTGTGCCAATTCACAAGTTTCCTTCTTTATTTTTAAAACGAGGAAACTATAAAAACGATTTTCTTACTAAATGTTCTACTACCAAATAATAACTGACAATATATCAAAATAGATCTACCTACTAGAGAAAAATTCCATTGCCCACCTCATGGAAGAGCCTTGATTTTCTCTCGTTTTAACATCAAATTAATTCATATCTATACAGTGGAGTAGCTTGCCCTAGACGGGCCCTGTATCAAACTTTGTCGGGGGCCCTTCTACTCGACTATCATGTCATAGTTCCACGAAGGTCATGTCTATTATTCTTTCACAAACTTGTTAACGAACATAATTAAGTCTAACCCTGGACATCCGTTGTTGCCGCGGCTAAGTAAGAGGCTTACGAATTTTTGTTTGCACTTACAATTTTTGTTTACCCTGTAGCACGGGGGCCCCGTATCGTTAACACGGCTGATACGGCGGTAGCTACGCTGAATCTATAGATAGTTACGACAATTCAGTAGTAGGCATAGGTACTTAGACATAAGTATTCATTTGCAAAAATACAATACAAAACCTGAACAACCCCTGAAACGTGATTAAAACCTCATTACTCACCAGCAACCGAATTAAATCCCCTCTTAGTTGAAACTTACGCCTGAGTTCCCGGAACACGTGCCAAGCTTCGAATCTACTTCAATTCAGCCCCAATTCAACTCGGGTTATAACGACTAACCCACTTCGAGCTATTTATTATTCCTCGAATCACATTTTTAATCAACAATACTCCGCTAATTTGAATAAAGGATTCCATGTATCCAGGGACGTATTCTAGATAAATATAATAGACCCCTATTATATGCTTTTTTCGTTTTTTTTCTTCGGCCATGGCACATTCGTGCATTGTGCCTATTATATTTAAATCCATGTAGGTAAAACATTTTTTTTTAAATTTGTAATGGTATATACCTATCGATAATATTGTCAATTATCTGTGGTTTTAAGGACGGTTTTTTCTTCCCTCAGTGACTATACCGCCCAAGAATAATATAATGTAATAATACTTTGTGTATTATTTTTATTTATTTCTTGTTAAACATTTAATTACTGTTGTTTTCCAACTACAGCAAATAGCATAGCTATAAAGAATTTTGCTAAGTTTGTGTTTTCTTTCCATCCTCCGTCTTTTGCTCTTTGCTGTATTGACACATGTATGCACGTGCCTACAATAGTCAAGGCAGTCGTCCAACTCATGACAGTCAAAAGTCAAGACAGACAGAGACTGTCATACTTGCCGTAAGTTTAATCCGCCACTGGAAACAAGCATAAAAAGCAAAATTAAAAATTTTGAAAAAACCCACAAAGGTTAAAAAGTTATTGTTACTTATCTAAGATAATGCACCAATCAAACCCGAACCCATAACTGACAACTGCATCAAAATCGGACTAGTAGTCTTGGAGAAAAGTGGCAACATGGATTTGCACAAAAAATGGTTCCTGCAACGCCCCCTGGTGAGTTGTCACCGTAACATCTAAAATCATGCACCAATCAAACCCGAACCCATTATTGAAAACTGCATCAAAATCGGACTAGTAGTTTTGGAGAAAATTGGCAACATGTATTTGCACAAACAAACAAACATCCTCTCACCCCAAACGCATATACCGTCTCCGTTCCGTCGTGGGTAAAAAATAATGCAAATGTAATATTCCCACAAATAAATCACACGGTGGCAAAAGGGATATTTATCATAGACCCCCTGACAACGGGAACTGCAAGGTACGGCTAGATCCGGATACGACTGGTTACGTACTAGCTTAGTTGGATAAACTACCATATTTGCATATTAAGCGACATCTGTTATTGTGAACTTAATCTTGTTTACACGTGTGGACGTTGTAATTTTAGGAAAGGATGAGCGAACTATTTTGCTCTACTAAGTTGAAGATTTTACTATATCTATGTTAATCCAGGCCATAAACTATGTGTATGCCAAATTTCATCCAAATCTGTTTAGTCGTTTTTGCGTGAAAGAGTAACAAATATCCATCGAAACTTTCACATTATAAAATATATGGCAGTATCAATTTATGAGATGTTACTGCCGTAGGTACACACAGAGACGTATATGGAAATCTCTCAAAAATACAATAATGAAATCGGTCAAGTGCGAGTCGGACTCGCGCACAAAGGGTTCCGTACCGTTATCTACAAAAAAATCAAGTTTTTTGTATGGGAGCTCCCTTAAATATTTATTTTATTTAATTTTTCTGTGAAAATTTCAACTGTCTAGCTATCACCGTTCTTGAGATACAGCCTGGTGACAGACGGACGGACGGACGGTCGGACAGCGAAGTCTCAGTAATATGGTCCCGTTATTACCCTTTGGGTACGGAACCCTAAAAATGAGAGTAGGTAAACTAATAGATAGTAAGTATAAGTTCAAGGTATTTACCGAATTCATTCCGTACTTATATATCCACTAGTTGTTACCCGCGACATCGTCCGCGTGAACTTTAACAAAAAGCTGCTCTTTTCACTACGTATAAAAAATATCCTATACATATTAATCCAGCCATGAACTATATTTGTACCAAATGTCATCCAAATCTGTTTAATGCTTTTTGCGCGAAGAGTAACAAATTTCTTTCCAGCCATCCACCCATGTTTATAAACTTTCACGAACATCATTAGTAGGGTACTGCCGTCTTCACATAGGTTTTATCTAGCCTTAGCGCTCCGGTATTTATCGAATAACATTATTTTTTCGATGTTCTGGTTGCGGCCCTGCTATTATTTACATGATTTCCATACCTTCGTGTACCTTTCGTCTTGACTGTCATACGTATAGCGAAATTACTGGGCTGTTGAGACTAACCATCGAAAGTCTCAAAGTAATGAGCGCCAAAGCAGTGATGCCCTGGACTTTGTTTCGTCACGCAAAGTTCTGTGTATCGCTGAAATGGTCATGGGCAAGCGTTATCTCCTACCATCAGGAGAGCGTCTCGTTCGTCTCATTACGTTTTACATTTTAAAAAATACATAATTATGATGGCATCATTCTTCTGTTTGGTTAAATCTTGGACCCCTGATTATTCGTCTGTGGGTGAAATAGTCTTGTTCCACGCCATTTATTTTGTCAATAAACATTCGAACCTCTTGTGTTTACTCTCCAGCGGATGCATCATAAACAAAGACCCGAATATCGTTTTTTAAACTTCGAAAATGCAGAATCGCTCGTCCAAAAGTCGGTACACGTAGGGACGGCCCGGTTATTGGATTTTAGCGGAAATTTCGCCGGTGTGCAGTCAAAACGAGCAAAACATCTCACTGTTTGCGAATCACACTGCATATCGAATTTTGATTCTGATTTGTATCGGTCTGTGCTGCGAGCGAAGCCCAAATAAGCAGCTTTTCGCGGAAAGTTCCGATTATCGTATTTTGATGGAATACTCACTTGGTAAAACTACTTAACTATGTTATAGATCTTAACGTGTGAAATAGGTATTGAATGCCTTGTACTACCTACCTACCTACTTTGTACTATGCATTCAAGGTTGAATGAAACGCGATATTTTCTGTCTCATAATGTACTTAGACATTAAAATTTATAAATTTGAAAGTTTTAAAATAATATAGGTATGATATAGGTAAAAAGGTGAGTAGACATATGGAGTAAGCTAAGATTTAATTCTAAAAGAAATAATAAAAGAACTAGCTTGTTCCTAAGTACCCACACATTCGTAAAATCGTCGTTAAATGACATTCGTACAAGTTCGCTCGCTGAATTTTGAAAAATAAATATTTTTCCCAAATTCGGTTAGACATTGCAACACTAGTGACGGACGTAGCGCATCGTCCAGCGGCAAATGGGCCGGCAGACATGCGTAATGGAACGCAAAACTGCGGATGTGGCTGGACGCAGCTGAATCTGCCGTGTTGCTGCCTGCAAACAAAGGCTTTTTCGAATAAAAAATATGCCGTTTTTATTTCACAATGCTGAAGTTTTTGGAGAACTAGGTTTTGTTCCGGACCACAGGAAAACATTCCAATTGGGAAAAAACTAACACACGCAGTGAATTAAATCAAGAAACGGTTCTGCAAAATACAAACGTAGTGTGTAGCAAAAATATAGAATCAAGAGACAAAACATAAACCGATACGGAAGTTGTCGTATTTCTTTGTTTCAAAGCGAATTGGATTCGCAAAGAAAGCGACGTCAACAACTCAAAACGTGGTCGATGCTATCTTGGACGGCCAATCGAATTACGTGCGACGCGGCTCGCTACTGAATGCTAATAAACTCACTTAGCCGACAAACTACTGGCAGCTTTGTCTTTTAAGGCTTCCAGTTGCATCTATCAGCAATCTGACTGTAACAGAATTAAACTCGACTTTGTAATTCTAAAGTCGAATCTCGGCTCGACTTGGATCGCGCTGCTAATTGTCGGAAAGAGGAAACGTAATAAAAGTGCTAGTCTTTGAAGCAAAGGAGTTGGCCCCGGGCGCCTCGAAGGAGCGCATTTTAATAAATTAAACTGCGCAAAATTCCCATTCCAATATCATTTTATTTTCCCTTTTGCCTCCGCTCCGGCAAGCTCGCCCTACATTGATTCTATTTCACTAAGAGAACGTCAATCTAGATATAACATTAAGCTATGTGAGTATTTACGTATTAAAAATGTTACGTATATTTCCCCAGAAATGTGTCTACTCTTGTAATTGAAATCGTTGGGCAGACATTCGGTATGTGCTCGAGTACCTATGTAGGCAGGTCCGGTAGAGAGGAACATTTGCGGTCCGTTTCACGCTTAAAGCGACGACGGCCCTGGCGGCATTCAGATAACGTTTGCCTAACATTCAGGTATTCTAAACTCCAACGGATGGCTTAGCTCTCAACGGTTTTCACGGAATTCATATTAAGAGCTTACCTACTCGGAATACGAGTACCCACCCGGTTTGAAGTCGCTTACCCTGGGGTTCATGTATAATGTAAATTCGGACGGTCCTCTGAGAATAAATACCTATTAATATTAGCTAGCCAAATTAAGCATTATATATTTTCAATTCCAGGTTCTGCTACTATCAATCGAGCTGTTGGCGTGGCGTAGCGGCGCAGCGGCGCTGGCCAACTGTCCGAGCGGCTGCAGCTGTAACGATGACACACTAGTAGTGGTGTGCGAAGAGAGTCGACTTGACGTGCTACCGATCGCGCTCAACCCCTCCATCCAGCGGCTCATTATCCGCAACAATAAAATCAAAACTATCGACAGTTCCATGCAGTTTTATGCGGAACTTCAACATCTTGACCTCTCCCAGAACCACCTTGTCAACATTCCCGAGAAGAGTTTCTCGTACCAACGAAAGCTCCAAGAACTCCACCTCAATCATAACAAACTCTCTTCGGTCACGAACATTACATTCCAAGGACTCAACTCGTTAACCGTCCTAAACCTGAAGCACAACTTCTTGGAGGAACTCAAAAACGGCATTTTTGTCACTCTGCCTAGATTAGAAGAACTAAACTTGGGTCAGAATCGGATCTCTAGGATTGAGTCCGGTGCGTTTTCTGGATTATCTGCACTGAGGATATTGTACTTGGAAGACAATCAACTGAGTACGGTCCCGACGACTTCATTTAGCCTTTTGGGAAGTCTCGCCGAATTGCATGTGGGTTTGAATGCCTTCTCTTTCTTGCCAGATGATGCCTTCGCAGGTCTCAATAGACTGACAGTACTAGATTTGAATGGAGCTGGCCTATTCAATATTAGCGACTTCGCATTCCGAGGTCTTTCTGGATTGAGAAGTCTGAACCTTTATGGTAACAGGTTGAGCGTAATACCGACTCAGCAATTATCTGGCCTCACGAGGTTAGAGGAACTGTACATAGGGCAAAACGAGTTCCTAACCATAGAAAGTCACTCTTTCAAAGGCTTGAAGAACCTCAAATTGTTGGATATTACAGGAGCTACCATGTTGGAAAGAATAGAAAAAGGAGCTTTTGAAGATAATGTAAATCTAGAGACAGTAAATTTAGTGAACAACAAAAGATTCGCCATAATCGAGGATGGAACTCTACTCGGACTGCCAAAATTGAAGCATATTTCGCTAAGAGATAACGCAATAATAACCTTGAGTGAAACAGTATTCGTTGGAAAAGAGTTTAGACAGGTTGACCTGGCAGACAACCCAATTTTCTGCGATTGCCAAGTTTTATGGCTTCAGCAGTTACTGAACGAGAAAACAAATTTCACACAAGTGCAATGTGCGAGCCCCGAACATTTGAAAGACAAACCTTTGAAGACTTTGACCGCGGACGATTTGGGCTGCGTGCTGCACGACACGCGGCAGCAGACCATCATCTGCATAGTCGTAGTCGCGTGCGTGGCCACTATCGCCACACTAGTCCTAATACTGTACAGGTACCGCAAAAGCATGCAGGAAAAACTAAAGGATTACAAGTGGAACAATAGGGGGAAGAACCTGGAGTACCACAAGCCAATCTCAACAGAAGAAGACTGTATTGTGCGCGGTATTCACCCGGCGCAGTACCCGGCGCCGGCGCCGCACGCTGCCGGCCTCAGGCCGATCCCGGTGACGGAACTGTAGCTAGAGCTTTACGCCTCTCCGAGCGTGTTCTTCATGTCGGGCGGCCAGGGCAGCGCGCGCCGGCCGCCGCGCTCGGGAGGCGTCGCGGGCGGCACGCTGCCCGCCGACGGCTTCACCTACATCGGCGGCGGCGGTGAGCGGCACCGCCCGCCGCTGACGCTCAACAACGGCGCGCCCGCACACCACCACCTCAACAACGGCTCGCTGCGCTCCCTACCCGACAAGAAGAACAACCGGAACGGCGTCGTCTGCCACCCGGAGAACTTCCAAAGGAACCTGGATCCGCGCTACTCGCGCAAGCAGGAGAACGGCTACCTGCGCAACTCTGAGACGGTGATCGGGTTCGCGCGCGGTGAGCGGGAGCGCGAGCGCGAGTATGAGCGGGAGTACAGCGAACCCGAGTACTCCGTGATCCCGGAGTACCGCCGCGAGGAATACCCGCGCGCCTGCTCGCACTCCAACACCTTCAACTGCTGAGTGTCGGGTGCGCTCGCGTGGCGCTCGGCTCGCCGGAACGTTTGTGATCTTGAAATTCTAGCAATAATTCTTCATTCCATTAAGTTTTCTATGGACTCGTGAGGGACGTAGTGCTCTAGAGCGGTTAGTGACTTTAGATATTTATCGGCGGCGACGGCCGACCGTGGACTATCGTGTCGTATATTCGATTTAAAGAATACCTAATTTGTACATTATAATTAAGTAGTGATGGATCTATTTTTCAATGAGATGTCGGTGAGGAGAGGTGTATGAAAGTGAGACTTTCATCGACCGTACAATGTACAGCTAGTCGCGGTAAGGTAGCCGAGGGGGTCCGTCGAACCTCGTTGTATAATTTTACATCGTAACATTGTGATTTGTATGTTTTTTCTACCAGTGCGGTGGATTTTGTATTTGTTTTTGTACAAAAACCATTCCATAAAATCTTTTAATGTCTAATATTTTATTTATGAATAAAATAAGTGTGCGTTAAATAAGACACCAATATGAACACACTAAGTAGATTAAAACGATTGTAAATATATTTATACTAAGTATATTGAGATATTTATAAATTTAATACGATCTTGTTCTTCTAAAATTATCATAAACTTATTTCGGGATACGGTATTGTTTGCTATGTCGACTGATGTCCTAGTTATTGAGATTTTTTGTCCATTCATCACGTTACCTTACGAAGCACCACTGTTTCAATACTGTTTTTCACAATAATCTTCACTCTGACATAACCACTTTATTGATTATAATTTCATTCCTAACTAAATAAGTACTTAGGTACCAGTTGCCGTCAGATAGTTAAAAAGAAGTCAACTGACAATGCTATAATATACACTCATAGTGTTGACCGCTTTCTAATTAAATGGTGGCTGTGCAAAAGTAACGATGATGGTGATGACTTGGAAAAAATGCTGCAAAAACACTTTGTTTCTGAAATCTAAACAAAGATTTTTTGCAGATATTCGGTCACAAAGTTTGAGATTCGTTGGTATCTACTTTCTTAATAACGTACATAGGTAGGTACATACTCAAAATATCTATTAGTTTAGACATTATCGGAGAAGGTGCCTACTCATACTTGAGTTACTATACTAATCAGTCTCAGGGAAATGCATCGAGTTCATAAATACCTACTGTTACTTTTAATTGAAAAATTGTGTGCCTAAAATAATGCGCTCGCCTTGCTCGCAAAAGCACAGCATGCCGCTCTGTCTGACCATGAGAGAAAGAGACAGAATATATCACCTACTATTTTGCTCTCGTTGGTCGTGTCCGCATGTCTGTTAATAGTATAACGAGCAATGCTCTATTCTAAGCACGTGTGACTAAATCTCTCAAAATTCTTCTCCTACTTTGTAGCTAAGGCATTGTAAGTTATTATGTGGGTGAGTAATGTCATAATCCGACAAGAATAAAAATAATGTCAACGTAACATGAATTGGCACAATGCACGAATGTGCCATGGCGGAAGAAAGAAAAAAAAACGTAACATGAACTTAATGTCACATAAGTGATGATATTACTGTTATCACTTATGTGACAGCAATGTCTTTGATGATAATGAAGTTCTTATTCTTAAACCTAAACCTAACCTAGAGGACTCAATACTTGTTTTCATTGTTAATTGACATTACCGGAACCATTTAGGTAAAAAATAGCTTAATACACCACATACGATAGTGGCGCTCCACTAATAGTAGACGGACGTTAAATGAACTTACCTAAATGAGAAATCTACACAATTGAACCTAAGTGGCTTTGAGAATTTAGAATGCGAACTGTGATTCGTATTTCAAATCTAGGTAAGCCACCATCGTAATAAATAGCAGGGTCTAGCATGACAATATACTTCAAAACTACGTCAAGTTTTCTTTCTAAACTTTTGTAGGTTACTATGACGTTAGCTTTCTTTTATGCCCGCCATGGGGCGGTAACAAATTTTTCATACATTCTGGTATCGAAAACATATACTTTTTTTTTGCAAATATGATGATAGCCAAGCCAAGCCTTCTGAATAAAACTAATAACTTCCTGTAGTAAATTTCATTTTCTCAAGGTAGGTAAACTTTACAGATAGGTCAATTCGATCGGTCTCTACTCTAAAACAGAATGTAACAGATCCATAGGCAGCCCGTACACGTTCAATCATGATCACGATCCGCGATCCGCGATCATGATTTCAAAATTTCTAGATACGTGTACGGGCTGCCATAGGCAGCCCGCACACGTAGCGCGCGATCCGCGATCCGCGATCCGCGATCAATGATCGCGATCCAGACTGATCGTGTACGAAGCGGATTGACGGACTGATGCTCCGGATCGCATAATATCTAGAAATTTTAAAATCATGATCGCGGATCGCGGATCGCGGATCGTGATCATGATTGAACGTGTAAGGCGGCCCATAGACATAGAGAATGGACTGAGCGTTCCCTATCCAGGTATGAAGTAAATATGGGTGGCAAAGCGTGAGAGAGACAAAACAATCGTTGGGCCAGTAGCTGTCTCAGTAGGTACAGGTATTGGCCGCACAGTCGCTTCGTCTCTTTCTAAAGAGTGATCAATTTTGTGAGCCCATTGCTCAGTCCATTCGTCTCTATTTCTATGGACAGGACAGAGCATACTGAAAATGGTCATAGAACTTTACAATCGGATGCTTTCTTCTTTTTGCTATTCATTATTGTATTTCCTCCTGAGAGCACAATGGCGTCGCGTATTATGCATTATGATATTGATCCAGTTAAATTTAAATATCGGCTAGCAAATAGAAGTTTAGTAAAGTAGGTAAAAGTCAAGTCTAAGTCATGCCTCAGTAGTGTATTTTGGAAAAAAATTACAAAAAAACATATTTCGCTATAATAAATCACTTACTCACATGAGCGTTATCTAGTGTAACTAAGCAAGAAATGTTCCAATATCGCAAAAAGTAATAGGTAGTGGCGTATTTTTTTCACATTAGCGTCTAAATCTATTGTAGACAAGGAACTTTGTAGGAAGGAACAGTGAAACTAAAGTAGTTTTGTAAATTTTGGCGGGAACGCAAAAAAAAGTCATGTCGCCTAATAATTTTTTTTTTTAAATTGTATAATTGTTAGAAACTTGTTTTTCCGAGATAGAGCCTATTATACTAGACTCATATGTGTAAAATAATGGTTTTATTCTTAAAACGCCAAATTATAAGCGCAAGTGTGGGAAACTGATTTAATGTGAAGTATGATTTTTCGTGTTACTCACAACTGTCCTTCCAGGGTTGTAGAAAAGTCGCGACTACATTACCTACTAGGGCATAACCAGACTTGACCTTGATTTATTTTGCTAGCTCTATCATTAAATACTTAACACTGGCAAATGCAAAATGTACGACGCCAAAAACTAAGAAAAAATAAAGTAACACCACATACTAAAGCGCAGCATTTTTATATTTAGTTAAAATGTGTTGGGGAGTAGAGTTCTTCTTGAAGGAGTATGACATTTATTTAACCCTATGATAACTAATCCTAAATGTTTGGTGTGTTATGTTCATGTAAATATGGAGAAATTAAAGACTAAGCAACTCGGCACAGTCGGTGCCTATACAATGCCTAAAAACGTATACAAGTAATTGAATACATATGATACATTGTGATTAGATTATTCACGACGTTGTAATAGAATCATCGGTCATTTCCTGTATTTTATTGTAGTTATTACCTACATACAAAATCGATAAATATAACATACCTCAAATTTCACTTTGTTTCATTTTAACCCTGAAAAATATTGACTAAGTAAGCTATTTATTATGGTTTGACCATAGACTAATATTTAGATTGATGAACAATTCACACAGCGCCACCAAGCCCCAAACTAATGTAGCACTATGTTATAGCTACTAGCTAGTTACGAGAATACTAAATAATATCACAGAACAAACATTTTCGTTTGACACTGAAATTTGTATTCCGAGTGGAATCCCTGATAACTCACGAGGCTGAGCTGCGACAAGATACTCTACACTGGGCACAAGCATATAGGATAAAATTAAATAACAAAATAAATTAATATTGGAGGACATTTTAGTGCCATCTAGCCTCAAAACTAAGTAAAGCTTGTACAACAGGAATCAGATAACTTTATTGTAAATACATACAATAGGTACATAAGACACCCAAACACTGAACAAACATTTGTGTTCGTCAAATAAATTTTAATGCTGGGTGGGAATTGAACCCACACCCTACGGGTCAAAACCCAGTTACTACGAAATAAGCCAAAATGACTGTCAAAGTGGTCATGCATCGTTCAAAGACAAGGTTGGGTCAAACGAGCGGCACGGAAACCACGCGCAAAGGTCCACTTATTAAAAAGATTCCACGTATCGCCCTACAGAGGCGCTGTCCCAATTAACAAACTTTTTTTGTTGAATATTCACGTATTTTGCGCTAGTCGCAACCCAATATGAACACATTTATCGGTAGTGCCGCGGAAAAATATTTTATTCTCCCCAAAAAATTGTGAAAGAAAGTTCAATATCATCATCATCAGCCTATACTAGTCCACTGCTGGACATAGGCCTCTCCCAAGACACGCCACTCAGCCCGATCTTCGGCTTTTCGCTTCCATCCACCGCCAGCTGTCCTACGTATATCGTCACTCCATCGAGTCTCAGGGCGTCCTACGCTACGCTTGCCAATACGCGGTCTCCACTCTAGAACACGTCTACCCCAGCGGTTATCGATTCTGCGACAGATATGTCCAGCCCATTGCCACTTCAGCTTGCTAATACGCTGAGCTATGTCAATGACTTTAGTTCTCTGGCGAATTACTTCGTTTCGGATCCGATCCCTCAGAGAAATGCCAAGCATAGCTCTTTCCATAGCTCGCTGAGCGACTTTGAACTTACGGACCATTCCCGCTGTGAGTGTCCACGTTTCGGCTCCGTAGGTCATGACAGGTAGGACGCAGCACTGATTGAAGACTTTTGTCTTCAGACTTTGTGGGATGGATGACGAGAAGACTCGACGTAGTTTTCCGAATGCTGCCCAGCCCAACTGTATCCTTCTATTGGCTTCGCTTTCGAAGTTGTTTTTACCTAGTTCGAGCGTCTGCCCTAGGTAAATGTATTTATGAACAATGTCTAAAGTGAAACCATTTATGGCAACCGGTCCCGGAACAACGTACTCGTTGAACATGACCTTGGTTTTATCCAAGTTCATCCGGAGACCGATGCGTTGAGAAGAATCAGTAAGGCTGGTCAGCATCCATTAAAAAAAAAAAGTCAAAGTTCAATATAAAACCAATAAAATATTAAATGTAGAAATTTAAGTTCTGGTTTCCCATCTGATCAGCGACAACGTCGCTTTGTATCAAGATACTTGCACAATAAAAACGGAAACTAAAATCAAAGTAGTCTGATGGGGGGGGCGGCATTCATTTATTACATAAGACGATTTCTTTCAAGTCTTTGACGCCTTCCTCCCTTAAGTAAGAAAAGATAAGAATAGGCCGACCCCCTCCTGTTTAACATTTATTACGTAAGAATCTAAAGAGAAAAATTAACACATTATAAATGAAGTTTGGTTTTTGTTTTCCTTTATCGCCTCGGTACTCGCGAGGACGCCCGCGCTTTCAAAGTATAATACTTGCACTAGTAGTAACTCTTCTGTGGTATAATGTTAACTTTGCGCATTTTTGAGATCTTACGTAAGAATTACCTCTTTGTAAGAAATAAGTCACGGTCAACCACCCCCCCCAAATTGTCTTACGTAACAAATGAATGGACCCCGCCCCATATTAATTAGAAAGTAATAGAACTTTCACTTGCAACTATCTTAATAGTGTTGATTCAATATACAAGCTCATTTCTATACTTAACAATAAAATAAAAAGATAAGTAGGAGGCCAAGTTTTGTTTAGCTATAGCCCAAGTAATTCAACAGCAGTCACCATTATTAGCACAGCTTACAAATAAAACAATCAAAATAGTTGTTCGTTAATTTATTTATAATATGCAACATTAAATTACAAAATTGTTCAGCCTTGTGATGGGAGCAGAGCCAGTTTCAGCCAAACGCAGATATGGATTGATAAATAAATTAGTATCGGATGAGAGGCGCCAGTTATGAAAATAGTTTGGAATATTTGAGTAATATCACTTATGCTTAGAACTTCTCTTCTTCAAGACCATGTTTGAAGAACATCATGATAGGGATCTGTGCTCCGTTGATGTCTCTGTACTCACACATGGCTACCATGCCATCACAGTCCATAGACTCTCCTGTGAAAAACTGGAGCTCCTTAAACCTTCCCAGGATATCCTTCATTACTTTGTTCATGTTGGTCTTGAATACATCTACTTGGTCAGGCGACTTCTCTTCTAATTTTGCTACTAATCTGAAAATGAAAAAAAAAAGAATCATTATTCAACTGTATGCTGACAATTTACTGGTTTAGAAGATAAAATATAAACATCAACTGAGCATGGAATATGTTCAACTTTTACACAATTCTATATGACAAGCAGAAAACTCAGGCTTATGATTAAGAAGTAGACCGCTCTTGGGTACACATAATTTGAAAGCAATTTTATTGTTACAAACTTCTGATCTTTAAATTTGCTTCCATAGTAACAGGCAATTCACAAATCTGATTATAAAATTATGAGTTACAGTTTAGAATTACAGCTACATGTATTTTATTAACATCTAAAAGTACATTATTAAAGAATTTATTATGGTGAGTGAGGACTTAAATCTTGAATATGTAAAGGATTACTAAGTGTTCAAAAATGTACATGGTTTCATGTACATGGAGGAGAAAATTTCATCAAGAATGAGTTGTCATCCCTATTTCATGAACAAACATTATTAGAATGAATGTTTTTTCACTAGAGTTTCTTTATATAGCATTCATACACTCTATAGATTAATATTGAGAATTAATCCACGGTATTAGAATGATGCATGTTCATATCACTAATCTGCCATGGCATGTAATTAAAGGTTATCATTATCAAATTGAGCTTGACTGATAAGCGATGGCATCTAGTAGCAAAACATAGATAAGAGGTGTACAGTAAATAGAATTGATGAATATTATTATTATTAACTTTCTTTTTCACAAATTATTCTAATGACCCAGATAATTATATTAAGACTCATATTTCAATAGAAAATCTCAAAATCGAGTCATAAGGTACAAGATAGGTAGATGCACTTATAGTTTCCGTTTTTCACATACATATGAGTCACAGTTACAAGTTCAATGACAGTCTAGATGGCTATGGTTAAAACTGCACTGCAATGAATTTTGCTGGCAATGCAAATACTATATCACTCACTATAGCAATATAACTAAAAACTCAATAGATGGACACTTTAACACTCACTTTTTCATGTAGTCTTTGAGATATAATGTGTAGGATTTCTTGTCACCGAAGGCGTAAGTCTCGACTAGCCTGTGATTCAGAACTATGTCAACTCCACTCTCCACAGCGGAGTCATTGCCCTCATCTGCTTCCTCGGCGGAAGGGTTGGAGCCCTCCAGCCTGATGTCGCCTTGTGCTCTCGTCACCAGTTTGCCGGTGACTTCGTAGAGCACTTCGTCGACGAGTTTAACTCTGTATGTGTCCGAGAACATCTCGTCACCTGGAAATTATTAAAACTCATACTGTAACTTCACACTCAACCAATATTTAACACTGATCAGGGTGGAGAATCAAACAGAAACAGTAAATCATATAAAATCTGGATCAAGAGAGATCTGTCGAGTGAAATGTCAAAAATCACTAGTTATCAATTTATCACTAACTACGAAAAATATTCACTTAGAAAACATTTTGATAGCACAACAAACGTAATTACCGGTAATAATATCCTTATAAATTCTCATTTTGTTGGATTAAAGGAGATTAAAACTAATAAAAACCGAAACTACGGCTCGCAGCCCCAAGAACTAAACCGGAAAGGGCTGTCAAACGAAAAAGAAAAAGTTACTATAGAAAAATGTTACCAGTTGAAAATAATCAATTGAAATGCTACAGAGAAATAATAATTTAGTTCACAGATTGTAGGATTTGCAAGGGTACTAGTGTAAGCTTTGAGGGTACGGGTGGTAGTTTATCTACTCAAAAAGTTAACCGTTAGAAAACCTGTGAAAACCTTACTTATTAGGAATTTGCTAGCGATTTAAAATGTTTTCAAAGAAAACACTTTAATATTTTTCTAATTATTAGCATTGCACTTAAGACATTGTGCTAATGTCAACTTTAGGTAATTGATAATATTAAATACCTTATAATAAAAACAAGTCAAAGTAACAAAAGGTAATTCAAGAAGTCCAGTAATGCCATAATTAAGTGGTAGTAACTTTACCAAGCCTTTTTGAACTTTGCAAGGGAAACATGTTTCACCACTTAATGTCATTTTCTCACACTCGTGCACGTAATTTAGCACTTTATGAACAAAACACCACTAGATAAAAACATTAGGCACTTTAATAAGCTAAAATTTTAGTAAATATGTTATATGTTGTTACACGGCGATATGATATTTCCGCTTTCCCGCCAAGACACTTAGTAGTTAAAATACACGTCAAAATTCGAAATGTCAAAATAATTGATGTATGTATACGAAACTATATTGCAGTCGGAAACAGATGGCGCTCTCAGTTCCAAGAAGGTCATGGAAGTGTTTCTGTATAATTCTACTGTTTGCAGATTATGTGGTGAAGAAAATGATAATGGGACATTTTTATATTCACCTGAAGAAAATAATCAAAACATTAGTGATTTAGTCAATGCCTATCTCCCGATCAGGGTACGTTTTGGTTTTTTATTGTGACTGTATTGACTCGCTAACCACTTTCGAAAATGGCCGAATATTTTTTCGTCTCAATCATTTTCGTAACTTTTATAAGTTTATTTAGCAAGATATTGCAAAAATTCGTTCTATTTAATTGAATCTTATCTATTCATTGTATTATGTATTGAATAAAAGAAACGTCTTCGTAGGAAAAGTAATCAATAATGCTCCTAATACAGGCTATGACTGATATCACTTTGACAAACAGCTGATCCATTTATGTTTAGAAGTTTAGTGTAGCTTTTGTACCAAACCTATGTGTCTACATATCACAATAAATCGTGTATGAAATTTTGTTTCTGATTCATTTGTGTTCTCCAGGTATGGGATGATGGTCAACTGCCACGAACTATTTGTCCTGGTTGCACTATACAGCTGGAAGCCACCGTAGAGTTTATAAATTTGATTATCAATGGCCAGGTAAACTCACTTTACTCTATATTTGTAAAACTCATAGATCTGACACTAATTGATATATGTCCAGACAATGCTACATCAATGTTTTTTACACTAAACAAGATTCTAGATTTAGGACCCCATCTAAAATAGGAATACCCATGCAGAGATAGATAAACAAGTTCTTATAGAAATATATACTTAGACCTAGACTTAGACTTATTTGACCTAGGTGTATTTCATAAGATAAATAAATAAAAAGTATGATAAAATTAAGACACTAAATGTATTGTTACAGAAAGTAATTCGTGCACTTCATCAGAGAGAAATAGAATATAAAAAGAAAGTTCTGAATGAGCAAATTCAAGAAACTGTAACTGAAAATTATGTGTCTGAAGGTATGAATTTATCAGTTATAGAAGTTATTTTGTGAATTAACTTAAAATGCCTCCTGCTCTGGTAAAGTTTATTTTAGTAAAACTATAAAATGACCCAGCTAGACCAAGGTAACTTCATAAGATCATTAAAATCATTTTTTCTTATTGGTGGCAATTGAGTGGACCGGTTGCCTGATGTTAAGTAAGTATGTCAAAAAGGAATGTGACACTGGCTGATTGGATTGTAATTCAGTTTGTCGGGTGGGATGCAGGATACTCCTTAATAGGGGTCATTTTTCCTGTCATCACAATAGAGTACGCTAAATTGTATTTGAGGTAGTATGTATTGCAGGAACACAAGAAAGACATTAAATCTTTAAAAGTGTGCTTTATGAACCAGCACTGTTTGATTCTAACTAATGAACATGATAAATTCCTAAGGATGGCTCTTACATCATCCAATCCAGACATGTTACTTTTCTCATGAAAACTCAATTGTGTCATACTTGTAAAACATACATTAACAGGCAACAAATAGAAGCGATATTATAACCATAATGAATTGACTATAAATGGTCAAATTTTTATGGTCAATTTATATGCAGTAGAAGTGGGAGTAAAAGGAATACCAGCAAAAACCCGCCATAGCTATTACAAGACATTGGCCTGTCAAGAATTCCTATAAATAAATTATTAACAGACATTCTTCTGGAAAGAGTAGTTGGTAGGAAACTTGTTGAACTCGTAACCCACACAGTGATGTCATATTTTTAGGCTATGAAGTTTCATCATTATTAAAAATGTGTGTAAGTAGAGAAATTCAAGGTTATGTAATCAAATAGCTAAAATAAATTTCATCTGTGTGAATCTGGAGGGGTCGCTAGTTCATCTCTACATAGTATGAACAACATAGTTACTTCACCCTGTCTGTACTCTTAGATCATTTAAACTACGCAATGGATTTAATGCGGTTTACATCAATAGATAGAGTGATTCAAGAGGAAGGTTTATACATATATGTATAATATGTACATGCATATCATAGTAGAAAATCCACATGCACACATGGGAAGCCAGGGCGGGGCGCTAGACAGTATATTGTATATTGGTTTGCAAAGGCCTTTAAAATCTGGTTATGATAACTACCACCTTTTGCTAGTCTTTTACACAAATTGAACTAACTTTAACCTAACTACTTTCCAGTTGATATGGAAAGTGGTGCTTACAAACCGGAGCATGCCATCTCACTCCAAGTGGCAGGCATTGACAAGCCGCGCCGAAAGCGCGGCCGCCCGCCCAAGAAGCACAAGACTCCTGAAGAACTGGCGCAAGAAGCTGCAGCCAAGGAGCGGGAGTTACAGCAAGCCAGGCAGGACAGGAAGGATGAGGAAGCCACTGGCAAACGGAAAAGGAAAACTCCTACAAGGTTCAAGGAGGTTGTCCAGGTGGGTTAGTCTATGCACTAGTATAATATTATCTGTGTTATAATCAATACTCAAAACTCTATTGTAATATGATATATGCATATTACCAACTACTCCTATTATGACCAATTAATTATTAACGGACCATAAATGGTTCATGGTCTATTTATATGCCGTAGAAGTAAAAGGAATGCATTCCAGAGATGCGATTTTATTACAAATCCCTTTCCTTGTCTCGAACAGAATGCAACCTTTTTTGTATTTTTGAAATATGAATAAACTTGCTGCAACTCACAGTTGTACACTTGTTTTCAGTAGGTAGCTTATAAAAAGTTCCTTTCTTTGCTTACCTATTCAAGCAAAGCCTCTATGCTATATTTCAGGGGAAAGAGCTGGAAAAGATCTTCATTGAGGAAGGTGTGACAGATGGTGAGGAAAGTGAGCCTGATTTTAAGCCTGATATAGAAACAGTGGACTTAGAGCCTCAGCTAAAGGTCCCTGAGATTATCGGACATACAGACTCAGGGGAACTTGTAGTGGTTGTCAAGGGCAAGGGGAGAGGAAGACCTAAAGGTATGAATTTTTATTTTTATTTTTTACATCTCTCCTGATGGAATATTATGATGTGGCCAAAGATTTTATTTAAAAATATTGCTTAAATCAGTCATCATATAATTCCTTGTCCAATCGCTCTGTATCTCATTTCAAAGTAAGATTGCTACATGACTTTATATAGTCTGAGTTTGATTGACTCAGGACAAACAATTACATATATGAAGCATAGATATTTGTCTGGATGTTCTAAATGTCTAATGAGTGGTCTCTTTGGATATTTTCTAATAACTTTGGAATTTGAACAAATGTATAGCAGCTAATTTTATTTTCGTGGGTTTTGAGTTGTACTCATAGGTAAAGTTAAACTCAGTTGGTATTAGTTTATTGTTTTTAACCATCTGTCTGTCTATATTGTATCAAATTGCGCAGTGGAAGCGTGCTGGGCCCATAACCTATAATTATACAGCAGAATCTTGGCATAGACTAAAAATTTTATTCATATACAATACATACACACAGAGTAACAATAGATGACAGATACTATTTTGTTACATTTTTTTTTTAATTTCTTTACACTCTTTACGATGATATTTCAGGCCGCCTCAACCAGAAACGCCAAAAATGCGCAATATGCGACAAAGAGTTTTCATGCTCCGGCCGTTACATGTCGCACGTGGCCCAGCATGGCCCAGTGCAGTACCAGTGCCAGCAGTGTAACCAGACCTTCAACACTCGACTGGACTTCACCAAACATCAGGAGGAGACCAGCCATAAGGGTCAGAATGTCATCCCTTGTCATAAAAACGACGATGTCTTGGTCAGTATTATAGTTTCTATCAGCCTAGCATGAATCAAGTCCTGCAAATCAAAAAGTAGTCCCATGTTTTTCAGAATAAAATAATAGATTTTTTTTATTGTAAAGTAGCCCTTCATTATCAATGTTCCAAATACTCGAAATGAACTGTTTAATTCTACCTTCATTGTATCAATTTGTAAACAATGGAATTTGCTGCCCAAGTGGTGGGGTACTAAAGTAGGTAATTGTGATTTTCAGCCTGAAAAAGACCCTTTGACCCCTGTATCCGCGTCTGTAGACGTGGTAACTACTGAAGTCAACCCGGCAGCTTCTCTACCAGATTTGGACCCTGAACCATCCAATGAGACTGACAATACAGTTGTATGTGTCGCTGAAGAGTCGAGCCAGCCTCCAGCCTCAGGTGCATCGGAATCTGTATTGACAGTCGAAGCAAACCAGAATGGTTAGTGCATGTCAAAGAATAGTTATATTTTATTTATTATTGTTATATTATTTTATGAAAACACAATAATAACAAAACACAACACAACAACAGCAACAAACATAAAACACACACAATACACAATATGTGTGTGTGTGTGTATATATATGTATTTGTGTTATGTTTAATTAATTTTTTATTTTTTTTTATGGTTGACAGGCTAGTTGTTTGACCACAGCTCACCTGATGTTAAGTGAAGGTGTGGTCGAAGATGGTAAAGCACACCTAGCCTGGAATGGAACTGGCTCTCAAGTGAGGCTGCCGGAACACACCGTTAGATGCTTGGCGGCAGATTTTCAACTTGAGGGTGGTAGCTAGCCAGCCGAGTACTAGAAAGTACCGTACCACCATGCTATGGTCACCATATATTTATTCCGGATCCTGGCTGTTTTTATAAACTGTCAAATTACTGGACAAAGTCTCATTACAAGAGTACAAGGTAAGGCTCCAGCTAAACGTAAAGTCCAGCACGCTCGCCAAGTGCGGGTTGGCAGCCTTGCTACATCTTCGAGACCTTTTTGAAAACTCAAACATAGTTTTTCTTTACTATTGTGTTAATTACACACTTTGTTCAGCTCCCACTGAAAACAAGCCCGAGGTTCCGGAGCCCGAGGGGGTGGCGCCGGGGAGGGTGAAGCTGTCGTGCCCGCACTGCGAAAAGCTTTTCAGTACTAAGCAGAGTCGTTCTATGCATATTAAGGTATGTCAGAAAGTATGATAAAACCTCGTGAATTGCCCGCTATATCCTACCAAAACTGGGGTACAAGTGATTTACTAGAATCTAGAGCATTTTAATTAACACAAGACCTCACCACCACCTCGGAGACCAAACCAGCAAATGGGCGACGGACAGCTCCATGTCCGTACGCCCCTTGTCTCCATGCGACGGGTCAGATAAGTGGCCCCGCCGCCTGCCAATTTGGTTGCTTGGAATGGGGATTCACTGGAACCCCTTAAACCAGGGGTTGGCAACCTATGTAAAGTACCGGCTCTCCAGTTCCGTGCGCAAAAATTAAAATAATTTGTAGTTAATTTATTTCAATTTTAAAAATTATTTAAGTGGCCGGTGAAGGAAAACATCGTGACGAAACCATAGCATGGTGGTAGGGTACTTTCTAGTACTCGGCTGGATGGCTACCACCCTCAAGTTGAAAATCTGCCGCCAAGCATCTAACGGTGTGTTCCGGCAGCCTCACTTGAGAGCCAGTTCCATTCCAGGCTACGTGTGCTTTACCATCTTTGACCACGCTTTCACTTAACATCAGGTGAGCTGTGGTCAAACAACTAGCCTGTCAAGCATTAAAAAAAAAAAACTTTATTTATCGCAAAATACTTATTGACACTTGCAAATGCACAAAATGCGATGCCAAGAAGAAGAGTGGAATGAAATGAAGAAGGAATTGCGCAGGCGGTGCACAAGGGCGAGCGGCCGTACGCGTGCAAGGTGTGCGGCGCCTTATTTGCATACCCGCGCGCGCTCGCTCTGCACGTGCTCAAGCACCGCTCGCGCGCCTCCAACGGGTACGCATGCGACCTCTGCGGGAAGGTAATTATATTAATTGTAAAAATAAATAATATTAATTTTATTTTTTTACTTGGTGGCAGATAAGACTAAAAAGGACAAAACCTTTTGAGTTAGTGTATTAAGTTAGTAATGTCAGTGCAGTGAGTACTACACATTATAGAACACGTGAACAAAGTGTCTTCCCCTTAATAGAGACAGTAAGAAAAGTGTCGATGGACGCATTCTTCGATTAGACTCTACTTAGCAATTTAAGTTATATTAAAATTACTTATTAGTCTTAACTAGGCTAGATTGTAATAATAATGAGGTATCTAACAAAAAACAGATAAATCATTAGAAGGGGGGAAAAAAAAAAAAAAAAAAAACTTGGTGGTAGATCTTTTTAGCCTTTCGCTATGATCGCCTAAGTAAGTACCACCGCAGTACCAGGTATTCCGTAGCATTACTGTGTTCCGGTTTGAAGGGAAAGTCTAAAAGCAGCGATGCTCTAGACTTAAAATAAAAAAGGTAGCAACCGTTGCACAGCGATACTTAGCACACAAAAATAAAGTAATTAATGAGGAACTTACACCGTTAAGAAACAACAAGTTATGATATTCGTTTCGTTTTAGGTATTGAATCACCCATCATCCGTGACTTACCACAAGGAAGCAGAGCACTCGAAACAGAAATTTGTTTGCAACAAATGCGGCAAGTGTTTTAAACACAAGCAGCTGTTGCAGCGACATCAGTTAGTGCACACGCAACATCGCCCGTACCACTGCAAGGTGAGTGAGATGGACAGATTCGGCTTCCTGTATGAACAAATGAGGTAAAATCCCCGTGGCCGCTACCGCAGTTCACGTTTATGTCAGGCAAGCTTTATTCTTTTGCCCGCGTCATCCACCACTAGCCGCGCAAGTTTGAGCAAGTCTAGGAAAAAAAGAATTTCCTTCAAAAGGTAGCGCCATCTATTGATTTAATACTTCACTACTGCGTAGTAGTCTATTTAAACAAACGGAAATAGCTCGAAACTCGAACAGATAGTGCCGCCATCTAGGTATGGCAGTAGAAAATTGCCTAAAGAATACCTCTTTTATCATAGTAGGTACCTATTTTCGACAGTTTCCCGGGTGTATTTTGTTAGGTTTCCGCTATGTATTGTAAGCTATTATGTAGATTATCCTATAAAATCCTAATTTAGATCGCAAAAGCGTGTACAGTGACATTCACAAATTAATGCAATCATATTTCTTAACACATGTCAGTTAAATTGTTTTCAATTTTCCACCCACGAGTGCCTTGAGGCCATAACATCGTCCAACCGCAAGCTAATGAGGCAAATATACCAAAAGTTATATTATTGGGCATGCCATTTGCCACCTCTAGTCTAACTAACACTTTCCGTTCTAGCAATGCAACGCATCTTTCAAAACGAAAGCCAACCTGTTCAATCACCAATTGCTTCACTCTGGGGTGAAGAAGTTCGCGTGCGACATCTGCAAGCAACGGTTCGCACACAAAACAAGCCTCACTCTACACATGCGATGGCATAACGGTAACTATAATAACAGGAACCTCAATATAGATTCAGCCCTCTCCCTCAATATAGATTTTGAAGCGATGATAGCTCAGTGGTTAGCGCGGTAGGTTCGCATGCCGAAGGGCGTGGGTTAAAACCCCAACAATGAGCTTAAGCTGCCGGTGAAGGAAAAACATCGTGTGGAAACCATAGCATGGTGGTAGGGTACTATCTAGTACCTACTCGGCTGGCTAGCTACCACCCTCAAGTTGAAAATCTGCCGCCAAGCATCTAACGGTGTGTTCCGGCAGCCTCACTTGAGAGCCAGTTCCATTCCAGGCTAGGTGTGCTTTACCATCTTCGACCACACCTTCACTTAACATCAGGTGAGCTGTGGTCAAACAACTAGCCTGTCAACCATAAAAAAAAAAAGCCCAGCATACACTAGAGGAGTACAGAGTTATGAGAAGCGGACCTTCGTGACAAACGTATTTCAGTGTCTATTTCTGCCTTATATAGTCTCACCTATGCTGTCTGACAGAACTGCGTGGAAAGTAAGACTCGAGAAGCCGCTGAGCAAATCCACGAGTGGACAGACCCAGTGTGGCGAAAGCAATGGCCGTTTTTTTATATCCTCAATGCCGGGGTAATAGAATATGGCATCTGCATCTACAGCGTACAATAAGATCCTGCTATTTGGGGATTAGGGTTAGGGTGGTTATAATTGGGGCTCCGATGCATTATCAGGCACGAAAGACACCCGGAAATGATGTTAGTGTGTACAATCCCATATACCTCGACTGCATCTTAATCGACCCTAAAATAGTCTTGCTTGTTTTGAAGATTTCTCCCTTCAATCAAAAATCTTAAACGGCCGTTATGAATAATTTTCTGTCAATGGGTTCTACGACAGCCTTGTTGGTAGACTCACTGCCTATTTGGAGGTTCTGGATTCAAATCTTACGGCATCCATATCGTGTATTTTCTTAGCTAGCCTCAAACGTGAGTTAACATGTCTAGAAGTTTTCCAAAACGTGTGAAGTCTGCTAAATCACTTGTCCGGTGTGGCGGATTAAGGACCTTTTTTTTCTTACAATGAAAAGAGGTCCATGCCCAGCTGTAGGGCAGTTTATACAAAGAGAAGTGATCCGTGCGGTTTTCCGTGTGTTGTAGGGCAAAAGCCATACGGGTGCAAGGTGTGCGGCAAGGCGTTCAGCCAGAAGGGCAACCTGTCGGAGCACGCTCGCATCCACACGGGCGAGAAGCCGTTCCAGTGCGCGCACTGCTCGCGCCGGTTCACCACCTCCTCGCAACACCGCCTGCACCTGAGGAGACACACCGGCGGCGAGGACAGACCGTCAGTACACTAACCCTTTCCACCAAAATCCCAGTATCTATATTCTGCAGGGTTCTAATTATTGCAGCGGTACCTTAAATTTTGAGCAACAAAACGAGGTCAAAAGTACTTGGCTTTCTATAAATATCTAGTATCTATAGTCCTGTAACTTTGCTAGTTGCAGTACCCTTCAAACTTGAGCACGGTAAAGCAGAATATGTTGTGACGTCATTTAGGCGCCGTTTTCGCGGTCAATTTTAACTGGTTTGTGAAATGTAAATTTGCGAATTTGTAAAAAAATTATTTATTACTACTATTTGAGGTGAACTAGATATCAAGGTACATCATTAACCAATTTTTCAAATTTAAACAACTAACCTATAATATTACAAACCAAACTTTGCAAAAACAACAGAAACGATTATAGGAAAACTAGGATTCCTCCCTTTACTGGGCTCGCTCGCTGTTCTTTATATTGCAGCAGTTGTACCCGCTCGACTCCAAAATTTATGTTTTTTATTTATTTATGTGTAAATAAATAAATATTCCTTTGTTTACACATAAATTCAACACTTCAAGTCAACAGTTTTAGTTTTAGAAATTGTGTAAAGTTTCGGATAAGTTTTTAATTATTAAATTGTTGTCAAGTTAGTTAAATTGAAATCACTGTTGTAACTGAAAGGACTGTTAAGCGCAAATAAACTAAATATTAAAAAAAAAAAAAATTAATAATCTTGAATATTCAAAATGAACTTTCGAAAAGTATCAAATGAATCAATCAATTATCTGAATACTCAATTGGAAAATAATACAATACGGCAACACAATTTTACCATTTTGAAGTAAAACTCATACAATAACAGGTAATTGTTGTGTCAGGAAAGCAGCGATGGTGCGGCCTTGGCCGCTGCCCCCGGCGCCGGTGTACCCCGTGCCGGAGCCGCCGACGCCGCACTCGGGCGCGGGCGGCGTGTTCAAGTGCGGGTGGTGCGCGCGCGTGTGCGCGTCGCGCTGGGCGCTCGCGAAGCACGCGCGCCGCCACACCGGCGAGCGGCCCTTCCAGTGCCCGCACTGCCCGCGCGCCTTCGCGGACTGCTCCAACCTCAACAAACACAAGAAGGTAATAATAAAGTTTTAATCATTTAGTTTTTTTTTTTTTTTATGGGTTGACAGTCTAGTTGTTTGACCACAGCTCACCTGATGTCAAGTGAAGGTGTGGCCGAAGATGGTAAAGCACACCTAGCCTGGAATGGAACTGGCTCTCAAGTGAGGCTGCCGGAACCCACCGTTAGATGCTTGGCGGCAGATTTTCAACTTGAGGGTGGTAGCTAGCTAGCCGAGTACTAAAGTACCCTACCACCATGCTATGGTTTCCTCACGATGTTTTCCTACACCGGCAGCTCAAGCTCATTGTTGGGGTTTGAACCCACGCCCTTCGGCATGCGAACCTACCGCGCTAACCACTGAGCTATCATCGCTACAAAAAACTAAAATGTATTAACGAAAAAAATTACTTCTTTAATGGTTTCAAATCGAGTTATTTTTGATTGCAACAGAAAATAATTAATCGACTTGTGTTTTCCAGCATGTACACAAACAAATCAGTTTGCTGGCAAACCAACTGATGCGACCGAGCGGGCTGACCATCGTCCCCGCGCCCGCTCGCTCGCCCGTGGAAGAACGCACGGAGCTGGTTGTGGAGAGCGTAGCCAATGGCGTCGAAGAACGAGTCATATACGTCACGTACGACGTGGATGATCCTCATTCGCCGGATTATCAGCTCGTCGATCCTGAGCAGGTAACAATACTTACTCTTACTTTTTAATGTATACTCTCAGGCTTTTTTTTGGCGGGAACGCGGAAAGTGCCGTTTCGCCCCGTTGTATTTTTTCCAAAAGTAGTGTTGGTAAAAATGTTGGTTTTTTATTAATAAAATGGCGAATTGGAAACGCGAGTGTGGTAAAATGATATGATGTGACATAAACATGACTTTTCGTGTTGCTTCCAAAACTCTATTGAAGCTTATTGTAAAGTCGCCACTACTTTACTAAAGCATGACTGGAATTGACTGACACGAACTGGATTTGACCAAGACTGTACTTCGACTGTAACTATAGCTATGAGGCAACTTATTTAACTTTAAAAACTTGAAAATATAAAACACTTCTTGACACTGGCAATTGCTCAAAATGCGACGCCAAAACCAAAGAAAAAAAAACGCTTTTTGACAGTTACATACAATGTCAACGACGTAACTTTGTACAGCGTCTAGCAAAATAAATCTCACACATTTTTTTTTTTTATTAATTTGCCCCTTCGTGCAGGCTAAAGCTGTAAAGCCATACTGCCTTGTCTTAAGTGGGGCAAATTAATAAAAAAAAAAACAAATTGACATATGTCATCGCTACGAGTAGTGGATGTTATATCTGACCTAGTACATGTTATTTATTATCTGTGGTGGTGCGTTCAGGCCGCGGAGCTGCTGGAGCGGCCGGACGTGACAACGACGGAGCTCTACACGGAGTCGCTGCTGCAAGAAAAGGAGGAGGAACCCGTATTGCAGGAACACATGTCGGTAAGGGAAGAAGTCGGGGCATTGCCTGGCCCCGTGGTGACTACGCCACCGTCATAACGGCAGTTTAAAGAAGCCTGTTTCGTTTACATTGCTAACATTACACGTCAGCTAAATTTGTCACGGGTAACAATGCGTAGTGGTAGTTTCCTTGGCAGGTCGTCTACTAAATAATAATAACAATTGTATTTATTTCAAGTAGGTAACTACATAGACTCATAATAATATATATGACAAAATTAAAAGTAATTAAAATACAATAATAATAAAGAAAAAAAAATTTCAATAAAAGAATAATAAAAAACCGGCCAAGTGCGAGTCGGACTCGCGCACGAAGGGGTCCGTACCATTATCTATAAAAATCAAGTTTGTTGTATGGGAGCCCCCCTTAAATATTTATTTTATTTTATTTTTAGTATTTGTTGTTATAGCGGCAATAGAATCATCTGTCCATCTGTGAAAATTTCAACCGTCTAGCTATCACCGTTCTTGAGATACAGCCTGGTGACAGTGGTGGTGGACTGGTCTCAGTAGTAGGGTCCCGTTTTTACCCTTTGGGTACGGAACCCTAAAAAAAAAGAAACAAAACACCAGATATTCTGCTGCCAAGCAGTTTTTTTTTTATGTAAAAAGTAATGAGACGAACGAGACGCTCTCCTGATGCTAAGAGATAACGCCTGTCCATGACCATTGCAGAACTTTGAGTACCAAAACAAAGTCCGGGACATCGCTGCTTTGGCGCTCATTATACTCTACTCGATGGTTAGTCTCAACAGCCCAGTAATTTCGCTAGCTGCAATACCCTTCAAATAATATTTACACACTACTACTTACTCTTGGTGGTAGATCTCCTTAGCAGGGGGTCGTTTAGGTACCACCGCAGTACCAGTTATTCTGCCGCCAAGCAGTAGTGTGTAAACTTTACTGCGTTCCGGTTTGAAGGCTAGCGAAATTACTGGGCTTTTGAGACTAACCATCGAAAGTCTCAAAGTAATGAGCGCCAAAGCAGTGATACTTTTACATTAAAAAATATAATCTTAAGTAGTGATGTGACTTTAAGCAACGTTTACAAGTGAAGTCATCGATGTTTTTTTCGGCACAGGTGACGGACGAACAAGGCAACCCGTTGCACTTCACTATGCAAGACGGCACGCAGCTCGCGATCACCTCGCTCGACGGGCAATCCTTGCAGGTACAGTACAAGTATACCAACTGGACTTTATACAGGGTGTATGGGAAACGATCTCGGAAACGAAGACATGGTGATGATGACATCATTTTCGAATCGAAAATTTTACGGTTTTTTTTTAACCTTTTCGAAGAACTGTACAGATGATCACGAGAAATCTCAATCGGTGAATTTGTTCTCTTAACAAATTCACCGATTGAGATTTCTTGTTCAGCTAAAATAAATTATTTCATTATAAACAAACTAGCTACCCGCCCCGGCTTCGCACGGGTGCAGTGTAGATACTAATGTAGTGATTTTATATTAACTGGACTTTATACAGGGTGTATGGGAAACGAAGACAGGTAATGACAGATAATTTTAGCCTTTTCGAAGAACTGTACAGGAATAATTACGAAAAATCTCAATCGGTGAATTTGTTAAGAGGTTCAGCTAAAATAAATTATTTCATTATAAACAAACTAGCTACCCGCCCCGGCTTCGCACGGGTGCTGTGTAGATACTAATGCAGTGCATACAATATACATATCGACTGGACTGAATGAAGACATATTGTGATGATGACAGATAAATTTTAACTGCCAAAAATTAATTTGTATGTATTTGTGTTTAATTAATTATTGTGTTATGTATAGGTTATCACTGAAGATGGACAGACCATACCAGTCGAGATCAACGGATATTCGCCGGGAGAAATTCAGGTATGAGGAACTCCACAAATAGTGTTTTGTTTTTATTTTTTTTGACATGCTAAATGGTTTGACCACAGCTCAATTGAATGACTGTGTTGTCCAAGATATTAGGCACACCTAACCTGGAATGGAATTGTGGCTTCCGGAACAAACTGTTAGGTTAGTATTACGGTATAGTCTTTGAGTACCATACCACCATGAGAATTTGTATCTCTTAAAAACTAACTTTACGTAATATCACAGATAATTATAATAAAATAATATGTAGTAATTATAATACATGCAAGTACAGATATAAATCATACAAAAAAAACTGTGCAAAAGTGATTAATGTTTAGTTACATGGCGAGACTAGATGGCGCCACACTCTGTGCGTGCTGCGTGCTATATTGACTCGAGTTGAACTCTTAGTAATGTAGCGTCAAAACAATAGATGGCGCTTTTTGTTTTTTTTTCTTCGTGGTAATACGACGTTTTATTATAGCTTGCCTCATCTCCCACGACCTCTACGCATCAGCTGACCATCCAAAAATCCGAAGAGGAGCCAAGTTCTCCCATCACTCATTATTATACCATCGTATGAGGCCAACATAAACCTACAATAAATTTTAATGGATTTCCGTGTGAAACTGAATTTCAAATGAATGGTCCTGTATATCACTAGTACTGCGTTGTTCGTTCGCTCGTGAGACCGAAATGTACCAACGACGAATGCCAACGCCGTTATGAACCAACGCAAACTGATGAAAATTGTTTTGTGCCATATTGGTTCGCTTTAGCATTATTGGCGTATTTTGTAAGTTTATTTATTTAAAAAACTACGTAACTGAACCGAAGAGTGATCTAGACAAAGTAATATTCGATTTTGATAACGCTTTTTTGAAAAGTCCAGAAATGTATGGGATTGACATAAGCTGTCACGTGCCATGCTTTTTTTTTACAATAATACTGTGTTTGGCCCTGTACAGTGTACATATCGACAGCTTTTGTCAATCCCGTACATTTTTTACGTTTCTTTAAGCGTTATCGTCAATCGAATGTCACATCGTCTAGGCTCTTTAATAATAGATAATAAGGTAAAATATTCAAATATTATTTGATAAGGGCGTCTAATGTTAATTTATTTCTTATAGACTAGTGTTTTAAAGTCCACATTCCTGTATGTCTCCGAATGCGATGACTATACTTAATCGATATTGGGAAAGATTTTACAATCAGCTCAATGTAGAATAGTTATAATTATGACACGGTATTTACGGGTTTCATACAGGGTGCAAGCTTGAGGTGTGCTAAGGCAAAAAGGCCATTGTACTCGTCATTATGGATAACTTTTTTTTTTACTATAGAATTATCCCTGAAAAAAAATCAATAAGAGAAGTTTAGTGTCATTAATCTTCAACAATGTATATGAAACAGCTGTTTTTTATTTCAGAGTTTATTCCATATCAAAAGCTGTTCGTAATGAGCCCCATTCGGCTTAGTACACACCAAGCGTATAACCCTGTATAACTGCTATTAATAATTTAATATGACATAAAATTCTAATTTGAGGCTAAACAATGTAGTAAAAATTGTATTAAAATGCTAAATAACTGTCTACCATAATTCAAAACACATTTTTATAGTTGACAGGCTTGATAGCTCGTGATTTTAAGTGACAGTGTGGTCGAAGATGGTTAATATATCTAGCCTGGAATGGATCTGGCTCCCAAGTGAAGCTGCTGGAAAATATCTTTAGGTACTTGGCGGCACATAATTTAAGGGTGGTAACTAGCCAGGTGAGTACTAGAAAGTACCCTACCACCACTCATTTTTGAGATTTGAACTCACTCCTTTCGTTGTGGGAACGCTGACATATTATCGCTATTGCATAATTTGCCACATGCCATTTTTCCAGTCGGAGATTCTAATGATGTTATATTTGTAGAAAACACTTAAATTATATTTTAGCTGATTTTAATAATTCTCATTACTCGTTGCATTAGTCAAAGACGATACAGTAAGACTTACATATTCTAAATATTATTACAATTCGAATGTTAACCGTAAATAATTTATTAATTAATAAGTACTATGTTTTAATTAAAAATTAATTGATTATTATTAAAGATTCATCGAGATTTCGATTAATAGATCTCTGTATATTGTAAGTATATTTCGTAAATATTTTAATATTAATTATAGTTATTAGAAAATATTTAATTTGGAGTACGTATATTGTATTTGCTTTTTAATAGGACATGTGATATGAGGCCTGATGTTTTTTTTTTATTCTAACGAATGAACTATTTGTTATCTTATGAATGTAGCCCAGTATTAAATGACATTCAATATAAGAATAAAGTTACGACTTTTTTAAAATAAACTGTTGTTTTTATTTCCTGTTCTTCAATCATGATTGCTTTGGGATGCCACGGATGACCGCTTACGTTACACCAGCTAGGAATTGTTGAATAATCAGACTATATACTATATGTATATTATTGTAAATTGTATACCCACTATATGAATAATCCGAAACGAACGACATCACAAGCTGAAAAGTTAAAAAATATTATCGAAAAAATCTTTTTAAACCAATTTATCATTCCTAATTATATTTAAACACATAACTTATATGTATGTAGTGTCAGCACTATTGGCTCATTGGTAGTTTAACTGCTGGAAAAGCTGTAGGGCCTGGGTTCGATTCCCACCCTGGGCAAACAAGTGTTTGTTCTTTGTCTGGGTTCTCTGTATGTATTATAAGCATATATTTACAAAAAAAAAAAGTATTTATATATTCTATTAGATTGACTTCCATAGCAAGCTTTGCTTAGTTTGGGGTCAGATGGAACTGTGTGTAATGCCCTACGATATGTATGTGTTCGACCACACCTTCACTTAACATCAGGTGAGCTGTGGTCAAACAACTAGCTTGTCAACCATAAAAAAAAAATGTATTGTTATATATTTATGTAATCTCCTTTAAATGTACTTTTTTTATATACCCTACTCGATAGGTTTGGTTTTTTTTCTATTAACTTATTACTATTTTGCGGCAAACACCTAAGGACACTGGTTTTTAACTATACCTTAACTGTTGAAATCCGTCCAGCCGTTTGGAAGATACGAGGTAATTTTTTTAATAAATATACATACATACAAAACAACCCTGCCTTGGCAATCGGGTAAAAAGGTGCCGAAAAATGTATATGGGGCGTTCTACTTTTCTACCGACAATGACGTGTCTCCTCAGGAAAAAAAAATCTGTATCCGTCCTAAATTGCAGTTTCTCAAATTTTATTGTCACAAGATTTTTTGGACCATATAGTCATTATAATAACACTAAAATCCCGTTTTTATTGTTTTTGCTTTTTACAAAATTATTGTGACATAGTATTCGAAACGTGTGACAGAGGTGTTTTACATACAAATAAAGCGTGTCCCTTTACGCTGCCTAATGTTACAAAATGATGTCGCTTAAAAAAATCATATAGGACCCTATAATATAAAATTATTTATTGAAATGCTGAAATATTGTCTTTAGATTAATAAAAATATAATAAACGTAAAGGTTCATACTATTAAGCAAAAAAATATTTTATCCTTGGGTACGGCTGCATATGTTTTTTCTTGCTATCTTCCGTCACGCATTTCGCAAAACAAAAAACACGCCTTAGCTGTTTGATCTTCAACACTAAACAACAGCACGGTTTCCTTCTCCTCTCGGCTTTAAGCCTTGAGACCCCACCCTGGAGCGAGCCGAGTTAGGCGCCCGCTGGTAGTGAACTAGAGGTGCGTGTGTTTATTCGGCGACCGCTCTGTCACGTAAGTTACTACTTTAAAATATTATTGTAATTCCCATTTATTTACGTAATATTATTATTTCCCAGTATATCTGTCATATTTACTCACTTTTACGAACAATTTGTAATTTTATGAACGTTGAAATCCTCGAACACTGTTATTTTACACCTCTGTCACGAGGCACCTCTGTCACAAAATTGCTGTGACGGGAGTAGTATAGCTCGTGACGGAGTGGTATTTTTTGTCAGAAACTTTGCCGTAATTGATTTTTACAATAGTTAATTGATATCTTTTGTATTCTATATATTACATTATCAATTATTTTATTCATTTAAGGTATTATCATCAGGGTAATTAAATAATAGCGTTATTTGCGACGGAAAAGCAGTGACGTTGTCGTGAAAAAAGGAAACAGGACCCTGAAAAAGTCGTAGAAGTGAAATGATAAGACTTAGAAAGATACCATGCTTGCAAAAAGCTAGTCAAAGATCTGACACCAAGAGTACACAGACAAATGAAAATAAAATGGCAAGTTAGAAACAAAAAGAGAACAACAGAAAGCTTTGCAGAACGTTCTAATGAATACTCGACTTCCACACCTGTTCCTTCAAACCCCAGGTTACTCCTTTAATTCCTAGATCTCGTTCACTAACTCCAACCTCATCCGCTGCTAGAGCAAGGGGAAGAGAAAAAGTTAGCCGAGACAGATCGAAAATTTATAGGCAAAATATGAAACTTCAAGGCCATGTAAAATTAATTATAGAAAAATACGAAAATACAAGGAAAGACTTCATCGCCAAAAAAATAAAAGAAGACAGCTTATTACATAATATACCCAAACCAAAAAATTAAGATAAATTTAAAAGCGCCGAATAAAGAAGAAAAAAGAAAATACATATAGTATTTTGACAAGTGCCATTAAGGAACATTACAAAAACATTAAAAACAAA
Source organism: Biston betularia (assembly GCA_905404145.2). NCBI lineage: Eukaryota > Metazoa > Arthropoda > Insecta > Lepidoptera > Geometridae > Biston > Biston betularia. The sequence continues at coordinate 2,365,411 of FR989863.1, forward strand.
AACAAAATGAAACACTGCTCCAAAACAATCCTATCCTTTCCTACAAGACACAACAATTAACCGTTCCGGACTAAAACTTCAACTGTTTCAAGAGACTTTGGTAATAAAAAAATGCTGCACAACAAATATTATTTGCTAGCTTTATTTTTATTAAGTTGCTCTTTATAAAAGTAAAGCTAGGTAGGTAGTTAAGCCCAACCTCAGATTAAAAAGAACCATTGGCTGATATAAATAAACAACATAATAATTAGAGCTCCTACAAAGAGATTTTATGAGACTGTTGTATAACATAGTATCATCTTCATCTTCTGAAGTAGTATTACTACTTCAGAAGATGATCAGCCTCTTCAGCCTCTGGTTAATCAGAAAAAAACCTGTGCACATAAAACCAGGTGCTTCATGTGACCTGTCTGGAGACCCATTATTAATAAAAAATGGTATTATGTCAGTAAAAGTACCCAGTAGAAACTAAGTCGTGTGCACCTACTTAGGAGTTGAAAAAAGTTGTGTGGATGAAGATGGAGATGTTCAGGTGATATTTTATAAAACTGTTGTTGACACTGACAAAATATTTAAATTAGTAAAATCAGATGTATCAGATGTGATGTTTGAAAACTTGATAAAAATGATTACGGTTAAAAGAGGAAGGCGTGTTATAGAAGTATTTGAAAAGTCGAATAAGAGAAAAGAAAAGATTAGTCTGATTTTACGTGCACCAAATAATGATTATACCAAGAAATAATATCTTATGTAGCATTGTAAGAGAAGCCTTATGTTTTGTTATCCTTTTTAAAAACTTTCAAAACCTTAAAGGATTAAGTTTAAATGTTGGCCTATTAATATCTACCATTCTGTCATACTCTAGCACAATTTTGTCCCCCTTGTAATTAAGCATTAAAGCAGCATATGTTCAGTTTATTGAAAACATATACACTAAAATAACGTATTATATTATTATATATTGACCATAAAAGGTAGTAACAGAATTTCAGCTATGTTTATTTCAATTATTTGCAAAATATTTCAAAGTTTGTTGTCTTAATGAGCAAAAATGTGACAGAGTGGTATTAAATGTCATTTTTTATATTATATTTGTAACAAGAATTGGGATAAATCGTGTTCGATAATAATAAATGCTTGTATTCTAGTTATGCCAAGTTAAAAAAAACTGTAAATTTGATTTGACATAATAATTAATAAATATATTAGTTTGTGACAGAGGTGTTTATTTTTTCTAACTATTCCGATAAAACTTAAAATAAATAAAAAGTAAATAACAAAACTTCGATGCACTATACATATCTGAAATCTTCGATAACTGGACAATAATGTAAAAATACATTTTTTTAAAGAATTACACTTTTATTTTTTTTTGAAATCTAAAAATTTATCACTCAGATTGTCGGTAGAAAAGTAGAACGCCCCATATACCTATAGGTAACCTAAGAGGAATTATTTTTTTGTAATCTCTAAATTAATCAGAAAAAAAAACATGTTTCATTAATAACTGTTAGGTAATTTAGTTGATAAAAATCTCTATACTGGCGTTCCCGGACGCTGGCGGTTTCAAAATGTTGGTTTGCGGTTTTTACATAATACATAGACGTGATTGACCACGTTTTATCCTGAATAGAGAATTCTGTCCTGCCCCTGTATTCCGAGATGCTTATAGCGATACCAGGTAGGCAATCGGGAAATAGCTACGCGATCACATATCGTATGTCTGCGCAATAAGGTTTCTCATCGCATAACTTTCTCGTGAGCGCCTAAGAGATATCGTAATAAGACGCTGAGAGGTACAGGGGCTGGTTAGGACGAGAGTGAACAAATAAAACAACATAATAATATGAAATTCAATATTATTTCGTTATGCTTTTTAATAATACAATATATTTTGCATATAATATACTATCGGTAGTATATTACTGATGACCAATCATTAAACAATGAAAAATGACATTCATCAAGTCTCGTTTAACATTCTTTTAATAAATAGCTGTATACAAAACAATTATTTACAGGATAAGGCAGTATAATTACCACGTAAAGGTGCCTCGTCTTACTTTAGCTATACAAGCGGTAAAAAAATGGAAATTGGATAACGTTAATCGAAAGTCAGTTTAAACAATATTACATAATCATCTTAATCTTAACTCCAGTCAAATTCAAATTATCACTAACGAGTTAAATATTATAATAACAAAAAATAAGCGACGATAATTAGTTTGTGAACGTGTTATTTTCATTACGTGAGGGATGTCCTTTCACTAATCGGTACATATTAACGTATCTAATCGAATCGTGCGTGTTTCCGTCAGCGCGGCGGTTTCGGAGACAATTCTATTAAAATTTGGAACGTATCGACCATCTCACTAATACATATGGCAAACATCGCGTTTATACACCGACACACCACGGCACGCACACGCGGTCGCTCTATCACAGCTCTCCGCCGCTACACACAAACACAGCGAGCACTGACTCAATCTCGACTGCAAATAAAATCCCTAACATGATTCGAGCTTACGATCTCCTACCTGTACAATGCGATTACCTAACCGATCACTATGACTCGATCGACTCGCGAAACTATACGCGGAAATGCACTAACCGACGTTAAACGTAATGGACTGGCACTAGAGCCCTACGGTAGCGTTGGAACTGAAGAGGCTCGAGCGGCGCGGCCGACTAGAATCCGCCCGTAGAGATCTATATGACGAGCGCCATGTCCTTCTTGCTGGGCAACTGCACCTTCTTGCCTTGCCACAGCGAGTTGTGTATCGTGAACGCGTCGATGGTCACAGTCAAGTGCTTCGTGTGCACCTGCGAGAAACACTTGCTGCCCGAGTTGTATCTGGAAATAAAACATTCGCGTGTTTTACATCTATTTCTGTATGATCACAAAATAATGTAACAAATTTCTGCTTAGAATAGTGTTTAACATTTTTTTTACTAATAAAATAAATAATAAATAAATATCGTAGGACTATACACACAGCGCCACCTGGCCCCAAACTAAGCAGAGCTTGTGTGATGGAAGCCAGACAACTGATAGAATACATAAATACTTTTTTTTGTAAATACATACTTATAATACATACAGAACACCCAGACACAGAACAAACATTTGTTTATTCACAAAATGTTTGCCCTGAGTGGGAATCGAACCCACGCCCTACACAAGGCAGATATACTACCAATGAGCCAACGGGGCTGTCAATCAAAATATGTTTGCGTTTTTGTTTTACATAGGCGGGGTTTTGTTTCGTAAGACGAGGCCGCGCACGCGTTGTACTCAGCGTTGTCTCCATGAAGAAAGCCACCGGATGTGGCTAACTATTGTCGGATATCCAATAAAATTGAACGTCAGTAATCCCGCATAAGTAAAACAAAAATATGTCATACCCACGTCAGTTTCCATAGTATGCTTGCGTTTGGCTGTCATCTCACCTGATGTCAAGTGATAATGCGGTCTAAGGAACATACTTGTTAATTCTTGCTTCTAAGTTATCGAATCACTTTCGACTTCTTGGTACCATAGACTGTGCCCATAGGGGAAAATTAATTCAGGCAGCGCATTCCATATTTTTTTTTATATTGGTATTCAAAAAGAAACAATGACATAATAATAAAGTTATAGACGTTCCAGCGGGCCCCAAAACCTGTATCTTGGGCTCCCATGTACGCAGTTAACCTATAGCTAGTTTCTAAGCGCTTTAGTGTACACAGTTGGGCATACGCTGCATAGACTCGTTTGTTTAAAGGTCCGCACAATGAAAGTGGAATTATCGTTTGGAGCTTAAAATGTTCCAAAGGTGTCCAATAAAGAAACGAAACTCACATACATGAACCCTGAAAACATTACACTCCTTTCTTAGGCAGTCGTGTAATAAAAAGGCACTCACTTGAAGAACTTGTCGAACATCCTGTCGTTGACGTGCTTGGGCCCTGTGCCGTACAGTTTGGTGACCTGCTCCGAGTCGGGGCAGAATGAATATAGCGCGCGGAACTGACAGCCAGCATCGCGGAACAAAACCAGGAAGTGTTTCGACTCGGAGCGAGCGATCTCTTCCAGCACCCGCCGCTTGGCCTCCGCGTTCACAGCGCCCGGGAACACGCAGTACTCGACCGCGTTTAGCATAATACCGCGGTTGGACTTCGTCGTGGGCTGCTTGTATAACCGCGGACCTGTGCATATAACTCGTGTGAGACCTTCGACACGACGTTTGGAGCGAACGAGTTCCATCTACCTAGAAGAGTGCTTCAAAACAAAGAGTGTGTTTTAAACGGTCAATTTTTCTGTAGAATTTCATGAGTGACGACTTTTATGATTAAATGTTTCTTGTACACTAAATCAAAATATTATTATGTCATGTTACGGAAATAGTTAATTTATTCACCAAATTTATTATAGTATTTTTTTGTGGAGTAATGAATAAGGCGTGTACTTTTCTCGTCATCTTATACGTAAATACATGAATATCAGGGGTGACCAACGTTTTTGCAGCGATCGGATGTCATGTTATATAAAGCGTAACTAATCCAAAATCTCTTGCAAGCTGCTTCCCTTCATCAAACTTAATCTACATAAAATAAAATTAAAACATTGTTTGAAATTTCAGTTTTTTATTTTGTAAAAGAGTTTCCAGTGTGCCATGACGGACAAAATTTTTATTTTTTCCCCCATTTCTGATCTTTTACATTCACGACAAATTAATAACAATAGATTTAATTACATTGTATGAATATAAAAAAAAAAAAATATTTCTGTGTTTTTAATCTTCTGAACTGTTTTGCCAAACCGCACTTAGCCAGCATGGTGGACTACAACACGAGTTTTGCCATGAACCATAATAAAATTAGAATCAATGTAAAAATGGGCGGAGCGAACGTGGGATTTTTTCTGAGGGAGCCTGCTTTGACCTTCCAACTACGAGAAGAGACACGCGGTCCAAAAGCAGTAGAACGGTCTACAAAAACAAGAGACTGATTCAGACGTAAGACAGCAGACTCTCAGATATTGCATTAGTGAAAACAACTTTATATAAACATACAAACGACACGTAACAAAATCGTATTTAGTTACACCTGAGAGACACTTTTTTAGCCGTTATTTCACATTTAACTTTCAAAATTAGAAATCGTAGAAGCGACCTTTATCAATGAATTGTAACTACTTGTGCCCTACCTTTAATCAACAATATATCTTCTTAAACAATACTCTAAAAACTAATCACGTCTAAATATTAAAAAATAAATAAATAAACTGACTTAATCACTGTGATGGCAAAGTGACTAAAAATAAATTCAAATAGAAAACCCTAGCAAAGTTTATGTCAGTAAAAATCAGTAATACACAACTTGTTTGTATTAGTACGGTACTATGAGGTATGAGGATGCACAAAACAAATGGAGTGCCGTGATTTTTCGAGTTATTCAAAACTTAGTGAGTAAGCGAATGTCGGAAGCAATGCGTTCGTTGTTAGATCAAAAAATGCTCTCAATTCTGCAAAACCATGCCTTAGATATTAATGTTACAGTTAACGTTTGTTGGCATGACATCGCATTTTATAATTTACATAGTGTTTCAAATTACATGTGATATTAACTCGTGAGTTGTATTTACGTGTCCGTGGTTCTTAACTAGCTACCTAGTCGCATCTATCTACTGATAATTATCTAGAACCTTTGCCTGAGCTGCGATTGGATCTCGCTATTGGGACAAAATAAAATTAGTAAATTATTATCCAATCAGATGACTACATTTCTCAGAAGTTTCTCAGCGATCGAGAGCAATTGAAAAGTAATTTTTGAAACAAAAATGTTTTAAACAAACGCGTACTTAAATAAACTAAAAAGGATTTTATCACAAACCCACCAATTTTTTTTTTAATGAATTTTAGTTAAATGGAAACAAATTTAAACCAGATGGGATCAGAAAGTCCCACATCCGTAGAATGAGTATCTTTTTAATACCTATACTATGTGGTAGCATCAAAGTTGCATTTTGGGCCAGGCAACACTGGTGGCGGTAGTTGGCACGTCAAGTGTTGAGAGGTATATAGTAAAATTAGTTTACTTAACACCACGGCAACACTTGACGTGGCATAGATGACGATGACGTGTCACGTACATTGTATTTGGCACCGGTCAAAACAAGTGTTACATACATTTTATGTTATAAAGTATAACAGCCACCTATTTTTTTCAAACAAGTCTGTCATACGATCTTAAACCTCTTAGAATCGAGAACACCCCGCATTATTTTTTGTCTACTATTACTTCTGTTGATGGCAATATTGCCCCGACCACAAGCCTAACGCTTTTTCTATTGAACTTCAGACTCGAGTAAATCAGATCAAAGTTGTGACAGAATGTGCAACTTACCCGAGTAGTCCATGATGCTGGAGTGCGTGGAGGAGACGTCCGAGGCGTCGTCGGGGTGGTGGCGGCGCTTGCCGATGGCGCCGGGCAGCGAGCCGGGCCCCGAGCCTGCGGGCGAGGCCAGCGCGCGCAGCCCCGGGGACGCCGCGCGCCGCGGCGGCGTGGCGCGCCCCAGCCCTGAGTCTACACACACCCCACATACACGTTACACACGCACCTACTTCCCACCTGACCGGACTCACCGTTTACATTTTGCTCAATAAAACTGGCCATCGAATATTTCAGTTCCTTTTATATGATATGATATTCATGGCTGTAATTGATCTCGTGCGTACACCGCCACCCGCTGATAACAGTTGATAGGGTATCAATAGTAATATATTATGACCATCATCATGTCAAGTAAATAAGGACAATTTAATGACAAGATATTAATTCCTACCAATAAATAAAATAGCAATGGAACTCACGTCTCCTCCGAATAAAAACGTAAAACCGTGTAGATAACACTTAAAGTGTTACGGTTTTATGGCAGACGTCATAAACGAAAAAAGATATGTTTTTTTTTCAATGGGCTGCATTAACCGAATGCATTTGGACAGGTCTCCGCGAAGTGAATTCAAAATCATATGATCTCACGATACATAATCACGACCAATATGTTCAAAAATATCTATATACATAATTATGTAAATTTCTATATTTCAGTTGATTGTATATCTAGCAAAGTATTGTCGTCATTGACGTACAAGGTTTGCCATCACTTGTCTAATGAATTAGACTGGGCTGCAATGGGTGTAGAGATTAGACGGTTCTGACCCAGGTCAAGGAAAACTACAAGAAAAATTTTGGGTTTTTTTATCTAAAAAGTAATGAGACAAACGAGACGCTCTCCTGATGGTAAGAGATAACGCCATGACCATTGCAGTGATACACAGAACTTTGAGTAACAAAACAAAGTCCAGGGCATCACTGCTTTGGCGCTCATTATTTTGAGACTTTCGATGGTAAGCGAAATTACTCAACAGCCCAGTAATTTCGCTAGCTGCAGTACCCTTCAAACTGGAACACAGTAATATTTACACACTACTGCTTAGCGTAACCAAAAACTAAACCTAGACCCTATAATGTCAGGAATCGAGTATTATTTTCAGTAATTTTATACATAATTTACCAAACCTATTTACCGTAACAATATTGATTAGTCTTATTGAAACCTTCCCATTAGTGTCCGTAACGAATTAATTGTTATTTAGTTTATTCACTAGCATAAAAATAGTATTAGTCCAGAACATTAATCAATTGACTTCGTTTGTATTTATAATGTAGCATCGTAATTATGAAGCGTAAAATACTAAATGCATCGTGTGTACTTATATATAAACTACATACATCAACATATCGGCACGTATCTATGCGGCTAAGCAAAATAAAATGCTAAACAGAACCAAAAAAGCTAACATTTTGTATTTTACGCATAAACATACATAGAGATAGGTATATCTAGCTAAAATCTATCTTTTATTGAAACATATAAATTATATTTAGCATATATAGCGTAAAACACATTTACAACCGTGTGGTGTTTAGCTAGAAAGATAGAATATAGTTTCGGAAGAATCTGTTAGAAATAGGCAAGTACCTAAAACCATTAAAAAAAAAAAATTACGTTAAAAATGATTTCTCGGTAAACCTTAATATTTTTCTTACATGAGCAATGACATTGCAAGTTATACATTTTAATTGTACAGTAAAAAAAATACGACATAATATTGATTCATACTTATTATGTACTAGCGGACGCCTCGCGGTTTCATCCGCATAGTTCCCGTAGTGGGAATACAGGGATAAAAGTAGCCTATGTCACCCGGAGATAGTGTAGCTTTCCAACGGTGAAGAAGTATTTTTTAAATCGGTCCAGCAGTTTCGGAGCCTATTCAATACAAACAAACAATCAAATCTTTATAATAAGTAAATATATTAGTTTGACCACAGATCACCTGATTTTACTTGAAAAGGTTTGGTCTAAGATGGTGGACACTTCCATCCTAGACAACATACTGTAGGTCGCTTTATAGCTCTTTTCTTGGTGGAGATATATTGTATGAAACGAGCTGTGAACATTGTCTCATGTTTCCCTACACCAAAGGCATTTTTCTGATATATAAACCCATACCCAGTGCTCAGCGGGTGTTTTGCTATTAAGGTGGTTCGATTTCCATACAAATAATTTTTTGCCATTTATGGACAAATGGAGCATAATTTTACAGTGAAATCACAACTACTGGCATTTATTTTGGTCCTTATTTGCGGTAAATCACAATTGCTTGAATAAAACAGTAGATTATTAGCATAAATCAAATTTCTGAATTTATGATTTTTGAATAAACCAGTAAATTATGCTAATAATCTTCTGTTTTAATCAAGCAATTGTAATTTACCGCAAATAAAGACCAAAATAAATCCCAGTAGCTGTGTAATTTCACTGTAAAATTATGCTCCATTTGTCCATAAATGGCAAAAATTTATTTGTATGGAAATCGAACCACCTTAATATGTTTGTACCTAAAAATACCAACCAGTGAACTTAAATAGTTGCCAAGCCAACCTACCATTCCCATTATTTGGAATCAATGTCGCGTGTATTTTTTAAGCCTTAACAGTGACCTTGGTCCACGGGACATTACTATTTTATTTTTATGGAATAATGCTAGACAAGTTCTTACATATGTGTAAATAACACAGTCGAGACAAATTGACTTTGCCAATAAATTATCGCTTTTGCCCCATTAAGGCACTTCCCATACTATTATATTTTATTATAACGTAATACAATCCGATTTTCTGCTTTACAGTGATAATAAAATTAGGTTGTAACGTGTTTTGTTTTATATAAAAAAGGATGTCACACCAACACCAAAGAAGAAACATAACAAAATTAAACATAAAACATGCTATTGTATATATCATAAAATCGTCCTTGTACCGATATAAATAAGGCTGAAAACGTAAAAAATCCGCAACCATAAAAATAGTGATGAATAATATATTTACTTAGATATATATGCCCTTTACCAAACTGAAACAAATTATGCACAAGACGAAAGATGTTGCACTCGAGAGATGAATCTATTTACGACAAGAATTTTTAGGAGAAACTTTTTTTAATCTGTTGATTTTGTTGTTACGGCTATACGACGGTTTTTGTACGTAGACGCGTTCTATATCGACTATTGACTATGCTTGTATTAACAAGACCAATCAAAGTCATAGTCACGGAAAGCATATGACTGCTTTCCGTAACTGAGTGAGTAATGAGTATGCAAGTAAAAACCATGTTTTTTTCAGAGCAATTATATTGCCTCATGAATGTTTTCACGCATTTGTAGGTCTTAAGTAACTTACGTTCTTAATTTTAGTTGTTATGGACGAGAAAAACCTTTTTCGTCTTATTCAGTGGCGTAGCTAAATGTCCAGAAACGAAATCCCCATCTAAAACGAGTAGATTTTATCAAGTAACACTACTTACTTATTTAACTTTTCAATAAGTAAAGTTGGCAACACTATTGAAACAAAAGAAAGAATTTGGGGAAATTCTTACAATGTTCATAGTTGGGTTGGAACCTTTTATGTTTATGTCTTAAATTAAAAGAATTGACCCCCCTGAGCTTGAAGGCCCCGGTGCACAACTCCGCCTTAAGTCGTCGTCGTCCCCATGTCCCCCTATTAACCCCTTAGTAGCTACGCCACTGGCTTTTTTTGAATGAAAGGGGCGCGAACATCTCTCGAGTGCTAAGAGCAACAGAAAGTAACCCAACGCACCAAAAGCGTCCGTATGAACCGGCATTACCAACGTGAGTCAAGCTTTATCGAGTTGAAACTCTTACCGCACAGGTTCATAAGAGAGCTTGACTTCCGTCCAGCCTTAAAGTTACTCTGGTAACTCGAATATTTAGACCTTCCACGGGCCGATTGCGGTTCCTCATTCACACGCTCTGAAACGTTTCCTGTACATGTCAACTCAAACATGCCATGCGACGTCACGCGACGTGCAGCGGTCGGTGTCGAGACGGCGTCGGATCGCGTGTGGAAGCATGCATCACACAAGCTCCGGCGCTCAGGCAAACAAAATCAACTCTATCGCGGTACAAAACTGGCAAACTTTATATACAGATCCAGGAACCAATTTCTGACAAATGCGCGGAAGGTCTAGAGGGGCGCGTTTTGGAATTTGGAAAAGAAAAGCTATAAACCTCTTACGCTTCGAAATGCAAACTACATAATAATAATAATGGCCAAATAATATAAAAAGCGAAAGTTCTGCTTAAATCGGAGTGACTTATGATTGGATGCGTTGCTGAAATACACATATAAAAATAAATCGATTTAAATAAAAAAAATATGAAATTCTCAAGCGTACTACGAAATTAAAAACGAAGAAGCGTCTTCTACCAACCGTGGGCTGTAATAGCGTGTTCTTATATTCCCAAACAAAATTTGGTAGTGCTTATAGCACGGACTTGTAAAAAGTAAGAGAAATAACTTGATTTCCAGATCAAATATATGATACCATCAAGTTATGTCTACGTACATTCATAAAATTATCAGATCAATTCAAAGGAAAATAATTATAAAATATCAAAATGCATTTCAACAAAAAGAACTAAAGTGATTGAAGAAATTTACGTCAATTGAAGAAAGTTACATCAATTGAAGAAATTTACGTCAATTGAAGAAATTTACATCAATTGAAGAAATTTACATCAATTGAAGAAAGTTACATCAATTGAAATCAGGAAACTTTATTAAGATCTTTACATTTTGATATCTTAGTAAGCAGGGGTATTCCTATAAAAAAATCGAATTCTGTTTATAAGTTATACATTAAACGGATTATTATGTAATGTAAAGCAGTAAAGCTAAAGAGCGTTGAGTTTGGACTGACAGTTTTTTTTTCGGACTATGCATGTGGTTGGCCACGATCTCACCTAATGGAATGGCCAAAGATGAAGCTCGTTTGCCAAGGAAATACCTATTCACGTTTTTCTTGAACATCTGGTACTTAGTTAGAAACACAGACACCCATGAATGTGAACAACTTTGACTATGGAACTAATCTTAAAATCATATTTGTTTTTTCGCAATTTCAAGATCGATGCCTTAATAAATGCTCTTTACATTAATTGGTAAATCAACAGCCTTAATTATCTCAACAGTCAACTATTGATTTTTTTATATAATTTTAATTTCCTAGTTTGCCTTCAAACATTTTTATTTTATCATTTTGATAGTTTATTATTACGAATGGGCATTTTTGTTGAATTGATTATTTATTGATTGTCATACCATAGCTCATATTATTATATTTCATCGCAATAATTATAATTTATACATCTGTATTTTACTCGTGTTTTAAATAAATAAATTATCTTTATCTTTATCCAAAATGAGAGAGAAAATTCTAAATAATTTCAAGCCATTAAAATGATTTAACGAGTTAATTGTCATCTCTTTTACGTTTCATACATTACATTCTTCCAACAAATGTCGCATTTAGCTGACTCAATTTTTTCGCCATAGAAACTTTTACCATCACAATTTAAACTAGCAAACTTTATAAACAGAATTCGTTTGGAGCGTAGCGTTCGCCTGTTAGTGAGCGGTAGCACAGAGCAAGCGTATAGATGAGGGAAGTGACGCACCTCGTGACGTCTTGCAGGAGCCGCGGCGGCCGAGAGGCCCGCTCGATGCGCTGCCGGGTGACATCCCGCCGCGCTCTTCCACTGGAGAGTCTGAAATTTTGCAGCGTCTACCGTTACACGTCTGTGGGGTAATGGCCGGCTCCTATATCCAAGCTTCGAATAGTTTGAAATTATTACAGTGAAACTATGATTCGTATATTAGTACGTTTATTCTTTAATTTTATGTACCAACATTTTGACACCTACGTATAATTAGCAAATAAATACATTTTTCATCCCCCCATCTCGGAAAGAGTATTTTTCCTCTTCGATATCAGTGCAAAAGTCATTTTTATCCGCTAGAGGATAAAGTAAATTTGAATTTAAAACATCGTGTGCACTAAGTTTATGAATTCAAAATATCAGTAAAACTATTTACTTCTACCTCCATGGTGCCGAATTTATCACACAACTTTTTATAATTTGTTAAAAACTCAGTCTCGGAACCTCCTTGGTGTACGTTTTTTTTGCATTTAGTTATTTCCTCGCTGAGGTGGGATGAAAAGTTACGTGTTGCACTCGAGTGCAAAGATTTTTAACCTCGTGCTCTTTGGATTCCCTCGCTAACGCTCAGTTCAATTTGAGGATCCTTCGCTTGCTCGGTCATCAAAATTGAGCACGCGGTTAAAAAGCAACTTTCTTGTATAACAAATAACTATTGATTTTGTTTTGAGCATGTAATCCTATTTTGACTAAGTTTCAACATTTTGTTGCTCGATAATTAAGCACGTAAACATAAAAGGATGTATTAGGTACTCGTATATTCTGAAATACATTCTCTTAAAATTTATGTGAACCAGATTTCGTGCAATCTATTCAAACTATTCAAGGGTATGATATAAAGAAACCGACTTTGATGATCGTAGGAAGATATGTAGTGTGCCGGTTAATCTCATGCATATGAAGCTTAGCGACATGCCTACTTGTATCGTGTGATAAGTAAGTGTGTAAGGTACAATGTAAGTACTAGGAGCACAGGACATGTTAGCCTGATAGACGTGTGAAAGACCTTTTAGTCCATGTGCGTATGGAAATTGTCCTAGGGCATAATTTCTGAATCGAACGTTTGAATTTTCGCACAAAAATACTACCGATTATTTATCGATCGATCAAATTCACACGAAAACGTTTTCAATAGAATACATCAGTTGTTTGGATTCGGGCTCATTACTTAACATGATAAATAAATAAATAATTAAATTTATAATTAAAATTATGCCCGACAGAATATCGAACGATTCAAAAATTACTATACTCTCTACTCTACCTTTCACGCCGGTTAATCAAAGTACAAACTTGGGAGTTTTATGGATTGAGACTGTTTCATGAGTAACTACGTTTTAGATCTACTTTTTCATACATGAAAGCAAAAATGTAGCGGTTATTGCACGCAATGCAATGTTCATACACTTACACTTCAGAAGACCATTTCTTGACCCTAAAATAATGAAAAATCAATACAATTTGTTCGTGTTTTTAACCTAATATAAAAAAGAGGTTTCCAAATTCAGTTGTATTATTTTAATTTTGTAATAAAAACTCCGTTATTGAAAGGTTTTGAAAAATAATAATTTTATTTTTAATCTTTTTTTTCTTTATAGTATCTTATTGGTCCCATAGAAATTTCATGAAAATCGGTTCAGTAGTTTCGATTTTCAAACCAAAATACCTAAAACCTAGCCGCATTTGGACTTAGGGACACAAAAAAAAAATTAACTGGTTTTTTTTAAATTTAATTATACATTTTTACTTGTTTTCTATTTATTGAGTTCAGAGTGTTGGATTAGTTTCTTAAAGTGTAATTCTTTAATAAACTGAATTCAAATAGTTAAGTATCTAGCCTGAATTAATTTCGAAATTTTGAAAATTTTCTATCGATGTACCTTTTTTGTAAAATCAGTTCAGTTAAGTATTCTGCACTTTTTAAGAGCACAAAACGTCTAAAATTGTTAAGACAGTTTTGTTTAACTCACGCATTCAGGTAACACCAGACTCCATAGAACAGAATTTCATAATAAAAAGAAAGGAACAATAAACCATAAACAACCAAAATATCAGCAGCGCCGACACCAGTTAGTAAATTTTGGCTCATCGGCATACCAGCAATAAATAATACATTTCTGATAAATTGTAGTCGGTGTCAGAGTAATTTGTATAATTGCACTATGTAACGTTCCGCGTCGAACTTTAAATCCACTCTGTACATGGAAACAAAACACGTCGCTATTGTAAACTTTTAATGACTATAAATACTGTAAGGGCCATAATCCCGTAAACATACGGGACTTAAAGGCGTGTGATCACGATCTGACCACGGCTATTGCAACACAGCCAAAACGTCCTCGACGTTATAGTATTTTGTGTACGATTAAGTCCCGATGATAAACATAATTATACTTATTTTTAATCTTTCGCTATTAAAAATTACACTCTAACATACATTTTGTCACAATTGAGAACACGCTAGTGAGAAGGCGTTGTAATGTCTTCAGATGATACAGCTATCATACGAGCACAGAGTAATAGTAAAGTTCGACGCGGATAGTTTTTACTACGTAGACGTCATACAAGTGTGTGTACATACCTCGGTAGAGGCCGGCGCGCTCGGCGAGCGAGTCCTGCGATCCGCGGTAGTAGTCGCGCCGCATCGTGCCTACACGCACACACACAAAGTCACGCACAAGCCGGGGCGGGGGCACGCGACACGATACGCTGAATTTCGAACGTGGTCTATTTGATTTATATATATCCATGGTTTATTGATGAAGTTTGTTCGCGTTTGTCATGGTATGTCTCCACTTGTAAAGATCGAAATAATTGCTTCAATAGTAATCATCCTCGAAAATTAAGGTTTATTTTTGTTGTGTTAAAGTAACGAGACGCTCTTCTGATGGTAAGAGATAACGTATGTCTAATTGTCATGCCCATTGCAGCGATACACAAAACATAGTCCAGGGCGTCGCTGCTTTGGTGCTCGTTACTTTGAGACATTTGGTGGTTAGTCTCAATAGCCCTATAATTTCGCTAGCTGCCCTTGAAACCGGAACACAGTAATGTTTACACACTACTGCTTGCGGAAAATTTAGTGCTGCAGTGGTACTTAGACGAGCTTCTACTTTCTGCTTAGGAAATCTACCACTAAGTGAATACATTTTTTTTATGTTTGACCGACTAGGTATTTGACCACAGCTCACCTGATGTTAAGTGACGGCGTAGTCGAAGTTATAATTATATGGTATGAAAAAATAACAGTTTCTCTTACAGACTGTATCTTTTTTCATTGAAGGATCTTAGTCGCAGAGTGTATTGTAAATATTACTTTACACAATACTCCCGGTATTATATTTTGGCATTTTTAACACGGACTTTCGAAATATGAGAAATGATATTAAACGAAGTTTGGAGGTAGTCAGAACATAGACAATTGGAATCAGAGCTTTGTTTCGAATTTCAGCGTAACACATCAATAAAATTAAAATTTAAAGGCGGTCATGCCTCGCGGCAGAACATATCAATAAGGGGAGTGAGCTAACAACTAGCACTATTTACACAGTAAGTAAGGCAAAAACTAAAAAGGGCCATTCAAAAAGTTATAAAAAACATCGACACGACAACTTGAATGGAGAAAATAACTTTGGAATTTTTTGTTCATAGTTTCTGAATGACACCATCCATTGAAACGTCCGGGAAACTCCCGCAGTACGTAATCGCATTTATGATTAGTGCTACTAATATTTACATAACTAACTACTCAGTGCAATGGGCCGACTATACTTATTTGTGCAAACATAAAACTTCAGTTAACTAAAAACGTCTCAATGGAGAGCTATAATGATTTTCGTCGCATGTTGCAAAATATTAAGAACTATAACAGATAAACAAACAAACGTAACAAGACTCTATTTTTTAATCTTTCGGAAGGTTTTCGCATACCAATAAGGCATTCTCATGCGAGAGTGCCTTATTGGTTCGCATGGTATGCGAAAACCTGCTTAGGCACTAAGGTACCTTTCAAAAATAACATCACAAACTAAACGGTAAAATCGGTTATCCAGTTTTTATCAGTTGCGACATGCGACAATACTCATAATATTAAAAAACGTGTGGATTAAACCACGGGAGAATAACCAGGAGCAAAAGAGAAGACATAATCTTTT
The DNA here is from genome assembly GCA_905404145.2 of Biston betularia. Taxonomy (NCBI): domain Eukaryota; kingdom Metazoa; phylum Arthropoda; class Insecta; order Lepidoptera; family Geometridae; genus Biston; species Biston betularia. The sequence continues at coordinate 2,381,693 of FR989863.1, forward strand.
GTCTCTCTCTTGCTCCAATCAGAGGCTCGCCGTGGGTACCGAGATAAAAATCCACAAGTTTTTAAAACTTTAAACAAATCGAAACTACGAGAAGCATTTGAGATCGATTTCGATTTTCATCGTTCGGCTTGAAACTATTTTATTGGGATCACGGAAGCTAGAAGATAGATAAGGTGCTGGCCCCACAGAGATCTGACCATAAACCTGAGTCATAGATGATATCGATACCTAGAGGAAGAGAGGTCGTAAAAGTCACTTTGGATTGATTACGCAGTTTTATTTGGAATTTAACGATCTATCGACCTGTATACTTAGATTCAAAATTCATCAAAATAAGTTTTTTACAACTTTTTTTTATCTTCTAAACAATTTTTTTAAATATAAAAAAACGTCATTTCTGATGTTAAAATACCTAATATGTTAGGCGTATCGCTACTACAATCAAAAACGTAAGTGTCATTATTAATAAGTCTAGAATTAAAAAAATAATCTAAAACATTTTTTTTGGTTCACGTTTTATGCTTTTTCTGTAAAATTGATAATAATTTGGCCTTTACGACCTTTCTTGCCAGAAGTATCGATATGATACCGGTATCGAGTCCAGATTTTAAAATGATTTCATGTATCGTCAATATTTTTCAATGAACTCAAAACTCTGAAATAAAAACTGTGGGGTCAGCGCTAGCCATGATAGACTATCTACTTTTTTAATCTCGCGAAAACGAGACAGACGTGTTCTAGCTTCGTCACCTTTCTGCGTGCTAGAGTAGGCCGGCTATAGTGTTCCGTTCTCACCAGTAAGGTTGGTGGAGGAGGGCTGTTTGGCGCCGAGCATGCCCTCGGCGGCGTGCAGCGCGCCGCTGTCCACGTGGATGGTCTTCGGACGCGCGCGTGGCCCAGCTGGCGTGCGCCGCGTGCGGGTCGCCGGCGCTGGGGACATTGCCTGCAACAGCTCTGTCTTGTCAAAGACTTTGCCCTGGAATCAATGAAGTACAATTATACTGACTGCCCTATTAGCTCATTTAGTTAATACGTTATCTACACAAATACTATAAAGAGGAAAGATTCGTATTTTTGGATTTTTGTATGTTTGTAACGAAAAAACTCAAAAACTACTGAACCGATTTCAAAAATTCTTTCACAATTCGGAAGATACAGTATCCCCGGGTGACATTTTATCCCTGTATTCTCATGGGAACGGGAACTATGCGGGTGAAACCGCGAGGCGTCTGCTAGTACGTTACATAATAATACGTTAACCGAGTGGGTGTTCCCTGATAGATACAATCTGAGTGTCGAAGTCGAGAGTGAATCGGTATCTTCTAGGCAAGCGTGCTCCATCGTAGATCACATCTTCATTTAACATCAGGTGAGATAATGAATTAAAGCAAGCCTTCATAAAAAAAATTAATAGTAATTCTGCTTCGAGAGCTTAACGTGGGATCGAGTCCTACTCAAAACTAACGTTGTGTGTGATGAACATAGATGTTTGTTCTGTGTCTGTGTTCTGTATGTTTTTATAGAATATATTTACAAAAAAAGCATGCAAGTATTTCCATGCTACAAACTTTGTTTTGTTTGGGGCTAGATATCGCTTTGTGTCCAGTACAAATTTATTTATAAAAAAAAATCAAATCTGGAATCCTAACAGTACGGTTTTAACGATCATTTCTTCTATGCACTTGGGTTACAACATGGAGTGTTTTATAAAACATCCACGTAATCTCTTTTTTTTTTTGTTCTCTGTTTCAACGAATTACTAACCTCTCTTTCCGCCTCTTCGATAGCCTTTTTGAGCTTGTACTGCTGCAGAATGGCCTCGCGGCGACGTGCCTGCTCCTCCTTCCTGGCGGCCTTCAGCTCCTGCGCGGCCTCCTCGCGCGCTTTCCGCGCCGCGGCGGCCGCGTCGGCCCGCGCGCGCGCCTCGTCCGCGCGCTGCCGCCGTTGCAGCGACATTAGCATTATGCGCTCTTTCTTTCGTTCCATTTCTTCCGCTGAATTCTGTGAAACAAGATTACACAGCTAATGTTTTTAAAACGATACTTCTAAAGTAAAAACGTGAAACAATAATTGAGAGTAAATGTCAAGGAAGCCTCACGTATAGGCAAAAAAAAGATCGATGTATAAGAATTCCTTATAATGTAGGTCGTCTAGGTAGGTACCACTGCAGTACCAGATATTCTGCCGCCAAGTTGTAGTGTGTTAACATTACTGTGTTCCGGTTTGAAGGGTACTGCAGCTAGCGAAATTACTGGGCAGTTGCGACTAACCATCGAAAGTCTCAAAGTAATGAGCACCAAAGCGGCGATGCCCCGGACTTTGTTTTGTTACTCAAGGTTATGTGTATCGCTTCAATGGTTATGGACAGGCGTTATCTCTTACTACCAGGAGAGCGTTTCGTCTCCTTACTTTTACATAAAAACAGAAACAGAACAGCCAATAGAAATGCTCACCGGGTCGATATTAACATCTCCTATAACTATAGCCGTGGGTTCCGCCGACGTAGGTCGCTGAGGTCTCTCCCGCGGCGGCGTTTCCCTCCGCTCCACCTCCTCGGGCCTCGCGGAGTCTCGACTGACTCTGTGCACCACAAACGGCTCTTCGTCAGTCTGCTGCGGTATCCTTTCGTTTCTCTCGTTCCAAGTATCGTCGGGACTGCGATCCGGGCTGGAGCGCTCTTTCCTCGGCGAGCCGCGCTTCGCCCGCAAAGGCGGCTTAGGTCGCTTCGGCTGATCATTATCGAACGATATATAGAAGCCTTTTTCGTTTTCGTTATCTTTGTCTTCTCTGTGTAAGGACGCTCTGGCTAAGGAACGCGTGGGAGACGGTATGCGGTACGTTCTGGTGCCGGAGGATATGTGAAGGCGGTCGATGCCGTGTCGTAGAGTTTCTTCTTCAGCGTTTCCGATGAAGGAGATGTTCTGAGGCAGCATGTCGTCGGCAGGGGTTGCGGGGGGCGCGGGGGACGATAGCTGGTGGAGACTGACGGGTCTGGTCGGTTCCGGTAGCGAGCCTTGCCGCTGTGGGGTCTTGGACCGTCGCTGGGGGGAGCCGATGGGGGGCGATTGTGACGAGTACTAGAAACGTAATATCCAAGGTTTTACTACATAACACGGAAGTAAAAATGAACTCACAGTTTTTCTATAAATTAGCGTACCACTGCTAATAAGTTTGGGCGTGCCAAATGACGATTATATTATGACACATAGTTTGGGATGATAACATAATTTTACCAGTCTAAGAATTCAATTAGACTAGTGCAGTGCAAAGTTTGCAATTTCCTGCAAGAGCATTTTTTTCACAATCACTTTAAGTCACTCGTTTACAAATTAATTATACGCAGATTCAATTACACTTATATTTAATTTTTGTCCGTGATCGGAGTTTTTGCGCACTACCGATTGTTGTATCTTTGGAGCGGCTACGACCCTCCAGTGCCGAGATATAAGGGAAAAACGTAAACCTAATGTATCATTTTATCACTTACTACAGTATAACTAAGATGGTTCTGCGCGTCTCGCGAGTCCCGTCCGTCTCTGTCCCGGTCTCGCTCTCGATCCCGATCCCGATCCCGGTCTCGGTCCCGATCTCGCGTTGTCTCCGTGCCGTTTTGATATCGATCCGTGTTATAGTGAACCTGATAACAAAATAAAACCAATAAAGCTCCGAAAAATGTTTAATCTGCTGTGAAGTTTTTAGTATGTAGAGAACTCAAAAGGTGAAGTTCAAAGACGTTGAGTAATTTTCTCTAAGGTGTCCAAAAATATATATTTGTTATATTTATTTGTGATATTTGTTATTGAGCTGCCGGTGAAGGAAAACATCGTGAGGAAACCATAGCATGGTGGTAGGGTACTTTCTAGTACTCGGCTGGCTAGCTACCACCCTCAAGTTGAAAATCTGCCGCCAAGCATCTAACAGTGTGTTCCGGCAGCCTCACTTGAGAGCCAGTTCCATTCCAGGCTAGGTGTGCTTTACCATCTTCGACTACACCTTCACTTAACATCAGGTGAGCTGTGGTCAAACAACTAGCCTGTCAACCATAAAAAAAAAAAAAAAAAAAATATTGTGTGTGAGTGCGCGTGTGTGCAGTGTAGGTACTTATTCTACATGTAAAGCTGTAAAGTCATGTTCTAGAATGTTCTGACCTGGAACTGCTGCTGTGACTGTCCCCGGTCGTGCAGTAAAAAACCGGGAGGGTGCCAGCGGTCGGCGGGAGGCGCGGGAGGTTGCGGGGAGGGGGAGCGCCACGTGCGTTGCGGGCTCTCACGCCCCGCAGGGGGGAACTGGTTGTTCTGCTGGTGGATCTGGAATATTCCGCGGTCACTATCAATGTAGAACATAATAACGCTACTGGAGCTTAGCTGTCTTAACGAACCTTCCTCTAGCTTGTGCTACGGATTATATTTTATCGGTTCACTAAATTGGCCGTTAGATAAAAAAAAAAAATTATGCACGACCTTCTCAAAGTGAATACTGCATGCACATGAATAATTATATCAAAGTATTAAATGACATGGTGGAAATTATTATGAAAAGAATTGATTTTTCCTGGTGTAGTGTTAAAAATTGTTGGATGTTTTGTTGTAAGACGAGAACATCCTGTACGATGGTGAATGTCTACTATACAATATACATGGTTCGAGAAAAAGAAAGGCTGAATGTTTTTCTGTTAACGAGACGGCTGCTGGAGCGCGGAATTAACAAGTCTTGAGCATCGTCGTAGTATTGCCAGTCTGTCAGTTTTCTACCGGATACATTTCGGAGAGTGTGCACTTGAGCTGCACAATTTGGTTCCACCTGCACCTTTCTTTTACCGGACGGCCAGACAAACGAGACCAAAACGTCATCCGTACATGGTGGATGTTCCCCATGTACGCACAAAGCGTTTTGACTCCACATTTTTCATTCGCACAGCGAGGTTGTGGAACTCTCTGCCGGAGTCTGTGTTCCCTGTTAGGTACTATATTGGCGTCTTCAAATCTAGAGTAAATAGGTTTCTTCTAGGTAAGCGTGCTCCATCTTAGACCACACTACTGTTTAACATCAGGCAGAGTGTGGTCAAACGCGAACCTATTAAAATATAAAAAAAAAAAAAAAAAGTTATATTTTGCGAGTAAGTCAGGACTGTCAATTTTCCCAGTTATGATTTTGTGCATAAATACGATATCAGTTATATTCCGTTCGCAAGAGAATACATATCGAAATGTGCAAGTCTGAAGTTATAAGATGTCAGAATACGGCAAAGGTTGTTCACATAATACTAGTACATACAATATAATACTAGTAGATACATCATCCTATACAGAAGAAAAAAAACAGTACTACTACCAACTTTTTAGTGTCATCTAGAGATATCGCCATTCTATTTTGACTTCACATTGGCCACTTAGAATAGAATATAACTTTATTATACGCCAAAACAAATCACAACAACATACAAATATGAAACATAACAATAAAAAAAAGAAGAAGAGATAATTAACATAACTAAACAATATAATAAATATCCACTTAATCGAATCAATCGATTAAGTTGCTTTTGTATCTTCGTGATATACTTCACAACCCTATGGGCATGTACAAATACATAGAAGACTGCTATGCGGGAACATTTAGACGTAGCGCAAAATCTAAATGGCGCATTTGATCGCATGCTTGGTTATTGCCAGAAATTTTCATGCTCTCAGCGAAAATATATTGAGTAGCAAATGAAATCAACAGTGAGTCACAACAAGCCAAACAACAGCGTAAGCGAAACCAATAGATGGCGTTAGTTGTAATCGTAGTTTGTACAACGATAACCTCATATTTTTTACGAAACAGCGCCGTCTATTTCATCACATGTCGTAGTACTGTTTTGGGAAAGTGCTTGGGAGTCCTAGCGCCATCTAAAAGACTATTTAAATAAGTAAAAAAAACGCAGATTTGTATGGGTAGTCCTCTATACATTTTCGTCCATGCCCGTTTTAGGCGCTCGTGCTATAGCTAATTCGAGCGTGTCATGTTAATAGCCAGTGAATGGCCTGAGTGGAAAAGCCTACCTCACCAAATCGCTAGTACCAACCTGCCACCCTCTTATCTCCTGGTCTTGTTGCACTTGCGCATGTTGTGCCCAAGTACGGCGCTGCGGCGGGGGCGGACTGTCGTGAAGATAAAACTGCTGCCGAGTACGCTCCTCCATCTCTCTATACGTCGGCTCCTGATACTCTCTGTACTCCTGGTACTGTTGTTGTTGCATCTGTTGCTGTTGTAACTGTTGCTGTTGTAACTGTTGCTGTTGTAACTGTTGCTGTTGCAACTGTTGCTGTTGGTAGTACTGCGGTATGTGAGGCGTGGAGCCGAAGTTGCCGAGCGGTGACCGCGACACGTTGTGCTGTGAGCTGAATTGACTGTGCTGGAAGGCGAGGGATGCGCTCGTCAGCATTTTGCAGCGTTACGGGATAACAAAGCGAGAACATGCAAGGTTCTTCAAACTTGGGTAATTGATATATCTGAATATTTTGGCATGCATTGTCAGTAATGATCGATTTGACTTTTGACCTTTTCTTCCGTCTTCATTATAAACCACAATGTTAACCGACTCAGAATCACAAAATTGCTCCGAAATTATTTTTACAATGGAATTAGTACGGCGCATAATCTTAAAGTTTTGTAAACCTTGCATGCGGTACAAGTGTATGAAAACGACGCAATATGAGTTAAGAGTGTATAAAGCAACCTGTTCAAGTTTCGTTTCACACCATCACCAGACAAATACACCTTCAACGTCACCATGACACATATTTCTATACATTTTTTACATTAAGCATTATCTCATGTGGCGTTGTTTTCTAATTAATCATCGCATTTTGTACATTCAATTTAATGATTGGATTTTGGAAAGCTTCTCAAGTCTTAGATTAGTAGTCAAAATGCACAGAATACAGTTAAAAATTGGACTGTAGGTACGTTAGATAATAATGCCAATGGTTAGATATAACATTAATTTGCATAAAATTATTTTCACACTGTTAATTATTATTAATCTTAATTGCTAATATTAATTGCAAAACACACAACGTATGCATTAAATAAAAAGGTACTTACGAGTTGTGGAATGTTTTGTTGATATTGAGGTAGCTGTTGGTAGGGGGACTGAGGTTGCATTTGCTGTGGCTGCAATTGTTGCGGTTGCAATTGTTGCGGCTGGATTTGTTGCGGTTGCATTTGTTGCGGCTGGATTTGTGGCAGTACTGGCTGTGGCTGTATTGGCTGTGGTTGCATTTGTTGTGCTTGTATTTGCTGTAATTGTTGTTGTTGCTGCAACTGCTGCTGTTGTTGTTGCAACTGTTGCGTCTGTTGGAACAGCTGCTTCGCATGTTGCTGTTGCTGTATTTGGTTCTGCTGTGTGGCCAGCCGCGCGATGTCACTCTGTATATCCTGTAGGCTGGAGTTCATTCTGTAATGTTTGGTCGACGAGTTTAGAGATTCTGTTCTGTTACGTTGGTCTTTACAAACTTGTACAAACATTCTACGTTGTTGTTATTCATTTTAAACAATAGCAATTTGCACTTCGTATTTACTTATGAAGGATCATAAATCAGAATAGTAGCAAAACTATAATAATTGCCAAAAAGCTTTGTAAAACAACCATTCGTAATGCAATAAAACCAAGTTTTAGCAAAGAACAGAAACTCTATAGCTACGCGTCGCAAACAAAATTCTCAAATAGAAGTGCAATGCGACTAACTCATTTGTAGTATTCAGTGGTAGAACCATAATCGTTGACCACCCATTTTCTAAACAAAGATTACAAGTTAGAAGTAGATGTATTCAATATTTTACTACCTTTGATATCTTTAAAGCTATCCCCACAAATAAATAAATCGCATTGTAAGATCGAAGTAACAAGTGCGTTCTGTAATGGTTACTAGATATATTTTTATATGTTTTAAAAAAAATCGAAAGTCGAAAGTCTCAAAGTAATGAGCGCTAAAGCAGTGATGCCCTGGACTTTGTTTTGTTACTCAAAGTTCTGTGTATCGCTGCAATGGTCATGGACAGGCGTTATCTCTTACCATCAGGAGAGCGTCTCGCTTTTTTCATTATTTTTTACATTAAACAAAAATGTTGAACTTGTTACTAAGATGGAAAAGTAAAAAGGATGGCCTTAGTTATAAACATTGGTTAAATTTAATCTAGAGTTATTTTCACGCGAGACATTTCAGGTCAACGTGTAGTTGATAAGACCTTTTAAGCATTGACTTTACGCAACGTTTATAAGTACGTAAAGCCTGATAAATAAATAATTACTACAAACTTACTTGGCTATTGATTGTTGATATTGTTCTAGAACAGCATTGTCGACAGTTTGGTTTGCAGGTTCCACCATCATATCCTGTGTGAAAACGTTGGTTCAACTTTATATATGCAAAGCTAATTATTAATATATGGCAATAAAATGAAAATAAATGACATACATTTGCGTTGTGATGAAAATACAGGATTAAGGTTAATAATTGAGTATTCTTTTAAAAATTAGTCTTCTATGAGGCAATAAAGAAGACCGACCTAATTCCACCATGCCCATTCTACTATCGGACAGCCAGGAGCTCCAAGAAGCGACACCGCTTCATGGTCGATATTCCAAAGACTCGAACTATGTGAGTCTACCTTCATTGTACGAACCGCTAAACAATGGAATTTGCTGCCCGAGTGGGTGTTCCCTGATAGATACAATCTGGGTGCCTTCAAGTCGCGAGTGAATCGGTTTCTTCTAGGCGAGCGTGCTCCATCGTACACCGCATCTTTACTTTAAATCAGGCGAGTTGGCGGTCAAACGCAAGCCTATATATAATAATAAAAACATACCGAAGGCAATAAAAAACATTATATAAATAAAGCGTTGATTTAAGAATAAACAGAATCCTCAATTAGGGTTATGATCTGCGTGCAATAACTGGCTGATGATAATGCTAGGATAAAAAAACAGTAGTATATGCAACTATGTAGTAATGTGAACAATTAAATGGCTTATGATAATAGTAATTATAACTAACAAAATAGTTTCTTGATGCGTATCAATGTCTCATCCGCTAAAGATGATAACGCGAGCCAACAAATCCCTAGTCAAAAAGGCCCCACGCAAAGACCTCCACCCAAAAGTGCCCATAATACTCGCGGCGATGCCACGCTGGATAGCCAGCGACAGATGCTGTATCAAATAGGATCCTGCTCGGAGGTCACGCCCTTTCTCACTGAAACGCCGCCCGATAGACATGTACATAAATGATAACGTAAACAAAATCGGACCATTCTGAACAATATTCACCTCTTTTGTAGGTACACAAATATACATTGTGTTTCCCAACTTACTTATGACTATAACAATGTGATACAGAGTTGTTGATTTTATGATAGTGATGTTGACAGATGGCAATGATGAAAAAAGAAACAACATCAGCCCATTCCAGATTACCTGTTGCTGGGCATCGATTTTCTGTTCTTCGTCGGCCGGCGTCCGCGCACCTTTCCCCTGTAACACGCACGTGCACCTCCACCGTAACACACACACGCCACGCGACGACACGCCGCGTCGCGTGGCGATACATGCCGTGTCGATTGGTGTTTGGGGGAGTTAGAACATGAGGCTAACTTCGGGAAGTGTTTTATAAAAACTGTGATGCCATTTTGAAGGAGACTTGGGGTGTTTTGAAGGGGAGTTTATAAAATGGGAGACATGAGAATTGATGATTGGGGAAGTATAACATTTAGATATTTTTAGTATGTAATAAATTTTAGAATGGGAGGTTGACCCACGAAATTGTTTTACAGTACTCGGAGACTTATGAGGATATTTATATATGGCTTATCACTTGACATGAACACACACAGAGTAAAAAGAACAGAAATAATGTAAATATTGGATTAAATATGTTTTAAGCAGACATGATATAGCCAAATGAGATCACTTTTAGTGTATATCAATGAGAAATCTATTGTATGTCATGTCTTTGTTTGTATTTTCTAGACTGAAAAATATTTGAACTAAAATATTTTAATTTTAATTAACTAAGGTTCAGTATAGCGCCTACAACGAATAATTCTTGATGACTCATCAGAAATGCCACTATTCTTCCCCTATACACCAATCAACGGATACATGCTGTCAAACACAGTGTAAAATGAATCCTATGCCTACAGTCTTGGATGTGCTATTATAACTTGTGTTTATCATACGTACTATAGTAGTGTATTAGTGAAGTGAAAATTACCTGTTGGAATTCATGTGACTTTATTATTTTATTTTTTACAGCATTCAGTATAATCTTATCAATGATGGCACTGCATTAACTAAGAAAATTTCGAGAACTATACATTTAAAATTCAATATCATAACAGAAAAAAGAAAGCTTTTGCGTATTTTTAATTTGTTCTTATATTTAAAAGCGAATCGAAATACGCTATTTGATAAATGACTTTGCAATGCGGATCTTGTAGAAAATAATTAAATGAGTTTTTTTTTTTTAATTTAAAACAAGAGTGTACAAAATCTAAAGCCGTGTAAGCATGTATGGGTACTATTTGTACAGTAGAATGAACAAAATAAGAAAGAAAGACAAAAATCAAAGGATTCAAAAACTAAATGGGACGAAACTTAGGCCACTCACCAAAGAGGCCAACTGGTATTGCAAATATGCATCCTTATGGAATAGAAAGAAAATAATTTATTGTATTGAAATAATTTTAAGAGAAACAATTAGTAATATTGAGCAGTTACATTCTATAAACTTTATTTGGATTAAAAAAAAATCAGTGGTCATCGCGCACATGCCGTAACATCATCACTTCTACTTATCGTCAACGTCACGATGTCGATGTATGCGTGACTTGAATAAGCTTATTGAATTAAAACTTTTAAGTTGACGATTCGACAATAATTAGCAAGAATTGAGAGCGAATCTTCAAGGACGCGTCACGTTTAAAGACATTGCGCTACATGAAAGAGCAGAAAAATATAACATAGAGAGAAGAAAGAGAGCTCTGTATACTTTTAAATTTAAATGTTAGTTTTTGTATTAAAATAGTTTCACTCTAAAATCTGACATTATAAAAATCTAAATCCAATACACGCATATCCTTTCACATTCTTTAGATGGATTGTGCTTTATTTGCTTTCAATATTTTTTTGGACAGAGAAAACGAAATCTAGTTGAAGCGATCGTGTAGTGAGCGATAACCACATTCGCTGGAGTTTTTTATAAAATGTAACAAAACGTGTGTAGTCTATTACAAGAAAATAGAACCTACGCCCGTCTATTAGATACTTTATCTGTGCATTTAGTTACTAATTTTATCTTCATGCTGGATGTAAAAATTTTGAAAACATAGATTTTAAGGCTCCGTTGAATAGACAATACCAACCCCAAAGGAACTAGCAAGTTTTACTTGACACAAATAACATAATACTCACATAAACCTTACACATTTTTTAACCCTCAAGTACTTTATCACACACAAACACTAACAACTTTTTACTGTTGAAACTCGACTTTCCCGGCAGGCCTTTAAAAATTTTACTAATCGAGCAGCCTTTACTAATTTTTATTGTCGACGATGGTTACGTAAGCATATGAGGGGGGAGTGTGAGAGCTTTGCTCACTTTTGCTGACGGGGAATTACAAAACTAAAATTCTGCTTACGTAATACTTGAACAGACATTAAGCAATAATACATTTAAACATCCAGAGTATCCAGACACAACAAAAAGTTGTTTGTTCTAGTCGGGAAACAAACTCACGGCGTTCATCTCATGAAGCAGCACAAAATGAGCTAACACGGCACGAGAAAGTCTAGTTTCACACACAACTCCACCATACTCACACACTAACACACACCCTCACATAACACATACCCTGGTGACAGCTTGTAAGAAAGCCTGCTGGCCAAGCTGCTGCCGCTGCCGATTGACGGCGATCTCCATCTTTCGTTTGTCCTGCTCGATGCGCCGTCTCTTTTCTTCTAGCTTTAGGCGGATGTTGTTGAGCTGCGCGGCCATGGCTTGCCCGCCGGTCGGTGTTGACGCATCGTCCGTTAAATCTTCACCATCTGTAATTTTGAAACGGTAAACATGTTACTACTGCATAACTTCAAGGCAGAATACATTGCTTGTATATATATTGTTTTAAACGTAAACATTAAAAGTAATGAGATAAACGAGACACTCATCTGATAGTACTATTGAAGTACTAGTATTGAATTACTTGTAAGTAATTATGATTTTTTTGTCATGTCATTTTAGTATATTGACAATATTGTTTTGGTATTGACATATTTTTATATTGACATATTTTGTATTGACAGTATTTTTATATTGACAATATTTTTTTATATTGACATGTTGGATATTGACATACCTTATTTTGACATGTAATCAGTGTTTTAAAACCCATTTAATGACATCTTTAAAATTTTGAAGTGACTTGTAACATTGGTGTTATCAATAAAGTATTTGTATTTGTACGAGGCATGTCCATGACCATTGCAGTGATACACAGAACTTAACAAAGCCCAGGGCATCGCTGCTTTGGCGCTCATTACTTTCGTGATTTTCGATGGTTAATCTCAACGACCCTGTAATTTGGCTAGCTGTAGTGTAGTAGTCCCTTCAAACCGGAACACAGTAATATTAACAGACTATTGCTTGGTTGTAGAATGCCTGGTACCACAATGCTATGGTTTCCTCACGATGTATTCCTTTAGCGGCAGCTCAAGCTCATTGCTGGGGTTTGAAATCACGCCCTTTGGCGTGTGAAGCGACCGCGCTAAGGACTGAGCTATCATCGCTACAAAAATACTTCATCATCATCTCAGCCTTAGAATGACCACTGCAGAACATAGGCCTCCATCAATAATTTCCACGTTGACTGGTTGGAAGCGGCTCAAATCCAGCGCGATCCTGAAGTCTATATTAAGTCATCTGTCCACCTTGACATCCTACGCTGCGCTTGCCTGATGCCTTACTTGGCTGATGTTCGTGCTGCATGAATTGCTGTTGCCACGTGGTCGTGTTGGAGGGAAGGGTTGCGAAGGTAGTCGTTTTCCGACGGTCCACCACATCACTCTCAGAACTGAACTGGGATTGGAGTCCTGGCAAATGTTATACGAAGTACATTAGCCAGGAAAGTATGATTGTTACGAAACACGATCCGATAAGATTCCTTTGATAGTAAAATCGTCGACAATTTGCGGATAATCGAAATCAAAATAGAATAACGGCTTATAATGAACATGATCAGAATTCGTACTTAGTTGTTATTTTCTTTAGTTTTAAAATAAACTCTTTGACATCGTATTATTAATCACATTTATCATAAACTGTCCGATGATCACAGCACAGCATTGATAAGTGAAAGAAATAATCTCGATTATCGTAGAATCAGGAATCGTACAGTAGTAATATTTAACACACTCAATTTACGCAGAATCGACCATCAAAACAATAAATGAGATAGAGATAACGTAACAAAACTTTCCTCTATTTTGTTCTCGTTAACTAGCCGTGGTAGCGTTTGCACGTTTGTTCTCTAGTTTTCTATGGAAAACTTAAGGTCGAAAGTTGTTTCCAAAACACGTTAATCATTTAAGGCATTTTTCAGTTGGTGTAATTCAATTTAAGGTTTTAATAATGGGAATATGTGGTCCAATATCAAGGTAAGCTGCCCGCTGCAGTAGACACAAGACATCGTTGTGAAAATTTTGTTTAAGAGAATAATCGGGAACAGTTGAAATGTGCCAATGTGCCGTGTCGTGTCTACAATACTGCGGCGGTAGCACAAGCGAATGCGAACATCGAAAGCAAAAACTAGCCCGCAGAAATAAGAGGACAAAGCTAACATGCGAACACTCCAAGCGAACTATGCAAGCAAAACTCTCTTTTTTTTTAAGTGACGGGCTGAGACCCAATTGGGGTCAATGGGAGCTATTAGAACTTAATTGCAAAATTGCCACTCTTTGGGTCTTATTCATGACCGCTGATTAAAGTTGACCTACGCTTAAATTAGCCTGTCTTAATTCCACACGTGACATACTACATCCAAAAGTAAGGCACCACAAACTGGAAATAACAAATACATTAAAATTGGCTCAAAAGGCTCAGAAATCTCTTTTTGATAGATGATTATACACTAATAGATCATTCTGTAGAAAAATGTGTTCTCTACACAATTGTGCTTCTTTGCCAACCAATTATTTGCATAGCTTAATATTATCAGGAGTATATCTATCTACTTACTAATCTGTGTCGATTTACAACAGTTTAGTAAGTAGTTAGTTTGAATTTAATGTGGTATTAACCGTTTGACCGCCTACAATTGTAGCCTATCTACATCAAACAAATATACAATGCGGTCTCTTCGCACCGTCATAGTAATTTACGATATTTTAATTTATCGTTCAGTTCGTCCCTGTCAAATCATTGTCCTCATATTTCTACCGACGCGAAGCAAACAAACCTGACTGGTCACCATTACTCCTGATCTTAAGATCGGCGAAGCTCGTCTTGATCGCATCGCCGTCGGTCGAATCTCGGTCGTTGAGGAAAAAGCCATCACCGCCACCTTTGTGCGCAAACTGATTCAATTGGGACTGATTCAATTGCGACTGATTCGAATGAGACTGGTTGAGTGGACTGAAATTGAGCTGGTTCTGGCTAATGTTTAGTTGCGAGAGTGAGATTGCGTCGCTGCTGAGTTGCCTCCGCATCGGTTGGTGATCGTTGGTCGGTTGGGGTTGTGAGTTCTGGCGTGTGACGGGGGCGAGGCGGTCGTCGCCGTTGGTGAGGTCTCCGTGGATGAATTGTATGGAGCCGCGGATGTCTTGTCGCGACGAGCGGAGCGGCGGGTTGTAGTTATCTAGTGGTCCTGCAAGCGAGTTATCGACATATTCGGTCAAACATAGATTTATGAGCTTGTTCTTTTCGCCTTTCTGCTGTAGGAGTTGTTAAATGGAACTGTTTTTTTTTCTAAATTAGATTGAGTAAAACAGTTACTGTACATATATTAAGCATAAAAAATAAACTGATTTAGAATAGAATATAACTTTTATGTACATATTTTAAACAAAAAAAAAACTAGATTCTAGATTAATTTGCGGGAGCACAACGGCGACATTATCGCGTAGAGCAATTTCTTCCAGACAAGTTCATCAAGTTATCACTACATAATTTTTCAAATCACAATCGAGCAGAATAGTTCACGATCAAGTGCGATCCTTACCCTAATCAAACAAAAGAGCAAAATAACTAAAAAACAATGCAAACAAAAACAAGCTACAACATAAGATCACGACAGTAAGCTCTCCTAACTAGTGCACAGTGACGTCATGCTCACCAGCGGGCGCGGATATCTTCCTAACGTTGGCTAGCGTCGCGAGTTCCTTCTCGGGGTTACGTCCGGCGAAGTGCAGGCGGTCCTGCGAGCCGCCGAAGTTCTCGACGGTGAGCTGACTGTCCTCCGTGACGGAGTTGCGACGCGAGCGGCGGCCCGCGAACGAGTTCTCGCGCGTGTCCGCCCAGTTGGACGGCCGCCCCGCCGCTGTTTGTGGCATCATCGACTCCATCACTGTAGAACAATGTGTTTTGATTGATTGATTGATTAACTCTTTATTGTACACACAAAAAATGGCGACCTTGTCGCTAAAAGCGATCTCTTCCAGGCAACCTTAGGATGGATAGGATCAGGGGAAGAAAAAGACGGGGTGTGTCAAAAACTATATGTATTTTTTTTTTTGTTGACAGGCTAGGTGTTTGACCACAGCTCACCTGATGTTAAGTGACGGTGTGGTCGAAGATGGTAAAGCACACCTAGCCTTTAATAGAACTGGCTCTCAAATGCGGCTGCCGGCACACCGTTGCTTTGCGGCTGATTTTCAACTTCAGAATAAGGAAATTAAAAGGTGTAACATTAGAGCGGTCAACTCACCAGAATCGTCGTCTCGCAGCCCTCTCACGACGCTGGCGAGCGTGGTGATGCCGCGGCCCCGGTGCACGACGAAGTCGTCGCGCTGCGGGCTGGCGCTGCGCCGCTCCGGCGTCGAGCACGCGGAGCGGCCGACGCCCGCCACCGCCCGCGGCCGCGGCCCGCACGCCGACGGCGACCGTGGCACTACAGCCCGACATAACAAATAAAGTAAAAAAATACGGCCTCTTATTAATACATACTTCATCCACAAGAATCATTTAACTAATTGATTGATTCAGGCGTTACTTTGAGGAAGTTAATTTTGAATATTCAAGGTATATATTTAGTTTATTTCCGCTTAACAATCGTTTCAGTTATAAGTGATGAGGACTTAAATATAACTATTTCATTATTCCATTTTACTATTTAAATTAATATAATTATTTTAATGAATATATCGGAAACTCATTTTTGTATAATATGGAATCATAGTGAATTTACCTGTTTATGTTCAATTTCCTAAAATGAAAATATTACTTGGTTTGTTAACTTAGCTGAATTTCAAAATTCAATTTTAGACGCTTTTTGTATTGTTATATTGACTTGCCTGAAACAATCGTTGTTATTCTAATAAATGATTCCGATTAATTAAAAAAAAGTTAACTTGGATAGATTGGTTTTTATAGCCGATAACTTACGAGATATCTGCTGTACACATTTTTAACAACAATCCATTACATTGTCAAACATAAAAAAATATCAACGTCAGATATATAAATTATAATACCTATTCTACAAACACTTTACTAGCTAGCTACATGATCGGTGTATTCAAATTAAGCAAAACCTCTAATGATAGTGAGACTAAACAATACTCTAAACATGTATGTTGATGAATCTACTCAAAGATCTGGGAGCCCTGAGGACATAACGTCAACGACTCCAGAGCCAATAAAAAATAAAAGCAAAGAAAAATCCCATGCGTAAGCGCGAACCAAGTCTCGAAGCTTATGATGCACGATGAAATTAATCGCATTTTGTTATTCAAAGCGTGTTAAGTGCCAATGCTCAGAATTTGTGTGGAAAGTAACAAAAAGCAGAGATATATAAAACACAAATACTTACAGAATACACATTACATGTATATAAGAACACACTCACACACGGACAAACAGATGGATGACACGTTATTTTGTCGAATTATTGTGATGTACACTTATGATCCCATAAATGGGGGGGAAGGCAAAATTACAAAAATAGCAAAAAAATGTTTTTTTTTTGTTTAATTCATGTTTGATATTCGCTTGAATATGAGGTTATGGTACAACTAAACAATATATTTAAAGTTCAATCGTTAAAGCTGGAAACTTTACGAACACTTAAAGCTTCACTTATAAAAATTGCTTAAAATTAACTATGCTAACAGGCGTGACATTTTATGTCAGACAGAAGTCAAGCGAGCATTGTATACTAACATGGTATACTGACCATTTATCTTTGTTTGATATGGAAAGTACCTAAATGATCACGTCAAAAAAAAAAACGAAATATAAAAACATTAAATTATGTCGTTGTTTGCCTCCCCCCCTCCCCCAGGTACGGGCACACAGGACGGCACACGTGTCGGTACCTGCGAAGGGCGGCAGTCGCGCGTCCTCGGCCCGCAGGTCGGGAATGGGCGTGGGCGGCGGCGGCGGCAGGCAGCGCTTGTGCCGCACGCCGTGCTCGTTACACGCCTCACGCGCCCGCGCTGCACACACACCACCCCGCTCAGCACGCACACACCCCCGTGTACACTCACTACGCACGCACACACGTACGTTCGCAAGTTTGACCGCACACTGTTTATGCACATACAAGAGACAGCACACACGTACGTAAGTTATGCCTACATACACGCTGCGTATGCACGTAGAAATGTATTGTGCGTCCGCCCGGCGCTGGCGAGACTATGCGTGAATCACCCTGTCTTACCTTTAGATGCCGTCCGGGTGCGTTTCACTTCCTTTGACACTTGACTCAACAATAATGGAAACTGACGTGGTTTTGACACATTTTGTTTCACTTATGCGGGATAACTCACGTTTTTATCGGAGATTCCTACTATAGTTCTCGCGTGCGCGCGTCTCGCACTGAAGCAAGACGCGCGCGCGTTGTACTCAGCTTTGTCTCCATGATGAAGGCCGAAACTATAGTCAGAGTTTCCGATTAAATTAAACGTGAGTAAAACAATAATGTATCATTTTACAATTAAAAAAAACTGTCTCCATGACCCTTAGGCCAACTAAACGCAATACTCCAATGAAACAGCGAAATAAACGAAAATATCATCGCTGTATAGAATTTTGAGATTATTGTTGATTTTTTTAAAACTGCTCGATCGTTTTTTATATGGGACTACCTCTGAAGTAAAACTACCAAGCAAAACTAATCATCAAAATCGATTCATAATTGGTGGAATGATCGCGTAACAGAAACACAAAAAAAACATACAGTCGAATTGAAATTGAAAAAATTTGGTGGTTCGATTTTCGTAGGTTAACAGGCCGACTCAATTTTTTTGTGATCAAATTGATTAAAAAGGACGAGATTTACATTAGTATTATGATCTACCGTTCAACACGTTTGAATGTATTTTATTTTATTTTATTTATTTTATTTTTATAATCAAAGGACAAAATGTGCCTTCCTTGCAGTAATATAAAGTCACTGACCTTTAGCATGCACTTACAAGTTTCACATTACAAAACAAACACGAGTTCGTAGTAATCTAAACTAGACGATGTTTTAATAAACACAAACCGTCTTTGCAAACTGATTTCTAAGAAATTAGATATGACGTAACAATGTGATGTTATACGATAGAGTGCAGAAACTTGTTAGATTCGCTCTTTATAGCGAACGTGGTATTATCATTGCTTATTCATTAAAACACTTCGACGATCACACTTACAATCAGTATAAATATGTATGTGCATTGCAATCGTGGTATGACAATCCCATAGTAATGCGAATTCCAAGCTTAACAAATAACGCCGGAGGCTCCAAATTGCAAAAGCAAGACAGGGTGACGATAGACAAATAGAAAAACTAACGCGCTAAGCTATTTTAAACTTTAATCCATTGACTTACCTCGCATACATCATCTAGTCTTATAACAAGAGTACAAAATAACTATTATATATCACAAACGCATTTCCAATACATTGAAAACGACGTCAACAACCCGACTCTAGAATTGAAATGCCAGTAAAGAAAAACAAGCGAATAACAACCGCTTCCGTGAAGTTTGAAAATTAATTCATTATATATTATTAGTATTAGGCGGAGAATCTTTGATATTATGACCACATACTCCCATACGAGGCTAGGTACTTAGCATGCATATACAGGGGGCGGCGCAAGACGCGCAGTCATGTGGACTCACCACTTCCCGGGTGTTTCACTGACTTGACTGGGTGTACTTCTAGCATGTTGAAGAGATCAGCCAGCATCGCGACTAGGTTTTGTCGCATTGATCTGGAAATGGTAAACATTGTTGATTACAAAAAAGGTTTTTGGTACAAACTTCTTTAGCAAAATTTACAGTTGATTAATTTATTTATGACATTCAAATATACTTATTCTTTTTGAGGGTTCCGTACCCAAAGGGTAAAAACGGGACCCTATTACTGAGACTTCGCTGTACGTCCGTCCATTCGTCTGTCACCAGGCTTTATCTCAAGAACGGTGATAGCTAGAGAGTTGAAATTTTCACAGATGATGTATTTCTATTGCCGCTATAACAACAAATACTAAAAATAAAATAAAATAAATATTTAAGAGGGGCTCCCATACAACAAACTTGATTTTTTTACCGTTTCTTGCTCGATACTAATACAAACGGTGACAGGTAGACGCTTTAACTATTCACAGAATATTTAGTTTTATTATAGATAATGGTACGGAACCCTACGTGTGTGAGTCCGACTCGCACTTGGACGGTTTTTTTTTATGATTGACAGACTAGGTGTTAGACCACAGCTCACCTGATGTTTTAGTGAAGGTGTGATCGAAGATGGTAAAGCACACCTAGCTTGGAACGGAACTGGCTCTCAAGTGAGGCTGCCGGAACACACCGTTAGATGCTTGGCGGCAGATTTTCAACTTGAGGGTGGTAGCTAGCCAGCCGAGTACTAGAAAGTACCCTACCACCATGCAACCATGCACACTGCAGTCGACAGTATGACATTCAAATATATTCTTTTTTTAAAGCAGTTCTGAAGATTACACCGAAGTATTTTTGATAGAACCAGTAAAATAGTAATTCAAGTAATTCAAAGTGAAGTCTGGTCATGCCCTAATTAAGTAGTGGTGATTTTACTATTGTAGTAAAATCAACACTACTTCAAGTGAATTTTGGAAGCAACAGGATAAGTATTACTCTCCCACACTCGCGTTTATTAAGCAGTACTTATTAATTAAACAACACTTTTTTTGTATACATAATTATTCAAAAAAACAGTTCGGGAAAATAATATAATGCGGCGATTCATCGCTAGCATCACTACAAATACCCTATCATTGATTTAAATCATCAATAGCAAATAAATAATTTTAGACGGTTTAAAGAACCTTTTAAGTGATTTCAAGTTAATAGTTATACAGTATATCATTGATATATTATAAGTCATGTATAAATAAAATAAATCTATTTACTGGGGTCATCGTAAACACAGGTCCAAGTATGAATGAAACATGGCTTGATATTAATTGTCGAAACAAACAAGTCCAATCCGCTATGGAAGCAAATAAGTTGAAGCACTTTGTTTTGTAGCATAGATGGCCTTATCGAATATCCTTGTTATAATTCTAAAAACTAATAAACGTGCGTGTTTTGTTATCCATTCACGATAGATGAATTTACCAGTAAATTAATTTAAGCGAATTCAGCAAGTACCTATACTGATAGTAGTAACAGATAGCTTGGTTAGGTCAAAGGTGGAGACTGTACAAAAATAATTATGCCAGTTCACTGGGTTTTTTTAAGTTTTTTGACCTCTATATCCGATAACAGACAATCGACCTCGAAACTATTTAAATAATAATGAGCAGAAATTACTTATTTAATTTCCTTAAGATTTAAAGACTGCTTGGCGGCAGAATATCTAGTGCTGCGGTGAGACGACTTCCTGCTAAGGAAATCTACCACTAAGTAAATCAATGGCATGCCGTCAGTGATGTCCTCACCCGCGCATATAAGTGACATCTTCCGGCAGCATGTGGAACACGTTATGTGGCAGTGCGGAGTGGCAGAACTCGTGGACTAGCATCAGGTTATGCAGGCAGTCCTGGATGGACGCCATGCGGCCCACGCGCACCGCGCTCCGCGGCAGTGCTTCGGGGCAGTAGAACGAGATAAGCGCCGCCAGGGCAGTTCCATCACACAGCTGTTCGAGACTGGTTACAGTTGGCACCTGCGTTGGGGATTCCTGAAACGACATTGCACATCTATTGAGATAAGAATTGCATAAAATTTATTGTGACAAATGACAGAAGACAACCGTTTTTCTATACTAATATTATAAAGAGGAAAGATTTGTATTTTTTAATGTAACGAAAAAACTTAAAAACTACTGGACAAATTCTTTCACCGTTGGGAAGCTACATTATCCCGGTGACATATGCTACTTTTTATCCCTGTATTCCCACGGGAACGGGAACTACGCGGGTGAAACCGCGAGGCGTTCGCTAGTTTATGACTAAAGAAAACAATAAATCTATAAGCATAGTAGTAAAGAATAATAATGTTTTATTTTCATTCGACCTCAAATTTTGGTTTAACGGACGTAAAACAGAAGCGATGATGGCTCAGTTGTTAGCGCGGTAGGTTCACACTCCAAATAGCGTGGTTTCAAATCCCAACAAAGTGCTTGAGCTGCTGACAACATTGTGAGGAAACCATATCATGATGGTAGGGCACTTTAAAGTTCTCGGCTGGCTAGCTACCACCCTCAAGTTAAATATCTGCCACCACCTAGCGGTGTGTTAACATGACAGCCAGCTTTATTCCAAACTAGGTGTGTTTACCAACTTCAACCACGCCGTTACTAATACCGAGTGATATGTGGTCAAACATCTAGTCTGTTAACCATTAAAAAATCCTACCAATTATTTACCTTGTGATCCAGTGGTCATGTGCGTATAGTAAATACTGTAAGTTCTTGTACTGTAATTATAATGACAATCTTTGAATGCTCATATTATTATGTCAGTATGTATTTAATGTACCTACTTATCTATGTTTACGTTACATTTCAATTTTAGCAAGTGGTAGAAGTTTCCAGTGTTTTAATGATTATTTTTGGTTGTGTAATCTTTTTTTGTTAAGATGACGTTCAGCGGCGGCCTTAGCTGTTGCGAGGCCCGGGGCGACAAATCATTGTGAGGCCCTTATTCTTTGAGTCCATTTTACTAAAAAATGGGTTCAAGTGCTCGAATGGCGGTAACATGCTTGCACTAATAATGAAACCGCGCGTTCAGGGGGGGTTTTATTAAGTGCGAGGCGCGAGATACACGTACATTTATTGTAAACACTTTTTTCTACTAGGACGCGAAGCCCCGGAGAGCGAGAGCGAGGTTTCGGGTGGTTACCCTGCTTGCCACCCCCTAAGGCCGCCACTGATGATGCTATCACATTCAATGTTGAGAGACGCAGACTCTCTTGCATCTAGAACGAGGCTCCACGCTACAAGCAATTACGATGCATGTGGTGATTTGAGTTTTAAGGGTATTGACTATGCGCTGCGGTATGCCCCCGCCAGTGTGAAGGTTTCATGTAGGTATATACCTCGGCCTTGTTGAGCGCTGTGCAGGCCGCGTTGACCCAGGCCAGGATGCCGTCCTCGTGCGTGCACGCGGCCGACAGCGGCGCGTTGCCGCCGAACCGCTGCGCCGCCGCTACCACTCGGTCCATGGTGACCACCTCGCGCGCATACAGCACCATCAGAGCTTCTATCACTGACATGTGCGCGCTCTGAAAAAAGTAACACGTTTACATCACACTTTATTTTAGCTACTAGTTTCTACAATCCAAAATCGATTATGATTTCAGATGTCCATCAATTTTTTTTTTTAATTTATATATCGTAGGTCATTACACACAGCGTCACCTTACCCCAAGCTAAGCAAAACTTGAACTATGGAAGTCAGATAACATACATAAATACTTTTTTTGTAAATACATACTTATAATACATACAGAACACCCAGAAACCGAACTCACGCCCTACACGCTCTTGTAGTAGATCTATACAAATGACAATTAGACTCTGCAAAAGGACAACACAAATGGAATGTATACTTACTAGTTTGAGCGGATTGGTTTGTATGAGCACAGTTTCTGTGAGGGCGCAGTCCGGCGGGTCCAGCACGTGCACACCCTTCCGTGCGAACGTCTGTAGGATGTTCCAGTGGTTCAGACTGTGGTAGTTGGGGTCCGAGTACATATTGGCCAGGGCCAAGCAGTAAAGCTCCGCGTTCGCTAGACCCCCGCATATCGGCGGCTTCAGGTGCTCCTGATCCTGGAAATAACGCAATTGTACTGTTAATAATTTATTGAGGCAGCTAGTAATAAGTAACTCGGCTGGTCATTCAATGGTGGTCAATGGTCATATCTATTGGTCTTGAAAAAAAAATCTGTTCTATTTACTCCTAAGAGTCAAGGAAGAGTCACTGCGTGCAAATCAACCAATTCTACTAGAGTCCGCCTCTATTTCTTTTATGATGTCAAATGAAGATGCGGTCTACGATGGAGCACGCTCGCCTAGAAGAAACCGATTCACTCTCGACTTGAAGGCACCTAGATTGTTTCTATCAGGGAACACCCACTCAGGTAACGTCTTCCACGTTTTAGCCGTTCGAACAATGAAAGTGGAATCAAATCGTTTCGTACGGTTTATTTAACCGAAAAAAAGTGTGGAATATTGGAAATTCCAGTGAAATTGTCAAGTATAAAATATTTAATCTCACAACAAGATGACGTGCGAAATGAAATTTTTTACTGGGTTTTAAATTGTTGTAGGTAAGTAGTTAAAAATAGAATAGCAAAAAAAAAAGCTGTAGTTAAAAAGTCATAAGTTACAGTCAAAATTTAAAAGCACAAATAAAGAAGAAAAAAGGTCAGACTAAATGCTTTTTGGCGTCTTTTTGTGGGCTTAAAGTTTAAGAAAAATATGACCACAAAATATTTTTACTGGCAGTAACAATATAACCTTCCGAGGGCGGCAAGACAAATAGACGTTCGACCTAATTTCATAAAGCCGGGATTGCCTCGTGTCATAAAAATCTCAAGAAGCCATGCGACACTGCTCAATATGCTATGATGAGATGAATCTAGATCAATGTTAGGTCACGGCCTATTTTAAAATGGGACGGACTCGGCAAGTTCTTGTGTTTGCTATCGCCTCCGTCTTTAGCCTACTAATAAAGTTTCTAAGGTCGTTCAATCACACTTGATCGCATCAGAAAAAATACCGTAGGCCATTTTACACAGCGCCATCTAGCCCCAAACTAAGCTAAGCTTGTACTATGGGAACCAGATAACAGATACTTGTATATTTTTTTAAAATAAATACAGAGCACTCAGTAACAGAACAACCATTTATCGTCGCATAAATGATTGTTCTGGTGGGAATCGAAACCACGCTATACACGCTCCACGCTCTCTCTTGAAGCAGATACTCTACCTCTATTTGCTAACAGGGCAGTCAACGAAAAGAAAAAGAATATAAGAATCCCCCATTTTAAACTACGGGCGGGTACGGGGATCTATCTATCTATCTATCTAAATATATATACTGTAATTATAAAGAGGAAAGATTTGATTGTTTGTATTGAATAGGCTCCGAAACTACTGGACCGATTTCAAAAATTCTTTCACCGTTGGGAAGCTACACTATCCCGGGTGACATAGGCTTTTTATCCCTGTATTTCCACGGGAACGGGAACTATGCGGGTGAAACCGCGAGGCGTCCGCTAGTAATAAATAATAATAATTTGAGGTGGACTGGTTTTTTTTACATACCTATTTAAATTAACCGATCTACTAAAAACTTAGTGTCCACCTTTAACGGGAATAACGAACCTCGTCAAATCTAGGTAGGTACTGTTTGAATTCTTTACTATCGACCCGCCACGGCTTCGTACGGGCAATCACGGGTTTAATTTATTTTGGCGACTCGGTTACGAAACATTTAATTTCTCTTTTATAAAAGTTTGTTTGGTTTTTTTTTTATTTAAATGTTATGAGACGACTGATGTTAAGAGATAACACCTGACCATTGCAGCGATATACAGAACTTTGAGTAGTAAAACAAAGTCCGGGGCATCGCTGTTTTGGCGCTCATTACTTGGAGACTTTCGATGATTAGTCTCAACCGCCCTTTAATTTCGCTAGCTGCAGTATCCTTCAACCCGGAACACAGCAATGTTACACACTACTGCTTGGCGGCAGAATATCTGGTACTGCGGTAGTAGCTACCTAAACGACCTCCTGCTAAGGAGACCGACCACCAAGTCAATGTATATGTACTAGTACATACAAAGCTTCCGTAAAAAAAACTACGAAGAGATAAGCTCAGTGAAAAATTTGACATAGTATAAATATTGAATGTTTAAAAATTACATTTACCAAAGAAATTTAAAGGATTTGTAAAGTACAGAAAAACCTATATTATATAGTTTTGTTTGATAAGAATTATAAGGAGATGCTCTGTCTCTTTTCTACAAACCCAGTATTGGTATAAAATGTAGATATATGATGTACGTAGAAATGACGTCACACATCATATAGAGCGCACTCTGTCTGGCATAAAATTAAAACACTCATAGTTACGTTCTCATACTTTAAAAAAAAAACTTTGTTTTCGTTGTTCGACTCTACTTATGGTTTTTACGAGCCAATAAAAATAGAATTAGTCGTTTTGCCTATTTCAAGTGTTGTTCAATGATTTACGATTCGAGCTTATTGACAACTTATCTCATGAGGTGTGGGCAAAGCAGACAAAACATTTATTTTTACCAGTTATAGGGGTGTGTGTCAGCTGAACAGGTTAGTTAACCTTCCCTTGTCGGGTGCGGTCGCAACGCCAGACGGTCCGCTATTATGACGTCATTATCAAATTACTACCCCTACCCAACCCTAGCACAGATTAAGTAATCGTCACTACGACCCTGTAGCAGCTGTTAAACGAATTTTTGTCATGACACGAGCGCCTGTAAACTACGTGAAACATTTTGGGTCTAAATGCTATGTCGTACAATTTAGTGCGTCTCATAATAAAGTTGTTAAGTTTAATGCTTAAGCCATTACAGGAAAGTAATACGTGTGTTTCGTAAGAAACAAATTTTCCTCAGATATTTTATCCTTATTTTAACTATTGATCATTTTAGAAGCATCGTGAGGTATCCGTTAAATCGAATTACATTAATTTTAAATCGAATTATTTTAACTACATAGGTATGTAGTATTTACACAATTGAAGAGATATTGAGATTAACATTATCATTATTTATTTATTTTTATGTAAAAGTAATGTAGCGAACAAGACGCTCTTTGATGGTAAGAGATAACGCCTGTGCATGATCATTGGAGCGATATACAAGAACTTTCGAGTGGCAAAACAAAATACTGCAACTAGCGAAATTGCAAGGCTATTGAGACTAACCATAAAATGTCTCAAAGTAATGAACACCAATGCAGCGTAACTTTTTGATACTGTTACACAAAATCCTGGGTACCACTGCAATGGTCATCGATAGGTGTTATCAATTCTCTAACCATCAGAAGAGGGATCAGATCGTCTCATTACTTTTTTTATAGAAAAAAATAGGCAGACATGGGGACTGTCGACAGAAGTGAATATATAAAACTTTGGAATAACTTTGTCAACTGTGCAACACGTCACATAAGCCTGTGGATGACTCAAACGCATAAGTTTTGCCCCTCACTTTTCACTTCAAAAATATGCCTGAAATCAGATGCAAGTTAAGAAGATATCAATACTTCGAGAACTTTGCACACGCTTCTGTAACGCGTTTTAAAGCCAGACCATTGCAAACTTAAACCGAGTTCTTTTCCGCCTAACTCTAATAAGGATACGGACAAGGTACTTAAAATTTTAAACGGCACACTAATACATATATGTATTTTTAATCTACATATCTTAAAATCGTATAGTCTTACATTCTAGTTGTGAACGGGATCGATAGAGTTAGCAAACCTATGTTGATCGCGTGTCCTATAGCACCGGGCCGAGGTAAACGACACGCGAAACCGAAAAAAACAAAACTGATTTCGTTGCAAAACCCAACACATGACCAGGTTACGACATAATATTACCATCTCATTGACCATGGCTTAGTAACCGGTACGCGACTGTGAAATTACACTAAAGTAGACAATCGAACAATGTATCGACCTCGATAACTCTCACTTTAGTCGAATTCCTATGTTAACGATTTGTTTCTATTTCAGATATATTGAATTAAAAATTAGTACGTTTGCATCCTGCCATCTCCCCGCCACCCAGCAGTCTGCTGGTGCGGGAGCGGAAGCGGCTGCCAGAGGCAAGCACCTCAAATATGCTTGTTTGGGGGCAGCGTACGAATTTGTCCCGGTTGCCGTTGAGACCGCGGGTTCGTGGTGTGCCGAGGCTCGGAAATTCGTGCGTGATTTAGGGATTCGCCTGAAGGAGAAGGGGCGGGATCCCCGTTCTGGCTGGTTTCTGGCCCAACGGATCTCCCTGGCGATCCAGCGGGGAAACGCGGCCAGTATTGCGGGAACGTTCGGGGCTCGATGCGCGAGGAGACTTAAAATAGTTTTAAGTGACATTTAATTATATTGACAATTATTTTTTTTAAGTGACAATGGTTTAATTAATTTGTATATTGACATGTAACTATTATATGCAAAATTTACAAAATGTATACAACCTATTAAAAATAATAAGCAACACTTTACAAAGGCTATTGATAAATAAATACGGCACGGTCATGTTGAGCTAAAATGGAAATTATGAAACAAAACAAACAAGACACAACGTCAGTCAATGCCGTGTCACATCATGTCGTGGGCCACAATGTCATACGCTTCATTCATATAAGCCATACAAAATCATACATACTCGTCTACGTCAGGTCGACGGTCTTCGAAATTACCGAAACAAAATTATGACAGCGCAGTGCGCCTGTGTAATCCGCTCTAACAATGTATAATTATAAAGTACTAGTGGACGCCTCGCGGTTTCAGCAACGTAGTTCCCGTTCCCGTGGGAATACAGGAATAAAAAGTAGCCTATGTCACACGGGGATAGCGTAGCTTCACAACGATGAAAGAATTTTTGAAATCGGTCCAGTAGTTTCGGAGCCCATTCAATACAAACAATCAAATCTTTCCTCTTTATAATAATTCACTATAAATTAAATTAGAACAGGCAATCTCATTCGGACAACGTAACGTAAAAATATTACTCGTATTTGAACAAAAATTGAATTAGATTCAACCTAATTCGATTCAACATACGACGTCTTAATTGCCTGAAAAAGCAATCATTAAGAGTTTAGAGTACATTTTGAAACCGCATAGCATCAATCTCTCGATGTTAATAAACACACGTCAAAGATAATTCCTAGTCAAAATAAAACATAGACTCTACACAACACGCGTCCGATCCGTTAACCAACAAAAACAAACAATTTTAATTCCAAGCAGTTCTAAATCTTTCGGTGTCGCGCATATAATTAAAGCTGTAGGACAAACGACGCGGTCGCGTACAAAGCGACGAGTCTTATGGAATGGATGAAGGTATCTCGAGGGCCTCAGGTCAAGGAGATGGCGCCGCGACTCTTGGACGCATTCTTGCTCCTTCTATTGTGTGAAATGAAAAAGGAAACTACAACATTACAAGTTACAGTCCCGCGATACAAAGACTGTTTGGTCTAAATAAAAGATATTTTACAAACCAAAAAAATAGAGCTATCAGTGGTATCAATTTTCCTATTATTCGAAGTGAATCATTAGTAAACGCGTCTGACTCAGATAATTGCAAAGCTTGACTCATCGATCGAAAACTTTTCGAAAAGATAAATCATTATAGAGTACAGTCTAGAAAGTTCTATCAAGCAGCGGTTAATTCAACGGGCACAGAAAGTTCTTCGACCACTTCCTGAACCAGTCTCTTTTATAACTTCCTCAGACGAAAATGCGAAACGGTAAATTCCAATGGCACAGGAGCCGTAGACGCACCGGTCACCGGCGAAAGAGACAAACGTTCACATTTACCCAAAGGCGGAAATGGAACAGACTATTTTTAATTTAAATTTTCTGGTGCTCCTGCAGACAAACATTTCAATTTCAACCTTACACACTAGCATATTAGAATCCGAAAAGGAGTGAGAAAGAAGCATTATTTGAGAATGCTTTCATTAGGAACTATTTGTAACATAGATAAGATTGGAAACGACACGGGCGAAGCGGAACAGAATCAATTTTCATAATATTTTTTTGTTGCAAATTTTTCAAACCAAAACGATTTAAATTTAATATTGGACGTGCGATATCTTTACAGATGGAGAGATAATTGATGGCATCTTAATCTCAATGGTCGTCGAACTCGTTTAAGACAAAGAAACATTACTGCAATCTCCATTTAGAGTTCATCCAACTTTACAGCTTCTATGAAACTTGAAATCTGATGTCTCGGTTTTAGACGTAGAAGTAAAGACACATCTCAGGTCAGTTTTAATCAATAAACATGTCTACCGAATGACTATTTAGCAAACAATGGTAAATTTTGATCTAATGAAAATTAAAATACTGTTATGATACATTACGCGAACCACCCAACTGAGACGATGAGCTATTTGCTTGGTTGGTCTACACTATACTTTGAAGATTTAAATTAGTTTACGATTTTACTAGTACGTTTTATTATGGTTGCATGTTTTTTTTGATAGTAGATCTCCTTAGCAGGAATTACCACCGCAGCACCAGATATTTTGCCGCCAAGCAGTAGTGTATAAAATTTACTGTTTTCCGGTTTGAAGGGTAATGGCAGCCGGCTGTTTCATTAGCTTTTTCATTCATGTTCATTTGTTGCAGATTCTTTTGCTCTTGTAAATAAATTAATTTAGTTAAGAGTTATCTCAATAAAAACAATAATGTAAATTTATTTTATTTTCTTTTTATTTTACATGGAAAACAAACAGCTGCTAACTTAATAAATAAATAGAAGTTAAATTAACATACAAAAGCCTTAAAAGTTTTCACTTATGTTAAATAAAGTTAAAGTGCCCCGAGCCCACACCGGCCGGGGACTGATGCAAGAATTATAATTATATAGGTACAACAAATACAATAAATACAATTTCAAAATTTAGACAAAATAATAATAAACTAAAAACAAATAAATAAATAGATTAACACTAGGTACGTGCGAGCCTCATACAAGTTTTACAGTTTTCTTACACAACTTTTTCTTTATGGATTTTTTTGCGATCAAATTTTTAGTATTGTCGTATTTAACTTTAGTGTGTTCAAAAAATTGCCTTGAAATAGCGTTCTTAAAAGTGTTTTGCCTCATCACAAACAAATCGACGTCCTTTGAATAATTATAGTTAAAATTAAGCATTGTACGAATTAAAAATGAGTTTTTACGATAGTTAGTTTCGTAGCGCGGAATATACAGCTGGAGGCCGGGTCGCCGTGGAGCTGCGCTCGTGGGAGTCACGAGACCCACTCGAGACAGCAGCGAAGGGCAGTCAATCCTATCGCATAATATGTTGTGCATGAACGTCAGGTCGGCCGCTTCTCTCCTGGCCCGGACAGGCAGCAGGTAGCAGACCTCATCGTAGTCGAAGTCAGCTCATTATTTTAGCTTTAAAGTTAATAAATCGTAGGAACTTTCTTTGGGGCCTTTCAAGAATGTTGCTGTATTTTTCATAACATGGGTTCCAGACTTGGGAGGCATATATATTGACTTCGAACTAATGAGCAATAGAGTATCTTTAATGTCTTAATCGTCTTGCCTAATAAATAGTTTATGTAACTATTGTCTGTTACCTTAACATATATCTTAAAAAAACTTACTCAGATACTTTTTACTTAAAAAAGAGCAAAAATGCATGTTTTCATTTAAATATCATTTAACTGTTAACATTTTCGTCATCATAACATAAGTAGTGTGTTTATCTTTCATTGTTTAGCTGTATTCAGCGTGTAGGTACATTAATTTATCACTGCTTTGTTTATCTCAGGTTAAGTCTTATTACGTTTGTTCTATAAGAAGGAAAGACCTTTCACGATAACGTAGTATCTTATCTTTAAGACTGAACAGATGTATTTTTGTTTTTGGACATTTATCAAGAGGACCTTCAATTAAAATACTCAATTTTCGAATGTAACAAAATTTCACCTCGATTCTTTATACACTTCTTAGGTCTGTCTGATATACTTAATCCTAATGAAGAAACTTTCAACCTTTTCGCAACAACAATGGTTAATGACATCCATCGAACACATAGCTGCGATTAAAACGGAGATTTCACTGAATTAGTCAGGAGTTAGGCACAACCTAATCTTAAAATAGATTTTGATATCGTACATATCGTACATATCGGGCAGGTTTACAAAACCCAAGGGCAGGCTTATTTGTTTAGGCGATAAGAACGTAGGTTTCAAATAATATAAGTTAACAAGGCGATCAACGTCTAGACGTCAAACGGTATTAGAAATTTAGCAAAATTATTTACAGTTGTTTGAAACAAGCACAAACGAAGGTATTTTAAAATGAAATGACAATAAACATTGGAAAGAAAATAACGATTTCAATAAAAAATCTTGGCTGTATACTACACTATTCACCTTGAATATAAACAAGACACCTAACACTCACCGAAAAAACAATAACGGTCGTGACTTTATCACCTCCGTTACGATTCCTAGTCACAGCCATTTTTCAGGCAAGTGTTCTACCAAGATCAGATTACCACAGGGCGCTCCCAAAAGAGCATTCCACTAACACTGAGCCACCTCGCGTGACTCCAGCGGTACAACCACGTAACCGACTTAGATGGATCAATAATCTGCCTAAGCATAACCTAAAACTTTTATTTCAAGGGCAGTAACCAACTCGTAGCCGAATCTCTATGATAAATATCGTAAAACAATATTTACAGACGACTTTGAAAACGCGCTACCACGGGAGAGTTTTATTATTCGAAAAATATTGTTAACTTAATCACTTACATCGGTGGTAATCACTCACATATAATTATGTAGGTTCGAAATTCTCCAGTTGTGACGAAAAATTAACATTATTTGTACATTTTACAACACATAGCAATCAAAAAAATTAATAATAAACAATTTAAAATTATGTAATAACTAATATCCTCTCGTCCCAATAACTGGTTTGACCTGAACATATACATTTATAGCATTTTCACTTTCGTAATACATTAAGAAATCAAATTAAAAGCAGGCTTTACAATCAACGATATAACCAGTTCTGGGACATGTGTTACAAATAAAACCTTTTATAGAGTTATCAGATGACACAGATACAAACACGAAATAAACAAAGAGTGCAGTTGCAGCAGACTATAATCAAAATGGGGCGCTAGTAAGAGAGTCTAATCCAGCTGACATAATTAAACATACATAATTACAGTATACATAATTATACTCAACAAACTCAAAAGCAATCTCGCTTGTTGTTATCGAAATTAATACGTTTCTAGCTCGTAAGTAATACAATGACCTATAATATACAATTGGTAGTTGCAAAGTTTCCTATTTGACACTCCAATAACGCTAGTTTTAAAAATTACTTTACAAGTGGTCCGAATGACCTCATTGTAACAATAGCACTTATTGTAACACGAAACTCCGTCAATCATAAGGATATTAAATATTTACGTTCCGAATTGTGTTGAATTGAACAATTTATTAGTTACAAAATCTACGCAAGGAGACTGCAGCAAGATGAATTCGCGGCCATAAATATACTGAACTTCATACCGCATCGTCATTAAAAACAATTCTATTTTAAGAGTTGTTAACAACAATATGTATTTTAAGAACAAGTATTACGTACTCACCAGCTGATATTATAAGGAAAGCCAAACGTTTTCGATCGAAGTAGACGCTAGCAGAATTAGTATAAGGGAAAACAAACAAATAGTTTTTTGTAACTATTTGTCACAAAGGCAGAATTTTGTGTAACTATTTGTTTGAAAAAAATTTAACGTGAGAACTATGTAAACATAGGGGAGAGAGACCAACGATCTTTTATTTTTGCATTCTCGACATGCATGTCGTGATTTAGGTACAGAAGCATTCGCAATCATAGCTTACATAAGGGACACTTTTTGATCATCATCATCAGCCTATATTAGTCCACTGCTGGGCATAGGCCTCTCCCAAGACACGCCACTCAGCCCGATCTTCGGCTTTTCGCTTCCATCCACAGCCAGCTGTCCTACGTATATCGTCACACACTTTTTGATATTATTTAATTATTATTTATTTTTTTATAATTACACGCTCCACAGACACTGGGGTCCGTGACCTTTGTCAACATTAGTTACATATTTTATTTTTTATTTTTTACAATGTTACATTACAAAAAGGGGAAAGTTACGTTAGTAATCTTAATCTAAGGTTAAAGTAGGTACTAGATTGTGTGTATACCGCGAGCAGACCAGCGACCCGCAAGCAGCACCCGATCACGAGTATTAAGCATTATTTAATATTAAGTAATATATTATTTAATTTAGTTAATTCGAATGCGTATTTTTGTTTTTGTAAAAGTAATGGGACGTACGATACACTCTCCTAGTGGTAACAGATAACGCGTGTCCATGCTCGTATGACACATTTGATTGATATAATGTTATACAACTAGTACAATCGATCTTGTATTATTCTGCAGTATTTTTATGTCTGAATAAACTTAGTGAGTTTGATTCTGAATTTAATGTATACATATATTTTGCACGCCTAGGCAAAGGCCGAATATAGAGAAACATTATAATAACTTCGACCTGACCTGTACTTACCTATATTCATGCCTACCTATTTATATTCATACATATTTCATAAACTATTTGAATTTAAATTTCAAATCTTGTTTGCTTTGCTACAGTTTACATCTTTAAATTCTCACCTCATGATCCCTGTAGAACGGCTCCTGAAGATTCTCCGGCACCCTGTTGTTGAACGCCTTCGATAACAGCCATTTGATCGAAGCCCGCTGCTTCGACTGAAAAAATAAAAATGGTTTTTCTTAGATTTCATTGTTTAACTTTCATACATTGTCATTACTTGAACCTAGTTCAATGCTTAGAACTCATTTACTGTTCACCTATTATCTTTTTAATCATACCTTTCTCCAAAAGTATGACGATTTTTATTTTACAAAAGGTTTCGTTAAGAGAAATGCTCCGCTATACTTTTTTGAGGCGCACGGCCCACGAATGGAACTCATTGCCGGCTTCCCTGTTTCCCATAAATTACAATTTGGACGTTTTAAGGCTAGAGTGAATAGATTTCTTCTGGATCAGCGTGCTCCATCCTCGGCCACACCGTCGCTTTGCATTAGGCGAGTTGATGGCCAAACGTAGATCTATTAAAAGTAATAAAAAAAAAAGTAATAAAAAGAAATCAGTTTAGATTTTTCCCTGCCATATACTACATAAGATGCAAATCAATATATTAAAGGACGCCACAATCTAGTTGTTCATTATTCACATTAGCGAACGTCCTCCACCCCGTTTGACGACAATTGTCTACATGTACTCTATAATGACACACTGTCAACAGTGCACTAGTGTTATTGACTGCCGACGTCCGCTTATTGTGAACGCGTTGACCAATAACTGGAACCAAACTGGAATCCTTGCCCTAATTTGTCTATGCCATACAATGCTGTGAATCGCTTGAATCAATAAAAGTGAAAGATTCATGCGATATGCCGGCGAGCGTCTAATTTTAATGCAACTAACCAGCTATTGACACGAAAGTGGAAGTAATTGTGTAAGGAGGGCACATCTGCTATGGGACGCGTTCCAGTTAGATCAAATACGGTATTGGGAAAGTCTTCGTTTAGATTAAAAAAATGTAATATCGTAGGTATAATTTTAGGTTGGTCGACGATTGTGTTAACATTCCGGGTTAAAACTTTATTAGAACCACAGGATCAAAGAAGATGATATAGTAAGATTTTCCTACTTCTCATACTCAGTAAAGAGAGACAAATAAGTTTACTTGGTGGTAGATCTCCTTAGCAGGAGGTCATCTAGGTAGGTACCACCGCAGTACCAGTTATTCTGCCGCTAAGCAGTAGTGTGTAAACATTACTGTGTTCCGGTTCGAAGGGTACTGCAGCTAGCGAAATTACTGGGTTGTTGAGACTAACCATCTAAAGTCTCAAAGTAATGAGCGTCAAAGCAGTGATGGCCTGGACTTTGTTTTGTTACTCAAAGTTCTGTGTATCGCTGCAATGGTCATGGACAGGCGTTATCTCTTACCATCAGGAGAGCGTCTCGTTCGTCTCATTACTTTTAAAAAAAAAAAGTTTATAAACGACCCGCGACTTCATCCGCGTGGAATTTATCAAAAAGTTTGTTCAGTTTGCTGTATAAAAGGTATCGTAAAATATAAGTACATACATATGTTAATCCATATACCTACTTACATTTACATAAACTCTATGTGTGCCAAATTGCATCCAAATCCGTTTTGTAGTTTTTGCGTGAAAAAGTAACAAACATTCATCCATTCATCAATTCTCACGAACTTTCACATTTAGTGGGATAAGTAGGATAATAATTTGAAATCAGTAGTTACCAAGACTCATACTGTTAGATATGTACATTGAAAAGATATGCAGCAAACGCAAATAATATATTCAAATCAATCCGCAATGTCAAGGTCGGTATACCAGTCGATATCTCAGAGACGAAACCGACAAGCACCATATCCATGGTCACCATCGTCTGGCGCGATTACCGCATACTAAACACGCAAGTGAGAAAGCATTCACGCAAAACACTATCTCTAATTAATTGAAACAATAATTATTACATGCAGAAAAAATAAATATACATAGTTAAGATGAAATCAGTTGATAGCTAGAAATTGTAATGATACATTAATGCTAAAGTAGAGAATGAATTTCACGGTACGTAAATGTGCAAATAATTAAGAATTTAACCAATAAAAACAATTGAAATTCGTAAGTTTCGGGGAACAGGCATTGAAGGTGTTAAAACGCATTTAAAGGATCCCCTTAAAACTACACTTGAGTCGCAAATCCTAGGCACTACATGGGTTCGCATCCCCGACACGAGATGGAACTGGCACCCTAACGGTTTTTGTCTTTAAAGTTAATGTTATTATCATCATAATTTTTAGCCCTGCATCGCCCACAGTTGGGCATAGACCTCTTTTTTCACCTTTTCCAGGTTCGACCCGTAAATTTTACGATATCGTCGAACCAAAGAGCTGTTGCGCGCCCAACGCGACGCATCGTTTCCCGGTTCGCGGTCACCAATTCGTCAACGTTTTCAGCCCATCAATCTGCCTGGAAACACGTCCTGCCCAACTCCATTTCAGTTTCGTGATTGTTGCCACGCACAATCACCCAACTTAGTGCGGCGTCGAATCTCTACATTTTACTGTTACACATACGTATGTTAAAAAGTGACTCCCGGTAGAACAATAAAACACAACTTTTTTTTTTTTTCTTTTTGTGGCGTATATAAAAAAAAATCTTCTGTGGCGTATATATAAAAAATGTATTAGAAGATTCTAATACACTTTTTTTTGTTTCCGTAATATCTAAAACTTCAACAACAAAAGACGAGCCTTACCAAGGAAACAAAAAGAAATCGATAAAATAAGTATCAGAACGTCGGTCGACAAATCATAAAGTATAGGGCGGGCGCGTGCCGCGGCATGCCAACGTGTTAAAAATACACCCTGGAGACTCCCAAATAGGAAGCTGTCTGGTCGAGTCGATTGTCCAAAGAGAAATATATATCAAAGAGTGAAATTATTCCGATGCATGGTAAAATCTTCGACAGAAACATTGTTGGGATTGTTAATAAGAAGCTTTAACGCTTAAAATTACAAGTAATTAATAATGCACACATGAGAGTGATAATGTAGGTGGTTGCAAATTTAGAAAGGAAATGCCCTTGTTTAAATTTACTGGGAAGTGATACGGAATTAATGTTTTCAAACAATCAAAGAATTGTTTACGAATCCGTACCAATTTTAGAGTAACTGTGAGAACGCCGGAGACGATTAGCATTTTATTGGGCAAGCTTGAGCCTTAAATGGAGATTTCCGATACAGCATTACCATGCAGATACTATACGCAGATAGTGGAAAATGCAGTAGGTGGGCTTGATGTTCATTTCACGGTAAGTGGCCGTCTATAAGACGTATATGAGGATGTTTGCTAAGCTGCGGATGCACGTACTAAAATCGTTAGCGACCGGTTCCGACATTCTAATCAATTAGAAATAGGACGCCACGCCTATCACTTATAAATGCAAATGTTCTTTACATAATTAAGAAAATATTTATATACTGAATATGTTAACAAAGTATGCATGTTGCCATTTGCATACGCAGTTAGTGTAACGATATTTTACATTGGAACTTGCAAAATAATATTAAATATTGCTAAAAAAAATTGCCATGACGTGATCTCAAAACGAATTGAATTCGATTAAGCGTTGCGACAAAGACGCTGACCTCACAATTTTTAAAAGCATAAACATAGTCTGGACAGCCAAATTCAATTTGCTAGCGTCGGAGCCGTTTCGCTCGTAAAGACTCAACTATTAAGTACTTTCATGCACCACGCTATAACATATAACAAGTGGAGCGGGCGAGCCACTCTCTACACTGAATTTGTACTAGTTAATTGGTGTGTAATTAGCGGAATCGCCACAGCATTTCACTCTCTCCCATGATTTCAAGGTGTTAGTTTGACGTCTGGCAAAGCGGCCGGAAGATTGCATTTCCGCAGCGACCGCTACTAGTTTGCATCAAAGCGTGTCGGTTGAAGCGTAACTCACAACAACTGTCGTGCTCCATCGGTCTGTATTTTTAAAACAGAAGTCTCGAATTATTGCCGTGTCCAATGGTTTACTTTGAATTCAGTGTCGTTGTCACAAAAGAAACGACAAACAGACGTACCCGATATATATCCAGTATAACAGCCAAGGAAGGCCAGTTAGGAGACCGTCTGACTGGCCAATCGGGAAGTCTCACGTGCAAATCTCACGACGCGCACCAACAATTACCTACGTCTTTTGCAAGTGATGTGTGTATTGCTTTAAATTGGATAGAAAAAATCCTGAAGACACGTGTCTGTCTGAGAGTTGTTAATGTTTTAGAAGATGTGTGAAGTCTGACAACATGCACTATCCTTCTAACAATAAAAAAGGATAAATACAAAACAAATACAAATAATTTATTAATAACACCCTAGTTACAAGTCAAACATTATTTACTTATTATAATTATTGATATAGATGGGTCGACGATATTGTCACCGTCGCGGGTCGAACCTGGACCAGATTGGCACAGAACCGAGGCAAGAGGAGAGATGGCAAGAAAAGAGAGAGTCCCATACCCAGCAGTGGGATAAAGAAGGCTGTGGATGATGATGATAATATGTATATATCCATCGTTATTTCATCAATAACTAGTTTCACGAGACTGATCAGTAGCCACAATCCCGTATACAGATATGAACAAAGAGCCGTTTATAAGTACTATCATCTGTCTATCCCACCCGAGAATGGACTGGAAATAAACGGAACATTTTACGACAAATAAGGTTTTAGCACGCCATTGCAGTGCAGACACGATGCAATCTTTAACGTATTTAACGAGTTGAAACGCTAGAGTATGAAATTGCGAATTAGAAAAAGAGCGTAATGAGCATTAATCACATACAAAGGGATGGTTCAAAACAGTTGTTAACTAGCGGGGAAGTGGACAATGACGAGCTAGTGCTGGCGAGTCGTATCGGAGGCAGGCGGAGTTAGCGATGCGTGGAAACTGGAAAGGTGCGTTGGCACCTGCAACCCACGCCGACCGATGAGGTCGCGCGCCCACGTCTCCGCCTCCGCTCCTCTGATACGACAGCCTTAGTGGTCTGTAAGTCATATTTCAGTATGTAAGAACGGGACAACAAATCGATTAGCTTTTTACTCAACTTTATGATTTAGGTAAGCCGAATGATGACTAGTATGTGTTTGAGGCTGTTGCTCGCAAATTATCTTACCGCGTATGGATAGAATATGATCAAAACTAGAATAAGCACAAAGCTATTATTTTGACAGTGGATCTACAAAAGAAATAAAAGAGAAAGGAGATAAAATATAAGTACATCATCCAAATAAGCATGATAACTACGGTTGCATATTGCGTGTCGACTAATTAGTAATTATAATAAAGAGCAGCGTCTAGCACGCGTCTTACTAAGTGATTTAACGGAGGAATGTGGATCTATCCACATTAACTACAAAACTATATTTATAAACTGATGCTGGTTTCGGTAGTTATACTCCAGATGTAATGCGCCTTTTAATTCAAGAAAGCTGTATATGGCATTGATGAATTGCGTTCACCTGCTCTAGACAACATTGTTTTAACAGCTGTTCAGGATCGTGTTGAATTATAACCAAGGAAGGATCTTGTGACTTCGAAACATGACCCACCTAACTTCGAAACATGCATTACAGAGGAACAAACTTGCAAAGTCAATACAAGACTTGTTTGACAAGACCACGAAGTGATTCACTGGCTACCAAATAAGGGAGACCAGTCGAACGGACAACGCAGTTAAAAAAAAGAATTTCAATCGCGGCTGGGAACAATTACATCAATACATAAATACATTGGATGCGCCTAACATGGTCAAACGCACGATTTAATACTTAAACAACTTTGAATGGAATGTGCAAGGTTTCTAATCAACACGAGTGATACTCCTTTACGGGCAAGTAGGAAACATTCCTAAGACCAAGAAAGATAAGTAACCATGAAAGGAGACGCATGAAAAAGAGCTCTAAAGAATAGTTCATTGAGACGTGATCTGTGTAGAGAAACAAGGCAAGCCTCGTTTAGAAAAAAAAATGCGTTTTTATGATTCACAGCGCCTCAAACCTCATGAGGAAGTAGGAAATGTAAAGGACTGAATGCCTAGAAATGTAAGCAATATGGTGTTCCGTACACAAATACGTATATATCTAGAAGCGACATGAAGAAACAAAGTGAATTGTAACCGCTCTGGCATCTAGTGGAACTAATGGGACATACAATTAGCCTTGCAGGAACCAAAGAAATGATTAGCCCTGGCTCTGACTCATTTTAAGATATCCAATTTACCTGACCGCGGTACCTTGTTACTCACAAGTTTTCGCCGTAAAACTGAGATTATCGCAAAAAATTGTATACAACCTTGAACGACGAACTGTGAATATTAAAATAACAACTAATTCAGTTTGTTTTGATTCAAGTATTTTAAAATTGGTTGGTTACAACTATTATGATCACATCAGAAATGTCAACAGAGCGTCGCAATGCGATGAAGTCATAACTAACACATATAAATACAAGAAACCCACGCAGCAACTACACATGAGTTTAAGTGTACACTAAATCCTTCGAGGCTTTTAATCGATATTAACGATGGCATACATTCCTTGTTGCTGAACAAGGAATGTATGCCATCGTTCCTGGGAAACGAAGAAAACTAAACGGTTGGTCATAGTCATAGTCATAGTGATTGTGTTTTATTGATAACATAAATTACAAGTCAAATAATTAAAATAAGTAGTTAAATTT
The DNA here is from genome assembly GCA_905404145.2 of Biston betularia. Classification (NCBI taxonomy): domain Eukaryota; kingdom Metazoa; phylum Arthropoda; class Insecta; order Lepidoptera; family Geometridae; genus Biston; species Biston betularia. The sequence continues at coordinate 2,422,547 of FR989863.1, forward strand.
ACATGTCAATTCGATATTTAAAAAAAATAATTAAATTAAATTGCAATAAATTTCTCGAAATTTAAAAATTTGTCTCAAACAAGTTCGGAAATTGTACGGTTATTGCAATTATTTCATACTTGACATCTATTATATGAACGAGTGTCTCTCATATATCAGAATTTAAAATACCATCGCAAACAGTTGACAACGAAATCACATCGACCTCAGAGCCTACGCTAACATAGTCAAGCTGTGCCAAGGTTCATCGTGATAGTTTGATTAGGTAGGAAGCGATACGGTAACTACTATTATGGTATCACCCGTGAAGCAATCATAATCAAAACATTGTTTGGAGAAAGATGATATATTAAATCAATGACAAAGACAAGTTATCGCAACGGAATGCGAAAATACATTCGCAATATTGCTGTCATCGTCAAAGATAACGAGAGTTAAGTTTGAATTGAAGTTTTGCCCGATAAGGTATGAATTAATACTAATTTCTAGCACGTTCGATTCCGTTGGGTACTTGTAGTACCTACTATTATTCAATCTCTCATTTCAGTACAAACGATGTTCGAACACTAACGGATTGGAGGTGATCAATTGTGAATAATTCAATGAATTCACAGCTGTAACTTCGGATTATCTATCATCTGCCGTGACCCAGTTCGTATTCGCGGTACGAGTCAGCTTGGTGAAAGTGAGAGATGTGCCTGTGTGCGACTGGAGTACCCAGACAGACAGTGGCTAGGCTAATACAAACATTTCATAACCACTGCTAGGTAGGCCGCGATCGATATGACCGCGGGCATATTGACGATTTTATTAAGCTCTGCATATTCTATTACGTCTGCTGATCAAAGTAACTATTAATAGACATAATTCAACTTAATGGACGCAAATTAGTGGTTACAGGCTAAACCAAAAACTCATATATATACCTAAGTTTGAACAATTTCTAATTCAATAACAGAAATATAGCAAACAGACAAGTTCGAAGGTGGTACAAAAGAAGTCGATATGAATTCGTATCACGTAATACCTCATCACAGTGTCGGAGAAGTAAAGGAATATTAAGTAAATATACTGTTCGTAGAATAATAGTAGGCACTGCGGCCGAGCAAAGCAAATCACCGGCGCGACACCTGGCCCTAAGAGGATTTTACAGAGTTAATCGAGCTGGCACAAACACGCGACGTTAGAGCCATAGACCGACCGAAGTCAACATTATTAGTGAGCCTTGGTAAAGGTCAGGAAAGATGTGCTTGAACTTGGCTCTATTTCAATATAAAAAAGTAACAACGAATCAGATGCAAAGAAACTTAAGAAAAGTTATGAAACTGTGCGTCTGGAAGCTATCTAGAATCATTCTGATATTAATTTTGAAATTTTTGTTTTTAGATTGTATCCGAATGTTTGCAAAATCAACTTAACCTTCAACAAATAAAAGCGTTGGTTACTTATTCGACCACTATATGGTATTTTACACTACCGTGAATGCCATTAATTTCACAACAGTCAATGCTAGTAATTAGGCGTGACGACGGATTACGCATAATTGAAAATTTTCAAGGTCTATGATACAATCATTCACCACAAAAAACTGATCGTTTCAAAAATAACGCATCATAACATCATCATGATAATGTGGAGAAGCCTAGAGGCGTTTATGGACTAGAGTTGAATATCAGATTCGGATTGAAAGTACAATCCGACCGCGTTTAAGCGATAAAATATGAATACGTGAGATTTCCAACCGCAGTTAAATGAAATTCTGTACAGCCAGTCTGTGTAGAAAACAAGTAATAGTTAATGATGATAACAAAATGTTATTTTGGTTTTAAGAAACAGTAATTCGTAACGGCAAATTACTCGCCTTATCAGAAATGTTTTCGTAAGTTAATAACAACCGATTAATTTCCAGATATAGATACCGCTACCCTTTACCACTCGTACGTTTAATCTAGAGATAAATATGGCGAAACGTAAATTCAAGTTAGTGATAAAACTACTAACTTTCTTTATTATTTAATAGGCTTGCATTTGATTTTTATCTCGCCTGATAATAAGTTAAGATACGATCTACGATGAAGCACGCTTGCCTAGAAGACGTTTACTCGTAAATAAACTTAAAACTACTTCTTTTTTTACAAATTTTCAACGTAAAACAGATAACTTTACGTGAAAATTCAGTGACAAGTTTTCTTATATGCCGTTGCAAATAGAAATACTAGTTTGAAAAGGGGATGGAGGTATACTGGAAAAGACCATATTTCCCTTTCCCATATAGCTTATTTTTAGAATCTACAACTCCAACAAAATATATACAACCAGTTGTGGTGGCAATAGCGATGCCACAGTGGATCGTAACCATTCACTTATGCATAGAGGTCTGGTTTCGATATTTCCCACGGTGAATAACACTGCCATAATCCGCGAGATAGCAATAAGAGAAATCAAGATAGAAAGATCAACAATCCTGCAAGTGTATTACGTAAATTACGTAAAAAAGACCCTCGAGGACATGCGTGAAACGAAAATCTATAATCAATCAAAAATGCTGAAGTAGGTACCTACGGTCGATCTACCAGGCATTTGCTTATTCATGCAAGACACCGTTCCAAGATTTCCCACAACTTTGCGTACCTAGAGCACAGCTAGACTTTTACGGTGAGGATAAACTCAGCGCTTTGCGTAGGTCAATACTTTGAAAATTACAAGATCATCTTACTTTAGAAAGTGGAGGGTTATTATTGTAATAACCTCTTTTAGAAATTGCAATCTGTAATATTTCATATAACAGTATAAAGGTTCAGTTAAAATTTAATTTGATCCATACAAGTTTTCTAATAACAACGGAATTATTTATTCTGACCATTCTTATACGTATGAAAAGTTGTATGTATCAAATTTCTTCTAAAGAAACTTTTACATAGTCATGTTTGTTTTGTCAAGGTTCAAGACTATAAAATAGCAATGTCATCGAATTCTTTTATTTTACTTAACAACTTGGATACTGGAGAACCTGATATTTGCGCAAACTCCTAGCAGCTCGGGAGATATCTATCAGTCACTTTAGAAATACCTAGTTGCCACTGGAATTTTCCCAGCGCAAATGTGGCTTACATGAATGTGAGAACTATCAAGGATTCAGACAAGATAACATGTCAAATGAAACAATTCCATCTCGTGCCTTTAATTCTTTTACGTTCAAATTGTCGCAACTACAATGCAAAATGAAATTGTATGGTCTACTTCAAAATTGTGGAGAAAGAAAAATTTCTGTGGTTCACTTGATCTAGATTCAGATGACTACGCAGATTGCTTGAAATCAGACAACGCTATTATAAATACATTAGAAACAAACGGCGAAAATATAGAATCTATGATGATATCAAAACCACAATACTTAGGTTAACAATATTTTCACTCGTGAGTCTTTTTTATATATATGTACCATGAATTTGACGATTACGCAATAAATGGTTTTTTGTAATTTGACTCACCTGTTGTATCCCGAAGTTGTTCCCAAGATTTTCAGACTTTATCGAATATATCAGGATAAAAGTATATATATATATATATATATATATATATATATATATAGATATACGTAATAAGTCTATAGTCGGAGTTTCTGATAAAATTAAACGTGAGTAATTCCGCATAAGTAAAACAAAAAAGTATATAATAAGTTTCTTATTTGCATGTCTTTGTCATGTACTCTCCCGCTATGCTTACAAAAATAATTTAGAAATAAATTTTGACTTTTAAAATAATGCTCCCTAAACTAAACTCCCTAAGCACTCTTTTAAACGATGCCGTGCCCGACAGGGTCCATATTTGACTGTGTACCATATACTACTTTGTTTTTACAACATCTTGTGTTGTATGGGAGGAAGCATCTTAAGTCTTGAATCTATAAACTTTGCCAAATTTTTTTACGATCTAGTTGTATATTTAAAAAAAAAAACTATGAGACGGAATTACTTTCACAATTAAACTATAAGCTTAACTGTGATCATATTCGTATATATAGTTGACTACGAAACGAGTTCTCATGATCTCTTGCTAAATATTGACAATTGCATTTTGCATACAGATATATCAGACTACGAATTCGCACAAATAAGACGATGTGACAGAACACCGCGATAAAAAGATAATCAAGGCATTATGGAGATAAAAAACACGAGACGTCTGACAGCTACTTCATTTGAGGAGAAAGTGATATTGTATTATGAACTTATTACAACCTTGGAACGTGCGATGTCTAGGATCATCATAGTCATTGTTTGTTATTTTTCAGGTGTTTGTATAACACAAATTAACAGTCAACTACGGCAATCAATCGATCGCTTGTACGATTTTATTTCAACAAATAAATCGCTTCCGGGAGTCAATTTCACTTTTGGCAGTTGATATTACGTAGCTATTACAAGTTACGGATGTTGGCGAATGTCAATAACCTAGCCACACTATTTTTTTTTTAATACAAATAAGCTTGCGTTTTACCGCTATCACGCCTGATGTTAAGATGCGGTCTACGATGGAGAACGCTTGCATGGAAGAAATCGATGCATACGCGACTTAAAAGTACCTAGATTGTACATATTATGTATCGGAGAACAACAACTCGAGTAGCGAATTCCATTACTTTGCGGTACCTACTATGAAGATGGAATCGAACCGTTTAGTTCCATTTTTTGGAACACCAGCCATGATATTGTGCATAAAAAACCTGTACGTGACTGAATGATGGATCGAAATGTTGCAAGGAATATCACGCCCAGATTTATCGGTCATGCTACTCACCCTAGCTAATCTCCAAGTTCGTCGTACAGGTGATAAAAACACTTATACCAAAACAATTACTAAGGTTTCTTGGAACCACTCGAGATGATCGAGAGATGTGAAACTCGTCGAGCAGCTATCGATATTAAAAGCTAATTCTTCACTTACACAATACAAAGCTCGCCCATAGCTCGACCACATGAAAGGTTGTACTACTATTTATTCTGTGATGAAAGTAGCCGCACGAAGAATTCCGCTACAGCTTTCTCTGCAGACTTCATCAAAGCACGTGTAGAGTATTGTGCTATTGAAAGCCGCAGTGTAACGATGGTTACATAATTCAGGCAATCGTATACGAAATTGAATAATAGCATTATGATAAGATAGTTTAAAAAAGAAAACAGAAATAAGACTGTATTACTTATTTAACATGGATTTATAGGGTATAAGTGCTGCAGTCGTTCATAGACAGCGGTAGTCAGTGGTATCAGAAGACCCCATTGCACATCTGCACTCTTTATAGATACATCTCTGTACTGTGTGCAGTGTGCACCATAAATAAAAAAAGAAAACGAAAAAATCAGCAATTCATTACTGATTTTATTTATATTTTTAGTTGAAGTATGCCAAATTACCGAAGAACTGGTTCGTTTGTAGCGGAAGAGACAGATGGCATTCCCCAAGGTCGACCACAAGTAACATCAGTTGCAAAAGTACCTTCGATGTCAGATAACCATCACGACAACTATAGTCGACTATTTATAGCCACATATTCAGCAGCTACGTGTTATTAATCACCGAATACATGAAGCGCATCCAAGACACGAAAACGGTTTATGGCATAGACGAGAAGTTCAATGGAACGACTTGATAGATCAAGATGAAGAATCGATTTTGCACGTTACTTTACATTCCCTAGAGCATTGTTTTCCACGGCAGCCAATTTCGACGTTAAAGAATATAATTAATATATTTCTAGACACTGCAATTGTTCGTCGTTCGTTGGATGCATACGTGTAATTACAAAGAAATTCTTGGCTTAATCTAGGAGTACATCGTTTCAGACTATATACTCGCTTAAGCGTTTCTAATCTTCTATCGGCATTCGGCGCCGTGATAGAGCTAGAATAAGACCAAATATGATTTATAATTTCGGACCAATTGCTTTGATCAATTTTGAAAGTTTCAGTTTCGTTCGATGCATGACTCACGCTTCTAACGGTTCGATGTTACGCAATGTTTGTTTTAGTAGTCGACTTATCGTCTATGAGCACTTTAAATGGATCTAACGTAAACCTTTTAATGTGTTTGCTGATTTCGGAGCACTCTTAATAGGGATAATCGCCATCTTTTATACGGTGCACCGTATGGGAAACCAAGGACCAACAAATCAAAAACGCATCAAAGCAATCAACACAAGATCTCGTTGGGCGTGGAGATGCGGTAAATTTAACTGAGCGTTTTCCAACAAGGTGATACCAGCGACGATGTTGCAAAATGTATGCGACCAAGGTGGCAATGTGTGGAGATGCCGACAAGGTGATTCCTTATAGGTGTGATCTGGTGGGCGGAAACGTGCGCCAGAGGGCCAGAGCTGGCTCGTCAATAATGCGCGGTGGCGCAACCAGCTTCGCCACTTGGACAAACTATGCCGCCCGGTCTAAAGACCACTTTTTGCCGCTGCATATGTCACGAAGTGCCGCCTGCATCTTAATCGATAGCTAATGGATCGAACGAGAAAACAAGCTCAGAGAAAACTTGTACTATTATAGTTTCGCAGAGACCTATCAATTTAAAATATTCTGGAGGAATTTAGGGCAATAGCGAAGCGTTTTCATTATAACTTGTCGTCATAATTTGACGACAAGTTATAATGTTATATAATTTTGCAACCGGGTCACTCAACAAATAAGGCCTAGAATATAAAAGTTGAAAAAACTAACGCAAAAGTCGTCATTAACCATTTGCGCGGCGTGTTACCTGCAAATGTTTTGACACAGGCGACGGATGGTGTGGTATCACAAAATGCTTGCGATTCTCTACTTGTGTTTTTCGATTTTGTTTGATTCTAAACTCAAAATAATAAGATACTTGGAATAAGAAAATGATACGAGCTTCAGCGTTTCATTTATTCTTAAAAAAATCTTGACGAATCATTTGCTTGATTTGGACAGAAGTTATAATGTTGATTAGTTACAGGTAGTGAAGTATGTAGGTCTTTGATTGATGTCAGTCTGTAATCACTGGGTAAAGTTGATTCAACTGCGACGAATGGCGAAAGGTAGAGCGTCGGCGTCTATACCTCATTCAAATTCGAAAATCGTCGAAAAACTAGCGGCATATAGTGGGAATGAATGAAATTGTGTTGAACAATTGAATAATAACAACACTCCATAAATATTGGCAGCGTATTTTTATCGATGCGATCTTATTTATTTGCCTTTTTTTTTTAACTTTACATTAGAATTTTTTTACCCAAGCAGTATATATGAAATGATAAAGATGTGACACATTTAAATCAAATGTTTTTAACTCGTACGTCGATAATGTGTGTCAATTTATTCACAATATTCAGATGTAACATTGGAAGCCGGTTTGGTGTCTTATTGATACGAATTTGGAATAGATTCGGAGCTCAACTAAATTTAGATGGCAAGTAAGCACGGGACAATCTTGTCTAAACTTTAATGTGTAAACCGTTTGAACTCAGCAAATGTAAAATTTTTTTTAGAAGTAATCGTACGGTATTCATTTTTCGAAAACTCTACGCCATTGAACAAATGGCACAACACTTTCAATTAGTAGCAATAAAGAGTATACGCGATTCATATTAATTTGGGAAGGTAAAAAGCGAGTAAGCGCTGGAGTGATCTGGGTCGGTAACCACACGGTGGGCTCCTTTCGCGGATGGTGGTCAACGAGCCGTGCTTCTGTAGAGGCTACGGTCTGCTGGGCTAACCTTGGCCCCATCCCTCCACGCGCTCCCGTGGAGTCAGGGTGACATCATCTACGATTCTACTAGAGTTGTTCTAATGCCCACGTGCGGCCAAGGTCGGAGTTTCGATCGATGTTAATACACATCGGAATAATAAAAAGGAAAGTAAGGTCGACGACCTCCCCGTAGATGTTACAGCACTGATGGATTTGTCCGGATTCTTTTTTTAGATACCAAAATGCGGTGTTCCGAACCAGTTTCAGTCAGAAAGTTCGATAGTGCAGACTGCAGGCAAGAGAGAAAAGGTTCACAATCGAACGTCTAACTAAATTACAAATTTTACTTGTCTGCTGAAATTGGAATCGCTCTTTTATTTTCGCAGTCGCATGCTCGAAATTTTTAATACGCGTAGACGTTCTAATGGAAAATGTACAGCGCACCAGCTTTCTAAATTTGACAATTAAGGTATTAATACATTTTCTAGAGTAATAAATAGTTATAATTCTAAACAGATAAGTCTAATAAAAATAGCTTGAAAATTTATTTTGCTTTGGGAACACTAATCGTGTTAATTGCAAAGTATTGGCTGTTGGCATTTTTATTGATAAGTAAGGAAAGATTGTGACACCAATCCAGGGTATTTAAAAGAAGAAGAGTCTATGGCGCTTGTATATTTACAAGGAAAGGAGAAAGACTACTGTCCTAATTTTGACTATTTAATTCTAAAGACCTAGGATGTTTTACATTAAAAATTTCCTTAAATTTAATAAAGAATGACCCTAGAACTCTACAGTCTACAGCGCAGATAGTTTTATTTGTACGGTAACATCGAAGCTAATCGCTAAAGCAAATCAACCTACACAACATAAACACGCATGAAGGCCTAGTCCTTGCCAACTAGTTTTACCCAGGCACATCGGTAATTAATTCTAGATACGTGCATTGTTGACAAGAACATGTAAATTACCATACTTAATGAATCTGGTCCCAAGAATACATTAACAAGTATTATGGTATCGTTGGGTTATCGAGCTATCAGCGATGTTACAATTTGCTATGCATGCAGTGGAGGGCGCGCCTTGCGATAAGTACGCATCGTATGATCAACATTCCTGGCGCATAATGCTATCGCTGGAGGTACAGTGTTAACTGTTACTTGCTTGTATATCGTATAATCAAACCCTAGTAAAGATAGCGGTACTACAACGCTATTCTAAATTGGCAAGGAATCTGAACCCCAGATTTGTAATTCGTACCAACAGTTGCACAAACACGAGTGTAGCTCGGGGGTGGTGAACACCAGGCGTGGGCGCGGTGATACTGAGGGTGTTGGTCACTAATATGGCAGTCTTACCGAGACGGCGACTGATGCGCCAGGCACTGCGGCCGCCTGGATGCCGTCCTGGACGCTCAGAAACCGGCGGAGCGTGCCGTATCCAGACGCCGAAGCCACCATCGCTACCATTCTCAATCAACACAAGCACTACACGGGGCGGAGCACTGGGTCTCGCGGTGACATCACTCGCGACACGAGCGCGGTAAGGCTCGATCGGTGCGCGCGCGCCTGTCTGCGCGCTCTGCCACCTCTATACTGAACCAGCTTGCTACCTCCGCGCCCCCTACCAAGCTCCTCGAATAGGCGACTTAGATAAGCCCGTTTTGTACTTTACTTCCGTCACGACTCGCGACAATCTTCTAGGATGCTAATGAATGAGTTTACTATGTGAATAGATTGTGTTCACATATTCATTGATAAATAATGTGTTACGAAAACATGTATTCTATTTAACTAGTATATAAATGAGTAGTTATGTTATCAATCAATCAGATGTTTTCTACAATCACAATATAAAACAGTTGTATCTGCGTACTTCTAACCCACTCATTGAATTTTGAAACGGTTTACACTGTCATTTAAGTTTTTTTTTTTTTATGGAGGGTTTGTATCATAGAATACATCATAATTGAACTTTTGTATATGTAGAGAAATTCAATGTTTTGTAATCAATTCACCAGAACTGCAATTTCACAAATTGCGAATTTAGACCTGTGGGGCGCTAATTTACTATACAATACAGAATTACGAGATTGGTGAAAATTAACATATCTTAGATAAATAATTGTTCAAAAGTCAAAAATTTTTTTTGACTTTTGAATTTCAGAGTAAAGCCCTTAGTAAATGCTGACTTGGCTGCTTTGGCCTAGCACATACCAAGTTTATAACTTTGCATGTATAGCAGCATGCAGCCAGTGGATTTACTTTTAAGGCTCAGGCAGCATATATTTATTTTCTGGAAATCTGAAAATAATTGCTACACTATAAATTTAGCTTCTTAAAACCTGGTAAAAATGTATTTTCCCAGATTTTGCACTGTCTGTTTGCCATTCTGGACATATTTAAAATGACAGATAAATACAGACAAATAGCAAGAAACAAAAATTAGTAAGTACATAAAAATTGGTGTAAGCTTAATAAAATGTTTTAGCAGAAAAATGTGAAATATTATTTTCAAAAAAAATCTAAATAAAGAAAAATATATGTAAATTATTTTAACATAAATGACTTACAGTACAGATCATACAAAAGTCTCATCTTGTTTTACTGCCGAGGGTTTACAAGCAGTCACGCTGCTGTTCAAAAAAAAATATTTGTATCCTACAAATCTAATTACGTAATACCTAATATAATTGACAATTAAAAAATACTCATAAGTGGAATTAAAGTCAAAATAATTAAGTAAAGGTTGAATAAAATTATTTAAATGAAACCTTGAGAAATTTGTCAATCTTTTAATATTAAGTGGTCAATAACACTTTAAATTTTCTTTCACATTTTCTCATTTGAAATCATACCCGAGGTTAAAGAACAATTTGGTTCAGAAAGAAGCATGCTACCTAAAAAAGAACTTTTTTTACTTTTGGTTTGAAGACAATTTTATTGTATTTACAAAATTCCAAAAAGAAAATTGTAAATTTGATTATGTCTGGGCTAGTACACACAAACATTTGCATAATCTATGAATCAAAAGATGACAAATCTTGTGCATACTGTATGCTATAGTAGAAATGTTGTTTATTAATAGTTTGAAAATGTTTAAAAAATGTGTTGTTTTGCTGAAATTGTGGTCCTTATTAGACTTTGGAAACCATATTCAAATCTCATGGCAGCTGTAACCTGTACACTGAAACATGGCAAGATTTAGGTCTTAATAATTTCTTACCTCACTTTTAGTGTTGGTCTGATGACAGTATTGCACTATAAATTAGATCTCATTAATTATTGTGAGTTTGTACATCTTAGGATGTTATAAAAAATTTAACAGCTAACACCCACTGCGATCTACAGTCAGCACATAGTCATCTGAATTGAACATAATAAGTCTTAGGAATGATAAAATGATAGGGAGTACAAGTCATCATTTACTGAATAAAAACCATATAATATTTTAAACAAACCAAGCACACCTAGGTTACCATAACAATTTAGCCTAAACTAAGTAACAAAACAATTTACTATAGGCACTATCTAAAATTAAATTTTATACTACATTATCTAAAACAATATACACATATTCCTGTATGAAAATGCTAATCGCTTAACAAAATGAGCACTATACAAATATAGTTTTCAATACAGGTATTCATAATTGTACCCAATAAGGCCCAAACAGTTTATAACAATGTTCTAATGCCAATAATTTATTCACAGGGAGTGTGGGTAGCAAATAACAGCGCCCACCTTTTGCCTTGCTTTGTTGCTACAAAGATTTAATGCAGACTAATGTGAAATTCTTTACTGGTTTGCTCATATTTGCCATAGGTCTAGACTGCACTAGAAAGTATTATATGCAAGTGATATTAAATTTGAATCTTATATCATACAAAACTTCCATCAAGATTTGAATCACTTGATTTCTGCACTGGCAAATTATCCAGTGGTAGCATTCCAATGCAAATTTCAGGGGCACCAAGATAATCTGGACGAGGTAAAGGTGAAATTTTTAAAAACCGGCAGTCAATAAGCCGTGCAGTACTCACCTGTTTAGTGTCCACACAGTCGCTTGCCTCCATGTTGGCATATGCTCTCTCCTGCCTCTCCATGGCTTCGGAAACATCAGAAACTCTCAGCCCGTACACGGATCGAGTGGAAAGCACACGGTATCAGCATAAACATAACAATCGCGATGGGCACAACGATTTCAACGAAACAATGTCAGTGATCGAATCTCACGTCAGGCACTTGGGAGTTCACTACGCTTTACAATACGGTAACAGACCTACGTGAATACTGCTAGAAATACATTTATATCGTGATGATAGAGAAATTAAGCACCAGTGTAGGTGTTCAACTATATTGGGGAAAAATACAGTTGATCACCATCTTAAAATTTTCACACATTCCGTCATCGGGGACGATTGACTGACGGTCGCTGCCCTATGCAACGTTTCGATCTACGCATTTTATGGAGGAAAATCTCTTAAAACTATTGAAAATATAAAAAACCTTGATATTACATTTTCAACACCAATAAATACTATTCAGTATAAAGTGCTTCTGAATAAAAGTTATTTTTGCTTATTTTAAAGAAAAGATTCTCTAAATCAAACTAAATATTGCATTGTGATCATCTTTACTATCTGCGTGAAATGAAGTTATTAATAAAAAATGATAACAGTGACATCTAGTGATAAAGTTTTTGAGTTTAATTTTAGCCATGTTTCGTTTATTATTGCCAATTTTGTTTATTTCCCATAATATTTTGGTAATCTGTAAACTATAAAAACTAGTTATACAGGTGCATTTAGATTGGACGATAAATTTTAATATAGGTAATAAATTTGGTAATCAACCACTCTGATACGATTTAACAATACGTGAAAAAAAGAATCTTTTGGTATTTTTTTTTTATAACTCTAATATTCAAACTTAGCATAATTTTTTTTTTTTCTTTGGTTTTGGCGTCGCGTTTTAGCATTTGCCAGTGTCAAGTAATTATATATTTTCAAGTTAAATAAGTGCCATCGTAGCTACTTTTAGTCAAAGTCGTCTTTGTCAAGTCCAGTTCGTGTCAGTTAATTCCAGTCATGCTTTAGTAAAGTAGTGGCAACTTTACTACAAAGCTTCGATGGAGTTTTGGAAGCAACACGAAAACTCATGTTTCACCACATTATATCATTTTCCCACACTCGCGCTTGTAATTCGGCACTTTATGAATAAAACACCACCATTTTTATGCATAAACACTCGACAAAACACTAGTTTTGGAAAAAAATACAACGGAGCGACACGACTCTTCCCGCGTTCCCGCCAAAACTCCTAGCATAATTATAGCGCGCTTTTTGAAGAATAACCACAAAAAATAACCAATCAATCAAGTGTTAGCTTGACATAAACGTTAAAGGTTATATATCCTTAGGTAGACTGGGTACTATAAAATATACATATAATATCAAAAGTTTTTTTTTAAACTACAGTTTTTACTTTTAGTAAACGGATTCCTTTTTTCCTTTTAAGATTTGGAACCCCAGAAACTGGGCTAATGCGTATCAGCCTCGAGCTGAGACCATGATATATTTTTTTTAAAGATGCTGTTATATTAAAAAAGCGAAAATGCGATTGAAAATACGTATGTGGATATAAGTCAGTCAAATAAATGGGTAGTCTTATTGCCGTAGAAGTTTTTAGTAAAATACTATTGTTACTAGACGCACAAATGACCAAGATAATGACCAGTGTTGCCAACAACGCCTAATGTAGCCAAATGTGAATTTCAGCTTCTGTAACCTAAAGTAGCATAGACGTTTACAATCGAATTTATAATATAGTATGTATTTTAGTATGAGTCTAAAAACGTGTTATCCCATGCATAACTCGAACCCATGACCCAGCATGTCCAAGATTATTAAAAGCTTATGTTCATTTGTAGTTTGGCAAATTTAAAAAGCTTGCCTTTGAAGTAGCTTAATAGGCACCCAGTCGCCTTTCAGATATTTTCATCGCCGATTCTCGTCCTATGGAGCCTAAACGGCGACAAAATATAGCCTACGTTGACCACTCTGATCATCACAGAGGGCATTATATACAGATCATGTAAATGGGAAGATAAATTTATGGCTAGCCATACTATTTACTGTAAAGTCAATAGTCAACGTAAACTTATTTTAAATGTCAACTTCAAATTAGATGGTATTTTTTTTATAATAAATTGAAATAAAAAAAAGAATATCTCGATCTTGTGTTGTGTCGTTGTCGTTGCGGCTGCGTGCGTATTGTGTTCTGATTCCAGTTCGTTAATGTGTGTATGACTATAATTTATTTTATTTATTATTTATTATTTGTAGACGCGTTCAGTTACCTTACTTATTCCTATAAATCGTATCATACTTTTCAGGCTTTGTTTTTCAAATATGGTTCGAATTGAATTAAACATTCTGTAATAGCGCCACTGTTACAATGCCTCGCGAGAAAAGTCGCTATCGAGACAGGCGTAGTTCTTCCTACAGTTCGGGATCATCATACGAGCGAAAGAAACCAAAAAGTAAACAAAAAAGACGTTCCCGTTCAAGAGATCGATCGGAGTACTCTGAGTCAAGCAGCCACAGACGTAAGCGTTCTAGCTCTCGATCCAGATATAAGAGGAAAAGTTACTCTAGAAGTGTATCTCGAGACCGTTACGAATCGAAGTCAAGACGGCGGTCGTCGTCGCGATCGCGTTCTAAGCGAGATAAATCTGCATCCTCGCTTCGCTCGCGATCAAAACGGGACCGTTCACGGTCACTATCTAGCTCTCGGAGCCGATCAAGGTACAAGAGCAAGAAATCAAAGAGATCGCGCTCGTCAACTAGTCGATCCAGCTCTAATGAACCAGGTAACCCTAGTTTCATTGAATAAATGTTATCATTGTCTTATGCTTAGGAAACTAAGAAATCCTTGATTTAATAAAATATCAGTTCAGGTCAATAATAGTTATTATTTCATAAGATGGTTCAAAACAGACATCAAATAATCACTGCAGAATAGAAAGCAACCATTAGCCTGTTGCGTTAGGCAACATTACTAAGACAGCAGGGGATAGAATTAGCACATGACTTGAAAAGGTAGTACCCTAAAAAAGGGGACCTATTCTCGGTATTAGGTAGCATTAAAATTGTCGTGATTTGGGTGAAATGTTATTATTAAGATCTCTTTAAATACTTTTGAATTGTAATCACTAACATTATAAAAAAGTCTCTTCCGCCGCATCTGTCTGTTTGTAAGTCAAAATGTGATAAAACACAAACTACTGAATGAATTTTCACTAATGGATAGTGATTCAAGAGGAAGGCTTAGGTAGCAGGTATATAATTCATAAGAGTTTTTGTAAATTTGCTCTGCTACATGTGCAATGTGCAACCAAACCCAGTTTGCATTGAGTTGTTAGTAAATGATGAATTACAGTCACACCTTACTTTTTTAACTCTTAATTTGAATTCCTCATGTAGCTTTGTAATGCTGTATAATTATCTTATTTCAGAGCTTGCACTAATATTGTGTTATATATAGGTATGTAAAAAGCTTTTGCCCCCCTCATCATGAAAAAACTTACCATCCAACTAATCTATTCATTTAATTACAGAGCGTTCAAGCAGTACCAAAAAATATCAACAAGAAGACAATAAAACAGAAATAGAGAAAGCTATCAAGGCGGCAGAAGCAGCTGGCCTGACATTACAGAAGATACCTATTTATGAATATAAAGAAGTTGAAATTAAAGAAGATATGCCCACTATTCACGATAGAAACTTACTATCAGAGCTAAACAGTGACTCATTTGTGCAGAAGTCATTCACATCTTCAAAGAATAAGAAACAAAATATTGTCATAGATTTAAATGCACAGACAGTTATGGTGCCTGAAGCAGAAAAGAGAGAGGAAAAGGATGATTCTATCATCAACTTTGATGTAAGCTACTAGAATTGTTAGGTTTTTCTTTCACCTTCCCTTCTTAACTTAGTATAAAACAAAGTCACTACCCACCATCTGTATGCTTAGATCTTTTAAAGAAACTATGCAACAGATTTTAATGCAGTTCCCATTAATAGACAAACTGATTAAAAGGAAGGTTTATGTATAAAACATGCATAAGCACCACATTAGTATCTACATTGCACCCATTCTAAGCCGGGGCAGTTTGCTGGTCCAATTATGATCTAGATCTTATCCAAAAGACGTCACTTAGAACCGATGCCCTACAGTCAGTAATAAGTTGTATCCAATTATTTTATACATTTGCTTAGTGATATGGACATTTAATGATAGTATGTCTTTTTTTTAATTCTTAATAGGTTCATGTTTGACCATGTTGTGTCTGATGTTAAGTTTCAGAAGCTGATTCCTAGTTGTACAATGAGATTCATCAGTGAGATCAGTGTCATCCACTTTGAGTAAGGGAGTAGACTAGCAACTGTTATGCAACATATGTATGTTATGCTTCATGGTTGATGTTCCAAAAGCTCTAACTAAGCGGTTTGATTCCACCTTTTTCATGCGTACCGCTAGACATTGGAATCAGCTGCCCGAGTGGGTGTTCCCCAATGAATATAGTCTGGGTACCTTCAAGTCGTGAGTGAATCGGTTTCTTCTAGGCAAGCGTGCTCCACCGTAGACCGCATCTTTGCTTAACATCAGGCGGGATGGCGGTCAAACGCAAGCCTATCTACTATAAAAAAAAAAAAACAATTAGGCAAAGGACAAAATTAGAATATAAACATGTTTTAATGGAAGATTAATATACACACTATTAATATGCATTTTATATCATATAAAATTCTGGCATATCTTATCACATACCTACTTTTGCTATTCTACTTCATTCTTTGTATATTCATTTATCTATGAGAGGATATTTTTCAGGGCTACCAGTTTGGTTTAGAAAATGTTGTTACAGAATTGATATTATATTTTTTATTTTTTTCAGGAACTACCAAGTGAAGAAGAGCTAAGAGAGATGTGGATTAGAAAAGTTTATCAATTCAGGAAAAAAATGCTTAAAGGCGAAATGTGATATTCTTAATGTAATATAAAAGTAATCTATTAGAAAAATACAAATGTTTATTTTTTGTAACTTGTATTTACACAAGCATCACCACTACATAAATGTAACATTCTCATACATAAACTACATTTCCCACGGTAATAGTTGTAAGTTTTAAATTACAATAAAGAGCTCTGTATCTAACTTACATAATTATGGAGTAAATAAAGTGCTCAAACAATGCAACAATTATTATCAACCTAAATATTTATTTTTGAACACAACAACCATTGCTGCGACTCACAATGTGAAACATGTCACTACTAAGTTTTATTTACACGCAGTGCTGCTACTGCAGGCTTTTAGGTTTGAGAGGCCGAGGCCCTCACATGTTGTTTCGCTCTCTCTGGATTCGACTGCTGTATGTTCGTGAGACCAGGTTCCACGCGTCCATGTATCTATCCATACACATGGCTATACACTTTTGTTCCGAATTATCCAACGATGTACCCGGTTTCGAAATGCATTTCTTGAAACATTTTTCAGACATTTTCGTCAGAAGTTCTTGAGCATTCGCGATAGCGATTTGTTGCTTCACTTGATCCATCAGCTCGTCTTTCTGAGACCCACTGAGGTTACCGGTTGAAAGGCTGTCCATTTTGGTTATTTAGTAGTAAATAAAGTATTTTAATTTCTAAAATTATTTCCAGAGAATAACCTCAAAAACTCAAATTAACTTTCATAAATGTCAAGCGTATAACTTTTGATTTGACATTGATTAAGCCATAGACTAAGATAAGCTCTACTAAAGATGAACCACAAAAATCGGAAATTGCCATCCAAAATATAGCTGATGTGATTTCATCTTTGATGCTGTGGTCAAAAGCAAAACGACTTATAGAAAAAATGTGTACAAAGAGACAAACAAAATTTTAGTCACTAACAGACTGTGTTTTTTGGTTTTATCATTGTGCCGCGCGAAAGGAAAGCCGGGGGAAATAGAAACAAAAATCACTATCAATCTCATAATCTGAGCTGTCAATCCAGCAACTGGCATATCACTTTGACTTTTTATGGGTTTTTGGCGGGAACGCGGGAAGAGTCGTGTCGCTCCATTGTATTTTTTTCCAAAACTAGTGTTTTGTCGAGTGTTTATGCATAAAAATGGTGGTGTTTTATTCATAAAGTGCCGAATTACAAGCGCGAGTGTGGGAAAATGATATAATGTGGTGAAACATGAGTTTTCATGTTGCTTCCAAAACTCCATCGAAGCTTTATAGTAAAGTCGCCACTACTTTACTAAAGCATGACTGGAATTAACTGACACGAACTGGACTTGACAAAGACGACTTTGACGATAACTATAGTTAAGATACACCAAGAAATAACACTTAAGACAAGGCAGTATGGCTCTATAGCTTTAGCCTGCCCGAAGGGGCAAATAAATAAAAAAAAAAAAAAATTGACTTTTTATGAAATTTCTTTGTTTGTTTACAGGGGTTTTGGCGGGAACGCGGGAAGAGTCGTGTCGCTCCGTTGTATTTTTTTTCCAAAACTAGTGTTTTGTCGAGTGTTTATGCATAAAAATGGTGGTGTTTTATTCATAAAGTGCCCAATTACAAGCGCGAGTGTGGGACAATGATATAATGTGGTGAAACATGAGTTTTCGTGTTGCTTCCAAAACTCCATCGAAGCTTTATAGTAAAGTTGCCACTACTTTACTAAAGCATGACTGGAATTAACTGACACGAACTGGACTTGACAAAGACGACTTTGACGATAACTATAGCTAAGATACAGCAGAAATAACACTTAAGACAAGGCAGTATGGCTCTATAGCTTTAGCCTGCCCGAAGGGGCAAATTAATAAAAAAAAAAAAAAAAAAAATTGTTTGTTTACATAAAATATTTGATTCTTGAACTTAGACGTCGTGAACAGTTTATATTTTGTAAGTGTTTTAGGGAATGTTAGACTGTTGTTTTTGTTTCTTCTCAAAGAAAAATAGTAGTAATTATTATTTTTAAGAAGAGTATGGAAAGGCGTTATAATGTTGGAAAACGTTACTGAATCATATTAGAAGTAATTCACATAATTTTACGTGTTACTTGCAGTCCACAGTATCTTACCTACAATAACGACAAATCAATGAGATCCTTGGCATCCAATTAATTGTATTCTTTCTTTCTTCTTCTGTTTCAAGCTTATAACTTGAAGATCCAGTTATGGAAGCAATTGAAGATATTACCAATACATTATCACATGATGAACTTCTTGAAATTACACAGTCTTCACTATATACTTTGACAAAATGTGATTCATTACTTAGTGACCTACCATCGGATATAATTCTTGAAGAAGTATTATCACAGGTAGGTACGCATCTGTAGTCAATCTGTGAAAATTCATGTAATCAAAGGTAAAATTAATCAGAATGATGTAGGTATGAGCAAAATATTATTCATTTACTAAATCACCTCTTAAACCTGTGCTGGTGAAATGTAACAAGTAAATTCCTCATGAATGTGAATGACAATATTCAAATTTCTTCATATTTTTCAGATAGCTGTAGAACATGGGCAATCAATCACATTGATGGTAAATAGACAAGATGAACCACCTCTGAAAGTCATTGTAAGTTTCATTCTGTCTGACATGGCTGCAATAGTTGTTGAGATACTATTTTAAAATTATTTGTCTGTGCTCTATCGGATGGCTAGACAAATGTGACTAAAACTGCATATGTACATGGTGGGTGCCAGAGTCTGCTTCTCGAAAAGTACAATATGGATGTCTTCAAATTAAAAGTAAATAGGTTCCTTCTGTGTTACATCTTAACCACATTGTTGCATAAAACCAGGCAGCATCTGGTCAAAGTAAAACCTTTAATGTATCAATATATATATTTAAGCCACCATTATCAATTTCATGTAAATCAAAGTCTTTAAAAGTTTATAGGTATAGAAACAGAAACTTCATATTCATATTTTTGTGAAATATAATTTAATTCTACATTTATGCACATAACATGTTTTTTTTTTGTTAGGTTCCACAAAATTCATCGGTGCTGGATTTGAAAAAAGCAGTCAAGAGACATTTTGAAATCTTTCAGAATAGAAGTGGCAGCAAAGTGAAAATATCCTGGAAATATATTTGGAAAACGTACGACTTGTGTTATGATAGTACAGTGCTAGAAAATAACAATGACTGCATAGTAGACTATGGTGTCACTAATAAAGTTACATTAAACTTTAGAAAGAGAAGGAGAGTGAAAAATAAACTAAATTACGACTAAGGATTACTTTTATTCTATAACATAATAGTAAAGAAACCAAAATGTTACCATTCCAACATAATAATATACTGAATTCACCATACTTATAATAAGGAGATAGATTTTAACATCATACATACAATTTTGTATAGAACATGATCTTTACATATATTTTTTCCTATGAGTTAACAATATTGGTAAAATAAACAAAAGTGAGGTGTAACATTAAATGTTTAGGCTTTTCATAAAAGTTGCAAAGTGTTTTAAAACTTGTTTCTTTAAATGTTTGTTGTAGTTAAAAATGAATATGTTTCCAACTATTGTGTCATTGTCATGCTTCTTCAAATTGACTAAATTGAAAAGGCATTGATCATTTTGAATTGGAAACCAATTCTTAAACACTATTTATGGAGAGGATTATTAATAAGAAAGAATGTCAATGATTTATCATTTTTAAAAATAAACTAATACATACCAAATAATTACGCAAATCAATAGATGTCTATTCAATAGATTAATTGCACAAAACAATGTGTTTCAAGTCTAGCTGTGTGGAAAGACTTCTTTATTT
The DNA here is from genome assembly GCA_905404145.2 of Biston betularia. NCBI lineage: Eukaryota > Metazoa > Arthropoda > Insecta > Lepidoptera > Geometridae > Biston > Biston betularia. The sequence continues at coordinate 2,443,118 of FR989863.1, forward strand.
TCATGTTTGACAGGCTGGATATTGACCACAGCTCGTCTGATGTTAAGTGACAGAGTGGCCAAAAATAGTTAAGCACAGCTAGCCTGGAATGGATTTATTTATAGCTGTTCAAAGTCTGGCTGCGGAGGAGGCTCCTGAGGCAAGGGTTCGAAGTCTCCGAGGGTGTAACTAGGGTCTTCGTGGCGCGGCGTGGCCAGCGGACGGTCGTATGTATCCTTCAAGAGTTCTTGATCATGCTGAAATATAATTAAAAGTTACTTCAGAAAGAAATTTTAAAAGTGTTATGAATATCATTAATATGCACATAATTCCATTTTATGAGCTATCTCCATTCCAAATGTCATCTAAATCATACACCCATTTCAGTGTGAATAAATAAATACACTAAACACATTTATATTATTGTCATATCAAGACGAGACTAACAAAAAATTGCACTGATGTTGACGCGCACGAAACAAGGATTGAGAAATTGATTGATTAATTAGTTAAAAGACCATGTGATAAAATTAAATGTATTGACTGCCCTGTTAGGTCATTTGGTAAAATAATTGCTTCAAGAGCTGTAGCCACCCATGCTGGGTTCGATTCCCACTAGGTCAAACATTTATGTGATGATAAATGATAGTTCTGTCTAGGTGTTCAGTATATATTAAGAAAAAAAATAAAATTTAATATTGTATTAGTTATAAATCTGGTTCCCATAGTACAAGCTTTGCTTAGTATAGGGCTAGATGGCGCTGTGTGAAATGTCCTACAATATATTCAATTCGTTCTTCGCAAATAATGACATGGTTCAAAGGCCTTTGTAGCCAAACCATAAAAACCCAAAAAAAAAAACCTAAATAACTATTTACCTGGTGGTCGCTCTGCAAAACAGACGGCGGAGCCAAGTCGTCGAGCGAGAGTTGTGTATTCAGAACCGATGGAGGCGCGTAGTCCGCTATCGAAGGCGTGGAGTCGACCGACTAGAAACATGAACATAATTACATAATAGAGAAACTGAGAAACTCTTTATTGAAAAAATGTACAGAAAACAAAAGAAGCTTGTGCCACAAGTGACGACCTCATCGCTAAAAGTGATATCTCCCAGGCAACATTGACGAGTATTTCAAACTAAAAGATTATTCATTTACTAGTGAGTACTAATTACGATTTTTTAATGTATTTTTATTATGTTGTTAATATTTTTATATCGACATGTATAATGCCATTTTGTTTTTATGTGATCAGGGTTTTTTTTTAATGATACATATATTCAAAATGATTTTACTAAAATTTGATTTGTAACATTGGTGTTATTAATAAAATATTTGTATTTGCAAGCAAGAATAGAAATCACGTTACTGGTAAAGAATATTTATTTATTATTATTTATTTATTTATTTTCTAGACTAAAACGGCGAAAAACGGCGGCTAATATGTGGGAGATGTTGTATTGTGACATTATTAAGTGAAAAAAATATAAAATTCATAAATCGTAGAAAGATGAATAATAGAAGATCATGACAGACAGACAACAAAGTGATCCTATGTAAGTGGAAACCTAAAAATTACCTATAACTTTGGTGTTATCAATAAAATATTTACCTATATTTGTATAGGTTGTTAGAGGACTTACTTGTTCAAGTTGAAGTGTGAGATCATCGGTTGGCTTGGAGCTTTGTTCTTGCACGATATTTGCGCGCGCGTCCTCCTCGCAGCTGTAAGCCGTCTTGTGCTCGCACATCAACAAATGCGTCAGCATATCAGTGCCTACGGAAAGGAGGTCGGAAATAACACTAACATCAGAAATACGAAAAGGTTGAGAGTTAAAACAGCTTTTGAAGAATCCAATGTTGTAACTCTGCGAGAATACCAAGGAAGATATTTTCAAAAATATATTCCAAAAAGAACGCGTGATTCGCATGGTGTGCAATTTAAAAAAAAATTGAATAGACGCGTTTTTTTTAAATATAAAATAGATCTACATTTGGCCACCAACTCGCCTGATGGAAAGCGACGGTGCGGCCAATAATGGAGCATTCTGATCGAGAGGAAATCTATTCACTCTAGCCGTAAAAACGTCCAAATTGTAATTTATAAATCAAAGAAGTCAAAGTATAATTTATTGCTATGATAGATAGAAACTCTTAATTGTGCACACCACAGCTTTTGTGTGCTATGCTGTGTAACATTAAGATTTTAGGTTTTAAATAGATCAATGCATTATTAACATTATCTTTAAATTATGGTATTTTATTATACATACATCTATCTATACTATTATAAAGAGGAAATATTTGATTGTTTGTTTGTATTGAATAAGCTCCGAAACTACTGGACCTATTTCAAAAATTCTTTCACAATCCCCTACATAGGCATAGGCTGGGCGACATAGGCTACTTTTTATCCCTGTACTTCCACGGGAACGGGAACTACACAGGTGAAACCGCGGGGCGTCCTCTAGTATATATATATTAACAAAAATAGTATCTGGAAATTGCATAATGTAACTGTAAAAAAATGACAATTTATCGTCAAGAAAATAATTTATTTGATAGGAAACAGAGATGCCGGCAATGAGTTCAATTCAACGCTATCACGTCTGATGTTAAGCGATGATGCGGTCTACGATGGAGGACGGTCGCCTAGAAGAAACCGATTCACTCGCGACTTGAAGACACCCAGATTGTATCTATCATGGAACACCCACTCAGCAAGCAAATTCTATAGGTTAGCGATTCGCACGTAAATGGCGCGGTGGTTTACTCACCGACTCGAGTGTTGTACCCGCAGACGCAGTGAGAGACGTAGGGAGCGTTGCGCGGCGCGTCCTCAAGAGACAACGGACCCGCGCAGTAGCCGCTGTGTTGCAACATAGCGCGGTAGCACGACGTAACGTATGCGCATTTCGTGCAGCTTGTCGTGCCTCTGTGAATTATATAATTATATACACAACAATTTTTTAATTACTAGAAAAAGTTCAATGGGTATCTAATACAGACCGATTAAGACATCGTAAATGTGCTATCAGAATTTTTGTTTACGATGTTTCATAATACCAAAATTTTCGGAAATCCTGCTTAGAATTATGGACATTTACTACAAATGAATACTATCAACGGACCAGCAGGCGGTAAGCAATGGCGGCATTTATTAAAATATTGCAAAAACATTTTCTTTCTCTATCGCATTATCGCGACCGAGGCCTCCCGATCCAGTTGCACGAGCTTGCCACGTGATTTATAAATGAAATTGCGACGGTTTAGGTAAATGCCTACGGGTAGAATAATAACCAAGAATCACTTTTTTTAAAACAGAAATACTTACAAGAAATGTTTATCAGTGTTGAGCGGCGCGTCGCACTCACGGCAAAGCATACCCTCAGGTAGCACGAGCGTCAGGCTCTCGAAGGTGTCCACCACGTCGTGGTTCGCAGAGTCCTTCACCGGAGGACGAGCCTTGTTCTACCAATATATTGAACGGGTTAGTCTTAACGTTGTGACTTTGAGTTTTTGGCGGGAACGCGAAAAGAGTCGTTTCGTCCCGTTGAGTGTTTATGCATAAAAATGGTGGTGTTTTATTCATAAAGTTAAGTTAATTATAAGCGCGAGTGTGGGAAAATGATATAATGTGGTGAAACATGATTTTTCGTGTTGCTTCCAAAACTCCATCAAAGCTTATAGTAAAGTCGCCACTACTTTACTAAAGCCTGACTGGACTTGACTGACACGGACTGGACTTGATCAAGACTGGACTTCGACTATAACTATAGCAACAAGGCAACTTGTTTAACTTACGAAACTTGAAAATATAAAACTTTTGACACTGGAAAATGCTCAAAATGCGACGCCAAAATCAAAGAAGAAGAACGTTGTGACTTTACGATGGCATCTCTGCAGCAGTGAAGTGTCAAATCCAGAGTGCGATGCCAAGAAGAAAGAGAAAAAAAAAATAGTGTCAAATTGATAGATATCGATTGATCGATGGGTATTATCTCTTACCATCAGGAGAGCGTCTCGTTCGTCTCTTTACTTTTACATAAAAAAAGAGATGCTTTTTGTTTGAATTTCGTTTCGTGCTTTGGCATTGGTTTGACGTTTTCATAATAATAATTTACGGTCAAGACTACAATACAAACTGCTACTGATTATATGTAAAACGAAAGAGTGTCAAAACCACTTAAGTTTCCATAGTAAAATGTAAATTAGTCCATATCAATTTTTAACTATTTTACAATATTAGTACAATTTTACTGGACACGGCATTGGTAAAGGTAGCAAGACAAAGTTGGCTATAATCATCATTTCAATCAACCTTATAACCCTGTGTAATGAATGTTAAGTTCAGTTTTAATGATAAGACTATAATTTTATTGCAAATAATTATGCAACTAAATCGACACAAACATGCATTTAAAAATATTTTTCAAAGATCCACAAGAACAACCCCATATACATAATTATATTTAGTACAAAATAACTAACTAAAAAATGTCTAACTACTACTAAAGTGAACTACAAAACTTAAAGGAAAATATTACCAAAAGAAAATAGATATTAAGAAACCTCCCCACAGCCAGATTTTAAAACACTTGTGGATCACATCTTCTTTGGGCTTGCCATCTGCAGATGCAAACTAAGCTTTAAGTCTATATTCTAAAGGTAAATTTTAACATAAAACAAAATTTAAAATAAATAAATAGGTATTTTAAATTAAAAAAAAAAAACATTATTTTTATTTAATTTTAGCGCATAAGTCACCGAAGAGATGAAGCAACTACCATTGTCAGCAGTTTGATTAGGTCAGCAAGTTTTTTTTCATTTGAGATAGTCACAACCAATTAAAGTACACACCTTATATGAAGTACGTACTAGAACCTTCCATGGACTTTTGGAAATAACAAAAATAAATTTTCGTCAGGGGTTGAATCTTAACCAATCTCACGTGGGGGAGGAGTGGGGAGATTCTCGACAAGTATACCATAATTTCGAAACAGGTATAAAATTGCATAGAAATTGAATTTTAGTAGTTTGTAAGTATTTCATTACTCTATTTTCTTCCTGTGATTCTACACTATGTTCTGTCTTAAATAAAAACAAACATAGACGTGCGTTATGTCTTACAATGAAGACCGTCTCGTTAAAAAAAAAAATCATAATCTACACAACAAAACAACGTAATTAGTGTATAATATAGTGAAAAATTAATGGACGCTCCCTTATATCATTTGGTTCATGATTAAAACTACTTTTTTAGATGATTACAAGTGAAAAAAAAAAGTTTTGTATAAATAAACTGAAACATCATGTATTTTCTGCCTCGCCAAAACTCCAGTTAACAATTGATCAATTTCGTGATTTCTGTACAGGGTTACAAGCTTGGCGTGTGCTAAGCTGAAAGGGCATCATTGTACTCGTCATCAGGAACAACTTTTACTACGGGCACAACTTTAAAGCCTTAAAAAGAAAACACCCGTTCCACAGACAAATATGTTTGGACTTCTACAAAATGTATAAAATAGTTTTTTTTTGCTATTTCAGGGTTGGTTCTATTGTAAAAGTTGTTCGTAGTGACATGTTTAATGGACCGAATAAATAAATATCGTAGGACCATTACACACAGCGCCATCTGACCCCAAACTAAGTAGAGCTTGTGTGATGGAAGTCAGATAACTGATAGAATACACATTTTTTTTTTGTAAATGTATTCTTATAATACATACAGAACACCCTATCTAAGAAGTGCTATCTCACACAATTACTGAATCATTAGTGCAGATTCGCTTTTATACACATGCATAAGCTTAAATTCTTATCAATTTTCATAGAGAAAAATAAATAAGCAATGTTTATGATCTTATGAGATGATAAGCTTGGGTGACTTTTGCTCTATGGTAAATGTCAAAGTTCTCATGTCAAACTAACCCTTGGTTTGGCAATCAGGTGTTCCTCCGAACAGAGTGGAGTAGCGCCAACCACAGTAATGTGGTCGCGTATTTGATGCTCTCTCAATTGACCTGCACAAATCAATATTTATATTAATTAATTAATAATTGGACAATAATGATTAGAGATTAGAAAAAAAGATTATATACACGGTGTAAGGGAAAACGGAGACAGTTTTGGTGATTATTGATAGATAAGTCGAAGCTAAAGTTAGTAATAAACATGCAAACAATTTTCGGGGATATTTCGCTTACACCCAGTATGTATTTTTTTTTTTTTAAATAAGACAATAAATAAATATTTTTTATTGTTTACGTACTCGGCTGGAAAATCTACCGCTAAGCACCTAACAGGCAGCCTCACTTGAGAGCCGAAGACGAGCTCAATATTTGCTCCAGTTTCATTATTTTTACTTAACAAGACCATTATGGACTTATGAGATACAATCATATAGCCACCTGTAATTCTAATGTAAACAAGATACAGAGTGCCCAGAACTACATTGAAACAAATTAGTAATGCACCCTGGTTTATAAGAAACTCCGAAGTAGGTACACGAAAAATTATGCATCTCAACCGTAAAAGAGGAATAAAGCAGATAAATATAAAATCAGACTGGAAAAGCATCCTAACCAGCTAGCTGCCCAGCTCACACTACCAGACTGCCTAAATAAACTGAAAAGACGCAGGATCTTGGAACTCGGCAGCATGTAAGAAGTAATGAGACGAACGAGACGCTCTCCTGATGGTAAGAGATAACGCCTATCCATGACCATTACAGCGATACACAGAACTTTGAGTAACAAAACAAAGTCCATGGCATCGCTGCTTTGGCGCTCATTACTTTGAGGCTTTCGATGGTTAGTCTCAACAGCCCAGTAATTTCGCTAGCTGCAGTACCCTTCAAACCGGAACACAGTCTACATACTACTGCTTAGCGGCAGAATAACTGGTACTGCGGTGGTACCTACCTAGACGACCTCCTGCTAAGGAGATCTACCACCAAGTAAATTAAGCCTTTCTAGCAGCTGGAAGATGTTTTTGCGGTAGATCTAACTAAGCCATTTTAGCAGCTGGACGATGTTTCTGCGGCAGCTCTAACTAAGCCATTCTAGCAGCTGGAATATGTAACTAAGCCATTTTAGCAGCTGGACGATGTTTCTGCGGCAGCTCTAACTAAGCCATTCTAGCAGCTGGAATATGTAACTAAGCCATTTTAGCAGCTGGACGATGTTTCTGCGGCAGCTCTAACTAAGCCATTCTAGCAGCTGAAACATGTAACTAAGCCATTTTAGCAGCTGGACGATGTTTCTGCGGCAGCTCTAACTAAGCCATTCTAGCAACTGGAAGATGTAACTAAGCCATTCTAGCAGCTGGAATATGTAACTAAGCCATTTTAGCAGCTGGACGATGTTTCTGCGGCAGCTCTAACTAAGCCATTCTAGCAACTGGAAGATGTAACTAAGCCATTCTAGCAGCTGGAATATGTAACTAAGCCATTTTAGCAGCTGGACGATGTTTCTGCGGCAGCTCTAACTAAGCCATTCTAGCAACTGGAAGATGTAACTAAGCCATTCTAGCAGCTGGAATATGTAACTAAGCCATTTTAGCAGCTGGACGATGTTTCTGCGGCAGCTCTAACTAAGCCATTCTAGCAACTGGAAGATGTAACTAAGCCATTCTAGCAGCTGAAACATGTAACTAAGCCATTTTAGCAGCTGGACGATGTTTCTGCGGCAGCTCTAACTAAGCCATTCTAGCAACTGGAAGATGTAACTAAGCCATTCTAGCAGCTGGAATATGTAACTAAGCCATTTTAGCAGCTGGACGATGTTTCTGCGGCAGCTCTAACTAAGCCATTCTAGCAGCTGGAATATGTAACTAAGCCATTTTAGCAGCTGGACGATGTTTCTGCGGCAGCTCTAACTAAGCCATTCTAGCAGCTGAAACATGTAACTAAGCCATTTTAGCAGCTGGACGATGTTTCTGCGGCAGCTCTAACTAAGCCATTCTAGCAACTGGAAGATGTAACTAAGCCATTCTAGCAGCTGGAATATGTAACTAAGCCATTTTAGCAGCTGGACGATGTTTCTGCGGCAGCTCTAACTAAGCCATTCTAGCAGCTGGAATATGTAACTAAGCCATTTTAGCAGCTGGACGATGTTTCTGCGGCAGCTCTAACTAAGCCATTCTAGCAGCTGAAACATGTAACTAAGCCATTTTAGCAGCTGGACGATGTTTCTGCGGCAGCTCTAACTAAGCCATTCTAGCAACTGGAAGATGTAACTAAGCCATTCTAGCAGCTGGAATATGTAACTAAGCCATTCTAGCAGCTGGAATATGTAACTAAGCCATTCTAGCAGCTGGAATATGTAACTAAGCCATTCTAGCAGCTGGAATATGTAACTAAGCCATTCTAGCAGCTGGAATATGTAACTAAGCCATTCTAGCAGCTGGAATATGTAACTAAGCCATTCTAGCAGCTGGAATATGTAACTAAGCCATTCTTGCAGCTGGAAGATGTTTCTGATATATCTGTACCCGAGCATTACACCACAATCACTACATCTGCTCATAGTCGAAAGGGCTAATAGCATGATAGAACTATAAATAAAACAATAATTACTTTCTAAAAGAATTTCCATATCGTAGAGTATTCCTTACCAAGGTGCACAAACTTGAGTGAGCATCTATTACAACGAGCTTCATTGTCCTTGTCTTTGTGCAGTTTGAGATGGTCAAGGAATAGTTTCACGTTGGTAGTCATCTCGTCGCCGTCCACATACACTGGCATCATCTGTGAATGCGTTTTTTTTAAATTATTTATATACTTCGTACCGACGCAATTTCGCGTCAACAAACGTGGTGGAAAAACTGGGCCGTAAGGTTAGGTGATATGTATTTCGAAAATACAGAGGTGCATGCTGCTGCTGTTGCTGATTAAGAACAGACGGGAAAAGTTGTAACAATATCCAAATCAGCCCTGTTTTTATAAAAGGTCCGCTGGGCGCGAGCTTCTTCCCGTTGTGAGAAAGATAAGGTTATAGTCCATCGCGCTGGCCAAGTGCGGGTTGGCAGAATTCACACATCTTCGATAAGTTTTTTTTCTGAACTCTCAGACATGTAGATGTCCTCACGATGTTTTTCTTCACCGTTTGAAGTCAGCGGCTATACGCACATAACTTAGAAAAGACAGTTCCATCACCGCACTAGCCGCCGCCATCGTATCAGAGCTCATCCACATGTAATTGATTCATGGAAATCGCACACTGTGCGAATCACGCGATCTTTTTGGCCATACACTTGCAAATTGTGGAATGATTTTCCTTCTTCCGTATTCCCGCGGAGTTACAACATTGGGTTCTTCAAAAGGCATGTTAATAGAATCTTAAAAGGGCGGCAACGTATTTGTAGTACCCCTGGCTTAGCAGATATCTATAGGCGACGGTGATTGCTTAACATCAGGCAACCCGTCAGCTTGATTGCCATGTGGCATTAAAAAAAAAAAAAAAAAAAGACAGACGTGCGTGCCGTGGGATTCGAAACCTGGACCTACAGATTGGAAGCCGAAGAAGATGATCTCCCAACTCGGCTGCAGAAACTTAGGCAAAATTAAATTACACGGTCATAAATTAATACACACACACGCAAACAAATCAAAACCTTAACTCCGGCATAGACTTGGAGAAAGATAGTAAAGCCTGGACGCAATCATTTCCAGTACGCAGTTGGAGCTGGCCCGCACTCAGCGCGCTAATGACGTGGCATGATGATCGGTATTTCGTGTCCAGCGACCTACATGTGTCATTCTCTTACCTTGAGACAATGCACGCAGAGCACAGTGTTGTGGTAAGCGTGTGCCGAGCGATAATGGTCGATGAGCGCACGATGCGAGGAGGCACGATAATCGCAACATCCACACGTGTAGGGCAGCTCCAACGGAGCGTGTGATTTCTGCATGTGCGACGCTAGGGTCAACAATGCAGCGAAACGGACCTGAAAGAACATACTGGGTGAATATGGTTAACCTTAACCATAACCTAGCTTGTCAAACATTTTTTTCTTGTTTGATTTTGGTTTCGCATTTTATGCATTTGCTAATGTCAAATGTTTTGATGTTTTCAAGTCTCATAAGTAAAAATGTAATCAAAGTCCAGTCTTAGTCAAGTCTAGTCCGTGTCAGTCAAATCCAGTCGTGCTTAAAGTAGTAGCGACTTTACTATAAGCTTCAATGAAGTTTTGGAAGCAACACGAAAAGTCATGTTTCACCACATTATACCACTTTCCCACACTGGTGCTTGTAATTAGGTACTTTATGAATAAACATACATAAACACTCGAAAAAAACACTACTTTTGGAAAAAATACAATGGGGTGACACGACACTTTCCGCATTCCCGCTAAAACTCGCTTGTCTATTGTTGTTATGTTGTACTCACATCAAAAAGAAGAACAAAATATACTAACCTCACAAATCAAACAAGCATAAGTGAAGAGGTCCGGTGACTTTGTATCGGCTGGGTGGTTGTGTTTCAGGTGGGTTTGTAACTCATCTCTGTCTGGGAACCGTTCGAGACAGTAGTGACACTGTGCGACAGCGTTCTCCGACACGCATCCCTCTGGCAGTGGGATGGCGTGACTGTAGAGGTGATCCATCAGACCAATGTTGTCATTGAACTCTTGGTAGCAGACCGTGCACTGTTGGTATCACAAGAATGGTGTAGAGCAAGCTTCTAGGTAGGATACTTGCTAGTCATACTAAGAATAGAATAGAATAGAATATAACTTTATTATACACCAGAAACACAGATCACAATTAATACAAATAGGAAACAAACAACAAAAAAAAAAAAAGAAGATATAATAATATAACAAAACAATATAATAGATAATGTATAAGGGAAGTCTTATCGCCTAGAGCGATTACGACTAAGCGGTACGACCAGCGCTGGTCTTCCAATGAGACCTTGTAGTTCAAACAAAATACAGATAATACTTACGACTACAGAAATAGCGACCCGTTCTCCCGCAGTTTTGCCGCCTATTTGTCCAAAATAATACTTCTCCATGGCGACAGTTTCCTCCGGCTTTGGCTCCCGTTCCTTCTTGATGCTTTTCAGCGGAATGTCGTCCAAGTCTGGGTCGTCGTCGACGTAGCTCTTTGGAGCCTTGCGACGGCCTCGGGTAGGAGTCTCGTCTTTGGCTTTGGTCTTATCTTTGTCTTGTTCCTGTTTGATCTTAGTACGGCGGAGAGCTAGTGGGACCTACGAATAATTTTAACGCTATTTATTAATGATTCAATAGTGTGGTGGTAATCTGACCTTTTTTTGCCACTTTTTTTTTGGGGCACGCTAATTCTCGAAAGTTGTTTAATAAAGATTATGAATTATTCTGTATTTTGATAATTTTAACCAACTAAACAAAAAAAAAATTCAATTTTTTTTTTTAATTTGTACAGAACCCAGACAAATGATGTGAAATGAAACAGAGCGAGATAGCAAACTTATGTAGTTTATTTCAATCACTTCAATCAAACAGTTCAAAAATAAGAAATTTAGAAAGTTAAATTAGTAAACGAAACGATAGCGCGTTTTAACAGCGATCAACGCCATCTAGGTTAATTTTAACTAACTAAATGGCGTTGATCCATATTTAGCCACAAACTATTTAACAATTAAACATAATTCTTTCATTTTTTCCACTTTTTATGGCAATTTCGACGTTTCAATACGTGCCCTTTAACTTTCATATTGATTATGACAATTATATTTATTGCAAGCTCTCTTAACCTATAACTGTTGTGACATTTATCTATAATATACTTTTATCAACGCACTGCTGACACCGCTGGGTCTAGAAGCATGAAATTTTGCACAAATATTCCTTAGGTGACGTTGGTGTGCACTAAGAGGATTTTCAAAAATTCCGCCCCTAAGGGTGCGAAATGGGGGTTGAAAATTGATAATATATGAAACTTCGTTATTTTTGACACACTAGTATCTACATTGAACCCGTGCGAAGCCGGGGCGGGTTGCTAGTAATTATATTTAAGTTGAAATATTTAAGATATAGTAAGAAGACTAAAAAGGACAAAACCTTTTGAGTTAGTGTATTAAGTTAGTAATGTCAGTGCAGTGAGTGAGTGTGCATATTATAGAACACATGAACAAAGTGTCTTCCCCTTAATAGAGACAGTAAGAAAAGTGTCGATGGACGCATTCTTCGATTATACTCTACTTAGCAATTTAAGTTATATTAAAATTACTTATTAGTCTCAACTAGGCTAGATTGTAATAACAACAAACAGATACATCATTAAAAGGAAAAAAAAAGTTGAAATATTTCTATTTATAGATCACAATGCACGGATAATGATCGGACAAAGAAGTTCCTGAAACAGATCGCCATAAAGCAGAAAACAAAAAAAAAATTATTGACAAAAATATTGTTGTCGAAAAATTATTCCATACCTCTTCATCATCATCTTCGACGTAGAGTGTTTTCTCTTTCTTCTTCTTTTTAGACGGTGGCGGCGGCGGCGGCGAGGGAGACGGCTCCTTCTTCTTACGGCCGCGCTTGGCGCGCCCGGTGGTCGTCGTCGTCGTCGTAGCCGTCTCCGGCTCTTCCTCCTTCTCTTTCTTATTCTGACGGTAATTACGAGAAAGAGATAGAATAGAAATCAAATTTGAACATTTCATTTGTCCTCTTTGTACGCTAACCGTAATAGAGATAAAACGTATTCATATTCTAGCTTTGCTACGTTTCAGCTTGTGACAGAAACAAATTGCCTTCTCATTAGAAAAGGCAATTTGTTTCTGGATGTATAGTTAATTTTTTGTTTGTAACAGATAGACAAAAACCTTTAAAACCAGAAAAATAATATAAACAAAAAACTAGCCACAATAAGTGATCTCTTCCAGGCAACCATAGGATGGAAGCAAATAAAAAAAAAGTCAGTTATAACAGATTTTTCTTCAACAGGTTTTTAGACTATCAGTAATTTTATATCTTTGGTGTAATAAAGTTAAAAAAACCATGACGAAACCATAGCATAGTGGTAGAGTATTTACTAGTACTTGACTGGCTAGCTGCTACCGCCCTCAAGTTGAAAATTGCTTTACCATCTTCGACGACACCGTCAGGTAAGCCGTGGACAAACACCTATCTTGTCAAACATTAAAAAAAATAGATTTCAAAATTCAAAGTATTACCTTTCCACTAGGGTATTTCCAGTTCTTGAACGGATTAGCTGCGATCTTGTTGAGACGAACTGTTATGACGTCTTTGGACTCCACTTTAGTTTGCTCAGCTATGTGGATCACTATATTGTCGAATGCTTGCCCCGGTGATATACCATATCTGTGTAACGTTTCAATTTCAAGTCATTACAAACAGAATAATAGAACAAAGACAGTTTACAATTATACATTGACTTGTATCTTTGTAATCCTTTAACCATACTTAGTACGACAATCGGTGACTTTTATCAAGGAGTGAAATTATTAGAAACGCAGTACGAGTGCAGCTTCGTATTAAATCACTCAAAATTAAAATTCTTTACTAAATAAATATCATAGGACATTACACACAGCGCCATCTGACCCCAAACTAAGCAAAACTTGTGCTATGGAAGACAGATAACTGATAGAATACTTAATAATTTTTTTTTGTAAATACAATTATTGGTTAACATCTACGAATCAAATCGAATCAAATTAAATTAAAATAAATTTGAATCAAACTACATTAAGCTAAACTAAATCAAATTTACAAATTCTTGGTATATTTATTAAATTATCATCAAATGTATAAAATTCCTGCCAAGTAAAAATGCCAGTTTATACTAAGAATTATAAGAGTTTGTCTGTCGGTTTTCTACCGGATACATTTTGGCTTCAGATCTGCATGACCTAATTCCACCTTGCCCATTCTACTATCGGACAGCCAGGAGCTTTAAAAAGCGTCACCGCTTCATGGTTGATGTTCCAAAAGCTCGAACTAAGCGGTTTGAATCCACCTTTTTCATGCGTACCGCTAGACATTGGAATCAGCTGCCCGAGTGGGTGTTCCCCAATGAATATAGTCTGGGTACCTTCAAGTCGCGAGTGAATCGGTTTCTTCTAGGCGAGCGTGCTCCACCGTAGACCGCATCTTCGCTTAACATCAGGCGGGATGGCGGCCAAACGCAAGCCTATCTAATATAAAAAAAAAAAGAAAAAAAAAAGAAATTCTTTTGAAAGATATGGCACATATATTACTTCCTTAAAGGTCAATAGATATGATCAAAACTATACTTGAAGCACATATTCATTCAATTAAATTAAACATAAATGAAAAAGAAATCAAACAAAAAATAAAGGTTCAACTTTTCTTTACTTACTTTTCTCTCCAAACCAGCTCATCCAAGAACTGTTGTATAATTTGCCTCGAGAGCAAAGATAGAGTGTTCTGGAACATTCTTGGCACAATCCTTCTCAAGTACTCCATTATATTGGCGTTGCTATTCCTACCCTGGGTCTCGCTGTGGGAAGACGACTGGTGTACAGTTTTGAAACCCATGTTAACTAATGTCCCTTTGTCAACGGTCAAATCGGTGAGGATGGTCGATTGTGGATGGACCCAAGTAGATAGTGGTTCCAGAATCTTCTGGAATCTCTTTTTGTAGTTCTTTTCATGTTCCGCTAAAGGCTCCACGGCGCGGAGACGAATCTGTTGAAAAATTTAAAGTTTATTTTTCTTGAAAATTATTGATATATTGACATTTTAATACCGTATCAATGTGTAATTTTTTTAATAAATATCATAGGACATTACACAAAACACCATCTGGCCACAAACTAAGCAAAGCTTGTATGAAAGTCAGATATCTGATAGAGTATAAATAAGTACTTTATTTTTGTAAATAAAGCATGCATTACGACAATCGGTGACTTTTATCAAGGAGTGAAATTATTAGAAACGCAGTACGCGTGCAGCTTCGTATTAAATCACTCAAAATTAAAATTTTTCACTAAATAAATATCATGTATGCATTACAAAACACCCAGACACAGAAAAAACATTTGTTTATACCAAAAAATGCTTGTCATAGGTGGAGATCGAATCCACGTCCTAAAGCTCTTAAAGCAGACATGCTACCAATGAGCTAACAGAGCTGTCAATAGAGAATTGTGATATAATTCACATAAGTATTGGAGTACATTAGCCCAACCGGGTGGAACCATAATGCCTTATTAAGTTTTTCTGTTTTACATTTAGTTTTTTTTATTACAGTTGAAATGCCTGTGACTGACAAAACATACAAATTAAATCATTTCAAATCTTACCAGCTGAAACTAGATTTTGTTTTACTATGACAAGTTACAACTTAATTTAAAAAATCTTACCAATTTCTCAACCGGATCCAAGACCCCCAAAACTTCAACCTTCACCTGCCTCTGAGTGCCATCATGGCTTGTAGTTCCCAATGATATCACCCCCACTTCCACTTTCTTCCCGGATCCCCCCAACAAGCCCAAATGCTGATGAATAGCCGATGTGCAAATCGCTCTGAGCCATGTAAACAACGCTTTCACATACAAGTTGTCCACTTTAACCCATTGCACAACATTTTGTACGTTAGTTTGGCACGCCCAGTGATAGACTAGTTTCAAGAGTACGCTAGGTGGGAATGTGGCTCCTTCGAAGACAGAGCTAGAGAAAACGGAGACGAACCGAGTTGGGCAGCATTCAGATATCCAGACATAGCCACCAGAGTAGGGGAATTTCGAAACGTCTGAGTACATGCCTGGAAAGTGAAAGAAAACAATATACTATTGTATGCAATGAGAACAAATACATATGTACATGATAAACTCAAATATCTTCTCAAGTAAAATCATTCAAATTTAATTTGTGTATTATTAAATGAACTGAATTAAAAAAAAAATATACTATAAAAACAAAGAAAATCCTCATTTAAAATTAGCAGGTATTTAATTTTAGACCTATTTTTTTTACTATAATCTTTGAAACATTTACTTATGAATGTTAAGTATCTATTAAACACTGAAATATTCATAAAAGTTTATATCATATCTATTTATATATTTTTTGTACATATTTATGTAGACAATAGACAACACTTTATTTATGACATAAAATACATTTCAACATAATTTACAAATAATAAAATAATAATTAATAAATAAATAATAATTTTAATTTTTTATGTCGTCATAAATGCGTTTTTTTGCGCGCATCCAGCGCGCTTTTGCCGTCCTAGTTTCTTCAAAGTTTTCTATGGTTGAGTGTATTATTCCTATTGTATTTTTTTCTTTTATAATTACAATATTTTAACCCTAATGAATTCCATATCTTGCTACGGTTACTTACCAAGTTTGAGCTTATTTCCAGAATGTACGAGACACCATTGCTCGGATCTGACGAGGCCCTGTTGTATGAGCCACTCTGTGAACTTCATTGGTGTATGCATCAGCACCGACTTCACTTTGCTGTCAAGTATGGAACGATCTGAAGGTGGTGGGGCGTCTTTAGAACGGAGGTATGGACGGGCCACAACCACCAGCGAGGGGAATGTTTTGCCTGCAAGGAAATATGGCGTATTTGTTATACTTATGCGGGATGAAGAAGATGTGGCCGAAGCTATTATCGGAGCATTCAACATAATTATTACTATAATTTATAATTCGACAGCCCTCTTGGTTCATTGGTAGAATGTCTGCTTCAAGAGCTGAAGCGCGTGGGTTCGATTCCCACTCAGGACAAAAACTTTGTGGCTTAAACAAATGTTTGTTCTGTGTCTGGGTGTTCCGTATTTATTAATAAGTATGTATTTACAAAAAAAATAATTATTTAAGTATTCTATCAGTTATCTGACTTCCATAGTACAAGCTTTGCTTAGTTTGGGGTCAGATGGCGCTGTGTGTAATGTCCTGCGATATTTGTTTATTTAATTTTGACAGCCCTGTTGGCTCATTGGTAGTATATCTGTAGGGCGCGGGTTTGGTTTACCAGGGCAAACATTGTGTCGTATAAACAAATATTTGTTCTATATCACAGCCCTGTTGGTTCATTGGTAGTGTGTCTGCTTCGAGAGCTGAAGGGCGTGGGTTCGATTCCCACTCAGGACTAACATTTGTGTGACTAACATCGATGTTTATTCTGTGTCTGGGTGTTCTGTATGTATTATAAGTATGTATTTACAAAAAAAAAAAGTATTTAAGTATTCTATCAGTTATCTGTCTTCCATAGCACAAGCTCTGCTTAGTTTGGGGTCAGATGGCGCTGTGTGTGTGAATGTCCTATGATATTTATTAATATTATTATTTTATTTATTTATTATCTGGGTGTTTGGTATGTATGTATATGTATGTATTTACAAAAAAAAAGTGTTATCAGTCATCTGACTTCCATCTTCCACAGCACAAGCTTTGCTTCGTTTGGGGTCAGATGGTGCTGTGTGTAACGATATTTGTTAATTAAATGTGAGTAATTCTGCATTAATAAGTTAACATGTAAAAATTGTAGGACATCTTATTGTGAGAAGGGTGAAGCCTTAGTCCACCACGCTAGCAAAGTGCAGGTTGGAACATTTCACACATCCTTGAAACCTTTGTATGAAATCAGCTATATGCACATAACATAGAAAAATCAGAGGTGCACACCGTGGGATTCGAAACCCAGAACACATCCATATTGGAAGCCAGACGGCCTCCCAACAAGGCTGCCAAAAACTTCACTCTGCTATCACTTTCCTATGCACATTCCAGGCTAGGCGTGTTTACTAACCTCGACCACACCGTTACTCAAAATCAGGTGAACTGTAGTCAAACATCTAGCCTCTCGAGCATATAAGAAATAATTATTAATTACGAATAAAACACAAACTTACCTTGCAATTTGTTGAATGAAACCTCTCTGGAGTCAGCAACGTTCTTGTTGCTGTCTTCTTTAGTGAGGTCCACAATGGCAGTGGCCTTAGTAGCACTGCCTGTGAGAAGTCCTCCGATGGCAGTAGCTTCAGACGGACGGACATTCGTGACAACACTGTGCACATCTGTGGGACATTGCACAGATATGTAACCAACTTTATTTATACTAATTTATAAAGAGGAAAGATTTGAGTTTTTGTTTGTATTGAATAGGCTCTAAAACTACTGGACCGATCTGAATGATTCTTTCATCATTTCAATGCTACATTACCACTGAAAGATATAGGTTATATATATATTGTAAATCGAGTTTTGTTTTCCCGTGCGAAACCGGGACGGCCCGCTAGTTTTAAATAATATGATAATATGCATGATCAGGTAAAAATGGGAACCTAAAAGTACAAAAATTATACCAGACTTTGCAAAAAGGACAGTCATGACTTTACCATACATTTACATCTACGTATGTATATCCATTTTGGCTGCATTTTCCTGGATAACAAGTAACCTATAGGTTAATCCAGGGTATAAACTATCTGCATTTAAAATGTTATCTAAATAAATCAAGCCATATTGGCATGAAGTAATAAACATGCAGACACTGACAAATTTTGTGTTTAATACATTGTACCCCAAACTAGATGTAATTCAATTCAATTCTTGATGAATGGCCTTTGCGGAGGTTCTCCACAATTCCGCCAATGTAAACTAGGTGTAGCTTGTATTTTGGTGACCCAATTTCATAAAGTTGCCATCTTTTGATTTGGTTCTACATGTTTATGAAACAAGATTTGTATACGAAAAAGAAACTATCCATATAATTTTTTTTTTTTTTTTATTAGTTTGACAGGCTAGGTGTTTTGACCACAGCTCACCTGATGTTAAGGGACGGTGTGGTCGAAGATGGTAAAGCACACCTAGCCTGGAATGGAACTGGCTCTCAAGTGAGGTTGCCGGAACACACCGTTACATGCTTGGCGGCAGATTTTCAACTTGAGGGTGGTAGCTAGCCAGCCGAGTACTAGAAAGAACCCTACTACCATGCTATGGTTTCCTCACGATGTTTTCCTTCACCGGCAGCTCAAGCTCATTGTTGGGGTTTGAACTCACGCCCTTCGGCATGCGAACCTACCGCGCTAACCACTGAGCTATCATAAATAAACTTGGTGTATATAATAACTTTGATTTAATACTCACTGGAAGGTGCCAAGGTTTTGTCTTTAGTTTTTGTGTTCTCTTTATCCTTTTCTTTCTCCTTGTGCTTTTCTTTATCCTTCTTTTTCTTCTTGTGGCGAGTCTCGGGCGAGTGAGATCTTGTAGGCGACGGAGAATAATTGCGGTCTTCTTCTGGATCACGCTTCTTTCGTCCTGGTAACATTAAATAATATAGCACAGATTAAAAAAAATTACTACTGATATAATGTTGCATAAATAACAGATGAATATTCCTTGATCTTAAAATTTCTCATTTACACTAGCTATACTTTTTCATTTTTTTTAATTTTTTTTTAATGTAAAAGTAATGAGACGATCGAGACGCTCTCCTGATGGTAAGAGATAACGCCTGTCCATAACCACTGCAGCGATACACAGAACTTTGAGCAACAAAACAAAGTCCGGGGCATCGCCGCTTTGGCGCTCATTACTTTGAGACTAGATGGTTAGTCCCAACAGCCCAGTAATTTCGCTAGCTGCAGTACCCTTCAAACCGGAACACAGTAATGTTTGCACACTACTGCTTGGCGGCAGAATATCTGGTACTGCGGTGGTACCTACCTAGACAACCTCCTGCTAAGGAAATCTACCACCAAGTCATCATCAAGTCATTTTGCCAGTACCAAATATTTTATGATAAATCGACATTGATAACACTTAAATAAACTGTTACACTCAATACAATAGAAATTCAATTCAACTAAACAAAATAAAATAACTTAAAATAATAACTACTCTAAAAGGCCGCTATCAATGGGAATACTTTCCAAAACGCTGGCCCCATTGCCGCGTTGTATGGCAATACTCAAACGCTGAGCAAAATAAAGGCCAGCGTTTTGTTCACGTGTGGCATCGACCAGACGAGATACTAGCTATACTTGCACAAATATACAATTCATATTTTATATCTAGAATACATAGACAAAATTGTGGTCTTCATATCAAAGCATACAAGTATTTATAAACAATAAAATAAAAGATAACATTTACAGTAGTCTTGATGTCAACAAATAAAAATAATTACCTCCAAATGCTCAAGTTCTTTTGTTATTTTAAAAAATCAAGGTGCATTTGTGTGCAGATAGTTCCAGTATGCCAAGAAAAATTATAGGACCAAAGAGACTTATTTACTACACAAACTATATGTATAATAAATGTTCTTACTTTTTTTACACAATTTGTATGGTAAAATGTCTTTCTAATAGAATTTTATGAGTTTAAAGTGCTTTTGATATTTTTTTTAAACAAGCTTGGGTAATTTAAAGTTAATTAGCAGGAAAAGCTTTAAAAAAATTATAGTAAGATTTCATATCCTTTTTTTTTTAAACTTAAATTATTTCATTAGAACATTAAATATAGAAAAAAAAGAAAAATGTATACATAGTACATATCCTTGACTAAATAAGCCACCACTGACTGTACCCATAATGCTGGCTGCATAACACTAGCTAACCTTTGCACCAGGTATGAACCTGGGTTAGGAGTATTTGTTTTCTGCATTTTTTTTTTTAAAAGCTTTTATATAAAGTAATTAACTCAGGTATACTATATAACTGCAACTTCAGAAAAATTGGAAGGCAATAAGGATATTTTCATAATCATTAGAAAGGTTGTCAAAAGAGCACCCAGAAGATACAATGAACAGCTTAGCAGTATAGGATTGTTATCTTGTTAAACAAATGCACTGTAACCTTGGTTAGCTTGACTTATACACATCTTCATTATGAATATGCTCAAAATTAATCTGCCAATTGACTGACTACACAATAGACTTTGAAAATTACCTCTCTTTGTTGTTGGCTTCTCTTTCTCCTTGGTGATTGACATGGAACGAGATCTTGATCTAATAATGTCAGCACTCTGTCTTTCGAGATCTTTGAGTACTGGTTGCCTGAAAAAATATTAATAATTTCAAGAGAATGGATCATTAGAATATTATAAAAATAGTAACCCTTGGCAAAGTTTGTTGCCTTTTCAGAACAAAATGTTGGTACAGAAAATTGTGTGCTTTGATACTTGGCAGAAAACAAGTGATGTAAATCACAAAGGACAAACATGGAATATATTTTCTTAGGTGAATGTTAGAAGAGTAAAAATACTTGTATTGTATTTGTAATACTTGTATCTAGTATCTAGAATGTGTTACTATGTAAACCAGTTGGTTTACATAGTAACACATTCTAGATACTAGGTAATACAGAGTAATACAGGGTTTTTTGTTGTCTTGACTGTATATTTAAATCTACTAATAATTCTTTACACAAATAATGTGTCAGTGATAATACACTGCTTAAATCCATCAGTAAACCCTAGTTGCATTATATCGGTAATAAATGTGCGGCTCCAGAATTGAGTGTTGCTAAGCAGAAAATGAAAAAGGGGTTGGGGATACGTATGACCGTTTTAAACTATTTTCAATGCTGCTTTTACAGTACGTAAAATGATTAGTTCTGTGCTGCCTGTAGATAGTGATGTTAGCTTTAGCATGCCATAACTTACTTTCCAAGCAGCTGATATGCTGTGAACTGATCACCATTGTACACAATCTGGCCCCCTGTGTCTTTAACCATTTCATCTAGCTTGTTTTGAATACTTTTGTATTCGTCATCGGCATTTTTGTATGCCTGTAGCTGAACTTCTGTCAGCTCTTCTTCCCAACATTCTAGCTCGAGTGTAGGAACATCAGGACCGAAATAAGAACGTTTGTATAAATCTGCTTCGATGATTTCGGCTTGTGGTGGGATTACTTCGGCCGCTTCCTGTAAGTTTGCAATATTTTTTATTACAAAATAGGTATATTGTGAGATCAATCGATACAACCGCTAGCGCCTTTTGTAAACAATGAATATAACAATAACAACAAACCTCAGTATCATCTGATTTTGCTTTTTTAGGCTTCATGTTTAGTTTCAGAATGATTTTATCGTAAAAACATTTACATTAGTACATAGTTCATAACGCCAAAACGGAAAGAAAACTTAATATCAACAACACGACTGCCGCACCGCCATCATAAGCCATAGATTTACAGAATACAGAATTAAAATAGAGATTATAATGAAGGGAACACCACAAAGCCACAAACATAAAATAAATACTTAGACCAGCCTGGCCATAGAGAACTGAAAACGAATAATCATGGTGCATTTTTTTAATAACCGGTAATTTCCAAAAATTATTAAACAATCTAGGGCCTATCCCTTTGAGTGTGCTTTTTAAGTACCTATATAAAACTTGGGCCATATAAATACCTTATACTTTTCATCATCTGAGCTTTCATTATTTAATTCGTCTGAGATAAATACGCTTAAATTTGTCAAATAGTAACGCGACATGTTACTTTTTTTATCTTTAGCTATCAAACAGTTTGAGCTAATTCAAATAATTTGCCTCCCGCTGGTACTAATATGATGTAGACTGTAAAGTAAAGTAGCCTGGCAAAGATCTGATAAGCTATAGATGTTACTGAAAAAAAATCAGAAGCATCAATGCATTAATTTTTTTTTTCTAAATGTTACACAAGCAGCTACTGGCAGTTCTGTTTTTTTTGTGAATATCTGACAGTTGGATTGGACAGGTAGGTAGACATATACAATAATTTGTGATGAAATTGTTTTCCAAAGTGAAATTAAAGTTTTTCCTGAAAATCTTCTTTAGCAACCATGGAAGCGGTTCCCAAATTGTCCTTGATAAGTTTTGAGTTGAAATTAAGCGTAGAGAATACACATTTTGGACCTAAACTAAAGCAGGTAAGTAGGACTACTAGTAGGACAGGATACTCTGCGATAAAATGGCTTTCATGCATTTCTTTGTCTACATTCCTTTTTGTTTTGGTTTTAGTACATTGCGGAGGCATACAGAGAGGACCCTGAAAGTTATAACAATGAGATTTATCAGTTGGAAAGTTTGCGGTCCGTCGCCGTTAGGCCGACAACAGACTCGGCAGGTCTCAGCGCACTATATAAATATTTTTGTCAGTTACGTTCCCTTCAAAGCAGATTTCCAATGGCTCAAGGTCAACCTGCCGCCTGCTCGTTCTCTTGGTAAGTTAATCACATTAACTCCTAAATTACATGTAACTTACTATTGATTTATGGATGAAAAGATTGGGCATGATTCATATCATTGTATATTATACTAATTAGGTTTCCTTCAATTTTTTTGTAGGAAAACCTAATGCAAGTTACTTAGTGCCTCATACTATACTATACATCAATAGTGCCACCCTTTAAATATCTAAAATCAGTGAGCAGTTTACAGAGGCCTTAATCACTAACTCACATGAGGTTCCTCACCATAAATGTGTGTACAGTTCAAGTGTATTTCCATAGTTTAAAATGAATTTACAACAAATCATTCTTTTTGAATTAAAATTAAAATCTTTTGTTTATGTTTCTTCAATTCAAATTCAATCTAAACTCTGTAGTGTTATGTGGTCATACAAAATGGGCATTTTAAGCAGTAATTAACTTTTAATATTTTTTTAAATAAGGCCCTTAATGTTTTTACTAAGCATATACCAAATTATAGAATGTGTATGCCTAGTAGTTCATATAAACAAATCAATTTTCTTATCCAACAGGAAAGACTTATATGCAAACATGGTATCCTCCCCTGCAGACATAAGAGTTGAAATGGCATGCATTCTCTACAACATGGGAGCATTACATACTCAGCTTGGAGCTTCAGAGCCTCGAAACACAGCTGACAGTTTGAAGGCAGCTTGCACCCACTATCAAAATGCAGCATGGGCCTTTCAGTACTTGAAAGAGCAGTACCCACATCCTCCAGGTGTAGATGTGTCCACAGAAATTATGAGGCTATTGCAGAAAATATGCTTTGCTCAAGCTCAAGAGTGCATACTTGAGAAGAGCATTCTAGATACTAGAAAGCCTAGTGTTGTAGGTAAGAACTAAAATTATTACTATTTCTAGTTTATATGTCCCACTGCTGGCCCAAGACCACCATTCCCTCTCCTCTCTTTTCACTTTATTGTTACTGTTGTTTCTTGTCACACCAAGATTGCCACTTTGTCTGGGTCAACCCTGAGGTCACTTAGAAACTGAAAATGATTCCTAAACATCATACTTATATATCACTATTGATACTTACAAGATGATCTATCCATAAGGTTTCATGGTATTGAACCATTAAGGGCCAAGTCCTCGACCGTGGGAACTTCTGCTTGAACATCTACATTGATATTTTCTACTCACACAGACGTACATACGTCTGACGTTAGATTTGAATACATTGACGTCACGCTAAAATAGATAAGGAGAGTTAAATTACTATAGCCACGAGCAAGAAGGAGACAGAATGTTTATTCCTATTGCCGAAAGCGGATTTTACATTGATTATCTGTTACATTATGACAGAAGTTTTTTTTTTTGTTTTGGCATCGCGTTTTGAATATTTGACAGTGTCAAGTGTTTTATATTTTCAAGTTTCATAAAGCAACCGTGGGAACTTATGATTACATTGAAATTTTCGCTCTGGAAACGAATAAATCTACCTTCGGTGTTTCGTACAAATTAAATGTTCATCACGACTTCGTATTCGTATGACGTTTGATGAAAGTCACAGAGAACACGAATGTATTTAGTAATAGTTAGTTGCATCGCGTAGCCTGCGGGCACGTAGCAAGTAGGCAGCATAGGGTGGGGCGTAGATGGAGAAAACAATGGGGCCGATGGGTTTTTGAGATATTAAATGAAAACCGTTTTAATATCGGGCACCATCTTTATTCACCGTTCAGAACCGACGCCTTCCCATAGACCACACGATTCAACATTTTCCATAGAGTAAGGTGGACCGCACACGGATAAGGCTTACTACATACATTACAATATATTTAACATGGGTTAGCTAGTCTACACTAATAATATTGTTATAATCATCGAATTATCGATGAATATAATATTGTAAAGGTTCTGTCATTTTTTGTTTATCTACGTTAGTATTGCATGTACATGAACATGATTATTTTTGCACGGCGCAATGCAGAATATGGCGCTCTTTGAGTTTTTTAATATCCATTTATCCATTTTATACCCATTTACGCAATAGGTATGAATTATGAAAAACTTCTGGACCCATTTTAAAAAAGTAGTTTAGAGTAATTACTATGAGGCTATATTTATTACTAGAATTTAATTAAAAAATAAATGTCCACCCGTGCGAAGCCGGGACGGGCCACTAGTTAATTATAAATACAAACAAAAAGATAATAATTAAACTACTGAAGCGTGTAGAGGTAACAAACAAACACAGACATTTTCTTTTCCGTCCTTGCTTGTTTCCCATTTTTATAATATTATGTACACAAGATGAATAATAAAAAATAAACAAAAAAGCGTCTGTGCACTAATCACTGATTCACTCCACTAAATTACATAAAAGCGTCAATATCGCGGTAACGTATCATTTACTCAAACTAAAGAGGTAAGACAACAAAATAATACGACCGAGCGCGGTCGGTCGGTATTTAGTTGCACACTAGAAGAATCAAAATACAAAACGGCCGGGAAGCATGCGCGCGGTGCTCGGTACCGCCGCCGCCGCGCGCCCACCTCTTGCGGCCTCTCGCGACATGCTATAGGTACACGTGCCTCGTGACGTCAGATTCGTCAGAGAGATTGATTCTTCGAAGAGAGAGATGGTTTGTAGCGCCTACCAAAATAAAACAGCAACAGACGTAACGCAGAAAAGAGGTTTTCAGCAGGCACTATCAGAAATTTTCATCAAACTATCCGTACTTATCTGCTAATAGAATAAACAAAACGTACAATAAAAGGTCTAAGCCTTAAATGTATCTGCATCAAAGTTAGCATCTATAAAATTGCGCCTTTCCTATAATTTTTTTGATATCAAGATTACGGTTTAAAAATAATTTGGCCATATTCTATTTCATAATTTCAAGAAACGAAAAGCGTTTGAAACTATTTTTTCTCCAAGCATAATAATTCAGGATATGTATTATAGTATTCATTAATTTCAAACTTCCACATGATGTATAACGTCACAAAAAGATTGACAAAAACACATCGATTGCCTTATTTCACAAGACTTGCCCGTTAATCACAGTTCATTTTTTCATCTTTGTGTTATTTACACCTAAGAAACAGTATGTGAAACACTAAAAATGACACAAACAAAAGTACATCAGAAATTGTTGATAAAATATAGAGTAAGATTTTTATGACAAGTACAATCATTTTGTGTCAACCTGACTGAAATAGATTCCTTTTAGATAGTAGGTTTTCCAGTGAGACCAACAAATACATGATATAATCATATAGGTATATCTTTCATATATCTCCATCAATTTTGGCTCAGTTACTAAATTTTATTAATTTTTTGCTTTTATTTTAACATATTTTCTACTCTAGGTGCTGTTGCCACCCAAGTGCTGATGTTCTATAGGAATGCTCTCACTATTCTTGGACCATCCACTGGCACCGATAACATTCATGAGATAATTGGCTCAAAACCATACAACTACTGGTACAGATATCTCTCGTTCAAGTCTTCATACATTGGTTGTATTGTGAGTTTGTATCAAGGTAAGTTTACAAACTTCATTCTCTTTGGTTTGTACTTTCACAAAGATAAACTAATACAATGTAATTTCACAAGTGTAGTAAAAAAAAAACTGTAACATTTTTACTACACAGATGTACATAGGAATTGTATAGAACCTCACAACACAGGACTCCCCTAGTGTGAGGTCCAGGGTAACCACCACAGAGTATATTGTTATTTTAGGCCATAATTAGGTAGTTTTATGATATTATTAGTAGGTATATATTCATTTTTATAACTGTCTAAGTTCTGTGATGCTGAATGTGTTTTTATAAACCAAAATAATTATAGACAGTCAAGCAATATGGGGTTTTCTGACAGATATAAACTCTGTACTTATTTATTTATATTGTCCTCAAAAATGTTTTGCATTTTACGGGAAACAGACTCCTGTGAACTGTACCACAGTTTTGCAAGTGAGTTAAATTGCTTGGTAGGCTTATGAGGAATGTCTACCATGTATGGTATTTTTTTCTGGGTAGTAATAGAAAAGGCAGGTGGAATAAAGTTGTGTTCTAGAAACATTAATTTGTCCAGTAGAATACTAATAAACAAGTGACCTTATGTCGATACTGAAGTTATTAACTTTTTTAACCAAGCCATTGTTCATCATTGTTTTCAAATCATGGGAAGATTGTGTATTCTCAAAAACTTGATTGTAAATAGATCTTAAAAGCATTGTTCTAAGTTCCATATATCTTCTAGGTATCAATGCAGAAGAACACCAAAAGTTTGGTGAACGTGTTGCTTTCTATCAGCAAGCAGTTGAGCGTCTCGCTGAAGCTAAAAAATATGCCAAGTACATAGAACCTACACAAGTAACACAGGAAGCCCTCACGTTTACTAATGATGTGGTCGAGGGGAAGAGGAAAGCGGCCAAGAATGAGAATGAGTTTATTTATCACGAGGAAGTCCCAGAAAAGGATATCTTGACAGAAATGAAGCCTGTTTGTTTGGTGAAGGCTATTGCTATCAACTTTAATGATCCTGAGGTATGTTCAATTTAAAACTTACTATTTAACCACTTAACATATTTGTTTTTTTTATAATGTAATAAATTTACGTGTAATGTAAAATTGTAAAAAAAAAAAATATGTAACTAAAGTTGACAAAGGTCACGGACCCCAGTGTCTGTGGAGTGTATAATAAAAAAAAAAAAATGTATCCATAAGGTTTTATTACATCACACTGGCCAGGTCATTTTCACTTACAACATTGAGTTACTCAGGACTCTGGTCTCCATATATATTTCTCACCAAATAATCAGTGAAAGCTGCTTAAAAGATGTACAGAATAAATTATATATATTGAAACAAAGCTCAAGCTTATTATGATAAAAAAAAAGAAACTGTCATCTTTTCCTTAGACATCTGGACCTGACATATTCAACCGGCTGGTGCCGATTTGTGCCCATGAAGCGTCATCCCTCTACTCGGAGGAAAAGGCCAAGTTGCTCCGGTCCATTGTGTCACAAGTTGAATCCAAGAACACTGAGCTTACAGAGTTCATGTCCTCTTTGCAACTGGATCAGCTAGAGGTTGTTGATGCAGAGCACAAGTGAGTATTTTTTTAAATATTTAACTTTGTATGTATAACATACATACAAATAAAAACAATACACAAAAAGTCGAATACTACTTTTAATTTCCCATAGTACTAGTTTGCGGGCGTCATTTTAACTACGTCGTTAGTGTGGGTCATCCTATGACTATGTGACTAGAAGACATTTTACACTAAATAAAACATTGTTCAACAAAATTTTTAGTCCCAGCCCGGTTTTTGGCGTTTCTGACTCGGTTAGTCAAAGAGAGTCAACACGTCCATAACTGTTAGAACATTAAGAATCATACCGTTATTATACGTATATTATTATTTTAGTCTTAAACGTTGGTATGATTTCGTTTTATATTTGTTTTTAGTTTTTTCATAACTCTGTGCAACACAGTGTTCTTGTCTTATTTCATGAGCATCGGTTCAGTCATTCTGGATCAGCTCAGTTTTTATAAATGGTCCCACTGCTGAGTGTGGGCCTCTTCTCATTGTGAAAAGGGTAAGACTCCACCGTTGTGGCAAGGTGTAGGTTGTGGGCCTTCACACAACTTTGAGACGTCCATCTGTCACCAGGCTGTATCTCAAGAACGATGATAGCTAGACAGTTGAAATTTTCACAGATGATGTATTTCTATTGCTGCTATATCAACAAACACTAAAAATAAAATAAATATTTAAGGGGGGCGGACGGAACCCTTCGTGCGCGAGTCCTACTCGCACTTGGCCTTTTTTTTTTACGGACACATTCCACCAGTCTGTGGTCTGGCTTTTAGTCATGCAAAATTTACTATGATTAATATTTAAGTTGTTTGTCACAGAAAACCTATTGAGTGAATCCAAACAAAAAACTATTTACGGTTTGATAAACACAAGCTATCTTTGAGTCAGTGCCTGATAACGGAAACTAAGTCATTCTTACAATATAAGTGTCCGAGTTTGAATATTGATACTG
The DNA here is from genome assembly GCA_905404145.2 of Biston betularia. NCBI lineage: Eukaryota > Metazoa > Arthropoda > Insecta > Lepidoptera > Geometridae > Biston > Biston betularia. The sequence continues at coordinate 2,472,283 of FR989863.1, forward strand.
AAGGTTGTAAACAATTTAGCACTAGTTGCGATACGCCAAGATAAAATACGAAAAATAAAATCGTATGAGACTTAATTATGACACTAATTGCGTTACACTCTGTTATCATTAACAAATCAAATAAATTTACCTATTGATACCAGCAGCTCGCCCCGGCTTCGCACGGGAAAACAAAACTCGATTAACAATATAAATATAGCCTATCACTCAATGATAATTTAGCATTTGCAAATGTGAAGATATCATCAGTTGAATTATTGAAAGTTTTTTTACAAGCTTTCATTTTCCATTTGTGATCAAATATATTTTAATCGTCATTAAGAAACTCTTATGAAGTCAATACACCAAACGGCAGTCTGGCAGCTTTGATATTTTATTATGAATAAATAAATAAATATCGGAGGACATTTAACACAGCGCCCATCTAGCCCCAAACTAAGCAAAGCTTGTACTATGGGAACCAGAATACTTAAATACTTTTTTTTTTTGTAAATACATACAGCACACCCACAGAACAAACATCGACGATAGTCACTCAAATGTTAGTCCTGAGTGGGAATCGAACCCACGCCCTTCAGCTCTCGAAGCAGACATATTACCAATGAACCAACAGGGCTGTCATATTATAAGAATAATAACTTTAGTGTGAAGACTTCTTTATTGGACTTGATTTTTAAATCATTCGAATGCGTTGTCGCCTTAACGACATAATTTAGTTACTACCAAAATTAGTTTTAACAACAACTTGTGTTAAGTATGGATTGCACAATATTTTTTTTACAAAAAATTGTTCGATGTTCGGTATTTAAGCTATTTAAGTGCGAAAAACCACAAAAACTATTAAAAATTGAGATCATATTGTCATCATCATCATCACTGTCCACTGCTGGACGTAGGCCTCTCCCAATGCACGCCACTGAGCTCGGTCGACAGCTTTTTGCGTCCATTGCTATCAATTGTCGAGATCATATTGTGGCTTATACTTTTATTTACATAGCAAATGAATGTTTCTTTATATTGTCTTCAGTTTACCTCAAGACATAGTGGATCGTTGCGCAGCAATGAATGCAAAGACTGAGATTATTCAGTCGCTCGTTGATTCCATGAACAACTTGGCTGAAATCATCAGCGACGTGGAGCACTCCCTCGTCGAGATCAAAAATCTTATTCAGGTGAGGTGAACTTGCACTAGCTTGATTAGGAAACGTCATCTTCGACAAGCATAATTAAGAAAATTAAAAAAACACGAAATGCATGACTTTTTTTTTCAAAAACTTTAAAGTCATTCTCATTCCAGATGATGTAAGGATTCTAATGATTCTGACATCTACTTTGACATACTTGGTGGTAGATTTCCTTAGCAGGAGATCGTCTAGGTAGGTACCACCGCAGTACCAGTTATTCTGCCGCTAAGCAGTAGTGTGTAGACTGTGTTCCGGTTTGAAGGGTACTGCAGCTAGCGAAATTACTGGGCCGTTGAGACTAACCATCGAAAGCCTCAAAGTAATGAGCGCCAAAGCAGCGATGCCCTGGACTTTGTTCTGTTACTCAAAGTTCTGTGTATCGCTGCAATGGTCTTGGACAGGCGTTATCTTTTACCATCAGGAGAGCGTCTCGTTCGTCTCATTACTTTTTACATAAAAAAAATTATATCATTAAGAAAATGCTGAGAATTAAATTTCTTAACGAACCTACCAGTGATGCTGGTTAGGTTACCTCCAACTGACTTACTATCATTTGTCTCTAGGAAGAAACCATGAAAGAAAAAGAGTACCAAAAAACTATGGGTCCTCGTCCTCCATCCATAGTCCAAACAGAGCTGTCACGGGAGTATCACAAGTACCACGAGGCTCATACACGAACCAATGAGAGCAACCAAGTTCTTCACAAAGCCATGACGCTACATATAGCCAATTTGAAGCTGCTCTCTCAACCGCTAGACGTTTTGCAGTTGAAGATACCGAGCATTGATTGCATTGGTAAGTTAATTTATACAGACCTGGTTACACTCCTTTGTCTCCCCACACCGATGATAGGTTCCACAGCATTATCAGATATTCTGCGGGTAAGCAGTAGTGTGCCAACATTTCGATTTGAAACATACTGTAGTTAGCAAAATGACAGGACTTTTGCCGGCCATGGAATGTCGTAAAGTGATTAGTGCCAAAGCAGCGATGACCTGTACTTTTCGTTAATGGCCATGGATGGAAGTTATTTCTTATCATCAGAAGAGCGCCTCGTTCGTCTCATTATATTTACTTTAAGAAGAAGAAAGAATAATGTAATTTACCGTCGATATATATTTTTTCTTTTTTTATGGTTAACAGGCTAGATGTTTGACTATAGCTCACATGATGTTAAGTGACGGTGTGGTCAATGGTGAACACACTTAGTCTGGGATGGAACTGGTTTTCAAGTGGGACTGCCGGAACACACCGTTAGAAGCTTGGCGGCAGATTTTCAACTAGTGGGTGGTGGTTAGCTAGAGTACCTCATTGTTGGTATTTGAACTAATCGCTACAATTTTTTTGCGATTTTAGTGTTGGTCCCGTAATTGTCCTGCGCCGTTTTTATGAATAATTTACGTTACAGAGGGTCTTGATCGCGATACGATGACAGAGATGCGTCGCGTTGTTGGAAAGGCGCGTGAGATGCAAACACAACGAGACTCGCTCATACAACAACTGCGGGAAGCCATCACCGCTGACGACATCACCTCCATACTGCTGGCGCGCAGCTCTGACAACACTGACGACATATTCAAACAAGAGCTTGAGAAACACAATCCCAAGGTAACACTTACAGATGTATGTTTTGCTTACAGAATTACTTCTTGCTGCTGCTTGCTTCATTTCGCCTACTATCCTACGGGAACAAATACAATTATTTTTTTCAAGGTCAGAGTGAATAGAGGTATCTTCTAGGTCTGCGTGCTTCATCTTCGACCACATCGTCGCTTACCATCGGGCGAGTTGGTAGTCAAACGCGGACTTAACCGTATTTAAAAAAAAAAAATATTTAGAAACTAGTAGATTTGACACATTTTTGTTTTTTCTATGCGGCATTAGTCACTTCGCAAAGCAAATGAGCCCGCGCGCGCGATATACTTTGACTCCTTGAAGAAGGCCACTATATGTAGCCAAAACTACATATAGTCGGGAGTATCCGACATAGGTAATTAAAAATTAATAAGTAAAACAAAAACACAGTATAAAAGCAATAAATTCATTGCTAGAAAGAGCGAAGATAATATATGTATTGCTGTTCCAAAGCTGTGTCTTTACTAAGGAGACTTGGCACGTTTCATTGCAAAGAAAACGTATTCAAAAAAGAAAAGGTCACTTGTTTAACCAACCTTTTTAACCGATTTCAAAAAGGAGGAGGTTCCTAATTAGGATGTTCGTTACCTCAGAACTCCACTATTTATATACCGATTTGTTTTTTTTTTATTTGAATTTTTTTTTCAGTTCTCATCAAAATCGGTTCAATAACTTTATTTTTCAACCAAAATAGCAAGAAGAAAATTAATGTTAACCGTTTAAAATGACATTGCGTATTTTGCTTTCCTATGACTTTTCAGTGGTGTTTACGCTCGCTGGAATAATTCCAATGAACTGTGAGCTGTGTTTGACCACAGCTCACCTGATGTTAAGTGACGTAGGTCGAAGATGGTAAAGCACACCTAGCCTAGAATGGGACTGGTTCTCAAGTGAGGTTGCCGGAACTCATTGTTAGATGCTTGGCGGCAGATTTTCAACTTGAGGGTGGTAGCTAGCCAGCCGAGTACCTACTAGTAAGTATAAGTAAATAGGGTTATCACCATGCTAAGGTTTCCTCACGATGTTTTCCTTCACCGGCAGCTCAAGCTCATTGTTGGGGTTTGAACCCACAACCTTCGGCATGCGAAGCGACCTCGCTAACCACTGAGTTATCATCGTTACAAACGTTAGGAACTCCTTGTGGAATGAAGTTAGTTAATTATTTTTTGTAAAAATTTACATGATCACAATTACTAATACCATCGTCGTTGTTCAGGTGAAGATTATAGAACAGAATCTAGCAGCACAAGAGAACATTATTAACCGCTTGACATCTCTGTACGCTTCATACGGCGAGTCGAGACGGTTACTGACTGACGTACTAAGGAAGCGAGAGGGGTTAATCAATGGTAAGTGATGGACTAGTTGATATTGATAGCAATATTTGAAACAAGCAGCTCGCTCCGGCTTCGCACGGGCAAACAAAACTCGATTAACTATATAGTTAATCGAGTTAATAGTTAATCGAGTTTTGTTTGGCATATGCTAGGCACTTTGTGATAATGTAGCATTCTAATGATTAAAGAATTATTCAGATCAGTCCAGTAGTTTCGGAGCCTATTTAATACAAACAAAAAATGAATCTTTCCTCTTTATATAATTAGTGTATCTAGATGTAGATGACAACTGTAATATTTAGACATATTATGATATTACGGACTTATTTGTAGCTGTCAATTTGCTCTATGAAACGTCACTTTATTCTATTGTCAATAGTTTTTGCGCATGCTAAGTAAGGGTTTAATATATCTATAAACTTAATCGCAACATTGTTTCACGAATTCTTCCCTGTTTTTTTTTAATGTATATTTTTATGTTCAAACCGGAGTTTACTCATAATTTCCTTGTTAGTAAAAAAAATAAACATAAAAACTACATCTGAATTTTTTTCCCCCCTAAAACGAAAATAAACGTTTATTTAAGCCTTCCCTTTACGGTTCAAGTTTTTCGTAAGTAGATTTTTTTAAATATGCTTGACAAGCTTGGTGTTTGACCACAGCTCATCTGATGTTAAGCAAGAGTTAATATAAATAAATAAATATCGTAGGACATTACACACAGCGCTATCTGACCCCAAACTAAGCAAAGCTGGTACTATGGAAGACAGATAACTGATAGAATACTAATATTAAATACAGAACACCCAGATATATTGTATTGTCATTAGTTGGCAATGTTTTTTAAATTAAGTCGCCAAAATTAATTTCAAATTTTTCGAAGCCAGGGAGAGTCGTTTGAAGATGAGCAAAACTAAGACGACAAACTGAGGAAGGTTAGAGAGTACCTAACCCAATGTTACAACTACTTTTTATCACTCACATCATCTCACCATCTCGTTCCAGCTTTGATAACCTCGTACGACACATATGAGGAGCTGTTGGGTAAGGCGCAGAAAGGCCTAGAGTTCTACAAGAAATTGACGCACAACGTGAACCAGCTTCACACGCGACTAAAAGGCACCTGTCAAGTGCAGGAGGAAGAGAGACAGCAGCTACTTGCGAAGATTAGTAAACGTAAGTTTTTAAATACGATAGATTTGCGTTTGACTCTACGTTTCTCATCTGTATGGCCAAGAAATGGAACAATCCAGCTTTCTTGTTTCCTGAAAGATATAATGTAGATCTTTTCAAACGTCAGTAGGTGAAACGGTTAATACGATCTTTGTGTCATTGATCTCATGCTAAGGTAATCTGTATCGTGGGGTCATTGCTTATCTTTTAGAATGCAAAATGGATTCAGTTAATTGTTTATTGACATCCTGCTATAATATTATAAATGTAAAAAAATAATGAGCTGAACAAGACGCTCTCCTGATGGTAAGAGATAACGCCTGTCCATGACCATCGCAGTGATACACAGAACTTTGTGTAACAAAACAAAGTCCAGGGCATCACTGCTTTGGCGCTTATTACTTTGAGATTTTCGATGGTTAGTCTCAACAGCCCAGTAATTTCGCTAGCTACAGTACCCTTCAAACCGGAACACAGTAATGTTTAGACACTACTGCTTAGCGGCAGAATAACTGGTACTGCGGTGGAACCTATCTAGACGACCTCCTGCTAAGGAGATCTACCACCAAGTAGAAGTACCAAGTAGTTGTTCAACGAAAAAACGGCTGAACGGATTTGTATAATATTTAGCACACGTATAGTTTATTACCTGGATTAACATATAGGATACTTTTTATTCCGGTTAAAATTCAGGTTCCTGTGGGATTGTCAAAAAACTAACTACAGGACGTATTCACTTGAAATTTGGTATAGACGTGACTTATGAAACATTATTTCGGAATAAACGGTATCGTTTATATTAATCTTGACCGACTAAATACAAACCTATTTAGTGACTGAAGTATTTTATGTAAAGAAATATTATTTGACAGCCCCGTTGGCTCATTGGTAGTACATCTGCCTTGAGAGCTGTAGGGCGTGGGTTCGATTCCCACTCAGGGCAAACATTTTGTGAATAAACAAATGTTTGTTCTGTGTCTGGGTGTTCTGTATGTATTGTAAGTATGTATTTACAAAAAAAAAAAGTATTTATGTATTCTATCAGTTATCTGGCTTCCATCACACAAGCTCTGCTTAGTTTGGGGCCAGATGGCGCTGTGTGTATAGTCCTACGATATTTATTATTTATTTATTTATTTCACGAACTTCAATTACTTTTATAGCATCAACACCAACTCCTTCCTTGACCCCGAAGCCGAGCGAAAGGAGCGACGCGGCGGCGCCGATACCGCCCGTCCCACTCGCGGGCGCCGGCAGAAAGCTGAAAGATTACCTGCCCTATATGCAAAACCGTGGCCGCAGGAGCGGTACGCCGCAAGGTGAGTGGACAAAAATAGGTATCCACAAAAGAAAAAAAATGATAACCGAACTTTTTGCTATGAAACTGACATGATTTGATACATTTTTGTTTATTAATTTGTTGAATCAAACATGAGAAATAACGTATAAATGACACTATCTATATATTTTATTATAGCCTATGTTCTTTCTATGACTGCCCTGTTATCTCATTTTGATAAAATATGTGCTTCAAGAGTTGCAGAGCGTGGGTTCGATACCCAATCAGGATAAACGTTTATGTGACGATAAAATGATTTTGAAATTTTTAACGTTTAATTCGACTATCAAGCTAAATTATGAAAAAAAGTATAATAAATATCTTCAATTAAACAAAACAAAAGAACTTAAAATAATAACTACTCTAAAAGACCGCTATCAATGGGATAAATGTTTTTTCTGTGCCTGGGTATAATGTATGTATAAAAAAATATATTTATTTATATATTAAATGTATAGTTTGGGCTCACTGAAGTTAATACAGACTATGTACAACATTTTTTTCTTACGTGTTAAGTATTTAATAGAACAATAAATAAATAAATATCGTTGGACTATACACACAGCGCCATCTGGCCCCAAACTAAGCAGAGCTTGTGTGATGGAAGTCAGATAACTGATAGAATACACAAATACTTTTTTTTTTGTAAATACATACTTATAATACATACAGAACGCCCAGTCTCATACAGAACAATACAATAGTCTCAATGTTTAGCTAATTAAAATTTTGTTACTTAACAACACTCTCAAACATGCAAACGAAGTTAGTCTATGGGCTTCGTGATTGATATTTATTTCTAAGCGTTATCGTGGCTCAGATGACATTAAATTATTTGTTCAATATTTTTACTTTCGGTACTTTCACTGAGATTCTAGGGCTGGACATTCTGCAAGATTGTATAAACAATCTTACTTTTTACTAATGTATCTATGAATCTTCTTTGCCGTAATTAATACAAAAAAAAATATTCTTATTTTACAGCGCAAGTGGAACAGGTGCCCCCTGACATGTACTACCCGGAATCGATCTACCCCACATCTATACGACCAACCCCAGTCGGCTCTGAAGGTAAAATACAAATCATTATAATAAAATATGTAATAATAATTTATGATATTGTATGCTCAATTTTGAACTTTATTGTTTTAGCTACAGATATGTCAATGCAACTACCTGATGGCGGAATATTACCTATGCAAGGACAATCTAATCCGTACGAACGCTACGCGTCGTCATACGCGACAAGCGAAACTGATCCTTACGCTTTACAGCATAACTACGCATATCCTGCCACCAGCAAGGAGTATGAAAAACCTGATGCTAATGCTTATGGGTATTCAGCGTATACGCCGCAACAGTTTGCGTCTCAAATTCCTGATCAGTCGCACCAGATTTACTCTAATCCTTACTACTCTGCTACCCATAACAATGGGACGATTGTGACCGACTCACAAGGCACTATACAATATCAGACTGGTGTAAACCAAACCAACATGGGTCAAAATATGAACCAACCTAACACAAACCAACCTAACATGAATCAACCAAACATGAACCAACCCAACATAAACCAACCAAACATGAACCAATCTAACATAAACCAACCAAACATGAGCCAATCTAATATAAACCATCCAGACATGAACCAACCTAACATTAATCAATCAAACATAAGCCAACCAAACATGAACCAACACATGAATCAACCAAACATGAACCAACCTAACATTAATCAACCAAACATGAACCAAACGAATATTCCAAACCAGTATTCGGATCCCACAAATCAAGCGACTCACTCCAATCAGTATGCAAATCACGGCAACAATCAAGCTAATATGAATGCTAACCAGTTCGGATACAGTACATATTCCTCTGGTCACGCTACGCCGATACCTGACGTCGTCCCATCAGGGTACAGCACAGATTTGAGCTCAAACTTCTCTCAGATGCAGATCAATGCGCCCAAGTTGGAACCTCCGACCACTTTTGGCGACTACACTCAGACTTATTACAGCGTGCAATATCCTCAAGCGAACACGCCAAACTCGGCCACATATAGCCACGCTCCACAGAGTGCCAACACAAGCATGGTATCAGCACCATCTGATTACAGTTCTCTGAATTACCCTTATAGCAACGAAACGCCTCAATTGGGCCAGACTGCTACAAGCGCCCCATACAGTGCAGAGCAATACTTTGCTACGACTGGATATGCGAACGTTTCTCAAGGTTATCCTACATACACTCAAGCGGATAGTGCTATTACGTCAAATACTAGCGTGGCAAATACTGTCAGCGGTTCTCAATCGTTTGGTTACACTTCTGAAGGCAACCCAAATTATGTCAACCCAGCGTTGTCGCATATGGATGCTCTTGATAAGCCGATAAAGTCGCACACCAAAGGTGAAGCTTTGTCCAGCTATGCCCCGACTTTTCAGGCCTACAATACAAATGTAACGCCTCAAATTTATTCCAATCCGAGTGAACAGACTATTCAAAATGTTCAATCGCAGATGTTTGGAAATCAGAGTGACCATAAAGGTCCACAGAATGCAACGTCACAACCGTATGCCAACCCGAATGATCAAACGAACATTCCTAGTGCGCAAGAGTCGCAAATGTATCCGAATCAACAAGATCCAAATGCACAAAACATTCAATCATCTCAAGCGTACACAAGTCAGACTGGACAAAACTTTCAGCCTACTATGAATCAAAATCAAAACTATTCCCAAGGATATCAAAATCATCCGGGATATACTTTCGATACAGCTACGGGACAACATACATACACATACGGCTCGCAAAACGCTGTTTCATACGACCCCAGCATTGCTAACGTGCATCCTCAGGCTTCTGCTAAAGATTCAAATTGGCCACCACACGGATCTTATACTAATGCGGGGATGTGCGAAACGGTACAATCGCCTTCAACCGAAACTCCCCCCCATTCAGAACAAGCGATCAATCAGCAGATTTATTACAATTCGCCGTATGGCTATGTCACGAACACGAATCAAGCGAATCAAATTCAGAACTCGCAAGAAATGCCGACCAATTACGGCGCAGATGTGAACCAATCGACTTATATGCAGTCGGGGCAGCATGGCCACGACACGAGTGTTACCTATGCAAATAATCAAGGTATGGATTTATTATCATAAATATTGTAATATGATTTTATTGAAATGTTATTCCACTTTTATATTTTAATAAAGTAGTTTAGACAGATTGATCTTTTATTTCCTTATTCCGTTTCAGTTTCAACACCAAAAGAGAATGTAACAGAACCTCCTAACTTTGAACAAAGTCATGATGAGCACAAACAAAGTCACGATGACCATAGCCATGGTCAGTATAAGGCGTCAAATGTTGACCAAAGTGTTGGTTATGAGCATGACCAAAGTGTGTCCAATGCTGGACAAAATATTGAAACTACTGATCAAACTATTAATCAATCCGTAACTGAACAGTCCTCGGACCAAATTGCAAACAATCAAGCAAGTAATCAATCTGCTCCAATTCAACCGGTGCCAGAAAAACAAGAGAATATTCCAGAAACTAATTCAGAGCCATCAGTATTCGACCTCCTATCCGGCATTGACTTTACAGTCGAACAGAAGCCCCTAATGCCGCAAATTAAAGTGCCACAGATATCTGAAAGTGCCATAATAAGACCTGCCTTTGTTCCTAAAGCAGAACCGGCAAAGAAACTGCCTCCTAAAGAGGAAGTAATCGAGAGGCCGGCGAAAAAAGACTTGTTTACTGATCCGAGCTTGTTGAATAAGTTTACTCAAGAAGTAAAAAATTTGCAAAAGTTGACTGATTCTTTGACTAATGCGACAGCGAGCGGGCTCACTGTGCTAGATGCAAAATGGAAGACGTTCCAAGAAGTTCAAGTGAGTTCTCTTCCTTTTCATATTTTTGGGCAGTTTCTTTGCCAATTTTCTTACACATAAACTTTTTTCCGCTTTTGTTGTCTCGCATTCCATATTTCTAAAAGTTTCTTTTCAAATTTTCCTGCACTAAACTTGTTTTCAGAATAGTGTCGTATGTCCTATGTCATGATACCTATTTGTTCTATATTATGTCACATTGGTCCAGCGATTTGGTTGTGATATAATTATATAGACAAACAAATCAATAGATTCTAGTATCTGTGATGTAGATAGATAGATAGATAGAAACTATATAAAGTACATCAATCATGTTTGTTCTGTGTCTGGGTGTTCTGTATTTATTATAAGTATGTATTTACAAAAAAAAAGTATTTAAGTATTCTATCAGTTATCTGACTTCCATCACACAAGCTCTGCTTAGTTTGGGGTCAGATGGCGCTGTGTGTAATGTCTTGCGATATTTATTTATTTATTTAAAAGATAGAAAATATAACAAATAAGAAACAGAGCTTTGGCCACAAGTGGCGGCCTTATAGTTAAAAGCGATCTCTTCCAGGCAACCACAGGTTGAAATCAAACAAAATGAATACGAGGTGACCTTTTTGACTTCGCTCTTGAACACAAAATACGAGAAGCAAATTGCAGCAAACAATTTCTTAGATTAAAGATTAGATTTAATTTAGTGAAAATCTGGTATCCATATAACTTTGATTTTATTTTCAGAATAAAGAAAACATGATAAGATCTAAAACGATAGCAATGCAAAACACTAGTGGCAACATCGTTACTGAGGTAGTACCATATGACGACTCTAGACTGACTTTGAAATCTGATCCAGATGCTTATATCAACGCTTCGTATTATAAGGTAAAGATAGAAATTGAGTCCGAAAGGAAAAAAACTTTTAAAAATAATTGATGAATCTATAGGTCTTCTTAGCAGGAGGTCGTCTAGGTAGGTACCACCGCAGTACCAGATATTCTGCCGCCAATCATTAGTGTGTAAGCGTTACTGTGTTCCGGATTGAATGGTACTGCAGCTAGCGAAATTACAGAGCTGTTTAGACTAACCATCGAAAGTCTCAAAAGTTATGAGCGCCAAAGCAGCGATGCCTAGAGTTTGTTTTGCTACTCAAAGTTCTGAGTATCACTGCAGTAGTCATTGTCAGGCGTTATATATCTTAACATTTTGATCGTCTCATTAGTTTCACATTAGAAAAAAAATCTAATTTATTTATTGATTGTTATGAATTTTTTTAAGTTTTTGTTTGGGCTGATATCATATCGTTTTCTTTTCAGCAACTGGCTCCTTGGTGTATTCCTTTAATAATATCTAAAAATCCGACTGAACATGAATACAGCATCTTTTGGAAAGCAGTATTAGAAAACAAAATCAGCTGTGTCGTTTGTCTTCTCAGCGAAATCGAGGTGAGTTAACTCTAGTCTAAATAGTGATGCAATTGGTCCTTCGAGCTTGCATAGATATGAATTAAAATTTTAATGCTTGTATACCATGTGGGTTTCAGTTTATTTTCTGTAAAATATTAACCTAAATCACAAATCCTATGATACTTCTACTGGGCACTGCAGCTAGCGAAATTACTGGGCTGTTGAGACTAACCATCGAAAGTCTCAAAGTAATGAGCACCAAAGCAGCGATTCCCTGGACTTCGTTTTTCTACTCAATGCTGCAATGGTCATGGACAGGTGTTATCTCCTACCATCAGGAGAGCGTCTCGTTCTTTTCATTAAAAACAAACTTTACATAAAAAAAAACTTTAATAACTTGTCGCAGATGCAAGGCAAGTCCTACTGGCCAACTGCTAAGGGTCAGTCGCTCGAACTGGATAGAGGGTCGAAAGTGACCCTTGACGAAGTAAACTGCAATGTGCATTGGACCGAGAGAAAACTGACGGTGGCGAGTGGCAAGACAGTACTGGCTGTCACACACTATCAGATCAACGTGTTTCCTGCAAAGTAAGTGCTTTTCATATTGTCTTATAGTATAGATAATTCGGTCTAAGATAAGACAATGTGCAATTTCTAATATTTTTTTTTCTTCTAATGATTTATCTGTTTGTTGTTAGATACCTCATTGTTATTACATCTAGACTAGTTGAAACTAATAAGTAATTTTAATATAACTTAAATTGCTAAGTAGAGTATAATCGAAGAATGCGTCCATCGACACTTTTCTTACTGTCTCTATTAAGGGGAAGACACTTTGTTCATGTGTTCTATGATATGATTTCTAATTTGTCCGTGCATTGTTGTCTTAGGAAAAAATACATGTATTATAATACTACTACAATTAATATTTTGGATTATTCTAGTAGCGTTATCGAATATCGTATGATACTTTATCTTGACCCTCTGATCAATGTTTTTCTTACCTGCCCTCCGAGCATGCTAGCCGAGAAACGTTAGTCTACTCACGTAAATAAGACAGGACGATATGTTCAAAGCTTTGATGTTTGTTCTAGCTTTGTTTTGTTCCGGCGAAGTTAATGAGAAGTTTGTCTACGTTTCATACATTGGCATTTTTTTATCAGCCTCTAATGTCCCACTGCTGGGCAAAGGCCTCCCTTCCCTCTTTCCAGCATTTTTTTTTTTTTTTTTTATGTAAAAGTAATGCGACGATCGAGGCGCTCTCCTGATGTTAAGAGACAACGCCTGTCCATGACCATTGCAGCGATACACAGAACTTTGAGTAACAAAACAACGTCCAGGGCATCGCTGCTTTGGCGCTCATTACTTTGAGACTAGATGGTTAGTCTCAACAGCCCAGTAATTTCGCTAGCTGCAGTACCCTTTAAACCGGAACACAGACAATACATACAGAATAGCCACACAGGATAAACATCTATGCTCGTCACACGAATGGTAGCAGACTCTAAAGTAGAAGTTCTACCAAATAAGTTAACAGAGCAGTAAGGCGGAAAACGCATGAAAAATCACGTCGCTGCATTGTATAAGTTTTCTTAATTTGTGTTATTTTTGAGTGTTAATTGCTGAATTTTGTACACACGCATAAGCAAGTGATGGAACACGTCTTTTAGTGAAATTTACTAGCACAACAACAAAACATGACCACCATGACTTACTTTTTTTATTATTTGACAGTGTCTAAGATTTAAGTAGTACCCTTCAAACCGGAACACAGTAATGTTTGCACACTACTGTTTGGCGGCAGAATATCTGGTACTGCGGTGGTACTTACCTAGACGACCTCCTGCTAAGGAAATCTACCACCAAGTAAACAGCGACATCTACCTTTCCAGCAACATTGGCATTTGCTCTGTTGAAAAATTTAGACACAATTTTCTTTTAGGATCGTCTGCTCTCCCCTGATCCTTCTAGTGGACAAAATCCTGAGCCAGACGTATGAGGGGCGGCTGAGTAACCAGCTCTGCGGCGCGTGGCTCCAGTGCAGCGCAGGGGCGGGTCGCAGCGCGCTGCTCGCGCTCGTTATATTACTGGTCTGCCAGGTGCGGGCCGGACAACTGCACCTTTGCGGTAAGACGTTACATTTTTTTTAATGGTTGACAGCAATTAATTTGTAGATGTTCTTGGTAGGTAATAAGCGCATGTTTCTGGAATTCTTCTCGCTCCAAACAAACAAACAATTAAATATTTCCTCTTTATAATAGTATAGATAGATGAATAAAATTACTTATATGCCGATCGATGGAGGTCTTAAGACAATTGCTCCAAATGCTTACGCTCAGTCGGCAGCGTTTAACTTTGAGCACTTTGAATAAACTATACAAACCACAGTGTTTTAGTCACGCATACCTTTTATTTTGTCACAATTAAATATAAAGCGTGAACCAAAACAATCATTTTCATAATTATATCTTACTAATGTTCCCCTGAGACATTATTGTTATACCTACAGGTGTGCAATTGTTTTGTTCACAGAAATGCTAGACGCGGGATGTGTCAATCTGATTAAACACAGAAGCAACGTACTTGAAGACACTAAGTATCTAGCGGACGCGTACAGAACTGCGCTCTTTTACGTCCAAGGCGTTTTATGTTCAGGTAAACTTAAAACTTGTAGCGATGATAGCTCAGTGGTTAGCGCGGTAGGTTTGCATGCCGAAGGGCGTGGGTTCAAACCCCAACAATGAGCTTGAGCTGCCGGTGAAGGAAAACATCGTGAGGAAACCATAACATGGTGGTAGGGTACTTTCTAGTACTCGGCTGGCTAGCTACCACCTTCAAGTTAAAAATCTGCCGCCAAGCATCTAACGGTGTGTTCCGGCAGCCTCACTTGAGAGCCAGTTCCATTCCAGGCTAGGTGTGCTGTACCATCTTCGACCACACCTTCACTTAACATCAGGTGAGCTGTGGTCGAATATCTAGCCTGTCAAACATAATAAAAAAAAACAGAAATTCCTCAAACTGGTTGAGGAATTTCTTTTCAACGTATCGAAGGTCACTGGTAGTAATTATGATCCCTTCCTCCAGGTACGACGACGTTCAACGGCGAAGCAGTCTCGCTCCCATCCGGTGCATCGGTCCTTCCCCCCGTCACCCCCGCTTCTACCCCCACTTCGCTCCCAAAAAACAAGTTCTCGCGAGAGTCGTTTGAAGAAATGAAGCAATCTCCCGGACTCACAAGCGGTGATATGAAAGATCCGCTTAACTTCTTGGACCCGCTGTGGAGTTTAAAGAAAAAGTGATCAGAAAATGAGGCTTTTCGTAGAACGGATGAACCAACATCAGTTTTGGATCAAACCCCTTTTACGGTTTTTGGTTAGGCTGTATCGGATCTGTTCGGTGATAATTCATTCCTTTCCGATTTTCATTCATTGAATGTATGAATTAATGTGCGTGTGTGCATTTAGTAAATGTATAAATGTTTATTACTTCAATCAACATTAATTTTATTTAACAAGTGAATAATTATTTTTTGTTCAACCTTTTGCTGTTGGTTTAAATGCATTTTAATTATTATATAATTGAATTTGATCAGAATTCTATCTTATTTACGTCACCTAGTTTAATCGATCTATTGGTAGTTTTAATTTAGTGCAGAATTTTTGGAAAGCACTATTTTCTTTACACGTTGTCGAAAAGGTCCTTTTTTAGAAAGCCTGCGGTGTTTCCCTTGTTTCCTCAATTTTAATATTGTAATGGTTTCAGTATTAAATATTTATTGCAAAAATCATTTGTTTTTAAATTGATGACAAAGTAAAAACAATAAAAACTATTTTTGAAGCTTTAGATATTATTATATTATCTAAATTAACTGAAAATGTAACATCTCTTTTTCATTGCACTATATTAGACAGCACCATTTTTTTTTAGTAAATTTTGATCTATGAATATAATTAGCTCTATTGTTATTCTTAATACAGTTGCAAATGTTTCGATTGGAGATATACATACTCCACTTTTGTCATCTTTACGTATGTTACATATTAATGTGATTAAGATTTTTAAATCGCAAAAATTCCGATTGAATTTAGAACAAGAATAAGAATTTTATTATCATGTCTTATGATTATTATAGGCACTATCGCACTTGAATAATTTATATTTCATTGTGATTATTGAACTGTATTAGCTTTTAATATCCCACTACTGGCCATACGCCTACTCTTGAAGGGCGATACCTGCCTTTAAGTATTGGTATTAGGATAACTGGGGAGGATAAAAACCGGAACAATTACTAGTTACCCAGTACGAAAGGTGCTTTCAGACTGCGCTATGACACAACACCACGTTATCGTTGGATGTGCGGGTGTGCGGTATGGCGTAATTTTATTTATCATCGGGACTTAATCGTGCTCAAAACACTAATACTAATTGCGTTAAAATCGTTTCAGAGTTACGTTTTATAGCGTAGTCTGATTGTCCGCAAAGTTGTTATGACGAGATTGCGCCTAAACCACATGTCATCGATAGCGCGATATCGTATCTGTTTCCAATGAGTAACTCGGCCTTGTGGGTGATTCTACGCAAATATTGAAAAATATATCCGACATTAGACGTTCTGTAAACCGGCATAACCAGAATGCTGATATTCCATCCGAGCGCGCAATAAAATTTGTTTTCGCCACTGTTAGGTCATTAATTTATTTTTATTGTCATGTCAAGGGCTTTGGTGGCCCTTGAATCTTTAGAATGAATTTGGCGATATACGTAAAAAAAAATCAGCCTGGGTGTTTATCGGTATTGACCACACTGTTCAATTCAAACATCGGGAGGTCTGTTGTTATATTTTAATCGCTTCTCAAGAAAGTCACATAACTGACTCTTTTATCAGCCATAATTTGAAAAGCAAATCGGACAGGTCAAGATCATTGCCAATTTTAGCGAAGATAACGTTTAGGATTTAATTTTGTTGGTCGCATTATTTGTAACTTTTTTATGGTAATTTGATATTTTAATATGTAATGAAGGAACGTGGAGAGATCGATAAGTTTATGATAGCTCAACGAGCTTACAAAATGGTTGGAAAAATGTCCGTGTCACCGACATAACTAAGCAAAGATTGTAACAGACAACAGAAAGATTAACATCCTTTTCTTGTAAATACATACATACATTAGATATACTTAGAACAAACGTTTATGTTCGCCATATAAATGTTTGTGGGTTGCCAAGGTGGGGATCCAATCCAAGTCCATTAATTCACCAAGAAGAGCAGAATGAGGGCAGAATATCGTAGTAATGCCTTTATCCGGTAGGGGACTATGATAACGGTGACATTAAAAACTATAAATTTGAATTATGGATATTTTAATTTATAACTGTATTACTCGTTTTAATGTATGTGCTTAGAAGTTAGATCTCAGACATTTATAAAAAAAAACGTATAAGTATTAGAGGTTGATTTGCATCATTTGTAATATTTAAGTTGGCGGTTATTGACATTCCTCTCTATGCGTTTTTTCTGAGTTTTATGTTATTTATGACAGTATACAAGAATGCCGTTTAGTTCAGGTAGGTAGTTCACACATATGTCCGTTGAAAGTGAATTTAAAGTAATTTCTAGTTCTTTTTTTGGGGTCGTCACTCGTCAATGATATTTGTGCGGACTACCTGACCGACATAGGTACTCGTTTATTTATTGATGAGCTATGTGGGACACAAAATAAACTTGTAATACTTAACTCGAACAATTAATCAGCTCAATCCAACAATGTCGAGCAATGAATTTAATCGCGTATACATAGTTAGTTACTGATATTTATAGCATACTCAAATAAAACAAATTGGACTGAATTATCTTTGTTTCATTACCGATTCGATAAGCGCTGTTTTTTGCTAGAGGCTAATGATTCGCCAATTGCTTTCCAAATCTTATCGCGCGGACTTTATGGAAGTGAAATTGACTGGTAGCGAATCGCAGTGAAATAGCTTGCTCTAAAAGGCCCAGAAGAAAACTGTCAATGTTGGGTGCTGGAATTTGAGGAAGGTAGGAAACTGTTCCGGGGTGGGAGCCGCCCGGTTTGCAAGTCGGACTTCGGAGGCTGCCGCGCCGCCAGTCAGGCCCGCTCCGCCGCTACGGACGCTCGTGTCGCTCGCTCGATCATCCGACCCGCGCACGCGCGCGATCTCACCAACCCACACTTGCCAAAGTGACAGTGACGTTTCGAGGGAGACATCGCAACAATAACATTTTGCAATGCGGTTTTTAATTTTTAAGTGATAAATTTTATGTGAATTATACGCGAGTGTAGTGACGATGGATTGTGTGGCGGGCTAGCGCAATGATGCGCAAGGATAATGCGGGCGCGGCCGCGGGCGGTGGCGAGTTTTCGCTGGACGCGGCCGAGTGCATCTCGCTGCAGCAGATATTGCAGGCGTTCAACTCGACGATCAGCGAAGAGCATGCCTGGGCGCTGTTTTACCAGGCCGCGCGCTGCTTCCAGCGCTGCCTTGCGGACGGCGCGCCTTGCTACCTGGTCTCCGAGCCCAGTCATGTGCTACTGCACAAGGAAGGCACCGTCCACCCGACCACGCTACTGCATCCGGGAGGTCAGTAACTTCTGCTTTATCCCCTTATTTTCTCAACATTCGTGACTTACGTCTGTAACCGATAACGCTGTTGACACCTATTGTTTATTTTGTGAACGCGACGTTTCCCGTTTCCTGGTGATCCAGAGATTGTTGTATCTCCCCTTATTTAATTTTCGGCTTACCAATATGAACTTAACAGCATCACCTATCTAATTTTACTAATGGTTGTTGTCTATCGATGTTATCAATTAGACAAGTTGATTGAATGAACTTTGTCAATATAGAAAATGAATAAATAGGTATATATCTACATAGGTACGTGTGAATATTTACTTATCTAACTTTTAGGTACTAGAAAACAGCCCTGTTATTTTAATATTGAATGATAAGATAGCTGCAGTTTACTAATTTATTAATGACCTTGTATTATTATCTATTAACAAGAAAGTTACCTATGTTTACTTTGGAAATTACAAAGGTGTAGTTAATTAATTTCTTGGGAAAAATGTTCAGTTTAATTTCTTCTATCTTGTAGGTAAGTATGCATTTACTTCCTGCGATTGCTCACTAGATAAAATACCTAACATGGAATGTATTTCTATTAAACTCATGTCACCCTAAGTGTTAAATGAGTGTGAATAGGTATAGACGGTGATGTAACTAGATTCTGCGTCAAATGAAGCCCTACGAAATCTTATCACACGCGTCCTACACAATCAATGACTGGATCTGTGAAACAATATAAACTAGCTCTATTTCAATATATTTACTATTTTTGTAGCGATAATGGCTAATCGGTAGCGTAGTCCGGTTTCACGTTGAAGGGTGTAGGTTTAACTCGCAGCATTGAGCTTGAGCTGGCGGTGAAAACATCGTGAGGAAATCATAGTGATATGGTACAGTATTGTCTAATATTCTGCTGAAGAGCTGTTATCCTGAAGTTGAAAATCACCGCAAGCACCGCACGATGTTTTCCTCACTTGAATGCTCCTCAGATGATAGCTTACCATCTTCGACCCCACCATCACATCAGGTGATGCAGTCAAACAGCTGTCAATAAATAATATCTTTTGCGATTTTTCCTAATTAGAATCAGTCCCAGAACGTTAATACACCTGCAATGCCCAACATCATAAAAAGTCGAATAGGATTTTTAAATGAATTGTAATCCGATCACTTTTTCAATATTTTTTGGATGTCAGAGTTTACGTTTACCATGCATTTGTAGGCCTAGATTTTTTTTAAAAGTATTACTGTCAATTTAAAGACTAAATATATTGTAGTGCAAATAAATTAGTTTTTAATGCAGCATATATACATACGCTATCTGCGCCCTGTGGTTTTAACCGTGTTTTCCGGGATAAGAAGTATCCTTCATTAATCCAGGATACAAGCTATATGCATTCCAAATTTCATCAAAATCCGTCCAGCCGTTTCAACGTGAAGATGTAACGAACAACAATCTAAATGTAACATCAGAGTATATTTTGTTTATCTGATTTTTAGGGCAACGTTCTTTTTCGCTTTCATTTTAATATCATCCTACCTACTTACTGTTGGTTGTTTGTTTACATCTCGACTTTGAAGTTATCTACTGTTGCGAACAGATATGTCTGTCTATATATCTGTTCGCTGTTACATAATAGCGATATGTAAATACACTTAGTAGTATATCATGACACAAGTCTCGTATAGAACTATAATATACTCTTTGGCCCGGTGGGCTTGCGAATTCACATACCGAATGTTCTAAAGTAATGAGCGCCAAATCAACAATTATCTAGACTTTGTTTTGTTAACTATAAAGTTACTCTTGATACAGCTGCAGTATAGCGTTTTGTCCATCTCTTGGTGGTAGATCTCCTTAGCTGGAGTTCGTCTAGGTAGTACTAGATATTCTGCCGCCAAGCAGTAGTGTGATAACATTACTGTGCTCCGGCTTGAAGGGTACTGCAGCTAACCATTGAGATTAACCATCGAAAGTCTCAAAGTAATGAGCGCTAAAGCAGCGATACTCTGGACTTTGTTTTACTACTCAAAGTTCTGTGTATCGCTACAATGGTTATGGATAGGCGTTATCTCTTGCCATCAGGAGAGCGTCTCCTTCGTCTTATTATTTTTAACCCCAACAATAAGTTTGAGCTGCTGATGAAGGAAAGCATAGTGAGTAAATCATAGCATGGTGATAGGGTACTTTCTAGTACTCGGCTGGCTAGCTTAAGTTGAAAATCCGTCGCCAAGCTTGCTGTTCTGGGAGCTCACTTGAGAGCCAGTTCCATGCCAGGCTGTGGTTAAACACCTAGCTTATCAACCATAAGAAAAAAAATATCCTAAAAGTATCAAAGTTGTCACAATAATGATTATGCCTAGTAATTTCTTGTTGTTTACCACTAAATTACCAAGCTTACGTCCTAAGCAACGCAGTAGGTATTGACTACAAAAACCTATCAAACGTTAAGTTTAGTCGTAGGAAATGAACTGTGTTATATACCTACAAGTATCGCTACGCTTAATGTTTTAGTCATTATCATACGTACATAGCACATCAATATTATTATAATATATAAAAGTAAAAGACAGAACACAGCCGTTTATTCACGTGAATCTGTTTATCTACTCGGCGAAATGTTTGCTCTCGCCTTTATCTCACGAAGAAAGTTTTCCTTCCTTATCAAAAACTTGCCTCACACACATTTGTCTATTTTAGTCATATCAAAACGTAGTTTTAATCACGTCATAGTTGTTGTCTAGTCAGAATCTACCTAACCGTACAATTCACACGGGTATTAGGTATGTCGGAGTTGCAATTTTACGCTGCTCGCGTGGTATCAAATCAACCTATTGTCATCAGCGATTACTAGTTTGCTACTAAACTCAAATTCTTGCTGAATCGCTCTTGCATCTTCAACCAGCCTATTGTTTCTTTTGGAATCAAATGGCCAGTTTCCAGTGATTGTTGGCTATCGTATAACAATTTCCGAGTATCTAGGCTAGGTCGGACCACCAATCATCGTTCCGCCGTCGCTTCCAACTGATTTTATTGTCGTCTTGCAATTTCTGCCAATTTTGAATGCATATTCATTGTGTTAAGATGTTTATTAGTGACCCATTTTCAGCGGTATCGATCACCGTGAACCGCGGAGCCTGAGTTAGATTGCTAAAAGCCAATTGCTTGTGGACTATTTCTGTCATCAATCGAGGCCACACTATATCAACAAAAAATAGTTTTTCGTGAGTTTTCCACGCCAAAAGCCTTTGTTCAAGCACGATACTTATACAACCAGGAACACTTAAAAGTGCGTCCAAATTTTAATAATACAAAAACAAATTTTCATAACGACTCGGATGCAAACATAATCATTCAAAGCAATTCAAAAAACTAAAGTTAGCTTGTCAGGATAAAATAAGAACCTGTCATCATTGGAAACTAGCTGTGGGTGGTGGTAGATGGACGTCTCATGGCCTAAATGGTCCTCAACCGTAAAAAACTGCACTTTTGTTCGTAAATAAACAGTGAACTGTAAAGTCAAGGTTGATTTGCTGTCCAAATAAGACTGAGTATTGACAAAGTGTTAACTCACTCAATGTAACGTTTTGTCAATGTCACTTCCGAATCTTTATGTAATCAAAGATTTACTGTTAGAACTTCTGTCTAGATACTAAATTTAAAATGTTTATTCAAGTTTACTACTGTGAAAGCTACGGCAGCCTAGTTAGGATATCGTCTGTCAACCTGGATGTCCTGGGTTCAAATCCCATAGCACGCATTTTTCTGGTGAGTATTGCCGCTAATTTCAAACAATGAAGGAAAACAAGAAAACCTGAATGCCTGATAGTTCTAATTGTTCCCGAAGATGCGTGAAGTCACACACTTGACAAGTGTTGTAGATAGTGGCTTTACCATTCTCACAATGAGATGATATTCCTGCTCAACAGTGGGACAGTTTATATAGGTATAAATAGAGTTAAGCTAAGCCACAAGGTATATTTCTTTTGTTGGGTATATTTCTTTATTCCTCTGAGGTAGTAAAGGTAGCTTTTAACACCATTTTCTTAGCTGAACTATCTTGTGTCAAATCTTAAATTCTAAACCATAGGAAGCATTTTCTGTTTTAAATAATTTTCACTACCGGAATACTGCTAAAGTTACTTGTAGGTACCTATTGCAAAAACAGTGACTACTCATTGATCAAGCAATTTAAATCGTCCTTGTGCCCCTATTTTTTGTTTTTCCTTGAGTATGTTAGATAAGTTCGTACATTTATTCATAATGACAAGAGCCTTATTTATTTTCTATAAACACTCAAAAACTTATAGTTCATGACCAAAACGTTCTTGAGCCAAATAAACAGAATTCACAGATATAGAACATAAATACATATGTAATTACTTAAATGTTACTTACTTACAAATGAATAAAAACGTAAATCTGGTAAACACCCTAAACAAAGACGCAAAAAATAAGATTAAAGATTAGAATAAGATTGTCTCAAGACCGAGACTAAATTATAAGATGAGAGACCTCCGTTCAGCAGTAGGCTAGAGTGCTTAACAATAAATTGATGGTCATGGTAATTTCACCTCGCTTACATACTTCATTGATTTTTAAACATCCTTAAAACATTAAATTTAAAAGAACTTGCTTAAGTTGCTTGTTATGTCGATTTATTTTTGCATGATAAATGCGAAAAATATAGCGCTTGAGTTGTGAGAGAATTTTAAACAGAATACTGCGGTTTTTCTTTCATTAGGTATTTACTTCTGTTACGCTCGACTTCAGACGGTCACGCTTATCGTGTAAACTACTTACATACACTTTTTTCATTGACATAATATCGCATACATTTGCGGCAGGGTTATCAAACGGTTTTGAAAAAATAACAAATATTTTTTTTATAACATTTTCTTGTTGACTAACTACCTAGTTATTCAAACTATGATAAGGAAGTTATTTAACATCGTTGTACGGCAAGCCAGTCGAAGCTATACCTAGTAAGAAAATAATAATCAATGCTGCTTGTATGCAGTAGCAGTAAATCTATAAAACTACCAATTTATTTGTTAACTAGCGGACGCCCGCGTAGTTCCCGGGAATACAGGGATAAAAGTAGCCTATGTCACCCGGAGATAGTGTAGCTTTCCAACGGTGAAAGAAATTTTGAAATCGGTCCAGTAGTTTCGAACTTATTCCATACAAACAAATAAACAAACAATCAAATCTTTCCTCTTTATAATAATATAGATATAGATATGGATGTACCTTGCTCCTGTGTGCTTAGAAAATTGCTAAGCATTTTTTTTTGTACATCACATTAGGTCCAGTGGTTGGTAGTTGGTTTACCTATTATTTGGAGCAGCTTTAAAACAACGTTCATTTATTTTAGACGGTTTCAAACAACTTTTGAAGTGTTGTTAGATTCCTTTGAATGGTTATATCGGGAAATCGACTTCGGCCTCGGCGAATGATGATTCTGTTTACGTATATAAGTTTAAGTAGTTAGCCATTATTTCTGTTTTTATTTGACTGATCTTATCGTAAATAAAAAAGTGCACGAATAGCTTTACCTAGAGCACCATTATGTAAAAGATGGAGATCTTTTTCCAGGACTGTAATTGAAAAACATTTATATAACCTAAGTTAGATAAATGTTTTTCAACAATGTTATGTGCTTCTGCCTTGGTATCTTACACGCATATTTTTGCCTCAGTACGTTCAATGCTGTTCCTCATTGTTCTGTCATTACTTTAACCATTTCTCTTCGTTTAGAGGTGCTTGGAGCCGCCCGTGGGAATCGGGTCTCGGGCCCGGAAGGTCTGCCAATCAGTTTTTTGCTAGGGTGCGTTGGGGAAACAATTCTCATATAAACAGTAACCGAGCTATTTTGAGAATAAATAAATAAATAAATATCGTGGGACTATACACACAGCGCCATCTGACCCCAAACTAAGCAAAGCTTGTGTGATGGAAGTCAGATAACTGATAGAATACATAAATACTTTTTTTTGTAAATACATACTTATAATACATACAGAACACCCAGACACAGAACAAACATGATTGTGTTTATTCGCAAAATGTTTGCCCTGAGTGGGAATCGAACCCACGCCCTATAGCTCTCAAGGCAGATATACTACCATTGAGCCAACGGGGCTGCCATATGTGGTATGTGTGTATATGTGTCTTGTTAATATGTGGGTATTAACAAGAGTTTTCCTTTTTAAGATGTTTTAATATGACGTTAAGGGCCTAACTTATAAACGTTATTTAAAGTTGACCATCGCTTGAAATGTTCTGTAGGATTGTTGTCGTCGTGAAAATAATACATTATTTAAGCCTACATGATTTAAGCCGTGGTTATAAGTAAACCTCTAATTTGAAATCTTAAAAAATTGTTTTTTTAAATTTTCTATTCTTAGCTAATTCAATTCGTATTTTAATTGTGTTTGAAATTTATTGATTAATAGTAAAATATATAAACAGAACACAAATAGGCGGAACTAATTCCGTTGACCGAGAAACATATTTCGTAAAATTATGAAAATTAAAGTCATAAAGTGACACTAATGGGCCGCGGAGGCCCTATAAAAGTCATTTGTTTTGAAAAATTGTGACATAAAATAACACAAAATCGAAACTAGGTCTAGGGATACCCTACTTATGCAGACATATGTGTCTTTTACGATCAAATAACTGTTTGTATCGGTAGTCGGTGTTTTGGACTAGATATTTCCATTTATAACCGGTCTATAATTTTGACAAAAATAGCCGTTAATGCTGACCCTAAATTTTTGTAAAGTAGGTAAATTGTTTTAGGAAAAAATCTATTGCCTTTCTTGTTTTTCCGCTGTTCCATTTCTTCTGATCAAATTTATTTCTTACGCTAATAAATCATAGCATTGTAAGCAAAAACTCACAGCGGTGTCTTTGGCACGATCGAATAAAACCAATTTACATAGGAATCCTTTAAAACGTCAATATAAATAGACTTTGCCTTCGGCTTCCGACCACAAAAAACCCGATAACAATAGCATCGATTTGAAATTTCTGGATATTTTTTCTCAAAATGAGGAGTTTGAAACTTTGGACCTTCTTGCACTGAGATAGGTGCAACGCCTTCATTTACCTGTAACAATTTTCTCGGAAGCCGTGGGTTCCGCAGGTAGTTTATCTACGGGAGTGAATGACACCTAGATGTTTGCTTTTTTACTAAGTATTTACAAAGTTACACAGCGATGGGCTGTATTAGCGGCGTAAATAAATATTACGACAGAAACCTGCCTTGCGAGCGTCGAGTGTGTGGCGCGGACTGCGGTGATGTTGCATGTTGAATGAACCAAAAACGTAAGGTGATAGTTTTGCAAATATTCAACTTCATGAATGAGATTTTGCAAGTTGGAACTTTTAACTTAAATACTGTAGTAGTGGTCTGTTATAGTAGTGTTGTAGTAAACTGTTTCCGTTTTTAATAAGTATTACCATAGGATTAGGCAAGCGTTTTGCTAACTTTCTAATTGGTAGGGGTTTTTCAGATAAGTTTATTCAATTTAAGTTTTTTAGTATCACATATTTAAGATCTAGTTTGTATCAAAAAAGCATTATTGGATAATTGTTATATAATGTTCGTAAATACTCAATATTTTATTGCATGTAAGAAGTTTAAATTGTCATTGTTATTGGGATTCAATTTAGTAAATACTTCCTAACAAACTTGTAAAGGCTTAACAGTAGTGTGGAGCTGTGCGATTTGTTTCATAATTATTCAATTTATTTCTCAAAATATTCATGCAGGCTGTAATAACTTTTTGTTATTAGGACATCATTTTTCTACGAATTTATTTTCTTGGTTAATTTCTTGTATAACTATACGCATACCTACTGGTAATCTGTTATAAATTTTAATAGCCACTGAATTTGGGCCGGAGCTGTGCATTAATAGTTTGGAAATGGGAAATTAGATCTTATTTTATAATGTCGGTTGTGAGCCATTTTATCCAGTACCATTTATTCTGCCGCTAAGCAGTAGTGTGTAACCATTACTGTGTTCCAGTTCGAAGGGTACTGCAGCTAGCAAAATTACTGGGCTGTTGAGACTAACCATCTAAAGTCTCAAAGTAATGAGCACCAAAGCAGCGATACCCTGCACTTTGTTTTGTTACTCAAAGTTCTGTGTATCGCTGCAATGGTCATGGACAGGCGTTATCTCTTACCATCAGGAGAGCGTCTCGTTCGTCTCGTTACTTTTTACATTAAAAAAAAAATATCAAAGAAAATAATATATACCTAATAATAGGCAAGTATATCCATTGTGTGATTTTTTTGTTATAAAATATAGCTAATATAGCTAACTATAGCTAATGATCACCATCATTAGTTAGGTACATAGATTAGTATCGGTATCGTTTTCACAAAAGATAGTTTAGCATTATTCATTAAGTTAACAGACTAAATCAATATCAATGTACATTCATACTTACCTAGCTATTATCTATGATTGATTATTTGCGGCCTCAAAACCTTTAAGCGTGTGACATAATAAGACTCTTTTAGTATATTGTTATAAATTAGTATTCTTAGTAGAAAGTAACTCGGTTCATTGTAATAAAGACATTATTCATGTTGTGTGACGATCGTGGACTCACGATTTTCGTGACCCGACCCCTAGACCCACAGACTTACACTCGGCACCTCACATGGCACATATTCTTTTTTTTTTTGTTTTTGGCATCGCACCTTGTGTATTTGGCAGTGTCAAGCATGTACACTTTCAAATAATGTACGATATGTCAAATGAAATAAGTCATAGACAAAGTCATAAAGTTAGGATCAAGTACAGCATGTCGTAGTAAAGTATTAGTGACAAGCTTCGGTGGGGTTTTGGATGCAATACAAAAAGATTTTTAGCCATATGATTATCACTTTCCTACACTCGCGCACGTAATTCCGCACTAAAATACAACTTTTTTTATACACAAACACTCGAAAAAAAACAAATTAATTTTGGAAAATAATGCAATGATTTTTTTGAGTTCCCGCCAAAACTCCGAAAAAATAGTGTTTGACAACGAGTAAAAAAAAATATGAACAAAGAGCGTGAGACGTTCGGTTCAATCTTAAGTAACATTAACGATAAATTATTGCAACTATTTTTGTGTCGTATACTCGCATTAAATTAATTGAGATTTCCACAGTTTAAGACTTTGTTTTTGTTTTTCTTTTTATGTGAAAGATTTATTTAATGCCGACTAAAAAATTACAGCTAAACAATCCTAACAAAAGAGTTCCCGAATAAACGAATCATTTCAGGTACTTATATAGGTACATTCTTGGCTCAAATGGTGAAATAGTAGGTACCTTTTTAACTTGCAATTTAACTGCCTAGGTATTAATATCAAGAAAGTTTTTTTTTCTGAAAATGAGAACAATGCAGATTTAAGGCGGTTCAAATGAGATACTTCGGCGAAACAATAGCCAGATTCCACGAGTTTCGCAGCTCGGCGCAGATTGATGGACCTTACTAACATTCATCTTGTTACGTGTTATAAATACAGTTTCCGACATACTAGACAAACTTTACTGTAGTTTTACAACCTTCAATTTGTTGAAAGTCTCAGTGTAATTAACCGAATAGCACGGATTACCTAACATTTCGTGCGCTAATAGTCCTAGATATAAATTCGACCCAAGCTTGTTGGTAAATAAAAGACAAATCTAAATTCTACGACCCGCGAAGTTTGAACACAGAAAGATCCGAATACACTTTCGTTGCTTTGATTATATTTGATTTACCTTTTAAATGTTCCGTATTTTGAGTGTTATTCAACCTCCATACCTACAGCAAATTTGAAACGGAACGTAGCTAAATAAGCGACATGGAAAATACAACTCTTTCTAGTTTTGCTGTAAGTTCAAAATTGTACGCCGTTATTTATCTGCAGCATTGGTACGGTGTGTCGATATAATTTCGTCGTAAGGCTCGTAAGGCTTGGTGCCATAGATCTTAACCCAGTAACCCCATTATATTATCTGCTCATACCACCATGAAGATCGACCTGCATCAATAATCTCCCGCAGGAACCTGTCAGATCAGTGATATGATAACAAAACAAACACAACAAGTCGTTATTACTTAACCGGCAAACAAAGCTTCATTCAGCGAAAACAATCGCAGCCTCCGAGCGGATTTGCATTGTCTCTATCGCATCTTCACGGTTTACCTGCCGAGTGAAATTAGGTACGTTTTATGACGAGAGCAATTCAAGACTCAGTTAAATGCTAGTCTTTAAAACTTTTTGAACCAATTTATTATTTCGCATAAAATTTCAATATAAGTTCACTATATTTTTGACTTCACTACGTGATAGGTTTGGTTATTTTTTTTATTAACGTATTACTATTTCGCGCCAAAAATCCACGATCTAAATTTTTTTTAACCAAACGTCTAAGGATACTGGTTATTGAGACGAATCTAATGATACCTTAATCTTTTCAAGGTCAGAGTGAATAGGTATCTTCTAGGTCTGCGTGCTTCATCTTCGACCACATCGTCGCTTACCATCAGGCGAGTTGGTGGTCAAACGCGGACTTATCCGTATTAAAAAAAAAAAAAAAATTGTCGTAATCCATTCGGCCGTTTGGAAGATATATTGAGGTAATAAAGAAATTTACATACACATACATACAAGATACGGGTAAAAACAATTTTTTTTTAGTCGTTGGTTTTTTTCTTATTTCTATTCGGTTAGCTAAATTACACGTGAATCCAAATAAAAGACAAATAGGTTAAACATAAAATACACAATAAAAAACAAGTTCAAGCCACGTCGATTTCTATAGTAGAGTTAAAAATATCTCTTCACGCTGACTTTCAAAATACTTAAGTGGATTTTATTTTATTAAACAGGACGTACGTTCCTTCATTAACTGTGTACTTTTATAAGTGTGGTAGCTATATGCAATCGGAGTGGTATGAAGGATGTACCAATTCACTACAAGCGTCATTGCAAATTGCAGATTGGTCAAACGTAGACACTGCTAAATAAAGATTGTCACATCATAAACATGCAGCTGTGTAAGTATAGACGAGAGGGTGGCAACTTCTGATTCAGTGTAGGCGAAGGTCAAAATGGATCGATGCGCAAGTTAGTGTTCTAGTGTTTATTGCAACATTGCAGTTTTACGTGAAATTAATTTTAACAGCTAATTCAAATAAGTAAAACAAAAATGTATTTCAAACAGGTACGTATCTTTATCTGCTCAGATAATAAATTAAGTACTTACGACTTAGCAGTATGCCACTACTGTCAATGTCGTCTGCAATTTTTTTTTTTTTTTTTAATAATTTGCCCCTTCGGGTAGGCTAAAGCTATAAAGCCATACTGCCTTGTCTTAAGTGTTATTTCTGCTGTATCTTAGCTATGGTTATCGTCAAAGTCGTCTTAGTCAAGTCCAGTTCGTGTCAGTTCGTGCCAGTCATGCTATAGTAAAGTTAACTTTACTATAAAGCTTCGATGGAGTTTTGGAAGCAACACGAAAACTCATGTTTCACCACATTATATCATTTTCCCACACTCGCGCTTGTAATTCGGCACTTTATGAATAAAACACCACCATTTTTATGCATAAACACTCGACAAAACACTAGTTTTGGAAAAAAATACAACGGAGCGACACGACTCTTCCCGCGTTCCCGCCAAAACTCCTCGTCTGCAATAACTTTTAATTGGTGCCATAGATATTATTACAAAAGAGATAGACACTGTATAGTGTAAGGACGTATGCAAATAGGCCAAGAGGTGTCTTTCAACTAAATACCTCCTTTTTTTAAAAATTTTGTTCACAAAACAAATTACAGTCGATTTCTCGTTCTGGCGTTTAACTTAAATGCTGTATTAAAGAAAAATATGACAAGAAAGGATACCGAGACGAGTAGGGATGACAGGTTTTTTTCAAACCGTCTGTAAATTATATGTTTTTTAATAACGTACCACATTAGTTATTTCAATGTTGTTATCACAAAGCTACAACTCTTGAGCAAATTTAAACATTCAAGAGCATATATGAAAATAATTATTTAAATGAAATCGTAATGCTTCCTTTCTTCTCATTCAATCTTAGAAATAAATTGATCACGTACAGACACGTAGGAGTTGATGAGATTTCAAAAGAAAATCATACCAATAGTATATAATAATAATAATAATATTCTTTATTTCAGGCCTAAAATAATCCCATATAAAAAAATTAAAATTTACATTTTAGCAAAGTTAAGTTAAATTAAGTTTTACTCAATCTAAAATCACAGACTAGTAGTTATCTATGATTCGCACTCTGGTGCACTTTCCTCCACATTTTAAAAATTGGACTTCTGTAGCAGTCACTCAGGCCTCGCAAGATGCTATTTTTCGAATGTATCAACCCATTCCAGAAGGAAGCCACTCTGGATCTAATGACGGCATATATTATATACT
This sequence comes from Biston betularia, assembly GCA_905404145.2. NCBI lineage: Eukaryota > Metazoa > Arthropoda > Insecta > Lepidoptera > Geometridae > Biston > Biston betularia. The sequence continues at coordinate 2,503,300 of FR989863.1, forward strand.
CGTACGTCTACTTAATTCGTGCGAAAAGTTAAATTGTAAAAGAAATATACAGTGATAAGATAAAAGATACCAAATCTATGGCATGTGTGACCACAACAGGTAAGTAGAGTAGGAAGTGGGCGCGTCATGGGGTGTCGGGGCTTGCCTGACCAAGGTCGCGCGATCGATACTCGAGTACTACCACGTAACGCAAAGAGCCACAGTAAATTCTATAGATGGTAAACTTTTTATTTTTATTTTGACATCGCTCTTTGTGTATCTTGCTATAAGATTTGATTTGTGTTGTTATTTTCTTGTATTTAGATGTATTCAAGTGAAATAAGTCTGAGTGACAAAGCCACAAAAGTAAGTCAGAGTAAAGTTCGATCATGCCATAGTAAAGTGGCGGCGACGAAGCAATACTAAAATACATGTTTCACTTATCAAAATCACTTTTCTACATATAGTAGGTACGTGCACGTAATTCGACGTTTAATGAACAAAACATTTTTTTTCACGATTTCAGAGTTTGTTCCATAGTAAGTAAAGTGGTTCATAATGACGAGTATAATAAATAATTAATAACTTTCTTTCGGCTTATTAATAAAACCCTGTTAAAAACACTCGAAAAAACACCAGTTTTATTAATACACTTAAACAATATGGATTTCCGCGTGCGTACTATTTTATTAAATTTATTATTTACACTCCACAGACAGCAGGGTCAATGACCTTCATCAACATTTAATGATCTTACTATTGAACGTAAGAGCGATGTTACATCTTCACCGTTAACGATGCCAATAGGTGTAAAGAAGGAAGTGCCAAAACAGCCAACGACGCCTTTTGATGACATCATTTTTGAAACTAATTTACAGGACATAATATAAGAAATATTTTATTAATTCGACGCGATAGCTTACCACGGAATGATCACCGTTTTATAAACATTGCAAACATTGCTACATGAATCCCAATTTTACTCAAACTGCATTTTATAGTGAAAAATATTTTGTACATAGCGCATTTTAGATAAACGGTGGTAGTAAAAGAGTTGAAGTACTGTACCTACTATACTTGTACTAGACTATGAAGTTCTTGATATTTGAACCAGATTTTGGTGCAAACATCTCTTAATAGCCTGGATTGTTTTATAAGCTAACTACATCCCGTCCCACTCACGTACGACATTCAAACATCATTAAAGTCGGCATGCGAATGGAAATACTGGAGAGGAACCGAGATGTTTCGGCATATCCTGGAGTAGGAACCTACCGAAGACAGCTTATTAAATTTCATATATGACAAAAAAAACTATAGTATACACTTATTATACCTACTTTACATTCTACAGTGATTTTACTGTGGAATTTATTTTACGTCACCACTGGGTGAAGAATTGAGGATCGTGACGTCATTATCTCAAGATATTTTAAGAGATTGCGTAAAAGATAGCTGTAGGGTAAAAAAAGGTTTTCGTGTAAACACCTCACATAAACACACAACAAGTGGGCGAAATATCTCTGGTGGGTAAACAATTTTTAGTAATTATTCGAAAATTTTCAATCAATCAGATGTTTTGGTCTACTCGCAAAAATAGGAAGTAGATATAGTTATTTAGTTTACAATTCAGTAATTTACGTAAGTGTTATATTTTATTCCCAAAGCTACGATTTCGAAAGGTAATGCGACCATACCACACCCAAAATGACGCTGGTCTCACACGCAGTTGAAACTTGAGAACTAGAATATATCGCGTGAGAGCTAGCCCTTAGTTGCGAGTATTAATTGGATTGATGTAATTGTAAGGGCTTGGTCACATTTTAAAGGCTTTCGATTCTTGCATGGTGTTTACAGATTTATAACAAAGTTATAGGTATAAAACAAATGCTTGTTACTTTATTATGTATATATAACTTTAATAAATACAATAATTAGGTACCACTTTTGGCTAGATGAGATATTCACTAAAGAATCGTCTCCACTTGAGAAAATAAGCATTAGCTTAGCAGATCATCATAGGTGTCGATGATAGCTACCCTATTAGCTCATTTGTTAGAAGGGCGGGGTAGTAGGGCGTGGGTTCGATTCCCACCGGGACAAATATTTATGTGACGATAAATGTTTGTTCTGTGTCTGGATGTTTTGTATCTACACTAATTATATAGAGGAAAGATTTGATTTTTTGTTTAAACAAACAAACAATTCTTGAATCTTGAAAGTCTTGAATAGGCTCCGAAACTACTGGACCGATCTGAATAATTCTTTCATCATTAGAATGCTACATTATCACTGAGTGACACAGGCTATATTTATATTGTTAATCGAGTTTTGTTTTCCGTGCGAAGACGGGACGGACCGCTAGTGTATTAAAGATATGAATTCACAAAAACAATCCTGTGTTGTGTATCGAACCCACGCCTTACAGCTCTTGAAGCAGACATTCTACCAATGAACTAACAGGGCTGTCATAAGAAAGATGATGGCAACTAGAATGACAAAAAAAAGGCGCACAAGTGGAATGACACTATTACAATCACGTATGGACATCCGATACATATATGGATTGCATGGAAATATGTGGATTGTATTTAGATTGCAAAAAATATCTGAAGGTCGTTATTGATTAACCATCGAAAGTCTCAAAATGATGACCGCCAAAACAGCGTTGTCCTTTGTTTTGTTATTCAACGTTCTGGATACCAATGTTAAGGTCATGGACAGGCGTTATCTCTTACCCTCTCTTAGTAAAGCGTCTCGTTCGTCTCATTGCTTGTCCATGAATAAAATCTTGTATAAAGAATGGAATACATTTTTTTTTTTTTTTTTTTTTTTTTTTTTTTTACATTGAATAGGTTCGCGCTTGACCACATCCTGCCTGATGTGAAGCATCGATGCGGTCTAAGATGGAACACGCTTACCTAGAAGGAACCTGTTTACTCTTGACTTGAAGACACTCATATTGTACCTTTCGGGAAACACAGACTCCGGCAAAGAGTTCCACATCCTCGCTGTGCGAATAAAGAATGTGGACTCAAAGCGTTTAGTGCGCACATGGGGAACATCCACCATGTACGGGTGTCGCCTCGGTCGCGTTTGTCTGGCCGTCCGGTAGTAAAAAGGGGCAGGGGGAACCAAGTCGTGCAACTCCAAGGCACAATCTCCGAAATGTATCCGGTAGAAAGCCGATAGACAGGCGACCTTACGTCGATGCTCGAGGCTTTGCAGCCGAGACTTCACTAAAGTGTCATTGCCTATCAACCTCTTAGCGCGCCTCTCGACTGACTCCAGAGCCTCAAGCTGAAACTTGGCAGAGCCGTCCCACAGGTGTGAACAGTACTCCATACACGACCTAACCTGTGCTTTGTATAAACAAAGCAACTGTTCTGGTGTGAAGTACCGTCTTACCTTGGCGAGGATGCCTAGCTTTTTTGCAGCTGTTTGAACTTTCGCCTCAATAAATGAGCCGAAATTGAGAGTTGTCGAGAGACTGACACCAAGAAGTTCAAGGCTGTCTGTTATCGGCACGGACACACCCCGGAAAGAGGGAGACAGTAAAAATGGTCTCTTTTTGGCGGAGAATAAACACGCCTGGGTCTTTGCAGCGTTGAACCTGACCAGGTTGGCATTGCCCCAATCGGAGACTGCCTGAAGGGACAGGTTCAAGCGCTCGACCATCGCCTCTCTGAGGGACTGGATCTCAGGACCGCTTGTTCGTGCGTCGGACGTATAACTCTCTACAACTGTGCTGTCGTCTGCGTACCCAAAGATACCGGGCTTCAGCAGATCGTTGATATGCAGCAGAAAGAGAGTCGCAGAGAGCACTGACCCCTGGGGAACACCAGCATTGACTGTCATTCGACCTGACGAGCGACCGTCAACTAGCACCCGCAGCGATCGATCCCTTAAGAAGTCCGAAATCCACACGCAGAACCCAGCGGGCAGGCCGTAAGAAGGAAGCTTGCTAATAAGGCTATCGTGCCAGACCCTGTCAAAGGCCTTTGAGATATCCAAGGAAACGGCAAGCGCCTCCCCGTGTTTCTCGATGGCCTGGCTCCAGATGTGTGAGACGTACGCTAGAAGATCCCCAGTGGACCGGTTTCGGCGAAAACCATATTGACGGTCACTGAGGAGATCATTAGCTTCTAGGTACGTCAAGAGCCTCTTATTTAGAACACGTTCCATACTTTTACAAAGTATGGACGTGACCGAGATGGGCCTGTAGTTAGCAGGGTCAGCACGGCTACCTTTTTTGGGCACAGGTTGCACGTTAGCAAGCTTCCAAGATTTAGGCACTTGCCCCTTCTCAAGAGAGAGACGAAAAAGGCGCGTTAGCACTGGAGACAATTCAGGCGCACAAGTCCTCAAGACAATAGCTGAAATACCATCAGGACCACTAGCCTTGTTCACGTCCAAATTGCGTAACGTTCTGCGAACCTCCTTTTGGCGAATAAGTATGTCATACATGACTGTTTCGCAACTAGACGAAGTAGGAGGTATCGCGCTACCAGCATCCAGACGCGAAGACTCCGCGAAGAGGGAGGCAAACAAGTTTGCTTTCTCCTCGGCAGTGTGAGCCAGCGTCCGATCAGGCTTCAGCAGTGGAGGCAGTGAGGGGCGGCAGAAGTTCGCTTCGACCGATTTAGCCAGGGACCAAAACGCTTTACTACCAGCAGGGTAAGAAGCCAGTTTGTTCCCTATTCGACTAATATGATCAAAGCGCGCCCTCTGCAACACCTTTTTGCAGGACTTGGCAACCCTGTTAAAAGCTTTCTTCCTCTCGTGTACATCCCTCGACTTTCGGCTACGAGCATCGACCCAGGCCAGATAAGCCTGATGTTTGAGCGCTTCAGCGCGTCCACATTCAGGCCCAAACCACGGGCGAGCTTTGCCAGACAGTGGCAAGTCAGAGAACGGAATGAAATATTCCATTCCCAAACGCAGCACATCTGTCACGGCTTCCGCACAGGTCGAAGGATCACTGGAAGAGAAGCATACAGGCCGCCAAGGATAGGATGCGAAGAAAGTCCTCATCCCATCCCAATCTGCTGACTTGTATCTCCACATCCGTCGTGTGCCACAAGGGCTGGGGTCAGGCGGAGAGTATACAGATACAGATTTCACCAGACAGTGGTCGGACTTACCCAATGGCGAAGAAATCGACACTGAGTATCTGTCTGGATCAGTAGTCAGCAGAAGGTCCAGGCAATAAGCTGTGTGCGACTCAACATCGGGTACCCGTGTGGCCCCTTGCACCAACTGAGTGAGATCTAACGCTAAAGCAAGCTTGCGTATCTCGAACCCAGCATGGTCAGTACATATGTATTTCTAAAAATATTATCATAACATTAAATAATATAAACTAGTCTTTGTGTAACACCAGCGGTCCACCGGTAGTTGCGGAGTGTTTGCGTCATATCGACAGATAACAGAAGACCTTTGATTTCGATAACGTTAATGCTTTAATGCTGAAAAATCTGTTGCTTTTACTACAAACATATATAGGTATTAATTATATCGGTATTAATCAATAATGTACTCACTGGAACTCGGAATGGTGACTAAATTGCGATGCCACATTATTAAATAAAAAAAATAAAAACAAAAAAGCCTTTTATTTCTTACACAATTCACACTTAAACAATACAAACATAAACTTATTTCCAATTATAAATAATTATATTGGCTGCGGATGTATATAATCGCCTACCAGAGAGTATAAAAAATGTGCCCTCACGGCACTCATTTAAAATATGTACTAAGAAGTGGCTTGTGGAGCAAGCATTCTACAAAGTAGATGAATTTCTACTAAGAGTAGACTAGTTAAAATTTAAACCAATAAATTTATTTTTGTAATTCGAATTAAATTAATGAATTGTGCATTGAAAATTATTTGAATGTTCAAGGTATATATCTAGTTTTTTTCCGCTTAACAGTCGTTCCAGTTCCAACAGTGATGAGGACTTAAATTAAACTATCATTTATTATCTGAAAATTATTTATTTATCAATTTATTTTGCGAACTTAATTTTATTTTTTTTGATTATTTTGATGTATTGTTGAATTTTATTGATTTAAGAACCCCTTCGCTCTCGAAGGTGAAGGCTTCCTCTAGAGATGTCCATTTATCCCTGTTCTTCGCTGCCTCTATCCACTGTTTGCCAGCCGCTTGTACAATGTCGCCTGTCCACCGGGCAGCTGGTCTGCCTCTCTTTCTGGTGCATGATAGACCTTCCAGGATGTTATCCTGGTGGTCCATCTTATATCAGTAAGTCTGGCTATGTGTCTATGTCTATGTAAATTACTTAGGTACCTATAGGTAACGTCTATTTTACTAATATTGTTTAGTGTTTCAATACCATTTAAGAATATGTAATCAAAAATATAGAATGGTTTCAAATGCGCAATTGCTACGCAAGTTCTACGCGCTACGCTATTGGGTTACTCAATGCTACGCAATATACTATAGATATACATACATATTATGTACTATTAGTGTGTATGACAAACACTTTATTTTGTACAAGCGGACGCCTCGCGGTTTCACCCGCGTAGTTCCCGTGGGAATACAGGGATAAATAGTAGCCTATGTCACCTGCGGATAGTGTAGCTTCCCAACGGTGAAAGAATTTTTGAAATCGGTCCAGTAATTTCGGAGCCTATTCAATATAAACAAACAATCAAATCTTTCCTCTTTATAATAGTGTAGATTACAAATGTCAGGTTTTGTTCAACTGATCTTTATATTTTAGTGAAAAATAGCTATAATTCTTTAGACGTAACGAGCTCTTGATTATTCAGTTGTATCGGTCATATCAATATTTTAATCAACATATCAATTTTGATATTATTACATTTATCAACATGTATATGTTGATATTCTTTTGGTACATATCGCCAGCTATTTTTGCGACGTGTGAATCTGGTTTTTGCAAGAATTTCCCAATAACAAAACAAATAAAATACACTTCGTAAACATTCCAACATAGATTACGTTAATTTTGTCTCGGTTATGGTAAAATTCGTTTCGTCCACAAAAGAATAATTGAACGCTTTCAAATCGATATAAATGCACGCATTGTAATCGAAATTTCACTTTCTTTTCTATCCATATAATAAACCTTTTGTGTTTTAAGTATAATGATATGTCAGTAGGTACTTATATAATTAAATTAAGATTCTCTCATGGTACTTTTTAAAATTATAATATTTATGACTAAATTAATCTTCAGTTCACTGCCCCTTCTATGGTTTGAGTCTTGCTTCAATATAATCGATTAAGTGTGCGATAATTGTACCGTGTTCGATTATAAGCAATCGATTTACTTGTTACATTTTTCTTGTTGTTCTTGTTTGATTTTATTCGTTATTTAAATAAATAAATATCGTCGGACATTTCACACCGCCATCTAGCCCCAAACTAAGCAAAGCTTGTACTAGATAACCGATAGAAAACTCATATACTTTTTTGTAAATACATATATAATATATACAGTGCACCCAGACACAGAACAAACATTTATAGTCACATTAATATTTGTTCTAGTGGGAATCGAACCCGATATTTCTCGAACCAGATATTCTAACAACTGAGCTAACAGGGCAGTCGGGACTGGGCAGGGCAGTTAGTAGTCTAGATAGTAGTAATTTTGAATAAACAAAGAAAATTGGTTAGTCACAGTCATGTAGTCATTCTTATTTAGATTGTAGCGATGATAGCTCAGTGGTTAGCGCGGTCGGTTCGCATGCCGAAGGGCATGGGTTCAAACCCCAACAATGAGCTTGAGCTGCCGGTGAAGGAAACCATAGCATGGGGGTAGGGTACTTTCTAGTACTCGGCTGGCTAGCTACCACCTTCAAGTTGAAAATCTGTCGCCAAGCATCTAACGGTGTGTTCCGGTAGCCTCACTTGAGAGCCAGTTCCATTCCCGGCTAGGTGTGCTTTACCATCTTCGACCACACCGTCACTTAACATCAGGTGAGCTGTGGTCAAACACCTAGCCTGTCAGCTAAAAAAAAAAAAAGATTAGGAGCGATAGGTCCACACTGCCTTTTTGAAGTACCGGACCGAGGCTCTAAGCTGCTGGCACAGTAGCTCCACTGAGTAAAATAGAATTATTGTTAATTTAATGGTGAAAAACAGTTGCTTCGTTGCGGTGACGTCATGTAGTCATGTTATTTTTATTCATTTATCAAATATTATAATCAAAAGTCGGTACAAATTAAATTATGTACAGAAATGAACGGTTAAAATTTATCGGCGGAAATGCGCTCCCAGTCCCAGTTTCGGTCGGGTTTTGTTGATATTGTGAATACTCATAATTATTCGAGCTTATATGATTGAGTTATTTTCTTTGATGTTTGAACGTTGTGAAAATGAAATAATTTTGCCTTGAGTCGGGAGGAAGCGATTTCAAATGAAAACTCATGATGTAAATAGAAATAAGGATTGTGTGTATGCCTCGAGCATTCATGCTCACCATCGAAGGCTCCTTCTTGCGGCGGCGTCGTGTGTCGGGTCGCTCTCTTCCCTCAGATATGGTTGAGGAGGGCGATGGCTGGCACATGCGTCATACTCGTGATCGGGTGCTGCTTGCGGGTCGCTGGTCTGCTCGCGGTATACACACAATCTAGTACCTACTTTAACCTTAGATTAAGATTACTAACGTAACTTTCCTCTTTTTGTAATGTAAAATTGTAAAAAAAATATGTAACTAAAGTTGACAAAGGTCCCGGACCCCAGTGTCTGTGGAGCGTATAATACAAAAAAAAAAAAAATAGTTTAGTTTATTTTTTAATGTAAAAGTAACGAGACGAACGAGACACTCTCCTGATGGTAGGAGATAACGTATGCCCATGACGATCTCAGCAATACATAGAACTTTGAGCAAGAAAAAATCCAGGTTATCGCTATTTGGCGCTTATTACAATAAGACATTAAATCTGACTCCAAACTAAGCAAAGCTTGTACTACAGAAGTCAGATAACTGATAGAATACTTAAATACTTTTTTTCCTTACAATAAATACAGAACACCCAGACAAATAAACATTAGATGTTTATTCTCAACAGCTCTGTAATATTGCTAGCTGCAGCTGCAACACAATACTGTTCGGCGGCAGAATATCTGGCAACGACCTCCTGCATCAGTCCTGTATAAAATGGATAATACAATGGACCGTTTCCGGCAAATTACACTTCATGCTTATAACATTCATTTTTAGATGAAATTTGAAATGCAGATAGTTCAACACATACTACACTTTATCCTAAAAAAGGCAGGTGAAACAGCGGGGCCTAACATGTAGCGTCATATTAACCTACAAACTGAATAATGTAATACCTATCGACCTATGTACTCGTATATCGGAGGCAGTAACACACAACGTAATGCTCGACTCGTTTGTTTGATTTCCCTGGAGGCTACAGCTCCACATTCTGTTGTTAAATATGTGAGAACAATAAGTAATTATTCTATTTCTATGCAAATAAGAAGCGATACCATATTTTATTATCGAATAGTAACATTTAAGCGTGTTTGATTTAAGTCTGAAATACGTTTACTTTAAAAAAGTAGTTCATTTTAAACACAGATCAGAAAAAAGAACAGATACCATGTCATGTTGAAAATGAGTGAAACCTTCTACAATTTTTTTGTTTGTCCTCTAAAACACAAATACGTCAGTACAGTATTTTGTCGTAAGGATATTTATTAAGCGTATTTGTATGAGAGTAGTTCGCGTGCAAGCATAAAAGGTAGTGATTAGCAGTCTTCATTTTGTGATTTTACCTTGTCATATTTAGTGATAGATCTCCTCAGCAGATGATCATCTAGTACCAGATATTCTGCGTATATCATACGACGTATTTTGGTACGGTTTTCACTAACATTTAGATATCTCTTTACGATAGGGTTGTATATACCATACGTTATAATGAAACTTTTGTGTAATTGTAGAGAAGTTCAAAGTTTTACAATCAAGTCGCTAAAATAAGTTGCATCCGTGCGAAATCGGGGCGGGTCGCTCGTGTTGTATAAATTATACCAAAATTTCATTTGTTGTGCAATACATTTCAATAGATTTCAGTATAAACTGCATAACATTACATAAAATAGGAAGTTAAACAAAAATGTAATTGTGCAATTCCATTCGATGGATCGGGCAATATTACCCATGAATAAAATAATCGTTTATGACACAATATCGTTTCAATTTGACGTATTAGGCATAAATGGTTCGACTTTCACATCCCACTGTCTATTGCTCAACAAATATTTTGAAACATGATCATCGATACCTTATTAAGTAATTCGTTTAAATATATTATGCGTGATGCATCGAAATTAAAAAAATTACATGCACCAACTCGCATCGGGCCGGACCTTATACTTACGCAATTATTTGTATACGTAGTGTAATGAGGCATTTATATAAATTGATGAACCACGAACACTCTTACTCAATGTTCGAGTTAAAATGAGTGATACTCCGAATGATAGCAATGACAGTTTTATGCGTCGTCGTTCGAAAATCGGACGATGTAATGAGCGCGTTTCCCATCACTATTACTAACTAATGCTCGCCGAATGTCGGCTTCATTGAGACTTATTGGATTGCGTTTAATGCGATTGTTTTGCTATTTGTGGTTATGTTGTATAGCATTTTGATTTATCATAAAATTTTAGGTGATTATTATTTACTTCTCGTTAGTAGCAAATAATTATTACCATTGAAAACTACTGCAATTAGTTGGGAGGTATGATTACCAATGTGGAGGTTCTTGGTTCGAATCTCATGGCACGTTCTTCTTTTTTTTAATTATTTAAGTGCTTATCTAGCTAGCTCTAAACGGTGAAGGAGAACATTGTATTGTGAAGAAACATGCATGTGTAAGAATTCTTAATGATCGCGAAGTTAGTGAAGTCTGTCAGCCAGCACTTGGCCAACCTTACTCAAAATGAGAAGGGGCCCGCTCCCAGCAGTGGGGCAGTTTATAAAAATAAGGCATATCCGCGGAACTATTAAATATCTTATATAAAGTGAAATTAAAGTAAATGGAATAATAATGCAACATTGTATTGTTACTAATTAAATTAAAACGTACTTGCAATTGTTAAAATGCAGAAGAGTCAATTGGCAATGACAATGAAATAATTAGCTCGATCCTGAAAAAAGTCGTGAACAAAATTCAGACACCAATTAAAAGTATCACTTAAAAGAACATGTTTCTCAATTCTAAAACCATTTTCACAATTTAGGTGAAATATCTGGTAAACTCGAAGATATTTGCGAACCAACGATACGATACGATCTTTGGTCGGCTAGTCGATCATTTATCGAGTCGACCGACCGTGCACAATTGCCCATCCCTAATTCGACCGCGTGGTTTGCAACTCTTTTCTTTGGATTATGAGATAGACGTAACTAGCGTGTTCACATCCGTGGGAATAGCGATTATAGGTGCGAATTTCAGCCACGACGAATCGTCTAGATCTGAGATAAACTCGAAAAAACTACACGTTAACTATCTTAAACAGTCCGTGATGGAAATCAGCATACTCCTCGTTTCCTTTTACGGTATTCACCCTTTTACGTAACGATGACTGTTTTTTGAACATTTCCAAAAGTTGGCAAAGCAAGTGGGTGCGACTGTGAACGTTTTATGGGTTCACTACCTTTTGTTCTGACTGCGTTAGTCAGATCTATTGTGATGTGAATAATGCTGTCAAATCTGCGATCTACGTGGGTAGGTGCTATGTGACAAATGATTTTTAATTTACTTTTTTAGTGCGTTGTAAAAGTCAGTTTAATTTATTGTGGGAAGACCGAGGCTGTAAGGACGATGGACGTGGCCGTGAGATATTTTAGTGCTATTACGTTTCGGAGAAGAATTCTTACTTAAACATCGGCTCTGTTATTGTTATTTATGTTAGACGACCAGTTTTTAACGCGTTTTTATTAGCTTCGCTTGTAACTAAGAAACGATGTAATCAATCTTGGAGTAAATTTTAACCTACTCCTAATTGTTGTATCGAAATGGAACTTTGCGTGTATATGTAGTTTGATTGACAATACTATAATTTGGTATCTTGGTACTGATCTGATGATGGAACCACGAAGTGGATAGTGGAACTCTTCATTAGCTTCATGTAAAACACTCAGAGTTTGGGCTTATGTGATTCGTTTTGATGTCTCCAACATGTTTTAAAATTATTTTTGACCTAAATATTTTCATTTGAAAATAAATATCGAGTAGAACTAGTGACTATAAAATTGTTTTTTTTTTCAAGGCGTGGATATATTTTATATTGTAACGTGTAGAATGGAGTCTTCGCTTCTTTATCTAAACGCGACACTTTACATGCAGTGACAGGAGTCAGCGGACGAGCTCTGTGTGACAGTTTGGTAGGTCATGTGAATTTTATCTTATTGTGAGGCCACAATTTATTCTTTCCATTAAAATTTGGTTCGATCATTATCAATACTTTAACATTTATCTGACATTGTACAACCGATAAGATATTGGTACGAGATTTTCTGTTAGCAGCGAGATTTTTAATAATACTTTGACAATAATTATGGTAGCTTATTTATTGGCTAATTTACACTGGTTTATTGTAGTAAGGTCGACGGAGCACCATAAACTGATTAAATATAGTAAATCATCAGACACGCCACTCAGCCTAACCTTCGGTTTTTAACTGCCATCCGTCCTACGTATATCGTCACTCCATCGAGTCTCAGGGCGTCCTACACTACGTTTGCCGATTTGTTATCTCCACTCTACAATACGTCTCTTATAGCTGTTATTAGGTCTGAGACAGATATGTCCAATTGTCCAGCCCACTGCCACTTTAGCTTGCTAATACGCTGAGCTATGTCGGTGACTTTAGCTCTTTGGCGAATTACTTCAAAACGATCATTCAGGGCAGAGTTTCCCAAACTGTGATCCATGGACCCCTAAGCGGTCCGTGTAATGAGCGTTTCCATGGCAAGCCTACCTATCATCAATATGAAAATTTGTATACAATATGTTGTGAGTATATGTACGCCACGCACAGTATTTATTGGTTAACCTGGCTCCCTAATTTGACGTTTTAATCCTGCACAAGCTGCAGCATCTGTCACGCTAACTTCATGTATGAAGTATAATCCCATCCAATAAAAGGTGGTAAAGTTAAACTTCGTTTTTTGTCTTTTCGGAAGGGTCGGTGAACTCTTTGAAAAGAGTCCTAGAAAAGAGCCTAGAAAAAGTTTTAGTAGACAAATTCCCAGATAAACATGACAAGTTTGTACGTATGTATATTCACATTAATAAAATCAATCATAAATAGACAGATGCAGCCATCTCTGTGCATTCGAACAAATGATCGAGTGTTTCATAAGAATTGCATGCGCAATATTCCTGCTCCCAAGGCCGACGAGGCATGCTCGAACCGTCATTGAATACAAGCGTAACCGTGTCAAGGACATGCGCATTTGCATACACGTTGTCATTCAAGAAAAAAATTGAATGGTGTGCCTATTGAACTTGAGCAAAAGTATGAACTTAGCTATAATTTTTTTGTAAAGCACAATAATTTTGCTTTAGCTTTATTCTAATAATTCACATTTTTTGATTTAGTAGCGATGATATCATTGGTTAATTGTGATCAGATCACACGCTGGATGGGGTGGGTTCAACAGTTCAACAGTCAAATCCCAACAAAGAAGACTTGAGCTGCCGGTGAGGGAAAACATTCCATAGAGAGAACCATAGAGACTAACCATCGAAAGTCTCGAAGTAATAAGTGCCAAAGCAGTGATGCCCTGGACTTTGTTTTGTTATTCTAAGTTCTGTGTATCGCTGCAATGGTCATGGACAGGCGTTATCTCTTACCATCAGGAGAGCGTCTCGTTCGTCTCATTACTATTACATTAAAAAAAACATCGTGACGAAACAATACCATGGTGTTAGGGTACTTTATAGTACTCGGTTGGCTATTTAAGTTGGAAATCTGCCGCCAAGTACCTAATGGTGTGTTCCGGCAGGAGCCATTCCAGGTTAGGTGAGTTTATCGGTTTCGAATACACCCGTCACTTAATATACAGCCTAAGTTTTTTTTTTTTTTTTAAAGATACTTCACTACGACAGTTATTCAAAGCCTACAAATTAAAGGACGCAACTTGTTATCTCTCTCTGGTCTATTACTTCACCAAACTAACTCTATTATGAACATTACATCTTCCTTAGAATGCTATCCAGGGTTGCCATAAATTAAGGTTGCAATATTGGTGGTAGATTTCCTCAGCAGGAAGTCGTTTAGGTAGGTACCACCGCAGTACTAGATATTCTGCCGCCAAGCAGTAGTGTGTAAACAATACTGTGTTCCGGTTTGAAGGGTACTGCAGCTAGCGAAATTACTGGGCTGTTGCGACTAACCATCGAAAGTCTCAAAGAAATGAGCGCCAAAGTAGCGATGCCCGGACTTTGTTTTGGTACACAAAGTTCTGTATATTGCTGCAATGGTCATGGACATGCGTTATCTCTTACCATCAGGAGAGCGCATCGTTCGTCTCATTACATTTACATTAAAAAAAAAACAATAACCGTAATACAGTTTATTTTTTATTACTACAGCTCTGTTACAATCATGACATAAATAAGTATAAACATTGTTTGAAACAACTTTATTAAATACTTCTGTTGTCATGCTTCATCTTAAATCATCATCGCTTATCAATAGACGAGAAGGTAAATAATTAAAAAAAATATTAGGTTTTTCATTATATATAGTTCACATAGAAGTTTTGGCGGAAATGTGGAAAACGTGACATTATAGTTATGGTAACCCTAAACTCGTCATATAGGCCAACAATGCGAATACCTAAAGCTAATAATACCTTTAATGGTGGATTGTAGCAGAATATGCAGTAGTGTCTCAGGCGTTACAATGGAGCCTTTCTCCTAACTAGAGCGTAGGTGGACGAACGGCCTTGTCCATTTAGGATCGAGTATACTACAAAGATGTAGTGACTTTATATCTTTTGAAATTTTAAGGCTTAACAAGTACACACATAAAAGTAAATACAACAGAAGAAAATATGAAAACATATATGAAATTATATGAACTATGATACTATATTTTTCAAACTTTCGCGATTTGAACACTTAAATAAAAAGTCGAATTCAGAAAACGTCGTTTTTTCGAAAATGTTTTGCGACGTTTTTTTTTTTTTTATGTAAATGTATTGAGACGAACGAGACGCTCTCCTGATAGTAAGAGATAACGCCTGTCCATGACCATTGCAGCGATACATAGAACTTTGAGTAACAAAACAAAGTCCGGGGTATCGCTGCTTTGGTGCTCATTACTTTGAGACTTTCGATGGTTAGTCTCAACAGCCCAGTCATTTCGCTAGTTTTTTGAATTCGACTGTTTATGAGTGATTGTTATCAGCATCGTGAAAGCCGGCCACAAATAAGTAAATACTCGTATTGCGATGTAGTATCAGAAAACTTAGTTAATACAGTCGTGTAATGTGCTGTGGTGACAACCCTACGTTTTTATAAGTATAAGTTTAAAATGAGGGTAGTAGATAACAACAATAACTCTTTAAAAGAGTTACCAGACGCAGATTGTATCTATCAGGGAACACCAGCAAATTCCAATGTTTAGAGGTTCGTACAATGAAGGTTTAGTTCGAGTCTTTGGAATATCGACCATGAAGCGGTGTCGCTTCTTGGAGCTTCTGGCTGTTCGATAGTTTAATGGACATGGTGGAATTGTATAAATAAATAAATAAATAAAATAAATAAATATCATAGGACATTACACACAGCACCATCTGACCCCAAACTAAGCAGAGCTTGTGTGATGGAAGTCAGATAACTGATAGAATACATAAATACTTTTTTTTTGTAAATACATACTTATAATACATACAGTACACCCAGACACAGAACAAACATCGATGTTAGTCACACAAATGTTAGTCCTGAGTGGGAATCGAACCCACGCCCTTCAGCTCTCGAAGCAGACACACTACCAATGAACCAACAGGGCTGTCTGTATGATTTTGATAAGTGTTCGCTTCTCTTGCAGTGGAGTGTCCCACTTTAGTGGGCGGGTAGTTGACATTTTGATGTGTTGCACACTCAATGTGTGTACTGCGTGCATTAAACTCTGCATACTAAAGCACTATACATTATTCGTACACCTATTCAGGTTCAGTTGCTAATAGGGGTCAGTGACAAAAGCAAGCTTTGTTCAGCAAATGTTGCGCTAAGCCTACGCCGTATTACTGTAATGTGGTTCTATGAATCTGATGTTAGACATATGTACTACTTATTCATGGTACCACAGCGTATATAGACATAGGCAGCCCGTACACGTTCCGCGCGATCCGCGATCCGCGATCCGCGATCAATGATCGCGATCCAGATTGATCGTGTACGAAGCGGATTAGCAGCCCGTACACGTTCAATTTGGATCGCGATCATTGATCGCGGATCGCGGATCGCGGATCGCGCGGAACGTGTACGGGCTGCCATAGGACTGTGTGTTGTTCAATACTTTCCCGATGTAAGCATCTAGAAAGAAAGTAAGAAACAAATAGTTATTTTTATTTTTTACAATAGTCAAACATAAAACAAAACAAACACACCCAAAGACTTAGGGATAGTTACGAAAAAGGGCCTTACTTCAGCATAATGCTCTTGACTCCTGACACACAGTCTTTGACTAGTTCCGGAGCCTATTTAAATAAAAAAAATGCTGGGAATGATCAGCAGTGGCAACTCTTTAATTCGCTTCTTAAAGCAAAGCTTCTCGTAGTTCATTGTATGCTGCAACTTTTAGAAGCTGGTCAATACAGTGCACTTAAGAACAATGTTTGGTAGCGATGATAGCTCAGTGGTAAGCGCGTTCGCTGCACACGCCGAAGGGCGTGGGTTCGTACTCCAACAATGAACTTGAGCTGCTGTGAAGGAAACCATAGCATGGTGATAAGGTACTTTATCGTAATCGACTGGCTAGTTATCACGCTTAAGTTGAAAATCTGCCACCAAGCATCTTACGTTGTGTTCCGGCAGCCTCACTTGAGAACCAATCCCAATTCAGGCTAGATGTGTTTACTATCTTCGACCACATCGTTGTTTAAAATCAGGTGAACTGTGGTGTTTGACCACAAAAACATTGAAAATGGCTAACCAATTTGTGCTATTCTTCGGTAGATTCTTTTTCATTTGTGACGTATTTTACTATAGATAAAAAATATTAATAAAATAATGTTAGAAATTCTTCTGAACTGGGTGTATACACTTGTCTACAGTTAGTCTGAGCGAACTGTGTCCGGATAAGTCTTTCAAGTATGTAGTACTTTTTTTTTCAAGTTTTTTTTCCACTTTCAAGTATATAGTACAGTATATATAATTATACCTACATATGATTACAATTATCTAATAAATAATATCATTAATCCGGATATGGCGCCATGTTTTGGAAGTGTTTAGATAAAATATTAGGATAGTGTAGGATATCAATAGAACTGTCATTAGAGGTTGATGATGGATGGACTCAAATTGCTGGTATAAAAATATTTTTTAGCCATAATCCAGTGCACGAGTGTGTGACCGATAAGGACATCCTGTGGGTTTTAAAATGGTTTTAATAATAATTTGTTAATACACAAAAACGTACCTATTTTGTTTAATCATAGGGGAAATCCTATTCTTACATTTATGATTTATTTATCAAATGGATGGTTAATTTCGTACCTATTATGAATCAGCCTTAATTCCTCCATTTTTGGGTAGATTTAATTATATACATCTTCTCATAAACATCGAGTTGTTCTATAAATTTTACTGAAGAATTTTTTGTATGTAACAGCTGATTTGGTTCCGTAATTATTTTTTTATTTGGATCACCATCAATATACACATACATTTATAACGGTCATCAACATAACAAAAAAAACCAGATGTCGACATGCATCCCACTGATCCCACTAATATTATAAATGTAAAGATTTGGATGGATGTGTGTTACTCTTTCACTTTCTTTCAATTTTTACTTGGTGGTAGATCTCCTTAGCAGGAGGTCGCCTAGGCAGGTACCACCGCAGTAGGTACCAGTTATTCTGCCGCTCAGCAGTAGTGTATAAACATTACTGTGTTCCGGTTTGAAGGGTACTGCAGCTAGCGAAATTACTGGGCTGTTGAGACTAACCATTAAAAGTCTCAAAGTAATAAGCGCCAAAGCAGTGATGCCCTGGACTTTGTTTTGTTACTTAAAGTTCTATGTATCGCTGCAATGGTCATGGACATGCGCTATATCTTACCACCAGGTGAACGTCTCGTTGGTCTCATAACGTTTTACATTAAAAAAAAAAACTACTGAACGGATTTGGATGAAATTGTGGTATGGACCCCGGATTAGAACATAGGCTACTTTTTATCCCGAAAACATGTAGCGGGTAACATCGCGGGGCGCAGCTAGTTAATAAATATGTAAAATAATTTGTGTTGTTTATTACAATGGCTTTTGGCTTAGTATACCTAAAGATATACACATTAAAGTGACATCTTGCGATATCTATGATTTAGCTCATATCCTAATTTGATTAAATTATTGTATTTGTAACAACTTCCCTACAAAATTTCACAAAGATCAAAGGTTTGTAAGTTAGCGTAAGGCAAATGCCGATTTTTGACAATCTTTAAAAAAGGAAGTTCGCAATGTTATATGTACGTCACTCAAAGACGGCTGGACCGATTTGAAAAATTGCTTATTTTGCTTTCCTGTGTCTTTTCAATAGTTTTTACGATCACTAGAACAATTCCAATGAACTGCCTACCTTCCGGTTTCATAATCTGATGACGTAACTTATAATAACTGCATCATGAAAAATTTATTACTAATATTTCCGTAATATCTCTGATATGCTATAAAATCTTCCCCAAAAGAAATGTTTTTAATTGAGTTAATGACAGTTTACGTACAACTTTATAGATTTTTAATTAATGACCGAATCTTGATTAACTTTTATTCATTTTAATGTCGTTCCCAGCGTGACTCTTCGGAAGTTAAATTTTACTATCGTTTTAAAATAAATTTCTAATTAATTTCATCGATAAAGTCTGTCGTTAATTTCAGTTTCTAAGTTTAGTATCTTCCTACTTAGTTACATGAGCTGAACTCTCGGCAAGTTTATAAACACCACTTACTACTTGAATCTTGTAATCTAAGAATTTATTGAAACAATGCTTCCCCATTGACACAGCTTGCGGTCATCATCAGTATATCGAACTCTAGTGCTGGACATAGGTCATTTTTAAGACACGCCACTTAGCCCGATCTTCGGCTTTTCGCTGCCATCCACCGCCAGCTAAGTATATCGTCACTCCACGGAGTCCGAGGGCGTCCTACGCTACATTTGCCAATTCGCGGTCTCTACTCTAGAACACGTCTACCCTAGTGGTGATCGGTTCTGCGACAGATATGCCCAGCCCATTGCCACTTCAGCTTGCTAATACGCTGAGCCTAAAATGCAGTCGATTGAAACCGGTACTAGGCCTTCCCAAACTAACGTAGCTTATTTAATTATATTGACATAATATATTTTGTATGTGACATATTACTTCATTGACATTTTCATTGTTTTGACATATGTAATTATTTTGATATTTTTAAATATGAATGGAAAAATGACCTGTAACTTTGGTGTTATTAATAAATGATTTGTATTTGTATGGTGGTGGACAGTTCATAAACAACGATGGCTGCCATACAATTTTTGTCCAATATTTTATTGGTGATATTTACTTGCTATGCGTTATCTCACGGCGAAAATTTCGAAAGTTTATGTGATAATATTTTATCAATACGCATGATAATAGTTTAATGGAGCTGCCACGCGTTCCAATGATGGCAATAAAATTATCCACAATTATCTTTACACCAAGACTCATTGTCAAAGCGTTTTGGCACTTACAGCCTTGAAATAAGGTAAGTTAGAATTAGGCACAGTGTTGCCACCGTTACGCGTTTAGGCGGCTTTATTGCCTCAGTACTCAAGTAGGCCTCCCATATCGGAGATAATTCAATTGAATGAGTATTTTATTGTCATTTCTTAATTTTGCTTCAAGTTCCACGCTGTTGAGTGGTGGTTGAGTGATATGGTGTTCAAGTGGTCATGATTGTCAGTAAATAGTTTATATAAATTACTAGTTGCGCCTTGCGGTATTACTCGCTACATGATTTCGGGATAAAAAGTAGACTATGTGTTAATCCAGGGTTTCAGCTACCTTCATACCAAATTTCATCCAAATCTGTCCAGTAGTTTTTACGTGAAAGCGTAACAAACATCCATCCATCCATTCATACAAACTTTCACATTTATAATATAGTACTAAGTTACTTATAACTAGGGACTAGTTACTAAGTTACTCGAGCTTACAGATTAAGCTCATTGTTGAGATTTGAACCCACGCCCTTCGACGTGTGAACCGACTGCGCTACCCACTGAGCTATCCTAGGTACAGTAGGGTTTACTAAAACTAAATTTTAAGTTCCGTTTTCTTGGATCTCAATTGTGGAGTGCATTTGAAGAGAAGACGTGACTGCGGTCGAAGCTGCCTTTAGTGAACTATTCGTAACGAGGCATGCAACCGCAGATGCGCAAAGGAATCAGATATCGCAGACCGCAAGACACGGAATCTACGCATCTTTAGCATAGATTACTAGGGTTTCATGCAAATTTACGGCATAGGAAATCATTTATTTACTCCACTTCTATAAGTGTATATATATTGAAAATTTATCAACGTGATTTAATTATGTGTAGGTTTGCTAGGACAGGGGTCGGCAATCAACGGTTCACGAGCCGCATGCGGCTCATTCCAAGTAAAGTTGGGGCTCTCCAGTTCCATACACAAAAATTAGAATAATTAAGTATTTTAAGTCGTTTATGTTAAATAAAAAATCAAGTAAAATATCAGCAAATACTATAAATATTAAAACCATTTTTTAGTGGATCTTTAAGAAACTGGGTAATTTAATAAATTGTACTTTTTGGCTCGTCCATCTCAACAGGTTGACGACTCCTGGTTTAGGTTAAGCTTCTAGTTGGCTCTACTGTGTAATTGTAAGAAATATGTAGATAACCTACATATACATAAAAATCAAAATACAAAAGAAAAAAACAGTTTGTGCCGACCATATTTTAAAGTCGAAGCAAATATGTTAATCTTTGTGATCTTCTTACATGCAGTTCCAAAAAGACATGACAAAGTATACTCGTATACCTGTAGCGACGTTTCTCAAATCATTAAACGTTAAAGAAGCTACAACAAACAAAAAAACATTGCGTAAAAACTGCATTCGAGACGCCTTTCGTCGGTAATGACTCAGCTATCTTTCAGGTCAGTGTCAAGACTCAAGAGTCTAACCGACGAGTTAGAATTGATCACAAGTTTGCCCGATCGGTGATCATTACCAATGGCACCCACACGTCTTTCATAAGACAGTGGCAGTGGCCCTGTTGCAGCATACTAGTGAATTGTGCCTGCGAGCAGTAGCAATGCATGTAGGAAGAGCAATTAAGCCTCGGACCTTGAGGGAATGCCGCTCAACCTTGGAGTCATCACGTTATGTAACCGCACTGTCCAATTATGGTGTGCTTCGGGCAATATCGTAATACAAACAATTTTAGACATTTTGATTTACGTATGCTTGATATGCTTCTCCGGTAGTATTGTTTGCAATGTGCAACATTTGAGAAATTGGTGTCAGTTTCATGAGGATGATATCATAGAAATTTGAATCAATTTTTGTGACGGCTCGTAATATTTTACTTGTGATTTCTCAAGCGCTTTGCAATTTATGTTTTTTGATAGTGTTTTCTTATTCTTCTTGTTATTTATTTAATTCTTTATTGCATACTTACTAAAATATGAACAAAGGGAGAGCGGAGTGGAGCAGAGTTTACTACTCTATGTAGCCAGATAATTACTTGATCTCTGACTATGACTTGAACTTGACTGTGTGTCCTATTAATTTGTCATATATTTATTTTATAAATGCGAAAACGGTATGTGTTTTTTTATGTTTGTTGCTCATGGCGAGCTTATACACACATACGCTACTTTTTATCCTGAAAGTCATTTATGTTTTCAGTTTTAAATTTTTTCTCAACGCCGCCGCGTTACATCAAATTTTCTGTATTTTAGCGTCATTCTCTTTAGTTACAAGTTAACTGAGCATAGTAATTTGCCTTTTCGTTCAGTCTTCCTTAAAACACCTCATTCGAAGTTCAAACCCAATGTCACACGGTTTTTGTATTTCGTTATGTCACTGGTGCGAAGGTGATCTGGCTGGCCACGCCGGCCGTCCGACTTGTGCCTTGTTGCGTGACGCGACTCACCCTTAACCCGCCACTATTATGGTTTTGTTTACTGAATCAATTTTAGTTTAGTAGCGATTAAAGTCACGTCCGAATCAGTCCTCATTTTATAAACTCCCCCGCGGGCTTCTTCTCGTTGTGAGAAGAACGAGACCATATCCACCATGCTGGCCAAATGCGGATTGGCAGATTTTATACATTTTCGATAAGTTTTTTTCTTTACTTTTGGACGAATATGTTTAGTCACGATGTTTTTCTTCACTGTTTGAAGTCAGCGGCAATATGCACATAGCTTAGAAAAGACAGAGGTGCGTGCGTCTCAAAGTAATGAGCGCTAACGCACCTTGGACTATGATATTATGTTACTCATAAGTTCTGGCAATAGTCATAGACATGCATTGTCTGCTACCATCAGAAGAGCGTTTTATTTGTCTCATTGCTTTTACATAAAAAAAAGTATTTTAACGACGTTAATAAATTCTGTCTGCTACCATCAGGAGAGCGTTTTGTTTATCTCATTACATTTACATAAAAAAAGTATTTTAACGACGGTAATAAATTCTTGATATTTTTCGATAAAATACATTTACATTGATAAATAATCTAGTGTTTCTTGAATTCGACTTTCATTAGATACTAGTACGGTATTAAAAAAAATATTTTGCGCTAATTTCTTTGCTATAAATGAGCATGTAGTTGCAACGAATGCTAGCTGACGCAGAAGCCATGGACACAAGCTTGAGTAGCGCAACCGCATCAATCGCAAACAGCTGACTGTTTTTGTCATCTCGCAAATCAGCCGTGAAATTCCAACGAAGCCGCCTTTAAAGAGACCTCTTAAACCACAAAGTACGCTAACGATGAGGTTTCATTAATCTAAAGCGATTGACGATCAACTTTGCAGCTCATTTGTTTAATCATCAATAATAATTTTTATTCCGCACATCTGATGTAAATTTATTTCATTTGCAGCTATGAATTAATATTCATATGGCACTAGTTATTTCGTTAGACACTCTAGGTTTATTTTTAGATTTGTTGGCTTTTAGTGTATCAGAAAAAGTCTTCGATTTCGAATCGTCAATAGTGATCTTAATCTATTAGATTTTATAGTCTATGTGAAAGTTGATTCTTCATGCTTTTCTATGTTTGTGCAACTTTTGAATTACCGCGCTCGCAGTCGCTTTCATGTTCGCGGTTTCTATTCTAAATGGTAACGACACTTATCATATTTGTTCTGTCAACTGTTTTAAAAATGTTTTCGTGTCTCTCAATTAACAGTGCGCTAATTCTCGTTCCACTTGTCTTACTTTCTTGGAGTAACGGTGTCGCCGCTTTGTCTCGAGACATCTGCGCGTGCGCCGGCCCTTGGAAAGGTCTGTGGGCAGGTGGTGGAGACAAGGCTGGAATTACATTTTAATTATTAGATAAAGGTTTGTGTTCACTTGTGATATGTAGGTAACATAAAACAAAATTATTAATGTTAAAGGTTAAAAAATATTAATTGTTTTTTGAAAATAAGTTCGACTTAAATTAGTCATTCAGAGTCAAATCATGTGAAACGCTATTAGTGTTACTGATGAGATGTACATCAAAGTGCGCAAAAAAAAAAAATTTATAAAAATTAAAGTGCAATACAAACCACATAGGCTAGGTGACTAAATTTTATTTCTTATTATGCAACAAAATGGAATCTATAGCAAGAAAAATGTTACCCATTACGTTTCGATTCGTTCAATAATGAAGCGTTTCGTAATGATTCTTGATTTCAAGTGTAATGATTTTTTTCTACACTACAAAGTCAACATTAATCATAGGTGAGTGAGCTTTCGCAGATCTTTATTAAAAAAAAAATTAACAGTGCCCAAAAACGGCACGGAAACAACATTGTTTCACCCAACATCTATTAATATTATCTGCTCTCTCTATAAAGCTGTCAAAGTAAGTGTTACTCGATGACAGGTGGTAATTACGAAACTCTCGCTGCTGCTCTCAGCTGCGCTCGTACTATCCGAGTTTTTCAATGTCATTACCGTTTTACCGTTCCGATACAGCCACCGCGCGCTGACCGCCTCGCGTGTAGATCGATGCCTATGCATCATTGTCACGTGAAAATTAAGATAAAAACTACCTACTTAACCCAGATGGTATATAAAGATTAGGTATTGTATCCAATGCAGTAGAAACGCTGGTAGAAACTTTCTCTAATCAAGGACCGTTGTTTTCATCAGATACGATTGAGAGGAACATTGAAAAGTTAAGTGTTAATGCGGCTATTCTTTACGTTGGTTATCGTGTATCGACAGCTTAGACGTGACACTCTACCTCGTGCTAAATGAAATGGAAATTTCACTTGAACTCTCACCTGTATTTTTACGAGACAATTTGAATAAACAGTACATTATCTGAGCAATTACCGTGTGGTTATAACTACCCACGCGACTGTGTTTGCCAATAAGACTCTCACGCTTGGGGCAGTCGTCCAAACTTGACACAGACTTGACACTGTTCCACGAGATGCCGATGTAAGTCGACCGATGACCTGAAACTTTTCCCGACATTGCATTTTTTAATTCACCTTTTAGTACATAAGAGTTGATAGGATCGATTAAATTTGAGTTGAATTCACAGAGCAACATGTATTAAGACGAACGAAGAGTTCTCGTGATGGCAAGAGATAAACCATGTCCAAGACCATTGTAAAGGTAAAACTCTTAATTTTAACTAACAAAACAAAGCCCGGGGCATCATTTAGTAGCACTCATGACTTACATAAAGACATTCGATATAAAAGTATGAGAAGTTTAGCGTTTTAGTATCTTGTTAGAAGTCTGTTTAGACAATTTCAATAAAGATGTCTGAAGAACCTCATGAAAATACTTCATTGAACATACCTATTGTGTTTTTTTTTGCTTTGGCGTCGCCTTTTGTGCATTTGTCAAGTATTTCCATATTTTCATGTATTTTATGATACGTGTTAATAGCATATTATGATTTTGCTAATGTTGTATTCTAATGAATGATATTTTTTAACGATGTCGATTTTTTGTCTATAATATTTCAAGGCTTTTGTTCCAATGCATCAGTCACAATGCAGTGGTTTCCAATCTTACCGGGTTCGCGGCTCGCGTCGAGCACGTCAGTGGTCGGTGTCCCAAATACCAGTTATGAAGTAAAATTTATAGCATCGGCCGCACTTAAATTGTTATAAATCACGGAAATCTGAGCTCGCTGCGGTAGAATTTTACTTCAGTAATTTGTAGCATGTTCTTTTCAATGCCAAAACATGTTTTGGTTTACACGATAGCACAGTTTGTAGGTACATAGACTTTCTATTAATTATGATCGGGTTAGGGATAAAGCGCTCGTGATCAGATAAAGTATTAACTATGTTATGAACATTGAATAAATGAATATAGCCAATATTTTTCTTTTTTTATGTTTTGGGCCGTCGCGCGTCGACGTCATATCAAGTTTGATTTCATCATTCACATCACAAATTTGTTTACCATTCCGAATTTCGTTCGACCTCGCTTCTGCTAAAAATTGTTCCCAAAGCACTTCCTAACAAAAATTTGACCATGATTCACCGCCCCACTACGATGTAAGTTGCCCCACGGTGCCCCGTGGCGCGTGACGCCCCAATCCTGTGAACGTTCCCATGATGCCATGGGATTGCAGGTGCTATTGTCTCCCCGTGTTTCTTTGAATAATTCATACCTTTGTTCGACTTTTAAGGGTCAAATTAAATTGTAAATATGTTTTTTCTAATACTCCTCTTAGATTTAAAGTTACTGTACTTTCTTATAAAACTTTAAGTGGATCAAATAGTTAACTTATCTTTTATGAGAGACTTAAATGCCTTTAAAAAATTAAAATGGAAAAGCTTTGCTTTTAAAACCTAAGTGTAAATTTTCTGAATTAATTTTGACCCTAAAAAAATTACAAAAGCTTGCAAAAATTAGAATAATCTAAGTAGATATATGCTTTTATAAAGGGTATTCAGTCAGCAATTACAGTAATAAACGAGATATTTTTAAAAAAGACAAATAGTTATCTTCGGTCTTATTAGAGAATTTATTAAGCCTTTCATTGAATGAAATAAAAAAAATATTGTTTTTAAGCCCGAGTGTAAAAAATAAGTATACATTTTCTGAATTAATTTTGACACAAAAAATGTTACTAAATTAAGCTATTTATTATAAAGGCTATTCAGTCTTCTATTACAGTAATAAACGAGATCGGTCAGGTCCTTATTTATGCAAAACGATCTATTTATCCGAGAAGCTCTTAACTGCAACTGCACGACTAATCAGTAGTTGACATTGTAAACCTTTCATCGTAAAGTTAATTTAACTAGAACTTTCCTAAGTTGCTATTCAGTGGCATTAATTTAGCGGATACCATGAAACGGAGTCGTATATCAGAGGCGAAGTGTGAAATGCTTGCTTGTAGGGTTCTCGCATAATGGTTACAGAATTGATAAAAGAAAACAGCACACATTTACATTTATGTCACAAAATTAAAAAATGTACAGTAAACTAAAAACTGTTACAAAATTTTTAAAAAATACTTAACTACTAGCTGGCTCCCCGCGGTGTTACCCGCTACATGTTTTCGGATTTAAAAGAAGCCTATGTCTTAACCCAGGCTCTCAGCTACCTCTATACCAAATTTTATCCAAATCCGTTCAGTAGTTTTTGCGTGAAAGAGTAACAAACATCTATCCATCTATCCAAACTTTCACATTTATAATATTAGTGGGATAAGAGTATACATACAAGTAATACAGTACAGTCATAAAGTATTTATGTATTCTATCAGTTATCTGACTTCCATCACACAAGCTCTGATTAGTTTGGGGCCAGATGGCGCTGTGTGTATAGTCCTACGATATTTATTTATACAATGTCAATAATGATAATGATTAATGTCACAGCTGTCATGTGTACACATCATGATGATATGCCATTGATCGGTGAAGTTTTCACATAATGTCAAATAATATGCTAAAATGATTTTTAAGTTGTCAAATAAAACGTTAAAATCAGTGTTGGTAGCAAGGAGCGCATTAAAGTGGCGGCGGGCGCGAACTAAAGGGGACTCGGAGGTCAAGTTATATGCAAATATTAAATTGGACGCAAATTTTCTATTGCAGCACAAGTAGCTTGGTGTGAACTAGACTTACCGACACCCATATCTTTACAAACACTGAAACATATTTTCTCATAAGACATTAAAAAAAAAATAGGTGTATTAAATGCAAATGCTTTTTACAACAACGGCAACTTAGTTGTTTGGAAGACCGTCTGATTGTTATTCTGGATGTCTTGAATTCAAATGCCAAGGCACACACATGTCTTTTCTAAAAACATTGCGTATTGCCGCTAACTTCAAACGGTGAAGAAAATCACCGCGAGGAAAGCAGTGTATCTGACAGTTTTAGTGTTCTCTAAGATGTGGGAAGGCTGCCAATTTTGATTAGACCTTAACCTTTTTACAATTAGAAGAGGCCTGCGCTCAGCAGTAGAGCAGCTAACTAAGAAGAAAGCAGACATTCGCAATTTTGATTTTTAATAATTTTATTGTACCCTATGACACTTGCACAATAAAGTAGAATATAAAAACATATCATCCTTCAAAATCAGTTTAGTAGTTATGAGGGAACATACGGACGTGCATACATACATAATTATACATATGTAGGTCAAACACATAACCGATGAAGACAAATTAGCGATAAAGCTAGAACAAAAGCCGAAATTGTACGGAATTGACATAAACTGTCCATGTGACATATGATATGAAAATATACATATAAAGGTAAAAGAATTCATGGAAATGCGGATTTGTGAAAATAGTCTAGCACTATACTGATATGAGTCGACTTAAAGTTTCTGTGAGACAATCTCATTAGACGTTTCAAATACTCTACCGTGTTTTGCTTTGCTTAGCTGTATCTTGTTTGTGCTATAAGCTTCTCGTGTGTTAATTTCCAACACGCACAGTGCTTTACTTTGCATAAATTAAGCTTACTTTGTTACAATCTTATACTGCTTTTAAACCAGCATAGCAGTAGCTATAAAAAATCTTTCAATTTATTTTATTCAATTTACTTCAATCTATGTCCGCGTGGATGTGGCGATAAGGACGAAATTATGTTTTAGCCAAAGCGACCGAAGTACGTTTTTAGAATAGCGCATATTTATTTTAATTAACTTAACTTTTTTGTTTGTGAATCGATTGGGATAAAACAAACACTAAATGTTATGGAAAACTTTTCATAATAGATCAGTAAAAATAACATTTCAATCGGCTAAGCCATTTCTGAGATTGGCGTGCGCAAACGCACAGACAAATAGACAAATTTTGTAGCGATGATAGCTCAGTGGTTAGCGCGGTCGGTTCGCATGCTGAAGGGTGGGGGTTCAAACCCCAACAATGAGCTTGAGCTGCCGGTGAAGGAAAAACATCGTGAGGAAACCATAGCATGGTGGTAGGGTACTTTCTAGTACTCGGCTGGCTAGCTACCACCCTCAAGTTGAAAATCTGCCGCCAAGCATCTAACGGTGTGTTCCGGCAGCCTCACTTGAGAGCCAGTTCCATTCCAGGCTAGGTGTGCTTTACCATCATCGACCACACCGTCACTTAACATCAGGTGAGCTGTGGTCAAAACACCAAGCCTGTCAGCTATAAAAAAAAAACAAAAACTATTTTTGGCTTCGGTAACATAAGTATAAGTGGACTCTTTGCCGGAGTCTGTGTTTCCCGAAAAGTGCAATATGAGTGTCTATAAATCAAGAGTCTACAGGTTCCTTCTAGATAAGCGTGTCCCATCCTAGACCACATCGTTATAACCTATTCGGTATTTAAAAAAACATGACTTTTGAAAAAAAAAAACAATGACCTCCTTTCGGCTATGTATACCCCAAACTTATAAGCCTGTATATCACTTCTTTTATATCGCCAAACTATTTCAATAGCAGTAAAATAACTATCACCTCTCGCCAATTATTTTTGATAACTTTCGACAAATAATAATTGTTACTCTCAATTTCACTCTGAACATGCTTTATTAATTTCTTTTATTAAATTATTTGGACATCGTTAAATTTTATCCCCAAAAGATTTGCGTTTTTTTAAAAATAATAGTAGATATTTTTATTATGTAGCCTTTATGTTTGATTTTATTGCTATGTTGGCGGTCATTCCTTTATTGATATCCGGGTTAAATTATATCATCGGAAATGTTATTTGAAAGTTACGTTTCAAATGAATTGCATAATTTTCAGTTCATATACGAGTTAAGGAAGAAATATTTTTTGCAGAAAACGTGGTCGTAAAGTTGTTAACAACAATCAAAGAGAATTGGATTTGACATTTGGAATTTGGACATTCATATTTAATTAGAAAAATTTACTGACATAAATGAAAAATAGACAAAATTTAAGAACTTTAAGGTAAGTTATAACATATTTATTTTCTCTGTGGGACTAAATTACTATGCGCTCATACTAGTAACTGTTCCACTGGCGCCAGAGCCCTCCGCTAAAATACCAAGAAATAATTAATTTCATTATTTTTTTTTTAAATTCAACTGATTGGCCATATGTCATAGAATATTACATTTTTAATTTTACAATAACAACTTATTGAAAATAATATTTAAAAAAATGCGATTATGTTTCGCTATGCTTATGATCACAGGTTATTTGTACTTATTTCGATTTTTTTTTTTTTTTTTTTTTTTTATGGTTGACAGGCTAGTTGTTTGACCACAGCTCACCTGATGTTAAGTGAAGGTGTGGTCGAAGATGGTAAAGCACACCTAGCCTGGAATGGAATTTTGAATTAAAGTTATTTCTTTCCTTGCGTGATTTGCGTTTTTGTAATTTCCTTACTACTTAGTTCTTGTAATGCGTAAAGAATTAATTTCGAACGTTCAGCCTCACTAAACGTCTGGATGCTAATCTAATAATGGCATCTAGATAATATTACTATCTAATATTTCCTTGTTAATCATTAGGGTAAACGAGGAAGCGGTAAGATGGAAGCCTTTCTGAGAAATTGGGTCAGCTTTCAGAAGCTCTCTTTGTAGGGAGCTGTTCTCCATAGTATGTTAGCAAGCAGCTGGAAAATTACTTTACTAGTTAATCATTATGGAATTGGATACCTACTAATTATTACAGTGTTAATGTACAGGTGAAATTAGCGTATATTCTTTGTCGAACTAGAATCACTAGTCATGATAGAAAAAATATATACTGTAGAGTATAATATCGTACATCAGGAGTACAAAAGTTGCAGTTTGTAAATGTCTTATAAGTGTAAAAAAATATTAATTTGACATTAAAACCAATTTTAAATTTTTTTAATTAACAGATATAAACTAATTGAAAATGTATCGTAATTTATGAATGGCAATAATAAAGACAGCAGACATTTTTAGTAAGTTTAGATTTGACAACAAAAGTTTTTAGAATTGGTCTTATGTTGAAATAGAAACTAAGTTTCTTAGTCTAGTTTTTAATTATGTAATTTAGATTGGAGACACATTATTTGTGAAAAATAGATCAATCGGTCAGAAAAGAAAACAAATTTTGTGCATAGATTAAAAAATAAAAATATAACTACGCAAGATTGCTATTCCACAGATTGTGAATTGGCAATAATTCTAAAACATAGGATAAAGTTACTTATCTAATAGCCTGCCTATTGACTAAAGGGGCGTTTTTATCTAGCTTACACGGCTTGAACAGCAGCAATGAAAGTGCTATATCATTTTGACTCCAAAAACAATGTAATTTGAACTGATTAACATGAAATCCATTTCCCGAGTCACACATTGCTACAAAACAAATAGATTCCGAACCGTTACAAGTCTATTGTTTGACGGAATGCTTTGACCATCCCATCTAAAGCAACCTTCTCTTTAGACCACTCTACGTAATAGGAGAAATTGGGCATGTATACGTCGTGCCGTATGATTAACTATAATGTTACTTTCTTTGTTGTAATGCATGGTTTGGGCATTCATATCTATATAGTTTTAACTCCGTGGCTTGAGAGCGGACATCTATTAAGCATTAGTTTGTAAGTTAAAAAATGAGTTTATCATTAGGCACAAATACCTAATGAATCACAGGTAAGTGTAATATTCAATCTAACTAGCTGCGCCCGGCGGGTTTACCTGCGCGTTCTGAGATATTTGTCATCAATGGATCATTTCAGAATTATTTTTATTTAAGCTAGTAAGTTGTAGCTTTAAAGTGTTTTACAAAAATAGTGGTGATCTTTTTCATAAAGTGCTGAATTACGAGTGTGAAAATGTGATTTATAATGTTGTGAAACATGCATTTCGCGTTGCTATCAAAACTGCATCAAAACTTGTAATGGAGTCCATTAAACATATACTTTTCATACAATACCTGAAAATACCAAAATATTTGACACTGGCAAACGCAGTAGAGAAGAGGAAGAAGATTAAATTAATCAACGTATAAGAATTAGCTCTGTACGAATACACAATACCTCTCAGTAAATTAATCCAGGTAACAGTTTTGCAGTTTGCGTGTGTGCAGTATGCATATTACCTAATGACAGTTAGGCACGGAAGCGTAGCGTCTGAACTTTTCGACCTTTTCGAAAAATTATTGCTCTTAATCGCAATATTGCGACTTTCTACAGTTACGAGCCGATCGAGACAATATTGGCTGCGTGTTTAACCTAAGTGCTGTGGTTACGCGTCCACTTTGAGAGTCGTTTTATTTCCAATGAGCATTATTTGGTGCGTTTTCCTTAAGCTATATGGCGGGAAAAGCTTTCTCACATCTAAAAGTCAACGTGCTATAAACATGAATATAGAATAAATTAAATTTTAACTACCAGTAACTAACCATGGTTTGCAAGCGTGCTTCATCGTAGATCGCATCAAGCGAGAGGGTGGTCAAACGCAACCCAACTGTATTTTCAAAATAATTTGACAGCTAATATCCGCTGTCATAGCTGTTGCTAAATTCGACCAACATGCAGTGTAACGTATAAAAATAATTATTTTATTTTTATGCGATACATATGTATAGATAAATACATAAATAAATATCGTTGGACATTTCACACAGCGCCATCTAACCCCAAACTAAGCAAACTATGTAGGTACTATGGGAACCAGATAAGTGATAGAATACATTTATACTTTTTTTGTAATACATACAGAACACCACAGATACAGAACAAATATTAATCGTCACATAAATGTTTGTCCTGGTGGGAATCGAACCCACATAACCCTTACGTAACTCTTGAAACAGGTTCTTCCGAATTCCATTTGTGTCCAATCAACCAAATGAGCAAGCAGGACAGTTAAGTTAAAAAAAATGAACAGAAAGTTCCAACAAATATTAAGTAATTACACCTACGTTTTTGCTGATATAAAACAAAAGCTGACACCACCTTTCCTAAGTTTAACTTTACTAACTCATTGGGTACTTAAGAAAGGTCGTAGGTCGACTCAGAATGATCGTAAACTGTCTGTTCTCACACTAATAGGTAGCTTTTTGTGCGGGTGTTCTCACTTTCACCCAAGTCCTTATATTAGTGTATTGGTGGTCAGATATTGTTCATTTCATTTTCGTTGGGACGCCGCCGCCGGCTCATTTATTAGTGGCGAACATTTGTTAATGTTTTGTCGAAAGTTTTTTGTTTGTTTCAATTACTTGGCGATTCGAATTAAAGAGAATAGATATATGTTCGATTAATTCACGATAGATTTAACTATAATATTTTGACATTTTATCATTGTAATTTAATTTATTAGAATAAGCAATTATTGTATAATGGACATTTCATTTTAATTGACATTCATTCATATAGGTACATATAAATAAATAACAATATAGATATAATAAAGATGGCACGTGGCCCAAAGGCAAATTTAAAAAATTGTTTATTTAAAAAAAGATTTATATCGGCTCGATGAAAACCAAAATATTATCAATTAGCTTGCTTCGTTTTTTTTTTTTTTTTAATTGTTGACAGGCTAGGTGTTTGACCACAGCTCACCTGATGTTAAGTGAAGGTGTGGTCGAAGATGGTAAAGCACACCTAGTCTGGAATGGAACTGGCTCCCAAGTGAGGCTGCCGGAACACACCGTTAGATGCTTGGCGGCAGATTTTCAACTTGAGGGTGGTACCTAGCCAGCCGAGTACTAGAAAGTACCCTACCACCATGCTATGGTTTCCTCATGATGTTTTCCTTCACCGGCAGCTCAAGCTCATTGTTGGGGGTTGAACCCACGCCCTTCGGCATGCAAACCGACCGCGCTAACCACTGGGCTATCATCGCTACAAAAAATCGCTATCATCGCCAAAAAAAAATCGTTTTTTACACTTTGACCTCCAACTCGCATGAATGCGGTCTACGATGGATCAGACATACTTAAATGATGAACCGATTTAAAAAAAAACATATATAGGTAGGTAGGTATACAAACAGAAAAACAGATAGGTACTACGAATTGTAAAAAATACATACAATGAAAATGTTACAGCAATAAATGGTATGTAACAACTAAAAATCTTGCCTATTTGTTTATAATTTCGTTACTTTTTTTTTTCTTTAGTTTTGGCGTCGCGTTTTAGCATTTGCCAGTGTCAAGCATTTATATATTTTCAAGTTTCAAAAATTAAACAAGCGTCCTCGTAGCTAGTTATAGTCAAAGTCCAGTCTTAGTCAAGTCCAGTCTGTGTCAGTCAAGTCCAGTCATGCTTTAGTAAAGTAGTGGCGACTTTACTATAAAGTTTCGATGGAGTTTTGGAAGCAACACGAAAAGTCATGTTTCACCCCATTATATCATTTTCCCACACTCGCGCTTGTAATTCGGCACTTTATGAATAAAACACCACCATTTTTATGCATAAACACTCGACAAAACACAAGTTTTGGAAAAAAATACAACGGAGCGACACGACTCTTCCCGCGTTCCCGCCAAAACAGCTTCGTTACTTTAACACACATAATAATATTATGGACACGTACGTAATTGTAATGATTCTGTTCTATAAGTATTAGTCACATTTATTATCATGTGAAAGTAAAGTGATTGCCATTAATTAACACGTTATTGATAATTATTATTATGATAATGTTAATTATAAATCATGTCCTTTATGCACTTAAGTATTTTAATTTTGTCATTCCAAGCTAGGTGTGCTTTACCATCATCGATCACACCGTCGCTTAACATCAGGTGAGCTGTAGTCAAACACCTAGCCTGTCAGCTATAAAAAAAAAACATATATTTTTCAATGGCGGTCGACATGGGTGATATTATAATGAATCTCCTTATATTATTTTAGACAAGCGGACGCCTCGCGGTTTCATCCGCGTAGTTCCTGTTCCCGTGGGAATACAGGGACAAAAAGTAGCCTATGTCACCCGGAGATCGTGTAGCTTCCCAACGGTGAAAGATTTTTTTTAAATCGGTCCTGTAGTTTCGGAGCCTATTCAATACAAACAAACAATCAATCAAATCTTTCCTCTTTATAATAGTATAGAAAAATTAATTGACCCGATATATATTTTACTGTCGTTTTCAATTAATTTTGTTTGTTTTCGTTTTGCATTTAAAATATTGTAAAAGTATGCAAAAATCCATTAAAAAGGCGACTTTTAGTTTTATCATATTTTTCCATTTTTCTGGTAACTTGCCCTAAACGTCGGATCAGGATGACTATTATTGTATTTAAAAAAATGCCTCATTGATTATACCGTTATCAGTAATAAATTACACTTTTTTTACCAATTTATGATGTTTGAAAACTCGGTTAAAACTGTACCTTAACATTTCTTGTACTTTATCTCAAAAATGTGTTATTCTTTGAATACTCGTAAATTCACATTATTTTGTCATTTCAAAAACGATTAGAATTTACCGTGGATACGCCTACTGTTCTGGCGTCTGAATGACGTCACGCGCCGTGTGATAAAATCATAATTATCTGTGTAGCAGTTACTGTTTAGTTTCGCACAGAGTGACGTCACGCTCTCTGCTTGCTGTTTACGGTCACAGGATTAATTGCATAATTTTGCCTATTTTTACATAAGTACTTATAATCATTATCTTTTATGACAAATAACTTTGCTACCTATAATTATAATGTACAATAATTAATTTTATTAGAAACACTAATTAATCAATTTAATTCCTTGTGGCACAAGCTTTAAGCTGTCATTTTAAACCTATCCATCACTTTAGTGCTAAATAGTTTTAAACGTCTTAGTACTAGTATTTA
The DNA here is from genome assembly GCA_905404145.2 of Biston betularia. Lineage (NCBI taxonomy): Eukaryota > Metazoa > Arthropoda > Insecta > Lepidoptera > Geometridae > Biston > Biston betularia. The sequence goes on from FR989863.1 coordinate 2,538,960, forward strand.
TGAATAAAACAGTCATATTTAATGATGAATAACGCAATTAACACTTCTAGCGATATTGACACCAAAGTTATAAGTTATGTCATGACCATTTGTATTCAAAGGAATTTGAGTACAAGGCACACAAACCATTATAATATAATAAACCTTGACTTTTTAAGTGTCAATTAAATTAAGAATTAACACTAAAAATAATTTCTATGCAAAAATATAAAAGCTTATTACACATCCAGCACAAACACAAAAAAAATGTTAATACTTTGTTAAAAATTGTTATTTCACTCATGATTTAAGCGGCTTAACGATCGAAAAATCTTTTTTTCTTTTCATTACTTTGCTGCTTATATTATAAAACTAAAATAGGTCTTTAGAAAATATCATACAGAAACATGTTTTAATTTATTTATACGGAATTATTCACGTTTTCACATCCTGTGACCTTTTTCAAGGAGTAACAAGGCCGTCAGTGCAAAGCAAGATCAGACCGCGCGCGCGTTGTATTCTACTTTAACTCCTTTAAAAGGTCACCGCATATGGCCGAAAGTCTGAGTACCCGATGTAATTAGACGTGATCAATCTCACATAAGTATAAATGTTCATACTAATTAGGTACTGCTACGTTAGGGGGCTTGAAACAATTAGGTGACGCGTGTTGGCAGTGGCTTTCCTTGGAAAATTTATTTATCATTTCCATCACTTGTCTGGTACAGCGTAGATATAAATTTTCATTAACATATATTATGTCAATTCAAAAAAAAAATTATTAGAAAGTGACCAGTTATGATTAGCACTGATAATATTGGCTTAAGATTTTTAAGTTTATTAGAATATTAGCAATGAAAACAGTTACATGTGTAAATAAAAAAATTACTCGGCAGTAAGAAATAATATGGACTGGCATGCGTGAGGTATTTAGGAGGTTCTAAGCCAAGAATGAATTTAACAAAAAGTTAGAAGCCTTAGCGAAAAACTGTTAGTAACTATTTTCGACATTAGGTATAAAGTGTGAAAGTGTGGGTAAAGTTCATTTAGGTTAATATCACGCAATATTTTTCTAACAATCGCATATAACAAATTAAGATTATCTACACGCGATTTTTTTCCTTAGCTACCATTATTAAACAATATTGAAGTGGATCGACACAGTTCAGCTACCGCTGCTAAGCAACCGCGCCCTCACAGATACAAGATTATATCGATAAAAATTGATTTCAAATCACTTACAATCATACAAATCCACTTATTAAATCCATTTACTAGCATGTTGCATTTGAATTTTCCGCGGATATTTACGTACAAAATGTTCTGACTCTCCATTTCACATTTTACAAGCCAATGATTGGAACAATTTGCCCGCTTTCTTGTATCCTAAGAAGTATAATCATATTGACATGTATTAGGTTAGTAAGATATATTTGATGGAATTGCCGCTTATCAATATGTGAGATTTTATTTCACTAATGAAAGGATGATGTTAAGTGACAGTGTGGTCGAAAATGGTATACATACCTAGCTTGGAAAGTAAAGTTGCTCGAATATATCGTTCAACTTGAAGGTGGTTAGCTACCCAGCCGATTCTCAAATAAATCGACACTGAAGTTTTTAGTCCAATTTCGATACAATTGAGATCGAATTAAAAAATGTTCTGTCAACTTTGTACTGATAACAACATATAATTAGATATAGCCACAACATTTTTACAATTTATACACTATTTGATAACTGATTATTTATTATCCTAGCAATTTTTTTACTATGGTACTAGGAGGGATTCTAGCACGCGCTAGAGAACGACAGAGTTGTCTTGACAAAGCTAAAATATCCATTAGACTTATCTCGATTTCGCGAGCATGCAGTAGACTCTGCAACGTCACGTTCGGCCCTGATCGGCAAGGAAGAGCGGGCTACATTTCCCGAGAAAATCAATAGAGGACCGTGCCGCAACGACCTTGTGCCATTATCAATACAAACAAACAAACCGTGTTGTCAGTTTGCACTGTAATCTTATCAGACAACGTTTGCGCGTTCGTGTGCATTCAGGTCAAGTGACGAAAAAGAACTGATTCTATGGTTTTCGGGATTATAGCTAATCTTTACCTATTTGTTATGTTTTGTTTTCTGATTCTCCCATGTCTATTCTTCTATCGGACAGCCAGACACTCGAATAAACGACATGTCTTCGTGGCTGACCTTCCATAAACTTGAATTAAACAATCACGAATCTACTTTCATTGTGCGAACTGCTAAACAGTTGAATACGGTGATTGAGTAGATGTTCGATGAATATAATTTGGGAATCTTCAAGTCGAAAGTAAATAGGTACCGGTACCTTCTAGGCAAGCGTGCTCCTTCGTATCGTATCTTCACTTGACATCAGGTGAGATGGCGGTCATACACCTAGCCTGTCAACAATTAAAAAAATAGGAGAGCGTCCCATTCATCTCCTAACTTTTACATAAAAAAAAATTAATTACATAGATAGAAAGAAAAAAAAAACACATTTATTGAACACAATACAGACTAACAAAAAAAAGTTACGCAGAATGGACTTATCTCAGCATTGCTGACAATTGTCATAGACGATACGAGCCCTAGTTTTTATTAATAGTTATTAAATGTAGCAAAAAAAGTGTTTTCGGTGTACATGCATTTTACTTGGTGGTAGATCTCCTTAGCAGGAGGTCGTCTAGGTAGGTACCACCGCAGTACCAGTTATTCTGCCGCTAAGCAGTAGGGTGTAAGCATTACTGTGTTCCGGTTTGAAGGGTATGCAGCTAGCGAAATTACTGGGCTGTTGAGACTAACCATCGAAAGTCTCAAAGTAATGAGCGCCAAAGCAGAGATGCTCTTAACTTTGTTTTGTTACTTAAAGTTCTATGTGTCGCTGCAATGGTCATGGGCAGGCGTTATCTTTTACCATCAAGAGAGCGTCTCGTTCGCCCCATTACTTTTTACATTAAAAAAAAAAAATCCTTATAACTGCAGGTCTTGTAGCATGTTATCATCTCCATCAATTAATCATAATCTCAGTTCTAGTGTGGCGCCACAAATTGCCAACGTGCTTAGGTACTCTAGAATCTAAAGAAGCAATTAGCTGTAAATAATTAAGTTTGCATAGTTAACTGGAAACGTTTCACGTGACTGCAAAATACCTAATCTCGTAAAACAATACAACTGTTTAGTTTGAAGTTTACAAACGAGCCACAGTTAGAGTACTCCTAGTCGAAACATTAGCACAGAAATGCTTTGTTTTTAAATAGCTTACCGTTGTTATGTAAGAGTGAGAAAAGGAAGTTTCATGAGCGGGAATGCGAAATTCCAAGAATGGAACCGACCTTAGGCTGCGTTTGATTTAATAATAATCTTTATACTAATAATAATTTACATTCTAAAGAAAAGTTATAATTGAACTCATGCTACCGAACGAACCTACATAATAGACTGCCCTGTTGACTTATTTGGTAGTACCTACCTAGAACAATCATTTATGACTAATGACAAATGTTAGTTCTGTGTCTGATTGTTCTGTATGTATTATAAGTATGTATATACAAATTAAAAAGTATTTTATCAGTTATATGGTTCCCATAATGGTACAAGCTTTGCTTACTTTCAGTCTAGACGGGGCTGAGTAAATTGACTGATTAATAGGTTTTTAAATATTTTTTTTAACGTATAAGTAACTATACAAACTTGACGCTCTCCTGATGGTAAGAGTTAACGCATATCCACGACCGTTCAAGTGATACAAAGAACTTTGAATAACGAATCAAAGTGTAGGTCATCGCTACTTTCGAGCTCATTATTCATAATAAAACTAGTCGACACCTTGCGGTTTCACCCGCGTAGTTTCCGTTCCCGTGGGAATACAGGGATAAAAAGTAGCCTATGTCGCCAGAGGATAGTGTACCTTCTCAAGGGTAAAAGATTTTTTGAAATCTTTATGGTATTAGTGTAGACAAAACAGTAATTTAATATAAAGAGGTAAAACATAATTCAGTAATCCGCTAGTCTGTGTGTTTCGGCAGCTTCACTTGAGAGTCAGTTATATTCCAAGCTAGGTCTGCTTTGCCATCATCAATCACACCGTCACTTAACATCTGGTGAGCTGTGGTCAAACACCTAGTTTGTCAACCACAAAAAAAAATAGCTTAAACATTGCATTAATGAAACGTCTAGAATACCTTCACAGACAGCGCGTTTTTAGTCATTTAAAAAATGTATACGACATGTTACAAACACAGATGAACGCAAGAGATGTAGATAAGCTATCAAAAATGCAAACAAAATGCATTAAACATCTGTTTATCTAGAACAAGCCTGATAACAGGCAGAAATTTAAAATTTTCGACTTTATTTAATTTGGCGAGATGCAGAAATTGTGACATGGTGACATCGTTCAAATTTAGGTGTGTTTGAACATTGTTGAATGTGTGCTAGAAACATATGTTCTGACAGTGTGGAGCCTAAATTCTGTGAAAATAGAAATTTGATGCGAGAATAATTCAGTCGACACCTTTCACTTACCATTTGAAGTATATTACATAGATCTTGAATGAAAACACTTTGTTATATTTGTAACGTGTCATCTCTCATGCCTACCGGTACAGATATGAGTAGGACGGATCTTATAACGGCCATGAGGCTTCGGTCCAGTCACATTTCGGTCAATAGATTCCTTCATCTGATGAGCAAGTCCGATACGCCAAACTGCACGGAGTGTGAGGGGGTCGAGGACGCATTTCATGTCATAGCGGAATGTGTCCGGACCGAGGCTGAGATACAATTTTTTGTTAAAAACCAATCTAATTTTTTTTTTTAATTCATAATAGGTTCGCGTTTGACCACACTCTGCCTGATGTTAAACAGTAGTGTGGTCTAAGATGGAGCACGCTTACCTAGAAGAAACCTATTTACTCTAGATTTGAAGACGCCAATATTGTACCTAACAGGGAACACAGACTCAGAGAGAGTTCCACAACCTCGCTGTGCGAATGAAAAATGTGGAATCAAAACGCTTTGTAGGATGTAGGGTGGTGTAACAGTGTACTGGCTAATCCCTTATCGGAAGAGGCCAGAATACTGTTCCGCATCACGCATCGCACCAGTATTTACAATAAGCGTAGGATATAAGAAAACTTTGTAATAGACCAATGAGGGTGACATAGTCATGTTTGACTAAACTCTCTAAAAAATAAAGGTTAAAAAATATCTCATAATAAATATCATAGCATTACACACAGCGCCATCTGACCCCAAACTAAGCATAGCTTGTACTATGGAAGACAGATAACTGATAGAATACTTAAATAGTTTTTTTTTGTAAATTATTATTATTATTTAGCCCATTTTGTCCCACTGCTGGGCAAAGGCCTCTCTCCCCCTCTTCCACACCTCTCTGTTGTGTGCTGTTGTGGTCCACTCTTTATTGTGGGCATCGAGCTCATCTTTCTACCGCCTTTTAGGCCGGCCTGGTGGCCGTTTAACCTCCGGGACCCAGTCGGTGGTGGTTTTCGCCCACAGCTCCGCTGGCATTCGGCAGACGTGTCCAGCCCAGTCCCACTTTAGCATGGCAGCTTTTTGAGTTACATCAATGATCTGAGTTTTGGAGCGCAGCACTGAGTTTTTTATGCGGTCTAATAACCTTACGCCCAGTATGCTGCGCTCCATCGCTCGTTGACAAACCGCGAGTGTGGACCTTTGCTCGATTGTCAAAGACCAAGTTTGAGCGCCGTATGTGAGGATGGGAAGAATGCACATGTCCATGAGCTTACGTTTCAGGCACATGGGTAATTTACCCTTCATTAAGTCCTTCATGGCCCAATAGCTCTTCCAGGCATTTTCGGTGCGTCGAGCAACTTCTTTCTCTTGTCTCGCCTGGAAGGATACTATTTGGCCAAGATATACATACTCATGGACATATTCAATCTCAACATCCCCGATGCACATTTTGTAAATACATACTTATAATAATATACACAGTACACCCAGACACAGAACACACATTTTGCTTATACCACAAAATGCTTGTCCTGGGTGGGAATCAAACCCACGCCCTTCAGCTCTAGGAGCAAACATACTACCAATGAACCAACAGGGCTATCAAACCGTCATCCCGCATAAGTAAAACAAAAACACGTCAGTTTCCACGGTAAAACAAATATATAACTAAATTATAAACAGTAAAGCTAAACAATACCAACAATAAGTTTAATGCCTAAAAAGGTAGCCACAAAATGACATCGCTATAAAGACGAAACGAATTCGGCCTCTTTGATGTAAACAGGAAGAACTGGAAACACCGCATAGTAGAAATATGATGAATAAAGATAAATGGCAGTCCTTTAAGGGGAACCGCCAGATCGTAAGAAAGGATTAGCTTAGCAGTACTAAGAACTTAGTGCTTACATACTGGAGGCGATAGATAAAATCTATCACAACGTGACCTGAGTAATCTAGATATGGTATTTGATAGGAATTAATGCTTTCCACCTTTCTACTACGTCCTACGATGAGTCACTGCTATCAGATCTAAGCGTGTTTTTTATTTAAAAAAAATATTTTACTGAAAGTGGGTCACTAATAAACTAATGCGGTATTTCTTGTTTCGTCAGCTTATAGTTAATAATCTGTTTTGTCCTTTATTATCCCTTAAAAAAGATCCCCTTTGGTTAAGGCTGTAACTTGTGACAGAAGCTTCTTTTTTTTATTTCTGGTGTGCATAATAAAGAGTTTCTATCTATATATTTAAACCAGCATAATGTTAAGAAGTGACCTTCTATTTCGTCTTTGAATATATGATTACATGCTTGGGGTATACTTAATCGAAAGGGGGTAATTATACTCATAATTATCAACAACTTTTACTATGGGTAAACATCCAAATATATGGAGTAGTGGTAGTAGTAGCGGAGCGTTGGTCGTCCAGCAAATATGTCCGCAAGATGGGTCGACGATATTGTCACCGTCGCGAGTCAAACCTGGACCAGATTGGCACAGGACCGAGACAGATGGCATTACAAGAGAGAGGCCTGTACCCAGCCTGTACCAAGTGGGATAAAGAAGGCTATGAATGATGATGGAGCAGTTGATTTTTTTTCGCGATTTTAGGGTTGATTTTTTTTTTGTTAATGTTTGACACGCTAGGTGTTTGACCACAGCTTACCTGATGTTAAGTGAAGGTGTGGTCGAAGATTTCTCAGTTTAATGACCCATTTCGATTTAACTTACAACTGTATATTCGGAATACCTTCAAAATGCAGATATTTTGTCTCGTGTATAATTCTTATGACACAGAATAAGGAAGAAACGTCGAAACTAATAAAAAACAATTCGTGGGAAAGATAAACTGGACTAAAGATATAATTGTAAAGCGATATGTTTTGACGATATTGCAAATAAGTAATAGTATGATGTCACGATGAAAGATATGTATTTGAGAAGCCAAAGTCGAAAAGATCACGGTCAAGTGGTCATATTTTATTAAACGTAAAGCGAGTGTTTATATGCTTATCCTTTAATGAAAAATCGCGCATTTCTCTCACAAATAATAAAGTAATTATCAGGATTACCAGATATTAACCATAATCTTATTCTCGACAACATGTGCTCCGTTCGATACTTCATGTTCAAATCTGCCTCTATTATCTTTACCGTTTTTAATGTTTTAGCTTAATGTTGCCATTCGAATCATTTCAAATCTTTACGAATATATATTACCATTATACAGGAACGACCTTATTTATGGTTAGAATATTTGATATCAACATTTTCTTTACCCACCTTAGTCCAAAATAATACATTTTAACTAATAGATTTTATTTCAAAAGAGACAGTTTTCATTCTATATAAGTACATAGATCGAGACAACGTACATGTCTAGAGCATCGTTGACAATGCCCTCGATATGAACGGTAAATATTATTCAAAGCTTGGCCTAGCTCATGGTTTCAGCGGCCCTCATCTAAGTGGTAGTCACAAATTGATTCTCATCATTACGCTGCGAAGCCAAGACGTGCCTTCGATACGAAATTACGTGAGATCATTTCAGTTTTTATCTACCTGACTAACGTCTACCTCTGCTAATGATTTTTTTTACCAACTTTACATAACATTTCTTGGTTATTTTATAACCGTAATAAAAACTAAACTGGAGTCATTCGTTAATAAGCCCACGCATTACCAAATACGAAGGATTTTGCCAAAATTCACAATGTAAATGATGATTGCTTGAAAAAAAACGAAAAGTTAAGACATTAATATTATTTTTATGTAAAACTAATGAGATGAGAGAAACGCTCTCCAGATGATGGGAGATAACATCTGCCCATTGCGAAGGAACCCATAACTTTGAGTAACGAAATAAAGTCCAGGGCATCGCTGCCTCGGCGCTCATTACTTTAAGACTTTGATTGTTAGTCTCAAAAACCTTGTAATTTTGTTAGCTGCAGTACCCTTCAAACCGGAACCATTAAATAATAAAATAATAAATAAAATAAATATCGTGGGACTATTCACACAGCGCCATCTGACCCCAAACTAAGCAAAGCTTGTGTGATGGAAGTCAGATAACTGATAGAATACATAAATACTTTTTTTTTTGTAAATACATACTTATAATACATACACACCACCCAGACACAGAACAAACATGATTGTGTTTATTCACAAGATGTTTGCCCTGAGTGGGAATCGAACCCACGCCCTACAGCTCTCAAGGCAGATATACTACCAATGAGCCAACGGCGCTGTCAAATTATGTTTACACGTACTGTTTGGCGGCAGAATACCTACTACAGCAGAGGTAACAACTACTAACTTACTTTTACTAAGGTGATCTACTACGTAGTAGTATGTAAACTATGCGAGTTTTGACGTAATAAGACAAGACGTTGAACTACGCGTATAATTGGTAAAACGGTTTAAGTTTATTCTCTGTGACTAATAAGAAAACATGTTTTTGCATAATCAAGGGAATCAGATTGTGGAACGGACGACAGGCGCGGGGTAAGTTTTGACTTCGCCGCTACAAATTCGCATGAATCTTATTCAATTTTTGATACAAAAATTATGGAGATTTGAGTAGTATACCGTTATATCATGTGAGGAAATCGACGTTTGGTGTAAAGTGTGATGCATGTAATAATGTTATGGCAGGATGAGTTTGTCACGCGTTTGGAAGGTGAACGCTCTCCGCAAATGTTTAAGTACCGTTGAAACAAATTTTATTTGTCCGATAATTATCTCCTGGCTGATTTATCATTCTAGAGCGTCCATAAACTTGTGGTTTGAGACCCATGAGACTCTCAACTTGTTACTTGTCAACTTTGTATAATAGTTTTTTTTTATGAATTGTGAACTTTTGTAACAGACACAGCGGCGACGTAGCTTATAGTTACTTTTATTTTAATTCGAATAGAAGTCACAATATTGCCAAGCAGTCTAATGTGTTTTGATGAATATTTTAGTGATGCGATGTGATTGCAGAACCTACTTAGTATATCTAAATTTATCTTTCCTTTACTGTGATTTCACTGTTGTATTGACATAAGTTGTGCTGACTTTCGTATAATTCATGAATATTTTTTCTTTATAGCCCGTTTTGTTAGTTTATTGCAATGCGCCCTTGAATGTATAGTTTGTTTTCTTCATTAATATTTTCGTATCCGCTTTTCTCGCAACATTTTTTTTTATTTTCATTGTTAGTGTTGTTTTTTAATACAAAAACTATCTGCGCCTCACAGATTCACAGGGTTTTACGGGATAAAGTTTATCTTGAGTATAAGCGAAAAGCATTTTTAAATTTCATCGAAATCAGTTGAGCCATTACAGCGTGAAGTAATTACAAACAAACTTCCTAACAGGTGAACTTTCGCGGTTATATTAGTGTCATAAAATGTTCGTAAAAGATAAAAAGAATAACTGTTTTCAATATGTTTTGAGGAAAGTGCGCGTAGTATTGTTATTTAGTTTTGTTGAGGTGAAATTGGCCAGTCACGGCGTTTTTCTGCATAACGGTTAACAATGATATGTAATAAACGCTTAATTCCATCTATGTACGACTGTACGTAGATAGAAAGAAATTGTTGACTTGTCAACTAAGTTTTGTAGAAATGATAGCTCAGTGGTTAGCGCGGTCGGTTCACACGCCGATAGGCGTGGGTTCAAAGAACAAAAATGAGTTTGAGCAGCCGGTGAAGAAAAACATCGTGAGGAAACTATAGCACGGTGATCAAGTTCTTTCTAGTACTGGCTAGCTACCACCCTCAAGTAAACGAGAGCCAGTTCCATTTCAGGCTAGGTGTGTTTGTCATCTTACTTAACACCAGGAGAGTTGTGCTCAAAACACTATTAACAATAAAATAAAATAGAATGAAAACGATGACGTGTCTACTAAGTATGTTGACTATTTAAAGTTTTGTCTTACCACTTACAAAGTGTAAGGATTTCAGCTAAAGATGCTATACAGCTAAGTATGAAGCTGTCCTACAAATAATTACATACAAGGTTAATTACGAGCTTGCACAAGCGTGCAAAAAAATATAAAATTGGGTTGTCAGCGGTTCGCTCCGCAATAGCACAACGCCATTATGATTGGAATACCTACCTGAAGCAGCGAATCTCAAGAGCTGTCGCGTCTTATTTTGTAGTTAGTAGACTGTGGCGCTATCGGAGCGCATTCCAATGTCCCGCATTGTAATCGAGATGTGTTTCAGGGCAGAAAAAATCGCGAAATTCACATTTCTTCCTTTTATTCTCAGGGTCGTAGATATTGAGCACAATCTGATTACCTCGCGTGCGCGAGTAATTATCTAATGTCGCGCCAAACCAGCGATGCCCTGGACTTTGTTTTGTTACTCAAAGTTCTTTATATCCGCGAATTTTTTTTTTTTAAAGTTTGTTAATGATATGTGTGTATGTTTGTTTTATCGATTCATCATCTAACATCTCTGTTAGCTCATTGGTATTATTTTATATTTATTTGCTTAATTTATATAGGTTTGTTAATATTTTGTCGTATCATATTTGTCTGTTTGCTATATTTATACATGTTTATGTACTTGTTTTAGTATTTTTTATGTAATTGCGCACCTACAACCTCATCTGATTTACTGTGGGGGTGACTGGTATATATTAGTCCACTGCTGGACATAGGCCTCTCCCAAGACACGCCACTCAGCCCGATCTTCGGCTTTTCGCTTCCATCCACCGCCAGCTGTCCTACGTATATCGTCACTCCATCGAGTCTCAGGGCGCCCTACGCTACATCATTAAATCCTCCTTACTTAAATTTACACATATTTTAAGTAAGTGCGCAATAAAGTAGAAAAACAAATATCCGCTTTCGTAAAATGAAAATCATACAGTTTTGTCGGTAAAAATTAATTCTTTAACGTAATTGTTAATTGTTTCAGATGACAGTAGCAGAGAGGAAGTTACGTCAGAACAACAGGTTTGTTCAATTTTAATTTCGTAAAATACTCACATTTTTTATAAATATTCATGTTGGTAGTGGTTAGCTAGTAGAAAGGTGTCATTATGTTGAAATTTGCATAAAATAGTGTTAATTGGGTAATTTGATATTTTGGGATGGTCACACCGACAAAGTTAGAACAATTAGTGACGCAGGCATCGCTATTAGCAAGATATCGAATTCACAAGTTCATTAGAAAAGTATTGAATACTTTAATTGTTTTCAAGTTTGTCAATGACTCATATTTGTTTGTGAGGTAATGGACTTTGCTCTAAGTGCCTGTACTCAATTTTATTTTATTTTTTATTTAAAAGTAATTTTACGATCGACACGCTTTTCGTGATAAGTGAGAGATAACGCATCCAATATGTTCATGATCATCAGCAGCGAGTAGAACACATAACTCTGAGTAGAAAAAGAAAGTCTATGGTATCGTTGCTTTAGCTCTCTTGAGACTTTCGACGACTAGTCTATGTGTAACAACCCTATAATTTACCTAGCTGTAGTAGATACTCTTCAAACCGAAACACAGTAATGCTTACACATTTATACTTGGCGGCAAGTATGACTTCCTGCTAAGGAGATCAAAAAGCAAGCGATTCAACATCATTTCGAAAATTCTAACGTCTGCTATATCTTTTTACTTATTGGCACAAAAATATCAACAAATATATATATGGAAGTTCGTCTCATGTCCCTATTCTAAGAAGATAGCAATCCAGATTTACGATGGGACCACACAACGCCGGCCTCGTCGGCGACCGATCGACATGTGGACCAGCTCAATATATTTTATGGGACATAACGCTTCGGCTTCCGTGTTTTGACTTCTGAATGATATTATGGGCATTACTTTGAATGCAGTTTGTATTGGTTTATTTCTACGGGTAAATTGTTACACTGCGAATTATTTCAAAAGTAGAGTGAATGTATCGTAGGTATTCTAAATACATGAGATCCGTTTATTATTTTTAGTCAATAATCTTGATTTACGACTATAAGCAGCTCAGCATTATGTATTTACAATTCAATTTCAATTTCTTGACAGTAACAATAAATTAGGTAATTTTTGGAAAGGAGTTTCTTTCGCATATTGATCGGTTGCTTACGTAGACTGTATTATGAGCTCAGGATGTACTACGTGGAAAGGGTTTCATTGTAGAATTATAAACGCATTCACGATTTTGACATCTTAGAAGAAAATATCAGTTTTAGATCAACGTTTTTTTCTTGAACAGCTGTTTTCCCCCACGATTTCAAAATGTTTGATTTCAGGTTTGTCCATAGAAAAAGTTGTTTTGTAATATAGCGAATACAATTACCACCTTTTAGCTTAGTATATAGTATTTACATCAAGCTTATAACCCTGTGTTGCTGTAGCAGTACTTACATAATGTATTTTAACTGGCAGACTGTCGCAAGAAATAACAAACAGAAACAATAAGTCAGTTACCTATGGTTACGGTAAAATCTCAATGCTCAATAACATCTCAGGAGTTATGTAGGTAACAGTTCTAAGTAACCGATATTACATGAACTGCCTACCTTCGAGGTTTCAAGCCTGCAACGGTACAGCGACTTACGGCGAGGCAGCTGCTGCCAATCAAAATGATAGACGTCCCAGTATGCTAACCAACTTACATCTGACGCTGTGGCATCGAGTTTACCTACTAGTTTTGGTCTGCGATTAAGTTAAAGCTAGCGCAAAAACAAGTCACAAACGAATTTTGTTAATTTTAAATTTTTAAAATCATATTTTCAATTTGAGACACGAATACCAACAAATGAATGATTTTATTTATCATTAAAAAATGTATATTATAGTTTAATGATGATAAGGATTTTAACGATACTCTATACACCCAAATTTGTTCAGGCATTTGTGTTATGGTGGAATACAGAAATTCACAATCTTTATTTACAAATAAAATTGATATTTTAATCAAGGAACAACGAATTTTTCCTTGATACAGCTGATTTTTTTTAAAGATTTCAAAGTTGTACCCTTAGTAAAGTTGTTAGTCATGATGATTACAATTATTATTACAATATAGCTTACGATTAGTTTTTTGGCAAAGTTTGGCTTACGACTCTAAGTTTATAAGCTTGTAGATTGTAGATGTCACACTATAACTAAGTATACGTATAAATACTTAGACTTACTACTCGAAAGTAGTTTGAGCAAGTGTTTGACATTCATTAAGTAAGGCGAATTCGTTTTGTCAAAGATTGAAGAAGAGTTCCAAAAATGTTGGCCTCATGGCCAATTAATACCCAACTTTGTAATACTTCAAGGTTGGTTTCAAATTAGTCTTAATAAGTTGAATTTCCCAATAAGTCGTTTTATATTCTAGAAAAGGTCGTATGCGTATCTCAGGAGTTTCCAAAGTACTTCCTATACAGGATGTTACTACAGCAATACCCATCTACCTGATCTACCCGTCCATGTAAATACTTTTGTCATGGAACTGATCCTAAAACTACGAAAGATATAATGAGCTGCTCATCAAATGTGTTGAAAGTAAAATACATTCTGCATCAGTATTATATTCTGCCTCCAAGAAACTGATGTGTTTCGGTGTGAAGGATATCGAAGCTAGCGATATTATAGAGCTATTGACACTTATTTTTTTTGTGTCGTTGAGTTGATTTTGTCTTCGGAGTTCCAGAATCGGTCCCATCGTCAAAGTTCACATCGATAGATAGACTCTTTAATGCATTGCTACACTTCCCCGAAACACGTGATATATTATTGTTGTCGTCAAATGCGATAACCATATCTTATAATAGTTTTTGTGGTCCAGCATTGCGTCCACCACGAAAAACAAATCAAAGAATGACGAGCGAATTTGAAGCGTGTCTATAACTACAATGACCTTTCACTGACGTAACGTTATCACCAGTTATCAGCTTTCTATTAATAACAATCGCAACGTTTTATCGCTCTGCAATTAAAACGAAATAATATTACGAACATATTGTTATTGCTTTATTCATAACGCCATTAAGTGAGAAACTGAACGTGGATGCCGAGCGATCAAACGGTGCGAAGGTGTGCGAAGAAATAAAAAGTCATATCCGATAGCAAACGTAAAACGAGCAAAAAACTCTCGAGTCGGCTGGGCGCTAATAGAAATAAACGTGTTCAAATGAAGAATTTCACATTGCTTTATATAACAGTGTTGAACCGGGACCCGTTCTCAAGGATGCGAGAGATGTGGGTTCAGTCACACTTTTGCGTTGAATGGAATAGGTACAATTTAGATTGGCATGGAAGCGCAATCTTGGTGCAGTTCAGCTACAGTAGTGCCGTGCTTTAGAATTCGATCATGTTCATGCAGGAACCTTGAAATAATTAATTGTTGGGGCTGGTTTTGCCACTTTTTACGGCAGAGACCGCCGCGTGTCGAGCGAAAGTGATTAGTTTGTCGAAACCGATTGTATTCGCGGTGTAGATATCTCAAAGCATATTTTTGTTGGAAAAAACAAAGTTTATTTAACTATGGAATCTGACGTAGTATAGATACATTTTTGTTCGAGAGTGCCGTTTAACTTTTTTGTTGAATAAGAACTTTTATCAAACATAAGTATTAGGTGTCATATCTTGAAGAGTAGATGATATCCGGACCATCCCTGCTTTTTTTTATAAACTAGCTACGCCAGCCAAATGCGGATTGGCAAGCTTCAAACATCTTCGAGAATCTAAAAGCTCCTAGAGTTTCATGTCTCCTTTTATATTTTCCTTCACTGTTTGAAGCTATGTAGTGGCAATTCGCACAAATTTTACAAAATATTATATTAAACTCGTACTAGGCTTAATCAAGCATCCTCCATATTGGCAGTTAGGCGTTCTCCCAATTAGACTACCGTAGTTTCGTAACAGACGATATAAGTTCATTGAATTCTTCTTCAACCGGTTGAAATTTTGCATAATTTTCTCTCAATCATTGTTGGAAGACGCGCTTCAATCGGTTCACAATGCAACGAATAGGTAATTAAAATCAAGTGCATATCGTGATATGTTTGGGTTCCGCAATGTAAAGGCTAGTAACACAATCGTATATGACCGCCTATGAAATTAACAATTACCGATCGGGGATTATTCAGATAAAAAAAAAATAAAAATCATTAAAGTGTCTATTTCTACGTAATTTTTTTAATGTTTTTTTCGGATATTTGTTGTGTTTTTGTATTTACGTTTAAATGTGCGTTAATACGTATTTATAGACGCCCCTTAAACCTACACCTGATTCTAAAGTCCTATGCACTGAACGGGTTCCTATCCCTGAAACGTGATGGATCCCTCCATCCACACGGTGTAACATTGAATGCTAAGAAGTTTCATCTCATTGATTACGTCCTCGTATTTCATATTTTTTTAATAAAATAAACCCTGACTTTCAAACTGAAGGGTTACTCGCTTTTCATCTCATTGATTACGTCCTCGTATTTCATATTTTTTAAATAAAATAAACCCTGACTTTCAAACTGAAGGGTTACTCGCTTTTCATCTCATTGATTACGTCCTCGTATTTCATATTTTTTAAATAAAATAAACCCTGACTTTCAAACTGAAGGGTTACTCGCTTTTCATCTCATTGATTACGTCCTCGTATTTCATATTTTTTAAATAAAATAAACCCTGACTCTCAAACTGAAGGGTTACTCGCTTTTCATCTCATTGATTACGTCCTCGTATTTCATATTTTTTAAATAAAATAAACCCTGACTTTCAAACTGAAGGGTTACTCGCTTTTCATCTCATTGATTACGTCCTCGTATTTCATATTTTTTAAATAAAATAAACCCTGACTTTCAAACTGAAGGGTTACTCGCTTTTCATCTCATTGATTACGTCCTCGTATTTCATATTTTTTAAATAAAATAAACCCTGACTTTCAAACTGAAGGGTTACTCGCTCATGGATCTCTAAAAAGCTTTATTGATAGCACTCTTAGAATCCAGTAATTGTATTAATTAGAAGTTGCCTGTGATCACATATCACGTAAGACTGGTTTATGCACTACTTGGACCAGGGACGGCATCAGAAATTATTACAGGGTGTGTTAAGCATAAGCGTATAATTTACTGACAGGTAGCTCATGTGCAAATGAAGTATTCACAAGTACAGTGCAAATTAAAAAAATCTTGCATTTTTGTCATGAAGCTGCGGTAGTTTAAATAGGAGACTGTCTGCTACTTTGAAGGCGATGGGTTCAAACCCTACGCCACGCGTCTTTTCTAAGTGTTTGTATATTGCTGGTAGTTTTAAACGGCAAAGGAAAACATCGCAAAGAAACCATCATGTCTAAGACTTCACAATATTATCGTAAATGTGCGAGGATTGACAACCTGCACTTAGCCAGATTGGTTTTTTTTTTATGGTTGACAGGCTAGTTGTTTGACCACAGCTCACCTGATGTTAAGTGAAGGTGTGGTCGAAGGTGGTAAAGCACACCTAGCCTGGAATGGAACTTGGACTTGAACTTGGTGGACTTTTTTCATAATAAAGATGAGGCCCACCCAGCATTGGAGAAGTTTATAAAAAAAGCAATACTGATACGAGATTCGGGACGTATCCCATAATATAACTAACGTGCTGAGTTAGTCCAGTTAGATAACTATATCTCTTATTTCTTTGGGCGTGCACCTAGTTACCGTATTTTACCCCTAAAGCTTTAATAACTTACACTGCTCCTGTTCAATAAATGTAAGTCTATGCAAATGTATTAGCCGTCGTTGCTGGAAGTGATGTATCATAATATTATACTAATTTGCTTGTTCACATTTCTGTGATGAATGCGACACTTCGGTTGAACCATTAGAAAACGATAAAACTGCAATTTATCATTACTTTCCTTCTATAGTAAAGCACTAACTAAATTATGATAAGAAAATTATGTCCTGTAGAAATCATTTAATACCAAGGTGGTCTGTATTATTTTTATTATGTGAGAATGTGGTAAGAGTCTAGTATGGGCGGGTGTTGCTGCAGCGAGAAGAGGATGTAGAGACTTGTGGTGATTTTGTTTTGATTAGTTTTTTGTTTAATTTGATTTGGTTTTTGGGTTTATGTCAAATTTTGGTTTTAGATATTAACTGGAGTTTCGGATAAGTATTGTTAAATTGTTGTAAAGTTAGATTTGAGTTCTCATCACTGTTGACACTGAAGCGCCTGGGCGGAAATGAACTGGATATACCTTGAACACTTAAAATGAATTTCCGCAAAGTAACGCCTAAATCAATCAATTATCAAATTCTTAATAGGCTTTAAAAAATAATGTCGCTTTTTAAAGCTGCTACTATAATAGTAGAATGAACGAGATGGAATTAGATCTGCGCTCTCCAAAATGAGTTTTTTTTTATAATGTGGCTTGCGTTTGACCGCCATCCCGCCAGATGTTAAGCGAAGATGCGGTCTACAGTGGAGCAAGCTTGAAAATAAAAAAAATAAAAAAGATCATAAAAATCGATGATAAACTAGCATCTCTGCTTTGGAGCATAGCCTGAATTATCGCAAGACCGTCTTTGAGTGTTCATCGCTACTTTCATCGTTCAAACATTTCTGTGACGAACTTAAATGTTTTGTATGTGTTTCGGTATTCAGTATGTATTTACAAATAAATAACATTTAATTATTTAAAAGTAATCTGGTTCCCATGTTGTATTCACTTATTCACTTATTCAGCCATCGTTAAACGTACAGACAAGTAGACGTATTTATTTTATCATTGCCATTATTTACTTTGAAATTTGAAAACAAACGAGAGTGAGAGTTGGTTATGGCGGCATGAAATTGCGCTTCTATGCGCAATGTGGGCAGTTTGCATAATATTGCCCTGCATAGTTTGTAAGCAAGCACTCTGACATAACAATGTACATATTATGTACAAGCATACATTTACCAGCACTATAAAATAATGTTCACGATCAAATTTAAAAGAAAAACAAAAACAAATAAACACGTCAACAAGCGAGAACAAAATCAAAATTTAATCTAAACTTAAACTTATTTAAATTTGTAGCGATGATAGCATAGGGTGGTCGATTCACACGGAAGGCGTGAAACCAAATGTTCGGAAAATCTAGAATGAAACTAGAAAAAGCGTTATAAGTATAGAATGTACTACCGTTAAGGGTCATTGTAATTATAACTAAGAACAACTTCTACTATGGACACAATATATAAATCGTAAATAAAACAATTGATCTACGGAAAAATTATACCAAACAAGTGCACTGGACACTACACCGACAACTTTCTACTTATTATTATTATTTTTTAAAGTCTTTTTTTTAAATCTTTTATTTGTCGTGTATTGTTGTGTATGTCGAAATAAACGTTTTCTTTCTTTCTAAATAGCATTTTTTTTTTGCAATTTGCCTATAGTAAAAGCCTTTCATAATGATAAGTACAATGACCTCATTTGGCTAAGTAGGTACATCTCCTACCTTATAAACCTGTAGACCCATCGCAAGCAGCGTAGATCTACGACTATTTTATGGACTCGAATCCATCCAGTAACAAAAAGGTGTTGTAGAATTTTGTGTGGTAAGCCTCAAATTTATCAAAGCCACATAATAATGAAGTGTAACTACCATGTCACGTCGTTAGGAATTTTTTGGGTAAAAATCATCAAGTTCAGTTGTAATTGTTTTGTTTAACTTTGACATTGCCGCAAATGCCATGATGAGGTAATAGCATCGGCCACTTCCGCGTTGTAATGGCTTCCGTTCCAATGATGAGTTTGTTAGCATCTAACGTATCGCATTTCTTATTTTGGTACAATAAGCGTACCTAAACTAGATATTTAATTCATTAATAAGTTAGCACATCAAACAATTGAAAACCGTTTATTTTGTGACGTATGAACTACCAAAGGCAATTTAAACTACAAGGCAGTCCAATTCCGCTTCGAGAGCCCAGACCCAGTCAGGACTATGTTTCGTGTATAAAAACGTATTAACAAAAAAAGCATATAAGTATTCTCAAATCTAATCAAATGTAATCATTTATTTGGCACTAGCTGCGCTCCGCGGTGTTACCAGTTTCTCTCCTAATACAGGTTTATGTAAACTTAAAAGGAGAGGCCAAACCCATGTTTTAAAACAATATGCATTAATAAAGATTATTTGTATTTGTATTTATTTGTATTTGTACCAGCTACTTGTTTTCGGGATAAAAAGTAGCCTATGGCCTATTCCAGGGCCCATATATTCTATACCAAATTTAATCCAAATCCAAATCAGGTGAAAGAAAACATTGTGAGGAAACCTTAGCATGGTGGTCGGGTATTTTCTAGTACTCGGCTGGCTAGCTACCACCCTTAAGTTGAAAATCTGTCGCCAAGCACCTAACGGTGTGTTCCGGCAGCTAGGTTTGAGAGCCAGTTCCATTCCAGGCTAGGTGTGCTTTACCATCTTCGACCACACCTTCACGTAACATCAGGTGAGCTATGATCAAACAACTAGCCTGTCAACCATAAAAAAAACCGTTTAGTAGTTTTTGCGTGGAAGAGTAACATCCATCCATCCAACCAAACATTCACATGTATAACATTATGGGATTAACATAAACACGTATTTTTATTAATTAATAATTGTACTATAATTATTTGCTACACAGTGTATTCAATATAATCGATTGAGCGTCGGATTTTCGATTAAGCTTGTGCTTTGGAAATCCGTACATCCGTGGGTGCTGATCTAGCTATGCTATCAGATGCTGATGCAGATCATGCTCGAACTCCCGAACAGAGTTTTCCCATTTAGACTAATGAGGAATACAAATTGCTCGGTAAAATTCAAATTAACTTTTAATTGAACAATGCAGAAGTTGTCAAGTTTCCTCCCACGGCTCGAATTGTTGGCCTAAATGATCTTTAAACAGCTTCTTTGGATTTGCTCTTAAATGACCGTCGCATGTTCTATGACCATGACATTATTACCAGGCTTTGAATATATACAGTTACGTTACACGCTAAAAAGATGGCAGTTGCGCTAATAATAGTGAAACATTTGTGACCAAAATGGATTGTATCCACTTTCGGTTTATTGTCAACAAATTACGTAGGTACTGATTGCAGTTGAGACATGGTACACGTGTAAACAAAGCAGTTAGGATGTTTTTATAAAATGATCTTTACTACAAGGCTATAAGTTTGGGATGTACTAATCAGAATGTATATCAATATTTGTACTCATATGTATAAATAACTTTATTATAGGCACAACTTTGAAATCACTTTCAAATCACTTTTCTTAGAACTCGGCAGCTGTAACTAAGCCATCTTAACAGCTGGAAGCTATTTCTGATGGGATATATCTGTACCCGACCATTATCCTACACCACATCTGCTCATAGCTGAAAAGGCTGATCGCATGATAAAAGTATTAAAAAAAAAAACTTTAAAATCACTATTTAAAAAATCAGCTACTCTAAACATTTGGTCAAAGATTAATTGTTCCTTTTTCATAGAACAGCAATTTTTTTTCAAAATTTCAATATTTTCTCCATTTTTAAAGTTACCAAGGACTAGAGTTTGCTTCAGTAATCAATACCACTGATATTATAAATGTGAAAGTTTGGATGGATGGATGGAGTTTGTCACTCTTTCACGCAAAAGCTACTGAACGTATTTGGATGAAATTTCGTATGGAGGTAGCTGACACCATGGAATGAACCATAGGCTACTTTTTTATCCCGAAAACATGTAGCGGATAACACCGCGGGGCGCAGCTAGTAATAAATAATTAGTAATATTTGTTGGCTATAAATAACAATAATTTTGCAGTCACTGGTTACAAAAAAATCTTACAATTAAATTTTGAATAAATACCACCGTAGTATCGAATTACTGTGTTCCTGTTTGAAAGGTACTGCAGCTACCGAAATGACAGTACTATCGAGACTTATTATTGAATGTCTCGAAGTACCTAATGCGTACCAAATCAGCGATGCCCTAGACTTTCTTTTATTACTAAATGTTCTAGGTATCGCTGCAATGATCATGGACAGCCGTTATCTCTTACCATCATAAGATCGTTTTGCAAGTCTCATTACTGTTACAAAAAATTACTATACCCACTGTAATTGAAACAATAAAAGAATCACATTCGATTATAAACTAAATAATCGACAGTTATGGCAATAAAAACGTTTAATCTCAGAAACCTGTCGGGCTGTTCCATTTTCATCCGGCTCAAAATTTGATTCGTACATTTCTTAGTCGGTAATTTACGTACTCGTTTACGTTCGCGCTAGATGCGGTTTTATTATCTGTGCCCCGCGGTTACGCTCGTTGTTTTCAACTATAACAATATAATTCTTGACCAAACTTTAAATCGACTTATTTATCTGTACAGAATGTTATTTAGAAATGTTCCATAGTAGCTACAGCTAACAATATAATACTTATTGTTACGGTGTTGAATAGCAAATAATCAAAGCTACATTTTGTAGGGATGATAGCTCAGTGGTTAGCGCGGTAGGTTCGCATGCCGAAGGGCGTGGGTTCAAACCCCAACAATGACCTTGAGCTGCCGGTGAAGGAAAACATCGGGAGGAAACCATAGCATGGTGGTAGGGTACTTTCTAGTACTCAGCTGGCTAGCTACCACCCTCAAGTTGAAAATCTGCCGCCAAGCATCTAACGGTATGTTCCGGCAGCCTCACTTGAGAGCCAGTTCCAATCCAGGCTAGGTGTGCTTTACCATCTACGGCCACACCTTCACTTAACATCAGGTGAGCTGTGGTCAAACATCTAGCCTGACAATTGGACATTCGTACGGACAGGCCAAGCGCATAACTCTCCTTGGCTTCTTCGACGGAGTCGGGTAAAAACAGTAACAGTAGCCAGCCAACAATAAAAAAACATGTTCTGAAAAAGCAGACAAGCTATTACGGTCAAAATCGTTCTCGAGGACTCATCTACATTAAGTTTGATTCTTTAACCTCTACAAATGCGAAATCTGCTTATGTTTTGAGGTCAAATCCAAATGTCACATTACATTGTTTTGGACATTAATCTCAATTTCATAATGATCATTATACATTGATCTTATTATGTTGAGAGTATTTAGTTATTCAAAACTGCATAACTTTCGTGACATTCGTCGTATAAATTAAACGATCAAGTTATATAATTCTATTGTTATATCATTTGCATTCTAGAAAGTTAGCGTCGTTTATATTAAATTAATAGAAAACTTGAAAGTAGATCTAGATCTTGTGTGGCAGCTCTTCTTCTTCAGAAAAGCTCGCCTTTTGCTGCCAAACAGTAGCATGTCAACATTACTGGGTTCCCGTTTGAAGGGTACAACAGCCAGCGAGATTACAGGACAATTGAGACTAACCATCTAATAGCTCAAAGTAAGGAGTACCAATGCCACAATGTCTTAGATATTGTTAGATACCTAAAGTTCTGGGTATTTATCATTGCAATTGTTAGGCATTAACATCTGTAAAAGTAATAAGACGAACGAGAATCTCTCCTGATGATAAGAGATAACGACTGTCCATGACCATTGCAGCGATACTCAGAACTTTGAGTAGCTAAATAAAGTCTAGGGCATCGCTGCTTTAGCACTCATTACTTTGAGACTTTTGATGGTTAGTCTCAATAGCCCTGCAATTTCGCTAACTGCAGCACCCTTCGAACCGCAACACAGTAATGTTTACAATTTACGCGGCAAAATATCTGGTATTGCAGTGGTACCTACTTAGACGACCTCATGCGAAGAAGTAGGTTGTTTCTACTTCTCACTATAAGTTGCGTATTTGTATCGAGTACCATCAGTAGAGTACGATAAGTTATCTCTATTAGAGTGAAACAGTGGTGTTTAAACAACCGTTACCCCTGATAGGAAACCTGTAATAGGTCCCAGGGTGCGAAGTCCAATCACGGGAACAGTTAGATTGTTTTCACCATCTTTTCCATCGAGGCTCAGTATATCTTCAGCAACGCCGCTCAGTAACCACTTCATAATCACTATCACCACCTGATGTGCAATTACCTACATGCTACGAGGTAATAAATATTTTTTGTACGCACTAATCATGGTGTATTGATTCGATATTGAATGAGAAAGATGTGACCGTTATTGAAATATAATGTGAATTTTAATTTCGCCTCGGAGATTGATGTACTGGCATATACTACACTCTAATTTCTATTCGGAATAAGGCAATAGTGCGCTCGAGCTATGTTTCGGCTAATAGTATCGATATCAATCTCAGGAGATGACCATACAGTTCTATTGTCATCGTTGCTTTCATTCTACAATCACCGAAATATTTGGGTTAATCGTTGCTAATATTCTCGTGCATATAAATAATGATATGTCATATCGATTCATTCAGTTGAATGGGATATAAATGATGGTTTTAAAAGACCCTCATCACTAACTCATTTTGCTTGTCGTTAGTCTACTACGAGTATGATGAAGCGTCCCTGTATGAATTTGGGTATCTTGCTATCAACAAATTTACATTTGCTGTCCTCATTACTATTGTCCACGTGTTTTTGTTTGTAAGCTTGTGGAATGTGGAGATTGTTACATGCATTTTTAATTTTGTCGTGATAGACTTTATTACTATTGTCTCGAAAATCGGACACGGTTCCCAAAGATGGTTCTCACAGTTTTGTATATGGAGTACCATTGTCCATTCCGTGCTCTCCTGAGACAATTCTCGACCTTGTTCTAAATTTCCATGTCGTTGATTTTTGATTATCATTTGAATTAATTAGATGGGTTTGCTCTTGATCGTGTGCCTTGATCTTTGTTTATTTAATTACATTAGAAGTCAATTTCCTTGCGATTTATGAGTTCTGGTATACAAGAATTTATTCTTTACTAAGTAGCCCTGCCATGCAGTTTTTAATCAAGAGTACAAACAATCATCACATCAGACACCCCTGATATTAAGTGACGCTGTGGTTAAAGATGGTGAGCATACCTGACCGGGAATGGAACTGTTTCAAGTGTGGCTTCCGGAACACACCGTCAAAGATGCTTGGCGGCAGATTTTCAATGAGGATAGTAGCTAGCCACTCATCACCAGACTAGAAAGTACCTTACCACCGTGCTATGGT
Source organism: Biston betularia (assembly GCA_905404145.2). Taxonomy (NCBI): domain Eukaryota; kingdom Metazoa; phylum Arthropoda; class Insecta; order Lepidoptera; family Geometridae; genus Biston; species Biston betularia. The sequence goes on from FR989863.1 coordinate 2,563,524, forward strand.
TTCCTCACAATATTTTCCCTTCATCGGCAGCTTAAGTTCGTTGTTGGAGTTTGATTTCACTTCCTTTGAAGTGTAAACCCCTCGTCGTTCACGTTAGCCACTGAGATATCATCGCTACCGAAAATAATTACATCCAAATAGCCAACATCATCGAAATTCTAAAAACCTTTGTCATTTACCATTTTTCACCTTTACTCCATTAAAAACCATTGTAAGAATATTAATATAACCATAAATTGAACTGTATTACCAAGAACTATTCAATAATAGATATTAATAAACTTAATTATATTTTAAACGTATTGTATTCTCAGATAGTATTCATTGAAGAAACCTTGTTATCTCTGTTCTGAGTAATTCCCTATCGTTCCTAACATATTGTTAATTAAGAAGACGTTGAAGGTCTCGTGTACTCCATCCTAGTTATCTTCGTGTGTCGGCGGTGGCATTCAATTATTTAATGAAATGTTCTTAAGCAAAACATAGTGATAAGGTAACTTACCAATGGTAATTTATACAAATGTAAAAAAAATAGCAGTACACTTAATAGTTGTCTGTAAGTTTACATTGACAAATTAACACTTTATTGATACTACAAGTAAAATACATTATGCATAGGTAAAGAATACGGAGAGTACTGGAGCTAGCTAAATTACAGAGGCTATTGAGACTAACCATTGTATGTCACTATGTAAGTCTTTATGTAAAAAGTAATGACACGAACGAGACGTTCTCCTGATGGTAAGAGATAACGCCTGTCCATGACCATTGCAGCGATACACAGAACTTTGAGTGACGAAACAAAGTCTAGGGAATCACTGCTTTGCGCTCATTACTTACATTAGTCTCTAAGTAATAAGCGCCAAAACTGTCATGCTCTAGACTTTGTTATGTTACTCAAAGTTCTTTACCGCTGCGATGTGAGACAAGCGTTACCTCTTACCATCAGGAGAGCGTTTCGTTCGTCTCATTACTTTTACAGGAAATATGTTTTGTCGCATTTGTTCAATCGAACATTAACCATTAAAACAATAGTGAAATTGCTCTGTTCTTAAACTCTCTAAAAACGTGTACAATACATACTTACAACACGACTGGCCAAACTTAATGTATGTAACATTAATCACAACGTACCGTAGAATACGATAGAGATTCTACAGATAGAAATCCTACAGATTACTAAAGAGTTTCTAGCAAACAGTGATCGTTGGAGCTATACAGATTAGGCAACAGTGTCTACAGTGCGCTGAACTTTCGCGCGAATAAAAAAGCGAACGGAACCTTGACCGTGTGGAAGTGTTGCCGACGGCATGCGGCATGCGCTCGCGTAGTCCTCGCCGCGTAGCTTTCAATTAATCTGTGGCTAGGCGCTCGCGACTAAGCTAGTTTTTGCCTAGTAGCTAACTATTAATCAGGTTTTTGCTCTACAAGAGTAATGAGTTAATTAACATCAACAGCTTTGTTTTTAGTGCCCCATTAAAGTTACAATGAGAAGCTTAATAAAGATTCGTAGTGGATTAAATGGGCGCTGGGGATAACGATGCTCAAGATACTTTTTATGAATTTTGTAATAGATCATTAATCATAACAGTGTATGTTTTTATTCTTGTCGAGATATTATAAATGGTTGACGAAGCATGAGTTGAAAAGGTCAGATGTGGGCGTCGACGCGTCCCTTTGATACTGGGCTCTGCATATGCTATGAATATACTGAAAACTCAAATTGAGCTCCGCGCTTACCATTGAGCTATCATCGCTACAAAAATCATCATCATCATCATCATCGCCGGCTCATTCATCCAGATACCATAGAAGAAAGACGAAAGAATAAATCTACAGATGTTAAAATTTGTTTTTGACAGTGGCTCTGGTCAGCTCTCGTTAAACTTTCAAGTACATCTTTAGCATCATCGTCTCAATAATCCGTCTGCATTTCATCGCTTATAAGCGCGGCTGCACACTCGATTACAGATTACACGGCAGCGCTCTCCTATCGACGAATGGCACATTCCATAACTCGGACTTTTATTTTGCTTTTTATATATCAATTTATTATGGTCGTCGAACTTAGTGAAATGGCATTGCTATGTTCTTTGTCGCGCTAGCAGGACCGTGAACTTTGTGGCCTAGGCATACAGCTCTTACGACCCTGTATATAAACACCACATTACCTAGTAAAACTACTAACGAGAATCCAAATAGGGCTTTCAAGTAAATAGGCAGTTATTAAACAAATTGGTAACAATAATAAGTTGGTAATAAATATCTTATCTTGCGTCTATTTGAGTAGGAACGTTACACTTTTATGTGCCGTTAAATCTTACCAGGGTCTATTTGGACTTCTATTACCTACATGTGTTACCTTAAATTTCAATGAAGCGGAAGATGTGTGCCAGGATCGTAATAAGTGGGAAAGATATAGTTCCTGTCTAACCCTACGAGAAAATAGCGTAATGTATGAAAATTTCAAGAGGTTGTTTCAATGATTATTTTGTAAATAATTTTATATGATAATTTACTTAACTTCATGGAGCTTTCACTCTTTTGTGATTACATATTTAATAGTTATTTATTTGCGTATGGGATATTATTCTTTCTTAATTTGTTAAAATAAAAAATATTTAGTTTTTTACTCAAATCCGTTATTTCATTGCATCATTAAAATACACCCACAAGTATACTAATGAAATTGTTTGTAAGTAATTCAATTAATAAAATAAATCCGAATCGTAAACGTGGAGTAAGGTAAAATGCCGTCCGACAACTTTATTTGTTTATGTGAGTAAATGTGGGAACTAAAATTTCTCACAGCGTACATTTTCGCTTTCGTTCAAGACATTTGATTGTGGCCCCCTCTCTCACTCTATAAACATAACTTGGGCCTTACTGAAGAAAGCAATTGACGCAAATTCGTATCCTACAGTTGGTTATATTGGTTGTAAACATAATGAGAGCATGGGAAAATCTTATAGAAACATAAAAGTAATAATTTAATCATAGAGTAGTAAAGGGTACCGGAAAAGTGAACCTAAAAACTTAACCTGGCACAGGAAATACTCGTCAGATTTAATGTTAAAGTTAATGCGAGATCGATGCCGGTGTTACTTGGACGAAACTTTGCTTACATCTAGATTTAAAGAGAACTACAGTAAAGTGCCGCTTTAGCTTGAACCAAACACCAATATTAACACACATTGTTCAGCATACTTCGTGATCAGGATAAACATGAAAAACGACTCTATATACTTTTGTATTTAGTACACAATTTATATGGTATAGAGTACTGAAAATGTCTTCTTTACAACGACTCTATGTCTTATACATAAGGTCTGATTTGAGCATAAAAATAACATTGTACTAATTTTCTGATCATGATATCTTGTTGTAACTTCGTTAACGGTTTACGCCGCGCCCTGATACTGGTTAATAGTGTTTGTGGTCGTTTAGGATTAGAATTCTTTGTCGGCTAGTGTTGGCAAAAATCGAGAATATAGATACGCTTTTTTGTAGAAATGTAAAAATCTCTTTTTATTCATTTACAGCATCGATTTTTTAATAAAAAAGATGTATCAGAGAAAGTAATGAGACGAATACCGATACGAATGACGATACCATGATGGTAAGAGATAACGTATGTCTATGACCATTGCAGTGCTACTCAGAACTTTGAGTAGTAAAATAAAATCTCGGGCATCGCTGTTTTGGTGGTTTAAACCATGATAAACAATAAAAATAGAGAAGGCAGTGAAATACGCTCTGAATTTCATCTCAACCATTTTGAGTTTAGATAATATTACTTGGTGGCAATTGCTGCTAGTTTGTTGTTCAGCAGTGGAAAGCAAAGGGTTGATGATGATGATGAGGAAATTTCCTTAGCAGGAGGTCGTCTGGGCAGGTACCGCCGTAGTATCAAATGTGTTGTCTCCAAGCAGAAGTGTTTGAAGGTTACAGCAGCTAGTGAAATTGCAAGGTTATTGCAGCAAGTCATCGACCAGTCTCAAAGTAATGAGCGTTAAAACAGCGATGCCCTGGACTTTGTATTCTTACTTAAAGTTATGAGTACCACTGGAATGGTCATGCAAATTATTAAGTGAGCGTTGTTTGTGTCAAAACTCTTACATAAAATAGAGCATATAGTGTGTCTTTGAGAATATTAAACAATATTCATTTCGCGTAGGAAGCTAATATATTCCAAATGTTGTTTACCCAAAAATAGATCATCGGTCAAACGGGTTTTTGTGGTTCTAAGCGCTGTTTAACGTTCAGAGTTAAAAATCCATTTATTATTTATACATTAAATTAACTAACAAAACACTTTTTGCCGTTTTTAGAAACATGTCTGTCAATCTTACAATTTAATGCTTTATTCAACAGTTCCGTGTTGGGCAACATGAGATCACACTAAAGAAGAATATATCGCTATCTCTTTAAGATCTTTTTAATAAATCTATAATGCTTGACATACATAAACCGCATCTACGTGTAGCACGGTAGTAGCAATCGGAAACCAACTGATTGCAGCCGTTAGTAGTTTGTAACAATATAACGTAGCTTATAATCTTTTAAACACGTAATGATGTCTATAGATGTGGTGACGAGAGACCGCTGGCTGTATTAGAACTGATACTTCTGAGAAGATGTGTGTTGCTGACCCCTGTTTTATATGAAAAGAGCGGTTCAGGTTTTGTACAGGTGCACTTCAGAAAAAATGTTGTTTAGTTCGCTATCAAACTTCACAGGATCACCCGCTGGGCTACACTGAAAACTCCATCAAAGTCGTCCACGCCGTTTTACAGTCCATAGACATACATACACAAATCAATTTTTATCTATACATATAGGTTGCTAGTTGCGGTTGTAGTAGCGATGATAGCTCAGTGGTTAGTGCGGTAGGTTCGCATGCCGAAGGGCGTGGGTTCAAACCCCAACAATGAGCTTGAGCTGCCGGTGAAGGAAAACATCGTGAGGAAACCATAGCATGGTGGTAGGGTACTTTCTAGTATTCGGCTGGCTAGCTACCACCCTCAAGTTGAAAATCTGCCGCCAAGCACCTAACGGTGTGTTCCGGCAGCCTTACTTGAGAGCCAGTTCCATTCCAGGCTAGGTGTGCTTTACCATCTTCGACCACACCTTCACTTAACATCAGGTGAGCTGAGGTCAAACACCTAACCTGTCATCCATAAAAAAAAAAAGGTGCGTACGAAATGTATGAAACAGTAGTTTTTTTCGCGATTTCTGAGTGCCATAGTAAAAGCTATTCATGATAAAGTCCTTTCGGCTAAGTGCTACCGTTTCGCAGTAGCCTTGTTGGTATTGTCTGGTATTGATATCTACTGATGTTTGTGGCTACCCGTGACCGCAGTGAGGAAGCCAGCATCTGGTGACATATCGACCGCAGTCGCTGTTTCCTCCTATACAATGTACCGTGAAACTTAAGCAGGGATGATTAATCATCGCACTATAAGAATAGAAATAAATGAATCGCTGAACAGTGTCAGTGTTTTAAATTCTGGTTGATAGGGTCACGATTTTCGAATGACGTATTTGTTGCTGAACATAGAATGGCTGATCGTTGTACCTATGTTTGAACCAGCAGAAAAGGCACAAGCCAAGTATTTAGGTAGGTACATTAATAGCTGTATAATATGTTTGTTATCAAATCTCGAGGCACTAAGGAATTCTGTAAGTACGAATAAAAGCGTACGTGACCACCATTTCGGAAGTTTTCGCGCGCGTTCTACAAAATTACAAACCGACATGTTTACATTACAACTTCTATAGCGTAGCAAGTTATTTTATATTAATGTAAAAATTAAAACGCCATTAAACTTTATAACTCGCATTGTTTCGGAGATAACATTTTCGAAAAAATGTCGGTTCGAATCACGAAAACGTTTTTTTTTTTAATTTCTGTTTTGGCATACGTTTGACCACACATTCTGCTTGTATTAAATAAGTATAAATTAATAATTAAAACAACTGACCCGCTGCTTCTAAGTCCAAAGACGGTTAGGTTTTACGTAGGTACTTTGTTTTAAAATTCAAACTACTGAACTGTTTTTCACGAAATTACTGTTACTAGGACTATCTGAAAGTATATCCTTTTAAATAAAAAATAATATTTCAAATCTATTAATGTAATAAACATTTTTTAAAAAGTTCAACTAAAAACGACGCGGCGCTCGGTTGAATTGTTAACTTAGACGGAACCTATTTACCCTGGGTTTAATAGCGATCTAGTACTTTTCGATAAACACAATTTTTTAGTTTTTTTATAGGAAATTATGTATATATTCTATCGCCAAGCAATCGAAAATCGTTTGAATCGTTTTAAAGGTAGCGCAATTAAAGGGCTCTCGATACTAACCATTGAATGTCTTAATTGATGATGAGCGCGAAATCAGTGATGCTGTGTTCTTTGTTTGCATGCGTTATCTGAATCCGTTTCTGATGGTAAGCCATCAGGAGAACGTAATTCATCTAATTACGTAAAAAAAAACTCGCAATACTTACAAAAATATGGCACATATGTATTACCGAACAGAAGTAATTCCCTAGAAATACCTTGTAAAGACCGTTTGCAAAACCATCGTCGAGTAGTTTTCTTTTGGCGTCACCGAACTCGCGGTCCGCTGTAACCGACTTTTGAACACATCATCTCCATTTATAGACCCACTGAGCTACAAAAAACCTGTTTTATAGACGTTTAACACTGCTAAAGTATGGGGGACCTTTGATTTGTTAACCGTTTATAGGTTTAATATTATCTCTCCCATTGACCTACAGACTATGGAGTGCCTTCATTTATTAGCCCTACATGGGCTCACTAACTTCTTTTTTAAAATGTAGACTTTAGCGTGAAAGTGAGTCTTTTGAATTGTGTAAGTAAATACAGATAGACGAGCAGCGACTGTACTAGACGACCTGGACTTTGTTTTGTTACTCAATGTTTTTTGTATCGCTGAAATAGCCATGGACATGTTATCTCTTGTCATCAGGAAATCGTCTTGTACATCTTATCATTTTAGCATAAAACAATGTTTTTGAGTTAAAATGTGTTTTTTTTTTTTATATGTACAAGTCCGCATTTGATTATGAACTCGCCTTATACTAAGCGACGATGAATCGCGCAGACTTAGAAGATACATATTCTCTGACCTTGAAATGATCTAGATTATATTATTATCTCTCAGGAAACAAGGAAGTCGGCAGCTTGGTATGTCATATATTTAGTTGTCGCTTCAAAACAAAGTCGCTTGTCCACGACTGTACGATTCTTAGCATACTTCTTGTAACTCAAGCAACGGATTTTGATACATACTTCACTGTCATTATTAATGGAAGGTTTGTATATACTATACATAATAATTAAACTTTTGTACAATTAGAGAAATTTAATGTGCAAATTCTAATGGTATTCTATGGTATTAATTTTACAATCCAACAATTCAGTTATATTTCCACAACAAATACTTTTTAATTATATTTCCTAAAGTTAGCACATGTTCAACAAACAATGTCAGAAAATGAAAATAAAATTATTCCATTACTATTTTTAATCTTTTGAACCGTTTAAAACGAACAACATTTGAAACAAAACCATTTTTTCTTTGCAACAATTTTTTTAAACCACTCGGTTTGCTGCCCCCAATGATAAATCAGCACGTGAACGAAGAGTGTGAAATATATTAGATCCCCAAATTTTCCGTCTTAGACTCAAGCCTATTCAGCCTGCTGGACATAAACAAAGTCATTGTTATCTCCGCTTTTTTATACAGTCCGACGACCCCCGATATTCCGACCCCCAATGTTCCCATCCCATCCCACGTCAAAGATTATGCCGCTCCGAATCAATCAAGCCGGCGCCTCTGTGCTTGTCTGCTACTAGGTACTGCCGATGGGGTACCAATCCATCATCAATTTAATCTAGTGCCGCTGATATTAATACTAGAGTATAATATTTCAAATGCAGCCAGGCAAGTTCACGGAGTAAGAAAATCACTAAATAATCTAGTAATACCTGATAACAGTCTAAATAAATCGTGTACAAATCTTATTGTAATTGGCGAATCGTTCGCCATCCAAGCTGTCACGTGGCGGGACAAAGAGCACGGATTCCTGATTGGACACGCGAACCGGTCGCGAAGACCGTTAAAAGTTCGTTTGCGATCGAATGTAGCGTACGGGTGTCAACGAATCGAAATCGAATTGCAAATATACTTTTTTTTTATAATTTATTTGCTAAGTAGTCGCTGTGTTTACCAATCACACTATTTTATTCGAAAAGATTGATAATTGAAAAGAAACGTACGAAATGGTTTGATAAGTTTTTGTGCAATTGTAACGCTTATACTGATTGCAATTGCTAAACTTTTCAATTTTAATGTTACTGTTTATTAATTTGAATTAAATAAATGTTTGCTGTGTACAAAGTCTGTGGAACGCAATTCAAGCACGTTTTTTGTTCACCCTGTTTTTATTAAACTTCTGTAAAAAGTTAGGGTTATATTTATATTTATGTCATTACATAATTATCATAAAAAATTAGAAAATTTGTTCAAATCGAAAAAATCATACCATTCTTAATTTCTTACTTACTTTTTTTCTTTCTATTTGGCATCGCACTTTGTACATCTTACCAGATTCTAGTATGTCACATTTGAAGTGTCTCATGTTAAATCAAATAACTGAAATCTTAGATACTGTCAAATAATAAAAAAAGTAAGTCATGGTGGTCATGTTTTGTTGTTGTGCTAGTAAATTTACCTAAAAGACGTGTTCCATCACTTGCTTATGCGTGTGTACAAAATTCAGCAATTAACACTAAAAAATAACACAAATTAAGAAAACTTATACAATGCAGCGACGTGATTTTTCATGCGTTTTCCGCCTTACTGCTCTGTTAACTTATTTGGTAGAACTTCTACTTTGGAGTCTGCTACCATTCGTGTGACGAGCATAGATGTTTATCCTGTGTGGCTATTCTGTATGTATTGTCTGTGTTCCGGTTTGAAGGGTACTGCAGCTAGCGAAATTACTAAATGTTGAGACTAACCATCGAAAGTCTTAAAGTAATGTGCGCCAAAGCAGTGATGCCCTGGACTTTGTTTTGTGCTACTGAAAGTTCTATGTATCGCTGTAATGGTCATGGACATGCGTCATCTCTTACCATCAGGAGAGCGTATCGTTCGTCTCAATACTTTTACATTAAAAAATTTGTTAAAAAATTAAGTATTGTAAAAAAAACATTAGCTACCTGGTTCCCATAGTTTTGTAGTATCTTTGCTTGGTTTCGGGATATTACAGTGCTGTGTCAAAAAAAACTCTTTAGTTACTTGTCTACGATTTATTAGAGCAATGTATAACTCTTTAGTACTCAATAATCGACCAACGTTAACAGGCTACTCTATCATTCACATATCTGTGATAATGGACTAATATTGACTATACATTCATGAACATGCTTAAGTAATTATTTGCTTTATCGATATGTGTTTAATTCTACGTTGAGTACTCTGACGATGTATCGTTAAATCGTGCAAATATTTTTTAAACATTAACTGTAGTTAATGTTTAAAAAATATTTGCAAATAGAATTCTTTGCCGATTAAAAATAACTGGCGTGTAATCCCACTAATATTATAAATGTGAAAGTTTGAATGGATGTATGTTTGTTACTTTTTCACGCAAAAACTACTGAACGGATTTAGATGAAATTTGTTATGGAGATAGCTGAGACCCTGGATTAACACATAAGCTACTTTTTATCCCGAAAACATGAAGCGGGTAACACCGCGGGACGCAGCTAGTGTACACATAATTTTGCAGTTGTCATGACTCATCTGAGTTGTTTTTTAATATTGAATAAGTTGCATAGCAGCAAACGGGTTACCTGAAGGTAAGCTCACCGTCGCTTATGGAGATCTGCAACATTAGGAATAATGTTGATGCGTTGCCAACCCAGAGGGATTTTTGTGGACGGCCCTAAAATGTTTCTTGTAACTCTGCGGAAATAACTTCGCAGGGAGGACGTTCCACATCTTGCAAGTGCGCGGGAATTGCTAGGAATTTTACTAGGTAATAATCTTTTTAGCAGGAGGTTGTCTAGGTAGGTACCACTGCAGTACCAGTTATTGTGTCGCCAATAATGAGGCGTGAATTTCACTGCGTTTTGGCTTGACGGTAGGTAGCAAAATTACAGAATTGTTAAGAATAACCATCGAACATTTTCAAAGTAATGAACGCCAAAGCAGCGATCTAAATCTAAGATCTTCCAGGTAGATCTCCCATCCTAAAAGGTTAACAAACAAATTTTAATACATATCCTTTGGCTTTCCATTATTTTGCATGGTAAAGGTGAACACATACTTTCTAAATCAATACTTTATCGGGTGACTATCGCTTGACTATCTCTAAACCATCTTCTAAGTTCTATCACTTGGCAATCGCATCAAGCGATTATTTGCGCGTCTTTGTTTAAGTTTATCGCTAGATCCAAACGTGTGGGAAGTATTCAACAGTTCCGAGGTGCATTATTCGATTAGTCATTGTTGCTATTCAGTAATCGATCTTTGACGACTACATTCAGCTACCAGATTACATTCGTATTGTAAGTAACTGTTATTTTATTCGATTTATTGCTAATAAAAAGATGTTGTCCCTAATTTTATTCTTAGTGCTATAAAACTGAATAGGTCACATGAGCTGTTTCTTCTATTATGGTTGTAAACAATTTGATCTGCTTGTCTATCTATCTACCTATACTATTTTAAAGAGGAAAGATTTGTTTGTTTGTTTGTATTGAATAGGCTTGGAAACTACTGGACCGATCTTAATAATTCTTTTATGGATAATAATATAGTGATGGACATAGGCTATATTTTATTTAAAAAACAATTAGGGATCCGTATGGAAAATTCAATAATGTAATCCAAGCTGCGAAAAATTTGAAAAAATCCTTACTTAGCATGCGCAGAGAAAACTATTGACAATAGAATAAAGTGACGAGCAAATTGATAGCTACAAATAAGTCCGCAATATCATCATGTCTAACTACTACAGTTGTCATCTACATCTTATAAAGAGGAAACATTTAATTTTTTGTTTGTTTCTGTTGAATAGGCTTCTAAACTACTGGATCGATAAATTTATATTATTAATCGAGTTTTGTTTTTCCGTGCGAAGCCGGGGCGAGCTGCTAGTGGTAGATAAAGTAGGAAAAGCTTTTGTGTCGTTCAAATAAATTTATTAGGAAATACTGCTTACAAATCTAGCTAATATGATTTTATACTGGGACGAGTTGAATGGCGAATTGAATCGTTGGGAATAAACTTTATGCACCAATTATCCCAGCTAAACTCGAAGCAAATCCCTTTTCCTAGGTTTACATAAATAACATGGTTAAGTACTACTCTTGCCATAGATGTATACGAGTATAAAAGTTACAGATAGATTTGTAGAAAACAAACAAAAGACAAAGTGACAAAGTGGTTACTGCAGAGAGGAGGATTCTTGATTATTTTAATTAGATTTTTTGTAATTTTAATTTAATTTTTGTCAAATTAAGAATATTTCTAAGTTTATGAGTTCTAGATTTTAAGTAAGATTAGGGTTTTTAATTAATAAGCAGTGTAAAATTAGTTAAATTTAAGTCTCCTCGTCACTGTTGGAACTGGAACGACTGTTAAGCGGAAATAAACTAAATATAAACATTGAACATTCAGATTTGTAGAAGATCGTTTATTTACATTTCTTTTCACAAAATGACTATCGCATATCTAGTAAAACGGAAATATACACTTTAAATATGTTTTTAAATAAAAAATAGCAAATTGCTAAATTGCGCACAAGATTCAAATTGGAGATGCCAGCAATATAGTTTCAGTGTTCACATTCTCAGTTCAACGTGCGATCAGATTGATGATAGTTATTGGTTTGTGCGAAACATTTTGTGTGTGTTCTTTTTGAGCTTAACAGGCTAGGTTTATGACTACAGCTCACCTGACGTTAAGCGACGGTCTGGTCTAAGATGGTAAATACACTCAGCCTAGAATGGAACTAGCTTTCAAGTGAGGCTGTCAGAACGGCTCTCTGTTAGGGGTTTGGCGACAGATTTTCAACTTGACGGTGGTAGCTAGCCAGCCGAGTACAAGAAAGTAGATACCCTACCACCGTGCTATGGTTTCCTTCACCGGCAAGTCGAAGGGCGTGGGTTCAAACCCTAACTATGAGCTATCTGACAAAGTAAACTGACAATTCTTGCATCTTTCTTATTATATTCCTAAGTATAGGAGGCCTGTAGTTTTAATAACTATGCCGTCCATACTAATTACTTGTTGTGCATGGTTATCATCGGAGCTTTATAGCTCGCCGGCAATATTTATGGTTTAATATCTCTGATCTGCTTTAATTGGTAAGTAAACTTTAGTTTATGGAGTAACAGGTGATTTATAGCGTTTGATTTTGGTCCCGATATTGATTGTGCGAAGAGATAGCTCCAAAGTAAGCCTAGATTGCTGTAACTATTATTTAAACTGATGATAAGTATTTATAGAGACATGTTGAATAATCTATTACTTAGGTTGTATTTAAAAATATCTTTATATCACATACAAACATCATCGCTACAAAATAAAAGTGTGTAGGTACTTATACATATAGGGTTAGTCAATTCTTTAATGTTTAAATTTGTTTATGGCATTTTGTTTTGAATAAGATATCGGGAGAAGCTATTGGTTTCTGAAATAGAGTTATCACTAGTACGGTGCCAATGGGTTCATATTAATGAGTCCAAAACTTATAGCAAATAAATTTATTTTGATTTAGAGGATTTCTTAAAGTAGCCTGTCGAAGTCCACTGCTCGACATAGGCTTCTCCCAAGACACGTCACTCAATCCGATCTTCGACTTTTCACTTCTATCCGTCGCCAGCTGTCCTACGGATATCATCGCGCCATCGAGTCTCAAGACGGCTTACGCTACGTTTGCAAATTCGCGGTCTGCACTCTAGAACACGTCCTAGCGGTTTATGACTGTTTAATCGTTAAGTTTGTTCAAGTCATAATAAATCGATTACACTCTGTGACAATAATACAGAGCCGTATTTCATACAATATTTTTCAACCACGAGTGTAATGACAGGTCATTATATCACACTGGTGTTTTGCCTCGCTTGTTTTATCCAGAACAAAACATTTTGTTGAATGCCCTATAACCTTGGACTAAAAGTTGCAACCTGCAATTCAACTGGTATAATTTTATCGTACCGCGAGCCTGTAAGTTACAAAATATGTAGTTAGGCCGCATTTTTTAACGCAGCGGGCAGCAGCGTGCCTGTGGCAGCTAAAACGAAGACATTCTTTCCGTTCCGTTCTCGCATAAAACATAACAACTGCCTACAACTGAAGCCGTTTTCCCCTGCTATGGTCACTTCACTATCACTGAGGTCTAAAACATTCCACAATAAAAAGTATGTAAGCCGTGAGCGTACAAGTAGCACGAAAAATAAATTCATCAACGAAAATTACATCTCATTTAAATTACAAGAAAGGCGCGGTGAAATTTTTTTGACACTTTCTCGGGAAAAATTGACTGGTACATGTCACTCGTACCAACACATACACACGCCAACATTTACTTGGTGGTAGATTAGCAGGAGGACATCTAGGTAGGTCAACTCAGTAACAGATATTCCGCTGCGAAGCACTAGTGTGTAGACGTTACTGTGTACCAGCAGCTAGCGAAATTATAGGACTTTTGAGACTAACCATCGAAAGTTTCAAAGTAATTTGCGCCATAGCAGTGGTGCCCTGGCGTTTGTTTTACTACTTAAAGTTATGTGTATCGCTGCAATGATCATGGACAGGCGTTATCTTTTATCACCAGGAGAGCATCTCGTATGTCTCATTACAAATACATTAAAAAAAAAACGCGTCACGCCGTTTGCGGTGATCGTTGGGTCTAAAATACAGCCTTAGCAGTCGCTATCACATGTCGCGTAATGACTCGGCATTACCTTCTTATTAGTGTTTTTGTGCGACAATGTGTCGCGTACACAGTCGACAGGTGAAGTTGGAGGAATGTCGCGTCGTGAGTGGTCTGCGTTAGCACCTGTCGAAGGTATTTTTAAAATTATAAATAGACTTGCTTTTGACCGCCAACTCGCCTGATGTTAAGCGAAGATGCGGTCTACGGTGGAACACACTCGCCTAGAAGAAACCGATTCACTCGTGACTTGAGGGCACCCAGATTTTATCTATCAGAGAACACTCATTCCGAGTAGCAAGTGCCATTGTGTAGCGGTTCGTACAATGATTTTTGGAATAAGTATCGACCGTGAACCGATGTCGCTATTTAGAGCTCCTGGCTGTCCGATAGTAGAATGGGCAGAGCGGAATTCGGTCATGCAGATCTGAAGCGCACTCTTCAAAGTGTATCCGGTAGAAAACTGACAAACAAGCAACTTTAAATGATATGATGTGTGTTCAAAGGTGGTAAATACACCTAGCCTGTATGTTCCCTATGGACGCAGAAATGGCGTGACCGATTTTGATAATGTTTAGCCTAGCAGGTGATGTTGTGAAGTTTGTTTTGTTGGTTTTTTCTATTAAATTGCACTTTTGCGAAACCTGGTTGGTATTAGATACTTAAATGATTGATTTTGAACTTTACTCAATTCTCACTTATCTTTTGGTATTTAGCGCTTTCTCATAATTTCCATATGAAGGTGTCTTAATTAAAAGCCGGATTTATTTCTATTGTTATCTGCATGTACGCCGACTTATCGCCAGCCACTAAAGGAGTCCAATTAGCTCACATCTCCTTTTCTGCTTAATGGCGCTTTCTTTCCGCGCCACTTGTGGGAACGAACAACGCACTAGAGTAATTCATTACTACTTCAATGCTTCTCTCCAACGTATTTTGTGTAATTTGCGTTGATCTAATATAGAAATTGAAGCAGGAACTAAAATCACGGTCAACCGAACGCCCGTTGGACCGATTGATATAACTGACAACGACAGAATAAATCTGGTTTTTCCTTTAAAAAAATATTTATTTTTATAAAATAAAACACAGATACGCTCTCCCGATGGTAGAGATAATGCAAACCCATGACCATTGCAGTGATACACAATACTTTGAGTCACAATACAAAGTTCAGCGCCTCACTATTTTGGCGCTCATTACTTCGAGATTTTCGATGGTTAGTCTCAACAGCTCTGTAACTAAAATAAATACGAACTTTCTGCAAACTTTTAACGTTTATATATCGGGCATCAGATGGAGCAGACAGCTGACTTATGTTTCTAGAATAATAAGGTAAAATTAGTCTCGCATGCAATTAGCCTTAGCCTTTAAGAGAACAGGCGCAGGCGCACGCGTCGCTTGTAATTAGTTGCACGCATCGTTTGGATGCCTACAACCAGCTCACTGTTTTCTCATTTGCAATTGACATTCTCTGGATCGAAAATAATATCAATCTATGCAACTAGATATACATGGTTATTTTCAACTCACTGGCCTCCATCTCACAACTCACATAACAGCTTTGTTCTACTAGTTATTTATTTCAGTTGCAGAACCCTTAAGACTCTTAGAATTCGATAGCGGGGGAAACCGCCGGGCAAAGGTAGTGTATTTATAAAATGAGACTTTACAAAATATGCGCTTCAAGGCTCTTTTTAAATATGTAAAATTAAGTCAATTAATGGAACTAATTAACAAGATTTATAGTTCGGACTTATAATAAATAAATATTAAAATTAATCGATGAAAATAACTGAACTTTTGCATTCATAATATTCGAATGGTTTGACTAATAAAATATCGATATATGTACTTATAGGTATATCTTAGATATTTTTACTTGGTACTTTCGTCTTGGATTGTAGAGCTTTACAGTTTTTCATTTTCAATATTTTTTCGTTATGGCAATGACTGACATTGTTCCCATAAGTTATTATTTAAATTATTGAAAACGGTCAGAGCGAACGTTAATTGTAGCAATCGAGCAAATCGTTTAGAAACCGAGCTCGGGGGGCGTTGTTGGGTTACAGTAAATTAACAGTCAAAGCATAACAACTTCTGCAGCAGATGCTAAGCTTTGCGGCAGAATATCTGGTACTGCGGTGTTACCCATCTAGACGACCTCCTGCTAAGGACATCTACCACCAAATGAAAATTGAAAAGTGATATCATGTGTTCAAGTCGCGAAAGTTTAGAAATTACGTCGGTTAGAAATATAATACAATAAAAAAATTAACAGACAAGATCGGTAATCAGTTCACACGCGTGACCGTGGGTTCAAATCCTAACAATAAATATGCTTAGATAGTGAGAAAACCACAGCGTTGTGGTCGGCTACCACACTCGAGTTGAAATTCTGCCACCAAGCCTAAACCGGTGTGTTCCGGCAGCCTCACTTGAGAGCCAGTACCGTTACAAGCTAGTTGTGTTTACCATCTTCGATACAAAAAAACATACGTCCAAAATTAATACCACAATACATGTTTATAAAGAAGGAAATTTATAAATAAATCTAAATATTTTAATTTTTTTTTTTTTTTTATTTAAATATCATAGGACATTACACACAGCGCCATCTGACCCCAAACTAAGCAGAGCTTGTGCTATGGAAGACAGATAACTGATAGAATACTTAAATACTTTTTTTTTTGTAAATACATACTTATAATACATACAGTACACCCAGACACAGAACAAACACCGATGTTAGTCACACAAATGTTAGTCCTGAGTGGGAATCGAACCGACGCCCTTCAGCTCTCGAAGCAGACACACTACCAATGAACCAACAGGGCTGTCAATGAAAAAAAATATGAAATATTTGTGGGCTTATTGCGTTAGTAAATTGAACAAGTAGGTATATGTAAAAATGACGTGTGAAAGCGTAACTTTAGGATTTGCATACTAAATAGTTATAAGTTCTTACGTAATTAGGAATCGCGATATGCTACACCGGCGTGACGGTTTACCAACACAATCTGCATATTTCTGCGCAACTAAAGATTACCAAATTACTGGACCGAAAATTGTTGCAGCTGATATCTTTAATAACATTTAATCGGCGATAACGTTGCATCCTAGTGTGTTAAGTTGTGCTATAACGTATTCCAAAGTTGATTGTAGTGAAGAACATCGTTAGTCCCGAATCGTCCCTGTTCTGATATTTCACTGCGAGCATCTTCTCAGTAAGTGAGATATTTCCTAGTCATCGTCATCATCATCCACAGCCTTCTTAATCCCACTGCTGGGTATAGATATGCCTCTCTTGTTATGCCATCTGCCTCGGTCCTGTGCCAATCTGGTCCAGGTTTATTTCCTAGTAGTAATGTTAAATAAGTAAATATCGTAGGACACAGAATTTCATCTATCCTCAAACTACGTAAAAGTTGTACAATGGGGACCAGAAAACTAATAGAATACATAATAGACTATCGTCCCGGAAAGCTTAGTAAGTGTGCTATTTGTTTTGGCGACATGATAACAAACCATTGAATTTCTCTACTTTTACAAATGTTTAATTAGAATGATTTGTTCAAACCTTCCATAAGAAATAAACGACAGTGAAAAGCCATAAAACAATCCTAACCTTGTAACCTTAATGTCGGCCAAGCGCTCGAAGAGTCAACACGTCTTAAGAATACCTCATGTAGAGGCAAACCACGTGTCAGCAACCGATTACTGCAGCGAAAAGAGCCTGATATCTAATTTACAAAAACTTAGGAATATTTCGTATAAATATTAATAATTATATTCAGGTGAAATTAAGTTCTCGTCACTGTCACTTTCAAGCGGAAATACACTAAAAATAAAACTCTTGAATACGTATAACAGTCCATAGCGTGGTTTAGAAAAAGTAAGAGTACGCAGCTAGTATTACAAAAGTGTTAAGATGTCAGAAGAGAACGATTAGAATAATAAATGGTTTAAAAAAACGTAGTTCTGCAAAAAAATACTTCAAAACTAACAAAATTATGACAGTGATATCACTATACATATACAATAGCTTATTAGAAATACACGGAGCTAATTTGCCAAAGAACAAAGACAGGCATCAATATAACTTGCGAAACAAAGAAAAGCTGGTCGTGCCATGGACTAGGTTAGGTAAAGTTGAAAAGCAGGGCCGTCACGCCAAAATATTAATGTATAATAAATTGCCAAAATATATTACAGAATTAAATCATACCGAATTTAAAAAAACCATTAAATTTTTTTTGGAAAACAATCCATTTTACAAATTAGGTGAATATATGTCAATGAGGTTCTCAGAATCCTCATTTATGTGTAGTACATAAACGGAGCCTCCGCTGTAGTATGTTCGTTGTTAATTACTCGTATAGGTATAGCTTCATTCATTAAAGTGTAATCGTAAGGTTTTTTTGTATATGTGACTTGCCTTTAACATTATTGTTATTTATGGCCAATAAATATTACTGATTTACTGATTTACTGATTTACTGAGTGTAACAGACAGACATCGACATAGACTTTCCTATTGTACTATTAGAACATTCTGAACAAATATTTAAACTTGTCACATCCATTTTTGCCCTGGGTGGGAATACACTACCAAATGAGCTATCAGGACAATCATGTGTGCGGAAAAGGTGAAGAATGAAGTTGTTCTCATACAACATTATTTAATTTTCTTGTCGCATACTTTTCAGTCAAATTCAGTATTTAAAAAAGAAATACAATTCTCACCGTCTATTGTTTCAAACTGCCAACACAGCGATGCCCTGAACTTTGTTTTGTTAATCATAGTTTTATGTAATGTTGCAGTCGTTGTGGACCACAGTAATCTTTTATCACTAGGTGGGAATCTCTTTCATTTATTACTTACTTCTTCCTACAATAAAATAAATATATATTATGTCATATGTGATATTCTATTTTTTTGTGATTGTCAAATACTATTTTATTGATAACACCAAAGATATAGGACATTTTTAATTCACATTTAAAAATATCAAAATCATAACATATGTTAATATAATAAATATAAAACAAACAAAATAGTGAAAGACAGCGCAGCGTAGGACATCCACCCGCAAGGTGGACAGACGACCTAATAAAGACCTCGAGAATGCGCAGGATGCGAGCAGCTTCCTACCGGTCTTTGTGGATGTCTATGTCCAGCAGTGGACGTCCTACGGCTGAAATGATGATGATGATGATCTTTATACTTGTAATTGAGTAAGGACGATATTTTCACTTTTACTTTTCTCTTACAATGACGTCACTGGTTAATAGATAAGCCATTAAAGCAAACATGCTCTTACAAGTAAATACGTTAAATATGCAAAGGTTTACTATCCTAGAAAGCTATAATGGTTCTTCACTAAAAGTCAAATAAAGCTGTTTTACCGCTTCTAAAGCTTAACTATCGTAACTAAACAGCTTGTTACACTGTAAATTTAATTTGTAATGAGTTTCATGAGTTTTCTATAAATAGTAATAATTAGCTTTATTTTGATGTATATGCAATGTGTATAGTAAACCATCTTTTACTGTATTCCGGTTTGAAGGGTGCTGTAACTATCGAAATTACAAGACTATCCATCGAACGTCTCAAAGTAACGAGCGCTAAAGTGGCGATACCGTGGGCTTTGTTTTGTTCTGTGTATCGCTGCAATAGTCATGGTCAGGGGTTATCTCTTACCATTAGGAGGGCATCTCGCTCGTCTAGTTACTATTACATAACAAAAAAATTTTTTACAGACTACTGCTTGGCGGCAGAATATCGGATACTACGTTGGTACCTGACTAGAAGATCTACCACCAAGTAAAACTTAAGTATATAGTTGTGAACATAAAAAAAAAAAAAAAATTAAAATAGTCTTAGAAGCTCGTGCAACACTTGACATTAGATTAATTGAAAGTTTTCTAAACAAAGTAAAAAACGACGCTTGAAAACGGCCCTTAATGTGTTCCATCCTTAATCAGGGACTTTAATGTGTTATGCTTCTAACATATGAAACACGATGATTATAGCAACAAAAACTTTAAAAAATTAAATTCCTATAAAACCACCCGTATCAAAATAAATTATACCTATGAGTTAGGAACTAAGGCGTGGGAATGCCTTGTTTTTTGTTGTCTTTTTCTGGTGAATTAGTAACCGGGACCACGATTGGACAAACCTCGTGCTTTCGACCATTAATTACGACTACACCAAATAAATATATTCAAAAGTCTTACGGTAGTTAAAACACAAAAAAATATTGACCACAAGCACAAGTAAATTGTAATAGAGGGCTCAATTACGTACCCTAAGAACAAGTCTTACTCAGTAATAAGTACTGCACCCGACTGGACTCTTTTGATGGATGTGTACGAAAAACGTTGTAAAATCCCTGAGGACTTGGCTCTTTCGTCATCCAGGCCAGGAAAACTCAAACGTGTAGTAGTCATAGAACTTACTGTACCATGGGAAACAAATATCCCTAAAGACCACACGATTAGTTATTATTATCTTGCAAATGAGTTGACGATAAATAGTTACAAATGGTTAATTTATATGCAGTAGAAGTTGGAGCGAGACGAATTCCAGCAACACCTCTCTTATAAAATCTTCTAAAGAACATCGGCCTGCCAAGAACATTAGTTATATTGTTTATTGGAAAGAGTATCCAAAGCGTAGTTAGTCTCAATAGCCCTGTAATTTCACCAGTTGCAGTAGCCTTCGAACCGAAACAGTAATGTTTACACACGGCTTGGTGGTAGAATATCTGGTACTGTGATGACCTGAGTGATACCTACCTTGATTATCTCCTGCAAAGAAGACCTGCCACCAAATAAATAGATTAGGCAATTGAACCTGCACCTGCATCGCAAGTTCTACACATTCTACGGATTCCTGTCCCTTGCGACGCCGTATGTACCCGGTATCCGCACGGTGTTCAGAAGTTTTAGTCTATTTAATATTTGAATTACACCTCTATTTGCTAAATGTATTTATGTCATATGATATCTTCAATTCAGATGCAATTTCGTTCTCTGTAAATCGACTTTCATTTAGTTAATGTTAGTGACTGAATTATGAGTCTCAGTCTAGTCTAGAACTCGCTACGCTTCAGCTAATTTTGATTGACGTTTTTAGTTCAATCGTATACAATTTCGAATTGATTTGTCAAAAATATTAGCTGCGTCAATTTATGCGTTTTACTTGCTCCGTTATATTGCTGGAGAGACGTATATATTACTGATTTATCATTTCATTTGATTTTTGTGTCATAAAGTTTACTATTCTAGGTTTCGTTATCTGCGCTTTCATTTTTCTCTTCATGGTGGTCCTTTTGTGATGTTTGTGATAAATGAATATCTATTCATTTATCACAAACATCACAAAGGCTTTCTATCTAGATAATGTTTAGCCATTAATGTTATGAAAGATTTTGAACTACTATTAATTGCAATGTTATTACTTATGCTTAGAAATAAGAATATTAAAATGGATAATGATTTAAAAAATATGTTCTATTTGGGTAATTATTTATCCGGCAACAACTTTTTACACAAATTAGCTAGCTTTAAAAACATTCAAAGTTTGTTGTCAACATAACAAAGTTTGTTACTTCTTCATGCTGTAATGGTTTTGCACAAAGCACCATACTAAAAATAACACATATACCTACTTCTTTTTATCGCGAAACACGCAGGTGAAATTGCGATGTGCACCCAGTTTTCTATATATCCTCACATGACCTACTAGCCCATTTGACTAAAACAAACCCGAAAAATACGTATCAATGTTGATGCAATCAATTTGGTGACGTGCTTTTACCCAACGTCAATGTTTCTTTAACGCGGGCCCGGTGACCGAATACCCAAATACTGCACCAAAGCAGGCCGCTTCTGCGGAACCTGTCCGACCACTTGTTCCACTGTAGGTGCAATTCAACTTGTCTGCGTTGTAATTACGAATAATGAAATCATGAGTTGATTTAATACGTTGATCGTAGTTGTTAGGAACTATGACGTTGTTAAACATAGTGTGATTTCCTATATGTGAGAATTGAAATATTTTGATTAGATTTTTTGTATTAATATGCTGCAAGAACCTACTTTATTTGGAAGTAAATTGCCTTAGCAGGAAATTGTCTAGAAAGGTAGGATCGCAGTACCAGATATTCTGCCGCCAAGCATTAGTGTGTTAACATTACTGTGTTCCAGTTTGATGGGACTGCAGCTATCCAAAAGGAATGAGCGCCAAAGCAGCGATGTGCTAGACTCAGTTTTGCTACTCAAAGTTCTGTGTATCGCTGGATTGGTCACGGACAAACGTTATCTCTTACCATCAGAAGAGAGTCTCGTTCGTTTTATTACTTTTTACATTACAAAACCTACTTTTTTATTTGAAAAATAAACCATTTATGTAGGTAGAAAGTAAAATTGCGAGGCACTTCTGGTACAAAGTGATTAATGTGATTTTGCGTAAACAACTAATCCAAGAGCATAGCATACCTACACATATACATTTTTACTTACATCTATACACAAATACAAATAGTTTATCGATAACCTGACCAGGTTTAACTCTGGTGCAATTATTTTGTAGACATGATTACAAATTACAATTTCTTTACAAACTTTTTGTCACGAAATTTCTAAATGACAGAACAGTGTCGAAATCTGTTGTTTTAGAAATAAATTTAGCCCATGTGTTAATCCAGGGTATCAGCTACCTCCATACCAAATTTCATCAAAATTGGTCCAGCCGTTTGAGCGTGAAGAAGTAACAAACACACTAACTCACAAACTTTCGTCTTTATAATATTAGTGTGATAAGCGGAGACACTGACAGACGCGTACAGCGCATTTGTTTCAACTACTTAAAAATACCAAAGTTACAAGATATTAGCAATATTTTACTAAAATGTTATTGTTTGTTCTACTTTCAAGCTTAACAATATTCACGAAACAAGATAAAAGCGAAAAATCAAGGACATGTTTGCCAAAATTTTCTTAAACAAGACCACTCTCACTCTCTACGACGCTTTTGCATATCATCGTCATGACAACAATCCTTGCCACATGAGAACTCATCAGGTCACGTTAATTAAGCAAGATAAATATTTTTAGCTTATATGGTAGAGCATCGAATATACCACCAATTGGTTAAGCTGGTACTTTCCATATTTATAGTTGTTTTGCGGGTACTCTCTCCGAAAGGCACGCTGGAACCAGGTCAGTTGGACGTCGCGCTTCCGCAGGTTAATTCGCAGGGTGGGAAGGGAATTTAAAGAATTCTTTAGAATGATCAAATGCTAAGTGTGAAGATTGAGGAATGTGATTTCCAGTAAATAAGTGTGCAATTTAAACGTAAGTTAAGGTATACCTATACCTTACCTTTTTCGACAAAAATTGTTACTCAATTGCGTACCGCTGCCAGTCATGAATAGGCGTTATCTCTTACCATCAGCAGAGCGATTCGTTCCTCTCATTACTTTCACATTATTAAAAAAAATATTAGGAACCATAAACTGTATTAGAGCATTTACTTTTTTGAATTGTGTCATCTCGTCTGCCACATGAATCACGAGTGTGCCACTAAAAGCAGTCAATAACCGGCGAGGGGCGTATTTATTCAATACTAGCGGACGTCTCGCGGTTTCACCCGCGTAGTTGCCGTTCCCGTGAGAATACAGGGATAAAAAGTAGCCTATATCACCCGGGGATAGTGTAGCTTCCCAACGGTGAAAGAATTTTTGAAATTGATCCAGTAGTTTCGGAGCCTATTACAAACAAACAATCAAATCTTGCCTCTTTATAACAGTATAGATAGATAGATTGCAGGTTACTATAGTATTGGTTGTATTATTCTTACACATTTTTACCTTTCGGTTTCTATTGTTTGTCATTTTGTAAACTTTTGAGCATATGATCAAGGAATGCAATAATAATATTAGCTATCTTTTTTCACCTTTAGAATGCAAGAGAAACATCAAGCACAACGAAAGCGAAAGAGAATCCGTGTAATCAAATAAATGTTCGCCCCAATCATCTATCGACAGCATGACTGGGCAACCGGCAAAAAACTCTAACCTGACATTGAAACAAGTGAAATTCTAACCTCTTCACGAAGTGTCAATAACTCTGTGTTGTGTACAGTCGAATGAGCAATTTGGTTTGTTTGTGCAAAATGTATGGGAAAAAGGATGTTTGACATTTCAAAATATTCCGTTATCAAAATACATATACATATATATGTCTATTATCCATATGTCGTATATGTAGTATATGCGTAGGACGCCCTGAGACTCGATGGAGTGACGATATACGTAGGACAGCTGGCGGTGGATGGAAGCGAAAAGCCGAAGATCGGGCTGAGTGGCGTGTCTTGGGAGAGGCCTATGTCCCACAGTGGACTAATATAGGCTGATGATGATGATGATGATGATCCATATGTCTAATGATTATTGACAACACGTCGCTCACTAAAACTCTTCAAAACTGAATACATACTATGATTGATTGATTGATCAATAAGTCTTTATTGTACACAATAAAATACAGAAGAAATATACTTAAATATAGGTGTAACAACTGGCGACCTTATCGCTAAAAACGATCTCTTCCAGGCAGCCTTAGGACGGATAGGATCAGAGGAAGAATAGACGGGGTGTGTAAATAACGAGAATATGTACATAGGAAAAATACCTAGTAAAAAAATACATATAAATATTTTTTTTATAAAAATGTAATTGTTATTTTTATGTGTTTGACGACAGCTCACCTGACATTAAACGACAGTGTAAATAATTTTGATAATAATAAGCTTTATTCCATATTTAACATTATTCATTCGTTTTCTTCTTTGCTTTTGGCCTCGCACTTCGTGCATTTGCCAGTGTCAAGTATTTCAATAAAACTAGCAAAAAAGTCACTACAGTTTTTAAGTATATGTAGATATTTAAAAAAACAAGTTTTTGAAAATAATACAATTTACGACTTTTTCGCGTTTTCGATGCAGTTTTCTTTCGTAGTAATTAATGGTACGTCATAGGTTTTAACATAATAAAATTTATGAGCTCGACTGTTCTCAGCACGCCTTACGTCTGTAGCATGAAAGCAAACTCAATCACTTTCATCTGTTTTTTTGTGTGAGCCGTAATGAACAACACAAAAAGTATTTGCATCTATGTGGCACATCTTTTTTTTAAAGTCTTATCTTGGGCACCTTCAAAAATGAAAGGTATGTCGGGCAAGGCAAGCTAAAGCTTTTGAAAATTTTAGCTTGTCGTTGAATATTTTATAAAAGTACCAATATTATTTAAAAAAATTAACTTAAAAAAACTGGCCCTAATGATTAATTAATTCTGTTGCGACTTAAAAACTGTGAATAATGTTACTATTTTTATACAATGTTTCGTAGTGTTGTAATACCAATCAATGTAAACAACTTTTACTGTGAAGTAACTCTAGAATCGCAAAAAACATAACTGCTGTTCTATATAAAAAGTTTGTTGACTCTTGGTCGAATGTATGGAACTGCTAACTTTTTTAAATTTCTGATCTAAATAAAATTTCATTTTTTACAATCATCATCCATTTCGTCACTTCTATCAATTCATCGAAGAGTTGTCTAGAAGACATAATTTTTAGCGATAAGGCCGTTTTTTGTGTCTATCTGTAGTATATCTCTTTTATAATATTTCTTTGTGGTTTCAAAAATCTGTTATTGTAACGTCATATAGTCCCAATTACGCAAAGCTTTTCCTATATGAACTTATATACTTTTTTGTGCATATATATATATTCAGAGTATATTCATTTAAAACATCTAGACACATAATGACACAAACCATTAATGAAAATTAGCATCTTGCGAGGCCTGAGTGACTGCCACAGAAGTCCAATTTTTAAAATGTGGACGAAAGTGCACCAGAGTGCGAATCATAGATAGTTTATCTGTGATTTTAAATTAAGTAACTTAATTCAGTTAAATTGTAAATTTTAATTTTTTTATATGGGATTATTTTATGCTCGCAATAAAGAATATTATTAACGTTCATGTGTTCAATGTGACAAATGTTTGACCCGAGTGCAAACCAGGCACTCGCCTTTCGGCTCAAAGCTACTACCAAATGAGCCAGTAGGGCCGTCAAAGCGAGGCGGGTCGAGACGGGTATTGTGTTGTATAGTATAGCTTATCACACGTACAGGATCACAGCCTTAACAGAACCTGTTCTCTCTTCAAACTGTCTCGGCGCCATCAATCATGCGTGTTGAACAAAAACGCATCAAATTACTCATCATAATATGTATGTATACCGGCTTTGGTTTATTTTGTTCGCGAGCTTTTTGCGGTAATGCCTTAATTGCCCCTTTATTTATTTAGTGGTCGATGTTGACGTTGATTACACACTTTTTGTCTGACTTTCTATCATGTGTAATTAGAAAATTTGTATCTTTCTTTTATTAATCGATTCTAAGACTCATTAGCTGTGTCTATGTTCTTATTTGTAGGAAGTTCGGTGCAGTTTCACTCACAATGCCACGAGAAATGTTATCTTTTTTTGGATAAGAAATTTCTGTGTTAATTGATCCAAAGTATAATTTAACTCAATTTCTTTTACATTATTTCTGACGTTACCGTGGGAATAAACACATGTGTATATAGTATGTGTATATACCTACTGTTTTCCATAGCAATTTTTTATTTAAATTATAAATAGGCTTGCGTTCTTTCATTCATTACAGTACACGGTTTAAAGACATAAAATTGTCAAAATGTTATATAATAATATGTCAATATGATAAGGCTAAAAATCGAATAAAAAAATAATATTTGGTAATGACTTTTCGATATAATTTTATATGTCTGATTATGATTTTAACTACAATATTAATATTAATTATTTCGAATTTAAGTGTTCCTGATGTTCAAAAAACCCTTTATTAAACTTATAACTTGGTCTGTCAAAAGCACTAAAGTATTTAGCAAGTTTCTCTACACCAAATTCTTCCTCAACATTTGTGCGAACGTTTTGGAAAGTGAAACAGTACACACGATAACATAAGCAATTGCACGCGTTAAACTCCAATTTTATGGTTGTTTGCCGCCTGTTTACTTTCGATCGTTTTCATCGCGCCATGAGATGCGTACGATGTATCGTTAATTTCAATTACTTGTATCTGATAGTTAAAACTGTGAGTTTTATTGTCGATATTCATTTGCTTTTTCAATATTCTTTTGTCTTTGAGTATTTGTCTGGTTTTTTTACCTTCCTAATATTCGATTGTTTTTCTTTTGAATGTATAGTACGTGCCAATCTTTTTGTTGCCTCGGATATTACGGTGGGCAGCTGCACAATACAAGTATTTTAGGTGAGATAAAGGGAGAGAAGAAAGTTATGGAGTATTGCGTATGCGGTTTCGATATGTTCCTGTATTCACAGATATCAAAAAGATTTGCGCGAATTCTAATAGTAGAGATTACTTGAACATTTTTGTTAAGTTTCTGCTGTATATATTTACACATTTCATCATCATCATCATCATCATTTCAGCCGTAGGACGTCCACTGCTGGACATAGGCCTCCCCCATTGACTTCCATAAAGACCGGTTGGAAGCGGCTCGCATCCAGCGCGTTCCTGCGGTCTTTACTAGGTCGTCTGTCCACCTTGTGGGTGGACGTCCTACGCTGCGCTTACCGGTCCGTGGTCTCCACTCCAGAACTTTGCAGCCCCATCAGCCATCAGTTCTGCGTGCTATGTGCCCTGCCCACTGGCACATCTTTGTAGCGATGATAGCTCAGTGGTTAGTGCGGTCGCTTCGCATGCCGAAGGGCGTGGGTTCAAACCCCAACAATGAGCTTGAGTTGCCGGTGAAGGAAAACATCGTGAGGAAACCAGAGCATGGTGGTAGGGTACTTTCTAGTACTCGGCTGGCTAGCTACCACCCTCAAGTTGAAAATTTGTCGCCAAGCATCTAGCGGTGTGTTCCGGCAGCCTCACTTGAGAGCCAGTTCCATTCCAGGCTGGGTGTGCTTTACCATCTTCGACCACACCGTCACTTAACATCAGGTGAGCTGTGGTCAAACACCTAGCCTGTCAGCTATAAAAAAAAAAAAAAACATTTACACATTCATAATTATAAACATTATTATTAGTAATTGAAATTAAGGTACCAACTAAGTATAGCTTCCTTTCTATACAGCGAAGAAATCCCACGCAATCTATTTGTATTATCTTACAACTGGATAGGTAATTAGGATGCATAATCAAAGACTCGCCTAAAGTCAAACTGATCTAGTTGCTATTCATTACATAATCGTACCCGTAACCATCAAAATCTCTGATTGCATCTATTCAGTTCTCACAAGCTTATTCAATGTTTATATTTAAGAGATAACAGCTATTGTGGTACCGATCTTATTATATGGCAGTTCGAAAGTTTTAATTATGCCAGTTTTAAATACGTTCCTTCATACACTCTAAAAGCTAATGAGCATAAGGCAGAAAGTTGCATGTTGCATTTATCTTGTGTGATAGAAAGAAAGCTCTTATTGTACATAACGAATTCGCTATGTAAGTGAACTTTCTTCGTGCTATTGTGGTTAAGTCATGAGGTAATGAATACTGACTTTGGTACTATTATTTCTCGTGTGACGTTGACCAAACATTTGATTGCAATAGGCAGTGTAGCGGCATGCTGTGTGTTCACACGCCGAAGGGCGTGGGTTCAAACACCAGTAATGATCTTGAGCTGCCGGTGAAGGATAACATCGTGGGGAAACCATAGCGTGATGGTAGGGTACTTTCTAGTGCTCGGCTAGCAAGTTATCACTCTCAGGTTGAAAATCTGCCGCCAGCATATAACTGTTTGTTCCGGCAGCCTCACTTGAGAGCTAGTTCTATTCTAGGGAAGGTGTGTTTACCATCTTCGACCACAACGTCACTTAACCTTAGTCTGTCAACCATGAAAAAAGTGTGCCATGGTGAAAGAATGGTGCAGAAGAAAAACGATTTTGTCTTCAATGCGCTTTCTGTAAAAAAAAAAATCCCACTAATATTATAAATGTGAAAGTTTGGATGGATGTTTGTTACTCTTTCACGCAAATACTACTAAATGGATTTTGATGAAATTGCGTATGGAGGTAGCTGACACTCTGGATTGACACTAGGCTACTTTTTATCCCGAAAACATGTAGCGGGTAACACCGCGGGGCGCAGCTAGTAAGACATACATGTAAGGAATATCGACAGATCGTATGACGTCATAAGTAGATACGTTTTATTAAGACTAACGTTTATGCGTAATATTATTTATGTAGTATGTTAATTAAGCTAATGGATTTGTAAGCCCCGATGCAAATAGAATTGTTCTTAGTTTAAAATGTGTATGTGTCTGTCCGTAGTAGCAATCATAACTCCCAAACGGCCGTACCGATTTTGATTTAGTTTTTTTCGTTTGAAAGGTGTCTTGATCGAGCTGTGCTTTAGCTATGGTTCAAGAATTATTTTTGAGCTTTTGTAGTTGATCTATGAACGCCAGCATTTTCCACTGGTCTGATCGAGTCGAAATTTGATATTCCATTACTGGTGTAAAAGATATTTTTTTAATTATTAATTTATGTTTGAGCCAGATTAAAATGTTGCAAGATATCCCTAAGTTAATATCACTATTTTGCGGAGTTAATGTTTTCGCCCATTGTGGCTCAGCTTTTGTCCAGTTTAAGTCAATCTTAATACGAACCGAAAGTGTTGCAATTTCGATCGTGGTAAAGGTTATTTGATGCCAATTCATTGCCATGAGGTCACTCACCCATGTTTTACTATGAGGAAAAAAAAACAATTTAATAGTGATTCTTCTGTACAGTAACTGAAACATGGTTGTAGTTTGAAAGTTTAGCTACTTCGCAACTGGCTTTTAGTCATGACTTTGACTGCACAAAAAAACTATTGTTAAGAATATTGTAGCTTTTTTATCTGTATAGAGTATTCTTTTAAGATTGCCTCGCAATAACGCACAAGCATATTTTATCAAGAAAGAAAATGTTTCTAAACATTCTGTCCTTAGAAAATTTTAAATTTTGTAGCTAATAAATGCTATACCAATATTGAACATGACTATGGAATAGTAAAACATAAAATAGGAGAGCGTTGATTTTTTCTATATAGAATATTTTATTTTCTCTTAGTTATAGCCGCCTAGTTGAAAACCCGTCTGCTTTCCGTTTTGGAGGTCTCGCGTTCAAATCCTACCGAATGCACCTCTGTATTTTCTAAGCTATGTGCGTAAATTGTCGGTGAAGGAAAATATTAGCAAACCATGCAGTTGAGAGTTGGCAATATTTTTGAAGATGTGCGAATTTTGCCAATCTGTACTAAGTAGGTCAGTGTGATGAACTATGTTCGAGCCTCTTTTCAGTATGAGCAGACTTGCACTCAGTAGTGGGATAGTTTATAAATAGATTGATCTACATTTTATTTTACGTACTTGTATATATATACACTAGCTGCGCCCCGCGGTGTTACCCGCTTCATGTTTTCGGGATAAAAAGTAGCCTATGTTCTAATTCAGGGTCTCAGCTTCAAATCCATTCAGTAGTTTTTGCGTCAAAGAGTAACAAGCGTTCATCCATCCATCCATCTATCCAAACTTTCACATTTATGATATTAGTGGGATAGACAACACGTGTGTAGTCGCAAAAATCTCGTGCTCCATGCATTCAGAAGGGCGTTGATTCGATTCCCACCCAGGATAAACATAAATGTAATGATAAGTATTTTTTCTATGTCTGGATATTCTGTATGTGTTATAAGTATATGTATGTACATACAAAATGAGTATGTGAGTTTTTGATCGGTTATCTGGTTACCATGATACAAGTTTCCTTAGTTTGGGACTAGATGGCGTTGTGTGAAATATCCTACGATATTTATTTATTTGAGTCAATTAACTTTTTTTTTTATATCGATGTTTGTTAGTAACTCTCGTGGAGTAGCTTTTAGGCGTTCCCAATAGATCACCGATGTTAAGCAACGGACAACCCGGTCAGTCTTCGGATGGGTAACCGTAAGGGAAATTTTCTTTTGATTGGGTCGAATAACATGTTAAATTGTATGTCTCGATTGTTTGTTCCACATTTATATAACAACAATCGTGAAGCTTTATCACAGGTTTTCGGACGGTAAACAGTTTTGACACCCTTATTTTGTGGTAGTTGTCCTCTTAGAAGTTTGGTTTTAAATAAAGAGTCTAAGAACTCTCTTTAGACTAAGACCATTCTTATCTCGTATAAGGCGACATAAAAATATATAATTCATAACTAGTATAACTTTTCCGGATTCATAATGTCAATTAATGCTGTCCAAAGGTCTCAATTAAAACATAATTAATAATGTAGTTACATAAATAAATACATTATTCAATATTTTTATCTGGAAATTTGACCAATCTGTCTGTATCCGCGTAGGTCCAATGACTCCCACACTATTGCCAACCAATTAAATTGGGCCCGAAGGCACAAATCTATATTTATTCATATGAGATCGCATCTGGGAGACATGTGAATTAGAATTACGTCAGAGATGGCTGTCTATTATGTAATGGATAGCGATAGTGATTATTAACTGCAGTTAATTTTAGTGCAGGTTTTCTTATCGCGTTGTTTTATCAAAGAGGCGCGAGTAAGTTTGGTATGAACAAATAGCTGAGATGATTTGTACAAGCTATTTTTTTATTAAACAACTAGCCGATGCCTTGCGGTTTCACCCGCGTAGTTCCCGTTCCCGTGGGAATACAGGGATAATAGTAGTATATTTAGCCGGGGATAGTGTAGCTTTCCAAAGGTGAAATAATTTTTGAAATCGGTCCAGTAGTTTTGGAGCCTATTCAATACAAACAAACGAACAATCAAATTTTTCCTCTTTATAATAGTACTAGCGGATGCTTCGCGGTTTCGCCCACGTAATTCCTATTCCCGTGGGAATACAGGGACAAAAAGTAGCCTATGTCACCCGGGGATAGTTTAGCTTCCCAACGGGGAAAAAATTTTTGAAATCGGTTCAGTGGTTTCGGAGCCTATGCAATACAAACAAACAAACAATCAAATCTTTCCTGTGATACATAGTATAGATTTGTAGTCTGGCCTGACACGGGAACTTGGTCAAACACCTAGCCTGTCAAAGATAAAAACAAAAAAGTTTATATTTTTATTTATTTACCTATATAAGTTTGTTACTTTTTCATGCTGAATCGACTGGATGGATTTGAATGAAATCTTGAATGCAAATAGCTTCTTTTTTTTTATGTAAAAAGTAATGAGACGAACGAGACGCTCTCTTGATGTCTTGATGGTAAGAGATAGCGCCTGTCCATGACCATTGCAGCGATACACAGAACTTTGAGTAACAAAACAAAGTCCAGAGCATCTCCGCTTTGGCGCTCAATACTTTGAGACTTTACTTTCGATGGTTAGTCTCAACAGCCCAGCCCAGCTTATATCCTATCTTGAACGATTATAGCCTTCCTAAAACGTGCGGACACTCGACGTGAATGTTATCCTGTCAGAACTGTTGTAAAATGATTAGAAAGGCTAGGTCACGCGAACCGGCACTCATTTCGCCCATCAGTCAATTGCGTGCTTATGTCGTAACATGATTAAGTATTTGGCACATTATGTCGTTGTTATCACCATAGCATACGTAACTGGCATTTTCCAAATCGGTCACGAAACGTTTACGATTGTTATTAAGGGGTAAGAACACCTAATTTTTATACATTACGAGTAAGCATTTACCAAAATTTTAAAAGTTATAATCTTTATTTCATGTTTTAAATCTCCATCAAAAATGTAGGAAGGTTTTATACGTTTCAGAGGTTGAATCGTGGCAGTTATAACTCATTGATTATCCAAGTCGAATTTTAATTTAAATAGAAAATAGTAAACAAGTTTTTTTTATGTGAAAAATAATGAGACGCTCTTCTGATGGTAAGAGATAACGCGTGTCCATGACCATTGCAGCGATACACAGAAACTTTGAGTAATAAAACAAAGTCCAGGGCATCGCTGTTTTGGTGCTCATTACTTTGAGACTTTCGATGTTTAGTCTCATCAGCCCAGTAATTTCGCTAGCTGCAGTAACTCTTCGAACCGGGTGTATTAAATGTATTTTTTACAATACATATGCTCGCGTTTGACCGTCATCTCACTAAAGGATGTTAGGTGAAGATGCCTAGAAGATACCATATTTGGATATTTTCGACATATGATACCTAGATTTTACCTACAGGGGAACACTTAGGCCCCGCATTATATTGTTTAGCGGTTCGCACAATGTAAATGGAATAAAATAGTTTTGTTTGAGTTTTTGAAACATCAACCATAAAACCATGTCACTTCTTCGTCAGTCTAGTCGAAAGTGTTTCTAAAATGTTTATTATATTTTTTTGTAATCCTTTATTCGATACTTACGTTAATTCGAATGAACATAGGATATATCAGTGTTCATTTTATAATATGTTTATTATTTTTTCACAAATAGTTATAGAGAAAGCCCTAGAACTAGTCACATAATTGCTAATATTGGCAAAAGTTATAATTGTTTGTTTAACAATTGAAGAAAAAGTCGTATGGTTTATCTTTGTATTTTTTAGGTTTGTTGGAACTTGTTTACTTATATAATACGTTTGCTAATGGAAATTGTTAGCAATTTTCTTATTTACCGAGTAATAATCGATAATTATAGTGGGTGGCGTGATGCTGAGAACCGAATCGATTTGTTAGCGCCACCCACGGGGATGACGAGTAGCGGTTCATCTAGGGTTGCCTAAAACTATGTATGTGTACATATGCGTAGAAAAGGATCTCTAGCTCTATAAACGCTCTTTGATTATTATTTTTTACAACAAAACGGTTAAGTCGATCTTTTTTATACTTAATTCTTATTTTAATTTGATTTTCTAGTTTGACTTTTACTTGTGTTTTGTCGTGATTGTTAAAAAAATTTAGACAAATTTTCAATTTGATGGTGAATGGTGATGAATCTATCCTTTCAAGTAGTAGTACCTGTTTGAAGTCAAGGATCATCGTGGCATAGTGGTAGCGGTACCACTATGCCAAGTTGCCAGAGTATATCACTTTAGCGACCTCTATAGGCAGCTTTAAGTCACGACTCAAACAGCTTTAAAGAATTTTGTGAATTTTGCCATTTATTATAATTGATTTGTCATTTTTCTTTAGGCTCTCAAGTGAGGCTGTCGGAACACACCGTAAGGTGCTTGGCGGCAGATTTACTACTCAGAAATGGCAGCTAGCCAGCCGAGTACTAGAAAGTACTTTACCACCATGCTATGATTTCCTGACGATGTTTTCCTTCACCGGCAGCTCAAGCTCATTGTTGGGGGTTGAACCCATACCCTTCGGCGTGCGAATCAACCGCGCTAACCACTGAGTTATCATCGCTACAATCGCATTATACTAAGTTTTCTGGCATTGATCATTTTCGAACAAGATTTTTTCATATGATTAAAAATAAAAGTACAAAACTAAATTATTACTTAGCGTGATGAAATTTCATTTCCTACACACTTTTTATGCGAATCAACAGTTAAGCTAAGCTAAGCTTTGATTGGATAATATCAATAAATCCGTTGAGGATGCAACATTTTTATAACATCCTGTGTCAATTCTTTGTGATTTGTAGACTTTCGCTCAAAAACTTTCTTTCTATGTAGTCTGTCTTCCTTTAATTTATGATCAAATATATAAACTTCCTTTTCAAATTAAGAAATCATACAACTTCCTTTTGCGAAAAAGATAGTATTTATAATGTATAATAATATAAAATACGTTACATTGGTAGTATATCTGGTTTGAGAGCTGTAAGGCGTAGGTTCGTTTCCAACCCAGGACAAACATTTTATGTTCTCAGCTAATGAATGTTTGGGTATTCTGTATGTATTTACAAAAAAAAAAATAAGTATTCTATCAGCTATCTAATTTCCATAGTACAAGCTTTGCTTGGTTTGATCAGATGGCGCTGTGTGTATTTATTTATTAAGTTCCCAATTATGAAGTAAAAAATAAACAATACAAAATATACACAACTTAACAGATATCCTATTCAAAGGTTGCCACTTGGTTGGAAAATAATCTATTGACACTTAACGCGTCCAAAACTAAGTACATAACTTTTTCTATTACTCAAAAGACCTTTCCACAATCCTCATCTCTTAAAATCCACACATGTGCTCTTGGTTCTAACTTATGTTCCTGTCCTGAGCTTGAGCGCGTTAATTCTATCAAGTATCTAGGTGTTGATATTGATTACAGGCTTAATTGGGAACGCCACATCATCAATCTGTGTACAAGACTTCGCAAAATGGCTCACATATACAAAAAGATTGGTTCTGTGGCTGACACGCATACACTCAAAATAGTGTACCAGGCTCTGTGCCAATCCCTACTTAACTACTGCATAGTATGTTGGGGTTCTGCAAACAAAACCCTTTTTATGAAAATAGAACGAGCGCAGAGATTCATTTTGAAAGTAGCATATAAGAAGCCTTATTTATATCCCACAACCCAATTGTATAAGGAAACTGGTTATCTCTCAGTTCGGCAGCTTTACATCCTTGCATCGACTCTACGTTTTCATAAGATAGCACTAAAAACTATTGTTCCTAGTACTAGATCAGCTCGACGCAATGCCTGGAATATTCCCCAAACCAGGACCTCTTTCGCTCAACGTTCCTACTACTTTAAGGGTCCTTTCATATACCAGCGCATTGATAATTCTTTAGACATATTAAAATCATCACGTTTTACTTGTAAGCGTATAATTACATCCTGGTTATTATCCATAGATCAAGCTGCAACGGAAAACGTATTATCTATAATCAAATGACTATAAGGGGCCTGCTTCTTAGCCCGACGGTTTGTCTCCAAAGAA
The DNA here is from genome assembly GCA_905404145.2 of Biston betularia. NCBI lineage: Eukaryota > Metazoa > Arthropoda > Insecta > Lepidoptera > Geometridae > Biston > Biston betularia. The sequence continues at coordinate 2,599,455 of FR989863.1, forward strand.
GTGCACAGCCAATCTCAGTAGTACAACCGTCTTACTAGGAATCAGTCCCCTGAATTCAATTTAATACAATTCTACAATAGATATATATAACTAGAACCATCATTTATTTATTTCTTTTATTATTATTATTTTTTTCCGGGGATACGAGGAAACATTATTTTCATCTCACAGTTACTTACATACATATCACACACACACACACACCACACATACACACACACAAACATACATGCTCAGTTTGTATCACTTGTTTGTTTATATATGTTTTGCTCAAATATTAATTATTTAATATAGGTGGGAATCACTGAATCTCACGACACGGGACTCCCTAGTGCGAGATTCAGGGTCCATAGCAAGAAGTTAGGAAATAAGTTTTATTAAGTTTACTATCATAGTGTTTTAAGTTATAACTTCACTGTATATATTTTGCTCAAAATAAATTATTATTTATTTATTTATTATCCTTAAGATTTTCCTGTTTGGACACCCCTAATTTATAACCGCCGAAATGACCTTTCAGTCACCGTGTTTAGGTTGACTATTAGAAAGTGACAATCCACTTTCGCTCTTAAAATATATTTGAAAAATATTGACATTAACGTTATCTATGATAGTACAACTTTGAATTTTAACTCTGATGCTAATTTACAAGAAACAATCTATTTAAAACAATGTAAAATATTGAAGAGATAAATAAAGTCGTATATCTTGTTGATTTCGCAAGTTAGTTCGGTTGGCTAATAGATTTAAATTAATTTAATGACTAGTTTGACAAATTACCACGTTGATTTAGATTTGTTTAATGGTGGAATCGATTCTGTTTGTTGTGCGTTGCTTGGGGCTCGGTGTGAAATTGTTTTGGAAGTTTCCAGTTGCTGATTTTATGTGATTTATTGGGTTTGCGTTTCTTACGTCACCACCTAACGTTCCATAACGTTCTAGATATAAATATTTCAAGTATGTGGTAACTATGTGTAAAAAGTGTTTTATTTATTTATATCTATAATAGAAAACAAACTTTAAAAAGCTACTACGTTTGAGTTAAAACATCTAAAATCTAGGAAGTTAAATGAAAGTCAAGTTTATTTTATGTATTTTATTAATACATCTCATAGTTTAAAGAGTTTTAAACGTAAAAATAATGTACAGAAATGTAATATTTCGAAATGGTTTTGGAATTAGTATCGTATTTTTTCTTTACATACCAAATTAATCATATCATTCATAATAATCGGTTCAGTTATTTAGCAGTTACAAGGGAATAATGAAACGGACAAACATACAGGTAAAATACATAACCTGCCTTTTTTGGGTTCAGCGCAGCCGGGTAAGAATACTATGGCTCGCTAAGGTTTGCAGGCTGACCTCTCAAGGCAGAATCTGTCGATGTTTACATAACGTTGTATTATACTGCAATATGCACTTTTTGGTAACCATTGCGAAATGCGACATATTTTGGTGCATTGGTTCATTTATTGAGGTTCCGTGTATTGCTACATAAGAATTCGAAAAAATAAAAAAGTGAGGTCGAGCATTGCATTTGCATAACTTAAAGTGGTTCTACGTTTTGCACACGACAGTGGTACAGGCACACTTAAGGGCCTATACATCTATATACCGACGGAATCGTCGCCAGTCGATTAACAGCTTGTCTCAAAATTAAAGCAACTACCAACTACGCAATATTTTGCGAGAACTTCGATTTTCTAACATTACTCGAAAAATAAAAAGCTAAAGCTAAATTCAGTTTTAAAATGTTCTACAAAAAATGATTTATTAATGATAATAGTAATTTTCAATTAAGTTTTTACAATAGAATCTCTTAAAGATACAAACTATACATGTTTAATGACATCTTTGATTTAAATTTCCATCAAGTCAATTACGTTTCAACTTCTACAAAATTCATGAAATATCTGATCATTGAGATTTCATTTTAAATATTATAAATGTGAAAGTTTGGATGGATGGATGTTTGTTACTCTTTCACGCCAAAACTACTGAACAGATTTGGATAAAATTTGTTTTGGAGGTAGCTGAGACCCTGGATTAACACATAAGCAACTTTTTATCCCGAAAACATGTAGCGGGTAACACCGCAGGGTGCAGGTAGTAGTTCTTAAAAGACTGATCGCCTTAATATCATGCGATACTAATAAGCTAAGTACAACGTTGCATAATTGTTGGTGAACAACAGTTTATTCATGGTGATGAATAAACTTATGGAATGTTTTGATAGATTCACATTATTTATGATTTGATTTGTTGGCCACAGGAGCCATTGTTGTAAATTGTCTCATTAATTACAATCATATTCGCAATGAATATCTTCATTACGAGCGACGGCTCTGGTTGATCGATGGTAATGATGCCCATTCTATCGTGATACAATGCTATGCAGACGTAGTATTAGTAGTCTTCTACAGGGTTTTCTGCTTGGGTTCTACTAAGCTAAAAGGGGGGTAATTGTACTCATCTATTTAAGCAACTTTTACTGTAGGCGAATACTATTCTGAAACCGCGAGAAAAATAAACATTTCCGATTCAAACGTTAACAAACCTTTTTTATATGACAGCAGAATCTATTAGAAAAATAACTTACATCTCACTGTAATAAATATATATTGTATAGTTAAAAAATTAATAAAGGTCACGGATCTATAAACACCTAGCCTATCACCTATAGCGTGATGGAAGTCAAATAACTGCTAGAATACATAAATACTTTTTTTTTGTAAATACATACAGAACACCCAGACACAGAACACACATTTGTTTATTCACAAAATGTTTGCCCTGAGTGGGAATCGAACCCACGCCCTACAGCTCTCAAGGCAGATATACTACCAATGAGCCAACGGGGCTGTCAATATGATATTTTTAAATATGAATGGAAAAATGACTTGTAACTTTGGTGTTATTAATAAAAGATTTGTATTTATATCCGTATAATGTTTGTACCTTTAAGCGATTAGTGATTCAAAATAATCATAGTGTGCACCTCACCTTTCCCTCAGAAATTTAAGTGACGTAATCCTGATGCTTGCCCGTGGGAATCTGTTGCGGGGTAAATGAGATGCCTTCGAAACTATTCCACCAGTTACACCTTCTTTTGATCGCTTCATTGTGCTCACTGCTCACTTTTCTTTGTTACGAAACACATTTCTCTGTGGGCATTGTTGTTTTTATCAATGTTCATAACGGAACTGGATTCGCCGAATTCATGGTGTGAAAGAAAACTCTCTATTCAGATATTTCATAATGCTTGTAATGGTATGGTACATGTGACAAACAGAAACGAGAAAAACAATTGTTCATTGTCTAATTCTAACGTTAATAAATTTGTTACTATTTATACGGTAGACATATTTTAAAACAATAGTTATTAGAAAAAAAATAACAATTACGTACCAACACGTTTTGCTTGGTGGATCTCTTTATATCAGGAAGTCGTTTTACATAGGTAACAAGCAGTAGTGTGTAAACCTTAGCATTTTCCAGGTTAAACGGTACTGTTGCGAAATTATAGGGTTTTTGGGACTGACCATAAAATGTCTCAAAGTAATGAGCGCCAATGCAGTAAAGCTCTGGACTTTGGTTTGTTACTCAAAGTTCTGTGTATCGCTGCAATCCATCAGCAATCAGTGTTTATCGTCTCATTATCTTTTTTACATATAAAAAAAAACGTATAAAAGTTACTTAGATTTTTAATCGCCCAAGTTAAGTTCTATTAAGTATGACACTGAATTTATGAGAAAGAAAGGTAGGTAAGTACTATTTGACTTTGCCTTTGACTAAACTTTTTATAATTGAAGGCGTTCTGTACATGTCTTAATAATATTTCGATATACGTTTGGCTGACTCCATTACAAGAAAGAAAGCTGCTTACATACACCATATATTATATAAACAACACTTTTATTTTTATGTATTCACTTTAGTAATTAATTTACTTGTAACTAAAGAGCATCACTAAAAAACTATCAGCGATAAGTAATTACAGTATTTAGTATATTTTGTATGTGTCCAGTTCCAAACTCATTTTTGTATCAACATTTTAATTATACTAGCTGCGCCCCGCGGTGTTACCCGCTACATGTTCTCAGGATAAAAATTAGCCTATGTTCTAATCCAGGGTCTCAGCTACCTCCATACCAAATTTCATCCAAATCCGTTTAGTAGTTTTGCGTGAAAGAGTAACAAACATCCATCCATCCAAACTTTCACATATATAATATAATTGGGATTCCATTTAATATGTAATAATTTTTTTTAATAACTTTCATTCATATTGTAAACTAAATATTTTCTGCCATTTCTAGCACCACCATTGTTAACGGGTCCCATAAGCGTTTCCCAAGGAAATTCTACGCATTTGTATGCTCTGTCGACGTTCAATGGAAAATACAGCGAAATACCGACGCGTTTTGTATTTATTTTACGATCACGACTAAGCGTTTGTTTACATTTATAATTTCCAGTAGATATACTACAACTAAATGAAGTTGTCTAAGCTGATGAAAGTTTGAGATGAAAATGTGTTTTGTCAAATTACTTCACAGTGTTCATTTGTTTGTAAATAAATCATTCTGAAGAACGTAACAACAAGAACACTTACTATTTATATAGGTACTAGCTGCGCCCCGCTACTTGGTTTTGGGATAAAAAGTAGCTTATGTGTTAATCCAGGGTCTCAGCTACCTTCATACCAAATTTCGTCCAAATCCGTTCAGTAGTTTTTGCGTGAAAGAGTAACAAACATCCGTCCATCCATCCATCCGAACTTTCACTTGTATACTATTAGTGGGATTCACCCCACTTTTGAGATAAAAGAACAACGCTCTACAATATGGTCCTTGATTTTTTTATTGTTAATATGGGCTAACGAGAATTGGCCCAACGATTTTAAACGTTTATATCGAATATCCACTGTTTGAAGCTTTATACTGCATATCATTTATAGTTTGTATCTGAGCCTTCCTCGAAAGTCTGGAATTCAATTACGCGGCTGTCATCTGCGCTTGACTGGCAGCATCGTCGTCGTTGATATGGCAGGCCGGAGTGCTCCTTTCAAGTATTGAAATCCAACGGCATTTTCAGTCCAAATATTGAATATGAAATGAACTTCTGATTTATAAAATCTTAAAATTTATGTGCTTGATAGCTTATATCAATGTTAATTTTATTTCCATGTTGACGACTTAAAGATACAAAATTGCAACTAACTGTACATTTACCGTGCCCATAGGCAGGAATTTTTTGCTCAAATAAATAAATATTAGATCTACATTCTAACAATAATACGAGAACGCAGTATAGTTATGTTATGTATAGTTTCAAAGTAATGAGCGCTAAAGTAACGACGGCCTGGCTCTTTGCTATTCAAAGTTATGTGTATCTCTGTCATGGACATGCAAGGAGAGCGTCTCGTTTGTCACATCATAGTTACATAAAAAAGTGTGTAGCAGTGGATAGTGTGAGAGGCAAGTTTGGATATATCGTGCTTATAGCAGCAGGCGTACCATGAGGTGTTAGAGCAGTTCAGTATAGGCCCTAAACTGAACCGTTTGGCAAATTCGTACCATGAGGTCCTTATAGCAGGACAGTTTAGGTCGCCGCCATCTTTGTCCGCCGAAACATAAACATCATCGCAAACTTGTCAGAAAACGGCATTTCGTTCATTCAATTCGTACCATGAGGTGTTATTTGACGTTAGTTGCACCTAAACTGTACCGCCGAGTTGTCAAAATAACGATTCAATAAAAAGTTAATAAATATCGACCGTTTGGTCTGCTTTTATTTAATTTGTGAATTTTCTTGATATTATATCATTAATAGCCCCATGCCCATGGGAGTTTAAACGTGATGCTGCTTCCTCCCAAAAGCGGCGGGTGTGCTGCCTCAACTGTAGGCGCTTATTGAACCCTAAAGCAATTACTTGATTTCTATGGAGTAATTCCCACAGCTGCTCTAACTGAGCGTAATTTACCCTTCATAAGCGTTCTGAGGGCTGTCTGTAAGAACAATTTTGATTTACAATAACAACAAACTATTCGAAAAAAAACTCATGAAATACATAGGTACATAAGTAATATAAAACTATAAATATACTAACGACATTATTATTGACAATGCCAATAATATAAATTTGTAACCACAAAACAGTTTTGTTTGGTTTATTTCGACCTTTGAGTTATATTATATTATTAGAAATCTAAATTTTTGAGTTTTGGCGGGAACGCGGAAAGAGTCGTGTCGCCCCGTTGTATTTTTTTTTTTTAAACTTGTGTTTTGACGAGTGTTTATGCATAAAAATGGTGGTGTTTTATTCATAAAGTGCTGAATCACAAGCGCGAGTGTGGGAAAATGATATAATGTGGTGAAACATGACTTTTCGTGTTGCTTCCAAAACTCCATCGAAGCTTTATAGTAAAGTCACCACTACTTTACTAAAGCATGACTGGACTTGACTGACGCGGACTATACTTGACCAAGACTGGACTTTGACTATAACTTTAGCTACGAGGACACTTATTTAAACTTGAAAATATATAAATATTTGACACTGGCAAATGCTAAAACGCAACGCCAAAACCAAAGAAAAAAAATCTGAACAACCTTTTTGCTGTCATTCGCAGATGAATAATGAAAAAAAAAGTATTTATTAGGTGTGTTCCGAAACAAAGAGTCGTAATTGTTTCTCTGTTTAGAATAAAGTTTTTTTTTGGAATTTAAGTAAATGATAGGGTAATCGTAAAAATAAAACATGTTAATAATTATGCTGTAGTGCAATATAGTATTAAGTAATATTTCACCTTAAAATATCATATCATTATAAAACATTAAGAAAACCGATACTTCCCGACAATCACAATTTCGGAACAGATTTTTCACACGAGATACAATTATACTTTTGTATAGCGTTGTCCTTTTCTTCGGTAGCGGGACAGTATTGGAGCCAGAGACAAGTATCGTTCGTTCTTTGAAGAGCTAGCGATGCAGTTGCGATCCAATTTTAACATGCTCATGGTTTGAAATAAAGCGGGACAGTTTAGGTACCTAAACTGAACTGCCCCGCAATTGGATGGAAACGTAAAACCTCATGGTACGCCTGCAGGTATTATTCATCTGCGTTATATTCATCTGGCCAAATAATTTCAGACAAAAAAATATTTTTTTTTCCAATATCAGGTTTTATATGTTTCATAGCTAAATATCAAGTGACATTTCATCGCTTACGTATTTTTTTTAATGGTCTGCTTACAGATTAAGAAATAGAAACATTTTATTAATAAAACTAAAGATACAAGTATATCTTAATATATGTAAAAATAACATTAACAATGTCAAAGTACTAATAAATTGATTGATTCAGGCGTTACTTTGCGGAAGTTCATTTTGAATATTCAAGGTATATATTTAGTTTTTTTTTTTTTTATAGTAGATAGGCTTGCGTTTGACCGCCATCCCGCCTGATGTTAAGCGAAGATGCGGTCTACGGTGGAGCACGCTCGCCTAGAAGAAACCGATTCACTCGCGACTTGAAGGTACCCAGACTATATTCATTGGGGAACACCCACCCACCCAGTTTATTTCCGCTAGCTATTCCGCTTAAGAGTCGTTTCAGTTATAACAGTTAGGTATGCAGTAACCACTTGTCAAAGAGAGAAGAGGATATTAAAGACTTGTGGTTATTTTAATTAGGTTTTTAGTTCTAGCTCCTTGAATATTCAAAGTGCTAATAAAATATTTCAATGTCATATTAATAACGAATTTGTTAAGTTCTGTTTGTAAACAACATAATCTTTGCTAAAAAATAGCATCTTACTCAACTAAATAAAAATAAGAGATTATTTGCACTACCAGTAACTTGCAGTCCGATCTCATAAGCCAACTTTTAGACAAGAAAAAACACTCGATTAAACAGGCTATTGAACTTTAATTCCAAGATTTAAAAGGTGACGACAAAAACCGTGACGAACAGAAGAAACAAAATAAACAATAGTGACACCCAAAGACAATCGCTGTGGCGTGTAATTTATCTTGAACGGTTAGTCAGTGGTATCTTCTGCTTTTTAACTTTATTTTGGCTTCTGTAGCGGTTGTTTATGGGAAATGCTCGCTTTAATTAGCTATTCATTTGTTTAATGAATTCTACGTCATATTAAAAAACTAATTATTCGCTTTAACAAGCTAAAAGTTTACACAAACCAAAAGATAGAGAAAGATGGAAGGAGTTTGTCCTGTAGTAAGACAGAACAAAGATTTTTGCAAAGCTTGACAGTCTCGTCTGATCATAAACGACGATGCAGCTTGTAGTCCGTCATTAGGTCATCGTACGTGTTAGATAATTATTACTACAGTTCGTTTTACATTGAATGGAAGGAAATACTATTTTTACTAGTAATGAAATGAACCGTGCCCGCTGGTAACATGAGGATTTGTGAATGATTATAACGGTCAAGGCAATGTGACAGGTTTATTGAACCAGAGTGACATATATTTCACGCATCGAATCAGGCTATCCATAATTGAAATAGATAATAATAGATAGTGGGATAATTCATTTTTGTTTCGGATCGGCACCCGCGTAATTTCCGTGAGAATACAGGAATAAAAAGTAGCCTATGCCACCAGGGGACAGTGTAGCTTCCTTTAAGAATTTTTCAAATCGGTCCAGTAGTTTTGGAGCCTATTCAATACAAACAATCAATCGAGTCTTTCTTTTTTATAATAGTATAGATAGATAGGTTTGCGTTTGGCCACGCCCTGCCTAATGTTAATCGTGATGTAATCTAAGATGAAGCACACTTACCTACTCTGAATTTGAAGACACCCAAATTGTACATCTTTTTTGTTTGGGAACAATAAACACCGGGAGAGAGTTCCACATCCTCGCTGTACGTATGAAGAATGTGAAATCGAAGTATATTCTGTCGCCAAGGCTACGGCAGTGCCATTATAGGGCTGTTGAGACTGAACTTGCAGTCTAAGAGTAATGAACGCCAAAGCAGTGATATCTTGGATTTGGTTTTGTTACTCAAAGTTCTGTGTATCGCAATGAACATGGATAATTGGACACGCGTTATCTCTTATCATCAGAAGAGCGTCTCGTTCACCTCAATACTTTCACAAAAAAAAATTCAGCGTGAAGTTTAAAGCTTTGTTAGTGTTGGCATGTTTATCGTTCATTCATGTTCAAACACTGTTCAATTGTAGCTTCTCAAGTCCGTAACAAAACTTGTGCGACAATTTGCATGAGGAAACCTCCGCTGGCCCATTCTGCTGTCAACTCATTTACATGACACTTTCCATTTCCGCTAGGTGGCGCACTACCCTCACTTGCGCAACTGAGCGCTGAATGCCCGCCTTCGCATTGTTTTTGTAAAAAATGTAAGCGACGACCGTGTAATCATAGGACATGCGAAGCAGAGGCGCTGTAAACATTTTGACGCCTTTTTTAAAGAAAAACTATTATTTAACAGAACGTTTTACTAATTTGTGATGCTTTCTTGTTTCAATTTTAGTGTAGTATTGTGGAATTTTCTTTACGTTTCTACGTTCTACGACTCTACGTTTCTCATTCTTACGGCAAAGGAATGTAACAAGCTGCCAACTTTCTTACGTCTTATAGGATGTATACAATACTTTATTAACTCCATAGTTACATATTTCCATACATATGTAAAAATAATATTAAGAATATCAAAAAAATAAGACATTTCAATGAAATTATTTCCTTGTAATTTAATCTCTTGGGTTTAAATATTTTCAAGGCTAGAGTGATTAGGTATCCTAAGTCTGCGTGCTTCATCTTCGACTATAGAATCGTATACCATCTGGTAAATTGGAGGTCGAACGCGGACAAGGACAAACAATAAAAAAATCACAAAGGATAAAAAATGGAATACAGAACAAGAAATAAACATTCACAAATTCAACTGTAGTTTTTAAATAGATATAAATATCTCTATTTAAAAAATAGGCAGTCTTGAGAACTGCCAACAGAAATTAAAACTCATAAAAGGTTACATTAGCAAGTTAGTGATTCATAACTTTTGCCTCTACCAAAAAATGGCTTAACGCAACTAAAGAAGTTTTCACTTTAAAAAATAATTCGTGCAATTTCCTCGAAGTAGCTGCGCTTTAGCCCGTTAATCACTAAACAGTTTAGCAACAGACATTTACATTTCCCGTTCAATCACACGCCATTGTATAAACATAAGTTTCCTAGCAGGGCTGTCACCGAGTTGTCACCAGCGCCTGCCTGAGCTATGCTCCATTGAATATTTATCAGCCGCCACTTGAATACCTTTTGTGATGACCCTGAAATGGAAATGTTTACTCACAGTGAGAAAGTATTCGCGAAATGTTAACACGCCTGACACACATCATAACTCACAATCTTTCTTATTGCATTCCCGGGTATGATCTTAATACACAAACCTCTCATTTGACGTAAATAGGTTTTTTAATTTATTTCCATAGTGGGATATAATAATCGGTGGATACAGTTTGGTGTTGCAGTTATATGTCTCCTACATCCAACATTTAATTACATCACTCGATAGCTAAAGGATCAAAGAATTCGCTAGGTTGAGTTAGGATTAACCACTGAAATATAACATAACCTGATGCTAAGAATGTATATCATAAATTGGTAGCATCTCTCATTTAGATTTGTGAATTTTATTACATCGCATAGATGCCTGGAAGAGATAACTTTTAGCTATAAGTCCACTACTTGTGGCACTAGCTTATAAGGTATTTTTATTTTCTATAATTTGTTATCTGTAAATTGGTATTTTTACAATAAATTTTTGGAGTACAATGGACGATAGTAGGTACATAAGGTTTACTGTCACGATCTGAATGAGCTTTCTATAATAGATTTTGGCTTAACACCTAAAAGCTCTTATAACCCTATCGCTAGCAGACACTTGAAAGCTCTTCTATTCAGTGCTTTGATTGCAATGAAGCTTTTGTAAATGATCGCTTACGAAAGTTTGTACTGACGCTAAAAAACGTATAAGCGCACTGAAAATCCGTGAAAAATGTTTTTCTTAAAAGAAATTGGAACGTAAAGCGTTGTATCAGTTTTATCTTCGTTTGGATACATTGAAGAGTTTACCATTAAGTGTTTACCATTAGGAAAGCGTTTTGGTTGCTTCATTATTTGTCATGGTTGACGTTCTAAAAACCCGTACAAAACGATTTGAAGCCACTTTAATTGTTCGAACGGCTAAAGAATTGAATAAGTTAGGTGTTCCCCGATAGATACAATCTGAGTGGCTTCGAAGTCGAGAATGAATCGGTATCTTCTAGGCAAGCGTGCTCCATCGTAGATTGCATCTTCTCTTAACATCAGGCGAGTTGGCGACTAAACGCAAGCCTATTCATCATATTTTTTTATAAAAAAGCTTATTTTGCGTGTCTAGCTAGGTTTTCAAATACAAATACAAATAAATTTAATGTTTCATCAAAATAGTACAGGTATGTATAGTAACCCTGCCTGCAGCTGTAGCCTTCGCTGTGTTGCTGCAGACAGTGTCTTCCCACTAAGGTTTAAAAAATAAAAAACATTGAACACATTAACTTAAAAAAAAAACATAAATTCGGTTTCGTTTTTTCTTTTGTTGATAATTTCATTTACAATCGAATGCGTAGTGTATAATTTATCGACAGACTTGTGTTGCTATGTTCTGTTACTCCAATATAGGCTTAGGTCAATTTGTTTAAATTGGTCGAATATAACAACAACGTATATACAGCATGTTACAAATTACTTTTCAAAATACATAGTAGGTAAGTTTGAGGTTATATTTATGTCATATATTTACAAGCAAAACAAATTTTATTTACTACTGAAAAAAGCCGTATGTAACAATTTTTTTTTACTAAATAAAATTTGAAGTTTTTTACGATTTCCCCTTCGTACTTCTTTTTTTCTTCTTTCATTTGGTTGTAGCTCTGCTTTATGAGTGTAAAGTGTGGGTTCGATTTCTACCCAGGATAAACACTTATGTATCTAACATAGATGTTTGTACTGTTTCCATTTTGAGTATAAAAAAGTACACAAGGAAGATTGCCAGGAAGAGATGGTTTTTAGCGATAAAGTCGCCAAATATTACACTAGTGTTATTTTTATATTTTTCTATTGTTGGTCGTTTATATATTAACTAATATAATTGCACCGAATTTTTTTAACGTTTTTGTTTTTTTTTACCAATCGGCATTCAATAGAAACGTTTGCTTCAGTTGGTCTGCAATCATTATAAATGGTCAGGTATTTGATCATCCTGTACGTGATGTTGTGAAGACAATCATCTCGTGTTGGGCGACAAATCAAATTAATTAGCCGCATCAGTGGGCGAGGGTCGCGCCTATCGTGTTAGCCCAATTGAGAGTTGGGCCGACCTCCTCACTGTATCTGAGGTCTTGCTGACAACGCCGGTAGATGTCAGACAGCCTGATGCTTTACGGTTTAGGCAACAGATTCTACGTACCTAGAAGAAAACACTGAATGAAGTTCTCTTCTGTTCGAAGAAATAAACATAAAGATACATTTATTTAACAGAAAGTGTTAGGAATATACATAGAAAAGAAAACAGTGAAATTAATACATACATATGGAAGTGTTGGACGTTACAATTTGTAATTCAGTGTATTATACACTGGTTATCATTGGACCCCAAACTAAGCACAAGGCCTTGTATCTTGGGGACCGAGTGCGTTTTACAAAAAAATTCTGGGACAACATTTTATTTTGGGGTGCAAATTGAAAATCTGTCGCCAAGCACCTACCAGTGTGTTCCGGCAGCCTCACTTGAGAGCCAGTGCTATACCAAGCTAAGTGATCAATTTCGATCACACCGTCAAGTGAGCTGTGGTCAAAAACTTAACTTATCAACTATTTAAAAAAAATTGACTTTGAAAAAGTTAGGGTTTCAATTTTGAGTCATTTTAAATCTTTACTGCGTTTGACCATCTCATTTGATGTTAACTGAAGATTAGTACCTAGACCTACTATGGAGCACGCTTGCTTAAAAGAAACCGACTCACTCTCGGCTTGAGACACGTAGATCATTATCGGAGAACACTCCATCAGGCAGCACATTCCATGGTTCGCAAAATAAAATTGAAATCGTTTAGTTTAAATTATTGGATTTAAAAAAAAAACTTTTTTCGAGTTTCTGTCTGTTTGACGCAAAAATGAGTATGGGGTACCATATCCACCATATCCCATGCGTAGGAATCTACTTTCTAACATACAGGGGGTCTCAAAGGAGCCAGGACTTTCGATCTTTTCTATTAATGGCAATCCATATTTTGTATTCACAATAACAAAGAGTAGCTCTCTCTTTCATAGATCACCTTGAGTGTAAACTTGACAATAAGTCACGATGTCCAAAATCGACCGTGAAACTCCGAGCCGTGAACGTTTCTCACAGGGAATCTACAGCGCACGATCTATTTGGAACTCTCAATAATCAACTTCAATTCAATTTCACATCATTCCAAATCCAAACAGTTCTAATAAATACGACTTTCAACGAAATTTACTTTCTCCGATACCATATAGGGGCCTGAGAGACCCCAGGGCCCTTGTATGACAGTGACCGAGTGAACTATAGAGAGCGAAGGGTTATCTCGGGCGGTCATCATTGTTTTACAAGAACAGAGCTCAAATCGGAATAGTGGAAATGGAACATTTGTCTTATATTTGTACAACAAATGTGTGTTGAATATTTTTGAATGAGACAATATCTATGCATACATAAATATACAAATATATATATATATATATATATATATATATATATATATATATATATATATATATATATATATATATATAAGGAATTCTAAATATTATATTGAGAGTATTCCCAAAGTGGAGGAACGTGTTTTTTCGTTTGTTTTCAAAATTCCGTCGAAGTTTCTTAAAAGACACTACAACCATACAAGGCCAAATTTTGGATTCCACCGCGACTAACTTTATGTGTGATTGTGTGTGTGTGTGTGTGCGAAAACATGTAGCGGGCAACACCACGGGGCGTAGCTAGTTTTATATACAATGTATTAACAAGAATAATAAGAGACGGTCATAATAATAATAATAATAATTAGCGATATCAGGCTTATTGTCGCCAATAAGCCTGATATCGTGGTGGTCGACCGAGCCCAACGCCGGGCAGTGCTCGTTGACATCACCATCCCACATGACGAGAATCTCGTGAAGGCCGAGAAGGACAAGCTCAGCAAGTACCTTGACTTGGCTCACGAGATAACCGCCATGTGGGATGTTGATTCGACGATCATTGTCCCGATAGTCGTCACGGTAAACGGTCTTATAGCGAAGAGTCTCGACCAACATCTCAAGAGACTCTCGCTAGACGGTTGGGTCAAGGGTCAGCTTCAAAAGGCAGTGATCCTTGACACGGCGCGCATTGTGAGGAGGTTCCTCACTCTGCAGCCCTAACCACCGGCAGCTTGAGCCCTGCCCCGCTGCCGGCGGCACCCTAGTTTTTAAGTTTTTTATATTATATATGTTTTTTAAATATTTAATGTAAAAAAATTAAAAAATAAGATGAAAAATAAATAACGATGAATAATAATAATAATAATAGTCTTTATTGCAGTCATAAAAATAATCCCATATAAAATTAAAATTTACAATTTAGCTACGTTACTTAATTTAAAATCACAGATAAACTTGTTTTATCTATGTTTCGCACTCTGGTGCACTTTCCTCCACATTTTAAAAATTGGACTTTTGTAGCCAACTCATGCCTCGCAAGATGCTATTTTTCGAATGCATCAACCCATTCCAGAAGGAAGCTACTCTGGATCTAATGATGGCATAAACGTCAGGAACCCGTGCATCGGTGAACATACCCGACGCGCTGCAGTAACGTGCTTGTTTCATAAGGACACGGAACGCATCATTGTACTGCACCCTTATACTATGATACGTTTTCTGCTTATATTTAGTCCATAGCTGACATGTGTATAGGCACAAACAATAAGCTTGGTTATCAACGAGTAAGTAGACGAATGTAAATATTACTGTATCGGAAATTATCAGGTTCTTTACGGCATAATGCTAATTTAGTAAGTAAACTTGTATTAAATCAGTGTGTCAATGGATGCGCGTGCGCCCATTCAACTGTGTCACTGGCTCTGTGTGCGTTCTCGTTAACGGGTTATTTAAGTACTTTAAGATTGTGATCATTAAAACAAAATGATGTAGGTACTTTAAAATATTCAATTGCGGTACCCTGTGCTTTTACTGCTTCTGAGGTTACTCAAAACTTTATTATCGCTCGGTCGCTAATAGTTGTCGCGTACCTAACTGTTTAGTGATCGCCTAAATTGAACGATCATAAAAATTTACGATACTTTTGCAGCGGGATATTTTGGAAGTATTTCCGGGGATACCAGTAGTTTTTATATTACTTTCCAGGGTCCCGTTTTTGGTCCTTATTCTCATCATTCCTGCTTTTTAAGTCTGCTTCAATTTCAAATTTTTGTTTTACATCAAACTCTGCACACAAAAAGTCTTACTTACAAATGATGTTTAAAGTTTTTGCTGATGAGAAATGTTACGCGCGAAAACGAGACAGGCTGCATAAAACGTAAAATAACTTTATTAGTGGGTAACGAAGTGAAAACTCTTTTTCACTTGAATGGCAGGAGTAAAAAATTTAGAACTAATATGACAGCCCTGTTGGTTAATTGATAGTGTGTCTGCTCTAAGAGCTGAAGAGAGTGGGCTCGATTCCCATCCAAGACAAACGTTTTGTGGTATAAACAAATGCTTGTTCTGTGGCTGGGTGCTCTGTATTTATTTATTATAAGTATGTATTAACAAAAAAAGAAGTACTTAGGTATGCTATCAGTTATCTGACTTCCATAGTACAAGCTTTGCTTAGTTTGGCGTCACATAGCGCTGTGTGTAATGTCCTACGATATTTATTAATTAATGTAGACTTGGATCTTAAAATTCTGTCTTAACTTCTTGCTGACGTGAAATTAATGAGACCGGATAATGTAAGTAAAGCTAATAGTATTTTTGATAACAATCTATTTTTCGGATATTTTTCACAAATAAAAAAGTTTTATGTTAAGTCTTATCAATTACTATCATCATTTAATTACAGAAAACGAATTTTACGCTCTGTTAAAACCGGTCTTAATTGTCTGTGAGTGGAAACGCGCACGTGGAAGGAATGTGATTAGGTCTGTTCGATGTTTATGAATCAACATAAGTAATTTCTAAATACTACTTATTCTTCAAACTTATGAATGAAATTTATTCCCACACTAATTAAAGGAGACTTGCTTAGATATTCATGTACATATGTAGGTAATTGATCTATCTAAGTTCCTAGTTTACTTTGACTATGTGTAAGTTGTAACTTATGTAATTCGTAAATTACACGCGGTAATAAAATTTAAGGTTTAGAATACATAGCACAGTTATTTTGGTTGCATATTTCAATATTTCTGAAGATATAAAACCACTGATGATTTTTATGAAATATCATTTGTGATTATGACATTTTGTTTTGTTACCAGAATTTTGAGAAACAAAACAATGCCCGGAGAATCGCTACTTTGCTGCTCATTAATTTAAGAGTTAGTCTTCGTATCCCTGTAATTTTGCTAGCTACACTAAACCTAGACTACACGGCTTTTTGCTAAATAGATTTACCACCAAGTTTTTTTGTTTAATCATATTATGTTTAGAGATTAATTACACTTTCAGAAATATTGCTGTCGTGTGCCATTATCTTGAGTTCAAGAAATGACTACACCACGACATTTTACATGTTTAAAACGATACTACCTAAAGAGCTTCTAACCATGAAATATTCCTACGCAGTTAAATTTATACGTAACAATAAGTTAATACATTTACAGGATAAGTCAAGTCCACACACACTGAACTGACCCGACATTACTGACTGATAACCTATCCAGCTTATCTTTCTTAAACTTATTAAAGTAGGCAGATATGGTATTTCTATTTGTTTTTTTATCGATGGAAGGTGTTGTTTGCAAGAGAGGATCAATTTTTAATCCCCGATGCGAATAGTTTAACGTACGTGTCTATGACAATTTTTCGAAAGTTGGCTTCTAGAGAGTTCTTAACTATGATAGCCCTGTTGGTTTATTGGTAGTATGTCTGCTTCGAGAGCTGTAGGGCGTGGGGTTCGATTTCCACACAGGACAATTTATTGTGTTGTATAAACAAAAATGTTTGTTCTGTGTTTGGGTGTACTGTATGTATTTACAAAAAAAAAAGTATTTAAGTATTCTATCGGTTATCTGACTTACATAGTACAAGCTTTGCTTAGTTTGGGGTCAGCTAGCGCTGAGTAATGTCCTGTGATATCTATTTATTTTATGATTTGAGAACATCTGTTTAACCGTTTGAAGTTTATCATCTCCTTTCTTGTTGATGAAAAGATGTAGCATCCTCTATCGTGATCTGACCGAGTCAACATTTAATATTCTCTCGGGTTTTTTTACATTTTTAATTTATACTTGTTTTTGAACGTATTTGAATAAAATTAACAATTTGTGATTAGCGATACTGGCTAGTCAGCCATAGCTTGTGCTTGCCATAAGTTTTTGTTTGCATTAACGTCGCATCTGTCACACTGAGTGCTGGAGTAAAAACTCACTTTAGCTAGCGGCGAATACTTAAGACAAAACAAAAACGGCATCCGCGCACAGACAAGAACTTGACAGATGTATCTCTTGAAAACTATACGTAGCAATCAGTTTCTTATTAGATACTTAACCTAGAGACACCTCCAAAGTTTAAATATAATAATATACATAGATAATAATTACACATTTCACACAGCGTCATCTAACCCCAAAGCGAGCAAAGCTTGTACTATGAGAACCAGATAACTAATGAAATATTTTTTGGAAATACATACAGAACACCCAGACACAGAACAAATATTTATTGTCACATAAATGTTTGTCCTGGTGGGGATCGAACCCACACCCTGTAGCTCTTGAAGTAGATATTCGACCAAATAAGCTAACTGGGCAGTCAAAATGAAACACACTATAAATAACAGATAGGTATATAGGTATAAACTTTTATTGCAAACGCCATAAATAAAAAAGAAAACAAAATACAGACAAGAACTCAATTTAAGCAAGAAAATAGTTTCAAATTTGTGACAATATCAAGAATCCCCCTTTGAATCTCGTAGGAGATTTTTTACACTGGTTTGTTTTAACCGAAGTAACAAAATCTAACCTCAGACTTGCTATAGAGAACTCTTGTTACAAAATAGATGATCTGCATTTTTATTCTGCACTTAATTGAATCTCCAATGTTGAAATAGCGTGAAGAAATTACCTTTTTTGTTTCATTTGTAGACTTAGTATCACTTCTGGTATTCATACCAACGTGTAGTTTTACATCCTTAGTGTTGGGAAACACGAAAGAATTAAAACACTGTTTTTCATAAATGGCAATACTACTATTATCTAGTGCAAGGGTGAGCACTACATCTCTATTTTTGATGTTTTAGGCTGAGTGTCATGCGCAAGGTTAGGCGATTTGTCACATCGGGGCAGCTGCTTGCATTGTATCAAGCACAAGTCAGGTCGTGTGTGTGCCAATATTGCCGCTACCTTTGGGATGGCTCTGCCAAATACCAACTTTAAACTCTTGGAACAAGCTTCCGGCTTCCTTATTTCTTCAAAGATCTTTTCAAAGTCAGAGTGAAAAGTCTCAAGTCTGCATGGCTCATCTTCGTCCATATAATCACATACCATTAGACTAGTTGGTGGTAAAACTTATACGCGTTAAAAAAAATATTTCAAGTGGCCTTTACCTCAACAATAAACTTGAGCAGCCGATGAAGGAAAACATAGTGAGGAAACCATAGCCATTGAACCATTGTCAGCCGTTTTGGCTCATTGGTAGCATATCTGCCTTAAGAGCTGAAGGGCGTGGGTTCAATTCCCGCTCAGGACAAACATTTTATGTATCAACAAATGTTTGTTCTGTGTCTGGGTCTGTATGTATTATAAGTATGTATTTACAAAAAAAAGTATATATGTATTCTATCAGTTATCTGACTTCCATCATACAAGCTCTGCTTAGTTTGGGGGCAGATGGCGCTGTGTGTAATGTCATACAATATTTATTTATTTATTGCATGGTATTTTTTACTAATCGGCAAGCTACCATCCTCTAGTTGTGAATCTGCCGCCTTACCGTATGTTCCGGCAGCCTTACTTGAGAGCTAGTTTCATACCAGGCCAGTTGTTCACACCGAGCACACCGTCATTTAATGTCAAGTGAGCTGTAGTCAACCTCTTAGCCTGTCAATAATATAAAAAAAACATTATTTTTGTGTCATGAACTTGAGACTTAAATAGCATGTTAAATAATTATCACAATTTAGCTCAACTCTTGACCTTGGAAAACAATGAATGATGATTAAATTAATCGTATTGTATTAACAGGTATTGTCTATTTGATGGTTATTTGCTTCGCCGTAGATACTTATAGTATCCGTCTCAATTAATTATATCTTTTTAAAGATGGTTAAAAGGATGCATCGTTTTGTTGTTAAACATACCGTTAAATTTTCCGCAAGCGTGTTAAATTTTACGCAACACAATAAAATATTGTTATTGCTTATGTTGTTATTGTTACAAGGTTTTGCTGATTTCTCAATTAGTGATTTATATTATTCGATTAGAGATCCATAAATTAGTTTAAAGTCACGCTTTTGGTTGTCTAATTGTACCGTGATACATACGTAATGGAAATGAAAAATTGTAATCGTGAACTAATTGGTTTTTATACGTCCCTATTTTATAATTAAAAATATCTCGCAAGTTTAATAAATAGTTATGCCCAGTGGTTTTACGCAAGTTTCTCGGGATAAAAAATTGTGTGTTATTCCAGGGTATATGCTACTTACGTTTCAAATGTCATCAAACCCGTTCACCCGTTTTAGCCTAAAGAAGTGACAATCATATACAACTACATATATAAAGCTAAATCACCACTGAGTGACTCACTCACTTAGAGAAATAGAACTCGTATAAGGAGGGGTCATAGGAAAAAATATGTATATAAACATACAGTCGACCTTTCGCTTAGTATCTATACTATTATAAAGGAAAGATTTGATTGTTTCTTTGTTTGTATGTAGGAAAATTCTTTCACCGTTGGGAAGCTACACTATCTCCGGGTGACATACTTTTTATCCCTCTATTACTACGGCGACAGGAACTATGCGGGTGAAACTGCGAGGCGTCCGCTAGTATTTTATATTTTTGAAATTAGCAGTTGTTTCTTTTTAGCAATATATTGTGATAAAACGCAGCAAGTCTCAAAGTAATGAGCGCGAAAGCAGTGATGCCCTGAACTTTGTTTTGTTACTTAAAGTTCTGTAAATCGCTGCGATGGTCATGGACAGGCGTTGTCTCTTACCATAAGGAGAGCGTCTCGTTCGTCTCATTACTTTTTACATTAAATGTAGCGAATTCTAATTGACTTAAAACAGATTTTTTTGTTTTAAAGTCGGTTTGCTATTAACCGTTCTAATTGCTCGCAATATCTATGTTGGCAGGATCATGATATTAATAACTAGTTGCGTTGGTTTACGTAACATTACATACAATCGTATTACCGTCATTGTGCACCAGATTTGCATACAATGCCCCGATAAGCGATGCTCTGTCGATTCTAACGCTGTTCTAAAATAATGGACAGCCATGATTTGTATTCTGTTTGCTGATTCAATTTGTATTATGTAGAATACGGGAACGTGAAATGATTCATGTTATCGAACGTCACCTGTTGACACAATATACAATACCACTCGAGATGGAGTCGATAAACGCGACATAAAGTTACGTTTGTATTTGTATTTCAACCCCAAAAGGCTCAAATGTGTACCCACTGTCCAGGGTACAATACTTGCGCCTTTTGAGGTCTTCTGCAAATTCCGCCGCTGCGCCAGCCCTAATCTGAGTTCTTGGAAGATGTGACGGCGCATATGTGTCAACGCAAGTGGCGTCCCATACATTTAATTATATTGACACAATTATTTTATATGTGACATATTATTTCATTGACATTTTCATTGTCACAAACATTTATATAACGATGAATGTTTGTTTTATGTCTGGGTTGTTCTGTATCTACACTAATTATAAAGAGGAAGATTTGATTTTTTGTTTGTATTGAATAGGCTTCGAAACTACTGGGCCGATCTGAATAATTCTTTCGTGACTCGTGATTTCATGAGTGACAAAGGCTATATTTATATTGTTAATCGAGTTTTGTTTTCCCGTGCGAAGCCGGAACGAGCTGCTAGTGTATTATAAGTAGGTTTGTATTTACAAAAAGAAATTACATAAGTATTCTATCAGTTATCTGGTTCCCATTTTACAAGTTTTTTTAAGTAAATGGCGCCGTGTTATTATAATTCATTTTTAAGATTTTTAATTTCTAACTAAAAACAGACCACATTACATTTACCACATACATTATTTTTAACCGAATCAAACCCATATCACCAATAAAAAAGTTGCATAATGCTCCAGTTTATTTCTATCCTTATCGGTCCTAGTCATCTTTCAACGTTACCTCAGGTCTTCGCACATGAGTAACCCCATCGATCTTATTACCAAACCTGGGTTAATGGAGTGTGCAGTGCACGGGAGCGGTTGCATTGAGAGCGTTGCCCAACACAGCACAATAGGCGCCTGCGCTGGCCGACACGGTCCGTGCGTCTGATAGACATGCTTTGTGCGTGTGTGGTGTCTGTGAGGGGTGTTTATGGCTCCGAAAACTTTTGTGTACATTTTAAGTATTCAATAGATATATTTTTAAGTAAAATGTAATGAGACGAACGAGACGCTCTCCTGATGGTAAGAGATAACGCCTGTCCATGACCATTGCAGTGATACATAGAACTTTGAGTAACAAAACAAAGTCCTGGGCATCACTGCTTTGGCGCTCATTACTTTGAGACCCGATGGTTAGTCTCAACAGCCCAGTAATTTCGCTAGCTGCAGTACCCTGCAAACCGGAACACAGTAATGTTTACACACTACTGCTTAGCGGCAGAATAACTGGTACTGCGTTGGTACCTACCTAGACGACCTCCTGCTAAGGAGATCTACCACCAAGTAAACAATTTGTTAAAAACAATTAATAATAAATAATTGTAGGTGACAAGCTAGTTTATTTTTATTGGGCTTATATGGGTTTTAGGTCGGGGGGTTTTAAATTATTTTGTCATTTTTCAATTATTTACTTTTTAACCGACGTCATGGGGTTTTTCAAAAAATTTTATTTTGCTTTTTAAGTGAAATACAATTACTTTTCAAAATCTATAACGCACAACGAACAACAATATTTTTTGCCGCATTAGTGTTCATTTTGTTTTCAATAAATAGCTTTCCCTTTACAACTCAGATAAAAAACCGGCCAAGTGTTATTCATTGACATGTAACATTGGTTACATGTCATCAATAAAATATTTTGTATTTTTTGTCTTAAACTCTATATCGAGATTAAGATCAACATAGCTCTACTACATACGTATCACAGTGAAATGTATCTTATTAAGTTTTTAAACTATGCAAAAAAAAAACATAAATTTGTACAGAGAAGTTTCTGCGTGAACCAAGAAAGTTGAAGTAAGAACTAGATCAAGACCACATATTGATTTAAAGGTATTTCGGCGAGTTATTTTTTTGCGCTAAATCAACTAATTTTTGTAGTAAAATCGCTCTTCGTTCATACTGTATCGAACGTGCATGCGTTTTAGGTGTGTCGTGTTACGCAAGAGTAGGTCTAGTGGTTCGAATAATGACACTTAAGACCAATATACATTGAGATCGCCATTATAGACATCTGCTTCATTGACATGAAACAAATTTTATGTTCCGTATTGCAAGGTTCATCTCTCTTTCTCCAGTATTTTCTTATTAATTTTTTTCACCTTTTATTGCGTTTTTTTGTTTAGTTTGTATTTTTCTATGTATTCCTTTGTCATAAGCTATAGTAGGTACTACTGGAATTCTTATAGCCCGTGGAGATTTAAGCCAAGAATTCCAGATATACACTTATACTCGTACATACATAAATATAAAAAAGTCAGACTTTTTCTATCTTTTATTTCATGTTCGTGTTGTTGATGGTTTCCAACGTGGTGAGGAAAAAAAAACGAAAAAATGTTTGAAAATGTTACGAGGGATTCTGCATATCTGACAGTTCTTAATATTTTCGAAGATCTATAAAATCTAGTAAATCGCATTTGATAAGGGTGGATTATCACATGATATCACCCTTCTCATAATGAGAAGAGACCCACGCCCAGCAGTGGGATTTTTTTTTAAAACTGGACTCACCTGTAAGCTAATGTCCAGAATGCAAGAAACTTTTGAATGAATTATCAATCTTAAGAAAGATGTGAACGTTAAAGCTCGTGAAATAATTTTTGTGCTTCTTTCCCGTTTATGGTTTGGATTGTTTGTTACTTTAACAATTCTTATAACGAATGCATTTTACACAGTTTGCATACATACCTACTACAATTGCGCACATTCTTATCTCCATTATTGTTGGGGACGTTTGGAAATCACGCATATTGTATGAATCATTTTCAGTGTCTGCGAAGTGCTGATAAAGCAAGCTTTGT
The DNA here is from genome assembly GCA_905404145.2 of Biston betularia. Lineage (NCBI taxonomy): Eukaryota > Metazoa > Arthropoda > Insecta > Lepidoptera > Geometridae > Biston > Biston betularia. The sequence continues at coordinate 2,623,166 of FR989863.1, forward strand.
GGGGAATTTTGCTTTCCAGTAGTTATTGGTGTCAGTTGACGGTGCCTACGTAAATGGCATTGTTCTTCATTGTATCTGTTTTCTTATCCATTTGATTATATTTTTAAACGGGAAGTTGACTATATTTTTTTTAGTTGCAGAAATCTTCAAGCTGGGACACTTAATGTTATGTTTAATTACCTTACTACTGATACTGCAGTGGTACCTATCAAAACGACCTCTTGCTAATATCCCACCTAGTGAAACTAAGTCAACATTTTTAATTGTAATTAATATGTAGATCATCATTTTGCCCAAGCTATTTAGTATATCCAAAGTGCCTGTTATGAGTAATGATTTGTTCCTAATTGTAAACTTGTAATTGTTACAGATGGTTGTGAACTTGGCCCTGGTGATATACCATGCGCTGGACTACACGCACTCGGAAGATGAGGAGCGGCTCATATCACCAGACCTCGAAGGTCTCATCACAGAGATGACGTCATGTGCCGCAGGTGATTACTTTTCTTATCTTAACCCTTGAAAGTTGGAGTCGACAATAAAAAATAGTTGAAAGGTGGAGTGGTTAATCGATATATCCCAACGAATTAGCAAGTTAATGTGGTAGTGCACACAGTACGCGGAACTGATGGCGAATGGGGCTGCAAAGTTCTGGAGTGGAGACCACGGACCGGTAAGTACGACCTAATAAAGAGCGCAAGAACGCGCTGGATGCAGGCCGCTTCCAACCGGTCTTTATGGAAGTCAATGGGGGAGACCTATCTGCAGCTGTGGACGTCCTACGGTTGAAATGTTTATGATGATGATGATGAATAATATAAAATTCCCAAGCGTTAGTTAGCATTAGTATCACTTTCATACTTGGATGATTTCGCTAGCTCGTAGGTCTATTTTAGATCAGAACTATTATATTCCTCGACATTCAAAGCGGCTAAGAGCAATTACCGCTAATCTTGACTTTCATTGCGAGCAACAATGCCTTCTCAACAAAGGCTCGGATCCCATTGACTGCTATTCACCTTGCTTGCTCAGTTTTCCCCAGGTTGCTGACGGTAGCTGAACTTTCACCCGATCGACCTTCTTGTACCGTCACGTCTTGGGCCTAAATAAGAGCGGCTATTTACTAAATTGATGGCAAATTGCAAAATTTGTTAGGAATTTATTTTGGTGATTGCTTTACACTTGCACGAGCTTTGACTTTCATATAATTTTCTTTTATTTAAAATGATTAACGACAACTCTTTTGATGTAACTGATAATGATTAGTTTTATTTAGTTCCAACTAAGATATACATACATACACATGAAGGGGCATGTGAGATTGAAACACACTATTAAAGAATTGCCTAATCTTTAAATTTGAGGGCAAGACGAGAGTTATTTCTTTTAAATTTTATGACACAGCTTTAGTTATTGTTATTTTTGACAAGCTAGGAGTTTGATCACAGCTCACCTGACTCTCAAGTGAGGCTGCCAGAACACACCGTTACGTGCTTGGCGGCAGATTTTGGGCTAGCCAGCCGAGCACTAAAAATACCCTACTACCATGCTATGGTTTTCTCACGATGTTTTCAGCTCAAGCTCAATATCGTTAGCAAGTAATTTCAATAAGAATCAATTTTGAGATGAGAAGATAAAATTAAATACAAACTGAGTATCGCATCGTAATGTTAGCTTTCTGACTGCTGCGTAGATAATGTCGCCAACAATGTTGTCTAGGCGCGGGAATGTGCCTCGTTAGAATAATGTTCATTGATTTCTGTACACAAACATTTTCTCAATGACACTTCGGAATTCGTGAACATTTGAGTGGCTCAAGATTCACAAAATGTCACTTTGAACGTTGGAAGTTATTTCTGGTTACAAATAATTAACCGAATGGTGCATAAATATATAACATTAAGTATATTATTATAAGTATATATACATATTAAAAAAAAAAGGAATTTAAGTATTATGTCAGTTATCTGACCTCCATAGTATAAGCTTTGGGGTCAGATGGCGCTGTGTGTACCTACGATTTTTTTAATTTTTTTTTAGAAAAAAAAAATCATTAAGTTTATGTATCAGTAGACCTAATAAGACTTATTAGGTCTACTGATTTGATCTGAACTATTGATATTAATTTAACAGTTGGTTTTTGCGTAGTTCTAATTTGTAAAATTAGACTTAGACTTCGTTTGTTTTTTTTTTCACTTGGTGTTGTAAACGCGAAACAGTAGTGTGTTAATATTAATTTGTTCCAGTTTGAAGGGAATGTCTCAAAGTAATGAGTGCCAAAGCAGCGATGCCCTGGACTTTGTTTTACTATTCAAAGTTTTGTGTCTTGCTGCAATAGTCATGGGCATGGCATACGTTACCTCTTACCATCAGGAGAGCCCTTCATTCGCCTAATTACTTTTACATACAATAAAGAGCGAAATGAAATGTGCGCTATTAATTTCATTTCACTGTAATTCTGAAAACTAGAACTGCAGAAAAATCAACTCTGGTACTAACAATAGTTTCAGTAGTAACATAATAAGTCCTTAATATCAACTTACAACTTTTCGTTTTTATTTTCCTAAAGTTACTAAATAGGTATAAGAGCTTCATTTTATGGGCAATTTGTTTCGGATAAGCATAACCGTTTGATAACTATAAGCGATATTGTTGTTATATCGAATTTTTTGATATCTTTCCCGCTGGGGACCCGATTGAAGACGTGCGTGCAATTTGCAAATACTCTTGTAAATAGTAAATAATGCCGTTACGGACTTGATGTCAATTTTCCAAGACTTACTATGGAAACTGTCAAATCATTATTAACAAAGTCTTAAAAAGTTTTCAAAATTAAATAAAAAATATTATTTTCTTCAGATGTTATACGGGATGTTTTGGAGTTATACTAATCAATCCTTCAATGTTAACAACTTATTCTACGACTCTTGAAGTGGAAAATATATGGAGCTGTTCTTTAAATTTTCTTGATAGTACATTTTTTTATGGAACACATTTTTTCGCGACATAATCATTTTATAATAAAAACTTTTTAGGTTTGTAATTATAGACTTGATGACACACTGCAGTGTTATTACATTTCTGCCTAACAATATTCAATATAGATTCTAATATGTTTAGATATTGACAACTGTAAAGTTCTTTTGTAGCTACTTGAACAAAAGTAGATTCTTAAAACGAAGTAGTATTTTGGCATGTTCGCAGTTACATTTCTTATTCTTCCTTTTGTATAGTTACTTTCAAAGTAACTTTGTCGCTTGTTGTCTTATAGCTTTCATTTATTCCATTAATGACTATAGTAGCATCAGTGTTGCCGTTATCAAGATAATTATTTTGGATCACTGAGCATGGGAACTTTCTTCAATTGCTTTGTTTCTACGATACGTGTGGTGCGGCGCTGTCATTGCACCGGTAGCGAGTACCGTGGGTTCGAATCCGGGTCGAGCTAATTAAGTTTTTGCTTGATTTATGTTGTGCGTGACTCTTTATGCCTCTTGCACTTGTACCTCGTAAGTTATAGCTGGTACAATGTAAAAGTTTTTACGAATGCTTATTGTAATTTCTCTGTGTTCTTTTTACCTTTCTTTATTTGGTAAAAGTGATATATGTTGTTTCTAATCTTTAGAGCGTTGTTGCTGGGAAAAAGTACGCCCTTAACACATTGCCTTTCTCTTTTATATTATAAAATTTTGATTTAAAATTATTCGTATAAAGGTATGGAAGTATGCCTTTTCTAATAAGAAAAGTAATGAGCGCTAAAACAGCAATGCTCTGGACTTGGTTTTGCTACAGGACAGGCGTTATCTCTTACCATTAAGAGAGCGTCTCAATCCCCTCAACATAAAAAACTATAAAACACTAGACTTTTGCATAAAAAAATATAAAACGTGTCATCCGAAACTTTAGTGCTATTTGAACAAACTGACGTCTCATTCTTAACCAAACATAGTTTTAGTATAACAATAGCGAGAAAGATCTTGTATTTACATATTCACAGTGCATTCCAGAGCGGAAGAAAGGCAAGTCGCCACTGATACCACTTCCGACTTCTCACCGTGGCGAGGAGATTAAAATCTCGATGACACTGTTCACTAAATACTTTATTTAAATGGAGGTCGAGTATACTGATGGTGGTAGGTACAGATCATTCGGTTTAAATTTTTATTTAATTTGAAGTTGACTTTGTATGTATGGACAATTGGACAGTACATGCTGACAGGCTAGGTGTTTGCCAACAGCTCACCTGATGTTGTCAAACACCTGGCTTGACGGTGTGATCAAAGATGATAAACACACCTAGTCTGGCATTGAACTGGCTGAGGCTGTCGGAATACACTCTTAGCTTAGCGATAGATTTTCAACTTGGATGGCAGCTAGCCAGCCGAGAACTAGAGAATACCTTACTACCATGGTTTCCTTACGATGTTTTCCTTCACCGGCAGCTCAAGCTACTTGTTGGGGTTTGAACCCACACTCGTCGGCGTGTGAATCGACCGCGCTAACCACTGAGCTATCATCGCTACTGATTCTAACTTTTTCAAATTCCGGAAGACGTTAATAGAGATGTTAAGTATTAATCGAGAGCTCGATATTACAAATTGTAATGAGACAGAAGTGTTTGAAGTTAGTTACGGTATTAACTGTTACTCTAATAGATTTGCATAAGGAAGTATTGTACACTACCCGGAGGCTATCCATTCTAGCTTTCTAGAAGCAAACACTGTCGTTTGTCAGGCACTAATACACGCGGTTGGCGCGGCAGACGGCCTGTCTGCCAGGTGACATTTACAGCTTGGCGCAGACGACAGTAACCTTTGCTCTTACACCGTCAGAGACGCCTCCCATACCTAGAACAACGAGACAATCCGTTCCGCCTCGGTTATCTTTCACCTCCCTTTCCAACTCTCACGGACTCACTTGATCTAAATTAACTTGTCATATTTTCTGCTTTTCCCTCGAGACGGCAGTTTTTGCTCCCGCGCCGCCTGACGCAAGCTCGATTCATAATCGAGTTGTAATTTCTCCGGTTACACATTTACTGCTTCCTCGAGCGTCAAAGAAAATTTCTTATGCGATTCAGAGATGAATTTATTGCGTTTTAATCGGTCGCACCGGATAATATGCCGTTTATGTATCTTTTTTTTTTTTTTTTTAATTGTTGACAGGCTAGTTGTTTGACCACAGCTCACCTGATGTTAAGTGAAGGTGTGGTCGAAGATAGTAAAGCACACCTAGCCTGGAATGAAACTGGCTCTCAAGTGAGGCTGCCGTAACACACCATTAGATGCTTGGTGGCAGATTTTCAACTTGAGGGTGGTAGCTAGCCAGCCGAGTACTAGAAAGTACCCTACCACCATGCTATGGTTTCCTCACGATGTTTTCCTTCACCGGCAGCTCAAGCTCATTGTTGGGGTTTGAACCCACGCCCTTCGGCATGCGAACCTACCGCGCTAACCACTGAGCTATCATCGCTACAAACTTCTTGTAACTTTACGACGAATTAAATTGCGCGCAACTGCGCTTAGATTGTTGCTTACGGAGAAATTCCCATACGGTCATAAAATTTTGTGTCGGTGTTCGAAAAAAAATACATAAACATGATTCGGGTAACTATCAAGAACCGTTTGTTTCTATGTTTGGGGATCGCATCGAGGTGGCTATCGTAAATCTCGTTCGAACGATTCCAATCATGAAGTTCACGGCCATTTTGTTTGACGTGTAACTGTTTAGCTGTGGGCGATCGATTGGGATCCCAACGAAAGTATCAATCGTATCGAGAGATGCGCGAGAATACCGGTTAGTGGGTCGCATCGGACAGGTGAATAAAGCGCGGGCACAATGGATGCTGTGACTGCACTGACGGTCCTATTGTTTGGAGATTGCCGACTATTTTAGGCGCATTATCGCCCGTACATTGACACTATCACGAACGATCTGACATTCGGTGATCGATTGAAATCGTGCGAACTCTACCTACATCGTTTCGTTTATCGTGTTTTTGTCGCACTTTCTTTTTCACTTACGCTGTAATCTGTAAATGTATAAGACCATAAACAATTTTTGCAAAATTAACTCGTAATTTATTATTTGGCATTGAAAATGCGTTTTGATAGCCGCATTACAAGGTCGGAGCAAAAAGTGTACAAAGTAAATTATTTATTCTTCTTTTATCTTTATTTTATATTCAGATCTAGGGAACTCGATCTCCCAAGAGGGGTATGGTAATAACCACGGCTGGATAAGTGAAGCTTTTTCTTGGTAAAAGCACTTTTGATCTGCATTGATAGTGTATGGTACGATGTAATTGGATGTTATTTACCGGTTGATTAAGTAGATGCAACTTTGTCTATAATATATAATCTTGATGCCCACTTAGCTATGTTTGGTTTACGTATACGAAAAATATATTCCCGTAAGACTTATTATTAGTTTGAAAGATTAAGATACATTATACGCTGTACAACTTATAAAGAGGTTAACGTTTTTACTGCGGGATCGAGTAAATTGCTATCACTGGTTCTCTTAATAGAAATATCACGTTAGTTATCTAGACAATTTCGAGCTTGCCGTGATTGGGCTCTTGTGCCTTTATTCTTTAACTCAATTGAAATGCCTTACCGAAACGTTTACAATGTGATGCGTTATCAAATCTTAATGTATTTTGATAGATTTATCTGATTTTGATGAATTTAGTCTCTATTAGTAACATCGTGAAACAGTAACAAATATTCATAGGTACAGTATACTATATATAGATAAACAAACACAGATAAACTAGCAAAGCACAAAACCGTTATGGAATAAATAACAATAGCAAAAAAATTTACAAACATGTTAACAAACGTAAAGATCACAGCAAAAGTAGTCATACACAATAAATATTTTGATGTTACTTTCACTCAAATTGAGTTTAACACGGAGCTTAACGGAGTCGACGATATCGATTCACTTATCGAAACACATTTTATAGGAATATAATATTGGCCACCCGCTGGCTCATATTGAGTACAAAGCCGAATTAAATTATGGACAATGCGATTGCTTTTATATTCGTGATACTTGTAAAGTTAGAGTGAAAAGATTGTTATTTTTTGTTTTGACGCTCATAGCACTTAACCTAATGCTGACAAATATTTAAATAAATACATATCGTAGGAAATTACACACAGCGCCATCAGACCCCAAACCAAGCAAAACTTGTACCATAGAAGTCAGATAACTCATATAATACGTAAATACATTTTTTTTTGAACTTATAATAAATACAGAACAACCAGACACAGAACAAACATTTATTTATACCACAAAATGTTTATCCTGGGTGGCAATCGTACCCACGCCCTTCAGCTCATGGAGCAGACATACTACCGATGAACCAACAGTTTTTCCAGTCACCACCAATTTTTAATTTCTGGTTTTTTCCCGATGGTACTTTTTAGATAGTATTCTTTTTATTTTGTTGCATAATTGTGACAATGAAAATAGTAACAAAAGAAAAGAAAGCAGAAAAACCTCTAGATCAAGGCCCTTTTTCGCTATAAGCAACTGAGCACCACCGTGGGCGTGTTACGTAAACGCGGCGGGATTCGAGTAAACTGCGCGTGGAATGGTAATAAACATTCATCCAATCTTTCACATTTATAATATTAGTGGGATTGCCGCTGAATTTATTCAGTGAAGGAAAACATTGTAAAATACCAAAATGAATTCATAAAAAAAAAGTTCAGAAATGTGTAAAGTCTACCAACCCGTACTTTGTCAGCGTGGTGGAATATGACCTTACTCTTCTTATAATGAGAAGAAGCCCACTCTCAGCAGCGGGACAGCTTACGAAAATAGGGCTATTTCGGAATCAGTAGTAAGGCAAGAAGTTGTAAATGATTCATTTTGATACAAACCGACCTGGAAGACTATTCTAGCAGCGTGATGGCATCTAACTCAAAGTCGCTCAGCGAGCTATGGAGAGAGCTATGCTCGGAGTTTCTTTGCGAGATAAAATCCGTAACGAATTAATCCGACATAGAACTAAAGTCACCGACATAGCTCAAAGAATCAGTAAGCTGAAGTGGCAGTGGGCCGGCCACATTTCTCGAAGAACCGATAACCGTTGGGGTAGACGAGTTCTTGAGTGGAGACCGCGTACAGGCAAGCGTAGTGTAGGGCACCCTGCGGCCAGGTGGTGTGACGACCTGCGTAAAGCGGCGGGAAAACAATGGACGCAAAAAGCTGTCGACCGAGATCAGTGGCGTGCATTGGGAGAGGCCTACGTCCAGCAGTGGACAGCGAAGGGCTGATGATGATGATGATGGCATCTAGAAGTTCTGTTGAATCATTATAATAAGATTGGCGCTGAAAAGAAAAGATTGGTCGAAGAGAGAGGAAATTCATGTCCTGTAGTGAGCTTCTGATGATGATACGAATTTCTGCAGTCACGTCATCTTATAGTTAATCCATATGGTAATTAGCTGCGGCAGACTATTGTCATTCCTAATCGATATCCGCCCGAACGTTGTTGAAACTTCAATAAGGATGTAATAAAACTAGTTTCTCGCCGATTTCCAACCTTTCTCTTCTGTATTACGCTGGTATAGATTTAATTGGAATTCTGCAGGATTATAAGCTTAAGGTTGAATAAGGAAGTCTTATAGTAGTCATTGTAAAACCAATCAAAAGCTACATAACCGTCACTGTCGTCTAAGAACTTACGACCGAGATTGGTGAGTAGCTCCATTCATTTGCAGCTATGGCAACTGGTTACTTTAAAAAAAAAAAATATGGTTTACAGGCTAGGTGTTTTGACCACAGCTCACCTGATGTTAAGTGAAGGTGTGGTCGAAGATGGTAAAGCACCTAGCCTGGAATGGAACTGGCTCTCAAGTGAGGCTGCCGGAACACACCGTTAGATGCTTGGCGGCAGATTTCCAACTTGAGGGTGGTAGCTAGCCAGCCGAGTACTAGAAAGTATCCTACCACCATGCTATGGTTTCCTCACGATGTTTTCCTTCACCGGCAGCTGAAGCTCATTGTTGGGGTTTGAACCCACGCCCTTCAGCATGCGGACCTACCGCGCTAACCACTGAGCTATCATAGCTACAAAGTTACTACAAAAAATCTACTACATTTTTTGTATCTTTCTTATCTTGCCTTTTGTGTGTCACCAGGGTGGCCTCAATTGATTTCTAAAATTTATTAGCGTTCCCCAAAGAGCAGTATAATAAGCCACGCCGACCTACATTAGGCACAAGATTACATCGTGTCACAAACACGTAGGTGACAGTGGGTGGACCTGCCATATCCAAAACATCCGAATATCTTAGTGTATGTTTGTTTTTGTTTTTATGTAGAGATTAACTACGATAATATGGCCCACCCTTCCAAATTACTGTTTTAATGTGTGTAGTCACATCCTTAAAGAAAGAGTTTGTATAGAATAGAATATAATTTTATTTTACACTAAAACGAGTCACAACAACATACAAATATGAAACATAAAAATAAAAAAGTATGTAGTTGTAATTATTCGTCTTCAGTAGCACCAGATTTGTTTGTCAACTTACCATAACTAGTTGACCGCGGAAGAAAACGCACGTGTCATTTTCATAGAGTACGTCAGTGCAGCGCCATAATAATAATAAAGAGCGATTAATGAACGCAACTAGTCGAGAAACAAATCCATGGTTTTGCTAGCTCGACTAGGTGTTTGACGGCAGCACCAGTAAGCGCACATGCGTGGTGGTGCGTTGTAAATACTTTAAAATGTTTTGAATTTTGGAGGGCCGGGTCATGTTATCGTAGTAAATCTCTACCTACATAGAAGTAAAATGAGACGAACAAGGCGTTCTCCTGATGATAAGAGATAACACATCCCTTTCGAGGTTTACAAATAACAAGAAAATAAACACAATAGAAATTGCCTGTTCACATTCGTAATCGGATATTTCAATATGCTATAATTAATATGTACCTAATTCATTTAAAAAAAAAGCCAAAATTATAAAAAAAAATCAAAGTTACCACATAACTTTTCCACATTAACAAATTTATATCAGATACTCGTATTTATGATAGTAGAAAAACGCCGATTTCACATTTTTTTGTTAACACAGACAAATCCTCCGAAAATAGCTAGTCTTCCAACAACAGCCTTAGCAAACGCAGTGATTTATAGGTGATTGTTTACAAACACCGTCGCGTCGTCCGATTGCTTTTGAATTGAATGAGATACCTCTATTGCTGTATCGGAGTAAGTAAATGATTGGACCTATATGAGCTCTTAGAAAATGCTCTTACTTCACCGTCCGTCACATAACATCAGGTGAGCTGTGGTCGAACATCTAGCCTGTCAACAATAAAAAATATATTTACATATACGCTATTCTGTGAATTTTTTAAACATTTTTAATAGTTAAAGGTGTTTTTTGTGGTTAACAGGCTACGTGTTAGACCACAACGTTACTTATGTTAAGTGACGATGTGGTCGAAGATGGTAAACACACATTGCCTAGAATGGAACTGGCTCTGAAGTGAGCCTGTTGTAACACACTGTTAGGTGCTTTGCAGAAGATTTTCAACTTGAGTGTGGTAGCTAGCCAACCGAATACTAGAAGTAACACTATGATTTCTTTACGATGTTTTCCTTCACCCGTAGCTCGATCTCATTGTTGAGATTTGAACCCAGACCCTTTGACGCTTCTAACGCGCTAACCACTGAGTTATCAACGCTGCAAAAGTGTTAACTTGCCAATTTGATCACGGTTACTTTTTCTTTTTTATAATGCTTTCTATTAGGAATATCATAGTTCTAAAGCGGAAAATATTGTTAATAATAATTGGGTGTATTTAGATTATTTTTGACAGAGATATTGTTAGGTTCAAGACTTAACAGATCTAATAATTAGTATAACATTATCTTACATTTGCATTCGATAATGTCGCATAAAAAATAAATCGATATCTCTAGAAACGGAATTAATTTCGTACGGGAACACCTCATTCACTTAACCGTTCTTTAGATTTATTGCATTAATTATCTGCAGCATTAATTATCTGTTTCGAGAAAAACTGCCGACGATGCACAATCGATTCGAGTCGGGTTAATGACCCCAATTTTCACGGTTGCCACCCAGTAGCCGGTAGCGGAACGAATCCGATGAATATGTAGATTAAGAATCTCAAATAGAGATGTTGCATGCTGATGTTAAATAGACATGAGACATGACACGGTATCTGTAAACGTTTTCCGACGATTCAACAGTTCTGCCGTCATAAGCCAAGCAGCGGTATCTAAAAGTAGATGAGTTCTAAAAAAATCGAGTATAGCCTGAAATAAACCAGAAACGTGTGTCTCATTACTTTTATATGATTTATATAAAAGAGAAGACACACGAAATATTCTCCACATGTTAAGAGATAACGCTAGGCCATGATCATTGGCAGCGGTATCCGGAATTTTAAGAAACATAACAAACCATGGTGCGTATTAGTTTGAGACATTTGATATTTAGTCTCAATAAACCTATGCTTTTTTATACTTTGCTAGCTGAAGTATTTTTGAAAAAAGGCCACAGTAATGTTATACATTACTGGTTGGCGGCAGATTTTGTCTGATACTGCGATGTTATCTAGATGACCTCTTGATGATGATGTTATCTTGTTAAGGAGATCTACCACCTAATGCATTACTGGTAAGAACATCTTCGTAGACGACATATATATCTATCTATCAATACTATGATAAAGAGGAAAGATTTGATTGTTTGTTTGTATTGAATAGGCTCCGAAACTACTGGACCGATTTCAAAAATTCTTTCACCGTTGGGAAGCTACACTATCTCCGGGTGACATAGGCTATTTTTTTATCCCTGTATTCTCGCGAGGCGTCAAATATAGAGCATTATCTTCCAAACCTTGTTGTGCAGAATATTTCGTAGGTGTCATTGTATCTAGTATACTGTGATGAGCGCCGCCGGGAGAAAGTCTGGCGCCTCAGCAGCGAACAATATAATAAATTGTTATTAACAGCGATGGACATTATTGGCCAGAATATACAACGTTCAAGCTATTGTGTGGATCGTGCCATTTGATAAATGGTCGTGGAAAATTACGAGAAATGTGAAATTGCAATATTAGTTGGCCCTGTGTTATGTCTGTACTCTAAGTGTCAACGATAACGTTGACAAATTACAGTAGATGTAATTGTTAGTATTTTCAGTAGGCATTAACTCGTCTTGTGATAAAACCACACCCACTACGCCCATTTTACCAATAAATTGCCATAAGTTGTTTTCGTTGATAAAAGCTCTAATTTTTGTTTATTATTTTAATTTTTCATCGTTCCATTTGTTTACATAGTGAGAGGCAATTCAGAGAACTGTTGATAACAGCATCGAGAGATACAGTTTGGTGTTGCAGCTAAATATCTGTCATTTACAACCACAATCTAATAACACCACTCGATAGCTCAAGGAGCAAATAATTATGTACGTTTCGATACAACCACAACTCGATTTTTTTCTTTTAACGTTACATTTTGGGACTACTTGGTGGTAGATCTCCTTAGCAGGAGGTCGTCTAGGTAGGTACCACCGCAGTACCAGTTATTCTGCCGCTAAGCAGTAATGTGTAAACATTACTGTGTTCCGGTTTGAAGGGTACTGCAGCTAGCGAAATTACTGGGCTGATGAGACTAACACTATCAAAAGTCTCAAAGTAATGAGCGCCAAAGCAGTGATGCCCTGGACTTTGTTTTGTTACCTTAAAGTTCTGTGTATCGCTGCGATGGTCATGGACAGGCGTTATCTCTTACCATCAGGAGAGCGCCTCGTTCGTCTCATTACTTTTTAAATAAAAAAAATAAAAATAAAAACTTATCGACTAAGGTAGAGCCTATTAAAAAAAATATATATTTCGTAAATACAGTTTGTAGGGAACATTTTCAATGAATCTTCTTATATTATTTTCCAACTGTAGTAAACTCAGTTGTTCGCCAACTTTGATAGTGAGCAGTCGTAGTACTTGAGAACGCTAAAAGCTAGTAAAAACAGTGCGATGTGGTTCTAGAAATTTTGAAAGACGACACTAATCTACGTCGTAGGCTAGATTAGTTTTTTTTTTTGTACTAAAACATTTGATCATTTTGTTTGTATCCCTAAAACAGTCATCATTTTGTTTAGCACGCTGTCGCTAAACTTGTATCTAGGTTTTCCTACCAGCTAACGCAGGGGACTCTCTAATTTATTCTGCGTCGGCACTGAATGAAGTTTCCGGCTTTTTCCATCAGTAAGTTAGAATAGGGTCCGGTGAGTTCCGCACTTGTTAGGGTGTCCTTAACGATTTACTGATTTAGCTTAGAAAGCTAATTTGAAGTCTGTTATAGATTGTTAGCCATTATAATGTTTTATGGGACATGGGAACATGGACTGGGTGCAGTTTAATAGACTTGTGTAGCTTGATTCCATTAGATTTGATTAAGTGTGATTCTGATATGGTATTTATGTAGTTCCATTCCAGGCTAGGTGTGCTTTACCATCATCGACCACGCCATCACTTAACATCAAGTGAGCTGTGGTCAAACACCAAGCCTGTCTGCTGTTAAAAAAAAAATGTTGGCGTAATGTGAATTTATAATATTTACAAGGATATACAAAAATGTACATATTTTAAGGATTGGTCCGAAGTCCACAAATTATTTGCTAATGCAAAGCGTCGCTATGATTTTTTCTACATTTCCCCTTAAAAGTGCACTAGACTATATGCTTTATTAAGGATGGAGGATACACACTTGTCTAGGAATCTGTTATGTCCCGTTAAATTATCTTTTGAAATATTTAACTCAAGATGTTTCTTGTATAGCATAAAACAACCGATTTTTATGACCCAACGTTTATCTTTTAGGATCAAAGCTACCAGGACACTATAACTGAGTCACAGTAAACTTAACGAGTAGACATTGGTTGCGCAACGGTTTACGACACGGCCGACTAGAGACCATTATGTGGCGATATGGTCACACTGTAGCATTATAGAAGAGCAAGAAGAAGAAGTACAACATGTGATGAGTTTGTTATAGAGAAAATATTTAAACTTAGTCTTAAGTATTAGAAACAACAAGTAATAGAAATTGGGGGGAGTTCTTTGCCAAGCAAAATTCAAAGTTTAATAGATAGATAGATACAAGTCTTTATTGTGCAGAGACCAAAGAACCTTATGAACTAGTGCCACAAGTGGCGGCCTTATCGCTAAAAACGATCTCTTTCAGGCAACCAATAAAAGAAAAACACTGTAGATGAAATGAGAAACAGATGGGAGATATTAGTATTATATTATTTAATGTACATATTAGTAGTATATAATCTTTGGTGTGTAAAACAAAAAAAGTTGTATTATGTCATCATCATCATCTCCAGCCTTCTTTATCCCACTGCTGGCTATAGGCCTCTATCTTGCTACCTCGGTCCTGTGCCAAACTGGTTCAGGTTCGACCCTTGTGACGTGACGTGACAAAATCGCCGATACATTTACGACCCATTTATTTTATGTATCTATTTTAATTTGTTAACATTCAGGCATGCTTTTATCCGCCACTTTTCACCAATGTCTGTTTCAGGATCAACTTATTTAAACATTTTCACGGTTACCTTGTTAGTTACTGGATCAATATTACACCGAATGTTTTTAAGTACAACCGATCAGTAGCTTTTTTCAATACTTTTTTGATTTCGTCTATCTGTCCCCTTCTGTTCTGTAGTCACAAGTTTATGCCAACTCCAAGTGCTGATTTATATGGCGAGAGAGCTTGGCGCCAATGGTTGTTGTACTAATGCGGAGACTTCCGCTTTATACCGTAACATTTCAATACTTAAAGCATTAGTAAATATGTATATAACTTAGAGTAAGGCAAACAAGAGTTGTTGGAAGTGAAACCGAAAATTGGTTTTATGGCGTGATTTGAAAGATGCCTATATCCCTTCTAGGCTAGGTATGTTTTCTGACTTCTTCTGCACCGTCGCTTAACATCACATGAGCTTGGTCAAATACCAAATCAGTCAAACATAAGAAAAAAAATCAGTTGTGGACTAACATAAGTATACAATGATAAAAAAGATAGTTTTAAAATGTTGGTGTTCTTAGAATAGCCTTCCATCGAACTTACGCACACGTAATATATAATCATTTCAGCCGTAGGACGTCCACTGCTAGACATAGGTCTCCCCCATTGACTTACACAATGACCAGTATCTGAGACATCTGATGACAGAAGTATCTGAGACCTATCTAAATTTCGAACAGATTTTACTTATTTACAATGTTAACATGCAGTGAGTCTTTAGAGTTTATAAATTATATCATAGCATTAATGATTTAAGTAAAAATAATAACAAACTTTTCAAATTTGTAAAAATATTTAATCGTAAACGTCGATCACTCGTTCGCAACTCGTTCGTATGGTACTTGTTGACATGAAACAAAGTCAATATAAAATTCACAATAATTCTGCAATAAAAGAAACTGGCTCTGTAAACGCCACCGCATCCTTTGCTCTAACGACCATTAAACTGGAATAATACCGTCAAATATCCAATATAGTTGTCAATAAAAATGACAATACTAAAATTTATCACAGCCGCTCACTTTCGTTGTTCTATTCTAATTGGCCTAGTCTGCTAGTTTAAAATAGGGTTGTCAATATTTGACAAAAGCGCAAGCAAAATATTTCGTATTAAATTTTTTGTCCTCATATATTATGCTGCAAAAGATGATTTTGATGAAACAATAAATATTTTTAATTGTGCAGAATTAATTACCCGAAATAATATCTGCTATAACTTTGATTGCAATCTATCTAATACTGGCTAA
Organism: Biston betularia; assembly: GCA_905404145.2. Lineage (NCBI taxonomy): Eukaryota > Metazoa > Arthropoda > Insecta > Lepidoptera > Geometridae > Biston > Biston betularia. The sequence continues at coordinate 2,639,021 of FR989863.1, forward strand.
CGCCTGGTATTTCGTGCGTGGTACGGTAGCGATCGGCTGTCGCCCTCGCATGTAAATATACCTTACCTACTCGAAGTATTACGAAGATTTTGAAAACATAGTCAGCTAAATCGGTTCTACCATTCGCAAGTTATGCGCTTACCAAAGAACATCATTTACAGATAAATGAGGAACGAAGATGTCTCATAATACCTATATACATACTCAAACTCATATGTCGCGAAAAACCTTCGAATCGATATAATTTTAGAGTTTGCCATCGTTTTGATTTTTTGTAGTGATGATAGCTCAGTGGTTAGCGCGGTCAGTTCGCATGCCGAAGGGCGTGGGTTCAACCCAACAATGAGCTTGAGCTGCCGGTGAAGGAAAACATCTTGAGGAAACCATAGCATGGTGGTAGGGTACTTTCTAGTACTCGGCTGGCTAGCTACCACCCTCAAGTTGAAAATCTGCCGCCAAACATCTAACGGTGTGTTCCGGCAACCTCACTTGAGAGCCAGTTCCATTCCGGGCTAGGTGTGCGTTACCATCTTCGACCACACCGTCACCTAACATCAGGTGAGCTGTGGTCAAACCTTAAAAAAAAAATGTTTGCTCGATAACTAGCTGCTATAGTAACTATGTATACACAAATAGTAACATTATGTCGGTGTTTCCTTCAATTTCTATGGCGAACCAAAACTGGCAACCCTACACGCGATGACATGTTTACGAAGAACGCTATGCACCATTGATGACCGCTTTTGTGTTTTTGATACAGATTGATAGAAACACATTTGTTTTATTACATTACTTTTATTTTTAGAAAGTAGGGCTATTAATTGCGTAATTCAAATATAGAGCTGGTAAGTACTGTTTGTTAACACCAATACAATATATAGGTACATTGTACGTATGTACAATTGTACATACAGTGGTTAATTTATTCGTTTTCTTTTATCTTAAATTGCTTGCAAACTATAAGGTAAGTACCTAATAATTTTTTAAATTTTCTTGTTTTACAAGTATTAACAAATATTTGGTGTAGTATTTTTATGATGCACAATATCTGGTTACCAAATTGGTTGTCTGGAAGAGATCGCTATAAGCGATAAGGCTACATGTGGTAGCCTTATCGCTTTTCTTTCATCGTTCCACTATTTCTGGTGTGCGCAACAGAGTTTCTATCTACCTATTAATTCTGATTAGAAACAGATTGTAATAGAAAGAGAGATAGGATTTCAAGTTCATCATCATCATCATTTTAGCCATAGGACGTACACTGCTGGACATAGGCCTCCCCCATTGACTTCCATAAAGACCGGTTGAAAGCGGTTCGCATCCAGCGCGTTTCTGCGGTCTTTATTAGGTCGTCTGTCTACCTTGTGGATGGACGTCTTACGCTGCGCTTGCCGGTCCATAGTCTCCACTCCAGAACTTTGCAGCCCCATCGTCCATCAACTCTGCGTGTTATGTGCCCTGCCCACTGCCACTTCAACTGGTTTTCAAGTTAACTTTGTGTTCATAAATTAAACAGATTCACTTTCCCATTCCTTTAATTGTGACTCAAACTAAACTTACTCAAATATTTTCCATGGTTGCAGAAGAAGAAGAGGATGAAATAGAAGTATTATCAGAAGGCTCGATGTGTTCGGAGGTCGGGAGAGCTGACACTGACGACGAGGGCATCGAGCGAGACTCGGAGCCCGCGCCGCGGCGCAGGCGCAAGCGACGGAGATTTATGCTCAGAGACGTAATAGAGGTGAGGAACAAAAGTAATATGAGAAAGATTAAATTTATTGACAATGACAGCAATCGCACCGATTACATAGACTAAGAGCTTGCAACAGATGCGGCGCTCGACAGAGTTTTAAGATAGACTAGCTATGTTGGTGTATCGATGTGACGACGACTGCCTCACGCTAACATTCTATTGTCAGCCCTGCTAGTATGTCTGCTTCAAGAGCTGAAGGGTGTGGGTTCGATTCCCACCCAGGACAAATACTCTGTGGCATAAGCAAATTTTTGTTCTGTGTTTGGGTGTCCTGTATTTATTACAAGTATGTATTTACAAAAAAAAAAAAAGTATTTATGTATTCTATCAGTTATCTGACTTCCATAGTACAAGTTTTGCTTAGTTTGGGGTCAGATGGTGCTGTGTGTAAGGTAAAAAAAAAATAATTGTAAAATTTAATTGTTTACGTTTAAATTTTGTGAACCTCCAGTGTTTTTGTAAGTGCCTAATAAGACTAACACTTTATATGTAGATTTACATACCTATTCCATCTCCAATGCGTTAAAATAACCAATAACTTGACAGAAACACGTAAAACCATTACAGCAATTTATAAGCCTCTCATTTAATCTGACACTCATATACCCTGAGGTAATCGTGTTCCGAACACGGCAAAGATTTCGAAAATCCATATTTCAATCAACGATCCCACTTTTGATATCACTAATTAGAGGTAAACGTAGATAATGATGCAGATTATCAAACATTCTGTACTTCTTAAAGCTTGTCACATACGAGAACACTTCAAAATTTAATCATTTTTTCGATTTTCCAATTCGATTTTTTTATTCTCAAAATAGTACATTATAAATATACTTTGTATTCCGTGGTATATATGCAGTAAAAGTGGCACGCCGCGTCGGTATACATGTACATAAATTGATTAAATTGATTTAAAAATTTAATTAAAAATATTACGTATAAGTACTTACCAACAATTCGATTCGATTCCACGTCTTTATTTAAATTTACTATTTACTAACTATTATTAGAGATGCCACTCAATGCAATAACGTAAGTCAACATATTTCAAAATTTGTTACATAATAAAACTTTAAAATTAATTAATGGTTATTTTCAAATTTTAAATACTTATCCAGGTTGACAGCCTTGATGACAGCCCTGTTGGTTCATTGGTAGTATGTCTGCTTCGAGAGCTGAAGGGCGTGGGTTCGATTCCCACTCAGGACCAACATTTGTGTGACTAACATCGATGTTTGTTCTGTGTCTGGGTGTACTGTATGTATTATAAGTATGTATTTACAAAAAAAAAAGTATTTAAGTATTCTATCAGTTATCTGTCTTCCATAGCACAAGCTCTGCTTAGTTTGGGGTCAGATGGCGCTGTGTGTAATGTCCTGTGATATTTATTTATTTTTTTATTATTTATTTAGGTATCACCGTTAAGTATTATTTTACACACGACGGACGGAACGGAGACGGTATATGCGTTTGGGGTGAGAGGATGTTTCTTTGTGCAAATCCATGTTGCCATTTTTCTCCAAAACTACTAGTCCGATTTTGATGCAGTTTTCAGTTAGGCATTCGGGGTTGATTAGTGCATGCTCTTAGAAAGTTGTTACGGTGACATCTCACCAGGGGGCGCTGTAGCAATCATTGTTTGTGCGAATACATGTTGCCATTTTTCTCCAAAACTACTATTCCGATTTTGATGCAGTTTTCAGTTATGGGTTCGGGTTTGATTGGTGCATTATCTTAGATAGATGACAATTAATTTTTAACCTTAGAAAATTTTTAATTTTGCTTTTTATTGGTTTATTATGCATATGTTAAGCTTCATACACATTCCGGGGAATGTGTATGAAGCAGAAAGACAGCCCCGTTGGCTCATTGGTAATATATCTGCCTTGAGAGCTGTAGGGCGTGGGTTCGATTCCCACTCAGGGCAAACATTTTGTGAATAAACAAAAATGTTTGTTCTGTGTCTGGGTGTTCTGTATATATTATAAGTATGTATTTACAAAAAAAAAGTATTTATGTATTCTATCCGTTATCTGGCTTCCATCACACAAGCTCTGCTTAGTTTGGGGCCAGATGGCGCTGTGTGTATAGTCCAACGATATTTATTTATTTATTCAATGTGCGTCAAGTAATAGTGCACAATGAAAATTACCCGAATTTTAATTTAAAAAAAAAAGATTGCTGCCACCGCTGTGTGTGACCGACTTAAAAGCTTTACATAGTTCTTCGAACCTATAACTGATTACATTTATTAGGAGTTGCGTCCATTTGCTCTACTTTCACTTTAGAGGGCGAGCTCGATCCTTATCAGAGTTTAATATTTTTTAAAACAGTATGGTGTAAGTTTCAATTTTCATTAATATAGGTAAGTAAAAGTGAGAATTCTTGAGAGTTAATAGGTGTAAGATTTAAAAAGTATTAGAATCTATGCATTTACAGGACTGACTTTTATAAGCGAAAAGCGGTAGCAGCAATAGGCTTCTATTTTTCTATAAGTGGAATGAAGCCATCTCCTTTGACTATCACCTTAAGTGTCTAGTTCATATTTCTAACGCACCTCTTAGTAGTAGTTCCTTTCTACGTCCAATATCTGTACTCTTTTTTTTGATTATTATATAAATAAGCTTGCGTTTGATCGCTATCTCGCCTGATGTTATGTGGCGATGATAGCTCAATGGTTAGCACGAGTGGTTCACACGCCAGCTAAGTACTAGCTAATACCCTACAACCATGCTATTTCCTCACAGTATTCTCCTTCACTGGGTGCTCAAGCTCATTGTTGGGGTTTGAACCCACGCCCTTCGGCATGCGAACCTACCGCGCTAACCACTGAGCAATCATCGCTACAAGTTGCTTTAGTGCTAAAAAGTGCTTTACCATCTTCAACCATACCGTCACTTAGGTACCATCAGGTGAGTTGTGGTCAAAATACCAAGCATGTCAAACGTTAAAAAAAGATGCGGTCTACGATGGAGCACGCTTGCCTAGAAGAAACCGATTCATTTGTGAATCGATGACACTCAAATTGTGTCTATCAGGGAACACCCATTCGGGCAGCAAATTCCATTGTTTAGCGGAACGCACGACAAAGGAGATGAAGATGTACTCGTTGTTGGTAATACTCGACCACATTGCGTCAACTAAATACTCATTGGTATGTCATCCCAAAAGATGGCCATCCTGGAGCAACTCTCCCTTTACTTATTATATGATATTGCATCACTTGCACTCAAAAGGCGATGACATCGCTTTCACTCACTTATTAGGAAGTGATTAGAAGGTCGCCTTCAACTTTGGAAGCTCTGTTCTACCTGCAGAGAATTTGATACGGAGTTATAATTTTTACATTAAGAGATAAGAGCCGTGAGCCTGTTTTGAAATACCTCTTAAGTTTATGGAAAAGAAAGCAATTAGCTGTTTCGGTGTAAACGGTGTTGTGAAATATGGTTTTAGTGTTATCTGAAACGGCGGATAAAAGAAAGTGCATGTTTCATGTAACTGAGTGGGAATATTTATCTATATTATATTATTAGTTGTGGATTGCTTTTTTCACTATATTTTTACTTAATAAATAATTAATCCAAGTAAAAACTCTGCAGATTTCGTTAAGTGGCATGCTTTGATGATGCCTATATCCAACAATAAACTAGAAGCCTATTATTATGCAATTTTTGTCGCAATAATAAAACGAATTTTGAACGGTTTGGTTGACCGATAGGAACATACTGAAAATGTTGTTGTCTTTTTCATTGTGACCTATTAGACAAGGACAATAATATTTTTTGTAACTTAAAACATAACACCTCAACTTGCGGATTTGCAAATAATATATATATTCCATTTAACTTTTGTAGAGATGATGGCTCAGTGGATAGCAAGGTCAGTTTATACGCCAGAGGACGTGGGTTCGAATCCCCAACAAAGAGCTTGAGCTGCCGGTTAAATAGTGCATCGTAAGAAAACCATAGTATGGGTACTCCCTAGAACTCGACTGGCTAGCTACTGCCTTCAAGTTGAGAATCTGCCGCCAAGCACATAACGGTGTGTTCCGGCAGTCTCACTTGAGTGGCAGTTCTATATTATGCTAAGTGTATTTACCATATTCGACCACACCGGCACTTAACATCTGGTAAGTTGCGATGTAACACCTAGCCTGTCATTAAAAAAACGTACCTATACAAAGTTTCTGGCAAACATTGCAAACATTTTTTGCACCTCTGGTCAATTTATATCTCTTCCAGTAAAATAGGGTAAATTAGGTCACAAGAACCTGTCGTGGTGAGTGCTCATCTATCTATATCTATATTATAAAGAGGAAAGTGATTGTTTGATTATTTGTTGAATAGTCTCCGAAACTACTGGACCGATTTCAAAAATTCTTTCACCGTTGGGAAGCGACACTATCCCCGGGTGGCATAGGCTATTTTTATCCCTGTATTCCCACGGGAACGGGAACTTGGTTATTTTTATAATCAAATATTATTAGCAACTATTAGACGACTAGAAAATTCAGTACCAAATGGAAATTTCTTACTTTAACCCTAATATTACAGACTCCTAAAAATTAATCAATAGTAAAACAATATATAACAATAATATCTACATCTATAATAATCAAATGCAACTTTGATCACATTACAATCAATTTTAACACTTATTTTACATGCAGTAAAGTTAGAATTCGTAGTGGTCGGAAAATAATATGTATGTACCTTTATCGCTTTAGCAAAATATCAATGACAACATCGTTAAAATATATGTAGATGTCATGCTGAAGGACTGCGTCTGACATAATCGAAATTGTGCTGTCCACGATCACCGAACAAAGGGAATGTTGCGAAAGTAGTTGTGCTTGCCCCTACCTCCTCTCGACCTTGACATGCAGCTGACTCATAATCCTTACAAATATTAATAAGTCAGAAATTTGTCTGTCTGATTATGCATATATTTGTAGCTCTGTTAGCTCGTGTGGTGTACATAGATATTTGTTTTGTGTCTGGGTGTTCTGTATGTATTTATAACAGTAAAAAGTAGATCAGTATTCTATCAGCTATCTGATTCCCATAGTACAAGCTCTGCTTAGATTGGGGTAAAATCTTCTTCAGTATAATTATATTTATTTATCTCTTATTCGGCTCTCAAATGTTATGTGTACCTTATTTTATCAAAACTGCTTACTTAGGAGTAAAAATATTTACTTATAAATCTCGACAGATTTTTCTTTGTAATTTTTAAAATTATCTGTTTAAACACTTAAAACTTCTTACTTACTTATGATTCATAACTAAGATGCGATTAATTTCCATTAGCAGTAAATTTTATGATGTTGATAGTTATTATCTAAATTATTACACAAACACACACATGCGGGTGTTGGGAAATGAAAATACTTCATGTGCCTAAAAAATAAAAAAATATATTAAATACCTACTCCAGATTAAAAATGTTAGTACCTAATGTTTAAATTTAATTTTTTAATTAGACTCAGTTCCATTCCATGTGTTTACTGTTTTCGACCTCACCGTCACTTAACATCGCATGAGTTTTTAGCCTGTCAACAAAAAAACATTTTTTTTTACTTTTGTTTTTTTTTTCTAATTTTTCGGCAAGCGCAGCGTAGGACCTAATAAAGATTGCAGGAACGCGCTGGATGCGGGCCGCTTCCAACCTGTCTTTATATCTGTCTTATGTCCAGCAGTGGACGTCCTACGGCTTAAATGATGATGATGATAATGATGATGATTTCAGTGTGAAATGAATTGTGTCAATGGTGTTTTATTTCTGTAGATTAATTCTACTATTATTCCTTAGTATTATTTACGGTTTATCTGCTTATTCTATATTTAAAGAGCTACGAGTATATTGAGCTACATGTACATATCTTTTCAATTGTTATGGTAATTAAATGAGAAGTTTATATGGCGGACACCCCAATAAATAATAAAAAAATACAATTTAAAAGGATATAAAGGAGGGACATCACGAAAAAAAAATGTGCTGAGGATATAGATACCGACATTTCTGGTTCCTATATTTACAATAGTTTACATTTAGTCATAGTTTTAAAAAAATTGTTTAGAATATCTTTAAAACTGTAAGTTTATTTCCTTGAAACTGCAAGCAATATGTTTACTAAGCTGTGTATGCCTGTAACTGGCGCATGTATCGGAACATAACTTTTTGCAATGTGATTGTAAATTTAGCAATATGTGTGCTGTTGGTGTACCTACATTAATAAATAAATAAATAAGAAGAAATGAGATATTTTCAATCAAAAGTTATATTTTAGTATGTAAAAACGAAAACTAAGTCTGCTAAAAGTCAGGCACGCCACCTAATAAACAAATTACAATACGAGAAAGCAGTATTATTATGGAGATTTCTTGACTTGCCGCTCCCGCGTATCTCGTTATGATTTTAGCCACGTTCCCCAGCGGCGGATTCACACGATAAACCACCAAAATGTTAACTATTTGCACGATAATGAACGAGTATTGAATTTAAATGAATATCCGCAGAAACACACAGAATTCTAATAAGTTCATTGGATTTCTCGATGGACTATAAATAACCTACCATAGTTTATACATTAACTTTTTAAAGACTGTCTCGCTTTCGTGGCTATAAAGAAAAGGAGGCAAGGTTCAGATTACAATAAAGTTATGATATTTCTAAAATATCTGTACGAATTAACTCACACATGCATTTGCAGATGTGCATCTGATAAAATGTATCATAGCTTTTATTACAAGCTTTCATTTAACTTGCGATAAAATTCGTATACATGTCTTTTTTTTATGGTTGACAGTCTAGATGTTTGGCCACAGCTAACTTGATATCAAGTGACGGTGTAGTCGAAGATGGTCAAGCACACCAAGCTTGGAATGGAACTGGCTCCCAAGCGAGGCTGCCGGAAAACAAAAAAAAATGACTTCAAACATCGAAATTTATTTACGCACAAACTGGCGTAACCGCAATATCTTGCTTGTTAAAAATTATATTATGATTACAGCACATGTTACAGAAATCTGCAATGAACTCGTAATTATGAAGTGTACCTACTAAATGTCCGTCTTCCCTCTTATTCCGCAGAGATGCGTGTGGCATTGCGGCGGTGGCGGGCGATGCGCGCGCGACGCTGCCGCGGCGCACTACCGCGCCGTGTGCCGCGCGCTCGTGGCGGAGGCGCTCGAGCTGGCCTCCTTCCTGGCACGCGTACGCGTCGGCGGAGCCCGCGACCTGGGCGCTGCTGAAGACTCAGCACCGCACCTCGACACGTTGCGCTTCTCAGATTGGGTGCGTACATCTGCTTCATCATTCGTCTGATTACTAACTAGTTGCCAGCCTTATTGCCTTTGTCGAGCTAGCATCTTTAGGCGGAGCTCTGAAGTGTTTAAGACATATTCTCCTCAGCGTTCTTAGACTGAGTCAAAGGTTCTTACTACTTTGTATTTGAAGCCTAGTCAGAGGCCGGGTATTTGTTGACCTCAATGACTCAAGTGATCTGGAACTTGGATCTTATTGTTACACATCTGTGTTCTAGAGTCTAGTTATTAGTCGTCATCCTCTTTGTGTTAGTTTAGTTTACGCGGAGTTCGTTAATAGCGTTCAAAACATGGGCACTGCCAAGGGTTCAGTTGGAGTAGGAGTTGGACTGTCAGATGTTGGTATTTCTAAGACTGAGCGGGAAATATTACTGCTTTGAGTTGGTAGTCTAGTTACTTGCCTAGCAACCTCATATCTATTTTGATAAAATGTGTAATATTGAAAATTTTGTTGAAGACCAAGTCATCCATTTTTAAAGTCACTAAAATATGCTGATTTTCGTACAGAAGCCTACAAAAAAGCTTTAATTACATTTGAATCAATTCTAGCCTTTGTTTTACGTTTGGTAAAGTTCGAGTCGGTAGTGGTAAGAAAATGCTATGTAGATACCTATATAATTATGTATAGCTTTTGAATATAAAAAAAAAGTTTTATCTATTAATATTTTGCTTTTTAAAAAATGGGCGAGATTACTCCTTACTCTTAGCTGTATTGCTGATGATGGAGGCTGTCACTTGTTGTCGTAACTTCAACGGGGTCGGGGAGTATTTCATCGATGCCGACACGCGTACCTGTGAAATAAATTGAAGACAGTAATGTGACAAACTCTTAGAAAGTAAGATTAGGTTTTAACTCGTCCTATAACCAATCACTACAACGCTTTTGACAACTAATACCTACACACAAATTCACCAAGGTACTTAAGTAAATAACAAATGACTACGAGCTTACCTAGTCAGCCCAGTTTTTATGAGCTGTCCCACTGCTGGACGTGGGTCTCTTCTCATTGTGAGAATGTTGTCACGATGTTTTCCTTCAACGCCAGTAGGTATTTACCTATAAAAATTACACATATTTTCGTATCCCGCCAGCTATCTGACCTTGTCTCACTAAATCTGACCAATTGACCAACAAATAGTACATCTAATGTGATATCAATCTATAGATCAATTATCAGCAATACCTAAGTACGTGACGATAATTTTCAAAGTTCTTTATCAGAGATACGTAGATATCTCTGAAAGTCAATTGCACATGTTTTGATTATATCTTGCTTATCAGACCTTTGTGGCAATTATCTACCTACCTGTACTTTGCCATCTTAAATTTTATAGATTAAAATAAAATAAAACCATTGCCTAGCTGGGTCAATAGACTATCCTCAGACTTAGGAACGTATGCAGATTGCGAGTTACGCAAGTAAGAATGTATTATTAATGTAGCACGTTGCTAAGGAATCTGAATTAATAGCGTACTGTGCACTATACATTATAAATATGTATGATACTTAGAGTAGGTAGGTATACTTACCAGGTTTCTATTGAGAAATTCCTTTGCTCAAGGCATTGTTCCCTTAGGCTCAGTTTTCGTTTTAGGCAACGATTTTTTTAATCGTTTTTCACCACAGCTCACCTGAACAGATGTTAAGTGATGGTGTGCTCGAAGATGGTAAACACAGGTATAGAACTGGCTCTTAGATGAGGCTGTCGGAACACGCCGTTAGGTGCTTGGCGACAGATTTTCAACTAGAGGGTGGTAGCCAGCCAGTCGCGTACTAGAAAGTATCCAACCACCACGCTATGGTTTCCTCATGATGTTTTCTTTCATCCGCAGCTCAAACTGATCTCCACAACACAGGGAATCTTAGTGTGGAGACCAACGTCCGTCATAATTCTCCATTAAGAAAAAATATTGTAAATTGCATGGTAGAAAAATGTTTACCTAGGTACAGATTTTCTTTGGATTATTTGAATGTTTTTCTTTACAGTTTATAAAATAAATGTAAAACATCTACGAATATTAATTGTTGGGGTTTGAACCCACCCCTTTCGGCGTTTCAAATTACCGTGTAACCACTGGGCTGTAGGTATATATTTAGGTGCCCCAGTATAATGTGTATTCTAATATTGTATAATTTGTCTATTGTAGTCGAACCGAAGGATATGGAGAGCTTTACAAGTACGTAAAAGTAATACATGCGACTAAGTTGAAGTTGCTTTTGTTTAAATCACATCATCCAAAAACATAACATGCATGTAATTTGTTTCCTGTATACGGTGAAATACTATATCGCCATTCAATCTGTAGTTAATTCATTGAATGTACCAAACATTTATATAGCATAGAGCCTTGTATTTTGTAATAGCAACGTGCATCAAGCTATATTAAGATACTAACTATAAAATTTTGCCACAACTTTATTTACGAACTCCTCGATACAAATTTAAAACACCTATTCAATTCAGCATATTTAGGTATATTTATTTTTAGAATAAAATTAATTGAAATGATCAGATTCTTCTGTATTGCGTGGGGTGTATGACTATTTTTTGATTTGTTTCCAACGATCGATCTCTTCTATGATTAATATGCTTGGATGCAATAGATAGGGATATCTATTGCATCCAAGCGATTCAATTATGAGTATCAATCTATTTACGTACCTACATGTATAAAAAACCTTAGCTTTAAATTATTATGTGCTAGCTTTGTTAGATAGAAACAGATTGCTATTGTAATTTTTCAGGCGCGGTTCTGGATGCAAGTGATAGGAGAGCTCCGGATGGGAGTGAAGTTAAAGAAGGTCAGCTATTCAAGGACACCCATCGAGTACGAGCTGACGCCGTACGAGATACTGATGGATGACATCCGTTCGAGGCGGTATACGTTACGGAAGGTGGACGGAGCGATTCCTCAGAGGTAGGCAAAACATTAACTGCATAGCCTAACATAACATTCTATTTCTTGATTTTTCCTCGCAACGCTGTTCCAATTAATGTTTAAATTTCACAATTGGATTAACGATAATTTCGATGGACATTTCACACAGCGCCATCTAGTCCCAAACTAAACAATGGTTATACTATAGTTATGGTTATACCAGACAACTAATGGAATTTTAAATTTTTACAGTGATTTTTACTCTTATTTAGACATAATTACCTTTTTTTTTTTAAATGGTTGACAGGCTAGGTGTTTCACCACAGCTCATCTAATGTTAAGTGACGGTGTCGTCGAAGATGGTAAAGCACACCTAGCCTGGAATGGAACTAGCTCTCGAGTATGGCTGCCGGAACACACCGTTAGATGCTTGGCGGCAGTTTACCTATGTAGGGCTAACGCTATAAGCATGGGGTGTACTCAGCAGAAAGGAGTTAGATGCTCTAATCAATATAAACAACTTTTACTATAGACTCTAAATCTAAGAAGACAATAACCCGGTTCATTCTGATCATAGCTAACTTAATTTGTCTATCGAGCTGTGCTCAAAACATAGTTGGTTCATAATGATTATCTAATAACCTCCTTTAGATTTATTATATCCCAAGCTTGTAGTCCTGTATTCTACAGGTTTCCTTGCGATGTTTCTCTTCAACGAGAAGCTAAATGTTTTTACTATTATGCTTATTTACCAAGTAAAAAAACATAATTTCATTGTATGCATAAAATAAAGTACTTATGTTGTTATTTCTTGTTTGTTTCAGCGTTAAAAAAGATGCGCACGCCATGATTCTCGAATTTATTAGAAGTAGACCTCCACTAAAGAAGGTAAGCAAAACTTATTTAGTTATGAACTAATATTAAAGTAGTTATGTACTTAAGTATTATAAAATAATTCCGAAAACAGAAGACATTACAGACTGCTTGTTTTCTGACTGACCAATTTAAAATTCTGTCATGATACGAGTAGGTCCCTCAAATAAGTGGTTATGGTACCGCCATACATAATAAGCACAATGAATTCCTTTTGGATTTCTAGCGTTCCTCACATCTCTCGGTATAGTTTTCAATTGATATCGTTCTGCTCTAAAACAGCCTGATAAAAACTTATAAGCAATCGCTCGCGGGGATCATTCTTAGTAGTAAAGTTAAAAGCTAATGTTTTAATCAGGCGTCAGAACGCAAGCTGCCGCCCGCGCGACGAGAGGCCACTCCTCGCGAGAAGTTGCTCGCATCCATCCAGGTCGGCAGACAACTCAGGCCCACACCCTACTCCAGGCGGTTATGTAAGTACATAACATTATTAAATATTTACTTACGTTCGAGCTTGGTTTTTAGGCTCTAAGGTCCAAGGATCTACTCTTAATTTATTAGGTTGCGCGAGCTGCGGAGTGAATCGACTATATTTTTTCACGCTTAGTTTATTCAGAACGTGGTTAATTGCTCAAATACTTATGTTACCTGAGTTTTAAGCGATGTGGCGGTCGAAGATGGTAAACGCTGCCCGCCACTCCACTCGCAAGAATCGGACGATGTTTCCACAGTCTACCTTTTTACGTTTTCACGCGGGGGAAAGATAATTTTGTTTATGGCAGTGCTTCAGGGTTGTAATGAATACTAGACCTCAAATGAAGCTACTATACCATCTATAAATTTTGTCAATCTAGTTGATTTAGATGTTTATTCTTGACAAAAATACATTTTTTTTCGAAGGCTCTCAAACTAAACCGAGTCTTTAAAGTGTATTTAAGTGACTAACGTACTTACACCAATTGTTGTATTATTGCTCTTTGACAAGTGATCAGACAAATTGATCAATGCCAAATATCCCTCAAATATCCCTTCTACCATAAACCAACGTTAAAGTCCTGGTATCAGAACTGATACGTAGGTAATTCAACCTAACAAATTATCCTAAACCTGAATCCTTTCCTTCTCTAATCCTAAACAACTTCTTTCCAGATTCCAACACTCATTTTGGCCCTCTCCCTCGAAACTAGTAAAAGCCAGTGTAGTTACTTTTTTGTACATGTATATTATACTTTACCTTTGTTGTTTTTTATGTGCTTTTAAAGTTTTTGTGACGTCATATTTGGTTCAGATTAAGTATTAAAACCGTTTTCACATAAGTTGATCTATTTGAATTAATAGGTTGGATCAATATTGGATGGAACAAAATTGAATAATATTTCATATTACCTTCTGCCACTGAAATTTCAAATATCACCTTTTTAGTGGCAGAAGAACGTTTATTTGTCTGGTTAAAAAAACATGAATAACGTACTTACGGTTTTTTGGCGGGAACGCGGAAAGAGTCGTGTCGCTCCGTTGTATTTTTTCCAAAACTAGTGTTTTGTCAAGTGTTTATGCATAAAAATGGTGGTAATTTATTCATAAAGTGCCGAATCACAAGCACGAGTGTGGGAAAATGATATAATGTGGTGAAACATGACTTTTCGTGTTGTTTCCAAAACTCCGTCAAAGCTTTATAATAAAGTCACCACTACTTTACTAAAGCATGACTGCACTTGACTGACACGGACTGTACTTGACCTAGACTGGATTTTGACTATAATTTAAGCTACGAGGACACTTATTTAACTTGTGAAACTTGAAAATATATAAATACTTGACACTGGCAAATGCTAAAACGCAACGCCAAAACCAAAGAAAAAAAAAACGTACTTACAGCTATAATAACATTTAAGTTTCTCTACGTCTTCATCATTATCTCAATTGCATGATGTCATTTTGTCATGTATTCTTTTAAAGCATTAACAATCTAAGGTATTATCTATAAAACGTCACGAAACTAGATCACTCAGATTTTAAAGTCACATCCGTGCAGTCTCTTCAAGTTGCATAACGAATCTAATTAAAGTTAATCTTCATGAGAAATGTTACAGGAGTAACGAAGATCTGTATAGAGACATACCTTAATTGTGTGCTGCTTTTGTTTTATAATTTAATTGCATGCTTTTTATGTGTCAGTAAACTACCTACACTTTAATCCTCACTCAAGTTACTAATTTTACGTCTACATGTTAGAATATTTTACATTATTATTTGTTTAACTCATTAAAATTACAAGAAATTACACCTAGCGCCACCTAGCCCCAAACTAAAGCAATATTTGTACCATGGGTACAAATAACTAAATAGTTTTGTTGTAATTACTACATATTTATGACCAGCACGCGCCTCTCAGATCTTGAAGCATTACGACTACCAAATGAGCTAACTGGGCAGTCTTTCGGCTTCGCACATGTGGACATTTATTAATTAATTCAATACTAGTAATAAATATAGCCTATGTTACTCAGGAATAATGTAGCATTCTAATGGTGAAAGAAATTTTGAAATCGGCCCAATAGTTTTTAAGTTTATTCGTTACTAACATACAAAAACCCAAAAATTCAAATCTTTCCTCTATAATATTAGTGTAGAAAACGTAACCTATGTGTCAATCCAGAAGATAAGCTATCTACATTCCATACTTCATCTTCGTAATCGTAATCAAGCATACCGAATTAGCGCCTGTAAAATAAATAATTATTAGTGTGATTGTTTTCTTCTGAAGGTAAAGAACAGTTATGTGTAGTAGGTATAACTAAAGAACTGATCTCGCATTTAGAATTTATTAGCTCAAGGATTCGAAACTAAGAGCGTCGGTGATTTGTCACGTTCAGACAGAGAACGCGCTAACTAAAGGAAGCTCCTTGTCAAAGCTGGGATTAACGATGTTGTAATTGACTTGCTAATAGTCAAGCAAAAAGTCTGTCATAGTTAAACAAAACTGGTTTTATATATTTTTTTATATGTGACATGTTAGGAGTTTAACCACAGCTCATCTGATATTAAGTGTCGGAGTGATTGAAGATGGTAAACACACTTAAACAGACCAAAGACAAAATATGTACCTGTTTCTGACAATATAAACTTTCGGCGGATAAGTTTTCCTGTCACAGTTTTTGAGAATGAGTCAACTTGAGGCAAGGTCACAGCTTTCTTTGTGTCATCGCCAGTTCCTTGCTAATTTAACACACATATTTTCAATACAATTTTTTAAATGTGCTAATTTGTCAAAAACTAAGCAACATATTAGCAACTTGCTCAGTTCAAGGATCATCGAATATAGTTCTCCCATGTTAGTTCTGTTATACGTTGTTGTTGATGAAGTAACTTCTATATTATGTGTTAAATAGGTCAAGTATTAAATAAATAGTAGGCATCGTTCATCTTTCCAAGGACTTGGCATCTACTGTGACTTATTCGCTTGCACAGAATTACCAACTCTATTTCCCAAGCTATAAAACTGGAAGTCGTAAAATTTGGGAGCAGGCGACAGACAGTCTGCCAAACATGAATCTGGATGTCTAGGTCACTAGAAACCCCCTACTGTCGATTAGTCCTTGAATGTTTATCATAGGGGAAGTACTATGAAATTATAATAAAAACATTGAGATAATTTTCAATATATAATGTAACAACGAAAAGCGGCTAGCAAAATTACAGAGCTGTCGATACTTACTATCGAAAGTCTCAAAGTAATGAGCGCCAAAGAAGCGATACCCTGTTTGTTACTTGAAATTTTGTGTATGGCTGCCATGGCTATAGGCATGCGTTATTTCTTACGATCAGGAGAGCGGCTCGTTCGTCTCATTGCTTTTATATAAATATAAAACAGGTATCTATATTTTTCATAAGTAAAAAGACGAACGACTGTGAGTGTATAGGGTCAAAGTGGGCAAACATTTTGAGAAACATGGACTCCATTACATTCATCCTCGCTGCGCAAGTAGGTACTATAAAAAAAGTGGAATCCAAGTTCTGATTATCCATCATCTTCTTCATTATCAGCCTATTAGATTCCACTGCTGAACATAGGCCTCTCCAAAGACACGCCACTCGGCTCAATCTTCAGCTTTTCGCTTTTGGACACTGCCAGCCGTCCTACGTACATTAAATATGTGTATCGTCACTCCGGGGCGTCCTACACTACATTTACTGATTCGTGCTCTCGACTCTAGTCACATCTACTCTAGCAGTTATTGGTTCTGCGACAGATATGGCCAGCCCATTGCCACTTCAGCATGCTAATACGCCGAGCTATATATGTCGCCGACTTTGATTTTCTGCCGAATCACTTCGTTCCGGACGCGACCCTGTAGCTAAGCCGTAAGCCGTGATGGTTATGCCGCCTTCACTAAAAAATATCCACTAAATTTAAATCAGTAGCCTAGCTTTTCAGACCTTAACTATGATTCGAGACCTAGATATTGCAAAGGTCAAATAGTTTTGATGCTATCGTCAGCGAGAATTATATTCCGTTTGATCCGCAACATTGATTAAAAAGCGCCACAGCGTCTCAACTTTTTTGGGTTTGAAGAAAAAAGTTGCTATCCAATTTGACGAATCACAGCCTATTGTAGAAAAAAAAACACGCTTTGTGATCACAATGGAGTGTAAATTGTAAAACGAACAAGATGCATGTTGCATAAAACTAGTCTATCGGACTGTGGCTCGACAACTTTTCGATACAAAATTGAAATCATCATCATCATCATCCACAGCCTTCTTTATCCCACTGCTGGGTATAGGCCTCTCTCTTTACATGCCATCTGCCTCGGTCCTGTGCCAATCTGGTCCAGGTTCGACCCGCGACGGTGACGATATCGTCGTTGAAATACTGTTTAGTAAAAGTATTAAAATAGTTTTTATGCTGGCTAAGGTTAAAAATATGTATTTGATCATACTTCACCGAACGTTGAGTATAAAACAACAACTAAAAAAAAACATGAAGATATTAAAGACAACTGGTTTGAAACGAGAATTAAAAACTGCTATTCTAGCAGAATTACTTGAGAACCTGTTGAATTACATATGTATACATGTTTATGTATACATATGTGTATTGTTGTATACATGTTTTATGTTAGGTATTCGTGTTCATTTACAATTAAAATTAATTTACAAAACAATAATTGATCATTTGTTCACGATCGTTGAAAGTCTATATAAGTATTTATATAGTAAATATAAAATATTCATTGATAAAATAAGTTAAATAATTATCAAACTAATAAACAATCATAATTCTCTAATTAACTAAACGTGTTTCAAAGTAGTGGTAGAGGTATAGCAATATCTTGATTAGAAAAAACATTATACTTTTGTATTTAATAGAATAAATAGAAACTCTTTAATGTGCACACCAGAAATAGAAATATGCAGAAAAAACAATAGAACCTTTTGAGCTAGTGCCATAAGTATTGTCCTTGTCGCTAAAAAAGATTCAAGTTAAACAGAGGTCTTAAATAAACAAACATTCGAAATATTCGATACTATATAACGCTAATGGAAAAGTCCAAAAATGTGCAGGATTGACATAAGCTGCCCACGTGACATATCGACAGTGTACCGACCCCGTACACTTTTTACTTCTCTATTAGCGTTATCGCTAATTGAATTTTACTAGGTCCTCAGGAATGCAAAATAAGTTACTGACTAAAAATAGACGGGAGAACTATGGATGTTTGTTACTGTTGTTTGAACTGAATGTTTGTTACTCTTTCACGCAAAAACTACTGAACGGATTTGAATGAAATTTGGTATGGCGGTAGCTGAGACCCTGGATTAACACATAGGCTAGCTTTTTACTCCGAAGACATGTAGCGGGTAACACCGCGGGGCGCAGCTAGTCGAAAATCGAGATGTCATAAACTTTGAGAGACTCTGTCCGTAAAGCAACCCGTACATTCTCCGACGTTCGCACTTGCCGCAGTCTGCGTTCGACAATATCGACGTGCGGTTGCCTTGTATATATTTTTAAATTATCGAAAAAATATCGATCTAAATAAAACAAGTTATAAGTAGCATATTGTGGGAATGTGACCTTTAATTGGATTTAAACAAGAGTGGAATTCCTGTGTGGCTTCCGGCTACCCGGCTCGAAGTTACTTGACTCTTAACTGGATTTCTTACACCCATACATCAGTTGTTCCGGGAAATTCATCTGTGAACCGCAAATTTGGATAGTGAGCCAATTTGATTTGTAACACAAGGAGTTAACATTGATTTTGGATTGATAGAGTGATTATTGTCTGTTTTGTGCACTATTTAAGATGGGAGTGTGTATCACTAATACGCTTGCTATGGAAATAAGCCGTAAGTACTTTTTTTATTATTAATAGTCCTACACTATTTTATTACTACCTGGGTCTTACGCACGGGCACGCTTACCTAAAAGGAACTTATTTACTCAGTATTTGAAGACACCGATATTGTACCTTCACGCATTATGTTTATAAGTATATCTAGTGTTTTATGTTTATGCAAACGCATTACCTACTTTTGGTCTTCTATTAATGTCAGGTAGGCATAACAATTTATAACACTTCTCTAACTATGCCTAGTATGGAAATGTTTATTTAGTCATTTGTTTTCAATCGCGCTGATAAATCATAGTATGCATTATATGTCATTGTTCTACTGAAATAGATGTTTACACTGACTTCATTGTTTCTAATAATACTTTGTATGAAGACTAGATTAAAAGTGCGAAACCTTTGGAAAGATGCATGTTTTTAGTGTAAATTGACTTCTATTTTTCTTATCAGCGAGCGTAATCTCTGTCACGAACTCTACCGATTTATGTAGGTACTTCGGACGTTGGAAACTATGATGAAATCTCAGTCTCTTTAGATAAGACTTTTCTATTTTACACTTGCTTCGACTATGATAAGATATATCTAGTGGACACCCTAAATTTACGGTTTATGTTGTTATGTCAGTTTAGTTACAGTCATAGTTAAGTACATACATTATTTTAATCACAACTAGTTATAAATATATATTTATATAATCGGCGTATGTAAGTTCCCCGCAAAAATTTAGGTAAAATTTTCAGGATTTTTTCGATCAGATCAACTGAATTGTTTTTTTTAACTCTAGTGCACGCATGCGAAGCTAGAAGCTAGCTAGCACTAGTAGAGGATACAAAAAATGCTTTAAAAGGTTTTACGACTAATCTAAATCATCAATTTTGTAAATGCGTAATGGATCAATACATAAACATCAATATGTTATTTTTATGCACTTTGTATATGTTACAATTTCATGCAATTGGCAAATCGACATTCGAGTCCACTCAATTTTAATTACTTATACCAAATTAAAGCTAGTTTGTAAAATACCGCAATAAATCGTCAAAGCGTCAGGTCTCTGGTGTGTCACAATCCCAAGAACGCTTAATCGGGTGGTTGTGTAAAAAAATATTTTCTTATTTATTGTAAATAATTTTATTTTGCTAAATTTTGTAATATATTTCATAGTAATCATAGTCCAAAGATTTCATGACAGTATCTGTAAATAGCAATTTTTTTTAAGATGAACTAACTAGTAGTACCTACTTTGTAGGTTCCTCAAATATCGGATCCATTATCAAGTCCCTTGTACAGTTTGAAATAGTGGTAATATAAGTACAGAAGTAATTAAAAATTAATGATTAAGATACTTGCATGGTGGTAGGGTATTTTCCAGTACGCGGCCAGTCTCGAAAAATTGCCAACTCGCACTTGGCCAGCTTGGTGGACACATCCGTTCTTCTCACAATGAGAAGAGGCCAGCAGTGGGACAGTTTAAAAAAACGAGAGCTGATTCGGAAGTAAATTACAAGCATATGCACATATGTACTTACTATAAGGTAAACATTGTTTTTTAACAGTTTACGAGAATATTAGCGCTGTTACTAAAGAATGTGATTTCAACGTGAGAATATCTAAAACAAATCGACCATTGTTTCGCTATGGCGTTACCTACATGATTGTATAGTACACGAACCACTAGAGTTCATAATGGCATACTATTTCAATTTCCACACAATATACTGAATATTTCATAGGTGTAGCAATTTTTAAGGGGTATTTATCTACCCATTGGAATAAATAAAAAATCCGTTTTACTAATAAAAAAATAAAAAATATTATACGTTTTTTTGAGACCATATTTTATATAGTACCAGTAAAGCTAGAACTATAAAACACGCTGTAAGTTCGCAAAGGTAGAGTAAGATTTTGTTTTACTAATGCGGGATTCATCATCATCTCTTACAGTGTTACTTCCCTTCAAACAAATAAAACGTTTCCAAAACACGTTCCTTGTAAGAACTGCTGATGTGTAGAACTCGTTGCCAGCGTCTGTGTTTCCAACAAAATACATTCCGGGGTTGTTCAAGAAGAACGTGAATAGGTATTTTCTAGGCAAGCGTGCTCAGTCTTCGACCACATCATCACTTTCCACCAGATGAGATCGTGGCCAAACTCATGCCAAAAAAAAACATCATTTCAGCCGTAGGACGTCCACAGCTGGACATAGGCCTCCCCCATTGAATTCCATAAAGACCAGTTGGAAGCGGCTCGCATCCAGGGCGTTCCTGTGGTCTTTACAAGGTCGTCTGCCCACCTTGTGGAACGTCGGATAGTCAGACTTTAGTTTCAGCCGTATCCGGTGGCTTTCTTCATCTTGCGTAACTATAGTCCAAGTATCCGATGTAATTAAACGTGAGTAATCCCGCATAAGTAAAACAAAAGTGTGTCAAAACCACGTCAGTTTCCACAGTGAAGAAGATTACGTAACAAATTATTTTAATAGAGCTATCTGCTATATATTAGAAGAAGTCAGTCCAAATTTTTATATAGCTTAGCCACGCCGATGATGGTGATAAAAAAAGCTAATGTGTTTCTGCGAATCAATATCTTGAAAATTCACGTTTATCATCCGTCGGTCATTGTTTCTGCCTGAAAAAACAATCGAACCAACAACGGATGTTTATGACATTAATAGGGATTAGGTCATGCCAGATTTCACTGAGCGATACAAACAGTCTAATAAAGCTGTATTTTAAGGGAAACCAACAGATTACAGTCATGTTTTTTTTTATAAATATTCATTGTAGATATTCGTAGCAAGTATTTATTTTTTATGTAAAAATAACGAAAATAGCGATGGTAAGAGATAACGCATCTTTGAATAAGAAAACAAAGTCCAGGGCATCTCTGCTTTGGCGCTCACTACTTTGACTTTCGATGGTTAGTCTCGACACCCCTGTAATTTCACTAGCTGCATTACCCTTCAAATAGGAACACAGTAATGTTTACATACTACTGCTTGGCCGCAAAATATACAGGTATCTACCTAGACGACTTCCTGCTAAGGAAATCTACGACCAACTATAATTGTTTGCAACATACATGCAATCAAACTTTTTTCAGTTATTTTCGCGTTTATCTGATATCGTTAACGGTAAGTACTTACCGTTAAAATGTCAGTCACCGCGTTCAATTGGAATGTGTTAAATTGGCGCAATTAAATCCATTCATATGTAAACGTTGGGCAATAAATAATAACATCAAAAATACAATATTGACAGCTTGACCAATAACAATTTATATAATTGTCGCCACTTCACATTCACTCCTAGAATGGTTTGGTGCGGGTTACCTTACCTTTCGATTCGTGGCTTACGATTCGGTAGTTAAAGATGTGACTCAAATACTATTACTTATTTTGCCGTCAAGCAGTAGTGTGTAACCTAGTACACCTAGCCATAAAAAAACTATTAACTAATTTTCGGATAGTTTAATAATTATTTGTTTTTATTATACATATATTATTATCTATTTCTTTCTGACGTCATGAATTGTATACAATTTTTTTTTTAATGTTTTAGACGAAGTCTCTATACAGCTGACTTAATACAAATTGTACAAACTTTTTGACGAGTCCATATAGGTACACGGATAATGTTTAATTACATTTTTTTTTTTATGGGTGTAAATTTAAAGGCATGTTAATAGAATCTTAAAAGGTCGGCAACGTATTTGTGGTACCCCTGGTATTGCAGATATCTATAGGCGACGGTGATTGCTTAACATCAGGCAACCCGTCAGCTTGATTGCCACCTGTGGCATAAAAAAAAAAAAAAAAAAAACTTTTTGGACAATATATAAACCATCAAAAATCACAAAGTAATATCTACATACCAACGTAGACCACCACTGTACCACCGTAGTATACTGTAATATCTTTCACATGTACCCATACATGCAATAAATGTATTATGAATTAATGAGCGCCTGCTGCTGCCTGCCAGCGATGCTCTGGCCTTTGCTTTGTAACTCAAAGATCTGTGTATCGCTACTATGGTCATGAATTCTTACTCTTGGTATCTCGTTCGTCTCGTTACTTTTACATAAAATACTAGTTAATTCCAGTCTTCTTCTTCGTCGTTTTTTGTTGCTATTGGTGTTGTATGTGCCTATTCTGAAAAATGTTTTATACACGTTAGTGTTTCCGTGAAAACATTTCACTGATAAAGTAAGTAATGTAAGTAAAAACTAGTTTACGATTTTATAGAAACACAATTTCATAATGCCTAGCTACGTGCTGTATCAAAAGAAGTTATTGTGGCTCATTCTTAATAATATATTAATTTATTAGGCACTTGCATTTTATTTAAGAAGGTTTTAATCCAGGTAGACACCTGGATTGAAACATTCTTTGGACTTGGATAAAAGTGAATTGTTCGATTGTTTAACGCAGAATTAATTTATTTTTTTTGGTTTGTTTTTGTAAAAATGATTTTTTTTTGTACACAGAACAACAAAGCAACTGGGCATCCGGACTTAACTGATAATAATTAACTCGTAATAATTTTATTGACATTTTATTACATTGATATGTTTCGTGGTTTTGACATTTTCAAATATAAATAGAAAACTCTTGGTTTTGTCTGTAAAATATTTAATATTTATAATAATCTATTTTTAATATTTATATAAATGTAATAGTTTTAGGGCTTTTGCTTTAAACTAGAATCTAACTCTATATTTCGTGTCAAACAACCGAATTATAAGATCGATGCACTTTGCAATGCAGAAATGGCGTCATTTTTTGCGTACGCTAGTCTAGTCGATAACCTAGTTTTTTCCCGCCCTAGTCTACGTTCTGCGACCGCAAGCCTTTCCCGCGTCTTGTTACGAAACCGGACAAATGGATAGACGTCGTAATTACTAGATCCTATTCTGAGATAGAGCTTCACCATCTTTGGTTAAAAATCAATTTTATCGTAAGGAAACTAATAATAATTATTTGAAATATTTTATGGTTCTTTTGTTACAAACTGTAAGTCACAGTTCTTAAACATTGTGTTGGCTGAACCGAATGTAACAAAACTTAGCATGAAAGGTATAAGTCTCAGAAATTTACACTAAATATTTCTTCCTTAGAGTATGCAGAAAGAAAAACGACAAAGTTGTAGAAAAATCCACTTATTAGGACTTCTGGAAGATATGTGAAATCTGCTAACCCGAACTTGGAGGGCGTACTAGATTATGTCCTTATCTTGGGACAGCTTATAAAAAAAATCGGTTTCGGACTCAAAGTTCAGGCATTATCTCTTACCATTCTAATCCAGTAAGGATTATTATAAAAGCGAAAGTAACTTACTTTTTGATTGTGTAGGTACCTATTCCCATTTCGCGACTAAACGGTTGATTGATGAAAATTGAAATGGATATAGTATGTTTCTTGAGGACATATAAACATAAAAGTTAACAATAATTATTATTAAAAATTTGGAAATGTCAAAATTACTAATTTAGTCACCATGTCAAGTTTATAAATGGTCAATATAATGTTTATGTATATGTATACAACATTACAAAATTGACAAAGACAAAAGATTGTACACCTTGCCTTATACATTTTATAAATACTAGGCTCAATGAAGCAAGCGCGAAACACGCAGGGATCTAGTCACGAGAATAAAATTGCAAGACAGAGTAATTATGAAAATAATCAACTTTCCTTCGTCTGACTGTCTAAGTTTTGAAAGATGAGATCGTTTACCTTGAGTCAGAGTTCTTTGTTGTGCCGTTGGTTTACCTGTCATCATCATTATATACCGTTAAAGTAATTGACGTTGGTGTAAATTGAGATCAGCAGCAACCAAAGGTAATAAAATATTTATGAGTAAGTCCCTTCGTCACGTATACAGCTGTCGTGTTTATTTATACATTTTTGAAGAATTATAAAATTGCTGAATGTTAATTGTTAAAGCGTGTAACAATAACATACTACCTTATGTTAATACAAGTTGCATTACAAAGTTTTTAAATGTATATTTTCGTACCTTTTAATTTGACGGGAAAAATTAAAACTGCCTTTTTAAATTTGCTTAATTTTATATTGCAATGTTAAGGTCGTATTGATATTATATTTTGTTGCTAGTACTTCATATTATCCTTACGCTAGCGAAATTACTGGGCTTTTGAGACTAACCATCGAAAGTCACAAAGTAATGAGCGCCAAAGCAGCGATGCCCTGGACTTTGTTTTGCTATTCAAAGTTATGTGGATCGTTGCAATGGTCATGGACAGGCATTATCTCTTACCATCAGGAGAGCGTCTCGTTCAAGTTATTACACTTTACACTAAAAAAATTAAAAAAATTGTTTATACTCTTCTTGCCTATTCTAATAATTTAATCCTTCTTATCACATTCGATATCCATCTCAAAATTTATAATTTGAATCATTCTATCTTCAATTCCAAAAATAACGCTGTAATTATAGGATGGAATCCAAGAGGTAAGATAAAAAGATACGATGACCACACAGATGCTAAGAAGACGTTTTTAGACAAAAACATGGGATGGAATAGATGAGGCCAACAAGGGATGGGAAATTATTATCTAAATTGAGGGAGACCTACGCCAAAAAGGCGATAACTTTACAAAACTACATTTCATCAATCAATAAATATTTTTTATGTCAATAAATATTTTTTTAATTAGTAAGTAATACATGACTTTACACAACGTATAGCTAAATAAAGGATCTTTTTACTTTACTATACTTTACTACATACCCTGTGAGGGAAAGCAATAGGATGAAGCAATACCAGCGCCTTCTTTCGACCTTTTCTGCCAAATAAAAACAAAAAAATAAATAATTAAAAACATTTTAATATATTTAAAAAAAATGAATACATGTACTACAAGATAACAAAAGCGCGGTTAAAATGTCCTTAACCAAACATAACAATTTGTCTAAATTGTTTAATTTTGGCCATAAACTTTATGCAAGGTTTCCAGATAAATTGATTGACATTTTGCATGTTCGCTCATATTGGCCAACTGACAACTCACCTATTAGTATTTGATAGACAGAAAACAATCAATTTTAAAACCTCTAACCTCAAGCTATTAAGTTTATTGCAGATGCAAAAAAAAGACATTGAACTGTAACTTCTGTAGCTGCAACGGTTAAGAAATCAGGCTGCTTGTTTAATATTCTGCTGTGTTGTTAAATTGTATACAATTTATGTGGTAACCACGGTAAATGAAGTGTTTATATTTAAGGCATGTCGTTGCCTCAATGGTGTGTGATGGTATGATCACATCTGTGTTTGTTACTGTTACTGTTATTTGTGTTGTTTTTTATTTGAGACGAGATAACACAAACAACCAATCTGATATTACCTTTGTGTAAGATTTTTTTATGTTCGACAGGCTTGGTTTTTGAGCACAACTCAAGTGATGTTAATTGACCTTTGTAGTCGAATATAATTAACATATCTTTGTGGAATGGGACAGGACCTCAAGTGAGGATGCCGAAACACACTGTTAGATACTTGACGGACGATTTTCAAGAGGGTGGTAGGTAGCCAGCCGAGTATATACTAACGAATACCCTACCACTATGCTGTGGTTTCCTCATAATGTTTTCACCGGCAGCTCAAGCTTATTATTGTAGAATTTGAACCCACGCCCGACGTGTGAACTAACCGCGACAACTACTGAGCTATTATCACTACATGGATTGTAAGATTAATGTTGTGCCTTACTGCTCACTGCCATATAGAATATAAAATGAGTATTAAAATGAGTAATATCTGACGCGTACTAATTATTTTTAACAAAACTGAATAAATAGTTATAATATATTATATGTATGTGTATATAATCAATGTAAAACCTTTTGTGAGCATTGAGTCCTCGGCTTCAAGAGACCTTGTTTTATGACTTTGACGATTACTTAAAAATAAAATATTACTGAATTACTAGAAAGTGATTTAATAATTTTTTTGTTTTTATTGACATTTAATCATACTGACATAATTATTTTATATTTGACATATTATTTCATTGACATAATTATAATTTTGGTATTTTTAAATATGAATGTAAAAATGACCAGTAACTTTGGTGTTTTCAATAAAAGAAAAAAAAAACATATCAAACATATGGTTGTACCATTTTCTAAAACGAACGCTTTAAATATTACCTAGAGTAAAAACTACTAAATTGAGAGTTTAATTTAAAAAGGCGATTTTATGTACATTTTTAAAATGGCCAAACTTTACGTTATTGTCGGTTGTTATTTTTGTAAGATCAATAAGTAAGTAAATTGTAGAATCATGTATCGGTTTATAACTACAAATAAATAGTTAATATTTGAGGTGAAAGGAAAAAAGACCTTTGAGATTTCTTGCAGTTCTTTTTGTATCTTATCTCAGAATGATGCACGAAAAGATCTGCTCAAAAGCTCCGAGAGAACACCTTGAGTGTTATGAAAGCGATTGCACGCAACTTCCATTATATTCCGAAGGTCGGCCAGGTCTTTATTCTTCATCTGTAGATTGTAGAACTGGTCTGGTCAAGGAAATGTATTGAGACTTTGCCGAGTTGGCGCCAGAACATCGCCTTTTAGCTGTGTTTGTTACATTGATGGGAGTATTTGTAAATTATTTACTAAACCGAACTAAGATGCCTTTATAAAAATTTTATAACGAAATTTAAGTTTGTAATTTGTCTTTGTGATGCATGCTTACTTTTTACAGAAATAAGAAAACAAATTAATCAAAGTAAAATAAATATCGCAGGACATTACACACAGCGCCATCTGACTCCAAACTAAGCAAAGCTTGTACTATGGAAGTCAGATAACTGATAGAATACTTAAATAGTTTTTATTGTAAATACATACTTATATTACATACAGTACACCCAGACATAGAATAAACATTTGTTTATAACACAAAATGCGTGTCCTGGGTGCGAATCGAACCCACACCCTTCAGCCCTTGGAGCAGACATACTACCAATGAACCAACAGGGCTGTCAAAGTGCTACAACTATTTCCTTTACTATTTTTGTAGCGATGATAGCTCAGTGGTTAGTGCGGTCGTTTCACACTCCGAAGGGCGTGGGTTCAAACGCCAACAATGGGCTTGATCTGCTGGTAAAAGAAAAATATCGTGAGGAAACCATTGTATGGTTTTTCTAGTAGGTACTCGGCTGGCTAGCTACCACCCTAAAGTTGAAAATCAAACACCTAACGGCGTGTACCGGCAGCCTCACTTGAGAGGCATTCCAGGCTAGGTGTGATTTACCACCTTCGAACACACAGTCACTTCACATCAGGTGACCTGTGGTCAAACATCTAGCTTGCCAAATAAATAATAAAATAAATAAATAATAAATATCGTAGGACATTACACACAGCGCCATCTGACCCCAAACTAAGCAAAGCTTGTACTATGGAAGTCAGATAACTGATAGAATACTTATTTTTTTTTGTTGTAAATACATACTTATAATACATACAGTACACCCAGACACAGATCAAACATTTGGTTTTATGTCACAAAATGCTTGTCCTGGGTGGGAATCGAACCCACGCCCCACAGCTCTTGAAGCAGACATGCCACCAATGAGCCAACAAGGCTGTCAACCCCCAAAAAAAATAAAAAAATACTCGGGTCGTGTTCAGTTTAATTTATTTTGTTTATATGAATGATGCTATTACTTTTGTACTCTGTTGAAATAAAAACCAGCTAATCGATTTAGGATACAAAAGAGAAGAAAAAAACTTCTATAATCACCTCTTTCTTTTAAAAGACTTCCGTAACGAGTAATAAAAAGAGATAAACAATGTTTGGCTCAGAACACTTTTTTCACTAGCACCAGCGAATGCTTAAAAAGACAAAACTTATGAAAGTTTACATTGGTAATGTCGAACAAAATGTCTGTTTTATAAAAAAAAAGGTTTTTTTTTATAATTATACGCTCCATAGACACTGTGGTCAGTGACCTTTGTCAACTTTAGTTACATTTTTTTTTTACTATTTTACAATACAAAAAGAGGAAAGTTACGTTAGTAATCTTAATCTAAGGTTAAAGTACTAGATTGTGTGTATACCGCGAGCAAACCATCCACCCGCAAGCAGCACCCGATCACGAGTATGACGCATGTGCCAGCCATCGCTCTCCACAACCATATCTGAGGGAAGAGAGCGACCCGACACACGACGCCGCCGCGCCGCAAGAAGGATCCTTCGATGGTGAGCATGAATGCTCGCGGCATACACAAAAAAAAAGGTTAACAAGCTAAGTGATTGACCACAGCTCACCTGAAGTGACCGTATAGTCGAAGACGGTATTCACTCCTAGCCTGGAATAAAAACTGGTTCTCAAGTAAGGCAGCCGGAACACCCCATTAGATGCTTGGTGGTAGATTTTCAACATGAAGATGGTGGCTAGCCAGCCGAGTACTAGAAATTAACCGCCATGAAAAATAATAATTAAAAAAAAATGTTTAGTGTGGCAATTACTTCAACTTTTACCGTGTCCAACTGTCTTAAATATGGTTAGTGTTTGCAAAATTTTACAAACAATTTTGAAGATAACCGGGTTACGGAGTTTTTCCAACTGTATCACAATTTAGCACATTTTGTGTCAGACTAACATTCCAGTTGTGTACCGTTACTCACGACTAACAATGGGGTCCATTGCGTCATTGCACGATCCATTGCTCCCAAGATCTGATTACTCTCTTATCCAAAACCATGACAACACATAAGCAGTGACAAGCGAGTATATTACGATTAGTTTGTGTTGTTCTTCTGTATCAAAACGCCTACGATTGCCATACTTCTTTTTTTATTTCAAAAGAGGTTTATGTTTGTCAACTCTAGCTGATGTGCGGTCTAAGATGGAACATGCTAATTAATACCTAACCCGTTTGCTCTGGATTCGAAGACACCTAAATTGTACTTTGCGGGAAATCATGAATTCAATTCAATTCAATTTTTTTTATTGCATATATTATATTACAAGTAAGTACTTACCAAATTAATTTTTAATTTATTTACATCAATATACACAAAAAGCAAATTTATTAAACAATTAAAAATTTATCAATAACCAATCAACTTCATACTATAATTATTATAAGGGGATGTTTAAATCCAGTTATGTTTACAATGTACTTAGTTTTTAAATATGTAAGTTCTGTTTTTGGCTTAATCATTAACTTAAAATTTCAATGAGGCTGATGCTAATGTTATTAAAATATACGAACAATAAGTAAAAATAACTTAATTTATGCTATAGTCTCTATGATCGTGAAATCCGTCACTTTTCATCACGCATTTAGTTTGATTTCAATTGAAAAAAAACAAAACATTGAATTGAATTGATCTCGTAGGTAACTAGGCAAGTATCTGTTGATGTTTTTGCTGACGTATTCCCATTGTGTTGTGATTGCATGGAATCATGATTCAAATTGGGTTTTATAACACTTCAAAATTGCTTTGATCAGGTTATTTTAGTAAGATTAAAAATATACTTGTATTAGCATGAATAATTAGCAATCTTTAAATTATTCGAAATAATTTATCGTCTATTAT
Organism: Biston betularia; assembly: GCA_905404145.2. Classification (NCBI taxonomy): domain Eukaryota; kingdom Metazoa; phylum Arthropoda; class Insecta; order Lepidoptera; family Geometridae; genus Biston; species Biston betularia. The sequence continues at coordinate 2,669,795 of FR989863.1, forward strand.
TACAAATGGCATCTCGCTTTTACGTGCTTGACTAATAATGTTATACCAAAAGTTCAGTGAAATCTTAAGAAAATATGCAATTATTATGTATCTACCGGACTGCCAGACAAACGCGACCAAAGCGTCACCCGTACATGGTGGACGTTCCCCTTGTGCAAACTAAGTGTTTCTAATCCACATTCCTTATTAGCACAGCGAGGATGTGGAAATCTTTGCCGGAGTCTGTGTTTCCTGAAAATTACAATAAGGGTGTCTTTGGTCTCGTTATCTATACTGTGATAAATTTTCGTCGCAGTATATGGTGTTATATTTGAATCATCTCATCACAATGACATGGTCTAGGTCAGTTACCAAAATGATATCTTAATTGGGAAATAATCAGATTTTGAAAATTTTATCAAATTTCACAAACGATTCGAAAATCTTTGAATTTTAATTTTTTGCAATAGGGGCATAAAGTTCTTGCACCATAATCATTTCGCTGCCGATATGTAAATTTTTCGAATAATTTGCGACGAATGTTGCGTTATATTTTGGCAGTTTATTCTGTGTCTTGGTAAAATAATGATTACAAAACATGAGTAGCAAGCAAATTGATAATATTTAATGATTGTATCTCAGAGCTAAGTTAATTATAAAAAATGTATTCAATCAGTTATTTAGTTCCAATAGTACAAGTTTTGCTTAGTTTGAGACTAGATGGGGCTGTGTGGAATGTTTTACGATATTTATTATGTACATTATAGAGCTGTCGTGCTTGCATCATACTGCATTGAATAATTTTTCGTATATCATCAAATATCCAATATGAAACGTTTCTGAAATCTATAAAAGTGAAATGTTATCAGACAATGTTATATTGTTTTCAAAATGTCTTGCAGCAAACAGTTCCAATTTCTGTGAGAGCGCTATGCAAGTCAACTGGTATTTAGCCCGTGTTAATTATTTTTTTAACCACAGGAAAACTTACAGCTAGGTACATAGACAATTACAATAAATAAGAATGGAAGGCCAATTAAAAGTTTTCACAAGTAGAACAGAATCAAGAAGAAAGATCAAAATAGACTGAAATAACATAACTGCCTTCTGGCTCTTCAGGTTATGTATACTAGATCTCATCACGAGAATATACTGTTATATTACAGTATTAAAAGGTTTTTATTAATTACTTTGAGAACTAGCCCACTGGTCAAGGTTTTTGATTTTACTAAGAAGATTTATATATAAGCCTAAGGTTTGTGTATAAAGGTCGTGGTGTACTTTTAGCGTATCATAAATTGTAGTTGATCTTTAAGCGCCAAGTCGACCTTCATTCACATTTGCAAAGTAGGTTTCTGTCTTAAAATATGTTACTATGTGCAGAATTTAAAACCAGTCCACATAGCCGGTTATACCTGTCAGATACAACAGAGGTGTAAAACATAATTTGCCAAGTACTTATAATAATTATATCCGCTTGTTTAGTTTAATTTTGTATTTCTCTTAATAAATACAAAAATGATGTCATACATTTTACGTGTGATGTATTTATTTGAGACAAAAGTTGTGTGCATTAACATATTTTTAAATTTGAATAAGTCATGAGGAGATTAAATTTGTAATTGTAAATAATAGTGTAAGCGAAAATAACATTGGTAATAATCACAATTCTCATTTCTTTTTTATGATTTTAAATTTGTGTCTTATTTTTACACACACACAACACAATACTACACACAAACACAACATTTTAAAACAAACAATAAAACAACATTTCATTCAACACTTTCTCTAGCGTGACTCCTACAATTTACAAAACCTCGTCACTTCTTGTTTCGCATACCTGAATAACATTTCTCAAGTTTAATATATCTATCTCTGGGAACATTGTAAGACAATGTGATGGTACAAGTCGTTAATTCCAATCACTGATACGGCAATAAACAATTATTGTGTTGTGTCATTGTTATTAATGTAATTGTCGATGTCAGTTGAAATTTAATGCTAGAAGCACTGTAGCGATGTTAGCTCAGTGGTTAGCGCGATCGGATCACGTCCGTCGAACCAAACTCCAACAATGAGCTTAAACTGCCGCCTGCCGGTGAAGAAAAACATCGCGAGGAAACTACAGCATGGTTATAGGGTACTCTCTAGTATTCGGCTAGCTAGCTAAAAATCTACCGCCAAGAACCTAACGGTTTGTTCCGGTAGCTTCACTTTAGACCCAGTTCCATTCTAGCCTAGGTGTATGTCTCATCACAATCTTCGACGACACCGTCGCTTAATATCAAGCGAGCTGTGGTCAAACACCTAGCACTATTTCATTTGTTCAATAACATTCAAAACATACTGTATTAATTCCAATTCAATATAATCGTGTATATTTTACAAAACTAATACTTATGTCAAGGTGCATTATAATTACAATTTATAAAGGCACTAGAGAATAAAGTTATTAATTCATTAATGAATTAAAATTATAAGTTAAATCATAACACGAGAAAAATTACAAAAAAACAATTAACTATAAAAAAGCACGTATTTTTACTGAAAGTTTTATTCTAAATCTAGAATGGAACAAGCACGACTTATTAATACTGCGCTACGCGCTCTAGTAATTTCGCATTCGCGCTGAGAAAATAACTTTTGAACTGTGACCTTTACACTAGACGAAATGTAGCTCAATCTATGCAATGACCGAGTTTGGCGAACTATTTGGTGATTATGCGAAACAAGTAATTTATTATTTGTATTTGATAGCCTAGCTATCGAATTTAAAATTTAAATAAGGTTAGACGGCTGATTGATTTTTTTGTCTGCATTTAATTTTCTATCATTTATCTGTCTGCGTTTGAGTGCCTCCACCTAATTGACGAATTGGATAACTTTTTGCTGATGTAACATAGAAAATTATCTTTAAAATAGGAAGTATAGTCGACACTTATTTTTTTCATTCATTCTCACGCACACTATTTATTTAAATTATGTCACAAAAATCTATTTAAAAATACACAAATCCTCACGTTGCTGTAAATTTTTGTATATTTAAAATATTGTTGTTCCAATTTTTATCGTATATTCGACGATACTCTATACGTTTAAGTCTATTCAGGTATTTAAAAGTTATGGTGGAATAAAGAACTTATATAATATACCTACATGAACATATTACACTCCTTTTTTTGGGCAGCCGTGTAATAAATATAACATATGCAATATACATACATTCTAAAGAGATGTTGTCTTATTAAATTTTATTTTTAAATCATAATCGTTAGTGGTGGCGTAGTTGTTGTTTTAGATCAGTCATGTTTTTGCTTCACTTCAGGTCAGTGAAGGGAGCGGGTGCGGCTTTTCCTCATGTGGGCTAACCAACTGGTTTCATTTTGTTTGTGCATAGAATGTATCCTAATTATTATGTACAAGCGTTAGACGCAATTCATTGACAATAATTCGTAGGTGTCTTGCTTAAGGGACAGGTGTATACATGACTGTTGTATGTCTACTTTTACTCTGAAAGAATGCACCTAAAATTTATAAATTTATATATATTTAGCGATACTTCGGGAAACGTTGATGCAGTTTTGTTTAGAATTTAACGCTCTATCGATCTGTATATTTAGTTAAAAAAAAACAGAAAAACATTTTTTGGTTTTCGTCTGTTGCTTCTTTTTTTTTTATGTAAAAAGTAATGAGACGAACGAGACGCTCTCCTGATGGTAATAGATAACGCCTGTCCATGACCATCGCAGCGATACACAGAACTTTAAGGTAACAAAACAAAGTCCAGGGCATCACTGCTTTGGCGCTCATTGCTTTGAGACTTTTGATAGAGTTAGTCTCAACAGCCCAGTAATTTCGCTAGCTTCTGTATAGTTTATATTAAGTAGGACAGAAAAAAGTACATTTGCACTTATTACGACTGTTCAGCGTTACTCAATACGTTAATAAAAATAATGGTATAGTTTTTTTTATGTAAAAGTAATGAGACGAACGAGACGCTCTCCTAATGGTAAGACATAACCCCTGTCCATGATCTTTGTAGCAATATATAGAGCTTTGATTAACACATCAAAGTCTAGGACATCGATGCTTTGGCGCTCCTAACTTTAAGACATTCGATCTTTTAACAGACTTCGAGGTCTTAACAGCCCTATAATTATGCTAGCTGAAACACCCTTCAAACCGGGCACACAAAAATATTTCATGTTTTGCCAAGCAGTAGTGCTTGGCGGCAGAAAAAAACAAACAAGGACTCAAATATCTCGTCATAACTAGATACTTACTTACTTGCAATAATATTTATTTTGTGCTAACTAGTAAGCATAAAATAAATAATATTGCAAGATATGATCAAGCTACGATAGTAACTATGTAATATTAGCAAATTTATTCCTTACGACTTTGCAAGTATGCGAAATCTGGGCCAAAATCTAGCCTAACCACTTATTTGCTTGTTTCCCTCTCGTTTCGATAGATCAAAACTGGCTGCCAAGGTTCGTACGTTCACGACTCCCCAAGGTCGTTACCATTGTCCCAACTCTCCTCTAGGCGGTACCACCGTATCACTGCTTATTTATCGATACTAAATCGACTCGACTCCAACACGATTGAGTGGTGAAATTTATAGGTTTCGACATGCGTTATTTTGCGCCGTGTACGATTTGGAAATAATAGAACAGGAGTAGTCCCTGTGTAGATTATACATAACTATTATGTACTTGATACATTTTAGTACTTCGTACCTTTTGTACGTATTCTTATGAATCTTGTTCGAATATTTATAGAATAAATATCCTAAATACTTTTAAACATATTATATCCTAGAACATTCCACACACACTATCTACCCTCAAACTAAGCAAATCTTCTACGATGGGAACCGGATGACTGATAGAATACTTATATACTTTTTTTGTAAATACATACAGAACACGCAAGGCAGTCAATCAAGGTGGAAAAGAAGTAACTATTCTAAAATAAATGTTACTATAACCAAGTCTAGTACCTACCTACATTTAGATCGGAGCAAGAGCGATCCCTTTGATTAGACTGAAAATATTTGGTGTTTGGCGACTAATTTTCTAATTGACGATATCTGACTGAACTGGCTAGGAAATCATTTTGTTTTTTATACATCATACTATGGTTTTCTTATGACGATTTCAAGTACATTATCAATTAAATCAAATCTCCATTCCAATTGTGTAATAATTACACAATCTGGAACTTAAAATTCGCAGATTAGAACCATTGGAAAACAAAAACAAACCATTCGATTGCCAGTCTGCGTTTATCGTACACTTTAAAAAGCGAACAGTACAAGGGATGGATTGAAACTAGAAGCATTTATGCAATTATTTCACGCGCTTTTTGTTTCTTAAATAAACACGCATTGGTGTTGTTATAAATTTCCGCTGCGGTGTAAAGAACGGGGTCTTTTGAAAAGGGAATCCAATAGGGCTACCGCGCATGCGTAACTTTACTACCCCAGTTTTCCAATATGGCGACGACCGCCACAAGTTTAGCACGCGCCCGATATTTACAAAGCAGTTTTTAGCTCAATCACAATTACTTTGACTTAATATTTCTTGGCTAGACCCGGAAAAGCTTTTTGCTTTTATTAATTTTCCTAGTTTGCGACGGTTAGTATTATTTCGTGTAATATCTACGTCGCACATATCACATTTGTGTTTGGTAGCTTTATTACGGTCAATGTCACTCAGGCCGTGCGTTGATACAGCTGATTGTTAATTAGCCTCTTAGCAAAACTTTATTAACAAAACAAGAAAAGCAAAAAAAAAAACAGTTCCCGCGCTACTGTCAAAAAGTCGCAAATAAAATCGTTCCAAAATCAAATCTCGTGTCGTGCCCCCGGAGTTAGTAAGGTCAGTCAAGCTGCGTCGGTCGAGAGTGTCGCCAGCGGCGTTGCTGCTTGGCACGAGGCCTGTCTCAGGCCTGCTGGAACCTGTCAGGAGCCCTGAGGAACAAGCGCTGGACGTCGCTTCTGATAAATCCTACTGGGGCAGCGTTGCACCTGCTATGTCAAGTAATTTTTTCCATTCTAGTTTATGTAACATTTTGTAAATATAGCGCTTCTTTTCCAATGTGAGACTTTTTTTTGAGTATTAATATCATATTTTCAAAGTTTTATTTAGTTTTAAATGTTAAGATGATCTCGTGGTATAAATCGTTGTACTATCATCTTTTCATTTATTTCTGAATCATTTCTATCTATGTAAATAAAATTATGTTAAATAGTAAGCGCATACCTTACCAACGAACGGTGTATACGATTTAGTTGATCCCATTTTTAAATGGTTATGATACTTCGTATGAGGGTTTTATTTATGCAAGGGCACAGACCGAAGAATGGCCACGAAGTACTGGGCATTCAGCTAGTAGGTTATAAATATTATTACACAAAAAAAAAAAAACAAATTTCTTTCGTACACAACGATAACAAAACATTAAACAACAGCTATATTTTACAGACACACTATAAATTACAAATATTAGAAAATAAATAGCAAACCTCCGAATAGAGTTCATGAGTCATGCATCCCAAGCAACTGCAGTGCGAACGAATGTATGCAGCATAGAGAGTAGGTAATGTAAAAAACATGGGATGGGATGACGTTGAAAGGAAAAATAAGAAACTACAACGCTTAGGCATAAAATACGTTATACATTATGATCAACAGCTTTTATTAACCTAATTTTAGAAATGTGATTAGTTTGTACCTAGTATGTATTTAATAGCTATCTTTCTTACCATCTTGCCTATGTTAATTAAGAGTCCGTAAAAAAATAGAGAATCAATATTAGTAGGTATACTTGCGTGTTACTTAAATATTTATTAAACATGGCAGTTTGAAAATACTCTAGACTCTTTTGGTACCTATGGATCTGCCGTGACACATTAACTTTTGACTCCTTGAAGTAGGTAACGGGATGTTACTAAAACTGTAGCACACACGCTCATTCATTATAATTATCCCCCAATGTCTGTTTTCTATATTAATCTATTTTTGTTTATGACGTACATGTAGTATTTTCTTTCTCCGGCGGAGGGTATTGTTATGCCATAACACAGGTTTATTCCTATCATGGCGAGCAATGTTTCTAATAGACGACGTACGTAATTGCCAAATAAGTTTCATTTCATTTGCCAAATAAATGTATAATTTTTAATTGCCTCAATTTTGTTGTACCTTAATACCCAATATCTTTTTAAATTGGAGTTCATGTGTTACGGGTGTATTATCGTATGTATAATAAATTACATATACATACATATATAATCATATGACTGTATGATATATGTATAATAAATAATCATATGCTAAACAAGTAAATATGAGATAATTTAATAGCTTTGCCGATACAAACATTTATAAAAAAAACCTTGGACGTAATCCACTTTAAATGGAGATTACAGTCGAAAACGAGTCTAACTTGATTTCCGCGCCGCTTCTCGGTCACCTCTAGTGATTGCCAAATTAAGGGCGGGATTAAACTGTACTACATCTAATTGATATAACTGGAGCGAACCAATTGTGGAAGTGACAATCGGTTGAGATAATAAATTTCACTTTTCACGATCGAAACTACTCTGATCCATAGTCCTGATGGAATGGTTAATGCGGCAACGCGATGCGAAACTACGCTCCGCGATGCTAACTGCTAATGCTATACAATGTGTTAAAATACTTCGTGAAAGATTAATCTTGTATCTTTAGTCTAATGAATAACGCTGGCTGTCAGACAATACAAAAACTAATGCACAGCTTAAATACTAAGGTACGGAATTTCTTACAATAATTTCTTATGAAGCAGATAAGAAAGCCAAGTTTAGGTTCCTAACTTAGACCTGTTAGTCCAAAACGGCAGATACAGATTATATACGCTTTAATTACAATTATTAGTAATAATGTAATAAATGAATAAATAAGTAATTAATTGCGAGTGATTTGGTTACTTCTAGATAAACGTGTTCCATCGTAGACCGCATTTTCGCTTAACATCAGGCGAGGTAGCGGTCAAACGCAAGCTTATTTAGTTATAAAAAATACTGTCCGGGACGAACTTTGACTAGATTAGCACACAACCGAGACATATTCTAAAGTAAGGGTTACCTAGTAATGAGACAATGAATACTGTAGATGGTAATTATTGATTACATTTTAACTCCTTGTGTGTACCTACTTAGGTTAGTATGTATATATTAAGTAAAAATTACAAAGCGTAGGTAGGTACCTAACATACCTTCGGGAATGCGTAAAGCAATTTTAACATTATGTTTGATGTGTAAAACATATCGCCTGGCGTATCTTGTGATTTGTAGCTTTATGTTGCTCACGTAGTACATTTACTTGTGATATGAAATTAATTTAATACCTACGGACCTAAAACCTAAAGGGTTGTTTGTCTTGTATGCCAACAACAATAGTTGTATTTGTCTAACTTAGCTTACTTGCTGGGAATTAATCGCTCTCAGCGTAAGCTTTGTGGTCTAGGAAAATGTCAGGGTTCAAGCTATTTACGTCACTTCGTAATTGCCTCTCTAAAATAAACCGAAGCCTTTCAACAACAAAGGGCAATTCTGAATGTAATGAAACATCAAAACAATAAACAACTGAGACATAATATAAATAGCCTTATTAATTCTGACGCAAACGACTTACAATTTGAAATCACCTAATTTATATGGAAATAAACATGGAAATATTTTCTTTTTGTCACATCTTTAAGAACTTTTTCTTTTTTTAATAACTCTTAGACATGTAGGTTTCCCGATGTTTCCTTCACCCTTATAGACATATGAAGTATATATAAATTATAAAATAGCATTTAAAAAATCTAAAAAGACAATTCGCAAAACATTTTATCTATTTTGTGTGTGTACCTATCTACGTAAAGGCAAGGCTATCATTTCTCATTTGGTATGCCATAAACAACACTGGAAGGGCAGTGAAAGCTCATTTCGCAATGTAACTCATACGTTGTCACTTTTTGTAATGAGCTGGTACAATATGTAAGAGTAATAAAGCAATGTAAAGTATGCATTAACTTTCAATCCAATCGTAATGATTGTACTTAACAGAGGTGGTAAATATAGCAGTCGTTTCTCTATGACAATGAGAAATAAAGCAAGTTACATTATGTTAGTTTCTATAATTTATACTTTTTCTTATAAATGAATAAACATGTATTTTAATCGGACTGAGAGCAATTTATAAGTTATTGTTTATCTTAAATGAATGAGTTAAGGAAAATTGCATGTTGACTTATAGATACTACTGTTTTATATAGCGATATAAAAACTTAGTTTTGAGAGTAAGTTTTTAACTCAAGAGATTTGTATTTGTAACAAAAAAAAAATTAATGTTGGAAACAAGCTGTACTCTAGCTTTTGTGTGTAGTAAAGGTTAAACAGATCGTAAATATATTTCTTTTCTTTATTTCTTTTGGCAACCCTTATAATAATTTCAGTACAAACTTTTTGGTTGCGGTTTGGTGAAAAATTCTACGTAAATTATTCGCAAACGCGTAGTAGCTTCGAAGGCCTACTTATGTTTTGATATACATAGGTACATAGCTTAAAAAGCTTATAAATATGAGAACTCTGAACAGAGTTGTAATCAAAATATAGTGGTAGGCCCCCTAATTTCTAAAGACGTGTCAGTGAAACGTTTATTCCATGAAAAGTAAACCTAAAGTTACGGGTTACGTTGGGGGACGTTTACAGGCTGACACGTTGTTATTATATACGTTAACCACGCAAGTTTTTAATCCTTCACAGTTACGTAACGACCACACCACCTGTCAAAGGTCAGATTTCGCCACTTTAACCTTTACCTAGTCTATTTTTAGGTTCAATTTCATGCGGGATTTTCTTGTATCGAAAGCAGCAGATGTACATCTACCCACCACCTGTATCAAGCAATAAGCATTTTGTAGTCTACCTACGATTTATTTCTAAACATGTTATGAAGTAAAATGTACTCAGATGTGTTTGAAAGAGAGTGCAATATTTCAAGACGCCCCCGCATTACGTGCCATAAAAGAATAGTAGGCAATAGCCACCCTTCCCTCTGAATGAAACAAATTGACGCATATGTTTAGCCTTACCCTCAAGCGCGAGGGAGTTTTATGCAGGTACTTTTCCCTATAAATAAATAACCTCGCTCCTTACTCGAGGTCAGTTTTGCACGTTTTGAAAAAGATAGGTCAGTGTTTGTATAATGATTTATGAATAGGAAAAAAAGAAAAAAAAAACTCCGTTCTCTGGTACTTTTTTATGTTTGACAGGCTAAGTGTTGGTCTTCAGCTCACCTGATGATAAGTGACGGTGTGGTCGAAGATGGTAAAGCACACCTAGCCTGGAATAGAACTAGCTCTTAAGTGAGGCTGCAAGAGTACCCTGCTACCGTGTAGTGGTTTCCTCACGATGTTTGCGGCGGCCTTTGACTTTGTAGACAAGTACAAAATCAAAGTATGTGGCAATTTTTTTTGAGATATTTTGTTTCATACATTTCTGAGTGATTCGCTTAACTTTTTTGCATTCAAAGCAAATATCTTCTACCGCGTAGATTCGTGGTTATGTAACTGATATGACCCATTACCTGGGTCGTTGCCTTGAAACTGGGTTACGGGGGTTTTCACCTAAATAGTGTTTTAGGAAGCGAGAAGGCAACGTTATACCTGTTCAATTTAGCCAATTAAATTTTGTTGAAAAAGCAACTGTGATTTATATTTTATGCGTGGGGTGCAAATCGCCTACGCGAATTTCTATTCGCTACAGATACGTTGCCACTCAGCTTTTGAAAAGTAGCTCTTTAAACTCATTAGCATGTGAAGAGATGAATAGATGCTTAGTCAGCCGTATTTATCATTGTCACTTCGTTTACGAATATTGATATTCACTTTTCACGAAAATATATTTCTGAAAGCACAGCGAGGCTTTGTATAAAGATAATTTAGAACACGTGACTTCATTTTGGTACAATTTCTGCGAAAAATAAAGGTCACAAGTTACAATCACCATTAAGTAGGTAGCATTTTTTAAAAGTAGTGCAATTTCAGATTTCGAGATTTTATTGACAGTTTTAAACTAAGTTTCGTTGTTACTTGGACGTATTTAATTCATTTATTTCTTGCAAAATAGGTAAAAAATTATGTTTTAATATCTAGGTACTGAGGCACTCTATTTTTGCTTTCAAATCATGTATTATCAAGTATCTATAAATCTATAAATAATCATAGTATAAAACAAAGTCGCTTTCCGCCGTCTGTACGGTTGAACTTTTCAACTTCGGGGCTGGTCGCTAGTATAAAATATAAGAAATATACAACGACTAAGATTCAGTTCCAGATTTGATGTCAAAATATAACCTACATAATTATGCTTAAGATTTTGATCATTTAAGAAATCGTCAATACAGTAATTTGATATTATATAAATACCACTTATTAAATAAATGAATACCAATACTTAAAAAAGGTTAGTGAAGGTACTTACTGTTACTAAAGGTTACTTACTGAAGGCTCGGCAGCCTAGTTGTAAGACCGCGTAGCTTCCAATCTGAAGGTCCCGAGTTTGAATCCCACGGCACGCACCTCTGTCTTTACTAAGTTATGTACGTATTGCAGCTGACTTCTGTGAAGGAAAACATCGCGAGGAAAACTACATGTCTGAGAGAACTTAAAAAAAAATCATGATGATGTGTGAAGGCTGCCAACCCGCACTTGGTCAGCGTGGTGGACTAAGGTATTACCCTTCTCACAATTAGACGAGATCCACGCCCAGCAGTGGGACACTTTATGAAAACGGGGCTGATTCGGAATACTGTCCAAAATGACAATGTTATAATTACAAAAACAACATAACATTTTGTTTCTTATAATTTTTTGTTTCCATAGTATTTCTTTTTTACAAAAGATTAGGATGGTTTTTTCCCAAGATATTTTTGAGTTTCCCTATTACAATTACTTTAACCGAATATATTTCATACCACATATTTTTTCCAAACTAATATTGACAGATTGTCCTGGCAATATCTCCCTTCCCTGAGGGATTTCAAAGTTGTCGAAATATTGGCCCAGGGGGATTAAAGCTTTCATCAAAGCCCTGGTTGCTGGGATTATATTTCAGTTTCATATTTACTAATCCAGTGCTACATAGAACGAAGGTTTAGTTACCTTTTGCGGACCTCGAATTGGTTGAGCAAAATAGTGTCATGACTTTGATAACATGAAATATGAAACTTTCGTTAACTTATACCAACTCCAAGTATGGAATTGATTCATAATATACCTAATTGTTTTCTTTTATATTTTTAAAACTTGCATACTTTGATAATGTAATAGTAGTTATTTCTGTTATAGGTACAAACAAATGAGAAAATCTATATCGACGCTGTACCGACAAGTGATAGGAATGATAAATGAGTTTTCCATGGAAAGCCACTACTAATACGCGTCACCTAATTGTTTCAAGTCCCCAATATCTATAATATCGAAAAATATTACCATCAGAAAAGCATCTAGTTAATACACGAATAAGATTAACATGATTGTTTTTATTGTTGCAGCGACTAGTGGTTCTGGAAGTGGCCCTGGTGGGGGAGAACCGCGACGTGGTGGTGATGTCACGCCGCATGCACAACCGCAGAGGAGGCTCATCAAAGTGGACTTCGAAAACCTTGAGGTAAGGCAACGCTTGACAACATTGATACCATATGTCGATGCGTTGGAAACTTATTTCGGAAAAACGGAACTAGCGACGAAAATCAAGAATGGGCAAGAGAAAGAGAGAGATAGTGAACTTCCCCCCTGTTTCTCCTTGTTACCTCCTATAGGAGAGTTGTAAATAGTTTCAATCGAGTCACAACCTTTACAATTTGTCTCGACAAGAAAAAGGCCAAAAATGTCTTAATTGGTTACATTTTGCCTTGTTTGGCGTACATAGATATATAAATAAAAACTCTTCGTTGTGAACACTGACTTCAGTATTTTGGAGATCTTTCTTAAATGCAAACAAGAAAGTTAAGAGCTAGCGCCACAAACACAAATGTTGGGCTCATCGCTAAAAGCGATCTCATTCAGGCAACCATAGAATGTAATGAAACAAATATAATATGACGGGAAATGTCAAAATATTTATACACATAAATGTAATGTTTATTTATATTTTATTTTAGATAGAACTATTATGCCGTGGGCTTGATTACGAAACATTTTTGTCATTTTCTACTGGCATATATTGCCATTACATAATGTATGGACAGATCAGTCAGATTCTCTTGAAACTTTCAATATCCTTTACCAGTACAAATAAACAGTTTACAGCTACTAGGACGAAACCTTCTGGGGAGAGTTCTTATCTTCAACCAATTTCAATAAAGACTTTCTTGTTTGACCCTTTTGTTTTTTCTCGGGAGATATTCCCGTCGATCGAGATAGAACTTGCTATATATTCTATTCTATCTACCGCTGATTCTATTCTATATCTACTACAGGTCGACAGGCTTGGCAATATGCCATTAGAGCGAGCAAAGCACTCTTATACTCGAATGTACACTTACGTACTAGTATTTTTATTGTTTGGTCTCTTGCAATTGAAAAATGTACGTTATGTTCCTTTGCTCATTATATAGAAGCTGTCGAGTGTGCACACCAGAAAATGGAACGAAATGAATGAATGATGAAATTGAATATTTGTTCTACGAATTTTAGGATTTAAGAATACAAATCAAGCTCGAAATAGGATATATGGAAAACTAACAGACAACCTTTCAGGAACTAAAAACCCATACATAAAAATGCAAGCTATCGAAACTTACTTTTGATAAAGCTTAATAGGTACTTTATAAGGGCAAAGAGTTAATTAAATATAATGCGAGTAAACTACCCTTCCAGCTCCGTAAATTGAGAAAGGTAAGGTCTTTGATGTTTAAATTCACTTTCAAAATGAATTTTAACTTTGAAAACGGCCTCCAAATTTTATGTCTTAAGTACCCTGTCATAAGCATTATTATCTTTTTTATGGTTGACAGGCTAGGTGATTGACCACAGCTCACCTGATGGTATGTGTGCTAGTAACGATGATAGTAAATCTGTTAGTAAATGATTTCTTATGTTTTATGTCATATTATGAAGTTCTTCATTACTATTGCTGCCCAAAAATCGATATCGATGGAGAGTTTGACATCAATAAATGTATTGATTCCTCTAATTAACATAACAACGATTCCATATAGGGCTACATACTAATCTCTATTTGGCACAATCAATTAAACGCCTACATTTAATTTATCGTAAAAATAATATTAAAATGTTGTTGCTTACCTACCAGTTTAGTCGCATTATAAATTTAGTAAAATTTTAAATTTTAATCATGATGTTTAATTTACAAAATACTGTTATGACAAAAGCTTCCTTCGCTTTACAAGTATAGTTAATATGTGAACGGTTTTTAGCATCCCTTATACTTGCTAGCTAAATGGCAGTGGTAAGACACATAGCCTGTCCATAAAAAAAAGAGAAAAAAAGAGGAATAACTTGATAAAATTTTGTGTCACAATAGTGGCCGTGTGTTCATGATGTATTAGGTAGTATGTATTTGTAAATGCATAAATATATATGTATACCAGTTATCTGATTCCCATAGTATAAGCTTTGCTTAGTTTGGTAGGTACCTACTAGATGGATATTTTTACATTTATTTCTAAAAGAGAAAGAGATTTAATAACCGACCCTACTTCCTGACCATGAAAAGGGCAGAAAGACAAAAAGAAACAAAATTACTCTCACATTCACAATTTATTAAATATGTTTGAGGTGAATTGTGTGAGGTATCTATTACAGTACATAAAATATCTATTACGTATGACGTAAGTAAGTGTTGTGGCTCATTGAAGCGTGAAACAAGCTCCTGGTAACACAGTTTACACAATAGTTGGTTTTTTGTATGGCCAAATTTATTTAGTAACTAGCTGCGCCCTGCGGTGTTACCCGCTACATTTGTTAGGGATAGAAGGTTTCCTATGTGTTAATCCAAGGTCTCAGCTACCCCCATACCAAATTTCATTCAAATCCGTTCAGTAGTTTTTGCATGAAAACGTAAAAAACATCCATCCAAACTTTCACATTTATAATATTTGTGGGAAGTGGTATTTGTTACATCCATACATCCATACTCACAGACTTTCGCATTTATAATTGTAGTATTTTGTGATCAAAATATTGCCATTTATTTAGATCAACGCATAAAAATGCAACGTGGCAATGACGTCAGCATGCTGGGCACGCTCCCAAATGGGAGTGGGGAATATTTGAACAGGCTAGATTATTAAATTTGAAAAATTGGTTTATAATGTCTGTACTGTTATAGCTAGTTTATCTCAAATTTAAAGTATGTGTTTTACAGTTTCTAAAGTCACTGCTAAAACGGTTAGGACTGTTGTGGTATCTTAATGACGTCACGCCGTGTGAAACTGTATATATTAACTGGAACAATATGAACTGGATATATTAAAAATAAAATAAATAAATGAAGTAGAAAAGTGCATTATATTGGACTCAACAAAACGAACCTTATGTGGTTCACTAATCGCACTAAATAATTTCTCTATTCACCACCTGGCTTCATCATCAGACACTCGACACCAAGTGCAGTATAATTGTACTCAAGAAATCCTAAGGCCCCAAACTCTAGGGATTTACTAGAAGACACTGAAGAGTTCCACTATCCAACACCTGGTTCAAAGCACCAAATCATAACATCATCCAAGCCACATAACCAAACATAATTTCATTTCGATACGACAATTAGAAGTAAGTTAAAATTGGCTTCCAAGATTTGATTACATTGTGAAGCTAATAAAAGCGTGTTAAAATTACTTTACGTCTACGTTGCAAGTAGAAAATATAGCTTGACTTAATAAATGTGTGGATACAATCAACTTTTCAAAGTAAAAACGAGAGCGGTAAATTCTAGCTCTGTGCTTTCCAGCACTCATTAAAGTGTCCATGCTAATCATGGAATAACTGTACTACTAAAACAGCACGTAAAACAAATTGTACACTTGTGCAAATATCTCTTACTTTTCACGGCCTACTCGTAAAATGTACTAGAATTCTAAACTTTATCGCTTAGATAATAGGGATGTAGTTTAAGACGGTTTATTTTGTGGATGTAAATGCTTGAAATTTTAACACAGCTGGGATTATAGCGTAAAGTAGGAGTTGGGTTGACGTTTTCTTTGGGCCTCGGGATTGTCGTGAATTTCCGAGTGGGTAAGAAGAAAGTAGGAAGGTACTTTACGCGTTAACAATGGAGGATTTAGTATTTTAGACTTTGAGAGTTAAAGGAGCTTTCAGACACGTCTGTTTAGCACAGAGTCCTTTGATGTTGTTGTATAGATTTAGTAAATTTTAGTACTAATGGCCCGGTATTACAATGTTTCAAGAACATGATCGAATATTGTATTTGATAAGATCTCATTTAGCTCAGCAAAAAATGGTAGTTATGCAAGCTCGTTCGTTTGAAAGTTTGTTTTTTGTAAAATGAATTATCGAATTAAACCCCATTCTGGCTTTATGGAGTTCTAAAAAATATTATAAATTTTCCTATTGCCTGTTTTTACAATCAATTTTCTGAGTGGGTTTTGAAATACACATTTTTCAGTGTGACAACTCTATATTAGATCCATCATAACAAATTCATTTATTGCAAATTTGAGCACAATGGATATTGAATAAAGTTAAAGAGCGCCATATTGTGGTATACACCTTGTGGTATGAAAAAAAAACATGCAATTACTTTTCTACTTTTACTGTCTTTGATCAAAGTTAGTAAAATTTGTTCTTTATTCAATATCTATATTCGATTTAAAAAAATGCAAACTAAAATTGATCAAAGTTGGGGAATATCGCTTTATATTGATAGTGTAGAGTTTTGTACGTGTTTTGTTTTTGTGAATACTTACTGAATAAATAAATATCGTAGGACATTACACACAGCGCCATCTGACACCAAACTAAGCAGAGCTTGTGTGATGGAAGTCAGATAACTGATAGCATACATATATACTTTTTTTTGTAAATGCATACTTATAATACATACAGAACACCCAGACACAGAACAAACATTTGTAAACAACATACACATAAACATAGTATGTGAGAATTCGGTCTACCACTAGAAGTTAAATAAAACACTATCCTGTCACTGATTCTTATCGTAAAGTAGTCACATAGTCCGCTACAGTTCATCTGTCTGATAAATGTCGATGTATCAATTTGCTATTAAATTTAATTATAAAAAATAAAACACCAAAACTGACTCGTTTGCCAATTTCTTTTCGCTTTCCAAATCGATTGGATTTGGACTCTACTACCAAAAACTATACAAAACCTGTAATAGACATTTCTAGGCATTCTTCCGCCAAGTTATCTAACAATGAGGTAAATATAGATACAGGCTGCTTTATCTACGCTAATATTATAAAAAAGAAAGATTTGTATTTTTGGAATTTTGTATGTTTGTAACGAATAAACTCAAAAACTATTAAACCGATTTCAAAAATTTTTCACCATTGTGAAGATACACTAGCCCCGGGTGGCATAGGCTTTTTATCCCTGTATTTCCACGGGAACGGTAGCTACGCGGGTGAAACCGCGAGGCGTCTGCTAGTTGTATAATATTTTATTATATCATCTACGAATCGTACGAAATATAAACTTCTCGTAAATCAATGGCACTGTTTCGTTTTTATCAGAGAGTTTCCACAGCTTGGCTTCGTTCCAGCTCATTAGTGAGCTAACAGGCGTAAATTGGATTACTGTAGTGCCCTGATATGATTACGCGTTTGATGCACGTAAACCTTGTTTATAGGGAGCCCGCCCCTTCGCACCATTACCGGATTATGAGTTCGGATTTAATGAGTACCTACATACAATACTTTTATGCTGCGGAATCATTACATTCGCATTCCTTAGATTGTATCTTAGAATATTTGTTCTTAAGTTCAAAGTTACTCAGCGAGCTATGTATAGAGCTATGCTTCGCATTTCTCTAAGAGATCATATCCGGAACGAAATAATTTGCCAGAGAACTAAAGTCACAGACATAGCCCAGTGTATTAGCAAGCTGAAGTGGATATCTGACGCAGAATCGATCACCAATAGGGTAGACGTGTTCAAGAGCAATTGGTAAACGTAGCGTAGGACACCCTGAGACTCGATGGAGTGACGATATACGTAGAACAGCTGGCGATGTATGAAAGTGAAAATCAGAAAATCGGGCTGAGATGCCTATGTCCAGCAGTAGACTTCGATAGGTGATGATGATTATGATGATGAAACTTTGTATATATTAATAGCTTTAGATGTTTTAGCAGTGTATACATATTATATGTACCTAGAATATAGGTACTAATACCAACTACTAATTTCATGAATTCGTTAAACAACCATATAATTCATGATACTTACTATTTTCACTAATTATTGTAATCACTAACTGACTAACTTTATAACTGACTAATTCATTATTGGTCAACGTTTTTCAGTTAATTATATTGAAAACGGTTACTGCGATCAGCTGATTCACAACGTGTATTTTTGAAAGAAATAAAGTGAAACGTGATCTATTCAAATCAAACATCACCCGCCATTTCTTTTGCAGTAAAAGTCGAACTGATTAATTTTGCGGTCGTGAATTTTCTTTTACAAGGCGGAGAGATCAAAATACAAATAATAGAGAATAGCTCCGTATAATTTTTCTGTAATTTATTTCAAAGTAGGATAGTTAGTAAAACTTGAAGCATTCGAAATGATACTATTTCTACGGCTAATGGTAATATTTTGTACTATATATTATATATTCTGTGTCATACTTGTTGTTACTAAACTCATAAGTTATAGAGCTCTACGTTAGACCACCAATATCGCATCATTAAATTTAACGATGTAATGCTCTCTTTACTATTTTACAATATGCTATACTGTGTTATATTTCAGAGCTTGAAATTAAGTGCAGTTAGGTGAAATACCTAATAAAATTATTGATAGTTGTTAGTTAATATGTCGCAAACTAGATATGTTTTCTTCATCGCAGATTCCAACATGATTAGTGTCAATGCAAAAATTGCAATGAAATTTGAATTCAGTATAATTTCGATTCGTATTGGGCCGGTTTTTACACGACTGCCCCAAAAAGGACTGTAATGTTTTTAGGGTTATAAAAAAATTTCATAGGACATTAAACACAGCGCCATCTGACCCCAAACTAAGCAAAGCTTGTAATATGGAAGACAGATAACTGATAGATTACTTAAATACTTTTTTGTAAATACATACCTACTTATATTACATACAGTAGGCATTATGTATATTATACCTATGTATGTGAGTTTATTTATTCTACCATGACTTTTAAACATCTGAACAGATATTGATGTATGCGGTATCTTTAGAAACCTTACATCATCCCAAGTGACATAGGCTATAGTTTTTTTTGTAAAAAAATTCGATATGGCGGCAGTGTGGCTTCATTTCCAAATGTGAATGAAACGAAAACATTTTTTAGATTATCTTGACAGTCGTGTCGTTTTAAGTTTTTTTCTAATACCAGACGATTGTATGTTACATCGGTTTTTACCGAAAAAATAAAACGAAAGTAGGTAAATTACATTTATTGAAAATAGATGAATAGGTAATATGTATTCTATATAAAAATAACAGCTTATGTAAAGCTACTATTAAACGCGAGCTTAAAAGGTTCAAACTGCTTTGACATCAACTTATGATTTTGTATTCCAGTTTTTTTCTCAAGTATGATCTAGGTGAAAGCAGCGATGCCCTGGGCTTTGTTTCTTCACTCAAAGTTCTGTGTATTGCTGCAATGGTCATGGATAGGCGTTATCTCTTACCATCAGGAGAGCGTCTCGTTCGTCTCATTACTTTTTACATAAAAAATAAAAATAAAAAAAGGTAATTCGCAACGCCATCATAGATATTTACAATACCATGAAAAATGTGACAACCAAAAGCGATTCAGCACCGTTAAGAATCGATAGTCAATGGTGCGAGCACAATATTATCCACGCCAAGTACTGAACCACAACCAAGATGCACCTGCGTTTCGACACTACCAACACCGATCGATAAAGGCGATTGCTTTCGATGATGGTTGTAAACCAGATAATTCTGCGGTAAGCAGTGCAAGTTACATCAGGCGACGATTTGATTAAGTTTTATTACAACCTTAGAGGAAATACTGGGAGCTTATTATGTGGCTCTGCTCATTATGACAAATACAAATACAAATACAAATCATTTCTTAATAACACCAAAGTTACAGGTCATACAGGTACAGGTACAGGTACAGGTACAGGTACAGGTACAGGTTACGTATTGTCACAGAGCAAATGAATACTACAGATTTTTTAACGTAAAATTAATGAGACGAAACTGATGCTCTACTGATGGAAAGAGATAACGCGTGTCCATGACTATTGCAACGAAACAAAACAGTGTTCAGGGCATCGCTGCTTTGGTGTGCATAACTTTAAGATACCAGGAAACCACAGCGTGGCTTCTGTTATCTTAAAGTAGGGCTACTGGCTAGCCTCAAGTTGAAAATCTATCGCCAAGCACGTTGGTCCGGCAGCGTCACTTGAGAGTCAGTGCCATTCCAGACTAGGTGTGTTTTACCATCTTCGACCATACCGTCACTTAACATCAGGTGAGCTGTGGTCACTTAGCCTGTCAACCATTTAAAAAAAAAAAAATTTCTCAATTCGATTTGTTTTTTATTCTACTAAAATATATTTTTATGTGTTATAATTAAAATATGTACTGAATCTGAACTGCGTTTGTTTCCAGGACGATGAAGACGAGGATGACACAGAGACGTGCACAAGCCCTGTGGTATGCGCACCACAACCCTTCCCAAGACACACGGCGCCACAGCAGCATCAGACTCCTAAGCCTTGGAAGAGAACCGGTAAAAAAAAAAATACATTTCAACTTAATATATTGAAATTGACATCTTTCAGAAAGGGTATAATCTTAATCAGTAGATTTTGTAAGTTCTTTATAAGATGTCAGATGAAGTTGGATATAATGTCTTCTTGGACTGTTGAGTAGCTAAAAGTATGAAGGTTCAGGTGGTTAAGTTACTCTTCTGTTATTATGAAACTCTTGGATTTGTCAAAATTTCACTGAACACAATCCTTTTGCTGTACAATGAGAAGTAAGCAGGGTGAAGTGATTTCGTTAAGAATCAAGTTATACTTATCTGCATTTTTGGGATACAATTCCTACAAATTTAAAGATCAGTTGCTTACTGTTTTAAAATACAAATTACTTAAAAAGAAGCTTGAAGCGCTTTACGTTGGCTTTGATAGCTAATTCTACTATTATAATGCAAATTGCATTACAAACACAATCCTTCCTTCATGCACACCTTGATTGGCGATCACCGTGACCTCGACTGCTGGGGACGATGGCGTTGGACAGCAGAAGACCCAAAGCGAGCGCCGCGTGCTCCCCCACGTACACACATATCCCACGATGAATATCACCAGTTTTGCGACGAGACCCTCGAATGTACGCCAGCATGTCGTGTGACGTTCAGCATGATATTACCACGCTTATTTATTTGCAAAAACCTTGCGTCGCTTTGCCGTTCAGTTAGGGTGTTTGTGAAATTTTAATAATCCGTACTCTTTATATGTAGTTTGCTTCAATGTTAATCAATTCAAGCCTCGACGAAACGTTTGTGAATTAGTAGCCATTTTGTTGAATGATTTTTTGTACGTGCCTATCATGCTGTTCTTTTTGACTCCATGTTCATCGTAAAGTTTATTTTTATTAGGTTTCGTTCTCTGTCAAATTAAAAACTACTATCTTACATTTTTCTCACAGCGTTTAGTTAATTAATTTAAATGTCTTAGTTAATCTTTGTCACTCTACTTTTTCTACACGATAATCCATGTACTCGTATGTTACTTATAATTGTACAAGTATGTCAGGTGTCACAGTTTGTTAATCTTAAACCACCGTTACTTAACCTCACTTACGTCACAGTTTGTTGTTCAATAACTATTACACTATTGGGATTATTCACGTTTGAATTAACTTAATTATATACTAACACCATGTTCTCTTTATTACGACTGTAATACCTACTATGTTATTTAATCACTAAGCGTAAGATGTTTATCTTTTTATATCTACCTTAGTATTCATTGATATTGAAGAGCTAGGATACTGAAGTACATAGGTGGCAGTTCAGCAATAGAGACATCCTATTTCAGTTAGATACCTACATTCCATTCTATTGTTATTAACTCTATGTAGACCTATATACACAGGTATTTTTCTGATAAGTGTTGTCTTATTTCGCTTCTATTTTGTTAAATATAGTTACAAATAGCTGGCATTCGACGCCACGAGCTCTCTTCGCAACTGCTGGCTATGACTTTTAAATTAAAGAAAAATAACATTTCCCCAAAAGCCGTGATCAACTGTGCTCAAATTATTGCTAATAGGACAATTACATTATTAATAACAAACATAACATCAACAATACTGACAGCCCCGTTAGCTCATTGGTAGTATATCTGCCTTCAGAGCTGTTGGGCGTGGGTTCGATTCCCACTCAGGGCAAACATTTTGTGAATAAACAAATGTTTGTTCTGTGTCTGGGTGTTCTGTATGTATTTTTTTTATTATTATTTTTTACAAAAAAAAAGTATTTAGATATGTATTCTATCAGTTATCTGACTTCCATTACACAAGCTCTGCTTAGTTTGGTGCCAGATGGCGCTGTGTCTATAGTCCTACGTTATTTATTATTATTATTTAATATTTTACGTACAGGCCTTCATTTCACTTAGTGAACAAAATGCTAATTGTTTCGTACTGTGTGTGACAGCTTACGACTTGGCGACCCAGTGCCCGTCGCGGCGCGCTTCCATGAGACGACATACTGTCACTCACCCTCCTTGTGCCCCCACCGATGGAGCTCACTCTCTACCGCACTCCAGGTCAGTAAACTAAATCATTTATTCATCAACCAAACTGCAAAAGTAGTAGTAAAAGTATCCAGATAACTCTGGAACATACCCGCTACGATTTCTCCATGTTAATCGCGTGGAAAAAAAACCGGTAGCATTTTATTCTGCGACATTATTTTCAAACTTGTACTTACTCTCGGATGATCTTATAATAATAGCCACTACCCTTGTCTGTCTACACTTCGACGAGGCAAGATCAAACGCGAACTTATTTTACACTAGCAGCTCGCCCCGGCTTCGCACGGGAGAACAAAACTCTGTTAACAATATGTCACTCAGTGATAATGTAGCATTAAAATGATGAAAGAATTGTTCAAATCGGTCCAGTAGTTTCAGAGCTAAACAACAAATCAAATTTCCTCTCTATAATAGGTACTTAGTAGGTTGGAAAACGGTAATAAGATGGTTTTGGTACTTTTAGTCGAAATGTATCTTTTGATCAATTTTAATCAGACCCGGATCTCGAGCGTCGTGCGCAGGCGCCGCGTCGCTAGCGAGTAGCGAGGCGGACGCTGCGCTTGGAGAGCTCTCATGGTCGCGCTCCTCGCTGCAGGACGAGCTCATCAAGTCGGTTAGTGGCAGCCCCACGCATACCTCGCATGTGAGTAGCAAGTAGGTTAGCTACCCTCAGGTGGTGGACTTTTAAAACACGAAGGTACATGAAAGCTATAGGTACATGGAAACAAAAGACATCCTCTGGGCAGAATTCACTTGTAGTTAGTGTAGACACCGGGATAGATTTTTAACGTTTAACCTAAATCTGTTTGGCGGTTAGACGAGGGACTGAAGAGTTACAGTGTCACTGAAAATTATAACAGTTACAGAGCCCAGTAAAAGTATTTGGGCTTTGGCGCCAACATGAAGAACTCATGGCGTCATTATTTAAGAGATTAAACGAGTAGGTAGGAACGCTAATTGTATGTTCAATGGCACAAATGTACAACTATCCCTATTATCTTAACTCAATCCATGCCGGTGGCTGGATGTAAGATTTTAGTATCTACTCCATTTACAAAATAATGTAGTATTATTTTATAATAACTTACCGTTGATTAGGTCGGATACTCTGACTATGGTTTCAGTCACATTTGGTGACCTTATTGAATCAGCGTGCAACAAAACGTGACCGCGCGAGCGTCACTCTGTCAATAAACTCTTTGAAAGAGTGCGCCGTATGTGACCAACACGATTATCGAAGTATCCGTCGTAATTTACATAGGTACCTACTTAGTACCTATGAACTAAAAGTACTTACTTAAATAATATATTATTTTATTTGTAATACTTTAGCTACACGCCTCACATATGCCTACACGAGTATATTTCTATCTCCCTCTTTTCACACCACTATTAGAGTAGAAAAATTAATAAATATATGTGTAGATTTCCAACAGTAGTTGTAGCTTGTTGTCAGTTTTTGTAGCTTATTATAAGCTACAAAAACTGACATTGTAGCTAGCTCAATATTTTAACTAATGTTATTGTAACCCACTAACTCGCATGATGAAATAGACAACACGTAGGTAGGTACCAATTCCAATCAGACTCACGTGATTTTGTAGATAAGTAGAGTAGACAATTTAAAGTATGATTACACGATGACCACAAAAATAAAACAAAATCATCAGCAATTGTCTCCATTCGTTTCAGAAACAGTGGCAAGATGCGATTATGTCTGACGACCGGTTGTCACTTACTTTGGAGGAAATAGTCCACATAAGGTCTGTTTTGACCAAAGCCGAGTTGGAGGTTTTGCCTGTCGAAGGCAGGGTTAAAGAAGACGTCGAGAAAAGAAGGGTAAGTTCCTCTTTGTAATACTCCAGCGGTTCTTACCGCAACTTTTGAATTTAATCATATTTTTCCGGAGGAAAAGTATATACGTAAGTGCCTTATACAATTTAAAAAAAAAATGCAAGTTAATGTTTTTTTTAATTAAAAATGAACGGAATCAGAAGAGTATTTAATGCATTGAAATTTAGTATTCGTATTAGTAGCAGTATCATTAAACATGTTGTCTTCTTTCAGGTCTGCTTCTTATGCCTGAAGACAAGATTCGGCATTTTCGGTCCATGGGGTCAGAAATGTAAACTATGTAAAAAGACTGTCTGTCAAAAGTGTTGTTCAAAGGTTAGTTCTTCATTCTCAATGTATTTACAATTTCAATGTAATTTCATTAACAATCTACTTTCGTACCTATAGAAAGTATATTTAGCTCTAATTAATTATTACTACTTAAGGTTTCCAAAAATAATACTATATCATCGCATTTAGAATAGCGTTATAAGCTTTTTTTATACGACTTTGTTCACATTCAAAAATAAATCAGATTATCAGACAAGTTTAGGTCACATCCGTCGACTTTTCTCCAGGAGAGAAAACAGAGCACGACGCGAGTGTAGCTTTACCTTGCGTGTCGCGTTACAAAATAGTGCTTGGCCGCAAAAAAAATATGAAAAAGTCCCACTCCAGCGTTCAACCTCGCTACATTCCAGATGCGGATACCGACGGAGCATTTCGCCCACGTGCCTGTGGTGTTGCTGAGCCCGTCTCTGCTGCCTTCGCCGGAAGACGAGGCGCACTCCTCCTTCCCGCGGAGTCTCATGTCGCGTCTTGTGGGCCCCGAACACATGGTACGTGTACATAGATCTTTACTATATAAGAATTTTCTAATACATAAATCACTATAAGATACTATAGCCCTACAAAGGCTCAGGTAAGAATTTATGAAACTATTAAAAGATCAAAAGATCTGCAAACTGTATTTGATAAAAAAAGTCTCCGAAAATCTTATCCTCACTCAGAAGTATAGGTAAAACGCCGGCAATGGTTCAGGTGTTGCAAGGAGTCTATATACTTGCCTGGTTGTCCCTTTCTTTTAGGCTACTATTGCCTCGAACTTGCGCAAGATTAAACATTTTCGCTGTATCCACCAGCCAGTTGGTCCACGTTAGATCCAGTTAATAACTTGGGTTAACACATAGGCTACTTTTTATTCCAAAAAAAATATGTGATTCTTGTAGTATTGGTAGGGAGCTACTAGTTAAATAAAGAGCTTGTATTGCAGAGTATGGTGGAGAACAGCGTGGGCAGCGCACCGAACAGCCCGTCGTCGTCGCGTCGGTTTCAATCTTTGGCGGCGCACAGCGCACCGGGTTCGCGTGGCGGCTCGGCGCTGGGCTTCACCGAGCTATCGGCGGCGCCGCCCTCCGCCATGTCGCGCTCCATAGACACGCCACACGTCATCACGCACACGCCACCTGCCACGCTCGAGCGCAGGTAACACTCCACATTTTATTTCTTTGTCTGCCAGGCTTCTAGTACAGACTTGTTCTTCTTTTGTCTTTCTCATAACAAGAAATACTATGGCTGAGCAAACAGGTTTCTTCTAACTAAGCGTGCTTTATCCTGTTTACCATCAGGCGGGATGTACATACGCCTTACGCGAATCATTCCAGAACAAATAAGAATCTTATCTAATTAAGTCTCTGAATTTCTTGCCTTCTTTAAGATTATTTCAGACCAACTACCAAATAATGTTTAACGTTCTATAAAATAAATTAGGATATACGGTAGATATTTCTAAATATCCGAAAATAGTGGCATTTTCAGCTATATTGTACTCAAACAAAAAGCAATTAAGGCTATTAATAATCTGGTGCATTGGACGTTATGGCAAAATTTTAGCTACATTTGGTGGGAAAATGCCAAATAAAGTATGGATCGTGACTTCGGGTTCGGATTTACCTACTTGGCTTGTTTTAACGAGTCACCATACATTACATTTGCAGATGATCTGACCGCACCAAGACGTGGATAGCTTTCAATGGGTACTATGGAAATTCGGATCATGAGCAATGTTACTTACAAAATTACCTGTCCATTAAATTAAAACGGCATTTTTTAACTGTAATTATAATATGCATTGTTCGTTTCAGAGCGCGATATAGCCGCGGTGCGACCGTTGCGGGCGCAGCAGAACGTCTCCTAGGCGTGCAGATGGCGGTGTGTCACGACTGCAAGGCCATGGTGCTTCAGATCATCAAGTCGTCGCGAGCCTCACGCTCCGCCTCACGAGACCGCGCGCTCAGGCACCTCACGCTCGACCTCACGCCAGTTTACACCGCAGACTGCTGAACATTTTGTGTACTTACTAGTGTAATATCCAGTGTTTTAGTTTCTAGATTGATCAGAAGCGATTGCAAAGCAGGTTTTCCTATATCTCACATAATATTAAGGGACGTACGCTCACTACTGTTGAATTAAAGGTTAGCTGTACAAGTTTTTTTTTGTAATTCTAAGTAACAAAAATCACGTACAATACATCCAACGTACGGGCGAATACAAAACCTAATTTTTCATGTCGGTTAATTGTATAACCTAAATTGTGCTTATTTGGAATCAAGTTTATTGTTCACGTGAGGAACATTTACTGTGAACATTGCTGGCGTTTTAGATAATGTTTTTGCCATCTGATAATAAAAATGTCCAGTAAACTTAGCGCAAACGTACTTTTCCCCGTGCGCAGTAATAACCAACTTCAATTCTGGATACGGGATATAAAGAGTGGATATAATTTTATCACGAATTTTTTTAGCAAGTGGAATCAAAATTTGCAAATACAAAAAACATTACACTCCTGTTTTGGACAGTCGTAAAAAAGCGGGTACTCTCTAAATATTTACGACTATTGCAGGAATATATAAAATGTCATTTATGATTAACTTTAACTTATCATCCACTTTTGGGTTGTACCGCGTGAACATATTCGCTCAAGATCGATTTAGTAAAACTGGCTAGGATAAAAAAGTGGGAGGTAGTAGGTACTTGTAAATATGAAATATGTGAGCTGTACCACCGACTCTAAACATGCACTAAATAAATTCTTGATCTATTGGCGACCAAATAGCTAAAAACAATCGACTCCTTGTACATATATAATCGCATACCACCGACAGCACATAGCATCCAGTTTTAACTGAAAATTTCCCCAATGCTTGCTAGTGGATCAAGAATGATAATGAGGTTCTTAACGCCATATCTAAAGTTAGGTGTCGATTAAAATACTTAAGTCTAGCGTATGTTAGTCGTTTTGAGCCTAAATGACATCTACACAACCACAGTGGAATATTTTACAATTATACTTAATATTAAATTTACTTGATAATGATATTTAAATAAGAAATATAATTATACGAATAAATATATTTAACTTCTTGCCACATGGATATTTTAACCGATATAAAAATCGATTCATTCGCTGATACTAATTGATTTTCATATCGATTTTGATTCGATGCTTGTACGACATTTAAAAGTTTCAACTTTTTTAGATATCGTATACGATGTTTTGGCATATCACATTGATAAACAAACTGCTTTCGATTGGCAGAAAACTTTAGTAAATAATTTGTATTCATGTTATCGAACAATTAACTTTATTGCTGTGAAGAGCGTATCGTGACACGAGTAGATAGGGTTCCGTAGACATCTGGTTTCAAAATGCTCGAATGTAGTTAGTGGTAGCTAACACAATTTTTTTAGTGTCATTACAACAATGTTCAACCCACCTACACTTGTAAAGGAATTAATTACCTGTAAACTGCATGATAATTACTACTCATTTGAATTTTAGACCTATATGTCGTCAAAGTTTATACAAAATTTCGTGTAGGTACTTTTAATGTTGAAGTTTTAATGTTGTGACAAAATATTATAGGACTAACGGAAACGATGAAAAATGGTTCCTTATTAGTACTAAAGAACTCTGAAATTTGACTTTTAGACTTTTACTATACTTAACAATTTAATTATTTGAACTTGACATAATATAGTCTTCGCCGAAGAGCATCAATTTTCATGCCACAATTATATTAAATATATTTACCACATCCGTGATTTTAATCAAAAATAATTTGGATGTATTAACTAATTATAATTAAGTACGAAAAATCATAATGTAATAAAGCACTAAATTAATTAATGATAAAATTGTTCATTCATAATGATTGTATTAATAAATGAGCTTCCGAGGTTGTGTAGAGTCAAAGCTATGTTTAGTAGGAGGACCACAATTTAAGTTTCAAACGAGACAAAATGAACATTTGACAATACTCTAATGACCTTTTGACAGACTTTTAACACACTTTTTAATATTATCACGTCGCACAAAAAAATATTCATATACACATATAAGAAAAAAAAAATCGAGTCACTTTTTACATTGCCTTAAAGGTGCGACTTAATGACGCAGTTGCACTTTTTTTTTTATTAACATAATATAAATTAGTTAAGAAAGAAGTACAATACTTGAACAAGAGCGACTCGATTTTTGTTATTTGAAAGAGATTTACCTATGTATATCAGAGATACTCATACTATTTATAGTGTAAATTTGTCGAAATTTGTGCATAAAATCATATTTTCTCACAACCTATATGTATTAGAACTATAATAACATATGCATATATATTTTTCTGAATAAAATGTATAACTAAATGTAGAATCATCCGTGTTCAAAGTTATTGTGTGCTATGAGTGTTTCTGAATTAAGTAAAGTTAAAAAAATAAATATTAGTCTGTTTTAATGCTGAATAAATCATAAACGAATTACATGTAAAAACGACTAAAGCAGACATGCCCGATATGAACTATTTAGATTGTCGAGACTGCTAAAATATGTTTTCCTAAAGAATGTTACGTTGTTATTTTCCTACACAAGATGATCTAAATAGTTTAATGTCGTGTACACCCGGCGTAATCAACTCGATTTCCTTCATATTAACCTGACATTTAGTGCCGTTGAAATTTTAATTTAAGTATATGTGCCATAGTAAAATTGTAAAAATAATAAATCAGTAATAACAGAAAAATTAAGAAAAAAAATGTGCATGTAATCGATCAGATTCAGTATAAATAAGACGTGCCTATGTATAAAGAAAAGAAAATTGAACAAATAGTATTTTAAGTCAAAAATGTCATATTATTATATTTATTCTTCCCGAGACTACCGATAGGTATTATTTACAATTTTAAAATCTCTTTAAAGTCGGTTACGAACCTTCAATTTTAACTCTTTTTTTCACGATGATATTGTATTTTACTGTTTTTTTTCCTGAAGATCTTACTAACTATTTAAGTTTTGAGTGTGTAACCGACTTTGAATCCAGTTATATTTTATCTTCTGTTAAATGTTCTATTTACACGTCTACGGAAAGCAATGGAAATGTCGTAGATATAAATAAATTAATTGAACACAGTAAATTAGTCGTAACAGCCATAATTTTCACGCATTCATTCATCTGTTAAACATTTAAGCCACCATTACACTTTAATTTATTTAATAAATGCCCATATCTACCATTTGAAAACCCATTATAATAATTAAAGTGTAAATAGAACGTTATACAACTGATATTGTAATTAAATTTGAAATTAAGATTAGTTATTTTCCTAGAATTAATAAAACTAAATTATTTTGCCAAATATGTAACCATGTTCATTGTAAATATACATTTTTAGAATCATCTTTTAAATCAGTTACTTAAAATATTAGCTATTTTTGGATGTTTAAAAAACTATGCTCTAATCATTCTACTGGGTTTCGGATTCTTAGGCCATTTGTATGTGATTACTATTTATCTGTGTTAGAAGAAATATATATTTTTTATATTTTTGATTGTTTATTTAGAAAATCAGGCCTAAATATTACTACTAAAATTCTATGAAATTTGCACTATTAACAGTTTTTTATACAATTTGGACATATGAAATTATGTTAGACAATTTCATTTTTTGGCGTCACAAGAACGAAAACCCAGTATTTTTTTGTAAATGTGTGTAAATTTTAGTAGTCTATATTAGATGTTACGTAGATTGTAACTGTCTAAAATGCATATAAACTAAAAGAAATGGAAAATAATAACGATATTAAAAATAATTATAAATCGTTTGTTCATTTTTTCTTCTGAAACCCACAAAGTAATCTTAACTACTGAAATCGTGGTCACCACCAAAAAAATCCCTGCCATCAACTAATGAATAGAGGTTATAAATTGCTAAATTGCAATAAAACTTTAATAGGTATATCACAATTATTTATTCTGATCAACACTAAAGAATAATAAATACTATGGGATTAGACAGAGGGCCGACATTATATCCTAACTAACGGATGCGCCGACTTGGTTCGCGCCGACCACGTCGTATCAACAAAAGAACAAGGGAGAAGAAAATATAAAAGTCTGACCTTACCAAGTCTTCACATCTGTCTAAAGGATCACAATAAAAATAAATAAATAAATTAAACAATCATGTTTATTGATTTCTATGATGGAAAATTACACTTAAAATAAATTGTCTATTAAATCAGCCTACGATAAGTAAGCTCTCGCTGACGAAATCGTGAGGCGGTACCTCGAGGTTTAAGGGAGCAGGGCCTTTACGGATGCGGCCGGACGCATCGTAGTGAGAACCGTGGCAGGGGCAGTAGTAACCCCCGAAATCTCCGGCGTTGGCAACTGGCACGCAACCTAAGTGAGTGCACACTCCGATAACGACGAGCCACTCAGGGTTCTTCGTTCGGACGTCGTCGTGTTCAGGGTCACGGAGGGTTTCCACTGGAACAGCCTTCTCGGTGCTGATTTCAGCGCCTGTCCTGTAAAAGTAAACAGGTCAGGAACTGGTGATCTATTACAGAAACTGCTATACTACTTCTTCAAGTATTACCTATTCTTATTTTCATTATAATCAATATAAAACTGACAGTGACAGAAACAATATCTCATGATCTAGAACACAAGACCTAAGCACATGTTTTCAGTTGCTTTGAAACTGTGTCAACCAATTGATAAAAGGAGCTTCAAGGGAGCAAGTGATATCTTCATTTGACCAAACTGCTTTCCAAAATACCTGCCACGTTAGTGATGTCGTTGACTCATTGCCAACCTGGACAGATGTTTACAAAATGCCCCATATGG
Source organism: Biston betularia (assembly GCA_905404145.2). Classification (NCBI taxonomy): domain Eukaryota; kingdom Metazoa; phylum Arthropoda; class Insecta; order Lepidoptera; family Geometridae; genus Biston; species Biston betularia. The sequence continues at coordinate 2,701,842 of FR989863.1, forward strand.
TAGCGCCACTACATTCCATACCAGGCAAGTGTGCAAATGATTATTACCAAAATCCTATGATGTAGGATTATTTGGATACACACTTAAACATGTTGATGATCTTAAAGTTTAAATTTCTATTTCAGCATTTGGTTGTTCTGAATAGCATACAATTAACTGTGAATGAATATTAGGTGGCATTTGCACTATATTTCTAAAATGTTTTTACATAGCCAACCACCAACTGCCCCACGATCTAAAAACACACCTTGTGTTATGCCAGCAAATGAAATTACACCACTGGGACATTCTAATTTTTGCTTGGCTATTTTGTGTTAACAAAATATTGCAAATAGTACCAACCATATTCAGTTTTTTTTCACTACATTTTATGTAATACCAAATTGAATAATGAATGGTAATGTGATTTTAGTCTTGACTCCCAACACTTCGTAAATGCCTCATTGGTAGGCCACATTGCAATCTACTTATAAACACAAAGTCAGATTTGATTTGTTTTCGAGAAGTATAGTTCCATTTGGCTGTTAGATCATCACATCACACTAATTTGTAAATTAATGAGTGTAGTGTATGTTTGTTTTTTTACAGCACAAATTGAACTAAAATTTGAAAGGACATACTTGTAACCTGGATAAACACTTATGCTAGACAAATCTTCTTAGCGATGTCAGGTCCATCACGTCGGAGAGAGTAACCCGTACAGTGCCTATGACTAACAATCCAGGTGCAACCTTTACTGCCCATGTTCCTATCGTAGCCTAACCAAATTTGATATGACATTAACCAAAGCCGCTTTGGATATTTTTTCCAACAATTAATTCTTCTGCATTTCGAAGTATTCAAAACACCTAGCTTGACAACCATAAAACAAAAAACTATTTTGTTTTATGGTTGACAAGAAAAAACTATTTTGTTTTACGGTTTATACTAATAGAACCACTGGTGCAGCTCGTAAGTTATAATATTGATTGTTATATCTCACCTATGACGAATGAACAGGGGCTTGCCGCGCCACTTGAATGTGACAGACTTGCCCTCCGGGATGTCAGATAGCTTGATCTCAATCTTGGCCAGAGCCAAAACGTCGGCAGCTGCTGCCATGGACGACACAAACTGTGTCACTACTGACTTAGCAGCATAGGCACCTGCGACACTGCCAGCTGAAAATGACATAGGAATGAAGTCAGGGATGCCCAGAAGGCTGGCTATTCTCAGTGAGACACGAAGACTTTTAGGCTTTACTTTTAACTAAAGATAATCAATGCAAATTTTAAAAACTTTTTGCCATCATGAAATCTCATGTGTTAAAATAAGATCTTTAAGCACAGATTCACATTAAGCAATGTTAAAAAGGTAAGCATTTAATGCCCAGTGAGGTTATTAAACACATTTTCAGAATCTGTGTTCATCTAACATAATAAATCTTCAAACCTAAGTAAGCAACTCCTTTTCAATCATCATTTAACATCAGACAGGATAAGGTTTACACACAAGTCTCATTTAGTGTTTATTTATCACTAGCAATCCACCCTGGCTTCGCTTGGGTGCAATGTAGATATACTAATGTGGTGCATATGAATACCATCATCTTGAATCACTTTATCTATCAATGGATACCACATTAAAATGCATTGCATAGTGTAAAAGATCTAAGCGAAAGATTTATGTGTAGAAGGGAAACCAGAGTTTCAGATCTTTGATGTGGCGAAATCTGTATGTGGTTGCATTTTTTAATGTAAAATAAATGAATATCGTTGGACATTACACACAGCGCCATCTGACCCCAAACTAAGCAAAGCTTGTACTATGGAAGTAAGATAACTAAATAGTCATTCTTGTATTTGAAGTGAAAACTTCTTTAGCCAAGTTGAGTGATTCTTTAGTAAGGGCAAAGCTCACAGGTTCATGTCACTGACATCCTAATGAGAGGTGATTTATGTTTTCACTTCTGTCAACAGTTCCCATTACTACTCATTTTTATTATTTTACTAGTATTTGGCAATTGGTTGTTATTTTTCTTCATTTCACACAACAATAACTCTATAATGAGAAAACTTGCTCAGTTCACCGAGTTTCATTATAAAAAGCTTACACTGTATTTAATTGAATCAGTTACCAATTTTTTTTTAAATTTCAAAGTCAAAAAAAAGCAATCCTATTTAAAATTCTTATCACATAGTACCTATAGTTGGTATAATATCATCATGCATAATTTAGTAAGCAAATAATACTTTTAACTAATAAACTAGGAAACAAGGAATGCATAATAGATAGAGAATGTCATCTTCGCAGTCACTATTGAGTGCATTTGTTTCCAATTACTTTGTGGATATTATACACTCTAAGTGATACTCACCACAAACAACTTATCAACTAAACTATGTAAACTAACCTCCAGCGATGAGATAGGTGAAAGACTGGCGTCCATCGACAGACTCCGCGCTCTTCGTGGTTGGGTCAGTAGTTTCTTTGCGACGGTACGCAGAGAAATCCGGGATAGATATATCGGAGTGTGCGAAACGCACCTGACTTGGCACTGAAAGTTATATTGGCATGTGTTATGTAATAAAAAATGTCATCTTTATTATGAGAAATAACTTCTAAGACGCAATAAATGAGTGTGTAAAACTTACCACCAACACCAGTTGTAGCCTTCAAGCCCTGAATGGGCAAGGATCCGTGTAAAGAGTGCACGGTCGAGGTTTTAGGAAGGGGCTGGGACACCAGTTTGTCCGCAGGTGTGTAAACCACAACAGCAGGCTTCAGCCCATTGGCCACCACTTGGGAGGTGGCTTTGAAGTATGGCGACAGGTGCCCGGCTCTCACCACGGAATTCATTTTGCTATACTAATCGAAATCCGCAGCAAAATTGCTTTTTTAGATTTCGTAAGTACGACGGACAAGGTTTGCCGTTTGATAGAAAATTGTCACATAAACGTCAGATGTTTTTGTCACTGACAGTGACAGTAATGTTTTGGTGCAGCCTGATGTAAAAATAGTTTTGTTCCATTGCAAGGTAAATTTTAACTAGTCGTATCCTTAGCATAATTTACAAAAATATTTTTAAGAAGATGCAATACATATTACGTACAATATAATTTTAATTAATGTGTTAAACAATTTTATTTTTGGGTTAATGAAAAAAAATGTTATTGGAAGATTTATACTTTGCTAAATTTGTTTAATAGCCAACAAATAGGTAGCTCCAAAATTTAAATACAAAGTAAATATTTTATATTTGCTGGACTTTGCCTCAGATAGTTGTGTACTCGAAGCTATATTAGGATAAATAAAAAACATGTAGGTGCCTGGGACTCGGAGAGGTTGGCACACCCAATACTATTGTATACGTACTACTAGTTACGTAGTACGTATACAATAGTAAAATGTATGAATGAAATTAGTTTTTGTTTAGTTCGATCGGGGCACTGTGTTGTTTCGCGTACCACAAATTTATATGTAATCCTCTTTGAATTATTTTACTAGAACCAACCTGCTGCCATTATCACAGGTGATCTCGGATTAAACCCTACTGTACAATTACTTAGGTATATAGATTTTTCAGATCAGACAACACGTCATGTAGGTAGGTGTTGGACCTAAAAAAGAGGTGTTGACAGATTTGTGTAGGTATAGTCACCATAAAATGTAATAATATGGGGACAACAAATTACATTCCCTCTGTAGGTAGTACCCTTTTTCATGCGTACCGCTAGACATTGGAATCAGCTGCCCGAGTGGGTGTTCCCCAATGAATATAGTCTGGGTACCTTCAAGTCGCGAGTGAATCGGTTTCTTCTAGGCAAGCGTGCTCCACCGTAGACCGCATCTTCGCTTAACATCAGGCGGGATGGCGGTCAAACGCAAGCCTATCTACTATAAAAAAAAAAAAAAAAAACCATATGCATTTGAGATGTTAAAATTTTATTGACGATACCCTTAACTGTTGTTGCTGCAAGTACCAAACTAAAGTTTGTGGAATATGATTCGTCTTAATTGAAAATGTTTTCTTTGAGACCCTCCGGATTTCCAATGTATGCGATGACACTCAAATCACAAAGGTATACCTATATAATTATATATAGTTACTTAAGAGGAACCATGTACAATTGTACATTGTACAACCGAGCACTTAAGACAACTGCATGCAAATCTTTACGGTACTTACATTTATATATCTACTTAAAGTGCCTGTAGACCTATCTATAAGTCAAGTTTAAGGTCCCCATCTTCCAAATGAGTCACCATTATTCATAGAAGCGAGTCTCTTGGGTAGATACGCGTCAGGCGGCAAGGCACCAGCAAGGTCAAGGCATCTATTTCCGCTCGAGGTCCTGTGGCTTTCGCTCCACAAGGTCGATCTATCGATTTTCCTTTCGAGCCTTGCTGCGTCACGTAACTTTGATTTGATGAATTTTGTGTTATTTTTCACCCGGGCCTCAGGAAACGACCGGGATCACGGTATACACAATCACAAAGGACGCTATAGTTTCTTGTTGACAAAGTCTAAGGTCAAACTTGCAAAGCGCTTAATTAAAAAAACTAACTATTAAAATTTGGTCATGTACTTTAGTGTTTTAATTATTCGTACGACTGTGACTGTGTACGTTATTGCACCAGAATACGTGATAGTTTAACTTTTTTGTTCTTGTTGCTTTTTTATCATCGCTTGAATGGCGATTAAAACATGGTGACCCCATAGGGCTTCGCCATCTCAGTGTTTACTACGTTGAAACATTCGATTGTGAGTCTAATTAGTCCTATTAATGTAACCTACTATTTTTCGGCACAATTATCTGATAGATACTGCATTGGTACATGCGGTAAGTAGATGTCGTAACCTTAATAATCGTATCTCATTCGATACTTTTCGGGAACAGAACCCTAAACAAGACTAGATTTCACTGAACTTCTTTGTAAGTACAAAAAAAAGAAAAAAAGGAAACAAAAAGGAAGCTTTGTAACTTGTAAAACAGTTTTTTTTTTTCAATGTCAGTTTTTTTTTTTTTTTTTTTTTTTTTCTTTAGTTTTGGCGTCGCGTTTTAGCATTTGCCAGTGTCAAGTATTTATATATTTTCAAGTTTCAAAAGATATATAAGTGTCCTCGTAGCTAGTTATAGTCAAAGTCCAGTCTTAGTCAAGTCCAGTCTGTGTCAGTCATGCTTTAGTAAAGTAGTGGCGACTTTACTATAAAGCTTCGATGGAGATTTGGAAGCAACACGAAAAGTCATGTTTCACCACATTTTATCATTTTCCCACACTCGCGCTTGTAATTCGGCACTTTATGAATAAAACACCACCATTTTTATGCATAAACACTCGACAAAACACTAGTTTTGGAAAAAAATACAACGGAGCGACACGACTCTTCCCGGTTTTTTGGCGGGAACGCGGGAAGAGTCGTGTCGCTCCATTGTATTTTTTAATTTGATTGATATTTGATATAATGTGGTGAAACATGAGTTTTCGTGTTGCTTCCAAAACTCCATCGAAGCTTTGTAGTAAAGTTGCCACTACTTTACTAAAGCATGACTGGAATTAACTGACACGAACTGGACTTGACAAAGACGACTTTGACTAAAACTAGCTACGATGGCACTTATTTAACTTTTGAAACTTGAAAATATATAATTACTTGACACTGGCAAATGCTAAAACGCGACGCCAAAACCAAAGAAAGAAGAAGACTCTTCCCGCGTTCCCGCCAAAACCTCCAATGTCAGCTTTGCTTATGTATAAAATGTAGCTTGATTACTATTCATTATTCAACCAATCAGTGGCGTAGATATCTAAGGTCATGATGCAAAAAAATGAGGGCCCTATTTAAAAACTGGTTCGTTTTTGGTTAAGTGACTTATTTTTATGTGACTAACATAACTTTTCAATAAGTAAAGTTGGCAACACTGTACCATCAACAGAAAGAATTGGCTTAATGACTAGTATTCATGGCCAAAAATAAATTTAAAAAAGAAACAAAGAATTTAGGGGTAATACCTAAAAGTTTGAATTGCTTTTAACTGAATATCCACTATTACAGTTTTGTGTTGCAATTTATTATTAGTAGTTATATTTAAAGTGGGAGACATTATAAAATCAGTTCAGTGCTAGACTTCAGTTAGCTTAGTTGATGCTCAAGGTCCGAAGGTCCTCCGAGTTTGAAAGCACTTGCATGGCAGTTCCTAGCCCTTTCGTAGCTAAACTTCGAAGTAAGGTCGTAAGTATAATTGTTAAGATACCACCCACCTACCGTAATAAGTTTAAGGGCCAAGTCCTCGACCGTGGGAACTTCTGCTTGAACATCTACATTGATATTTTCCACTCACACAGACGTACATACGTCTGACGTTAGATTTGAATACATTGACGTCACGCTAAAATAGATAAGGAGAGTTAAATTACTATAGCCACGAGCAAGAAGGAGACAGAATGTTTATTCCTATTGCCGAAAGCGGATTTTACATTGATTATCTGTTACATTATGACAGAAGTTTTTTTTTTGTTTTGGCATCGCGTTTTGAATATTTGACAGTGTCAAGTGTTTTATATTTTCAAGTTTCATAAAGCAACCGTGGGAACTTATGATTACATTGATATTTTCGCTCTGGAAACGAATAAATCTACCTTCGGTGTTTCGTACAAATTAAATGTTCATTACGACTTCGTATTCGTATGACGTTTGATGAAAGTCACAGAGAACACGAATGTATTTAGTAATAGTTAGTTGCATCGCGTAGCCTGCGGGCACGTAGCAAGTAGGCAGCAAAGGGTGGGGCGTAGATGGAGAAAACAATGGGGCCGATGGGTTTTTGAGATATTAAATGAAAACCGTTTTAATATCGGGCACCATCTTTATTCACCGTTCAGAACCGACGCCTTCCCATAGACCACACGATTCAACATTTTCCATAGAGTAAGGTGGACCGCACACGGATAAGGCTTACTACATACATTACAATATATTTAACATGGGTTAGCTAGTCTACACTAATAATATTATTATAATCATCGAATTATCGATGAATATAATATTGTAAAGGTTCTGTCATTTTTTGTTTATCTACGTTAGTATTGCATGTACATGAACATGATTATTTTTGCACGGCGCAATGCAGAATATGGCGCTCTTTGAGTTTTTTAATATCCATTTATCCATTTTATACCCATTTACGCAATAGGTATGAATTATGAAAAACTTCTGGACCCATTTTAAAAAAGTAGTTTAGAGTAATTACTATGAGGCTATATTTATTACTAGAATTTAATTAAAAAATAAATGTCCACCCGTGCGAAGCCGGGACGGGCCACTAGTCACTACATAGTATAAAACAAAGTCGCTATTTTTGTCCGTCTGTTTGTCTGTATGCTTAAATCTTTAAAATTACGCAACGGATTTTGATGCGGTTTTTTGTAATAGGTAGAGTGATTCAAGAGGAAGGTTTTTATGTATAATAACATCTATTAAATAATGGAGAAATACTGTTATTTTCAGGGTTTCTAATGTGGTGTCGTAAATTCTAACATTTCTTGCCGCTTACATTGCGTACGCAGGCTTAACCTTACAGGATTTATAAAAATAATGTACTAAGTATTGTACACCTTGAAAAGGTCTACAGAAAAGTCCGTGATGGTATATGTCTATCTCTTATCGATATCCCACAAAACCATTTTTTGTCATTTACTTTTTACGGCAAATAATAGCTAATTTTCGAAGCGATTTTAAGCACTACAGCATTATTCCTTATTTAATTAAATACTATAAATAGATTGTTGATTTAACATAGATTTATATGGCCTTTTACAGCACATAATTTCTTTGAATATTTTCGAAGATATTACAGATTTAAAAATACATTGCGTAGCGTTTGCGGCGGTACCTATAGGCCGGCAGCCGCCGACCGCAGCGCGACGCGACGCGTTCCTATAAATAGCGCGTCGGAGGCCGCACTTCTCGCTATAATAATTTGAATTTGGAAGCGATTGGACGTGGTTTTCGGAGCTCTCTAGCAAGGATAATAACATGACTATGTAAATATTGACTATCAAAAAGTGATGTGGTGCATCCTATTTTGATAAATAAACATATTGATTTTTTTCGAATTTTGCACCCGTGCGAAGCCGGGGCGGGTCGCTAGTTAATTATAAATACAAACAAAAAGATAATAATTAAACTACTGAAGCGTGTAGAGGTAACAAACAAACACAGACATTTTCTTTTCCGTCCTTGCTTGTTTCCCATTTTTATAATATTATGTACACAAGATGAATAATAAAAAATAAACAAAAAAGCGTCTGTGCACTAATCACTGATTCACTCCACTAAATTACATAAAAGCGTCAATATCGCGGTAACGTATCATTTACTCAAACTAAAGAGGTAAGACAACAAAATAATACGACCGAGCGCGGTCGGTCGGTATTTAGTTGCACACTAGAAGAATCAAAATACAAAACGGCCGGGAAGCATGCGCGCGGTGCTCGGTACCGCCGCCGCCGCGCGCCCACCTCTTGCGGCCTCTCGCGACATGCTATAGGTACACTTGTCTCGTGACGTCAGATTCGTCAGAGAGATTGATTCTTCGAAGAGAGAGATGGTTTGTAGCGCCTACCAAAATAAAACAGCAACAGACGTAACGCAGAAAAGAGGTTTTCAGCAGGCACTATCAGAAATTTTCATCAAACTATCCGTACTTATCTGCTAATAGAATAAACAAAACGTACAATAAAAGGTCTAAGCCTTAAATGTATCTGCATCAAAGTTAGCATCTATAAAATTGCGCCTTTCCTATAATTTTTTTGATATCAAGATTACGGTTTAAAAATAATTTGGCCATATTCTATTTCATAATTTCAAGAAACGAAAAGCGTTTGAAACTATTTTTTCTCCAAGCATAATAATTCAGGATATGTATTATAGTATTCATTAATTTCAAACTTCCACATGATGTATAACGTCACAAAAAGATTGACAAAAACACATCGATTGCCTTATTTCACAAGACTTGCCCGTTAACGTTGATGTAAACAACAATGACCTAACCCTTTTCAAGGTTTGTAATAAAAATTTAAGTTTAACTTAATTATGCAAGTTTGAAACTAAACTTTACGTTTATCTCATGGTCATCGTGTTTATTTCCTACTTGATGCAGGTATTAGATATGTTTGTAGCAATGGTAGATTCTCAAATGTGGGTAAGTATGTTAATATCTAATATTAAGTTATAAAATATGAATAATAAGAACACAATTAAGTACTAATTGCGTTTTGGAGGGAACGCGGAGAGTCGTGTCGCCCCGATTTTTTTTCAAAACTAGGGTTTTGTCGAGCGTTTGTGGTGGTGTTTTATTCATAAAGTGACGAATCACAAGCGCGAGTGTAGGAACATGAAATAATGTGGTGAAACATGACTTTTCGTGTTGCTTCCAAAAGTCCATCGAAGCTTTATAGTAATAGTTGCCACTACTTTACTAAAGCATGACTGTACATGATCAAGACTGGACAACTTATGAAACGTGAAAATATAAAACACTTGACACTGGCAAATGCTCAAAACGCGACGGCAAAGAAAAAAAGTACTAAGTACCTACTACTACTACCTACTACTACTCGCTCTCTACTCTCTTCTACTACTTTTTGTATAATATATGTATTAAGTTTTATGGTAAGTGATGGTGTGGTAACTGGCACACAAGTGTCAAACGCTGTCAAAGGTGCTTGGCGGCAAATTTAGCCAGTTAGCTAACTAGCCAATCTAGTACTGGAAAGTACTCTACCACCATGCTATGGTTTCCTCACGAAGCTTTCCTTCACCGGCAGCTCAAGCTCATTGTTGAGTTGCGCCATCTACGCCTATCACTGGCGACATGCAGCGCGTCATACACCGATGTGTCGAGTGCGGTGCGAATCTGGTCGGACCAACGCATCGGGCTACGGCCTCGTGTTCTCTTGCCATCGACTTTCCCCGTAACCATCAGTTTTTCGAGATTGTCGTTTTCCTTTCTCGCTATATGGCCATAATACTCAAGAACACGCTTGAGACAGATGGTAGAGAGCCTTTTCGTGATCTTAAGCTGCTGAAGTATTGATACGTTGGTCCGATGTGCTGTCCATGGTATCCTGAGCATCCTTCTCCAGCACCACATCTCAAATGCATCAATACGCTCGCGATCCGCCGCTTTCAGAGTCCACGTCTCAGCTCCATAAAGAAAGATAGGGAAGACCAGAGTCCGGACCAGTCTCATCTTCGTCCTCAATTTCACACCTCTATTCTTCCACACTTTGTCAAGCTGAGACATAGCACTCATTGCCATTGCAATCCGCCTTCGCACATCTGTTCCGCTGGAGCCTTTATTGTTGATGTTTGAGCCAAGATAAACGAAGTCGTCAACAATTTCCAGGTTCGATGATCCAGTGAGGCTCAGAGATCTGGCACGATCCACAACCATGATTTTGGTCTCAGACCTATTAATGGAGAGCCCAAGGGTTTTACTGATCTGCTCCATCTTATTCAATAGCAGTGACATTTCACTTTCATCCGCAGCCAATAGTGTTGTATCATCGGCGTATCGGAGGTTGGTGATCTTTTCTCCGCCAATACTAACACCTCCATCCCAGCCGTCACAGGTTTCTCGCATAATGTACTCTCCGTATGCATTAAAAAGTATGGGCGAAACGATGCAGCCCTGGCGGACACCTTTTCCGAAACAGAAAGGTTGGGATATTACTTCATCAATTCTGACTACTCCTTGGCTGGAATGGTAAAGACCTTGGAGCAATGCGGTCAGATGGTTTGGAACACCCAACAAATAAAAATATATGTATAAAAAAAATGGTTATATAAATATAATGTATACAGGGTTATATGCTTTGGGCGTACTAAGCCGAGAGGGGCTCATTGTACTTATCATTATGAACAACTTACTACGGAACCAACACCGAAATGGTGAAAAAAATTCAGCTGTTTCATAGATTCTGTTGTTTTTTTTACCTAAACCGGCGGTATGCGTGTTTGTTTGTGTTTTTACCTATTTTGTAATTACCTATATAGTTTACGCTGCGACGGCTTCATGAATTTGAAATAAATTTGTAAACTAGATATTTTTTTTACTGTTGACAGGCTAGGTGTTTATCAACATTTTACTCGTTGTTAATTCACGTGGTCGATGATGGTAAACACATTTAACTTGGAATGGAGTGGGGCTGCCGGAACACACCGATTTTACCTGAGGCTGGTAGCTACGCAGTACCAAAAAGTAAGTGCCAATCACATGCTTTATATTTTTAACCGACTTCAAAAAAGGAGGAGGTTCTCAATCTCAGAATCTTTTTTCTACGTACATGTTATGTTCACCGATTGCTCAAAGACGCCTCGCTGCTTCATTGGAGCAGTGCGTTTAGTTGACCTAAGGGTCATGGAGTCGGTTTTTTTAATTGTGAATTTATTTCTCCCTGGATAATGCGGGTGAAACCGTGGGGCGCAGTAAGTAATATAAATAAGAATAGAAAAGCAATTTTGTTCATAGATGCTTTGCAGCCTTCAGTCGATCGGTCCCGGATGCGCTCAAAATACGTGATAGTATCGTAGTTCGACTCATTTCAAGCCATTTCTATTCAACCAGTAGGCGTCGCTTGATTTGTTATCCTGCTAATACTGTGTTTATTATTTCCTTTGTCTAGGTCTGTGAAGGCGCCGCGTATCCAATTTCGAAACTCTATTTGTATTAGCACGAACCGTTTTTCGCTATAATATAACTTGCATTGTGTTACGCACTAGGATGGATAGATGGCGCTACTTGTATGCTCTTTTAACAATCTGTTTTTCTAACACAGTTGTAACCCAGGTTAAGTCGTTTTAAGGACGCCTGGAGGGAAACCTCCACATCAGCTGGACGATGGAAATGCTGCCACACCTGGAAAACACAGACAGACCTTGTCGTATCGGAAATTTTAATAATTACAAAAAAAAACCACCAGTGCGAAGCCGGGACGGGCTTAAACTCGTGATTACAATGCGAAAAATAACCGGCCAAGTGCAAGTTGGACTCGCGCATGTAGGTTTCCGTACCATTATCTATTAAAACGGCAAAAAATCACGTTTGTTGTATCTTAAATATTTATTTTATTCTGTTTTTTAGTACCTATTTGTTGTTATAGCGGCAACAGAAATACATCATCTGTGAAAATTTCAGCTGTCTAACTATCACGGTTCATGAAATACAGCCTGGTGATAGACCGACAGACGACGGACGGATAGCGGAGTCTTAGTAATAGGGGCCCGCCTTACCCTTTACCTTAACCCTAAAAATAAATTGGTAATATATACCTACACAAAATTTGGACTGACGCTAACTAAACTGATGCACATAAGAAGCGCTTTCAGATCCAAGATCAGAACTATAATTTTGATTTTTTAATATTGGTATCAGCCATCTTATATATTCTTTTATTTTTAGTATTTAGGTTGATGCCTACCTAAGTATATACAGATATTTCATAGCCAATTTTAGCCGCAAAACATTTTTTTTTTAAATAAATAGGCCTACGTTTGAACGCCATCTCACCTGATGTTAAGTGATGATCAGTGGCGGCCTTAGGAGGTGGCAAGCAGGGCAACCGCCCGGGGCCTCGCTCTTGCAGGGGCTCGCGAAAAGTCTTTACCATATACCTACCAATGTATGTGTATGTCGCACCTCGCCAAAACCCCCCCTGAACGCACGGTTTCATTATTAGTGCAAGCATATTACGGCCACTCAAGCACTCGCTAATTTTTTAGTAAAACGGACTCAAAGAAAAAGGCCCTCACAATGATCTGTCGCCCCGGGCCTCGCAACAGCTAAGGCCGCCGCTGGTGATGATGCAGTACGCTTGCCTAGAAGATAGCTAGCTCATTCTACTGTCTAAAGGTCCGCACAATGAACGTAGAATCGAATCGTTTCGTTTGGAACGTCATCGTCCATGAAACGATGGCATGGGGAATTAGACCATGTAGATATGAGGCACACTGTCCGAAATGAATTAGAAAATATTCCGTAAAAGTTTCCTTCTGCCCCTAACATTTTCATGGCTACAGCGCTGCGCTTTGTACTTACAGTTTGCGTCCGTGAGTCACACAGTGCCTAATAACACACATTGATTTGCTCCACAGGCCAAAAACAGTCCACTATTACAAACGTTACTGACACAAAAATCGTGAGGTATTCATAAAAATTCACGAAAAATTTTGCTTGACTACCTACATCTGTTATCAGGCATTATTCTGGTACAATTCTTTTCTGTGGTATCTTGTTTAGGTACAACATAATTATTCTAATATTATAAAAGCGAAAGTTTGTGTATGCTTGTTGTTTCTTTACGTTCACTTAACTGATTTGAATGAAATATAGAATGCACATACCTAGCTTATATCCTGTAAAAAAATAAAACGCGGGTAAAATCGCGGGGCGTAACTGGTTAAAATAAAATGTAAACAATTACTAAGACATTGAATTTTTTGGCGGACACGCAGAAAAAACGTGGTGCTATATTTATGTACATAAATTGTAGGTAATTTCATAATTATAATTCTTTACAAAAATAGTTTTTCTGTCTGTTTATGGCATTTTTTATTGAATAAAATTCCGGGAGAAGCTTTAGGTTTCCGAAATACAGTTATCAATAGTTTGGAGCCAATAGGTTTATTTTAAAGTGCCCCCAACATTCATGCCAAATAAAATTATATTTTATTAATTATATATTTTTATCAAAATAAAACTTAGTTACAAACTAATTTTTTTTAAATTTTTAATTCTTCTACCGTTTATCACTTAACTGTGGTCATCGTATACCTACATACCTATCACGCACACAATTTACGTTCATCCTTGACTGCTCTACTCACACTATCAAAAAATTTATCAACGCATTCGTTACGTGGATCTACGTACAATTATTTTTGTTGCAGGCATTTGTTTTTATTATTGAAAATTTGTATAATTTTAAAACTGAAATCCTTTTTTGATATGTAATGCTACGGATTGAATACTCACGCATTTATTTGTAATTTGACCTTTTATGTGAGATTCTGGTGTCTCTATTACCATTTCTAAACAAAAGATATGTAAAAAAAAAGGTATTTAAATTAAAATAAACATAGTTGTTTAAAATGAAATACGTATTACCTATTTACTCACTCATGAATATTACTTATTATAAAAAGCAACTTTTAATGGTTTAAGCGACCTTCATCGTGCATTTGAATATTTCCGTGGTGCTAACAGCATACTTGGTCACGCACACAAAATTATTCTAAATAAGAGTGCGTAAAATCTACATTTTAAAGTTGCGAGAAAATGTTAATAGATGGCGTGGCACGGCGCTACTTTACAGAATGAACGGAGTTTAGGATTCGCTAGGCGAGATGCGTTTCGTGTGGTGTTGAATAACTATAACTACATATGCGCGGGGGCACTCTAGGGGGCAGAGTTGTAATCGGTCCAATTCGAACGCGGACGGCTATGCTCATGTTCATTCCTCTATGAATTTATTACCATTTGTCGCATTTGACACGTCATAATACTTGCATGACGGTGCGTCGATACTGTATGTTAGAGCAATTAGCGACAGAAGCGAAAACTAGTTTAACATTTTCACGGATTTAAACAATCGGTTCTGATAGAGTAAATTTATATTTCTGAAAAACATAACGAGGGCGTGAGCAGATAATGTCTTCTAATGTAAAGTTTATACACACTTCAGCTGCATTGCTTTTGTAATATTTGATTTTTTTACATTGGCTAGTTTCCAAATTGCCTGGTCATTTGGCAACTTTTCTATTCAGCCGACACCTGTCTTGGATTCAGTCTGCAAAGTTCAGAAAACCTTTTTTTTATTGTAGTTGCAGACAGAAACATTTCCGTGTGTTTTATATTTAGGTGGGGTGTAGATTAGGTACATAAACACCAGTGCTCAAGGCAAAGGGCAAGGGCGAAGCATTCTCAATGTTATATTTACGACTTGTTTCAATGGCATTGTGTGTACTGGATTTTATTTTAATGAAGTTCATAATTATTAGAGGTACCTATGTGAAAAACTAATCGTAAATAAATTCATAGAAGAAAAAACAAGTAGGAAGTGTGATTTTTAGTCAAGGTCTTCGTTTATTTGTTTTGTCTACGAACAGGAATTTATCAAGCAGGGGACACTTTACATCATTGCAATGGTGATTTTCCATAATTATTTATTAGCTGTGAATATTTTATCAGACCGCTACTAACAGTATGACGTTTTTTTAATAGTTGTCACTTTAGGTGTTTGGTACATAACTCACCTTATCTTACTCATACACCATATCTCACCCTCGACTGTGTGGTCGAAGATGTTAAACACACCTAGCCTGGAAGGGAACTGGCTCTCAAGTGAGGCTACCGGAACACACCGTTACGTGCTTGGCGGCAAAGTTTCAACGTGAGGGTGGTAGCTAACCAGCCGAGTACCTTATTTTATTATGAACCCACGCCCTTCGGCGTGAGAACCGACCGCGCTAACCACTGAGCTATCATCGCTACAAATGCTCCAATAACACGTACAGAAGATAGATCTAGCAGTAAAATGTATTTTTATATGTCATATAGGTTGCCTGGAACAGATCGCTTTAAGCGATAAGGCCGCCAATTGTTACACTAGCTTTTTAGTCTATCTAGTCTATTTAGTCTGGCTTTTTTTTTTGTTTTCTATTGTATTGGTATCTATATACAGTTTTTGGTGTAAACAATAAAGTGTTTTTCTATCTAGCTATACCTAAATATATAAGTACGTAATTATTCACTACCAATTCCTTTTTACTAGAAGAGGTTTATTCGTCAGGTAATTCCATCCGATTTAACAATACGGTTAAATAATTTTTTTTTACTTTATTTAGTGTGTAGTAGTTATAATAACAATTTTATATCGTTGCGAAGTCATGGTTATTATTACAGTAGTATTTTTTTTAAGATTGGGTAAACCACATACGTTTTACCTTATAAAATCGGTGGGTGTGCGTGTTTGATGAGTCATAATAAATTAAATTTGTAAAATTAATGAAGTAGGTATGCACATTGTAACTACCTACTACCAAACCATATGGTTTTACCCGCAACCCCGAAAAAAGATCAATACTTCCGAGATAAAAGTTGATGTGCAGGGGTAAAAAATATAGATATATAGTTAGTGTTACAACATCTCCCGTCTGTTTCTTATTATCTCGTGTTTTTTGGTTCTTGGTTGCCTGGAAGGGATCGCTCTTAGCGACAAGGCCTCCACTTGTGGCACTAGCTAATAAGATTGTACTTTTTTTCTGTTTTTGGTGTGCACAATAACGTTTTTATCTTTTTTTTTGTTTGACTTGCTAGGTGTTTGACCATAGCTCCTTTGATATTAAGTGATGGCGTGATCGAAGATGGTAAAGCACCCTTAGCCTGGAATGGAACTGGCTTTCAAGTGAGGCTGCCCGAATACACTTTTAGGTCCTTGGCGGCAGATTATTAACTTGAGGGTGGTAGCTAGTCAGCCGAGTACTAGAACTTCCCTACCACCATGACACGGTTTCCTCCTTTACCGGCAGCTCGAGCTCATTCTTGGGAGTTGAAATCACGCCCTTCAGCATGTTAACCGACCGCGCTAACCACTGGGCTATCATCGTTACTAAAACTTAGATAATAATAATGTTAATGTTATTTTCTTTCTTCAAACTTTCAAGTGACGTTTCTATAAGTAAGAAAATCCCCATTACTATTAATCCATTCATACCTAGCAGGATATAAGTTCTATCCTTTTACATTAACATCGTCATAGCTATTTTCAATATCACATTATTCTTTTCTTGTGACAAAAGTTACTTAAAAGTTCATTACTTTGCATGAATTCTTAAAATCTGCTGGTTTGGTCACCATTTTCATTACCATTTTGAATATTGAACAAAGGCATGTATCTATTAAAATCAAAATCCAGTTTTCCGACAAACTTGCAATTAATAATTTTGAAATTGTCAGAAATAATTCAACTATTTTTTTTTCTTTGATTTTGGCGTCGCATTTTGAGCATTTGCAAATGTCAAGTGAGTAATATTTTCAAGTTTCATAAGTTAAATAAGTCGCCTTGTAGCCATAGTTATAGTCAAAGTTCAGTTTTCGTCAAGTCTAGTCCGTGTCAGTCAAGTCCAGTCATACTTAAGTAAAGTAGTGGCGACTATACTATAAGCTTCGATGGAGTTTTGGAAGCAACACGAAAAGTCATGTTTCACCACATTATACCATTTTTCCACAATCGCGCTTGTGATTCGGCACTTTATGAATAAAACACTACCATTTTTATATACCAAAAAAAACTTGAAAAAACACTAGTTTTAGAAAAAAAATACAACGGGGTGACACGACTCTTTCCGCGTTCCCGCCAAAACTAATTTCAACTATTAACCTTCATGGCATCATTAAAAGATCAAAAAAGCTTTTCCAAAGGAGGTTGAATATTCATCGATCACAGGCGATGGGGCCGCGAACGGATACCTTACGGGGCCCAAGGCCAGAAGGAAACGAGTTTTGGACCGGTACCATCATAATACCTTACCGATGAGTTAGACGTACGCTTAGGGACGGGGAGAGACAATTTTATACAGCAGACCAGTTCTGATCTGGCGAACAGGTCGATTAAAAAATCTTCACCTTGTGGTTAAAAACACTTCACCTAGTGGTTTAAAATACTTCACCTAGGGTATTATTGACTTTTAGTCTCATTAGCTGTCATTTACCACCGCTGACCGTAGTTCATTTTAGAATTGCCCTGGACGGTAGCGGAGGTCAGTTAAATTCTGAATTGTCTATGGTATTTTTATATGGTTGAAAAGCTAGGTGTTAGCTATAGCTAGCACCTGATGTTAAGTGACTATAAAGTTTCAAACTTTTAATAACTTTTATATTGTGACGGATTTGCTATCCTTTTAAATACAATAATATAGAGCAAGCGTCAAACTAGGTACATACTTATACTAGTACGATTTTTTTTGTACAACATAATGTTATTACGGTACCTTTTGCACGTGTGCCTTAATCGCATATTTTTTTTAGGTTCTTTGCCCTTCTAATGATGTTTCTGTTTATTGTTAGATACCTCATTGTTATTACTATCTAGCCTAGTTGAGACTAATAAGTAATTTTAATATAACTTAAATTGCTAAGTAGAGTATAAACGAAAAATGCGTCCATTAACACTTTTCTTACTGTCTCTATTAAGGGGAAGACACTTTGTTCATGTGATCTATAATATGTAGTAGGTACTCACTGCACTGACATTACAAACTTAATACACTAACTCGAAAGGACTCGCATGTACCTACTGAATATTTTGCTTTGAATGCTGGCTTAAGTTTCAAAAACAAAACACAATGAATTTTTGTTGATCCCACCTCTCGATCAACTTTGATCGATGACCCCCCACCCTATTTCTCATAGTTGTATACTTACTTCAACTGTTCTCACGTGATCCCGGCCCCATATTAGAACATCAAAGCAACCTGTCATGCCAGAACGAGACGTGTCAACTGCTTTTGCCACCTATATAGAGCTATATAGGCACCGAATCCAACATCTATTCATAGTGGGAATGTCGCCAATTTTTCTTACTGAAATTATGTCACGTGTCAGCATCTTTTATTAGTTCTTTTAAAAAAATTATTAAATAGTAAAGTCTAAGATTACCTTATGCGGGTTAAATTACTATTTTTATTAGGTGATTTAAGAGCTACAAATTTAATGCTTTGTTACAATTACAAAATTGTTGTTAATTAAATTTTCTCTATATCTATAATTTTACGAGTTATCTGTATATATTTTAATCGATTTATATTCGGTTTGTTAAGTTTAAATAAATAAATAAATAAATAATAAATATCATAGGACTAACTAAGCAGAGCTTGTGCTATGGAAGACAGATAACTGATAGAATACTTAAATACTTTTTTTTTTTTTTGTAAATACATACTTATAATACATACAGTACACCCAGACACAGAACAAACATCGATGTTAGCCACACAAATGTTAATCCTGAGTGGGAATCGAACCCACGCCCTTCAGCTCTCGAAGCAGACACACTACCAATGAACCAACAGTTTGCTTTAGGTTATTTTCGCTTTCATTAGTTATTACTTTGTTCGGTGAATAAACGTATATTATATGATAATGTTACGATGATAACACGAGTAGATATCCAAAACAATGAATGTTCTAGTATATTTTTTTTAAATTTGTAATTATTATAAAGGATACCTTTATAATAATTACAGGATTATACGAAAGTACAATAGCAAAAAAACGTAATTACGTAATTTATTTATTTAAAAAAATATATATTTCGCATATAAATAAAAATTCATAAAATTATAGTTGATTTTAACTGATAGAGATACAAATTTACTGATATTGAACTTAACTTGAATCAAACCTCTATTACTAACTAACTACTAACAATGTTTACTTTTAGTTCGGTCAGCCACTATTGAAGGTTTTCCCGAAATCATTTTGTTTTAAAAGTATTATTTTAAAATAAGATATAATACATATATTTTATCCAATCACTTCGTATTTTATTTATCTGACTGTGACTTAAATACGGGAGATAAAGTTAAGGCATCAGCTGTCAAATTATAATGGTGTTTCCAAGGCTCAATTAGAGGGCCATCTCGAAATATGGGTCAAGGTACGTAGCTGATAAGTACTGATAAGGGAACATATTGGAACGTCGCGTCGTGTCGTCTGAAATATATCACAATGTTCACGGCTTTAATAGAAAATTGAATTTATAGCACAGTGTGACCTAAACCCGCACTTTACACACGCTTTTCCGTGACTTAAATAGTCCTTTTTTGCACGGAAAAGCGTGTGTAAAGTGCGGGTTTATGTCACACAGCTATAAAATAGTATACGATACTCGTGACTTAAGTAGTCGATTATTGCACGGCGTTTAGCACCCTCGCTACGCTCGGGTGCTAACTTCACGCCGTGCAATAATCGACTACTTAAGTCACACGTATCGTAATATACTAATAAAAGTAACATAGCTAGTTATTTGACGCAAACAATGATCACTTTTTTTCATAGTTGACAAGCTAGTTGTTTGATCACAGCTTACCTGATGTTACGTGACGGTGTGGTCGAAGATGCACTTAGCTTGGAATGGAATGGATCATATCAACCTGATGGTGTTCCTTGTAGAACTCTGTTGGTTAGCTTCCGCTGTTTAATTGTAGTTAAAGTGTTTAACATCTTTGACTACACTGCCACTTAACATCAGGGGAGTTGTGGTCAAACGCCTAGCTTATTAACCATAAAAAACATCTTTAAACAATAGAATAATTTTTAGTTTTTTTATACTTAGTTATACTTAGTGAATTTTATAAAATTTATTTACAAACAATTATATTTATCCAATTAGCCAACTATTGGAATCAGTCAAAAAAAAACACATTTTTTATAGCGCTGTGAAACCTTCACAGCTTGAGTTCGACTCACACTTTACCGGCTAAAACTGAAAGACCAAAAGATACAATAAATAGATTATATTTTTCTAAAACAAATGTGAATATTTTATCCATTGATGGCAGCAGCAGTCATTATCTGTAAGCATGTGTTCAGCACATTTTATCCGTACACTTCCTGCCGAACATTTTGTACAACTTTTTAATCGACTTAAAGCTGTATAAGAGTATAAAATAAATACTAATTATGTTTATCATCGGGTCTTAATCGCGCACAAAATGCCATGAAAAAAAAATGTATTGTTTATTTATGATCCCTGGGTGTTTACGTTTATAATTGAACCCGGTAGGTGACGCTGCAATCGAGTTCTTTTAATTTTTTTTATTTTCAAAGTAGGATAATCTTTGGCGTGGCCGCTAGTAGGTATGTAATGTACGTAAGTTAGTCTTGCAAAAACATGAAAATGGCTCTACTGATTTTGATAATCTTTTTTGTGAGTGTTTTCATCTGTATACCTTGATGGCCTAGAGTTCCCAGTTTGTGTATCTACACAACGGAAACTGGTAGGTAGAGCTGCAAGCGTGGCGCGGTTAAACAAGTAGACAATAAATAATTTGTAAAAAAATAACACAAAAAAAGAAAACAATAAAAGTGCAATATTTCCCAATTGACACAAATCGGCCCGACTCCGCTCTACGTTTAAGTTGCTTTCAATTTTGCTGATTAAGCCAACCGTTAGTATGTCTGTCTATTCGTGTGACTTGAGTTGTATTGAATTGATGTTTATGAAATTTAGTTGGCAGTTTTTAATTATAAATGCGATTTCTGTTTTTAAATGAGCCAATTAGACAGAAACAATAGTACATGTTTGTCGTCTGAAGTCATCTCCTGTTACTGCACATAAAAACATCCACCTAATATGAAATGATTACATAAGATAAGATTAGAGCATTGCAAATATATTTTTGCACATGCAATTTCGTAGCATAGCTACGACGTAGCCGTAGCTGCATAGCTACGATGCATTAATGCATATCGTAGCAGTTGCGTAGACATGTCTACAGATAAATGCATTTAAAATTTGTTAAGGAAAAAAAGATGTTTTTATAGTCGACAGACAGGCTGTTTGACCACAGCTCAACTGAAAGGTGCGGTCGAAGAAAAAAAATTTGAAAAGAATTAAAATTTAAATAAGAATTCGGTATGAACCATAGGTATGCTAGCAGGAATAATATGTTTATTCTAACTTTTTACACCACTGGCTATTTTTTCTTCAATAGTATAAATAAAATATTGCTCATACCAAATGACGTAAAAATTACACACAGCGCCATCTAGCCTTAAAATAAACTAAGCTTGTACCATGAAAACTAACTATTTAATAAAACACTGAGATTATCTATTTAATTTTAAGGTCAATTGATAACAATGTGTACATTATCACATTATCTAAAAGTAAGTAAATAAAATAAGTAAGTAAATTAAAACGTCAAAATCCAAGATGATAAAAATAATACTTTGAAACATAAACAAAAGCTTTACACTACAAGTCGGACATAAAAAAGTACAAAATAATTAATCTATTTAAATGTGATATAGTCGCTGATCTCAAAGAATTCTTGTAACTATTGATGTTGTCAAAAATTGGATGGATGGATGTTTGTTACTCTTTCACGCTAAAACTACTGAACGGATTTGGATGTAATTTGATATGGAGGTAGCTGATACCCTGTATTAACACATAGGCTACTTTTTTATCCCGAAAACATGTAGCAAGTAACACTGCGGGGCGCAGCTAGTAGTACATAAAAGATACTAAAGAACCGACCCAAAACTCCTAGCACTAAAACGAAAACATGTTTTTTATTTTGTCTCTTAACTTGTTACTACTAGAAAGCGCAGATAAAGCTTGCAATTAACACATCATAACGTTTAGGTATAGTGTCCATAAATTCGCTTCAACGATAACAAAGGTGCTTTTGTATAATGTTGAATAGTGTTAGCGGATAATATAAAAGCCTATAATTATAGTCTAGCATTCTTGTGCCGTGCGCCGGCGCATTTGGCGTGATATGAGATGCGCGTGAGAATGTGCGGGTAACGAACTCGGGATCTCGTTCACAACATGCGACACGTCTAACGCAATAAGAACTGCAAAAAGTAAGTTCGAATCAAGCATTTAACGTCATTTTATATGTCAATACAACTTGTCAAGTTAGTTATTCTTAAGGTCTTTGCGTTTTTTTGGTGACGTTTAATTTATGTGATTAATACTGTGTCATTTTTAATTTTGACTTGTATTTACATAATACAACATGGCAAAAATAAAATATGTTAATAATAAAATTAGATTGGAGTATATCTTATTTTTTTTTTCTTTTTGTCCAGTGTCGCGGTGTACAATATGTATTAAACGTATGTGTGTAAATACAAAAAAATAGGATTAAGTATACTATCATAAGGCAAAAGGCGATCTGATACAATCGATGCTAGCAATGGCGCAATGTAATATAATAATATACTTTAAAAAAAAAACTTTTTTTAAGTAAAAGTAATGAGGTCTCCTGATAGTAAGAGATAACGCAATACAATGATATAGGTATATTTAAAGTAATTATATTTACCATTACTAAAAAAATTAACTAATCAATGTAATTAATATAATAATAAATAAATGCATGTTATAATTATGTTTAGAAATAAAGGCGTTTTGAATTTGAATACTATCAGTTATTTGACTTCCTTCCATCATTCAAGCTTTGCTTAGTTTAGGGACAGATGGCGCTGTGTGTAAAAAAATCTGTAACTATGTACATTTGTGATCCGATTACGATCCGATATCGTAGGAACAAATAAATAGCCTAACGTGTTATGTCACTACGTTGTATCTCAATATCGTTAGTTGTGAATTCTTTGCACTCAGTACAGACTATTTTCATCAATGTTTTTGTTGCAAATACACAATCAGTTTAATTGTTACTACACCTATTGTGTGTTTAGCGTCTTAAATTACATGTTAAATGTTTTTATGTTATTTTTAACTAGCGGACGCCTCTTCGCGATAAGGTCGCCACTTGTGGCACTAGCTCATAAGGTTATTTTGTTTTCTGTACAAGTACATTTCTTCTGTATCTGGTATGCACAATAAAGAGTTTCTATCTATTTCTATAATCATATGAGAAAGCTACCTGAAAGACTGCGGTTATACGGTTTCTAAAGCATTGTCTTCGTAAGTGTAACCACGAAACGCAACGAGTGTAAGCATTTTGATGAGTATACATATATCCGTCATATTTTTGAGCAATTAACGATGAATATTAGACTACTACTAATATGATAAATGCGAAAGTTTGTAAGTACATATGTTTGTTACTCTTAATACAAAATAAGTATAATTTAAGTTATAATAAAAAAAATAGTAAAAGTTTCAACTAAAAATTGTGGTGTAGGTACTAATTTAGTACTCAATTGAAATGTCATATACCTACGTACCTACTTATAATAATAATAGTAAAAAGATAAAAACTTGCTTTCTTACGTATTTATAAACTGGTAGGCAGCTATTAATGAGACAAAGCGGCAAGTTCTCCTATCGCATGCATATTTAATGTATTTAGGGTGCACTGAACTTTCAGTAGGTAGCCCACATTTGAAAACTAATTGCCTACTGCTTTTGGACGAATACATCTTTGCATGTGGTACGTTTCTCAAAATGTGATTTTCATGACGATAAAAATATTGTAGAACATTACACACAGCGCCACCTGACCCTAAACTAAGCAAAGCTTGCCTATGGAAGTCAGATAACTGAAAGAAGTCTAGGTATATAATGGAAACTTCTAACTTTTATAAGTATATTGTATAATAAGTTATAAAGTACCTATCGATTCCCACCCAGGACAAACATTTTGTGGCAAAACTAATGTTTGTTCTGTGTCTGGGTGTATGTATTTGTTAAAAAGTATATAAGTATTCTATCAGTAAACAAGCAACATTTAAAATAATAACAAATATTAATAACTACTGTAAAAGGCCGCTATCAATAAGAAAATTTCCCAGGAAATAGTTAAAATATCAGCGTTTTGGGAATTATTCCCCTTTGCTAGCAGCCTTTTAGATTAGTTATTATTTTAAATGTTGCTTGTTTACTGATAGAATACTTAAATACTTTTTAACAAATACATACACCCAGACACAGAACAAACATTAGTTTTGCCACAAAATGTTTGTCCTGGGTGGGAATCGAACCCACACCCTACAGCTCTTAAAACAGACATACTGCCAATTACCCAATAAATCTGTAAATACTGGCAAGAAGCCACGATGTACTTAGCACAATCGTCAAATCCTTTAATATGAAACCCAGATAGCAAAAATCAAACATTTGAAATGCATTAACAGGTATGGCGTATGACGCTCTGGAATTTAAATGAAGAATCATAGCATGAAAAAATCAAAGGAAAACACATCACGCATTTATGTATTTTCAAAGACCTTTCTATTAATACATACAAACTCATGAATTATTTAATGCCCTTAAATTGTTTTTATTTTAAAACTTTAACAGTATATTGTATACATGCAAATTACTTTAATCGTGAATACGATTTCTATTTTTGTTTTTCAGCAATTAACGATGGTACGAATGCGTGGTCAATTACATAACTACTTATATAAGTATACAGTATGACTGGTGAGTGAGACCTACGATACTCGAGGACGTGATATGTGGCGACCAACTTTAACTTTATTTCATCGAAAAGAAAAACATTGCAAAACAAAAAAAAAGGGAATTCATACAGGATTAACAAACAAAAAGAAAGTAATATATGTTATAGCAGTGGGCACCAAACTCGGCAAGGCCGTGGACGTGGTGAGGACGCTTTCACCGATGACGGGGAGACATGCACGTACTTGTCGCGTGATCAAAACATCGTTATCGGGAGTGTATCCACGCTTTATTTATTTATGGGGAAATTGGGGCCAAAATTAAGTACCTAATTTTATTACATAGTTATAATGAGAATCGAGTACCAAGTACTCTCCGTCAGTATGGTAGGTGTCTCACCAGTCATGCTGTATATATAAAAGTCCTAACATCTGCAAATGGCGAAAGAAAAAAAAGGTCATCGCAGTAAGAGTATAAAATCTGAAACACTCAAATTCCATTCGTAAACACAAAATACGCCTGTACAACTTCAATGGCTATTGAATAAATTGTATTATTGAATAACACATGGTAAATAAATCTGCTAATATATTGAGATAATCCGATAACTTAAATTTGTTATATGACTTATGTCTGCGTTTTAGTTTGTATAAGACACTTTGTTTAAGACTTCCATGAATTGACTAGTTCTACACATCCAAAAACTTACACCTCCAGACTTAACGAGCGATTGTCATAGCACAAATTCAAGCAGATCAATCAGTCATTTTAGTCACTATTTATTGTACACTATTCATCTTAAGACTAAGCAGTCGGTCTTTCCCAAAGTCGGTCAACTTCGGTCAACGATTTTGCGCATGCCATAGCGCGGTCAACGCTTCCTCGGTTGCCCATTCTAGGCCTCTGCTAGGTCGACCATTCGATTCACTTTTGGCTTTAATGAAATTTCTGATCGGTTTCATAATGCAGGGAAACATAAACAAGTGAAGTCTTTAAACCTTGTAGGGAATGAAACATCAAGTTAGTGGAAGGAAATTTTTATTTTTTTATAAAGAAGTCTGTCAGTTCCGTCATTTTTTTTTGGTGATGCCAATGGTGGAAAAAAAATTCGAGTATCCCAGTGAAATTCTTTTTTGTTTTTGTTTTAAGGAATACCTCCAGTAGTTGGTTGTACCAGTAGTAGGTTGGTTTGGTGTATGTCATATTGTTTTTTTTTAAGTTTTTTGTGCATGAATAGCTCTCCATTCATTTCATTTCCAGATAATTAAATACATAGTTTAAATGAAATCAAAATTTAAAATTAGAATATTAATTTACTAGCCGTTAAATACGATGTCATCATTAAGTGTGTAGTATAGATTTCAAACGAAAAAAAAAAATGTTTGACCTTAGATATTTTTTTACAGCTACTCAGTTAGGGCCAGAAATGTACATGGCGATGATGGACTTGGGCTCAATGAGCTCAATGAGCTTATATGCCTCTCTTGAGATCTCGAGTGTGGCTGTCGGTCCGTAAATTTATTAAAGAAACCGGGACACTTTTTTACGAACTTACATACTTAATGATTAAATAATTTATTACACTGGAATATTATTAAAAGTTACCTTAAAGGAAAACGCTTATATTACAAGGGACCTTGCAATAAGGTAAAAGCTAGTATTACCGTGGAACACGTGGAACGGATAATGTTTCGGCGTATTTATGTTATCTGAATATTTTGTTTCTTAAAATTGCCTGAAAGTAGAGAAAATTAAGTTGAAGGATTTTTTATATTCATTAAACATTTTACATATAAAAAAATGATTGTTAACTCAGGGCAGAGTCCTGACTACTCCATCTATATCATCATCACATGTACATCTACACTTGAGACTCAGGTTTTATCTATCGGGAAACACAGAGAGTGTTTCTGAGTAAGTAAGTAACACACGTTCTGAAGTTATGTTCGTTATTTAATTAAGATTAGTTTTTGGTACCTTTTTAAACGTTACGTGCGTTACGCAATTACGTTTGTTTATTTTTCTGTAAAATAACATAAAAAAAGTTGTCAATGACCATGGCAATGTTACTCATAAATGAACACAACAAAATCCACGACATCGCTGCTTTGACTTTTTGACATTCAATCGTTAGTCTTTTGCTCTGTGGTTTCGCTAGCTGCAGTCCCCTTAAAACTGTACACAGTAATGTTTACACAATACTGCTTAGCAACAGAAGATCTGTATTGCGGTAGCACCTTCCTACGACCTCTTTCTATGGATATCTACCACTAAGTAGACATACGTAATTCAAATTTAATTTTCGTTTAAAGTAAATAATTTTCTAATGGGTAGCATACCGAAAAACTTGTACTTCTAGTGACTGACAGCTCTGTTGGTTCATTGGTAGTATGTTTGCTTCAAAAGCCGAAGGGCTTGGGTTCAATTCCCACCCAGGATAAAGAGTTTGTGGTAAAAAAAATGTATGTTCTGTGTCTAGGTGTACTGTATGTATTGTAAGTAAGTATTTACAAAAAAAAAGTATTTAAATATTCTATCAGTTATCCGACTTCCATAGTGCAAGCTATGCTTAGTTTGGGGTCAGATGGCGCTGTGTGTAATGTCCTATGATATTTATTTATTTTCTATGATAGTATTATCAACTTTTACACGTCGAAAAGAAGTCGAAGTAGCTGACCTAATCAAACGGTCGTGGGCGCAAAATCCTGTGCTTTTAACTCTTTTTTTTTTTGCTACAACTGTATCTATTCTATTGAAAATCCCATGTGGCATTTTAGCAGATGAAAATAATGGTATCTGTTTAAAAACTTTCGCGTTAACAGATTGATGTATTCATAACCTGATCGTGACACACCAAATCTCGTTTAGGATTATAAATTGCGTTTATCGAAACTCCTTATTTGGACCAATAACTCAAACCACTCATTTCTTCGCAACATAGCATTAGAAGCGCTTAATACCTAAAATTACAGCATACAGGCCCCGATTATTATCAATGGCCATTTTTTTAGCAACTGCGCCTTACCCCGTGTCCACACTAATAATAAATCGATATTCGCGACTAAGTTAGAGTCATGACTCATCAATATATTTCTCTTCACTATTTAACTCAAGAAATATATTATGTTGAGAAAGATGTTAAAGTATGTCATATTGTTTTCGTCCAGTTATTTATATTTGAACTTATATACATTAATTGAAACAGTAGAACTAATTACATTAACTAAATTAGAATGTCAAAGTTATAACTACAGAAATACATAAATTAGAATTATTTTAAATGTCGAAGATATAGTAAGCACAATCTATCTATACTATTATAAAGAGGAAAGATTTGATTGTTTGTTTATTTGTATGAAATAGGCTCCGAAAGTACTGGATCGATTTCAAAAAATATTTTACCGTTGGGAAGATACACTTTCCCCGGGTGACATGGGCTAGTTTTTATCTCTGTATTCCCACGGGAGCGGGAACGACGCGGGTGAAACCGCGAGGCGTCCGCTAGTACATTATAAAATTAAAAATATTCAATCATACGTTATTCATTCACACAACACTTTTACAGTACTTCAAACATGTCAACATATCCGCCCACCCATCCACAAATATCGTTATATCATGATGATGTTTGGCTAATAATTTTTGACTACCCCAGGCTCACCAACAAACTGGAAACACTTAGCATTCGTATAGACATGGCTTCAATCCGTATAACTTACTAATTGTTCTTCGGAGAACACTTCAATGAGCTTTTTGACTCAATTCTTGCATTGGAGGTCCACTACCGCACTTCCAGATTTCATCAAAATGCTCATCCCTACATTTTGCAAATCTGGAAATTCCATATCATATTGTGGTTATATGGTTTTGGCGTTCATTCTTTCCGCGCTCTTGCAAAACATGGAATGTCCTTCTTACAAGGGTTTTCCCGCACCGGACAACATGAAGCGATTTCTAAAGGGCGACTATAAACATCGCTCTGGATTGGACACGCATCCACGACAACCATAATGATACGCGTGTCCATGGGGAACGGTGAGCTTACCATCAGGCAGGCACCATCATCAACAGCTGCTTGATTTCCGCTCGTCATATTAAAAAAAACCTAACTTAATATTCATATAAAAAAGTTTTATTAAGGGATAAAGTTTAAGCTAAAATGATATCTACATATAATGTCATGTGAAAAGTTGTAGTTGGTGACTGAATAATTCTTTTTTATCAAATTGAAATAGCTAGCGTGACAATGTGTCCGCAGGCTTAGTGCTTAGTGCCCCCAGGCGAATGATGCCGCACACGTGTTGTCAGCAAACAGATGTACCGGAGTCAATGAACCTACTTCATCTATCTTGCCCATTGCGGCGACACACTGAGATTTGCAAGCGTTAAATAAACACCACTATTTTAGGGAAATCGATTTTTTTAAGATTGACAGGCCATAGTGTACCACAGCTCATCTGATGTTAAAAGACGGTGTGATTCTCGCGTTCTAGAAAAATCTACTTATATCGAGGGCTATGTATTTTTATAGCCCTTTTAGCTCATTTGGTAGTTCAGCTTCGTGATCTGAAGGGCGTGAGTTCGATTCCCACCCAGGACAAACAGTTTGTGGTATAAACAAATGTTTGTTCTGTGTCTGGGTGTCCTGTATGTATTATAACAATGTATTTACAAAAAAAAAGTATTGAAGTATTCTATCAGTTATCTGACTTCCATCACACAAGCTATGCTTAGTTTGGGGCTAGATAGCGCTCTGTGAAATGTCAAAAAAAAGAAATTAAAATTGTAAAAAGAGTATTGAACATTTTCTTTTTTTATGTGAAAGTAATCATACGAACGAGACGTTCTCTTGAAGGTATGAGATAACGCCTGTCAATGACCATTGCAGCGATACAAAACTTTCAGTAACAAAACAAAGTCTAGGGCATCGCTGCTTTAGCGTTCAACAATAATATAATCGGTATTTTAATTCAGTAACATCAAGTTGATATGATAATGAGATAATTAGTGGATCTATTCAAAAGCCTAGTACTTATATACCATTCCAGTTCAGCCATCTAATTTGTTTTGACGAGTCACGTGGCGCGAAATTCGTGATAGAGGCGAGTGGTAGATAATGGAACTAGTCAATCGATGCTAGTAATTTCATCGGATTCTTATGTGTTTTTTTACAAATTATTTATATGTTGACAATAGTGAAATTATAAATAATAATAAATATCATAGGACATTACACACAACACCATCTGACCCCAAACTAAGCAAAACTTGTGCAATGGAAGACAGATTACTAATAGAATACTTAAACAGTTTTTTTTGTACTTAAGATATATACAGTACACCCAGACACAGAACAAACATTTGTTTATATCACAAAATGCTTGTCCTGAGTGGGAATCGAACCCACGCCCTTCAGCTTTTGGAGCAGACATACTACCAATGAACCAACAGGGCTGTCAAATGTGTAACTTTAACAAAAAAAATGTAAGTTTCATAGGCATACACAACGTCGTTAGACTGTAGTGACATCAAAATTGAATTGTTTAGAAAATGTTCTAGGTATCTTTCCTTTTTTGTCAAACTTTTTGCTAATGCAACTGCATTGAGTGATTACACAACACCATATCAGTATGGTAAGCCAAAGATTACCTAATAAAATTGACTTTGAGTTAACTGTTTCACTAGTATCCACCCAAGCCAGACCTCCCCGTTTCATTAAATATCTTTGAAGAGTAAAGGGCGTACGTGCGTTTAAAGGGTCTTATTTAAATGGTGGTTTTGCACGTTGTCGTACTCAAGTTTTGACGCACTATGTTGCTAGGCGCTTTGCTCACGCATAAATTGGTCCCGACTGGTCGCATGCTTACGTCATTCTATCGGAACAAGCGGTATGGCTGGTATGTTAAGTATAAAAATAGTTCCTTTAGAAGGACAAAGCAGCGGTTTAGCTAGTTTCCTCTAAGCCTGAAGCCACTGCAATATATTACTACTCATAGCCACTTGTATTTTATCAATAATTGTAAGCCTTGAATAGTCACGTGCGTGCATGTCTCATAGGTGGTAAGGGTAAGTTATAGATACTAGTTGTTTGTTTAAGTTTTGTAAGCACCCTTTTGCAGGGTTCCTTACATCTGCCCGGACATCTGCAAATATACTTTTTTAATCCGGCAGCTAATTGTAATAAACTGGACCAATCAATCACTTAGAGTACAGCTTAGTTATGAAACATACATTTTATATGGATAGAAGGCTAGAAGCATCCAAACAAAAGTAGCGGTGCAAATTTCACTGTAGTGTATTCGTTTTTTTTTTACTTGCTAGGTGTTTGACTCAGCTCATTTGATATTAAGTGATGCACACCGTCTAAAATGATAAGCACACCTATCCTGAAATATAACTAGCTCTCAAGTGAGGCTACCAAAACACACCTTTAGGTAGCTAGCGGTAGGTATCTACTAGAAAGTACCTAGCCACTTTGCAATGATTTCCTCACAATGTTTTTTTTCACTGGCAGCGCAAGTTAATTGTTGTGATTTGAACGCACGCCTTTTGGCGTGTAAACTGACAGCGCTAACCACTAACCTATTATTGGTGCATTTCTTTTGCAGTAGATGCGTAAAGCTACAAGTACTAAATAAATTAATAAATAAATAAATATCGCAGGACATTACACACAGCGCCATCTGACCCCAAACTAAGCAAAGCTTGTACTATGGGAGTCAGATAACTGATATAATACTTAAATATTTTTTTTTTTTTGTAAATACATACTCGGATGTAACTTAAATTGTATTTACAATTTATTATAAAGAAGTCTGTACAAGAATTTTCTAGTACTCGCTCAGGTTTAACGGAACAGTCACTTCAAATGAAATGAAAACTCTCAATTATAGTTCTATACTATTTGCTACGTACCTAATTTAAAAGCTTAATAAAGCTCAGTGCTCGCGAAAGTGTGAGAGGCTTTCAATTTGGTCCATAATTGGCACCGTCCGGATAGGCAGATGATGTTTAAGTGCTTTTAATGTTTGGCGCTCGTTGTTCGGGCGGTATCGCGTCCCGGCGGGCCAGGATTAGGCCGCTCGTGGGCTGCAGGAGGCTCACCTTGGAGAGTAATTATAATGATCGGCGCCGGAACTCCAGACTGGAGCGGGATCCTTCCTGGAGGGGCGTGCCGGGCGCCGGGTGGCGCAGCGGTAGCACGCCTACGCGCACTCCGTCCTCTTCCTACGCCGGCCCCTCCGGTACCGCTCTCTCGCTCCCCCATCCCGCCGCTTGCCCCACGCCCCGTAATAACCCAATTTGTAAGAACCCCCCATTTTCAAGGACGGCCGTCGGTCTTTATGGCGGCGGCGACGGCGGCGTTGATTCCCGACCTTGTTTATTTCAGTTTCTTTTTGTTTAGGAACTCGCTGAACTTATTTTCGTACGTCTGAACCCGGCCGGGTTCTAACTCGCTTGTTTTTTTAGTGTCCGTCGGCGAATTGATATGTCGATCACAAAGGACTTTGTGGGCACCCACGGCCACTCTCACCTGCTTTCGGTTCGATATCAATTATACAGTGTTCAAAGGCGCCGCTACATAGAAGCGTTCCTTTGGCGATAAGTAATTGGACGTATTTTGCTTGAATGTCGATCAGCAGCCCGTGAATTTGTTCGTTACGGTGGGTAAATAGAATGTTTTTGGGTTGGTTTCATGATAAAACACATTTGAATACGAACGTTCGATTCCGATTTAATAGATATTATTTACTTCATATTGTCTAACGTATTCTCCACACATAATTTCCTTCGGTGTGGTCGATCATATTATTTTGTCGAGGTTTTCCATAACCGTGTCGAGCACGGCAGCACATGGAAATATGTGACTGTGGGGAATGCCTCATTTGTTTAGGGGTAGTAAAGGTCAGGGTCGTCCAAGGCACCCTTATCAAGACCCGTCCTTTTGCTCCGTCTAGACGGCTTCACACCTCCAACCCTTTGGATTTCAGATCAATTACTTACGAATTTCATTTTCAGTTTTTTTTTCGGATATAATTTAGACAATTTTCTTACCGTTTTTTAGTCTACATTTCAAGACAAATGGCGTCCAGTGACTTTAATTTCGTCCGTGGAGTTTGTAACAAATAGATCCTTGACAATAATTAAACTGGCTTTCTGTGATTTTGATTGAATTCGACCTTTATTAGTTTAGTCTCTCTCAATTAATACCGATTTTCATCGAGCTTAGGAAGGCATAGAAATGTTATCGATTAATTAATTATTCTCCGGGTATCTCCTAGGGTACAGTTAGATTGTCGGTTTGGAATCCTAATAGATAAAATTACAATAGGTTAAGAATTTGACTGCCATTGTTTGGAATCAGGATGCGCTGAACGTGCGTAACCGCAGTCCCCACTTGCAATAAGAACTTTAATTTCAATGTAGGAACAAACTATTAAAACTTTAGTAAAACTGAAGGCAGATTTTTTTTACTTTAATTTGAATAATATTACTACAAGAATTAAAATAGGAAAATTAAAATGACAACAAAATCGGGAGAGACAATTTGGTGTTGCAGCCACATACCTATCTATCATCTATCACATTCAATGAATGAGGACTTGAAACATAAAAATCAAAAGGACATCATAGTGTTCAAAAGTGTACACGTATCTACATACACACATCCGTGTCTACGATACATACAGATCCCGATTTTTGTATCCTAGACAACACGGGGCATAGTTAATGAATGATCCCACTAATCCCACTAATATTATACTCAAATGTGAAAGATTGGATGGATGTTTGTTACTTTAACGCAAAAACTACAGAGCGGATTTGGATAAAATTTGGTAGAGAGATAGGCTACTTTTTTATTCCGAAAACATGTAGTGGATAACACTGCGGGGTGCAGCTAGTGTATGATAAAAGTGTATTTACAAATAATAAAGTACCTATATTAATGCTTCTATCAATTGCAACAGCTTGAGTGAGTGTCAAGTGAGGCTGGAACACACTGATTGGTGCTTGGCGGCAGATTTTAAAGCTTTTGTAATATAGTATGGCATTGCTAATTTCAACGTGTAGTTAAATGCTATTTTGTTATGGTGCGTGTTTGGTTCATGAGAATTACAGCCTGAATATGCACGATATACATAACTATACCTAATTGTTACGAGTACACTTCACAAATTATATTGAAGGTTACAGCTGTGCCGTACTAAGTTTGTTGTATAGATTGTGTATATATGTTTTTGTTACACGCGTTTTCACGGAATTTAACCCAGTAAATCTTAGTTGTGCCCATTGATGATGCTTAAAATTAAATACAAAATCCGATTTTGTTACATGAGAAATGAACTCGAGTTGCTAGGCGCATCAAAAACATGCATGTTTTTTGAATATTCATTTATCTATCTATACTATAATGAAGAGGAAAGATTTGATTGTTTGTTTATTTGTTTGTATTGAATAGGCTCCGAAACTACTGGGCCGATTTCAAAAATTTCTTTTACCGTTGGGAAGCTACACTATCTTCGCGTGACATAGGCTACTTTTATTCCCTGTATTCCCACGGAAACAGGAACTACGCGGGTGAAACCGTGAGGCGTCCGCAAGTTGTTTAATAAAAAGAAGGGAAATGAAATGAAATGAAATGAGATTTATTCACGAAAAATAGGGTTTACATTGGTGTTATTATAAATATATAAGTCATTTCTCCTATTTTGCCGTAACTCGGCATGTGAATTAATTATAGAACAAATTTATTAAATATTATGGGATGTATTGAATTGTGTGTATTTTTTCTTTGATAATTAAATAATTAAAATAAATAAATAAATGGTGGTAGGCTACTTTCTAATACTCGGCTGGCTAGCTACCACCCTCAAGTTAAGCCTCACTTGAGAGTCAGTTCTATTCCAGGCCAGGTGTATTAACCATCTTCGACTACATCGTCCATTTTTTATTTGTTTTATTTATTACTTATAGTCTAGCGTTTAACCGCCAACTCGCCTAATGTTAAGCGAAGTTACGGCCTACGGTGGAGCACGCTCGCCTAAAAGAAACCGATTCAATCGCGACTTGAAGGCACCCAGATTACCTGATTGTTTGATTGATTGTTGATTGGTTACTTAACATCAGGTGAGTTGTGGTAAAATACCTAGCCTGTCAAACGTAAAAAAAAAAACAAATATATAAGTAAGCAAATTGTACCTGTTAGTTAATATTAAACTAGTATAAATCAGAAGCTAATATAAAAGCTATATAATGTAAAGGGTTAGGTACTGCTCGCGGTTGTGCCGTTTCATTTCATCACTTCAATTTAACTCTAACATTAGATCGAATATGAATGGTGAGCAAATATGAAGTAAGAGCCCTAGCGAAGCCTATATACGGTTTCGAATTAAAACTGCTAAAATTTGGTGAATTATTAAAATGCTTTATTGATCTAGGAACGCTTTGTTCGATGAACCGTGGAATTGGTTTGCGGTGTCCGTTTTTCAGTTATTAGTATCGATAACCGTTAGGATGCTCCGTATAAAGGATGTAATTATTTTTTATAGGTGTCAAGCTAGGCGTTTGACAACAGCTCACCTTATGTTAAGTGACGATTTAGTTGAAAATGGAAGCTTGGAATGGAACTGGCTTTTAAGTGAGGCTGCCAGAACAAACCTTTAGGTGCTTGGCAGCAGAAATTCAACTTGTACTTTTAGCTGAGTTTTAGAAAGTTACCACCATTCTGTGGATTTCTCAAGAATTTACCTTTACCGTGAGCTCAAATCTTTTGGGTCTGAATCTACGCGTTTCAGCGTGTGATTCGCGAGTGATGGCACAGACACAGACACACACTAGATGGCACAGCGAAGAAAAGAGTTAATTTTTACCCTGGATTAATACATTGGCTACATTTACCTGGAAAAAATAAACAGTTCTCAGAGAAAAGCGAATAAAACCAACGAAAGCGGCTAATATTTATTTAAATAAACACGTGTACTTATTAAAATATCATCCGATTTCCCTTTGAGGAGTGATAAATTCAAGCAATCTACGGTACAGTAACCTTTTCACGTAAGTATTTGACTTGAATACTAAAACGTTCCTGCCGCTGTAACGACCTAGTATTTAATCAAAATCTACATTTAATTTTCACTTTCAAAGCCTACAATTTAGCATTTCCAAAGCCCGTTTCTTTGATAATTCCTCGGGGCAACTTGTCATTTTAATGTAGAACAGACAAAAAAATTGTGCCTGAATAGGGCCCGAGAGTAAAGGTCAAAGGTCGCTCTGTCATTTCTGTAACTTTGTACGATTACAGCTACAGAATTTTGTCAAAAACAGAGTCGTTAACATCTACAAATTCTTACCAAATTACACTTACTTTTAACTATATTTTACTACCCATATGTCGCTAGGAAATCAGTCACTATTTGAATCTTGAATCGGTATCACATAATAAAATATGTTTTCAAAGTTCGGTACAGTACTGAGAAAATAGTTAAAGGACCAGCTGACAAGAATAACAGCTACTAGTTAAAAATCGTGCGATATGAAAAAAAGTTTTAATTTTTGTGAAATAATAAAAAAGAGTATATCGCAGGAGCAAGAATACTTGTATATATTTGACTTGTAACTGTGGCAATATAAAAAATTCATTTTAATTTTACTGGTGACAGCCAAGATGTTTGACCACAGCTCGATTAATGTTAAGTGACAGCGTGATCGAAAATGGCGGAACACACTTTTATGTGCTTGGTGACAGATTTTTATGTATTGTGGCAAGCTTCCTGTAACATTTAGCGTTTGTTAGATTCCGGTTCACAAACAAGAAAAAAAAATAGGTACGTGCTATTCTAGAAACGCGCTACGGTCAATTTAGCTACAACATCAATTCGCCCTTACCGAACATAAGCAGAAGGAGTCGCGAGCACAACTACTTAGTTAGCAAAGCTAGTTTTATCTTATTACTTGGCACAGTAATTCTTAATTTGTGCATTTCATAGGTATGATTTCTTTAAATGTATTTATATATATATAATGAGGTAGGTACTCCAAAATCGATGTTTTTCCAACACAAACTACACTCATCCCGTGCTCATGAAACTGAAATGGGTTCTCCCTAAAGCAGGCCGTCAGAAAACATCAACAGATTTTTTCGGTCGAAGTTTTTCGCCAGAATTCTTGTTTTGTCAGGGACGCTATTTTCGACTATTGAAAAGGAATTTTCTCTCTGAAAAAAAAGCGAAACGAAGGGCACATTTCTGTTAAGATTTTTTACTTGAATGGAGAATGTATTTCTATTAACAGGTCGTTAAAAAAATGTCGTCGATTTTTGCTTGTGCGATTGGGTTTTTTCTTACGGACGAGCTGTGCCTCCAATTTGGTTTAATTAATTACATAAAATTTACAACAAAGTAAATGCCTAACCTTTTCGTAATTGAATATTGGACCTTACGTATGAATAATTAATTGTTTAGGCCTACTTAACACACGCCGTATTATTACTAAGGTTGACTTAGCTTTTCTCATAAGTAATTAAAGTGATTAATGTGTTTGACCACAGCTCATCTGGTGTTAAGTGATGTTAAGGTTGAAGATCGTAAATACAACTCTGAACTGGTTCCCAAGTGAGAATGTCAGAACACACCGTCAGGTGCTTGGCGACAGCTTTTCAACTTGAGGGTGGTAAACCTTCAATTGCGAACCCTTTGTGTGCGCAGCAAGACAAGGCCGCGCGCGCGTTGTACTCAGCTTTGTCTCCATAAAGAAGGCCACCGGATGTGCCCGAAACTATAGTCGGAATATCCGATTTAATTAAACGTGAGTAATCGCGCAAAAGTAAAAAAAAAAAACAAAACACAAAAATGTGTCAAAACCATGTCAGTTTCTATAGAGAGAGATCTCTCACCAAGTAAATTATTATAGATAATTAATATGTAATATGTTAGATATTATTAGATACATGTCTGTATTATAATTATTATGTAAAACTAGCTACGACCCGCGGTGTTACCCGCTACATGTTTTCGGGATAAAAAGTAGCCTATGTTTCAATCCAGGGTCTCAGATACCTCCATACCAAATTTCATCCAAATTCGTTCGATAGTTTTTGCGTGAAAGAGTCCATCCGTACATCCATCCATACATACATACATATTTATAATATTGGTGTTTTTTTTAAATCTTATGACATTTGTAATTCGTTTTTTAAAATATTATCATTACTTCATTTTTTTTGTACTTTGACATCTTCATTTAATAATTTTTTTTCCATTGTTTTTAAATTTTTATGATTGTATTTTGCATTTTCGTTTTAATTGTTATTGTTATATTTGTGAGATTGGATGTAATTGGCTTGACCGTTTTCTTTCTCAATAAATAATAAAATAAACTTAATTTGCATTAAATATACGCTTTGTGCCTTTTTTGTTATAATCATTTCAAAGCCTACACATCGTATGCAGGGCAGAATAACTTACGAAAGCGTGGTGCCTGAAAATCGAGGTCGGGTCGTCTGAATTTCTGGAAAACTAGCTGAAAACACGCACGGAAGCTCACGCCAGACCAGACTTCAAAAGTACCTTCTATATAGCCTTTAGTACTTGCCACAAACGTTTATAATTCAAACCCAGGTTACATTGCTGTTTCTTTTAGAGTTTCCAAATACATAACGTATTATAACACCTGAACAGACGCCAATGTATTTTGTTCACCGTTTTACTTTCGCACAACTTCAGGCTTCAAATTTTGGTAGTGATCATGAGAAAAGTGAACTCTGAATATAGGTGATGACGGTTGAAAATTAATTGATAACTGTTAGATTATATATTAGTTAAAGTTTCCTACCGAGTGTTTCTGTAGATCTGAAATAGGTTACATCTTTATGTAATTAAACTTTTAACTAGGTATATATATTATGTACATTGTATAGAGTTATGAATTTAAATAACAAAACTTCGTGATAAATTCAACGGTAATCATTATTTGTTTTAGTTAGATTTTTATATTATTATAGTTTTATTTTATAGTTTTTTTATTATAGTTAGGTTAGATAAATAACAAAGTATAGATATCTTTATTCAATTAAATTAGTTCCATGTTTATTTACCTACTTCGTGAAACCTTACTTAAAATTAAATTGATCGGCATTTCTTGCCAGCGTGATTCCCATTATATGGAAATGTATGGACAATTTTATGAAGTACTTTCCTTATGATAACCATTATGGAAGTTTCTGTGTCATTGTGACTTTGACTTTTGGTAAGGTATTTGTTATTGTTATTACTACTATTCTTTTCTCAATTCTTTCTTTTATCATTTAAATTTTGACATCTATTAATTCAAAAATTAAAAAAAAGTGTTACGTAAGTATTTTAATTTTGATATTATGACTTTGTTTTTTTTTTAATTTATCATACTACTAATTATTTGTTAAAACCAAAACAAATTTTGTTTCTACTTGGTGATTACCGTGTTCGTCTCATTAGTAAAAATAAAAATGAAATTATTGGTAAAAGGTAATTTTGATGACCAATTTTAATAATAAAATGAATTAATTGAGTATTGCAAATAGTTTAAAAATAATTCCTTTGCAAAAGCTAATTATTTTGCCTATGAGTACCTACTCATGTTCTCAAGGGGCACAGATCTTCCAATCACAATAGGTAAGTATTTATCAAAGCAAATAGTAGAGCTCACGAGTTCGATAATAAAACGAAAGCAAAAAAACAGCGTACCTCGTTGGTCACGTAAATACCGACAAAAATGCAATGCAAATAAAAATCCGTGGCGACCTTGAAAAATTCACTATTCTGCGCTATTAGAGTGTACATTAGAGCGAGCGAGCGTCGGCGTGCGCGGATTGATAGCGGCTTGCAAGACGGGGCTATTGCCCTCCCCATTCCATTGCAAGGCCACCCAGGGCCGTACTTGGCGCGTAGCTATGGCGACAGCCGGGCCTGGCAGACTACCGACCCACCCGACCGTCACGATAGTTACGCTACCTCGCCTCTCCTCTCCTCCGTTTATTAT
The DNA here is from genome assembly GCA_905404145.2 of Biston betularia. Taxonomy (NCBI): domain Eukaryota; kingdom Metazoa; phylum Arthropoda; class Insecta; order Lepidoptera; family Geometridae; genus Biston; species Biston betularia. Next base: position 2,742,009 of record FR989863.1, read on the forward strand.
AAGCTTTTCAATTTACCTCAATAGCGGCTAAATGTTTACCTCAAGGCCGATGTATATAACTGCTAGCTACGATTTTGGTGCTCATATTTTATTATCATGCTAATAACATGATTTCGAAAGTTTTTGTTGGGTATGTGAAACAAAATTGGCGCGGCTTGGCATTAAACCGACTCGTATGCCGAGACGACAATCGGCGTGACGCTCTGTGCAGTGTTCGCGTGCGTATACTATACACTTCATTGCTTCTCTGGGTGAGCTACTGTTTAAATGTTTTACGAATACCGGGCGTCCCGTGACGGTTAACATTTTTTTATGTAAACGTGTAGGTAGTATATGTACATATACGCTTACGCTTGCGTTTGACTGGAATTTTGGCTAATGTTACTTATTAAACATTGGTGTGTGAGTTTGTAACTTGCAGCTTAATAGATTTGAGTGGAATATACAATGGGCGGGTAGTATACTCTGAATTATACATAACTTTAATCCAGAAAAGTATATCGTTGTCGTAGATTACATTAGAAAACGTACTGTCAGTGATCATAATTTTTTTTTTTTTATGGTTGACAGGCCAGGTGTTTGACCACAGCTCACCTGATGTTAAGTGAAAGCGTGGTCGAAGATGGTAAAGCACACCTAGCCTGGAATGGAACTGGCTCTCAAGTGAGGCTGCTGGAACACACCGTTAGATGCTTGGCGGCAGATTTTCAACTTGAGGGTGGTAGCTAGCCAGCCGAGTACTAGAAAGTACCCTACCACCATCCTATGGTTTTCTCACGATGTTTTTTCTTCAACAAGTGCTACCAATACCTGTAAAAGTGTGTAGCAAGCGGAAAATATATTCAAATACATATAAGTTATGTTGCGCAGTTTCCACGTGAACTTGATTTGCTTTACTTGCGCCCCAGATGAGCCCTAACTTTGATATCAAAATGTTATTCCGACATATTTTAACTAGGTTTGGAGTTTGTTCGATGTTATTTGTGCTTCGGCCTGGAAGTTGATACTGTTGAATAAACTAGCTAAATAATAAAAGAAACATATTAATGAACTGTTGTCTTGTATAGAAGTTTCTACGTAGGTAATTAAATAAAATTCCGAATTTAACAATTGTATCGAAATAATTGTAGCTTTGTGGTAACACAGACCTTAGAAGCTGATGACAATTAAAATTAAGATTCGAGTGTAACACAAAAACAAAACTTTTAAATAAACTTAATTGTTTGATTTTACGATGTATTAACTACTTTTTACCTCTGTAAAAATTGTATAGGTAGGTATATATAATTTATTGTATAGGGTAATGACTACACTATTTTCCTAAAAAAATGTTGGTAATGCAAGACGAACGGTGTGTTCAACAGGCATTATTTGTATTTTTGGAATTTTGTATGTTTGTAACGAATAATATTAGTGTATAAACTAGATAGCTAATAATTATGTAAGCATGATTTCGGTAAATTAACGACTTTTTTTTTATAAGTCGTCGTATTAATTATTTGAGATTATTTATTTTATTACTGTCTTAGACAGTGTTTTTTTTTATATTGTAGGTTTGATAAATTACTGAAAATATTATAAAAAATTAGGGGTTTATTCAAATATTAATCTATACTTTATTAAATTAATTGTTAATAATAACTAATTAATGATTATACCTGACTTGTACCTAAAAAGTCATATTTAGTAATATTACCGGAAACATCGCATACATCTCTACCATCATTGTGTTCAGATTCAGATTGTATTTTATTGTGGAGCTGTGTTACATTTACGTCTTAATATTAAAGAAGTGTCAACAGTCTAGTTCTTCATGAACATACATGTGTCATTATTATCAGTCCCTTGTCTATCATAGATGCGATATTGCATAAAAAAAATATCGTCGCTCACAAATTGTTGATAAAAAATATCGCCTCGGTGCGCTCCTGGCAGGGAAGTATAGTATGCCAAGTCGCAGTTTGCTATTTGTGAGTGCGGAGCGCGGGGCCCCCGAACTTTGTATTCGTAGGTACTTATCTCCGCCTCCACTACTGGAACGACAGTGATTCAACTTCTTCCTTCTTCGCACTTTTGAATTGTAATGCGAAACTAACAACTGCAATGTTATTTATCATCGAGCACGGCTGATTTCGAAGAAATAATTCTAAAAATATCGTGTATTATATCATCATTACCAACAAGTTTTTTTGCAGTTTTTACTGTGTTTTGAGTCACACTATAATTCTGATCGAACAGGCCAGGGATTTTGTTAAAAAAGAAGTGAAGTATGCCTCATTATCAGACTCACTTGCTTAATTGTGAAATAGATAGTACATAACAGTAACTGTAAAGTCACTTCATTTTCTGTATGTTAGTTCGGTACTTATAAGGCTATTGGTACTTTTCTAATACTAAACTCTAAATCGGCGGTCCCTACATAAAGACATGTCAAAAATGTCATTTTTTAAAATTGCATATTGGCTTTAGATTTTTTAAATGCACATACCTAAAGTTCCTAAAACTAATAAAGCATTATAGAAAAAAAGTAATTATACATAGAATAATTACTGGAACGGTTTGAACAAAAATTACGCTCTCCTGTAACCCTCGGCTTTTGACTTGTGCGTAGCGTTTATGTACGTAGGGACCGTCGATATGTTTTTTAAGCCTTTTTTTTGTTTTGGCGTCGCATTTTGAATATTTGCTAGTATCGAGTGTTTTACATTTTCAAGTTTTAGAAGTTCAATAAGTGTCCTCGTACCGAAAGTTATAGTCCAGTCTTGGTCAAGTACAGTCCGTGCCAGTCAAGTCCAATCATGCTTTAGTAAAGTAGTGGTGACTTTATTATAAAGCTACGATGGAGTTTTGGAAGCAACACAAAAATCATGTTTCACCACATTATATCATTTTCCCACACTCGCGCTTGTGATTCGACACTTTATGAATAAAACACCACCATTTTTATGCATAAACACTCGACAAAACATTAGTTTTGGAAAAAAATACAACGGGGCGACACGACTCTTTCCGCGTTCCCGCCAAAACTCCTTTTTAAACCTTTTTGAAAAGATTATCCTTTTACTTACTTCCACTTAATGGATTTTAAGGAAGTATATACCTAACTAATTATTTATGTACTTCTCATATATACTAAAAAGTACTAACTACCAAAATTTCGGTCGATGCCGCTTCGAAAATCGTATCGGCAATCGTTAATCCGGAATTCCTACACCTAAAAAGCATTTTTTTTAAATTGTTCAATGCGAGCAAGTAAGACTTATTGCCAGCTTATCTAGAATGTCGCACAAAAAATGCCGCAATGAGTTAATATGGTAATGATACCTAGTAAACAGATTTTGATTACGGTACAATTTAAATAATACCGTTACAATAAATCTAAAAAAAGATTTTAATATATAACTTGCACAAAAACACATGCTCCAATTCAAAATAGCTATTAGTTAATTAAAGTCTCATAACTATTTCTTATTTATTTTAGGTGCTTATTATATGATATTTTTCACACTATCTGGTAAAATATTTTATTACTAATGTTTGAAAAGCAAAAAAAATATCCTTGACCTTTAGTATATATGTATATATATCTAAGTGTGTTGTTGTTATGGTAGTGTCATGCGTGGGAAAATAAGTGTATTTTTTTTTTTTTTATCAAGATCGAGCTCTTGCTACGTTTGTTTACCACCAATTATTACATGAAAACAAGTTACAGGTAGATCTATTTAAATTCAGTTAATATGCATGCACCATTTTTGCTTAAAAATAATTGCATTTTAAATGTTAGATTTATATTAATTTAAATAATTTATTTTGATTATAAACCTCTTTGTACCTAATAAGCGGACGAATGAAAAGAGACTAATAAATAAAGTCTTATAATTGTTCAACCTTATTGAAGGCATAAAAACCTGAATAAATATTAGCGTTGTCCCTACCTACCTACGTAGGTAATAATTACTGAAAACACTGGGTGCCTCTGATAAAATATTGTTTCGTCCCAAGTCGGTAATCGGAATGTGTGGAAATAATGCTTGAAATAATGTTTTTACATTCTGTTTGTGATGATTGAGATCACTTTTTCGCGGTGCACAATAGTTATATACCGATGTTTTGTTCAGTTCTACCTTTTTCGTTTAAAGAAAAACCTAATGTGAAGATTCAAGATATTTATTGATTCCATACAGTACAATATCTTTTAAATACAAAGTAGTATATGGTACACAGTCAAATATGGACCCTGTCGGGCACTGCAACATTTAGAAGAGACGAGGGAGGGAGCATCAATGGGAGCATGTAGATGGGACTCTTGCACCGAGGGTTTCGTAAAAACTTGTAGGTATGTAAATAGCTCTTTCATCATGGGAATAGTGAAAACACCGAACATTGCTAATGAAAAGCGAAACTATATTGAGGGACAAAATTAATTTTACCGTTGCAAAACTATTGTTCTCATACATCAAGATAGGTTGTGGTCAGGTTACCAACTGAAAATAAGATAATCATCGCAAAACAATCTGACGTAATTACAAATAAAAGGTTTTCGGATTTTTCGCTTAACTTGTGCAATATGACATTGTTTTTTGTCAAATTTCATGATTCTAGGTTAACAAGATAGTACCTACCCGGTTTTGGCGGGAACGCGGGAAGAGTCGTGTCGCTCCGTTGTATTTTTTTCCAAAACTAGTGTTTTGTCGAGTGTTTATGCATAAAAATGGTGGTGTTTTATTCATAAAGTGCCGAATTACAAGCGCGAGTGTGGGAAAATGATATAATGTGGTGAAACATGAGTTTTCGTGTTGCTTCCAAAACTCCATCGAAGCTTTGTAGTAAAGTTGCCACTACTTTACTAAAGCATGACTGGAATTATCTGACACGAACTGGACTTGACAAAGACGACTTTGACTAAAACTAGCTACGATGGCACTTATTCAACTTTTGAAACTTGAAAATATATAATTACTTGACACTGGCAAATGCTAAAACGCGACGCCAAAACCAAAGAAAAAAAAAAGATAGTACCCTAATTATGTTTTGATTGTCTTGCAAGTGTCACAATATGTGGCATAAAATGACTGTATCTTTTGATAGAAGTTTGATTTGTTTAAACAACTCCAGGGGTTTGCTGACTTGAGTATTTGATATTAATAGCAACTTGATGCTACGCGTTTCTGAGAACAGACAGACAAACAGACGACTAAGTGATCTTATAGGAGTACCTTTTTTTTCTTTTGAGGTACGGAAACCTCTACCTTTTAATTCGTTGTCTGTTGCAATTGAGAATATCCTAGCTTTTTTGGGTGTTCTGTATTCAATGTAATCACAACATTAAAACTATAAATTTAATGATAATTATACTTTCTACTTGCTTCTTATTACTAATGTTTGTTATTTGTATCATAGGATGACATGAGATTATTTTTTTAGGTAGAAACCGAAAATAGAAAGTTTTCATAATTTCGAAAAAACGTGTTACATAAATGTTATTATTACTGGTAATGAAAAGTTTTGAGCCTTGAAAACCGCTGGAAGGTAGTGAGTCTGTCAATTCTGGAAGGTAGCGAGTCTGTCAATTTTCTACACGATTAATTTCGGAGAATATACCATTGATCTACCTTGTATTTCCATCCCCATTTTAGTACAAGACAAGTAGAAAGACGGCCCATTACCAAACAAACATAGTGGAATTTCCTTAGGTAGGTACGTACCAAACGTTTTGACTCTACGTTTCTCATCTGTACGGCTAAGGAATGGACCAAGCTGCCGGCTTCCTTGTTTCCTGAGAGATATAATCTACATATTTTCAAAGGTCAGGTGAAAAGGTATCTTCGACTACATTATCGCTTACTATCAGGCGAGTTGGTGGTCAAACTTATCCGTATTAAAAAAAAGTGTCTAAAAATAGGTTTAACTTCTGACACGAGTATTTTTTTTTTGTGTGTGGATGAAATCTATTTCGCGAATATGCAAATCTAGCGTTGAACAAAGAATTTATCGTTTAAATTAGAATTATTGTCACTACTTCCAGTTCGGCGTAGATTTCGAAATTTCGTACGCAAATAAATTATTGTAAATTATTACGTGCACGCACGAAATTTACTAAATAGGTGTCTGTTTGAATTCCGTAAAGTCCGTAATTTATTTTTGGTATTTACACTATAAAATCGATTTTTGAAAAGGAAATCTACACACAAGTGAATTGAGTTTCGTATTCTTTCCTTATTCGTTTCCAAGAATTACTGTTTTAACATTTGTCAATTTTTTTACGTAGGTAGGTGAAAGTTGGAAAGTTTTAATGTCATGACAATATAGCAGGTGAATCTTCTGATGGTAAGGAGTTACTTGCGTTGCCTATTCCTCAGGATAAGGATTTTGTTCACATTTGACTCGAATCGTCACAGAATAGTTTCCCAAAATGGTCTACCGTAAAAATATTTTGTTATGCAGGTCCTGAAACTCTACGTCAAATCATCAAAACAAAACGTTTAAAAAAATCAAATAGCAATTCAACTCACAAAATTTTAAGAAATAAGAACATGTAAAATTAACAATGACAAAGATTTGAAACAAAATAATAAGGATTTTTGTTTAATTTTCCGAGAACGGGAACCCGTTCCGCTCTATTTTATATTTTGTACAACATTGTTATACAATTTACAATAAGGTACCAAAATTATATCAAAAAACTCATAAGGCTCAAATGTCCTTCAGTTTAAGACGGAGTACGTTTTTTTTACAAAGAATTTAAACGGCTGGATAAATGTGCAAACATGTCAGCTACTCCAGCTCAAGTCGCTGAGACGGAACACCCCACGATTTTTAGCGGATGGGCCATCATCCTGACTGAGGGTCCCACATAACCACCATACTACCCCCGAGACCGGGTATCCATAAAGGATATTCCGACGTACGAGACGCTCTTCTGATGGTAAAAGATAACGCCTGTCCATAACCATTGAAGCGATACACAGAACAAAACAAAGTCGAGGGCATCGCTGCTTTGGTGCTCATTACTTTAAGATTTTCGATGGTTAGTCTCAACAGCCTAGTTATTGCTGTACCACTTTCGACCACGCGTCACTTTAAATCAGGTGAGCTGTGGTCAAACACCTAGCCTGTCAACCATAAAAAATATTCGAAACTTTTAATCGCACAGAAATATTTAGAAACTCAGTCAGATTTTGTTATTTTGTCTAGGCAGTCAAATTTTTAAAATTCTTAGAACAACCTGACAATCTTAAAAAAAACTCCCTATTATAGGTACATATTATTATGTATAAACGTTATAATAATAAAAAATTAATAGTCAACATTTTAAGCTATTTAAATATGCGTTCGTCATTGCTTTTTTTATTTGTGTTTCTCCAAATTGATAATTCATTTTGAGCATTGTTTCTATGTATGTAGGTACTAGTGTTTTATAAGCTATGCAGTTCAAGCACACTGAATACAATGAATAATGCAGATCCTGTTCCAAACTAAACAAAAAATACGTCAACGCTATTTTGACACGTGTAACAGGGTCTTTGTCCGCTTGGGAAAATTCGAAGCATGCAATTTATTTAGTAGATATTTACTAGTTTGCTCGTGACCTTCAAGCAATGGCCCACTTCTTTTTGGAATAAAACCATTCTAAAATGTTTACGTTTTAGTACTACAAATAATAGTACAACAGAAAATCAAGCTATTCCTCGGGTCATTTTGTAGTGTCATGCCGAAGGTCTAGATGGAACCACTCTCTGTGTATGTTTCGGACTATTTTGATTTAACGTGCGTAGTGAAGCGTCAATTTGATAGATGTCACTTTTTTCGAGTCAATTTTCGTATCCCGCGTTGCTGTAATTATACACCAGCTACACTCTGATTCATCCAAGTTTTCCGAAATAAAAAGTATCCTATTTAATGATCCGCAGTAAAGCTATCTACTTTTAGAATTTCATTCAAATCCGTTTAGCCGTTACAGCGTGAAGTAGAAACAAAGATACCAGAAATGATTATGTTTATCACCGGGTCTTAATCGCGCATAAAATCAAAACCTTACGTTTTTATAAGACCAAAATGAGGGTAGGCGATCGCAACACACTCATTTTTTCATCGAGTCGACCCGCATTCTCCAGTCAACCCGTGACCACGGCTGTTATTAATATGGCCAAAATATCAAGGTAAATAAACAAAACTAGTATTTTGTGTGCGATTAAAACTATGACATGACTATTTATGTATGATAATGTTAAAAATGACGTACATAATAGAAACTTTCACATTTATAATATTGATGTGATTAGTGTTACGAAGCGATTATTCAATTGTTTATGACGGGTAACCGCGAGTAGCATTTAAAACAGCGTTGCCACTACCGTAGCCAGAGAACTCGTTCACTTGTTGCTAACTGACGCTCTTCTTTCATAACAAGCCTTTCGCGATAAGGCCGCCACTTGTGGCACTAACTCATAAGATTCTTTGGTTTTATATACTTTTATTCTATTTTGCACAATAAAGGGAATCTATCTACTTATCTTTTCTATCGAAAGTTTTCAGTTGACATATTAACTTAGACATTTGGTCTAGTTAATCTATACCAATTAACTTTACATACTTACAAAAAGTACATCATTTCACATCATCGTCATAACTACCCTGTTAGCTAATTTGGTAGAATATCTGCTTCAAAAGCTGGCGTGGGTTCGATTCCCAGCAGGACAAAAATTTATGTGATGATCAATATTTGTTCTGTGTCTGGGTATTCCGTATTTATTATAAGTATGTATTTACAAAAAAAAAAACTATTCTATATCTGGTTCCCATAGTACAAGCTTTGCTTACTTTGGGACTAGATGGCACTGTGAGAAATGCCCAACGATATTTATTTATTTAATGAATTTTTTTTTTAATGGTTGACAGGCTAGGTCTTTGACCACAGCTCACCTGATGTCAAGTGAAGGTGTGGCCGAAGATGGTAAAGCACACCTAGCCTGGAATGCAACTGGCTCTCAAGTGAGGCTGCCGGAACACATCGTTAGATGCTTGGCGGCAGATTTTCAACTTGAGGGTGGTAGCTAGCCAGCCAAGTACTAAACCACCAATGAATAAAGGTAAAAGCCTTTAAACTCTAAACAAAGCCGAACATTTACTTTTAAAGGAAGTATTTTTTCTTATTTTGTAAAATACAAGGCGACAAGAGTCAAAGATCCCCCCTCTACCGCAGCCTTTGTTAAAAATCTTGATATTTCGCTGATTAAAACCCAGATGAAATCACGTGAATTTAGATAAATTTAGTATCCGAGCTCGGAACAACCCTGGGAAATCCGTCAAAGGGATGGTTGCTATAACAACGAGGCTTCACAGCTCCCAGAGCCGTTATTGATTGTTGCCATCAAAATATTCCATTCGGCAATATTTGCCGGGTGTGTTTGTTCAATGATAAGTGATAGGGAAATATTATTTTAGCGCTAGAGCCCGCAGTCAACCTGGATTTCGGAAAAATATTACACTCGTTAGACCTTCGAAAATCTGTCGTAAAAAATTGACTTCATCATCATCATCATCATCATTTCAGCCGTAGGACGTCCACTGCTGGACATAGGCCTCCCCCATTGACTTCCATAAAGACCGGTTGGAAGCGGCTCGCATCCAGCGCGTTCCTGCGGTCTTTACTAGGTCGTCTGTCCACCTTGTGGGTGGACGTCCTACGCTGCGCTTGCCGGTCCGTGGTCTCCACTCCAGAACTTTGCAGCCCCATCGGCCATCAGTTCTGCGTGCTATGTGCCCTGCCCACTGCCACTTCAAAAAATTGACTTATTCGGCCGTAAATTTTACTGTTGCTATCAAGTGTTAAACTGATGAATTATGAAAATCAAAACTATAGTTCACTATCTTTTACCCGTGGTTTCGCATGCGCTAGTGTAGGTTTATTTCTCTAGAATCTCTCAGGAACTGTATTTTTTTTCTAAATAAAATGTATGTCTTTTTCGGTATGGACAATTGCACGACGAAATGTAACATAAAAGTGTGCCCCACACGGCGCGGATAATAATATCATATTTTATCCGTCCGTATCTGCAGATACTGAAATTATGCATAGTTGCATTGTCATGAAATTGATATTACTGAAATACGAGCACTTCAACAGCCGCTTTTCACTACGGCAAAAGTATAATAACAAACATGAAACAAAAATTGGTGGACGAAAGAAATCTTAGATTGATGGACAATTAATTTATATTTTATAAAAAATCGTACAATTTAATGCTGAAACGTGAACTCTTGTTTGAAAAGCTTTAGTAATGTCGACCTTTCCCCTCTCTGACGTCACTCTAGCGTCCAGGCTCAAGGTACCTTCTCCATCATTTACTTTGTGTAATTCTAATTGCTAGACCGTTTGTATTAAGTTTGTTTTTAGCAATAAAATTGGTAAATGGTACCTACTGACTTTGCAAAGTTATATTGTATATTACATAGCGTTTGTATGATGTCGTACAATGTACCCAGACCTAAATTTGTTTTGTAGACACGTATAATTGGTACATGATTTGGATTGAGAAGGTACCTAAATTATTTGGTTGCTTACGTTGTAATACCTAATGATATGTTGTAAGAAACATCGATTTAGAATATTAATTTAATGTACGAGTAAATGCCATAAAATCTTTGAAATTTGATTTTATTTAGACGTCGTTTGGCTGATTTGGAATGATATGTTAGCTTGTTGTACAGAGATACGAATAAAAAATAGGTATACACGATCAAACAGGTTGGTAATGAAATGTTTCTAGCCTGTTATCACTGAATTTTTAAAAAATCTTTTTTGTCCCGAAAACTCCTGAATCAAAAGGCATCGCTAGACACAAAGCGATTAAAACAATCTCAATCGGACACTCTTGGCAGAGTGGTCGTGGCTGCAGATGGACAAGGTTGCGTCCCGTCGTCCCCGTTAGTTCCCAAGGCTGCTGCACGTCGCGCGATGTCTCTCCCCAGTAGCATGTTTTCCATGGGACGCCTGGTTGCCTGCATCACCATGGCCGGTAACCAATTTCACACCCCCAGCCCCGGATAACTCAGGGCGCCGGTCGATACGCGGATCACCAGGCAAACTTGCTCTGCATCTCTGTGAGTTCATCATACAGCTCACATGGGATAAATAATGTAGTAGTTTCCCCTTGCTTTCTACATCGCGGTACTATAACCTCAGTGGCTATAGTATTCCACCGTGAACCAGTTCAGAATTTATTTCTTTCCGCTTCACTTAGGTACTGATGGCTACCGCTGCCCTCCACCAGGATCCAGGTATTAAGCCCCTGTAGCTCGCCTCCTCCGCTGGCTTGGCCGTACTGACACCTGCTGTCTCCGCCCATTCCACCGTTGAGGTCTTCACCCGTAACCCTGGGCACGGGTTCTATGTTATACCCCATAGAGCTGGGTCCCCATCCGAACTTGGTCATCGTCTCTCTCCGGCCTACTGAAGAGAGCTGTGTCCAGCCCCGCGACGTGGACGCGCCGGACAGGATTTACCCCAGTAAAGGATAGAAAAGGTCACTCTACCCCTCCTGGGATCGGGTTAACGGTCTCGTATGGGCCCAAGACCGAAGCCAATAAAACAATAATTGTGAGTAAACATACTTTAAATACGCTTTATAAAAAAACAACCTAACATAGGCTAGGAGCACTCAATTGCTGAAAGCCATACAGTTACATTTAATATTTCTTTAATGTCACCGGAAAAGATTTTCCAAAAATAACAGTTTTGGTATTTTAAAAGAAAGAAACCGGCCTAGTGCGAGTCGGACTCGCGCACGAATAATTTAATATCTATTATCCCAATATCTATAAAAACGGCAAAAAATCACGTTTGTCGCATGAACCCTTAATATTTATTTTATTCTATTTTTTAGTATTTGTTGTTATAGCGGCAACAGAAATACATCTGTGAAAATTTCAACTGTCCAAATATCACGGTTCATGAGATACAGCCTGGTGACAGATGGACAGACAGACAGATAGACGGACGGACAGCGGAGTCTTAGTAATAGGGTCCCGTTTTACCCTTTGGGTACGGAACCCTAAAAACTAGGGTTGATTTGAAAGTGAATATGATAACATTTTTCGCACAATTTTAATAAATCTACGTCCTACTAGTAACGTCCCTTTTCAATGTTTTAAAAATCCATTGAAACTGAACTAGTCACAAAAACTTGCAACTGAGTACAAATGAGTAATTGCAAGATCACTTGCCTCTATCGTAGACACAAACAAAAATGACATCTTTTTAAGCTTCTCGCCTTCTCGGTTCTTAGATACTGTATCTACTTTAAGAATCACTGGTTGACCTTTAAAAACACCATGACCGTGAGTGTTGATTCAAGTCCATTACGTAATCTGAACATCAATCTTTCCTTATCGTCATCGGATCTCAAGTTAAACTTTAAACCAGAGGTGTAAGGTTTGAATTAGCTTGACATTTCGTCCGCTAATTTGATATGCTCGCTACTTGTTGCATCGTCATTTTAGGGTTATGGTTGTTCCTTATTGATATAGTGTTATCAAATTTTATCAGTGGCAGCAACAAAGTTTCAATAGACTATTGCTAACTAGCTGTTAGTAAAATAGATTTAGGTCTTTAGGAGATCATCCATTAGAAAGTACTTTTAAATATTACTGTGTTTTGGTTTCAAGGGTACGGCATATGGCAAAATTATAGAGATAAATGGTATTCAATCTAATTAACCTCATTATCATCATCATCATTTCACTGCTGGACATAGGCCTCCCCCATTGACTTCCATAAAGACCGGTTGGAAGCGGCCCGCATCCAGCGCGTTCCTGCGGTCCTTATTAGGTCGTCTGTCCATCTTGTGGGTGGACGTCCTACGCTGCGCTTGCCGGTCCATGGTCTCCACTCCAGAACTTTGCAGCCATCGGCCATCAGTTCTGCGTGCTATGTGCCCTGCCCACTGCAACTTCAACTCGCTAATCCGTTGAGCTATGTCGGTTTTGGTTCGTCTACGGATCTCTTCATTCCTGATTCGATCTCACAGGGAAACTCCGAGCATAGCCCTCTCCATAGCTCGTTGTGCTACTTTGAGCATTCCAAGAAGGCACACAGTCAGAGACCACGTTTCAGCGCCATAAGTCATCATAATTAATCGATTTAAAATTAATTATTTTTTAATTATCTAATACTGAAGTTATTTAGGCGTATTTCTAGGAATAAGGACTCAATCGAGAGACTTGTTGCGCAAGGCCGCATAGAAGGCAAGAGACATCGTGGTCGGTCTCCAACTCGTTGGATTGACCTTATCAAGAAGACTACTCAGTCCACCACAGTATAGTGTACTCGCAATGCGGAAGATCGCCACAATTGGAGAAATATCGCGCGACGTGCAGCAGCCCTAGAAGAAGAAGAATCTAATTTACCACAAAAGCAGCGATGCCCTGCCCCTTACTGTGAACTTTTTAAATGCGATTCCTGTAGCATTCACGATAAAACCGGTGAACCTTATTGACCGGGCATACGATATGCGAATAGAAGACGCAATAAAAAGCTTACAGTACGGGGGCTGGACTTTGTATTGCTAACAAAAGTTCTGAGTACCGCTTGCAATGGCCATGAACTATTTTTATCACCGGGAAAGCTCGTTCGCTTAATTACTTTTTAATAATTTTATGTTATTTTTTAAAGTAAACGTTATGTGACGAACGAGTGACTCTCTTGATCGTAAGAGATAATATCTTAATTTTTGTAAACTGACAATACATATTTTTTAAACTGTATGATAACTGTGTAAGCATAGTACCTACATAGCTTAAGTATCTGTTTTAAATAATTATGTCAATAAATGATTCTATTCTATTCTATTCTATCTGTCTATGTCCATTGAAGCTTTACATAGAACTTTGAATAGAAGAACAAAGTCCATGGCATCGCTTTTTTGGTGCTCTCATTACTTAGAGACGTTCGAAGGTTAGTCTCAACAGCCTTGTAATTTCGATAGCTGCAGTACCCTTCAAACCGAAACCCAGTACCTAATGTTTACATAATACTGCTAAATTAAGTTATATAAATCTAAGTTACAATCAAAGTCGCACAAAGTAAGTCTTGGTCGAGTCGAGTAGTGGTGACTTTACTACAAGCTTCGATGGAGTTTGCAGTGCAAAGTTATGTTTCGTTACATTCTAACCCTTGCCCTCACTTGCGTATACGTAAATCGGCAATTTATGAATAAAATACATCAATTTTTGTGTAGGTATAGAACTTTGAGTAGGAAAACCTAGTTCAGGAAGTTCGTCCCAAAACTTTTATATTAAAATAATGACACTAATTTTATCAATTGCATATATAGGCTTGCTAGCACTGCCATTCTGAATATGTATTGAATACAGCGTTGCCAGTTTTTTTTGCCAAGTCGGGATTTTGGAACTTTTTGAGTGAAAATAGCGGGATTCTTTCGTCTATAGCGGGGCATAATAAAAAAAAATATATTCAGAAGTTTTCAGTACGCACCGATTGCGTGACGCACCCCTCTCTCCCCTTATGTTCATTCCGCGCCGGGCGGGCGCGGGCGGTCAGTCTGTGCCACCCGCTCGCACTTCCTCAGCACCCTGCACGCACGGAAGAGCAAGACTGAGCCTGTCCCGCGCGGGACATTTAATTTTGATTTAAAATCGGGACGCCTGGCAACGCTGATTGAATACCATCTTAGCAATGGAGAAGAGTTAACAATAAAGCGACAAAAACATGAATAGGCGTGGGTACATAGTAGTAAAAAAGCGTTCGTTTCTTTTCGTTGCAAATACAAATAATAGATTTGCGTTGCAAGTGACGCAAGTCTACATTGAATAACTAGGTACCTACAATCTGTACAAGTCTACACTAATATTATAAAGAGGAAAGATTTGTATTTTTGGATTTTTGTATGTTTGTAACGAATAAACTCGAAAAGAATCGATCAAGTAGAGACCGATTTCAAAATTCTTTCACCGTTGGGAAGGTACCCTATCCCCGGGTGACATGTAACTTTTTATCCCTGCGTTCCCACGGAAACGGGAACTACGCGGGTGAAACCGCGAGACGTCCGCTAGTACTTTATAAGGTTGGTTACCCAGAGTACTAAGAAAAAGTGAGGTCATTGTGCTCGTAATTATTTTCCTACTAATAAAATAATAATAATAATTACGTACGTAATATAATATACGTACTAATAAAAAACGCAAAAACAGCTGTACCGATTTGGATAAAATTTGTAAACCACACAATAATATTATAGTTTATTACCTGAATTAGTATAATATATAATACTTTTTTCTGGGAAAATGTTAAATTCTTGTAGGATTATCAAAAAGCTAACTACTTGAAATTTGGTATCGTAGATGTGTTACGAAACATTATTTCTGAATGAAAGGATTTCTTTATATTAATCTGTGTATCTAAGTAGCTCAAGTTTCATGATGAATGTAACTATCGCTCTTTTATTACTCACTTATGTTTCAATTCTCTCTGAATCCAATTTTAACTCAACGCGGACAAAGTCACGGGCTCTTATTGTATAACTGTTTTTAACAATTTTTCACAATTTCGCTTTTTTGTCGTACCACAACGATGTAAGGAAAAATTACACGAAACGGAACGGCGGCGTTCCGGTGCGTTCCGCTCCATTTCGAACACTGTCTAAATCTGTATGTCTTTAATGCAAAAATTATGAGACTTAACGTGCTGATTGTAACAAATAACACATGTTCATGAACATTGCAGCGGTACTCAGAACTTTGAGTAACATAACAAAATCCAGGGTATCACTTCGGCAGTCACGACTTTGAGAAATTCAATGATAAATAAATAAATAATAAATATCGCAGGGCATAACACACAGCGCCATCTCACCCCAAACTAAGCAAAGCTTGTACTATGGAAGTCAGATAACTGATAGAATACTTAAATACTTTTTTTTTGTAAATACATACAGTACACCCAGACACAGAACAAACATTTGTTTCTACCACAAAGTTTGTCCTGGGTGGGAATCGAACCCACGCCCTTCAGCTCTTGAAGCAGACATTCTACCAATGAACCAACGGGGCTGTCAAAATGGTACTAACCATTGAATTTCTCAAAGTCATGACAATGGTGCTGAAATTATTCTAATTGCAGGACCCTTAGTAATGTTTACGCACTACTGTTTGGCCGCATAATATTTGATACCACGGCCTACTGCAAGACATTTAATAAGGACATCTACCAAACAATAAACAACAGTTAAAATGTATAATATTATGTCATTTTGAAGCTAGTTTCGCCTGCTTCTTTTTGACATGCTAATCGAATTAAAGCTCAATGAGGAAGTGTAATTATTGTTAGTGTTATGCAATTCTTCGTTGTTTTGCCCGATGACGTCAGCCAGCGTGCTTAGTTCACGGCCAAGTTTCAAGTTCATGAGTTTTTTATCGATGATACCTTGGGATTCGGAATGTGACTATGCATGTAAGGGGCCCTAACTTTGCATGTGTGGCCTAGACGTGCATGTGTGGGGCCCTATTTTTAGAAGCGTTTCAACGTCTACTGGTGTGTGTGCTAGGTTATGCATATCGTTAGGCTGTTTGCAATCTGGGAGGTCGCATCGAATAGGCTGAACTGCTTGCTCGTGTGTGTGCCGTTCTTTGTTCTCGTGTATGTGTGCCACTATTATGGTTCTATTCTTGTTTTGCAGCTGGTATTAGAAGATGTCACTCACATCTCTAAACGACTTATTTTTTGCGTTGAGAATCGCGGTTTTGGTTGCCAAAATAGCGCTTCATTCTGGCTAATGCTTTTAACATTTAGTTTGAGTAATTGCAATTGTAATCTTCTTGCTTTATACCTATCTGCGCTTTATTTTATGGTCGCCTTTTCCCGGAAACTGAAGAAATAAACTTGCTAACTTTCTTTTAGTAAGTATAAGTTATATTATTTGGGGTACAACCTATTCTCAAATCGACTCACAACAAACAAATTCGGACTAGTCTAATTTAATGAAGTGATAAACGAAAAATTATGCAACTTTAGATTTGAAAGGTTGGCGTAATATCTTAACTATTTAAATGCATTTTTTGAAATGCACTTGAAATATTTCTATTTTTAGGGTTCCGTACCCAAAGGGTAAAAAGAGATATATTATTACTAAGAGTCCGCTGTCCGTCTGTCACCAGGCTGTATCTCATGAACTGTGATAGTTATACAGTTGAAATTTTCACAGATGATGTATTTCTGTTGCCGCTATAACAACAAATATAAAAAACAGAATTAAATAAATATTTAAGGGGGCTCCCATACAACAAACGTGATGTTTTAGCCGTTTTTATAGACAATACTGCGGAACCCTTCGTGCGCGAGACCGACTCACACCTGACCGATTGTTTAATATTTGTAATACGTTAACCAAGATATTAACTGAAAAACGTTGTCCATAAAAGCGGAAAATTCGGGAATATCTAAAAGTTTTTTTTAGGTTTTTCTATGAATACAAAACAGTATATTTATTAAAATTAGGACAGGACAATGTCCGTCAGGTCAATATACGTTTCTAGTAGTTGATATTCGTCTAATCGCGGTCGAAGACAGCATGCCTAACCTGTCATTAATTGAATTGACATAAATATAATGTCTTTCTTCGTCCTCACCAACCTCCATTCAAAGCTCGATCAATACCTCAGGCTTGAGATATATATTATTCATTGGCACGCTAGTTCGATCGACAACCACGAACTTGAAACAATCTGAAACTACCAATTTAGTAGTACCAATAGGGTGGGTTACTAATTACATAACGGTCGCAATTTATCATCGTAGTTATGATCCTTTTATTTGAGGATATTGATATAAAACGAATGCCCGTCTAATTTACTTCAGTGTGGTGAGAACACTGCCTTATTTTTGAATTTCATAAATATGTAAATTTTTTAATGTTTCAATCTTTTGTAGCGATGATAGCTCAGTGGTTAGTGCGGTTAGTTCACACGCTGAAGGGTGTGAACCGACCCAACAATGAGCTTGAGCTGCCGTTGAAGGAAAACATCGTGAAGAAACCATAGCATGGTTGCAGGGTATTTGATATTTTCTAGTACTCTGCTGGCTAGCAAGCTGAAAATCTGCCACCAAGCACCAAACAGTGTGTTCCGGCAGCCTCACTTTCATTCCAGGTTAGGTGCGCTTTACCATCTTCGATTATACCGTCACTTAACATCAGGTAAGCAGTGGTCAAACATCTAGCCTGTGAACCATAAAAAATGTGGTAACTTTATTAATTGTAAAAAAGTATATAAGTATTCTATCGGTTATCTGGTTCTCACAGTACAAGTATTTTTTTTTGTTTGGCGCTTGATGGCACTTTGTGAATTGCTTTCAATATTTATTGTATTCTTTTTAAATGGTTGTGGATAATTCTAAAATCAATAGGGAGCATTCAAAACTGCATCGAGATCTGGTTATGCACCCTAAATTTTCTTTCCATAGAGCTATATGCGATAAGAAAAAAAAGTATTCAAGTATTCTATCAGTGATCTGACTTCCATAGTACAGCTTTGCTTAGTTTGGGGTCAGATGGCGCTGTAAGTAATGTCATATGATATCTATTTTTTAAATATCTACGGCAAAATTTTAAATACGATACAACAAAGTTATGTTTCATGCCAGGGTTGGTTTTCTATCTGCCTATTTATTTTGAAACCATGACTCTGTTAATAATTAATTTATGTTGTAAAAGACTACAAAACAATGCCACCAATAAGTTTGAGTGTCTTATTTACAAATATTTATCTACTCGTAGCAGCACTTAAAATGTTTATCTTTAAATGCTATTTGAAAATGAAATCAAACATGTTTTGATTGAAATCTGGCGTATTAATCAACAATTATTCAACAATCTATACGGGTTTGGTCATAAGTGATTTGTGGGTTTGATTCTCGCGAGTATCACTACATTACGGAACAACATTACAGTTACTTATATTGATAGATATTTATAAACCGACAATAAAATAGAGAAGGCTCTATGTTCGACTGCATGTGCGCTTTATTTATGTTCACCAATTTATACGTCATTTATTTTTTAAATTTGTAAATGGTTAATCGTGAGGTGGTCTCATTGTCTTCAAGTCAGGAAATGATGTGGGGATTTTTTTTCTTTTTTAATTGTTAATCTGGGCTTTTGGGTAAGGTACACGAGTGTTATAAATAAATAAATATCGTAGGACATTACACATAGCGCCATCTGACCCCAAACTAAGCAAAGCTTGTACTATGGGAGTCAGATAACTGATAGAATACTTAATTTTTTTTTTTTGTAAATACATACTTATAATACATTAATACATAGAGTACACCCAGACACAGAACAAACATTTGGTTTTTTTTTATATCACAAAATGCTTGTCCTGGGTGGGAATCGAACCCATGCCCCACAGCTCTTGAAGCAGACATGCTACCAATGAGCCAACAGGGCTGTCAAACAATAGCGGTAGAATTATTACTGTACTAGCTGCGCCCCGCGGTGTTGCCCGCTACATATTTTCGGGATAAAAAGTAGCCTATGTGTTAATCCAAGGTGTCAGCTACCGCCATACCAAATTTCATTCAAATCGGTTCAGTAGATTTTGAGTGAAAGAGTAACCCATCCATCTATCCGAACTTTCCCATTTATAATAGTGGTATTCAAATTCTTATCAATCGTAAACATGAATTATTTTATCTAAATAATTTACAATATTAGATACATACCTACACATTCACATAATATAACAAATAAAATTACCAAAAAAGCTTTGGTGGTAGTAGGAGGACGTCTAGGTAGGTATTACCGCAGTACTAGATATTCTGTCGCCAAGCAGTTGCGAAGTGGAAATAATACTGTATTCCAGTTGGAAGGGTACAGCAGCTAGCGGAATTACAGGGCTGCTAAGACTAACCATCGAATGTGTCAAAGTAATGAGCGCTAAAGCAGCGATGCTCTGGACATTGTTTTGGTAACAAAGTTCGCTGTGTCGCTGCAATGGTGATGGTTTTCGCTTGCCATCAGGAGAGCGTCTAGTTCGTCTCAAATTTGTTATGTAAAAATAATAATTTTGCGACTATATTTTTTAAACCGATATGCCTAATGTTTTGAGAAAAATTGGATGTTGATATACGAGAATAGATATGTTGTTTGATAATTGTATTCCATCAAAAACTACATCCGCGTTGTAAATATGTGATAACCTTTTAAAATAAACACTAAATGCACAAAGTTGAACGAACTTATAACCTTTAAAATAATGTTATAATTACCTACCTAAGTCTTATATCTGTAGTATTTCAGCGTGATAGAGATGTTTGCATGAATATGTTTTAATTTGCAATACGCATATTTTTTATCGTGAGATAACTTTTGACGCCCATTAAATTGTAGAATTGATAAAATAGATAGTGTGAATATCGATTCATTTTTAGTTTTTTTTGTTTATCTGTGTTTGTTCGCTTATTATTCCAATTTTATTTAAATTATACTATATTATCTTTTGCTCGCGATTTCGTTCGTGTCGACTTTAGTATTGGGTCCAGAGAGAAATGAAAGATGTGAGTAGCAAACGCAATAAAAAAAAATTAAGTACTTAGATTAAGGTATTTTTTTTACCTTTATCATATAACTTACGTTTAGCTATTTCGGAATAATGTTTCATAAGATTCCAAATTTCAAGTGGTTACGTTCTGTAGTTTATTTTTTGATAATCCCACAGAAACGTGCCATTTTTTCGGAATAAAAGTATTAATCCATGTAAAAACTGTCCGCATGCCAAATTTTGTTCAAATCGGTTCAGCCGTTTTTGCGTGAAGTAATAAACATACAATCATCTATACAGACAAATGTTCACATTTGTAATATTAGTAGAATTTAGAATCTGGTTTGAACTGTTATAGTCTTGGTCATCCGCCAGCTCGTTGGGTCGACGATATAATAAAAATTGCAAGTTTTACCTGGATTAGATTGGCACACGACCTGGATAAGTAGTGTATAAGAGAGGCCTATGCTTAGCAGTGGACGATTTCAGGCTTAAAATTATGGTTATAACTAAGTTTAACTTTTTATAACTATACAAATTGAGAAATGTTCATGTTTAGATAATTTTATTAACTAAAGAAATGAGAGCTAAGGTTTTTAACACTCAAAAAAGTACTCCATTTATACTAGATACTTTAAAATCAAGATTGTCAAATATCTACATATATAAATAAGTGAAACAGGTGATTGAAATTATAGCTTATATAGCTTATAAAAACATGCATAGTAATGGCATGGTGATTTCACACAAGTATTTATGTAGATATTCTATTTATAATTAATTCTGATAAAAAATAGCGTGTTATGTCCACGATAGTATGTTAAAAAATCTTGTTCCCATAGGTAATATAGTTACAGAAAACGAAGATGTAAAACCGGGAAAACCCGATTCGAAGACAAGAAGTGACGCTTTACTAAAACGGGTAGTAACGCACCTCTTAGCTTGCCTATTAATTTATTAATTTACTGCTTGCAACTTGGTGAAATATTGACTTGTTATTTTGGCTACATTTAAGTTTTTTCAATAATATATGAGCTTGCGTTTGATCGCCCTTACGCCTGATGTAAAGCGAAGATGCGGACTTGCGACTTCAAGCACTAACAATCTATCTATTGCGGAACGCCCACTCGGGCAGCAAATTCTAATGATTAGCAGTTCGAGGAAGGTGGAATCGAACCAGTTGTGGATTAACCAGTAGATGCCATACGAGTGGATTGCCGTTTCATTTCTCTTTAATAAATATCAAAGATGCTATATCAATCTAGTTTAAAATTAACAGAGTGTAAGGGTTGCAACAATCGATCGAGCGGAGGATGCATCTTGGCTGGTTTGTAGAGCCTGATAAGTTCACACGCGGAAGTCGAGAATTTTCCCTCACGTCGCATGTGTGCGTGGTCGCTGCTGTGTGTGTAGCGTGCAGCGTTCGAGGCCGCCCACATTCGATCTGTGCAAATTTTCGTTTCTCGGGATCACTGTCCTCACTCAGGGTCGCGCCGCCGTATCTCTCAATTTTTGTCTGTTAATTATAAAAATAATGCGTTATATAAGCCTTGTACGTCTCGCTCGCACTGCATCATGTGCCTATATCGCCGTCTCGCCGCCACAGGCGTTGCGTTGCACACATAGACGCAGAATAGGAAAATACATCCACGAAATTCGGCTATGCGCTTTAGTGTGTGGGTGAATGACGTTATCGTACAATGCGATTACAGGTCCGCATTGGAAACTGGCTTTACTGCGCGGCAAATAAAATTATTTTTCTGTTTTCGACGCGTTCCCGTGAATGACCTTGACGCTCGTGCTCAGATGTGCCATGACTTGAATTCGATTAGCAAAAAATATGGCATTCGTATGGTGTACGTCTCGCTTTGTAATTTGGATAATTATGTTTATGAACATAAATTCTTATTTATATTCATAATGACAGCCCTGTTAGTTCATTAGGTACTTGTACTTTGGTGGTAGATTACTTGGTGGTAAATCGCCTTAGCAGGAAGTCGTCTAAGTAGGTGCCACCAAAGTACCTCTTAGATATTCGGCCGCCAAGCAGAAGTGTGTAAACATTACTGTGTTCCTGCTTGAAGGGTACTGTAGCTAGCGAAATTACAGGACTGTTGAGACTAACCATCGAAAGTCTCAAAGTAATGAGCGCCAAAGCAGCGAGTCCCTGGATTTGGGCCTGGACACAAAGTTCTGTATATCGCTTCAATGTTTGACATGTTTGATCTCTTACCATCAGTAGAGCGTTACGTTCGTCTCATAACATTTACATTGAAAAAAAATGTGGGGATAAATACATTTTTGTTATGTGTTTGGGTGTTCTGTATGTATTTACAAACGTATACCATGAGCTACCTGGCCCCCAAGATTTGCTTAGTTTAGTGTTGAATGGTGTTGTGTTTAATTTCCTACGAAACGATATACGTATTCTTTGCTGTTAGGCAACATGGTAAATTATTTTACAACTATTTACCAACTATTGTCGTTAAAACACTTTTCCTTATTAACCCAGTAAGGAGTTTAGGTGTTGCCGGGCCCACAATTTCAATTGTTTTATGGCTACATATAGTAGGTATATACCGCATGTCCATCCTAGAGTGATAGTTGTAAATGATACCTTTGGCAGACGTGCAACTTTTGATCGAGAAAAAAATGGCAACATATTTTCTCAAGAATTCTTGGGAACTAAATCAAGAAAACCCCTCGAGGTTATCTAAAATAATATACTTTCTATTACATTAATCTACGCAGACACTGTAATATTATCTACTTACACTTAAATATTATATTGTTAACACAATATAAAAATTAACTTAATTTGAATCTGCTAGACGAGTATCTAATGCTAGAGTAGACCTCACTACTGTAAGTTAAACCATAGTCATGTAAATTATGTCTAAACAAATTAATCTAAGTGTTCTTATAAATATAGGCTGTATCTTGATCCGATTAGTCTAGATCATAATTGCTTGTCACCGGGACTTAAACGCGTAGAAATTACTTTTCTTTATTTAGAACTAAGTGGTCACGAGTTAACTTGTAAGTAAAGTAGCGGCGACATAAATATACTGTGGTCTCCTACGCTTATCAGGTATTGTAAAACAGACACCAAAAACAACACTGTTAGTACACATTTCAGAAACTATAATCTGCAATAAACAATCATGAATAGTAATCCAAAATCTTTCAACTCAATTCTTTTTAATTCTAATTTCAATAGGCATAGTTTAGTCTATGCAGCTCCGTTACACGTGCCAACATTTGCCCGGGGAGCGGGCAGAGGTTTGCACGAGTCGCACCCATTCCCGCCCGCCCCACACCATCCGCCCTGGGCGATTATAAAACGAGGGCGATTTTTGCAGATAAATATTATTTTTTATTGAATTTCCTATAATACTCAAATTAATGAGCGCCAAAGTAGCGATGCCCCGGACTTTGTTTTGCTGCTCAAGGTTCTGTGTATTGCTGAAATGGTCATGGGCATGCGTTGTCTTTTACCATTATCGTTCGTCTCATTAGTTTTACATAAAAACAAAAAAAATTAGGTATTCGTGTTTAACTGTTTGTGTTATTAAAAAATAAAATTTAAAGGTAAAGTATTATTTTACACACGTGCGAGCTGTGTTTTGAATTATTTTCAATGAATCAATGAATAATTTGAAAAGGTATAAATGTTTTTGCTTAATTATATGATACATATATTTTTAATGGCTTAACAGAAAAAAAAACTATGTTTGTCACAATGACATGTTTGTTCTAGGTGGGAATCGAACCCCTACAGATGTTGTTTGTACTGAATATGCTTAGGGGTAAGTACTAAGTATATTTAGTACAAACTGAGCTGAATTGGATTTGGATAAAACTAGGCACATTGATCAGTTTATTACCTGGATTAACACATAGGGGATTTACCTGAATAAATGTTAGTATCACTTCTTATTCCAAAAAAAATGTTGGGTTTCTGTGGGATTATCAAAAACCTAAGTACCTACAGACCGTGTTCACTTGACATTTTGTATGTGTCGTATCTTATAGAATTATATGGGACAAAACGTTTTCTTTATATTTATCTAGGTAATACAATAAGACAAGTGTCATGATGGATAAAAATATTGCTTTTTTTGGTAGAGTCACACATGTTTAATTTCTCTCTGGACTCAATTCTAAAGTCAACCCAGACGAAGTCGCGGGCAGAAGCTAGTATAGAATATTACACAGTGTAACATTGCAATTCACTGCACAGCTGTTGTAAATTTTTGATGGATTCTGGAATTCGTTTATGGTTAAAGAAAACGGTACCTGCCATTTATACAATGTTTAAAAAGATATGTTAAGATAGAGCTCAGCGTGGTCAAACTTTACTCATATTGTTCCGTGAAACCTAGCACACAAACATGCAAAACCACAAAATTAATGACCGCATACATATAGGCACTTGCGTACGGAATATTTGATTTGCTTAAATACTTACAACATAAACAAACATTCATTATATTCATTCTCAAACATGAACTTAGCGAGGACATCACTATTTTCGATTTGCAATGTTTATTACCTGTTTAATTTTGTCCTTACATTATTGCAAGGCCGTAGATTTGTATGTAAACAAGTACTCATTATTACTAGGTATTAAGTTTAATGATATTCTTCGACCTATAAAACCTTGCTAAAATTTCAGCAGTAGAAGAAAGGTAGCATCAGGGATATATGTATAATTGTACATATTTATATATGTAACTTTATAGAGCATTTGACAAATCTTATAATTTTGGCTACCTTAATAATGTGTTTGATTACTAATCATTATTGATTATGATACAATACTAGTTGATGATGATGAAACGCATCCTATGTCTTATTCAACTGCCTAAAAAGTACCTACACTGTGTAGGTAGTGTGTGTGTAAAATGTAGAATAAATTGCTATTAATGTTTTTTTTGTGCGGTATATATTTTATTTTTCAGGTATTGCTACTTTTTTCATCTACGCGCTTGCAGAATAAAATATCCTTCCCCTAAAAAGTGCATGCCAATGAATTATTAAAGAAAAAACACTTTCAATGAACAATTTTCTAGACTGGCAATGCTGAAAGTGGGTGTAGGTGGCAGCAATATTTTACGTCGAGGATGCTTTGAGTCCGTGCGTTGCGTTTAGTTGCGGAATAATACCTTTTTATAATTCCAAGAGGATTTAATGTCTAATCTTTATATGCTCCTCGATTTTTGCCATTTTGTGTCTATAATATTTAGTTACAGTCAAAGTTCAGTCTTAATCAATTCCAGTCCGTGCCGCTCCAACCCAGTTAATGCATTAGTACACTAGTGGCGACTTTACTACAAGCTTTTCGTGCCTGCCCATTCTACTATGGTTTCCTCACGATGTTTTCTTTCACCAATAGCTCAATATCACTGTTGGGGTTTGAATCCACGCCCTTCGGCATGCGAACTGACCGCGCTAACCACTGAGCTATCAATGCTGAAATCAACTACCTGATAATTTAACTATATAAGATTTATTTTATAAAATCTCCGCTTCAAAAAGCTACAGATTTAGCACTTAGAAATTAAGAAAAACACAAATTGTATTGAAGTAATACGCTTAATCAAATACAAGTGTCTATAAACATCAATCTAATCGACGATTATATTTAATTTGTTTGTATAAGAATGAAGTTTTTCAATTTGTGTTAGAGACTATAAGTTAGTTTTGGTAAATGTTTAAAATTCCTTTTTTTTTTAACTTATTTATTTAACACACAAAACAAGTTGCAATGCAAATGAAATGCAATTGATTAAATAAATAAATATCGCAAGACATTACACAAAGCGCCATCTGACCCCAAACTAAGCAGAGCTTGTACTATAGAAGTCAGATAACTGAAAGAGTACTTTTTTTCGTAAATACATATATTTAAAATAAATACAGAACACCCAGACACAGAACAAACATTTGTTCATACCACAAACCATTTGTGCTGGGTGGGAATCGAACCCACGCCTACAGCTCTAGAAGCAGGCATACTACCAATGATCCAACAGGGCTGTCAATTAATATAGTATTGTCTTATAGTTCCTGGATATACGACAGACATAAAAAGGAACATTGTGAAACGAAAGTGTTCCTAGTTTGTTACGGAACTCTAAAAAGACTCCAGACCACCTATAAAGTGACACCTAATGCACTTAGCAACAACATAGCTTAATATAGCAGTCACAACGACGGTGTCAGTTTATATGCTACTTGAACTGTACGACGTAGGTACGAATTACAAATAAAACCAGTGCTGCTATTTTAGCAATAGCGCAAGATCTAGTTTTTTTGGTGACATTTTCTTTGGTTATTTTAATTATTGGCGTATATTATAGTGTTTTTACTAGGTGGTAAATATCCATAACAGGAAGTCGCATATACATAATTATCTACAAAAAATATTGGACATTAACACAAAGGTTATTTTTTATTTACTACTCTAGATTAGTAATTAGATACAACCTATCAGAAATCTAGATTTCATCCAAATCTACTAAGTCGTTATAGCGTGAATAAGTACAAAAATACCTACATAGGAAACGCTTACTTGATGGTTAGAGACTACGACGAATGCAGCGGCAATCAGAAATTTAAGCCACACACCTAAGTCCTGCCCCGTACTCGGGGATACTTATTGCAATTTCTGGTAGGCACTCCGGAAATATCTACACGACTATAAATACTACTGCTACCACACTACTGCTTAACATCAGGCAGTGTGTGGTCAAACGCAAACCTATTCTGAATAATAAAAAAAAAGCATGTCAAAGAAAAACATGAAAAATTTTAAGATGTCTCAGTGAGAAGCGTGAAGCTTGACAAGCTTAGAATTTCAAGACAGCGTGCTTAGAATCTAATGAATATTTCGTGAAAAATCCGCGATCTCCTGACACATTTCCTGACGAGTATCTAGTCCGGGTACGTGAGCCCACGAGTGGTCGGGCCGCAAGCCACTTGTGGCCTCATTGCAGAAATGCTGTCTCGGATACCAGCGATGTGGGCCACGGTATGAAATACAGATATAAGTGATTCGGGCCATGCGTCCCACTTTCTATTCGTACTATTAAAGAAGCGGTCGATGCATTCTTTGTGACGTATCTATGTCACCGTAACCATTATAATATGATGTTCCCTTATTTTACCCAACTACGCAAAAGAAGGTGGGTAATATTAGTATTCCAGTGATGCAATCTTTTTTTTTTATGGTTGACAGGCTAGGTGTTTGACCACAGCTCATAGGTGTGGTCGAAGATGGTAAAGCACACCTAGCCTGGAATGGAACTATGTAAAACAATCCGACTGTTATCCTACGGTACTGTTAATCTACGGTAAAACAATCCTACTGATACTGCTGTTGTACTCCTACTTATTAAATATTTATTTATTTATTTTATTTTATTTACTCAAAACTAACAGTAATAGGCCAAAACGTATAAACGTAACGTAATGTATGTTCAATCGTAGTATAATCTTATAAATGTGAAAGTGAGTATGTATGTATGTTTGTTACTCTTTCACGCAAAAACTACTGAACGTATTTGGATGAAATTTGGTATGGAGCTAGCTGAGATTTTGGATTAACACATAGGCTACTTTTTATCCCGAAATCATGTTGCGGGTAACACCGCGGGGCACATCTAGTGTCCTATATATTTTTTAATGGGAACACAAAGTTACAATAAAGTCTCTCATATACAGCTCACTGCGAATCGTCTGCTCAATTACCGCATAGCTTGACCTACATTTGTACTTCTATTTCGGAAAGAGCACACCCGATGCATTATTTTTTGGCCAGCCGGTGTGACCCCAATCCCGATGGGCCATCCTTTGTTTGCTGAAGGGCTGGACAGGGCTATATTGAAAAGATATTAGTCACTTTATATAGCTACTCGCACACCTTGACGTTATTGTGTTGTGATAAAACTGGAGCAAGAGTTTATATATGTCGCTTATTCGACATGTATTGTAGTTTATTTTAATATTATTTTGATATTTCCCACTAGATTGACATTTATTTATAAAACAAAATAAAATAAAAAAGCTTAAATTAATACTATTAACAAAATTTATACAAAAAACTTAATCCAAAAGTCCGTCAAAGGAGGGATATGTGGCCAGAATGCTGGCAGCATTGCCATGCTGGATGATTGCAAAAAATATTGATTGATCCCACTACTGCGTTCCGGTATGCAGCTCGTGAAATTCCAGGACAATTTGAGACTCGAATACGAAGCTATCTGAAAGCAGTGAACAAGTGGGATATTTTTCGTAATTGATCGAAATGCACTTACATACACTTTAAGCGGGACGTAAGTGCAGGACTTATCGTCCCCACTTTGAATGAGAATGCATGTACCTATTAAACATTTACTTTCTCTTGAATCACACTATCCATTGATGAAAACCGCATTAAATTCGTTGCGTAGTTTAAACGATCTAAGCGTACAGACGGCGGGAAGCGACTTTGTTTTATAGTATGTAAGATATTCTGTGGTAATACTTTTTTTGTTAGCGCAGTGTGTGGTACCAAATACAAACCAAAATGGTAGAAAAAAAAAAATAACACATTCATTTGTCTATAGAGTTCTAAAATCAAAGAGGTTTTAACGCATACCTAGTTATTGAATGCTAATGTAAACGAGTTTAACATTTTTCCCTTCACCGCACTGCCCAGACCAGTTATAATTTTCATGTAGTTTGAAAGACACTGAATTCAAATAAATTTTTTCACCTTGAATCAGTCGAAAATGTCACGGACGTACATCTGAGTTTGTGAATATCATTCATGAAGTTGAACAGGTTGTTTTTACAACGGGTAGTTTCATAAACAAGTAATGAAAATATAAACAAGTTACAATCTTACCGCTAAAATGCTGTAATTATTGGAAAACTAATAACTTCAGAAGTTGTAGTTAATTGATCGTAAAACATAAACTTAAAACGGAATATTGAGTAATATTCCGTTTTATGTTTACCTATGTTTCGACAGCCTAGGAGGGATTCCAATCTGGAGATCCTGGGTTCGAACCCCGCGGTACGCACCACTGCTTTTCGAAGTTATGTCCGTATTACCGCTGGCGTCAAACGAGGAAGGTAAGCATGGTAGGAAACCCACTGTTTAAAAAAAAAGTTCTTGAAAATGTATTATTTATTTATTCTATAGCATGAAGTCTGCTAACCAGTACTTGACCAGCGTAGTGGACTACATCCTTTAAATATTACATACATCGTTTACATTAAAATATATTATACTGTTCTATGTAAATTATTGTGAGTGTAGATATAAGGTAGTGTGAGTGTTTCGTTTACCTGAAAAAGTAAAACCTGAAGCAAACACAGATCGCGGGCAAAACCAGTTTCGATCCCTACTATAACTCGAACGTCGGTGTATAATTGATAGGACAAACATTCTCCAACAAAATTTATAAAACCGTTACGCAATGCATTTTTTAGGGTCGGCCGGCGGGGGGTAGTCAGCGCTTTTCAGAAATTACAGCGGGGTGGCGCGTGGTGGGATATGACGTTCGATTTAAAGGGTAGGCCGGTGGGGCAGAGGTCCCCGCCGCCGCCCGCCACGGCGGGAGTGGCTGCAGGGCGGCTGTTGACGGGCGCGCGACGCATGCGCGCTCGGCTCACCGCCGCCCGATTTCCGCGCCGTTGACAGTTTGCCGGGACTTCCTTCCTCGATACGCGCGTCCTCGGCTGCATCAGGCCCCAGCGCCGAGTAAGCCCCGCGTAGCGCTCCGCTCTGGCCTCGCTCGCTTCGAGCCTCTACCGCGTCCGCTCGCTAGACAATCGGAGATGGCCGCCTAAGTTTGTCATCACGTGAGTACTCGCCGGCCGGCGACGCCGCTCATCCCATTAGTGCTTTGCAGCTACCTTGCGTTACAACGTCACCAATCAACTATTCACTTTCGATGAAAACTCGATCATAATTCTTAAAACGGTAAGATTTCACTTCAATCGACAATTAAAACTTGATTGATGTATATTATCAAGACTAAATTAATTGACACTTGCAATTAATGTTGAATTAATTAAAAATATATAGTTAAAATAGTATCAAGCAGTTCTTTGTGTAACTTAGAGCACAAATGGGATTGTGGATCGTTTGTTGCATCGTATGCTACAAATTGTTGCTACGAACGACTACAAAGTATGAAGTATTTTTTGCATAAAGTTGAAAGTTGATTTGCATGTGGCTTCTTAATTTTACTGTGGCTTACTTTAACATCCGTTTTAGGTTCATTTTGGTTGCTTGTTTTATACTTGTGCAAATTATTTGATAAAGAACCGGCTTTTCCAGTGTTATTTTATCAATTCAGTTAAATTGGTACAACCTTTCCTTGCATGAAAGTTCTTAACGATTGTATTATTAACTTAGTAGTAGTGTATACTGTTTGTATTAGTGTTTATAACCATTAATAATTCTACTCAATGAATAAATCGACATAAACTTTGTATTATCATCGCAGTTCTTGACGTAATACGTTGTCAATAAAATAAATGCGAATTTTGATGAAGAAAACCGGATCGTTAGCTATAGAAATATTTTAGTTACACGTGTTTTGAATTCATTCTCTCGTATCTAATGCTATTATTATACCATATGATTTGGTATTTGTCTAATAATATGGTGATATTATGATATTAGTTATAATGTTTAGGAAACGCACTCGATTAGTATAACTACCTAAAATAATAGGTTTGAACAGTTTTGCAAATAAAATATTTCTTTGTTGAAATTTGTTATCAATGATAGTTAAAAAGTATTAATGCAAAAAACCAGAAAATAGATTATATTATGTCGACGTTTAAAAGAGATAAATGTGATAGAAACAGTTTTTTTTAAACATGGAAACTTTTAATAGTTATAAAACAACGAAATACTAACTGAATACTGAATCAATTCTTTTTATAACTTTACCGACGAAAAGCCGATTTTTTTGCATTTTATGGATCGAGAAACAAAAATAAAAAACTTTTTCAGTTATTTTTGTTTATTTCTAGGATAACTAGCTGTTGCCCGCGTCTTCGCTCCCGTGAACATTGTATAGGTATACATAGTATGTACCTATATAAAATTATAAAAAATTAGCCTATGTATCTTCTTGTTATAAAATAGTACGTAAAGTCAGGCGTGAAAAGGTAACACACAGACAAAGTGACAGAGTTTCAACGTTTTGATAGTATTAATCTGGATTAAGTACATAAGTCATTATTTTATTATGATTTTATTTTACTCGGAAAACAAACGGCTACTTAATAACTTAGTGGGTATATATAGTACTGGTTATGCAAAACCTAAATATAATTTTTACGTAAGATAACAAGTCAGTAGTAGTACTTAATTTGATAGATTCTCTTGAACTCTAGAATTCTTCAAAGCAACGTGAGGAAACCATAGCATGGTGGTAGGGTGTTTTCTAGTACTCGGCTGGCTAGCTACCCCACTCAAGTTGAAAATGTGCCGCCAAGCAACTACCGGTGTATTCCGGAAGTCTCAATTGACAGTCAATTCCAGTTCAGCTGTACTTCATCATCTTCGACCACACCGTCGCTTAATGTCAGGAGAGCTATGGTCAAACTCCTAGCATGTCAAACATAAAAAAGACACATTGGAACCACACGCATACAAATACCTTGACCTTGGCAAACGAATTGTAAAAAATTTCAAACCAAGTTGTATTTACCTATTTTTTACGCAACATTATCCCTAATGCACAATATTTATTTAAACTTTGTATGACATACCATCTGAAAAAAACCCAAAGCACTGGGGGTTTTCAGATGGTATGGTCAAATACTGATTTCCTAATATCTATTGCTTAGATACAACATGTCATCATTACATTATTATCTGCGATTCGACAAACGCAAGTGAACTTTGACCTTAGAGTATCAGAATAAAAACAATATTTAAATGACATATTCGAATTAAGTTTGTAGACCTAGCGATGTTAGCTCAGTGGTTAGCGCGGTAGGTTCGCATGCTGAAGGGCGTGGGTTCAAACCCCAACAATGAGCTTGAGCTGCCGGTGAAGGAAAACATCGTGAGGAAACCATAGCATGGTGGTAGGGTACTTTCTAGTACTCGACTGGCTAGCTACCACCCTCAAGTTGAAAATCTGCCGCCAAGCATCTAACGGTGTGTTCCGGCAGCCTCACTTGAGAGCCAGTTCCATTCCAGGCTAGGTGTGCTTTACCATCTTCGAGCACACCTTCACTTAACATCAGGTGAGCTGTGGTCAAACAACTAGCCTGTCAACCATAAAAAAAAAGACCTCAGCATTTTTCCTGCTTTTGTCGTATTTATAATGTACTTTGGTTTATATATACATAAATTAATACTAATAAGTTTTAAAAACCTGTAACTGTAAAGCTATATATATTTCCTGCATAAAAAGGCGCCATTATTTTTTTTTCTATCACATAAAATAAATTACGTTTAAAACAAACGAAAAAACTAACCAAATATTTGAAATTAAATAGAAATCGTTTGAAGTATTTATAAATACAATAAATAAATCTAGGGGGACATTTGACATAGCGCCGCGCCATCTGGCCCCAAACTAAGCAAAGCTTGTACTATGGAAACTGATAGAATACGTATACTTTTTGTAAATACAAAATTGTAAATATAAATACATAAGGAACACAGCAAATATTTATGTTCATCACTCAAATGTTTGTCTTGCTAGGAATCGAATCCCTACAGTTCTTGTAGCAGATATTATACCAAACGAGCTAACAGGGCAGTAAAAAAAACTATCCAAATTATATACGACTAGCAGCGCGCCCCGGCTTCACAAGGGAAAACAAAACTCGATTAACAATATAAACTTATCGATCCAGTAGTATCGGAGCCTATTCAATACAAACAAACAACAAATTAAATCTTTTCTCTTTATAAGATGTAGATAGATGACAGCTGTAATAGTTAGACATTATGATATTGCGAACCTCAGATTTGCGGACATATTTATAGCTGTCAATTTGCTCTATAAAACGTCACTTTATTCTATTGTCTATAGTTTTCGCTGCGCATGGCAAGTAAGGATTATTTTTAAATTTTTCACAGCTTGAGTTACATTATTGAGTTTTTCATACGGATCCCTAATTGTTTTTTGAATAAAATATGGCCTATGCCCATCACGGATAATGTAGCATTCTAAATTTGAAAGAATTATTAGGATCTTTTCAGTAGTTTCGGAGCCTATTCAATACAAACAAACAAACAAATCGTATGTATCTGCATACGATAACAATATATTCATGTAATTTTTTTTTAACGTGAAATAAGTTATTTCTGCATCAATCTGTAATTCCACCGTGCAATTTATTCTTCAAATTATATAGATATATAGTTGTTTCTCTACAATTATACTGTTATCATATTAAACACTATTTATTAAAAGCGTGAATGTGGGTATATATACATTTCGAGACGGAATTT
Source organism: Biston betularia (assembly GCA_905404145.2). Lineage (NCBI taxonomy): Eukaryota > Metazoa > Arthropoda > Insecta > Lepidoptera > Geometridae > Biston > Biston betularia. Next base: position 2,776,051 of record FR989863.1, read on the forward strand.
TAAAGTGGGAGTACTATTGTAACATTTACCCATTAGGTGATAGTTTTCCAATATGTAGAGTAAGGATACTTTTATATCGAGAAAAGCGTGTAAACAGTGAAATAATAATTGTTATACTAATTTTTTCAGTGTACTATACCATTCTAAAGAGAAAAGATTTGATTGTTTGTTTGTAATGTATAGGCTCCGAAACTACTAGACCGATTTCAAAAATTCTTTCACCATTGGGAAGCTACATTATCCCTGAGTGACATAGGCTACTTTTTATCCCTGTATTCCTGCGGGAACGGGAACTACGCGGGAGAAACCGCGAGGCGTCCGCTGGTAAACAATAATTAATTTATAAGCGACAATTTCCTAATTTAAAAAAAAATTCCGACAGCTTTTGGCCATCACTGACAGTTAACTTGATTATTGTTGTCAAAAATTCTTTCACCATTGGCAAGCTACACTATCCCCGGGTGATATAGGCTACTTTTTATCCCTGTATTCCCATGGGAACGGGAACTACGCCGGAGAAACCGCGTGGCGTCCGCTGATAAACAATAATTTATAAGCAACAATTTCCTAATAAAAAAAAGGTTTTCCGACAGCTTTTGGTCATCACTGACAGTTAACCTAATTATTATTGTCAAACGAGATGCAAGAGTTTGACATTGAATGGTGTATGTGTGGGTAACTAGGTATTACGCATGCGCCGTTGTTTATACAGATGTACCGGCTGAAAAGGTTGAGGGAAAAAGTTAATTTTCAGAACGCACTAGCCGGTTATAAATTTTGTTTCGATTTATAAATTATAATTTTTGTTTGGTGTTACGCATTAAAATTACGCAAAATTACTGGGCTGTTGATACTAACCATCGTAAGTCTCAAAGTAATCAAAGTAATGCGCGCCAAGGCAGTATGTATATGTGTGTGTCTCACTACACACACATATACATACACATACGCACACGCACACGCATAAATATGTAAATTCATAACGAAAATTATTTATGTTTTTTTTTAACCTAATGTGTTCAATGTTTTTTATTTTTTAAACCTTAGTGGGAAGACACTGTCTGCAGCAACACAGCGAAGGCTACAGCTGCAGGCAGGGTTACTATACATACCTGTACTGTTTTGATGAACCATTAAATTTATTTGTATTTGTATTTGTATTGTTTTTGACATTATACTCGGCGCCATCTGACCCCAAACTAAGTAAAGCTTATGCTATGGAAGACAGATAACTGATAGAATACTTAAATAGTTTTTTTTTTCTAAATACATACAGTACATTTGTTTATATCACAAAATGCTTGTCCTGGGTGGGAATCGAACCCACACCTTTACACTACCAATGAACCAACAGGGCTGTCAAAGAAATGGAAAGGAATCAAGAATAAGTAGAAAATGGCTAAGGAATTTTAAACTTTTGTGGGCTAATAGATAGCCGTTGTTGACATTGTAAAAACTAAAAAAAGAAAAGCTTGGACTTGTATTGTTTTTCTGAAATTATGCAGAGATAAAGTTGTTTACGAGACTTTCGTGACATCATATCGCGTTTTGATACTAATTTTATCACTTCCTCAATAATATGACTACACGTAGAACCTAATCTATAATCAGATAGAACCAAAATCGTTGATAAAATGTTGGCGCCAAAACTGAATAATATTTGTATGCATTCATATGGACAAATATTATTCAGTTTAGCAACTAAAAGAAACATTAATAAAAATCTGACAGACTCAATATTTTATCGTTAACTTTAAAAACACTTTTACGGATTCTAATTCCTTCGCCTAACACTGCGACAAACAGGTCGGATAGACAAAAAATAAACCTGAAAAACCTGCCACGCATCCCACGCATTTATCAACATAGCCTCTAGTAATGACCTAAGTAGGTCTCTACCGCTCGATCGATCTGTTTTCATACTAACTAACCTAGATTCACTAAGTCGCACCTAGAACTACCCAGTCCTAGGCTCGGGGGCTTGCAATTCGAGCATGCGCAGTGAGCCACTGCCCCTTCCAGGCAGCTATAGGCCGGGGAAAATTGATTTTCGGAAATGGGCACATTATGTTTCAACACAAACTTGTGTAAATTAACCTCGACTTACAAATAAAATAATATATGGTCCACTACCTATCTACCTACTAGATCTCCTTATCATGACTGTTATTTTGGTAGATGCCACCGCAATAATAAATAATCATAATAATTAGTCTGTCTTCAAGAAGTGGTATGTAAACATTGGATGCCTTGAAGTTTGTTTTGTTATGCACTCGAAGTTCTGCTGCTGTGATTATGGACGGATAATCTCTTACCATCAAGAAAGCATTTCGTTTATCTCATTACTCTTTGTTACATTACACTGTAACACTTACACAAATAAATGAATTACTTTTACACAAAATAACCTATAACTGTTGTGACGCTTACTTTTAGAATAATGCGCTTCTCGTCTTAGTTAGGTATACTACAAATACAACATGTTAGTGTTAAGGTTAATTTATTCAATATAAATTAATAGTCATTTACTTTAGGTATTTTAAAAATGTTGCTGCTGATCTAAATGTGTATATTCCCACCCATTATCAATACGAATACCTTTAGTTAAGTGCATTTGTTGTTCTTGGTATACATTAATAAATAAATCAATACATCTGAAATGTTTGTGCACAAAATTATTTTTTATGATAATTATGCATTAAGTTAATAGCGCTAGAATGTATAGGTACAGATATAATGCAGGTATAAAAGGTACAGTAATACATAGATAGATATAAACTATTTATTGTGCGCACCATAAAAAAATATACAGAAAACAAAATACTCGTATTAGCTAGAGCTACAAGTATATAAATAATAAAAAAGTAGTACCAGATATTCTGCCACGAAGCAGTAGCGTGCATACATTATTATGTTCCGGTATGAAGGGTACTCTTGTAGCGAAATTACAGTGCTGTTGAGACTTACCGGTGAATGTCGCAAAGTTGTGTACGTTAGTGGACTTTAGTTTGCATCTCAAAGTTCTGCGAATAGCTGCAATGGGAATGGGTTATCTCTTACCGTCAGGAGAGCGTCTCGGTCGTCCCATTACCAGCTAGGTGTTTGACCACAGCTCACCTGATGTTAAGTGACGGCGTGGTCGAAGATGGTAAAACACACCTGTTCTGGAATGGCACTGACTCTCAAGTGAGGCTGCCGGGACACACCGTTAGATGCTTGGCGGCAGATTTTCAACTTTACACTTTTTTTGATGATGATGATGATAGGTATACGCCCCAAATCGACGCACAACGGTGCAGCCATCTAATCAGTGTGCGTACCTAATGCTGATAAGATAACCCTGCAAGAATTTTGTAAGCCCTGCAAATATACATCGTGCTGATATTCTGTGCGGAAAGCGACACAAAAATTGTGCGCAGAAATGCTAAAAGAGTACACCGTTTAGCAGTACCTAGATAATATTGATATTGATAGACCATGATATTTTAGCAAAATTACAAATGCGTAAGCAATACAAATTTATGAAATTTACCTACGTAGGAACTACATAAACGTAGAAAATAATATGGAAAGCAGCAATCCTGGCGGAAGTTTATTATTATACTAACAGCGCCCCGCGGTGTTACCCGCTACATGTTTTCGGGATAAAAAGTAGCCTATATTAATCTAGGGTCTCAGCTACCTCCATACTAAATTTCATCCCAATCCATTCCATAGTTTTTGCGTGAAAGAGTAACAAACGTCCATCCATCCAAACTTTCACATTTATAATATTAGTGGGATAGTTACTAGCTTCGCCCCGAGGTTTTACCCGCGTGGTATGAATGATGATAATGAAAAGATAGTAGATAGTATTTAAATTATTTTGTACAGTTTTAGGTAACGATCATTTTGCAGAAAACCAAAACTGCGCGAAAATGTTTTTATATAAAAGACAATGGATAGTTTTGTATGGGCAAGTGGTGTCGTTTGTTTCCTTTCTTTTTGTGCAGATTCGACCTAGAATGTAGATTGTGGACACCTTTAATGTGAAAAGTTTTTAAAGCCAAGTTTACTAACATTTAAAAATACAGTAAGCGATTATTAATTCTTTTATTGACATACATTACGATTATTTTGTTTAACAATAGACAATATTTTATTTGTGACATAAAACATATTTCAACAAACAATACGTACAAAAATAAACATTGAACATAAAAAAAGAAAAAACTTATAGGTACATAGTATTTAATAAATTTAACATTAAAAAACAAAAGGAAGACGCACATTACATTGTTTATTGATAAATAATTGTTCATTACTTATTCTACTATTTTGGCAAAGAAAAAAAGAAAATGAAGTAGTTTTAAATATGTTTTGTAACTTTTTATTATACATACATTATCTATGGTTAAAAAAAATAGTCAAATGCGTGTTGGGCTCGTGGACTGAAGGTTCCGTACTATGCCATAAAATCTGTACTTAGTGTTTGCTGAAAAGGTTTTGAAAAGCCTATTGGCAAACCTGTTTGCACAAGCGAAAATAGGTTTTAGCTTAGCGTAAGTTCGAATTGCATTTGGCTAATTTAGTTATTTGTTACTACGACCTTGTATATATGCTTTAGAGCGTGAATTATGAGTTAAAAAAGTTCATTGCTTCTTTAGAATACCGTTTTTATAACTAAAGGAAACAAAACAATTTCTTGAAGGAGATAACGTTTGTACATGACCATTGCAGCAGCCCCCGAACTTTGAGTACCCAACAAAATAAATATGACAATACATTTCATGTATATTTTTTTTTTATTATTTATCATTTGATATGACGTAGTAATTACATTCTGTTAAAATTTTAATCTATGTGGCCTATTATGCTTCCAAAAAATTATAAGTTACCTTCCTCCTTTTTGAAGTCAGTTATAAATGGATCGGACGGACGAGTAAAAAGACAAACAGACAGATAAACATGCCAAGTAAAAGAACAGGGCCCGTTATACACCCTTCAGATACGGTACCCTAAAAACTACATGGAAGATAACGTTTTCTGAATAAAGTTGGTAGTAAAAAGTACTGTGAGATGCCTCTTACATCCCCGCATCTAGGCAGGGTTGTTATTTGACGCCTCCCATTGTGGTATGGTTACTTAGTTACCCAAGGCATTGTTGAGTTTGGCTTGTTTACCGAAACGAGGCAAGGTCGCTTGGAAAGGTATATTGTAAGTTATCCTTATGAAATACTAATTGCCAATAACTTTAGTATAAAGTTACTTAATTTATAATCAAAATGTAAATCACTATTATTTGTTGTGATGGATGTAGGAGTACCTAACTAAAAGTGGGATGTTAATATGTGTGAAATATCGAGGTTTAACATTTTCTTTGACTTTTAGCGACTATAATGTGTTTTTGGGGTCATCATCATCATCATCAGCCTATATTAGTCCACTGCTGGACGTAGGCCTCTCCCAAGACACGCCATTCAGCCCGATCTTCGACTTTTCGCTTCCATCCATCGCCAGCTGTCCTACGTATATCGTCACTCCATCGAGTCTGGTCTCCACTCTAGAACACGTCTACCCCAGCGGTTATCGGTTCTGAGTCAGATATGCCCATTGTCCAGCCCATTGCCACTTCAGCTTACTAATACGCTGAGCTATGGCAATGACTTCTCTGGCGAATTACACTGGCGATTTTTGGGGTATTAAAATATAAATGAATCTCATTTATCATATAAATAAACTAGCAGATGCCTCGCGGTTTCACCCGTTTAGTTCCCGTTCAAATGGGCATACAGGGATAAAAAGTAGCATATGTCACTTGAGGATAGTGTACCTTCCCAACGGTGAAAGAATTTTTAAAATCGGTTCAGTAGTTTTTGAGTTTATTCGTTACAAACATACACTATACGACTTTATAATATTAGTGTAAGTAGATAAATCAAATCTATCGCTTTTTGTGTAAGAAGAGAATATAGCAAGATTCTTTGTTGAAACGATAAATAATTAGCAGAGGGTTTTCTAGCAAAAACTCGTAAAGTATTTACTAGAAGCTTGCATTGAAACGCACTAGGAAACGTGTTTTTACGCCAAAAACCACTTGACCATATCACAACTGACAACCGCAACCTTACCACAGAATATTAACCAGTATCCTACGATACGAGCAAATCGAACATCCTGTATCCTAATTCATCGGTTATCACAATTCACGTGGCCTTGCTTCGATGATAACGAAACGCCATGTATAAGTGCTATTGTTTTTGTTCTTTTTGTTGCATATTGCTCGAAAATAGATCGATTTGTTTGATAAAAGAGGCCCTAGAAAAATTGCAATACGTCATTTTCTATTGACGCTTGTGCGAGTATTCTAGAATTGATTGCGCATTATAATTGACGTGCAATTGGTATTTAGCCATTTACATACAAATTTGTACATAATGACTGGCGTAAAACGTTTAGTTTTATACGAACATAGGCTTCAAAGGGTCTTCGTATCGTCTAAAAGGGCTAACTGGAATCCCTATGGGAAATTCATTTCTTTACTGAATTAAAAAAACCGTTAACCGAAAAACTTAAAAGTATTTAAGTATTCTGTCAGTTATCCGACATCCATAATACAAGTTTTGCTTAGTTTGGAGTCAGATGGCGCTGTGTGTAATGTCCTGCGATATTTATTTATTTATTATATTATATTATATTGTTTAGGTTTTTTTTTTTTAAATGTAATGAAGTTTATTTATTAAACAAAATAAAAAATACCTTAAATTATACTATTTACAAAATGTATACAAAAAACTTAGTCTAAAAAACCGTCAGAGGAGGGATATGTGGCCAGAATGCTGGCAGCATTGCCACGCTGGATGGCAATGCTTAGCTTTTGACCAAAGTAGATACCAGCATTCTGGTCACCTGATTGTTTAGGTTGTGCGGTGTTCGTCATTTAGAATCTGCCTACAAAATTTGCGTACACTATGGATCACAAACCTGTCAATAAAATGTACAATTACTTACTATTCAATGAATTATACAATACACAAATTGTATTCATAAAGTTACGAATTCGATATGGATTTAAATCTTTTAATTATAACTACTTAAATATTATTATGTGTAATTTTTACATATATCCTGTTGTGTTTTTTTTTCTAAATTAAATTTAACCTGACGAATCCAAATATGTATTTTGCAATTTTTTGCACAAACTAAAAATTATGACGGAACACCAATTAATTGCAATTAGCATAGAGAGCATTTCGCTTCTATAAATTCCTATCAAGCTCATACCAAAAAGGTTTAAGTAATTAAAAAAAAAAAGATATTTATATCTACACGGAAGTGTGTACAGTTAGTAGGTAGTGTAAGTATTCGAGGTTACAGTGTTACTGTTTGTACAATTTGCTGTGGATATTATCGTGGAGGCGCTATGTCGATAATTCAATATAGGAGTCGTGTTCCAGAACGCATAATAACACTTTATTATCTAACGGCGCCAACTTGCGACGACACATTAAATTGTACATAAATATTGAATTTATTTTAGACAGTGACGCAATGCACATGCATCTTAAATGGTTAAGGGTAGGTCCTTCGTTTTATCTCCCACATACAAGCTTTAATAGGGGAACGACACGTTAATCTAGGATCGCTGGAAACTCGCGCGTGAAACATTTTCTTTTAGGCGAGCGTGCTCCCCCGTAGACCGCGTCTTCTCTTAACATCAGGCGAGCTGGCGGTCATACGCAAGTAAAAAAAGTCGTCTGTTTCTGTTAACGGAAGCGCACACGTCTGTGTGCGCTTAAACAGAAACAGATCGGAAGCGCGTTTGAAAAATGTTTCTTCTCCATCTTCGTCACTTAGGTAAGCTGTGGTCTCAATAGAAACACTCTTTTTTATGTACCGTTTGAATCTATAGTATGAAAATAACGCAATGATGGTTTGTTGAATGCACCTAGAGGCTCGGTTAACTTATTCACAAGGTCGTAATATACAAGTACCAAAAAAATACTTTAATTAAGCTTATCAAATATCACGTGGCCAGATAGATGTTTCTGAATATAGTAAAACTAGTCAGTAATAAAAACAACGCTCTACATAAATATTGCATTTAAAAGAAAATAAATTAATATTTAAAAAATATACATAAACAGCATGCAAATGCATAATATTATAGATATGTGGTTATAATATAGCAAACATTATCTACATATCATGTGCAAGCTTCGAGTAGTCTTTCTTCTGTCGTTGAATGATCGAAGTGTCCAAACTATGTTTTACTAATGCACTAAGTAAATAATCTACTCTAAATTAAAGCCGAAAGATGACAATTACCAGTTTTACTATAGCAACTGTCGTGGATTTGAAATATTTTTAAACGTTTTTTAGAGTAAAACAAAATTACTTGTCTTATTCACAATATACGTAAAATGGTTTTCAATAATTTTTTCTTTAATTATATCTATTTACAAAATATTTATACATAGAATTAGGTACTATCAAAAAAGTGATTAGTTGCACTAGGATTACCTAAGAATTTATTAGTTTGAAAATATGCCACAGTAAATAAGGGCCTGGCGTAATAGAGATGCAATGTTATGTAGCTTCGTACGCGTGTAATCACGCCCTTCGCGAGTTTTATAGCTCGACAGCGACAATACAAGTCTTAGTAGAGCATTTGATTAAAGCGTGTAGTAAGTAGTAGCAGCGGCCGACAGCGGCACATTATCTAGTCGGGCTGGCCGGCCGCGGAGTGCGGCCTCGCGTGCGCGTGCAGAGGTGCACCGAGGGCCCGAGAGGAGCGCCGCTCTAGCCGTCTTTTTTCATTCGCGTGCGTCTTTTTTCGGCAGCGCGTTAACCTTGGACTTTTTCATAGCGAAGCGCTGCACGTACGTACGCGCAAGTTTCGGATAGTCACAGAGCGTCCCCCACTCACGTCCGAATTTTCTGCATTCGGGCGGTGTGAAGAGTTTTCGGCGGTCGCATTCGCGAGCGAGGCTCCCCGCGGCTAGGAGCGCACGCGGACCGAGAGCAATAGATCCGAGCGCGCGCGCGCGCTGCAATATGCGGAAGTGATCGCGCGCACACGAGCGCCACTCGAGTGAACCCAGTGTGTACAGTGAACGCAACGCACGCACATTTAGTGTTACTAAACTATGAAAATTGTGCATAGCTCATAAGAGCGCTGATGGTTTTCTGATCGAACGAGGACTCTTGGAATATACGAAATGGAAAATACGAGGAAAGTATCGCTCAATTTTCTTTTATTCGGTTAGTGACCGCGTACCGTGTTCGCCTACTAAGGACCCGACCGCGACCTCACCAGGAAGTCTTATTAGGTTATAGCAAAACTGCGTCGTGCGTAACCCTATTTGTTATTCAATCTGAACTGCTTCAAAATAGGCAAACATGGAGCTATCAAGTCATTGATAAATACGTGTTGACACTCGATGGAATTCGATACATTTTAATGATGCGAGGGGGAGTAAGGCAGTTTACACCTTATACTGCTCGCTCAAGAGGACGTTTTTGCGCAGTTGCTAGCCGTGCTCAAAATTTTGCATACACGTGTTGCCGATTCGGGGCTATTGAACTTGATAATGAGACGAACGTAGGTATCTCTGGCTTTTTGTAAGAGTTATATTGCATCACTTGTAGGTAAGTACGTTCTGCGCGATCTCGGCGGACGAGCTACGAGAGTTATCTCGATGATTCACGAGAAAATCGTCAGCTATAAGGCGGCCTACGCTCGTAGAACTACGGAACGTCCACGCCGCGATGTCGGCAAACATTCATAATGAATCTGTGGAAAAATCACGTTTGGCAACATTCTGCTTAGGGATCGAGAATATGTGCGTGGATCGTGCGCAAGAGCGGGCCCGGAACCGCTCCGAGTGGCGAAAACTGGTCTCGCAACGCATTGACATTTGCATAGAAACTGTCAAAGTGGCCCCGCGCCGCCCATGGCCGCGCTATTAGCACCTAGCGCGCGAGCGCGACTCGTGGTCATCGCCAACCGCCTCCTATTGAGTGTGCGCTTCTGCACAGGACGGTGCTCCGCATCTATTCTGAAGCTCGCTTCGCACTTCCGCGATACTCGACCTTACGCCCTTTAGACACGGTTCGATTCGCGGACAGCGCGTTCGCCGTCCGAGGTTACTGTGCGTTACCGACTCTTCTGATTTGAATATCGGTTGTGGCGGTTGATGCAGCGACATTTCGAAACGAGAATTTGCTTATCTAATTTACTTTCATAATCGTTGTATCTCCGAGACTGCTGAGTCAATTGTAATGTAAACATTGCGCTGGTCTCGTTATGAGTATCCATAGTGTCGCCTGCTAAACAACTCCGGGCTTTGTATTGTCGGTACTTGTCATCATTCGAGGCATATTATTCAATTCTGTTCAACGATTTTAACACTCATCTTAAATTGGATGTTGACATAGTGCATGTAAATCTTCCATTCTTAGACTTGTTTCGAATAGATTGTTGACTTATTCTATTACATTAAGCTGATATTTGTTACCAATCTTACTGTGTGTTCAACGAACTTCAAATACAAAATTCTCATTAAACTAATAGTCAAAACTTAATCAATTTCCTCTTAAAAACTAATAAATTTGATAGAGTTTATTCACGTAGTCTTTAAACATACGAACTCGTAGATTGATTTAAATAATATTCCATCAGATGTTTCTCGTTTCTAAATATAGTTATTTCACGCTCTTGCCTGTTATTCGGTAATTATGCGATTTTCGTACCGCTACTAACGCTATTTAGTGTCATTATTGAATTCTACTAACGTCACAAGCTAAACATTCGTAACAACAATGCTTTTGCTTCTAGTTTAGATACATCATACTTCACATCTACATAGTCAATCAACAAACAAACAAGCGCGCGTGCATACACACACAAACACACCTGGCATTGAGCAATTGTAACGTTAACATAATAGGTAATTATTTTTGTTGCTTTACTCGCAGTTTAAAGGAAATAGGTAACTGGCTGCTGCACTACATCTATACGCTAAAATAGCAGACAAGGTTATACATTTATATAGACCAGGGGCGTAGCTACCGCCATATCAGCCGTATCATTGATACGGGGCCCAGGTCTACAGAGGTCCGTAACGTGTGTAAGCACAAATGAGTAAGATGTTATCCACAAAGTCACTTAATCTCGTGGCTTCCCGGGGAAAAAACATAGTAAAAAAACTATCATACGATCAACTGTCTATAATCAATAAATATTTAAAAATGCAAGCATTTTTATTTACAAGAAATCTTTACCCTTCATTTGGCCCCCCTACTAATTTTGATACAGGGCCCCAAGGCACGCTATGCCACTAATATAGACACAATTTTTTTGTTATAAGTAATAAAATATAATTTATATTTGTATCTAATTTGTATAAAATAAGATAGTTTACAATAGTTTTACTTTAACAATTTGAAAATATAAAAAAAAACACATATCTTGCAGATATAAACGAAACTACTAAAAATCTTACGCGCTAGTAAAATATCGTAATATAAATATGCTACTTAGGTTGTAACAAAATAGAGATGTAGGTACAGTAATCTCACATTACTTTTATCCTAGAATTTTACCCACTTTTCTAACGTTTTGATTTTATCGCAGCCAGAGTTCTGAGGCACTACTTCATTCATCTTTGATTCATGATTTCTCATGGCCAAAGTTCCGAGCTAGGTCTTTGTTTTCAACTGCCAAGTCTAGGGTTCAAAGACCCCGGCAGTAGGTACATTTGAATCTAGACTTTTAACTTCCTAGAACAAAATGTCATTGCTATTGTTTGTATGAAATGCAAATGCTACGTAGCTATTTCTTATTCTGTATTCGTTCCTGTTTTGATGATAAATAAATATGTTGCGTTTAGTTCATTTTTATAGTTTGGTAGGTATTTAATATAATTTTAATATCTATTGATATTTAAATATTGTGCACCATCCATAAATACTGTAACCATTATCTTCAACTGAGACTGCATAATTATATAAAAGTAAGACAAGAAGAATCAATGACATATTTTAACAATTCTTAATTTTTTAATAACTATATTGTAACAAAATTGTAAACTTATAAAGCTGGTAAGTACCAATATTAGAACCAGAAAGACCTACCAGAATATTAAGTTATTGTTCGAATATTATTATGGCATATAATTAGGCATGGAGATGCCAGTAACAGGCATACGTGTGCTGTCGAAGGCCGATGCTTCGATTGGACCTACAACCTACGTTTCCGAGTACGTCACGCCGTCATCGACCAATCAGGGCGCGAGACAGTTGACAGAACGCACTTTTAAATTCCGAGCTCCATTATTTGGTCATAGATTATTTACCGCAGATGCGAGGTTACCTCTTGTATATAAAATCATCTACATGAATAATTAAATTTTTTCGTGCTTATCCAATATGTAACATCAAACAGATTCGTTTACTTTGTGAATATAATGTTGATCAGATAATTATGTTGTCAAGAAAATGTATATCTTTTAAAAGTTTTTCAGTATGATGTTTATAAGCTACCTATTTCTATCTCAACTAAAACGACTTAAGTACAGCTGTTTAAGTAAACATAAAAGTTCTAACGATACCCAGTACCCACATTGTAAACCGGTCAGCTGATTAGATTCAAACTTTACGTATAGTTATCTAAATCAGCTGTTTATTTTATCACTGGCCCAGTTTTTTAAACATTCCAAGCATTTAATGAAAGCAGGTAGGTAAATTTAGTTTTACATCAAAAATATGATTACTCACCTTTTTATTGTGAAAAACATTTTAAATTATGTTCTACGAAACAATTACAAAGCCGTGTTCATTATACATATCTTTGCAGTGTTGATAGTGATAACCTTATATTAGGCCCACAGCAAGCTGATGCGTGATTAGTCTATAAAAATAACAAAAAATCTTTATCGTAGTTGCAAGGCGAAGTATAGGCAAGGCAATGTATTAGCGTATTGTGATAAAAGCAATGGGGTTATATAATTATTTTTTTTTTGGGATTTTATGGTTTGGCTACAAAGGCCTTTGAACCATGTCATTATTTGCGAAGAACAAATTCATGTCTTACATCTATAGTTACAGTCAAAGTCTAGTATTGCTCTAGTCCAGTCCGCGTCAGTCAAGTCCAGTCATGCTATAGTAAAGTATTGGCGACTTTAAGCTTCGATGGAGTTTTGGAAGCAACACGAAAAGTCATGTTTCACCACATTATATCATTTTCCCACACTCGTGCTTGTAATTCGGCATTTTATGAATAAAACACCACCATTTTTATGCATAAACACTCGACAAAACACTAGTTTTGGAAAAAAAAACACAACGGAGCGACACGACTCTTTCCGCGTTCCCGCCAAAACTCCTGGGGTTATATAATAAGATACATTTTTCATTGACTGGCTACTCTTTGCGGCTTATCCCGCGTGTTGGTAAAATGTCCACGGCTTATGTCACTTCTTGACCCTTAGCTATCTATGTGCAAATTGTTTAACCGTTGCTTCGTTGTTCTGTGAAAGAAGTGTCAACAATCATAAATTTTCCTGTTATGTGTCAGTAATATTTGTAAGTATGTATTACAGAGAATATTATTGACTAGCGAGTAAAGAAAAAGTGTTAACGTTTGCATGTATTATAAACCATACTAATTGATTGAATACAAATAAATAAGAAAGTTAACTAACAGTCGCATTAATTATGTTATCAAATTATAATTCAAAATCATTAATATTCAAAAAATTTGTTTGTTGAGAACATATTTTTTCATTAGGTACCGTATGTATAGTGTATACATTTATATTTATGTAGTCAAACATATTGACATTTTTGAATAGAGGCATAATTGATATCAACTTTTTTGACATATATTGTGGTGCCCAAGAAACCAATCTCATTTAAATTGCAGGATCACAAACTAGTATCGCATCACATATACCTATAACCCACGTTAAATACGTTTTACTATTTATAATGCACTATTAAAACCACACCTACTAAACCCTGTTGAAGTCTGCGAAAGTGCAGCCAAAACGTAGACTACAAAAAACTGCAAATTCTACGAAATAACATTATAAAATGGTCTTTAACTACTAAAAAAGTAAATGAAGAAACAAAATTAAAGAATATTAAACAACTATACGCAAATAATATTTGCATTTTATACAAAAAACTACGAACAAAAACGTCTGCACAAACTTTCTTTTCACGTAACGGAAACAAAATGTCGTACTTTTTCACTCGCCGCGATAGCTTCACTGTGTTGTCAAAGATCCGAACTAACTACGACAGAACGATGATTACTTTAGGTCTTTAAGGTCGCGCCTTTATAAAAAAATACCCTCTGACATAAAAAAAATACTAACTCGTTCAACGTTTTTAAAAAACAACTTGCTGAGCAAACCACTACTACAATAATGCAAGTAAATAATTATACATACATATTGGACGGGTTTAAATAATGTTATCAATGATAGATGCAAAATTTTATGTAGGTAATAATGATTATTATAAATACTTTTGAACATTTGGACCTGTTCTTTGTGATGACGAGCTACGTACATTTTATTAGTAATGTTCTCAAAGAAGTGATTTAATGGATTACCTATATGAGACTAATAATATAATTAAACTTAAAACTTGTTTCATACCAAAATGACTAGTGATAAATAGAATGTAAATTCAAATTAACTAAAGAACTTTTCTTCATTAAATACTAAAGAATTGAGTAAATAAATAATCATTATAGTACCTAGTGATGTGCACTACATTTTGGTTTTGATAACCGTATTTAGTTATTTCCAATTCAATGCTATTATAACCTTTCAAGAACAGCGTACATATAACGCTAATTTTCACCAAACCGAATATTATATTCATTTCCAAACGTCCTTGTGCCCGGTTCTCGTGATGGAGTGTTATATGAGAAGGGATGGGAGGGGGAGGGTATCAAGGACGCCCTCTGTGGAGGCCTTTCCAGACGGTTACGTAACAGCCAAGGCCAATGCGTTGCGCGTGCAATGTCGCTCATGATCTCTGACTTTTTCGGTAAATTGTTTGTAAAAAACCCTGCAAACACTTGAAAATAATTATATCATTATGCGGAAAATATACAGGACGTCTTAGATTTCGATGCAGTGACGGTATACGTTGGACAATGTGACTGTGGCTAGAAACGAAAAAACCCATGATCGGGCTATTGATGATGATGAATATTATGTAGGAAGTATTTTAGCAGTAAAATAAATTAAACATCAATAAATGAATTGTTAAATAAAGTAATTATAATTATTATTTTTGCAAAATGTATTGAATCTAAGAAAAAACTTCAGGTACTTATGTAAATGATAAATAGTATAGTCGTTAAAAAGAATAAGATGAATTAATATCGATATTACATCGATATCTTTTCCAACAGCTTGCTCGCTTTCAAAGATTCTATTAGGTCCTTGACACCATGAATTATTTCTTTTTATATTATTATTATTCCTTTATTTAAAATTATTATGATTCTTATATTGTTTAAATTTAATTTAATTTGTATTATTTAATTTGACTTATTGAAAATTGACATATTTATCCATTGACTATCTATTTAGCTGACATTTCTTAATTTTGTAAATAATTGTTAACTAATTGCATGCTGTCGTCACCTGTAACTGCTATCACATCTAGTTTTTTTTTTTTTTTTGTGTTAATGACCGCCGTTACTGTTGTGATGTGTATAGTGTTGGTGATCTAATAAATAAATAAATAAATTTGAAACTAAAAATGAGGAAGTGTAAAGTATGCTTAAAATATCAATTGTTATATTTGAACACAATAGCAGTTTCATAATCTTTGCCAACAACTAGAAGCGTAGCGTATAAATTAATGCTAAATTCGTGACCTTGACAAACCTAACATCTGATTCTTGTAACCGAAAAAAAACTTTTGTTATTTCGTTCATTAGTGTGCTAAAAATTTCACGCACACTTACATAAATTGTTCCACATATGTATGTAATGTGTCGTAAAGACAGTAAAAGCGTAACGTCTCTCTGAAAATTTTATAGCATTTTAACTGATTAACTACTATAATTACGTACGTACATTATTCAGATTAGAAAGTTTAAATAAACCAATAGAAAAATTTATTTAATAATAATTACACCTGCCACCACACTCAGATAGGCGCGTCCAGCGGTAGCTGCCTTGGTGACGGGCTCAAATTTAGTGTGTATGTAGTGTGTGGAACTGTCTTTACAAAGCATTGACACGTCCGCACCATAAACTGCAGCAGCTTCATCTGGTCTAGTTATAGGTAACATGGAGCGTTACCGCAGGCCGTTTTTGTTTGGTTTCATGCATTCATTCATTTTACTAAAAAAATATTACATTTCAATTAAATTTACGAAAAAACTCCAAAATTAATAAATGCGTGTCGCTTAGCTGTAGGAATACAATTTTTTAAATACTTTGTTTATGACACTAAAGTTATCAAATTCCGTAATATCATTTCAAACACATATATCTTTAAACATGACAAAACACTGATTACATGTTAATGAAAAAAAAAATTGCCAAAAATATAAATGATAATAATTAAATAACAAGTAATTTAATAACCTTTTTTGTTTTTAAATAACCGTCAAAGTAGTGAGTTTTATTTGTTTATAAAAGCATACCTAAATACATGGATTCAAAATTCTTCCTGAACTATGTCATTTAGTACCTACCTAATTTTATACCATTTCGACAAAAGTACGTCAAAACACCGACCTACCATTTATGTACAAATAAAGTTATAACTAATGTTATTTATAGATTAAAATACTGTAAAAAAGAAACCTAATGTCGAGAAAATAACAATGAGTAATTTAACCTGTGTGGGACAATACTGAAGCGGGCACATTCTACTATACTTCCAAAACTGGTCCTATTCAAAACCGAAGCACGGATTTGGGTCAAGGATTTATTCTCTTTGAAATATTTCTTATAAGTCCGACTGTTGCATTATTTTGGCTACCCTACGCGGAACCATGTGTCCAATTGTTGTAAGGGAAGATGGTCAATACATTGGCAAGTGGGGTTTCAATGTAGGGTGGGTGAGATAGACGTTTTAAATCGGGCAAGCAATCTGTATAATAGTTTGGCAAAAAAATCAAAACATGCAAACAAAAATAGAAATAAGTACTCACGTGAATTGGTTTCTTTTTCACTGTCCACCTAATACCTAAAAATCCGTACATAAATTTGCACACCTTGATAGTTGACAAAAGATGCGAGTAATTACATTTAAGACATCGTACACCTGATGTGTACACAGGTACAGTGTGGTCAAACGCAAACCTATTTTGAATAAAAAAAAAAAACGACTTTGACTATGTCACTTTCCATTAGGCGAGTTGGTGGCCAAACTTAGAAGATCTATTTAACATAAAAAAAGGAGGCCTTTGCCCTGTAGTAAGTAGGACAGCCCAAGTTGATAATAAAATAATTCATAAACCTCTTAGTTTTAAATAATAGTCAAAAGTAAACCAACGTCTCTTGAGCCATAATCTCAGCTATCTAATAGGTACTCTGCATCGTTTTCATAATTCAAGATTCAATTAAAGCTAAACAAGCAACAACAAATATTGATAAGATCAAATAAAACAAAATTTATTGCTTTTAATAAAAGATTTAAGTTCACTATCCATAAAGGTAATATTACGGAATCATACGAAAGTCGTCATCCATGAAAAGTACTCTAAGACTAATCAAGTTTAACGCAACAATTTTATTACTCCTGGAAATTTAATGGCATTTATCTATTAATTGAGAACATGACTACTTCCTGTGACCGCGTGTAAATTATGGATACTTTCGTAATAAGAAGTAGTTAAACGATTTTTTTAAATCACAGGTTAGAAGTTGCTAAATACGTACGTTTAGACGTTAATTGACTCACCGACAATTTCAAATGATTATAATTAAGACTTAGGAAAAGTATTAATCATGTTTATAGCCATTTTGGATATAAATGTGGCTGCTTTATTATAACAAGGCCCATTCAAACTAAGACTGATGTTTGTGAGGTTGAAATATGTACACTTCCAAGTACTGTTGATATAGAGTACATTATTAATTTTAACCCTTAGCTTAGATAAGTAGCATTATAAGAGGTAGATTTTGCCTTTTGCCGTGAATACGTCTTTAAGAAGACTGATAATAACAAAATGGGGGGATATAGTTTGATATTGCATCTACTTCCAAAATGTATCTACACCACTCGATGGGTAAGGGATCAAAGAATTAATTGTGTGAGGATTTGAAACAATATGGAAATCCGAAAGACTTCTTAGTTGTTAAACACGGCGTGACTACAACACAGCCATACCTGGATTTTAATTTACATTATTATAGGGTTTTTATTGTTTTTAAAATTCATACATACCTAGACTGGAATGGAACTGGCTCCCTAGTGATGCTACCGGAACACACCGTTAGGTACTTGGCAACAGTTTAACTTGAGGGTGGTAGCTAGCCAGCCGCGTACTAGAAAGAAACCTACTTCCATGCTACGGTTTCCTTAGCGTGTAGACAGATTTTTACCACTGGGAGGTTATTGTTTTGTGCTTTATAGGTCTATGAAGAGAACTTTAACTCAACTTATTACATTTCGCCATTCAACCGCCCAAACGATATCTCCGTATCCGTACTTGCATGCGCGCACGCAGCATCGGTGCGTGCGCTATGCCTTTCACTCATGCACCATGAAAGCGCTTTGTCTTGCCTCTCTCTTATATAACGGATCGGGGTCTCTCATTAAGTAATTAGCTTTTACGAGATATCTACACTCTGTTTCGTGCGTTTACATCTTTTGTTTTCGTGTTATTTAGATTGAAAACAATTTGTTCTCTGATGGTTTGTCAAGATGAGACTCTCTTATACGATGATAAAACATGAATCAATTACAATACTCAGCTGGCTACCACCTATCAAGTTAAAAATCTGCCGTCAAGCACTTAGCGGTGTGTTCCGGCAGTCTCACTTGAAAGCCAGTTCCATTCCAGGGTAGGTGTGCTTACTGTCTTCAAACACACGGTTATTTAACATCAAGTGAGCTGTGATCAAACCTATAAACAAAAAAAAACTAACGCTTACTTACTTTTTTTTAAAGTTTGCATTCCACACCTTGCTGGTAGCAAGCGTCATATGTTCTAATACGCTTACTTTACAGTTCTTCAACAATCTTTGACACCATATACCGTTGGTAAATTTCAGTTTTGCTTTTTTTATGTAATAGTAACAAGGCGAACGACACGCTCTCCTGATGGTAAGAGATAACGCATGCCCATGACCATTGCAGCGATACACAGAAGTTTGAGTAGTAAAACAAAGTCCAAGGTGCTTTGGCGTTCATTACTTTAAGACTCGATGGCTAGTCTCAACAGCCCTGTAATTTCGCTAACTGCAGTACCCTTTAAACCGGAACTAATGTTTACACACAAGAACAATACTGTTTTACTGCGGTGGTACCTACCTTGACGAGTTCCTGCTAAGCAGATCTACCACCAAGTGACAGCTTCATGCCAAAACTCCAAATAAAAAACTGCTAAGTTTATTCAGCCCATACATAATCAAAACTAAATTTTACTGTCACTAACAGTACTGTTAAACTATTACCATATTATATGTATATTAAAATCTAGCTTTACGATTTTGACCTATTTAAGCTGTATTGCATTTATTACTCGCTACGGCCAGCGAGGCAATAAAATAAATATAGCTAAATGCGAGTTGGAATTGCGCACCAAGGGTTTCGTACATCGAAATAATTAATCACAAATATAGAATACTAGCTGCGCCCCGCGGTGTTACCCACTACATGTTTTCGGGATAAAAAGTAGCTTATGTTCTAATTCAGGTTCTCTGCTACGTCCATACCAAATTTCATTCAAATTCGTTCAGTAGTTTTTGCGTGAAAGAGTAACAAACATCCATCCATCCATCCAAACTTTCGCGTTTATAATATTAGTGGGATTACTGTATTCAGTTTTACATATTTTTAAATTATTATATTCAGTTTATTTTGACGTTTGATTTCATTTTCTAAAATATCAATATGCTGCTTTTTAATAAACTGAACGGCATTTCAAAATCATTTTTTTTTATGGTTGACGAGCTTTGTGTTTGACCACAGCTCACTTCAAGATTTTCAAAATTTCCTTGAACTCAAGTTTTTTGAACCAATGCTCTTTGGAGTGTTAACCGAACCACTGAGCTATCATCGCTATTATCAAATAAGTTTTTTTTAAATTAATTAAATCATGAAGGGTATCCTTAGTAATAAGGTCCCCTTGACTCCAGGTTGTTTGTGAACCCTAAAAATAAAGCAGGTGCCATAGAGTTATAATGGTCAAGAGTGTTTTATGATATCTAGTTAGCCATGAATACTTGGTAGTTACCTGACATATTTGGAGCTATTTGCTATAAAATACGTGATTTGTAACTTATAGTTATTTCTGGTTTGCATTGAATTTAATTACTAAATTACCGTTTACTAAACCGGGCTTTATTAGCCAAAGAACAATAATAATATATCACATACTTCAAAACTTTAAATAAACTGGAAGACTTTCCTGAGTTTGACTACTAATTTGATTGACTTTTACTTTATAATACAACCTATATACTACACTAGCGGACGCCTCGCTGTTTCACCCGCGCTGTTTTCGTTACCGTGGTAATACAGGGATAAAAAGCAGCCTATATCACCCGGGGATAGTGTAGCTACCCGACGGTGAAAGAATTTTTGAAATCGGTCCAATAGTTTTTGTGTTTATTCGTTACAAACATACAAAAATACAAATCTTTCCTCTTTATAATATTAGTGTGCAATATGCGAAAACTGTTAAATGGTGTTAAGATAGTAATATAGTTCAGTAATTAAGATATTTATCACTGTATGTTTTCCAAATAAAATAATATGTACTACTATTGTTCTTTGACTAAGCTAACGGATTGTTCTGAAATAAATTCTAGGTCGTACTAGAATTTATTCACTACTCTCAATTGTATATATTTATACATAATTATGTACGAATATACATGTGCAATTGTACATATGTTGGTTTTGATGCGGGCTGGCAGAAAATGCTTTAGGATTAAGTCCTCCTTTTGTACATATTAATTTGTGTGCAATATGGAATCAAATAAATGACTAATGTTGCCTTGGATATTCTTGCCAGCAATCAACTTTTTTGATTGTGATGATAGCTTAGTGGTTAACGCGGTCAGTTAACACGCTGAAGGGCGTGGGTTCAAACTACACTACTACTACTAGCTTGAGCTGGTTACGGAAAACATCGTAAGGAAACCATAGCAGAGTCGCGAAGCCTTAGTACTCGACTGGCTAGCTACCACTCTCAAGTTGAAAATAATATATCGCCAAGTATCTAACGGAGTGTTCCAGCAGCCTCACTGGAGATCTAGTACCTTTCCACGCCAGAATCACAATCTTCGGCACTTCTTCAGGTGAGCTGTGGTCAAACACCCAGCCTTTCAATCATAAAAAAATATAACCGTAAGCTGGTTAAATACAATTACAAATGTTTTACTGATAACACCAAAGTTACAACTCACATTTCCATTCAAATATAAAAATGACATTTAAAAATGTCATAGGTGATCCCATTTTTATTTTATCGGAATCTGATGAGCGGTTTTCAAAAAATCAACAAAAATCTAAAAATTGTATCACATCCATGATATTTTCGTTTCCTCTGAAACCTCGCTACTTCATTGGACAAGAGCGTTTATTAAACCATAATACCTAAAACTTAGTCATGTTCGACCTTACGGGCATAGAGTCGGTGTTTCTAATCAAACGTTTAGAGGAGGCTTCAGGTGACCAGAATGCTGGTATCTACTTTGGTCTAAAGCTAGGCATTGCCATCCAGGGTGGCAATGCTGCCAGCATTCTGGCCACATATCCCTACTCTGACGGTTTTTTAGACTAAGTTTTTTGTATACATTTTGTAAATAGTATAGTTTAAGGTCTTTTTTATTTTGATTAAACGTTATATTCATTGTACGTGTTAGTCAGTAAGTAGGTACTACAAGTACTTTTTTTTTTATCTTTACGTAGGTACGCTTAATAAACTGAAAAACATTACTCGCTCTTACATCTACTAAACAATGTTCGATTACTTCTATTTTAAGTTGCGACTGTATTACTTATATAATTAAAAATAAAAATCAGCATGGTAGGTATTGAATTGTATCTTTTTTTATATAAAATATGGGAAATTACAAATGCATCATCATGCTTGGCCAACAAAACTTGAGGAAAAATGTTTGAAACTATTGTTTCTTTAGCAAACATTAATACATGTAGGTATTTATTCTTGACAGCACTGTTGGATCATTGGAAGTATGTCTGCTCCAAGAGCTGAAGGGCGTGGGTTCGATTCCCACCCAGGATAAACATATTGTGGTATAAAAAATGTTTGTTCTGTGTCTGGGTGTACTGTATGTATTTACAAAAAAAAAACGTATTTAAGTATTCTAACAGTTATCTGACTTCCACAGTACAAGCTTTGCTTAGTTTGGGGTCAGATGGCGCTGTGTATAATGTCCTACGATATTTATTTATTATTTAACGGTATGTTCCGGGCTCACTTGAGATCCAGTTCCATTTCAGGTTAGGTGTGTGCCATCTTCGACCACACCGCCACTTAACATCAGATGAGCTGCGGTCAAACACCGCGACTGTCAACCTTAAAAAAATATATTACTCTTGCCACAGGCTGTATTGCATAACTTTTGCATTTACAAAAACTATGCTAGACGAAAGTCCACTTATAAATATTTATTTCACATCTATAAAGCCTAAATGGCAAAAGATAGGCTCGATTTATCAAATAATCATTTCTGATTGATGATATACAGTGAAATTTGGTTAAGTGGGACCTGGATAAGTGAGAAACCTCCATAACTGGAACTGATGCTTTCCACCACCACTTTGGCACTGAATTACCTCTCTTAGTGGGATGAAGCAAATCTCTATATCTGGGATTCATTCTTTCGATTTTCGTCATAGTTACCTCTATAACGTTTTGTACTGTGTACATATTTGTCAAAAAACGTGCCTTTTATAATTTGTTACCTTTCTTATCTTTTTTTGATTCCCAATAAAGATTAAAACTCACGTTTAATGTTTACATAATACGTTATTTTATTTAATAAAATCGCACATTGATAACTGAAATTACCTGTATTCTGACCTCTATTAATGAAACTCTCTGTAAATGAGACAGATATTTATTTATACCTGGATATGTGAGACACTGGGTAAATGGAATATCTCTATAAGTGAGACAAATTCGCAGGTCCCTTGAGGTCTCACTTAACCAGGTTTCACTGTATAACTAGAACACGTTCTTACGTCGTTAGACACTGCAACGCACCTTGCAACTTTCTATTTTGACTACGCACAGCTTATTTAATAGTCACTACAGCGCGCGACACAGATTACTTGATACTTTATATGTCATAGGCAAATGCTCAAAATACGACGCCAAAATCAAAGAAGAAGAATGTGTTCTGGAGTAGAGACCGTGAATTGGCAACCGTAGTGTAGAACTATTTTTTTATAACTTACTTTAGGCTTGCGTTTGTCAATAAATGTTAAATGATGATGCGGTCTAAGATGAAGCACACTTACCTTGAAGATACTCATTATGCAGGACGCCCTGAGACTTAATGTAGTGAAGATAAACGTTGGACAAGTGGGGGTGGCGTAAAGCGAAAAAAGCAGATCCGGCTGAATGGCCTATGTGCTGTGTCCTATGTGACCTGAAAAGAATTGATGCTAATCTTTAGGGTTCCGTACCCAAAAGGTAAAATGGAACCCTATTACTAAGACTCCGCTGTCCGTCTGTCACCAGGCTGTATCTCATGAACCGTGATAGTTAGGCAGTTAACATTTTCACAGATGATGTATTTCTGTTACCGCTATAACAACAAATACTAAATAATAAAATAAATATTTAATGGGATTCCCGTACAACAAACATCTTTTTTTTTTGCTGTTTTTGTAGATAATGTTACGGAACCGTTCGTACGCGAGTACGAACGGAACGCGTTGTAGCGATATACCGAACTTTGATTAGCAAAACAATGCCCAGGGCATAGCTGTTTTGGAGCTCATTAGTTTGGGACTTTTGGTTGGTTAGTCTTAGTAGCCCTGTAATTTCGCTAGCTGCAGTACCCTTCAAACCGAAACACAGTAATGTTTACACACTACTGCTTAGCGGCAGTATATCTGATTTGCCTACTTAGACGAGCTCCTACTAAGGAGATTTACCATCGAGTATGATGATGATGTCATAGCTAAAAATTATAGTTACTATAAGCCTGTTTGATGCGTTAGTTTCTACAAGCTATGTTGTTATTACAATAAGTCACAGCTTGTGTTCTAGTTACTATAACATACACAGCTTATCGCATAGTCACTATGGTATTGCCACAGAGTAAGTGCTAGTTAGAGGCTGACGTCATCAAGTCCATCGAGTTTTCGTGTGCCAGAAATGCGTTGCAATAGAAAGTTCTTTGTTTGCAATGCAAACTACGAGTAGGTACATGTTTTATTCTATAAGTACGCATAGGCCTAGATGTCTGCATAATGAATGGGGTTTATGCAGTTGTCGTCGTTGAAATTCGGGTTTTGAAATCGCGTTTTGCTTTGTTTTTAGTTAGCGATTGTTGCTAATGTATTTTACGCCGTACATTTATGTTGATAAATTCTGCGTGTAGATGTTTGTATTCGAGTATCAATACATGATTGCAGATTTTTGCTTATCTGACTCGAAAATTGAAACAAATGTTTTTCTTTGATAGAGTAACAAATGAGTTTCTGTAGCGATGATAGCTCAGTGGTTAGCGCGATAGGTTCGCATGCCGAAGGGCGTGGGTTCAAAACCCAACAATGAGCTTGAGCTGCCGGTGAAGGAAAATATCGTGAGCAAGGAAACCATAGCATGGTGGTAGGGTACTTTCTAGTACTTAACTGGCTAGCAACCAACCTCAAGTTGAAAATCTGCCGCCAAGCATCTAACGATGTTCCGGCAGCCTAACTTGAGAGCCAGTTCCATTCCATGCTAGGTGTGCTTTACCATCTTCGACCACATCTTCACTTAACATCAGGTGAGCTGTAGTCAAACATCTAGCCTGTCAACCATAAAAGAAATGTAACAATATAATTCAAATGTAGTAACTGTTTTTGTGTTGTGAATAAATTTCATGGAACTACGCCGTACCTATAACATACATTAAAATACATACTAGGATTTGAGACAATGCTACGTTATGTTTTATTGTTTTTAATACTCTGTGCGTTTCTACTGCGCTGCCAATTGTTGAAGACCTTTTGCTTGAGGAACTCTTATTGCGATTCCCTGCCAGAACTTAGCGCTTGATTAGTTTTGTAACTTCTTGGTTACAATCCTACCTTGAATGCAAACAAATTGAAGTGCCAATATTTGCAATAATTCGCAACGTAGCTTCGTAGCAGCGTAGACAGCTCGTAGCAGCTTCGTAGATAATGCAGTTTTGCAATGCAACATCGCGTAGCACTGCGAATATATTCGTATGTCTACGACATTGTTAGGAAGCTAATTCATTCTGTGATTGATACAGCAATTTCTGTTTTGACCGAAGCAAAGTTTTTTGAGTGTACTGAAAAAAACAACGGTAGTTTAGTTGGAATATACTAAGTTCAATATGTTAGTCCGATCTTTATAAAATTTGGTGGTCTCATGTGACAGTTTATTGTGATGCAATTCTAAGTTTAAAAAAAAGGAACTTTGTTGACAGACTGCGTTAATACATACAGTAAATACAGTTTTTTTTAGTTTCTTAAACCTTTACTTCTCGTTGATCCGTAGTGTACTCGAATACAATTCTGTTATATGGTCACCCTTCTACAAAGTTCATGAAAATAGAATTGAACGCATACAAAGTAAGTGCTTAAGCATATTATGTGGTAGATTAGGATTGAGACGTCAATTAAAATCGTACGATGACAAGTTGGCAAAATTTAAATTACAAACATTAAAATCTCGGCGTATTTATACGGATATGGTTACTCTTTTCAAAATTGTTCACTCCATCATTGATTCTAATTCACTTCTCTCGATTATTAACATTAACACTCAACATAAGACTCGTTATCCTAAAACTTTTATGTTGCATGTTTATCAGAATAATATTTCATATTTTAATCCTGTTGTAAGGATGTGTCGCCAATACAACGAAATTGCTAAAGATCACAAGGAATCTATTGACATTTTCAACTTGAAATTGTGTACATTTAAAACTAATGTCAGAAAAATTGTTTACTGCGTATGACATTTGTACCTAACCAGCTAGAATTTTGCAAATTTATTTGAAATTGCCACTCACTCACTGCGTTTTTGGTCATTTTATGGCCACTTATTTCAATCATATTACTTTATTTTATTAATTCTTAACTACTGCTTGAATTAGTCTTGTTGTTTACACATATGTAAGGGATGTAGTTCGGATCGAAACCAAAATCTGTTCACCTCTGTTAATTATTGAGACTATATCCTGTTTTGTGTAATATAATTAAATAAATAAATAAATAAATAAATGTAAATGTAATGAGACGAACAAGATGCTTACTTTGAATAACAAAATCAAGTCCAGGGCATCGCTACTTAGGCGCTTATATCTTTCAAACATTCGATGGTTAGTCTCAATAGTTCTTAGGCTATTGTTGTTGTTTATTTCATTGTCACACTATAATAATTATTATAAAGGCGAAAGTTTGTGTGCCAGTGTGTTTGTTACTTTTTCACGCTGGACCAATTTTGATAAGATTTGGTATGGAGTATGATACTTTTTATCCCGAAAAATGTAGCGGGTAACACAGCAGGGCGCTGCTAGTATTTAACATTAGATGTGGACAGTAAAATGTTATCTTCTATACTCATATTATAAAGAGGAAAGATTTGTATTTTTGTATGTAACGAATAAACTTAAAAACTACTGAACCGCTTTCAAAAGTTCTTTCATCGTTGGGAAGCTACACTATCCCCGGATGACATAGGCTACTTTTTATCCCTGTTCCCGTTCCCGTGTTATCACGCGAACTACGCGGGGGAAACCGCGAGGCGTCTGCTAGTCTATACAATTATAAAGAGGAAATATTTGATTGTTTTGTTTGTTTGATTGTATTGAATAGACTCAGAAACTACTAGGCCGATTTCAAAAATGATTTCACCGTTAGGAAGCTACACTATCCCCGGGTAACATAGGCTAACACAGTAATGTTCACACACTACTGCTTAGCGGCAAAATATCTTGTACTGCGGTGGTACCTACCTAGACGACCTCCTGCTAAGGAGATCTACCACCAAGTGAAACAAAGTACAACAAATAAGACCACAATAGGAAAGTAAGTACAACGTCCATACGTCGCCATACGCCGCTGAGAGATGCACGTAAGTCTTGCGCAAGCGCAGTTAGAAATGCGCACGCATTGTAGACCGGTCTGCGATCACACGCTTATCAGATGCATTCCTACAGATAGACTGTTAAGTTTTAAATGCAAAAAGAACTTGTTGTAAATGGAAACGTCCAAAACCAATCTGATATGCTATTATAAGCTTACCTAACTTGCCTCAATCCCTTTATATAATTCTAGAGGACGTCTCGCGGTTTCACCCGCGTAGTTCCCGTTTCCGTGGGAATACAGGGATAGAAAGTAGCCTATGTCACCAGGGGATAGTGTACCTTCCTAATGGTGAAAGAATTTTTGAAATACAAATCTTTCCTCTTTATAATGTTAGTGTAGATTGATTAGACAGGGCTTGGATGAAAACTCTCAAGAATTAAATGAATTAGCGAATACGTAAGCTAGCGGTGACAGTTCAGTGATTAGCGTAGTTGATTCGTACGCTGAAGGGTGTGGGTTCTAATTCAAACAGTGAGTTTGAGCTGCCAGTGAAGGAAAACATCGTGAGGAAACTACAGCATGGTATTAGAGTACTTTAGAGGCTAGCTACCACCCTCAAGTTGAAAATCTCCCACTGAGCATCTGATGGGTTCCGGCAGCCTAACTTGAGAGCCAGTTCTGTTCCAGGCTAGGTATTTTTTCCATCTTCGCCTACATTGTCACTTAACATCAGGTGAGCTTAGTGTACTATACGAGACTATTTACATTTACGATATGTGACGAAAAAAAAATCATAACTAAAAATAATAATTATCACATTTTAAAATTATTTGATTGTTTTATAAGCTCTGTGATTTAGTATTGTACATTAGTATGAAAGTTAAATGTAAAAATTTGCCTTTTCAAGTTATAAATACATAAAACTAGTTTTACTCGAAAAGTATTTACTAATAAATAAATAAATAAATAAAGAAATCGATAGTCAAATTTTACAAACACAACCGCATTCGGCGCACCTTTCTACGTAACCGCAACGTGCGTGCGACATAATCATTACCTGCTACCGTCTCTTTCCATCATAGAGATTAGAACACAGAGGAAGCGAGAGGGAAGAAAGAGAGATTTGAGTAGTAGAGCAGAATGCATTTCGAGTTGACCTAGTTATGAATGACAATGATTTGAACATCTAATTGTTGCTATTTTGAGCGACAGAAAAAATGTTATGACGGGTCTGTTTCTTTTTTTTAAATGTGATTGAATAAGATTTTTTTTAATATTTATGGCTTTAGTCACATAGAATTGTCTGTCACATTTAAAAAAATGCCTCCAAAGATAATAAAGTTTTTTTTAGTGGTTGATAGGCAAGTTGTTTTGACCACAGCTCATCTGACATTAAGTGACGGTGTGATCAAAGATGGAACACACACTTAGTCTGGAATGTAAGTGCTTGCAATTGGAACATACCTGTTAGATGCTTGGCAGCAGATTTTCAGCTTGATGGTGGTAGCTAGCTAGCCAAGTACGAGAAAGTCGAGTCGAGTACGAGAAAGTGAAACCAAAGCATGGTGGTAACCCTACAACCATGCTATGGTTTCCTCACGATCTTTTCCTTCACCAGCAGTTCAAGCTCATTGTTGGGGGTTGAACTCACCGCGCTAACCACTGAGCTATCAATGCTTACTAACATACTGTAAAGTATTTTTGTAGTTCCTTTAACTTTTTTATCAGTTAAAGATATAAGTACCTACTTGACCCGACTGCGCATTGTAAACCTTTTGGAAGTTCCAAAAGATAGGGGAAACTCTCAAAATTTGTTGCGTAGTTTAAATAACAGCAAAACAACTGACATCTTTAAATGCGACTCCATTTCATATTGTTTAATCATAGTAATACGTCACGATTACATCGGCGCAAATTTAGATTTAAATTTAGGTACCTATTGGCGCTTGATTTTTTCCGAGAATGTCATCAGTGGTAAAAACGTTTTTTATTGCCTACCAAAATACTTAACTATTTTATCCTTAATAATTGTGTATTATTCTTTCAACAAACCTTCATGCACTTACGCAATTCAAAGATTATAAACACAAGCACCCGTAGAACTGAAATTCGTCATCAAACCCTGTTCTTTGTTTAAAGCTCTACCCATACCGAATTCTATCATACTCGATATCTATATAACTATTCTATAGGTACTTACTTATATATCTATACAGGTATATTCGAAGCCCGGGAGGAGAGTGGAACGGGGCGGTGGGGGAATACGATATAGAGTGCAGTGAATCTGTAGGTAGATGAATAGACTTATAGTAAAGCGGTCGATGCAAACCTTTGTTTGGACCGTTAGGAGTGAGTACACTACAAAATATTCTTTCAGTCATAAAATTTGGAGCGATATTGAGTGAAACATTTGAATTTAGAATATATTTTATATTATGAAGGCTTTATCGAACAGAACTTGGCTTCTGTCATAGATATTTTTGCCTATGTCAAGAAATAATGATGAAGGTATTTTTTTTTAATGGTTGACAGGCTCGGTGTTTGACCACAGTTTGCCTGATGTTAAGTGAAGGTGTGGTCGAAGATGGTAAAGCACACCTAGCCTGTAATAGAACTGGCTCTCAAGTGAGGCTGCCGGAACACACCGTTAGATGCTTGGCGGCGGATTTTCAACTTGAGGATGGTACCTAGCCAGCCGAGTACCTACTAGAAAGTACCGTACCACCATGCTATGGTTTCCTCACGATGTTTTCCTTCACCGGCAGCTCAAGCTCATTGTTTGGGGGTTGAACCCACGCCCTTCGGCATGCGAACCTACCGCGCTAACCACTGAGCTATCATCGCTACAATATGTCCTTATTTATTGTTAGTCGTGGGCGCTTTGAATTTAAAAGTTAAAAAGACCTAAAAAGTTGGAAAAGCACAAAAACTAATCTTATTAATTTTACGTTTTACGAAACAAAAAACATTAGATACAAATATGTTCGCAGCTTAGATTTCTTTAAAAAGAATTGCAATTATAGCGCAACCTAGTTATCTGTCATATAAACTGGCTTACTACTGCTTTAGTACAATCCACAACAACAACTCCTAAACAAATAAACTGTTACTTTCTACTGTACGCACTTGCAAGTGGCCGGTGCTTTGCGCAACTCGCTGCACTTCCCCCCTCTTTAGCCCTCTTTCGTCCCCTTCTCGCCCCTCCCTGCCCCCCCGGGGCATCGTTAGTGCGCCTGCGTACTGCATAGCGGAATCAGGCCGTCCAAAATGCCAACCGCCAGTATAACTTGGACTATCGTTGTAGGTATTAAATATGAATCGAGAAGTCTCATTGAATTGGTTATTACTTGCACGCACAACCAGCGAAAGAAGACCTTCTATGAACAACTATGATAGCTACGTTCCACTGCGTGATTTGTGATTTTCTTTTCTATATTATAACTATTGTACAAAAACATGTATAATTATAAATAGTTGTCGATACGCATAGGAGACATCAAATATTTACAAAAGTTTTCACCAAAAGCTATAAAAAATAAAATAGGACAATAGCTGAATGTTCAGATAACATTGTCAATTGATTGCACAATTACGAATTTAAGTAAAAAACAAGGTTATACAAAACGCGACACTATTAGTTTTGAATTACTTTTATCCATTCGTTGAGAGCGAGTTACACTTTTTTTGTCTCAAGTCTCAACTCAACTACGGGTCCAAGTTTAATTTATTCATACTGGTGAGCTTCTCAAACTCATTTTGATTTAGTATTACCTTCATAACATATTATATGACACCTGTATTAACAGGTATTACACACTAGTATACCTTTTAGATATTGCCGGTGTGTGTGTGTTCCAGAGGTCTTGTTAGAATGGATAGTACGCGCATGCATGCAAAATGTACAGTTAGGCTTGTCGGAGCAATCAATACGGCATTGGATCGCGGTGCATCTAACGGGAGGCTTTTGAGGATCGACGCTTGCATAATAAATAACTAAAAAGAAGAATATCTCTTGAAAGTTAATAGTAAAAGTGCGAAACTAAAAGTTCTTTGTTATTGTACAACGTTTCAGTGTAATTCAACAGCTTAACGAGGTCAACAGTTTGACAATGAAGAGGAAGAAGTAAGTTGTTGCGGTGTTTCAATTACAATTGTTACAATTTTCATCAAAGTAGGATGTTTTGTGATTTACACGTAAACTAATGAAGTGTTCATTAAAATATTGTTTCATATTTTAATCCATTGCCTTCCGCTACGATTTTCTTTTAAAAATTCATATGTACTTAAAATAAATAAATTAATACAAAGTTAGGTATATACTTTTTTTTTCCTTTGATTTTGGCGTCGCGTTTTAGTATTTGCCAGTATCAAGTATTTTTATATTTTCAAGTTTCAAAAGTTAAATAAGTGTCCTCGTAGCTAGTTATAGTCAAAGTCCAGTCTTAGTCAAGTCCAGTCATGCTTTAGTAAAGTAGTGGCGACTTTACTATAAAGCTTCGATGGAGTTTTGGAAGCACCACGAAAAGTCATGTTTCACCACATTATATCATTTTCCCACACTCACGCATGTAATTCGGCACTTTATGAATAAAACACCACTATTTTTATGCATAAACACTCGACAAAACACAAGTTTTGGAAAAAAATACAACGGAGCGACACGACTCTTCCCGCGGTCCCGCCAAAACTCAGGTATATACTTATTTACTTTTAAATGAATTTAGTCTTAATAAAAAAAAACGAATGTACTCAATCAAAATGTTATAATAGACTAATAAAATACTAATTTATTCTGTGTCCTGCGTTCACACAATAATTATAATGTCTAGTATAGGTCGTCAGCCAATTAAGGAGCCCTGTTCCATTAAAGTAGTGTCGTAGGGGAAACAGGTTAACGGGTCAATCACTATCGATCGACCACTTGCAGCTCGCAGCGCCGTCTGGTGGCTTGCATTTGCACTTTGGCCCTGTAGTTTTCATTAGGTATATATAATTACACATAGCGAACATAAATAATACGAATACGGTGCCCGTTTATAACAGCCATGAGTTGATGTTCAAGACACTCCTTTTTTAGACAACTGTCCAAAAATGGAGTGTAAATTGTAATGTTTTCAGGGTTCATGTATATATATGTATGTATTTATTCAACAATAACTTTTGAAAATTTGAACAGATTTGGATGAATGGGATATCGTTAAAAACCTTACATCCTACCGAGTGGCACTGCCTATATATTTTTGAAAAAAAAAATACGTTATCTGTTTATTTATATATAGGTAATAGCGGGCCGTCTCGGCTTCGCACGGGAACACAAAACTCGATTAACAAAATAAATATAACCTATGTCACTCAGTCATACAATGCTACATCATTGTAATAATGAAAGAATTATTCAGATCGGTCCAGCAGTTTCGGAGCCTATTCAATACAAACAAACAAAAACTTTCCTCTTTATAACTTGTGTTTATAAATAAACAGTGAGTGTTTCAGAACTTATGTAGCATAGTTTTTTTTTGAGTGTTTGAATCTATCTAGATTATTTTTACTACGTATATCGTCACTCCATCGAGTCTCAGGGCGTCCTACGCTCATTTGTCAATTCACGGTCTCCACTCTGGAATACAGATGATGTCTTGATGATTAAAAAATCTCGTCAATAAGTAAAACGGCGATCTGCCATATAAACCCACCTTTACAACGTAATTTATTTCAGTCAACGCTTCTAAAGTCCCAGAAAATGCGTCCACTTTAAAATTTCAAACCCTCAAACCGCCTTTATCAATAATGATATCACCCTCACACCTGAAAACGCGTGGGAACGTTGTCCAGTGCCGCCAACATTACAAATTCATCAGTCGAGCCGGCTGAGGAGGCATCGATCATGCATACAACCTAACAAAGTTAACTTTGCGCTCCCCTGATTCCCTAACTTTCTTATTCTCATCCGTATTTTCTTTAGTTTCCTTCCTACTACGGTTTTATGGTTGGATAAATAAGTTTGTGGAGTGTAGGTTGTTAACCCGACCTTGCGGTGGGCCGACCTTCCGCGCGAGCCGATAAAATTATAGGAATAGCCTTCATGCTAAGGGTGGTTGAATGCCGATCTGGCGGCTCACATATACCCCATTTTCATAAACGGTAGAAAGGAATTGTAGTGTTTTTTGTTATTTCATTAAAACGTGCTTAAATTTATAAATAAAATGTAAAACTTCGACAGTAAAAACTTAGAAACGCCACTTAAAGTTAATACTCATACTCATACTCATACTCATTTATTCATAACGAAAAGTTACAAGTCACAACCAATAAATAAGATGATTAAGTTAATCAAAATTAAATCAACTTCGCAACTAAATTAATATAAAAAAATAAAATAATAATAATAATTTAAATACACAATTAATTAATTTAATTCGACTTATAAATATAAAATAAATAGATTGGCTTATATTTGAGCTAGTCTACTCTGAGTAGAAAATCGTCTACTTTGTAGAATGCTTGCTCCACAAGCCACTTCTTGGTACGTATTTTAAATGAATGCCGTGAGGGTGCATCTTTTATACTGACTGGTAGGCGATTATATACATCTGCAGCCATAACGTGCACCTGCTTGGATGCCTTCGCAAGCCGACGTGCGGGCGCGCGCAGCGTTAACCAACGTTCTGTCGACTTCTCCTTGACGTGCAATTTCCCGCGTGAAAACTAAACGAAATACTTTAAGACCCTAAACTAAACGATTTATTTCGAAACCAAAGCAAACTGTAAAAACGTCATTTACTTTAGCATTTTCAAGATAAAAATCAACAAAACAGTTTTAAGTATAGAAAGGTAATGGAATATTTTACTTATGTATAATTTAAACAAAAAAAATATTTTGATTCAGTGTCTACTTTTTCTTTTTGTTTTTCTCGACTCGGCAAAATAGTAGTCCTAAAGCAACATAATATCCTTGCGTTTGAATAATTATATTTTTTTCCTTTTCTTAATTCTAGATCTATTGGCAATACTTTTTACGAAAAGCTCAGTATACCATTCAATAATATAAAATTTAACAAAGCATCCCCGTAAAATTGAAGACTGGCCAGGTGCGAGTCGGACCCGCGCACGAAGGGTTTCGTACCAATTTCTAGGTTGGTTGTCAGGTTGTTTGTTGTATGGGAGCCCCCTTAAATAATTTTGTAGTATTTGTTGTTATAGCGGCAACAGAAATACATCATCTGTGAAAATTTCAACTGTGTACCTATCACGGTTCATGAGATACAGTCCGGTGACAGACGGACATACAACCAGATAGATAGACGGACGAACAGCGGAGTCTTAGTAATAGTCCCGTTTTACCCTTTGGGTACGGAACCCTAAAAATTGGCACGAAAATCTATGATAACTTTTCAAATACATATTATTTGCATTCTGTCTTATGCGTAAATAATTTTTAGCACCGTTTTACCGTCATTTCACATAAATTATGCTACTTCTTTGTCAGTTTTTAAATTCATAATATGATTTTCTTCAAAGATATTCTGACGTCCAAATTTTCTTGTTACAGGGCAGGTATACGAGGCGGCCCGGGCATGGATTCCCAGCAGCAGCAGTACTGCTTGAAATGGAACAGCTTCGGCTCCAACTTGGCCACTTCGTTCGCGAACCTCTGGAACTCTGAGAGCCTCGCAGACGTCACACTCTACTGCGAGGGTGAGTGACCATAGCCACTTTCTCATTTTTTAACTTCTTTTCTGTGGGTGACAAGTGTAAAAGTGTGCTGGGAGTGATGATGGCTGATAACTAGTATTAAGTAAGTAAATATGATCTCATCATCATCATAGAAAACCCTGTTGGTTCATTGGTAGTCTGCTTTAAAGAGCTGAAGGACGTGGGTTCGATTCCCATCCAGGATAAACATTTTGTGATATA
The DNA here is from genome assembly GCA_905404145.2 of Biston betularia. Taxonomy (NCBI): domain Eukaryota; kingdom Metazoa; phylum Arthropoda; class Insecta; order Lepidoptera; family Geometridae; genus Biston; species Biston betularia. The sequence goes on from FR989863.1 coordinate 2,811,409, forward strand.
AACAAATGTTTGTTCTGTGTCTGGGTGTTCTGTATTTATTATTTACAAATAAAAAAAAGTATTTAAGTATTCTATCAGTTATCTGACTTCCATAGTACAAGCTTTGCTTAGTTTGAAGTCAGATGGCGCTGTGTAAAAAAAAGGAAATCTAAGGGCTGACTGACGATTTGCATATTTATCTTTACAACTTTTGAAGATAGTTTTTTTAGTTTTATATACCTATATAACATTTATGAGTGGGAGAAGGGTATATGTTACATTTTGAATGAACTGCAGGCGTACCATGAGGTTTTACGTTTCCATCCAATTGCGGGGCAGTTCAGTTTAGGTACCTAAACTGTCCCGCTTTATTTCATACCATGAGCATGTTAAAATTGGATCGCAACTGCATCGCTAGCTCTTCAAAGAACGAACGATACTTGTCTCTGGCTCCAATACTGTCCCGCTACCGAAGAAAAGGACAACGCTATACAAAAGTATAATTGTATCTCGTGTGAAAAATCTGTTCCGAAATTGTGATTGTCGGGAAGTATCGGTTTTCTTAATGTTTTATAATGATATGATATTTTAAGGTGAAATATTACTTAATACTATATTGCACTACAGCATAATTATTAACATGTTTTATTTTTACGATTACCCTATCATTTACTTAAATTCCAAAAAAAAACTTTATTCTAAACAGAGAAACAATTACGACTCTTTGTTTCGGAACACACCTAATAAATACTTTTTTTTTCATTATTCATCTGCGAATGACAGCAAAAAGGTTGTTCAGGTTTTTTTTCTTTGGTTTTGGCGTTGCGTTTTAGCATTTGCCAGTGTCAAATATTTATATATTTTCAAGTTTAAATAAGTGTCCTCGTAGCTAAAGTTATAGTCAAAGTCCAGTCTTGGTCAAGTATAGTCCGCGTCAGTCAAGTCCAGTCATGCTTTAGTAAAGTAGTGGTGACTTTACTATAAAGCTTCGATGGAGTTTTGGAAGCAACACGAAAAGTCATGTTTCACCACATTATATCATTTTCCCACACTCGCGCTTGTGATTCAGCACTTTATGAATAAAACACCACCATTTTTATGCATAAACACTCGTCAAAACACAAGTTTTGAAAAAAAAAAATACAACGGGGCGACACGACTCTTTCCGCGTTCCCGCCAAAACTCAAAAATTTAGATTTCTAATAATATAATATAACTCAAAGGTCGAAATAAACCAAACAAAACTGTTTTGTGGTTACAAATTTATATTATTGGCATTGTCAATAATAATGTCGTTAGTATATTTATAGTTTTATATTACTTATGTACCTATGTATTTCATGAGTTTTTTTTTCGAATAGTTTGTTGTTATTGTAAATCAAAATTGTTCTTACAGACAGCCCTCAGAACGCTTATGAAGGGTAAATTACGCTCAGTTAGAGCAGCTGTGGGAATTACTCCATAGAAATCAAGTAATTGCTTTAGGGTTCAATAAGCGCCTACAGTTGAGGCAGCGCACCCGCCGCTTTTGGGAGGAAGCAGCATCACGTTTAAACTCCCATGGGCATGGGGCTATTAAAGATATAATATCAAGAAAATTCACAAATTAAATAAAAGCATACCAAACGGTCGATATTTATTAACTTTTTATTGAATCGTTATTTTGACAACTCGGCGGTACAGTTTAGGTGCAACTAACGTCAAATAACACCTCATGGTACGAATTGAATGAACGAAATGCCGTTTTCTGACAAGTTTGCGATGATGTTTATGTTTCGGCGGACAAAGATGGCGGCGACCTAAACTGTCCTGCTATAAGGACCTCATGGTACGAATTTGCCAAACGGTTCAGTTTAGGGCCTATACTGAACTGCTCTAACACCTCATGGTACGCCTGCTGGAGTGTGAAAGACATTTCCTTGATTGTCAGTTTTAGGTTTGCTTTCAATTAAAAAAAGTATGCCTTAGCGGTATTTTGTTGGTGGTGCTTCTAAATTTACATTATATGATATAATTATTCCTACTAAGATTGTGATGAAGAGATTGATATAAACGACAAAGCTGCCGTGACCATTAAAGAGTTATAGTCCTACAAACCTATCAATCAACTATTTCTTCGATCGAAATAGCACACGTGAAACACTGTAGTAAGGCAGTCTCTTCTTAAACGCTTCCTTATATGTAAAATATATTTAACAACAAATTAGTTTAAAAAATGAGAACAAAACTCGCATTAGGAAAACGCAGAAAAATTTTAAAAACAAAATTACTTCGCACTGAATTTGACCTTCAGAAACACAATGCGCTCTTATGTATTACGCGTTTGCACGCATAATTGCTATCGTAAAGCTTCTATTTTATAGTCCTCGTAGTTGCGACTAATTAGATTTCATGCAAATTCTATGCGTAGTTTCTGAGTCAAAAATTGTTAAATTGTTATTATGCAAAAGTATGTTTATATTATGTACTGGCTGTTGCCTGCGACTTCGTCAGCATCACCAAAAATATCAATAACGAAAAAGTAGAATATTCAATACTATTATGTATCGACTTCTGGTGGTGGGTAGTGGTAATTCCCTTGAACATTTTTGTTAATCCCATAGAAACCTAACACTTTTCTGATACAAAAACTATCCTATATGTTAATCCAGGTAATATGCTATATGTGTGCAAAGTTTCATTCAAATCCGTTCAGCTGTTTTACGTGATTGAGTAACAAACATCCAAACATATGTATATGTTTGTATCCAAACATATGTATATTTGTAGCGATGATAGCTCAGTGGTTAGCGCGGTAGGTTCGCATACCGAAGGGCGTGGGTTCAAACCCCAACAATGAGCTTAAGCTGCCGGTGAAGGAAAAACATCGTGAGGAAACCATAGCATGGTGGTAGGGTACTTTCTAGTACTTGGCTGGCTAGCAACCACCCTCAAGTTGAAAATCTGCCGCCAAGCATCTAACGGTGTGTTCCGGCTGCTTCACTTGAGAGCCAGTTCCATTCCAGGCTAGGTGTGCTTTACCATCTTCGACCACACCTTCACTTAACATCAGGTGAGCTGTGGTCAAACAACTAGCCTGTCAACCATAAAAAAAAAAAAAAACATACAAACTTTTACATTCATAATATTAGTAGGATTCGCTAAAGAAGTTAGGTACATACTATATACGAAAATGTATATTCTCGACATATATCTTAGATCATTTTTAAAATAAAGAGTTAAACATTCAGACAATAAATCATCAGATGGCTCAAAAATGATTGGTTCTTTAAAATCATATTGTTTAATAAGGGACATTTATTAATTATTATTATACATTGTTAACACCACAAAATGTTTGTCCTGATTGACTGACAAAATGAGAAACAAAATATAAGTGAGAAAATGATTTTCATGAATAGAACCCGCGCCCTAAAGCTCTTGAAGCAGATTTTCTACCGAATGGGCTAACAGTCGTTTTAATTGCCACGCTGGATGGCAATGCTTAGCTTTTGACCAAAGTAGTACCAGCATTCTGGTCACATGAAGCCTCCTTTAAACGTTTGAATTTATTAAAAAAAAAAATAGGATAAATGTGCTACGCCAATTCTTATCAGCAGCGAGAAAAAAAAGTGTCCTAACTTTGTTTTGAATTATGATCAGTGGATATGTAAAAAAGTGTGCATAGTAGGTACGTTTTTTCATGTACAGTCTTAATATTTATAAATCAATTTGTCCTCGACGGCATTTATTTTATAACTATTGCTACAGTATCACGAGTTATCGCACTGCGCATATAATATAGCATGCATGCATGTCCGTGAAATCTTGCTAAATTGATAAAAAGGTCGTTGAACCTGGCCGCTGATAATTTTGGCACAATACGTTTTTTAGTGCTCATGATATTTGCGATACTGGTTATCGGGGATCGAGGTTCATTGAATGCATATTTCGAGGTTTGATGTAATCTTACTCGGATTTTGTAACATGTTTGAAGTACCTAAAATAATTTAAAAATTATTAGCGCGTCCACCATTTTGCACGATGTTAAACAAGATGCGATCTATGATAAAGCACGCTTTTCTAAAGGAAACCGAATTTGATTCCGAACCAATTCGTCGTCATAGTCGAATATATACGTCGAATAGTCTTTAAGTATTATACATATTATACGTATAAGTAAATTTGCCATTTTATATATTTGATCAAGCTGTAGATTTAGTAACCAAAAACATAATATCTATTTTAAAATGTCTATAATTGTAATAATCCTTAGTGTTACAACAAATTACTTTTCACTTACACTTTCAATCTATTAGCTATAGATAACTGTTCAAGGTTTTGTATCTTATTAATTACTGATTGATTTTATGAGCGCCAAAGCAGTGATGCCCTGGAATTGTTTTGTTACTTAAAGTTCTATGTATCGCTGCGATGGTCATGGACAAGCGTTATCTCTTACCATCAGGAGAGCCTCTCGTTCGTCTCAATACTTTTTACACAAAAAATAAAAAATTACTAGCGGACGCCTCGCGGTTTCACCAGTGTTAATCCCGTTCTCGTAGGAATACAGAGATAAAAAGTAGGCTATGTTACCTGGGGATAGTGTAACTTCCCAACGGTGAAAGAATTTTTGAAATCGGTCCAGTAGTTTCGGAACCTATTCAATACAAATAAATAATAAATAATAATAATAAATAACGTAGGACATTACACACAGCGCCATCTGACCCCAAGCTAAGCAGAGCTTGTGCTATGGAAGACAACCAAACAATCAAATCTCTGCTCTTTATAATAGTATAGATAGACTAAGCAGTTTGTATTCCATGCAAATTAAAAAGAAAACTTAAAAAAACTGCTCTGCTCTCGTAAATCGACCCTAAATAATAATTTATATCCGGCTAAAAAAAACATCGAGTAAAAAAATACGAAAATTTGCAATAATTGTATGCATAATAAAAACAGCGGTTTTATCATCCATGCATTACAAATTTTATAACCTTAACATTAAATTGTGTTATTAATAGTTTAGCCTTCTTTTGACCTTGATTATTAATTAATAAACATATAATTCACTAAATATAGTCACAACATACATTGTTTATGGGATTTTAATACAATTATATCTTGAACTATTTTAATGTTTTCCTGCCATTAACATATAACAATTATGAAAAGATGCGTTTTATGAAGTGTGACGGGCATATTATGTATATTTGTAATGTGTCTGGGGTTTCTGTATGTGTAAAAGCGTGTATTTACAAAAATGAGGATGTAAGTATTATATCAGTAGTCTGGTTCTTACAGTACTAGCTTTGCTTAGCTTGGGGCTAGATGGCGCTATGTGAAATGTCCTTAGATATTCATTATGTTATAACAATTGAAATCTAGTAAAACCTAAAGTCGCAACATTCTATCCTACTAATATTATAAATGCGAAAGTTTGTGAGTATGGATGCATATTTGTTATTCTTTCACGCAAAAACTACAGAACGGGTTTGGATGAAATTTCGTATGGAGGTAGCTTGAATTAACACATGGTCTACTTTTTGTCCCGAAATCACGAAATCATGTAGCGGGTAACACCGCGGAGCGCAGCTAGTCTAGCTATAAAATACTTACACTACATAGCAATAATTTTTATTTTTTTTTATTTATGAAGTAATGAGACGATCAAGACGCTCTCCTGATGGTAAGAGATAACGCCTGCCCATGATCATTGCAGCGATACACAGAACTTTTAATAGCAAAACAAAGTTCAGGGTATCACTGCTTTCGCGCTCACTACTTTGAGACTTTCGATGGTTAGTTTCAATAGCCCAGTAATTTCGCTAGCTGCAGTACCCTTCAAACCGGAACACAGTAATGTTTAGACACTACTGCTTAGCGGCAGAACTGGTACTGCGGTGACCTAGACGACCTCCTGCTAAGGAGATCTATCACCAAGTAGTACGCCGTTCGGCATGCGAACCGACCGCGCTAACCATTGAGCTATCATCGCTACATGTAGAGTACAAGCACCCCACAGTATAAAGCAGTATTATTATCAATGCAAAATGACTCGGACGTCGATAATGTACCCAAATACTTTAACTTACACGTGCCGTCGAGATAATACTGTACGTATGCAATAATAAAAGCGAGGCTATCTATTTTTCGTTGAAACTCAGCTCAAAACACATGACGAATGCATTTTTTTTATCAATTCCGCATTCAAACGCTGTTTATTTTCCTCAGTTTTACGCAACTTATTGTATTTGCGCATCAGGTTGTTTCACACAAAATTTTGTAAATGATTGTTGTGAATTTACTGAAACGTGTACCTATAGATATTTTTTAGTGTTATTCTTTTTAGGTGTTGATCATAATTCAAATAAAAAAAATGTTTGCATCGCAAGTTTTAATGCGAAATAAAGCCATTCTATCATAATTTCTTGAAACATTTATATCACACTACACACTTGACAGCCCTATTGGCTCAATGGTGGTATATCTGCTTTGAGAGCTATAAAGCGTGGGCTCGATTTCCACCCAGAATAAACATTTTGAGGTATAAACAAAATATTTGTTCTGTGTCTGTGTATTCTGTATCTATCTATACTATTATAACGAGGAAAGATTTGATTGTTTGTTTGTTATGAAAATATTGTACGCTCCGAAACTACTGGACCGATTTCAAAAATTCTTTTACAGTTGGGAAGCTACACTATCTCCGGGTGACATAGGCTACTTTTTATCCCTGTATTCCTACGGAAACGAGATCTACGCGGGTGAAACCGCGAGGCGTCCGCTAGTATAAAATATTACAAACATATACTTATTCGAAAAAATAAGGATTTAACTATTCTATCAGTTAACTGACTTCCATAGCACACGCTTTGCTTAGTTTGGGGGCAGATGGCGTTGTGTGTCTTACGATGTCTTACAATATTAATTTATCTATAGTATTATAAAGAGGAAATATTTGATTTTTTGTTTGTTTGTATTGAATAGGCTCCTAAACTACGGGACCAATTACAAAAAGTCTATCACCCTTAGGGATCTACACTTTCTCCGAATGACATAGGCTACTTTTTATCCCTGTATTCCCACGGGAACGGGAACTACGCGGGTGAAATCACGAGGCGTCCGCAAGTTTTAAAATAAAATTGTCACTGAATATTTATTTGATAAATGACATTACATAATGATACCTAGATATCTACTTTTTTTCATCTTATTGTAATTGTCGTGTTATTTTTCCGTATTCAGTATTAAGTAAGATATTTTTCGCATAAAATTTGTTTTGATTATTTATTGCATTTACATTTTTCACACGCGTTTTTGCTTAAAATCAACCTACTGAGTTCTAACGTGACGGCGTACTTGACAATTCATGATCAAAGTTAAGGTCGATTCATTAAATTATGCGTCGGAATTTGTTTTATATTGAATTACAAAACCAAAAGTTTAATTTGAATTCAAAACAGGCTTGATTTAAATGTAATCTTCTATTTTAAATTCTTTAACCGTATGTAGCCGAAACTGTAATCAGGGTGACCAGGTCATTTTACAGTCAATATGATGTATCGTCGTATAACAAAAAAAAAAACAATGTACAAATTAACAGTTTAACAAAACTGACTCCATGACCCTTAGACCAACTAAACGCACTGCACACACTCAGTCTCGACCAAGCGCTCGAAGAGTCAACACGTTCTGAGGATCCCTCGTGTAGAGGCGAAACACGTGTCTGCAAGTGGTTATTGCAGAGAGAGGAGGATTTTAAGACTTGTGGTTACTTTAAATTATATTTTCTAAGTTTTTGTCAAATTAATTAGATTTTTGTACAATTACATTTTTAAAGTTTTTTAAATTAATAAGTTGTTATCAAATTAAGTCCTCATCACTGTTGTAACTGGAACGACTTTTAAGCGGAAATAAACTAAATATATACCTTGAATATTTAAAATGAACTTCCACAAAGTAACACCTGAATCAATCAATTAAACGCACAGCTCCAATGAAACAGCTAGGTTTCAAAGTAAACGAAAATATCATCGATGTATACAACATTTGTTTTGATTTTTTAAAAACCACTCGATCGATTTCGATAAAATTTACACGGGGTCACCTCTGAAGTATGATCTACCAAGCTAAAAAAGAACCATCAAAATCTATTCATAATTGGTGGAATTATCGCATAACATACATACAAACAAAAAAAACATACAGTCGAATTGAGAACCTCCTCTTTTTTTGAAAGTCACACCGCGCCATCTAGTTTAAAACTAAGCAAAGCTTGTGAAACCCAGCTGACAAAACATTTATACGTTTTAGTTAGAATAAACCTCTATGTTTGTCACTTAAATTTATCCTAGTTGGTAATCGAACCCACGCCCCACAGTTTAGGATGCAAAGCTACTACCAAATGATCTAACAAGACAGTAGGCAGATGTAGGCAGTGGGCAGGAAGCGATGCGTCTATGGTGCTTGACGTGTTTGTGTGCGCGCAGTTAATGTATGACAAACGAAAATCGTATAACCAAGGATTCTTTACGCATTTTCTGAGCAACATTATATTATCTGTGACGTAATCAAAATTATTAAGAAGAAATATTTCTCGTTAGATTTTGATTCGAGATGATTGTAAGTTATTTTTTTCAAAAAATCCGCAAGGGCAGATTTTTCAACTAGTTACATGTACATGGTTTAACCTACCTCAACGGGAACAAATATTGTACATATGTACCGTTACTTAATATCAGGTGAGCTGAAGTCAAACATCTAGCCTGTCAAATATATAAAAAACTAGCTGCGCCCCGCGGTGTTCCTCGATGTTTTCGGGATAAAAAAACCTATGTGCTAGTCCAGGGTCTCAGCTACCTTTATACCAAATTTCATCCAAATCCGTTTAGTAGTTTTTTGCGTGAAAGAGTAACAAACATCGATCCATCCATCCAAACTGTCACAATTATAATATTAGTAAGAAGTGGGGTGGGATTGAGTGCCAAAAAAGGGTTAGTTTTCTTAAAATACGCAACCGTGAGCGCGTAGTAGCGATGATAGCTCAGTGGTTAGCGCGGTAGGTTCGCATGCCGAAGGGCGTGGGTTCAAACCCCAACAATGAGCTTGAGCTGCCGGTGAAGGAAAACATCGTGAGGAAACCATAGCATGGTGGTAGGGTACTTTCTAGTACTCGGCTGGCTAGCTACCACCCTCAAGTTGAAAATCTGCCGCCAAGCATCTAACGGTGTGTTCCGGCAGCCTCACTTGAGAGCCAGTTCCATTCCAGGCTAGGTGTGCTTTACCATCTTCGACCACACCTTCACTTAACATCAGGTGAGCTGTGGTCAAACAACTAGCCTGTCAATCATTAAAAAAAAAAAAAAAGTCTCTTGCAACAGTATACCAAGTAGGCATCTTATTTAAACGCCACGTTTTCCCTAAACAAATAATTTTTGTTTTCCCCTAAACTTCAATTGAAAACGAAGCTCTTCACTTGCCTTCAAAGTTTGAATTTCAATTGTATAACAAAACGGGAAACTCCACAGAAACATTCCCAAGCACACAATGTAAAATTTCGTACTTTTATAACAGTTCAACTGAAAGGAAAAGGCAAAAAAATTCATCAGGCAGCTAACAATAATTTGACCTTAAACCTCACAATGGCATTTAATTGCAGCTCATTCGGTAACTGTTTCTTAATGTCGAGTTTTTCACTGGCCCCAAGTTTTCGAGGTCGTTCAGTACAAGTGCTAGACGTAAGGGTGCGTTTGGAGTGGGGTTTCCACCCTTGGGCTGTAAGAAGGGGGCCGCGGGGGGGCTCCCAGCGCTCCGTGAGATCTGGGAGGGGTAAGGAAGTTTGCACTTGTGGAGGCTTCTCGAATAGGCTTATAGTTAAGGCCTCCGAGACAGAAAACAATTTTAGTTTGTACCCGGCTCACGATTGCTATTTGTCGTATTAGTTGAAACTATTCAAAGTGCGAGGTTTGAATGACCTATCTAATTAAAACAAATAAAGTTTCACACAGATAGCTGTTCACCAAGAATCCTTATATCGGAGATGTCTTAGCATACGTAATAGGTAAGTATCGTAAGATATTTCATATAGTTCATATAGGCCCAAACTAAGCAAACTTTGCATTTTCACTTTTATAATGCATACTAAATACTGTAACACAGAACTAACGTTTGTTATATACATATCTGTCGTGGGTGGGAATAGAACTCACGCTCTACAGTTCACAAAACAGAGACAAGCTAACAGAGCACTCAAAAATACACGTAAAGATATAACTAATATTTACATGTAAAGTAAATATTAAGCTTATCTTTCAAAGTGCACAGTCGGAAATCGAGTGTAAAATCCCTGACTATTAAATTCAAAGCACCACCTCTTAGCAGCAAGTATTAACATTTTTAGATGTTAAATTTCTCTTGTAATAAAGGTTATTTTTTTTGATCGAGCATCAGAATTTGACGTCACATAAAATCAACTACAATTAATAAAAATACTGACTGGCGACTTGCATAATTGGGATTTAAATTACAACAGAGTAGTAGGTACACGACTTTGAAAAAAATCTCGTTATAAAATGTAGTTTTTTATATTCGTCTTTACGTTTACAATACGTAATAATTAATGTTCTCTGACTATCAATAATAGTTGATGACGCCTTATGTAGTAATTTGAGACAAGGAGTTTCTTTGAAACACACAACAGTATACGCAAAAAGTACCAAAACGCCTTTATGGGCCTCACTGCTTCAACCCATGTACACTTCTTTGGTAGAATCTTGTTTCCCGCATGACCGCATCCGATCCTCATTACGGCTCTGATACGCCTCTGACATGGCCACTTAACTTTCCCGTTTAGTTATTATTTTCAACCTATAAGTCCAAATTCAACATGACGATGCTTGCTTTTTTAATAGAACTAGTTCTTCATAACATTTAAACACTTGTGATACTTGAAACAATACATTAAAATTTTTTTAAATGTCATTTTCATATGTTTTCCATTTCCATTTTGCGGACATTTCTGATGTTTACAGATTTATTAGGACTTAAAGCGAAGATGCAGTCTATGGAGCACGCTTCCGTACTCGTAGAAGAATTCATTTCACTCCTGGTTTCAAGGCACCCAGATTGTGTCTATCAGGTAATGCTCACTCGGGCAGCAAATTCCATTGTTTAGCGGTTCGTACATAGAAGGTAAAATCAGAGAGTTTAGTTTGAGTTTTTGGAATTTTGACCATGAAGCGATGTCGCTTTTTGAGCAGGGCGGATTTAGGGCATGCTCAAAATAGAGGGAACCAATATCAAGTTTTTGCCCTGCTTTGAAAAATTCGTAGGTTCATGATTACATTGTCATTATAATATTAGTAAGTATAGCGTGAAAAGTTTGTAAATGGATGAACGTTTTAAGCGATTTTAACTCTATTTTTTTTCTACATTTTCACTTACAACCCTTTTCTAGTTTTTAAGATACAAACCATCTTTATGCTATCGATTGATATAGCTTAGCATCCACCTTACATTGTTCACTAAAAAATAAAATAAATAAATATCGTAGGACATTACACACAGCGCCATTTGACCCCAAGGCCCAAACTAAGCAAAGCTTGTACTATGGAACTGATAGATTACTTAAATACTTTTTTTTTGTAAATACATACTTATAATAAATACAGAACATTATATAATTAATTAGTAAATTTGAACAGGTTTACAGTATGGATGCGAAATAACATCAAGGAAAGTTGTTAGGTATATCTTATTTTGTCTCAACATTAGAGTATTTCTAATGTAAGGTGGTATTTTAAAATCCATTGTTCTTGAAAAGATTTTTGTATTTTAAACAATATAGGGTAAAAAACCCAAACGCATTACTCCAATGTTTAACAGATTCGGATTCCAAATATAGATAGATAGGATATCTAAATTCGAATAATGAGCTTGAGCTGCCAGCTCAACATTGTGAAGAAGCCAAAGGATGTTAGGTCGCTAGTGCTCGGCTAGCTAACTAGTTACGTAGCTAGCTCATATTGAACATATGAATGTAAAACAACGTGTTATGTCAGTTTTATTATCATTATGTTAGACATGTTTTCCATTTTTGTCTACACCATCACTCACAGTGAGATAAGCAACTCTAAAGTGCGTAGAATTCATAAAAGTGTATTTTTCTACTCTTCGCATTCTAGATAAATAAATGGATAGGTAGGTAAACGGCTAAATTAGGACAGTGAACTTTACTAAAACTGCCTAGCGACGTGCTACGAGCAAAATAGCTGTCCCATTCATCATAGTTTAATTATTTATCTCAATTCAAGAACTAGTTTGAAATAAATACCACAGTAAATGTATACGCGTTTCTAAATTGCACACGCAAAAACTTTCGCGTTCATATTGACTAAGTTTTATAGTTCGTATAGGCAAGGAATAAAAAACGCAGTTCTTGAGAACTTTACAAGGTTCGAGTAAACAGCGCGTGTTTCAACTTCAGCTACGACGTCGCTTACTAATAGACGTTAGTGGTCAAACGCGAACTTAAACATGCTAAAAAAATATTCTCGCTTGTAAAATTGTTTTAGGGCTTACTTCCTATTTATAAAAATATCCTGTTTAATATCATAATTCTTGATATAGACTCTCCAATAACCAGCACTCATCCCACTCATACTATAAAAATGAAAGTTTGGATGGGTGGATGGATGGGTGTTTGTTACTCTTTCATGCAAAAACACTAAAGGGATTTTGATGAAACTCGGTCTGGAAGTAGCTAACACCCAGGATTAAGACATAGGCTAGTTTTTGTCCTAAAACATGTAGCGGGTAACACCACGAAGCCGATATATGCCCCGTATTACTAACTTATAAAGCCACATAACACGTAAAATATTTAAGCAATCACAATCAAAGTGTAATATTACTGTCATGGTGTGGAATATTTTGAAGTACACATTCCCAATTGCTCAAACACCTTCCAAAAGTCACAGCAATTCGTGTCAACTACAAAGGACTCTAGTTTCACTTTCATCCACGGAGCGCTCCAAATACTCCCTCTACCTATCGAAGCGAGATTAATTCCCAATTTTCGACTCGGTACCGGTGAGCGCATCACAGCGCAGCCTCGTTATCGACCGCCTTCTATATGTGTCGCGCAGCAACACCACTCGGCCCCCCAATGCCTCCCACCTGACCCCCCAAGGGTGGCACCCCCCCAAAAATCCACCCGCCACCCGCTTCAGACGCGTTTCAGCTATCGACATAGAACTAGGATGTTGCCTAGACTTTTGTAACGGTTATTGGGTAGGTAATAGATATGACATCACGATGTTTTTTTTTTGCTTAGGGTGATAGTTTTTTATACAGAATGGGAGATAATTTCTCTAGGTTATTGTTTTTCTAGTCGATCTGGGAAAAATACCAAGAAGTTATTTTTTTACTCTATGTAAGTTGTAGGTCAGTCTTTATTGTAACAAGTTGTTAATGTAGAAGCTTAACTCTAAAACTCTACACTTTACTCTCAGCTGGATAGCTTTACAACATTTCTAATAGTATCATGTATTCAATGTTGATAGTAACACTTAAAATATTTTAATTTAAGCGTTAACTCCCCCATAGAAGTTGGTCAAAATCTTGCTCAGCTTTTTTTATCCTGTTAAGAACTTTTAACGTTTCGCAATAACTCCAATTTCCACATCAACACCTTGTTAAGGGTACATGAAATCCTACAAAATCCTACAAAAGTTATAAACAATTTTTTTCAACAAAACAATTATACAGGTATCCTTTGTTTCAGTATTTCAATTAAAAAAAGGGAACGATACAAAAATGGTTCCATTTTTGTACCGTTTCCGCAGTAACACCCCCTTCTGTGAAGCCTGTGCAGTTATTCAAATGAAGGAAGCGTGATTTACATTGAATATTGAAACATGAGGTTGTGTTATGTTGTTGTTTGTTTGTTTACGGGTATAAGTTGTAGAAAAATATTGTTGTTCTAGTTAACATAGTAAAATTGTTTACAGTAGAATACTAACAATATATTTATAGTTGAGTAAGAGCTGATGATAAGAGATAACGCATGCCCATGACCATTGCAGTGATACACAGAAATAAGAGTTATAAACAAAGTCCAAGGTATCACTGCTTTGGCGGTCAATACTCTAAGACATTCGATAATAATAAGTAGCTTCTAAATACCTGTAATTTCGCTAGCTGCAGTACCCGCAGTCAAACCGCAATATACACAGAAATGTTTAATTCATAATTCTTAATATTAATTTCCGTATATGGGTAAAGTACAGTTGGTAGGAGTAAAATTTTTACACACTACTGCTGGGTGACAGATTTTGTGGTAGGTACTACAGTGGTACCTTCCTTGATTCTAAGGAGATCTACCACCAAGTAAAGATATCCGATGATAATTATTACGATTATTACCTTACCGGTGTATTTTGATTGGGTACTTCAATAATCTGGTGAAGAGTCTTATAATGTTATGGCTGATTCGAAAACTAAGATCACACACAAATACAACTACTATAGAGGCTTTGAAATCTAAGAAAGAGTTAAGTCTGTTTCTACTAACAGTCCGCCAAATTGTATCTGATATCGGTTACAACTTTACGTGTAATTCGGCTTGTCATAAGAATTCAGATCGCTGATAAGTATTAACGCTTAGTTTTACGTGTAGTAAAAGGCTTTTACGACATATTTACAGCTTTATTTCAGTTACGATCGATAAAATCGTGTTTTGAATTGAATTTTATAATGAAATCTAAATTTACATAGCTGGCTGCTTGTTTGGGAAGGCAGTTAATATACAGATGGCTAGTACTTATAAAATTGCGTTTAGAGATTTTAAATTTATATCATTTACGTCATCGTACTTTAAATAATAAAATATATGTACGGTTTCGCTACTGTAATAATGAGAGATTGAATTTAATTTTGTTTTTTTAGCTGTGGTATGGAAATGAAATTATTTTGGAATTTGACAAAAAAAAAATTACTGAACACAAATATCAGAGCATTATTGCAACTAAATTATATATTGACAGAAAATGCTTAATACAATTACATAGATAGAAAATTTTTATTCTTCACACCAAGTTTACAGAAGAGAAGTAATACACACATTTAAATGAAGTGCAACAATCTGCGGTCTTCTCGCTTGTTGTACTTTGCATACTAGATTGTATGACAGCCACTAAAAGTTCTATAGACGATGAGGAAAACAATTTCTCAATACGATGTTTCGCATGTTTGACAAAGTATCACTTTGTCCACGCGGGTATGGGTCTCATTAAAGGCACGTAAGTCTAATACTATAAAGATTCGAAGTTGGTACTTTTACTAAAGGTTTTTGGAACTGTCAAACATGTATAATTTGTAAGCGCGTGCCCTTCGAAAACTTATAAATACATTACAAGTATAATATCCGCCGTTATAAGAATTCAGAAACTTTCAGTATGCCGTACATAATAAATACCTAATTCATACGCGAAATGTATTTTTTATTTGAAAACATCAATAAATATTCTAAGTCACTTCACACAGTGCCATCTAGCCCTAAACTAAGCAAAACTTGTTTTAAATACAGATAACTGTTAAAATACTTAGTTCCTATTTTTTGTAAATATATACTTATAATAAAAACAGAACACCGAGACACAAAACAGACATTTATATGTCACACAATTTTTTGTTCTGAGTGGGAATCAAACCCACGTCCTACTACAACTTTTGGTAAAACACAACCAAATGATGTTAACACAAGGCAGTCGAGTAATAAGACTAGTTAGGACTTTGCAATTACTTAGTTCCAAACCGTTCAGAAGGCCCAAACATAAATTTCTGTAGTGTGTTTCAAAGTTTATACAAAAACCATAGTTTCATAATAGTTTATAAAGGCTTAATATAGAAATGTAGCCGAAAATTTTAGTCATATTCACCACAACGAGGCTCATATTCCTAAACGAGCTACTAAAAACTAACAAGGCCCTTTATCCAGGCTGCAAGTACTGAAATTATTCGAAAACATCACGCACATAGTTTGAAAAATCAAGGTGTTGTGGGGTAAAGCGAGCCACCCGTCGGGTGCCCTCTAAAGGGGGTCGGCTCAAGCCCACCACCCCCTTTTGTCTATATTAAGTGCATTATACGTACACGTAGAGGCTAGCTAGGCCCGGGGAATTTCGTAGTTGTGCATGTTTAGTGTGCCGACTAATTACGAAAGAGGGGAGTGTGCAAGTATCGATTGATGTTAATGAGGGATGCGGAAGGGTTGAGTTTACCTTCGCATCCCCTCGGGGATGATTGACTCGTTAAGGGAAATGCGAAAATCGAACTTATGCAGTATGAGAGTGGGAAGTTAATTATTCGTTTCGACGTCAGGTAGACGTGTGTAGCGAGAGGTGTGGAACATGATTGAAGGGATCTTAATTTGTTTTGATATGAACTTCCATACGAGTATAGACAAAGATTGAAACTGGCTTCTGCTTTAATAGGTACAACATTTCGCTAAAGATAAACCGATATATGTATTACTGAAATGAAACCGTCATTGTTCATTAAAATTTTCATTTATATTGTTTAGGCAACCAAATCCTGAGTTTTTAAGGAATATTTCTTTTATTCTTATAAATAATAAATGATCTTTTCTTGTGTATTTTTCCCTATACACAAGAAAAGATTATGTATTAAAAAGAAAAAAAAAATTGTTAATAGATTATGTAATTGAAGCCATACTCACGTAGAGCAATCGAATATATGGCATCATAAAAACCAAAGTCACTTCTAAACTCCCAATCTCGCACAGAGAAAACCAAAAAGTGTCGTTAAATTTTAATTGCAGTCACTATTCAATACCCAGCGCACGTCACGGCGTTTCACCTAGTTTCCCCTACCCCTTGCAAGATCGATTTTCTCTTGCGCATTCGCTTGCACTCGACTGCGGCGCGTGTTGCCGTCTCGCTCTAGCAGGCCCGGGGGAGGCTTTCAGCGACCTTGAAACACAACCACCCGTCTGGGGATGCGGGGATGCGTTGTCATGTACACGGATCGCGTGCGTGGGTGGGGAATGGAAATGGGGTTAGTGAGAGTCGAGTCGAACCCCTAACGTCGTTCTTGCCTGCATCCGGGCACGGCGTAGGTGGGCAACTCGATTTTCAATTTGATTTCGGATTCGAATTTGCCCCGGACGCGTGGTAGGGGATGTTGGGCGGCGGTTGCGAATTTTTGATTTATGCTTTTTGGGAGGATGGAATTGAATATCCTTTTTATGCCCACTGTGAGAGTGCAAATAGAGATTTGTTCGGGTAAGCACGATGCCGCTCTAATTTACTTATTGGAGTTCTCTGAGTTTAATCACAGTCTTTAGTATCCTTTAAATAGACAGATAGAAACTCTTTGTTGTGCAAACAAGTAAAATATAAACATTTTTTTAATGACAACAGCAGAAAACAAAAGAATCCTATGAGCTAGCACCGCGAGTGGCAACCTTTTTGCTAAAAGCGAGGTAGTTAATTTTTTTTTAATTGTACCCATTTGTCAGAATTTCTTCGAGAATCCTACCACAATGTTTTCGTTGCGCAGTATACATACGAGCACATTTAAGTATTACATATTTCTTATAATTACGTTATAATTTTTACATATTTAATGTTTTTTATTTATAAATTTGAATGGAAATGGACCTGAACCTTTGGTGTTATCAATAAAATATTTGTGTTTGTATTTGTAAATATTTAATACTATCTATGAAATCTTTCCAAAAAAAAAACTCGTACATTTTACGACTAGGTAACCAGTAAGTTATTACGCTCGTAAATCTTACTATGAACACCGCACGCGTTGAAGTAAACAGTCGCCCTTGTCTTTACTTTGCATTACAATAAAACACGTGGCTCGACAGAAGTAAGTAATTATCATTATTCATAAAGGACGTGTGACGATACTACGACGAATTGATACTATTGAAGATGCGAGGCCCCCCTTTTTAACCGACTCAAAAAACGAGGAGGTTTTCAATTCAACTGTATGTATTTCTTTTTTTTGGATGTGTGTTACGCGATCGTTCCGCCAATTATGAATCGATTTTGATTCTTGTTTTGCTTGGCAGATCATACTTCAGAGATGATCCCATATAAATTTTAAAGAAATCGATCGAGCGGGTTTTAAAATATCAACAAAAACTAAAAATTAAAAAAAAAATATTTGCCTCGAAACCTCGCTGTTTCATTGGAGCAGTGTGTTTAGTTGGCCTAAGGGTCATGGAGTCGGTTTTTTTTATATTCGTTAAGTTTAAGGTGCCCATGACCATTGCAGCGGTGCTAACATCTTTGAGTAACAAAACGAGGTCTAGATCTTTTCTGTGTTGACGCTCATTACCTTGAGACGTTAGATAGTAAAGTCTCGTTTTTATACTTTTGCTAACTATATTTTCAAAGCGGTACATTAATGTTTGGACGCTACTGCTTTGTTAGGTTGGGTACCTGATGCTTAACTTACTCTCTCTGTAATTGGTCCCTCATTTTTGAGGATCGTGGTAACTGGAACCTCTTAGAAGGACAATCTGCCACCATTGAATCTGGTCCTAAGTAGCCCTCATTACTTGGTAGAATTAAGAAGAGGAGAGTCAGGTCGCCAAAACGATGGGTCAGACAATCGTTCTGCCTCGTGTTCTCTTTCCTTCGGTATTGCCAGTATTATTTAACTTACTGAACTACTTTGGTTAATATCTCCGAGTAATAATATTATTTCTTTATGTGGGGTGTAATCTGAAAGGATCTTTTTTTACTCTTGATTTTAAGTTATCAATATTGTACCTTTCAGGGTGTAAGACTTCAGTTTAGAGTTTCACAATCTCGCTGTGCTAATAAAAAAATGGAATCAAAAACTTTGTGAAATATCTATCATGTACGGAAAACGTTTTGGTCGTGTTTGTCTGGCTGTCCAGTAGTAAAAAGGCGCAGGTAGAAGGCACACTCTCAGAAAAAAAAATGTATCCGTTAAAAAAGCGACAAGCTAGCTGTATTTTACGACGTTGCTCAAGGCTTTTAACCTATATAACAATACTTATAAAAACTCAATTCAGTTTTAAGCAAATTTTAAGTGTTATACTTGTATGTTTAGTGTATTTCCGGTTATAATTTATTATTCCGCATAGTAACGCCTCAATCAATTATCTATTTAAGTTATTAGCTATTTAGAATATCTTTTTTTTATTCCGGGCTACTTTTGAATTTGTTTTCAATAAAAAACTAAAATATTTTCAATGACTCAAAATTGCCATAATATATCTAAACTTCTCAAATGAAATGGTATGCGGTGCCCGAACAAATTGCATGCATCTCCAGAAATTTAAAATTAAAATCCTTTTTTGTGTTGACAAAATCATGATACGAAAAGTCATTAGCATATCAATATGCAAATAAGTTCAGAATACGCTTAAGTTAGATTTCTATTAATATAAATGGTTATCTAATCCAACCTAAGTTGAATCATCAAATATACCAATACAATAACTGGTCTCGGACTTATTCAATTTGTTTGAACTAGAGTCTCATCACACATCCAGCCAGGAGTCTTCTATTACGTCTTCCCTTTTAAATCAGAATAGGGCCCATACAGGTTCTAAAACGGTCAGTTGTCGTATTCTATTCTCCTGTGACCCAGTTAAACGGCGCACGCTGGGGTCTGCGCTAAAGCTAATTCTTGTCGAATTCAAGGATCAGAAAGTGAAATAAAAAAGTTTAGGATTTTTTTGTTTTAATCTAAGTGTTTCAAATTTATAGAGTGAGTAATAGAGCTAGCGATTTGCTCCAGCTTCGCACGGATAAAAAATCTCTATATGATAAGTAAGTTCTACTGTTAATATAAAAATATTAACAACATTTTGAAATTAAAATTGACTTCAGGTGACAAGAATACTGGCAGCTAATTTGGTTACCTTTTGGTTTGGTACATAACCTTAGTACTGCCATCCAGTGTGGCAATGCTGTCAGCATTCCGTCCACATTTCCTTCTACAAGTCTGATAGACTTTTAGATTAGGTTATTTTTATAAAATTATAAAGTATTTATTTTAAGATATTTTTTAAAAGTTTTTATTATTACATTAAAATCTACATGGACCGCTTCTAATTTTATAAAGAATAAAAAACTAAATATCAGATTGAATTAAAATTTGAAATGATCACAATCAGTTTTTTTGAACATCAGAACAGTTTTAATCTGTCTTTTGTTTTGTCTAATATCGATTAGGTAATTAGATTGTATGTATTTTGTTTATATATAAGTCGAGCTCAGTTAAAACAAAAAACAATCAACAAGCGTACTTCAGTAACTGCTTTAAAAATTAAACATTGTACAATTGTGTACGTCATCTGTGGCTCTGTGACCCATTTCCGACGCACGGGTCGAATGCAAGACCGGGGCCCGTAGACGCTCTAGTGGCGATAAATTAATACGAACTGGGTCAACGTGCAACGTATCGGAGGAATTAGAAATTAAATGTATTTTTTATTCACTATGCCTATGAACAAAACGAGTTTTAAATACTAAAGTGGGTTGCACTCGAGGACGGTTGCGAAAGTAGTTTTGCGAGTGCATAATTTAGGTAGGCATGGTTTCTTTTGCAAAATGTTACATTGAAATTTTGATAATGTTTTTGAAATTTATACTTTTATAGTATTAATGCAAACTATATTTTATTACGGGTGACCAATATGCTACCTACTTTGACCAAATTAATATTTGCCAACCAGAGTGGCAATACTGCAAGTATTTTAGAAACATATCCCTTCACGTGTGGGCTTTTAGATTTGACTTTTGTATAGTTCCAATATCCAGGGCATCGCTGCTTTGGCGCTCAGTGTTGGTAGGATTATATCAAATTTAGTTGGGTAGTGATTTGAATCCAGGCAGTACTGTATTTCGGTTTGAATGGTACTGCATACAGCTATATTACAGGGCTGTTAAGACTAACCATCTAGTTTCAAAGTAATGAGTACCAAAGCAGTGATACCCTGGATTTGGTTTTGCTACTCAAAGTTCTGTGTATTGCTGCAATGGTCATGAACAGGCGTTATCTGTAACCATCAGGAGCGCATCTTGTTTGTCTAATGAAAAAAAAGACAAGATATTATGAAACGAAATTTCAATGGTAAAAATTTGTTCGTATGGAAATCGAACCATTTTTTGCTTAGTTTTTCTGACCTATGCAATGGATTTCTATAAGAATTTGAGCATCAGGTAATTTCTTGTGAAAGTGTGAAACCGGGGCGGGTTTCTAGTACTTAATTCAAAGCTTGAAGCTTCAGTAGAACAAAACGTGCTAATAAAGAGGAAACCGGCAACTGCGCCCGCGCTTGCAACATATCTGACATTGGCCCCATTTGGAGACCTACTAGCGCTATCTTGTGTGCACAGCCGCGGTGGCTTTACGCAGTTTTATTTATACTGCATCGTAGAATAGATATCAGTTGCTATAGATTTTTTTGGGGCAGCTGTACAGAACAGTCGATAGTGACTGCGACATATAGATTTCGTGTGCCGTTAAACAGTCGGTAGAAATGGATTTTAATAAAAGCGAGCAAAGCTATGTACTGTTTTGAAATTACTAACATGCTGGTTCAAATACTTTTTTCCTATCATCTGTAATTATTCTGTAAAATGGTAAAAAGTAACAAGCAAGTAAAATTAATATATTAGTAAGTTAAAAGATGTAATCTTTGGTTTCAATTACTAAAATTTATTTATCACTTTAATATTATTAAGGCGAAAGTTTGTGAGTGTATCTGTTCGTTTGTTACTTTTTCACGCTCAAACGGCTTTAACAATTTTGATGAAATTTGGTATGGAGGTAGCTGACACCTTAGAATGATACAGGTTACTTTTTATCCCGAAAAATGTAGTAGGTTAACACCGCGAGGCTCAGCTAGCATATTACTATTTTTCATCACCGTCTCACCTGATGTTATGTAAAGACACAGTATATAATGGAGCACGTTTGCCTAGCGTATATACCAAACCAATCTCGACTTAAAGACGCTTAGAAACATTTACCTTCTGTTACCTTTATAGTACACTAGCTGCGTCCCGCGGTGTTACCCGCTACATATTTTCAGGATATAAAGTAGCATATGTGTTAATCCAGGGTCTCGGCTACATCCATACCAAATATCACTCAATTCGGTAGTTCTGTTCAGTAGTTTTTACGTGAAAGAACAAACATCCAGCCATCTAGATGGCTGGATGTTTGAAAGTTTGGATAGATGCATCTATCCAAACTTTCACATTTATAATATTAGTGGGATATAATGATATAGATTTAAATTAATGAATGTTTGGGTAGTACTAAACATTGCGAAATTCTTTGTAGGTCATTTAAATTTGGGCATAGGCCTCAGTAATTCTGCATGCAATTCCGCGCGGCCTTCAGCTGAACGAGTAAAGGTTGTATCTGTGAATTTCATTGTTTTTTTTGACATCGTTCTTTGTATTACGTGCATCTGTGAAGTACATTTTTTGGTTGTCAGATGTATGACCATAACTCATCTGATGTTAAATGGTGGTGTGGTCAAAGATGGTAAACACACCTACCCTGGAATGGAACTAGCTCTCGAGTGAGACTACCGGAACACACCGATAGGTGTTTGGCGACAGATTTTCAACTTGAGGGTGGTAGCTAGCCAATCGAGTGGCAGAAAGTAAACCTACCACTACGCTTTGGTTTCATGATGTTTAGCTACCCAAAATTTTAACGATACATAGTTTTACACTTAAGGTGTCACATTGTTTACTCGAGTGAATGTAAATTATCCAAAAAATCGGCGCACGAAGGGTTCCGTAGCATTATCTGTAAAAATCAAGTTTATTGTATGGGAGCCCTTAAATATTTATTTTATTTTTAGTATTTGTTAGAAATAAGCGGAATAGAAATACATCATCTGTGAAAATTTCAACTGTCTAACTATCACCGTTTTTGAGATACAGCCTGGTGACAGACGGACGGACGGACGGAGAGACTGACGGACAGCGAAGTCTCAGTATTAGGGTCCCGTTTTTACCCTTTGGGTATGGAACCCTAAAAAACGTCACTTCTGATTTACTCTATGCTCAGACATTTCACTTTGAGTACAAATGTTGAATGATGTCTAGTAAGGTATAAGATTGAAACTTAGAATTGAAACCTGTGAGAACTTTTAGAGCCAGGTAGCTACTCAAATAAATGGATACGGCCAGTGAAAACAAAAAATCAAGACAAATATACCTAATAGCGTTATATTTTAGTGAGAGTATATAGAGCAAAGCTACAGATTAATATAATAGTCAACGTACGCCAGACGGGTGAATAGATTCAATCGAGAATAGATCGAGAAGTGGTTCAATTGGTTGTTGGTTTGAGTTTTTGTCTAGTGTTTTGTATGAATCAGGAACGATTGAAAATAGTGATGTCGATTTTGAGGTACCATTCACTGAACAAAGCTAATTTGTCTGTGGGGAATAATTTCTATATTTTTGTTGAAATTTGTAAGAAAATTAAGATAAAACGTGGGAGAACAGTCAAAAATTAAATTCTTTTCTCAGCATAGTATGATACAAAGTCGCTTCTCACTGTATTTACGCTATGATCCTCTAAACTACCCAACGGATTTGAATGCGGTTTCCACCAATAGACAGTGTGATTCATGAGGAAGGTTTATATGTATACATACATGTGCACTACAATAGTATGCACTACATTGCACCCGTGCGAAGCCGGGGCAAGTCACTAGTACATTATATTTAACACAGTTATATTTTATTTTCTAAGAATCAGACAAGATGTGATCATGTACAAATATTTAGTATAACAATAATATAATAGCTACTGTTAGTCAAGAAAATAATTAATTTAAATGTATAAAAATTAATGTATTAATTTAAATCATTTATTTATTTACGGGCAACTTACTTGTGATGCTTAAGAAAGTTTGAATTTATTTAATTATAATTTAGATATTCTGATTTAGTTAGCTTGATTAGTGTTACCGTTCTAACTAAATTATAATCTATCATTAGGTATAAAAAATATTTTAGCCAAAAGTCTAGTCTAATATTATTAAAAGTAGATAGCTAAAGATTTAAATTACCTTTAATTGAAATTTCTTTTGACAAAACGTTTTGATAGTTGAAAGTCGATTTATCGTCATATTATTTTTAAAAAGGCCGCGGTCGCTGTTGTTGTTTTTTTTTCTATTGAATTATTTTGTTTTTATCTTTTTCATTTGTTTTTTGTCAAAATACATAATTACTACCTAGTATATACTTTGAAATCATAGCTTTGAATGTGACCCACTTATTTTGAAACATACAATAATAAAACTTGTACGATTTCCTCGTTCCTTGATACAAGGATATCTAGTACCTAAAACAGAAGAATGCGTTGCGTTTGTGTTAATCATCAAAGTGTTTATACAGAAACAATACTATTCTACTGTGCTATTATTAAACTGTTAACAGCCCTTTTAGTTCATTTGGAAAAATATCCGTAGAGCGTGGGTTCGATTCCGACTCGGGACAAATATTTACACGACGACAAATGTTTGTTCTATTTGGATGTTCTGTATGTATTATAAGCATATACTTACAAAAAAGAGGTATGTTATTATTTTATCAGTTATCTGTGTCCCGTATTTCAAGGTTTGCTTAGTTTGGGGCAAGATGGCGCTGTGTGAAATGTCCTTCAATTTTAATATATTAATTACTGTTTAATTACTTGTCTATATTGTATTAAAATCAAGAATTAATTTAACTGACAAAGCTTTAACTTCTAGATTTAGGTACGGCTTTAGCGTATTATCAGCATGCAAAGGGCTTGAAGGTAAAAGATAAAGATTATGCCCAGATTGGATTAGTTAGATGGATAGTTTCGAAGATAAAACTATCAATAATACGCGTAAAGATTAGATGTAGAGGCATAGCGGCATTTCATGTTTGACGCAAAGAGCATATTCGTTTCCTTAGTTAAAGTGAAAAAAGCGTAAGATGATACCTAAATCTAAAACTGTTAAAAATCTACAACAATTTAAATTCTCATAAGCACTATCATTTGGTTGCGTAACATTGCCACTTTGAATAGAAATACTAATGTATGCGTTTAACTTCATTTTGCAACATTTTACAACATTAGATAAATAGAACTCTTTATTGTGCATACCATAAACAGAAAAAAATACAGAGAAAAAAAGAACCTTATGAGCTAGTGACACAAGTGGCGGCCTTATCGCCAAGAGCGATATCTTCCAGGCAAACAATAATAGAAAAACACGATAGATGACATAACTATATCGTTATAACTATATGAAGAATGCTATCTAGTTCGCTTTTCGCGTGAAAGTTTAATGCTGGGAGCATTTCCATAATGATGTTATAGAGTTCTGCGTAATGTACAAAAGCTATTTTCAGAATCAAACACCAGACATCAAAGTGTACGAAAACATTTACGCAAAGAATCTATTGTGCTATCGACCTCCACGAATAAGATCTGCAAATAAACTGTTGAAATATTTTCAATTTAAAACAAATAAAATATTTTATTTATATGCAACGAAGGACTTTAAAGAAAATGTGAAAAAATACGCACGAGGAAGTGTTTAGAACAAGTCTGTAGGCGGAGTCTATAGGAGCGGAACGGTCGTGCAACGCTGTGCCTCTAGTTTAGGCTGGGTACAGAGTTACGACTTTCTTGTTGTCCGATCTGATGACATCGTAAAAGTTACCTCCTACAAATTCACATTTATTACATAAAAATTAGTTCTTTATTATTAAAGAAACATATCCATCATTTGCGATCATTACTCTCGTATCTATCACTCATTTTGTAATATTTACCATCGTGTGTTTTTACATTGCTGTAAAAAATTAAAAAAAATACAACTACACAATTGCATTAAGGAGCTCACTAAATATTTTTACCGATCTCTTTACGCATCCATTTTATCCGTGGCGACATCAATCATTTGGGGCCGTTCAAGTATTACGTAAGCACCAAGGGGGGGTGGGGGGGTCTCTGTTTTGCTTATTTTGGATGACATGGGGGGTGGGGGGGTCTAGATGATGATTACGTCATCGTTAGTTATTTAAGTTTTTTCGGGGATTCCCGCAAATAATACATATGCGTAGGCACTCGCTTTGAGAACTGATTAGGGGAATTACCGCGCATTAGGGAAATTACCGTGCGCTATTCACTTGTCTAATAATTCACTCTCGTGCCGGCCGGCTGCAAGTGCGCATCTATCAGTATTGTTTTGTTTGGATTCTAAACGTATTGTAAGCATTGAAAGTTATCATTTGTGTTTATGTTGATGCAATTAGCCAAAGTTTAACGTTTTAATTATTTAAATTTAAATATCTTATTAGAATGTCATATCATATAGACAAATCCAAGTTATACCAAAAACTGTTCGAAAGTTTTAAAAAATCTCATACTGGGACGAAAGTGCAAAATGTACAAAAGTTAGTTAACGAAGTTTGGCGAAATTATAAATTACAAGCAAAGTCAGATAAGGAACTAGATATTATTGTATCTAAGAGAATTGAAGAAGAATTGCAAGCGGCGACTAAAAATAAATCCAATCTGCTTCATTTTTTTTCCAAGGTGAGTAAATATAAGTACAAAGTTTCTCTTTACGTTCTGTAACAATTAAAACGATTTATGAGTAAAAAATATGATGGCCTATCTCAAAGTAAAAAGGTAAATGATTGATATTTTATTTCTTAAGATCGACTCCGGCAATTGGTCACAAAATACATGGTGTTTTCAATATCTGTATGTGAAGGGTTTCTGTGGGGAAAAGCTTTCAATAATATTTAAACGCTGGTTTTATTAAATACGGTGAATTTATGTAGCTTAATAAGAGAATATCCAGCAGAACTCTTAGAAATTTTTCATTTTTAGGCAACGTCTTCTACCAGTAAACCTACAGAAAAAACACAAATTATACAGCCATTTTCTAACATTGAAAAACAGAAAGAAGATAAAATTAAAACCGGCAATGAATCACAAGAGCAACGCGAAAATAATAATAATGCAGATAAACAAAGAGCAAAACCTTCTCAAGAAGCTTTGAAAAATAAGATTACTCTACTCGAAAAAAATCTGAACGCTTTGTATTCTGCCAGAGATACTATGCCAAATTGCGCTGAAGTTGATAAACAGATCATTAAGTTGCGCGAGGAACTAAAAACAGCAAAAAATACTTTAAACAGGAAGATTCAAAACGCAGTTGCCCAGAAGAAACACAGGGATGGTATGAAAAGAAAGTTAGAAGATATTTGTCAGGAAAATCCTGAAATAAAAAGAAGACTATCTCTGAGGGATTCAGTAGGACATCCTAAACTTGAAAGCGATCAACCATTACTATTGAAAACAATTGCGGATATAGCTTTATTTGGGAGTGCATGTGATGACAGGAGACGAACGGAATCTATTCAAAGCGTAAAAACTCTTGACGAACTCACACAAGAACTGCGTAAACTAGGATTTGACATTAGTCGCAGTGCGACATATCTTCGTTTGACTCCCAGAAAATCGAATTCTACAGAGGGACGAAGACATGTATCGACAGTCCCTGTTAGGCTCATTCGTGCTCAAACTGATCACCACAAGAGCCACTTAGATAGCAAGTCACATCGAGAAGATCCATAAAAAAGTAAACACGCCCACAGAGGGAAAAGTTAGACCTGTAAGAGTCGCTGCTCGTCGTGCTAATGAACTGATGTGCATTATTCAAAATTTAGAGCACCAAGATGTTGAATGGCTCGATGAGAGTGACGTAGACATTCCAAAATCGGATGAAAGTGAGCAGACTCACAACACTGAGCAGCAATCCAATGTCATCGATAACTTAGAATCATGGATTCAGGTTTCATGGACTGAAGACTGTTAATGTGTTCCGAAAATATTCTTTATGTTAGTTATGTTCTTTATTTCTGATTATATTTTTTTGTCATTTACTCTATGTGTATCAGTTAAACCTAATATTTTCATGAATTTTCCTATTTTAAAAATAACAATATAAAAAAACATTTATTACTAAAAATGTTTACGTAAGCATAGGGGGAGGGGGTAAGTGCTTTGCTTACTTTTGATGACAAGGGGGGCGGGGGGGTAAAAAATGGTAAGAAATCTGCTCACGTAATACTTGAACGGCCCCTTTGCAGTAAACCACACAACTTATAGCCGTTTGTAGATGTTCTCCAAATCATATTTTTAGTTATCACACAATATTTTGTGTATTAATTATTATTTTAAGGCTGTCTGTAGAAGTCTATGAATCCTACTTAAAATACATTTTACACAAACAAATTACAATTCTTCTAAGCATAAAGGAAGTCTATTACACATGATGTGCAACTGAGGAAAACCAGAAAAATAATTAATAACATGATCAAGTGCATTGACCTTATTAATAACAAACGTATATTCCTAATAATAAATTTAATTGGATGACATTGTATAATATATTTTTGTTTACAACATTAGTCACCTACCAGGATATATTATTTTGTTAAATTTTAAATTGAAAATCTAAAAAAATAATATGCTAAATATTATTTATTTTCTACTGATTGAGAACGAAGAGCAAAATTTCACTAAAATAAATTACTAATATTACATTAGTAAATATAGTAGGATATTACAAAAGGTGCCATCCGACCCAATCTGAGATTGAAATTGAATTGAATCCGAAATTGGGATACATAAACTGATAGATTACATAAATACTTTTTTCTGTAATATTTATGATACATACTAAACACCTGATGATGATGATGATGATACTAAACACCAAACACATAATTTGTTGCTACAAAATGAAAAATCAAACCACACTCTATAGCTCTCTTAAAGCACATGTATCACCACCGAGCTAAACCGAACCGAAAGCTATCGACATTTAAAATTGACATTAAAAAAATAGTACAGAGCAAAAACGGCAGGTACTAATCAGGTAATCTATATGGTTCACAAAATTTAACTTGCAGACAAACCACGGAGACATAATAAAAGTTTTCTTGTCACCTTTCGTACGGAACCCAAAAACGCTAACAACATAATTAGTGAGTCGCCTATGTCCATCGAGTCACGTGTCGCATCGCACAGTCGTCACGTGTGTGGGCAGCCTTCCCCAGCGCATACGGCAGCAATCTCAAGGCCAAACGTATTTTGTTCCGCACTGTTCGTCGTGACGTAATTGTGCGAGTACTTCACTGCTATCTATAGGAGCCTCGCTTTGTAGGATAGTACTCGCTACTCGCTAGACTACGATGTACCTACCGATATTGATACGGTAGCCAGGGCTACATTTGATATAGCAAGTTAGGGCTACGGGCTAATAATAGTTGAAGGGAACGTAGGTATTTTTGTTCGAATAATTCGTCTCATTAGTATATCAGGGATTAAGATACCTTTTATTTATAATTTCATGTCACTAGAATAGTCCTGTAATGGTACAAAACAGGCTTTAAAAATACGTTTACGATACAAATAAAAGTTGTCTATGGTTTTTATTTACAATGACTATTTTCGTATGTACCTAAATTGATAATATGCACAAAAGTTGAAGTTTCACTATTTTTTTATGTACCTAAACGTAAAGAGGCGAACAAGACGCTCTTGTGATGGTAAAACATAACGCCTGTCTATGCAGCAATACGCAGAATGTGTAGTAAAACAAAGTCCGGGGTTTCGCTGCTTTGTCGCTTATTACTTTGAGACTTTCGATGTTTAGTCTCAACAGCAGCTGTTGTTTCGCTAGCTGCAGTACCCTTCAAAGCAGAACACATTTTAATGTTTACACACTACTGCTCGGGGGCAGAATATTACTAAACTATTGATTCAAAATTTCACTGTAAAGTGTGAAAAAAATAATCTTTGAAACAAATATTTGTAAGGAAGAGTCTTAGCGGCGCATTATTTGAAAGATAAGCTGACTGAAAATAAATACGTAAGGTTTAAGATAAGATAATTAAATTAGATTACTACTACATCGCAACAACTCGACATGTGTGGCATTCCTTCCCTCTTATTTACAACTTATCACTAATGTCACTTCAAGATCCATTCAATGGGAATTATTTTAACGAAATTGTTTTGGTACCGCCGAAAGTTGCCTTGACTTTTTGTTTATGGTTTATTGCATTGCGTGGGGAGAAGACTGAAGACTTACGACGTTAACATAATCAACTGAAATAAAAATAGACAATGGGGTCAACGAGATTAGATTAGTTCTGAGTTTTTTTTAGTTTTTACTTCTACTGATACAAAATTGTGATGAAACAATAATATTGTACAAATTTATAATTTAAAAAAAATCGCCTTTATGACCCTTAGGCCAACCAAACGCACTACTCCAATGAAACAGCGAGGTTTCGGAGTAAACTTATTATCATCAATGTATACAATTTTTTGATTTTTGATGATTTTATAAAAACTGCTCGATCGATTTCACTCAGATTGTATCTATCAGGGAACACCCACCCACTCGGGAAACGTCTTCCACGTTTTAGCCGTTCGAATAAAACTAAAATAATTAACAATAATAATAACAAACATCTTAAGAGACTCTCGCTAGACGGTTGGGTCAAGGGTCAGCTTCAAAAGGCAGTGATCCTTGACACGGCGCGCATTGTGAGGAGGTTCCTCACTCTGAAGCCCTAACGACTGGCAGCTTGAGTCCCGCCCCGCTGCCGGCGGTATCCTAGTTTTTAAGTTTTTTTAATTAAATAAAATAAATAAATAAATAAATATCATAGGACATTATTAATTAGGTATTTATTTATATTTAAAATTTTGTTTTAAATTTAATGTAATTATTTAAATACCTAATACCTAATTAATTATATCACTAATTTATATATTTTGATTTATTAGTTAAATTCGCAGTTGCGGAAACTTGTTAAAATGGACTATTTTTTGTTTCAGGTCGCCAATTCAAAGCACACAAGGTGATCCTGGCAGCATGTAGCAAGCATTTCCAGGAGCTGTTCGACACAGCACCGCCGAGCCATGCCGGCGCTTGCTACGTCATCCTGGAAGCCACCTCGGCTGACAACATGCAGGCCCTTCTCGAGTTCATGTACAAGGGAGAAGTCCACGTCAGCCAGGATGCCCTGTCCAGCTTTCTTAAGAGTGGAGAAAATTTACAGGTAATTCCGTAATTTTTTTCATGTAAAAAGTAATGAGACGAACGAGGCGCAGTCCTGATGGTAAGATATAACGCCTGTGTATTGCAGCCATACACAGAACTTTGTGAAGCAAAACATAGTCCAGGGCATCGCTGCTTTGGCGCGACTTTCGATGCTTAGTCTCAACAGCCCAGTAATTTCGCTAGCTGCAGTACCTACCCTACCCTTCATCCCGGAACACAATAATGTTCATACACAGGAAAACAGACATAAAAAATACGTTACTCCATAGTAAGAGCTATCTACATTCTATCTACATTCCAGATTTGATGTAAATCGAATGAAGTCAACTTGACCACTTTTTTGCTATTCAAATTTTGTACAAAAAAAAGATTTGATGTTTGTTATGAATCTCAGCACAATCATATCGATTAGGATTCATTCGTTTTGAGGTTCAAGCTACAAGAACATGCGATTCAATAGTTAACTAATTAATTCCAGGTCAAAGGCCTTTCAATGGAAATGTCCCAAGACGCTTGGGTAAAGCAACAGACCCAACAATCTGGCGAGCGTCACCAGACGCGCATAAAGACGAGCCCAGTGTCTGGGTCCGGAAACTGCGAAGTCCAAGATTCTGGACCACCCCAGCATAATGCGAGCTTCACGCCAATCATGCCGTCGTACATGCCGATGCACGGAGGTGGTGCCAGTATGGGGCGATATCCTCCACCGCTGCACTTGCCGCATCCACCGCATCGTAGGCCTGCACCGCCTAAGCCATCGCCTGCAGCGAGTCCGCATCCACGGAATTATAGGTAATGAATTTATAGATATATAGATATCACCAATGTTATCTATAAAGTGTTTCCATTCATAATATGTCAAAAATAGTAATTAAAAAGTGAAAATAATTGTAATATTTTTTTTTTAGTTTTAATGATTTAACGTAAAGTGGTCAAATTCTTTAGAAACAATGTACTTTTTTGGAACGAAAAAACCTATCTCGTTTCTTGGTTCAGTATAACAATAATTATATTTGGTTCAGGTACAATACGTAGCAGTCCGTAGTACCGTTGTGACGTGACCCAAAAACAAAAAATAATAAAACCTACCATTTACACACAATATGACTTACGAACCTTTGTAAAGTAAGATAAAAACTAAAAATACATTTTATGCGTTAAATTCAACCGGGTACTGATACTACAGTGTCATAAAATAGTGTTAAACTAGCCAACTTCGAAACATTACCACTATAAACTATCTGATTCCCTTGGTAAAAGTTTTGCTTAGTTTGGGACTAGATGGCGCTGTGTGAAATGTCGTCAAATATTTATTTCATGACTGGCGTAGCTGACATGAACACCCATAAAGATTGTCCATATCATTTCACCTATACTTGACAAGTTCTGAATGGGTATTCCAGACAAAGTTCATCATCGTCTCATTGCGGCAGCGTGGCTGACGAACCCGACACGCGGTCATCTCCCGGCGCCTCCCAGCGGTACGACGAAAACCCGGACTGCACCTCGACTCTCAACAACCCAATCAAGAACAACGGATACGAACGCAGCGCCTCGGCTAATGACGAAATGATGGAACGGATCTCTAACGACCAAGGTGCCGAAGGTTTGTAACGGCCCATTAAAGGGGCAAGGATAGTTATTTGCAAGCACTAACCATGCTATCAAAGTCAGCTGGGCTTGCACTCATGCCATCACTAACATATTTCGGGAACCGAGGTTCTTTTAAACTGTCTGGACATAATACCTAGCTATAGAGTTCTATTGAATGTTTTGATAATACGTTACAATCATAATCATTTTTGATTCTAATTTAAAAAAATTGTATCATTGTTAATATTCGTATCATCCAAAGCCATTAGGTTAGTATCGAACGGCTGAGACATGATCATTTTCATGAATAGTGTCAATTCTTAGTAGTTCAAATTTCGTTGAATATTTTCAGATTTACGGGTAAAGACTGAGAATGATTACCACGCGCCTACTTACAACACGTCTCCGCCGCCCGCCACGTCTATGCCAGCAACCAACTACCACGAGAAACCAATCAAAACGTCACCACAGCCAACCAAGCCCGATATATGGCCTGCCAAGATCATTACAAGCAAGTCTGGAGGAATAGCTACGCCCGACGGTAAGAAATAAGGTTGAATTCAAGTTTTTGGTGTCGTGTTATTGACGCAGAATAAAATCTGGATCACAAAGACTAATTCCGATTTTATTATTATGATCTATATTAGGAAAGCACTCACTAAGGCAGAACTTTGGAAGTCCTAATTACTCTCTTAAAAATAAAATTGAAATGAGGCTAACTAGAAATTTATGAACAGATGTCCTGATGAAAATACTAATTTTACGCAGAACAGTGCACACTACACTGCATATGTAATCCAATATATTGTTTAAAATTTAAACGGAGTGCAAACAGTTACCTCACAATACAGGTCATCCTAGTACGGGGGATAGAGAACCACGAAAACATACTTGTTTTACCGTAACCTAGTCAAAATCAAGCATATAACCTTTTTTCTTTTGTGTATTTAGTCAATAAAAAATGACTCATATATTTTAATGTAAATGTAATGAGACAAACGAGACTCTCTCCTGATGGTATATAACGCATTGACCATTACAGCGATACACAGAAATTTGAGTATCTAAACAGTCTAGAGAATCGCTGCTTTATCACTCATTACTTTGATGCTTTCAACGGTTAGTCTCAATAGCCCTGTACATTTCACTAGCTGCAGTACCCTTTAAACCTTAACACGGTGATATTTATTGCTGCTTGGGGGCAAAACACAATAAATTGATGTTCTTTACAAAAATGTTTCAGGTAAGAAACTAAAATGTCCATACTGCGAGAGACTGTACGGATACGAGACCAATCTTCGCGCGCACATCCGACAGCGGCACCAGGGCATCCGCGTGCCGTGTCCGCATTGCAGCCGCACCTTCACGCGTAACAACACCGTGCGCCGGCACATCGCCCGCGAGCATCGCCATCAGGTGGCAAGCCAGCACATCGCTGGCCCGCTGCCTAACCACACACAGTAACAAGCTACACTACACACTACACTAAAGGAGCACCAGGAACAGATTCCAGGAGCTGAACAACATCCCATATCGCGAACTTACTAACCTCTCTTTGATAGAACATTTCATAGCGCGTTCCTGATCTCTCATTAGAAATAACATGACAGGAAAAGTAATTGAGTTAATTCTAATAACACATCTGATCAACGCAGGGCTACCTTTTATTGAAGTGATGAAGTTTTGTACCCTCATAACAAGGCCTGACGTCCTTGTCCCAATTTACTAATCTATGAAACATGGAAGCATATTATGGATAGTTGATCCATTTGTTGTCCAGTTATATTGGAATTGGAATTAGTAAACGGGGCAGGATGTTTTTGTCATCCCACGTTACGTCAGGTGTTCTTGGGGTGCCGGCTCTTTGAATCTGCTCCGTGTTCCACACGAACTGTTCTTAGTTCTATCTTCAACACAACTACCTCTGCTCATTCGGGCCGGCGCGAGCGACTGTCTATCTACCTCTATCTGTATAATTTTTAAACCTCGATTGATGTGCGTCTCGTCGTCGAAATTTTAAATTTTAGTCGCCCGCGCCGAGCTGGCCGCGTGAAACGTGCGAACAATAAAATACCTCGTCGATGCATATTATGTAACAGTATCTACCTCAGATTTGATCTTAAGATTTTTTAAGGTTTTGAAATTGTGCGATAATTGTTACTTAATTTAATATTCGCGTGTGACTATGAATGGTTGCTCAGTCCTCGTCTGTTGGGCGGGTACGTGTTGAGAACATCGTACCTCGTTGCATCCTCATTATCGCGACAACGTACCTTAGTTATTTTGCAAACCTTAAGTTGTATCCAGTGACTGTGAAACGAAAGTTACCTTGTCGATTTAATTTGAGCTCTCGGTCGAGTATGACATAGCTTATAAAAAATAATCTGAGCTAGGGATCTTAGAAATGATGTTGAGACTGATGGTCATAGGCTAAGTGTATGTAAATAATAGGAGAAAGTTGTAAATTGCCTTGGCCTAGGTTGAAACACGCGTATAGCGCACTGTGGCAAAACTACCTCTTTATTTCTATTACTGCATAATTTTAAGCTTGCATTTCTATTTTTACACAATTATGACAATAGACTAAAGATAAAAATTTTAAGTTACACCCTTCAACATATCTGTGATACAATAGCGAACGGGCTTTATGTTTTTTTTATAATTTCCCATTTTGCCACATTGTCGTAATAAATGCAAAGGGATAAAGTGCGAGAATATACGAAAGTAGAATTTCAGCAGTTTTTTACTGTACAGTGAATAATGGACGGTTTTAGTTTTGTACAAAGTACAATTTGCCCTAGCCTCATAAGTAGTTAGGTAAAAAATCGTGTTAAAATTTTTGCATGTAAGGTTCGATGCGTGAATGTGTTTCAAATCAATTTCTGTCGTTCGTAACAGGTTCGCCTGCACGGATGTTACTATTGAGACCAAATATTATATGTTTCAGGAGTGGTATCGATTTTAACATTCCGTTAGTTTTTTTTTCTGTCGTAGTGCATTTAGATGAAGGCCACTTACTACTTCTATATTCCTAGTCATTTCGAGTGCAACCAGTTGAGATTTTTTAAGAAGAATATTATTTAAATGGTAGTTGTAGGTACCTCCGTCGGAGTCTCTGTATTATATTTTGTTGGTGAAAGCCGGCGGTGGTCACCAGTTCAGCTGCAATACATGGTTTAGTTACAGCGCATGATCCAGTGCCAAATATCCTCAATTTTAAGTTCACATTAATTTGTATTATTTATTTCATTTTTGTTAAGTGTGAATGTAGCGACTGTGTGTATTATTCCTGATATTTAGGAATTAGTTGCATTCATATTTATTATTATATTTATATTTTAAGGGTACAGTGATTAAATTTATATTTATGATGAGGAATGCTTCACTAAAGGCTCAGTGACATATTTTTAGTTTCTGTTATTGCCATTTAAAAGACAGCGTTTTAGTTATCTTTGAGTGGTTATGTCGTTTGTTAAAATAACACACGGTATTTAAAAAAATATTAACTTCGTCATTTTTTTAACATTTGCTACAAAATAAAAATAAAAAAAAACTGTTCATTGCTTTCACTATAACATGTTAATTATACAAAATAATTTGAAATTGGCGTATTAATCACATAATTTATCACAAACTATTGTACTCATTTGTTAATACAAATTTAAAAAAAAATCGATGGTTAAAAATATGACCTAACTTCTACTAATATAAAAAAAAAATTTTGTTCCAGTTTTAAAAATGACGCGGGTAATATTTAAAAGTCCCATTCTATAGTATCCATAGACCAAATAGAAGCTAAAACAGTGAATTTACCAGATGTATTTATTTAGATTTTTGAATAGTCAGGTTTTTTAAAACCTGCATTTTCTACACTATAAACAACACTATTCTAATTGATATTTTTTAAATCTCCTTATGAATATGTCCAAAAAAATCTTTCCCAAATACTATTTTAGAGTAAATCTTTATTGATTTGAGAAATCATTCTGAGACGGGTCAAGAAAAGCTAGTACAAAGTGGCGAGAGTATATACTGTACAATAAATTTAAAGCAACACGATATATAACAGAAAATTATGTGCAAATAAAATTATAATCATTGTAGTGGAATCAGTACAAAATGTCAAACAACAAAGAATAATTTACTTCAAAAATTTGCAGAGTGGCTATTTTGTCATCTTACTTTTTAAAATTTCATGATTTATGATAGACAGGAATGTTTTGGGGTGGTTCACAATGGAAAGTGATGCAGAAGTTTGTTATAAGTGTATCATTGCATTAAAATCGACGTGCGATGCATTGACATGTAAATGAATGTAGGTCAGGAGTTTGAGAAATGTTAGAGAGACCTCATTTTCTTATTTGAAATGTTCAGTTGACTGAAGCGACTGTAAGTTAATGTTAAAATTTTACTTTTCATTTTATTGGCATTATTTTTAGTAAGTGTATTAATTGTTAGGACAAAAGTTTTTGCTATTTCAATAACAAAATTGTTAACATTTTGTTTTATTATTGTAGAATGTTCTATTTTTTTGTCTATTCGGTTTGTTCTTATGAATTCAAAATTCATAGTTGTGATTTCTT
This sequence comes from Biston betularia, assembly GCA_905404145.2. Lineage (NCBI taxonomy): Eukaryota > Metazoa > Arthropoda > Insecta > Lepidoptera > Geometridae > Biston > Biston betularia. Next base: position 2,848,732 of record FR989863.1, read on the forward strand.
TCGACATAAAATGTTTAATTTGTGATACGTATTTGAGAAATTGCATTAATGCATCATGTTTTTAAAATAGCTTTTTATTTGAACTTTCTTTCGTTAGCTGATATGAGGGTTACGTGTTTGTTTATTGAAGGTTGAATAACGTACGCAATGGCACTTAGGTTCGCTGGATTTTTGAATCGATTGTAATGATTTGCTTCTTTCTATACTAAATAAGGTACGTAGATTACAGTCTATCAGAGTTTGGTCAATTTGAATTTGATGAAAATATGTCGAGCATTTTGAATTGTTTGTGAAAATGTTTTGATCGTAAAAAACTTTACTGTATGATTCGGATTATTGGATAACGTGTCTAAGTTAAGTTATGGCATTGTTATTGCTAATTAGTGGACATAATTACTAGTGGTCCCTATTAGTCGTAATATTACATTTGATGTGTTAGGTGAAATCACAATTTAGTCGGTGTATTGCAATCCCTTTATTGTCTGGACCGATCTCCGATACAGTTGTAGCTATTTCTATCTGTTGTGTTTGCATCGTATAGTTTTACGAAATATTCACATTGCTGGTCAACATTAAGTTTAACCCTGCGATGCATAACTTTTTTGTGTCTAACCTGTCAGAAAATTACTTCGTTTCAATTTCAGAATTCCCTCAGTTCTTTATACTAATAAAAATTACAGCATCTGTGTTATGAAGCTTTTATTTCAGTACAACTTGCATTTACGTCATTTTTCTATGTACTGACAGGCGATTTATATGTTAAGTTTAATTGTAAGATTTAATCGTAATGTAAATAAATCGCGATATGTCGTGATGGTAAAGCCAAAGATTATTACGGGTATGGTGACCCTCTGCCGTCACATAGGCTATGTGGATATCTTATTTGATAATAACTACAATTTGTCAAAAAATATACATCTTGAAATTAAATGATTAAGATTTTAAGTATGTGCATAGATGGCGCTGTATTAAAATTAAAACCCTTTACCTTCAAGTCTCACTTCTTTCGTGGCTGTTTGTATATAATTTTGCAACAACTATGTCAAAGTAATATACCACATAGCCTTCTTAGCGTAAGTTTATCTACCTCGAGGAATAAAAAAATTAGATATAAGTACGCTTTCTAAGTAGATTTTTATATGAAGAAAAAATTTAAAATACTTTTAGACTATAAGTTTATGCGTTAATAAAAACAAGTACAAATACGCTACCTCAGGGTTCAACTGTAGTAAATTCAGTCTAGATTATAATGGTATATGACAAGTATACCTCCTTCACTATTTTGTTGTTTCCATTTTACAGCAATTAATTGTATCCTGTATAAAATTATCAACAAAACCTAAGACAAAACTGTATTATTTTGTTATATTGTTTCTGTGTTATATTATGTGCCACTTATGTTATTCGAAGTTCATTTCCAATTTTGGAATAACGTAATCTGTAGCAAGTTATTGAATCTCTGCAAGGTAGTTTGTGCTTTCAACTCAGTTTATGCTCAAAAGAGGATTATACATCGACAACTTCGAACTCTGCGAGCTCTATCGAGCTGAGTTGACGGTCTAAAACTTAGTTCGTAAGTTGTTATTAGGCTAGTTTAACAATCTCATTGATGTACCTCATTTTAAGCACAACTCTAGGAGATCGGTCTCAAGCGTCGCCACAACGTAATCTAATTGTACCTCCCTTCACTCTCCGGAGTATAAAACCTTTTTAATCATAATTTTATTATTATTACTTTTTCCCAGTTACTTTTTTTTTGTTTTGCATAGATGTTACTATGTTTTAAGGAGATAAAAAGAAAATTGATGAATATTGTTTGTTAGGTTTCTGCGAATTAAAAATTGTAACAAAATCATTTTTTTGGTTATTTTATTTTTATTTCCTTTTTTTATTCCTCCCTTTATTTTTTATTCGAAAAGTTACACCCGTCCATCGTATTTAATGTTTATTGTATTAAATTTAAGTACATTATTTAAGGAATTGATGTTTAAGTACCTAATTATTCGTACCGTATGATAGTTGCACTTATCTGGACAGGAAATATGTAAGTACATACTTAATAGTTAATTGAATGTGTTATTTTAAGGATGCACGTAAATTGAGCCGATCGCGAGATTGCCTCGAACTCTTTACGAATTTGATAAAACAAGTTAAATGTTTTTTCGCGTTTAATGTTACGTAAATATAAAATATGCTCACTTCTACACTAGATTATAATATCACAGTACTCGAACTGAAAGGGAAATATCGAAGGCGTCTGGAAAGATAAAGGAGCTGAGTTTGATTCGGTCACGCTGTAAATTTTTTGAATTCTCGTTGTAATACTGGCTAAAATTTGGTGTTTTAAAGTCGGAGAGCCATTTTTTGAGGTCGTACACGACTATATGTATAACATTATTACACTAAAATATTACACCTAAATGTTTAATCTTCTCTTTCATCTCGTTAAGTTCAAAAGAGGTAAGTCTCGATGTCGCGTTAAATGTATTCGGTGTCATCTTTGTATAAGTGTAACTAAAATAATTACGCATAAAATTTAAAACAACGAGCACTCTGTAGGACAAGAACTAAAGTACAAATTTCTGAAGTCTTAAAGAGTTACTGGCAGTACAAATTAATTAATGAAAAATAAAGATGAAAAAAATAAATAAAAAAATATGTTTTTATGTGGTGTTGCCAAATCGTATATTTTGAGGCATCAGTTAAATTAATTTAGGGTAGGTTACGTGGGAAGTACAAATAATAAATCTGATATTGTCGAAACTGTATGTACAGCAGCCCGTGTTGAATGAACGGATTGGGCTAAAATATTATTAGTTTTGGAAACTTAATGAGTTCTTTTTCTTTTCAAAGCGAGTGTATGTGTAAATGTGAACATCCGTAAGTGGTCGAAGAGGCAGAGTTAGGCAAGTGTAAACCTGGATGGTTGTAAAACTAAGTAAGTAGGATTTTGTACGTAGCAAGATAAAGCTTAGATGAAAAAGGTCGGTTCGGTGGTCTATGTCTGTAAAGGAAAGTGATTGTCTGTGATTTTTTTAAGCGACTTTTTTATATATATTATAATGGAAGAATATATAATTCTTTAACAGTAAGAATAGCACTACTTGTGATTTACATTAGATATTTATAATTTGACTTCATTTTTTTGTACTAAAAAATATAAAATGTAGCGAATGTAGAGAATGCGGGTTGAATGTACATAACACTTTGTATTGTGTATAAATTAATTTAATTGGCGCATGCCATGGTGCCCTCACAGATATTGAGCAAAAATACTATCCATTGCCCAGTAATTTATCACAAAACGGTGAGACAACAAAACAAAATACTAAATCGGTAGCGCTCTTTGAGGACGTCATACCGATTTTAGTGCAATTCCCGAGAAAAGTCTTGCTAAAATTACCGCGTTATGTAAAATACCTTTTTTTTATCAACTTTTGTTTTCGTTCAAAAAACTCAGTTGTAGAGCTCAATTTCTATGAGGGTTGGATGTCTTTGACGTCAGGCGGATTTAATGGTTAGACCACAAAATGCTTGTTTGTTTCGTCGCGGTCACTCCAAACCGCCTCTCTACGGCTTATACGAATTAATAGGAATATTTGGGGGCCCGTGACTTTTATGGTAATTTACGGTATTTAGCTAAAATTATTTTGTGCGTTAATTATAGCCGGTATTAAAATTACTGGTATCTATAGCGAATTTTTTAGTGTGGTAACTTTATGTCGTATTCTGTTAGTTATGTGGTAAACGTAGTTGATAACTGTTATGTTTGCTTTTGAAAGCTTAAAATTGCTGAGGATTTTACCGTATTTTTGTTATGGATTGGAGCAATTATGCGCCATTGAGTCTTAGAAAGGATCCGTTTCTACGGATATGTATCCAACCTCCTAAAGCATCATAATATATGTGTATAAACCTTAACTGTCCAAAGAACCATGTATATATCAATATACCACTAACGTTTAATGTGTTACTAAGATAAATTCCGGTCTCTAAGTACATGGTGATTTCCTCAGTATTAAATTTTGAGTTTCATAATAGAAAGGTTTAAATCTGGACATATTATGGCATCTTTATTCCTTAAAATTATACATTTGTAATAAGTACATACCTATGCCAATATTATAGAAAATTCTTTAAAAAAATCAAAAACGAAGGTAATTTAAATACCATTACGATGATAGTTAATTTATTAAGTGTTGGTAAAATAAGTTTTGTCGAAGAATTATAGAAAAAGAAGAATATGTATTGAATAATTTTCAAGAATATCTATAGTAATATTTTGCTAATAATGTGTCTAGATTTTAACTAAACCATACCGGAAAGGGTTCTGTTTCATAGCTAAGACCGGAAAAGCGGTAGTAGAAAAACGGTACCTGTTTAAGTAAGAATTAAATGCGGTATGTCACTTTGCGAAGTGGGCTTTAGAATTTTAATACAGGTATTCGTAATTAATTGTCCATTTGTGCACTAAAACAACGTAAAAAAATAGGATAACGACAAACAGTACCTATAATCTCACACATCCTAAATACAATCTGACTAGGTCTAGATATTATATTGAAAAATTTGTTCCATTGTGGAATTCTTAATAAAAAAATGTTGCTAAAATAAATAAAATAATATGGTTTTATTCCTAGTCATAATATTATGTTTCCACGGTTAGCAATAAGGTCAACCCCAAATTAAAACATTTTTGTAGATACCTACAATTTGTAATTACATAATTATGTTTATCACTACTATAAAATTAAATTTAATTAAGTTAATTTCAACCGGTCATAGTCATGGTCATTTCACCAGCCATAGGTATGGTGTAGTTTCAGAATTGGCTGCTGATAGTTAGTGCAATATGCTGTGATGACAACCTTAAATTTTATTATGCAAAACTCTTCTTTCAAAAATTACAATCAACGCCTATACAAAAAAGTGCTCCTCTATTTATTTTAAAGTGTCATATTTGGTAGAGGCAGCTAACAAAATTCTAAGTAACGCTTATGAGTATAACTTTCGAACTATTTTATCCTTGCACTTGATAAACTTTTCACTAATTATGTACCTAACTATACCTATAAGTAGGGTTGCCAGGTTGCCAATCCTAATAGCCGGACAGACCAGCCAGTTTGGACGGACATTTGAGTATAAAGTCTGGACACTACATTATTGAGGATATTGTGCCTCAGTATTAATAGGTACGACAAAAACGCTCGGCCACGCTCGGCGCTCGCTCGATTGCGAAATGTAAAGTCTAGCTAACAAAAGCCGGACACTGTTTATTTTGGCCGGACACGCAATCAAAAAGCCTAACTATGTCCGGCTTTATCCGGACGCCTAGCAACACTACCTATAAGTAGGTACCTATAAGTATCCGTGTTTGAACGCTATATTTTTTTAGAATAACTTTTCACGCTAATAATAAACCTAAAGGCGAAAGTTTGTGATTGTGTGTGTATGTTTGTTACTCAAAACGGCTGGACCAATTTGAATTAATTTTTTGGTGAACAGAGGTAGCTTACACCCTGGATTAGCACAGATTTTTTATCTCGAAAAAAATTAACACCGCGCGGCGCAGCTAGTTTAAAATAATTATTCTAATTCGTTTACAATAGGTAACTAGCACACACGTAAATACAATTCATCATCATCATCAAATACAATTAACTATTGTAAGAGATAAATTAATCACCATCGTCATACAAAATGGTGTTTCTACGCAGAAAACAAATTGTAGTATATCACAATTTCCGAATGAATGAATATAAAGTTTCGAATACTTATGTAAACTAATTACCTGATCCAAGTTACTAAGTAAATCGCTTTTAATTAAATTAGTTTCCTAGAGTTTAATTTATTTGTGAATTTAAATAGTCAATACTTTGTATATATCATTTATGTAGGTACCTAACCAAGTAAACTCGGTTATTCGAATTCATTAAAATAGTTTATCACAAATAAAATAATGCAGATTATTATGAATATGTACACAGCTGCTTATTTAATTAATAAATACATATAATAATAAGGGCGAGTGCCGCAAATGTCGGCCTTATCGCTTTTAGCGATCGCTTAAACCGATAGCCATCTCTTCAATTATTCGCTATTTATACATTTGGCACAATAACATTTGACATTAAAATAATAATATGTCAGCTTTTTATAAGTACAATGTCAAGTATATATAATAAAATGTCAAATATACTATAAATAAATGTTAGAAAAAAAATTACATGTATAAAATGCTAATTCTGTAGAAAAATACATTGGACAATGCTGATACATAATCATTGTCGTAGGAATTGAATTTGCAATGCATAATCAAGTATAATTGCTCAGTGATTAGTAACAGGCGTTATATCATGCAAGCTAAATTATTATCTAATCAAATCTTACTTCTAACTACATTATAGAGTAACTCTATTTTAACTTTCTTTCTATTTATATCTTAAAGAAGATTAAAATAATTGTAGGGTGGTTTTCGTGATCAGATAATGATTTTTTTTACTTTAAAATATGTAAATTCTGAAGATAAATTTACTAAGCACGAGTAATATTGATAAACGCGCGGCGGTTGATGCATGCGCCTGAAAAATTAACGGGCAAGTCTTGTGAAATAAGGCAATCGATGTGTTTTTGTCAACATTTTTGTGCCGTTATACATCATGTGGAAGTTTGAAATTAATGAATACTATAGTACATATCCTGAATTATTATGCTTGGAGAAAAAATAGTTTCAAACGCTTTTCGTTTCTTGAAATTATGAAATAGAATATGGCCAAATTATTTTTAATCCGTAATCTTGACATCAAAATAATTATAGGAAAGGCGCAATTTTATAGATGCTAACTTTGATGCAGATACATTTAAGGCTTAGACCTTTTATTGTACGTTTTGTTTATTCTATTAGCAGATAAGTACGGATAGTTTGATGAAAATTTCTGATAGTGCCTGCTGAAAATCTCTTTTCTGCGTTACGTCTGTTGCTGTTTTATTTTGGTAGGCGCTACAAACCATCGAGAACATCGAGATATGACAAGTATGGAGGTCTCGTATTCAATTTGAAACAAACAACATATAGTTGTTACTGCTTTATCTTACACAAGTTTGACGTCTGATAGAAAGAGACGCAATCATACAGAAACTATCGTCTTGAACGATGTGAAGCCACGTTTAACTTGTAAAAGTGACCAGCTGGTGACTTGCTGTGTTTTCGAAAATTGTGATTTATTTTTGTTTAGGAAGTGATTAGGTGTGAAATAATTTGTTGTATGAACAAATAATACACACCTAATCACACACAACACCACACTTGGAACACCTTTGGAACACTTAAAACCATTTTGTTGTGATGGCTTGTGTAGCTTATGGCTGTCACAGCCACAGTTCAAAGAAAACTGAAGAAAATCGAAGCATATCATTTCACCGGTAAGAGTTTTTTGGAATTTTCTGTGGAACCACTTAAAATTTCCATGAAATATTTGAATATGTTTAAATTCATTGTTTTGAGCCTGATATAAAAACATAATAATGTCTATCCGATCTCAAAATTCTTGTCAATTCCAGAAAGTAATTTCGTTGTTGGATTATAGTGATGTTCCTTGACGTAGGTACCTACATTGTTACCGATTCGTTTTTGTAAAACTTGCGGTAGTAGTTTCTTGAAATATACCTACCTTATACAGCACCACTGTTTTTAAGAGATTGTTTTATATGATAAATAGGTATTATAAAAATAACTAAAGATTGTTGTGCCTGTTTCACACAAAATATTATTTTTTTCAGAATACTATATGAATCTATTCTACTATTAAAGTTCTTATATTTTCCTAGTAACTATTTAAAAATATTTTACAGGTTTCCTTTAGATGACAATTTAAGGAAGATTTGGATTAAAGCTTTGAGGCGCGACAATTGGGAACCCACTAAGTATTCCCGTCTCTGCTCGAATCACTTTACAGCTGTATGTTATATTCAAGGGTCGATAATCAATCAATCAATGGAGTCAATGGAGAGTCGATAATCACCGAAATTTAATTATTAAATCTATCGCTGAAACATACTTTATCACGAGAATCCATTATATAACAAAACTTCTAGTTCAACCCGAAGAGCGTGTACGTAATTATTTGAACAAAACAGTATTGTTTAAAGGACAATAAATAAACATAAATATTTTGTACTTATTATTTTATTTAATGTACTTTTTATTTGAATGTCCTGCTCAACTTTATTTTTGTACCTTGAAGGGCGTCCCACAACAGCCATAACCAGGGACCGCAAAAAGTAGCTTGATTAGCACATCATTTTGAATATATTATGGGAATTTGCCGAGCTCTCAAAGCAATAGCCAGTATACATGTATTTTGCGTGTTCCCAAGATTAGTGCGACCAACGGGAATTTCTGTTCCCAGTGGTGGTCACTGTCAACTTACCGAACTTGCGTTGCCTCGGAGGGGGATTACAGACTGTTTTATCCCAGATTTATCACTGGGAACAACAAGTTCTGTTGGTCTGACTAACTTAAGAACCAATCTGAAACTGGGAAACAAATTTTGACCACAAGGTAAAGTATTGCCTGGTCCACGAGTTTATCTATCGTTAGGTACTACAGTGTAAACTCTATATAGCGACGCTGAGGGGACTGCGTATTTTCTGGCGTTATAGAGAGTTGTCGTTATATGGAGAAGAAAGTTTGTGAGAAACTAAGAATATGATAACGTGTTGAAAATGCATAATAATAACCTAACGACAGTCTAGCAACTGAGGCAAACACGTGCAAAGTAACAAAAGAACGAATTTCTTAGAATCTCTGGTTCGTATGATGCCGACAGTCGAGGTGAATACGGGCCAGACAAAAGAACGTACTCAACTGCTGTTCTTATCAATTTCGGCAACTTAGAAACAAACAAATAGTAGGTGCTTTATTAGTTCCCGAAATTACTTGCTTTATAACGACATATTGTGGTCGTTATGTAGAGTGTGCGTGATGCTACATAGAGTGCATCATTGTATGGACAACAAGGCAAACCAACCAAAGTCGAGTAATTCCGACGTTTTAAGGAGTTTGACGTTAAATCGAGTGACGTTACATGGAGTTTACACTGTATTATTTTGAAAAAATATTACTGTAACGAATTTTCAAAAAGTATTAAGTGATTTTTCTAAGGTATTAAAATTCATTTATTTCAGGTACCAATAGTACCCATGTGCATATAAATTTTACTGAATTTGACATGCATTTATATTGAAATAATACTAAACATATCCAAATAAAAATTATTTAAATTTAATTGAAATAATATAATTTAGATAAATAATGTTAATAAAATGAAGGTACGACAGTAAATTGACCAAGCTACATTGATTGACCTTAAAAAAAGAACGATATTACCGATTCATAAACCGATAAATTTTGTCACATCACTATAATACTCAATACATAACAATAGTGATTCTATAGCAAACTCGGCTTCATAGGCATTTCAAGAAAGGGCAGATTGTGTATTTCTTTCTCCTTCTCCCTTGTTGCGTGGTAAATAAGAAAAACACGATCGGATATATTGTAAGTGTTCAATTCAACACGATTCCTCCATGCTTGTGATTCCTCGAATGTCATAATGTAACAGATAATCAATGTAAAATCCGCTTCTGGCAATAGGAATAAACATTCTGTCTCCTTCTTGCTCGTGGCTATAGTAATTTAACTCTCCTTATCTATTTTAGCGTGACGTCAATGTATTCAAATCTAACGTCAGACGTATGTACGTCTGTGTGAGTGGAAAATATCAATGTAGGTGTTCAAGCAGAAGTTCCCACGGTCGAGGACTTGGCCCTTAAACAGATTTAAATGTGACTCGAAGCGTGGGAAGCACTTGCTAAAAGCATAGATTACTGGCTACTGTGAATGAGGTCTTATAAGTAAGCCTAGCTGAACCCTATTAGTTGCTTCCCTATATTATTATGTTTTTTTATCGGTCACAGAACAAAGCTTTACGGACAAAAATCAAGGCAACTTTTTCTAAAATGACTCTCAAACAAAGCCGCGTGTAAAAGGTAGTCACACTATTTATTATAAAGGCGAAAGTTTGTGAGCGTGTAAGTGTGTTTGTATGTTTGTTACTTCTTTATTCTCAAACTGCTGGACAAATTTTGATAAAATTTGGTATGGATGTAGTTAACATCCTGGATTAACTAGACTATACAGGCTACTTTTTATCCCGACTATTTTAACATTGATAGGTTAGGTGTTTGACCACAGCTCACCTGATTTTGAGTGACGGTGTGGTCGAAGATGGTAAACACTCCTAGCCTGGAATGGAACTGGCTTTCAAGTGGGACTGCCAGAACATACCGTTAGGTGCTTGGCGGCAAATTTTTTACTTTTACGTGGTAGCTAGCCAGCCGAGTACTACGAAGTAGATACCCTACCACCAAGCTATGGTTTCCTCACGATGTTTTCCTTCACCAGCAGCTCAATCTCATTGTAATGTTGGGGTTCGAACCCACGCCCTCTGGCGTTGAAGGAACCGTGCAATCACTGAGCTATCATCGCCACGAAATGTAGTGTTCACGTGGGAATACTAAATTTCGTTCACAATATCAATAGGTACAGTGCACATCTATTTTTATCACGAATAATACAGATACTCGTAGGTACTTAAAAAATTTAATGACTTATCGACTACATTAAACAGAAAACTTTAAGTGACCTTTAGTATTTTAAGTTTTTTTATTATTAGTCAAGTAACATGCTCCGTACCTACTGGTTACCTACCAAAATTTAATTTAAGTAAGCACTAGCTGCGCCCCGCGGTGTTACCCGCGTGGTGATCGATGATGATGATGATAATGAAAAGTATTCTATGTACTATCCAAGGTCTAAAGTACATGCAAAATTTCATCCAGATCTGTTGAGTAGTTTACGCGTGAAAGCGTAACAAACAAACAAACAAACATTGCATTTATAATATAATAGCTGCGCCCGCGGTGTTACCCGCTACTTGTTTTGCTGGATAAAAAGTAGCCTATGTGTTAATACAGGATCTCAGCTACCTCCATACCAAAGCTCATCCAACGTTGAGTAGTTTTTGCGTGAATGAGAAACATCCATCCATCCATCCAAACTTTCACATTTATATTATTAGTTAGGATTCCCTGCCCCTTGTCAGTAAAAATAAGCAAAGTTCTTACTCCCCACTTCTATGCTTAAGTAAACATTGGTTATGATTGGTTTAGCGTTATCGCTAAAAGCCTAAACCCCAAGTAAGAACAAGTAGAAAACGAGGTGTGCCAATATAAAGGAAAAAGTAAATAATGACATTGCTGCCGTTATCAGTCCCCATCTCCCATGTCATCGGGAACGGGAAATACGCGGGTAAAACCGCGAGGCGTCCGCTAGTTAAAAATAAGCAAAGCAAAGACCACCCCACCTTTGGTGATTACGAAGTACTTTAACGGCCCCAATTATCGAAAATGTGATATTATGCAGGGTAAATTTATTTTATGTGTAAATCCGGCATTGTGAAAGATATTGTTGAGGGGTTCGCACCTGGTTGTCGTACCTGAGAATTCGTGAAGAATGATACGCCGTAGTTAGTGAAAATGTTGACAGATGGCGCTTTTAGGCATTGGCTAACCTAGTAGGAAGAAAAATCTTATGAACCATAATCCTTAGATTACAAAGAGGAAAGATTTGATTGTTTGTTTGTTTGTATTGACTAGAAACTACTGGACCGATTTCAAAAATTCTTTCACCGTTGGGAAGCTACACTATCTCCTGGTGACTTAAGCTACTTTTTATCCCTGTATTGCCACGGGAACGGGAACAACGCGGGTGAAATCGCGCGACGTCCGCTTGTATGATATAATTTTAAATATGATCACAGATGTAATTATACGCAAGCATGTAGCATTTTAATGCTACTACTGATTTGGGGCACCAAAATACTGGTTTTGCAAAGTCAAGGGCCCATAGGTACGGACTATGTACAAAACTTTGATATTTTTTTTGGTGAATTACAGTCCTGATTTTAAGTGACGTTGTATGGTCGAAGATGGAACTGGCCAAGCACCTGACGGCGTGTTTCGTCTGCCTCACTTGAGAACCAGTTCTATTCCAAGCTAGGTGTGCTGTACCATCTTCAACTGTACTTCTGCACTTAACATGGGTGAGCTGTGGTCAAACACTTAGCTTCTCAACCATTAGGCATACAAAAGGCTTGCAAGTGAGGCTCCCAAAAGCCAGAACACACTGTTTGGTGCTTGATGGCTAATTTTCAACTTGAGGTTGGTAGCTAGCCAGTTGAGTAGTAGAAAGTAACCTACCACCATGCTATGGTTTGCTCACGATGTTTTTCTTTACCAGGAGCTCAAGCTCATTGTTGGGGTTCGAACCCACGTGACGCATGAAGCGACCGCGCTACCCATTGAGCTATCATCACTACAACCTATCGATCGATTCCACCTCGAACCTATCGATTATGTACCTACTTGTCTACACAATCAAAGTAATTATTCTTTTCCTTATAACTATTTAATTTTGTATTTAATTTAGCATCAAGGATGACATTATCATCAAATGTAAATTTCAATTTTAAATACTTACTCATTTTTAAATATTCAATTTGTACTTATTGAAAAAAAAACTAGACCAATTCGAGAATTTGGATAATACTTTAACAGGTTAACATCATAAATCTTTTCTAGCAATTATCTGGTTTACGTAAGTACTTTATATTAATTTAATCTAATACAATACTAGTTACTGCCGTTGGATGTTCCTCCAATGTGCTGAATAAGTATTTTAAGCCAAAGATTACAGATATTTCTCGAAAACTTTGAAACTCGATATAGTAACTATATACCTATGTATATGGTCCCCAAAGCTTCTCCATTGCATTGTAGATATTCCAAAACGGTCTGATTTCACTTTCATCACACGAACCGTTGAACATTGGAATTTGCTGCCCGAGTGGGTGTTCCCGATAGATACAATCTGGGTGCCTTCAAGTCGCGAGTGAATCAATTTCTTCTAGGCAAGCGTGCTCCATCGTAGACCGCAACTTCGCTTAACATCAGACGAAATGGCGATCAAACATAATTCTAGACGAATGGTAGGCTGATTATGTCCTCATTATATTATAAAACAATGGATTAAAAAAAATTGTTTTTTTATCGAATAATGTATCTACTGAAATGGACTTCATATTTAAACTAACAAAACCGTTTCCTTATAATTAAAAGTAATACATACAGACAAAGAAATTAAATCTAATAAAAGAATAATACTTGTAGATACATAAATATATTTTCCGTACAGAGAATCCAGCCTATAATTCAAGTTATACCAGTGAACTTCTATTCAATGTAATACTATAATTATTGTCAATTTGTGTCCTTGTCACTGTAATATAGGATTACATTCTTATTTTAGATTTGTCGTAATTCAAAATTATTTAAAGCGACAGAGTCATTTAATGGTTAGGAGGTGATATTTGAAGTTGTAAAATGTTGTACCACATATCATCGTATGTATGAGAGCTTACCAGGACTATGGTCACCTATATAAGTCTCGGACGGAATGTAGAGAGCATTCAGTCCGTGAATATCTCTAGTATCGACAATGGCAGCTAAGGTAGGTACCAGGAACTTTGGAAAGTTATTCTATTGAGAAAGTTTCGCAAAGACTCTTTGCTTTATCTTTCCTTTAATTTTCAATAGTTTCTTTAGTTATAAACTTCTTTTTCTATTGTAACCGTTTCATTTTTACTGAAAATCATTTTGAACTTTTTCTTTTGCAATTTATGATTTTAGTTAAATATGTCTTTTGTCATATTTTGTTAGATTTTTATTTAACTTTCAATTGTTATGTCTTTTTGTGGATTCTCTACAGTGGAATTGTTAAAATACAATTTTAACAATGTTGATAAATACTTAACGTGATCGGAAAAATAATTATTATGAAATAGAATGCAGACATTGCGGGGTTTATGAATGGCCATGAACACGTGCTTAAAATTCACGGCATTATCTGCTAACTGCCCGTCTTGAGCCAAACTCAAAATGTTACAATAGGCAAGTTACATAAATAGCCCGACGCAATCGTTAAAAAAAACAACTATCAGTGCAATGTTTTAGAATCTACTCTATAATTTAAACAAATATTTTAAAACCTTGTAAAATATTCTACTAGATAGATAAACTATGTACACTACAAATGTGTTATTTTTTTTTATTAAACAGTGTACAGTACAGCGATAAGACCTTTTTATATATCTTCTTTTTTTGTTTGTTTCCTATTTGTATTAATTGTGATCTGTGTTTCATTTTTGGTGTATAATAAAGTTATATTCTATTCTATTCTACAGCCAATAGTAAATTTTTACTTCACTTTCTTTATCTTTTTATTTCTACTTTTTTTCGTTTATTTTTTCTTCTTTCATTGGCAACTGATATTTTTGGCTTTAGCTTCAGGTTTAGAAGAACCATAAGTATTGTTAATTTTTATGCCAATTTTTAAAAATAATGACTATTGAATAAAACAAAAAACACGACACCGTTAATACAAATATCAGCGTCACTCGAAATGACGTAAGAATTTAAGGGAAAAATCCTTCGGCATTTAAAAGTTATGGTGGAATAAAGACACTCACATCCATACACCCTGCAAACACTGCTTTTTTGGACAGTCGTGTTAAAAATTTGAGCTTAATTACTTATAATCGTTTCCAATCTTACAAGTACATGATGCACAATAACAGGTAGTACATGCATAGTCAACGAATCAATAAGAAAAATAACTACGTCTCTATCGCGGCACAAGTTACTGGCATACTAAGATGAAGTGTCATATTTCACCTATTTTTTGTTGCAGTTCTTCGTTGTTCTCTGTGCGCTGGCAGTCGCTGGTCACTGCTCGGTGGTGGTTCCTGTGGCTCCGGCAAGCGACAGTTCCAGTTTTGCGTACGACGTTGCGGATCCCATCACGGGCGACTACAAGAGCCAGGTCGAGACCCGCGCCGGAGGCGCTGTCGCCGGACAATACTCACTGGTTGACCCCGACGGCACAAAGAGAGTTGTCGACTACACCGCTGATGATGTCCGCGGATTCAACGCAGTTGTCCGCAAAGCTCCGATTGTTGCTCCTGCTGTTGCCGCTGCTCCCAGTGTTTTAGCCGCTGGTGCTTTCCCCTACTCTGCCTATCCTTCCGTTTATTCCGCAGGTTATCCTTCTGTTTATTCTGCTGGTTATCCTTCTGTTTATTCTGCTGGTTATCCTTCTGTTTATTCTGCTGGTTATCCTTCTGTTTATTCCGCAGGTTATCCTTCCGTTTATTCTGCTGGTTATCCTTCCGTCTACCCCTATTCCGCTCCCATCTCCTCCGTTTACCACAAGTAAATATTAAACAGTTCCTTCCTGTTCTTCTAACCTGTTTTGTCCTTGTTTGTAAATACTTGTTCCTAAGTACACATGTATACGTAATAATTAAAAGTGAAACTACCTGATGTCTGATTTTTATTTGTGACCTAAAATAGTTTTTTTTTTACCTCCATCAATGTCAGCTTCATTATGTGCACATTTCTTGTGTTCTACTCAAGAATAATGGTTTTTTACTTGGTGGTACATCTTTTTAGGTTGTCTATGTATCTACCACCGCAGTCCTAGATATTTTGCCGTTAAGCAGCAATATTTGAACATTACTGTGTTCCAGTTTAAAGGGAACTGGTGTTAGCGATGGTTGAGACTAACCATTACACAAATATTGTTATTATGTTTGTAAATGTATAAAAATAGTGTATTTGAAGGAGCGGTCTCTCCTAATACAGGTTTATGTAAACTTAAAAGGAGAGGCCAAACCCATGTTTTAAAACAATATGCATAAATAAAGATTATTTGTATTTGTTGTATTTGTATTTGTATTTGTATAGAAAGCATGAAAGTAGTAAGGAATACACTGGACTTTGTTTTGCTACTCAAAGTTTCAAAATTTGACGACATCCAATTACTTCTAGTTAGAAAATTATGGGAAAGAAAAATATAATTTCCTTTGAATGTCACTTACAAGATTACATTATGATTTCGTCACGTGTACTGGTCAGTATATACATTTGCAAGTAAAATTTCCCGCATTTTTTTCACATCTCAGTCCTTGAATACACCTTAATCACTGCCATAAATTTTTGAGCTCAGGACTTTCTCGAATTTTAAAAATAAACGACACGTAACTACCTCCAATTAGTAAATCTTAAGAATATTATAATTTCCTCTAAATCTCACTTACAAGATTACAGTGTGATTTCATCACGTGTACCTACTGATTAGTGTGTACATTTGCATCGGATGTTAATCACGCTCTGGGTCGATCTGCAGTAATAATTGAAACTAGACGCATTGATCCACACAGACAGGAAATTGTACGTCAAACGTAGGCTGCCTGTTACCACTATTAATTATCATGTGATGTACTCATTGCATGTGGCTTGTCTATTGAACTCGCGCGTACTGAACCAGCAACTGACATCATAAATATTTATTGAACTTTAAAATATTTAAAATCAAAGGTGATCTTGCTTATTACTGCAAGCTAAATTTGTAGCTTGTAATTTGATCCAAAACTATTTAATTTTTTCGGTTTTCATTTTTTTTATGGTTGACAGGTTTGACCACAGCTCACCTGATGTTACGTGATGGTGTGTTCGAAGATGGTAAAGCACACATAGCTTGGAATGGAACTGGCCCTCAAGTGATGCTGTTGGAACACACCGTTAGATGCTTGGCGGCAGATACTCTACTTGAGGGTGGTAGCTAGCCAGCCGAGTACTAGAAAGTACCCTACCACCATGCTATGGTTTCCTCACGATGTTTTCCTTCACCGGCAGCTCATTGATGGCGTTTGAACCCACGCTCGTCGGCATGCGAACCGACTGCGCTAACCACCGAGATATCATCGCTGGTGGTCATTGAGTGTAATGTACATTGTACAGGATTGTAATTGGATTACCTATCAACTCATCGGTGTATTTTTATAAATAGTAGTTTGTAGGTTGAAAATCTGTTTACTCTGGATTTGAAGATACTCAAATTGTACTTGAAAAACAGACGCCGGCAGAGAGCTCCACATCCTCGTTGTATGTATGAAGAATGTGGAATCGAAGTGAGTCCGTACGTAAGGAATGTCCACCATGTATGGATGGCGCGGCGCTTAGGCCGTGTATGCCTAGCCGACCGGTAATAAAAAGGGGCAGGTGGATCCAAATAACGCATTTCCTAGGCACACTCTTCGAAATATATCCAATAGAAGACAGATAAACAAGCGACAACTATAATATAGTTAAGTATACATATATAGGCTTAGCAGTGGCATAGTTTATAGATAGATGGTCGGATAGTACATAATTATGTATAAGTCTGTAGAGAGCTGGTAACAATGATCTATTAGCTTACATTTTCTCTCATTATTTAATTAATTATTGTGGTATTGACCTAATTAACTTATATGTTGTGTAAAATTAGGAGTATCATGCTATACATCAACATGAGCCAAGTAAGGCAGTTTAATAATTTGAGCCAAAGTATTAGTACTGTACTAAGTATTTGTGGCGCTTTTGCGTGGTTATAGGGTATAATACTTGGCTGCCTAGCTTCAACCCTTAAGTTGAAAGTTTGCCACCAAGCATCTAATTGTGTTTTCCGGCAGCCTCAATAGAGAGCCAGTTCACATTCCAGACTAGGTGTGCTTACCATCTTCGACAGCATCAGTTATCACCGTGTCTTAATCGCACACAAAATGATAATAGTTTTGTTTATTTAACTCAAAGTTTCGGCCATGCTGCAATAGCCGTGGCACCAAGTTGACACGAACGACAGTTGAGTTGCTGTTGAGTGTTGTAACACTGAGGGTTCTATCTCACTAAGACACCATGGCGGCGCCACCAGTCGCAGCACCTTGGTTTTGATTAGTTGCGATAACAATTTGGTGGTGTCAACTAATCTTTTTATTAAACTTTATTTTACTTTTCGACGTCCATTTTGAAACTGACGATCCTGGTGTTTGCTCTAGTGTTTCTCGCTTGGTAGCTCTATGGTGTCTTAGTAAGATAAAAAGTAGTAAGAATACCAAAAATAAATAAATTTATAAAATTCGTTTATTTCACACATACGAGTATGTACAAACTAGTAACAATATTTACATATCGAATGAATCACGTCGTGGTTAAAAGCCTTGGGGCAAGGCTTTGTTTGAGTTTACCAGTAAGATACAGGGGCGGAGTAGGCGGCGTAGCTCAGGGGAGAGCCGTATACGGCACGAGAGTATATCGGAGAGCCTACAGTGTAGGGAGCAGCCGCGTATACACTGGGGGCATAGCCGGTGTATCCAGTGTAGACGGGAGAAGCTACGGTGCGGGCAGCTACAACAGGGGCACCCGCAGCGTATACGGCGGGACCGTAAGAACGAGCGGCTACAACAGCGGGAGAAGCCACGAGGGGAGAAGATACAATGGTATTAGCGACTACAGGGGCAGCGAGTGTACGCGCGGCGACGACAGCGGGGGCGGCGACAACAGGGGCAGAGACGACAGCGGCATCCTTGCGGACGACAGCGTTGAATCCGTTGAGGTCATCGGCGGTGTAGTCGACGGTTCGCTTGGTGCCGTCGGCGTCGAGTAGGGAGTACTGTCCGGCGACGGTACCGCCGACGCGAGTCTCTACTTGGCTCTTGTAGTCGCCGGTGCTCGGGTCAGCAACGTCGTAGGCAAAGCTGGTGTAGTCGTTGTCTACTCGCGCCACGGGCACCACCGAGCACTGGCCGGCGGCTGCCAGCGCGCAGAGCACTACGACGAACTGAAATAAATGAGAAAAAACACTTTTAATTTCTAGCTGTGTCACATTTCTGTGCGTGAAAGACAATTTTATCGCCGGCACTTTTTTGGTCTAACGGCATTAAAATACAGGGTTATAAGTTTGGGACATATTAAGCCGAAAATTTACACTAATTATGAACAGCTATTGATATGAACACGAAACTGTGAAATTTTGAAAAAATTGCTACAAGATTGTTGTCCGTTGATCGAGCAGCCGACTTTTGTGCGTGATTTAATTGTTGTGCCTATAGTAAAAATAGTCCATAACAATGACTATATTTACCCCCTTTCAGCTTATTAGGTACATCCTAATAAAATGTATAACCCTGTACAATTCAATACTGCTTTATCAATATGCGACTTTAATGATTTACCAAAGTTGCCTATCATTGTAGACAATTTACAATTTATGGACATTTAGTTATGCATGATGCCAATACGTAGTAGATAAAAATAAATAAAGACAATACAAGGAATCTTTCAAAAAGTGAAAACTGTTTTCCCGCTGTAGCGACATTTGTAATTTCAAAATGATAATCACAAAACATTTTTTAGATGTATTTCAAACTGCAGGTAAATCAATTTTTATTCGAAATAGTTTCTAGTTTTCACCGCGTAAGCACAACACTCGCGATAAGTTAATTAAATAGATCACCTTAGCTGCCATTGCGTTAGATTGAGGTGTTCCACTTGAGTGAGTACGGATGACGCCCTGCATCAGTATTTATATGGGGTACGGGTACAGAATAGATAATAGTCACTCCGCGAGGGCGTGGCAAACATGGTCGCGCGGTGATCTTTAAAAATTTGTCGGGAGTAAACCCGATGCGGAACATGGGTTCCGCATAAAAATAATGATCCTTATTCTCTTTTCATATTTTTTTTAATAATCTTGGTGTATTTTTGTTTCCTTACACATCATCATCATTTTCAGCTCGTTTTCGCCCACTGCTGAGCATAGGCGTCTCTTCTTGTACGCCATTCATCCCAGTTCTGTGCTAAAATTGTCCAAGTTCGACTCTATTTAAAAAAAAATATAGCTAGTAAAATATTATAAGATTTCATAAGTTCAACTATCAACAAATATTTGAGTATCTAGTCTTTATTTTAAACTAACTTCGGACAGCTTACAAATGACTATAAAAGGTAATTTAAACACAAAATAGATAGCTACGGAAAAAAAAGAATATTTGTAAAAAATTAAAACCACAATTGGCGCAATTTAAAATAGTAATGATACGAAGACACTCTCCTGATAGTAAGAGATAACGCATGTTATATGCGCAAAATTATGAGTAAAAAAAAAAGATCACGATGTCGCTTTTTTGGCGTTCATTATTGTTGTTGAGACTAGTCGTCTCATGTCTCAAACATTAGATGGCTAGTCTCAACAGCCCTGTTTCACTAGTTGCAGTACTCTTTAAATCGATTTCTTTCAAAGGAAATCTACCATCAAGTTTGAGTGTGGTGTACCGCCGCACTTAAAACTAATGTTCTTTCAAGTTACATTACACAAAACATGCTTGGGCGCTATTATAAGTCTATCGTATCTACACGAAGATTTATACGCTCAGTGATTTTCATGTCAGCCCATTGAAACCTAAAACGCAGCAAGGTATACATGCGTAATTTGTAATGACGGATCCGGAAGAGCAAGGCCGAATGTTGATGATGCGAAGTAAAAGAAAAGAAATGAGATTGCTCTTAAAGTTCATACTAATCTACGAGTACTTCAAAGGTCAGATAGCAAATGGTACCTTTACCTTCTTGTTTTGTAAGCCGCTTTGGACGATTTGAGAAAAAAAAGAAATGTACATTTTCCGGAGATAATAAGCTACCCGGAGATTGCCGATACTAATTTTAGTTGTAGGTAATTATGAAAACGGATTTAGGTAACACTAACTGACATTTATGTATATTACTGCGAATGTTGGTAAATGTGTTTGTTTAGTTTTACTAAACTCCAAAACCAGCAGTCAGATTTAGATGATAATTAATTGATTCAGGCGTTACTTTGCAGAAGTTCATTTTGAATATTCAGCGTATATGTTTGGCCGAGAGTAATCTCGACTCTTGTAGAAGTCTCCATCACTGTTGTTAACTGTAACGACTGTTGAACGGAAGTAAACTAAATATTAGGTACCTTGAATAATCAGATTTAGATAATTTAAAAGACGATAATATACACCTTAAACAAAAATGATAGGTACAAAGATTTCATTTTCAGTAAAAACTTTTATTTTGAAATGTCAGAAGTAATGAGAAAACGTGATGATCCTATTTGTAATAAAAAAATATGCCCATAACAATTGCAGCAGTATCCAAAACTTTTAGTAACAAAGCAAAGTTCAGTTAACTGCTAGCTATGTATGCTATGCTGCTGTGCTAGCGCTCATTTTTTTTTTAATTATGAGATAGGCTTGCGTTTTTTCGCCATCTTGCCCGATGTTTAGCAAAGGTGCGGTCTACGATGGAACACGCTTGCCTAAATCATACACTCACATTGGGAAACACGCATTCGGGCAGTGCTTTCCACTGTTTGCTGGTTTGTAGAAAATAAGTAGAGTTAAGCCGTTTTATATGTGCAATTTTTTTTTAAATTTGTTACTTTGATTCTGTACCAACAGCAATACAAGTAAAACCGCGAGTCAAAGATAAACTACTCAAAGTAATAGATGTGACTCATATTTTTGCGAAAAGACACTGGCTGTCAAAAAATTTCAAAATTGACTGGCCTGTCTGCTTGTCAGTTTTGCATAAATTATATTTGTTTCAACATAATGAGTTAGTATAAAACAAAATACGAAAATGTAGACTAAGTGATTCTATTTGTCCAAATTGGTAATGCAACTTAATGTAGGTGGCAAACGACTGTTACTGGATTATTAAATATACAAAACAAACCTATTGTACGGCTCCGCAGAGTTGAATCGAGGGAGCCACTATCGTTATTTTGATCAAAATTAACAAAAATTGGCTTTCATATACAATTACTTATTATAAGGTTGTAAATATTCACTGTAAGATGAAATTCTTCGATTTTTAGCGATATTAGTTTTCGTTTTTATCTGTATAGATGTCACATCTGATGTTATGTGATGGTGAAGAAGTACATTTATTTATGCCATTAAAGTTTTCAACCATCTACACATAGAATTAAAAAAAAATTAAGTGGTTTCAAATTCAAACGCAACTTGAAAGACTGGCTAATTTCCAAAACATTTTATGACCTAAAAGAATATTTTAATGATCATTTTTAATTTTAATTTAATTTTGTTTATTTCCATTTGTGCCATTTAATGTAAGATTGTATAATATTTAGATAATTATTTTAGGGTAGTATAATTCATAAAATTGTTAATGTATGTAGATGAAGTATGTATGTGTATGAATGTGTGTGTATGATGTAGAATGTATGTAGAATTATGTATTTAAAATAGTGATAAATGATATTATATGTCCGTGATGGATATCGCTGTTGATACTTAAGTATAATTTTGTAACACCTTTGTACACAGTGACACAACAAAACTTATTCTGATTCTGATTCTGATTCTGATTCTGGTGTGGTTGAAGATGGTTAGCCTAATGGGACTGGCTCTCAAGTGAGGCTGCCGGAACACGTCGTGCTTGACGGCAGATCTAAACTTGAGGGTAGTAGCTAGACTGCCGAATACTAGAAAGTACCCTACCACTATGCTGCGGTTTCTTCATGATATTTTCTTCACCGGCAGCGCATGCTCATTATTGGGGCTTACACTCACGCCTTTCAGCGTGAGGCCCGACCGCGTTAACCACTGAGCTATAATTGCTACATTATGCTATGGTTTCTGATCTTTTTCTTTGCTGACACCATTACACTATCGATATTGAATTCTACTAACAAATATGAGGCACATCTTCTAGTACTATTAGTATCTCAATATTATGATAATTAGTGTACAAGTATAAATAAGATTGTTATCAGTAATGCGTTTGCTCTAGATTTGCTTCAAGGCTAAAGCAAAAAGGCTTTCCAAGGAAAAGGTTCATCTGTATATTACTAGTTGTGTTTGTATGTTGTCTACAAGAATTACTGTTTTAATAGAGTGTTAACAAATCATAACCAGGTCCAAAACTTATTGATAACACTTTAAAATTTTTTGTAAACTCAAAATTGTATTGAATAATTGTTTGTTTTTAATAAAAAATAAACACAAGTTTTCGGGGGGTTTTTATGAATATAATATTGTATACCTTCAAAACTGTCTACATTTATTTATACATATATTATTTTTGGTATTTTTTTAACATGCAGTATAATTATATAAGTAGAAGCAATTCCCAATTATGTCAAACTTTTCATTAATATCATCTTATTAGTTAAACGAGGGAATAGTAAAAATTCATTTATTAATACCATCCCAGCTTTGAGCCGTACTTATTTGATCCATATGCTCCGTACCCCAGATGGGAACCATAGTATCCCAGGTTGGATCCGTAGCTATTGTAACCATGCGAATATGATACAGGTGAGGCTAGACCATGGTAACCTGCTAATCCGTTGTAGCCTAAAGAATTTCCGTAAGACGCGTAAGGCAGAGAAGTCGCCAGTGGAGCATGGCTAACTGAAGCGAGCCCATTGTATCCGAGAGCAGAATGAGGTCCATATCCATATCCAGGGACTCCATATCCAAGAGCATTCTGAGCGTATCCATACGCAGGGTCTTTTCTTACCACAGCGTTAAAGCCAGTGATTGGATGGGCAGAGTATTCAACTATACGTTTGGTTCCATCTGATTCCAAGAGCGAGTACTGGCCTACGACGCTATCGCCGACACGCTTTTCGTCCTGGCTTTTGATGTCACCAGTGTTAGGGTCGTTCACGCCGTATGAGAAGCTGGAGTAGCCAACGCTGGCAGTCGCTGCTGCCACAAGAAGCGAGAACGCAACGACCTGAGAATGTTAAAACGTTTAATCAATTGATAATAAAAATTTTGTTCGCGTTTTGTTGTTTGCGTTTTCGTTTTATTAATAATTGCTATCACAAAAATTGTGAATATGTTTTAAATTTGTATTTACTTTGAATTGATATGGAAACTATGTTAGTGTTTCTTGGTGGTTTCGTGGTTTGTTATATTAACAACGATTTTCATTGGCGTGACATTTAATAAAAATTGGTAATATTTTTCGCGAAAAAGACATTAGACTTATATTTTTTGGGTACAATTCTTCCCCTTTCCCGAAACTTATCATAAAAATAGTCACATAGGAAGTTCAAACGCCATGAACGATCAACTTTTAATACTATTGTGAATACTGAGTTGCACTGCAGATGAAGAATTATAATTAATTTTTATAAAATAATTCACAACCAAAATTGTAGTTACGACTTTGTATCACAAATTCCACTAGACGAATACTTCCAAGTTGTAGTAATTAATAAAACTAAAAGTACGTTCACAATTAGGTAAGACGCAAACAATACCTTTGAGAACATTTTGTATTGTTCGTTGTTTACCACAAAACTGATGAATTACAATAATCCACTTGCCTATTTATATTGAGCAATCCCAACAGAATGTGCAATAGCAAAATTCCTTGAAGTCAAAAATGATAAATATATTTTATGTTGTCAGGATATCCTTTTGATTCTACGGAATTTCAAAGCCACTATCATTAAAATTATCTTTTAAAATGGTTTACGCATAACGCATGCACATGAATAAATTTTAAAATTTAAACAACCATTCTTTAAAAAAGTTTTATGGATTATAGCTACATCATTATTATTCCCATTGTTGATAAAAAAATGCAAAACCTATATGGACTATGATAGTTTGAACAAGCAGATGATTCCAATAGTACTTGGTTTTAAAAACTATTTCTGAGATAATTTTATAAGGGCTGTAAAGTTAATATAAACTAAACAATGATACAGCTGTATGCAAACATGTAAAGATTGGATTACTATTATATTTATATTGTCTTTAATTTTCAAATTACAAAAAACTAGAGCATACATGAATTACAAGCTGTTTTACAGAACAAAGAAACCTGCCGCATCGCATTAATTATTGTTAGTAAAACATAATAATTAAGTGTAATCAATTTACATAATAGACATTTTAGATTCTAATTAACCTCTGAAAGCGCAAGTTTCGACAGAAGAGCAAATCTAGTGCAGATTTCCTATTATGGCCCCCAAAAATACAATGCGATGATTTCGTGTGAATATAAAATGTGGAGAACAGAGGGGTCAGGTCAGTTGAGATACGAACCCGAGAAAGATCACATACCATGGCAGCAAAGGTGAAAAAGTGTTTCATTGTTTTTCTAAAAAAAAGTACTTACAATAAAAAAATAATCCTGAATGCAAATTTCAAAAAATAGGATAAATAGTTCTTTTAACTTAAAATTCTTCTTAAATTTACTTAGCACAGCTCAACTGAATTTATCTACAATTTAATTGAGCTAAAACTAACCAAGCTTGTATAACTATTATTTTTTTACAGTTCTTCGTCTTAGCCCTTGCGGTGGCGACGGTCCAAGCCAGCGGCGGTTACTCAAGCTTCTCATACGGAGTCTCAGATCCCAACACTGGAGATATCAAGGACCAGCATGAAAAGCGCGTCGGTGACAGCGTTGTCGGCAAATACTCCCTCTTGGAATCCGATGGAACCAAACGCGTGGTTGAATATGCTGCTAATTCCGCCTCTGGATTTAACGCTGTTGTACGGAAGGAACCTGCAGCTGGTCATGCACCTGTAGCCCCCATTGCTTCTCTCGGGCATGCTGGCCCTATTGCACCATTGGGTCACGGAATAATCCATCCTGGTGCCAGCAATGCATTGGCTCATACTGGATCCCTTGCTCTGCCTGGAGCTCTTTCCCATACTGGAGCCCTGGCACACTCTCCTTTGAACCTTGGACCTGGTGCTACACATGCCGCACAACTAGCTCAGGCAGCAAATGCTGCACACATTGCTCAGTCTGCAAACGCCCATTTAGCTCACGTTGCGAGCGCCCACCTGAATAACGCTAAGAAGGCGCAACTGGCTCATGCCGCAAGTGTTGCACAACTCGCGCAAGCTGCTGATGCTGCACACAGAGTTCAAGCCGCTAACACTGCTGCACAAATTGCACAGACAGAAGCGGCAAAAGCCGCTCATGCTGCTGAAGCTGCAAATGCTGCTCACGCAGTTCAGGTAGCAAACACTGCTCATGCTGCTCAAGCCGCTCAAGCTGCAAATGCTGCTCAAGCTGCTCATGCTGCTCACGCTGCTCAAGCCACTCATGAAGCTCATGCTGCTCAAGCTGCCAATGCTATTCAAGCTGCACAGGCTGCAAATGCAGCACGTTTCGCTCAAGCTACTCAGTCCGGGTGGACTGCTCCTCAAATTGGTTTGGCTGGTCCTTCTGGTATAGTGGGTCCTCACGCAGGCTTAGCTGGTCCAGCCGGTTTATCTGGTATTCACGGCGCTTTGGCTGGACCTGCTGGTTTGGCTGGATCTCTAGGATTAGGTTACAGTGGACATAGCGCCCCAGTCGTTTCTTCTTACTCCAACTCCATTCTTCATAATGGTCCTCGTCCGTATGGCGGTTATGGTGGGCTAGGTTTGGGCCAAGGTGGTTGGTCTCAGGCAGGTTTTCCTCATGGAGCTCTAGCATCGCCTCTTGGACAATTAGGACATAACGCCCCTTTAGGCTGGTAAAGATAAACGTGACTGACGTATGTGCCTAATTAGAGAAATCGAAATAAAATGTATGAATCTAAATTTTGTTTTGTTCTAATCCCACAAGACATAAGATGACAAGACATGTTTTATAAAAAGTTAGATTACTATAATTCAAAAACATAATATACTATATTATGAGAGCGTAAAGCACTTAAAATGTTACAAAGGGAATACATAAAAGATTAATTTTGTGTCATGTTTAAATTACGAAACTTAATAAATGCATAAAACAACCGATGTTCTAGTTGATAACAAAATGAATCTTGACAAAGGTCGTTCCCTCACTTCGTGGTAATTTTGGATGATCGCATACATTATACTGCTTATTAAAAGTTAGGTAGTTAAATTTGAAACAATTGTAAAAACTGGTTCTCGGGTAATAAACGATGTTGTGTTTGGTCATGTGCGTGGGATTATGTGTGTAGCTAATATCTTATAGTAAAAGTATTGTTATTCAGATTGAGCTTTTCGTACACATAATTCTCTATTCTACTGGTAATATTTTGAAATGCATAACATTGTACGATTATTTTTATGTTTTGTATTCATGTCAAATTATAGGATGAAATAAAAATGATAAAATAGTTTCGCAGTATGTACATTTATTCAATCACAGCAGCACTTTCATCGTTCACAGACAATATAAATATACCTAAATAATTTTATCTAGTAGTATTTGGAGTAGCCGAGGTGAGAGCCGTAGAGACCGTGAGCGCCGTAACCGACGGCTCCGTGAGCGACGGAGGTGGAGTAGGCCAAGGGAGAGACTCCATGGCTGTAAGCCAGGGGAGCAACACCGTGGCTGTAGGCCAGGGGAGCAACTCCGTGGCTGTAGGCCAGGGGAGCAGCGTGACCGGCGTAGGCCAAAGAAGCACCATGACCGGCGTAGGCGAGAGGAGCAACTCCGTGGCTAGCGTAAGCCAGAGGAGCAGCGTGGGCTACAACGGGAGCGGCGTGAGCTACTACGGGAGCGTGAATAAGAGCGGGGTCCTTGCGTACGACCGCGTTGAATCCGGAATGAGCATCAGCGGCGTAGTCTACAGTCCTCTTGGTTCCGTCAGACTCTAGCAGCGAGTACTGGCCGACCACGGTATCTCCGTGGCGAGTCTCGTGCTGGCTCTTGACGTCACCGGTGTGGGGGTCAGATACGCCGTAAGAGAAGCTGGTGAAGTCTCCACCATGGATCGCACTGCCTTGGACGGCAGCCACCAGGAGAGCGACGACGACGAACTGGAGGATGAAATAGAGCTTAAGAAACATGTAAAGTTGTAATGATTTAATGATATTCCAATTAAACTTATTTTAATGGAGATATTTAAATTGGATTGACAAGTTAGTATTAGAGTAAACAAAAAACTGTAAACAAATTTTTTCACCAAGTTCTCTTTTCAATTAGCTATAATTAAGAAGATAAAGAAAGAGGAATAGAAAAAATAAGAGTATTAAAGAGAAAAACAAAGAGTTAAAATAGTAATTGAGAGTTTCTATCTATCGATCTACAATTATAAGGGAACTAAAATGTTTAATGTAACTGTCACACTTCACATAAATATTATAAATACGAAAGATCATTTGGTTAATTTCTTCTTCACGCTAAAACGACCCTACTGGATTTGTAATACAGATAGTTTGTATTTTGGATTAGGACATAGTTACCCGTAACACTTTCTATCCCGGAAAACACGGATGAAACCACAGGGTACAACTTGCTATAGTGTTAAATAACAACCGTTTAAAAATAGGACGCTTATACAAACTTTTCAGTTTATATCCGGGTATATTATGTTGATTTTGTTATGAAATAAATGCAAAACGCTATCTTAAAATATTTTTTCGATCATTTTTAACAAAGCTACAAAGATATTAATAATTTTATTAGTAAATAATTTTAAATTTTATTACAAGTATTTACTAGATCTTATCACATTTTTGTACATACGAGTAATGAATCTATTTTTTTTAAACAGTGGGTGGGTCAAAATAACCGGTCGCCATAAAGTAACGTTGTTAATTTCGCATATGTCTAAAAACTTTACTTCCTGGTATAATTAATCTGGTAAGTGGATAAAATTAATGTACGCACTACACTATATTACTTATTTGACATTTAAATCAGCATTAGAAAACGTAATTAAATATGCTCTATGTATCTATGGAAAAATCTTTTGAAAGGACATTTGGAAGAGCAATTCAATGACAATTAGTTGAAGTAGCTTTTGTCAAACGATCCTTTGATATATAGGTATGTTAAGTCACTTTAGTTAATCACATTAGCCCCGGGTAATTCGCGCACCATTGCACTTTAAATTGATTTACAAATTTACCTTAGCTGCCATTTTGATATGTTATGTTTTATTGCACAGTTGACTGCGAATGATTACTCCTTGTTTTAACTGGACTATTTATACAAGTCGAGTACAATCGTTTTGTACTAATAATAGGAAGTAAAAGACATGTTCAGACTCTAGGTCACGCCGAGTGAGGGTTTTTTAAGAGTTCAATTTCGTCAAAGGCGACACGGAACCAGCCGACGCTTGACCACTGACCACGATTAAAATTCGGTTCTATATTACAATCATACGACCGTGTTATTCATTAAACAACATATTATTGTATAGTCAATGTAAATTATCATATTGATACAATTTTCTCATTCAATAAGCCCCATTACAACAAAAAGAAAGAAAGTTAGTTACATTTATTTTATAACACACACACACACACTACAATAACAACATATTAAAATACAGTTAAAAAATAAAAAAAACAACATGACTAATAACAATTATAATAACGTATAAAGAAAGTTGTTGAAAGAAAATAAGGAACATACTGAAGTGAGGCTGGTTGTTACCGATATTTAAAGTGCAGTGACAAAAGTGGATAATAAAACATATTTAATTTAAATCAATTGAAGCGCATTATATTAGTTACTTTATTTTGAATATCATCTAATACCCGCACAATATTTTGATAAATTCAAGCTTACCAAACACGATTACCTTGATCAGTGACATACAGAACCTACCCACCCTGTCCATAACTAGTATCCACCCTAACTAGCATCCATATGTTTAAATATCTATGGTAATATTATTGTATTCGTTTTATTAGTGTATTTTAATGATTTTAGGTAATACTTGGAGAATTTGAATATATTATTATTGGAATGTATGACTATAATTATTACAGTTATATGTTTCTCTATACCAATTTCCTCGTTATTGACATAACTCGTCTTTTTTCCATGAATCCTTTCCGTCCTAAGATAGCATGAAAGAGATTGGTTTTAGCGAAAAGGTCGCCAGTTATTACACCTACAACTCAAGTTTATTTTTCTTCAATATGTATTCCTTAACGTGGACGTTATTAATCAATAGTATGTCTTTGCGAAGGAAGTATAATATTAGAATATATATAATCATTTACCCTGTCATTGGCGGTCTTGTTAGCTCATTTGGTAGAATATCTACTTCAAGAGCTATAGGGCGTGGGTTCGATTCCCATCAGGACAAAAATTTGTGTGACGATAAATGTTTGTTCTGTGTCTGGGTCTTTTTTATGTATTATAAGTATGTATATACCAAAAAGTACATGCACAAGTAACTCCTATCTACCCTCATATTTTAAATGTTTATTAGTTTCTTTGCGAATGTCGTCTCTTACCATCTTATTATTATTTTATGTTATAAAATTAATTTAACTAAATTTCCTTTTAAAAAATCAAACCTACAAAGGTTTGACCTCAGCAACAATTAATGTCAAATTCATTAGCTATTATTAATATGTAAAATTCAGTCTTACAAAATGATAATTTTTAAACTTTTTATTTGTATAAGATTTTTAAAAGACAAGTATGTAGGTGGCATTAGCCTGATTTTGTCAATTATTGATATGATACGTGCATCCTTAAACTGTGTTTAGTTTGTATGTGAGTGTACTTACTTATGTTAAATAAAGAACTTTGAAAAACAAATAGTATATAACTATCACTGATCTGGTTCCCATAGCTTTGCTTAGTGTGGGGCTAGATGGCGCTGTGTGAAATGTCCTAGGATATTTACTTAATTATATTAAGTGTCAATTTGCTGTAGATTTATACGAGTAGACAATCAATAAAATTTTCTTGAATAAGTCGTAAGTCATTCACAATGTTGTGTGAATACCACAAAGTATTTGAAACATTCAACTAAGTATATCTTTATAGGTGCGATCATAAAACTATCCGGCTCTAAGAGCCTTGAGAATTCAGATAACATTTCAGAACTATGTAATTTGCAAATTTACGTTTTAATTAAGCTTTCTGAATCAAAATGAGATGTAATCTGTTGGCGAATGTGAATTAAGAGATTATTACAATTTAAATGAATTTAACGGTTAATGTGTAAACATTCTGATGTACATACTCTTTGCCAATTGCTTGTGTTATAATAAACAAGAAAGATGTTAATAGATTTGAAACTTCTCAAAGTTGAGATTGTATCATCATTGTCCACGGCCTTCTTTATCGCGCTGTCTTCTTCAATCGTTCCCTCATGTCTGAGGATCGTGGTCACTGGAACCTCTTAGACGGACAATCTGTCTCCATCGACTCCGGTTCAAAGTAGCCCTCACCACCTGGTAGAATTTAAAAAAAGGAGGTGGCTTCTTTCAATTGGTCAGACCATCGTGTTGGCGACCGGCCTCGTGGTCTCTTTCCTTCGGTATTGCCAACAATGACCAGCTTTTCAAGGCTGCCATCGTCTCTTCGCGCCTATCGCGCTGTATAGGCGTCTTACTTGACATACTGCTCTTATTGACTCAGTCCTGTGTTAATGTGAACCAGGTTCAACTCGCGACGGTGGCGATATCTTCAAACCATCTCACGGCTGGACTACCAACGTTCACAATACATGCGGGACTTATATTAAAAGTAATTTTATTCGACATATTTATATTACTTTTATATAATTACTTAGACGGGATGACTTACTTCACTCACTGTTTTTCTCACGTAAAACGAAAATATGTCAAAACCGTGTCAGTTATTGATTATTAGTTCTTTGTTGTCGGCTATTGAGACTAACCAATCTAATGTCAAAGTAATGAGCGCCAAAGCAGTGATGCCCTGGACTTTGTTTTGTTACTTAAAGTTCTGTGCATCGCTGCGATGGTCATGGACAGGCGTTATCTCTTACCATCAGGAGAGCGGCTCGTTCATCTCATTACTTAAAAAAAAAAAAAAAAACTATCCATCTAATGTCCCAAAGTACCTAATGAGCGCCAAAGTACCTAATGCCTTGGACCTTGGTTTGTCACACAAGGTTCTGTGTATCGCTGCATTGGTCTTGGACAGGCGTTATCTCTTACCCAGGAGAGTGTCTCGTTCGTTTCATTAACTACTACAAAGTGTCCATAGTAAAAAAAACCGAATTAGATCTGTTTTTATAAACTGTCCCACGGCAGGGTCTCTTTTCATTGTGAGAAGAAGTAAGGCTATAGTAGACTATGACCAAGTGCGTACACCTATCTTCAAGACTTTATAAAAGTATTTTCTTTGTATATTTCCTCATTATGTTTTCCTTTACCGTTTGAAGTCATCAGCAATACCCACGTAGCTTAGAAAAGACAGAGTTGCGTGTTCTAGGTAATGTACCTAGAACACTTTTACCGAACTACGGCAAAGTCAAAAGGAAGGATTATATTTGTAGCAGTCTATGAATGTTTGTATTTACGTGTGTCTAACCGTAGCATCGAAACAACTTATCCGATTTTGATAAATGAGGTGTCAAGGTGTTATAGTTTTTAAGCTTATTTTAGATTTATTATATGTGTGCAATTACTACTCATCTGGTATTATACAGCAGTCCGGCCGAATATGGTATTGTAAAAACACCTAACATTTTCCTTGTTCTTACTCAGCCAGGGAGCTATTCAGTTGTGTAAGTCGCTTCAAGTGAACCTAGATTATAATTAGTATGTATGCAGGGGAATGAGTGTGTATAAGTTTCTGTGGTGTGTAGTGTGTAGAAATAATTTTATTTTAGTTGTAAGTAAAAACATTGTAGACAATACGATGAGGCTTGTGGCCATGTGGCTGCCACAAAAGTCCCGTAACTAAATTAGAATTAAAAAAAACCTAACATTCTCATGCAAATAGAATCAAACAGAAACATTTTTGCAATATTTTTTATTAACATCTATTTACAGTGAAGCCAAGTGATCAATCCGTTTAGTACCAGTAGCGAGCGTAGGGGAAAGGGGCGGCCAAGCCGATGGAACCGACTTTCGTGATGGGGGCTACAATAGGAGCGGAGTAGGAAAGAGGAAGAGCGGGAATCAGAGCGGGGTCCTTGTGAACAACGGCGTTGAATCCCTCAGCACCCGCGGCGTAGTCGACGGTGCGGCGCGTGCCGTCTGCCTCCAGCAGAGAGTACTGGCCCTGGACGTTGTTACCAGCACGAGCCTCGATCTGGTTCTTGAAATCGCCAGTATAGGGATCCGCCACGCTGTACGCAAAGCTGTTGAAGTTGCTAGCTGACGCCACGGCGACCAGCGCGAGGAAAGCGACGAACTAAAAAATTAAGAAACTATTAAAGTATTTTAGTAGCGACAATAGCACAGTGGTTCTCTCTAGCTATTCAAGTTAATAACTATATCGCTAAGCCAGCCTGCTAACCATAGAAAAAAAGAAAAACTAAATAAGTTATAATTAAAATTAATAAATGAGAAAATGATACATTTTCGGTGCCAAAGCGATAATTTAAGGCAGGTCGTCACTTAGTTTAAAAAAATGTGTTTTTACTAATAACAGTTAATTTACTTAACGTAGGATATGAAAACCGATTTTGTAACAATGAAACGACTTCTTATCATGGTTGACTTTTTAAAAACTTGTACGAAACAATGTAATATTCCGCTTGTACTGTGCGACACACTAAATAAAAGTGGAATGCGCTACTGGGTGTTCCCCGATAGATACAATCTGTGTCTTCAAATCGACAATTTTATCAGTATTTTCTAGATAAACGTGCCCCATCGTAGACTGCATCTTCACTTAACATCAGGTAAGGTCAAACGCAAGCCTATTATCATTACGAAAATAAAAAAAAATCTGAGTGCTGAAATATTAATTAACAAAAATAAATGTCGCCAAAAGAAAGTTTTAATTTTGTAACACACAAAACACAAAAAATAAACACACAAAGATAAATCAGAAATATAAAATAACTAAAGCGGACGAATCGATTGACAATGATTTTAAGGAACCGAGTTTCATTGAACTAATGTTTGTCCTTGAAGACAAATTTAGAGTCTGCGAAATGGTTAAAAAACTTATTGTTAGTCAATGTCAAAGACTTATCGATCATTAAACTTATCTACAATCGATTTGTTGGCAAAATTATAGTTACCTTCACAACCATTTTGCTTAAGATGTGTTTGTTGTTGTAACTACGTCGGTAAATCCTGTGATTGTGATAGTCCTTGCAGGGCTTCGCTCTGTTTTATATCATCAAAGAGTTGTTCCAGTTTTATTCTTAATACACTTGTTGGAAAGAAATTCAGGAAATACAATAAAAGTCAAGTTCGAATCAGGGCGATGCACCGATGTTTGAAAGGTCTGTTTCTACGATAAAAAGCGTACTACAGAACTAGTTCTGCTCAATTACTTTTACGATTCTGCTTTAATATTGCCACGTAATTTACAAAATAAGCCCTTGATACAATAAAAATAAACTATCTATTTTAAACGTCATCTGTCATACTGTTTCTAGATAATTTGCAACACAAAATTTGGAATTTTACGCGTGATATTTGAGTGATTCATAGAAATTTGTGTCTTTACCCTTTTGTTTGTTAAAACTGTAGCTGAGAACTCGTTCTCTGTACTAACTAGATATTATTATATCTTGTGAAATAGTTAGAAGAGAATCATTGATAGAAGCTGAAATCGTCAGTGTAAGATGACATAATTATCTAATTATATTTGAACATTTATTTAATTATTACATCATTATCATCATCATCATCATTTCAGCCGTAGGACGTCCACTGCTGGACATAGGCCTCCCCCATTGACTTCCATAAAGACCGGTGACGGATTATTTATTACATAAATTAACCCTAATATCCTATTGTACATTATCGTACCTTAGTATTTGAAGCATGACAATTAGGTATAGTTAGGTAGTGTATAATTATGTGGAGTTTGAATTTATTTATTTGCTTACTGTAAGCAGTGTAAGTTAAAAGTTTTTTTAAATTTTTATAAATGAGATTAAATTAAATGGGACGAACGAGATGCTCTCCTGGTGGTAAGAGGTAACGCAAAAGACGTTAGCTGTGTTTCGGTTTAAAGGGTAGTCTTCAAACCTTTAAAGGGTACTCTTCAAACCTTTGAAGCGTACTCTTGAAACCTTTAAAGGGTACTCTTCAAACCTTTAAAGGGTACTCTTCAAACTGGAACACAGTATGGATTTTTATGGAAAAAAAAATGTTGTTGATTGCAAAATAATTTATTAATATAGCTCCTAGATCTATAAATTATTTTCACATAATAACTATCCCAAAAATAAACGACAACTTAAAATATGAGTTGTATTTTATAACTTTATCGCATAGGTATTATTATAAACCGAATACCTTTATTGGTCGCGCACAAGAAACAAGGCCGGCGAGTCAAGTTGGCAATTACGCACAATCTCCTCATAGTAATAGATATAACCAAATATCTTAAAATATAAATGCAAACTAGATCAGTGTCCGTTTTCGTAGCGTTACCTCTGCGTCAACAGATTTTTTAAACTATTTTTTACTGGTTAGACCCAAGGATTGTGGTTCCCATGAGAAAAGGTTTGAACGATGGAAGACCTTGAAACCGCCACAGCTGGTGCTGGAGTGGGGCTAGGCGAGGGGGCGGGCCAGTAAGACGCAAGGTTATCAGGCGCCACAAATCTCTGGGCTTCATTAGCTTGCACTTGAACTTGATGCTGAGCTGGCCTACCGTCGTTGTTAACAGTTGCACGGAATCCAGCATGCTCATCAGCCCTGTAATCAACAGTTCTTCGAATGCCATCAGGCTGCAGCAGAGAATACTGTCCTAAGACTGTTTCGCCTCGTCTGCTTTCATGCTGGCTCTTGACGTCTCCCGTGTGTGCATCATTGACTTCATAAGCAAAGTTATAGTTCGGAGTATCGTGGTACTGAAGTCCATAGTTCACTGGTATCTGAGGTTGATGCAATACCATGCAACTGGCTGACAGAACCAGACAGGTCAGAATAGTCAACTGTAAATAAACAAGTTTAATGTTAATGCACGCTGTATTTGGTGCGGTTGGAAGGGAATCATGAGAATTATACAGTCGTCAAGGTTAATTTAAATTTCAACAAAGTAAGCAGATATTTATTTCAAGCTAATAATAGTAATAGTTTCAATTACCACTAATGTTATTGTAAAATATACGCTCCATAGACTTCGGGGTCCGTGACCTTTGCCAACTTTGAAGTACATTTTTTTTTTATAATACGGTAGAGAGAATTTAGTCTTAACCTAAGGTCAAAAAGTAATAGTTCGTGTGTATACCGCGAGCAGATCAGCGAGTTTGCAAGCAGCACCCAATCACGAGTATCACGCATGTGCCAGCCATCGCTCTCCTTAACCATATCTGAGGGAAAAGAGCGACCCGACGACGCCGCAAGAAGGAAGACTTCGATGGTGAGCATGAATGCTCGAGGTATAGACAGAATCCTTATTTCCATTTACATTTGGTTGACATTTTAATTTTAACTGCCTCCTCTCGGTCCTCCATATTTCGAGATTCAAATGCATCGTGAGTTTTGGAAAAAAACTAGTTATGCAAAAATTTTGGGCTTGTTTGAAATTAGTAAAGTTCAATTAAAATATTTGCTTTAATTTCATTTGAGTAAAAAAACCTTATAAAACAGATAAACAATAAAAAAACAGTAGAAAAGAATAGCTTAAAAATAATAAATGTATTAGTTTTGTTTACCTTCATCATGGTGATACAAATAAGTTGATTTCAGGTGTTTTAATGAATTCACGGAGACAATCGAGTGAAGTATGATTAGGTGACAAAACTGTCTCAATTTATATGCAACTAAAATGAAAATTAATCCCTAATGTGTAATAGTATCGAGTTTCAGAAATAACTGGAGCGTTATCCAAATGCTATTCGAGCTAGATTTACAGTTCATTTCGCTTAGAATGTTAACAGATACATTTCATGCCAGCTGAAACTGGTGTATTTTTTGTTTGTTCATATTTTTTTTTATAGTTCAAAACCTAGGTGTTTGACCACAGCTCACTTGATGTTAAGTGACAGTGTGGTCGAAGATGGTAAAGCATACCTAGCCTAAAACGCAAACCTAAACGGTTTGAATCCACTTTCATAATACGAACCGAAAAATGGTATTAGCTGCCAGAATGGGTGTTTCCCAATGTAATAATCTGTCCAATGTAATAATCTGGATGCTTTCAAGTCGCGAGTGAATCAGTTCCTTCTGGGTAAGGATGCTGCACTGTAGACCGCATCTTCGTTTATCATCAGACGAGTTAGAGGTTAAACGCAAGCCTGTTTAATAATTAAAAAAATCCCAAAACCGAAAACCCAATGTAAAACGCTCATTTGTACAAATCTAGCCATATCTGTTTTTTAGGGTTTCGTACCCAAATCGTAAAACGGGACCCTATTACTAAGACTCCGCAGTCCGTCCGTCTGTTACCAGGCTGTATCTCATGAACCGTGATAGTTAGATAATTGAAATTTTCACAGATGATGTATTTCTGTTGCCGCTATAACAACAAATACTATAAAACAGAATAAAATAAATATTTATGGGGGCTCTGATACAACAAACGTGATTTTTTTTGCCGTTTTTATAGATAATGGTACGGAACCTTTCGTGTGCGAGTCCGATTCGCTTTTGGCCGGGTTTTAATGCCTTAATGGGGTCGGTGCAAGGAAAATAATCATAATATCTTTAGTGTTAAGATGGTGATAATAAATTATTTATTATAGTTAATCCTTTTCTCCAATAGTGACAGAAAAATAATTGGACAATACAGTATATTCCATAATCTGCACGCATTTCTTAATAATTTATTTACACTTGGGAATACCATAAATAACTTACGCTATTTATTCGAGTACTTTGAATCCGGTTCATACGTGAATATAAATTATTGACGCATAATTTATTTTAAATTTATGCGTTTTAAATTCTGTAATGAGATATGTAAGTACCTGTTTGAAAAAATTTAATCAAGAGTTACCATCGCATTATAAAATACTGGCCCCGCGGTGTCACCTGTATGTTTTTGGTATAAAAAGTAGCTGTGTTAATGTGTTAATTCAAGGTATCAGCTACCTCCATACCAAATTTCATCCAAATCTGTTAAGTAGTTTTTGCGTGAAAGAGTAACAACCATCCAAACTATCACATTTATAATATTAGTGGGATTGAACATCTTTTAGAATAACAAGATATATTATGTACCAATAGAATAACTACAAGCGTAACAGGATAACGCATGCCCATGTTCATGACCATCACAGCGGTACACAGAACTTTGAGCAACAAATAAAGCAGGGCATCGCTACTTTGACGCTCATTACTTTGAGACTTTCGATGGATTTTTTGTAGATAGCTAGATTATAATATGTATACGTAGATAGATATAAATTATGTATATAAATAATTTTTTATATACTCCAATACTATAATTATAATATTACAACTGCCGTTATGAGAAACTAGTTGCCTATTGGTAGGTACTTCCTAGGCAAGCGTGTTCTATCTTCCGCTAAGTCGTCTCTTTCCATCATGATCAAACGCATGTTTAGTTCATTGTTAAAAACCTACAACACAATGAATACCACCGGCCGTTGTATGGATGCGTAAAATCTCAAGTTTATAATTAAGTTGAAGTACGTTACTTGGCAATACTTACGTAACTCTTGAACGAGCGCATCCGCTACGGCCATGACATTGAACCTTGTATCGAAAGTACGTATTGCCAGTCACGGCCGAGTTCGGACACGAATGCGATATAATTATAACCAAAGACTTTCTCATCATTCTGTTACAGTAAAAAAGTTTAGTGTGTTTTTTTAAAGATCGAGCTAATTGTTTGACCACAGTTCACCTGATGTTAAGTGATGCTGTGGTCGAAGATGGTTACACCTAACCTGGCTTTTCGGAACACATCATTAGGTGCTTTGCAGTAGATTTTCTATTGGAGTGTGGTAGCTAGCCAGCTGAGTGCTAAAAGTATCCTACCACCATGCTATAGTTTCCTCACGATGTTTTCCTTAACCAACAGCTTAAGATCATCGTTGGGATTAGAACCCTTTTGTCAACCAAGCTAACCTCGGTGGCTACTGATCTATCATCGTCATAAAACTTTTTGGGAGATTATCCTAGTTTTTCGTTTTTACTATTCAACCTATGAAGTTTTCAGAAATATAAGGGCAAAAGAAATCATGTCATGATATCGTGAGGTTTTAGAGTGCATTTTACGTTTACCAAGAACCTGAAATTTGCCTATGACAAGTCTCGAAGCGTATTACGAGCTACTACGAAACAAAGTCGTAATTATGTGTTCAGGAAAAATCAGTTCAGTGCTACCATCTTCGATCAAACACTATCATTGTTCAATCATTTATCCTGTCAACCATAAACATTACAAAATATTAACTTGCTAGCTGAAATGTCGAGAGCAGAACTCTTGTATGTACATAATAAAACAAAAATAGCCACATGAACCAAATGTGATTTATAAAGGAAACGCTTGTTTGTTTACTCATAAAAAATCTAGCCGAGCGGTTGACAATGAATCGGACATGCGACCAGAGGGGTCCGTACTACAAATAGAAAAAATACATTGCCATTTTTGTGTTGCCGTTTCAATCAATAGACAGAGTATTTCAAGAGAAATATAATGATATGTGTACAATACATGCATATCATTTTATTTAATTTTATTTAAATTTGGTACGATAACAACTAGCAACCCTATAATAATTAAATTAATAATTAAAACACAATAACAACAAAGAATATATTACTTAAAAAGGTATTCAAGTATTCTATTAGTTATCTAACTTCCATAGCACAAGCTTTGCTTAGTTTGGGGTCAGAAGGCCCTGTGTAATGTCCTAAAAAAAATATAAAAAATTTGCTAACCCAAATATTGTACACATTATAACTGAGATTGCTTGCTTAACAAATCAAACTAGCGGCAACAATTCACAAACAAAAACAAAAAAATTGAACAGACTTAGATGAAAAACATCCAAGTTCAGATTTAAAAAAAAGTAGAGAAAATCCGAGAATTTCAAAGTTTACTAACGTGATGTCGTAATATACATGTTTTTGTATGCTTGCATTTCAAACGTTGGCTAAACTTTACGAGATAGATCAAAATAATGTACTACGTTAGTGTCTACATAGCACTCGTGCGAAGCCGGGGCGGGTCGTTAATAATTTACATGACATTGCTGACGTTATCACCATACCGATCCCCCGATCTATGTTATCAAAAGTAAGCAAAGCAAAAACCCTTGAATATGCATGAACGTGATAACGTTATACTTAAAAAAAAGTTAAAACCAGCTACCAATTTCTGTTAAAAAAGCGAGCGATTGGAGTTCCAACAGCTGGAAAAACTTCATAGATTTGATAAAATAATTCTAGTAGCGTGGAATACGGAACCCTAAAAATTTACAACCATGAAATCTGGAGAATGTTACAGGTCAAATAAAGATTGTGCAATAGGAATAAAATTGAGGAAACAGTTTCGATAAACGGAGTCTATAAACGCAATTATTTATTACTCACAAACTTGATACCTAGCGCTAATTTACTTGAAGCTAATTTACGAATACCAATCGCGATAGCAAAATTGGCAGGCTCTCGGACCATTAAGGTCGTTTGAAACTTGAACAAGGCTAGTAGACGGAGAGCAAACACACACGAAAAATATGATGTTTCAATTTTCAATTCCAATGCCTCTGGCAGGATATATACATAAGTAGATACATACATACTTGTTAGCCTCTTTCCCGATTAGCAGACTACATTTAATAGGCGTAAATTCATCAATAAATGAAATAGTGTTTAACATTTTCAAACAACGCGATCCTTCCTACTAATATTCTAGCCTTTTTTTAATGTAAAAGTAATGAGATGAACGGTACGCTCTCCTGATGGTAAGAGATAAATCATGTCCAATGTTCATGCAACGCATCCTATCCTACTACCTACTTCCTGTTTTCTATCCTACTAATATTATAAAGTTTTTAAGAATGTATGAATGTATGCTCTTCACGCAAAAACTACTGAACTGATTTGGATGAAATTTGGTATAGAAGTATGGAGGTAGCTGGTTAACACATAGGCTACTTTTTATCCCGAAAGTATGTAGCGGGTAATACCGCGGGGCGCAGCTAGTCTAGAATAAGCATAAGTTCTTTTTTGCATTTGTTTTTTTTTTCTATCTGTATTGTCTTGAAAACTGTTTTTATTTTATTTTACTTTGTCTAAATGCCAATGGTAACGTGATCGTTTAAAATAATGTTTGTGATCAATATCAATAGTTTATAAGGCTTACATTTCATTATTTTACAAAAAATAGTTTTAAGAAGTTCTTATAAGTTTTGTGTATAGCTCTCCAACTAACAAAGGTATTAATTTCGCGTACCCATTTTTCTTTTGTTCGATTTATTTATACAACAATTTATATGAACAAACACTTTTCGATCGAGTCATTTATATTAGACGAGATCTGTTCCGTCGGTCAGGTAGTAAATTCCTATTTATAATTATATACTTATCTCAAGTAATTTAAACTAATATATTGTTTTGCAGCTCAAAGTAGATGTAGCAATGTATTAAATTACCAAAACGGGACCACAACGTTGAGTCATAGGGCCGCCTTACACGTTCAATCATGATCACGATCCGCGATCCGCGATCATGATTTCAAAATTTCTAGATATGCGATCCGGAGCATCAGTCCGTCAATCCGCTTCGTACACGATCAGTCTGGATCGCGATCATTGATCGCGGATCGCGGATCGCGGATCGCGCGCTACGTGTACGGGCTGCCATACACAAGTGGCATTTTGCGATTATGACAAGAACAAATACATTTCAAATAAAGATCTTATCTAAATAGTTTGTACATATAAACGTACACATATTTTGAGACCAGCTATAACTGACAGAGTAGTGTGTTTTATTTTGAAACTAGCTGCGCTCCGCGGTGTTACCCGCCACATGTTTTCGGGATGAAAAGTTGCCAATGTGTTAACCCAGGGTCTCAATTCAAATCCGTTCAGTAGTTTTTGCGTGAAAGAGTAATAAACATCCATCCATCCATCCAAACTTTCACATTTATAATATTAATGAGATATAACATATTATGTAACATGGAATAGTGAAATAACTAATACAAACAACTTACAATGAAATAAGTAAATTCCACTTACTTTTAATTCAATTCAAATTATATCATAAAGTTGACTCATACAAGTGGCATTTTGCTACAGAGAGAAATATAGATACTTGCCACAAATAAATAAATGAAGGAATAAAATTAATTCGTTTAAAATAACACATACATACTCTGATAAAATTAACTACAATTACTCTACAATACAAATTTTACTTAGTGGTAGATTTCCTTAGTAGGAGGTTGTCTAGGTCATCTAGGTACCACTGCAGTACCAGATATTCTGCCGCCAAGTGGTAGTGTGGAAATATTACTGTGTTCTGGTTTGAAGGGTACTGCAGCTAGCGAAATTATATGTACGCAATTATATGTAATTATATGTGCTAACCATCAAATGTCTCAAAGCAATGAGCGCCAAAGCAGCGATGCCCTAGATATTGTTTTGTTACTCAAAGTTCTGTGTATCGCTGCAATGGTCGTAGACAAGGTTATCTTTTACCATCAAGCGTTTGTTCTTCTCATTACTTTTACATTATTACTTTCTCATTATTTTTGGAGGTCATCTAGGTAGGTACCACCGCAGTACCAGTTATTCTGCCGCCAAGCAGTAGTGTGTAAACATTACTGTGTTTCGGTTTGAAGGGTACTGCAGCTAGCGAAATTACTGGGCTGTTGAGACTAACCATCTAAAGTCTTAAAGTAATGCGCGTCAAAGCAGTGATGCCCTGGACTTTGTTTTGTTACTCAAAGTTCTGTGTATCGCTGCAATGGTCATGAACAGGCGCTATCGCTTACCATCAGGAGAGCGTCTCGTTCGTCTCATTATTTGTAACATAAAAAAAAAATACCTAATCTAAAATGCTGCTATCAAAATGGGATCTGTACAATTAAACATTTAAAATAAATAACGTAACTATGTAGGTATATTCTTTAAGATGAACATTTTATTTTTAAATTCAAACGTCTAACAATAAATAGTTCTAAAAATACATCACTAAACGTGAATGGAGAATTATGTTTAATTTTATTCTAAGTTCGGAAATAAAATTAATGTTCTACTATTATACAACGGA
Source organism: Biston betularia (assembly GCA_905404145.2). Taxonomy (NCBI): domain Eukaryota; kingdom Metazoa; phylum Arthropoda; class Insecta; order Lepidoptera; family Geometridae; genus Biston; species Biston betularia. The sequence goes on from FR989863.1 coordinate 2,891,835, forward strand.
CTCATCATAGGTCACTGACACAAACACCTGATGCGCACGAGTGAACGTACGACTCATCTCGATCACGTGGATATACAAAGTTGTATTTGCATATAGAAAAAAATTACTACGATTTAGAAGATTCATGGTACAAATATTTTATTATTAACACCTTTATTATTTTTAAATATGAATGGAAAAATAACATGTAAAAATGTTAAAATCAAAATACATGTCAATGCAATGAAAATGTCAATAAAATAATATTATTATGTCAAATATAAATCTGTCAATAAAAAAATTAACGCGATGTTCATTTTCTTTTTTATCTTTTGTGTGCGTGTCTAAAACGATCATTGTCATAGTAGGCCAGGTTTAATATAACTAACTTTTGACGTGAATACGACTTTAAACTTTATTATGGAGTTAGTGAATATATTAATGACAAATTTGATAATTAATTAATATGTTGACTCATATTCATATTATTTTCTTCTTCTGTTTCACATTTTTTATTTTTTATCCTTTTTGACAATTTAATAATTAACCATGACGTATTTAATATTGTACTAATTAATTTGATTGACATTTTTCTATAATTCTAATTTAATATGCAAATGTATTTAGTCATTGTTGCTTATTGTTAGTTACTACTAACTTTTACTTTAAATTTTAGTTCTTTTGCATTAAGGTAAAATATGGAGGTCTATTTTATTTTTTCTTTACCATCTATTTATTTGTATACGTAGTATATTTATGCAATAACTAAATTATGAATTATGATTTATTAAACTTGCAACCATAGTGGGAAGTGAATCAGAAAATTGATAATATCAAAATCGGGGGTCACAGGGCTGTTGAGACTAACCATCGAATGTTTCGAAGTAATGAGCGCCAAAGCAGTGAAGCCATGGACTTTGTTTTGTTCCTCAAAGTTCTGTGTATCGCTGCAATGGTCATAAACATGCGTTATCTATAACCAACAGGAGAGCATCTCGTTCGTCTTATTACTTTTACAACAAAAAAATAGCTTGGTGTTGTAGCTATTAGAAATAGCGAAAAGGTCAAAGAATTGTTAAGTGATTACTTGAAAAATAGAATTCCGAAAACTTCTTAATGTTAAAAAATGTACACGTTTTCGCGTACAATGGCCGCGACAACGACACAGCCACACCCCGTTTTTTATGTGTTTTTATAAAGATAAAAGTTTGTGTGGTAATTCAGGGAAAACATCTGCATTTTGAATTTAATCCAAAATAGGTCAGCCGTCACAGTTTGAAGAAGTACCACACATATTATGTTTATATGCATATGTAATATTAGTGTGTAAGCATTTATTTAATTTTTAATGTGGACAAATATAAGTTATATTAAAGATTGACATTAAAGAAAAATAAAGCTATTAGTTCGAAATGATGATTGATAAATCCCCTTAGGCAACCGAAGGTTTGTAACCAGTTACGGTAGAGTAAAAAAATCATATTGTTATAAATGTATTATTCAAAACAAACTAATTCAATTAATGTAAGGAAAAGAAATGAAGATACGATAAATATATGTCTTTTGTTTAGGAAAAAGATGCGTAGAAAACAATGCATGCCCATAAAAATAGCACCCCAAAATTCCTAGCCCTCGAGCACGAGTAGGCACGATATTATTGCCCTCAACTATTGTATGAACTATAATAGGACCAGAGTGGATCATTATTATGAGTTATGAAAATTCCTGGGATGTCTTTTATCATACCTACTGCTCAGTAGGTATGATAAAAAGTTACGCATCAACAGGAAAATTTTAAGGCTTTGTTCTGTGAATACATAAAAACTAGTTTCAAACCAGTAGCAGGTCTTGAATGCTCCAATTGATTTGTAAAAAGTAATCAGAGTAAAAATTTGTTTAGGTATTTTTGTGCAATTTAGTAGCAAAAAAAATATTTACAAAAACTATACAGTTTTAAGCAAAGGCTAAATTGTCTCTGTTATACTAAAAAAGTAGCTGCAAATTAAAGTTGGCAGTAGATGCACAACGACATTGGAAGGTTGCGAGTGATTCAGCTATTTTGATGGAATGCGGATTGTAGGTTAACTTGTTAAGTATCGACAGCAAAAACATATATAAATAAATAATAAAAAATAATTAACACACATTGTAAGTACATACAAACATACATACATTACAACCAAACAATTTAAAAGTGATGGCAAATGTTTAAACTTTGTCATCTAGCCTGGAATGGAACTAGCTCCGATACAGTTGTATTTTTGCATGATACAATAAATTATTATTTGTATTTGTATACATGAAAACATTAGAAGCTTCCTTTTTGGGCAATTGTGTAAAAAAACATTACAAAAATTTGTCAATAAATAAAATGTCACTAATTAATAAAAGGATCAGACTTTATCTCTCCAGTGCATCAAACTGATTTGACAACATAACATCACTACGGAAATGTATGGTAACTAAAACTTTTTTGCTAACCGTACTATATTTTAACATAAGAGTTAGTAACAAGGTCTATCAAGGTCGTTATATCCGGCATAAAGACAGGCTCCGTGTACGCGATGTAAGTACTTATGAATCAGATATTATGTACAATATAATAAATCTTGTGTCGCTGTATTTGTTTTACTATAAACTATAAAGCGTCTCGATTTTTGTTAGCTTGGAAGCAATAGTGTTACTTTAACATTTTGAATTAATCAATCTTCAATTTTTTGTTATGCATATTAGGTATGTTATTTTAAACGTTTTACTTTTTAACAATGGATATAACGTTTTTGTAGCTCAGTCGTTAATATGGTCGGTTCAGTATACGAACGGTGAAGGAAAACATCGTGAGCAAACCACAGCATTGTGGTAGGGTACTTTTTAGTACACGGCTGGCTACCACTTTCAAAAATCTGCCGTCAAGCACCTAACTGTATGTTCTGACAGCCTCATATAAGAGCTCGTTACATTCCAGGCTAAATATATGTATAACCCGCAACCACACCACTTAAAATCAGGTTTGCTGTGGACAAACAACTAGCCTGTCAACTGTAAAAAAGAACATATTTCTCACAAGAAATCATCAATATAAAATAATTATATACTTTGCTTTACATAACCTATCATTCCCATCGATAAAGCTAGAAAAAACATTAAAAAGAAACTCGTTGAAAAGGGTCACAGGGTGTTACCAAAACTATAGTTCGAGTCTTTGTCCCAATTAAACGTGAACAATTCCGTATAATTAAAACAAAAGAGCACGTACGGTAAAATTTTATGTGCCCCAACTACAAACTTACTAGAAACGAATACAATTTAACTAAATAAAAACAATCTTTATTATAAGCACTTGACACATGATTGAAACATTTTATAGCTCTGGTAAAACTACTTTACACCCCTCAAATAAATAATACGTTTTTCGCTAATAAACAAAAGTAGGTAACATTAAGTTCTAAAACTACGAGGCAAGTGGCATTTAAACTGATTGCTTTTTTAATGTTATTATATTGAGCTATTAAATCATTTATTAAAGTTATTTCAGTTATTAAGTACTTAGGTTTATTAATTACAGAGTTATTTGAAACAAACTAGTTTGGGTTCAAGGTTGTTTGCATTGTACAATGTAATTAGAAAATGATCATAAAATGTCATCGAGCTACTTTAACTGTCTTATAGTTAAATGTTGGTAATTCTGTTTTGAGATCTGTATGGCGTGGGTTCGATTCTCGCCTACGACAAACATTCATGCGACAAACATAGATGTTCGTTCAATGTCTAAGTGTGTATTGTAAGTATTGATAGGAACTCTTCATTGTGAACACCAAATATTAAATACAAAGAAGAAAATGAAATACAGACACAAACTATATTAGTTAGTGTGCTCTTATGTACTATGTAGTAGTTAGTATTTTACTATGGAGACTGAAGTGGTTTAGACACATTGTTGTTTTGATTACTCACGTTTAATTTTATTGGATACTTCAACTATAGTTCCGGACACGTGTAATTATATTGGATACTCCGACTATAGTTTCGGACACTGTCCAAACTATAGTCGGCGTATCTGATAATAAGAAAGCCGACAGCTGGATGTTCTAAAACGATAAATGATTTGGTATTTTTACTTATGAAGCATTTATTTTTATTTCATTAAAATGGTATACGAAAGGGCTCCCCAGCATGTTATCTTATGTTTAATTTTCGGTTGAATAATATAATGATTCAACTATTTATTTTAAAAAGGATCTTGAATGTTGAAAATTCTAGAAGAGAACTTCAAACATGGTAATGTTTTCAAAACGGTCAATCTGCGTGTTGGTACCTACTGCAGTTTCGTAAGTATTTTTATAGTAATAAAGTGGTCTTAATCTATGTTGTGTTAAAATCCAAAATTTTAAAGTATGAACAACTGTATACACTGCTCTGCAGTTGCGCTCAACGAAGTGAGTGTTCGGACTACATCATCTAGTAAGCAGCACTGTAAAAATAAATATTGTGCTTTGACAACCTACTCTCGTAATTCTACGTATCACCTACACTGTGTGACATTTCATATGGCGCTGCTGACCTTGCACTGACTTCCTAGTGGGAGAAAGGGCAACGCGTCACCACGTGTCATTTACTTTACAATTAAACTGGACATATTTACTTGCCCATCAGAAATAATTAACGCGCATTTAAAGTAAATAAAATAAAGTAATGTACCGCATTGCAGATGGAAATTGCAACAAAAACAGATTATTTTACGCAGGAACGTGAAAAGGTTGTGTCACCGTTTTATATTATTTTCATAAAGCTTGTGTCTTTTTGTTTATGTATAAAGTAATTGTTGCTTTTTATAAGCTTTTATTATAAGTTACAATGTTTGTATGTTTGTTTGTGTATGACAAATATTACAAGCTGAATTATAACTACTAGAAATTTGACACGTTGGTTTATTTTTGATGACAATGCATGTTTATTGTACTGATGACTTAATTCTACATTCAGGATTGGCTGCAGACGAAAGAACTCCTTGACGAAAGAACAGTCAGCAGTATAAACACGAAATTTTATATACGCATTTAATTTTGTTTCCCCATTTTAAATTATCTGGCTGCATCACACATAAAAGCTAGCTTCAAAAATATTTTTAAATTAATTTGTTCATAAAGTACGTGAATGTGTGATGAAAATTAACCAGACTCGACCAAGACTTACTTTGTATGACTTAGACTTATTTAACTTAATTATGACACTTGGAAACATACATAATTATGGAAACTTTTGGCACTGGTAAATGGAAAAACAAAGAAGAATAACTATCGCCTTTTGAAATAGGTAAAGTAATTTTATCAATGCCCCCCTGGTTTCATTAGAATCTATATTATAGCTATTGATGTCATTGCACATATTTTTTTCATAAAATTATTACGTGGATATGGAAAATTAGAGTGTTAAATTGAAGTTTTTGTGGTGTTCGATTAATTATAAGTCTAAGCTATAAACTGTACGTAAATTAAAACCTGCTAGGTAGTCTCATTTTTAATTCTCTAGTAAGACTAATTTTAAAGGTTGACAGATCTTTATGTTGCTGTCCTTGTCTAATGAACTGCAATAAAAAGGTAGCAAAATGTTTGATAATTTTAGATCTACCAACTTAAGGCGTACAGTATAAGATTTAAAGTATGCAATGTATATAATATGTATTTACTTTACAGTTCTATGTAATTTACAGGACGCAGTCTATTTTTAGCGGTAAAACTAAAGTTAGAAAAATAAACTGCCTATACAAACGACATTTGGTTCATTAGTAGAATGTCTGCTTCAAGAGCTGAAAGGCATGGGTTCGATTCCCGCACAGGACAAACTTTTTGGTATAAACAAATGTTTGTTCTGTGTCTGGGTGTTCTGTATTTATTATATGTATTTACCAAAAAAAAAGTTTGTAAAGTATTCTATCAGTTATCTGACTACCATAGTAGGTACAAGCTTTGCTTAGTTTGGAGTCAGATGGCGGTGTGTGTAATGTCTTGCTATGTTTATTTAATCTTATCCCGTAGTACCTACTTTGCGCAAGTGAACTTAATAACTGAAGTTATTATACCTATTATGATAATGTAAAATTAATTGATGGAATGGTTCACTATCCATTACCAGTCAATATTGGTGCTATGACATTTTTTAATGAAAAAAAAATCGTAATTCATCTCATTTAATATGCTTCCTTTCTTGTCATTATTCTTTAGAGGTTTATTTATTAATGTCAGATCAATTTCAAAAAGTAATTACTGTGTTATCGATTGAAATTAAATTACGCTAATTGGCAGCGACACCCTGTCAAAGTCAAATTAAGAACGCTTTACTCGCTCGGCGTCGAGCTAAAAAAAGCTAAGCGCTGCGCCACGCTATTTCCGACCACACCGTGGGAGCGTGTTCTATTTTTGCACCTGTACTCCTGTCTAAGCTTTTACTGTAGAACTCTTCACGTATTATGTGCGCCTGGTACTTCGGGAGCGAGATCGAGCCGGTGACGTAGCAGACATGCGCCTGTCAATGTCACGTCACCTGAAAAATGTAACACTGAAACTAAATAAAACTACCTACCTACTAACATCAAACTTGAAGAGACTGTAACACATTTGATGGATAGTTGAGTTTGTTTATGAAATTGCTTAGTACTGTTAAGTTATAGATGTTAATATTCCTGAAAGCTTTCATGAAAATCAATACTATTTTTTTTGTTCTCTATTAATTAAATCTATTTATAAAACAATATAAGTCAAAATCAAACATTGAAAAGCTTTTCTTATTTAGCTCAGTGATTTTAAGAGTTTTAAGGTAGTATTTCAATTTTAATTATGTATTAAAAAATGTAATAAAAGAAAACTTGCCTTTAGTTGCGTTGTCAGGAATCATGAAAATTTCATAAAGCTCGGAATTTCCTTGAAACTTCAGGAATAAGGTTAGAAATACCAGGACATCATGCCCGGTAAGAAGGTTAGGATTTATCCATAGCTACGTACTTACGCATAAAATATGCGTTCGTGTGCGTATTGCGTATGTGTGCTGCCACCTGTAAGATTGACGAAACCACCCTTGACAATTACACTCTCTAAGTTACGCTAAGTTAGTTGAGTTACCGCTTAATTAACTTTGTCCTGAATTGAACTTTAATTAACAATTTGTATTTAGAACTTTGCAAAGAGTAAACAATGTTCATTAGTAAAGTTATTTAGAATTAGCGTGAAATACTAACTGATAATATTTACGTTGCATTCCTAAAAAATAAGGCGAATTAAAAAAAAAACTTTATATAAATAACAAGTTTTTATATGTATCACGTGATAACAAAAAAGATTGATTTCAAATTAAAGATTTACATGTATTTGTTGTAAGGTCTTAACTTATAAAAAATGCTTAAGGTTAACTAGTGCTTAAAATACTCTGTTATCGGTCGCCCGACGTGAAATGTCACGCCTAGAAATGAGACAGGCTTCTTTAAGCATATTATTATTAGCTTTAAGAAATGTTTTTAAGTAAAGCCGCTAAAGCATAGTTCTTTCGGTTTTCTGTGTATTTATGATTACATCGACGTGTATAAATCTAAATCAAAGCCTAGGAGTAAACTTAAGAAGGCGTTTAGGTTAGAGGATACATTAAAAACATACAAGTAAGAAAGGATGCTTACATAAAAATATATAAATATTAGCAGACGCTTCGCGGGTTCACCCCCGTAGTTCCCGTTCCCATGAGAATACAGGGATAAAAAGTAGCCTATATCACCCAGGGATAGAGTACCTTCCCATCGGTGAAAGAATTTTTGAAATCGGTCTAGTAGTTTTTGAGTTTATTCGTTACAAACATACAAAAATCAAAAAATACAAATCTTTTCTCTTTATAATATTATTAGTTTAGATAAAAATAAATTATGAACTGTAATAATAACGTTAAAAGCATCAAATTTATTCTTAATAATTATTCAAAAGGACAAAACCTGCTCGAGTGTAGCATTTTAGTTCAGATACTAGAATTTTCATACTAGGAAGAGTGTAATGAATACACAATTGATATATGATAGATAATTTTCTTTCGTTTGTTTTGGTATCGTTATATCAGAACTATTACTGTTACAAACAGGGTTATAAAAAAACGATAGCTGTATTTACGCTAATTGCCACCGGTCGATAGTGGCGCTAGTGGTAGTAGGCGCTACATGATAACAAATATTGTTTTCATACTCTGCCTCTAAATATATCAGAAAATAAATTTTCTCACTAAAAGACTACAATATGCTTACATATTACTTATTGCTTACTTTCATTGTCACGAATAGTGAGAGCATGTCATAGAATGTTTTTTTTACAAATCGTCACGAAATAATGTATTCCACTCGCTTTTGCGAGAAAACTTTGTGTTGAAAATGCAAATGTTCGGTTTAAAATGTAAATGAATTCCATTAAAGCCCCATTAGCGATTGTACTTTGGACATTTCGAGTTCGCATTCAACTGGGAACGGGGTTGATGGGTTTTGCGGGTTCAAATTGACCACTTAATTATTGTAATAATTGCCATACTTAACGATTTTCCAAGTACTGTTAAATTTTAAATACATTTGTGTAAAATTAATATGTTGAAACAAATTTTAAATATTTAAAGTCGATGATAAAAACTGTAGCTTTTAAATACGATAAAATAAACCTTTCAACTTACGTTTGCAACTAAATCAGTTATACTAGTGTGCTTCTAATACACACACACATACTCACTGAAATCACTGCCAACTTTTCAGACTGCTTGGCGCTTCCCGATTTAGTTTCATGACGTTCGCTCCCCTATCTTTGGGATATGCCCATCCCGCTCGCACCTGAGCTTTTCTCCGACTTTCCTTACGCATGCGCAAAGCGTCGCGACGCACGTGGTGGAATTATTTCTGATTAGTTCTGTATGCCTGGTATCAGGCGCGCCGAGGGCGGCCACGCCGCGCCGCCGCCGCCCAAGCACGGGCCGCCCTAGCGGTCGCCCAGTGTTGCCAGCAACTAACCCTAGCAACGTTTTTTTACCATTTTAAAACTTTACTGTTACTTCTTTTGTAAAATTGGTACCTAATTTTATTATAATATTTGCTTTCTGAACAGTTAATAAAACAACAGTTTTTTAAGTAAACGTAAATTTTGAGTGTTAAAAACTACTACACATAATATTTGTTTTCTATTGTTCTAAAAATGTAGAAATACTTAAGAAAAAACTCACTATCATTTAACTTATCTTACTTGATTCGTTATGATGATATAAGTAACATAAAAATTGGTTCGCAATACTATTTAAAATGTTTTAATAACAATTATGCGTTACTTCGTTCCAAATAACTTGTGACGAATGTTACTTTTGAAGTACTAATGCTGGCAGCACAGCAGCTGCCCGCCCAGAAGCAAAGCCGCCCGCCCGCGATACGGTCCGTTCTTGACTTGAGCGGAAATACCCGCACACGTGTATGAGTTTCGCGCGAAATTCCAATAATGTTTTAATGCCATTTCCTTTCCTCCTAGGATCCTTTCCTTGCCCGATCTAATCCTGTCTCGTCCTCAGTTTCATAATATATTAAAGTTAGCTCTAGCCGTGTTTTAATTTGGTGTTCATTGGTGGTGAGTGTTTGTGTCGCAGGTACCTGGTCTGCTGATGAGCTTCTAATCCTGAGTTTCTCCCCTGATTCTACAATGAGGAGATATACTTCACTACCAGGTTAGAGTCTGATAAGTTACTAAAAGTTTAACATGATTTTGGTTTAGTTTGGAAAGAGATTCCATTAATTACATTGACTTATGAGTTCACTTTCAGCAAACATCATTTCTGTAGTAAAAATCAATTGACTTTGTGTATTTTAATTGATTGATTCAGGCGTTACTTTGCGAAAGTTCATTTTGAGTCATCAAATATTAGTATATTTTTAAGTGTATTTTGGCTTTAAAGTTGTTTTGGTTACAACAGCTATGATGTGGGTTTAACTAATTTAAGTATTAATCTAACTTGATGAAAATTTTCAAATATGTATCCAAAATATTATTTAATATCTGAAACTAAAATCCGACATGAATAAAAATATTTATGTTTATCTTTTTGTATCTACAATTTGTTCATAATTAAAAAAAATATTAAAATGTCTGTCGTTAATAAACTTCCTACATTCAGCATTTTATTAAAATTAATACAATTCACCGATTTTGTTCCCTATTCCCAGCAGCAGAATATTTTTTCGAGATAAACAGAAGAACGCACGTCAAGCCAGGATAATATGAGATATCTTAGTTTATCTAAATTCGTTCAGATAATACAGAAATGTACCTATCACACACATTTTCGATATGAAATTTGTATGTATTATTCTAGTGTATATATTGTGACTTGAAACTTATTTTTAGTTTTTCATTTTGTGTGTGTTTGGGCAGTAAATATAATGTACTGTATAAATATTTAGTTATAATATTACCAATGTGAAAGATGTTCAGATGTTTGGACGTTTGGATGATTAGATGTTTGTAACTTATATCTAGAATAGAGACATTAGGAATAAATCATACAACGTGTTTCTTCAAAGTTCTCTAAAGTTTAGGGGTTTATAAACTGAGAGATCACTAATTGATAGATCATTTTGCCTGGAAGAGATTGCTTCTAGCGATAAGGCAACCATTGAATTTTTTTGTTCATAATTAAGAGTTTCTATCTATCTAACGTTGTCTAAGGCAGGTTAGTCTGCAACCTGTAGAGACGGAAGAGCCAAAAAGTACAATTTAAAAAAATTTACAATTTTAAAGAGCCAGGTTTTATTTTAATATTATAATATTTGCTGATATGTACCTACTTGTTTTTTTTATTGCCGCAACTTTACATGGAAAGAGCCACATGTGGCTCGCGAGCTGTGGGTTGCCGACCCCTGGTCTAAAGCTATTTTATTTAGGTTTGGCTAATTTCAATTTTGTCTGTTGTTCACTTTGATGTTCAACAAAATAAAAACGTAACAAATGAATTTGAAAATGTCGTTATTAAAATATATTTTTTAACAACGACATCATATATATATTTTCTGCGCCGCACTTACAAGAACGTAGGTAAAAATACTGAAAATAAACACTTTATTTTAGTAATATGTCTCACCCAAACCTTTTTACCTGGACAGGTGTATCATTTGAAATTTATGAAACCCTTTCATAATATTGTCATCGTGCGTTTTTCGAGGTTCACACAAAATGCTAATGTACTTGTTTTGGGATATCATTAAATTAAGATAGGTAAGGTTTATTATCGTCTAACCGCGGGGATATGATATTAAAAAATAAGCTGAGCATGTGCGAGTCTGCTTTCTACGCCGAAAGTTCCACACACACTTGTATTCAGATAGATTATCCGTTACGGGAATCGAGTAAAATGTTTACTATTAACGCGAATTGTTTTATCGAAAAGCTAAGTTGATTTTTTTATATATATGTAATGAGACAAACGACCATGCAGCAATACACAGAACTTTAAGTAACAAAACAAAGTCCAGGGCATCGCTGCTTTGTCAACCACCATGTAATAGGAAATGGACAAACTTAAAGTTGAGGTCAAAATCCATTTACATTTTTATAAATGTATCATATTCCATTTATTGATATGTGTACGTTACTGGACTGTTCGCCAAATATAGATGTAAGTTTGCAATCGCGGAAAATGTTTCACAAAAAAAAAACGGATGAATGATTTTTCGTACTTTTCCCTTACTTGTTCTATAAGATCTTGTTTCTTATTAAATTTTACGATTATGGGTTAACGTGAACTACACCATAGAATTTACAGAATAGGGCAGATAATAAAGTGATGAATATTCAAGGTTTCTCTTTAATTTTTATGTAGGAACCCTAAAAAAGTATAAAAGTAGTAACAGGCCATCTGTTACCGGTTTAGATTTTTTCATGTAGTTTAGTTTGGAGTCTTTATGAAATTTCTGTAAGGTTTTTCTTTTGGTACGGTTTTGTACCTACGTACCTACTTAATTTTGAAATACTTCTGCGTATTGGTTTTTTAATATATATCTATATTTTTCTATAAATTACTATAGCTTGACTTAATATAGCTATTAAATCAAGCGCTAATGAATTTTTTGAATGAAAAAGTTATTTATTTTTGTACAACGCAAAGCCTATGATTTTGAAAGCAATTACGGGCCGTAGAACAATATTGCTTGTTCTTATGAAAAGAAAGAACATTTCTTTTCCTCAATTTTTTTTAATGACTTTAAATTTAGTAATTATATTTTTTTATGGTTGATATATTTGACCATAATTCACCTGATGTTAAGTGACGGTGGGATTGAAAATGGTAAACATACCTTGCCTTAAACGGAATTAGTTCTCAAGTGAGGCTGTCTGAAAACACAGTGTGTTCAGACACCGTTACCTACTCATTTGTTTAAAAATTTTGTAAGGGAGTATACTGCAGCGTAGATCACGGCTTAGAATACTTCAATGAGATATCATTACAATTTTATACTACACCAATATCACAATCAGTTTCAAATTTCTCATTGATGAATTTACCTGTGAAAACGTTATGTAAGATTGAAGTTAGAATTTCGAAATCCAAGACTACTAGGTCATATCCGATGGTCAAAGAACGCCATTCCTTGCTTGGTTTCGACCCTAAAGTAAGTTAATATTAATTGAAGCGACCGTGAGGTCCCTAGACCCGAGTTTAATATGCAACCGTAGAGTAGACGGCAAACATCGGCGCCTGAAGCAAACTTCATAGCTAACATACTAGAATTTTCAGTTGCCCATGAGCTATATCGCTACTTGTTTAACTTGACGCGACTATAGTTCATTGAAACTGGCTATGACTGCATTCTATATGTCGTAGTTAATAAACCTATTTGGTTATTAATTGCGACTCTTCGCTGATTTCTTAATAAAGAAAGGAAATACGTTATTCATTAATGATGTTTTAGTTATAACGAAAATACCACGGAACAAACAGTTCCAAATCCTCTAGCTTCACTTGTAATTTTTATTTTAAAGAAAAATGATGTAATAAAATAATATCTTGTAGCGATGATAGCTCAGTGGTTAGCGCGGTAGGTTCGCATGCCGAAGGGCGTGGGTTCAAACCCCAACAATGAGCTTGAGCTGCCGGTGAAGGAAAAACATCGTGAGGAAACCATAGCATGGTGGTAGGGTACTTTCTAGTACTCGGCTGGCTAGCTACCACCCTCAAGTTGAAAATCTGCCGCCAAGCATCTAACGGTGTGTTCCGGCAGCCTCACTTGAGAGCCAGTTCCATTCCAGGCTAGGTGTGCTTTACCATCTTCGACCACACCTTCACTTAACATCAGGTGAGCTGTGGTCAAACAACTAGCCTGTCAACCATAAAAAAAAAAAAATATATATATTATTTTTTCTTTTATAATAGTAGTATTACTTACTATACTATATTACCTACTACATTTTACATAGTAAACATCTAGAACTCGAGTGAAACAATCAAAATTCAGACCAAGAATTGACAATTTCGATTACTTGAAATAAATTGGTTGTAGAAAATGTGTGAACCTTATTAACATTAAATAGAATTCATTTTGAAATATTTTTTGCTGGTATTGTAGGTAAAATAAGTCATTCTTGCATGAGATAGATCTAGTCCTTGGAAAATACTAGTGATGTCATATAGTTATAATTATCATAATTTCTAGCCCTGAATTATAAATAATAATAATAATAAATAAATTTTGTAGGACATTACACACAACGCCATCTGACCCCAAACTAAGCAGAGCTTGTGCTATGGAAGACAGATAACTGATAGAATACTTAAATACTTTTTTTTTTGTAAATACATACTTATAATACATACAGCACGCCCAGACACAGGTATTGGTTTTTAACCAATTTTTTTTACGATCTTATTTAAAATCAACGATTTCCTCAGAAATGTCATCAAAATTATTAAATACTGGTTGCGCTCTGCGGTGTTACCCCGCTACGTTTTTTGGGGTAAAAAGTGAGCTTGTGTTCATCCAGATTGTCAGCTATCTTCATACCAAATTTCATCGCAATCGGTCCAGCCGTTAGAACGTAAAAAAGTAATAAACACTTAAAGTAAAAAACACAATTACATACTCTCAAACTTTTGCCTTCATAATATTAGAGTGATGTTTGCTGCTTTGTAATGAATAGGTACATTAAAAATGTATTGCCAAACAGTTTTAAGCATATTTTATTTGACGTTTGCCTATGAACTGCTATAAAGTTTAGCAGAATTGTTCACAGCTGCCATATACACAGTGTAAAACAAACAAAAAATATCCAATCATACCCGTATCTTTATTACTTCATTATTGTTACAAATTGAACTTTGTTTAAAACAATTCATCAATGTAAAAAAAATATGAAATTAACAATAGATGTTCCAAAACAAAAGATTAGTATGGCCCGAATACATCGCATGATTGATGCACCATGCGCCATCTATCATGATCGAGTAGATTGCATGCAACTACAACTGTATGATCAAATACACTGATGATCTGACAAACCACGCTGTTTGATAATGGAAACTTCATTAACTTAAGTCTTTATTCCATCAAGCTAGTTTGACTGATCATATTTTTCGTACTAGCTGAAAGTTCGGTATTTTGTATATACATAATTATAATTATGTATATTGTATATATTTTGACAGCCCTGTTGGTTCATTGGTAGTATGTCTGCTTCGAGGGCGTGGGTTCGATTCCCACTCAGGACTAACATTTGTTTGACTAAGATCGATATATGTTCTGAGTCTGGGTGTACTGTATGTATTATAAGTATGTTACAGGCGTTATCTTTTAACATCAGGAGAGCGCCACGATCGTCTCATTACTTTTACATAAAAAAAAAAAAATTATTTACAAAAAAAGTATTTAAGTATTTTGTCAGCTGTCAGGTTCCCATAGTACAAGCTTTGATTAGTTTGGGGCTAGATGGCGCTGTGTTAAATGTCTTCCAATATTTTTTATTTATTATTGTTATGTAAAAGTAATGAGACGAATGATTCGCTCTCCTGATGGTAAGTGATATGATCATTGCAGCAATACAAAGAACTTTGAGTAGCAAAACAAAGTCCGGTGCATAGCTTTGGCGCTCATTAATTTGAGATTTTCGATGGTTAGTCTCAACAGCCCAGTAATTATGCTAGCTGCAGTACCTACCCTTGGCGGCAAAATATCTGGTACTGCGGTATTGTGTCAGGTATCTATCTATCATTTGATTTTTATTCATATAGATAGGGAGTAAGTATTAATTCTACATTTCCTTAATTAAGATAAAATAGCTATTTTTATTACATTAGCTACAAAAACGTGTGAATGATTGAGCGATAAAGCTTAGCCTTTGGCGTAAAAATAAACAAAATAAATAGAACAAAATATACAGACTGTCAAATAACGAAATAATAATTTAAAAAAAGAACCACTTTTTTGTTATGAAAGTCTAAAATATACTAAAAATGGCAATATATAATTACTTAAATTAATTAATTAACTAAGTAAATTTCATCCTCTTATCTGACTGCTCTAGTCAGTGTGTAATGTCAACATAGCATAAAACAAAGTCGCTTCTCGCCGTCTGTACGCTTAGATCTTATAAACTACGTGCGGCTTCCATCAAAAAAAAGACTGATTCAAGGGAATGGTTTATTTGTATAATACATGCATGTGCACTACATTAGTATCTACATAGCACCCGTGCGCAGCCGGGGCGGGTCGCTAATAATTTATATGACTTACTAGCACGCTAGTATTATTGACTCACTCTTTGACTAACGTGTTGATCTTACGTTGGGGTAAGAATCTACTAGGCTCGCTTTGATCAAGACTGGGTTAAAATTACTACGTAATATACCAAAAGGTATAAGCTGACTCTTTGATATAGACTAATAAGCTTGAATAACAAAACGTGTATAGATAAAAGACGACGTGATTAAAATTTAAAACAGTCGAAACCGATTTTAGACATTAAAAAAAAATTATATACAGAAATTGATGTCAAGGATTTCAATTCATAATTTAGGTATAAGGTAGTTATTTCCCCTTCTTCCAAATTGAAACAATTTGACTAAATAACTGTATCAATTTACCAGGGGCGGGTCTAAGTTTTCAAATTATCTGTGACTTGAGGAAATTTAAGTTTAAGACATCAAATAACTCTAATTTTGTAATTGGTATAGGAGTTATTCGAAGGATTTTATGGCTACTAACGACTATTACTTGACTTTATATTGTACTATGGAAACTGACGTGGTTTTGCGTGTTTTTGCTGACTAGTATAATAGTCGGAGTTATAATTAAACGTCAGCAATCCCGCGTACATGAAACAAACATGATTTTGTATTACTTTGATTGTAAATAATATTATGCGGGAATAGATGGATATACATTATACATACACACATACTGGTCAAAAATATAACCTTTCGTTTGATTAGCTGTAGTTGGGTAAAAAATATTACCGACAAAAAAAATCGTAACCTTGAAACATTACAATGTTGCAATGTTGCAATTTTTGCAACATAGTAACTGCAGTTTACGACACAATAACTATATTTGGTTCTATTAAGTAAAAGAAAAGTGCGAAGATTTTAGCTTTGGTCGGTTTCGCGTTGTGTGAAATATCCTCTGATATTTATTTACTTACTAAAATTAAAACAATAGTCTAAATAACCGTTTTTAAATAAAAAGAACGCAGATGTTACGTAAAAATGCAGCTAAAATTGCTTCATAACACTTTTTGGGATCAATATTGCCTTCGGTCAAAAGTCATACAACAAAATTATCATTGTTGTGGCCGATGAATTCAAATAATCCCGTGTAAAATATTACTTTCTTAATACAAGAATTAGAAACCATCAAGTTTTAGTTAATTTTCTATCTTCATGCAACAGAGAAACAGTTCTATCAAGCTCGTTTGAATTCCGTTAAAATAATTAACAAAGTAATAAAACTTTTCAGTTCGACTTGACGGCGAATTTAAATTCCAATTGACGTTCTACTTTGTTAACTGTCGATTAAATGTTGTTTATGAATTGACAAAAGTGAATCGGTAATAGAATTTGTATTGATTTTGCATTGATAAGAGGAAAATAACTTTCTACTATAAAATTAGTCATGACGGTTTTGCCGAATTGGTTAAAAAAAAACATTTTATATACTTCTTGCTACCAATGTGTGTGTGTGAACAAGTTGTATAAAAAAAAATGTAACGTCAAAAATTATGTTCTAGCTGATAGAATATATCATGGATTAAAAAAAATATCAAAGATAAGATAAACCAATGATATTGAAAATAATATTTAAATTTATATAGGCTTTTTTATGTAAAAGTAATGAACCGAACGAGACACTCTCCTGATGGTAAGAGATAACGCCTGTCCATTGTAGCGATACACAGAACTTTGTGTAGTAAAATAAAGTGCAAGGCTTAGAGTACAGGAAAAAAAACAAATGAAAAATTCCCTCTGGTCATCATCATTATCTCAGCCGTAGGACGTCCACTGGACCTAATCATCCCCCAAAAATTTCCATAAAAACCGGTCAGTAGCGGCCCGCATGCAGCGCGTCTTTATTAGGTAGTCTATCCACTTTGTGGGTGGAAGTCCTTCGTCGCGCTTGCCGGTCCGTGTTCTCCATTCTAGAAATTTGCAGCCCTATCAGCCTTCAGTTATGTGTGCTATGTGCCCTGCCTACCGCCACTATAACTTACTAATTCGCTGGGTCATTCGTCTACGAATCTCCTCATTTCTAAATCGATCATATAGGGAAACCCCAAACATAGCACTCTCCATAGCTCGTTGTGCTACTTGGAGCTTACTAATGTGGTAGTTAGAGACCACGTTTCAGAGCCAAGTCTAGTTCCCTCAAGTATTCGGTAAAAAAATATCACAGAAAAACCGTTGGAATGCAGTAATATATTCATAAGAGGTTTCTAATGTACATATTAAATGTGTCAAAGCTCCAACGTCAACTCGTGAAACTGTCTGTCACCCAACTTTCGAATTACCAGCTTCAGAATCCTGACAGATGGATTAGCAAACTTCAGCTTTATACCTCTGAGATGTAATCCTGAAACACGCTCCCGTTTGACGTCCTATAAGCACCTACTCTGAAAGTTGATAATAAGGGAACTTTCATTCAATCGGATTTGAATCCAACACCGGACAGAGGCTAATCTGTCCAATCGGGTATTGAATATACACGGAGTATTGAACTATTGGGAATTGAAATCCAATTGCAAGATATGAGGGTGAATGTTACTAGAGTTTCTATTTGTGTGATTAAAAACTATTGTTAATTAGTCGAAGCGCATTTGAATCGAAATCATGAGGAAAGCTATTTGTCCAAGAGCTACTTTAATTAATTTATTTTCTCGATGATGTGTGACACCTGTCAACTCGCAGATAGATGAAACCTTAGGCTTTATCCTTCTCAGAAGGAGAAGATACTTGAGGGTGGTAGCTTACGAACCGAGTACGAAAGAGTTTCCTACCATCATACAATGGTTTCCTCACGATATTTGTCTTCACTGGTAGCTCAAAGTTCATTATTAAGATTTTAACCCACGCCCTTTTTTTTAATATCTTAAAACATTACTTACAGCGCCTTCTGACCCCAAACGAAGCAAAGCTTGGACTATGAGTGTCAGATAACTGATAGAATACTTAAATACTTTTTTTTGTAAATACATACTTATAATAAATACAGAACAACCAGACACAGAACAAACATTTGTTTATACCACGAAAAATTTTGGTCTTGGGTGGGATTTGAACCCACGCCCTTCAGCTCTTGGAGCAGACATACTACCAATGAACTAACAGGGCTGTCAAACAGGATGAAACAGGGCTTTGGCGAGTGAACCGATCGTGATAACCACTGATCTATCGTCGCTACAAAATATCGCTATCAGTTGTTTGAATTGTCTCCCAATACGCACTATATAAGCAAATATAAAGACGTATTCACGACAAAATATTTAACCAAAACCAAAAACTTCGTTTCTCATTATATTAAGTTTTCATAACCAAACCTGCCAAATATTGGTGGACGTCAAAACTATGCTGCAATATCGGAGCACCTCTCCAACTACCGTAGCCAAGTTTGCTAACAATTTGATATACAGGCGTAGTAATTAAATAACTTTATAAAAGCCAACGGTCGAGCTCTATTTGCCTTGGAGCGACAGTGTTTGAGTAGGTCTCTCTTTTACAACTTAAGCACCGTTTCCATTAACGAATTTTTACTGTACAAAAATTTGCAAATATTTAACTTACTAGCGATGTTTTATCTGCAGGTAGGATTCGACTATTATGACTATGGCAATACTATGTTTTACAGGCTAGATGTTTTGACTACAGCTCACTTGATGTTAAGCGACGGTGTGTTCGAAAATGGTACACACATCCAGTTTAGAATAGAAATGGCTTTTAAGTGAAGCTGCTAAAACGTACCGTTAGGTGCTTGGCGGCAGATTTTCGACTTGAGGGTGGGCGCTAGCCAGCTGAGTACTTCGAAGTAGGTACTTTACCACTATGCTATGGTTTCCCAACGATGTTTTTTTTTTTACCGGCAGCTCAAACTCATTGTTGGAATTTGAACCCACGTCCTTCCGAACGCGCTAATCACTAAGCTAACCCTAATATCGCATCGCTAAATATACCACTAGCGACGATTTTAAAGTATATTTTTTTCCAAAAATAAAACTAGTCATATAAGCTTAAGTAGTTTTGATCTGTAATTTGAAAATGATAGTAACAGTTAAATAATAAGAAGCCATACAATTTAAGCCATTTGTAACGATGATAGCTCAGTGGTTAGCGCGGTTGGTTCGCATGCCAAAGGGCGTGGGTTAAAACCCCAACAATGAGCTTGAGCTGCCGGTGAAGGAAAACATCGTGAGGAAACCATAGCATGGTGGTAGGGCACTTTTTAGTACTCGGCTGACTAGCTACCGCCTTCTAGCTAGGTGTGCTTTACCATCTTCGACCACACCTTCACTTAACATCAGATGAGCTGTGGTCAAACATCTAGCCTGCCAACCATTAAAAATATGTATTTATATGTATTTTATTGAAAAAAATAAACAACTTCATCGCAGTAAGAACGCCACTAAAGTAAACGAAGTGTTGTTTTGAACTAAAACTAATTTCGGTCACGACTGTGTGCGGTCACCTGTCCAAAGGGCTGTTATTTTAACACAGGAATTATGTTTGTTTTAGTGTTAAGCGATATTGTCCGGGTTCATAAATGTAAACTTCTGTTATGTAAGTGTTTGCTTTCGTGAATTGATGGCTTTGTATTTTTACATACTACCAATGAGCCAACAGCTTGTTATAATAAAACAGATAATTATGTAGGTATAGACAATACTGAGAACATAATTACTTCCACATAATAAACACATCAATAAGTTATCTTAACCTTTTCTTTATATAAATAAACAAATAAATTATCTTTACTTTTATAATAAGTTTATGCGAATTCACGTACCTACTTAATATTATGTTACTTTTAAAAGTGCGGAAATTTATCTTTTCCTGTCATCAGTTCGATTGATATAAATAAACCTTCTTCATTGAAAATGAAGAATTCGTTTTCACTATATCGACGGTATTAGAAGCTATCAGCTCCGAGCAGTGGACATTTACACGGATTCTGTGAAATGGCTTGGATCTCCGATGGCACGCTATCTAGACTGGTGCAGAGATGGGATGAAAATATAAAGGATTTTTTTATTCAGTTTGCCATAGTTTTGTGCTCTTTTTCTTTCCTAAATGTTTATGTTTACATTTGTGCACAGAAAATGTAAACTGTGTTCATTTGTAGAAAGTTTTATTGTCAGCAATTGATATAAGACACAATGTTTTTTTTGGATAAGCTGTATTTGAACTAAAGGTTAGTGATAATTTGTAGCGATAATAACTCAGTAGTTAGCGCAATCGCCTCATACGCCAGAGAGCGTGGGTTCAAATCGCAACAATGAGCATAAGCTGCCAGCGAGGAAAACATTGTGAGGGGACAATAGTATGATGGTGGGATACTTTTCATACTCGGCTGTGGTAATTCGCCTGCCAGCCTCAAGTTGAAACCGCGCACCAAGCATTAGGCGCACAAGCATCTAATGCTTGCCGGCAAATGTTGCCGTATTATTTTACTGTTGAAACTGTAGTAGTTTTGACACATTTGTGTTTCACTTAAACGGAATTACTCACGTTTAATAGATATTAAAAATATTCCTACATATCGGATATTTTGACTATGGATTCTGCCACATCTGGTGGTCTTCTTCATGGAGAAAAAGCTGAGTACGACACGTGCGTGGCATCGTCTTGCTTCACTCTACGAGCCGCTGCACGCCTCGCACGAGAACTGGTTCGTGCACGGGCACGAGTTTGGGGCATAGTTGGTTGGCATACCTAACGGTCTGTTTCGATGACCGCACCATCACTTTTCATACGATGAGCTGTGATCAAATAGCTCACCCAGTAAAGTATTTAAAAAATTTAGAAGAAAAATTAGCATTGTTGGGTCACAAGGCATAGCAAAAGATACTGACGTTGGTCTTTAGCAGTAGTATAAAACAAGAAGCGGAAGAGATGTTACCACTTGTATTGCACAATTTAGTCAAATATCTCGAAAAACAAAGATGAAAATCAATTAAAAGTAATCTAATTTCGGGGAAATCCGTCCATTGAAGATTACATTGGTCCATGTTTATTTTACACAAAAGATCAAAAGAAATTTAGCGTTCATTAAAATGTTTTTGCTAAAGAAATTAAACATGGTTTGTTTATAAATTATATTATTATCAAAACAGTACATGGCGATGTTAAGCAAAATAACAGGCAAATTGTTTTGTTACGATCAAACGCCAGTTCTCAAATGCCATGACGTTAATATTATATTTAGGACATCGGCCAACAAGTTAGTTAAAATGCTATTCTTATACAAAATGTAATACAAATTCAATCAAAAGCTAAGAATTAGAACAGCGTGAAAGGTGCTATTGTTTCTAAACTTAGATTTTGAAGATAAAATAGGTTATCTTTTTTACACAACTACGCGTCTGTCCAAAAAAGTGTAATCTTTTCAGGGTTCATTTATGTATATGAGTTTATTTTTTCCATCATAACATTGAAATGCCTGAACAGACTTGGATCTATGGGGTATCGTTGAAATCCTTGCATTAGGTTTTTTCTAGGTAAGTGTGCTTCATCTTAGACCTTACTATAAGCAGGGTGAGGTCAAACGCACACCAATTTAGAATAAAAATATCCCGAATGTCACTGATATAATTATATATTTTTTAATTAATCAAAATTTAGTTTTTTGGCAGGGCAATAGTGTTTTTTCTGTTAAGTGAGTGAAGTTAAGTGACGATAAACATACCTAGCATGTAATTCAGTATTAGTTTTTCAGTACTATTGGTACACACGCAGTTTTGATAGTAAAACAAAATAGTAATGTTTTACGCATAAAACGAGACCGCGCGCGTGCTTTGCACTTTGTTCTGACTCCTTAAAGAAGGCCACCGAATGTGGCTGAAACCATAGTCGGAGTATACGACATAATTAAGCGCCAATAATCCCGCATGATTAAAACAAAAAAATGTCAAAACCAAGTCATTTTTCATATTACAATAAGTTATCGTTTGGCTGTAGATCTTTAGATGGCAAATCATTAAAATACAAGCTGGTGAGATTACTAGTGACTAATCAAATGTCTCAAAGTAATGAGTACCAAAGTATTAATACCCTGGACTTTGATTTGGTACTCAAAGTTTCATCAAATGGTTCTCAAAGTTATAATTTGTTAAATAAATGTTATAATATAAGTATAAATTTACAATTAAAAAAATGCCGACTCCATGGCCTTAAGCCCAAACACGACTAGGTTTTAGGTATTTTAGTTTAACTACTTTACTAAATTGATACTTTTACTAAAATGATTTTTATTGAATTTCTATGGGACCATAACGTATATAAAAAAATAGCTTTTCAAATCGGTTTATAAATGACGGAGTTCTGAGGTAACAAACACAAAGAAAGAATACAATAGAATTAGGAACTTCCTCTTTCTTTGAACGCAGATAAAAACTTCAATGTATTTAGCGCTTGATAAATCTAATTAACAAATAAATTTGTATAATTTATAGGGTTATGCAGAAAGACGCAAAGATACGCCATACAGTCACACCTATAAAAGTCATATAACGACCGCACTATAAATATAAGTGCTGGCAAATTGATTACCCCAGACTATCTTAAACATTTTTACGACCACGTTTTGGTTTGTCGCTTGCGATAAAACGCGCGAAAGAGTTTAATGGCCATTTCTTACTAGACTGCCCTTGGAGCCAAGATTGGTAAATTTTTCGTCTCCCTTAATCCAACTATCGGACACATTAATATCAAATTAAAGAGGCGTATGAAGACATAAAATTTATGCGCACTAAAGATTTCGCCAAAATGTCTTTACGGGGCAGTAAATTTTGCTACGCTATGACTTAAGTATTGGAATTGTACTTACGTACCATGTCAGTTCAACTAAAATGCCAGAAATGTCACGTAATTTTAATATTTCAATATTTTTTTATATTGACATGTTTGTATATTGACATACCTTATTTTGACATGTAATCAGTGTTTTAAAACTCATTTAATGACATATATAAAACTTTGAAGGGGCTTGTAACATTGGTGTTATCAATAAAATATTTGTACCTATTTGTATTTGTAAACAAAATCAAGCGTTCATTAGATTTTTTTATTACTCTTACTATAATATTACAAAGAGGAAAGATTTGTATTTTTGTATAAAAAGAACAAACTTAAAAACTACTGAACCGATTTCAAAAATTCTTTCATCATGAATACCTGAGTATAATAGGCTATATTTATTGCCATAATTTAATTACAAAATAAATGTCCACTCGTACGAAGCCGGGACAGGCCGCTAGTTTACCATAAGAAGAAAGTTTCAATTACATCATCACCTTCAAATAATATTTTTCAGAAAGAGAAATATTTGGTTCATTTTCTTCAAAATTATCGGGTATTTCCCGATAGGTTCGTTGCAAACAAATGAAGGAGTCAAGTTTTTCAGGTTAAAAAATCACGAGCGCGAAGAAGCGCGAGTGATTTTTTAACCTGAAAAACTTGACGACTTTATTTGTTTGCAGGGAACCTTGAGGGAAATGCCAGATAATTTTGAAGCTCGTGTGGTATTCGGGGGATTATTTTTCCGTCCCAAATGTCGGCCAATAGAATTGCACCATTCGACGTCACGTGGTACAACGAGAAAATTTTCAAAAAATTATCAGTATAATACCATGTAGGTTGTACCACGTGACGTCGAATGGTGCAATTCTATTGGTCGATATTTGGGTCGGAAAAATAATCAGTAGAATTTCCTTCATCTACAGCGATGTTAGTTGACATTTTTACAACTCGACGCTCTTACTAGACGCTTTAGGTATCGTG
This sequence comes from Biston betularia, assembly GCA_905404145.2. Taxonomy (NCBI): domain Eukaryota; kingdom Metazoa; phylum Arthropoda; class Insecta; order Lepidoptera; family Geometridae; genus Biston; species Biston betularia. The sequence continues at coordinate 2,916,327 of FR989863.1, forward strand.
TCTAAAGCAATAAAGTTTTTTTCTATTATTTACATACATGAAAGATAGCCTCAAACCACTGATGACATAGCATATATATACACTTGGTGGTAGATTTCTTTAGCAGGAAGTTGTCTAGTTAGGTACCACCGCAGTGCCAGATATTCAGTGTGTAAACATTACTATGTTCCGGTTTGAAGGGTACTGCAGCTAGCAAAATTACTGGGCTGTTGAGACTAACCATCGAAAGTCTCAAAGTAATGAGCGCCAAAGTAGCGATGCCCCGGACTTTGTTTTGCTACTCAAAGTTCTGTGTATTGCTGCAATGGTCATGGATATGCGTTATCTCTTACCATCAAGAGAGCGCATCGTTCGTCGCATAACATTTACATTACAAAAAATACATGAAAGAGTAATTTATGCCTTTTATTTGGAAGCTTTAACCAGGTCAATGGAAAAATATAAATCGCTATATATCTTGGCAAGAAAAGTAACATTCGATAGAAAAAACATATCACAGTTATATTTTATATTATATATGCTATATTGCTACATTATGCTTATTTAAATTTTCTGTTAACTTACTTTTATTTTGAAGCAAGAAATTGTGGTAACAAACTGTCAACAAAAAAAAGAAAACCCCAAAGAGGTTTTTCGTATATTTTTTTTGAAAATATACCAAAAAAAAATGTTGTTATATTACTATATCTAATCTAGTGAATTAATGGATTTGAGCATCTTCCAAGTGTTGGTTTTCTGTGGCTAGTGTTTTTTTTTTAATTTTAGTTTATACTTGTGTAATGGCTTCTTAACGCTTTCATTTTATTGTTTTATTGTAAACAAGCCTTTGAACAAATACAATTGACAGCCCCGTTGGCTCGTTGGTAGTATATCTGCCTTGAGAGCTGTAGGGCGTGGGTTCGATTCCCAATCAGGGCAAACATTTTGTGAATAAACAAATGTTTGTGCTGTGTCTGGGTGTTGTGTATATATTATAAGTATGTATTTACAAAAAAAAAAGTATTTATGTATTCTATCAGTTATCTGACTTCCATCACACAAGCTCTGCTTAGTTTGGGGCCAGATGGCGCTGTGTGTATAGTCCTACGATATTTATTTTTATTTATTTTATTTTAATTGGATCAATCAAATCAAGCGGTAAACGCATCAGATGGCGGTGTGTCGTAATTTATTGACTGAAACCCGTATCGAAGAAAATAAAGTGGAAACATAAGGTACAGACCAAAGCTTTTAGATGAAGGCAATATTTTGTACAATGAGACTATTTTCTTGGAATAGACAGAAACTCTTTATTGTGTACACAGAAAATAGAGAAAAAAGTATAGAAAATGATCTTATGGACTAGTGCCACAAATGGTGGCCTTATCGCTAAAAGCAATCTCTTCAAAACAATCCAGATTAAAAAATACGATACATCTTAAGAACAGATGGGAGATGTCGTAAAACTATTAAGTTCAATAATTTAAACAAATTAAAATAATACATATTTGTAATAAGTGATAAAATGTAGAAAAAAAATATGTATTTGGCTTTTAAAACGAAATATAATTATACATATACTAGCTACCCGCGCGGTCAAAGATAACGAAGTCTTATTTAAATTTCCAACGCTTATTATATACCCTTAGGAGTGAAATTTTCAAAAATCCTTTCATAGTGCACACCTCGTCACCTAAGGAACATTTGTGCAAAATTTCACGCTTCTAAGCCCAGCGGTTTCAACTGTGTGTTAATGGATTACTCAGTGAATCAGTCAGTTTCTCTTTTGTATATATAGATAAATGTATATTTATTAATATAGGCTGTAATACCTACCTGCTGTATATACCTATGTACATAAATATTAAACAAAAACAAAATAAAAAGCATTATTAGCAGCGAGGTAGGTACATATCTGATACAACTAACAGCAACATCAACTTACGATAAACATTGAGACTAATAATGCAACTTCACTTTGTAATATGTGGTTGAGTCATAACTAGCAAGACAACTTAAACAACAACTTGAGATTTCAACTTTAAATGAGGTAATCGGGTAATAATCGCTCGAACTCTTCGTGTTTTTTTACTCATAGCGCCATCTGAACCCAAACTAAGCAGAGCTTAAGTAATAATAACTTAGACTTTGGCTCTACTTTTGAAAGCTGTCTATGCCAAAACCAATGAGTTTTAGCTTAGTGAGAACAATACTATCCTCCATAGTTTTCTATAATGGTTGACTAGCTAGGTGATTCACAGCTCACCTGATGTTAAGTGACGGTGTGGTCGAAGATGGTAAAGTACCATTAGATGCTTGGCGGCAAATTTTCAAATTGAGGGTGGTGGCTAGCCAGCTGAGTACTACCCTACCACCATGCTATGATTTCCACACGATGTTTTTCTTCACCGGCAGCTCAAGCTCATTGTTGGGGTTAAAACCCAAGCCCTTCGGCGTGTGATCTGACCACGCTAACCACTTAGGTATCATAGCTACAAAAGTACCTAACTCTTTTCCAACAACATGTTTATTTATAGAAATTAAAAAGCTGTTATAGGTAATCGAATAAAGTCAAATTTGGTCTGAAAAACTTTGTTTATTACAACTTTTGTTTTGGTGTAACAGCGTAACTTAGTAAAATTATTTCCATCTTTTGCTGATGTTTTTCATTCCCAAAAATTAACTTATTTCTCAGTCCCGAGACTGTATAAAAATGTCGCTTTATTTATAAATGATCTTTGTCCCCATTTGTTATTCCAACGCTAACAAGATAAAAGTTTGTTGGCATTTTAATCTCTTGTTTTAGAGCTTTTTCAAGCTTTCGGATTTAAAGCTTTGGTGTATGGGCGTGATTTTCAACCTCTATTTAAAATATTTTAATTTGGATTTAAAATTGAGCTTACATTATTACGTGACTTACAATATAAATGATCTGTTCGTTTCTTTTTTCATTATAAGGTAATAAAGCAACAAAATTGTTTCTGAATCTCTCTCGAAGGTATAACTTGCTGTTAAACCTGAATCCAAATCAGCCATGTTTTTTTATAACTATAAGCCATAGTCTACCACGCTAGCCAAGTGGGGGTTGGCAGGTTTCACTAACCTTCGAGTTTTTTATGAACTCTCCGACATGCATTCTAATAAATTTGTTTAGTATTTATTTGTAGATGGAAACAATATTTTAAAATTAACACAATGTACGCGGTAGAATTCAGGCATGGAGCAATTGGCAAAAATGTTAATCTATTCATCAGTAAGTTAATTTGCATAACTCAAGGATGTATTTATATCAATACTTAATAATGAAAGTGCTCGTACAAGTACAAAACCAGATTGAAGCATTAAGCCATTACATTTGTTGTTTCCTGATATTTTCGACAGTGATCCTAGTTTTATCATATAAAAGGTGTGTAATTGTGAAATACGACATCATTCTTTTTGCATCAGCCGTCGTAGTCGCAACAGTAAAAAAAATCAACATGGTTGCGAAGGTAAATTTTCTTATGATCTTATCTATTTATATATTAATTTGTTTCTACTAATATGGTAATAATAATATTTAAGTTTTTTTTTTGTTCGAGTAAAAATATCAACGTCATTATAAATAATTCATTGGTTAACTAAAAAAGTTATTAATTATGCACTTACTTATTTGCTTCAGATAATAAAATTGTACAGCAAATTTTTTTCTACCAATAATACTTATTACTGAAGTAACATATTATTTATTATTTAATTTATATTTTCAGTTCGTCGCTTTCTTTGCGCTGGTCGCCGTGGCGTCAGCTAGCAACTTCAACAGCTTCTCATACAGCGTGGCGGATCCCTATACTGGTGACTTCAAGAACCAGATCGAGGCTCGCGTTGGTGATAACGTCCAGGGCCAGTACTCTCTACTGGAGTCGGATGGCACGCGCCGCACCGTCGACTACGCCGCGGGTGCAGAGGGATTCAACGCTGTTGTCCGCAAGGATCCCGCTCTCATCGCTGCCGCTCCTATCGCCACTCCGCTCGCTGCTCCGCTCTCCTACGCTGCTCCTATCGCCTCTTCGCTCGCCGCTCCGCTCTCCTACGCTGCTCCTATCGCCTCTCCGCTATCCTACGCCGCTCCCATCGCGAAACTCGGCGCTTTCCCCTATGCCGCTCCTGTGGCAGCTTCTTTCCCATACGCTCGCTATCTCTACTGAACGGAATGATCACTTTATTGTAAATATCGTCTGTAAATAAATGTTTTTAGTTCCTTATTATGCACCTTTTTTTATCACTACTTACTGTCAAATTCAAAGTAAAAATAATTCAAATTATTGTTGATAATAATATGATCACATAATATTTTTTTAAATATTGGGCTGACTGAGGGTTGCTGCTGCTGTTAAAATAAAATGACTATGTTTATAAAAGTCAAAACATACACTAAATTAGAATTAAATAATATATATTATAATACAAAAAACCTTTATTGTACATATATGAGTTGGGCATTATAACATATAAGAGTTTAACTTAAAATAGTAAAATTAATAAGCGAGTACAACGGCGGCCTTACTATCAACTTAAACTAGATGGCGTTGTACAGTATTAAGTCATGATAATGTTTTGCGGTCGTTTAGTTTAGAGTTAGTACAATATTAATAAAAGAATAAGCGAAAGTTAAACAAGATAATCTTCACAAATGCAGATCCTGTACACGGAGACATTTTAAATTCCACTCACTTTAAAGTGTGGCCAGTTTGAATGTAATTTGGAAAAAGATAGCGGGTGAAACCGCGGGGTGCAGCTGTTACCAGATGAGCCTAAAATAATAGTGTGAGATTCATTCACATAAACGCTTTGAAGCTAATAAATAGGCCAATTAACTATGCTATTAAACCATCCGGAATTATATCAGTATCATTGTTTAAATAATTTATGCATAATCTTGACATGGTAGTAATTGCTAGATTAATAAGCATTAATAGACAAAAGGTATTCAACACAACATAATATTATGTTTCATAAGAGTATAAATTAAATTTTGAATAAGAAACAAACTATTTGGTTTAATAATAAACTATTTATTTATAGTTTACAATACATAAAACGAATGACTTTCTATTTATTTAAATTTACAGGGTTATTGAGTCATGCCCTAGACTTGGTTTTACTATTCAAAGTTCTATGTATCGCTGCAATCGCCATGGACATGCATTATCTCTTACCTTGGAGAGCGTCTCACTCTTCTCATAAATTGTACATCAATAAAAAGCAAATTTAAGAATTAAAAAAAACTCACAACGGTTAAAAAGTAATTGTCACCTATCTAAGATGCACCAATGAAACCCGAACACATAACTGAAAACTGCATCAAAATCGAAGTGTTACGGTGATAACTCAGCTCCCTGGTGAGTTGTCACCGTAACACTTATCTAAGAACATTTCCCAATTAAATGCAAACCCATAACTGAAAACTGCGTCAAAATCGGACTAGTAGTTTTGGAGAAAAATGGCAACATGTATTTGCACAAACAAACATCCTCCCACCCCAAACTCATAATTATACCGTCTCCGTTCCGTCGTGGTTAAAAAAGATAAAATATAAAGTTGAAACTTACTTTTTAATCCACGTTAAAATCCATAAAGATAAAACATAACATCAAAAATGTTCCGTAAGAAGATTTTAATGTAATTAAGCAACTCATAAAATTATATTAGCCTCTGTATACAATTTTCCTATAAAGAGAGTTTCAGGTTCAATATAAGTACGGGTAAAGTGCGGTAAATACTTTCAAGACGTCTGAAGTAATGCTACAAATCATCTCAAACATAATCAAACAATTTTACACATAAATACTGACAACTTTTACTTCCACGGTAAACTCCAAAAAGATCTTCGAGGTATGAGTTACTTTAATAACTCATACCACAAGAATAATATTATACAGGGTTATTTGAGGCCTGAATTGTATTAGACTAAAAGGTACCCATATAGGTAACATTGTTAAAATATAACATTGTACCCATTTATGAAATACTATTAAACTTTAAAATCGCCAAAAAACATCAGCTCAGCCAGGTAGGGTAGGTGATTTTTTAAACAATTAGTGCTAAACTAAAAAACTAATTCATAAAAAATGTCAGCACGATGTGTACAATGATACAACGGCTTAGTACTCCCCAAGGATATATTCCTGTATACTGTGATAAAAATAAATATCGCTGGTCATTTCACACAGCGTCGTGCTACGAGGATATAACAGATACATTTATATGATAGAAATCTTTTATACTTTTTTGTTGCAAATCCATACTTATAGAACCCTTTGACACAGAACGGGCATTTTGTGTTCGTCACACACACACCTGTCATATTGGAACATTTTTTTTGTTGGCAGAATAAGTTTTCAAGCACTACTAGAACCCGCCTGATTTCAAATGGTTAATTGCCAAATATAATTTTAACGTTACGTCATCTCAATTTTGAGCGATCCTCATTGTTTTAATTACAAATAAAAACATTCTTAGCAATTTCTGGAACTATTTATTAAAGCCAGTATTAACAGTTAAATGATCATTCTGTTCAGTAGAGGTAGCGAGAGTAGGGGAAAGGAGTAGCCAGGGGAGCAGCGTAGGGGAAAGCGCCAAGTTTCGCGATGGGAGCAGCGTAGGAGAGCGGAGTGGCGATAGAAGCAGCGTAGGAGAGTGGAGCGGCTAGCGGAGCGGCGAACGGAGTAGCGATAGGAGCGGCAGCGATGAGGGCGGGATCCTTGCGGACAACAGCGTTGAATCCCTCAGCACCCGCGGCGTAGTCGACGGTGCGGCGTGTGCCGTCCGACTCCAGCAACGAGTACTGGCCCTGGACGTTGTCACCAGCGCGAGTCTCGATCTGGTTCTTGAAGTCGCCAGTATAGGGATCCGCCACGCTGTATGAGAAGCTGTTGAAGTTGCTAGCTGACGCCACGGCGACCAGCGCGAGGAAAACGACGAACTGAAATTTTAAATAATTAATTAGTAGATTATTCAGGATCAATTGGCTTATTTCAATATACACTACTGAATGGAGACCGTTCAGTAATTTACAACATCAATTGAATTGCTTTATTTGATCAATGTTCCGAATAGATTTAGGTGGTAGGTATATGTTTCAACGACACAATTTTAATTAAATACCTTCGCAAACATTTTGTAAGATTTGTTGTTACTGCGACTACGTCGGCTGATGCAATACGAATGATGCCGTATTTCACAATTACGCACCTTTTTATACGACAAAATATACATGTCTAGAATAAGCAGGAAGCAGAAAAAGTTGTTATCATATTTTGTTTGAAGGATTTATTCTGATATAAATAGACAACATATACTTTTATACAAGTAATTGAAATAACGCTAACGCTAAATCGACGAAATTATTATTCTTTACAACAGTTTCTAAATATAACTTTCATTTTAATTAAATCTTCAACTAGGTATCAAGTTCAGGCTCGTCGGTTTCATTCAATTACCTATTTACTCGTATAAAAGTAATAAAAATCTAACATAGTAAAAGTTAGTATTAATAAACTGGCAAATGATAGAAATTTCTTACTCACTCTATGATGGATGAAATATCCGTCCTTCGGTCCAACCCCATTCGTAAACGGTAGAATACGGTGGCGGAGCGAAGTTTCTCCTCAAGCACCCTTCAACGTTTACGGCCCGAGACAATATTGCCAGTTCGAGCTGATAAATAAAAAGTTTCCTTGTGAACAGTTTTTTGTAACGCATTCGTAGTTTGAGTAGAAAATTGTGTCGAGAAATAAACCTACCCTATTTCTGTAGATTTTTTGCGAGTTCAGCTTTTCATTACTTGAATGCTTTGAAGACATGTTCTTGCTTTTAAGTTTACTTAGTCCTTTAATCATTTGGTATTATATTATGTACCTATACGAATTAAATAAACTCGGAGGTTGTAAGTTTTGTCTGAATTTAATGATTTTTTCGAGAATTTAATCTTTTATTTCGTCTGGTACCTAGTGAATTTTACTGATATTTTTGTAGAAAACGTTGCAGTTTTTATTTTTAACCTTTGAATCCATAATCAAACTTTCTGGAAGCAATATATCTACGACTACACTCGTATTACGGGATTTCACTAAATTTCAGTTTGCCATTGGCAGACAATATCCGGTGTCGTTAAAATAGCAATAAAACATTCATGAAACCTGAATAGTCAAATACGTGATAGAAATCTTCTTGGTTTGCTATTCGATTTAAAATGATTGAGGGAAAGCTGCCAACATTGAAGATGAAAATTTTAATACGAAATAAGTTTTGACTGGGTAAAAAAAGTTTTGAGTTTTGTTTTTGCGATTATTGATTTTTAGACATTTTTATTTTTGTTATTAATTTACCTTTTCAATATTATTATTATCTGAATAACTTAAATCATGCAACTTGCTTGTAATTGACTAAAAGTATCAAAATATTTTTTTCAAAATAACTCTCAAGTTACCTAACCCAACAACTCCTATTCTCCAGGTAGTAGATATTTTTTGGCATTTCACATGTAATTAAAATACGTTATGCATTTACCATTTATTAGTATCGAGTATTACAATTCGGTATGTAAAGTTTTTTTTTGTATTTATTTTATATTTTTTACTGATAGTAAACTTTATTTTATGAAACTAATTTGAATATTTTGGCTTTCTATGCGGTAGTTTAATTCTAATACATTTTCAAACTTTTTATAGTTGTGACGTCATAACATTGGCTGAATATGTAAAATATGTACTTTTTTAGGCACTGAAAGAATCCTTCCAAGGACATGACGTCATTAGAGGTTAATTGAAAGTCAAATTTATTTTATGTATTTTATTAAAATAAACCCCGTCTCATAGTTTAAAGAGTTTTAAACGGAAAAATCATGTACAGGAATGTAATATTTCGAAATGGTTTTGGAATCAGCAAAGTATTTTTTTTCTTTACATACCGAATTCTATTTTTATATAATACTAGCTCCGCCTCGTGGTGTTACCTGCTACATGTTTTCGGGATAAAAAGTAGTATATGTATTAATCCAGATTGTAAGTTACTTCTATACCAAATTTCATCAAAATCTATTCTATAGTTTTTGCGTGAATGATAGATAGATAAATATAGATAGATATAACTCTTTATAGTGCACATCACAAATAGAAAAGAGTACAGAGAACAAAAAACCTTATAAACTAGTGCCACAAGTGGCGGCCTTATCACTAACAGCGATCTCTTCCAGGCAACCGACATAGACATGAATAAGTAACAAACATAGGCATAGATACTCACAAAATTTCTCATTTATAATATTAGTAGGATTTTCAAACAAATGACAATTAAAGTCAATGTCGAATTCAATGATCCCATAAATGCGGTAAAGACTTTACGTTAATTTTGTATCGAATTAAAAAATACTACGCATATTACGTTTTGCCTAATTATATTTAAACTTTTCTTCACTGCATGCAGCGTAGCGTTATAACAAAAGCGCAACCACTTGTTTCAACTGCCTACAAAACCTACTTAACCTTTATATTTTAAAGTAGCAGCTAAATAACCTTTAATTTTCCGATCAGTTGAGCATGAGAACGCGATCAGAAATAAATAGGACGATACTAAAATAGAAATTTCCAATATCTGACCTCTGAAGGCTTGGAGTGCCAGCTTGGAGGGCTGGGTTGCAGCGTCGAGTGGGGTGTAGTGTGTACTTCAAGACTGTTATTTGAGTGGTGCTCACTGGGGTCAGATATTTTATTTGTTTCGTAGTACTTACTTATTTTTGACACGAGCTGCCCACTTTAAATGGCAGGAAGCAACAAAACGATTAAGTTAATTTCTTTAAGTTACTTTTATTAGAATAGAATATAACTTTATTGTACACCAAAAATAAATTACAATGAAACACAGATCACAATGAATACAAATATGAAACGAAAAAAAGAAGATAAATAACAAAACAATATAATAGATACTTGATGTATAAGGGCGGTCTTATCGCCTACAGCGATTTCTTCTAGACAACCTTTGGATGGAAAGAATATTGTTTATTATATATTTGTTTGTTGTTTATTGGTTTATTAAGGCTTGTGTAGATAACAAACGCATAATATTGCGGTTATCTAAGTGGGAGTTATATCAGCTTTTTCCAAGATGCTCTTCTGTTGGTTAGAGATAACGTATGCTTATGACTCTTGCAGGGTTAAAAAGAACTTTGAGTAACAAAACAAAGTCCAGGGCATCACTGCTTTGGCGCTTATTACTTTGAGACTTTCGACCGAGTCTAATTATAATAATTAATTTCAATAGCTGCAGTACTCTTTTTTCTATATTTTAAGCTGGTTCTTATATTACGTGAATGATAATTTATTATCAAACAAAAAAAAATTCAAAGTCACAGAAAAGTACAAATATTTTCTCTCATTTTTTAAAGTACCGGCGAGGTTCATTTTATCTGTGGCCTTCCCTCGCTGCCAATCGCGACATACGATCCGAGCACGTATTGGCCTGCCTACCCCAGACTATCTTGTCTATTCTGAGACCCATATTTTCCTATTGTGCAACCAACTAGGGATTCGATTGTACCAAAACGTGCGTGCTCGCAAATTGAAGTGTAAATCTACTTGTTATATTGCAATGAGATGGTTTTACGGTCTGCTGTTTCTTTCGAAAGATATGTTTCTTACAATACTATTGAGACTGGATGAAATTGATAGTTTGTTTCAGAGAAGGTTTTTTGGCTGAGTTTTTTTCTTAGCGATTTTTGGCATTTGTCGTTCGATTTTCTTTTCTGTGGTTTTATCAAAAGGGTATCGACGATACCTTGTTGTTTTTTTTAACTATACCGCCTAAAAGGCATTATTTTGTTTATGGTATCTAATATTGAAATCTTTGTTGTAAGTGCTTACTTTGATACAACGTAACTGTATTTTTTTTAATGTCAAAGTAATGAGACTAACGTTTTCCTGATGGTAAGAGATAACGTATGTCTATGATTATTGCATCAATACACAGAACTTTATGTTGCAAAACAAAGTCCCGGGTGTCGGCTTTTTTTTTATTTTTGTCTCTTGTCTTTAGTTGTCTTGTTGAGATTTCAACCCAAGCCTTGACATAAAAATTAACATACCTATCTCAATTTTACCTTTTTTATTTATAACCAATTTTATTTATAAACTTACAAAATAAAAGCATTATGAAATAAAAAAGTAGGATATACAAAACAAATTTTTAAAATAAAAAATAAAAAAATGTTGATCATAAAAACAGTCACGATTGACAAAGTCATTTAATAAAAATACAGAACTGTATCTAATATAGACATAAAAAAAAATCTTCGAAAAATAATCGCTAAAAATATTCTTTATGGTAAAATGAACTAGCATTTCTCAAGAACTCACTTTATGGTAATTGGCAGTGTTATACACCTTACCTGTCGTGATTTGGTGATAAAATCAGAATAAATACATTAAACAGTACCTAACCAGTAGGACTACTTGTAATTGGCATACTGTACCGTTTTAGTCTAGAAACAATAAATAAATAAATAAATAATAAGCATAGCAATATAGCCAATATTTACTTATTCTTCGATATCGAGTGTCCAAACAAACAGCTGTGGAAACAGTGTCAAGTTGCAGAGATGTCCAAAGGGAGACGGTGCTATAAATAGACTTTAGTAGACAAATACCAGACACTGTTCATTTGAGCTGTGAGAGAAATGCTTGATTGAGCTACAGATCATTTTGTGCTAGAATTCACTCCTTGCCATTACCTTAGAGACTAGATTAGACTAGTTATGATCTGTATTGAAAATTGCTGTGAAAATTACACATATGTTTGCAATCCTTAATAATCTCCTTTTTTCTAATAAAATCCTTTGAAAATTTTAACGTTTATTATTAATTTAAACACAACACATAGTGATTTTGTTAGTAAAAATTAAAAAAAAACTATAGTTTTTTTTAATCTAAATGTAACAATTTTAATACTCCGTGGCGACTAAATAAACAATAATAAATAAATAAATTAGTATCGTAGGACATTACACACAGCGCCATCTGACCCCAAACTAAACAAATCATGTGCTATGGAAGTCAAATAACTGCTAGAATTACTTTTTTTGTAAATCAATAGGTAAGATAAATACATATAGGTACTCCTTTTTAACAACACACGACACGACGTTTTTACACGACTGCCCAAAAAGGAGTGTTATATTTACAGGGATCATGTATGTGTGTGAGTTTCTTTATTCCACCATAACTTCTAAAAGTGGATGGGGTATCATTATCTCTCATTATCTCTACCTCATCTAGAAAGAAAATTGCTTTATTTTATACAAAAAAAAAAAAATGTCACGGCTCCTTTAAAAAACATTGTGAATCAATAAAGAAAATATCTTAGATCGTTTTTTTTAATTATTGTGTTTGTTAAACACACATAACACTTACCTATATTTTCCTCAGCTACTCTAAACTGAATATTTCAATGACATTATTCTGCTTACATTTAAATCCTTTTCTAACCGAAACATGATGTAATTGTCACTACATTGTTGTCCTTAGAATCCTTTGAGTTTATACAACAAATCAATAGTTACGGCTACGACCAAGTTCAGAGTTGGGAATCAACCCTTATTGGACTCTAGATGGGAAAGATAACTCGCCAAGCCATTTCGATGATCATTAATCACAGCTGAAGCTGAAGTTTGCGAGTCGATGCCAAAATGTAAAAGTAACCAAATGATGTGATTATGTAGGTTCTATCACAATACATGACCTTTTGTGTGAATTCATCAATACTTGAAACGGAATGTCGACCATGATATATGATGCTAGATACCTATATCTAGCGTACATAGTTACTGCTACCACTTTGTTATATCACACAAAAGTATTGTATCTATATAACTTGCACTATATATACGTGCGTATATAATTGGGATATCCTACTATAATAAATAAATATCGTAGGACTATACACACAGCGCCATCTGGTCCCAAACTAAGCAGAGCTTGTGTGATGGAAGTCAGATAACTGATAGAATACATAAATACTTTTTTGTAAATACACACTTATAATACAGAACACCCAGACACAGAACAAACATTTGTTTATTCACAAAATGTTTGCCCTGAGTGGGAATCGAACCCACGCCCTACAGCTCTGAAGGCTACTACCAATGAGCCAACGGGGCTGTCGCCGCAAACATAGTCACACAAATTCCGCTATGGTTATACGCTTTGCCTATATCACTAACTACTAACGTGAAGTCGCACACGTATTATGGGAACTTATAGACATAATAACATCCAGTTTTCCAGACACGTACGATCTCGTAGCTACAGTCAGCTGTACTATTAAAATCATGTTACTAGAAAAAAAAATAGTATACAAATTTTCGTTTGAAAATTTTCCAGTAAACAAATAGGGTAACAACGTCCAGTGCCTATTATTTACTTATGACAGAAAATTATTAATTTTATTCTTAAATAAATAAATAAATATCATAGGCGTCACACACAGCGCCATCTGACCCCAAACTAAGCAGACTTGTGCTATGGAAGACAGATAACTGATAGAATACTTAAATAGTTTTTTTTTGTAAATCCATACTTATCAACTTCAAAAAGGTGGAGGTTCTCAATTCGACTGTACATTTTTTATGTGTGTTTGTTACACTATAATTCCAATTATGAATCGATTTTGATGATTCTATTTTTGCTTGGTAAATCATACTTCAGAGGTGGCCCCTTATAAATTTTATCGAAAACAATCAAGCGGTTTTTAAAAAATTTACAGAAATCTAATAATGATTGTTGATATTTACGTTTACTCCGAAACCTCGCTGTTTTATTGGAGCAGTGCATTTAGTTGGCCTAAGGGTCATGGAGCCGATTTTTTTTTTTTTCTTCAAGGATATTTATGTTGCTAACTGTACCCAGTAGCTCTCAGTGGTAAACCAGACGAACCTTGAAGTGAACTTCACTTAGGGGCCAGCATTAAAAGCAAATTATACTTATTGGAAATTTTACGTGACCTTTTATGATAGTTTGATACCATCATCATTTGCAGCTATCGACTTTGATCGATCGACTGCCTGTTAGCTCGTTTGTTAGCAGCTCCGCTTTACAAGCTGTAAAAATATATATTTTTTTTTAATGTGAAAAAGTGACTAACCTGCGACGCATCACCTGGCCACTGCCGTTAGTTAGTATAACGTTTTTTTTTTAAATATTTGTATTTACAAAACTTAACTGTCGAGGATAAAGTTGAAAAATAATTTAATTTGACACAAAAAGCTCGCGAAACTTGGCAGCAAGTTCAAGTTGGTACAAAACCCACAAACAATGATGATAGGTAGGTACCTAGTACATTTTTATGATTAATTAGGAGTTTGCTCCTTCTCATGGTGTCAGATTTATTTTGAAGAGAATTTAATAGGTGAATCAGAATTTAATATTTTGTAAAATATATTGTGTATCAAAGAATTCCTTGTCCGGAGTCTGACAGATTACATGTATAACGTATGCAATTTCATTGTTATTTTGAATTGAACAAATTGAAATTTAAATATAAAAATAACCATTGGACTTTCTTAGATTAGGTTGATTCTATAAATTTGTAAATAGTAGTGTAGGTAGTAGGTAGGTAGTGTAGGTATTCATTTTAAGATATTAAATATATATTTTAACAGTTGTTATTTGTTTATAATTTTAGTTAGTTTGTAAATTAATTTCACTGTCAGTACTTCAAAGAATCTTGAATATATTTATCATTGTATAATTTTTTTTTATGGTTGTCATCCTAGTTGTTTGACCACAGCAAACCTGATGTTAAATGACAGCGTGGTCGAAGATGGTAAACCCACCTAGCCTGGAATGAAACTGGATTTTAAGTGAGGCTGCCGAACACACCGTTAGATGTTTAGCGGCAGATTTCCAAGAATTTTTGAATGTAATATTATAAAAGTGAAAGTTTGTATGTTTGGATATTTGTTACTCCATCACGCTAAAACAGCTGAACAGAATTTGATGTAATTGTATTACCCGGGTTAACAATTATAAAAATACTTTACTCACCGGAAAATGTTAGGTCACCAAAGATTACGAGGAATTATTTACGAGGCATTCAGAATTATTAACTTTTAGTAAATTTGAAGAATTGAAAAATTTACGACGCATACTCGTACGTCGCGGGTAACAGCTGGTATAGAATAATATATTAATTTTATTAACCTAAAATTTCAAGAGCAAGGCAAATTCGTACCAGAATGTATTATTGTGAAAGCTTCTTATTCCACTAGCTTGGACCGCGTTTATTGAAACGGAAACCAGCAATATGAATCAATAGACCTTCCATTTGGAACAACCCGATGCGGGAGGAATATTAAGAGTAGGATAGTTTAGGAAAACACGCATCTAATGTTGTTTTGCTGACGCCTGAAGGTTGATTTGGGTATTATTTTACTTATTATTTAGCAAACAGCGTAAGACATGATGAAGTGACGATATACTTAAGTTAGCTGGCGGTGGATGGAACCGAAAAGTCGAATATCGGGCTGAGTAGCGTAGCGTGTCTTGGGTGAGGCTTATGCCCAACTGTGAATTTCGATAGGCTGATGATGATGATGATTTTTATTTTGTAGCAACCTCAGCTTCTCGCGGACGTATAAACCTTTCGAAATGCATCTTAACTGCACTTCAACTTAACTTATTTGATTCTACTTTCATTGTACGAATGGCTAAAAACTGGAATGCGGTACATGAGTGGATGTTCCCGTACAGATAGGCACAGTCTGGGCTTTTCAAATCGAGCGTGCATCATTTGTTTATTTATTTATTTATTTATTTATTTATTGAGGAAAAAACGGGTACACCCGATAACAATTACCTCTCATCATTACCGCCTCAAATGTGGGTTAAGTCTACATTTACATTTGTTACTAAAACTAATAATTATTAGATATAAAAGTGAAAGGAACTCAGTTTGTGTCTTTCTGTCTATTTGTTACCTTTTCACGGCTAAAGGGAATAGATGAAAGATGATTCTTGGGGACAGAAATGGCTACATTTTTCTCAAAACGAGCTTTAAATAAAAAATCTGATAAAACATTGAGAATTTTGTGATTGTTTAATCTATGACGCTCACTCACATCTTGTACTTAGGTTTTTTATAGTTGATATAATAGATGTTTGACTACAGCTAACCTGATGTTTAGTGATGGTTTGGTTGAAAATGGTAATTGCACGTAGCCTGGAATGGAACTGGCTCTCAAGTGAGGATACTGGAACACACAGTTAGCTAAGATTAGCGACAGATTTTCAACTTGAGGGTGGTAGCTAGCCAACCGAGTAGCTACTATAAAGTATCTTACCACCATACTATGGTTTCCTCACGATGTTTTCCTTCATTGGCAGCTCGAGCTCATAGTTGGAATTTGAACCCACGCCCGTGTGAACCGACCGCGCTAATCACTGATATATCATCGCTATACAACTGATTTATGGTAAACGCCTGTTAAAAGTTTAATAACAAAGTCATAATGAAGCGTTTGCCATAATTATTTATGTACAATTTTTCTGTTATTACGTAATTTTACGTAAAATAGTTTTGTTTGTCTAAGATTGATAGCATTATAAGCAAGACTTCAGTAATCTTAGTACACTTAGTACACCGAGAGACAGCCCTGTTGACTCATTGGTAGAATGTCTGCTTCAAAAATTATAGAGCGTGAGTTCGATTCCCACCCAGGACAAACATTGTGTGGTATAAACAAAATGTTTCTTCTGTGTCTGAGTGGCATCAGTTATCTGACTTCCAGAGTACAAGCTTTGCTTAGTTTGGTGTCTTAGTCTTTTTTTTTATGTAAATGTAATGAGACGAACGATGCGCTCTCCTGATGGTAAGAGATAACGCATGCCCATGACCATTGCAGCGATACACAGAACTTTTAATAGCAAAACAAAGTCCGGGGCATCGCTGCTTTGGTGCGCATTACTTTGAGACTTTCGATGGTTAGTCTTAATAGCCCAGTAATTTCGTTGTTGGTACGGTACGGTACAACTCGGACTTGGCCGTTTTTTATTTAAGAGTTTTTAGGTATGTAGTTTTTCTGACGATGTTTTTCAATGTTTTAAGGTGGTTTGATTTCCATACAAATAAATTATTGCCATTTATGGACAAATGGAGCATAATTTTACAGTGAAATAATTAGAGCTACTGGCATTTGTTTTGGTCTTTATTTGCGGTAAATTACAATTGCTTGAATAAAACAGTAGATTATAAGCATAATCAATTAAAAAAAATCAATAATAAATTCAAAAATCATTCATAAATTTGATTTTATGCTGATAATCTACTGTTTTATTCAAGCAATCGTGATTTACCGAAATTAAAGACCAAAATGAATGCCAGTAGCTGTGATTTCACTGTAAAATTATGCTACATATTAAAAAAAATTATTTGCTTGGAAATTGAACCACCTTAAATGAAATGTATAATAGTTGGACAAATCCAGTGCTAGAGCAATAAGTTATTCTGAAAGATATAGAGAGCTTCATGGCTCATGAAGATCCGACGTCACGTAGGCCACGGGAATCTCATTTTGAAATTCAGCCCGCAGCCGCATAATGTGGCAATAAATGAATTTTAATAACATCACCTACCGCTGGCATTCCAGCTTTACGAATTAAAGTTTTATTCGGTCGAGTAGCATGTGAGTAGTTGTGTAGTCTTCTGAAACTGAAAATGTTTAGTAGGTATTTAGATATTGAATTTAGTTTAAAAACAGTGTTTTTTGGACAGCCCCGTTGGCTCATTGGTATTATATCTGCCTTGAGAGTTGTAGGGCGTGGGTTCGATTCCCCCTCAGGGCAAACATTTTTTTAATAAACAAATGTTTGTTCAGTCTGGGTGTTCTGTATGTATTATAAGTATGTACTTATTTACATAAAAAAGTATTTTTGTATTCTATCAGTTATCTGACTTCTATCACACAAGCTCTGTTTAGTTTGGGGCCAGATAGCGCTATGCGTATAGTTCAACGATATTTATTTATTTTGTTTAAAAGCGAATTCAGTCAATTTAATAAATATTAAATTGACTGAATTCGCTTTTATTTGAGATGAAAATTGTATTAAAGTACAGTTGTTTGTAACTTGAAAGCATATTTTAAGAAACTGTTTTTTTATGTTTGCCATGCTAAGTGTTTGACTACAGTTCATCTGATGTTAAGGTTCGATTTCCATACAAATACATTTTTCCATTTATGGTCAAATGGAGCATAATTTTACAGTGAAATCACAGCTACTGGCATTTATTCTCGATATATTTTTTATTTCTCGTCCTGAGATATATTTTTATTTATTTTTTTATTTTACTACGTCGCTATATATAAAATATATATACCTAGTTTTACAGACAAATAAATAATTCATTAATTCATATTTTAAGTTGGCTAAACGTAATGCTATTTTACACAATATCAGGCCGATGTTTGACTACTGTAACAGACGTGTTTGAAAAGTTAGAATGTTTAAAAGCAGACTAATATTTACATTATAGTGAAATACTTAATAAAATCCTTTGAGGATTTTATTTCTAAAGTGATACCGACTTCATAACTATTTTTAGGAATGAACGCCGAAGTTTTAATAGCTCAAACTGAGTTCTCGTTTTGAAGGACTTTATTACATTTTACATAAAAGTTTATCCGAAAAATCAAACATTTCACTGTTTATCCAGATTGACTTTTGCTATTTTAATTATGATTGAGAGAAATATTTTTTTTTATTTAGAGCAGTCATAATGAGCTTGAGCTGTCGGTGTAGGAAAACTTCATGAGGAAATCGTAGCATAACGGTAGGGTAATGTCTAATAGACAAACTAAATTCTAAGTGAATTGTTTTTATTGTTGGTGTATAGTTTAGCTGTTGGACAACAGCTCACCGTAAGTGACGGTGTGGTCGATGATCCCACTAATATTAAATAAATGTGAAAGTTTGGATGGCTGGATGGATGGATGGATGAATGGATGGATGTTTGTTACTCTTTCACGCAAAAACTACTGAATGCATTTAGATGAAATTTGGTATGGAGGTAGATGACACCCTGAATTAGAACATAGGCTACTATTTATCTCGAAAACATGTAGCAGCTAGCACGGGGCGTAGCTAATGGTAATACATGGAATGCAATGTTAGGTACTTGGCGACAGATTTTCAACTAGACGGTGATAGCTAGCCAGCTGAGTACTAGAAATTACCCCACCACTATACTATGGTTTCCTCACCTCATAATGTTTTCCTTCAGTTCAAGCTCATGTTGGGGTTTGCACCCGCGCCCTTCGGTGTGCGAACCGACCGCGCTAACCACTGAGCTATCATCGTTAGATCTACTAGTAGACTTAACTTTAGTCTGGCTCACATTACTAATTCAGATTCAGATTCAGAAATTTTTATTGAAAAAAACACTGATACAATTTAATATTATGCTAGGTGTTCTTGCAAAGATTGTGTTGTCAGTCTACCCTTATAGGGCATTCAATAATTTAATTAAACATTATGTCATATTGATTTTAAAAAATAATGATTCAATAAACAATTTCGAAATATACTGTCAAGTGATAATATTAAAATTCATGTCATGTCAATTAGTAGCAAATATCTATTTAAATTCTAATTTAATGTCAAAAATATTATATGTCAATGTCAATAAGTGTTAAAAAAATAATAATTAGGTAATACTCAAATTTAAAATTGTTTATTTAACAATGTCATCTCACCGGATATGTCCCTATTTGTAAATTCTTTCAAGTCATAAAACATTAATATTACATTATTTTACTAATCTTTACAATTTCCTGTCATAAACATAATTAAAGTTGATAATATAAAATGCCAAGTACTTGTCTTATATTCATCACATAAATCGATTTGGTCACAGACAATTTTGCCACAAACCCAGAGGTAAGTTTCGCGTCATTAACGACCGAGTTAGGAGCTTTTGTTACAGTTTATTGTGCGGAGCCGGACGCAATTACTTGCTCTCATCCGTCTGGTGCGTTCTGACCATAGATCAGATTCCAAGAGGAGATGGTACAGCAATATTTTTTGTTACAACATTGTGTTATTTTTGTGACTACCCTGTTCAGTTATTGAGTTCATTTGGTAAAATATCTGTTTCAAGAGCTGTAGGACGTGGGTTCAATTCCCAACAGGACAAACATTTATGCAACGATAACGATGTTTGTTCTGTGTCTGGTGTTCTATATCCTACTAATATTATAAATGCAAAAGTTTGTGAGCATGTATGTATGGATGGGTGTTTGTTACTCTTTCATGCAAAAACTACTGAACAGATTTGGATGAAATTGGGTATAGAAGTATGAAGGTAGCTGATTAACACATAGGGTACTTTTTCTTGCGAAAACATGTAGAGGATAACACCACGGAGCGCAGCTAGTGCAACAATAAATGTTTGTTCTGTGTCTGTTGTTTCGTATAGGTACATGCATTTATAACAAAAAAAGTACATACTAGCAAATGACCCTATTTGTTACAATGTTTAATAAGAAATAGGTTGAAAGAAGAAAAAATAAATAAAAATCAATTAATGCCATATCCTCATTTTTACCTTCTCCGTGGGTCTGACGTTGCTCGAAAATTGTCTGTAAGTCTACTGACGTCATTAACTATGACTATAATATGTACTCACTCGTCAGTGAGTGGGTTTTAATTTATTTTCGTATTCACTCTGAGTTGGATATCTTAGTAATATTAAGATAGGACAAATAGAATACGTGTATTTCATTCTTTATTTATTTTTTGTCAAAATCTGAAATAAACGACAACACCTGAACATTCGGAGGGAACTAATCCATCACGGAAACTTTTTTTTTGTTTGACAAGCTAGGTGACCACAGCTGATGTTAAGTGACGGTGTGGTCGAATATGGTAAGGCACACCTAGCCTGGAATGAAACTGGATCTCAAATGAGGCTGCCGGAACACACCGTTAGATGCTTGGCGACAGATTTTTAACTTGAGTGGACGTGTTTTATACTGAATTGGTTTTGACACATTTTTGTTCATCTTTGTCTCCATAAAAGAAGCCCACTGTATGTGGCCAACACTATAGTAGGAGTATCCGATATAATTAAACATCAGTAATCCCGCATAAGTAAAACAAAGATACTAATCCTTTGATAATTGGCCGCTTGGCTCATTAAAATCATATATCATATAGGATATCCTATTCGTTTCATGAGTGTTCTACTCAGTTTCTTTTGCCTCCTTTTAATTGTCATTTAATGTTGCCATAACATGTATCAAACTAAATAATACCTACGCATGCACTTCTTTTTTCAATCTGCTAGAATGGTTGTTGAAAAGAGAGTAACCAGTGAGAATTGTTGATTATTTGAATTTTGGCGCCTTATTCATACTATACGTTGACACATACATAGGCACTTTGAAGGTAAGTTTGATGTAATTTATTTTCTGTGGCGCAAGCGCAACCCTCTCGCTCTGAATTTCCATCTCGCTCTCCGTGTCCGGCGACCGCGACCGCCTGTGTAATCTCGTACATTTTTTTGATAAAGTTTTATAAAAATCTCCAGAGCGTTTCAGTTATCAAGAACACAATCAATTAAATTTAAAATAAAAACTTAAGAGTACAAATTAAAAATAATTATAATGTCAAGCATTTACAATGTCCGTTCTCCTTGAGACCTGAAAGCAAAGTTTCTATGTTTTCACGGAAATTAAGTGTTAATAAAACAAGAAAATTATAATTACTTATTTTAAAAATATGTATAAGTTCACGTTTGACCACTAACTCGCCTGATGGTAAGCGATGATGTGATCGAAGATGAAGCACACAAACCTAAAACATACCAAATACATCAGTATCAGACGTATTTCCTACACATTTGACGGTATATTAAAGTTCTGTAATACAATGTAGGATATAAATATTTCAATTTCAACACCAAGAAAGAAATTAAAACTATAAACTACAGAAAAAAACAATGTTGAAAGGCCGCTGTCAATGACATAGTTCCCAAAACACTGGCGACATTGACGCGTTGTATGGCCATACATACCTTGAGCAAAATAGAGGCTAACGTTTTGATCACGTGGCAAGTACTTAAGCGAACATACCTAAGTACTATGTTGTACTATACAATAATTATATTGTCCAGTGTAGTTCATAATAAATATTGCATTAAAATTTAAAATATTGCAACAAAAAACCACAGAATGTATAAGCCTCACGACGCGCGGTGGCGCTGGTCATGTTTCTCAAAGGATATAAAAATTGTTCATCCTTTGTACCGTAAATCCTATCTTTGTATAAGGGTCGTGTTTAATGCAAGCTTACGTGGTATTAGTTTTGTTTATGAATTTAACGGTTGCACATGTACCTGTAGGTAGTCTGGTATATATAAAATAAATCTACGATAATATTATGATAGTAGGTATGATAAATAATTTGACTGTCCTGTATGCTAATTAAATAAATAATAAAAAAATAAGAACAATCTAGTTAGTCTTAATATCCCTGTAATTCCGCTAGCTGCTATACCCCAGAACCGGTACACAGTAATCATCATCAGCATCATCATTTCAGCCGTAGGACGTCCACTGCTGGACATAGGGTTCCCCCATTGACTTCCACAAAGACCGGTTGGAAGCAGCTCTCATTCAGCGTGTTCTTGCGGTCTTTATTAGGTCGTCTGTCCACCTTGTGGGTGGATGTCCTACGCTGCGCTTGCCAGTTCGTGGCCTCCACTCCAGAACTATGCAGCCCCATCGGCCATCAGTTCTGCGTGCTATGTGCCCATTGCCACTTCAACTTGCTGATTCTCTGGGCTATGTCGGATACTTTAGTTCGTCCACAGATCTCCTCATTTCTGATTCGACACAGTAATGTCTGTTCCAAATACATAATATATTGTATTTGCTTATTTAATGGAAAAAAAGAATAGGAGTACCAGTCTATTCTGGTTCCCATAGTAAAAGGTTTTCTATTTTTTAATTTTGGACTTGGTGGTTATTTTTTTGTAAAACGTTTGTAGAATTTCCGGTTTCAGGAACGCGTAAATTGCCTCTAATTATAATAATTAGTTGAACATAACAACCCGGAATATTTTAATTACACCGTGAAAAATTATTCCTTGCCTACATAAGCAGTTTGTTTTTACGACCAAAATATATTGCATTTATATTTCGCTTATCGATTTCTAATTAGCGTCAGGCGAGTTGTTTGGTTGTTGAAATGATGTTGAACAAGACAAGTGTAAGTAATTCATACTCTGAAGTTTCCAATTCAAATTTCTTCGTTTAATTTTGTTTAAATTTCAACGATTATAGTATATTTATTTACTGTAGTAAGGAATGAACTATTTATAATTATGTTACTTATAATATAAACACAAAATATTTAAAATATATTTCAATAACTGCGAACCGTCGTTCTATGGTGTAGCGATGATAGCTCAGTTGTTAGCGCATTTCGCACGCCGAAGGGTGTAAGTTCAAACCCCAACAATAAGCT
This sequence comes from Biston betularia, assembly GCA_905404145.2. NCBI lineage: Eukaryota > Metazoa > Arthropoda > Insecta > Lepidoptera > Geometridae > Biston > Biston betularia. The sequence continues at coordinate 2,939,861 of FR989863.1, forward strand.
TGGGCTACCAATGAAAGCAAACATGGTAAGGAAACCATTGCATGATGGTAAGGTATTTTCTAGCAGTCTGCTGGCTAGCTACCACCACGTTGAAAATCTGTCGCTAGGTGAGCAGTGTGATCTGACAGACACACTTGAGAGTCAGTTCCATTCTAAGCTAAGCGCTAGGCGTGTTTACCATCTTCGACCACACTGTCACTTAACATCAGGTGCAAAGCTATAATTTAGTTCCCGTTCCCGTAAAAATACAGGGATAGAAAGTAGCCTATGTCACCCGGGGATAGTGTATCTTCCCAACCGTGAAAGAATTTTTTAAAAGCGGTTCAGTAGTTTTTGAGTTTATTCGTTACAAACATACGAAAATCAAAAAATCCAATCGTACAAATCTTTCCTTTTTATAATATTAGTGTACACAAGGCGCTGACGTATACCCCCAACAATATTTGAACAGCTCATGGCAACATTGGTGTAGAGGCCATCCCACGAGGCATTTATCCTCTCAACATGTAAGATCACAAGTTATTATAAGTCAAACTTATAATAAAAAAATAATTTCTGATTACAGACTGAATATTATATCGATCATGATTAACAACTTAACTCTCAAACGGCTGGGTAGAGACGCCAAAGTCGGTCATTTCTTGAAAAATAACAATGCTTTCTAGAAACTAAAACTACTTGAGATTAATTACAAACTACTTTGTTACGAATCGTAAGCGAACGCTAGTCGAGTGGTTCGTCACACAACTTCTGCTCGCCCAAATGTGCCCATAAGGATATATGGCAAGTGAAATATGCTGGGTCAGGGAATAATTTGAATTTGGGTCACTTTTTCTTGCCTTTTCGATAAAACAAACTTAATTCTCTCATGGTATTGACAGTATTCACTATTGAAATTTCGTATCATCCTGCCAACTGCAGACACAACATCATCTGAAAACGTTTTGAAATCTTATACGAGAAAATTTTTATGTATTAGGCGATTACGTTCTTTTTTTGGTTTTCAATATTTACAAATATTGCGCTGAAAAAATATAAAACAGTTACCTAAACAAGAATGACAAAAACTCTGCTCCAATCAAACTAAACAATCCGCTGAAATTGCGTAGCAAACAAACACAGTTCAAACAAAGGCGTAACTTTCAAAAGAAATACACAACAAAAACAATGACTATCAAACGTTCAATTGAATTGCTAGAGATTTAATTTTATCTGATATTCAGAATTCGAATAATAAACGGAACAATACTCTTTAGCATATTAGTAATATTGGATAAGAATACCCATAGTATTAGTAACAGTTAACTGTAATATTTGTACTATTATTTGACAATTAAACTGAACAAGACAAGTCAACTCAAAAAATTGATGGTCTGTCACTCAGGTAGTAGAAATTTTTGTTTTAACTGATATGCTTATGTTTCACTACGTTTTAGCCTGATGTTAAGCGAAAATAGTGAAAAAACAATTCACTTGCAACTTAAGGGTACCCAGATTATTACGCATAATAAGGATATGAAGAGTCTGAAAGGCCTTTACGTCAAAATTCAACATTAGAAAGCATTCACAGATGATTCGATTTAGTACCTGTAGTATTATATATGTTTTTTTTTTAACTACATATAGGCTTGCGTTTAACTGTCAACTCACCTAATGCTAAGGGAAAATGCAGTCTACGGTGGAGCACGCTTACCTAGAAGAAACCAATTCACTCGTGAGTTAGCAACCTTATTGTATCTACCAGGGAACACCCACTTGGGCAGCAAATTAAAATATATATATAAATAAGACAATATTTCACAAATCGCTTTCTATTCTAAAATAAGTAAAGCTTAGGAACCAGATAAATAATAGAATCATTAAATGTTATTTTTTGTCATTACAGACATTAATAACACATAATATACAGAACAACTCTCTATGATATAATAATATGCTCGTCACATGAGTATTTGTCCTGGGTACCCAATATTCACGTCGCTTCCCAACATACAATATTGGCGTACAATACCTGTTAAAAATACTATCGATATCAAACATTTTGATGCTTGATATATTTCAATCTCTAGACATCAGATGCAATAGAAGTCCGTGATTAATGCCTCGTCCCCACTAAGGAGGTGCTTTCCGTCCGTCCGTCTGTCGCTCATTGATCTACTTTGATTAATTGTGTTATTATGGTTGAGTGGGCTTCGGACCGCTTCTTGCCTCTAAACTCAAAATATCTCCGTAATTCACGATTAGTTTATTTATTTACGGAGATTCGAGTTTGTTTTCTTGTACAAATATGTTGTCTTAAAATTGATAGAATATCATTTTCTAAGTACCTACTAGGAGAGAAAACATTTTTGTATTACTGTTGATTCTGGGTTATAATTTTAGGGTATGCTAAGCCTATAGGTTAATTCTAGGTCACTTTTACCGCAAACAATTATTTTTAATACTAAAGTAATGAGACGTACGATATGCTCTCCTGGTAGTGATAAGAGATAACGCATGTCCATGACCATTGCATTGACTATTGCGTAAAACAAAGGCATTGCGGGGCATCGCTACTTTGGCGCTCATTACTTTGAGACTTTTGATGGTTAGTCTCAACAGCCCAGTAATTTCGCTAGCTGCATGCTACCCTTCGAACCGGAAAACAGTAATATTTACACTGCTTAGCGGCAGAATTTCTGCTACAGCGGTGGTACCTACTTAAACGACTTCCTGCTAAGCAAATCTACCACCATAACCCTGGAAGCAAAAAAAATGTACGGAGTAACTAATATTTTTCCCTTTCAAAGGTATGCTTAGTGTGAAAGTATTGCATAATGATGAGCACTAGGACCTCCTTTCGGTATAAGATAACTCAAGTTTATCAATTAAAACTGCTAAAATGTATGGTCACAGTATATACTTCAATAAACTAAAAGTTTATTGAAGTAAATAACTATACTGTGATTAAATCATATATTTTAGCAGTTTCAATTGATAAACTTGAGTTGTCTTATATACCTAATACTTCAACAATATCTTTTGTTGAGTATCATCATCATCATCATCATCATCATTTCAGCCGTAGGACGTCCACTGCTGGACATAGGCCTCCCCCATTGACTTCCATAAAGACCGGTTGGAAGCGGCTCGCATCCAGCGCGTTCCTGCGGTCTTTACTAGGTCGTCTGTCCACCTTGTGGGTGGACGTCCTACGCTGCGCTTGCCGGTTCGTGGTCTCCACTCCAGAACTTTGCAGCCCCTTTGCATTTTGTTGAGTATATACTGTACTAATTTAGTAGGAGTAAAAATGTTTTTTTTTAAAGCTGAATTGTGGGCAATAGTTGTTGCCACTCGCGGACACCTATCCAGGTCTGGACTCGTTAGTCCCCTTTTATTAGTGTTCATAAATCCATACCTTGCATATTACGTATAACTTTAAATCCGAGCTTACCATCCAGAATTTTTCATTAACGCTATTTTACTACCAAAAATTATAATATCTTCTTTCCTTACAAATTCGGTAAGCTCGCGCCCTTTATTAAAAAAAGAGCAATTTTTACATCTTATAACATAAATCTGGTTCTAATAAATTATTTTGGTGCTATACCGTAATAAACGGATTCGTCATTTCATGAAATTGCAAAGGTAGTTAGAGAGTTTTTCACTGAGACAAAGTGCTTCTGACTTCCGTAGAAAATGGCGAGCAAATTTCCTTTCAGTCAAGTCAAGCTGCACTCGCCTAATTAGACAGCGAACTCCTGGGAGACACATTTTGGTTTATCATTATTGTTTTATCTTTGAATACAATGTAGGGGTTTAAGTTTTAGAAAACAGTAATGACGTATTTTCATATTTCTGAAGTGTTCAGAATCTGATCATTATGCGTTTACAATTTACTTTTTGTTTTAACTTGTGTTCGAACCACCAATCTTATCTCTTCTCATTCATCTCACTTTTCACTGTCTTACTGATACTGAAAAGGTACCCTTAATTCTTCACTAAAGTGGCTAACAACCGATATTACAAAATACTAGCTATGTCTGGCGGTTTCATCCACCATCGGTTCTTAAGAGTCGTTAGGTGATGTTATAGCTTATCAAATACAAAAATAGTTTCATAGAATCCGGTCCAAACTCAATGGCTATTGAAATAATTATAGAAAACATAAAAAACAATGAATATGGTCTAAAAATTTAAAAAATTCCGCAAATCGAAAAGTTATTGCAGCCTGCAGGAATATTTTGAAGATAAAAACTTACTATCCAATTAAATATGGAAATAATCGCATCGCTCGCTCCACACTATCGCTATACCCTTACATGGCGGTTAAGCAGTCAATTTAACTAAATTTATCTCATTAGTATTTTAAATGTGAATGTTTGGATGGATGAATGGATGTTTGTTACTCTTTCACGAAAAATCTACTGAACGGATTTATATAAAATTTCGTATAGAGGTAGCGGACACCCTGGATTAATGTAGCCTATGTGCTACTTTTTATCCCGAAAACATGTAGCGGGTAACACCGCAGGGCACAGCTAGTCAATAAGATCTGTATACAAGCGAACTTCCAACATGCAAAAAAAGTGAAAAACTACTATTCAGTTTTTTTATGGTTGACAGGCTAGGCGTTTGGCCACAACTCACCTGATGTTAAGTGAAGGTGTGGTCGAAGATGGTAAAGCACACCTAGCCTGGAATGGAACTGTACATTACTTTACTAAGTAATGAGTACATACTTTACTAAGTATTAAGTATAATAAATTTGAAAATTTGTGTATATTTGTTACATCTCCCACCGGATTTTTATGAAATTTGGAATATAAAAAGCTTTTACCCTGAATTTATACAGGCTATTTTTGGTCCTGGATTTTATGCCAACAAAACAGTGTTACAAAGTAAGTACATAATTAAATATCTTCTTTGTTCTTTTAGATAACTAAAATAAAACTATATTTTGTTCAAGAACAGTCAAAAATAGTGTCCAAGTTTCAAAGTCTAAAACATCAAAGACTTCAAGGAGAGCTTGTAAACATTTCAAAACAAAAAGAGAATTCGGTCGTACGTAGTAGCCCTTTCAACGGAGTCGGTAGAAGTGTCCAAAAAATTTCATTACGAAATACCAAGCAGATTCATAACCCTGAGCCCTCAGAAATATTCGTTTATTGACAGAATAAATAAGAGAACTCTTCCAAATGGCTTTTACCGATTCCACAATAAGAGGTTAAAGGAATTGTCGAAGCGTCAACTGGAGTGTTTTAATCTTTGACTCACTTTGTTGAGTAAAGAAAGGCCGTATAATAGAAAATATACAGAAAAGAATTGATCTATTTTTAGTCCAATATTTTGTTTGTAATTTTTATGGAAAGTAAATCACTTGTTAGGTAAAGTTTACAATTTAATGCTTTTTATGATTCCGTAGCCAAAGGGTAAAAAATCCCTATTACTAAGACTCCGCTGTCCGTCCGTCTGTCTGTCTGTCCGTCTGTCGCCAGGCTGTATCTCATGAACCGCGATAGTAAGACAGTTGACATTTTCACAGATGATGTTTTTCTGTTGCCGCTATAACAACAAATACTAAAAAAACAGAATGAAATACGGCAAAGGCTATTAGCCTTAAGGGGGCCTTAAGGGGGCCTTAAGGGGGCTCCCATACAAAAAAATGTGATTTGTGCTGTTTATAGAGATCCTTTATGAAACGGAACCTTTCGTGTGCGATTCCGACTCGCACTTGACCGGTTTTTTTAAAATAAAGACTTGAAGAAGTAAACATACTTAGACACGTAGATATACCTTGACGTGACTAATCAGTGAAGATGGAATTGAAAGAGAGATGCCTATACACAGGAAGGGGAATTAAGAAGACTGCGGAAGATTATGGCGGCCTAAGTAATATTTTTTTAAAGAAAAATGTATTACGTTTCATAAAAAATATGAATACTACAAACTAGTCGATTTTGTTTTTGTTTCGTCAGGCAACCTTTTTTCAAATTCTTTAACTAATTAATTTTTCCTATTTATTTCCTCTTTATAATTAGTGTAGATAACGCTGGTATATTATTATGTTAAAATACAAAACAATATCACTGATTTGTTGGCCGTTTCATACACACTTCTTTGTTTTTTTTTTCTATGTACATAGAATTTTTTAAACACTAACGATGTTTACACTGCATACATATACGGATCTTTCACTACATAAAGACGAAACTCAGTGTTCTTGTCCCTAATTCCCTAGTCCCGTTTCTTGTCCCGTATCCCAATTAGCTTGTACTAATGGCCTGTACAGTTTAAGGGGGCTTGTCTTTGTGCAGTGTAGGCACGTGCTGTCACCACATGTTTGTCTGCCCTTTGAGTGTGCAGCTGAAACTAAGCTAGAGTTGTGTTTGAAATTTTAACAAATGGGGCTCGGACGTGGGTTTGAGTTTAAGTTAGGATTCGACTTAGAATCCGGGTGTTCTGTATGTATTATAAGTATGTATTTATTTACTATGTAAATTGACGTGGTACACATTTTTGTTTTGCATATGCGGGGAGTACTCATGTTTAATTTTATTGGAAACTTCGACTAAAGTTTCGGACACATCCGGTAGTGTTATCTTTTATAGCGATGATAGCTCAGTGGTTAGCGCAGTCGGTTCGCATGCCGAAGAGCGTGGGTTCAAACTCCAACAATGAGCTTGAGCTAACGGTGAAGGAAAACATCGTGAGGAAACCATAGCATGGTGGTAGGGTACTTTCTAGTAGTCGGCTGGCTTCCTACCACCCTGAAGTTGAAAATCTGTCGCCAAGCACCTAACGGTGTGTTCCGGCAGCCTCACTTGAGAACAAATTCTATTCCAGGTTAGTGCTTTACCATCTTCGACCTTACATCAGGTGAGCTGTAGTTAAACGCCTAGCCTGTTAATTGTGAAAAAAAGGACAATAAAGACTTACGTTCTATAATGCTACTTTTAGTCCCCATGAAACTTAACTTCATCGATTGTTGTTTAATTTTGGCGATATTTTTGAAAGTCCAAAAAGCAAAACTGATATCAAATTAAAATGAAATATTGTCTTTTTCACATACTTTGTGTGGTAGTGATTTCAGTCAAACTACAAAACAAATATATCGATAGTGTTATCAATCATCAAAAGAAACGTAAGATATTAAAATTTTAGAGAGAATAAAATTAAACAGTGTTTTGTGAAAATATTTTTATTTTGATATTTTCTACACTTTCTCAACACATGTTTGAAGGCACAAACACGCGCGATACATCGTAAACCAGCCGAGCTTACTCCTCGGAGATTTTTAACTTAAAAATTATTCAGCCACTGAGTTTTATTTATTTTTACAGAGCTCTTTCAGGCAAAGTTTTCACATTTTCCATTCAAGCTTCTCATAAAAACAGCGAAGTGTTTTTATTTTTTTAAGGCTTGCGCGGGTTGCGGTGCGCTGATATGGGGATGATTGCGATATAAATATTGTAGGGTTATTGTTGAATATGAATTGTGATGATAAATAAATAAATAAATAAATATCGTAGGACTATACACACAGCGCCATCTGGCCCCAAACTAAGCAGAGCTTGTGTGATGGAAGTCAGATAACTGATAGAATACATAAATACTTTTTTGTAAACAGAAGAAACATTTGTTTATTCACAAAATGTTTTGCCCTGAGTGGGAATCAAACCCACGCCCTACAGCTCTCAAGGCAGATATACTACCAATGAGCCAACGGAGCTGTCATAAAGAACATGATGTGTAAGTTTTGGTAAGACGTATTGTGCTTAATCGGTGAACGAATAACCGGTCATCGTATTTCATATTTAAAAAAAAAAGTGAATACAGTTACAATATAAATGACAGCCCTGTTGGTTCATTGTTAGTATGTCAGCTCCAAGAGCTGAAGGGCGTGGGTTCGATTGCCATCCAGGACAAGCATTTTGTGATATTTGTGATTATTGTGATTAAATAAATACATAAATGTTTGTTCTGTGTGTATATGTCTCTATATGTATTTAAAAAAAAAACTGTTTAAGTATTCTATCAGTTATTTGTCTTCCATAGCATAAGCTTTGCTTAGTTTGAGGTCAGATGGCGCTGTGTATCCTATGTGGGATTTTGGGATGCGAAATCTCCTGATTGTCCACTTCTGGTCGTTATCCCATTTTTAACGATTAGAAGGGGACGATTAACTAGTTACGCGTCGTAGTTTTCGCGGTATTTCGGGTTAAAAAGTAGTGTGTTAGTCTAAGGTACAAACTACTAGCAGCATTCCAAATTCCATCAAAATCCGAACAAACGATCCGTTACCGTAACAAACGTATATACAAACATGCAAACTTTTGATTGATACATATTAGTGTGATATAGCTCGTTTCCGCTGTGGGAAAGACAATTTATCCTCGGCACGGGATAGGGAAGCTGTCCCGCTCAGAAAATATCTACCATCAATCTTTATCAGTTTGTTTGGCGCCGTAATTCAATAAAATAAATTATTAATTTTGTTAACTTTTGCTTTTATCCGTATACTTGGTTTTATGTGTGCTCTTTTGGTGTCCTATAGCCCGAACCCTTTCAAAATCTCGGATTTCTCACTTCGCGCCTCTCAGCCGGGCGTTGAAATCGCGGAGAGATTTGTTGTTTTAGGACGGAGTAAAGCCGTTTTAAATTACATTACGATATATATTTCATGTATGCTTGAAAGGTTATATGAGGCGTTTACGAAGTTAACAGTTTTATCTGAGATTTTTTCACTTTTTGTCAAGCTTTTTTTATGTTCAACAGGCTAGGTATTTGACCACAGCTCCTCCGGTGTTAAGTGATGGTGTGGTCGAAGAATAAGAACAGTAATGGAAATAGCTCACATTAATTGAGGCTACCGGAACAAACCATTAAAATAAAAAAAGTTAGTGCTTAGTTAGTTGGTGGTTTGATTTCCATACAAATGTTTTTTTTTCATTTATGGACAAATGGAATAAAATTTTACAGTGAAATCACAGCTACTGGCATTTATTTTGGTCTTCATTTGCGGCAAATCACAATTGCTTTAGTAAAACAGTAGATTATTACCATCTTAAAGAACTTTACCAAGAAGTTTTTTAAGTATAATGTAATTGAAATCTTATTCCGCACCAAAATATAATTTAAATAAAAATAAAACAAACAAAGCTTGTAATAAAATGTTAAAAATATAATTTAATTTTTTCTTTTTTGTTACAGGTACTGAAATATCTTGAACAGCGTTATACGGGACTTTGCAATATAATGATGAGTACAATGACCCCTTTTCGGCTAAGTATACCCTAAAATAATAACCCAGTATAACATACAATTAACAAATCGAACAAAAGCGCAGATTCTTTCTGCCATTTTGTCGTCATTCCAGTTTAAACATTTTCACAATGATAAGTATCCTCAGCTCCTTTCACGTTAGTGTAATTGTTTCACATAACCCTGTTAAATTACATTTACATTACAGAATGGTAATACGATAAGATAGTTTTTAGCTTTTAATTTTTTAACGTATTCCACAGCACTGTATACTAGTCTGATACTGTGACTAGGTTTTTTAGATTACGTGATCTTTTTCAAGGAGTCAAAGTAGAGAGCGATGCCCGTGTGACCTCGTCTTGTTAACATAGTGCAAAATTTACTTTAGTATGGCCGATTCAAACGAGAGATATCCTGTGTAAGGGATAGGTTAGGTGGGAGCGAAGCGAAGCGCTTCGCTTTGCTTCCGTCTTATCCTTCTCGTTAGGTTTTATTTTTAAATGCAACCCAGGAATCCTCATAACTCATGCAACGCAATATCTAAAACTATTAAACGAGTAATATTTGTACCTATATTTGTTGTGATTTGAAAACGACTTCAAAACTTTTTGATAAAACATTGCTATTTATGGGGTTTTAGGAGCGAAAAATTAATCGAGCTAGATTTCATCTCTGGAAGAAAGCATTTTTTCGAGTTATACATTTTGTAGATACCAAGCATAACTCGGTGACAGATGCTACTCGGATAGGTTAGGTGAGAAGACTAAGGGAGCGAAGCGCAGCGGAGCGGAGCATTTTTTACTTAACCTGACCTCTTCATGAAATTTTATACAAAACCCAGGAACTACATGATTATATAGTACTCAGGTATAGCATGTAATGGTAAAAATAGGTCAAATATTTTATACATAAACTAAGCAAATCCGGAATTGCATAGAATTACTAGGTATTCTATACAATGACTAAACTTCATGCTTTGCCGGTAACACATAAGTGCAAAAAATATACTTATCTTTATTATTATTTAAAATTAAAAATCACAATAATTATGCTTCTTGTAGTTAAATAAAACTAGAAAAAGAAAGCGGGAAATAATCGTTATACAACATAAGAAAGTTTACAAACGCAATTCTTGTATATTCTGGAACGAAGATCTAGAACATAAATTTTATTGAATGAATATCAATTACCTACTGAATAATGAGATTGAGATAACAGGCGTACCGAATTTGAATTCGAATTGGATTTGAATCAGTTTCTCCGTCCATTATGTCCATTTCATAGCTTACTGTCTTTTACTATAAAGTCGAACCAAAGTTCGAACGAACAAGCTGCATGGAAAATTCAACTTCCTGTCAATTAGCGTAGAGTAGAAAATTACGCAACGCACTGTTATCCACTATTTTATTTATTAACCTTCAATAAATGAGATGGAATTCATAATTATAATAAACTGAGAAGAGTTCACGTTTCTTATTTTTTCGGTGTTAAAACGCAAAAAAATTGACAGCCCTGTTGGTTCATTGGCAGTATGTCTGCTACAAGAGCTGAAGGGCGTCGGTTCGATTCCCACCCAGGACAAGCATTTTGTGATATAAACGAATGTTTGTTCTGCGTCTGGGTGTACTGTATGTATTATACGTATCTATTTACAAAAAAAAAAACTATTTAAGTATTCTATCAGTTGTCTGTCTTCCATAGTACAAGCTTTGCTTAGTTTGGGGTCAGATGGCGCTGTGTGTAATATCGTATGACATATATTTTTTTAAATTTAAAAGTGCGAGTTTGTAAAATGCAACCTACCCACTCCTGCTCCACTAAAGGTCGAATGTATGAAAAAAATTCATAGTCATACTCACACACTTCTAATATCACAAGCGATCGCACTCTCCAAGCCAGTGCATCTGCTATTCGCAAATTGATTTACCGGCCGTGGTGGCCCGGAGCGTTCGACGGTTTTACGCTCTATTTACTTTCACATAACGAACTTTGCAGCCTATGTGCGGGATATTGAAAAACTCGTACTTTTATAAAGTCTTTTCGAGTGACCGTGGGTTGGCGAAGGAAAACAAGTATAAATTTAAAACTATAAAAACCCCCGAAAGGTGTATAGGATTCTACTAGCTCTTTCATTTGATACCCATATTGAGGCAGTTGTGAAAAATATGTAATCCGCCATTTTGTGGCTGCGGCCATCTTGGACCGATTTTCATCAAACATCACAACACAACTAATTCACCTTTCAAACAAAAAAAAAAACAAATTTAAAATCGGTTCATCCGTTTGGGAGCTATGTTGCCACAGACACACACACAGACATGTCAAACTTTTTTTTTTTTTTATAGTAGATAGGCTTGCGTTTGACCGCCATCCCGCCTGATGTTAAGCGAAGATGCGGTCTACGGTGGAGCACGCTCGCCTAGAAGAAACCGATTCACTCGCGACTTGTAACACCTTATAACATAAATTATAACACCCTTTCGTTTTTGCATCGGGGGTTAAAAATACTCGTACTTATTCAATATTTATATTATCAAGATTTTTTCATCCACAGCAAAATATGTATATGTAACTAACTAGGTAATACAGAGTAGCGATGATAGCTCGGTGGTAAACGCGAATGGATCGCACGCCAAAGGGTGTGATTTCAAGTCCCAACAATGAGTTTGACCTGACGGTGAAGGAAAATACATAGCATGGTGGTAGGGTACTGCCTAGTAGGTACTTGGCTAACTAGCTACCCTTAAGTTAAAAAACAGGCGTCAAGCACTTAACGGTGTGTTCCAGAAGCTTTACTTGAGTGCCAGTTCTATCCCAGGCTAGGTGTTTTTACCATCTTCGAGCTGTGGCCAAACACCTAACCTGTTAATCATAATATAAAAAATAACCAAGGTTTATTTTCAATAAATAATTTTAGTTGGTGATAAATTAGAAGCGAATCCTTTGTTAATCTTAATAAAGGTGGCAACTTTACTACAATTTAACTTTATAGTGAATTGCTTTGCTCCCATTACAATATGATAACTTTAAAATAATAATAATGAATACTGGGAAATGCACAGTGAGTGACGTCATAAGACTTGATTTCTCACTTTCTATTAGTAAATAGTTTTCTGAAACGTAATTTTCCTTATAAGAATATATTAACTGTTATTTTAAGTTACCAAAGATTTGAACGATACTATACAAATTTTATCTACTCGAGTTTACAGACAAAATATTTAAAAATCAATACGAAATGAGCGTCTATGCAATTTTACTTACATCATTGAAAACCCATTTGGCGGTTCCGGAAGCATCTCATTCTGATATATGGACGGATATTGCAAAGAGATTGCTGCTGCGGGCCATGGGATAAACTATATTCATTGGAGACAAAACTGGTATAGCTAAAAATTCTCACGTGTGTTGTACCAAAGTAAAACTCGTTATTTATTTCTCGGAAACAGTCTCATCTTTTTTGTTGTTTTTGGCAACGCAGTATGTACATTTGCCGAGGTCATGTATTGAATTATCACGCACCTATGTCGTGAAAAATCAAGTAAAATGAATCTAAGTCACAGTTAAAGCCACACATAGTAATTCATGGTCGAGTACAGTCATGCATTCAAGTAGTGGCGTCTTTACTATGAACCTCAATCATGTTTTGGAAGCAACACGAAAAGTCTTACAAAGTCGAAAAGTATTTGGTGGTAGATTTCCTTAGCAGGAGGTCATCTAGGTAGGTACCACCGCAGTACCAGATATTCTGCCGCCAAGCAGTAGTATGCAAACATTACTGTGTTCCGGTTTGAAGGGTACTGCAGCTAGCGAAATTACTGGGCTGTTGGGACTAACCATCTAGTCTCAAAGTAATGAGCGCCAAAGCAGCGATGCCCCGGACTTTGTTTTGTTACTCAAAGTTCTGTGTATTGCTGCAATGGTTATGGACAGGCGTTATCTCTTATCATCAGGAGAGCGACTCGATCGTCTCATCACATTTACATTTAAAAAAAAAAGTCATGTTTCACCACATTATAATATCATATTTTCACACTCGCACTTGTTTTTCGGCACTTTATGAATAAGCACAATTTTAATGCATAAACATCCAAAAAAATACACAAGTTTTGGACTCAAGAGTTATTTATTATTGTAATTCTACCCACATGTAAACAATTTTAAAATTACAACAATTTAAATTACAAATATTGAATTAAAATAACAATTACTTAAATTCATAATCTATCTTAATATAAATTTACAAACCTCGTATTTCTCATATCTGAGTGTCGTGACATCCAAGCATCTCACGCTCGATGTTACGCCATCTGCGTGTATCACTGCAGTGCGTCATAAACTAATATGTCGAGTGCGGTACGAATCTGGTCGGACCAACGCATCACCTTAAAAACCTTAGATGTCAATACTAAAAAAAAAACTGACCTGCTGCACAAAATACGAGCCAGCGCGGGAGTCACACCGCTATCTTAAATCCTTCGCCCTATTTCGCAAACTGTCCTTTTAGCATCATTGCCCCAACTGCCCATTGTTTCCACCGCGATAGGCACGAAATGATAGTTTTTCGCCAAAGCGGCGTACTTAACCCGCTTTTGGTAAGCAGCATCTTCTAGCTAAAATAACTACCAATATTTATATCATCTTCTTGCTGCAGTATCTAGTTATAATCATTACACTCCTTTTTTAGCAGTTGTGTAGAAAAAACCTTCGTCGTCAACATTGTTCTTTGTCCCACTGCTTGGCCTAGCTGCTGAAGAAGAAAGAAACGGAAACTTCAAATGACTCTCGTGGATCGCTCTTGATAGGGTCCTTTATGTCAAATAATATTATGATATTTCATGTGTCATGTACATTCTATTAAAGAAACAATTTAAGTTAAAAATACCGTTAGTCAAATTTTAGGTTTTTACAATCGTAAACAAAAATTGGTAGGCACATTTTAGAAGATTTGGTAAGGTAGTAAGGTTGTGTCACATTAAATTATTTTCTAAAACTTGTATGGTTTCGAGTGTCCATGTATAAAAATAGTGATGTGTCGAATTGCGTGCGAAAAGTTGCTTCCAAAACTCTATCGAAGTAGTAAAGTCACCACTATTTGCTTCGGGCACGACCGGACTCGACTAAGACTTGTCTACTTGTGACTTTCACTGTAACTTATTTAACTTAATTGTCTATAACATACTTGAAACTAACCAAATGCACAAAGTGGATTTATTTACACATTAAACACCAAGGACAAGTACATTTTGATGTATTCATCCCACTAATATTTACTAGTTTTGATGGATGGATGGATGTTTGTTACTCTTTCACGCATAAACTTCTAAACTGATTTGGATGAAATTTGGTATCGAGGTAGCCGAAACCCTGGATTATTACATAGGCTTCTTTTTATCTCGAAAACATGTAGCGGGTAACATCGCGAGGCGCAGCTAGTCCTCTATAAGGTCAAAAATGTTCTTTATTTTTTATTTCGTTGCAATCGAAATTGTTCAATCTTCGATCTTGACAAGTAATTTTTACCATGATAAATAACTGATAGCATTGAAATAATATATCGGCGTAGTTTTATTATTCGAACCAGTGGATTGGTAAAATGAAATGCACGCATAAAGCCACTCGTTTTTCACAGACTCGTAATGGAATCTGACGTTGAACAATTGAACGTGGCAGGTGTTTTCGTTTAAAGAAATAAAGTGGGCTCGATGCCGGGGTAAATAATTATTATGTGGTTCATTAATTTATTTAAAGGTTTTTTCAGCGTTATGCCAGTCAGTTTAATTTATTCGCTATCATCATCATCATCAGCGGTTGATTGGCGATAGCGTATTATTCGCCAAATATTGTATTTGTTTCGTTAATTTTTACGCAATGGTTCAGCTCTACCGGCTTTTTTGTTTCTTATGAACTACAATTTGGGCGTTTTTAAGGCTAGAGTAAAGTTTATTCCTTCTAGATCAACGTGATCCATTCTCGGTCGCACCATCGCTTTCTACCAAGCTATTTGGCAGCCAAACGTAAGATCTTTTTGAGATTTAAAAAAGAAACAATTGTTTTGTTTGTCTGCCGTGCGCATAGATTTACTAACTGAACTTGGATTTTTGTTTTTTTATTTACATGTAATTTTTTCTGTTACATTGGTAAAAGTAGTTTTTATTAGTATGTATACTAAACACTGAAGTCCTAGTGTACATTTTTAAAATATATCATGTTTATTTAGGATAATGCATTAATACATTCACAACCTAGCGAATACATTGATCACAAAAAGAGTGGCGACTTACTGCTAATACAAGAACGAAACAATTTCATCCCACTTTCATTGTGCGAACCGCTAAACAGTGAAATGCACTACCATGACTACATGAGTGGATGTTTCCCGATAGATACAATCTAGATAAGCGTGCTCCATCTTAGACCACATAATCACTGAATATCAGGTAAGATTATAGCAGTCAAACGCAAGAATATTTATTCAAAAAAGAATAGAAATGTTTAAATATGTAGCCATACTCAACTTTTTTTTAATAGAGGTCACAAACATGTTTTAAACATAGTGTCGCGGGCTGCAAATTTAAAACATTTAGGTTTTAAAGAAAAACGTAATTACAAATTAGCAATGTATAATGAGAAAAAGGTTGCCAACATCCTGTAAACTTTATAAAATAATGTAAGCTTATCATATTATGATGTAGACCAACAATATTTAACGAGATTTTTGATACTGTGAACACTTCTTCTGAACTTTATCAAGATCTAGCTTGTTGGCTGTATGCTTACATTATTACATCATTTAGGTGAGAGTATGTAAGTGATGCAACAATGCAACACAACGCGGTAAAGTTATTTAGTAGTTACTTACTCAGCGAGCTCACAGTTTCCCTGATGGGGCTGAGTTTCTTCACACGAAATTTTAAGTAGTTGAAAATAAAGTGAAGTAAGCTCAGAAATGAAGTAAGCTCACTTGGGAACCAGTTCTATTCCAGACTATGTGTGTTTTACAGTTAGGTGAGCTGTGGCCAAAACACCTAGCTTACCTTAAAGAAAATGAACACCAGGTAGGCCAACCAAAAATGTACGGCGGGCCGCAGTTTGAGTATAGCTGGTATAATATGTGATCAAAGTTAAGCTTTAAAGCAGTTGGCAATTTTCCAAACTAGTAAAAGTCATGATTATAATAATTTACTTTAAACAACACAATCTAGACTTGATATGATAAATATTACGCAAATATACAACAAATTCTGTTTTGTTACTTTTTAAAAACTATTTAAGCGAAAAACACAATTTACGTACGTAAACAAATAAAAAATAAACATAAATATTAACTTGTTTGAAGAGTTTTATCAATCAGGGTTGGATAAACTTTATGTTTGTTTATAAACTATATATGAATAGTGGTGAATAAAATTGTGGGTAAAGGAAAAATATTTGTAACTAACTTCCCATCTGCGACCCACGCCTATGACCCTTGGGGGCAGACAAGAGTTTTCCGGACTACCCCACACAAGAACCCCTCGTAATTAGTTTAGTTGACTCGACAGTCTTTCTCTTATATGTTTAAAACATGTACTTGGGATTCGTAATAGTGTTTTGATTTAAAATAATATGTTTACTCTTTTAAAATTAATCACATCGGTCATATAACTGATTGGAAAGTTTCTGTATTGTTAAATAACTAGGTAAGTAAAACATGTAGCTATGGAAACTGACGTAGTTTCGACACATTTTCGTTTTACTTAGCTGAGTAGAACACGCGCGCGTAGTAAGTCGAGGCCGCGCGCGTGTTGTACTCAGTTTTGTCTCCATGATGAAGGGTACCGAATATGGCCGAAACTATAGTTGAAGTTTCCGATATAATTAAAAGTGAGTAATTCCGCATAAGTAAAAAATAATTTATTATCAATACCAAATAAAACTGTTCATATAAGAGAGTTGCCTTCTCTTATTATGGTAAGAATTAATAAGACGAATAAAATAAATAAATATTGGAGGGCATTTCACACAGCTCGTTCCAAACTTTTATCATCGACAGGCTAGTTTTTTTACCATAGCTAACCTGATGATAAATGACGGTGTGATCGAAAATGGTAAGCACACCTAGCCTGCAATTGAGGCTGCCGAAACACATCTTTAAGTGCTTGGCGACAAATTTTCTACTTGAGGGTGGTAGCTAGCTAGTCGAGTACAAGGAAATACCTTACCACCATGCTATAGTTTCCTGGTGATGTTTTCCTTCACCGACAGCTTAAGCTCATTGTTGGGGTTTGAACCTACGCTTTCCGACGTGTGAACCGGCCGTGCTAACTACTGAGCTATTATAGCTAAAAAAACATATTTTAAAGAAATGTATATCAACTGAAACAAACTAAGAAATTTCCTCTGGTTCGATTCTGTCATTTATCAGGATATATTTCCCTAAACACTCAAAAAGAAAATAAGGAAACATTTTCCAATTTAAAAAGAAGAAACAATATCTGCCTTCGGCTACACTGAACGTAGACAATTCCAATTTTTATTTCACAAGCTTACAAACTGTTACTTGGATAAACTTATATTTGTAGCGATGATAGCTCAGTGGTTAGCCCGGTAGGTTCGCATGCCGAAGGGCGTGGGTTCAACCCCCAACAATGAGCTTGAGCTGCCGGTGAAGGAAAACATCGTGAGGAAACCATAGCATGGTGGTAGGGTACTTTCTTGTACTCGGCTGGCTAGCTACCACCCTCAAGTTGAAAATCTGACGCCAAGCATCTAACGGTGTGTTCCGGCAGCCTCACTTGAGAGCCAGTTCCATTCCAGGCTAGGTGTGCTTTACCATCTTCGACCACGCCTTCACTTAACATCAGGTGAGCTGTGGTCAAACACCTAGCCTGTCAACCATTAAAAAAAAAAATTATACCAAATTCTTTCTTAACACTAAATAATATTTCTCTGAGAATATAAGTATAAGTCTTTTGCCTTAGAAAAAAATTAAGATATTTAGATGCTTATAGGTCATTTACCATTATATTGTCAAGAAATTTTGGACGAAAAATTCTGTACCTAGTTTTTGTGCTATCTAATGTTAAATTGAAAATATCTTCCGCTAAATACTCGGTACTTTACTATATATATACTCACAAAGAATTCTGAGTAGGAAATCAAAAGATACTCAAGAGAGAGATTACCTAAAATAAAGCAAGATTGACAGTAAGCTTTCTTTCAAAATGATCCATCAAAAGAGTGCCTCGAAAAGGAATTGGGTTCTGTTGCTATTTTTGTATACTTTTGTGCATACGTAGATAGTTAAAGGTATATAAATAAATAATAAATAAAATAAAAAGCTTTTTATTTCCTACTTTCCTACTTTACATTTTACATTACATTTTTACTTATTAGCTAATAATAGTTATTATAGTTTAGTGTTCTTTAATATGAGTGGGAACCCCATATTGGGTGAAGGCCTCCTCCAAAGATGCCCATTTGTATTTGTCCTGAGCGGTCTGTTTCCAGTTTAAGCCAGCTGTCCTTGCAATCTCTTGCAATCTTTAACAGTTAAAGGTATATATGCACTGTTTTATGCAAAACTTTACTTGTAATTATACCAGCACAACATAAATAGTCGAATAAAAAAAGTATAGTGTACTGATCCACCCACCAATGAGAGTAACTTTTATTAAGAAATCCATCCTAAAACTATGAATAAAAAATCAAGACTCGATGATGGCTCAGTGGTTAACGCGGTAACTTTACACGGTGTATGTTCGAACCCTAACAGTGAACTTGAGTACTTAGCGGTGTGTTCCGTTAGATACATTTGAGAGCAAGTTACACTCCAGGCTAGGTGTGTTTACCATCTTTGACCACAACGTTACTTAACATCGGATGAGTTGTGGTAAAATACCTAGCTTGTCAACCATTAGAAAAACCTTTTAATTAAGGTTAATGACGTTTTTTCGGAACATTTCTCGAAACAACTGACTTTGTGATTTGAGAGGTAAGTTGAAATTAATTTAAATATTTTATATGGATTATTTGCTTATATGGTCGAAATGTGTTTATTAAAAGTTAGTATTAAGAAAAACAGTTTTTTGGTTCTTAAAATGTGTATAAATATATAAATATCAACAAAAAATGTTTTATTGATAACTTTTCAAATATACCAAGAATTAAAATGTTAAAATATAAAATACATTTCATTGAAAAAATAGATATACTTTTTGCATACATATTATTATTATTATTATATTATTTGTCAGTAAAGGCTTCGGTTTTTTTCCCATGAAACCCTAGTCACTCCATCACTACAGCTTAATGCACAGTTAAACCATAGCCACGAGACGGTAATCTGGTGTGCTCAATCCTCGACGTAACTAACTGGACCATTTCCAATCTAGAGATCCATTTAAAAATATTCCTTTTGAAATGTCACCATTTGTCTTTTAATCTATATTAAAGAAGTATTTAGCCCGCGTGGTTACTATGTAATTTATGATTTTAAGGTTAATAAATGTTTGTTCTATATCTGGGTGTACAGCACACCTAGATATAGTACAAATTTATTATAACTATGTATTTACCAAAAATAAAAAAGTATTCTATCAGTTACCTGACTTCCATAGTAATCTGACTGCTTAGACTAGAAGTTTGGTGTCAGATGGCGCTGTGTGTAAAATTCTCTACGAAAAAAAAAACATGAAATGTGTTCAAATATTTTTTTACTAGGCATCTCGGAGGTGTAAAACCAAATATTTGTTGTCAGTGAGTGAGCGATCGAGCTCAAAGGTCGCAAGTAAACAATCACGTTTTGGAAAAAAAGTGATAAAAATATCCTAGCGGCCATTAATTTCACTTTTCTAAAAGCAGAAGAACTTAAGGCTGCAGAAAATCGCGATTCCGTTTCTCACATATAAACGATTTAGGAAATGGCGTACCCGAGTAAGGGAAATCCCGTCAATATCCGGGTTTATGCAGAACGGGGCAAGATCCGGATCTTGTCTGACCGGGAGTCCGTGAAATAATTCATAACTCCGAGGTTAGGCTTTGGACCTCTGGAATTTGTAAGGAAAATAACAAGGAACAAGCTGCCAGCTTCCAGCTTCCTTGTTTCCTTGGATATTTAATCTGGATATTTTTTAAGGTCAGAATTAATACACAGCCCTGTTGGCTCATTGGTAGTATATATCTGCCTTAAGCGCTGTAAGGCGTGGGTTCGGTTCCCGCCCAGGACGAACATTTTGTGGTATAAACAAATGTTTGTTCTGTGTCTAGGTGTTCTGTATATAATTATTATAAGTAAGTATTAAAAAAAAATATATGTACCTAATCTATCAGTTATCTGACTTCCATTACATAAGTTCTGCTTAGTTTGGAGCCAGATGGCGCGGTGTGTATTGTCCTACGATATTTATATTTATTTTGTTTTTACCCACGACGGAACGGAGACGGCATAATTATACGTTTGGGGTGAGAGGATGTTTGTTTCTGCAAATTAATGTTTCCATTTTTCTCCAAAACTAATGGTCCGATTTTGATGCACTTTTCAGTTATGGGTTCGGGTTTGATCGGTGCATTATCTTAGGTAGGTGATAATTACTTTTTAACCGTTGTGGGTTTTTCAAAATTTTTAATTTTGCTTTTTATATTTATAATTATCTCCTAAGTCTGCGTACTTCATCTTCAAACACGTCATAGCTTACCATCAGGAGAGTTGGAAGTCAAACGCAGTTAAAAAAGAAGAATTAAAATTCATGATAAAATTTACATCATTGTAAAACTAATCTTCGAGAAATAAAAAAAAAAAATGATATAACCTTTTGCTGGTTGTACGAAACCGAGAGAGGTGTGTGAAATTGGCAACCACAGAAATGAAGGATAGAATATAAAATTTACCCTGTGGCAACATAAAATAAAATACCTCACCCTATTTCTGTTTCTTGATACCAAAATAGATACGACTTTTAAAACTATGTAATACATAATGTAACAGTGTAAATAGAAACAAAAAAAGACGTTCATATTGTCATTTTACAATTATCTTACGGAATGGTCTACCACAATTAAATACTCCAAAATATGTTCGTCACTGGGACTAAATTGCACACTACAAATTAGTTTCAATATTTACCTTGTAAAATAGTTCGGAGTGGTTTAGTTAAAAACACATTCCCACATGATATGAACGTCGAAGTAAATAAACATTTTTTGCAGATATAGGGACTTTTTTTGTGAAATTAATGAGACGAACGAGACGCTCTCCTGATGGTAAGAGATAACACTTGTCCATGAACATTGCAGCGATAGATAGAACTTTGAGTAACAAAACCAAGTTCAAAGCATGGCTGCTTTGGCGCTTATTACTGTGAGACTTTCAATGGTAAGTCTAAACAATCCTGAAATTTTGCAAGCTACAATATCTTTAAACCGGAACACAATGCTTACACATTAGTGCTTGCAGCAGAATATCTGATGCTAAAAAATATCTCTTTCAGACAACCAAGAATGCGAAGATTCGTTCCAAAAAAGTAACGAAAATACGTATATAAATGTGAAAGTTTGGATGGACGGGTATTTGTTACTCCTTCACGCAAAAACTACTGAATAGATTTGAATAAAATTTGATATGGAGGTAGCTGACAACCTGCATTAACACATAGGCATACTTTTTATCCCGAAAAAAATTAGCGGGTAACACCGCGGGGCGCAGCTAGTGCTTTATAATTCCTCCATGTATACCAAAATACCTTGAATCGTCTTTAAAAATCTTCCAGTCCCTAAAACATAACCATAATCGTTATAATCACAATTCTTAGAAACAAAGCTTAATTTGAAACGAGCAGCTCCAATTTCCGTCGAAAAATAGCGCCGTCATAATACTCGGGATAATTTCGGGCACTTGAGCCAAGAAGCGTTGTAAACACAATTTGTTTAAGCCATAACAGCAGGTTTTACTCTTCACTTAACCTGAAGAGGCGAGGCTAGAAAATAGGCGATTTCTCTCTGTATAGTTTAAGTCATATATTTTATGGAAACTGACGTGGTTGTGACACATTTTCGTTTTACTTACGCGGGATTACTCTCACTTTCTCCAACTATAGTTTCGGTCACATCTCGCACGCAGAAATAGAGATGTGACCGAAACTATAGTCAGAGTATCCGTTATAGTTAAACGTGAGAGAGCGATTACGAAAGGTGATTACTCGCTCCACCTAAAGAAAACTATGATGGATACATGCATTTGACAGCCCCGTTGGCTCATTGGTAATATATCTGCCTTGAGACCTGTAGGGCGTGGGTTTGATTCCCACTCAGGGCAAACATTTTGTGATAAACAAAATGTTTGTTCTGTGTCTGGGTGTTCTGTATGTATTATAAGTATGTATTTACAAAAAAAAAAGTATTTATGTATTCTATCAGTTATCTGACTTCCATCACACAAGCTCTGCTTAGTTTGGGGTCAGATGGCGCGGTGTGTATAGTCCAACGATATTTATTTATTTATTTATTTATTCTATCTACTCTTAGGCTGCCAGACGTGGACGTATAACAGTAAAAAAAATAATTAAAAACCCAAACACCAGTAATTAATCCACATAATACCAAATTTCGAATCGACCAGTGGTAAATACTCACTTAGGTACATAAAAGCTGTTTGTCTTTAAACAGCTCACTTACGATCAGCCATATAAAATAAATGTATGTATTGGCAAGCGTAGCGTAGGACGCCCTGAAACTCGATGGAGTGACGATATACGTAGGACAGCTGGCGGTGGATGGAAGCGAAAAGCCGAAGATCGGGCTGAGTGGCGTGTCTTGGGAGAGGCCTATGTCCAGCAGTGGACTAGTATAGGCTGATGATGATGATGATGATATAAAATAAATGTAATTCGTCATTTTGTGGTGGCGGTCATCTTGGACCGATTTTCACCAAACACAGAACACATCCGAATTATTCACCGTCAAACAAAAAAAAAAAAAAAATCAAAATCGGTCCATCCGTTAGGAAGCTACGATGTCACAGACAGACACACACACATAGACGCCAAACATATAACACCCCATCGTTTTTGCGTCGGAGGTTAACAAAATTACCAGAAAGGCATGGAAAGAAGTCTTTTGAAAATAAGAAAAATAGTGAATTTATAAAATTATGAAACCACACCAGGAAAGGTGTGGATCGAACAAACTAAAATCAGGGAAAAATGGACCACACTAGAGAAGGTCTGTGCTAGAGATTCCTAACCAAGAAAATAAACAAAATTTTATAAATAAGTACATACTATGTATATAGTAAAATAGTAATACATGTAATAGATACATCGTACATACGTCTGTTTTTTCCGCGAAGTACGACTTGGGTGTCTTCAAATTCAGAGTAAACAGATTTTTTATAGGTAAGCGTGCTTCATTTTAGACTACATCCTGATTAACATCAGGTGAGCTGTAGTCAAACATCTAGCCTGTCCACCATAAAAAATGCTTTATTATTATTATTAATCGTGCATAAGTAAAAAAAATTGCACGCTTATTTTATAGCCTTACCCTAATGTAAACATAAAATTACCATCTCGGCCATCTAATAACCTGATGATGGCCTTTCGGTTCAGAGTATGACTTGCAAGTAAAAGACGTTACATTTAGAAGTACCTTGTGAATATTTTAAGTCAATGCTATTGAAAAGGGCTATACTCAAATAGCTTTGAGAACATTTTCAGGCCTATTCGTAAAGTTTATAGCAGCATAAAAATAATATTTGCCGATACGTGTCCTGTTGATTTTTGAGGGCTCTATACTTGGAGAGTTTTCAGCGGGACCCTATTAGTTGATACCTATAGTCGTTGGTTTAGGTCATATCTACCTAATAAAGAGTTATTTTGTACACATCTCAAGGTTTCGCGCTCATCGAGCTCTATTTCGAAAACGGTTATGTATGAAATAATGGCTAAATAAGTTAGCTATTGTTTCATACGTAACCGTTCCCGAAAATATCGAAGAGCATAAAGTTCTTGTAAAATCATCAAAAACGCTAAATGAAAAACAAATTGCTTTAGCAAATCAATATGTGATTTTAGATTTTTTAACAACACACAGACTATTTTTATCCTGAATTTTTGAGGTATATATCTACTTTATTTCCGCTTAACAGTCGTTCCAGTTCCAACAGTGATGAGAACCTAAATTAAACTAATTTAATGAACTGGAACGACTGGCAAATCTTTTTATAATAATTGTAAGCTTGTCACTTAATACTTACGTACATTGTACCTTAATGTAATTATTCACATGCATGCAGTGTTCACTTCGAAAAGGTCGTGCATAACATTTTTTGCTTCTCAGGAATGATTACCGAAATTCGTATTTTATGTAACGGCCAGTTTAGTGAACCAATTAAAAAAAAAACTAGATGTATACCTTAAACATTCAAAATGAACTTCGGCAAAGTAACGCCTGAATCAATTAATTATTTTTATCCTGAAAAATTGTGGTGAAATTGTGAGGTTCAGGCACTGTCTACCCAAACATATCAAACTGTAAAGTAAAAATGACGTCATTTCACACAATTTTCTTAAGAAACAGAAAAACTCCAACACACCAACTGCACTAGACTCCATAAAACAAAGGCACTAAATCTTTCACACTTTACGAGGAGCAGGTCCATCTAACGATGAAATACGATCTTCTGTTACTGCACGGACAAACTTAACTTTACGCTTGGGAAAATGGAAAAGGCGTTTGTTTGAAGATGAAAGTGGGAAGAGCGATAGCAAAGACAAATTGTCTAGCTAATGACCGAACGACGCGTGAGGGATGATTAGTTGAAGAAAGCTTTTAATATGTTGTTTGTATCGGCGCATGAAAATATTTGTTGTGCGTCAAGTTTTAGCTAAATCTTTACATACATTTAAAAAAAAACGTAAAAGAATCGTGTTACATCAAATATTCAAAAACAAACAATTTATAAACTTTGTACTTATGTTACTGAGGGGGAAAAAGTTTTAATAAATCATAAATAAATAATAATAAATATCACAGGGCATTACACACAGCGCCATCTGACCCCAAACTAAGCAAAGCTTGTACTATGGAAGTCAGATAACTGATAAAATACTAAAAATACTTTTTTATGTAAATACATACAGTACACCCAGACACAGAACAAACATTTGTTTATACCACAAAGCTTGTCCAGGGTGAAAATCGAAACCACGTCCTTTAGCTCTTGAAGCAGATATTCCACCAATAGACCAACAGGGCTGTCAAATAGAATATGTCTGTTTAATAGAATTTTTATCTGTTTGTCTGTGCGTTTGTGCACGCTAATCGAGAAACGTCTTAGCCGATTTAAATACAATTTTTATTAACTGTATTGTAGCAAGCTTCATGTAACATTTAGTGTTTGTTTATATTGGTTCTGGTTTTACGCTCGAAGACTCGCGTTACAACGCTATGCTAGTAAAGTAAAAAACACATCATCGATAGCGACTCAGGAATTGCTAAAGACGTCTAACTTTCTCGTAAACATTTTAATATGAAAAATGACAGACGTGTCAAAAATCACCCCCTATTCGATATTGCTAGGGACTATCGGTTACGCACAATTTATGATTCAGCGTTCCTGAGATGACGTTGAAAAATGCTAAATTAAATCTGACGTACAAAAACGCGGTGTTCCACGTTCTTTTCCTTTTCAACGGAATATGGAAATGTAATGTTTATATTAACGTGGCTTTCCATGTTTGTGGACGCGTAATGAAGATAATGATAGGCAGGGAGTTCCTACTCAATTGGCAAGGACATTTCAGTCATAGACATGCTTTTGTACTATTAGTTGCGCGCCGCAGTTTCACTTGTGTTTTCCAAAATCAAAAGTCAACGTTTCAGTTTTCGATATTAGGTCAAGTAACGGTTAAGTAGCAAATTTACACAAACAAACTTTCGCATTTGTATAAAAAAATTTGGCCATGTGTGATGGAGCATCTCTTGAGTGATTTGGTTGATTTTAATTTTGTTGCGTCAAAAAGTTGC
Organism: Biston betularia; assembly: GCA_905404145.2. Classification (NCBI taxonomy): domain Eukaryota; kingdom Metazoa; phylum Arthropoda; class Insecta; order Lepidoptera; family Geometridae; genus Biston; species Biston betularia. Next base: position 2,966,108 of record FR989863.1, read on the forward strand.
CAGAACAAGTTTTGTAGCGATTATAGCTCAGTGGTTAGCTAAGGTTAGGTTCGCAGTGGAGCTCGAAGAGTCAATGCGTCCTGAAGAGGCGTGTAGAGACGTAACACGTGTCGGCAAGTGATTACTGCAGCGAGAAGAGTATATAAAGACTTATGGTTATTATATTTTAAATAAGATTTTTGTTTAATTTTAGATACTAAGTAAAGTTTTGGATAAGTTTTTCAAATTGTTGTCAAATTAGTTAAATTTATGTCCTCATTACTGTTGTAACTGAAACGACTGTTAAGTGGAAATAAACTAAACATATTACTGTGAACGCTCAAATGGGTTATTTCGGAGCCTGTACTGAACGGCTCTGGCAACGGCTCAGGTAGTGCTTTTAGTGTGTATAGGTCTTAACAATAAATTTTATTTTGTAAGTACTTCATTTGTTCTTTTGTAAAAATGTAAATTTTCAAATTCAGAAAGCAAACAAATTCGTCGGGCTACCGGTCTATTCAAATAAATTCAGAGGTAATCGTGGGATGCCGCTGAAAAAGTTGTAACTCAGTTATGTTTTTAGCCCAATACAACCGGCTTTATGAAGCGTGAATAATTTGAGCCGGAATGAATGCCCTTAAGTTTATTTTGCAGAATTAAAACCCTGAACATAAAACTTTATGTTTTGTTCAGTAATATTTTTTTCATGTAAAAATAAAGAGACGAGATCAGCGATCTCCTGGTGGTAGGAGATAACGCTCAGCAATGAAAATTGTCGCGATACTCAGAACTTTCAGTAACAAAACTAACTTTAACATATCGCTGCTTTGGCGCTCATCACTTATGGATAATCTCAATAGTGCTGTAAAACTCCAACAATAAGCTTGAGCTGCTGGTTAAGGAAAACATCACGAGGTAACCATAGCATGGTGGTAGGCTACTTTCTAGTACTCGGCTGCTAGCTAGCTACCACCCTCAAGTTGAAAATTTGCTGACAAGCACCTAACGGTGTGTTCCGGCTGTGTGCTTTACCATCTTCGACCATACCGTCACTTAACATCAGGTGAGCTGTGGTCAAAAAAAAAAAGATATTCTGCCTCAAGCAGTAATGTGTAAACATTACTGTGTTTCGGAATGAAGGGTACTGCAGCTAGCGAAATTATAGGGCTCTATAGACTAACCATCCGATGTCTCTCAAAAAAGTAATGAGCGCCAAAACAGCGATGCCCAGGACTCTGTTTTGCTATTCAAAGTGCTGTGTATAACAATGGTCATGGACAGGCGTTATTTCTTACCATCAAGAGAGAGCGACTCGTTCCATTTATTACTTCAACATAAAAAAAATATAAAATGGAAGGTATTTGTAACATAAAGGAAAGCAATGGAAAAGGTTCCTCAAATAGTTTCACAAGGGTACGCCGTTAATACTTCAAAACATTTTCCTTACCCTTAAAAGGATACCTATAGTCCGTTAAGTCTTTCTGTCTTGTTAACATTAGAGGGTTGTGTTATTTTTCCAGCTAAGAAAAATTACTCCCGTAGTTTCACTTATAATTTTCCGTCTTTTTTAGATAGATAGATAGATATTCTTTATTGACACAAAAAATAAATCTATTATTATGCAATGAGTATAATAATGGTTTTCTTTTTAGATTAGTATTTAGAAATTTAAAAGTAATAATAGCCGTATAGAGACTAAACTAAACAAATTTAAGCTGTAAATGGGCTTCGTCAAAAGTTATTTAAAAAATAAAAGTGATGGTGTGGTCGATGATGGTAAAGCACACCTAGCCTGCCGGAACACACCGTTAGATGCTTGGCGGCAGATTTTCAACATGAGGGTGGTAGCTAGCCAGCCTAGTACTAGAAAGTATCCTACCACCATGCTATGGTTTCCTCACGATGTTTTCCTTCACCGGCAGCTCAAGCTCATTCTTCGGGTTTGAACCCACGCCCTTCGGCATGCGAACCGACCGCGCTAACCACTGAGCTATCATCGCTACAAACATCTGATACTGCATTGGTTTTTTTTTATCATAGCAATGTCAAATACCTCTAAGAGTATTCTTGTCAGTAGAAGTGTACTTTTAAGGGAGTTTATATCAAAATGCCTAATCCAACGGTAAACTATACAAACTGAGGGTAAACCTAATTTACCTAATCAACCATAAATAAGGTAATAGACTATAGACAATAGACAATAGACACCACTTTATTTGAGACATAAAACACATTTCAATATAACTAACAATACATACATACAAGATAAAATAAACAATACACATAAGACAAAGAAAAAATAACTTATAGGTAGGTATATAGTATATATAAATAAAAATTAAACAAAAAAAAGATTGAAATATATATATATATTAATAATATATATATATTTCAATCTTTTTTTTGTTTTATTTATATATACTATATACCTACCTATAAGTTATTTATATATATATATATATATAAAAATAACTATAGTCTATTACCTTATTTATGGTTGATTAGGTAAATTAGGTAATTATATATATATATATTTTCTAATTACCAAATTTTATCGATAATGTTTCAACTATTTTATTACAGCTAACTAGAGTCCTAATGTAAAACGGTCCTGCTCCTAAAATGATTGCGTTAAATTATTCAAGCAAATGAGGAATGAGCACATCCAAGTTATCCCCGCTTGGTAGTGCCAATCTGGCTAAAAGGTTCAACTAGTTAGCCACCACGAGAATAAAATAAACTACCAGTGCCTGACGGTTTTGCTCGCCAACCAAAAATTACGGGAAACCTACATTTTCCGGAACAAACAGTTTACCTAAGGCCTAAACTATCTTTAATTTTGCTTAATACTGCGGAAGGCAATTATTATTTTTTTATGTAAAAAGTAATGAGACGAACGAGACGCTCTCCGGATGTTAAGAGATAACGCCTGTCCATGACCATTGCAGCGATACACAGAACTTTGAGCAACAAAACGAAGTCCAGGGCATTCATTGCTTTGGCGCTCATTACTTTGAGACTCTCTATGATTAGTCTCAACAGTCCAGTAATTTCTCTAGCTGCAGTACCCTTCAAACCGGAACACAAATTTCCCAAATGCAAATTTCTTCGAATTCGTTAAAGCCGTTTTAGAAATTCTCAATATATACCTATACATTTCAAATTTTGTTCACAAACCAATAGAGCGTTGTAATATCGTGTTTTGTACATATATATAAATATTGTCAAATATAAAATATTAGCTGCGCCCCGCGGTGTTACCCGCTACATGTATTCGGGATAAAAAGTAGCCTATGTTCTAATCCAGGGTCTCAGCTACCTCAATACCAAATTTCATCCAATCCGTTCAGTGGTTATTGCGTGAAAGAGTCCATCTATCTAAACTTTCACATTTGTAACACTAGTGGGATGTCAATAATATAAAATGACATTAAAAAATCATTACTTACTAGTAATTTAATAATCATGTCTTGTTGTAATCCTTTGAGAATACCTAAGTAGCTAAGTTTTCAGCTATGCCTCAATATATTATAAGTCACCGTTCAAAAATAATACAAAATACAAGCCCATGGTAAATAAATAAATAAATAAATGGTAGTACTTTGCTATTGTAAAAGGCGTAGAACTGACGGTTGGTAGAGAATGCCGTGAAACTTTAACGTCCGTTCTAACCTGTACCACTCAGTGTACCTGTTAAATAACTCAGAGGAGGTAGCGAGGGAATCGCAACGCAAGTTTCATGTATCAACTAGATATCCACGCGGTTTCACTCTAGTATTTCTGGAACACAAAATGATTATTATTAACATAATTATGAACCATCTATATCTCGATCTTTTTACAGGCTAGGTTTTTAACTATAGATCACTTGATGGTAAGTGTTGTAGTTTCGGAATGGATAGGCACAGATTGGCTTGGCTGGCAGATTTTAATTTTGGTGGTTGTATTTGTGTGTGGTGTGGTTAGCACGGTCGGATTATACGTCAAAAGGCGTGGATTTAAATCCTAAAATCGTGTTTAAAAATAGAATAGAGTACAACTTTACATACAACAATCGACATATAAAAAATTTAAATGAAGAAAAAAATAACTAACCAAAAACAAAACAACATCAAGACTAATTTGTGATAGTGCAACGGCAGCCTTATCGCCTACAGTGATTTCCAGCAGGAAGGTGAACGAAAATTTGATGAATGATGACGAACGATTTGCATTTTTGTGGTGATAGGTTTTCCTTGACATCAAAAGTATGTCATGACACAAAAAATCTGAGTAAAATCACAAATTGTAAGTGTAGCTCAAAATATGGGTGGGTCTACGCACGAAAACTGGAAGGTTGAGACACGACGCATTGCAGGGGAAATATTACGGTTTAGTGTCATAAAACTGAAAGGTTTTTTATAACAGACAAGGTCAGTGTGTGACGGGCGCATAAAATATCTTATTATAAATGTATCGAAGGTGTAGGCAGGTTTCTGGCCCCAATAATAATGAATAATAATTTAAGCCTGATAAATCGTGGTGGTCGACTGAGCCCAACGCCGGGCAGTGCTCTTCGACATCACCATCCCACATGACAAGAATCTCGTGAAGGCCGAGAAGGACAAGCTCAGCAAGTACCTCAACTAGGCTCACGAGATAACCGCCATGTGGGATGTTGATTCGACGATCATTGTCCCAATAGTTGTCACGGTAAACGGTCTTATAGCGAAGAGTCTCGACCAACATCTTAAGAGACTCTCGCTAGACGGTTGGGTCAAGGGTCAACTTCAAAAGGCAGTGATCCTTGACACGGCGCGCATTGTGATGAGGTTCCTCATTCACTTCAAAATTAAGCGAAAAAATAAATATCCACAATAATCATTTCATACAGAGAATATGGGTAAAATGTGTGTTGTGTATGCGAGTGTGTGTATTCATAATTAGCTCGTTATATTTGGTGTTTAACAATAAAATACTTTGTTAAAAACGATTCTTGTAAAATAAATACTAGAAATTTCACAGTTAAAATTTAGACTAAAGATAAAATAAAAATAAAAAATAACAATTCATCCCTCGCCGAAGTTAATTAAGTAACTAATTAATGACAATAATAACGGGAATTCATAATTAGTCGAAAGGTGAAATGTATGATCGAAAATTTTAATTAAAGGAGTTACAAATAAAATAATTTTCTTGATGGATTTTTCATAAAAATGTCTAAGTTCAAAATAAGACACAAATTTGAACACGACTGCCCAAAAAAGGAGTGCAATAAGATAACTCTTTATGGTTTACCCAATAAAACAAAATAGCTTAATAATAGTGCAATAATTGGTGACCTCGTCGCTTAAAATGATCTCTTCAACAACCTTAAAGTGGAACATGGATTTGTGGTAACAGTTGGTAAAGGATGCAATGTTTTCAGAATTCGTGTTTGTGAGTTTCTTTATTCCACCATAACATGAACAAATTTGAATGTATCGTTAAGATTCTTCATAGTGAAAAAGGTTAGAAACAAAAAAAAAACATTTAAATTAAATAAATATCGCAGGACATTACACACAGCGCCATCTGACCCCAAACTAAGCAAAGCTTGTACTATAGAAGTCTGATAATTGATAGAATACTTACTACTTTTTTTTTTGTAAATACATACAATACAATTATTTATTTAGGTTTATTTAGTATTTCATATGTATATACGTTTATTGTATTGTTTAAGCCAACGTAAGCGATTTTTTCAAGACAACCTTTGATAATGATATTAACGGAATGGTAGGTTGGTTTAACCCTGTATTTACTACTAAGCGTTCTAAGGAATTAGGTCAAGATTGGGCTAATTCTTTCTGACACCAGACGTGCTCAATCTTCTCCACATTCATTATCACTTGATTCATTATCAATTATTAGGTGGGGTCTAGTTTCGCTACTTCAGCGAAGAGGGATGACCGAGATAATATATTACTTGAGTTTTTATACCATTAAATTATATAAATCTTTCCCTACTATTTCTTTCTAGCAATAAATAAATATCGTAGGACATTGCAAACAGCGCCATCTGACCCCAAACTAACAAACTAAGCAAAGCTTGTGCTATAGAAGTCAGATAACTGATAGATACAATTGTATTGTATTGTAATTGTATTGTAGATACAATTGTATTGTATCTATTCTGTTACTTGACTAATATACTTATTAACCGACTCAAAAAATAAGGAAATTCTCAATTCAACTGTATTTTTTTATGTTTCTTGCGCTATAATTAATGCGTTCTTGATTAATCTTTTTTGGTTGGTAGTTCATACTTAAGAAATGGTCCCATAATTATAAATAATCGAAAACAATCGAGCGATTTTTAAAATATCAACTAAAATCTAAAAAATTGTATACATTGATGATATTTACGTTTGCTCCGAAACCTCGCTGTTTCATTGGAGCAGTGCGTTTAGTTGGCCTAAGGGTCATGGAGTCGGTTTTTTTAATCGTAAATTTTGTATTATTTTTGTAAATACATACAAAACACCCAGACACAGAATAAACATTTATTTATACCACACAATGTTTGTCCGGGGTGGGAATCGAACCCACGTTTTACAGCTCTTAATGCAGATATACTACTAATGAGCCAACAGAGCTGTCATATCGATTTTTCTTCTTTATTAATTAAACCTTTTCGAAACACAATTTTTAACAAATATTTCTTAGTACTTTCTAGTACTCGGCTGGCTAGCTGCTATCCTAACGTTGAAAATCTGCCCCCTAGCACCTAACGGCGAATTCTGGCAGCCTCACCTGGGAGCCACTTCCATTCCAAGCAAGGTGTGTTTACCATCATAGATCACACGTCACATCAAGTAAGCTGTGGTGTGGTGGTTTATTCTGCCGCTAAGCAGTAGTGTGTAAACATTACTGTGTTCCGGTTTGAAGGGTACTGCAGTTAGCGAAATTACTGGCCTCTTGAAACTAACCATTGAAAGTCCCAAAGCTGCGATGCCTGGACTTTGTTTTGTTACTCAAAGTTCTGTGTATCTCTGCAATTGTCATGGATAGGTTATCTCTTACCACCATAACCTATCAATTACAATAAAAAAAAAACACAATATCGTGGATAACAATGTTAACACAGCTGAGACTAAGATTTGACATAAAAAAGTCACATTATGAGAAAATCATAACGTTACACTTGTGAGACTTACTTTTTGGCAAGTAAATAAAAAAACAATAATAATAATAAACAAAAAAAAAAACAAATATTCTACCAAAGTAAAAAAATAAAAAGTAAATATTCAAAGTAAGTATTCTTACCGACCATGTACGCCAACTTTGGATTACAATTTTGTTACTAAGTCATTCCACAGAAACAATCTGGACCATTACCTAGGAGATTTACCTAGGACAAGCAGTCCAATTAGGTAGGTCCAATTTTGAGAAAGAGGTCAGTCGTCGAATCCAACTCGGCTGGGCAGCGTTCGGAAAACTGCGCGACGTCTTCTCGTCCGAATTACCTCAATGCCTCAAGTCGAAAGTCTTCGACCAGTGTGTGTTACCAGTGATGACTTATGGCGCTGAAACGTGGTCTCTGACTGTGTGCCTTCTTGGTAAGCTCAAAGTAGCACAACGCGCTATGGAGAGGGCTATGCTCGGAGTTTCCCTACGAGATCGAATCAGGAATGAGGAGATCCGTAGACGAACCAAAGTTACCGACATAGCCCAACGGATTAGCAAGTTGAAGTGGCAGTGGGCAGGGCACATAGCACGCAGAACTGATGGCCGATGGGGCTGCAAAGTTCTGGAGTGGAGACCACGGATCGGCAAGCGCAGCGTAGGACGTCCACCCACAAGGTGGACAGACGACCTAGTAAAGACCGCAGGAACGCGCTGGATGCGAGCCGCTTCCAACCGGTCTTTATGGAAGTCAATGGGGGAGGCCTATGTCCAGCAGTGGACGTCCTACGGCTGAAATGATGATGATGATGATGAATCTGGACCATTATTTTTACAGCTCGAATTGCTCTTTACCTACTCTTCATTTAACGAAACTTGCGCTATGAACTTTGAAACTGCGTTGGCAGTTAATAATGACGACGTTCAATCTCAGGGGTAGTTAACATTTTTCAAACATAATTTCACTGCCTTAACCAAGGAGTCATTAGATTTAATGAGTCTCGAGTAAGCTAGGCGACTAGGCGATGCGACTCTCGAGATTTTTTTTGTGGTTCACAGGCTAGGTGTTTGAAAGAAAGAAAACGTTCATTTTGACACACAAAACTAGAAATAAAAGATTAAAAAATAAAAAATTAAAAGACTATAAAAGTAACAATATTTTTTTTTTGATTGACAGGCTAGGTGTTTGACCACAGCTCACCTGATGTTAAGTGAAGGTGTGGTCGAAGATGGTATAGCACACCTAGCCTGGAATGGAACAGGCTCTCAAGTGAGGCTGCCGGAACACACATTAAATGATTGGCGACAGATTTTCAACTAGAGGGTGGTAGCTAGCCAGCCGAATACTACAAAGTACCGTACTACCATGCTATGGTTTCCTCACGATGTTTTAAAATTTGTTTGTAGTTTGATAAATAATAAATAAATGATGTTATTGCAATTTGACTAACAGCCAAATAAAAAAAAGTTTATAGTTTGAAAGATATTTAATATCGTACCGTATCCATTTTATTAGTATTTACGTAACATTTAAATAACAATATTGACCGAAAAAAAATCACAAAATTTTTGATTACGCTTGGTAGTATGCAATATTTTTAATGAGCCGATTATGAGTCAAGAGTGTGGAAAAGTGAGAAAAAACGCTTGTAGTAAAGTAACCACTGTTTTACCAGGGCATGACCAGACTTGACCTTGAATTATTTCGTGAGATTATGACATACACTTTATATAGACAGCCCTGTTGGTTCATTGGTAGTACCTATGTCTGCTCCAAGAGCTGAAAGGCGTGGGTTCGATTCCCACCCAGGATAAGCATTTTGTGATATAAATAAATGTTTGTTCTGTGTCTGGGTGGGTGTTCTGTATATATATTATAAGAAAGTATTTACAACAAAAAAATAACTATTTATGTATTCTGTCAGTTATCTGTCTTCCATAGTACAAGCTTTGCTTAGTTTGAGGTCAGATGGCGCTGTGTGTAATGTCTTACTATATTTATTATTATTATATGTTTTAAAATACTTGAAAACTTGACAATGCACAAAATGCGACACCAAAAACAAAGAAGCCGAAATAGTTTATTAGCCACTATTGTTTACGAATGCTTTTTTCGTAACGACGAGTCGTGTTTCGCGCTCGTTTTGAACTGTAAATAAAAACTATAGCTCCAGTATTTCGGCATTGCACAGAAATCATACTTATAAAAGCATTTTGGTAAGAAAGTCATTGGGAAGTTTTGCAAGAACTTCGCGGCACGTAACGTATAAGTCGCGGCGAGAATTTGTCATCATTATAAGTTCGTCTTTGCTCTGACGAGCTAAACGAAACGCCATGTGGTGTTGTGTTGTTTTTTCATACTTAATACTTAGTATACAAGCTAGTAGGTAGGTACTTTAGGTTCTCCTGATGGTAAGAGATAATCATCATAATCCATTTTTACAGTACAGGTGTAACAAAAAACATGCAAAGAATGTCATACACCTAACATGGAAATTATTCAGCTTTTGGTTCGAATTAAATTACAATTAAAATAAATGTTAAAAAAAATACGAGAGACAAATTAATGCCAAAAAATAAAAATGTCAAAGTTAAAAAATAATAAATACTCCTTTACTAATTTTTTTTAATGGTTGACAGGCTAGGTGTTTACCACAGCTCATCTGATGTTAAGTGAAGGTGTGGTCGGAGATGGTAAAGCACACCTAACCTGGAATGGAACTGGCTCTCAAGCGAAGCTGCCGGAACACACCGTTAGATGTATGGCGACAGATTTTCAACTTGAGGGTAGTAGCTAACTAGCCGAGTACTAGAAAGTACCCTACCACCATGCTATGGTTTCCTCGCGATGTTTTCTTTTACCGGCAGCTCAAGCTCATTGTTGGGGTTTGAACCCACGCCCTTCGGCATGCGAACTGACCACGCTAACCACTGAGCTATCATCGCTACTAAATTATAATATGTATGTATTAAGCGCTTTCCAAAGCATATGTGCATGTGACGATTGCAGCGAAACATAGAACTTTATAACAAAACAAAGTTCAGAGGTGCGGTAACTTTTAAATGTTATCACAGTAGTAGTGTGCATGAGACATTTTGAGAGTGAGACATAATGCATTGCATTGTGGTAGGGTACTTTACTCGGCTGGCTAGCTACCACCCTCAAGTTGAAAATCTGCCGCCAAGCACCTAACGGTGTATGTGCTTTACCTTCTTCGACCACACCTTCACTTAACATCAGGAGAGCTGTGGCCAAACACCAAGCCTATTAACCATAAAAAAAAATGTAAATTAATTTTTTTGCGAAGGCTGACACTTTGTGATTGAGATGTTTTGCTTGGCTTGGATTTTTGCGCCAAAACGAGCATTTCATATTTGTATTTTTATTATTTATGTAACGGGTGTGGAGGAGTGTGGTCTCAAAGTTCAGGTGTATACATACATTTTATTTAACAAAAATAATCACCCATAAACATTTCGTAGACAAAAATGTAATTGACAAAAAGATCAGCAATCAAACAAAGTTTCAAAATTATGATTAATTGTAAGCCAATATTTCAAAAGAGTATTACTGTGTCAGTTGTAATGAATCCATTACAAAAAGATGCATTCTGTTAGTAAGTTCAGATTTATCTAATAAAGGTTTCATTAATTCAAGGTAAAAACAAACAACAACTCTAACTTATCCACTGTAAACTTCAACTTCGCTGCCATAAAACCAAAGCGTTACTTACATCTATCATTAAACCCAGCATATTCAAAATCGTATCTCTTACAACATGTCAAACTTTAGCAGTTTGAAGGTGCAATATGATAATGTAAGTGCCGAACTTCTGTTATAATACGAGCGATGGTTACAGTTTACATAAGGTTATAAAGGCCCGCACACACTAGAGAAAAGAGATCGCAACGTGTCGCATGGACAAAATATTTCATGACTGTGAAATTCTAAACTTTGCGATCTTGTTATTCGTTTTGCGATTGTGTAAAGCTTAAACAAAATAAAGTTGAAAATTTACTAAAAAAATAATTAAAAATTAATAAATAAAAATGCAATTTAGTAGCATCACATTTTGGCAATATTTTCTAGTCCCATTTTGGATTGACGTTATAATACGTTTTTAAAATTTGGAAAACAATTGTTGTCATTCCACTAATAAATCCAACACCATTTTAATAGGCTACCAATGATTAACTGTCTTACGAATATGGTTCACGCAAATTATAGCAGATAGTTTTATGAGAAATGAGTGAAGAGAGAGAGAGAGTGAAGAGTTTTACATGCTGCTAAGAGTTCATGACTCATCCTTCTTTGAATACCTAGTTATAATGATCTAAGATGTTCATTTATGAGTAGGTATAATAGAGGAACAATTGAACAGACAAATCAAAAACAGTCAAAAAGTATTTTTATGTCGTACTGCAGTGCGTATCCTATTATTTACGTGTGTGCAAACCTTTAAGAAAATTGTGTACTTTGTTTAAGTTAGGCTCCTGAGGAATTAAGTACCTAACTGCGGAATATTGTCTCGCTTCAGAGAGTTATTGTTTACAGTAACTATAAGTCAAACTATAATGAAGTTTGGGATCCCTTTTATATACTTGCGACAGTTTGAATCTAAGGCTCAGTGGACAGTCTAATATGACTTTATACGTATAAGAAACTAGGGTTCCATAACATTCGTGTTGAAATTTATCACCGAGACTAAATCCTGTACAAAATACTTTAAATTTGTTTTAATATTTTATTTATCACGATATTTCGGCCATGTTACCATAGCCGCGGTACTTGCTTCTGCCTACTGGCTCTAGATTTTAATAGTTAATTATCTATCTACTCTACTTGGTGGTAAATTTCCTTAGCAGGAGGTCGTCTAGGTAGGTACTACCGCAGTACCAGTTATTCTGCCGCCAAGCAGTAGTGTGCAAACATTACTGTGTTCCGGTTTGAAGGGTACTGCAGCTAGCGAAATTACTGGGCTGTTGAGACTAACCATCTAGTCTCAAAGTAATGAGTGCCAAAGCAGCGATGCCCTGGACGTTGTTTTGCTACTCAAAGTTCTGTGTATCGCTGCAATGGTCATTGACAGGCGTTATCTCTTAACATCAGGAGAGCGCCTCGATCGTCTCAGTACTTTTACATAAAAAAATATGTAAATAAATAGTTATTATACGTACTATACCTATATTGTATTTAGGCTTAAAATAATTAATTTTCGAAAGTCTCACAGCTATGATTATCAAAGTAACAATGACCATAAACTGGAATCTGTTTTGTCACTCAAAGTTCTGGACACCACTACAATCTCGGGCTAGTGTTATTGCTTGACATCAGGAGAGCGTCTCGTTTGTCTCATTACTTCTTGTCATCATCCTACATGTACTTCTTTTCTTTTAAATATATTCTTGGCTATGGATACAAGTCCTTCAGCCGTATATATATACTTATCATACAGTGTTGCCATTGATATATCTACATATATCCGTAAAATATAAAATAAGCATGTCTGTAAAGTAGCTACTAAAAATCACAGAAACTTCTGGTAATAAATAAAACAACATTTATCAATGAAAGTGGAAACATTTTTATCCGGTTGCCTCAAAGAAGGTCATATTTTGATTAATTCATAGCCTTGATTAGTTGTTAATTAACCTTCGTCACATCCTCGTCTGAAACACGAATATACCTTCTGTTGTGTCTCTAGAAAATTTATTCTGAATTCATCTACCTCATTTATTCTACCCATTACGTTTTCCGTAGACAAAAAAGCAACGGGATATGTAAAGCAACGGTGGTAGGGTACTTTCTAGTACTCGGCTGGCTAGCTATCACCCTCAAGTTGAAAATCTGTCGCCAAGCACCTAACGGTGTGTTCTGGCAGCCTCACTTGAGAGCTAGTTCCATTCCAGGCTAGGTGTGTTTACCATCTTCGACCACACCATCACTTAACATCAGGCGAGCTGTGGTCAAACACCTAGCCTGTAAAACATAAAAAAAAACAACAAACTGAAATGGCAGTGATATATTCTGATAACGTTAAGTTAACTAGCACTTTTTGTTTTATCGGAATCATTTACGTATAATTGTATCGGATACTCGGACTAAAATTTTGCTCACATACGGCTTTTTTCAAGGAGTCAAAACAGCGTCCAACGCGCAATAAAGTAAGTATTATATTATGTAGGGTTTTAACTGCGGTGTACATAGACTAATTTTATTATTTGATGTACCTGTATGTTAGCAGTTAAGTTACCAGTAGAGAATTAGTCAAGCTAGGTGTTTCTATATTCATACTAACGTATGTCAACGAATGTTCGCTAACATACGAAGTAGTGGATCAACCGGTGGGGACGGTTCCAATCTCGTAATGGCCGCTGTGACTGGCTTCACGGCTTTGGTCACTGAATACGTGTTACGTATTCAGTACCTACCGAAGTCACAGAGCAAAAATAGTTGGATGTGCTAAATGAAACATCTGTGAGTCTACAAAAACGTGTGTGGCTTGAAGATCCAAACCAACTGCAAGATACCTTTGTCTACTATATTGACTTACCCTTATGTACTACTGGATGTTGCCAACTAAATCCGCGTGGAATTGACCAGCATTATGTAGAATAGTCGATACTACACAATATTGTATAGCGGCGGGAAAGCAATGGACGCAAAAAGCTGTCGACCGAGCTCGGTGGCGTGCATTGGGCGAGGCCTACGCCCAGCAGTGGACAGCGAAGGGCTGATGATGATGATGATGACATAATATTGTGTATTGAGAAACTTAACGACATGTCGTTGGGTAGCGGGAGTGCCCTTGAACATTCAATGGAATAGAACGGAACGGAATTGAATGGAATGGGATATTTTTATTGTCTACAATTCAAGGTGATAAATATTTGTGTATTTGTAAGTGAACACAAAACACACCACACATTACAATATTCATTATACTAATAGTAATACTTTTTGCATTGAAACCGGGTGTTAAAAATACATTTTACTGCCAGTTTACACTGGAGCCAACCCAACTCCTTGACTTAGCAGATAGATTCAGGACCACGATCAGTTACACCAGTGGCTTAGATCGGAGTTTTGATGCCACAGTTGGCAATCAAGCTGACGGGTTGCCTGGTAAGCAGTTACCGTCGCCTATGGATATCTGCTATACCAGGTACACTACATATACGTTGCCGACCTTATAAGATCCTGTTAACACGCCTTTTGACAAACTTAATGTTGTAATTTCGCGGAAATACGAAGGAAAGAAGATGTGCAAGTGTATGACATATAGGAACGTTTGAATCGCAGTAGGCTATTTCCATAAATCAATTATAGCATAGAGTGCACATAATGGTGTGCAATTAGTCTAAGTACGTACAAGTAGATAGGGGATGCCAGGGGCACTACAAGTACGTTGCTGACCAATACCGGCTTAGTTGCTATTTTAACTGATAGGAGGTCCTGGTCAAGGGTCACCAAACTTTTTCTATAGAACAGCTGATATTTTTCGCCATTTTAGAGTTGTGCCTGTATTAAAAGCTATTCATAATGATGAGTTCAATGACCCCCTTTGGGCTCAGTAAAACCAAAGCTTATAACCTGTACCTATGGTTAATAAAATAATCACACAAGTGAAGCGATAAATTCCTGCCGAAAATAATCACAATTTATAACAAATAACAATAAAGTGTGAAAATGTATTCAGAAAAAATGAAAATGTACTTCGTGTAATCTATTTGCAGATTTTTTCGCTACACGCCCGTGAAACCTAGTTTATTAATAAAAGTTATGTCGCTGCCGTATCAAGTTCAAAGTTACTGAACCGTAAACAATTTAAGCTCTAGCAAAAAAGGAGATAAACCTTGTGGGTCACACGTGACAAAGGTGCCTCGTATAAATAACCTAGCCAAGCTGACATCAATCATATTTCGTCCAAGTAAAGGTCTAAAATAGAGCGGAGAGACTCTTCGATTCATTATTTTCAATGGACGTTATAATAACAAACATAGTCACGATGTTATACGTTGTGAAAAAGGGTCTAAATTAACGGATTAGAGGTAAAATTTATTTTTGATGAGAAACAATTTCTGGAACAGTTTTACGCCATTTTATAAATGACTAGGTCTTACGAAATTAACTTAGAGAAATATCTTTCTTTTTATTTACTGTTTACTCGTTTTGTAGCGATTTAGTACAGATATACAGTGGTTAGCGCGGTCGTATCGCACGCCAAAAAGCGTGGGTTCAAACCCCAACTTAAGCCGTCGGGAAACCATAGCATGGTGTTACTACCATGCTGTGATTTCCTTACAAGGAAGTACCGTAAGGTTGTAAGGTACTCGGCTGGCTAACTGCCATCTTCAATTTAAAAAGTCTGCTTCAAGAGCTGAAAGGTGTGGGTACGATTCCCGCCCAGGAGAAACTTTGTGGTACAAACAAATGTTTGTTCTATATCTGGGTGTACTGTAAGTATGTATTTACAAAAAAAAAAAGTATTCTATCAGTTATCTGACTTCCATAGTACAAGCTTTGCTTAGTTTGGGGTCAGATGGCGCTGTGTGTAATGGCCTGCGATATTTATTAGGTTGCAGATAACATTGAATACCTATAATACTTATAGTTATCTTTCACCGAAAACTCTACCTTCAAGCCTTTGTAATTATTTCAGGTTGCAGATAATAAAAAAACGTGTAATAATGTTTATTACATTCCCCAAACTCATATCTGTTGGAACCAGCACATCGTCACTATTTACACCTCTAAATATAATTTTAACCACTCGGATTACGCTCCTCACTGAGGATTAGATAGTTTGTCAGGTTTCGTACAGTGTTACAATTTGTAACACTTACATTGTCGTCGTATAAAATTTCATTGCATTTAGATTACATGTTTAGATGTTCGGATTTATATCCAATATCGATACATTGTAACTTTTAGATTTCCTTTTAAAATGAATAGCTTTATACGATGGTTTAGTATCGGCAGCCTAGTTGGGGGACCGTCTGGCTTCCAATCTGAAGGTTTTAAGGTTTACAGTATCTTAGGTTAGGTCTTTGGTTTAAAGTATTTTTTTCCGGTTTGATAAGCAGGCAAGCAAATGTTCTTATTTATGTTGGTTTCAAGTTTAGCAAGAATTAGAATTACGTTGCTACTGTAACGATGTTGGATTTGTAAAGAAGTATATAACTGTATAATTTCCAGTATAATTATGTAAACGGCAAATTTATCTTTGTCTTTTATTTGTTTTACTACCTTTTTGAACTAAATGACAGAAAAAATCTTCTGCATTTTCTGTTTGTGGACTAATTGTGTTCTTTTGTACTGTCTTACGACTGTTTGAAAAAAGGAGTGCTATGTTTTCAGAGTTTATGAACACATGTATGTATGTGAGTTTCTTTATGCCACCATAACTTTAAAAAAGTCCGAACAGGTTTTAATGTATGAGGTTTCGTAAGAATCCTTCCCGAGTGATATTCGTTATATTTTTTTTAATAAATCCTGTTTTTGTAAACGTTATGAGACGAATGAGACACTCATCTGATAGTAAAAGATAAGGTCTGTCCATGTTGCAGCGGTTCACAGAACGTTGAATCACAAAACAAGGACCAGGACATCGCTGCTGCAGATATTTTTTAAGATGAACCGTCTCAATATGATTTCGGTCTATAATTTAACTAGCTGCAGTACCCTTCAAACGGCATTATTGAGCATTCGTGTTTTTTTAGTTTTCTTAGTGAAGCTTGTTTATTATGAAATCTCTCAGAGGGATTGTTTAAGCGCTCCCAGAAGGACAGCTTATCATCTATTTTTATTTTTGCTGGCCGGGCTTTTTCTCGCTGTGAGAAAGGTAAGGTCAAGTGTGGATTGGCAGACTTCATCTTTGAGAACATTAAGAGCTTTTAAATAAACATATTTTTCAGAAATATTTTCTTTACCGATTGAAGCCGGCGACAATTAACAATACTCATATAACTTTGAAAAAAAAAAGTGTTGTATTCCGTGAGATTCGAACCAAGGTGTCGTAAATAGGCATAGATTTTATATAAGACATAGTCAAAGTAACATTCTATTAGCGATAGCGCGGAAAATCAAAAATGTACGGGATCGACATAAACTATTCACGTGACATATCGATATCATCGTACATTCTATATTTTTCTATTAGCGTCATTGTTAATCGAATGTCATTTTGTCTAGGTGCTCAGGTGAGATGGCGGTCAAACTCAAGTCTACTTCTTATTTACAAAAAGCCTCTTTTGCGGTAAAATTGTTAAATCAAGTTCAAAGATTCTTCTCCTTATAAACTTATAAGACTATTCGTAGAAGTATTAATTGGTTCCAAAAATTATGTAGAATCACAAATAATGCGTAAAATTTTTAATTTACTCATATTTTTCTTGTTCAACTTAAAATAGAAGCACAACACAAACACAAGTAATTAACAGGAAAAACCCAGCTATTAATTTTGAACAGCGGAACCAACTTTCATAATAAATTCCTCTTCCTTTATCCCTTTTTGAAGATTTCATCAGCGATAAGTTACCGTTTCAACACGATGGAAATGTTACGAAATTGTTTTCCAATAACGATGCTTAAATATAAAAAATAAAAGAACAATATCCTAGACGAAAATTTCATACAGCGTCATTTAGCCCTATACTAACCTAAGCTTGTATTATGAGACCCAAATAACTGATAAAATACTAATATTATTATACTCTTTTATGTTTTTTTTATTGTTGACAGACTACGTGTTTGACCACAGCTCACCTGATGTTAAGTGAAGGTGTGGTCGAAGATGGTAAAGCACACCTAGCCTGGAATAGAACTGTCTCTCAAGTGAGGCTGCCGGAACACACCGTTAGATGCTCGCGGGCAGATTTTCAACTTGGGGGTGGTAGCCAGCCGAGTACTAGAAAGTACCCTACTACCATGCAAAGTGCAAATACATAATCTAGAACACAAACTTTAAGCTGAACTAGCTTAAAATTTACGTTTAAAATATCGCCGAAAATGATCACAACTCGTAGACGAATCCGAAACTGGGCCTTCAAAAAGTTTTCCGGGATCGTAAATAGCTTCATGGTTTTACACTAGCCTGTATTTAGATCAAAAGAATTTTCAGCTACAATGTGAAATGTGGCCGAACTTTTATCTCACTAATTGTTCAGTTCTGCAAACACGGCTCCGCTGGCGTCAGACAGTGGTCGACAAATTAAATTCAACCTCTAGACTCTGGAGGCTTGCAAATTTTGCCTGTGGCTTGTAGTTCAAAGTTAAGAATGTCAGCGTAAATACAACTAGGGAAATTATTTACCATGTACATCTTTCGTACCTACATGTTCGTTTTTAGGTTACCTTATAGGTTTTGATTCCCTTGTCAGTGTCGAAATATACGGGGTTTTGCAACATAAACGGCTGTAACGTTTTTTTACGATAACTGAGAAGTTTGATTTTTTCACAGCTGCAAGGGACTACAGATTTACGGATATGGTTTTAATTTCAACATGATACCTCTACGCGTTCTGGAGTGGAGACAAACGTAGCGTAGGACGCCCTGAGACTCGATGGAGTGACGATATACGTAGGACAGTTGGCGGTGGATGGAAGCGAAAAGCCGAAGATCGGGCTGAGTGCCGTGTCTTGGGAGAGGCCTATGTCCAGCAGTGGACTTCGATAGGCTGATGATGATGTTGATGACCTCTACGCGTTACCGAGATAGAAGGTCTTGAAAGACGGATAGACGAACAAACGTACAACAAAGTGATCCCATTAGGGTTCTGTTTTGAGGTATGGAACCCTACAACTTTGTCAAACCCACGTCTATAACCTTACAGGTCCAGCTAACAGATTTAGAAATATTTGTCTATCTATCTATCTATACTATTATAAAGAGGAAAGATTTGATTGTTTGTTTGTTTGTATTGAATAGGCTCCGAAAGTACTGGATCGAAAAATTTATATTGTTAATTGAGTCTTGTTTTCCCGTGCGAAGCCGGGGCGAGCTGCTAATCTTTCTATAAATCTTAAAAATATATGATTGATAATTTTGAAATTAATAGCTAACGCTCTTTTTTAATTAATGATCTCTTTGAACATCTCTTTCTCCCTCTTCAATACAGATTAATACTTACAGATATATCACCGTATTCCCTGAGTATTTTCTTCAGAATTGAATAAGGTCGACTCGCGAATTTAAGAGCCATCCAATTGAGACAATTCCTTCACAATCCACGGAATTTCCCAATATTGTGCTCCGTAGTAAATTTTCCATTAGTGAAAAGTCTTTGAAAGACGTTGAAGGTTTGGTGCGAATGCTAATACAACGGAATACATTGGCGATTGAGACCGCTTTTTTGTAGTTTTTGTAGTAGTTAATTTTTTAGTATTTTTTTAACGCATGTGACCGAAACTTTCATTGGATTATCCAACATAATTTTATTAATCTTGTAGGTATAATAATTTGTAAAACAAAAAAATGTCTAAAGTTTTTTCTGAGTACCAATTTGAAAAATTCTATAGCTGGTGAAATTACAGAGCTAATACCTACACGAAACATCCTCAGGGCGTGTTGACTCTCCTAGCGCTATGACCATTCAACCAACTGCTCGAAGAGTCAGCACGTCCCGAGGATGCCTCGTGTAGAGGCGAAACACGCATCGGCAAGTGGTTACTGCAGCGAGAAGATGAAATAAAGACTTATAGAAGTCCTCAACACTGTTGTGACTGAAACGACTGTTAAGAAATACACTAAATATATACCTTGAATATTCAAAATGAACTTCCGCAAAGTAACGCCTGAATCAATTAATTATAATATTATCTGAGAGCGAATACACTTGGTGGTAGATCTCTTTGGCAAAAGATCGTTTGGATGGGTACCACAGCAGTACCAGATCTACCGCTATGCAGTAGAGTGTAAACCATTACTGCTCTAGTTTGAAGGGTACTTCAAAGTTCTGTGTATTTTGAGGTTATGATGTTGTTGTCTAAATAACGCTTTTTATGCTAGATATTTTACTACACATGATAATAAGTTGTTGTTAAATGTAGTAAACACACCTAACATGAAATAGAAACAGGCTCTAGAGGGTGCTGATCAAAATACATCGTTAGGCGCTTAGAGGCATATTTTGGGGTGGCAGCTAACCAGCCGAGTCGAAAGCTTAAATATACGGTAATGTTTTAAGTTTCAACTTTTTAAGTCATGTGATAATTCGTAAAATAATGTGTAACTAGACATACATATTATATCACTGATGTTTGACTACTTTTTAGGGTTCTATACCCAAAAGGTAAAACGAGGCCCTATTACTAAAACTCCGCTGACCGTCCGTCCGTCTCTGTCTGGCCGTCTGCCACCAGGCTGTATCTCATGAACCGTGATAGTTAGACAATTGAAATTTTCACAGATGATGTATTTTTGTTGCCGCTATAACAATTACTAAAAAATAGAATAAAATAAATATTTAATGGGGCTCCCATACAACAAACAGGATTTTTTTGCCGATTTTATAGATAATGGTACGGAACCCTTCGTGCGCGAGTCCGACTCGCACTTGACCGGTTTTTTAGTTATTTCCGATTCACAGACACCACAATCCGTGACTTTAAATATACTTAAACTAAATGCAATACAGGAAGAGGTAATCTTTGAATAGTTTGTATGTATATCGTGAGCAGACCAGCTACTTGCAAGCAGCACCAGATCCCGATTTCAAAAACTCTTTCACCATTGGTAAGCTACACTATCCCCGGGTGACAAAAGCTTTTTATGTCTTTTTATGTCTGTATTCTCACAGGAACAGGAACTACGCGGGTGAAACCGCGAGGCGTCTGCAAGTATTTTCTAAAAAGTTACTATTTTAAATTTTATTTCTAATTGAACTCTATTTTTTTAATTGGAATGACTCTCATTGTATAATCCTAATAGCTTTTACATAAAACTGTATTCAAAAAATGAAAATGAAAAGGACTAGATGGCGCTGTGTGAATGTCTGATATTTATTTATTTGTAACTGCAAAATTTAGATTTGAGTACCGACGTTTTTCATAAATCGCAGCTGTAATCCGTCATGAGTGCTCCTGATCAAACATATGTACGGAAGAGTGTCTCTAGAAGCTCATTACGTAATAAACCATCCAAAACATCACCAGAGGTACCAGATAAATGCACGTCTCAAAGCATCAATTGAATTTGACGTTCCATTATATTTTTCTAAGCTTACGTCGTCTTAGGAGCTCTGTAAGGACGATTTTCATTTTGTTAAGGATAAAAAACACTTCACGTGTAATCCGCTGACGACGCGTTTAGAGAAATTGAGGGTTCTGGAAATGTATGGTCTATTACTTTAATAGGGTGTAACGTGAGGATTTTCGTTGTGTAGATGGAGGTAAAGTTATCTATTAGAGGTTAGGTTTATATTTTGTTTATACGAATCATTTGTAGCGTCTATCGTACTCCTACATACATGACATATACATACATAATATTATTATACACATAATTATATATATTTACATTATACTTAAATTACATACCTAACACTACACTATTTCATTAACAACATTATTTATATTATCTACATACAATATTCAAATTGTAATACTACACTATGTCACTGGACAAATCGCTCGCGCCTATCGCCTTACGCACTGCACCGCGGCACCGGTTCCCCCGGCCGCCGCCGCGCAGCGCGTCGCGCGGCGTACCGCACGCTGCGGCGGCCCGCACCGCGCTGCGGCCGCCGCCGATGCGATCTCCAGTGCACTACCTACCATCGCTGCACAAACGCCCCGCTCCTCGCCGCCCCCGATATAATATGATTGCAAATAAACATCGTCGTACAACTGAACTTGCCTATCACTTGTCCATAAATTATTATAACTCTCAATTGTTTTTATCCGACTGCGGCAAAGCCCGACTAGGAGGGTTATATTATGTACATATATAATTTGTCTGTTCCCTCGTAACCACAAAACAGCTGAACCGACTTTGATGAAAGATACGTCCTTATTGAGCAAATATCATGGCGGATTTTTGACGCTAAAAAATTACTGTCGTCATATTTGACGCTGGCAAAATGAACAAAATGCTATGTCAAAAACAAAGAAAAAAGAGTAGGTATTCAAAATGTTCTGAGATCTAGACCCATTACGATCATGAGCTGCCTAATGTGTAGAATACATTCTGAGGCGGGAGGTATTTATGATAACGACATCCATTGAAATAATCACGTCGTTTCTACATTCTCATTCAACGAGAGATGTCTTTACAAATGGTTCTACTTATCTTATGACTTCATATTGAGTGAAATACATTCATTAGTATTTAAATGTCAGCTCATTCGGTAGCAGTTCTGCTACATGAGCTATAGGGTATTGGATTACCACCCAAAACAAACATTTATCTTTCCAATAGCAATTCTTTTACTGTGGAAGCTGTCTTACTTTATTAAGTCAATTATTATTTTTAATATTTAATTTAGTATATAAACATTATTTATCAGCATGCTAATTTATATTTAGTATTTTTTTATATGTATATATTTATATGGATATACGTTTATTGTATTGTTTTTTTTTATATGTACAACATCCTAATATCTATTTCTGTATTTATTTCCATCCAAAGGTTGTCTGGAAGAAATCGCTCTAGGCGATAAGCCCTTACACACCAAGTATGTATTGTATTGTTATATTAATTTCCTCTATTTTATGTTTCATATTTGTATGTTGTTGTGTTTTGTTTTGGTGTATAATAAAGTTATATCTGTTCTATTATGCCACGAATGTTTGTTCTGTGTCTGGGTGTACTACATTATTGTGTATGAAAAGGTATCTAAGTATTCTATTATTTATCTAGTTCCCAAAATATAGACTTTGTTTAGTTTGGGGTTAGTCAGCGTTGTGTAAAATATTCTCCAATTTTATATCTTTGTGCAAAATAGAGGTCTGCGTTTTGGTCACGTGTGAATAATCTTTTAATATTTCTTATCACGTTAATATTTGATTTTAGAGCCAGCTCCATTCCAAGCTAAGTGTGTTAACTATCTTCGACCACAATTTAACTCTACCTCAGAGAAATCGTGGTAAAACACCTAGTCTGTCAAACATAAAAAAATCTTCAGATTAACAACAAAGTATGATTTAAATAACCTCTTTAAATCATACTTTTTTTTAACCGTTCTTCTCCACAATTACTCTGTACATTAACAGGGACCTTTTTTAGGTACGAAATAATTTTATTTACAATTTTTGATTTAAAATTATTTATTGTCATTGTTATGTTACGTATTTTTAAAACGTTTAGCATTATTAGGTACTTGTAATTTCCTCGTTGTTGTGCAATTATACCTGTTTGTATATATTCAGGAATTCAAGTCAGAAACGAAACGTTTCAACAACATTTCCGCTTGAAATTATGAAACAAAAACAAACCGGGAACAAGACAAGGGTCTGTAAAGCGTTCCCCAACGGCTTCTACACGTTCTCAAGTATTCATTACGCCGACAATGGCCCTCGCAGTCGTTTCGTACACTAAATTAAATAAAAGATTATCCTCGTGAGTATTCCATAAGTTGAGGTCAGACAGAAATGTTAAGGTGGGTTTTCATTGTACTGTGATAATAGTACAATGAATAGTACAGTGATAGTTCGGTTGCTCAAATTGTGGTTTAAAAACCAAGAATGAGCTTGGATTGCCGGTGACAGAAAACTTGAAGAAACTTAGTACTTTTTAGTAACGGTCACCCTTAAGATAAAATCTGCTGCTTAGCACCTAACGTTTTGAAGCCAATACCGCATTTGGGAGCGAGTTGCTAATCCAGACTAGATCCGCATTCACCCACTGTCGCTTAACACCAGGTTAGATTAGCTTTTATTATTTTAGTATATTTAATTGTGAAGTTTTATTTTTACATGGGTCAGTTTGCCTAAATTAAACGATTTTTTTAACCTTAAAATCCTGGCAAAACGTGACAGGACTAGAATATGGATACATCTGTATCGTTCAGATAGCTTCACAGCTTACGTGCTGTCTAACTACGGGCTTAGTACGCTCTGGGGATACAATCGTTTCCTCCTTGATTTTATCCAAGCGTAAATGTAACAAAGCTAACCCATCAATATCTCTATCTTGTTCCTATCTACACTTCTACACTAATGTAATAAATAAGAAAAGGGATTTGTATTTTTGCTTATTTGTATGTTTGTAAGAAATAAACTTAAAAACTACTGAACCGATTTCAAAAATTCTTTCACCGTTGGGAAGTTACACTATCCCCTGGTGACATAGGTTTTTTATCCCTGTATTTTCACGGGAACGGGAACTACGCGGGTGAAACCGCGAGGCGTCCGCTAGTTAGATAATTATGTAAATTTATACTTTAAGTAATATTTTATGTGTGTACTGTTGGTGTTTCAAAATAAATAAATTATGTTATATTTTATCAATAATAATAATTTATTACACGAGTCATTGTTTCACGCGATGAAACTCCAGCTTAAGGAAATCTTTTGCGGGAGTAAGCAACTAAAACATGACGTTTTATTACTTTAGTTTCTGTTATTCGGCTTATTGCAGGGTTTGTTTGTCATTTTGTGTAAGAACAACTTTTCTCGCCTGTTGCTTAGCGTTTAGCTCTTCGAAATGAGTTTACTCTTCTTGGCGCTTTCTTTCACATTTATTGCAATTTTATCTGGTTTGTAAAATTTGTTGACATTTTTTTTTGTGTTGTTTTCACTTTGCGAATTTGGACATGTGAACATTTAGTAGTAAGTACCTACAACTTTTTATATTTAATCTTTATTGGAGTTGGTAATCTGTTGTAATCTTAACTCGGTATTGTAAACTATTTCTCCTCTTGTCTCCAAATAAGATGAAACAAAGTCGCTGTCAGCATCTGTCTGTATCTTTGCTTACTTGTCCAAAATCACGCAAAGAGTTTAAATAAGGTTTTCGATGTCATTTGAATATTTTAACGATTTTTTTTTATAAACGATTCAGAAATTCAATATTTTATAATCAACTCGCCAATATAGATCTCTAAGGGAAATTAGGACGAGTCGCTAGTCAGGATAAAAAAAAATCAAAATTATTTTCATTTGGTTCACTACTTGTGGTCTTCCCTAATTTATTTTTATTTTTTATATTCTATTGTTTTAAATTCCAGATCTTTTACTTAACTACTTGTTCCCAATAAATTTCTGATAATAGCGAATAAAAGTGAAAAACTTCTCTCAGCTCTCTTGTTTGGCTCCAACGCTTTAAACATCGACGTTAAATTACTTGTCTGTTGTTTTTTACCGGATAGACTTTGGTGAGTGCGCTTCAGATCTGCATGGCCTTTTTTCACCCTGCCCATTCTTGTATTGAATAACCAAGAGTCTATAAAGCGACACCACTTCATGGTTGACATTCCAAAAAGTCGAAATAAACGGTTTGATTCCACCTTCATCGTATGAAATAAAACAATGGAATTTGCTGCTCGAGTGGGTGTTCCTCGATAGATACAATGTGGGCGCTTTCCAGTCGAGTTCATATCAGCCAAGATGGTGGTCAAATGCAAGCTTATTTATAATAAAAAAACAGGCAGTCATTAAAAACAGAAGTAAAAACTTTAAACTTTGTAATAACTGTGCAACAAGTCTGATTAGCATTTTGGTGACTCGGTTACTTTAGAATGTCGGTGACGCGAATCCATAAGTTTTGCCCTGTCAAAAATTCGTGGCTAAAGAACTTTTTTACAAATTCAAATATTTTTTGTTGACATAAAAACGATACAAATTTATATTTATGTTACAAAAATCGCACAAGATATACATTTAAAAAGTACATTAAAAAAAGAAAGAGTAAATAATATAGGTAATAATGTAAACTAATATAATAATGAGAACATGGTATATCAACAAATTATGTTATGTTATATAATCATAATGTCAATAATGATTCTATCAGTAAAAAACATATACTACCTTCTTCTTAAAAACCCGTCACTTCACAAAGTTTCAGATCGTTCACCAACTGTCAAACGTACTGTCTGATAGTTCATAGCTATTTATTCATAAGTTTTAGGTACAAGTAAAAAAACATTCATAAAATAATTTAAAATAACTTCTAATGACGCATCTCATTAAACTTCTTTTAAATTAAAAAAAAGGAATATTTTATCTGTGATATAGTCAGGAATGTTTAGACATATTATGTACAAAATAGTTGCAAATCAATTAATGGCTAGTGATTTCTGTTTAGCACACGACTACTTGAACGGGCAACTTGCGGAAGATATAAACAGTAAAGTGGGCACATCAGTTAATGAAATTCCCACAATAAAACTGCTCGGTTTCTCTGAGTTTTACTTCCTTGTCATCTACTTTACGACATACATCGTTCAGTTACAAAGTAAGCTGTTTCATAACATAGAAGTGTAGAAACATAGGCTACTTTTTGTCCCTGTATTCCCACGGACGGAAACAAGCAAGGCGTCTGCTAGTCTATGATAAAAAAAATGAAATACAATACTACTACAATCTAAGAATTCACCAATCAACAAGGCAATTACCCACTTCGACTATTCGACAACTTAATTTCAAATTATGGGATATAACACCATCAAGGGTAATTCGTCAACAAGCTAATGAAGCGCTAACACGCACGATGACGGGGCAATTTACGTTTAATTGAATAGCATTGATTATGACTTGCTATAAATTGGTGACAAAATGGAGTTGTATGAGGAATACTGAATTTCAGCGTTAAATCGCTAGTTACTAGCTCAAAAAACTCTTACTTTTCATGAGATTATCATGTTATTGTCTATAATTATGTGAGAGTTATGCTATCGCCCACAACCTGGCCTACAATAATGAGAAATAAATTATTATTTTCTGTGCATTTTCATTTTGAATGTGCTCAATATTATTATTGTTTACCTCTAAACGTTTAATTTTTACACGTATTACTTTAGCATCATAAATTATTTCTTTTTCAAAGTTAAGAGGGCTGACAAGGGCATTCCTTAAATGAAAAGTCTATTAAGAAAGCTTTGTTTTAAAATTATCGTTCGTGTTTCGGGTAAACCAGAATGGCCGTGTTTAAAACAGCTGTCGCAACATTAACTGGGCAATTAAGCGGGATCGTAATTAATTTAAGCAAACGTGAATAAAGCAATTTCTTTCTCCGAGATTTTTAAACATCACAGATGACTAAAATTTCTTACAACTTGAAGTTTGATAGTTTAATTAACATAAAAATATATATACTATGTTTTTTTCCGACATGAAAAGTATCCATGTCTTAAATTTGGTCCAAATTAGTACAGCGTGAATAACTAACAAACACCGAGACAAAAACTTTCGTGTTCATAATTTTAAATACTCTCTAGGGTATTTTAAATTGCGTGCTGTCACAAGAAACATATTTTTTGAACATAAGGTTAGGTGTTGGACCACCGCTTATCTGATGTTAAGTTACAGTGTGATCGAAGACCGTAAACACGGGGTGTATTGGAATAGTAACAGGCTTTCAAATCTAAGAATTCAATTTCCCACTTCAAGTATTCGACAACTAAATTTCAAAACGTCAACAGGCTAAGCAATTTGTGACTAAAACAGAGTAGAATAGAAGAACCGAAAAATAGAATAGCAATATAATTCTAGTACAAAAAAATAAAAAACAAAGACCCACTACGGATTAAAATTGCTAGACAATACAAATTCTCGCAGTAATATTTTAAGATTGCAGACATGCGTTACTGTATCGCAAAGGACAAGGAAAAATTGTTTTTACTGCAGCAGTCATATTGTGTATGTGTGTGTTGGAGCTTCTGTCTCTAAGTGTATGCTGCGTTTGAACCTAATCCAGTATGATACTTTACTTTTTCATTTTTGGCATCGTACAATGTCCATTGCATCAGTATCGAAATGCATATTTCCGAGCGCATTAAGATAAAATAAGTCACAGTCGAGTCTTTTTTTACGCCAAAGTAATGAGACGAACGAGATGCTCTCCTGGAGGTAAGTGATAACGCCTATCCTTGACCATTGAGTAACAAAACACTAGTCTAAGTGCACCACATTGTGGTGATAAAGATACTTTCATGTTTCTGAAACTCTATCGTAGCCGTAGTAGATAGTAGGTGTGATCGAAGATAGTATAAGAGGATATTATATACATCGCCATCTAGTCCCATAATAAGTAAAGCTAACATTTTGGAAACCATATAACTGATAAACTTCTTGTTTGTCTTATTTATAAATACATAATATTTTTTGCAGTAATCCGAAACAAAAGTAACATTTATGTTCTTAACATGCTTTAACGTCCTCCACCTAACATAGAAAACTTAGTACGGAATAAATAACTTGAAACATTGTATTTTGAATTTAACATTTGAAATTATATACAAATGTCAACTCTCCTTATTCAAACGCTCCTAAATATTCAACCCCATCCATCACTCTGCAGTCACTTGACAATTTTGCTGCTTCTGAAAATTTTCTGAAACTAGACTGGTAATAAATATTCATTGTTTAATAACGGGAGACTAAATGTACTATGCATTTATAAATATCAGCTGAGGTATTTTAATGACATTGAAAAATAACCCCCAAATAGAGCCTAAATTGTGTTGCTAGTAAAGTTAAGAGGAGTTTCTATAACTTTCTTTTTTTTTTTGGATGTAATTTATTTTCCAAATTTCCTTCACGTTTAAACGTAAACCAAACAATTCATCAAAAACTTCATTCTCATTTGCGTAAATTGATGTGAAAGGTGATACATTAAAATATACTTTATATTCCAGAGTCAAAAGTAATCTAAATTTCAAATTTAATCCAAATCCGTTCAGCCCTTACAACGTTAAAAAGTAACAGACAAACTTTCTCTTTCTGTATAATATTTGTGTAATGTATGCAGGTATATGTTTATCCACGGACATTATGCATACAACAGTTTGCATATATTTGCAGTAGATGTTTATTTTTATTTTTTATCATACCTTTGTACACACTTAGGTAGGTACCAAATGTTTTCCTCACTGGAGAGGCCGGGAAATACCTGTTTGTTTTCGTCGATAACCGAAGCAATGGTGCTGGTCGGTACAACGCGGTTCCTATCCAGTGTGCGTTTTTAGGTTTCCATGGAAGGTGAGGGTAGGAAAGTGAGTTTTTGTGCGTTTATGAGAATAAATAAAAATACTTATTACATAATAAACGTATAAGACAAAATATTGTATGTGGCGTAGCCACTTACTAAACTTGTTTTTATTTTATAAATCCTGTGTTTCAGTATTTTGATATGATTCATTATACAATATGAAAATACTGAAACTCGGGCGGAATTATTAATTAACTATGTCAAATGATAACAGTTTACCGTAAATTCTAATTTACTGCCACAATTAATTTTTGCAATGGAAATTTCTACTTTTAATTTACGAGTATTCATCAAATCTTTTATAAAATAACAAAGAAAGGGTAAGTTAAATTATACGGTTAATAAAACAATTAATTAATTCTATTGATGCAAATCTTCTATTCAAAATTCGGTATAACAATAAACAATGTTGGTGACAAAAGATGATAGCGAATATTAATTCGAGCGTTAGCATGATTGAGGTTATCCTTCAAAATGTCCCTTGCGCTTCGATAAAGGAATTTTCATTACTCGACTCAAAACCATTCAACGCGTATCACAATAGAGAGGTAATAAGACCCAATTTAAAAGCTCAAAATGATAACTCAGAACTTATTAAAATATTGCAGCCGACTGCAATGCTGCTTGAATGAATAAGCATAATTAAGAAAATAAAAATTCATTTCATCAAAATAAACATTCGAATGCACTTATAAATGTTTTATTGTAACAGCCACTGCCACTGGCAGTGTTATATAAAAGTTCTACCAGTAAAAAATGGCAAAAAATAAATAAATTATGCATGAACATTTAATAATAAGTACCTATTGATGAAGGATGATTTCCGATGAAAAAATATTAGGAACTTTAGTATTATAAATAAAACATTTGTATTTAATACCTAAAAACCTATTTAGGAATTTAAAATTTATGATGGAATAAAGACACTCACATTATATATACATATATAAACCCTAAAAATATAACACTCTTTTTTTTGGGCAGTTGTGTAAAAAGACAGCATCATTTTTAGCTAGTTTACCTAGATATGTTGTTATGTATAAATACGTCATAATAATAGTGACTGTAAGAAAAAACACAACTTATACAAAAGCTTGAAAAAGCGTAATATTTCGTTTTCCTAACATTAAGACAAGTAATGTTTCTTAAAAAGATACGTTATGAAAATATAAGTGCCAAGTGTTCTGTGTCTGGGTGTACTGTATGTATTATAAGTATGTATTTACAAAAAAAAAAAGTATTTAAGTATTCTATCAGTTATCTGTCTTCCATAGCACAAGCTCTGCTTAGTTTGGGGTCAGATGGCGCTGTGTGTAATGTCCTGTGATATTTATTTATTTATTTATTTATTTATTTAATTCACTGATATTCTAAATCTGTAGTTCAAATTATCATATTACGTCTCTATTAAAATCTGTCCCCGACGCTCAATAGGATTTGATTTAATAAAGAATCTGACATTTTTAATTAAACTCCGTCTTAATTTTAATCGTAAATAATAGATACGATTAATTACGTTATTAGGTATGTATATACCAATTATCGATCTTAAATACTACGGGTGTTTTACTATAACATGTTACACTTTTATAGTAAAATAAAACTGATTTAGTAGATATTCTTTTAGGTTTTATAATTTCATCATCATCAGCCTTTTGTAGTCAACTGCTGGACATCGGCCTCTCCCAAGACAGGCCACTTCGGCTTATCGCTTCCATCCACCGTCAGCTGTCCTACGTATATCGTCACTCGATCGAGTCTCAGGGCGTCTTACGCTACGTTCGCCAATTCGCGGTCTCCACTCTAGAACACGTCTACCCCAGTGGTAATCGGTTCTGCGACAGATATGTCCAGCCCATTGCCACTTCAGCTTCCTAATACGCTGAGCTACGTCTGTGACTTAGATAAGAAGATTTTATAATTTATGGTTATTTTATTACTAATATTTAGAACCCATTGTGGTTTCTTTGTGTATTCGATGACAATGTATCCATTCCAGGCTAGGTGTGCTTTACCATCTTCGACCACACCTTCACTTAACATCAGGTGAGCTGTGGTCAAACAACTAGCCTGTCAACCATTAAAAAAAAAAAAATTGTATAGATGTTTGTTATTGTCTAAATTGATAAAAAATAAATGAATTTTAATTTGAAATAAATTAGCTGGTAATTAAATACACATGCAATGTTGCCATTTATTTAATTGATTATACTAATATTAACCCATTTTCCGCAACCACCATTACCATCCACATGCGGAATGCTAATTAACCCGCTATTTACGCACCCTTAACATTAATTAGGTAACCCATTTATTATTCACGAAATATGTACTTACATAAAATGTAGGAAGGGAGCTCAAAAAGATCCAGGGAATATAATTACTCCACATGCCCGCGTTTCGCGCATATTTCACTCAATTAGTTACTCATAACGCGCTTCAGAAATTACCGAGCCATTGATATTTTACCTTGGAGATATATCTACGGTTCGCAGCAAAATAGCCTTTATTTTCAAACTTATGTAGAACCGAAATTGTTTTTTTTTCTATGTTTAAATAGCTTACAACATTTGTATCTGAATGCGAACAATTTATTTGTCACAAAAAATTGTGTTAATTTTTTTTTGCCTAGCAAATAATCATGTGGCTACAGGCTGTTCTTCGTCTATCTATTTATACTATTATGAAGAGGAAAGATTCGATTGTTGCTTTGTTTGTTTTTATTAGATAGGCTCTGAAACTACAGGGCAGATCTTAATAATTCTTCCATTATTAGAATGCTACATTATGCTACATTAACTTGGTGGTAGATCTCCTTAGCAGGAGGTCGTCTAGGTAGGTACCACCGCAGTACCAGTTATTCTGCCGCTAAGCAGTAGTGTGTAAGCATTACTGTGTTCCGGTTTAAAGGGTACTGCAGCTAGCGAAATTACTGGGCTGTTGAGACTAACTCTATCAAAAGTCTCAAAGTAATGAGCGCCAAAGCAGTGATGCCCTGGACTTTGTTTTGTTACTCAAAGTTCTGTGTATCGCTGCAATGTTCATGGACAGGAGTTATCTCTTACCATCAGGAGAGCGTTCTCGAACGTCTCGTTCGTCTCATTACTTCTTATATAAAAAAAAAATAAAAAATATCTACCATACGGGCTAATAGAGCAGTAATTTTTTAATTCAAGTAAAAATTCTGGTAAATAAGTGTCTATCGACTTTTATTAACTTTAATAAATAATCTTTGTAATAATCTCAGCATAAAATCTTGTCGAGTATCCGTCAAAGGAAATTACAATAAGAATATTGATACCGTCTAACTCAGTCCTATGATAATTCAATCGAGGAAACACGGGAAATTATTCAGATATCTTGTAACTGAATAAATATAATAAGAAGAACATTCGAAAAAAAAGGATCGTTTGCACTCTTCGTCAAATAAGTAAACATTTCTCTAGCTTATTTTAATACTACTATGATAAAAACATAAATCAAGTAAGAGAAAATCATAAATACATAATACAGAGAAACCAATAAATTCAAATTAAAAAAACTAATCCATAAGACCGTTCCCTCACCATCGCCGTTCCGTTTCGTAAAAGTTTTACTTACATCGTTCTGGTTCGACAAAAAAGTGAAATTGAGAAACTATTGTGGAAAAAAGTTACTACGTTTAAATAAAAGTCGAAAGTTTCACTTTAATCATTTGTATTTAAGTAGGTACTCTTAACTTAATTAAAATACCTATCGAAAGCTTTGAAAGGAAATGCGTTCCGGTTCGTTGTGTGTGAGTAGAAATTTATAGAAAATAAAATTTACGTTCGGAAATGAGTCTAATTCGACCACTGCCAATAACCATAGATACACTTACCTGATTTTTTTACCCCTCCCCTGTCCTTGTCACAGCTGGTCACATTTGTGAGACCCAACCCCCCCCCCCCCCCCCCTACCTACCTAGTGTGATGTCACATATTTTGCAATTTTACATTTCGAAATTTATTGAATTAGATATATAATATTAAATGTATTTTAAAATGTGATATCACAAAATTTGGGACCCCTCCCCGCCCCTTGTCACACAATGTCACACTTCGTCGATCCCCTCCCGCCGCCTTAACGTGTGATGTAATTTATGGATGGCCCCCAAAGGTTAATGTGTTTTTAATCAATGTCTTAAGGAAACAATTCATGTTGGTTAATTTTATACACTTGAACATTATTGCCTTTTCTATGGCCTAGATTTTTATAGCACAATACATAATGTTACGCAACTTGGCAAATTTTCAAACGCAATCTACCGAGTACCTGCTCAGCCTCTGTACAAATAGGCCAAGCGAATAGTCTCGAAGCAGAAACAAAGCACTCCATATAAATAAAAAGAATCACACAAAGATATAAACGGGACGACCCGCATGTGTGCCAACGTCATTTCAAACGCTTGTCAGTTGGAAGCCCCTTACATTTGTAAAGTGAAATAAGCGGAAATGTAGGGAAAATGATGACGAGATACCCTCACGAGATTACATGATATTGCAATGTAAGACAGTAATACGTCTTGATTAGATTCTTAATTAAAGTGACGTTTATGTTTTGTAATACAAGTTTTGTCAAAGAAAAAAAAATGTTTGTAACTAGCAGGAAATATCTCTACATAGTATAAAACAAAGTCGCTTCCCGCCGTCTGTATGCTTAGATCTATTAAACTACGCATCAGATTTTAATGCAGTTTCCATCAATAGACAGAATGATTCAAGAGGAAATATTATATGCATATTAAATGCATATGCACCACATAAGTATCTACATTGCATTGCACCCGTGCAAAGCCGGGACGGGTCGCTATTTTAAAACAAAAGTATAAATCTTACTACATTTTTTCTTACATAATTTTGTAATGTAATATACAAATAGAAATACAAATATTTTACTGATAACACCAATGTTACAAGTAACTTCAAAATTTTAAACATGTCATTAAATGAGTTATAAAACACTGATTACATGTCAACACAAAAATGGTAAAAAAAAAGTAATATTAGAGTCATGTGGGTCAAGTGTGCGCAGCGTCTAAGTGTACGCATTCTAAATATCTCAAAAAATATATTGCGCTAAGAAACGGCAACCCCCCTCTTCAGTACCCCACGGAACGTCAAGCGAAGCGCTCGTATTACAGCGGCTGCTAGCGTGCCATTTTGGATTGACAGGTAAATGAAGATTTTTGCTAAAATATTTACGATATTTCGTCACATTTGACGCGTAATCTTTTGTGGTCATGTAAATTGTTTGAAAATATGCTTTTTGCTATCGAATGCAACATAATATCAAGTTTGTTATTTGCCAGTGTTTAAGTTGTTATGATGACGCAATAATCAACGATATTCATATAATCCTGTTTCTATGGTTTGGGTTAAGTGTGCGCAGAAGCCTGTCGTGTAAGTGTGCGCATGCGCACACTTACCCCGCTTACATTTCTTTGTACATGTGTTGCTATGTTTTGTTTCAGCGTACAAATATAAATCACCTTCCAAGTCCTTCGGTCGGCTACCTCGCATTCGCCGACGTATGGTACTCCGTCCGCCGTTCCGAGTAAAAAATGATTCGGTGTAAGCGCTTCCAGGTCGTCCGGGTGTACTGGTACGTGTAGTAACGGTCGTGAATTCACCGTATATTCAATTTCCGCCATCACCGTGTTCAGGACCTCTTCTTTAGGTGCTCGCTCTTGTAGTACGCTGTGTAGAGCTGTCTTCACTGTACGAATCATTCGCTCCCATACGCCGCCTTGATTTGGAGCTCCCGGCTCTGTTCAAGTTGATCTCATATTTTGATTTAAAACGATTTTGTTGATTATTTTAAGTAACTCATCATCATCATCATCATCCACAGCCTTCTTTATCCCACTGCTGGGTATAGGTCTCTCTCTTTGCATGCCATCTGCCTCGGTCCTGTGCCAATCTGGTCCAGGTTCGACCCGCGACGGTGACGATATCGTCGACCCATCTTGCGGCTGGACGACCGACGTTCCGCTTCCATTGCCTAGGCCACCACTCTGTTGCAACCTTACTCCCCCTGTCATCACTTCGCCTAGCAACGTGTCCTGCCCAGCTCCACTTGAGGTTCATAATTGCGATACCGACGTCTCGAACTTTTGTTCGTCGCCGGATATCGGTATTACGAACTCGGTCTTTGAGTTTAATGCCGAGCATGGACCTCTCCATGGCTCTCTGTGCGACTCTAATTTTGTGCACAGCCTCATGTGTGAGCGTCCACGTCTCGGCACCATATGTCATGGTGGGCAGGACGCACTGATTAAAGAGGCGAGTCTTCAGACACTGCGGAATATGGCGTGGCTTGAGGTAAGTAACTATGATGAAAAATTTTATAATTATAATTTTTGTTTATGTTCTAAAATATATTTTTTTTTGTTGCGTACACTTACCCACAGTGCTGCGTACACATACCCCGATACTGGGGTAAAAGTGCGCATATGAAAGGGTTTTTGTTTTCTATAGTTTCTTAAAATATAAGCTACTGATAATACTATTGTTGTGTCTAAGTTGATAACAAATAAACAGTCTTACTAATTAACACAGTTTTGTTTCATTCTACTTATAATATTCGAGTTTTTGAAGCATCAAAGTTTAAATGCGCACACTTGACCCACATGACTCTATGTCAAATAAAAATACTAAATCATTTAATATTTTATAAACTACTGCAACGCCAGGTAAAGCAATAGTGTGTTAACATTACTGTGTTTCTATTACATTGATTTTGTCATAAACTCTTTTGATGAGTGACGAAGTCGTGGGCGTAATCTAGTCTATAATAATACTTTGTTCTAAAATTCGTACGGAACAAAAGGATGGCGCTGTCTATCCATTTCTTTCTAGTATATGCGTCCCAGGGTACTGATTATTTATTTCTGTACCTGTGGCTGCATGTCTAAGCATCGTACGACGTATGCATGAAAATATAAATTATTCAACAACCAGAAAATTTCAGGCTGCGATGAAAAATGGCATCCAACCTGGCTTGATATT
Source organism: Biston betularia (assembly GCA_905404145.2). Lineage (NCBI taxonomy): Eukaryota > Metazoa > Arthropoda > Insecta > Lepidoptera > Geometridae > Biston > Biston betularia. The sequence continues at coordinate 3,002,415 of FR989863.1, forward strand.
GCGTTTGAAAAATTGTGTACAAGTTTCTATAAAATTCTTTATATGGTAGACACAATATCAGGCTTAGGTTTTTTTTTTAAATGTAAAATAAAGAAATGAACAAAACGCTTTTCTGATAGTAAGAGATAACGCTTATCTATAACCACTGCGATGGTAGCCAAAACTTTATGTGACTTTTAGGTAGATCTTTAGCAAAACTATAAAAACTAACCGCGTTAAAATTTTGATTGAGAAATATACCACAGACTTTTTTAAGGTTATTTATGTCAATATTCAAGTTATATTCGTTAACCATGTTAACATAAAAGTTGTCAAAATTGTGGCATCACCGCAAAAGCCGAGAAGAAAAAGTTGAAGTTGAAGTTAACATAAAAGAAAAGTCAAACAAAATATTAAAAAATTACAAAAATAATCCTAATTAATAACCTAGCTAATGACGATAAATAATTGTAGCACGATAAACATTTTATCTTTTTACTATATACTATATATTTTACTTGGTGGTAGATCTACTTAGCAGGAGGTCATCTAGGTAGGTACCACCGCAGTACCAGATATTCTGCCGCCAAGCAGTAGTGTGTAAACATTACTGTGTTCCGGTTTGAAGGGTACTGCAGCTAGCGAAATTACTGGGCTGTTGAGACTAACCATCTAAAGTCTCAAAGTAATGAGCACCAAAGCAGTGATGCCCTGGACTTTGTTTTGTTACTCAGAGTTCTGTGTATCACTGCAATGGTCATGGACAAGCTATATCTCTTACCATCAGGAGAGCGTCTCGTTCGTCTCATTATTTTTCACATAAAAAAAAAATCTGTATTGTAAATAAACAAATGATGACGTCATGTGACGTGTTTTAAGTGTTCACTTCTGTCTGCATTCCCCGTTCCTATTTTTTTTCTTTTATACACTCGAGAATTCCAGTCCATCCATCCAGAGAGCAATTTATTCGGCTATTATTCGGGTTAATATCATCAGACCTTCAGATGAGGCGGCTTTGTTCTCTTCCCTATTGTTCTGGGTGTCTGTACCATTATTATGAAAAGAGATAGATAGAACATTCCACGGAAAAATGCTTTACTAGTAAGCATCTAGACCGGTTGTTATATTTTATCCATAGAAATAGGTAGAGCGGTATAAGTCACAAGCAAAATAAAAAAAAAAATGCAAAACTGTAGAAATACTAGTTGCAATTTACATTTTTCCTGTTTTTCAAACGTGGGATATGAGATAAATGGGGTTAGAAAAATCGAATCGCCGCATTAGATTAGGTACATATTTTCCAAAACTTGTGTTTTTTCGAGTTTTCGAGAATGTACCTATTATTATAAAATATAAAATAGTGGTGTTATATTCATAAATTGTCAATTTATTACAACGCGTGGCATAAAATGATGAAAACATGACTTTTGCACAAAGTGTGACGTCAAAATACGAAGAAGTCATAAATTTAAGCTTCAAGTAGTTATTTTAGTAATAAAATCATGACAATAATTCTAATGATTATTATTTATTTTAAAATTTTGAATGATTTCCCAAAAATTTGATCCATTTTTTTTACATTTCTTCTTCTTTCTTTGGTTTTGGCGTCGCGTTTTAGCATTTTCCAGTGTCAAGTAATTATATATTTTCAAGTTTCAAAAGTTAAATAAGTGCCATCGTAGCTAGTTTTAGTCAAAGTCGTCTTTGTCAAGTCCAGTTCGTGTCAGTTAATTCCAGTCATGCTTTAGTAAAGTAGTGGCAACTTTACTACAAAGCTTCGATGGAGTTTTGGAAGCAACACGAAAACTCATGTTTCACCACATTATATCATTTTCCCACACTCGCGCTTGTAATTCGGCACTTTATGAATAAAACACCACCATTTTTATGCATAAACACTCGACAAAACACTAGTTTTGGAAAAAAATACAACGGAGCGACACGACTCTTCACGCGTTCCCGCCAAAACTCTCTTTTTTTTACATTTTTAATCCACTTCTAACACTAGCAAGTCGTATTTGCTACATTTAATTTTAGCGCCATCTGTGAAATAAAGTAAGAATCAATTACAAAGACCACAAGCTTTTGGTGTCACTTAGCTGTTTGATTATTATAGTTTTACAAACATCTGTTAGATGGCGCTACAAGGGATTGGTACTGGCATGTTACCTTGCTCTCGTTCAAGTCTTACTTACTAGATGGCGTATATAAATTTTACTTGTTCAATACTACCAAATAAAGTTTTATAATGAAAGTTTTCTTCAATTTATTTCATACAATAATTATAAATCTAGAATTTAAACTTAGAGGTTATGATTGTGATATGAGTATAATGAAGTCTCAAATAAACTAATTTAGGGCACATCATGTTAACATTCCGATAATAACATCACAGTAGCTTTTGCGCATGCGGATGTAAGCTCCACCTTTTACACGCCTCTCCCTTATCTAACCCTCTATTCTAAGTCCACCTATCTCTAGCTTGTTTCTGTTCGCCTGGTACTAAGGAGACATTTTCCGCTCTAATCGGGATTTTCAGCAATCCTATTTTGGCCGATAGCCGCGAATTAGAACTTCGTTATCTACTTCCGCTTTCCTGCTTCCGCTTTCCACGGGTTTCCATAGTGAAGGAATGTATACATACTCTGTGACGTTATGCTGCCCTAGTACTTTTTCCCGTAGCGGCGCAACCTTTTGCTACGCGTCGTAGCTCGTCGCGGTGCTACGCGGAACAACTTTTTGTTATTAGTACTGTTGTTATTCCAGTGCAAAATTCGCATAATGTTGCCGAATTATTGTACGAGAATTATAAATATTGCGATAAATTACATAAATATGTATTCTACTTGTAATAGGTACAGCACTCGTGAGATAACTGATTACTAAAATCTAGGTGTGTAGGTCTCCGTAACTAAAGAGGTACTGTTAATTGCCAACCACCACAATTTCACACATTCTACCTAAATCAGTTGTGTATTTTGGGTACAATACAGCTACAAAAATTAAAATGTTATTAAAACTAACCATTAATAGTTTGGGCTTTGTTTTGTTGCTATAAGCTATGGGAGTTCCCATAGACTTGCGATGTGTTAGATAAGTATGTATTTGTAGATTTTTATTTTAGTGAACAATAAAAGTATTTATATTGTATTTCTTATCACCGAAAGAATATTACGTGTCTATTTTTAGGTAAAATAAAATATGAAAATCAAAATAAATTAGATACATAATTATTTCGATCGAATTACTGCTTTGGGTTATTGGTATAAGGGCTGCTGGTGAGAAAAAAACATCGTTAGGAAATCACAACATTGTGGTAAAGTACTTTTCAGTACTCGGTTGGCTGCCACCAAGCACCCAACGGCGTGTTCCACTGCCTCACTGAAGAGTCAGTTCTATTCCAGGGTAGGTGTGTTTACGATCTTTGACCACTTCGTCATTTAACAATGTTAACTGTCAAACAAAAATAAAGCTATAAAAGACAGTGTCAAAAAAATATGTTGAAGGTTGTACAATTGTAGAAAAGCAGCTATATAAGTAGTTTGTCAGTTCTGGATGACCTTGGGTTGGACTGGTCCCAAGGATTCCGGGTCGAATTGGCTTCAGTCCATCCTACCCCGGGGAACAGTAAAGGCTGGCCGTGTGAAAGGTTCGAAAACGATAATAAAGATGAAAAGGTACAATAAGGGCACTGTCCTATTGAATTAGGTATTTTTTTGACAACTGCCTTGTTAACTCAACTTCAAGAGCTGTGGGTGGGGTGTGGGATCGATTCCCACCTAAACAAATATTTATGTGACCATAAATGTATGTCCTATGTCTGGGTGTTCTAAATGTATTATAAGTATGTATTTACAAAAAAGTATTTAAGTATTCATTTAGTTATCTGGTTCCCATAGCACAAGCTTGCTTAGTTTGGGACTAGATGGCGCTGTGTGAAATGTCCCACGATATTTATTTATTTTTGCTATAGTACGCTTTGACTGTAGAAACAACCACAGCTCCAACCAATGTACCTTCTACATACCTGAAGTATGAAAAAATAAATATCCTACGTTTTTTTTACATACTTTACTTTAGCCTCAGTAAAACCTTAGAGATAAAAATAAATATGTAGCTAAATAGCAAAAGTTTTAAAATAAGACTAATATATTTTTATTTGCAGAAGTCATAATCCTAAATACGCGACAATAACAAAAAAGTACAACCTGTAAAGTCCTATTATGAAACTTTTCAGAGTAAGTCTGCTTGAGTTGCTGTTGGCTTATGTTATCCTAGTAATTTTCTTCAGAGCACTGAAGCCTGCCGACACGTCACACGGAGAGTGACAAATGAAAAAACTCCAAAAAAGGCGCATCTGGTGAATTTCATTTACATTTATGATAAATGGAATTTTTACTTGCTCATTTTATTGAGTGTTTGACAAAATATTCGAATAAAACAATATTATAAATAAAAGTTCATTTTTTGGTAAAAATTGTATTTAAAAAATAGTTATATTATCACTTTATTTACTTTTAATAGAGTCCTTTAATTTGTATGTATCAATGTATTCATCATCATAGCCATTTTTTTTCTATGGTAAAGTTGATTTTGTTTCTCACGATTTTGTAACCATGGTAAAAGTTATTAATAATGGTGCGTTAAAAAACCTTCCATTCTCTCTTGGCTTTTATACCCCAAACGTTATCATACAAAACTTAAACTGAAAACTCCATACCAGAGGCCTTCTAGAAAGTATTAGAAAACTTAAAAAAATAGAGAAATGAAATCGGTAAAGTTGTTCTCAAATTATGGCGTGAACAAGGGCAACAGAGGTTTATTTTTATATAAGTAAAAATAAATAAATAACGTGGGACATTTCACACAGCACCATCTAGTCCCAAACTAAGCAAAGTTTGTACTATGAAAACCAGATAACTGATAGAATACTTATATTATACTTTTTTGGAAGTACCTACGAGTACATACTTATAATACATACAGAACACCCAGACACAGAACAAACATCGTCACCTACATTTTTGTCCTAGTAGGAAACGAATCCACGTTTTACAACTCCTGAAGCAGATATTTTACCTAATGAACTAACTGCTGTTAGCTAAGTTTGAAATTCAAATAAAAGTCTGAATTCCGGTCACCTTACGCCTCCAGCTATACCAAATGTTCGACCAAGTCCCTATATACTCGTAAATCACGGACGGCCTGCCCCCAAGGAAAATTATTGCCATACATGATATTTATCTGTAGATCGTTTCTTAACACAATCATGGTAAAAAGTAATCACAATAATTTAATAAATATTCATAATCAAAAAAAAAAAAAAAAACCTAAAATCATGTTTACCTACTAAACGTTTTTGCCACTAACAATAACCGTTCCGTTTAGTTTTTTTGCAAATATACTATACTTATGCTACCCTGGTACGTTTCTCACAGTTTTGACACCCTTTGCTACGCCGTGTAGCCTCTTCAAGGCATTCGTAGCACAGTGCTACGAAACATCCGTAGCAGACGAATTTTGGGTAGTCTTCTTTGTAGTCAGTAACTGTTTTATTTTTTGTACAGATATTTCTCTGTACGTTTATTTATTACTGAATTTCTTTTTGCGACTAGATCGATTTTGATGAAATGTTGTGTGTGTGTGTCCCTGGATGGTTTAGAAGTATTGTTAATACAAACTTTTCGTAATAAAATATCTAAATAACAGTGAAATCCGATCAAAATCCGTTGTGAGGAACTCTTTGTCCGTATTTCCCGCGAAGTACAATTTGGGTGTCTTCAAATATAAATACAAATATAATTTTGCTATTGATAACACCAAAGTTACATTCAATTCATATTTATAAATATCAAATCCAGAGTAAACAGGTTTCTACAAGGTAAGCGTGCTCCATCTTAGACCACATTCTGCTCAACATCAGGTAGGGGCGTGGTCAAACGCAAATCTTTTTTTTAATGTAAAAAGGGTGTGTTTACCATCTTTGAACACACCGATAGATATTTAATAATCAGGTGAGCCGAGGTCGAATACTTAGCATGTCAAACATACAAAAAGTAAATTGTATCACTTGTCACTTTCTAGGTTAATACAAACATCACTGTTAACTAAGATATTATATTACACTAAAGTCAATTTGAAAACTGGATTTGCGTTTCTATACCACTTTTGATATTTCAAAAGGCAATAAACAAAATGGAAATCAAATACTTAATTTAGTTAAAATTAAGCAAACTAATACATTAAATTCGCATATTCATATCACAGTAATGAGATTGGCTTTAGTCCGACATATTGCTTCTACCATGAGAATTCTAAACACGTCCATAGGGAAATCTCAAGGCCATGCCGACTAAATGTCGTGCGTATTAGTATTTTGTATGTGTACGCCGATTTCATACTTATATTTCTACAGAACCAGTTGTAATTAACCGGCCGTCGCCCGCAGGCAGCTTTCATATACCTAAATACACAAGATTTTTTTGTTTCACGACATTCAAAGTCACCTTCTGTTTGAAGTTTGTATCGAATACTTTCAAAGTCATTATATTTCTAAACAATAATTTACTAATTTTATTTACTAAATAATAAACAACTGTTTAAAAACTTTGTCTGAGTCTAGATTTTACTTATAATTTGAGACATACACATAAGGCCATATACAGTCTTTAATTTAAATATTGTAATTATTGTGTAGGATTAAAATAAATGTCGAAATATAATGAAAAATAAATAAATAAACATCGTAGGACTATACACACAGCGCCATCTGGCCCCAAACTAAGCAGAGCTTGTGTGATGGAAGTCAGATAACTGATAGAATACATAAATACTTTTTTTTTTGTAAATACATACTTACAATACATACAGAACACCCAGACACAGAACAAACATTTGTTTATTCACAAAATGTTTGCCCTGAGTGGGAATCGAACCCACGCCCTACAGCTCTCAAGGCAGATGTACTACCAATGAGCCAACGGGGCTGTCACTAAACTACACACGCGCGGGCGGGGTTACTTAAAGATGCAAACAACTAAGGTTGAAAAAGCGATATTGCTTCATAGTTGACGTTCCAAAAATCCATATGAAATGATTTGATTCCAGTTTCCTTATTCGAATGGCTTAAGCGTGGGTTATGTTACCCGAGTGGGTGTTCCCTAGTAGATACAATCTAGGTGCCTTCAAGTCCAGAGTGAATTGGTTTCTTTTAGACAAGCGTGCTCCATCGTAGATCACATCTTCACTTAACATCAGGTGAGATGGTGATTAAACGCAAGCCTATTCATCATAAATAAAAACTTTTAAAATAATCATTAGATTTGGCTGACCAGTACTCGTCTCTGTAAAATTGTTTTGGTAATTAACTTAGCTTCTCCTCTTTTACAATGATCCTTGTTTTTTTAAACTAAAAATACTCAGATTAACTTGATGCTCTTACTGATGGTAAGTGATGAGGCATTTGGATGGAAATGCGTCATCCCAAAAGCGTCAGCACAGAAGTTTTAGTAACAAAACGAAGTCCAGGTAATCGCTTCTTTGCCGCTTATTACTTTGAAACTTTCGATAGTGTTTCAATAGATCTGTAATTTCACTAGCTACAATAGCCTTTAAATCGGAACACAGTAATGCTTGCACATTACTGCTTGGCAGTAGAATATCTAGTACTGCGGTAGTACTTACATAGACGCTAGCTAGTAGGCTCGAGTACTGAATTGAACTGGTACTTCGAGAACCGTAATTTTGACGTAGAAAATAAGTTTCAACCTGAGCACAGGCAGTTAACGAAATCACCACTCTACAGGAAACGTGATTTCCGCAGCAATTTTCAGGAAAACCGGGTTTTCTGTTGCTTCCTTAACATTGCATCTTAATTCCTTCTTGAGGTAATAAAAGTGGGACATTGACATAATGCGTAAAAAATGTTACAAGGATACGAATGCTGGTGTTTATTTAGGTCAAAAACTTTTTTTGTCATTGAATGTGGCAATGCCGCCAGCATTTCTCGCTACTATTCCCACTATCGTAGGGCTTGTTGTTAAATCTATGAATATCGACCTAATTAGCTCATTTGGTAGACTATCTACTTCCAGAGCTGTTGGGCGTAGGTTCGATTCCCTCCAGAACAAATATTTATGTGACGATAGATGTTTGTTCTATAACTGGATTTACTATTACTGTTATAATGTACTGTTCTGTTCAGACAAAGAAAAAGATGGTCTGATGAGATAAAAATGCATGCGGGTCCAAGATGGCACAGAATAACGCAATCAAGAGCAGAATGGAAAGAGCTGGAGGAGACCTTATTAATTTAAACTAATGACAGTAATAATTTTAATTGTAATAAAAATAATGAATTTAATGGTAATGTCAATTTAATATTTAATGTTATGTAATTTAATTGCATGGTAAATAATGAAATGTGAAATTATATGTATATTATGTTGGCTATAAAGGCTAAATAAATAAATAAAAGATGTTTGTTCTGTGTCTGGATGTACTGTAAGTATGTATTTACAAAAAAAGTATTCTATCAGTTATCTGGTTCCCATAATACAAGATTTGCTTAGTTTGGGGCTAGATGGCGCTATGTAAAATGTCCTAGAATATTTATTTATATAAAAGTAAACCTCTGTTGCCTTTGTTCATGTCATGACTTGAGAACGACTTCACTGGTTTCATTTCTCTATTTTTTTTAAGTTTTCTAACACTTTCTTTAAGGTTCAGTAAACTTAATGACTAATTTAACTTCGCGCGTTTGATGAAGCTAATTTGTGTCAAATATTTTTTTTTGTATGTAGGTAGTTTTAAATTTAATTTTAAGTATTTATTAGTTTTATTTCAAATGTTTTTAGTATACATAACTTCTTGTAATAGAGATAAACAATTTTTAAAATAAATACCTTAAATCCTCTTACAACCTTACCTTCCGCTTACCTTGCTTCCCTCCTCTTATTTTTCTTACCTTTTGCAAATACCTTGATATATACAATAATGAAATGGTAGAGTAATGAATAAATAATCAGTAGTTATTATTATGTATGTGGCCTTAATTGCGCCCAGTAAATTACATACCTGTCCTACGTAACTAACTAATATGAAATATGTAATTAACTGCTTAATTAAATATTTCATATTAAGGTTTATTCGAAACACGAATCTTACCGAAATGCACAACAACTACAAATTGCTTTTATAAAAATAGTACCTTGACTTTTCTATGATGAGAAGTAATCAGACGTACAACGTGTTTTCTTAAAAATGAAAAAAATGCGCACCTTTCCAGAAGTATTCAAAAAATTGGGAAACAAAACTAAGTCGAGTTTGAGTCATTTGATAGTAAGCCTCTTTTTCTTCTACTTTGATTTTGGCATCGCATTTTGAGCAGTGTCAAGTGTTTGATATTTTCAAGTTTCATAAGTTAACTAAGTTGCCTTGTAGCTATAGTTATGGTCAAAGTCCAATCTTGGTCAAGTCCAGTCCGTGTCAGTCAAATCCAGTGATGCTTTAGTAAAGTTTGACGGTAGAATGTCTAATACTGCGGCGATACCAACCTTGAAAATCTTCTAAACCTAGATAGTCCACTTTCTCTAAGTTTCATTTTATTCATTTATAATCTTCTTACAAGTAAAAATTTAAGTAGTTGCGTTATTAGTAGGTACAAGGCGTATACATTTTGTGGACTGACAAAATTTGTTTTTTCTTGACGTTAACAGATTTTTACAATATTAAAATGCGAAAGTGAAACGTGACCTTAATTTCGGAGTTTTGGCGGGAACGCGGGAAGAGTCGTGTCGCTCCGTTGTATTTTTTTCCAAAACTAGTGTTTTGTCGAGTGTTTATGCATAAAAATGGTGGTGTTTTATTCATAAAGTGCCGAATTACAAGCGCGAGTGTGGGAAAATGATATAATGTGGTGAAACATGAATTTTCGTGTTGCTTCCAAAACTCCATCGAAGCTTTATAGTAAAGTCGCCACTACTTTACTAAAGCATGACTGGCACAAACTGACACGAACTGGACTTGACTAAGACGACTTTGACGATAACCATAGCTAAGATACAGCAGAAATAACACTTAAGACAAGGCAGTATGGCTTTATAGCTTTAGCCTGAATTATTAAAAAAAAAGTGACCTTAATTTCTATTATTATCTTTACATAATTATTTATTTATCTTTAACAAGTATGTAGTGAGATAGCCGTGCAAGTAAATAAAATAGCAAAAGGAAAAAGAACATTAGAAAAGACATGATATAGTTTTACTCGATGAAAGAAATTTAGCTAATAAACCGGTCAACCAGCGGAGCGTATCTTGCAAAATTACTAAAATAATACTTTTCTTTTGCAAAACTCTTATGACAAGAGTCATAATTCATGTGCAGTGCAATTTGATGTCAAAAAATAATAATGGTAAAATCTCTCAAGGGCATAATAAATTATTTTAGTGTAAGAATGATAATCTAGCAATTTTTTCGCGTTTTTCTACAAAATACTGAGAATATATTGCGGCTGCCAAAATAATCTTAAATCTGGCTCCATGGTAGCGTACGACTGAAGCATATAATGTAAGTTTATATAGTAAGTATTTATTTGACAAATAACTTTTCATGAATATAATAATAAACGTACAAAATAGTATTTTGTCATCTCGTCTAGTCGACGCCACAGGTGAACAAAACGCTCGCCTCTATTTTGCCCAGCGTTTGAGTATTGCCATACAACGCGGTAATGGGCCCAGCGTTTTGGTAACTTAATTACCACTAAAGGAAATCGATTTTCATGAGACCGTATTTTAATAAACTATAATGAAATATTTTTATACCAGATTCATCTTAATAAAGTTAACGAATAGATCATTAAAAATATATGTATAATCACAAACCAACTAGTTTTATGTTGAAGGCATTTAATGCCAGTAAATACTGGCTATTTGAAGCGCAAAATACACTAAATCCAATAAAGTCCGCTCATTCACACTTGAGCATTTATAACCCATGAGATTTTCATATGACACCTCGGCTTGACGTGATTATGACTGTGCTTTATTACTTTTACCATAAAAGTGTCATAAAGTTTGCCACCACAGTTCCCGTGGTAGGTATGTCGCGTCAAAATGTCACTGAGTAATTTCCAATTTTCGCATTTCGCAGAAAATTGTAATGTTTTTTATATAGTATGTATTTAGTAAATAACAAATGAACACCAAATCAACATTGGTTCAGATTTCAAAAGTATCTATAAATATTTTGTAATTTTGTGGGCGAGTAAATGTTTCTTAAACGCTGAATAACTAAACCTTTCAGCGTGAACAAAGGCTAAAAGGTTTACACTACACAACTAAGAATTCAGGAGACAAACAGTTACAGTATTTTATCAACACAAAGGAACATATACCTATGTATTATTGTGCTGAGAAGAAATACTGTGTTGGCCTCTATCACATAAACTCCTTTGTATGTTTTAGCTTTACGGCTCTTTCTTATTTATAGTCAGCGTAACAAGAAAAGAAAACTTGCAGACCGAGCCCTAAAGTACTAAGAGAAATTGAATTGTTTATAAAAGTACAACAATGAAACAATACAGGGAAATATCTCATCATCATATTTTATTGGTATTTCTACTTGGGACAAAATAAGCATTGGCAAAAATCTTCCAATTAAAAAAATAACTTGTATAAATATTCAAGATATATATTAAGTTTATTTCCGCTTAATAGTCGTTTCAGTTACAACAGTTTATTAAAATAATTATTATGATTATTTATTTATTTTTTCAATTTGTTAAATGTACGTCCTCATCACTGTTGTAACAATAAAAAAAAAAAAAAAACAAAATGAGCTACCGCAAAGTAACGCCTAAATCAATGAATTATCTAAAAAACTTATGTTTATCTCTTTATATTAGGTATATAAAATAACGTTATACATAAAAATAGAACACGTAAAAAGCAATGTTTTACCCACATAGTAAAATGAGGGTAGGAGATCGAAACGCCTTCAATATTTCATCCACACTATCCAATCAACTTGTGACCACGGCTATTTTGCAGCTCTCACGAAAGCTAGGAGCTACTTGTCTAAACATTATAAACGTTTGTATGAAACATACCGTGGTGCTATTTTACATATAAATGAAATTGACACCGGATATTTACTATGGCTTGCTTCATGCCCATTTACTTTATTTCTAATGCTCATATATTTTATAGAGCCACTTACATCACATATGTAGCCATAATAAAACATGTGATTGTAACGTGCCCATACTTTCAGTTAGGTCTTTTAGCCCAACCCATATAAAGTATTTCACATAAAGAATGGCTACAAAATAGCGTTATATCGACAATATAACGAGGCGTGAAAATGTGGAAACGGACGTCTACAGGGCTGTGCTATGTTCCTCGACACTGAGCGATTGTTTGGTAACATAATATGAAACATGCTTTATAATTTATCATATTGCACTTGAAAATAAAAAGATCAAATAATTTAGATAGATAGAATTTCTTTAATGTAAAAAAATATATTAGTTGTACGTATTATATAAATTTGGGTTTACAAAGCCAGGTCCCAAAATGACCATCACATAAGGGTGAATAGTTTGAAATTTTTATATCCCATGTCGATGACCTTTCACGGGTCACTTAGTTCACCTTATTGTTAAAACATGTCATCCCTAAAACTCGTGAACAAAAATTTGAATCCGAACAATAGAGTGTTATGGCCTCTAAATCGGGGTTCTCTGTGTAAGCGTTATGTCGGGGCCAGTGTTTGATAGGAGAATAAAAGTTTCATTGCTTTTGAATCAAAGAACGGGTGCCGCAGGTATTTTATGTGCGAACTTTAAGGTTAGGTAATAAAGGTTGGATTGCGATGATTTTCATTTTTATTAATAGAGATTTAGAACAAGTAAATCAAAGTATAGTAAATAATATCAAACAAAGAGCCAGAAATGCGCGATTCGATTTGATGCAATTATTTCAATAAAATTTGTCTACAAGCACTTTGTGGAGACAACTTTGCTAGTAGCAATTGCTATTGTGAGTATTTTTAGTGTTTTTTTGCAATCTTTAACTGCACTATCACATGAGCTATAGTTGAACACCAATCCAATCAATACCATCTAGAGAGCGTCTCGTACGTACCATTAAACATTTACACTTTTTTGAAATCTTGGTTTCTTCTACCTGCTCTTCATTACTGAGGGTCGTGCCAGTCCTGAAATGCCTCTCCGTGGTCATTGATCGGAATGGAAAACTTCAACGGAGTAGCGGACTGTCAGGCCTGAAACTTGTAAAAGTGTTGTTCATCAGGTTGTGTAGAAAATAGCGTACAACATTTTTTTTTTTAAATAAGAAATAAGCTTACGTTTGACGTCGCCATCTCACTTGATGTTTAGTGATTATGAGGTCTAAGATGCAGCACGTTTGCCTAAAAGATATGGATTCACTCTCGACTTGCAGACACCTAGATTAAATCCATCAGAGAACACCCACTAAGGTAGCGCATTCCACTGTCTAGCAGTCCGCACAATGAATGAAGAATCAAATCGTTTCGTTCGAGTTTTTGGAACGTCGACAATGAAACGATAAGAAAGCGATATTATCGCTTTTTTTAGCTTCTCTTTAATCCAATTTCAACAGACCGTGTTCATGATACTGCACTATATCCTGTTCCGTCCTCGATGACCACAGACTAACTAAGCTGCGCCATTTTAGAATAGTTTCTTGTTTGGAATTGGAATTTAGTCTCAATCCTGAAACTAAATTAATGCAAGTCTTGTTTGCAGTGAAGATAAAGTTAGTCAGTTTGAGTTGTTAGCGCATTGTGTTTGAAAATATGTCGCAGATATTTCCATCACATTGCACTAATTGATTTATTCAGATTTAAAAGCGTCCGATTACACCATCATCGTAATAATTAACAATACAATACAATACTTTTAACCCCCGACGCAAAAACGACTGGTGAAACTGGTAGAATACTATACACCTGTCGTTATAAAATTTTGAACATGAACAAAATAAATTCCAGCATTCAAATATCATCAATACAACCTTACACTCGGTAATTTTTACCGCATTTGGCTGAAAATGGAGTCTTTTATGTATTTATAGCAAGCTTCAGACTTAACCTATTACTTCCACATTGCGATTGTAGGAGCCTGATGTGTGAATTTGGTATGAACAAAAATATGGCTTTAGCTCGCGTATGGAGTTGTGTCCATATAACTGGCTATGTGCAGCCAAATAAGTTTTAGTTTTTATTAAACAAAATAAAAAAGACCTTAAATTATATTATTTACAAAATGTATACAAAAAACTTAGTCTAAAAATCCGTCAGAGGAGGGATATGTGGCCAGAATGCTGGCAGCATTGCCACGCTGGATGGCAATGCTTAGCTTTTGACCAAAGTAGATACCAGCATTCTGGTCACCTGAAGCCTCCTCTAAACGTTTGGTTTTAGTTTTAGTTTGAATTAATAACTTTTTAAAAGTTGACAAGCTAGGTGTTTGACCACAACTCACCTGATTTTGAGTAACGTTCTCAAGTGAGGCTGCCAGAACACACTATTAGGTGCTTGGTGGCAGATTTTTAACTTGAGGGTTAGAAAGTATACTATGGTTTCCTCACGATGTTTTTCTTCACCGGCAGTTCAAGCTAATTGTTAGAGCTTACCTACGCCCTTCAGCGTGTGAGCCGCCCGCGCCAGCCACTGAGCCATCATCGGTACAAATAACGCTTTTGTGTTTAGATCTTTTATAAATATAATTTATTTTATAAATAAAAATAAAAGTGTTGGCTACCAGAAGAACAGCATACTATCATCCATTACGCGTGGACGTTTCCAGTATTCGTACGTCACGATTCGGCTCTACTTTCGTGATGCGTAAAGCCCATGAATGGAACTCATTGCCGGCTTCTTTGTTTCCTATGAACTACAGTTTGGGCGTTTTTAAGGCTAAATTGAATAGATTTCTTTTAGAACAGCGTGCTCCATCTTCGGCTGCACCGTCGCTTTCTATCAGGCGTGTTGGTGGCCAATCGTAGATCTACTTCATATAAAAGAAATTCGAGCAGGTGGTATCGCCGCATTTTTTTAAATTATATTATTTTCTAACATTTGTGTTTTTTTAAGTGTTTCAGTGCAAAAAACAGTAGTATTTCATTCGTAAAGTACCGAATTGCAAGTGTGGGAAAATGATATAATGTGGTGGAACACGACTTCGCGTTGCTTCCTAAATCCCATCGAAGCTTACAGTAAAGCCATTCTATGACCGGACTCGAACTTGACTTATGTGACTTAGAGTTATTTAACTGGATTTTTATCAAACATTTGAAAATATCTTCATATTTGAGCCAGGAAAAATGCACTAAATACGATACCGAAAACATAGAAAAGTTTAATTATAAAGTGCCAAATTTATCACAGCTCATGTTAGCAGCTCATCCCATAATTTTTTTACGAGCTGTAATAATTTGGCAAAATACAAAAAAACAAAAATGCATTGAGTGCTATTATTTGTGTCGGTGGCAAGGTCAATTCGAAAGGTCACTTATTTATCCAATGCAACAAAATATATAATGTTCAACCATCAGCATGACAATTTTCAATCACTTAGAATCTTCACTTTCTTGTATTAGACAAACGTACAAACCCTCACAATTCACCTTAACAACCACAGCTAGCTGAATTTGAACCATAATTTCCAGTTATAAGGATCATTTCAGCACATATTACAATGATGGACAATAATGTATTTTGTATGTGAATTTGGAGCCATGCCCCGTCCAACGGCCCGGAAAGCGAACAGGCACGCTCGGACGACCTTTGTTCGATTCATACACTCCTGTACAATATGTACTGCATGTTGTTTAGGACCCTATTACACAGGGTTACGCGCAAAGGCACTGCAAAACCAAAACTAAGCTCATTGTATTTGTTTTTCTTTATAAGCTGAGTGGCAAGCCCTAGTGATAGAAATAATATGACGCACAACGGCCTCAAACTCAATCAATTGTCATTCGTTGTTGCTTTTAAAAAGAATTGTCACAAATGGTCACCCATTCAAAGACTGGCTGGGTTGTCCGTTGCTTAACATCGGTGATCGTTAAAGAGCATGCAGTCAAAATACACCACGATAGCTATCGTTGCAGATAACTTCAAGACTTCACCTACGGGAGCAACTACTGAAGAAAAAATACAGTAATTGTAATTGTTTCACACGGCGTAACGTCATTTACAAAGGTCATTTTTCCATTCATATTTAAAAATATCAAAATCATAACATAAGTCAATACAACGAAAATGTCAATGAAATAAATAGATAGATATAGCTCTTATTGTGCATACCATAAGAAGAAAAAAGTACAGAGAACAAAAGAACCTTATGAACTAGTGCCACAAATGGCGGCCTTATCGCTAACAGCGCAGGCAACCAAGGCAACCAAGTAATAATATGTTAGGTACATATAAAATAATTATGTCAATAAAAACAAAAATATTATAATTACTTACTAGTAATTCAACAATCTCTTATTTAGACTCTATCAAAACTCTCAAAGTAATGAGCGCCCAAGCAGTGATGCCCTGGACTTTGTTTTGTTACTTAAAGCTCTGTGTATCGATGCGATGGTCATGGACAGGCGTTATCTCTTACCATCAGGAGAGCGTCTCGTTCGTCTCATTACTTTTTACATAAAAAAAAAATCTCTTATTTAGATGCCATATCAGTCCTAGCTGCTTCTTCGGTAAAAATTTATTGGTTTGTATTGTGCGTGCGATACGCATAGTGTAAATTTGTGATTTTTCAGAAAAGAGCGCACACTTTTTTATTTAGACTTGATTACAAGGTACATAATAACAGTATTAACAATTTTTTCAAATTTAGACAACTTGCCTATTCTGAGTTTTAGCATAATATGTATGTAATAAATTAAGAGAGAATGTTTTGTCAAGCGCATGTTTTTTCTTTACTCGCCAATAGGTAAACAAAATCGGCTTCGAAATTCGATTAAGATTCTAATTTTCTAGCTGTCTCTAGACAAAATGGTACTTTTTACCGACAGTTTTTAGGTCTAGACTACGCTAATGAAATTGTCTATCCAAAATATATTTTGGGTCTAGTTTTTATCTAGTTTGTCTTTACTTGTTTTTTGTCTTCATTACAAATTAACTCTCATCTGACCGCTATTTTACTTTGGATTTTTCAATAGAGAAATCTATGTCGCAAAATTTAGTGTCTACCGTTCTTCATAGAGATTTTGAGTGAAAATTATTTTTTTGTCACATATAAGTACAAACGATCTGGGTATCTTCAAGTTGAGAGTGAATCGGTATCTTCTGGGAAAGCATGCTCCATCGTAAATCGCATCTTCACTTGACATCGGCTGACATGTCGAACAAACGCAAGAAAAATCAATCATAAAAAATGACCTCATTTTCAATCGATACATTTCCCCGAAGTATTAGACAAAAGTAATACAATACGTGATTTTGCTAATATCCTGAACCAACGATTGGATCTGAGGACCTACCAATTTGTTCATAGTTAAAGAACGGAGCTACAATCGTATTCTTTAAAGGAAAGTGATAGACGCCCATCTACAATTTTTGGTTCTTTCATTTAGTAAACTACATGTATAATTTGCCCACTGCGTGGTAAACTTCTAATAAGGCAACTTCCATCAAAGTTTCTGTAACACTAGATTAGCGGTTTCTCGTATTTTCTCGAATCCGTAGAAACTGGGCTGAAATAAAACAAGGGTAAAAACTGAAATAGCTTCAGCTATCCTTCTGGAACATTTCGGAGTCAATAAATTCAACCCCTCGACACAGATAAAATGTCTGTGTTCAAAGTATTCTACGTAGTAAGACCTATTTTTATTTTTCTCAGATCGCTCAAAGAATTTTTTAACAAAATCTTTGGCAATAGCAGTATGCAATGCAAGGCTAATGCTATTTGTCAAGTTATGCAGAAAATCTTTGCGCGTATCCTGGATAATAATATGTCTATCTACATTACAGTGATCATAATTATGTTTTTGATGGAAATTTAAAATGATTATTTTTATTGTTACAGGTATGTTTGCAGCTTCATTTTGAAATACATGATCAGTCAGTAAGTATGAATTCACGGTAAGTTCTTAAGGCAAGTTATTTTGGATTTTTCGAAAAAAAAGTAGAAAACCATTTTTCAGTTAGTTAAATATCCAGTCATAGAAACGTAGATATATTACTTATTAGGTCTTAACTAATTTAAGTTCGAAATATTTCACACTTTTTTTTATAAGTACTACTTTACTTATAATATAGATTTTCGTTTTTCTCCTATAAAAACTATAGGTACGTTACAACTAATTAAGTAAGTTATTAACTTGGCATTGCCATCCAGCGCGGCAATGCTGACAGCATTCTGACCACATATCCCTCCTCTGACGGACTTTTAGATTAAGATATTTATAAAAAATTTAAATAGTATTAATTATTAAAATTGTAATTCGAATCGAATTATTCGAAGTATCGAATGGAAACTGATAAACATGGAAACTGACGATTAATTTACTCACGTTTAAAAATATCAGTCTAAATATGTTTAGCCTTTCGTTGCGTTTAACACACTTATCGAATTCTATTCTTAAACAGAGATATACGATAATAGTCTCTAGAATTTCTCTAATTCCAGTGCCGCCATTTAACAAGTTTCTCTGATTACGGGCCCAATTAGCGACAAAAGATTAAGAGCTGACCGACTGGGGAGTTAGATTGCTCCGGGCAGCCCTTTACTTTGCCATTTTCTTTTATCTCTATGATGTTTAGCTGAAATATTTTAAGCTATAAGGATTTTCCATAGGGATTGATAAGTGTTAAATATTTACGTTTTTTTTTGTATGAAAAAGTGATAAGGTGAACGAGATGTTTTCCTCGTGGTAAGAGATCACACATACCCATGACTCTCGCAGCGATACACAGAACTTCGAGTTACAAAAATAATGTTGTCTAGTGATGATAGCTCAGTGGTTAGCGCAGTCGGTTCAAATCCAATGCCACACATGCCGAAGGGCGTAGGTTCAAACCTCAATAAAGAGCTTGAGCTGACAGTGAAGGAAAACATCGTGAGGAAACCATAGCATGGTGGTAGGCTACTTTCTAGTATTCGGCTGGCTAGCTATCACCCTCAAGTTGACAATCTGCCACCAAGCATCTAACGGTGTGTTTCAGCAGCCTTACTTGAGAGCCAGGTCATTTAATATAAAGTGAGCTGTGGTCAGACGGTAAAGCACACCTAGCCTAGAATAGAGCTGGCTCCCATGTGAGGATGCCAGAATACACCGTTAGGTGCTTGGCGGTAGATTTTTTAACTTGTTTCAGTTTAAGGTTATGCAACGTCCTATGGCGTGTGATCTGATCGCGGTAACCACTGATAAATTTACTAATATGTATTATTAAGGCTGCTAGTCAAAAATATGACTCAATCAGCGCGGGCGGCTGCGCATAGCGATCTTTTGATGCGGGGGCGCGGGGAGAGGTTACTAGCTCCGCCCGATTCCTCAAGGACATTGGCTTGATCTCAAGCCATAGGGTTATTTTAAAAAAAATCTGAGCGTATTATACTCAACGTCTACAATTAACACTAAGACGTGTCTGGAAAATTTATAGCGAGACTGTAAAGTTCCTAACTCACTCATTGGTTCAAACTCGCTTTACTAAGAGGTTTAAACGATGTTAAGGGGTGTCGAGTTAGTTTGGTAGACACAGTATAATATATTTTCTTTAAAAAAGTATTGTTACTGTAGTATACGTAATGTACAAAAAATTTATTAATTATTCAAAAAAATGTATAAATTAAAAAAAATATGTGTAACTTGTATAAAAAATATTTTCAGTAGGTAATTGAATTTGTAAAAAAATAACCTATTCTTATAAGCAGCTTTTCTTCTTAATTGATCTAAGTTTTAGTGAAAATTAATACACTATACAATTATTACCTTTTTTTTAGTTGACAGGCTAGTGTTTGACCACAGCTCACCTGATGTTAAGTGACGCTGTGGTCGAAGATGGCAACCGCACCTAGACTGGAATGAAACTGGCTCTCGAGTGAGGCTGCTGGAACTCAAAGCTAAAATGTTCCACGTCATACCGTATAATAAATGATTAACTAAACAGATAGATATTTGATCTAAACTTTACAAAACACTATTTAGACTCACACTAAGCAAAGCTTTTATTATGGGAATTAAATAACTGATAATTTAATAATTTTATACTTTTTAAATACTGCAAATATACATCCATTTAAAACAAACACATAACATCATCACTCAAATGTTATAGTCGTTTGTACTAGGCGGGTTACAAACCCATGTCTTTCAGTACAAGAAGCAACCTTCTACCAAACGCTAAACAAAAACAAAAAATAAAACTAAACGGGCAGGGCAATTTAAGCAAACACGAGTTACCAAGCTAGCAAACGCAGTGAACAGTGATATGCTGGACTTTGTTTTGTTACTCAAAGTTCTGTGTGTCGCTGCATTGGTCATGGACAGGCGTTATTTCTTAACATCAGGAGAGCGTCTAGTTTCGTCTCTTTAATGTTTATATTTAAATATAATTGAAAAAATACTACTAGGCTATGTAGCCAAAACACAATGAATAAGTTCATAGATTGAAACTAAGCTTTGCGAAGTAATAGAAGAAATAGTCGACCTTGAAAATGTAACTCTATGTTTAGTTACATTGCCAAATTACATTATCTGTGAATGCCAAAGCACAATAGCCATAGAACTGACACAACTGGCTCATTCCCATACAAAGCGACACATCTCATTATTTTTACGCCCTTAGCTTAGCTTTTATTTCTCAAAGGCAAAAAAGTCACGAATTCTTCACATATTTTCTGATTCTAAGATATCCGAGAAGGATATGCAAAATAATAGGGATGTGAACATAAATTTTCCGTTTTAACGCACTGGCCTAAGATGGAACAGGTATTACAGTCCGGTGACGCTACAGTCCGGTGACGCTTACAGTCCGGTGACGCTGTAGAGGCCATCAGCGGCCAACAGCACTAGTCATTAAAAAAAAAAAGGAACAGGTATTTTTTTTGCGATTACATGGCAGATTTTTTAGTAGAAGTATTTTTTTTATGAACACGTTCCCATTTTAGTCTCAGTTTACAATCCTCTGTAGTTGTACTATATTTCGTTTACTAAATAATATTACCTGTAGTTAGATTTCCTTTCAGTAGATTAAAACAGATTAGCAGCATGTCAAAGAAACAATAATATATAAATTTACAATTAGAAAAACAGACTCTACGACCCTTAGGCTAACTAAACGTACTGCAGTAGTTTTTATTCCTCTCTTTTATGTAAAAAGTAATGAGTCAAACCAGATGCTCTCCTAATAGTAAGAGATACCGCCTTTCCATGTCCATTACAACGATTTACATAGCTTTGAGTAGCAAAACATAGTCCAGGACATCGCTGCATTGGCGCTCATTACTTTGAGACTTTCGGTGGTTAGTCTCAACAGGCCAGTAATTTCGCTAACTTCGTGGTGTCTGAAATATAGTATCGAGAAACTGAAAAGTAAGTAATAATGGTTCTCAAATTAAACTAATACAGCTTCCATTAGCAAGCAATATGCAAACTAGCATCAGTTGTAAGAAACTTTGTCCGATACAACTTTTCTCATTAAAATAATCCCCACGACTCTGGCCGAACTAAATAACGATCAGTTTAGTGCGCATTACTAGCAATGCTGAGGTTACCGTTTAAAGCCTGGTATTCACTATTTTTGGAAAGATAAATAAAACGGGAATCTATTTCAATTTGGGTATTTCTACTTTGCTCCTCACCGAAAAACTAAAAACTAACATAGAATTAATAAGTAGGTATATTGACAAATAGTTTTCTATCTATATCTAATTTATCTATACTAAAGAAAGAAAAAAAGAGTAAAAAAAGATTCTTTAAAGAGGAAAGATTTGATTGTTTGTTTGTTTGTATTGAATAGGCTCCGAAACTACTGGACCGATTTCAAATAATTTTTTGCCGTTGGGTTACACACTATACCCGGGGGACATCGGTTACTTTTTATTTTTGTATTCCCACGGAAACGGAAACTGCGCGGGTAAACCGCAAGGCGTCCGCTAGTAATCAATGAGTAGGTATATTGACAAATAGTAAATCATAAATTTCTTACATTTCTCTCATATTTTGCCGTTAGAGTCGTATTCCCGCTAAATAAATCAGCCATTGAATTAAAAACAACATCAAAGCTCTGTTTTCATACCATTTGTTAAATCATCGAAACATTTTTTCTTCGATTTCTCTATTCTTTATTGAAAGAAAACATAGAAACCTAATTGCTACTAAAAAGATTCTTTGCTACACTGTGTTGGAATTGTAGAAGAAAATTAGGAAATGTTTTTGTTCAAGCCAAAAATTTATTCCGACTTGAATTGAATACAATGATAGTTCAAAAGTAAATTTTTTTAAAGTTCCGTTTGTTTAAATTTCTAAGTTTTAAATGTATTGTAAATGTAACAGTACGTTTTGTGATAAGACTTTTGTTGCCTTTCTCATTTTTTTATTGTGGAAACTAATACACTTCTTATGAATTTTGGTTTTGTTTGTACGGGCTTACCTACTCAAAAAAACCATTTGAATTTAAATTAGCTCTAAATTTCATATAAAATATCAATACAAAACGTCGACACCGTTAGGTGCTTGGTGACAGATGATAAATATGTATTTCAAAATTAAATATTTTTTTTATTAAAATGTTATAGGTAATTTCGTATAGTACTAAATAATACTGCCATAACATTGGTTCAAATTTGGGCTAACAATTCAAGTAACGTAATTTAAACTAAAAAAATGTAGTCTGCTGCCAATGAAGTGTCATTACGTTGTTTAACAGTTCGGGTCTACCTTCATTGTACGAACCGCTAAACAATGGAGTTTGCTGCAATGGAATGGAATGGGTGTTCCCTGATAGTCTGGGTGCCTTCAAGTCGCGAGTGAATCGGTTTCTTCTAGGCGAGCGTGCTCCACCGTAGCCCGTATCTTTGCTTTACATCAGGCGAGTTGGCGGCCAAACGCAAGCCTATACGTAATAAAAAGAAAATTCCTAATACTGACGCCTCCTCTCAACGTTTGGTCAGGTCCCTATACTGCTCGTGAGCGTTCTCCACGGACCTAAAGTTTCAACCCCAAACGACACAAAAAATTACATTCTATGTCTGAGTGTTCAAGGTATTTATTTAGTTTGTTTCCGCTTAACAGTCGTTTCAGTTACAATGGTGATAATGATTTAAATTTAACTAACTCGACAATAATATAAAAAAACTTATCTGAAACTTTACTTAATATTTAAAACATCCTATCTAAAAAGCTAGCTTTGGTAAGGACTTGATTAACCAACTACATGGTCAAGTTTATTAGGGAAAACGTAACTCAAACACAAATCTCTACAGTTAATTTAAAGCTATACACACATGCATGTTTATCTGTAACCCACAAGCTATCGTTTGCCTGCGGCACAGCTCCCGTCAAACGTTGAAGGAATCACTGTCAGGGCCAAGCGTGTGTGGACCACGATAATGAAGATCCGACATAGGCGTCGCTAAATACAGAGAGGAATGTGGGCTGGCATTAGTTATTTTATGTAAAAGCGAGATCGATTTTTTAAAGTCAATTTTGCAAATAACATACTTTTCAGTAATAAAATTAAGTAGGCTTATATTAGGATGGATATTTAATATTTTGAGATAATATTTGCGGAATATGTTTGTTAAGTTAACTAATAAAGTTAATAGAAAAAATAAAATAAAAATATTGTATAGAGCAAAAAGAGATACACAGTTTTGTATACAATACAAGTTTGTTTTTAGAAAATAAGAATGAAGATGAACAGGGAGATATGTACATAACATATGCCTTTGGACATATGTACATAATATGAATCGTTATATTCTACTAATTATAAAAAATATAATAGTTTTTTTGTACTAGTAAAAAAGTAATAAATAGGTACTGCTAAATCAAAAATCTGAGAGCGTAGAGTATGCCAATGTAAGACTAATTTTATTATAAAAACTACTTTTTTATTTAGACAAGTAAAAAAAGTAATAAATACTGCTAAATTAAATAATCACAGAACGTAATACCAATATATAATATCCACCTACTTACAGCTTATACCAAGTGCTACCTACTCCAAGGGTGTCTTGGCAACAAATTTTACCATATTGAATTTTTGTTGCAATACGGAATCAGTTCAACGCTTCCTTCTGTGTTCCTACTCTTCTCTGATACCGTCGATAGGTACGTACGGTTGCCAAGATAAACACGTTGCCTACGGGTATGAAATAGTGCCTATAATCAATACCATAGAATCTATCGTAATACTGGAATTCGATAGAAGCATGGTAGAATTCAGAATAGACTTAGGCAAGGCCTAAGTAAACAAAGCTTCGCAAATCTTATGACGATCGATTTAATTGTATCGACATCTTATTATCATCGTTTTAGTAGATTTCGAAGGTCATTGTTGGAGATTGTAAATGGAGATGGTAGCTATCACTCTTCTTGATATTTATAATTTAGGATTAGCCAGGACGTTTAGGGCATAATAATATTTGTTTTAGTTTATCCACACACGACACTACAACTGATATGGTGATGAAAACTGATACATACACGTCTTATGTATTTCAGATAATAACAGTAATAAAAATCTACCTTTATATTTGTCTAACTAAAGTAACATTTTTTATAGCCTAAAAGATATTTCAGGCATGTTTATTGTTATGGAATCTATTGTCATGTTTTAAAAATAAACAAATAGCTGATTTAATAATGGCAATATTTATATTGCTACAAGGCTGTTGAGACTAAATCATTGCAACTCTTAAAGTAAGTGAGCGCCAAAGCAGCGATGCTCTGGACTTTGTTTCGCTACTCAAAGTTCCGTGTATCGGTGCAATGGTCAGAGGCAGGAGAGTCTCATTACTTTTACTTTAAAATATATATTATATTATATTTATCCGATATATATAAATACATTACATATGCTACATCTTCTCTACATAGTATATAAAATAAAGCCGCTTCCTGCCGTCTGTACGCTTAGATCTTTTATAATACGCAACGGGTTTTCATGCAGTTTCCATCAATAGAGTGATTCAAAAGGAAAGTTTCATTTTTTTGCGTATGCATTACATTAGTATCTACATTACACCCGTTCGAAGCCGGGGTGGATTGCCAGTAAATAATGAATAGACGTAGAGTAGAATTAATTCAGTAACGTACGAATTCGCAAGTTTCAATACCTTATCTCCACATCCTATCCAATGTGTATGTATTGACAGCTAATAATCTAAGTGGAGTACATCAACGTAATCCAATTAAATTGATTTCTGTTTGCGTCGCGGATTTACAACTAATTTTAGTAAATTGAGTTACACAATTTCAATCCCTTTCAGCGTATTAGCAGAAAAGCGAATCGTGCAAATTACGATCAAAACTCAATATTTCTATATGCCTACACAATATAAAATGAAATAAACAAATTTAACCTAAATAATATCGATATAAAAATCAAAAACTTCGGCATCGACTCAAATTTGTGTTCATATTTATCTTCAAAGAAATATTGTAGGCGGAACGACTGTTCTTATACTATACTATAAAGCAAACAGTATGGGCAGCGTTAACTAGGCAGTCCTAGTTACTTATATCATTTTATCTTAAATGGACAATATTAGTACAATTTAATTTATGAGATTGAAAATCTATTTGAAAAAGGCTTCAATTCTGTATAAATTTAAGTATTTTTAAAATGGGATTTCAAGCATATACAAAATATTGTCACTTACCAATAACGATCTTATGAAAAGTAGGTAGTAGTAGATCTGCTTACTGAGCTGTGGGGCGTAGAGTCAATTTCCACTTAGGACGAACATCTATGTGATGAATATAGAATTTTGATTTGTGTCCGAGTGTTCCGTATATATTATAAGTATGTGTTTACAAAAAAGTTTTACAAAAAAGTAGTTTCAGTTATATAATTCTTATAGCACAAGCTTTGTTTAATTTGAGGCTAGATGGCGCTGTATGTAAATGTTGTCCAATATTGATGCTTGTTCAATTTAATTTCTTTCACTAATCAAAAGATCAACAAATAACGTGATTTTTTCCATAAGTAAGTCGCCGGCCCTAATGTATGTACTATGTACTGCACTAAGGTCAATATTTTATTATATGCACAATATAAACAACAGGATAATAATATAATAAGAATTTAAAAATAAGTTAAGCTATTATCTTCATATGTACTTAAAAGGTATTTTTGCTGATTTCAAATAAACTTTTGGTTGCAAGAAAAAAGTGTTTAAACATTTTAATTAAAATTTATAAACAACATTACTTCTAGGTGACTTTTTATCAAACTGTCAAAAAACTGTCTTGTTTTGTTCAAAATGTTGACATTAGAGTTCAATATCGACCGCATCAGATCGCGTTATACGTAAATTACCTTACTGCATTTCAACTCTGTGAACATAACGTAATTCCTATTTGTGCTTACAGACTAATCAGTCATAATGATAAGCTGAAAAGTTAATAGCTTTCGGTAATTTTGTTTGTATACACTCACTGGGCCAAAGTGTATTAGGTTACTTGCTAAAGAAAAAAATGTCAGTGTGAGTCGTAACTTCTGCGTGGTTGGGTTCGGTAGCTATTTTAGAAACAAGTCGTCGTCGTAGTTCTTAATCTGCAATAAAGTTATTTTATGGTTTATCGGAAAGTCGAACAAAATAATTGAACTAATTACTGTAGTAAATACTAATTATTGTAATAAATTTAGCTCTTGTTAAAAACTCATTGCAGTTGGCTTTGGTCTTTGGTTGTGACAAAACTTTTTGTTCAGGTTTTTTTTTTAATTTATCGGTATATAAAAATAAATAAATAAATATCGTGGGACTATACACACAGCGCCATCTGACCCCAAACTAAGCAAAGCTTGTGTGTGGTAAATGAATACGTTGTCATTAATGCCTAACCTTCATAATGAAATGTACTTTGGTTTTTGCAATTAATTAACTGGAATTTAACTGTAACTTAACATGTTAGAACTAACATGTTAAGTTACAGTTAAATTCCAGTCTTGGTCAAGTCTAGGTCGTGTCAGTCAAATCCAGTCGTAAAATTATAGCAACTTTACTTGTAGCTTCGATGGGGTTTTGGAAACAACACGAAAATGCATGTCTTACCACACTATATCACCTTCCTATGCTTGTACTTGTAATTCAGCACTTCATGAATAAAGCACCACTATTTTTAATACATAAATATTGGAAAAAACACAAATTTTGAAACAAAATATAATGGGGCAAAACTCAAATTTAGATTTGGATTTTGAGTCTTGTCATTACAAAATCAAACATGGCTATTTTCGATTTAAAAAAAAACAGTTTTGAAACTCTTACTCCGATTAAACAATTAGAACAATGTATATTGTTACAGTGTGTAAACAGTCTCTGAATATTAAAAAGATACAGAGACAGATGAAAATAGTTACACTAATTAATAGGGATCCCCATTTTTTACGGAACTCTAAAAACTGAAATTCTGTAAGTGATCTATCATTCAATTAGAACAAACATTTACGCAGTTAGCTTTGGTGACTTAAAGTTTTGTATTTGTAAAATCAAACTAAAGAAAAAACTAAATAATGCAAAAAATAATAATAATAATAGAAATGTTTCTGTTACTGAAGCTAACTTACAGCTAAATGCAGTCTTTTAAAAGTACAAGGAGTACAAGGAGGTTTAAGGATTATAACGTAACAGTATATATCCAAATCTGTACAGGCATTTAAAAGTTACGGTGGAATAAAGAAACTCACATACAAACATACATAAACCCTGAAAACATAAAAAACCTTTGAAAGTCGTGTAAAAAAAAATTATTAGTAAAAAAAACTTCACAGAACCACACAACACACACTTATCGAAATTCACTCACGCTAAATTAAACCTTCTTATCAACAACTCGATCCAGTAAACATTCTCGCCAGCCTATTCCGATATCGTCTAAAACACCCAAAAAAGCAAAAGGTTGTGGCACGTCATTGATTGCCCGTAATCCGGCGTAATCCAGGAAGCGATTAAATTACCACAAAAGGCGGGAGAAGACGAATGGTGGCAATAAACCAGGACTGTTATGACGCCACTCAAATCTCGCCGAAGTGATGAGCGCTCTATTAAGAATGGGACGAAATAGGACACTAGAGACTGAAACTATGCCATTTTGTTTTGTTGCGAATAGTTACGGGTCCGATTCAGAAACTATTTCAGACATTATTTTTAAGCAATCTGTCACTTGTCATCAGGTGCGCTGTGCTGTGGTCAATCATCTAACTTGTCAACCGTAAAAAAGAAGTATACATTAATACAAAAATCTTGACTTGTACAGTAGCCTTCGACTTATCGGTTACGTAAGGCTGGTAGAAAAACTTAAAATCTTTTTACTTGGCTCTCCATTAGAAGGTAACGAACCTGTTAATTTTTTAAAGGATTAATATCGGAGAACGTGTTACTGAACTATACTACGATCTTTTTTTCTCATCCCTTTTTTACTACAAGACAAGTAGAAAGACGTACCACAAGTACCCATAATATATCGTAGATTTTCCGTGAAAACGTACAAAAAACTCTCACTAATACGTTGTCTATGAAATGGAAGAAGACTTCCTTGTTTCTTGAAGGATGTAATGTAGGTCTTTTCAAGGTCAGATCTATAGGTATCTACTTAGTCTGCTTACTTCATTTTTGATCATAACATCGCTTAGTGAATGCGAGATGATAGTTATACGCAAACTTATAAAAGAATACGTCTAGCTGTGATAGGTTAATTATAATGATGATATTTTTCCAAATATTGACTGAATAAGGCTATTTTATATATTTTAATTATAAAGATTTATTGATTACCAGTATAAAAAAAAAACTAGAATAAAAGTAAAATTTGGTAATTCAATGAACCCGTCCGAACAACGGTACCGTTCAATTTATAAATACGGCTTGTGGTTAAGTGATCAACGATTAGAAATGTGCTCAAATTTTCAGTCACTTAAGTAAATAAATGAAGGTACAATAATTGTTAATCATTCTTCAAGTGTACACATACATACACAAACTGAGAAAACATTTTCGTTCAAAACATGCGATGACAAGTAAAGGAAACATTTCATGCAACCAAGTAGCACGCACGCTTGAAAGTCGCGAAAAAATAATATTTCCTACAAAGTGAATACGCGGCTTGCAACTACTTTCGCTCAAAGCTTACAGGACATAGAGTTCTTCAGTTTATACGAGCGCAATGCAGTTATAGCTCAGCCCTCAAGCTTCTAGTAAGGGGGTAGTGTGGGCCAATTCTGCCAGACGCGCCGTAAACGCTTTCGGGATAGCACGCCGACGCGACCCGAAGCGAAAAAGCCGCTTTCAGTTACGTAAACCACAGATATAGACAAGTTAATACCAATCACGGATGCAACGGATTTGCAATCCTTGTAAACCGGTGAATTTCAAATAAAAAACTGAATTGGATTTGAATTGTAAACGTGAACTGTGAAGGTTTGTGTGTAAGAAATTCGAAAAAGTTTCAAAACTTCTGAACCGTTTCTTTTTTTTTTCTTTTCAGATTTTATACACTGCCATTTGTGATTTGAAATTCTTTACGACCTTTTTATCGTCTCTCAATTTAATATGTAATTTTATTTTGCTAATAATATCATTTTATGAGCACGTGTAGAGTTTATTGTGTACTAGAGAGAGCGTATGAAATTTTTATTATAGTATTAATGCTCCAAGCTTCAGTCTGAATATTCCATCATTATGGTGTCAGACTATGATGGAATAAATTATGCTAATAACTCTATTTATGTGAAGAATTATTCGGCTTTTGTTATGCAAATATTCCATTCTAATTTCTTTACTATTGACGACTTATAAAAGCTCTACGCTTTAATTAAATAATTCGAGCGCGTTCATTGTTTTTATAACCGAGTTTCATAATTATAATTAAGCATAGAGTTTATGTGTTCTTTGGTTAAAAAACGTGATACCTTTTTAAAGGGATCTTTTAAAATTATGCAACATGACATAGTATCATAGTTATTTATTAATTTAAATACTTCTTTTTTGTTTGATAGTAAAAGTCACATAGAATGTACTTAAACATATTTTAGTCCTAAATACAGAATTTTACAGCAACTTAAAAAGAATGACAGATAGAAATAAATCATGTTTTTTTTTCTAAGTTCGTTTGTGTTTGGTCACATTCTGCCGGATGTTAAGCAACAATGTGATAAAGGATGAAGCACGCTTACCTAAAAAGAATCTGTGAATCTGTTTACTCTTGATTTGATGCCATCCATATTATACTTTTTAGGACACATTGATAATAATATTGTACTCATTTTGGAAACTCACTATGACTAAATTAACTAGAATTATAGACAAACTGACATTTAACCTGTGTTTAAAAATTAATTTGGTACCTAATTAACATCAATCGAATCATAAACAGACTATGAAACAGTCTAAGTGGACTAAATATAAAAAAATTGTTAACACAAAAAAAAACTAATTTTTGTTACGTTTTTGCAATTTAAAAGAACAAATATAAATAATCGTGGTAACGGCCAAGACTGTCATGGCGTCTGAATGACGCCATGACAGTCATCGCCTTACATAAAAATAGCTTTGCTATGGAAACTGGCGTAGTTTTGATATATTTTTGTGTTACCGCGGCCTCGTATTATACGCATTTCCGCGCGCGCTGTACTCAGCATTGTCTCCGCGAAGAAGGCCACCGGACGTGGCTGAAACTATAGTTGGAGTGTATATCACATAAGTAAAATGTAAAAATAGCTCATTTATATAACATATCGAATCAAGATTTGA
Organism: Biston betularia; assembly: GCA_905404145.2. NCBI lineage: Eukaryota > Metazoa > Arthropoda > Insecta > Lepidoptera > Geometridae > Biston > Biston betularia. The sequence continues at coordinate 3,033,370 of FR989863.1, forward strand.
TTTATTACGTCGCCGCGAAGCCCTCGTACAACCTAATTATTTAGGAAAACATCGTATGATAGGGCGGAGACACAACATTCATCATTATTTCGTTATGCTCTCTGAGCATTGATCGATGTTGTCAAAACTCAGCGCATGCATTACACGGTTGGTCGGAAAAAAATTCTATCAGTCATGAGGCATAAAATTTTTCATAAATAAAAGGGCTCTGTGTTCAGGCGTTACCTTATGAGATCGTATCACATTACAATAATATTATAAAGGCGAAAGTTTGTGAGTGTGTTTGTATTTATGTGACTTCTTTACGTTCAAACGGCTGGACCAATTTTGATGAAATTTGGTACAGAGGTAGCTGAGAACCTGGATTAATACATTGGCTATTTTTATTCCAAGAAAATGTAGCGGCCGACACCGTGGAGCGCAGTCGATATCAAAGGAAATTGTCAAATAGAATTCTTCCCAAATCAAAACTCTGGCCACATTATCACGTTTTAAGGCAAAATAAAAGCCTGCTGGCTTTTGGTCACGTGTCACGTCGGCCAGACGTTACATTTTTTTTTCTTGCTCCTAGTCCTCATTGTTGTAAAGTTTAACCCCAAAAGGCTTAAATATGTACCCATGAAATAAAAAAATATCGTAGGACATTACACACAGCATCATCTGCCCCCAAACTAAGCAAAGCTTGTATTTTGAAAGTCAGATAACGAATAGAATAACAAACTAATAAATGTATTTATTTGTTTCGACAAAATGTGCTAATTTTATTCTATACATTACATTTATAAATTATTTGTATACAAAAAAAACATTGCTTAAATATAATTTAGTAAAAAATATACTAGTTCTTAAATACTTTTTTTTTGTAAAGGGTGTACATACGTACAATACATACCTGATATTTCGTCTTTTGAGGTTTTAAAAATAAATAAATAAATAAATGTAATAAAATTATAAAACAAAATAAAAAAATATTTTAATGGACAGATGATTTTATTATATTCAGTGACAACCCGAATAGAATGAATAGTGACGTAACCTACCAAGTGACACTTCCGTGACATCCCTATATTTACACAAATGTATTGACACCACGTTTGACAAAATCGATTGTAGCATTGGGGTTGTAGGTGGCAACAAAGTTATACGCCTAAACCTATTAAACCTCGGCTTTGTCGTCTTTGTGTAAAACGTGGGTAAACGTACCAACTAAGGCGGTCTATCTTTTATCCTGTTTAGCATAATTCCAAATCAAATCAAGACATCGTCCCCCTTTCGAAGCCTGTCCCAGACAGATACCGCTTGTAGTAGCGAGTACAAGCACCAGAAAATATTAATGAAACGTTTAATTTACTTAAACTGTGGCTAGGTCTATCCACACTACCAGGGCTTGTGGATAATTGTGACCAGTAAGTCCTTATACAACTACCCTTTTTTGGCAAAGGGGGGAACTAAAGATATCTGAATGTGTTGGGGTACAGCCAGGTTATATAGCATAGTATATACTAAAGCCCCATCAGTTGCCCTTTACCTGACGAAATACACTAGAATCTTCATAGCAACGTACTGGTATCCCCCTAGCAGTTTGGTTGAAAAATTCTCTGGGAATGCTCTTCTTTTCTTCACAGTAGCATGACTAAGCTGCCCCATTTGATTGTCTTCCGTATGCTCAATAAAATAAATGAGAAGACAGATCCTCAAACACCCGTATGCGCAAAAGTTATCTAATAATCGGATGTGAATAGTAAAGCTTCCCCGTACAGCTACCGTACAAGGCACGGCGTACAGTAAGTTCTAATCTCACTACCCCAAGTCCCAACGCGTGGATTCCTACTCACGAAGTATTGTTAGCAAGGTCTAGTCATAAATCCACAAGTAAGAGCGAAATAAAACATGTAAGTAACAAATAAGCAATGATCATGAATCTGACATGTCAATTTGACATCTATCAAACTGACATCTGTCAATCTATCACTCAGTCATGTTACAAACAAGCTGAAATTCAAAATTTCAAATGAAATAAATATGTTGTAAAAAGTATTTTTTATATATTAATCAAGGTAAGCCATATGTGTATGCTAAATTTCGTCCAAATTCAGCCGTTTTCGCGTGATTCAGTAACAAACACCCAAACTTTCACATTTATAATATTATTAGTAGAAATATCCCACACTCCAAGCAAAGTTAAAAAACATCTCGTTGGGTTTTGACCTATAGACCAAAGCCTCGTTTACATCGAGGGCCTGTCAAATGAAGCTCCTGAAAGGATGCGAAATTGAGCTCTGCTAATAGCAGCTGTCAAATGAAAATGAATTGGAGAAATGAACCCCATTTTTAATTCTCTTCAATTTACGGGTCTACGTGATTTAAATTATGTAAACAGTTTTTTCTGCTTTCGCAATATTTTGCCTTGCTAAATAACAAGTTTGTGAAACAAAGTAATATTAGCATACGCCATGTTTACATATAATTTACGTATAATATTTCTAAAAAGTATTTCTAAAGTACTTTCTAGTACTCGACTGGCTAGCTACCACACTCAAATTGAAAATCTGTCACCAAGCATCTAAGAGCAACCGGCAACCTCACTAGAGAGCCAGTTCCATTCCAGGCTAAGTGTTCTTACCATCTATGAACACACCGTCACTTCATATCATAATGTACACATCAGGTGAGCTGAGATCAAATTTTAGCCTGCCAACTATTTAAAAAAAAAACGCAGCCTTGTAAAAGTTTTATCTCAATATTTCCTCCCTTCGTGTATATTTTAAGGTTTTTTTTTTTAATGTAAATGTAATGAGACGAACGATGCGCTCTCCTGATGGTAAGAAGTAACGCATGTCCGTGACTATTGCAGCAATGCACAGAACTTTGAGTAGCAAAACGAGTCATCGCTGCTTTGGCGCTCATTACTTTGAGACTTTCGATAGTTAGTCTCAACAACCCAGTAATTTTGCTTGCTGCAGTATCCTTCAAACCGGAACACAGTAATGTTTACACACTACTGCTTGGCGGCAGAATAAAGTGCTTTAAACCAATACAGAACCAACTAGTGTAGTCTATAGAACCAGCATTCAAATCCAATATAAGTAAATAAAGTTAAAAGGCTCCTTTAATGAGGAAATGCGACAAACGACAGACATTCTTCGGTAAGAGGCTTTCCTTTTTAGTATAACGATCAGGCTTACAATCGCATCCTTTTACTTTAACTAACTATAGGATCAGATGTTAAATTTAGGTAGGTGAGGAAAAAATCGTGCACAGGTCAGAATAATAATTCGTAATTTATAAACACGATGTCAATACTGAAAAACAATACTACATTATGAATCTTGAAAAACAAAAGCATATGAGAAAAAATATCATAACAATGCAAACACAATACGTAACGATATATGTGCAATCAAAATTTTGGGGAAAAACTTACTTTTTGTAATTTTTTGTATGGAAATGTCGTACACACAAAACCGTTTCTCGTGCACCACTGGCGCGTATTGCGTCAAATAGCGCGTCTCAAAAAAACAAATACGCACTGTTATCACCTCGCTAACGATCATAGTTTCCGAAAAATCGGCTTTGTCACAACTCTCCTCTGTCACAACTCACCTCGGTCTCCCCTACTTAACATTGAGTAATCCAATATTGGAAAGAGCATGCATATCCCTAAAGGGATGGTATTCAGAACGAAGTAATTCACACTAGAACTAAAGTCATAGACATAGCTCAGCGCTTTAGTCAATGACCACTTGGATAGACGTTTGCTAGAGTGGAGACCGCGAATTTGCAAATGTAGCGTAGAACGCCCTGCGACTCGATAGAGTTATTATATACGTAAGACAGCTGCCGGTGAATAAAGCGAAAAATAGAAGATCAGGCTGAGTGGTGTAATAGGTCGAAGATGATAATGAATACAACACGCGAGCTATACGGATAAGCTAAGCTTAGCTCACATAGCTGCGGTGCCCTTTCATAAGCTGGTTCAGTTACTTCACTACAAAGTACAGCTAAGCTAAGCTAAGCTGGTACTTATTGATATTAATTCCTTTTTCTACGTGCTCAACTCTGAAATCGCGCAAAAAAATCAACTGTTTACATTTTGTCGATATTAAGTTACGGTGTGGTCGAAGATGGTAAAGCACACCTAGCCCGGCTCTCAAGCGAGGTTGCCGGAACACACCGTCAGATGCTTGGCGGCAGATTTTTTTAGTTTTGTGCAATGCTGCTGTAGTCATGGTCAGGCGTTACCAGTATCACACAACATCAGGAAAGTGTTTTGCTCGTCTCACTTTTTTTAAAGTGTAAATATAATGAGACAAACTTGGCGCTCTCCTGTAAAATAAAAATAATATATTTAGTTAGATAAAAGTACTGAGACACTTTCCTGATGGTAAGAGAACGCCTGTCCATGACCATTGCAGTGATACACAGAGCTTTGAGTAATAAAACAAAGTCCAGGGCAGCGCTGCTTTGGCTTTGCTTCGAGACTTTCGATGTTTAGCCGTGTTGTTTTACTTACTTTAACATTAAAAAAATCTAGTTTTTAATCGACTCAAAAAAGGAGGAAAGAATTCTCAATTCGAATGCATGTTTTTTTTATGTTTGCAATAATTCCGCTAATTATGAATCGATTTTGATGATTCTTTTTTTTCTTGATAAATCATACTTCATGTGCAATCCCTTATACATTTTATCATAATCAATTGAACGGTTTAAAAAAAAAACAACAAAAATATAAAAACTGTATACATCGATAATATTTTCGTCTACTCCGAAACGTTTCGTTTCATTGCAGCAGTGCGTTTAGTTGACCTAAGAGTCATGGAGTCGACTTTTTTCATTGTAAATTTTTATAGGTATTATTCTTAAAATCGGGTGATATAACTTTCCTTATAAATAAATAATTAAATTAACAAACGTTAAGGGTTGGCAATCAGTCACGGTGCGCACCTTACAAGCGGAGTCATTAACCATTCCTTATGTTCTGTTACGCTTACGTTCCGTGTGTACGTAGTTACAGTACGTGTGTAAGTAATCACGCCTTGTAAGCACGTTTTATTACCGTGAAAAGGAACGTTACATCTGACAAATATAGCTATGTGATGGCAATTGACTTACGGGAGTTTCGGCGGGAACACTGAAAAATTATGTAAAAATAATATGGTATAATGAGGCGATACGTTAAGTGTATCATTTATCAAAATTTGTTTTTATGAGTGTTTATGTTTAAATAAAATAGCGGTCTTTCTATTTATAGGAAAGATGTGATTGATTGTTTGTTTGTATTGAATAGGCTCCAAAACTACTAGACCAATCTTAATAATTCTTTCATTATCAGAATGCTATATTATCCGCGATGGAAATAGGCTATATTTAAAAAAAAACAATTAGGGGTCCGTATGGAAAATTCAATAATGTAACCCAAGCTGTGAAAAATTTGAAAACCCCTTACTTGGCATGCGCAGCGAAAATTATAGACAATAGAATAAAGAGACGTTTTATAGAGCAAATTGACAGCTACAAATAAGTCCGCAATATCATAATTATGTCTAACTATTACAGTTGTCATCTACATCTTATAAAGAGGAAAGATTTAATTTTTTGTTTGTTTGTATTGAATAGGCTCCGAAACTACTGGATCGATAAATTCATATTATTAATACACCTCACATTGTATCACTTTCCCACACTCGCGCTTGAAAAACGGTGAAAAAAAAAAAACAAAAAAAAAAATTTAAAAAAAAGCGGTGGCGAAAAAATTCATAAAGTAACTTATGAATAAAACACCGCCGTTTTTATACATAAACACTCGAAAAAACACTACTCTTGGAAAAAAATACAACGGGGCGACACGACTCTTTCCGCGTTCCCGCCAAAACTCCGTTTGCCAACTTGCACTTGGCCAGCATGGTGTACCATGACCTCACCCTTCTTAGAATGAGAGAAAAGGTCCACACCCAGCAGTGGGACAGTTTATAAAAACAGGACTTATTCTGTTTCGGATGATCTTTACGCTTTACCAATAAAACACAATTTACTTTACAAATAAAAGTCTGGTCGTCCTGTCGGCTCGTCCATTTCCATGCCACCGAAAATATTGTCCCTAACCAAATTGGGTCCCGTATATAATTCCCGAACAAGTATTGCGGTTAAAAAGTAAATTAATACCCGGGGCAGGTCTCGGGTGACAAACTTTTAAGGCCCATTTTTCAGGATTTGTTCTCAATTTGGCGACTTCTCTGTGCCCGCCCTAAATAAATATTTGATTACTTTGAAGAAAACGATGGAAGACATTTATTTACTCGTGTAATTGTGATTATTGTTGGATATTGTATCTATTTTTAGGTTAAATTTCGAGCGTAGTGTGCCTTGCTTTAAATTATTGTATTGCCAGTGTCAGTTAAAAAATAGTCAAAGTCCAGTCTTGGTCAAGTCCAGTTCGTGTCAGTCAATTTCAGTCATGCTTTCGTAAAGTAGTGGAATTGTTTAAGTCTGTGGGCAATAGAAGTTTTTTAATAGTTTATTGGTTTGATATTTGACTACAGTTTGAATTTCGTAAATGGTAAACAAACTTCGCGTAGAATGGAACTGGCTCTCATGCGAAGCTTTTGTTTTATGTAAAAAGTAATGCGAAAAAATTACACCCATAATAGTTATTTTTTTATACCAAAGACAAGAAATAAAACTTTTCTAAGTTTTTTTAACAAAAATGAGTATTGTAAAGCAATATAAAAATGTCTTTTTTGATTTTGAAAATCTTGTACGTTTTTAAACTAAAGTTTGTTGAATATCAAATTTAATTAATACTTTTACTAAAGTTTTAAAAAAAAAATTTAAATTTGTTTGTAAATTTTTGAAACTGTTTTAGTTTTTAGTAAAATTATATCTTGTTATGATAATAATAATTGAAGTTGATTTTCTGCAAAATTAGAGCAATTTAAAAATAACAAACTCAAAGTCTCATTGAACATTATTCATTTGGGAATAAGTAACCAGCGCCAGAGCAGCGATGCCCTGGACTTTGTTTTACTGATCATAATTCTGTTTATGCCTACAATGGTCATGAACATGCATTATCTCTTACCATCAGAAAAGTATCTAGTTTGTCACATTACTTTTACATAAAAAAAGTATTGCTTGGAATAATATATTGTGCGTTTAAATGATTGTCTTCATTATTTACGGTAGTTAGAAAAGGCACAATTTCTGTTTTATAATGTTTACATCCAAGTAAAATAAGGTGCATGAATTCTTAGTTGTAATTAAGCATTTCCAAGTTTTTTGCATTAATCTGATAAACTTCTCTGACATCTAATTCAATTATGTTATTTCTATCACATACAACTCTAGTTAAAAGAGAGGGTCATGAGCGCACTATTCTATATCTAAATGTTCATAAATCGTTGCTCCAGAATCAGCCCACAATACTTTCAAAGCGCTGACGCTAGCCAGTAATTTTAATAAGCCAGCTTACCATTACGGGTCTGCTTTGTCATAAAGAGATTGCTGTCTCTACCTTTTTGTAGGACGTAATGATTTTCCTCATTCACCTCCTCTTTACTTTGACGATCAGGCCAGCTTAGTTAGAAATTAATAACGAGTTCGATAAGTATAATAAACTAATTATTCGCCAAACGCTTTTGCCAGTGTCAAGTACAAGTTTCTTAAGTTAAATAAGTTGCCTCGTAGCAATAGTTATATTCAAAGTCCAATCTTGGTGAAGTCCAGCCCGTATCAGTCAAGTCTAGTCATGCTTTAGTAAAGTAGTGGCGACTTTACTTTAAAGCTTCGATGGAGTTTTGGAAGCAACACGAAAAGTCATGTTTCACCACATTATATCATTTTCTCACACTCGCGCTTGGGATTCGGCACTTTATGAACAAAACACCACCATTTTTGTACATAAACACTCGAAAAAACACTAGTTTTGGTAAAAATACAACAGGGCGATACGACTCTTTCCGCGTTCCCGTCAAAATTTCAGCAAACCAACGAACAATACGGTCAGTATATTAATCAACGAATATAATAATTTGGTCAGTATTCTGATGAGTGAGTGAGTGGCATTCTGAGCGCTATGGTAAGATGACACGTTAAATTGTAAATCCCGGTTATTTACTGCATAATGACAACAACCATCAGTTGAAAGAAAGAAAGAAATAAAATTGTTTAATTTCGTAACACAACCGAACACAAACACAAAACAAAGAAACAGAGATAAACAGTTCAGGCTTACAAATACAAATATTTTATTAAAAATACCAATGTTACAAGTCAATTAAAAAATTTCAAATATGTATATCATTATATGAGTTTTAATCTTATTAGAAGCCTTTGAGTGGCATATTGAATCTGACACTAGGGCTGGCAATTGAACTTATACATATTACATCTATCTATACAATTATAAAGAAGAAAGATTTGATTATTTGTTTGTTTGTTTGTATTGCATAGGCTCTGAAACTACTGGACCGGTTTCAAAAAGTCTTTCACCGTTGGGAAGCTACACTACCTCCGGGTGACATAGGCTACTTTTTATCCCTGTATACCCACGGGAACGGGAACTACGCGGGTGAAACCCCGAGACATCCGCTAGTAATTGATAAAAATAAATAAAGTGGGAAGTGAGAGTGTTAAGAACATTTATTATTATTTAAACCGTATTTTATATTCAAAGATACAGTGAAAACCTTTACCAACTGTATCTATATTGTATTGAGTACGATTCATTTCCTTCTCAGTAATGTATTTATCAGATAAAGCCATTCATTATTAACTTTTCCGATGGTTGAGTGATCGAGACGCTTTTTAGCCTGCGAACCCGTAAAATCTCTACCACATTAATCAACTTGGATACATTATGAAGAAGATGCGATATAAAACAGGATAACGGTCGGAAAAAGCTTTTCTTGAGCTCTAACGTCGATTTAATAACTATTTATTTATTATAACATTTTCTCCTTCTTTTTGCTGGCGGTTTGTTTTCGGAGTGCTTTTGATAGATTGATAACTCTATTTTCTGTCCCATTTTTCGTCTAACATATTATTATCTATTTTGTTTTTTATTTCTATACCATAAATAAATAAATATCGTCAGATATTACACACAGGCGTGGGTTCAAAGTCCAACAATGACCTTGAGCTGCTGGTGAAGGAAAACATAAAATAAAATAAATAAATAAGTAAATATCGTGGGACTCTATAAACACAGCGCTATCTGACACCAAACTAAGCAACGCTTGTGTGATGGAAGTCAGATAACTGATAGAATACATAAATACTTTTTTTTTTGTAAATACATACTTAACACCCAGACACAGAACACACATTTGTTTATTCACAAAATGTTTGCCCTGAGTGGGAATCGAACCCACGCCCTACAGCTCTCAAGGCAGATATACTACCAATGAGCCAACGGGGCTGTCAAACAATAACAACACAACAACAACAACAACAACATCGTGAGGAAACCTTAGTATGCTAGTACTTTATAGTACTCGGCTGGCAAGCTTCCACCCTCAAATTGAAAATCTGCCGCCAAGCATCTAACGGTGTGTTCCAGCAGCCTCATTTGAGAGCCAATTCCATTCCAGGCTAGATGTGCTTTACCATCTTCGACCACCCCGTCATCAGGTGAGCTGTGGATAAGCACCTAGCCTGTTAACCATAAAAAACGATGTTTTACTTCACCGTTTGAAGTTAGCGGCAATATGCACATAACTTAGAAAAGATAGAGGTGCGTGCCGTGGGATTCGAACCCAATACCTCCAGATCAAAAACGAGAGGGTCTAAAACAAGCAAAAACTTACTAATCACCAATTCTCCAAAACTAATATTGACAACGTACTTTAGGTTTGTCCCACGTAATCCCGTAATAGGCTCGAAAGTTGAGCCTAAATCTGAGTGCCTAAAGGTCACGACTCTGTCCACAATGGGTCTTTAGTCCCACACTTAACACCACGTAGGACATTCGGACCATTTTTTGTAGTTAGTCCTTCGGGACCGCAATCGGCTGCGGCTCTTAAATTTTACGGAGAATTTGTTTTTGGGTCAGTACGAATATTTTCAAGTTTCCCACAATGAGGGTTGTGTTGTTTCTTATTTGTGATGTGTTATATCGATTGTGTTGTCCACCAAAGCGTTATGATAGAATATTGTCCATAACTATTGAGTGGTTTCGATTTTTTTTTAATTTTATGGTTATTGACCACGGCTCACTTGATGTTACTAAATACGGTGTGGTTGAAGATAGTAAACACATCTAGCCTGGAATGAAACTGGCTCTCATGTGAGGCTGCCAGAACATACCGTTAGGTGCTTCAATTTGAGGGTGGTAGCTAATCAGCCGAGTACTGGAAAGCAACATACCACCGTGATATGGTTTCCTTAAGTTGTTTTCATTCACTGGCAGCTTGAACTCTCTAAGCGATCAAATGTACTAATTCTAAAATAACAGTTTAAATCTTCTCTAGAAATATAATAAAATATAGCTTCCGACCAAAAAGATACTAAGGTAAAAACGCTCAATTTTCTTTATTTCCAAAATAACTGCTATGAAAAGTTTTAACAAGGGGACAGGCGCCCTTCAAAACCGCTGTCCGTTTTTTCATCAACTGGTTTGTAACCGTTTTGTTTCTAACTCCCGTTTAATTGAAGGAAAGGGAAGTCAAGTTTACAAATTGAACGACTTTTAAAACATTTTTGTTAAGCTTGTGACAATATTTAATTTGAAAGTAGTAAAAAAGTAAATTTCGTAAACTAAGTGTATGTAACTTGAAAAACTTAGATAGAAACTACACCAAAACGGTACCTAAAAAAAAAACAAGTATGTTATCCTTCCTCAGGTATATTTGAGGGCGATGGTTGGCACATGCGTCATACTCGTGATTGGGTGCTGCTTGCGAACTCGCTGGTCTGCTCGCGGTATACCTACACACCAACTAGTAACACTAGTAGTTCTTTAACATTAGATTAAGGTTAATTAAACTAGCTTCCCTCTACCTGTATTGTATATAAAGAAAAAAAGTGTTATTTACTATGTTGAAAAAGGTCACGGACCTCAGTATCTGTGGAGTAAATATATTGAATTTTAAAAAAAACATCCTCAAAGACCGTCCGTTAAAGCTAAATAATTAGATATTATGACCTTACAAATGAGTTGACCATAAATGGTTACTTGGTCAATTTATATTTATAAATCTATAATCTACTGAAAGATTTCGATCTGACAAGAGCATCTACAAATTCATTGTTGGAGAGAGTTGATTTTTTCTAAAGCAGCAGAAAAGAAGAAAAGCAGACATTGTTCTAAAGCAGCGTTGATAGAATTATACTTGGTTGGGCAGAGAAGAGAATACGAACAATGAAGGTGAGCGTTAATATACAAGTAATTGAAAGGGTACCTTAGCCTACACCTGGGTCGCAAATCGTCTGAAACGGGATGGATTGCCTCCGCACGATGATACCATTGAATGCTGAGACGCGCAATTTGTTTCTTCTGAAGATACATTTTACAATCAGTCATAAATGGGTTAAATTCATTGGAATATATTCGTTTTACCTTTTATTTGGTTCCTTTAACACGGATAATTACCACGTCAGATGGTTCTATTCACTGCAAATAGGATTTCACCGAGGGAAGTACGAACTAGCTCCAAGTGGGCTTTTAGTGTTGCCAGTTGAATAGTTTTATCTTAACAGAATCATTACATTATAATGCAACATTTTAAGAACAGGCAATGCAATATTTTATTTAAGACACAGACAGAAAAGACTTTATTTGTAACAAAAAACAAATTTCATTATATTATATACATCCAAAACAAATCAAACATAAATGAAAAGAGGTTTTCATGTATCCAATTTTCATAAATTAAACATAAAAAACAAAAGGAAAGAATAAATTTCATGCCACAAATCGGCCTCAACTCAACATCAAAGTTAAAAGTCACATTTCAAAACAATAACTATACATCAATATAATAGGTATGTCAATATAATAAAGTCTACAAGAATTGATAGTTATTTTTTGTAATTGTCAGCTTTAGTACTTATACCAAGTTCTCAGCGTGGTTTTGAAGCAAGCGATGCAAGGAGAATCCGAAACAAAAGCGCGTGCGCCGTTGTAGACTGAGAGTCTGAGCCTGAAACTGGGTTATCCGTCTTAATGAGACGGTGCTACGGCTTTACCAACTGTGTCATTTGGTAAATAGATGGGATGTCTTAACGAATAACCGAATAAAGAGCTAGTTTTAAAGTAACTCATTAAGTTTAAAAATAACTCTTTAATTAAGCGAACCCCATCAATTTTCACTAACAGTATTAGTTATTAGTTAGATTTAGCTTTTTATTATTAAACTGAAGTTTATAATTCTTAAAACTAATCACTATTGGGGTAGACGTGTTCTAGAGTAGATACCTCATACAGGATACACCACAGTTCCATTCCTGACCAGGTGTGTTTACTATGTTTGACCATACTGACACTTAACATGTTGACACACTCCCAATACCAATACCAAGACTGTCAACCATATAAAAAAGTCGGCAAGCGTAGCTGCGGTCAGGCAGACTGACGACTTGCGTAAAGTGGCAGGCAAAAACTAAATGCAGTATGCTACCGGCCGAGCTCAGTAGCGTACGTTAAGAAAGGCCTTCGTAGACATAAAGGATGATGATGTTTTTTTTTTTTCTGGCAAACTCAGTATTTAATACGGAACCTTAACATGTACAATCTACATATTATATATGAGTTTTATGCACTTTTGTTTTTTTTTCGGTTTTTAGCTGAGTCGTAAATTACATAAGCTTTTTACATACTTAAAATTTTGGTCTATATCTACGAGTATCTCTGAAAAGCTTTTACAACTAAAACTTATGATAAGTGCGTCACAAAATTTTTACAGATTTTTGGAGAAGATTATCTGGCAATACTATGTAACGCATATATTAAATTACTTACCAAATAAAGTAGTAGTTACACGATTCAGTCAGTCTTAACTGGATTTACTTGTACTCATTCGCTCTAGCGAATCCTTTCATGTGAGAGATTTTATACCTATCTGTAGTAGACGTATGGTTCAGATTGAATTTTATATTTCTCGGCGCTTGCACTCTAACTAGATGCGATTCCAGTTTCAAGTGTGGAGTGAATGTAGTGTAGAGCAATGTAGAAACGCGGAACGAATTGCGACGTCGAATGCGGTTCAATGAATTATTTGCAGCTTTGTTTGAAAGAATTTTACTAGGGTAGTTTGAAAAAGTTATTATAAAATTAAAATATTGTTATTTCAAGTGAAACCCACATATCTTGGAATAGAGAGAGAGAGAGAAAGAGAGATGATTTCGTGGGATTAGAATCTAAACCCTCCAGATTACAAGTAAGACGGGTTAGCAAATGAGCTGTCGTAGCTTCAAATAATAATTACAAACACAAATTACGTTTTTTTTCTTCAAAATTTACTTGGTTCAAGGTCAAGTATAAATTACCGTACTAAAAGTCATATCTCAAATGAGTAATCGCGCAGTTTTAGAAGTGTTCTCCATCTTAAACCGCCCAATTAACATCAGACAAGATGTGGTCAAACGCAAAACATTTATGTTTTATAAATAGATACTGCGTTTGTTACTTTTTTAAATAATTTAATTTTTAAATATCAATAGCTTTATTTCTGATCACAAAGGTAGCAATTAAGTTGAATGGTAATGAAAATCATCATACAAAACATTTTAATATATTCATAAGAAAACTTATAATACGGGATTTGAAATCATGTATATTTGTGTTCTTACCTTATTTACAAACATATGCATTGTGTACTATACTTATTTTAGTACTCTTCAATCTCACAAGCAGATTGGAATCGATTATTCGAAGCATCGTAAATAACGTCTCTACACGTACTCATATACTGAGAGCTAAAATACTTAAATCAGTGCCAGCAGATTTGATAACAGTATGTAAAGTTGCAAAATATTATTAATAAAGAAACTAGTATTTGAAGTAATAAGGAACGAATCAACGATGCCTTTGACTATGTTTAGTTACTCAATGGCCATGGACAGATGTTATCTCTTACCATCAGAAGAGCGTTTCGTTTGTATTATTACTTTTACAATAAAACAATTTAAATAGTTATTTAAATATCGTAGAGCATTACACACAGCGCCACCTGCCCCCAAATTAAGCAAAGCTTGTGCTATAGAAGTCAGATAACTGATAGAATACATAAATACTTTTTTGTAAATACATACTCAATACTTACAATACATACAGAACACCCAGACACAGAACAAACATTTGTTTATTCACAAAATGTTTGCCCTGAGTAGGAATCGAACCGACGCCCTACAGCACTCAAGGCAGATATACTACCAATGAGCCAACGGGGCTGTCAGTAACGGCTAAAGTAACATACATAATTATAAGCATACAAACTTTCACACTAAAATTTACATGTAATTAAAGTTGATAATGTGTTCATAATGTTTCGTTTTTAACGAAATCTTGAGGCTCTAGTAATAGTTGATACAATTCAACTAATACTGTTGATGACTTCTAGAAACAAAATTTCATATCACGTTGTTCAATGACTAGCTGTTCTAGCTTATACTCATGTTATTACCGCATCACCTATCAGTTCCATATACCTACAGAAATCTGGAAGGTGGAAAAACTTCAGCATCAGCCGAAAAAAGCATTATCATTATGAAATTTGGCACACGGAAATTGGTTTACCTTTTGTACGCGAAGACAATTTGATGCCATGAAGCTTTAATAGGTTTTTGTAGTTTGGTTTTTTGTTAACTTCATTTCGGTTAAACTAACATTTAAATCAAATGGTTTTTAAAATTATTAGTTTTTGACACGTCCATGATATGAGAAATTGTTTAAAAAATATTTCCATACGCAGTTTTTTTCCTATTTTTTTTTAAAGTTATTATTTCAATAGATGTAGGCGACATTGTTTTGATCTGCGTTCATCATTCGAACCATTATAGATATTGTGTAGATTTTTTTTTCATTTTATGCTTTACTATGGCGGATTAGCTGACAAGTATGTAGTTTTTTTGTATTAGTGTCAAATTTCATCCGAATCTGTTAAGCCGTTTTGCGTGATGGAATAGCAAACATCTAAACACCCAACAAACTTTCACATTTAGTTGTATTTTTCATTCTTATGATTATAATTTGAAAATTATGTTTTCATATCCAGATGAATGAGATTATGAGCAGTTAGGAAATAATTCTGTAAAATAAACATGGCCATAGAACTGCTCATAAAGATCTCCCCTAAGCCTGACCTTTGTCAGCACGTGGCTTCTTACGTAGGTAGAGAACATTTAATGACTTTACGCAGATACAATCTAAATAAGAGTACATCCATTAACGCCTCATCAGGTTTGTTTACAGATGTTTGCCATGGATGTTGCTAGTGAACTTAATTCTAAATTAGCAAGCAGTAATTTAAAAACGATTTATGGATGATTTTGGAATTTACCCAATGTTTAAGACGTTTGACGTGATTTTAGAATTTTTTTTGTCTGTATTTTTGACCACCACCTGATGCAACGTGACGGTATGGTCGTAGATGATAAACACACTTAGCCTAGAACGAAACTGCTAGGCGCTTGGAAGTTTTTTTTCAACTTGAGCTTGGTAGTTAGCCAGCCGAGTACAAAGTATCCCACCATGCAAAGATCAAGCTAAAAAATTCTGTGGATTGAAATATAAAATTACTTGATCATTACTGTAGCGTTACAATATTACTGTCTTCTCGTTAAAATTGTACTGCAGCTCGTGTAATGTAAGTCGATATATAATATCGGACCTAAATAGATATACCCTGCACTTTATTTTGTTGTTCAAATTAATGAGTACCATTGCAATGGTCGTGGGCAAGGAGTGGTCGTTATCTCTTAAAATTAAGAGAACATTTTATTCGTTCTTCTTGCCTACCATAAAAAATATAATTAGTAATGGTGTGTTAACTTTTATTTTATTGAAGTTTGGTTGGTGCGAATAGCAAACCGGGTGCCGGTACAAATAATACCGAAAGAATACATCATAAAATTGTTAACATCATTGTTAAGACAGCTTGCTTTGAGATAACAATCTAGCCGCATCAATGTTGTTTAAAATTGCATCAATCTTACAAAGCTCCTAATTCTGTTTCTGAAGTTAAATAAACTAAGATTAAAAACATTAAGCTCGTTACAAACACACACATCTACATCAATAATAAAATGTCTCCCACGTACGAAGACGAGGATTTTTGTTTTACCTACTTATGCGGGTTTAATTGCGTTTAATTATATCGGATACTCCAAATACAGTTTCGGCCATATCCCGTGGCCTTTATCATGGAGACAAAGCTGAGTACAACGCGCGTGTGACCTCGTCTTGCTTTGCATTGCGGGCCGCTGCGCGCGTCGCACGTGAGCATAGTGGTAGATGCGCGGGCGCGGGGTAGGTACGGGAAGCGTACTGAGAACGCGCGCGCGTTGTAGGTACTCAGTTTTGTCTCCATGATGAAGGTCATCGGATGTGGCCGAAATTGTAGTCGGAGTTTCCGATAAAATTAAACGTGAGGAATCCAGCATAGTATGCGAGGATTGTTACGTGTTTATAATACTAGTTTTAAAGGTTGATTACGTACTTTTATGATAATGAAACAATTTACTCGTTATGTAGGATGTAACGTCTGCAATGGTTATGGGCATGAAAATGTTTGCTTCGATATGTCGTCACAGTCGAACATGTACTGTAATTTAATTATTTATGTAACATTGTGGATTTCACTAACCTAAAAATAAACAATGACTGATCAAAATGGGTCAAGTCGATAAATTATGTCAGTCAAGAAATCAAACAATGTGCCTTGTGCGTTCGGAACATGAAAGACGGTTAATACTAAACAGTGAAATATGTTGCGGGTAGACTAATGGAATTATTAATTGAGCGAGCGAAGTGACGATTTCCGAGTCTCCTTAGGCGGACTTAATACATTATAACTTATTCGATATTGAAAACAATGCACATCTATATAGAACTGAAAAATTCCCAATGTAAAGAAAAATAGCTGTTTTAGTAATCTGCATGTATCATCATCATCATCAGCAGTGGGTATCCTACGGCTGATCTCAGCCGTAGGATGGGGGCTGGACATATGCCATCCCCCATTAACCCAGTTAGAAGCGGCTAATGCGTTCCAGCAGTTTTTTTGATGTCGTCTGTCCACCTTGTGGGTCTTACGCTGCGCTTACAGGTCCGTGGTTTCCACTCCAGAACTTTGCAGCTCCATCGGTCATCAGTCCTGCGTGCTATGTGCCCTGCCCACTACCACCTCAACTTGTTAATTCGGCTATATCGGTAACTTTAGTTAAGTCTACCGATCTTCTGTTCTAATTCGATCTCATAGAGAGATAGAGCGTATGTACAAATAATAATATAATAAAAATGACACCAAAATGATGCAAGCAAAATTGTTCAAACCATTTAGGCTTAGCTATCAAATAACTTCTTGAAAATACAAACACGTGAAATTACTCTTTTTCGTGTTGTTTTTCTTATTTTCTCTTCTTGGGTTATCGGATAAATGTGTCTTAACAAATATGTTACACTGGAAACATCAATATAGTTTTTCCATCTCGCTGATATTTTGACAACAAAGTGGGAATGCTCGCAAAATAGCCAATACAGGAAGCCTCGAGTGAGAAATAGATTTCATTCCGTAGATATAGCAGACCCTTCCGACGATGGCCCAAAATTGTTCCAGATAAAATATGTGAAGCTATAGAAAAAGACGGAACAGGGATTTTTAGTAAATCTACGGTCGAAATGACATGATATATCTAAGCAATCATCTCGGTTGAAATATATCTAAAATTAGTTTTTATAGGTTCTGAAAAAATTTAAAGGCAGAAAACATACTGATCAGACTCCTAACTTTATTGAGTGAAGTTGTAAGAAACAAATAACGTCAAAGTCATATACATAACCCATTTATTTTCGCTTTTTTTTTTAATGTGAAAAGTAATGAGACGAACGAGACGCTCTCCTAATGGTAAGAGATAACGCCTGTCCATGACCATTGCAATGATACACAGAACTTTGACTAACAAAACAAAGTCCAGGGCATCACTACTTTGGCACTCATTACTTTGAGACTTTCGATGGTTAGTCTCAACAGCCCAGTAATTTTGCTAGCTGCAGTACCCTTCAAACCGGAACACAGTAATGTTTACACACTACTGCTTAGTGGCAGAATAACTGGTACTGCGGTGGTACCTACCTAGACGACCTCCTGCTAAGGAGATCTACCACCAAGTAATAATATGTGTCAACGATTCTACAAAGAATAATTGAAGTATAATTGAAATAAAATTTCTAAAACAAAAATTGGACGCATAAAAAAGACGCATAAAAAAGAATGGGCGTCTTATTTTTTTTTAGGTTGACATTCTAGGTTTTTGACCACTGCTCACTTGATGTTTAGTGACAAAAAGTTAATTAAAATTGTAAAAGTGATTATGCTAGTCTATGCTATGTCTATGCTATGTCGATATTAAAAACGGATACTTCAATATCTGCAGTAATTGATAGTTTTAAAGATTAATAAATATACCTACATGGTGAGAAATAAATGTACAGTTTAAACATGGATAAAAGACAATAAACCTTGGAACAGGCGCTTTTTTTTATGGTTGGCAGGCTAGGTGTTTAACCACAGTTCACCTGATGTAAAGTAAAGGTGTGCTTGGCGGCAGATTTTCAACTTGAGGGTGGTAGCTAGCCAGTTGAGTACTAAAGTAGCCTACCACTATGCTATGGTTTCCTCACGATGTTTTCCTTCACCGGCAGCTCAAGCTATAGATAATATAAGATATCCAATGGTAGTTTACATGTGTGAGATTCCATCTATATGAAAATTATGTGAATGTGTCACGTCATATAAGATGTATCCTTAACATTTACATTTGATATCGGTTTTTCTTTTCAAATCATGTGCTTCTTGCACGGATTGCAAGTAAAAAGAATAGGTAATATTTCTAGTCATAATTTTTCACTTGTAGGATGAATCGCTATAGCCAATTTAAGTGTACTACAGATCTGTAAATTACACATGAACTATTAAGTAGTAGGTATTAATTTATTTGTTTGCTGTATTTATTTATTTATGTAGTTATATATTTATACATGATTTGATATATATATAGATATAATTATTTATACATAAATAATATGTTTGTTTTGATGCGCGCTTACAACCATATACGTTATTTACTGTGAGGATGGCTGGCAGAAAATGCATTAAGTCCTCCTTTTGAATATGTTTTTTTAAATGTGCAATAAAGAATTAAATAAATAAATAAATAAAAAATGCTCATGAAAAGAGAATTATCTGCTTATAAGAGCAATAACTTTACTTTTAATAAATGTAATTAGATTTGCGAGTTATATTTGCGTACCTACTTCCAAGCAACAATACGGTCAAGTGGCAGATTCTATTTTCATCCTTATGCGTTTATGATTAAGGAATAGCTTATGGGCGGAGCGAAAGTAGGATTTATTTAGGGAGCTTGCTCTTAACAAGTAGGTATTATAATGTAAATATGAATTATTTTGAGCTAAAACGTCTAGAAATAACTTAATTTATAGCACAAACGTTATAAAATTCTATGAAAAAATCTCATTAGGCTAAGCAGAAAAGTTTCGGCCTCCAGACTTAAACGTCGTTAAGGGCGTAATTAAGTATTTAGACCTTATTACAACTTAAACGGTTGAACATTAAGCGTTATAATTTGAGCTAAATATATAAATAGCAACTTTTGAATTTTCAAGATTGTTAATGTACCTATCTATACTATTATAGAGAGGAAAGATTTGATTGTTTGTTTGTATTGAATAGGCTCCGAAACTATTGGATCGATTTCCAAAATTCTTTCACCGTTGGGAAGCTACCTACCCCCGGGTGACACAGCCTACTTTTTATCCCTGTATTCCCACGGGAACGGGAAATACGAGGGTGAAAACGCGAGGCACCCGCTTGTAGGTAATAAAATTATACAACAATGTGTTATACGATTATCCGATTTAATGAATTTAATGTTTTGAAACCTTAGGCGATCAATAATTGTCATTTTTTAATTCGCTACGTTTTTTTTTATAAATTAGTCCATTGCTGTGCACGGACCAGGGCACGTCACGCACTTCCGTCTTTTTTAACTAACTTGTGTTGCCTTTGCCGCTAACTTTTAACGGTGATAGAAAAGATCGCGAGGAAACCTAGTAGTTCTTAAAGTTAAGTAGTCTTATAGTTCTTAAAAAGAATGTTCTCGAAGAGCTGTAAAGTCAGCTTAATGCACTTGGAGAACGTAGGTGGACTATATAATAGCTTAACCATAATTAAAAGTGTAGGTTTGGATTTTGTAACAAATCTACATCGTTAGAATTTTCGTATCAATTGCAGCATGATACCGTTCCGTACCTATGAAACAAAGTATCAGACAATTGTAATTGATTCTAAAGGCTAAGGTTTCTATCCTGAAAAGCTTACGGACTGAAATCGTGTCCTATAAATATTTTAAATATTTATTTATAATATTTTTATATAAAAACGTAACAGTTTTTTTTTTAATTATAGCTGTTTCACTGGCATGATGTAAGGATTCCAACGATATACCATACAACCAATATCTGTACATGCATTAAAACGTTATGGTAGAACAATGAAACACACATACAGTCAAACATATACAATTATACATACAGATACCCTAAAACATCACACTCCTTTTCATGGGCAGGCTTGTAATAAACGTAATATTATTTTTATGTAGTATAGACGCGAAATGATGTGAACGAATATATCCGTTCTATCTGTTATCAATCACAGAGCCTATAATTAATTATTTATCATCCCGCGTTCCGCCTACTTCATTAGATCATCCATTCTGCCGGAACTGATTACACCCAATATATTATGTACTTACTGACATGTCCACACGACTTCAAACTTTTAATGCAAATGATAGAAACGCTTAGAGTAGGCTTTGGGTGACCAAAATGCTGGCATCTACTTAAGGTGGTACGATTTCTATACAAATCAATTTTTGCCATTTATGGACAAATGGAGCATAATTTTACAGTGAAATCACAGCTACTGGCATTTACTTTGGTCTTTATTTGCGGTAAATCACAATTGCTTGAATAAAACAGTAGATTATTAGCAGAAAATCAAATTTCTGAATTATTTATGAATTTATGATTTTTGAATAAAACAGTTGATTATTCTTATAATCTACCGTTTCATTGAAGCAATTGTGATTTACCGCAAATAAAGACCAAAATAAATGCCAGTAGCTGTGATTTCACTGTAAAATTATGCTCCATTTGTACTTACATGGCAAAAATTTATTTGTATGGAAATCGTACAACCTTAAGTAGATGCCAGCAAGACACGTCACTCAGCCCGATCTTCGGCTTTTCGCTTCCATCCACCGCCAGCTGTCCTACGTATATCGTCACTCCATCGAGTCCATCGAGTCCTAGTCTAGAGTGGAGACCGCGAATTGGTAAACGTAGCACCAATTCGCGGTCTCCACTCTAGAACACGTCTACCCCAGTGGTTATCGGTTCTGCGACAGATATGTCCATCCCATTGCCACTTCAGCTTGCTAATACACTGAGCTATGTCTGTAACTTTAGTTCTCTGGCGAATTACTTCGTTTCAGATACGATCCCTCAGAGTAATGCCGAGCATAGCATCTAGTTAGTTACATAATAATTATCAGCATAAACCTCATGTTATTTTTCATTCAAAATAAATAAAGTTTAATCAATATGAATCCTATGAAACAACTCCAGTACCAATTTACAATTCACAAAGAAAAACAACCCCAAAACGGTGAAACACGATTTCGGACAATAAATGAGAAAGGGCGGTATACTCACACATTTATACCTCGGAAAATAATAAAAAAACATACGCTGAGCCATTATCTTCATCTGCCTTTTGTTAAACACGTCTCTATGAATAAAACATTCATGGGTTTAAAGTTTTTTTTTTTGGCACAGGATCGCAAATATTTTTCCTATGTGGAATACCATTCCAATATAATAAATGTGAATGTTTGTATATGTACATAATTATGTATATATAAATTCTACAAATTTCACAAAATCAAAAAATACACATCTATTTCCACAGTAGATCGAAAAACACACGTTTCAGTTTTATCTTTGACTTATATTTCTATCGATTCGATCATTCTAAATTCGCTATATACTATAAGAAACCAACTGTAAACTAATTATTTTACCCGCCAATGAAAAAAGGAGGGTTGTTATATACAGCATAGTATGCATGCATATTTAAATATCCTTCCCTTGATATACATATGTATTTGTTGAAAATGAAGTTAACTTTGTTTCGTTCTGAAAGAAGAACAAAGAAACCAATAATTATTTTTTTGCACTGTTAAATATACTTTGTTGTCGTGTGATGGGCACGAAAACATTAATGGGCCCTAAAAGAGGTTGATTTCGTACTAACTTTGTGTATAAACGTCGTTAACTTGCAATTAAAGTCAACTAATTACATTCTACAAACAAGTTAAGTTAAACTACAACGTAATCATAAACTCAAATTAGCGGCTACCCACTCGTAAACTAAGTTATTGTTCACAACTTAGAATGATACTAAACATTAGTAAAAATTCTACAAGTTATAGTTATAATAACACAGATGATATTTTTTGTAGATAGGCTCAAAGACTACGTGCTTGAGACTTCTGCATGGAGTAGTTAGAACATGTTTGTATGCAGCGGTAAAATCATAGCACAGAGTCGGAAGAAGACGAATTTTATTAAAATGACGTTTTTCTTCGGCAATTGCGTGTTTATTTTAGTCAACCAAAAACAATTTTTTTTAAATATTTTGTTTGTTCAATTGTTGTCTAGTTTTATATATGGAGCGAACATAACCAAATATATTATTGCTACACGGCAAATGTTAGCGGCTTCCCTATGTTGCACCTATGGTATATGGTATTTATACTCCGTTGGTATAAAATAGATATACCAATACATACACTAGACCAGGATGAAGGCCCTGTTAACTCGTTTGATATAACATATTTGTTCTTCCTGAGCTTTACGAGGCGTAGGTCCCATTCCCACTTAGGAAAACAATTGTGTATCGAACACAATTAACGTTTTTCTATGTCTGGGTGTCCCGTATCATAATGATGTTCATGTTTAGAAAAAAAAAGTATGCTATCAGTTATCTGGTTCCCATATTAAACAAACTTTGCGTTGGGCGTGGGTTCGATTCCCACTCAGGGTAAACATTTTGTGAATAAACAAATTTTACTGTTTGCTCTGTGTCTGAGTGTTGCATGTATTTACAAAAAAAAAATATTTTTGTATTATATCAGTTATCTGACTGCCATCACACTGCCATTGTTTTTGTTTGAGTCAATGGAAATTTGTGAAATATGCAAAAATGTTTAGTATCAATATTTCGCCGTTCTCGTGTATATGCCAGTACTTAAAAAATATAGAGATACACGGAAATGTCAAACCTTATAATTTTCACTTTAACATTTGAAAATCCCACGTAGAAATGTGGCGCGCTTTTCACTGTCATCATCATCCTGTTGTAGTATTTTAGGCCTTTCCGAAGACATTAATCCGTCGACTTTGAGCTGCCAACAACTGATAGCTGTCTTGCGTATATCGTCACTTCATCAAGTTACGGGGCTCTCTAATTCAGCGTTTGCCGATTCGAGATCTCCATTCAAGAACACAATACCAGCGGTTATCGGCTCGTCACTGTAAAGTGTGTAAAAAATATATTTAAACTATGACGTGAGTGTGAATGAGACCTTATAAATGGTCGCGTGCGGTTAGCAGCTTATTCGCTACTTAGTAACAGCTTAAGGAATTATTGCTTTCAATGAAACTTAGTTGAAGTTATGTTATGTGCTTTGTTTTTTATTTTCTTTATCGCGGAACAACGGTTACAATCACAAAATAGCTTTTATTAAAAAATAAAAAAACATATTTCAAATTGCAAGAAGTGTGTTGTAAAGAACTGTTACTTGACTTATCATTAATAATAAAATAATAATAAATATCGTTGGACTTTACACACCGCGCCATCTGGCCCCAAACTAAGCAGAGCTTGAGTGATGGAAGTCAGATAACTGATAGAATACATAAATACTTTTTTTTTTTGTAAATACATACTTATAATACATACAGAACACCCAGACACAGAACAAACATTTTGTTTATTCACAAAATGTTTGCCCTGAGTGGGAATCGAACCCACGCCCTACAGCTCTCAAGGCAGATATATTATCAATGAGCCAACGGGGCTGTCATTGGCATTGTTTATTCATGTGCTACAGTTATCTCTTACTATACTAACCTAAAAGAAGGTGATGGTACTTATCAATAAAAACTATTTTTACGAAAAGACCTAGGATAAAAAATAGCTCACCGTCACTTAAAATCAATGAGCTATGTTCAAACATAAAACATATATGAAAAACAAATCTATCAAATTCATCTGGTAGTTTCAGAGCTCAGAGCGTTCAAACAAATAAACTCTTCCGCTTTGTTTTTTTTTTACGGATGGCAGGCTGGATATTTGACCACAGCTCACCTGCTATTTATTAGTATAGATTGTTACAAAATATTCGTCATCGTTATAAATTACTCAGAATTATGAAACGGATCTCGTACCTTATGTACGTTTTTTCAAGTCCTGGATAATACCACTGCATGAAATTCGCAGACCATAAATACCGAAAAAGCATGGTCGCATTCCGTATTTTGCGCATAAATCTACGGAATTGCTCCAAGACTTACATCTGTAAGTTCCCACGTTTTTACGTAATGTTTCCTCCCCTTGGAACACTTTTTGTCAAGAAATGTATGGGGCTTATTTCGAGTGGAATGAATTTCCTTCGCAAAGTTACCAAGTCTGTGGGAAGAGATTAAAAGAAGTTTGGTACTGAGTGATTAGAAAAGACGAAGCAGGAGTATTTTTAATGAAATTGTGTTCAATTGAAATTAGGTACAAGTTTATTTCGAGAAACGGTTGTATGCAATTTTTTTAACCAGACCACAGAATAAGGAACTGTCAGTATTGTATAGAGTTAATACGAAAAAGTGTTTGTAGGTTTGTTCTTCTTTCTTCCACGCAACAACTGAACAAGTAATCGACATCGTTAAAACAAGACAGGTTTATGCAGAAAGGTAATGATCACCTTTCACTATGAGACCAATACTTACAACAGCTGTTTCATACATTATAATTATCGATTGCCCGTGACATTTTTCTTTGGTTTTTCTTCTTCTTCTCTACATTTTTCTTCTTTTTCGTAAGTTCAGGGTGAGTCCTATAGCAATAAATTGTTCGTATTATAGGTACAATAAGATCATTTTGCCTTAGTACTACTTTTCCGCGTCATCATCATCATCAACACTATCTTACTAATAACATATGACTTTAGATCTCTACCGGTTTACATCTCATTCTTATTCTTATTCGAAATGGGGGTAATGAGTTCTGCACCGACACCCCGCTTGGGGTGTAATGTGCATTTCTCCCTGCCAGCATCTACCCGAGCCAACCCAGCTCCTTGAAGTACCGGAGCGAGGCTCTGGGCCGCTGGCATAGTAGCTCCAGTGAGATGAGTGGAATATTGAAAGGAATTGATGACGAGAAGCATTCAAGGTGTTGCGGCGACATGGATGATAGCAAAGCAGGTTCATGCAGCCTAATAGCAATTCTAACCTTTTAACCTTCTGTGGCTTTGCAGTGCAGAAGCACATGCTCCACAGTTTCATTCTCCTGCAAGCAGCCACGGCATAGCGGACTATCCGTGACTCCCAGTTTAAAAAGATGACTATTCAAGTTACAATTACCGGTTATAAGGCCTACTAAGAGACGAAGGTCATGTCGTTGCAACTTCAATAAATCGTTAGTAATTTTTCTGTAAAGAATTGGAAACGCGGATTACGTCGTTCCGGATAATTATGATAAACCAAGAATACCAAACGAAATCTTACCTGATGGTGATGGTGCCTTGCCTGAATCGTGCCTGATGGATGTTATCCTGGAAGGATAACATCCTGGAAGGGTCTCTCACCTAACTAGTGCTAAGTGCTAATTCAATCAACAACACACATACACACATACCCATACACACACTACGTTGTCATCTCATGTTGATTATTTTCGGTTTATAAATACTATTACCTGTCGCACTTTATTTAGTAAACGCTTTAATTTGGTCCCTGCCTGCGATACAGGTTCTCCTAGTGCAGGGTCCACTAAAATTATTGTAGCTCCTAAATTATAGTAAATAAATTATTTTGTATTTGTATTTGCATTTAAATACCAAGAATATAAATAAATAAATATCGTAGGACTATACACACAGCGCCATCTGGCCCCAAACTAAGCAGAGCTTGTGTGATGGAAGTCAGATAACTGATAGAATACATATTTTACATACTTACAATACATACATAACACCTAGACACAGGACAACTTTTTTTTAACTTGTGTAGCATTCCCACTGTGAGTGTCCACGTTTCGGCTTAAGTAAAGTTAGGTACAACACTGGTTTTAGAGAGTTTTGTCTTGAGCCTACAAAATGGGTAAAGAGAAAATGTCGACGTTTTTCGAACGCTGCCCTGCCCAACTACCCTACTGTTCAGCGTAAACCTATGTAAATACACAAACATACAGTTTTATCTATTTGCATAGGGCTATTCAACGTGTACTTTCAGAACAGGTGTATACCACCACAAATTGAGTTAAATTACACAACAATAACTCCAATATGTTCACTAATAGAGTTCATTAGCAAAGGGCTATCTTTATTGCTTACCTATAAGCTATTTCAGGCCGGACAAACTAATTACTTAGTATAATGACTCATCAATAGCCAAAGTTTGGACAGCGGCCTGCTATTCACATATCAAGTTACTATGATACGGTTAAATTTGAAAGTTACGTGAGGGAAATAGGGTTACATTTTGAAGTTAATCCACGTCGATGACTTTTAGGCAGCTTTTAAATTTCGCTGTTATTTATTTACGCGAATACTTTCAAACAGAATGAATGTTGTGTCACATGGTGCGACGTCACTCTCTCTTCTTGGGATCCACGGTTACATAACTGAAAGCCTGATTTTGCTGAATGTCTTTTCAAAATATAATTACAATCTTTATCTTTTACCATAAAAGTTATGATGTTTGTTACAAACAAAACATCTATCTTTAATTTATCTATTTCAGTACAATCACAATAACGTTTATTCCTACCTCAAGTTATAAATAGTTTTTTTTAAAGCGAGCTAAAAATCAGTCTCGAGTTTGTTATCGGAGAATACCTGTGACATCTTACAATCTATTCAACTCCTTTACAATACATTCAGACAAGTGTTAGTAGTTAGTGGAAAATAGTTATCGAAACTGCTTTGTTTCACTGTTTGTAAAAGACAATTGGACGTATACGTATAAATTTGAACAACAATAATGACGTTTCTTTGGAAAGTGTTTCAAGTTCATGAAGTTGAAAACTGCTACAATATTTTCAGAATGTTTTGAAAACAGAAATAGAGTTTCTCTTTTGTTTGTTTTTTTTTTTAAGTCTGAATACGGTTATGACTGCGATCTAATTCGTTTGGAAAGCTTAGTTCACAACTTTTATTTGGTATTATTACTGCTGAATAGAATAAGACTTTCTCTTGAGCATGCTATTTTTAAATTCAATTTCAAATATTTTTATTGTCAGCCTATGTAGCGTAGGATCTTATTTATACATGAGAAAAGCGTGTCAACATACTGCGCCCATTGGGGCATACAATAATAATTAAATATATTATAATAAATCTAAAAAAAAGTCAAATTAATGTCATAATAATTAATTCATTTACAAATAAATAATTATTCTGATCCTGTATCAAATTCTTACACGTATATGGGCGTGTAAGAAACGAACTCTAAATTTTGTACAATAACTTTTTGCTACGTTAACAATGCTGTCAAAAGGGCCAGTCATCTGATCAATCCGGAATTTTCCATATTCCTCAGAACTTTTTATTTTAGACAAATACATTTTTTAAAGCACAAGTGAAAAGACGATCCATCACACCATCTTCTCGTATACATATTTTGATTTTTCTTTAGAAAATATACAAAATTCTTCTACTCTACGGTTCTAATTCGTTCAGCTGAATCTGTTTTTTTAAGATCAAAGTGGATGTCTTTAAATTTTACTTTTTTTACAAGTGGTAGCCTAAGTGTTTGCCCATAACTTACTTGAAACTAAATGGTGGTATTGTCAAAAATGGTAAACGATTTTAAATAGAGACTGGCTCTCTAGTAAGGCTGCCAAAAAACACCGTTAAGTGCTTGGTAGCAAATGTTCATCTTGAATGTGGTAGCTAGCCAGCCGAGTACTAAAAAGTGTTATGATCTGTATAAATATTTTATGGGGAGTTAGTAGTTTAGCTGTTTAATTTATCATTAGGTGCTTGGTGGCAAATTTTTGACTTGAGGATGGTAGGCAGGCTAGTACTAAAAATTACTCCTCTACTATGCTGTGATCTATCAAGTCACCTAAATACATGATGTATACATGATTATGTTAAAAGTAATGACCATATCACCAAGACCACGTGGCGGACAGTAATCAATTTGAAAAACCATGAAAGCTAATTAAAACTTCAGAAAAGATATTGATGAAAATTCTAAAATTTCATATACTTCAAAGCGAGAATATTTACCAGAAAGTCTACGAATTTGTCTCTGAAGATTAATTAAAGTGGTCTCAAGCGGAAATTGAGTTAGGTTTGTGTGAACTGTAATCACGTAAGTTTGTTTAAGGGAACGAGATTTGATAATAGAGATTATAATTTGGGGGCACTGTAGGTACATGTGATAGGATTTACTTTTGGCGTATGCTAAACTATAGGTTCAGAATCAGCCATGTTTTTATTTTATAAACTGGCCTACTGCGCAGATCTCGTTTTATTGTGAAAAG
Organism: Biston betularia; assembly: GCA_905404145.2. Classification (NCBI taxonomy): domain Eukaryota; kingdom Metazoa; phylum Arthropoda; class Insecta; order Lepidoptera; family Geometridae; genus Biston; species Biston betularia. Next base: position 3,062,436 of record FR989863.1, read on the forward strand.
GTTAAGGCCATAGTTCTACACGCTGGCCAAGTGCAGGTTGAATTCACACAACTTCGAGATGTTTTTTTAAATTTGTTTTAAGAACTTTCGGACATTCCTTCACCGGCAGCTCGAGTTCATTGTTTGGGCTCGAACCCACGCACTTCGGCATGTAAACCGCCCTCAATAACCACTGAGCAATCATTGTTACAATATAGGATTATATATTGATTAATCATATATTAATCAATAAAATATGGTGTGTCATAAATAAATTATGATGATTGATAAAATAATTGATTTCGATTTGCTTTTTAATTTTCTTTACCTATGTCATAAACAAATGAATTTGTAAAACTCAGTGTTCGTGATAACAATGATGTAAGTAACAATTTATCGTGATCGCGTATAATCGTTTCATAGGATATGAGCGTCTTTTAAAACTTCATCATCATCATCATCATAATTTCAGCCATAGGACGTCCACTGCTGAACACAGGCCCCATTGGCTTCTATAAAGAGCGGTTGGAAGCGGTTGGCACCCAGCGCATTCCTGCGGTCTTAATTAGGTTGCATATCCACCTTGTAGGACGTCCATCCGGACGACCTACGCTGCACTTGCTGGTCCGTGGTCTCACCTCCATAACTTTGCAGCCCCATCGGCCATCAGTTCTGTGTGCTATGTGCCGTACCCAATGCCACTTCAACCTACTAAACTTAACAATCCACACACCATCCATCCACACCTCACCACCATCTTCGACCACACCTTCACTTAACATCAGGTGAGCTGTGGTCAAATACCTAGCCTGTCAACCATTAAAAAAAAAACATAATATTGTAATTAGGTACAATAAAGTTAATAATTATGAATAAATAAATAAATAAATATCGTAGGACATTACACACAGCGCCATCTGACCCCAAACTAAGCAGAGCTTGTGCTATGGAAGACAGATAACTGATAGAATACTTAAATACTTTTTTTTTGTAAATACATACTTATAATACATACAGTACACCCAAACACAAAACAAACATCAATGTTAGTCACACAAATCTTAGTCCTGAGTGGGACATATACTACTAGGATTATTCGTATTTTTTATAATATATTATTGATGCACCGGAATCCAGATATTGATACTAATTCTATTCGTACCTAATAAGTTCAAGCTCCAATGTCAAAGTTCAGCATTTAAAATTCAATAGGACTGAATCAAATTGCGAAGAGACGAGTGAATAGTAAACTTGTACCAACTCCGGAAGTCGTAGACTTACTTGCTTAGAAAGTTCCAGGGTCTGCTTTTACGTACTTGAAAAGTTCAGTATAGACCTACTTCACTATTACATACTTTAGTTTTATACCTATCCAGTCTCTTGATCTTTTTGCTATTAAATTCTTATCGAGTAAGACATTTTCTGGTTCGATGAATAATTTGAAGTTGAATTTGCAATGCGGTTTTTTTTTTTTATGGTTGACAGGCTAGATGTTTGACCACAGCTCACCTGATGTTAAGTGAAGGTGTGGTCGAAGATGGTAAAGCACACCTAGCCTGGAATGGAACTGGCTCTCAAGTGAGGCTGCCGGAACACACCGTTAGATGCTTAGCGGCAGATTTTCAACTTGAGGGTGGTAGCTAGCCAGCCGAGTACTAGAAAGTACCCTACCACCATGCTATGGTTTCCTCACGATGTTTTCCTTCACCGGCAGCTCAAGCTCATTGTTGGGGTTTGAACCCACGCTCTTCGGCCCTACCGCGCTAACCACTGAGCTATCATCGCTACAAAAATCTATATAATATGTATGATTATATTATACAACAACGGTGTGTTCCGGCTACCTTACTTGAGAGCCAGTTCCATTCCAGGATATGTGTGTTTACCATCTTCGACCGCACTTATTATCAACGTTTTTTATGACGTAAAACGTCACGCGAGAACACAAGACAGTTAAATTGAACCAAATACAAGTATAATATTTTTGGGTAACACCAAATTACAGGTCATTACGTTGTATTATAACCTACAACGTTTCTAAGTAAGGCTGTAAGTAACAACTTAATGTTACTTGAATATATACTAGTACTAGCGGACGCTTCGCGGTTTCACCCGCGTAGTTCTCGTTCCCGTGGGAATACAGGGATAAAAAGTCTGTGTCACCCGGGGATAGTGAAGCTTTCCAACGGTGAAAGAATTTTTGAAATCGGTCTAGTCGTTTCGGAGCCTATTCAATATACACAATCATGTCTTTCCTCTTTACAATAGTATAGATAGATCAATTCTGTTCGAACCAATATCAATTCAATGAGAAATGGTTTCTACATTGAGTAGAAACCATTTCTCATTGAATTGATATGCACGTAGGCTATGCCTAAAAGTAAGTAGACACAAGCTTAAATTCAAAGTTATGACAAAGGAATATGCGGGCTGAAGGGTATTTCATTCAGATGTTATCAATTTCTAATTAGAATTTCGATATAACTTTTAGGTAAATATTATTTTGATTGTCAGAAATCCGATAACCGACAATGAGAACGGAATTTTTGGAAAAAGAAAGCTGATAGATTTGCTAGGAAAATGGTTAACAGTTTTGTTATTTTCTATCCAGAATAGGCTTGCGAATGACCGCGTCCTGCCAGATGCTAAGTAGAAGTATGATCGGTCTAGGATGAAGCACACTTACGTCGATGGAACCTATTTTTACGAAAAACACTTACTCATACAACGCATTCCACTGTTCACAATGCTTTGGAATTGGATAATTTGGTTCCAGCTTCCCCTTTTTATTAACGGACGGCTAGGCAGACACGGCCAAAGCGTCATCTTTACATGGGGGATATTCCCCACGTACGGACTAACCGCTTCGATTCCACATTCTCCATACGCACAGCGAGAATGTGGAACTCTCTGCCGGCGTCTGTTTTTCTCGCGATGTACAACTTGGGTGTCATCAAATCCAGAATAAACAGATTTTAAGCGTGTTTCATCTTAGACTACATCAAGCGGGGCGTGGTCAAACGCAAAATTATTAATATTTAGAATTAAAAAAAAACAAATATTTAGTTACCTTTTTTATGTTTCTTTCCATCCAAAGGTTGTCTGTTAGAAATCACTTTAAGCGATAAGGCTACCATTTTACGCCTTATATTTATTGATAATGTTGTTTTTGTTTTGTTTTAATTCTTTATCTCTTTTTTAAGTTTTGCATGTTATAATGTATGTATGTTAGGTGTATAATAAAGTTGTATTCTATACTATTCTATATTATACCTTCCGAGAAGCTCCCACATACAGCTGCAAAACGTCGCTGTACAAATGATAAAAAAAACTCTTTGTCCGTACATGGAAAATATTACGTTCTTGACTAGTATAGTTTTTTATAATTACACATGAATAAATAGTCTCCCGATTAGTTTGTTTACGACGTACGACGCTTAAAATTAGTAACTAGAAAATTATACGCTTTGCAAACAGATTACTAGGGGAAATTAACTCTCGCGTCCTAATTTTTATCTCGTTCATTTTACTCCATAAAAAGTGTAGAAGATTCATTCCGTTCCCATTGTAGCTATTGTTCGGGTCGTTATTGTAATATTCGTGGCATTTGTGGATATTTGTGTTGGTGCCAAGTGGAACGAGATTTTATTAACATCCGACGTCCATTCGCTTTTCGTACGAGGCGCTTGCATAATAATTAAATAAGAATTTTGTGAAAACGTTCAATGACAAGTTTGCAAAGAAAATGATTTATTTAATACTGCGCCCCGCGGTGTTACCCGCTACATGTTATCGGTATAAAATGTAGCTTATGTGTTAACACAAAATTTCATCAAAATCCATTCAGTAGTTTTTGCGTGAAAGAGTAACAAACATACTTACAAACCTTTGCATTTATAACATTAATACAATTGCTGGACATTTGTAACAGTGCCACCTAGTAGTAAATTAAGGTCCCGCTGGTTTGCAGCAGCCAGCAATGTAACAAATAAATAAATATCGTAGGACTATACACACAGCGCCATCTGGCCCCAAACTAAGCAGAGCTTGCGTAAAGAAAGTCAGATAACTGATAGAATACCTATATAAATACTTCTTTTTTGTAAGTACACTTATAATACATACAGAACACACAGACACAGAACAAACATTTGTTTATTTACAAGATGTTTACCCTGAGTGGGAATCGAACCCACGCCCTACAGCTCTCAAGGTAGATATACTACCAATAAGCCAACGGGGCTGTCAAAAATATATAGTATAACTAGATGTAGACTCTTTAAGCTTCCCGAGAATTCATTGAAAGCATTGAACATAGTAATATATTTACGAGATGGTTTCTGCTAAAAGCAAAGAACCTTCAGACCAGAAAGTTCATATTGAGTTTTGGTAATAGGCGTAAATATATTCTATGCATAAATTATGCCAATCAATTTCAGGCAAAAATTACCTCATAAATTTTGTTTTCCGTCTTCAATTTAACAAAAAAGTTATCTCAATCTTAGACAAGAAAAAATTGTCCAAACTGTTGTTAGGTTATATTGACTCAATATTGTTTTAATTTGATTTTTATTGTGCGAACTGCTAAACAGTGAAATGCGCTGTTTGAGTGGGTGTTCCTCGATGGATGCAATCTGAGTGTCTTCAAGTTGAGAGTGACTCTTGTTCAAGTTGATTTTCTAGGCAAGCGTAATCCGTATACATCATCTTCACTTGACATCAGGCGAGATGGTTGTACAAGCTAGCCTATTTTTAATACAAACATGAATTACTGATGAAGTATGTGTGTCGGATACATTTGATATTAACCTAACAGTTGTTTTACCATTTACAATTTTGTTGTGAGAGATGAAATAAAGAACATCATTTCGTTTTTGCATTTTTATGGTTTATCAAATTTTTATCGTATCGTAAGTACGATGATATTTGCTATTAAAAGTTGAATCTTTGACGTAGACTCTTGTTATTGCCAAAAAAAAAATATAAACTTTGTTAATAAATAATGTTCGTATATATAGTTTTGCATTCTTGTGGTATTTTCAACACTAATCTTTTCATCTCTGCTTATTTTGTGGAAGTGTCTTCCAAATCAAAAGGCTTTTGATAAGTATCAGTATCCTCCCATAAAAAGATTTAAGTTGTTTTAAGACATTCAGAAAGGCAGTAAAGCCTAAGAAAAAAGATTTATCTCGTCCGATAAACCGTTGGACTGTTAACGTCTCGAGTGATGGAATTTCTTTTTTCATTTTCCGCAAAATGGAGCATAATCTTTTTATCTAGCAAATGAGGATGTTGTGAACGATAGTCGATCGCACAGTGAGGTGAAGTGTTTAGCGTGAAGGCTTTTACTTAGCAGAATAAATCTGAGGCTCTTTGAAGAAAATAAAAGCTTTAAGGAAAACGTAGGTATAATTCTGAGAATGCTTTTTTCTAAACAAACTTCGTTACTTCTTTTAAGAAAATGGTGGATTACAGACGCGTTATTGAATATAAGACGTATTCTATCAGTTATCTGACTTCCATCACACAAGTATTGTAATTGTAATTATTTGGGACCAGAAGGCGCTGTGTGTATAGTCCTACGATATTTATTTCTTTTTTAATTTCCTGTGCAAAAAAGTTAATTTTTAAGTACCTACTTTATTGTTGAAGTTTTCCCGTGAAATAGTAGTGTGTCAATATTACAGTTTGAAGGGAATCATGTAATGTTTCAGAGAAACGATGCCCAATGTCAAAGTTCTGGATGCGACTGCAATTGCCATGGAAATATTATTATCTTTTACCAATAAAAGATCATCTCAATACTGCTAAATATAAAATAATTTTTGAACAGTTGTGTGATTTTTTTTTTCACTAGATTGTCAAAAAGGTTTATGGTAAGGTATATTTAGGGCTTCATATTCATAATATGGTGTGTTTTTGCTTCCTAAGAGCTTAACTTAATTTTTTTTAACCTGCAGTTCTAATGACTAATAATATATTTTTTTTACATTTTTTCTTTAATTAAACTTTTTTTGTTTACTTTAATTATGTATACCTTGAAATGAAATGTATGTATTAAATCAAAATTAAAAATTTCGATAATAAATAATGGTATGGTAATGTTTAAAAAAATAATTTTACCATACAGAAGTATAAATAAATCACAGTAATGTTATAAATGAAGCTTGTTAGGATGTAAAAAACGGCTGGACGGATTCAGATGATTTAATTAAATTTAAAGAATATAATGTAATCTCATAAAAACTAATGACATAACACATAAGCCATAAATACTAAAAAACAAGTATGGTTTTTATGTATTTTTCTATGACATTTTACAACATTGTTATAGATATCGTTATGGGTTTGTATGACATTGATTTTTTTTATGCTTGAACTTGATTGTATTTTTTTTATATGTTAAACTATTCATACCTCATTTTTTTGCACGTTATGTACTATGTCAGTGTATAGTTTATACACATTTTTTGCATACCACAAGAAAAAATATGATGCTCAATAACTTTATTTAATAGCCACTTTATGCTATTCATGTAAGCAAAAAATAAATAATTAATTAATTCCAGAAAACACGGCAAGGAATTCAAATAAAGTAGGTGTATAAATATCAATTTTGTTCCTAAATAAATACAAACTGCTATCTAGAATCACTATCCTCCTTTATATACAAAATTCGACATCCCGTCCCTAAGTCCCAAGCCAATAGCAATTTGGACAACCTTGCTGAAGCTTCATTCTCGTATTACAAGGATATTAGGCATTGTCTACCTTCAATATCTATTCCCTGAGACTCATCTATAAAAAGTACGTCCGTAATTTAACTCACTTTCCAATTCTTCTTCCCCATAGCCTTAACAACCGGCTAGAGGAGTAAATTAAAAAAAAAGTTAATATTGTAGCTTGATCTCTTGTAATTGTAATGTGTTTGTTATTTTAATTCGTAAATTCACATAATGTGTTTTGCGAGTGCTCAACAGTCATAAGTAGCTCGGAGTACGGGGATTTTAACTACGTATGAATGACGTCATGTATTGCACGGCGTGACGTAATACTCTGCTTAGTGTTCACGGCCACTTGACAGTACGGCTGATTTTGTTGAATTTGTTTTCCAAAAATTGATAGACAGATAGATAGAAACTCTTCATTGTGAAGACCAGAACTTTTAAATTCAGAAAAAATAAATATAATACGAACAAGAATCTTGAGAGCAAGAAATTTGGGAGCTTGTGCTAAAAATGGCGGCTTTATCGCTAAAACCGATCGCAACACAACAACGTAAACCGCAATCATAAAATAAAAAATCGCAAATGTAATAAAAAAACAAATAAAAATAACATTATATTCTTCTGTACACATAAAATTTAGGTTTTCGTTTTTTGGTACTGACCGACATAATTGTCATGAAAATAATCTTATTGGTCTGTTTTATTTGTAGTGGACACAAGCCTATCTGTTCTCAGAACATAATCAAATACTCAGGTCTATACGGTTTGAAAAGCATTGTATTATGTTTTAGAAATGTGTAGTGGTATAGTATAGTAGTATAGTAGAGTTGTGTTCCACCGTTAGGCGGCGCTTTCATTGTCACCCATACAACAAAAGGCCCATCTGACTGACTAAACTATAGGATATGCACGATATCTATTTGTTTTGCGTCTGGATGTTCTATACAAGCATGTATTTACAAGAAAAGTATATATGATACTATTAAACGAGCAATATTTGTATATATTATATACTGACATCTTGGAAACGACTTGCTATACGGGGCTTTTAGGGGCCAAAAACCCGATCTATCTAGTTATCCAATGTTTCTTTTCGATATTTTTTTTTTTTCATATTTCAATTTTATTCATTGGCACATCAAATAAAAATAATTACAAAGGAAGAATTAATTTTTTTTGTTTTTTTTTTTGAGTTTTTTTGGACCTAAAGATGTACCAACGGGATCACGATTGTTACATAGCGTATCTTATCCATTTGTCCGACAGCCCTGTTGGCTCATTGGTAGCATATCTGCATTAAGAGCTGAAGGGCGTGGGTTCAATTCCCGCTTAGGACAAACATTTTATGTATCAACAAATGTTTGTTCTGTGTCTGGGTGTTCTGTATGTATTATAAGTATGCATTTACAAAAAAAAATCTTCCAGACTACCATCATACAAGCTCTGCTTAGTTTGGGGTCAGATGGCGCTGTGTGTAATGTCCTACAATATTATTATACATATATTTATATGTCTGTTTGACCTGTTTTTATATATACGTATATCGTAAAATAACAGGATTTTATAGTTGCCAGGTTAGGGGTCTGACCACAGATCACCTGTAATTAAGTTATATATCATTCTTTTTAGTTTTGTACTCTGCTCTATGTTTTTTTCATCATCATTTCAGCCGTCGGACGGCTACTGCTGGACATAGCTCTTCCTCATTGACTTCCATAAAGACCGATTGGAAGCAATTCACATCCAGCGCGTTCCTTCGGTCTTTACTAAATCTATCTTTTTTATATTACTCGTATTATTGATCATTGAGTCTTTAATAAAAATATTTGAATCTGGTTTTGATAGGCCTTCCCCAAGTCATTCAGTCCGATCGTCGGCTTCATTCTGAAAAATAATAAATACACGTGAAGTAACATTTTAAAAGGAATCTTCAAAATGTTATGCAAACTCAGCTAAAGTCAGGCCAAAGGTGTTCCCAATTCAAGTGGCCCAGTTGCCTCACTAAACAGTGTAAAATATTCATGCTGTCCGAATGGGATTAGAGTTAAGCTTGCAGTCGTAAAGGTAGGGCTTTGTGGGCCAATTGTTCTTTATTGTTGGGGATATTTTTAGAGTAATTAGAAGGAAAGAGAAAGGGTGTTTTAAGTCTCTGCTAATTATATCTGTACGTGAACGTCTTGCTCAAATTTTTTGTGATGCCATTTTATTATATTGACAATATTTTTTGTATTGACACTATTATAAAGAGGAAGATTTTTTGTTTGTTTGTTTGTATTGAATAGGCTCCGAAACTACTGGACCGATCTGAATAATTTTTTCATCATTAGAATGCTACATTATCACTGAGTGACATAGGCTATATTTATATTGTTAATCGAGTTTTTGTTTTCCCGTGCGAAGCCGGAACGGCCCGCTAGTATTTTGTATTGACAATTTTTTTTTATATTGTAATCAATGTTTTGAAACTCATTTAATGATATATTTGAAATTTTGAAATGAGACTACGGAACTGACTTGTAGCATTGGTGTTATCAATAAAATATTTGTATTTGTGTTGGTGTAGACTTCAGTACGTTTTTTTTTTTGTTTTGTTAGATATATTTTATATCACAGAAGAAAATGAAATTCTGGCTCCAATTATTTACTCATGTATTACAATTCCTTTTCACCGATGCCATATAATGAGTTTATTTAAACTTGAAAACGTTTCACCATCATATTTTTTGTCAGTCTATTTTTTGTACTTTTGATTACAAAAATAGACTGATTGAATAAATTATGTTCAATGATTTTATTTATATGAATAATAAAGATATTTTACAATTTAAAAATTTAAAAAAAGACTGGAGTATTTAGTAGGTAATCTAGATATCACAGACTTACAGATAAGATATTTCGCAAAGTAGAGTGTTAATGTTACTGTAATTATGGCAATTGAGACTAGCATCGTTTTTATTCAGAGTTGCTTTATCGCTGCAATGGTCGTAGGCAGACGTTATCACTTCCCATCAGGAGAGCGGACGATGAACGAGAGTTCATCACATAACTTTAATAAAAAAACATGACCCTTCCTCGGCAATCGGGTAAAAAAAGGGACACGAATATTGTGATGGAAAGAGTTCCATTCTGTGAAACTTTTCCCATAAAACCGACCCAGAAATTGTAAAAAAAAATATGAGCTGTTTCGCATACATATTTTGCGGGTGAATGACATTTTGTATGGACTTCACACAGCGCTATCTATCCTCAAACTAAGCAATGTTTTCACTATGGGAACCAGATAAATAATGGAATATTTTAATACTTTTTTTTTTGGAAATGCCTACATATTTATTGTACACACAGAACACACAACTTGATACATTAAAATTTTTGACACACATTTATGATTGTCACACAAATGTTTGTTCTAAGTGGAAATCGAACCCACGCCTTTGAATTAGATACACTATGAAATGAACCAATAGAGCCGTTAATCTGTTTTTATAAGAAACCATGAAGCATGTGTATTTGTTTTATTTACAAAATTAATGATTAGATATCTTCAAAGTTAGAGATCTTTACTCATTTCTCATCCGGGCATCGATCTCCAAGCGGATCTCTAAACATTCAAACAGATCAGTGAATGCCAATCCATCAATAAATCATTTATTTACTACGTAGAGATCCGCGCATTACCGCCTACTGCTTCCTCTCATCAACGGGAGACGTTGACTTTGTCCATGTCTTAGTTAAAATTAGTTAGCCGTTTTTTTTATATTCGACAGGCATAGATGTAAAGTGATGGTATGGTCTAATAGGAGAAACATCCCATTCTGGTAGGTTTTGAAACAAAAGCTGTTATTGTTTTTTTTACTGCTGTTTATGTGTTTGCCAACAGGCTTTCAGTTTAACCCGCCATTTGTGACGTACATGTCTGAGAGATGTTGTGTGGATCGAAAAAATCGAATAACTTGATTCGATATCGAATTATCGATATGAGTTCGTATCATCGATATGAGTTGTAATCATAGCCAGCTGCAAGCTATTTTGTTGCGATGTTAGCTCAGTGGTTAGCGCGGACTGTTTGCATGCCGAAAGGCGTGGGTTCAAACCCCAACAATGAGCTTGAGCTGCCGGTGAAGAAAAACATCCCAAGGAAACCATAGCATGGTGGTAGGGTATTTTCTAGTACTCGGCTGACTAGCTACCACCCTCAAGATGAAAATCTGCAGCCGAGCATCTAACGGTATGTTCCGGCAGCCCCACTTGAGTCAGTTCCATTCCAGGCTAATGACATTATCCTAGTCAAAAAGCGGTACGATTTTAAGTTTATTTTTTCAAAATAATCCATATTTTGAAAAAATAAACTCAAAGTGCTGTCTAATACTATGTAACACTATTTTAACAATAGATCGAGCATCTATTGATTTCAGATAAGTAATTCAAAACATCCGATATCCGCTCGCAATCATAAATACTAACTGACTGGCTACTGACGTATTTATTTACCTTTTCCAAGATTTGTTTGTGATTAAGATTGATCGAGAAAGTACTGGCTTATAATTGACCAATTAAAATTTACCACAACATTGAGTTTCGACAGCCAAAACAGATCAATAAATTTCACGGTTGAATGAAAATAAGCTATTAATTTTCCAGTACATTTAGAATTGCAGGTTAGTTTATTTGAATGCACAAAATAGGTTCGGTACAGCATTTTTGTAGCGATGATAGCTCAGTGGTTAGCGCGGTAGGTTCGCGTGCCGAAGGGCGTGAGTTCAAACCCCACAATGAACTTAAGCTGCCGGTGAAGGAAAACATCGTGAGGAAACCATAGCATGGTGGTAGGGTGGTACTTTAGTACTCGGCTGGCTAGCTACCACCCTCAAGTTGAAAATCTGCCGCCAAGCACCTAACGGTGTGTTCTGGCAGCCTCACTTGAGAGCCAGTTCCATTCCAGGCTACGTGTGCTTTACCATCTTCGACCACACCTTCACTTAACATCAGGTGAGCTGTGGTCAAACACCTAGCCTGTCAAACATTAAAAAAAAATTAAAAACTAAATTCTGTCCACAACTGATAGGTTTTCTCTAAAGAGAATCTTGTTTCTCTAAGGAGAATATTGTTCTTCCTGATATTTTTCTGTCTCGGTGTTGTTTTGTAGGTATGTATTATAAGTATGTATTTACAACAACAAAAAAGTATTTAAGTTTTCTATCAGTTACCTGACTTCCGTAGTAGATTTCGTAGTATATCCTTTATTGTACAAATTCAATTGTATCTATAAAATTATTATAAAAATCAGGATCAGGCCAGGACACGTTACTAGGCGAATTGATGACAGGTGGAGGAAGTTTGCAACAGAGTGGTGGCCTAGGCAAGGTAAGCGGAGCGTTGGTCGTCCAGCCGCAAGATGGTTTTTTTTTTTTTTAATGTTTGACAGGCTAGTTATTTGACCACAGCTCACCTGATGTTAAGTGAAGGTGTGGTCGAAGATGGTAAAGCACACCTAGCCTGGAATGGAACTGGCTCTCAAGTGAGGCTGCCGGAACACACCGTTAGATGCTTGGCGGCAGATTTTCAACTTGAGGGTGGTAGCTAGCCAGCCGAGTACTAGAAAGTACCCTACCACCATGCTATGGTTTCCTCACGATGTTTTCCTTTACCGGCAGCTCAAGCTCATTGTTGGGGTTTGAACCCACGCCCTTCGGCATGCGAATCTACCGCGCTAACCACTGAGCTATCATCGCTACAAAATCGGGTCGACGATATTGTCACCATCGCGGGTCGAACCTGGACCAGATTGGCACAGGACCGAGACAGATGGCATGACAAGAGAGAGGTCTATATCCAGCAGTGGGATAAAGAAGGCTGTAGATGATGATAATGATTATAAACATCAAGTATTGGACAAAACTAGTGATCTACTTCGATAAAAAAGTAGCTTATATTGTTTGCATTCAATTTAAATTATACACACTCTTATTTACGGACAGCTTTACTCAAACAAAACTAAAATTGAATCATCCTTCAACAGTGTCGGTCGATGAACTTTCTACTAAGTTTTATTGCTTCCATCAACAACAGAGCAATTCTGAAACCTTAATGACTTCATTTGAAACTTACGCGTACAAATGTTTCAACTTTCAACCAAATACAATTTCAACTTTAAAAAAATGTTAAACAAATTCATTAAATTAAATAGTAAATAAAACTAAAAGGGTTCCATTTAAATACAAATTCTTTGAAGAGCAGCTCACTGTTTATTTGCTAGTGTAAACAAGACAGTGATGTCTGACTGAATATAAAATGTTATGAGATCTTTTACAGTCGGTTTTAGTCTGTCTGAAACAAGAATGTGTGTGGTAAATGTTCGCTACATAGCCGATAACAATGATAGAGCTTGTCACGAGTTGTCAGTTTTCTGTGCGGAAAAACATCATGAACTTTCGGTTCATGTCTATTTGTATCATAAGGTTAACTCTCGCATTTCAAACTCATTCATAGGCAGCCCGTACACGTAGCGCGCGATCCGCGATCCGCGATCCGCGATCAATGATCGCGATCCAGACTGATCGTGTACGAAGCGGATTGACGGACTGATGCTCCGGATCGCATAATATCTAGAAATTTTGAAATCATGATCGCGGATCGCGGATCGCGGATCGCGGATCGCGGATCGTGATCATGATTGAACGTGTAAGGCGGCCCATACAGTTTCACCATAAACAATCAATCAGTCATTGTTTGACTTTGTGTTCGGAAGGTACTATCCGTCGCTAATTTGAAATCGTGTATTTGTACTAGCGAAAATGTTCATTAAAACTTATTGTTTATTAATTTGACTATAAAAATGTGTAGGTAGCATTGATTGATTTAGAATTTCTTTTTTCTAAAAAAATATGCAACATTCTATATAGTTATTTCTCAGAGTTATTTTAAGCCGGTTAGGTAAAAAAGTCATGCGCAGTAAACAAATTTTCTGACATTACTTTTAAATGTACACAATTTCAAGTTGAAAATGTCAATAGATTCCTTGTGATTTTCCAATTTCTTTGTATTGGCACATCATAAAAAATAAGTAACTAGAAAGTTTTTATATTTGACCGAGCAATGATTATTCAGCTATGTTAGTAAATAATTGCTTAAATTACACGCTTGGTTCCCCAAATCACTTTATAAGAACTCTCGGAACTGAAGGATACCACTTGAACCGTTTCATTCCAGTGCTGACAATTCAACTTTTATTTTCCACTGGTTTTTGCCCTAAATTTCCTCCGAGAAAGCCATTTGTTATTTCATTAGTTACGTTTACTCGACTTTTATCTTACTATTTGTCTTGTTCAAGGCTATTTCGGTGTTTCTATGTGTGAATTATTGTTAGTTTTTTAAGACCAGTCAAATCATACCTGATGTACCTAGATTTTTTTTAAGTTGACTGGATCTTTGCCTCAGCTCATCTGACGTTAAGTGACTGTGAGGTCGAATATGGTGAACAGGCAACAACAGAACTGGCTATCAAATGAGATTGCCGGAACATATCGTTAGATGCTTGACGTCAGATTTTTAATTTGAGGGTAGTAGACCAGTTGAGTGTCAGAAAATACCCTACAACTATGCTTTGGTATCTCCACGATGTTTTCTGTCGCCGATCGCGCTAACCACGACCGTGTCTTTAAAAAGTCAGCACGGTTTGATTGCTATTATTTATAATATACTAAGCGCGGTTTGCCCCGCGTGGTGATGAATTCGTCATTCATCACCATGATGAAAAGTATCCTATGTCTTATTCCATGGCCTAAAGTATCTACAAACAAAATTTCAGCCAGATCCGTTGAGTAGTTTACGCGTGAAAGCGTAACAAACTCTCATTCGCATTCATAATATTAGTTAGGATTTTTGTACGGCTCATCTTAGTTAAATGAATTGCTTTAATAATGATCCTAATGGTTTTAGGTTTTGCGTTGTGGCACAAAAGTCAGTATAGCTGCAGTATCGAGCTTGCATAGTTGCATACCTCGTTTTTTTAAACTGTTAAAAATATAAGTTAGAATCTTCACTTCTCAGACACTTCCAGACGACGTCCAATTTTACGAGTAATTTATATTTTTCATTATACACGGCACGGTAGACGTCGCAACAAATTAGTTTGTAAATTTCGTGATAAAATCTTCCAGACTTGAATTTAAGATGCGCCTTAGGTATTCCTAACTCTTATACTCTATGAAGTTTTTTATGGGTTGGAGACAGGCTAGGTGTTTTACCACAGATCACCCGATATGTAATGATAGTGTGGTCGATGATGGTAAACACTTGAGGTGCCATTCATAAATTACGTCACACATTAAGGGGGAGGGAGGGGGTCGACGAAGTGTGACATTGTGTGACAAGGGGCGGGGAGGGGTCCCAAATTTTGTGACATCACATTTTTTCAAAATACATAATAATATTTTATATCAAATTTTATTTTTTAATTTCTAAATGTAAAATTGCAAAATTTGTGACATCACATTAGGTAGGGGTAGGGGTCTCACAAATGTGACCAGCTGTGATAAGGACGGGGGAGGTGTGACAAGGTCAAAAAATCATGAAATTCGTGTGATGTAATTTATGGATGGTCCCTAACCTGGAATAGGAACCGACTCTTTAGTGGGGATGGTGTAAAACAGCGTTAGGTGCTTGGTAGCAGATATTTACCTAAAAGGCAGTAACTAGCCAGGAGAATACTAGAAAGTACTACGAAGTATCATACGCACGACCTACCTTTTTTCCCAGGGAAAATCCTTTGTGGATACCACCCGGCCACGGGGGTGGCAGGTGGTCATGTGGGACTCTCCGTCAAGAATGACGGCATACCCACTAAAAACCCTGGGGTGTTCCGTCTCCGCGCCTGGAACCGGAGTAGCGGGCACGCTTGCGCATTCGTCCGCTAGACACATGACCTACCTACATGTGCGAAAGCTCATATGAAAAAAGTTCTCGAAGATATGTGGAGTCTGCCAATCCGCACTTGGCCAGCCACTATGGCCTCACCCTTCTCACAATGAGGCCCAAGAAGTTGGACGGTTAAAACAGCTGATTTGGAGAAATAGAATAGGCATTGTATTTCCATAGTTGTTGTTGCAACAATACACCTACTTCCAAAACTCTAGATTTGGAATTCGTCCAATACCTATGTGAATCTCAGATGTCATCCAGAAAGTAGGCCAACTTGGTTACCCTATAAGAACTTGTATTGCTATTACGTATTACGTATTATTTACTTGGTGGTAGATTTCCTTAGCAGGAAGTCGTCTAGGTATCACCGCAGAACCAGAAATCGAATTTTATCCGTTTATCCGTTCGGGACCTACGATGCCACAGACACACACACGCACACACAGAAACGTCAAACTTATAACACCCCGTCGCTTTTGCTTCGGGGGTTATAATCAAACTATTGTAACAATTTGTGATAATTTTCTATGGAACTATTCGGAAAGAAAAATAGTATTCTAAATCGATTTATAAATGAAAAAGTTTTGAGGTAATAGATACATACCTAATATGACTTGTATTGATTACATGTGATTGTGACTTGTAAGTAATAGCTATCAATCTGAATTGTTAGTTTATTTTGATACGATTTAAAATAAATAAAAAATTTACAAAATTTGGTACTTTAAAGTCTTGAAAATTTTTCACATACATTTAGAAGAAAATTTTAATTTATTAATACTGGGTCGAATTAGTAATTCAGCGTTCGCCAGCAGAATTATTACGTGCCAAAACGCGTTTCCATCCCAAACACAATTCAATAAACAAACGTTTTACTCGTCGAAATCTAACTAACTCAGCAATACTATGCTTCCAACCCGTACCGTTGCCAAGCATTGCATGACCATACTCATTTTGCGTGTTCCTACGAAGTCAAACAGGCGGTTTTCTTCACAGTTTCAGGGTATTTTGTATTCATGCTTTGAGACCAGTTTGGCGAACTAGAAGCCTACAACACAATCTTGGCGAATTGGATGTTTTAATATGATGTGTGTATTTATTTTTGTTTTACTTATTTAAGACTAGCTGCATCCTGCGGTGTTTCAGGATAAAAAGCAGATTTAGTGTTATTCGCGGGTACCAATCTTTCGTTTTATTCTAAAGAGCAAGAAGAAAGATACAAACATACGAAAAAACTTTTACATGTTTAATAATGCTTCTGAATATAGGAAGAAAAAAGATCACTGAAAGATATAGCTTTCAATTTATTTTTACTTGTGGCAACAGCTCTTAAGTTTCTTGTTTGTATTATTTATTTATTTTTCTATTTCTTTTTAAATTCTGGTGTTCATAATAAAGAGTTTCCTTCAATGTTTCTTTCTTTCGGGCACAGTTGGTGTCCTTTTTCATGGAGTCAAACTATGAACTATGATCTTACAACTTATATATTTTCATTTGGAACTTATACAGATATATTGCCAATAACTTTCATGGAAATTTTGTAACGGCTGAACCAATTTAACTGAAAAAGACACCCTCTTACAGTGGAAATTCCCTAAACGCAAAATGCGCTTTCAGCAGTTTTCACAGGGTTGTTTTTCTTTGTAAGAATTGGTGGAAATTGTTACCATCTGTGCCAAACGCATGCCTACCATAAATAAATAAATAAATAAATAATGCCTAATCCAATGTAAAACTGACCCTTTTTTTTAAATTGTGCTTCTTTAAATGTTGAGCTCTAAGGCACCGGATACAAGATACCGAGCATTCATCAAGTACAATATAGACTTCGATTATTTTAAATCTCCCTGAAATTTAAGAAGAGAAAAGCTTTTTCTCATCTTGAACATTGAATAAAGGCTGATTAGAAGCAAATCCAGTGTCTAAGTTCAAAAGAATTTGAATAAAAACGCTTGTTTGAAACAGTATCGATTTTCCAACGGGCTTCCATCTATCAGACGCTTTGTTATCGGACAAGGACTAGAAACGTCAGTCCCAGCTCTTTGATTACCAACAAAGTCTGAGTAACGGTGGTAATTTTTCATCATTAAATTTTCTTTTGGTATTTTTGTTGAAATTCTATTTGAATACAAACTTTCACTTTACTTTTATATTTTGTAAAATGGTCCCATAAAGTAGAATATTTTAATCCATAACACCAAAGTTACACGTCATACACAACTATACATGTAGAAAAAAAAACATGAAAAACGTCACAAATAATGAAACGTCTTTTTTTATGATTGACAGTAATTTAATAATGATGTAGTTTTAAATAAATACGTTTTTTATTCGCACAAATTACAATATAGGTGTCTTCAGATTATGTGTAAACAGATTTTAGAATAGAACAAGTTTACCTAGAGTAAGCGTGCTCTATCCTAGATCATATCGTTGCTTAGCAACAGACTTTTCCTTAAGTATGTACCAAATGTTTTGACTCTATTTTTCTCGTCCGTACGGCCAAAGAAGCTGCCGGCTTCCTTGTTTCCTGATACATATAGTCCAGATCTTTTAAGTAAATATCTTCTAAGTCTTCATCTTCGACCACAACGTCGCTTATCATAAGGCGAGTTGGTGGTCAAACGCAGACTTATCCGTATTTAAAAAAAAAGACAGGATGTGGTCTTACGCAAACCTTTAATGAATTAAAAAAATAATTATACGTAGTCATGGGAACTACTGACAGAACTGGAAACTTAAAACACGTAACATCAGCATGTCAGTGATGCGAATGGTTTCATCATTAGCAATAATTTGATGATTTTTGATTTTATTTTGATTTTTCACTACTTAACTTACTTTACTTTACAAATGCAAAGTCACTGATTCGCCTGTTACTAATAGAAAATATTAAAAATTCCTGTGTCTAAACCTTGATCCAAATCTACAGATTAACTTTTAGTTACGACCTACCAGCTCTACTGAAAGTTTATAAACCTCCAGCACGTAAAAGTTTCATTCATTTTCACTACAACAGTAAAACTGTTTTTAAAACGATCTGTTCTGTTGTAAATACTATTAAAGTCACACAAATTTGTAAATAACAGAACAAAATTAACGCTCTAAAAGTGAATTTTTCAAGACTGTAACGCGATAAATTACTATCAAGCTGTTTTTCTTTCTGTCAAAACAAATAGTGATGCGAAAAAGGACTACAGTCAAAAAGAATAATTAAGTCTCCGAAATTTGATTACTTTTTTTATTACAAATATGCTTGCGTTTGACTGTCATCTCGTTTAATGTTAAACGAAGAAATGGTCTACGATGAAGCATGCTTACTTAGAAAAAAATAATTCACTTGCCATACGAAGGCACTCAAGTTATATCTAAGTAGTTTATTAAAATTATTTTTTTAATATACTTGGAAAAGTTGATAATAATACTTGTAAACGACAATAAGCTTCTAATATCTTTCCACAGATATCCAAACAAGCAAACCTCGACGACAATCGATAGAACGAAATCATGCTATGCGTGCTTAAGCAAACTAAGCATCGCTTAAGTTCCGTTTTATTTTCTCAATATTCACCATAGTAACTAACGTACTAAGACATTTTTTTTTCTTTTTTTACACACTGCGCCATCTGACCCTAAACTAAACAAAGCTCCTATGGAAGTCAGATAACTGATAGAATACTTAAATAGTTTTTTTTAATAAACCTACTTTTATATCCATTGAACAGAATTACTCCAGAATCCCAAACAATTCAATTCAAGTCTCTGAGTTTCAAGATCAAGCCAAAACTTTGCCATTCCCTCGTCTCTACCTTACACATCAAATTAAAGAGTGGAGAGTGTTCGTGTCGTTCCGTTTCCACAAATACCGTGACTGGAGTAGAGCGCACGTGCGTCCCTTTTTCAATTGACTTGAATTACCATATTGCGAATATCGGAACGTGTTGTTTTTATATTTAATTCCTTTTTTTTCCTGTGAGTATAAAGCTTAGAAAAATAATACTTTGTGACTGTCATTATCAGTGTTTCGAATTTTATTTCGTTTATGGAATATTTACATATTGAGCGTAAGGTTTTTTTTTTGGATTTTATATACCTACCTAATTTACAAGTGTAATTGTAAGTGATACTAATAATATGACTGAAAATGAGTTGTTTTAAATACTTACTAGATAGTATGATTTATTTATTTCATACATAAGAATTTCAAGGTATAAATAAGTAAAGTAAATAAGACAAGCAACGTTTTAAAACAATAAAAAAAAGAAAAAAAAAACTGAGATTGATACTAACTGTTTATACATTTAGATTTTATTTCTTAATTATTGTAATCAAAATATTTTTTTATCAGGCATGTTTGTAATTGTAGAGGCACTAATAGTACCACAAGGTGTGTGTACCATATTTGATCACGCCGTCACTTAACATGAGAAGAGCTGTGGTCAAACACCTAGCCTGTCAAGAATAAAAAATATAAAAAATATATTTCTTTTCACAATCAAATCATTGCGTAAAATTTATGTGACACATCAATTTAAGATCGATACAATAAAATTAAAACCGATTAACAAGGATTACATTTGGCTAGCGGACTAATGGTTTTGATGCGATCCCCATCAGATTTACCGTCAGATTTATAGTGGAGATGACTGGTAGAAAATGCATTAAACCCTCCCATTGAACAAATTACAATAGTAAGTTAGCAATAACGGCCACTTAAAACGTTATGCGATAAAATAGAAAATTGTATTATGGAATTAATCTTTAACAAAATATATTTTTTCGAACGAAACGATGGTAAACACGTATGTTTGAGTAACAAAACAAAATCTAGGGCATCGCTGCTTGGGTTATACAGACATAATAATTATTTTTTTTGCAAATAAAATAAAGTAGGTTATACAGAATGTATGTGACCGAAATCGTAATCATATAAGTAGGTACATATATATCAACTTAAGTAAATATTTTATTGAATTAACGAAAGAACTTTAAAAAATATTAATTATTGTGCAATTTTTTATACATAAATTACTATTTATTGATCACCTATCAAAAGCCGAATAAGTTTTCAACTTTTACATACATTTTTGTTATTAAAAATAACTTTCTCATAATAATATTTTGAATCACAGATAAATATATTTTTATGCTTAGTGTGGAACAGTGAAAAAGAAAACAATGACATTAGCGAGTGATAAGTGACACGGTGAGTGCAAAAGTGATTCATCAAAATGGACAAAAAAGCGGCCGAGTCCAGTCAGGGCCGACTCTGCGGGCAAGTGCAACGTCGAGACAGAACTCCGGATCTGTCGTCCGACTTCACCGATTTGTCTTTCGAGGAGTTGAGGAACAGATTCGACACAAGCGCCACTCATGTGGTGCGGAGGGAAATCGCGTCGAACCCCGCGACCCACGGCAGCGCGACGCGTCAAGTCGTAAGCGGGAAACTCTTCAAGAAGTGCAAGAGTGCCACCTTTCAGATAGATGGCGCCACTTACACTATTGGTGAGTTATTATAAGCTTGTTTTAGTACCGCTTTTCGCCGGCAAAGTTTGTGGCGCTACCTGTATGTACATTTGTATTGAGTTTGACACATTGTTTACGTTCAGACGATAACGTTTCTTCGACGGCTCTAGTTTTCCTACGAGGACGGGTGTTGTACTTGAAAAAACATGACCGAGCTGGAAATAGATTCGCAATTAAACTGAAATGAACTCTCCAAAGATAAATTTTTAATCAGTACATACTCAATAATTTTGTAAGTGTTTCAATACTTTGTATTTATCATTTTCAGAGGGTTTCGTACCTGAAAATTTCAATATTCTATTATTTACGCAATGTGTCTAGTCGTCTATCTCGAATTAATGTTCATGTAATGTTTGTAACAATGATAGCTTAGTGATTAACACAATTGGTTCATACGTCGAAGTGGGTTCAAACCCCAACAATAAGCTTGAGCTGCCGGTGAAGGAAAACAGCTAGGCATGCTTCTAGGCAAGCGTGCTCCATCGTAGACCGCATTTTCGCTTAACATCAGGTGGGCCGGTAATCAAACGCAAGCCCATACGAAGTAAAAAAAAAATTGTTCTGAAATATAATTTGCATGTCAATATAATAAATAATCACAAAAACAGTAAAATAATCATCTAAATTATCTAAATCATAGCACAAGGTCTATTGGTTCATTAGTAGTATGTATGATTCGAGAGCTGAAGGGCGTGGGGTCGATTCCCACTCAGGACTAACATATTTTGTGTGACTAACATTGATATTATTGTTGTATTTACAAAAAAAAAAAAAGTATTCTGTCAGCTGTCTGGTTCCCATAGTATAAGCTTTGCTTAGTTTGGGGCTAGATTGCGCTGTGATAAATGTCCTCTAATGTTTATTTATTTCATAAGCCAAAATTTCAGCTTTATTCTGAAGTAAGCGGTGAATCGCAGCAACATAAAGTTGAGTTCTGTTCTGTTCTGTTAGTATGTATGTATTATAAGTATGTAAGTATGTATTTAATTTGCGAAAAAAACTAGACGAAAAAGTATTTCCGAGTCCGTACAAAGTCGCACGGCAGGGTTGCGTGCCGAGTTCACTTTAACTCGCTAGCAATTTGTTTTATTGCCCAGATAACGCGGGGTTGGGGGAAATTCCCGTGTTTTCCCCATATTTTTCTACGGGAATAGTGTTAAACTGGACATGCATGGTGCCTATCGTAATTATTACAATGGTTGATCTCTATCGATGCTGTCTACCGCAGTCCTACTGATATTTTTAATGTAAAAGTTTGTATGTTTAGATATTTGGTTGTGTTACTCAATACTCAATCACGAAAACTATTACCGGATGGTTTACCGGATTTGGATGAAATTGGGCACACATATATTTTATTATTTGGTAAAATGTTCAATGTTTATATTTAGTTTATTTCCGCTTAACCGTCGTTCCAGTTCCAACAGTGACGAGGAGACTTAAATTTAACTAATTTTACACTGCTTATTTATTAAAAACCCTAATCTTACTTAAAATCTAGAACTCATAAACTTAGAAATATTCTTAATTTGACAAATATAAAAAATTAAAACTACAAAAAATCTAATTAAAATAATCAAGAATCCTCCTCTCTGCAATAACCACTTTGTCGACACGTGTTTCACCTCTACACGAGTAGTTATTATTTGGTGTTTTTTTTTTATGGTTGACAGGCTAGGCGTTTGACCACAGCTCACCTGATGTTAAGTGAAGGTGTGGTCGTAGATGGTAAAGCACACCTAGCCTGGAATGCAACTGGCTCTCAAGTGAGGCTGCCGGAACACACCGTTAGATGCTTGGCGGCAGTTTTTCAACTTGAGGGTGGTAGCTAGCCAGCCGAGTACTAGAAAGTTCCCTACCACCATGCTATGGTTTCCTCACGATGTTTTCCTTCACCGACAGCTCAAGCTCATTGTTGGGGTTTGAACCAACGCCCTTCGGGATGCGATCCTACCGCGCTAACCACTGAGCTATCATCGCTACCAATATATTAATATTTGTTGTTCGTTCTGTAAAGTATCCTATGGGATTTTTGTTGTTGTTCGTTGAACAAATAAACGAACGACAAGACGTACCCACTTGAAATTTGGTACTGTGTCTAATGGATATTTTTTCGGGATAAAAGTATTTTTTATCTTAATCAATGTAATAAAATAGCGCATGTTCTTTGACGGATGGAACTATTGCTTTTATATTAGTTATACACAATATTATGTATCATTTCTCTTTGAGCTCATTTCTAAAGTAGATTGTTGTGCGACTTTGAGTTTACCAAAAAGGCATATAGTCAGAGACCATGTTTCAGCGCCATAAATCATCACTGGTCGAAGACTTTCGACTTGAGGCACTGAGGTAATTCGGACGAGAATGATAATAATAAGGTATAATACAATAAAATAAATATAAACGTAGCTTTTAACTGGCAATAACCATCCCGCGTTGATATGTTGCACTCAGCAGTAGCCTGTCAGCTAATAATAATAATTGAATTCTCACACATGTTAATTTTACATCGCGTTGAATGTGTCAATTCGCGCTTTACAGAGCATTTCAGATACGCTACAGCCACATTTTAGACCCATCAGTTGCCTAAAAATGTTGTTCTAGTATTGTTGTTGTTGTTGTAGAGATTGCTTTTAGCGATAAGGTCGCCAGTTGTTACACCTGTTAATTAAGTTCTTCTTCTGTATTGCATTATTTTTAGTGTGTACAATGAAGAGTTAACCAATCAATCAATTCTAGGTCACTTTGACAGAGTTATAGCATTTCAAAGTTGGCATGTGTACAAAGTCTGACAGTAAAATTTAAAAAGCGTAATATTCTCGTTGGGTGCCTTAAAACTTTCTAGCAATCAAATACTTCAAGTTGATGCAAACTGCTGGCAAAAATACATCACGTTGGTGCATATGAACGCATGTTATTGCACCCAACATTGGTGATGCCGTCTCTTTTAAACTCCGTAGGTGTAAAAGAGTCAGATTGAAAATTGTAGAAAGTTTTACCCGCTCGTCCATTCTTCAATTTCAGCGGAGTAAGGTTTGACAGCTCGAAGTTATATAGGCTTCAACAGCTGAAGTTACAGAATAAGTTTAGTATTAGCAAACTTTTTGGCGATAAATCTCATATAGGTAATTTTTTTTTTAAAATTATACGCTCCACAGAATCTGGGGTCCGTGACCTTTGCCAACTTTAGTTACATTTTTTTTTTTACAATTTTACATTACAAAAAGAGGAAAGTTACGTTAGTAATATAGGTACATTTAAGAGTACCTATAGTAGTTAGTATTGTGATATTATAATCTATCAATTATTACATACTTATTTCAAGTGAATACGTACAGTAGTTCGTTTTTTGATAATCTCGCAGGAACCTAATATTTTTCTGATATAAAAAGTATCCTATATGTTAATCATCATCATTTTAGCCGTAGGACGTCCTCTGGGTATAGGCCTCCTTATTGACTTCCATAAAGACCAGTTGGAAGCGGCCCGCATCCAGCGCGTTCCTGCGGTCTTTATTAGGTCGTCTGTCCACCTTGTGGGTGGACGTCCTATGCTGCGCTTTCCGGCCCGTGATTTCCACTTCAGAACTTTGTAACCCCATCGGCTATCAGTTCAGTTATGTTAATGCAGATAATAAACTATATGTGTACCTAATTTTATCCAAATCCGTTCAGCCGTTTTTGCGTGATTGAGTAACAAACATTTAAACATGAACTTTCACATTTATACTATAAGTGGGATAAGATATTATTTTTTATTATAGTTAGTATGATGAAAGTGTACTGAAACCGTTATGTCCAAATTTTTGCAACACTAACAATGTAACAGTGGTGCTTTGAGAGTTTCTGGTCGTCCGATAGTGAAACAGAAATGGTAGGATTAGATCATGCAGATTTTAAGCGCACTCTCCAAATGCATCCGATAAACTAACAACTTTTCATCGGTCTTTAGAGCCTAGTTCAAACAAAGTCTTTTGCACTTAGTCCTATTTGCGGAATAAAAAAGGGGCACAGTTATGTAGGCTGCATAGCTGTGTCTCTTTTTATTTGGCAAACACAGGCCACGTGAAATGCAGCATGAAAAATTAAGCGAACGCTCGTAGTTTCAACTGCTTTAACCTCCTAATAATCCCACTAACATTATAAATGTGAAAGTTTGGATGGATAGATGGATGTTTGTAACTCTTTCACGCAAAAACTACTGAACAGATTTAGATGAAATTTGATATGGAAGTAGCTGAGACCCTGGATTAACACACAAGCTACTTTTTATCCCGAAAACCTGTGTCAGGTAACACCACGGGGCGAAGCTAGTATTATAAATGCGAAGGTTTGTGAGTGTGTTTGTTACTCTTTCACGCAAAAACTACTGAACGGATTTGGATGAAATTTCGTATGAAAGTAGCTGAGACCCTGGATTAACACATAGGCTACTTTTTATTCCGAAAACATGTAGCGGGCAACACCGCGGGGCGCGGCTAATCTATCATAACAACCATCAGCTCTACCAAAATACACGCATAAAAGGCCTTACATTTCGTGTCTTATTCATTTACTCGTTTGTTTGTTTACACACCGACAACAGTGGTTATTAAGAAATGGCCGCCATTAGTTCTCTTTGCACAATTAACCGAGTGACGCCAATGTCTACATCAGTTTAATTGACCTCTTCATAAAATAGTTTGATGATAAAGTGAACCGCTTCATTAAATTGAGCGGATAAAATGTTGTAGCTGTTAATAGTCGTTTATTTTTTAGTTGTCAGGCTATGTGTTTGACCACAGCTCACCTGATGTTAAGTGAAGGTGTGGTCGAAGATGGTAAAGCACACCTAGCCTGGAAAGAAACTGGCTCTTAAATGATGCTGCTGAATGATACCATAGTATGGTGGTAAGGTATTTTCTAGTACGCGGCTACCGGCTACTGAGGCTGCTGGAACACATTATTAGATGCTTGGCGATAGATTTTCAACTTGAGGGATACATCGAAGCCACGCTACGCCACTGATAAGTCTTCTATCAGTCATCTGACTTCCTTTAAAAGCTTTGCTTAGTTTGGGATCAGATGGCGCTGTGTTTAATATCCTACGACATTTATTAATTTAGAAATTGGTTTTGTAAATGACAGTATCCAGCAAATTTGTTAAACACCTAACACAAAAACTTTGTTTGCACTAAACTAATTCCATTACACTTGTCTTGTTAGTATAACTTTTTCCACATGCCTCGTACTGAGTTCAAACGATCTAAGAAAATAGATTTTTTGCTCGTTAATTATATTTATTATAAGCTAGGCTTGCGTAAAACCATTCTATAAATATATCTTTAGCTATAAAAATTTTTAGTTTTAAAATTATGATTTCATAAAAATGTGGTGCATACGCAGACGCGGAAAATTAAATAATGTTCAATAATATTTCAGATCTGAATTTTAAACCATCATAACAAATATAACAAAAAATAAGATCAATTTGAAATGTTGATAAGTCTCAACTTATTAAAATATTTCTGTTCTTGTCTAATTCATTGGAACGAAAACTATACTTAGTGTTAGATCTCCTTAGCAGAAGATTGCCTAGGTAAATTCCATCGCAGTACCAGATATTCTACCGCCAAGCAGTACTGTCTAAAGGTTACTGTGTTCCAGTTTGAAGGGTACTGCAGCTAGTAAAAACTCTCGACAGCCCTTGAGCGACTATTGAAAGTCTCAAAGTAATGCTAATCAAAGTTACGTGTACCGCTGCAATGGAGTGTCTAGTACTTACAACGCTAGGTGTAAGTTTAAAGGGTAAACCCTTCATTTATAAGGGTTAAACTATGTATCAATGCCCGCATTTCCATCTGTGTCCAACCGATTTTGATATGATGCTGCCAACGCTGCTTTTAACAATTACTTTATAAATATTCGTGGTAAGCCGAGACCTTTTAGAGATATAAAAAATAATACTACAACACAATATATAAATTGAAATTTCTTTCGTTGTACTGAGATACTAGTTTGATTATAAATAATTAAATGTCTGTTTATAACTTTGCTTAAACTTTTTAGTATTAAAAAATTTAAGCTTCTAAATCCTGATTGAAATAAAATGAAAATAGCATCTTATCTAAAATATCCTCTGTAACAAGATAAGAACAATAATGTCTTGTTATTAAATCTTAAGACTTAACGACTTTTTAATTCGAAAGACAAATTACCAAATACGCCAAGACAGTTTGATGTTTTTCGTCGATCAAATTAAGGTCAAGTTATACAATCTCTGGTTACCATCAAATTATTCATAATGTTTATGTACCTAAAACACCGATAGCTAAAGAAGTTAGAGATAAATATTACGTGACTGTATTTTATTTAAAGCACCGAAACCGTCCCAATTTAACATTTTTATTAATTTATGAGCTACGTTTTGCGGTATTCCGTTTTTTGTAAGACAAAATGTAGCCTATTTGTTAATCTAGGATATTTGTATTACATACGTAAAACAGACAATTTTTATTTTTTATAATATTAGTATAATTAGACAGCTGGAGGAAATGTCTCATAGCGCTAAAAACGCATTTACTGTAGCATAACTGCAGTCTTTGTACTTAATGTAATTTGCATAAAAAACAAGTCAATTTATTGAATGAAACAAAATACACGATTTGCACAAAAAAAATATATTTTATTTGATTAGTACTCATAATAAATAAATAATTGAATTTTTTTTTCACATTTAAAAATAAAATGATCCCGCTGCCACATTGTTTTTTCCAAATATGTACTACGACACACTCAAATCTGTATCGGCATTTATAAGTTTATGGTGAAATAAAAAAACTTACATATACCTGAACAGATTACAGTCCTTTTTTGTGCAGTCGTGCAAAAAGTAACTGTCATGTCATGTAAAAAGTAACTGTCATATACTTCTTTATACAGCGACCCCTTGATGACGTCAATTGGCGATTAGTGCTTAAATTGGAGTAATTGAAGTTTGGGAAATTGGAAACTCGTGTTTTTGTTTCTGAGAAACTCTAAAAACAATAGGGCTTTAGGTTTTAATTTGATTGAGAATTTAAGTACCCATCGTACATACAATGTCTGGTTTATTTTGTTAAAAAAAAACAGCAAATCAAGTGACGAATAATGTTGTGTGATTAGATGAATAAAAATAAATACTTTTTTTTAATTAAAAAAGGATGGTAAAAATATATACGTACCTGATGGTAAGAGATAACGCATGCTCATAATCATTGAAACAATTACACAGAATTTTGAGTAACAAAACAAAATCAAGGACGTCGCTGCTTTGGCACTCATTACTTTGAGACTTTCGACAGTTTTGAGAGTTAGTCTCGACAATTTTGTAATTTCGCTAGCTACAAGTACCCTTCAAACCGGAACACAGTCATGTATACACATTACTGCTTGGCGGTCTGCTAAGGACAACGAGTCTGTGCTTTTTATGAACGCCTAGTGGGAAATGCAATAAGACGCTGAGAGTACAGAGGTTGGATCGCAATTCCTTCGCAATGCGATAGATCATCCGAGTAGTATTATAAATGTGATAGTTTGTAAGTATGGATGTATGGATGGATGTTTGTTTCTCTTTTACGCAAAAACTACTGAACGGATTTCGATGAAATTTGTAATACAGATAGTTTATAACCTGGATTAACACATAGGCTACTTTTTATCTCGAAAGATGTTGTGTTCACGTTGAAGCAGCGGGTAACACCGCGGAGCGCAGCTAGTGTAATATAAATAAGTCCAGTGAATGCTAAAAAATGTATTGTCGTCTAAATGTGACCATTTTGAGTTTTTGTACATTTAGTTGGCTCTAACTTTCAATTTTGAGTACCGGTTATTAGAAAAAATAAGTAATAACTTTCGGTAGTAAATTTGTAAATAATGATAATATCAATTATTTATTTTAGTGTATGGTGTATGTACGTGTGTTATGGTAGCTTCACTTGAGAGCCAGATCCATTTCAGGCTAGTTGTTTTAATATTTTCGACCACACCGTGACATAACATCAGGTGAGTGGCCAAACACCTAGCCTATCAATTAAAAGAAAATACTAAGCCAACAGTATTTTTATAACACAACACATAACAAATGGTTACATAATTATATAATAACATAAGAAAATTTCTTTACACTAATATGTTTGTGCAACTTTCATTACTCAGTAAGGCTAAGTAAAAGGTTTTTACAAAAAATACTCATAGCTTTTATAAACCTTCCGCCCAAATCAGGGCGCTTGGATGGATCTGTCGGAAATACAGATATACAAGCTTTTTATTTCATATCCGAAAGGACGTGCCATATTTTTGTAGGATCCATAATACGCTTTCATCTTTTTACACTTCTGGGACAAAGCTTTGCTTTGTCATGCGTGAGTTGGAAAATTTTCATTGAATGTTCTATTTCAGTTGTGATTAATCGTTCGCATGTTATTACAGCCGTGAAAAAGAGAAACTACAACAAAAACAATGTTTAAAATGTATCGTGAATATGTATCGAGAACGTAATCCTAACCCAGCTTATTTGATTAAATAACTAAGTAGAACCTGCATTTGCTAGCGTCACTAAAATTGTAACTACAAGTGGCCGAAAGCAAAACAAGATTACGTCTGATTGCCGTATTTAGAAAAAGAAATTACTCAATATCCCGGGGAATCGAATTTGGAACTTGGTATACTAATCAGCGGCTACCTGTAGCGGGTAGAGCATGTGGCACAAACGACAGTCGCGCGCAGGCTTCCACGCGGTACGGTTGCGCGGTCGCGCCATGACGCTTAACCGCTCCGAGCGCACCTCCGTCCGTGCATGTTGACTTTTGATCATAACTGCGGTAAAAAAAAATAAGCAAATTTAAATTTTGATTTTTTTTGTCAATTTTCTTTTTAATTTTTCCGTCGGTCTTGTGTTCAGTTTCAAGACGGGACCACCTGTTGGTCTCGTTTGACATAGTCCGGGGACAGCGTCACAATCTGTTTACAAGTAGGGGGACCGCCACCCCCGACCGTGAGCAATGACGCAACGGTTTATGGGCTCCCCGTGCGTTACTATGGCGGAAAAACAACAGTCGCCGCAGTTTCGAAATAGATTTCCGTGTTCCCACCTGCGTAAAGCCAAACATTCATTACGGTCCAGCCACACTCGCGTGAATTATGATCTGTAAAAAACCAACACACCAGTCATGCGTACGTAATCTATACGATATTCAATTAGGTAATCATTTAGAAGCAGTTTTCTAAATCCAATTTCAAATTATAAACGCTGAGTTTACTTATATCTAAAGAATTTGCGACAACAAACTTATATGGTTTAATGATTCAATACGAAACGTGATTCTAGATAGTTAAGATTGTTTCGATCTAATAAATTCTTGTAATTGAGCCGATCATTAATTTTTTAAAAACTGTTTGAAGTAAAATGTTTTTCCTCTCTTGTTCGGAAAAAATATCTATTACGTTGCTTTTTTTAGTAAACGCTTACTAGCTGTCCTCTACGGAATCGTCTGCTATTGTAAGTCTTCTTTTCAGTTGGAATATTCCGAAATAAATCCACAATATTAATGCTGTAAATGTAGGAAATGTTCAAGAAATGCTAATTAACATCTCATTAACAAAGGCTCTATTGAATCTGAAGTTCATTTACCGTATTTAGCGTAACTCAAGGCAAATTCAACAATTAAGCGAGAAACAAAACGTTTTCAAACGCTTAGAATTAACACCAAATAAGTTAAATTTTTATTTGCCTCACGTCAATCGGCCGAAATTTTCCACATCCATGGATTTATGTTCAAAATTACAGATTTATGGAAATCCTTTTGATTTATGATAGATTTGTAACATAGTTAAACTTATTTACGATGGTTTTTATTAAATGATTTTCTATTAAAAATGTAGCAATTAGAATTGATTTAGTTATCATTATTATCTCCATTTGAACTGATAACTGCTGGGGTAGACGTGTTTTAGAGTGAACACCGCTAATTGGCAAACTTAGCGTAGGAAGCCCCGAGACTCGACGGAGTGACAATATACGTAGGATAGCTGGCGGTGGATGGAAGCGAAAAGCCGAAGATCGGTATAAGTGGTGTGGCTTGGGAGAGGCCTAAGTCCAGCAGTGGACTTCGATAGACTGACGATACATTATCTGCATTCGAGTTACATTCAAAACTTGAATGAAAGATTTCGCAAAAAAATCAAATTTGTTTCCTTACAGAAGCAATGAAAATTATAATACGGATATAATTTTATCGATCGCTTAAAATAAAAATCACAGTAAGACTAATTCTCAATTTATTAGTTCAAGACCGACGAGGCAATGAAAATGCCTAAAACTCACCAGCGATTTATGATCCGAGTCTGAAGCATATCAAAACACAGCGTGGAAAACGTAAACATATCTGATTTTTTTCGAATGGTTGATCAGTACGATCACGTGTCGCGGCTGAATTACTTTTCAAAATAACTGGGTGATAAATCGAGGCTCCTGAGTGACGTGGATATCCGTGACGCGAGAGGATCTCAGGTGAAATATCTGTGCTGGATTTTGACAAATCTTCGTGTGCTTCACTGGAAATGTGTTGTTATTTTTGACTCACTTTGACTGACTTTCGCGGAACATGTGTTAGTAAAGCTTATATGCTTAAGTGACGTCAAATAAAACGCGTCGTGTATATAAGTGACAGTTGGAGATATCGTATAATGTGATGATGCGGCGTGGGAAAGCGTTGCTGGAAGGCAGCAGGCAAGGGTCAGTCGACGGCAAGGCAGTGGCTAATGATAAGGAGCTGGTGCATAAGTGCCATAGTGACCCTGGAGGAGGCAGGGCGCTGGGCGCAGCTCCGCGGACTCATAGACATCGATCCGCTTCGGGTGTGCCCAGGAAATGTGTGCTCACGCTTGATGGTTACTCATATGTTATTGGTGAGTGTCAGCTACATATTTTCCACTTTTATGTAAAATTTATTTGGTAACATTTTTTTGTAAACAATCCAATTGCGACAATAGTAAATTTTGTTAACATTATGATATCTGCCAGCGTCTGTCTGTTTCTTAGCTTCCTTCTCCTGAGCCACGCAACGGATTTTGGCATCAACTGCTTTCACTGTTATTTCGATTCTTTTTTTACAGTATATTATATACAAATATATATTTTATTTTGTTTTGTTTTATGTAAATGTAATGAGACGAACGATACGCTCTCCTGATGGTAAAAGGAAATGTATGTCCATGACCATTGCATCAATACACAGAACTTTAAGTTGCAAAGCAAAGTCCGGGGCATGTGTATAATTGTAAATACATAATTCTATTTTCTTTATATCTAATTATATTAATATATAAATCTGAATTATAACTTAACACTAAGAAAATAAATTAAATATAACATAAAAACTACAAAAAAATATATTTAAAGTTAATTAATCTAAAAAGTCGTTGTTTTACTTTTTGGTTTCTCTCTCGAATCACATACCGATTTGTAAAATAATTACAAAAAAAATGTTTGACCAGAATAAACAAGAAAGCTGTGTCACATATGAGATGCGTATCCAAAAACAGAAATTGTCTAATTGTTATCCACAGTAATCTACAGATGTTCTCATTACGCAGAGTGCGTGCTAAATTACAATCATATATCATCCGACATTTAGCTTTGATTACTGTCACATACATTTTGTGGTCGCACTTCACAGAAATTGCTGCTAGTTTAGCTGTCACCGTTAGAATTATGCTTGAATTGAACTGTAATTATTTATCTCACTGCTTGTCTGATTTAATTTAGAATTAACTAACTTTGCTGGCACGGCGACCCACCCACAACGTTTCTTGGCCGCCAATACTTTATAATTATAAACGTATCATAACTAATTGATGATATTTGTCACTTATTTGTATAGAGCTATACTCTCTATATACAAGTATTTATTCAAATAAAAAAATAATTTTATATACATTAGTGTATTTTTTGTTATTCTATGTACGAGGATGTAATTATTAGAATGTAGATATATTTTACGTCTTTTTCTTCCTCTGATCCTATCCGTCCTAAGGTTGCCTGGAAGAGATCGCTTCCAGCTATTAGGTCGTTGTTACACCTATTAATTAAGTTTATTTCTTCTGTATTATTTTATTTTTTATTAGTGCAATAAAGACTTAATCAATCAATCGATCGATCTATCTAAATAAGCTAGATGTTTGACCACAGCTCACCTGATGTTAATAGACGGTGTGATCAAAGATGGTAAATGTGGCTGCCAGAATACACAGTCAGGTGCTCAGAATATAGAAAGAACTTTTTGTATCTTTCTGTATTCTGAGGTTAAATAATATTTCAAAAAATATATTTCAAAAAACATACCTGATAGTTCTTAAAAAAGTTTTCGAATAGGTGTGAAGTCTATCAACCTGCACTTGACCATCGTAGTGGACTATAGTATAACCCTTAGAAGTAAAATAGTTTATAAAAACTGGACTAATCTTTCTTATTAATTTACATCAAAAATAGAAATTGAATATTATTTCTAAGATGAGAGGAATTCCATATTTCAATCTGTATTGAAAACTAGCTAAAAATATACAATACTCATATTAAGATTCAACAAAGGCTACTTCAAAGATAAGACTGCTTATTTCTTCATGGAATAATCGTAATCCCACTGTTTTCTCTGCCGACTACCAGTTAGAAAATCTTGTCTATGGAAATTTCTAAGACGCTCTATGAATATCTAAAATTCTCTATAATATCCCTTGAAACAAATCCTATTGAAACAAAACGTGCCGGTGTACTATAATCTCTTGAACGTAGTTGTGTTGTTTCTATTCTATCACGTTATTGACGTAAAAATGGAACACAGACAACTTACGCCACGTTTCTCTTACGCATTCGTCTGGGTATTGTATTTTATAAGTTTACTTAGAAAACAAGATGCACAAAAAATATGATAATGCCTATTTGGAATTTTAGAGCTATACAGAACAGAGTTGGGCTGAGAGAACAGAATTGACTATAATTGTTTATTCACCTAATATCATCAGCACTAATTTTGAAAGTCATATAATTTTATAACCTAACATTAATTGTTATTAATCATTAATACCGTCTTCTACAACTTCATTTGACCTTAATGTTTGTATTAATAACAGTTGTAACCTAGGAAGCCTTAACTATTGATAACCATAATTATAATTTTACGGCATAATTATAGACAACTAGCTGTGGCCCGCAGTGTTACCCGCTACTAGTTTTCGGGATAAAATGTAGCATGTGTTAATGCAGGGTCTCAGCTATCTCCATACCAAATTTTATCCAAATTCGTTCAATAGTTTTTGCGTGAAAGAGTAACAAACATACATCCATACTCACAAACTTTCGCATTTATAATATTAGTAGGAGTAGGATTGTGTATTCGATATTGATGACAAAAGAGACTTAATTTATATTAAAATAAACAGAAATATACAATAAATTTCTGTTTATTTTGTAGTGTTTTTTTTTTTTTTGTTTTGTACAGGATTTGTATCTTCAGTGGAGTGTTTTGTCAGTCATCTTTAGTAAAAGTGATATCTCAATACTTTTACATAATTACTTATAAAAAAAGTAAAAATGCTTTTAAATGCACACAATTTAACTTACTCATAAAACACAAAATGTATAATATAAATCAAAACAGTAAGATACAACATGCAAATAATAAAAAAAGCAACTCATAAAATATGAATACGAAAAAATTGCTTGTCTACTTGTTCTAAATATGCTGTGATAATAATTAAATGTACGAATAACTGAATAACATTATGACAAATATTATTATGCTAATGAACAGATGACGCCCGATTGGTGCACAGTCTAGCATGCACTTTGCTGTTAAAATTTTACTTGAACTAGTTACAAGTATCTACAAACGTTTAACTAACGTTTAGAGGAGGCTTCAGGTGACCAGAATGCTGGTATCTACTTTGGTCAAAAGATAAGCATTGCCATCCAGCGTGGCAATGCTGCCAGCATTCTGGCCACATATCACTCCTCTGATGGACTTTTAGATTAAGTTTTTTCTACAAAATATATTAGTAATATTGGTTTAAATGTATGAATCGACCACACCGTGACTTAATATCAGGTGCGCTGTGGTAAAACACCTAGCCTATCAACTAATAAAAACATAAAAACATTATGATAGCATTGGACTAGCATTGGACAGAAACATATATTTATGAGATTAATTATGCAAGTAAATATGTTTATATATACCATACAACATGCATCAATCTCATCTGATCTACATACATGACGTCCAATTGTAATTACGCTAATACTCTACATAAATGACGATAATTATGGTATGGTACTTATTAAATTGACATGGATCTTCTCTTGTAAAATCGAGTTACTCCGTGTCTTTGACATCGTTATTATGACATCAAAAGATTGCTAAGATATAATCGTTTTTCGCTGAAACTCGGATTAATTCTAGCTCTATCGTATTATTAGTGTACTGTATATTAAAGATTAATAACAAACATTGTACATACTTATTACATATACAAAAAGATAAAATATTCAAATCGACGTATAGTATAGTATTGTATAGCAATGATAACTCAGTAGTTAGTGCGACCTGTTCACACGCTGAAGGGCGTAGATACAAATCCCAATAATGAGCTTGAGCTGCTGGGAAAAGAATACGTCGTGAGGATACCATAGCATGATGGTAGGGTATTTTCTAGTATCCGAATGGCTTGCTACCACTCTCAACTTGAAAACCTGCCGCCAAACATCTAACCATGTATTCCAGCAGCCTCACTTGAGAGCTCCGGGTGCGTATAAACACTTAAATATTCCTAAACTCACCTTTATACTATTGCAAAAAGCGGCAATGTTAAATACTTGTAGGATAGTCCGCAAATTTTTGTCATCGGTTCAGCTGAATTAATACCCCTGTTTTTGCTTGGCAAAAAGCCCTCATAAACAGCAACACTACCTCGGAAACGAGAGAACTTTAAAGAGTAAAGATAAATAATTTATTTCGAATGACATAGCTTCATATTACGAAAAATTTTATACAATACATGTTACCTATGTAGTAAATAATATTATACAATATACATAATTGAGTAAATTTGGCCAGAATTTAGAATGCTAAAACTGTGTCTTATTATGGTAGTAATGATCGTATTACCAAACTTAAAGAGTGAATTTATAAATCTGGAAATGCGATACCTTATCAGTGCATCGAGGACCGGCACGCGGGCCTCCGCGAACATGGTGGAAGCTCTGCAGCACCGCGGGAGTCGGAACATGATTCAAAAGAACAAGATACATTTTGCGCCGCTGCGCCAGAAAAGTTAGATATTTATGATTTTTTTTTTTTAATGGTTGACAGGCTAGGTGTTTGACCACAGCTCACCTGATGTCAAGTGAAGGTGTGGCCGAAGATGGTAAAGCACACCTAGCCTGGAATGCAACTGGCTCTCAAGTGAGGCTGCCGGAACACACCGTTAGATGCTTGGCGGCAGATTTTCAACTTGAGGGTGGTAGCTAGCCAGCCGAGTACTAAAGTACCCTACCACCATGCTTTGGTTTCCTCACGATGTTTTTCCTTCACCGGCAGCTCAAGCTCATTGTTGGGGTTTGAACCCACGCCCTTCGGCATGCAAACCTACCGCGCTAACCACTGAGCTATCATCGCTACACATTATGTAAGTATACCTATAAGTTTTCGGAAATTCGTGCATGAAGGAGAAGGGGCGGGATCCCCGTTCTGGCTGGTTTCTGGCCCAACGGATCTCCCTGGCGCTCCAGCGGGGAAACGCAGCCAGTATTGCGGGAACGTTCGGCCGGGGCTCGATGCGCGGGGAGACTTAAAATAGTTTTAAGTGACATTTAATTATATTGACATCATTATTTTTTTAAGTGACATTGGAATAATTAATCGTTTTTTACACAAACCTAAAAAAAAAAATATTTGATAATTTGTTTTGATAATTATAAATTTGATTTTACTAATGTAATCTTTCAGTAATAAGAGTGATCTAATATTGGTATTGATCTTTCGCATCATTTTTTATAGCGACAAAAGCCCTCTTACGTTGAGGATTATTAGATTATATCTTTATATCTTTGAGGAAGGACGTTCATTATTGCTCGGTACTTACGTTTTATGTATGTAGGTAGAAGTAGATTTTAGAGATTGAATCATACTTTTCTAAATATACATAATATATATCGTGATCAAATTTCAGTTATTTTTTTATGGTTAACAGGTTCGGTGTTTGACCCCAGCTCAACTGATGTTAAATGACGCTTTGGTCGAATATGGTAAGATACACCTATCCTGGAATGGAATCGACTGGAATGAATTTGGAATGGAATGGATTTTTAACTTGATCTAGCTTGGTAACTAACCAGCTCACTATTATATACCCTACTACCGATGTTTACCTTCACCTAGCCTGGAAGGGAACCGACCCTCAAGTGAGGCTGCTGAAACACACCTTTAGATACTTAGCGACAGATTTTCAACTTGTAGTATCCTATCCACTATCATCACGCAATGGTTTCCTCACGATGTTGTCCTTCACCGGCGACTCAAGCTCATTATTGAGATTTAAAACTACGCCCTTCGGCATATGACGCGAACGTGCTAACCACTGAGCTATTATCGCTACACAATTACCAAATATATCAAAGATGTTTTAAGGGATTGGTATATTTAACCTGAAATAATATTTTATGCGATATATGAACAACGATAAAATGTAAACTCAAAAAAAAAAATACAGATGAGGTTGCGTCTAAAATAGTTGAAGACACTTCGGTTCTACAATTTTACGTCATACGTTTACTATTATACGCACACAAATTCCTTACGTCACAGAAATATATTAATGTGGGTGCGTGAAATTATCGTTATATGTCAAGGGAAATCGTGGAACAGAAAAGTCTTCCCCCATTTTCAGCGCAACGTTATATCTGTACTAATGTTATTAAAGTGCTAGTAGCCCGGCCCGACTTCGCATGGATAAGAAGAACTTTATTAAAAAAAACAATCAATTGATCCAATCACTACCAAGCTTCACAAGTTCACTCGCTGAGCTAACCTAAATATTGAAATTTGAAAATTTCATCAAAATCGGTCTCGTCATTTTTGAGTCCATATTATAATAATAATAATAATAATAACTTTATTTGAATTTTTACAGATGAATTTTACAAGACATTTCAGTAGGTACAGGGTTATAGCAGATACTAGAAACATAATATACAAATATCTTGCGCATTAATAGATACCTGCCTATTAGTATGATACAAGTAAGATTATAATTTGAAATACATTTGTAATGTCACAAGGCAGCAGTTTGTATAAACAAGACTAAAAAAATACAGTACTTATGCGGATAAATGTAACACACGAATCAATTTTTGTATAATTACTAGCTGCACCCCGCAGTGTTACCCGCTACATGTTTTCGGGATAAAAACTAGCCTATGTCTTAATCCAGGGTCTCAGCTACCTCCGTACCAAATTTCATCCAAATCCGTTCTGCAGTTCTTGCGTGAAAAAGTAACAAACATCCATCCATCAAACCAAACTTTCACGTTTATAATATTAGTGTGTTTAGTAGTATATAGACGTTAATGTCTAAAATCAAGGGATACGTAATACGTATTTAGGTATGTACTACATATGTTGGACTCTTAGATCCGAGACAACGACAATGGTGCTTGGAGACAAATTTTATAAGTCAGAATGTCTAGTCAAAATTACTTGCGATCAGCGATAATCTTTTCAGTAATCAGCTTTCGCGAACAGCAAGCTTTACTCGACCGTCACAGCCCCATTTCACTATCAATGTTTACTGAAATCTGAAATTATGTCGTCGCAAACATGATGTTACAGTGGTGACGTCATATTGTAGCTAGGACCGTGATTCTCTAACTCACGCGACGCGTCGCCGGAAACTCGTATAGATAAATAGTTTATAACGTTTAATAAAAAAACGCTTACAAAATTAAAAAAAGTATTTAAGTATTTTTTAGCATAATCTACTGTTTTATTAAAAAAATCATAAATTCATCAATTATTCATAAATTTGATTTTATACTAAATAATCTATTATTTTTATTTAGGCAATAGTGATTTACCGCAGATAAAGCCCAAAATAAAAGCCAGTAGCTGTGATTTCACTGTAAAATTATGCTCCATTTGTCCATAAATGGCAAAAAAATATTTGTATGAAAATCGAACCACCTTAACGGATTTATGGTCCCAAATTAAAATAATGTTTTTCAAAAAATTATAGCCACTTGAAATAATATAAGAATTTTAAGGATACACCAAAATACTAAAATACTCGTATGTCCAGGCACTTTTTAAAAAGTAATGGTGGGATGAAAATACTCACATAGGTATATACACTAAGCCAGAAAACATTAAAATCCTTTTCTCAGACTGCCGTGTAATAAAAATTGTGAATACCATTCCACGCGAATTTTACTCTAATTCCTCCACGTTACTTAAACACGGCGCGTTACCTGAACATGTGCTGATCATAGTGAATACGGGCCCAGATAATGTTTGATACTGTTATCGGATAACGGTGATGTATCGTTATCATTAATCGAAAGCGTTTGCTGTTCTCTTTTTACTGCCTTGTACTGATAATGCGGTGCTTTTCGTAAGCGATCTATTTTTGCGATTGTTAAGTTTATTAGCGAAATATATATATGGCTTTTAGAGTTTCGAATGGATTTGTAGCGAGACTCTATTGCTAAGCCAAGCTTGGTTATGGGTCCTATTATATGTATTATTTGTACAAATGAGTATTTATTTACACGACTGCCCAAAAAATGTGTGTAAAAAGTAGTGGCCTTAATTCTAAACATGAATGGTTATTGATCTATATTTATTCAATTAATTTATTTTGATAATGTTTTGACATTGACATATTTACATAGATACACATAGGAATACAGGTATAAAAAGTATCGTATGTCACCTGGAGATAGTGTAGGTTCCCAACGGTGAAATAATTTTTGAAATCGGTCCAATAGTTTCGGAGCCTATTCAATACAAACAACCAAATATTTCCTCTTTATTTTTATTTTTTTCCTTCTAATGTTGTATCTGTTTGTTGTTAGATACCTCATTGTTATTACAATCTAGCCTAGTTGAGACTAATAAGTAATTTTAATATAACTTAAATTGCTAAGTAGAGTATAATCGAAGAATTCGTTCATCGACACTTTTCTTACTGTCTCTATTAAGGGGAAGAAACTTTGTTCATGTGTTCTTTGTTCCTCTTTATGATATAAATTTAATAAACAATATAATAAATCGTATAAACACGGAAAAGAATGGAACTTGATCGAAATATGGAACCAACGACGTGCGATACTGATTTGCGGTTGGTTGCTTTTTACGTCATTAATATAGACTGCTATGTAATTGATGTCGTGTATCATTTTGTCATACGATTTTTCGATATTGTACTTAAAACGCTCTCAGTAGCAAATGTGAACTTGTTTTAGAAGGTTTCTTTAATTTTAAAGGTTGATTAAACTTTTTCAATAATACACAGTGTTGTAGCGGAGCATATATATGGCGACTACGCGTCGACGTAGTGATTCATATGAGTCATTCATCTACTAATCATAATTAATTGCATTAAAACTATTTCGTTACAAAAAAAAACTATTTTTGTGTTAAAATAAATTTAAAGGCAGCAGTGATGCTAACGTCATAAAACCGAGCTGCTTTCTAATACTATATTATAAATATTTTATTTTATTACTCACTATCGGATACCTAACATACGGCAGACATAACGCCTTGTAAGACAATGTATAGTCAGACGTCATATACCTACATAATTGTGCAGTACAGTGAAGTGAATTGCATTAAATTAAAAGTATTAGACACTAGCGGACGCCTCGCGGTTTCACCTGCGTAGTTCCCGTTCCCGTGGGAATGCAGTGATAAAAAGTAGCCTATGTTACCCGGGGATAGCGTAGCTTTTTTTTTTTAATGTAAAAGTAATGAGACGATCGAGGCGCGATGTTAAGAGATAACGCCTGTCCATGACCATTGCAGCGATACACAGAACTTTGAGTAGCAAAACAACGTCCAGGGCATCACTGCTTTGGTACTCACTACTTTGAGACTAGATGGTTAGTCTCAACAGCCCAGTAATTTCCAATGGTGAAAGAATTTTTGAAATCGGTCCAGTACTTTTTAAGTTCATTCGTTACATACAAAATACAAATATTTCCTTTTCATAATATTAGTAAGTATAGATAATAATTTTGTAGCATTGAGACGTTGCCACTTCTGACTGTCCGATAGAAGAATGGGTATGAGGAAATTAGACCATGTAGTCATAAAACAAAATGTAAAGTTCACTGGATAGGCTGGGCAGAGTTCCAAAACAACCCTAAGGAACCGTCCTTAGCAAATCGACGTTTGTTTGTTTGTTTGTTTTAGTGTACATGTTTTGTTCCACGGAAACTTGGCCAATTTTGGCTCACTAATGTGAGCTATGGTCAAACACCACCATAGACATGAAATGTTTGGACACCGAGAGGCCATGAAATGACTAATAACAAACAAATAGAGTCACGCACGTTACGGGTGTATTCAGTAAACAGTTTTTGTAAAACATTTTAGTGAAAAAACATGTTATTTGTCAAATATACCAACTCAAATCAATTCGTTTCATTTTAATGGGACATCTTGTAATAAAGGAGCCATGTCCAATTTTCAAAACAGCATTACCATAACAAATACAAAGTATCTAAGCGTACGTAATTCTATAGGTGGTAAGATTAGGGACAGTACGTTGCATGTAGGGAAACCGGTCTCTTACAATATGTTGTACATGTCGCAGGAATGATATATATATAACCAAATACCCGTTTGATTATAAAAACGGGTATTTGGTCATATCATATGGCAAATTATTCATGGGATATTTTTAATTAAGATCTCAAGTTAAATATATGTACTTAAATATAATTAAATAAATAATATCGTAGGATATTTCACACAGCGCAATCTAACTCCAAACCAAGCAAAGTTTGTACTATGGCAACCAGAAAACTGACAGAATACTTATATACTTTTTTATAAATAGTATGTACCTATTTATAAAACGTGGTCTCTGACTGTGTGCCTTCTTGGTAAGCTTAAAGTAGCACAACGCGCTATGGAGAGGGCTATACTCGGAGTTTCCCTACGAGATCAAATCAGGAATGAGGAGATCCGTAGACGAACCAAAGTTACCGACATAGCCCAACGGATTAGCAAGTTGAAGTGGCAGTGGGCAGGGCACATAGCACGCAGAACTGATGGCCGATGGGGCTGCAGAGTTCTGGAGTGGAGGCCACGGACCGGCAAGCGCAGCGTAGGACGTCCACCCACAAGGTAGACAGACGACCTAGTAAAGACCGCGGGAACGCGCTGGATGCGAGCCGCTTCCAACCGGTCTTTATGGAAGTCAATGGGGGAGGCCTATGTCCAGCAGTGGACGTCCTACGGCTGAAATGATGATGATGATGATGATGATTTATAAAAAAGTAAACTCAGAAAAGACAGAAGTTCGTGCCGTAGGAATCGAACCCAAGTCCTCCAGTCGGAAGCCAGACAGCCTCCAAAAAACAAATACAATTGTTCATCAACATATTTTTATCTACAACGTGGTGATAACGTAGAATCAAAATACTTATTGTATCGTATATGTCTTCTGTAACAATAGCATTGAAAACAATACAGGAAATTTATTTCTAAGCGATTCAAGGACAAAGTAACAAAATGTTACTAGTATTACGCACCTGTGTTATTATATACATCAAATGCACTGTTTACTATTATTCATATTTATTGTTTAGTACAATGAATCAATACTGTATGTAGAAGTCATAATTATCCTACAGCTTTTCACGGACAGCGAAACTTTGTTACTAGGTGAATAATGGTCTAAGTAAGTAGCATTGTAAAATACAATACAAACAATAAAATACAAAACAATATTTTGTATAATAAAATATTGTTTTGTATTTATAGAAACTAAGCAATGCTTGTAATATGGAAGTCAGATAACTCATACAATACTTAAATACTTTTTTTTTTGTAAATACGTAGGTACTTATAATAAATACAGAACACACAGATACAGAAAAAAAAAATTTTTTTATACCACAAAATGTTTGTCCTGGCTGGGAATCGAACCCACGCCCAACGGATTAGCAAGTTGAAGTGGCAGTGGGCAGGGCACATAGCACGCAGAACTGATGGCCGATGGAGCTGCAAAGTTCTGAAGTGAAGGCCACGACCTGGCAAGCGCAGCGTAGGACGTCCACCCACAAGGTGGACAGACGACCTAATAAAGACCGCAGGGACACGCTGGATGCGAGCCGCTTCCAACCGATCTTTGTGGAAGTCAATGGGGGAGGCCTATGTCCAGCAGTGGACGTCCTACGGCTGAAATGATGATGATGATGATGATGAAGGTATGTTATGAAAAATTAAGTTGATTAAGTATAGGCAACAGTCATACAAAAAAGTCTTGGTACTTTACGATCATGCCTAGTAAAGTAGTTGTGACTACTACAACCTTCGATGGAGTTTTGGAACGAAAGAGTCATGTTTTCATACATTATTTTCGAACACGCGCGCATGTAATTTGGTACTACGAATAAAATACCACTTATCATAGATACTAATAATGTATATGTGTGTTTATAGCATAGTTTTTTCAATACCAATATTAAAATCTGAATGGTAAAGAAACCATTGAATATTTTTCAGAAAATATGAGCCGAACCAAGAAAATGTCAAACAATTAGCCATAGCGCAAACAGAAATCAACGCTCATCAGTAAAATAAATAATTTTGATGGATGAGGCTCATCTTTCAAACCAGATGTCTAGTATACAAGCTATGTAGTAATTTATTTTCTTGAAAACATTATAGAAATACAAAGTTGTTTAGGTACTTAGTCATTTAATTACGTAATAACTTAGGGAAACTTCAATACGTTGGAGGAAAATGTTTATTTTTACACGATGATATATATTATGAGATATGAGATATATTTTGTAGCGATGATAGCTCTGTGGTTAGCGCGGTAAATTCGCATGCCGAAGGGCGTAGTTTCAAACCTCAACAGTGAGCTTGAGCTGCCGGTGAAAGAAAACATCGTGAAGAAACTATAGCATGGTGGTAGGATACTTTCTAGTACTCACCTGGCTACTCACCACCCTCAAGTTGAAAATCTGCCGCCAAGCATCTGCTTATATTACTACGTGCTTACCATCTTCGACCACACCTTCACTTAACATCAGGTTAGCTGTGGTCAAACCTAGCCTGTCAAGAATTAAAAAAAATACATCATAATAATAATCGCGTTAATATGATATCGCGTTATTTGAATGGATGCGCGACCAAACCGGACACACAAGTTCCACTGGTCATTTCAATGCACCTACTTAACATGTATTAAGTTGCTAGAATTATAATGTTAACAATAGCTATTATACGTAATTCAAGGCTCTATTTAATTAATGCGGACTAACTAAGCCGACAAGTTTGGTATATACTGCATTATAATATATATATTTTACAATCAAAGTTGGGGCAAATGTGAATACGCATATGACATGATCTTATCCAAGCTAATATTATAAAGAGGATAGGTTTGTATTTTTGTATATGTAACGAATAGACATAGAAACTACTGGACCAATTTTAAAATTTCTTTCATCGTTCGGAAGCTACACTATCTCCAGGTGGCATAGGCTACTTTTTATCCCTGTATTCCCACGGAAACGGGAACTA
This sequence comes from Biston betularia, assembly GCA_905404145.2. NCBI lineage: Eukaryota > Metazoa > Arthropoda > Insecta > Lepidoptera > Geometridae > Biston > Biston betularia. The sequence goes on from FR989863.1 coordinate 3,107,424, forward strand.
CGCGACTGAAACCGCGAGGCGTCCGCTAGTCTATATACGAGTATCTATCTACACTACACAATTATAAAGAGGAAAGATTTGATTGTTTGTTTGTATTGAATAGGCTCCGAAACTACTGGACCGATTTCAAAAATTATTTCATCGTTGGGAAGCTACATTATCCACGGTTGACATAGGCTACTTTTTATCTCTGTATTCTTACGGGAACAGGAACTACGCGGGTGAAACCGCGAGGGCGAACTAGGCGTCCGCTTGTGTCTAATATTTTTAATTTACCGTGCAATTATAGTATTCATTGTACTGTAAAATTATGTAGGTATATGACGTCTGACAATACATCGTCTTACAAGGCGTTATGTCGGTCGTATGTTAGGCTACTTTATGTCAGACTGACAGCACATTGTATGTTAAAATGAGATGGTATGTCACTGATATGCATAGCTTGTGTCGATCGAGCTGTCAACTTGTATAAAAGGGATCTAATTTCCGGTTTTGCTGGTTGCGGTTACGGGTAAAATTAATTATTGTTGCGAGTTCCACGGCTGAGAGATTGAATTTAATACCTTTAATAGGTATCTTATCTTATTTCTAGTATTCGACTAGCTAGCTACCATCCTCAAGTAGAAAATCTCCCGTCAAGCACTAAGGAATAGCACAAGCGTGAATAACAAATCCATACACATTTGTTTACCTTGTACGGGATTACTAATGTGGCCGAAACAAAGTGCCCGACCTAATTAATTTAATTAGGTACTTTTTAATACGTATAAGTCCGCTTTTGACTACCAACTTGCCTAATGGTAAGTGATGTGGTCGAAGATGAAGCCCGCAGTTTTAGGAGAGATTGAATCCCTCAAGAAACAAGAGATTTATCTTATCTTGTTCCATTCCTTGGCCGATCAGACGCAAAACGTTTGATACGTAACCTAGGAAATACCAAACGGTCATTTCTTATTCCAGGCTAGGTGTATTTAGATACCGTATTCAACCACACTGTCACTGAATATCAGGTGTACTGTGGTCAAGCATCTAGCCCGCCATCCATAAAAAACTCAAGTATTTGCATTCATAATATTAGTAGCTTCGATTTCAAATTAATGATCACATATTTAGTGATTAAATGAACTTACCTGTAAGTGAAGTTCTATCATAATTATACGAAGGCTTCGCCCGAAGAGATCAGCATATTATTTTTTATAGGTGACAGGCTAGGTGATTGACCATAGCTCACCTGATTCTAGGTGACTGTGTGGTCGGAGATGGTAAGCACACTTAGCCTAGAATTAAACTAGCTCTCAAGTAAGGCTGCCCGAAAAGCACTAACAGACCAGTACCTGTAAGTAAAGTAGTAGGTATAAGAAATTACCAGTATTATGCTGAAGTGAGATATTTTGTAACTGTTTGTGTGTTCTGTGTTGTTACAAAATAAAAAATAATTTTCTTTGTTTCTTTCTGATGATACAAGTAGAATAATCAACTTGATGCAAAACGTGAAATCACACGAGTCGAGTTGCATAAAGTGACATTTTGTACACGACAGCAGAATCCGAACGTGCATGTTAGAAATTGCCAATTCAGCGCGGTCAACCCGATTGGTATGACCTAAAACCGCGGGAAATGTTGACGAGAGGTCAGTAGTGATGCTTCAAACTGATTGATTTTTTTTTCGCCGTCCTCCTCCACCAATGTACCTCTGACATAATCTGAGCCCTTTGTTAGGTTATTTATATTTTTGTATGTTTTATTAAACACCTTTTTTAATTTTCTATGTTAAACATTAAAATTTGTATACCTAATTGTATTAAAATAAATATTTTAAAAAGTCATTTGAATTTTTTTGTCATTACACAGCGCCATATGACCCCAAACTAAGCAAAGCTTGTACTATGGAAGGCAGACAACTGATAGAATACTTAAATAGTTTTTTTTTTTGTAAATACATACTTATAATACATACAGTACCTACACCCAGACACAGAACAATAATACTACGTAATATAATATATAATACTATATAATAATACGTAATAAGATATTGGACTCTTTAACATACTTGATATTCTAGGACACTACACGATGTTAAAACTAAACCTAAAATAACTTTGATTTAGTTAAAATTTGATGTCATTTTTCTGACTGTCAGTTCGATCATTTGAACGTAATAACTACACAATTTATAATTAGATCATTTGATGGAAAATGAAAACTCTACTACTAACTATTGTATTTAAGGTTTGATATTTAATTGTTTTGTTTTGTTTTAAAATTTCTTTATTGTATCATAAAATATGTAACAAGCATGTACAACTACCAGTGTGTATTTGGTCCTGGCAGTACAACCGTGTAAATATTATTATTTTGCGAGCATAATACTCATCCAAAAATAAAAAAGTAAAAACTTATGTAAATAAAAACGATAACATAAAACATTCAAATACAATTTGATACAGGAGCTTAAGTGGTTATATAAACTTTGGAACAGTTATTATATTTTAAAAGGAAAGGTATAAAACATATATTTTTTTTTTTTTTTTTTTTAATAAAAAAGTATCTAATGGCGGCAGTAAGAGAACGGTGGGATCATTCGCTCGGCCGGTAGTCGCAGCTAGCAACAGGATGATATTTAATTGATATCTATAAAGTTACAGAATAATTCTTTGAAAAATGTATGTTTCGAAACATGACATAAACATTTGCTTCCGTACCAAAGCTATAACCCATTCAACAAGGATATAAATGACAGCCGTAACCAGAACAATTCTAAAAAAACTCACCAAAGCATGTTGTAATACGGAGGGAAATAAAACAAGATCCATATCGGTTTGAGATGAACTCTTTTGAAAATGTGACACCAAAATGACTTACCATAAAACGAAGTACTTACCTACATAAATCTCCGAAACAATAAACACGTACTTTTATAGCTATGACGCAGATGCTCAGTGTACAATCGTTTTGCCTCTCTAAAAAAGTAACTCGAATAATGTAAACGAAACTTGTCAGTTCACTTCATTCGATTTCGAAGATCGCTGTAAAATACAATCTGATTTGATTACTTCAAATCGATTTATAGTAATCTTCGATCGTAGTAAAGGCTCAAACATTTTACGTATAAAATAAATACTTATCCATGGAATATGACGTGGTTTTATACACTTCCATTTTACTTATACGAAATTATTCACGTTTAATTATGTCGAATACTTCTACCATATAGTTTCGGTCACACATCGTGACCTTTTTCAAGGAGTGAAAGCGAGCTCACGCTGGGAAAAGCAACACACATTTCTGTGCAAACAAACTCTGAAGCAAGTAGAACGCACTGCGTACGAAATGCGCACGATGCACTGCCGTACGCCGTCTGTTTTGGCTCCTAGAAAAAGGTTACCGGATATCCAAAATATATGTTTATAAAGACATACATACCTATTAATATACAACCTTTAATAGGGTTTCGTTGAAGATCTTTAGTATATTTACAAAACCCTCAAAATGTTCAATCACATCACTCAAACCCAACCCACGTCATGACAAAGACATGAAATTACCGAAAGAAAAAAAAAATTTGGACGAAATTTCACGCAGTGCCATCTAGTTCCAAACTAAACAAAGCTTGTACTATGGAAACTAGATAGCTAATAGAATACTTATAGCCCCATTTTATATAAATAGATAGGTACTTATAATACATAATTATAGAACACAGAACTAATAACATTCCAGATACAGAACACGCAATTCCATTCCAGGCCAGGTGTTTCAACAACAGATGAACTGCAGTCAAACACCTGTAAAAAGTCATACAAATGTTAATCTTGAGTGGAAATCGAACCCACGACCTTCAGCTTTCGAAGCAGAACTAGTATCAAATGAATTACCAGCGCGTTTCATACTTTCATACCTTCAATTCGAAGGCAATTAATTTCATATCGTTGAATAAACTCCGCATCAATAATGCTTTACTGCATAATAGGCCATAATTAGACTGAACTGTTCTGTTTTGCAATTTCCCAACTGATAGGTGCGGCTGGTAGACAACGCTGTAAAATTGCGTGATACATTGTATTTACGTCAGTAGGGTACATTTGACAGCCGTTTTAAAACAGCTGGGTTCTTGCGTCAAAGATTAGGCGTGAAAGGTAAACAAGTTGGTTTCGATTCTGTGGTAAAATGCGTTTGCTATGTTACTCGCGGTAAATGTTCTAACTTGGTAATGTCTGTGTTATCGAGCAGGTTTACGAGTACGTCTTGTCTCCTAATAATAGACGTACCAAAATAGATATAAGGTAAAGGTAAGAACTTAATATCGATGAGCTTCAAATATCCCTTTACTTCTATCCTTACAAAGCAGATGTTGATAATGTTTTTTCATTTCTAATAATTCATGTACGAAAATGGGTATAAGGTTCAGAGCCTCGATCACGAACGACTTGCGAAAAAGTATTCGTATCGACATCGACAAAAATTTGTATGAGATTTGTACTTTGTATGCTATCCAGGACTCGATACCTTTACGATACGAATTCGAAAAATTTTCGTGATCGAGGCTCTGGTAAAACCTTAATATCGAAGAGCTCTAGAATTCTATCTTTACAAAGCAGATGCTAATAATTGTTAAGCCGGTGTTTGATCGCTGGCTTAACATCCATGATATTTATTAACATAATATCACTTACTACACCGTCTCTTAACATCGGGTAAGCTGTGGTCAAACAACTAGCCCGTCAATCATAAAACAAGCGTTTTATGCTCTTGTTGCTAAATAACTAAAAATGTTGCGCCGCCAGTTCAGATTCAACCTTGGTCATATTTTAATTACATCAATAATTTAGGTAGGTAGGTAGGTAGGTTTTATAGGTTTTTTGTTCTCTGTACTTTTTACTATATATGATGTGCACAATAAAGAGTTATATCTATCTATCTAATAATATTAAATAAAAAGTCCTCAATATAATCGTTATTGTAATATGTTTATGTAGATATGGTACAAATGCAAGACTTATATAATATAACATGTCATTTAGTTAGATTTCATACAATATTATATATAATATGTATATTGTATACCCTAATAGGTATATATAAAAAAATTTGAGAGTGCAAAACGTTCTACAAATAGTCAAAATTTTAATGCAATATAATTATAATATGTACAATTGTACAAGTGCAGGACTTATGTATAATTGATTGATGACCTCTTTACTGTCCACACCAAAAATTATACAATACAGAAGAAAAATAAGGAGACTACATTACAGACTAGGAGATACTATATTGAGAAGTATTTGCTTGTATTAATATTTAAAAAAGTAATTTTTATTTGTGTTCTGTGGAAATATTGTTATATTGTGTACTATTTACTTGGCTCAAAAACGTTTTGATGTAGGTATAACAGTAAGTTTTTGAGTTCATAAAGGCAATGTAATAAAAGTCTTCATATAATATATATATATATAACCCCACGAGGACACGGCAAAAAATTAGGTAGCGCAGACCGATCTATTCTATAATCATAATGTGTGTCTATGTATGGTATATAATGTATGGTATATAATGTATGGTGGTAGGTATTCTTAGCAGGAGGTTGTCTAAGTAGGTCGTGATCATCGCAGTACCAGATATTCTGCCGCTAAGCAGTAGTGTGTAAACATTGTTGTGTTCCATTTTGAAAGGTACTGCAGCTAGCGAAATTAAAGGGATGTAGAGACTAACTATCGGAAATCTTAAGGTAATGAGCGCCAAAGCAGCGATGTCCTGGACTTTGTTTTACTACTCAAAGTTCTGTGTATCGCCATCAGGAGAACGTCTTGGTCGTCTCATAACTTTAACACAACAAAAAAATCGAATCGTAGGTATATTTATTACTAGCGGACGCCTCACGGCTTCACTCGCGCAGTTCCCGTTCCCGTGGGAATACAAGAATGAAAAGTAGTCTATGTTGCCCGGGGATTGTGTAGCTTCCCAACAGTGAAAGAATTTTTGAAATCGTTTCATTAGTTTCGGAGCCTATTCAATACAAACAATCAAATTTTTCCTCTTTATAATAGTATGAATAATAGTATTTTCATTTTGTGAATAAACAAATGTTTGTTCTGTGTCTGGGTGTTCTGTATGTATTATAAGTATGTATTTACAAAAAAAAGTATTTATGTATTCTATAAGTTATCTGACTTCCATCACACAAGCTCTGCTTAGTTTGGGGCCAGATGGCGCTGTGTGTATAGTCCTATACGATATTTATTTATTTATTTATTTATATAGATTAACATTCAAAATATTAAAAAAAGTATAATATATATGCATGTAACCATTATTCATCGTTCCGCTCCCTCAATTACAAGATACTAGTCAGTATTACTCTATCTAATCTCATGTAGAGATCAATGACAATACATCATACGCAGCCAGTCGTTTCGCAACGATGAAATGTTACCAATTACAGTTGTGAATGGTGTGGATAGTTCATTGATTGAATATGTTACGAGGTTAGCTTGTCTTAATGTCTGTTGATTGGTTGGTTTGATGAGATAATGCAAGTTTACGTACTAAAACAAACCGGTGTTTTGAAGATGAGTTGTGGTTATCGGTATTCCATTTAAATTAAATTGTGTATAAGCTGCTAACTAACCATAGAGATGATATAGATAAGCCATAAGACTCTGTGCTTGACAGTTTGTTCGATTTCACTTGCCAGAGTAAATTTGCATACAAAAACATAATAATTATTATTATATAAAAATAATTATAGCAAAAAAACAATAATTAAAAGATAAAGAGACACTCCCCAGACTAAGTCTTACAAAATTACACGAAAATGCCTATAACTTGTCCTTATTTCCTCTAGCATAAGAGTTACAACGTCAAATGTTGTTACGAGACTTTAGGGTGAAAAGATCTTGGAGTGACAGGCTATTAAGCAAAGTACTTGGGTCATAAAACGAGTAGAAAACTTATAGTAGAGGCTTATGTGAGTGCATTTGGGGAAAGGTGCTTTAGATAGATCAAGTTAATGGTATACTTTTTAGTGTAAGAGTTAACACGAATAAAAATTGTAGTTGATTTTTTTTTACTTTTTATCCCGAAAACGTGTAGCGGGTAACACCGCAGGGCGCAGCTAGGAATATCAAGTTTTTTTTAAATTATTTATTCACATAAACTTATCACTAATATTTCGAGCAAAACATTTGTTTTCTTTGATATTACATTGAATAAAATCGACATTTAAATGTCAATGCTAGAAAAATATAATATTTTTACATTCACGAAAGTACATTTTTGCCATTTTAACTCCTGAGTCGCGACCAGATAATTAAAACATCTTACTTTCAGCAAACTTAGCTTTAATTTCTGTTAATTGCACTCCAACCTGAGATTCAAACGCGCTTGCAGCAGGTACTGTAATTAAATTTCTTTAGAAAACTGCTAATGTTTTCTTTCATAAAATCGGAGTATGACTTTCTCGTGGACACGGTGTAAAACGTGTATATTTTTTGAACACTGAGAGAACCTTTGGATTTCCATATTCCTTAGACTTCACTTTAGACCTCATTCAATGTAACAAATTCTTAGATTTTTTAGCTGGTATAATTTTAGATTAGAAATTTTGAATGTGGATGTAGCTACAATACCAAACTGTATCCCACGATTTCGTTATCATCAGTTATTTAAATTGCCCCCCATTATGGTGGCAAATTTAAAGAATTTTATTTTACTTCAATTTAATCTAGGGTATAAACTATCTGCTTTCCAAATTGTATCCAAACGATATATTTTTACAGTGTAAAGAAAAAAAACGCGTTTCACATTTTGTTAGTAAGAAGAAACGTTTTTTTGTAAAATTCTTAACTAAAGAATGATTAAAATAAAACTGTGCGGAAATATATACGACGCACACTTTTCCAATGGAGTGTAATTTTTAGCAGATTATGACAACTTTTTTTTTTGTTAAGGCTGTTTTTCATAACTTTTTTATTTTATGGTTGACCGGCTGGGTGTTTCACCACAGCTCACCTAACATTAAGTGACGGTGTAGTCGAAGATGGTAAACACTCCTAGTCTTGAATAGCCCTGACTCTCAAGTAAGGCTGCTGGAACACCATTAAATGCTAGGTGGCAGATTTTCTACTTAAGAGTAGTAGCTAGCCAGCCGAGTACTAGAAAGTATCTTATCACGATCTTTTTGTTCACTGGCAACTCAAGCTCATTGTTGAGCTTTCAACCCACGCCCTTTGGCGTGTGAACCGACCTATCTAACCACTGTGTTATTACATTATATTTGTCAGAAAAATACAACACAAAACGTTAGGCATTTTAATAGGTTTTCTAAAAAACTTTTAGGTAAATCTCATATATAAACCTGATAACCAAGATCAACAAAATCAGCCCTAAATTTGTATCCAAAATTAATAAGAACAAAAGATGTTTGCTTTTGATTACCGAATAAACACGCAAACATTTATAAGAGCGCTTCACAAACTCTGGTAATAAAAGCAAAAATATTCATGTTAAGTAATAGAAATGCTATTTTCGCAACTTGATAACAAAACATTGAATTTATCTACATTAACAAAAGTTTCTAAGGATGTCTTTTATATAATTATAAACCTTTCGGGAAAATGTCTCTAAATGACAGTGAAAACCGTATCAAAATCCGTTACGTGGTTAGAAGAATGAGTTTCCACGACGAGTTTGGTGCCTCAGTACCTAGACGATCTTTTTTTTAAATGTTAAATGTAATGAGACGATTTAGACGCTGTCCTGATGGTAAGATATAACGCCTGTCCATCACCACTGCAGCGATACACAGAACGTATAAGAAGCAAAAAAAAGTTCAGTGCATCGCTGCTTTGGCGCTCATTACTTTGGATGGTTAGTCTCAGCAGCCCTGTAATTTCACTAGGTACCCTTCAAATCGGAACACAGTAATACTTACACACTACTTCTTTGCGGCAGATTATCTGGTACTACGGTGGTACCTACCTAGACGACCTCCTGCTAAGAAGATTTACCACCAAGAAAAACTTTATTATTTACACACACAAAAAATACTGACTAAGTACATTTAAAAGAGCTAATGCCTATAAAATATTAGTTACGTTATTCCTTATATCCTCCAATATTTACTATCAAAGCAATGCGGAGTCTTAGAAAGCTCAATGCATAGAAATAGGGTCCGTTAGATACAGAATACTAAAAATAAGTGAAAAGATAGGCTAGGACCCAAAATTATATTTTATGGATGTCTCGGAGACATCAAAGCTACGTCTACTTCTATCTAAATAATGTTGTAGGTATCTAATCTTTTTCTCGCTACTTCATGCGTCTTTGTGAATAAAAGAACAGAATTTTGTTTTATTGGAAAAGTTTTAATTTCGCGAGTGTTTGTGTCTGTATATGGTATTTTTTTTCTGTTGTCGAGTACTAAAAGCTTGATTCAGACTGTCGCTATGTCAATTTTAGTTGTAATAATATACTTACCATTTTTTTAAAGATATAGACTTACGTTTGATTACCATCTCACTCACCTGATGTTAATTGATGATACCGTCTAAAATGTTGTACCTACGCTTGCCTAAAAGATATCGATTTACTCTCGATTCAAAGGCACCCAGATTATATCCAACGGGGAACACCCACTCAGGCAGCACATTCCACTGTCTAGCAGTCCGCACAATGAACGTGGAATCAAATCGTTTCGTTCAAGTTTTTGGAACGGTGACCATGAAACGATTTCACTTTTTTAAGTTTCTGTCTGTCCGATAGAAAAATGAGCATAGAGGAATTAGACCATGTAGTTCTGAAGCACACTCTCCGAAATAAATCCGATAAGAAGTCGTTAAACTAGCAACTTTGCGACGGTTCTAGGCTTTGTAATGTGGCTTGAACAATGTTTGCTTCATGTAATAGTCCCCCAACAACCGACAGTGACTTATTAAATAATTGCTCTTTTAATTTATTGAATTTTACGAATGCACACGCATTCGTAAAATTCAATAAATAGTAAGATTACTTCCAGTTTTCTCGTCACATATTTCACAGAGAATCATAAAAAAACGTCAACCGGTGCATGCTACCAGTCGTAGCCTATGGTGTCAAAACACGGACGCTTAGTTGGATAAATTCACAGGTTCAAATTCATTAATCGTGCGCTATCGTCATAACGAAGTCATTTGCCAGAGAACCCAATAATAGTAAGCTGAAGTGGCAGTGAGCAGGACATTGAGAAATAAATGTTGCTGAACCGATAACCGTTGGGGTTGACGTGTTCTAGAGTTAAGATCGCCTAACGGCAAATGTATAGCGTAAGAAAACACAAATACTATCATACGTGGAGTAGTGTTCTCACCTTTGGGACGGGTCAGCCAAGCGCCAGGTAAAAATGTTAGGAGTCCATTGAAAAATGTACTAAGAAACTCATAAGCAATGACTCGCATGTTCGGAATAGACTCCTAAGCCTTGATCATCGTCAGGAAAGTTGCTTGTCTGTCGGTTTTCTACCAAACTATGCACATTAAAGCTTGCACATGCACATTTGCTTGGTGGTAGATCTCCTTAGCAGGAGATCGTATAGTTAGGTACCACCGCAGTACCAGTTATTCTGCCGCTAAGCAGTAGTGTGTAAGCATTACTGTGTTCCGGTTACTGCAGCTAGCGAAATTACTGGGCTGTTGAGACTAACTCTGTTAAAAGTCTCAAAGTAATGAGCGCCAAAGCAGTGATGCCTTGAACTTTGTTTTGTTACCTAAAGTTGGAAGTATCGCTGCGATGGTCATGGTCAGGCGTTATCTCTTACCATGAGGAGAGCGTCACGACCGTCCCATTACTTTTTAAATAAAAAAGAAAAAAAAAAGCGATGCACATTAGAGAGTGCGCTTCAAATCTATATGACCGAAATTACCGTAGGCCGCATCCTCACTTAAGATCAAACGAGTTGGCGGTCAAACGCAAGCCTATTTGTAATAAAAAATGGACGCCCTAAGACTCAGTGGAGTGACGATATACTAAGTGCCACGCATTAGGCCTATATTCAGCAGTAGACTAAAATGTTTTCTCATTTCAGCTGATTCAGTTTTATACTTTTTTCAGTAGTTACTGCGCTCAGGCGTTATATTCTATTCTGAAATATTATATTAAGTAAGCTTCTAATTTTTTAAAAAGACTTTCAATGACGATAAAATTTAGAAAAAAATCTGCTAAATTGATTTTAAATTGCTTATTAGATTATATTTTGCTTTATAGAAAAAATCTTGAAAGCATTCATATTACACAGGCGAACAAACGACGCCCTTAGTTTCCATTCTCTTCAGACAATAGCAGCTCTTTATGCATAATGAAAATATTGTTGATAAAGCGTATATTCATTTCTTTAAAATTTTCTTCAAATATTCAAGGATACTTATATGTTTTTTGATCAGTCAGCTGTTACCCGATTGTGTAAGAATAGATTTGTTTTCAGGCATATTTTGGTTCGAGTACAAATTACGTAGGGTTTTTTACATATTTATCTTTATATCATTTATCTTATATGCACGTGAACTTTTGCCGCCTAAATCCCTGATTTTGACATAATATGGGATATCTTCGATATTTCTCGATGTTTTTTTTTTAAATAATATGGCTACATTTTTTATTTTAGTTTTTTTGTTTGGTTCTTTTGTTCGCTGTACTTTTTTCTGTTTATGTGCACAGTAAAGAGTTTTATCTATCTTTAGAAATAAATGTACTTATTTTGCAATTATAAGAAACCGTGAATAAATATATATTTACAATTTACAGATGAACCGATTCCATGCCCCTTAGCCCGATGGCTTAAGGGAGTATAAAGAGATGTCCCCTTACAAAAAAATAAGAGGAAAATGCTACCATTATACGAGTTTTAAGGCCTAAAGAAGCATTATCGCTCTAACGAGGCTTCTTCATAAACATTACTCCCTATAAGGGCAACATAAAAGAGTGAGTTCGTAAGCCAAAAGTTTTAACGATGCATCGAGTTATCGTTCACACTTTATAAAGCAGCTGTTTTGATTTCGCAGTTGACACTTTTTATATGCTAAATCTGAGAGATTTTTTTCGTAGAGTTTTTTTTTATTTTGACAGGTGTTTGACTGCAGCTCACGGACCACGGATCCTATCAATTTTCTAGGGTATTGTTGGTTTTATCACTAATGTATATAGAGATTTTTCGAAAAAATAAAAATCAAATGTTGTTCGTTTGTAAGCGCATAACTTGAGAACGGCTGAACCGATTTTATAGAAGGTTCAAGATCGATCACTATTGTAACGGGTAAAAAGTTAGGTGGTATTAAAAAAAATCCTACAAACACGTGAAAAGAACCAGGTGATTTATGCATATTATATCAAAGAAAAATTTAATGAATAAAATAAATTATAGAATAGTAGTTTTTTCCGTGATTTCAAGTTCGTATCCTTAGTAAAGTTGTTCATAATGACGAGTATAATGAGCACTTGCTAGCCTAGTACCATGGTTCCGCGTAACCCTGTTGATTTATTTATGTTGTACGTAGTAGATTCCTGAAGGTAAGCCTTGTTAAGATCATTATTGCCGTGTCAAGAGTCTTATGAGCACTCAGTCCCTCGTTAAATTTATTGCGCTATCTCTTATGGCATTAAACCAGGCATCACACCGCCTATTTGATAAAAATTCTGAATCAAAGCTCTGCTGAAATACGTCAACATGGTCGATCCAGTTTCACTTTAACGTAGGCTACTTGAATATCAATACAATAAAGGATATTTCATATGTCATACGATTTGTTTGTAGTTTTTGTCATTCACTAATTGGGTTCCGCAGTGTCACCTTCGTTTACCGGGACAAATAGTGGTAAATATGTGTCAATCCGAGGAATAAGCTATCTGTATTCTAAATTTGACTAAAATCAGTTAAGGTGGTACGATTTCCATACAAATCAATTTTTGCCATTTATGGACAAATGGAGCATAATTTTACAGTGAAATCACAGCTACTGGCATTTACTTTGGTCTCTATTTGCGGTAAATCACAATTGCTCGAATAAAACAATAGATTGTTAGCATAAAATCAAATTTATGAATTTATGATTTTTGAATAAAACAGTAGCTTATGCTTATAATCTACCGTTTCATTCAAGCAATTGTGATTTACCGCAAATAAAGACCAAAATAAATGCCAGTAGCTGTGATTTCACTGTAAAATTATGCTCCATTTGTCCTTATAAATGGAAAACATTTATTTGTATGGAAATCGTACCACCTTAAAAACTTACAGCAAGTATAAGCTATAAATGTACATTTTTTTTAATGTAAAAGTATTGAGGTGCTCTCCTATCAATATGATTCTAATATCTACACAGCATAATTTATTATTATTCACCACATTGACATGTGAAATTATATAAATAAATAAAAAGTATATTTATTTTTTGTTTTCAGATGTACATTGTAGATCTTCTATCTATATATTATTGTGAAGTAGCATTTCTAAAATAGCTTGTATACAAAGGGTTTCATAGGAAAAAGGGTATTTATTTTTCCTACAGATTAATTTATTAAAATGAAAAGGACTGGCCTTTTGAAGTGCTTTACTACCATTGCTGGTTTTAATTAACTAAGTGCATAGGAATAATTTAGTTCGGCACAAAGGAATGTCACTTCCCCAAGAGAGTGCTAAGATAATAATTAGAAGAGGTTCTGGGTACAGATATAATTACTTTAGTTTTCATCATCAACGCCTTTATAAATATTACCGGGAAAATACTATGAATTAGTCAAACGTTTAGAGGAAGCTTTAGGTGACCAGAATGCTGGTATATGCTTTGGTCAAAAGCTTAGCGTTGCCATCCAGCGTGGCAATGCTGCCAGCATTCTGGCCACATATCCCTCTTCTGACGGACTTTTAGACTTAGTTTTTCGTATAAAGTTGTAAATAGTATTAAGTTATTTTATTTTGATAAATAAATATTTATTTTACGTTTATAGACTTAAACATGTCGGCACAAAAAATATTGTATGTAACCAATCGCGAAATTCTAAAATTAATTCAACATACTTTTACTATTTTATGCAAAAGTTTTAAAGCGAACGAGACACTTTTCTGATGGAAATGGATAATTTAGTTTTGCTGTACCCTTCAAACCGGAATACAGTAATGTTTACACACAACTGCTTCGCGGTTGAACATCTGGTACGACGGCGGTACCTACCTAGGCGATATCATGCTAAAGAGATCTATTACCAAGTGATATATATGATTGTATACTATCATTGGACAGTAGTCTTACTTAAGAAGTGACCTGTATCAATAGGAATATTTGCTGGGCGAAATAATAGCTTCGCGATTGGATATCGTGTTCCCACGCAATAAGGTTGACAACCGCGTAAATTATTCGTTACTTGCGTAACTTGAGTGCTAATAAGAACTCACGTTACGGCCTCTAGCAAAACAAAGGCTAGATTTGATCTTGAAAAAGCTGCGTAATAATTATGCCTGGAGACGTGATTACAAGATTATTTTTAGACGCACACTTGTACCGGCAGTGGGATGTAAAATGTTAATGGGGTAACAAAAATACCTATAGCTGCACAAATAAGTACAACAACATACCTGCTAAAGTTCTTACAACATTACGTAAATATTTGAGCACTAGTTCAGGCAAAACGTCTTAGTTCCTTACAAATCTCCCTTTTATGGCAAATTTATTCCTCTTTCCACTTCGTCCAACCATTTCACGTATAATGTAGGAAAATTCCTAAAAAGAATGGGATAAAATAAAATAGACCAGTGCGATGGCCGACCTTCCTAAGCACAAAAACTTTCTGTCACATAACTAATATCGTTATATTGTCTTCAGAACTTACATCAGTCCCTATCCACTTGGATTGAATAGAGTTCTAAACTTAAATAAAAAGTTTGCGTACGTACCCTTTGTTTGTGCCCTCGTGCTTTCTTACGTATCCATTTTATTCGTAAGTATAGCTATTTACTACGCAATTATATAAAGATACTCAAGCCCTTTTTTTTGTCCAGGGAAAATTTATTACTGATACCACCGGCCCTGGGGCGGGCAGGGTGGTTATGTGGGACTCTCCGTCATAATGTCAGCCTTTTCACTAAATACCCCGGAGTGTTCCCCACGGTAACGATGTGTCAAATCACAATATCATGATCCACCTTGGAGAGTCCTAATGAACTAAGTTTAGATTCATATGTGTGTGATTAATCCGTAATATACCTAATACCTATGTAGGTATATGATGTGCTTTAATATTTATTTTTGCACAAAATTACCCAAATAAGTACACATTTTATTTCAAACTTTTTGTTTTACATGCTCACTCTAGCTAAGTTAAAGCATTTTCTATCATATAACTTTGTGGATTCAAACATGGGTACCGCTATTTATTCTGGAAGAAAAGTTACGAAATTCATTAAAACAATCTTTCTCAGAACCTAGAGACAGTTTAATTATAAAGTATTGTTATAACACTTTAATTTCATTCATAAAACATGCAACTCGAATTCAGTTATATTACTGCACAACTTTGAGCACCAAGGATTCATAGCTCAGCACATCAAGTTTTGTAGTGTCAAGCACATCTCTGAAAACAAACAAAATTACACGAATTTTACAAAGGTGGCAGAAATGCTATGCACATTATTTGTGTTATGACATTTAGCAAAAACCGAAATATCGTTACTCAGTATTTTTACAGTGCTACTTGACGTGTTTTTCCACTGAGTATACAAAATTTTAAACACGATGCAAAACTAAATCAAAATAACATAAAATGTCACAGTAAACAAAATCGTAGAAATAACGTGTCGACTTTTTATATGAATATTAATTAACAATAAGCAACAAATTATTATTATTTATGTACAAAAGAAAAAAACGAAATATGTGAGGAAAATATTCCAATAGGATTTGTCCTTTTGTGGTACGGAACCCTAATAAAAACATACTTAGAAGCTAAGTACAAATTAAGTCACATTTTTTAAATCAATTGTTTACGTTAGGTTACTTTTTTTAATTTAAGTAATATTATTTTTGCAGGGTTTTTTATTATAATGTTTGTATCGAATATTCTGTTACCAAGCAGTAGAGTGTAAAATTTTAGAACAAGTGAAACTGACCACTGAATGTTTTAAAGTAATGAGCAGTTGCTTTGTAAAATTCTGAATACCGCTGCTGGGCTTGTGAAGACGTTATCTCTTATCATCAAGAGAGAGTCAGAACGAGTCTATTTCATCTCACTACTGTTCAAAAAAGTATAACATTTTGTATAAAAATCAATGACAAGTATGAGCTTACCCAGCGTTCTTTGGTGACTGAATACTGCTGAGTACCACTTCAGCTTTACTGGTGACGTTTTCGAAGTAGGTCAGATCGATTGTATACGCATGACTTCTGAAGTTCACCACTACGACATACGCCTCATTGTTCTGCCATCTGAAAAATATTATGTTTTGCATACATTTGTAGCAAATTTTGACAGCCCTGTTAGTTCATTGGTAGTATGTCTGCTCCAAGAGCTGAAGGACGTGGGTTCGATTCCCACCCAGGACAAGCATTTTGTGATATAAACAAATGTTAATGTATAATACATGTACCTATCTGTTTTTTTTTTTAATTTATATACCTATTATGATTACAAAAACTAATTAAAATCACAACACATTATGATGACGGAAAAAAATATATTTAAAAAAAAATCTGAGAGTCCATCAGAGGAAGGAAGATGCAAAGGTACCTACACCTATCATTTACATCCAAAGTTAAATGCACCATTCGATAGATTAAGAATTCGTTGCGCTTAGTGAGGACATAAACCTTAAAAACCCGAAGAACTTCTTAGTGTTCAAAAATGTACACAAATGGTCGTATTCACATAATAGCAATACTCCAATTATTTTAAGATGTTTGTTGATTTAATGCCAAATCAAAATTATCCATGTTTACACAATAGATGCATAAAAGAAATTGTGTAAAATTAGATCAAATTTTATTTTTAAGGTTACGTTTGACCGCCATCTCACCTTATTTTAACTGATGAAGCTGTCTAAGATGAAGTACGCTTGTTAAGAAGATACCGACTAACCCTTGAATTGAAGACACTCAGAATATATCCAACGGGGAAAACCCATAATTATAAAAAGATACTAGATTTTTTTTAAATAATATAATAAATGTTAAAATTTGGATGGATGGATAGATGTTTGTTACTATTTCACGTGAATATTACCGAACAGATTTAGATGAAATTTGATATGAAGGTAGCTGATACCCTAGATTAACACATATACTACTTTTTATCCCGAAAACATGTAGCGGGTAACACCGCGGGGCGCAGCTAGAGTATAAATATCTTTCTATGGAATGTTTAAAAATGTAACATAGAATATAAAAATGTAATGTTACAATTACATACTTTAATTCAATTACATATCCACGTCTTCCAAGAAATATTCACAGCCCCAGAATGAACAGAATGTGAGATCGTGGAAGACGCGTATCTTGTGCTGATAAAATGTGTCCGGAACGAGGCACAAACGCGAGATTGGATTAGTTTTGTAAATAATAGAATGAATTATGATTTAGGCTTTCGCTGAAACTGTTAAAGCTAAAATGCTGTTATTAGACGTTTTTTTATGATTAACAGTCTAGGTATTTGACTACAGCTGACCTGATTTATATTTTTTATATTTTATATTTATTTATTGAGATAAAAACGACAATAATGATCAGTTACATCTATCTCACAAGCCAAAAAAAAAAAAAAAATTATACAAATGTCAATATAAGGTAAATATGGTCAATGAAATAAAATTATACAAATATCAAATAAAATAATGATAATAATAAGAATTACATAAGTGTCATGAAAATCTAAATGTCAAAGAATTACAAAAATGTCAAAACAAATAAAAAAAAAAAATTAAAAAAATATAAAATGTCAAATAATACAAGTCAATATCAGTAAAATAAAAATGTCAAAATAATAAAATTATACAAATGTCAAGAGCAAATTATCAAATACATAAAAATATTTTAATGTCACGGTCAGTTGTCTAAAATTTAAATTTCCGAATCGTAATCGACTTTTTTGCCCCTGTCCCATTGGTCAATTAATTTCTCAGAATATGTCATAAAAGTTGTCATGGTTATTTGCCAGTTGTCACAAAATATGTCAAATTCAGGGTTGGCGGCAAGGAGTGTATTAAAGTGGCGGCGGGTGCGAATCAGCGGAGACATAGAGCGAACCATGGTACGGTTATAATCCACGTGAAATAGGTTGTGCCGTTGACCACGCCTACTAGTCAGAGCCCCGGCGCCGACTGGAACGTAAAATGTGCAGAGCAAGTCGTGCAAATGTATTGAGTCGGCTGTTCCTCTAATCACTTTCCAGCAAACCGTAAGCTGATCTATCATTCTTCTAACTTCTAACGAGTTGTAACCGAGCTGACCGAGCAGAAATTTTGCTGATTACCGAGCTGATATTAAGTGAAGGTGTGGTCGAAGACAGTAAAGCAAACCTAGCCTGGAAATGAACTGGCTCTCAAGTGAGGCTTCCGGAACACACAGTTAGATGCTTGGCGACATATTTTCAACTAGAAGGCGATAGGTAGCTAGCCAAGTACTAGAAAGTACGCTACCACCATGCTATGGTTTCCTCACGATGTTTTCCTTCACCGGCAGCTCAAGCTCATTATTGGGGTTTGAGCCCGCGCCTGTCAGCATGCGAACCGACCGCGCTAAGCACTGAGCAGCCATCGCTACAATATATATAAATAAAAATAAATAAATAAAATAAATATCGTTGGACATTACACACAGCGCCATCTGACCCCAAACTAAACAGAGCTTGTGTGATGGAAATCAGATAACTGATAGAATACTTTATATACTTTTTTTTTTTGTAAAATATACTTATAATACAAGAACAGTATAAAAACGTGAAACTATTATAGTAGTTTAGTATGTTACAGCCCATTTATAATAAATAAAGATTTAAAAAAAAACATCCAATTAGCTTTTTTCGTGAGTTGTAAATAACAAACTAGTGTCTGGCCTATCTTATCGATCTCGAACTTGCGTACGGAAAGTTTGAAGTATACCACTTGTTGATATGTAGACTTATTGAAGTAATGGAATGCGGAGATAAAGTATCGTTTGAATTCATAAGTACGCGAAAGACACCGTTATTTTCGTATTTTATGGATAAATTTTCCTATTGGTTTTTTTTTTATGCTTAAAATTTATAGCCATTTTTCAAAGCATCTACTTAAACAGTATGTTATATTGTATTTCAATGACGAATAAATCAAAGTGTAAGTTTTTTTTATGATTGGCGGACTAAGTGTTTGATCACAGCTCATTCGATGGTATGGTCGAAGATGGTAAACACATCTACCCTGGAATGGACATAATTCTCAAGTGAAGCTTAAGTGAGGTGGTCTATTAGCTATTTGACGGTTCCGGTAGTTCATTTGGTATTGTATCTGCTTCATGAGTTAGATAGATATTTATACGCTTGCCCATGACCTTTGCATCAATACACAGAACTTTGAGTATCAAGACAAAGTCCTGGGCATCGCTGCTTTGGCGCTCAGTACTTTGAGACTTTCGAATGTGTTTATTCGTCACATTAGCATATCGGTGACTCGATCACATCAACATGTCGGTGATGTGTTATTCCCATACCAACCCATGACTTTGTCGCTCATCAGCCGGTTTTTGCTTATATAAATAACATTAAGAAAGTTAGGGTGGATAGTTTCAGATACAATTCAATGACATTAAACTTACCTTCTAAATGCGAATACTCCGTCATTGAACGCTACAGATTCATATCTTCCGTATCTAAACGCTGCCTGAGTGCGGAGATGAGCCAAAGAGCGGTACACAGAGATATGAGAATTTTCACTTTCGGCCTGAACTTCAACATTAAGACTTTGGTATCCTTCAGCTACGGGTAGCCAGGTGCTGTCAGCTGAGGAGAAACCTGAAAAACAATGGTATATCATGTTCTCATTGCACTAATATTATAAGGCGAAAGTTTGTGAGTGTGTTTGTATGTTTAATACTGCATCAATTAAATAAAAATGTCAAAACCACGTTAGCTTACATACATACATACATTGGCTCAAAAGCTTAGGTAATACTAGCTGCGCCCCGCGGTATTACCCGCTACATGTTTTCGGGATAAAAAGCCTATGTGCTAATCCAGGGTCTCAGCTACCTCCATACCAAATTTCATCCACATCCGTTTAGTAGTTTTTGCGTGAAAGCGTAACGAACATCTATCCATCCATCCATCCAACCATCCATCTACCCATCCATCCAAACTTTCACGTTTATAATATTAGTGGGATGACCATTAGACTTACCAGCATTTTTATCAGAATTCCACTGAAAAGGTGTACGTTCAGGGTCCCTAGAGACTTTCCAGTAGTTAATAGGGTCGTCGGTATTGCAACCACTGGGATCAACAGTATCTTCCCAGCTTACGTATCCATCGACCATTCCTATTTCTTCTCCCTAGAGAAAACGAAATGTTAGGTAGTATCGTCACCTGTTTTAAACCTACCTACATTTCATTCTACGGCATATAGCCCTAAACCAAGTAAACTCAGAATACTTTTATACATTTTTCTGAAATTAAATCAAATTCTTGTCACTACTGCTGTAACCAAACACTAAAAATATAACTCCAGATGGTACTTAGCCGAAATACCTCAAAGGTGGAAAACATGTACTGCATGCATTAGTGTACGTATGCGTGGTATAAAGAAGGTAACTGCTTCAGCATCAAGTTTTTCAAATAGTGCGCAGAACTTACCATATAAGTAACAGCAATGCCAGGCATCAAAAGCAAGATCATGTTGATTCCATCTACTAATTCTGGACTGAATCTTGAAGCAACTCTGCTATTATCATGGTTTCCAGCCTAAACAAAAAAATAAGATTTGTTAAAACACGCATGTTTAGGTATGGCATGTACAGAACTTTTTTGTTTATTTAGCCATACAGTCAATTCCATTTATTCAAAGGTTGTCTATAAGCAATTGCTTTTAGTGATAAAGATACCATTTTAGTGCCACATATTATTTTCTCTGTCTATGAAGTTGTATTGTAATCCAAACATAATATTTACATCATCAGCTCATTAACTTACCACCCAATTGGCTAGTTTGTCGATTGGCTTGAAAGCCAAAAACTTTTCCAACGCGTATTTAATTTCTGGAGCCGTAGAGGAACCACTGACATCAGAAATAAGAACAAAGTTAAATGGCATCTGAGCACCTTCTCTTTCACCATCACCAAAATACTTCATAGTCATTTGTGGACTGGAGTAAGCCTCTGTCATCATTACTCTTGAAAGTCCATCTTTAGCTTTATACTCATCAAATACTTCTCTCCACTGATAAACCATCTCTATAGTTTCATCTTGATCAGTGGTATAAATGTGATCTAAATATGCGTAGTTATCAGGATCTGTTTCTGAATTAGCAGCTCGTGGTTCATCAGGAAATTTGCCTCCAAAAAGGTTCTTATCGACTTCAAACAGATGGGCGATAGCATCAACCCTAAAACCAGCGACGCCTTTATCGAGCCAGAATCGAACAACGTTTTTCATTTCTTCGACGACATTAGGATTGCGGAAGTTCAGATCTGGCTGGCCGATGACAAATTGGTGAAGATAGTATTTTCCGACTTCTTCTCTATATTCCCAGGCTGATTTACGGAATACGCTGACCTAAATAATAGATTTGCAAATTGTTATTATTTTACAAACACAAATAATAATTATAATAAACATTATTTTGATTATTCAAAGATAGCTTTAAGTTATACTAAATCGAAAAGGGTGATTTTATCTATGTATTTATGATACCTATATGTCTAAAATCGTAAAAATATATCAGCTGATAACGTTGATCCTTTATAAAAAGTAAGCAGCATATTATTTTTTTGAGATTTCAGTATTGTGTCCACAAAAGTTACTGTTGATCATAACGATTAGTACAACAACCTCTTTTCGACTTCGTAAGCCCCATGTTTAACTAAATATCTAAATTGTCAACCAAAAACTAAAACTTAAAGAAAATTCAGACAAAATCATAATGTAACAAAAAATACTTAAGCCAACCCTCGTATGAATTTACCAAAAAAATAGATTAACAAATTCCATTTCCATACCACAAAGAATGCCTACTCACTGTGGTCTACTCACCCAGTTGTTTGGAGGGTGCAATTCCCCATTCTCATCCACGTTGGGGTCTTCCCACACAAAGTAATCGTAATACTTTTCGTGACCTTTCAAAGCTTCTTCAAACCACACACTCTCGTTGCTAGTGTGATTAGGTACGAAGTCTAGAACTATTTTAATATCTGCAAATATGTAAACAAAATATTCGATTACTTTTTTTTTTTACTTACGGGCAAATAAAATTGGAGGAATAGATATTTAATATTGGTTTAGTTTGATTTGGTTTGTCTACCTCGCTAGTTTCCTTTCAAGGCATAGGTATACATCTTTCGTATTCTCTTCCATTTAAGTGCTCCTATTATATTTGCTTTTTTATTACAAATATTTTTTAGTGAATCCTACTGACATATAATTTTATAGTGTTATACGTTTTTTGTTTTACATAATAAATATTTTCTTTCTCTCAATATAAAGATACTGTCTAATATACTTGTAATATTTTTAATAAGTTTTTTGCTACATTTAATGCTTACCCAGTTCTTTAGCTTTAGCTAGTAACCTCTCGAAATCTTCCATAGTACCGTACTCATCTTGAATAGCGTAGAAATCGGCAATATCATACCCAAAATCATACATCGGGGACTTAAATATTGGCGAAAGCCAAGTAGCTCCAATCCCAAGCTCTTTTAAGTACTCAAGGCTGTCTGTAATTCCTGTAAAAGTTTTTATAGTTTATTACAACATCAGTATAATCATGCAGGTTAATTTCTTGTTCATTTGTAAATTATAAAAATATATTTACAAATTGTAAATAATTCATGAATATATTTACTAACTATTATAAGTAAAAAACAAATGATGTTCGTTCGATAAACGCATAACTTGAGAATGGCTGAACGTATTTTAATGTTTTTTTTTTTAAATATACGTGATACTTTACATAGAGTTTATAAATATGCGAGGGCTAAGTACTGCTGCACAGGGTACAAAATACCAGACTTTCAGCTAGTAACTATATATAAATAAACATCAAGTGATGTTCATTAGTAAGAGCATAAGTTGAGAATGGCTAAATCAATTTAGATGATTATTTATTATAAATAGTCGTAATACTTTGAGCCGAGCTCTATCGCATTGGGTACGAAGTGCCGGGTTTTATTACTAAATATTATTACAGTGAAATAACAATATTAACATTAAAATTATTATTAAACATTAACAGTAATCAAGAGCATATCTAAAAATACAACAATTTTGATAAACACCATACATTGAGATTAGTATGTCTAACTATAATGAGTCTCATACAGTTATGTCATAATAACATATTTCAACTTCTGACCATAGACTATAAAATTTTTGATAAAATGTCTTATCAACAATATAAAAAAAAAAATATTACGTACATAAAATCGATACAAATAGCATATACAACTTTTAAAAAAAATATTGCCTACGAAACCACAACGAGATTATCATATATTACGTTATTATTATTGTTTTGGTGGTAGATCTTCTTAGCAGGAGGTCGTCTAGGTAGGTACCACCGTAGTACCAGATATTATGCCGCCAAGCAGTAGCGTGTTCCGAGCGTTACTGTGTTCCGGTTCAAGGGTACTGCAGCTAGCAAAATTACTGGGCTGTTGAGACTAACCATCGAAAGTCTCAAAGTTATAAGCAGTGATGCCCTGGACTTTTTTTTTGTTACTCAAAGTTCTGTGTATAACTGCAATGGTCATAGACAGGCGTTATCTCTTACCATCAGGAGAGCGTCTCATTACTTTTTACATAAAAAAAATCATCTTTATATTTTTCACTAATAAAATTATTAGTAAGGAAATGAATATCGGTGAATAATTTACATACCGTTAAGATCTCCAATTCCATCACCGTCGCTGTCTTTAAATGATCTTGGATAGATCTGATAGAAGATCGTGGTTTCCCACCATTCTAATTCTCTCTCTTCATAGGCTGACACGGCCAGAAGGAATAACAGCGGCCAAAATATCAGGCTCTTCATCATTCTGATAATAAAAAAAACATTTAAGGCGTGGGTTCAAACCTCAACAATGAGCTTGAGCTGCCGGTGAAAGCAAACACCATGAGGAAACCATAGCGTGGTGGTAGGGTATTTTCTAGTACTCAACTGGTTAGCTACCACACTCAAGTTGAAAATCTGCCGCCAAGCACCTAAACACACCGTTAGGTGCTTGGCGACCTCACTTGAGAGTCATATCCATTCCAGACTAGGTGTGCTTTACCATATTCGAGTACATCGTCACTTAAAATCAGGTGAGCTGTGGTAAAACACCTAGTTTGTCAACCATAAAAAAAACATATGTAAAAAAACTTTTCACTTCGTTACGCTATATCATAGATTCTCAAAAGTATAGATTTCTGGACAACAAACAAAATATCTTCAATGGCAAACTAAGGTCAATCTCTACAGTGTATTAGAAATAAAGCAACTTACCTTATGCAATAAGAAATGGATGCAATGATCGCAGGTACGCTGTTTTAAACTCATTTTATACTGAAACATAATCTAATCCAATGTAAATAGATTGATAAAAATACCTACAGCGATAAACCAAAAGGCTCATCTCGTCTTCTTATCTAATATCACTTTCATAGGTGGGTTGATAAAATTAAACCCTATAAAAGGTCACTTATATTAGAAATATCTATGAATAGATCAGTTGCATGAACTCTAAATAGGTCAAAATTTGTGTCAAATCAAGTGTTAAAGGACATTTTCTAGTGTGATAACATATCATAAAATTAATAAGTAACGTAATTTGAACACAAGTATATAGAATTAATTATTGAACTATCTCTAACCAATGTTTTTCTGTTTCTGTCAGCACCATAAGGGGAGCACAGATTCCCGAAACACAAGATACTCTTAGCTTAGTTCGTAAATCCGAGGCTCAACTGAATATAATATTTTATGTATACATGTATTGTAAACGTTTAGAGGAGGCTTCAGGTGACCAGAATGCTGGTATCTACTTTGGTCAAAAGCTAAGCATTGCCATCCAGCGTGGCAATGTTGCCAGCATTCTGGCCTCTGACGGTTTTTTAGACTAAGTTTTTTGTATACATTTTGTAAATAGTATAATTTAAGGTCTTTTTTATTTTGTTTAATAAATAAATATAATAAGTGTTTAGTTAACGAGAAATAAATGATTTGATTTGATTTGATAAAGATTTCTTTGTTATATGTGGCATCCATGCTTGAAGTTGTGTTCTCCTGATGTTATGTGACAGTGTCGTCGAACTGGCTCTCAAATGAGGCTGCCGGAACACACCTTACCAGCAGAGTTTTATTAAACTCTACTGTTTTATTAAAGCAATTGTGATTTACCGCAAATAAAGACCAAAATAAATGCCAGTAGCTGTGATTTCACTGTAAAATTATGCTCCATTTGTCCATAAATGAAAAAAAAAAACATTTGTATGGAATTCGAACCACCTTAATGAGACTCATTTTCAAGCTGTTAGTGCCGTTAGTAAAATTACTCCTGTACGATATGGAAAAGCCCTAGGTTTGTACTTATGTTCGCGTGTACCAATTACTTAAAGCTCTTAACGTCCGGTCTGGAAATAAAGGCAGCCCATAAAATAAATACTCGTAAACATGTTACCTGTTTAAAGTAGGTAGGTAGTAGGATATGGCATAGTAATATAATACTTATTTTGCCTTCTACTGGCAATCAAACCAAAACTTGATTTCTTATATATCTAAAAGAAAAATAGATAATTCAAATCAGACAGCCCTGTTGGTTCATCGACAGCCCTGTTGGTTCATTGGTCGAATGTCTGCTTCAAGAGCTGAAGGGCGTGGGTTCGATTCCCACCCTGGACAAACTTTGTGGTACAAACAAAGTGTTTGTTCTTTGTCTGGGTGTACTGTATGTATTATAAGCATATATTATTTACAAAAAAAAGTATTTAAGTATTCTGTTAGTTATCTTCCATAGTTATAGCTTTGCTTAGTTTGGGGGCAGATGGCGCTGTATGTAATGTCTTGCGACATTTATTTATTTATTTAGCCTTGCTTTCATGAACTTTTCCATTGCTGAGCGAATCTCTTCTCATCGTGAGAGGTAAGGCCACCACGCTAAGTGCGAGTCGGCAGAGTTCACATATCTTCTAAATTGTAACTCTCGGACATATCGATTTTCTCACGTTGTTTTCCATGACCCATTCAAATCAGCGGATTAGTAACATAATTAAAAAAAAACCGGTGCGTGCGTGGTTTCGAACCCAGAACCTCCATATTGAAATTCAGACTGTCTTCCAACTAGACTACCGAAACAATTTTTTTTTTACAAAATACATGATAGGGAAAATAGATGTAAAGCAAACATTATATAGATTTTAGAAACTTCTCGTTTCTTTTACATTTTTAATAGAAACAAAAAAATATATTAAATAAAACGTTGGCCTCTATTTTGCACAACGATTTAATATAGCCATCATCATCACGTCCCAAGACACGTCACTCAGCCCGATTTTCGATTTTTCGTAGCCAGCGCTACCAGTTAAACTTTGTCAAATTATTCCAATCATCAACTACTTATCAAACACATCAATCAATATCAATCACACTTATCAATTATTAATTTATACTATTTAAAATACTTCGAATCACAATGATAAACAAAACTCTAACAATGAATCTGTTCAAACAATCTTTAATTTCACTCGCCAATACATTTCATCAGTAACTTCCTCTATTCAATGAAAATTTTTATCAGCTTCGACGTTATCAGAGAATTCAATTCAATTTCAACACGAGTCCTTCGTAGCCGACCACGGGTAGGGACGATGAATCCAACTTGTCCCTGTAAAGAAAAATAAATATAAAATGGATGATATGTAACTTGCATTTAAAGTGAAATTAATTTATTCAGCCAAAATAAAGTTCAAAAACAATATAGCATTTTTTTTATGTAAACAGTAATGAGACAAACGAGACGCTCTCTTGATAGTAAGAGATAATGCCTGTCAAGTCTCAACAGCGCAGTAATTTTGCTAGCAGCATGTTCCTTCAAACTGGAACATAGTATCTGGTATCTGGTCTGCTTGGCGGCATAATATCTGGTACTGCGGAGGTACCTACCTAGACAACCTCCTGCTAAGGAGATCTACCACGTAAAAATAATTTAGAAAATCAATTATCGAAAATAGGAGCTTATGTAGTTGGCATGCTCGAATGCGCGTAAGTTTAAATTTCTAAGTTTAACCTGGTAAAGGAAAGCATCGTGAGAAAACTATATCAAGGTGATAAAGTATTTTCTAGTAATCGGCTGGTTAATTACCTACACAATTTAAAAATCTGCTGCAAACCATCCAACGGTACGTTTTGTTAGCTTTACGTGAGTAACAGTTCCCGTTCCATCAGGCAAGATGTGTTTACCACACCGCCGCTTAGCATCAGATAAACTAATACATTATTTTTTCTAATTACATTCTAGAATATTTCAAGCAAAGTAACAACATTACATACAAATTAAATGTAAAAACAAAATATCAATTTTACTTTTAGTACAAATTTTACACAGATCTTACTAACTATTATAACATAAAATTTTACTGTCTTTGTAGATATACGGGTTTAGCTAACAAGTATGATAAGGGTAAAATATTATAGCCATCTCTTTTGTACCTACTCATTTGTCTATAGTGGTTATATCTATCCGCTGATATAATATACTAACTTTACAACGTAATACCAATAACATCGGCAGTGCTTTGCTCATTTTTTAACGCTAGGAGTGAAA
This sequence comes from Biston betularia, assembly GCA_905404145.2. NCBI lineage: Eukaryota > Metazoa > Arthropoda > Insecta > Lepidoptera > Geometridae > Biston > Biston betularia. The sequence continues at coordinate 3,135,419 of FR989863.1, forward strand.
AAAGACTCAACTTCTTTGGTTTTATTAATACTCAATAAGCCTGACTGCCAATTCGTCGGATGCTAAGCAAAGAAGTAAATCGAAGTCTATGGGAAAGCACGCGTTCCTAGAGAACCCGACAACCTAGGTATCTTCCAATAATAGATATTACTTTACAGAATTATACCATTCGAGCTGCGATTTGTGGTTTTATTCACGTATGCCGAGATAAAAGTGTATAAATAACTGAGATCCAAATTTCGTTCAAATTCGTCGAGAAGAAACAAGCATACATACTAACACACACACACATACAAGTAAACTTTCTCTTTTACAATAGTAATAATGTGATTAATAATTGTGTCCAGAAAAACATACCCTGGATTTTTGGGCGAGTCGATGCTTCTCAAAATTACTTTGACTTTACCGGATACGTTTTCAAAGTAAGTCAGATCTACAACGTGTTCAGTGTCTCGCATATTCACCAAAACTAGGTAAATATCTTTGTTGTACCACCTAAAAATTAAGAAAAAACTGTTACGTTGTGCCTTTGGGAATACATTAGGAAAATTAAAAACAAAAATAAGCGCAAAAATACGCTTATAATGCTAAAAACGTAACATGATCCTGTTAGCGAGATGATTTATTATTGTGAAAGAAAATTCACGATAAAGCCAGAAGTGAAGTAAACAATTTTGGTCCGAGTATTTTTCTTTTTGTTTCAACCTTTTTACGTGAAAAATAATACTGCAGGAAGCGATTTAACAGCTGAAATGGCATCAATTTAAATTTTAAAATATGAGCTCGCTAACGTAACAAAAACAAGGTTTTAGTAAATTACCTTCTAAAAGCGAAAATGTCTTGGTTTATAGCCAAAGACTCGTATCGTCCATATCTAAACACATTTGATTGACGAAGTTCAGCTAGAGCCTTGTATACGTTCAGGTGTGACCTCTCGTCAGCTTCCTGCGCTTCGACGTTTAACGTTTCATAGTTATCTGCGACTGGCAGCCAAGTCTTGTCTCCGGTTGAGAATCCTAAAAAATCAACTTATAAATTATATACACATTTTTAGTAATGTTATGATTAATATATTACTTCTCTTTTCTGAATAGTATAAATCAAATTCGCTGTCCGTGTCTGTCTATACTTCTGCTTATTTTATTTAGAAAGTTTGTATATACGGTTTCCTCACGATATTTTACTTCACCGGCAGCTTTCAATGTTTTTCAATCAAGTAACCAAAATAAATTACACCATTACTGTGTTCCGGTTTGAAGGGTACTGCAGCTAGCGAAATTACTGGGCTGTTGAGACTAACCATCGAAAGTCTCCAAAGTAATGAGCGTCAAAGCAGCAGTGCCCTGGACTTTGTTTTATTACTCAGAGTTCTGTGTATTGCTGCAATGGTCATGGACAGGCGTTAATTCTCACCATCAAGAGAACGTCTCGTTCGTCACATTACAGTTTACATTTAAAAAAAAAAGCCGGTGTGTATTGCTTGTATGAATCATACACCTAATGTTGCTTTCAAATTATACAATGCATTAAAATACTACTATCTATCAATATCCTTCTAAATTAGGCGCGTTATTTCAACAAGTAAATGGAATGTGAGATTGATAAGTAATCTGAAGCCGCAAACTGTTACCTGAGTTTTTTTCGGCGTTCCATTGGAAGGGAGTTCTTTCAGGATCTCTAGATGACTTGTAGTAATTAATAGGGTCATTAGTATTACATCCGGATGGATCGACAGTATCTTCCCAGCTGACAAAGCCATCTAGTTGACCGATTTCTTCACCCTGAAATATTTGGATATCATGTTTCCACAGCTCACCTGATGTTCAGTGACGGTGTGGTCGGAGATGGTAACCATCCACACTAAACATTGAGCTATTATCGCTACAATATATTCTATCTGTATTGAAATTTAAAATGATCACCATGAAATAAGCGGTATTAACGTTATTATGTAATATAATGTTGTTTTACCATGTAGGTAACTCCGACTCCAGGAAGCAATAGCACTAGCATATTAATTCCATCAACTAGGGACGAACCATATCTAGTAGCCATTCTACTGTTATCATGGTTACCGACCTGAAAGCATCGAATATATTTTAAGAAAATAAAACATCTTTAGTTGCGATTTCATAATGAATATCAGCATTGATACATACCACCCAGTTAGCCTGCTTATCAACTGGCATGTATGTCAAAAATTTGTCAACAGCTCGTTTGATATCAGCAGCTGAAGATGAAGCATCTACATCTGTGATAAGATCAAAATTGAACGGCATTTGAGCTCCCTTCAAATCTCCTTCACCGAAATATCTAACAACATTTTGTATAGTTGCGTATACTTCGGTCATCATTACACGGGGCATTCCATCTACTGCAGTGAACTCTTCGAGAACATTTCTCCATTCGTATACCATATAGTAAGTTTCATTTCTGTCTTTTGTATAAATGTGATCGAGTGAGTCGTGAGATCCGGCATCCACATCTGTTCTTCCCGAAGGAGGTTCATCAGGGTATACTCCGTCATACAAGTTTTTGTCAACTTCGTATAAACAATTTACAGCATCAACTCTGAAGCCAGCAACGCCCTTTTCCAACCAAAAACGAATAATGTTCTGAAAGACAGAAAGATTTTTATTAATTATTTTTTTTACCCTTACCTTATAAAAATAAGTGAAATGTTTTCCCAACTTTACCTTCATTTCTTCAACGACATCAGGGTTCCGGTAGTTCAAATCAGGTTGTCCAATAACAAACTGGTGCAAATAATATTTGCCAACTTCTTCCCTGAATTCCCAAGCACTGCCACGGAAATGGCTGAGCTAGAAATTGAGAAATGTTCTACACATAAAGTAGATATTACAATAGAAAATAATTAAATATGGATAATATATTTAATTTATGTTCAACACATTGATTCAGGCGTCACTTTGCGAAATTGTATCTTCAAGTAATCTGAAGTTAGATACGAGTAATTATCTAGTGTCTTTTTATAAACTACAATATAAATATGTATGTGCTTACAGTAAGTTATTTGTTGTTATGTATATTGTTACATAATTATGCTTAGCGGTAAGCGATTTTTATAAAAACTTTTTATAGAAATATATGATATGAATCAGTATAGGCAAATTAATCTAAAGATACAATTTTAAGCGTTACTTCATGTACTATTTTACATACCCAATTATTTGGAGGCTGCCTGTTACCGTCTTCGTCAATAATGCCGTCTTCCCAGACGAAGTAGTTATAATACTTCTCGTTTCCATTCAACGCTTCTTGGAACCACACACTTTCGTTGGAAGTATGATTTGGTACCAGATCCAAAACTACCTTTATACCTATGATAAAATTAGACAGAATAAGTACATGCCACGAATTTCGTCTTATTTGGTAAATATTTACAAAGTTGTGTTCTTCAATAGAATATTTTATACGTTTACTTAAAGCTCCATTTCTACGAGATAACTTATCGTCTTGTATTGAGTTACATGACATGTTCTATTAGGATTTTGTACCCTTAATTTAATTTAATGTTATCTATCTTGTATCAATATTGTGTAACAAACATTATTTTTGAGACAATTGATTACAAATATGTCATATCATTGTAGCGTTTCAGGTAGCAGAGCAAGGGACTTATGTAGTTTTTTCTTCACAGAATCTGTCTCAAATTTAACAAATATCAATTTTTAATGTTTTTGTTAACGGGCACGCGCTTGCATTTTTTTATGTTCATTTGCTCTACTTTAATACATGAGAATTATTATGTAAATATTATTTTCCCATTTTGTGTACTTACCAAGCTCATTGGCCGTGTTGACGAGGTTTTCAAAATCTTCCATCGTTCCATATTCATCATGCACAGCGTAAAAGTCAGATATATCGTAACCGAAATCGTACATCGGTGATTGAAACATGGGCGATAACCAGATTGCTCCGACTCCCAATCCTTTGATGTATTCCAGTTTTGATGTTATGCCTAAAATAACAGAGGGCTGTTTGAACTACAGTTTCTATTCACTGGTATTCCAATAAATTATTTTATTGTACTAAATATGTTAATTAAAATTGGTCGCTAAGAATTGATTTCAAAAATTTACATGATTAATTTTTTTTTGTTTTAGTTACTAGTATGAATTTTATTATTATTTAGTCATTTAAAAAAAAAAATTTTTTTTTTCCAAATTTAGTTGTTGTTGTACATCTGAAGATGTCACGGTGACATGGTACAGGAAGGCTCTTGTGTAGAAAAACTCCAGAGCGTACCAGTGCAGCATGACACTCTACCTATTCCAAAGCCGACGTGCCAAACGCTGTATTCACTGGCGAGACAGTAAGTGGCCCATAGTGCAAAGCAAGACAACGAGAGCGTTTTTCTTATACTCCTTGAAAAATGCCATCAGATTTAGCTAATCAGAGAACCCAACGTACTTAAACGTGAGTATTCCCGAATCAAGGCAGGCTAAATCTGGATAAATAAAAAATCTCACCATTCAAGTCCCCAATTCCATCTCCGTCACTGTCTGCATATGATCGTGGGTAGATTTGGTAGAAAATTGTTGACTCCCACCATTCTAGCTCTCGTTCTTTTCTTACTACGCTTGCAATACTTAAAACTACCATCAATGGTAGCAATAAGACTACCCTCATTTTGATAATCTTTAATTCAATTATGTGATCGATGTCGAATCAAATTATAGCTACTGGCTAGTTGTAAATGAATACAAGATTTATATAAGAAAAGATCTACTCGAGTTGAAGTTGTCAAGATAATACTGACTACTGACTGAGTGGTCTGATAAATAGATAAATACAAGCTTGATTTTCTTGAATTGTTTGTCTGGATGGTTTACGTTTACATAAAATTTAATACATTCATGTTTTTCACATCCTTAAGTTACCACGTCATCGGAAAGCACAACAACCGTATTGAATCAATCAGTTTCTGTACAAACCAGGAATATCATGTTAATTTTGCTCTATGAACTATAAGGGCATTGGTTTCTGACTGTTAGTATTTCCTTATATTTATGTATGACTTAAGATTTAGTTTTCACTATATTTTTATACTATCACAACAATACAAAAACATGTTAGGGTACATTGAAATCTAGATGGTCATGATTTCCTTTTATGTTGTGTGGACCTTTCAAATCAGAGTAAAACAACCGTGGAAAGTATTTCCTGTTGCCAACTGTGATATTTCTAGCCAGAGAAATAAACTTGCGTAGCTTTCTGCGAAGAGCAATGCGACTTAATTGGCCCTCTGTTTGTCCTATTTTCACGCTGTCGTGCTCTCAAATGTTATAAAGGGATTTCACACAAAATATTTAAACAAGTCTGGGCACTAATTACTTGACTTTTCTTAGGTATATTATAACGAAAAGATGTATTTGCTGTACAAAAACTGGACCGTAAAAATATTAAATTTAGATTCTATTTTTATTCTATACTAGCGAACGCTTCGCGGTTTCACCCGCATAGTTCCCGTCCCCGCGAGAACACAGAGATAAAAAGTAGCTTATGTCACCCGGGGGTAGTGTAGCTTCCCAACGGTAAAAGAATTTTTGAAATCGGTCCAGTAGTTTCGCAGCCTATTCAATACAAACAAACAATCAAATCTTTCCTGTTTATAATAGTATAGATAGCGGACGCCTTGCGGTTTCACCCGCGTAGTTCCCGTTCCCATGAAAATACAGGGATAAAAAGTAGCCTATGTCACCCAGGGATAGTGTAGCTTCCCAACGGGGAAAGATTTTTTTTTAATCGGTCCTGTAGTTTCGGATCCTATTCAATCCAAACAAACAAACGAACAATCAAATCTTTCCTGTTTATAATAGTATAGATAGATAGATAAATATTAATGGCCAGATAAAACTCTTTTCTATACATATTATGAATGAATTTTGTAAATACATTTTTGCAATAGTTACCCGTTTAGGACCATCAATAATGTTTGTTTTGATTATATAATCGTGCAAAAATGTTTGTTATGTGTAGCACATGTTTCTAATTAGGAATTTACCACCAAACATAATAACTATTACATTTTATGAAGTGAGCAGATAACCATTGAGAATGTAATAACACTCCAGTGATTCAGTGTATCGAAAACATGTTGATTTGGAATTCATGGAATTTCAGAAACAAAACGTATCTTATAAATAATATTTTAGTTCTCTATATTTTGACAAACCTGGTTCATTGGTAGTATGTCTGCTCCTAGAGCTGAAGGGCATGGGTTCGATTCCCACCGAGGACAAGCATTTTGTAATATAAACAAAGGTTTGTTCAGTGTCTGGAAGTACTGTACGTATTTACAAAAAAAAAAACAATTTAAGTATTCTATCAGTTATCTGACTTCCATTGTACAAGCTCAGATGGTCAGTCATCAGGGGTTAGATGGCGCTGTGTGTAATGTCGTATGATTTATTTTTTTATATTTCACCATGGGTGTAATCTATTGTAATAATAAACGATTTGTATGTATGAAAACTCTTTGATTTATGAGAAAAAAAAATTGAAATAAAATAAAACGAACTAAGCTTTAGTTTGACCGCCATCTCGCTTGACGTTAATCGAAGCTGCGATCTATAATGGAGCAAGCTTGATTAGAAGAAACCGAAATGCTGCTTGAAAAAGTGTTCCCCGATAGATACAATCTGAGCGTATTCGAGTCGCTTGCCCAACGTGATCGCTTAGGCGAGATGGTGGTCAAACGCAAGGCCTGCTTTTTTTATAGTTATAAGCTAAAGATATTTAAGTACAGCTCACCTGATGTTAAGTGACGGTCCAGTCGAAGATAGTAAACACACCTAGCCTAGAACTGAACAGGCTCTTAAGCGAGATTGCCGAATCCGTTAAGTGTTTAGCAGAATTTCAACTTGAGGATGTCCAGCCGAGTACCTTTCATACAACCTATGGTTTCCTCACGTAGAGAAAAAAAAAACAATTTTGATTAGAATAGACATTATGATGATGATGATTAAACACCAACAAGATAACTAGTATCAATATATAACAGATAATGCAAAGTTAACAATCCACAATTGCTAATGTTGTTTATTTGACCTTGATATTTTGCTCTACCATCGTTATGTTTTAAATATCATAGGAAAAATACTTTTGGATTATCTTCAATACGTGTGGTCGTATCTGGACTGTCTGTCAATCTCTTCGATAGTCACGACTCGGCGTTATCACCCACAGCTGATAAACAACAAAATAAACCTTACGAGAAAAACATTTGTGAGTTTGGACCGTTTGAATAATAGCTACTTTTGTTATAGCACTTACTGTCGCAGCTTTTACTTGCCAGTTAGCCAAGCAGTTACCTTCGATCATTCTAATCGGATACTCTAATATCCAAAGTTTCTTGTTACTGTAATGATCGAGTACTTTGAACTTGTAAATTGAAGATGATGAAATTTGACTTTTGCATAAGTTTTGTGTGACTTAGCGCATGGCTATTGGCTAACTCAATAAACAGAAGGTGCACATTGCAAAAACTTATATATATATTTTTTTTTTAATGGTTGACAGGCTAGTTGTTTGACCACAGCTCACCTGATGTTAAGTGAAGGTGTGGTCGAAGATGGTAAAGCACACCTAGCCTGGAATGGAACTGGCTCTCAAGTGAGTTATATTCCGATACAGTCATGCGCCAGTTGTAGGTATACACAGCTTAATATACATAATTGTTTGCAATTAACTGTGAAAAATACTATATATTTATACAAAATATCAGATAAATATCTGTCGCAAATAAGAGACGCGGATAAGATTGAAGGTCAATTAGATTTTTTTTTGAAATACTAACCAAGCATACTGTCTATGTTTTATCTTCTTCTTTTGTCTTTACGATGTAGTTGCACATACTTGTTTGATTTTGAGCAAATTTGGCATAGAGATAGTGTTTAATTGTTGAATTATTTTTTGTAGGTTGAATTTGGTCAACCCCCATCTATTTAGGTAAAACTAACCTAGATAGCGTTGATCCCCTTTAAAACTTGCTACCGTTTCGAGCACCCTGTTGTTTGTTATCTTGCTTGTGTATTATATCTGGGTCGTATACATACTTAATCTTTGAAAAACTTTTTTAACTTTTAATATATTTAACGTTCTTAGCATCATGCGAGCTTCGTAGTTACATATAAATACATATGACGGTAAATATGTAGTGAAATAACTATTTGTAAAACCAAGATTATTCAAAAATAGCAATAAAATACTATTTGTTCTCAAACTTGCATTCTGAGGACCAAGGCTTCATCGGCAGTTAAATCCAAGTAACTTGCGCTTAAATTGTCACTGAAAACAACACAAATGCTTTTATAATGTCCTATTTTTTTTATATGAAAATTATGAGTCGAACGAGAAGCTCTCCTGATAGTATGAGGTCACGCCTATCTATGGCCATTGCAGCGATACACAGAACTATGAGTAGCAAAACAAAGTCATTACTTTGAGGCTTTCGATGGTTTGGTTAGTTTCAACAGCCCTGTAATTTTGCTAGCTGTAGTACCCCTCAAACCGAAACACAGTAATGTTAAAAAACACACTACTACTTAGCGGCAGAATATCTGGTACTGCGGTGGTGCCTACCTATGCGACCTCCTGCTAAGGAGACCTACCACCAAGTCAAGTTAAGTGTTTTAATAAAAGTTAAGTAGGTCATAATGAAGAGTGAAATGCCTAAAATTGTAAATTGATAAACTCTTTAAAACATTAACATAGCATAGCTGAGCGATAAGTCGCACTAAAACGGCGCGTCTATAAGTAAACAGCACATTTTCATATATTGTTAGTAGATATTACCTATAAGTTCTAGAAGACAGTACACTGCTGGCTTCTACTTCTAGAGATCCGAAGACCAGATCGAAGGCTGTCAAGTTTACTATCCGGTACGTCCTACCGACGTTCATCACAACTATATAAGTGTCGTCATTGTACCACCTGAAAAATACAATAAAACAAGAAATCTTTATTTTCATAATTATTATAACGCTTTCAGATGATCACACTTTGCGCTATCAGCACCGGTATATCATCACGGACTATTGTCGCCAATAAGCGTGATATCGTGATGGTCAACTGCATCCAACGCTGAGCAGTGCTCGTCGACATCATCATCCCACATAACGAGAATCTCGTGAAGGCCGCAAAAGACAAGCACAGCAAGTACCTTGACCTAGCTCACGAGATAACCGCCATACAGGATGTTGATTCGTCTCTTAACATCAGATGACTGTGAGTCGAACACTTAACTTGTTTATCACTGAGAACAATCTTATCCAGGTACCCTATGTGTTGAGATATGAACGTAATTGGATTTACACTTGAGTACTAGACAATATTTAAACATTGTTTATCAATTATTTATTTCTAACTTTAAATCTAAATAATCTTTATTATTAACTTCGGTACACCAAAGTTTTATAGCAACGGAAACTAATACGTTTAAGTTTATATAAAGTTCTAGATCTAATAAAATTTAGCTCTAATCAACCTCAGAGGGTTGTCAACAAAACTGAGAGATTTCATTAAAACTTTATTTTCAAAGCATTGTTCGTAAACATTGCTGGGAAAACAATATGGCTTTGTGACTAAGTTTTCAGCTGTAACCTGTTTTTTACGATGAAATATCAATCAATTAAAGAGTTTACAAACTCGAAGTGTTGGCTTACGAACAAAATGATGAGAAAATGAAAAATTATGTCCATTAACGTTGTTTTTATAAGCTCATGTCATATTGCTAAACGAGTACTTCTTTTTAAAGAAAATTAATAAATATTGGATGGCACTTCACACAGCGCCAGCTAGTTCAAACTAAGCAAAGCTTGTCCTATGATACCCATCATATATCAGTTACATCAGTTATTTGACTTCCACAGTTGGCTTTGCTTAGTTTGTGGTCAGATGGCGCTGTGTGTGATATACCCTACGTTATTTTTTTTTCTTTTATAATTTAGTTTTTAAATTTTTGGCTGGCTTAGCACAGGCGTTGCGTATTTACTGAAAAGGAAAAATAACGATGCATTATCGCCTTTATTCCGATTGGTCACTACCAAATTTTTGTGAAAAGGCGATGGGTAGGGTTGGCATTTTTTATCATTGTAAAAAGTTTCTTTTTTTTTTATTTTTTCTTTATATTTTAAATAAAAATAATACAACTATCGTATGTGTACATACCTCTTAAAAGCAAACACGTCACTTGTCAGCGCCAAAGACTCGTATCTCCCCAATCGGAAAGCAGGCCTCATTCGCAAATTAATCAATGTTCTGTACACTTGATAATGCGAACGAACTGCTGACTTTTGATTGTCCACGTTGAGGTTGTCAAAACCATCAGCAAGTGGCAACCATGGGTTGTCGTTATTTGTGAAACCTTAAAAAAAACTTGTAGTATATTTCACACAGCGTCATCTAGCCCCAAACTAAACAAAGATTGTATGGGAACCAGATAACTAATAGTGTACTTAGATACTTTTTTTTTTGTGAATACATACTTATGATAGAACACCTAGGCACAGAACAAACATTTATAGTCCCCTAAATATTGTTCTGGTGGGAATCGAACCCACGTCTCTTGAAGCAGATATTAGCTAACAGCGGTCGTAAAACAGCGTGGGACATTGTCACTTTTTTTATTAATTTGTGTTTTATTATGCGATCAACACACAAGGCATGCACTTGATAGATTTAATATACGAGTATACATACGGATTTTTTTTTATTCTTCTTTCATGAAGTCCTTATTTACAAAAACAAAGAAATAGTTGCAGCCGTTCTCAAGGGAAGCGCAGCAGAATTTAATATGACTGTATTTATAAAGATGAAATCTTTATAAATACAGATAAGATAACTATTTAAACATACAAAATAATAACACAAATATTACGCAAAAAGGAATTCCATAAATTACTAAATCATAGTATAGTAGCGGGTCCCAAACTCCGGCCTTACCTCCGGCCAACTACCGACTTGCCGGCCGGTAATTTGCTTACGCTCGCAGTCTTAATATACGTGTGTTATTAAAAACAGTTGAATACGAAAGTAAAAAATAAGTACCCAGTAAAAAAAAAAACAAAGAAAACAATTAATCACTATAAATATAATAATAATTTAATATACTTTCTATACAGTGTATATTATATGAATAGATGTCTGTGAAAATATATTCATCATAAACAATAATAGGTTATCGTTTTAGATCAAGAATCTACTGACTATAGCTACGAAAAGGCTCTCTACCATCTGTCTCAAGCGTGTTCTTGAATATTTTGGCCATATAGCAAGAAAGGAAAACGACAATCTCGAAAAACTGATGGTTACGGGGAAAGTCGATGGCAAGAGAACACGAGGCCGTAGCCCGATGCATTGGTCCGACCAGATTTGCACCGCACTCGACACATCGGTGTATGACGCGCTGCATGTCGCCAGTGATAGGCGAAGATGGCGCAACATCGTGCATGAACGGCTCCTGGGAGGTGGAGGTCACGACCCTCAGACATGAGGAACACGACACTAGGAGGAGGAACTATAGCTCTATCAGACTGTAAGTGTCACGCTCAAAATAAGAAGAGTCGGTCAATAAAGTTAATCTGATTTCGTTATAATATTGACGTCAAACGGGATATGAATCTAATCCAATAATACTTTCTGGCACCAGATTTGTGATATTGGATAAAATTAATCAAGATCCACTTATAAATACATCAAGACATCCGATGGGGCTAATCTAATAAAAATATGGTAGATATAGATATAGTTCTACAAGTTATGGGGTTTATATAACCACAGCACAGCATAACCACAGCAACAGCAGTATTAGGAGTTTATCATTGGTATTTATAGTTTATAATTGGTGGCGTCATTAATTAAGAATTACTAGCTACATTTTTAAGCACGGAAAACAGCCCTCCTTTTAAGAAATTAGAAGTTTATTTTAGACTTTGTTTTAAACCTAGAGACGCAAATACGTTGATAGAATTATCAAGTTTCTAAAACTTATTCAGAGCAGAGAGTTCTGGAATAAAACTAGACTTATATTAGATCTAGATTAAATAAATATAGGTATACTATATATAGGTCTATTTAGAAATGTAATAGCAAAATAGTTTGTTTTCCGATGATTTGTATGAATATGTATTTTATACACTAGATTTAAAAATTCGCTGAGAAGTACTAATTGTCTATCAAAATCAACTTGAAAGATGTAGGGTGGTGAAACAGTGTACTGGCTAATCCCTTATAAGAGGAGCCCAAAAAACTGTTACGCATCACTAAAATGAATATACCTACTTTAAATAAATATATATACTTTAAGCGTAGGATGGAAGATAAATAATACACATACATTTGTATTTGTGTGATACACATAAATATGTATTTATGTAATGTAATGATGGTGACAAAGTAATGTTTGAACCCTCATATAAAAATAAAGATAACAAAGAGCATTTATTATAAATTTAAAACATTGTGAGTCATACAAGTTTCCCCTGACTTTATTCGTACTTTGCACACTCCTGAAACTCATTGAAAAAAAATTGCTCGTAAAAATTTCGTAATTCTTGGAATTTCCAAAATGTTTAGTAGTTATTTTTAGAATCTTGGTAGGTTTTTTCTACGATATATATCAATGAGCTAGAACAAATTTTTGTATATAATTCTAATGACCAAACTTGGGAAATCTGATAACACAACGCGGTGATATTTTAAGAAAATTTGATAATTATTATTCAGAGCGTACCCTACCTCCTTATAATATAAAATGCGTCAGTGCCTAATCCTTATCAGCATTACAAAGTCCCCTAAAAGTTTCCATTTTACTCATGTCCTACCCGGTAGATTTAGCTAGAGCCGAGAACTTGGCGTTACAAGATTAGAGGATTACTTATAATCTACTATATTCCCCGTGTGGAGTGTAGTAATACGACATTGATTGTGCCTATGTCTAATTACTAGTAATCTAATTTACTTATAGACAGACTAGCGGACGCCTTGCGGTATCACCCGCGTAGTTCCCGTTCCCGTGGGAGTACAGGGATAAAAAGTAGCCTATGTCACTCGGGGATAGTGTAGCTTCCCAACGGGGAAAGAGTTTTGGAAATCGGTCTAGAAGTTTCGGAGTCTATTCAATACAAACAAACAAACAATCAAACCTTTCCTCTTTATAATAGTATAGATAGATAGATAAAATAAATAAATAATAATAAGTAGGTAATTATAAGTAACCATGTACATATTTGAAGATGAGCAAATAATACTCATCGATGTAAACCAACTTGTTTGCAACCGACCTTCTCTGAGACATTTTTTGACAGATTTTGTACTTTTTTTTAGTTTCAATAAAGTTCGAGTTATTTGTTTCGTATTTATCTCACTAACGCGATTGTAAGTATTTTAGATTTTGGACTGTTTGCCGTAACTTTATTTAAATATACTATCAGGTTCATTAACTGCCCTACAACGTTACACATAAGCCCTATCAAGCAGTTAAAGCGTGAAGAATTAACTATAATTTATATCACTAGTATGAATTTAGTGTGAAGATAACTCAAAATATCTACATGCAATTTGCTTTTCCAAAAAAAAAACTTTCCAGACATGAAAAAACAAAACGTAAATATTTAAAAACATGAACAAAATTCCAACATGCAAACGTTACAAAACGTTTGCCCAAACTCGTTCATAATGTACAAAGCGTTCGTAAAATAAAGTCAGTGACATTCCATCGTCCAGTTAACGTGACGTCACCACTGACGTCACGGCGCCAGAGAGCTTTAGCCACGCGGAAACGCAAAATATTCAAAAGGGCCGTCAGGTCAGTAAGTAAGCACATCGTAAACAGTGACTTAAATTTAAAAAAAAATATTTAGGTACTGAGACGTCGGTAACCCTATCCGATTGGGTATCAAGTACCTAGTTGTAACGTGGTAAGAAAAAAAAATCAAATCAAAATTGGGTTGAAGGATTTCAGATTTTAATACTCCGGTGGTACGAAACGCTACTTCAGGTTCCACCGGGTAGTTCCAATCGAGTCCAACTTTCCAGTTCTGTTACATTATGTTATGATATAATCAGAATAGAGATTTTTTTCAGGCATAATTAAAATGACGATGGCTGATGGTGATAATGGTTATGTTATAAAAATCTGGAGATCCATCGAGTTCAAAATTGAATTATGTTATATTTATGTGTTTTGTTTATTATAATAATGTTTTAATCATTTAGTTTACACGCATGACAAGTGATATTATACAAGAAAGCATGTTTGTGAGTGCTGTTTCCGAAACTAATGCAGTCTTTTGCGTATTTTTTTTTTGGCATCGTAGTCTGTGCATACTGCCAGTATCAAGTAGTCACTATTTTAAAATTAGGCTGAGATAATATATTGAAGCAAGTTAACTAAATAGGATGTGCAACTTTTTCTATCTTCATTACTGTGTTAAAAGTACACAGGGTCAGTGAAGGATCATAAAAGCACACTTGACTAGTAATGACGTTTAGGTGGTGTTCCGTTTGTAATAAACCTCCTTTCGCGGTCCTGAATTTTACATAACACGAAGCCTGAAATGTAAATTCCAAGGTAAAAATCTTGTCAGAATTTTATATTTTGATCTTAAGTAGAATTCACTTGGCATTTGTTTTACATACTAAAAAGATTGGTAGGCAACGTAATCTTCTGAAAAGGTAGACGTGTCTTAAATAGTTATGAACTTTGTAGAAATATAGCATGTTTTGCATGACATAGTAAGTCAGGTACTGTTTGACATAACTTTGTAATCGCAAGTATCATTACGGAGCTCGGTAACCAGATATATTTTACTATAAAAATAAGTACAAATTCTGCTTCATCCATTTTTAGTCAGTATAAGTTCAGTTGCAATATTTTATACTAGCTGCGCCCGGTGATGCTACTCGCTAGATTTTTTTGGAACAAAAAGTAGCCTATGCTGGATCAAAATTTGTCCAGCTGTTTGAGCGTGAAGTAGTAACAAACACACTTACATACTTTGACAGCCCTGTTGGTTCATTGGTAGTGTGTCTGGTTCGAGAGCTGAAGGGCGTGGGTTCGATTCCCACTCAGGACTAACATTTGTGTGACTAACATCGATGTTTGTTCTATGTCTGGGTGTACTGTATGTATTATAAGTATGTATTTACAAAAAAAAAGTATTTAAGTATTCTATCAGTTATCTGTCTTCCATAGCACAAGCTCTGCTTAGTTTGGGGTGAGATGGCGCAAAAAAAAAAAAAAAATACTCATACACATATTTGCCTTATATTAGTGTGATTTAAGACCACCAAGATAAATAAAAAATAACAAAAATATTATACCTATACTCATTGGTAATACCATATATATTGATAATACCGGGAATCCGGTTCCATTCCGGTTCCATCCGGTCTCCATTCCAGGCTAGGTGTGCTTTACCATCTTCGACCACACCTTCACTTAACATCAGGTGAGCTGTGGTCAAACAACTAGCCTATCAACCATAAAAAAAAAAAAAAAAAAAAAAGAATCATCGAAAGTCTCAAAGTAATGAGCGCCAAAGCGGAGATGCTCTGGACTTTGTTTTGTTACTCAGAGTTCTGTGTATCGCTGCAATGGTCATGGACAGGCGTTCTCTCTAGAGCGTCACGTTAGTCTCATTATTTTTTACATAAAAAAAAAAAAATCGGAAACATTCTGGATAAATGCCGTATTTAAATCCCGCATCACTCTGACGTTTTTTTAAGATAAGCGCGTATTGCAGCTTGCTTCAAACGGTGATAAAACTTTATAAGGAAACCTGCATGTTTGAGAGTTCTTCGAAGATATGGATGAAATTTGAAACACATAATTATAGTTTATAACCCGGAGTAACACATAGGCTACTTTTTATCCCGAAAACATGTAGCGGGTAACACCGCGGGGCGTAGCTAGTGGTAATATATTTTGATTGGCCATAAGTTATAGTATAGTTAAAGAGTTTATATAAAAAATTACCTATTTTAATTTATGTTTAATTATTTGACAAGGTCTTTATAAAATATCTGATTTGCAAACCCTCTCCCTCCTACCCCTCGCCCCTCCCCCCTACCCTGACCCAGAACCGGAGTACGCCCATGTCCAGCCCAACTAATACTAACAACTACTTAAACTAAAATTCTTACCTACATGCAGCATAATTTAAAAAAAAAGGAAATTCGTACCTGCATTCTTTCCAGCACCCCACTGGAAGGGCGTCCGGTAAGGGTCGCGGGACACGTCAATGAAATTGACAGGGTCGTCCGTGCTACACGCCAGAGGGTCTCTTGTCTCGCTCCAGGTAACGAATCCGTTCACCATACCAATCTCCTCGCCCTGAATTATACATGTACGCTGAATGAGATTGAAGATTTATTCGAATGACAATCGTCTAGTAGTTAATATTCGTTTTTGAAAACCAATCCAATTGTTTAGGTACCGATATTTTTTATCAAATTTGTTTTGGGGTTGTTATTTAAACTCAACTACTAAATAATGTTAAAAAAGAGATTATAGCACATTATTATTAAATTCATGAGAACATTACAAATAAAATTTATATTTCTCGGCGTCGCAAAGAACAAACCAATTTTTATAAAAGGATTTAAAAAATTATTGCATACAATTTAACATACATCACAAACAACATTATTATTATCCGTCCAATATATTTACACGCATTACTGTAAAAGTAGTTTGTGGGCAATAAAGTATGCACAGCAAGCCGATTTTTAAATACGTTGAACGAGCTAGTATTTTTTTGCATGGTTGTAATGTACTTTTTAGTGCACTCAGCTGGCTCCTTCAAGTTTAAAATCTGTCGCTAATCACTGCGGCATCCTCACTTGATACCCAGTTCCATTCCATGCTGGGTGTGTTTTACCATTTTCGGCCATGCTGTCACGTAACACCAGGTGAGCTGTGGTCAAACACCTACCCAGAGAAACACAAAAAAATATCCGAGTCATTTTCTTCTGCTATGATCCTACTAATATTATAAACGTGAACGAAAGTCTTGAATGTATGTATGTATGTTTATTAGTTTTTCACGCAAAAACTAATGAACGGATTTAGATGAAATTTGGTATGGTGGTAGTTGAGACCCTGGATTAACGCATAGCTACTTTTTATCCCAAAAACATGTAGTGGGTAACACCGCGGGGCGCGGCTAGTAGTAAATAAATGAGACAAATGAAAATACTGAATATTTTTACCATGTAAGTAACTCCAATTCCAGGAAGAAGAAGGACCAACATGTTGAAAGCATCCACCAGTTCGCTCCTGAAACGCGACGCCAATCTGCTCTTATCGTGATTTCCAATCTGTAAAATTTGTTTTTATCGATATAAACACAACGAGCTGTGCAAAACTATAATTTATGTTATTTTTGCATTTCTCCGTTTTTTAGAAAAGCTGTAATTAATTTTACAACTAATATAATTGGACTAAGCACAAAAGGCTAGCGTAAAAATAATAATTTAAGGTAAATTGAGCGTGGATTCAACATCGTGAAGAAACCATAGCACGGTGGTTGGGTACCTACTGTCTGGTTCCCAACTGGGTACCTACCAACCTTACGTTGAAAATCTGTCACCAAGCAGCTAACAGTCTGACCACCGTCAGACTGACTTAAGAGCCAGCTTCATACCAGACTAGCTGTAACTATAGTTCAACCACACCAAAATTGGGTAAGCTGTAGTTAAACAACCATAGCCTGTCAACCATAAAAATGTGTAAGAAAACTTTGACAGCATCATGTCGGTGACGTGTCACATAGTTTAATTTTCATAAGTATTAACCCCTACAAAAAGCGACTTTTACGGCTAAAGAAGGTTATTCCCTTTAAAAGAGAGCGAGAGCATCTCGCTCGTCTCATTATTTTTTACATTAAAAAAGGCTTTTTATTCATTTAGGTCCAACACCAAACTGCCTCCAACTATAAAAACGTATAAACAGCAAAAAAACTTACCATCCAGTTTGCTTGTTTCTTCAAAGGTTTGTACGTCAGCCACTTGTCTACGGCAAACTTGATATCCCTCGCATCAGAGTCTTTGTCAAGATCGCTCATGAGATATGTGTTGAGTGGTATGTGAGCACCATTGTGGACTCCTTCTCCGTAATATTTCACTGCGTTTTTTATACCGGTGTGCGACACTTCAGTCAGCAATACCCTAAAAAAAGATGGACCAAGACTATGAAAATATACACTGAAATATGCTTGGCGTTTACTAAGTCGTAAGGGAGCCATTGTACACATAATATAATCCGGGGATCAACTATTAAATAGAATATAAAAAAAGAGCTAAAAGTGTGCATTTAATTTTATTTTAATATTATTTATTGACATAAAAACGATTAATCAATTACATTTATTATTTGACCCCTGACCAGCTGATTTTTTTGATTTACCTTCGGCTTAGTATACCCAAATTTACAACCCTGTCTGTATAGATAGATAAGTAAAGCAAGTGGGCACATTGTAAATAAGTAGATTGTGATTAAATTCTTAATTCGTACCTTGTAATATTATCCCGCAGAGAAATCGCATCAACTACATCCCTGAATTGTGCCACCAACTCATAATTTTCCTCTTGATCCTTTGTATATTCATGTTCAATGAACCCATAGTCCTCAGAGCCAACTCCAGGCTTTCCTGTGAGGGGTTCGTTAGGGAACCGCCCTCCATACATATCCTTATCAACTTCGATAAAATGGTTCACTGAGCTAATCATTAAGCCCGCAACGCCTTTTTCTAGCCAGAATTTCAGGACATTCTAAAAAGAATCGATATAAGAACCATTACCAGTAATGGTAACAAATACTTCAAACAACGACATTTGGTGATCATGACCGTACTTTATAATATATTTATAATGATGAAATTAGGTACCTAGGTAAATAAATCTTCATGTTCGAAGTTTTTAACAAC
This sequence comes from Biston betularia, assembly GCA_905404145.2. Lineage (NCBI taxonomy): Eukaryota > Metazoa > Arthropoda > Insecta > Lepidoptera > Geometridae > Biston > Biston betularia. Next base: position 3,154,372 of record FR989863.1, read on the forward strand.
TTCAAATATGTTTTATAATATACTCCTTTTACTTAACATACATCTTACTTTTCTTACCTTCAATTCATCAACAACTACGGGATTTCTGAAGTTCAAGTCAGGTTGGGCATGTCCAAATTGGTGTAGATAAAATTGATCTCGCAACGGAGAATATGTCCAAGCGCTCTTTTTGAAAACACTAAGCTGTAATTGGTGAAAGAAAATCTTATTTGAAAATAGTAAAATGTTGTCACCCAACGCAAGTGAGATTTCAGACTGCAACAATTTTATTTTTAGGATTTCATGGGAAACTGCGGTACCCATAAAGTAATTCAGAAAAATATAAAAAATAACTTTGCACGCCAAAATTTGACTTATGTTGATAAATAAATAAATATCGTAGGACATTACACACAGCGCCATCTAACCCCAAACTAAACAAATCTTGTACTATGGAAGTCAGATAACTGAAAGAAAACTTATATATTTATTTTTTAAATCCATACAGACACAGCACAAATATTTACTGGTTTATACCACGCAATGTTTGTCCTGGGTGGGAATCCAATGAACCAACAGGGCTGTCAAATTCTGATGATATAATTTTTACGTTTTGAGCTTTGTCATCTATCTTATCCATTCAAAGGTTGTCTAGAAAAAAACGCTTTAGGCGATAAGGCTGCTGTTGTACTACCGCTAACTTATCATTGCATCAAATGTTTTAGGTGATGTAATAAAACACAGTATAGTGTACACAGTGTAGTTTTATATGTTTCAGTACATAGTACAGTTATACATTACTAGCTGCGCCCCGCGCTACATGTTTTCGGGATAAAAAGTAGCCTGTGTTAATCCAGGGTGTCAGCTACCTCTATACCAAATTTCATCCAAATCCATTCAGTAGTTTTTGCGTGAAAGAGTAACAAAAATACATCCATACAGTTAGTAGGATAGGGTTCTTTTTAAACTATGAAATCTGAGCAAGAGACTAGTATCATTAAAGTTTTTGCGACAAACTGGGTCTACTGCTTATAGAACAAGTTATGAAAACCCCTGTCTTACCCAATTGGTTGGGGGTTTCCTGACACCCTTTGCATCAACGTGCCCGTGCTCCCAAATATACCAGTCACTGTAATATTCGTCCCTGTGCATAGATTTAATGAACCAATCACTCTCATTGCTCGAGTGATTCAACACAACGTCTAAAATTATTTTAAGATCTGAAATCAACAAAAATCATAAAAGTTTCCGAGTAAAGTTTTTTTCTACTAGCGGATGCCTCGTGGTTTCACCCGCGTAACTCCCGTTCCCGTGGCAATACAGGGATACAAAGTAGCCTTTGACACCCGGAGATAAGGCAGCTTCACAACGGTGAAAGAATTTTTGAAATTGGTCCAGTAGTTTCAGAGCCTATTCAATACAAACAATCAAATCTTTCCTCGTTATAATAGTACTAGTAGACGCTTCACGGTTTCACCCGCTTAGTTCCCGTTCCCGTGAGAATACAGGGATAAACAGTAGCCTATGTCACCTGGGGATAGTGTAGCTTCAAAACGGTGAAAGAATTTTTGAAACCGGTCCAGTTGTTTCGGAGCTTATTCAATACAAACAAACAAACAATCAAATCTTTCCTCTTTATAATAGTACCGACAGATAGATAGATAAATAAATATAACATATCTCTGAAATCTTCTTCAATTAGGAAAGTAATGAAGATTACATCAATTTCCTGCTCATTGAACAAAATAATTATGAGAATGGAGTAGCTTGGCAAGTTACAATCTTTGGAATCAACATAATAAATAAAGGTTATCACAATACAGGATTCATTCATGCGATACTTTCTCCATTCGATTTTGAACGTAAAATCTTGTTAAGAACGTTGAAGTAAGAAAATTTTGGACGTTTTCGTAATGAATAAAATTACGTAAATTTGACAATGAATATTTATAAGACTCTCACTTAGTTCGCTGGCTTTTTTGAGGAGATGCTCGAAGTCTTCCATGGTGCCGTATTCAGAATGAATGCTATAGTAATCAGATATATCGTAACCGTAATCATGCATTGGTGATTTGAAGATAGGCGAGAGCCAGGCCACATCTACACCAATCTCTTTCAGATAATCTAGTCGCGATGTTACACCTGCCGGAAAAAATGACATTAAAACCATTAATCGCAACTGTAAAAAAAAAATTAAATAAAAAAATTAAACCTTTTCAATATTTTAACGTATTGAGTAGAAATTATTTCAATACTTCTTCACTTTTCGAGAGAAGAGAAGAAAGAGGCAGAAGAAAAAAGGATGTATAATTTTTTCGAGCGTATATATTTCATTCAAAAATGGCGTCTGCGAAATACAATGCAATACAATAATACTTTATTGACAGAAAACACTCACGGAATATAATTATAACGTTTCAAAAGAAATATAGAACAGTTAGGCACAAAATGCTGTCTTATCGCTAAAAGCGGTATATTTCAAACATCCTTTGGATCGCTTAAATAAGTGACAAAATACTGCTTTTAATCCTAATCCTAAATGAATATTAGCTACAACATTGTTTCTTGATAATAATAATTACATTACATAAGTACTTATACAGAGAGGAGTATACAAATAATATTATGTTATGTTATGCAGTACCGTTGGGCCCCAAGCTAGGCAAAAAAATAAAGAGATGATTTAAAAATATATTACGGGCAAAAAACTTTTTTCACTTTTCAGTAAGTTGGTCGGGTTTTCGTTTAAATTTTTTTGTTGCATAAATTTTTCCTTGTAAAAAATTAAAAGCGTTTACTTAGCTCTACTGAAAACAAGATTGATGGACCGGTTAAAGGTCCAACTCGGCCAGAATTGAGATTGGACGTAGCTACACCTTTTAAATTATATTTGTAAAGAACTGCTGTCTGTGTTAACCAGCCAAACCCGATTTAGGAATAAACTAGTTTTTCCTAGGCTTAACCCGGTCTTCCTATGGATGATAAGATAAGCTACTTTAGCCTAGGCCAAACTATTCCATTCTAAGCTTGATAGGACAAACTAGATTCGCATAAAAATGATGAACGGCTTAATCCCTATACAAACTAGTACGAGTAGTACGACCTTGTCTGAACTAATTTTGTCAGTGCACATTTTACAAAAATAAGTAAATTCAAGAATTATTAAAAAACAAATACACAATAGAAGATGTTCAGTATTAAGTACTAAATTGAATATGATTATTTTTATTATTAATTCTATTATTTTAATCAATTTTTCATACAATTTCTTTAAGATTAACTCTAGAAAAAAATTGTTTAGTACTGTTTGAAAAGAAAAAGTGTACTGTTTTCTCCTCGAGTGTAGTAGGACTAATTCGTTCATCCTATGCAAAATTAACATCTTTTTTCTGCCTTAGGATGAACTAGTCTGGCCTAGGCGTAACTAATAGTTTGCCCTATCGCCTTTAGAATGAACTGGTTACGTTTAGAAAAAACTAGCTTATCCTGAAATCGGGTTTGGCTAATAACGCAACTATGTATGATAATTTCCCTACCTATGAAGGTAAATTACTAATTAGAAACAATAAATATTAATAAAATAATTACCATTAATGTCACCAATGCCGTCTCCATCGCTATCCATAAAAGACCTCGTGTAAATCTTGTACATTACCGCCGTTTCCCACCAGTCTGTCTTTACGTTGATGTTTTCATATCTGGCTTCACTTATTACTACTATAGTACACAACACTATTATCGACCACATCACTAGAATCAAAATATAAGAAAGTAGTTAATTGGTTTGTTGATTTTTACCTATCTAGAGACGACTCGGTCAGGTGCTTTGAAAAGCGTCTAACCTGAATATCTTATCATATTTACTTTAAACTACATAAAATTCATCGTAATTATTGCTGTAGAAATTAAAAAATCCGAATGAGTATTACTGCATGTGTATATACGCTACCAATGAGGGTTCGACGCATTATTTATTAATAAATTTCAACTTTGAACAATGTTTACTGTGTTCATAATTAAAAATACCTTTACAAACAATATGTTATACATACGTAATGTCATGGTCAAAAAAGAATTGAGCATTTTAAACTCCCTGTAACGATTTCATTTAACAAATGTGACATACAAATTATATGACATTTTAAACATCACAATTAATATACTAAAAAAAGGATAAACTACAAACATAATATTTTTAAGCGATTTTCACAGCATACGAGAATGCCTAAATTGAAAAAAAAAACACTGTCAATATTAAATTTAAATACTCAACTTTTAATACACGGATTTTAATTCTACTGTATTCTTACTTTCACGACTCGAAATTGAAACAACGTCAATAAACTCAATGAAAGTAATGAGTAGCCATAACTCTGTTTCCCAAAACAAAGTTGTTTGAAACTGGTGTCATAATATTTTGATGGGATGAGTTTAAATAGGAAGTTCTTTGCAAAATACAACTTTCACTGGAACTTGGTTTATTAGAATTGAATTAATACCTTCTGAACAATAAGTTGTTCTACATGGATCACTAAAATTTTAATTAACAGTTAAGAAATAAAGTTTTTTTTTGTAATAGTAATCAGACGTACGAATCGCTCTCCTGATGGTAAGAGTTAACGCATGTCTATGACCATTGCAGGGGTACACAGAACTTTGAGTAACAAAACAAAGTCATCGATGCTTTAGCGCTCATTATTTTGATGGTTAGTCTCAAGAGCCCCGTAATTTCGATGGCTGCAGTACCCTGCAAACCGGAACCGGAACGAACTAATGTTTGCACACTACTTCTTGGCGTCAGAATATCTGGTACTGCGGAAGTACATACCTTAACGATCTCCTGCTAAGATCTACCACCAAGTAATTTTCATAAAAAATATTTTTACAATAAAATTGTTTTAAGAGCGCACCTTTAAAATGGTAAGTGAAATTGAAATAGACCATAACACCTTTCTGCAAACAAAACAAGCACAATAAAAAATTAAACACGCGTGACTTATTAAGTATGAACGCCTCAAATTATTGAGCTCGGTTACCCACCGTGGCTGATCCCGACATATCACTCCAAGAGAACTTTCGATCTGTGTCCAGTTAAATTGATTTCTTATCATAACAATAGCATTGTAAAATTTTGTATTCGAAAACACAAAAATGTATTATGACAATCCCTACAATACTATTTTCAAAACATTACATAAGAATATTGCTGTATCAAAACGTATTCACTTTTGTTTTATCATCGAAAAAGACTAGTTATTAATTACTACTAACTACTTAGTACTATAATTCTTATTGTTCAGAATTAAAGTGAAAACGACTTCGGATAATAAAGACGGTGATAAGTTTTTAGTTATTCTTGGAGAAATGTCTACACACTGCTATTCAATCTAACATTTTTGATGAAAAGTATGATGAAATAAAACTACGATTATTCCTTTATTTACGCTCTAAATGAAATGTTTAATTAAAGTTGAAACAATTTTAAAATTTATGTTACACCAGTTTACTCGATTACTTATTAAGTTGGTGGTAGATCTCCTTGGCAGGAGGTCGTCTAGATAAGTACCGCTGCAGTACCGCAGTGCAAGCAAGTGAAGCAGCGTTCCGGCTTGAAGGGTACTAGTTAGCAAAATTACCGGGCTGTTAGGACTAACAATCAGATGTTTTAAGTAATGAGCGCTAAAGGAGCAACACCCTGGACTTGGTTTTGCTATTCATAGTTTTGCGTAGCGCTGCAATGGGCATGGACAGGCGTTTTATCTTACCATCAGCAGAGCATCTCGATCGTCTCATTACTTTTACATTAAAAAAAACTCCTATTAATGCATCAGGTTATACCAAAAAATGCTGTCTCAAATCCAGGTGTCTCAGAGAGAGTTCTAATTGATATTTTCTTTTCCTTTCACAGGTAAGCTGCTCCACTACTACTACTACCAATTTGTAGGTCACGTGAGTTATAAAATTAATGACTTCTTATAATAAACTTTATACTTACTGTCCCCAGGAGTTTCAGCAAAAAAAAATTTCATATACCGAATGTGTTTCATCTAAATCATGCTTTGTAGTGAAACACGGACTGTGACAATGTCTCACATGGTGATCGAAATCAAATGCTGTTTATGCATCATCAATATATCTGGCAAATTGGTGTCCAAAAGTTGATCTATTTCAATAATAAAAAATATTTAAAAACACAACACAGACCGAATGAGGTTTCTAGACAAAAATGACACAATTGCCTATATGATTGGGAAATTCGAAAAAAACTGAAATTACTATTTTCTATGAGACTTTTGTTTAAATAAAAAATGATTGCGAGCAATTGGTCAAGGCAAAATCACTTTGATCAGCTGGAAAGTAATTGATAACAAATGATTAAATTCAATTATTAAATCATCTCTTCTCAACTCTGAAGGAACGTTTTAACTATGTCAGCATAAATTTACTCCTAGAAGACAAAATTAAAAATTAATTATTCAGTCCACTGAAAGACGGGATCAAACTTCAAGCTAAGCCTTCGACGCTGTAATTATACAAATATTATTTTAAAAGGTAACAATATATATAAATAAAAACAATTTTCATTTTAGTAAAATGAATTCCTGGTACAACTAAAACCTAGCGAGTTTACAAAGGTTTGTTTTCTTAAAATAATTATTATTGATGTTAAGAAACGAAGTGACCGCTAAAGCAGTGATGCCCTGAACTAAGTTCTGTGTATCAATGCAATGATTATGGACAGACGTTATCTCTTACTATCAGAAGAGCGTCTCGTTCGTCTCATTACTTTTACATAAAAGAAAATCTCAGTCTGCCAAGAACGTCATACAGAGTAATTGTTGGAAAGAGAAAAAGAGTTTACAAAGCAGAGTTGGTAAAATCATATCAAATTTGGTAAGGCAAGGATAGAAAGGTAAATTTGAAACACGGGCAGTGAAAGTTAATACATGTATACATAAAGGTCCTATTCCTACAATACGGTGGACGTGACACCCGTTTGTTGAAATTATATAATGTTAAGAAATTTTGTGTCTATATGTTTGTTAGTATAATTATATTAATTATTCTGGGCATAGAAACACATACCAATAACTTATTCAGAGCGAATCCATGCGTTCTACAATCACCAATATATTAATTTAGGAATTAGTTCAATGATAAGACTATCTCAGAACGCTGTATCTGAATATTTCATAGAAAAATGGTCAGTAAAATTTTAAAATAGATCGGTCTCAAATGAAAAATATTTTCTTTTGCAATAAAAATATATGGGCAAAGATATCCGTTTCGAGACGTCGAAGTGCTATTTTCTCACTGCACCCGGTCTCGGCGGACGCGAAATTTATCTCTTTTGTCACCAATATAATAGATTTTATCCCTTTATCCGTCGGGGAACTTTCAATATTCTTAAGTAAATTTCTACTGATATTGTGAAAAGTTGGTCAGCTGTGAACTGGCTATGTTCGTTACTTTGACGGGACTTTAAAATAAAAAGAGTAAATACTATTACAAAGAGTTATAAACTTGAGGTAAACTTACCCGAAAGGGGGCATTTTCACTCTTCATTATGAACAGCTTTTCCTATAGGCACAATTCTAAAGGCATGAAATAAGAATCAGCTGTTCTATAGTGCTGAGCAAAGTGTTTTTTTTTTTATAGTAGATAGGCTTGCGTTTGACCGCCATCCCGCCTGGTGTTAAGCGAAGACTTGCCTATATACCAAAACTAACAAGTTTCTAAGCTATTCTGAAAAATTTTACACATAAGTCGTTTTAAAATTCACTTCACTTAACATCACGTGAGATGTGGTTAAACACCTAGCCTATCAACCATAAAAAAATGTAACTACTTTTTACTTAATATCTTTTTTCTTTCCTAAGTCTCTTCTACTATAAACATTTACGTAAAGAAATTTCTTAAAACATAACCTTTTGAAACTTTTCTTAAATTTAAATTCAAACTAAATTCAAAAATAGCACATGATCACTAACTTAGATAAATCAAGCCAAAAATAGGTTTAGATTAACGACCTGACGTCACGTGTACCGTAAATCCAAACCTTTCTCACGAAATTCAGGGCGGCTACGTTTAATTTGCCAATTAAGTGCGTATTTAGCAAAATACTTAGATACATAGTGCCGCCCTAACGTTATTAAATAGACGGATTACAAGACGGGTCATTAATTTCCCTTACGCGAGCATATAAATCGCCTAAAATTTGGGGCATGTTACGTTCAATACGAAGTTACTGGGCCCGCTTTACGCTTAGTTACTCGAAAGGAGTGGGAATATGCTCGAATATCTAAATTCTGAGACATAGTTTTATTTATATCAGTTATAAATATAAATCATTACAGGGTACAAATCAAATGGATATACCGGCTTGTTTCAAAGTATTAAACATTTTTACTCGGTTATAGATCGCCTTAGCACAATTTGTTGTCATTGTTAAATTTCTAATTAACATTTTTTTAATACGGATAAGTCCGCGTTTGACCACCAACTCGCCTGATGGTAAGTGACGATGTGGTCGAAGATGATGGACGCAGATTTAAAAGATATCTATTCACTCATTATCATCATCATCATCATCATTTCAGCCGTAGGACGTCCACTGCAGGACATAGGCCTTCAATAAAGTCCGGTTGGAAGCGGCCCGCATCCAGCGCGTTCCTGCGGTCTTTCCTAGGTCGTCTGTCTACCTTGTGAGTGGACGTCCTACGCTGCGCTTGCCAGTCCGTGGTCTCCACTCTAAAACTTTGCAGCCCCATCGGCCATCAGTTCTGCGTGCTATGTGCCCTGCCCACTGCCACTTCAACTTGCTAATCCGTTGGGCTATACAATCGGTAACTTTGGTTCGTCTACGGATCTCCTCATTCCACCTATTCACTCTGACCTTGAAAATATCTAGATTATATCTATCAGGAAACAAGCTGTTCATTCCACGAAAAAGCATACGTATCGTACATATTATTAATTTCTCTGGTGATTATTATTGACTCACAATTTCAATTTTCAAGTATTTTACGTAAATCAACTTTTCACCAACTTTCTTTGTTTCTTTCGATTCTTATAACGAATCGCCAGGAGCTCTAAAAAGCATCACCACGATCAATGTTCCAAAAACCCTAACAAAACGGGTTGATTCCACTTTTATCATACGAACAGTTAGAATAGATTTTGTCCATATATCGCCCATAGTTACAATCTGGATGTCTTAATGTCTTGTTTCATTTTAGGCAAGCGCACTCCATCGTAGACCGCATCTTCGCTTAACAACCGGGGAATTGGGGGTCCAATGCGAACCTATTTTGTAAAACAAAATTTTGCACAATACACTAAACTGATAACATTTGCAACCTAACATTATATTTTTAAGCCCGCACTCTCAGTCTATGCGTTGCTCACTTTACACCAAGTTAATTAAGTGTGAAACAAGCTTAACAGTCAACCCTTCTGCTCTTTGCTTAGCCCGAAATAGTTAACACGAATGGAAGGATCAAGGCGTATGAGTTAATCTTACCGAATGTAGAAGATAGAGTGCTTCATCGCGTAGGTAACTCTTCGTATTCGTCGTACCTAATTGAATTAGCCTTTCCATCCGTGGTATGTAGTTTGACTTGATTTCAAAATATTTTTTCTAGCTAAAGCATTGTGTTTTATTATTGTCTTTCTCGGAAATGATAAAGATAGCAATATTAGCAATATTGAATTCGATATTAGAATCTATCTATACAAAAATTAAGAACATTTCAGTCGAAATAAATAAGGAATTAGACGCCACACGACGTTCGATACACGTGTAACCAAATGCTGCGTCAATAACCACAGAATAAAAAATAGTACGGACCTACTTCATGTGCATACTCGTACACATGGAAAACGCATGAAAACTACACCAATCAATCGTCTATCACTGTCAAGGCTTAAATAAATGACTGCTGAATTCTGGCGTGAATGTGGAATAATCATTATCGCCACAATATTGTGATTTAATATGGCGTAACACGTATTTTTGTGTTGTTTCTAAAACTCGCCAGAAGCTTCTAGTAAAATTATTTGTAACTACTTTTCTAGGATTCTACACGACTGTAACTTACGTCGCATAAGCGAATTTTACTGTGATACTTTACTTAATTTTATAATATGAATCATCAAGTAATGCTGGTAGAATGCACAAAGTTCAATGCCAACGAAAAATAAAAAACTACTGAAGCTGCATCTTGGTTTGATTGAAAAATGTTTATACTTTTGACAACAAAAAACTGAGTTTATTCTTAAATTGTAGCCTCGTTTAGTATAAAAAAACCTGCATGAAATATACTAGGATTCGCTTGCAAAAATTAAATTTATTTCTCCCTTTCATTCGCAGGAAAAATCCCTTTCAGTTTACCCTAGGGATGAATTCTCACGAAATTTGTGCAAACAAGCTTCTTTAGCAAGTTTTGGGCGTAGAAAAGGTATTTGTAGATTGTGTAATGTTTGTTTCTAGTCCATTTTTATTACACTTAGGTATTACCTATATGTTTATTTCGGACTTAGTTATTTTCATGAAAATAAATGGGTTTGCACTTATTTATTTTTGTGCAATTATTTTTCATATGAAAATTATTTTAATAAATCGTCATTTGTAAGCAACATATAGATCACTGAGTAACAAAATCTACTTATTAAATGAATAAAAACAAACGCGAACCTATTTTGAATAAAAAAAAATAAAAATAAAAAATAGTGGTACCTAGACGTTTCATACAACTTGCTCTGAAATAAACAAAGCATGTATTATGGGAATGAGAATGCGAATAAAATACGTGGTATACAATTATTTTGTAAATACATACCTATAATACATACATTTAGAATAGCCAGACATAGAACGCGCATCACACAAAGATTTGCCCTGAGAGGATATCAAACCCACGCTCATCAGCTATCGCAGCAGAACTCCTCTAACAAGGCAGACAACCTTGTCAAAATAACAAGAGGTTCTTAGAAACTGTAGAAAGATATAAAATGCACACATGTTAAAGTATAACATAGATTAACTAAAGTGTTTTTGAAATGTGATAAATATACCTACTGTTAGAAACTTATCGATTCTTCTTCTTTGACTTTGGCGTCGCATTTTGTACATTTGCCAGTGTCAAGTGTTTCGATATTTTCAAGTATCGTAAGTCTTGGTCAAGTCCAGTCAAATCCAGTCATGCTTCAGTAAAGTAGTGGTAACTTTACTATTAAGCTTCGATGGAGTGTTGGAAGCAACACGAAAAATCATGTTTCACCACATTATACCACTTTCCACTATGTCTCACAGTCGTGCTTATAATTTGGTACTTTATATTTACCACTAATTTTATATATAAACACTCTAAAAACACTAGTTTTGGAAAAAAATACAATGGGGCGACACGTTTCTTTCTGCGTTCCCGCCAAAACTCCATAAACAAAAACCTATCGATTGTTATTCAACTGGTGAGTTGTAATGTTGCCACCCTTTTTTTATATCCCCGCTTTAGCTCCAATATCTAAGTAACAAAAGACAATCAGACTTCCCGCAAAATGGAGTAAAACAGTTCAAAGAAAAGTTACTAATGTTGCCATCCCTTCTTTATATCGCCTCTTTAGCTCCCATATCTAAGTAACCAAACACAATCAGACTTCCCGCGAAATGGGGTAAAACAATTCAAAGAACGATAACAGACACACTCGTTGTGTGGCCATGGGTCTTAAAAAATCAGGACATTATGAGTAGCCTAGTGCACTATGCTATATGTTACGCCAGGTCGGCCGCACGCCCTTTTCGCGCTTTTCAAGCGATATTGATCTTCTAATTATGTAGATAAATTTTAAAATTATTTCACAAAAAAAAACAAGAGGCTTTTTTTCATCTGATTGATTGCCGTACGTATTTTGTCTAGTGTTTGTTTTATTTTTTCAAGAATTCCTTAAAATGTTTTGATTTTTGAAATACAAAATTTCAAAAATTATGGCCACCATACTTAAGCTGTCGAAGGGGCTTCGAGGCGTCTAAATTGGTGTTTACGTACGAAGTTAGGGGTACGAAAACCTCTTCGTGTTACGTCTTTTGTTTTATGTTTGTGCACTCGAAATGTAACACATGTAGATATGCTTTTTTATGGTTGACAAGCTGGGTGTTCGACCGCAGCTTACCTTTTGGGACCTGATCTAATGTGCGATGCATTACACCTAAAATTGACATATTAATAATAGTACAAAAAAAATTTCGTTAGAACTATATGGATCCAAAAGTCTAAGTTAGTATATGTTTCCTTATGTTTACTTATAAAACCAATAAATGATCTTATTCAAAAAAAACTTTATTTTATAATCGTCATCATAATATTCACTATTAGTAATTTTTTATGGTTTTTAGGATATGTGTTTGACAGCAACTCACCTGATGGTGACGGTGTGGTCGCAATAGCAAACACGTCTAGCCTGGAATGAAACGTGAGGCTGCCAAAACACACCACTAGGTGCTTTGCAACAGATTTTCAACTTGATGGTAGTAAAATTTAACATTCTTAACTGCTTATCAGTTCAATAGCGTGCTCTATCATATACCACACTACAGCTTAACAAAAGCAGTTTGTAGTCAAACGCAAGTTTATTCAGAATACAAATTTGACTCAAAACTTAAGTAATTCAGCTGGGTGGCCTGCAAATTAAGCCACAAAATCGCTACCTTCAATTTTGCTAAGCTGGCAACGCCACGTCATCAGAATTAAAGTTTTACCTTCAGCAGTGGAATTAGAGACAAGACAGCAGCCTGACGCTATTACAAGGAACAAGATATCTTAGAAGAGTGCACTCACAGCGGTAATGCGGGTTCGTCAAGGACTCAAGAGCTTTCAAATGTACAGATAAAAACACTTGGAGAAAAAATATTATCAAACTATTACGATATAAAAGTTTTGCAGCTTTGAAAAACTAAAAATAACATGATATGGAACAGAAATCAAAATGGAATTTTTCCTCGTCGAAAAGTAACTAAGGCATAATTATCTCTTACCATCAGGAGAACGTTTTATTCGTCTCATTCGTTTTAAATTAAAAAAAAAAAACAACTTTTTTAGAAAATACAACGATAATTTTTAGCAGTTTTCATGACTAAAAAATTACAAATAATTAATTTGTATTTTACTTATGAAACTGACGTGGTTTTGACACATTTTTAATTCATAATTAATATTTCATTTAATGCGTATATGGGTATAATAGATATTTTAAAAAAAAGATTACGAGCGCCATATTGACAGCCCTGTTGGTTCATTGGTACAGTGTGTCTGTTTCGAGAGCTGAAGGGCGTGGGTTCGATTCCCACTCAGGACTAACATTCGTGTGACTAACATCGATGTTTGTTCTGTGTCTGGGTGTACTGTATGTATTATAAGTATGTATTTACAAAAAAAAAAGTATTTAAGTATTCTATCAGTTATCTGTGTTCCATAGCACAAGCTCTGCTTAGTTTGGGGTCAGATGGCGCTGTGTGTAATGTCCTATGATATTCTGCCTTGCGGCATGCAAAATTTAAAATTAACATTAACAAAATTAATCATTACAAAATAATGACAACAGTCAGTGATTCGTCAAATCAAAAGTAAAAAAAATAAAAATGTCAATGATATAAAATATCAAGCAATAAAATACAATTTCGTCCGAGCATTAAAAAAAAAAAAAATTAATTAATGTCAAATTGAATTACAATATTATAAATTTTAGACAGTCTTGTTCTATTTTTACCTTCACTAATTTGATGAATTGATTTGTTTTTAAAAATTGAAATTTGGTCAATTTTTTGTTTTAAATATGTGGCCCAATCCGAAAATCTAAAACAAAAACATGTCAAAACTACGTCAGTTTCTATTTCTAGAGTAAAATACAATATAAATTGCTTGTAACTAAATATATTCTTAATTTTACTGTCATAAAAACTACTATCTTCTTCTTAAGGCTACATCCTCAACCTGAGGATTCGGCCTGTTGATTATTTTATTCATGAGAACCGTTTAAATGTTAAATGAAATCTTATCCTAGCATGTCTGAAGATTTTTCTTCTCTTCTTTCGAGTGAAAAATAGACAGGTCAATTGACATGTCCAATAAAACAGTCTAGTTTATTTTTTAATGTGTTTTACTGACTTTATAACTACAGTTCCGAGAACATAACTATTAACAAGACAGATTATAAAAGGGAAGACGAAATCGTGACGCCTCTATTTGCGAGAGGAAGTGAGGCGATGTGGTTTCCGCTGAAAATCCGCTGGCGGATGTTTGAAGCTATTGTTACGCCGGAGTTTATCCTTCGCCGAGTTTCAATAGGTATTATGACAGCTGTGTAATACAAAGCGGCAGTTGTAAAATGTTTGGAGTTTTAACTTAGTTTAACAACTTCATTGTGTAAATTGAATAATTAAGATTTTTTTCATGTAAAAGTTATGAGACGATCGAGACGCTCCTGCTGGTATGCTAATTTTTTCCAAAAATTGTGTCATACTAGATCGTATATATTTTTTTTTATATACATTTTTTTTTTTTTTATTCAAGACGCTCTCGTGATGGTAAGAGATAACGCCTGACCATGATCATTGCAGCGATACACAGAACTTTGTAACAAAACAAAGTCCAGGGCATCATTGCTTTGGCGCTCATTACTTTGAGACTTACTTTGATATCATCTTTATGTATTGTATAACAATCTGTGGCAACATAGAGACAACTGATATACACGAAACCGACTTCACTCTACTTACAATATTTTTTAAATTATATCCATCCTAAAGCTTTATATACGAAATTACTTTTAGCTACAACGCAGCCTTGTAACTTGTTACTTTAACAGATATGTTATTTAATTTATTATGTGAACAGTAAAAAGTTAGTTTATATTTTATTACGTCTAACCAATTTTGTGAGTAAATGATTTATTTAAATTATTTTGATGTATGTAATTAAATCGTATCACATGGAGTCACTTGCTTGTATTCATGAAATTTTGTATTGTGTTGTACGTTTGTTAAGCACTGACTTCTACTGATAAATTACAAACTAAATAAAATAGTAACAATCCTTGAAAACTAATGTTTTTGGTGTAGGTTACAAAAAAACATAACATATTTTTTTTCTGCGTTTATTTTAATTATATCATATCAACTAGTTAATTAATAACTAGTCTTTGATTTCGAGAACGTTCCCTTTACGCCTTGTATTTTTCTACAGTTTTAGTTCCAAAGATACAGATTAGCTTATGTACATTTATGGACAAGAGAGTAGAGACATAGTAGAGTCTACCAAAGCATATACTTCAGCTTCAAACGTCGAACAAAACTTTTATTGCGTACCTACTGCAGTAAAATTTACGTGAACGCATTTCCAATACTTTAACAAAAAGCTATCGGCAATAAATTTACATAAAACCAGCTTTACCTGGAACGGAATACAGCCTATAATTTTTGCATACACCTTTGGTTTGAGAGTTTATTTATTTGATATATATACGGACTTTACTTAGAAATACCGCTTTAAGTTAATGTTCGTGTCGCATTCATTATTTTTGTAATGCAAAACTTTTTTGTTAATAATAATAGATAGAAAGATAGATACTCTTTATTGTGTATAGAAAAATGTACAAAAAGCAAACGAATTTTATGAGCTTCTGCCACAAGTAGCGGCCTTATCGATAAAAGCAATCTCTTCCAGGCAACCAAGCATAATATAATCGGCGTTTTTAAGTAAAATTCTAAATTCGTATATTACTATAAAAACAAAAACGTAGTAGAACATTTCACGCAGCGACATCTAGCCCCAAACTAAACAAAACTTGTACCACGGGACCAGATCACTGACATAATACTTATTTACATACACTTTTATTGTACGCTAGCTGCGTCACGCGGTGTTACCCGCTACATGTTTTCGAGATAAAAGGTAGCATATGTGTTAATCCAGGGTCTCAGCTACCTCCATACCAAAATTCATTAAAACCTGTTCAGTAGTTTTTGCGTGACAGAGTAACAAACATCCATCCAAACTTTCACCTTTATAATATTAGTGGGATACTTGTAACGTATACAAGTATTCTATCTGTTATCTGGTTCCCTTTGTACAGGGTTAGCTTAGTTCCCTCTGTGTGAAATATCTTAGGATGTTAATTAAATGTAAAATACGTTAGAATATTTAGCTGAATTAACTATTATTCTATTAGCTCATTGGTTCCCATAGTACGAGCTTTGCTTAGTTTGGAGCAAGATGACGCTGTGCGAAATATCTTAGGATAACAATTTATTAAAAATAAATTAGAACACAATTTTTTGTAATACGTCAAAATATTTACCTACATTAGCTTTCCATTTTCCACAGGCTGTTCCACGAATTCTTTATGATCCGCCCTGTACAAACATACATTAACATAATAACTTAAATACTCTACTATCGTTATAGGGTATTTGATTCTTTATTACATTGCTACTTTAAACTACAACTCACATTCAAAAAGTCTGAATAATCTTCAAATAAATCTCACCTACTCGTGACTAACTGCAAACAATACTTTGGAAAGTCAAGCCCCAGTTAAAATATTTCCGTAGTGATATAAATCTAACCACACGAAGGATATCAGGGTCTGCTTTAACAAATATCCACAAGTCTTGCACGATTTCACTACTAAATAAATACCGGCCGAATAATCTCCTTTCCTTTAAACTACAATTGGGACGTGTGAATAGATTTCTTTAAGATCGATGGCACCGCCGCGCCGCCGTCACATTAGCATTTAGCAGTTCGCTTGGGGCCGGTGGCTCTCACGGCGAACAGTTGACTTATTGGTTCCAGACACTTTGAAGGAAGATACACACGAGAAGCTCTATCAAACAATCGATCTTAAGATGAATCTTTCTAAATTTTTTGAGAATAAAATTGGCGAAATCACTTTGATTATTACGGGTTCATAATCCTTGTTTACTAACGATCAAAACAATCTAAGTTTGTTAACTCATAACTTCTATCATTTTAATTATCTATCTATCTATATGGTTTAAAAATTAACATTTTAATCTCAGCAGCTCATAGGTATATTGATACATGCTAACCAATAACGTCAACCGATAATTATCTCACGAGATACATATCTCGTGTGCACTGATCATGTGTGGGCTCTTGCACTGTCAACGCCCGCCTCCACCTACCTCCTCATTCCGCGGGCGATCCGTGATTACTTCGGTAGTGCTATAGTGGCCGAAGACTAGAAAGTACTCTACCACCATGCAAGTCACATACTTTCTAAAGATTTTTTGAAATTTCAATAGGTAATTTATACTTTTTAACAAGACTTGTCGAAATTGTAAAATTCACTTGATTTTTCGGAACGTTTGCATGTTGGCAAAGCCCCACACCCCAAGGAGTGCAATGCAGTAAGATTTGAAACGCAACTCCGCAGTAGAATTGCCTTAATGTGGTATATTATCACGAAATGTCGATGTAATAACGATTTGAACAGAAATGGTGGCGTGATGCGGCTGTTTCAAACAAACTGAATGGATGACTGCACTATAAGATTTATTCGCTGAACATTGAAATTATTTAACGGTAGTGTTGAAAAGTACTCAGTACTGCGCTCCAAAACTCAGATCATTGATGTAACTCAAAAAGCTGCCATGCTAAAGTGGGACTGGGCTGGACACGTCTGCCGAATGCCAGCGAAGCTATGGGCGAAAACCACCACCGACTGGGTCCCGGAGGTTAAACGGCCACCAGGCCGGCCTAAAAGGCGGTGGAAAGACGAGCTCGATGCCCACAATAAAGAGTGGACCACAACAGCACACAACAGAGAGGTGTGGAAGGAGGGGGGGGGGGGGGGGAGAGGCCTTTGCCCAGCAGTGGGACAAAATGGGCTAAATAATAATAATAATAATAATAATAGTGTTGAAATGAAACTGGCTGTAAATAAAATACATTAGCTTTCAGAATCTATCTATTAAATAATGTTTTATTCAACTATTGAATATGCTCGTAACTTACAATGACAACATTTTTAGCATTGACATATTTTGATAGTGACATAGTATACTTTATTTTGGCATTTTGTTTTTTATTGATTGACATCGCCTGATGTTAAGCGAAGATGCGGTCTACGGTGGAGCACGCCTAGAAGAAACCAATTCACTCGCGACTTGAAGGTACCCAGACTATATTCATCGGGGAACACTTCCAATTTTCCAATCAGATTCCAATGTCTAGCGGTACGTATGAAGAAGGTGGAATCAAACCGCTTAGTTCGTACCGTTAGTTTGAAATGATATTACGGAATTTGACTTGTAACATTGGTGTTATCAATAAAACACATATTTGTATTAGTAATTCATCACTCATACTCAAGACTTACTTACTAATCTAACCAAATCTGTATAGACAATAAAACTCTACGTTTTATCATAAAACAAATGAAGGTAATGTAAGAGTAAAAAATTATTTATCCTATGTAAGAACAAGTCAGGTTACCTAGGTACAAACAGGTACAAACTGCCTAAAGTATGGCCGACAATAAAGACGGCCACAAAAATGGTGACTTACCCCAAATTTTTTTTAGCGATGATAGCTCAGTGGTTAACGCGGCCGAAGGGCGTGGGTTCAAACCCCAACAATGAGCTTGAGCTGCGGGTGACGGAAAACATCGTGAGGAAACCATAGCATGGTGGTAGGGTTCCAGCCAGTTCCATTCCAGGTTAGGTGTGCTTTACCATCTTCGACCACACCTTCACTTAACATCAGGTGAGCTGTGGTCAAACACCTGGCCTGTCAACCATTAAAAAAAAACTTTCTAGTACTCGGCTGGCTAGCTACCACCCTCAAGTTGAATTATTTATATTGAATGAATTAATTATATATTTTTTAAGTCCAATCATGTTATCACATAAGTGACAGCAATGTCTTACTGATAATAAAGTTTCTTTAAACCTAAATATCGTTGGACATTACACACAGCGCCATCTGACCCCAAACTAAGCAAAGCTTGTACTATGGAAGTCAAATGACTGATAGAATGCAAACAAATATTTGTTCTATGTCTGAGTGTTCTGTATGTTTTTTTTTTTTATGTAAAAGTAATAAGACGATCGAGGCACTCTCCTGATGTTAAGAGACAACGCCTGTCCATGACCATTGCAGCGATACACAGAACTTTGAGTAACAAAACAACATCCAGGGCATCGCTGCTTTGGCACTCATTACTTTGAGACTAGATGGTTAGTCTCAACAGCCCAGTAATTTCGCTACCCTTCAAACCGGAACACAGTAATATTTGCACACAAATGCTTGGCGGCAGAATATCTGGTACTGCGATGGTACCTACCTAGACGACCTCCTGCTAAGGAAATCTACCACCAAGTAAACCACCAACACCAAGGTACGTATTATAAGTATATATTTGCAAAAAAAAGGAGTATATTATACATATTCCCATATTATTATTATTATTGTCCCATATTCTACCAGTTATCTGACTTCCATAGCTTTGCTTAGTTTGGGAGTTTGGGGTCAGATGGCGCTGTGTGTCTGTTTTTTTAATGGATGTTTGACCACAGCTCACCTGATGTTAGGTGAAGGGGTGGTCGAAGATGGTAAGCACACCTAGCCCGGAATGGAACTGGCTCTCAAGTGAGGCCGCCAAGTATCTAATGGTATGTTTAGGTGCTTGGCGGCAGCTTTTCAACTTGAGTGTGGTAGCTAGCCAGCCGAGTACTAGAAAATACCCTACCACCATGCTATGGTTTCCTCACGATGTTTTCCTTCACCGGCAGCTCAAGCTCATTGTTGGGGTTTGAACCCACGTTCTTCGGTATGCGAACCGACCGCTTTAACCACTGAGCTATCATCGCTACAGTATTACGCCATTTTAGGATCGGCGTCAGATAGATTTAAAATAGTTTGCAACGATAAAAAAAATATCACAACGCTCATTTCCAGCTTTTGTCACTATTCCGCATAAACCCGTACAAGTACTTTACAGAAAATATTATCGTCGATTGGTATCCTCGTGCGACCTCATTCGTAGCAGGTCGTCTGCGATCGACTTTAAAACGGTCTGATTTGCGTTATTACGGTGCGGTGAACTTCCTGAATAAAACATGATAGTGTTTCCTTTGGAGGCTTTTCTAGCGCTGTGATGTCAACTGATATAAGATTTTTACAAAAGATGTCTACAGTAGAAACACTTTCTCATTGATTACTAGCTGTGCCCCGTGGTGTTACACGCTACATGTTTTCAAGATAAAAAGTAGCCTACGTGTTAGTCCAGGGTTTCAGCTACCTCCTTACCAAATTTCATCCAAATCCGTTCAGTAGTTTTTGCGTGAAAGAGTGACAAAAATCCATCCAAAATTTACATTTATAATATTAGAGAAAGAAAATGATTTTATTTTGTAACACAGAACACAACAAACAGAGACAAACAGTTACAAAATAGGGGCTCACCTCAGCATAATACTGGTCATACTATGTGGTATGACCAGCGCTGGGGTTATTAATAGTGGGATTAACAATAATTTGCTTTCAAATTTTAATTTGTACACTCTTGCTTTCTGTGCCTCAACCAAAGATTCTACGTAATCATCCAACAAAGCAATTTTTATTTTGTTTATCATGTAAGACTTGACTGCCTTGTTAGCTCATTTGTTAGTGTCTCTGCTTCAAGTGATGTAGGGCGTAGGTTCTATTCCCACTCGGGGCAAACATTTGTGTGACGAGCACTTTTGTTCTGTGTCTGGGTGTTAAGTATTTTAAGTAGATCTATTAAAAAAGTATGTATTTACAAACAAAAAAAAAATACTTAAGTATTCTATTCGTTATCTGGTTTCTATGGCATAAAATTTGTTTAAGGATTAAAAATATCTGTGCGAAATAGTCCTAAGATATTGTTATAATTTTGTAAGGAATAATATTTCAATAAAGTAAATTTGTAATAAAGTTTTCTTCAAATTGAATTAGCACCAAATTCTAGGCGTTAATTATTATACGTATCTTTGAGTATACCATGATATTATTATGTGGAGCGATCTTAGAGAACACAGATAATAATTATTATGTCCTTATAGTATATAGTTTTCCATGGCAGACATGAAAAATTTTTAGTAAAAAACATTCACAACTGTTAAACATACGAAATCAAAGGATCCAATCAAACCATGTTCAATTTTGTGCAAGTAGAAACCTTATAGTTAGAAATCAAAGGGGGCATTAATTAAAGAAACAGAATACATACAATGTGCGCTGGTTTCGTAAGAACAAAGCGAGTCATGTTACCGTTCGAATCCCAAACAGAGTCATTTAAACTGACTGTTTAATTTGAGTCAGTACATAAACTTAGTTATGTTAAACAAAAGCGTATATTTATTTCAAGAAATCCGTGTCAGAGCTAAACAATTTACCTTATTTTTTCAATTGACTTGTTGCTATATTACATAACATAAATTTACTACCCAAATGCAAATTGCAATGCATTGACTGCCTTGTTACTGTTTCAAGAGCTGTAGAACGTAGCTTCGATTTCCACTTAGAACCAACATTTGTATGATAACGATAAATGCTTGTTCTGGATCTGGATATATTTACTATAATTATGTTTTTACAAAAAAAAAAGTATGTAAGTTTTCTATCAGTTATCTGGTTCCCATAGTACAAGCTCTGCTTGGTTTGGAGCTAGATGATGCCGTTCGCCCTAGGATATTTATTCACAAATAATCGATGCGTTTTTAATTTAATTTTAACATGTAAAAAATAAAAGTCTTGCGGTTTTTTGTTTTTTGAAAATTAATAATCTTAAATTTTAAAGATCAGTAACAATGTACAATTGTACATATTCTGAAGAATGCATTCTCCTATGTCTTTGACCACGTAAACAGGAGAGTAAATGATAAAATGCCTATATTTTATACTTGAAGTAACTTAGGTACTGCGCAAACTTAAAGAGTTTAATTAAGCAGAATTTCAAGTTCTCTTTCAAACCGAATTATCTAGCTCGAATGAAGTGTTCATTGTGCATGCAAATACAATTAGAATGTCGTTCTTAGTACAAAATTGTTAATAGCCATAATTACCTTGTACTTAGTGTGAACTAGGTTTTTATATTTAGGGTTACCATCTCATTATAATGTGCTAGCAAAAAATGTGTGTTTTTTTTATATTAATCCGATTCTGTACTTTATCAGAAAAATTATCATTACTTGCTAGTTTAATAAATATTCACTTATAATACCACAAGAGCTTCAAAATTATCGGGTATTTCCCGATAGGTTCGTTGCAAACAAATGAAGGAGTCAAGTTTTTCAGGTTAAAAAATCACGAGCGCGAAGAAGCGCGAGTGATTTTTTAACCTGAAAAACTTGACGACTTTATTTGTTTGCAGGGAACCTTGAGGGAAATGCCAGATAATTTTGAAGCTCGTGTGGTATTCGGGGGATTATTTTTCCGTCCCAAATGTCGGCCAATAGAATTGCACCATTCGACGTCACGTGGTACAACGAGAAAATTTTCAAAAAATTATCAGTATAATACCATGTAGGTTGTACCACGTGACGTCGAATGGTGCAATTCTATTGGTCGATATTTGGGTCGGAAAAATAATCATTAAAGTATTTTCACTGACTCCGAGTATAGTGTTTACATAATTAGGCCGCTCTATTTTTTTAAATCTTTGGTTATATTTTTATGGAAATTAGCACACTAAATCTTTTGAGAATTTTCAACAAACATAGGTTTTTTTAAATAAGAAACAGGCTTACGATTGACCGCCATCTCACCTGATGTTAAATAATGATGCGGTCTAAGATGAAGCACGCTTGCCTAGAAGGTAATCACTCTCGGTTTGAAAATACCCAGATATCCTACCCTAGTATAGTCTTACCACTAATGACAGAAAGACAGACAGGCAAACTACTCAAGTACCCCGTTTTCCGTAAGACAATTTTTCGTCTCCACTCTATAAAGCCTTCATATAATGGCTAGAAAATCGATTGTCTATCTTTATCCAGTCAACTTAGAGAACTAATAAAACTGTGCATTTTGAGAAGCTCAAGATTAAGTCCGAGTGGAATCTCAATTCAGTGCACTTGGAAGCTTCAGACGAGAATGCTGCAGACCACGTCCCGTTCTCAATTGTACTCGATAGAATATCTCGAATAAAGAAAATTCTGCTCTTGAAAAGGATCGGTTGATATTTGAAGTCGTCTGGAAATAACATTCAAGTTTGAAATAGGTGATAACGTACATGTTTGTAATAAGTATGTACATATTTTCTATAAACTGCCCTATTAGCTCATTTGGTAATAAAAATTTACGTCGCGGGTTCGATTCCCACCCAGTGCTAAAATTTATGTGACAATAAATGTTTGTTCTGTAAATTAAATTAAAACATCATAAGTAAAAGTAACATTATGAGAAAACCATAACTTAATTTAACTATTTTTTACGTGTCAGTCCGCGTTTGGCCTCCAACTCCCGTGATGGTAAGCGCTGTATGTAGTAGTATGTATGTAATCCTCGGCTGGCAAGCCCAGAAACCGAAACGGACGATGTGCAATCGCCTCACTGTAGTGTGTTCATACCTGAGCATATTTGTATATTAGGGGGATCGTTAGAATCCTTACATCATACCAAATAACACAAATTAATGTATTTATTACAAGCGGACGCCTCGCGGTTTCACGAAAACGTTTCAGGAACGAAAAGTAGCCTATGTCACCCGGAGATAGTGTAACTTCCCACTGGTGAAAGAATTTTTAAAATCGGTCCAGTAGTTTCAGAGCCTATTCAATACAAACAAACAATCAAATCTTTCCTTTTTATAATAGTATAGATAGGGCATACGTGATTTTCTTTAATGTTTTTTATTAAACTTGTTCAATTTAAGAATGAAAACGTGTCAGTGCATTTTTAACATAGATTGTTTTCAAATTTGATTACCTACGACACACTTGAAGTCTTGAAGTGATGTACAATGAACATCTGTGTCTATTTCTAGTTAGTAAAAAAACACCCAAAGATGCAGATAAACCATCGCTTTAATAATATTATATAGTGTGATGGAACACTTTACCGTTCTAACGCTGTTAGCTTTTGTCTCAAAACACTATCGTACTTATAAACCTACCGGAAAATGTAATCTAACTCCTTTACTGAGTAGTTTTTCCGCCCACTACGAAATACGTGACAACCTCGCTGTCTCGCGTAGAAGCGAATTAGTTTTCGTCGAGTAAGACGGGTGGTACGAATTGCATTGGAGTTAGTATTATATTACCATTGTTTTGTAACTTTAACCCAAAGAATCCCATGTACCTAAGATAAGATAAGTAAGATTTAATTATATTGACATAATTATTTTATATGTCACATATTACTTCATTGACATTTTCATTTTCATTGTTTTGACATATGTTATGATTTTGACATTTTTAAATATGAATGAAAAAATGACCAACGATTACGTATTTCATTTATTTCACTGCCTTCGTACTATTACCTAGCTCTATTTCTAATATTTTTTTGTAAATACTCATCTGACGGAAAACGACATCACGGCGAAAGAACACAGACTTAGAAGTCCAAGAAATTATATTAGCCCACATTAAAGTTTACAGGAAACGATAAAGCATTCAAGTCTTTGACGGTTCACATTCAAAAGTTAAACTTTATATGAGGCAAGTAATTATGCATTATCGAGATGATGTTTACGAATTTCCTGACGTACCTAATTTCTAGTTCTTTTGTTTCGTTTCTATTTCAGTTTTCCGCAGAATTCAAGAATCCTTATTTAATGATATTGAAAATGGTACTAACATTTAAATAAACTGAATAAAAACTTTAATTTCATATATAAGTAGATACCAAGGCTAGGTGAAAATGTTTTAAGATAGAATACTATACAATCTACACTTTTATGTGTACATAGTTTGCGACGCTACTCGTGCCACGCCTATTCTTTATTTAATGGTGCGAAACAAATATTGACAAATGCGTAGCAAATTTGAACGTCATGGCCATAGGGATGATATACTACAAATTAGTCATATACAAACTAACGTTGAATACAAATAAACCCATTCTATAACGGCGTAAATCGTTGTTTGTAACATTTAACGATACCTGTGTGAGCGGAGACATTTTTAAAATTGTCTTTGCTCTCGGTTTAACTAAACTCATTAAGTATATCTTGTAACTTAGCCGTCAATCATGATGAGAAGAATAAGAGAAATAGTGAACCAAGAGTATGTATTATAAGTATGTATTTACAAAAAAAAAGTATTTGTGTATCTGACTTCCATCACACAAGCTCTGCTTAGTTTGGGGCCAGATGGCGCTGTTTGTATAATCCCACGATATTTATTTATTTATTAAGAGCTGTGTTTTCTAATACAAAAAAAACATGTTTTACTTTTTTTTCTCGTAGAGGTCTCTGAAACTATGAATATCTAACATATATTTATCGTTTCTTCAAAAAGGATTGAAGAAACAAAGTTATAAGGCGAGTATAAGTGAATAAGCCAGTAAGAGCAATAAGCGAACATAACATATTCAAATTGAAAACGTTTTAAATTACAATACCTAGTTCATTTTTTTACGAACACAATCATTATGTACTATATTATTGTCATCACTTCAAACTTGATCACTAAAGTGGACCAGTGATAGCCACAGATATAGCCGTGTCCGTGATTATGGATGGTTGGTTAGGCCGTGCCTTTGTGAGGTCGGATTCACTGTTCGCTATAACAATAGCCATCACAAACCAAGTTAGTGGCGAAAAACCTCACTGTAGCTGACACATTTGTATCCACGTAATCTCTCAATAGTATAAAACAAGTAGCGATGATAGCTCAGTGGTTAGCGCGGTCGGTTCGCTTGCCGAAGGGCATGGATTCAACAATGAGCTTAAGCTGCCGGTGAAGGAAAACGTCTTGAGGAAACCATAACATGGTGGTAGAGTACTTTCTGGTACTCGGCTGGCTAGCTACCAACCTCAAGTTGAAAATCTGTCGCCAAGCATCTAATGGTGTGTTCCGGCAGCCTCACTTGAGAGCCGGTTCCATTCCAGGCTAGGTATGCTTTACCATCTTCGACCACACCTTCACTTAACATCAGGTGAGCTGTAGTCAAACACCTAGCCTGTAAACCATAAAGAAAAAAACAATTTTTGTTTTCCTTATGCGGGATTACTCACGATTAATTATACGGATACTCTGACTATAGTTTCGGGCACATGCGGTGGCCTTCATCATGGAGACAAAGCTGAATGCAACGCGCGCGCGGCGTCATCTTGCTTCGCACTGCGGGCCGCTGCGCATGAATAATCGTGAATAATTGCGCATAAGTAAAACAAAAACGTGTCAAAACCACGTCAGTTTCCATAGTATAAAACAAGTCAACGCGACAACTACGCGACGGATTTAGATACAGTTCTTCAATATTTTATAAATTATAGTCAAAATTATGTACAAGATCAGATTTTAATCAAGTCGCCAAAATAACAATATATTTCCCGTACAGAGTCGGGTCGCTAGGACACTAAAAACATAATATTTTATAATTAACCATTCTAAGAACCCAATTAAAAATTCCCTTAGCCCATTTCACAACTCTCAGGTACGAAACCTTAAAAGCGTACTCAGTACGCAACTTCCACATATGCTTACAAAACTTCTTTCTACGAAAATACAACGCTACTTACTTACTAATTAATGCTTTTGCTAACGTTCTCTTGATTAGCAGGTGTGCGATTTCATGTTTATGTTTTACTCATAACAAATTAATTGGATCGCTTAAGTTAATAACATACCTTGTTATTGAAGCTTCTCCTTGTTTTTCTCCACGAAATAAAATGCCAGCCATAACGATACTGAGTACTGAGTACAAATACTAAGTCAATTAAAGTAATAACATCGTCATCCTACTATAATATTATAAATGTGAAAGTCTGTATGTTTGAACGTTTAGATGTTTGGGTGTTTGTAACTCAATCACGCAAAAACGGCTGAACGGATTTGAATTAAATTTGGCATTCACATAGCTTATTACTTGGATTAACATGTAGAATACTTTTTAAATCAGGTTTTATTTATTTTATTTGAAAGCTCATGCATTTACCGATTGACAGATTCAGATTGACAGATTGACTTCATTCATTCGCTCATTCATTCATTCGTTTATTAAGTAATTCGTTCATTCATTTTGAGATTGATAGACTTCATATAATATCTTCAGTATTTTTTAAACTTTCGGACATGTAGTTTTTCTCACGATGTTTTTCTTAGCATTTGAAGCGGCAATACGTACATAACTTGGAAATTAAAGAGATGCGCGCCGTGAGATTTGAACCCAGGACCTCCAAATAAGAAGTCAGATGATCTCCTAACGAGGCTGCCGAAACTTAAATGAAGGAATGCATAGAACAAATTCACTACTTTTTATTTCAGTTTAATTTGAACTTACCTGCGCTACAAAAAGGTTTACATCTTTAGAAATGGTATTGAATTCTCCAATTATATATTCCAGTCACAACGTACAAAGTGTCAGTAATTTTTGCTTTAAACCAAAAAAATAAATTTTAAAAAAAAAAAGTAAAAGTATAATATTTAAATATCATAGAGAGTGTTTTACTATATAAACATTTTTTTGTTTTCGCTTTCGCAATTTCTACATTCTGCCAGTTTACAACATTTTAAAATCATAAGGTTAACGCGTAAACATTGTGAAACAATGAGAGTCACATTTCAGTTGAGCAAGTTACAGTCAAGTCCAATTCACGTCGCTCTGAAATTGTGGAGACATGACTTAATTTGTGTCTTTCTATAGTATACATAGGTGGGGTATTATTCAACACGCGGTTGGCTAGTTACCATTTCTAGTTGATCTCTTGCATAGCACATATTGTATTTTGTCTGGTAACCTCTCTTGGGAGCTAATTATAAGCCAAGTTGTGTGTGTTTGCGTATTTTGATACTTAACATCATACAGGTTTATCTCATAATCTTCAGACATGCTTCTAGTAGCCTGTCTTATTGTTGTGTGTGACATTTCCCGATATCTAAAAGTTGATAGAACATTGTACCATTTAACATTTAACCCAACATCCTACTTCCTACTATCCTACTACTAATATTATAAACACGAAAGTTTGTAAGAATGTATGTTTGTTACTCTTTCAAGCAAAAACTACTGAACGGATTTGGATGAAATTTGGTATGAAGGTAGCTGAGACCCTGGATTAACACATAAGCAACTTTTTATCCCGAAAACATGTAGCGGATAACACGCAGCTATTTTCTAATATATAAAAATGAACGTTCGTTCGTATTTTATGCGATGTGTACCGTTTACCCAATAGGGATGAAACTTGGACAATTTATCGCTTACACACGCGCAAAATTTATAGGCATAGTACAATTGGTTTTTTTAACGCGCCTAGCTAATAAAATATCAACTCATTCTAATAGCTTCTTTCTTCAAAAAGTTAACAGCAACAATTACTTTCAGATATTAAAAACAAGTCTTTTATATCAATGGTAATGAGGTCCCAAAAATAGACAAGTCAAAATAAATAGCTTCCCGGCATACAATTAAAAAAGGTTCCGACTTGTCAACGGCAAGGGAAAGATGCGGTACAAAGGTTGCTTATCCCTTGTCCCTTTAGAAATGTCCTTTTGACAGAGTCTAATTTTCTACATGAAAATAATGTTCAGTACTTTCCTTTTTACGAAGCTCACAACGTATTCAGTTAAATTTAAAAAAAAGAACTTATAAACATTATTGTGCTCCATAATTTTTTTAAACTATTACTAAGATTAATTGTAGAAAAAATTCGAAAAATCAAACCCCAAAAAAAAGAAATCTGAAATAAAAGACTACAAATTACTGCGCTTAAATATATATTCAAATTAAATATCTCATTAATGTATAACTTATTCTATAAATAATCATTTTCTTCCCTCTGAAATAAAAAAATAACACGTCTGAGGTCGTTTAGAAGATGTCATTTTTAGCAATTATGCTTAGTTAAAGGTATATCGAAAGCTGTTTTGGTTTTCTGATGTAAACAATAAAAAGTTATCTTATGTAGATATGAACTTATTTCGTAATTCTTCAATAGAGCTTATTTTTGACATTGACAATGCAACCCGCTATAGGAGCAAATAGGAACCCACTGCTCCAATTTTTATACGTATACGTATAGTTTAAATAATACGTAAATACGCTATTCCCTCTGTCACAAAAAAGTTTTAAGTACAATGTATATTAAAATCATCAAACTTACTATTGAAATTCTTGACTTTCTTCAAAAGGTCTTCATAGTAGTTCAATTCTTTTTTTTCTGTGGCCAAATACAAACATTTTTTAACAACTGCGTAGAGTCAATCATAACAATTAGTGCTTATTAAATCATCATTAAATGTATGAATGGATTGGCATCAATGGAAACTAAAAGTAACGAGTAATTTTTCATAGAATATCGATAATTGTTTTTTCGTAAATAATTATGAGTGATTTTGTTTTATTATATTTATTTTTTTATGTAAATCATAATGATACGAACGAGACGCTCTCCTGATGGTAAGAGGTAACGCCTGTCCATGACCATTGCAGCGATACACATAATTTTGAGTAACAAAACAAAGTCCAGGGCATCACTGCTTTGAGACTTTCGATGGTTAGCCTCAACAGCCCAGTAATTTCGCTAGCTGCAGTACCCTTCAAACCGGAACACAGTAATGTTTACACACTACTGCTTGGCGGCAGAATATCTGGTACTGCGGTGGTACCTACTTAGATGACCTTCTGCTAAGGAGATCTACCACCAAGATAATGCATAGAAGCTAGCATTAAGAAGTTATTATCTAATTACATCTAACCTTGTACATTAATTAAGCCTAAAGATATGAAATTGTTTTACCTTCTCGGCTTATTTGATCCCCTGAGGAAAAATTTTCATTTTATTTCTGATATATGAAATATAAACGGTATAGTCCCATAGTAAATTATTTTAAATTATCACACAAATATTTATTCGTTCAAAATTTGTGTATGTATAAACTGTCTGCTGCCTTAGTCGTAGTGCAGCTGCCAGTGCTCTCCCTTTAACAGAGTATGAGTGGAGTAACAATAATTAATATATTAAAAATAATAAATAATTTATCATCATAGCATTTTTACTTACTAAATGTATCTTTGTAGTACTTCTCGTCCAATTTTCCTGTGAACAAAAAAAACCATAGAAATGATTCTCATTATTGTAATAGCATACATTATATATGTGTATAATTATATATTATACATTTACTTTTTTATTTTGAATACATACCAAGGTATTTGTGGTATTTCTGCAATTCTGAAAATTAACTTTGCTTGAAAATAAGTTAATGAAGTACGAGTCAAATGTTTGCAGCTAGAATTTAACAGTTATTACTTTTTAGGTAAACGAATAGTTATTACATTTAATTTAGTTTGATGTCTCTAACGCGAGATGGACTCACATTATAACACATAATCTGGTTTGTAATTTTTTTTACAATAAGTTTCCTTCCTGTACATTAGAAAGTTAAGACTAGAGTATATTTGAATATGACTCCCTAAAAGTGTTACATACTTTAGTAATATTTGTAATTGTTTATCATTACTATATTAATTCTAGAACCGTCATCTAATTGTACGTTCTAAAACAATGCAAACAAATACAATCTTAGTACTAATTGATTACCTCTGCTGATATCGGAATCAGATTCCGAGCTAGTGCCCATGCTGATCGGTACATCCGGTAGATGCTTGTTCCCTGCGAAAAAAATAGTAAACAAAACTGTACAAGAGCCATACACATAAATAAATATCTTAGGACATTTCACACAGCGCCTTATCTAGCCCCAAACTAAGCAAAGCTTGTACTACGGGAACCAGCTAACTGATAAATATGTACTCACACACTTTTTTATAAATACAGACCAGACAGACACAGAACAAAGATTTGTGCTCGTCGCATTTATCCTGAGTGGGAATCGAACCCATGCCCTACAGATTCACTACCAAATGAGCCAATCAGGCAGTCAATAAGCCAACTGAGCAGTCAATGAGCCAGGATGATACATGACTACATAAATTTGTACAGCTCAGATTAAAAAGTGGTTGTAGAGTGTAATTTTGAAAACTTATCAGAATACATTCTTGTTTGTATTTTCTCAGTTAAAAATCTAAAGTCACTGCAAATGAAAGCCGCCGGCTTGGTGGGTTAGCCCGCCCGGTTTTATTTTGAAATAATCATGTGTGAATTGAGCTTTTTTTTTTTTTGACAGGCTAGTTGTTTGACCACAGCTCACCTGATGTTGAGTGAAGGTGTGGTCGAAGATGGTATATCACACCTAGCCTGGAATGGAACTGGCTCTCAAGTGAGGCTGCCGGAGCTTCACGTGAACATTGCCGTTCTATGATTAACGTAAAGTAACTTTCTTCAAAACTTAATTCTGATGCTGGTATTTTTCTTTTTTTTTTTTTTATTTAGTTAGTGCCGGCGGGTTACGGTACTTGATACCAAAACTTAGGTGTTGATATTACATGAAAGTGGTAAAGTAAAGTTTCTTAGGTCTGTAATAATAGTTAATTTAGTCATACCAATTTCGTCATTAAAGATTAAATCAAAATCAAGTTTGGTTTTTGCAGCATTTTTGTTTTTGGTAGACGCCTCCAATAAAGAAAATATAATTATCTGAAATAAAATACAGTAAAGTTAAACAAAGCTTATGAAACAAGGTAACAGTCAGAAAAAAACAATTTTTTATACATGAATGAACAGGCATAACGTGTAGTGTGGAACCATTTTATTAATCACGACTGTTAATAATTAATGTGTATCACTCTGACTGACTTTGAGTAATTAAATTTCAACGCTCTTTTTGCCAATTAATTTCATACTCCACTGCAAATAATTAACTTAGTGTGTGTTTTATTGCTTTGGTTAATTGTGTGATTGGTCATTAAAAATGCTGATCATCTGGCACAAAGATTTTTTATACAATTAATGAACAAATGAAACTGACGTGGTTTTGACTCATTTTTGTTTTATTTATGCGGGGTTATGTTCGTATTGCCGATAACTTGAAAAGGTGAAGGAAAACATCGTGAGGAAACATACATGTCTGAGAGTTCTTAAAAAACTCCTCGTCTTGATGTCTGCCAACCCGCACTTTGTCAGCGTGGTGGCCTTATCCTCCTCACAATGAGAAGAGACCCGCGTCCAGCAGGGGCCAGTTAATTAAAAATACATGGCTGACTTGGAATTTAATCGGATACTCCGATTATGGTTTCGGCCACATACGGTGGCCTTTTGCATGGAAACAAAGCTCAAAGCTGAGTACAATGCCCGCGCGGTCTTGTCATCCAGTAAAGACGTAACGAGATGTGTGAAATGTGAAGCAGATGTTAAGTAGGTAACAGTGTGATCATTTGATCTTGCTAAGCATACATGAAGTCTACCGCCATTAAACGTGACAGTGATCAAAGATGGTAAACACATCTAACGTGGAATGGGATAGTACATAACACAAAAAGTTTTGTTACATTTAAAAAAATTAGAGATGTTATAAGTAAGAGAGATAGTTTAAATAAGTGTTCAAGTTTAGCTTACGCATTTCCATCTTCCCAACAACAAAAAGAAACAGTAGATTATTTCAGCTCAACTAACTACCAAATTTTTCTACCAAAACACAATCCTAACATTATTTCGTCTGGTAAGTTTTAAAATTGCGAACAATTTATGAGCACGTCAACGCGTATACCTTCCGGAAAAGAAAATTTGTCCAATTTCTCGATGTTTCTTTTGAGTTAAAAGAAACTTTATCTCCGTGTACTTATAGTAGATTTTTCTGAAACAATTTTGTAAAAATGTTTAGCAGTAAAACAATACAAACAGAATTGTGTTGAAAACGGAGCAAATAAAATTGTTTTCGTAGAGATGTGCATAATGGTTGAACGCGAAATGTTGGGACACGCTTTATTTTCAAAAGCTTTGTGTTTTAGAACTTAATTTTCATCATTAATAGAGGTTTATTTACGTACTCCACACTTTACATTGTACATTGAATATTAACTATTATCAGCAAATGTAGAAAAATGGTTACTTTATAGAAACTGCTTAGAAACAGTTGTGTGTAAACATTATTGTGTTATAGTTTGAAGGGTTGTAGCGAAATTACAAGGCTGTCGAGACTAATCGTCGAAAGTCTCAAAGTAATGAGCGCCTAAGAAGCGATGTCCTAGACTTGTTTGTTCCTCAAAACTCTAGCTACCGATCCACTATAATGGGCATGCGTTGTGTCTAGTCCATCAGGAGAGCGCTTCGTTCGTCTCATTATCAAAATAACAAATATTTTAATTACCTGAAAACTATATAAATGTCAAATAGTAAATTATTAATATCGATTCACAGTAATAGATACTCGCGTAAGTTTTCGGTAGAAAAAAAAAAGTATTTATGAGCAAAAATCAACAAATTGGTGTTCTATAGAACTTATGAAATAATTAAAATCAAACAAACAATAATTATAAGTAGCAAAAATATGAATTAACCTCGTTGCATGGGATTAGATATTAACTTTTTTAACTACCCTCAATTTTATGTTTGAATGAGTACTTATTAATAAAATAATCTGCTGACCCCAAAGTTTTAAAAACATTACAAAGCGATTTACTATTGGAATTACTAATATATACAGTTATTTTGCTTATGACAAAAAATAAACAAATCAAATTGAATCACAAACATCATCCTGAGTCCAACAACAAAAATGAGTCATACACAAATCGTAATTATTTTCCTTAAGTTTATAACCACCTCATAACTACACTGTAATGTCCTCAGTCACATCTTGATAGTCACTTTAACAGGGTTATCCACGCGCAAAGTACGAAAATAATTAAAAACACATCAGCCATATAGATTAGAGACGGGCAGATTCCAAACTGTGTATAGACTAAAAAACGAACAATAAAATGCTATTCTAATAAAAAAATATTCTTACGGCGTATATTTTTTTATTTTTTTATTTATTATTGACAAGCAAGGTGATTGACCACAGCTCACCTCATGTTAAGTGTGGTTAAATATTATAAACACATTTAGCCTGGAATGGAACTAGCTTTCAGGTGAGGATACTAACTGTTAGGTGCTTGGCGACAGATTTTCAACTTGAGGATAGCCAGCCAACCGAGTTACCTAAAAATGCCCCACACTCATGCTATGGTTTCCTCACGATGGTTGTTTCGCCAGCACTCAAAGCTGATTGTTAGAATTTACTTTACAGCTTTCGACGTTCAAACCAACCGCGTTAATTACTGCGTTATTATCGCTTTCCTTTCTTTCATCAATCTCTTCAACAATTATGATACATTTCGCTCTGTCGCTTCTCTAAGTTTGGCTGGTTTTACGAAATCTTCCCAAATACGGTACATCTGTGTAGTTTTGAACTTTCTATGTTCATGATGAAACCGAGAAAAAATCACATTACTGCTTTGTATTATTTTAAAAAAACTATCCCTTTCTAGAATTCTGCATTAGAATTCCAAGTTACTGACCATATATTTTATATTTAAAGTAGGTATACCTAATTTGTAATGGCAATATTTTCGTGACCTTGTATTCTGGCTTTTTATGGTCCGTGGTTCCACTCTAGAAGATTGGCAGACCCTTCTTCAGTTTGTAAACAGTATCGATTCAGTAGGAACTAGGAAAGATGAAAGTCCATTGGAATTTTCCACGTTATAGGAACATTTTTTTTTCATAAAAATACAGGTTATAAGCAAATAACAAATTACATAATATGCAATTTTTCAATATAAGATTTGTCAGTCAATAAGTATTAAATTGCCATCACCAATGAAAAATACTAAGCTAGCGCAATAAATTAACAAAAATTAAACCAGTCACAAAATCAAAACATTTTATTATCTCTGTTATTGCACTAGCACGACTTTTATTGGAATAACAGAGGTCGTCAACCTATCGTTTACGATAGTGAAATACTTTCAGTAATAGTTTTCTAATGGAAATCAGCTAGGATACTAAAGCAGAGCGGAGACGGATATGGATATTGAATAACTAGATAGGGCAATGAACATTTGGCCTACATAGCGTGAACCGTTCAATGATTACAATACCTAACTGCAGTACTACGACTTCTATTGTCATCAGTTGTAAGCAAGTTATAAGTAACTCAACATTTCCAATTGTGTTAGATATACAGTCTACGGTGAACAATAAAGATTTTAGATATCTATTCCACTGACGGTTATACAAGAACGGCAAATTATATCGCTGCGCTTGGCAAGCATACGTAGAGTCTTAGTTACTACTGCTAACTATCGATCACATTGCCAACTCGATTTTCTTTAGAACGATACAATAGATTTATTCTTCAGCAAATTGTTACAGAGTCTTTGATGCCTAATCTTTATGTTATTCGATACTTTGTTTTGTTTTTTTATTTATGTTTAACATATTTAGTAACAGTCAAAGTCTAGCTTGGTGTAGTCCGTTCCGGTCGAGTCTAGTCATGCCTTATTAACGCATTGGACATTTTATTGTAAGCTTTGGTATAATTTTTGTAGCAACACGGAATGTCATCTTTCACCACATTATATCACTTGGTCACACTTACGCTTGTAAAATGCGACACTTTATGAATAAAATGTTACTATTTTTGTACATAAACACTTGAAAAACACAAGTTTTGTAATAAAATACAATAAGGTGTCACGATTCTTTCCGCGATCCCGCCAAAACTCGTAGCTTAGTACATTTAAACGTTACTAAACTTAATGACCTGAAATCCCTTATCTCGGTTGTTAAAAATTCATCAGCCAGCTCAGTCCCTGACGAGATCAACTCTTCAATAGAAACGTAGACTAATTTAAATTATAATAACATCCCCATACCCAATTGAACACTGCACAGTCAATTAAACTTTAAATTGGTTTCGCTACGTCACCGGTCAGTTTGTGTTTTCAGATAGTTTTCACGTTATTTCAATAACATTTTATTTTGTTGAACGTCAAGGCTTCCATTACTTACATAACTTTATATATCTATATAAACGTACAAAATATTGTAGTGAAATTAATTTTTTGTCTATTTTTAGGTGATGCGATATTTCGAGTTTACGAAAAATGTTTTTATTTACATTTGTAAATTTAAAACAAACAAAGCGTTCATCTGATCGTAAAGGATAATGCCTGTCCATGTGCATTACAATGGTTCGTAAAAATTTAACCACCAAAAAATGACCAGGGCATCGCCGCTTTGGTGTTCATTCGATATTTGTTGTTAATCAGTCCTGTGAGTACGTTTCAAATCGGAACACTGTAATGTTTACACACTACTACTTGGCACGGAAAATCTGCATTAGTACCTACTCGTACATGGAAAACTTAAAGAAATCTACGACCACTATCACCGTTTGTGAGACAATATTTTTTTCGGAGAAAATGGAATTCAATTTTTATTTTTCTAGTTAAAGACACTGACTATAATTTATAGTAATAGTTTAATTTAAATCGTAAAGCCTTCACGCATTTTCTTACGCCTATTACTTATTACTTTACTCCTTACTTAAGTATATGCGTGTACCTCATTAGGTACGTAGAACAAAAGGAACTAATTTGTTCAACCTAGACCCTTAACATGTCAAATTAATATGACCATTTTAACGTATAATAATATGTAGATCCTGAGACTTTCCAATCTCTCGTAGTAATGTGACAGAGAGGCAAAATACGTGCATACTTGCGGGTAATGATGTGGAACTTGGAGATAAAAATTGGAAAAGAAAGGCTAAACGCTGATAAATTTTACGGGCATCATACACTGACACAGCCTTATTTCACTTCATATAAAAGCTTATATTGCACAAATTTGTTGATTTCAAGAGTTTTGGCGTGAACGCAGAAATATATTACGCCACAAAAACTTGTATTTTTTCGAATCTTCATAGATAGATATATAGATAGAAAAGCTTTATTGTGCACAACAGAAATAGAAAAATGTACAGAAATATATATAAATAATGTATCTAAATCTTATGAGCTAGTGCCACAAGCAAGTGTTACTAGAGTTTATATTAAAAACAAGAGTTTTATTTAATAAAAGTGCCGTTTTTAATCATATTTCAATATTATTTGTTTAGTCATAAATTATACACTAAACCGTAGACAAGTGATTTAATTTTGTGAATGATGTATTTTGGTATATTTGTCAAAACTATTTAGAATGTTGTAGTAAAATTACCTCTATTGCTACTTCATTAGAGCATTAATTTGGCAATGTTTTACTTTATGATACAGTCATAATTTATTCGTTTTTATCACGATACCCTTGAAAATATGACATACTTGTCATTGGATGAATGCACAAAGTAGGATGTCTAAAATAAAGAGAAAAAAAATGTATTTACTTTCTGTCTATTACATTTTTTCAGCTCCCTACGTTCTCATATGTCATCCCTCAGAAACGAAACGTTTTTCTAGAATAAACGTGAGCCACATTTAAAAGCTATTTCCGTTCCAAATTTAAATCAAACCCGTTTAACCGTCACAGAGTGGCGAAATAACAAACACCCACATACACCTACCTACACTTCAACCCTAACTACGACATTTAATATATTAATAGTAATAAAATACGGTGTCTCAACATGGACATTATGGATTCCGTACTTAAGTTTTTTTAAATTTGCGTATAGATTTCCAAACCTACGTCACAGAGATTTCGGAAGGCGAAAATTGTGAATCTACACAAATGTCTGGAGAAGAAATCCAATGAAATAAATATTTACCAACCCAGACCAGCGTAATGGAATAACGCAAAACCCCTCGTGGTAGACCTATGTGTATCCAACAGATGTCAATAATTATTTACATTGTGCTTAGTAAAATAAGAGGTTTTTTATGTGATAGTAACGCTTGACAGATGTTAAGAGATAAACCCTGTCCATGATCATTGCAGTTGCATCCAGAACTACGAGTACCAAAACAAAGTCATCCATTACTTTGCGACATTTGATGTTAGTCTTAAAAGCCCTGTAATTTTATTAGCGGCAGTACCTTTAAACAGAAACATTGTAATGTTTACGCACTACCGCTGGGGGCAGAAAGGCTGTAGCTATATTTTGTCACACACAGGGCAAGCTGACTAGCCATCGAATGTCTCAAAGCAATGAGTGCCAAAGCAGTGATGTCCAGAACTTTATTTTACTACTAAAAGTTCTGTATATCGCTGCAAGAGAGAAAGCTGGAGAGCTTATCTTTCGTCTCAAAAATTTTACACAAAAAAACATAACACCATAATAATAGTATATGTATATATAACACTTAGACAAATACAATAAAAAGTGGTGTAATAATCTATCCCATTAATATTATAAATGTGAAAAAGTTTAAAATAAAATAAAAAATTAATAAATAAATAAGCAGAGCTTGTGTGATGGAAGTCAAATAACTGATAGAATACATAAATATTTTTTTTTGTAAATGCTTACTTGTAATACATAATTACCGAACGCCCAGACACAGACCAAACATTTGTTCATACATAAAATGTTTATCCTGACCGGAAATCGAACCCACGCCCTTCAGCTCTTAGGCAGATATACTACCAATAAGCCAACAGGGTTGTCAAAAGGCTGTGATGGATGGATGGGTGGGTGTTTGTTGCTCCTTCACGAAAAAACTACTGCACGGATTTAGATAAAATTTGGTGTGAAGGCAGCTGAGACCCTAGATTAACATATAGGCTACTTTTTAACCCGAAAACATGTAGCGGGTAACACTGCGGGGCGCAGCTAGTATCTATCTAAATAAAAATCATTCGATGTTCGTTGGTAAGAGTATAACTTGAGACCGGCTAAACCGATTTAGATGTTTTTTAAATGATCATAATACTTTGAATGAGGTTTACATATATATTATATATGTATGCACAAGTTTTAGCGTTACTGCACCGAGTATAAAATACCGGGTATTCAGCTACACAATAAAACTTAAAAATGCTTTCGCTTTTGTGTCCAGTGCGACAAAAAGGATAGCTCACGAGACGCAGATTAGTTGTCCATCCGACTTGTCGTATCTCTCCTACCCAGGATACACCCTGGAGCACAATTTCAGACCACGTGCGGGCGTATGTGTTTACGCTCGGGATGACATCTGCTTTCTGCGTCTCCAAAAATTTGAAGACCGTTCCTTCTCTGTGCTCTGGGCACTCGTGGATACAGGCACTGAGAAAATTCTTTATGCTTGTGTCTATCAATCGCACACTGGAGACCAGGAGACAACCAGGCTCACAGATTACCTCAGTGAGGCGGCGGATGCGGCTCAGCTTAGGTACCCTACAGCTCAATTAGTGTTCCTGGGGGATTTTAACGGCCACCACAAAGAGTGGTTGTTCCCATACCGGGACACTGACCACGCTGGGTTAGAGACACGCAAGCTTGCTTTAGCGTTTGATCTCACCCAGTTGGTCCAAGACGCTACCCGGGTGCCTGATGTTGAGTCGCACACAGCCTATTGCCTGGACCTTCTGCTGACAACTGATCCGGACCGCTACTCTGTGTCGGTTTCTTCGCCGTTAGGTAAGTCCGACCATTGTCTGGTGAAGTCTGTATCGGTTTATTCTCCGCCCGATCCTAGCCCTACTGGCTTCCGGCGGATATGGCGATACAAGTCAGCAGATTGGGATGGGATGCGGTCTTTCTTTGCATCCTATCCTTGGCAGCCTGTATGCTTCTCTTCTGGTGATCCTTCGACCTGTGCGGAAGCCGTGACGGATGTGTTGCGCTTGGGGATGGAATATTTCATTCCATTCTCTGACGTACCGCTGTCCAGTAAAGCTCGACCGTGGTTTGGCCCTGACTGTGGACGCGCTGAAGCGCTAAAACATCAGGCTTACCTGGCATGGGTCGATGCTCGAAACCGTAAGGCAAGTGACTTACACTTAAAGAAGAGAGCCTTTAACAGAGCTGCCAAGTCTTGCAAAAAGGTACTGCAGAGGGCTCGCTTTGACCACATTAGTCGAATAGGGAACAAACTAGCTTCTTGCCCCGCGGGCAGTAAAGCGTTTTGGTCCCTAGCTAAATCGGTTGAAGCGAACTTCTGCCGCCCCTCGCTGCCTCCACTGCTGAAATCTGACGGGTCGCTGGCTCACACCGCTGAGGAGAAGGCAAACTTGTTTGCTTCTCTCTTCGCGGAGTCTTCACGTTTAGATGCTGGTAGCGCCAGGCCTCCAACCCTACCCGGCGGCGGATCCATAATGTGTGACATAAAAATTCGCCAAAAGGAGGTTCGCAGAACGCTGCGCAATCTGGATGTGAACAAGGCCAGTGGCCCTGATGGTATCTCAGCCATTGTTCTGAGAACTTGTGCGCCTGAATTGTCTCCCGTACTTACACGCCTTTATCGTCTCTCTCTTGAGAAAAATCAACTGCCTAAATCGTGGAAGCTTGCTAACGTACAGCCTGTGCCCAAAAAAGGTAGTCGCGCCGACCCTGCTAACTATCGTCCTATTTCAGTCACCTCCATTCTTTGTAAAAGCATGGAGCGTGTGCTTAACAATAGACTCCTGACGTACCTGGAAGCCAATGACCTCCTCAGTGACCGTCAGTACGGCTTTCGCCGAAACCGGTCCACTGGGGATCTTCTAGCGTACGTCACGCATATCTGGAGTGAGGCCATCGAGAAGCACGGAGAATCGCTTGCCGTTTCTCTCGATATCTCGAAGGCCTTTGACAGGGTCTGGCATGATAGCCTTATTAGCAAGCTTCCTTCGTACGGCTTGCCTGCTGGTTTTTGTGCATGGATATCAGACTTTCTGAGGGACCGATCGATACGAGTAGTTGTTGATGGCTGCTCGTCAGATCAGTTGGCTATTAATGCCGGAGTTCCTCAGGGGTCAGTGCTCTCTGCAACGCTCTTCTTGCTGCATATCAATGATCTGTTAAAGCCCCAGTATCTTTGGGTATGCAGACGACAACACAGTTGTAGAGAGCTACACATCCGATGCACGAGCCAGCGGGTCACAGATTCAGTCTCTGAGAGAGGCGATGGTTGAACGCATGGACTTGACCCTGAAGGCAGTCTCCGATTGGGGCGATGCCAACTTGGTCAAGTTCAATGCTACCAAGACCCAGGCGTGTTTGTTTTCAGCAAAAAAGAAGCCTTTTTTGCTGTCTCCTTCTTTCCGAGATGTATCCATTCCCATAACTGACAGCCTCGAGTTGCTGGGAGTCTCTCTCTCGACGACTCTTAATTTTGGGTCATTTATTGAGTCAAAGGCCCAACTAGCCGCAAAGAAGCTTGGCATCCTCTCTAAGGTGAGACAGTACTTCACACCTGAACAACTACTCAGCTTATACAAAGCCCAAGTAAGATCGTGTGTGGAGTACTGTTCGCACCTATGGGACGGCTCTGCCAAGTACCAACTTGAGGCATTAGAGTCGATCGAGAGACGTGCCAGGAGGTTAATTGGCAACGACGCTTTACTAGAGTCTCGGCTTCAAAGTCTCGAGCATCGTCGTAGTATTGCCAGCCTGTCAGTTTTCTACCGGATACATTTCGGAGAGTGTGCACTTGAGCTGCACAATTTGGTTCCACCTGCACCTTTCTTTTACCGGACGGCCAGACAAACGAGACCAAAACGTCATCCGTACATGGTGGATGTTCCCCATGTACGCACAAAGCGTTTTGACTCCACATTTTTCATTCGCACAGCGAGGTTGTGGAACTCTCTGCCGGAGTCTGTGTTCCCTGTTAGGTACAATATTGGCGTCTTCAAATCTAGAGTAAATAGGTTTCTTCTAGGTAAGCGTGCTCCATCTTAGACCACACTACTGTTTAACATCAGGCAGAGTGTGGTCAAACGCGAACCTATTTTGTATAAAAAAAAAAAAAAAAAAAAAAAAAAGCTCTCCGAAATGATGTCGCCGATTTCTCAAATTTTCAGAACTAACTTTCTGTGACGGATTATTTAGCCAAGTAATTTATTTTCCATTTGTCCCGCCATAAGCTAAGTCATCAGGAACATGCGTGACGTCACAGTTCGATAGTTAATTACATTCCGACGTATACCCGATTTTCCACTAATTGGACGACAGAAACTACTTAGCGCTTAAATAGGATAATGAAAACATACCTATGTATCATATTTATGTTTAGGCTGCCTTATTAGCTTATATGCTTATTTAGTAGTGGCTTCAAAAGTGTGGGTTCGATTCCCACTCAGGACAAACATTTATGTGACGAGCAATAAATATTTGTTCCGTGTCTGTGTGTTCTATATGACGTATTTACAAAGAAATATATAAGTATTCTATCAGTTAGGTATCTGGTTTCCATAGTACATGCTTTTCTCAGTTTGGGTCTTATTGGCACTGTGTGAAATGCCTCAGGATATTTATTTATTTGTAGTGTTTATTAAAACTTTAGCTAAACTGTGTATTTTGGGTTTTAGAATAATAATATAAATATTGTATCGATGATAGCTCAGTGATTAGCGCTGTCATTTCACACGCCAGAGGGTGTGGGTCCGAACCTTTACAATAAACTTGAGAAGCCCGGTGAAAGAAACATCGTGAGGAAACAATAGCATGGCGGTAGGGTACTTTCTAGTACTCGACTGACTACCTACCACCCTTAAGTTGGAAATCTGCTGCCAAGCACCTAACGGTGTGCTCCGGCAACCTCACGTGAGAGCCTTTTCCAATCCAGGCTAGGTGTTTTTACCATCGTCGACCACACCGTCACTTAATATTTGTGAAGCCGTGATAAATTATCTAGCCCGTCAACCACTAAAAAAAAAAATTTTTCTTATGTGCAATAAACGAATTTAAATGTTATGTACAATAATTTTAAGCAAATTTCTATAACTTTATCTTTTAAACTTCATGTAATTATTTAAACGTTCAGGTTAGTCCCTTATGGCCACTTACTAACCTGAGAAAACTTACTAAAGTACTCTTTATGGAGGGAACGTGTCCGAAATTCACGTAGAAAATTACCTCTAGTTTCGTAGACAATATAGAGTTGCTATGAGAGTATTACGAAGTAAGTATATAATATGCAATGTATCAATATGCTGGCTAGAAAAACTTATTGATGGTACATTATAGTTATTTAACCCGAAAGAAAATACTAATTTTATTTAAATGTTAACGTAGTAAC
Organism: Biston betularia; assembly: GCA_905404145.2. Classification (NCBI taxonomy): domain Eukaryota; kingdom Metazoa; phylum Arthropoda; class Insecta; order Lepidoptera; family Geometridae; genus Biston; species Biston betularia. Next base: position 3,197,595 of record FR989863.1, read on the forward strand.
TGAAAATAAAAATCAACGCTACATTTTACAAGCTTTTATGATTTTAAATGAGATAAGATCCAATAAACTGAACTAACAACAAAAGGTTACTGGCCAACATTCTGACCACGCGAACAATAATTTAATCAAATTGATAATCCCCCGTTCTGGCACCACTGAGTTGGTACACTGTTAGTGAGATTAGAAAGAGAAAAATGGAACTTCTAAATAACTGTCCGAAATACATTTACGTCGAATTTATCTTTATTTTTCTTCGTTTTTGACATCGTACTTTGTGCATTTTTCCTGTGTCAAGTATTTCGTTAATTCCAAGTCTCTCATGATAAAATCAATAAAAAAAAATTATGTAAAAAGTAATGAGACAAACGACGCGCTCTCCTGATGGTAAGAGATAATGCCTGTCCATGAACATTGCAGCGATACACAGAACTATGAGTAACATAACAAAGTCCAGGGCAACGCTACTTTGGCGATCATTACTTTGAGACTTTTGATTTTTGACTTTTTAATACATGATACAATGATTACACATACGCAAAGTTGAATCGCCGCTTTGCTGCGACTGCCTGAGAATGGAGGACACCTACCATATTCTTATGGAGTGTGTCAGAAACGAACCACTCAGACGCTCGTTATTCCACGACAGTTCCATTGGATTATGTAACTCATATTTAGCCCTGCCGATGACATCAGGTTTGGTGAACAGAACAAACCTTATTTGATGTCAGATAGGGTTTGTTTTGATCACTAAACTGTAAAGACACTATAATTATATTATAATGTGTAATTTAAGAGTTAGAATTTAAACATAATAAATTAAGATAACAAGTGCGACGTTTTCGCTGTGCGAAAAAGCACTCTAAAATAAAAATTAAAAAAAAAAGATTTTTAATACACATAATACATTTAACATACATACCGTCAAATATTTGTCCTGTTTGGCACGGCAACGTTTAGAAGATTGTTTTAAAAGTCAAAATTAAATGTCATATTTTTACAAAAATTTTACTATCTTTCTGTCAGGAATTCGTCGATTGTGTAACACGTTATTTTTTTAACTCTGTTAAAAACGTGTCAATTTCTACTTTCCATATTTAAATTCGTTGTTGTACGTTTTGTAACATCAAGATGAGTATAAAATATATTTTGTCATAACGCAAAGAGATTTGAGGTTGAAAAGGAAAGTTAGGATCAGGTACTCGACTTTGGGGTCCACGTCCCGAAGAACGTGACTTATCAGTGTTGCTTGTCACTTTAGGACTGGCGTACATACTAAACAGATAAGGTACAGTCAAATTTATGTTTTACATCGCGTTAATACAAAATGTAAATAATTTTTAGTGCGTATAATTTTTTTATTTCCTTTACAGAAATTACTGGTTGTAGTTTCGGCAGCCTAGTCGGGAGGCCGTCTGGTTTATGTGGCACACACCACCAGCTCACTTGATGCTAAGTGACGGTGTGTGTGTGTGACATCCTGCACCTTTAGGAAATTTTAAACAGCGCTGTTGATTTTTTAATAGAATTTTTATTCACATTTTCTGCATTCTATCCGAATCAGCCTTGTTTCTTTTTATAAACCATCATTTATTTTGATTTCTCATCTGTGACTACACTGTGGTCGAATACAGTGGTACGTGCCGTGGGATTCGAAACCAGGACTTTCTAAGCCAGACGAACTCCTAACTTGGCTGTCGAAACTTCTGTTTGTGTTTTGGGTATTTATTTTTTTAGTATGTGGGTATTTATTTTTTTAACTACATATGTATTTGTATTTGTATAATCTGGTTGGTAGTTGTTTTCTGTTCACCTATTACCATAATATTTATTCGCAGCGGCTATTCAATGTCGGTTGGTAAGTAAACATGTCAAACCAAATTACCTAATCACAACTGGTAATATTTATAGACCAGTCTATAGTCGTGCTCAGACGATAGTAATTTGAAGGAATTTTCCTGTCAACATGCTCATTACTGTGTTGATAAATGTCATTATGGCTTACGTATCATTTGATTGAACTTATTATATTTACCTGTTAAATTAGATGCAAGTAGAATGTAAATTGCGCTTAGTATATTTTTAAATTCATTAGATTTCAAAAAAAAAGTTAATAAATAATAAGAACAATAATAAATTCATTTCACACAGCGCCATCTAGCTCCAAACTAAGCAAATCTTGTATTATGGGAACCAGATAACTTATAGATTCCCACCAGAATAAACATTTATGTAATGATGTTTGTTCTGTGTCTGGGTATTCTGTAAGTATTATACGGTGTATTTACAATTAAAATATAAATCAAATTATTTTTACACTTATATGTAATACAATGAGTGATCTGGTGGCGCAAGATGGCGCTGTTGAAAACGTCCGCTAGTATTTATTACATATTACAGTGTCAATAAAAAAATTATATGATTTAAATGGTTTAAGGTTAATTTGACATTAACATACAATGAAGAGTTATAAATCACAATTTTGTTAATAACAGTTTATATGATTACAAGAAATACTGCATACTCTGCTTTGTTTTACTGATGCGGGATTACTCACGTTTACGATAATTAATTATGTTGGATACTCCCACTGCTGACACTACATAGTGTCAGCCACATACCGTGGCTTTTTTCAAGGAGTCAAAACAGAACACAACACGCACGCGGGCTCGTCTTGCTTTCCGCGTTGTGCTCTGCTTAAACGTAATTATCATAATGAATCGTGAGTGATCCCATTTAAATAAATCATAAATGAGTCAAAGCCACGTCGGTTTTCATAGTAAAATACTGCATACTCCAATTAGAATTACTAAAATATTAAATTGAAACTCGTTATCCACAATTTAAGCTTCAGTTTGGATAATTCATTAAATAATAACATTTCACCATTTACCTACTTATTATCATTGGCGTTTTGCTATTTTCATAAGCAATTTCATAGATCATTTCAGAATAATGCATACTGAATAATAAACCTGTTTAATTTAAAGATACTTTCGTAAATGAAAATGTTTTTTTTTTAATAACAATTAGACATGCGTTTTAACAACTTGCCTGGTGGTCACACGCTAGCTTATGTACCTAAAAAAAATCAAAAAGTGTTTTTTAATATTTTGGGTTCCAGGCTAAATGTTTGACTACAGCTCACCTGATGTTTAGTGTCGGTATGATCAAAGATGGTAAACACACTTTGCCTGGAATGGATTTATCTCTCAAGTGACGCCGCCAGAAAATACCGTTAGGTGCAAAACAAGCTAAAATTTAAAAAACCATAACCCAACAACTAAAGCACACACTATGGCGCCGTCATTTTGATTTTTTATAATTTGAACATGTACCTACTCAGTGACACTTCGAAATAAATACAAATATAAAGACATTAATCATCAAAATCGGTTTTCAGTCGTTAATTACATATAATATGGAGGGAGAGAACATATGGACGGGCGTACATACAGGCCAAACACATAACCCTCCTGTTTTGCAGTCATGTTATAAAATATCTCACAAATAAATAAAACATCATTTTAATCCATTTTAAATTTTGTTATACGTATTTAACTTTCAAACTCAACCGTTATTTAAACAAAATTTAAACTGCCATCTGACGTAATTGGCAAAATAATGTCAGGTACACACGGGTAGGACTCAGGCGAATAGCAACAAAGCAAATCTTCAACACAAAGCAATCTGGAGTTGAGATAGCATTGTGACGACTGGATTACGTACCTGATTGTACCTACGTTGGGTTGGAACATAGTTCACTCTCTCTGTGATTGGGTGTTGTGGGATTTCAGGCTTATTGATGTGTGATTAAATAGTTCAAATAGGTTCCCTATTTTTTCCTTTATGATCAGACTTATCTGGCGTTCTGGGGCTGGAAATTAAGGTCAAAGAAATGAATTCTATAGAATCGGGGAAGTTGAATAGCCTAGTTATTATTGCGACGCGTAGTCATATCGGAGATTTGACATTAAGCGCTACAGCATGACCAGGATGGTATGAAGTCATGTGATAAAATAATTGACAAAATTCGAAAAATTGGTTAAAACTTTACCTTGATATCTAGTTTACCTTATAATGTGTTTTTAATACGTAAATTTACATTATGTATTTTGCGATTTCAAAAATCATATAAAATTTAACGCGGCAACGTCCAGAACAATTGTGACGTCACGCCGTATGAAACAATCTTTACTAAAGTCGTTCACAAAAATGTTTGGTCATTGCGTTTCGCACGGTGTGACGTAAAACTCTTTAGATAAATAGATATAACTCTTTATTGTGCACATCATAAATAGAAAAGAGTACAGAGAACAAAGAACCTTATTAACTAGTGCCACAAGTGGCGGCCTTATAGCTAACAGCGATCTCTTCCAGGCAACCAAGAAAAGAAAAATACGATAGAAAACATAAGAAACAGACGGGTTTTTCTTTATTTGATTTGCATGGCCATAATTATGTCAGAAAACCTGATTATGCCGAATGTATTGACAAAAAATAATTCATAATCTTTATTTTTTTATACTTAGTAGTATAAAAAAATAAAGTTTAGTAAAAAAAAAAATTAGTAGTACCTACCTGGCAAGGTCCACAATTGTAAACTATCACAATATTTTGCAACATAATTACAATGTTGTGAAAAACTAATAAAATAACATGAAATATATTTGTTCTAATTACTACCTAGCTAATTTACAAAAACAATCAAATAACAATCTAGAAACAACAGTTTATATTAAAATCTGGGTGGGGGCGCACGTGAAAGTGGAAACCTGAAACACAGTTTACTAGAAACATAATCCTATAATTCCAGGAATAAGAATTGTAAAACAGTGTACCAAAACGTAGAATAAACAAAATTAAATAACGATCCTTAAATACCAAAAACTCATGATATACGGTTACATTTATTTACTCGAGTACACCAACGATAGATTGCAAACATCAATACCAATGATAAACATTATCAAACCTCTATTAACATCTAATAAGATCCACGCAATAAGCCTGGTATTATTGCGCCTACTATGCCGATAGAATCTTCACATAAACGATATAATGAAACCGTTGACCCAGTTACGACAGTTGGATTATTGTGGACATGCCCTGGGTTGTGGATATGTCCCTTTTTTTTAAATGGTTTCGCAATAACTTTAGTAAATATACATTTTAAAACAGGAAAAGTAACTTGATGATATTCTGGTGGAATGTGTCCGCCTCCAGCGGGAGAGATGGGCGCTTGAGGTGGCTTACCATTTGAACAGACTGGACGTTAGTAGATACAACAGGCTGCTGTCCGAGCCCTGTTCTGACGCAGTCAGGGAGCTGTTCAGTTGTGTAAGTCGCCTCAAGTGATCCACCTATATTATGATTAGTGTGTAGGCGGAGGAGTGAATGTGTGTATGAGAAAGTGTGTATATGTTTGTGTGGTGTGTAGATAATTTTCATTTTAGTTGTAACATGCTAGAAAATACGATGGGACTGTCATGTGGCTACCACGAAAGTCCCCTAAATAAAATAGAATAAAAAAACGTGATGATATTTAACAGGGGCACTATCGTTCTCGAAACACGATCACGATTTTTTTCCATAAAAAAAAAGCTTAGCCTTTTAAGTACTGTTTTCTGTAAAAGGAATCTGTTATCGATTGCTGTCACAGAAAAAAATGTGTAATCGTTTGAAAACAAGGATTTTTCTTCAACAAGCTTCTTCAAAAACTATTTTCCAAATTAATTTAGTTATTAAAACAACTATTAGTAATTATTTCGCTTTATGGTTGTACTTGTAACAACCAGTTAACGACACGTGTAGCGCCTCTACACGAGGCATTCTCAGAACGTGTTGACTCTCCGAGCGCTCAGTGTCAACATGCTCTTATTGTATTTAAAATGACATATAAACCGAAATACGCTCAAGATATAATACCAGAATACCATAAAATGAAGTTCCGCGTAATGCCTAAATCAGTCATACAAGTCACAAAAGTTTAAAAATTACCTACATGTATTTCATTATAATGTACCACATGTAGTGCAATGCACCATTTCGGATTATTATTTTGTTAAAACATACACTCCATAGACACCAGGGTTCGTGATTTTCGTCAACTTTGAATTTCTTCTTTTTTTTTAAATACTGGAAGAGCGAAGTTATTTTATTTATTTATTTATTCAAACACACAAAACAAATTACAATCAAACAAAAACTACTCTAGTTTAGTTTTTGTTTATTATTTTATTGATGGATCTGACCGGGATTTCAATTCAGACTATGTGTGCGGTATTGGTTTAGCGTTTACAAGCTTTAAAATTAGCTAAAAAGGTTAAAGTACTAGTTTGTGTGTATACCATGGTGGTGATGGTGCTGGTATATCAGACCAGCGAGCCGCAACTTGCACCCTATCACGAGATGACGCATGGGCCAGCCATCGTCTTTATAACCATATCTGAGGGAAGAGAGCAACCCGACACATGACGCCGCCGCAAGAAGAAGCCTTCGATGTTGAGCATAAATGCATATACACAGTCCTTGTTTCCGTCTCTATCATCACCATGTTCCGATCTTTGATAGCTATCTGAAGGTTGTACTCCTTGATGGTCTTCGGTGACGCAGCCAAAGCTTGACTTATCATTTAGGTTATAACCTTGTAAAGTGACTAACATCCGCCTATTCGAATGGTATCTGAAACAGTGACCTATTATTTTAATTGACAATGTCGGTAATACCAAACCTCTTTTAATTGTACGTGCCAAGATGCTCATTTTGCTTCACACTAACAGATCGTTTCTATGAGAGCAATACAAATTGGACTGCGTTCTACTTCGCGTTTAATGGGTTCGGATAAATTAATTACTTAACTCAGTAAAGCGAGTGCAGGTAAATGAGGAAAGCTTTTGTTGGTAATTTATTAAAGTGTTATGTTTTGTAAATTGTAATTACTTTAAATTCTTTAAAAATCACTATAAAAGACTAAAACATCTTTCCGGCAAGAGAAAAACATGTCTCAGATTGATTGATTCAAGCGTTACTTTACGAAAGTTAATTTTGAGTGTTCAAGGTCCGCTTAACAGTCGTTTCAGTTACAACAGTGATGAGGATTTAAATTTATCACTATTATAACCGAAACTACTGTTAAGCGGAAATAAACTAAATTATACCATAAACACACAAATTTTTTTTTAAATCATAGATAGGCTTGCGTTTGACCGCCATCCCGCCTGATGTTATGTGAAGATGCGGTCTACGATGGAGCACGCCTGATAGAAGAAACTGATTCACTCGCGACTTGAAGGTACCCAGACTATATTCATCGGGAAACACCCACACACCCACTCAGGCAGCAGATTCCAATGTCTAGCGGAATACTGAATGACATCACTTTAATTCTATCGCCATTCTTTCATGAAAATTGAAGATATAATTAAATTTATATAGTTACAATGGTTTTAGTTTTAAAATAATTTACACATTTCTAATCGAGCAGGATTGAATGTATTATTGTGACTTTTTTTTAAAAGAAACGTTTATAAGTTCTACCTAGGTGTAATGACATCGTATCGTAAATATCGCGAAGACAAAATTGTGACGTCATAACATCATGCGAACATAGTAAAGCCATAAGATATAAAGCCATAACATATTATGCGATATGTTATGGCTTTACTCTGTCGCATCGAGACTGAAATCTAATATGTACAAGGGGACAACCTCACGTATAAGCGGGCTAAGAACGTGACAGGACTATCAAACGCCATGCGTGTGGATTATCCAGTTGTGAAATATGATAATTTTCTCTGAAAATAAAACTTTTAGTGATATTTTTCAGGATGAAATGTAAGTCATACAGTTTACAACTTCAACGAATTTTCATTGTGTTTGTCTTTTCTTTTTTGAGAACAAGTATTTATTTTTGGACATAATGTATGTCTTCTTTGCAGTATCACAGTAATACTATAAATGTGAAAGTTTGTGAGTGTGTAAGTGTGTTTGTTTCTTCTTCACGCTCAAACGGCTGGACCAATTTTGATGAAATTTGGTATGGAAGTAGCTGACACTCTAGATTAACACATAGACTTTTTATCCCAAAAAAATTTAGCGGGTACCACCGCGGAACGCAGCAAGTAGTTTCATAACACAAATAGCAAGTTATCGACACAGTTTTTTTTTCATTCATGATGAATCTCAGAATTAAGGTATGGGGTGGGTGTTAATGATGATCTTTTTTTTATTTTGTTGCAAATAATAGATAGATTTACTATCACGATGTCTGTTTTATTGAACATTAAAATATAATTATATTTTTTGCATATAGAGCAACAAAAAAAAAAAACTTAGTAATGTAGTAATCTTACTGGAACTTACATTTAATTTGTTTTTTTTTTTAAATTAACGTCCTAATCTTGTAGGTCGTTTTCCAAAATTTCGTTTTTAATTTTTTTACCCCTACTGAAATTCTTAACTTCGTTACAACAACACAAAAACAAGTGATACACAAGTAGTGATAGGTATAATCACAATGACAAGAATTCGTATTTGTCCGACAGCCCATCAAAGTGGATTTATCTGCCAAATGGTTTAGCCCACCGACCTTATACTCATAGTAACAAGGATGGCTTTCCAGTAGTTACGATTGCTGGTTATTGCTTGGACACTCCCGCCTTATCAGAACATCAGAGAGCCGGGCGCGGCATGCGTGTATCGCAAATGTGTAGGAATTTAAAAATACCGATCTTTATGGATGGTCGTAAGCTTGTTGCGTATTTTGTTTTCTATTTTGGCGAGGAATCATCACTACTAACTGAACGACATTTTTTTAAGGGTTAGAAAATTTACATGTTGTTAATGAAATCATCTGGTACGTCGCGCCACACGGTACAACGCATTGCCTAGTATGTCGCGTCGCACGATACGTTGCGTCACCCGGTACGTCGCGCCACATGATGCATCGCGTCGTATCATTGTCCACAACGTTACGCCGTGCGTTACGTCGCACCCAATCTTCGCTCATGGAAAATCTGCGTATGAGACGTAGCGATACTTGCGACAGATTCATGTCGTGACAAATTTATAATAATTATGGTACGACCCTGTGATGCTTGTATCGTGCTCTGTCATAACTAAATTCTTCTTGCTTACTTCTTAATAATTCCAAGTTGACAGCGCAAATCAACATAGCACGTCATACGTCGTCATAAATAAGTTTTCTTACATGAGCGATAAAGGCAGTAATTAAAGGCAGTTATAAAAGGCATTACTGCCTTTATCGCTTTTACGCAGGCACAAGTGACTTTCAATTTTGTCCCGTAAATCAGTTTATGCGATCCTGTACTTATTTACAAGTCACCTCACGGTTTCCCCCGCGTAATTCCCGTTCCCGTGAGAATACAGGGATAAAAAGCCTATGTCACCCGGGGATAGTGTAGCTTCCCAACGGTGAAAGAATTTTCGAAATCGGTCCAGTAGTTTCGGAGCCTATTCAATATAAACAAACAATCAAATCTTTCCTCTTTGTAAATAGTATATAGATATAGATTGTTTATGTGCCATGTATCTATGTGATATTTTTAAGGTATTTGTTTCAATTTTTCAGTTCATATAATGAGTTCATACTAGTAGTAGATATCGTACAGAATATTGTCATTATTGTTTATCCTTACGAAGTAATATTATAAGTTAATGCGTTTCCTAATTGAGCTTCCTGCCCTTTGCATATTGCGATAACATCCGTCCGGCCGCCATGTCTCATTTCCTATGCTAAAATTGTTTTCCTGTGTTACTTTACTATCTTAGTTGAACAATGTACAATGTACCTACATACTTATATTCTTTGTTTTACATTGACATTATTTTGACATTTTTGTTTTTTATTAATTGACATGTAATCAGTGTTTTTGACATACTTAATTATATATTTGAAATGATATTAAGTAACTGATCTTGACTTCTAACATTAGTTTAATCAATAAAATATTTGTTACTGTAAAACTCGTACGTATATTGCTAAATCTTATTTTTTACTAGTAAATCTTAGGAATTACCATTGTAACTTGGAAGATGTAAGGACTTAATTTAAAACTAAGAATCATTAAATTACTAGTAAGTGTTTAATAATATTGTTACCCGCTACATGTTTTCGGGATAAAAAGTAGCCTATGTGTTAATCCAGGGTGTCTAGCTACCTTCATGCTAAATTTCATCAAAATCCATTCAGTAGTTTTTGCGTGAAAGAGTAACAAACATCCATCCATCCAAAATTTCACATTTATAAATATTAATGACTGAAATATGACTTGTAACTTTGATATTGTATTTTAAACTCGTATTTTTAGCAAATTGTAACATATTACATAAATTAAAATATCATAAAACCGCAAACCGGACTGATATTAGTGATAACATTATTCTGTTAGGAGCTCGAGCGAGGGCGGAGCGCCGAGAAGATTAATTTTTAAAATGGACCTGTCCCTAAGGGTTTGGCCTGATAAATAGCATTTTTACCACCTTGACCTTTGGGGAGGCACTTTACGTACACAATGATCAGCTGAATATCAGCTTAAGCAAAAAGCCACATATAATTTAAGTAAGAAGTTACATTTACTAAACACTTTTATAGATTACATGAAAATTATGTTTATCACTAAAACTAAATCACGCAGAAAATACTATGTAAATTCCTGGTTATGGTTATAGCAACATGTCCAAAACGTCGAGGTTTTTTTAAACTTCCCAGTATTTTATGCGCGATGAAATTCTGGTGATATATATAACTGTTCGGTGAAGGAAAACACCGTGAGGAAATCATGGGTCATAGGGAGCTTTCAACCAACCAAGCAATAAGTACTTGGTCGGTTACCATCCTCAAGTTGAAAATCTACCTAACGCTGTATTCCGAGACCTTCACTGGAGTATAGTGAAACTGGTGTTTCATTCCAGGCTAGCTGTGTTTACTATTTTCGATCGCACCCTCACCTAACATCAGTTGAACTGCCGTCAAACACCTAGCATGTCACCAGTTAGAAAAAGTTATGAAATATAGTAGACCCATCGAATATGGGATCATTCATAAAATGTAATCAAGAAAAAAACCACAAAACCAAAAATAAACAAACAGAGACAAGCAGTTACAAAATAGGGGCTTACCTCAGCATAATACTGGTCATACTAAGTGGTATGACGTATGACCAGCGCTGGTCTTCCCGTGAGCTCTTGTAGTTTGAACAAAAAAAATATAGATTTTTTTTGTTTAAACTTTTGAACATTCTACAATACCTATAATAACATTATTCAGTAAATACTATAGAATATACTCGCCATGAGTCTGGATAAGAACCACGCCTTTATTTGTTTACTCGCTCGGTTATATTTTTGTCGATTAAACGACTGGAAATTAGTTGGAAGATTCTATATGCAAAAGGCTTTACAAAAACGAAACTTTGACTCGTTCATTATGGATTCAAAGTTGGATTGATTAAACAGTCATGTGATTTAGTTAGGGATGTAGCTTGAGCGGTAATAGTCATAACTAGTTAGGGTCCAGACACACGAGTCGCTGCGGGTCTCTGGTGGGCATACGGAGGCAGAAAAATATCGTAACAGCCCGTATTACATTTTGTTTGTTAAATAAAATGTTTTGCCTTGTTGTGTGAGAATCTTGAATGCGTTACCTATACGAAATTGTTTTTTTATGCAATTGGCTATCATTTTCGTAATATGTAATTACTAGCTGCATCCCGCGGTGTTAACCGCTACATGTTTTAGGATAAAAAGTAGCATATGTGATAATCCAAGGTCTCAGCTACCTACATAACAAAATTCGTCCAAATCCGTTCAGTAATTTTTGCGTGAAAGAGTAACATACACACTTTCGCATTTATAATATTAGTAGGATTGCAACTTCTTTCTTTATTTTATGGCTGGCAAGCTTGGTGTTTGAACACGGCTCACCTGATATTAAGAGACAGTGTTGTCGAAAATGGTAAAGCACACCTAGCCTGGAATGGAAATAGATCTTAAGTGAGACTACCGGAACACACCGTTAGGTGCTTGGCGGCAGATTTTCAACTTAAAGCTATCCAGCCGAGTTTTCCCTTGAATTGCACAATTTGGTTCCCCCTGCGCCTTGTTTCTACCGGCCGGCCAGACAAACGCGACTAAAACGTCATCCGTAAATGGTGGATGTTCCCCATGTTTGCACAAAGCATTTTGATTCCACATTTTTCATTCGCACAGCGAGGTTGTGGCACTCTGCCGGAGTCAGTGTTCCCTGTTTGGTACAATATGGGTGTCTTCAGATTTAGAGTAAAAAAGTTTCTTCTAGGTAAGCGAGCTCCATTTTAAACCACACTACTGCTTAACATCAAGCAGTGAGGCCAAACGCGAGCCTTTTTTTAATTTAAAAAAAGGCTTTAAAAAAAAGATTTTAGTTAATTTTTAACAAAAATTACATGCAAAAAGCTTTTGATACAACCATAAATTCTCGAAAATTGTTTTTCTAATATGATCTCAATTGGTTTATTTAAGTTCAAAGCAGTCCATTGAACTTTTCAGACGACCACCTCTTTTGTGTAGCGGCTACCACTCCAAAGTTTACACCGCATTACAGACAAGATGAATAGCCCAATGTAATTAATGTCCTCCAGCCTCCTTCTAATCAATGGCCTGAAGATCCGCCATCAAAGGGACCGCTTACAGTATTTTGCAGTAAATCAACTTTGGTCAAACCCACAGTGTTAGCAGGTACCTTAGCACTGACAGATGGTCTATCTTTGTTTAATGTAATGGTAATTAAAAAAGCTACAACTATCCGTGAAAAATAAGAGCTACTAATTGGTATGAACAACAAAGTGTTAATCAATTAATCAATTGTACATTGCAGCTATGAACTTTTCCAAATAGTATAAAACAAAATGATTGTTTGCGTTTGCCAGTATGCCCGCTTATAAGCCACGCAACGGATTTTACTGTCATTTAGTTATTTTTTACGGAAAGTTTGTAAACATTAAGTTTGTATACAGTACATCCTAATTAAACTTTTGTTTAAATAGAGAAATTCAATGACTAGTAATCAAGTCGCCAAAACTAATTACATCCGGGCGAAGGCAGAGCGGGCCGGTACTTGAGTACATAATTAAGTTTAGGGCTTCGATGTTTTGGCGCTAATTACTTTGAGACATTCGATGGTTAGTCAAAAGAGCTCTATTGACTGATAAAATATTTAAATAAAATAAGTCCATAAAACTACCTAGGACATTATCATACAGCGCCATCTAGCCCCAAACTAAGCAAAGCTTGTATTATAAGAACCAGATAACTGATAGAATACTTATGTACTTTATTGTAAATACGTACTTGTAAATTATAATATATACAGAACATTCAGACACAGAACAAACATTTGTCGTCACATCAATGTTTGTCCTGGTGGGAATCAAACCCACACACAAGTCCAAGCTTCCTGTTTACAGTACAGTTCCTCTTTACATCTAAGTGCTTGAATGGACTACAAGTATGAAGAAGGAATCAAACGATTTGCTAAATCTAAACACTGAGCATGACCAATGACCAAGTCTCCTCTAGCAATTCGATTTCGTCAAGTTAGTGTCTTTTCAAAGTTATAAATGGTGTTCTTTTAACATTACTATCCACTAGATATGGGTGAAGAAACAATTCTTGTAAACGGAATGCAACGGTGAAGGAAAAGGATGTTTTTTTATTATTGACAAGCTAGATCTTTGACTACAGCTCACCTGATGTTACCTAGCCTGGAATGGAACTGGCTCTCAAGTAAGGCTGCCGGAACACACTGTTATGTACTTGCTTATTTTCAACTTGGAGGTACCACTTGCTATGGTTTCCAACACAATGTTTTCCTTCACCAGCAGTTTAAACTCATTTTTAGGGTTTGAACTTACGCCCATCAACGTGTGAACCAACCGCGCTAACTACTAACAGTAAATCAACTATGACCATCAACATGAATCAACATGAACCATCTAAGCTATCATATAAATTCTTCCAAAAGCAAAAGAGCTAGTTTAGAAACAAGAGAAACTTGTCTTACTTATTTCAATTTGCTTCGCGCGCGTCGACATGAACCATCAAAGGGGTGATTAGGGACGTGTAATAGGATTTAGCATTAGTAGTTAATGGGTAAATCTACAGATGTACTTGGTCGAGCTGAGTGATTTGCGAAGACGTTTAATTGAGCGGCGAGATGTTATGTTAAAATTTCAAACTAGTTATTTTTAATACATTTTTTTACAGCAAAAACAACGGCTGCTAATTGAGAAAATAAATAGGAGATAAGTGATCACATAAAAGCCAAAAAAGTTTTCACTTATGCTATCTAGACTAAGTTTAAGTACCTACACCGGCGCGGGGACATATCTAAGAATTATAATACATACATACAAACATAAATTCAAAATTTGAACAAAATATTAAATTAAAAACAAATAAATAAATAATAATTAATTCACAATTTATGTGGCCTATGCCACATAAAAGTTTTATAAAATTTTCTAGAATTATTAGCTATTTTAAATTTAGAATCTTATGCCCATAATAAATGTTAAAGTTTGTATGTTTAGAATTTTGAATGTTTGGATGTTTGTTACTCAATCACGCCAAAACGGATTTGAATGAAATTTATTGCCTGGATTAACAACCTGGATACTTTTGATACCGGAAAATGTTAGGTTAGCAAAGAGAAACTTATTTCTTTCCATAATCATATCATTTTGTAGCGATGATAGCTCAGTGGTTAGCGCGGTAGGTTCGCATGCCGAAGGGCGTGGGTTCAAACCCCAACAATGAGCTTGAGCTGCCGGTGAAGGAAAACATCGTGAGGAAACCATAGCATGGTGGTAGGGCACTTTCTAGTACTCGGCTGGCTAGCTACCACCCTCAAGTTGAAAATCTGCCGCCAAGCATCTAACAGTGTGTTCCGGCAGCCTCACTTGAGAGCCAGTTCCATTCCAGGCTAGGTGTGCTTTACCATCTTCGACCACACCTTCACTTAACATCAGGTGAGCTGTGGTCAAATGGTCGCCTGTCAACCATAAAAAAAAAAAAAAAAATCTGCTAGCTGAAAAAAAATTGTTTTGTTAAATTCCACGCAGACAAAATCCCGGATGTGAACAGCTATTGAATAATAATGAAAATATGTAGATTTCCTTGTTTTAAGGTCTTAGATACCACCGTAGTATCATATATGCTTCCGCTAAAACATAATCATTATCATACTATGTTTCGATTTGAAGGATACTGCAGCTAGCGAAATTAACCATCGAGTAATGACCGCTAAAGCAGCGATGCCTTAGACTTTGTTTTGCTACTCAAAGTTTTATGTATCGCTACATCGTTTTGTGTTTGGTAAAAAACATGTGTAATCTCTTACCATCAAGAGATTGATTGATTTATAACTATTTACTGTACACACTAAAATACAGAAAAACAAAAAAATAAACTTAAAAACTTAACTTAACGGGCAAGTCTTGTGAAATAAGGCAATCGATGTGTTTTTGTCAATCTTTTTGTGACGTTATACATCATGTGGAAGTTTGAAATTAATGAATACTATAATACATATCCTGAATTATTATGCTTGGAGAAAAAATAGTTTCAAACGCTTTTCGTTTCTTGAAATTATGAAATAGAATATGGCCAAATTATTTTTAAACCGTAATCTTGATATCAAAAAAATTATAGGAAAGGCGCAATTTTATAGATGCTAACTTTGATGCAGATACATTTAAGGCTTAGACCTTTTATTGTACGTTTTGTTTATTCTATTAGCAGATAAGTACGGATAGTTTGATGAAAATTTCTGATAGTGCCTGCTGAAAACCTCTTTTCTGCGTTACGTCTGTTGCTGTTTTATTTTGGTAGGCGCTACAAACCATCTCTCTCTTCGAAGAATCAATCTCTCTGACGAATCTGACGTCACGAGGCACGTGTACCTATAGCATGTCGCGAGAGGCCGCAAGAGGTGGGCGCGCGGCGGCGGCGGTACCGAGCACCGCGCGCATGCTTCCCGGCCGTTTTGTATTTTGATTCTTCTAGTGTGCAACTAAATACCGACCGACCGCGCTCGGTCGTATTATTTTGTTGTCTTACCTCTTTAGTTTGAGTAAATGATACGTTACCGCGATATTGACGCTTTTATGTAATTTAGTGGAGTGAATCAGTGATTAGTGCACAGACGCTTTTTTGTTTATTTTTTATTATTCATCTTGTGTACATAATATTATAAAAATGAGAAACAAGCAAGGACGGAAAAGAAAATGTCTGTGTTTGTTTGTTACCTCTACACGCTTCAGTAGTTTAATTATTATCTTTTTGTTTGTATTTATAATTAACTAGTGGCCCGTCCCGGCTTCGCACGGGTGGACATTTATTTTTTAATTAAATTCTAGTAATAAATATAGCCTCATAGTAATTACTCTAAACTACTTTTTTAAAATGGGTCCAGAAGTTTTTCATAATTCATACCTATTGCGTAAATGGGTATAAAATGGATAAATGGATATTAAAAAACTCAAAGAGCGCCATATTCTGCATTGCGCCGTGCAAAAATAATCATGTTCATGTACATGCAATACTAACGTAGATAAACAAAAAATGACAGAACCTTTACAATATTATATTCATCGATAATTCGATGATTATAACAATATTATTAGTGTAGACTAGCTAACCCATGTTAAATATATTGTAATGTATGTAGTAAGCCTTATCCGTGTGCGGTCCACCTTACTCTATGGAAAATGTTGAATCGTGTGGTCTATGGGAAGGCGTCGGTTCTGAACGGTGAATAAAGATGGTGCCCGATATTAAAACGGTTTTCATTTAATATCTCAAAAACCCATCGGCCCCATTGTTTTCTCCATCTACGCCCCACCCTATGCTGCCTACTTGCTACGTGCCCGCAGGCTACGCGATGCAACTAACTATTACTAAATACATTCGTGTTCTCTGTGACTTTCATCAAACGTCATACGAATACGAAGTCGTGATGAACATTTAATTTGTACGAAACACCGAAGGTAGATTTATTCGTTTCCAGAGCGAAAATTTCAATGTAATCATAAGTTCCCACGGTTGCTTTATGAAACTTGAAAATATAAAACACTTGACACTGTCAAATATTCAAAACGCGATGCCAAAACAAAAAAAAAAAACTTCTGTCATAATGTAACAGATAATCAATGTAAAATCCGCTTCCGGCAATAGGAATAAACATTCTGTCTCCTTCTTGCTCGTGGCTATAGTAATTTAACTCTCCTTATCTATTTTAGCGTGACGTCAATGTATTCAAATCTAACGTCAGACGTATGTACGTCTGTGTGAGTGGAAAATATCAATGTAGATGTTCAAGCAGAAGTTCCCACGGTCGAGGACTTGGCCCTTAAACAAGAGAGCGACTCTGCAGTCTCATTATTTGAACATTAAAATAAATCATCTTTTTGCGTCTAGTATTGGTTTTTACATTTAGTAGTGAATCAGTATGTTACTAACCTTTCGTTTTTATATATAGTGCCACCTACGCTGATCTATATTAGAATAGCGTAGGTGGCACTATATTTGGGACGATGGACTACGATGATTGCAGCAAAATTATCTAGCTAAAATAGTTGAATAGATTCGCAATTCGGAAGGCGCCAGCAATTGGCTACCGTTCTACGCCCACGCCGTCAGAGGGACAAACAATAATTCTTTTATATTTTTTATTTCGGCATCGCAATTTTTGCTTCGAGTATTTTTGCTTCGAGTATTTCTTATATTTAAAGCTGGTATTCGGGGCTTGGCCTTAAATATTTTCAAAGATTACCTCTCAGATCGTTCTCAGGTGGTGAAAATAGGACCATTCATGAGCCAAGAAGAAACTCTGAATTATGGCGTTCCTCAAGGCAGCATACTAGGCCCCACTCTGTTCTTAATCTACATCAATGATCTTTGCAATCTTTCGCTAATTAATTGTAGTATTTCTTGCTATGCTGATGATACGGCCCTTATAGTCCATGGTACAACTTGGATAAAGGCCAAAATGCATGCTGAAAGAGCAATGCAAGTGATCATGTCCTGGTTGGCGACTAATTTGCTAACTTTAAACCTGTCCAAGACAAAATATTTGTCGTTTTCTTTACGTTCGTCATCCCAACCACATAATGATTCCTATTGTATTAAAGCTCACATATGCTCCTTTCCTAACGATGAATGTGCTTGTACACTATTGGGGAAAACTAACAGTATGAAATATTTAGGTGTTTATATAGACAAAATGCTTAATTGGCATGTACAAATTGATGAACTAACTGCTCGAACCCGAAAATTAGTCTACGTTTTCAAAAATCTTAGGTCGGCAGCTAGCGCGGATACGCTCAAGCTGGTATATCATGCCTTGGTCGAATCAATCTTGCGTTACTGTGTGAGTGTGTGGGGTGGGGCTTTAAAAACCAAATTGAGACAACTTGAAATTTCACAACGCTTAATTTTAAAAGTCATGACTAGAAAACCATTTCGATATCCTACTGTTCAACTCTATGCAGAGTGTCGAGTCCTCACAGTTCGTCAATTATTTATACTGCAAACAATCCTGCGACAGCATTCATCACTTCACTACAGCCCTGATCTAATAAATGAAATTAGGAGGTCAGACCGAGTTTGCACCCTAGAAAAACCGAATACAGCATTTTACAGTCGATTTTATCCCTGTATGGCACCATCATTGTATAATCGTCTAAATAGAAAACTTAATATCTATCCCAGCACCAAGTATAAAACAAAAGTAAATATTACAGATTGGCTGCTGAATCTAAGCTATAATGCCACTGAAGAATTACTAACAGTTATTAAATGATGTAATCAAACAGAATTCTTATATTCACACAAACATACACACACACACACTCATTATATATGTACCCACACACACAGACACACATCCACACACATACCTACACTCACATAACATACTCATACATATTTAAACAATAAAGTAGTCTTACTTGCAAAATTAATATTTTTCTCTTAATAATTCATTTAGTCTGCTCAGTCTTAAGTCCATAGTTCTAATAAAATAATTATAAAGATAAAACGATGTCTCAGTTCAGGTCATTAGACCTCTCAGACACCGTTATGTGTGGGTAAATGTAATAACCTTTTTAAGATCACTGGAATATAACTAGTTGTGACCAGCATAGTGTGACCTGTCTTCCCATGGCACGCTTTCCGCGGGCTAGCGCTTCGTCCCCGTAACACAAGCAGTCTGCTTAGTTCGGAGGCGGAGCGGCGCTCCGGGGTCGCGGTGATGGGAGGAGGGGCAATTCCTTGTAAATGCTGGTCACAATACTTTATACCATACATTATACTTTATGAATATTAAGGTGGTTTTTGCCTACACAACATTTACTCTTTTAAAAAATAAATAAAGATTTTTTTTTTTTTTTTTTTTTTAATATTAAAATGTTTGTTGGTAAAATCAAATAAGCCTCAGTCATAGTCAGTCTCATGAATTAAATCACAGTCGAGTCCACTCCATACTCAAGTAAAGTAGTAATGATCATACAAGATTTTTTTCGGGGTTTTGTAAATAAAACGAAAACATACATTTCTCTATATAACACTACATGTTCTACCCGTGAATGTATTTAAGCATTTGATGTATAAAACGCTAATATTTTTATACATAGACACTAGAAAAACATAATTTAAAAAAAATAACCCAGACACAAGACACAATTGTCCGCGTACTTACCTACCCGTCAAAATACCCTTTCAACCATTTTATGGTAACCAGTTTTATCTCTTCAAAAGCATCTCAATCCCACTAATATTATCAACGTGAAAGTTTGTATGGATGGACGTTTGTTACTCTTTCACGCAACAAAGAACGAACAGATTTGGGTGAAGTCTGGCATGGAGTCTGGTCTACACTAATCTGACTGAGGCTACTCAGTCAGCTTAGTGTAGATTTGATACTCACTCACTTGCTCAGATTTCAACCTATTGTAGGTGCCCACTTAGGGCAAGTCAGATCCCCTTCATCTGGCGACAACCCAAGCCGAGGTCCGTACCACTTTGGTGCCCTTGTGCGCCCTTTGCGCTCGCCACAGTCTGGTGACGCTGTAGAGGCCATCTGCGGCCAACAGCAAGAGTCATACATAAAAAAAAACCTGAGGCTACTTTTTATCCCGAAAACATGTAGCGGGTAACACCGCGGGGCGCAGCTAGTATTTTCTGAATCTTTCAGAATTGTTACAGAAAATCAAGCGTACAAAAAGCTTTTATGGTTTCATCGTAGCATAGGCAATATTTTCCGGGCAATTTCCTTGCCATTCTAGCATTATACGCTTCCCGCTCTCACGTATCGTGTTGGATACGCCGACGGTTCCCATTATTGCCGTCGAGGACGAGATAAAGTAGCCGGTGACCTTGAGCTGATGTATGTCCTAACGGTTAGCTTAGGATTTTTAGTGTTTGAAAATGGAACACTATTTAAAGTTATAGCTCAGTGATTATCTGAACACTCTTACGTTACGCTTTGTCTTAATGCAATACAATACTTTTCGCACAAATATTTGTTTTGGTTGTTGTTATTCTTATAAGCCGATAATGCTGGACTTGAAGAAACTAAGCTATGTACACAGAGTTACAATCTTGCAGAAGTTTCACCAGTAGTTTCTTGGTGGTTTCTTGGTTTCTTGGTGGTGGTGGTTGGTGTGGTCAAACGCGAACCTATTAAAAAAAACCATGCATGTATAAATTAAATGTATCCCGGGTTTTTCCCTTGCTACTTTATATTTGAGAAGAATAACTGTTTTTGAAAAAGCTTAGTGCATTTTTAGTTAGAAAGTGCTCTACCACCATGCTATGGTTATCTATCGATTTTTTCCTTCAAGCTCATTGTTGGGGTTTGAACCCACGCCCATTAATTCTGCAGAAATTAAATTAAATTAATTTTATAGATATTACTGTATTTTTAGTTATATATTATTATTAGAATGTAGTTATATTTATGTTATAGTTATGTGCATATCCTTGTTATTGACACACCCCATCTTTCTCTTCCTCTAATCCTATCCGTCCTATTCTAGGTTGCCTGGAAGAGATCGCTTTTAGCGATAAGGTTGCCAGTTGTTAAATTTAATAATTAAGTTTATTTCTTCTGTATTGTATTATTTTTAGTGTGTACAATAAAGAGTTAATCAATCAATTAATCAGCCAGCATGGAACCAACCGCGCTAATCACTGAATTATCATCGGCACAGTAGGTGTTTGACTACAGCTAGCCTAGTGTTAAGTATTACTGTGCTCAAATATGGTGAGCACACCTTACATTGCTTCGATAAATAATTTGGCGTGAAAAGATTTCCTCTACTAGATTAGTATGTAATACAAGTCTATCTTGAACCGAATAAGTCGTAAGGATTTATTAAATTTACATCCCAAGAAGTTTCTTTCCTTTTCACAGCGTTTTGTGGGTATGTCTAGAAGATTATATCCTTTATAATCTGCCTAAATCTCCCTTATAAATCTCAAGAAAGCGAAATTAGTTGAGACCACCGTTAGCTTAAATGCTTACATGCCTTGACAAGGGATGAGCTACCTTAATTCCTTAGATATAAGAGTGTACTCGCATCGCTTTGAAATAAGGTAGGATTAATCTTATATATTGGTTCTGAAAATCAGCGTTCTACTCCTTTAAACAAATATATAATTATGTAAGTATTTATATTATTATGTATGTAAAAACCAAAAAGTTAGTCGATGCAGCACGCACGTTCGCACACTCCAAGTTTGGCATTGCGCAGCGATAGTTAAGAAATTACCTACATATTATACAATTAAATATAACTCTTATTCAAAGTGGGGGTGATAAGTCCTGCACTGACGTCCCGCAGGCTATCCGTGGCTCCTAGTTTAAAATACATTTTTTTTTTTAATGTAAGAGTAATGAGATGAACGAGACGCTCTCCTGATGGTAAGAGATAACGCCTGTCCATGACTATCGTAGCGATACACAGAACTTTAAGTAACAAAACAAAGTCCAGGGCATCACTGCTTTGGCGCTCATTACGTTGAGACTTTCGATAGAGTTAGTCTCAACAGCCCAGTAATTAATTACAATTGATGTAAGGTTACAATTTTAAATGTAATGAATTAATACTTGGCATGAACTAGTAATATTGAGAAAGGTACCATTTTTAGTACGACACATCTTGCGTCGCTGTGCCAGTACAATTTCGATTTTTTGTCTGTTCCTTTGATTTACCATAATTTTCTTTTTATCTAAACAAACAAAACCAAAAAAAAAACCTTTTGAGCGATTTATCGCACAGCAATTTATAATTATATGAGTGCATAGTAAAAAATTATAAATAAATATCGTAGGACATTACACACAGCGCCATCTGTAGCGATGATAGCTCAGTGGTTAGCGCGGTAGGTTCGCATGCCGAAGGGCGTGGGTTCAAACCCCAACAATGAGCTTGAGCTGCCGGTGAAGGAAAACATCGTGAGGAAGCCATAGCATGGTGGTAGGGTACTTTCTAGTACTCGGCTGGCTAGCTACCACCCTGAAGTTGACAATCTGCCGCCAAGCATCTAACGGTGTGTTCCGGCAGCCTCACTTGAGAGCCAGTTCCATTCCAGGCTAGATGTGCTTTACCATCTTCGACCACGCCTTCACTTAACATCAGGTGAGCTGTGGTCAAACAACTAGCCTGTCAACCATTAAAAAAAAATAAAAATCTGCGTGTGAACCACCGACCGCGCTAACCACTGAGCTAATATTTTTTTATTGTGACTCATTTGCTGTAGTTCATAATTTGCGAATGTGTTAACATTTTTCTTTTCTTCTTCTGTTCCAGGTAAGCTTCCTGCAATAACAATAGCCTCATTTGAAATGACTCCATTCGTAAGTGGCACACGGTTCGTATATTAACTAAGTATAACTTACTTAACCCACTTTACCTGAACACAATTTACCTCAAATAAACTCTGCATACTTTACTAGCAACAACACCACTAAAACAACATTTTTCTCACACAGAATGTCACTGAGGTATAAGGTACAAACGAGATGAAAAACTCATTTCTCTCAACCGCACATTCTTTCATTACGAGGGAAAAATTCCAAAGCCGTCCGTTCTTTTGTAGTAAAACTTTATAAAATATTTCTTACGAGACAAACGACATCACAACAAAAAGGGTTGACATCACGCTTTCCTCGTTTGTTAGAAACATGCAAGCTTTTATTCGAGTGAACTTGATAGATTGACTGGAACGGTGTAAGCGATCGAACGATAGAAAAAGTACAATACTTACACACGGTTTTTTGGCGGGAAAGCGGAAACAGTCTTGTCGCACCGTTGTATTTTTTCCAAAACTAGTGTTTTTTCGAGTGTTTATGTATAAAAATAGTGGCGTTTTGTTCATAAAGTGCTGAATCACAAGCGCGAGTGTGGGAAAATGATATAATGTGGTAAAACATGACTATTCGTGTTGCTTACAAAACTCCATCGAATCTTTATAGTAAAGTTGCCACTACTTTTCTAAAGCATGACTAGACTTGACCAAGACTGGACTTTGACAAAATTAAAGAAAAAAAAACATACACACGAATAATTAAAACAACGATTAGTATAACAAACTGCAGCCTTATTGGTGTTATTTTGTATTTTTGTTTGTTTGATTGTATACTGTTCACAGCAATAAATAACACATCCAAGATTACATACAGGAAACAAAATAGGTACAACGAGCGTCCCTATCGCTAAAAGCGATCCCTTGTAGGCGACCTTAGAACGGAAAAAGGACGAGGCGTGTCAGTAACGATTATGTACTTACATAATTATGAAGAATATAACTTTAACGTAAACATACATTAAAGTAATGATATATCCTAGTAGGTACTTTTATATAGATTATAGGATTGTCATTAAGGGATACAATCATAACGATTTAGATAATTATAGGGGTATTGTTTTGTATCTACATATATGAGAAATTCTCGCATGTATTTCACAACTCGGTGTCCTTTTATGCTAAAAAATTGCATTGGATTTTATTGTACCACAGGTAATTGTAAAATATCCATTGATCATTCTGACACTTCTGAACAAAAAAGTGAAGCTATTTACGACTACCGGTCCCGGTCGCTCAGCGAGCTGTGGAAAGAGTTATGTCCGGTATTTCTCTAAAGGAACGTATCCGGAACTAAATAACTCGCCAGAGAGCCAAAGTCACAGACGTATTAGCAAGCTGAAGTGATCTGGCCATATATGTCGCAAAACCGATAACCACCCAGTGGTTATCGGTTTTGCGACAGAAGATGTGTTCTAGAATAGAGACGTAAATCTCTAGGAAGTCACAATATAATGTATGTTGGAAGGCTGGCAGTTGCTGAAAGCCGAAAATCGGGCTGAGTGGGCGTGTGGAAGTTGTATATGTCCAGCAGTGGACTATGATGGCCTGATGATTATAATTATAATGACGCCCAGATATGTAAACATTTAAGTCATGATTTTTCCAGAAAATTTCGAATCAATTTTGACTTTCAGATTAAGTTTTTTGTATAAATTTGTAAATAGTATTAATTTAAGATATTTTAATAAATTTCACAAAAAATGTATTATACCCAAAAAACGTATACGTAGTTATAATGTTTTTATCCAATTACATCGGCAATAAAAACAAAAAAAAGGTTACATTATTTCATACAATTTTTATGAGTATCTGTCAGAAAATCAAACAAGCTGTGTTTCCTAATTATCGTACGTTAATGCAATACAGCCTAACACACACTTGTTCAAGCTAATATGATAAACTGCAACTTGATTGTTGCTGCGTAATCAACTAGCTACATCTGTGTAATGAACCTATAGGTCATGTTAATTCGGCTTAGCGACTAAGTTATACAAATTCAGAGTTCTCAACTAGACGATTTTTTTTTTGTAAAACTGGCGCCTAACATTTAGTATTTCTTCATCATCGAAATTGGGCCTAGGTAAATTAACATTCGATTAGCGATAACGCTCATAGAAAAGTAAATCATGTACGGACTAGAAAGCTGTCAATATGTCACGTGGGCAGTGTATAGTCAATCGTATAGTAAACCCCATACATCTATCTATACTATTATAAAGAGGAAAAATTTGATTATTTGTAATGAATAGGACCGATTTCAAAAACTCTTTCACCGTTGGGAAGCTACACTATCTCCGGGTGGCATAGGCTACTTTTTTTATCCCTGTATTCCCACGGGAACGGGAACTACGCGGGTGAAACCGCGAGGCGTCCGCTAGTTTTCACATATTTCTGTTATCGTTATCGAATATTACTTTGCTAGGCCCACTAATAATATTCGATTTAAAGATAACTTAAATTAATATTCAAAAACACGCAGATAACATTTTGTTTCCAATTTAACAAAATTTCTATAGGTATACAAATTAATATCTATGTATATTCTTGGAATTCACATTATTTGCTGTTTTGTGATAACGGTATTCCTTATTACATTTAACAACAAAATTTCATTTAAATGTTAGAAAGTAATTACTGTTTCAAGAGAAATATGAAAGCGTAATTTTATTCAAAACATTTCACTAATAATTTTCAAAGTGTTTGAAACAACTAACACAAAACTCTAATTAAAGTCTTAAAGTCTTAATTTTAAACGTTTTTAATAACTTTTGATTGAGAGATCATGTTTATAAAGTATCTATGCAAATAAAAAACTATTGCAATTTTATTATGTACCTACATATTACGATTGAGACGAACGAGTAGTTTTCCTGATGGTAAGAGATAACTCATCCCCATAACTAATGCAGCAATATACAGAAATTTCAGTATCAAAACAAAATCCAAAGCATCGACGAAGCGCTTTTTTTTCTTTTTTTTTCCTTCAAATGATGTATATCTGTTTGTTGTTGTTATTACAATCTAGCCTAGTTGAGACTAATAAGTAATTTTAATATAACTTAAATCGCTAAGTAGAGTATAATCGAAGAATGCGTCCATCGGCACTTTTCTTACTGTCTCTATTAAAGGGAAGACACTTTGTTCATGTGTTCTATAGTATGTAGCACTCACTGCACTGACATTACTAACTTAATACACTAACTCAAAAGGTTTTGTCCTTTTTAGTCTTCTTACTATATCCGTGTTGTCGAGGAGCTGGATAGCCTCGACATTCACATGTTGATGAAGTCTATTTTCTGATGAAGCGCTTTTGAGATTGAAAATCTCGACAGCCCTATAACTTCACTAGCTGCAGTACCCTTCAATCCGGAACACGGTAATGCTTACACACAACTGCTTGGTAGTAGAGGTACTGCGGTGGTACCTACCTAAACGACCTGCTATTAAGGAGAACTACCACCAAGTAATGCTATGCATTGGTCTCGCAAAAACTCGAAAATGGCACGACCGATTTTGATGGGGTTTTTGTGTAAGTTCGCTTGAGACTCGGTAGGTGGAGCTGCCAACGTGACACGAGTCAGCTAGTCTGAAATAAATTATGTAGCGTGATTATATAACAGTTTGTATGTATGTTAATTACTTCTTCACTGTCAAACGGCTGAACCAATTTTGATGAAATTTGGTATGGATGTAGGCTTTTTAACCCAAAAAAAGGTAGTGCAGGAACAGTGGGTTACACCACAAGGCGCATCTACTATAAAATAATGAAACAAATTTTTATCTCTAGTAATTTTCTTATCTTTTTTTATCGAGCAGCTAAAGTTTTATTATTCTGTATTATGTATACAGCTGCGGAGGTAATATTTCATTCATGCAAACCTTTGCAGTCTGGATGTTACGGCAGTTTTATTACCATTTTAACGGTCCCATTTACGGTCACCAATTGAAGCTAGCATTATAAAAATATAACGGAAACTGGGCGTGTTTTAGTAATATGTAATACGTATTTATATTTTTCTCAAGGACTAACCATTATTATTATTATATTTTCAACTGTTATAAAAAATTCATGTCAATTAATAAGTAAAACTTACTTCAGATTCTGCAAACGTCGTTTGAACACTTATTATCGTTTATGGTTTAATCACTTGTTCATACTAAGAGCGGTCGTTCATACATAGGTATTTCATTGCACTCCACAAAATATAAATAATACTTACCACATCATACTTAAAGTGAAAAGTTTATTTCTTTGGATGATTTCAAATTTTACATCATTTCGCGATGCATGATTTTTGCATAAAGTTTAAAATTCAAACGGTGCAAAATCGTAATATGCATAAAGTTTACGCGGTTCATGAGCAGGAGTATTGCATACAATTATAAAATTCACGCGATACAAGAGCGTTAGTTTTACACAAAATTATAAAATTCACGCGATACAAGAGCGTTAGTTATGCACAAAATTATAAAATTATATGCAAAACTCACGCTCATGCATCGCGCGAGTTTTGCATAAAGTAACATGTTCATGATCTTTAGCATCACTAAAACTCTATATAGGTATATCTCACTGACAGTTTTAGATTACATGTAGCATTTTCACAATTCAAAAAAGTAATTCACGAGTACTCCCACGCCTTTTCCTTGTGAGAAAAAATAGAAAAATCTAGACTTCTGAGAGGTATAAATGGAAAAAACAATCTCATTCTTCCTCACAACATATTGAAACAGTTGAAAACCAACAATTGGAACTGTTCACATGACACTGCAATCGGTAAGCATAGGGTTTTCATAGATTTACTTCCCACTCATTTTTCAAACGTTTCTAAATTCATACAATAATTACTACGAATTTATTTTACACATACCACAATGAGCTAAAACCGTGAAATAGAAAGAGTGAAAATATCAGTCCATCTCTTTTGGTTTCAAAGGATATAGAACTGTTTTTTATGGTTGGTTCCACAAGTCTGAACACTATAATATACCTTTACTTATATTTTTGTCTTCTTCTAACATATTTTGTCTTTTTTAACACCCATCTTCTAACTTAACGCTCGGTTGGTGTTGCAGTGGCGAGTCCGCCGGGCGGCGCGGGCGCCCCGCGCGAGGAAGCGCCGCGGCCTCCGCCGCCCCCCGCACCCCGCAACGGCACCCCTCCCAGTAAGCACGCCTATAAGGCCTCTTCAGGGCCTGACAAACGGTTATTGCGATTGATGATGATGACAAAATTAAATAATTGTTTTCTTCTTAAAGAATTGTTTTTTTTTCTGGTGTACTTCTATAATTGGCCTTAGGTTTTTACAGTAAACATAAAAGGTGAGAGACTGGCAATATTATTATGAAGTTCAACTTAGGGAATAGACCCAGAAGGGTTAAATATAGGGATAACAGAAAAGATGGTAAAGAAACACCAAAAGAAAATGTTGCCGCTGGCAGTATTTGCTTCTTTGTAATTGAGTTTTAATACTGGACTAACGTTTCCTACTCAATTTATAATTCAATTCATTGTTCACTAGACTTTCCCTAAAGGCATCTAAATTTTAATGTTTACTTAAAACCTTGTTGTTTTCTTTCACCGTTTGAAGTCAGCGGCATTGCGCACATAACTTAGAAAAGACAGAGGTTCGTTCCAACCTAGGCTACCGAAACTTCGTGCTGATTTTATTAACAACTGTTAATAAAGTTTACATCAAAAAGTAAAATAACAAATCGCAAAAACCGTTACGTCAAAACGTGCACGTTATAGTCCTACCTTTTGTACATTTTATTTATATGTCCTACGTCGATATTTTTTCCACTTGTGGCTTCTACAGTATTTCACTTGCTTCCCAAACCAATTAGTTTTTTTAGAACCTGAATAGTACGTAAGTGAATGTCCCGTAATATTATTTATGCTTTCAGATAAATTTCAAAAATTGCCGTCGATTCTTATGTGATGTTTGATGTTGTAAACTAATCTGACAGGACTAAATCTATTTGCATCTCTTTTCAATATAGTTTTGCGAGAAAAGGATGGTAAAAATTTTAGAGTTTCACTTTGAAAACTGGCGCTGTTTTGACACATATTTGTTTTGCTTGTACGGAAACTATAGTCCGAGTGACATATTTAAATGCGAGTAATCCTAATACCATAAGAATAAAACAAAAATTGTGAAGTTTTCAAATCTAATTCAATTCAAAAATCAGCGCTTTCACTTTGTAATTTTTTTTTAATTCAGTGGTATATGTGAAATTGTTAACTTTTAAAAACCCTATGTAATTTTATCTGTTTTTCGTATGATCAGTGTTATATTTCAATGTTGTCGTAGTTTTGTTAGTTGTAACCCTATTTATTATTTTAGATTTTTATACATTTATGTATCTGTGTGTGTTTAGCTATAATGGACGACTTATTTTACTACTAAAAGTATTTTTGTTGATTGAAATGCAATTAAAATTTCTTAAAGTTATAAATTGTTTACTAAAGATCTTATTCAATAGAAATAGTGTTATAGCATCTGAGGCGCTAAGTGTTTATTCCGGGGGAGCATATAAAGTGAGTACCTTACAAAGGACACCGAAACCATCTGCCCATTTTTGCCAAAATAGGCAACTTTTATTTTACTACTAAATATATTTTAGTAGAGAGAAACGCAATCAAAATTGCTAAAAGTTATAAATACCTTATTAAAAGCTATATTCTATAGAAATAACGCTATAGCATCTGAGCCGCTAGTTATCTATCCCAGGGGAGCATATTTAGTACCTACCATATACCGAAACCATCTGCCCATTTATGCCAAAATAGGCAACTTTTATTTTACTACTAAATATATTTTAGTAGATAGAAACGCAATCAAAATTGCTAAAAGTTATAAATACCTTATTAAAAGCTATATTCTATAGAAATAACGCTATAGCATCTGAGCCGCTAGTTATCTATCCCAGGGGAGCATATTTAGTACCTACCATATACCGAAACCATCTGCCCATTTATGCCAAAATGGGCAACTTTATTTTACTACAAAAAGCTGTCACGTAAACCTGGCTGATGTTTTATTCACAGGTAACAAGGGTTTTATCTAACTTGTCGGCAATAAATAAAGTCATAAAGCATCTCGTGTAAAAAGTTACGTGATTATTGTGAATGTCAAGGTTCGAGTCATCTCGTAGAGATGCCCTAATACTAATATTAAAAAGCTATATATGATCCGCTTCTATTGAAAATATTTTGAATGCAATAATAAGATCGTATACGACTGTCCGTAGCCATTGAAATGAAATAGATATAAGTAGATAAATATTTTTTCTTAAGAAACAATACTAAAAAAACATAATTTTTCTTTAACCTGACGACAATGACAATTCAATCTAAGCCGCCATTCTGAGCTCTGAATATAGTTAGGGCACCCAATAATCCCCTGTTTTGTGGATAACCAAATTTGATTACATATGTGCTCATAAAATTATTTTGTTGTCTGTACTCTTTTTCTGTTTTGAGTGTGCACAATAAAGAGTTTATACCCATCTATCTGTGTTAAGTGAGAATTTCGCTTTTCTATGGTTGTCACGATGGGAACTTTTTAGGGTTCCGTACCCAAAGGGTAAGACGGACCCTATTACTAAGACTCCACTGTCCGTCCGTCCGTTCGTCTGTCTGTATGTCCGTCTGTCACCAAGCTGTATCTCATGAACTGTTAGACAGTTGAAATTTTCACAGTTGATGTACTTCTATTGCCATTATAATAAAATATACTAAAAACTAGAATAATATATATTTAAGGGATGATATACAACATACCCATACATACAACAAACGTGACTTTTTTTTGCCGATTTCATAGATAATGGTACGGAACCCTTTGTGCGCGAGTCCGACTCGCACTTGACCGGTTTTCATTTTTATGTCTATCTTACAGGGAAGGTGTTGGACCACAGCTCACCTAATGTTAAGTGACGATGTGGTTTGAGATTGTAAGCACACCTAGTCTGGAATGGAACTTAAGTGAGGCTGCTGGAATACACCCAAGTTGCTTAGGTGCAGATTTTTAACATGAGAATCGAACCCTTACCCTACAACTCTTGAGGCAGATTCACTATTAAAGGAGCTAACAGAGCTAACAGTCTAGAGCTGTGAACAAAATTAAAAATAAAAACTTATGCAAAATGATAAATATTATAGTAAATAAAATACATATCGTAGGATATTACACACAGCGTCATCTGACCCCAGACTAAGCAGAGCTTATGAAGTCAGATAACTGATAGCATACATAAATACTTTTTTGCTGTTGTAAATGCATGCTTATAATACATACAGAACACCCAGACACAGAACAAACATTTGTTGATACATTTACAAAATGATACGTGAAAATTCTGGTGACTACCCACACTTGTCAAGTGAGCCTCTTCGACCCCGTCGCTATGACAACGCTAGAGTCAACAAAACTAACTTACGGAAATATAGCCTGCGGCAGATAGCAGGAAGAGTTGAGCTTCGATGATAAAACGGAATCGAAGGACTCATATTGTATAGCTTTACTAAGACACTTGTGTTGCTGACAAATTGACACCATCCCTTGCGTATGACAAGTTGTATATTTTCCGATATAAAGCGAATGGAAAAATAGCTAACGGATTCTGGTAAATGTCGCAACAACTTTTTTTCTGTTACGTTAGGTCGCAAATTATGTTGATGCAACGGGTTCTGAATAAAGTTACATAACATATCTAATGAAACGTGTATATTTTTTTTCAAATCACATGTACCTTATTTTGCTCGACCATTTTGAATAATCAACTTGTTCCTCATTATCTATATGACTGTCAAGTCAGCTTTGTTTCCTTTGGTAGTAACTCGGCTCCATGGAGTGCAGGTAGGTAGGCATAGGTTCGATTCCCAGAAGAATGTTTGTGTGCTAAACATAAAATATGTTTGTTCCGTTTTTGGGTGTGAAAAAAGTATGTAATAATTTTATCAATTATTTGGTTATCATAGTACAAGCTTTACTTAGCTAGATGATGCCGTGTGAAATGTCCTCCGATAGTTAATCAAATCAAAAATTAGCGGCAGGTACAAAAAATATTTAAAATAACCTTTTGAGCAGTATGGTCAAATTCAGAGTAAAATAAATTAAGAGGTAATGCTTTAAAAACTTTTGTTTCAGTTTTACCAATTCATTTAAATTGCATAACATTTAACAAAGTTATCTTTAAGCAATTGAAAATGCTCATAAGCATAACGTCAGTCGTTCATTCATGGATTATTATTTTTTTATTCAAAATTAGTTTGCTTTTACCGTGCGAGAATAACTTTAATAAATAACACCAATAATTTCAGTGTGCTTAAGATTTACTTAATCTATTTTCTCCCTATATCCTATATCGGACGGCTAAAAGCTCTATAAGTAACATCATTTTATGGTCAAGTTGGTCCCTTCAGGGCAAACGTGCTCCATGGTAGGCCGCGTCTTCATTTAACATCAGACGAGATGGCGGTTAAACTCTAGCCTGTTTTGTACAAACGTCATCCTGATGGTAAGAGATAACGCATGCCCATGACCATTGCAATACAAAGAAGTTTGATTAGCAAAATCCGGGACATCGCTGCTTTGGTGGTCATTACTTTAAGACTTTCGATGGTTAGTCTCAACCACCCAATAATTTTGCTAGCTGCAGTACCCTTCAAACTGGAATACAGTAATGTTTACACACTACCGCTTAGCGGCAGAATATGAATATTTGGTAATACAGTGGTACCGACCTAGACGACTTGCTGCTAAGGAAATCTCCCACCAAGTAAGACATTAATAATTCAGTTATTATTACTAATGTCACTTATTCTAGATCAGGTATAAAATAAACCAGCAAAAATTGTTTAGTTCCTTCACTTAATTTTACAAATTAGTCAAAACGCCAACCCACTAAATAGTATCAAAAATGATATTCATAGAAGTACAATAGCTACTTTAATCCATTCCACAGCAAGCCAGTGCAATGTGAATACTAAAACAGCTGTATTTCAACTTGGAAGCATGAATGGTGTGAAATGACCGAATTCAAGTCGCGCGGACGACTCGGTCAACGAGCTGTATTCACGAGGGAATAATTTAAAAAACAGCAAGATATGTAATTCCTAGTAATCAGCGCGTATAATAAAAGTAATTTTTTTTACTATTCATGTTTTAAAGCTACATTTAAAAACAAATAATACTGGAGTTAAAATTGTTTTTAAAATAGAAATGAAATTTTTCGTTTCTTTTTTAAGTTGTCCTGAAATAAAAAAAAAATGTGTGAAGAAAGTGTAATGCATGTTGTAATGCAAGACATGGTAATAATAATAATGGTAATTTTTAGCTGAAATTTCGAGATTAGAAATATTCTAGCAGCGTCTCCATGTAAATAAGACGTCAAATAGTGAAATTTATTTATATCGCAAATACGATCATTTTTGTGGATTAAACTTTCAAAAGTATCTCGAAATTCCAACCAGCGGAAATATTCGCCTCCAAATTTAGCTATCTGAATTTGCGGAAGTTTTAGACCTACTCCGTTATTATGAGAATCGTCGGCGCAACACGTCGAGTTATAAATGGAGTGATGACGGTCGCACTCATGTTTTTTAGAAAAAATCTCGACTAAATTTTTGACGGTAGT
Organism: Biston betularia; assembly: GCA_905404145.2. NCBI lineage: Eukaryota > Metazoa > Arthropoda > Insecta > Lepidoptera > Geometridae > Biston > Biston betularia. The sequence goes on from FR989863.1 coordinate 3,231,168, forward strand.
TATGCTCAGTAGTTCCATAGGCAGCCCGTACACGTTCCGCGCGATCCGCGATCCGCGATCCGCGATCAATGATCGCGATCCAGACTGATCGTGTACGAAGCGGATTGACGGACTGATGCTCCGGATCGCAAAATATCTAGAAATTTTGAAATCATGATCGCGGATCGCGGATCGCGGATCGTGGATCGCGGATCGTGATCATGATTGAACGTGTAAGGCGGACCATAGAATCGCGCTCCTCAATCTCATCTTCAATATTTTCAGAATACAAAATCTCTAACTCAGTTTGTCATCAATCTTGACCGATAATGCCTCAAACCTAGCAAGCTTTAAAGTTAACTCAGTCAGTTGAACGTTGGTCAGTCCGTCCTGCTGAGATATATTATTCAAATAATTTTTAAATTTAGTTATTTGTCCTTTGGCGGACGTTCTTTTAGTTGCTAATTCTTTGTAAAGTCGCTTAGTTTCTGACATTATTGCGGCGGACTAAAAAATTACTGAATTGAAATTAAATTGAAATTAGAATGCAAAATGCACAAAAAAAACTAAATTGGCTCACGCTCCTCGTTTTGTTGTCACCTGCTGAGAAGTCGATCGTTCTCGGCGCACCGGTTAGCCGGTTGTTCCCGGCCGATTTGCCAGTCGCCCGGAGAATACACGACGCGTAGGTACCGATATGAACGCCTGGAATAGTCGGCAAGTATGGTAAATATTGGATACCAATGAGATTTTATTGCGCAGAAAAAAACCACCCGTGGCAAACACTTTTGGCAAGTTTTTGGCAAAATATGCACTCAATATGCAAAAACAAATATGCAAACTCAAATAAATGAACACCAATGATTAATAATTGTAGATATAATTTGTTACGATTTCTACGTATATTTAGAGAAATAGTTCGAAAATGGATTAATTTTATTTATAATATATAATAGAAAATTATGTGGATGCAGTTTGCCAATTTTCACAACGATTTTAGCAAAAATATGGGTAAAATACTTGCGATTTGCACAAATGGAACAATATTTGAATAGCTAGAAAAGATTAATAGGTATTATTAATGGCATTAATGTGGAAATGGGTATAGAAACTTATCTTGTCGGACGTGCTGACGATGTTCGTTCGACGCTTGATGTTCGATTTCAAATATCTGGCTGCTTTGTGCTGTCCAGATATCAGTTCCCCTCATGGGCCACCATGTCCCGTCTTTGGAGTTCGTGATGATGGAGGCGAAATTTGATAAAAACCACAGTTACTAATTTAGGTACATGTGTATATTTCAAATAGTAGACAGATGTTTTCACTTTGAAGGTCGGTTCGTGAATGAATGATAGCTTCTTTTATTCCCGGTCAGGCGTTGGTCCGCCTGACAGACGTTGCGTGGAAATTACATTGCTGCACCTTGCCAGCCTATTTAGGAAGGCGTTAAGCCTGGACAGGCATTACTGATTTTTCAATTTTTCTTATTTGATTGCAACAACTTTTTTTATTGAAAAAGTGACCTTTCTGTCCCCGACACAAATACAACGAAAAAGAAGCTGATGAGACATTCTTTAGTAACGCTCCATCATACGTGCGCCAAAAGTTTGTTTTTTAATTATTTTTTTTTTTAATGGTTGACAGGCTAGGTGTTTGACCACAGCTCACCTGATGTCAAGTGAAGGTGTGGCCGAAGATGGTAAAGCACACCTAGCCTGGAATGCAACTGGCTCTCAAGTGAGGCTGCCGGAACACACCGTTAGATGCTTGGCGGCAGATTTTCAACTTGAGGGTGGTAGCTAGCCAGCCGAGTACTAAAGTACCCTACCACCATGCTTTGGTTTCCTCACGATGTTTTTCCTTCACCGGCAGCTCAAGCTCATTGTTGGGGTTTGAACCCACGCCCTTCGGCATGCGAACCTACCGCGCTCACCACTGAGCTATCATCGCTACAAATTATAGATAATTATAATTATATTATATATTAATTATAATTATAGATGTAACCCCACAGTATAAAGTTCATTTTTCAGCTTGCTATAATCTCTAAAAATATTTTATTGCATGCATTTTGACATATCAATGTTTTTATTCCGATGTTAATGTTGTCAACCACGCCGAATTCTAAAACTAACTACCTTTTAAGCTTTCGCGATTTAGTTAAATTTTGTTTATCATTAACTAAACTAATTATATTAATTCCCAGATATAAACATAATTAAAGCTATACTAAATGCCAAAACTAGACTAGATTTTTTCTCAAACAATATCTAAACAGACGTCCTAAATGGCCCAATGGTCATTTGCCGTAGGGTCAGAGATTCCAAGTTTAATTACCGGTTGGGTGAATGTTGACACGTGGTCTTCATCAAGGAGACAAAGCTAGGCGCGCGTCTTGCTTTCCACTGCGCGCCTCGCACGTGAAGATAGACGAGCCCGCGCGCGCTTTGTAGTCAGCTTTGTCCTCTTGTAGAAGGCCACCGGATGTGGGTGAACTATAGTCGGAGTTGCAGTAATAATCTAAAACATAATTGTATTGTGTCAAATAAATGTTTTCTTTTTCTCTTTATTATGCCTATATTTGGTCCCCGACGAGGTAGGGTTACCACCACCCTGCTCTCAATCTTTACCGCTTTTTAGTTTTTTAACTGAAACTCGTATTTCCAGAACAAGGCGCGCTCACGATCGTGCGACGCTCCTCAAGCCGGAGCAAAGCCGAAAGCTGTCCGATGCCCACGGACGAACAGCTGGACCAGCTGGATCTCGATACAGAGCACTTGCCTGCCGTCGACACGCCCGACGCATGTGACAAAGCCGCACTTAGGTAATTATACCAATAATGTATAACTACTTGAATAGTAACTCAACTTTTGGTGAGGAAAGTACTAAGAGTAACAGTGACTTTTTTTTAAATTTAAAAGTAACGAGACGAACGATACTCTCTCCTGACGGTCCTGAACGCCTGCCCATGACGATTGAAATTTCAGTGCGATGTTAGATGAAACAGAAGTCATAGATATTTTCTTCATTTTTTTTTTATATCCATATTTAAGAACAATTTAACTTTAACACGGTCACCCTCAAACAAATGTTGTCCAATTATGCAGCTGCATAAAGCGAATTTTCAGAAACGTTGTTTTGTGAGGCGGAAAAGATCTCATACGTACTATAAAAAAGATTAACTTTGCCCCGAATAGACCTCATATGCACTGGCTGAAAGTGCGCCTCACAGTCAACGTGAAAAACTTCACAAAAACGTGACTTTAAATGTCCCTCCCATATGTATGTTTAAATAAATTTTTACGTCACGATATAACTTTGGAACTATCAACAACAACGAATTCAACAAACTCAACTCAGTCGCAAGGGAGCGCTGAATACTGTCTACTAATTTAACATGAGCAATTTACTCACTTTGCTTAAGTTATACTTTCTATTACGTGTACACGTGAAAATATGACATGCTATTTTGGAAGGACAAACGGTCCTCCATACAAATTTTTGTTGGTTTAGGATGGCTTAGGACTTCGTAAGCCTTTTGTACTTCGAATAGCCGAGTCGAGGCGTAATTCAAGATAAGAGCGCACTAGGCGCATTGCGTGTGGAGAAATAACATGTAACACGCGATGTAACATTTTACCCTTTTACCTGATTGCTCAAAAAGACAAGTAAAAGCAATGCAGTTACATTAAAATTGAAAGTCCTTTTTTGGTGGTATTAGAACTATGGATGCAAGAAAAATACATTGTTTATTGGCCCCACGTATAGTATCCATTTAACGTAGCAAAGCCGCTATCATTGCACTCTGGCGTGTTAGTATTTTTATTCTTTATTTTTGGCAAAACAATTTGCAAAAAAAAATTGACATAAAAACGGTTAATCGATTAAATTTATGTCACAAAAAAATATTATTAATTAATTAATAAGAAAACAAAACACATGTCAAATTCAAAATAAAAAATCGAATTCAGATACGGCAAACTCAAATGCCAAATTAAAATAGAATGTCGGATTCAAATACAATGTCAAATTTAAATACAATGGCTAATTAAATACTCGTAACATCTCAAATTAAAAAAACAGTGTCAAATCAAATGCAGATACAATGTGAAATCCAGATACAACGTCTAATTCAAATATTCTAATAAGTACAACATGTACATATCTAAGACAAGTCTAAATAAATGAACATAATTAGTAACCTACACTTTTTTTTAATATACGTTCCACAGACACCGCCGACCCCGGTATATGACCTTTGTCAACTTCAATTACAAAATTATTTCTTTACAATATAGGAAAAGGAAAGTTAGTCAAATTAATCGTAATCTAGGGTTACCACGGGTATACCACGAGCAGACCCGCGACCCGCAAGCAGACACAACCGACATATTTCGAATGGCATATGGTAAGATTTTTTTCTCAAAGATAAATCTCTCAGATAACATAAATGCTCATCTTTCCGTGCGTGAAGTAAACTGGGGTGAAATAAATAATATATTGTCGCGTCTTGCCCTAATTCGTTGCGTGTCCCAGTGAATGTGAGTCTCATTCATTATACATGTTACAAGATTAATACTGACTCCTAACATACACAGGTAGGAAGTCATATGTTTACGGATGAAGTAAAGTCAGCGGCAGCTTTACCTGTAAGTTTATAGCAAGAATAGCTCAGTAGATAGTGTGGTCAGTTCACATGCCAGTTCAAATCCTAACAATAAGCTTGAGCTGCCGGTGAAGAGAAACAATAGAGTGGTGGTAGGGTACTCTCTGGTACTATATTTGCTTGCTATCACACTCAAGCTGAAAATCTGCCGCCAAGCACCGGCAGTTTTACTTGAGATTTTTTTCACATCAAGCGAGCTGGTCGTGGACGTGGTCATACACCTAGCATGTCAACCAAAAAAAAGTTTATGTCTTCATTTATTTACAAAGTCCGCCAACACAGTGTACAAAATTGAATTGAGAAATTACAAAATGTCAATTTAAATGTCACAGCGATTAATTATTATAGGCGAAGACGGCATGCCTTATAAATATTCAGTCAAAAATAATAACAACAACTACAATTTTAACTAATTAATAAGAGCAATTTTGAAGAATTTAGACATATCTAAACTAACTATGATTTACTAAAAATGTGGCTGTCTTTTTCATTGCAGTCTATTTAGACAAATGACCTGTAAATTATCATTTATATGTATTTTATTGGGTTTTTTAATAAGTTAATAGGTAGTTTTAAGTCGGGGATTTTTAAATTGTTTTATCCTTTTTTAATTAATTTTTAATCATCGGGGGTTTTTTCAAATTTTATAATTTTGCTTTTTTTTATGTATCTTTCTCGATTATTGGAAGACGTTTAGGACGATTTGAATAAAAAAAAAAAAATTATGCGGATATACAACTTCCAATTTGTCTTACATAAATGTCATCAAAATCTGTTCAATAATTTGAATTTTACTATATCTACTAATCATAATAAATAGAAAAAAAATATTTTCGCGATATAAAAATGTTAACCTTTTATTGATAACACCAAAATTACAGGTCATTTTTCCATTCAGACTAAAAAATATCAAAATCATTACATAATTATAACTATTATGTCAATACAATGAAAATGTCAAAGAAATAATTTGTCAAGTATAAAATATGGCAATATGATTAAATGTCAATGAAAAGAAAAATTAAAAATATATTTATGATGTTTAACACCGTATTAATGAGCGTAAATAAATATGTTACGTTTAAAACTAAAACCTCGTATAAGTGCAAGTACCTTGTCGTAGCGATGATAGCTCAGTGGTTAGCGCGGTAGGTTTGCATGCCGAAGGGCGTGAGTTCAAACCCCAACAATGAGCTTGAGCTGCCGGTGAAGGAAAACATCGTGAGGAAACCATAGCATGGTGGGAGCGTACTTTCTAGTACTCGGCTGGCTAGCTACCACCCTCAAGTTGAAAATCTGCCGCCAAGCATCTAACAGTGTGTTCCGGCAGCCTCACTTGAGAGCCAGTTCTATTCCAGGCTAGGTGTGCTTTACCATCTTTGACCACACCTTCACTTGACATCAGGTGAGCTGTGGTCAAACACCTAGCCTGTCAACCATAAAAAAAAATTGTAGATAAATGTTATGATACGTGGACAATAAAGAGTAATCAATCAATCAATCATCATTTGATTTTTATTTATATAGAAGATAAAATTATGTTCAGTGAGGAACAGAAACACGATGGTGTAGAGTGTCCACAAAACAAAAGCAACATTCGGCAGCACACAAAGGGCAGCATTTTCATTTGGCAAGTATGAGCTTTGACAAGGCTTAGGTATTTACTTACAGGGCTTGCCTCTGGATACTTATTAGCTTTTTCTTTTATATTTGGTAGAACACAGTAATAATCTGGACAGGGACAATCCCTGGACTTAAAATAATGGACAGATATTACTTAACATGATAAGTTTTTTTATGGTTGACAACGTTTTTTTTTTTTCTTTTAATATCGTATGACATTACACACAGCGCCATCTGACCCCAAACTAAGCAGAGCTTATGTGATGGAAGTCAGATAACTGATAGAATACATGTATACTTTTTTTTTGTAAATGCATATTTATAATACATATAGAACACCCAGACACAGAACAAACATATTTTGTTCATACATAAAATGTTTGTCCTGAGTGGGAATTGAACCCACGCCCTTCAGCTCTTAAGGCAGATATGCTATCAATGACCCAACAGGGTTGTCAAGCTAGGTACTTGACCACAACTCACCTGATGTGAAGTTTTTTTTTTAATACGGATAAGTTCGCGTTAGACCACCAACTCGCCTGATGGTAAGCGACGATGTGGTCGAAGATGAAGCACGCAGAGAACATACTTAAAAAGTTGTAATTTTTTTTTTTTTTAATGCTTGACAGGCTAGTTGTTTGACCACAGCTCACCTGATGTTAAGTGAAGGTGTGGTCGATGATGGTAAAGCACACCTAGCCTGGAATGGAACAGTAATGAGACGTAGAGTATCGCTGCTTTGACGCTCAATTACTTAAGGTGAGTTTGCCGGAACACACTATTAGGTACTAAGCGGCAGGTTTTCAACTTGAGGGTGATAGTTAGCCAACCGAGTACTTGAAAGTACCCTACCACCATGCTATGGTTTACTCACGATGTTTTCCTTAACTGGCAGCGCAGTTGGGGTTTGAACCCACGCCTTTCAGACTGCACTAACCACTGGGCTATCATCGCTACAAATATTATATATTTAGGCAACAACATCATCTAACATCAGGCAGAATGTGGTCAAACGCTAGCCTATTTTAAATTATAAAAAAAAACTATCATATTGTATTATTCCTGGTACCAACGATGTAGTTTATATTTTCCTTTAAGTATGTAGGTCTAAAATTTTATTTTATCCTCTATACACAGGCTTTGAAATTAGGTAGGTACCTACTTACTTCGCTTGATACGTAACTATAATAGATCAAACGAGATTGAAAGTGATAGGATTGGCATCGTTAATATTATAACCAAAGTACTTTATGAAATAACTAAGCAATATTGTGGTTCCATATTCGGCTAAGGTATTCGAGTATACAATGAGAAAATGTGTTGACAAAATTGTTTAAAGCTTTGAATAAACCAAAACTGTTCATAAAAAGTTCATTAAAATCGGGCCAGCTGTTCAGGATAAGTTCCAATTGCACACACGTACAAAATAATTATACAAAGATATTTCAATTATTGTTTTATAAATTATCCAATATTCCCGTAGAGTTACAACATTGGGTTCTTTAAAAGGCGCGTTATTAAAATCATATTTGTAGCGCCCCTGGTATTGCAGAAATACATATAGGCGACGGAGATTGCTTACCACCAGACAACCTGTGTCCTTGATTGCTCATTGTGGCATAAAACAAGCTAAAAGGTTTAAAAAAATCTATAACCCGACTGCGAATAAAATAGCTATAATTAAAGGAAAAAAACTTTTTATACTAATTTATTATTCCTAATGAAATTTAAATTTTGATAGGTTTGGTTAATTTTTTTTAAATAACATCAAAAATATTTCGCACTAAAAATCCGCCATTTCGTTTATTTTTCAAACATCTATCTAAAGACACTTAAGGTTAGGGTTTTAAGCGAATAAAGTGATAAGTTTCAAAATCCATCGAAACGTTTGGAGGATACGAGGTAATAAATAAATTCACATACAAGGATACGCGCGAAAAGCATAACCCTTCCATGGCAGTCAGGTAAAAAAATAGTTTCTTCCTAGCCACATGACTACTACTTGATACAATGAGCATTATATCTAATAACTAAGGTCGATACTTTCTACATCTCTTTCCAGTACGGAAAAGAAAATTCTCGTCTTTCTGTATTGGAAAGGGTTTCATTTGTCTCATAAAGCTTTTCACCTTTGTCTACAGTCATATGATATTACTGAACTAGTACATTATCTGTGGCTGAGTGCCTAGAGACCATGATTGATGAGGACCTAAACATTACTAGCATTTTACTCTAGATGTCTCACAGAGTGCTGAAAATAGTTAATGGCCATTTTATCACGCCTAGGTGGAATAGTGGGTGTGTGATTAATTTGAAGGAGAGATACCTAGGCTCGTTAGTAAACTCCACTGCGGTCAAACGAGAGTAAACGGATATAGTTAACATTTTTTTTTCTTCTTCCTCTTTCTTTGGAAAGAGGTCTGACTGTGATCTACAAAAAAAAAATTCTACAGACCTACATCTTTGTCAACTTAAGCCTTGAAAATTGATTTTAATGTGGCCTCAGAATGTGGCACTATAAGATCTCTGTCATCCCCTAAAAGCTACAGTGATGGGACAACCCATTAGAAGCGACAAGTCGACATGTTGACAACACGTGACACTTGCGATTACCCGTCTGCTCAATTTAGTTGATAAATAAATTGTTACTTCACTAATACTTTTTCTTTTTAGTTTTTGGCATAGCACTTTTTATTTTCTGCCAGTGTCGACTCAAGCAGTTTAAGTCTCAGTCAATGTCACACAGATTAAATTACGGTCAATTCCGGTCATGCTCTAATAAAGTAATGTAAAGTTTACTAATAGCATCTACGGATATTTGCCATATTTTTTTTTAGACAAAAAAAGTAATGAGACAAACGAGACGCTCTCTTGTAAGAGAACTTTGAGTAACAAAAACAAAGTCCAGGGCATCGCTGCTTTGGCGCTCATTACTTTGAGAATTTTTGGTTAGTCTCGACAGCCCTGTAATTTCGCTAGCTGCAGTACCCTTCAAGCCGAAACATAGTAATGTTTACACACTACTGCTTGACGGGAGAATAGCTGGTAATGCCACCTAACTTACCACCAAGCAAATTGTGTTAAACTTGAATGAAATATGGAATACAGGTAGCTTTATCCCTGAATTAACACATAGGCTAAATTTTATTCAGGAAAACGCGGATAAAGAAACAATTACGTAGAAAGTAAACTCAGAGAATAAAGTACCTAGAACATTTTAGTGGCCGTAAATTACCTACCATGCTAAATGGAAGGCACTTTCATATTTTTACTCTGTGAGTCGTACTGTCGATATAGAGTGCCCTCTAGCAATTGTGATTGAATTGCCATTCTCATGTTTTGTTATTCTTTGTTGTATTTGCACAATTCTGCGTTTTGTTTATATTTTACGCTTTGACGGGCTCACACTTCATTGAGTGCGCAAAAATTGCTAGCCATTGTTCTGAGGTCTTTGTTAGGACGCTGTGTGAAAATGTGGATAAAACAGTATGTTGTTGTTTAATTTTTTAACAGTGATTTACTTAGGATGTTATCGACGAACCAGTGTTTTTGTTACCTCGTCTAGCAATATAGTTGGCTTAATTTCGTGTCTCGATTTATTTTTTTAGGTTATGTTTTGTGATCACAAAACCTCGTGCAGTAATTTTGCCTTTGCTATTAATTATTCTGCAATCAGTTATACCTTGTGTGGAAAATGTATTTTTTTTTTATCTTTGCGCGCGAAAAATAACTAAGCTAAGTTTTCTACTTTTTATTTCTATTTCGGCTTTTTTGAAGTCCTATATAATATCTACAGTTTCTTTCCATACTTTTGTGACGATATTATAAATGAAAACGTGACAATTTATTTGAACACAAATCTATCTGTACTATAAAGGAGAAAAATTTGATTGTTTGTTTGTATTGAATAGGCTCCGAAACTACTGGACCGATTCCAAAAATTCTTTCACCGTTGGGAAGCTACACTATCCCCGGGTCACATAGCCTACTTTTTATCCCTATATTCCCACGGGAACGGGAACTACGCGGGTGAAACCGCGAGGCATCCGCTAGTAATTAATAAAAACGAATAAAGTATGCAATAATTATGCCCACCCTGTGGGCTTATTGGTATACCTGCTTTAAGAGCTGTAGGTCGATTCCCACTCAGGTCAAACATTTTGTGGTATAAACAAAATGGTTATTCTTTATCTAGGTGTGCTGTATGTATTTACAACAAAAAATAGTATTTTTTTCTTTCTTTGCTTTGGGGTCAGATGGTGCTGTGTGTAATGTTCTATGTGTAATTTTTTTTTAATAGCAGCTGAAGGCTTGCAAGTTTTTCCCCAACGCACTGTTACTTCGCAAAACTTTCACGGGATGACGTAGCGCTCGAGTTTCCATTGTGTTACCCCACAAGAAACTTCGGTTATGGTTTTTCTAATCAAAAGTTTTGTCAGTGATAAATCTTTCATGGGTGCTCTGCAAGTTAAATATTGTTCATTAAGCATTAAGATCGTGTATGTTAATAGTTAATAAATTAATATTGTCGACAAAAATATACCTACGTGTATCTTAGGTACTAATATTGTAAATGTAAAAATTTAGATGTTTGTATGTTTGTTGGGAAAATTATATTCTGTTTTGTGTATCGAAATAAATAAATAAATCATGCAAAAACGGCTAAACGGATTCAGATGACGGAAACGAGATGTTTTGAGATACTTTTATATATCAGAGAAACGTTAGGTTTCTGTGGGATGACTAAAAATGTACAAGGGTACAAACACCACCCACCACCCACAGATGTCGTCAAGTTTCACAATACATAATAACTGTTCAACTTATGACATTATTGTTAAATTCCACGCGGACAAAATCGCGTGTAACAGCTACTACTATACTTATATTCTTTACTTATTATGTTTTGTTGAAATTCACAGTTTTGAGAAAGTTTAAGAGTTCACGCAGGTATGATACAGAACTAAAGTTTTTCCATAAATCCGTTTAAGAAAAAAACAACGTAAATGAAGATATTGGAAAACATTTCACACAGAGCCCTTGAGCACCAAACTAAGCAAAGCTAGAAATAAAGAAACCATATAACAGACAACTATTTATATTGCGTTCGACCTCTTAAAATCTAAACACCAACGATTCGATCAATTCTCAGTCAAGCGTGTGAAAGCACACAATTGAATTTCGTGGGGTGAGGCCTGAACCAATCTCGGATAACCTTTATTTGCTTTTAGAAGCCCAGTGCCCTTTTATGGACCTCAAATTGCATTTAGTTGGGACTAGCCAAGTTTTTACTTAGCTCATTAGTATTGGACGTGCAAAAATGTTGATTTTTAGTTTGAAAAGATAGAATTGTGCACTCGAGAACTCCAAACGTTGTAGTAACATGTTTTTTTTTTAATGTAGTAAGTAATGAGATGAACGAGGCACTCTCCTGATGTTAAGAGATAACGCCTGTCCATGACCATTGCAGCGATACACAGAACTTTGAGTGACGAAACAAAGTCATTATCGTAGGTACTTTCGATACGTTATCTTTTCTTTCTATTTTATTCCATTCAGCTGTCATGCAAACAAATACACACAGATTAAAAAAAAAGTTAGTGTGATTTGGACGGACACGCCACAAAAACACACACACACTTGCACAAAATAGAAACTGTAAATTTTTTTTTTTGCCCACAGGTTACGATATCTCCTAAGACAGTTAAACAGAGGTGAAATATCAGCGGAAACATTACAAAAGAATCTACAGTATGCCGCGAAAGTTCTAGAAGCCGTCTACATAGATGAAACCAAGTAAGCCCTAATGACAGCTACGTTACTTTTATTGGTGATTTGGGATGAGAGAAAATTATGTGACTCAAATAAAATGATATAGAATTGTTATAGAAATCCCAGTTACACTCAATAAAACAAATTTTATGAAACTCTGAATCCGAATAACTAAAATTTTTGACGGAGGCTTTCAGTAGCTTTGTGGTAACTCTTTTGTCTTAGTGATCTACTTAGTCAAGCTTGCCTGAAAGAATTTTAAATTAGACCGTCTTTAACTTTCAACAAGCTGTTCAAGAGTAAAAATAGTATTTGAGACGCATAGTTGAACTTGTTACAAGTTTTATTAATAAATGCAGAAATACTTTACAAAATTTTATGTTTCAGATACGTAGCTGCCTCTTGAGTATTTCATTTAAATCTAATATTTTCTAGACATATATTTTACTCGTGGAGACATGTTTTTTCCATTTCATTTGTAGCTTTATACTCGTATAGATTTAGATTACTGTTCTACTAAATTTTCTTTTATCGCTTTCCTTTAATTTGTATTCTTTTGTGTCGAATGTCGCAATAACTTTGTTACTTTCATTAATACGTTTTTACAAATAGAGACGAAAATTCAAACATAAATTTGATACGATCACGGTTTGGAATTCAAGATGCGATCTTCTCATCATTTTAAGTTAAATCTTTCTTTGTTGTCATCCCCGTGTTCAAATTAAAAATGTAAAGAAGACAGTTCATCTAGTATTTTTAATTAATTTTAAATATTTTATTTAAAAAATAGGCATTAATTTACCAGCCGGTTGGACTTGAACCTGCTACGCTACGATCCAGATTAATTTACTCTAATCACTTATCTTTGGTTTGCTTTCACGAATTCCGAAATTCTTTATAACATAAAATTAGCTATGGTCGATGGTCGATACTTCACTTACCTTATACCTATCCCAAATAGACGCAGTAATGCAACTAAAACCACTGCTAAGTTTGCTTAAACTGACACGGTTTGTGCCGACGGATTCGAACAAGTATGAAGTCTGTACCATACAAAAGTGGCCAGCGCTAGAGGCTAAATACGTGGATACCATCATACCACTAAAGACAGAATTCGAAAGCTAATGAGAGACAAAATGTGACAGGAATAGAAAAGGTCACAAAAATTTTGTGACCTTTGTACCGTAAACAATTAGTATTTACCTCCGCCAAAGCATTTTAATTGACTTAAGGCATTAAGATCCAATTACGTCCCTAATTAATAAACAAAAAGAGCTTTTGTAAATCAGGTCTTCGCAAATCAAGGTCGGTTTATAAAAGTCGTCTGAGAAAGTAATGAGAGCGTTTTAAGGAATACCTAAAGGTAAACAACTGGCGAAGTGAGGCCTCAACTGAGGGGATCGTTACCCTAAATTATTAACTTAAATTTTCTTATATTTCAAGCACAATATAAACGCGTTGATGTACAAATATAATTTAAACATACTCTCGACACTAATCAAAGTAGTGATTTGTAGCGATGGTAGCTTAGCGGTTAGCGTGATTGGTTCGCACGCCGAAGGACGTGACTGCAAACCCCAACAATGAGCCAGAGCTACCAGTCAAGGAAAACATCGTGAGGAAACCATAGCATGGTGGTAGGGTACTTTCTAGTACTCGACTGTCTAGCTAAGTATAGATGTGTTTACCATCTTTCATTTTCGCCACGATTATTAACACATAAACATCGCTCTAGGCGATAAGACCGCCCTTATACATCAAATATCCATTAAATTGTTTTATTATGTTTTATCTCCTTCTTTTTTTATTGTTTTTTTGTTTCATATTTGTCATTTCATTGTGATCTGTGTTTCATTGTAATTTGTTTTTGGTATATTATAAAGTTACATTATATTCTATTCTATTCTATAAAAAATCTAAAATTAGTTTGGGTACTAACTCAAAGTAACTTTAAGCTTAACCTAGTTGGTAATTTCATGTCAGAGCTCCTAAAACTGTCCTGGCTACGTCTCTTGAGTGAGAAAATTAGATTGAAGCCTTAATCATGAGCTCGAACAAGGATCCAGGTTAATTAGGAGGAAAACGTCGCTTTCGTGTAATTTTGCCCTTGAGAAGCCATTTTGGGGTCCGTTTAGAACATTCTGGTTACATTTTGAAGATTGAAATTGGAACGTGAAAACACGCGTACACATTGTTTTAGTTTTAATGTAATTGCTAAACTTAGGATCAATAATGTCTAGTTCCGATTTATTTTCTAATAGTTAATTTTTAACATTGTGTTAATCAATGTTTAGCTCTCTAAAGAATAATAATAATACTTAATTGACACACCACATTAGAAACCACATTGAAAGTTGAAGTGGCAGTGGGTAGGGCACATAGCACGCAGATCTGATGGCCGATGGGGCTGCAAAGGTCTAGAGTGGAGGCCACGGACCGGCAAGCGTAGCGTAGGACGTCCAACCACAAGGTGGACAGATGACCTAATAAAGACCGCAGGAACGCGCTGGATGCGAGCCGCTTCCAACCGGTATTCGTGGAAGTCAATGCGGGAGGCCAATGTCTAGCAGTGGACGTCCTACGGCTGAAATGATGATAATGATGATTAATTACATTACAATAAATAAAATGTCATCTGATTTTATGAATAACTAGCTGCGCCCCGCGGTGTTACCCGCTACATGTTTTCGAGATAAATAGTAGCCTATTTGTTAGTCCAGGATTTCAGCTACCTCCATACCAAATTTCATCCAAATCCGTTCAGTAGTTTTCGTGTGAAAGAGTAACAAACATACATCCATACATACTTACAAACTTTCGCGTTCATAATATTAGTAGGATAACATAATCACAAAGATTCAATCTGTGTGTTGTAGCGATGATAGCTCAGTGGTTAGTGTTGCATACTAAAGGGCATGGGTTCAAACTCCAACAATGAGCTTTGAGCTGCCGGTGAAAGAAAACATCGCGAGGAAACCATAGCGTGCTGGGTACTTTCTAGTTCAAGTTGAAAAGTGAAGCGTCTGTTTAGATGTAAATTATATCATTTGAGAAATAATAAAATTACTATGCGATTTTTCCTCTATTTTGTATGTTTCATTAGACGCGACAGTTTCGAGCAATATACGAAAGCAATCTCGACATGAGAAAATTTACATTTCAATACGCATACGAGTAGGGATATGTTTTACATAATTTCACTCCATATTCAAATTGGCTTTTGATCGCTGATATTATGTATTTTTGAACTAAGATCGTTTAGTACATTGTATCTCTGTTATATGCCTATGCATATGTTTTGTAGCGATGATAGCCTAGTGGTTAGCGCGGTCGGTTTGCATGCCGAAGGGCGTGGGTTCAACCCCCAACAATGAGCTTGAGCTGCCGGTGAAGGAAAACATCGTGAGGAAACCATAGCATAGTGGTAGGGTACTTTCTAGTACTCGGCTGGCTAGCTACCACCCTCAAGTTGAAAATCTGCCGCCAAGCATCTAACGGTGTGTTCCGGCAGCCTCACTTGAGAGCCAGTTCCATTCCAGGCTAGGTGTGCTTTACCATCTTCGACCACACCTTCACTTAACATCAGGTGAGCTGTGGTCAAACAACTAGCCTGTCAACAATAAAAAAAAAAAATATATATATATATTGATATTATGTCTAGTCACAATGTGGATAATATCCGAAATCAACTTATACTCACATAGCGACCTGTGACGGAAAAAGTTAACATGTAAAATTATATGCAAAGTGTTGGATTACAACTGAAATACTTTACTGAACTAAATCAGAAAAAAACCCTAAATAATTTTAAATAGGTACGTATTATATATAGCGAGCTGTGCCCCACGGTGTTACCTGCTACATGTTTGCGGGATAAAAAGTAGCCTATGTTTATTAACCTAGGATCTCAGCTACCTCCATACCAAATTTAATCCATATCCGTTCTGTAGTTTTTGCGTGAAAGAGTAACAAACTTTCGCATTTATAGTAAGATTTATTTTTTAGTAGGATAGTAGGATGTAAAAATGTTTGTAGCCAATTCTAAAAATTACATGTAATTACAATTATGTGCCACTCCTGTCGTGTCTCTTATTTTGATATACATAATTATATGTTTTATAATTTTTTTTAAATACAATAACTGCCGTAAAAATGTATAAACAAAATATAAATACAAAATTAAATTCATAGATTGGAATTACTGCGTGCACAATATATTAAGAATTAATATACAACCAACAACCTTATGAGTAATTAAGTGTTACAAGTGGCTGCTTTATCGCTAATAGCGTTCTCTTCCAAGCAACCATGAGATAAAGGAGAATAACAAATTAATCAGGGCTATATGATATATTTAATAATTGTCTACTGTACAAACAACAGGACAAAACTGATACTCGCGTCTAGAATTCCAAACAAGCTGTAACACCAAGAACATTTTTCATTACTAATATTTCAATAGTTCGAAGAGAAAGTCGTTTCCACAGGATCCGTATTTCTTGTTTAAAAAGAAACCGTGCACGTGCATATTTGATTCAAACTCAATTAAACTGCGAATCCGATGAAGTGTTTTGATATATGTTACTCTCGTTTCATGTTCAATTATATTATTATTGGTTGTAGAGTTTATTGTAAAAAAAATATATACGCTACGAGACTTTATTGTATGTTTTAATTATATTTAGTTTTAGTCTAATTCAACATCATGCTCGGAACGCTCATTTTCGTTAGCATCATTAGTGCCACCAAATTGAGGATGCGATTCAAAACTTGAGAGCGGGTGTTACGTCGCGTCGCCAGTGATTCTGTCTCACACAGGGATAGGAGAGTCGCAGAGCAGCCGCCAGCACAGCAGACCACGCTTCACACCAGACGGCTTCGAACTCCTTGCTGGGCGCGCACCCAGAAACCGAACGAAGCAAAGTTAATACCGTTACAACAAGCCGACATTGGCCAAGTAGTCGCGAATCCCTTCTGACCGAAATCTGCTAGGTCTTTCTGTTCAGTTGAAGCTTCAGTTCTTACCTGTCCTACTGTTAGTAGACTTTAGTCTCTCCCGGTTTTTGTTGCTGTTACTATCCAGGTTTTGTTTCTTAGGTATTTTATTGTGATTAAAATTCGGGAGGATAAGTTACGCTAAATCGCTGAACTGCTTACGTATAAAGCGTAACTTATTCTAGTGTAGTCACACTCGTAGTTTCCGTTTAGATTAGTCATGGAATTTAGTCCCATGTGTACCCTTGTGTCGTTTAACTCCATGTCGTCTGTGATCGTCCCTGTTTCTTTGTCTCGTCTATTTCTGTCCTCAAGGCATGTATTTCTTTTGGGTGACCCCTCTATAGCATACCATAAAGCTTGTTTATATACTCGTATCGATACTTCTTTTCAAATCGTTTCTCTTTATTTACAAAACTTGTCCTTCTTTTTCAGAGCATCAAGTTATGTTAGCTACCCTTGCTTTCATACTATTTATTTCATATTTACGTAAGAATTTTATTTTAGGTTTATTTTTGTAGTTTGTACATTGTTATCAAAAATATTATTTTTATGATAAAATTATGTACAAATCAATCTTAATATTGTAACACTGTATTGCTATAAGTACTGGTTGCCAAATTCAAAGAAGAATAGTTTTATTTTTTTTTTCAAATTCGTTTCGTTATGCCATAATTTTTTATCATGAAATTGACAACTTGTGTTTATACTTTATCTTTGTGATACCTGTTCCTCAATATCTGCTCTCCTGTCCGATCCTATAAGAGTTCCTTCCTATGACCCCATTGACGTGGTGTTTCATTTTAGACCGGCAGTGGCGCGTCAGCAGTCGGCCCCAACCCTGGTGTTTAGGTGTGTCGATGTTGTCTGTTATATCGCACTTTATTGCCACTTCAATTAGATCAGAATTAAAGTCTCTTGTCTTAATAATTGTGCTGTATACTTACGTGTAATTCACACTCGTTGATAACAACTTGTCGTGTTTTGACAACCTCTAACAGTAAAAACGGTTTGGTCTCGGAAGAGAATTATAAGCACAAAGTTTTTTCTATGAATAATTTTATCTAATTTTACTTTTTATCAATTTATTTTTACTGGAACAGGAATTACGCGGGTGAAATCACGAGACGTCTGCTAGTTTTTAATATATATGTATATTATCATTGAATTTATTGACTTCTTCGTCGTGCTGTTTTTTCGATATATAACCATCATTTTTGTTGTGTTCAAATTCTGTTTCAATTCAAGTGGCAATAGAATGGAGTTCCCAAATAACATCCCAGTCTTGTCCCGCTTCACCGTGTGAACCTTTGTGTGCTATATTGCTTTCTGTTGTGACTGCTGTATACATTTTACTTACTACCTATATCGTGACATTTGGTTAAAAATCTGGCTTACAGTATTGGAAGTTTTTAATAATGGTTATTACAGTACTTAAGAATTGATCATAACAGAATTGGTATAATAGTATTTTAATATTGTAGGTTCGCCGTAACAACAGAAATAATCAACATTTTCACAAATTCCGTACTATATTTTAATAGAATGATGGATAAACGCGGTGTTGTGATGCGAATTGCCTAATTGAATATGAAAACAAAACATTGCTATCTGTATGGAATGACAAAAAAGCTTTTCAATACAATCTAAAAACCATTATTCCCATCTGTCTTTTTTTGTTCAACGTCCATAAATATAATATAATGGATTT
Organism: Biston betularia; assembly: GCA_905404145.2. NCBI lineage: Eukaryota > Metazoa > Arthropoda > Insecta > Lepidoptera > Geometridae > Biston > Biston betularia. The sequence continues at coordinate 3,249,914 of FR989863.1, forward strand.
GTGTGCAGATTTCTAATAAGGGTTGAGTTCTATCCAATACGTTTTAATATGTAACTGATTACTATGAATAGTTCTTTTGTTTGTGTTTTTATGAAGCTCATTATGGTTTATAATCAAATGAATGAAGCAATAATAACTATTTAACAATTATTATGCGATCAAAGACATGATCAAACTCTTTTAGTGTTAATTCAATGGAAAGCAATGTATCAAGTGATTTAGCATGTCGCATGTTACACCAACAAGATTTTAAATTAATAGGGACGAGTACCCGTAGTACGTTATTATATTATGCAAAGTTGCCATTCATAAAATTATTATCTACCGTAGATACATAATAATTGCAAAAAGAAGAAATTTAAAAATTTTGTGATAATTGTATTATTGTTTTCATCAAACTTTTTATTTGATTTCAAGTTAAATATGTAATGGTAACTTTCCGTTTAACAATAACTCACATAGCATTTATTTTACAACTCCGTTTTCTAAAATTTTATTTTACACAATACGATTCTGAACAATTTCAAGTTCTATTCTCACAATTGCCATTTTTTTCTTCAACCACCGAACAATCAAATAAAACTGGATCGTTCAATAAAAATCGTCGTTCCATTTAGTTGATTGTCAATAAGATTTTTCTATGGTATTAGACTAAATGGATCTTCGATTCTTTTATTAACATTTCTCTTTCAGATTCACAAATTTTATATCTTTTAGCAGTTTCGACAATTTGAACACTATTTGAAGAAATAGATAGAATAGATACTTACAAGTTTTTGATAGATTAAAAGTGTACAGGAATAGCTGGTACATTAGAATATATTCTTAGACTAGTGTATACTTATAATTAACTTTGATAAAATTGTTATTTCCAAAAACAAAAAGCATAACAAAAAATAGGACCGAAAGGTAATGTTTTCAACTCTATTTACGAACTGGCATTGTGTGCATTTGACAACTAATTTAACCGAAATATGATTTTGCGTCTTGTGTGTCAAAGAATATGAATTAAAATCTAATAAATTAAATTGCCGCAGCTTCAGCTTTCCATGGAAATAACAAAGACGAGCCTCGAGCGCCTTAATAATATAAAGTTTCAACACGTACAGAGTTTAGATTTAACTGTGAACTGTTCTGAACAGGAGATTAGCTGACGAAGATGACGAGCTATCGGAAGTGCAACCGGACGCGGTCCCGCCTGAAGTCCGGGAATGGTTGGCGTCTACTTTCACTCGGCAGCTGGCGACGGCCAAACGGAAGTCAGATGAGAAGCCCAAGTTTCGGTCGGTAGCGCATGCGATACGGGCTGGCATCTTTGTGGACAGAATCTACAGAAGGGTCACGAGTACAGCACTCATGCAGTTTCCTCAAGATGTTGTTAGAGTGCTTAAGGTCAGTAATTTTGACAGCCCTGTTAGCTCATTTGTAGTATATTTGATTTAAGAACTGTATGGCATGGGTTCGACTCCCACGCAGGACAAACATTTGTGGTATAAACAAATGTTTGTCCTGTGACTACTTCTGCTGTGATTTTTTTACCGATAAAACATCGATTTTGAAAAATGAAACTTAAAAAGACGACCGCAAAAAGTAAGTACACATTTCCAAAGTAACAAAATTTTTGATAAAACTATGTTAAATATGTTTGTCATCATAACTGTACTAACTTACTTTTAATATTCAATTAAAACAAACAGCAATATTATAATCCGTGTTCCCAATTGGAATTTCTCATTTCCTGTAAAATCAGCCCGAAATGTAGGCACCAAAGCTAATAGACACGGTAGGAATGTAGGCTCTATTGTTCTCGGCTAGTTTCACGTCAGAAATTGCTGGAATGTTCGGGAATGTTGTTAGAAGCTTGGCATTGCTACTATGTGTGTGCCACCAAATCACGAGTGATTATTCGGTGAATAATCGCATAACAAAGACATACAACAAACTAGTGATATATAAAATACTTATTTATTTAACTTGTACGTACCTTTTTATAACACTAGCTGTTACACGCCCGCTTCGCTGGGTTTGTACCATTAAGGTAGAAATCTATCAAAGGATAGCCACTGCAGACTTTTTTGTAAACCTAAGAAAGAGAAATATCAGGATTAGGCAGCGTTTTCGATGAAAGCTCCCAGGTGGCTTGACTTTTTTCCGACACTTCCAACAATTATCATCATATTTCAACCAACTTACACAAAACTTTGACAAATTATATACTTAAACCTTCCTCATGAATCATTCTATCTATTGGTGAAACTCGCATGATAATCCGTTTAGTAGTTTTTAAGTTAATCGCAAACAGATAGATAGGGCGGACGACTTTGTTTTATTTCTTTTAAATTGCTGTAATAAAAAACGAAGGCCAAATTTGCTTATCATTTGCGAAACCTCTAACTTTCCAACAAAGAAACAGCTATGATAAAACAAAGTATAAATGATTGCTTTGCTCTCAAGCACATCCGGGGCAAAACGATAAATTCTCATTACCCCAGTAAATCTACCCCGGTAGGGTATAAATCTACCTGGTAGCCATCAAAAATTCATCAGGTCAGTACAATGAAGAGGGAAAATTAACTGGGGGGCTAATTAAGCTTCATGAGTGTGGGCATTCATGTCACTCTTTATGCTGATGAATAAGAAGTTGAAACATTTTTTTTTTAATTTGTCATACTTTACAAGCATTTTTTTGGATATCCCAAATTAACTCTTTATTTGGTACAAGCGGACGCCTCGCGGTTTTACACGCGTAGTTCCCATTCCCGTACACAGAACACAGGGGTAAAAAGTAGCATATATCACCCGGGGATAGTGTAGCTTCCCAACGGTGAAAGAATTTTTGACATCGGTCCTGTAGTTTCGGAGCCTATTCAATACAAACAAACAAACAATCAAATCTTTCCTCTTTATAATAGTATAGATAGATAGATGAAGTTCTATACTTAGGTCTTCATACTATAAATTCGAATGAATTGTTTATTTGTTACCCTTTGATGCCTTAACTAACGAAGCCACGGGAAAATGCTAGTGTGATTTAAATGTTCTAGGTACTTGATAAGAACTCAACTTCAACTGCAGAGCAGTGTATGCAGTACCTAACAAACATTAATTTAATTTCAAAAGTTTTATTCTAAGCTAGGTGTGCTTACCATCTTCGAACACACTATCACTAAATATTACGTTCAACAAAATCACTCGTCATCGTCATCAGTCAAACCAACATTTTCGATAATAAAAACATCACGAATCATCTACAGAACAATCAGATGATACAGAGCAGATTGGTTTTGCCTTTACTTCTTTGTTTTGAAGTTCTCTTCTAATTAGGTACCAACATAGATTTCGTTATTTGTGGCCTAGCAAGAGAACGACCTAAACCCAGCAGTGTGGCCGAAACTATAGTCAGAGTTTCCAAAAAAATAAAACGTGAATAATTTCGCAAAAGTAAAAAAAGAGTCAAAACCACATCAGTTTGTGAAACGTGGCGTTTTTTACCATCAGGTATGTGTGTAAAAATTTAATCACCATACTACTAAGTAATCAAACTTATCAGGCGTCATCTAATACTAGACCTAAATATGAAACATAATTAGAACTACATATTGAAACCAAATGACTTGAAAAGCCAATAGAAATGTAATCAACAGTTCAAATACCTATAACTTACTGTAAGTTAGCTTCACTAACTTACCGAAAATTACTCGGCGACCTAATTTTATTCCACATATCCTACATAGGCTTTCAGAAATAACTAGCGATGTTTTGGGGCTTCTCAAACATTTCTTATTCCATTTTATCTCTCTGCGGAGCTACCTGAGAATTAAAGCTGCTATATTGCTAAAGTTTGATTCGACCACAGTGTAAATAAAAGCAGTAACTGATATGTACAATGTTTTCTGGCAGCCTTACCTGAGAGCCAGTTCATTCCAAGCAAGGAGTATTCACAATCTTCGACCAAACCGTTACTTAACATCAGGAGACGTGTGGTTGAGCGTCTAGTTTGTCAATCATATAAAGGTGTAAATCCATAGCATGGTAGAAACCATGCTATGGATTTTCCTACCTTAGTTCCTACGACACATTGCAAAAAATTGATGATAGAAAATAAAGTTATCAAAGAAGTTAAGGCATAGATGCTAAAGTTTGCCTACTGTTTTTCATTTTACTGTGTCTGCTACAGAGGGAATTGGATACGAGTAAGTAATTCTACTTAATGGACCGCCATCAGAAAAGTTTCCCGAGATCAGAATTAAATGTTACTAAATAGGACTAAGGCTCCATATGACTCTACGTCTGTACGTAATTTGCACAAAAACACAAAAGTATATAAAAGCAAAGATCAGTACAAGAAAATTAATCAAAATTATTGTGTATTATATAATATGAGCTAAGCTTCATAGGTACTAAATACAATAATTTGATACGTACTTTAGATATTTCTGTACATAGTATAAAACAAATTCAGTTCCCGCCGTCTACACTCTTAGATCTTTTAAACTACGCAACGGATTTTAATTCGGTTTCCATCAATAGAATTAGTGTTTCAAGAGGAAGGTATACTCATATGCATCACATTAGTAAATGCGTTGCACTCATGCGAAGCCGGGGCGGGTCGCTAGTTGTTAAATTACTTGGGCCGCAAATGAAGCACATTTTGATTGCTTTAAATTTTTTGAATGAGAAAGTAATGAGACGAATAATACGCTCTCTTGATGGTAAGAGATAATGCTTATACATGACCATTGAAGCGATACACAGAACTTTCATTAACAAAACAAAGTCCCGGGTATCGCTGCTTTGGTGCTCGTTTCTTTGAGTCTTTCAATGGTTAGTCTCAACAGCCATGTAGTTTTGCTAGCTGAAGTACCCTTTAAACTGGAACACAGTAACGTTCACACACTACAGCTTGGCAGCAAAATATCTGATACTGCGGTGGTATCTATCTAGACGAGCTCCTGCTACCATAAACTAAAATACATAGATACTTATGTTTAGATACCCATCCACCTATAAAACACTAGTTAAATAAAATTTCCGCCTAACAAATGACTAATTATGAAATCCATTTTAACCATATGTATAAAGTATTGTTAAATTTCAATAAAACCCGTTGCATAGTTACATTCTTACTTATATTATAATTATCAAAACTTTTTTAATTCAAGCTATGAGATATCGCAAAATTTAAAGTAGCAACACTAAGTCTAGGGTATCACTAACTTTGCATATTATTCGATAGAAAGTCTAATTAGCTCTGAATTTCGCAAGTAATAGTAGCCTCAACCCCAAGTTACAGTACTACTACAATACTGCTTGTACGGTGGAATATTTCATACTGTGTCGTTACCCACCTAGGTGACATCCAACTACGAAAATTGATTAATTGACATTGATTTAGAATCGATAAATGTTTAGAATGTTATTTAACATCGGTTGAATTTTGCCGTTGCCTGAAAATCAAGAGATATTCTATGAAACAGTTGCTTCATAATTTAGTCAGGACCCCAAAGCCGAAGCAAGTCCTTTGATGTTTCAATAAGTAAAGGAATATCTATAGGATTGCGAAATACGTTAAACTGTTACTTCGCAATTATTGAAGTACAGAATGGTTGTTTGTTCAGAGAAAATCCTTTCTGACTTTGGTCCTTTCAATTCTAATCAAATATGAAATAAGAGTACCAACTAAGTTGTTAAATTAAATCGTTTTACTCAGTACGGTAATGATTTTAAAAGTTTTCGCAGTTGCTAGATTTCTAACAAAATTTGTCCCAACAAAACCTCATGAAAATTCTTCATTATGCAAAAAGTACAGGAGCTGTGAGTTTAATAAGGCACATGGACAAAGTGTCTTCATCTTAACAGTAAAAAAAGGGTTGATGGACGCATTCTTCGACTAATTAGCTAACTTAGCAATTTAAGTTATATTAAAATTACTTAATTTTATTAGTCTCAACTAGGCTAGAATGTAATAACAATGAGGTATCTAACAACAACAAAAATACATAATTAGAAGAAGAAACAAGTAAATTGAAACTTAAAGGGTACTAGTAGCTTACTTACTTTAGCTAGCGAAATTACAGGACTTTTCAGACTAACCACTGAAAGCCGCAAAATAATGAGTACAGAAGCAGCGATGCCCCGAACTTTGTTTTGCTACTCAAAGTTCTGTGTATGCTGCAATGATCATGGACATAAATGTCTGAAGTAGGTGTTTAATGTATTATTTGTCGTTTGTTTAACGTAGCAATGGCTGAGGGGTTTTAAAATTCAATAAGACTGGAAAATTGCGATTTGAAATCATATATTACTCTTAGTAACTATCTATAAATATATGTATATTCGCTAGACAGCATAACCAAAATAAATATACAGACAAACACAAAGAAACCAACGAGGGTTATTGGTTTGCCAACGGACCCTAGAAATTCTCTACCGAGCGACGTGAAAAGCAGCTCTATGTATTATGTATCGATAATTACCTATCAAATGCAGGAAAGGAAAAGCTAAGCCAGTATAGAAAGAAACTGTGTGTCAGAAGAATAAATAATTACATAATATGTACTTAATATTAACATGAATCAAAATAGTATATATGTACCTCATAGATAGAAGTTATCTTGCATATAATTATATAATGTGTTCCAAACGGCAAACCAATCAGCGTAATTGTTCTGTGTTTACAGACTTTGTCATTCGTGACATGTTTTATAAACGAAAAAATAATTTGGATTAAATCGATCTATTTTATTGTATCATGTAATGAAACTCTTTGATATACCTCATCATACTCATCATATCAAAGTCCACTGCTGGACATATACTCCCAAATCACGCCACTCAGCCTGATCTTCGGCTTTTTGCTTCCACCCACCACCAGCTGTCCTACGTATATCGTCACTCCATCGAGTCACAGGGCGTCCTACGCTACGTTTGCCAATTCGCGGTCTCCACTCCAGAACACGTCTACCCAAGTGGTTATCGGTTCTGCGACAGATATGTCCAGCCCCATTGCCACTTCAGCTTGCTAATACGCTGAGCTATGTCTGTGACTTTAGCTCTTTGGCGAATTACTTCGATATACCTTAATTGATATACATATCGAGAGACTAATAAATTTAAATAAAATAAATAATCTAAAGGGCAAGCGGTACATATTCTTATTTGAAAACCAGTGCCATTTAATCTATATTAAAACAGATACCTAGCTTGAGCAAAAGTATTAAAGAACAAACTTCAATAACCGGTTTCATAATAAAAATGCAAGTTTACAATCACTTGGAAGGAAATAGAATATTCACTTTATGAGCTTTTCCACTAACAGAGAGATATTGAAAAATTTAAACGTATGAAAATTTTCAAGAATGATAAAATGAACGTAGCATAATAACAATATACTAGATTATACCAATACATATTATATTCTATGATATTAAGTCGTTAATGTTTCTAGTTCCGACATACACTTTTCCCCCGTTAAGGTGGTTCGATTTCAATACAAACAAATGTTTGCCATTTATGGACAAATGGAGCATAATTTTACAGTGAAATCACAGCTACTGGCATTTATTTTGGTCTTTATTTGCGGTAAATCACAATTGCTTTAATGAAACGGTAGATTATAAGCATTCACAAGTAGATTATAAGCATATTCACAAGTTTTGCCTGTAACAAAAAAATCGCTCAACGTGGCTGAAAAGTTTTAACTTCAAAAGAAGTGTAAAGTGAAGTCGTATTTCTTAATATTCGTAATTTTATTCTCAGTGGTGAAGTATCTGCTGCAAAAACCAGAGGAATTTTATTTGACTGTGTACATACTAAGATGATATTTTCTTTGCAGACACTGGACGAGTGGTCATTCGACGTGTTCGCACTTCACGAAGCTGCGGGCGGAGCCCCCGTCAAGTATCTCGGATACGAACTACTTAATAGATACGGCATGATTCATAAATTTAAGGTAATAATAGTTTACAAACTAATTTCACGTGATTGTGATGCGCGATGCGTGATTCTAGTACTTGGGTAGTAAGCTAACCTCAAGTTGAAAATCTATCGCCAAGCACGTACCTAACAGAGCGCTTCGACAGCCTCACTTGAGAGCCAGTATGGCAATGATTACATTCTCAATGTCTAGAAAAATTGCAAGCGAGCAGGCTGTCCACTCGATGTTAAACTCACCGTCGCCGTTTGACTTGTAACTTTGATGTTATCAATAACATATTTTGCGTTTGTTATCGGCGTCATTAGGTATGGTGTCTGTACGCTGCTAGCCGAGCCATCCCAGTTATACAACATAAAAAAATGTATATATACCTACGTTCTTATTAAAACACTGCAAGTTGATTTCTTACAGATTTTTTTTTTATGTGAAAAATAATGAGACCAACGAGACGCTCTCCTGATGGTAAGAGATAACGCCTATCTATGACCATTGCAGTGATACACAGAACTTTGAGTTACAAAAAAAAGTCCAAGGCATCACTGCTTTGGCGCTCATTACTTTGAGACTTACGATAGTTAGTCTCAACAGCCCAATAATTTCGCTAGCTGCAGTATCCTTCAAACCGGAACACAGTAATGTTTACACACTACTGCTTGGCGGTAGAATATCTGGTACTGCGGTGGTACCTAGCTAGATGACCTCCTGCTAAGGAGATTTGACGATAGAGATTTGATGAATAGTGATTACTAGTCATCTTACAATTAGATTACAAAAGATGGACAGAAAAACTAATAGTTGGGTGTAATTGAGTCCCGTGCGAAATCGCAAATTCATAAAATCTCGACTAAGTCTAAATGTTTTTATATCAAATATAAAGAGGAAACTAACGATCCAAAAACAGTTCGAGTAGACACCTAAAAAGCAAAGAATAACATTTCACCTCATAACACGCATAACGAATAGGTTGCCAATACTCTGGTAATAATAAGCTTGTGGCTAGGGTTGTCTCTTTCTCTACACGAACGAGCGTAGAGTGTTTTTGAAACTATAGTCGAAGTTTCCAATAAAATTAGCCGTGTGAAATCCTGCATAAGTAAAAAAAAATATACATAAATTTACAATTTAAAAAACCGACTCCATGAGCCTTAGGCCAACTAAACGCGCAGTGCGTTTCCAACGAAACAGTGAGGTTTCGGAGTAAACGAAAATATTATCTATGTATACAATATTTAGAGTTTTGTTGATTTTTCAAAAACAACTCGATCGATTTCGATTAAATTAACTCTCTAAAATATGATCCAAGCAAATAAATGATCATCAAAATCGATTCATAATTGGGGGAATTATCGCATAACATACATTCAAAGAAAAATTACAGTCGAATTGAGTACCTCCTCCTTTTTTGAGTAGGTAAAAAGGAGTAAAATTTACCTGTCATCACTTCGCCTAGCAACGTGTGCTGCCCAGCTTCACTTGATGTTCATAATCGCGACTATTTATTTATTCCACTAATCTTATAAATGTGAAAGTTTGCATGAATGGATGGATGTTTGTTACTCTTTCACGCAAAAACTACTGAACGGATTTGGATGAAATTTGATATGGAGGTAGCTGGATTGGTATGCTGGATTGGTATCCCTGGATTAATATGGATACTTTTTATCCCGAAAACATGTAGCGGGTAACACCGCAGGGGGCAGCAAGTAATTTATAATCAACTAGCGGATGCCTCGCGGTTTCACCCGCGTAGTTCCCGTTTCCGTGGGAATACAGGGATAAAAAGTGGCCCATGTCAACCGGGGATAGTGTAACTTTAAAACGGGGAAAGAATTTTTGAAATCGGTTCAGTAGTTTTTGAGTTTATTCGTTACAAACATACATAAATACAAATCTTTTCTCTTTATAACATTAGTGTAGATAATCATTTATTGTGAATATCATCTGAATATTAGGTATGAAACTTTGTATTCAAAGTGAATAAATATATAAAATAACGAGTCACGAATCGATTTTAATAATAATGATGACGTTGCAACCCTAACACTCGCATCCATTTGAGGTACTCTAGAAACACCTCTCTAGTGATAAATGTAGGATGTTTATATCTCAGTAGCGAGATATATAAAATCTTGTTACATCAGAAAAATAATGATTTACAAGCACATACTTGCGTCGGTTTTATTTTCGTCGAAAATATAACATAATAGTCGTAATAACGAGGAAAAATAAAGTTTGCGTCAAATGTTGGGACATGAGATTTTCCGTCAAACACAAGGCCACTGGTAAATGTTTTGCACAATCTTGATCAAAATAGCGAACGACAATTTGGTTCATGAGTTGATGATAAATTTAGTGAAGTAGATTCTTACCAGTAGAAGCCAAACTATGCAGTTAAGTAGATATCTTTCTTTAAAAAAAGTTTTGGAAACAACACAGAAACTTCCAGTAAAGACACTTCTTTACTGTGGCATGGGCCGGACTTGACCGTAATTTGATAAAGTGACTTGACAGTGACACTTGTATGTAGCTTCGACTGGTGTCGACTACACAAGGTGTTTGATTATAGTTTACCTGATGTTAAATAACGCTGTGGTTGAAGATAGTAAAGCACACCTATCCTGTAATGGAACTGGCTCTTACTCTAACACACCATTAGGTACTTGGTGGCTGGTTTTCAACTTGAGGGCCAGCCAGCCAGTCGAGTAACTAGAAAGTACCCTACCACCATGCCATAGTTTCCTGAGGAAGTTTTCCTTCACCAGTACCTCAAGCTCATTGTTGACGTTTGAAGCTATGCCCTTCGCATGCATGTGAACCGACCGCTTTAACCACTGAGCTATCATCGTTAAAAAGTTATTACTTATTTTTTGTTAGAGAATACAGACCACTTGACACTCAGTATTCACAATGTGAGATGCCAAAATAATAGAAAAACTTACTTTACAAAAAAACACTCGCTCAATAATTCTTGAATTTTTCCCACTTGTGGTATAAACATGACCCAAACACATCTACCTGAAATTTATTCCAGAACAAAGAAAAATACGGATTCGTAAAGGACAAAGCTTCGAGAGATAATGATGCACAGATTTTCCTTTGTGGCATTTTTTCTTGAGAGCTTTGTATCTAAAAAACTAATATAACAATATCTATGTATGTTTCATGGTATATCATTATTTTTTGAAGTAAAAGTTAAAAGATACGTAAGTAACCAATTTAAGAAAAATATATATATTATTTGTTTTTAATTTTTTGTTTTTTTAATTTTTTATATTAAATATAGTTATATAAAAGATATAATATAAAAAACTTAAAAACCAGGATTAAGGAACGTAAGCCTAATGCAGAGTAAAGAACCTCCTAACAATGTGCGCCGTCAAGGATCAGCCTTTTGAAGCTGACCCTTTTTTTTTTTGTATTAATTCAAAATAGGTTCGCGTTTAACCACACTCTGCCTGATGTTAAACAGTAGTGTGGTCTAAGATGGAGCACGCTTACCTAGTAGAAACCTATTTACTCTAGATTTGAAGACGCCAATATTGTACCTAACAGGGAACACAGACTCCGGCAGAGAGTTCCACAACCTCGCTGTGCGAATGAAAAATATGGAGTCACCCTTGACCCGACCGTCTAGCGAGAGTCTCTTATGATGTTGGTCGAGATTCTACGCTATAAGACCGTTCACCGTGACAACTATTGGGACAATGATTGTCGAATCAACATCCCACATGGCGATTATCTCGTGAGCCAAGTCAAGGTACTTGCTGAGCTTGTCCTTCTCGGCCTTCACGAGATTCTCGTCATGTGGGATGGTGATGTAAATGAGCACTGCTCGGCGTTGAGCTTGGTCGACCACACGATATCAGGCTTATTGGCGACAGTAGTCCTGTTCGTGATGATAGACCGGTCATAATAGAGCAAATAGAGCAAAGCACGACCGTTTTCGAGAACTGGCGCTGGTGAGTACTTATAGTACGGCATCTTAGACTCGACAAGGCCGTATTGAAGACCAAGTTACTGATTATTGTTATATTGTTATCTACTGTTAGAAACTTCTAAAAATCGGAAATTGTGTAGTAAATTCGGAAATTGGAAATTGATTCGGAGATTGGCGTTGTGTGTAAAAAAAAATCTTTTTTTTACACACAACGCCATCTGGCCCCAAACTAAGCAGAGCTTGTGTGATGGAAGTCAGATAACTGATAGATTACATAAATACTTTTTTTTTTTGTAAATACGTATAATACATACAGTACACCCAGACACAGAACAAACATTTGTTTATTCACAAAATGTTTGCCCTGAGTGGGAATCGAACCCACGCCCTACAGCTCTCAAGGCAGATATACTACCAATGAGCCAACGGGGCTGTCAGCATGAATGTATCTGTATACTTTTTATATGACCTTATTTTTTTTCATTTTGCTTTTAGTTTAGTCAAACCTACAAATAAAATAGTGTATCATAATACAAAGACAAACATTTATCTGAATGATCGAAACCATTATCGTAAGCTTTGTCAATAAACTTGAACAACCCCCGTTTTTCCACACATTAATCTAATTTACCGGATTGTTACCCCCTGGGGAAAGTTTTTTCCTTTCTTACCTTTTCTCCTTTAATTTATCCTAAAAAGAACTGATAAAAGACTACAAAGAAATGTTTACCTAAGGATAAATGACTGGAGATAAGGCAAGTAAGGCTTTTGAGAAACAAGGTCAGTGAGTCAACCCATTACAGTGATGTTTATGTAGATAAGACTCAATACAGTGTCAGAGATAGAACTTAATTAAATGTTGAAACATTCACTCATCATTTTAGAAATATATACTTATAATCATCAGTCTACCTAGAGTGATCGCTGTATGTTTAAATCAAAATATTTTTGTTGAAAAAAATACTAGTTATATCCAAACTAAAAAACTTTCTGAAACTAAACGTGCTACCCGCTACATGTTTTCGGGATAAAAAGTAGCCTTTGTCTTAATCCAGGGTCTCAGCTCCATACCAAATTTCATCCAAATCCGTTCAGTAGTTTTTGCGTGAAAGAGTAACAAACATCCATCCATCCATCCAAACTTTCTCTCTCACTCCTCCGATAGCATGCGGACTGCAAATAAAACGACAAGCAAATGATTTACGCAGACACAAACTAGTTTCAACCGTTCGGCTGTAAATATACATAGCCTCTCTGTTCTGTGTCATCTCTATGACAAACAAAGCCAAATTGATTCCAATCAACAGCTAGAGTATTATACTTAGCAACTGAAGAAGAATAAAGTGGCAACTTCAACCTCTAACTTCTATAATAATAGCAGTTAAAACTTTCAGTAGTTCAGGTAATGTCATGCATAAACCTGAAAACTTAGGTATCATCTTTGGAAAGTAGCTTAGGAGTTTTGAACGTTTAAAGTGTATAGCAATGAGCAAATAAGAAAAGTTTTGTGGAAACAATTTTAGCAAAACTGTTCATAGGTTTTGATATATCTATACTAATATTATGAAGAGGAAAACTTTGTTTCTTTGTATGTAACGAATAAACTTAAAAACAACTAAAACGCAAACGCAAGTCTATCTACAATAAAAAAATGTAATAACTTTTGTTTTGTTTGTGTTGTTTTTTAAAATTAAACAAAAACTAATAACATGTTTATTTTGTCTCCAGGTTCCATCTACAATCCTCGAAAACTTTCTCAGTCGGATAGAAGAAGGCTACTGCAAATTTCACAATCCGTATCACAATAATCTCCACGCGGCTGACGTGGCACAGACAGTTCACTACATGTTATGTCAAACGGGGCTCATGGTGAGTACTTTAAATAATTTTTTTGGGAAACTTTCGAAGCAATATTTGTCATATTTGATTAACAAGGATACCCAAACCTGTAACACTTGTTTGTAACTTGGTTGGAAGAAAACTTGTATGATATGCTCTAGAATTACTGCGTTGTATTGCTCGCTTGCTACTTGTAGGTCCTGGGTTCAAATCCCACGATATGCACCTTTATCTTTTCTAAGTTGTAAGCCGCTGACTTCAAACGATGACAGAAAACATCACGTGGAAAACTAAATTTTCAAGAGTTTATGAAACAAATAATTTTTGAATATATTTGTATGCACTCACACTTGGCCAGCGTGGTTAAGTTCGGACTTATCCTTCTCACAATGAAAAAAAAACAGGGCTGATTTAGACATTTGGCTTGGAGTATGTTAAAGCTCCAGAAGAATAAAATATCCGACAACACTAATAGAAAAATCCAAAAAGATACGGGATTGATATAGGCTGTGTGATTAGCGTTATTACCAATCAAATGTTACTTTGTCTAGGTAGTCTGATCCACTAACATTTTTGATCCAAACTGTACTAATGCTACGAACGCTACAAAGGCCTACGACAGCTACGCGCACCGCAAGCGCTACAAGATTTTAAAGCTGCTCCAAACTTCTATGTGATTAAATATGCTATATTTCATAGACTTGAACAAACACTCTATCAGCTTATTTTGTTTTTTAAAATTATCTATTCCTTTCTTGTAGAAGAAAATAGGCCATTAAAATGTTAATTGTTTTTGGGCTTAGCGTGCATTTGTTCATATTCTCAAATTTTCATCGATTTTCACTTATAACTTTGGCAATTTTGGTTCTACGACCAAAGTTGTAGAAAATTTTATTTGCTACAAAAAATGTTTCGATATTATTTTTGCTAGACCCATAGATTGTCAGATAAACCATGAAAAAGATCCAAGATTGCGGCCATGACAAGGGTGGAACCCCACAGACTTGGATTTAACTTTACGCTGGCTCGTCCTTGATATGTACCTAAAAAATAAAAATTGCTTCCTCAGACAAATGCAACTAGAAATATAACTTTTCAATGGACTAAAAAGCCACAAGTAAAACAAAAGACATATTTTAGTACAATACAAAATATCAATTTCTCTTCTTTTTTAGAACTGGTTATCAGACCTGGATATCTTCGCCACACTGGTCGCAGCTCTAGTCCACGATTTCGAGCACACTGGCACTACCAACAACTTCCACGTTATGTCGGGCTCGGATACGGCCCTACTTTACAACGATAGAGCGGTATTGGAGAATCACCACATCAGTGCGGCTTTCAGGTGAGATATGCGATTCCAAGTAAAAATACATCTTCGTTTTGTTTTTAATACACAGTGCCATCTGACCACAAACTAAGCAAAGATTGCACTATGGAAGTCAGATAACTGATAGATTACCTTTTTTTGTAAATAAATCTTACTCATAATACATGCAGTACACCTGGACACAAACATAAAAAAAAACATTTGTTTATACCACAAATGTTTGTCCTGGGTAGGAATCGAAACCATCAGCTCTTAAAACAGACATACTACCAAGAAGCCAACAGGGCTGTCCATAATAAACATTATCATAATCAGCCTATTCAGGCTATTTCAGAATAGGTACGCTTTACCATCTTCGACAACACTTTCACTTTACATCAGGTGAGCTGACGATGTATTGGTAGATCTTAAGAACACCTAGCCCGAAATAGAAACTGTCTTTCAAGTGAGGCTGTCGGAACACACCGTTAGGTGCTTAACGGCAGATCGGGTTACTAATAACTTATGAATAGAATAGCGTATTCTATTTGATAATTACCTAAATTTAAAAACATGTTACTTTAATTGTTCTCAGTGATGGTTATGGTTGATTTCAGAACTTTATATTAATATCGTTTGCTAGTTTAATCTTGTTATCATAGCAGTACAGAAAACATTTATCTTACAAAGTTTAACATAACTTTACAGTAATTTTGCATGGTGGTAGGGTACTTTCTAGTA
This sequence comes from Biston betularia, assembly GCA_905404145.2. NCBI lineage: Eukaryota > Metazoa > Arthropoda > Insecta > Lepidoptera > Geometridae > Biston > Biston betularia. Next base: position 3,265,676 of record FR989863.1, read on the forward strand.
CTCGGCTGGCTAGCTACCACCCTCAAGTTGAAAATCTGCCGCCAAGCATCTAACGGTGTGTTCCGGCAGCCTCACTTGAGAGCCAGTTCCATTCCAGGCTAGGTGTGCTTTACCATCTTCGACCACACCTTCACTTAACATCAGGTGAGCTGTGGTCAAACAACTAGCCTGTCAACCATTAAAAAAAAAAAAAAAAAAAAAAAAAATTAAGTTTTGTTATTTTTATTATATGAACAAACAGTTCTGTAACAGTAAACGTAAACATACGAAAACGACAGCGTCACAGGGGGTTTGTACAGTGTATTCATACTTATATGTACTTTCTTAGTAAGGAAAATCCGTTTTAATTCAATCAAAGAGAGTACATGATATGGAAAATGTGAGCTTGCATTTTAATTTGATTTTTCTGTGTGCTTATGCTTTCTTTTTGTCATATTAGTTATTTTACATATTCTACGTAATGAGACGAACGAAAAGCTCTCTTGACGGTAAGAGCCATGACTATTACAGCGATTAACAAAACTTTGATGAGTAAAATAAGGTTCAAGGCATTACTCATTACTTTGAGACTTTCGATGGTTAGCCTCAACAGCCCTGTAATACCGTGAGCTACAGTACTCTTCGTGCTTGACAGCAAAATATCTGGTATTGCGGTGGTACCTACCTAGCTGACCTCCTGCAAAGGAGATTTTATCCTTCTTTAGTGGATAATTTTATTTAGTTGTTTTGAATATTTTTGTGGTTTCCCAAATTACCGAGTTTTAGTATTGCATAATTATCATTCACACAATTTCTTTCATAGTTCTGTACCTCAAAGCAAATTGAATGTAATTTTTCCCCCCTAAATAGGTACAGAATGTTATTTATAGCGTTGGTTGTACATAAGCTTATGCCTATTTTTGGATAAAAAGAAATCTATCTAACTAGTCGAACTGTTTGTTCATTAAACTGTGCTGCGTTGAACTTCACTGCAACTCGGCTGCTGATTTGCATTTTAATCAAATGCCCCGTTCAACCCGCCAACAGGGGAGGGGTCGCACGTGTACCTATTTTTAAAAATGGCCGGCCACATGTAACATATGGAAATAACTAATCGATCACATTACGCAATATAAGACACAGTATTACAGACATTTACGAAAGAGCCATCTAAATTACACCTTCATTTGGTTAAATCAAGGTTTCTCAAACTTATAGCTCTATTAATTATTTTTTTTACACAAAGCATATTACAATCGTTGCAAAAATCAAGTCTTTTCACAGGATTCTTAATCTGTACTGTAATTTAAAAACATGTGTATACATAAACATAATGAGAGATGATGCTTAGGTCTACTGCTATTAAATACAAAAAAAACAGTGAGAGGAGTGGTCGACGTCCCAACGGATCGCGTGTGGTGTTGCGAGTGGAGTGCGCACTCCACATAGATAGATATATTACATATTTGTATATTATTAAATAATAAAAAAAGTATGGGTAGATATGACATTTTTAATAATTAATGTGATTGGTGGAAATATTTTTGATGCAAATGGAATTGAAATGTTCATTCGATACTATAATTCATATTTATGGGAGCTGCTAAGTCACCTTCATTATGCAATTTTTTTGGCGTTTCCCTTCCCATCAACGATCAACTGGCGTATCCCACTTTGAGAAACCTTGGGTTTTGTGTTACTGTAGAGTAGGGGTCGGCAACCCGCGGGTGTCCTACTTTCGGCCCGTGATTGTTATGTAAATTAGTCTTAAATTCATCAATATCTAAAATATTATAGATTCTAGATAGAAAATACTGTAAATAATTATAAAAACTAAATTGCTTATATTTTAACAATTCTTAATAGTATGTTTTTATCCATTCTATGGGAATTATGACCAATTATGCATACATTAAGCTTCTAGGGTATCACAAGTGAGGCCCGACTTTATTTGGCGACCTTGTGGCCCCTGCCTGCCAAAAGGTTGCCGACCCGTGCTGTAGAGAATTAGGTAACTTTGTATGTTTTTACGTTTTTGAAAACCTACCCCAAACTGGGAACTCTATAAACTTATAATTTTAGGTGATATACATATATATAACTCATTCAGACTCTAATAAGTACATTAATATTAGCCTAAGAAAGAGAAACCCACAACAATGCCTAACAAAAAGTGGAATACAACAAAAGCTCGCGTTTGAAATTCGGGATATTTTTCAACAAAAGATCCGAACGAGGCTCGTTATGAAGAGATATAATTTCCCTCGGGGGCCGAATGTTGCCCTTTGCACTTATGATTCGGAATGGTCGATGATTGGCAGCTTGTTAAAAAGAAAAACGAGCTCAAAATGTACCTAACACTTCAAAAATAAATTTGTAAAATTGTGGGTTGTGCCCAAAATTTTGTAAAATTGTGGGCAATTGGTTTGGTGTTTAAACAAGGATCTCATACCTCAAAGGCATACGTTCTTTGATAAATAAATAATGTATTGATGATGTTAAGCTAAGATTTCAACATTTAGAAATAAAAAATCTAAATTTATTGCCGAGTTGATTTACACTTTTTGACTTGCGTCCCGCATTAAATACATTTCAATTTTTTCCATATTTTCCCGAGAATAAAATTCTCAGATAAACTGTCTTTATAAGGTATAAAGAGACATAGATTTTGTTGATAGCATTGACACTATCTATGAACTAAAACTAAAGCCCTAAAACTTAAGGTAAGACATAATAAATAATAATAACAGTTTATAGTAAGGAATAAAAATTCATTCCTTTTGCTTAGAGAGAATTCATATAAATTTACTGACCCAAGTACCTAAATATTATTTAATTTAAACAAATAGTGTCCGAAAAAATAAATAAATACTTTTCTACATATATGTGAAAGGTATATATACGTGTCATAATGACCGACGTTCAGGCCCAGATTCAGAGTAGGTACCCCATATACAATATTTTATGCATAAACTCTAACTCTTGATCTTTTCAAGGTCAGAATGAAAAGGTATCTTCTAAGTCTGCGTGATTCATCGTCGCTAACCATCATGCGAGTTGGTGGTCAAACGCGGACTTATCCGAATTAAAAAAAAAATCTTCTTTATCTAAAGTAGCTAAAGACAACATTTTCTTATCAAACTAGTCCAAGTGTAAAAATCTTTAGGGTCTCCAGCCAGCAAATCATTGAAGTAAAAATCAGTTTACCGTCTACATAAATATGTAGACTCCACGCGATAAATTGACCTAGAGACCTAAATAAATATCACTTGGCTGTTCTAAGTTATTCTAGGGTTTTTCTAACGTTCTAGTGAAATTTTCCTTAAAGGAGGCACTTTATCTTCATGCTTCATCGACTGAGTGATGAACGATGACAACGGCCTGACCCCATATTGCGATTCAACGGAAAAATCTTTCTGTTTATCTAGATGTGGTAATATGTAAAAATTGATGTAGGTAATGAATAAACGTATTGTAATACGAAACAATATTAGGCTGTTATGGGTACTGTTTACAGTTTAGGTAGTAGGGCGGTACACGACCATTTAGGTATACTTATTATGAATTATTTAATTTATCATTAATATAAAATAAGAATAATTTAAAAGTACTTAATAACAATCAAATACCAAAATCAATGAAACATAAACACGAAATTTTATGAAAATGAAACTTAGATTTCTAGGCTTCGCATTAAATATAATATAAACTAGGATTAATTATTTGCTTTCGAGGATTGAGACTAATGTGATCTTGCAGCAATTACATTTTGCAGTTACCTCAAAGTTTTACAGTTTTACAGTTATCATTTCCAAAGTCAACGATATCAATAAATTAAAATAATTTATACTTTGTCCCTTTATAGTGATAATAATTAATCAAAGGAAACTTCATTAATTATTTTTTTATGTTTGACTGACTAAGTGTTTGACCACAGCTCACTTGATGTTAAGTGACGGTGTACTCTAAGATGGTATACAGCACATCTAGCCTGGAATGAAGTTGGCTCAAGTGAGACTGTTTATTTGTGTGGCAAATGTTCAACTTGATGGGTGGTAGCTAACCAGACGAGTACTAGAAAGTACTCTACCACCATGATATGATTTCTTCACGATGTTTTCCTTCAACGGCAGCTCAAGCTCATTGTTAGGGTTTGAACGCACGCACGGCGTGCGAATCATCCGCGCTAAACACAGAGTTATCATTGATACAAAACTAAATTTTACCTGAAATAAACTACATTTTCAGACTATTGCGCGACGAAGAATGTAACATTCTCCAGAACCTCTCACGGGATGAGTTCCGTGAATTCCGCACCCTCGTCATCGACATGGTGCTGGCAACGGACATGTCCTTCCACTTCCAGCAGCTGAAGAACATGAGGTCCCTGCTTACATTGGCTGAGCCAACCATCGACAAGAGCAAGGCAGCATCGCTCGTGCTGCACTGCTGTGATATATCACACCCTGCTAAGGTAAGATGTCATGTTCCTGCTGCTGATAATAATGGTAGAGCCAACGGTCAACAACGGTTCGGACATATTTTATATTTGACAATATTTTTATATCGACATATTATGTATGTACTTTATTTAACATTTTGTTATTATTCATTGACATGTAATCAGTGTGACTTTTATTTTTTTGTGACACACATTTGAAATGATTTTACGAAATTTGACTTGTGACATTGGTGTTATCAATAAAATATTTGTATTTGTATTTGTATTTTAGGCAACGTCTCTCGTGCTGCACTGCTATTAAGTATATCTAGCATTCCGCCGGGTCATATCATGATCCCTTTCGAGCTAAGACATTGCTGATGCTGGCATAGCAGTACGATCATAGTAGGTTAAATAAAAAATGGCTTAAATACAATTTTCGTAGGACAATAGACACAACGCCATCTAGCATCAAACTAAGCAAAGCTTGTACAATAAGAACCAGATAGCTGATATAATACTTACTTACTTTTCTTTGTAAATACAAACTTATAATAAATACTCGACACGCAGACACAGATCAAAAGTTTATAGTCAATAAATCTTTGTCCAGGGTGGGAATGGAATTCACACACTATACCTAGCTCTTAAAGCAGATATACTAACAATCTAGCTGCGCCCCGCGGTGTACCCGCTACTTATTTTTGGGATAAAAAGTAGCCTATGTATCAATGGAGGGTGTCAGCTACCTCTATACCAAATTTCATCAAAATCCATTCAGTAGTTTTTGCGTAAAAGAGTAACAAGTATCCATCCATCCATCATTCAAACTTTCACATTTATAATTTACGGACAATTATGGACTAACGGATAAATAAACTAAGTAATTGAGCTCTCTTGGACATTCTACGGCACCCCAAAAAGAATAACATCCCAATAAAGAATTTTGAATTAAACTTGTCAAAAAAAATTAACGATTTTCCCTATAAAATTTTCAGAGGTGGGACCTACACCACAGATGGACTATGAGTCTTCTAGACGAGTTCTTCCTGCAAGGTGACAAGGAACGAGACCTGGGCCTGCCCTTCAGCCCGCTCTGCGATAGAAACAACACCCTCGTAGCTGAATCCCAGATCGGTTTCATAGAGTTCATTGTGGAACCGAGCATGGGGGTGTGTGCTGATATGCTGGAGTGTGTCTTAGGCCCGATGCATTCCAGTACTAAGAACTCTACCAGCACTTCTGGAAGCGAGACCATTAGTGAAGATAATACAGGTGAGACGATACAGTTTAATAAACAACTAACTGAGAACTTGCAACCTCACTGTACAACCCCATGTAGGTATTTAATCAAACTTCTGACTGTAGCACACACCATCCTTTACTTTTACCACAAATACTTTCCGTACTAACGTTGCCTGAAAGAGATCGCTTTAAGCGATAAGGCTTCCAATTGTGGCACTATTATTAAACTGTTTCTGTTATAAATGTTTTTATTTATAGTGTAAACAATAAAGAGTTATCTTAACGCTTATTAACTATAATCATAATTATCTTACCCAATATTACTCAAATTCGAAAATAAAAATGTTACAAATTTATGCAAGATTAGCGGGTCGTCCCGGCTAAAACATAACTTGATTAACAATATAAACATAGTCTATGTCACTCAGTGATAATGTAGCATTCTGATGATGAAAGAATGATTCAGATCGGTCCTGTAGTTTCGGAGCCTATTTATTACAAACAAACTAACTTAATACAAACAATAAAGTTAACTAGTAAGTGTAAATATAGGTTGCTCGTTACACTGCGCTACATTTTGAATAAAAAATTACACATTCACAAAAATTGTTCCGTTTTGTACTAATGTTCATTTGTACCAAAATACATGTTTTGGATTCATATTTAGTTTAAAACATATTTTAATGTGGCTTCATGAACTCCATAACGCGCGGATAAGACGTGTTTCATTTGTCAAAATTTGAACATACAAACTTGACGCGTAGTGTATAGATCTTCACTCCAAACTGAGGTGATATACCTAAATAAGACCATGTTTTAATTCCAGTAAATGAAACACCAAAATTCAAGATCAGAAAGCCGTGGATTGCTTGCCTCAGCGACAATAAGAAGATATGGAAGGAGCAAGCAACTAAGGGTAAGCATGCACAATAATTATTACACGATAGGCTAATAATTGCAGCTTCTGGACTCACTTTCCTATTCAATTATTTATTTATTAGAGATTTTGAGGTTTAAAAATATTTGTTATCATGGATAAGGAAACTATTAGACGAGCGACTTGTTCATCATCGTCTTTGTGTTTTCATAAATAGGCAAGATGGTAGTGATACATAGACGCACTCGTGATGGTAAAAGATCAATCCAAAGATCAAAGATCCTGATGGTTTAACATCAGGCAGAGTATGGTCAAACGTGAACCTATTTTTGAATAAAAAAAAGATAACGCTTGCCCATGACCATGCAGTACCTAGCCCAAGTTTTGAACAACTAAATAAAAGCCTGGCATAACTGCTTTCGGGAACATTACTTTGAGATGTTTGAAGAAGTGTCTCATTCGCCGTAATATCTCTAGTTACCCAAAATTCGCGACACAATAATATTAACAAACTTTTGTCTAACTAATTATTTTTTTATGTTCATACCAGCGACCTACAGAAACTAAACTTCACTATTTCTAGGTTTAATATTGTCAGGGTAACTTCCGAAAAAAATAGTTCTATTAGATTTCTGGTGTTAACATGAACTTACCTTCAAAGTGATAATGTAAAAAAAATATTTCAGATGCTGAAGCACGAGCAAAGCAGGAGGAAGAGAGCAATAATACCCCACCAACTACAACAGAAGAATAATATTTAGCCTCCTTTGTAAATAGCGTTAGGACTAGCTGTTGCAACTTGTTCAACTCATTAATGAACAAAAGTTAAATTAATGTGCGTGGACGCTTTAGTATGTTGCTATTATGTTGTGTAACGCACAAAATGCGAACAGTAGCACAATAAGCTTGTACAATATCATTATGTGGAAGACAACATAGTGAGCTAATTTCGGAACGGCGGTAACAAAACGCCAGTAGTTTAATTGTTATTCGCTGCTAAGACTCTTTAGCCTAGCCTAATTTAGTCTAAAAGCTTAATCTTACTCTACGCCATATAACTTAAGATAAAGTGGACTGAGATGACCACCCTGTGGAACTCCAAATTATATCTCCGTGATCTTTATCGATTGTTACTAAGATGTATCGAAATCTGTTTAAATACAACAGATTTTACTCATGTTATAGTGTAAAAATGTACTGAACATTTCAAATATATTATAATTTATGTAATAGTGTTTTAAGGGCTAAAATAGTTAGATACTATTTTAAACGGTAGGTACATAATTCATTAAAACGCTGGTTTTGGAGCAAACATAAATTAAACACGAACAAAACGTGCACCTTTCTATAAAAATAACCTTTATGAACGTAGTTGTCCTTTAACTAATATACTTACTTCGTATTTGAAATTACAATAACATTAATTATAGCATTAATGTATTAGTGTTAATCCATATGAAAAATACGCTTATTAATTTTAATGTTTCCGATCAAATTGGAGTCTTGATATTCTTGACCAAATGTTATTTAATATGAAATTATTTTCTAATACGCCATCTCAAATTTTAGAATATAAGTAATATTATATCCCTTTAACCGTAGTTAGTAATATTCACAATGTAATAAAGTAGGTAGACTTGTTTAAGGATATTAATTTCAAATATAAATTCTCTGACATTGATAACTAAGTAATGTGGTTGACTTTTCGTCATAGTTAAAATACCAAAAACATAACTTGAAACTATCAAAATAAGTGTTAGACCTTGTATCGAAGGCCAAAAATGCTTATTTGTATCTACAGAAATAGTTATCTTAGTAAAATTAGGAAACTAATCAGAGTGTATCGTCAAACATCTCAAGTTTAAAGTTAATGCTCAAAGCAGACTTAAATCTATCAAAATCACCTTTGAACTTCTAGACTGAATGGTAAAGGCAAAAACGCCGAGGGCAGAACAGGAAAACCTAGTTAGGTAGGATTGGAAGAAACTTATGAAGGACCTTATCTAAAATGTACCGTCCTTCATAGTAGAGTACGAAGGGTGTGAAATTGAATTTATAACTAACGTTTTAAGGTCAAGTGTTGATACGAGTATATGGCGTTGATAGACCTGGACATTCACTAGTAAGTAATACTAGTTGTTACCTTGTGGAAACTTATTTTCGTTCAATAATACTCGTAAAACTTCAACAATGCTAGCTATCATCGTTTTGGCTCCCTATTATTTTGACAGGTAAAAAATACTGCAGAATAACCTGAATAAACGCCTTTAAATATATTTATAGCAATTTCATCAATAATCATAATTTTCATCAAAAAGTAGCCTGTCACCCGGCGATAGTGTAGCTTCCCAACGGTGAAAGAATTTTTGAAATCGGTTCAGTAGTTTCGGAGCCTATTCATTACAAACAAACAAATCTTTCCTCTTTATAATAGTGTAGATAATTTTATAGAGCCCATCTACGGATACCTACTGATTCCATGGCTAGGAATACTATTACAATGGAATGTCCAGGTTCATTAACTACTTTACAGATGCCAAATTTACAAAACGCTTCAAGATCATACAAAACTTTTTATCCAATTACAAAGGCCTAGATTTCCCGATTGGTACTTGGGACCATACTCATTGAATATCAGTAACAAATACCATTATCATAATAAGATCGGTCCCTATTTCTTTTCAGGGATTATTATTATACTTAGATGTATTTTAAATCTAACTGGTGACGCTTATTGTAGAAGAAAACGATGGATTTTTATATATTTATCGTCTATTTTAATGACTAGATATTTATTATTGAAATCTGTATATTGTGCATTTAGTGTAGTATCTATACATAGATATAAATAGGTATATAAATATTTTAGAAATGGGAGAGTAGTTTAGTGCCATTCTGATTGGGGACAGCTTTATCAAAAGTAGATTTAGAATAATGAGCCTTATGTACATAATCGATTGTTGTTTCTATATTTATTATGTATAATTACTTATTATACTTATATAGCTTGCCGACCTTGCAGTAACGCCGATTACTTCAATTTCTAATACAACTTCCACTTTTGTTCACATAGTTAGGTACCTACATCAAGGCATTAGATAAGTACATAGTACATTACATTGATCTCTTAAATACTGTGTGCATACGATTACATACAATGACATGATAATATTTGAGGTCCGTTGAATGAACGTACCTAGGTAGGTATAGCTACTTACTTTTGCAACAAACACTAAACAGTATAACTAGGTACTACTGTAGGTATAGGCATAAAAAGTAATTAATGAATCTGCATCTAAAATATTCTTGTAAAAATAAAACTAGTTTTTATTTCCTGTTTCGTTTCAATTTGTACAATTTACATAAGTAGGTAGGTATAGTGAAGTTTAACTAACTTCTGAGATATGTATCTGATTTTTTTTTTAAAGTATTTAAGTATTTTATCAGTTATCTGACTCCCATAGTACAAGCTTTGCTTAGTTTGGGGTCAGATGGCGCTGTGTGTAATGTCCTACGATATTTATTTATTTAATATTTTGATGTGGTGGTAAGGATGCTCTGTTTCTTTCTCGCAGTGTAAGAATGTGTATGGCGCTTTCACCATGGCGTATGGCGTAAGCGCCATACGCGTGACGTCATAGCTAATTATTGCACTATGTGTGTTAGTTTGTTCCCTCGTATATTTCCTAAGTACTAATCGTTTTATAATGAATGAGATGTCCACCGACGCATCTTAGCACTGTACACATCATAGCGTACATGACGTCACAGTAATTCCGATATCGCGGATATTATAACCTAAAAACGCGCCTAAAAACCTTTATTTTAAACCTGCAGTTTTCGTCTTCAAATAAAAGAGCTTAAATACCACGTTCCAAATATGTCAAAACTTGTATCAAAATCAAAGTAAAAGTTTGACATGCAAGGAAGCAAGCTGATTTAGTTTTCCAACTAATAGCTGGTTTTATAAAATTAATAGACTAGCATTCTACCACAAATTTCCTGATGATATATTATAGTCCAAGACGTACACTTGCCCATAAGGTTGGTGGCGCTCTTGTCTTGAATAGAGCAAGTAAATTTAGTTGGATAATTTACTCGGTCATTTTGTACGTATCTACTGCCTTAGCAAATAATAGAGTGTGAACAAACTATAATGGTTATATCAATTAATTATACCTAACATTCCTTACATATAGCACTGATTTTGATAATAAAAAATATACATGTGAATGTATATTTATTTTTTATTAATTTTTACTTTTTGTAATAGTAAAAATATTCCTTGCCTACTTATTAAATAGCCACAATATGGCTGGCCCTTACAAGTAATGATATTCCTGTTATTTACTTAAAATAATATTGCAGTTGTTTATCTTTAGCTTGCTGTCTTAAATACTTAATAATCCAAAAGTATGTCCTGGTTAAGTCAAGTAAAATTATAGAATTTTTTTAATGAGTTAACTGGCACATATACAATTTTAGTTTATGATTTAGAGTGAGATCTAAAAAAATGTTTTGTTAACTGGTAATGTTTAAATTTAGTAATGTGAATGATCCAAATCAATTTCCCACTATTATTTTCCTTGCTTCATCCCTTCAACTAAGACAACAGTACTTACTTAATTTTTTAGTATTGATCAAGATCTCAACTGAGCAAATATTTTTGTGAAATATAAATTTTATATGGATTCACAGTTTCTCTTATTTTTAACCATGCATATTTACTAAATGTACGAAGTTATCTTGTAAAATCTCAACACAATGTTTACTAACATTTTTTTTCTAATTTGTAAATAGATCTAAAACACTTTTTAGTAACATAATATATGTAAATCAACCTATGTGAAATAAAAATAAAGATTTTCGTAGAAATATGTTTACTTTCATTTTTCATCTAACATTAAAAATAGCTTTACAATAGAAATGCTTAAGAATATAATTAGGCACTGGTTTAGATTAAGAGTATATGAAAACAAACAGTATTGATAAATATATTGGGTTGAATTTGAAAAACTACTTTATTTTTAATTTATTCTTGCAACTTTAAAAATATTTGTCAGTAGTATGCATCAATGTAGACTTTAATTACAAATTACCTGTTACACTATTATGCATAGCTGGTAACTGTTAAAAAGGCAAGTTGACAGAGAAATTTATAGCTATAAATTAGTGTTCTTACCAAAAGAAAATATAAAAAAAACTAGCCGATAGCACAAAACAGCAGCATCTCTTGTGTACATACTTGTGTGTACATATATAAAATTACAAAAAAATAGCCCATGTTAATCTCATTTAAAAGCGAGAGTGATAGCTCAGTGGTTAGCGCGGTAGGTTCGCACGCGGAAGGGTGTGGGTTCAAACCCCAACAATGAGCTTGAGCTGCCGGTGAAGGAAAACATCGTGAGGAAACCATAGCACGGTGGTAGGGTACTTTAGTACTCGGCTGGCTAGCTACCACCCTCAAGTTGAAAATCCGCCGCCAAGCACCTAACAGTGTGTTCCGGCAGCCTCACTTGAGAGCCAGTTCAATTCCAGGCTAGGTGTGATTTACCATCTTCGACCACACCTTCACTTAACATCAGGTGAGCTGTGGTCAAACACCTAGGCTGTCAACTATAAAAAAAAAAAAAATCCTCATGATATTAAGTGTCTCCTTCGTAAATTAAAGTAAGTATTTAGCTGTTTCGGTTTAAAAAGGTAACAAACAGTCAGTGACAGAGTTTAACAACCTTATAATATAAAAAAATATAGTACAAAAAAGTCAATTCTAAAAAGACTATCTACATATTTTATAAACATAAAATATTTTATATTAAAATTTGTGTACACTTGTATTCATGTGGTCATTTTTTTTGCTGCCAGATACAGCACCATTTAAATGTGACTAAAGATGGTGGGGGCTTTATATAATACAGCTAAATACAAACAAAAACTTGTTATAACAATGCATAGCACCATTAACCATACTGTATACCAGTAAGCATTGTCCTAACTTCTCTAAAGCTACTACATTTATCAACGATACTTGGCACAAGATTTTAGTTATATTTAACTAAGAATATACTTAAAGCTTTTTCCAAATATATCTATTTGCACAGACAGGGCCCTAACATCAGTTATCTGTCTATTACAAATTATTGTACCTTCAATTATATCACCTTTTTTCACTTCTTTACAATCTCGGAAATAGAAAACAGTTTGTTTCCAATGTGTAGATGTAGCATGAGGCCCTGTTGAGAATGAGATCCTCTCCGGTAAATTGAAAAATGTATCAAAATATCCAACTAGAGAAGTTAATACACCATCTTTTATTATGTGTAGTTTAAAGTTTGAGGTAAAGTCCATAACATCAGTGTTACACGTTCTTATGTCTATATCTTTCACAATACAAGGTTCGGAAATAATGTTGTTAGATGTAACAATGTCTATGCTTGCTTCTCTAATTACTTCAGATTTCATGCAGTTCATTTTATAACCATAGACATCTGACCAGAAATCAATGAGCTTTTTATGAGTGTCTATATCTCCACTGGCAACGAGACTTATATTACACTGGTCAGGTAAAAGAAGGCCTCCAGGTTTTAAGTAGTTATCACGAGCATAAATAACACTGTCCAACATTCCTTCAAAGAGTAAAAAGTATCCCATCCACTCAGATACAATAATGTCAACTTTCTCATCTAATTTTGTATTTTCTAGTCTACCTTTTATTGGTTTAATAACATCTTGTAAATTATTTTCTCGGATAATGTCCATTGCATGGTAGATAACTTCAGACTGGTCTAAAGCATAGACTTTTTTAGCCCCAGCAGTAGCACAAAACATTGAAAGGATTCCCGTTCCACATCCCAGATCAAGTACAATTTTTTCTTTTAGAGTATCTTTATTTTTCAGAATAGCATCTCTGTATGTTTCTGTCCTTACTTTGTCAGAGAGCATGTCGTAATGTATACCAAAATGGGCATAAGTACTGAAATAACCTTCATCACTTTCAAGAGGAACTTTTGACACACAATTAACTGTTTCAACATTGTCTTCAACAGCAGAGCTCGAGTTACCACCTTCAACAAGTAATTTCATAGAACCTCTCATTTTAATTACATCTTCCTTTGCCATCGCGACGTGAGTTTGACTTTCTTTTAGCTGTCCGGACAAATTCTGGATTGTCCGTTGAAGTTCAATGAAATGAGCTTGTGACAATGTTACTAATCCATTTTCTACATTTGCGTGGTAAGTTTTAGGTGAGCTGGGTTTGTCTGCGAGTGACTCTACATCAAACATCAGCCACTCATCGTCATCCACAGGTTTTAAATATTTCTCATCGTCCCAAACGGCGTGCTTCATAGACATGATAGCCTCCGGAGTAGGTTTGTGAGTTTTGATGTAATTGATTAACTTAATATATGAATAGCAGTCCATATTGAATTTCGTCTTTAATGTTGATAAGGCAAACTTGTGGACGGTCTCACAGTGGGTGAAAGCTTCTTCAATCGTAGGTAGAATATTGGCGCAAAACAAGCATGTCACTGAAGTATTGCCTGGCTCCATTTCTTGCCATTCATCCTCTTCGAAATGCTCCTCGTCACTGCTTAAGTCTGGTACGTCGGACATTTTAACAGAACTCAGTTATTTATTTCAGGTTAAACGTTGAAATTGTTTTCAATTATTTTGTACGAAACCAACATGTGTGTGAGATTTTGCGAGAACATAACGGCGACAAGGAGATATTAGACACCATGACACAACTATGATACTGACACTGGCACTGACACTTAATTTTTTTTTTTAAGAGAGCAATTTGTGTATTTATTTATCAAATAGTCTATATTTTCTATTGGTTTGAATTCTACAGACCCTCAACTCAAAATCTAGAAATATAAGAAGTCTGAATCACAAGCTACGTCATGGTTAAGTTTAGTCATTTATGTCCTAGTATAGTAATGTGGACTTCACGACAAAAATTTACTCAGTTTTGAATGTACCACACGAAAATTTTATTTCTGGTCCACGTCGTCCATTTTTTTTTTTGTTATTAAAACATCATTGTTTATATTATGTTAAATATTTAAACAACACAACACATGTTCTAGAAAATATTGTAATACAGGAACATGATTTCTCTGCGTTGCTGCCAAAAGTTAATCAAGTATTTATTCAATTAAATTGAAGGAAACTATTTTTTATCCATGCATTGTTAAGCCAATGTTGCCCCTCTTCCCTTAGCAACAGAAAGTTAACATGGCAACGGACAGCCACAACACGACAACAAAAAATAAGTAGACAACAAAATGAAATTAAAAATATCTGGTTTTAAAGAGCCTGTACATGCAGCTGTTGTTGTTTGTGTAAGCTGGAATAACACTGAAGAAGTATTTTCGTGTGGGTATGTATAAATCTAGTTTTGGATATCTACAAAAATAGATAAGAATAAACACACTTCATCAATCTAATGTAAGTCATAGGATACACAGAGCAAAGAAATTACAGAGTCATAGCCTCCGTCTTTTTTTTCATAATTATAGATAGCTGATAATCTTAAAAAGCTCCAGGGGGGCAGCTGGCAGATATTGTTTACGCCCCTTAAAACGATTATTTTTGTCGATAAAAAATAAGAAAAACAACTTTTTGCTTTTTTTATACATACAATTTTTTAAAATCGTTGGTGCGCCCTTTCAACATAATCTTGCAGCGCTGCAAGCAAAAATGCCGCGTTCGGCTGCCGGCGGTTCAGCCTGTGGCCGCCTCGCTCGGCCCCGCTATTTATATGTATCACTATACTATTATCTTTATAATTTTAAGAAAAGATTTGATTGTTTGTTTGTATTGAATAGGCTCCGAAACTACTGGACTAATTTTAAAAATTATTTCACCGTTGGGAAACTACACTATCTCTGGGTGATATACAATGAGATTTAAGTTTACCTATATAGTACATCGTTGGTGACATAAGCTACTTTTTATCCCAAGGAAATGGGAACTACACGGGTGAAACCGCGAGGCGTCCGCTAGTTAAATAATATGTTTCAAGAGCTTGTCTACAAATCTGATTATAAATAGTATTTGAGCAGATATTACAATGTATGAATTGTTATAATTATATGTATTCATAAATTACTACATATTTGTATATTACATGGAAAGAATATTATGCACGCAATAAAATCACAAATTTTAATGTGAAAAAATATTTTGCCATATTTGTTTTATTTGTAATGATATGGAAAACAATCCATTTTTTAGCTAGAATAGAAAAGCTTGATATTAAACCTTGGAACCTACGGATAGTTAATGAAATTAAAAATTTCAGTGATGATCACAAGCTCGTGAAATGGAATCTTGTCAAAAATAACTCAATGGTAGTCGCAGTTTTCCCCGAAGATGTATATCCGACTGGTATGCATTTATTTCCAAAACTAAACATCGGTGGGAACAAACACCACCACGATGTTATATTAGTTTCTGGCGCTGACGGCAAGTGAGTACCTTTTCGACGTTTTCGCAATTTAAAATAATATTTTTCGATAAAAATAATGTTATTCGAAATAATTCATTTTAGATTTCATATCGTTAACCATAATGGGCGCATTGAAAAAACTGTAAATGCGCACCAGGGCGCTTGTTTATCGGCACAATGGAGTCCAGATGGTGCTGGTCTTCTTACAGGTATTGTCATACTGTATGATAATAATACATATTACTGGAAGTTACAAAACTAGTATTTTTCAAAATAATTATAGTCATTTTAAGAAGATTAGAAATTACACAATTTTTATTTCATATCCTTTTATTGCTAGCTGGTGAAGATGGATTTGTAAAAGTATGGTCTAGGAATGGTCTGCTTCGCTCTACGATTGTTCAGTCTGACGCGCCATGTTATAGTGCTGTGTGGAGTCCAGACAGTTCTGCCATATTATATTCTAAAGGAAATGTCCTTACCATAAAGCAGTTGAATTCCAGTACTAAAGTTACTAAGGTAGGTCAGTCCCAATTTTAATTCTAATAAGATTCTTGTGTAGAGTTTCGGTAAAGAAATATCTTGTCCTTTCAGTGGAAAGCTCACGAAGGCCTCATTTTATGTGTTGCTTGGAATGCCAATAACAATTTGATACTCTCAGGTGCTGAAGATGGGTTTTCCAAGGTACAAGTAAATTTTTATATTTCAACTGTTTTTCATACTATCATGGTGCTTATAGATTTCGATTTAATTAGGTATGACTGTATTTTGATTTTTGATTTATTTTTTATAGATTTGGGATTCATTTGGGCAGCAAATATCAATAAGCGTCAAACATGACAAACCAATAACCAGTGTAAGTTGGTCACCAGCAGGTGACATGTATGCCATTGGTGGTTTCAATCTTATCAGACTTTGCAATGCAAATGGCGTAAGTACAAATTTCTTATTAAGGCGTTTTAATTTTTTTCTCTAGAGCAAAATTATCTATAGTCTTTCGGCGATATCAATTTTCAGTGGTCACAATGTTTAGATAGACCACAAACTGGAAGTATATACAACCTCGCATGGTCGTCAGATGGAACTCAACTGGCAGCAGCATGTGCTAATGGGCATGTTTTATTCGCACACATTATTGAAAGGTAATGATAGCCACTGAAAGGCCAAATTTTGATTTTGATCTTATCCTTTAAAACAAAAAATTCGTAAGGAACAAAATACATTGTCTGTTTAGATATTAAATAACTATCATGCCATTGTTAAACCTGACTTCTTTTATTTTGTCTGTTTTGCCCTGCAAATATGCTTGCCAAAAATCTCGATTGTAATGATTATCCTTCAACGCTTTGCTTGTCTTTGATTTTAATTAGTTCTTACCTATGCTAATACCCAAAATACTTTCAGAGAGTATAGATGGAAAGACTACGTCTGCGTTCAAACTGGTCGTACGGTCCTTACTATTAAAGACATGTCACTAGACCAACACCAGATACTAGAATATCCTGACAGAGTAATTCAGATAGCACTCGGATTCAACCATCTTGTGGTAGCAACTGTAAAACAGTGCTTTATTCATAAGCTCAGCACATCACAAGTAGCGAATACTCCAGTCACATTCGATCTGAAGGAAGGAACTATCAGTATGATCTTGCTGGCTGAAAGGTAGAATTTTAAACTTTGAATGGTAGGTAATTTAGTTGTGTACTCGAATAGTTGTTAAATTTTCATTCTGATTTGTCTTCTAGGTGTATGTGTGTAGTAGAAAGAGCAGGCGTTTCTATTTATAGTTACATGGGTAGGCTGCTAGCTAGCCCTGGTTGGGGAGCTCGACCAGAAACACTTGGGAGAGCTGCCATTTCTCTCGGACCTGATACTTTAGCTGCTATTGATCAAAACGACCGAAAGGGTGAGTAGCAACCCAAATAACGTATGTAGTGTAAGTATTGATTTTATCAAATACGTGTTTCGATATTTTTTATTGAAGAAAACACACAAAACATACACATTTATTTTTACAGTAATTCATGTTTTTGACCTGCCAACTGGTCTAATAGTGCGCAGCTCTGCATATAACGCGTTAATGAAGCTTCGACATAAGATGACTGTATCAACTATAGCTCTCAGCCAGACGGGTGCTATTGATGAAAGACAGTTGGCGTTGTTAGATTATAACAGAGATTTGTACGTTGTAACAGTTAAGGAGAGTAAGCAGAAGTTTGTGAAACTAGGTAAGTTTCAAGTCTAATGCAATTTAATATTTTACAAACCAATAAAAAAATAGCAGAAAAAATAGGTAGGTATAAATATTATATACATTATTATTATACCAGTTGGATTGTGCTATTTTCTTTTACGTAAAAGTATTGACACGAACTAGACGCTTTCGTGATGGTAAGAGATAACGAATGTCCATGAAAACTGCAGAGATAATTATACAGAAATTTGAGTAACAAAACATAATCCAGGCATCGCTGTTTTGGCGCTCATTTCTTTGAGACATGCTCGATCGTTAGTCTTAACAACACTGTACGACCTCCTGCTAAGAAGATCTTGAATAATTTCTCTTATTTAGGACATTTAAATATCTTGTTAATCGTACACATATTTTATTTTAATTGAATTATTGGTACTATTCGTGTTTTTTACAAGAAAAATACTACTTGATACAAATTTATTTGCTTAGATCTCATGTTCATACCTTTTCGCAAGAATTACATATTATCAACAAAATTACTTTCATAATAGGTATTAGTTATGTTCCATTTTTATATTGAAATGCTAGCAAAAAAATTATCACAACGTATTAAAAATTGAGCATTATGGTTTCTGGTTTTCATGACATAAATAAAATTAATTATATTATTATTTTATACATGCTTTTCTAGGTTCTCAGATATTAAGCATTCTATGGAGTGATGAAGCAGAGATGTTGATCGGCTTGCGAGCAAATTCGGTCGTGGCCTGGTGCTGCCCGAGAGCATCAGTGCAGCCAGATTGGCTGGCACTCACTACTCTGAGCAGAGAAATCGCGTAAGCCCAAATTTTAATACCTGTATACAATTGCATCAGCTGTTACTATTTCATTTTTATGTACCTCACATAAAGGTTTCATTCGATGGAACATTAAAAAGAATGCATGCAGAAGTATGATTAAAATTGTATTTCAGTGATCTTGGACGCAACCCTTCTGTCGTAAGTGTGGTTGAAGGTGTTGTTAGTATTTGCCGCGGAGATGGATCATTGGTTCACGTGCCCTTGGCGGAGTTTGCAGGAAAATTACTTAAAATTGCTGCTGAAAATAAGTGGCCAAATGCGTTACAGGTAAACTTAAAAGCAATGAAGTTGGATTTAAAAACCCATGTTTCAGTGGTTTGTGCTTCCGTTCACACGCCGCTGTCGTGAGTTTAAATCTCAACAGTAAACTTAAGCTGCTGGTGAAGGAAAACATCGTGAAGAAACCGTAGCGGTGGTACGAAATTTCTAGTGCTCAGCTGGCTAGCTACGATCCTCAATTTGAAATTCTTCCGCTAAATACCTAATGGTGAGTTCTAGCAGCATACAGTAGCATGGAACAGGCCTTCCCACAGCAAGGCCTGTTCCATTATCGGCTAAGTGTGTTTACTATCTTCGACTTACTAGCTGATTAAACACTTAGCCTGTCGAGCATAAAAAAGTAGGAAGTATTAAAAATTAACGCATTTTTTTTCATTCACAAATTTTATCATCTCAAATTAAAGTAAGTATTACGTACCTAGAGATAAAGCATGGACGTACATTTTATTTTATTACTTGCCATTAAAAATAAAACTACCTATTGCAGCTGTGCCGTAATGTCGAGAATGATACGCTATGGGCTTGTCTTGCCGTATTGTCTTGGCAAAACCATCAGTTCGAAGTTGCTGAAGAAGCCTTTGCACGCATCAACTTATATTATCAGGCCAGCTATATTCGCCATGTGAGGGTAAGTTTAGAAGTAACTTAGTAAGTACCTTACAATCTTTTAAATTTACCTGTTTAAGATCGTGAAAATAACGTGAGATGGATTAATCGTATTGTAGTAATCGTGTAGACTATCAGTACCTTTTTTTAATGGTTGACTTTTGTAATCTCTAAGATAATCCCTGTTTAGGAGATATCTACTAGTCCTTAACCTTAACCGGTAATCCAAAAGTCAATTTTTCTGTACTACATAAAATTTTAATGAATTCACCGAGGCATAAAAATAATTCAAATCGTATAACATAATTATAATCAATAAATACCGGAGGATATTTGACACGCCGCGATCTAGCCCCAAAATGGAGTAAAATCATTATTAGTGTTTGGTTATAAAACCAGGTAATTGATAAAATAATTAAGTTTACTTTACGCCTTCAGTTACGTAGCAACATTTTTTCGGAAAACGATTTTTCATTTTTGAGTGTTTTATTGTTTTTAGGTAGTATTACCACGTTCCTACTGAACTGATATGAATAGACTCGACAATATTGAATGAGCAACTTTAATGGTTTATCACTCAAAGTTATATTTTTATTTTCTTTCTTTTCAGGACAATATCCCTCAAAAGTTGCCCTCATAATTGGCAAGAAAAAGATTGATCCACATGTGCAATTCGTATGGGCGCCCAATCTTTTTGTTTAATTACTTTACAAATAAAAAATGCAATCTGAATTTTTTTTTCTATAAATGTTTATAGAAATAGTAAATATCATCCAGGTATTTAACTATTGCCACGTTTTATTTACATACCTGCCAATATTTAATTTTAATAATTAATTTATTATATGGTTTTATTGTACATATTTGTATTTATTTGTTTTGTATTTTTGTTTGGTATATATTATAAATAGGTTTATACATCTCTGATACACTGGAAAACATAGTTAATAGACTTGTCACTGGCAGAATATACAATGTTTGATGTCAAAAATGAAAAAAAAAACTATTAGAATGAGCGATTTTTATTTTACACATTCTTTCACTTAACCGTTCCCCTGGTTAACTTAGCTTAATAATCTGTGATTCAGTTTGTTTTTGCCGCAAGACAGGGTAGACGTATGTTGCGTGAAACTTATCTTGTTTTTCGCGCAGAATTATTTAGAACTTATTTTTATAATAAAAGTTAAGTTTATTACTGAAACAATTATTTATTGGTCGGAGCCAGTAATACCTAGTGTTATGAAATACACTACCGCGTTCTAATTGTGTGCCCTACTTAACAAAAAAGGTTACTTACATTTCTAAAGAAAGTTGTGATGCGTTTAATTGCGATTTCGTGAAGATGCATGCAAAGTATTCAAAGTTTATTCTAGTGTTGTTAAGTGTGTTTTTCTCTGTAAACTGTGGTGTTAATGACAACGAAGTAAGTGAAGGAAACGAGCATTCGTTGGAGTTGACCCAGTCCTTGAACTTGGCCCGCCAAGAGTTGATACAAGACAAATGTCGTCAGTTGCCGCCTAAATATTCTTTGGACGATCTTCCTCCGTCGCAGTTGGAGCACATTTTGGTAGACGAAGAGCACAAATTACTGTATTGCTATGTGCCAAAGGTGAGTTTTTTCAAGGTAAACCAGTATTCATAATTACACATCGTCTCATCTTGTCAAATCTAAAAACACACTGTTTAATTTAACTATTTTAAATAAGTAGTCTCAACCCTTTCTCATTGAAAGCTTGTGAGACCGTGAACTGCAGGGTTATTTTATTATATACCTTCCCTTAATATTTTTAAAAATTACATGAAGATTATTAAAAGCTGTAAAATTGCTATATTAATTGGTTTATTTACCTTGGCCATGGCAGTCAATGTTTCATTAAATAATTATCAGCAGGTATATCTAATCAAATTTTTTTGAGTAAGTAATTATAGCTACTAACTAAAAATAAAGCAATTTTTGCTTTGTAAACGGAACTTCCTATTTCCGTATGAGTATATTTTATTACATTCTGTAGATATGAATAACATTTTAAAAAAGTAATCTGCTGCTAATTTTATCAAACATGAGATCTTATAATCTGCCTCGCTACAATATTTAATTTTGTATAGCGTAACATGTACAGTTTTGATAATTAGGTATATGCACAGTGAATACATAATTATTTAAACACATTTATACATGTTTTGTTTGACTTATATTATGCTCTAAGTTTCTTGCTTGAGCTATATATTTTAAATTTTTCTCTTTTTAAGAATTGTTGTTAACATTAATGAATTTGATGTATACAATAAAGAGTTTCTGTATATATTGGCTACATCTTCAATTTTGAAAGAAGAAAGAAAGAAAGAAAATAATTTTAATTTGTAACAGAACACAACAAAAATAACAACAAATAGAGACAAACAGTTACAAAATAGGGGCTCCCCTCAGCATAATACTTTTTTATTCTATCATAGAGAAAAGTAATAAACTGAATTTGAAATGTGATAATTATGTTATTACCTATATTTGTTTTAATGTCATTTCTGCTACACTGCAGTGCAATTGATTTTGTTTTAGTAAATTGTTTAGCCTATAATATATAATATAATTAACCACTATAAGTATTATTTAATTTTGTATATAAATTCTGTTTGTAGGTGGCCTGTACCAACTGGAAAAGAATTTTAATGATACTGTCTGGTAGATGGAATAATACAGATGTTCTGGCCATACCAGCCAGTCTGGCACATTCCCCAGGGATGTTCCGCAACCTCAGTACAGTGGCCAAACCAGATCGAGACTACATGCTGGAAAACTATCACAAGATGATAATAGCAAGGAACCCATTTGAACGGTTGCTGTCAGCTTACAGAAATAAGCTTGAAGGAGAATCCCAAAGTGCTAAATATTTTCAGGTAAGTAATAACCATCCAACCAATATCACACTAATATTATAACTTAGAAAGTTTGTCTGTTTGTTATTTATTTACACTGTAACATCTTAACATATTTGGATATATTTTTTTTAATGCACTTTGCACTGAGGCTTTTTTATCCTGGAAAAAGGGGATTTACCTGTGAGGCTTCTTTTTTGACTTTTTGAATATGTAAATGTCTATGATAAAAAATATCTAACATTTCTTTTGCAAAAATTAATAATCATGCAATTTCATTAGCTTCAGTAACTTAATATGAATAGTTGAACTAAATATAGTATTGACTAAGTGATAAAAGATTTATGTTTTTCCCTATACACAACTAATGAGGATTAGTTGAATTTAATTAGCTGAACTAGCTGAATAAATATTATAGAAGTGTATGTCTACTTGTGTAGATGAAATATCTCTTTTACAAGTATGAGTTATGAATGACCTATGTCTGGATCAAGCTCAAAGCCTACAGTTACATCACTTATTGATAAGTAAAAAAAAAAACACTAAGTTAAGTATGACACCAAATTGTTTGTATTGATAATGTATAATCTTTCTGTTTTGACTGTGTCTGATCTCTTGACCAAATTTGATAGACTGTTGATAAAACACTACCAAAAAATCCATACACATTGTGATAATACCAAAACAATGCTACAAAAAAGTGAGTAAATCCATCTCTTCGTCAGTTTGTCCAATTTAATTTTTTTAAATGTTTTTTAACTAGGTTTCCGTGTTTATATTCTCTTTGGTCGTAAAAAGGTAAAAAATTGTAACATAGACGAAAAATAAAAGCTGTTTTTGTTTTTTTCTTGGATTAGGTATGTGTCGTCGAAATAATGCTTAGCTTGCTACCCTGCATGCATGGTTAAATCAAATTGTTTCAAAACTTCACAACATAATTCATATATATTTTTTAAATAGTATTAAAGTAATTAACATAGTAGTTTATTTGCTTCTGTCTGTATCTCCGCTAAACTGTTCTATAATCACGCAACGGATTGTACCTGCTACGGTTTTTCTCTCGTTAGTATTTTTTTTTGTAAATACAATACAAACATATCCCAATTAATATGTTTATTTAAGTAGAGAAATTCGGTTTCGTTATCAAGTCGCACAAAAATTCGTCAAAATACCTGCATTGCATCCGCGTAAAAGCGTACCTTCTTTGGCTTTCCAATGCAAAAGCACATGTTCTACAGTTTCATTCTCTTGCGAGCAACAATGAGCTTGAGCTACCGGGGAAGGAAAACATCGTGAAGAAACCATAGCATGGTAATAGCATGGGGATTTTCTTGTACCTACTAGACTGGCTAGCTACCACCCAGTTAAAAACCTCACTTTACTTGAGAGTCAGTTCCATTACAAACTAGACGTGCATTACCATCTTCAACCACAACGTCACTTAACATCAAATGAGCTGTGGTCAGACACCTAGCTTGTCAAACATAAAAAAGCCGCTGCATTGCTATTCCATATAAATTATTGAAAAGTTTTTCGTTACAATTTTGTTCCCAGGATCGTGTTGGGCGACGCATCATTAAGGCATACCGCGATAACCCGTCGAACGAGTCCCTCGAACACGGTCATGATGTCACGTTCAAAGAATTCGCGCTGTTCCTCACCAATAAGTCTGAGGAAATGGCAGACGTGGTCAACAACGAGCACTGGCTGCCCATCACCAACCTGTGCCATCCTTGCCTCATCAAGTACACTTTAGTTGGTAAGTGGCACGAGACTTCTATATAACAGCGTCATTTGTGTTTACAGACGTGGCTAGCAACGGACCACAAAGAATTGCAATAGCCAACGTTGGTCCCAATGTTTCCCAAGGTCCCAAAAGGGAATTAAAAGTAATAAGACCAACATATGCTACATTGGTCACCTAATATTGCTATGATGTATAACTTGCAATAAAGATCCGAGCCACGTCGCAGTGCAGTGTCGAGAGGATTTCTCTGTCACTTGTTCTAAGGTCGTCTAAGTCGGACTGACCGTAGATAATCAAATACAAATATTTTATTGATAAAGTTACAAATAGAATAAATATCCTAGGACATCGTACATTCCGTCTGTTCTTTATACGTATGTAATACGCGATAATTCCGCCAATTATGAATCGATTTTGATGATGACCTTTTTTTTGTTAGGTAGATCATACTTCAGAGGTAGTCCCATATAAATTTTACCGAAATCGATCGAGCGGTTATTAAATAACCAACAAAAATCTAAAAATTGTATGCATCGATGATATTTTCGTTTGGCTCGAAACCTCGCTGTTTCATTGGAGCAGTGCGTTTTGTTAGCCTAAGAGTCAAGGAGTTCTTTTTAATTGTAAGTATGTATATTATTTTAATTTACATAATGCTGATGTGAAAATTATATTCTGTTTTGTGTATCTGCTACTTCACACAGCGCTATAATTATAGTCCTCAAACTGCTGCTACTATGGGAACCAGATAACTGACTATCATTACCACCCACAGCCAACTTTATCCCACTGTTGGGTATAGGCCTCTCTCTTGCTTGCTATCTGCCTCGGTCCTGTGCCAATCTGGTTCAGGTTCGACACGTGACCGTGACGATATCGTCGACCCATCTTGCGGCTGGCTGCTTAAGATAACTGATAGAATACTTATATACCTACATTTTTTCTGTATTTTTTACATATAAAACATACATGTAACGCCCAAACAAAGAATTAACATTTCTGCTTGTCACACAATGTTTGTCCTGAGTGGGAATCGAATCCATGCTTTACAGCTCTTGCTTGATAACTCATTTCTTGAGGAATTCTTTTTATCACCATCTAATTCCTAGAAGCCGATGGCGGGTTAAACGGCCGGGCACAGCTAGTTGTATATGAAAACCTTTCCATAAAGACATATCCAAATAACAGTGAAACCCGTATCAAAATCCGTTGCGGGGTTTAGCAAATGTCAGCTGAGAAACAGATAGACGCGGATAGCGACTTCGTTTTATTCTATTCGGGGAAAAGGATCGTCTACGTTCTTAGTCAAGCAAATTAAATTGTCTCTGGGAACAAAATTACATTTTATTACAATAACGCCCCACCAGCGTCTACCCGAGCCAACCCAGCTCCTTGAGGTATCGGAGCGAGGCTCTGGGTCGCAGGCATAGTAGCTCCAGATGGAGTTATGCATGATAACGAAAATCAGTCTGCTTGTTGCGGTGATTTAAATGTGGATAGTGAGGAAGCTGCTTCATGGAATCTAGTGAAGATTCTAGTTACTTCTGCGGCTTTGCAATGCCACAGTACATGCTCTACAGTTTCTATTTTTTCTTCGTTTTATCTTTTTCCACGAAGCAGCCACGGCAAAAGGGACTAAAATTGTATTACAATAAACAGGTTTTTTTTTTTTTTAATGTGAAAAATAATGAGACGAACGAGACGCTCTCCTGACGATAAGAGATAACGCCTGTCCATGACCATTGCAGCGATAAACAGAACTTTGAGTAATAAAACAAAGTCCAGGGCATCGCTGCTTTGGTGCTCATTACTTTGAGACTTTCGATGGTTAGTCTCAACAGCCCAGTAATTTCGCTAGCTGCAATACCCTTCAAACCGGAACACAGTAATGTTTACACACTACTGCTTGGCGGCAGAATATCTGGTACTGCGGTGGTACCTACCTAGATGACCTCCTGCTAAGGAGATCTACCACCATGTGGTTTTGATTTTTTAGGCCACGTGTGGACTAAGGTAAGGTAGGTGGTAAGGTTTGACGACGTAAGATTTCAAATTAAAATATTATTGAGATTGTAAACCTACTTTCGTATTTCAAGATGCAACGATCAGTGAACTCAGAACATATAAGTGCAAAACGTCCTATTTACATAAAGCCCCAGTCAAAAATGCATCATGTTCGATTGCACTGTATTATGGTACCTATTGATAATAAAATTTATGGAACGGATGTAAAACTAACGCGTAATTGTCAATGACTTGTTATCAATTATGAACAACTATAGAAATTATTATTGTGATAAAGTTATTTTGTAGCGATGATAGCTCAGTGTTTACCGCGAACGGTTCGCATGCCGCAAGGGCGTGGGTTCAAACCCCAACAAAGAGCTTAAGCTGCCGGTGAAGGCAAACATTGTGAGGAAACCATAGCATGGTGGTAGGGTACTTCCTAGTACTCGGCTAGCTAGCTACCACCCTCAAGTTGAAAATCTGCCGCCAAGCATCTAACGGTGTGTTCCGGCAGCCTCACTTGAGAGCCAGTTCCATTCCAGGCTAGGTGTGCTTTACCATCTTCGACCACACCTTTCACTTAACATCAGATGAGCTGTGGTCAAACAACTAGCCTGTCAACCATAAAAAAAAAAAAAAAAAGCTGCTTGATTTTTTCAAGCATCTTACGGTTGTTCGGGCAGCCGCAAATGAGAGCCAGTCCCATTCCAGACTAGGTGTGCTTTACCATCTTCGAGCACATCACCACTTAACAGCAGGTGAGCTGAGGTCAAACACCTAGCCTGTCAACCATAAAAATATAATTAATATTAATTGAGTATGTACTTTATAAGAGTACAATAATGCCCACGCTAACCCTGTATCATTCTATACTCGATATTCCCGCTTTAAAAAGCGCTCAGATACTTAAAACGACGTCAACTTATTTGTTGTGCCCCTGGTATTGCAGATAACCATCAGCGAGGACGATTGCTCTGGTAACCCGCTTGCGTATTTGCCATATGTGCCATAAAAAAACTTTGGAATAAGACATGTAGTGACTCAGATTTTGAAATCCATGTAACCATGACTTAAGCAGGCAAATTAACACGATGTGCTAAACCGCTAACGTAGATTTCATAGAACTTATTTAGATGACGGGATCGAGTAACATTGAAACGGTTTAGTATCTAAGTGCTTGCCTAAATAATGGGGTTTTCCTTGTAAAATACTTAATTTTTCCTGGTGACCGTGAAAATCTACCGGTAAGCACCTAACAGTGGGTTCCAGTAGCCTCACTCGACAGCCAGTGTCATTCCAAGCAAGGTGTGTTAACAATTAACAATCTTCGACCACACCGTCACTTAAGATCAGGTGAGCTGTGGTCAATCACCTAGCTTGTCAACCGTAAAAAAAAAGTTTATTATCTTTTAATTCTTGTCAATGTGACAGCCCTGTTGGTTCATTGGTAGTATGTCTGCTTCAAGAGCTGAAGGGCGTGGTGCGAATCCCACCCAGGATAAACATTTTGTGATATAGAAACAAATGTTTGTTCTTTGTCTGGGTGTACTGTAAGTATTATAAATATGTATTTACAAAAAAAAAGGTATTTAAGTATTCTATCAGTTATCTGTCTTCCATAGCACAAGCTTTGCTTAGTTTGGGGTCAGATGGCGCTGTGTGTAATGTCCTACGATATTTATTTAATGTAAACCAAGTCTGGTCGTGGTCAGCTGACAGACAACCAGACAACCAATGTCAAAATGTTATAAATGAACGTCTTAGAAACACGATACGTTCTACATCGTGGGTCGGCGACCTCCGGTCGGCTGGTTTGTCTGATGTTACATTTTTTTTTTGCACGTGTTTTAATCCCACACTGCCTTAGTTTAGTCGCCTGACTAACCTGCGCTAAACAGTCTGTCTCAGGAACTCATTGCTTTACTGTTTCATTGTTCTGTCCAACCTAGATTTCAAACGACGAATATTTTAGTTAAAACCGTCACCCTTACCAAAGTAATTAAACGATAGACAAATGTATAAATACAAAGGTCACGGACCTCGGTGTCTGTGGAGTGAAAATATTAAATAAAAAAACGATAGACAAGATAATATATCTAATCACATGATAAAATTAAATAGAAATTATGACCTTAAAATGAATTGATTATAAAAGATTTCGTGTTTAATTAATATGCAGTAGAAGTGGAGGTACCAGCAAAATCCCTGTATAATCTACTAAAAAGACCCTATAAAGAATAACATCAATTAACTGTTGGAAATATTATTATATCCGTAGAAAAGTCGGTAGGAACATGTCAAATTTGGTTAGGTAGAGATGGGAACAAGGTGTAAAAGGAAGGTACGAATTTGAAGGACACCTTAAACCTACACTTAGATTACAAGTCCTATAGGGCAGTGTACGGTTTCCCGTCCCTACAACACGATAGACTGATAGACCCGACACCCGCACAGCGATACCATTGATCACTAATGTACTACATAGGTATTTGTATATGTTTATATGTATTTCGTCGTCTACTCTAAAACTTATTTGATCTAGCAGTTTCAATTTGTTTAATTTGAAAGTATTTGTTGTTTGAAAGAAGATTTCAGTCCTTAGTTGTATTTGATGACAATCTTGATATCGATCTTCGCCAGGAGACTAATTGGTAAGAACACTGTACTGCGGTCTCTGCTTCAAAATCTTGAGCATCGTCGTAAAGTTCCTTGCTTGTCCGTTTTCAACCGGATTCATTTCGGTATGTGTGCACTTGAACTGCACAATTTGGTTCCCCCTGCACCTTTCTACTACCGGACGGCCAGACAAACGCGACCAAAACGTTATAGGTACGTACATGGTGGATGTTCCCACAGCGAGGTCGTGGAACTCTCTGCCGGAGTCTGCGTTCCCTGTTAGGTAAACTATGAGTGTCTTTAAATCTAGAGTAAATAGGTTTCATCTAGGTAAAACCATGCTACTGCTTAACATCTGGCTGAGGTCAAAGGCGAATCAATTTTGCATAAAAAGTCTGTAAATGAAAAACTGTTACAAAAAAACATGTTATTTCCGAATTGTTTTTTAAACAATTGATTCAGTGTACAGAGATGACCATTAAAAAAATATCAATAATACATCACCCATTTTGTGTAAAAAAATGCATTTATTATCTGTCACATAAAAATGTATAATTTGACATAAAAATCTACGTAATCTTCCATTATTGTGTCGGCTGTGCATAAATGAGATTGCAAAACAACTCTGCACCTGCTTTTAGTCGGTCAATTATAAAAAGCCTGACATGCATTTCATAGTCGAGATGATGCGTCACATTTGAACAGATAGCGAGATTTTAAGAAAGTGTAGTAGCAAATCAATCCAATTAGCAAGTAAACTCGCAGCGCTGTGCGGTTGCTATGAAAGGAATAAGAAAGAAAAAATATTATATTTATTTACATGAAAAAATGTTATGTTTAGTCATTGGTAAAAAAAATAGGAATATAATTAATCTTACATTTGACCGCCATCTCGCGTTTTTGTTTGCGTTCTCGCATGCCCATGACCACTCTTGAGTATATATAAGTATTTTAACAGTTAACTGGTTCCCATAGTTATAGCTTTGCTTAGTTTAGGGCTAGATAGCGCTCAGTCCTTATTGAAATGTCTTCCAATATCTATTTATTTAAAACGAATATAATAAAGCTGTCTTGCATAAAATGGTAGGTCTTTTTTAATGAATAATAGAAATAGAACAAACTACAAACATGTATTATTATCATAGTTTATTCATTAATTTGTAATACATATGTACTTAATTTATAACAAGATTGCATTTGGGAGCTTCAGTCTTTGTTCAATTCCCTCATTTTCAAGTAAACTTGCAGCAAGAAGATAATAAATATGACTACGAAGATAAAGAGACGGTCTTTGCATTCTAATATAGTACATAAAAAAGTAATTTTAAAAGCAGTTAAATATGTTAAACGTTAACGTACGTCGAAAGCAAGTTCGTGCTGCCAAGTTTGTTCATAAAATCTCAAATATCGTTCACTTGTCGATACGAAAGTAAACTAAAACCGTCTGTGCTGTCAAATTTAGTTTTTACGCACGATATGTGCGCTGTACAAATCTCATACAAATTTTTCTCGATGGCGATACGAATACTTTTTCTCAAGTGTTCGTGATCGAGGCACTGATGTTAAACGAAGATGCGAACCACAATGGAGCACGCTCGCCTAGAAGAAACCGATTCTCTCGCGACTTGACGACACCCAGATTTTATCTATCAAGAAAAACCAACTCGGCAGCAAATTCCATTGCTTAGCGGTTCGTAATATGAAGGTAGATTCGAACCGATTAGTTCGAGTTTTTGGGATATCGACTATGATAGAGCTCCTGGCTGTTCGATAGAATAGAATAAAATATTTTTATTGACCTTATAACTACATATGTTACACGAGACACGTCAAATTTACAATTTCATTAGCAAAATTATATAAAACTAGCGAACTCCTCGCGGTTTCACCCGCGTAGTTCTCGTTCCCGTGGGAATACAGGGATAAAAAGTAGCCTATGTCACCCGGAGATAGTGTACCTTCCCAACGGTGAAACAATTTTTGAAATCGGAAATACCCTAAGTCAGAAATATATGATTTTATTGCGTAACTGCGCCAACTCGAGGCTATCTTGCCGAACTGGTGTCGACATTGGGAATCCACATTAGAGTGAACAAAAATTTGCATTTTATTTATTACTAGCTGCTCAGCTCGCCCCGGCTTCGCACGGGGAAAAAAACCGTCCGTCCGTCTGTCACCAAGCTGTATCTCAAGAACGGCGATAGCTAGTTGAAATTTTCACAGATGATGTAACAAATACTAAAAAAATAGAATAAAATAAACATTTAATCATACAACAAACGTGATTTTTTTTTTGTCATTTTTATAGATAATGCTACGGAACTCTTCATGCGCGAGCCCGACTCACACTTGGCCGGTTTTTAAGTTTATCGCGAACAGACAGACAGACCCGGCGGATGACTGTGTTTTATAATATGTAGCGATAAAATTAATCATTAATCATCAACTCATGATAATGAGTAATTATGTAGAGCCATATCGGTTCTTTTAGATGAACGATATGATGCTCTGAACCTGATTACAGTGAACAGGTTTCTAGGTAAACGTGTTCCATCCTAGACCACATTGATGCTTAACATCAGGCAGGATGTGGTCAAACGCGAACCTATTACGCATAAAAGAAAACATTTGATGTTGAGTTTATCTCTGGTGTATTGCTTTGTTACTACTCAAAGAATACTCACATAGTCTAATTAAACTTGGGACGGTAGGTATAGTATGTTGACATTTAAAAAGAGACATCTAAATCACATTTGTGACACAAGTGGACAAAAATCTAGCGTTAGCAGACGTTTTACTCCAAAAATGTCCACAAATGACTTATTCAAAAGTTGTTACGTAACAAATTGTTTAGCGGTTAGCAGTGTTTCGTTTCGGTTTGATATGAGATTTCCAGTCTACATAATATGGTAGAGCGATCAACCTACTAAAGCTGCTTTAAATAGTATTAGAATTTAACCATGATTTTATTGCATATAGCTTATTGTATTTTATTATAAATCTATATCTGTATGTATATTCTCGCTTAATCGCACGCAATTACAGTAATGACGGAAGTATTTGTTTCCATCTTATTATTAGGTGTCATTTTCATATGCAAAATATTTGACGCTACTCGAAAGGTTTTTTGTTCTTATTTTTGTAGCGATGATAGCTCAATGGTTAGCGCGATCGGTTCGCATGCCGAAGGGCGTGGGTTTTAAACCCCAACAATGAGCTTGAGCTGCCGGTGAAGGATAACATCGTGAGGAAACCATAACATGCTGGTAGGGTACTTTCTAGTACACGGCTGGCTAGCTACCACCCTCGAGTTGAAAATCTGCCGCCAAGCATCTAACGGCGTGTTACGGCAGCCTCACTCGGGAGCCAGTTCTATTCCAGGCTAGTTGTGCTTTGCCATAGCAAACACCTAGCCTGTCAACCATAAATAAAAAATCGGGTTAATTTTATCGGCTCTATCCAACTTAGTTCGACCGGTTGATGCCAATAAATAAACTAATGAATGCAACGTTCTGTACATCAAGTTCTGAATCTTCATAAAGAATCATCTATTCTGGTTCCAATACCACTTTACATAATATTTGTGTCTGTTTGCGTCAATCCACACCTCGTCCGTTTGCGTACGCTGTAACGCGTAACCTTTGTTTTGCGAGTTGCCTAGCCGTGTGCCAGTTAGTGGGTAAACAAACGAAATGCGCTAGACGTCACCTCTGACCCGAGATGACGACGGAAATCTACAAGACTTACGTACTGAGTACTACTTACTTCATTTACCGTCTGCTTACAATAGCAGTACCATATGATGTCTGAAGTTAGTCAAAATTGTTGAACAAGACGGATACGTAAAAGGTTAATGATCGCCGCCATAGAATAATAATAATATAACCGCCATGTGGGATGTTAATTCGACGATCATTGTCCTGATAGTCCACACGGTCAGCGGTCTTATAGCGAAAGGTCTCGACCAGCATCTTCAGAGATTCGCTGGACGGTTGGGTCGGGGGTTATATCTGAAAGGCAGTGATCCTTGACACGGCGCGCATTGTTAGGAGGTTCCTCACTCTGCAGCCCTAACCACGGGCAGCTTGAGCCCTGCCCCGCTGTCGGAACACCCTGGTTTTTAAGTCTTTTTATTTATATTATGTATTGTATATTTAAATTGTAAATATTTAATTTGTTCCAATAAATGTTTTTGTGTTATTTACATATAATTAACTGAGAGCGTCGTGTTCGTCTCATTACTTTTACATAAAAAAAAATTACATTTAAGAAATTACATAAAATAATCTATCTTTGTATGTACCCACTTTTTTTTAATGTAATTGTATTAAGACGAACGATACGTTCTCTTGATAAAGCACACAGAACTTTAATTAACAAAACAAAGTCTAGGGCATCGCTGCTTTGGCGCTCATCACTTTGAGCCTTTCGTTGGTTATTTCTCAACAGCCCAGTAAATTCGCTAGCTTTAGCTGCTTACTATATACAACGGCCCAATACTTTGATATGCAATACATACATATTTATTTTTGTTGCTGCGAACGAGTGTGACGAGCTTTCACACCCGGCGCGTTTGACTGTAAATGATTGTTCTGCTAATATAAAATTGACAGTTGCACGCGTCATATGAGATTGTTTATGCTAAACGTTTCCTAATAAAGTTTTAAGATCATTCTTACCCATATACGAGCAAAAAAACATGTTTAAATTTGAATCCATGTCGCATCTTGTGCGAATATATGTACCTACAATATTAAGCCGCCACTTGTGTCACTAGATAATAAGGTTTTTTGTTCTCTGTACTATTTACTGTATAATGATGTGCACAATAAAGAGTTATATCTATCTATCTATCTAATATTATGTTTACGATCAGCAATAACTGTAACAGTTATGTGAACACTTTAACTGCTGAAAATAATTAACATACAAATATTTTTATACGTCGTTTCAACTGTTAGATTATATATACCTGTTGTGTTTTTACAGTATGGTTACCACACAAGTCTAGTGTAGGTACTAACAACAATGATTGAGCAAAATGTCTAATAGCCACAATGTTTTTATGGCTCGGTGCTACCTGAATATCATAGTCAAAGTTTAAAATCTCATCTTTCGGTAATATTTTTACTGCTGGGACAAATAAAATTGATCTCTCAATTTTACTGTCTCCATATTTTTTTGTCATTATCATGTTCAAAAATGGCAAAAAACCTACCTAATCGTACATTAAAAAAAAAATCTAAATACAACACTAAATTCTTACACCATAAAGCTGATTTTGTCCCTTTGACAATAAAAATATTTTGTAATACAAAACATATGAGTATTTTTTCTTTGTGTTTGTCTATCTATCTACACTATTTTAAAGAGGAAAGATTTGATTGTTTGTAATTAATAGGCTCTAAAACTACTGGACCGCTTTCAAAAATTCTTTCACCGTTAGGAAGCTACACTATTCCCTGGTGACATAGGCTACTTTTTATCCCTGTATTCCCACGGGAACGGGAACTAAGCGGGTGAAACCGCATGGCGTCCGCCAGTTTGTCAATAAAGTTATTCTTATGTAATGTAAAAATAAGAGTATTTTTACATTGCCGTTTTTTCTACATTGCAAAATATAACTTCAAACTGATAAAACAAGCAAGAGAACTTGCAAGAGCATCTCGACGTACTTCCGTCTGTAAATCCGCTACATTTTATTGATACAAATTATACATTTTCACGTAGAATAATTGTAGTATTGTTGTACTATACTTAGTTATAAACGTTTAGAACTTCAAACAGCTCTGAGCTAACCGAAATTTGACCTTTCTGTATCGATATTGAGACTCGAAATTTATTATGGGTTTACAAGCTGTTCCTTTATAGGCGCAAAACCGGTTTGGAAGTGATTATGTGTGACGCAATAATTATACACCGTCTCAGATTTATTTCTCGTTACTCTACAGAGTCCAGTAATAAATAATTCGGTGCCGGCTTATGTGCAAAAAGCTACTTTGCTGGTCGATTATGTTCGAATTACAATTCGTAAAATCATCATCATCATCATCATTTCAGCCGTAGGACGTCCACTGCTAGACAAAGGCCTCCGCCATCGACTTCCACAAAGACCGGTTGGAAGCGGCTCGCATCCAGCGCGTTCCTGCGTTGTTGTAGCTGTTGTGTTTCGGAAATAAACAGCTAGATATTTTTTAAATGTAAAGTTAATGAGACAAACGAGACGCTCTCCTGATGAGATGACGTCTGTCCATGACCATTACAGTGATACACAGAACTTTGAGCAACAAAACAAAGTCCAGGGCGTTGCTGCTTTGGCGCTCATTACTTTAAGACATTAGATGGTTAGTCTCAACAACCCTGTAATTTCGCTAGCTGCAGTACCCTTCAAACCGGAGCGCAGTAATGTTTACACACTACTGCTTGGCGGCAGAATATATAGTAATGCGTTGGTACCTACCAAGACGACCTGCTGCCTGCTGATTTACCACCAAGTCATACAACTGTACAAATCATTTGGTTGTTTGTTAATTTGTGTTATTATCGTCTTCTCATTTGCAAGAAGGTTTTTCATCGTTGTATTTTTATTTTTTTTTAATGGTTGACAGGCTAGGTATTTGACCACAGCTCACCTGATGTCAAGTGTAGGTGTGGCCGAAGATGGTAAAGCACACCTAGCCTGGAATGCAACTGGCTCTCAAGTGAGGCTGCCGGAACACACCGTTAGATGCTTGGCGGCAGATTTTCAACTTGAGGGTGGTAGCTAGCTACGCTAGCTAGACGGCGTGGCGCTATCATTGTGGGTAATTACTGTTCGATGCCCTTTGAATATGAATTAATGATAATATGAATAATTAGCATTTTGAATTGTCAAATATTTTTAAGTTGCAATTTCGTCTGGTTGTTTTTTCTCTCGCAGCATTTTTTGTTATTATTAAACCCGCCGCTTGCGATTTGCGTCATGTGACCTCTAATTTGCTAACATGATGAATAGCTTTGCTTTAACTGGTTTTTATTATCATATTGGTGGTGTTATAAATTTATACGACACATAGTATTGAAGTTTTATTGGCTAGGTGTATGATCACAGTTCACCTGATGTTAAGTGACGGTGTGGTCGATGATAGTGAAGACACTTAGCCAGGTGTTTGGCGGTAGATTTTCAACTTGAGAGTGGTGGCCTGGCGGGTACCTACGGCGCCGAAATGTTATCAGAAACACTCACAGCTTGAACGGTTCATAAATACAAAGTCGCTCAGCGAGTTACGGAGAGTGATATATATCGTAGGATATTTATTACACACAGCGCAATCTGAAACTAAGCAAAGCTTGTACCATGGAAGTCAACTGGTAGAATAACTTTGTTCTGTGTTTGGGTGTTCTGTATCCCACTAATGCCATAAATGTGAAAGTTTGTATGGATGGATGGATGTTTGTTAATCTTTCACGCAAAAACTACTGAACGTATTTAGATGAAATTTCGTATGGAGGTAGCTGAGACCCTGGATTAGGACATATGATACTTTTGTCCCGAAAATATTTAGCGGGTTAACCGCGGGGCGCAGCTAGTTTATTATATACATTAGTACTTTTTTTTTGTATGTTATAGTAAAGTAAGTAATAAAGTATTCTATCAGTTATCTAACTCACATCATACAAACTTTGTTTAGTTTGGGGTCAGATGGAGATGTGTGTAAAAAATAACTTAAAAAATGACGAGTCTGAAACGTCGCAAGCCATTCTAGAAACGTTCAGAATTTGAAACGGTATCTGTCCTATTATTTTAACACAAACAGCGAACACCGGATGCCTTGACTGTTCTCGGAATCTTTTCGATGGTGTCCTTATTCCATAGCTATTGTGTATAGTGTAATAATATGCCTGTAGATAGAGCTAGCTATGGTTTTGTTACTGTTATGCCATGGGAACGATAGTGCTACGACGATACCTTATTTGGAAGCAAGCTATTCCTAGAACCTGACACGTGGTTTATGATAGATAAGTTTTATTTTTATGGTTGGCAGGCCAGTTTTTTGACCACAGCTCACCTGATGTTAAGTGAAGGTGTGGTCGAAGATGGTAAAGCACACCTAGCCTGGAATGGAACTGGGTCTCAAGTGAGGCTGCCGGAACACACCGTTAGATGCTTGGCGGCAGATTTTCAACTTGAGGGTGGTAGCTAGCCAGCCGAGTACTAGAAAGTACCCTACCACCATGCTATGGTTTCCTCACGATGTTTTCCTTCACCGGCAGCTCAAGCTCATTGTTGGGGTTTGAACCCACGCCCTTCGGCATGCGAACCTACCGCGCTAACCACTGAGCTATCATCGCTACATTAAGTGACAATTTATATGGGAAATATTAAGTCTACAAATTAAAAGTCTAAAAAGTTTGTCATTAACAGACTGCCTTACTAGACTTTTATGATGTATACGTATAAAACATCATACAATCCCTGAAGACTTGGCTCTTACGTCATACAGACCAGATTTTATATAGATACCTATTATATAATCATATTGGTTTTCTTAAGAAAATTTAAACGTGGAACATTTTGTACCATGGGAAACATAATTATATCCCTAAACGCCACACGATAAATCTAAATAGATAGGTACCT
Organism: Biston betularia; assembly: GCA_905404145.2. NCBI lineage: Eukaryota > Metazoa > Arthropoda > Insecta > Lepidoptera > Geometridae > Biston > Biston betularia. The sequence continues at coordinate 3,303,478 of FR989863.1, forward strand.
ACATTATACAAAATGAGATGACTTTGACTATAAATGGTAACATGATCAATATCTTTACAGTAAAAGATATTTTGTTCGATCTCAGCTCTTATGGAGATGAATCGGATATGAAAACTGTCTTCTCAAGGAAATTATTGCCAAGAACTAAATAAATAAATAAATAAATATCGTACGACTATACACAACAGCGCCATCTGGCCACAAACTAAGCAGAGCTTGTGTGATGGAAGTCAGATAACTGATACAATACATACTTTTTTTTTGTGAATACATACTTATAATACGTACAGAACACCCAGACACAACAAACATTTGTTTATTCTCAAAATGTTTGCCCTGAGTGGGAATCGAACCCACGCCCTACAGCTCTCAAGGCAGATATACTACCAATGAGCCAACGGGGCTGTGTCAACTTAAAGTATAGTTGTTGAATTTCAGCAAAATCTCTCTACAATCTACTAAAATACCTCAAAACATTAATTATTTATTGGAAAAAGTATCCAAAGTAGCACAGTGTTGCTAGGATCATAATATTATGTAGGTATTTTTTTTATTTTGACATGTTTGTATATTGACATACCTTATTTTTTCATTTCGTTTTTTTTATTAATTGACACTATAATAAATAAATAAATATTGGAGGACATTTAACACAGCGCTATCTAGCCCCAAACTAAGCAAAGCTTTGTACTTTGTGAACCAGACAGCTGACAGAATACTTAAATACTTTTTTTTTTGTAAATACATACTTATAATACAGTACACCCAGACTCAGAACAAACATCGATCTTAGTCACACGAATGTTAGTCCTGAGTGGGAATCGAACCCACGCCCTTCAGCTCTCGAAGCAGATATACTACCAATGAACCAACAGGGCTGTCAATAATATAATCAGTGTTTTTAAATTAATTTAATTAAGTTCTAGCTGAATATATCGTACCGGTGCGGTGGAGTTCGGCCTTTGCCCTCGCGTATGCACCTACTACGCAGTATCACGACCTTAAAAAAAAAAAGAATCAGCTAAATCAGTTCATCCGTTCTCAAGTTATGCGCTTAACAACGAATATTATTCGATTTTTATTTATGTAGAATATGCATATAAGATACGAATAAGGAAGTTCATACTGAAAATGAATTATGCTCTTAACATGGGTAATCAAAGTTAATTGGTTTGACAGTTGTATACGGACGCACTAACATAATGTTTGGGGGTCTGTGCAAAGCCATTGCAAACAAGTTTATTTATTGGTCAAATTAGCGCTTTACTTTTATTTATTATTTACTTTTTTTTTAATGCTTGACAGGCTAGGTGTTTGACCACGGCTCACCTGATGTTAAGTGAAGGTGTGGTCGAAGATAGTAAAGCACACCTAGCCTGGAATGGAACTGGTTCTCAAGTGAGGCTTCCGAAACACCGTTAGATGCTTGGCGGCAGATTTTCAACTTGAGGGTGGTAGCTAGCCAGCTGAGTACTAGAAAGTACCCTACCACCATGCTAATTTTTACTTTTGGAATGTGTATCTTGGCTTAGATTATATTTAACAGAGAAGAAATGCGGGGTTCCGTAAATCCCACTAATATTATATTATTGACAGCCCTGTTGGTTCATTGGTAGTATGTTTGCTTCAAGAGCTGAAGGGCGTAGGTTCGATTCCCACCCACCACCTAACCTATCCCACCATAAACAAATGTTTGTTCTGTGTCTGGGTGTCCTGTATGTATTTACAAAAAAAAGTATTTAAGTATTCTATCAGTTATCTGACTTCCATCACACAAGCTCTGCTTAGTTTGAAGCCAGATGGCGCTGTGTGTATAGTCCTACGATATTTTTATTTTTTTATTTTTATTATAATTATAAATATGGTGGTAGGGTACTCTCTAGTATAGTCATGTAAAAAGAACGCTGGAAGAAAGTGTTTGCGCATGGATACACTCGCAGACCAAAATACTAGGCCTATTGTTTTATTTTTGAACCAGCCTTTCGCTCGCGGCCTCGTGTATGTACATTGAAAAATATATTAGATAGATTTATCATTAAATAGAATTAAAAACATGTTTTACCGCCAGCGTCTTTTTTACATGACGCGACATGTACATGTACCCTTTTTTTTTAAATACATACTTCTTATACATACAGTACACCCAGACACAGAACAAACATTTGTTTATTCACAAAATGTTTGCCCTGAGTGGGAATCGAACCCACGCCCTACAGCTCTCAAGGCAGATATACTACCAATGAGCCAACGGGGCTGGCAATTAAATTATCTTTAGCTATTAATTAAATTAGTTCTTTTTCACTTACAGGCAAGTACGAGACCCTATTAGATGACAGCTTGCTGGCTCTCCATACGATCAACGCGTCATATGTGCAGTTCCCAAGACTCGCGCGTACTTCGGGGACCTCGGAGAAGCTTTACAAGTACTTCTCACAGTTAGAATTGCCTCTAGTCAGAAAACTGTACAAATTGTACAAACATGATTATAGAATATTCGACTACGATTTGGATAACATTGTTGGGTTTGATTTAGGATAAGACAAAAGTGATTTAACCAGGCTTTTAATTTCCGCATGGCTGAATTTCAATAGTCAGATTTTGGGTTTTAATTTGGATACATTTTTATAGTTTTATTTGTAAATTACGATAATGTTGCTACTACTTGCAAATGCAAAGATGTTTTGCTAAATGACTAAAACGACACCGGCACTGAAAAAAGTTGTGACTCATCGATATGATATCAGTTGGTGGTAGATTTCCTTAACACGCCATCTAGATACACGCCATCTAGTACTGCCGCAGTACCAGATATTCTGCTGCCAAGCAGTAGTGTGTAAACATCACTGTGTTTCGGTTGACAAGATACTACAACTGGCAAAATTACAGTGCTTTTGAGACTAACCATCGAAAGTCTCAAAGTAATGAGCACCAAAGCAGCGATGCCCTGGACTTTGTTTGCTACTCAAAGTACATGTATCGCTGCAATGGTCATGGACGTTCCTCTTATTACTTTTACATTTAAAAACGATATTTTTGCGTTACAACTATAGCCAACTTTGCGCACTCCGTCACTTATCATCCTGTAAGCTGAGGTCAAACCACCAAGCCATAAAAAGCTGTGTGAAAGTTAAATGGGCATTGTTACCACAAGCTGGCGATTTGACTGAGATAACAAGCACAATATAGCCTGTAAGTAGTTGTAACTAATAAACCGTTACGTTGGAAAAATAACGATTACGTACATTAAGAAAATTATGACAAATTTTCTACCCGATTTCTACGTTTTATTTAATGTTTTTGTGTTTATTTCAAATTGAGCAAAATCATGTTACGACTTTTTCGATGCCAGTTTCGCAATTACTAACGGAAGATCTGTTTAATTTCTGAATTTTATTCTCAAATATGTTTATCCAAGTTTAAATCTAAAGTCTAAGTATTGGTGTAGTCGAAAATAAAAGAAAAATAGTCAAGATTTGTTTCCAATATTGTGAAGCTGTTTTCTTAGATCAGAAAATGTGATGGATTTATAAGTACATTATTTTTGTTGATAAATTTTAATTGAACTTGAACATTTATTATAGGTAGGTATATTTACAATCAAGTAAAAAGTTATATCTTCTACTTTGGTAAACCCAAGTATGCGCTACATTAAATGTTATTGTTTTTACAAAATGTTATCAATGTCACAACCGAATAGTAGAATTCACTGTATTATATAATAACTACATAGTAATTTTTAAAAACATAGCTTTGAGATATTTGATGTAACTTGGTTTTAATATGACACAACGCCACCTTGTTGTAGAGTGACATTCCGGCTGAACGTAAATCCGCAATAATAAAAACCATTTCTTTTGTAAAACGGATAGCCTTTATGTTATACGGCGGATTCTACAATTTAAATGTGACATTAATACTAAAATTTATTTCAATGTATTAGTTACCGAGTTTAATGAGAACAAAAAGACATACAGACACTCTCACAAACTTTCGCATTTATTGTATTAGTTACATGCGGTTATGCTGTCGTTTCTCGCATGAATTATTTAATTATTTTTTGTTATATCTATGTATATATAGACTACATATGTATACGTATAAGTTTTGGCAGCCTACCGTCTGGATTCCAACATGGAGGTCCAGGGTTCGAATCCTACGGCACGCATCCTCTATCTTTTCTAAGTTATGTGCGTATTGACGCTGACTTCAAACGGTGAAGGAAAACATCGTGAGGAAAACTACATGTCCGAGAGTTCATAAAAAAAAACACGATGATGTGTGAAGTCTACCAACCCGCACTTGGCCAACGTTGGCTATGGTACTTACCCTTACAATGAGAAGAGACCCGAGCTCAGCAGTGGGACAGTTTATAAAAACAGGGCTGTTTCGGAACGGATATGTGTACATTAATAATATAATTGATATTATTCCTACGTATTCACAGCAAGATAATACGTACCTACATAACAAACTGTATTATATAGATTGCAGTTTTTCATACAATTCTCGATGCAATAGGTACATTAGTAAATGTATTTTCGGAAATATCGCATATAGATAGCAACAACAGCATGTAATACCGCCAATAAAGATAAAATTGAGTCTTATCAATCAACTTACTAACTATAAGATATTTTATGTGAATTTATTGGTCATCAAGAGATGTTCGGCCTTGACGTATATCGAATATATATAACTACATATACATAGTAACTACTATATAGTCACTGTGATAAATCACCGAATCCAAACAGTAGTTTTACAACACTCATTTATTCAGTTCAGACTGTTGAAAAACATAAAACAATACACAAACTAACCCGTGGGTATTTTTTATAAGTTTTTTGCGAAAAGTAATAGTGATTCTTAAAGTAAAAAAAAACTTTATAAGCACCTACTGATTAGCATATAAGGACATTTATTTATCTTAACCTAACCTAAGCCCAAACATGGCTAGGTTTTAGGTATCTTTATTGATCAAAATAAAAAAAACTACTATTTACAAAATTTATACAAAAAACTTAATCTAAGAGTCCGTCAGCGGAGGGATATGTGGCCAAAATGCTGCATTGCCACGCTGGATGGCTAATGCTAAGCTTTTGACCAAAGTAGATACCAGCATTCTGGTCACCTGACGCCTCCTCTAAACGTTTATTTATGTTCGTTGATTCAATTGTGTGATTTTATTTTTCGGTTTTATATGTCTATATACTTACCTGACCGTTAGAAGGTTTGTACATATATCTATCTATGTTATATCATTAGGTATATCTATAATGTGGTAGGTACTTCGATTTACGTTTAAATTTTAAGTTTAAATTAGTTTAGCTGAGCAATTTTTTTGTAGTTTTCATACCTAGTAAGTTTCAACAAACTTTTTAGGTATGAAACATTCTTTAGTGTTTTGAACACTTTGTAGGTATTAGTTCTATGTATACGATTTTGGGTATTTCTAAGCCAATTGGTATGTTTTCAGTTATTTTAATTTAGGTTTAGTAGAGCATCTAGCAGGCATCATTACCTATACTAAAGTCGGAAAATGTGCAACGTAATTAACCATTCTCGATTGTTTGTTACGCAATGGCAAAAAAAAAGTTTTTGCGAAGACTTTTAAAACTATAGATTCAATATGACACTCTATTAACTGCAACAAAATTCTGTGTCTTGTCTTATACATATTTGTATACCATACCCACAGTTGCGTGCTTAAAAATTGTACAATATGGTACAATACTGTTAAGATATTATAAGATTTATTGTACAAAAATCCAATAACAAAACCTTAACGCTTAGAATTTAATAATTATTTTATTTACACTTGGTTAAGGTTTGCATTTGTTTGTAGAACCTGTACTAGGTGAAAACTTGTATCGAAGGGACTACCTACGCTTACAATTGCCAAAAGGAGATAGTGCGGCACGGTATATGTGGTTGTGATAGGTTAGTACTAAATATTTATGTACGTTGCAGAACATTTCACACAACGCCATCTAGCCCCCAATTAAGCAAAGATTACACTATTTACTGATACACTTTTTTAATATGATGCGATTTTACGAATCATTGTTTACTAGCGACCCACCCCAGATTCGGTCGGGAGCAATGTGGTGCATATGCATTATGCATATGTTATACATATAAACCATCCTCTTGAATCACTCTGTCTATTGATGAAAACCGAATTAAATTCCGTTGCGTAGTTCAAAAGATCTAAGCGTACAGACGGTGGTAACTATGTTTTATACTGTGTAGAGATGTGATCATTGTTGCCTCAACTTTTTTAATTGTATCGGCAATGTTGAATATATAACTTCAAATACATATTTTTATTGTTTCTAATAGGTATAGGTACGTACTTTTATAGTAGTGTGAGCAATATTACTACCATATAACATGGATTTTGAAGTTGTTAATACACATATAGAAACAATTTTAATTAACTTACAATACCTACTGCCAATTAAAGTTCCATTTTATCAATTTAAACTTTTTTTTAAATTTAGTTAATTATGTGGATTATTTTAGTTACGGTATGAAACTGTGCGTATGTACGTAATTGTACATACTTTATTATTGTGAGTGTTTAATTGTACTTTATTTTATTTGTTCTGGTGGGAAGTTTCGTAATTATTATTTATATTACTGGAATCGTACCATTTGGCTTTACATTAGCTGGAATAGAACTGACTAGCTTCGGGCTATTTTTATAATTTTAATGTTGTATTGGTTGTAAGTTTATAAACTTTGTTTATTATTATTATATTTAGTACACAAATATTTTATTAGATTACTATTTTCTATATCCTCCGTTATTATTTTCAAAAGAATTAGAAATATATGCGAGCAAGTGTGATTTTTTTTAATAAGCGTATTACTTAAAAACGCTGCTAAAAACGTTATTGTTACTCAAAGTTCTAATCATGTACATTAAACACCTTTTAGCAGCATTTTTAAGTTAGGTCCTAGCTAGAAAAATATATACCTAAATAATACCAATTATAGACAGATCTAAACTTGCACTACAATGAAAAAGACGATCATTTAAAATCAGTTCAGATTTGTCAAGCTTCTAATTTTGATTGGCCTTATTTATGGGTCTTACGTTACTACCTACTATACTATGATATTATTAGGGTAAGTTTACTATACAAAGAGAAAAACAAAGGATTTCACATTATATGTCCGACAGCGTCCCACCAAAAACTACGCCATGTGGTGCAGCAGTTTGAAATTTATGTTCGACTACGTTTGGCCGTTTGTGTTGGTACAATCTGTCACTTTGTATTTTTATCCTTAAACTCTTAAGGTAAGAGTTATAATAATCGTAAAATGCGCCACCATTTTTGCATTTCATACGGTACGCAGTATTCGTGTTTTTTTTATTCATGACGTAGGTTGTACATTGTTATAATTCGATTGATTTAGTCGCTCTGCTTAATTCCTATTTACGCTTGATCTCAAAGAGGGCTGAACATAGATAGCAGGGCCGCAGAAACAAATACTTTCAATTTGTTATTGAAAGTACATTTTTATTTTATTATATTCAAAACTAGCGGACGTCTCGCGGTTTCACCCGCGTTGTTCTCGTTCCCGTGGGAATACAGGGATAAAAAGTAGCCTATCTCATCAGAGAATAGTGCAGCTTCCCAACGGTAAAAGAATCATTGTTGTAAATTATTCCAAATAATTTACAACAATGATGTAAAATTAATAAAACTCTCAAACACTGGTGGTCCAAAAGTTTCAACCTCAGAAGGGTCACTGTCTTGGCTAAATAAATATAGGTAGCAGGACAATACATGTTATTATTTATTTCAATTTATATTATATTTATTTTAATTAATTATAATAATGATAAGCTTTTTATCAAATTTGTGTTTCATGATATGTATGTTTCTATGTAGATACATTGCTAACTAATGCTCATTATTGTAATTAACTTATCAACATTCCGCATTAGTTTTGTTAATTTAATTAAAACCTTTTTTCTTCTAATTACTATGTATTAATGAAGGTTTATATTCCCTAACGCTCTAATTATAATACTGTTTAATTAAATTTATCATTAATGCCTGCGTGCATTCAATTCTATCAATGATAATTAGCATAGCAAACATTTTTAAATTATAATTGGTACTTAACAATGTTACAGGTTCTTTAAAAACTTATTTAGGTAGGGAAAGTACATGTAGAGGCCGTTCTTGAAGACTTAAGTGATTCGTGAGAATAAACTTAGTAAAAACAAGTGGCCTGCCCCGGCTTTGCACGATGCTCTAAATGGTATTGAAAATTGTATCAAAAATTTGAAAAACTTTGTGAACAAACAGACACGCGAAATATTACATAAAAATATTTATCTATATACTATTATAAAGAGGAAATATTTGATTGTTTGTTTACTGAACTTTTTTTGAATTACAATTTACTTGGATTTGATTGTTGACTACTTGGACCGATTTCAAAAATTCTTTCACCGTTTGGAAGCTACACTATCCCCGGGTGACATAGGCTACTTTTTATCCCTGTATTACCACAGGAACGGGAAATACGCGGGTGAAACCGCGAGGCGTCTGCTAGTTATTTATATATGTAGTTGTATATATTTTTTATGGGTGTTCTCCGATAGATACAGCCTGGGTAGTTTCATCACTATTGCTTATTTGTTACTTACACATTTATTTCCCTCTAAACCTAATTCTAAAGTTCGCGGACGAAGTAGCTAGTTATATCACAATATCTGATGACATGACGACTCACCTGCCGATTCAAATGTAAGTAACGTGTGTACCCTACTTGTGTAACCTCGGATCAATAACCCGTGTTGCTCCAATTTTGCATTTTTTAGAAATCATCATCGCAATGGTGACGTTAGCTTATCTTCAATAACTAAATGTACTGATTTGCAAAAAAAAAATTGTTTTGTTTTGTTTTATCGTAGGACATTCACACAGCGCCATATAGCCTCAAACTAGGTAAAGCTACAACTAAGAAAACAAGACAGTTGGCTTCAAGAATCAACTGGCTTTTCCCAGCGGCTGCGCTCTCGTGGTCAATTCGAAAAGGTCTATACTATTATAAAGTGGAAAGATTTGATTGTTTGTTTGTATTAAATAGGCTCTGAAACTACTGGACTGATTTGAAAAATTCTTTCACCGTAAGGAAGCTACACTATCCACGGATGGCATAGGCTACTTTTTATCCCTGTATTCCCACGGACACGGGAACTACGCGGGTGAAACCGCGAGGCGGTTTATTCGAGGAGGTAATTATATGAATATTTGTTATAGGTGTTCTCCAATAGATACAGTCTGGGTACCATAAAGTCGCGAGTGTATCGGTTTCTTCTAGGCAAGCATGTTCCATTGTAGATCGCATCTTCACTTAACATCAGGTGAGATGGGGATCAAACGCAAGCCATCATCATGAAAAAAAGTTAAAAACTAACGCGATCTTGTTACACGTATCTAAGTGTAGGCCATTTTCAAATTAGTTTAATCTTAAAATCTACCTATTAAAGTTAATAGATAAATGTTCTTCGGATGATAAGTATGAAACTCCAGTATTTTGTCACACTATAACTTTATTTCGTTTTTGTTTAACATTCCTAAAAATCTTAATGCTCTTAAACAAAGTAAATTATGTGTACATAGGCCTTAGATAGTTATTTCCTATCTGATCAGCGGGAAGATTGCAGCCTTTCCAAGGCGTTGAGCGAATGGGAAACGGGCCGTCCCCAGTTAGCATTACTGAAATTAAATAAATAAACACTTATTGAAAATGTTGCACTCTTTGTATAATAAATAAATAAATAAATAAATATCGTTGGACTATACACACAGCGCCATCTGGCCCCAAACTAAGCAGAGCTTGTGTGATGGAAGTCAGATAACTGATAGAATACATAAATACTATTTTTTTTTTGTTGTAAATACATACTTATAATACATACAGTACACCCAGACACAGAACAAACATTTGTTTATTCACAAAATGTTTGCCCTGAGTGGGAATCGAACCCACGCCCTACAGCTCTCAAGGCAGATATACTACCAATGAGCCAACGGGGCTGTCACGGGGGTGTCATAATGGACACTTCTCAGAAAAATCTGCATCTCATCTTAACACTGGCAAAAGCACAAAGTTTGACGCGTGTATGCATTTTATTTGGTGGTAGATTTCCTTAGCTAGAGGTCGTCTAGTACTAACACCGCTGCAGTACCGCCTGCACTGCCGCCAAGCAATAGTGTGTATCTAAACATTACTGTTTCGGTTTGAAGGGTGCTAGCGAAATTACAGGGCTATTGAGACTAACCGTCGAAAGTCTCGAAGTACCTAATGAGCGCCAAAGCAGCGATGCCCTGGATTTTGTTACTCAAAGTTTTTTTATCTCTGTAATAGCCATGGGCATGCGTTAACTCTTAACATCAGGAGAGCGTCTCGTTAGCGTCATTACTTTTAGATTTTTTTTAAATGCCGCATTCGGCATTGGAAGCCAGCTTCAATCGTTGAGTATGCGTTCACCGGACTCACAAGTTTAATTTAACCTACCTGTCATCCCAGGCACTAAGGTGACGTTGTATTTCCCATTGTAGATGTTCAGCGGCCATCTGTCATCTAGCGTAGATACCGTCAGCGAAGTTGAATTTTGTTCCACGTCTAGAGTCAACACTGATCCTAGATACTTTATGCCTATCGAAAAGATAAACAATTGATTGTTAATAACATTTTAGGCGTTCTTTTAGACCTTTCTACTTTTGGTATAGCATAATATTAATTTGTGAGTAGGTATTATAGATAGATAGAAACTCTTTTTTTTTCTTTTTTTTATGCCACAGGTGGCAATCAAGCTGACGGGTTGCCTGTTGTTAAGCAATCACCGTCGCCTATAGATATCTGCAATACCAGGGGTACTACAAATACGTTGCCGACCTTTTAAGATTCTATTAACATGCCTTTTGAAGAACCCAATGTTGTAACTCCGCGGGAATACGGAAGAAGGAAGATCATTCCACAATTTGCAAGTGTATGGCAAAAAAGATCGCGTGAATCGCACAGTATGCGATTTCCATGGATCAAGGACATGTGGATGAGCTTTGATACGATGGCGGCGGCTAGTGCGGTGATGGAACCGTGACGCCGGCATAAGATCGAATAATTCTTCAGAACACTACCCGTTGTACATGCGGTAGAATACGCACAGAGACCCGACGTCTCTACGCAAACTGAGCGGTTCTAGGGCATCGGTGATCCCAGAGTCGTCTAGTTTAGTCTAGACAAATCTGTCGCCAAGCACCTAACGGTGTGTTCCGACAGCCTCACTTGAGAACCAGTTCCATTATAGGATATGTGTGTTTACTATCTGACCACACAGGTGAAATGTGATGTAAAAAAAAACAATATTCTTAAACCTTTAATCTTAAACCTGGTAGCACCAGGTGGGACTTGAGGCCGAGTGATTTCCAGTCTGTCCAAGTGTATGCTGACTCCTGCATACCCGAAGATCAGGGTTTGCAGAAAGCCTCCCATCCCCGTGAAAAAGTTTGCAGCGCCTACATCGGGCCGTTGGAGTTCGGACCATACCTGAAATAGAAGTGCCTTTGAGGTTTACAAGAGTATACATTAAATTTAGTAGACATATCTAGCTAGTTACATTGATCTACCTAATCATATCAAACTAGGCATCCCACTAATATCATAAATGTGTAAGTTTGGATGCGATGGATGTTTGTTTAAACTCTTTTACGCAAAAACTACTGAACGGATTTGTTTGAAATTTGATATGGAGGTAGCCAAGACCCTGGATTAACACATAGGCTACTTTTTATCCCGAAAACATGTAGCGGGTAACACCGCGAGGCGCAGCTAGTTTACCAATAAAATTGATAGTTTGGCATTAGGGCGGTTTCTTTATATGGATGACGGCCTTAGTGTTTGCCCACAGCTCATCTGATATTAAGTGACTGTTTGGTCAAAGATGGAAATCACACCTAACCTGGGAATGGAACTAGCTCTCTAGTGAGGTCATTAACCATAAAAAACACACAATTTTCTTAGAGCAAAGCATTAAAATGTTTTGCTATGAAGATTCTACCAGGCGCTTCGCGTGCGAGCAGGCTCCCTAAAAACCCGCTTTCACTCTGCCCATACTCTATTCCGTAATTATGAAAGCGTAAGGTTCCAAATATAATATAACGCTTAACTGTTTTGGTGAACGGAAGTACCTACACAAACGAAACTCTCAGATCTAATTTAATTTAGTCTTCTCTTAGTTTATTCATGACATAAGCTGACCTTGAAAGGTTCTCGCACGTAGTCCTGATAGCTTTTATTGAAGGCAGCTGAGGCTTTCCTATGTTCTTCCAAGTGCAGGTGTCCTATCGTGTGCATGCTCCAGGTCATCGCGGGACCGCTGGCCCGCGTTACAGACTCGTAGTACGACAAGTCGTTGGCTCTGGTTGATCTGTAACATGGTAGAGGAGATTTTGCGACTCAAGCTAGAGCATTTATATTTTTCATTTTTTTTCATAAATAGGCAAAATATATTTTGTATATTCTTAAATTATCATTGACTTTACAAATACAAATCTTTTATTAATAACACCAAAGTTACAGATAATTTACCATTCATATTTAAAAATATCAAAATCAACATATGTCAATACAATGAAAATGTAGCGATTATTTATTAATTTGCGATAATAGCTCAGTGGTCGTTAACCACTAAGCTATCACCGCGATCGGTCTATTCACACGCTGAAGGGCGTGGGTTCAAACCCTAACAATAAGCTTGAGCGGTGAAAGAAAATATCGTGACGAAACCACAGCATAGTAGTAGGGTCTGTATTTTCTAGTTCTCGGCTGGCTAGTTATTTAGTCATAATTTAATAATAAATAAATGACAATTATTAAAAGACGTGTGTCAAAATTGGATATCTAAAAATTCCCTGCGAGTCACTGTAGAAAAACGTGTAAAGACCGGTTATTTTAAAAAACCAGTTTTTCGGGCCATAATTTAAAGAACTGCCTTTTTCACAGCTTCATATTTTCAACTTACACATTCATGGCATACTGTAGCGGAAATCCCAGTAACACAGCATCAGCTTGCTTGATCTGTGCTCCTCGCTTGTAGCCTTGGAACTGAGGATGATAGTCCAAAACTTCATCGTAGGGGAGGGCGAGGCTCCAGGCGATGTCCGCGTAGTGGTCGGGATCCTTAGCCATGTAGTAAGCCTTACATAGGCAGGATACATATCTGAAATTTATTTTTATAGAAGGTACTTTTACAGTCATAATGTTATCTTTGGAATACAAAATCCGGATCAAATAACCGAAATACCAATGCTTGATGCAACATTAATTACTCAGAATACAGAATGATTAATTACAATACTATACCAAAACAAATAATACTTCTTTGATTGATATAGGTAAATAATATAGGTCTACTACACTTAAGTACCTACTAATATTGTTTACGAATCTTTTATTACTATAAGGCAGCGATGCCCTGCACCCGTATTCTGAGCTGTTAATAGCTATTCTTGACTCTCGGAAATAGCTACGCAGTAAAGTTCACAATGGCATAGCTTTCTCGTAAGCGCCTAACAGACATCACAATCAATAGCTAAGAGTACTGGGGTTGAACTTTATTTTGCTATTGACAGTTCTATGTATCGCTACAATAGTCATGGATATGCGTTATAAGAACGTCTAGTCTAGTAGGTACATCTCATTACTTTTGCATTAAAAAATGAAACATGAATTAAAACTTACTGTGCTAAGTAAAGCGAATATCCAGCGATCACATTGGTGAAGACTGAGTTGGTGATATTGGAATGATCTTCGTCGGGTCCCATCACGTCTGAAAAGATATATCCACATGACTGTTTAAAAAAGAAAACAAGCTCAACGTTTTTCAATAATTCGAAAGAGAATTTGCAGAAAAATATGTGGGTTTCGAACAATAGCACGTAGCATATTTGGTAAACATAGGTATAAGTTTCGGTAGTCTAGTTGGGAGACCGTCTGGCTTCCAGTCTTTTCGATGTAGGTATGCATTTATTTGCATAAATGCAAAACTTCATTGGTAATTTGCATATCGCCGATAATTTCAAACGGTGGCGTAGGAAACTATTGCGAGGGCATCTAATTGTCGGAGAGTTAAAAAAAAAAAGATATGTGGAGTCTTTCAACCGAAAGGTCCACACCCACCTTTAAAAAAAAACCCTTAACAGTTATCACAATGGGAAGAGGCTCACGCCCAGCTGTGGGACAGTTTATAAAAAAAAGGGCTAATTCAGAAGCTGTATTTACTATTATCGCAGAGTCAACGAAGTCTGCAATAATCACAAAAACGAGAGTAATCCTTCAATAAATTTTAATTTGCTCATAGGTGTGTTAAGGGACGAAAGAAGCCTTTGCTTAAAATTAACCTACGCTTAGTCTGTCGTGGCATTTCACGTAGGCGAGAAGTTAACGTATGATTCTTGCAACATTTATAAGTAAAAAACACAATATTTATGGGATCGTGCTAGGAAAAAGATACATACTTTCAATGTCATACAATCCTGTTTTGTAGTTGATAACAGCCCGAGATGCCCAGAAGTCTGCAATGTGCGTTACTAAAGAACATCCACCGTGCTGGAATTAAAAAAACCCTTAGGTATATGTATATAATGAAGTAATAAGTGGTTAATAGTTGTATCGAATGACACAGCGAAGGGCGTAGATTCAAACCCCCAACAATTGGCTCGAGCTGCCGGTGAACATCGTAAGGATCGTGGTGGTAGGGATTTTCAAGTAGATAGTTGGCTGGCTACCACCCTTCATTGAAAATTGGTTGGCAATAACCTCACGGTGTATTTTAAGCATCATTTGAGAGCCTAATCTATTCCAGGCCGGCCGGTGTGGTCGAAGGTGGTAAACACACCTAGTGCTTTCCATTGGACCATACTGTCACTTAACATCAGGTCGTACACTAAAAGTATTAGAAGAATTTAATTTTACCTGCTCACAGTATTATAGCAGAGTGTGTAAAAAAACAAAAAATTGTAGTTATTGCTCAGGGCCCCGTGAAGTGAGTGAGTAAATACAAACATATCCGTTTTATGTTACCTTTAACCAATCTTCATTCCTGGTTGTAGCCAAGTACTGTCTAGCTGCGAAAGCGATGCATCCGCTGATATGCTGTTCAAACTCAGCCACTTCAGGACAACACGGCTGTGTTACTTCCACGCCTGTGTAAGCGCTTTCCCAGGGGAAACTGAAACAAAATCAATCATTAAAATATTTATTGAATAAATGTATTTAATATATGTATTACACGTATACACGTTGTATGTTTTACGTTATTATTCTGCTCCGGCTCATTCCTTGTGAAAAAGATGGCAATCTCCATTCAGCGTGGTGACGCTACCAGTATCATGGACCAGAACCAGACCTTTGCGCCAGAAACGATGCGGAGCGAGTTATTACCTTCTTCGTACTATTGGCCTTTCGCAAGACACACCTATTAGCCCGATCATCGGTTTTTCGGTTCCATCCACCGCAAATTGTCTTAGGTAAGTATATCGTCATTCCATCAAGTCTCAGGGCGTCGTACGCTACCTTTGCTAATTTGCGGTCTCTACTCTAACATAACAGCTAACCGATAACAGCTGGGGTAGAACACGTCTACAGACACCAGCTGTTATCGGTTATGCGTCAGATATGTCCAGTCCATTGCCACAAATACCATAATAATATCAATACTTAGCTTACAAATACGATGTACGATATACGATAATATTATCTCTGTGACTTTAGTTTTCTGACTAATTATGTACCAATACTACTACACCAAGTACTGATGACTTCTAATAGAAAAAAAAAAGTAGTTACATGTTTATTTATTGAGGCAGTTCGTAAACGCAGCTGTTGCAACATGGCAGAAAACTTGGATTACGTAACGTCGAAAACGTAAGCACACAGTGGTAAACATAAATCGCGAAAGTTTATAAATTACTATTGCCTGTACTGGGTGACATGGGTGCCTACAATGCCTACATGAGTTTGTACTACTCAGTGCGCGCTACAGAAACGTACAACTCCGTTTTGTATTCCGTTTACACAGGTGTAGTTTATCGTATTCACGCGAACTATTTTTCTTTTGATACAATCACTTCAAAAACTCTTACCGATATCCTTTGTGGCCACTCATTTTGGCAAGTATTGAAGCCACGTATGCATTATCCAGCCTATATTGAAGCAGTTTCTCCGCGTATTTGGGGTAAAGCAGCAGGATCGATGGAAACATCCACGTTTCAGTATCCCAGAAATTGTGACCTGTAATGCGATAGGAAGTGCATTGTTATTTCAGGAACATTGGTATTATGCCTCTGCGAGCATCAAAAGTTTTTACATGACACCATTATTTTTACAAAGTATAATCTGATTCGATCAGTTCATAACTCAATATTATTGCAACACACAAACTTATCTGAAGGCCAAACAAATAAGAGAATAGTTTTAACCTCACCCTCATAGTCTTCAAAGGTGCCTCCGCTGGCCAGTCCTACGGGGCTCAGTCCGTAGAATCTGCCCAGAGAATAATGAGACTGTTCTGCTGGCAACGAACTTAGGAAATAATACCAGATGCCGTTGGTTATCTTAGCCTGGAACAAAGAGTTGGGTGTTTCAGTCATTGCTGACGAATCTGTTGCTTCTTTTATAATGTAGGTTCTTCGAACCCAGAAGCCTACTAGCTCAAAGCGTGGGTTCAAATTTTTTTCCAGAGTTAGCTACTCACCAAGTTCAAATTTCCTTCGATCTCCATCTTTCCCTGTTGGTAGAGCTTCTGCCACTGTTCCACGTGTTTATCGAACAATTCTTCCCCATCCTCCTGCAATACTAAAAACACATATATCTAAACTTTGCATCAGTCATATAAATAGTTATAAAAAAGTGTTGAATAAAAGTGTTGAATGTTGCAAAGCGAAAAATTGTGCTAGATATTTATATACCTGGTGTCTTTCAGCACAACAGAAATAAAAATATTTTGCGTCGTATGGAAAAATAAGCAGTGTAAGTATCAATACGCATACGAGTACATCATGATTCTCAAAGAGAAAGAAATTTACTTACTAGAAAAACAATGTACTTTTCTGGTAAGTAAAGAGAAAAAACACTTATTGACAGGTCAAAAAAATCAACGAAAGGGAGAAAAAGACAGAAAAATCGAAAAAAAGAAATGTGTTTACATTTCTTAAAAAGGTATTTCTGTATCAGTGGATTTCCAAAATGAATCCAATATTAAACTGAATTAAAATGTCATCAGAGCTCTCTGTGAAATCAACTAACCTTTTATAAGTTCTTCCCTAGCCACCGTTCTGTTCTTATCAGCCGACATGACAAAGGTGAACACCCTTGTGCCATGCTGCGGCACAACCAAGTGATCAGGCACTGACGTCCAGAATACACAGACATCTACTGGCAAAGACTGGTATACAGGATCTTCAGTCTCATCAGTCTGGCCACAAGAGCTCCAAATAGTTCTACCATCAATTATTTCAGGGTGCGGTGAATGGAAAGAAATATCAGTACTCATTTCACCTGGTAAAAGTTTCAGAGCAATCCATATCTCCATGTGAACGAAGTTTGGATCTGCAAATTTTGAGGTAATTAGTACAATGTTTAGTAAAAAAATCTGGATTAGAAAGGAGATGTAGGCATTATTCAATTCAAATACATATTAGTAGTTATCGTGTAAAGATGTTGCGATATACCTATAAGTGCTTGCATAATTGCATTAGTTCTAAGTTGATTGTTTTAAAACGCCTACACAAAATATCTACCACAACTACAATCTGCTCCAATTGTTACGCCTTCTCTCAAATAAACGGCAATGTCTCAAGAAAAATAGAAATTAATGTACCACCTACTGCGAACATTGTGAACACCGACATCATCTACAATTATTTACATTTTGTCGTTGTGGATAGAGTCATGAAGTCAAGGCTGCATTTAAATAAGTATTTCCTTTGCTAAGGATATCTCTAGTTACGTTATCATCCGGTGTTGGGATGACATTGCATGCATGATTGCATTTCTGGCGCAGTCTTTAAGATATTCACTTGCATCAGCGTCTTACATTCTAGATTGTTCTTCTAATAGCGCAGTTTGACAGGGTGTTATTAAACCAATGTTAAACATAGGGCGATACGGTCAGGCGTCGGATAGGTAACCGTGAGTGGTACTTCTTCGTGAGCACTCTCGCAAATCGTGTAGCAAGTAAATTGTAAGTGTTTTTATATGTAAAATGTAATGAGACGAACGAGACGCTCTCCAAATGGTAAGAGATATTAATAAAAAAGTCCAGGGCATCGCTGCTTTGGCGCTCATTACTTTGAAACTTTCGATGGTCAAACCGGAACACAGTAATGTTTACACACTACTGTTACTACTAGGTCTAAATAAGTAATAAAGTAAAAATTGTTCATCTAAATACATCAAAGTTTTTCTTGATAATCATTTCAATTTTCAATGTTAACATTCTCTGAAGTCTTCCTAGAACAACAATATCAGTCATGCAAAGTGTGATCTTTGCGCTCAACCAATTAACCCCAGATGTTCAACGGAAGAACGCAAGCAAGCTGGAAAATTATGAGGTTAATGAACTACTTCCTTATAATCCGATTTGGGTACTTGTAGTCGTTATAAGTGTATATAATGAGCTCTTCAGATTAGCTGTAGGAGATTAGTAGGCAGAATTTCTAACTGCCTTTATTAATTAAGCTTGGGGTTCAATCTTTGAATCGTACGGAACCGAATACGAATTACCAATGAAATTTGAACCGAACTATTGAAACTTTCTCTCCTCTGAGGAGAGGAAAGTTTCAAAGTCGAACCTACGTTGCTAGCTACAACAATAAGCTTTTTATAAACACGAATATAGCTGACAAAACCAGGAAAAGGAATTAAAACATCTTCTGTGATACAAGAAACTCGTCTCACTTCTAAAAGTGACTCTCACCAAATGTTTACAACACCGAACTTCTCAAAAAGATGTGACTATACCTATATTCAGTTTAATGAGAAAGGAGAGAGAAAATCATCGAATGGTTCGGACCCCTGACTCATTCGAATTCGACTTTTTCTTGATGCCCAAGCGTCTAGAAGGAATATAGTAAGACATAATTACATACATCGTTTACATTAAACACTTACACAGGGTTTGATTTTTTATTAAATCTGAAAGAATTTTGGCGTCGCACATTTTATATATTAGTTAGTATATTTCAAATTAACACCAAGTATGCTGATATGCTTTTTTGAAAAGTTAACTGTTAGACCGGTAATGAAAAATGCCGTGACTCAGACTCGTAAGTAAAATCGTGATCATTCGCAATTGATTTCACTAAAGATATAATAGATATGTGAATGAGGAACCATCAGTTATCTGACTCCCATAGTACAAGCTTTGCTTAGTTTGCGGTCAGATGGCGCTGTGTGTAATGTCCTACGATATTTATTTATTATTTATTTTATTAGAATGATTCAAGAATTGATCCCTTAGAACAATCATGCAATCGAAAACATTCTCGTTTCTAATTTTCATACGTTTTATTGACATAAACAACTCACCATGAGGTTTCGCCACCACCTTAATCTGATTCACAATAGACCTCGTGTAATACCTGTGAGCAAACACCCTCTGCGTGACGACTGAACGCACGCCTTCCACTCTAACCTTGAAGACACCTTCCTTCGTATCCAGGCTGTATATAGGCAAGTGGTGAGGTGCTAGCGTGGAGTTAAGCCTGATATTGGCCCAGTTAGGGATTCTGGCGCGGTGACTTCTGCCGGCTCGGCCATTGTACAGGCCGTTCATGTATACGGTATCGCTGAAGACTGTGACTGCGAGGTGGCCGTTGCCCACGGAGGGCATAAAGCGAGGATTGGACGGAAGTCTGTTGACATTAGAATTAACAATGTTGTGCTTAGTTCATTTTAAGAGTCCGTATCCAAAAGTTGCTTAATAACTAACTCTATGCCATCTTTATGTCTGTTATAGGGTTACACGGGACGGTAGTGTTAAGATTTAAACACGATCGTTGCACTCACCTTTATGAACGACTTTTATAAACTTTGAAATTACGAAAAAGGACATCAGCTGCAGCTGTCTCCAATTCTCCTTACATCTCGGCGAGGTAAATGATATTTTTTCTAAGGATAAGCTGATTTCTGGGTTGGTCTCATAGTAAAAGTTATTCATTATGTCATTTATGTCTGTTATTTAGATAATTTTGTATGTAAGGTTTGTAAACGATTATATAGGTAAATAAATTCAAACAAATTCAAATTCAATTGTAATGAAATCGCCAAAATAAATTGCACACGTGCGAAGTCGGGGCGAGTCACTACTCAAAAGTATATATACAAATATGTACACAATTAAAAACAAATTACGAAATATTTTAAGTAAGTAAAACCCCTACAACTTGTGAGTATGATTACCTCACCTCACCAGATTTATTAAATATGTACAGTACTTAATATTATTATATTCTACTAACACTCAGCTTAAAATAAAATATTAATACTTTTTTTATTACGTTTAGGCTTGCGTTTAATTGTGAAAGTAAGTACTTCTAATTCTGCCAATGAAACTTACGCATCAGTAGCAAATATGTGAGCTTCATCGCTGATATCTTCGGTTTCGTCCAACAGGTTCTCCGCAGCTATATGCCTCGTACCTTTTGTAGCCAGAAATATAACCAAAATAGCTGCTCCACTCAACAGCCCCAACATAGCAGCAATCTGCTTGTTTCGCGCCAAAAAGTTCCACATCCAAGATAACTTTATATTTCTTCCTTTACAAGAAAAACTGCACTAAACACTGGCTGAATACACAGAAATTGTGGGAAACAATTTTTTTTTTTTTTTATGAAAGTTGCTTGTAAACTTGTCACTGGCACAAAAAGTATTTAGTTCAAATGTTGTTGTTCTTTTTTCGAATATTATGTGAAAGTGTGAAGGAAGCAACAAAATTAAAAGTGTGTTTTTGCTGATGTTCGACTATTTTTCAAGCACTAACAAACATAGACGTGGCGTGGCTGGGCAGTGGGCACCGAATGCGAGATTAAGTCCTACATGCAGTGTGACACGCATATGATTCTATTAACAAAGATAACAATATCATTTAGGGTCATCTCTTTGTTCTACTACCTATTTATAGCGCATAAAACACAATCTGAAATATATTATTATACGAAACAAACCTAAAAATTGTAGGCAATTTATATGTAGCTATGAGTTAATGCAAAAGCAACTCATGTCTTTTTTTCTTTCTGAAAAAGTAGTAAATGTTAAAGTACAAAATGTTAAAACTTTCGTTAAATTTTCGATACCGAAATGTATAACTGGACTGTATGTGTGTGTAACATCTTGTGGTATAAATAAATTATGTTTGTTCTGTGTTTATTATAAGTATGTATGTACAAAAAAAGTATTAGTTATCTGACTCCCATAGTACAAACTTTGCTTAGTTTGGGGTCAGATGGCGCTGTGTGTAATGTCCTACAATATGTACATATTTATTATTATTCATTTTACGGTTGACAGCTCGCCTGATGTTAAGTGTGGTGCCTAGCCTGGAATGGAACTGGCTCTCACGGTGAGGCTGCCGGAACACACCGTTAGATGTTTGGCGGCAGATTTTCAACGTGAGGGTGGTAGCTAGCCAGCTGAGTACTAGAAAGTACCCTACCACCATGCTATGGTTTCCTCACGATGTTTTCCTTCACCGGCAGCTCAAGCTCATTGTTGGTGGTTGAACCCACGCCCTTTGGCATGCGAACCGACCGCGCTAACCACTGAGCTATCATCGCTACAAATTATTTTATTTGTGTCTGTGTATGTGTTATGCTAGACCGGTACCCAGAAATTTGAGTGATAAAAAATTCAGAGCATCGCTGCTTTGGCGCAAGTTGGCGCAATGATACTTTGAGACATACGATGCTTAATGTCAATAACCCTATAAAGACGCTCGCTGTAATCTCTTACTAATGCTTGTTAAATAAAATAATATCGCACTTTTCCAGGTCATGCACCCCTGAAGAGTGGGCGTGGCCACTTGCATCGTATCGGCTCCCTTTCTCCCTGATTGCGAGTTAGGGCTTGCACCAGTTAGTGTGATAACAACAGAGATTGGATCCCCCTGGCACAGAATAAAAAAGTTGTACAGATATGTGATGCGTAGAAAGTGCGTGAAGATTTATGACAATTATAATGTATCGATAATAGCTCAGTGGTTAGCGCGGTCGGTTCGCGTGCCGAAGGGCGTGGGTTCAAACTCCAATAATGAGCTTGAGCTGCCGGTAAAGGGAAAACATCGTGACGAAACTATTATAGCAGGTGGTAGGTGGTGGTAGTAGGGTACTTTCTAGTAGGTACTCGACTGGCTAGCTACCACCCTCAACTTGAAAATCTGCCGTTAAGCATCTTACGGTGTGTTCCGGTATCCTCACTTGAGAGCCAGTTCCATTCCAGACCTGGTGTGCTCTTCGACCATACCGTCACTTAACATCAGGTGAGCTGTGGTCAAACACCTAGCTTGTCAACCATAAAAAAATACACCTGCTAAACAATATCATGGTAGTCGGAAATGAGTATTTAATATTTCTGGACAACCCTAAAACTAGACAATTGACTAATTCAATTATAGCAGTCAATTGTACTCTTCACAGTATTAACTGGTCACACTATACGTGAACTGTAAGGCATAATATAGACGTACGATCACTTTTCGCTTTCGCTTTATGATATAAAATCCCGGAGAAAGAATTTCCATACGGTATCCTCATAGTAGGTACTTATTGTAATCGTAACCCTAATTCTACCCCAAACGGTTTTTAATCCTAATCCATACTGATACCTACATGACTACTTTTTTTTTAATTAAAGAGGAGCTTTGTACATAAATACGATACTCCTTTTTTTTAACTTTCATTATTTATTTAAAATAAATATACCAACATACAAACTAGATAGTCTATGATTCGCACGTAACAATTATAACAAAGACCTTTAAAAACTAAAAAAAGTTCGAAAATTACCACTTTGTAAGTACCTTAATACAATTATTACATTGATTGCTGTAGATTCGAACAGGAGGAAATTTAATACACATTCAGTGCCGCCGACACGCCTAGCGTATCCTCGCGAATCCCTATCGCGATCCCGCGAGCACGCCAGGTGTGCTCTTGATTTTTCAAGGATTTGGGCATATTTTCTATCAGAAGCCGAAATACGGCATTTTTAGATTTCACCTTTATATAGTGCCAGTGAACACGCCTAGTGTGCCCATGTAATTTCATGTAGCAGTGCCGAGAGCACGCCTGGCGTGCTCGCGTTTTATGTAAAGCGTCATCGCTGTAAACTACTCGAAAATAGTGATGGAAATAAATGTTATAATATACCTATTAAATATATTATATATTACAGTAAATTTTTTGTACATCATACGAGCGGACGCTTCGCGGTTTCACCCGCGTAGTTCCCGTTCCCGTGAGAATACAAGGATGAAAAGTAGCCTATGTCACCCGGAGATAATGTAGCTTCCCAACGGTGAAAGAATTTTTGAAATCGGTCCAGTAGTTTCGGAGCCTATTCATTACAAACAAACAAATAATTAAATCTTTCCTCTTTATAATAGTATAGATAGATAGATGAACAGTAACACAAGTAAATGTAAATTCTGATGAGAAGTTCGGTAAATAAATTAAAAAAATGGTAAATAAAACCTACTCCAGAATAAAAACCTACAAAAACTCCAGAAACGAATCGGCTGGCTTGCTTTCATCGTCAAGTAGAAAAAGCATTGCCAAGCACTTAATGGTATGTTCCGGCAGCCTCACGAGCCAGTTACATTATTTTATTTATTACCATCTTCGACTAAACCGTCACTTATAACGGCGAAGGAATGGAACAAGCTGCATTTCATTCATTATTATTTGACTATTTGATTACGATTTACATTTCAAAGTTTGTAAATTGATTATTTGTACGCCTCAGCGGGCAAGGATATGTGGACTACACCATAATTATTAGACTTGTGTGCTATTTTGTAGAGATGTACACAAAGCCATATTCAATAAATAAATTAATCTGGAATCTTAAATCTTCCTTGTTTCCTGAGATATATAATCTGGATATTTACACGGTCAGAGTAAATAGAATAGAATTTATTATACACCAAAACAGAACACAACATACAAATATGAAACATAAAAAAAAGGAGAGATAATTAACATAACAAAACAATATAATACATATTCAATGTATAAGGGCGGTCTTATCGCCTAGAGCGATTTCTTCCAGACAACCTTTGTGAATATGTACCTTCTAAGTGTACGTGCCACACCATCGCTTATCATCATGCGTGTTGGTGATCGAACGCGGACTTATTCGTGTTAGACAAAAACATCGTCATTTAAATTGAAGGATGGTTAGTTAGTCGTGGCTTGGAACCAGAGCGCGGGCATCAGACCGAGACCATCTAGTTCCGCTCTGGTACCTCCTCTGACACTGAGTGCTGTACAAACCGACCTAAAATTGGTTTTTGATCTGAATAACGACATTCTTGTTTTCAATCTAGTTTCTTTATAGGCTACTTTCTTTTGCAAGGCAGTGAGGATAGTCAGAATGCTTTTGCATTTTAAAAGTAGCAAGTCGAAAATATTGTTTTAGAAAAAAAACTATAGAATTTTTTTTAAAGTAACTTCAAAAATAAAAGGCGCCCAGACGGCGCGCACCCAAAGCAAGTTCGGCAATACTAAAATACGTGTGTGATAAGCTTTCTCGCTCAGTAAGCCAGTAGGTACGCAGCTTAACGATGAGTCCGTCGAGTCTCTTGTGTTTTTTTGTCCTTGACAAGCTAGATGTTTGACCACAGCTCACCTGATTTTAAGTTACGTTATGGGTTACGTTGTGAGCACACCTAGCCTGGATTGAGCACATGATGGATTCGAGCACACGATAAACAAAGAAAGAAAAAAGAAAGAAAGAAAAGAAAGAAGGAAGAATTTTGTGAATTTTGACATTTATTAATTAAAATACAAATTTATTAAACAACATAAAATATCTTAAATTAATACTATTTACAAATTTATACAAAAAACTTGATCTAAAAATTAAAATTAACGAAATTAATCTATTACATAATTTATAAATGATAATTAAATAATTAATTAATTAAATTGACATTTATCATAATTGATTTTACATTTTTTAAATATTTTTACTGACAGTATCAATTTTTATGATAAATCATTAAAAAAAAAACTATAATATGATGTTATTGAAAATTATTGACACCTCGTAATCAGTAAATATGATTATGATTGTAACTGGCTCTCAAGCGAGCCTGCCGGAACACACCGTTAGGTGGTTGGCAGTAGATTTCTATCTTGAGGGTGGTAGCTAGCCAGCCGAGTACTAGAACCATGCCATGCTATGGTTTTCACACGATGTTTTCCTTCTTCTTTCTCGGACTTGAGAAGGCACAATAAAAAAACAATTAAATCCAGCAACACGACTTTTCAGCGTTCTCGCCAAAACTTCTTCTAGAAACCAGTAGAAGCGTCTATTCCCCTCCAACAGTTAATTATCTCGTGAGATATGATTGCCAAGAAGCAATGTCATTATCCCGCGGGGCGCAGCGGAGCGTGTCGCCCTCAGATACGCTCCGCTTGTCTCGGTCAGCCACCTTCGAGCCTCCACCGAAGGAAGCATTACGTCTTTAAGATGTTTGTAATCACGAAAGTTTTCTAACTTTTCTCGATTTGCCTAAAAGACGGGAAGGCTTTAGAATCACGCAGATCGAGAACAAAGAATTCGTTTCAAGGACTATCTTCATAGAACAAGTAAGTACGTATTGTTAATTAAATTGTAAGTAGACGTGTTATGCGGCCGCTATTTTGTGGTGAACAAGCTGGCGTCTCACTTGATGGTTAGTAAACTGCCGCCCATTGGTATTACACCACACTTGAGAGCCAGCTTGCAGGCTAAGTGTGCTTTACCATCTTCGTCCACACCGTCACTTAGCATCAGATGACCTATGGTCAAACACCTAACCACAAAAATTTAGTATACTTGTTTGAGTCGTTTAGGGTTGAAACTTTAGGTCCGTAAGGGCCAGCCGCTCACGTATTGTATAAGGACCTGGCCAAACATTTAAACTTTAGAGGAAGCGTTAGGTGACCACAATGCTGGTATCTTTTTTCTTCAATAGCTTAGCGTCCAGCGTGGCAATCAAACGCAAGCCTCATTGTAATAAAAATAAAGTTATTATATTTTTTTTTTATCATGTAAGTTAGATATATATCACAAGTTTTTAATTACTAGAAAAATTTTAATGGGTAATACAGACTGAGTAAAACATCGTAAACGTGAAATCAGAATTTTTGTTTACTTCACAATACCAAAAGTTATAACCAGTCAAAATTTTCTGAAATCTTTCATAGTGATTTATGAATGAAATTGCGACGGACTAGGTTTAGGTAAATGCCTACGGGTAGAATAATGACCAGTTAGTACATTGTATCTCTGTTATATGCCTATGCATATGTTTTGTAGCGATGATAGCTCAGTGGTTAGCGCGGTAGATTCGCATGCCGAAGGGCGTGGGTTCAAACCCCGACAATGAGCTTGAGCTGCCGGTGAAGGAAAACATCGTGAGGAAACCATAGCATGGTGGTAGGGTACTTTCTAGTACTCGGCTGGCTAGCTACCACCCTCAAGTTGAAAATCTGCCGCCAAGCATCTAACGGTGTGTTCCGGCAGCCTCACTTGAGAGCCAGTTCCATTCCAGGCTAGGTGTGCTTTACCATCTTCGACCACATCTTCACTTAACATCAGGTGAGCTGTGTGGTCAAACACCTAGCCTGTCAATCATTAAAAAAAAAAAAAAAAAGAATCACCATTTTTGTGGATAATTTTTTGACATCGATTTTTAAAGGTATTTTTCACAGCTGGGTTCAGTTAAAGCAGTAGATAAAACCACTATTTATTTCTAGTAATTAAAAAAATAGTTGTGTATAACATCTGTCTGTTTTGTACTTTATTGCTATCCTTTATTTCTCTGAGAAACTTTGATTTGATTTGATTTTGAAGGGTTTCTTGAGTACTATGCTATAAAAAATTTATTATATTGACGGACATTACTATTTTGTGCGTAAGTCTGTTTGTAGTGGCCGTTGTTAATTAAGTCGATAAATTAATCACGGAGTACGGATCACTGTTTGCCGACCGTGAAGAAGTAAATAAATAGCCAATAACTTTAATGATCATCATTAAGCTAAATTGCAAAACAACGATTTAATTAGAAACTAGTAATAAACTTCATTTATTATATACGCACATAACTATTTACACTTAAAATGAAACTCATCTAACGGGGAGCATTTCTATATATTATAAGATATAACATGAAATCAAAACAGATATAAATCGGACTTGTAACACAGTGGAAGTAAAAGACAGTGCTAAAGCTTTTTTTTTTATTTATTTTTATGTACAAAAGTAATAAGATGAACGAAACGTTCTCCTGATAAGAGATAACGCCTGTCCATGGCTATTGCAGACTAAAACAATTGTCGACGGTTAGTTTCAACAACCCTGTAATTTTGGTATCTGCAGCAGCACCTTTCAAACCGGAACACATTAATGTCGACACATTACTGCTTAACGACAAAATACAGTGGTCCCGTTGTGGTACCTACCTAGATGACCTCGTGCTAAGGAGATTTACCACCAAAAAAAGCTTTAATGGTTCTAAGCTCTAAATGTAAATTTTCGGATCAGTCCTGTTTCTGGGCACAAGCTTTTTCTCATTTTGGGAAAGACACGCCCCATAGCTGATCAATATAGCCAAGTGCATGTCGACAGGCTTCACATACCATCGAGAACAACTCGCAGAAATGTAGGTTCTTTCGCGACATTTTCTTTCTTCGTTTGAAGCTAGCTGCTACATAATTATATGCTCATAACTTAAGACATACATGCCGTGAAATTCTAACCCATAACCTCCATATTTGCAGTAGCTAACAGTCCTTTGAATAGGCTGCCATGGCTTTAAATCTTCGTAAAGTTGGTAATCTATCACTTATCCAATAAAATTCGAAGAATGTGCTTCGGTAGGCTATTTTCGGATCATATAATTTAGCCCCCTATTCTACTATAGGACGGTCAGAAGCATGAAAGTAACTATTGAAGGGTTGTTATTCCAAAACCCAAAGAAACCGTTTTTATATTATTTTCTATGTACGAACTGCAAACAAGTTGAAAACATTTTTTATAATAAATCTAATTCTCTGAGGCGCCTAATTACATTTAAAAAGGTACTCGTATTTTCAACCAAAACTTTGTTTTACCTTTCGTCCGTGTTTTTCAACTTTATAAAATCAACACGTAATGACATGCATCACCATATTGTATCACATGCACCAGCCAAATTCGAAAAGACTGACTTACGTATACGTATACGTACGTACGTACGTACGTATATACCTGTATTTATTTGGCTAAATGTTTTTCTATAAATGTTCGTTACTGTAATAGAAATACAGTGCGTTGATTTTTAACGGCTCCCGCGCGCGCGGTCGGTTGCGCAGCGTCGCGCTCGGCGAAGCGCGTCGATCTCATGGCAACAGGTGCAATACTCCCCTTAATTGGGCAGAGTGGCTCGGCGGATGTGCCCTTAACACGTGTCTGGCAGATGCAACCTTAAAACAAACGCTTCATCATTATTATCAGGCTGTTTGACGCAGTTTTCTTCTTACGAACTCCAACTACCTCGCATGTTCTTCCGCTTTGCGTATGCTGAAGCAGATCTTTACCTAGCAACGGTTCTAGGTCACTTAATATCTATAAAATAATGAGATCTATTTAACACATTGGTTTAAGATTCATCATAAATTATAACAATTTATCTACTTAGTTGAAGACCACCCTCAAGTTGAAAATCTGTCGCCAACCACAGTGCGTTCCGATAGCCACACTTAGAGCCAGTTTCATTTCAGGTTAGATGTGTCTCATTGTTGGGGTATGAACCCACGCCCTTCGGCATGCGAACCTATCGCTAACCACCGAGCTATCATCGCTACAAAGTACCTAGTGGTAACTATTTTTAGAACTTGCCAAGTTGATGTAGTATAAAATGATCTAACTAGTGACGCATGGCAGATTGGTCTAAATTATCCGCACGTGTCATCATGCGAGTGGGCGTGTGTTGAGTATTTATGCTGAATTAGGTCTTACACAGCTCATTTAGTGCGAATATTTAATAGGTCACTTATCTTTAGTTTAGATACTCAAATCACCGATTCCATTGATATGTCAGAAACTTAGAACTCAAGATATCAAACTTGCAGAAAGTTTGGTTTTACATTCAAGTACATATACAAACGGTGGTGTAGGTATCTTTTCTGTCTGTAATGTAGTTGTTTTATTTAATCTTAGTAAAATTTTTGACATTATTTTATTCTTTTGACATTATGTTTTTTTTTATTTTTTTGTATTGGATACCTACCTATATGACATATAGAATTTAATCGAAAGTAGACTAAAGATGACTTATATGTACAAATAAAAAACCGGCCAAGTGCGAGTGGGACTCGCGCACGAAGGGTTCCGTTGTATGGGAGCCCCCCTTAAATATTTATTTTATTTTATTTTTAGTATTTGTTGTTATAGCGGCAATAGAAATACATCATCTGTGAAAATTTCAACTGTCTAGCTATCACCGTTCTTGGGATACAGCCTGGTGACAGACGGACGGACGGACGGACAGCGAAGTCTCAGTAATAGGGTCCCGCTTTTACCCTTTGGGTACTGAACCCTAAAAAAAGAGAAGTGGTACTGCGAACTGATTTTGATGTATGCGTTATGATTGTATTTGTGTTAGTCTCTTTAGCTTTAGTTAAGTTTTAATTTGAATTAAACGATTGTTGATTGTGCTTGTTTTAAAGAAGGTGGATGTGATGTGGGTAGGCTTAAGACTTTAGTATTGATGGAAAGGTAGTTGAAAATAAATTAGTTTTTGCTATGTTGTCATTGAAGCTCCCCAAATTAACATAAATTAAACCTTCCATTTTTCTCTGTATGTTTGCAACCTGTGTCCAATCTTTCAAGCGGGAGTTAAGTTCGTCTTTCCATTGCCGTCTGGGACGTCTAGGTGGACGTTTGCCACCCTGAGGGGTTTTTTTGTTCACTTTAAAGTTTAATTTATTTTTACTAACAAACTATCTACAAATTACATCCTAATACTACAGAGGAACTAATAAATAAATAACATAAAAAAAACTAATCTAAAAGGCCGCTATCAATAGGGAATAGTTCCCAAAACGCTGGCCGCGTTGTATGGCAATACTCAATCGCTGGGCAAAATATAGGCCAGCGTTTTGTGCAGTGTGCACGTGTAGCGTCGACTAGATGAGATGACAAGTCTGTCTGACTACGGCTTTTACATTATAAAGAAAGTCAGCATTTCAATAAAACTTGTACCTACACTAAGATTTATTGCAGACAAATTGTGATTGTATTTATGCTGATAATACATTTGACTCAAGAGTTGAGGACTTTGGACATCTTAAATACATATATACTGTATTATCTCTGTATACGAAATGCATTCTCATTAGACTTTTACCTCTTACCTGTGGTAAGACTCTTCACTAGTAAGTGCCTACGTAAGGTGAAGTCCGCGCATGTGGTTTTCTATAAGAAATCAATAATTATTACCGATCCTGGTCACAGTTAGTCTAGTCGTAAGGTGCGTTACGTTGGCTGCATGTTACACCAGCTTGTAACGTACAAAGTCCAAAAAACTAAAAGGCTTTTATTTGTAAAAAGCTCAGTGGTTGCAGCGGTTGGTTAACACGAAGGGCGTAGGTTTGAACCTCAAAAATGGGCTTGAGTTGCCGGTGAAGGAAAACATCGTGAGGAAACCATGGCATAATGGTAGGGAACTTTATAGTACTCGGCTGGCTAGCTACCACTCTCAAGTAGCTGCTAAATCTAAATCTGCCGCCAAGCACCTAACGGTGTGTTCTGGTAGCATCAAGTGAAAAGCAATTTCATTAAAAAAAATAATTAAAGACCAGTTCTTTCGGTACATTTGGTTCTAAATATGATCATGAAAATTGAGCAGATACTGTTGTAGGTACTGATTTTATTAAGTAGTAAATTTAATTTTTTAATAATATTTTTAATATTTAAAAAAAAAAAAAAATATTAAAAATATTTTTTTTTTTTTTAAATTTAAATTTAAGTAGTAAATTTAATTAAAGTAGTATTAAATTTAAGTAGTAGATTTAATATTAAAAATATCTAAATCTTTTTAACAAGAGGCCATCTAAATACCACCTCAGTATCAGATAATCTGAAGCGTGACAACAAGCGTGTTCCGGTTTGAAGGGTACTGCATCTAGCAAAATTACGAAGCTATTGAGAACAACCATCGAATGTTTCAAAGTAATGAGCGCCAAAGCAGCGAAGCCTTGGACTTTGTTTTGCTATTCAAATGTGTGTGTATTGCTGTAATTGTCATGGACAACCGTTAGCCGCTAGCTGTGCCTCGCGGTGTTACCCGCTATATGATTTCAGGATAGAAAGTAACCTATGTTCTAATCCAGGGTCTCAGCTACCTCCATACCAAATTTCATCCAAATCCGTTAGGTAATTTTTGCGTGAAAGAGTAACAAACATGCATCCAAACTTTCACATTTATAATTTTAGTTGGACTATAAGGAGAGTGTAGCTCTTTTTTTTAAACGTCTCATTACTTTTACATTAAAAAATGTTACATATTAGTTATTTTATGCTACGTTTCCGTGTAAATATAACTTACATGCTAATGTATATCGTAGCATGGCGCGTGCGCACCACGCAGGCCGCTCGTTAGAGCGAGCGTAATGAGCCAGTTATTTACGAGGCCACCTAGCGCTCAGGACTTGCGGTTTTGTCACAGAATATCATATAAGCACCTTATTTACCCACAGTTAGACGCGGAAGAAATAAAGCTGACTAAGTTGGCATCAATCAGTTGGGGCTCGATGTCATGATCCCAATATTCGTATGCAATGATTCTGCTTTACTTTCTTGATGCGTACATCCCGCGAATGGAAATCATTGCCGGCTTCTTTGTTTCTTATGAACTACAATTTTGACGTTTCTAAAGGCCAAAGTAAATAGATTTCTTCGAGATCAACGTGCTCCATCCGTGGCCACACTGTCGCTTTTCATGAGACGAGTGTGGTCGAAAATGGTAAAGCACACGTAGCCTGGAATGGAACCGACTCTCAAGTGAGGCTGCTGGAAAACACCGTTAGATGCTTGGCGGCAGATTTTCTACTTGAGCTAACCAGCCGAGTACTAGAAAGTACCCTACTACCATGCTATGATTTCCTTACAATGTTTTCTTTCACCGGTACCTCATGCTCATATATTGGGATTTGAACACACGTTCTTCGGCGTGTGAACCGACGGTGCTAACTACTAGGATATCATCGATACATTTCCATATTATACACTCAAGTATAACGAGGTCGATCGACTACTTATTGGAATTATTATTTAGAGCATTAGAAAGCGAGATCGTGTCTTTAGTATACCTACTGTCTTAGTTTAACTTCAGTTCATAATCTGTGTACCAAAGTACATAATAGGGCTGTTGTATCAACCGGTAATTTACACTAACCGGTAAGTTTAAATAACGCTCGAGTATTAGCCGTTTGATTTCGCATCGCCAATTTACAATCTACCAACGGCGATTTGGTCATCTTTTGCAAACGAGCGATTTTTAGTCGCTTGATGAAATGTACCACTTTTGTATTGATTAAATTGTGATATGTAAAAATTGTAATCTAAAAATTTATTGGAAGCGTACACAAAACACTGACGCAATGCTTATTGTATGGCAATACTTTTCTATTAATGAAATAGACTTGCTTTTGACCGTCATCTTATCTGATGTCAATCGAGAATTCGTTCCATGATTGGTCATTGTTTAAATAATAAAACGATCACACACATTAATGTAATTCTAATATACACGACGTTTTGTCAGATTATATTAACAATAATTACAGATCAATGTAATTAAACCAATAATACATTATTAAAAAGATTTCGATTAGTATGTGGTGTGTATAAATATATTTGTTCTTGATGTATGGTATCTTAAATTTAGTTAGCAGATGATTAGCTATGGCCTATAAGAACCGAATTCGTAGATCTACATGCAATAGAAAATTGCTTGTTTGACCGATTTGTAACGAGTTTTTGCAGTGTCGGCAAAGGTAATATTTGCTTCTGTGTTTGTGGAATGTCCAGTTTGGACAGTTAAGGTGCTTATTAGACTTTTCTTTGTGCGGCAACTATTTTAATTGACATGGATAACAAGCCAAATTAACTTTAAATACCGTCACTTAACATCAAGTGAATATCTACCTTGTCATCATAAAAACACACACGCAATGAATGTCAATGTTTGTATGTACTAATATGATTACTATGAAGGTTGTTATTATTAAGATATCATTTCCCTTTCAATGTCGTTGTCATTTGCCACGAAGTAATTCTGGCTTTTAATGTTCACAGTTTTGATGATACTGAATTGTTATAGCCTAGGCATCGGAGATGTCACTAGCTCTCATCACTCAGCCTCACAAAATAATGTCTTACTAACATCAGAAATATTTGCCGTACAAATGCATACTTCGATGGAAGTGCGAGGTAAAGTAATTTTTACACATTCATTCTGTCCTTTGACGGCTGACCGATCGAGCCAGTTGCTGGATTCCTATCATTCTCGATCATTGGATCCAGTTAGCCGATAATTGGCGGCGAACCAAAGAAATTGTTCAAAATGCTCAAAACCTCGACGTTTGGTTAATCTCCGGCAATGATTTGAAAAGGCAATCGGTAAAGTCGAGCTTAAGTAAATATATAGTGTGAATTTGGTGCTAATTGGTATTTTAACAAGAACTAATTCAATTTCTCGGACTCTTTGAAATTTGTCATGGGTACGAAAGAAATAAATCCAATTAAAAGTTTAAGTAGAAAAGTAAATAACGTTTAGGCTCATATAGACGTCATAAATTGCTCGAAGTATGTTATTACAGAGTTGTGTAAAACTGTGTACAATGGGTTCAAACTGATTTGGTTTTGCCTCACTCGAAGGCTAGTTTCTTTCCAGGCTTAACTTTTCAATTCGCTTAACATCGGTTGATTTTTTTCCTCAGGATGTTTTCCTTCCCCGATAGCTTAATTTCATTGTTGGGATTTCAGCTCGGCGTGCGGTGTATCATGATTATTATTATACTATTAGTAGTGTTGGTATAATACTTAATTATAGGTTCCGTCTTTGAGGAAGAAACCTGCAGTAATTATTACTTTATTCTGTGGCACTAATAAAACTTGTGAATCGAAGCACGTCGCAAAGACTTTACTATTGGTTCGTTGGGTGTTGCGCCAGACAAATTTGTCATCTACGAGTAAGCTACTCGCAGGCGCCCAGCAGTCTTGCGCGTTTAGAAAGTTGTCTCAGGCTTTGGTTCGGTGTCACGTATATGTTTGTTTTCGAACAGGTATTTGTACGTATATTATGTTCGGATTGTACAGCTCAATATTTACAGCAGAGTTTTCCAAATAGATTATAGAAAACGAAGGAAAATCCATACAGATATAGGATGAATATAGCATAAGCTTTATTATATGATGTTCATGTTAAAATCACAGTGAATGAATGTAATTTTTAAATATTCGCGATTTGAACTCACAATTTCTCACCGGGAATAAATCGCGCACAAAATACTATCAAATTAGTTCTATTTAGCTCAACGTTTAGGTTAATTTCATAGTATTTTATACGCGACCAAGTCACAGAGACTGACTGACTTCCAATTTGGAGGTCCTGAGTTTCCTGTCCTTAGAATCCTATGGCCCGCACCACTATCATTTCTAAACAATGTGCGTATTGCCGATAACTTTAAACGGTTAACAGAAAAATCATGAAGAAACTTACTGTCTGAGAATTCTCGAAGATATGTATGTAAAGTATGCCAACCCGCATTTGGCCAGCGTGGTGGACCATGGTCTTACCCTTCTCACAGTGAGATCAGGCATCATCAGATCACGCCCAGCAGTACAGAACAGATTAAGTAACAGATTATAATAACAGAGCTGATTCGAAATAAATATAACAATCTATCATTATGGAGATCTTGGAGAAGAAAAGTACGCAAACGAAGTCGCGTCACTGGCTATTATTTAGAAAGGCATAGGTGCCTCCTCTTTTATACCATTATTCCTTGTCTCGGACTAATCTCACCCACATATGACCTCCAATATACGCAACATAACCTTTTTATGAATTCATAATACTTGCATGTTTTCAGCGGCTTAAAATATCCTACATCCTTCATCAAGAGGATTGCCAAACCGTGGGAGCTAAGATAGCAATCTCTAAATGAAACAATGAAGATTCAGGTTCAAAAAACGTCTCAAGCAGCGTAATCAAAGCCTAGAGAGCATCTTGGAACCGGAACACGACAGTTATACCGCTCTTCTTGAACTAACGGTATGGCCATTTGCTGTACTTTTTCTTTGTGCTTTGCCATTAGAGCGTTACTATTGTGCGAGATCTCTATTTTTTAATATAATAAGTAGAGTAACAAATACTGCTTGTCCGTCAGTGTCAGTGACATTTTTTTTGTCATCCGGTTGATCATTAATAGCCTATACCCTATATACTCTTTCCCGCCAAAACAGGGGGGATTTTGAAGAGTCGTGTCGCCCCGTTGTATTTTTGTCAAAAATTAGTGTTTTTTCGAGTGTGTATGTATTAAAATGGTGGTGTTTTGTTCATTGAGGCGCCGAATCACAAGCGCGAGTGTGGGAAAATGACATAATATGGTGAAACATGACTTTTCGTGTTGCTTCCAAAACTCCATCGAAGCTTTATAATAAAGTTGCCACTACTTTACTAAAGCATGACTAGACTTGACTGATATGGACTGGACTTAACCAAGACTGGACTTTGACTATAACTATTGCTACGAGGCGACGAAACTTGTAAACATAAAATACTTGACACTGGCAAATGCTCAAGATGCGACGCCAAAATTAAAGAAAATTTATTTATTTTATTATTATTTATTTATTTATTTAAGTTAAATGCTTCAGGATGACCTTTGATATTATAATTCGCCGAACAGCAAAGCGTACAAATTCTTTGCGTTTGCTGATCTATCTTTCTACGTGACAGTGGTGGTATTGTAAAACGTTTTCACAAAAGCCATGTACCAAGAATTTAATTAATTGAATTAAACCTGTGATTCTAAAATTGGCAGAGCGAGCTGTTGTGTTTTAAAATATATTTTTTAAAGTATTTTCTTTTAAAAACCATTCAAAACTATTTGAAGTACCTGGGCGACCGGGCTTTTTTCTGTTGTCTTAAATCAATTTTAGATAATACATCTAGTTACTATTATGAATTTTTGTTTTTATCAAAATAAGTAAAGAGTATTTGAGATTGGGAATACCTGTCTTTAATTTCCTTATTTAGGTATGAGCGCCAAAGCTGCAATACCCTGGACATTATTCATTTGTTGTTGTTGTTGTTCTTACTCAAAGTTCTCGACATCCACCAAAATTGTAGTCTTTTTACATTTCTATTCTTCACTTCTGTGAGACAAGATCGAGTTTACGCCCAATGGTAACTCAAATTCAAGTGCATTCACCACGCTCAGGCGTTGCCTCAACGAGGATCGTTATTTGGGCTTGTTTAGAACGTAAATCTTCTTTAACCACTTTAGATTTTATCATTTTTCTTTTATTTTATGGAAAAAGTAATTAAATGAAATATTTAGTATTTAATATACATAGGTATTACTGTTTTTCACGGTGCCCACCGTTTCAGAACATATTTGTGAATAATTTGAATATTTACCAAATTTAATTAGTTAGGTGGTCTTGCAATCTTGCAATTAATTTTCAATTATACAGTTTTATTAAATATCCGAAAATACACACAGACAGACGTCCGTAACGGTTTAAATTTGTATGTAACAGCTGAAACATTAGTTAAGTTCTATACTTTGTTTCTGGCGTTACATATTATGCATTTGCCAGCTTCTCGACATTTTCAAAGTTAAATAAGTATTAAATATAACACAAAACAATTAAATTACTCAATAAACGTCTAGTTTTTATTCTTTCAGTGTTTACATTTTGACTATTGAAACGTGACGTCACAACCGACGCCATTACACTGACAAGCATTTTGGTGCAAATTTTAAATTTGAAATCTAAAATGTCGCTTTTCCTACTAAACGGAAACAAATTCCTACAAATTTTTGCAGAAATATGTGAATTATATACTTTACAAAGCATTCTGGGACAGTTTAGTAAAATCTGTCATCATGCGTATTAGTGATCATTCTCTTCCATTATCAGACCTAAGAGACATCCCAATATACAAACATCACATTAAAACAACGGTCCCATAACACTTCCAATACCGATCCGATCACTTCCATCACCATCTCATATTAATAACAGGTTTCACATTATATCAGTACGTGCACCATGAAATTAAGTCATTAATGCTGTGTTTGCCTCAAGTAGCTTTGGTCGAGGCCCCGCGGCTGCCGGGGCTAGTATAAATCAGTTCTATCGTAAAATCTTCAATAACTACATAGTTGGTTATATTGTCTAATAGATCGTACCAGCACAACCGTTAGAACTAGGTACAAGATATATTTTATGGTTGAAATTAAGTACTTAAGTATATGAAGTACCTATCTCTTGTTATAAATACGCGATTTGAAGTAACAATAAAAAGTTACATAATAATTAGTCAATTTATGCAACGAATTCTATTTAGGAATTCTATGATAGAAGTACCTATGTAGTAAATGAGTCGTAACGTATGTCATGATTTAAAAAAATGTTGAATAAATCTATTTCGTAACATTAGTTCATGTTACGTAATTCTTATGTATTCACTGAATAAATGTTTATCTATTGCTGGGGTAGTCAGCATGGTGTATATATTGCTACGCAGTACCAGATAATTGCAGATTTCAAACTATAATTTTTGTTGGCTTTGTTTATACGAGTTACTGAAAAAAAAGTATAATAAACCATAAATACCATATTAATTATCAAATTTAAGAAATATAACGCAACGTACACACATACCTACGTATTAGTAGCAATAAGTACACCAACGGAACTTGATTATAAAACAATAAAAATTGATTGCTTTTTCACCAGACGCATGTTCTAATTCAAGCATGAATTTCTAACAAAATCTAGCAGTTACCCGATAATGTATGGAAAGTTTTTATTTGTTATTACTCTGGTGAAATATGTCGATTCTGAATTTGAAAGATTTATAATGGAAGGGGAATACGCCGATATAAGGCACTATCCACACCAAATCTTCTTCGAAGTATATGGAACGGAGCCGTGTATGTGCGGAGGTTCAATTTTAAATCAAATGATCGCTCTCACTGCCGCTCATTGTTTAGAGGAATTGCCCGGTATTCACGGTAAAGTGATTTTAAAGTATGGGTCTGCAAGTTTGAGGTACATGCGGTCACAAGTTGCAAAATCTTTTATGATTCATGAAAAATATAACTATGAGACAATGTATGGTGATATAGCAATAGTTGGATTAAAGACACCCATAGAGCTGAGTGATATTATTAAAAAAGTAGCAATAACGCCAACACCGCCAGAATGGAAATTGGGATATGTCGCAGGATGGGGTGCTATCAATGTAAGTTTAATAAGATAAGATAAGATGTATTGATTTTTTTATATAACGGCATCTGCCAATACTGTCTCATTATTTCAAAATGTTGAGGCAGTGTATTGGCGCTAGCCCTAAGCTATCCACGTTAATGTTGCCCATTGGCGTGGATGGCTTAGGGTGTCCTGAGGTATGGGTGTTATAGGTCTATAACACGTCTTTCACCCTGAAGATAAGGTTCTGCTTCTTTTTCAATCGGTCCCTTATTTCTGAGAATCATGGAACCCTTTAAACGGCCATCTGCCTCTGGTCTGAAGTAACCCGCACGCCTTGGAGAATTTAGGAGAGGATTGCCATTCCCTTAGTACTTAGTACGTACCTCTTATGATTATCATCTCCGAATGTCTGGTTAAGGCAAGCCGCGGTCAGTAATTTCGTCTAGCCACATGAAATCGAGGTACGGCATGTCGCTACTCTCCGATGGCTCACCCCAATTGGCTGTGATATTATAAAATTCGTTTTTTTTATGATCAACAAGCTTGTGTTTGATCGACATCTCTCTCACCTGATGTTAAGTGTTGATGCGATCTACGATGAAGCACGCTGATCTGTGACCTGTATCTATATCTTCAAAACTTGTGACTTGGTTCATTAATTAACTTTAGTGTCTTCACTAAACACTTTCTTTGAAAACAATATATATGATACATATTTATTATGCATTAGGTGTACTAGAGTCTGGGGCGTTCAGTTTTTTGGCCGAGCAATGTATAAGGGAAATATGTTTGTCCACAAATCTGTCAAATTTGGTTGTCATTTAAATTTTACAAGCGGGTCGTTTTCAGGAGCAATTGGATACTCAAGATATGCTCAAATATGCTAAACAGAAGCTTCAGAGCGTTAATGTGTGTACAAAGTTAGGGATACCGGAAGGGGCATTTTGTGCTGGCCCTATAAAAGGCCCGGGAAATCCTGCAGTGTAAGTTTTTTTTTCGGTACATGATGAGGATTTTTGACAGCAACATAATTCTTCTTCTTTGTTTTTGGCGTCGCACATTGTGAATGTGCCAGTATCAAGTATTTATTATCATTATTATATGGACCGATCTGAATAATTCTTTCATCATTAGAATGCTACAATCACTGAGTGACATAGGTTATATTCATATTGTTAATCGAGTTTTGTTTTCCTGTGCGAAGCCGAGACGGCCCGCTAGTATGAAATATAATTCGAAGACGTAATTTTTCCACTCCCAAAAAAAATTAAATGTCTACATTTTTACATCATAAAAGACATACATTTAATGGCTTGAAGAGTAATTATGAAGGTCATCTAAAACTGTGAAATATGGACTCAAGTGATAAGGATACGTCTTAGTTTGGACAAATTTTCTGTGCGACGTATAGTTTGTCCGATATAGAGTAAACACTATTCGCATTCTTTTTTTCAAGATGGCGGCCACGGGATAAGGGTTGCGACCCTATAAACATGGATTTCATTTTACACTACACACTTGTAATTGTAACTTTTCAATTGACTATATCTTTTTCAGAGGTGATTCTGGTGGTGCGCTCATAATCAACGATTACATTCAAACTGGCATAGTATCTTACAAAGTTCACTATTACACTCTAGTCGCATATACAAATGTATCCTATTACTACCCGTGGATTTATAGAAATTCTCAATATTTGTACTGTGTTAATAAGAATTAAATGTGGTTAGTACTGAATTGTTTTTCTTAAACTAGAAACTAAACCGATCCCAATTTAGTAATTATCGTGAAACGTGAATAACGTAATTTTTATAATGTTAGGTAATAAAAGTTGATTAATTCTTTACCTGGTGGTTGACTCATGCGTAATTAATTAACATTAATCTGATGATGTACAAATACTGTTCCCACGATGTTTCTAACAATAATTTACTTCATAAATTGTGTGGAATCTTCAATAGTACCATTGATAGTTGGTGGAAAAATTACCAGTACTACGGTCTATCCCTATCAAGCGTTTTTAGACATACATGGGGAAGAAGACTGGATATGCGGCGGTTCGTTCCTAAACCAAGCTTTGATTTTGACGGCTGCCCATTGTTTAGAAGACTTGAGTAAGAGCAATGAGCCAAAGATGCTCATAAAATATGGATCTGAATCTTTAAGAAATGCAAAGTTGAGGAGGATGAAATCGTACAAAATACATCCTAAATACGACTTTAAAACTATGTTTGCTGATCTGGCAATGGTTCAGTGTAGGAGGCCAGTGATACTGGGCGATAATGTTCAGAGAGTTACAATTATGAGGAACCCACCTGTTGAATTATATGCTTATGTATCTGGTTGGGGAGTGGTTGACGTAAGTTGTAGTATAATCCAGTTTTTCGAGCTATGATTGACGCTTCTGAAGAGTTGAACAAAGACAAAAGTTTACTGATGTCTTTTCATTAAAATATCTACTCTTTTTTTATGTAAAAGTAATGAGACGAACGATACGCTGCTTTGCCAAATTTCATCCAAATCCATTCAGTAGTTTTTGCGTGAAAGAGTAACAAACATCCATACATCCATCCATCCAAAATATCACAGTTATAATATTAATGAGATAGTGTGATTCTATCAGTTCTCTGGTTCCCTTATTATGGGAACCAGAAAACTGATAAAATCCCACTAAATGGCGCTGTGTGAAATGTCCTACGACATCTTTAATTATTATTTATTTAAACCCTAATACGATTTCAAAACAATTTTAGGAAGCTATGAGTAGCACGGAAGTTCTCAAGCATGTCAAGCAGAAAATTTACCCCAGTGAGACGTGCAGGAAATTGTACCTGCCGAATGGAACGTTTTGTGCTGGCTATACTGGTGCTTTGAAAGACTTTGAATATGAAGGCTATCCATCATTGTAAGACCTATACTTTAATGTGACTCTAATATGATAGGTAAAAGTCAGTAAAATTTGTTGAATTTCCCCCAACAATGGACTCAATGGATTTGAGTAAAATTTGAAAAGGAGTACCTTCTTGACAACCCTGTTGGTTCATTGGTATGTCTTCTTCAAGAGCTTAAAGGTGTGGATTCTATTCCCACCTAGGACAAACAGTTTGTGATATAACAAATGTTTGTTCTGTGTCTGGGTATTCTGTATTTATTTTATAAGTATGTATTTACAAATAAAAGTTATCAGTTATCTGACTTCCACACACAGCTTTACAATAAATTTATAATACCCTACCACCACGCTATGGTTTTCTCACGACGTTTTCCCTTCACCGGCAGCTCAAGCTCATTGTTGGGAGAACCTACGAGTTTGATCTACGCCCTTCGGCTGGTGAACTGACCGCGCTAAGTATCTACTGAGTTATCATCGCTACGATCGGTACTCTCTTTACCACTGTCTAATAAAACACATTACTAGGTATCATTACTAAAAGGTATAAGTTTAGATGATTAGAAGCACTATAAGCGTTTTCAGCAACAAATTTGATGTGAGTTACAGAGTCACGTCACAGTCACAGAGTGGTCTCATTCTCATTGTTTGTCATTTTCAGGGGAGATTCAGGCGGTCCTCTAGTAATTGGCAACTTCGTCCAGATTGGTATTGTATCGTACAGAGTCAAGGGATACACCGCTGTAGCG
Organism: Biston betularia; assembly: GCA_905404145.2. NCBI lineage: Eukaryota > Metazoa > Arthropoda > Insecta > Lepidoptera > Geometridae > Biston > Biston betularia. The sequence goes on from FR989863.1 coordinate 3,345,910, forward strand.
TATACCAACGTTTCTTTCTTCATGCGTTGGATTAGATTTAACGCTCACCGAATGTATTGCTCGAGTTAAATTTTGAGACAGTATTAACCATTTTTAATCGACTCTAAAAAGGAGGAGATTATCAATTCGACCGCATGTTTTTTTGTATGTGTGTTAGTTTAATTGAGCGATTTAAAAAAAAAAACTAGAAATTGTATACATCGATGATATTTTCGTTCACTCCGAAACCTTGCTTTTTCATTGGAGCAGTACATTTAGTTGGCCTAAAGGTCATGTGGTCGGTTTTTTAAATTGTAAATTTATGTATTATTTAATAAACGTTTGAATTGAGTACCTACTCACTGAGTTTTTCAGAGATGTGCCCATCGTAAAAATTGTAGGTATACATGATCCCCTTTCCGCTCAGTACATCCCAATCTTATAACCCTGTATGTAGTGTGGGGACTAAGGTGTTATCCTGAGACTTACAGCTGTAAGGAAGAAGGCCACGAATTTTTGATAGTTATAAATAAAGCCAGTTTTATTGATAACTAGCAGCTTGCCCTGGCTTCGCACGGGTAAACAAAACTCGATTAACAATATAAATATAGCCTATGTCACTGTCAAAAGAATTATTCAGATCGGTCCAGTAGTTAAGGAGCCTATTCAACACAAACAAACAAACAAAAAATCAAATCTTTCCTCTTGATAGTGTAGATGTAGATTTTTGATAATAATAAACATAGTGGTTTTATGCATTAGGTAGAATACAACCAGATTGGTTGCTTATTGGTAAACAATTATCGTTGTCTATGGGTATCTGTAATACTAGAGGTGCAATGGTTTTTTTTTTTATGGTTGACAGGCTAGTTGTTTGACCACAGCTCACCTGATGTTAAGTGAAGGCGTGGTCGAAGATGGTAAAGCACACCTAGCCTGGAATGGAACTGGCTCTCAAGTGAGGCTGCCGGAACACACCGTTAGATGCTTGGCGGCAGATTTTCAACTTGAGGGTGGCAGCTAGCCAGCCGAGTACTAGAAAGTACCCTACCACCATGCTATGGTTTCCTCACGATGTTTTCCTTCACCAGCAGCTCAAGCTCATTGTTGGGGTTTGAACCCACGCCCTTCGGTATGCGAACCTACCGCGCTAACCACTGAGCTATCATCGCTGTTTTATGATGCTATTAACAGTCTTTTGAAGGACCTAATGTTGTAACTGAGCGGGAATACGCATGAAGGTAGATCATTCTACAATTTGTAGATGTAGGTATGGCAAGAAAGAACGCGTCAATCGCACAGTGATCAATACGTAGATGTGCTTTCAACCAATAGCGGCTGTTGCGGCGATGGAACCTCGACGGCGGTGTAAGATCGTAAAATTCTTCAGAACACTCCCCGTTGTATAGGTACGCTATAGAACACTCACAGAGATACTTATACCTAATCAAATATATCGATAGTAAACTCATAATGAAATTAATGACTTAAACGTTACGTCATGCAAAGTTAACTCAATTAAAATCAAAGACCGTGAAAATTAAGCGACGACTTCGTCGGAAACTCCCTGACGTGAGCGATGTTGGCAATATGTGTGTTTCTAAGCTTGATGGTAACCGCTCGAACCAAATTTGAAGGATTTATAGTAGGAGGAGAATATGCTACCATCAACAGGTACCCACACTCTGCGTTTCTGACGGTATCTTGTGTAACTCCCGAGCCAGATAGGGAAACATTGACCTGGATCTGCGGGTCTTCAATCGTTAACCAGAGGATTCTCCTCACAGCAGGCCACTGTGTTTATCCCTGCAGTACTGGTACGCGTATTCTGGTGAATATGGGAGATAAGAACAGAAAAAGTGGCGTGATAAGATCTGCCAGCAGTTACATACTCCACGAAAAGTATAACCCTAACAGTAGTGCCAGTGATATTGGGTTAATAAAGATGTCTAGGCCAGTGGTGTTCAATTCTAAAATAAGCCGAGTTGCTATCATGAAGAAACCTCCATACAATGAAGCAGCGAGTCTTGCTGGTTGGGGAATGATTGATGTAAGTATATAGGTGACATCACAGTGAAACTGGTTATAATGACATCAGCTATAATATGATAATAAAATTTTTGTAGCGATGATAGCTCAGTGGTTAGCGCGGTAGGTTCGCATGCCGAAGGGCGTGGGTTCAAACCCCAACAATGAGCTTGAGCTGCCGGTGAAGGAAAACATTGTGAGGAAACCATAGCATGGTGGTAGGGTACTTTCTAGTACTCGGCTGGCTAGCTGCCACCCTCAAGTTGAAAATCTGCCGCCAAGCATCTAATGGTGTGTTCCGGCAGCCTCACTTGAGAGCCAGTTCCATTCCAGGCTAGGTGTGCTTTACCATCTTCGACCACACCTTCACTTAACATCAGGTGAGCTGTGGTCAAAACAACTAGCCTGTCAACAATAAAAAAAAAAAAAAAAAGATCGGTTTTAACGACAAAGCGTCATACTGTTTCACAAAAAAAACACAATTTTAAATCTTATTCTTATGATGTAGGATTTCTTATTAATAGCTTACGCATTTCTCCCGCCCTGCCCGTGTATCAAGCCAGTTTCTCCTTGAATTTAAATATTTTACTGGACTTATAGCAGGATTTACAATAATAATTATATTATTACTTTTGTAACAAAATCTAGCCCCAAGTAGATATAGTATGGGAACCAGATAACTAATAGAAAACTGAAAAATATTTTTTGGTAAATAAATACTTGTTAAATACGAGCATTAATTAGCTCAGAGTTCAGTTAGGTTAGTAAATTAAAGAAACATATCGATGTTATTAGTGTTTGATAACGAATTTTATAGGAAAAAACCAAAGTACAAGCCACAAACCTCAAGTCAGTTGACCAACTAGTGTGGAGATATGCCTCTTGCCGGGAAATGTTTGGCGAACTGCCCAGAGGAACTATCTGTGCGAGCAGTAAAATACGACAAAATTACGCTGCACAGTAAGTATTAATTCTCCAGGATATTTTGTATTAGCTTAAAGGTTTTTACCACCCACGAAAATTTTTTCATAATTTCTCTGTAACACTAATTCTAATGTTAACGTGGACAAAGTGGTAAGCTAGTTTATTACTATACATATAGGTTCATCTACATCTACACTTTTTGTTTTGTAAAATATACTTATCAGAGGTCGGCTCTGGGAAACAGAATTCCTTGTCTGGAGTCTGACAGATTGCATGTATATCATTTATGTAATTTCATTGTTATTTTGAATTAAATAAATTGAAATTAATTAAATATATATGCCAGCCGAAAAGAAAATTTAAAGAGGAAAGATTAAATTATTTTTTTTCATGGTTTGTATTACCGTAGACCGTAGTAAGTAGTTTCGACTACTGGACCGATCTAAATAATTCTTTCTTCATTGGAATGCTACGTCGTCACATGGGCTATATTGATATTGTTAATCGAGTTCTGTTTACCCGTGCGAAGTCGGGACGAGCCGCTAGTATAATAATAATTTTAATCGTGTTTCAGGGGTGATTCAGGGTCCGGCTTGGTCGTCCGAGACTATATTCAAATTGGGCTTGTATCCTACAAGATACCCAAATTGGCTAACAACGTCATCGTCTACACCGATATCGGCTACTACTATGATTGGATCGTTCATAATGTTCATAGGATTATCTGTTCCACATAAATTGTCGTTTAGAATAGTTATTACATTTAATGGTGACATTTGAATTATATCCTCTTGTTTCCATTTTAATTATACGGATGCAGTTAGACGACGTGAAACATTTCTTGTGTGTTCATTTAAGCTAATCTACTCTCTACCTCTATTGACTAGGCCACAATATTCAGTTCTTCATAATTTTATCTAACCGCTCGGAGGCCGCGCGTCAATCGCGTCATGTAGGCGCGAAGTAATTCGTATCTAATAAACGCGCTCTCAGAGATTACTGGCGTTTGATTAGACCGGATATTGTGACTATGGTTTAGGTCATATCTGGTGACCTTTTTCAGGGAATCAGAGCAGAGTACGAAACGCACGCGGCCTCATACCACTGCGCACACAAAAAAATTAAGACAAAGAGTGTAATTTTCTGGTTTAATTGAGTAATTTTGAATTGTTTTGTTTGATGTAATAATAATAAAATTAGTGACTTTCAGTCTTATCAGATGCCTTTTCTTTGTACGTCAGTTTTAAAGTTAGTTTATTTGTTATAGCTTACAACTTAACAATAAAAGGTTAAGGTTAAGGTTAAGGTTGCCTGGAAGAGATCGCTTTTAGCGATAAGGCCGCCAATTGTTACATTAGTTTTAAGTCTTTATTTTTATATTTTTCTGTAATTTGGTGTATTCAATAAAGAGTTATATTATTATTATTATATATTATTATTATTAATAAAAAATAGAATTATAAACAATCATAAATGTTGAATGTGTTTAAATACCAGCCAAATGCCAAATACCAGCTTGAGGCATTGGAGTCTTGAGAAACGTGCTAAGAGGCTCATAAGCAACGATTCGCTTGTTCGGAAAAGGCTTCAAAGCCTTGAACATCGACGGAAAGTGTTCTACCGGATACATTATGAAGAGTGCGCTTCAGACCTACATGACCTAATCCCCTGCCCATTCTACTATCGAACAGCCAGGAGCTTTAAAAAGCGACCCCGCTTTATGGTTGATGCTCCAAAAGCTCGAAATAAGCGGTTTGATTCCACCTTCTTCATACGTACCGCTAAACATTGGAATCTGCTGCCCGAGTGGGTGTTCCCCAATGAATATACAAATACACATTTGTTTAGGAATATAATTTAGTACAAAACCTTACTGTAATTTACATAATGATGTGGTAATTATATTCTGTTGTGTGTATCGAAATAAATAAATAAAAAAAAAATATATATATAGTCTGGGTTCCTTCAAGTCGCGTGTGAATCGGTTTCTTCTAGGCAAGCGTGCTCCACTGTAGACCGCATCTTCGCTTAACATCAGGCGGGATGGCGGTCAAACGCAAGCATATATATTATTAAAAAAAAAAAATTAGTATTTCTCATGCTGAAACTTTCTTTTGAAAATGAATGCATTTACATTATACTTTTCTTACTACTAGTTAGGACAGTCATTTGTTCGCATACATGTTATACTTTTGAGATTCATCACAAAGCTTCCTATAATAATATTATCTTTCTTCACATAAACATGTACATTATAAAAACAAAAAACCCTAAATACCTGCTATTTACAATTCAATTTATTGCTACATAATTATACAAAAAAAATATCGTCGGACATTATACACACAGCGCCATCTGACCCCAAACTAAGCAAAGCTTGTAAGAAAGTCGGATAACTGATATGATTGCTTAAATACTTTTTTGTTGTTGTAAATACATACTTATAATAAAACACAGAACACCCAGACACAGAACAAACATTTGTAAACAAATATATAGTTAATCTAACAACCTCACGTTGGATGGAAAAGCAACTAAAATGCCGGCGGCCAATGCTAAGCTTTTAAAGTAAATAAATTCTAGCATTTTGAACGTTTAGCTAGTTTCCCACTATAAATGTTGGGCGGCCAACCCCAAATGTATATTATATAATGTATGGTATTACTAAGCATACAAAATATCTATTCCACTAATATTATAAAAGTTTAGATGGATGGACGGATGGGTGTTTATTCTTTCACGGAAAACTATTGAACGAATTTGGATAAAATTTGGTATGAAAGTAGCTGAGACCCTGGATTAACACGTAGGCTACTTTTTACCCCGAAAACATGTAGCGGGTAACACCGCGGGGCGCAACTAGTAAGACTATATAAATATGAGAAATTAGATTAGTCGTTTAGGTATCTTAAATATCAAATGGAGTGCAAGTTAGTGTAGGCATGCGTATTATACACATATCATATTTCATAAACGTATTTTTGGACCTAAAAATACAATTGAAGTGATAGATTTAATACATTTTCTATTTTTACATTATAATAAATAACGTATGTTTTAATGTACTGAACAAACGAATAGCGGAGTTCTACTTTTACTATAAATATCGTAGGACTATACACACAGCTACATCAAGCCCCAAACTAAGCAGTTTGTGTGATGGAAGTCAGATAACTGATAGAATACGTAAATACTTTTTTTTTGTAAATACATATTTACAATACATACAAAACATAACAAATATTTGTTTATTCGCAAAATGTTTGCCCTGAGTGGGAATCGAACCCACGCCCTATAGCTCTAAAGGCAGATATACTACCAATGAGCCAACGGGGCTGCCAATAAAGATGTATTGTGTGAATATTTCGGTATTAGCGTATTATATAAGCAGTTAATTTTATTATGAACCTGACGCGGTTTTAATACATTTTTGTTTTATCCAAACGAGATTACGCCATTCATAAAATTTTCATGTCTGATTAAGTTAGATATTCCAAATGCTGTTTTGGTCACAAACAGTGGCCTTTTTAAAGGAGTTAATCAAGTGAACGAAACACGCTTCGCCTCGTTTTAACTCTCACGTTGCTTGCTTGTTCGAAGCACGACGTAGCCATGTGCGTTGTGACCTAATCAAACGTGCCTAATCTCATAAAACAAAACAAAAATCAGCTAGTTTTTATTTGACCATCAAATATTAATGATTATTTTTCCGACCCAAATATCGACCAATAGAATTGCACCATTCGACGTCACGTGGTACAACCTACATGGTATTATACTGATAATTTTTTGAAAATTTTCTCGTTGTACCACGTGACGTCGAATGGTGCAATTCTATTGGCCGACATTTGGGACGGAAAAATAATCCCCCGAATACCACACGAGCTTCAAAATTATCTGGCATTTCCCTCAAGGTTCCCTGCAAACAAATAAAGTCGTCAAGTTTTTCAGGTTAAAAAATCACTCGCGCTTCTTCGCGCTTGTGATTTTTTAACCTGAAAAACTTGACTCCTTCATTTGTTTGCAACGAACCTATCGGGAAATACCCGATAATTTTGAAGCTCTTGTGGTATTATAAGTGATTATTTTTCCGACCCAAATATCGACCAATAGAATTGCACCATTCGACGTCACGTGGTACAACCTACATGGTATTATACTGATAATTTTTTGAAAATTTTCTCTGGTAGTTGCTATATATAAAAAACAAAACATGATCCAGTCAAATTAACCACACGTCAAACTGACAGGTTGAATTCGTGACGTCGAATGGTGCAATTCTATTGGCCGACATTTGGGACGGAAAAATAATCCCCCGAATACCACACGAGCTTCAAAATTATCTGGCATTTCCCTCAAGGTTCCCTGCAAACAAATAAAGTCGTCAAGTTTTGAAAAACTTGACTCCTTCATTTGTTTGCAACGAACCTATCGGGAAATACCCGATAATTTTGAAGCTCTTGTGGTATAAGTGAAAAACTTCTCAATTAATTGATAAAACAATTGTTAAATTGATAAATGGATGAGAGCCTGTTACCACAAATTTGTCAAGTGCGTGCGATCGTTATGTTAGGGGTATATATTATTCTGAGCTTGTCTATGACCGTCCAAGCCAAGATGGAAGGTTTCATAGTAGGAGGTTCCCGCGCTGTAATCACAAAATACCCTTATACAGCGTTCATGTCAGCGAGCTGCTTTGTCGACGAGGATATGATACTCAACTGGTCATGCGGCGCATCGATTCTGAATCAGAAAATTCTTCTTACGGCGGGACATTGCGTCTACTCTTGCAGAACTGGAACATACATCACAATCCATTTGGCCAGTGTAAATAAAATGAAAGGCAAATTAAGATCCGCGAGCAGCTACATTCTGCATGAAAAGTACGAACCCTTCTCTAACAGTTATGATATAGCTATGATAAAAATGGCACAGCCGGTGAAATTTGACTCCATGTTAAGCCGTGTGGCGATTATAAAGAATCCTCCATATGAGGAACCGGGGAATCTTGCTGGATGGGGAGCAGTCGACGTAAGTTCACATACTAGTTTTTTTATCATTATGAAATGAATAAGGCTAAGGTACGAATTATGTAAGATGTAGCCAGCCAGGCCAGCCTATGACCAACGCAACTGTGAACCTTAAGGTGGTTCGATTTCCATATGAACAAGTTTTTGCCATTTATGGACAAATGAAGCATAATTTTACAGTGAAATCACAGCTACTGGCATTTATTTTGGTCTTTACACAATTGTCACAATTGCTTGAATGAAATAGTAGATTATGCTAATAATAATCTACTGTTTTATTAAATGAATTGAGATTTATGCCTATGATTTATTTAAAATAAATGCCAGTACCTGTGATTTCACTGTAAAATTATGCTCCGTTTGTTCATAAATCGAAAAAACATATTTGTATGGAAATCGAACCACCTTAATGCGCAGGACGACGATTTTCGGTCCGTAGCGCCCAACAGGAATTGCAATAAGAAGCTCACAGTACGGGTACGGCTTATATTGAATCATTCGTGCATTTAAGTTTGACATTTATTAATTTATTTTTGTATTCTATTTTATTTTTAAGTTGATAGTGATTATTATCATTGAGTGTTCATGGTATATATTTAGTTTATTTCCGCTTAACAGTCGTTTTAGTTACAACAGTGATGAGAATTTAAATTTAATTAACTTGACAACAATTTAAAAGGATTGACTTTAGTAGGACTTATTTTGATTACAACAATAAAGAAAAATGTAAAAAAAGAACAGTGAACATAAAAAAAACATTATTGATTGAAAAGTACATAATATGTAAAATATATAACTATACAATTAATTTTTAGACGATGCCTTTTGACGGTAACTGCGATTTGCACTTAATTTTTTTTTCTTTCAAGGTTTATAACAAACAACAAACCGATTTATTGATAGAAATTGACCAAAAAGTGTGGGATCGCAAGGCTTGTTTAAGGCTATTTATCACCATGCCCATAGGAACTATCTGTGCAAGCAGTAAAAATCTAAAAAGCTATGCAGCGATGTAAGTACCTATTGATAAATTTCGTCAGCATCAATAGTAGCGATGATAGCTCAGTGGTTAGCGCGGTAAGTTCGCATGCCGAAGGGCGTGGGTTCAAACCCCAACAATGAGCTTGAGCTGCCAGTGAAGGAAAACATAGTGAGGAACCATAGCATGGTGGTAGGGTACTTTCTAGTACTCGGCTGGCTAGCTACCACCCTCAAGTTGAAAATGTGCCGCCAAGCATCTAACGGTGTGTTCCGGCAGCCTCACTTGAGAGCCAGTGCCATTCCAGGCTAGGTGTGCTTTACCATCTTCGATCACACCTTCTAACTTCAGGTAAGCTGTGATCAAACACCTAGCCTATCAACCAATTTTTTAGAGATAATCTTAAAGCTTTTAAGCAAAACTCATTTTAAAGCAGTAAACAGCAAGTGATATATAATCTTGGTAACATTTCTGACTAAACCAATGCTCTCAAAACACGATTTCGATAAATTTACTCTATAAAACAAGACAAATCTATTAAAGGTTACGCACAATATTTTGTTAAATGGTACTGTAGTCGTTCATTACATTGAAAGAGTCGATGATTCGTCTCAATAGCTCTGTAATTTCGCTAGCTACAACACCTTTGAAACATAGTAATGTTTACATACTACTGATTGGTGTCAGAATAACTGGTAATGCTGTGGACAACCTAGACTATTTCCTGCTAAAGAGGTGCCTACATATGCTATCGTTATGCTACAGAACCATAAGACTTTGTTTCATATTTTTCAGTGGAGATTCAGGGTCCGCGCTGACGGTCCGAGGTTACATTCAGATCGGGCTGGTCTCCTACAAAGTACCCAGCATCGCCGCCAATGTCATTGTCTATACTGATATTGGTTTTCACTATGAATGGATCAGATTCAACGCCCGCAGACTGTACTGCTCTTATGGCATAATTGTTAGGTTAAAAAAGTAAACAATCCTGACTGTCATACTTCGAAATACTTTTTTATCCAAACCTCATCAATGTATTGGTCAGCGCCTTATATGTAAATAAGTTTTCTTCCTAAGAAAGAAAGATTCTTTAAAAATTTCACATAAACCTCCTGATGACCTAACTCTCGAGTGGTATGCGGAGTGTAAGAGAAACGTTCCTGAAAACAAAGACAGATGAGAGTGTTTACACCACTAATCTAAAAATAAAACAAAGTCACTGTTCGCGTCTGTTTTATTTGTTTCTCCGCTTATTTCTTCTAAACCATGAAACGGACTTTATATTACGTATTTTTTTAACAGAAAGTTTATATATGCAATACTAGCAACTTTGTCCACGAGGAATTTAGCAAAAAAATGTTTGTTCAGCTCGCAAAGTTTACACAAAGTTAATAATTCTGTATTTCTCGCAAGTATTTATTCTTCTCTTTAATCTAATTTAACCTAACATTTTCCGGTATAGTGAGTGATATCTTTCTTTTTTTATTTAGGGAAATAGTTAATATAAAACGCAGTCACTGTCCGCGTCTGTCTTCTTCTCCGCTTACTTCTTCTAAGCCATACAACAGATTTTGATACAGGTTTCACTGTCAATTAGTTTATTTTACGTAAAAAATATTGAGATGTGTTGATACAAATCCCAATTTTTTTTGTAGTAAAAAAATATCGAAGAGTTATATTTTAGTGTAATTCCGCTTAAAGGTCGTTTTGATTGCGACAGTGACAAAGATTTAATTTAATTTGAAGACATTTTTAAATATTTGTTCGAAATATTCCTTAATCTCTAAAACCAAAATCCGACATAGACTTAAAATACTATAAAAAATATTTAATTAGAATGAGCTTACTGACTAAACCCTCAAGTTGAAAATTTGACGCCATGCACGTAACGGAACAGTCTAAGTTCATTTATATTTATTTAAAACAACGAATCTTATATACTTAGTAGATTTTATTTTAAAACTATATAAGAGTACTAATCAAGGTACTCAAGGTAGGTAGGTAGGTAGATACTACTCTGCAGTTGAGTTGAATGAAGTAGACGTTCGGGGCACGTCATTTAGTATGTACTACATACATTTCACTGATTAACTATTGTACTAAGTCTTGCTCTCCCAAGAGTAGTAAAAAGGAGACAACGTCCTATGTAACAATAAATATTTTTTGAAATTATAAACGACCTCAGATTTACCTCCAATTTTACTGCCTATGTTCACTAAGCCTACAGATTTTTCAGAACTTATGAAATTCATAATAATCTGTAGGTACAATATATCCAAATCAAAGTGCTGGCTTCAGAGAGCACACGATGAAAGCTGTGCATATGTCCGCGGAAGTCACCGTGAAATTAAAGTTATTCGAGCATTCAAATGATTTCCTCCACAATACCAAACTCATTAATTATTTGAGAGACTTTATTCACGATTTTATAAAGACTCAGTACATTAATTAATGTTAATCTTAGTATTCTGCTTATTGAGAACGGCAGTTACCATCCGTACTGCAATGGAAGGTTTTATTGTCGGAGGTGAATACGCAAATATCAGGGATCATCCTCATTCTGCGTTTCTGGGGATAGAATGCATAACTCGAACTGATGGCCGCGCAGGGTGGGGATGTGGATCATCAATCATAAACCAGAGGGTTCTACTTACGGCAGCTCACTGCATCGCTGAATGCTATTATGAAACGCATATAGCAGTTCGCCTGGGTAAATCAAATAGGGAAAAAGGCATATTAAGGTCTTCTAGCGGTTTCCTTGTTCACGAACGTTATGATGATGCTACCTGTGATTTTGATATCGGTTTGGTGAAGATGTCACGGCCTGTGAAGTTCAATTTTAAAATCAGCCGCGTGGCTATCATGAAAGTGCCTCCGTACAGAGAAAAGGCAGTTATTGCTGGATGGGGATTAAATAATGTGAGTTTATTTACAACGCTATTTTTAAGGCGCTAAAGTGGCATATAGGTTAACAGGGCCGTTGGTCGTTAAGCTGCGAGATGTGTTGACAACGACGAAAATAAAACTTTTCATCTCGAGTCACGCCAACATGACGCGAGTGTTTGCAACATGTAGGTATGTAGGTACTTTCATTACATTGTTGTAATAAGTTTCAATTTAAAGTCATTAAAATAGTATTAAATCGTACACTTATATGACAGGCGTTGGTAGAGTGAAAGATCTTATTATTTCGGCCCATGATAAACTCGTACTACCTCATCAGTGAGTTGAGATTATTTGTGAATTTAGCTGGACAAGGGCACAATCGCCACCACATCAATAAGAGGAACCAAAGAGATCTCCCTTATTCAAGTTCTTCCATTTCGCACTGTTCCTGATCTCCCAAGTACAGTCACAGTACCTACATTGAACAGCTTTGAAGAATCGTTCGATATAATTATGTATAGTTCTAATTAAATAAGTTGCTATAACAGATTTAATTATTCTGCTTCTGGTAGCGTTTGCCAAATTTTGCAATTTAGACCGGTAGATAGGTTTTGTTTTGTAGGACATTGCTTTAGTAGGGAAAATATTACAAAAACCAAACAGATAATCACGTTCAAATTTAAAATCGTTTCTGTGATTTTGCAGGTTCATGACGCAACTTCCACCCCTGACCTAAAGGAAGTCGAACAAGTAGTGTGGAGACGAAAAGAATGTCTCCAAAAATTTGGCAACATGCCCAGAGGGACTATTTGTGCAAGCAGCAAGAGCGGTCTAGAATACGTCGCACAGTAAGTAGGTTTACTTAAAATCACTTTTAAAACGCGTTATAAGTTTATTTGTTTTCTAACAGTTTGTTAGTAACACTTTATTTGTTTTCTAGGGGAGACTCTGGGTCCGGCCTGATCGTTAGAGGCTACATACAGATTGGGTTGGTCTCGTACAAGGTAAACAATGTAAGTCTACACATTATCGTCTACACTGACATAGGGTACCATTACAACTGGATTGTATACAACACTCGGAAACTTTTCTGTTTTATTGAAAATTAAACGTTACAAGTGACATCGACTTCGCGTTTTATGCTTATTTCTAAGAAATTCTATATTATATATAGCTCTTCGTCGTGTCCTCAATTGTCTGACTTACTCATTTTCACATTTCTGAATTATGATACAAAAAGAGTCACGATAGCACCTGCTTCAGCACGGCATGGAACCCCGAGACGTTGGCATGTTTCAAGGTATCTTACCCGCACTTACATAATATATGATTCATCAAATGTGAAGTACTTATAAATCCCAGTAAGGATAACAACTCCGATGATTTGCATGGCATATTTTGTATGGTAAATCGAGGCATCATCGCAACAGGACTAAGCCCCTAATTGAAAAAAAAGACTGTCCGAACCAGCCCTGTTTTTATAAACTATCCCACAACTGGGTGCGGACCTTTTTTGGAAGCAAATTTGTTTTAACGCGTATAAATCCGCATTGGTCACTATTTTGCTTGATAATGAGCGATGACGACGGGGATGATAAACGACGAAGACAAAGCTCGCAGAATTAGGAGATGCCTTTTTTCTGACCTTGAAAAGACCTAGAATATCCCTAACCTAATATAATATATATTTTAACTCAAGAAACAAGAAAATCGGTATTTGAAGATGTTTGAAGATTCTATCCGTTCCCAAGAGTGTACTGAAAAATTAAAATGACCATGTCGTGTGAAATCAGCGCAGCGTAAAAAATCATTAAACAACGGAGAAGTCGATAAACCCAACTTAATTTTGTTATAAAAAGAGAAATTAAATTAATTCCTAATCGATCATTAAATTGTTATTCGAAAGTTAATTAGTTAATCGATAAGAGTGTTCAACTCTCCTCCAAGTATTTTTTGGCGCTCGCAATGTTCATGTTATGTACATTCTTAAGTACGGCTTTGTCTGTCCACGCTCGAATGGAAGGTTATATAGTAGGAGGATCTAAGACGGCAATCAACAGATACCCTCACTCTGCATTCTTATCTGTAAGATGTTTTAAAGAACAACAAGAGGCAATCAGGTGGGTATGTGGATCTTCTATCTTGAACCAGAAAATTCTTCTAACGGCAGGGCACTGCTTATACTCATGTATCGCTGGTACAACTGTCTGGGTCAACATGGGAGATGAACATAGAGAAGACGGCATTATAAGAAATGCTAACGGATTTCTTATACACGAGAAGTATAATGACGATCTGAGCGCCTATGATATTGGTTTGGTAAAAATGAGGAGGCCGGTGACGTTTACCTCGAAGATTAGCCGTGTGGCGATCTTAAAAAAGCCTCCTTACAATGAGCAAGCGAACCTGGCCGGGTGGGGACAGATTAATGTAAGTTGATTTTCTAAGCATGTTGTTTCTACTTTTTTATTTGTACAGTACATAGATGGAATTACCTTCTCCTCCTCCTCTCTCCTCCTGCTTACTTGTTTGATGAATCCAGACTTTTTCAAGGTCAAAGTGACAAACTGATATGCATGTCTTTTTTATTTCGTTTGAGCAACATCTCGCCTGATGTTTAATAAAGATGCGGTCTATGATGGAGCATGCTTGCTTGTCACTAGTCCCTTTTAGGAATTAGCATAATATTTTAGTCAAAAACATTAACATGATATCAAAAATTAATATCTAACTATATCAGAATGGAATAAAGCGTCCAAAAAGTGTTCCAATTTGTTTTTTTTTTGTGTTAAAGTGACGAAATATTATATCAATAAAAATAAACGCTTAATTTTTAGGAAAAAACTAGAACGCCAGGTATGCTTCTAAAAGATGTAGATCAAATGGTATTGAAACATGCTGACTGTCAAAATCTGTTCGGTAAATTACCAAAAGGAACCATATGTGCTAGCAGTGACAAAAATAGTGGTTACGCTGCGGCGTAAGTAATTTTTGTTTAATAAGTAATGCAAAAAATAAGCAAGATGCTCTTATGATGGTAAAAACTTAATTCTACCCATGATCAGCAGCAGCACCCAGAACTTTGAGAAGATAACAAAAAGGGCATAGCTGCTTCAAAACGTTACTTAGAAACATTGTTGGTTAGTCTCATTAACATAATTTTCAGTAACCTTCAAACCGGAACACAGTAATGTTTACACAATACTGCTTGGTAGCAGAAAGTCAAAATTACTGCGAGATACGCGAGTAAACTGCCGAACGCTAAAAAAGTTATCTGATATATATTATTATCTTTCTGATGGGTAACAGCAGGTAGTGTCGATAGCCACGACATTTTAATAGTTGTAGCCGAAAATTTTTTGACATTTGTTACTGAGAAACCATTGTGAAATCTACCATAGCGATACTATTTTGAACAAAAAAAGAAGGTAACAAAAACTGTATGTTGAAATATTATTTTCAGAGGAGATTCAGGTTCTGGCCTGGTCGTCCGCGGCTACATTCAGATTGGACTGGTGTCCTTCAAGAAACCTTCAACGTCTGAAAACATTATTATCTACACCGATGTAGGCTACTACTATGACTGGATCACATACAATGCTCACAGACTTTATTGTTTTACCAAACTTTAGGGTAAGCTTTGTTCTAAACAAGCAAAACTTAACCACCGACTACCACAAACATTAAAACTGATTCAGTGGGTGGTATTGTCATCGTCATTGCTGGCGCTGCGATCCAAAATGCGTCCTACGACGCTAAACGATGCGAAGGTACCATCTTTTCGATTTTAATTACTTGTTGCATAGTATCAAACCCGAGCTCTTGGAGATCTTTAAACTAATAATTCGTCTTTGTATTTACATACGAATATATACTTAGTAGGGTCAATAGGCCTTCTGCCCTCCGGCTGTCCGAGATACGCTCTTTTAACGGTAAAGATATTCCTTCATCTTCTTTGTATGTCCAACACAACAAAGTCTATGGTATTTATTTCACCAATGATTTTGGGTTCCACCTACAGCTTTTCAATATTAACAATTCCAACGGATCCTACAACAGCCGTCATCATGCTTAGTCAAAGTATTTTGCATTCAGAAACCTTTTTTCCTCTTTTTGTGTTAGAGTTCAGGATTCACTGCCGTATATTTTAATCGGTCGAATGATCGTCTTGTAAATGTGGATCTTTGTGCTTTTGCTGAGAAGTCTGGACACCAAAACATTAAATAATGCCATACTACAGCGAAGGATATGTTTTCTCCGAATTTCAATTTTATCTTCCCATGTGGTTGGTTGGTGGGTGAGAATAAATAAAATGATTAAATACATATTAAATACATATTTTGGACACCACAGTGTTTTATTACCGAATAGGGTTACGTTAGTGCCGCCAACTCGGGTGATAGTAGATACCTAAGCGAAGATGCGGCTTACGATGGAGCATGTAAGCTTACCTGCAGCATCCAGATAGTATCAGGGTATCTGATATTTCAGGGCAGCAAATTCCACTGTACAGCGTTGTGTATAAGTTGAATCAAATCGTTTTGTAACACCGGCAATGAAACCGTGTCGCTTTTTAGAACTCATGGCAGTCCGATGGTAGAATGGGCAGAGAGAAATTAGATCATGCAGATCTGAAGTGTACCTACCTACTCTCCAAAATGAATTGGATAGAAATCCAATAGACTAGCAACGTCGATGCTCAAGGCTTTTTATCCGAGTTTGAAGAAGGGAATCATGATTACAAAGTTTCTTGACACGCTTAGAATAGACTCCAACGCCAAACTGGTTCTTAACCAAACCGTCCCAAAAGTAAAAACTATATCTAAGGAATAGCTCCTTAGATCTATCATGCATGATCGAAATTGTGATTGTGAACCTGTATCAAGAATCAATAGCATATTTCATCATCGATAGTAAAGTAATAGCATCATATATCAATAGTATTTTACCTAAGATGGGTTATTTATTATAATAATCTGGTTCCTAAGTAAAACAAAGTAAAAAAATGGTAAATTTATTGTTCTTCTTTTTTTTGTTTACATAAATTTATTGTTCTCGGTTTAGTAATACTAGTAGTAATTAAATAAGCCTTGGCTCACACCAAGACTTATTTCATTACAGAAATTATATGCACCGCTCACAAATCACAAATATGCCAATTTAGTCACTTTGCGTAGACCAACCTAAAAAACTTGTAACTTTCTATTTTCATTTAAATTAACGCTACACACAAAATACATGGTTTGCTTTTTGTATTTAACAATGAAACTCCGGTTATTTAATTTAGCTCAATGTTATTAAAGTAAAATTCTTTAAAAAACTTACACACCGAAACGTACATTATTGAGAAAAATGATTCAAAAACAACCAGACTCTCTATTAAAAAATGCTTAATTAATTTAGACCAATAAAATTTTAATTTCGCCAAATCAAATCAGTCGTTTATGGTATCTATAGCAATGTGTAAGTCATATTTGAAATTAATTTGAAACTACCACCTTTCTTTGGCCTTTATTTGGCTTTATTTGGCCTATAGTTCACCTGATGTCAAGTGGTTGGAAACAAGCTCTCAAGTGAACACAGTGCCTGAACACGCTGTTAGGTGCTTAGCGGCAAGTTTTTAACTTCAGAATGATAGCTAACCAGTCAACTACTTCTTAAGTACCCTTCAAACTTGATATGTTTTCTTCACGATATTTTCCTTTACCAGCAACTTATGCTCATTATTAGTGTTTGAAGCCTCGATCTCCGGCATGTGTCCGACCACCTAAATTTCCGCATTTACGGTCAATATATGCTCTCTACCAGTTGTTAGACATTTTCTATCGATTTAATAGTACTTATTATGTTCCGGTAATCTGTTTATTTTCAGAATGGTTTCCTTTTTTACAACGACAGACCTAATTTGTAATATCTTACGTGGCAAACAAGTGAAGTAACAAAACATGAGCTAGTGTTCCTATCAAAATATTCAATGACGATTCTGTCTTGTCAAGAACTTCAGCTTGCATTATGCTGACTCTATATGTATTACTGAGCATGGCTTCCGTCACTCAAGCTAAAATAGAAGCATTCATAGTCGGAGGTTCCTTAACTTCAATCAGCAAACACCCTCATTCGGCATTCCTGTTCATAAAATGTATTTACGAAAAACATGCGTCCAACTTTATATGTGGTTCTTCAATCTTGAACCCGATAATTCTTCTCACGGCAGGACATTGCGTCGGCCCTTGCAATGTAACAACGCGTATCACAGTCAATATGGGAAGTGAACATAGACTAAATGGCACTTTAAGAACTGTGAACGGATTCGTAGCGCACAGAAACTATGACTCGTTTACGTTATCGTGTGACATTGCTTTGGTAAGAATGTCACGTCCAGTGGAGCTCAGTTCGATGATCAGTCGCGTAGCTATCATGCCAATGCCTCCTTACAGTGAACCAGCTAGCGTTGCGGGATGGGGGCGTTCTGACGTAAGTTCACCTTTTTCGTTTTCTCGACCTCAAAGGCCTTGAGTACCATCGAAGAGTTGCTAGCTTCTCGGTTATTTACTGGATACATTTCGACCGTGTGGCCTAGAACTACACAGTTTGGTGTACCTGTGCCTTTTCACAACCAGGCGGCCAGATGAAGGTGACCTAAGCGTCATGCGTACATGGTGGATGAATTCCACGTACGCACAAAACGTTTCAATTTTTCAGTTCAATCTGTGTCTTCAAATCCAGCGTTAATAGGTTCCTAGGAGGTAAACGTGACTAAACTAAACTACTACTTAACATCAGGCAGTGTCGTTAAACTCATAGTGATGATAGCTCAGTGGTAAGCGCGGTCGGTTCACACGCTGAAGGACGTGGATTGCGGGTAAAAGAATCGTGTTCATCGTGAGGAAACCATACTCGTAGTATGGTGGTAGAGTACTTTCTCGTACTCGGTTGACTAGCTACTAGCCAGCTATTCGCGTTTTTTTTTTGACAGGCTACGATTTTGAATGCAGCCTGATGTTAATTAACAGTGTGGTCGACGCTGGTAAACACACCTAACTTGGAATGAAACATTCATAATAAGCCATTTAATAAAACAAATTTGATGTTTTCCTTAGGACGAACCCGATACAGAAAGTGTATTTCTAAAAGAATTGGATCAAAAATTATTGAAGAATTCTAAATGTCGGCAGCTGTTCGGTGGCTTGCCCAGAGGAATTGTTTGTGCAGCCAGCGACAGTGAGGAAGAATATGCAGCACCGTAAGTACTTAGTATAAAAAAAATATACACTACGCAACGGAACTAAAAGAAAACAGAAACTTCACAATCTTTAAATGTCAATTTATTAAACCTTTAAACTGCATTTAAAATTCATTGGAATCAAGTAGTCATGATTAGTAGGCGATTTTTTTTCCATAAAAGAACTTTAAAATGCTCTAAATGTGTAATATGAAGCGTCGATAAAATATATCATCATCATCAGCCTATCGAAGTCCACTGCTGGGTATAGGCCTCTCCTAAGGCACGCCACTCAATCAAAGCCTGATCTTTGGCTACTCGTTTTCATCCACCGCCAGCTGTCTTACGTATATTGTCACTCTATTGAGTCTCAGGGCGTCCTACGCTACGTTTGCCAATTCGCGGTCTCCACCCCAGAACACGTTATCGGTTCTGCGACAGATATGTCCAGCCCATTGCCACTTCAGCATGCTAATACGCTATATATCCATATATGAGAATATATATTACATATATGTAATATATGTTACATATATATGTAATATATATTATCATTATTGACACACACCGTCTTTTTCTTCCTTGAATCCTTTCCGTCCTAAGGTTGCCAGTAAGAGATCGCTTGGGTTAATAAATGTTTCTTTTCTTTCTTTCTTAAAATTTGGCGACTTTAACGCTCCAAGCCTATTACTTATTAGAACACCTATTAATTAAGTTTATTTTTCTTCTGTATATAATGATCGGATTCTTTGGTGTGTACAATTAAGAGTTAATAAATTAATCAATCTTTCAGTCTTTCTTCCACTTTCCGGATCTCTATGTTTGTATCTAGTTTATTTTTATGTCGCAGCGACCCAAAATGTGTGTTGGCAAGCACAATCGGTTTAATACTTACAAGATATTGTTTTTTTATTTCAGGGGAGATTCAGGGTCAGCTCTGGTGGTTCGGGGCTACATTCAGATAGGGCTAGTCTCTTTCAAGAGGCCTGCAACGGCTAATTATATTATCATCTACACGGACGTCGGCTATTACTATAACTGGATTTCATATAACGTTCACAAACTTTACTGTAAAAACTAAATAGTTTACGATCACTTCCTGAGGCCTGATTTCTAATCATTCGCATGAGAACAGACTCCAAACAAGAGGAGGTTCTCAATTTAGATGTATTTTTGAAATCATTTGTTACCTCAAAAAATATTTTTGAATTGAAAGGATATAACTTTCTTCATATTGGTCCCATAGAAATTTCATCATATATACCTTATACCTTAAACCTAGCCTGGGCTTAGGGATAAACAACCGGTTTTTTTTTTTTGTATAACAAATATATATGTAACTTTCGATCGATAACTTATACAAATGATTTAGCTTCAGAGTTAAGAAAGAAATACATTATACATATTATTAATTATGTTTTTTATTTATAAAAAGAGTGATAGACGGGCAGACGGTTTGCCTGATGGTAAACTCACCGCTGCCTATGATGATCTGCAAGGGTTTAGTCGATGCATTTCCAACTCAGAGAGCAAGGTGCCCTTTTTTAAAACGCTCTAGAGTAGCAATAGCTCTGTGGTTAGCGCGGGCAGTTCACACGCCGAAGGCCATGGGTTCAAACCCCAATAAATGAAAAAATCGTGAGGAAACCATTGCACGGTGTTAGGGTACATGTATTTACAACAACAAAAAGTATGTAAGTAGTCTATGAGTCATCTGGTTCCCATAGTACAAGCTTTGCTAGCTTTGGGGCTAGATGGCGTTGTATGAAATGTCCTCCAATATTTATTGTTGCTGTTATTTAAACAATATCGTATTATTATTAAGCGATAGTGACCAACCGTTACCAATTGTTTGTGATTATGATATATCGTTAAATAAATCTTAAAGCACCTGCTCACAGCTTCTTTAAAGCTCAAGCAATAAAATTAATCCGTTGTATGTTTTTCTAATAAAATTATTATCAAACATTTGTGCTCACTTCAGAAAATATTTAATTAAAAAACCTACGTTAACAACAATTACATCATAAAACGATAATTTAATTTAGTTTTCTTCCGTATGTACATAAAAACGTTAACATTCGTAAATCAAGTATTTCTTTCTGGTATAACGACAGACGTAATGCATTGCTACAATCGGACTCATTCAGATAAAACTCTGAACTGAGCAGAAACTGGATCGTTCGACTCTTTCGACAGTTCAGAAAGAACTTCTACATGTTGTAAATACTTAATGTTCTACATTAAGTATTTTTTATCTGAGTATGATGGTGGTAGCCCAGGCCCAAATGGAAGGTTTCAAAGTAGGAGAGTCAATAGCTTTAATGAGGAATTTCTCTCATTCTGCGTTCTTGTTTATCACTTGTATTTACGATAATCCGATAACTTATACATGTGGACCGCGTTGCGATCCTGAGGAATCCTGCTTACCATGAAACAGCGATAGTAGCTGGATGGGGTCGAACAGAAGTAAGTTTGCATATTTAAATATGATATGTGTAGGATTTTTCTTCTTCTCTATATGTACTTCATTAATTTTTAATAGTTCAACGACGGCCTTGTCATCTTGAGCGATTTCTTCTAGATAACCTTTAAATGGATAGAAATGATGGCACAGCTATGGCGGCGATGTAACTTGAGGGTAAGGCTAAGTAATAGATAAGTATCCTACCACCATGCTATGGTTACCTCACGATGTTTTTCTTTTAGCTTATTGTGGTTACCCACGTCCTTTGACGTATGAGCGAGAAAGCGCTAACCTATGAGCATTCATCGCTACAAAACATAAATGCACAAATGTAACGTAAAAATTGCTTTTTATGTTTTTATTTCAAAATGTGCGAATTCAGATGATTTCTGTCTTATTCCTTACAATAATTAATAATTAATCGCCCGTGAAAATGAATTGGGTACGTAATTAAATACGTAAGCGTAAGTAAATGACGCAAAAGCCAATCGTAATGAAACCAACTGAAATAGTAAACTTTGTATTTTCCTTGCAAAGGTGAAGTGAAAAGTTGTGTGTATTGCCAACGAAATAAAACATAGAATCCTTTGTTTACATCGGATTCACTTGCTAGACAAAAACACATCGCTATCTCTAGTATAACATAAAAATATTTATACTAACTACACTGGCAAGAACAGAATTGTATCAAACGATAAAAATATTAATATTTTTCAGACCATAGAAACTTAATTTTACAAATCAATCTTTAATTTTAATCTAGCGATATGCGTGTATAATGCTTCGAAGGTATATCGATAAGTGATATTCAATCCCATCCCAGCTTGGCATACACTTAAGCCGTGAATTATGTTGTTTCGATTTATATTACTAATCATGGCGGTGGTTACTCATGCCCAGATGGGTGGTTTTATAGTGGGAGACGTAATAACTTCAATTAACAAATACCCACATTCCGCTTTGCTCATGGTGAGATGTGTATATGGAGAAAATAAGATATCGACGACAATGTACATTTGCGGATCGTCTATCGTTAATCAGAGAATCCTGCTCACGGCTGCCCACTGCATAGTTCATTGCGTCAAACACGGAACGACTATGACAGTTAGTATGGGGCATGAGCATAGAGAAAACGGTGTCTTGAGATCGATTGATAGATTCGTGTGGCACGGGGCGTACAACGATTATACGCTAGCTTATGATATTGGTTTGATGAGGACCACAGAGGCTGTGCAGTTTAACTCTAAGATCAGCCGCGTTGCGATCATGGAGAACCCTCCATACCAAGAACCAGCGATGATAGCTGGATGGGGGATCACTAATGTAAGTTTAAGTGTTACTAGATTTATTGTGATTTCAAATCTAAGTGAGATCTTTTTGTCGTGGCTATACGAGTATAATACTTGAGTATGAAAGGAGATTTTAAGATAATGTAAATAAATTTTAGATGACATTTTGATATAGTGCTATCTATTGCCAAACTAAGCAAAGACTGATGTAACCAACATCATCTCGGCCGTAGGATGTTCACTGTTGGATATAGGCTGGCATAGGTTGGCTTACATCCAGTCTTTATGGAAGCGATAGTAATTTAATGTAGTTTAAAATTGGTTATATCAATGTTAGAGGCATGAAGTTGATTAGCATAAAGTTTTCACAGTAAGCGTATACCTTTTACAAAATTTATTGTAGTAAAAATCCGAGTACATACAAATAACATTTAACATATTTTCCCAATAAACAAATGTGAAACGAAATTCCATAGTGAGAAATTACGTTTTCATCTAGAATTAACGTTTACGTTTCGTTTTTACGTTTTGTAAACTTTGGCGTGGCAATAAAGAGTTCAATCAATTAATAACCTATCTTTTTTCAAGGCGTATTCAGAAGGCGTATACTTGAAAGATTTGAATAAGAAAGTGATGAAACGTGAAGACTGTGCTCAGCTGATGGGTCCCTTGCCTGTAGGGACTTTCTGCGCACGCAGTAAAAATGGCAAATATGTTGCGTCGTAAGTAGCTTCATTGGCCTCGCGGTTATGAATCTTGAAAGCACTTATGACTACTTCTTGATCACTCTTTGACGTGCGACTAGGCATATATTTGAAATTGGGAATTTTAGTCGTAGCTGCTTAAGTTTAAGCGATTGCGAAATTAGCGGATTTTCAACGTTTCCATTGATAAGGACGTCAGTAGAAACATAACAAACAAGTCCTTGTTGTCATGGAAATTTCAAAATTACTATAAAATAAAATGAAATGATATTCTATTATATGCTTTCTTAGCCTTTTCATCGTCATCCGCTTCTTTATCTTCCTTATTTTCTTAACAGCCCTGTTGGCCTGTTGGTAGTATATCTGCTTTAAGTGTAGGGCGTGAGTTCGATTCCCACCTTCAGGACAAACATTTAGTGGTACAAACAAATGTTTGTTCAGTGTCTTTATGTATAAAAGTTATGTATTTACAAAAAGTATTTATGTACCATAGAGGTTGTACACTTTATGTACCTATTCTATCAGTTATCTGACTTCCATCACATAAGCTCTGCTTAGCTTGGGGTCAGATGGCACTGTGTGGTAATGTCCTACGATATTTATTTATTTATTTCTAATTGCTTGTCTGTTATTATATTATGCTTTAATATAATTTTCAGGGGTGACTCAGGTTCTGCTCTGATAGTACGTGGCTACATCCAGATCGGACTTCTTTGCGGGAGCCGACCCTCAAAAGATATTAATATTGGCATGTACACTGACTTAGGATTTTTCTATAACTGGATCAAACATGAAGCTCACGATCTTTACTGCCATTCTAGCTGATCATTGCCTCAAGCTCTTGCCTGGGTTTGAAACAATATAAAACGGATACATTAATTTCAAAACAAACGGATAGATAGAATAAAACTTTATTGTACACCAAGGACACATGAAGATTTGACAGCCCAGTTGGCTCATTGGTAGTATATCTGCCTTGAGAGCTGTAGGGCGTGGGTTTGATTCCCACTCAGGGCAAAGATTTTGTGGATAAACAAATGTTTGTTCTGTGTCTGGGTGTTCTGTATGTATTATAAGTATGTAGTTACAAAAAAAAGTATTTATGTATTCTATCAGTTATCTGACTTCCATCACACAAGCTCTGCTTAGTTTATATTTATTTATTTATTTTAAGATTGTGTAGATTTACTATTAGTGTTATCAGCTGTGACTATCTCGCTTCAGGGCAAAGACTTCCCAACTCTTTTCACTTTTGATATTATCTATCCAGTTGTTGCAATGGTAGTCAAGTACGTTTTGTCATTTCTCTTTTGTCATATATTTATACATATTGCTTATGTATTTATAAAAATAAATTTTAGCTAAAAAGACATTTACTAGTTTAATTTATAGTTGTGTGCCTCAAAAATAAAGTGAAACCCTTTATAATAAAACTTCTTTGCCCGTCTATATGGCTAGGGTATTTCTTTCTGATCTAGAACAGCAATTCCCAAAGTATGGGTGGGCACCAAACAGCAATTCTTAAAGTACCTATGTGTACCAGTGGGTCGCAAGAGAATATTGAGAGGGCCATAAAAAAAGAACCGACTGGGCAAATTCGACGTATCAAGCTCATTACGATTAAAAGTAACTAAAATTGAAGTTACATTAATCTTTTTGTAAATTACAATAATATCTCTCCTTGGTTTATAAAGAAGAAAAAAAAACACTACGTAGTAAAACAAAAACACTATGGTTTTTGTGTTTTTTTGAGAGATGCATAGAATTTAGAAAAAGAAATTAGAATTTGTAAGATGAATAAAACAATAGTGCTACTACATCTCCCGTCTGTTCTTAAGCTGTAACGAGTTTTCCATTTTTCGGTGCCTAGAGAAGAGCCTAACATTTTTTATTTTCTGTACTTTTTTTTTTAATTTTTGGCTTGCACAATAAAGTTTGGGTATATTATTATCTATCTATAACCATGAAACATTTTTAGTAACCTAGAATAGGAAAGCGTAATCAAGATTAAGCTTTGTTTGAGCATTGATTACGTTCTACCATATTCAAGTTTTTTTTTTAAAGTAATTGACCAATATAGCCGTTATAGCTCAGTGTTTGTTTTTGTACAATTTCACACAAGAAGTCAGTGTCAACTACTGAAATTAAAAAATAACAACAGTGGTCCTGAAAGTATATTCAAAAGAAATAATTAAAAATTCTACATACATCCATAAAAATTACATAAAGTTTTATCCAACCATCGGAACATTAATTATCGAAAATCAAACGTTATTGAATCGATAAGAGCGTTTAATCACTCCAGTCGAATTCAGCGAGTCATTTGCGTGTGCGCTATGTTGGCTCTGTGTATATTACTGAGCATGGCCATGGCCATTCAGACCGAGATGGAAGGGTTCATAGTAGGCGGATCGTTTGCTGACATCAACGAATTCCCTCACTCTGCGTACCTGCTGATAAGCTGTACTTATGACCAAACGTTGAAGGTTAACTGGCGGTGTGGAGCGTCTATATTAAACCAGAGGATTCTCCTCACGGCAGCCCACTGCGTTCACGCCTGCAATATGACCACGCGTATAATGATCAACATGGGCAATGATCATCGGGAAAACGGCCTCAGAAGATTTTCAAGCGGATACCTCATACACGATAAGTTTGACCCAGATACGCTGATTTGTGATATTGCCATGGTGAAGATTTCAAGGCCGTTGAAGTTCAGTTCGAGAATTAGCCGTGTTGCGATCTTGCAGAGCCCTCCGTACAGGGAACCAGCGATAGTAGCTGGGTGGGGTATGGTTGATGTAAGTTTACATGTTATCTTTTGATGTATTTGATATGAAATTGATACATAATGAAATCGAAACATTTTATTTTCAGGAAAAACACAAAACACAAAGTTTGTTCCTTAATAAGTTGAACCAAAAAGTTATAAAGTATTCTGAATGTCAACAAATATTTGGAGAGCAGATGCCCATAGGAACAATTTGTGCCATTAGTGACACAGAAGAGGGCTTCGTTGCGATGTAAGTAGATATGTTTTAACCCCAGCTTCATAATATGTTGGTGACGGTGATCGTACCAGTGTTGGTAAAAATACTTATTTTTACTTGATATCTAAATGTTACTTTGTCTCCTGACTCAATTTAAAGAAGTCTGATTAAGATACCACCTTACATGCTTCTACAATTAGTACTGGGAAACGTATTAAAAAAATTAAATAAAAGCAGATCGTGGCTTACCATGCCGTAAAACCGTTGACTTTTAACTTTTTAAATAAGGAACCGGTATAAGAAAACTGGCCAAAACTGTAGGATTTAGACGATTGACGCCAACATTGCAAATTTAGTAGAGGCTTGCGTAGGCACCAAAATGTGGAGTGTACTTAGTAGTGTTGGGTTCCCGTATATCTAACGGGATGGTATTGTCAAACCACCTACGTAATCTATTTCACCTAGTTATTTAAACTAGAGGATTCAGCATAGAATCAAGGCTATGTCGCAAAGTAGTGCGATCGTGTGTATTCAGCAATAAAGATGAATTCAGAATTCTTATTTATTTGATACTTTATTTATTTATTGCAGACTTACAAAATAACATGTACAAAAGGATGACTTAATGCTAAAGCATTTTCTGCCAGCCATCCCCACAGTAAATAAAATATGGTTATAGGCGCGCATCACAACAAACATACGAATATTCATTCATAACATATGAAATGCTTTTTCTGAAAAATGATGTACGAAATAGAGCAAAAGTCTGTGTCCTATTTAAAATAGACATCCTAAAAGCACATCATAATGAGTTCCTATGTAGGTACATATCTATAATATAAGTTAAAATAAAAAATATATATAAATAACGTGACAGCCCTGTTGGGTCATTGGTAGCATGTCTGCTTCAAGAGCTGTGGAGCGTGGGTTCGATTCCCACCCAGGACAAGCATTTTGTGATATAAAACCAAATGTTTGTTCTGTGTCTGGGTGTACTGTATGTATTATAAGTATGTATTTACAAAAAAAAAAGTATTGAAGTATTCTATCAGTTATCTGACTCCCATAGTACAAGCTCTACTTAGTTTGGGGTCAGATGGCGTTGTGTGTAATGTCCTACGATATTTATTTTATTTATTTTTAACGTGTACATTTTAAAACCCAAGAAATCACAATTTCCTTAAATTAATTATTTATTTATGTAGTATGTAGCTATGTATATAACTTTCACGCAATGGCGAAATAAATTAATATGGCCTCGTCTGAACTAACTTCAATTCTAACCTTACAAAGTTTATTGTTATTCGGTTTCATTGTTCAATAACTTTCAGAGGAGATTCAGGTGCCGGTCTCTTGGTTCGTGGTTACATTCAGATCGGAATAGCTTCCTTCAAGGTGCCTTCAAAAGCTGAAAATGTTCTCATTTACACAGACGTAGGGTTCTTCTATGAATGGATCACTTTCAACGCTCAATGGCTGTACTGTAATCTTGACTAAAATGTATAAGTAAAAGTGTATTTTGAAGGTGGGGGAAAAAGTGGCCACAAATCTTATGGTTTTTTTAATTTCATAATAAAATATTTACTATCAAACCTTAATTTATTTTTTCCTGAGCAAGGTCTATATATAGAGTTCAGATTTTAATAGAGAAAGATACTTTTTTTTTTTTCTATTCACACCGTCACTTAACATCATTTAAGCTCTGAAAGCAGGTCTATAGACTTCCAAATGACTCTATAGGGCAGTCAAATTGCACCCTTGCGAAAACGGGACAGGTCGCTAGTCTTATTTCAAAAAGCATCATTGGATTTTCACAGCGTGAAGGCAGGTACGAGAAATATACTAATAGTTCGCTGCAGGCTTTTCTATGACGTCACGTGTTTGCAACGGCCTGCCACTGATACCAGCTGATAGCTTAATTGGTACACGCCTCATGCCGGTAGGGGGCGCGATAAGATACCAAGCTTGTTTTCATGCTTAACTTATATATGAAACCAAGCGTATAATTCGAAACAGTAAGCTTGTCCTAAGGCTGTTTAAAAGATCCACGACGTCCATTCGTCAATCCAACTTTGAATAGTAGCTGTATCTTGTATGTAGCTAGTTTATCCCATGAATATTAAAAATGTGAAAGTTTGTGAGTATGAATGTTTGTTACTTTTCATCCAAAAACTACAGAACGGATTTGTATGACATTTGGAACACAGATAGTTTATAACCTTGATTAACACATAGGATACTTTTTATCCCGAAAACATGTAGCGGGCAACACCGCAGGGCGCAAGCTAGTATTTCCATAAATTGATGCGTGTTTATGGCGAATTCTACAACAATATACAATAAGTTCAAAGTGTACTAACCCGCAGGGTAACGGGTAGCTACCACTCTTAAGTTGAAAATCTACCGCTAAGCACCTAACGGAGTATTGCGGCAGCCTCACTTGAGAGCCAGTTTCATTTCAGGTGTGTTTATCATCTCCGATCACACCTTTACTTAACATTAAGTGAGCTGTGGTCAAAACCTAGCTTGTCAAATATAAAAGTAGGCACACTGTATTTCGAAAGTCAATGACAAAAAACAATGAGTTTTTTAAGGCTCTAGTAGGTACAACAGTAAATATAATGTTCAATTCTAGATAATTGATTGATTCATTGCGGAAGTTCATTTTGAACATTCATGGTACCTACAATCTACATATATGTATATTTAAAGTCTCAGTCTCAGTCAAGCGCGCGGAGAGTCAGCACGTCCTGAGGATGCCTCGTGTAGAGGCGAAACACGTGTCGGCAGGTGGTTACTGCAGCGAGAAGAGCATATAAAGACTTGCAGTTATTTTAATGAGTTTTTATTTTAAGTTTATATCAAATTTTAGATATTTAGTAATGTTTCGGATTAGTTTTTTAAATTGTCGTCTAGTTAGTTAAATATAAATCCTCATCATAATATCATCAGTATAATATTATTTTTGTTCACGCTTTCGTTTATAACCAACCACAACTTGATAATGTACCGTCGTATCACGGGCTCTATTGTTCACTATATTTAGCTTTAGTTTGCTTGTCCCCCATGACTGTGGGGAAAGTAAGCTAAACCATAAGTATTATAATTATGTATGGCTACTCTATAGGGAAAGAATAAATTGGAAGAACTAGTTAGTCCAGTTAAGGAATTGAATTAGTTTGGGGTCAGATGGCGCTGTGTGTAATGACCTATGATATAATTATATTTATTTGATATATTTAATTAGGGTAAGAATTAAATTTATTTAAATTTATTGAATTTGCATTTTTTGAATTTTTGAAATAATAGAGTGTTCAAGGTATGGATATATTTAGTGTATTTCCGCATAAAAGACATTTTAGTTGCATCAGTTTTAATTAAAAAATTATCTAGCTTGACGACAATTTTTAAATATATATCCGAAATATACTAAAATTCGACATAAGTTTTAAATGTGAACATGAGAAGAGGATATTGAGGCGCCTGCTCCCGTGCCTTTAACCATAGAAATCTTACTGATAATTTTATTTACTTTTAAAATTTTAGTAAGTACCAAGAATTCAGTATTTTCTTAACAAGTGAATGTATCTGATTTTTTGAGAAAATAAACATTTTAAACCGCAATTAGGGGAAGATTCAGAATTACAAAATATGTATATTGTATATAAAAAAAGTGGCCAAAACACGTTTAAAATAACGACGACAGACGTTATTTTAAAAGTTGCATTGGACGCTGTCACGCACGAGTGAAACAGCCGATTTAGTATCTACTTGATAAATTACAGTAAATTTCTCATAGTAAAACCACGAATATCCGTGGTTTTGGTGTGGAAAGACCATAAATATCCACTTATCGCGTCTGCGAGACTTTCTAGTGTAGGGATTGTTGTTAACACGTGTCCCAGACATCGATAAACGTTGATGGATCGACTTAGAAAATGCCATTGGTCCTATTTTGGAAACAATCAAGTGCTGTGTAAGTCTAAGTGAATTACTATATGTTATCGTATATGATAAAAATCTTTAAGAAACTTACTAGAATAATTTTAATTTTCCTAAGATGCTAGATCTACGGTATAGTTGGAAAACCGTCTGATTGCTAATGTAGAAATTTTAGAAGCTCAAATCTCACGAGCAAACAATGGCGATTAAATGCAAGACTGTTAGGTATATCATAAAAAAAGCTTCAAACAATAAAAGCAGCGATGATAGCTCAGTGTTTAGCGCGGTCGTTAATATAGGGCATAGGTTCAACCCCCAACTATGAGCTTGAGCTTCTGATGAGAAAACATCGTAAAGAAACCATAGCGTGGTGGTAGGGTATTTCCTACTACTCGGCTGGCTAGCTACCACACTCAAGTTGAAAATCTGCTGCCAAGCACCTATCAGTGTGTTCCGGCAGCTTCACTTGGGAGCCAGTTCCATTCCAGACCAGGTGTACTTTACCATCTGACCATAGCTCATCGACCACATCAGATGAGCTATGGTCAAACACCTACCTTGTCAAACATTAAAAAAAACATTTGTGGAAACTAATGTTCTCGAAGATGTGTGTGAATTCTACCAACTCGCGCTTGGCCAGCTTATGTCCTTGTCTTTCTCACAACGAGAAGAGGCCCGCGGTAGTAGGTCAGTTTGTAAAAAAGCAGGCTGATGAGGAACAGAAATTTTAATTAAAAAAAAACTACTTTTTTCGCGAATCCAGAATTAAAAATCGAAAACTTTTTTGATATCTTTTGAGACTAATAAGTCATATCGTCATAGGTACTAGTCCAATAATTTGTCAAACATTACCCTCAAATCCAAATGGTTGAATAAGATCTATGAAGATAGTAAAGTAAACGGATAGCTAGTAAGACAGATAGAGGTGCTTACGAATTACAAACTACTTCGCTTATAATTTTCTACACCGTTATGTTGTTGAGGTGGTTTTGTAATTTATTCGCAACTATGTTGGTAGGAGTCGGCGATAACTACCTAATTAAGGAATAATAAGCCTCACCTTGTATGTTATTTTGCCTATTCATAAATATTGCTTATCAAATTATTAAATTCTTAAAATGCCGTTATATGGTACGAAGCAAAAACAAGTGAGATGTCAGAGTAACGCAACTGAAATGGTTATAGTTTATTTTTCCTTCAATATTAGATAATAATCTGCTGCCAAGTAATAAAGTGCAAATATTTCTGCGTTCTTAGGTAAGTGTTACGGTGATAACTCACCAGGGGGCGCTGCAGCAAACATTTCTTTTTGCAAATCCATGTTGCCATTTTTCTCCAAAACTTCTAGTCCGATTTTGATGCAGTTTTCAACTGAATATGAAACCCAAACCCATAACTATGGGTTTGGGTTTCATTTCATCGTTGTGGGTATTTTCAAAATTAAGAATTTTCCTTTTATTAGAAGTAAAATATACTTGATGCATACCTATGTACATATACTATGGAAACTGACGTGGTTTTGACACGTTTTATTTTACTTACTCACGTTTAATTATATCGGATACTCAGACACACTATAGATTCAATCACATCCAGTGCCCTTCTTCATAAAAACAAAAACGAATTGAAAGTGAATAAATCCGCATAAGTAAAACAAATGTATACATATAGGTATAAAAGGATAAATTAATATTATTGTTTAAACTATTACTCGACTAGCTAAGTAGATAAGTAGATAGGTACCCAACTACACAGTTTAAAGTACTTTCACAACAGAAAAAATTCAAGATTGAAAGTCACGTTTCGTAGACGTTGTGGAATCAATCTGTCAATAAAAACTATGATTTGTGTAATTCTTGTACCGATTTCACGACTACACAAAAACGTTCTCAAAAAACTCGCTTTACTTTGAAAGTTGGTACGAGGGTCTCGGTAAATGTCAAAAAGTCTGACAAAGTAGTGAAACTACGAAAGTATTCATAACAGTGAATAAAGCTTAATTCACATCGCAGCAAACAAACGTGCGGGCCCGGACGGTTCGTAACATAAAACTGTGAACAACATGCAAGCAATAGAAAAAAATGCAAATCATAAAGTCAAATAAAAATTGCTAATCATAATCATCTTCTGCGGGATATTTACGTACACATTATTTAAAGTGACAAAATACTTTAGACAGTTAGAAGTAATCACAAAACTGACCGAGAAAATGCCCAACAGTGGACTATAATATGCCACCTGATAAATAAATTAAAGTATAACTTTATAACAGTTAGTTTCTTTTTATTTGAGCAAGAAATATTTATTATTAACTGTGAACGTTCTTACAGCGAAGAGTTGGGTTGGGATAAGGGTCAGATACAAAAAGCAGTGAAAACTGGCGCTCTTTGTGCGGAGGTTTCTAACTCTGCAGCCCGAACCCCCGGTAGCAGGAGCCCTGCTCCGCTTTCGGCCACCCTCTAGGTTCAGGGTTTTTATAATACACTTATATTGTAAGAAACTTGATAACAAGAAAGTCAATAAATAACTGAATAATAATACACTGAAGTTAGTAGGTACTTATACTGTTTTTAACAATGTATATTTTTTAAATAACAAATAAGCTTACATTTAATCGCCACCTCACCTGATCTTAAGTAATGATGCGGTCTAAGATGAAGCCTAGAAGATACCGATTCACTCTTAACTTGAAGACACCCAGTTTATATCCAACGGAGAACACCCACTCAAGCAGCGCATTCCAGTGTCTAGCTATCCGCACAATGAACGTAGAATGAAACCGTTTCGTTTGGATTTTTGGAACTTTGACCATGAAACGATGTCGCTTTATGTATACATAATACATACCTACAAAGTAGTACTTATTTACATAGTTTTAGATAATAAACATCATTTTTGATCTTATTTTTACTACTTATTTATTTATTTAGAAACACCAACAGTATACACATTAAATAAAACTTATTGTATGACACACTCTTTTAACACAAATAGTTCTGTTATGAGCCCCCTTTATCAGGTGATTCATACGACACTAAATCTTATTTTATACTGCCGTTGGTTTGTTTTTTGGTATGTGGCTTACCGAATAAACTCTCACACTAGAGAGCTCCGAGTCGTATAGCATGAGCTATGTTAAATATGCATGTGTATGTAAGGAAACTTACTTGCTATAGAGCTTAAATGTAAAATATTAGTTCAATACAGTATCACTTAGTAAAACTGACATAACATGCAATGCGCGTAAATTGTATGAGGGCGGTACGAGATCGCCACAGCCACCAGATTACGCAACCGACACTAACCGGATGAGAAATGTGAATAGCGTGCTTTGATGTGAATTGAGCTTTAATTACAGTGACTCACTATCTCAGCTGGAGGTAGTTAATTTGTCACGTGCACATAACACTTATTAACGTTAATTTTGAGAATATCGCCTTGAAGTGCACGAGCTGGGCATGACGACTAAATTTTTTAGCATACGAACATTTCTGGAACATTTATTGCAAGGTAATAACATAAGTTCCTCGAAAAATGTTCATGTCTTATGTAAACATTCGTGGCTTTTGCGTATGAGTTGAAACGTTCGTAACTAAAATTAAACGTATCATACAAATCTATGAAGTTTTTGTACATATAAAAAAATCGGGGCGTGTCTGGTTCGTACACACGGCAGTGTAACATGCAAGAACAATATTAAGAATGAAAAGTAGACGTACTGACAGAATTTGACATGTAACGGGTATTTGTCTTATGAATGTTATAATAATTTTTTGAACACTAAGAAGTCCTTTGGATCTATGGATTAGATCCATGTTTTTATTATATGTATTTAGTAAATGAATAAATATCGTAGGACTATACGAACAGCGGCATCTGGCCCCAAACCAAGCAGAGTTTGTACTATGGAAGTCAGATAACTGATAGAATACAGAAATACTTTTTTTTCGTAAATACATACTTATAATACATACAGAACACCGAGACACAGAACAAACATTTGTTTATTCACAAAATGTTTGCCCTGAGTGGGAATCGAACCCACGCCCTACAACTCTTAATATACTACCAATGAGCCAACGGGGCTGTCGAAATATTAAACTAAGTAAAGACTGATGTAATCATAAACTAAGTAATCTATCTATTCTATTCTAATTTCGCATAATGTTATTTACTAGCTTCTGCCCGTGCCTTCTTCCGCGTTGTCTTTAGAATAGGGCCAAGAGAAAAATAAAACGTGTTAGTAACAAAAAAAGCAATGGTATCGTCCGTCATGACACTTGTGTTATTTTATTACTCAGATAAAGGATACCTTTTATCCCGGAATAATGTTCCGTAAGACACATCTGTACAAAATTTCTCGTAATTTTTATCGGCAACGGTATTTTTGATAATTTTGTACGTTTGTAACGTATAAACAAAAAAACTACCGGGCCGATTTTAAAAAATTCCCCCATTAGAATGCTACGTTCTCTCTGATGATTTAATGCTCTATGAGTAACAAAGGCTATATTTGTTACTAGAATTTAATTAAAAAATGCGAAGCCGGGACAGACCGTTAGTCGGTACCTACTTCATAAAAAGAAATCTAAAAATACTAAATGTAAATGTACTGTATGTATTATAAGTATGTATTTACAAAAAAAAAAAAGTATTTAAGTATTCTATCAGTTATCTGTCTTCCATAGCACAAGCTCTGCTTAGTTTGGGGTCAGATGGCGCTGTGTGTAATGTCCTATGATATTTATTTATTTATTTATTTATTTAAAAAGAGTAGGTATCAAAATTGCACGTCGTAAAATTATTGATGCGAATCTAAATTAAGTTCATGAGTACTTACTGCTTGCTTAATGTGCTAATGGTATCTTGATCGAACAATCGTAATAATGATTTCAGATAAGCGTAAAGAGAAAAACTAAAATCATACTTAAGCGATGTTACCGTTATTGTCGAAGAAGACATAACATGATTCCAGTCTACAAAATATCCTATCGCCATTGCAATCATCTTAACTCAATGAAGCAGTTAACAAAATAATATATAAAAACGTTTTTAGGAAAAAAGCATTTTTAGTGATTTACAAGAAAAACGTGATTAGAAACATAAAGAAAAACAATGTTACGTGTTTAGTTTTTACAATTAACACAAAAACCGCCAGAACGTGAGTCGGAATTGCGCACCAAGGGTTCCGCCGTTCCGGTCCACAGCACGTTAGTTTTGAGCAAAACAATTTTAAACGTAATTTCTTTATGCTGTTTGGGATGCTTAGTCCCATTCAAACTACTATGGATTGATTTTCATCCTGCTGAAGAATTTGTACTAAGCCGCACACGAAATATACTATAGAGCGAAATCAAAAAGAAAATTTCCCTTTTTCTTATACCGAGAAACTCCCAATATGCTTTTTTAATTCGTTTTAGATCAAATTTAGCGAGTGCTCGCATGTGTGGAATCAAAAAAAATCAAAACGTATAGAAGGACAGTCTGGCAGACTTAATAAACTAATTAATTCCATTCATTCATTTCATAACTAGTTCCATTCCAGGCTAGGTGTGCTTTACCATCTGCGACCACGCCTTCACTTAACATCAGGTGAGCTGTGGCCAAACACCTAGCCTGTCGACAACAAAAAAAACTCTGTTTTACATACTTTTGGTACGGACCCCTAAAAAATAAAAGAAACAATTTCTGCAAAAAATCTGAGTGGAGTTAACTTTCTACTCGCGTGGAACTAGGGCGCGGGCAGGCGGCGTGTAATTGAAGAAATCTCGGCACAGCCCGCAACAATAGTGGTTGGTGTAAAATACATGAGAAATTGGAAAACTTCCAGTTACATCATCATTATAATCAGTTTATCATAGTTAAATGCTAAACATAGTACTCTCCTAAATTCATCACTCAGCCTGATCTTCGCCTTTTTGCTTCCAACCATCACCAGTACCTACTACGTATATTTTCACTAAGTACATCGAGCGTCAACAAGCGTAAAACACAAATTCCCACATAATAAAGTTGTCTGTTGTTGTTATAAAAAAAAGCTTAAAGTACCAGCAACAAATTAAAACAGAAAAAAACAATGGTTATTTTTTTGTAAACTACTGAATATTTTAAAGTAAAGCCATTAGGTAATTATGTTTCAGAAGCTACGCCTTAAGTTCTAGATGAGAATGGCTAAATTTTCACAATTTATGAAAAAGAAAAAAATTAATCCTGGTTTGGTTAATGTCTCTTAAATCGATGTGATTTTTTTTTAATTATAGTGGTCTATAACATTGAAACTATACACTTGTTGGTAAAGACTGCATGCGAATTAAAAAAATTAAAAAAAATTCTAAATCAAAGGAAAATACAATCAATAATAAATAACAAAAGTATATAAAGTATTTAAAAATTAGTTTTATTTTAAAATAAGACAGTTTTGAAACATTTTTTTTTTAATCTAACCTGTAAAATAGAACATAAAATTTTACTCAAGACATGTGGAAGATTCTCATATCAACTATAAAAAAAAGCTCTTTGTCTTCATACAGTTGTATAGATTTTTTAAATCATAGTTAAGAACACTAACAATCAAGACACGTTTCAAGCAAAATTACCGTTCCAAAATCGGTTCAGCCATTTCAGAGTTACGATGTCACAGATACACAAATTCAATTCATAAAACCCTTTCCATCTTTTTTGTCGGGTGCTAATAAATAAGCTTTTTTAAGTAAAAAGCACCGGTTTCAATGCGCTTTGCCGTTAATGAAACAAAAAAAAAACTTCTTATATCTTCGTAGCATCTTCTTTCTGCTGGAACACTGTAGAATCGCCCAGCACTAGTGATGCCACTAAGAGACCACGGGACTGTTATAACTTAACCCGTGAATTCTTCCAGTGCCATTGCCTGTGCATGGTGCGAGTTTGCTATTTCTTCTTTCTTCTTCTATGCAGATTCTTCTTTTCTTCTTTTAATTTCTTCTTTTTTTCTAATAAGTAATTTCAAAGGTAGTTCTAAATTTTACTATCGATACTACACTTACCAAGGATACTCCGATGATGGTCTAGATTTTTTATGTTTTCATTTAGTTGTTTGATTGTCTAAGAAGGTAAACACACTTAGCCTGGAATGGGTACTCCTCAAGTAAATTTACTGGAACACCGTTAGGTGTTTGACGGCAGATTTTAAACTTAAGGGTAGTAGCAAGTCAGCCGAGTACTAGAGTACTAGAGAGTACACTACCGCCATGCTATTGTTTTCCTGCACCGGTAGTCGCGCATTTTTGGGATTTAAACCCACGTCCAACGGCATGTGATCCGACCACGCTAAGCCATCTTGACTGCAAAATGTATCGTCATGTTCTTTTTATCTATCTAAATGTAATAAGACAAACGAAACGCTCTCCTGATGGTAAGAGATAACGAATGTCCATAACCATTGCAGTGGTACACAGAAATTTGAGTAGCAAAACAAAGTTGAGGGCTTCGCTGCTTAAGCGCTAATTATTTTGATGGGAAGTCTCAACAACACTGATTATAGTTCGTTAGTGAACTAACTAATTCTCTCGATTCTAAATCGATCTAAACTCGATTTTGAAGGGTGGCAGAACTATTTAAACCAAAGGCAGTGGACATGACAAAACATTAAAAATATTGCAATACAAAACATTGGATATATTATATGTAGTTATCGATCGAAAGGCATCTAACCAATAAAGTCAAAAGCTATTAAATTATTTCTGAACATAATAAAATACAACGATCCAATCGCTACTGTAATTCGAAGTAATTATCTCGATTTTTTAATTAAACAAAATATTGTACAAACTTCAGATCACGTCGTTTAGATATAAATTCTCAAACATCTTAATTTTCTTTGCAAACAAGTAAAAATATTAAATATTTAATATACTTTTGTAATGTACACTCTCACGATGAAAATCGCTTGTTAAAATACCAACACGCGATGGCTTCGCTACGGTCAACTGTAATCGTAATGAAAGCTAGCTGATTGTAGATACTTGGCGGATATTTATTACTCATTAAGATAAACCTACAAAAGATGGAAAATATTAAAACAATATAAACCATTAAATCTTTTTAGTGCTTAAAAGAGAGGTCTGAGCTGTGCAATAGAAAAGATGAAATCTTTGTTAAACAGTACTATAATATTTGCTAGATGCATTTTGAAAATAAACTACTGATAAGATACTATTTATTCCTTTATTTTTTATTAGATACACTTACAGATCAATAGTATATAGTAAAAATATGGATACACTTACAAATGTTCTTAAGACTATCGATTTTTTCATTTCAACATCTTGCAATGCCGCTACAGTTTCCTTTTCGAATCATCTATCTTGTATATAACGATATATATATATATATATATATATATATATATATATATATATCACGTATCGCAAAATTTAATGTGATCAAACCCTTATTTATTGATGGCAAGAGATACTGATAAAAATATTCTTACAGAGAAAGTGCGATGCGATTACAAACAGAGATTATGAAATTCCCGAAGTTAGATGGAGATATTGGCATGTTAAATAAAATATTTAATAGGTAGATTTAGCTACCAGAGTGAGTTTATGGCGTGCACAATAAAGAGTTTCTATCTATCCACCTATCTGTAATCAAAGATTATAAAAGACCATGTATAAACTTTATTATGTTATTGGAAATTATGTAGAAAAAAATGTCCCATTTCGTTTCTGAAATTTTTGCTATACCATAAAATAAGCTCGAAATGTTTAAATCTCTCGTAGCCCATACACGACTTACCAGCAATTAAATGACAGTCGTAAAAGAGCTTTATTGTCGTCCCACACATATTCCGTTCTAAAACAAAACATGAATCATCGGCAATTACGAGCCCAATTAAGCGAATGGAAGATTGAAGGCGATCGAATCGATTCCATGGGAATCCTGACTGCTTTTCCATATCTACTTGTACTTTCTAAGGCATCTTTGTTGCTATCATTTTATTGAATTCTTGTTGAAGCTTTGCACAAAAGAGAATGAAAGAGAAATCAACAGAAATTTAAATTTTAATGTAGCGTGGTCGGTTCCTACGCCGAGGAGCGTGGGTTCGAACCCCAACATGGATCTTGAGTTGGTGAAGGAAAACATCGTAAGGAAATAAAAATTGTCCATGTGTTGCCTAATATGTGGGTACATAGTACATGCAGATTCATGGAAATCACTTTACAAATTATTAGATTTAGGTTAGAATGTATAAAAGATTAGTAAAAGTTACCTTGCTGTTTACCAGTTCTGGACATTTTCTCTTGTTAAAGGCTATTTGAAATCACCGTCCGTTCTCAGATATCACGCTACCATAATTTCCTTCTACTGCCGATCTTCCTTCTCCCGGCAAGTTTTCCCATCATTATGAGTAGCAGAAGCTCGCATCCATCATACCTGATTATATGTATCAGATGTAGGTACATTTCGTCGATTGCCATTTAGAAGTACCCGTTGTAGAAAATCCTCATTGATGACTTTCTGAAACGAAGATATAGGCAACATACTCTTCTGATAAATATGACAAAAGACTGTGACGAGAAAACACAAAGAGCAGACCTAGATAGGAAATTATAATAAATATAATGTATGTTTTACGATGAAAACGAGGTAGATATAGAATATAATATTATAAAAGGTTGAAATGTATTTTATTGCAAACTATATCGTGTAGTACTTTTTAATGGCATCGCATGACTTCAATTAGGAATTCTAGATGCAAGGTGAAGCTCAAATCATGCTTCAAATCGATCGAGGGTACGGATAACTAAGCACGAAGTTGCATGATGAGTTGTGATTGCTAGAAATGCACAAGGCCGTTCTAGAGCTTCGATTTATTATATCGATAAATCTACTTTACTATGGAACCTGATGTGGTTTTGACATATTTTTGTCGATAAATCTCAGACATGAAACAAAAATATTTTCTCACATTAATTGCTAAAAATATTATAGATTAGATAAATAAAACAATAAACATATTCAATTCTATAGTTTATTTGTAGCAATTTATCATTTTGTTTCTTTCGCAAATATTCAAAACTAGCTATATACATAATAATATAATTATCTACTAATGATACGCATGTTTTCTTTGTTTATTTGAATAATGCCTAATCACTTTGTTTATTTAAATAATGCCTAATCACTTCTGAGTTCTGACGGATTTTGTTGAAGGCAATGCTAATTAACTTTTAACCTTCTTTTGAGTTACTATATTAAAGATGTCGTTTATTTTGTTTTTTGTAAAATAATAATTTAAAAGATTTTAGTCACATTTTTTTTTTAATACTTGGCAACCACAGTTCTCCTGATGGTAGGTGACGGTTTGGTCGAAGAAGGTAAAGCACACCTAGTTTGGAATGGAACTGGCACTCAATACACCTTTTTAAGTGCTATAGATGCGATAGATTTTCAACTTAAGAGTTGTATCTAGCCAGCCGGGTACAAGAAAATACCCTTCCACTACGCTATTGTTTCCTCACAGTCTTTTCTTTCACCTGCAGCTTAAACTCATTTTTGGGGTTTGAACACACGCCCTTCGGCGTGTGAACCGACTGCACTAACCACTAAGCTATTATAGCTACATATCAATTATAGTAAAAATACTAATTAGATAATCATTATTGATGCGTTGCTCTTTTACTATCAGCAATAGATCCAATCCAAAAAAGACCGCTGTGTGACGAGATAACGGTATAAAGCGGCCCTCCTGGTTAAACAACTTGCTAGAGTGACTCTCCTGCAACACTCCCACAGCTCTTAAGAACAAAAACCTCAAAAATAGGAATCGCTTTAATGCTGTTCCAACAGGAATAGAATTTAATGAAGACGGCGGACGGACAGCCAAAGCTCGAAGAGCGCCAAACAAAGTATTGCGCCCGAGAACGTTTTCCCATATTTATGCATGTATACAATCTGGTCTTAACGAGTAAATTGGTTTCGTCTATGCAAAGTATGCTCCATTATAGGCCGCAAGTCAACCCGCAGTCAGTCAATCAAGACTGCCATCTAGTAGTAAAATCCTAATTCTCAATTTTACAAAGTAGAAAAAATGCTAGTATCATACCTACATTACGTAACTGATCTTTGCTGGCGCAGAGAATCACGAATTCAAGACTAAATAAAAAAATTCAATCTTAGCCTACTTAATGTCAAGTAGTAGAACTTTTTTATATAACGTAGGTATAAGCTTGCGTTTGACCACCAACTCGCCTGATGCGGGCTAACGGTTCAACACGCTCCCTTTGAAAAAACCTACTTATTCGCGATTTGAAGGCACACAGATTGTATCTTGTGCCTAGAGCTAGATTGTACCTTTAGCATATAACAGTATTATCTATTATATGCCCATTGTTACGAAATTGTGCACCACAATGCCGGTACAAAATTTCACCAAAGTAAAGCTGCCACTATAACGGTTCCATAGGTCGCACGCACCCACCCGCTGCGTACGCGCAGTTTCGCTGCAACTTTATTACAATACTTGTGTACATAACTTCGTTGACATATCAGGAAACTGCACTAACAATAGACATATTTTAGCCTCGTGACAACAGCTGTCGTGGCTAGTTAAACTGTTAATGAAATAAATCTATTGCGTATGATGTGGCTTTACTACATAGATATTGCTTAATTGTGTCCGGTTGGGACCGTTTACTAACTAGAACTAAATTTCTGTGTCAAAATTATAAGGGCAACTTCAAATATTCATTAATTTTATTATTATTTTAGCTCATCTTGTCCCACTGCTGAGCAGATGTCTCTTCCCCTTTTCATGCCTCTATGTTAGTTGCTATAGAAGTCCAATTCTTTTCATAAGCAACCGATAGGCCGATCTAGGCCGATTTGGTGGCCGTTTAACCTCCAGGATCCAGTCGGTGATGGTTTTCGCCTATAGCTCTACTGGTATTCGGCTGACGTGTCCACTGGGCTGGACACGTCAGCCACACTTTAGCATGGCAGCTTTTTGTGTTATGTCAAGGATCTGGACTAACTGAGTCACAAATTTTCAAATCATGTGAATAATGATAATTATTTTTTAGTAATTAGACGAACGCTTTTCCAGTCGTAATAAATACGCCTGTCCATAGCAGCGTTACAAGAACTTTGAGCAGTAAAACAAAGTTCAGAGTATCGCTGCTTTGATATTTACTTTCGAGACTTTCGAAAAAATAAATTAGAAATAAAACATAACATGTCAATAAAAAAGAATAATTTGTACCAATATTTATGTGTGTATAAACAAAATTTGTTCTCATTTAGTCACATCATACATGTTGTGGTATTGAAGAGTTTGATATTTAACTTTGTTAATCTAGAATGAGCAAACCCAAAGTGCTCTTGCCATTAAACATACGTGTCAAAAAAAGAATGTCAATTAAATTGCAGCCCAGTTAAGGGGTTAGTAGTTGCAGTCCCCTATGTGAATGTTAATTTAACTTTGTGGGCCAAAACATAATTTCTGTGGAATCTTCTAAAAACAAGTAGAAACCCTTGTATTTAAAATAGAAATCATCATCATCATCATCATCATCATTTCAGCCGTAGGACGTCCACTGCTGGACATAGGCCTCCCCCATTGACTTCCATAAAGACCGGTTGGAAGCGGCTCGCATCCAGCGCGTTCCT
This sequence comes from Biston betularia, assembly GCA_905404145.2. Taxonomy (NCBI): domain Eukaryota; kingdom Metazoa; phylum Arthropoda; class Insecta; order Lepidoptera; family Geometridae; genus Biston; species Biston betularia. Next base: position 3,389,001 of record FR989863.1, read on the forward strand.
GCGGTCTTTACTAGGTCGTCTGTCCACCTTGTGGGTGGACGTCCTACGCTGCGCTTGCCGGTCCGTGGTCTCCACTCCAGAACTTTGCAGCCCCATCGGCCATCAGTTCTGCGTGCTATGTGCCCTGCCCACTGCCACTTCAACTTGCTAATCCGTTGGGCTATGTCGGAAATAGAAATAGCAAACACGAAAGACACCATCATGTGCTATTTTCAAAAAACGAATTGACTTTATATAAATCAATATCTATATTAATGTACATACTTTCGCAATTCGAACACATTCACACTTTTTTTTCTGCACTCAACTCGTGATCACGACACAAAAATTATAGTACTTTGTGCTTGATTAATTTTTTTTTTTTAATAATTTGCCCCTTCGAGCAAGCTAAAGCTATAAAGCCATACTGCCTTGTCTTAAGTGTTATTTCTGCTGTATCTTAGCTATAGTTATCGTCAAAGTCGTCTTAGTCAAGTCCAGTTCGTGTCAGTTCGTGCCAGTCATGCTATAGTAAAGTAGTGGCGACTTTACTATAAAGCTTCGATGGAGTTTTGGAAGCAACACGAAAACTCATGTTTCACCACATTATATCATTTTCCCACACTCGCGCTTGTAATTCGGCACTTTATGAATAAAACACCACCATTTTTATGCATAAACACTCGACAAAACACTAGTTTTGGAAAAAAATACAACGGAGCGACACGACTCTTCCCGCGTTCCCGCCAAAACTCTTGTGCTTGATTAAGTCCTAGCATAGGTTGTTTTTTCTTTATATTTGGCATCGCACATTTAAACACTTTACCTCTCTCATGCATGAAAATCGGTGCTTTATGAATAAAACTTCACATTTTTTTTAATTTAATTTTTGAGAAAATACCATAAATACAGCGACAATCTTTGCTCAAATTTCCCATTTATAATGTAATTTCCAACAAAAAAGAACTTGCCTGAAATTCAGCGAAATATTTTTCCCTTACATTAAAACGTCATTCTAGTTTCATATACAGTATCTAGTTTGAACAGTTTTACCTACAAGCTTTACCTTTACTATGCCAAGTCTGGTGTTTCAGTTGACTAATTTGCCTGAGGCGGGAATTGATGATTTGCCTCGTTTGACTGCGAACTGTGTATTGACTAGCCTACTGTATAATGCTTCTGGGCTTTTGATAAATACAATTAATGGTATGATTATTGCCAGGTAAAGTGAATAAAAATTGGTTTTTGCGTACTATACTTTATAGATACACTAGCGACCTGCTCCGGCTTTGCACGGGTGCAATGCGGTGCATATGCATATGTTATACATAAACCTTTCTTTTGAATCACTTTGTCTATTGACGGAAACTGCATTAAAATCCGTTGCTTGCGTAGTTTAACAGATTTAAGCGTACAGACGGCAGGAAGTGACTTTGTTTTATGCTATGTAGAGATTATGTTAGAAACGCGAACAATTTGCAATTCTTTGCCGGAGTCTGTGTTTCCCAAAAAGTACAATATGGGCGTCTTCAAATCAAGAGTAAACAGGTTCCTTCTAGGCAAGCGGGTTCCATCCTAGACCACATCGTTGCTTAACATCAAGTGTAAAAACTGGTCAAACGCGAACCTATTTCGTATAAAAAACATTGCTAAAACGTACCTGCTACCTACTAAAATGAATATAGTTAATAAATTGATGAGTAATCTATAATAAACTTAGCTATTTTACATTAATTAAATTAAAAAGTTAGCAGACGTGTCGTGTTACAAGTGCATCCAGAAATATTTTATAACCCTGTTATAAAATAAAAGACAAAACGCGAGGCGTGGATTAATCATACCATGTCTAAGTCAAAAAAACATTGCCGATACAGAAAATTAAAAACAAAACACTTCAGCTTCACCTCACCTCAAATGGTTACAGCCCTTTATCCTGTTCATACGTGACAGGATAGGTGGGCGTCCCAAAGCCGAGATAATTAATTCCATGCTCAATGGGGGACCGCTACCGGCCTACGCACGAGCAGGAAGGAATGCGCCTTATGCCAAGGTGAGTGTGCGCAACAAATTATGTTTCGTATACATTTTATCTTACAGATATTTTTAGGTCTTAGGCTTAAAGCGTCAGTGTTGATCGATAATTTAGAGTTTGTGAATGAATCATTCTTTATCTTCATAATTTTGTCTTTGTTAAAATATCAAAAGATTTTTTATTTTCTTCTTTAATTATTAATTTTGCATACCTTCAAAACAAAACTATCTATTGACACTATATTATTTTAGGTAGTACTAGAATGTACCTAAATATATATTAGAATGTATGTCTATGTTGTACTTATGTATATTAACCAGATCATATCCTTAGTTTACTCGTAAATTTTACATTTTACTTATACTGGCACACCATAAAAAGTCGAAATCAAGTAGAAAACGGCGAATTGTTGAAAAGTGAGGCTGCAGGACGACACCGGCGTTTCATTTCTTTTTTAATTTCCTTTCTATTCTAAGATTGCCTGGTAAAGATTCTGGTAAACTTTCCACCACACTGGCTAAGTGTGGGTTGTCAGTCATCACATATCTGCGAGATTTTTCTTACGAATTTGTAGGTTTTCCCTCAACGTTCGAAGTCAGCTGTAATGTTTTGTTTTCTATGTGCGCTCATAACTTGAAAAAAAAAACAAGAGATGCGTGTGGGTTCGAACCCAGGACTTTCAGATTGGAAGTCCCCTAACTAGTCTGCCGAAACTTAATATAATCTTATCTACATTATATTATAGTAATGAATTCAAAACTTACTTGTTCTCGGTTACCTTCATACAGCAAATCAACGCATTAGCCATTAACTGAAACAATAATATAAAATTAATTTATTTATGTATTCATTGTAAGTGCAAACGCTACCTTAAGTCATAACTTTGTGATAAAGTCTCATAATTATACTTTAAAGTACGGACAAACAGATAAGTGTCGAAACTGACACTGGTATCGTAATTTAGAGGATTGATTTCGGTCGGGGGCGGATCAATAAAGTATCCGGACTTAAGGCGAAAGGAATAATTTACGTGGAATTTATTGTGCCAATTAGCAAAGTAATGTTTTGTATCACTTACAGCACTGTAGGTTTAAATTTCGTTAGTTTGGTTCACTCAATTATAGTTCATCTATTAATATGTGCATAATATAATTGTGTATACAGTCATCACAATAAAAAAAAAGACAAATTTTGACTCTTACCATCAAGAAAGCGTATCGATCGTCTCATTACTTTCACTTTAAAAAAATCATACACGATAATGCGTATCATAAAATCATCCTACAAATAGGCATGTTAAATTACAATTAACGTGTACACCGCTTTAAACTGCGTTTATAAATACATATCTAAAAACGATATAGGTATTTATATTCTCACAAGCCAGGTGTGAAAAGACAGGAGGCGACCTAAGCCACCTTTCAGAAAATTTATGTTTGTTTTGTAGCCAGGAACAGGTTACGAGCGTTGATTGAAAAATATTACGGACCGACGCTAAGCTGGCGTATATAGATTCAAGAACATTATCATAAAGTGAAGCAAAGCTAAGCTTCTATCTATGAATATGTTGCAATATGCTGTCTATGTGTTTCGTTGGGTTTAACGGTATTGTTTATATTAGCTGTAAGTGGGTAAACGCGTCTGAGTTAATTTGAATTTGGCAAATGTATTACAGAAAGGCAGTACCGTATCTATCCCACTAATATTGTAAATATGAAAGTTTGAATGGATGGATGCATGGATGTTTATTACTCTTTCACGCAAAAACTACTGAACGAATTTGAATGAAATTTGGTGTGGAGGTAGCTAAGATCCTGGATTAGAACACAGGCTTCTTTTTATCCCGAAAATATGTAGGTAGCGGGTAACACCGCGGGACGCAGCTAGTATAAGATATTCCATTATCATCATATTTTATTAGCATTTTGTTCAAAATAAAACAACTATAGGTTTTACTATTAAAACTTTTGCATCAGACAAATAAATCTGCTTTTGCACGGTTTGTGGTTCTGTATGCTAATCTTGCATGATCACAATAGAATTTACCTGAGAACATTATTAAATAATAAACATTGAATTACATAATGTAAGTATTTTGTTATGGTTAACAGACTAGGTGTTTGACCACAGTGATAAGTGATGGTGTGGTAGAAGATTGTAAACACACGTAGTCAGGAATATAACTGGCTCTCAAGTGAGGCTCTCGAAACATATTTACTGTTAGTTTTTTGGCGGCGAATTTCCAACTGGTCTTTAGGGAAGTCAATGGGGGATGACCTATGTCATGTGATCTTTCGTAGTACAGACAAGTGAACACAGCACCTACTTTAGTCACCCTTCGGGCATGGAACCCAAAAACGACAGCTATAAACAAAAAAGCAGTGAGTGTATCTTGCACTGACGACGTCCCACTTCGGGTATTTTGTGTATTCCTCCTATAAGCCTACCCAAAACATTCTGCTTTACTCGTACAAGATGGTAGATCTCCTTAGCAGTCTATCCGGTTCGTTAACAAATACGTATTCTGCTACCAAACAGTAAGTAGTATGTAAGTATGATTTGAAAGATACTGCCGCTAGAAAAATTATAGGGGTATTGAGACTAACCACCGAATATCTTAACGCAATGCAGCCTTAGGCTTTGTTTTGTAACAAAAAAATTCCGGGTACTACTTCTGCGTGAGCAGGCGTTATCCTTTAAAATAGCAGATAAATTTTTCCGGCCGTGACTTTGCCAAATGACATTTGCTGTCAAAGTATGACACCTGTCTTAAAATAATCAAGTTTGTTCGTCATATCGGCACTCCCTCGGATTCTGTCATCTTCAGAGCGACGCCCACACAGTAAAACACGCTTTTAAGCAAATGAGCAAATATCTCAAGTGATAATAACAGAGAACGGTATTATGGAGAGGCGACGGTGTACGCTTTCGGTCATTGAATAAATGAAATATTGTTTATACCTATCCATATATATAGAACACCTGTTTCGAATTGGGAATAGCTGTTAGGACTCCGATAGCCAGTATTGGTCTTGTTATTGTTGCAATATTAGGTAACTATTTGGACGAAATCAGATGAATAAAAATTAAAAAACAACGGATATACTACGTAATAAACCTCGTGCTATTTACCTACTTACGATCAAAGATCAATGTTTTTGTCATCTCGTGACCGCTGTTTATAGTAACGTGACCAAAATGTCAAAAGAAACGAATAAACCTGTTTTACAGTATTTTGTGCGCGATTAAAATTCCGACGATAAACAATATTCAATGTTCTTGATATCCCATATTCCATTGATATATATAGTCCATAGGTACATACACACACAGACGCAATTCACTACATAAGAAAACATTGACAAGATCAGAAGCAGAAATTATCCTTTCCATTTTGCTCTAATAACGTCAAGACTTCCTACCATCCTAGTTTATATCTCAGGCTTTTGATCGTGTGACTAGGTTGAGTGAAATTGAAGGGAGAGCGTGACTGCTTAGTCGCTCCATACCTTGCCTACATATAGCCGTACTATAGCGAAGTTAACGTGGGATAATCGTGTTACATAGGCGCTTCGTGAAAACTGACGCCGCTATCGGAAGCTAGGGTTTCTTCTAGTAAAGTATTAGGTACCTTCACTTTATTCAAGACAACACCAGTAATACAAATAAAAGAGTGATGAAGCCATAGCCTTTAAATGCGTGAACAGATATGGATTTATGGGGTATCGTTAAAATACTTACATTATCCAGACTGAAACAGGCTATAAATTTTTTGAAAAAAATAACTTTTATTTGTCGACATGCCTTTTTTCGTTTTCTTAATTAGACTTGGTTCTTTTTATAGTTTGATTTTTATTTCGTGATTAGTCTCTTATAATTTGTTCTCTTATAGACCATACAGTATACATATGGAAGAAAAGAACTACCACAACTCTTCTTGACCACTTTTAGGTTCTTTTAGAATAGCATTGTGCAATCTCGCGTTCTATTTTAAAAATCAATAAAACATTTTTTTTTTGTATTGATTCTTTTGATTATTGCTAATATTTGAAGATAGAAGCAAAATTAGATATGGTGATGAAATAAAGTGATAATTGTATTCTAATGTCTTCATTATCCTAATGTTTTTTTGCAGTCAATTTTATCCATCCATCCATCTTCAGCTTAAAAATTCAGATTAATTTATCTTCTTGAGATTTTTGTGAGTACTAACATCCTAACATGTTACGAGGATTCAAATTGAAGCCTAGAAATATTGTATAAGTACAAGGTATATGCATGCAAAGGTCAAATAAAAAAACGTCACTTTGACATGCTAACGTCACTTTGACAATGACAGTTAACATTGCATGCCACTTTTCCTATCCTTATCTTACCTCTTACCTACTTTCTGCCAACATACCTTCAGATTAATATACTTGTACTTTTCTTTACAATAAAAAAGAAAAACGAAAATTCGATTTAAAAAAAAACAAAATTCGAAAAATATAATTCGAATTTTCAAAATTTTGATTCGTTTTGAATTTCGAAATATAAATTCGTTAAAAATAGAGTTGATGATGTTAGCTAGAAGATTTGCTCTATACGATTAAACAGACCTAAATAAAACTTGACTAGAAAGTAGCGCACTAAAATACGGAAACTAAGAATGGAAACCGCGAAGCACCTTTGAAACATATTTACAATCCACTCATATCAAATACATCGACACTAACCCAAAGTATACACCGTTTAACACTCCATAACAAATAGCTATTTTAAGGTCAAACGTAATAAAAATCGTGAGCTGGGAACAGGTTTCCATTGGAACAGGTTGGCACTGATTTATCATAGAGTACGGAGGTAACGACCGATGACATGTTGTCTTGTCTGTATTTGTAAAATACAAAAAACAATGCCGCACAATGTCACATTTAATTTACAAATGTTTCAAAAATAACTTTTGTGTTTATTTTAATGCCCCTTCAATTTTCTGTCTCGGTAAATTTATGTCTACATATCTTAATGTCTGTATGCCTTTCTGTCTGTTATAACTCTTCATATCCCCGATTTTAGAAGTTCTATACCAGAAATGGCCTATGTGGAAGTTATGCATGCTACATGGTATGTCTGTCTGTCCGCCTAACATTTAATTGGATGTATCTTTTGATGATAATAAATAAACGATCACAGACTGCCTTTGTATAGTAGATTGTCTAAATATAGGTAAATAGAAACGGGGAAGTAACCATACTAACACATTTTTAAGTAGCATTTTTTTGTTTTGCTATGCTAAAAAGGTAAAAATAACCACTTCTTGTTCCCCCTTTCCTCTCTAAAATATACAAAACAGGTAAAAAACTGACCAAATGCAAAATTGGGATTAAACTAAAGTCACAAAAATATTTCCGATTAAAAATGAACTTATAACTTTATAGCAATATTTTTGGTAAGCACGATATATTTTTAGTAAGCACGACATGTTTTTGGTAACCACGACATATGTTTGGTAAGCAAGATTTATTTTGTGTAATGAAACACCTCGACGCGCGAGTTCGCAACATGTTCATGAATTTAACTATTTTAAAACTTTCATGTAGACACACTTGTTTTTACTGTAAAAGATAATTATGTAGAAAATTTTATGTCTTATGTTATATCTGTTGCTAACTAAAACAAGGGAACAAGTAAAATATTTAAGAAAAATTAAACAAGTTTAATCCCAGTTGAGTAAAATCAAAACAGGCTTTACCACTTTAAAATACGGGTACCGGCTCAAGTTAATAACTACAGGACAGATGTAATGTAATAAATCATAAAAAAAACTTGTATCATTTAGTGCTCCAGCCACTAATCGTCAAGTATAAAACATCTTAACGGACGTCCTTTTTACATGAAGCTATAAAAACATGAAAGAAATTCTATGATTTATTTTATTTTCTAGAATCTTATAAAATTTCAATTTATTTATAGACCGTTAAAACTATTCATAATTTAAATTATGCTGTCGAATGATCTCTTTGAAAAATCAATAAAACTAAAAATAACCTATGTACGTAATCTATTCAAAAACCAAAGCAAATTAAATATGGTGATGTAATAAACGTCAACTGTTATAATATTTGAAGTGCTATTCAATGTTTTTATGTACCAAAGGTTCAATTGTATTTATCACTAGCGGACCGCTCCGGTTTCGCATAGGTGTAGGTACTTTAGAAAAATACCCAAAAAAATCTGTTAATCCGGTCACTACTAAACATCACAAGGTCATCAATCTTGCCTAAAAATTTTATCAAAATCGGTCACGCCGTTTTGAAGTACATGGAGAAACCACGTTATACAAACATCGTTTTTTAAAATTTATAATATTTTTCGCAAAATCAGTTGTATTTTTGTGTATAATCTCAACATTAAAAAAACATTCCCGGTCATTGCTTTTTTTATGCACCAGTAGGTAATTATCAGGTAGCAATGAATTTAACAAACGAAATAAACATTTTGTCACCGACATAAATGTCACAGATTTATTTATTTCTCTCCCACCATTAAGTAATGAGCATCATAACACTTATCACAACCAGAATTTAAAGCATTATAAACAGAAAGTATTCCTCGTTATCGAATACTTTACGCATTAAAATCTGCAATAACATTAAATTATATGTCAGAAAGAGAAAAATGTCAATAAAAAGTTGATATTATACACACTTTTTCTGATAAAAGCGTGAACAACGACACAAGTCATATTTATGGGCAAGCAATGTCACATGCGTGTAGCCAGAGTTATGTCATTATTTTATTAATTGGTTTTAATAATTAATTGACGTATCCACGAGTTTCGAAGCTTCGGGTTTTCCTGAACCGGTTTTGCAAAAATAAACCACGTTTGGAGTGACTCACGCCCGCATGGGCATAGCCTATGAGTTTCGGACGGATAAATTAACCTTTTTTATAGTGACAATGTTCAATTGTTGCTACAATTGTGTTGTACTGAATTACTAGTGTACTTAGTTTTTGTTGTAAAAGCCAGAATTGAGTGTATATCATTATATATAGTATGTATTTGTCGATATCATAAAATAAACACTACTGTTTAAAAACTTTATAACAATAGAAAACATTTCATATCTAATAAGCCAAAAATGTGTTTTTTTTTTTTAATTCTAATTCACAATTGACAATCGAGAAATATATGTATTGCAACACAAATGCAACGTCACGTGCAAAATTGGACACCTTGGTCCTACAATTTTGCTTGTGATACAGAATCTACACCACGTACATAAACATTGGTGTATTTCTGTGACGTAAGGCCCAAACGTATTTGTGTGTGTTTGTGTGTGTAGTTAGTATAACAAGACAAATTGTAGGACCCAGGAATTTTCATTCATTTTATACTTTAATAAATAATTTAATTAGTGCGACTTTTTCTAATCTGTTTCAAAAATCGACAAATTATGTAGCGACCTTGCTATTAGCAAATCTTTATTCTACTTAATAGAGTCATAAATGATACAGTAGGCTTTAACTATCGACTGGGGTTAAAAGCCTGGCATTATTTCTTGTCACCGCCTCAAAGAAAAAACATATAGGTGTAAAACAAAAAACGTAGGCATATGTATTATGTGGACATATTTTACATTCCTCCACGCCATGATTTAATTTATTAATACTGTCAAATTATTTTAATATAATTTATTAACAAAACAAATTCTCTAACCACCTGTTTTACCACATTTCAATAACAGTCATAATATTCACAAAGTGTTTTTCATCAAACAGAAATACGAGTATGTTCCGAAGAACTAATTAAAATAATTTATTTTTGCATCGAAGTTAATTAAATGCTAATTCTATTTTATCGATGTCAGGCAAAAATCGTGTTTACAGTACATGTGAACAAAATTTATGACACATCTAGGTACATATAAGGCAGATAAATTAAATATTACGTTGGAGTATGTGTACATTTTTTATATTTAAGCATCTAGTAAAAAGGTATACCAAAAAACCACGAGTCTATTTTTTTTAATGACAACTAGCTAACCAGATTGTCATATACATATTGCGATAAATTTAATAATTACCGATTTGTGTTTCGGAAAAAATCCTCACAAAGTTTATCTCGAACCTACGCTGAATATTCTAGTGTCTATCAATAAATATATCTAATTATAATTATAAATATATCTGCCTTGTTAGCTCATTTGTAGCTTGGCTTCCCGAGTTGTAGGGCGTTGGTTCGATCTCCACTCAGGACAAACATTATTGTGAACATAGAAGTGTGTTGTGTTTGGGTTTCCGTACATTATAAAAATTCAAAAACAAGTATTAAATCAATTATTTATTTAGTTCTTATAGTACAAGCTTTGGTTACTTTTCCGTAGATGGCGTTGTGTGATATCTAAATATTGCCAAAGTTATAGGTAATACGAAATACGGATAATTGCGAATGTTTAAAAAATAAGAACCCACCCGTTCTCAAGTGATACGCTTATAAAAGAATTAAGAAAACAACAGGAAGGGATGCAAATCAAAATGTAGGTACACTTACTCAAAGTGAGAAGCGATAAGTCCCGCACTGAAGTCTCGCTTGGGGTGTTTTTTAAATCAGAAATCAAAAACATTTATTGTAAACCGTTAAACATTAATAAGATCTTAAAATTAACATATGTAAAGTACAAAACGGTTTTGCCTTTTACAGGCACATATTTTAATATTATAATTTAATTTCATTGAAAATGTGATTTATTAATACAGATTTTGTAGTTTTTTTTTTATCGAAATGCACATCTGGGCCGCTGACATTACAGTCCCAGAGGAGCTAGACAAAGTAACATTCGATTAGCGATAAAGCTAATAGGAAAGAAAAAAAAAGTACGAGATTGTCATAAGCTGTGCACGTGACATTTCGACTGTGATTATCGCTTGGCGTTAGACCGTTCGTGCTTATTCAGCTCACTCGTGTAGCCTTTAGTTCTAAATGCGATGCGTTCAAAAATTTACTTGAGATACTTTCATAACGTCGGATGTGTTCAAAATACAACCGGGCGTTTTAAAATCAAAAAAACAACGTGCGCTGGATGCTAGGCGCTTTGTGAAAGTATTATTTTCAAGCATTAGGTGCCTATATCATGATTTTAGCGCCCCAACAGGGGCAGGTGCCCCAGTTTACATTCAGCAATCCGGGGATGACGTTATTGCATTTATCCTCATAACTATTATATTTAAATGAGAGTAACATGTTACAGAAATAATAATATAACAGTTCTTGAAATAGTGTTGCTGTTCTTTTCTTCAAATCTGTAAGATAATATCAGCAGGTGTGGATTCCATATGCAATGGCGTGAGAAGCCCGCCATAACAACGCATTTCGGATTATCCACAGAGCGTTAATTCGTTCCTATCTCTCATTCAAATCGTTTCGGTTAAGTTTTAAGAATTTACCGTTATATTATCGACTTTTTTACTGTTTCGTTGTAAAATAAAGTTAGATTTTGATATTTGTATAATTCTTAGATATTAAAGTTCTTCGAGTACACGACTCCAGACTTCAAAAAAGGAGGTGGTTCCCAATTCGATTGTTTTTTTACTTATCTCGGAACTCCGATTTTTAAACCGATTTGAAATAATATATTTTTATATTTCAAAGGATTAGTCCCTTTAGATATTTCATGAAAATCGATTTAGTAATTTGATTTTTAAACCAAAATACCTAAAATCTAGCCATGCTTGGGCTAAGGGGCATAAAGTCGGCTTTTTTTAACATCTTTAAGAATAAAAATATTTTAAAAACAAGCTTTGATGCTTTGAATGTGCATCATGATACAATTTAAAACGGGCAATTAAAATTAAATGTATACATAAAAGTTTGTGTCTATAGTACTGACTATAGACACAAACTATATATGTTTATATGTACTAGTATATATGTTTGTTTATTGTACACTTACAACAATTTTTTTAATGGTTGACAGGCCAGATGTTTGACCACAGCTAACCTGATATTAAGTGTCGGTGTGGTAATATGTACTATAGGAAGTCTTACTAAGGTTACAACTAACATTTTATCGATGACACCAAAGTTACAAGTTAAATTCCGTAATATTATTTCAAATATTTCATTAAATAATTCTTCAATAATTCTAATTTCTTCAATAAACCACGTATAATCACGTATGTTAAGAAAATATTCTAACCTTTTATTCATGATACTGGTTTACAATGTTAAACATATCGCATGGCAACACTATCACATACAGCAACCAGTAAAGGGCGTCACCGACGCGGGACGAAAGCCCGCATCCGTCCGGAAACCCTGAACTTGCCTAGAACTTGTACAAACCGGTGTGCACCAGTACAAACCGGTAACGCGAGCCGTTTTCAAACGGAATAACCAATTTTGAACAGCAATCTTGTTCTGCTATCGATATCCTATCGAGAAAATCAGAGTATTTATGGATCAGGTATTTATGGAAATTGTAGAGCATAAGCTGATTCCAGACGGCATCAATCAGATTTGTGTGCAGTAAACGTAGATCAACTAAGTATCAACTATAATAATAAATAATGGAGGACGTTTCACACAGCGCAATCTAACCCCAAACTAAGCAAAGCATATTAATTGAGCCTCGATGTCTGTCTCGACCAAGCGCTTGTAGAGTCAACACGTGTCGGCAAGTGGTTATTGCAGAGAGAAGAGAATATTAAGACTTGTGGTTATTTAAATTATATTTTTAAAGTTTATGTCAAATTAGTTCTAGATATTAAGTAAGATCAAGTTTATAATTAATAAATTATTGTCAAATTAGCTAAATTTAAGTCCTCATCACTGCTGTAACTGAAACGACTGTTAAGCGGAAATAAACTAAATATATACCATGAAAACTTTTCGACAACTTAACTCAATAGTTTTCAATTTCAAAACGCTTAAACTATATAATACAGAGTACAGAATGTGCATAAATCTGCCATTTCATTTTAGTGAATACCTTGTCGGATGTTGAAACTTTAGTACCTAATAAAACCTTACTTACAACAGTAAAACCTAATGATTTTAGTATACATAAATTCAAATTGTTTAACTTAACCCGCCAAACCTGTATGCCTATTAAATCTCGGGAAAGAAACAAGGCAATTCTAACGAATGATGGACACTTTAATAAAAAATTAAAAATCACAATTATGTTGTTTGCTGGTAAAATCATTTCTCTTTTATTGACTTCGAAAAAACAACATCCTAATTGTTTAACGACTATTACAGCTTAGCGATAGTCTGTCTGCTTTATGGGTAGGAGGTTCCCAAACTAAGAACTATAGAAACTAGATAGCTAATAAAATACTTTTTTTGTAAATACATACTTATCATGCATCACCATCACCACAACACGCAGACACAGAACAAACATTTTAACGTCACAAAAATGTTTGTCGTGGTTGGAATTAAAAGCTACTTACTTGCATTTATCTTTAAAATTTACTACTGGAATACCCATGAATCCTACGGTTCATACAGGGTTTTAAGCTTAGGGTAAACTAAGCCGAAAGGGTGTCACTGTATTTATCATTATGAATAACTGGCTACAAGTACAACTCTGAAATCGGGAAAAAATCAGATGCTCCTTACTTTTTCGTTCGTGATCAGCAAAACTTTTCTTATGCAACGACTAGCTGATTTTTTATTCACCATTTTAGAGTTGTATCCATAATGAAAGCTTTCATATTGTTTTAATTTTTAATTTTAATTTAAAATATTTTATTGACACCCTGTTTAGCATAGGATTTTATTTATGAGGAAAACGTATCAACATGCTGCGCCCATTTGGGCATACAATAATCATTAAATACAGAAAGTCTAAACACGTCGACGTCAAGCCGAAATCGGGTGATAAATCTTATCATAATAGTTTTTTCGAATTAAAAAATGCAATATAATATGAAAAGTACATGACTTAAATTATTTTTTTATATTTTTCTGATAACTGCAATGATCAAGCGTAGGTATCGCCCGATTTCGGCTTGACGTCGACTTCTGGGACACCTGTATAAATGTAAAATAATGTAATTTAATGTTTTTGATGGTAAGAGATAACTCCTGACCATGACCGTTTCAGCGATATCCAGAACTTTGAGTAGCAAAACATAGCTCATCATATCGCTGCTTTGGAACATTGTAACATTCGATGGTTTGGTTAGGATGTACCTACATTGTAAAACACGTCTAATTTACACGTATGTACTAGTACATATATCAAATTCAAAAGGTTATTCGAACGAAAGTTAAATTGTTCTTTTAATTTTCTGAGGTCGGGTCAATCAAATGAAATCCGTGGGCAAACAATTACACCCACACGGTGTCTCGCATTATTTTATCAAGCCCAGAGCGTGTGAAAAATATAAATGTGATTTGATGAGTCATGAACCGACTTCGCCTTAAACAGTTGACTTCGCCTTAAAGGGCTGAAGGTACTTGTACTAACTATTATATTACACATCGACCTTTAGAAAGAGATAATCGGCTATTTTTGTAGAGCGTTATCTCTGTCACACGAAGTCGACAGTCCGGAGTACGAAGACAAAAATGGGTTTTTTGGCGGGAACGCGGAAAGAGTTGCCCCGTTGTATTTTTTTCCAAAACTAGTGTTTTTTCGAGTGTTAATGTATAAAAATGGTGGTGTTTTGTTCATAAAGTGCCGAATCACAGGCGCGAGTGTGGGAAAATGATAGAATGTGGTGAAACATCGTGTTTCGTGGTTTCGTGTTGCATAGTAATGTTGTCACTACTTTACCAAGATTGGACTTTGACTACAACTATTGCTACGAGGCAACTTATTTAACTTAAGTAACTTGTAAACATATTGGCACGGGCAAATGCTCAAAATGCGACGCCAAAATTATAGAAAAGAAAAAGACAAAAATGTCACATACGTAGTGTGTGACAGAGATAATGCTCTACGAAACCGAAACTAGCCGATTATCTCTTTCCAAAGGTCGATGTGTAATATTTATTATAGAGCACTGTAAATTGGAAATGTATTATAGATTACTATTGCATTGTAGTTTGAGCAACAATGTCGCAAACATCAAGTTCTATTCCAAACATTTCCCCGTTATGCTACTGCAGGTGAGGGGTTCACGACCCTGCATTTTTATATGCACCTACGGAGGCCCGTTTACCGTAACGCAAACACGTGAGAATAGCCAACTCAGTGCCGTGTTACGTATTCTCGGAAACTTTGTTGTCAGGAAGTTCATATTTGATTACGATATCACAATAATAAAATAAATACAAATGTTTGTCTGTTTGATTATAATATATGTACGTACGTATGTTTGTTATTTCTTTTAACCTATAGGCTTTTTTATCTCGGAAAATGCTAATAGAATCGTGGGGCGAAGCAAGTCTAACCTTTATATAACGAATCTCAATATAACTATATCCTCGACTTAACAAATTCTTCGAAAGCCATTTTTTTTCAAATTATGTACTTTGATAAATTCTATTAATATGTAACTATCGATATATAAAAGACTCACCATTTTCCAGCATCGTTGAATTACTCGTGCATCACACATTAGAAAGTAGAACAGATACAATGTTGTGTAGAAAATAGGTGAAAACTTCTTGGTCCTACAATTTTTGCTTGCATAGGCTGACTATAAGTCATAACATTGCATCACACAATTACATCGAGTTTACAAATACGTCACAATAATACGAAGTCAAGCGAAATTGTATGACTAAGAAGTCTTTCCTCATTGCCAACGCAACGATACATCTCCATACTTTTTCAATATGTGTCATACATTATGTAAACTATGAACATATCGACTTCACTCGGACGGATCTTCGAAGCGCACTTTCACGTGAATCCTAAAACAAGAAAAAAATCAGATAAGTAAGTGCTTCTGTCAGAATATTCATCAAATTTTATCAACGATGATAAATGAAAATGTACATGTTTATGTACCATTCTTTACTATAAATAGTATGTAAATTGAAAAAAATACTATTTAGATATGCTTTGATGGTTACAAATGTCCTTCTATTCCTTTGTCATTTAATTTGGAATGTAACGCAAAATTATCTGTCAATTAAAGTTGTCAAAAAAACTGAAAAGTGTCACTTATAAACAAAAAGTTTTATGCCAAGGAAGTTGTATACACACGAGGTAGCATCCATGTCACAGAATTTTAACGGTGTATGTACTCAGATATGGTAAAATGGCCAATAAATTAAGATAAAAATAAAACTCTTTATTGTAGACGCGAAAAATACTTTTTTGTAAGTTATAGGCGTGCCTTTGATCGCTACCTCGCCTGATGTTTAGCGAAGAAGCGGTCTATGATGGCGCACACTACCTTAGAAGAAACCGATTCACTCGTGACTTCAAGGTACCCAGACTATATCTATCGGGGAACACCCACTCGGGCAGCAAATTCCAATGTCTAGCGGTTAGTACAAAGAAGGTGAATCAAACCGCTATTATTAGTGTTTTTGACATGTCAACCATGAAGCAGTGTCACTTTTTAAAGCTCCTGGCTGTCCGATAACAGAATGGGTAGAGTAGAATTAGGTAATGTAGATCTGAAACGCACTCTCCAAAGTGTATCCAGTAGAAAACCGACAAAGAAGCAACTTTGCGTCATATTCAAGGCTTTTTACTTAAATAAACTTAACCCAAATCTGTGGCAGCCTACCAAGAATAATGTTATGAAGACTTGTATTATAGAATAACACTTTGTGTATTTTTGTTGGAACTTTAATTCCAAATAACCAACTTTAAACACTGAGCTGTCATCGCTTTTACAATAAAAAACGTTTAACCATAAATAAAGTAAAAAAAAAAAAGTGATAAGGAAAATGTTTTTTTTCATACAAATCTTATTCTGAAGAGTAATTAACATAAAGCGTGTAATTCATAACACCGAAGCCATAAAAAGCGTCAATCCTCGAGTAGCTATTATAATAGCAACATGGGTATTACAATAGATTATTATCTTGTTATATTATTGAGCTTATCTTGTCATGTGCGATAGGCATCATTGGAGGACTGACACGATAGCTTACGAGACGTATGTTAATGAAGATGGCTCAAACATGATGTATCGTTGATAGTATTATGTATGATAATATCTCCTGTTATATATAGTACTAGATCTTAAACATAAGTTATGGAAAACATGAACTTGAACTGCTGGTGAAGGAAAATATCGTGGAGAAACCATAGCGCAGTGGTAGAGTATTTTTTAATACTCCGCTAGATCCTACCCACAAGTAAAAAATCAACAGCCAAGCATCTAATGGAGTGTTCTGGTAACGTCACTAGAGAGCCAGTTCCATTTCCTTCAAAAAAAATCGTAGGTACTTCGTCTATTTTTCTTCTTTAACTTAATTTCATTGTCGTGTTTCTACCTACTATAGCCCTAGCATATAAGTATATGAGAATTGCGTAGTACGTAAACAATATTAAGTCAAGAGTGGGAAAAACAGGTTTCAATTAATACCGCCAGGGGCGCAATTCTACTTTCACACATTTTTCTATCAATTTGTTTAGTACATAATTCTCACAATATCATGTACTAGCCCCTCAAAACAACTACAAAACGGCCTTGCAAAAATGTGTATGAGATAAAAATAAACGTCTATACACTAACAAACAGAGATCAACCAACAATCTACAAATCAAAACCTTTCAACGGTACGTACTTTCTGCCCTTTCCTATACAATCTTCTCCGATTAAAATGCCTCTTTTAAATAGCAATTAATTTTATTAATTAAATGTCTGTCGCACGTTCGATTCATTCGGAATTCATTTTCTTCAGCCAGGTGTTACCATGATTTATTACTTTTAAACCAGTCTCTCTATAGAGTTTTTGTTTAAGTATTTTATTGATTTATTTGCGGAATCATGTAGCATTGTCTGTTTTATTAGGAGTTTACTTTATTGATTGTATTGTCCAAAGTTGTTTTTTTTTTTTGCGATTGGTATATTAATTTAACGGGTTTTTAATCTCTGCCTGTGCAAACGTTTAGAATATATGTAATTGTTTTATGATTATTATTTTCTGTTTACGGCTAAATAATACGTTATAACTGTCCACGATGATATTTTAACTGTCAACGAAAAAAAAGAGTGAAATATAATTTTAAATAAGAGTACTTACTGATGGAGTATGTTAATATTCCTGGCTATTATTTTATCCACCATGAGGCCTGTAATATTTTTTGTTGTAAATGTTTATATGCATATTTCAGGCATCTTATCTTATTTAGTAGTAGCTCAACTTCCGGAGCTTTGGAGCGTGGATTCTATTCCCACACAAGACAAAAATTATACTTATATGTTTTCTTATGTAAATACATACGGAACACCCAGACACAGAGTAAACG
Source organism: Biston betularia (assembly GCA_905404145.2). Taxonomy (NCBI): domain Eukaryota; kingdom Metazoa; phylum Arthropoda; class Insecta; order Lepidoptera; family Geometridae; genus Biston; species Biston betularia. The sequence goes on from FR989863.1 coordinate 3,407,385, forward strand.
CTTATGTTCGTTACACAAATATTTGTCTTGAATAGGAATAGAACATACATCCCACAATATAAGAAGCAGAGACAATGATCTGAACCAACAAGTTTCAATTAGTCATATCAGTCAACATTTACGATTTAAAGGAAACAAAAACACGCGAAAAATTAAAATGTATACTATGTAAAGAATTAATCACATAATAAGCAAATTAATGTATAATTTTCCGTTGTGTTAACCTAATTTTTTTTTTTGGTAAATGATTTGTTTTTTAATAAATATATTTATTGTTATTCCAAACAGCGAATTTTAAGTCAATGTTTTAACTGCAAGTGAATGTCGTTGAACTTGATGTTTTGTTAAAAGGTTCTTTGATTTCACATCTAATTTTAAGATGTTTTTACTTACTCCGCCCATACGTGTTTGCACAAAAACATAGGTAATCTTTGCGTAGGAGTAGAATCTTCAATTGGCGTGAAAGTAAAAAGGTTATAACTTCTTCACTACACAAGTCATTTAGGCTGTTATTCTGTTGATCTATAGTTGTGCCTGTGATTATGAATGCAATAAATTAATTTAAGTTGAGAAATTGTTATTCCACGTTTAATAGAGATGTAAAGCTTCATATTAATTTGTGTTATATGGTAATTTTATGCATTGGACAATTAGTGTTGCCAGTTATAATATTGATTTTAGTTTCAATTTTTCACTTTGTTTACGTATAACTCGCAATAGAATTCTTTACATTTATCAATACCCTTTAGAATTTTTTTAGACAAAAACTTGATCATTTCTTAGATTGCAATAATGTTCAATATTATCCACCTACCCACTATGTTGCATAGTCGTCACTCTATCGGATGTCAGGGAGTCCTTTGCTAAGATTGCCTATTCGTAGGCCCCTTATATTATCTTCTGCTCTTTTACGGTAGCGTATACCTTAATGGTAATCGATTCTGTAACAGATTTTATCGATGACTTTGGTTCTCGAGTGAATTAGTATTCCGTTTCAGATACAACGAATAGTAATTGAATGTGTCTCAGAGATCGGCAGAGTCTCTTTTTAAAGTAATTTTAAGCGATATTGTAACAAGTGGTCCCTGCAGTGTACGAAAAAGGCGAATATAAAGAATGAGAACGTGATCGCATTAAAATTTTACGCGATAAAAGTAAAATTAATCAAACCGTACGAGCACATTACTCATTCAATTACTGCAAGTTGTACAAAAGATAAAGCCAAAAAGAATCAGTTACTAATTCCAAAATCGTGACATCTCTATCCCATAACAAGGCTCGGTACAGACAAAAGTGTAATCCGCGAAGTTTGAGCTAGCTCTATCAATCACTCGGCTTGGGATCGACGCGAATATAAAGCTTGGAGCACACTAGCAACCAGAACGGTTATTACAGAATAGTTGGTGAGGTTACACTATATGTTATTAGTAAGCATAGTGTACAAATAATAGAAGTGTAATGAATGCCTTACGATCGAAGATGATCGTTGGTAGGTCGCTATATCTAGCTAAATATAAAAAGCGTTTTGTATCCACATTTTTATTAGCACAGAGAGGTTGTGGAACTCTCTGCTGGATTATGCCTGAACACTACAATATCAGTATCTTCAAATGAGAGTAAACAAGTTAATTTTGGGTAAGCGTGCTCCTTTATAAAATCTTGCTGGGTGTGGTCAAACACGAACCTATTTTAATTTTCAAAAAACGTTTGTTATTGTACTTTTAACGTCTTCATTTCATTATGGTTTTGAGACAGAGCATAGGTTAATGTTACTTATGTTCTACTTTAAGTTAGCTATAGAAAGCTAATTTAGAGTAGAACACTACGAACATAATTAATTACCTTTTAAATATTTTTTTTGTATCGATTTCCTCCGAATTATTTCAATTAATTTTATTTCCCTAATATTCACTACGATGCAGAGTCCTGCCGTTAAAATATTGTACATTTAGTGTAGACTTGACGATAAATGAATCCGAATTGTACAATGTACATCCTTAGCTGTTCCAAGAGTATCTAAAGCGCAGCTAATTGTGTTTGCGTGCTGTAGGTTATTGTTGTCGCTTGTATGTGCAAAGCTTTAGAGAGTGGTAGGTAATCTTCGGGCAGACCGTGTGAACGCGGTCACGAAGTGAATCGAACTAAGTATTTTATAAATGTTGCAACACTATGGGAACTAGTGGTGATTTGCATCGCTGGTAACATTAAATCACCGTATAAAAAAAAAAGTTAAACAATTTTTTTATATAAATTCGTAAAAGATCACTAATTGGCGTAGCGACCTGAAATGTGTCTTAGCTTCTGGCTTTCTTTCTCAATCTGGAACTACATCATGCTGAGTAGTGACTTTCAAATTTTTAGCCACTTCATCCTTTCATCTATACTTGGGACGGTCTTTAATGGTGTAAGAGACAACAAAACAAATTTATTTTGTACAATTTTATATTTGGTGCTATATTATTATTTTTTTTAATGGTTGTTTGACCACAACTCCCCTGATGTCAAGTGAAGGTGTGGCCGAAGATGGTAAAGCACACCTAGCCTGGAATGCAACTGGCTCTCAAGTGAGGCTGCCGGAACACACCGTTAGATGCTTGGCGGCAGATTTTCAACTTGAGGGTGGTAGCTAGTCAGCCGAGTACTAAAGTACCCTACCACCATGCTTTGGTTTCCTCACGATGTTTTCCTTCACCGGCAGTTCAAGCTCATTGTTGGGGGTTGAACCCACGCCCTTCGGCATGCGAACCTACCGCGCTAACCACTGAGCTATCATCGTTACTATATCTCGTTACCAGGAGGTCGTCTGGGTAGGTACTGACGCAAGACCATATATTCTATCGCTAAGCAGTAGTGTGTAAACATTACTGTGCTTCGGTTAAAAGGATACTGCAGCTAGCAAAAAGCTGTTAAGACTATCGACAGTTTATTTTATTGAGCGAAGTAGCGATGCCCTGGACTTTGTTTGTGAAGTTCTATGTATCGTTACAATGGTAATGGACGTTATCTCTTACTATCAGAAGAGTATCTTGTTTGTCTCATTATTTTTATATAAAAGAAAAGATAAGAAATACCTACAATACCTATTTAAACTTATAGCATTGTTACTCTATTTTATGAATAAAAACAATATTTCCTTACAAAATGTATATCTAAAAAGCCAATACCATTCTAATCCGGTCATAAACAATGCATCTGAAATAAAATATTTAAGTACAACTTGTCAAGTCATGGTCAGTAGAAAATTTATATGAATTTATAATACTAAACAACCATCATCGAATGGCACTGTATTATGAACTTAATTCATATTTCTATAGTGTATCATAGAACATATACTCAAGTATACACCTTATTAAATTGTGTCAAAGAAATTGAGTCGTCAAAACTTGAGCCGCTAGAGGAATTGATCACTGAACAAATTGCCGTTTTTATAAAATACGTGACTAAAATAGTCCAGAATAAAACCGATTTATGCCTTATCCAGCAATAAATACGATTAGCGGGATTGTACCATACAGCATATAAGAGAAAGCATGAGATCTATATTAACAGGTTTGCATTGAGGATCCGGCAACGGGGCGCAAAATGGATTAATATATACAATTATTAATAAATAAATAAATTATAACTGCAATTATAACATATTTTAACTATTAAACTTATATTTATAGATATTTTTTTTCAGGAGAAAATCAACATATTTTAACGGTCATGTAAAAACCTACCTAAAATTTATTGACCACTTAACAGCGCTTTAAGTCACATGATAAAAAGTTGGGATATCTAATGCCTTGCAAACAAAACGTAACAGAAAATGATACTATTTTAACAATAGATGCGTCACAAAAAAAACATAAATTGCCATCTCTGTCACTAAGAGCTGCAAAAAACAAAAGCACTAGGATCTAGATAATATAAGCGATGATGCGAGGCGAGGAAATCCTATCAGCACAGAGTTGTAATCAGTTTAATTAAGTTTAGTAATATAGTTTTCTATTTACATGGTTTTAGATATACTAAGCTGAAAGATGGTCATTCTACTCATTATTATGAACAACTTTTGATATGACCACAATTCTAAAATCTGGAAAAGAAATTAGCTATTTCATAAAAAAAATTCGTTGACCCTTGACCAAATGTATGCTATTTTTTTTACAAAAATTTTCAATAGGTACTTTTTCTCAAACGAAGAGGATAAAATCTGGGTATTCTAATACTAATCCGGTTCCCATGGCATAAAATTTGGTTAGTTTGGGGCTAGATAGCGCTGCGTAAGATGTGGTCAAACGAAATTAAAAATGTATTTTATAAAGTATAAAATCGTTTAGACCGTACAGAATTGTAAACATAAAATGTATATATCACAGTTATTAAACAATGAAAGAAAGTAAATAGTTTTATTTCGTTATACAACCAAACACAAGCACAAAAACAAACAAATAGAGACGGGCAGTTACAAAATAGGGGCTCATCTCAACATAATACTGGTCATACTAAGTGGTATGATCAGCGCTGGTCTGCCAGTAAGCCAATGCCAATAGTACATTAATCAATTATGTCATGAACTTATTTTCAACATTTATTTATTTATTGAGTTCATTAACGACTCAACCTTACTTACCCTGTCCTAAGTCCGCCCCTGATAGTCACGCTCGTAGACGAGCGAGCGGGTAGAGTGTTCGCGAGCCAGTTTCGACTCCTAATCGAGTTCGTTCACACGAGCAAGTTCACGGTCGTCTGTCTGACTCTTTACGATGCTAATGTATGGATGTAGGATGTGGACAAGTGTTTAGATACAAGTGACCACTTCACAGTTTCGTATGGAATCGCGAGTTGGTTTTTACAGCAAAAGACTTGCATACTAAGACTTGTAGAAATATCTAGATTTCATTGACGTTAACTATTCTTTTCCTTTGGCAGTTGATCTTATACAATCATACCAATATTACTCGTTTATCTTGACTGCCCTGTTAACTCATTTTGTAGTACATCTGCTTTAAGAGCTGTAGCGTGTGGGTTCGATTCTCACCTAGGAAAAACATTTATGTGACAATAAATGTTTGTTCTATGTCCGGGTATTGTATGTAAAAAGTCTAGGATAAACTCATTATTGTCCACACCAAAGACTCTCGAAAATTTTGCTGATTATTTATTTACTATTACGACCTTAAATGGTTTTATATACAGATTGAATTGAAATAAGGATTGTGTGCATGCCTCGAGCATTCATGCTCACCATTGAAGGCTCCTTCTTACGGCGAGGCGTTGTGAGTCGGGTCGCTCTCTTCCCTCAGATATGGTTGAGGAGGGCGATGGCTGTTACATGTATCATACTGATCGGGAGCTGCATGCGGGTCGCTGGTCTGCACGCGATATACACACAAAATAGTACCTACTTTAACCCTAGATAAAGATTAATTTGACTAACTTTCCTCTTCCTTTATAGGGGGAAAAAATGTAATTCAAGTTGACAAAGGCCCCAGTGTTTGTAGAGCGTATATTTTAGATTAAAAAAAAAACGAAAAAAAGGCATTTACGACGTTTTAATCAATAGAGGACATCACTAGTAATTGCAATCCATAGAAAAAAAAGTAGAGCGCAGACAAGAATTTACTAATATAAATATATGAGACAACTTAAATACAAGATTAATTAACAAATCAACGCTCAGGTGACAGAGGTCAGTCGACGAAGCGACTCTTTGAATATTAATTTGCTCGTGATTGGTATGAATTTAGTCTAACACAATTCGACACATTCAATACTCTTCGTATTACCTACGCTTAGGTGTAAAAGTAAATTAAAACATAACTTTCAATAGTCGTGTAGTATTAAAAACATATTGAAAAATACGCTGTATCAATTAAAAAAAAGGTTCCAATTTACGTCCGAAATTACACATTTTGTATGGAATTTGAAATACGTTTTCTATGATCGTTTGTTTTCGTCGACAGGCTAGGTGTTTGACCACAGCTCAACTGATGTTACGTTATGTTATGCTCAAGAATGGAACTGGATCTCCATCGAGGTTGCTAGAATACACTGTTAGTTTGTTTGGGGGAAACTTTTTCACTTGAGGGTAGTGGTTAGATGCCAGTCGAATACTGTAAAGTATTACCACAATGCTTTGTTGCCAGAGGTATTCTTTTTATTAGGGTTTAGAAGTTATTAAAGCAAACATACTAAACTACCTTAAAGTTGGGAACTAGTTTAGTTTTTCTAGCTTAGTTAAAACCAAAACCACGAATTAACAATGAAATGACTCAATCCTCATATTTGAAATGTAGTGATTTGCAAGTACATTCAAATTTATGTTCACAATTTAGTTTTGATTTAAAATACAAACTTTTCCTACATGTAGAGGATAAAACTCTGTGTATGTCTGCAAAATTATTGTAATTTAATATTTCTAGGTTACAGAGGAAAAATGGACGTTTAATTATTTTTTTTATTGGTATAAAAGGCGAGAATGGCATCACTGTATTTCTCGTACAGCACCGCTCACCATACTACACACATTTATGGCGTATTTTTATATTATAGAAACTGTGAAACCGTGAAAAACAATTGCTGACAAGAAAAGTTTTTTTAGTAAAAGTTAATTTTATGATCAAAAAAAGTTAAGTCTCTGGGTTCTTAACAAGATATAATTACTTGCCCTCTTCATTAAAGACAAAAATATAGATATTAGTTGTAAACTTCAATTAAATACAGATAAATATTTCAATTGAGTTTAGATATATAGATTAGAGTTTTTTGTTTTAATTTTGTTTATGGCACTTCAGAAACCCCAGTCTTGACACCCCTGCCTTTTTAGTTTAGGTTATAAAATTACACATATATACATGGCTATTACTAAAAATTTTAGTATCACAAGCTTGCTAGACAAGTCATGCAACTGTGCTTCAGCCATAGGCCTCGTACATAGTGAATGCGCGGTGGCGGGCGCGGAAGCAGAGCGTGTCGCAAGTTCTCGCAGCAAGTTAACAAGATTACACTAGTTTGTTTTACCGCCCACAGCGAGTACGCTAGCCAAGCCTCTCACTGCACGCTTTTAGGGTAGGTTCCGTTACTCGTCACGCTGCCACAGTTATTTTACTATTTATGCACACGGCGTTTCTTTGCATTAGTTACTGACGCGCCCTCAAAGTTTCGGCAGCCTTGTTAAAACAGGATATGGTTTCTAAGCTGAAGCTCGACAGTGGTTCTTTCTTTTTTAAATTATGTGCGTATTGATAAATATATAATAAGAACGCCGGCGGTCAAACATGTTTTCGTTAATAATTATATTTAATAATAGTCTATATTTTTCAATGTACATACCAATAACCAACATACGAAGCCGCGAGTGAAAGGTTGGTTCAAAATAAAACAATAGACCTAGTACTTTCAGTCAGTCTAGTCTCAAAGTAATGAGCACCAAAGCAGGGATGCCCCGGACTTTGTTTTGCTACTCAAAGTTCTGTGCATCGCTGCAATGGTCATGCACATCTTATGCGTTATCTCTTACCATCAGGTGAGCGCCTCGTTAATCTCGTTACATTTACATAAAACTTTGGTGCGTGAGTATACCCATGCGCAAACACTTTTATCCAGCGTTCTTTTTACATGAAGCGAATAATATGAGAGTTTTTAAAAAAAGTTCTCAGAGATGTGTGAAGTCTACCAACCCACACGTGGCTAGGCGTGGTCGACTATAGCTACAGAGAGAATAGGTCCGCGCATTAGGTAAATTAATGAAAACAGACGGGCATCCGCTGTCACCGTCGCTACCGCACTAGCTTTTTACCCTGGACGAGGCCTAAGATACCGAATTCCCACGGTTTCACGCATAGCGGGGTAGCATCACATACCTTGCCGGTAGCCGACTCTCGCTATTGTCTTTCACTCCCACGCTGCAGAGAAACCCGACAATAACTTAAATTGATTAATTTTAATTACATTTTCTGTGTAATTAATTATTGTAAATTTTGTTTGTAATATTAAAGTTTTTAGAATCGGATAAAGGAGAAAGCTAAGATGTTTGATGTTACCTGATAGATTGGTTTAAGATGGAAAACTAGCCTAGGATGGAAACTGCATATTTTCAGCTTGAGGTTAGCTAGCCAACCGAGTACAGAAAAGTAAGCGGTTTCCTTTACCGGGAGTTTAAGCGTTTTGTTAGGATTTGAAATCACACCCTTTGTTGTGCGAACCGAATCTCGCCAACCATTGATATATCATCGCTAGAACTTCGAAATTTGTCTTGTGAGAATTTTGTACAAAAAAACGAATAAATGTGGTGTACATTTATTAGTTTTTTCATTAAATAAATAACATTTTCACGATTCGTTAAAGTAACAGACAGGGTATTATATGGCATCATTTTTCGTAACAATATAAATGTTTTGTATTTATATTTAAGTATGATCTTTCCTTGACTTGTCAGAAAATTTACAAGAAGCGCGTTGAAGTCTTTTAACGCGCTTGTTGTATATTTTCTCTCCGTCCAAAATAAAGTGGTATACATGTACTAAAAAATACTTATGTTTGTAATTAAGCTATCACTATCAGCAGTAAAAAACGTCAAGGGATTTTTTGTTATATAAAATTAATAATTTAGCGGGCAAAATTTTATAACGTGGAAAGTAATTGTAATATGAGCTCAAATAAATTCATCTGAATAGAAATCTCAAAGAGCTCACTTTAAGCGCATCAAAACCATGAAGAAAAATTTTACAGCAACCATAAAACGTTCAACGAACGGTTACCGAACTTTATTTATGAAACAGCAGTTTTTTTTTCACGCCTTCAGACTTATGCTTGTAGCAAACAATAAATTTATTATGACGAGTACAATACTTTTTATAGTACACCCTAAACTTGTAACCCTATTTAAGCAATAAGTAGATAAAAGGATTTCTTTATCAACAGCTCTTCATATAAAATAATAAATAAGTATATACTTAGCATTGCCAAACAGAACAAAATCTTGTGCTATCAAATTCAGAACAATTACACAGGAAGTAAGTTATACATATTATGTAAGTACTATAAATAGTTATATCTTTAGTCACGTTATTGTACTATTTCCTCGTTCGTCAAGATCTGATCTGTACTAGTACGGGCTGTGATCGATTTGCATTACGTCACAGTATTATGTTGTTACGAGATTTACAAATTGATACAAATCGACAGTGGACCGGTCATGTTTGTCGATAGCCGTTAGCGTTAATATGTTCTACAACAGGGCTGCCCAAATCATAGCCCGCGGGCCGCATGCGGCAATCTGTTCCTGATTACACGATAATACGACAACTTTCTTTTTAAAAAAATGTTGGGTAGAAATTATTATTTTTGACATCGCAAATAAAGATTATATATATTTAATGATGAATAAAGGATTAATAAATTTAAAGTATTTTTCATTGCAGTCAAGGACAAAAAAAAATACAAGGACAGAATAAATAAACATATTTGCTTTTGAAATTACTAAGAGTCGATATGCACAAATCACAGTTCTTATTTTTTTGTTTTAACACATGCATAGTTTTTATAATGCTTATATAATAATGATTATAAAAATATGGCATAAGCAACAGTTCGAAATAGTTTATGCATCTACTTAGTTTTTCCGATCGCACATACGTTACATTCTGTATACAAATATGTGGCAAGATAAACCGATGAAAGTACTAACATCTTTGTAAACTAACAAAATTTATAGTGAATGTTTTACAAATTTTGAACTTTAGTCCGAAGATACAGGTCTTATTATCATTTGAAGTAATAGATGGAACAATTCTATTCTCGGTGAATTGTTCGGTAAATGAGTCAATAGGAAGAGCAAATGTGAGTGTTGTGTTCAGACTAATTTGGTCTAATTTTATTTACAAATATTTTTGAATAATTTTCACGATGAATTTAGCATCTCTTTAGTAATAGTGACGAACATTATGTCATTGGAAATTGTATGGGATTTTGTATGTAATGACATCATGACCTATGTGCTTATAATATGATCCTTATTCAGACATAATAGCCCTGACACACAGCCCCGTTGGCTCATTGGTAATATATCTGGTTTTAGAGCTGTAGGGTGTGGGTTCGATTCCCACCTAGGACAAACATTTTGAGGTATAATCAAATGTTTGTTCTTTGTCTGAAAAAAAGTATTTATGCATTCTATCAGTTATCAGACTTCCATCATACAAGCTTCGCTTAGTTTGGAGTCAGATGGCGCTGTGTGTAACGTCCTAAGATATTTTTTATTTATTTATTTATAATTGTGTTACATGCTTATCACCGTGACTTAGTCACGTACAAAATACTATGAAAACGGCTTATATAAATACTATAGTTACCCACAGACTAATACGTAGACGCCGCGAATGATTGAGAATGATTGCAAGTTCGGTAATACTAAATAGGTACGGCATCGCACTCAGTACGCAGCATAGCGACGAGCTAGTCGAACGTCACCTGTGTAATTACTTTTACCTTAGTTCATTGCTGTAAATATGCTATACTGTGTGTTCAAGTTTTCAAAAACAAATGAGCCACGATGAGATATCTTTTCACACGTAAGTTTCATATGTTGACGATATCGATAGTTTACTTTTTTATTTAATTTCTTAACAAGGAACACAAAACATAAACTGTCGGTCGGCATGATAACTCACGCAGACGCACGAGTTCCTACTGCGTAAACAGCGTGCGGCGAGTAGCTCTATATGTGCGGTGTCACTCACACATAACTAAACTGAGTGACACTGCAGTACATGTAAAAACTCTATCTGCCTTTTTCTTGACGAATTTCCTATGTGTTCAAATTGCAAAAATGTTAGTACATAATTGTATTTTTGCACAAATTCATACACTCATACATGAGTTTAGTAACGTATTTTAACGTCACCAAACTGATGCATAGGCGCTCTCTGACTAATATCTAAAATTAATATAATTCAACTAATATCTAGTTCTGGTTCGTAGTCATCGAGTGATAAGACTGAAATTGAATCTAATGCTAGTAATATGAAATCAGCCACAGAAATGAAACTCATAGAACATCCATATCATGCCCAGTGCGTTATTGGTAATTGCTAATCATTCTCAGGTGGTCGCATCGGGAATTGAGTCACGTCGCCACCAGGTGGCGATGGCGCGTCGGTACGTTTGAGCGCTTTAATGGTACTGCTTGCATAAACAGCCGTGAAGTGTAGCAAGTCAGAATATCCACCTTATTCTTGACAGTACGAGCTAAGTGTGGTTTCAATTGCATAAATCTGACATTTCCATTGCATGAGGAAAATAATAATAGCCAATAAAATACTACTACACCGCACTGCTTCTGGGTACTGCAGCAGTTTACTGCTAGCGAAATTACTGGGTCGTTGAGAGTTGAGACTAATCATCGAAAGTCTCAAAGTAATGTGTGCCAAAGCAGCAATGTCTAGAACTTTGTTTAACTACACCAAGTTCCGTGTATTGCTGCAATGGTCATGGACAAGCGTTATCTCTTACCTTCAGGAGAGCGCCTCGTACGCCTCATTACAATTACATTTAAAAAAAAAGAGGAATTACACTTTGATATTGCAACTACAATGCAACGCGACTTAATTTTTTTTATTTCATCTAAAATATCTATATATTATATACTATAATTAGTGATTAAATGAACTTACGTGTAAGTGAAGTTCTATCATAATTATACGAAGGCTTCGCCCGAAGAGATCAGCAAATAGATTAACACTTGTAGTATAAAATAAAGAGGAAAGATATGATTGTTTGTTTGTATTGAATAGGCTCCGAAAGTACTGGTCCGATTTCAAAAATTCTTTCACCGTTGGGTAGCTACACTATCCCCGGGTGACAAAGTCTACTTTTTATCCCTGTATTTCCACGGGAACGGGAACTACGCGGGTGAAACCGTGAGGCGTCTGCTAGTTGATAATAATTTTATGGAAGATATAACTATGTATTTATTTATGGTATTTTGTTTATTTATATTGCAATAGACATAAGCATAGTTTCACAGTTGGAAGAAACATTAATATAAAAGCTAAAATTTCGAGGCTAATCTTCAAATGTTCCAAAAATATTTTTTTCTAGACGAATTAGAATGGATTTTGCCCCCATTTGGGGATTACCTTGAAACGCAACGGAATAACCCATATGATAGTAATGACATGTTTTGGTAGCATAGAAACAACGTAATGGAAGTTTTCGCACATTAATAGGTACCTACGCTTCTCAAAACTCATAGCACCTACTTCAATAATAATTCATTGTTAAACTATGACAAGAAACCTTTTTTTCTAAATAACTAACATATATATTCATGATGAGGTTAGTTATGTGCTGCCTATTCTTCAAATAAGCACATCAACGTCAGTAAGTCAACATTGTGTGACATAAGCATCTTGTCTTTTCTATTATCTACTCCATTCATTGATACTAATATGTACTTAAGAGTACCCGTTAATATGACGTTATATGTACGTCATTTAGAAATACAACATATGAGGTAGTTTGCGTAAAATCACGTTTTATCACATTATTTGTTGATCTAATTTACAGAAAGAAATGTAAATGTAATTTAGTCTCAAAGTAGTGAGCGCCAAAGCTGTGATGCCCTGGACTTTGTTTTGTTACTCAAAGTTCTGAGTATCGCTGCAATGGTCATGGACGGGCGTTATCTCTTACCATCAGGAGAGCGTCTCGTTCGTCTCATTACTTTTTACATGAAAACAAAAATCACAGAAATTTAATATGTACATCCCACTAATATAATAAATGTGAAAGTTTGGATGGATGGATGTTTGTTACTCTTTGACGCAAAAACTACTGAACGGATTTGGATGTAATTTAGTATGATGGTAACTGAGATCCTGGATTAGAACATAGGCTGGATTACTTTTCATCCCGAAAACATGTAGCGGATAACACCGCGGGGAGCAGCTTTCATTTTTCAATACAATTTTTTAAATAGTTTTGTGATAGATCGGTGGTTAAAGCATTTGCCATTTTTTCGCATGGCGCGCGTTGCAATTCTAATTAATGACGAAGGAAAATATCGTAAACTAGAACGGACACAACATTTGCGTCCCAAAGGGAATAAACGAGAAGACTTTTTTTTTTTTTTAGTGAATTGGCCAAACGCGCTATTCTATATTCGTCACTTGTAAACGCAATTGAATAGATACGTAACTAATAAGCAATTTTCCACTTTATTCCAAAATATTAGGAAATAATACTACTGGTAACATGTTGACGGCATGGCGTTTTATGGTAGCGCGAAATAACTTACTTTAGTTTTGACTTATTGCGTTTTAAGTTTTAGACCTGCATTTCCCGCCACCGGCCAACAAAGCGGCTGCAAAAGGGCGCCAAAAGCCAGTTGGTGGCCGGATGCGCGCGCACCTGCGCAGCACATGCACGATGACACCGCTCTTCGCCGCACGTGCCAATAACCATTGTTTTTTTACGTTTTGTTAAGTATACGTACAAATAGACAAATAAGACGGTATACATTAAAAACTATTTAAGTATTCTATCAGTTATCTGTCTTCCATACCACAAGCTTTGCTTAGTTTGGGGTCAGATGGCGCTGTGTGTAATGTCCTATGATATTTATTGTTAGGGAAACATTTTGGAAATGTTTGTTTGATCAACATCTGAAACAAACAGTGAAGTATATTTTTTTAATTTACTAGTTAAAAAAATATACATCGTTACTTTTTTAGTTTAAGACCTTAAGGAGGGACTACAGGCTAAGTCCAGTTTGGGGCCCGATGTACAATGCTATATTATTTACTATAAATAAATGTGTAAAATTGTAAATGTATTGGAAGGAAACTAAAAAGTAACTAAGTTTTTTTTAATTTACGACAGTAATATTTCCAAAATTTTTCGGCATCACCTTTTGTGCATTTAAGTATCAAGTACTACATATAGTTTTATATCTCAGGATAAAATCTAGTAAAATAAGTTTAAGTCGCAGTTAAAGTCACATAAAATAAGTTACGGCCACGTCTAGTGCTTGCGGAACTAAAGTAGTGGTAACTTTAATAGAAACTTCGACGGAGTTCTGGAAACAACACAAACTACCATATTATAATATGTATATCATCCTCTGCTCATATAATTTAACCTTCTCTTAATCCAAGATTTAAACACCACTATATTAAAATAACTACTATTTTTTCGATTGTTTGTAATGTAACAATATATTACGCGATCTCACCAAAGCTCCCAAAATTATTTTATTGTTTTCATATATTATACTGGCAACCATTTCGTTTCTATTTTACTAAATTAACTTCTCTTTATCGGTTTTTTTTACTCGCCACTAGTTTATAAGGTTATTTTGTTCTCTGTAATCAATAATTATCTGTTTATATAATTAGTAATTACTTTACGTTATGTGATAGGTGTACTCTTAGCAAATGTCTAAATTCTATATTCACTTTAAAAATAAAATAAGACGTAAACGCAGTACCTAACACACCCATTTCCAACTTCATAAAGTAAGTTAAGATGCAAAGTTACTGCTTTACTAAACAGCTTTCTCGCATTAACTAATTTGATAACTCTACGTGTAAATCACTAGCTATTACTCTACAATGTTGGAAATAATTTGAAATTACGACTGTGAGTTTAGTGGTCGTTTACAAGTAGAAAAAGTATTTGTTTATGACTTGCGCTTAACCTCTGTTGCGCCTGAAATCGAGTCATGTTGCGGACTGTAATGTGTGTACACAAAAAAAACGTTTGAAATGCGAATTCAAGCTGTTTAAATTAATTACTTACAAAAAAAGACGAAAACATTAAGCTATATTCCATCACTAAAATTTTTTTTACAAATATAGCGTATTGCATAAAGCGTTTTGATTCCACATTTTTTAATTCGCACAGCTAGGTTGTGGAACTCTCTGTTAGGTACAATATGGGTGTCTTCAAATCTAGAGTAAATAGGTTTATTTTAGATAAGCTTACTCCATCTTAGACCACACTGCTTAACATCAGGCAAAGTGTAGTCATCGCGAATATATTCTGAATTTTAAAAAAGTACAAATTTAATGATAATGGAGTATACTTCCGTGGCGCTGGCGCCATCGATATCTTTTTAATTTTTCAAATACCTTTCTGATTTGTACTAAAGAGTTTCTATGTAATAAAACCTGCCGTAGTACTTAGTTAATATACTCACAATCGATACGGAGTATTTTATTGCAAGTTCATTGAATACGGCTGCGTTTGTGCAGGCTCTCCTCTTTAAACACTCATTAACACACTCGTGAGGCTTTAAAAGTCCAAGAGGGCTCACACTTTAATAAAAATTTTACTGCCCATCGCCGCATGCGCTTGGTTGTAAAATTATTGATAATATTACAAGGTTGTAATCGATACATCGATATTTATTTGTTTTTTTTTTTACCGATCGACTTTTGTGGTAACCTTTTTTAAATTTCGACGACGTATGTCTCGTGTTAGCCTTTAGACAATACAATTTAATCTAAACATTTTAAGCAATTTTTCGTTTAGTTTTAAGCTAAAAATTATTATTTTTCTCTTATGGATATCTATGAATACTTCTTCCTTGGTAATTATAATCTTTTTGTTAATCATATTTTAAATAACATCATCTATGTATAAAAAAGTTGCTAAAAATTGTGATATTTACTACGCATTTATTTTTACTTTCTCCGTAATTGTGTTTTAACTAGTAATTTCATTCGTGGTATAAAGTAAATTTTAGCCTAACAAAGCTTTTATACTTCCGCTATTCTACTATATTAAAAAAAGAAATATACATTTATAGACGAATAGCTGACTGACCACTTCTCATGCGGCCAATCCCAGAACGGCATTTAAATATCGAATGTCAGCACTAAGTGCAAGCGCCGATATTAATTTATTTAAAAAAAAATAATGCTTTCCTTATTAACCCCGTCCAGTGGCGACAACCGTTAAACTGTAACTTAATATTCCATTTTCGAATTTTCGACAATAACCGTGCTTGCTTTTACACTCGGGTGGCTAATTTTGTGTTATTTTGTATCATTAGTACGCACTTAAAGTTAATGTTCACTTGAAATAAAATAACCTACATGTACAGAACCTACTTTCTTTTTTGAATGATAAGTAAGTAAAATATATTCAAATGTCTAAGTGTAACTTTTGTATGTAGCGTTTATCTTAACTTATTATCGAAAAATTTAATGTATTTTTTAATTTTTGGTAAAAAATGTAACTACCAAAGTACCACCACTGCTACTATAGGCCGTGACTTGTGGCACTAGCTCATAAGATTCATTTTTTCTATTTCTGGTGTAGAGAATAAAGAGTTTCTATCTATCTATCAAACTATACCCATATCGACGTAAATCTATATATTTCTGATAAAAATAAATAAGGTACGTTAGTTACATTTTTACTTGTATTGAAAAATTGTGATATTTTCCAATGAAATCACAAAAAACAATACAAATATCTGTACAATTGTAACCAACAAAAACTTACATAAACTGAAAATCGAATGACACAAAGACCTTGGACTTCGTTTGCGCCATAACCGGGCACATTTTCACATGAACTGTAGATGAAAACTTCTGTCCGTTCCGAATCCATTGCGGCACTAGTACGTTTCGATTCACAGCACTGACACTCAACGCGGGCAGTCCGTTCGATGTATGCGGTGGCAATGGAAGTAACCGCAACGGAATGTGACTCGAAAGTCCCGTGGTAGGGGCAGCCAGCGTTGCGTGACGGCTAGGTACGGTCGGACACGTCACGGCAATTACCATGTTCCTTGATTATCATTCTTGTAGAGGCGTCTAAAACTAGCGTTGGTTGAGCATTTTGACTGTAGATTGATAAATCAATTTTAAATATATCATCATCGTTAGCCTATGCTAGCTCAAGCGCCGCTTTGAGTTTTGAACTTTTGTTAACCAAAATTTATTCAACTCGTTAATTCTTCTCCCAAAAAAAATATTAAAATCTTGCGTAATAATATGATCGCTCGTCACTTTGAGAAGTAATATGTCAAACAGCTTTATGTTCAGTAACTTGGCTACTGCTTGGCGTGTGAACAACGGACAATCATCCCTCAAGAGTGACAAGGATAGAAATAATGTGCAGCAAGGAGTTACGGTTGGCGTAAAGCATGAGGATGCTTTACGCCAGTGAAACAAAAGTGTAGTAGATACCAAAACACGCTATTGTACAACTTTAGATTATGGCAATCCGATCTGTAATAGGCAGATATTTTTTAATGGTTGACAACGTAGGGATTTGACCACAGTTCAACTGATGTTAAGTGACGGCATGAACGAAGATGATAAACTACCTACACCGGAATGGAACTGGCTTTCAAGTGAGGCTGCCCGAACACATCGTTAGGTGCTTGGCATATTACCACATTCGTCGTACGAAACGCTAAACAGTGTAATTTGCTACACGAGTGGATTATCCGACTTGAAAGCATCCAGATTCTATATATTCTAGGTGCCGTCCCTTCAAGTCGCAAGTGCAACAGTTTCTGCTAGGCAAGCTATAGGAATTGGTATATTGCAGACCGCATCTTTACATAACATCAAGCGAGATGGTGATTGAACTTAAGCCTATTTATTTGACCGAAGTTCAGTAAATTTACGTGTAATTGATCCACGCGTTTTAATTTTAATTACGATTTTTGCTAGTGCAATATCTCAAAGAAGCATATAATTTTAGAGTTGGACCTACCGGAAAATTTCAGTATCACAGTAGTTTATCTTTTATTAGTACTATTACATTTTAAAAACAACCTATACATTTAATAAATGCTCTATAATAACTTATTTTAATTAATATATCGCATGTTTGTTGGTATTATAAATTTTATAGATGCTCATAGAGTACGCCGTTGGCTTTGAATTTATTAATTCTATAAAATAATTTCACCGAAACATCAAACACAGACGTAAAAGAAGAGAGCGTTTTTGTGAAAACCGTACTTTGCCCTCATTTTTTGTCTACACTTCAAATTCAAATTTCGAACACGACCGACGCTGCTGATAAGGAATAACACTTTTTTTTAATATACTTTGTAATAATCGAAAACAGCCAGTATTCTGTATTCCCTTTTTTAAATTTAACAACTGTTGGTTTTTACTGTCGGTGGCCAGTAGCGAAGCGATAAAAAATAAACTGTATTAAAGCCCGCATACACATAATGGCAATTGGCACATGACTCATGGCGTTTTAGATTTAGGTACCTTTAAAGCGTATATAATTAAGTAGTCTACTTACTTTTGGACGACATTTTCTTTTGCCGTTTCCAATCCATTGATAGATACTGTAACAAAGAAAAGTATGGTTTAAAATATAAATTTTTAGATAGAAACTACATAAATGTATGCTTAACAATAATACTGGGTACAAATATATACTTATAACACGACATTAAGGTTGGCAACTCAAGTCTATATGAATTTACTCTATGTACTGAGAAACGTAGCATGTAACGCTATTCCTTCCTTCCATTTTATATCGCACTAGTAGTAGCAATAGTAGGCGACTAGCCTTATTTTGATCGTTTTTGTATTACGGAACAGTACTTGAACACAATTAACAGTGTTTTTTTCGTCTTAGTTTGGCATCAAACTTCCAGTGCATTTACCAATTTCAAGTTACACACTATAATGTATATTGTAAATAGTAGTACTATATGATAGAAACGGTCTAACTCGAGGCAGCCAATTGTTAAGGTGATCGTATACTTATACACGTCGAACGCTTCATATTCATCACAATCACACAAATAATAATCATAATTTTTATTTGACATAAAACATAGTGTATAGATACATTAAACCATAGGCTCCCGAATTAGAACTTAGTAACAAAGTACTTACTAAGTTCAATGTGCTCAAGCTGAGTATGAAATATTAACAATAAGATACTGCGTTCTGTGCACCTACTAGATTTGTGTTGTTTTTATTCATAAGTATTTATGTGTGTATTAATTTATATATGTAGTTTTTTTTTTATTGTTGACAGGGCAGTTGTTTGACCACAGCTAACCTGATGTTAAGTGACGGTGTGGTCGAAGTTGGTAAAGCACACCTAGCCTGGAATGGAACTGGCTCTCAAGTGAGGCTGCCGGAACACTCCGTTAGATGCTTGGCGGCAGATTTTCAACTTGAAGGTGATAGCTAGCTAGCCGGGTATTAGAAAGTACTCAACCACCATCCTATGGTTTCCTCACGATGTTTTCCTTCACCGGCAGCTCAAGCTCATTGTTGGGGTTTGAACCCACGCCCTTCGGCACGCTGTTAAAATGTATATTGATGAAGTGGTTAGTCTCGGTAGCCATTTCTGGAGAAGATGCGTTTCATTCCAAATATTAAGACCGGGCAAAACGAATGCGTATGTACGCCGCGCCGTGGCGTGTGCAACTTCGACAAGTTTACGTTCACCTTTATCCGTCATTACACTCTGGACTTAAATTTATCGGCCCATTATATTCGCTGCGCAGGCGCCGGGAGCACAGCCGGGCTGCCATTGTTGTAGTCGCCACCTCTGGAGTTGATCGGTTGATAAGGATCGAGGAAGTGCGAGTTCAAAATGATAAGTTCGATGTCCTAGAAATAGTAACTTTTGGCCCAATCTACACTAATATTGTAAGGAGGAAAGATTTGTAGTTTTGTATGTTTGTAATGAATAAACTCTAAAAACTACTCAAACATTTTACACCATTAGAAATTACAACATTATCTCTGAGTAACATAGGTTATATTTAGTACTAGAAAAATTAGAGATTCATAGTAAAATGTCAATAATGTAACCCAAGGTGTAAAAAAATTGCCATAAAATGTTTTACACCGCATACGCTGCGGAAACTATTGATGACAGAACAAAAAGCTTTCTACAATATTAAAGTAACGAATAAACTAAAAATTTAATTTCGTTAGATTTAATTATGTATCTAAGTTAGTATTTTATGTACCTACACGATTATTTTTGTATGGTGCAAGGCAGAATATGGCACTCTTTGACTATTTTAAATATCAATTAATAACTATCAATTATGAAAAACTTCTGGACTGATTTCAAAAATTCTTTCACCATTAATACGCTACATTCTTCCTGAGTAACATAGGCTATATTTATTGCTAGAATTTAATTAAAAAATAAACGTCCCCCCGTGCGAAGCCGGGAATGGCCGCTAGTAGTATACGTATAATATTTATATTAAATTGAAACTTTAGCTCCTTATTATCCTCAAATTGAATTGCAACCAGTGCGTTACCAGAAATTTCCATGTTTCTCAGCTCCAAATGAGGTTGCCAACTTGCAAACTAACCTTTAAATTACATTTCGATATTGCAGCAAATTGCACTATTGAAATGGTAGGGAACGATGGGAAACAAACGATTCTGAGGCGTAACAGGTATTACTTGAGGCCGGATTAGGCTTACATATCAGGGGCAGTCATAGTCAGAAAATGACTTTGTTATATGTCGTGTGACACATAAGTATTTCTGTACACAGAGTTGTATGAAAAATAAAATAAAGGAACAAGTACATAATATGTACTTAGCGCACTGTGTAGTGTTCTTCTTTGTTTTAGTGACAATTTTTTTGTGACATTTAAAATCGGAAAAGAAGTTTATACATACATGCATTAAAATTCAAATTTATGGCTTACATCCTAGCCAACCAACAAGAGAGTATGCTACCACCATGATGACGATTTGATCATGATATCTTTCTTCATCTGCTGTTGTTGGGATTTGAACCCATGCCTTTCAACGTGTGTTCCACCCACGCTGACCACTGTGCTATGAAGCTATCATCACCACAGTATAGTTTATATCCTATAAAAAAAGTAAACTTTTATGACTAGTAGATCAATAATATTCAACTTCGGACTCATTCAAAACTCTATTTAGAGAGAGTAAATCCGTAATAAGTTATCTATAGTCCCCCTTTCCGTAATCCTCAGTACGCTCATTCTCAATCCGCTTTGCCTTACAAATCAGAACTTCATTAGGATTTAGGTCTATTGCGCAGGTAAGCGATATCGCTGCGCCTGCGCCGATTGTTCGTAAATAGGCCTGGAAATATGGGCCGATAACGTCGACTTCAATTTAATCCACCAATGGCTAATATTTACATAGGATTATTTTATAGAATTTACATTGTACATGAAGATTTTTATTGCTTAAATCGCTGAATTAACACTCAGTACCTAGAACAGATAGATAGTTTTGTCTGCTCTGATACAAAACAACTTGATAATAATAACATGGTTCTCTGGAAAAAATAACGATAAGGAATATAATAAATAAATAAATAAATAATAAATATCGTAGGACATTACACACAGCGCCATCTGACCCCAAACTAAGCAAAGCTTGTACTATGGGAGTCAGATAACTGATAGAATACTTAAATTTTTTTTTTTTTGTATATACATACTTATAATACATACAGTACACCCAGACACAGAACAAACATTTGGTTATATATCACAAAATGCTTGTCCTGGGTGGGAATCGAACCCACGCCCCACAGCTCTTGAAGCAGACATGCTACCAATGAACCAACAGGGCTGTCCATATATAATAAGGAAGGAATTAACTCACTATTTCATAAGATTATTTTGTTTTCTGCACATTTTTTCTATTTCTTGCACACTAGTAAAAAGTTTCTATATATCTGTCTAATAATTATTAGAAATATGTTAATTCTAAGTGAGTTTATAAATTATCCCTCTCTTTTTTTCTATTTGTTTCACTGTTACTTTTTCGAGACTAAAGAAATGGTTTGTAATATATATAGGGGGTGGGTGTGCGTAGATACGTGGAAATTTATAAGATTGATAAATGATTTGATCCTTGAATAATTAAATGTGGGTTATAAGATGATAGAGATAGTGCATGAAAATTCTATAATGATTGAAAGTTTTTGACAAGACGTATTCTGAATGTAAAGGTATATTTTGCAATTACTCTTACAGGCAGTTCTAGGGGATTTCGTAGATTTTGTTACATCGAGAAAATAGTTATATTGAGGTTTGCTATAGTAATATTACACTGTATATATAAGTTTAGCCAGTATAACAAAGATATGTAAACTACTTTTAGTAAAAGAAAAATATAGAAAAACTGAATTAATATCGCCAGTATAATATTGGTGATATTTTACTTGCAAGAACGCTGCCTTTAATCTATTACTTACGAGAGTATGAATGGGTACATTGATATTCATCTGATCGCTGCTTCCAGATTATATACGTATACTTTATTGGCAAGCGAGATGTTTCATTGTATCGAGATATGTACTTATATAACTCTACGGAATTTATCAGTCATCACCTCTGTACAGCCATTAACGTGATGATTATATCGAAACGTCCGATCTACGTATGTGAAAATAGAATGAGGTTTAAAAGCAGCGGCACAACAAAAAGTATTTCTTCCGCATGATAGTGTGAAAGGAATGTTGTTTATAAAGTTCATTTTCGATTATAAACACTCTATCTAGTCTGTTAGCAAATGGGGAAATATAGTTTTATTCATGTTTGATAAGTTGTATAAGGTCTATGTCGCTTCATGTGCAGAAGAGTTTTCAAATGAAAAACTACGATTTGGAGCTATTAATTGCGATTTCTATAAGGCAATCAGGAAATAACTACGGGACCATATATCTTATGCCAACGCTATACGGTTAGTATTAGCATAGTTTTTTCGTGCGCGCCTAGATATCTCAATAGAAACAGGAGGATAGGAGGTCTATGTCAAACAGTGGATGTCCTACGGCTGAGACGATGATTATCATGATGATGATGAGAGATTCTATAGCCGCGTTTCTCTGCCCTTCCGATAAAGGGTAGTTAAAATCCAGTTGTGCAATTTCAAGGCACATTTCCCGATATGAATTCGAAAGATAACCGATAAACAAGAGTTTTTACGTTGATACTCAAGGCTTTGCAGACGAGACTTTACCAAAGTGTTATTTCCTATTAGCCTCTAATCGTGCCACTGGACTATCTTTAGTGCCTCAAGCTGGCAAAGCCATCTCACTTGTGAGAACAGATTGGCAATTGTGATTATTTATGTAATCCTTATTCTTAGCTCCGTAAATAAAAATACGATAGTGTTTTTTTTTCTTACACAGCAGAATATCAAGGTACAGAACGACATGAATTTCTACATAGATATAGTAGTATGTATGACCAGAAAGCGAAATCAAATATCCGGAAAAAATAAACGGAGGGGTTATCCACGTAAGAGGAACTGAACAGAGGAGGTAGCACTACAGAAACGTATTGAGTTTAAGACGAAGTCCCTGACGGGAGTTAATGGGGTCTGATTTTCGTCATATTCAATTATACATATTTATCAATCGTTTTCATACTAGCGTAATTTATATGCTAGTACCTCAAAACCTACCACAATTCTGGCTAAAGAATAGAAATTCTCTTTCGTAAGAAATGAATTAATTAATAAAATTTCGACAGTGCATAAAACTGAACGTCAAATTAAACTAAGTTAAGTGATTGATAAAATATTGTACAAAGTTTTTCACGATTTTATATTTATTGAAACACTTAAAACAACAACTGCACAACAAAAATGACTGCAGTTTGGTATTCTCGGTATTTCCAGAGATTTTTAATTAACAGTCTGCATTTCTCGTGTGACCTTCCGCCGCTTCCTACCGTTGTCTGTTTTTGCACGAAAATGGTGGGATGATGGTCGGGATAGAATCTTTCTCACGCCTGCCCTCGCCATGGGAAGGGGTTCGTACTAATGCGCTTGTTGGCTGACAAAGTCATACTGAATGCTCTCTGAATACCCACGATGCAATAATGCTCTGAGAATTTTACCAAAAAATAAAAAGAAACGTTATTTATTGGCAAAGCCCGGATGTTTACTATGATATTTTACTTGTGTATTTTAGCAAAAATATTTTTTTTTAACTTTGGATATCCCAACAATTACGTCAAATTATAAATATACTATCACAAATTTAATAGTGCATTCCGGTGATCTTACTTAAAAGACCTACTTAACCTACACTTAAAAAAATAAGGTCGCCAGTTACACCCATATTTAAGTATATTTCTCCTGTTTTCTGTATTTTAGTGTGTACAATAAATTCCCATTTCAGTTTAAATGTGTTTACCATATTCGACCACACTGTCGCACAGCAATGTGACCAAATACCTATACTTTGAAATATAAATAAATTGCCAAAAAAACTGCTAACACTTTTTTAGTATAAAATCTTTTTCATGAATGCCAAAAAAGTTGCCTGTGTTCGTACTGGCCGTTTATAAATTCGAATTCTCAATTTAAAGTCACTCACACCTTTTTTCTCACGTAATAAAAAATAATTGTCTAGTTTTCTTGACTCCAATTTTAAAGGTAAATCGTCTGAAACCGCAGCGCAGTTAGAATCTCAGAGGCTGAGAGACGAGCTAGCGAAGGATAATTAGGGGAAGCGAGGTTGTCGACCTCCTTCGAAGCCTCCGTCACTTGTCACTGAGTAAGATTGAAGCATCTTTATTCTATGTATATATTTCTAAGCAGACACGAAAGAAACGATTGCGAGAAACAACTTCTTGTAAACAAGAATCGTTCTTGTAAACTACAAATAATGGAAATGTTGTTCAAGAAATTAAATTAAAATCTTTATGTATTTAGCAATTGAATCGTTACCATTTCGATAAAAATTACTTAAATACGTTTTTATATAAAAGTAGTGCGAAAGAATCGCTCCCTGATTGTAAGAGATAATCCATGATAATTGCAATGGTATCGAGAACTTTGAGTAACAAAATAAATTTCAGGGCATCACTGCTTAGGCGCTTATTACTTTCAAGTTCAAGTGTTTCTATTCGCTCAAGATGTGGTTACATTTTTGATCTTAAATATATTATATTAGTACAGCAAATCTTACACTAATTGGCATGCGAATTTACTATATACCTAATAGCTAAATCTATATTATATTTATTACATTCGATAGTCAGTCTCAATAGTACCCTTCAAACCGGAACATTGCAGTGTATGAACACAACTGATTGGCGGTAGTATATTTTATACTACATGCTAACATGAAAATCTATCACTTAAGTACCTATAACAACTCTCTATGTCTCAATTGACATGGATATCTCAACTTGTCACTCGCTAATGCTCTATGTCTACGCTCATTTTTTTTATTTAGGTTCACTTTTGACCGCACTCTGCCTTACATTAACCAGTAGTGCGGTCTAAAATGGAGCACGCTTACCTAGAAGAAACCTATTTACTCTAGATTTAAAGACACCCATATTGTAGCTAACAAGGAACACAGACTCCGGCAGAGAGTTCCACAACCTCACCGTGCGAATAAAAAACGTGGAATCAAAACGCGTACACGGGGAACATCCACCTCAGTTGAAATAAGTCTTTTAGTTCGTTCACAAGAAGAATTTCAAAAACAATTACGCATCTATTGTAATAACATCGATAACAACCAATATTCAAAACTTGATTGGCAATCACCGTCGACGGCTCCCGTTCACAAAGCCTCGATAAAAAAGGCACCACTTGTCTACATTATTCTGTTTGATTACGATTATAAGGCGCTTATTAAGCCAATTATTGGATTGATAACATCTTTTGTGATCGTAATTAGCATAGCATTTGTATGAGAACGTGGGAAAGTTACGTCGGCATCCTTTTACGAAATTTCTCTATTTGGCGAGCATTGTTCGAAGTATTATCATTTTGCTGGTATACGGTAATAATTGTGAATCGGTTGGACGGCTGTTTCTATACATTTTATTACCGTATAATCTTATGTACGCAGTAAATATACAAAATATGTTCATTTTATAGTTGGAATAAAGTGGTTGTATGAATGCGAAACGTGAGTCTTCCTAAGAATGATCTGGACGTGAAAATGTTCAATATTTCATGAATCACCTTCACATCATGGTCATGGACAAGCATTATCTCTTACCATCAGGAGAGCGTCTCGTTCGTCTCATTACTTTTTACATAAAAAAAAACAACATCAAATATCAAAATTTTTAATGTAACCAATCGCAAATTTCTGTTTTCCATAGTCCTGAGACACGAAGCCGTCTTCTTCGATCACAGATAAAGAATTCCAAAGAAAAGCTCTTAGACAAAAATGTTTAACTGACATTAAAGAATGAACTAGACTAACCTAGTAGCATCTAGAAGATGTCGCAAAAAGTTTTACTTACTAATATACAAACTTTAGTATGTAGAATGTAGATGGCATCTACAGATAATGTTATATTAAATGGTGGTAGGGGTGAGACTTTAATTTATCAATAAATTTTGAGTGCATTACTTTAACATCCGATTCATTTACGAAGATACCCGTTATGACCTTTATGTATAACATTTATCTACATCCCCCATAAATTACTGCCTCACATACATGTCCTCACAACACACTTATTTATTGAACCGGAATTGATGTGTCTACCACCCATTTTATCGATTCACATCGATTCGATTACATTGAAAACACACGTTCACCTTTACATTACGCATAAAACTATGTTCACTCATTCACTCATTCTTTATCCTTCTTCATTCACTCTTTGTTAAACACAAGCAAGTCTGGTTTAAAGAGTTTTAAAGTGACCAAATAATATATTTTAATAATTATAAAATAATAAAGTTTATTTTAAGCGAAAAGTTGCCTTACATTCCAACGGGGTAACACGGCCAGTATTATCTATACTAATATAAAGAGGAAAGATTTGATTGTTTGTAATGAATAGGCTCCGAAACTACTGGCCCGATTTCAAAATTTCTTTCACCTTTGGGAAGGGCATAGGCTACTTTTTATCCCTGTATACCCACGGGAACGGAAACTATTTTAAACGATCTCTACACCGTTTTAAGTTACTTTAGTTTATTTTAGGTTTTTATGGTAACTTAAATGAAATAAATGGTACTTCTAATAAGAAAAAAAGAGATTAGCTAGCTTAACATGTAGTACACATTTATCACAAATTCATAGACAAACCAAAAAGTAGATTTCGTGACTCCGTAATGATTTAATGACAGAAAATGTCCGAGTCCGCGAGCATAGCGTGTAATGAATATTTAATTGTATGGAAATATTTGAGAGCCCGTGGCTGGTCTAGCTTTGTTCCAAATAGCTGTGATTAAGGAATCCAGACGGAATATATCGCATTAATGTATCGTTATAATTAGCTTGAAACAAAGATGCAATATGCCCATGCCCATTTATCTATCGGACAGCCAGAACCCTAAAAAAAGGGGCATCGATTCGTGGTTGACGTTCTAAAAATTTTAACAAACTATTTGATTCCACGTTCATTGTGCGAACTGCTAGACAGTGGAATGCGCTGCCTGATGGGTGTTCACCGTTGGATAAAATCTTAGTGTCTTCAAGTCGAGAGTGAATCAGTATCTTCTAGGCAAGCGTGCTCTATCAGACCGCATCATCACTTAACATCCGGTGAGCTGTGTTCAAACGCAAGCCTATCTTCAGTTAAAAATTGGTAATTGATTGGTTCAATTGTTGCTCAAGTTTATCTTATGGTATCCACTTGTTTGGTTACAATAAAGACAAAGATTCAATTTAATTGAGGTTTTTTAGGTTAAATTGAATCCTCGTCCTTATTGTACTTTTAAATCTTATAAGCGCAAATACACAAAAGCTCCATAATATAATAAATTCGTTTTTTTTTAACTATCCCAAACTCTGGTGGCGCCTTTGTCAAGTTTTTGTTGCGGGTCGGAAAATACTCAGATCCGTGGTTTTTTTTTTTCCTTTGGTTTTGGCGTCGCGTTTTAGCATTTGCCAGTGTCAAGTAATTATATATTTTCAAGTTTCAAAAGTTAAATTAGTGCCATCGTAGCTAGTTTTAGTCAAAGTCGTCTTTGTCAAGTCCAATTCGTGTCAGTTAATTCCAGTCATGCTTTAGTAAAGTAGTGGCAACTTTACTACAAAGCTTCGATGGAGTTTTGGAAGCAACACGAAAACTCATGTTTCACCACATTATATCATTTTCCCACACTCGCGCTTGTAATTCGGCACTTTATGAATAAAACACCACCATTTTTATGCATAAACACTCGACAAAACACTAGTTTTGGAAAAAAATACAACGGAGCGACACGACTCTTCCCGCGTTCCCGCCAAAACTCAGATCCGTGGTTGGTACGAAGTACTGAACATTGGTCCAGTATAAAATAGACATGACGGAAGTCATATTACTGGCCAGCGACTTAAAAAAACAATCAATTTTATAATGTTCATACATGTTCTACGATCAAAAAGTAGATGAAAGCTAAAATAAGAATGTAAGTAGAAGTCCACAAGTAATAGACCACCTACAGAACAAAAGCAAAGCGATGGTCTCCTGCCATTCATTGAAAATAAAAATCCATCGCACACAACAACGGTAGATTTTGAATCGTCAATATAAATACATAATTTATCTTAATTTTGGATTGGAACTATTCATTTAATGACAACTGCATCACAGTTTTATTGCGTTTTATATTACAAAGATCGTGTAATTGGCTAGATGGGCTGGATTTACTGTACTGTCTATCCATCCAACGGTCTGTCATTTTGGTAACGGTAAAAGGAATGGATGACTCTGCATGATTCCTTTATAATTGAGATCGATTCTAAATATACTTGAACACAATTTCTTTTAATACCGAGAGTGCATTAGGTTATTGATTGAGATAGTCAGTAAAGAAACTTGTTTGTTTATTGATTAGATTTCGTGCTATGTATTTGGCAACGAGTTGAAATTGAAATAAAAAGGACTGGGAACAAATTGAACACGATCCCATACCAACTTGATTGCAAATCTGAATTAATCTGTTTTTGAGACTACTTGAATTGCATACAACTTTGCCATTACATTAAATGTAATTTTTACACTGAATGAGGTTAAGGTTAGCAACTCTGCGAACTGGGCAAAATTTCTGTTAAATTTCACGTGGATGAAGTCGCGGGTAATAGCTAGTATTCATAAAAATATGTGTTTCGTTTTATTGAAAAAAGGCCGACTGAAAGAAGTACGTAGCAACTCAAGGTAAATCTTAGTTGGCTGGCCACTAAAAATGTGATTTCTTCTTTTCTGACAATATTACATTATTTAGTTGCATAGCAATTGAGTAAAACAGTTTACAGTTGAATTGACATCAATAAAAGAGAAGTTACGAAGTACTGCTTGTAATTTTCTTATTGCTTGTAATTCTACATAGACGTACACTTCCTACACTGCGCTTAGCAATGAATCTCGCGGTGTACCAATAAAATGTCCCGGGACACCGTTGCAGACGTTGAACTGCATGCTCGACAAGTCATACAAGGTGCTTAGTGCTGTTATAAACTTGCAACAGACCCTAGATGATTTGTTTGCAGAGAAACAATATAATGGTATTAAGGTTAATTAGTGTTAGTAAGACAACAATAATTGCTGAGTTAACCGACATAGACAGATTTATAAATACATTAAAAACTTATAACAGCCCTTTGTTTTTGAGAAGGGTTACAAAATTAAACTGAATATAGTTACAAGCTAGTAACTAACTAAATCTTATTTATCTGTGAAAATGATTTATGTATACATTAAAATCCGTGCTATATTGAATGGATAATAATGCTTTGAATACAGTCCCTTAGCATAAAACCAGTTTGAAATCAAATCAAGTGTTATTCAACATCGTGAGAGCAGACATTTCCATCCGGTTACCTAGAGTTATCAATATCGGCATAAAATAGTGAAGATTAAGTATCTACATATAAGAAAAGTTCACTCATTTTACGTATTTCTATCAGAGTTAAGATATAGATATATTAGGTAAACTTTACTGGATTGCACTACATCAGCCTATAGCATCCCATTTCATGGCTTCTTCTATCTCTAGGCTCATCTGTCATCATTTTTTTTATGTATGTAGTTGACAGGCTAGGTGTTTGACCACAGTTTGCATATTGTTAAGTGACTGTGTAGTCGGAAATGATTAACACACCTAGCCTGTAATGTAACTGGCTCTTAAGTGAGGCTGCCGGAACATTTGTTGTATTTGTTGATTGTAGCTAGCTATTCGAGAAAGTACCTACCCTACCACCGCGCAAATAAATAATAAACTAATAATATTTCAAAACAATATCACATAATTTTGTAGCAAAAATATACTCAACTAGATCCGGTAAATTCTATACTTTTGTGCATAATTTCCCCATCATTGCTTTACAGGGTCATTTTTAAATAGTCCGCCGCTCACGATGCCGCTGCTTACGACGCGCCGACGCATGACTATCATTGAAAAACGGTAGATTATGAATAGGTATGTATTATTTCGCTCATTATTAGATTATATTAAACCTATTTTTAAAGACGAACTTTTATTGATATCTTGCTATAACAATTATAAGGGGCTATGTGTAAAAAGAGTCCATTGTACTCATCATTGTAAATAACTTACTAAGAAACCCTCAAACGCAAAAATTTGCTGTCTCATTTAAAATGTCTTTCGACGAAATGTTTGGGACAGCAGCTGTTGTTGCGTTATTTTAGTTAACCCATTATAAAATTCATACATATTGCAATGACGTTCTTTCAGCTCAAAACTGCAGTTCCGCGTAATCTTGTATTCATTCTCAGTAATTATTTTTAAAGAGAAAATAAATAAATAAATAATAAATATCGCAGGACATTACACACAGCGCCATCTGACCCCAAACTAAGCAAAGCTTGTACTATGGGAGTCAGATAACTGATAGAATACTTAAATATTTTTTTTTTTTTGTAAATACATAATTATAATACATACAGTACACCCAGACACAGAACAAACATTTGATTTTATATCACAAAATGCTTGTCCTAGGTGGGAATCGAACCCACGCCCCACAGCTCTTGAAGCAGACATGCTACCAATGAGCCAACAGGGCTGTCAAATAATATCACACTTACTCAATTGGTCGTGCTTCCAATTGCAACAACCGTGGTCCACTTCAAAACACTTCAAATTTCTCGACTGATCCGAAAAATACGTTCAAAATAATCACACACATATTCCTGTATTCAGAAATGCAGTTATAAAGTCCGTTAGTACGGTCCCAGTATTCACCGCGTATCATAACTGTTCCAAACGAACCGTACATTCGTACCCAGTTAATTTGCCTACACACAGAAATTATGAATAATGAAATATATAATATATTTTGTGAAAAAGAATATTAGCGGAAACGCGGAAATTCACATTGCACACTATTTTCCAAAACTTGTTTTTTTTTCAGTGTTTATGTATAAAATAGTGTTTTATGTATATGTAAAGAGTCAAATTAGGCGATAAGTAACGGAAAGTGACAATGTGGTAAAACACGACTTTTTGTATTGCTTCCTAAACTCCATCAGAACTTATAGTAAGAACCACAACTAAGACTTACTAAGACTGGTGTCGATAATGCATTATTTTACTTGATGTGTGAATGTGTGACTTTGACGATGATTTAGACTTATTTAAATTGCTTTTTTACAATGTAATTTGAAACACTTGACACGGATAAATGCAAAACGATGACGCGAAAACCGAAAAAGAAGAACTTTATTCTGTCAGTTTACATCAAGCGCTACTTTTTTAATTTAACATCGGTATAGGTAATAAATACCATTCCACGCAAACTAAAATTGCTAGAGGTTACAAAAACACAACCACGTTATGTGTCACATATATCCTAATCTGGAATACGGTCCGTGAATAAAGCTTGTTAATAATGATGTGGACTATAACGCCCTTTCAGCTTCGTGTACCCCAAGCATATAACCCTGTATAAGCATCCGAAGTCAGAAGATTGTATCAAGAAACTTCGACCGACAAAGCTTAAACAGGCATGAATCATATATCATACATATTTCCAGCTAATTCTAATAGCATATTATATTTTTACGTTCATTTCTATTTTTTACATCAGAATATTAGCACTAGCAAAATAATTTAATTGCAAAGACAAGTTATGTTTAACATATTATGTATATAGATAGATGTAGAGATATTATGTTTTGTGTCTATAATAGCTTCACAGTGCAGCGTAAGCTCAAACTGATACATATAAATATTGAGTGATTTGAATAATTATGTACCTACACGATTATTTTTGCATGGCGCAAGGCAGAATATGGCGCTCTTTGACTTTTTGAATATCCATTGTACCCATATACGCAATAAATGAAAAAAAAACATATGCACAAAACTTGTATATTTAACTTAGATAGAAATAAAACTGTGATGTAATATCTGGTTTAATAATAGTTTAAGACTTTGGTACGGTATTACTGCAGTAAATGTTATCAGATGGCGCGATGTCGTTAGAATGCTGTATGTGGGAGGTCTGAGTCTTGGTCGGAGGTACTGGCAAGACATCCTTACATTGTACTATTGGCAGACTAGTGCTTAGTGAAAAAAGATAACACTGGTCCAGTATAAAAGACGAAGCAGAGGCGACGCACAATTATTATCGTTTGAGTTTCTGTCTACCGTCAAGTTGAAAAAAATAATTGTTGTTTTTGTAATTACATTCGTTTAGCTTACTAAATATATTTGTTTAATTAAAATCGCTTCTGATTGCTAAAAGTACATAATTTTTTATTAATACTAGCTTACACCTTACAATCATGCTTTAGTAAAACAGTGGTGACTTTACTATAGGCTTTGATGAAGTTTTGGATACAACACGAAAAGTCATGTTTCACCACATTATATCAATTTCCCACACTCGCGCTTGAAAAAATTACAATGGGGCGATACTACTCATTTCACGTTCCCGTCAAACCATCAAAAATTGGCATACTATCTAGCTAGGGCATTGACAAAGCCTCCCATTTTTTCAGTTTTATACCAGATTCATTTCCAAGAGTATGCTTCAGATCTAACCTAATTAATCTACATCAGAGGTTCTCAAACTTATTTCTTATTACCGCCCATTTTGGAAATCAATTATTTTTAGCACTCTTAATTTTTTTTTCTTAAAAGCCACAATGACATTCATTACTTTAATTAATTTAATTTTAGTAGGTATGCTATAATATAGTAGTCTCGAATTTAAACTTACAATCTTTTTACCAGTGAGAGCAATTAAAACGCTACTTTATAATTAAGTAGATGAAATTAAAATTAAGTAGATGAAATTACAAATCAGCTTTCGCCCCCCCCCCCCCCCCCCTAAGCAACACAACTAATTTTTTTCTAAACCCCTTGGCTTACCTTCCTGTAAGCTTGGCAGCGTTAAGACTGATCTACATATATTATCTAATTTCCCCTACTCTTTCTTGTACTAGGCGGCCAAAAGTTGAAAAAAGCGACATCGTTTCATGGTAGATGTTCCAAAAACTCAAACGAAACGATTTGATTCAACCTTCATTGTGGGTTCTGCTAAAACTGGAATGCACTACCTGTGTGGGTGTTCCGATAGACACAAAGAGTATCCTCAAGTCAACAGTAAATAGATATCCAGGCAAGCGTACTCCATCGTAGATCGCATTTTTAATTACCATCAGGTAAGTCGTAAAACGTAAGCTTATTTAATACTAGCGGACGCATAGTTCCCGTTCTCGTGGGAATACAGGGATAAAAGTAGCCATATCACCCGGGGATAGTGTAGCTTCCCAACGGTGAAAGTATTTTTGAAATCGGTCCAGTAGTTTCGGAGCCTATTCAATACAAACAATCAAATATAGATATAAATAAATAGGTAGTAGTGGAAACTCCCGACATAAGTGAAAACTGTGATAGCAGTATTTCAGTGACACATTCATAGTATCATGTCGGTGATATAAACCTATAAGTTTTACTACCAAAAAAATATCTCAAAGCAGCTAAAGTTACGCAAATTTTGTCAACAATTTTTCCATGTCTTGTGTTTCAGAATTAGGAAGTACGTATAACGTTAAATAAACATTACATTTTCATTTATCGCCTCCAAAACAAGCCTAGAGTGAGAAAACGTGGTAACCTGACTAATTTTACGACTCTATTATGAGACTGGTTTGCTCATTGCCTACCATTAACTTCTATGAGAGCCTGTTTCTACGAACATTGATGACGGTGAAAATAACGTTTTAGAAACATAGTTATATAAAGTAACATAGAAGGTACGATTCACAATCAGCACGTATCGTAAGGCATTTTATTCCAACGTTTTAAGCACGCATGTTATCGCAGTCGAGCATTAGTCTAATGTTGTATTGTCTAGGGTCTCATTTAGCGAAGCAAAAATATGGCGGTTACGTAAATTCGTGCGACAATTTTTTATTTTCTCAGAATACTCTAAAAGTAAAAAAGCCATTCTGTTCTTAATAATAAAAAGAGTTCTCTATTACTACGAGTAACATATTTTTATAATAGAACTTAGCAGTACACCAATAACACATTTTCCAGTGTAATCTTTGATTTAAATTTCTATCGAGTCGATCATTCTAAATTACATTTCTGTTTACACAAAGTTTCAAATATGTGATTATTTTAATAAAAATAAGATATTTTTATTCAAGATTATTTATTTTAGTACGTACTTGTAGAAGATCTGACAACTCTCCGCCTTAATAAAAAATTAGGTATCAAATTACAAGATATTTTCGAAATAAACAGGTATAAAAAACTCACCATCGAATGTTTCTAATAAGCGTCAATGTAATTAGACCAAAAACTTTCCAGAGTTCCAGATACCGCTGTAATGGTCATGGACAGGCGTTATCTCTTCCATCACTCAAGTGTATAGTCTTGTTTTCAGAAAAAAAACTGTTAGTGCCTCTTTTTACATATGTCATAAGCATAATAATCGGGTTTATAATCGAGACTTCATTGCGCACAAAATAATCTATTTGATTTACCGCGACGTTCCGACTATATTACAAAAACGTCATGAGCCGAAAGGGCAAAGCAGGTCGTCTTGAAAAAAAAATAACCTACCCTAATTTTTGACTTAAAAAATTAAGGCAATCCCTCAAAGTACAGTACACCTAAACTGTATCCGCAGACAATTCTAAAACTACACCTCGCGGTGTACCCAATTCCATGAAGCTGATACCCTAAATCCATCTTCCCAATTGAAATAGTGATAATTTTCTGAAAAACAACAACTTTTTTTTAAATTTATTGTTTATTATTTGTTACAAATTGATTTGCGTTTGACCTCCAACTCGCCTGATGTTAAAAAAGAAACAGATTCACTTGCGACTTATTGTGTTCAAATAACGAACATTGATAAATTACATGATAGAATCATTTCTTATGATAGCATAGATTGCCGATGTTAATAACAGATAACCCTTTCAAAAAATATTTTCGCCCCAGCAATTAGGTTTTGTCGGGAAATACGCCAACAAATCGTATTTTCCGACAAAAACAATTTCATGGCTTTGAGTTATCACTGCATCGACCGCTGCCGATAAGATATCATTGTTAATAACCTTAATCAATTGCAAATATATCTGGTCTATAATTAATTAGATCTGGAAGGCCCGAGTCAAACTAACAAGATTACCGTTAGACGATATCTAATAATGGACTCACGTAGATTTGAGCATTTTTGTTTTACTTGTGCGGGATTACGCACGTTTAATTAGGTAGGATACTCCAAGTATAGTTTAGGCCATATCTAGCGGCTTTCTTCAAGGACTTGACCACACCGTCACTTAACATAAAGTGAGCTGTGATCCAACACCTAGCTTGTCAACCTTAAAAATTCCTCATATCCTATACTATATATATTGACTATCCTCAAAAAAAAACACTTATATGATAATTATAATTAATATGAAAGTGTGTTTATTCGACCATCTTTCACGCAGCTACAGGGACAGGAGTTATAGCACATATATTTAGAAATTAAATTGACTTAAACTTAGTAGTTTGATTTTTAACTAAAAAAACATTTTTACTTCTTTGTAACTTATAACCACTAGACGGTGAAAAGATGAGCTCGATGCCCACAACAAGGAGTGGACCTCATTAGCACCAAACACAGAGTCGTGGAAGGGAGGGAGAGAGACCTTTGCCCAGCAGTGGGACAAAGTGGGCTAAAATAATAACCACTAGCACTTACTAAAATTAACTAAAATTGAGATGTAACATTTATTGTAAGCAGATCCGATTTTGATAGAAAGTTGCAAAAACTAGGCGTTCCAGTAAAAGAAAAAGACATTGTAAAGATTGTGTTTTTGCACCCGAGACTGGTTTTATTTCTTAAACGCTTAAAACTGGTGTTAGAAATAAATTGTGAAACGTTGGTATCTTACAGTAAAAACAGTAAATTGCAGTTACTTTAAATGAACAATTGTTTATTGCGTTCTAGTTTTTTGCTTCCAATCAAGAGCTATATAAAACATGATAACTGCAATTTATTGTGGCAATGCTTTTTATTTCTTTTAGTGATATATTTGTGGATTATAAACTAAAATATAAATTCTTTTTAGAAAAACATTCCTAATATTATTACTAATGTATCTATAGACATTATTTACAAAACGTGAAGGGAAACGTGGTCAGAGTACTGGCAGCATTGCCATGTAAGTTTTTGACCAAATTAGATGCCAGCATTCTGGTCACCTGACGCCTTAAAAGACCTGGCTGACCAATAAGATGAATAAGTAACATTTTTAACGAGAACATGATGATTGTTTTATATGAAACAAGGCACTAAGTAGGTAGGCACGATGAATGTAAATATGAACACAATATTGCAACGTGAAACACATATGATCAATTATATTCTAACAAATGGATACCATTCAATCTGAGGTTACCAACAAAAAATATAATAGACGCGAAAGTGAAGCACTATGCAATATCCGTTAAGGAATTATAAGCTATCTCTCAACAATCATCACACGGACAAAAGGGCCGAAACAGTTACACATCGCTGTTGCAACCGACCAGAATAAGACCGTGTCATTATGGAGCATCTATTTTATCACGACCTCCTCCCCCCCTCGATCACAGAACAATCATAGATTTATCGGGAGTTTGTACGACGGTTTCGGGAGGTCCATTTGAACTGGTCGAAAATGAATCTCAAGCATTTGTGGTGGCCACGTAGTTTCTCCCAATTACACCGTCTCTAGCCCGCTATTGGTCGCTTCACGAAGAATCCGGCCTGTCGTGACTGTGATAAAAAAAAACTGACGCAAATTGTCGATACGCCTCGTGCACACAATTTCATGCTCCGACTTCTCAAAGAACAGTCTAGATTCGTCATATTTCCTACAACAATGCCGAAACACGAAGCTGGATGCGAATCTGCCACAGATTCAATGAATCAATAGCTTAAAATCTGGCTAATGGCTGCTTAACGCGTGTCGAAGTAAGCTACGGATGGTTCTTCTTTTAATTGACGTTTTTGTAGGGATGAAGGCGGTTGACTTGTATTGAGGCCGTGACAATGATCTTGCGCGTGCGCACGTCAGTTTGGAAAGGTTATGGGAACGGGACTTCGAACGATTGACTCGAGCCATTTACTCAGCCACGCCCTCCAGACTGGCCGCCAGAACTCGAACAGCCTGCTGAACTATCTTGGATGCTAGTCTATTTCCAAAGGTCTTTTACACTATCATTATTATATATGGGTGGTAAATGTGCCCTTTCTTAAGGACAACTTCCACACCTGATAAACTTAACTGGCCTTAACGTGTTTCGATTTGAATTCCAAATTGCCATTTCGATATTTAATATTTAAAGTTTCGCGTTCGTGACATAACTTTACTTTTTCCTCCTGAAAATTAAGCAACGGATAATCCGGTCAGGTTTCAGATGGGTGACCGTTAGAGGATTTTTTTCTGAACGCTTTTGAGAATCATATAACATGTTAAATTGTAAGACCCGATTATCTGTTCTATATCTTTTGGATGGCGTCTTAACTTTTGACAATAGAGCTGGCTAATCAGCCTATACGAACTTATTATTTAAAGTTGCATTTTTACAAAATTGAAGGCAAACATGATCTATACAGCATTTTTTAGCAGTTTGTTGACTTGTTTTATGTAATCGGAAGTGGGCAAAGCCAAAAGACCTTTAGGTTTGTGGCCGCGCTGTGGTTCGGAAGCGGTTTAAGCGAAGACCAAGTCCCAGCGGCAGTTCATTCAACCGTGGTTGTGAACAATGCGCGACAACGTCGAGTCATCACATTGCTGCTCGATTTGTTGCGGACCATGATCACTTTTTCACGGTTCTAGGGTTGTCACCGCTTTATGTATAACTACAAATAACAGTGATTTCACCAGTTACATCATATGAAATGAAAACATCATTTTTTGGGCCAAAAAGTTCCTAATCGATAAAACTAAACGAGTATTAAGACCAATTTAAAGGCTTTATTAATTGACAGATCTAAATTTAGTAAGTTTAGAGATTAGTCTACTAAATCTTTTAAAATTGGCATTATTACAAATTCATTAACCAGAGATGGTTTCGTGGATAATTTGTATGTATGTAAGTAGTAAACGTAGGATTAAGAGGAATGGACCAATTTTGATGAAATTTGGTGTGGATATAGCTGACACCCTGGATTAACATATAGGCTAGGCTCCTGTATTTTGTTGAGAACTTTATAGTGAGTAATCGATAGAAAATAATTAATACATTTGTTACTACGGAATTCTACATTGACGTTCAATGCAGTCATTCTATTGTCCATAATTTTATTAACTACCATTATCACCCACTCAACCCTGAAGAAGCTACGTAGTTTATATAGCCGAAATAATTTCCCTTCTTCCTCCATTAAAGTCTAGGCATAAAAAATAAGATGAAAAAATATTGAAACGCCAACCCTACTAGAATTGCCTGCTCAATACTTATCAACTACGATTAGTTCCGCTGACACGAATCGACTAGAAATCTCCTACCGAGTTATTTCAACTCTGTGGTTTTAAAATTTATTCAATGAATTCACTTGCCCCTATTCATTGATATTTTACGAAGACCTTGAAACACTAGTGACGAGGTTTGTGACAAACGCTTAATAAAATTTAACAATGTAGGTATCAAAGAGTCAAAGTTTATTTAAATAACATCACTAAATAGCTGATGTTTTAATTGTGAGAATAATTCATGTACCTACATTGTACCCAGTGAAGATGTACCTACAAGCTTTTGATGAGCGCGGCTAATGACTTTCTGTTACGGATTTTTTTCCCCGATATTTTACATAATTGTAACTTTTTACTTTATAATAGTGTTATATTCTTATGCTAGGTTATAAGTATGAGGTGTACTAACTGAAAGACTTTTTAGGATGAGCTCAAATCTGAAACTGTATAAAAACCGCGTCTCTATACAGTTGGTCCAGGGTCAGTGTATATTTCTATGGGGCAGCTGTTTTTTTTTCAACAATTTCATAGTTGTGTCCATAGTAAAAATTGTTTTAAAAAAAGACTTCCTTTTGGCTTAATCCCACTATACAATATAAATATGAAAGTTTGGATGGGTGGATGGATGGATATTTGTTACTCTTTCACACAAAAACGGACGGATTTGGATGAAATTTGGTATGGAGGTAGCTGAGACCCTGGATTAACACATAGGCTACTTTTTATTCCGAAAACATGTAGCGGGTAACACCGCGAGGCGCAGATAGTATAATATATGGTTATAACCCCGTATCAATGTGTTAAAAAAAAATTAGTATAAAATATTCGTTTTTCAGAGCAATTCAAAAACTTTTTTAATACCTACGGTATTTTATTTCAATGATAAAGTACGTTTTATGGTAGAAATAACATAACCTTGCCATTGGAAATGTAGGTTCAATGTTTTAATAAAGACGACGTTCCGCTCACAAGGTTAAGTTTGAAGACTACTCGCAGTAACTCGAATGCTTTGATAAGTATCTAATGAGAATCTCGACAAATTTAAGTTTTTGTGTTGATTTTTTACTTGCGCTCAATTTGACATTAGTTGTACGCATTTGTTAAATGTATTTAAACTCAATCCTTTTGACGAACATGTGTCTTGTGACAACCACATTACAAAATCATTGTGCGGCATTGTTGGTGAAACAGCGTATTTCAAATCTTATCTCTCTATATATTAATAATAAAAAATCAATTGCATTACTTTAGAACGGCATTTGGCTTTTTCGTTTTATTTGTAATCGTCAGGACAAGGTTCGTATGAAAGATTTTCTAAGTAAGTAATCCACGGATTTCTCGGTAATTTTAAGTAACGATTTAGATGAAATACTTACCTTTTTTGCTTATTATCCTGAAAAACGCGAGTCAATCCGCGGGGCGCACTTTAATTTCAATATAAAACAAGACCTAGTCACGTATCTTGTTGAAACAAAGTAGAAGCGAAACCAATTATACTGAAGTACAGGTAAACCTTTACAGAGACAATTAAACAAAAAGTTAAATCGAAATCTATTATAACAATAGAGATAACACGAAACCTTCTGATAGAGGAAAACAAACAGACAAAAATAGCCTCAATTTCCAAATTCTGTGAAGTCACGAGGTACCTACGGCCGAGCGCGGCAGAGCGAAGCCGGTAGGGGAAAAAACTACCTATTCTCTTCATAATGTAAGTACCTATCCACTATATAATGGTTTCATGACTGTGAAAACCGGTGTGCTCGATGAACAAGCTACCAATAGAGGCGGCATTATAACTAATGGGCGTAAGGAAACTTCTCTAGGATCAGGACGGAATTTAATGTGGAGAACTTTAGGGCTTCTGTTGAAAGACTAGAGTCTTTTAGCTGGTAAGAAATCATCAATAGTCAGTAAATGTATTAAATCCATTGAAACAGTTTTGTGTAATAATTTGCTAAGATTTGTCATTCTAATAACCTAGTTGCCAAGTCATTATGTACAATTTTATACAATTTCAGCGTCCATTTGCAATGTTTTTATAGATGCCCATTTTTCAAATCTCTTTAATTTAATGGTTATATGTGCAAAATTGTTTTAAGTTCTATTCGCGTGTAGATACAATACATTAAGATTTGGATTTCCGACGAATGGTCTCTGAACACGATCAAAATCAATTTGTTACGATTTGGAATCAATTTTGATGCGTGCAGCGATTTCTTTAAATCTATTTCTATTCATAGATTTCAATTTAATGGGTATTAATTCAGACATTGCGATAGAAATGCAATGATGTAACCTATCTGTATGTTTGTGAATATTCAAAATTGTTACACGTATCACGAATTGTGTTATTAAAATTTTCACGGCGCCTAATTTAACATCGGCATATAAATGTAATCATATATTATACCTATGTGTGTTTTTACATTATCTAATATAGGAAAATTAAAATTTGAAACTAAACTAAAAAATCAAATAGAAAAACGAAATATAAAAGAACAATGACCCAGATCCGTCGAAGATAACCATCGAAGTTGACGCATGTGTGGTATCGATAACTGTTGGCGTATGTAGCGCACACGCACTCACGGCGTTATCGAACCAATATTTACTCAGTAACAGCAACACGCGAAACGAGCGATTGCGACCGTGTGAACGCGCTCCGCTCCTCACATTCACTAATTGTATTAGATCCCTTCTAAGATCCTGAAGGGCTGGCTACAAGGGCAAGCTCGCTCAAAGGAACATTATTCCTCCATCAAAGAATATAAAAACTATCATACCTATTCAACAGCCAGCAGCTGCGCCGGAACGGAACGACAGATGCGCGCGAGCACGGATGACGCGAACGCTGTTAATACAGAACCGTCAAAAACATACCGCAGCCAGCGTCCTGAACTTTTAAAAGAATATTGAAGACTTACCAATAATTCAGCTGCAAAGCGTGGTGACAGCGCCGGCGCACTCACTAACAGCACACGTGCACGGTGGACGCGAGCGCGCACCTGTCGCGGAATGACTGGCCATTTCCATAATATAGTGTACGTGAGTAGGCGAGGCGCTCGCGCAGCGCGACGCTCCGAGGTGGACTGACTGGCGCACCGCGCGCTACCTGCGCCCACCTGTCCCCTCCCCTCCACCAGGAACCGGATGGTACTCCAAAACAGAGCAGCCAACAAAGGACGTGCCGCGAATGTTCGCGCCATCACCGGTCCCGGCTCG
Source organism: Biston betularia (assembly GCA_905404145.2). Lineage (NCBI taxonomy): Eukaryota > Metazoa > Arthropoda > Insecta > Lepidoptera > Geometridae > Biston > Biston betularia. The sequence goes on from FR989863.1 coordinate 3,449,479, forward strand.
AGTCCCCGAGTCCCGAGGGCTCGTCGCGACCCCAGCCCGCTCGCGAGACTTGAATCGCGCGCTAACCGTCCTCGATGATCTACGACACCCGATGACACGATCGACATGCGCAAACGTTTCATTTTTATTATTAACCTTATTATGCACACACTGCAATTCGAAGATGACGCCGAGCAAATCAAGTTAGCGATAAACGAAAAACACAAAGAAATTGTCGAGGTAGCGCGCCGTCGCTCCGTACCTGCTGAATGCGCCGAAATGATTGCCCAACTAATTGTCACGATGTACTTGCAAACACAAACAATTTTATTGTTCACGCCGGGATATCCGAGGCCGGTTTGTCGTTTTTTCAAACACCGATTCGGTTTCGTTGTAATTTATTTACAAATGGGTTCCTGTGTTATTTGTAAACGATCAGCCGCGGGCGCTATTCATCCGTTATCGGCTATATCGTCGACCGATATGATAACGCTTCGACCAATAGCTCCATAATTAAATCCTATCGTGATTTCAAGCGTTAACTAATCCCTGCCAGTGACACCGATGCACGTTACAATGGACTCAGAGTTTTTATATTTGTCTTGTTATATCTAATCTGGAAGCAACATGTCTTCTAGCTGCCACTTTTAGTTGTTTTTATCTTTTACTTCCTAAGTATTATTTAGTTTAACATTGTCACTATTTGTTGTAATTTACCTGTTTGTATAGAACACCTGAACGTTTATTTGCGTCAATCTTCTATAATCTATTATTTTATCATTCTGTCCTTCAACCCAAATCTTTGTGATCTGTCTGTCGATTATACTTGACGGTTGGGTGACTTCGATAGTATAAAAAAAATGGTTTTCAAGAATGTTATCAGCAAAAAGACATCATGCCATTGAATGGTACTATGATTTTTTTTTTTTAATCTATCGTGTCAAACTGTTTTCATGTATAAGAAAGATAAATTAAGTCAATAATTATTATAGTAACCATAAAATTTTCTTTGTCTTTCTTTGGGTAATAGGTATCCTTTAATTTGTGATACAACGTTATTTTATTCTCGATTTTTTTCCGTGCTTATCATGAAATAAGACCCTACCTTAGCAAATGTCGGTTCTCTCGCAAACTAACATTACCAATCTATGTGTACAAATTGACCATTATAATACTATTGTGCCGTGTTGTTAGTTTCCTCTGTGGAATCTTCTGGATTCTTTTTCTTCTTTTCTTCTGTTACTTGTAAGCTTGCGTGATTTGGACACATAATTATTTTTATAGCCGAGACTTAATCACGCTCTAAATGCAACAAATTATTTAAAGTATTTTTTTTACCTCGAAAATTTTGGCCATGTAACAATAGCGGTAATTAGCTGGTACTTTTTTCGTTTCTGTGCTCTCATTAAACGCTAAAAGCCACTTGATATACAGAATTCTACATAACCCGCCTGCCTTCTAAATCATTTATTGTCTCGTGAGTAAGCGTGCTCCATCTTAGATCATATCATCACCTTATCATCAGGTGAGTTGCGATCAAACGATAGTCCAAATCTTCATTATTGTTTTTAGAAAGATATACTCAGAGCTGACAAACCTTTACACGGTCATTATAATTATAACCACGGTCTGCCTCTGTAACTTCTACTAAATTAAATGTTATTATACTCGTAGCATAGGAATCTCTCTCTCTCTCTCTCTCTCCCTAGCCACACAAAAGTATTATATCTACTGCAATCACAGAAGCAAATTCCATTAGTCAATGGGTTTAAGCATACCAAAGAACAAATCAAAGTATGACCTTTTCAATTACTATCTTGTATTTCTGGTGGCTAATTTTTATAGCTTAAAAGTTTTCTGATCTCATCGGGTGATTCTACCATTTTAGATCAAAGACAATCAGTGGCCAAACGGAGGCTGCGTTCCGTTTTTGCGGTAGCCGACGGATGTGACGTCATGTCCGGCCACGGCGGTTAGATTATATTCTATGGTGGATGGCGGTGTTACTCTATGCTTTACATACGAATCTATATTCACACATTACACTTCCAAACGTTAGAATGTTGTTTATCATGATAAAAATGTGGATAATCATTTTAAGAGACATTTATTGAAGTTCTTGTTTCTATATTTTGTAAGTCCTAGGTGAGTCCTGACAAATATTCTAGATTGTACAACATAAATGTCAAAAATAAGCCTCCCACGTTCTTCTCCAAACTTTTCCGTCTCCCTCTGAGAAACGATATTTCTTATCATTATCATCGTTTTTACATAACGATAATACTTATATATATTGTAGGTACTTAATCTTCGAGACACATCAGTCTGTTTATTGATTTATTTGTTGCAAATATGTATTAAGAAATACGCGGAAATTCTTATCTGTTATCTAAATGTGTATCTATGTACATACGTGAACAGTGCCCGAATGAGTCATACACAATTCGAGTTGGGTGTCAAGCGCTATTTTCGTTTTTACAATAGTGTAAAACACGAAACGTTAACGAACAAGTCGGAGAGATCGGACATACTGGAGCCCGTCTACAAACGGGTACTCGTTTCCGTTAGGGATGCACCTCCGCCGCGTTAAGAACCAAGCTGTTAATGTAGCTACATACCTTGTTTTATAACTAACTAAAAAAAAAAAAAATAACATAGGACATTACACACAGCGCCATCTGACCCCAAACTAAGCAGAGCTGTCAAACTAGCGGACACATTGCGATTTCACCCACGTAGTTCACGTTCCCATAAAGAGTTAAAAAGCACCCTATATCACCCGGGGCTTTCCAACCGTGAAAGAATTTTTGAAATCGGTCCAGTAGTTTTTAAGTTTATTCGTTACATACAAAAATACAAATCTTTCATCTTTATAATATTAGTATAGATATAGATTTAACTAAAAGATTATTAAATAACTTAATAAAATTATTAATTCTTATTGACATATTATTTTATTCATATAAATGTAATTGATATTTTGACATATGTATTTAATGTCATTAATTAGTAACTTTGATGTTATAAATATAATATTGCATCGTATTATACTCCATAGCACGTTTCATCATTCAAAGAACCTTCATCATCATCAGTCCTTCGCTGTCCACTGCCGAGCGTAAGTAACGTATCTCTCCCAATGCACGTCACTGAGCTCGGTCGATAGCTTTCTGTATCCAGTGTTTTCCCAGTTTTCAGTTTGTCCAGTGTTTTGTGTGTTAAAAGAAACTTAATTTTGTACTTTTTTTTTGCTTGGTTCGATTTCCATACTAATAATTTTTGCCATTAATGGACAAATGGAGCATAATTTTACAGTGAAATCACAACTACTGGCATTTATTTTGGTCTTTATTTGCGGTAAATCACAATGCTTGAATAAAACAGTAGATAGATTATGCTAATAATCTACTGTTTATTCAAAAACGCGTAAATTTTGATAATAGGGTCTCGATACTCCGGGTATGTAACCCTAAAAATTATCGCTAACCGAGCGAAGTAAAAATCTCACGAGTTCATTAGATGAAACCAAGGCTTGTCGGTAGGTAGGTACATAGCAGATGGCAGTAATGAAATCATGCAAATACGACTCTTAATTAAAATATAAGTAAAATCAAGCGGTTGTCAACTTGTCAAGATAATAGGGTACGAGTATTTTATAGTAGGTAAAATACAACATTAAAAAACCGGCCAAGTACGAGTCCGACTCTCGTATGAAGGGCTCCGTACAATTATCTATAAAAACGGCAAAAAAAAAAACCACGTTTGACATCATCATCATCATCCACAGCTTTCTTTATCCCACTGCTGGGTATTAGCCTCTCTCTCTATATACATTTGACATAGACAATACTTTATTTGTAACCTAAAACATATTTCAATACAATTACCAATACATACAAAAAGAAATAACAAACTTGAAAATACACTTTTTTATTTATTTATTCAATTTTTTAGGATTTTTGTTATAGCGGCAGAAGAAATACATCATCTGTGAAAAGTTTAACTAACATGAGGCACAGCCTAGTGAAAGACAGACAAACAGCCGTCTGTCAGATAGATAGACGGACGGACAGCGGAGTCTTAGTAATAGGGTCCCGTTTTACCCTTTAGGTACGGAACCCTAAAAACGTTCGAATCTGGTTCACGAAATTACGACTAGTAATTAGACTAGTAGACGTTTTATTAAAGCAATTGTGATTTACCGCAAATAAAGACCAAAATAAATGCCAGTAGCAGTGATTTCACTGTAAAATTATGCTCCATTTGTCCATAAATGGCAAAAAAATATTTGTATGGAAATCGAACCACCTTAATAGTATTTCCTTTAATCAATACAATCTTTAACACGTCACAAAATTTAATTATCAAATCAAAATTATCACTTAATCTATGTCAACAATTCAAGTTACGCGTATCATCAAATCATACGTCGAACAGTGATGATCAAAAATTGGACACAATGCGTGGGCGATCCCATAGAACATTTCGTGGGAATTGTCGTCATATTGTCGCAGTGGAGTCATTGCACAAAGCATTAGCCTAGGCGACCAGGCGTGCGACGAAGAAACTGTCAGCTGAACGAACTGTAATATTATTTATGAATCAAATCCAAATGTGCAAATACCAATTTTTTTTTATTGTACTTTTTCTTCTTTGATTTTGGCGTCGCGTTTTGTGTATTTGCCTATGTCACTGACAATGACATCGCGTACATAGTATAAGTTATTTATTATAATCTGTTATTCCTCTGGATAAGATAAATCAAGTGATTACATTCTCTTGGAAGATAAATAATTATAATTAAAACTAAAAGGATATAATGTAAGCCGTACATCGTACATATATTTATTTATTTATTTTTTGTTATTGTATAAACTACAAGGCCATGGCATGGGCAGGCGTTATCTCTTACCATCAGGAGAGCGTCTAGGACGTCTCATTACTTTTTCACATAAAAAAAAAAAAAATCTACAAGGCCTCATCGGAAGACCAGCGCTGGTCATACCACTTAGTATGACCACCATTATGCTGAGTCCCTATTTTGTAACTTTTGTCTGTCTCTGTTTGTTTGTGTTTCTGCTTGTTACAGAATTAAACTTAGTAAACTAATAATTAATTTTAGTTCTTTCTAAATCATTTCCCACGACGGAACGGAAATGGTATATGCGTTTGGGGTGAGAGGATGTTTGTTTGTGCAAATACATGTTGCCATTTTTCTCCAAAACTACTAATCCGATTTTGATGCAGTATTCAATCATGGGTTCGGGTTTAATTGGTGCATGTTTTTAGATAGGTGTTATGGTGACAACTTACCAGGGAGCGCTGCAGGAAACATTTTTTGTGCAAATCCATGTTGCCACTTTTATCCAAGACTACTAGTCAGATTTTGATGCAGTTGTCAATTATGGGTTCGGGTTTGATTGGTGCATAATCTTAGATAGGTGACAGTAACTTTTAACAGCTGCAGGCTTGAAAAAAAAATTTTTTTTTTTTTCATATGTTATAGCGATATCGCGTAAATAAAAATATATATAGGCATAAGTAATGTTAACTTAATAGTTTTAATTATTAAGGTAATATTACTTACAGATAGTTAGGTCACCTGTAAGTAGCTGCCCGTTTAGAATAGCTGGAAATATGCTCACCTGCCGTTTATGGCAATATAACTTATAAGGTCATCTAAATGCAATAAGTTAGCTATATCATAAATGACATTGCACTATCACAAGAAAAATAATTGTAAAAACAATGAGGATTAAACGCTACAAATTTTCTGCTAAAGTTGTGAATAAAATTGGATACAGGGTTGCAAGCTTCAGGTATACTAATACGAAAAGTGTCCATGTACCTATGGTAAAAATTCTTGTAACTCGCAAAAAAAGAAGCTGTTATAAAGAGTATAATAAACACTTGATCAAATGTAGCAGTTATTTATTATTTATATTTGGGTTCAATTTGTAGGATAAAATACCTATATATGACTGATTCTTCAAAATGTATTGAGAAATAAATCACACCATTTTATTAAGAAACAAATCGTATTAACCTGGTGTTATCTGTGTTTCGTCGTCGAGAGTTAAAATCATTTTTAAATAATATTTATTTAATTTTATTCTTAAACTAGCTGCGCCCCGTGGTGTTATCCGCTACATGTTTTGGGGATAAACAGCCTATGTGTTAATCCAGGGTCTCAGCTACCTCAATACCAAATTTCATCCAAATCCGTTTAGTAGTTTTTTCGTAAAAGAGTAACAAACACCTATCCATCCATCGAAACTTTCACATTTATAATATTAGTGGGATAAGTACAAAAACCATTCGACGCGGTCTGGTGAATATCGGAAATAACCATAGTTGATACACAACAACCTTAACCCTTGTAAAACTCAGTGAACCCTAAAGTAGATACAATAAAGCTGTCGGCAAACACCTTGCGATTAAATAAGGCAAGTATCGGGGTAGCTAAATAAGGTTATTACATCGGGGTAGAGCAAATGTTACCGCCAACTTATTTCAATTTGTGCGGGTCGGCGAACGGCCTTTGGACAAGGAGGGTTGCATCTGCCGCTGCTATGGAAAGAGACAAATGCAGGTTTATCAATAACGGTGTACTCAGTTCAATGTTAGTTTAATACACTTTAGGTATATAGTTTTATGTAAGTCTTGTAACAAAGCTTTCATTTTTTTTATTTTAAATTTGGTTCTGGTTTTACCACACCCTGTCGGCTCCGGGAAACGGAAAAAAAATACTTTTACTGAGTATTTTAAATTTGTTTTTGTAAAAAAACTAATTGTCTAATTTTTGTTGTTGTTGTTGTTTTAAGAGATCGATTTCTTAGCGATAAGGCCGCCACATGTGAAACACATAAGATTATTTTGTTCTCTATCCTTTTTCTGTTTATGGTGTGCACAATAAAGAGCTTCATCTATCTATCTATTGTCAGAAGGGTGCAGCCGTAGTCCACCACGCTTGGCAGACTTCAAACATCTTTGATAATTTTTTCTTAAAACTCTCAGACATGTAACTTTCCGATATTTTTCTTTTTCCGTTAGAAATCAGCGGCAGAACTTAGAAAAGATGTATGAAGAGGTACGTGGCATGTGAGTCGAATCAGTGGATTCCAGATTGGAAGCTAGACGGTTTCCCAGCTAAGCTGCCAAAACTTAATAAGGATTATTGTACCTACTGTTATTTGTTCTGTGGCAGGGTAGCGCGTGCGCACGCCAGCTGCGAGGCAGATGTGGGAAACAACTGGCTGCTCTACTGGGCAGCCGGCCGCTACGCAGGGATGAATTGACATCCTTTTTTTAAATATATTTACTTTTTGCTGGTTCCTAATGTGATATTGTGAGACATAAATAGTTCTATTTTAGATTTTTGATGTGAAACATCTATTGGCGTCTCTTGGCAGTAACCGACTATTCCGTGACTGCAAACGGGGTGACGGTCTCTGATGCCATCATGCCACCTCTACGCAACTTTTCTCGATTTCGTTGTGTGTGCGCGCGTGTACTTACTATACTATTCGTTGCTTCTTTGTTTGAGCTGCGTATTGTTTAATTATTTTTTTTTTTGTTTAAAAAAGAACTAAAAACGCCTCCACCATTCCTAAGATTATTTCGTAATTTACGTTTTCTGAAAAGTACAATACAATCTTGAAATCCAAAGTAAACGGGTTTCATTTAGGTGAGCGTGATCCGTCCTATATCAAATCGTTGCTTAACATCAGGTAGGATGTGGCCAAACGCGAACTTACTACGAATTAAAAAAATCTGGGTTCAATTATCATCATCATCATTAACAACAAAAATCTAGTATAAATCACTGCTGGGCATAGGTATTTCTTATGACACATCACTCAGCCCGATCTTTAATTTTTTACTACTAGCATCTTACGTATATTGTCACTCCATCTAGTCTCGGGGCGTCCTACACTACGTTTGCCGATTCGCGGTCTCCACTCTGTAACACGTCTACTCCAGCGGTTGTCGGTGCAGCGACAGATATGTCCAGCCCATTGCTTCTTCAGCTTGCGAATACGCTGAGCTATGTCTGTGACTTTAGTTCTCTGGCAAAGTAATTTTATTGGGTTCGATCACAGTACCAATGAAATCTTCAAAGCTTATTACATATTTGGTATTGTTAGGCACATTAATAAATACATAACACCTTAATAATATATCATAGTAAATGATATGTCTTAAGTTTAACTGTCAGAAGAAGAAAATTATAAACTTTTTATGTCCTCTCTCTTAAGGGTGGCGGGTAAAATCGCGCAGCAACTTGCGGCGAGTAAACCTGAAAAATTCTCACAAACAATTAATGCAGACTTAACACAAATCTAAAATCTGAATGAACGATTAACCCTCTTATAATTGGCCTATTACCGTAAAGATTGTAAAGGTACTTTCACATGCGCGAAATAATCACAGAGATAGTATCTACTGCAAAACAAAGTGTAGACTGTATCCGAGTTTAGGCTCCAATTATTTCGCTGAATTAATTACAGGTTGCGTTTGTATGTATTTTTAAAACAAAGTTATTTTTAATGAGAACTCTTCAGAGAGGCTATTTAAATTTAAAAAATATTCCGGCGGGTTCGATAGGTGGCGCCACTATCGAATAATTACCAGACAGGATTTCACGAACTGAGTTTTTATCAATGCCTTAATATACTGCTTTATTACCTATACAGAGTTACATGTATTTATATGGTAACACTTGAGTTTTGGCAGGGAAGCAAACGTATCACTGCATTATGCCTATTTTCGAGTCTATGTTAAAAAATACCTTGTAGTATTTTAATTATAACATACGTTATAGTGTTTGTTCCAATTCATACATTCATGCATACACACACAAATACACATACACACATACATACATACATGCATAGACTCATACATACTTACATACATACACACATACATACATATACATACATTAAATAAAAGCTTGTAAAAATACACAGCCCAGCAACTTGGGACATCAATTTTCATTCATTTCCAGTACTTGACCACCGGCCGTGTCCAAGCACCTCAGTGCCTCGAGCCGCGGTGAATGATCTCTTCACGGCACCGTGCTCACGGTTAATTACTCAAATACGTGCGGTATGACGCCCCGTGCCTAAAGACAGCTATGGCAACGTGAATTAGACTAGTTGCCATCATAAAACGTTAAAAGTCTACGGAAAGAAAAGAAAACGTTTGAAACATTACAATTTGCGTTTAACCACAGCTCGTTTGATGTATAATATATATAATGAAGGTCGAAGTTGCACGAGTCAAAGCTAAGCCGCTCATTGAGACCATTTTCATACTCTTTTATTAAAGACGTCAATAAGAAAGTCTTCAGCTTAATGGTACTTGGTGGTAGATCTCCTTAGGAAGTCGTCTACGTATATACCACCGCAGTACCAGACATAGTGCCGTCAAGCAGTAGCTTGTAATCATTACTGTGCTCCGATTTGAAGGATACTATAACTAGCGAAATTACATGGCTGTTGAGACTAACCATTGAAAGTCTAAAAGTATGTCTCATGGGCATGCATTATCTCTTACCATCAGGAGAGCGTCTTGTTCGTCCCATTGCTTTTACATTTAAAAAAATGCATCTCTACATTCTTCAATTATATTGATGGTTAGTCATTATGAGCGTTTCTTTGCTTGAAGTTTACCAATCGGTCGATTTCTAGTTGACGTGAAATGTGGAATAGACACATTGGAATTCAGGCATAGAGCGATGATAGCTCAGTGGTAAGCGCTGTGGATTCACAAGCCGAATGCCGATGAAGGGGCATGTCTTGATGAAACCATTGCATGGGGGTAGTGTATACGCTAATACTCGGCTATCTAGCTATCACCCTCAAAACTGCCGTCAAGCACTTAACGATATGTCCCGGTAACCTCACTTAAAAGCTAATTGCATTCCAGGCTAGGTGTACTTACCATCTTCGACCACATCATCAATTAACATCAGGTGAGCTGTGGACAAACACCTAGCCTGTTCACCATTAAAAAAAATTAAAACACCAAAATAAAAACACAAAACAATTATTTGCTAATATTACAAATAACTATTTTGTTTTGTTTTGTTTTGTAAAATATAGGAAGGGGTCGGCTCCGGGAAACAGAATTTCTTGTCCGGAGTCTGACAGATTGCATGTATAATGTATGTAATTTCATTGTTAATTTCAATTAAATAAATGAATTTGTCTTACCATCCGGTCCGGTCTCTCCGGTCCGGTCTCTCCGGTGTCTCCGGTCTTTATGGAAGTCAATGGGGGAGGCCTATGTCCAGCAGTGGACGTCCTACGGCTGAAATGATGATGATGAATGATGAAATGAATTTAAAAAAAGAATATAAATACCAAATAATAATCTTTACTATTTCATTTGAACCCGTATTTCCTTCAAACACCATGATTGTAGGAAAACAATCAACAGAATAATAAATAAATTCATACATCATGTTAAAGGAAAATAACCTTCAGCAAATTGGAAGCACAACCAACAATCTCAGCAGTACCTACCAAAATAATTTTATTACTTAATTCATTACTCAGAGTTCAGCGCCCCCGTTCTCGACTCTGTAATTAATATTATTTAGAGTTCATAATTAAGCAGAGAATCAACTCCCGTATTGTTGCCTTGATTAAGCCATTCATTAGCGTTGTGATGTAGAAAGTTCGATTAAAGTATTGCTGTATCAATGAGAGCTTCGCTGGTGGCGTTGGTGAATTGATTTTGGTTGTTGATTGATTAATCTTAAATACTTTGGACGCGTCCTTATGCGTTTATGTGTTTTTACCAGAAGCCCCCCACGGATTCTCCCACATTTCCCGGGATAAATATATATGTGTTACGCTCTCCTGATGGTAAGTTATAACGCATTCCATCGATACACTGAACTTTGTAGTCTTCGTTTCGTAGCAAAACAAAGTCCGGGGCATTTTAGAAGAAGTTTTAGAAGAAGTTTATCATTATACCTACGTATATAATGTTTGCTTGTATAATATACTCGTATGTATGTTTGGTTATTATTCACGTTATAATGGCTGTATCTGTAATCTGTAATGTAAATATCTTTTCCTTGGTGGTAGATCTCTTTAGCAGGAGGTCATCTGGGTAGGTACCACCGCAGTACTAGATATTCGGCCGCTAAGCAGTAGCGTATGAACATTGCTGTGTTCTTGTTTGAAGGGTACTGTAGCTAGTGAGCTAGCTAGCGCAGAGACTAACCATCAAAAGTCTCAAAGTTATGAGCGTCTATGCAACGATGCCCTGGACTTTGTTTTGTTACGCAAATGTCTGTGTATCTCTGCAATAGTCACGGACATGCGTTACCTCTTACCTTGAGAAGAGCGTCTCGTTCATCTTATTACTTTTACTTAAAAAAAGCCATAGCAACAAGTGACGCTTGCTTTCAATTTATGTACAGACGAGCACTAGAAAGTGCCGTGCCACTGAGATATGATGTACCAAAAATCAATTTTATTCCAATTTTCAAGTTTGAACGTGTTGATGACTAAACTATACGAATGTAACTTTTTTTTCTTTGCCGCATATTAAAGTGAAATTCACCGGCATCTTCAGACAATGATCGCATGATCGAAAACAAAGCGTGACACAATTCAATTCTCGAAAGTGCCGAAAGTTGCGGAGTCGACAGTTATCGGCGATAACACCTAATGTGGTGGATGGGCAAACTTAACAAATGTGTGAACGAAGATGTCGTTATATGGTGAATCATCGTACCCATCTTTTTTTTTATGTTTGACAGGCTAGGTGTTTTACCACAGCTCACCGGTGGAAGATGGTAAAGCCCACCTAGCCTGGAATGGAACTGGCTCTCAATCTTGGCCTGTGTTCGCTATCTGATGACCTTTGACAGCAGTAGCAAATTGCATCTGACGTTTATCTTATAATTTCGTTTTCAGGGTTTCATGTCCAAAGACTAGTAGTTCATTTTAATATTTAAACTCAAATTTTGTAAAGTTATGTTTTCGTTAAATTGAACATGTTGAGACTGCATATAATTATTTTTGTGAGTCCAACCATTTTATCACATAAGTGACAGTAATGTCTTCGCTGATAATAAAGTTTCTTTAAACCTAAACTTGAAAGATAAAAGAGAGTCTCTTTGTCACTCTTTCGCTATTACCGAATCTTACAGTAACCTTTTTAGTTGATCTGAACTTAGTAATCATATACAGCCCTGTTGACCTAGCCTGGAATAGAACTGGCTCTTAAGTCACGCTACCGAAACACACCGTTAGGTGCTTGGTGGCAGATTTTCAACTTGAGGGTGGTAGTTAAACAGCCGAGAACTAGAAAGTACCCTACAACCATGCTATGGTGTCCTCACGATTTTTTCCTTCACAGACAGCTCAAACTCATTGTTGGGGTTTGAATTCACGCCCAGCGGCGTGAGAACCGACCGCGCTAACCACGGAGTTATTGTCGCTATAAAATGTATTCTAATATAACGACAGTTACGGAACTCACGATCAGTGAGCTAACTCACTCATAATAATACGTAAAAAATATTAATACTTACTTTAATTTACTCCTAAATCAGGTTCTGCAGGATCCTTCAGAATTTTCGCGAACAAATTAATTTGCATACAAATGTTGCTTTTCTAGTTTCATTTCTCACGTTTACAGAAAAACATATGAATAATAAGATACTTACTTATAATCTAAGTACTTATGCGTTTATATGTACGTCTTAGATCAAAATCTAGAATCGTAATGTTATTTTGTTTAATAACAAGTACCCACTAGTCACTGACATTGCAATGGTACCCACTACTCACTGACATTGCAATGTCGAATAATTCATTTAGTGCAATATATGTATTTAAGGAATTTAACTAACGAACGAAACTGTTTAATATTACCACCATTTTATAAAATTTAGTACAATTACTTTTATATACTTATCACGATATTTCGTTATGAAGCCTGTAATTACTTACTGGTGTATAGGTTCTCCTCATCTTTACCTGTACGCCACATCTCGGTCCGGACAATCTTAACCCCATTTTTGACTGGCATAGGTGTCTAAAATGGGGTAACCAACACAGCTCACCTGATGTTAAGTGAAGGTGTGGTCGAAGATTGTTAAGCACACCTAGCCTGGATTGGAACTGGGTCTCAAGTGAGGCTGCCGGAACACACCGTTAAATGCTTTGGCGGCGGATTTTCAACTTGAGTGTGGTAGCTAGCCAGCCAAGTACTTGAAAGTACCCTACCACCATGCTATGGTTTCCTCATGATGTTTTCCTTCACCGGCAGCTCAAGCTCATTGTTGGGATTAAACCGGCGTGCGAGCCGGCTGCGCTAACCACTGAGCTATCCATATTATTAAAAATCAGTTACATGAGCTCATTTCTATACTTTTTATTATTACAACAATTTGTGACATATGTACGGATTGATAAACAGCTAAAACACTTTTTAAAAATATGACCTGACTTCGAATATAGAAAAAAAATTGAAAAAAATTTGCCTACTAGCTAGTGCCTGCGGTTTCGCTCGGGTGGACGTGTGTATTTGTACATAAAATTACAAAACAATAGCCTATATAATGTTAATCCTCATGATAAGATAAGATAACTTTTATTGCTTAAAATTGTATGCATGAAGGTCTAAATACAAGTTTTTTGACACAACAGTTTATTCTAACATCATTTTCAACTAATTTAATTAACATTATATTATTTAACATAGAAATGAAAATATAAACTGAGATTATTATATCCTAGGTACAGTTTTCTTATATACAGAGTATATAGATACAATTATTTTATGTAAAGTATATTCTTATTAAATTATATCAGATCAGCTGTATAGGCGTGAAAAGGTAACAAACTTTTTTTTAAATATATCGATATCGCCTGGAGCAATAAAGAATCAATTGTCAAAATCGATTGAGTTGCTTAACACACGTAAATACAAACATACATAAAGGCAGCTAAAAACATAACTCTTCCTTTTGGCTTTGAAAAAATCATTGGAACTCTGAGAGAATTTCAGAATATCTTTACGTACAAAATATCAGATATTAGCTGAAATGAGTGCTGTGTCTTGCTTACAACAAACTTGTATGACATGTGCATTCAACTTTACAGCTAAAATGTATATGGCTTATTTTTTCCTAAATAAATATCGTAGGACATTTCACACAGCGCCATCTAGCCCAAACTTAACAAAGCTTGTACTATGGGAACCAGATAACTGATAGAACACTTACATACTTTTTTTTTGTACATATGTATTCATACTGTATGTATTATAAATATGTATTTACAACAAAAAAAAGTATTTATGTACTATATGTATACTATCAGTTATCTGACTTCAATCACACAAGCTCTGCTTAGTTTGCGGCCAGATGGCGCTGTGTGTAATGTCCTACGATATTTATTTATTCATACATATTATTATAAACAGAAACCCAGATAGAACAGAAATATTTGTCTTAAGTTAAAATTGAACCCACACGCCTCCAGCTCTTAAAGCAGATATACTACCAATGAGCTAACAGGGCAGTCATTGATATTTCAAAAATTCTTATGCCCCAGTATATGCCCTTATATCTTGGGCTCCATTTAAGTACCACGTTATCTGCTAACTGTATAGCTTTATGAATGAGTTTCAAATCCCATTAAGTTAAGTAATCGATAAGAGGGTAGGTTGATCATAAAAACCGCAAATTAAATTATCATCCATTTGCAAAGATTGGCCTGAATTGTATTATTTCAATCAGTACCGAATAAAACTTCTTAAACGGTACAATTTTGACGTAGGGTTAGCAAAAACAATACCTCTTTTTAGAATTCACTAGTTAGAATGTGTCGTCAATGCAACAACATTTTAGTAGATCATAATAGCTCAATAGATATATTTAACTTTGAACTTACAAAATTTAAACGGGATATCTTGATATCTTTACAAAAAAAGCAATCGCGATTAGCGTTTTTTTTTATACAGAATTGGTTCGCTTTTGACCACACTCTGCCTGATGTTAAGCAGGATGCAGTCCTCGCAGATGAAGCACGCTTACCTAGAAAAAAACCCGTTTATTCTAGATTTGAAGACATTAGATAGATTTGAAGCTATCAGGCTTGTACAATTGTACATTCCGTCTGTTTCTTTACATGTATTGTTATACCGTCCGTCATAACCCGTAAGTGTTATACCGATACCGATCAAACTCAAGCCTATAATGCATTATAAAAAAACTTTGTGTATAGTTTGTTCTTGTTTTCTATTCACAACCTTGATTTGGTCTTTTTAGTGTACCTATTACTTTTAAATTGTCTTTTTTCCATTCGGGTGTTTGATTTCTTTAATTACTTATTTTATTTAAAGGAAAGCTTAGGTGGGCACCTTTGCACCAGGTACATTCAGTAGCTGAAAATTATTACTTTGTGAAAAATACAAGTTTAACAATACACGGACTTTACAAATTATAACAGTTCCGCCTAGAATAATAAGCAAAAAAACACAAGAATGCAGTGCCTAATAAATTTGTATAACAGAATGAAATTTACTATGAACAGATTTTAAAAAAGAAGTACAGATATAACGTTATGGAGACAATATGTATTGACTGCTATGTCCTACAATTTCCTTTCACGCACGCAAATATCTCAAGTGTATTTCTGTGACGTAGAGCCTTGACGTATTTGTATTCGTTTAGTATACGTATGACAAGCGAAATTTGTAGGACCTAGGAGTATTCTGTACAACTTTTTTTCTAATCTGTGCTACTACGTATGTGTGAGTGTGAAAATAGACTACGCAATCATGCCACACCACGGGACCGCATCTATGAAAAGAGGTTGCGGCTGACTCATCGTCATAATGATGATGACCAGAAATAACTGCATTTCCAAATGACACCAAAGACACGAGTCACTAAACTCTAAAAGGTATCAAATGTATGGCAAGCACGATGATAACTACTCTACTATTAATATGCAATTCGAAATATAGATTTATGGTATCGAACTCCAGTTCTCCGATTTAATCAGTCTTGTTAGATGATACATTTAGTTCATTTTTGGTTGATACATTTTTGGTCGACAGTAGATGCCGCGAGTAGAGACAAAACACGTGTGTGCAACCGGTTACTACAACGATAAGGAGGTATAATTGTCGATAGTGGTTTTAATTAGTTGATAAATTAATTTACAAAATAGATTTTTGTTTATTTATAGTTATGATAAATAGTTATAAATTGTTTTTTTTTCTTTTCATGTAAAAGTAATGAGACGAATGATACGCTTTTCTGATGGTAATACATAACGCATTGCAGCAATACACATAGTATATAGAAAACAGTAGATACACTTTAAGTAGCGACGCAAAGTACAGGGCATCGCTGCTTTGGCGCTCATTACTTTGAATCTTTCGATGGTTAGTTAGATGTTTATTTTCGCTGGCAGTCAAAAATTATCCTGTAGCCTGTCAATCATAAAAAAATACAGAACACCCAGACACGGAACAAGCATTTATCGTCACATAAATGTTTGTCCCAGGTAGGAATCAAACCGACATGACAAACAATACCAAAAATACTCTTATACTTTATATTATAAATGTCTGATTGACAAAACTACAAATTACGTAATAAGTACTTTTTGAAATAACTCTATCTAGCATTTTGTGATAGGTGCAAGGTACGTGTGAAACTGAGTAGGCCTAAAAACTGACACTGCTATTTAACTGCTGAATTTGTTTGAGATTTCTTGTAATAACTGTAACCATTTATTAGGTAATCATTTTATAAAACCGGTGTATCTGAGTCGCTAGGTAGGATTCCTTGTCTTCTTGATTATTTTTCTTTGTTTTTGGCGTCGCAATATATGCATTTGCCAGTGTCAAGCATTAAATAAGACAAAGTCACACAAAGTAAATCTTGGTCGAGTCCGGTGCCCTAGTAATAAAGTAGTGATCAAAATAAACAAAATAGCAAACCCTAAAATTAATACTATTTACGAAATGTATACAAAAAACTTAATATAAAAGTCCATCAGAGGAGGGATATGTGGCCAGAATGCTGGCAGCATTGCCACGCTGGATAATGCTTAGCTTTTGACCGAAGTACATACCAGCATACTGGTCACCTGAAGCCTCCTCTAAACGTTTGGCCAGGTCCCGATACAGTTCGAGAACAGTAGTGACCTAATTCAACACTGCCCATTCTACTATCGGACAGCCAGGAGGTCTAAAAAGTGACACCGCTTCTCGGTGGATATTACAAAACCTCGAACTAAGCGGTTTGATTCCACCTTCTTTATATGAACCGCTAGACATAGGAATTTGATGCCCGATGAATATAATCTGGGTGCCTTCAAGTCGCGAGTGAATCGGTTTCTTCTAAGCAAGCGTGATCCATCATATACTGCATCTTCGCTTTACATCAGGCGCGATGTCAAAAGCAAAAATTAAAATAGAAAAAAACACAAGTTTCGATGGAGTCTTGGAAGCAAGACGAAAAGTTATGTTTTACCACTTTTCCACAGTTGTTGTGTTAAACACACAAGTTAGAAAATATTGTTATAATGCGGCGACAACCTTCCCACGTATCCGTCAAAACCTCTTTGGGTTGCAGTTTTAACACATTAGCCACTTTGAATTAAAACTAAACTGGAAAACCAAAATAATTTGTTGCAACAATTATTTACTTTATTTATTTATTTATTTAACAAATAGCTTCAGCTGCCGGTGAAGGAAAACATCGTGCGGAAACCATAGCATGGTGGTAGGGTACTTTCTAGTACTCGGCTGGCTAGCTACCACCCTCAAGTTGAAAATCTGCCGCCAAGCATCTAACGGTGTGTTCTGGCAGCCTCACTTAAGAGCCAGTTCCATTCCAGGCTAGGTGTCTTTTTTACTTTACCATCTTCGACCACGCCTTCACATCAGGTGACCTATGGTCAAACACCTAGGCTGTCTAGCCTGTCAATCATAAAAAAAAATATTCGTTCATTACCATAAATTAAACTTCTGTTTTCCTCTGAAAATATTCGTTAATTATTTTTTTTATTCTGTTGTTTTTTAAGGATTTGTTTCGCTCACACTGATGCAGGCAAGAACTTTATTTAGAGGCCGCGTAATCAAATAAAATTAACTGGTTGACGTTTAACTGTTTGAGATTAATTGCCCTGAAAGCGAGGTGTGGCCAGTTCTCACGGTATGAGAGAATTCGTGGAGACATTCTCTTAAACCGTGGACTTAGATGCGGTTGAATATTTTGGGCGCATTCAAAATGCTATGCCATGGTAAAATAATTACTTTCAAAGCTTTCCTAAGGCGATAAAAGAGCACAACGCATTGATTCCGCAATGCATAGATGCATAAGGTTAGCTCTGAAAACCTTTCATGCATGTTAAACACAATTTTGCTTCGCAGGAAGTCGTGTAGGCTACCCCAGTACCAGATATTCTGCCTCCAAGCAGTAGTGTTTATAACATTGCTGTGTTCCGGTTTGAAGGAAACTAACCATCGAAAGTCACAAAGTAATGAGCGCCAAAACAGCGAAGCCCCGGACTTTGTTTTGTTCTTTCTGTGTATTGCTGCAATGGTCATGTGCGTGCGTTATCTCTTGCCGTCAGGAGAGCGCATCGTTCGTCTCATTACGTTTACATAAAAAAATTACATAGACTAAAATAAATATTAAGTGGTATAAGGTGAACAATGGGGACAATTCTATTTGACTATGAAAACTGACGTAGTTTTGACATATTTTTGTTATACTCACGATTAATTATGTCGTAGTATCCGTAATTTTATATTAATAAAATTGTATACCATAAAACTATTATTCTAGGTGGGAGTCGAACCCACGCAATTAACTAACGATGATGAATAACTGTAAGATGGAAAAATGTTAAATATTTTTGATTGTGTAAACTGGCATACGTTCTTCATATAAAAAGTATGGAATCCAATATCGCGTAATCTGAATCACAACTCAAAAACATATTTTTAGATCATTTTTATGTTTATCCAGACAGAGTAAGATGTTATAGCAGTTTTCACTCGGACACTATGCGATGATAGCATTCCACTAGCAATTGACAGAGATGAGAAAAATTTTCAGGGTTGTCAAATTTATAAATTTTCCATACAAATTATTTATTTTATTTCTTGGTGGTAGATCTCCTTAGCAAGAGATCGTCTAGGTAGCCGCCAAGCAGTAGCCAAGCCAAGATTTGTATTTGATAAGTCTCAACAGCCCTGTAGATAATTTCGCTAGCTGGAGTACCCTTCAAACCGGAATACAGTAATGTTTACACACTACTGCTTGGTGGCAGAATATCTGGAACTGCGGTGGTACCTACCTAAGCGACCTCCTGCTAAAAAGATCTACTATCGAATGAAGTTACATAAGCTACTTGGTATCTCGCAAAAAACAAACAGTTTCTATAAAATTTTTACGGCGCATAAGTAGTTCATGAAAATATTTTAGAAATATACATTTTTAAATTGAACTAGAGCAACCCTACTCAGAATGAGTGTCCATGTTGAGAACGTCTCTGGAGTGAACGGCATTCCTGCGTTTTTTGGTTAGGAGTGAGGCCGGAACGGATGGCGGTATTCCATCGGAGGCTGTTCCGTGGTCGAGACTAATGGATCGGAGGAATCTGGCCATTAGAATCTGTCGTCATTTTGCTCTGTCCCTTCCGGTGCAGCTATTACGATATTAGGCACAAATTGAATCTGGTTACAGGAAACATATCTAGCGCTCGCCTATTATGCAACTTGAATTGCAGGAAGAAGTATGTACCTATGTATATTATATGAAAACAAACAAACAATCAAATCTTTCATCTTATAGTAATATAGACTAGCAGGTCGTCCCCGTTCCTTCGC
The DNA here is from genome assembly GCA_905404145.2 of Biston betularia. Classification (NCBI taxonomy): domain Eukaryota; kingdom Metazoa; phylum Arthropoda; class Insecta; order Lepidoptera; family Geometridae; genus Biston; species Biston betularia. The sequence goes on from FR989863.1 coordinate 3,469,348, forward strand.
ACGGGAAAACAAAACTCGATAAACAATATCTGACTTTCATAGTACAAGCTTTACTTAGTTTGGGATCAGATGGCGCTGTGTGTAATGTCCTACGATATTTATTTATTTAAATTTTAAAAAAGAGAAGTTTAATATACTAGACAGTGAGTCGATAAAGCCTGATGATGACGATGAAAGACGTAGATTAAGATTTTGTTCCGGGCTTTCTCTTGACAAACGCAAGTATCTCAATTGGAAATGCAACGGCATCAAAACCACGTCTAAAAGACAATGGGCGCCCATACACGCAGCGTTACGATAACAGCTAGAAATAAGACATCACCGCCAGGCGATCCATTACTTATCGATTTATAAGTTGTACGCAATGCTGTGATCGATCTATTGATGCGATGACATATTAGCTACTTCGCGTAATGACCTAGCTGTGGCGCATAGGCGACCAAGGCATACGGGCGATTATTAAATCGCCAAGAAACAAGGGAGCTAAAAAAGGAATAATGGAATGATATAAAACCAAGCCAACTAACCAATCTTTAATATTGAAGCAAGGTTATTTCTGTTAACCATTGCATTATTTTGACAGTTTTGCGAGGCATGACAGCTAACAAACAATAAACCGGTGCAATCGGTCACCCGATGCTATGAAATACTCGTCTTAGTGTTTTGTCATGCTAAATTAATAACTTTGCTAATTAGGTATTCGACTGTTTAGAGGTATAGTTTCAAGTAAACTCACAAATATATATTTATTTTTTGTAAAATAGTTTTACTTTGCTTTCTTGACACATAGCGTAAGAGTGGCAAAGGTCTAAAAATTGAGTACCTACGCTTGCTCAGGAAATACCTATTTACTCTTGATAATCGCTGCAAATGGGAATGCTGTTAGTAAGGTACTAATAAATAATTTAAAATCTGAGAAACATAGATATTTCTCTGTTTAAAACAACCTTGCTACTCTGATCTGAGCTAATGTTGGACACAAATCGCCCGTCTGCCGCAGTCTGGAATGCTCGGTGCCGCCGCATGCGCCTGTGATCTATGTAGGATGGTAGCGAGTGTGCGACCGCCATTAAGACGGCATGCGGCGGGAACCGCGGCCGGAGAATGTGTTGAAAGTTACAAAAGTGATAGATGGCTGATATAGTTTTAATGGGCCGCTTATGGACCACGATTCTCAAAAGTATTCTCTCGGTCAGGTTAATGCTCTTAAGCGACGCGAATATCCAAATTATAATGGTGTGAAGTCTTTGCTTACCTAAATGTGGAGAAGTACCAAATGAAAGACCTATTAATTTTATTTGCATTACATACGCTTAAAACGAGCTTTAGCTAATTTGCTAAATTATTATTTACGGAGCAAAAAAATAGAAGAATGATTTATTTATCTATGAAACTAGGTACATACGTAGGTATATAGATTTCATCATGGTAAAATAGTTCGCCGGACGGCTTTACAGACATGGCTGTGTAATTTTGTCACTCAGACTATTTACAATAAAATAAAAATGTCAAAATTACTACAAATAACAAAACACCATTGTAGCGATACTCTGAACTTAATAAAACAAAGTCCATGACATCTTTGCGTTGGCGCGACATTTGATAGTTATTCTCAATAGCCTATAAAACTCTCACTAAAAGTACTAGAACCTAAAATAATACAGGTAATGAAACCTGTAGAAAGCGTACATCCGATAATCCGGCAGCAATTAAAAGATGCTATTCGAAATATCTCCAAGCATCCTATCTGTCCGATTCGATCTGTGAACATCGAGCCATTCGATTCGACAATCGATTCGTCTCAATGAGTCGACCAGCTCACCTTAGTGCATTGAACTCTCCACGATGCCTATTGCCTAGGTTTTTGTGTTTCTTTGTAACAACTTGAATAATACCTACGTTCAATTAGCTAAAATATCATGTATTTATTTGGCCAATTGGGTGTAATCAGGCTATATGTTTTGGTCAGAAGGTGGGAGCATTATTTATACATTAAAGAATAGAGCAATGATACACGCATATAAAGATGTATTGAGTTATCAGAGGCATGCTTTACTAGAGGCCTACAGGTATACTATAATTATCCTGGAGCCGTTGCGTCATTGGTTAGTCGGCCGTCAGATCTCTGTGTATACAGAACAGGGAATACTCTGAAGAACTATTCAATCTTATGCCACAACTATGGTTTTATCACCGCACTAGCGGCCATCGTCTGATCCAGATATAATTGATCTGCGAAATTGCTACGCCATTCACGCGTTCCTTTTTCCATACATATGCAAATTGTTGAATGATCTTCCTTTCTCGGTATCCCCGTGTAGTTTTATTAAAAGTAAATATCATGAGATGAACGAGACGCTCTCCTGATTATAAGAGACGTCATCTATCTATGACCATTGGAGCGATACACAGAACTTTGAGTAGCAAAGCGTAATCCAGGACGTCACTGCTTTGTCTCTCAATGCTTTGAGACTTTCGATGGTTAGTCTCATCTGCATTGTAATTTCGCTAGCTGCTACCCTTCAAACTGGAATACAGTAATGTGGAATATCTGGCAGTGCGGTGATACCTACCTAAACGATCTCCTGCTAAGAAGATTTATCACCGAGTAAACAAAAAAAAATTGTATGCGTTGATATAAAATTTAGACAGAAAACGTACTTTAGTATTATTTTAGAAAAAACTACAATACTTTTTTTTCAGTTGAGGAAATGCATCATAATTGTATTTCGAGAACAATTCTTTCGATTTCATTAAAAAATTGGCAATTTCTGAGATATATCATGAAGACAAGTGTCCTTTTTTTTACAGCTTTACAATGTACACATTTTGATAAAAAAATATTGAGAAAGCAATTACCCATACTAATTAGCCTTACTTTACATCCATCTTAAATCTCTTTCTTAACATCTCCACCTCTTAATAAACCTATCTCAGCCCAGTAAATCAAGTTTCGAAGTTTCATAATTAGACAGTTTTACACGACTGCTCAATTAATAAGACGTACATTTTGCAGGATTCACGTATAGCTTTTGCACCTTGCATAACTTGAGTTATTGTGCACATATTTGGACGTATAGAGCATCGTTAGAATTCTTACATATGGGCATTGGCTATATTTTTTTTAATATGACGACAGTATTGCTCCATTTACAAATGTGAAAAATAAATCTTAAATTAATTACTATTTATTTGTGTATGTATAAACAAATTAATTAACATGTATAAACAAATGTCTGTTCTATGTCTGGGTGTACTGTATGTATTATAAGTAGGTATGTATTAACAAAAAAATATTACTTAAATATTCTGTCAGTTATCTGACTTCCGTAGTACAGCTTTGCTTAGTTTGGGGTCAGATGGCACTGTGTGTCCTGCGATATTTATTTATGTTTTTAACGCAGTTGTGTTTTTTTTCAGTCAATTATCATTCTTGTTATAAGTAGGCATGTATAAATTATTATGATACAGCCAGCCATCAAATGCTTATCTTTATGGGTTATAAACAGAATTGCATGGAGCATCCCGTAATGAGGCTAAGTTGAATTGACGGTAGTCATAAACCGACTGGTTTGATTGATTTTGCGTTGTCATTGATAAAGTTTAGTCAAACTGCACTTCGGGTTGTAACGGTTTCTAAAGTGAGTAAGGTCAGAATGTAAAATAAGCAACCAAGTAATTATTTTTAACCTCGTCCCCAACCGAAGGATGTTGTTTAACGTGTGTATCTATATTTTTTGTCTGTGGCATTGTAGTTCACAAACTACTGAACCGATTTTGATATTTTTTTTGTTTGATGCGTGACTTGTGTCCTTAGCATTGATTAAAAAAAGCCAGTTCAGTTCTTTTTAGTTGATAAATGGATATATCGTCTAAAAGTCTGATTTAGTCGAAATTTAGTTATCTGTTCCTCGCGTCAGAGGTATAGCTACTACTACAAGAAGTAAAGCTACTACTGAATGTGCTATCACAGGGATGCCCAAAATATGGTCCGTGGGCAGAATGCGATTCGAGCGACCCTTAACATAAGCTGACATGACAGTAATAGCCTTGCGTATTACTGCCATTTCAGCGTTAAGTGATGATGCGGTCTAAGATGGGCCACGCTTGCCTAGAAGATACCGACTTGAAGACACCCAGTTCTTTATTTTTCCAAGAACTAAACTCTCCATTAGAAAATTAATTTGAATTTCTAAAGTAGGAATTAAAGCTTATTTAGGTAGATAAAGCAGTAAAAGCTTTGCTCAACATGCGTACTTTATTACTTTACTGTTACTGTAATTGTAATAATTTTCCGACTTTGTTGTAAGTTAGTGATTTGGAGCGTAAATCTTGATTACATGACTGTGTGATTTCTAACGGAAACTTGACGGGATCTCGAAGTAGAGTAAAGCGCCATCTCCACATGTGATACAATCAACGTTCAACGCACCGAGACACGCGCTGCTTAAATGCTACAATTTATGGCATTATGATATGGTTGGTATATTCTAGAAGCTACCAAAGGTATTCCCTTTGATGAATTTCCCTTGATGATTACTAATGGACCAGACTGACACTGGACCGAGGCAGATGGCATGACAAGAGAGAGGCCTATACCCAGCAGTGGGATGTGTATGATGATGATGATTACTAGTAAGTAATTATGTTTTTTGTGTCATGTCATTTTATTCTATTGACAATTTCTTTTTGGATTGACAAATTTTTATATCGACACTTGTGTATTGACATACCTCATTTTAATTCATTGACATGTAATCAGTGTTTTAAAACTCATATAATGACATCCATAATAATATGACATGCACTATAGTTGACCCTAAGTAAGTAACATAATTCTAGAACTCTGATAATATATGTTTAGTTTAAATAAGTCGCCGCTTGCTTATCGTTTTCGTTACAACATGAACAAGGATTTAATTAAACTTGAAACAATTAATTTAAACGACTTTTGAGCGGAAATACATTAAAGATATAACTCCAGAACACCATAAGATGAACTTCCTTAAAGTATAATGCTTCAATCAATCAATTATAATTATTGAAATAAAAGTTACCTATACATACCTGCTATTCTTCCTAAAATTATTTATTTTTTTATGTCTTACCATATATTTACCTAGGCGTCTCGTTCATTTCATTATTATTTTGTTCCTTGTAAGAACTGCTGATGTGTGGAACTCGATGTCAGCGTCTGTGTTTCCAACAAAATACAATCTGGGGTTGTTCAAGAAAAAGGTGAATAGGTATTTTCTAGGCAAGCGTGCTCCATCTTCGGCCACATCGTGGCTTTCCACCAGGTGAGATCGTGGCCAAATGCATGCCGAGTCCGATGTAAAAAAATACTACCTTTAAAAAAAAAGGAGTTACCTGATTGCAAAATCTGTGGATAAATAGAAAACCCCTATCACTTGCTAATAGGAATGTGTCTGGATCAAATATCAAAAAGACTCGCAGATGCTGGATATGAATTTGAACCGATATGATATGGTTGTGAACACATACACATATTCTGGCAGTTCTGACGTCTTAGCCGGTTTTTGAAATGCTTAGCCCCTGTACTCATTGCTTCTTATTACGATATTTCCTGAGTGTCTAACAGGTATTGCTATAAGAAACTCAGAGTACGGGGACAGAGTATCGCGTGCTCGTTGTTCTCAGCTTTGTCTCCATAAAAAAGATCATCGGATATGGCCCGAAATGTCCGATATAATTAAACGCAACCTCGCATAAGTAAAACGTAAATATGTCAAATTCACGTCAGTTTCCATAGTATTATCAAATTATTGCAAATAAGCACTAAATATTATTAACTAGTTCCCCTAACCGTCATTAGACTGACACCTGCGTGAATAATACGCCATACGACCTTTAGCACCAACCCTCAATAGTTAACAGTTTCTATTGAAGATATAAAATATCCGGTTTAGAAGACAGAAATAGCTGACTTATACGCTCAGTTTAGTTTTTCATCCTCCAGCAATAAAAAACGGAAATTACTTAGCTAATGCTTTGGTCGAGATAGTTCGCAATAAAAACTAAAAATTAACAGCAAAAGGGTACAATTAAATAACTGTTAACAACGTAGAAAAGTACTTTAAAGGTTGAAATGGCCACGCTTTCCAACTTTGTAATAAACAATTAAAGGAAATGCGAGTTTGTTGGAGCATGTCCAAACACCGGTAACCTGACCACTCGACCAAAGCTGCTGTTGTGAAATGTCACTTTGATTGGATTTTTCCCTTTTTTAATCGTCTAAACTTGATAAGGTAGGTACTAGGCTTACTTAAATTCTCGATGTCACAAGATTCATTAATCGATCTATACTATTATTTTTAATATTATAAAAAGGTAAAGTTTCTGAGATTGTAGGAGGCTGGATCTACTGAACCGATTTTAAAAATTATTTTATTAATAGGAAGCCGCGTTATTTGTGAGTGTATTAACCCGAAAAATGAAAATACATTTTCGTGGTAGTCGGAGAAAAAACGGTCGAACGAAAACGTCACTCATAATTTCATCACAAGTAAAAAGCTAGTAAGATTTAAGTAGGTATATTTTTGTTTGTTTGTTAATTAGTTCGAGGCCCTGGGAGGATGCGATTGAAATGTTAACTAATAAGTGTAAATGTAAATATAACAGTAGAGAAATAAGGATTGTGTGTATATCTCGAGCATTCATGCTCAGCACCAAAGGCTCCTTCTTGCGGCGGCGTCGTGTGTCAGGTCGCTCTCTCCCCTCAGATATAGTTGAGGAGGACGATGACTAGTACATGCGTTCTACCTAATCAGGTTCTGCTTGCGGGTCGCTGGTCTGCTCACGGTATACACACAAACTAGTACTTAAACCGTAGAGTAAGATTGGTTAAACTAACTTCTCGCTCCCTGTATTATATTTAGAGTAAAAAAAATGTGTATTTAAAAAATTGACATAAATGTTTTTTATTTTTTAAATCTTCTTTTCTTATTAATTTTATCTGAGAGCATTTTATCTTTAAATTAAATAAATAAAGATGGTAAGCACACCTAAGACTGGAATTAAATATTAAAAAATCAATGAAACCCACCGTTAGATGCTTGGCGGCAGATTTTCAACTTGAGTGTGGTAGCTAGTCGAGTACTAGAAAGTACCTACTCTACCACCATGAAATAAAATAACTTAAAACTGAATAGAGAATAAATTAACTCATTTAGTCTATTTTGTTTACTTTAGGTTTTTAGTTATTAAATAAATTCAACCAGATTCATTTTTTTTTCTTTCAACCAGATGCAGTCAAATGCAAGCTTATTTTGAATTTAAAGAGCTAAGCGCACTAATTTATTGAATTCTGAGACTATAAGTACCTACTTTAGTTTGGAACGGTAAACGATGTCTATACAGTGCATAGTATTAAAATAATTTATGATGTAAGTATGGCCATAAGAATAAAGCCAAAACACTTAATATGAGAAATTATTTATCCAAGAAGCACGTCTGGCAAAGTAGCGGACCGTCACGCTTCCCGCCTCGGCCATAGACCCCAGCGACACTTTTCAACAACCAGCAAAAAAATCAAAACGAATAAAAGCTACTGCCTATGAAATCACGAAAACTCGTGTCGGCAAATTGACTCCAAACATTAAGTAACATTATTGACACTAGCAGCGCCCGGCAGTTTTACTCGTCATCTTAAAGTAACCTGTTATTTATCCAGTGTAAAAAATAGCCCACATCACTCATCGTGAGGAAGATTTAGTAGCGATGATAGCTCAGTGGTTAGCGCGGTAGGTTCGTATGCCAAAGGGCGTGGGTTCAACCCCCAACGATGAGCTTGAGCTCAGTGAAGGAAAACATCGTAACAAAACCATAGTATGGTGGTAGGATATCTTCTAGTACTCTGCTGGCTAGCTACCAAGTCACCAAGCATGTTAAAAATCTGTCGCCAAACACGTAACAGTGTGTTTCGACAGCCAGAGAGCCAGTTCCTTTCCAGGCTTTCTTTACAATCTTCAAGTAGACGTCACTTCACATCAAAGCTTAAAAAACTTAACATCAAAAAACCATAAAAAAATCTATAGCCATGCCAAATATTGGTATATTGGTCCTATTTATTCATCATATTGACATCATTTCCGAAACGAAGTAATTCGCCAGAGAACTAAAGTCACAGACATAGCTCAGCGTATTAGCACGCTGAAGTGGCAATGGGCTGGACATATCTGTCGCAGAACCGATAACCGCTGGGGTAGACGTATTCTAGAGTGGAGACCGCGTATTGGCAAATGTAGCGTAGGACGCCCTGAGACTCGATGGAGTGACGATATACGTAGGACAGCTAGCGGTGGATGGAAGCGAAAAGCTGAAGATCGGGCTGAGTGGCGTGTCTTGGGAGAGGCCTATGTCCAGCAGTGGACTAATACATGATAAATGAAACACTTGTGTGTTGGATATTTACTGTATTTTAAGTAAAATCTACAATAAATCAGGACACCGGTACACGCATTGCGAATGTCAACAGAGCAGAGAGAGAACCACAGACTATTCATAATAAATGTAGAAATGTGTAAAAGGCGCGAAATTTGAATTAACATTTTAACAATACATATAGGCTGATGATGATGATGATTGACATCATTTTGTCGTTCATTATATTCACATCATTGTTTTTGTAATTTTTAATGATGAAATGGAATAATTACTTGGAACTTCAAATCTAGAGTAAACAGGTATTTTTTTTTATGTAAAAGTAATGAGCCGCTCCTGATGTTAAGAGATAACGCCTGTCCATGACCATTGCAGCGATACACAGAACTTTGAGTAACAAAACAACGTCCAGGGCATCGCTGCTTTGGCACTCATTACTTTGAGACTAGCTGGTTAGTCTCAACAGGACAGGTCTTTTTCTAGGTAAGCGTGCTTCATCTTGGACTGCATCCTGCTTAACATCAGGCAGGGTGTGGTCAAACGCGAACCTATTAGGTATGTATAAAAAAAAAGGAACTTTGGTGTTGTCAATAAAATATTAGTATTTATATTGGGACGTGATAGACGGATAAACAAACCAACACAAGACACTCTTGCGTTTGTAATAATATACGTATTATAAGTAGGGAAATGGTATCTCATGGAATTATTAGCCTTATGCTAGCGAGTTAAAGCATTCGTGCATTTGAAGTTGTTAAAGTTACGGTGTGAAATAAATTGCCTTCATCAACCTTTCGGTAAACGCGTTGAAAGACTAGAAAGTTGACAATTTGAATGGTCGCGGTGCACAACGCGCAACTATGCTGCACAAAGGGCTGGCATTAGCGGCGCCATTTTCATAAGAAAATATGTTACGCATCGCATAGAAATCAACAATTACTCATTCAAGACAGGTAACAAAAGTCTAGAACAATATATGTATGTGGTTTAAGAACAAAAGTAATTGATTTTACGTAAATCTATAAACCTTGTCGGAAAATCCAAACAGTGGCGAATGTGGACAGGAAGAAAACAAATGCACTCGCAAACATGCATTGCATTGAGGATATGTAATGCAACAAAGATCAAGTTGCATAATCTTTTTCTTAAACCGTAGTGCTCAAAGGCTAAATTGTAAATTTGTCATGATTTTAAATTGCGAAGTGAATAAAAAATGAATTCAAATGCAAAACGTTTCCTTTCGTAGCGAAATGGAAACGATGAAAGATTAAATCAAATAATTTTTTTTTTTATTAATTTGCCCCGTCGGGCAGGCTAAAGCTGTAAAGCCATACTGCCTTGTCTTAAGTGTTATTTCTGCTGTCTCTTAGCTATAGTTATGTTCAAAGTCCAGTTTTAGTCAAGTCCAGTCCGTGTCAGTCAAGTCCAGTCATGCTTTAATAAAGTAGTGGCGATTAAGTCAAATAAATTGGTTAGCTTTTTTAAAAATTGGATGTTCGGCTTGACGCAGAAAAGACAAGACTCGAATTTTATCATACTGACGAGTAATTTATAAACAAGACATCATGCGAAATTGTATTTGTAAACAATTATGGGCCTACCTATTTGAATTCTCGTAATCTTGTACTAATTATATGTTTTATGTCGATATTGCGTTTTTACGGCTACATTAGTCGCGGGAACATAATAGGTATGTATTATAAAATGCGTACATACAAATTCTCTAAAGGGATTTCTGGAACAAGCCAAAGATATTATGTGAACTGTTCTTTTCTTGGAAAATATTCCTTCATTATGCCAGTTGGCAAACGGACGAACTGTGTATGGATACCTATAGGTTTGCTGCTAGTGTGGGAAAACCTAGAGTGATCATGCCTAGGAATTTAAAACGCTTCAAGTTGAATCTTCAAACGTTTTCTTACGATATTCATTATAACTTCTAATCTTTATCCCTCTGCCAGTTACAGGCTATGCCATCTACCTCTTAATTGCATCGTATCATTCATCGTTCATGAAATGATCAAAATGTTAAAAAAATTCTCTCGTCTAGGTACGTTTAGTACCTACTTATTCTAGTTTTAAAAACAGCGTCATTCTAAGAATCCCGCTGTTAGTTTCGACGTTTTTATCACAAAAAGCTGGACGTTTTCGAGTTTTTATGCTTTTTATATAACGCCGAATAGTTACAGAAGCTGCTTGTTTGATATAAAATTTTGTCCGCAGTAAGTCTGAGCGGTCATCAACCGAGCCGTCACGCCTTGCCGAGCACTGCTCTGTCTTCAAGACGAGCTACAGTTGAAGATTAAATCATTTTATAGCTATACTGTTTATAGTTTAAATTGACTATTATTTCAGACTCACAGTTCAGCGTACGATCGCCTAACTCTTTGTAAAAGCTTTTCCTAAAATGAAATAACAATATTTTAGGAAAATCATTTACCAATATATTTAATTTATAAAGACAACAATTCGTTGATTTTCAGAAAACGGTACACTGTGAATTTACCAACGGGCATTGTCAACTTGTTTTTTCTCTACCATGTCTAAACGTTAAATGTGTAAAGTGCATTAGATATAGGAAAAATAAAAAAAACTTTGACAGTCATCGTTGGAGACATTTTAAACTTTAGAAAAATAAGTTCCTTGAAACACTTAAATGATAAAATGACTTGTGTTTTCCTTGGATAAGCTGCTTATCATTATGCACCCTCGGTAGCTAACCTTCAAGAACCCACAATAATAAAATTAATGAAACAGGTTCCTTTCAATGGTTATGGAATGTCAGTATATAGGTACCTACGTATGATATAATAGATAGAAATTCTTTATTGTGCACACTAGAAATTAGAAATGTACGGACAACAAAAGAACCTTATGAGTTAATTAATGCTAGTGGATACCTTATCTACATTTATGATAATGATTACTATTATGAAGACCCTAACTAGATGTTATGTAATTCTATAGGTACTTTTACTAGGTACGGTTCCGCCCGCGTGCTTTGAAATAAAAAAATCGCCCATGGGTAAGTAAATTTCTATGTTATATATGTTATGATATATGTAGGCTTTTTTTGCTCTAGGGTATTCCTAGAGCAAAAAAGGGGTAGGTATAAACTTTTGCGTTCCAAATTTCATCTTAACCCTTCAAGCCGTTTCAGCGTGGAAAAGTAATACCTAAACATTAAGCCGAACTTTCGCATTGATAATATTAGTGTGAAGTGTTAGTCGTACAACTCTGCGTATTACAAACCTACCTCGTATGTAATACGTAGATACATCCATGGATTTTTTTTTCAACTTAGCGCTAGTGTGTCGCATAGATAATATGTTAAAATGTCGGTCCAAATACTGCAGTCCTTAGTAACTGACATGTGATAAATGTGTCACATGTAAAAAATATTTCCAAATTACGATTTTGTGTGTAAAAATTTGATAAATTAAACTGAAATAGAATATATCGTCAACCTAAAAGAAGTAAATTTAAAAAACATGTCTTGAATATCTACTGTTTTTTTTTTAGAAAATCATACTGTTCCGTGGCCTGCCCTCGAAGACGGTCGGAGGCGTCGACCTGCCACGCGTCGGCGCATGCTCACCAACCGTGGTAAATGTAAGGTACATGACACTGGCACAGGTGAGCCCTCACCTGCTAGAATAGCCTAGGAATGCCCTCGCTCTTGACCTTTTTAGAAAAACGGATGTTATGTGACTGGCCGTTTGTAAAATACAAAACAGCTGTTTAAAAAATATTGCATCGAAGGTACGAGACTGAACTCTCGAGTTTTGACGGGAACGCGGAAACCCCATGTTACCGCAAATACATTATTTAACAAAATTAAAAATAGTGGTGTTTTATTCATTAAGTGCAAAGTTACTTGCATGAGTGTAGGAAAGTGATATAATGATGTTAAGAATATATGTTTGTGTTGCTTTTTAAAATCCCTCGAAGCTTCTACTAAAGTTGCCATTCTTTACTAACTCATGACCGAACTTGACGCTGACTTCATAGTGATATTTCATCATCATTCACAGTCCACAGCCAAAAAAATACAAAGAAAACCCACATGTAAAATGCACTCTGGCAAAAAAAAGCCTATATTTTTTATCGTTTACGCACGTACCTACTATTTTTCCGTTAGTTTTTCTGTTGAGTCCTTGTTTTTTTGAAATGAGTTTCTAATAAATTGAATTCTAAAATTGTCTATCGCTCGGCGTTGATCAACATACTTACTGAGGAAAGCGTATGCGCTCATAATAATTATGCTAATAATGTTATGTTGATCTACATTAACACGTTTTCTTGTAAATCTGCGTGTTGGTCGGTGGTCAGCGGAGATGGACGTCCTGCTTTACTTCCGTCATTATTTTATTACAGTGTTATAGACCACAATAATACTAGTCTCGGTTATTTTTAAATTACGGAAGTATCGTCGATTATAGAGATCCGTTGCATTGCATACTTCCCGATCTAAATGTAATCCCGATCTAATTGTAATTTGATTGGAATGAAGAATGATGTTCATTTTTAGATTGAGTTACGCACAAAGTTATAAGTTTTCGATATCATTTTCAATCTACTTCTTAATTGTTCTCCTTTCTTTTATTATTGTACAAGGATATAATAAGCATGGTGAGAACTAAGCCGAAAAGTCATTGTACTTACCATTATGAACAATTTATACTCTGAGTAGGTACAGCTCTGAAATAGTGAACAAAATAAAATTAGCTGCTTCATACATTTGGGCAAGGATCAAAAAACGTTTTATTACATTTGTTATGATTGTTTTGTTTGACTAACAAGGGCTCACCAGAAGACCAGCGCTGGTCATACCACTCAGTATGACCAGTTTTACGCTGAGGCGAGCCCCTATTTTGTAACTGTTTATCTTTGTTTGTTGTTACAAAATATAGAATCGTTTTCTTTCTTTCTTTCTTTTTTCAGTTGGTCAGATCGGAATATTTAACATCTGGTAACCCCAAAGGTTAAGTTTTAATCTGCCCTTAATATAGACAGGGGGAGTTTTGGCAGAAACGCGGACACAGTCGTGTCACCCCATTGTCTTTTTTTGCAAAACTAGTGTTTTTTGAGTACAAAAGTATAAAAAAATAGTGGTGTTTTATTCATAAAGTAGAGCGAATTATGGAGTAGTAATTACCGAGTGTGGGAATGTAATGTAATGTGGTTAAACATGATTTTTCGGTTTTTGCTCCCAAAACTCCATCGAAGCTTATAGTAAAGTCGCCACTACTTTACTAAAACATGACTGGATTTGACTGGCACAGGCTGAACAAGCCTTGATTTTGACTGCTTATTAACTTATTAAACTTGAAAATATCAAAACACACTGGCAAATGCACAAAATGCGACGCCAAAATCAAAGAAGAATATAGACAGGGGATAGCGAAGTCGTATTCTAATCCCCCGGCTCCAGAGCTAAAGAGCTTCTTTACCTACCCTGCCTACTAGAAGCTTAGTTATGTCGGACTATCACGTCTTATAAACTGGTAAGACCAACTTACAAGTTTGTAACAACCACGCCAAACCTACATCACCTTAATCTAATGAGACGACCGACGCCAACGCTAATGAAGCCATGCAATAACCGCTCAAATTGTCTATGTCCAGTCAATGGCTGACGCGCATAATCACATTTTTGCCATCCTATGTAATTACCAGTGGGTACGTAGGCATAATTAAATTTTATCGCTATCTTTCATTAGGAGCGCAACGCTCGGTGGCCACCACCAGAGCGTAGAAGTCTTGCTTTCTTGTTCCGTTCGCTGCGCTCTTGGCGCTCTTAAATTCACTATCAACGGTAAATCTAACCACTAGTAATCACCCCTTCGAGATGCAAATGTCATAAAAGCCGAAACGCGAGCTTAGAGAAAAAAAAGAACAACAAAAATAATTATACCTCTTTACAAGGCTACGTTAACTTGAGAGCAATTTTTATTAAACCTTGTAAAGAGGTAACACTAGATTAAACGTATTTATAATTATTTTTTATTACTGTTTCCGATTTTTTTAAACGATTTTATTAGCATGCCCTTTTTGTTGTTTTCGTATCAGTTAGATTCTAAATACTTTTCTTTTGAAACTTTCAAGTATTGGAGTACATAGATGCCTGAACTAGAATAGGGCTAGACTATAGATTTGTAAGATTTACGAACAAAACTACTTTTTCCATACATTTGACTTATGTTTACGTACTCCTTAATTCTCGCAAATAAATATGCTAGTAGCTAATTATTTTTTAACTTTCATTAAAACACGAAATGCTTGTAAAAATATTTTTATTTAACTGGCTCAACAATGAAATTATGTACACACTTAAATATATACTGTACATTGTAATTTACATGACTATGATACATTCACCAAATACGGCCGCGCCAGAAAACGTTTATTAACAATTGCAATAAAAATCATAAAACATTTGTTTTTTACCTTGTGAATAAACATGGCATTATCATTAAAATTGGACTACATCTACTGTCTTATTTTCTCTTTAGTTATAATAAAATGAGACGGGTACAAACAAATACTAGCAGAGCCCTTTAAACAATTTTAGACTAGCATTAAAATTGCTGAGAATCTATTTCTGAAAACAGCATCCACTTTTGCAAGCGCTCAAAGTTCACAAGGCGTACTGGTATGTGCAAATTGTGATAATTAGTTTTAATGAATAGTTTAAATATACCTTTTTTTATCTGACTTGTAACTTAAGATTGTAAGCCATAAATAATATATTATTATATTTATCACTGTTTATAATAAGTACTTACTCATTATATTAATTAAGACCTGCATTAGTTATTATGTTTCGTATGGTAATATTTATTTTCTAAACATTTAGACAATTTACAAGAAACCGTTGGACCCGGCAGGTTTACAAATATCGAAGTACAAATACCTGATTGATTCTATTTTATGAGCATGACGCATTTTTTTTTAATGTTACCACTCACCATTCACGATAAGTTACATAACACTTTTTACTAGGTTCTGAGTACTTTTTTTTTAACAAAACTTTGTATCGCGATATGCCCTTTTTATACCCTCAACCATTTTTAGTAATTAAAAACTTTACTACGTTAGTAAAACTTTATCTATGAAATAATAAAAAATAGCATGATAATTCTTAGTCCACATTGATTAGACTTAAGGTGGTTCGATTCCCATACAAATATTTTTTTGTCATTATGGACAAATATAGCATAATTATAGCATAATCTAATGTTTTATTCAAGCAATTGTGATTTACCGCAAATAAAGACCAAAATAAATGCCAGTAGCTGTGATTTCACTGTAAAATTATGCTCTATTTGTTCATAAATGGCTAAAATTTATTTGTATGGGAATCGAACCACCTTAAAAATATATTTTCCATTTAAAATTGTTTAAAATATATGTTCAGATCGTTAAGTGCATGTCACACCGCACTGATTTATCGAAGCTTAGCTCACGTATTTTCATGCTTCAGTTTTCACCGAACACGATCATTTCTAGCTTGAAATGGTAAATGGCTTCCAATAGACGTACAAATAACGTCAGGACAGCTGATAAGATAAATAGGCTTGCTATAAAACGGCAGGTTAAACTGTTAAGACGAAAGAGAGCATATTCTATTAAATTCGCTTCGATTATTTTTCTTTACGTAAAAAGTCGCTACAGGCCTGCAAGACAGACTCAATAAACACAGTCAAGACTGGGACTAAATCTTGAGTTGCATTTCATGAAGAAATTTTTATAAACTTTTATTACGCTTTTTGACGTATTTTACTATTTTTTTTAATGTAAAAGACGAATGAGACGCTCTCCTGGATGCAATATAAAATCTGTCCATGACTAATGCAGCAGTACTCAGAATTTTGAGTAACGAAACAAAGTCCAAGGCATCGATGTAATGGCGTTAAGTACTTTGAAATATTCGATGGTTAGTCTCAATAGCCCCGTTAGTTGCAGTATTATTAAAATCAAAACACAGATATTTACACACTACTGCTTGAAGAATGTCTAGTGCTGACAGCGGTTGTACCTATCAAAACGACCTCATGCTAAGGAGGTCTATCTAGTGTATAAGGAACGATTCTACAGACATTTTGTAAACGTAAAGAGAAATAAACAAAACAATTTTTAATTGCAGTCTCTTTCATTTAGATGCTTAACTGCTGCTTGCTACTTGTTGCTGATGCTTTACTGTAATAACCACAATACCAAGTATGATATAAGCATCGAACGGGTTAAACATTCAACGCGGTAAAAAAATAAGTTGCAAATACAATAAAATACATAATCTACGATAATATTATTTGTATAATGTGCATAACGTGTGACAATTAATATTATAAAATATGTAGAATTATTTATTACATTATTGCTCATTTCCTTAAAACTGGTAAAAAATTGTTAGAAAGTAATTTTCTAACGTATTGTAAAGTTTAGTATGTACAAGAAAATAAAACAGTTAAATCCATGGCGACGCGACCCAAACTATTGCTCAATTACTTACTAATGTGTCCTGAACACTACTTATGGTTGGAAACAGAGTTACGCTGAATTGGTGACTATCCGTCGAAGGCCCTAGCATATGCATAAAAATTCAGACGAGCCCCTGGCGGGGCTAAAAGAAAACGACTTTTTTTACACATTTTAGTCGTGTAGGTACTACATAACCCAAAAAATTATATGCTACAGCCTTTGTAACAGCAAAAATGACCGTAAACTATTTCTCATCATCGACTTTACCTATATGTAATACAATCTGCGCCCCGCGGCGTTACCCGCTGTTCCCACGTGAATACTACATTTTTTCGGGATATAGAGTAGCCTATGTGTTAATCAAAATTGGTCCAACCGTTTGAGCGTGAAGAAGTTACAAACAAACACACTTTCGCCTTTATAATATTACAGTGTTGTATTATTTTAATAGCTACAATCCGTTATATAACTCACTATGGAATAATTTGGGTGTTTTGTATGTATTATAAGTATGTATTTACAAAAAAAAGTATTTATGTATTCTATCAGTTATCTGACTTGCATCACACAATCTCTGCTTAGTTTGGGGCCAGATAGCGCTGTGTGTAATAGTCCTACGATATATAATTTACAGACTATAATTTCAGGGTAGGTTACTCACTATCTTCGACCACCTCGTCATTTAACAGATGAGCTGTGGTCGAACACCTAGCCCGTTAAATATTTAATAATAGGCTCGCGTTTAACCGCCATCTTGCCTGATGTTAAACGAAGCTGCGGAACACAATGATGAACGTTTATCTAGAAGAAACCCACCCATTGTTGCTCTGTTGTCACAGAGTGATAAGCAACACATACATAACGGACGCACTCACGTATTTATTAGTAGTAGACAGTTACCGAGGTGGTTAGGTGCAAAGCTGCAAGGATAGCTTAGGTTATAGAGATAAAGAGTCATATGCAATAAAGTCTTAATCAGATTTCGTTAAAAACTTAACGACTCAATAGGATCAAATATGTATCTTCCTGTTATAGCTTTACATCCAGCGACCCATAGTCTTAGAAAACACATTCGTACAACGCTTAATCAAAACAAGTTTTAATTTTAAAAAAAACACGAAACCCCACAAACATTTTTTTTTTTACTATTAGCTAGTTTCACTCTGGAAGATGTAAGGATTCTAACGATAGCCCATACATCAAAATTTGTTCAGGCATTTAAAAGTTACGGTGGAGTAAAGAAACTTGCATACATAAAACATACATACACGAAATAAATATCATAGGACATTACACACAGCGCCATCTGACCCCAAACTAAGCAGAGCTTGTGTGATGGAAGACAGATAACTGATATAATACTTAAATACTTTTTTTTTTTTTTTATGGTTGACAGGCTAGGTTATTGACCACAGCTCACCTGATGTTAAGTGAAGGCGTGGTCGAAGATGGTAAAGCACACCTAGCCTGGAATGGAACTGGCTCTCAAGTGAGGCTGCCGGAACACACCGTTAGATGCTTGGCGTCAGATTTTCAACTTGAGGGTGGTAGCTAGCCAGCCGAGTACAAGAAAGTACCCTACCACCATGCTATGGTTTCCTCACGATGTTTTCCTTCACCGGCAGCTCAAGCTCATTGTTGGGGTTTGAACCCACGCCCTTCGGCATGCGAACCTACCGGGCTAACCACTGAGCTATTATCGCTACAGAACAGTACTACATTACTTTTTTTTTGTAAATACATACATACACCCAGACACAGAACAAACATCGACGTTAGTCACATAAATGTTAGTTCTGTGTGGGAATTGAACCCACGCCCTTCAGCTCTCGAAGCAGACATACTACCAATGAACCAACAGGGCTGTCGAGACCTGAAAACATTACTCCTTTTTTTGGGCAGTCATGTTATTAGCATAAATGTGTTTCCAACCTTTTTTCCAATAAAAAAAAGTTGGGCCGCGTCTCCATTAAAATGTATTATGCGATTCATATTAATAAATATGTGCTTAATTTAATTACTCTAAACATATTTTAATCTCAACAATACGACACAACCACGCAATTTCATACATACATTTCTATTATATTTACACTTAACAGGCGGTTTCTTATGGTTAAAAGTTACTTTAAATGATAGTTAGCAATAACACCCATAAATACGAATACTAAGTAATAAAATAAAAGTCTCTGCTCACTACATCAGTCCATACCATACACGCGGTATCAATCCTAAATATAAAAAAAAAAACATGCAACTGAATTTTGGCACCAGTTTAAAGGACAACCACAGAATCCTTTATGTAGTTTCGCTCTTTTTGTTTTGCGAAAACATCACTAGTTATGTATAAGTCTGTATGTTCAAGTCACAAAACAGTTAAAAAAGCTAATACACCAGGAAATTATCTACATTTCTCAGTAAAATAAATAAATAATTTGGAGGACATTTAACACAGCGCCATCTAGCCCCAAACTAAGCAAAGCTTGTACTATGGGAAGCAGACAGCTGACAGAATACGTAAATATACTTTTTTTTTGGTAAATACATACATACAGTACACCCAGACACAGAACAAACATCGATGTTAGTCCTGAGTGGGAATCGAACCCACGCCACTCTTTCGAAGTAGACATACTACCAATGAAGCAAGCAAAGCACCAAGCAATTGTGATTTACCGCAAATAAGGACCAAAGTAAATGCCAGTAGGTGTGATTTTACTGTAAAATTATGCTCCATTTGTCCATACATGGCAAAAATTGATTTGTATGGAAATCGTACCACCTTAACATGGTATGACTGTTTTTGTTTTATAGTGCATGGTATGCTGTAGTGAACAATGACCTTACAAATGAAATTTGGACGGTAAAACCTATTTTAATTAATCAGTAAGTATATACGATACATTGCTCTATGGAAGGTGCAGAATTAATTATAACGTTTTGAGTATTTTGGGCATATTGCCTGAAATTAGTGATCGTTTAAACTATCTATAGACCTTTGTTATATAGACCTATACAAAGATAAATTAAACTATCTCCATTTCATTTTAAGTTTAATTTATCTAGCTTGTTACTTACTATATTATTTTGTTATTTTTTATATTATAAACTAGGTGAACGCCCGGTACTTCGTACCCGGTGGAGCTAGGCCTTCGCCCACGCATAGGTATATGTATAAAAACCTCATTCGAAATATCACGACCATATAAAAAAAAAGAATCAGCTAAAACGGTACAGCCTATTTCTAGTTATGCGTTTACCAACGAACATCACTTGATTTTTATTTATATAGATAGACAAGTATAATCTTAAATAAAATGTTATTATGTAGCCTGTTACTTATTTGAAACCTATATAATGAGATATGACAGCGCTTCCGCTTTGACTTTTAGGTGCTAATTGACTCTCCCTGCCTAGTCAACTGAGTTTCCGTTTGGTTTGGCGCCACTGTGCAGCCAGTTTCGAGCACGTGGGCTCTGTGGGCTCGAACAATTCTTCAGTTGGCATTTAACTTTCGTTACGACTACTTGGTTGCAAACGACATTGTCGTTCGTTATTAAAAAAATATTTTTTCTTTAAAGTTAAAAGTATTGCACAAAATAGCTTAAAAATGAGCGAGGAAGAAGTGCAAGACGTTCGTGACTCTCCTGTGGCGGGAACAAGTGGACTACGGAGGATTAACTATAAGCGACGCTTATACAGCAGTTCTGAAGACGGCGGCGACGATGAGGAGACATTTCCGGCACCTACAGTGAAACGTGTGCGCGCCGGGGCTGGTTTTTCGGAGCAAAGGTTAGACTACCTTCAAAAACAGGTTAGTGAGATTAAATACCTTTTAACCAAGAATTCTCGAAACATTCCTGGCACGTCGAAGGACATGACAGATGGAACCACGCTGTCTTTCGAAAACGACACCGCTTCGGTTTCTTCTGCGTTAATAAAACCGCTAGCGGTGGATTTTCAATGGGAGACAGTGGCCTCCGAATCTATCAAGCGCACATCTGAGGCAAAGCTTGATTATTTGCGAAAAGTACAACATTTTGATAGTGACCAGTGGAATAATGTTCGGTATACCGAAGTTCAAAAGAAATATCTAACCACTCCGGGTTTTACTAATCTGGCGTTAAATGATGAATTATTGGCATTTGAGTCCAAGTTTAATAATTTAAGATCATTGGATCAGACTTTTGGGGCTCTAACCAATATGCTAATGGCGCAAAAAGAGGCGTTACAAACTGCCTTGAGGGAATTATTAGAGTGGAGTGATCACAGTGGCACACAACTGACGAAAGCATCTCTTTCGGATAAGGTTCGAGCTATCTTCTCTAACTCGTGTGCTTACAATGGTATTTCCAAAGATATCCTGCAGGTCATCTGCGGCAGACGTGCGAATGTGATTGAACACCGAAGAGACAGTGCTATCTCTGCTGTAAGAGAAAAACACAATAAAACAATCCTACGAAGAATACCTCCGAGTGCCGATTACCTGTTTCAATCGAAGGAATTCAGCGATGCTGTGACGAAACTAGGAGGAGGATCGAGGGTATTTCGCAAACCATATCTACCTGCCGACGGTAGCCAGGTTATGCAAAACAACAATAGGCCATACTTGCCTGCCGAGGGCAACCAGGCCGCACCAAGGCGGTTAACCAACCCTGCGGTGCCTTTTCATGGCAACAATCTCAACAAATTCCAGCAAGCACCCGCTTCTGGAAAAGGCAATTACATTGCCGGCAAACGCAGCTATTCCGCCGCGAACAAATCTTATCCGAGATCAAGAGATGACGCTCGGGACCACCGACAATGACTAGCCATGCCATTCCAAGGCGGTCGATTGCGCAGGTTTCGACACATATGGGAAGATATGGGAGCTCCTACCCACATATTGAAAATAATAGAGGGTTACCGAATCCCTTTTATAAAGAAACCACCGCTTCGACTAAGGTACCACAATCAGTACCGACTCTTAACGACACCTACCCTACACACCGAAATTGCTGAAATGTTGAAAGATTCAGTTATCGAGAAGGCTCCGGCGAACGCAGGCTTTATTTCTAACATGTTCCCGGTGAAGAAGGCAGATGGCTCGCAAAGACCGGTGCTAAACCTGAAAGCGCTGAACTTATTCCTCAAACCGAAGAAGTTCCGGTTAATAAACATGCACAAGGTGCCTCATTTTCTGCAGCCCAACGACTTCATGATGAAAATAGACCTTCACCAGGCTTACTTTCACGCCCCAATTTCAAAATCACACAGGCGATTCTTAAGGTTCGTTTTCGGCGACAAAACATATCAAATGACCTGCTTACCGTTCGGTCTGGCGAGCGCACCAAGGACGTTTGCCACTTTGTCAAATTGGGTGGCTCAGAAACTACGAGAAAGAGGAATGAGAATTCTAGTGTACCTGGACGACTACCTTCTGGTGAATCAGTGCCCCCGAACTCTAACGGAGCACATGAGGCAAGCCATCCACTTCATGACCGCCCTAGGATGGGTAATAAACAAAAAGAAGTCGTCCACGGAACCTACTCAGAAGATAGAATTCCTGGGGATTCTTTGGGATACTCGCTTAAACAAAAAGAGCTTACCAGACAAGAAAATTTCATCCCTAACGCACCGTCTACTTCAAGTGCAACGCTCCAGGCTTCTGACGCTCCTAGACCTGCAAAAACTGATGGGCACTCTACAGTTTTCCAGTTTTGTGGTACATCTCGGTATGCTGCATTACCGAAATCTTCAGACATGTCTTCACCAAGTTCTGAAGGGCGCTAGGGCTATTCCCCTGACACAGGCCGCAAAAGAGGACTTAGATTGGTGGCTGCAAAACATGCGGAGAACAAGCACAATTTGGTCAGATCCGGTGTCGTATCACATTGTCACAGACGCTTCAGGTATCGGATGGGGAGCGTATGTCAACGGCGAACATATTCAAGGTTCGTGGACACCCGAAGAGGATCGTTACCATTCGAACACGAAAGAACTATTGGTGGTGCACAAGGTACTGTCGCACAACGAAGTTGCCGAAGAATGTCGAAACAAGACCATTTTAATACAAAGCGACAACAAAACTGCTTTAGCATACCTACGCAGACAAGGCGGGACGAGGTCAAAGGCGCTAATGCAATTGACGCGTATGATTTATCGGTATCTTCAAACTTACAACATGCATCTAATAACCAGTTACCTACCAGGTCCTCTCAACGGAATAGCGGATGGGCTGTCCAGATACAGAGCAACAGCGGAATGGCATCTACTCCCACCAGCCTGCCAGCGGATATTCAACAAGTGGGGTACACCTCAGATAGATCTCATGGCATCCAGACGAGCTCATGTTGTTCCCCGTTATGTGACTCAAGATCTCAAGGACCAGCAGGCAATCTTCCAAGATGCGTTCAGCCAAATTTGGCAATACAGGTTGGCGTGGGTATTCCCACCCCCGTGCTTGATGTACAGAGTCTTAGCGTGGTTAAACCAAGCACAGGGGACGTACATAGTGATATGCCCCAGGTGGAAGAACGTGTTTTGGCGATCGGACCTGAAGAAAAGAGCAATAAGCCCGCCATTCACGATAAGGAATCTGGAGTCATATCTGATAGACACAAGGACCAATTGCCCCCCAGTGCGAGTAAACGACCTTGTATTGGAGGCATGGAAATGTCGGGGTGGGACGACCTTTTAGGCAGCCGGTCTCAAACCGAAGTTAATGTGATCGAATCTAGCTGGAGGCTAATCTACATTAAAAACATATAGACCAGCATGGATACGCTGGTTGGCGTGGTGCCAAATATTTGATTTATTTACATACTGTAAAAAAAATTTTAGGTTTCAAGACAATATTGGTACATAAGTCGGTGGTATCTTCCTTTTGCCAGCCAAGTCTGGAGGAATATCAAGTTATTGTATCAAGTATTTGCAATTTACAAATTATTATGAGTTAACAACCTAGCCCAAAGAAATTATAAGTAATTTACCCTAATAAGTGTTACCCTTCTTAAAATGTGAAATATTGTTTCATATATGTATATCTAAATTTAACTTAGATTAAAAACTACGAATTTAATGAACATGAATAACTTTAACAACTTTTTAATTTTTATGTCACAGTTGGCATTCTTTTTAAAATGACCTAGTCAAGCGCCACCATGCGAAAATAGACAAGTCTCATTATATAGGTTTCAAATAAGTAACAGGCTACATAATATTAGAATTTTACCTAAAATAAAATTACTTATTATGTACCTAACTTATTTGAAACCTAGGCGAGGGCTGCATGGTGAATGAGCCTAACTGAAGAATTGTTCGAGCCCACAGAGCCCACGTGCTCGAAACTGGCTGCACAGTGGCGCCAAACCAAACGGAAACTCAGTTGACTAGGCAGGGAGAGTCAATTAGCACCTAAAAGTCAAAGCGGAAGCGCTGTCATATCTCATTATATAGGTTTCAAATAAGTTAGGTACATAATAAGTAATTTTATTTTAGGTAAAATTCTAATATTAAATAAAATAAAAAAAACATTTTATTAAAAAAGGATTACTTTCGTCTAAAACTAGCGCATTGTCAAATTTAGTTTTAGAAAAATTTGTTCCCTAAAGCAGTTGATTATATATCTTTTCTGTTCAAAGGTAAGGTAAGGTTTTGTTCTATTCTGCGTTTGTAGGTTGTATATTCTATATATGTATTAGGTTGTATTACATATTGGGTTAAAATAAATTACAGGTAGGTTCTGTTGAGTTTTTTTACCTTATAGTCCTCGATAAACAATTGCAATCCCATTCTGTATAATTCATATACGACAACGTATACATAAATAAAAATCAAAATGGTGTAAAAGTTTCGCTGATCAATATTAGCATAATTTTTGATCTAGCACTATCACATTTTTCGTTTACAATGTGCTACTTAAAAGTAGATTCTATATTGTGCGTCGGAAGAATCATAATGATTTCAATATTTAATTACACCGAATTACTAATTCCTATACACTGCTGAGTTACGATATTGAACTTTATTGCGAAAGTCTTAGCTGTCAATATGTTCAGGCTCTATTTTCGTCCCGGGTCGGATCATGAGGAGTTTTTCTTCGTTGTCGCCTTCGTGCATGGTTTCTATGGTTAGCATCATTTTGTCGTCACAGCTGTCGTCGCCAGAGTCTGAATACATGTTCTGTGTTGATGTTGCGACCTCCTGATAATAGAGAATAGCAATGAGAACAATATGACAATAAATAATAATAACATGGCTTGTTCCGTGCGGAGCAAGACGAGGCCGCGCACGCGTTGTAGGTACTGAGCTTTGTCTCCATGAAGAAGGCCACCGTATGTGGCCGTAACTATAGTCGGAGTATTCGAAAGTAATCCCGCACAATTAAGTACTTTTTTATGAAACTCGTGACAAGGTAAAGCTATGTAATTTGAAGCAATCAGCAACGTTCGCTTAAAAGCTAAATAACTCATGTGTCCCGTAATCTTTGTAGCGATGATAGCTGAGTGATTAGCGCGATCTATTCGCATGCCGAAGGGCGTGGGTTCACACCCCAACAATCAACTTGAGCTGCCGGTGAAGGAAAGTATCGTAAGGAAACCATAGCATGGTGGTAGAGTACTTTCTAGTACTCGGCTGGCTAGCTACCACCCTCAAGTTGAAAATTTGTCGCCAAGCTCCTAACGGTGTGTTCCGGCAGCTTCACTTGAGAGCCAGTTCCATTCCAGGCTAGGTGAACTGTGGTTACCGTCTTCGACCACACCGTCACTTAACACCAGGTGAGCTGTGGTCAAAACAACTAGCCTGTCAACCATTAAAAAAAACTATTTAAAGTGGAACTAACTACGTGGTGACTAATATTTTCATAACGTTGTTGTCATAATGAAGTTATTTCATTATAAGCAATTTTTTTTTTAATGTGAAAAATAATGAGACGAACGAGATGCTCTCCTGATGGTAAGAAATAACGCCTGTCCATGACCATTGCAGCGATACACAGAACTTTGAGTAATAAAACAAAGTCCAGGGCATCGCTGCTTTGGTGCTCATTACTTTGACTTTCGATGGTTAGTCTCAACAGCCCAGTAATTTCGCTAGCTGCAGTACCCTTCAAACCGGAACACAGTAATGTTTACACACTACTGCTTAGCGGCAGAATATTTGGTACTGCGGTGGTACCTACCTAGACGATCTCCTGCTAAGGAGATCTACCACCAAGACCAAGATGTACGAGTAATCATAACTAAACAATTACAATACACTGCGAGCAGCGAATTTTGTACATACATATATTTTTCTGAAAATAAAGGTTTTGTCGACCAAGGTAGGAAAATCATACCACTTTGTTGCCAATCAAAAAATTTTAATCACACCACTTTATTACCAATCAAATAAAATTTACTGAGCAGCTTTAGTCACTCATTACAACAACAAATAAATAAACAAAAAGTAATTTAAGAACGTAAATCTTTCTTTCTCATAACTTTATTTAGAATTTATCATTTATTAAATCTTATAAATCACATTTTAAAAACAAACTGTGTTACTGTTGTGCACTTTTGATTCAAAATATTTTTATAAATTTATAAACCAACTAGCTGCGCCCCGCGGTGTTACCCGCTACATATTTTTGGGATAAAAAGTAGCCTATGTTTTAATCTAGGGTCTCTGCTACCTCCATACCAAATTTCACCCAAATCCGTTCAATAGTTTTTGCGTGAAAGAGTAACAAACATCCATACAAACTTTCACATTTATAATATTAGTGGGATTGTACAATTGAAATCGAACAACCTCTACGTAGAAATAGGGGCACAATGGTAACACAGTCGTTCAACAGTAACTAAGTTGTTTCATTAGAAAATACTCTTTTACAAAAAATTCCAATCTCTTATTTACAAGAAAGGTTGGAGCTAATAATTTAATTATTATTATAATTTTTTTGCTAAATCACAGCACTTACACAGGCTAGGTCACTTAAAAATTAATTAATAATTGCAATTATTGTTCGAACACTTCCAGAGGATTATAAGTATACTAGCGGCGCCCCGCAGTATTACCCGCGATTAAAAAATTTCATAATGATCGATTGAGTAGCTTACAAGTTACAAAAGCATACAACTAAACTAAAAAAAACAGCATGCCCATAAATCAAAATCATGTACGTATTTATCGATAGAGAGTTTTAAAGATAAAGGAGCCAAGCGAAGGTTATTTCTAAAAACTACTAAATAATAAACAAATCACACAAATTATAACTAACCTAAGAACAATGTACTTAAAAACTTGTAGGCACAGAATATTTAACTAACCATACAATAATTTAATTACAAAAGCACACAACTAAATTGTCGAACTAATCTATAATTTACAGTTAGTACCTCATTTTATGAAGTCGGTTAAAAACAAAACAGCAAACCAATAATTCAAAAAAGTCCGTATTTATTTTATTTATAATACAAAACAAACGAAAATTGCTTGGAAGATCATATTCATCATTTATTCAGATCATAGTGATTCAGAAAAGTTATTGCTCGCCGTACCGCGCCATCTAGTGGTAGAGCGTTAGAACCAAATTCTTACTGTATAGCCAGAAGAAACAAATGTTTGAGTTTCCTTTGCTCTATGAAAAATTAAATCTATCCCACGGGAAGCAAACATATTACCGGGATAAAAAGTAGCCTATGTATCCAGACTATAAAATCTATCACTGTGCCAAATTTCGTCCAGTTCCGTTAAGCCGTTCTGGCGTGATTGAGTAACAAACATACATCCATCCATCCAAACTTTCCCATTTATGATGTTACTAGCTGCGCCCCGCAGTGTTACCCGCTACATATTTTTGGGATAAAAAGTAGCCTATGTTTTAATCTAGGGTCTCAGCTACCTCCATACCAATTTCATCCAAATCCGTTCAGTAGTTTTTGCGTGAAAGAGTAAAGAGTAAACATCTATCCATCCATCCAAACTTTCACATTTACAATATTTTTTTATATCTATTATTTATTGGGATACTATTTTACAAAAAAATTGCCAATCAGTCTTAACAAGAAAAGTTGAAGATAATAATTTAATTATTATTACTATAATCTTTTTGATAAATCACAGCACTTACACAGGCTAGGTCACTTAAAAATTAATTAACAATTGCAATGATTGTTCAAACACTTCCAGAGGATTATAAGTATATACGCAGACTTCTTCAGGAATAATATGTGCATTTTGTCCTGCTGGTGGTGTTATCACATGAAGTACATCTGGTTCAGGAGTATTTCTTGTAATAGATTACGAAGCACGAATGCATTCCTTTCTTTTTCTGTTAGCGATCCGCCATTTTCTTTTAATAAGGCGATGTTCACGTTCCGTTAAGTCTTTGACAAGACGTTTTGTTCTGTGGTACCTTTCCATAGCTTTTTGTTTTGCCTGCTCTTCTCTATCAGGGTCTAATTTTCGTTTGTCTCGGTACTTACGTTGTTTTTCGGCTGGAGTTAGTGGTATGATGTTCTGTAAAAGATATAAACATCCCATTATTATACCAATTATTATCTTCACTAATCATAGTAAGCCAGTAAATAAATATGAAATTGATAAACTATAAAAACATAGGTCGATACGAACAAATCAAATTACTGATTGGAATAAATCAACGATAGGTTAAATATACATTACAACTGTGTACACCCATGTAACCATGTTACCACAACAGAATAACGAAGTTGTCCGATAACAGTCGTGAAATAACATTATACCTGATATTTACGAAATTACCTTGTGATTTGCAAATCTTACATTAGAAGACAATTGTGTTACATAAATACCACTCAATATTTAAAGCGTAAAGTAAAAGTTCAAACACTTACCTTTTTGCTGAGTAACAAAGTGCACACCAAATAAACACACGCGGCTCGATTCACAACATGGCGGCGACAGAGTGGCGTCGCGCGGTAAGCCGTAAGCGGTTTGCAGCGAATCCCCCCCGCCCCGCAGTTATCATTCACAACCAAACGAATCGAGCAAGCGACCAGCAGTATGGCGACATCTAACACCAATACCAGTAACATAGCGGTACCATTTGATATTCTTTATTAGGCGCAAAATTATTTTAATTTTTTTCGAAAAAATCTAATCAATTTAAAAATAGGTCATGAAAACATAATTCGTTTTTTTTTACATAGGGCTCCAATGAAAGAAAAATACTTTTTTTTTTTGGTTAAGTTTGCCTGCCTATAAGGTCGGGGGGGCATATTGCGTAACAACTATGTTACCATGAAGCTCCACTTTTTGACCTAATAACACATAAATCTTAAAATATGCCAAAAAGATTCAAATTTCAAAATTTGAGTCCAAATTTTTATTATTGTCAAACGTAATCTTTAGTAGGAAGACACTGGCTGCAGCTATACAGCGAAAGCTAAAGCTGTAGACAGGGTTTACTGATACAATTGTATTTTTTACTTGAGACAATAAATTATTTATATTTGCAATAGAAGTTAAAGAAATAATGCAGCAATTTCACATATTGCGGAAATTTTTATTTAGTTTTTTTAAAGAAAATGGCAGTTTCAGCTTTTCTTTACCGGGGGACACAAAACCTGCACTGCAAAAGTAGAATGACCCTAATCGCAGTATTTCGCTCCCTCGTCTGCCATTTCTAATACAAATTATCTCCTTTGTATTGTTCCTTTTTTTCCATTTCGAATAGCGTTAGTAACGTAGATGACATACGAGTTTATTATAGATAGGTGGTCATCGGTTGGTCTTAAGGCTAGTACGATCGAGCACATCTGATCAACAGTGTTAACCGCGCTTTTTGTACAGTTATATGCGGGTAGAGAATAGAGATATAGAAAGAATGAGATCAATTTACTGTTCATACTAAGAAATACTAATACTTTATTGTTGAATTGAAACTGTCAATATTAATTTGTTCATCAAGATACAGGCTTCACCTATTTTGGAGCCCGATCTATTACGTTATATAAATCGTAACAACCCAATGATATTCTAAAGACACGTTACGTTTATACAGCGTTCAGATTTCGTTGCGTTGTTATTACAAATGGCCTTAACAACTGCGAATGCGAAAGATAATACGGAACGTATGATACAGAAAGGGATAGCTATAAACAGTGTGTTGCGCTTGAAGTACACTAGTGCAAATCAAATTGCAACAATTGTCTGAATTTGTTTGCAATAATTTGTTCGCGCAAATGCGATATCTACCTTTTTTTATACATTACTAGCGGACGCCTCGCGGTTTCACCCGCGTAGTTCCCATTCCCGTGGGAATACAGGGATAAAAAGTAGCCTACGTCACCCGGGGATAGTGTAGCTTCCCAACAGTGAAAGAATTTTTGAAATCGGTCTAGTAGTTTCAATACAAACAAACAATCAAATCTTTCCTCTCTATAATAGTATAGATAGATAATATCATTGTAACAACTGAGTTATAATGTCTACAACTTTTTGTATTGCTTTAATTATGAGGATGTGCGTGCGTATCTTACCACTGTCGTCTTCTTGATGTGTGCGATGTTTTCGATAGAGAGAGAGAGAAAAAATAGAGAGAGCCGTACCGTGATTCTATTCTTGGTGTGTATGCGCACGTGCTTGGCGAGGTGGTCGGACCGCATGAAGCGCTTACTGCACTCGGGGCATTCGAAGCGTTTCTCCCCCGTGTGCGTGCGCCGATGCCTTTGGAGTTCGTCCGATCGAGTAAACCTGCGCACAACAGTAATCGTAATCACGTACTACATATTATATTGTTAAGAATGGCGAATTACACTATAATATCAATATGTATCCTTAAAAGTTTGAGGCACAAGTGCATTCCAGGCTAGGAGTGTTATACCATCTTCGACCACACCGACACATCAGGACCACAACATCAGGTGAGCTGTGGTCAAACACCTAGCCTGTCAACGATTAAAAACAAAAAACTACTTGTTACAGAGTAGGTACAGGTAAAGTACTTAATATACTTTTGTGCCTCAAGCTTATAAGAATATAAGTAAGTACCTACACGCTAAATAGGTAATAGAATTTATTTTGAACTTTCTAGTTCATTGAAAGATAAAAGCTTGTTTTTAAAAATATTTTTTTACTTTTAATTTATTTTTAACATTATAGTAGGTAAGTATTTTAGAGAGTGATCCTCAAGATGAATCAATCGAGCCCAAACTCGGTGGGAATATGTTGTTATATCACAGAGATACCGTGGCCACCTTCCAGCTACACCATCAGACCCTGGATATCGTCTAGGTATAAACTGCTCCTCAAGACAAATCAATCGACCCCAAACTAGATGGGTTTTTCTGGATTAGTACAGAAGTTCCTTTAGCCATCTTCCCTCTCCATCATCAGACCATCATCAGAACAGCTCCATGGTACCATATCATTGTATTGTCACCAAAGATAACTAACTACACCAAATTTGAGTCCAATTGGATATCCGGAAGTGGGTCAAATTTAATTTGCAAGATCCCAACCGAACAAACATAGAAACATACATACGTGCATTGCATAAAAGCTTGTAAAAATGAATGCGCGAATTGTATTACCTTTTCCCACAGAAGAGCCAGTTACAAAGGAAGGGTCGCTCGCCCGAGTGCCATCGCAGATGCGCCCGCAGATGTGACGTCTTCCCATACACTTTGTTACACCCCGCTATATGACACACGTGCTGTTTTTTTCGATCCACCAGGCGACTGCGAGGGAAAAAGACAGCTATAGCTAAGTATTACATGAGGGACAGAGCCAGCTGCGCCTTTTTTAGGTTCGTTACAATATTTTAAAAGAGTTTGTTCAAGGAGTTAGTTTCCATGAACAATCGTACTCACTATGTGGTGGATCTCCTTAATAGGATGTCCTGGAGGTAGGTATCACCACAGTATCAGACATTCTGCATTGAAGCAGATCATCGAATGGTCGACGTTCCAAAAACTCGAACGAAGCGATTCGATTCTTCGTTCATTGTGCGGACTGCTAGACAGTAGAATGCGCTACCTGAATGGGTGTTCCGCGATGGATATAATCTGGGTGTCTTCAAGTCGAGAGTAAATCGGTATCTTCTAGGCAAGCGTGCTTCATCTTAGGCCGCATCATCACTTAACATCAAGTGAGATGGCGGTCAAACGTAGGCCTATTTCTTATTAATTTTTTTTAAATTAATCATCGCCAAAGCAGCGATACCTTGGATATTGTTTTGTTTAACTTCTGAGTATTGCTGCAATGGTTATGAACGGTTATCACGTTTATAGCGATGATACGACAGTTTTGTACCGATAACAGTCGCTAAGGTGATCGCTTCGCAAGGATGTGAGTTCAAATCCCAACAATGAGCTTGATCTGGCCGAAGGAAAATATCGTAAGGATACCATAGCGTGGGTACACAGCTGGTACACCCAGTGGTGTGTTCCGGCTGCCTCACTTAAGAGCCAGTTCCATTCCAGGCTAAGCGCATATTCGACCACACCGTCACTCAACATTAGATGATCTGTGGTCAAACATCGAGCCTATTAAAAAGATGTAGAAAATATTTGGCGCCCTATGCAAGACGATGCATAAAAAGACGTTTATTTCAATTTCTATGACAGACAGTCAAACTGCACGCGATAGATAAAAATATGTACTAAAAAACAACTCACTTTTCTCCCTGATCACAATTCGGACATGTACAAGCCACTCGTTTTAACAATCGTTTTGGATTATTAGGGCTATTAGCCCGTTGCTTGCTCGCTTCGCATTCAGTAGTGGGGGTGGAAATGCCCGCTGAGTTTCCCCCACTTGTCGATACCGTCACTACCTGCCACTTGCCAGGCTCATTAGGGTCTTGTTGTATTTGTTGACCTATGAGAGAAGTCGGTTGAGCTGAAAAATGGATTCTTGTCCGCATTTAGACATAAATGTAAAACACATATACGGCACATAGAGCATGCTGACAATACACTACATACTTCGAAATCAAGCAACTTTAATAACAACGAAATTACAATTTAAAACACACGTAAGTTTATATTAAAACATAATTTTATAGTTAATAATTTTATTTATGAATAAACTTGTCCCATTGGTAAAAGAAAAAAAGAGACCAGTCATAAAGTTCTTAGATATTATTTTTTTAATGTAAAATACTGAAACGAACGATGCGCTCTCCTAATGGTAAGAGGTAACACATGTCCATGACCATTGCAGCAATACACAGAACTTTGAGTAACAAAACAAAGTTCAGGGCATCACTGCTTTGGCGCTCATTACTTTGAGACTGAAATCCAAAATACTAGTCATACAGTCTTTATAATATTTTTTTGCGTAACCACATCTTTCGTTACTTCGTTTGTCTAATAGTTTATATAACTGTTGTTTAATAATTTGATTGAAATATAAGAAACACATGCAATATTAATTATGAAATGCAATGAATACATGCATTATTAATTACGTAAGTTATAAATTATTTAAATATTGTTAGTAAAGCAGTCGGTAACCGTGCCAGCAGGTTTGGCGAATCTGCGTTCTAATCGGGGCGTAGTTACCGCCATGTCAATATATGGGGCTCCCGGGCTACAGAGGCACCTAAGGTGTGTAAGCAAAATTTAGTAAAATGTTATCCACAATGTCACTTAATCTCGTGCTTCCCGGGAAAAAAAACTGTCATACGATCAACTGTCCGTATAATCAATAAATAGTTATTTTAATTTAATACAAGCAGTTTTTTCTTTTGTGAGAAATCTCTACCCTTAATTTGGGCCCCCCAACTAATTTGATACAGGGACCCCTCCAAGGCACGCTACGCCACTGGTTCTAACCAAGCCGATTGTGAGTGGTTTGATGCGTTTAACAAGCACATCTGATGCTTTAGAATCCTTGACAGTATTGTGTCAGTATTACAGTATTGTGGACTGCCCTGTTGACTCATATGGTATAATATCTTCAAGTGCGCGAAGTGTAAGGGGCGTGGGTTCGATTTCCACCAGGATAAACATTTATGTGACAACAAATGTGTACAAAAAAAATATATAAGTATTCTATCAGTTATCTGGTTCCCATAGTACAAACTTTGCTTAGCTTTGCTTTTTAAACTGTCAATATCAAATTTCAACTGAATGCGATTTTTGACGTGTTTGTCAAATACAAGATTGTCGATAGCTCATAATATAATTATATTGATCACTAGCAGACGCCTCGCGGTTTCACCCGCGTAGCAGTATAAAAAGTAGCCTATGTCACCAGGAGATAGAATTTTTGAAATCAGTCCAGTAGTTTCGGAGCCTATTCACTACAAGCAAACAATCAAATCTTTTCTCTTTCTAAAAGTATAGATAGATAATTGACTATCGTAGAGCATAATTGACAGCCGTGGATTTTTTATGAATTACTCAAACAAAACGTATAACGTCGCGAGTTTCTATTAGGCAAGACTTTTAAAGTATTTTGTTCACGAAATCCTTGAAGTATGCAACGGACTTTGATAGTTTTGATTTAGCGAATTTCGTCCGGAAGATTTATATGTCGCGCGAAACAGTAAGTGATATGCTTGTACGATTACCGACCTTTATGCATGGCAGTTACAAAAGAAACATTTATACAAATGACATTTTAATTTTGTGTTAACTAACCTATAACAGGTTGCTGCTGCTGTTGTTGCGGTTGTTGTAACTGCGCAAGCTGCAAGCCTTGGCCCAGCCCCAGTGCTGGGACCAGCTGCACAGCACCACCGAGGCCGCCCACGCCCAGCGTTGGGACCTGAAAATACAACATTGCGTAATTATGATTGAATATGACAACAGGTGACAATTTATATTGAGGGAAAAATTTAGCAAAAGAATAAAGTTAAAAAAAAAGTCTACATTTTTTTATCTAAAAGTATTGAGACGAACGAGACGAAATACAGCCTTTACAGTACTTTGAGTAAGTAGTAAAACAAAGTCGAGGGCATCGCTGCTTTGGCGCTCATTACTTTCAGACTAAAATAACACACACACTAACAAACAATACTGTTTATTTACAAACACATAAATTTAAAAAAAAATCTCAAATACTTCGGGATGATTTATTATTTGGAACGTAACTATATCTACGAAACCCTAAAAAATTCATGGCAAGCTTTTGGCAAATTTCAAAAGTAGCTTTTTTTTTAAACTTACCATATTTTTTTACTTTACACCTTATGCATTTGAACTCAAAGTGGCACTTTGAGTTCAATTTTGAAATCTTTACAGTTTTATATTTCCAATATTTTTATATCTTAACAAAAACCCAGTAAACCATTAATGAAAGCACACCATGTTCAGTTGCCACACCATCATCAACTCGTGCAACATGCGTTAACTACAACCCGTTAAAATTAGTTTGTGAAACACGGGAATACAAACAACTAGAAGCCAGTTTCATGGTACAGTACTTACATCTGTACAAATTTGTTCTACAAGCAACACTCACCACTCACTCACTCTAGAAGCTGTACTGTCAGATTACTGGTCTGATACCAAGAAGACCTTAGTTATTTCTTACCAAGTAGCTAGTATTCAAGAAGATACCAAGACAATGGCCAAGCTTGTAAGTTTAATGACGTGGTGAGATATTACTAACTACTACTTGGAGTTTGTCTCGATCGATCTAAAGATTGGCGAAGTACTTCAACGGTACGCAAAGATAACGCTGACCAAATTTTCCCTTCCAGTACAAATAGCTTGCATGGAGGTTTTGGAGGATTGTGCATCAAACATCTATGATAATAATTGATTAATTCAGGCGTTACTTTGCGGAAGGAAGAAGGAACATTTTAAGTGTTCAAGGTATCTAACTAATATTATAAACTAGTTGTGCCCCGCTACATGTTTTCGGCATAAAAAGTAGCCTATGTGTTAATCCAGGGTCTCAGCCTCCATACAAAATTTCATCCAAATCCGTTCAGTAGTTTTTGCGTGAAAGAGTAACAAACATCCTTCCATCCCTCCCTCCAAACTTTCACATTTATAATATTATAGTGGGACGTATGTTTGTTACTCTTTCACGCGAAAACTACTGAACGGATTTGGATGAAATTTTTTCTTTGAAGGTAGAATTAACACATGTAGCGGTGGAGCGCAGATAGTGTATTATAAAGCTTAATTCCGCTTAACAGTCGTTTCTTAGCAGTCACTGTTGTAACTGAAATGACTGTTAAGCGAAATTAAACTATAGATATAACAATCTTGAAGATCTTCATAGATGAGTGCTATGCTTGACAACGAAATATGCTTCGGGAATGTTTGATGGAGACCGAAGATTGCCGAAGTAACAGCACGAAACGGCACCGTACATCCAATTGGGTATGACGGTCACATGTATATATGTTATTATACAAGAAACAAAAAACATTCAAGCACGACATTAAGCTATACTACTACAAGCGCACTACGGGAATATCCATCGGGGGACGAAGATTCTAGAAGTACCTACACGAAACAGTGCGGGCGTCTAGTTGGCTCTGACGGTCACATGTCTACTTGACTTGAACGATAAACAACAAACATGAACGACATTCAACAAGGAACAGACTAATACAAGCTATACTACTACAAGCGCACTTCGGGAATACCCATCGCGGGACAAAGATTCTAGAAGTGCCTACACGAAACAGTGCGGGCGTCTAGTTGGCTCTGACGGTCACATGTCTACTTGACTTGAACGATAAACAACAAACATGCACGACATTCAACAAGGAACAGACTAATACAAGCTATACTACTACAAGCGCACTTCGGGAATACCCATCGGGGGACAAAGATTCTAGAAGTGCCTACACGAAACAGTGCGGGCGTCTAGTTGGCTCTGACGGTCACATGTCTACTTGACTTGAACGATAAACAACAAACATGCACGACATTCAACAAGGAACAGACTAATACAAGCTATACTACTACAAGCGCACTTCGGGAATACCCATCGGGGGACAAAGATTCTAGAAGTGCCTACACGAAACAGTGCGGGCGTCTAGTTGGCTCTGACGGTCACATGTCTACTTGACTTGAACGATAAACAACAAACATGCACGACATTCAACAAGGAACAGACTAATACAAGCTATACTACTACAAGCGCACTTCGGGAATACCCATCGGGGGACAAAGATTCTAGAAGTGCCTACACGAAACAGTGCGGGCGTCTAGTTGGCTCTGACGGTCACATGTCTACTTGACTTGGACGATAAACAACAAACGTGCACGACATTCAACAAGGAACAGCTACAAGTACGCTTCGGGAATATTCGTCTGGGGCCGAAGATTACCGAAGTACCTGCACGACATTGGCCGGGCGTACATTTGCCTGCGCGGGTATGACGGTCACTTGCTGTCCCGACGGCGTTGAGGCGATTATCGTCTGTGACGGTTGTTGCTGAATGCCGCTAGAATCCGTTTGCATAGGGTTTGATACCGCCTTCCCGTTGTAGTCAAGCAGCAGGAATGAATGGTTAATGTAAGCTTACAATTACATAAAAATAATCATTTTCCATAATATAACTAGCAGTTAGTAGGTAATCAGGTGAATTGTTAGTCTTGTTTTGTTTAGGGCGAAATAAAGCTGATTTTAGGACAAATAAAAATGTATTAAATATTGGCTAAAAAATACGTGTAATAATAAAAGTATTTTAAATTAAATTTATCTAATACAATGGGGAAAAAACAGCTAGCGTAACTATTGGCGGCTTTATCGCTAAAAGCGATCTCTTCTAGAAACCCTTAAGATAAAAAGGAAAAAGTAGTCGCTCTTTTGTAGGATATCGAATTTAAAAAGTTATTAACATTATATTTTTTAAACTGTTCTATGGCTACGCGGGGGCTTCTTCTCATTGTGAAAAGGGTAAGGCCATAGTCAACCACGCTGGCCACGCGCGGTTTGGCAGACTTTACACATCTACAAGGAGGTAGGTTGTAGGTTTCCTCACGATGTTTTCCTTTACCGTTTGAAGTCAACGACAAGACACATAGTTTAGAAA
Source organism: Biston betularia (assembly GCA_905404145.2). Taxonomy (NCBI): domain Eukaryota; kingdom Metazoa; phylum Arthropoda; class Insecta; order Lepidoptera; family Geometridae; genus Biston; species Biston betularia. The sequence goes on from FR989863.1 coordinate 3,507,194, forward strand.
AGACAGCGGTGCGTGCTGAGGGATTCGACCCAGGACCCTAAATTAGAAGCCAAACGGTCTCTCAACTAGGCTGCCGAATTTTCGAAGTTATTCGTATTAAAGAAAATAAGCCCCTTTTAGCTTAGTAGACCCCGAATTTATAATCCTGTATTAGTCTTGTCTTGGACTATTCAAGCGGTTCATGATATCTAATAATACCAAAGTAAAAAGCCATAATCAAACTCAATTAAAAACCGAGCAACATACACAGAAATGCCAAAGTAATTGAAAAATCTAAACCAAAACCAAAACAGCAAATTAAAAAAACTTAGTAAGCTAGTCATGGCAGGATCTCGTAGCAATATTGTAAGTCAATATTTATCATCGTCATATAGTCTTTATCATGGACCGTAACCGACAAAGACGTACATGACGAAACTATAAGGGTTCCTAGTTTGCCACGGAACCCTACAAATGTGCTAAGAAGAATCTATTCAAAATAATATATATATATAAGTTTTTTTTTTTTTTTTTTTTTTTTTTTTTTTTTTTTATACAAGATGTACACCCTAAAGCACATGTTTCGCTCACCTGCAACGTGATGGTGCCAGGCGTTGATGCTGCACTTGCGGCTGTCTGCGTACCGTTACCCTGCTACCAAACCACATAGCCCGCTTTGTATTTACAGCTCTATGCACATAGTAATAAAGGAGGAAATCGAGATTTAATCTCTCTCGTAAACACAAGTATTGTTTAAAAAGAAATAAAAATTTAACAATTACGAAAGTCCCTTTGTTAAGTTTAATTACTATAGCTGCCCTCGAGTAACGTAACTAACGTTTGTTCACAGAAAAATAACAGAGCTGCCTAATTTCTTGACACAATACAATTTACGAAATAATAAAGAGAATTGGTAGCCACAAAAAGGTTCTAACTTTTAAGGAAAATTTTTTGAAACATATCCATTGTTGTCGAAATCTTTTGTCCTTAGAGGTACGAGGGAGTTTATTTGCCTATTATATTTGAGTTTTAAAATGTTGTTTACCTGAACGTTTGCAAGAGAGGCAATTTGAATCTGCTGTATTTGTCCGGACGGAGTTAAGACGTTTGCCATTTGAGGTTGTGCCTGCATCTGGAATTTAATAAGAATATATAATAATATATATTGGTACGAGGGGATACCCAAAAAGAACCGTACTAGTTGTGCCGTGGGCAGAATTTGTGTAGTATGCATTTCTGTTGCTAGGCGTGTATAGCGAAACTCATGGCATGTCTTGTTCTTCTGCAGTGATCATTTCGCTAGTGCTGTTTGGTTTTTTATGACGGCAAGAAACCAATTCGGCTGCCCGAAAGAGCTGGCAAAAAAAAGCTATTGAATTTGCGTGTGCTCACAGACAGTCGACAGACAATTGATCAACAGTCGTTAATGGGTTATCTTGGAGCGCGGTTTAGCGAATTTTAACCCTTTCATTGCCACCACTATTTTCGAGTAGTTCCCAGCGACGCCGCCCTACATGTAAAGCGAACACGCCAGGCGTGCTCTCGGCACTGCAAGCTGAAATTACATGGGCACTGTATAAAAGTGAAATCATAAGTTCGTATTTTTGTGAGGACACGTTAGGCTTGTCGGCGGCACTGAATGTGTTAACCGAAGATTTAGGAACGAAAAGATTTGCTGCAAAGTGTTGTTCCTCGGACTCTGACTGACAATCAAAAGTAACATCGAGTTGACACGTTGTGTTTGAAACTGCCCCACGCACCTTACTCGCTTGATCCATGACTTTTTTTCATTTCCACGAATGAAAAGGGGCATGAAAGCATACCGATTTTACAATATTGAAGAGGTCAAAAACGATCGAGAAGGTCAGCCATTTCTAAAGATATTTTCAAAAATTGTTTCAAACAGCGGAAACCACGCAACAAATGTATTAGTTATAATGGAGATTATTTTTAAGGGGATAAGGTGTAAGGAATCTGAAAATATATATAGCTTTTAATTTTTTTTACCTGTTGCAACTGCGGTATGATTTGCAAGTGATGAGGGGCGTGTACAGGCAGATGCACGGTCTGGTACACTGTGTGTCCGTTAGTGGCCGACACCGGGACTTGAACCGGCACCATGCCAACACCGCCCGCGCCGCGCACCGCTACGCCACCTCCCGCTGGAAACCAACCTTCTCGTTAAAACCGTCATTAATTATTATTTTAGAATGAAATAAGCCCTGCGCTTGGGCGTCATTTTTTTCAATGTTTTACAGGCTAGGTATTTGACCATAGCTCACCTGATTTGACGGTATTGTCGAAGATAGTAGTCACACCTTGTCGGAATGGAACTAGTTCTCAAGTAAGGCCATCGGAGCAGCACCTAACGGGTGCGTTAGGTGCTTGACGACAAATCATCAACTTGCGGGTGGTAGCTAGCCAGCCGAGTACTAGAAAGTACCCTACCACCATGCTATGGTTTCCTTACGATGTTTTCAGTCACCGGCAGCTCATGCTTATTGTTGGCGTTTAAACACCCTCAGGCATGTGAACCGACACCGCTTACCAATAATCTATCATTGCTGTTAAAAACTGCAGCATTTCGACAGATCTTAGTGCTTAAAAGAAACCGAATCACTAGCGACTTGAAGACGCCCAGATTGTATCTATTTCTTTTGAGAAACAGACATCAAATATCAGGAAGCATACGCTTGAGCAGCGCATCCCATCGTTTAGCGCTTCGCACAATGAAAGTGGAAACTTGTTACTTCTTTTGATAATTTCCTTACATAAACTTCCATTACCTATCGTTAGTAACTATACTGATCTTTAATTGGTTCTTGAGTATTGAATTATGATAAAACACGAGTATACAAAAACGGTATTGACATCATTGCAAAAAATATATATTTCAGCTGCAACAAAAACGCGAAATGTAATTGCAATGTATATTCAATTGCTTCCCGTGAAAATGTGGAAATCATAAAATCTAACATACCTCTATTATGAAATACCTAAAACTATGTACAAAGAGACCGAATTCTACTCGTATGATGTGATTTATGACAATGGTAGCGACAGTGCACTAGGAAATTAAAAAAAACACCAAGCAAAGTAAGGTAAAGGTAAAATTATTATAAGCACGGGAACGTGAAAGTAAGGAGTATTTGTGTATGGAGAGAGATTTTTTTCGAAATCAAAGCTCAAAAATAATTGATAAAGGTTACTTTTTTACCGAAACGTAAATAATATAACGTGTCAGATTTATGGCGCAGAAAGGCTGTCATACATTTTTTTTTTATTTATATGGATAGCGCTCATACTATTTAGGGCTCCGTTTCTGCAGAATTCCTTTCAGAAACCATGGGACTACTTCTACTACTTGGTGGTAGATCTCCTTAGCAGGAGGTCGTCTAGGTAGGTATCACCGCAGTACCAGTTATTCCGCCGCTAAGCAGTAGTGTGTAAACATTACTGTGTTACGGTTTGAAGGGTACTGCAGCTAGCGAAATTACTGGGCTGTTGAGACTAACCATGTAAGTCACAAAGTAATGAGCGCGAAAGCAGTGATGCCCTGGACTTTATTTTGTTACTCGAAGTTCTGTGTATCGCTGCAATGGTCATGGGCAGTCGTTATCTCTTACCATCAGAAGAGCGTCTCGTTCGTCTCATTATTTTATACACAATAAAAAAAAAGTGATATAGCGCCTGCTTAGCGTATTTAGCTGATGAGAGAAAAAGTTCATTTTCACTTCGATATATAAGGCCTTACGTTATGATCAGTTAAAAATAAAATAGCCATTAATTTGCGACTGCAAAAAAAAACCCTCCATACACGGCCCTACAACCAACCTTCTCCCGGTGACGATGCCGGCGACTTGGTTTCCTTCGCACTCTTTTCCGTCTGGCTGGCCGGCTGTGCCATACTCGTGGCCATCTGGCTAACCGGCTGTGCCATACTCGTGGCGACCTGGCTTGCCGGCTGTGCCATACTCGTGGGGATCTGTATACTCTGTATCCCGGGGAATACGCTCAACATCGGCTGGCCGGTCAGGGCGGAGAGGGGGAATGACAGGTTAGTGCCGGGTATGGTCACCGTGGCTTGTTGCTCTGTGAGGCGGGCGGGAGGGGACACATAATGTAGATTAGTATGGTTTAGACAAGCGATAGTGACATGCGATGGTGGTCTGTGATCGGCTACACGGTGTTGTCAAACAAAATTTATTTTTAACGCTGAACGAAACGTGACTATGTCTACCAATTTTAGTTGTTATGTTTCTTTATTCTGTTTCGAGTATATATACATACAATTGAGTATACTATAAAGAGTTTTTTATCTATATTTCGCTTGTAGGTGCTGTGTACATGATTGCATACAAAGCACTATAAATTAGTTTTGTTTATTTACGTCGACGTTTGTGCTCGATTCCCGAAAGGGAAATTATAATAAACATATTTGTATCTACATGAGATTCTATATAAGGGTCCAATTTTAGTAGAATCAGTCTGTTTCAGTAAACGACTTTCGCATTAACTTTTGTGACAAACTTGACATAGGTACATATAATATATGAAATCCCGATTTTAGTTAATCATCATAAAGTTTACAATCAAATAATTCGTTTTATGACGTTCTCACGTATCAGAATACTATTTTATTTATTTTAACTATCTGACCTGGGTCAGTGTTATCTTAATGTAAATTTACGACAAAAGAATCTCATTAGGGAGTAATGAGTGGCAAACATTACTATAAAAAAATAATTAAAAACAAAACAGTGAAAATTACTTTTTATTTATCGTTGACTAGGCTAGGTGTTTGACCACAGCTCACCTGATGTTAAGTGACGGTATGACTATCACAATGACAGAAAAAACTTTAAACTTTCTGGCAGCTTATACACAGATATTCCTAAAAAATTACGATGGTAGATATTGCATCGATATTCGAGCGTATCGCTTCCGATTTAAGAATGATATAAACCTGGCACAATAATTAAAAAAAAAAAGATGAAAACGATCGATAAATAATGGAATGGCAAACGCCGTGTAGACGACCACGCAATACCTTTCACTCGAACAGTAATTTATTCCAGTGAAAGTAATGGTACTAATTTAATAACATAATATGAGGTTTTATATACTATACTTGCAAACTGCTCTAAGATTCTTAGAACGAGACAAAAACTAGAGTTAATTTTTAAACGAATTCAAAATAGTTTTTTTTTTAAACGAAAATACGTTGAATACGCCATATATTTGTGGATCGATTTAACAGTACGACACCGAACGAACAGTAGGTTATTAGCATAAAATCAAATTTATGAATTTTAAATAAAGCTATATGCTAATTATAATAATATTAATAATAATAATATTATGCTAATAATCTCCTGTTTTATTCAAGCAATTGTAATTTACCGCAAATAAAGACCAAAATAAATGCCAGTAGCTGTGATTTCACTGTAAAATGATGCTCCATTTGTCCATAAATGGAAAAATGTATTTGTATGGAATTCGAACCACCTTAAGGCTCTGTACACGACCCAAACTTATCTACTCAAAAAAATAAAAAGTAATCGCATTTAAAAGAAAATTGTCAAGATTCAAAAAATTTAAGGGGAGATTTTTCCTCGTTTCTTTTTTCTCGTTCGTAAAACCTCATATTATTCTAAAACCATCATGCATTAGTTAATATTATAAAAATGGTATATCAGTTAACATGTTCTATAGATGTGAAATAATAGAGAATTAATCGTGAAAAGCAAAGCTAATGTATGGAAAATTAATTTAAAGCAATCCAGAAATAAGACACCCAAAGCAATGTGATGTTTTATGTATGAATTGATTATAGTATCGAGTACATTTCCTACTTAGGAATAGCTTAACAAAAGTTAGACATTGCATACTTTCTTAACGATGATATTCTATGACTTTATACTGTTTCTTTTTTTTGTGTGTCATATGTGACACTTTTTTTTTTATATACACAAAATTTGTTACAATTTCTGTTTACCTATATGTATAGATTTTATTAATATATAACATTAACTTAAAATCAATGCGGATACGTAATTATTATCACACTAATATTAAAAAGGCGAAAGTTTGTTGTGTATGTTTATTTGTTAACGCTCAAACGGCTGCTCCAATTTTGATGAAATTTGGTATGGTGGTGCTGACACCAAGAATTAACACATAGGAATTTTTTTTTAGTGTAGCGGGTAGCACCGCGGGGCGCAACTAGTTAATTATAATTTAAATAGTTATATAAACATAACCCACTATAATTATTTCACATGTCTAGGTAGGTTCTAAATATACATACGTATATATTATAAGTATTTAAGTTTATTATATACAAAAAAAAGTAATCAAGTATTCTAACAGCTATATAGCAGAAGCTATGCTTAGTTTGAAAATAGGTGGCGCTATGTGATATCCATTTATTTTACACAAGCAGACGCCTCGCGGTTTCTCCCGTGCAGTTCCCGTTCCCGTGGGAATACGGGGATAAAAAGCAGCCTATGTCACCTAGGGATAGTGTAGCTTTCCAACAGTGAAAGAATTTTTGAAATCGGTCCAGTAGTTTCGGAGCCTATTCAATACAAACAAAAGAATATTTCCTCTTTATAATAGTATAAATTACCCATGATCTCCCAATGTCCATTTATTTATTGACTTTCCAAAAAATAACATTCCGCTCAATTCACATTAAAAGTCTGATTTTAACAAATAATTAGGCATACGATTTTTTTTTGTACTGTAACCGCATTGATTCTTTAAAGTTTTACAAATGAAAATTTTTCCTATTGCGACTTACCAGTGGGCAAATGCATGACGTTTTGTAGGAAGCCAGCTGGTAGCACCGGAGTTCGAACTAGCTGACCGTTGACAAGGCTCACTTGACCCATGCCGGAGAAGTTCTGGAATTGACACAATTGATTTCGATCAATGGTTTAGACAGATATTTTTGTTCCAAAGTTGACAGGCTAGAATAGAATATAACTTTAATGTACACCGACATATTATAACATACATATTTTAAATAATAGGTTGTAGGTTGGTAGTATGTCTGCTCCAAGAGCTAAAGGGCGTGGGTTCGATTCCCACTCAGGATGAACATTATGTGGTATAAAAAATGTTTGTTCTGTGTCTGGGTGTACTGTATTTATTTTAAATATGTATTTACAAAAAAAAGTATTTAAGTATTCTATCAGTTATCCGACTTCAAGTCGAGAATGAATCGGTATCTTCTAGGCAAGCGTGCGCCATCTTAGACCGCATCATCACTTAACATCAAGTGAGATGGCGGTCAAATGTTAGCCTATTTCTCATTAAAAAAAATAAAAATTGAAAAGGTATGTTAGCACGATATAATCTTACGATATTATCATGTCATCAAGTATAAAAAATACATATACAGTGTGACTGGTGAGACACCTACGATACTCGAGGACGTGATATTTGGAAGAAAAAAAAAATTACATTAAAAATAAATATTAACTGACTACGAGGTAAATTTAACCGAAAGTTATGTAATTGATTACGCAACGCATGGACACCGCGCGGACGCATGAGCTGGACATTGTGAGGACGCTCGCACCGACGACGGGGGGACAAGCACGTACTTGTCGCGTGATCAAAACATAGTTATCGGGAGTGTATCAACACTTCATTTATTTATAGGGAAATTGGGGCAAAAAATATACCAAATTTTATTACATAATTATAATGAGAATCGAGTACCAAGTACTCTCCTTCAGTATCGCAGGTGTCTCACCAGTCATGCTGTATATTTAGTGGGGGCATAAAAGTTTACCTGTGCATGCTGTGCGGGAATGAAGAGCGCCTCCTGCCCGTCGACGGTGACGGCCTGCATGGGCGCCACGCCTCCCACGCCATTCAGCACGCACCCGCCATACACGCTGCCCGCTTGCTGCTGCAATAGTAAAAGCAAATTGAGTGGCCTTTGATTTTTTTTATTTAAACTAGCTGCGCCCCGCAGTGTTACCCGCTACATGTAGCCTATGTGTTAATCTAGGGTCTCATTTACCTCCATACTAAATTTCAACCAAATCCGTTGAGTAGTTTTTGCGTGAAAGAGTAACAAACATCTATCTATCCAAACTTTCACATTTATTATATTAGTGATGATGATACAAACGAGACTCTACTTGGTGGTAGATCTCCTTAGCAGGAGGTCGTCTAGGTAGGTACCACTGCAGTATCAGTTATTCTGCCGCCAAGCAGTAGCGTGTAAACATTACTGTGTTCCGTTTCGAAGGGTAGGTACTGCAGCTTCCGAAATTACTGGGCTGTTGAAACTAACCATTGAAAGTCTCAAAGTAATGGGCGCCAAAGCAGCGATGCCCTGGACTTTGTTTTGTTACTCAAAGTTCTGTGCATCGCTGCAATGGTCATGGACAGGCGTTATCTCTAACCATCAGGAGAGCGTCTCGGTCGTCTCATTACTTTATACATACAAAAAAAAAACGTTCCCTTGATTGTAAGAGATTACAGAAAAAAAATACAGAGAACAAAAAAACCTTATGAACTAGTGCCCACAAGTCTTATCGCTAACAGCCATCTCATTCAGGCAACCAAGAAAAAAAAACAGGATAGATAGCATAAAAAACAGACGGGAGATGTAACACAAATAAAAAAAAACAGCAAAAGTATATAAAAATAATCACAATAATGTACAATAATGATTAGTGCATTACAAAGCAAAAAAAGGCCAGTGCTCAGCAATTGTGCCGGGGATTACTCCGCAGCGCTGATTTTCGGAACCTCCTCCTTTTTGAGTCGGTTAAAAACAGGGTTAATCCGGCTGTGTGGTTACCTGCAAGAGCTGCGGATGAATCTGCAGTAGCTGTTGCGGCGTGTTCTGGTAGGTGGCGCCCTCCCCGGACACCATGCCACCACCACCCAGCAACGATTGTAACTGTTGCATCGATATCACCTGCAACACGATAGCTGCCGTCAGAAACGGAACAAACAATAGATTTTTTTTTAAGTAAAAGTAATGAGACCACCAAATCAATCTACCGATCTTAGCAATTCGCATAGTGCATAAACTATAAAAAAAATGTACGGAAATGGCAGCGCATTTGTCTGTCTATTGTTTCTTGCAAATTGGTCTGCCACTGATGGTAAGGGATAACATCTGTCCATGAACGTCAATACCCCACCACCTAGAACTTCCGAATAACAAAACGAAATCCAGAACTTTTGTTTTTTTGCGGACAGGCTAGGTGTTTGACGACAGATCATCTGATGTTAAGTGAAGGTGTGGTCGAAGATGGTAAAGCACACCTAGCCTGGAATGGAACTGGCTCTCAAGTAGGGCTGCCGAAACACACCGTTAGATTCTTGGTGGCAGATTTTTCAACTTGAGAGTGGTAGCTAGCCAGCCGAGTACTAGAAAATACCCTACCACCATGCTATGGTTTCCTCACGATGTTTTCCTTCACCGGCAGCTCAAGCTCATTGTTGGGATTTCAACGCACGCCTTTCAGCATGCGAACCTACCGCGCTAACCATTGAGCTGTCATGGCTACAAAATTTGCACAAACAAACATCCTCTCACTCCCGTCTCCGTTCTGTCGTGGGTAAAAATAAGAAAAATGACCTTACTATTATTAAAAATCTTACGAAGTTTACGTACGAAATTACTAAGTAAGAATCTCACCTGCGGTTGTTGTACTTGAATGCCATTCGGTACCGCATTCGCTGCGTTTACAATAGCCGCCGACAACTCATTACCCTGAAATCACAACAAACCGGACTGAGCAACACATTTAAACAACTTGATTTATGACTCACGAAGCAACAAACTGTATGCTGTAACCGTATCCTCGGGATTGACGACATTTCAGATATACATATCTATCGCTAACATGTTTTTTTTTTAATTATTTATTGTGTAATTAAATTTATCTAATTTTCATCGCCACATCTCTAAGTAAGAGTATTTTTGCTCTTTGATATCTGAGTGCAAAAGTCGTTTTTATCCGCTAAAGTAAATTTCAATTTAGAACATCGTGTGTGAATTCAAAAGAATTTTTACCTCGTGCTCTTTTGATTCCCTCGCTAACGCTCAGGATTCTAATTTTCGAATCCTTCGCTTGCTCGGTCATCAACATTGAGCAAGCGGTTAAAAAGCAACTTTGCAGTCTTGTATAACAAATAAGTATTTTACCACTAAACTGTCAATAGATTTTTTTTGTAAAACCACTGGACTCCACACTAGGATTCCCTGTTTTGCGGAGACCAGTTTCACATAATAAAGATTAAAAAAAAAAACATTATTTATTTTCCATGAAAAAATGTTGTGTTGGCAAAACCACCATAATATGCATAAAGAATAATGTATACATAGTATGTTAAGAGTATCCCAAATAGTACTCCTAAAGTTAAACCGAGAACCTCGTTTTCCGTCCTCGTTCTGTGCAACCGAGATTTCATTCCATACACGGCTATAGAATAATACATAGTTTCCCCTTCGCAAAATGTTATCAAAATGTCCCCTCGTGTACACGGTCTTTTATCAAAACGTCTCTCATAATAGTTAATATGGAAATTGACGTGGCTTTGACACATTTTGGTTTTACTTAAACGGGATTAAGTAATCCCGTTAAAGTCCTAATTAAACGTAAGTACCTTTAATTAGGTCGGATGAACAGACTATAGTTTCAGCCACATACGATGCCATTTTCAGGGAATGGGACCTAGACAAAATAACTTTCTATTGGCGATAACGCTAATAGAAAAGTCTAAAATGTATAGGATTGATAGGGGGTAAGCTGTCACGTGGGCAGCATCAGTTAATCCCGTACATTTGTTTGTTTTGCTTAGCTTCATCGCTAATTAATGTTACTTTGCATAGGTATCTTCAGAGCAGTGTACGACGCGCGGACAGTCTCGTCATGCTTCGCACACACCGAACAAAAAGACCGAAACTATAGCCAGTGTCCTACCGAAACAAACGTAAGTAATCAAAGAATTTCATCCTAAACTTAGGTATATTTAATAGAAAATTATTTTCACAAAGTAAACTAAGGTTTGTTTAATCTAAGTTTTTTTCAAGCATTTTAATCCATTTAATTTTCAAAAAATGTTTTAAAGATTACAAGACATGTGCACGAACTTACCGATAAGCCCTGTGCTCTCAATTGCTGTACAACAGCCGAGCTGATGACCCTCAACTGCGGTTGTTGTTGCGCCTGTTGTTGTTGCAAATACTGTTGCTGTATCGCAGCAATAGTTGCTGCATCTCCTTGGACCTGTTGCTGTATCAACTGAGCCTGTTGTGCTTGCGCTTGCGCCTGCGCTTGAGCCTGTGCCTGTGCCTGGGCCTGTTGTGCTTGTTGCTGTGCCTATCATATTATTTATTTATTAATTGATTGCTTCAAATGTTACTTTGATTCAAAAGATAGTTGTTTTAGTTTATTTCCACTTAAATACCGTTTTAATTACAACAGTGACGAGGATTAAATTTAAATATTTATAGAAACAAGCATGCCAAAGTATTCAAGAAAACGTTCAAAGAGTCAACACTCCCTGAGGATGCCTCACGTAGAGACGAAACACGTGTCAGCAACTGGTTACTGCAGCGAGAAGAGGATATACCTATGACTAAAGACTTGTAGTTATTTTTAAATTACATATTTAGATTTTAAATTTATGTCAGATGTTAGTTTTAGATATTGAGAAATATTTCGGATAGATATTTAAAAATTGTCGTCAAGTTAGATAAATATTTAAATTAAATCCTCGACACTATTGTAATTAAAACGACTTTTAAGCGGAAATACACCAAAAATATATTTTTCTTGATTACTGCACAGACTGATTAGTTATACTATATTTCTATTGAGCAATGTCAAAAAACTAAATACAAATGTACAAGTTTAGTGTTGTGTTACACTTATCTACATAGTATAAAAGTCTGCCCGCCGTCTCTACGCTTAGATCTTTTCAAATACGCAACGTATTTTAATGCGGTTTCCATCAATAGACAGTGATTCAAGGGGAAAGTTTATAATACATGCATATTGCATATGCACCACATTAGTATCTACACAGCACCCGTGCGAAGCCGGGGCGGGCTTGAATATAATAAACTATTGAAAACGTGAATTACATTAAGATATTCACAACTGGAACTGCAGCCAATAAGTGGAAATTCTCATTCAATGATAAAGAAGAAACAACTAGGTTATGAAGAAAAAGTAAGGGAAAACTTACAACACAAGAAGTAAAAATAAAACTAGTCCATCAATCCCAATTAGGTTCGAGCGAACTCCCTTAAGCATTGCAACGAGCAAATAAGTATGTGCCTGGTGACGTGCTTTGTTTTTGTACCGCTTTTGTAGTCTGTTGTTGCTGTTTGTTGAAGCTGTGTTTTCTATTGCTATCCTTCTGCAAACCTATAGAAAATTAGAAAAAAAGGTAACGAAGTAAAAATATGGACCTGTTGTTGTTGCTGAGCTTGTTGTTGTGCCGCTTGCTGTTGTTGTGCCTGTTGCTGCTGTGCCTGTTGTTGCTGTGCCTGTTGTTGCTGAGCTTGCTGTTGTTGTTGTGATTGCTGCTGTTGCTGTTGGGGACCTGTAAGATTGAATTCAAAACTATTTAAAACCTTGAATGAAAAACAATGATATTCAGATTTACATAATTACAATTTATACCATACCTTCCGCGTTTCATGATTTCCATAGCCGCATCACCACTTTTGCTAATACTTTTCTACCTTTCGACGTGTTTTTGTTTTAGCTTGTTTGCTTTGCAGGGCCGTCACGCCAAAATATTAATGTATAATAAATTGCCAAAATATATTACAGAATTAAATCATACAGAATTAAAAAAAACCATTAATTTTTTTTTTGGAAAGCAATCCTTTTTACAAATTAAGTGAAAATAATTATGTCAATGAGGTTCTCGGAATCCTCATTTATGTGTAGCACATAAACGGAGCCTCCGCTGTAGTAGGTTCGTTGTTAATTACTCGTATAGGTATAGCTTCATTCATTAAAGTGTTTTTTTTTTTATGGTTGACAGGCTAGATGTTGACCACAGCTCACCTGATGTTAAGTGAAGGTGTGGTCGAAGATGGTAAAGCACACCTAGCCTGGAATGGAACTGGCTCTCAAGTGCGGCAGCCGGAACACACCGTTAGATGTTTGGCGGCAGATTTTCAAACTTGAGGGTGGTAGCTAGCCAGCCGAGTACTAAAGTACCTTACCACCATGCTATGGTTTCCTTACGATGTTTTCCTTCACCGGTAGCTCAAGCTCATTGTTGGGGTTTGAACCCGCGCCCTTCGGCATGCGAACCTACCGCGCTAACCACTGAGCTATCATCGCTACAACGCTATGTAATCGTAAGGTTTTTTTTGTACATGTGACTTGCCTTTAACATTATTGTTATTTATGGCCAATAAATATTACTGATTTACTGATTTTGTTTTGGCTTTCCTAGTGCAAAAATAAATACTTACTGAAATGCTCTTTAACATCTTGTTGCTGCTCAGGCCCCATGGTGGCTGCGCCGAGGCGGCTGCAAGTTGCCGCCAGTAGCGCGAGAGGTGAATGTGACCCTTCCTGCCAAGAAAGTATTACGAGAATTTACACTCTAAACCGTTATAGATTAAGTTTGTTTTTAGCAGAATTTATTTTCTGTTGTACGTTATGTTTTTGTTTCTTTCATCACATATATCTTGTATGTAGAGATGGTATCATAAAACTAAAATGTTCTATACTTTTCAGTATTTACTTTGTTAACCTACATTTACTGTAAACTGTAAGTTCATTTTAAATAGACTTGCGTTTGACCGTCGCGTGATGTTAAGCGAAGATGCGGTCTACGATGGATCACTCTTGCCTAGAAAAAAACAAATCACTCGCGACTTGAAGGCACGTAGATATTAATGATATTCATTTGAGTATACATATTATATATTGATGAATTTATCGGTTGTTTGGCGAAATAATTCAAACGCGCTATATAAAATCGGAAAGTAAAGATAAATACAATAGATCCTAGGGCAGATTTTTCTAAAAAAACTCTTTCCCCGTCCTCTTCTAACGATTTCCATGGTTTCCAAGCGCTAGCTGCCTGGCGCTATACTCTATCCGAGCTTTAAAGTGACAGGAAAATCGTTTCAATATAAATAAAGTGAAAACAAGGATCAATTCAATATGCACCTTCGCCGACTGAAATAAGATTCAAATTCATTCACCCGTACCAAGTTCTATGCCACCCCAAAAAGGATGTGTTTCATAATGGGTTACGAGGTTCTGAATCAGAAAATTAATCTGACAAGTGAAATTTCATTCCATAAAAATGAGTGTCGCCTGAAAATCGCCGACGAATATTTTGAATATGATAATTATTGTAAATTGCTAACTTAAATGGTAAAACAAGTATAAAAGTTTTAGTTTGGTAATTTTAACTGAATTTCCGATAAGATTTTAAGATGAAGATGAACGATCTGGTCAATCATCTGAGTGCGAGTAAGCGACATCGTTTCATGGTTGACGTTCCAAAAACCCGTACCTACAAAACGATTTGAATCTAGGTACTTTCATTGTTCGAACGGCTAAGGCGTGGAATACGTTAGCCACTCGTATTCCCTGATAGATACAATCTGAGTGTTTTCGAAGTCGAGAGTGTATCGGTATCTGCTAGGCAAGCGTGCTCCATCGTAGATCGCATCTCCACTTAACATCAGGTGAGATGGCGATCAAACGCAGGCCTATTCATCATTTTTTTTTTGTAACTTTAACTAAGTTGACATTTCAAAATAAACCCGCGACTGTTTAGTACCTACGCTACAAAAACAAACAATACACCACTCGTTAAAAGTCTATAGAAAAACTTTGATAAACAACATCAGACGCGGAACAAGACTTGAATAGAGCTGGCCAAGTAGGTTTAGGTATGGACTCAAAAGAAGCAATCGGTCTCATTGTACGTATGTGCGTACTGTACGCTATACTATACGATATATGTACGTACTTATATCAATTTTCATTGACATCGAGGATGTTTCCAAAGAAATTGAACGTCGCGTCGATAAGTGTCCCGCATCAATATAGGGTATAAGTAGGCCAACCGGGGACGATAAATAAACGATAGCACGCCACGCCACCAAACGTTTTCGAAACATAAAGACATCTGCATCGCCCGGCGGCAGATAATAGCAAAACATCTTTCGTCTAATAACGAGATCAATTTGAAACGCGTTCAAACAACGAAAAATGAGCTTAGTCGGTTTGAAATAGAGCAGAAATTTCGTTGTATGGGCAGTCGATGAAAACAAGAGCAACAGCTACCGGCAGGGGGACGTAGTGACTGGTATTTAATCTGTGACGGGGGTGTGGGGTGACGAAGCGGGCAAGGTCACGTTTTGCCTCCCGGAGCGCTCCCGGGGTTTTCCTTTGCAGATATTTGTCATTTTTTTCTTTAGGGATTAGTGATTCTTTTTCTGGCATTGTTATCGCTCTTCTTTTTTAATAGGGCGTTAATTTTTAGAATTTTAATTAAGTAGGTGCCTATATGCAATGCTTGTATATACAAACATATATACGGGCTGAATGGTCAATCCTAATATCAGAGCCGCCTGAAAGCTTCTGATGTGGTTTGACGATTCTAGTCAACCGTGTAGGTAATATTAGTTTTGTGATGATCCATGTACATTAATTCCTTCCTAAATGACCAGCAAAGGACTGACAACAACGGACTGCTTAATTAGTACTGGGTTGGACGACCACTACGTTACTGAGAGTCGGTTAACAAGCCATGTCAGTGATCTTCAGGCGTCATATTAACTAAAATTAGTGCTGACCATTAACATACATAGGAATATTTCTTATTCAAAGTAATATAGTTTCTTCTGCTCTTATCTATTCTGTGCTTCACAGTTATCATCTAACATAAAAGCAACCATTGTTTTGCATTATCCGCGTTCACAAAAGGTCTACGAAATTGGGTCTTTTGAGTAACATGCATATCGTGTGTGTACAACTTCTTGCGACCAAGACCTCATTACATGTTGCAGATACGTAGATAGTAGCTTGATATAAAGGCACCGCTACGGAATAATTAGGTAGATGCACCGCCCTCAATGCAAGGCAACGATGCATCGATCTACCGTGCATTGCAAACTGCGAGCAATCATCCAATGCACCTTATAGTGCAAGTACTTTAGGATTAATTCGCAATATCTCTTTTACTTCAGCAGTTTGTTTTGGTATCGTACCAAATGACGTAAAAGTCACTATAGAAATTGTTAAGTACTTAGATGTTTTATTATTAGTGACGAAGTGTGACGTTACTTTATAGTGGGGGTCCTAATGGTTACTATCTTCTCGAGTCGTTGTTTCTTGCTTATGTTATCTTACTATACAAATGATTGTACAACTCAATGGCATATTTGTGGGTTCATATCTTAGAAAGTGCAAGTTGTAGTACATGTTTTATATACATGTATAACCATAGAATTGAGACTGTTTAATATGCATGGAAAGTCCGAGATTCCTGGCCAGACATGCTTGAATTCCAAATCTGTTACAAGAATGGATGTTGATAATGCATATCTATGTAAGTATGTTCTATGTCTATGACATTGACATCACTAACTTAGAAAATCTTAGTCGGAAGCTATGATTAGGAAATTGTTTATTTATATTTCACTCCATAAAATCTACATGAAGTTCTTAGTTTAAAGTTAAAATATATTATGACCACATGAGTTAACTATTTATGTAAATGATTTCAAAAATTATTTTTATGTACAGTAGAAGTGGGGGCAAAAAGAATTCCAGCAAAACGTTTACATAATCTATGAAAAGAAAGCCTTAGCCTTAACCTGCCAAGAATGTTTTTAAATAAATTATTAGAAATACAGGGTAGAGTATCGGAAGCAGCATTGGTAGAATAATGGCAAATTTGGATGAGCCGAGATCGGATCATGGACAGTGAAGGTATATGTTAATATATACATAACTATAAAGAAACCACTTAAACCTACACCTTGGGTCACATGTCTTAGGCAATGTACGGATCCTGTCCCTGCATCGCAATAGTCTCAGCACCCTCACTGTGATAAATTGGAAGTCTTAATAATAAGTAGTATGTTAGTCATAGAAAAATTGATAAGACTTCCGACTGACCATTGACTGTGTCAAAGTAATGAGTGTCCCTAGACTTCAGTTAGTTTTGAGTATGATACAATTATTATTATTATGGTCATGGGCAGGCCTTATGCTTTACTATCAGGATTTCATCACATTTGTTTCATTACTTCTTACCACAAAATACTACAATCCTAGTTCAGTAGCAAGCCTAATAAAAGAAAAAGTTTCTACTAAAATATTATTTTAAAACAATTACTAAAGAGGTGGCTCCAGTATACCATTTAATTATTAAATTTAAAAGCTTTTTAAATTTAAAGTTTTTCTTAAAAAGTGATCCCATGACAATGAAAACTAGATACATATTAGAAATTTTAAAAAAGTAATAGGTTTATATGATAGCTAGAAGAAATAATTATTAAAATTCATAATTTAAACACCAATGTTCTCTTATATTTATATAGTATATGTATAACCAGTTTCCTTCTAGGTAAGTCTGTTTCATAATAATATCATTACTTAAGATCATGCAGAAGTTGACCGAACACAACCCTACTTGGAATTAACATAATGTGGCTGTACGTAAGATGACTTCAAGCTCATATGACAGATATACTATGATCATACATTGTCATCTAAAGCAGCGATTCCCTAATTCTTTATGACTATGCATTCTTATGACCTGCCTCTTTAATGGAACTACAATTCCAATCAACTAAACAACTAAACCTTATATCATTATAACAAAAAAGTTTTAATTTCTAAGACCATCCATATTTTTCCGTTTACAACACTTAATTGTGATGTTAAATTTAACTGACAATACACCCAACCAAACCTGGAACTTCTGTAACCGTTTAATGGAATCCAATGGCTGAACATCTTTTAGGAATTGGTGAGGTAAATAAATTTTTCACTGTGTTTACAAAATGTATGGCTAAAAAATGCAGCCATATTTCAACCATACCTATATAATAATTATGTACCTACATTATAAATACATAATTATTTTTGTGGAGAATAAGTATGTACTTTGAATAGCAACAATTGTTGAGGATTGTTCAAGTGAATCTGTAAGATGCTGCGCGGGTATACGATATGTGGTCGTGTAGATTTTTTGTGAGCGCCTTGCGGGAATCGCATAAAACGGTACGGGTGCAGACGCGTCATTCCCCACATAGCTATTAGTAGAGTATTTTTGCAGTGATATTTTACAAGTAAATTGCAAAGTTCATGGTAAGAATACGAACTACTAAAGGTTACAGAGGGAAAATGTCGATGTCGTTAAGTAGCCCTTTACGTTTCAATCACTATAGAGGTCGACTGACAGTGTCAAGCTCTTTTTGGAGTTTAACCGTATCATTATTTGATATGTAAGTACTTAAGCGTATAATGATTAGTTTTTAATTAATATTAATTGCCTACCTTAGAATGAAGACTAAGATCAAGGGCCATTAAATTAACGTCGATCTTGACAAAACTTGGTAAATAATCCTCAATACAAACAAAACTTCCATTAAAAATTTTTATAAGCAAACAATCATATTTTAAAATTTCAGCAAATAACAACATTACTTTAATATAAAGCTTTGACGATATCATTTTGCGCAAAATTATCATAGACAATTTTTTCCGATTTGAATTACAAATTCCTTCATTCATTCATCAAACATCACAAAAGCTCTTGCTTGACTTCCGGTCAATTACTGTATTAACGTGATGGAGCATTTATGAAACTAATTTTATTTGTTCGTAAAAGTTTCAGAGCTTCAGTTTTCTATAAAGTTTGTTACAGAAAAAGTTGTAATACTAAAGTATTGACACGCCTTTTCCTAACAAGTGCCGGGAGTCGTCGCGCCGTCCGCAAGGCCGCTGCCGCCCTTTGATCCACCCACCTCAAATCGCGTGACTCGTGACTATGATTTTTATGCAGTTGCAGAACAGTCTAACAACTCGATAAAGTACATCAAACGTGTTAATAATACAGGTAAGTATTCGAACTCATTACAATGATTTGTATTGCAAATAGTTTTGGTTTACATTAATAACAAATTACTAATGCTTATTGTTGCTTTAAATGGCTACCAAGCATGTTAAATAGTGATTGTATTATAACTACTGGCTTATTGCAGTGACGAATATTAGTATTTGGCAAATACTTGAATTAGCATAAACTAAAAGAGGACGCTGATGCTATTTCGGCTAGGGAGTTACTTGTGACACGGTCACAACCTCCTGCGTGTGGCCTGGCGGGCCCCACACGGCTGGGGCCGCACTCGCCCCGCCCTCCCCCTGCGTCGACCGATAGCGACACGAGATCGCTGGCGTCCGCTCTGTTACACAATAACACTGTATCCTTTCACTTTGCACTATTTACCTTGTCAGATTTGTCCTCGTTAATATATTCCACTTGCACTTTTGCAGGCTCAGGCGACATCATCTACACTATAAAAAACAATATTATTTCTTTGTTCACGTACAGAACGCACCATCCTCACGACCGGCCGCCAAACTGCGGCGAGTGAACTGACGAGTCTGGCCGAACGCGTTCGGAAATTTTCGGAGATCCGCCTCCTATCGCGTTTGATTTTATTACATTTATTGAATGTTTTTTCGATATCCTTATACTTATGTACCATTCAAAGTAGCTCACAAAGTGAATTAAATATTAGTTAAACTCAATTCTAGTAGATGTTGTTGTTATCTTTTGTAGAACATTCAATAATTGAAATTCTATGACTTATTTGCGTTATCTCCGTCTCGCTCTAAGCGAGACAGGTCTGATTATTGGTAGGCAGCAGCTGTGCCTCTCTCCTCCTCCCCGTCGCGGGTGCGGCGCCGCCGCCCGATAATAATAATTGAAAGTAGGAAGGACGTAATAATGGGTGTATAACCTCGCGCCCGCGGCCTCCTTGGGCGGGCAAAAAATGCACACATGTCGTGCCGGTCGGCGCGCCAGCCGCATCGTCTTTCGAGACGTGGCCTGTAAACAAACGATAAGCGTCCCCAGTTGCACTTGGCGGTCATTGTTCACATGACTCCGTTCATATCGTTGGTATAGATTACGACACACTCAATGCCTGAGAAATTTATCACGATACTGTATCAGGTTCAGTTATTGTTGAGGTATTTCAAATAGTAGTATTTCTAGAACTATTCTAAGTTTAAAAAACTTTACACATAAATTTACAGGTAGGTAGGTTTACATGTCATATTATAATTACAAAAAAAAATTGAGTATGCTTCCTAAAACAAATGAAGTAATAGTACGAATATGAATGAAGTCATACAGTAGCTCTTTTATTTCCAGTGGGGAATGAGGTCATAACATTTCACTGTTTTTGTTATTTCATTTTTTGACAAAATAGTAAACCTATCAGGTGGTCGAAAATATCTTTTATGAAGCTATTTTAGTGTGATAAGATAAAGCAGCTTCATTATTTTATTAGGTTTTAGTTTCATAGACTGGTTTGATGCGAGAGTGAAAGTCGGACCACGTTTTGTCAAGCGTCAGTCGTATCGCTTTGCTCAAAGACCATTATGCACGCCCCGAGAGAGCGTGTGTCTCCATTTAATAATGTTTTTATTGATATGTTAATTTTGACTTAAACGTTTATAGTTTAGAGCTTAGTTTTCTTTAAGAAATTATCTTTATCGTGCATTCCAGAGTACGCATTAGAAAATTAAGAAAACAATCAACTATGCACCGTATGGCATTGAAATAAAGTCACATTGAGATTAAACGCCAGTGTTGCCATAGGTTATTATTGTTTTAAAGTAGATCTATTATGGGTGTACCTCGGTGGCACGGTGAGGCACGTAGTAGCCTAGTGACGTGACGCTGTTTGCGTATAGGTACTGATTTAATTAGTCAACGCAGAATAAGAACTGATGAAATCATCGTCGGTCTCCTTTTTTGACAAGATTTTTTATTCACGTTTTGAATAATTTGAGTTCATTGTTTATTCGTCACTGTTCCAGATTTCTAATGGGTGTATAATTACGTCTTAACTTTTATACTAGTTTGTAGAACTAATTCTCAAGGTTTCAGTTGTTTAAATTGCTTACAGAACCAGTTTCTTTTTATAACTTTATCCTCGATTGTAATCATAAGTAATTATTTCCGTTGTAGCCTAGCCTTACACAATATTATCGGGTTTCGTATGTAAATATGATCTAAATTGTAAGGACCTACCTATCCATGGTGAATTTACATTTGGGACTATTTACAGATATTAACGAATTGTAAATTATAAAAAATGGTTTTGATAGAATGCTACGTCATCCTATAAAAGCATAGCATTTTAGCCGGGTGTTTGTCTATACCTGCCTGATGCAAAGATATCTGAACAGATATTCTCTACTGTGCTCGAAGTATCAATAGCTAGCCAATCAACGATCAAGAATTTACAATACTATAACAATAGTTCTGGTTTCTATGTTGGTACACGACATTTCTTTCTATCTAGGTTTCTTAATTAGGTTAATTGCAATGTCAGAATCTTGCATATAAATTTATTTCTATTTATTACCTTTCTGACGTCAAATGATTAGCGTCGTAAGATATAAACCCCTACGGTATATTACATATTTTACTACTTACATGCAAGTATGTAATATGATTCCGCTAATCACCTGTGAAACTGCTGCTGTGTGTGTGTGTGTTCGAAATAAACACAAACTTACAAATACTTTATTGTCAACTGTATGGGTGTACATTCAGATGACTGAAGACCTCAAGAGCTGACGGAAGCGGAAGTAACGGTGGGCGGGCCGGACCGCCCGTGCCAACCGCCCCTGAGCCCAGACACGCCCTAGCTCTTATAAGTTGCATCTCACGTTAATTAGCACGTCAATCTAAAATATATACATATACTCCATTAACTATTAGTTTAGCATAGGTTTTTATCCTTAGGTAATAAGTCACTATTTAAAAGCATGATTAGGTGTCAGCAAATCTCATAGCCACTATGCAAATTCCTTTGTTGAATCCTTCAGCAGAAAACAAATTTTTAGAATTGTTTTGACTTTTCGTGTTATTGGTATAAATATAACTAAACATTAGTAATCAGCTTTTACAAAAAATCACTTGGCTGTGGTTTATGTGGCTGACGTACCTACCTACCTAGTAGAATTACTTTTTTGTAAAGGAAAATTTAGAAAATTTGTTGTGGCATATAAATTTTATTCTAAAATCGTCTCCAGTGTCACATTACCTTACTTCAATAAAGATTTATTATATAGCTACCTATATGAAGAATCCCTGGCCTTAGAATGGGCTATGAGAGTCAGTGATGTAACATTTTAAGGAACTAAGAAGGTAACGTGTTTCTAACTACAAACTTTTTACAACAATTTGGCATGTTAAATTCTAAGAGCTTGTTTGAAGTAGGTACCTAGTAACCCTCACTTGTCGATTAACCATCAAAATTCGATTTACAAGACGTATCTTTTACGACATGCAGGTCAGTGTGAAATTGATCAAGCTATTATTTCTAATGCACAAACTTCAAGATTTAGCGTAACAAAACTAGAACTAGGCCATAAGATACGTACCTAATATTTATCGTACATATTTTACATATCTACTTATACCTGTTACATTGTTATGCTTAGATAACAGACCGATAGATGCATCTTCCTATTAAAATATCCTTCCAGAAATAGATTACCATAGATCGAGCCATTTCGTGGTCCTATGCGCTATCTCACTGCTTATCTAACCTTTTTTTTAAAACGTGAAGTAGTTAGTATTTGATTATAAGAAAGTTTTATCACTCTCCGACTCTTCATATCTCTCTCTACATTTAAAATAATGTACATTCATTGCTACGATACCACGTGAAAGAGTAAAAAACAAAATAACAAACACACATTCGTTGTTTAATATTATGATGGCAGAGGGAACAGTGGCACTTATGCAAATTCTCAAATAGGCTTTTAAAGTAAATTTTCTCAAAAATTTGCTATTAAAAATTCACGAGAATGCGGAAGAGCTGTGCCCACCCACCGCCCGCCCGCGCCAAGGCCCACGCGCCGCGGGGGCGTAACCGCCGCCCTACGCCGCGCCCGAGGCGATGTAAGATCTTAACTTTTTCCCGCCAAATGAACTGAAACTTTAGCAAACATCACTCGCAACTATCATCTACGACAGAAAAATATAATTTCTGTTTCGGTTTTCAGTGCTACAATCCTTTGTAACCTACAAAGGACTAGCATCTTTAATAACAATTTTCTTCCACATTGCTCTGTCACTGGCATTCCTATATAATTTAACTTCTATTCAAGGCTAGCTATGCTTTACCATTTTCGACTAAACCATCACATCAGGTGGTCAAACACATAGCTTGTCAACCATAAAAAACTGACCCATACTTAGACATCTCCTACTAAGTACTTACCCAGATACATAGATACTTTATTTCTGCACTTCTGCTTAAATAATAATATGCATGTATTTTATGATTGTTGAAATTATTTAGGTAAGTAGGTACCATTTGATATTTTTGAAATCTTCTTAAAAGAATGCTTAGTTATTCAAACCGTTTTATTCCAGTTACAAATATAAATTAACATTAACATCTCTCTAAACATTTGACAATGTTATCTACTTGTAACATTTTCTAGTTTGATGCTATGCAGATAGCTACCAAAACGTTTCGGCGAAGTAGGTATTGGAGAATGATGATTGACCCATATCTATGATTTTTCACTTAAAGCCAACCCCGGAATACGAAAAAAATCAGTTGATTAAAATGTTTTTTAGGTTAATGTCATTTTCCATAGAAGTTACTGATTATTTTCATGACCAGCTAAAATATAATAGTAAAAGTAATTCATATTGATTGTACATCGTTAAGTACCAATACACGGTATTCGTCCAAACATTCTGCGCAATCAGGGGTATAAATAGCCAACATTAATAAACTATTATACTCCATTACAATATTTAGTCTGAAAGCGGAAAAACTCTCTTTTGACTTTTCAAGTTTGTTCACTCAGTACCTAATAATTGCATAAAATGGCTCATTGTCTATGACGTATAACATTTAAACAAAAAATTTTGGCGCCAATCTAAAAAGTCACGAATGTCGTTGAATCTATTAGGTAGGTATTTACCATCCTTGTTATTCGGGTTTTTATGCTTTTGGATTTCCATCCAATGCATCCAAAGTCGTATACTTAGATGAGAACCACGATCGTTATTTTTGAACATCATCGAAAATTTACAATAATTCCTACAACTAACTACGTACCTACTCAGTACATTTAGTGTATCTACCTATAATTGGATTCCAAAACATCACTGGACAACAAAAATTAGTCCTACAACAAATAAGATCTCTATACTCTAATGAAAATCTACCGTATCGTAGTAACTCATCTACATCATGTAAAACATCATGTTTTGCTGTTACAGACGTAAGTTGCTCATCATCTGAATTTTTTTTTTTTTCGGATTTTATGGTTTAGCTACAACAGCCTTTGAACCCATCTGACTTTAATATCTCACAGTTACACAGATTAAAAAAGTACAGAGATAATGCTATGCAGATAATAATAAATGAAGACTTTTCGGCCCTGCAATTTTTTATGTCATACTCGAAATAGATGCACACAAAATAATATGGCCATAGCTAAAATACATAATTGTAATGAAAAAGATTGGATTTTTTGTTTGTATTGAATAGGCTCCACTACTAGACCGATTTGAATAATTCTTTCATCATTATAATGCTACATGATCACTGAGTAACAGGTTATATTGTTAATAGAGTTTTATTATTTATACTCGTGCGAAACCGAGCCGGCTCGCTAGTGTCACGTAAATGGATCAAGATATTTGTGAGCGTTTAAATTTTAAATGCAACATTTACATATCAAAACATTAATAGGTACTTAGGGATCCCGACGTACTTATGCTCATTTGATTCGTATTATGCATCGTATACTTAGAAACGACTAAGAGATATACGTTTATTACCGAGATAAAATCGCTTTGTGCACGAAGTAAACTTAATTGTGTTCAAACCGCGAAAGTTTAAATATTAGGTAGGTACCTACAAGATCGATTTTATAGTTTCATTTTAAGTAGGTACATAGGTACGTTAATTCAGCAGAATGTCTTTGCTATCTGCATTCCAAACATCCCAGTCCATTATAGGTAGGTAGGTACTGTCGTTCTCCTTTTTCGTTTTTAGCGTTTTTTTGTACAAAATGAAGGTTATTGAATTAAAGCTTAAAATAATAATTATCTGATTATTTTCGATTTTTCAGTAATTGATCAGTAACCTCATTCCTCGAAATGGTTTTCAAATTTCAACAAACAAAAAAAAATGGTCATTCCCCATTTGCACATTTGACAGTGTCAACCTTTTACTTAAATATTTTCACGGATATCATGAAAAATCAAGTCACACAAAGTAATTCATGGTCGTATCCAGTCATGCTTTAGTAAATTAGTGGCGACTTTCCTACAAGCTTCGATGGAGTTTCGGAAGCAACACAAAAAGTCATGATCGACCACATTATTATTTTCCCACACTTGAGCATGATAAAACACCGCTGTAAAAGAAATAAACCACCTCAAGTTTTGGAAAAAAAACACAATGGGGCGACATGATTTTTTCCGCGTTCCCGCCAAAACTCTCACAAATTCGAAGCATTGAAATGCTAGGATGATTGAAATGAAACCGTTTCATGTTTTTTTTTTTTTTTCTTTTGTTTTGGCGTCGCGTTTTAGCATTTGCCAGTGTCAAGTAATTATATATTTTCAAGTTTCAAAAGTTAAATAAGTGCCATCGTAGCTAGTTTTAGTCAAAGTCGTCTTTGTCAAGTCCAGTTCGTGTCAGTTAATTCCAGTCATGCTTTAGTAAAGTAGTGGCAACTTTACTACAAAGCTTCGATGGAGTTTTGGAAGCAACACGAAAACTCATGTTTCACCACATTATATCATTTTCCTACACTCGCGCTTGTAATTCGGCACTTTATGAATAAAACACCACCATTTTTATGCATAAACACTCGACAAAACACTAGTTTTGGAAAAAAATACAACGAAGCGACACGACTCTTCCCGCGTTCCCGCCAAAACTCTCGTTTCATGTTTTATTTTGTTCATTTTCAAAATAAGCGACATCTAGTTTTTAGCTATGTAAGGGAAGATTCGACATGTAATCACAGATGGCGCTATTTGTATTTTTGAAAGGCGCCTCTGATTTCGATTTTTTTGGCGGGAACGCGAAAAATTCTACTCATATTCACCAGATTTGTCCAATTTGTGTTTTGTGCATAAAAGGCCAAATTATAAGCGCGAGTGTGCGGAATGTGGCGAAAAGTGCTATCTCGTGTTGCTTCTAAAATTTCTTTAACGCCACTACTTTACTAGGACATGACTAGACTTGATCTTAACTTACTTTGTGTGACTTCACTTGATTTTTTATAAGGTTTCAAACCTCAAGGTGTGTACCTATCTATTTATTTGTTAAAATAATAAGTCCAATTTAATCAACAATCAACATTAGGTACATCCTGATCTTTACTTTTAAAAAACGTTGCTGTCTTATTAGACAAGTACAATAGCATTTTTAATAAGTGTAAAACTGTCTTATAAAAAAGGCTTCACAATTTTTCACAATTCACAATAACCTATTTCTACTTTTCTCTTTTTATTACAAGATAAGTAGGAAGACGGCCTATACTTTGTGGAAACAAACGTTTTGACTCTACGTTTCTCATCCGTACCAACGGCCAAGAAATGAAACAACCTCCCGGCTTTCTTGTATCCTGACTTCCTGAGATATAATCTAGATCTTTTCAATAAATCTAAGGTGAATCCTCAGTCTGCGTGCTTCATCTTCGTCCATAACATCGGTTACGATCAGGTGAGTTGGTTGGAGGTGAAACCGCGAACTTAACATGTTATAAAAAATCTTTAGTCGAAGTTTTAGTTAAAGTGTGGACTGTGGGCATCGATCCTTAGTTTATATCTTTCTGTGAGTAATATTATTCTTTGGTTTACTTAGATTAGATTGTTGGTGACACTTGGTGGTAGAACTCCTTAGCAGGAGGTCGTCTAGGTAGGTACCACCGCAGTACCAGTTATTCTGCCGCTAAGCAGTAGTGTGTAAACGTTACTGTGTTCCGGTTCGAAGGGTAGGTACTGCAGCTAGCGAAATTACTGGGCTTTTAAGACTAACCATTGAAAGTCTCAAAGTAATAAGCGCCAAAGCAGTGATGCCCTGGACTATGTTTTGTTACTCAAAGTTCTGTGTATCGCTGTAATGATCATGGATAGGCGTTATCTCTTACCATCAGGAGAGCGTCTCGTTCGTCTCATTACTTCTTACATAAAAAAAAAAGATAAAATGTCCGATCTGACTCACCCGACCGTTAAATCTATTTTTTGTCTAGCATGCATGTCATCATCATCACTGCTAAATGTAGGCCTGTTCTAATGCCCGTCTCTGAGCTCAAAGTATCTAGCATCTGGTAATGTAATGTACTTAGATTATATTCGGAGGCGGCTTTACCTATGGTGCAGGGTGTGCAAGCGCAGCGGTGTTAGGGGGCGCCGGCCTCGGCACTTACAATGACCCTGCGCCCCTGTTATGACGCCGAGCGTTATAACTCAACCCCACGTAATAAGAGCTCCGGTTTGAAAATGGAAATTGTAATAAAAAACATTGACTTTTTTTAAGTCAAAAATAATGAAACGAACGAGACGCTCTCCTGATTATAAGAGACGCCTATCCATGATCATTGCAACGATACACAGAACTTTGAGTACCAAAACAATCGCTGGTTTGGCAATTGGCACTCATTACTTACAAAATAACTGATCAGTTGATTCGAGTTAGTATGTCAAAAACGTTTTTTTTTACAATGACATACCATTTATGACATATATTAACATTAATATTGTACGCATTCCATTTTGACCCCACGCTTACTAGAGCGCTAGGGCAGTAGTCGGCAACCAAAA
The DNA here is from genome assembly GCA_905404145.2 of Biston betularia. NCBI lineage: Eukaryota > Metazoa > Arthropoda > Insecta > Lepidoptera > Geometridae > Biston > Biston betularia. The sequence goes on from FR989863.1 coordinate 3,535,277, forward strand.
AGTACAATTTACAAAATATCTGGATTTTTAACTTAACATAGACGATTTTAAATACTTAATTAGTTTAATCGCATAAAACTGGAGAGCCGCAAGTTTACATGGAAAGAGCCGCATGCGGCTAGTGGGCCAAAGGTTACCGACCCCTGCGCTAGGGTATTTGATTGCACACGGGCGCTATATGTGCTAGAGACGCCTCTGATTATATTTATAATCGAAGGTGATATATTTAGAAATGTTGTGTTTATTCGTACTTTTTTCTTCCAACACCGCCATTCCTATTTCGTCATTTATCAAACCATCCAAGGTACTTTTTTTTATTACAAATAAATTTACGTTTGACCACTAAATCGCCTAATGTTTAGCGAAGATGCGGTCTACGGTGGAGAACGCTCGCCTAGAAGAAACCGATTCACTCGTGATTTGAAGGCATAGATTGTATCTTTTACGGAACACCCACTCGGGCAGCAAAATTGCCGGTTCCTACAATGAAGGTGGAGTACCTACCCGAGGAGCGTCTTAGGTAACTATCTATACCTACTTATGTATTAGATTAGATTGCTAAAATAAACACAATAAAACAATGATTATTTATGATTCTTTAATGCATAGTAAACAGAGTTTCAAAATAGGTACTTAAAGATAATGAGCATTACTTATAACCATTGCTTAAAGTTAATTTATGCTTAAAAACATGTCTTATTTCCTGTCTTATTTCCTCGCATGACATTTCACGTCTGCATTCTTTAAATTCAAGCAACGTTTATAAGTAAAGCCCAGTGTTTAATGCAACTTCTTCCGTTATTAATGTAGTTTGACTTTTAAAGGCATATTTTAGTTTGAAAATATTCGTGTAGCGATAACTCGACGTAAATAAATTTGCCAGCAGACGTTCAGTGGCTGTAAGCTAATTCTATAGCATTTTATGCTTTGGGGCTTACTTTTAGACGTTGCTTAAAGCGTTCACAATAATTCAGTTGATTACCAAACTTATATCGCTGGACATAGTGTCGCGTTTAGCTGAGCAATAATATGGCAGTTATGTGTCGATGTGGTGATTCGTACGAGTCATATAATGTTAAATAATTTAAATTAAGTATTGTGCGTAACATTTCGTAGTTTAATTTATATTATGTTTTACATAATATTTACACAAAAAAACTTACTTAAGTATGTATCTATTATTTAACAGGTTACTTTAAAAAAATGTATCCTTATTATGTTTTAGAAAACAATAGTCCCCTCGGAAATATAATTGAGATTAATACTTATTTTTGCAGGTTTACATTTTGCTGAATTTTTTGGGAAATTATTTTGTCTACAATAACGTCTTAAAATCTATTAATGCTGTCTTTATTTCACTCGTGACATATTACTTCGGCTAAACGTTGACAGAGCATTGATTATCTTTAAGCTATGTTTACAAGTAACGGTTGTTATGATTAGATCAAAGAAACGAAAGATTTCGCACTTTCTTTCTCGAATGTTTCGTGTCCATTCCGGGTCGTGACGAACAAGCTTTTTTGAATAACGCCAATAATTTCGCATTTCATTGATCGATGACTTTATGTTTAAATAAAATACTATGAAAAATATGTCTTTTAACTGATTAAGGCTGGGCCTACTTATTTCTCTTTTCATTGATAAAATATACTATGAATTTAATTATGTAGGTATTATAGATTTTACGCGGTACCTTTAGCTAGTTATTTCGATATTGTTTGTTTCGGTGTTTTAAGGAATAACTTTGTTTATGTTACAGAAAAATAATACACTTACAGCAACAGTTTGACATTCTAGAACTCAAGCATCCCTGGATTTTAAGATTTTTCCGACCCGGGACGGAAACTTGATGGTGTTTAGGTATCTAATGGACAGATTTTTTCCTTCTTCAACATGTGAATATAGCGCCCCCTGACATTGCTACCCGGGATAGATACCCCGGTTTGCCACCCCTATATCCCAGGATATAACTGAAGCTGAACTCGCGTTAAAAACATGTACCTTGTATTCGCCTTGGACCTCGCTTTCATTGCTTGGCTATGTAAAAGCGACTACAAAAGGCTTCTTCAACTGCATTTTATGCTATAATTTTTTTTTTGTTACGGCATTAATACCTACCAGTTAATGTTTATTAGGTACCTCTAAATAGGTACAGAATATCGTAAAAGTAGATAATTTATTAAATAGATAATAAAGTTACACTTTCCTCGAATAAATCTGCTCTATTTAGTGAATATTAAATTCATAGTCATTATCCAAACTATCTTCGTATTTCAGAATATATACGGCCTGTGCAAAACTTTCCGTGTATATATACAATGAAACCTACTACACTAATGATAAAATGATATTAAAATGTTACGTAGCTTTCAGTAAAGCTAGCCAAAAAATATTAAGTTATTTATTTATTCGAATTGTAATGACATCATTTACAATTGGCGTTATCAAAATTATTCATTTGTTTTCGACAAAAACAACTCATATAAATATCTCACAAATTATAACAATCACTTTTTTATACAATCCATTTTGTCTTATAGAAAATCTAATCTACTATTTTGATGTAGGTAACTGGGTTAAGTTAATAAATTAAAAATGTCTTTAAAAAATAATAAATAAGTAATTCCTATGGATTACTATATAAATTGATATAATACGTAGGTATACCTACAATACAATATTTGAGAATTAATACTTTAGTGCTTTTTTGATGTGATCAATCGATATTGCCTGAAACAAATAAACGGAATATGTAAATTTTTATACCAGAGCTAAAACTAGGGGTTTTAACCGAAAGTACGTAACGTACGTAGACACGTAGTAATGTGTTGCATAGTAAGCACCTACCCAATATATGGTATCTATGATTCTAAGTTACATCATGTTTTGATATAGTTACCTAATATCTACTAGTTTACAGGCCACCTCCGCTCCTCTCAACCGTGATCTGTTTCTTGAGGACTTCCTTCTCATGATTTTCTTCCTCCAGCTCAGCCATACGAGCGAATCGAGAGTACGCCACGTGTCCAGACTTGATCGCCGACATCATCTGCAGTCAATAATCAACTCTGTAGTGAGATAGTTTGGTGCTATTTTTAAATGTACTATGTTAGCGCCTGAAAGCCAATACACGACTTTACCTTTTTAATTTAATCTTGAGCATAAAGTTCTAATTTATAAGGTCGCAATAAATTTTTCCCAATTGTTAGGTACTGCCGCCAAAAACTACTTATATAGTGTTATAAAACAACGCTTGCAATAATGACCCGTAATAAAAATATCAAAGTCGTAAGATAAAACAAACCCATATAAAAAGTAATCGTTAGGAAGAAAGCCGCTGTCTTTCTCAGTATAGATTATACTTTAGAATGTTAATCATAAATCAGAGCTTAGATCATTCGAATTTCTTTTGTCTTGCATACTCGACTTTCTTCTTTCCTTTATATTTAGGAACGCTTCGTGAATAATAAAACTTTAAGGGCTCAAACTGCTAAATACTGGATCAATAGTTCCACTATTATTAGTTTATCACGATGGTAACAAAAGGGTTCAATACTCCATGCAAAGCGACTTATTTACTGTTATTCAAGTTTGCACTTTAAGACATTACCAACAGAGATTAATCCAACAATACAGAAAAATAGGGGTCCAAGAAGGGTCTGTTATTGTTTCTTGGAACTTTTGAAAGGCTCAGGTAGCTGGTTCAGAATAGTTGGGGGAAACCAGATATCAGTTTTGTCGCGAGAGGAAGTTTCGTGTTATTTTGTTATAACAACGAAAGTAAATTAAGATGTTTTTAGTAAGTGGTATTAGCACGTGCACAAAAATATACAAACATGGAACACAAAAGCACACTAAAAACGAAACACATAGGTAACATTTGTATAAAAAGAAACTGAGGTCTTAAATTGTTTATTCAAAGACAGATTCGATTTTAAATACGAGATACGCAATTATTTCACTAAAATAATCAACTAAACTAATTCGAATAATAATCAAAAAATCGAATCCCAGAATTTGAAGCACATAAAGTTATAGGCATTACACACACTTGTATTAGCACCAAAGCGCTCCCATACAGTGCAACCAACTTCGCTTCAATATAAAGAAAATATCTAAAAAGAAGAAATTTAATTCCGGCGGTTATTACTTCTAATTATAAAATATTGCCCCCTGAGACAGTAAGATACGATAGTAAAATGTTTGAGCAATAGAGTTACAATAATAGTTTCCAAGCCAACGCGATAGAAAAGTTGGTAACATCGTACTGGCATTATTCAAGCGTGTGAATTTTCGTTTATATCCATGAGTTCTGCGCAGACGATACAATCATGTCTTTATTATACACATAATTATTGGCGCTTCTTTATGTATTCATTTACGAGAGTCAAAATAGTGTCAAAGAGTTATTATAGAAAACTAAAGAGCGGTAATTGGATCTATGTGATCTTCTAGGCATCTTGAGACCAACGGAAAAGTGCAAATTCTATAGAAGCTAGGGCAAAAATTTACTTTGGTTTAACATTAAACGACAATAACAGTTAGAAACATGGATTCTAATTGAGTAAAAGAGACAAACTATGAAGCTCATCAACTGTTTTTGTGTAAAAATAATAAGATGATTAAAACGAAATCCTGATGATAAAAAAGTTTATCCATGACTATTGTAACGGTACCCAGAACGTTGAGTAACAAAACAAAGTTCAGGGCATCGCTGCTTTGGCGGTCATAATTTTGACATATTCGATGGTTAGTCTCAATAGGCCCATAAATTCGTTAGCTGCTGTATCCTTCAGTTTGGAACGTAGCAATGTTGACACACTACATAGTCTGATAGCATGAGTATCTATTAGTCAGGATATCCATGCACATTGTATAACTCTGGATAATCTAGTTTTGATTTTACAGAAGTCTATTGTTATACAGTTTGTCATAAATAAATAATAGAACTAAAAGTATGTCGTCTGCGCAGTCAGTTAAAAAGTCTTCAGAACGTTAACGCAACAGAAGGCTAAAATCCGGTCGACAAACACCGCATTAGGCCAAAACTGCTGCGTTCGCCATCAGACACAGCGACAAACAGTGAAGCTTGTCCCAAACAAATGGCCTGCGCAAGCGGCTAAATTTAAAGTCACCACTACGGCCGCTGGCACAGGCTATCAGTGTGGGGAAAGCTCGAGTCAGTGAAGCAGGTAAAGGCACATAGTCAAACAATCGACCTGCAAATACTCGTCGAGTTCGACTTGTCCGTTCATATTGGTGTCGATCTCGCGCAGAATGTCGTGAAGTTGCTCGCCCGTCACGGATTCGCCAGACGCCTGCCGACAACGCCGCGGATACGTCACAACAAACACCACAGCGAAGTTAGATGAGATTAGGATGGAATTTCTGACTTCTTTTAGGAATTTCGATTTAAGAAAGAGCTGATAATAATGTGACTGAACTTTCGCGATTTGACAATATAATTAACGTAAAATGTAGTACCTACAGCCATCTTGACTGTAGCCATTGTTACAACATGGCTGAAACATCGAAGTGAATAAAAACAAAAACACTGTCTGCGATTAAGTACCGATAAAACACATAATTATGTGACAAACTCGTCATAAATTCCATTCTACTTTTCAACTGATTGAAATTATATTTTGCAACATAGTTTCAAACAGGGTCAATATTAAGACAATACTTAAAACTAAATTCTCAGCTCGCTACAAACATGTACCCAGCCATTACCCTAAGACATAGACGACACAGACCCAGCCTCCTAGGTGATCTAAATCACCAAGTTAGTGCTACCTGTAGATAGTCCTGTATTTCAAGCTGCCCGTGGTATTGGACGTCAATTTCTGATAAAATCGACCTTATTTCGTCGTCCGTAGGCTTCACTCCCATGCTCTATAATTGGCGTATTAAGTTAAGACTTTACAAAATAAATTGTAATTTAAATCCGATCCAAACTTGTCGGCTTGTGAACATAAGCGCAATTGTAAAACATAAGACATGACAGGTAAAGATAATGAGGCGAACAAAATGCCCTCTTGATGGTAATAGATAACGCCTGTACATGGCCATTGCAGCGATATCCAGATCGTTGTATAATCAAATAAAACTCAGGCAATCAGTACTTTGGAGCTCATTACTTTGACACACTCAATTGTTATTCTTAGTAGCTCTGCAAGTTCACAAGCTTCAGCAAGTACCCTTTAAACTGGTATACTACTTCTTGGCGGCAGAATATCTGATATTGCGGTAGTAGGTATCAATCTCGACGACCTCTTGCTAAGTAGATCTACCACTTAGTAAATGATAGCAGCAATTTCATAGCCGTCAACAAGTTTGAATATGATTTTAGTTTATGGAACTACAACAGTATCTTCTATACATCTATTTTTTTTAAAATTAGGCTTGCGTTTTTCTACCACTTCGCTGCGAAGATGCAGTCTACGATGGAGCACGCTTGCCGAGAAGAAACCGATAGACTCGCAACTTGAAGGCACACAAACACATTTTTCTTGAATCATATTACTTTAGGTAGATTTTGGTCTTGCAAAAAGTTGGAATCCAAGATGTTTTTTTACACATTTCCAAAGTGATTAGTCAAAAATGCATCAAAGCTGTAGGTACTAATAGAAAAAGTGTTCAAGAAATACTTAGAATTTGTTCCTTTTTTTCTTATGCGGATTTTACAATACAATTTTTTATTTATTTATTCTATAAAAACATATTTACTGATCTTCAAAAACTTTGGAAAATATGAACAAGGGTTTCCGAGGCACACACTTCAGTTTTTTCTAAATTAATCGACTGTCGCTAGCTTCAAACTGTGAGAGAAAACATCGTACGGAAACCTGTGTTCTCGAACATATTATGTGAATTCTGCCAACCCGCACTTGATAAGAGTTTACCCTTCTTACAATTAGAAGAGACCCGCGCTCGGCGGTAGAACAGTTTAATGAAACGGGGCGGATCCGAAATAGGTAAGCGATTCTTCACCTTGAGACTCCTCCTAATATCATTGATAGAGACGAATCCCTTGCGATCTTTGTCTATGATCTGGAACCGTTTAATGTAGGTCTGTATCTCGTCTTTGCTTAGGTTGATAGGGATCTTGTCTCGGCTCTGTCGGTTCACCATCTGACCCATCTCCGCCGCTAGGAACTCTCCCGCTGTTTTGATTTGTTTCTGAAATTGTTGCATAAAATCACAAAATAGTAAAATGAAAATGAAGTTATAGTTAAAGACGACGTATAAAATGAAGTTGTCTGATTGTTTGTTTTTAAACTCGCAACTAATTTTGGTATTTTTTTACTATTATTTGAAGAATTTCTTGCGTGGCGTATATATATATGCCCGTGCTGAGCCGGCGTAAGTCTCAAGTGAAATTACAAAATACCTGGTTTGATTTTTAATAAAATAAATGACACGGCGCAAATAATATGTACCTTATATAAAGAAACAGATGGACAAAACTTTTGCTATGAACCGAAATGAAATAGCAAAAAAAAATATGTTCCCTACATTTCCTTAGTGGTAACTATAGAATAGCTGATTTTTACTCTGTTTCAGAGTCGATCCTATTAAAAAAGTTATTCTTGTTTATGGGTAGATAAACCACCACCACCACCTTTTCTTAAATGCACTACACTTCTCCAAAGCACCCTGTCTCTGAATCAAATTAAGTAGGCATACTAAATACTTACAGTTTTTTCCGCTTCGGACCAGTTAAGTTCTTCAGCCATGATGTCGACAATTGTGGGTAGGGCTTCTGCCGCGGCCTGCACGTTGAGGAACGCAAGTCGCAGGCGTCGCGCGATCATATCCACTGCGGTGCAAGCGTACTCACGGACGCCATATCTAAAGAAAGAAAACATTAAACGATCCTCATCAAATACAAAAAGCGAATATAAAAAGTAATTTAAAAACAAATATAAAAAGCGAGCACCCGCACAACCACCCATTTTCCGCGTTCTTCCATTATTTTGCCATGATGCAAATTAAAACTACCGACTAAACATACTATGTCTGAGTCACCCAGCTAATAATAAAGACGACTTACCTAATTTCGGCGTCAATGTATGGGAACTCAGGATGCACCTTCTTGCCGATGATGGGCCATCTCTTGCCAGTCATGGCCGCCATTTTGGCAACGGCGAATGCGCGGTCACCGTACGACTTGGCCAAGTGTTGGGCCACCTAGAATTGTGAACATATCTTATCAGTAAATTACGTGATGACTGAAGATTTACACAAGATATAATTTGAACTTGAGGTGTTTGGCCACATGATGTTAAGAGACGGCGTGGTCGAAGATGGTAAGCACAACAAGTCTGGAACAAATGATATAATTCATTTGTCTTGTCCGTGTCTGTCCTCGTTGTGCCCCTACGTTAGGGGAAGCCTACGTTCAGCAGTGGATAAGAAAAAAGCTGATGATGATGTTATCCTTACCTCCATCTCCAAGCCGAAATCTTGCACCAGTCTGATATACATGGTAGGGGTCCATCCGTGCGCGCCCTCTATTAAGAACCCGTCGGTCTGGCACTCTTTGAACAGTGGCTTGAGATTCGCGCCTGGAATTACAAACGAAAATACAATTACAGTAGGTATCGTATATTTGTGTAAGTCAACCTGTTTTACCTCATTTCTATGCAAACTCACCGGAAACATTCAGAATAATTTGTTCTATGCCGTATATTAACCTACTTAATTTAAATAGAGAAACACAAGCGTTTCTTTAGGGTTATCACAAGATATGCACCTTATAGTATGGTTTCAATGTCTTTTATTTCTTAGTACTTACTCGGGATATCAGTGCCTATACTCACAATAGCAGTATCTAAGTCATAGACCAGTAGACTACGCGTTAGTTTTAATTTGGTCTGCGAGACCCTCTTTCATTTCTTGATACTAACTTTCGACAGCAGCATCCATGATTACCACGCCGAGTGATAGATCATGGGTTAGTTTTAACTTGGTCTAGAACGCCCGCTAATATTTCTTCAAATCTTTCAATAGCAGCATCAATGGCATCGTAATCCGTAAAGCGGTAAATAAGGTAGGTACGTGTATTTGCGAGACGTATTTTTATAATTCTTGATACTTACTTTCGATAGCAGCGTCGATGGTTTCATAAGCCATCGAGCGGTAAGTGGTCCATTTTCCGCCGGCGATGGTGACGAGACCTGACGGTGAGACGTGCACGATGTGGTTGCGGGCAAGGGACTGCGTGTCGGGTTTGTTGGGATCGGATACTAGAGGCCTGATGCCGGACCACGCCGAGAGGACGTCTCCACGACGAACTGGAAATAACATGTATTTATTTAATTCGGTGTAGTTTTGGTGGCAACGTGAAATAACCATGGAGCAACATCGTATTTCAAAACTTGTGTTTGTTAGAGTGTTTTTAAATATCCCTAATCCGTATCCCCAAATTTAAAACTCTTTTGAAAAGAAAACCCCGTGTTAAATAATATTTTTGTTTTATTTATGCGGTTGCAGTAGGAGTGCTGGGCGTATATCGCGGCACGCCAGCTTAAACGACGTCATCCGTCGGGCTTTTGTCAGTGCCGGCGTCCCATCAGTTTTAGAACCAAACGGACTGATGCGTGACGACGGCAAGAGACCCGACGGGATGACCCTTATCCCTTGGAAGATGGGACGGCCTCTTGTGTGGGATGCCACTTGTGTCGACACCTTGGCGCCGTCTCATCTTCCTGTGACTTCGGGACAAGCTGGTGCTGCCGCATCTAAAGCTGAAAACCTCAAACGGCACAAATATAGAACATATATATATATTTGGATAGAATGTATCTTTTTGTGCCGTTTGGGGTTGAAACTTTAGGTCCGTGGGGGCCGGCCGCTCTCGAACTGTATCGGGGCCTAGCCAAACGTCTAGAGGAGGCTTCAGGTGACCAGAATGCTGGTATCTACTTTGGTCAAAAGATAAGCATTGCCATCCAGCGTGGCAATGTTGCCAGCATTCTGGCCACATATCCCTCCTCTGACGGTTTTTTAGACTAAGTTTTTTGTATACATTTTGTAAATAGAATAATTTAAGGTATTTTTTATTTTGTTTAATAAATAATTGTTCGTTTTATGCGGGATTATTTACGTTTAAATGTCACTTGTCACTGCAGTACCAGACATTCTGCCGCCAAGCAGTAGAATGTAAACATTACTGTGTTCCGGTTTGAAGGCAGCTAGCGCAATTACAGGGCTGTTGAGACTAACCATCTAATGTCTCAAAGTAATGAGCGCTAAAGCAGCGATGCCCAAGACTTTGTTTTGTCACTCAAAGTTCTGTGTATCGCTGCAATAGTCATGGGCAGGCGTTATGTTTATTTTATTTTATTTATGTTAAATCAGCGCATATTTCAATGCCATACGAGTAAATAATACGATCTACAAAAACTACAAAGTGAAAAGAAAGTCTTGTAAAGTATTTGAAACAGCCATAAAAGTCTAGGCTCTTTATTGTAGTCTGTAGAATATAAGACATCGTGGTGTTTCGAAGAAACTTCAGAATTCCGAACCGACTGAATCAAAGTCTGGGTACAAGTTTCAATAACTACCTTCTACGTCAGGATTGAGGTAATTTTTAACTTCGGTGAGGATGAATAGGATTTCGTCTTCAGTGGGCTTGGGGTTGTGCGTGACTTGGCAGGGCAGATCTGTTGTACCGGCGATAGTTCCCTTAAGCCACGGCAGGAAGAAAATTACGCGGCCATCTGATGTGGCGGGGTCTAGGAGACCCATGTGTTCGGGGCTGGAAAACGAAAAGTATTAAAGTGGAGATGAGGGATTAGCAAACATTTGACATTTTAAGTACACTCTATTGGACTTTTTTGTTGGGATCTAATTTAAAGACGACGTTGGCAACACTATGCTAGTGTAAATGCGCACTACCTATATATATTGTGTTGCGTAGAAATTATAAAAATAAGGTAAGCTAGCATGTGTAAGTGCGCACTTTATTTTATGTGGCGCAGAAGTAAGACAAATAACTTTATGAATTTATTTCTATGTTCCTGTCCGCTTTATAACTAACTTAAAAATATTTATTTAGTTAAAAGGGTGTTACGAGTAAATTACTGGCGCATCTTTTGTAGAACTAAATCCAGTTTTTGGGTAGCTACTATTTAGTTCTTGGCAAGGCGTCGTAGTGTTTACATCTCGTCTATCACGTCTATCGACACTACAATAGTGACCTATTTGGCTATGCAGCCAAGCCTGCTAGGAATACTTATACAATAGAGTTGCAGACGTTCAAGGTGACAAACAAAGAGATTCCAGGCAGTCTGTAAGAATATACGTAATAACGAGACAATGACATCAAATATATTTTTTTATACAATACTTGTCTTAAAAGTTTTGATTCTGAAATACTTGATAAATAATTTGATCACGCTAGCAAACATATTTGTAACAAAATATCAGTTGATGTTTTTTTGTTTATTTATATAAGAAATTAAAAATTACATACCAAACCGCAAGTCAAAGCTAGTTCAAAATAAGGTCAAAGATACAATTATACAGTCTAGTTGTTAGATCATTTGTCTGCTAATCTGAGGTCTTAAGTTCAAATCTCAAGACACGCTGTCTAATCTTTTGTACGTTATGTGCATATTTTTAGCTTCAAACGATTAAAGAAAACATCGTGAGGAAACGTGCATATCTGAGAGTTGTTAAAGTTCTGGAAGATATGTCTGTCAACCTGCACTTGGCTAGCACAGTGGAGCACGGTCTTATCACAATGAAAAGAGACCCGCGCTCAGCAGCGGGACATTTTATAAAACCAGGGCTTATCAGGACGTTAATCCCACAGATATTATAAATGTGAAAGTTTGGATGGAGGGATGTTTGTTACTCTTACACGCAAAAACTACTTAACGGATTTGGATGAAATTTGGTATGGAGGTAGCTGAGACCCTGGATTAGAACATGGGATACTTTTTTATCCCGAAAACATGTAGCGTGTAACACCGCGGGGCGCAGCTAGTAAGTCCTAATTTTATAAATGTTATAAATGTATATTACCTTACAGTACAGGTAGGTGTGGTACATACTTGGAAAAATAAACACATTTTATCAGATATAGATATAGTCTCCAATTTGCCTGATGGTAAGCGACGGAGTGGCCAAGGATAGAGTACATGTGTGTGTGTGTGTGTTTCTAATTCATTCTTCTACACTACGCAACGGATTTTAATAAAGGATTTCTTTTATAAAGAAGAACAAAAAACGTTTGCTGCGAAGCCGGTGCGGGTTACTAGTGTGCAATGTATGAGTTTGTTGTTTCAGCAATTGTAAGTCAATGTAACAATTTCGTGAAAATGTTTAATGTTGTGTACCTGTAATATCCAGGGAGGACGATGTGCACTCCAGAGGAGGGGCAGCAGATTTCCTTGACATTCTGGTCGTCCATCTTGCGGATGCTGTCAGTGAAGGGCCCAGTCGCGTTGATGATGCATTTCGCTTTGATGTCCCATTCCTTGCCGGTCAACTCGTCCTGGATACATACAGTTTTAATAGTTTATTTCTTTCTCACTGCGATTGGAATATGGCGTCGCACATTAAGCATATGCCAAGTATATTTTATAAATAAGGCAAAGCCAAATGGAGAGTATTTAGTTTGTATTATAATAACTATATTTTGCGGAATTTTTCACGCAGTTTCCATTCCATTTAGCTTCAAAGTAACTTATCCGGATAAATGACGGCTTGTATTCTAATGTAAAGTACCTACTACTTAGAATGATTGTATTCTAATGTTTTATGATTTTTCGAATTTTTCCAACCACAGTTTTGACGTGTGAATATATTATTATTCTGTTCTATTTTTTAATAATACTTAGTTGCTTATATTTTTTTGTTTTTACTTAGCTATAAATTAGGAATAGCGAATGAAAATAGAACAAATATTTTTATTGCTAAAAATATGGTAAAAACATCTCAAAATCTTATGTTCAGTAACAAGTTTTTTTTTAAGAAATAGGCTTAGGTACGTTTGACCGCCATCTCGCCTTTTTTTTATGGTTGACAGGCTAGTTGTTTGACCACAGCTCACCTGATGTTGAGTGATGATGCGGTCTAAGACTCTTTTTTTTTTTAATGGTTGACAGGCCAGGTGTTTGACCACAGCTCACCTGATGTTAAGTGAAGGTGTGGTCGAAGATGGTAAAGCACACCTAGCCTGGAATGGAACTGGCTCTCAAGTGAGGCTGCCGGAACACACCGTTAGATGCTTGGCGGCAGATTCACCTGAGAGCACCCATTACGTGCAATTTAACATGCATATAAACTGACGATATAATTATGTCTTATAACTACACGCGTATCATCACTACATCCAACTGGAAGCGTAAATCTAAAAATCGGAGTGGATGGCGTGTCTTGGGAGTGACTTATATCCCGCTATGGGCTGATAATGACGATGTACTTAACATCAGGAGAGTTGTGGTCAAACTACCTAGCTTGTAAACCATAAAAAAAAAGATCCTCGGCAACTAACCCTTAGCGAAGCGCCGCTGAGTTTCCCCGCAGTTTTGTGCAGTTTGGTAACTTTGACGTGGTTCGCGATGGTAGCACCGTGCCGCGCAGCAGTTAACGCTATAGCCAAGTTCATGCGCGCGTCATCCTGCTGACCTGAAATTAACAAACATTTTTATATGTAATTAAGTTCAAATGATAACGTAATGAAGAATGATCGATGTTACTTTTCGGTGTTTTTCGGTGTTTTGTACATTAAGTCCATCTTTACACGACATGAATAGATAGAAGAAATAACAATAACATAAGTAAGAACATAAAAAGTTTCTTAAATTTAATGCAATTTTTTTTTCAGTAGGTTATTATTTCAATGGAAAACGTTAACGAGTCAGAGAGTTTTTTACTAAAAACATGGATTTTCACCGAAAACTTTACAAAAACTGGAACTGTCATCCGACGTCTGTATTTCTCGTGAAGTACAATTTGGGTGTCTTTAAATCCAAAGTAAATATGTTTCTTTTAGGTAAGTGTGCTTCATTACATAACTGCTTAACATTACGCATTAACTTAACATAGATGTGGCCACCTATTCTGAATTAGAAAAAAAAAACTAGATCAACTTACCATCATAATATACGATACCGCCGCAAAGGTTGTCAGATTTCAACATAGGAAACAGTTCGAGGGTGTTTTTCTTAGACAAGTAGTAGGAACTCTTGACGTTTCTGTCGCCAGCTACCAAGTCGTACATTTTAATACCGAACCAGTAGTATGGGACTTGCCACCATCTGAGGAGAAACAATAACGTTTTTTTTTTGTTTTTATTTCGGCATAAGTCTTTTTATGTTTTTGTTTTATTTGTGTCGAATATTCGATTCCCGCCCAGAACAAAGCATTTTATGGTATAAACAAATGTATTATACATAAGTATTTACAACAAAAAAAAGTATTTGTGTATTATATCAGTTATTTGACTTCTATCACACAAGCTCGCTGGCGACTCGCTGGCGCTGACAGATGGCGCTGTGTGGAATGTCCTACGATATTTATTTTCTTTTTTTTCCCACTATAGCTCGAAAAAAATCGCAGATTTGACCAAAACTATACCTTGAGTCAGATCTAATCAAATTTAAAAAGAAAATCAAAACCCCGTAGTTTATATGGAACCTTATTTTTAGGTACCTACTCACTTGTAAACTGGCAGCAATATAGGTAGCGGGCGAGTTAAATGCGGCGCGACTTCGAGCATATTGGCTCTCTCATGCAGAGCTTCCTTCACCATCTTGTACTGGTCGTAATCGAGCTGCATGATTGCTTTCTGAAGGTATCTGACTCCACCGTGGATGAGTTTCGTGCTGCGACTAGACGTGCCGCTAGCGAAGTCGTCGGCTTCTACTAACGCCGTTCTGAGACCTGTGGAAAAGTGCATATACTACATTTATAGGAAAACAATAGGTGTAAGCCTAGAAGATGATTTTCGATTTTGTGGCGATGATAGCATAAACTGTCGGCATGTCACGTTGACAGATTATGATCCCGTGCATTTTTGGCTTTTCTATTAGCGTTATCAATCGAACGTTACTTTATCTAGGCCTTCTGGCTGGTTAGCTTAATCAGTTCACACAGCAAACGGCGTGGGTTCAAACCCCAACAATGAGCTTGAGCTACCGGTAAGGTAAAACATCATGAGGAATAGCATAGTGGTAGGGTATACGTGTTAATCCAGGGTCTCAGCTACTTCCGTACCAAATTTCATCCAAATCCGTTCAGTAGTTTTTGCGTGAAAGAGTAACAAACATACATCCACCCATCCATCCAAACTTTAATATTTATAATATTAGCCCTATGTGGCCCGCTGGTCGCGTGTTTCCGACCGCTGCTCTATAGGTATATTAGATTGTAAGTAGATCGATTGTTACCTCTAGTAGTAGCATCGAGCGCACAGCCGGCGCCCGTAGCTCCACCGCCGATGATGAGGATGTCATACTGGTGTCCAGCTTGCAAGCTCTTCACCTGGTCAGCCCGCGTCGGCAGGGGGCGCTTCTTTCGCTCTGTCTTCGCTGACACCGTCGTCGATCTATACCATTCCTAAAACAATAAAAAAAAATTGAAGTTTTTTTTTAAATTACACCTCGCACCTTGTATATATGTATGTACATTTTATGCTAATGTATTTCGATATTTATAAAACTGTAATGAAGTTTTTCTACTATAAAAAAAAAAAACACGGAAATAGAATCACCAGTAAAGTAATCGGGGGAAAAACGGATACATTCAAAAACACGTTCTCCTTTTTGAAATTGGTTAAGTTTTGCAAATGTCAAACTTTCTTAAAACGTGTAGCTTAATTTAAATAAATAAACTATTAATTGCAATCTCGTTTTTAATCGATTTCGAATCAAATAGCACCAAACAATTAAAAATTCAGTAATTTTTAATTGTTTAGTGCCATTAAACAATAAAGATAGTATCTGCCAACAGATGGCGTTGTATGAGAAAAGCTTACTCGCAAACCGTGTATTTTATTTTATTCTGTCCCGGTGTATCGCAGTTTGGCTGGAAAACATAAGCCGAACATTGAACTAAGAGACGTGATATTTTTTATGGGAGTTCTGGGATTGTAATAAAATTAGTAGTAGTAAAATTAGTAGTGTAGTAGTGCTTGACAGTGTCGATGTTGTCGCGAGTGTATCGTCTCCTAGTTAAAAAAATATTTTAAAATACGTAACTTCGATTTGTAGTCAATATAATTCGTTTAATCACTAAATATAGGAAATAAATTATAGTGACAGTGTTTTTAAACCTAATACATTATAGTAAACTCATTAAATCAAAAAAGTATTGCGTAAAAGTGAATCAGCTGTTTTGCAATAGCTGAGTGTATTAGTGTAGTGAGATAGACTATAAGACATTAAACTGTGCAGTGTTATAAAAAAAAAGTAGTTAATGAGGGAACAGTGTTAAAGACTAAGTATTTCGTAATAAAATTAAACAAAAATAACAATAAAAATAAATCGACGAACTTTTTTATCAAATCACCCTCATTTTAGTGTTAAAATCAGTCAACGGAGTGCGCGGCAACAGTGACTATTATTAATACGACTCGCACTGTATGAGTCACCGATAACAACTGTATAGACAAGCGCGCATCGCAGCTACCGACTATCTATTTTGCCGCTATTGTTATTGTACGTTTGGTCTAGCGGTCAGCGCGCCTGCTTTGAAAGTAGGAACAACCGAGTTCGATCCTCACTCTTTCACATATTTGTGTAAGACGAACAAACGAATAATTTTTTATAGTAAGAAACGTGCCTACTGGTTATATTTTCCACTACGGTTAATTGTTTCCGCACCGCGTCATCAAGATGGACTGCTCTGCATGCTGCAATAAGATAACCAGCGCCGAAGACTACCTTAGCTGTAATTTAAATAATTGTGGTAAAACATATCACACTCTATGTATCGGTGAAAAGAAACAGGCCATAGAATTATGCAACCGCTGGATCTGTCCCGAGTGCCGGTGCGCAAATAAGAAGGGTGGCGACAACAGCTCGACACCAGTAGGCGTTTCAAAGAAAGCTCGGGACCCATATGTGACTCAAAGGGTGAAAGCAGCGCCAACCCCTACAGTAGATATTGACAAGGACGGAGATACTAAAGTGTTAATGCACGAAATGAGTAAGCTACGTAAAGAAATAACATTAATGAGGGAGCAGTTTAGCAACGAGAGCGCTATGTACGACTGTAAGCTGGGCCGCTCCATTCATATCATCGAGAGCTACGAAGCGAAGCTGAGCCAGACTGTCGCGATTATAGCTAGCCACGAGACGAAGATCGGGGAATATACCAAGTTAATCGAGACGCTCGTCGGCGCGATTACTAAGTGTCAAGGCCACAGCGCTAAAACATCCGCGCGTCTGTCTCTCGATATCGCGAAGGTGATCACTATGCAGTGCACCACCAAGGCCACCAAGGAGCCCGAAACGCTGAGGGCGTGCGCAACGCCCGCAACCCTCCCGCAAGAGTCGTGCAACCCCATACGCAAGAGTTGTGCAAATAGAAAGACGAAACCGGTATCTACATCACAACCGCTCCTCTCCAACGCGTCGGAATCAACCAGCCGCTCGACGCCTGCGCCCTTCGGTAGGAAGCTATATACTGGTCCGCACCGGCCGTCCGCGCTTTTCTCTGCCCCGTTGAAAGATGTGACAGCGGCGACGGCCGCACCGAGTATCGACGTCGTTGATGAAGGATGGCAGAAGGTAACAAATCGTAGAATCCGAAAAGGTGGTCCACAGCTGCGTACTATAGTTAAGGGAACTGGAGCGAGAGACGATGAACTCAAAACTGTTGAGCGAGCACGCAAAATTCACGCCTGTTTCTTCGCGCCGGACACCACAACCGATACGATTATATCGTATATGAGAAAAAAGAAACAGTGCGATAGCTACCACGTCGAAAAATTAAAATTAGCTCACAAATACTACTCTTCTTTCTCGCTCACGGTACCGTACACTCATTTCGAGTTTTTCATGTCCGCTGAGAACTGGCCAACCAGCACTCAAGTAGGCGAGTGGTTTCGAGGGAGCGGCGGGCGCGCAGGAGGCGCTCCCCGCCGACACTCGGCGCCGCGACGACAGCCGCGAAGCTGCAATAGCGCTACCGTTGGTACCGCCGATGCCGTCACTGCCGCAGTCCCAGGGACATCAAAGCAAGAGACCTACGCCGGCGTCACCTGTGCCACCCCGTGCGTCACCGAAAAATCAGCCACGAAGAAGTGAACCAACCTCGTTAGCAGTCTGTCACCAAAATATACGGTGCATAACTAGTAAAACAAAACAACTTGAGGTGTTATTGACAAAGGAACTTACCTGCGACGTATTAATTATAACCGAACACTGGTTACGCAAACACGAATTGGTTTCTGTTACATTATGTAACTACGATCTATTATCTTTTAGTTGTAGAGAACGTGTAGCGCACGGTGGAAGTTGCATCTACGTGCGGTCCGGTATGATGGCAGTCAACCGACAGGATTACTGTGACCTAACACGGGAACAAGTTTTTGACGTGTGCGCCGTGCACTTACTTGATGACGATATCCTGGTTGTAGGTGTGTACCACTCCAACTTGACGAGCCACGGTGAGTACCTTCAATTATTTGAGACCCTTCTTTGTAAAATAACGGATGAGGGCTTGAATTGCGTTATTATGGGTGACACTAATATCGATCTACTAGACAGTTCTAGCGCTCAAAAGCAGTTGGTAGACGTACTCGAAAGCTTTAATTTTAATCAATTAGTAACCGAACCTACGCGAGTCGACGTAGGTGGCCGTAAGTCACTGATAGACCACGTGTATACAAACATGCCCGCGAAACGTGTAACTGCAATCTTTGGCGTCGACACGCGGCCACTTAGCGACCACGGTGCCCAGCGCCTCACGCTGGAGAGGAGCGTCGCATCTGCGCCCGCGCCGGCTCACATTATAGGCCGTAGTTTCACTGAAGCCAACGAACACACCTTTATTAGCGCGCTGATTTCAATCGACTGGGAGGGAATCATTAATAAAGCTAACAATTCCTGCCACTCGCTAGCTGAGAGTATAGTTAATATTCTTTCCAACAAGTTTAATATCTGTTTTCCACTAAAAAAACTACTTACTCATCAGAAACACTGGGTTGACGCGGAAGTTCATAATTTTAAGCACTTACTGCATGAGACGGTACAACTAAAAAGAAAATTTTCAACTGACGATTTACTGCGTACTAAGTGTGATGAACTTACAGTCAAATATCATTCTTTATTAAAAGAAAAAAGAGTAGAATATTTTTCTAATATTATCAAGGATAACCCGCGACGAATGTGGCGTGTGATAAACTCTGAGTTAGGTCGCGGTACTCGCGAGAGAGTCGATTTCACGGACCTGGTACGAAACGCGGATGGTCAAGCGTTTGACACAAAAAAGGATGTGGTTGACGCTCTCAACTCGGAGTTCATAACGGCGGCTAGTAGATGCGGAGCGCCCGGGGCTGACAACGCCAGCGCCCTGGCCGCGCTCGGGGACGAGGCATCCGCCAGCGACGTGTCGATAAGGTTAGAACCGTTCACGCCGGTTGAAGTGGTTACGATAGCGAAGAAACGTATCGCCCCTAAAAAGAGTACTGATCTCTACGGTATATCCGCGAGTATTCTAAAATCAGCAATAGAACCAGTAGCACCAGTTATTAGCCATTTGTTTAGTTTATGTCTGCGGGATGGCGTATACCCTACGGCACTAAAGAAGGTAAAGATATGCCCATTATACAAAGGAAAGGGCAATAAAGAAGACCCTAAGTCTTACCGTCCTATATCCCTCGTCCCCGCTGTTAGCAAGGTATTTGAGGTCGGCCTCAATAGAAGAATACTTAATTTTGTCGTAGATCGGGAGGTTCTGTCGGAACGGCAGTATGCGTACCGGGCGGGCCGCGCGACCACAGACTTGGTACGTGAGGTGGTATGGCAAGTGATGACCGCGCGCGAGGCAAGACTGCAGGCTGCACTACTATGCTGCGATCTATCGCGCGCGTTTGATACCGCCGATCACGCTCTCATTGCAAATAAGCTGCGATTTTACGGAATCCGTGGCCCCGCCCTGTCCATACTGTCCTCCTTCATGACTAAACGTACGCAGGTCGTGGTAGGTGATAGAGGTCGCGTCGTATCTTCAGAGATGGAAAATGTGATAGGCGTCCCACAGGGATCCTGTCTGTCTAACACCTTATTCAGTCTCCTCCTTAACGACTTGCCTGGTGCCATCGACGACGCTGAGATATACATGTACGCCGATGACGTCGCTGCTGTAGTTACCGCACCGACACGCCCCGAGCTGGAGTCTAGACTGAATACGGTGGTGAACAAGCTCGATAGTTGGTTTCGATCAAACGGACTAGCGCTAAACAAAGACAAGACCTGTTTCCTTACCTTCAACCTCAATGGCCACGCGACAGAGACTTTTTCGGTAGCAGTCGGTAATACCGCGCTCCAACAAGTCTACTGTACGAAACTTCTAGGTTTCCATATTGACGGCGCGTTGACCTGGGAGACGCACATAGACGAGCTGTGCGGGAAGCTGAGCCGCTCGTGTTTCGCGCTCCGGCGGCTCGCGAGCACCGCTGCCCGCAGCGTAGTGCGCTCCTGCTACTTCGCGACCGTCCACAGTAACATCACGTACGGGTTGGAGCTGTGGGGCCGCGCTGCCGATCGTAATAGAGCCTTTGTTATGCAGAAGCGAGCCATTCGTGCCATATGTGGGGTTCAGGCCGATGTCTCATGCGTGGAGCTTTTTAGGGAACTGCAGATACTGCCGTTGCCGTGTGAGCTTATTTACCAAGTAGCCCTTTTCACCCATACTAACATCGATAAGTTTCAACGCAGGGGCGTACACAGTACGTTGGATCTTCGCAGCAATAAAAAGAAAGACCAGCTTGTAACACCGTCACACCGGCTCGTCAAGTCGGAGAGGTCGGTATACATTTTGGGGCCCGCGGTCTACAACCGCGTACCCGCCTCCGTACGGGATGCAGCTTCCACCGCGTGTTTCAGAACCAAGTTAAGATCTTGGCTGCTAGAAACCTTGTTTTATGACATTGACGAGTATTTCAAACTTAAAGATTATTGAATTACTAGTAAGTAATTATGATTTTTTTGTCATGTCATTTTAATATATTGACAATATTGTTTTGGTATTGACATATTTTTATATTGACATATTTTATATTGACAGTATTTTTATATTGACAATATTTTTTATATTGACATGTTTGGATATTGACATCCCTTATTTTGACATGTAATCAGTGTTTTAAGACCCATTTAATGACATCTTTAAAATTTTGAAGTGACTTGTAACATTGGTGTTATCAATAAAGTATTTGTATTTGTATTTGTATTTGTTAAATAAATGATACTGGCCACTTGTAATTTTGTACATAAATTAGGTATAGATAATACTTGATCTAAGATTAGTGAATGTTTTTAACAAGTAAGTAATACGAACAAGGTCGTTTTCGTGATATTATGGGATAATGCCAGTCCATGACCATTTCAATTGTACCCAGAACTTTGAGTGGGCAACAAAATCCTGTACATCTCTGCATAGGCAAGTTGAGTTGAAATTGGATAAAATAATCTTTTTTTTATAACGTAGACCTAATCTATCATAGAATGCGACGGTGCGGCCGATGAAGTAGCACGCGTCGATCGTCGATAGTCGATCTAGAAGCAAACCATTCAGTCTAGCCTCATAAAAATGATTGTAGTTCTCAGGAAACCGAGAACCTTGCAGTGAATTCCATTCTTTGGCCGTACGTATCAAGAATGCAGAGCCGAACGGTTTCGTATGAACACTGGGAACTTTTACGTGGAACGGGCGGTATTGTGCTTCTACTTGCTTTTTATGGCTTTATTGCACCCTTTCTCTTCTACTACAAGACTGTAGTAGAAGTTTTCTTCTACTACAAGACTGTAGTAGAAGAGAAAGGGTGCAATAAAGCCATGGCGCTCTTACGCACACTTGCCAAAATTATTAACATCATCAGCCTAGTGTAATCTACAGCTGGACTGGGCATAAGACTCTCCCAAGACACGAAAATCAGATCGATCTTTGGCTTTTCAAAATAAGGCATCTTCTTACCCAACTACCAAGGAAGAATTATGTTTTTCGCGCGTATCTTGTATGTATGTACATTTTATTTTACCTCGTTTCTTCCAAACGGCCGATTAATTAAAAGTGGATTACAAAAATACGTATATTGAAGTTATATGTTTAAATTTAATTAGGAATAATAAATTGGTTTAAAAACTTTTTTCCTTTAATATACCAGTATACCTATTTTATTTGCAGTCAGCTTATAGTTTTTTTCTAACTCTCTGGCTTGTTTTAACGTCAGTGAATGTAGCAGAAGCTAATTTTAATGTTTCCTTGTGAGTTAAATCCGTTTGCTACTCACCACGGGGGAATCATCAGCTGCGAGGGCCCAGGCCGCTATCGCCGCGCCCGCGACGCCTGCGCCGCCGACTAACAATCTTCTTCGAGACATTTCTGGAAATAACAACATGACGTTAAAACATACATCACAACGAATTTATAATGATACTCATATCTATAGCAGAACTGATAAATAATCGTTGGGATAGTTCGCTGTTCTAGATTGGAGACAAACGTAATGGACGCATTGAGAGTGTTAAATCCTCTCTTTTACTCAAAAACTACTCAACGGATTTGGATGAAATTTGGAACGGAGGTAGCTGAGAACCTGGATAAGCACATATAGGATACTTTTTTATCCCGAAAAAATATAGCGAGTAACACCGCGGGGCGCAGCTAGTAACGATATAGTTATGGACGTAGGACAGCTGTTGACAGTGACTGGAACCTAAAAGCTATGATAGCTCAGTGGTTATCGCAGTCACTTCGCACGCCGAAGGGCGTGGTTTAAACTCCACAATGAGCTTGAGCTGCCGGTGAAGGAAACCATCGTGAGGAAACTATAGCATGGTGGTACGGTATTTTCTAGTATTTGGCTGGCTACCTACCACCGTCAAGTTGAAAATTTGTCGCCAAGCTTTTAACGGTGTGTTCCGGCAGCCTCACTTGAGAGTCAGTTCCCTTTCAGGTTAGATGTGCTTCACCATTATCAACCACACATCAGGTGAGCTATGATTGTCAAACAAGATTGTCAAAAACTAAAAAAAACAGTAAAAAAAGAACCATTACTGAACCTACGTCGTGATTGGAATCATACTTAGAGATAAAATACTATTATTCATCATTTAGCTTGGTAGAGATCTATATCTTTGTATACGCAGGAAGTAACCTATTGTGCTAGAGCTAGTAACTAGCAAATTGTTAAGATAAAACCAGTTAAACCTAGTTTTGTACATTTATGAGTACAAAATTCAGACACTCATAGTTGCATGGTGGTAGGGTACTATCACCATGTCACACGATGTTTACCTTCACTGGCAGCTCAAGCTCATTGTTGGGGTCAAACCCCACGCCCTTCGGCGTGTGAACCGACCACGCTAACCACACCACCACCATCATCGCTACAAAATCGGATCCCGTCTAAAACCTACGAAACCCTGAAGAAGTAGACCGTACATAATACCCTGACAGGAGAGTCTCAAAACGAATAAGTCTGTATAGCTAGGCAGCTAGCTATACAGACTTTTTCGTTTTGAGACTACTAGCTGCTGTTCTACTAGCTATTCTAGACTAGCTTGTTACTAGTTGTTACTTCACGACGAACAATCTCAGTCTCGCAGACGCCCACTCAAGGCAATGACTTGCTCCAAAATAATATCTCCCGTAGTTACGAAGTTATTTTTATTTGTTTGCCTGGCGTCGCAATCTTTTTCTTTTTTTTACAATTTTTTATCTTCTCCGAGCCGGAAAAAGAATGTGTCACGAGGCGCGACCGTGACCGATCAGCTGTGTGAATGTAAAGTGATAATCACAAGCAGGTAACAATAAAATATGAAATGAGGTAATGTCGGTGATAATTTGATGCTATCGTTCGTGAAGCGGTAAAATATTATAAGTTGTGTTTGTATTACCAACATATTAAGGGGTGGCATTTTCTAACCCATATTAATGTTCTTTATATGTATTTATCATAACACCTAATTGTTACGTAAAAATATTTTAGAACCGTCTAACTTGTATGTTTTGTGTATGTTGTTACTGACAAAGAAACAATTATTTAAAAAACTACTCGCACTGAATTAATAAAGCTTCAATGAGTACCTACTATTGAGTACTTCGCTACCGGGGATCGTGTGCAACCATTATATGTGCCCGCTGCACACGAAATCATGATAATTTATTAATTCGTTACAAGTTGTGATAGACAGTTAGTGATAGCCTGGAATCAATAGAAACGTGCGTGATATCGAATGAATATCATTTATCGCTTAGATGTTTACTTATCATTGGAAGATAATACAGTTTTAGTTAGGATAACTAATATCTAATTTTAGCATATATCAAGTCATTCGCGTACTCGGTAATAACTATCATGGATTGTGCAAGATATTTGTTTCACTTATACTGAATTATCCACGTTTAATAGCTTCGGCCGCATCCGGGGCTATTGCTAAAGAGGCAGGTGATAGGTAAATGTGGCTCTCCCGTCTACTTTTTCCTAATTTGAAATATATATACAATTATTTTAGAGGAAAGGTATTAAAGGTATTATTAGGAAAGGAATTAAGTTAGAGGATAGAGCACATTGAGCGAATCAAATTTCTACGTTTTCTTTACGAAAAAAAATGGTATAACGTTAAATAGGTATGCCTTATCAAATTTAATTAGTCAACCCGGTATCTATAAATGCAACAGACGGTCGTGTCTATTTTTCCCCCAAGGCGTTTGAATGAATTACAAATAAAATATGGAAGTAGAGCATGCTACTAGTGATTTTTATGAATAATGTATAAGAAACTAGAGGCTCTTTGGGAATACGTAGATTTTGCTTATCCGAAGAAAAAATGCTTCACAGTCCACGGCGTTGCTTAGCAATCGCTAATCGCACTCAATCTAAAAATGTATATGTAATATACATCACTACATAGTATAAAACAAAGTCGCTATTTTTGTCCATCTGTTTGTCTGTATGCTTAAATCTTTAAAATTACGCAACGGATTTTGATGCGGTTTTTTGTAATAGGTAGAGTGATTCAAGAGGAAGGTTTTTATGTATAATAACATCTATTAAATAATGGAGAAATACTGTTATTTTCAGGGTTTCTAATGTGGTGTCGTAAATTCTAACATTTCTTGCCGCTTACATTGCGTACGCAGGCTTAACCTTACAGGATTTATAAAAATAATGTACTAAGTATTGTACACCTTGAAAAGGTCTACAGAAAAGTCCGCGATGGTATATGTCTATCTCTTATCGATATCCCACAAAACCATTACTTTTTACGGCAAATAATAGCTAATTTTCGAAGCGATTTTAAGCACTACAGCATTATTCCTTATTTAATTAAATACCATAAATAGATTGTTGATTTAACATAGATTTATATGGCCTTTTACAGCACATAATTTCTTTGAATATTTTCGAAGATATTACAGATTTAAAAATACATTGCGTAGCGTTTGCGGCGGTACCTATCGGCCGGCAGCCGCCGACCGCAGCGCGACGCGATATGAAAAGAAGGCATACATATACATATAGGTATATGAGGCAGGTAAAGACTATGTAAATATTGACTATCAAAAAGTGATGTGGTGCATCCTATTTTGATAAATAAACATATTGATTTTTTTCGAATTTTGCACCCGTGCGAAGCCGGGGCGGGTCGCTAGTATAATATAAATCTTTTCAATGTCAAAGTGAATAGGTATCTCATCAAGTCCTCACATCATCTCAGCCCTGTTGGTTCATTGGTAGTATGTCTGCTTCGAGAGCTGAAGGGTGTGGGTTCGATTCCCACTCAGGGCAAACATTTTGTGAATAAACAAATGTTTGTTCTGTGTCTGGGTGTACTGTATGTATTATAAGTATGTATTTACAAAAAAAAAAGTATGTAAGTATTCTATCAGTTATCTAACTTCCATCACACAAGCTCTGCTTAGTTTGGGGTCAGATGGCTCTGTGTATATAGTCCTACTATATTTATTTATTTATTTATTTAAGTCTGCGTGCTACGTCTTCGACCATAACATCCCGTATTATCAGGCGAGTTGATAGTAAAATACGGATTTTTATTTTCGTATTTTTAAGTGGTTATCTCCTTAGCATGATTTTAGAGTTTTCTAGGTAGGTACCACCGCTGTCTCAGATATTCTGCCAGCAAGCAGCAATATTACTGCGTTCCGGTTTGAAGGGGTATCTACTGCAACTATCGAAATCACATGACCATCAAGACTAATCATTGAACGTCTCAAAGTAATGAGCTCTGTACTTTGCTTTGTTATTCAAAGGCACCGCTGCAATGGTAATGTTCTCAGCTTATGAGATTAATTATTATATCAATGTTCCTTGTCATTCTTGATATTACTTCCTAGGCCAAAATGTTCATGAACATAATCACCGAGTAGAAGTTGACATCTTCAAATTGCATAGTCATGTTCTACTAATGGTTTTTCTGTGTTGGTCCTTGGTAACAATTTCATAATGTCATCGTCAACATAGTGGTATACCGATTAGCAGTGAAGTAGCTTGCCCTAAACGGCTCTTGTATCAACAATTTTCGAGGGCCCTTCTACCCGACCGACTCTCGTCTCATAGCTCCACGAGGGTCATGCCCGTTATTCTCTCACAAACTGTAAAATCGTGCAAAATCTAACCCTGGAGTCCATAGCAGCCTAATCGCGGTTTCGCACAAAGATTCGACCCAAATTCGTGATATACGGTCCGGAGTAGTCGTAAAACTATTTGTATGGTAGTATACGCACTTACGATTTCCGTCATCCTATTCATCTCCGTTATCCGTGAATCTCCATTACGGAGACTTCTTCTGCGTCTTCGTACGTACAATAGCATTGTCAGAAGTTGACGCCGATTGAAAAGACTCATGATCAACGACGTAAACGCTCTGATCTGGCTCTACGTAAAATGACGTATCACAAAAGGTGGCGAATTCGGAGGTAGAGTGAAAAGCAATATCCGAATTCGGTCAGTCTTCAGAATATAGGATTGGGATGGGATCGGGTTAGTCAGACGTAGTGCGAAACCGCTCTAAGAGGCTTATGAATTTTTGCTTACGCATTTCGGGGCCCTTGTAGCCCGGGAGCCCGGTATTACTGATACGGCTGTTACGGCGGTTGCTACGCCCCTTCCAATTAGATATTGAGTATTAGAATGTACCCACTTAAGGGCCTATCGAGTGCATTTCTCTAGTCGATTTTAGGTATTCTGTGCGCTCCGTGTGTGAGTGCGCAAGGCACACGAGCGAACAGCTAGTACCGCGCGCCGCCGTCGGCGCCACGCGCTACAGGCATTGTCGATACACATACGGCGGCGAAATGAAAATCGGTTTGAGCTAAATACTTAAACGGCTAAGTAGACGAACTGGATCAACTATTTTGCCGCTTATATTAGTAGACTGGTGGCCGAGTGGTAACAAGCTGTATGAGTACGGCCACATAGTCACGGGATCGAAATCAACACCATATTAATACGGAATATTATTTTTGCACACAAATTTTGTTGATAGGTATTTTAAATAAATATAATACATAAATATTTCGTTTTTTTTTAAATACATTATAATACGATTATTTTTGTATACTTATTATTTTTATAATACGTTTTATTTTTATTTTATTTTTTTCTTATTAGTGTTACATCTCCCGTCTGTTTTTTATGTTCTCTATTGTATTTTTTCTTTTCTTGGTTGCTTGGAAGAGATCGCTGTTAGCGATAAGGCCGCCACTTGTGGCACTAGTTCATAAGGTTCTTTATTCTCTGTACTCTTTTCTATTTATGATGTCCACAATAAAGAGTTATATCTATCTATCTTATTTTTTTTAACCGACTCGATTTTAAATGGAGGAGGTTCTCAATTCGACCATTTTTTTTTTATTTAAAAGTAATAAATCGATCGAGTCACTCTCCTGATGATAAGAGATAACGCTTGTCCATGACCATTGTAGCGATACCCAGAACATTGAGTAACAAAACAAAGTCCAGGGCATCGCTGCTCTGGCACTCATTACTTTGAGACTAGATGGTTAGTCTCAACAGCCCAGTAATTGCGCTAGCTGCAATACCCTTCAAACCGGAACACAGTAATGTTTACACACTACTGCTTGGCGGCAGAATATCTAGTACTGCGGTGGTCTGTACCTACCTAGACGACCTCCTGCTAATTCCGCCAATTATGAATCGATTTTGATGATTCTTTTTTTTGCTTGGTTGATCCATACTTCAGAGATGGTCCCATATATTTTTTATCGAAATCGGTCGAGCAAGTAAAAAAAAAATCAACACAAGTATTAAAAAACCTCGCTGTTTCATTGAAGCAGTGCGTTTAGTTGGCCTAAGGGTCATGGAGTAGGTTTTTTGTTTGTAAATTTGTGTATTTCTTTTTATGTAACTGAACATTTTTAATTCCCTATTTTATCTATTGAAAATAATTAATTTATTATAACACTATGGAACCTAAGAATATGACATACCGTAAGCAACTCCTACGATACACCTCACTTTTTTCCTTTCCACTGACGAATAATAAACGACGAAAAAGTATTATTATTTTGACTACCCAGTCAGCACGTTTGCGTCATGAGTTGTATGGCATGGGTTCGATTCCCACCGAGGGCAAATTTTGATGAGAAGAACATAGATGTTTGTTTTGTTTGGGTGTTTATGTATACTTTAGTATGTTCATAATTGATTGATTCAAAATAATGACGTGCATAATTATTAAAAAAAAATAGTTTATTACTTTACCCATGGCTTTACTCGCATATCCATTTTGGAGAAGTCATTTAAAAAATACTAAATTAAAATAAAATAATAATAAATATTTCTTTTTTAGTAGAATATAGCTTTATGGCATGGGTTCAATTCCCGAATTTTTTTGTGAAAAACATAGATGTGTGTTTTAATTTTTGTTGGCGGCCATATTGGATCAACTTTAAAGTATTCTCCATTCTACTAGTCAATCCCATTCATTTCATTTTGATACCTATATTGAGGTTGTAGTGAAAAAATATGTAATCTGCCATTTTGTTGGCGGCCATATTGGATTTGCTTTTTTTTATTATAATCTATTCTACTAATCAAGCCCTTTCATTTGATACCCATATTGATGGCATTGTGAAAAAATATGCAATCCGCCATTTTGTTAGCGGCCATACTGGATTTGCTTTTTTTAAAGTTTACTCTATTCTACTAGTCAAGCCCTTTTATTTGATACCCATATTATAGGAGTGGTGGAAAAATATGTAATCCTCTAGTTTGATGGCGGCCATATTGGATTTGCTTTTTTTATTATAATGTATTCTACTAGTCAAGCTCTTCCATTTGATACCCATATTGATGGTATTGTGAAAAAATATGTAATCCGCCATTTTGTTAGCGGCCATATTGGATTTGCTTTTTTTAAAGTTTACTCTATTCTACTAGTCAAGCCCTTTTATTTGATACCCATATTATAGGAGTGGTGGAAAAATATGTAATCCTCTAGTTTGATGGCGGCCATATTGGATTTGCTTTTTTTATTATAATGTATTCTACTAGTCAAGCTCTTCCATTTGATACCCATATTGATGGTATTGTGAAAAAATATGTAATCCGCCATTTTGTTAGCGGCCATATTGGATTTGCTTTTTTTAAAGTTTACTCTATTCTACTTGTCAAGCCCTTTTATTTGATACCCATATTATAGGAGTTGTGAAAAAATATGTAAGCATCTATTTTGATGGCGGCCATATTGGATTTGCTTTTTCATTTATTTTATTTATTTATGCTCTAATGAAACAGCGAGGTTTCGGAGTAAACGAAAATGTCATCGACGTATACAATTTTTATATTTATGTTGATTTTTAAAAATTGCTCGACCGATTTCGATAAAGTTTATATGAGACCACCTCAGAAGTATGGATCTATCAAGCAAAAAATTATCAAAATCGATTCATAATTAGCGGAATTATCGCGTAACAGACAGCCCCGTTGGCTCATTGGTAGTATATCTGCCTTGAGAGCTGTAAGGCGTGGGTTCGATTTCCATTCAGGGCAAACATTTTGTGAATAAACAAATGTTTGTTCTGTGTCTAGCTGTTCTGTATGTATTATAAGTATGTATTTACAAAAAAAAGTATTTATGTATTCTATCAGTAATCTGACTTCCATCACACAAGCTCTGCTTAGTTTGGGGCCAGATGGCGCTGTGTGTAATGTCCTACGATATTTATTTATTTATATTTATTTAACATACATATACATTTTTGTAGCGATGATAGCTCAGTGGTTGACGCGGTCGGTTCGCATGCCGAAGGGCGTGGGTTCAAACCTAACAATGAGCTCGAGCTGCCGGTGAAAGAAAACATCGTGAGGAAACCATAGCGTGGTGGTAGCGTACTCTCTAGTACTCGGCTGGCTAGCTACCACACGAGAGTTGAAAATATTATGTCCCCAAGCATCTAACCATGAGTTCTGGCAGCCTCACTTGAGAGCCAGTTCCATTCCAGGCTAGGTGTGCTTTACCATCTTCGACCACGCCTTCTCTTAACATCAGGTGAGCTGTGGTCAAACATAGCCTAGCACAGTGGTTCTCAAACTTTTTTGGTGTCGGAACCCTTTTGGGAAGCAAAATACTTGATGGAACCCTATAATAAAACAATACTTTTTAAAAGTGTGTTCTTTAATAAAGAATCTTTATTAATAAGCATAATAAAAGTACAATGTAACAGTTACTAATTATTACTTACTTTACCATATGGCAAGTACAATAATAGAAGATATTAAAAAAAAGTAACTAATGGGATTTGATAAACAAAAAGCAAAAATAAAATGAGAAATTTAAAAATTGCGTTGTAAACAATCTCGACTTTATTTTTTAAAGTTAGAGTCGAAAGTCGCTTGTTGACAACTATAGCGTCTAATTCAGAGGCGGCTTTTATCAAAGGGACAGCGCGCTCACAAGTATACATGTTGATTTGTAGCGATGATAGCTCAGTGGTTAGCACGGTAGGTTCGCATGACGAAGGGCGTGGGTTCAAACCCCAACAATGAGCTTGAGCTGCCGGTGAAGGAAAAACATCGTGAGGAAACCATAGCATGGTGGTAGGGTACTTTAGTACTCGGCTGGCTAGCTACCACCCTCAAGTTGAAAATCTGCCGCCAAGCATCTAACGGTGTGTTCCGGCAGCCTCACTTGAGAGCCAGTTCCATTCCAGGCTAGGTGTGATTTACCATCTTTGGCCACACCTTCACTTGACATCAGGTGAGCTGTGGTCAAACAACTAGCCTGTCAACCATTAAAAAAAAAAAAATACCAAACTTATGAGATATTGTACCAGCTATTGTAACACATGTTTATACAAATAAATAAATAAATAAACCTATGCGCGGCCGCGGAGTCAAAACGTTCGACCAGAGACAGGTGTTTTGATTTTTTTTTCTAAATTCTTGCGGAACCCCTACAGAGGTATCGCGGAACCCTAGGGTTCCGCGGAACACACTTACAGTATAGCAGACCTAGCATAACAAACCATTACAAAAAAAAATTGTCGAATTGAAAACCTCCTCCTTTTAAAATTGACAGCCCTGTATGTCTGCTCCAAGGCGTGGGTTCGATTCCCACCCAGGACAAGCATAAACAAATGTTTGTTCTGTATCTGGATGTACTGTATGTATTTACAAAAAAAGTATTGAAGTATTACCTATCAGTTATCTGACTTCCATAGTACAAGCTTTGCTTAGTTAGGGGTCAGATGGCGCTGTGTGTAATGTCCTATGATAATTATATATTATTTAATTTTATTATAATTTATAAAATCGAGTCTGTTAAAAAAACAAAATAAAATACAACAAAATTTGTGTGCAAAAATAATCTTCGAGTGTTGGTTGGTTTCGATCCCGTGACTGCGGATTAGAATCGGGTACCGATACCACTCGGCCACCTGTCTATGTCTACAAGTGGCAAATTTGTTGATCCGGTTCGTTTACTTTGTGATCGTACGTAAAAGCAACCTCAACAGCGACACAACCTCCCCGTCCGACAGTCGAAGCGGTACTAAAGCGGATAGGGGAACAGCGTGGTAGCTCTGCTTAGAATGGACGAAACGCGCAAAAATTTAGGTATTTCCTTCGTTTGTTCAAGCAAAATCATATTTTGGTAATTTTTATGTAATAACTATTTAGAGAAAATGTAATTTTATTGTTATACAAAGCCTGATGACTTTCCGTGCAGTATTTACGCCGTATCGAGGTTTTCTATAGATTGTTTGGGGTTACTTTGGATTTTTTTTCTATCGAGGAAACTAAAAGTAATCGTGTTTCTAAATTAGATCACATATAGATTAGATCCTTAAATATCTTAAACATTAACCTCATAAATGATGTTTTAGTAATAACGAAAATACAACGAAACAAACAGTTCCAAATCCACTCGATACCGGCTTAAAACTTACACAAAGTTTTAAACTTGGGATGTACTATTCCGAGAGGGAGTTATCGTGCCTACTTATAATTATGAATAACCTTTACTCTTGGAAAAATTCTGACATAGTTGATAAACTACATCATTTTTCACACTTAATACACTAGCTCCTCAAGTTTACAACAATACGAACTTGGAGTGTACATAGGTATATGTACATGTCCTGCGTCGATAGTGGCTGAAGTGAATTGGCTTGAACAGGTTGTTCCCGAACCTATTGATAAGAATCATTGTTATCGCTATGATAACAAGCCTAAATGAAAAAATTCCGCTAATCTTTTGCCAAACGCAATATGTACCCAACAACTGTGTTACACACGATTAGGCTCGTTCTTGTTAGCATTACGTAGAGAATGGATGACGTAGTACCTATAGGGAAACTTTGGTACATATTTGGGTTGATTGTAAAAGTAATTAAAATTAAGTACTTGCATTTAGGCATCGCACCTCGCAATTAATTTACTACATTATTTTTATTTGTCTGTACAAAACAATTGACGCCTCTAAATTTGACGCTGCTGCCAAGTTATTTACAAAGGTATCCTATGTGTATTTTTAAATACGAATGTAAAACATATTTGTAAATATGTATACGAATTTCTGGCACTAACTTTTGAAATGAAGATACTTCGTATGTCTGTTGTCGTTTTTGCCTCATTTTTGGTGCCCCTTGTTAGTGTATTTTAGGCGTTTTCAAAAACAGGTTGTTTTTTGTAGGTCGATTTCCGTTATTTTTACTTACGTGATTATTTAGATAGATAGAAGATAGATTCAACTTTTATGAAGTAATTGAATATATGATTCATATGGACAGCCTATTGGCTCATTGTTAGTATATATTACGTTTTAAGATCTTTGTGGGGGTATATATGTGGGTTCGATTCTCACACAGGACAAAAAATTTGTGGTACATATCAAAAATTTTTGTTCTGTATCTGAGTGTATGTAACTATTATAAGTGGGTATGTATTTACAAAAAACAAGTATATTTAGGTAAATATTTTATCAGTTATCCGACTTCCATAGTAAGTACAAGCTTTGCTTTTGGGGTCAGATGGCGCTATGTGTAATGTCATACGATATTGTTGTATTGTATTTTAATAAATGCTAATAGTCGGAGAACATCGCCTTAATGACGCCCGAGCACAGTCTACTGATAGAGACAGATTGTTTCGTAGTAAAGCTATTATCGCTTTGTCTATAGCCTACGTCTACGGCAGACCAAGGTCTCGCATTCGTAAGCCCTGTAGCACGTGTTGGCTTATCTAATCATTGCAGTTAACAATTACGTGACGGTGCCCCGCGGTGTTACCCGCTACACGTTTTCGGGATTCGGGTAGTGTATGCGTGAAAGAGTAACAAACATCCATCCATGCATCCAAACTTTCACATTTATAATATTAGTGAGATGTAGAGATGTGCGAAGGCGAAGTGGGTCGTTTGTGATACTTAAATTGAGATTAATTCAACGTGCATGCTACATTGGCGTGTTGTATGTATGGCTTGTATGGGTGTTTTGTGTCCTAATTATATTATTTTTTTTACAAAAAAACAATATTTAAGTATTCTGTCAGTTATCTGACTTCCATAGTACAAGCTTTGCTTAGTTTGGCGTCAGATGGCGCTGTGTGTAATGTCCTACGCTCCTACGATATTTATTATTAATGACGACTAGTGTTAGTATTTACTTTTTATTTAGGGTTCCATACCCAAAGGGTAAAACGGAACCCTATTACTAAGACTCCGCTGTCCGTCCGTCTGTCACCAGGCTGTATCTCATGAACCGTGCTAGTTAGAAAGTTGAAATTTTCACAAATGATGTATTTCTGTTGCCGTTATAACAACAAATACTAAAAAACAGAATAGATATTTAAGGGGGCAACAAACGTGTTTTTTTGCCGTTTTTTTATAGATACGGAACCCTTTGTGCTGGAGTCAGTTTTTGTAAATATACTGAGAATAAATACAGAATAAAAATGTTGTTTATACCACAAAATGTTTATTCTGAGTGGGAATCGAACCCACGCTCTTTAGCTCTTAGAGCACACATGCCTTGTTGTGTACATATGCTTTAGCTTAGCGTGTAGTGTGAATCCGCTTTATAAAACGATCACGCGGTACCCATGCGGTATTGTATAATGTACCGGGTACGTACGAGCTGGTGTTGTAGCCAGAACTAAAATAGATTGAGCTTGGTACGTTTGTCGTGCGGTTTAATGAATATTAACAGACACTAACCGTGTGAAATCAAGTGATTTTATGGACTGGCATTGTATTGCAATTCTTGTTTTAGCCGATTCCGCAAAAAGAACACACATAAATCTTCAGCTTAAGTACTATATTAATATTAAGTAAATGTTTTCTTTTATACTGGTGGATGTTTCCTAATAGATATACAATCTGGGTGCCTTCAAGTCGCGAGTGAATCGGTTTCTTCTAGGCGAGCGTGCTCCACCGTAGACCGCATCTTCGCCGAGTTGGCGGAGAAACGCAAGCTTAAGTGTATAAAAAAAAAACTTGTTTCTAACACGCTTTGAAAGCAAAAATAAAGTGCCCACGTATGAATCAGCCCGTTTATAAACTGTCCCAGTGCTGGGGGTGGGCTCTTCTCATTGTGAGAAGGGTAAGGCCATAGCCCGCCACGCTGGCCAAGTGCGGGTTGGCAGACGTCACTCATCTTTGATTTTTTTTTTTTAAATTTTTTGTTGGTGTTGTTTCCTCACGATGTTTTCCTTCATAGTTTGAAGTCATCGGCAATATGCACGTCTTAGAAAAGACAGAGGTGTGTGCCGTGGGATTGGAACCCAGGGTATTTAGATTAGAAATCACACGGTCTCGCAACTAGGCTACCGAAACTTTAACCTGATTAACTAACATGAAGATCAAAAATAAAAAAAATAAAAATTTGTTTACCTAGTTTGCAAGAAATAAAGAATGAATTAACGGTTATATTACAAGTAAGTATAGTAGGAGAGCTCTACGTCCAGCAGCGGACAGATGATGATAATGATGATGACACAAAATGAAGCGTGAGCATACATTCAGTTATAAAATTATGTATAGGTATATAAAATATGTACACCTACACCTATGTAAATTTTCTATAGAAAAAAATATTTAAGTTTATGTGCAAGTCATATCCATAGAACCTTTTTTGAGGACATTTCACATCGCGCCTTCTAGCTAAATTGTAGTACCTACCATGGGGACCAAATACAAATAGGTGATAGAATAGTAATGCATTTATTTTGTAATTATACACTTAGGTATAAGGAACACTGAACAAATAACTATGCTAATGTCATACTAATGTTTGTCGTAGCAGAAATCTAACTGTACAACCAACTATAACAATCGAATATGTCTCAAAGTAGTCAGCGCTAAAGCGACGATTCCCAGGGCTTTGTTTTCCTGCTAAGTTTTAAGTACCGCTGCAATGGTCAACATGATCTCTACCATCAGGAGATACAGGAGAATAGTTAACTTGTTACCTTATAATTATGTATAAAAATCATAGTCCTGACTCACTGACTGACAGACAACTTACAGCCTAAACCGCTCGCTGGTCGCAGGTACTTAAAATTTTGGGGGTGTATTTGTATTGATGCGTAGGGGTGTACTGGATTTTTTGCAATTCTACCCCTAAGGGGGTAAAAATGGATGAAAATTATTGATAACGAGGTGTTACAGGTCAAGAATTTTCAATAATATATAATCATAAACAAATAATAAATTATGTCAGTAAAAACTATAAAAAATAATATGCAAAAATGTCAAATTAATAATAATTATAATAAGCTCTGCAGCCCTAACCACCGGCAGCTTGAGCCCTGCACCCTAGTTTTTAAGTTTTTTATGTTATTTGTTTTGTAAATATTTAATTACAAAAATAAGAAAGTGTAAATGATGATGATTATAATAAATGTCAAAATTCACAAAAAAATGTAGCTGTAAAACAAACATCGAGACAAATACAGAGTATTTGTCACGATGCGTTTTTTTCAAATTTCAAGTAGGTATCTGCGATCAGCTGTTTAAGCTGTGCGTTGTCTGTCAGTCAGTGAGTCAGGACTTTGATTTTTATAGATATGCTAGCGGACGCCTTGCGGTTTCACCCGCGTAGTTCCCGTTCTCGTGGCAATACAGGGATAAAAAGTAGCCTATGTCACCCAGGGATAGCGAAGCTTCCGAACGGTGAAAGAATTTTTGAAATCGGTCTAGTAGTTTCGGAGCCTATTCAATACAAACAAACAAACAATCAAATCTTTCCACTTTATAATAGTATAGATTTATTTATAAATTAAAATTGTGTTAGGAACAATAACAAGGTAAACCGAAATGAAATCTATGAACTGGTAAAATCCTTGGAATCAGGTTGCTTGGATGATGTCATACTATAGCGTTGTCGGCAGTTAACAGCCAGCCAGTTTACGATATCATTCATGTAGGTAGGTATATGTTGTAGCCGTGAATTGTAAAATACAGTGTAAATCTTAAGGGATGCCATAAGCTGCCCACGTGACCTATCGAGACGTCATGTCAATCCCGTAGTTAAATTTTTTAAGTTTCTAATAGAGTTTTCGCTAGTCGGTCAAATGGTTTTGTTAATAAAAAGAAAGTTCCCTTCGTACAGATCTACGTAGGGTTTGTTCCCTTGGTAATCTGAGTATGGTGTAAAGATTGTATTTAGTTGTCCTTGTCATTGTACCAAGCAGCTGATAGATTAGATAATAGAATGTTAGCAGCATGGTTTTGTTTACATTTATTTTTATTTTTATTTTTAGTTTTATTGTAAATAATTATGATTGCACATAACTACGCGGGAAACTACAGAACATTTATTGAAATATCTAGTCCTTGTCAAATAAATTAGTTCAAAATATTTTAAATAAATGTTATATTTTTATTTCCATGATTTTTATAGTCGTATGTTTTGTTTTAAATTCTTAAACTGACTGTCTGACATGTTATTTAATTATGATCTATACATTTAATCTGAAATTAGATTTAACATTATATTGTTAGAAATCGACCAAGCAACCGAATCTTCGATCGACCGGTTAATCAAACTATCGATTTTACGACTCTTTATAATTCAACGCGCATTTAACCCTGAAGAGAATAACTTAAACTCAACCTTACTCTAGTAAAACTCACCTTTTTATACACAATATCCAAGGCAAATTTAAGAACACTGCATATAATCTATTTTACTATAACTAATTTTAGTAACACAAGGGCAAAGCGACGGTTTGCGAAATTAGTGTAATCGAAGGTTCTTCTAACGTAAAGTTAACACACTGTTCAGTAAAGCTAGATCACAATAAGCACTACACTATTTAATTTACTGGAAACGACTACGATTTTTACTAATGGGATTAAACTGAGGGGTACATTATTACGTAACGCATTTTCGTCCGGCACGAGTCGCTCGGCGGAAACCGGGCGACCTACTGACTGACCTTAGTTTGCTCCTTCGATCCTATGACTCATTGCTGGTTTGACAGACAGAGCGAGTACTGTATAGTACTATCCGATTAAAATGATACGTCGTTATCACGGCGCTTCTCGACGATTTCACGATTTTGAGCTTTGTGCAGTCTGCCGACGTGTTTACAGCTACCTCTTTTATGTGATGTAATGTGTATTCTGTTTTCCACCATTTTATAAAGTACAGTGGCGCCAGGTGGTAAGAAGTAGAATTACACAATACAGATTAATTTCCCTCATAATTAAAACATACAGGTACTAAGCAAAATTTTATTTTAAGGAAATTACTGTAAAAATAAAGTACCCAATAAAATTTTAGATTATAATATAAGGGATATAATTATTAAACTTACCAATTAAAAACTAAAATATTTTATGACGCCCTCTGGGGCAGTGCAACCGAAATAGTTGACTTTATTATTGCTCCATCTGATGGAAACTGGACGAACTACATATCATACCCAGCATGGCGGCCTCTACATGTCATGTATGTTTCCACAATTTTTCTTAAGACTACTTTTAGATACAACTAGCAGAAGAAATTAGGTCTTTCATTCAAAATTCATTATATTGAGATACAATTTATTTCAACACCATATGTCCAAACATTCACACATTCCATTACAAAACTATCCTTACATTTCTTATAGATTAGCTGATAACCCTGAATATTTACTTGTAATTAAATTTTAAGCATTTATTGTTAAACAAAAAGTAAGTCCCAAATGCCATCTCAAATAACAAAATATTAAATAAATAAAAAAACTACAGATTTTGAAGAAAAATTTGTCATTAGACGCATAATTGACAGTAAGTATGTTGTAGAATTATTGCTTACATTTACATAAGTAACATTGCACAGGTAAATAGTACAGACAACAGCACAAAATGATGACTCCCAAAATAATGTATTATTGATTTGAACTATAATTATGTTGGTCTATTATATGGATATACTGGAGACTCACATTTTTTTGAATTGTCCTAATTATAGCACATGCAGCAATCTCATACATCATCACTTGCTATGACACACTGTATGAATATTGGTCATTTAGTTAATCGTTATCTCAAACAACAAAAAATACTTTACAAGAACCAATTCTTCTGTAAGATTTTACAAAATAATAAATAACAAACATCTTGACATTGCTTCTGTTGCCAATCTCATAATGTCTGAGCATCAACAACAGAACAAGCTAAAATTACTTTTTACAAGCAAATCCTCAGATTTATCAGCGTTGCTTAGAATACGAACATTGTGAAACCACTTGTGCATAGTTTATAGTAAAACAATCACTTGTCTTTCTTCTCAGTAGCCAGGGAGTTGTAGAGTTTGGTGATTTCACTGACAACGAGGGATTGGACTACTGTGCCGTTGGTGTCAATGAAGTTGGCGAACGAGCGGGTAATGGTGGACTCTCGGGTCTTGCCGGAGCCATCACACAATGCAATCACCAGGTTATATTTGTCATCATGTCTGGAAAATTGATTAATTAACTCTTTATTGTTTACACCAAAGAATACATATACATAGAAGAAAAATAAATGTAAGTAATAGGTGTAACTGGCGACCTTATAGCTAAATACGATTATCTCTACCAGGTTACCTTAGGATGGCAAGGATTCATGGAGGAAAAAGATGGGGTGTATTAATTACAAGGAAATATAGGGAAATACAAAACTATAATATAGGTATACATACATTCCAAAGAGAATATATCCTAATGAACCTTATTATAATTATGCTGACACTAAGTAAAAACAGAGATGAAAATAAATTCAAACATTGTTTGCAAACCAACTAACATGAATTGTGATTCTACTTCAGTAATATGTTTTATTATTTATTTAATGGATTTGAATAATATTCATAATGCAAATAGGAAATTTCCTGAATTACACATAGGCTACTTTTTATCCTGCAAAATTGTGGATGAACCTACTGGATAGTTAGTATGTTATAATTAGTTACATATCTAGTTTATCCTTGACCATGTAACAACAATGAATATGAAATTGTAGTTTAGACTAAATATTTACTGAATTTTTAACTATTATTGTTTTTGACTGAATATTTGATTATAATATGCTATCTTCACCTATAATTGCTGCATAGACAATATTACAAGAAAAATATTAAAAAAAACATTCACTTCTCAAGTAGCCATACCTAACCTAAGCATCAAAACATAGATATGGTGTACTTGGTAAAATATAGTCATTGTACTTACTTCTTGACATAAGAACTAGCTTCCCACACCCTGGTGCCATTTCCAACTTTCTCCTTGGCAATCACAAAGATCCCTTTCTCTTTGAATGTGGTATACAGAGTCAAAATACCCATGAGCACAAAGTATGATGTCACACAGATTATGAGAACCACTCTGAAATCAATAAATAATGTATTATTATCGAACAAGGCCTAATGTATGGCTTGGTCACAAGCAAAAACACAGGCAATGTTTTTGCTTCAAATCTATTCTCTAATAACATCTACAGAAATGTTACATCTAAAACCCACAAAATCTAGGATATGAGTGTAATACTTTTGACACTGTTTTATGGACATCATAATTGAGATTACATTTAAAAAATGCCATAACTGTGGCAGGAGTCTTCAAGTCGTCAAGTTCTTGATCCGAGTTTAGGCAAAAAAGTTTGCAGAAAATATGAATTGCAGGCAAATTGTAGTAGATGCTATCTAATCGCCTTTACATAGAGTTGAGCTTCAAAAGAAAACAGGACCCATTTGGTATACACTTGACTATTACTTTTTAAGGCTGCACTTTGTACTGGCTTTGTTATTTAAACTATAAAACAAATTTGATGCAAACTTGATAAGTAAGAGTAAAGTAAATAGGGCTCTCTGTTTCTCAATTTTCTTATCACAACAATAGCAATGGTTACCTTAAGGCTAGTTTCAACTCTCAATTTTCATAGAATTCTGATAATCGTAAGTTGAACAGCCAAGCTTACTTACTTAGACTGAGGGAAGGGATAAAGGTAATCCCACAACAAGGCATAGAGAGCAACACCAACAGCCAATGCGCATAGGAAGAGCCTCCCATCCATCAGTGCAAAGCTCTCCTTGCATTTCAGGTCTCCAGTCAGAACCTAAAAATTTAGAATAACTATGGTAAGCACAATTTAATTTGAAGTAGAAATATATTCTATATACGATACAGGTGTATTAAGTACCTATTACATTTCCATATATGAAAATAACTGAGCAATGATGTGGTATGTAGATACCTACATTACAAAGTAAATTACCTCTCTGATGGCATCATCGATAGCA
Source organism: Biston betularia (assembly GCA_905404145.2). NCBI lineage: Eukaryota > Metazoa > Arthropoda > Insecta > Lepidoptera > Geometridae > Biston > Biston betularia. Next base: position 3,576,719 of record FR989863.1, read on the forward strand.
TTTTTGGCAGCAGCACCGTCCCACTTATTAATTTTAACAGCCTGTAGGAAAGAAATAATAACATTAGGTATTGAATAGTTTAGAAGATGCGAATATTGTGACGTGTCCGTAAAGTAACAGCAATTTTTAATCGCCGAGTTTTATGTGAAAGTATATTTTTTTACCTCTTGAGTTTCAGCCATTATTTATAGATATCAGAAACTGTATAAGTTTTTGAAAAGTAATGAGAATTATTAATGTGTTTAGAGAGATTTTTTTATTTTTTCCCGAAGCGATGCGGCTGTTGAAGTTTTGTGCAAGTGTTTTTTTTACTTTAAGTTGACTTATTCGACTGAAGGACGTGTTGTTCGTGCGCACGTTTTAGATCGATGTCAAAGTCAAACAGACGTGTTTTAATTTAAAACGAAATAGGTTAACTGAGCCTACGACGTCAACAGCGCCAATAAAAATCACATTTATGCAGTTAAAGTACTTTGCTATTTTGTTTGTTTTTGTTAGCGCTATCAGCACTATGCCAGTTGATTAGCGCATTTATGACTACGCAAACGCGTTGTTACATTATGTAAGTTCTCAGTGTATGATCTCAAATATTTTATGAAAAATCAAGTTAAATTAGTTTAAAGTCACACAAAGTGAGTAAAACTAGACTCCGGCTATGTGTATTAGTATAGTAGTCGTTGTTTCAAGCTTCGACGAAGATTCGAGTGTTTACGTATAAACTGTATAATAGCAATAATAACGCTTTATTATTACTATTGTCGGAAAAAGAAAATTAAGGGAAAAATATGACTTTTCGTGCTTCTTCCAAAACTTCATCGAAGTTTGTAGTAAAGTTACCACTACTACAATAGACTCAAATATGACTTACTTTACTTAACTCTGACATGGACTTATTGTATTTACTTATTCATGAAATAGTTGAAAATATCAAAACACTTGAAACTAACACAAAAGGTGCGACGCCAAAACTAAGATAAATAAAGGCTCGTGTATTTAGAAATTGGCAATGACAAATGTAAATAAATGACGCTCATACTTTACTTTTATATCAGTCGGGCAGCTTTAGTCGAGTCGACTCGGCTAGACTAGTAGACAGAGTAGTCGTTAAAATATATAATTATTTTAGTACAATAATAAGCCTCAGGCAGCTGAAGAAAATCAGAATTAGTTCTGTTTCACACTGCATTATAGATAAACTGTAAGCAGTTATCGATCATCGTCAATCACTAGTTCAGAGTATGAACGGAACCAAACTAAATCTAACGGCAGGATAACATAAATCTATACATCGACTTAATCATTTTAGTCGATTTTCCGTCTGAGAACTGCAGTCTAGCTCTAACAAACATATAATTCATTTTCGTTTCTTTCCTTTCATCAATCATCATGGTTCCACAAATTATAAAAATGCAATGAATTGATTAAAGTTGAAAAAATATAAATGTAATAATAAATGAAGTGATATATAATAGATATAATTTTGTAGTACTAGATTTTAATTTACAGCAGTGTTGCAGAAAATGAATGAAATACTATGAAACTGGTAATGTGTGTGGTGTAAATTGTCCATGATACGGGCCCAACCGGTGGTAGTCTTCAAACAGTTGGTTTATCAATGGCAAACGACTTCGACATATTCTGTGATTTTATTGAAGAAACACTAAAATCGAATGTACTGTTGGATTCAAATATATCAAGCATGTGGCAATGAGAACAACGATTGAAAGAGGTCAAGTAAACTCGCAACATGTTGGTAATATGTGCTAAATTTTAGATCAATTGTAATATATAACGATGGCGAAGAAAAAGAAAGGAGCAGTAAATTCTGGGGCCGTTCGACGGACGCCGCGACGCGGTAAGCAAGCTGCCGCCAGCGAAGGGGAACATTCTGCTACCACCGAACCTTCCAACTCCGATAACGCTAACCCAGAGCCGCCTTCTGAACCGCCCGCGCCTCCCCCCCAGGGTACGCCTGTCCCTGACGATATTTCCGCCTCTGGCGACATTAATAAACCAGAAGCATCTTCTAAGTCATCTCCACTGCCAGCTGTGGCGTTGCATAAGAAATTCGGCAAATACCGCTGCCTGTTCAACAGTGATGAGTCCTTCACTAGGAAATATGAGATGGGTAGTGACAGTGAAACCAATAGTAGTGTAGAGGTCAAAATGATTGACCCTTGTATGAGTTCAGAATCAGATTCAAATACTGGTGTAGATACAACTTCCGACACATATAGTGGTGCATGTGATAGTCCTGTGAATAGCAAAATTAGTGCATTGCAGAGTACATCGAGGGATATTTCACCTGTAACTGTACAAAGAGACTTGTCCCCTATTTATGAAGAAGGATGTACATCTCCTGTGCTAGCAATACCTTTTTTGTGTGACAAAAATGAATCTGAATATGTTCCTATGCAAAATTCAGTGTTAGAAAAAGGTGACAATCAGGAATCTGATCTACCTATTCAAGAACTAAAAGAACCTTCACAAGAACCAGAGAAACCCATTCAAGATGAGTCACATCAAGAGACAAGCCATGACATTCCATTGGATGATGAACAGATGATGTATGCAGCTGATGATGAAGAGATCATTACTGTAGTACAAATAGTAGAAGATGACCATCAAGATCTTTACTACAACATAAATATAGACAGTCCAAGGGATTCAACAGAACAAAATGTTGATGATTATGTTAAACATTCTGAGGATCTAAATGCAATTTCTCATTCCAATGAAAGTGATATTCAGAAACATTTTGAAAACTTGAATCTGGCTTCAAAGGTTCAAGCTCACTATTCTATGGACTCTGATATAATTGATATTACAACACCGCCATGTGTAACTCCAGATCTGCAGTTTTCCAAAGATGAAAATCTCATTAGGCCTGATCCCAGTATAACACCTAGTTCCACATTGTCAGATGATAGTAACTCTTCAAGAGTGGTTGAACAAGGCCAGGCATATGATTCTGCTGAATCTTCTCCAACTGGGGTGAGGAGATCTAGCCGTATTAAAACTATAAGTAACCTAAAGCAGAAAACTAAAGGCTATGGTCTAGTCAAAACTCCTTTGAAAAAAGCTCTCATTACACAAACAAAGTTGAAACTTGAGGAAATAGGATCTGATAGTCAGGAGAAGCAAGACTTGGTGGCAATCAATGCTCCAAACTCTCCGTCATTTCCTGTACCTTCTGAAATGCCTGTCAAAGTGAAGTCTAGATGGAGGAGATCTAGTGAATTGGAGCAAGTGATGTGTGTAAATTCACCTGTTAGTTCTCCCTTAGCCAGCCCAAGTTTGCCAAAAATGCCTCCAGTAGATGAGACAAATGAAGCTAAAGAGGAAGAAGTAATTCCATTGTCTAAGGAAGCTTATGACAAGATAATTGAAGACAGAATGAATCAGTACCAGCATTTGGATGAGAATGAGTACATGTGTGAGAGGATGATAAGTAAAGATACCAAGAAGATGATCTGTGACTGTTTTATGACCAAAGAGGAGTTGGAGAGAGGAGAACTGGCTTGTGGGGAAGACTGCTTGAATAGACTGCTTATGATAGAATGGTAATTTCATTTTGTAACACATTGTAATAGTTATTTGCTTAATTCAACATAGAGGTAAGTCCTGCACTGAAATCTACTATGGTACTGTAGCTAGCGAAATTACAGGGATATTGAGACTAACCATCTAATGTCTCAAAGTAATGAGCACCAAAGCAGAAATGCCTTGGACTTTGTTTTGTTACTCAAAGTTCTGCATATTGCTGCATGGACAGGTGTATCTCTTACCATCAGGAGAGTGTCCCATTCATCTCATAAACTTAACATAAAAAAAACCTCATTAGGGGTGTATTGTACATTTCCCCTTACCATTCCTGAGTCAACACGGCACTATGACTTCCTATTATTACCTTGTATTAGCTTTATTTACAATTATTGAGTCTAGTTTTATGACGAAATTAGATGTAACTAATGTAATTGACTACTTATCATTGAAATAAGAGATATATTTATAAAAGTTATTGTGAAATCTGATTTTATTGTACCTTTGTTTATTTCAGTAACTCCCGTTGTCCAGTTGGAGATCGCTGTACAAATAGAAGGTTTCAGAAAAGAGAGAATGCACCACTTAAAGTATTTTACGCTAATAAGAAGGGGTGTGGTGTAGAGGCAGAAGTAGATATTTCGACGTAAGTATTAAACCTGGCTTCTATATTAAAACATAGACATTGTAATGGATAGAATATGTTTCTAAAAAACAATATCTGAAACTATTGTTCCCATATTTTATCATCAATTGAAGTTTGCTAAAGATAGACCCTTCAAATACAGCTAGCTAACACCATTTTAGGCCTGCCCACACTACATTGGTAACATGGCAGGAATCTCCTGACCACCACCATAGCCCACACCAAAAACCAGTGTGGGGCAGGTCTCATTTGATAAAGAATTTTAGCTTTTCAGCCTTAGTGACATAACCCATTCTTTTTAAACATGGCTTAAGCACAATGTACGTATGCATTAAAGTAGTAATTGTAAAATGCGAATTTATATTACTGGTTTGAAAATCCTAATGGGATTATCACTAACTTGAAAAAGGTTATGGATTTTGTTATAAACCTGCATTGCGAATGATAATGAGCTTTGGTTTTACATTTTTAAATTTAATAATATCTTACATTGAAATATGCAAGAGACTTGAATATGAGACTTATTGTGATGGCTGATCCATGGATATTTTTATCTGTACATACATGTATTATAGGGTATATTACATCACAGTAAAACCAATATGGCGGGTTATCTTTGACTGCCATGTAGCTCAATTGTTAGTAGTTGTTAGCAAGCTGTAAAAGGCTAAAAGGGGCAAGAGCCACTTTTTAACTATAATTTTGCACATTTTTTTGTATTGCTGCCAAGAATAGCATGTTTTATAAATTTATAAGTTTGTTTGATTTGATTGCCACATTACCACACTTCTTATCTCCAATCATTAAAATACAATTCATGTGATGAAAAAATCTAATCAAATACTATTAAACAACTTATATTTGTGTACTTATATATACATACCACTTTTATTGTATGTATAGATGTATACATAAATATAAATGAACATATTTTGAAATGTTGAAAATGGCTTTAGCAATTTTTATGAAATTTGGGGTTTTAGATGAACAACATTTTTGAGATACATTTTTCATACACTAAAAAGGACAAAACCTTTAGAGTATTAAGTTAGTAATGTCAGTGCAGTGAGTACTACATATTATAGAACATGAACAAAGTGTCTTCCCTTTAATAGAGACAGTAAGAAAAGTGTTGATGGACACATTCTTCGATTATACTCTACTTAGCAATTTAAGTTATATTAAAATTACTTATTCTCAACTAGGCTAGATTGTAATAACAATGAGGTATCTAACAACGAACAAATACATCATTAGAAGGAAAAAAATTGCACTTGTGTTCCAGATTGTTTACTAAAGTTATCGTAAGCAGGGAACAAAGATGAGTTGCTTCTAAAATAGTTCAAAGCTGCTGTGCATACATACATTTAGGATTCCATACAGATTTTAAATTCAAGAATATAAATTACCTTTGGAATCTATTTGGAAATCTGCCTTGACCATTGTCTCTTCTGAGATTATGAGATTATAAGTTAGTTCATGTTGTAGGTTATATGTATGTGTTTACCATTTTTGACTACATTATCACTTAAAATTAGGTGTTGTAGTCAAACAGCTAGCATATCGGCCATAAAAAAAACTACTGTATTGATTTTGCGAAATTTGGTTTGGATGTAGCTGGCACCCTGGATTAACACATAGGCTATTCTTATTCTTATTCGGAATGGGGGCGATGAGTCCTGCACTGACGTCCCGCTTGGGGTGTATTGTGCATTTCCCCCTACCAGCGTCTACCCGAGCCAACCCAGCTCCTTGAAGTACCGGAGGCTGGGGCGCTGGCAAAGTAGCTCCAGTGGATGAGATGGAGTTAAGCATGATAGCGAAAACCAGTCTGCCTGTTGCGGGGATTTGGAACACATAGGCTACTTTTTATTCCGAAAACATATTTAAAAAAAAATATCGTAGAGCATTACACACAGCCCCGTCTTACCCCAAACTAAGCCAAAGCTTGTACTATGGAAGTCAGATAACTGATAGAATACTAATATACTGTTTCTTTGTAAATAAATACTTATAATACATACAGAACACCCAGACACAGAACAAACATTTGTTTATACCACAAAGTCTGTCCTGTGTGGGAATCGAACCCACACCCTTCCGCTCTTGAAGCAGACATTCTACCAATGAACCCACAAGGCTGTCTATAGCGGGTAACACTGCGGCACGCTAGTTAGGATATGTTTCTATTGGAATTATAGTTATGTAGGTACTCTGTTATATTTCGTCGTTATTGACACGCCCCGTATTTTTCTACCCTGAATCTATTCCGTCTCTAGGTGACCTGGAACAAATACACCTATTACTTAAGTTTATAGACAAAGTTAATCAATAAAATTGCGATCTATTTTCCAGCGGTGAATTCCTCATGGAGTATGTTGGAGAAGTATTGGATTACGAACAGTTCTACAAACGGGCTCAAGCATATTCTGACGATAACAACTTACATCATTACTTCATGTCTTTAAAAGGAGATACGGTCATTGACGCTACACTCAAAGGCAATATATCTCGCTTCATCAATCACTCTTGCGACCCTAATGCTGAGACTCAGAAGTGGACTGTGAACGGCGAGCTGAGGATAGGATTTTTTAGCAAGAGGGATATTATAGCTGGAGAGGAGCTGACATTTGATTACCAATTCCAGAGATTTGGGTAAGTTTAACAATGAATTCCCTGAAACTGCCATGTTTGGCACAATGAGAATAGGTCTATCAGCATCTCTGCTTAACGCATCAGTTCTATTTTTATAAACTGAAATATGAAAAGGTGACATCGTTTCGTGGTGTTTCATTATCGTTCCAAAAACTCTAACTAAACGATTTGATTCCACTTTCATTATGCGGACTACAATACCCCGTTGATTTACTGTTTCAAAAGTTAAATAGATGTCGAAATCTCCATCAAGAGTATTTTATGAAAAAAAAATCCGTTTGTCTTATGTTTTTTGCCATTGTAACATGGTTTGTGGCTTCCATACAGAAAGGTGGCCCAGCAATGCTTCTGTGGCGCAGACAACTGCCGTGGGTGGATTGGCGCCGAGCCTGACTCCGATGATGATGATGACGAGGTACATATAAGAGTCAGTTGTCTTATACTTGTTCGTAATATCTGAGAACACCATTTGGAAGTGTGAAGTAAAAGTGTAGAAGGATGAACATATATGTGTTTGTGAGAGTGAATTTTGAGTTCTTATTAGTCCGATCGACTGTTCAACTAAAAATGGTGCAAATATTGAAATAAAAGGTTTATTAGTAAAATTTTTTGTAAAACCGAACAGTTGAGAAGAAAGGCTTACTAATTCGATCAATGGACTATAAATCTTTTATATTAGGACTTAATAAAAAAAAATAGCTAAAGTATTTTTTATACGTTATTTTTGTAGTTGTTTTAGTCTGTTTGGTTTCTCGCGCGAGTTTTCATATTAGTGAGAAATTTTAACTTTAAGCAACGATTACAGGTAGGGGCTAAAACTAAATAATCAGACTTGGTGCTGTGTATAAAAATTTTAGTAGAACAAAGATGTTATTTAAATGCATATTTAAAGTTCAATCCCCATAGCAGACTAAGCGAAGTGCATTAATAATTTCAATATTATGTGCCGCTTTGATCTTTATTTCTACAAAAAAAAAAAACATTTTTTTACAAAAATATACCATAAATGTTTTACTAATAGAGATCAACGTGCAATACGTATAAGATTTTGGTAATTTCAAAAATTTAAATGAATATTTCACCGTATTCTCTAGGAGGAAGATGTGTCGACGTCAAAGACTGGCACCATAGAGTCGTCCGAAGAGTCTGCGGTGACCGCCGCTGAGCCATTGCGAGCCGCCCGCCGGCCGCGCCGCGAACGCAAATACAAGCCGAAGGCACCTGATCTAATACAAGACGCTGACGTAAGTTACCTGCAAACTAATATAGTGTGCCTTAATATGTTACTCATTCTTAAAACACATCTTTGTTGTTTGGAATAGGCTCCAAAGCCTTAATATGCAAAGTAGCTATTGTATCGGTGTTCTATTAGATAGATTTTGGAGAACGCCCTTCCTATCTGCATGATAAAATTATATCCTACCCATTCCACTATCGGACTACCAGGAGCCACAAAAAACGACACTGTTTCATGGTTGATGTTTCAAAAGCTCAAACTAAATGGTTTGATGCCACATTCATTATACAAACCGCTAAAGAGTGGAATTTGCTGCATAGGAGTTCCCTGATAGATACAACATTTCAATTAACCATAACATCTAGCGATATAGAAATGCCTGCAAACCAAAACCGTTACATCAAGGAACTTGGTTGGTTTGAGCAGCCCTGGCAGGGGAAAGCACAAAACACCCTGAGCAGGTCGTTATTGCGGGCCTTATTTACTTTATTTACTGCAGGCAGGCTCCACTTTCAATTAGAAGAGTAGTACAATCTGTAATCCTTGATACACTATGTCAGGGGATTCCTCTCTCTGCAGCCCTAACTAAAGGCAACTTGAGCTCTGCTGTTATGCTCATTATATGATTGAAAGGAATTCATTATTTCCACATTGTGATCTCCATACAGATCGAAGAGGATCTAGACGCGTTATCTCGTACGGGCGTAAAGAACCAGTCACACACGCTGAGGTTATCACGGTTGGTGGTTCGAGCGAAAACACGGCGTGCGCAGACTGCGCTCTTGCGGCTGCTGCGCGACGCGGACCTGCCGTGCCGCAGGCTGTTCCTCGACTACCGCGGCCTCAGGCTGCTAGCGCCCTGGTGCAACGACGCGCCACCATACTTCAGGTCAGACCCTATAACATTTACATGGTTCAGATCTGACTTTAAAAAGTTTATACTAGTTGACAATCCCCCCAATACAAACAGTGTGCCGCTATCTCGTTCACACTTTTCAATATTTTTCCTAATATCACAAACAGTAAAGTTACTGAAAATAATATTACAAAGATTCGACACAAATATGATATCGATCCAAACAAGTAAATTTTATGAAGCTGGGATTTTATGTATCGGTTTTGCGTACTACACCTTGTTTTGGTATTTTTTATTTTTTTAGACTTGCTCGATAGAATTGCTTCGATAGAAAAGATAAAAAATCTAATATTTATTATGTAAGTACTTAATATTTCATTTGAAACTTCCAGATGGGAAATGCTTCAGACAGTCGACCGTCTCCCAATCCCGAATAAAACGCTGGTGCAAGAAAGTCGGTTCTTCACGGTGGTGGAACGCTGGCTCGCTGCTGAGGTGCCGTCCGAACCGGTCTTCATCGACGAATCAACAGGTATTGCTTACTAGTTGACGAGTGACTATACCAAAGCAATGTCAATGGAAGTTGTTATTGTGCAGTCCTGAAAAGCTGCAATTACAGCTGAAATTTACTACCACCGTTAGGTTTGAATCAAATTGTACTAAAATATTTGTTTTCTTTGTTCCGTGCACCAAACTGCAGAATCTGACGAGATAGATGCTGATCGTATGTACTATATTTATTAATTAAAATAAATAAGTTAATTGTTGTGTTATGTCCTTAGTAGCTGATAGATTTCACTTCTACCAACACCAAATATATAATTGTGTTATCTAATTTTATTACTAGTTAATTTCTCATAATTCGGTATGTAAAGTTTTTTTTTGTATTTATTTTATATTTTTTACTGATTTTTTTTTTCTTTATATACCGAATTATGCAATATGCATACTATTGTAATACATACAAATACTATATTACTGAATAAAAAAAAAAAAAAAAAATTTAAGGTATCGACAACACCACAGAGGTTTGTTACGAGTTACAATCGTATGGTGGTTTTTAGGGTTGCCAGTTGAGTTGCCGAATCGTGAAAACCCATTGAGTCCAGAGAAGAGCAAAGACAACGCTGCTGTAATGGAGAAAGTCAAAGATCTGTGTAGCCAACTTGTGGAGAGATGGTCCAGTTTGAAGGTAATAAGACGCTGTAATATTTTGTTTGTACAAATTTGCATTTACATTTGTTTTCTTTTTAATTTTGTTTTGTGATTGTCTATTTTGTTTGACGACATGCCATCTAAGACAGAATGTAACTAGCTCTATAGTGAGGCGATTGGTGACAGATTTTCAATTCAAGTGTGGTAGCTAGCCAGCAGAGTACTAGAAAGTACTACCACCATGCTATAGTATCCTCACGATGGTTTCCTTCACTGGCACCTCCAGCACATTTTTGGGGTTTGAACCAACACCCTTCGGCTTGTGAACAACAACCACTGAGCTTTCATCGTTACGCGTAAATGTAATTTAATATAAAATTTTACGTGCGTATTTATTGCGTGTGTGTATAACAGTTATAAAACACAATGTTTATATGAATTTTGAATCTGTTAATTGTAATCTACACAAATATTATAAAGAGTAAAGATTTGTATTTTTGCATGTTTGTAACGAATAAACTCAAAAACTACTGAACCGATTTCAAAAATTCTTTCACCGTTGGGAAGGTACACTAGCCCCAGGTGACATAGGCTACTGTTTATCCCTGTATTTCCACGGGAACGGGAACTACGCGGATGAAACCATGACGCGTTTGCTAGTAATTGTAATAAAACATCCTGTTTCCAGGAAATATTCAAAATCCCGAAGAAAGAGCGAATACAGCAAATGAAAGAGCACGAACGTCAAGCTAACGTGGAACGTCGCGCCGCCGACTCGAGCGGAACGCGCGACCGCGACCGCGAGAGGGAAAAGGACCGTGATAGGGAGCGGGACAGAGAACGAGACAGAGACCGCGAGCGCGATAGAGAGAGGGAACGCGAACGAGAAAGGGAAAAAGATAGGGACAGACATAGGGACAGGGACAGAGAGCGGGAGCGAGAGAGAGATAGGGATAGAGATGACCGTGAGCGGAGGAAGAGAAGAAGCCCCGAAAGTAGGAGAAGTATTAGGTGAGTATTGGTTTTTTGCTTTTTCTCCATGTTTGTTGTTTTTTTATATCATAAATAAATATCGTAGGACATTACACAGCACCAAAACTAAGCAAAGCTTGTACTATGGAAGTCAGATAACTGATAGAATATAGCTCGATTTCAGGGCTTCGTTTTTGCTGGATCCGTGTTGAGTAGGTCGTTTTCGTTCTCAGACTGAGTGAACGCGTTCTGGCTGCCGTGCCGCCCATGACGAAGGAAGAGAGGAGACGTGCGTTCGCGGAGGCAGCCGCCGCGGCCGAAGAGACGCGACGGCAGCGCGACCAGCAGCCCTGGGCACACTACTGGCCGCCCGACCAGTTCCCACAGGTAAAATTCACAAGCTATGGGGCGGAAAACGAAAACCCTCCCTTTCCTTATATAAAAAAATATTCAAGGTCATTTGTAAATAAGTCAGCATCCTTTCAATGGCATGTTCAGTACGTTAAATCTAACAACGTTTGTACGCTTTCTGTTGATAAATTTAACTTAATTTTTGCCATTAATAAAATATATTTGTCCGGTCTAAGCAAAATTAATTATGCAAAAAGCGCGAGCGTACTCTGACGCGTGCTGGCAGCAAACGCGATGACGTCAAGCAAGGTCAAAAATAGGGGTTGCGGCGCAGGGGGCGGGGGGGCGTCTACTCTCACGATACTACGATGAATGAAATGTCTACGCAATAGAAAACTAAAAAGTGTTAGAGTTAAAGTAACAAAAAGTTTAATAGTTTTTTTGGGATAAATGTATTGTGTTTTTGCAAAGGTTTTATTTAGGTCACAAAAATGTTTGTTTTAAATGGACAAAATGTGCCCTTAAAAGGATGCTGACTGATTAACAGTATCCCTGTATACCATATGACTTTACACATAGCACTATCTAACCTTAAGCTAAGTAAAGCTTGTACTTTGGGAGCGAGATAACTGATAAAATACTTATACCTATAAAAAATGTTCAAGGTCATTACTCGCAATTCTGTTTTTTTTTAACAAATAAACATGCACTGTAAATTTAATTACGTTCATTATTGTTAGTAATAAATATAAATGATTTAGCTTCATTTAGTTACAATGTAATTGCGTATTGTTTTTGTAACAAATTACTTATTTGTTAATAAATATTACATACTTATTACTGCTAGGTATGTAATGTTAGTTCCGGCGATTTTCATCTTCAACAATATCGTCATTGATTTGTGATCATAATTTGTTACGGATATGTATTTATATTCCGTGATAATCACGCCACTATTTTGCACCAATAATTTAAAATATTTATTCATATTATATATTTTTTATTTCAACAGTTTACCAAGCTTAAGGCCATACAAAAGGTAAAATTCGCACGCTGATGTCACAAATTAATCTGTAATTTGTATGCGGACAATTAATCAACCGACTTCAATGTTCCTATCCACAGATGTTCCCACCTGGTATGATGGGCGGGCCAAACAGTATCCCGATGATGATGCCGGGCAACATGCCGGGCGGGCCAATGATGCCTGGCGGTAACATGATGCCAGGCGGCAACATGATGCCCGGACAAATGCCAGGCGGCAACATGATGCCCGGGCAAATACCAGGTCCTAATATGATGCCAGGTCAAATACCGGCTGGTAATATGATGCCAGGTGGTAATATGATGCCAGGCCAGATGCCAGGTGGTAATATGATGCCGGGGCAAATGCCAGGAGGGAATATGATGCCAGGAATGTTGCCCCCGGGTATGACGCCAACAGATGTGCCCCCGGAATGGCTGGCAGAATTCCAGGCTGGACCACAGTTCTGTCCACCGTTTCGGCAGCAGCAGTTTTGTATGCCGCAACCAAAGTAAGTTGACCTATTCGTTGGAACCATATACAACTATCCCATTAAGCCGTGAATAGCATCTGCTCGAAGCGAGGATTGATAAAATACTGCCGTTTATTTGGCAATGCCGCCAATATGGGGGAATTGGATTGTCACTAGACTTTCATCAGATCATGTATGGATAGAAGAACCTTGGAGTGCGCTATGCCAAAAGAGATCATTATAATGCCCACCATTATGAACAGGAATAATTTGTAACCCACTATTAAAAAAAAAAATGGCTGATGGCTGAGGCTGAAACTATGACTAGGGTTGAAGGTTCGTTTTCGGTTTGGGCTGAAAATAAATTTATTAATAACGCCCTAGTATATAAGTCAATAATAAAATAGTCAAGTTAACAGTCAGTAGTATTGTTATTTAAAAATAATTCTGTTTATTTTTTACGAATCAATAAATATATATGTCTAGTAATTCGCCAGAGAACTAAAGTCACAGACATAGCTCAGCGTATTAGCAAGCTGAAGTGGCAATGGGGCTGGACATATTTGTCGCAAAACCGATAACCGCTGGGGTAAACGTGTTCTAGAGTGGAGACCACGAATTCGCCAATGTAGCGTAGGGCTCCATGAGACTCGATGGAGTGACGATATACGTAGGACAGCTGGCGGTGGATGGAAGCGAAAAGCCGAAAATCGGGCTGAGTGGCGTGTCTTGGGAGAGACCTATGTCCAGCAGTGGACTACAAAAGGCTGATGATGATGATGATATGTAGGTATATGTCATTAATTAAAATTACATTTATGTATCTATGCTAATCTATACAATCAATCAAACGATCAAATTATTTTTTTTATTCTTTTAGTTTTAAAAAGTCAAATTTTAATGACACCCATACTAAGTGTATCGTACACCGATCGTTGTCTAAACTCCTATTTGGCCCGAGTCGGAAAGATTTATAGAAAGTTATTTTGTTGTCATTTATAGTTTAGGAGTTGTTTTTTTTGTCAGCATGCTGGGTATAGGCGGTTTCGGTCTAGGCGGTTTCATGTTTGGACAGCAGCTCGGGCCGCCGTTCCCACCGCACCAACAGCCGCCGGACGGTATGATGACGGTCAGTATTTCTACACTCGCAGTAATACCTACATAAAAAGTAAAATACATCTGAAAGGACATTTAACACAGCGCAAAGCTATAGGAACTAGATAACTGACAGACTACTTATATGACATTCGTATAATAAATACATGCCAACAAAGAGCTTGAGCTGTCGGTGAAGGAAAACATCGTGAGGAAACCACAGCATGGTGGTAGGGTACGTTCTAGTACTCGGCTGGCTAGCTACCACCCTCAAGTTGAAAGTCAGCCGCCAAGCACCTAACGGTGTGTTCCGACAGCCTCACTTAAGAGCCAGTTCCATTCCTGGCTCGTTGTGCTTTACGATCTTCGCCCACACCTTCACTTAACACCTGGTGAGTTGTGGTCAAACACCTAGGCTGTCAACAATAAAAAAAAAAGAATACTTACATGACATTCGTATAAATACATGCCAACAATGAGCTTGAGTGCCGGTGAAGGAAAACATCGTGAGGAAATCGTAGTGTAGTGGTAAGGTACTTTCTAGTACTCAGCTGGCTAGCTACTACCCTCAAGTTGAAAATCTGCCGTCAAACACCTAACTGTGTGTTTCGGTAGCCCTAACACCTAACTGTGTGTTTCGGTAGGTGTGTAGCGGTAGGTACTTGAGAGCCAGTTCCATTCCAGGCTAGGTGTGCTTTACCATCTTCGACCACACCTTCACTTAACATCAGATGAGCTGTCGTCAAATAACTAGCCTGTCAACCAAAAAAAAAAATGCCCTAGATTTCGTTTGTTATTAGGAAGTTCTAGGTAGCGATGCAATGGTCATGGACAGATGTTAGGTTAGTAGGTCCGATAGCCTCTCTTGAGAACCAGTTCCATTCCAGGTAAGGTGTCACTTAACATCAGGTGAGCTGTGGTCAAACGCCTAGACACACATGAAACAGCTTTTTCATTGAAAAATTACATTGAAGAAAATGTTACAAATAGCTGGCATTTTTCGTAATTTATGGATCTGTTCTATAAATAGGTATAAATTGTCTATAACGATGAACACGACGCCCTAGTTCTACCGCTCGACATAACTTTTGAAGTCTTCCATTATTCTTATGATATTTGTGTTGTCAACAGAGTCTGCAGCCTCCCACAACGGTCCCCGATCCTAAGGACGTGATTCTGCCGTCTCTATGGCGCAGTGCCACTGACCCCCGCGGTCGCACCTACTATTATCACGTAAAGCTGCGCCGTCCGCAGTGGCATCCGCCCCCGCCGCCGCCAGAACTAGGTATACTGGGTTACGCAAAACGGTAATACTAAGCCGAGAGGAGGTTATTGTAATCATCATCGTGAATAAGTTTTACTATGAAATACCGAAATAGGAAGTTCTATACGTTTTGTCGAAAAACAATACTTTTTGTTGTAAAAGCTGAGTTATGGTCAGGATTTCAGGGTTGCTCCCTTAATTAAAGTTATCCATGTAAACGATGAATGATAAGTACAATGTATCTCTAAGATTATTATCTCATTAGAAAATGTTAAATACGCTTAGCTAGAAATATAGTTTAATTGGACGCAAATTTTCAAGCCAGTGGTACCAAGAAAGTCACCTGCTACCATGCTATAGTTCTTGTTTCCAGCTAACACTTGACGAACTAGTAGAGCTAATCCAAAACGTATTGACATCACAACATGTTATTCCAGATGAGAGCTCCTCGGAAGAGGAAGAGGAGCAAGTGAACGCCTTGGACAGCCCCGTGGTGCGGAGACAAATGACCAAAGGCAAGATGGTGGAGGGAGTCGACGGTATCTATGAAGGTAAGCTGTCTGATGTATACCATCATCAGCATACAGGATTATAAGCTTATCTATTCTATCAAATGCTTTGCCGTAGTCGGTGTAGATAACATCTACTTGAGTTAGTTCCGACATGTATTTTGACAGATTTACGTTACGTAATAGAAGATTTGACGTCGTAGATATTACTCTTAAAAAATCCGTGCTGATGTGTGCTTAACAGATGAATATAGCTGTCGATAAACATTTTTTTCTTAGATCTTTGGAAAATGCGCAAAGTTTAGATATGGGACTGTAATTTTCAATGAAATCTTTTTAACACCCGACGCGAATTATATAAGTTTGACGTGTCTGTGTGTGTCTCTGTGGCATCATTGGTCCCTTTCGGAAGAACCGGTTTTAATTTTGTGAATTAGTCGGGAGTGTTCTTAGCTATGTTTGATGAAAATCGGTCTAAGATGGCCGCCGCCACAAAATGGCGGGTTGCATATTTTTTCACAACTCCCTCAATATGGGTATCAAATGAAAGGCCTTGACTAATAGAGTAATATACATCAGTCAGGGGGTTTTAATTTTTTTTATTTATCTTGTTTATGAATTAGCCAGAATGTAGTCATTTTACGCATCATTATAAATAACTTTTAACACAACTCTAAAATCGTAAAAAATATCAGATGCTCCATACATTTGATCAAAGTCGATGAGTTTTTGGTATGGATTTTTTCGTGGTCGATTTAAAGTTTTTAATAATAATGAGTACAATGGCCCCCTTTCCGCTTAGTTCACCTCAAACTTATAACCTTATATACGACCATGATGCAAGCACAGTGGTCTCACTGGATATCCTACAGATTTTTACGGGGCAAAATAACTATGTGCTAAGTCAGGATATAAGATATAAGAATATAAGTTTATCATTAAAAAAAATTGGTTACTTTTCACAAAGCGTCCTATAGCTTAAATCTAAGTAAAGCTATTGAACTATTTCAATTATGTACTTAAAAAAATAGGTACATATATGCTTTCCACCCACCTCACTGGAGCTACTATGCCAGCGGCCCAGAGCCTCGCTCTGGTACTTCAAGGAGCTGGGTTGGCTCGGGTAGAAAATCAAGTTGAAAATCTGCCGCAAAGTATCTAACGGTGTGTTCCGGCAGCCTCACTTGAGAGCCAGTTCCATTCCAGACTAGGTGTGCTTTACCATTTTCGATCACACCGTCACTTAACGTCAGGTGAGCTGTGGTCAAACATCTAGCCTGCCAACCATAAAAAAAAAGATGCTGGCAGGGAGAAATGCACAATACAGTCAGTACAGGACTCATCCCCCACTTTGAACAAGAATATGCTTAGAAAATTAATGCTCACACCTTTTTGATCTTATTGAAACGTATCATACTAGTATTCTTAAACTATCACTATTCCAGATACCCCGTACAAAATAAAAACTATCCTATGTCTGTCGTCATTAAGTAGAGATTTTAACTACCACGCGATTTTTAAATATTCTCAGTGATTAGAAAAGAAACAGCAAATGGTCTCATCCCGGAGCATGCCCTGCTCAGCATGAAGCCGAGGAAGCGCCGCCCGGGACTCGTCTCCGAAAGACCTATCAGTGTAAGTTGATTAATTATTTAATACGTCAATTAATATATTATTATTATTTTTATATACTTACTTACTATATTATGTATTATTTTTCTTATTAGTGTTACAACATGACAGCCCCGTTGGCTTATTGGTAGTGTATCTGCCTTGAGAGCTGTAGGGCGTGGGTTCGATTCCCACTCAGGGCAAACATTTTGTGAATAAACAAATGTTTGTTCTGTGTCTGGGTGTTCTGTATGTAGGTATTATAAGTATGTATTTACAAAAAAAAAAGTATGTATGTATTCTATCAGTTATCTGACTTCCATCACACAAGCTCTGCTTAGTTTGGGGCTAGATGGCGCTGTTTGTATAGTCCTACGATATTTACTTATTTATTTAAACATCTTCCGTCTGTTTCGTATAACCTATTGCGTTTTCTATTCTTAGTTGCCTTACCAAAGATTGCTCTTAGCGATAAGGCTGCCACTTGTGGCACTAGCACATAAGATTCTTTTGTTCTCTGTATTTTTTTTCTATTTTTAGTATGCACAGTAGTTTCTATCTGTATATCTATCTATCATATTATCTAGTTAGTTTTCATGCGGAGGTTCTAGATGGCGCTGCTCTATGTGCGTGATTCGGACTATTTAGTAGTAGTAAATCGTCTAATGGTTCTGTAAAGATGATAGCTCAGTGGTTAGCGCCGTCGGTTCACACGCCGAAGGGCGTCAGTTCAAACCCCAACAATGAGCTTGAGCTGCCGGTGAAGGAAAACACCGTGATGAAACTATAAGTATTTTCTTTTACTCTACTGGCTAGCACCCAATGGTGAGTTCTGGTAGCCTCACTTGAGAGCCAGTTAATATCCAGGTTAGGTGTGCTTTACCATCTTCGACCGCACCACCTGGTCTGGTCAAACACCTAGCTTGTCAAGTATAAAAAAGCGTGTTTTTCATTAGATATAATTATGTATAGTTTGATTGTATTAATTTTATTATAGTCAATATAGTATTTTCTGTCTTTGTCTAATACATAATATAGATGGCGCTTTTTCTTTTTTTTTCTTCATCACGAGATAATTATATCATTATTAATATAATTTCTGTTTGCCCGCAGTCCTGGATGTTATTGTATATTTTTTATTGTTTTTACTCACCAGCCTCGAACAGAAGAAGACAAGCTAGCCGGTCGGCTCGAGGTGAAGCGATACAAGCAGACGAAAGAGAAACTGCGCCGGCGGAAAGAGAAAGAGAAACTCTTGCAGAAAGTGCGCTTGCTTTCTTCTGGCAAGAACAAGGGGAAAGCTGACGAGGCTAAGGTATGTTGAAAATGAAATTTTAGTCTGAGTTTCAGATATCATCATCATCATCATCATTTCAGCTGTAGGACGCCCACTGCTATACATAAGCCTCCCTCATTGACTTCCACAAAGACCGGTTGGAAGCGGCTCACATCCAGCGCGTTCCTGCGGTATTTATTAGGTCGTCCGTCCTAGTCCGTAGTTTCCATAGTAAAATTAATAAAAAGCTTATCAAAATTAGTAAGCGACCACCAATATGCTAAATCTATTCTTTGTTTGATTCGAAAAACTAAAAGTAGGTATTATAAAATAAGCGAACATAATGTCTTATGTCCACAAATGAATTGAATATAAACGGTTTCAAGGGTTTTGGTATGTAAAAATAGGTACATGTCTATTACCAAAATTTAATTTTGATAATAGATATGTACCTTTTTTTACATAAAGATACATTTAAATTTTTTTGTACCACAAAAATACACTTGATTTGGGGGTAGTCTAAAACATCACCAGAGGTAACGAGGGGGTTAAAAGAATTGCTAAAAACATACGTGATTCATGGACGACCCCTAATTGGTGTGAACAATGAAGTGGCGTTTCTCTTCGAGGTCTTACAATCGCTATAAGGCGCTGAAACTCGGAATAATTAATTCTACGAATAGCATGTGCTTAACACAATTATTTTTTCATTCATAGCTGGTGGACCTGATGGATTCTGATAGCGACGAGGACGATGAGGAAGAGGAACCCACTGTCCCCGTCCCCGAGCCTGAGCCCGTCGTTGAGGAGACTTCGTCCCCCGAGCTCGTCCCGGACGCGTCCCCCCTCCCCGTCGTGGACTCCGCGGAGATAACGCGGAGAATCAAGGAACAGTTCAGAAGCAGCATGGCGCGCGTTATGGTACAGCATCTCAATCCGTACCGGCACTCTGAGGCGCACGCCGGCCGCATCACGTGCACGGCGGACTTCAAACATTTGGCGAGAAAGGTGAGATATTTTCACGTTTTATTTGAAAGAAAGAAAATTGTTTTAATTCGTAACCAACCGTACACAAGCACAAAACAAACTAATAGAGACAAACAGTTACAAAATAGGGGCACACCTCAACATAATACTGGTGGTATATGATGATGATACCCTCTTGCTGACATTTTAAATTTGTTGTGTCTCTATGTCAATTCATATCTTTTTATATATGTTTTGTCTGTAGTTATTAGTTGTATAAAAAAAGTAAAAAAGTAATCTTATAAAAAACTATTGCAGCGATACACAGACTTAACTTAGCCATATTTGCTTAATATCAGGCGGAATGGCGGTTAAACGCAAGCCTATCTTATAAAATAAAAACTTCGAATAGTAAAATAAAGTCTAGGGCATCGCTGCTTTGACGCTCATTACTTTGAAACTTTCGATAGTTAGTCTTACATCCCTGTAATTTCGCTAGCTGCAGTACCCTTTAAACCGAAACACACAGTTTACACACTACTGCTTGACGATGTCCTGCTAAAATGATCTACCACCAAGTAATGATTATTCTCACTGTTTTTTTATTTTTCACCAGCTGACTCACTTCGTGATGTTGAAAGAGCTCAAACATTGCCGCTCTGTAGAAGAATTGGTAGTCACCGACTCCGTCCGATCCAAGGCCAAAATGTTTGTCAGAAAGTACATGGCCAAGTTTGGGCCAGTCTACAAACGACCGCCCGAGGAGGCCGACTAACGTAAAACCTCCATACCCACCGAGACTCGTCGGTGAAGGTATAAAAACTCGTGTGACAGTGAAAGAGACAGGAGATAAATTATATGTGAGTGTAAAGTGATATGAAACGCTTATTCTGTTTATTAAGTGCGTGTGGAATTCGTTGCAAATTTATGTATACAGGGTTATACATATGCTTGGGGTGTATTAAGCCAAAAAAAGGTTGACAGGATAGAATACAACTTTATTGTTTATGGTACAATTTACTTTGTTTCACCCGCGTAGTTCCCGTTCCCGTGGGAATACAGGGATAAAAAGTAGCCTATGTCACCCGGGGATAGTGTAGCTTGCCAACGGTAAAATAATTTTTGAAATCGGTCCAGTAGTTTCGGAGCCTATTCAATACAAACAAACAATCAAATCTTTCCTCTTTATAATAGTATAGATAGACTAACAATCGATAGATAACATAAAACACTTAAAAAAAAAGACAAAATGATAATAATATTGTCGCGATTATAGCTCAGTGTTTATCGCAGTCGGATCGCATGCCGAAGGGCGTGGGTTCTAACCCCAACGATGAGCTTGAACTAAATAACATCGACAAATTTATGGTAGTACAACGGCGGCCATGGAAAGTGGCATAATTCGGAAATTTAAAAATCTCGTAAGAAATTTCCATAGAAAAAAATTGTTGGTCCTCCCCTAATCAGTTGAATATTTGTTTTGTTAATATAATTATAAATTGTTATTTATGCTGAAAGCAATGAACTTTCGGCTTTGTACACTCCTAGCTTATAACCTTGTATATATGGGATATTTGTAATCAGTCGGCATCCTTTTAATGGCATATTCAGTACATTAAATATAACAACTTTTGTTCGCCTTCTATTAATAATTCGTATATTTTTCTCCCATACAATATTAAAAAAATATTTGTCCGGTCTAAACAAAAGTAACTCTATACTCGCACGATAATGCGATGAACGAGAGTTTTGGCGGGAACGCGGGAAGATTCGTGTCGCTCCGTTGTATTTTTTTCCTAAACTAGTGTTTTGTCGAGTGTTTATGCATAAAAATGGTGGTGTTTTATTCATAAAGCGAGTGTGGGAAAATGATATAATGTGGTGAAACATGAGTTTTCGTGTTGCTTCCAAAATTCATTCGCAGCTTTATAGTATAGTCGCCACTACTTTACTAAAGCATGACTGAACTTAACTGACACGAACTGGACTTGACTAAGACGACTTTGACGATAGCTATAGCTAAGATACAGCAGAAATAACACTTAAGACAAGGCAGTATGGCTTTATAGCTTTAGCTTGCCCGAAGGGGCAAATTATTAAAAAAAGAAAAAAAAAAGAAGATGAACGAAGCGTCTACGCAAAAGACCTAAGAAGTGTTACAGAGTATCACAAAAAGTTTAATTATTATTTTTTGGCATAATTATGTACTCGTATTGTGTTTAGGCAAAGGTTGTAGGACAAAAGTTGTTCGTTTTATTGTACAAAATATGCCCTTTAAAGGATGCTGACTGGTTAACATTCCTGTATACGCGCGACAAATTAATACTAATTTATCAAATCACGTCATCCCATTAGTTGGTTTGGATCTCTGTTTAAATCATAAACAATTATATTCATCTAACAAAGTTGAGCTGTGTAGAACGGCATAGACAACCCTTAGTACAAAAAAAAAATTATCGTAAAATAATTTTTATGTTCCACATTTTTACGTATGAAAAAAACCTTCTTACGTGATAATTATGGTTTTAATTTTATTTAAAGAAAACATTTCTCTTTTTTGTGCTAGGGGTATTACTTAATGCGTTTATTAGTCAATATAATTCTACTTTGTTAACATTATGCCGTTCTGCCTATCTCATCTTCGTTTGGATACTGTGACCAATGCTTTGCCAAAAGCGCAGGCGACTTGGATGTTTGACACCGCGATCAATTATAACCTAAGCAGGTTTATAAGCTTGGGATGTAGTAAGCCGGAAGTGGATCAATCGTGTATTCAAAACAGTAGCTCTATTTTTTTTTGTAAATGTAATGAGACGAACGAGACGCTATATTGATGGTAAGAGATAAAATATGTCAATAACCATTGCAGCGGTACACAGAACTTATAAGTAGCATAACAAAGTCAAGGGCGTCGTTGCTGTGGCGTTTACTTTGAGACTTTCGATGGTCAGTCACAACAGCCCTGTAATTTCCTCTCAAACCGAAACACATTAATGTTCAAACATCACTTTTTGGCGGCAGTGTATCTGGTACTGCGGTGGTACCTAATTAGACGTTAACTAAATAAAATTTGGCCATGGCTAAACTTTTTCTATGGAACAGTCAGCAATAGTAAAGTTGTGCCTATAGTAAATGTTGTTTATAACGATGAGTATTATATCAACTTTTCGGCTTAGCATACCTCAGCTTATATAACCTTGTAAATACGCCTTAAATGCGTCACAAATTGCCTTAAATTTCAGTGCTCACACGTACGCTAATAAACGACACCATTATCTAATGTTACACTTTTGAAAATGTGTCGTAACGTTATAACTGTATGGTTGATTTTATGATTGATTGCTTATATGCAAATGTTAGCCACGATTTCAGTACTTTTTCTTCCAACAACGTCAATTATAGTTCGGCCTGCATTTTATATGTCTAACCAAGTAAATAAGTAAAGAACATAGAAACTGAGGCCCTAGTGTATAGATTTACAAGTATTTGTTCAAAACCCATAGAAAAATGTATGGTAACTAGGACAGCGCCCCTGGCGGGAGTATATGTAAACTGCGGTTTCATACATTTTCTACGCGTCCAGTGACAAAATTAAAAACTGTCATGCTATTTTTGTTCATGCATTTTAAAATACAAAAGGAACATGATTGTTTGTTGTTTACTAAGCAAAACGATGTATGAAACTTTAAGTCGTTAAGAAAAAAAATATCCTAGTAAATTTCACACTGCGCTATCTATCCCCAAACTAAGCAAAGCTTGCATTATGGGAACCAGATAACTGATAGAATACTTAAATACTTTTCTTTGTTGTAAATACATACTTGTAAAACATACCGAACTTCCACACATGGAACAAAAATTTATTCTCGTCACACAAATATTTGTCTAGGGTGGGAATCGAACCCACGTAATACCAGTAAAGCTGTACTAAAATAGTGGCAATGATGTATAATGGAACGGATTCAGAGTGAACAGATGTTTCAAATTAAATGTATATTTATGTTTTATATAAATTGAACATCGTTTATTACATCATTGCGTTATCATATCTGACATTTGTAGAGATTCTAAAAACAGTATTATATGCTAAAACGCGCAACACTCTTTCTCAATACATGGAACGTAAATACTTACGTCAGAAAAAGTTACCTCTTTTATGTCGTGTAAAACGATTAATTCGAAATTATGCAGAAATATCAAAGTGTGGCAAAAATAGTTGATTAGCTTAAAGTACAAGCCACACTGCTCACTAAGCTAACGATAGCTTACTAAGCGAGCTAAGTAAGCTAAACTATCTAGATTCTCAGCTCCTCCTTCACACAACGGGTGACAATTGCTATTTCACTAAAAATAATAATATCGTTGTACATTTCACACAGCGTCTACTAACCCCAAACTAAGCAAAGCTTGTACTATGGCCACCAAATAACTGTTACAATATGTACTTGTAAATACAATATAATAGACACATAATACCCAGACACAGAAAAAAAACATTTATCGTCACATTAATGTTTGCTCTGATGGGAATCGAACCCACGCCCTACAGCTCTTGAAGCAGATCTACTAAATAAGCTAACAGAGTATGTACACCTATGTTAGCTAAGCTTTGTCAATCTGGGCCAACGAGAAAGAAAGAGTAGGTATATACTACCCTTTTGTTTTTCTCAGTTCGTCTTGTACGTATAAAATCGATGTGTATGAAATATATATAACACGTAAATTTGAAAGAGTAATGTGTGTTTTTGTATAATGCGCATCTTTTTTTTTAATCAATAGGATGTAACATGATTTCGAGATAGTTTTTAATTGCTTAAAACTCGATAAGGTGTTGAAAATTAGCCACTGTTTTTCCACTTCAATCGTTCTTTTTTATCTGCAGCGCTTGTTATCTCACTCAACTCGCTAGCTAGGGATGCGCCGATTTGATTCTCAAATAGATAGTTTTCTTTTTTTTTTACGAGCTATTTATCTATGATAGTAATTAAAAAAGGTCGTATCGCTAGATACAACCTTTTTCGATACGGGTGTCATAATGTAAACTATGTTGTTGAGCTCGAATACGAAGTTAAACTAAGCTAAGAATTAACAAGGTGTGATCTTACATATTGACGTTCTAAGTACACAGTATTATAAATAGTTTCTATTACTACTGTTTTTAAGTCGACTGACATGTGTTTCTTATTGATAGTGTAAAAAAAAAATAGATGAATCGTATTATTGTTTTAATAATTGTGCTTGTACCTATATGGATTCTGTAAGTTATATAATATGACATCTAGTACACTTGGTGTGATCTTATATTTTATACGAATACATGTTTTGTAAAGGCAACAAGATGTGGGATTAACTCAGCAGTTTGATACAAGCAACTTTGACCAACTTAGTATTAAAAAGCACATTTATGATTTTGTCTTTCTATCCCATTTGTTTGTTTTGCATACATAATCGAATTGACTTAACATAAAATAAGAGGTTTTAAAAAAAACTACTAAGTAAATGGTGTTTTGGCGGGAACGCGGAACGAGTAGTCTCGCCGCATTGTATTTTTTTCCAAAACTAGTGTTTTTTCGAGTTTCTATGTATAGTTGTTTTATTCGTAATGTATCGAATTACGAGCGCGAGTGTGAAAAAGTGATTTAATGTGGTGAAACATTGTGGTGCTTTTCGTGTTGCTTTCAAAACTCCATCGCTTTAGTAAGTCGCGACTACTTGACTAAAGCATGACTGGATTTGACTGACACGGGCTGGACATAACCAAGAGTGGACTTTTACTACTTTTTAACTTTTGAAACTTGATAATATCAAAACATTTGACACTGGCAAATGTACAAAATGCTACGCCAAAATCAAAGAAGAACGAAGTAAATAGATTTTTTTCATTCTTATTTGAAAATGGAGCCATATTTTTTTTTTAATGACTCCAGTGTCACTCGAAATGATGTAAGGATTCTAACGATACTCTATACATCCACATGTGTTTCGGCATTGAAAAGTTATGGTGGGATAAAGAAACACATACATATATGAACCAATGCAATTTAAAACAGGCAATAAAAATGAATTGCGTATACAAAATTTCGTGTCGATACTGTATGTCCTAGAAGAGTTCCTTCGTCAGAAGCCAATCCTGGGTGTAGGATCAGGTCATGCTCACCATAAAAATCATTTGTCATTAGAACTGCACCAACATCAAACTTCAACTTCGTAGGATAAGAGAAAACGGTTCTTATTCAACTTGCAAATACATTGCCAGTCAAATAAAAACTTATAATAAATTTGAGTTTTTTTTGCCTTTCGGCAATATTGTATTATAAATACTACTTTTCTTGTCTTTTCAATTTAAATCGTTTATTTGACGTTTATGTAAAGCAACTTTGATACCAAAACAAAACAGATATGCTTTCTAATCTAAACGAAACTAAGTTACGTCGTAATCAGACGCTGAGGTAGAATTGTAATAAAATCAAATTTGAACCGTATATTGAGTTACGTAGAGTAGAAATTCACGTCGCTTAGAACGAATTGCTGCGTCGCTGTTCCAAATTTAACACGTGCAATATGAAGCCATAACTTACGCAATATACGGTTCAAAATTGCTCGTATAACAGCTCGGTTGTTTTATACAACTTTACCATTTTGTGGCAATGCAATTATGTAAAATAAAAACAGTTTCATGAAAAGCTATATTTACTAATTCACTTCTAGTATTGTTTCTCATAGTATGTATGTATAGTGAAATTGTGACTGAGACAAGCTTAATTAATATTATGTACAGATCTATGGCTAAAATATTTTTAAAATTGATTTTAGATTTACCTACTTATCCTGTGTTTCTGTAATATTCCAAAAACTTGCAAGAGTGTTCTCGAGTAATAGTTATTATTTATATTGAATCACAATCAAAATGAACAAACCAAACAAACAAAAAAAATATCAGAATGACGTATGCCATGAAAGTATACAAATTATATGTACCCACTTATACTGTGCTTATAATTAAATCGAACTGTTTCCTTATAAGCTATAACTAAACCTCTACTTATAAACGTTGCTTAAAGTTAATCTATGTTCATACACGCATGACATTGTGTGTCAGAGAGAAATTTACAGAGCGTTCTGAGTATTGGTTAACTTTGAACGACGTTTCTAGGTGAGATTTCCGTAGTGTATTTTGACTTCTGTACCTTCTATACAGGGTTATAATCTTGGAGTGTACCTACTAAGCTGAAAGGCGGTAAATCTATCATCTTTACGAACAATTTTTACTATTAATAAATAAACAAACGTAAAAAAAAATCTGCTCGATAAAGTTCGTTGAATCGTTGACCGAATGTAATGTTAACTTTTTACTCAATTCCAGAACTTAGCCCAGAGTAAAAGTTTCATAATGATGAGTACTATGACCTTTCGGTTATGTACAAGTACATCAAGCGCTTATAATTATAATATATCTGTAGATTTATATAATTACATATTAGTTGCATCGTTACTGCACAATTATATACCCCATATATAATTGATTGATTCAGGCGTTACTTTGCGGAAGTTCATTTTGAATGTTCAATGTTTATATTTAGTTTATTTCCGCTTAACAGTCGTTCCAGTTCCAACAGTGACGAGGAGACTTAAATTAAACTAATTTTACACTGCTTATTAATTAAAAACCCTAATCTTACTTAAAATCTAAAACTCATAAACTTAGAAATATACTTAATTTGACTAAAATTAAATTAAAATTACAAAAAATCTAATTAAAATAATCAAGAATCCTCCTCTCTGCAGTAACCACTTTGTCAACCCCATATACCCATTTGTTGCCCCATATATAATAATGTTGTCCCTTTGGGTAAGGACTTCTCTTGCATAAGTTTCGTTGCGGGTAAATTGCGTTTTTCTAAGAATGATCTGTTTTTTTTGGCGATTTAGGTGTTGTATTTTGGCTTAGTACTACCGTTGCGTAAATTCTGTGCAGTAAATCGTATAATATGATTATGTTAATAAATTTTATCTGAAACTTGATCGAGTTCCTCCATGGAAGATATATCTAATCACAGTATAAGTACAAATTCCATGTATGCGAGGTTTTAGAAGTACCATTAGCACAAAAATTATCGAAAAGAAATATTTAATAGAATGATTTTTTTATATAGAGGAATAATCCGATATCGCTGTTACAGTTTTTTAAAGGTACATAAATTATATGATTTTTACATTCGACTATATATAATGTATTTATAGATATTTTCTTGTGCTAGGGGTACCAACCGATCTAACGATAAGTTAAGAATATTTAAAACGTGGACATTATAAAGCAGGTGGTCACCTCGTTACTCACTTTAAAAAAAGGTTATTTATCACAAAAACAGTGAATGAAATCCTATTTTTTTTTACACTTATGTAGCCTTAAAAATTATGAAATTATTGACTATTATTGATCACGAGCTGTTTATTTGAATTAATTAACTATATACATTGTAAATATATTTTTGTATATAAATCGAGTGATAGTTAAGTCTGTTCAAGTTATAAGTACCTAGTTATTTTTATTTTTAAATTGTAGCAGTGATGAACTTTGTGAACATTCTGATAGTAAAAATTAATAGGAACGCTATGTTATTTTTGTCTTTGGCTAACTGACACAAAAACTTGGCTGCAGGATTGTGCCCTAAAGTTAAAGTTGTAGTAAAACTTTGTAGCTGTTAGAGAAGTTAAAACGGAAAGTGATTTCACTAGGATTTTTTTATATTATGTCAAAGTACACCCCTATAGCTTAGGTCACATCCTGTGACCTTTTTCAAGGAATGTAGACGGCACGGCGTAGGCACTGTTCCCACGTCTTGCTTCACAACATTAATGGAAGTTTCCGAATGAATAAAGTGTTTATTTTCAGCATGTTCACAAAATTCTGTGAGAGCCTTAGGTATGATGCGATGCGACTCGTGCGAGATTTTACGTAAGTTAGTGTATTGTACGATTGTGAAGTTGGCAAGAGACGCAAGCCGATGGAACAAATAAAAAACTATTTCTTTTCTACATTTTTCGTTTTATTGACGTTTATAATCTCTACACAGTATAAAACAAAGCCGTTTCACGCCGTCTGTACGCTTAGATCTTTTAAACTTCGTAACGGATTTTAATGCGGTTTCCGTCAATAGACAGAGTGATTTAAGAGGGAGGTTTATATTTTATGTATTATCGTATATGCACCATATTAGTGCGATGCCGGGGCAGGTCGCTAGTTCATGATAAAATGTTATCTATTATTTTTTGTTTTTGGCATTGCACGTTGAGCATTTTAAAATGTTTTATGATAAATCTAATTAAATAAGCCCGTGCCATAGTCAAGGTCTCACATGGTCAAAGTAGAGTGGTCATGCCCAAGTAAGGTAGCGGCATCTTTGACGAAGTTTAGGAAGCAAAACGGAAAGTCAAGTTCACCATATTATAATATTACTTCTCCACGCTCAAACGCGTAATTCGGTACTTTATGAATAAAATTATACTATTTAAACACACACAGAACACTCGAAAAAAATAAGGAAATAATACAAAGCAGTGACAAGATTTTTCTGTGTTCCCGCCAAAAACAACACGAGACACTTAGTGGAATGACATTGTCAGGCGCGATAGAAATTATATAGGTTTGTAAACATTTTTAAGTGATATTATCGCATACAATTTTAAACGTGCGTTACAGATAGTAGGTATTATGCACGTGAATAAACACTCGCTCGCCATAATCCGCACCCAGATTTCTTAGATAAATTCTGATTAAAACAAACAAATGAGTAACTATTGAATCCACATTTCCAACTTTTTTTAGTGTAGGTGCATACCAACATATAGGTAATTATTATACTCTTACTGGTAGGTATATTGGTCTACGGATGAAATTATTTCTCCTTTGTATCTAGCCTATTTATAGTTGGGTACTGCTCTAATACTGTTGTATTTAGTTTGAGAAGAATTGAAAAATGTCCGAAAACTGAGACAAAGCCCGAGCGTAACTACTAAAAGCGAAACAATTATTTTCTTACATTTACGTATAGTTTTTTTCACAACTTTTATTCTAGTATTACGCTAATTAGTTACCTACTAACACGTGTGTTAAGTGACGTGACGCAGGTGCTACTGATAACAATCTCGATTTTATTGCGTTTGCTGCTGTCTCCAGAACTCTTCTCTATTTTCCAGAAATCTAATAGCTTCTTCTGCTTGCTTCATCACTATGTCGTTCTTTTTGTCTGCGATAGCCAGGTCTGGGTTCTTGAGTAGATTCTCTAAGTAGATCTTATCTGACATTAGTTGCCCAAGGGCCGGACGGGAAGATTTTGAGGAGGAGCGCTTTGTTTTCTTCTTAACAGCGGCAATGGCTGAAGGCTTGACGGAACCAATTGTGTTTTCGATAGCTTCCTGAAAAATAATAGAAAAACCACTCTTTATATTCTGACATTGCAACACAAATAGGTATATAGCGTTCGAGGAATGGCAACGTACCTAATTTTATGAAACAAACTAGCGATCCGCCCCGTCTTCGCACAGATATGCAATGTAGATACCGGTGTGTCAAAAATAAGAGTCATATAAATTTCCAACTTCTATTTTGCATCCTTAGGCGGGATTTAAAAAAATCCTTTCGTAGTTCTTAGTGTCTACACAAATGTTCCTTCGGTGACGATGGTGTGCCTACGTCATTTGTGTAAAATTGCATGCATTGCATTGCATGCTCTACCGGTTTCAGCTGTGCGTTGATCGAGTAGTCAGCCTGTCAGTTTCTTCTTTTATAGATAGACAGTGTGGTCGAAGATGATAAGTACACCTAGCCTAGATGGATCTTAAGTGAGGTTGTCTAATCACGCTGTTAGGTGCTTAGCGAGGAATTTTTAACTTGAATTAGAAAAATATTTTTTGTGGTAGCTAGCCGGTCGATTTTGTAGCGATGATAGCTCAGTGGTTAGCGCGGTAGGTTCGCATGCCGAAGGGCGTGGGTTCAAACCCCAACAATGAGCTTGAGCTGTCGGTGAAGGAAAACACCGTGAGGAAACCATAGTATGGTGGTAGGGTACTTTCTAGTACTCGGCTGGCTAGCTACCACCCTCAAGTTGAAAATCTGCCGCCAAGCATCTAACGGTGTGTTCCGGCAGCCTCACTTGAGAGCCAGTTCCATTCCAGGCTAGGTGTGCTTTACCATCTTCGACCACACCTTTCACTTAACATCAGGTGAGCTGTGGTCAAACAACTAGCCTGTCAACCATAAAAAAAAAAAAGTGTAGGTACAAAGAATTTAGTTGTACACATGTCAATGCGTAAAAAAATATTTATAGGTAGGTATCAGATAATGATGATAGGTCGTTCTTGTACTTACTTATCCAAGTTTATTTTATACGATAGTATAAATAATAATTAAGTATGTAGTTACCTACCTATACAATTTTTATCATAACGTAGATATAATTCTAATGATTACAAAATGTATAATCATTGGAATTATTAACTTACAAAAATATTAACCTACAAGTTATGACAAAGATTTTGTGAGCGTTCTTTGGGATTAAATTAGGGAATGAATTGGATTTAGTCTAAGGGTTAATCTATTAAGTCCCCTGAGAGATTAATGTACTATATTGTCCAGAAATTCACTTAGTGTCGTATTTAAGACCCGACAGTATTTAGAATGTTAATATCCTCGATCTCATTTACTAGTGTAGGTATATCAAGATAAACAGTCTAATTGTCATGCTGACTTGAACATAAAAATCGATGCCCACTATAAAAACACGTTCCTTATTCATTCTGTTCTGCTTTCGTTGAAGTGTGATGCATTTGAAGCCGAGGTGCGCAAAAAATAGATAAAAAAATGTCATCAGAAATCGTAACAATGGAAGAACATCTTCAGAGATTTATAAATCAAATTGCCGTAGAACAAAAGTTTGAATCTTTTGATACAAAGATTACTCCGGTATCCTCGGGAGGAGCCAACTATACCTCAAACCTATTTAAGATAAAAATAACTCACAATGGCGGAGATGACCTCAATTTGTTCGCCAAGGTTGCAGCTCTGAACGAGAATATACGGAATCAAGCAGTATTTCAACCTTTCGACAACGAACGCATATTTTATACCGAGTTGATGAAGACCTACAGGGAGATAGAGGAAAAGCATGGCGTGTCTGAGAAAGAGAGGATGAAATTTTGTAGATATTACGGCGCTGAAAAAACACTAGGCCGTGAGATACTAGTCCTCGAGGACTTGACTAGCCAGGGATTCGGCACAGCGAACCGGTTTGAGTCAGTGGACTGGGCGTACGCAGCTGCAGCTGTCACAGAGCTCGCAAAATTCCATGCACTATCGATGACTTTCCAACACGAGCGTCCTAGTGAATTCAAAAAGTTTACAGCACAATCTCGTAACGGGTTTTTTGAAAAAAGCGAATACATTGATGCCATGTTCAATGGTGTGGTTTCATCAGCTTTGTCGGCAGTGCGTAAGGAGAACAAAGAAAAGTTGGATAATTTCTTCAGAAAACAAGACACAGTATTATATTTCAATGATTTATTCAAACCGTTGAGCTGTAATGTGATCTTGCACGCGGATTTCAGGCCTAACAATATGGTGCACAGAGTACTAAACGTAAGAAAATACCACTCATTTTTAAATTTATTTGAAATAGTTTACAATATCGAACGATGCTATTCACTAAAGTTAAAGAAAACGCGTCGCTTGCAATGACTCCCACCTCCAGGAGATATGATAAAACCAAAGATTTTAAGTTTTCCTAAAAATAATTCATATATATTTATATCTACTTCACTAACAACAGAAACAATGCCTACGTGTGTTTGAGAGTGTGTGTGTGTGTGTGTGTCAGAGAGGGTGTGTGTGAGAGAGAGAGTGTGTGTGTGTGTGAAAGTGATATGCATCTGAACCATAGCCAGGCACACATATTATGTATAATAAATACAAATATTGTATAATATGCTCAAAGATTCATGAAGTTTGCTCTATAAACCGTCTTAAAATTAATCTTCCTTCTGTTTACAGGATGGTACCATTGAGTTGATACCTTTAGACTATCAGACGATCCAAGTAGGTAGCCCCGTCGTTGATCTGCTCTATTTTATTTTTACCGCCACGGATGGTTCATTCAGAGCAAAGTATTATAAAAAAATACTCAATCATTACTACGCAGAGCTCAGCGCCATACTTGCGAGATTTGGCCTGAATGTAGAAAATGAATATTGTAACAAGACTTTCGAGTTCGAGCTGAAAGAGGTAAGCAATTTTTAAATTTTATTACAAAAATTACTTGGTAAGTGTTTGACAGCCATCTCGCCTGATAAAAATGTACGCTTTGGCTAGAAGAACCCGATTTTTTTGAAGTTTTGTATCGATTGTATCTATCGGGGAACACCTACTCGGTTAGCAAATTTCATTGTTTACTGGTTCGTAATAATATAACTCTTTATTAAGTTATTTATTTAACATTAAGGTTAGTGAAAAATCTCATGACACTTGCAACGATCCAATTTTTATTGAGCTCTTCTTCCACAGAAATTGCCTTTTGGTTTGTTGACTTCGGTGTTAACGCTGCCTGCGTTAACGATACCTGAAAACTAAGCCCCGGCGATGGGAGAAGATTTCACCAAGTTGGCTCTGCAGCCTACTGGCGAACTGTACGCTCAGAGACTCAATGAGGTTGTTGACGACTATGTTACAGCGGGAGTTTTGGTGTAAAAGAGCTACTAAACTAGTGTTTTCGGTATAATAATATGGTATAACGATTTTTTAAATGTCCTCATAAAAGTAACCTATTCATGGCTATGCACTACTATGCAGGTATGTTTTTATTTAATAAAATAAACTTAAAAGTAAACTACTAATGCTACGCTTTAAACTTAATAAATATTATGATCTTATATGTGAATTAGCCATAAATTGTTTAATTGTCCCAAAATCCTTCTATAATTCACTAAGAGCTATACAAGAAAGTAGAGCCGAATCGTTGCGTATGATGTGTTACACATCATTCTTTCAAATGTGCATCAAGAATTATATGTTACCTTCATAATGTTGAATTACAATGTATAACATTACACAATTCCTATACAATTAATAATATAACCTATACAATTCCATATACATTTTTATTCTTCTCTATAAATAAACTTTACTATTATTATTGAATATTCCATTTGATTGGTAAAACATGACGTTTCACAGTTTCACTCGCGGTGACAAATTTATAAGGACTTTTTATTTGTCCGAGACTAAGTAGTGTATGTCATAGAATAACTACTTAAACGTCGGTGAATCCGTTTTTCCATTGTTGTGAGAAACCACATAACACATTTGTGTATTTATAACAATTAAAGTTGGACCCGTTTTTCCATTGTTGTGTGAAAGCACATAAAACATTTGCGCATTTATTATAATAATTAAAGTGTTTCTAGTTGCCATGGCATCCTTCAAAATAGCTACTTTTCAAAGGTGCCTGTAATCAGATCAAGTTTTGATCTGATCACTGACACCTTTCGAGTATTTGTCATATACCTGAGCTTTCTGGACTCCGAGTCTGAAGTCACTTAAATCAGGTCTCTGACGCAGCCCTCGATGGTAGTGCACCAGACTCATTTCAAACTCCCCGCAGTAGTATAGAGCCTCCGCCTTGCGTAGCAGCGCTTTAGCATCTTTTGGGTCCAGCTTTAACGCTGCTTCAGCATCGTTGAGAGCGGAGCGAGGCTCTCCAAGAAGCAGGTAGCACTTGCTTCGGGCCACGTAAGCTGCTTTTTCTTCTGGAGCTAGTTCAATGGCCTGAAATAAAAAAGTTTAACCTTAAATTTGTAATTATACATCTCGGATATTTTGCAATTACTCATAGATATCGTATCGTTAATTATCTATTGTTACATTGTTTTACGAGTATTTATCACGTTTATTTAGGTATAAGTACACGAATTAGCTAGTTATTTTTAGGTACCTATCTAGATACTCGTAAATAATGTCTATTATTTTTACTCGTCATTAATTTATGATTATTATTGTTGATGTAAGTATAAAAATTATTTCGCAAGTTTGTACGATAGCTCAAAAGTTACAATTTAAAAAATAAATTGTCAGTTGCATCTGGTGATACTACGCCTAGTAGGATTTCCCAATTAAATTCAGGCAATTTCTGCCGCTATAATAACTGAGTTTCATAAATAGTTGTCTTATAAATATGTATCCTGAATTCATAGTATTTTTTTATCCGTTATTTAATAAATATATAACTCCGAGTAATATTATATTATGTTTTCAATGACACGACATACATTTGATGCGTTACGAATTTTTTTCGAACCCACTTTCATGTTTCACATTACCCTAAAAATTATCTCAAAAATTTCATGTGATGATGATTATCACCTTTAAGTCTGAATTAAAAGTTGACAGTAGTTCCCCAGTTTGGTACAAAAATTTTACAAAAAAAATGTTTTATTGTATAGCGAAATGCTGCTCTCACTGTAAGCTAATTGAGAGCCAAGAGCCATCTGTATTGCAATGTTTGCGACTTGTGAATTGACCAGTTAGGAAAGTGACGTGTCAGAACGCAACATAAAGCAATGAGCGTCGACATCGAAAACGATGAGGAAAACTGAGGACGCACTGACTAACCTTACTGACAAATAGCACCGCTGTTCTATATCTCTCTCTCATCATCTCAGCCCTCGCTAACGCCAACAATGTTCCAGAATCAGCCTCTTCAGGCAACTGTAGTGCGTTGCTTCTCTCTGCTTTGTCTTTTAACGAAAGCGAGTGCTTGATATCCTTAGAACCCATCACCACTGCAGCAGCTCGGTCCTTATCCGTATAAAGCTCTTCTTCGCGCCGCCTTCGCTCTCGTTTTGGCTTCCGTTCTCGCCGTTTCCTCGGTTTTGGAGACTCCTTTCTATCTTTAGCCGAGTGTTTGTCTTCTACCATTTCAGCTTCGCCCTTGTCGGTCACTGGAGCGCGCTTGCTGATGGAAGCCTTCTGTACCGGTTCCTCTTCTTCTTCATCTCCGATGCCGACGCGGACAAAGCTTTGCAAGAATTCGGCATCTTTGGTCGGCCCGAGGATGGACCGAGCCTGGGCTTTTGCGTTTTCCACCATGAGTTCCATCTCGGCGAGAGGTTTGCCGCAAGTGTGATGTAATATGTGGCGTGTGACGAGGTGTGAGTATCGACGCCCGAGCTGTAGTCGTCATGGCGACTGAATGTGTTTTCGCACTCACTTAGACTCACACTAGTGATGCTTGGAGCGAGTTGTGGAGAGCACGTATGGCTGAAGTCGAAACGGCTCGTCCGCTCCTAAACTTTTAGTTTCTCTTTTTTTCTAGGGTATTTACAGAACACTTGGCTATTCACATATAATTAGTATATTAAATTCATAAACAAATTAAGGTAATATTTCCGAAAATAATTAACCACTTGTCTTATTGGATAAATCGTGGCCATAGTGAAAGTTGTTCACAATGAAATATAATGACATAAAACACATAATTACCTACTACCATACCTAATGAAAAGTAGATACACATATTACATATAAATATTTAATATATCTTTATGTACATATATTAAATATTTGGAAAGGCAAGATCTTCTGTACATATTTGACTGTGGAGTGAAATCAATAATCGTTTCAGAAACAGACTAAATATGTTTACTTTGATGATTATTTAAAACTTATAGATTATTAAATTACTAATATATGCAAGTATATACAAGTAACCCTGTGTACGTGTCTATTTTTATTAAATGCAATATTGTGGTGCTTAGTTTAACACTAAGTATATTGAATATCAATTTAACTCTACCTTGTTCAAAGAGTTATGCGCGCGGTCGTAATTGCCGTTTTTCAAGTGTCCCGTGGCCTCGTCACGATGTTTCTTCGCCTCCACGGGATTGCTGGTAGGAAGCTCTGGCTCTTTGCCGCGACCCATAATTTCAAATCTAGAAAATGGAATTAGAACAATTAAAAGGTGAGATGTAACGTGTAAGGAATAAACATACTTTAACTTAGTAGAATTAGTAGAATATTTGAGCACTATGCTATAAATCCTGTGGAAACTGTATGGAATATTCAACAACAAAAGCATGCTACGATATCGAAGGTTCGTGCTCAAAGGTCCATGCTCGGCGTCAAACTTCAAGACCGAGTTTGCAATACTGATATCGGGCGACGAACGAAAGTTTGAGACGTCGGTATCGCAGTTTTGAATCTAAAGTGGAGCCGGGCAGGAGACGTTACTAGGTGAAGTGATGACAGGTGGAGTAAAGTTGCAACAGAGTGGTGGCCTAGGCAAGGTAAGCGGAGCGTTGGTCGTCCAGCCGCAAGATGGGTCGGCGATATTGTCACCGTCGCGGGTCGAACCTGGTCCAGATTGGTACATCACTGAAGCAGATGGCATAACAAGACCCTCTCTCTTATACACAGCAGTGGGATAAAAAGGCTGCAGATTGTGATGATGATTATTTATTATTAGTACGTATAGATAAACAATAACAGTTTTACTGTCCATAAATCACATCCAACCTATAAAAATATTAATAGCGCAAAGTGCCCCAAAACCTATTCAAACATCCCCACCCAGAAGGTAATGTATTAGGTAAACATGCTACATTTACCCATTATTTACCCAATAGTCATGACATGACGAATGGCTTGCCAACCGCACCGGGTCAGATACCGGCTAGAGGATCGTAAATTGTATCTACCGTTTGACATAATCTGATAATTCAAACGAGCTCATACTTTTGTAGCTACGATAGGGTTGAGATACGTAGCAATGATAGCTCAGTAGTTAAAGCGCTTGATACACACGCTTAATGGCGTGGGTTCAAATCCCAACAGAAAAGTTTTGCATGAATGAATGAATCATGGCAGCGAATTCTTCCTAGTATGTACTCAGCAAGCTACCACTTTCAAGTTGAAAGTCTGTCGTAAAGCACCTAACGGTTATTCCAGCAGTTCAATTTAGGAGCCAGCTCTACTCTAGGCTAGGCGTGTTTACCATTTTGAATAACATCATTACAAATCAAGTGAGCAGAGGTAAAGCATATCAACAAAAAAAAACTTAAGCTTTCCGATGAAGGACAAAACCGTCAGAAAACCGGAAAAACTTACTATCCAATACTCGACTGGCTACCATAAATTAATAATATAATTATTAATTTAGATTATAATCTGCCGCCAAGCTAACAACGGCTTCCGGCTACTATTTGCGACCACACCATCTAAGACCTGTTGACTGATAAGTTATGGTTAAACACCTAGCCTAACCATGAAAAATATGACCAGACTGTCCAATAAATACATATTTTATAAACAATTACCCTTCCCTATAAGAGGAGGCAACTACTATAGGTACATAATTATATATCCACTTATATTACACACTATAATGATATACTTATCCAATAATTGGTGAATTTGTCATTAGCTTGGTAAAGCGTGACGGAAAACTGTTACGACTGGCGAGAATACAAGAAAAGAAAAAAGAACGTTATACATTATTGATCTTTTTTGCTGGTTTTGATGTTAACTAATCCAACGACTTTGTTGTTGGTTTTATATGTCGGGATGTCGTTTTGTTTGACAGGAATGACCCGAAGATTTTTGATCCTTGCTAGCTAGACGGAAATTGAAATGTGATACATGCCTGCCAATTCATTTGTCGTACATGCCACTAACATAGTATTAGTGTTGATTGCTTCATTGTAGAGTCACATAGTAATAGTGTACTCTATGTTTAGGTTGTGCTTTGAATCGCCCTTAAGTTAGTATAGAGTAGAGTAGAGGGAGTGCAGTGGCACTCCACTCCACTGAGTGGAGAGGAATGGAGCGGGGCGCAACGGAAGGGAACGAAACAGAATAGAATAAAACACGAGTCGACACGACACAACACAACACAGCGCAGCGCAGCGCAGCGCAGCACAGCACAGCACAACATAACACAACACAACATAACACAACACAACATAACACAACACAACATAACACAACAAAAAAATAAAACATAAACAAAACAACATTAAGGCTACGTACCGTTGCTGTGTTATACTTGTCTGCTTCCGTGATGAAAGTCCATTTCTCCATGGGTTATCGCGGGATCTTCTCCAATGTCATCATTGGCGTACTTATTGAAGTCAAGTCGGTAGGGTGCATAAATTTACTGGTAGATACGAACTGCGATACAACCATGTGAGTTTCAAAGAAATTGATTTTTGTTGTTAGATACCCTTTTCTTTTAAGATAATTACAAGTACATTTTTATAGATACATTTATTTTTAATAATAAAGGACTGGAAACAGAAAGGAAGGCATTTTCCCAGCAATGGGAATAGAGATACTGAAATAATATTAATGATAATGCGCTTGGCCGCTTGCTGGCAATGCATTTTTCATTTATGTAAAATAATATGTTGAGGTCAAACTAATTTTAGAAGATTGTATCGTACAACAGAGAATTTCAAATTCTGAAAAATCTGTGAAACAACTATGCCATTGGCATCCTTTTCCATCCATTGTATACGTATCACGCTTTCATTTTTCCGTTCTAGTAAATATAGTAGGTACTTTCTACAATTAATTCAAACAATCAGGAGTGTAAAGTTCACCAATGTAATTTAGTAGCTATTTTATTTATTTATTACAGTTGTGTTTAATTGAAATTTACATTGATGGTCTTATTTAGATTGTGTATTAAATTTGTAAATTATTAATGTAGGTAGGTACTTATGTAAATATTATGAGCTTCTTTATTTAACGCACACCGTCGTTTTACCGAGTTCTATCCGTACAAATGTTGTCTCGAAGAGATTGCTCTAAACGATAAGGCCGCCGATTGTTGCACTTCATTTAAATGTTTGTATTATTTCTGGTTCTGTAATCTTGGTGAGAACAATGAGTTATAGAGTTTAAAAAATCGAACTTTTCTATTCCAAAAAAAAATATGCTCAACTCACAAAACTTTAGAAGCAATTTCCTAATCATGAGCATGAGATATGACAGCTCGTTTCTTTTTACCCGTCACAGAAAAAAGCTAATAGCAAAATTATGAAATGTAATTACCAAAAGCCACGCGAACCAAACCAGTTGAAGGGATGAACAGGATCGGTTGCATGAATTATTCCTTCGGTAATGAGGTTCCGAAGTCAAAGTTATGACAGTCTTATGGCTATACCTAAATGTTTTTGACTGCAAAGTTAAATATCTATTGCTTTAGGTGTTTAGAAACTATTTGCTGATACAATAAGCTTTAGTTTACAGTATTACTAGAATCTTTGCTTTTGAATCGAAAAAGTTGTCTAAGCGTCCTGGATTGTTGGGCGTGGGTTCAATTCCTACCATTAACAAATATTTGTGTAAACAACGATTGAATATTGATGTTTTTTTAATGTGAAATACTTATACGTTTGGCCTCCAACTCGCCTGATAAAAAACGACGGCGTAGCCGAGGATGGACCTAGTTGATCGCGCCTGATAAAAACGATAAAAAGGCCCAAACTGTAGTTTACAGTAAACAGAATAACTGGTAATGAGTTCCATTCATGGACGCTACGCAACAAGAAACTAGAGTTGTATTCAAATATTGGGAACACCCAAAAGTAACGGGAGGTAGTGTGCCGTTCTTCTACTTGTCGTGTAGAGGAATGGAGCAGGGGGAATAAGGCCATAGAGCTCTTGCGCACACTCCCCATTTGATCTGTTTCTGAGTGTTCCATATGTATTACTAGCTATGCCCCGCGGTGTTACCCGCTACATGTTTTCGGGATAAAAGTAACCTATGTCTTAATCCAGGGTCTCAGCTACCTCCATACTAAATTTAATCTAAATCCGTTCAGTAGTTTTTGCGTGAGAGATTAACAAACATACTCACAAACTTTCGTATTTATAATATTAGTAGGATGCATTTACAAAAAAAGTATGCAAATTTTCTATCAACTATCTGGTTTCCATAGTACAAACTTTGCTTAGTTTGGGGCTAGATGGTGCTGTGTCAAATGTCCTACGATAGTTATTTATTTACAGAAAAGTATTTGTACGAGTACTTGTTCTATCAGCTATCTGGTTCCCATAGTACATAATTTGCTTAGTTTGAGGTTAGATAGCGTTATGTAAAATGTCCTCCACTATTCATAAAATTAGTACGATTATACTTACATATGCGTATATAGCTTAGGTAATGAATTATTTTGCTTGAAGATAACCTTACAGTTTTCTATAAGTTTCTTAGTAAAAGCTCAGATAATAATTTTATCATACTAAAGTGTCGCACTGCCAAAAAACTGCATCGAATACTTATTCAGTTATTGCTGAATAATATAGGTATGTATAACACTGTTATGTGAATCACGCCATGCCACAACTCCGCGGGTTTACGGCAAAGAAAATAATAAAATTAACGATTATTTCGCCGGTAAAATTGTTTATTGCCTACGCTTCTAGACTTTAGTGAGCTAATACGAGATGATTGTATTTTGATATTTGATCTAAAACTTTAATTAATAACAGCGGATGGGTGAGGGTGACGTCGAGTATTCACAGTAATGAATTATGAAAATAATTAATTAAAATATGTTTGAAAATAAAACAAAATGCGTAGGTCAAGTTAATAATGTACCTACTTGAAAGTAAGTTTGCAATTGTTAAAATGTGTAATTATTACGTAACAAGTTTAAGCATCTACTTTACTTATTCTTACCCATGTCAATTGTACGAAAAATAGGTAAGTACGAAATCTTACCTCGTCAAATTATTATTAAACAGGAATATCCATCATTCTTTAAGAAAGCTGTCGTTTTTCAGGCGCACTCCTAAATTCACTTGAGGTTTAGAACTTTTTTAAAATCTTAATAGGTTTTGTTAAGTTTTATTTCATTAGCTTCATAATCAGGAACTACTCATCACAAATGTATTTACTTTAGAAAGGACATAAATAGTAAATCTTCATTATTTATTTAAATTACCTAATTTATTTTCATAAATAACTTTTTTTAAGCTCTATTTCTCGTTATTAAATAAGTTCTTTCACTTAACAGTATTTAATCAATTTGTTTTTAGTTTTCATCATCGAGAATTGGATGTGTATTATTCGCGACCGGGGTGGATTACTGACTGAACCAACAATTTGAAGTCTCCAGTTACCCCTAATGAAGTCGGTTTACAATGCACGATAACTTCAAAGATATGTCTTGCGATATCTGTGCCGTTGTGGAAATTTTCGTGTAGTTTGTTAAGCAAATATTCATTAAAGAAGTGGAATTACAATCCCACTAATATTATAAATAATAAAATAAATAAATAAAATTGTAATTAATAAATTAATTAATTAATAAAAAGTTTGGATGGATGGATGGATAAATGGATAGATGTTTGTTACTCTTTCACGCAAAAACTACAAAACGGATTTGGATGAAATTTGATATGGAGGTAGCTGAGACCCAGGATTAACACATAGGCTACTTTTTATCCCGAAAATATGTACCGCGTAACACCGCGGGGCGCAGCTAGTACCTACTATATAATATTTTATTGATAACAACAAGGTGCCTTCCAGTCGCGAGTGAATCCGTGTCTTCTATACAAGCGTGCTCTAAATGCGCAGATCACTTAACATGAGGCGAGATAGCGAGTTTAAGTTTAAGAATTTCATTAGCTTTGGTTCAGTAGTTTTTTAACTAGGTCCGTTGAATAACCTAAGCCATGTTCAAGCTTCTATTGATTAGGAGTTGATTTAACAGTCAATATCCATTAGGTTGAGGCGAGAATTTTTTAAAAGACGTGGGACGCCGCCTTTGTGTGAAATGGCTTGATCCCCGATCCGGTTGGTTCCTGATCTAGCAAATATCAACACCGCGAGCGTGTTTGACAACGGACAAGTTCGGTTAGGGTTGCTGTGCGTAGTACTCTTTGATTAGGTTTTTCTTTTGTGTTGTTTTCATAATATTTATTCAATTATTATTTTATAATGGACATTTATTTTTCATTGTAATTTTTTTAGCAAGTATCTAAGTAGTTATCATTAATTGTTTTATACATTTTATTATTAATTAATAGATACGTATTTAGTCATTTTTATATTAATTAGTTTGTTACATCGAAAATATTGTCAAATTTAATATTTGATATATATGGTATGGGTACAGACAGATATATAATCGAATACTTATGAAGGTTGTAGAATGACACTAGTACCTAAATAGTTGGTAAAATTCATAGGTACAGTATTTATGTTTACGTTTTTTTATATTATTAACACCATGTGAATTTGATTTCCAGCAAACTGTGAAAATTAAATAAAGAAAATGGAAACTTCCTAATGGTAGTTTTATTTGTCTTTTCGCTACGTTTGGAGCCGGGCTGTCTGTTTCAATAAAGAAATGAATACCAGACATCACGCAACATCACTGATCCTAGTAATCGCTGTTTGCTCGGTTACGAAACAAACTTGACTGATATTTGTATTTACCATGAACATTTAATTCAGAGTTTATTGATATTGCTTGCGCTGATGCGCATACGTTGTAGTATGCTCGTTTAACTCAATAATATTATTGGTTGAAATAATAAAATTTTCATATTCTTATTTTGACATGATTTAGTAATTTATTAAACACAATAAAATGTCTCAAATTAATACTATTTTTGTACAAAAAAACATAATCTAAAAGTCCGTCAGAGGAGGGATATGTGGCCAGAATACTGGCAGCATTGCAATCCAGCATGGCTTTTTGCTTTTGACCAAAATAGACGCCAGCATTCTGGTCACCTGAAGCCTCCTCTAAACGTTTGGCGAGGTCCCGATATAAATCGAAAGCGGTCTGCCCCCACGGACCTAAAGTTTCAACCTAAATGTATTTGTTTTTAAATAACTCATTTAAGAAACTTATTAACTAGGATGCCACTAGTAGCGGAGTAGGGCTCAAGCTGCCAGTTAGAGCTGTAGAGCTTTTGCATCTAACTTTGACCCAACCGTCTATCGATGTTGAGACTCTTTGCTATAAGGCCGTTCACTGTGACAATGAGACAATGATCGTCGAATCAACATCCCACATAGCGGTTATCTCGTGAGCCAAGTCAAGGCACTTGCTGAGCTTGTCCTTTTCGACCTTCGCGAGATTCTCGTCATGTGGATGGTTGTGTTATTGTTATTAATATTTTATTACGTGACGTTATTATATGTATATGGAATGTTGTGTGTATATCTTATTCCTCTTGTCTTAACGTGTAATGTAGTTATAGGGTTTTGCTCGCCTTATTCATATGTACCTACTTAAATAAATTTAAGAATACTTGTCTCTTTGTGCACGCTAATGTCAGAAACGGCTTAACCAATTGGAATGTAGTTTTCATTGATCTGTTTGTAGCTAGATTTCCGTAAAATTTAGTGTTTGTTCAATCGGTTCACCTACAAAATCTAGAAATACGATTTAGCTGAACTTATGTTTTTAAGTTCATTTTTGCCCTTACCGTACAACCACGCGTACGTGGACACAGCTAGTTTTAAATAAAAATGGTTTCCCTGTGTTTTTAATAAGAAAAGTTAAGATAGGCTTACATCTAGAAAAAATAATAGCTCGATGATGATGACTGAGTCCGGTTAAGGATTGTAAATAAAAATTCCGGAACCCTATTAAAGAAAATGTCGCAGAGTTTAATGCACGCTATGTCGCCGTATAATTATAGCATTAGAGGGGACTCCTTAATGGAATTCGTGTTATTGGAACCAATTTGTATGCAAATAACCCTAGATTTGTTTATTTAGGTCAATCAAATAATTGAGCCAAATACAGCGAATAATATGAAGATAGGTGCGATAGATAGATCGATCGATTCCAGGAAACCCAGATTGATATTAAATAGTACGGTACGGTTACGGTAGTTATAGGGGGCTCTAGGCAGCAGAAGAACCTTTCATAGATAGTTAATTAAGGAATAAAAACAAGGCGCAGATGTGACGTAATGTCACTGTTTTTAAATAATATACACAATATACTAGCGCTACTACTATTGTTAATGCTACTGCTACAACTACTACTATAACCCCTATTACCACTACTACTACCACCACTACCTACTACAACCAC
Organism: Biston betularia; assembly: GCA_905404145.2. Taxonomy (NCBI): domain Eukaryota; kingdom Metazoa; phylum Arthropoda; class Insecta; order Lepidoptera; family Geometridae; genus Biston; species Biston betularia. Next base: position 3,621,467 of record FR989863.1, read on the forward strand.
TATTGCCACTACTACTACCACTATCACCACTACTACCACCACTATCACCACTACTACCACTATTACCACCACTACTACTACTACTACCACCATTACTACTACCTCTACTACTAATAATAGGTATTGCTGCTGTCCAACGATTTATTTTTTAACATTGCGTTGTATTTGATACAATTGTAGTAGGTATAAAGTTGTATAAATTTTAGCGAGAATCCAACTACGTAACGTTGAAATTACGTACTTTATTTATATAATATAATAATAGTAATCATAGGTTACGTAAAATAAACCAGTAATTATAGCAAAACGACTCACAAGATATTTCAGAATGGTCATGAAAATAAACACACGAGATTTGCTTTATTAATCTTTATTATAGTAATAGACACCGATATAAATTAAAGTTATATTCTATTCTATTCTATAAGTATCTCAAGTATAGGTCACATGTATAAATTAAGTATTACATTTAGGATAGTATACGATAATGGATAGGTAAAATAAATTCATGAATATGAGTAAAAATATCTACCGTCACAATAATTCGTGCGATTTGTGGCACTCATTAAATTTGTTTTGATTATACAAGTAATTATTAGGCGCGCAGACACTAAATTTGACATCAAATATTGCTAAAGGTAATTTTGAGCTACATTTCACATTTAAAATTTGTATCTACGATTATTACAAGAAAAGATACATAATTGAGTAGGTGATGACTAAACTCTAGTACATAATTAAGTAAACTAGACATTTCGATAAAAATGAATAAATTATAAAAATAATATTAAATTAAGAAACACATACAATATTTAATTTCGATATTTTAACTAGACATGGAAATAGTACCTGCGAAGAAGAAAATCATTGCCCACTCTTATGCAAGTAATTCAGCATAAAAATAAATAGTACCTCTGGTTTTAAAAACATTATTTCGTAATTTCTCACCAAAAAAATCCTTAGGTTTGGTAATTTCTTGTCTTCTAGACATTGGCAACGTTAATACAAAAAAAAACACTAAAATAACCATAGACATTCTTAATTTCCTCATTTATGTTTTTTTTTATTCGGAATCACATGAAGTGACAATAATTGTCGGTATGTTTTTGTATCGCGTGTCTGTGGGCGTCTGTTGGGACGCACGGCTGGTGGGACGCAATGTCTCCGAGCGTCTCCCCCCTTCAATCACCGTGATCTGATCTTCAGCATCCGATATGGACTGGTTCGACGATCGCTGGGGAGATAAAATAAATTATGAGTAATTTTACTGCTTCTATCACTGTTAATCAATGGCCTCCTTGAAGAGTGGCTTAGCTGGCCCCGAGCGATTATCATTAATAAAATGCGTAGTATTTAGTGGCGGGTCAAGACCTTAATTTGATGTGGGCAAGTAAAATTTCGTGAGACCCTTTTCTCTTCATCGAACGTGTATGTTATGACTATTCCATTCATTGTTCACCGTCCATTGCCTTTATTGTTGCAATCATATTGACAATGGAGTAGTATGAGGAAGAAACGTACAGCGAACAGGGAATTATAATTATAACTGTAGCAAAATGTCACTATGAGCAATTTTATTATATATGTACAGGTAACCTACCTGACAGCCCTGTTAGTTTATTGGTAGTATGTCTGCTTCTAGAGCTGAAGGGCGTGGGTTCGATTCCCACCCAGTAGAAACATTTTTCGTGGTACATATAAACAAACATACAAAATAAATAAATAAACGTCAATAAGAAAGAAAGAAAATAATTTTTATTTTGTAACAGAACAAAAAAAAAACAAAAAGAACAACAAATAGAGACAAACAGTTACAAAATAGGGGCTCACCTCAGCATAATACTGGTCATACTAATTAGTATGACCAGTATGGCGCAATACTTTTTTTTTGGATTTGTGATTACTCATGTTCAAATCAAACATCAAGGAAAATAATCAAAAGCACATCAATTTAACGTATCCATTGTCATGTCGACGTTAGTTGTTTAAAATCTAATTTGCAAAGCTGGATGTAGCTTGCCTCATCTTCTTTTTTCAAGAGCTGTACTACTCTCTTCTCGGCATAAAAGTCCTTCGTCCTCTGCCTTCATTTGACGTTATATTTCTTTCTTGATTGATTCTCATGAAAGAGTTGTAAATTAAGAGACTGGTAAGTAGGTGGGTAGGCACGTCACCTCAGAAACGACGGAGAGGCGGCGATGGCGCGCACTGCGGTGTCGATGCGCGTACGCCGCTGACGTGCGCCGTCGCCTCGACTTCTCTCCTTCAGGCCCTGAGTTTCCAGCTTCTTTGTGCTCAGCTGCGTTGTCCCCAGTTGCTTTCTCCTCAGCTTCCTGATCCAGCCGTTGTTTCGTTTGCCTAATACATGAAAGAAAATCCACAAATTTGTTTAAATAATAAATGAAAACCAACTGAATGCCTAATTTTATGATGAGAGAACTCTATTTTGCATTGTATCAAACAAATAACTTTTCTTTTTTTAACATTATAAAAGGTTATTAAATAGGAATAGTTTGGGTATATTCATACATACCCAAACTCGCAAAAAGGGAGTGTATATTATATTTGTATTATTTGACTTGTAACTTATGTTATCAATAAATCACTATGACTATGACTATGACTATTGTGAATATAGTATTATTTGCATTTGACCACAAACTCGCGTGTTGGTAATTGCCGAAGTGTGTTCGAGGGTAAACTACAGTAATTAAATTATTTATTAAATTTAATTACTGTAGTGTGACATACATTAAATAAACCCCCACCTAGAGGAATTTTCCCTAATGATCTGATCAGCCCGCATTCGTAGAATCTTAGCAGCTTCCTTGTGGTGTTCCAACGCGGCTTCCAAGTCCATCCGAGATAGGGCGAACAAATTCGAGTAGCCTCGAGACCTGAGCAAATAAAATTAAAACTTGTGTAGACACGAAAGACCAAAAGAACAACCTAAAGTATATTTTTTTATGGAAAGTACCGAGACAAACGATATGCTCTCCTGATAGTAAGAGAATACACGTAACTTTGAATAGCAAAACCAGGGCAACGATGCTTTGGTGTTCATTAAATTGAGACACTCAATGGTTAGTCTCGACAACCCTGTAATTTAGGTAATCGCAAAAGCGAAGCATCTAACGGTATATTGAGAGCACAGTTCCTTTCCAGGCTAAGTGTGTTTACCATCTTCGACCACACCGTCACACATCTAAGCTGTGATAAAACACCTAGCCTGTAAACCATGAAAACATCACCAAGTATAAAGAAAGTCCAAGTGTGAGTATGATTTCATGAAACGTGTGAATAGATGGAGGTACCGGTCTACCTGCTTTTTGTTGTCGATAGCTTTTGCACATTTTTTTACTCAGTGAAAAGCTAGTGAAATGTATTTAGCCCTTAATAGTAAAAGTATTCATACCTCACGGTAGCAGTTCTGCGTCTCAGTCCGTCAATTCCCAACAGGCTTATCTCACCAAAAACAGAACCTTCCTTGAGTGTTGCCAGAACTTCTTCCTCATTGGACGACATTACCTGAGGAAGTGTCAAGTGATTATTGCAAATATTAAATTTGTGGGGCTGGCATTTGGTTGGCATCAGCATGGAGTATGCGTTGTACTTAACATCCGAACGAATTCCCGCAGCTACGGCAAACTGGAGCGCAGAAAACAATCTCATGTGTGGTAGTTATTTTAATACTAAATAGCTACACATTTGGCCACCATATCGCCTGATGGAAAACGACGGTGCGGTCGAGGATGAAGCACGTTGATCTAGAAGAAATCTATTCACTCTGTCCTTAAAACCATCCAAATTGTAGTTTATAGGAAACAAAGAAGCCGGCAATGGAGCCCATTCATGGGCTGTAAGCAATGAAGAAAGTAGAGCCGAATCGCTGTGTACGAATACTGGGAACGTCCACAAGAAACAGATCATAGGGTCATTCGTTTGCTTCTCCTGCAGAGGAACGGAAAGCGTGGAATAAGGTCTTAAAGCTCTTGCACACACTCCCTAAAATGTTTCCGGTAAAAAATTGACATGCTACACTGCGGTGATGATCAAGGCTAAGCAACTTTGTTGGCGACTAGATTGTTATCACCAATAAGCCTCATAGCACGTCGGTATGTGGCAGAATACTAGACATTAAAATAACAAGACTCACACAACACTCTCCAGACTTGATGATATACATGTGATGACCAACGTCTCCGCTCCGCACGACCAGGTCTCCAGGAAGGAAGGTCACCGGCCTCAGCTGCAGTACCAAGTCTCGTAACAGAGAGTTAGAACAGTCACGGAACAGTTGCACCTGGTAAAGGAACATGGGCTATTTAGTCAACGCTCTTGATAATAAACAGTTTATTTGACAGTACATGAGTCACCTTGCTAAGAGTTGTCATGTGAACAGCTAAAGCCACATCTCGTTTCATGTTGAATGGTAGAGAGTCCAAGATTTTTTCCTCGTCTGAAAAACAAAAGTACAGTTATTATTAACATGCCATTACTGCTAACCGATTTATTATTGCTATTCTTTTGACTTTAGCCCGAAAAACATCAAAACGATGGCAAAATTTATGAAAATTGCGATAGCGCTCCCATGACTCCCAGTAGCGTATATGGAAACTACATGTTTTTATTTTGATGCATTTTCTATGATCTTGTATATTACGTTATAAAATTTCCTGTGATATGCTGATATGGGGTAGAGATGAGAATTTTATAATTTTTCGTGATGAAGTAAATTGAATCCTCAACAGCTTATATTATGGTATCGGTAACTGATAGAGTATTCTATCAGTTACCGATACCATAATATAAGCTGAATATAAGCTTATAAACTTTTCTTCTTGTTAATATATACTTATAACAAATACAGAACACCCAGACATAACAAATATTTATAGTCACATAAATGTTTGTCCTGGATGGGAATCGAACCCGCACTCCAATACTCTTGAAGCAGCTATTACCAAAGGACCTAACATGGCATTTGATTAGTCGATTTAGGTGGTGTTGTTGAGCACGCTGTTCTTGATCGTATTTCAGTACATTATGGTTTATTTTTGAACAAATAGGTTACCAAAACAGCGCTGCGTGATCCAGGTGTGGTGGAACCAACAAGCGACGCGTCTTTGGAAGTAAGATGGCATGTTGAGGCGACGCAAGTATCGCACGCAGTTGTCTACCTTCTTGCGGTACTCCGTCTGGTGGCAATTTAAGGATTCTTTGAATACGGAAAAGTCATATCAAGTCGAGGAATCTGTAAGTTAGTTATCAATTTAATAGCGGCAGTTCGAGAAATATAAAAGGTTAAAGTAGTTCGAAAGTCATGTTTTTTCATAGCGTGTAACATCACCTAAGAAATAGCATTAACATTAATAGGTTTTTTACTTTATTTTAAAATTATTGCGAAACTATTATTTTACTAACTACTAACTATTTAGTTATTTTTTAAGCAAGTTTTGTTATTATTAATAACAACAAAACTATAAAGAAAGTTTAGCAAGTTTTAAATTTTCTTTTTAATTTATTGTTATTATTAATTGTTGTTTTATATAATTATTGTTATTACAAGTCACAAAAAGTAAGTCAAGGTCGAGTCAGTGATTTCCTAGTATAAAGTAGTGGTGGCATTATTATAAGCTTCGATTGAGTTTTAGAAGTAGGTAATACGAAACGTCATGTTTCACTATTATGTCACTTTCCCACACCCGCCCTCGCACGTAATTCGGCACTTTATCAATAAAAATATGTTCATACCCGAAAAAAACATTGGAAAATATAGTAATACGGTGACACGTTTATGCGTTCCCGCTAAAACTCCAATAATAACGTTGAAAGTGTGGTTTGTCCGTCGCGAGCAAACCACACGCATAGACATTTGACCACAACGTTAGACTTTTGATATTATGCCACCAAAATATTAAATTTATTATAAGTATAAGACGAGACAACTTGAAGTACTTTTGACTAGGGAACTATGATGCGACCTATTGCTAATTTTCGAACACTGGCTCCATAGACATCAGTTAGTTTCCGTTACACCACGTAATTTCGATTTAATTTCTTATAGTTGTAGAGAAAAATATAGGCGACGGTGGAAGCTGCATCTATGTGCGAGTAGGTATAAAAGCGAGCAATTAACAAGATTTTTGCGATTTAGCGAAAGAACAAATTTTTGATGTGTGCGCCGTGCTGCTATTAGATGATAACGTTCTTCTAGTGGGCCTTTACCATTCCAAACTAACGAGACACAAAGATTACCTCAAGCTTTTTGAAAAAAAATTGAACTCTTCTTGCTTAAATACCATTGTCAAGGTGTAGTTATTATTCAAATATGTTTCGAGCTAATCTTCGATTTATGTGGCATGTCATTAACACAGAGCTGGGTCGTGATAGCGGAGAAAGAGTTGACTTTATAGATCTCGACACAAAGAAAGAACTAGTTGACGCGCTCAACGTGGCATTTGTGACGGCAGCGAGTAGCAAAAGTAATGAGCGCCAAATCAGCGATGCCTTGGACTTTTGCTGCTCAAAGTTCTCTCTATCGTTGCAATGATTATGGACAGACGTTATTTCTTATCATCAGGAGAGCGTTTCGTTCGACTACTCATAACTTTCGTCTTAATACTTTTATGTATAAAAAAAAGGTTCCACGCCCGCTGACAAAGACCGCATGTTGGCCGCACTCTGCGGTGACTTATCCTCGACTGCTGTCTTCCTCAGAACGGAACCGTTTTTGCCCGCTGTTATTGTTTTTGTAATACTTACGAGGCGTATTGCTTCTAAGAAAAGCATAGATTTGTTCGGTCTGTCAGCTCAATTAGTACAAACCACCTATAGCGCCGGTTTTGAGTCATGTGTTTAATTTGACTTCTGTGAATGAAATAAGGCATATATATACCTAAAAGGTCACAAGAAAGTTAAAATTAGCCCTCTTTATAGGTAAAGGCATGTAAGTCTACCGCCTTATATCTCTTTTCCTAGCCGTCGGCAAAATCTTCGAGGGGTATAAACAGAAGATTGCTGAATTTCGTAGCTGACCAGAATATTGTATTAGAGAAACCAGGCGCGGTGCTACCCGGGGCGCAAGGCGGCTGCGAAACGCGCGCAAGATGGTCCAACAAGTTGCTCTGTTCTGTTGTGACCTCTCGCGCGTGTTTTAATAGCTAATAAGTTGCAGTTCCATGGAATTCGCGGCCCAGTCGTTGTGGAAGACAAGGGCCGTGAGGTCTCGGAATTAAATAACTTAATGGCCATCCCTCAGGGCTTCTGTCTCTAGAACTTCTTGCTTAGCCTCCTTTTCAACGACCTACCTGGCACTATTAGAAATGCTAAGATTTTTGTTTATGCTCATGACGTCGCCGCATTAATTAATTGCGCCAACGGATAGTCAGTTAGAACTGGCGATAAAATCTTTAGTGAATAAGTTAGAGGATAAGTGGTTTAGGTCAAATGGGTTAGCGTTGAACAGAGAGAAAAATTGTTTTTTAATGTTGAACCTCAATGCCAAGTTGTTAAAACCCTATTCGGTAGCGATCGGTGTTACCACCCTACAACAAATAGATAGCGTAAAATTACTGGGATTCTACATCGAAGGGACGTTGACATGAGAGATGCACATAGACGAGCGGTGTGGGAAGCTGAGACGTCGTGCGCTCCTGCTATTTCGAGACCGTCCGTAATAATATTACGTACGGCTTCTAGTTGTGGGACCACGCCGTTGATTACAAGAGGGGGTTTGTCATGCACATGCGAGCTGTTCGTGTAATTTTTGCGGTTTCAGATGACGTCTCGTGTGTTGAACTCTTTAAGGAACTCCACTCTTCCATGTGAGCTGATCTTCCAGACAGCTCCATTTACACAGAAATCTGGATCTTTCGGGGGAGGAGCGTGTTCCTGCTTGAGGAGTAATTTAAAAAAAGACCAACTAGTGACTCTAACTCATAAGTTGTTTTATTCTGAGCGGACAGTCTACGTTGAAGGGCCCGCTATCTATAACCGAATACCTGCCGCTGAGCGCAACTTCCGTCGCCACCTTCAAAACTATATTAAAATCACAGGGACAATTTTAAGACACAAAGGACTTTATAAAACTAAAAGATTTTTGCATTAGGTAATTTTATTAATTTAAATTTGATTGTAATATACATACATAATGTTATATTTAATTAATGAGATACACATTTATTGAATACGTTAATAATATAAATAATTATTAGTTTAATATACTTGAACAATTATTTATTTTGTAAGTGTGTTATTAATAAATTATTATTCGTATCAGTATTGAAAGTTTCTTACCCTCGCCCTGGAAGCTGTGGCAATAATATCCCTGATCTGCCCAATAAGTAACGCGAACACAAATACTCCCATCAACCAAGCTGCCGTCATGAATAAATACTCGATCGTATTCTCTGGCCTTGGGTTCTTTCCAATCGAGGTAGCAGTCTTCGTGGCGAAGTAAAAGCAACGTATGTAGGCGTTTCCTTGGTTATCGTAGACCCAACTGTTTGAGCCAAGGCCGATGTGCGCACTCATGGCATAATAAGCGCAAGCGTTCAAATGGATCATGAAGAAAATATAGAAAAGAGTCTTCCCAATCCGTACCTGAAATGTAGGGTTATAATTGATTGACTCGGGATTGATTGATGTAGGGGGTTATTATGAAGAGAAGTTAGTGATTTGAACTCTGCAAACACTTATGGTAGTTTTAAAAAAAATAAATTCTGTAGCAACAAAATTTACACATTATTAGTAAATGCGTGTTATCCATTTTGGTATAGATTGATCATAAAGCTTACCACATAGGGAGAAGATAGCACGCGATCCATAGCCTGGTGGAATTCCCAGAATGTTTGAAGCTTTAGCAGTCTCGGGAATCGGAGTATCACCATATTTGTTCCGAAGAATACGTAAAGAATATCGAGAGGGACCAATGATATGACATCGAACTGAAAAAAGGGGGTTTTTCAGATTTCAGCTTTAAACATAGAACAGCTTTTAAATTAATAAAGACTGGTAGACATAATAAATCGAAATCGTCTTTGCGTTACCTTATATTGTAGCTTCTGCTTGTATTTTTTCCTCGTCTCCGCTGGATCATTAATCCAGAACCCTTCATGGAGGTACATAAGCTTCGGTTTCACCATCGCCACGTCGATGAGGTATATCAAATCGCAGAAATAGTCCATTGCTAGCCAAATAGGTAGGTTTTCGGGAGTTTGATAAGGAAAAGTTGCGCGTAGCGGGATGCACCAAGCATTGTAACTGTAGCAAAATGTCACTAAGAGCAGCCATGTGATATACAGATAACCTACGACAAAAAACATTTCTAAAACTTCTTGACCAGACTATGAAGCATTGTAATTACTTGGTCAAAGTGCCCGACCAAATCAAACGTGAGCGCAATCCCGTATAAAAATGTCAACACCACGTCAGCTGCCCGAGTGGGTGTTCCCCAATGAATATAGTCTGGGTACCTTCAAGTCGCGAGTGAATCGGTTTCTTCTAGGCGAGCGTGCTCCACCGTAGACCGCATCTTCGCTTAACATCAGGCGGGATGGCGGTCAAACGCAAGCCTATCTACTATAAAAAAAAAAAAAAAGTTAGTAAACAGTGGTTTCTATGGTGTTTTTAATCTGTTTTGGCTCAGTTTTTTTTAACTCTATAGCATGTCATAGCGTCGCACAAGTGAAATCAATTGGCACCCCACTGGGGCTGTCAATTTCCAAATTAATGCACAGTAGGAACAATAAATAAAATGTATGTATACACTCATATTTCTTCAAACTCTCCAAGAAAATAAAAGTTAAATTTGTGTTATGGTAGAAAAAGTAGTTAAATAAGCGTATTTATATTTACCTTGAGGATCTATAGGTAACAAGAGATCGCAAATGTTGCAAAGATTTGCTAGACCTTTCTTCTTCCTTGATGGAGACGATGGAACAGGGCTCTGAGGTGTTTCTATTTCTGTGTTTGGCTTTTCTTTTTTTGGAGGTTGCCTGATCAAACAAAAGTTACAAAAACATTAGATATGTATAAATAAAATATCGTAGAAAATTTCACACAGCACCATTTAGCCCTGAACTAAGAAACGCTTGTATTATGGGAGCCAGAATAATTTTAGCAAAATACTATAAATAACTTGAGCGATTCCTAAAAATATCAACCATACTATCCACTATCATACCTGACTTCCTGTACCATGGAAGCTTTGCTTAGTTTGGGGTCAGATGGCGCTGTATGTAATGTCCTAAAATGTTTCTTTATTTATTGACTTACTTTCGTATGATTAGATTCGCAATTTACCTTTCTACTGCTTCCAGGCATTCTTTTGTCTTCTTGATTTCCGCTAATTCATTTTGGAGGTTTTCTAATTTCTCCACTTTACTGATCTGAGCTTCTATAGGTGAATCATAATCGTCTTCATAAAAATCCACTTTTTGGAGCTGAAACGATACCCTTCCCTGTTCTATCTCATCTCGAAGCTGAGCTTCGGACTGGAAATTGGATAGTATTAGCCTGTGAAATGTGAACTGTAATTATTACACTTTTCTACCACAATGTTAAGACCTAGTTGCAATGTTATTGTAGCATTTATTAGGTAATAAATTTCCTTAGTAGCTGGTCTAGGTAGGTACCACCTATAAAGGTATCAGCATTACTTTGTTTCCGTTTAAAGGGCACAGCGGTTACCAATATTACAAGATTAATTATACTAACCATCGATTGTCTTAAAATAGTAAACGTCAAAGCGGTCATGCATAGACAAGTGACGTCGGTCCTACACCGCATATCTTTGCTTAAAATCAGGCGAGATGGCGATCAAACGCAAGCCTGTTTCTTGATAAAAAATAATAAGAGTTGGCTTTCAAGTGAGGCTGCCGGGATAAGACGCCAATAAAGTGCTAGATTCCTTGATAGCCAGCAGTAATAAAATTATTTCATAAAATTTTACTCACGGGCGCTTGATAGGACTCGAATCAGGAGTGCACCATGACCCATAGGGATTTTTACCTTGTTTTGGAGACGATGGATGGACTGTGTGCTAAAATAGAGAAAAATTATCCTATGAGGAAAATATTAATTTGGACAAGAAACCAATCAAGGTAGCTCGTGACCACCGCTGTTGTAACATAATCGAAATTTCGAGAAAGTTAAACAAAACTAATTCATATTGTTTTGTGCACGAGACCTAAACAAGAATTTATTGTTTAAATCGCTAAAGTTTAAAAAATTCTAGAGACTTTCGTTTGTTTTGAAAAGATAAGAGCTATAAGTAGCTAGCATAAAACATCCAATAGAACGGCTGGACAACATACACATGAAAAACAATTGCTATTATTTTTAAAATTTATCAGAAAAAATCTGTTGTTTTGATAATGTTCTATTTACTTTTATTTCCATTTTGGTTAAATGTTCCCGCGAATTAACTTTAAAATTAATAACCAGCATAAATTATTTTTAAAGTTTAAATAAACAATAACCATATATAAAGATACAACCTAATTTCTTAAACGATCGATAGCTTGAATAACCTTTGGAATGGTCAGTGTACTTAACGATATTTAATGTTCGATTTATCATAGTCATAAAAACCATAACTCATAAACCATTTTCATTGTCCACTCCTTGTTAGCATTTATTATATTTGTCGGGATTGCATATTTTACACTCCAGGCTAGGTGTGCTTTAGCATTTTCGACCACACCTTCACTTAACGTCAGATGAGCTGTGGTCAAACACCTAGTCTTTCAACCATTAAAAAAAATATACGTTCTAGCACCTAGAATCCATCTGGTTCTCATTTTTATGTTTTTTTTTATGGTGTGTTTTAATGAGAACGCGGAAAAATAATTTCGCGTTTGTGCTTTTTTGGGCGTTGTTTTATGTATAAAATATTGGTGTTTCATTCATATCGTGCAGAAATACATGATATAGATTTTCTTAGCAAGAGGTCATCTTGGTAGGTAATAAGCGTAGTACCAGATATTCTGCCGCCTAAGTATTAGTGTGTAGATATTAACTATTTTATATTACTAACTATAGTTTGAAAAGATCTTATCTAATTTTAATTTATTTATTTTATTAGTTGTCTTTTGTAACAGTTTGACGTATCTAAGAGCATTGTGATGGTGTTGGAAGGTAATAAAGGAATTGAATACAGAAATTAAAATATTTTTGTTAATTGGAGAGAGTTCATGATTATGTGATCTATTCTAGTATTTTTATTTTCGTTCTTTCAATATGACTGATTCGCTCCATTACACATCGTAGGGTCGTTGTCCATAATAATTTAATTGTTTACGATCAAAACACTTATCAACGCTTTCGTATTCAAATCACAGCCAGACGGAGGCTAATGGCGTTGATACTCGGCCTTGCATTGGTGTTGTTAGAGATCACACTGATATTGTGAATAAAGGGGAATGCAATCCCTTTGGGTGAGTTTTCATGACAAACTTTTGGAGAAGAACAGCGATATGTCTAAATTTCAAAACAATCAATGAAGAATTTTCGGAGAATTCAGCATTTTTAATAAACGACTACAATATATAGCTACACATATTAAGTACCATAACCATAACTTCCCTGATGTGCTAATGTGATCTTAAATGGAGGCGTATCATTCATAGCCTTGGAGATATTAGACGGCATTGAAGGACCTAGAGCCATTAAACCCCTAACTATGGAAAGCTAAATATGCTAAGCACCAGATAGAAAGAATACGTCAATTTACCATTGCAAAATTATACATTTAAAAACTTAGACAGAACAAACATCTATGTTTGTTACATATTACATAAGTGGTAATTCTGTATGAAATCCACACGTTTCAGCTCATAAAGCCGAGTTACTAAATATCAAATGAGTAAAGTAGTAAAATACTCGTCTGAAAAATTCGCAACGCGAAAGAAAATATCGTGAGAAAACAATAGCGTAGTGGTTGGGTACTTCCTATATTTAACTTGATAGTTACCACTATCAAGTGAAATATATATTTTAAATCAAATCTTAGCAAATGTTTGCCGATCAGTTTCAATCTGATTTTCATAAAAAACGTTTCAATAACTAATCCAATCAATGCAATTGCAAATGCAATTTCATCATTGTAAATGACTGTTGTTAAAATTTATCAAAAATCTATTAGTGTATGCTATAGATATTTTGTTACTGAGATGCAGATAGAAAATTGATCGAATATCTTTCTCTTCCGATCTCTCGATTGAGGTTTTAATATTGGAACCGTAAGTTGATGTATCGATGTATTGAAAATTGGGTAGCAATGGGATGGAATCAGGATACTGTTTATGTTATTCCATTGAGCTACCCTATAATTTGCATTATTTTTATCACAGATGATTAAAGCCTACATATAATCAAAGAAGCGTGGGTAAGATTGGTGAAGACTTACAAATCCAATCACTTCAATTTATCATATATTCTAGCTCTACATTTCTAAGTAACGTCATGGTTAAATAACCAGATGTAAAAGAAGATGCATGTAGACCAGTCAGTGACCACTTTTATCCTAATTATAATCCTAAATCCAAAAAGTGGTGTAGTAACAGTTTTGGAATGTTTTAAATATATCGGTTAGGTTTGTACTCTGATGAAAAATCCAAGTTTTTGACCCGTGAGTGGTTGCTCGGGTTGCCATCTAGGATGAAGGGTTTTCAAATTATTATTTTATTAGTATAATACCTCAACGGTTGATTCACGACTAAAAACATTTAATGCAAACTTGAAGGGAATACAATTTCACACATTTTTTACTTAAATTTTTTTTTGTAAGTGCACAGGTATCGATTAAAAGCAGCGTAAAAATAAAAATATTTAATCAATTATTTGAAGGGAGACCACGTCGTCGTATCGCTATCACTAAACGCATGTAGAAATAGTATGTTTTCAGCTGCTCCTTATGCCTGTATTGTTCTGTCATCGAGCTGTATAGTTATGAGTTGAATTAGGTTTACTTGATAAGTTTACTTTTGATTATCTAAAGTGTCTCCAAGCCAGGGCTTGTTACCACAATTAGTGGGAGAGTGGGTGCGTTCAAATTAGCTAAGTCATCTTGCCCATCACGCTAATCACAGGGACTGACTAAAATAAAACTGGAAGTCTAAAAGCTGGCTATAGATAGACCTTTAGATTTAACCAATTGTTTTTTAAGTAAGCAAAGTGACAAAAATACGCTCTGGTCTAAGATAAGAAACAATTAACACTTGCTTATTGCAGTGTTTAGAATAGGAAACACTAGGAATAGGAACCGAGCCCGGACTAGGCTAGCTCAGCGTCAGTCGTCTGGAAGAGATGGGGCTTTTTTCTTGTATGTAATCTTTGGTGTGTGCAAACAATAAAGAGTTGATAAACAACCATGTTGAGGTTTGAACATACGCTCTTCGGCGTGATAACCGAAGTGCTAACCACTGAACTATCATCGTTACAATGAATAAGTATGGAAATATGACTCGCAACTTCAATAAAATATTGTACCTATTGTATTTTAGTAATTTACTTGAAGCTTGTGGATGTAGGTCTCGTAGAATTAGATCAATGATTGTCAGATATGAATACATTGGCGTGGCACTTGAGTTTTCTTTATTAAGGAAACTGTCCCCAAAATTTATTATCGATGGTGGATAGTACACGCAAAAGTGTATTTACGCGAGGGTGGCAACTCTGTACATATACATACTCAACAAATTACAATGGATAGTTATTTAGAGGGGGAATCCCATCCCACTAATATTATAAATGTGAAAGTTTGGATGGATGGATATTTGTTACGCTTTCACGCAAAAACTACTCGAACGGATTTCGATGAAATTTGGTAAGGTAGCTGAGACCCTGGATTAGAACATAGGCTACTTTTTTATCCCGTAAACATGTAGCGGGTAACACCGCGGGGCGCAGCTAGTTTTGTGTATTATTTTAATAGTGTGGTTCTTTTTAGAGTTTTATTATCAGCTATATTATTTTAAATAGTACATACAAATGTATTAATATACCATACAATTAACTACCTAACCTTATGCAGTTATCAATGGGAAATTAATAAATTTTAATCATTAAAATTTAATGTGCCATTACTGGGGTCGTAGGGTTGGCTATAAATGCCATTCAAGTAATACGATCACGAAAAGATTACGCAATTTGTGTGAGTTTACGAATTGATGGGTGAAGTCTGCCAACCCGCACTTGGCCAGCGTGGTGTACCTGTATGCGTGGGTAGCCTTACCCTTCTTAGAAGGGAATCGTGCCCAACAGTGGGACAGTTTATAAAAGAGGGCTGATTCGGATATAATTAAACTATACATAAATAAAATAAAAATTATAATAACTGTTGAAATTGTTAAAATATTGTTGTTTATTGCGTTTTTGTGCATTAAGAATATTGTTAAGCCGTTGACCAGTTATATTGTTAATAAACCTGAAATATAAAAAATCATCTTTAATTTTTATTGGAAAACAATAGCTATAATTTTTTCTCACCAGGTCTGATGGTTCGGCAATACAATCGGCATATCCGTGTATCCCCAATAAATAATCGAAGGCATTCCGGGGAGGTTTTAGTGGGTACAATTTTACATACCTCAACTGCGCCCCAACCCTATCAAGCTATATATTTTGAAGATTTTCCTACCGTCAACAAAAAAAAACCAAAATCAAGTTTTTATGCTGATGAAAGAAAATATTTTTTATGATGAATTCCGATAATATCTTACCACTTCAACTTTAACTTCCATTGATACTTCACATGGTCTTTCCATGTTCTAATAAAACTATTCACATCATCACACGCGTAAATTCGACTGAGTCCAACACACTTGACACGTGTGGTCAGTTCCAAAGCGGACAATCGACTGAATGACTCCTTATCATAGAGCCTTTGTTTGTCACAGAATAAGCTATAACCACTTGCCCATTATACTCGTATAATATTCTAGTGGAACGGGCGCTGCTGTTTAGCGAAAAATGAATTTTCTCCAAATTGGTGGTTGGCGCGGGACACAGTTCTATTTGACTAAGGTGTTTCTATTTACTGAGAACCCAAATTAGCTTGTAATTCGAGTGAGTGAGTTTGCTTATAGTTCCGTTTTATTAGTGGGGTGCGGGACTTTATAAATTAAATGTTTGTCTGAGCTTTTGGTCCGCGGTTCACGCTTTGACTTTGGGAGTACTACAATATTATTTCCTTCTAAAACTATGTAGGTGAAAAGAATTGCATGTTATAAACAAACGACAATTTAAATTACAGACTTTAAATTAGTATTTAAACAGACATGGTCTCCCTTTTCAAACTTGTCCACTCCATTATTGATTTCTCTCGATCATTCATAACTCTAAAACTTTTATGTTGCTTATCAAAATAATATTTCATAATCCTGTTGTAAGGATATGTTGCCAATGCAACGAAATTAATAAAGATCACCAAGAATCTATAAACATTATAAACTTGAAATTGGGTAGATTTAAAACTGATGTCAAAAAAATTGTTCTCTCTAAATAGTAGGTACTGTTTTACTTAACATGTTGTTTACATTTATTAAGGTGTAGTTAAAAATATTTCTGCTTTTTCTTCTATTTTTTTTAACATTTCTATTTCTTATTCCTTTTTTCCATTTCTTTCTTTCTTTTTTATTTTATTTAATTTATATTTTCTATTTATGTATATTGTATACTTTACTTAATATGACTGTATCATGCTTTGTGTAATATAATATAATAAAATAAAAATAAGTGGGAGTGGAGTGCAGCGGAGCAGAACGAAGCAAAAATGAATGGAATGGAAATTTGAAATTAAATTGAATCAAATCGAATGGAATGGAAATTTGGGATTGAACCGGATCGAATCGAATTGAGTTAAACATGAAATTGATAAAACAAAGTCATTGTCGTCTGCCTGTTTCTCCACTTAGGTACTTCAGGTAATTAAGATGTTTTTTTACAAAATTTACAATACGTTTAACTCAGCGGTTAGCGCGGTAGGTTTACACGCCGACAATGAGCTTGACCTGCCGGTGAAGGAAAACATCGTGAGGAAGCCATAGCTTGGTGGTCGGATATTTTCTGGTAGGTAACTAATCGGCTGGCTAGCTACCAACCTGAAGTTGAAAATCTGCTACCAAGCACCTAACGCTGTGTTCCGGCAGCCTCACTTAAGAGTCAGTTCCATTCTTTGTAAGGTGTGCTTTACCATTTTTGACCACACCGTCATTTAACATCAAGTGAGCTGTGGTCGAACATCTAGCTCGTGGACCATACATTTTTTTTTTGCAAAAGTAGATATATTCAATGTTTTGTAATCAAGTTACTAAATAGTCGTCAAAATAAATTGCACCAATGCGAAGCCGAGCCGCATTTGTAACTACACAATATAGCTACGCTTTACCATTAGATATATATAAATATTCCTATAAATAGAAAATGGGTGAAGGAAGATTCTTTGGTCCTACAATTTTGCTTGACATGCGGGAAATACCTTGATGTATTAGTGTAAGGCAGTGTTTTGCTATCTTTTCTTTTCAGCTTAATTATAATAACGAGACACGAGAATTACGTAGTACGATTTCAACCAGTCTCCATTTCTTTCACGGGCATTGTCTCATATTCTATATATACTTATATCATTTAATTAATTCGAGAATCATGCAAATTGATACGATGCGTGTAAAAGGGTAAAAAACGTTCTTGCATTTTTAGACTTCAGATGACATGGGGTAACGCCGCTTTTATCCTCATGAAATTTATCATTCGAGACAGGGTTGCGCCAAAAACATTCCATCGAAAACGTAGATACAATTAAGCATGCATATATAGATTATAATTCATTTGTTTTTTTTTTTGGATTTTATGGGGATTATAATTCATTATTAATTCCGACACAGAATAAAGCAAGTATTAAGTCGGGTAACATATGCTACCAAAGCGAGATTAAATAAAATAAAATAAAATCAGTTGTGCACGATATATATGTGAAAAGATATATGTTTTTATTGAGTTTGCTATAGCTAAACATCTAACTACGCTAAATTAACGTTTTTAGCTTACCTTTTTAAAGCCTTTGAAAATCATGATGATAGTCGACATCGCTGCAGTGGTTACATTTGAAGTATTGATTGAGCTTGCACAGGTTTATCGTAATGAAACTGTCAATAGCACTATAATATCACTGAAACGTTCTTATACGACCGATAACAGATGGTATCACAACTTTGAGCTTTCCTTCGTTTATAAAGCTCAATGTGATTTAGCCGGGTTATCTATCCGGATGTAAATAAATACTGGCCTGTGATTGAGCGTCATTCAAATGGGGCACTAGATTTTTTATGACTAGTCAATGATGTTTAATATTTGTGTATTAATGTATTGAATCAAACACATAATAAACATATTTATTAGATATGATAATACTGGCTGAAAACTTTACAGAGAAAGAAAATTCAAAACAGCGTTTTTATTAGTGTCTCATAATTATAATGCGCGCGCACGCGGTTTCTTTGTTCCCTGTTGCGCCCGTGTTATTTATTCGCGCAGATCGATTGGCTTGCCCGAGCACCGTCGATAAAGCAGATTGGTTGTTTTTGTTTTGGTCTAAGGTTTTGTTTTCAAGCCTTTGCATCACTCTTCTAACTTATTCAAAGTTGATCGGGGGAGCCACCGCTGTATTCCGCGAATGTAACTGAAAATGTCTTCTGGAAAACGTTAGTATTTCCGTTTCGGCAACTGTAGGAACTGTTCCGTTTCGGCCGGGCTATGGCAAAATTGTCGAGGGGTGGTAAGGGGGCTATCGCTTGTTAGCACGAATATATTTATAGTTCCATTGAAGTATGTTTTACTTATTTGCTGTGTCTATATGTCATGGAAGTTCATTGAAATATAATGGTAGTGGTTGGTGAATGCCGCTTAACAGTCGTCCGGTTGTCAATTTACGCTTTGCTTAGTGTAATATTTAATTTTACTTAGTTGTTTCAATTGGATGCACAATGGATTCCGGTTTGTTAATATTTTTCTACTATCATACATTTATAACTATATTCGAGACACGAAGTGCTGAAACTGAAATTTATAAAAATGAAAATGTTATCTGAATTTGCCCATTATTGTTTGAATAATAAAGAACAAAAAAATATTTTACATGATCATTTTCAGAGGTTTTTCTTGTAAGGGGTTATGCTTATGTGATCCGCTATTATTAAGTATAATTTTATTTCCATTTTATATTTTATGGATCTATGACAATATAATAAAAATATTATACTAACTATTGAAGAATATTATATTAGCCAACCTAACCTAACCTGAATCAAAAGCCTTTTGAGATCGAGATAGTGGTCGAGATTTTTCGCTAAAATTATAAGGCCGTTTTCAGTTATAGCTATCGGGACAATAATAATAAAGTTAACGTCTAGTAGTAGTAGTAGTAGTAGGTATAGTAGTATCGTGTGAGATTGAGTTACTGAGTTTTTTCTTCTTCGCCGTACGAGAATTTAAACTGTTTGTTTGTCAAAATTTGTTTTTGTTAGATCAAAAAAGGCGTCTAGTCACGACGGAACAGCTACAAAGCTTGCTAGATTTCATGCGGGGTCATCGGGAGCTGGCGCGAGGACTCAGTCGGGGCCGCCGCGGGAAGCTCACTACGGTGGAGGTGTGGAACTCTTGCGCTAACAGACTCAATGACATGAAAGACGGGGCGGTGAAAGATGGAAAAGGCTGGTCTAAGGTAATTTGACCCGCATTCGTACAAGTATATTGACATTTCTAAGGAACAATTATCAAAAATTACTCACGAAACGAGTATAATATAATACTGTCAACTCTGTTGTGAAATCGCCAGAAAAAACCAGACTGCATGATTTTTTTATTTCAGCTAATTAATTAGTATTTTTTATGATTTTGGCATCGCACTATGTGCAATTGAGTCAGGTATTTAGACATTTCCAAGTATTTGCTTATAAATAAAATAATATGAATTAAGAATTAAACAAGACTAAGTCACAGTCAATATCACTCAAAGTAAGCCAGTTTCAAATCCAGCCATGCCATATAATTTGGCACTTCTTTAAGAGTCATGGTGCAAAAGTTGTTTGTTATACTTTATGCAGTTGATCACATAAAAACGAAAAACAAAAATGACCAGATATTCTGCCGCCAAGCAGTAGTGTGCAAACATTACTGTGTTCCGGTTTGAAGGGTATTGCAGCTAGCGAAATTACTGGGCTGTTGAGACTAACCATCTAGTCTCAAAGTAATGAGTGCCAAAGCAGCGATGCCCTGGACGTTGTTTTGTTACTCAAAGTTCTGTGTATCGCTGCAATGGTCATGGACAGGCGTTATCTCATAACATCAGGATAGCGCCTCGATCGTCTCATAACTTATACATTTAAAAAAAAAATGTATATTAAAATGGATTAATGATGAGAATAATGAAATTTTGCTTTATTTTATTTCAGTACTGGTGTGATTGGAAGTATCGGGTTCGCAGACATGCCCTAGAGATCAGAGTAGCTCAAGACACGAACAAGCTGCCACCAGAAGGTCTCACTCCTCTATCCCCTATCGAAGAGACCATCTTGGAAATCATCGGAGGCAGCTCCATTGATGGAATTGTCGTCAAGAGTGATCCTCTACTTGATGAGGTATTTAATTATTTTATTCTATTGACAGGGTTGAATATTAAAATGTGATAAAAAGACGATGCCGGGAGATGTCATTCCCTTATCGCTCTTCAAAGAGACTATCAGTAATTGCTTCATTCGACAACGCTACCTATACGTAGATATAGTCTAAAAGATTTTCTGAAGTAAATGTGTGGTATTATACCATTTCTACTTTTTTGCAAAGAGTAATAGTAAAAATGGAAAAGATAGAACAAAAGGAAAAAAATAGAAAAGAAGGAACGTACCAAATTCCCAACGTACTCCACGTTGGGAATAGATGAACACAATACAACTTTGAAACAAAGTATAATTTAAAAAATAAATAAACTCATTGACCAAAACTATACACCACTATAAATATAAGCTTAATGGTAGGCACTTATCTGTTATATACCTACATATGTTTGATTTTAATTCTATAAACACATGATACTTACGTTTTCAAAGTGACGATGTTGTATGAGGCTAAACAATGTGACATCTAATTAACGCCAGTAGATAAATCCAGTAATGTATAGGATATAACAAACAGTTACTGTAAACAAACATATATTTGATTCGTCCAGCGAATTGGCATTCGAAAAATCAAGCCGATGCTATAGCTGTAGCAGTTCTTGAAAATCTGCTGACGGAAACATATATATTTACGAATATACGACGACTTAAATATTACAAAATCAACGTTCGAAAAATAACGACGAAAGGTTTTCTGTCAAATGCATTTTGGAGAATACACTTTAGATCTACGGATCTAATTTCACTTTATCCATTCTATTGTTGGACCGCCAGGAACTCTAAAATATCATCGTTTCTTGGTTGATGATCCATAAACTCGAACAAAACGGTTTGATGCCACTTTCATCATACGAACCGATATACAGAGGAAGTTGTTGCCCGAGTCGCGAGTGAATCGATTTTTAATAAATGCGCACTCCTTCGCAGATCGCATCTTTGCTTACCTTCAAACAATTTGACATCAAACCCAAGCCTATTCAGTAATCTAAAAATAAATTAAGATAATATTGAAAATGGAATGGATTAGCATAATTAATAATTTTCCACATTTTCTATTTATTATTCAGAATTCAAATGAAGAAGATGATGCGAATGATGATGATGGAACAAACAGTGGGACGAATGGTAAGTAGCTCTTTTTTGTTATTTACCAACAGCTTTATTATTCATAATGAATTGCTGATAACGTATGAATTGTCTGAGACTATAAAACTTGGAAACAATACATCCGGGATCGTTAGATGGGACACGGTGGTAAACAGAATAATAGGTGCATATTTTATGATGAATACTGGATTTTTAAACTTACAGACACCGGAAAAAAAGTGCTAAAGCGCCAGCTGGTATCCACAGTAGATACAGAAGATAGTGACAATGATGAGGATTCGGCGAGCCCACCACAGCAACGAGCTAGAGTTGACGTTGCAGAGGAATCAGGTACTATAATAAGACGTAATGCTACGAGATCAGAAAGAGACGCTGTCGAAAGCTGATGGCGTTCATTGCGGTCTTATCGTTTGACAGTTGCGTCATGAATAACTGTTATTTATTCCGTGCTGTTGTATGAAAACAGTAACATTTAAATATTTTTTGGTATCAAATAAATTTTAGGTGATACGAAGTTCACCGGGTCATAGTAAAATATTTTTTATGTAAAAGTAATGAGACGAACGAGACATTCTCCTAACAATAAGAGATAACGTATGTCCAATCCATTGCAGTGATACACAGAACGTTGAATTCCAAAATAAAGTCCAGCTACTTTGGCTCTCATTACTTTGAAACTTTTGGTGGTTAGTCTCAATAGCCCTGTTATTTAGCTAGCTACCGTACCATTCAAAACGGAACACAGTAATGTTTACAGACCACGGCTTGGCGGCAGAATATCTGGTACTGCAGTGGTATCACCAAATCCACTACCAAGTAAATTAACCCTGACCTTGACTAAGATTTCATTTCAAATTACAGATTCTGAAGAAGACAATACTACGCAGTTTCTGCGACTGGAAAAGATGCAATTGGAAAATGCGAAGAAGATTCAAGCATCAATTTGTCAGATATCACTAGAAATATGCAAGCTCACCGACATCATGGGAGAAATACGAGATGTTTTGGTAAAACGAATTGATCATGTTACTTGAGTTTGAATTTGGCCTCTAGGATTTTACTAATTTATTTAATGATATTCAGATAGATTCAATTTTTTGCCATTAAAATAACTGGATTTTGAGTATGTTTTTTTTTTATATCAAGATTATATTTATCTGTCATATTTTGGTGGACTGCAGGAACGCTGCAGTTATTTTTCAAAAAATTCGTTTTTTAATGTTCACAATTAAAAAAAGTTTTTTTTAAATCATAAAGTGCAGAATCATAGTCAAAAGTGGGCTAGTGATATAATCTAGGGAGACATGTCTTTTCATGGTGTTTTCAAAATTCCATGGAAGCTCCGTAGAGACATTTTAAAATACTAAGTGCATTTTAATTTGACAACTTTCAATGACACTGTCAGAATTGAACTATTTAAAAATATTTTTTTGGCAACAGATAAAGTGCGATGCAAAAATGTATTAAACAAAAAATATCTCAAAATTGTCTAAGAAACTATATACATCAAATTAAAAAACTCAGATCTTTATGTCTAGATCAACTCATAACAGATCAATATCATATTAAGGGCGATCCAAAAATGAAAAAAATAAAAAGTTCAACTCTCGTAATCGTAATTACCCACACGATCTGTCTCTAGTCAGTTTTTAACCAGCCAGTCCGAAGCTTGCCAAAGTGGCAGTTACGTTTGAACTGCTATCTATGAGGTTATGTATAAATAATAATTATTAATGTTAAGGAAAGCCAAGTCTTCACGCGCCAGCGAGGTGTGAGCAGTGCGTAAACATCACGGCAGTATCTACTACAGTGGCGCCACAGCACTGCCACAGAGACGACACATTGACGTGACAGCAGTTAACTTTGAGTTTCTCATTTGTTTGTATAAGTGTTGTAAGTGACTATAAGAGCGTAACTATGAACTTTGAACTAAATACAAGGTGCGTCAATATCAAATTCTTGTCGCGGTTCGGAAAAGATACACAACAAATTTTATAATTAATCAAAAATCTTTGACGGGCCAATTTTTTGTTTTCCGTCCAAAGCTTCGAGACTACCCACAAAATTAAATCATAAGTACAAACATTATTTTTTTTGTGGCGCGAATGTTGTTTTCAAGTCCTGAAACAGATCGATTACTGTATGATGTTGAAGAGGTGTATCCGAGACATTTGGTTTAAAATTAACCCTGTATTTGGTTTATACTATAAAATCGACACATTATGCCTTACATAGAATATTCACTAATTATTTTGACAATTTCAGCATAATATAAGGACTACTCTCTACAATTATATGAAAATCGCCTATATATAGGTGTATAGGCTTATATAGGCGATTTTCATAAATTTGGCTATAGTGCTCTGAAATTGTGATTTTTTGTATGAAACATAGTAAAATATGACAATTACATACATGATTTACATACAATTAAAATTGTAAGTAATGGTTTGCTTTTTAACAACATGATTTAAAAAGTTAGTTTACATTAATTTTATTTACAAATTTAGTTAAAAATAAATAACTTTTATTTACATGATAAAATGAATGTTCGGGTATTTTAAATGAATCACACATGAGAGTTTTCGCATCCGTATCTATAGAATTGACTTATTATAAAGCATATTGTTTGAAAGGGAGCCATTATATATATTCGTATGTCAAAACTGTTAACTATTTCAAAATTGAGCCCATATCTTCCTTAAACATGCTGCCTTTATCTGGTCATTTATGGTCAATGGTAAAATTCGTTTTATCACAAAAATTACAATTGTACCATTAAATACAAACCGTCAGACTATGGACAAAGAATTCCGTTTTGCGAAGTCGAAAATGGTATATGTAACATATCAACAGTGTTTACATAATATGTATTTATGTACAAAGTCAAACTAATTCCCAAAACTCTGGAATTTTGTACTATTTGAAATATGAATGACTTACTATGAACAATATGAACATGACAATGAATGACAGGCTGCAAGGTGGCCCTGGCGCTTTTAGCTTTACAGGCTTTTTGGACCTTTTCATGCGCGTTTCGATAGGACTTTACGCACGTGATTTCTACTTGGTGATAGGTCTCCTTAGCAGGAGGTCGTCTAGGTAGGTACCACCACAGTACCAGATATTCTACCGCTAAGCAGTAGTGTCTAAGCATTACTGTGTTCTGGTTTAAAGGGTACTGCAGTTAACGAAATTATAGGGCTGTTGAGACTAACCATCGAAAGTTTCAAAGTAATGAGCGCTAAAGCAGCGATGCCCCGGACTTTGTTTTACTATTCAATGTTCTGTGTATCGCTGCAATGGTCATAGACAGGCGTTATCTCTTACTAACAGGAGAGCGTCTCGTTCGTCTCAAAACTTTTACATAAAAAAGTGAGTATATTTACACAAGGAAAGTTAAAACAATTATAACGTGTAGCAATTATAGCTCATTGGTTAGCGCGTATGGACTGCACGTCTATAGACGTGGGTTCATATTAATTACACAATAATATTAAGTATTTATGTATTACGTTTTAGTCATTCCTGTACCACCGCCGGAAAATGTCTTTACAGATTATACACAGAAATTGTTTGATTGTGTAATTAACCTTTACTGGATCGAACGGCAAAAATGATGTGACACGATTTGACAAAACAGTAGTTTTAACCACTAGGGCTGTTAAAATATATTTTCCATCATCAGAATGCGGTAGTGTTGTTATTATGTGAGTTTTCGTCTTTCACTGAGAAAAAAAACTTAACACAGATTTCTTCTTTTGTAAAATACTTATTAAGTATTCATTGTTAATTGGTAGTTCTAATTGTACTTACAACTAATACGTAATATGTTCGACTTAAAGTTTCAATTCATGTCTAATATACTCGCGTAGAACATAAAGATGTTTAATTTCAAATTATTTTTTGAGGATTACGTCCCTTATGAAAACAAGTTGATAAGGAAATGTATGTTGTTCTAGGATCCAGCATTATAACTCTTATTGATACCTACCTATTATAATAATTTAGAATCCACATTCTTTATTCGCACAGCGAGGATGTGGAACTCTTTGCCGGAGTCTATGTTTCCCAAAAAGTACAATATGAGTGTCTTCAAATCAAGAGAAAACAGGTTTCTTCTAGGTAAGTGTGTTCCATCCTAGACCGCATCGTTGCTTAACATCAGGCAGGATGTGGTCAAACGCGAACCTATTTCATATAAAAAAAATTAAGCTAATGAAGATTGGCAATGAATGGGTCAGGGCGGAAATGTACCTAAGCGATACGTAATCAGTGAAAATAATTTTACTATTACTCCCAGAAGATGAAAAAAGCGAATAAAAACATTTGAACTTGATTGTCTATAAAAATCGAAGTGTGTTGTTTATTTATGCTTTGTTTTTCATTTCCTTTGAAAAAGTGATATTTCAAGCCAAATTAAGGAGGAAGCTGCCGGTCTCTGTTTTCTCTGGAAAGTATTATCTAGATCTTTTTGAGTACAGTGTGAATATGTTCTGAGTATGTATGTTCCATCTTCGATCCTGTAGCTTATCAACAAGTGAATTCCTGCTAAAATGCGGAGTAATACGTTTTTTTAAAGCGTAAAAGAAATACTATCGCTACTGAAATAAACTGCAATGGATTGTTAACTTTATGTAATACATTATTCATAAAAGGGGAATTGTTTCCACCCTTATGCATAAGACATTATTTTCTTAAGCGAGAAAACCTAGACAACATATGAACGTTACTATAAAATCAAAAGTTTACTAATTTATTTTGACAGTTTCTAAGTGTGTAAGAGTGTTAGTATGTTTGTTATTTCTGTACGCTCAAACGGCTGGACCAATTTTTTTGAAATTTGGTATGGAGGTAGCTGACTCCGTGGATTAATACAGGCTACTAGACTATTTTATCCTGAAAAAATTTAGTGTTTACGTGAAAACAGCGGGTAACACTGCTGGTTGCAGTTTGTTGTTCAATATTTTGTAATACGTATGGCCTGTATATAGCCGATTCTTAATGATTGGTAGGTACAACAAATGAACATTTGTTGTCTAGGTTTTACTCAATGTCAAACTCATTTTTTTTTTGTGTTTGATACACGACATAGTGAATTTCATTGAACAATAATCGTATAGGGTCACACAGTTCACAAAGATAGCGTAACACACAGATATTAAACCAAATACGCGTTGGTTTGCGCTTAGTAGAGTTATGATCTCGTACGCATGTAGTTAATAAAGTGTTACGATGATCAAGTATTGTGTGTTAGTTTTGACAATCGTAAGGTAAGTAAGAATTTATCAGTGATTTACAGAATTCATCCCTTACTCTATGTTACTCTATCTTAAGAATACTTACATAAATCTAAAATACATTTAATCAGAAATGTTTAATACGAAGTCGTTTACGTCGTCTACCACCGGGTTTGGATACCAGCGGCCGCCAAGTGCGTAAAAAATACTGTGTTCCGGTTTAAAGGGTTCTGCTGCTAGTTATATTACAGGTCTGTTGAGACTGTGCATCGAAAGTCTTAAAGTAATCAGCGACAAAGCAGCGATGCCTTGGTCTACGTTTTGCTACTCAAGATTCCGTGTACCGCTGCAATCGGCACGACATGTTACCATCAGGAAAGCGTCGTTCGTCTTAACATAACATAATGAAACCTGTAAAATTACGTAATGATACCTTCACATAATGAAATCTTTTTTCACTTTGTTCCTTCACCAGTAACATGGCATTTATGATTTTTCATCATCGCCCTAGTATTTAAAAATTGTTGTGACAATTCTCTTACAAAGTTTTCATTTAGTTCTAAGAAGTAACTACGAGTAGATCGTTAAGATGATATTTAAGCACCTAATTTTTTCTCAAAATAAATTCGATACAATAGAGAAAGGAAACAGCGTTTATGAGGATTAATTTCGTAAAGTTCAATTCTAATGGAACTGTATTGTAAAATCTATGACACAAAATTTAAATATCAACTTGGCCTAGAGGGCCGTATTAGAGCAGAGAGGGTCAATGTCAATAAAAACTGATACGGTCTTCTTATAAACTTTAAATGAAGAATAGCTTTTTGCATAATTAAAGTATAAGATCATAAGAAACTTTAATTTACTTTCACTCTTTGCTAATAATGATTTTGTGATTGGGCAAGGAATGTAAGACACTAAGACAGTGGCTGCTCTTAGAAACGTGGGAATTAGATCTTGTTACCTACTTTGATGATCTAAGCTTTTTTATGTGCGTTACATTTGCAATAGTATTTATAATTTATAATTAAATAAATGATTAAAATATGAATAATATAAATAGCAAAAATAATAGAGAAATAGATTAAAAGTATGTAAATTGTTTTTTTTATTTTTAGCGTATACGCAAGAGTCACAGAAAAGGATGTAGATTTATTAAACAAAATAGAAGACAATAGTAATATCGTGAAAATTAAAATAGTAAGCGATGGCATTATAATAAATGATGAACACGCGACCGCTACAGATGCTCAGAAAACGTGTCTGGATATTGATAATAACTTGGATACAGAGAACCAGGCTTGTGACCATGATAATAAAGTCGATAACGGCACAGCCTTGTTATTGACGCCGTTCATTGAAGAAGGTCGAGTGGAGGAAGCCCGAAACGCTAGTAAGGTAACTCATGTGTGAAATATAAGAAACTGTTGGACGGTTTTTAAACGCTCAATTTTACTAGATATATAGAACAAAATATAGGACCATAAGCTCGAGTTATAGGCCAAAAAGAAATAATTATATTCATAATTGTAATTGTAATATTAGTACAAGTACATTTATACATTATTGATAATACCAATGTTACAAGTCAAATATACTATGGTCACAAGTTCGAGATCGAAAAAATAGCTGTTCTATAGAAAAAGTATCTATACGTTGATGCTTTGTGTGTAACAGCTGAATATTACAATACAATACAACCCAACATTTTTGTTGATGACAACAAAGTTACAAGTCAATCTAATTCATATCAAAAATGTCAAAATATGAATTAGAGTAGGTATACATGATCAATATAATGATTTGTCAATATAATAAAATTTAAATAAATGGTAATGATTACCTACTATTTACAAGTAATTTAATAATCTCTGAGTTTTAAAAAATTGTCAAAGTCATAAAACAGGGTCTCTAGTAATCAAATTCTTAGTTTGGTCCTAAAGCACGCGGTGCAAGCATTCCAGACGAAGGCGGGTAAGTACGCGGTTGTAGATCCGCAGATCCCAGAATGTGTTCCAACCTCTCCGATTTGACGGCTTTATCAGTTAGTGTTACTTTTTATGCCACAAATATCTGCTAATGTAAAAATTACCTGCTTCTTTTGTTTGTATTTTGTAGGTCGATCCTGGACAATTTCTTGGGGTAGAGAGTTATTCCGGGTTCCTGACAGTGGATAAGACGCATAAGTCTCATTTATTCTTCTGGTATTTCCCCGTTTTAAAACCAGCAAACGATACGCCATGGTTGATCTGGCTGCAAGGTGGCCCTGGCGCTTCTAGCCTGACAGGCCTATTTGACGAGATTGGACCTTTTCATGCACGTTTCGATGGAACTTTAATACGTGAGTGCATTTTTTTACATTTACGATAGATAGAGCATAAGTATAGCGATGCGATGATTTTGTAGCAGTTATAGCAATTATAGCTCACTTTGGACCGCACGTTTGGAGACTTAGTAGGAGATATTTTTTTTGGTTGGCGTGCTAGGAGTTTGACCACAGCTCACCTGAAGTTATGTGACGGTGTGGTCAAGGATGGTAAATACACCTAGCGTGGAAAGAAACTGGCCATCAAAAGAGGCTGCTGGAACACACCGTTAGGTGCTTGGCGGCAGATTTTTGAACTTGAAGGTGGTAGCTAGCCAGCCGAGTACTAGAAAGTACCCTACCACGATGTGGTTTCCTCACGATGTTTTCCTTCACCGGTAGCTTGGAAACTACTTATTACTACTTATGCTACTTATTAACTTAGATATAAAAATATTTAACTCTCAGTTACAATTAGTTATTCTTTGTAATGTGTCAAATATAAATTATTTTTAGGGAATCCTTTTACATGGCTTGTGAACCATTCCCTGGTGTTCATCGACAACCCTGTAGGCACTGGCTACAGTTTCACGGAGAGTGCTGATGGATATGCTAAGAATATGGCGACCGTAAGTACATTCTATAATTACTTTATTTGAGAAATTCTTATGCAAAGGCTTATTGTAAAATAATGCTAGTTCCTTGAATTTCAAGAATACTTAATTTTGCTATTTGGTTGTAGTTCTCCTTTTAGAGCTGAAGGGCGCGGGTTCGATTTTTACTCAGGACTAACATTTGTGTGACGAACAAACATGATTGTTTTATGTCTGGTTGTTTTGTATGTATTTACAATAATAAAGCATACAATAAGTATTCTGTCAGCTATCTGGTTCTCATAGTACAAGCTTTACTTAGTTTGGGGCAGTAATTAATCGTTTTTACTACTAAACATATTTTATATTTTCTCGCTATGTCAAGTAAAGTGAGTTTGTTTATGATGTGTACTAAGTAATCACCTTAGTATCAGATACAATACGCCTGTCATATGGCCTTTGACATGGCTTGACGTTTGTTATTATAGAAATAGAACAAATAACCGGGACCTACAATTTATTGTCACGTGTCAACCGACGCACGGAAGCACTCTGAAAGAAATGCTACTTACCCATCTAAAGACTGACTGGACCGTCCTTTCAATCGTTTGAGAAAACGTGAGGTTACGTTTCGAGCATATGTACCTACGTCCTACATATATGTGTAATTGATTAATTTACATTATTAGAAGAGTTGAGGCCCCCAGGAAAGTAACTTTAGTTCTCAATTGAGGAGTTTGTCCTTACTGTTGCAGCTCGCTAATATTCTAAATTGCCTAAAACTTGTAATTTTCCTCCTTAGTACGCCAAACATATGCACTCGGCGGTAAAACAGCTCGTCCAGATATTCCCGGAGCTGCGAGTGGCTCCTCTCTACGTCGCTGGCGAGTCGTATGCTGGAAAGTATGTGCCGGCCCTGGCCATGGAGATACACAAGCATAAGGACGTGCCTGGCGGGGACATCAATCTAAAGGTGAAAACTAAAATTATATATTACTATGAAAACAGACGTGATTTTGACACATTTTTTGTTTATTTATACGGGATTGCTCATGTGTTTCGACCTCATCCGGTGTCTGTCGCTGTGGCAGTCTTTACGTGCGACACGCGTAGCGGTCCGTGCGATGCAAAACGAGGCCGCGCGCAACTTGTACTCTGCTTTTACACCTTGAAGAAGGCCACTGATTGTAGGTT
The DNA here is from genome assembly GCA_905404145.2 of Biston betularia. Lineage (NCBI taxonomy): Eukaryota > Metazoa > Arthropoda > Insecta > Lepidoptera > Geometridae > Biston > Biston betularia. The sequence continues at coordinate 3,652,581 of FR989863.1, forward strand.
TTGCTTTCATTAGAAACACCGGTCCAATTAGAAGAGCGTAATTTGGTTATTGCAGTCGTCATTATAATTTTTATTTTTTCAATACCAGGGTCTGATAATTGGCAACGCTTACGTAGAGCCAGACATGATAACTCAAGTGGTGCGGCCGTTCTATCACTTCGGACTTCTCGAGAAGGAACAGATAGATCTGGTGACACCGCTCATCGAAGGCTTTCAGAGTGACATCGCTAACAATAGGAGCTTGGAGGCTAAACAGGTATCCTTTCCGACCTTACATGGAGTTCCCTTGCTTGTTTAATTTATCAAACTTGCGCTAGAGTGAAACATCAATACAAATTTAATTGAAAGCTTCTATATATTATTTGTTTATTAAACGTGTTTATTTGTAATTGTTTACCACTGTTAATTATACTTATAGGTAGGTTATAATATAACTTTCGTTTAGTCTTTCCTAAATGTCAACATTAGACAGCCCCGTTGGCTCGTTGGTAGTATATCTGCCTTGAGAGCTGTGGGGCATGGGTTCGATTCCCACTCAGGGCAAACATTTTGTGAATAAACAAATGTTTGTTCTGTGTCTGGGTGTTCTGTATGTATTATAAGTATGTATTTACAAAAAAAAAGTATTTATGTATTCTATCAGTTATCTGACTTCCATCACACAAGCTCTGCTTAGTTTGGGGCCAGATGGCGCTGTGTGTATAGTCCTACGATATTTATTTATTATTTATTTATTTATTTAGTTATTACTTTTCATTGTAAGAACTAACATAAGAGCACTACCAAAAACGGTTATACTTTGTTCAAAAAATGCTCATGTTGTTGTAAGCATTTTTTATTGTACCTAATGGTAGAACGCTTTCTAAGTTACTTCTTTACGATTTAGATGAACAATTGTCTCGAATTGTAGTAATAACTACCGCTCTCGTTCTACTCATTAGCGATCTCATCCATGTAATCTAAGTAATTGTTGTGAAAGTAATAAAGAAATGGTAGTTTAATTATTATCTTCCAGTACATGACAGTCAGGAGAAGACCGAGAAATAGTTCGGGGTTAAATCGTATAGATGACGTCATCCCTGACCCCCACACTTTTTTATACTATTTCTAAAATGTGTCTTTTTTATTCTACAGAAATGGAACAGCCTCATAATAGCTTTCCTGCTGTTGTCACACCAGAAACACGCGTACAACTTCCTCCGCGACGAACTTGCTGTCGGGAACTATGTTAACTTCCTTTCAAAGACGGAAACAAAGCGAGCCTTACATGTTGGTGACATCAAGTTTAGCGTTGTGAACATAACTGTTAACACGAAACTGGCACCTGAGTTCCTAAGCAGCGCTCGTTGGATGTTTGAGGAGCTGTTGGAGCATTATAGAGTGCTGGCTTACTGGTAAGAATCATTTGTATGGTTTTAAAAGCCTTGAGTTATTGTTTTATTCGTAATGACAATTGTTTCCTAGGTAATGTTTTGGTCATAAGTAATAAAAATCTCTTCTTAAAATACGAAACTTAGATTTTTTTGCTTTATCTTTTATAACTGTCCTTAACTGTTATCTCCCGTCTGTTTTTTATGTCATCTATCGTGTTTTTTTTCTTAAAAAAACACAAATTTTCGTGTTTTTTCGGAAGAGATCGTTCTGAGCGATAAGGCCGCCAATTTTCCAAAAAAAACTGGACTATACTTTGTGCTGGTTCGACGAAGACGATTGAGACGATATCTACTCAAATATTTTAACGTATTTTTTTTCAGTGGGCAGCTAGATCAAATGTTGCCGTGTGCTTTCTCGTCGGAGAGCTATCGCAAGTGGAATTGGAGCGGCTCCAAAGCTTTTCTAGACTCGACGCGCTACGCTTACGTACCGAATCATAGGGTCGCTGGGTAAGCATTGATTTATTTATTTAATTCTTATTGCACATTTACAAAATAACATGTACAAAAGCAGGACTTAATGCTAAAGCATTTTCTGTCAGCCATCCGTACAGTAAATACAATGTGCTTGTAGGCGCGTATCAATACATATAATTGTATATATTTATTATTATTATTTATTTACTTGACAGCCACGTTGGCTCATTGGTAGTATATCTGCCTTGAGAGCTGTGGGGCGTGGGTTCGATTCCCACTCAGGACAAACATTTTGTGAATAAACAAATATTTGTTCTGTGTCTGGGTGTACTGTATGTATTAAAAAAAAAGTATTAAAGCATTATATCAGTTATCTGACTCCCATAGTACAAGCTTTGCTTAGTTTGGGGTCAGATGGCGCTGTGTAATGTCCTACGATATTTATTTATTTAATATTTAAATAAATTTCATGTTGTTTTTAAATTATTCATTCGAAAAAATAATATTTATAAATTTATTCTGCTAGTCCAATCGACCTGAGATTTATCTTTTGATATCGGGAATATAAAAATAAATAACGGATTATACTAATCTTAAGATAGAACGAGAAGATGCATACCAAAGCTACTAAGAATAGCAAATATATTAGGTATAGTAAGTTACGGTAGATACCTAAATCTGTCGTGTTTGTTGTTCGTCACGCTGTAACCGCTAGACTAGGTTTATAGCCATTACTTTCATCTCGGAATCGGCTATAATCGGGCGCTGGTATAGAACTCAATTTCTTTTACGATACTCTATTTTACAGGTATCACAAATCGGGTGGCGGACTCACATGGGCCGTTATTCGCGGTGCGGGCCACATGGTGCCCATGGACGCGCCCGATGCCATCCTGAAGCTTGTCTCACTGTGGACCCGCTCCGAGCCTCTTCCGTTCGGGAGAACGGTTAACCAAGCCTTGATAGAAGCGTTGATACGGAACACAACTAGTCTAGATAATACGATAAAGGACACTAGTCTAGATGCCAAAGAGACAGTGATCTATCTGTGATTTTACAATAAACATGTGCCTACCTACAAGTTTGTATGTCATTTGTATGCCATATTGTTTTCCGTTCCATTCTTATCTACATCGATTGACCCGTACGTTTTGCAATATCTATCATCGATTCAATGATCTAGCGGACGTTCGACCTCTTTTTTTTTCTTTTATTGTTTACAGGCTAGGTGTTTGACCACAGCTCACCTGATGTTTTGGCTTGTTACACCCCAAGCTTATAGGTAATATTTATTAGATATAAAAAATGTATATATAATCATATAACATTTGTTGCTAACTAGCGACTCGTCCCGGTTTCGCACGAGTGCAATATAGACCCTACATAATAATGTCGTGCATATGTATTATACAGATTACACATAAACCTTCCTCTTGCATCACTCTGTCTATTGATGGAAACTGAATTTAAAATCCTTTGCGTAGTTTAAAAGATCTAAGCGTACCTACAGATGGCGGGACAGGAAGCGACTTTGTTTTATGCTATGCAGTGATATGTAGGTAATTACAATTCAATGCATTCTTGTATATATGTATTTAATTTATACAATTAAAATAAATTACTGTGCGATAGTCTAGCAAAAACTCAAATACGGCTGGGCCGATTTTGCTTAGTTATTGTGAGTGTGTTTAGGTGGTCCCTAGGAGGTTTACAATTAGACTCGGTAGGTGGCACTTCAATTATATCCCGAACGAAGTGCCGGACGTTCAGCTAGTACTTATAATATTTGTATAAAATTATGTATAATTATGTATATTTATTAAAATAGCTGAATGTCCGATACTTTGAACGCGTTGTACGATTGCGGTGCCACAGAGTTGTGTTTTTGTGAGACTAATACACGGCAATTGTTTTTTTAATAAAAATAAGAAAATAGATAAAATTAGAAAAAACAATAGGTAAACGTAAAAATTTTCATCAAGCAAGTGAGTGTATAAGGTAATTCTTTGTACTTTGACAGCCCTGTTGATTCATTGGTAAGTATGTCTGCTCCAAGAGCTGAAGGTCGTGGGTTCGATTCCCACCCAGGACAAGCATTTTGTGATATACACAAGTGTCTGGATGTTAGTACTGTATTTATTATAAGTATGTATTTACAAAAAAAGTATTTAAGTATTCTATCAGTTATCTGTATTCCATAGCACAAGCTTTGCTTAGTTTGGGGTCAGATGGCGCTGAGTGTAATGTCCTATGATATTTATTTATTTTATAATTTTTTCAGCGTACTATTGCCAGACATGGTTAACGCTGGCTTTATTAATGATGTTATTAAAGTGATGTTTGGTGATAGCGACGAAGGAAAGTCTACATCAACAGTTTCTAAAGACAAGAGCGAAAACAATGACGCTGCAAACAAAGATTCAACGGATACAGCAGCTACGGCAAAAAAAGACAAAAGAGACGTATCAAAACTAATAACAGATAGTGAAGGGACAAATGTAATGGATAAAATTAAAAACCGGTTGATTGTTATTCCAAATGTGGCAAAGCGGCCACTATTAATATTTTAGAAATATGGTTTGAGCATAATCATTTACGAGAAGAAATGTGTTAGTACCTAATCGATGGCACTTAAATGCATGAAACAAGATTCTGTTCCACTTTCTATACATTTTTTATCATTTACGTTGTAAATACGTGAATCTCGCAAATTGGTATGCGAAACACAATGGTGAGTATCTTTTTATAGTTGGTTACATGAAAGTTACTTAAGCAATTTATGTATCTGCTTACCATATCTATTATACTTACCAATATATGGCAATAAATGTTTTTATCACTTTGTTGTTTTTATTGAGCTTAATTTCTGTGTTTTTTTTTTTATTATTGACAGGCTAAGTGTTTGATCACAGCTCACCTGATGTTAAGTAAAGGTGTGGTCGAAGATGGTAAAGCACATCTAGCCTTGAATGGAACTGGCTCTCAAGTGAGGCTGCTGGAACATACCGTTAAATACTTGGCAGCAGACTTTCAACTTGAGGGTGGTAGCTAGCCAGCCGAGTACTAAAGTACCCTACCACCATGCTATGGTTTCCTCACGATGTTTTTCCTTCACCGGCAGCTCAAGCTCATTGTTGGAGTTTGAACCCACGCCCTTCGGCATGCAAACCTACTGCGCTAACCACTGAGCTATCATCGTTATATATATAATATATACTACGTTGTGTACCACTAGCAAAAAATAAATATTTATGAGTAATACATAACAAACATTTTCTACCAGTTAATTAATTTTAATGTTTTTGACCTTTTTGTTTCCAAATAAAGTTGTGAAGTTGGAACTTCGGTAATTATCGATTTGTTATGGTAAAATTTGCTTGCCAATTGATTATATTTTCGTTATTAACTAAAATAATACTTATAAACACGTATAAATAAGTATTTAAATAAAAAATTACATGAATAAGCGAGTTAGTTACCTTATAAAAGTGATGCTACTGCGAAAGGTAAAAAGTTCAACTTTTCTAGATTTTTTTGAAACTAAACTTTTTTTGGCTTGCGGTTAGCATAACCAGGCATAAATAAATAAATGTTATTAATACCTAAAGTAATTTTAGTCCTCACCATGATATTTCTCGTAAATACTGTATTTCTTTAAACACTCGCCATGTTTATGCTATGGAGTGCTTTTGTCATGTAGATAAATAATAGATAATAAACTAGTATTTTGGGTGGTGCGCGGGCCGCAAGCGGCCCGCGAGGGGGGGTTTGTAGCGAGGGGTTATTTGTAGCGAGGTTATTTATTTAATTTTGAAGAAAGCTGTAGAATAAATAGGTAAAGAATCGCAATACAGTTGACTTAAGGCTGATGATGATGATGATGCTTATGATTAATTTTATGACCGGCACCCTAAGACTAATTCCATCAAAAAATAACTTAAAAACAAAATTAAGGATAAGTAATTTCCCGAGAAAAAATCATGAAAAAAATCCCCAAAACATTTTTTAATCCTCACATAATTTTTTGTAACTGAATGAGAATCGAACCGACGCCTTACAACCCATGAAGTAGAACTGAGTATTACAGAATTAGCAAACAGGGCAGTCAGAAGTAATATGACACGGATATGGCCTTCAAAAGAGTTCACTACACTGGATTGATGCGGGTCAGGGAATTTACATTTTACAGTTTTTATACGTATAGTACGTATACGTTGAATTTCTAGGACATTACATAAATTTTGCGATGTTTTCCTTAACAAAAAAACCAGGGGCACAAATTATACATCTACATATTTAGGTACGTCTAAGATGCTAACAAGTAATAAGTTTGGGGTCCAAGTCAGAAAAGAGATAATTGTACTTATAATTTTGACAGCCCTGTTGGTTCATTGGTAGAACGTCTGCTTCAAGAGCTGAAGGGATTGGGTGGGCGTGGGTTCGATTCCCACCCAGGACAATTTTGTGGTACAAACAAATGTTTGTTCTGTGTCTGGGTGTATTATAAGTATGTATTTACAAAAAGTATTTAAGTATTCTATCAGTTATCTGACTTTTCCATAGTACAAGCTTTGCTTAGTTTGGAGTCAGATAGCGCTGTGTGTACTGCGATATTTATTTATATTCCTGCGATAATTAAGAACAACTTTAACAATGGACACAATAATGAAACAATGAAACAAACAGCTGTACAAGATCAAGGGCCAGCGAACTTTTTCTATGTAACAGCTGATTCTTAAAGCTATGCCCAACTGCCCATACCAAAAGTTAGTAAGGCCGTCCTGGTCGGCAAACGTCGAACAAGAATCGAAATTTTCCTATGACAAAGTAAAGTTTTTAGGGTGGGTAAAAATATATGTTATTTTTAAGCATATCTTTCATTTTTATCATACATCTGATACACGAAATCAATAACTTCGCTCGATAAAAAAAATTCCAAAGTTACCTCTATTACAAATGCAGATTCCATTTTACGTCTAGTTCCAAATTTTTTTTTTTTTTTGATAATTATTACGCAATATACAATGAGTACAAGAGTACAATGAACCCCTATAGGCTAAATACATCCCTAATTTTATCTAATTGATTATCTTAAAACCTTGTGTTGTGACTATCAATCAATCAATTTATTTAGTATAGTCGTAGTCGGGTCTATAGTCGGAGTTCCGAAACAGTCCATCACTCCTGTTTTTTTATTAACTGTCCACTATTAGGCGCAGGCCTTGTTTCATTGTGAGAAAGGTGAGTTGAGGTCCACCACGCTGACCAGGATATTCTTTACGTAAATCTAAATGCAAACGAGCCAAGTCCCAGGTTTGCGCGACGCAAAACTGCAATTTGGTCACTTTAACTTCATACGACATCGCTCGCTTACAAATGAAAGATGTAACTCAAAATTGGAGATTTTCTAATAATGCGTCTTCATCACGTAAAGAATAGGTAGAATTTAACAGCCACGCCGGCGCCGTTACGATAAAAGTGAGCAAGATGCGCGATTGTTCTTCTCTTTTCAAGCAACAAGAAATGACAACTCGATTTAAAATGTAACTATGAAACATTCCATTATTTGAAAACAAAAAGCATGATTTTTGTGATACTTCAGTTTCTTAGTGATAATGTGAAAAATTTAGTATTTATAAAACGAACAATCGTGTAATATTGACTGCATATATATAAGGCGTGGCTGCGACAGACATATCGCTGTCCCGATGCCGGTTAGGAAACAGTAGTTTCCTAACTGACATTTGTGGCACACGCTCTATGCCTGTTTATGTTTATGTTTATTTTATTTTATTTTATTTTATTGACATTTTTATTTTATTGTATTTTTTTGACATGTTTATTCTGTTTTTTTTATTATTATTGTATTTTAATGAGTCCATGCGTTACTTGAAATAAATAAAAAAAAAAAAAAATCCATAACTATTTATTACATTTTAAAATCAAAGAGATTTTTTTCGACTTACTGCATGAAAAATTGTTCTAATGATGAGATATTATTTAAATAAAGAGATTGAATTCAGAACTTTTCTTTTCATCAACCTTTTCGAACTATAATAGATCTTAGCACGATTTTTTTCTATTATCTTTTACATCTCTGTAGCTTAAACATATAATATCAACAGTAAAAGTAGAGAATATCATTGTAAATAACTGTTAATTTTCAATCAAAGACAATTCGGAAAAGGTGCAAAAACTATAAAGGTAATTCCCACAAGTTGTGATTTTTGAGTTACATCTTTTTCTTTGTAAACGAGCGACATGCCGTTTCACACAATCGACACGCGCCGCGCGTTCGGTGACTGACAGTGACTCAGACTCAGTCCTTGCTCGGCCATGGCGCAAAAGCGTGGCCGGCCGCACGATCATCAAAGTAAATAAACTTTAATTTACATTGCGTGAAACTTCTCACTTGAATCAGTGCAAAATGTTATTCGTTGTGATTGGATTTTTGCTTTGGAGGTGAGTTCATTTTACCCCGTGTTTAACAGATGTTTGTTTTAAAAGCACGTTTTACGCGATACCACACTTACGTACTGATAAGGATAACGACACCTATAGTAATAAAATGAAAGTCTATGAATGAAACGTATGTCCAGACGGTTTTAAAAATAGCATATGCCTTCAAGGTCTGTACAATCGTAGAGTAAAATCGGGATCACCGGTATAGTTAAACAATATTACTTACATGTACCACAAATGTATATAATTACTATTTAATTCGTTGAGTAACTTTTAATGCAACCTCAACATTTTGATAATCCACTCACTACTTTACATTTATCTACCGATTATAATAGGTAAATGGAATGTAGTGAGAGAAAAATCACGGAGAAAAATATACTTTAGGCGTAATTAATATAGCTTTGCAATATATTTATTCCTGTAAGATCTACATATATTTCTTTTTTTATATAAAAGCTATGAGATAAACGAGACGCTCTCCTTAAGTTAAGAGATGACGCCTGTCCATGACCATTGCAGCGATACACAGAACTTGAGTAACAAAACAAAGTCCAGGGCATCGCTGCTTTGACGCTTATTACTTTGAGACTTTCGAAGGTTAGTCTCAACAGCCCTGTAATTTTGCTAGCTGCAGTACCCTTCAAACCGGAACACTAATATTTACACGCTACTGCTCGGCGGTCTGGTGCCTACTGCGGTGATACCTACCTAGACGACCTGCTAAGGAGATCTACCACCAAGTAAAATATATTAAAATGTATGTGACGCTGATCAGCTGATTAACAATTTTGTAGTTGTGGAGATTAGACGATGGAATTTTTTTTATTGTATTAATTTCGTAGCGATGATAGTTCAGTGGTTAGTACATACGGTTCACACGACGAAGGGTTCAGTTTCATTCATCCAGTTTCATTCCAAGCTAGATGTGCTTTACTATCTTAGACCACCACACCGTCACTTAACATCAGGCGAGATGTGGTAAAAAAAAAGTAACCAAAATAGCGTCGGTAAGACCAAAGTTATCCAATTCGGGTGAGCGTTAATACGTAGAGCCTGGGTGACCGAGCTTTGCTGCGTGTATTCTTAAAAATCGGAAAACGTGTTTTCCTGTATGAGAGCGGCAAGATCGATTTTTCGTCCCCAAAAACCCCCGTATAACAAATTTCATCGAAATCCTTAAGAGTCGATTTAGGGGTCTAAAAAATATACATTTATACAAATATTGCTAGTTTAATAGTATTACTTTAAGGAACTTCTTAATAAACCTTCACCTAGGTCGCAAGTCCTAAGCACCGCACGAGTTCTTGTCCAACGCGATGGGCTCCGCACTTCGATAGACTCGGTTTCGTTTCATCTGCTAAACAGAACAACGTGCAGTAGCAAAGGACAAAAACTAACTAGCAAATATTTATGCGTCCTTCACAATTCATAGATAATATCATAAAATGTAAAATTATTTCTAACAATGCACCTACACAAAGGTTCACGCCGAAATGCCAAAACATACCTAGGTACCTATCGAGAATAAAGCATACAGTACTTACTGTATCTGTATATTCAAACACCATTATGTATAATTTAACATCATAAAACATGTTTTATAACTACCCACTTTTCTATGTGTTTTCTCTATACATACCTATGATACAATAAAATGTTGGTTGGTCAAACTATGTAAATCCCCTAATTTACAAACTTCTATCATCAATATAAAGCATATTTTAATAAACATTTGGGTTTACCAAGATTCTCGTCAATTAATTTCAAACATTAATGGATTTTTCAAATTGCAATGATGAGGATTGATATCAGTTTGTATTTATAGTTTATTCAATAAGATAAAACGTGGTTAGACTTATGAATATGTAGAATATCTTCTTCTTCTTTTGATCTATTTACAATAAATAATTCACAATGTACGTATGGTCACAGAATGTATAATAGTTGGTATGGTTTGCGATAACGCATGTTTATACTACAAGATAAGATAATACACATTTGTTAACAATACGAAATACGGAAAGGTTTTTATCAGGTGCAATTTCCCTACATGGTTTTCTTCTTTTGTGTTCGTGTTATAGTGAATTCATAATACAATGGATCCTGAGCGTTAAGTTCTTTATTACGTCAGATACGCGGCTTATTCAGCGAATTAAGGTGAACATTTTTAAATTATTTTAAAGCATCTTTTGTTATGTTTGATAGGCTAAATGTTTTGACCACCGATCACCTTATATTAAGTGACGGTGTGCTCGAAGAGGGTAATACGTGTAGCCTAGAATGGAACTGGCTTTCAAGTGAGGTCGCCGGAATAATTCGTTTGATGCTTGCAGAATTTTCAACTTGTGGTAGGTAGCTAACCAGTCGTGTACTAGAAAGTACCTTGCCACCAGGCCATGGTTTCCTCACGATGTTTTTGAATTACGATGGCATAAAACTTTCTCGATAGGAAGACATCTTATAGCAACCACGGAGATACTACTAGATTACGTTTCTTCTGTATTTTTCATATCCAGTTTATTAGCTTATATTAATTACTATTAAAGGTAACACACAATACTTTACTTATTCTTACTGTTGTTTTACTTTATTAACCACGCAACAATTTCAGTTCTGTTAATTATTTTCAAATGGTAAATAGTACGAATCATAACGTCGATGCGTAAGTGTCATATTTTTGGAAAAGTTGGGAAATCAACTAAGTTATACCATTCAAGTATTACGTAAACATCAAGCATACGGGGGATTTTTTGCTTTGCTTATTTTTGATTATAATATGGTGGTATCTGAATGGTGATTACGTCTTACCAATGTTATATCTTTGTAATTTATTTTCCTAGCTTTCCCCTCTATACTTAGGTTGCCTGGAAAAGATCGCTTTTAGCCGCTAGTTAAACCCATGTTTACATAAGCATGGGGGAGAGTAGCTTTGACAGCTTTTCGACAGGGTCCCCCCTATAACCCTGGGAGGCGTTAATAATAATTACTAAAATTCTACTCACATAATACTTGAATGGTACCTAAGCCACCAAAACACGTTAACATTAGTTACAGAGAGCGCCTTAATTATTATTTTTTATTCCAGTGTTCATCGATAACTTTCACGTTTCTATTCGCAGCACAATGTTGGCTGATGGGAGGTCACCAGCGCTCATCCTAACTCCGTACCTAAAAGCCAATCACATAGAGCTGGCGAGAAACACGTCTCTCGTCGACTCCGAGAACTTCCTCAATGTAAGCAGCCACGCAGGCTTTCTCACTGTGGACGAGAAATATAATTCCAACATATTCTTCTGGTTTCTTCCCGTGGAGATGCCTGGAAAGGTTCTGGAAGATACTCCATGGATTATCTGGCTTCAGGGCGGTCCAGGAGCGTCCAGTATAGCAGGACTGTTCGACGAAATAGGACCTTTTGAATACGTTGATGGAAAATTGAAACGTAAGTTTAAGTAATTTAGGTAGCTTAAGCCTTCAAGGGGTTAAACCTTTACGATCATGGGTATCGGGAACAAAACGCTGACCTCTATTTTGCACAAATATTAAGTACTGCCATAGGACGTGGCATTGGGGCCAGCATTTCGGAAACATATTTTTTTATTATTTGACTGCCCTGTTAGCTCGTTTGGTAGAATATCTGCTTCAAGAGCTGTAGGGCGTGGGTTCAAATCTCATAAGACAAATATTTATATGACTTTAAATGTTTATTTTATGTCTGGGTGAAAAAAAGTATTTAATTATGCTATCAATTGTTTGGTTTCCATAGTACAAGCTTCGCTTAGTTTGGGGCTAGATGGCGCTGTCTGAAATGTCCTACGATATTAACTTATTTTATACCTATTGATAGCGGCCTTTAACTTTAGGTAGTTAATTTTATTATGGTATGACAGTATGTATGCGTCAAATCGACTGATAAAAGTGAAAAAGGCCATCAATCATTTAAATAATCATAACTTCTAAAACTTTTTTTGGTATTTGAAACAGAAAACATTGATGTAAACATTTGTAGGAAATAAATCTCACTAATATTATAAATGTGAAAGTTTGGATGGATGTTTTCACGTAAAAACTACTGAACGGATTTGGATGAAATTTGGTATGAAGGTATCTGAGACCCTGGATTAACACATTAGCTACTTTTTATTCCGAAAACATGTAGCAGGTAACACCGCGGGTCGCAGCTAGTACTGTTATAAATAGCAAATAGTACACAAAAAAATGTAACTATTGGACAACGTACCAAGGCCGCTACTAGGAAAAAAAAATAAATCTGGATAATTAGCTGCAAATAACTTTGTATACATACTTATTTAGACGTCTATAGAATCAATTGATCACGACTCATACGTGAATTAATTGAATACAATATTACATCATTATTTTCAATTATATTTGACTGGTTGGTAGCCGCACGTAGCGCAGCGCTACTTACATGGCGATTGTTTATGTTCATGTTGATTTGTAGGGTTGTCCTGTAAAAGATTTTTATAATATGATAAACAAATTATATGAAAAAAAATTGGGTACCTAAGGATAGCGACACAAGCGACAACACTATAAAATCAATAGAAGTACCTAAAATCGTAAGAGCTTAAAGCACATGCGTACTTCCAACTGAGCGAGCTAAGCCAAGCTAAGCAAGTTAAACTATAGAGGTTCACACAGTTTCTCCTCTTTCACCCCCGCACAAACGACAGTTTGTTTCACCAGTTCAATTAGTTCGATTAGTTTAGCTGTGTAGAATGAATGAATAAATGAATGTATGAATGTATGAATGAATGTATGAATGAATGTATGAATGAATGTATGAATGAATGTATGAATGAATGTATGAATGAATGTATGAATGAATGTATGAATGAATGTATGAATGAATGTATGAATGAATGTAAGAATGAATGTATGAATGAATGTATGAATGAATGTATGAATGAATGTATGAATGAATGTATGAATGAATGTATGAATGAATGTATGAATGAATGTATGAATGAATGTATGAATGAATGTATGAATGAATGTATGAATGAATGTATGAATGAATGTATGAATGTATGAAAGAATGTATGAATGAATGTATGAATGAATGTATGAATGAATGTATGAATGAATGTATGAATGAATGTATGAATGAATGTATGAATGAATGTATGAATGAATGTATGAATGAATGTATGAATGAATGTATGAATGAATGTATGAATGAATGTATGAATGAATGTATGAATGAATGTATGAATGAATGTATGAATGAATGTATGAATGAATGTATGAATGAATGTATGAATGAATGTATGAATGAATGTATGAATGAATGTATGAATGAATGTATGAATGAATGTATGAATGAATGTATGAATGAATGTATGAATGAATGTATGAATGAATGTATGAATGAATGAATGATCGGTGTGAACCAAAGAATGAAATGCCGCAGCTATGAAAGCTAAGCTTAGCTTAATTAGCAAAGCGACTTAACATACTCTACAAGAGGCGTCTACTATTAGCTTGATTTAATTGATCATGAAATCCTAAAAAACCCCAGCTTTTCTATAAAAAATTCGTCAAATGACGAAATTTATGGAGCTGGTGGTAATGCTTTTTCACCATTTCTCAGATATGCATAATGCATATAGTCAAACTTGTTAATATTAAAGAATCCAATGACCCCCTTCGACTGACTACACCCTAAGCTTATGATCCTGTATAAATGGTTACAACTCGACTCTACTGCAAGCTCAGTGTTTAGGCCTTTATTAGGAAAAGTCCATGATGTGTCACAACTGCTTGTCTTTGTTCTATTTCTAAGGTCGCAACAAATATTTCGCCAAGGTGTTTCGTTAGCTTTCACTTTACACGATATTTTCTTAGAATATAAACACAATTTTATCCTCGTAATAGACCATGTAAGTGGTTACATGCCAAATGCCAAGCCAATAAAATGGAAAGTTTGATTGGTGCATTTATTCCAATTGATTTGGAATCAATCGACTCAATTTGCATATTAATTTAAGGATATCCTATCCTACTATATATATTATTATAGATGTGAAAGTTTGTATGTTTAGATGTTTGTTACTTAATCACGGAAAAACGGCTGCACCGATTTTGATAAAGTTTGGGACATATACATATAGTTCATTACCTGGATTAACATATAAGATACTTTTTATCTTGGGAAAATGTCAGGTTACTGTGGGAATATCAAAAAAATTAGCTACAGGGCGTATTCACTTGAAATTTGGTACATATTTGTCTTGAAAAACATTATTCCAGATTAAAAGGTATCCTTTACATTAATACCAATAGGTAATTAAGTATCGCCAACTTCATGATGTATGAAACTAAATATATTGCTCTTTTGTTAATTACACATGCTTCATTTCTCTCGTGGGTGGACGATGTCGCAGGCACAACCTAGTTATCTAATAAAAAAAGGTAGGTTTTACACAACTATTTACATTTTCCAAAGAAAATATCTTATATTTCAGTGTTAATGAAAAGCAAAACAAAAAAATTAAGAAAAATAATTCTATTAATTATTTACGCCATTACATTTAAAAATGTTAAGTCAACGTTTTAGTAAAAGAGTGCATCCTTCTCTTTCTTTTAAACACAGTTTCACGTTGGATAGTAGAAGACAACACAATACAATTAAAAAAAATTGCTATGTAATGTTTAGACAGCCCTGTTGGCTCATTGGTGGCATGTCTGCTTCAAGAGCTGTGGGGCGTGGGTTCGATTCCCACCCAGGACAAGCATTTTGTGACATAAAAACCAAATGTTTGATCTGTGTCTGGGTGTACTGTATGTATTATAAGTATGTATTTACAAAAAAAAAATATTTAAGTATTCTATCAGTTATCTGACTTCCATAGTACAAGCTTTGCTTAGTTTGGGGTCAGATGGCGCTGTGTGTAATGTCCTACGATATTTATTTATTAGAAAAATGTTAAGGGGAACATTTTCGCAGAAAAGATTAAATATGTTATCAATAACAATTGACATGTCGCGACCTCTATAAGCAAAGTGATATATTGGACAAAGACATTGTTTTGATTTTTTTGTATTTTTAACACTCTTCTTTTTTTTTGTAGGCCGCCCATGGACTTGGACAAAAAAACATTCAGTATTGTTCATCGACAACCCCATCGGCGCTGGCTTCAGCTTCACTGACAGCGACAACGGATTTATTGAAGACATGTCTATGGTAAGTAGATCTATGTAGATCGAAATCGTATGCACCCTCATGTTTGCCCTTTAATGCATAGAACTCATGTTTAGGGTCTAATTGGTGAGTCTCAGAATGAGCCATTTCGTTCCGCATGTAACTATCATGGATAGGGTTGCCAGATCGCCAAACCTAATAGCCTGATAGACCAGTCAGTTTGGCCGGACATCTGTGTAAAAAGGCCGGACACCCTACATTATTGAGGATTTTGTGTCTCAGTACAAAAACGCTCGGCCACGCTCGGCGTTCGCTCGTTTGCAAAAAGTAAAAAGTCTAACTAACAAAAGCCAGATACCGTTTATTTTGGCCGGACAAAGCCTAACTATGTCCGGCTTTATCCGGACGTCTGGCTCTAGCACTAAAAAGTAATGTCATCATACTAATAAGTTGAAAATCGATCAAAATATTCATAGCATAGGAATATTTTCCACGTGTTCTCTGGGATATTAAAAAACTACATTTGGTTCCGGAAAACGCAAATAAAACTATAGAGCGTAATAGATATATATATGTAAAAAAAAATACGCAAACAAACAAAAGTAAGCTAAAATGTTGTCTCTACATCTGTACAAGGTTTGTTGTGTTATTTCGATGATGCAACAACCTTACTATTGGACCTATCGCTTCATTTTTATTTGTCAAAGACGCTCTTAACACTTTACCTTCGAACGAGTAGCACTACACATATTTTACGAACAAAATCATAAGAAAAAAAAATATACGTATATTTTGATCACCACAATAGAAGGTTACGCACAACGGTAGTACAAAGCCGAAATGATCTCATGGTACTATGACATTATGTAAAGCTTTGAGTAGGGGCCCATCTATGAAATCGGGAAAAACAATTTAGATGTTCTAAACATTTTACGAGTGCAAAGACAAGTGAAGTGAATTTATTTTTTGGCTATTACAGGATCAATGAAAATGTGAAAGTAGTTTATAATGTTGAGTACGACGACCTTCCTTTGGCTTACTGCCGTTCCAACAGGGAACGATACCACCGATACAGTATTAGAAACTTATGCAACTAACAGACGTACAGAGATGTGTGCTAAAAATAAAAAAAGCTCGTTTCAGTAATCTTTAGAACCTGTGTTAGTTTTTAGTAGTTTTCAGTGTATTTCCATAGTTTGTGTGCAAGATTTTTATATTATGACTATGCTAGCTTTTGACCAAATTCTGCCTAATGTTAAACAGTAGTGCTGTCTAAAGTGCACGTTTATCGAGAAGGAAACCTATACCTCTAAATTCGAAAGCAAACACTAGCTACGCCACGCTGTTTACACGCGGTTTTCCGGGATAAAAAGAAGCTTTATCTGGATTTCAAATTTCTTTCAAATTCGTGAAGCCGCGACACGGAAGCGTGGAGAACTAGGAAACATACATAAAATACATATATATATAGACAAACTTATAGGATAAAAAGTACTAAAGACATACAAACTACTAAACTTATCCCGTTTGTTAGTCTTTTACGCAAAAACTACAGAACGGATTTGGCATGAAGGTAGCTGAGACCCTAGATTAACACGTAAGCAACGTTTTATTCCAAAAACATGTAGCGAGTAACACCGCGGGGCGCAGCCAGTTAAAACATAATCCTTATAAGCAACGAGCAACACATCTCATTTTTTAATTTTTTTAATTGTCAGAAGCCGTGGTTTTGCAAAACTAAGCCAACAAACAAAGAAAAGCGAATTGTTAATATGAATTTATTTTATAGTAATTAATGATGATTTCTCACCAGTGTGCTACCCACCTGTACAAAGTAGTACAGCAGTTCGTGACCATGTTTCCTGAGCTCCGGAAGGCTCCACTGTACATCGCCGGAGAGTCCTACGCAGGCCGATACATCCCCGCACTGGCGACCAAGATACTGGACCAAGACATCGAACTGGGACCGCTTGATGTCAACTTACAGGTGAGGTTCTTTTTACAAGCTTTTAACTTGCAATGTATGTACCTATGTTTGTTCGGTTGGAATCTTGTTGAACTGAATGGGTTAATTTGAACGATAGATACATATTATGATTGAGAGGCATTTGACCACAGCTTACCTGATGTTAAGTGATGATGTATTTGAAAATTGTGAACACATCTGGCCAAAACTAAAACTGGCTCTCAAGTAAGGCTGTCGGAACACACTGTTAGGTTAAAATACCCTACCACCATGCAAGGGGTTCCTCACAATGTTTTCCTTAACTGGCAGCTTTAGCTTGTTCTTAGGGGTTGATCTCGCGTCCTTCAGCGTGTGAACCGAGCGCACTAACCACTGAGCTATCATCGCTACTAATGCACCAGCATGAGCATTATTGGGATCAAAGTTAATCTTTATTATTGTTTCCGAAATTTCCCTACTTCATACTAATTATTCGACACAAATAGCGATCTCGCGACTTTCATATCTTCATTCACACATTAACCCATTTGGTTCATATTTGAACTTGAACTTTTTACGAACTATTTGCCAACAAACTCCATAAAAACGAAGTAACTAACTTACACAATGTATATAAAGGTGATTCAGTGTGCATAGTAATGAGCAATTAGCTTGCAAATTTTAATTTATTTCTTCAATTCGAGATGGTATACGATTACCGACATTCCGAAAATATGTAGGTGCAGTTTTTATAACTGCATTTCAGTCTATACTTATACTATAATTTTCTGCCAAACACTGCGGAACAAATGATAATGTACCTACTTATATAACTGAACTGAAACCTGCATAATAACACGGATCTATATGATTGTATAGTTCATGCTAATATTTACTGATATGCGATAAAAAGTTGCAGTGCCTACAAAAACTAGCGTTTGCATAACTTTTATGAAGAATTTATTTACTTCTGGATTTTTTGTAATAGACATAAGTCAAAAGAGTCATCATCATCATCATCATTTCAGCCGTAGGACGTCCACTGCTGGACATAGGCCTCCCCCATTGCCTTCCACAAAGACCGGTCGGAAGCGGCTCGCATCCAGCGCGTTCCTGCAGTCTTTATTAGGTCGTCTGTCCACCTTGTGGGTGGACGTCCTACGCTGCGCTTGCCGGTTCGTGGCCTCCACTCCAGAACTTTGCAGCCCCATCGGCCATCAGTTCTGCGTGCTATGTGCCCTGCCCATTGCCACTTCAACTTGCTGATTCTCTGGGCTATGTCGGTTACTTTAGTTTGTCTACGGATCTCCTCATTCCTGATTCGATCTCGCAGGGACACTCCGAGCATAGCCCTCTCCATAGCTCGTTGTGCTACTTTGAGCTTACCAAGAAGGCACATAGTTAGAGACCACGTTTCAGCGCCATGAGCCAAAAGAGTACCTATGATTAAAATTGTATAGATAGTTCTATGGTATCCGCAACGTTATCAATATTCACACAGACTTTTGATTTCACCTCTTAACCTACGACGCTAAAACGACGGGGTGTTATAAGTTTGCCAGAGATTCTCTAAAACACCAAAACAATGTCAAGCGAAAAAAACAAGAAAATAAATCATTACTTGCCTTCACTACTTGAATTGTGGTATTTACAAAAATATTGTAAATCTAAATCCCAGACAAAATCTTTCGGTGATTCAATCAATTTTAGAAAATAGACAATAGACGATCGTATTTACAAATAATGATGGATATTAGTGAAAATGCATTCGTAAAGCGATAAAAATATTCTCTGCGTTATATTCTCTTCGCGGAATGGAAAGAGACAATAAAAGCGACACGTCCCACGTCACGACGTGGCATCAGCCGTGACATTTAATATTCCGATTTATAGGTATGTCAGAAACCTAAACAACATATTATTAATTTAGGGAAATTTAAGTACATTCACGGTGCAACAAACATCCTTATATTTTTATAAAAAAAAAAATTTGCTACCTCGTTCTTTATTTATGAGTCATACTGGTCAACTTTTCAACATGATTGACAACATAAAAAAACAACCAAAGAATCTGTATGGATTTCTAAATTATTTACAATTGTATTTGCATATAATCTTCTTACGGATGCTTTAAAATATATCTACTTTAGTAGTAAAAACACGGACGTAAAGAACTGCGCCAGGGGAATTCCGACCCGCTCGCTTTTGATGCGGTTTTTATTGATCGACATTGACATGTTATCTCATACATATTAAATTAAGCAAATCCAGATGCTACTAATTTAAATTACATTTGTTTTTCCAAACCTACATATATGCATATAAACACTACTTGCTTCAAGCTGATTTATTGTGTTTTTACAAAGTACGTACCAATGCTCAAACAAGATATTTTCGCGCAACTAGATTGTATTGCCCATTATTTGAATACTTCTGACTGTGGTATTCACTAGCTTTCTTAGTTTACGTATTACGTGTTTTATGTAGCCCTTATAAAATCAGAGCTGTTTTTTTATACGCTGTCCCAATGCTTGGCGCAGGCTGCTTTTCATAGTGAGAGAAGTAAAGTTTTTTTTTTTAATTTAAAATTAATGAGACGATCGGGGCGCTCTCCTTATGTTAAGAGATAACGCCTGTCCATGACCATTGCAGCGATACACAAAACTTTGAGTAACAAAACAACGTCCAGCCCCTGTAGTACCCTGAGCTTCTTATTTCGATATCTGTTAAGCGCTCACGAAAAACCTACGCGATTGCGAACCATATTGCGCAGACATACGATTTATGGTCGCGTAGCCACTTCTTGAGTGTCTAACAGGTATATATATAAGTAGCTCAGAGTACGGGGGCAGGGCATCGCTGCTTTGGCACTCATTACTTTGAGACTAGATGGTTAGTCTCAACGGCCCTGTAATTTCGCTAGCTGTAGTACCCTTCAAACCGGAACACAGTAATACACACTACTGCTTGGCGGCAGAATATCTGGCATTGCAGTGGTACCTATCTAGACGACCTCCTGCTAAGGAAATCTACCATCAAGTAATAGTATCGCCATAGCTAAATACGGGTTGGCAGCCTTCACATCTTTACTTAGAAAACACTAGACATGCAGGTTTCCTTTCTATGTATTCCTTCGCCGTTTAAAGCTAGCGATAGTAAGCACATACATTAAAAAAGACAAGTGCGTGCCGAGAGGTTTGAAACCGGTAGGTACGTCTCAATTGGCAGTCAGATTGTCTTCTAACTGGGCCGCTGTATTACTGTGGAAACTGTAATACTGGTACGATACGATCTGGTAGCTATGATAGCTCAGTGGTTAGCGCGGCAGGTTCGCATGCCGCGTGGATTCAACCCCCGACAATGAACTTGAGCTGCCGGTGAAGGAAAACATCGTGAGGAAACCATAGCATGGTGGTAGGGTATTTTTTGGTGCTCGACTGGCTAGCTACCACCCTCAAGTACACGCAAAATCTGCCCGCAACCAACTAACAATGTGTTCTGGTACCCTCACTTGAGAGCCAGTTACATTCCTGGCTAGATGTGCTTACCATTAACCACACTGTCACTTAACATCAGGTGAGCTGTGGTCAAACACCTAGCCTGTCAACCATAAAAATAAAAAAACTGACGTGGTTGACGTGCGGGTGTGGCCTGTAGTCGGAATATCCGACATTATCCCATATAAGTAAATCGAAAATGTAGGCTGTTATAACGTGTAATTGTCCTGTATTGTGTACACTGTAGGTATATGAATAACTGTTAATATGATACAAGTCAAGTTGCCAGTATAAAAAACTTCATTAGCAAAACGTACAGTGGACATTTCCAAGAAATATTGATATCTGTTTCTTTTATCTGACATACGACACGCGTGATCGATTACATCAGAATAAATTTCGCTTAGAACTGTTATTCTATTTAAGTAACTACTTGCAAACATACATGTAACAAAAAGCTCGTTTACACTTTGATTAGTGTGATTGATTAATTATTAAGTTTTAATCACTCGCACTAAAGAATCAGAATTCAAAATGTAGGGTAAAACCGGGATAGATGCCCCACTTTTTGAAATAGCCTCCTAATTTAAAAAATACTAATATTATATAAATAATATCCATAAATATATCTAGCCTCATCATTTATGTTAAAGTATTATTTGTTTTTTTTTACCTATTAATTACAAATTTTGCAGAATTTAGCTTTTTGTGGAACACTTTTTTTGAGGATAGATGCCTACCTGTATGGATAGTTGCCCCACCATGAAAATACTAAGAAGGATAGATGCCTGCATTGCGGGATAGACGCCTTTTATGCTGTGTAAACGAAAAATCCAACCAAATTTTATTAGGTCGTTCTACTCCCTAAAACTGCAATTGTGTCCAAGAAACATGGATCGAATGACGAAAAACATTTTGCAATTTTTAAATGTTTTAATTGTTGTTATCGTTCTAAGATAATTATAATATGATGCAAATAACCATAATTCAATTTTAAAAGCATTTGATCAAGGGAAACATTAATTCTTAAATTGTTATTATAAAATATAAATTTAATTAAGTATCAACAATTCAACATGCATAATGATACTTAAAAAAAAAAAAAAAACTGTAAAGAGATCATTTTATAATAATTTCTGAAAAGTGTATCGGTTTCATGTAGCCAGTTCTGACACGTTACACATTGAATCCAGTTGGATTTAGACTTCCTTTTTTTATAGTTTTCAAAACATTATATGCTATCTTTATTTATTTATATTTAGGCCATCTCTCTAAGTATTCTTTACGGGCAAACCTTTTTCTTTCCTTTAATTTTATATTTAGGTGGATTATCTTCATCTTCGCTGTTTGAACTGTAAGTAAATGTGTATGGAGGAATAGATGCCCCTAAGGGCACCTATCCCTCGTAAAATCAGGGCAACTATCCTTTTTGATAGGGATAGATGCCCAAGTATTTTTTAAATAAATTAAAAACACAAGAGCAACTATTTACATCTTAATGCACACTTAATGAAGTAGTATATTAACGTAATCAAAAATAAAACGGAATTTATTACTACTTATAAAGTTATACAACGGCAAACACAAACCTTTAAAACTTTGACGTGTTCGTAAAGTTCGCCGCGGAGATAATTGCACACACGAGCAAAACACATCCTCACCAGACGACAGCCCGTAGGTGACCGAGGTCCAGGGTGTATGCGGCTCCTACCTAAACTACTAATTCTAACTCGCGAGTTTGGGAAGTTAGGTTTTTTGAAAGTGAGGCATCTATCCCACTGCGGCATCTATCCCGGTTTTACCCTATGCAGGCGAGCCATCAGCAATAACATATTGGGTTACCAGAGTGGCTTTGGGTCGGGTACGGTAATTTGATGAAAGGTTCAAGGTAACTTTATATACCTATTTGAACTTTATCAACGTTACTGAAGTTTTTAAGTACTTTTTTTTTACAATTTTTGCCATCACAGTTTGTGTACTGCCAGTGTCATATACCTATATTTTAAAATTTTCGATTGTCTCGTGGTAAACTATAATTATGATAAAATTGTGACTTTCTTAGAAGTTTTGGAACCAATATGAAAAAATATGTTTCATGCACAATACAAATTCTGGAAATAATAATATGCAGTGCCCTGAGATTTTTTTAGTTTAATGCCATAAGTTTGTTTTTTCACGTTTCAGGGTATAATAATGGGCAATCCGGTGATGAATCGTAACGTCATAGCGGACTACAGCGGTATCTACCACCAATGGGGCCTCATCGATGCCCAAGGAGTATTGGCGGTGAAACATTTGCAAGATGCGTATACCAAAGCTATAAAAGACCGACATAGTGCGACAGCCACAGATGTAAGTACCTATAACCATTAAACAGAACATAAAGGTATCTGAAGGGTACTTCATTTCTTTTTTTATTTTATATTGTTATATTATCATTATTCGTTTTTATTATTAGTAAATGTTAGTGTGAGCACGTAAATTATTTTTTTATCTTTATGTAAATAAATTAAAACATATAGGGGGAGTTTTTGCCCATACTCGCCACGCTTGGCAGGGTTGGCGAGCGCAGTTGGGCATGGTTTATACAAGGTAAACGATGCAGAACGTCTTCCATCACTTAGCCGACTCTTAGGGAAACCACGAGCTATGGAGAGGGCTATGCTCGGAATTTATCTATCGAATCGGAAATAAGATCTGTAGGAAAACTAAAGTTACCCAATAAAGAACGCAGGTACGCGCCAGATGCGAGCCGCTTCCAACTGGTATTTATGTAAGTCAATGGGGTAAGCCTATGTGTAGCAGCGGCCGTTCTACAGCTGAGATGATGATGATGATGAATATGCTCTTTGATTATTTTGTCCAAAACATCATAATATACAGTATTTGTTCCACGCGACACGTTTAGGTGCACTCGTGCTTATAAATAAATAAATATCGCAGGACATTACACACAGCGCCATCTGACCCCAAACTAAGCAAAGCTTGTACTATGGAAGTCGGAAAATTGATAGAATACTCAAATAGTTTCATGTTTCCTAACTGTGTCTAATATTGCTTTTATTAATTCAACTAAAATGCAATGAAAGATAATATATAGTTATGATGATATTATGATGATTCTGGCCTTTAGGTTTCTCTTGTCTGGTGTTTAGGTTCTGTTATAGATACACGAACTAAATAGGTGTAGTGAAAAAAATGTGTTTCAATAATAAGATATTATAAAAGTTAAATGAAATAGAAAAACTGGAAATAAAATAGCAAAGTCATACGAACACTTTATAATAAAAATACCTGTTTCGACTATGTTCACTGGAGTTTCGTTAAAGGGCTAAGGTCGCGATTCGTGGTGTTATACCTCACTTGTGTAAAATAAATGTGTCCAGTAAAACACGTTTCTTCAGTGAAGTAGAAAGCAGGTTATGACAATGAGACTCGAAACTGGTCATTCAGATAAAAAATATAAAACTATGCCATTGAACTCATAATACTCTTTTGTGTTGAATGTTCATGAATAATAATTTGTCAAAAGCTGGACGACCCATTAGGCTAATGGTGCAATTTTAAAGTTAATTTACACGGGCTCGTCCAAACATAAGCCCTGATATTAATTTAGATGTTGTTTTTATTGGGAACAAGTCTGCTTTTGACCGTCAATTCGCCTGTTGGTAAGCGTCGATAGCCGAATATTTGAGGAAAGTATTTTTATTTTACCTACCCATTGGTTTACATGGAGGATCCGACTGGATGTGAATAGTCCTTTATTTTATTTTTAAAAACATGTATTTTCCAAGAAATAAAAGGTTAAATGTAGTTAGGACGTTAATGTGCAATGAAATTAATCATTTCTTTAAATTACAAATTTATTGAAACAAATGACTGATTCCTTAATAGGTACAGTAAAATCAATCTTTTGTTTAAATGACTAACTACCGATTTCATTAAAGATTTACGTCTTTTACGTTACTAGTTATTATTACATTCTTGATCTTTTATGTTATTGGTAGGTTTTATTTCCTTGAGTATAAACATACTACTCAAGGAAAACTGCAGTAAAAAACTATTGTGATAGCATTCTTGTGGATTTGCATCAATCTTTGTTTCAGTTGATTGTTTCTTGTAATAGGTTCAGTTTATATTTATGTAGACTAACATCGACGACCACAAAGATACGTGATGTTACTACTTATCTTAGTCCATTGTCAGCGACTCTATATTATTATGCATCATGCACTTTAAATGTGACGTTGAATTTTAATTTTCCGTTTTACTTATTAGATATTAAAATAGTAAAAGATAAAAAGTAATTTTATATCACATAAAATTACTTTTTGCCTTTTACTATTTTACAATTCAACGGTTTTTACATCAATCAACATTATCAGAAAAGTGTGCTGGGGAAAACTTCCTACGAGTATTTATTACACATACTTTCACTACATAGGTAAATGTCTCTGTAAGCTCATTTGGTCTTCACATAGATCTGGTTCTCAAGCTGTAGGGCGTTAGTTCGAGTCCCAGGGCAAATATTTACGACACGGACATTGTAGGTAATGTGTCTATGTGTATTCTAATTGTATCAGATATGTTTGTACTTCTCTATCTTTGATAAAATTGAGTGATAAAGGCGTTACTTTGCGGAAGTTCATTTTGAATATTCATGGTATATATTTAGTTTATTTCCGCGTAACAGTTATTTCAATCACAACAGTGATGAGGACTTCTACAAATCGTTATATTCTCTTCTCGCTGCAGTAACCACTTACTTGCCAATACATCAAAAAAGAAACATAAAAATTTCTCTTTTTGGTTTCCAGCTCCGCAACAAACTCCTAGACCGTTTGAGTGACATCACAATGCAACAGCAGAACTTCAACCTTCTAGCAGACAATTTGGAAAGCCGACTCAAAAGCTTTATCAACTACATCACTCACCCTGAGATATCGGACGCAATTCACGCCGGCGACATTCAATTTACATTCTCAAATGCCACTGTCCATACGAAATTAACACCTGACTTTCTGAGCGAAGTCGACTCTAAGATGGAAAAGCTGTTGGAGCATTATCGGGTTTTAATTTACTGGTAAGATTGTTTAAGAGTGTGATTGGGCAAGTCTGGAACGTACCATAATCAAATCGTTTAAAAAAAAAAGGACAAACTGATGTTAAAATGTTTGTGAAAGTAGAAGTGAAAGATGTGGAGCAGCGAGAAGCGGATATAAAGACTTGTGGTTTTTTTAATTAGACATAAATAAATAATAAATAACACACAGCGCCATCTGACCCCAAACTAAGCAAAGCTTGTACTATGGGAGTGAGATAACTGATAGAATACTTTTTTGTAAATACATACTTATAATACATACAGTACACCCAGAAACAAAACAAACATTTGGTTTTGTATCACAAAATGCACATTTATTACATTTTTATTTTACTTAGTTTTTAAGTTTATACCTACCCAATTTTAGTTTTAGATAACCATATATCTCAAAGTTGACGTAAAGTTAATAAAGTCAAATCAAATAATGAATAATGATAATACATAAAACTACAACGTGTAGACGAAAAGTTTAAAGCGTGTAACTATATATACTGCTGATGGTAAGAGATAACGCCTGTCCATGACCACTGCAGCGATACACAAAACTTTGAGTAGCAAAACAAATCCCAGGGCATCACTGCTTTGGTACTCATTACTTTGAGACTTTTAATGGCTAGTCTCAACAGCCCTGTAATTTCGCTAGCTGCAGTAGCCTTCAAACCGGAACACGGTAATATTTACACACTACTGCTTGGCGGCAGAATATCTGGTACTGCGGCGGTACCTACCTAGACGACCTCCTGCTAAGGAGATCTACCACCAAGTACACCCCAAATGACTTAGAATACTTCAAGCACAAAACTTGTGAAAGACTATATATTATTGATTAAGATTCCCGTATTGTCACAAAAAACACCCCCATTATGTAAATTTTCCAGTGGCCAATTGGACCTGACGGCACCATGCGTGCCAAATGAGGAAGACAGAAGAAGGAATTGGCACTGGAGCAAACGCGACGAATTCCTGAAAGCACCGCGCACTCCTTGGTGGTACGACAAGTCTGTCGCTGGGTAAATCAAACTTTCATGTTGATTAAAACTAAATACGCTTCACCGAGTTGAAGTATCAGAGTAGCTGGTTTCCTAAGTCACATTTTTTGTTTTAATCTAAAATTGCGATTGAGCACCGTATTACCGAATCTGTTTACCTACTTACGATAGCGCTGCGCTTATGTCTTGTCAGAAGATAAATGTTGCACTATTGTAGCTATGATAGCTCTGTGGTGAATGCGGTCAGTTTACACGCTAGAGGGGTGGGTTCAAATTCCAACAATGAGCTTGAGGTGCCGGAAGGAAATGAAAAATAACATCGTGAGGAAACCGTAATATAGTTATAGGATATTTTCTAGTACCTACAACCCTCAAATTGAATTCTACGTCCAAGCACCTAACGGTGTGTTCTAGTAGCCTCACTTTAGAACCATTTCCCATTCCAGGCTAGGGATGCTTACCATCTGCGACCATACTATCAATTATCATCAGGTGAGCTGTGGTCAAGCACCTTGCCTGTCGACCATAATGGCAGTTTTTATGCCTCAAATGAATTATAGATATGATTATAGATGCATTCTTACATTTCTATTGAGGTATTGGCACTTCTCGTTATATACAGGAGCCTTCTGGCTTGCATTTTGCAATGGAAATACAATCCTTCTTTTTGGTGAATCTTCAGCGCAACATGTTAAAGAACTATCTCACGTGACGTATTTGGAAGACTGCTGTACCATTACAATTTTTTTCCAGATATGTGAAAAGCGGCGGTCACTTCACAGAAGTTCTTGTCCGAGGAGCAGGTCACCTCGTCCCTATTGACAAGCCTGCTGAGCTCCTGCAACTGGTCTCCTTCTTCATCAGAGGCATCGACATGCCACTACCCTCTAACTACGTATCTGACCCCGACTTCACACCGGAATACATAGAAGTTCAAACTTTAAACGAAGAAAATACGGCTGATTCTTCTGCAGTCAAAATCACTATGGGACTCAGTCTTTTTATAAATGTTATACTGATTTGTGGTATTTTGGCTGGAATTGTGTACGGTCTTAGATGGAGACGGAGAAATGAAATGTTTATGTACAACAACGTTGAGGAAACGTCCATAACAGAAGGAGTTTTAGCCATGAGCTGACGATTGGTCATGGGCGAGGGGAGAGTTAGGTATTCCCCGCTTGTTAATAGAAATGTACCTGAGGAAAGCTGATACTGAGTTCTGAATTTATTATGAGAATGATTTGATCAAACCGCGCAGACGCGTGGTGACAATTAAAGGAAATTAATAAACGCATTTATTGACGCGTGTTTCAAATAATTTTGGTATAATATAACGCTGTTGACTTTATATATGTATAATAAGAAGACTCAAGAAGAGATAAAGATGCCATAATAACATAGATCAGAAACAAAATCAGGTAAATTTCTCTGCCATGATAACTGTGAATGTTTGAAATTGGTGTTAATAAATCTGTATTGTAACTGCTAAATGAATTGTCACGTTAATTTTAAAATTACTGATTTAAGGACTTCATTTACAACAATTTCTTAACTAGTATGTACCGGTATGTAGGTATTACTCTAATTTAATATTGAGATTTTACTCTACTCACAACGTACTCTTATATTTTATGAAAGAGGTTCTTGCCATCCTTAATCTTATCTACTTCCTAAATTACTAATAGTGAATTTTTAAACATGTCATTGTGTGTACTTAATAAGGTAAATACAGTACATAAAATATGTATTAATTTGTTGTTGTTATTTGACTTTGAAATGTATTGATTTTTTTATAGATTTTTTTTTTTTTTGTTTTTGTTTTTTTTTAAATGTTTTTTGTATGCACCTAAAAGTAATGAGATTAACGAGACGCTCTCCCGATGGCAAGAGATAACGCCTGTCCATGACCTCACAGATATGTTTGCGGGCAAACAGCAGAGTTTTCGATAAAGTTTATAATTTGGTCTTCATAAGCAATTGTATATACCAATATATATTATATAGTATAATTAATAACCTCTTCTAGATTTCATTAAAATTATGTGCAATTGATTCTTGACCCAATTCATAGTGTATATCCAAGGAAAATAATACTATTTTTCTATTACGCAATTCTCTGTAATTTTTTTTTTTTAATAGGCTTGCGTTTGTCCGCCATCCCGCCTGATGTTAAGCGAAGATGCGGTCGGTAATTATTACCTATCAAGTTTAGTGGAAACAATGTGTTTGAATTAGGTTAAGAATCAATCTCTCTGACGGTTCATTTGCAGTAAAAATAAAATGCAATGATCGTCGATGTCGTTTCTTTTTATTGTACTATTATTCAAATTATGCAACAACATTTGACCTCTCTCATGAAGCCCTAACCTTTAAAAAGAGCTTAAATTTTTGAACGTTTTTTAATTTTGCTAACGAACTAATGACCGAATTAATTTTATGACATTAATATGTAAATAACCGAATAAACAAGTATTTTTATTTAAGTAATCAATTAATAAATATCCTATTTCGCTAAATGCTAAGCACTATCGCTTAGCGTTCTGTTTTGTAAAAAAACGAAAGGTCTTTATCAAACCTATATTTAAATGGTAACTGAAAATGCTTTCCGAAGCCTCAGGAATATAAAATAGGCTCTTTGACGGAGAGCAATGTTACGATAATACTTAGTACGTACTTATTTATTATTTGTAGTCATCAATAAATTTGTAATGTATGAAGGTGGAGACCTCGGGCGCGTCTCTGGGCACCATATGACCAGCGTATAGGATAAGCATCTCGGTGAAACCGCCGCCAGTTTTCATGTAACTGAAAACAAAGTTAAAACTCCATTACAATAAGGTCGACCTCGATGCAACGCATTGCATCGCAAAAATCATTGTAGACGTTAAAATTTTTTATAGACACAAAACAAAAAATACTTATCCGTATTAAAAAAAAACATTTTTTTTTTTATTGCTCGCGGCTTAGCTCGCTTACGCCACGCCTTCACTTAACATCAGGTGAGCTGTGGTCAAACAACTAGCCTGTCAACCATTAAAAAAAAAAAACATAATAATAACCTACGTTAATCCCTGTTCATATTATAATGTATCTTAATGTTAAATTACAGAAAGATTAGATCAGCTGTTTAGGCTTGAACAGGTACCAAACAGACAGATTTACAAACGTCTGGATTATGAAGAAAAATCTAAGTGAAACCAATACAAGAGTAAACAAGCTTAGTTAACAAAATTACAAAAATACACGAAAGCAATCGGTTTTTTTTTCTATTTTTGTTAATTATGTTTTATTTGTCACGCAAAGAATTAAGTATTTTAACGATACCCCATACATCCAAATCGGTTCAGGCATTTAAAAGTTATATTAGAATATAGCAACTCATACATACATGAAAAGTGTAATGCACCCTGAAAACTTTACTCTCCTTTTTTGGGAAGTCGTGGTCGTTGGAAACTCACCCAAGAGTACGATTTTTGGAATCCCTAACAGTACTCCTATTAGCGTTGACATACTCTTCCCGCCTCGTCCACTGAAGAGAATTGTATGTATTCATAGCCAGGCTATACGCCATAATTATGTCCAGTTGGCCACTAAAAACAGAAGCATGGAATTGCCATAGGTTCAATGTAGTAAATTCCTGGCTTCTATGCCTACCTATGTTAATAGAGAGTATAATATGCTGAGTTTATATTACAAAATTAAGATTACTTTGTTGTGTTTTATTGCTGTTCTATTTTTCGGGGGATGATATAAAAAATCAACCGATACAAATGTTACAACATTATAAGTTACCTGTCCCATTTTCAATCTCTAGCGGACCCACCAAATCGAACAGTCCAAACAATGAAGAATATCCAGGACCGCCTTGAAGCCAAATAATCCAAGGAGTGGTTTCTAAAGGGGTTTCAGCAGGAAAGAACCAAAAGAATAGATTAGAGCCGTATTGTTTTTCGACTGTCATAAACCCTGCATAGCTTTGCAAACCTAAGAAGTTGCTTGAAGGAACTTCCGAGAGTATTTTGGCTTCCGATCCCAGCCCTTTTTTAATTAGTGGTGTCAGTATTCTGCATTCTCCACACACCTCGCTGGGGTTTTGACTTTGGCTTTGAAATGAGCTAGCTCTGAAAAGTGAACGCTTTTTATAATATTAGTAAATATTTAACAATTATTATATACTGTTATTAAATGACGCCATATTATAAATTATGTAATACCTATTATCTGGGCTTGAAAAAACTTGAACAAGTTCAATAAGCTTTTTGATAGATCTCCTTAGCGAGAGGTCATCTAGGTAGGAACCACCGCAGTATCAAATGTTTTGCCACTAAGTAGTAGTGTGTAAACATTACTGTGTTCTGGTTTGAAGGGTACTTTTTTTTTTTAATGTAAAAGTAATGAGACGATCGAGGCGCTCTCCCGATGTCAAGAGACAACGCCTGTCCACGACCATTGCAGCGACACACAGAACTTCGAGTAACAAAACAACGTCCAGGGCACCGCTGTTTTGGCTCTCATTACTTTGAGACTAGATGGTTAGTCTCAACAACCCAGTAATTCCGCTAGCTGCAGTACCCTTCAAACCGGAACACAGTCATGTTCGCAGACCACCGCTTGACGGCTGAATATCTGGTACTGCGGTGGTACCTACCTAGACGACCTCCTGCTAAGGAAATCTACCACCAAGTAAAAGCTAGCAAAATTACGGGGCTGTTGAGGCTGACCATTGAAAGTCTCATAGTAATGAGCGCCAAAGCAGCGATGCCCTAGACTTTATTTTGTTACTCAAAGTTCTGTGTATCGCTGCAATGATCAGGGGCATACGTAATCTCTTATTAACATCACATAAAAAAGTGAATGTTTTTTGCTATTTCAATTTTCACGATCAAACAATTAGAATTTATTTATATTCGTATTTTCACGAACTGTTTGAAATTAAGAAAAAAATTACTTTTTATAAGTAGTTTGAACCTATCACCTAGGACGCACCGTAAAATTAGTAGTATCGCACACACAATATCTTTCATGACTGGGTTCTATAACAACTAAGAAGAGAATGTTATGAGAGTAGTGCTTGCCTTGAATCTTGACTTCATAATTTTATAACGAAGTAAATCGCTTATGAAGTTTGGAGAGAGCTTGATATCATGCGAATCATATACAAAAGACTGCAATATTCCACATAAAGTTGCAAGGTATGTAACACTGTTAGACGTAGGTGTATCGTCATCAAGAAGTAAGTATGTAGACGAGTTTTTGGCGGGAACGCGGGAAGAGTCGTATCGCTCCGTTGTATTTTTTTCCAAAACTGGTGTTTTATCGAGTGTTTATGCATAAAAATGGTGGTGTTTTATTCATAAAGTGCTGAATTACAAGCGTGAGTGTGGGAAAATGATATAATGTGGTGAGACATGACTTTTCGTGTTGCTTCCAAAACTCCATCAAAGCTTTATAGTAAAGTCGCCACTACTTTA
Organism: Biston betularia; assembly: GCA_905404145.2. Lineage (NCBI taxonomy): Eukaryota > Metazoa > Arthropoda > Insecta > Lepidoptera > Geometridae > Biston > Biston betularia. Next base: position 3,685,067 of record FR989863.1, read on the forward strand.
CTAAAGCATGACTGGACTTGACTGACACGGGCTGGACTTGACTAAGACTGGACTTTGACTATAACTAGCTACGAGGACACTCATTTAACTTGAAAATATATAAATACTTGACACTGGCAAATGCTAAAATGCGACGCCAAAACCAAAGAAAAAAAAAGTATGTAGACAGCTCTTTATTTATAAACTGTGCTGGTGTTGGGCGCAGGCTTTTGGTGCCGCAGTGTGAGAAGAGTGAGGCCATAGTCCACGACATTGGTCAAATGCAATTGCATTACTACTTACTTTATGTGAAAGTAATAAGACAAACGGGACGCTGTCCTGATGGAGAAGAGATAACGCATGTACTTGAACAATTGTACTTGCCCATTGCGGCGATACACCGAATTACGGAGAACTTTACTACGGTTTTACTAAACCAAGTCTATCGTTGTTTTGGCGCTCATTATTACGAGACTAGTTCCGCATAAGCACTCTGAAATCATTATTGTAGTGAACACGCAGAGCGTCGAGGAAGTTTCGTGTGTATAGCCAATACAAGCTTCAATAGTAAAAAGATTGTCAATTAGGTAAGCTTTATTAGAGCAAGCGGAAAATATTCTAAACCTCGGGGATGCTAAGAATCCCCGGCAGACGCCCGGCTACCAACGACGACTGGCCCTGGTAACACACAACATGCTTTTAACTTTTTTGACAGCCCTGTTAGTTAATTGGTAGAATGTCTGCTTCAAGAGCTGAAGGGCGTGGGTTCGATTCCCACCCAGGACAAACTTTGTGGTATAAACAAATGTTTGTTCTGTGTCTGGGTGTACTGTATGTATTTACAAAAAAAAAAGTATTTAAGTATTCTATCAGTGAGTTCCATAGTATAGCTTTGCTTAGTTTGGGGTCAGATGGCGCTGTGTGTAATGTCCTGTGATGTTTTTTTTTTAACTTATCAATCTATATATACGTTGCCTCATCCTAAAAGTATATAATACTCCATATCGTCGCGAATTTAACGATCAGACACGATTCGTCCCTGTTTACTCGACCATCCAACGATTTCCAGTGAATTTCCCACACCTCATTATATTCCGGTCTCGCGTTCGAAATTAATTAGATCAGGAATATACGGCAAAGCAAAAAACACCGCGAATCGCAGTTTTTACGAGCGTGGGAAAATCAGTTATCGGCGAAACCGTGTGCGATCATTTTAGCGGCACAGCTTACCTGGTAGTTAGTTCGCGTGATGTTAAATTGAAAATGGCATACACGTATTAAATGTCGCATCGATGTTTGTTTTAGTATGAAGATCCTAAATATAGAGCAAATCACATCTGGGAGCGTGCAAGAATCTATCGCGAATGGCGGACCGTGGGAGCGTTCTTATGCTAAACAGGTCATTGGTACCCTATACTTGTTCGCCAGCTTTACACAGGGTGTTGCCGATTGGATACTATTCAGCTGATTGTATATTGATTCCGCCTACCATTAGATGCTTAAATAGGTAGATAGAAGCTAATATTCTTTAGATTTTTTATGTTATTTCTACTTTAATGAAGTACCTGTATGATTAAATAAAGTGAAAAATCTTTATTTTTTGTCTATATTTTGAATTCTAATATTTGCATGTTAAGTAGGTAGGTAGGTACAGTGTAGGTGTTTGACACTGTAAATCTCGTCATAAAATTTTGTTTCTATAATATTTAAAATAAGGTACTTTTAAATACTAGAGTGAATAGATTTCGTCTAAATTAGCGTGCTCCATCCTCGGGCGCACCGTCGCTTTCCACCAGACGAATTGGTGGTCAAACATAGATATTGAATATTATCATAGATATAACTAATATAATATTCTAATTATGATATGAACTATTTATTATAAAAAAATCTTGTAATTCAGTACAGCAGTTTAATAAGTTGTCACAGAGAGGTGAAACTTACCTACTATTAGTTCATCACATATTATCTTATATACATAAAAAATCTTCTATTGTATCAGGTAATAAAATTAAATGTGATTCATCGCAAATATTTTCATACGACGTAGCCGAGATACTCAACACTAAATAAAAAATTAACATTTGTTTACCAATAAAATTGTGAAGGCATCATCCTGTATAAAAGATCGAGATAAATCCAAGTTCAAGGCGCAAGTGCACGCGAGAGTATACAAGGTTCGTCCCGGGAGGCGCCTCCAGTTGCCCGCCGAGGACCAACTGAGGAGGACAACTCGAGGACTGCGGGAGACACCTACAAAACTTCCGAAGACAACTGCGGCCCTCGACTAGCTGCCGTGACTGCAGAAGACTGTCTCGGGAACATTGTGTAAACAACGAGAACTTCGGAAGACTGACTTGGAAAACTGCAGAGATAAAGAAGAACGTAAAGAAAGCGAGACGGGCAGAAGCAATTATGACGATGATATGGATTATAGTATTACTGGCGTGAGTGACTATTTCAAGATATATACTTATCTTAGTTATTTTGAATAATTTTAAAAAGTTTGCCTATGCAAGCTACAGCGACTGGACACTGGACTTAAACGAAAATTGTTCAAAAGAAAAGTCTCATGTGCATAATCTAAATAACTTATAAGTTAAATTGGTACCTGCTATTTAATATGGAAAAAATACTCCAAATAATTTGTAGCGATGACAGCTCAGTGGTTGTTGCGATCAGCTTACTCACTGCATGGCGTGAATACAAATCCCAACCTATAAGCTTAAATCAGCTTAAAGTTATGGTACGACTTACTACCCTAAAGTTGCAAATGTACCGCCAAGCACTTAACGGTGTGTATCGGCAAACTCATTTAAGAGCAAAATCCATTCCAGATTAGGTGTGTTTACCATTCTTCAACAACACCATTAAGTTAACGTCAGGTGAGCTGTGGTCTAAGCATGTAAATGAGCACAACAATGAGCTTGAGCTGCCGGTGAAGGAAAACATCGTAAGGGAACCATAGCATGGTGGTAGGGTACTTTCTAGTACTCGGCTGGCTAGCTACCACCCTCAAGTTGAAAATCTGTCGCCAAGCATCTAACGGTGTGTTCCGGCAGCCTCGCTTGAGAGCCAGGTCCATTCCAGGTTAGGTGTGTTTTACCATTTTCGAGCACACCTTCACTTAACATCAGGTGAGCTGTGGTCAAAACCTAGCCTGTCAATCATAAAAAAAACCAAATAAAAAACAAAAAAAAACCTATAAACCGTATAACCCAACAAATTCTATGTTACATACATATAGATCAATGGCAAGACATAGCAGACAGGATCTACAAGGTCACAACAACAAAAATATCAAAATAAGCAAAAACCACTTAGGTAACATGAGAATCCGATGGGATGCCCTTTAAAGGGCAAATGTCGAATCGATTCGAGGGTTTAGAAATTCTCACGACTTAAAGTGGCAAAGCACTAATCTATCAAAGTAGGTACTTGCTACATACGAGTAGATATTTAAATATATAGGCAGAAGACTGATGGATAAAAAAGGCATATTGTAAAAGAAATGTAGAGAATACTTACTTACTTTTTGTATATTACTAATGAACATGCTTAACTCGTCTAAATCTTTTCCATTCTGCAGCTGTTTCGCTGTAACAAAAATTCGCCAACAAAAATCATTGTCATATTATCCAGAGACAATTTTGGGACCTACCACGATCAAAAAAATATCGGAGGTCCTTTCACACAGCACCACAAAGAAAAGCTTATATGATGGGAATCAGATAGCTGATAAAATACTTATTAAAAAAAAAATAATTAAAGTTGACAAAGGTCACGGACCCCGGAGTCTGTGGAGCGTATAATAAAAAAAATAAAACTTATATACTTTTATCGTCACATAAACATTCTTACTTTGAAGTAAGCAACCGATGCAACTTTACTAGGTTTCTTACTTTACAATGATCTTCTTAGCAGGAGGACGTCTAGATATACCTACATGCTTATGTAGGCTCTACTTTGAGGTACGGCGTTTTATATTGGGCAAACTCTTCTGAAAAAGAAACTGCATTCAAAGCGCAGAAAAAGTGTATAAGGTCTATTTGCGGAATTAGGCAGACTGATTCATGTAGGCCATGCTTCAAACAATTAGGTATCCTTACACTTCCATCAATTTATATAATGGAAGCATCTCTTTTGGTTCGAACTGACGTGAAGGAGTATGCCACTCTTACCACCGCTAGACATAAGAACAAATTACGCAATGTGACGAGTAGAACCCAACTGTACAGTAGCAGTATATTCAGTATGGGTATACAAATTTATAACAAATTACCAATGACGATTAAAGATTTAAACTCGCATTCTATGTTTAAAAATACATTAAAGAAGTTTCTCTTAGATAAGGTGTACTACTCAATACGTGATTTTTTAATTGACAAAAATGTTTAAATGTTAATAATAATAATAATTGGTAATAATTTGTGACAGTATATATATTTTTTTAAATTTGACATTGTGAATTTCTCTTTGACATTTATTTTATTCTCTGTAAATTTATTTTTATTTTTAATTTTGCACGCCTTGTGAAGGCTGAATATTGGGATGCCTTTATATTTTATTTTCGACCTGACTGTACCTATTTATGCAAATAAAACATTTGAATTTGAATTTGAATTTGAATATGTACCACAACAGTACCAAATGTTCTACCATCAAGAAGATAAGTGTACATAAATTACTGTGTAAGATACTGTAGCTAGAGAAACTACAGTGCTATTGAAACTAACCATAGAGTGTCTCAAAGTAATGAGCGCTGAAGTATTGTTGGCCTGGACTTGGTTTTGTTATTCTAAGTTCTGGGTACTGCTGTAATAATCATGGACATGTTTTGTCTTTCACTATCAGGAAAGCGTTTCATTTCTCTCATTAAAAAAGAAATGTCTTTCCTTACTTTTATTAGCGCGAGAGAACCCTAGAATCATTAGTACCAATGTAGATATATCTAAATAAATTACCTGGAAGATTTTCTTTCATAGATCGCACATCTCTAGTACACACATTACACACAGACCAGAAAAAAAGTAAAGCGCATTAACCAACAATTGGTTTGGTATTTTTAATTAAACATTTGTACACAGATGCTTCAACGGCGCCCTGAGCGGCGAGCGTAGTTCATTGCCTGGCCTGCCGCTTCCCGACCTTCCTCCGGGTGAGGCTCCGGAACCTATCCTCTCCTTCATGGAGAAGACTTACAGCCCAGGCCGTGGCAGAGCTACTTATGAAGCTGGGTCACCTCTACTTCTCACTCCATACATCGAGGAAAACAAGCTGCAGGAAGCAAGGGAGGCGGCATATGTAGACCCGGCGTATCTGCTTCCTGATATGCACAGCTATGCTGGATATTTAACGGTGAGTGAGCGCTAATAGCAAATTCATGGCTAAATTTGATTTAGGTACAAATTTTAAAGTTTTGGTCGTAAGATGGAGCCTTGTGGTACACCTCCATTTTAAGAATTTCTTAAAAATAATTTTTTATAGTTTCGCTGTCACCTTGTTAATTGTCTTTCTTTTATATTTAAATAAATGGTGTCACGATTTAATGTATACCATATGCCTGAAAGTATCTTCCTAATCATCATGTCCAACCGTACCGAAACTATTGTACCTACTGTTTGTACTTATACGTATAATTATTATTTTAAAATTTAATGTTACACGGTTTACATATCCACATAAATGTTTCTGATTTCAGAACACTTTATGCGAGCGGTATAATCTTTTAAAAATCCGCGAAAATAATTGCATGTATGCTACTACAATACATATTTATTTCTGCGCTCCTCCAGGGTTTGCTTTGTGCCCTGTGCTTGGGCACTACTCACACTACTGCGCTATTTACGGCACTGGGCATATCACCTGATGTTAAGTGAATATACTTAGGCAGTGCAATCTACTGTTTAGCAGTGCGCATAATGAATGTGAAATCGTAGCAATCGAACCGTTTACAGCGAGTTTTTTTTTGATGTCACTCAAAAAAAAAAACTTTTTTTGTTGTTTTTTTGTTATCGCGCTTTTGACCGTCCAATAGATGAATAACTCACTAAAAATGATGACGAGCATATTTTTTCTCATTATTTTCTCAGATTTCTATAATTCTAAGATAGTAATGTTAAAGGTATAGTACGTTGACCTTCCCTCACCAGACAGGATCAGGAATTTTATTATGACTTCTCGATTATAGTGCAAAAACTGGTTTCTCTATCACCGTATTGGAATCTAGTAAGTTTTATTGATAAAAGCACAATAAAGGAGTCAATCAACTTAAAACAAATCGTTATGGTTGTTATTTTCTACATAAATACAAACATATACATCCTCGCTCGCTCGCTCGCTGCGTTCATCCTTTTTGTAAAATAGACATTATTTTATTGCTCCCTCCCTCGCTTTAGCAGATCACCAGTGAAGTAAATTACCTACATACTAGTAACGTTATTTATTTTTACCTGAGTTACAATTTAATTGCACATCTTTGAATAAACAGGCCCATTTTACGCAATTTGCCATGCTAAAACGTTTTATAGTTATAAAAAGTTAAAAATAGTCATCATTAAATATCATTCGTCTTTCTCAGGTAAACAAAGAATACAACGCCAACCTGTGGTTCTGGTATTTCCCTGTGGCTGACAAGAAAGTAGAAGACACACCATGGATCATTTGGCTCCAAGGTGGACCTGGAGCATCTTCCCTTTATGGTCTTTTCACCGAGATCGGCCCTTTCTTTGTCACTGAAGATAACAACTTGGAAGGTAAGATCCTCAATCATAATAGATAACTAATAATAATCGCTAAGTGATTACAAAAAAAACGTTGGACATTTCACACTGCGCCATTTAGTTTACTAACCATCGAAAGTCTCAAAGTAATGAGCGCCAAAGCAGCAAAGCCTTGGACTTTGTTTTGCTACTCAAAGTTCTGTGCATCGCTGCAATGGGCATGGACAGGCGTTATATCTTACCGTCAGGAAAGCGTCTCATAAGTCTCATTACTATTCCATTAAAAAAAAATGTTTAGAAAGTGAAAATCTTTATTTTTTTAACAGAACTCAAATACTCTTGGGGCAAGAACCATTCCTTGCTTTTCATCGACAATCCAGTCGGCACCGGGTATAGTTTCACTGAAGACGATCGCGGCTATGCCACTAATCAGACTACGGTATCTATATTTTTTATTACCTAACTAAATATATATATTTAGTTAATGTAAGAAATTAAGAACATAAAATATAGCATAAAATACATTATTTTGTATTCCATATAAACTGCTATCCCATAATATAGCGTAGTTTGAATGATCTTTAATTCTTCTTTTAATTTTGTTTTATTTGCTTTTCGAAACATATGGAGACAAGTTGATTGCAATAGGTCTGCCTTTGCCAATGCCTTGACTTGCCAATGCCTTTCAGATTGGAGAAAATCTCTACAATGCCCTGCAACAGTTCCTGACCCTCTTCCCGGAGCTCCGAAAAGCTCCACTGACAATCGCTGGGGAGTCCTACGCTGGAAAACACATACCCTCGCTTGCAGTACAAATCCTTTGGCACAAACATGATGACGAGCCTATTAACCTTCAGGTAAGGATTAGATGATCTTGAGCTGCTGGCGAAGGAAAACATCGGCTGAGGAAACCATAGCATGGTGTTAGGGTACTTTCTTGTAGGTACTCGGCTGACTAGTTGAAAATCTGCCGCCAAGCATCTAACGGTGTGTTCCGGCAGCCTCGTTTCGTCATCTATTAGATGCCATTCAAATACATTTTTACAGCTGACTTAAACAGCTACAGAAATCAGCTTTATTTATCTTTTGTTTACTGTTTCAGAGTTAGGCTCTCCAATGTCTCAATTCCAGTTGGTGTTTTAATTTCCAGGGTCTAGCCATTGGGAACGGTTTCATCGACCCGTTGACTCTGCAGAAGTACAGTTACTTTGTCCGTGAGGTGGGCCTCATTGACGATGCGTCCGCTGACGCCATGCGTCACCTAGAAACTGCTGTCGTGCAGTTTATCAATGATGGAGAAATGCTTAAGGCATATGCTGTAAGTTCAATCGTTCTCACTAGTTAAAAGGCTTTAAGGTTATAAGGTTAAATATCGTCATCATCATCAGCATTCTTTATCCCACTGCTGGGTATAACAGGCCTCTCTCTTGTCATACCATCTGCCTCGGTCCTGTGCCAATCTGGTCCAGGTTCGACCCGCGACGGTGACAATATCGTCGACACATCTTGCGGCTGGATGGCCAACACTCAGCAATTTCATTGAAATATAATTTACACAAAAAGAAGCTTACTCAATTTGTTGTTGTTGCTAAACTGCACTATTGGGCAAGTCATCCTCACTGCTGTTATTTCCTTCTTTAAAAGAAAGTTGAAACCCATTTTTATGAGGATTTGAACCCATGCCCACCGGCGTGTGCTCGGGACACTAACTATTGAAATATCATCACTACAAAAATCAAAGGATTTAAGTATTCTATCAGCTATCGAGTGCTTATAATACCTACCTACAAGTTTTGCTTAGTTTAGAGCTAGATAGCGTTGTCAGAAAAGTCCTCCGATATTTATTTATTTGAAAGAAGAAAAAAACATTTATTTCGACACACACAACACAGTACAAATAAATGATAAGCAAAGACAACAAAAGTAATAAAAAAATATTTAAAAAAAAGTAGTGGAAATAAAATGAACTATTTTATTTTTTTAAGTTGTTTTGTTTGTTTTTTTTTTAGTATTACAACCTACTATTGCAACTGCTACTCACCAAGTCCAAGCTGTCCAACTTATACAACTTTCTCCAAGATGAGATCGAACTGGACGGGGCGTACATGGACTTCATCCAGCGCGAGTCCGTAAGGCGCGCGCTCCACGTCGGAAATACAGAGTTCACGTCCATTGGAGTGGTATACAGAAGGCTTGTACCTGACTTTATGAACAGCGCTAAAATGTGGCTTGAAGAGCTGCTTGAGAATTACAAAGTTATGCTTTACAAGTAAGTCACTTGTCGAATTTTCGCTTACAACTCTTCGTCCCAAATTATGATTTTACAATATTTTACCAAGAATATCAAGATACAAAACCGACCTGTATCTTCTCAACCGCTTTAAAAATAAAAAACTACAATAATTAATTTTTCCATTTGTTTGCGTTACTTATTTATTTCAAAAATTACTAAAACTATAGGTTTAATTCTATGAACGAAACGTTTGCGAGTTTTAACGAGTTACCACGCCATCTAGCGGTTTTCCACGTAAACATTCCGCCCACCAAGAACTTGATTCTTAAACTATACAAAGCTAGTGGGCGTTCTACAAAAAAAAGAATTACAACGACATTACCGCCCCCCGTGATATAATACTAACTTAATACTATTTATCATCATACAATTTTCTTGGCTTGAATAGCTCTTGAAACGCCAAGTTTACAGATGAGAGCAAAAATAGAGAAAACAAAACAAAACTAAAATTTTGGAATACAAATTTTCTACATGTAACAACTTAATTAGTAATAATTACAACTATTTGGGGAGAAAACATAATTTGCTGACTGGGCGTTTACATATCCCGTTTTGTGTTTTAATTGTAGCTACGCGGACAATATTATCCCGTCCTGGGTGGACATCTACAATTCTGCCCATGAGCCACTTAGCAGGAGGCAAATTTTGCTCTTTTATTATAACTACATCATCTATCTTTGGTGCATCCTGCTGAGTAGTCCATTTGTAACGCTTATTTAAAGTAACTAAATATTCGACACTCCAACGCTTCCAAAAGTCGTTAAGCATTTTGGTTGTAAGTCTCCATCTATCTAACTGATTAACTGATACACATTCACCGTCCGCGACATTTAATAACGGTTCTCCTACCAAGAAATGACCGGGTGTCAGTGGTAGAGGGTCGTTTGGATCGTCACTAATTATAGTTAACGGACGTGAATTCACACATGCTTCTACTTGTGCTAACACTGTTGATAGCTCTTCGTATGTAAGGGTACTCTCGCCAATAACTTTGCGAAGGTGGGTCTTGACTGAGCGCACACCAGCCTCCCATAAACCTCCAAAATTTGGTGCTGATGGCGGTATGAAATGCCAGTTTGTATTCTCCAATGTCAACAGTTGAGCAATTTCTTCAGATAAATTTGATTTAGCGTTGTCGAACATTTCACGTAGTTCTCTACTTGCACCAGTGAAATTGGTTCCATTGTCACTATACAAATCTTGACAGTGACCTCGTCTGGCTGTCATACGTTTGAATGCTGCTATAAATCCTTTGGATGTCAAATCGGAAACGACTTCTAAATGTATTGCATGCGTAACCATGCATACAAAAAGTGCTATGTAGCCTCGATAGGCTTTAGATCCTCGCCCTGGCGAGAACCTTACGTTTATGGGTCCTGCATAATCAACTCCACAAGATTTGAAAGCTTTGCTAGGTTTCAATCTGGCAGCAGGAATTTGCCCCATAAATGGCGTTTTATTAGCTTTCGACAACTTTAAGCATGTGACGCATTCTCGGTAATGTTTTTTTACTAATTCTCGAGCTCGTATAATCCAGTAACGGCCTCTGAGGTGATTCAACATGAGTTGTGGTCCACCATGCATTGTTTTGCAATGAGCATCCGCAATTATTAACTTTGTGAGATGATTTTTACCAGGCATAATAATCGGATGTTTTAAGTCATAGCTGGCACCGGACAACTCAATACGTCCACCTACTCTTAGGATACCATCCTGATCGAAAATAGGACAAAGAGGATGTAGTACACTTTTCTTTGCAATAGTCCCACGAGTCCTTAATTGCTTGATATCGTCTTCAAACTCAAACTCTTGGACTTGTTTGATGCATTTCTTTAATGTTTGATTCATTTCTTCCGTTGTAACATAATCTTGCATACTCTTACGGTCTGATTTCGATCTCTTTAAATTCAAAATTCTCCGACAAAATGATAAAACTTTTAACATTCTTGTAAATGATGAAAATCTCTCCCACGGTTGGTCTGTCCTATCTGGTTGTTGAAACGTACATAATGTCTTTAGTTTTTCGTCTTCGTGTGTATCTATTACTTCAACCACTTCTTTTTTCACAATAGGTTCCTTCAACCATGTTGGCCCATGCCACCATAATGAGTGCTCGGCTAAATCACTAGGTTTTAAGCCACGTGAAGCGCAGTCACTTGGATTCATGTGTGTTGACACATGCCCCCATTGCTCATAATTTGTCATAGTTAAAATCTCCGATACTCTATTGCTAACAAATGTAGTCCATCTGCATGCTGGTCCCTTGAGCCATGCCAAAACTATAGTTGAATCAGTCCAGGCATATTGATTTTCCTTAGGAATGTCCATAACTTCCGCGACTTCAGACAATAGTTTGGTTGCTAGAATTGCTCCAGATAATTCTAATCGGGGAATCGACATTTCTTTCTCGATTGGAGCAACTTTTGTTTTGGCTGTCAACAGATTGACAGAGACGTGATTACTTTCGTCAATAACTCGAAGATATACACTTCCGGCATACGCCGACATCGATGCGTCTGAAAATGCGTGTAGCTCTGTTTTGCATCCTGGTGATAAATTTAACCATCTTGGAATGCAAATACTCTTGATTTGCTTCAACTCTTCTCTATAACTGTTCCATTCTCTTGATAAATCGTCGCTCAAGTGGTCGTCCCAATCTAATCCTGATTTCCATAGCTTTTGCAAGAATGACTTCGCCACTTTAACAACAGGTGATATCCACCCCATCGGGTCGTACAATCTGGCGATGTCAGACAGTACCTGTCGTTTAGTAAATTTCCCTTTAACCTCGGGTAAATTTATTGAATATTCGAAATCGTCTGTTTCTTTGTTCCAGCATATACCTAGAACCTTGCCTTTCTTATCTTGCTGTATTGCTACGGAGTTGTTTGCAAGACGTTTGTCTTTGCCAATGTATTCTAATAACTTCTCGTTGTTACTGCTCCACTTTTGCAGTTCGAAACCTCCAGCATTCATCAATTTGTTCATTTCTTCGTAGATTTTAATAGCTTCTCCTTCCATATGGCATCCAGTCATCAGGTCATCCATATAATAATCGTTCTTTGTAATCTCAGCAGCAATTGGATACATGCTCTGTTCATCATCAGCTAATCTTTGGAGAGATTTAACCGCTAAGTAAGGCGCACACGCTGTTCCAAAAGTTAACGTCAGAAGATTGAAATGCTGCATTTCACTATTCGGCGTATCCCGCCACAAGATCCTTTGGTAGTTTATATCTTCTTCAGCTACTCTTACTTGGCGGTACATTTTAACTAAATCAGCTATAATGCATACTTTATGCGTTCGCCAGCGCATTAGTAAATGCCGCAGATCTTGTTGGAGTTTTGGACCTACTAGAAGGTTGTCGTTCAACGCTACATTGTTCGCTCCTTTGCAAGAAGCATCAAATACAACGCGCACTTTAGTTGTTAGTTTATTTTCACGGATCACCGCGTGGTGAGGAAGATAAACTGTGTTGGGGATGTCAATGTCTACCTTGTCTACTGGTTTCATATGGCCTAGTTCAGTGTATTCATCGATAACTTTTCGGTAATCTTCATACAGGTCTGGTTTTTTTTCGAGCTTGCTTTCTAAATAGTTAAGTCGCTTTTCTGCTATTTTGCGGTGTCCGCCATACTGACATTCTGGATCTTCGCTATTAAATGGCAATCTTACTACATATCTTCCGTCGCTTGCTCTAACAGTGGTTGTTTCGAATATTTCTTCGCATTTCTGCTCTTCACTCGTCATTTTTTTCTTAATTGACGGAGGTTCGTCTTCGATTTCCCAAAATTGCTTTAATAAGTCATCGACTTTGGTTTGTATATGTAAACTAATTACAGTTGGTGAAGTAACTTCTTGTGACATTCTACCTGATATGATCCAGCCAAGGATTGTGTTTTGTGCTATTAGGTGTCCTTGAGGATGTTTCATTACTCCATTGAGTAGGATGTCACTGTAAACCTCTGCTCCCAGCAAAATGTCTATTTTGCCTGGAGTTGTATATGTTGGGTCTGCTAATTGAATCTCTTCTAAAGGAACCCACATTGGAGAGAGTATCTCTCTGCTCGGAATTGTTGACGGTAGTGCACTCAATACGTAAGCTTGTACATGAATTGAATTTTTAGGGTTGTGATTGGATTCCACTTTCAGTGAAACCATGTGCTTGATCCTCGTTTGACCGTCCCCTAAGCCTGACACCCAACCACTTATTGGTTTACGTTTCAGCCCTAGTAATTGTACGGTTGATTCACTAACAAAAGAGGCTTGCGAGCCTTGATCTAATAAAGCCCTAATTTTATATGTAATGCCGTTCCTCGACGTCGACTTAAGTACTGCCGTTGCCAACAAGACATCGTAGCTTTGATGCTGCTCATTCTTAGAAAAATTCGCTACAATGTGTGTGTCTGAGGGGGTTGCTATAGATTTGTCTACGGTTATAGGTGCTACACGATCCGTCGTCTTGGTAGTTATGTTTGGTGTAGTCGTGTTTGAAGTAACGCCTTCCAGATCCTTGGTAACATGTAACAGTGAGTGATGTCGTCTGCCACATTTTCTGCAATTTGTAGTCTGTCTGCAATTCTTAACTGAATGAGTTGATCCGAGACAGTTGAAGCAAAGTCGTTTGCTTTGTACCATATCGTATCTGTCTTGGACTGATTTGTTACCGAATTGTTTGCAATGGCATATGTGATGAGAGCCATTACAACATGTACATGATATGCTATTATTCTTTTTTTCTTCTTCAAGAGTTGCATTAAAAGCCTTTGTTTTTACTGTCTGTTTTGTTGTCTGTAACGTATTTTTGGTAAACGTCTTACTGCTTTCTATCATATCTAAGCTTCTGAATCTCGATTCCACAAATTCCATAAGTTGGGTCCAAGTAGGTAGTTCGTCAGTCATCATGCTTATTTGGTACTCCCATTGTTTGCGAGATTCTTGGTCTAGTTTAGAAACCACCATATACACGATGAGTGCGTCCCATTGATCGGTCTTAACTCCGATATTATCCAGACTCTTTAAGCACGATGACGTAGTGTCCAACAAGTTTTTCAATGCAGTTGACGATTCGACCTGTATTGGCTTTATTGAGAATAATATTTGCATAATACTGTTACAGTTGTATTTCTTGTTGTTATATCTTTTTAACAACTGTTCCCATGCTTCATCATAATTTGCACCAGTTGTGGAAAAGTTTCGAATCAGCAGTTCAGGTTCACCAGACAAACAGCTCTTCAGATAATGAAGTTTTTGTACTGGGGGTAGGGTTGCGTTGTTATGAATTACTGACGAAAACATGTCGTAAAATGTCTGCCATTCGTTATACTTTCCACTAAAGGAAGGTAACTCTATTCTTGGTAGCTTAATAACTTCATTACAGTTAGATTTGGATGTACCTGTTTTTACAGTTTGAGAATCTGTGGCAGTGAAAGTTTGGTATGTTTCCTTCAACAAAGTTTTATATGACAAATATTGTTCTTGAAACTGATCATAGATATCGTTTTGGAAATAATCATCTTTTTCTCTTTGTTCCTTCGAAGTATTTGACATAATTTCTTTGTGTCCTGTCTTAAAATCTTGCCACAAATCTTCTACCGCTTCTAATCTTGTTTCTATGAGTGATTTTTTAATCTTGTCTTTCCCTGTCTTTCTAAAATTACGTTCTGCCTTAACCAATCTTTCATGTAAGTCTATTTGAGGTGCAACTAATTTCTTTATCGACTCCATTTTGAGGGTAGATACGTAAGTATATCTCACTAGTATTTAATTAATTTTGGAAGTTTTAACTTTATGTTCGATTGTTCGGCGCACAAAACGACAGTCTTTCAAAGCACTTGAACTATTCAAGGTCTCGTATAGTTACACAAAATATGCTGAGTCCATACACGTCAATCAAATAGGCAATGTCAATAAGCACAACAAAATCACAAGTCGGTTTACCAAAGTCCTTTAACACTGAAATCCAAACACAAGTTACTTATTTACTGTTCACTATTCACTTTTACTTCGCGGGTTTCGGCACCAATATGTTTGCGTTACTTATTTATTTCAAAAATTACTAAAACTATAGGTTTAATTCTATGAACGAAACGTTTGCGAGTTTTAACGAGTTACCACGCCATCTAGCGGTTTTCCACGTAAACACCATTTATGGACAAACTATTTTTTTTTTAATATTTTATTTATTAGATTTTTAGTTTACGAATTATATATTTTAGAAAATTTAAATTTTCGGCAGCTTTGTTGGGAGACCGTCTGTCTGGCTCCCAATCTAGAGGGCCTGAGTTCGAATCCCACGGCGCGCACCTCTTATCCTTTCTAAGTTATGTGCATATTGTCAATGACTATATGTGTTAATCCAAGGTTTCAGCTACCTCCATATCAATTTTTATCAAAATTGGTCCGCCCGTTTAAGCGTGAAAAAGTAACAGATTTACAATCACACTCACAAAGTTTCGCCTTTACAATATTAGTGTGATAACTTTATTCCTAATTTCCAGCGGTCACTTGGACATTATAGTGGCGTATCACCCATCAGTGAACACATACAACTCGCTATCCTTCTCCGGGACTCATGACTTCAAGCACGGACAAAGGAAGGCCTGGTACCACAACGGGGACTTGGCTGGGTGAGTAGTTAAAGAGCCTCGATTCAAAGAATCGTAAGGCGGGAAAGGAGATAGAAAAAGAAGGATCAAAGTATTCGATTAATAAACAGATAGCGATTATTTATTTGTTGGTTTCTACCATTACCATCAATAATTGTAGAAAATCAAAAAGCAATCGTCGCAATCCAGGAGGGCAACACAGTCAGCGCTTTGAGTACCGAAGTTGCCCGAAATTAGAGATGCGATCGTTTGAACTATCTAAAAGGATTTTTTGCATAGGTATCTACATATAGTTTAAACTTGTGAGTTCACTACCTGTCTATACTTTTTTTCATGAAAATTAGGTAGGTACAATTTGTTTTGGAAAAAAAATTAATCTATTGTAGGTACTCGACAAAAAAACTGAAAACAATCAACGATGTCTGGAATCGGCTTTAGATACTTGTTCCTAACTACCATTCATTTTCTAGGTACTACCGAGCAGCTGCGAACTTGACTGAAGTGATGATCCGAGGCGCGGGTCACATGGTCCCAGCAGACAAGCCAGCTGCCTCCCTCGGCCTCATCTCGGCCTTCGCCCGCGGTATTTCCCTCGAACAAGACACTGCCAGCCTAGTCGACCAACAAAAAAACTTAGCTCGAAGGCGCCACCTACCCCCAAACTAGTATTGGCAATCATTTGTACGGTCATGTTCAAAATATTATGTACCTTATTAATTAAGTAATAAAAGTATAATTTTAAGATGTGAAATGGCTCTTTATTGTTACCTCGATTCTTGTTTACTTGCATAGGTACCTAAACAGTGTTTTTGTTTCTTGTTGGCTAACTCAATCTTGAATATCGACTATAAAGATCTAAATAAATATTTTGACACTAAAGTACCTATTTTGTTAAAGTAACTATACAAAGATACTTAGTATGTATTTTGTGGTAGGCGACATTTTTAAAACTTTACCCTCGAAGTGACAAGTTTTAAATTTACTAACCCAAAGTACCTAATACTGGAAGAAAATTAACATGTTTATTATAAAATATATGGTAGGTATAAGTAATAGGTATATTATTTTTTTCCAGCATTACAATGTAAAATTTTGTCATAATAGCTTTACTGCGGCTTACCTAACTTTATAAAGGGAGTCGCGAGAGTGGGAAAATGTTTTTTTTTTTTTAATAATTTGCCCTTTCGGGTAGGCTAAAGCTATAAAGCCATACTGCCTTGTCTTGTTGTGTTGTCAAGTGTTATTTCTGCTGTATCTTAGCTATAGTTATCGTCAAAGTCGTCTTAGTCAAGTCCAGTTCGTGTCAGTTAATTCCAGTCATGCTTTAGTAAAGTAGTGGTGACTTTACTATAAAGCTTCGATGAAGATTTGGCAGCAACACGAAAACTCATGTTTCACCACATTATATCATTTTCCCACACTGTGGGAAAATGATGTAATGTGGTGAAACATGACTTTTCGTGTTGTTCCAAAAACTCTATCGAAGCTTTATAGTAAAGTCGCCACTACTTTATTAAAACATGACTGGACTTGACTCACATAGACTATGCTTGACCAAGACTAGATTTTGTTTAACTATAGCTACGAGGCAATTTATTATTATTTAATTTATGAAACTTGAAAATATAAAACATTTAACACTGGAAAATATACAAAATGCAACGCTAAAACTAAAGAAAAAAAACTCTTCATTGACATTACAAATGACACTTCGGTTTTTTTTTTCTTGCAACACTATCTTGGTGACGTTTTCGTGTGCGACGGACGGCAAATCATCGAAAATAAGAAAAGAAAATCCAAATAAACTCCCTGGAATAGATTACAATCTTGATCGTGTCCTTATTATGTGGATTGCCTCTTTTAACTTAGTTACTACAGGGTAGTAGTGCTTTAGTTACAACAGTGAGGAAGTGCTACAATCGGACATCATGTCACTTCTCTATGTGGTTTGCGCATTGCTGTTTATAACGCCTATTAGAGCGTTTTATTTGCCGGGTTTAGCACCTGTGAACTATTGTAAAGCCGGCGAAGACAATGGAAAGTCGTGTAAAGTAAGTTGAAATACTTAACCAGCAAATACACTTTAGAATCCTTGACTCATATAATTATGATGGGTTGGAGTTCAAATTGACGTGTATCAAAACACGATGTTTATCTTAGCAAATTATTCCATTTTCCCCAAACAAAGTACTCCTGCAAAGTATTATACCAAAATTCTAAGAATGAGGATAATAAATGTTGACTACATGTTGTGTATTAAAATTGATAGTCTCACAAAAAAAATTCAACTTCAACTAATTACAAATATTTTGTTTATGATAGTCACTGCTTACTATATTTAGAATTCGTAATTTACATGCTGAACAATGCAAAGCCTTGCCACTACAAAAATATACTCCACATTGATTAAACTATTTTTGTTTCAGAATGTAATTCCCTTGTATGTGAACAGATTAAATACAGAAGAGTCTGTTATTCCCTTCGAATATCACCACTTTGACTTCTGTACTACAGATGAGAGTCAGTCACCAGTCGAGAACCTTGGCCAAGTAGTATTCGGTGAAAGAATACGGCCAAGTCCGTACAAAATAAACTTTTTGGAAAATGTAGAATGTAGGAAACTTTGTACAAAGGATTATGGATCGGATGCAGAGTCAACTAAAAAGTTGAACCTGTTGAAAATGGGCATGGCTTTATACTACCAACATCATTGGATTTTGGATAATATGCCGGTAACTTGGTGTTACCTAGTGAACGAAGGTGGCAAGACATACTGCAGTACTGGATTCCCTATGGGCTGCCAAGTGCGCAGAGATATGGTAATATATTGTTAAAGATTTTCAAGTATAGATTTTCAATATAAAATCAAGGTGTGATTTTCTAGAATATCTTTTCACAGTTTTTTTTTTGAGAATTTATGTTGATTTATTTCACTGTTTAGTTATAATAACTATCATATTGCATTTTGGATTTTCTAAAAGTATAATAATTTGTAGGTAGGTATGTACTAAAACATATCACATATAACTAATGTTTTTATCTGGCCTTAAAAGAAAGAAGGTTTTATATTCAATGTGTGTTCTATGTATGTTTTTTTGCCTATTTTTAACATGAAAATGTAACAGTTTATAGTTAAAACAGAACATATAACTTAATAAAGTTATCTGAAAATGTAACCCTTTTCTGTAGGATGCTGGATGCTTGTTGATAAACATTATAAAATCTATACATACATAATTACCATCAAACCAATACCTATGCACTATACTTACACACTTTTATATATACACATTACTGATAAAGGCTAATGAACAAACCCAATAAATGTTTTGGCATTCAAAAACCATTTGCTATAAAAACTACAACCGTGGGAGCTGTAAAATAACTTTCTTTTGCTATGCATTTTAATGGAATACTGTATGACTGTTAAATAAACTCGATGACAATATACGAAACACTTGTTAATTACAATAGGCTAGAAATTTGAACATAGTAATATGCATTCATATTTATTACCACATGCATAGCTTAAATGAAAGTCGAACTTGAAGATATATCTTACTAGTAAAGTTAGGTAGTTAGTTAGTAGGTAGTTAGTTATAGTGCTTAGTATGTCTAATTATTATTTTACAGAAGTCATACTACATATTGTTAACATTTTTTTTAGGACACTTGCACACCCATTGTGAATGTGTCTCCAAACCAACTTGGTTCATATTATCTGTTCAACCATGTTGACATTGAGATCACATACCACAGTGGAGGGGATGAGGAGTGGGGAGTTGGCTTTGGAGACAACGGTGGCCGCATTATCTCTGCTAAGGTGGGTTTAAAAATTATTTACACTACATTTCTTAAAACCTTGTATGTGCTAAAATAAGATTTGTAATCAGACATGGAGAATTACTGAGAAATTGATAAAAAATAATTTTAGTCATAACAATTATGAGAACGATGACTTTGATTGCTCTTTTAATGTTCAGCAATACATGAAATAAGACCCACTAATTGGTTTTACTAATGATTTTCTTGTCTTCAAGTAATTTTTGTTGTTTTGGTGAACATCAAGATCGGTCTCATAATCTTATTAATTTTTTGGATCTGTCAATTCCTTTGTATAATTATTGGTAACTGTAGTCCCAGAAAATGATTTTTGTACAATACAAAATTAGTAAAGTTCACTTATTGTATGTACCTATTGAACTAATTGTATTTTTATCTCAACTATGAAAATAACACCTGAACTTAGATTATCTATGATTAAGATAATAAGACACCAAGCAATTAATTTTATCAGATTAGTGCTAATTATAAGTTTACATAATAGTATCATTGAAACCGAATTTTTCTGATAAGAAGTGATATACATTTTGTTAGGTGTTAGTCATTTCCCAGCAAACACACATGTCACTGTACAAGCTTAACTCACTTACATGTGGATTATATTTGTGGTTTATTTTAATGAATGTCTCTAAGCTTTAGTTATTTTATTTATGGACTAGTATTAATACATAAATATTTAATAAAATAACTAGTGTCCCGCTCCGGCTTCACACCTTATTATGACATTAACTAAATTACCTACTTTTCCTTGTTTTTTTTCTGTAAATAGTAATGAGACGATCGTGACGCTCTCCTGGTGGTATGACATAACGCTCATGATCAGTGCAGTGATACACAGAACTTTGAGTAACAAAATAAAGTCCAGGGCATCACTGCTTTGGCGCTCATTACTTTGAGACTTTCGACAGCAATAGCAACAACAACATTACCAATAACAACAAACAATTGATAACAATTTTGCTACATACAAACCTCGTCTTGCCAATACGAATACAAAAAAAAATAATCGCCAAAATAGGTGAAGCCAGTCTCAAGTGATGCTTTATTATTTGTGTGGCAATCTTTTTTTAAAATGGTCACGGCGATTCTAAGCGAATGCGGACCTTATTACGCGGACACTTAGCGGGCAGATTTCTCGTGATACCCTAACTAGAATGGCATAAATAGGTCACGTAACCTTCCTGACACAAACTCTATTACACATATCTATGAATAATAAGCAGATAACTCTAATTATCCAAATTAAGATAAAAGTATTAAGATATTTAGTTATTGATGATGGTAAAATTCCACAGATCAAACCAGCCAGTATCAAGCACCCCAGTCCAGACAACTTGAACTGCGACGTGCGCGGATCCCCACTCGAAGTTCCATCAAACTTGGCTAAGCCTTTCCAAGTGACGTACACGTACAGGGTCACCTTTATCAAGAATAACACCATCAAATGGTCTTCGCGATGGGATTACATTCTCGAGTCAATGCCACAGACCAATATACAGTGGTTTTCCATTCTCAACTCTCTGGTGATTGTACTCTTCCTCAGTGGGATGGTTGCAATGATTCTGTTGAGGACATTGCATAAGGATATTGCGAGATATAACCAGATGGAGTGCGGAGAGGATGCTCAGGTTAGTGCCTTTTTTTATAACAGCTGTTACCTGCACATCCTGACATCGTCCGCGTGGAATTTACAAAAAAAAATTGAAATTTTCCAATATTCTGCGCAATTTTTATAATTTTACTTTCTGTAAGAACCTACAAAGTAGTACAAATAAAAAAAAAAATTAAAAAATATATTGCGTGACCAAGAGAAACGGATACATTTATATATTTTGTTGTAAATTATTTAAACTAAAGTTGCGTCTCTTCATTTTGATATGTGTGGTAAAGACGGCAAAAGTTTATGAGCTGTTTAAATTTTTTTAATCGGCTGCCTATTTTGGTGACCGTATGGCTTCCTATCTGGATGACCAGAGTACGCTAGTCTGTCTTTTCTAAGTTATGTTTCCGCTGACTTCAAACGACAAAGGAAAACATCGAGACGTCTACTTTTCCGAGAGTTTAAAAAAGTTGTATGAAGTCTACCGACCCGCACTTGGTGGAACTTACCCTTCTTGCAATGAGAAGACCAGTTCCATTCCAGGCCGTCACTTCACATCAGATGAGCTGTGACCAAACACCTAGCCTGTCAACAATAAAAAAAGATGCCTGCGCCTAGCAGTAGGACACTTTATAATAAAACGCCTACATCGACGTAACCTTTTAATTAGAAATTTAAATGGTTTATTATTTTATAGTAGTGTCCAATAGTGAAGTTTCTCTATACATCTTTTCTTTGTTACTTTAACTAATTTCCATTGTTTTGAAATTAATAATAACCCATTTTATATACATCGATAATAATTATATTCTATCTAATGAAGATAAATATCTTCAGAATTGCATAAAATCAATTCAATTCAATTGTCGTTTATTCATGAAATTGATTAGATCATTTGCAATATGCACTGGCCTAAGATGCGTAACGAAGAAATTGTTGATTATTCTTATCGTACAAAACAACAGTTGTTTGCTCATAACATGATACTTTTTCTTTGTTCAACACGAATTATATAAGAACGACTGGCTTGGATCAAAATGTGCCAGAATGGAGATAAGCTATAAAAGACTTTTTGTTAACTCTGGTCCAAGGGTCAAAAGGCATCAAGATATCTTACCCAGACAAAGTTAAACTAGCCTTTCTTCTTACTAATTTATTAAACGCTATGTTACTCAATATTTTTCTGTTGACACAGGTTTTCTGATCAATATAATTATGCTTAAACAATATTTATAAGGCTATGCTAACAACTTATGAACTACATATTAGTTATTTTGTGACCTAAGGGCAAATTTTATGCATTCGTCTGGCACACTGTTATAAGTATAGGGTTTACCATGCCGAAAGATTGTTGTGTACCATTGTACAGTACTCAGAATTATTGACAACTTTTGTTATGAGCTCAACTCTGTAAAAATCTGGTACTCCATAGAAAAAGTATACGGCGATGTCTTTTTTTTTGCATTTTCGAAGTTGTGCCCATTTCATTTGATGGTAGATCTCCTTTGCAAGAGGTCGGCTAGGTAGGTACCACCGCAGTACCAGATATTCTGCTGCCAAGCAGTACCTAGTGTAAACATTACTGTGTTCCGGTTTGAAGGGTAACCGCAGCTAGCGAAATTACAGGACTGTTTGACTAACCATCTAATGTCTCAAAGTAGGTAATGAGCGCCAAAGTAGCGATGCCCTGGACTTTCTTTTGTTACACAAAGTTATGTGTATCGCTGCAATGGTCATGGACAGACGTTATCTCTTACCATCAGGAGAGCGTCCCGTTTGTCTCTATACTTTTGCAATACTACATTGGGAAAAGTCGTTCATAAGAATTCCCTTTTGAATTAGTATAACCTTATTAAAACTCTGTATATTTAACTTATGACCCTGTATATTATTGTTAAGTTATATTAAGTTTAATTCTTGTAATTTCAAAGTCTTTACAGCAATACGACACGCGTAAAACTCGCGTTTCTAATTATTTTACGCGTGACATAATAAAAATATCTAAGCCTCTGTAACGCGAAACATTTAGAATGATGGTTTAAATTTTAAATATCTTGACAATGTGAACAGTTGATAAATAATACATATTAGGGATTTGAGTATTTAATGTGGCCCCATACACATACACCTGGGTCGCAGCTCCTAGACCATGTATAGATTCCCGTTCTTGAAAGATGTTGAATCTAGCACTCACAGTGATACCATTGAATACTATGAAGTTTCATCTTATTTAGTATTTATTGTATATTTGTATTTTTAAAATTTTCAGGAAGAGTTCGGTTGGAAACTGGTGCACGGAGACGTGTTCCGTCCTCCAAGGCGTGGCATGCTGTTGGCAGTATTTCTTGGATCTGGTTCCCAGGTACGCTGGCAAGCGACATAATGTTTTTTATCTCATACATACAGCTCTGCAGAACGACATATTTATCCACATCGGTATTTATCGTCAGCAATAAAAATCTGAACATTTTATTGTGTATCCATCTTCTTCTAAGGGTTTAGAATCAATTTGAAACGCCTTTCTTTTGTTAAACTACAATATATTACATATACGTATACATAAAGTACACGCATATACAGTTACAAATGTTATATCGGCTTTTAAGACTAATTTTATCTTCATTTGAATAATTATGTAGGTGTGCTATTTGAAGGACACATTCAACGCGGTGTAGATACTTGGAATTTTTCTGCTTACATACAAGTTGTATATTGAATTTGTCATGCATAAGTGTTCCATACTTTCACCTTCGTTTTAAGGTATAAAAAGTACCTAGCATAATATGTTTAGGTTTAAAGACATTTATTTTTATATACATAAGTATATGTGTATAAGATATTGCATCACTTTCATGATAAGATTACTAGTAAAAAGTTCATAGGAAGTCGTCGCAATGGCTAGATCAAATTTCAAAAGTATTTTTAAATACTTTTGTTTCTGTCATATTCGGTGACCTTTTACAGGAAGTCATAGCAAAAAAAGACGCGTGCGCAAACTCGTCTCATTTTGCACCGTATTTTTTTTTTGCGTCTTGACAGGATGTATTAACGGTATGCTCTCAAAAACGAAAAAAACGAAAACGAGTGGTAGTGCTGAGAAAACTACTTATTTTACTTACTTAATTACGATAAAATAAAATATAGCCGACGCTTCCAGTCAATGATGGTGATAAAAAAAAAAACAAAATATTTTCAAATGTTATCGTACCCCGTGCCCGTCGGCCAATGAGACTACTCAGTTTTTTTTTCTTAATATAAATACAAATACATTGTGAACAATAAAAAAATTAAATGAACAACTTTTTGGCAACAACAATTTTCAAATTTTTCAATTTCTAAAGGTCGCCTGGAAGAAATCACTAGGCGATAAGACCGCCGTTATACGCCATATATTTATTGTTTTGTTTTGTTATATTCTTTATCTCTTTGTTTATGTTTCATAATTATTTGTATGTAATAATGTATGTATGTTTGGTGTGTAATAAAGTTGTATTCTATTCTATTTTATTGTAAAAAGTAGCTGCTGTTTGTGATAATAATGAAGTAATGCAGATAATGGTTTTTATTTGCATTTTTTTTAATTGTGTCGTAGGCATCAGCAATCATGACTGATATCGCCTGTCTTCGTTTTTGAGAGCGTTCCCTTGAATACAAGGTGTATTCAATCTGGATCGCTAAAAAATATCCAATCGAAATTCCATATTCCAGGTATTCGGTATGACATTGGTGACGCTAGCTTTTGCTTGCCTCGGCTTCCTGTCTCCGGCCAATCGCGGCGCGCTTATGACGTGCGCGCTCGTGGCTTGGGTGCTCCTCGGCGCTAACGCGGGCTTTGTCAGCGCCAGGCTTTATAAGAGCTTTGGCGGACGCCGCTGGAAGAGCAATATTCTGCTCACATCGATGGTGTGCCCAGGGTAAGTAAAATAGATGTAACGTATTCATTTAGAATCCGCAGGTTTTGATGTATAATCACGACAATTCGAAGACTGAAAAAAGAAATAGACAAGTATATAGTGAGCTGCCTAGATTTCGCGCGAGCGTATAAACTATCTCAAAGACACGCAAAATGAAACTTAATTTTTAACCTATTTCAAAAAGAAAGAAGGTTAT
Organism: Biston betularia; assembly: GCA_905404145.2. Taxonomy (NCBI): domain Eukaryota; kingdom Metazoa; phylum Arthropoda; class Insecta; order Lepidoptera; family Geometridae; genus Biston; species Biston betularia. Next base: position 3,710,222 of record FR989863.1, read on the forward strand.
ATACATTATTATTATATTACTATAATATAAAGCTAAATTTATTTATAATATTTAAGGTGTATATTTAGTTGAAACCCTCAAGTTGAAAATCTGCCGCCAAGCATCTAACGATGTGTTCCGGCAGCCTTACTTGAGAAACAGTTCTATTCCAGGCAAGGTGTGCTTTACCGTCTTCGACCACACCGTCACTTAACATCAGGTGAGCTGTGGTCAAACACCTAGCCTGTCAATCATTAAAAAAAAAGAAGTTTATTTCCACTTAACAGTCGTTTCAGTTAAAACAGTGATGAAGATTTAAATTTAACTAAATTGACAATAAATTAATAATTGAAAACTTAATCGTAATTTTACTAGAACTAATTTGACATAAATTTAAAAAAAAAATTAAACAATAATCTTAATCTATCTTAATTAAAATAACCACAAGTCTCAATAAATATATATTTATTTATTATAGTGATTTCGCTTTCGTTAGTCTGCCGTGGTAGACTTACACTATGCCCACATGTGAGCAACTTTATCCATCGTGACAAGTAACACGAAAGTGTGTCAAAGTATCATCGTCTTGTTCCAGGGTCGTGTTCTCCCTGTTCTTCATAATGAACCTTGTGCTGTGGGGTAAAGGATCCTCGGCTGCGGTTCCGTTTTCGACGCTGGTGGCGTTACTTGCTCTCTGGTTTGGAGTCTCTGTACCGCTCACCTTCATCGGCGCTTACTTCGGCTTTAGGAAGCGGGTGAGTCGAATAAGAACAACTTCATTTAGAAAACTTTGCTCGCTTCAATCTTTCTTGCTCTATGGTGAAACTACTTCTCTGAGTTTTTTTTTCGCTCTTGTGTTACGATTAAATTAATAACTAGTGCGATATGTATTTTTCTTTTATAAGTAAAACAAAAGTGTACCCAAACCTTGTTAGTTTTCATGGTAAAACATGTATTTTTTTTTAATTTAAATAGGCTTGCGTTTTACCGTTATAATATCGCTTAATATTAAACGAAGATGCGGGCTATGATGAAGCATGCTTACCTAAAAGACACCGAATTGGTCTCTTGATGGTAAGTAGTAATTAACTATACTAAAATACTTAATTGTTAACTGTTTATAGATCATGGAGCATCCAGTCCGTACGAACCAAATCCCGCGCCAGATCCCGGAGCAGTCTCTGTACACGCAGCCCGTGCCGGGCATCGTGATGGGAGGAGTTCTGCCCTTCGGATGTATCTTCATCCAGCTGTTCTTCATTCTCAACTCGCTCTGGTCCAGCCAGGTATGACCATGACAAAGTTCATAAATAATTTAACACGGAGATTTTTTAGGTATGCTAAAAAGCTATTTTCCAAAGAAACATGAAGAAAATGTGCAAAACAGCCAATTACTATTTTCGCGATTTCAAGATTCATTGGTACTATAGAAGTTCATTCTATAATACGAACTCGTTGATGGGTATATTGCAACATTCATTATACCTACTATATTTCTCTGAAACATCCTGTCTAGGTCGAGAAAGTCGTAATAATTAACCTAAATTTACGTCTGCTAGTCTCAACAATGTGGGCATGTTTCCTACCATTTTAGTCGGCCTCATCTAGCAGTGGCATCCCTGGTTAGATAAATAGGCAAGTACTATGAATGATGTTAACAATTTACATTTTAACACATTCAATTCCCATCGCGATGCCGCCAGCACGCCAGCCGTGCTCTCAATTTTTCATGAATTTGGGCATATTTTCTATCTGAAGTCGAAATACGGATTTTGTGATTTCACCTTTATAAAGTGCCAGTGAACACGCCTAGCGTGCCCATGTAATTTCATCTTGCAGTGCCGAGAGCTCGCCTGGCGTGCTCGCGTTTTTATAGGGCGGCAACGCTGGGAACTACTACAAAATAGTGGTGGCATTAAAAGTGTTAACTTTCTTTTTTTCCTTTCAGATGTACTACATGTTCGGCTTCTTGTTCCTCGTGTTTGTGATCCTAGTAATCACTTGCTCCGAAACGACCATCCTGCTCTGTTATTTCCACCTCTGCGCTGAAGACTATCACTGGTGGTGGCGAGCCTTCCTCAGCTCGGGCTCCACCGCTGGCTATCTCTTCATCTACTGCTGCCATTACTTTGTCACCAAGTTGAATATCGAGGATGCGGCTTCAACTTTCCTTTACTTTGGCTACACGTTAATTATGGTGTTTCTCTTCTTCCTCCTGACCGGCTCCATAGGATTCATGGCTTGCTTCTGGTTTGTGAGGAAAATTTACAGCGTGGTGAAAGTGGATTAGGGTGTTTGAGAGTGTAATTTGGATGTTGGTTACTCGTGATGTTGAACGATTCTAATGATTGGGATGTAATTTTTTAATGACTAGTCAGATGTATGCGAATATTGTCTCTAATAAGTAACTCTTACTAATATTACTGTTACAGAAAAGATTGTGAGCAAAAAAATTAATAGATAGTAAATGAACTCCGGTACAGACTAGCTAATAGTAGCAGTAAAGCTAAACGTGATACCTAATTGTTTTTTTGACGATTGCAACTAAAGTGTCTGTAATAAAAACAAAACATCGCGTATATATCCAAATTTATGCTACTTAAAATCATAATAAAGTTCTTAGGGTTGATATTTGCATACCAAAGGTCAATGAAATATTACCTATTGGTTGCTGGGAAATTACTCCATATAGCATGGTGCATACTAAGTTGCAATGTAATCAAAACTAGATTACTGAGCTTACTAGAAATGTGACTAGCACAAACTGAAGCCATTTAGGTACATATGAAATGAGAATATTCAACATCACGATATTGCGGAAATTTTTTTTCACGTTTAAGTCTTGTACGTATTTGAGGGGTTGAGAGTGCTGTAACTGATGTGATTGTATAAAATAATTATTAAATATATTGATAGTCTCTTGTTTCGTGGGCATATTTTTATTGTAAGTATATGCATATATAGAGACAATGTGAGTACTGTATATTGTACGGAAAAACCTTTACTTGAAAAAATATCATCCCAAGTCATGTCATCTTGAGTATATGTTGTAGTCATATGAGTACAAGTCATAAAGTTAAATAACGTTTGTATTGTCTCTATGTATGGGTACTTTAAGACCTCATTTACCATGACCGATTTCACTGCACTTTGGCTACTGGCTATTCAATGCATTCAAAGCTGTTACTACAATATATTTCTTTTAGTCATTAAATAATTCTCGTTTTAATCAAATTTTTGAGAATTGTTTGTTGGAGCAGTTCGTAGGCTCCCGGTGACATTATATTACAAATTTTTGAAGGGTAAAGGATCACTAAATATGTGATTTTTTTAAATTGATTTTCTTTCTCTTATTCTATTCTAAATTATAAAGATGTTTTGTTTCTAGCCATATATTTATATTCTAAGTATGTACCTACAAGTTTCTAGCTAAGGAGATGAGTGTATTAGCAGATTTAGATATTGTAAATGAGACTTAACATAAGTGATGAAATTGGATTTACAGCTCAAAAAGCACTGTTTGTCTAACACATCAAGATTATACGTTAATTCTATATAGTCGCTAGTTGTAAATAAAATGGATGGAAGAGAGCTAATCGATTTATTTATTATATGTCCATAGATAATCGAATCACTGCGTTGCTTGTATTTAGATATATGAAATAACTAATTTTAAACCTATCTGCAATAGCAATAGTACTTAAATTCTTATTTAACAATGTGGAAATAGAAATCGATTCGCAAAGTGATTTATTTTGCATTCAATTGGCCATCTGTTGCAATCGTTTTGAAATAACATGTTTTCAAACTAAAGTATTTTATATGATATTATTTGCACTGATTATTTTGTTTTTACACCTAAAACAGCCAAAGTAATATCATAGTGTCTGTTCACGTTTTAGTCTACTTCTTATTGGTGTCAATTCTTTTGTATCATAAAAATAAATAGTCCTAAATTAATTTTGCATCATTTTCATATCAAACTATTGTTACTATATCTCAACCCATGTCAAATATAATTTTAAAAAGATATGATACGTTTGGCATAATGTTGCAGATTACAATAGAATTGCCACCTTCAAATTTCACCATAAAAATAAAACTAATCATATTTTAATTATGCGCCTCTTACAATTTGTGTATTATGCTAGTTTTTTTTTATTATTATGTGTATCATTATAATGTGTAAACAGTTTAGTTTAACAGTTACGAAATAAAAACAATAAATTGAATATTTTATAAAAGCTTTTTATTTTACAATAAGTTACTTAATTAATTACTATCACTGTTTTCAGACAGCTCCGCTTCTGGTTTAGGTACAAGAGGTTTCTTTTTCGTCGCCTTTCTATTCTTATCGATTTTAGTTTTTCTAAACATCTCTATAGCTTTCATTTTATTTTCAAGTAGGCTCTTTTTGACTTTTTCTCGTTGTGGAATTATTTCCTGGTATCTATCAGTTTTGCGAATAACTATTTCTACACAAGATGTACTGGTTTCTGTGGTATCTGATACGACTTTCACAATATTGCTTTTAAGTACTTCAGCGTCAGTCTTTTTTTGTTTGGTTTTTGAAGGTCCAGCCTTTGCTCCATCACTCTTATTTTTTACTTTTCTTTTAGTGCCAGGTTTTACGACAGTTTCTTCAGCAGTTATTTCTTTAATTATTTGCTCAGGACCCATTTTCTGAACAGCTGCTTTAACTCTTTTACTCATTTGATTTTCTAAAGAATCTATGTTCGTTTTTAATTTGAAATAATCATGTACGGTTTTTTGGGTCTTTCGTTCGACCATTCTTTTCAAAACAGGTTTGATTATTTCGTCAAGTTTATGCTGGGACCAGCCGAATTTAGCTCTCGTGTAATCTCTAAGTATTGTGATGTCTATTTCACCCCAAGTGAACTTCTCTTCGTTTTTTTCGATATTTGGCTCTAAATATGCTTGGACAACCTGAAACAACGTCTGAGTAAGGTCATTCACGTCACAAAGAGCTTTTAACTAAGCTCCACTTTCCATCAGATAAGGGTACTGACATCTGACTCATTTACTGATTATGGAATACTTCGAATGCGTACACGACCCCAAGCAGGAATATATCTAGGTTTCTGAATATTACCTACACAGCAAGACCTTTGCCAAGATACTTACACGAATACTTGGGAAATCATCAGTTACAGTGACATTTCTTAGCTTCTTCTTCAAGCTAATGTTATCTGTTCTTTTCCCGCTGCGTACCCATTGTTTGAATTCCTGGAGACCTGCTATTATTTCCGCATAACGGGTCTGTTTTGACGCTTCGTTGAGCAATTTCCTTTTGTTGAATGGGAAGGATGCGAGGATTTCAAGTGCTGTGACTGGTCCTATGCCAGTTAGACCAGTAGTGTAGTCACTTCCAACAAGCAACGCTAGTAGAACTAACTGTTCTCTATTTAAATCTGAAATACAGAATAAAGCAATTTGGTTATATATCTAACAAAAAAACCTACCATAGTCGTATCCATAGTGATACCTCATGATTACATCTAAATGGAAAACCAGTTTATGAAGCTACTGATGAGAACTATTGTCACCTGCAAATTAAATCGTCACATTGTCGTTTTCACCATAGATAGTATTTTCATTCTACATCAATTGGTACTTACTAAATGATGTCTCAATTCTTTCAGATAGAAACTGCAAAACATGTTTCTTTTGATTAAAGAAATTCTTGTAGACTGTCTTTCCACCGAATAGCCAAATGTCACTATCGTCGGTGATGGTTCCGTCAGTTAATTTCACGTTTTCAAGAAAAGCACATTGGGCTTCAGCTTCCATTGGCGCAATTATGTACGGTATTCCAAATAATCTTAATAATTCTTGAGCTTCTTTTGTCATTTGCTCAGTAATGTTCCTTCCAACTCTGTCTAGTCGACCTTTTTCTTGAATCAAATCTTGCTCCTCATTTTGAATTTCTTCAACCATCTCATTTAATTTTTCTCTAGATATTGGTTGATTAATTTTTTCAGTTATATTGTCCGCGTTATTTTCTATGAGTGTATTCTTTGTTATAGTTTTTGGTTCTGATACTGTTTGAATTTTATTAAGACTCTCCTGAGTTTTGCTTATTTTGGGTGTTGTATCTGCTAAAGGTTTTTCAGTTGTGTTTGTTTTTTCATGTATTTGTTTTGTGTCTGATATAAGTTGCATGCTACTATTATTATGTTCAGACACAATAATATCATCGTCAGGCTCTACATCATTTTCTAAAGACATTTTAATTGCTCTTTGAAGTTCTTCATCGTCATCTTCAACAAATTCAGAAGCAAGTTTTTGTGATGGAATATATGCTTTACTATTTTTTATGTTAGCTTCTTGTTCTTTTTGGCTACTGAAAACGTCTGCAAATATATCATCATCGGGTGCATCATTTACGTTTAAAGTTAGCTGAACAATAGTTTTATTTTTGTAATCTTCCACTTCCGGAACATCTTCAAAATCACTATCACTAGAGTCCGACTCTTTACTTTTAGTTCCATGTAAGGAAAGAATGTTTGATTGATCACTACATTCTTCGGAACTAGAATCAAGTGTCACAACATTTTCCATTGGATTTCCTAGACATACTACTGATGCTTGGGTGGTATCTAGATTTTGTTCGTTTTGCGATTCCAAAGATATTGATGTATTATTACATTGCACTTGATTTCTATATTTTATATCTTTAATCTCATCAATACAATCATCATCACTAGATGATAGATCAACATTGTCAAGAATTACAGATTTTTCTTTCCTAATTTCTTCCAAGATTTCGTTAATCCTAGGTTTCTTAGTTTTATTAACATAACTTTTGTTTTTTTCTGATACTATTTTATCTATGGCTGTGTTCGTTAAGTCGCTATATTGCATTATGTACGCTTTAGCTGATGACATATCTGGAGGTTCATAGCCATCTTCCTCTTCGGAGTCTGACGAATAATCTGTGTCGTATGTTGTCCAAGAATCATCAGTTTTAGTGGTGCAAGCACTTGTGTTTGCACTGGTCTCACATTCTAGCGACATTTTTATTGCTTTTTCTAAATCTTCTTCAAGTTCACCTTTTTTTGAATTTCCATCTTCTGTAGTAACTTCTTTATCACCTACATCTTGAATTTTACTAGTACTGGCTTGCACTTCCCCTTCTCTCTTTTTCTTTGCTTCTTCTAGAGCCTGTTTTACATTATTGATAAGCACAAATCGTGTAGTATTATTCGCGGCTATGCGTCGGTTAGGCAAGGCTTCGATTTTGGTATCAATCCCTTCTTCATTTAGGAAAGATTCCAGATCATTTAATGACATACCGCAGTCACCCATTTCTTTTTCAGTCTCTTCCAAACATTCCTGTACTTTTCTTCTTTTTAGTAACCTTTGCATCTGTAAAATATTTATGAGTAGGTACTGTATAATACTTAATACAAAACAAAAAGCAAATTCATATAACTGAAATATATTAAACTCACTTGAAAGTCAGAAAAGTTATCGCTCTTTTTAGGGAGTTCATGAAGTTTTCCCCAAGAATTCATTTTTCTTGTATCTTTTAGGTCAATAAGTAGATCATATTTTTCTTTTACTGGAAGAGATTTGAATTTTTCAGATTCTACATCTACTGTGTGCAGATCAATTACAGAACCATTTGAGGTTTCTTCTTCCTCTTCAGATCTATAACAATCAGCCAAATGCATCATTTAACCGAAGTAAGAATGTGCTAGAGGAATTTAATTTAGTAAACAGAAAAGAATAAGTATCGAAAACAAGCAATGGATGAATAGAAAATTTTAAAGAAAAACACAACCTAAAAAACCAAATTTAAATATCATTATTTATATTCAGTACCTTCATAAAAAAAAATTAAACTTAACAGAACATAGTAATATTTGCATAGTATATTACGCTTGGCTCGGGTAGACGCTGGCAGGGGGAAATGCACAATACACCCCAAGCGGGATGTCAGTGCAGGACTTATCACCCCCACTTTGAATAAGAATAGTAATATTTTTGGCTTAGCAAACATCCTTTTAATACCAATAAATAATATATGTATTTGTTCAGACATACTTGCCCAAAGGAGTCTTTTATTGTATTTTAGGTTGTAACAAGGAACTTTTAAAGAATACCTAAGAGGCTTAGATACTTACTCTGCCTCTCTGTCTTCTCTCTGTGGTAATGCAGGTAATTTGAATAAATCATCATTCTCTGCTGGATTCTTACTGCTTTTCTTTGGTGATATTTCTTTTCCCAACAGACCACTTATCGCTGTTTTTTTACTTAAAAGAAGTGCCAACTCTCGCTTAATCCTCTCTGATTCTGAGTTATATTTTAGTTTGCTATCTTGTCTTTTACTCTGTAATTTAAAGAAAAATATATAGGCAATTATAACTAATACCTATACCTGTCCTTTTACAAAAAAAATTTGGAATAATGTTAACTAGGTTCCTAAATAAATGTATTATTATAACCTAGATCTTCACTTTAGAATGCATGAATGATGCCTTTAAACAAATAGAATAGAATTGTTTTTATAATGGCAACGAGTGATCACTATTGAGACAAACTTGATTTTTAATTTTTAATATTTTTTTTAAACCTGTACCAATTTTTCTGATAGTAACATTTTAAATCAAGACAATTACACAACAATTAGATATATTGGATTAACATTTAAACTTACAATAGTTTCTTTCTTCAATTCAGGAAAAGCTCCATCAAAAACAAAAACAGGCTTTATTCTGAAATACAGCAATTTGCAGACTCGCTGAAAAAGTCCCAGGAGGTGAGCATTGGGCAGAGGTGCTCCTTTGGCATCCTGGTACCCTTTTACCATCTGATGCAACCATATTGAAATATCTGCAAAATTTATAACATAAGTGTTTGGTAAATGTAATTAACTTTTACAACTCCTATAAGCATTTTCTAAGTTGATACACATTTGCTCCTTTTACAAAGTACCTACTTGACCATGTAAGTATACCAAAGTACCTAACTATTATTATCTTATATCCTTATCTTACTAACCTAAGGACTTAGTTGCTCAAGGCAATAAACTAAATTAACTCACCAATAGCTAAAACTTTATTTTCCAACGTTTCGACAGGCACAGGTTTGCCTGCCGGTTCGATAAGCCTCCATAGCCCAGTAACTCCCATCGCGTGCGATTAAATTCCAGATTTTTTGTTTATACAAACATGCATATATTAGTGTACATAGAAAGGTCGTTCCCACGAGATCTCCGGTCAATCGTCGGTCTCCTGCTCACACATCGCAACCTTTTCGCTCCATGAACTCGATATAGTTATTACAGCACACACACAAGTACAAAACGAAATATCTGTCTGCCTCGCTACTGGCGGCCTACACTGGGTACGTAAATATGTGTTCGTTTCACTACAACATATCAAATGTTTTACTACGCCGCCGCCGCAAACGCACCGCCCACTCTTTCCCACACTTTATTTTCCCACGCCCCATGCGTAACCCCACATCCGACCGGCTGTTTGCTGTCAGTTCAGTCGGCGACTCGAGCTCCGCTGTTCGCAGCCGCAGAGCGCGGTAGCATTTTGGTCTATTTCCCCCTATTTTCACAACACTTGAGTCGATTTTTAAATCGAATTGTCGTATCGCGCGCGCCTCTTTCTCATTTTGATCGTTGTCTATTGTCTATGGTTCAAATTTGACAGCTCGCTAATTTGGCGTTGTCGTATTTACTCAAGTAAACACAGGTTTTATGCGCTTCTAAGAAAGTTAAAACATTAATTTTAACAAAAAAGTGCTGAACATTGAAGAGTACCTCCGATCTGGCAGTGAACTAGTATTATAAATCAACAAAAGGCTACTCGAACTCCATGGAAAAGTTGTCGACGAACAGGTGTTTTTGAATGAAATGTGTGCTAGTTCCCATCATTATTAATTTAAGAACCGTGAATTATACAGAGTGTATCGATCGGGGAGATAATCGACTCCGGTCGCACTTCAGTCGAAGAACCCCGCAGTCCGAGTGCACATTAGGGTGCACTCGCAGTGGACGCCATTCATCGGTCTGGTCTAAGTATAGAAATGCTTTGCAAATGGAGCCGGAGGTCGAGGTAGAAGTTCCAGATTGGTGGGTTCGGAAGCTGGAGAGCATTATGCTGTTGGTCGGGAGGTGAGTGTGAGCCGTGGCGAGCATGCCGCACCAGTATGGCGCGGGCGCGGGCGCGGGGCTGGCAGGCGGCGCGTCTCCGCCGGCGCAGCACGGCGCGTTGTACCCGCGCTACGCGAGCGCCGCTGGGCCCGTCGCCGGTGCCTACCGCCCTGAGGAGCGTCGCCTCACGCGCGAAGCCATGGAGCGGTACCTCCGCGACCGCTCTGACATGGTTGTCGTCATCCTTCACGCTAAAGTTGCTCAAAAATCATACGGCAATGAGAAGAGATTCTTCTGTCCGCCACCTTGTATATACCTATTTGGAGACGGGTGGCGGCTGAGACGCGAGCGCATGCTGCGCGAGGGTGAAACGGAACAAGCGGCGCAGTTGTGTGCATTCATTGGTATCGGCAACTCTGATCAGGACATGCAGCAGCTAGATCTCAACAATGGAAAACAATATTGTGCTGCTAAAACTTTGTACATATCAGACTCTGACAAGAGAAAACACTTCATGCTCTCCGTGAAGATGTTCTATGGTAATGGACATGATATTGGTATTTTTAATAGTAAAAGAATAAAGGTTATATCTAAGCCATCTAAAAAGAAGCAGTCACTAAAAAATGCCGATTTATGTATTGCTAGTGGAACTAAAGTGGCATTGTTTAATCGATTAAGATCTCAGACTGTGTCTACTAGATATCTACATGTAGAGAATGGCAATTTCCATGCCTCATCAACGCAGTGGGGGGCATTTACCATTCACCTCCTAGATGACAATGAAAGTGAATCCGAAGAATTTGCAGTAAAAGATGGATATGTGCATTATGGATCAACAGTAAAGCTTGTCTGTTCAGTCACAGGCATGGCTCTTCCAAGACTCATTATCAGAAAGGTAAATAATTGCTTGTCAAAAACTTAAGATAACTTTAAAGTAACCCATATCAATGTAATTATCTGGAACTAATTGTATTGGTTTCTCTTAGAAATTTTACTTTCTTATAAAAATGGACTTGATGATTGAGCTTTACTTTTATAGATTTTGTTGCTGAGGTTGATTTTTCATAAAAAAAGTACACACATATATATATGTATATAGCATTAAGAAGGCTGAAGGATTATAAAGATGTTCTTGATTTCTAACATAATTTGCTTGATTACATAACACAAAGTAAAGTAATATTATATATCATGCTAGTTTGATAATAAAAAGTAGGTAAATATGCTTTGTAAAATCTTACCTTTGCATGGGCATTCAAGTTTCTGGCCAAGAAATATGTTGCTGGGTTGGTAGTTTGCTGCTAGTGCCAAGTCTTGATGAAAATGAAACTAAAAGCTTAAAATGCCCTGTTAACTCATTTGGTAGAGTTCTACTTCAAGAGCTGAGAGGTCAATCCCACTCAGGACTAATGTTTGTATAACAAACATAGATCTTTGTTTTGTATGCTATTTATAAGTATGTATATACAAAAAAAAATCTAGTATTCTATCAACTACCTGGTTCCCAAAGTACAAGCTTTGCTTTGGGGCTAGATGGTGCTGAGTAAAATGTTTTTTAATTTGTATTTAAATGTTGTGGTAATTATGAAACTGTTATCTGTAATCTATAAGCCAATATATGTATGGGTGATTCTACGATAAGAGGTTTCAAGTTCATAGAGGATACGGCCAAGAAGAAAAGTTAGAGTTTTTTCTTGAAACCCTTATATTATGATTGTTGACCCGTTTATTTACCTTTTCACACAAGGGCAAGTCACTTTATACATATTTCATTACTTTTTCGAAGACCAGGGTAAATACATCGAGCAGGGGAGAGACATCAGGACCAGGGTAGATACTTATTTCACCAGGGGAGAGAATTTGACACAATAACATACTTAATAAAATCAATAAAATGAATTAAATCAACTTTTATTAAATATTGTTCTTAACATATAATCAGACTATTATATTAATCATTAATCAGACTATCATATTACAGTATTTTTTTCTAAAACAATAGTGTTTCACTTACAAAAATACACATGTAAATTATCTTGCCATTGTACCTTCAACGATTATAAAATATTCTTATATTAATACTAATTAATACTAATAAAGCTCTTCTTAAGTGTTAATCAGACTTGGATAATCAGGTTAATTTTCATATTGCCTATACCTATGCGGTTCTGTCACATTCTGTATACGGCTCATTTAGTGAAAGATAGGAAGTAAATGTAAATTAGAAAATGAAAAATAACATAAATATTTAAAGGCACTCTCTTGCTTACATGAACAAAAAATAAAATCAAAATAACATAAAAAATTAAAGGCACTTTCTTACCTACATGAATAAAAAATATAATTAAAATGCTTAAGCTTTCTCAAACACATTTACCGACTTTTTAAAGGAGTAAAACATCCTCTGCCCTTTCAAAATAAGATTTGGCATAGGGAGTGTCTGGACAACCTGATCTTCTGAAATGAATGAAATATCTTGATCATCAACTTTAAATAATTTTCCGGTTTTGTATGCATTTTTTATATACATTATTTTAATCTTTTGATATCGTAGCCTGCTTCTCTACTTCACGTTTCTTCTGTAATCTTTCTTCACGTGTTAACTTTTTCCTTGGTGCCATAATCTGTAATAATGACCGTAATATATTAACAATATTTTTTTATCATAAAAATTTTCATTTGCCATAATTATTTAAGTCATTTAAAACTGACGTTGAAAGAAGTAACATTTAATTTAAGATTTTTTTATTGAAACAAAATAAAAAACCCTTAAATTAATACTACCTATTTACAAAATGTATACAAAAAAAATTGTCTAAAAATCTGTGACAGGAGGGATATGTGGTCAGAATGCTGGCAGCATTGCCACGCTGGATAGCAATGCTTAGCTTTTGTCCAAAGTAGATACCAGCATTCTGGTCACCTGAAGCTTCCTCTAAACGTTTGGCCAGGTCCCGATACAGTTCGAGAGCGGCCGGCCCCCACGAACCTAAAGTTTCAACCCCAAACGGTACAAAAAGATATATTCTATCCAAATAACTATATTTGTGCCGTTTGAGGTTTTCCGGCACCAGCTTGTCCCGAAGTCACAGGAAGATGAGACGGCGCCAAGGTGTCGACACAAGTGGCATCCCATACAAGAGGCCGTCCTATCTTCCAAGGGATAAGGGTCATCCCGTCGGGTCTCTTGCCTTCTTGTCGTCACGCATCAGTCCGTTTGGTTCTAAAACTGATGGGACGCCGGCACTGATAAAAGCCCGACGGATGACGTCTATTAAGCTGGCGTGCAGCGATATACGCCCAGCACTCTTAATGCATGAAAGCGCGTGGTGGCCGTGGCGATCCGCTATTTCACTGCACGAACTGCAATGAGGGGCCTGACATACTGCTCCTAATCTTAAAGATATGGCCACCCGGAAAGTGTTATCTAATAGATTACCAACGTTTTTTGAAGGAAGTGCATGTAACCAAAGCCCTGACTCCCAGCGAGATACTGCAAGTAGGCGAGCGCGTTCTGTAGAAGAAGTCGCAGAGTCAACTAAGCCTTGACTTTCTAACTTACACAGTGGCTCGTCCACTGCCTTTGAGAATTCGGACCTTTGGGTACGGACTGGCTTGGACAAGCAGCTTTCCAGCTTTCTAAAGCCTCAGTCAGACAGCTTATTTTAAAATTGAAGTTAGTTAAATCTGCGTTTGTTATAACATATTATGATGAATATTATCTCCCCTGGTCAGGGACTCTCTCCCCTGGAAGTTATCTTGACAGGGGAAATACTCCAGGGGAGAGACGTTTTCATGACAAATTCAATTATTTTTACTGAATAAATTCTTTTTTGGGTTAATTGTATATCTCACTTATCATATTACTGTATTGATTAATTAGGGCAGTAAATGCAAATACATTAAATGAATATTATAAGTTTTATGACTTACCAGTGGAGAGACACATTCACCTTGCGAAAGCACTACACCGCACGGTCGCGTCGCAACAACTAGAAAATAGCGGCGCTTAGACGGCTCGCGCGTTTAGTAATGCTAACATCACGCCGATAGACGAGCTTGAGCGCTACTTCCAATATGGTTGTCCTTAAATTTATGTTTGTATTAGCGGAACAAAATTTGGCAGGGTAGATACACAAAAAAAGCGGGACAAAAGTTAATTTTAAAAATTATTTGAAATTAACAAAAGTATTTTATTTTTTATTTAATAATGTTTAAGTATAATTACTTAAATTCCATTTAAAAATGCTTTAGTTAAATAACTGATACAAAAAACATATGTATTGTTTGAAAGTTAAATTGAAACCACCAAGGGGACAGGCCAGGGTAGATACTTTTTTAGACTTTGTAAGGAATTTCAGAAAAATGTGTTTTAATTAGGCATTCAATTGTGATGTTATTTAATAAAGTATATTATGATGATGTGATTCATTGTAAGAAATAGCAACATATAGAATAAAAAAACTGTTATAAACGGATTGCCGCACAAGTTACCTCTTATCGTAGAACCACCCGTATATGACACTGGAATATTTAGTAATAAACAGTTTTTTTACATAAATAATAAAAATTACAAATAAATTACCGATCATGCCCTGGACTTGTAACTGGGCAACACTAGTAGACTAGTATTCATTACCAAGAATAAATAATAAAAAAAAGGTCATGGCAGAGACTTTGTTCATGCTGATATACCAGTTTATCACCACTGTTGTCATAAAGTCCATGTATGATCTACCATTGTCAAGCTCAAGTCAAAATATGTTTGTTGTATGCTTGTTGTCAACATCAAATATAATTATCCTGTGTATGGCAAACCAATAGCCCTCTAACAAGAGGGCTATTGGTTTGCCTTAAACTAAAGGCCAGCCAAACAAATACATATTTAAGAACTTCTTGAGACTTATAAATTTTATCATATCTGTTCATTTTCTCTGTATTTTCTTTATCTCACTTTTATATATCCTGGTTGCCATAGACTAAACACTATTATAACACTCTTCGTCGTACAATAACATTATAATTTTTTTGCCTATGTAAGGGTCATATTTAACGTGACCATTTAAGTTTATGCTCAAAACGGGACACTTTCAAAATTGTATTGACACTAATAATTTTCTCTTTCTTTACCAATATGGTTTTTGATATCTGGTTTATTAGATATCTACAATTTCCTCATTAAACTTGTTGTATTGTACTTGTTCTATCAGTGTGTGTTGTTTCAGGCAGACACAAAATATCAAAATGCAAAATTTTGCATCATTCAGATAGTTAGTGTGAAAGTGTTGAATACACTTCCATCCAACGAGTTTCTTACCAAATGTTTAGACATACCAATCTTGTTACTTTTCTCTAAAAAAGTTTAGAGAAGATCTTAACTGTCTTTTACATATTTTGGTACCAGTATATCTACCTTTCTGTAACCAAAAACAGGACAGTTGGGCGTCCCAAAGTTTTCTTTGAGGACATCAGGACTGAGCAGTAGAAAATGGGACAGTGTCGTTCAAAACGAGATGTATGGTCATGTTAGTAATACTACTCAGAAGCTTTGTATATTGATACGACATTCCATTATATACTGGTGTGCTCTAGCTGTTAATTTAGATTACATGTATGTATAGGTACATACATATATTAGGTGCTTAGTGGCAGATTTTCAACTTGAGGGTGGTACCTAGCCAGCCAAGTACTAGAAAATCTAAACCAGCCAGCCATGAAATCAGGAAAGTCACCTGATCACATGTCAGAATAGTTTAATCGCATTTTGTTCAACCAGTTCTGCATCAAGGAGAGTAAACGGCAGGATGCGGGTGCAGCTTCATCTTAACAATTTTTTTTAGCAATACTACAATTTCTACAATAGGGATTTTATCTTTTATATGACAAGACTAGAATACTGATGAAGCATTTTTACCTTTCCCAGGTGGATAAACAGATGGCATTGCTAGAAGCAGATGATCCTGTCTCCCAACTCCATAAATGCGCGTTTTATATGAAAGACACTGAGCGAATGTACCTTTGCCTATCGCAAGAGCGTATCATCCAATTCCAAGCGACGCCGTGCCCTAAGGAGCCTAATAAAGAGATGATCAACGACGGCGCGTGCTGGACCATCATCTCTACAGATAAAGCGGAGTACCAGTTCTATGAGGGAATGGGGCCGGTCAGGTTAGTTAGCAATTTCACCAATATTATAAACACGTAAGTGCTATTAATGCAAACGTATTTCTGTGGGTTTGTGTTTGTGGAGTTCTAGTGTTTCTCGTTAACTTTAACATCACTATTAAAGTGTTATATGATGATTAATTACATTGCATGTTATAGCATCGTTTAAATATTTATTAGACTGTCGAAGGCGTGATCTCTTTCCGTACGCGTTTTTGATGAATCCATCCATCCCAATCGAACTAGCTTAAAACTCGACTTAGTCTAATCAATATTTGATTAGACTGAGTTTTAAGCTTTCCCAGATTTTAAAAGAAAAAAGTTGCAATGTTTGTGCTCAATCTTATAGTTAATTCAACTTTCATCAAAATCCATTCAACTGTACAGCTGTAATCGGCCCAAAGTTGTAAGCTGCAATAATGAAAAATATAATGAGCCAATTGAAAAATAAAAGTCTGAAGCTCTTAGCGATAAGGTCATCATATGTGGCATTAGCTCATAAGATTCGCTTGTGAGTAATAAAAATGAGGAAACGTATTCTATCTCTTTCTCTCTATTTGTTAGTTAAACCTTTTATGGTGAACATACGATAAAAGCGATTTTTTTTCCACTAGGTCGCCAGTAACACCGGTACCGTTGGTACACTCTCTGAATCTAAACGGTGGAGGAGACGTGGCCATGCTCGAGCTTGCTGGAGACAACTTCACGCCGTCCCTTCAAGTCTGGTTCGGAGATGTCGAAGCAGAAACCATGTATCGATGTGCAGAGTCAATGCTGTGTGTAGTTCCTGACATATCGCAGTTTAGAGGGCAGTGGCTCTGGATGCGACAGCCTACGCAGGTAAAACAAGAGGTAACCGTTACTTACCTGTTGATTTAGTTGTTAGTTTGAACATTATTACCCCAAATATAGTTTGATGAAGCGACAACCTACACAGGTAAAACAAGAGATAACCGTTACTTACCTGTTGATTTAGTTGTTAGTTTGAACATTATTACCCCAAATATAGTTTGATGAAGCGACAACCTACACAGGTAAAATAAGAGGTAACCATTTCTTACCTGTTGATTTAGTTGTTAGTTTAGACATGGTAACATTGCTTCATATATGGTTCGACGAAGCGACAGCCTACGCAGATAAACCCATGTCTTATCTGTTAATTTAGTTAGTTAGGTAAATCGCTGTTAACTCAGGAGAAAACAAACAATAAAACTATTAACTGCATTAGCGCCGGACATATGGAAACCATGCCATGATGTATCAGACCCCCTGAGCTTCACTGGTAAAATTTAAAGTAACGATTTTTACTCGACCATTTTAGTTAGTTTGCAGCCTAGCAACTCCTTTGTCTTTACAGAAAGAAGAAAAAAACAAACTCTTGTTAGTTTTAGAGCGATTTCATAGCTCAACCAAATATGGTTAGTTATTCTTACCGTTTTTTAGGAAATGTGCTACGCGTAAAATAATATTAGAAAGACTATATTTTCACAGCAAATATTATGTTTTTCATACAACTGGCACTTAATACGAACACGAGAAAGTGGTATGATTCATATCGTGACAATAAATGAGTCCCATAATATTACCACAACAATGATCTGGTTCGCACACACTATATTATTTCTACTTGGATATCATTGGCCTTGCCAAAACTTCTTTCACAAACATCCTCCAAAATATCCGCATAAATATTTTTTAAATACGTGGGAACCCAAACGTCCGGACTTGTATTCAAACAACATTGTTTAACTATTAATAAAAATATATCGTTGATGACTATTGTAGTGTTCACGACAAAATACAAATACACATGCAACAACTTTTGAATCATTCTTGTAAGCGACAAATAAAATTTTCTACACTATTTTTGTAAAAATAATTATGCGTATGTTAAACAAAAAACGAAATTGACTGGGTATACTTTTTTACGTGTAAAAGTCTGCGTTTCAAACTTGTATGAATTCTTTGTGACTACGAGTCTCTGATCTTCGGGATATCTCTATCCGCTACAATCACACTCAATGCTAACTTTATGTAAGTTCATACTCAAAAGTTGTCGTGCAAATACTGCAAGCGAGACATCTGGTGCAACTGCCCTTAAATTATCACGTAATCTTACAGTATTTTTGTTACAAGCGCTCTTTATTTTATCGGTTAACTTGCGCCGTAACGATTCTACATATACTATGTATAATTTATGCTCGTATATGTCTATAAAAAGATTTAAGAAATTAAATCGCGTAGAAAAATATGGTTAAACACAAGACCTGCTTTTTGAAGAATAATGAACTTTACTTGAGTAGTTCCGGTATACGGCCAATACAAGAATAGTTAAGTTTTACTTATTTTTGGCATCAGTCATCTCAGATCATAAGCATAATTATGATGTTTGCCCTTTTTAATTATTAGAATTTATTCTAATTATAATCTTAGTCATAATTTTCCCGCTGATTTTTAAGTCGATGTTTGATTTCAGGGGGGAGCTTTTGTAGTCTTTATTTATCGATATATAAATAAAGAATACAAAATATAGTCGATTTTCATGAGCACCTATTTCTACTTTTATCATAGACGTCATGTTTAGTCGTGAGTTCGAGTCAAATATCATAGTTCAATTAAGTTGATTTGAAATGTGGCAAGGAAGACTATTGCTACAGAACAATCGAAGTATTATTGAAGACAGCGCGTGGTGCCATTGTTCTCGAGCGTTTCATCTAATGAATTTGCTCGTACCTACTGTTACCTAACGAGGTTGTATGTTTTGTTAAGTGTGAAGTAGGCGGGTTTTTCAACGCCACGCCCCGAGCTGCCAATGATTTGGGTTGGTCGGAAGCCAACTGAAGATTTAGGCATTTGGGAGTGGCAAACGTTACGATATGTATCACGGTATTGTTATACGTCGGTTGCAATGTGTGGTTTGCAAACTTATTTTATCTGGATTCCAATAGTGCTTCTATACAAATAGTAGGTATATATGTAACAAACGCGAATTCATTCCATTTCTTAAATTTTTGTATTAGACGATCTGAAGATCTGCTATTATATGACGTATAACCCGGGAGATTGGTAAGAAGTAGAAGAAACTTGATTGCGCGCTCAACTCAAGTCAAATATGACAAGTTTGTAACTGGTTACAAACCTGTCACATTCAAATTGCATGTAATCCAAATTAAATCAGACTAAACACTTGCAACAAATCGTGTTTACGATACCTACTGCCCATTCCTTGTGTGTTAGTGTTTGTTTTTATTACGACTTTAGATTTGAGAGCCAGTACCTGTTCTTGACATGTTTCGATTTACATTACGTATCTTACCATACCTACTATCACGTAACTCCATGATGTTCAAACTTCTAGACATACCATAAAAAAAACGGCGGTTTCCTTTTACCATGATTGTTCCTCAAATTTACAAAAAAATCTATAACTATATAGGTTTATAGTAATGATTGTTTTCTGTGGTGGTCAGGTGCCGGTGTCGCTGGTCCGCAACGACGGCATCATCTACGCCACAGGACTGACGTTTACGTACACGCCCGAACCGGGCCCGCGGGCTGCTTGCACGCCGGTCGCTGACGTCATGCGGCCCGCGGACCCCGCGCCCGCCTGGCATCACGACCCGCGCCTGCCTGATAACTCGTTGCAGTAGCGAGAAATTACGAGGTTGGCGACCATGCGAATACCGACCTTGTGTACTTTGAAATAAAGTCAACAATCGAATAACTGACTGGTCACGAACTCCGCGACTGCTCGATATTCGCTGCAGTAGCTGGAAACTTCGGGGTAGAAGACCATGCGAATGCCGACCTTGTGGCACTTGAAATAAAGTCGTCAATTCATTAACTAGATACAAACTGCCGCGGGCCACGTACCTAATAACTGCCTACAGCGAACTACCAGCATGCGAATATTAACTTTGTGGGCCTTGAAATAAGGTCATCTGTAAATTGTACATTAACTTTTAATGCATACAGTCTTATGGCATATGGATACCAGGAAATTACTCCTGGCTAGCGATTCTCAATCGTTAGCTTGGATTCCACGCAAGTCTGCTTGCGTTTTAAGAATGGTAATATATTGTACTGTCATTTACTCCTTACATATCTCCATACAGTGGCGGCTTGTGGCAACTTACGAAAACCGCGAAGCGAATTACTGTATGGAAAAGTAGTCATAACACATAGATAGAGAAAGAGAGAGAACTTCAAAGCTTCAATCAACGAGTATGTATTTTCTCTATTGACTCGTTCTCTTATCTCTTTCCAAATAATAACTAGCGGTATCTTTATTTGTCTTGTCTATCCGTCTGACGAGCGAACTGCATGAGTTTTTTGATCGGCTTTATTTCAATGTACACAATGTTGGCATTTGTTTGCGGGGGACACTTTAGAATGGACGCTCGGTAAGTGACTTTCTCGAATGTACTACCAGTAGTGATCCTTATCTCTTGAGATTTGTCTGAAGTAATTTTGCATTCTATCAGTGTGTCAATTATGTTTCTAGTGACAGTGGACTGAAAAATTATCATTGGTAACTTCGGTTTAATTTTGTGTAAGCGTTTTTTTATATAAATTAAATATGTATAGCAAACTATAAGAATATCTTTTCTAGTAATCGCTTATGAAGAAAAGATTTAAGAATCCTTGATTTTACAATCAAACGTTTTGCAAATACACACTCTGTGTATGATAAAAATATATGTTATTATGTGTAATATGTCTAAGAGATTATGACACCAAAATATTGTAATTATAGTTAAGATGTAACGAGTCAAATGCAGCAATAAAAATAGTTGTGAAATTATTGACTAGGGACTGACCGCGTAATTTCGCATAAAAAGTTCTCTTTACGAGCGTTCGATAGGGACTGGTATACACCAAAGCGAAGACGTCCAAAGATGATTCAAAACAAAATATATTGGACCGCTAAAACGCACGAAAATAACTTTTTGAGAAATGGGCGTTTTGCGAAACTGAGCAGCAAAGTTTGTACATGATGATATTTTGTAAAGACGTTCTGCGTCAAAACTAAACTTACTGCTCTTGTAGATTAGAAAAATGAGACATTACTGCTTGTTACCAACTATTATTGTTAATATAACTTTAATGGGAT
Organism: Biston betularia; assembly: GCA_905404145.2. Classification (NCBI taxonomy): domain Eukaryota; kingdom Metazoa; phylum Arthropoda; class Insecta; order Lepidoptera; family Geometridae; genus Biston; species Biston betularia. The sequence goes on from FR989863.1 coordinate 3,731,611, forward strand.
TTGCTTTTAATTTTATCGTAAGTATATGAGCTGTTACCAAGCTCAGAATAAGCATATAACCGGCACTTATTCTATGTTTCTTGAATCATCTTTGCTTGTCTCTATCTTTGAGAATATTGGCTCCATAATTTAATTATAGTCTAGCTAGGTACATAGAAAAGACTAAAATATAGACTTGGTCTGTAAGCACAACTCCCTATATAGTATAAAAGATTAGACTGTATGAAGTCCCAAAAATGTTTTAGAATTAGTTCCTACTGGCATTTAATGTCCGCGACATAATGCAATTTAGGAAATAAATCTCTCAGCTCGATTTGTTTCTTCGGGGCCAAATAGCTATAAAATATCCATGACAAGTCATTGTGTTTATTATTCCTTAATGTTAGTGTATTTTGTAAGAAAAGAATTCGAATTTAGGATTCAATTTGGGAATTGCCGAGTATTTGGTATAATTTGTAGGATAGGTTAAGTTATCATCAACTCGTAAGATGTAACACCAAATATGCTAAACCTATTGCAACATTTTTATCAATTTTACTTCTAGTTTTCATGCGTTATTCGCACAAATGCTGTAAGTATTTGCATATTACGGGGAAATGATCCCATTACTGAAGTTTTTTCAGCATTTTGGCGTTAGTTTTCCCCTATTTAATTCAATCTCTTTTTATCTTTGCCCTAGACGATGTATAACTTTGTTTGGTTTCACGAGCCAATAGTTCTGTGTGAACAATCCTATCTAATCACCCTTTCTCGTTGATAATAATAATTGAATGTGTAACTAAACCAGCTACAAACGTAGACTATCTCCGGACGAAGGTACATATGTACATATTATTTACTGAGATTTTAATGAACAACTTTATTTAAGTAATATTAGCTATAGCTTAGTACATTGTAGTAATTATCAAAACGAAATAAGAATTGAAATTTTATTTATTTTATGCGGATAATGTTTTTTTTTAAATAATAATTTCTGTTTCGATGTGTAATTTTAATAAAAGTGTGATTTTGAACATTCCATAAGGAAATGTAATGATAAGTACAAAACAATATCAATATTTTTGTAGCGGAACATTGGATAAAGATATATTCTTGTGGAATTGCTAAAGTTACAGTATTACAAGGAAATTAGTATTAATGTCGATGGAATAGAGCCCGTAATGCGTCAATTGAATGGAATGATAAGTGACTTTATCTCGTAGAAAGTGTATTATTCTTACATTTACATCGTTTTACATTCAGTGATTTCTATATTTGGAAATGGTATAAGGTACAACTGCTCATATAAATATTGTGAATACGCCGTACTGCTTGTACATAAAATTGATATTCGGAGCGGTTTTTAAATATGAATATTTTTAAAATAAAACTGAATTTGAAATACCCACGCTTATCTTATTTCAGTCCGGAGTTTGTTTTGGTTCAGCCGCGGCCGCCTAGTTCAGGTAGCGACGTTCCCACAGTCCGATTAGCGCAGATCTTTTTGCCTTTGTTTAATTAAAACTGTGGGGTCAAGTGTAATTAGTCGGTTATGAATCAGAGTTAATCGAGGAATCAGTGGCCGGAGCGGCGTGTGGGAACGTCTTCGAAAACTCTTCACATGATAATAACAAGTGTCTTCCCCTGCATAGCGTTCCGGCCCGCTGGCCGCGACCTCTGATAATCATCTGCCGGAGCTATTGTTACGAGCTGAGATTCAGAATAATAAACTAGATGTTTATGACATTTGTCGAGGGTCGCTCAAGGTTTTCGATGTAAATTGACGATCAATTAAGGTAATCGGGTGGACTCTGGTCCGCTGGCTTGCATCTATAATGTGACCCGTTCTACTCGTGTTGAACAAGGCTCAGAATTACTCACGATCTTTGTTTTTGTTGTAATAGTAACGAATCGCTCTCCTGGTAAGAGATAACGCATGTCGATGACCATTACAGCAATACACAGAACTTTGAGTACCAAATAAAGTCTAGGATATCGGTATTTTGGCGTCCATTACTTTGAGACATTCGATGGTAAGTCTCAAAAGCAAGCTGCAGTACTTAGCCATCAAATCGGAACACAGTTATGTTTATACAGCAGAACATCTGGTGCTGCGGTAGGACCTACCTAGACGACATTCTGCTACTGACATTGCAACATATTTAAAGAAATAAAATCTGTATAGTTTTTACTCGTATACGTAACAATACGTAAAAATGTGAATTCACAATGATTAAAAGGTATAGGTAGGTACACTGAATATTATTAAAAAATCAGTAAAATTATTCAAATAAATATTCATACCCAAACAATGTTTTTTCAAACAAGTTTTTCGAATCTTTAGGTATGTATGTACGAGAACTTTGGATCAAAATGTTATCTTTAATTTACATTTGTCTATATAATCTTATTCTCAGCAATTTATTGATTTACCATTCAGTGTTCTTTTTTAATTATGAAATGTTGGACATATGTGGTATATACGCATCTGTTTCTGGAATTTAAGGCGATAAGATCACATTCAACATAGCAAAAATATGGCAGTTACGCAAGTTCACGCGTGTAATAAGTATGTTTAAATAATTTTAATGTTTTCTCACACTTTTCGAAAATTAAAAAACTAAACCCAATTATGCCTTACGAAGTCCTTAAAAATAAAAATACATTGCAGTACATTCGTATGTTTTGACAATGAATCTGAGCTGTTTTTGAAAAACACATTTTAGCGGCAATTAATTTTTTATCAAGTCCGATGATTCTAAATTATATTTCTATTTATATGAAGTTTTAGTTTAAAAGTTAGATTCAAATATATTTAGGTATATTTTCGTTTCAAATGAACGCATGATCCGTGAAGAGGATACAAAATATTCTAAGTATTTACCATGTTGAGAAAAAAATCTCGTTTTGATTAAATTTTAATAAACGAGGTTTTTTATTCAAAAGTTATTTTTAATTGATAAAAATGCGAAATTACTTTGCTAAACCTTTAAGTATCTGTTGGTTGCAAGTCAAATTGTTTATAGTATAAAACAAAGTCAATAAGAAAAAATAATTATTCAACACATCTATTACAGTCAACATCACAAACCTATATAAATAAAAATAAAACACAATAATAATAGGACGAATTCAAATATTGCCTTGTGCGTTAAAAGGTTTTCTAAAATTAAGAAAGTCTGAGACTTTGTTGAAATCGTTTGAGCTTATAATGCGGTTTATGCCTTTATGTCTTTAGGCAATTTGTAAAAAGAAAATGTCATACAATATGCGTCTGACAAAACTCTAATCTGACTCCATCTGATATTTCTTCCGTAACAGTTAGGTAAAATATTACAGATAAGTCTGAAAACGTTTTCTTAGTATCTCATAACGCAAGGAGTGACGCCTTGCGACGTACGCATTGAGTTAAGGACGTAATGGTACTCCATTACCTACTAACTATTATTTAATCCATGAGCGCATCTCGCGGCAAATCGCGTGGAAAACTGCAATAATCGTAGATTTAATGACGGACACCGTTGAATAAATTGCCGGGGTAACCCATGTCCTGCTTCTGTTTCCGCATGTTAATAGAGATGGGAAAGGTTTACCTCATGATGTCTAATCTCATAAGTTATCATTTGGCTGGGAAACTACATTTGTATCACTTTTACAGCCCTGTTGGCTCATTGGTAGTATAATTATCTGCTTTAAGTGCTGTTGGGTGTAGGTTCGGGACAAATAGGTTGTGGTGTAAACGAATTTTTGTTTTGTGTTCATTTCAAATTTCATCCAAATGAACAGTTTGAAAAAGTAACAAACACAAACTTTCGAATTTATTGTTTATTAGTTTGTTTTTTTAATGTAAAAAGTAATGAGACGAACGAGTCGCTCTCCTAATGGTAAGAGATAACGCCTGAGATAGATAGATACTGCAACTCTACATTAGTAAACACACACGTTAAAGTAACAATAACAAGTTACGTACAAGCTGCCCTGTATTTATGTAGCTACTTATTTGCAGGGTCTCCCGCAGATTTTCCGAGCTGTGAATAACCTCTCGCGTGACTACGCGCATTATTTCTCAATCGGTGACGTGCACAAGAAATAATGACGTGATACAAATGCACGTAACCATTCATTCATGCTCCAATAAAAAGTAATTGTTTTGCAAAAAAATCATCGGAATCTGTTGTATCCTGGTGATTAATTTCTGGAAACGTGTAGACACGGAGTGAGGAACTTCTGAGTTGTTCGTTTGTCCATCACTTGCTGGAAAGCTATAATGTATAATAGTTTCTTGTTATGTAAACTGCTTGTATAAACCTAATATTAAAAAAAAAAATGTACCTATACCTATTTTGTCGGTCTGTTCGCGAACAGGATTTTTTTATATCAAGAGGCAGTGCAGGAAAAAACCTTGAAACTAAAATGCGTAAGTTAATCAGTAGGTATGTAATCGGAAAACCACATCATATCCTTTCGGAAAATGACCCGGAAAGACCTGTGGTCATTTACCTCCACTAATTAAGACCTATGACGATTAAATCTGCACTGGAATTGTGAGAAAGCTGTGTGCACACAATCGAATCATTGTCTGCTTTTTTACATTCTGCCAGGTTGATCTATGGGGCCGAGATATGCAGAGTGTGGGAACGCGCGCCACGGCCGTGTTTTCCAACATGTCATCTTCTACCGTGGGAAATGACGGAGCAACCCGAATTAACATTCGCAATTAAATTATATTTTCATTTTATGTCCAATTGTTCTCAAAGCGGTTTTGCTGTTATTAACAGATTAATCAAGATAACGAGGTAATTTGATGTTCTAGAGTTTTCGATGGGGTCGTGGAAAAAGACAGGTACACAATTAGCTACGAAGTCTAACGCCCACTCATTCAATGTTGCTAGATTACATATTAGACAAGTAACAGAGTTCATATAAATTGTGGAATAGGTTTATAACTAGTTTGCGACTTGAATAGTCGCGCGACTCGCTGCGAGGTTGGTTTGATTAGTTCTGCTTTCCTGATCAGAAAAAACTTCATGTTGGTCTGAAACCACTACCTAGCTATACAGGGTTAAACGTGTGAGGTGTGCTAAGCGAAAAAGGGAAATATACTCATCGTTATTAACGTATTTTACAATGGGAACAACTCAGATATTGTGAGAAAAAAATTAGCTGTTCTGTTCAAAAAGTTCAAACCTACATTGACCCTTGTCCAAATGTAAAGAACTGCAATTTCTATTTTTATGTCGTTTGTTATTTCAGAAAATACTAAAAGTTGATAATGATGCTGATCCCTTTCCATGTGGCACACGCCAAACTTTTAACCATGTACATAATCATATAGCATTTTTTTAGTGAGGCTTTAACAACAAAACTTTTGCATACTAGTCTGAAGAGTCGTATACATAGGTATAGCTGGTCTGCAATATTTAACATCAAATTAAGCCTCTATTGTGGAATTATTCAATTAATTATGTGCAATGAATAGCTTGCATATTCATTCATGAGATTAGTTCTAATCAAGTAGTTAACTAAAGGACAGTGGTCGTAATTGTTGGCAGTTTCCGTGCCATCCGTCTTAACGCGGCCCGAGGCGATTCTACTGTCATCAGATTAACGTCCTGAGCTGCTATTAACATGATTTCTAGAATAAGAGATGTTGGCAATGATAGGAAAATCTTTGGTATAAACATGAGATAAGTAGACGGAAGTGTAATAATTGTACCTAACTGCTGATATTTACTAGATATTTTATTACCACCTGCCCTGCCCAGGATTTTTCCTGGGAAAAAAGGTGGTAGATCTCCTTAGCAGATTTCCTTAGGCGGTGGTTGTATAGGTAGGTACCTACTACCTCAGTAAGAGATTTTCTGCCACCAAGCAGTAGTGTGTAAACATTACTTAGTTACTGTTTAATGGGAACTGCAGGTATAGAACTTACAACGGCACACATCTTTTAAAACGGCCAGCTAATTCGCAAGAATTCTTGTTAAATATATTCTGTAGGCGACCTTTTCATGATCGATTTTTTTGTTACGAGTTAAATAGTAGGTATGGGATCATGTTACGTAATCCTTGATTTAGTGTACTTACTAAGTGTTACTGAATACACTGCACTGCAGTTGCGCTCAAAGAAACCCAGGACCTCAGGTCGCGTCGGTGTGTGTGATGGCCTTAAGGCAACAAGCGCGGTGTCTCCGTGCACCCTTTAAAGTAAGGGGATTGGAAACTATTCTACCTCGAACAGGGAAGGGTCCAGAGAATCAGCGCCGTCGAGACTGCGGACGGATGCGAAAGCAATCCCGTAGACGCGGCACTTATGCGCTCGGTAGAATTACCATAGTTTTTAATGGATACGCCGTCATTCCGGCGGAAATTCCCGAATAACCTTGCTTTCCCAGAAGCCAGTAGTATTAAGGATTTTCCCTGGGCAAAACAGATTACGACAATGTGGGGTAGGTTTCATTACTAAATAAATTACAAGATCATCAAAAAAAGTTAAGTTAGTTGTTCTAGTTATTAGGTAGGTAGGTACTATGGGTTTCAGATAACTGATAAAACACTTTTTTTTTTGTAAATACATACTTAAAATTAAAAGATATCTTTACAAGTAAGTTTTATTGAAAATCCTAGATTCTATTACGAACATGCACTTGCTACAATTACCTATAAGGTAAATAGAGATATGAAGAAAATAATTTATTTAATAACCCTTTGATTACTAAGGCATAACCACTGTGGACTACACACTAACTATTAAGTAAGTACTTTTGTTACAGATAGATACAAGAAAATGTAAGTATACTTTTTTCTGTTTCTAAGGTGATTCATACAATCAAGAAAGCAGATTGCCTCATTGCAACACATTTGGCATCACCATGCAAGAGTTATACTTAGGTACTTAAAACTACTAAGTTTTCTACCAGAATGTGGAAAGGTCACTGCGTCATCATACCTATATCATATTGAAAATAAGACTACACATTACGTTACCAACGCTCAGACAACTAAATGCGAGATTTTTGTAGTGCTGATAGCTCAGTGCTGACGGTGAAGGAAAACATCGTGAGGTAGGTAACCATATTCCATGGTGGTTGGGTTCTCTCTAATACATACTTGGCGGGCTAGCTACCACCCTGAACTTGACAATCTGATAGCGACCTCGTTTGAGATCCAGTTCCCAATCCAAACTATGTGAGTTACCATCTTCGACGACATCGTTAGTTAACTTCAGCTGTGATCGAACACCCAAAAACAATGAAATATACAATTGAAGACATTTTACACAGCGCCATCTAACAAAGCTTGTTCTATGGAAACCAGATTACTGATATAAACCACATTTACCTACTCTTTTTGTAAAAAGATACGAACACCTAGACAGAACAAACACCATTCTTCGTCACACAACAGTTTGTCCTGGTTGGGGATTGAAACCCGGAGTGGGTCTTTCCTTTTTTGTTCGTCATGGGTGTCAAAAATGTTTTCATAATAATTAGGAGGCATTAAATAGTAGATATACTCAGTTGCCGGCGCAATATTAAAAAAAAGGTGATATACTTTGCAAATATGTATGTATGGTATTTATCATCGTTTAAGCCAGTCTACCGTTACCTTTCCCTAAAAACACCCTAAAAACACCTTTTTTTAAGTAGTTTTTCATCTTATGGAGTCAATAAATTGTTGTAAAGTATAAAATGCTGTTTTGTTTGACAGTGGCACCTTGTGTGCGTCAGCTACCAACCACGCAAAAAAGTACACCGTAGGTAAACGTCTAACACGTAAATAACATTCATGCCATTTGTAAATGTTAAACGCTTAGTATAGATCGTTTCACGAAAGAGTTCCCTTCGTCGTCATGTTGGTCGTTACGAAACCAGTGTTGCTACTTTTTCAGAAAGATGTTTACTCGAAATTAAGGAAATTTTAATGTCACTAACGTAGATACTATTTTTTAAGATCTGGTCCGAAGTATCGGCGGGAATCCAGCCGGATTGAAAATGACACCAGACCAGATTGCGGTCCCTAGTCCTATAGTTTTAATACAACTATGTATTTTACCTATATTGATATAATTGACAAGGTTGAAAAATAAAACAAATGTTTATGGTTATTTTTTATAATAATTGTGTTCATCTAATGGGCCAACACCCGAGATGTCGCTACCATCTGTATCATCATCAGAAGAAGTATCGTCACTATCGTTTCCTACTTCAATTATGAATCGGTCAATTTCTGCGTCTGCACGTACTCCATCATTGTAGTATTTGTCTTCAATATTCTTGACATGATCACATTCTTTTTTCCAATCTTCTGCAAATATGCTTAAAAATGCTTCTTCTGTTATTTTAACAATTTGACTTGCTTCCTGTCCAACATTTTTTTCTGCAATTCTTCTTTTCAAAAGACTCCATATGAGCTCAATTGGGTTTAAATCACAGTGATAAGGCGGTAGCCTTACCACTTTATGACCATGTTTCTCCAGTAACGTGTCTGCTTCGTAAACAGGCGGTTCTTTATGGTCTTTAATTATTTCATAAAGCTCAGCTTTTACCATCGTTGGTAAATAAGCGAGACCTTTACTAACAATTTTGCATCTGAGACTTCGTACTGTTCATTGTTGGTGCTTTGTTGAGTGCCACAGTATGGTAGGAAGCATTATCCATAATCACAAGCGACTGAGGAGGTAGATTCGGTAAAAGCTTTTCTTGAATCCATTTCATAAAATTTTCTCGATTCATATCATCGTGATAGTCTCCGGATTTAGACTATGATTTAAAAATCAGCTGAGCGTTGGGTACAACACCGGTTTCACTCCCTGCATGGACTGTAATCCATCGTGGTCCTTTTGAGTCCGAAGATAAAACGCCTGCTTCTGTGTCACTCTGCCAACATTTACCTGCACAGTAAGTTGAATGAATGTAAGTTTCATCTAAATAAATGACTGGACGCTGGTCTCCTTCACGATTTTCTCGTAACTGCTTCAAATATCGACTACGCCAAGCCACAATATCGTACCTTTCCATCATAACTTTTATTTTTGATTTACATTTTTGGAAATAAAATCCTATCTTCTTCATTATTCGCCATAAAGTAGTGCGACTTCCCTTGAAATCGATATCATTTCGCATTTCATCCAGTAATTTGGTCAGCGTAGGTAATTCTTTTCTCACAGCATAGAATTCATGTATTTTATGTCGTAATGCACAAATTTCAAAATCATCCAGCTTAATTTGTTTATCGCGCGGCCGACTCTTACCAGGCGTCGAAATTCTTGTTGAAGTACTAGCAGCTGCTTCACCTTCTTTATAAATTTGTGTGACTGTTTTTTCTGATATACCTGAAAAAATAGTTTTTATAAAAAAACACCGTAAATGTTAAAATTAACTTAATAACAAATCCACATTGTTTTATTTATTTTGTAACACAATTGTTGGAAACACATTTTAAATTCAAAAACAATATAAATAAATAAGTACAATTGCTAGTTTTATATTTGAATTCTTTCTACATATCTAAAATTTTATGTAGTTACTATATAATATTATAATTATTATATACATTAAGAAAAACGAGGAATAGTGATTTGACCTGCCTGGTATCACTATTTTACTAACCTGTCATGGCGGCGACACGGCTACGAACACATTCCAAAGGGATTATTGGCGCTTTGTTCCGTTTTTTCACGTTCACAAAAACTTTTGAGTTTTAACACCATCTGTCTTTCACCACTTTTTAGTGTTTTGGGCATGTTTAGAAAGTTTTTAATTAGTAAAAAATTTCTAAACATGCCCAAAACACTAAAAAGTGGTGAAAGACAGATGGTGTTAAAAGTCAAAAGTTTTTGTGAACGAGAAAAACGGAACAAAGCGCCAATAATCCCTTTGGAATGTGTTCGTAGCCGTGTCGCCGCCATGACAGGTTAGTAAAATAGGGATACCAGGCAGGTCAAATCACTATTCCTCGTTTTTCTTAATGTATATAATAATTATAATAATATATAGTAACTACATAAACTTTTAGATATGTAGAAAGAATTCAAATATAAAACTAGCAATTGTACTTATTTATTTATATTGTTTTTTAATTTAAAATGTGTTTCCAACAATTGTGTTACAAAATAAATAAAACAATGTGGATTTGTTATTAAGTTAATTTTAACATTTACGGTGTTTTTTTATAAAAACTATTTTTTCAGGTATATCAGAAAAAACAGTCACACAAATTTATAAAGAAGGTGAAGCAGCTGCTAGTACTTCAACAAGAATTTCGACGCCTGGTAAGAGTCGGCCGCGCGATAAACAAATTAAGCTGGATGATTTTGAAATTTGTGCATTACGACATAAAATACATGAATTCTATGCTGTGAGAAAAGAATTACCTACGCTGACCAAATTACTGCATGAAATGCGAAATGATATCGATTTCAAGGGAACTCGCACTACTTTATGGCGAATAATAGAATAGAATAGAATATAACTTTATTATACACCAGAAACACAGATCACAATTAATACAAATAGGAAACAAACAACAAACAAAAAAAAGAAGATAAAATAATATAACAAAACAATAGAATAAATGATGTATAAGGGCGGTCTTATCGCCTAGAGCGATTTCTTAATGAAGAAGGTAGGATTTTATTTCCAAAAATGTAAATCAAAAAGAAAAGTTATGATGGAAAGGTACGATATTGTGGCTTGGCGTAGTCGATATTTGAAGCAGTTACAAGAAAATCGTGAAGGCAAATACTACAATGATGGAGTACGTGCAGACGCAGAAATTGACCGATTCATAATTGAAGTAGGAAACGATAGTGACGATACTTCTTCTGATGATGATACAGATGGTAGCGGTAAATCTCGGGTGTTGGCCCATTAGATGAACACAATTATTATAAAAAATAACCATAAACATTTGTTTTATTTTTCAACCTTGTCAATTATATCAATATAGGTAAAATACATAGTTGTATTAAAACTATAGGACTAGGGACCGCAATCTGGTCTGGTGTCATTTTCAATCCGGCTGGATTCCCGCCGATACTTCGGACCAGATCTTAAAAAATAGTATCTACGTTAGTGACATTAAAATTTCCTTAATTTCGAGTAAACATCTTTCTGAAAAAGTAGCAACACTGGTTTCGTAACTACCAACATGACGACGAAGGGAACTCTTTCGTGAAACGATCTATAGGTACTACAATTAGCACTCAAAATTACCTTTTTATGCTAGTGTAGCAATTATGCCTAATTCGTTACCGGTCACCAGAGTTGGTTGACTCCTACAAGAAATGTTGCCCAAAATTGCACACTTTACAATAAGAAATGAGTGTCGAAATTGCTCTAAACACTCATATTCTTGATGCTAGATAAATGACTTCCTGCTGGCACAATAGTCTCATCATTACTCCAGCGGCTCAATGGGCCGCTGTCGTGGGAATCTCTCACGACTTTATTACGGATATATTTTTTGTTTGTTCTAATTAACAGTTTTTCTAATAGCCCGCTTTTACCTTAATTGTTTGGTTAAACCTAAAAAAATATAGTTTTGTGCAATTTCTGTGTAAATTAGACAGATTAGGCAAACGGCAAATGTGCCATTTAACGGTACTTTCGTTAAATGGCACATTTGCCGTTTGCCATAATAAAAAAAAAGAAGCTTGATTTTATTCCTTCATGAATATATTCACCGTTTGATTTTGCAACAATACAATTCGTACAACAGTCAGTTTAGTCGAAATATTTTTTCGGCTGTTAGAATAATCTACCTAATAATATTTTTTTATATGCAAAAGTAATGGGACGAACGAGACGCTCACCTGATGGTAAGAGATACACTTATCAATGACTATCGTAGCGATACACAAAACTTTTAGTAGCAAAACAAAGTCCATGGCATCGCTGCTGGAAACATGATGCCTTTCCTCAGCAGCCCTGTAATTTCATATCCCCGACTAATAAAATTGAGGAGAAAAGATTATTGGAAACTATTTTGTGTTACGTTAACATTTAGTGTGTGATAAAAGAGGAAATAAAACACTTAAATAATCATTGTGACTCATGTTTACAACCACTCACAAAATGCACTTTGACTTTTAAAGCGAAATTAAACAAAATCAACATAATTGTCCCGACTCATGGCATTACATCGACGATAAATCTACTCTTAACATTCTGTTAACTATAAATAAATACAATGATATTATAAGTATTTATCGACACGAGTTGGGGTTTAATATTACATCATAATTAAACTGTTAATCCCTCATATACAACATTTGTCTAAAAGCTTTTTTTCAAGCACTATTATATTACGGGTACTTCGGTTAATGTATACACAATTACACAGTATTTCGTTTTTAGTTCACTACAGTGTAATATGAATTAGTTAAAATGAGAAAATGAACATTACACAAGTAATATAAATTAAACTGAAAGTTACAATGAAAATAAAATAGTGGCTACAATTCTTAGTTTAATAATAAAAAATGTATACTTTGAAAGTTAACCGATCACCTTAACTAAAACCATAACAGATCTTTTTATAATACCGCAGCTAAATAGTAGTTTTAAATAAGTACACATTCCATTATGTATCAAAACGAAATCTCTATTCGAATTGACATTTGTGAAAAGTTACTAGCATGCATTTTTTTGTTATACAGACAAAAACATAACTTAAGAAGTTGAATTAGGACTATAAAAAATATATGTATCTACTGTTTCCTCACAACGTAAGTACCATTTTAAATAACAGTTCCTTAATTTGATTTCAAACAAAAACAATATGCAAAAATAATAGCTTCCGTACTAAATAGCATAATAAACTTCATAAACTCGACATCCATCAATCGAGTAAGCATATCTACTTTCTAAACTCTAAAGAGCGACACTTACAGAAATATTTTTTTTTAGTTTTATTCAGAAGTTGTTTTTGTTTGGAATATCCAAAAATTATCACCAAAATGCATTTAGTTATAAAGTTAATAACAATTTGGACGGATTTACTAAAACATTTTTATCTACCGTACATTTAAAAGCGCAAACGAGTCGTATCTTCATAAGGTTTTAAATGTTTCAATTACCATTGTAGGCATTGAAAACTGAAATACCTCCTGTCCCAATAATTTCCTTGATTGAACTGCGAGTTTACTTAGGCAGGTTCAGTCGATTATATAAACCAGCTTGTATATATATTTTCATGATGATAATTGTAAAAACTATAGCGTAATTTTCATCACTATAATGACGTGTCAATTACGCTGACGATACGATCCATGCTTGCGTTTCATAACATGCAGGGAAGGGAACTAACGCAATCAGTATTAATTCCGATGTTCCACAAATACATAGTTATTGCGATATACACTTCACCACGCTATATGACCAATGACCATAGAATTCAAAAGCACTAATATTTTCATTATTAGGTATTTCATACAAGTACCTATGTATATTTTGTAATAACATTATTCTTAAACGATACTTTTGTATACACCGTAAAAGCAGATAATTATAATACTTAATTTGATTCAAATATTAATTCTTTGAAAACACTTGGTAATACCAAGCTAAAACCCCTTAGTCAATATTCCAAAAGATTCAGTCAAGGTTTATAGATTTGAGTTACTACGACGCTTGAACCTCCTATTTGACCCTCACAGATCTTTGCTTATTCATATTGGTTAGCATAAGTGAAATATATGAGGTTAGGAGGTCATCCATTTTGTATCCTAGAGAGGTTTCGCAGAGGAGCTTGGAACCCCGGACGAGGTTGCCGATAGTCATGTGGAAGTAGGTGTTTCCGGATGACCAGTTTGATATCCTAGTAAACGGATGCGTCACCAGAATGTCCTGAAAAACAGTAAAGTCAGTATAGGATTGAAGCTACAAAAATAAGAATATATATAGATACGTTTGCTAGAAAAGTTTATTTATAAAGTATGTAAACATTGTTAAACTTAAAATTACGCACGGTACACATCGCTATAATATTTGTTGTTCAGCAAGACAATGGTATTGTAAAAATAAAAAAGAGCAGGATATGGTATGAAATCAGCACCGAATGAAAAGACCTCGGTGTTGAATTTACATAAATTTAAAAGTTAGTCCGTCTGCCAGGACGTTTTTATGCAAATTACCTACTTGGTGTTAGATATCCGTAGCAGTATGTCATATAGGTTTCACCGCAGTATCATTTATTCAGATTATTTAGTATCAGATATTCTGCTGCCAAGCAGTACTGTATTATTGTATTTTGGTTGCAAGGGTACTTGCAGATATCGAATGTCTCAAAGTGGGTAATGAGCGCCAAAGCAGCGATGCCCTGGACATTCTTTCATTATTCAAAGTTCAGCGTACCGCTGAAATGGCCTTGAAATTACGTTATTTCTATCAGAAAAGTGCTATGTAACTCAAGTAGAAAAAGAAACCGTTACCATAAAAAATTGGTCATCAATAATAGATTCATTAACAGAATAATGGATTGACTTAATTCTAACATACATAGGTATAGTTTGAATATTGGTTAGTAATATGAATTTATTATCGTTAAAAATTACTACATGATGGGGCCCGCACATTACGCGAGCGCACGAGATGCACTTTGCTTTTTAATATTTGTGGGCACTATCTCAGATTTATTAATCCCATTCTTACCTTCGACTGTGGATGAATCAAGCTGACTCCATGCTTGTTGATGGCAATGAGCAGTAGCTCAGGATAGTTCGGTTCCGTGGTCTGCTTCACCTCGAAGAAGGCCGATCCGAATGTTGGCCATCGGTAAATGACCTTCAGGAAAGTGATTTTTGCGTCCTCCGGCGTCATCCCTGCGTCTTGGTTGTACGACGCTACGATGGCTCGTTTCCAGTCTGCAGAGCTTTGCATTTTGATTAGATCTGCCGGAATCAACTCGCGCAGCATTTGACTGGAACAATATTATTACTAGGTTCAGTTGTTTACTTTTATTAGACTTTTTCTTAAACTATCAGTTAGGTATTCGAGAAAAAGTAAGTTTCGTACTTATTGGCTCATTTATAGATTAAGATTACTTACACAACAAAACAAAAAAGTAAATCAGTGTAAATCGAGTGTTTATCACAAAATAACAATTCCACACCCAGTTCAAAGTTTGGATTTGATGAGAATGTCTGATTAAGATTTTTTAGATTAATGCAATTTATGAATCGTTATCTGATTTCAACATTTACTCGGTTTTTATAAGAACAAATGCGAAGTAAGTATTTTTTAGAATTTGATGGTTTACGAGTAGGTTAAGATTATCGACAGCTGTTCTTTGCACCATTTCTTATAAGTAATACCAATAATGTGATTTGCAGTTCGGATGACTTAACATTTTACGAGCAATCTACACGGAAGGATTGCCAGGAGAAGCCTCGATCTATTTTGCTGTTTATGAAGAAATACTTGCGTTTGGCAGATCGAATATCTGATGGAAGTAAAAATGGTAGGTACTCATAGCATGCGCCTATTTGCTGTCTTTAAACCCCACGATCGGTGTTAGTATAATTTCTTTACAGCATATTACCCACGTATTTGTTTAGATATTTAGACTAGATTTGTTCGTTAATATGAAAATCTTGGACTCACGGTATAGCCTGCAGTTCCTGTTTGTTGTCTCCAAAGCGCGCGCGGTAGGCGAGCGCGGCGAGTCGCGCCGCTTCCTCACGTCCACAACGGTGGTATCCTCGCAGTAGCTTGGGTAGCTCCTGGTGGAAGTGGAAGATCACGTCAGCCGCGCGGTCTTTGCCCGGCACAGTGTTCGTCCACAGCTTCTTCATAAAGAACACCTGGAAATATATTGGCCTCTATGTAATCAAATCGAATCGACTCTAGTCTGCGCTTTGGGATAAATCCTATCTTTACAAAACAATAATATAAACAGGAATTTCGATTTGCATAGAATGCCACTTTTATTAGGGATTTTTTTGAGATTGCGTTATCAGGATATTGACGTCATACTGCAAAGATTACGAACAAAAATATCTACCGCTAATCTATGAATAGACAATTTCAATGCAACATGAACAGAAGTATATAATTATTTTATGGCTGGCCCAAATTAAATGACTGATAAAGAATTGCAACACTTTAGCTACCTGATAAGTAAACTGCGGCGTAATACCATCGCGTGTCGGTCGAGCCTTTTTGATCCAGTCGGTGAGGTGTCGCACAAAGTCGAAGAAAAAGTCTCCTTCCGGCACCGATATCACTTTATCAGCTATCTTAACGAATAAACTAAATCCTTCACTAGATCTGAGATTCAATCTCTGCGCGATGTTTTGGCAGAAATCTTTCGCGCGCGTGGATGAGTCTACTTCAAAAGCCTCGTCTGTATCGTCGGGGAAGTAAACCTTGTGGAATATTTGTGTGGTCTTGTGTTGAATCGCTTCCACCTCCACCTGATGCGGCGGATATTTTCTTTGACCGTTTCGTAATGTCTTTTGCAGTCTTTGTAGCGAGTCTTGAGCAATTGGATATCTTCTAGTTCTAAGGAATAAAGTTAATTCTCTAAGCAGTCCTTGGCTACAGGCGAATAATCCTGTAGCCAACCACATCAGTTCCCAACCTCTCTCTTCGGACATTCTGTTCCGATTGTCAGTCAGTTGTCTCATCACTTGGCAGTATATCTCGTCTCGTAAGATTTCATGTTTGAGCGGTCCATCAAATATGTGGTCCGTATATTCGTTCCCGATTCGAGGACGTTTAGACGGAAGGTCGCCCATGTATTTGAGAATGGCGGTGTATGCGAAGCAAGCCTCTTCTGCAAGTTCCTCCTTCGCCTGCAGTTTTTTCAACAGAGGCTGCTTTATTGGCTCACGAGAATGCCGCCATAATTCCTCGGAGCTTCCTCTCTTCGCCGTCGATAACGTAAGAGCTTTAGACACTGTTCGTTTTGGTGGTAATCTAAAGTGATCCAAAGCATATTCTAGTAGCGTGTGAGGTTTGTCTCGTGTCTCAGTGCCGTTAAATGTGCTAGTTGGAGGACGGCGACCATGCTGCGCTCCCTCCGCACAGAATAGAGCTAGAATATCTGGTGGAGGCTTGGTCAGCGCTGGCAGAACATAAACAGTTTCTGATGGGAAGTCACCTCTTTCCATAGATCTCTCGCACCGGCCGATGCACCAACCGTTATTCAAGACGGATTCACCAGTACTGTCCTCTTCCAAAACAATTAAGTCTCCTTTTTGGAAATTTAAGAAGCTCGAGCCTTCACCAGGCGCTTTGTAGTCTTGTAACGCAATCACAAACTTAGATCGCTTTTTAAGACCTTCAAGGAAGTATACTACAAGATCGCGAATGTCTTCTGCATTAGGACTTTGGAACGTGAACTCTTCTCCTCGAACTGTCGATAAACTGAAAGTTTGTGTGAATACTTTGTTAGTTTTTTGACTCGACACTGTTGTTATTTCTGGGAAGGAAAGCTCTAACAGCACTTGCTCTTGATCATCTACCACATAAACACCGGTCCAATTGACCGCAATAATTACATCGTTTTTGGGTAAATTAGGACCGGAATTTCTGTACGCTTCATAGAATCGCGAAAACAATAACGGCCACTTGAACTTTGCATAACTCACAACATCTTCTTTCACTCGATACGCGGGTATTTTTTCTTTCACGTAATAACTTTTTTTGTATGCTTGCACAACTAGAGTTCCCCATCGATCTACTGCTTTTTCTACACCGGTTAGACAATAATCCGGTATGTAATTAGGTAGCAACGTATACAGTCTTTCGGTGTTCATGTCTTGCCCATATTCGATGTAATACTGTTGAGCTGCTATCATAGCCAAATCTTCTTCTTTATCACATCTATATTCACCAAACTTTACTCCTCTCACAACTTGTTGGTAAATCAAATTCGTCGCTACTTGGTCTTCAGTTGGATCATGCCATGGTGCGAATATTTCCTTTCTAAAGAACAATCTCCAAGGAGCGTTCCTTTCCTGTGCCCCTTGCTCTTTTGCGTATTGTTCACACTGTGATATCGCGTCCATGACGTGATCTCCTCCACTACCAAGTGAGCTAACTTTATCAAACAAAGCGATGTACAGCGAAAACCCAAACTGATCCTTTAAACCAATTTTGTCTGATAGTTGATTGCACAACTCTCTGGCAGTGGTCGCTGAATCTGCTAACAAAGTCTTTGTATTGCCGTCCATGAATGTAATAGGCAGCATTATCGGTTTTTTTGATTTTGTTGCTTGGAGTTCTAACCACGATGGAGGCTGATTTCTCGTACCGTTGTTAAACGTTCTCTTTAACCTATCTTCACAATAAGGAGCATATCCAGGGGGGCCTTCTCGAATAAATGCTCGTATGTAGTTGACAAACTTTTCACTCGGAGCAAAGCATCCAACGCACAACGATAGAAGAATCCAACCCCTTGCATGTGAGGACTTAGATGGGTTATTTGTCAGCTGTTTGCAGATCTGACAGTAGATTTCGTCTCGTAACTCTGCACGTAAGATACCGTGGCCAATGATGAAATGTAGCTTCTCTAAATTGGACGTTGGTCGTGACTCCAGCCACGACTGATAACTGTCAGCTGTATATTCTTCATCCTGAAACCAGTAAAGAAGATTTTCTTTTAAAGCTGAAATCTCGTAACGTATATTTTTGGGTTATATGTATGGACGATGAAAATTTCAAATACCTGCAGTTTCCTACGAACGTCTTCTCCAAGCTTGTTCTTCCTTTTTAACGTAAGTGAGACGAGCTTGTGTCTAATCGACCGAGGTTTCTGCTTATTTAGATAAGCGTCGGGATCTACCCCCATCATCTGCGCCTCTTGGAACTCCTTAGATCTGATGAAATTTCTTCCTAGCGTCGCCGTTACTTTGGACATGACTGACGTGTTATCTCTATCCATTGTGTGGTAACGAGGCTCCGGCAGGTCTCCGGTGAAGCGCAGTATCGTAATCCATAACGCTTGGGCGGCCTGTAATACATTTAAATTATCAAAACATAACATCAAAAATGTTGTAATTAACGACATGTCTTCAGATATGTTTTACAGATAGAAGTTACGATAATTATTGTTTCGTGGTAATTTAAGCAGGAAATTATTTTGATTATCAAAGAGTTGATGTTATTATGAAATGAAGTGCATTTGCTTCAAGATTAGTTTGAACTTACCAACTGGTCTCCCTGAGTGTGTAATGGCAGTAAGGGATGTTTGAGAGGTTTTCTCGAATATTGGTGAGTGACATTTCCTTGGAAGTAAGTCGCAGCAAACTTCTGAAACTTGAACTCTGAGAGATCCTCTTCATCCTCGGAAGTAGTTTGCATGGGTGTCACCATCTATCGAAAAAACATTAGACTTAAAACGATGATTCTGTTTACTATAAAATGCAAACAAACTTAAAGTAGGTACTTATTTCTTAGATTGTTAAAATTATATCACCTTTATTAATAAACTTCAAAACTTCTTTAATCGATTATAAGTAGCATAAGTGCTGTGATACCGAGTGATGAATTGAGTGGCAAGAACGATTACGCCAATCAGTAATTCACTTGATTTTTTTTTCTTTTGATCTTAATTTTGATTTTAATTTGGATTTGGACTTTAACTTTAATTTTAAATTTATTTTAGATTATTTTTTTCGAACTTTAGTTCCAAAATCAAATTCGTAACAATCACACCAATTTAATTAAATAAGTAACGTATTTTGAACACAATTATATAGGATTAATTATTTATTGAACTATCCCTAAGCAATGTTTTTCTGTTTCTGTCAGCACCATACGGGGAGCACGGATTTCCGAAACACAAGCTACTCTTAGCTTAGTTCGTAAATCCGAAGCTCAACTGATTATATTTTATGTATACAATTTATACATGTATTGTTAACACTGTTTTGGCAAAAATTGTAGAACTAATTTAATTAGAATACGTGTTTAGTTAACGAGAAATAAATGATTTGATTTGATTTGACTTTTTTATGTGGAAATATTGTAACTTTCGGGGCCTTTTCTTAATTTTTTACATTTTGCTAACTGGTGCTAATTTATGGAATGATTCACTCACACCAACTAACATACCATTCGGTAACTATTCCTGTCGTCAATAGAATCTAAAGAAAGACACAACCTGTCAATAACCAATTTCAAAGTCTTTATCGTAATGATACTCACTTCTTGTTGGTCAGCTCTCTGCTGCGGTAGATCACTGAACACCGAAGTGTCTTTGGGTGCAGGCGCCTCACTGCTCGAGTCTGGTAGGAAATCGAACATGGCTTCTACCAGCTTACTGTCGTCCACCGGTTCGTCTTGTTTTCGGGCCGCTTCCTGCAGCAGTGTTCTTTTAGCTTCAAGCTGACGCTTCTCTTCTAAAGCTAGTTCTGCGTCACGTCGTTCGAGTTCATACATACGCTCCTGAAAATATATATTAAGAACAAATTAGTTTACTTCTTGAAACTTGTAAGGGGCTTAGCGATACCGAGTATAGGTATCACATAAGTACTCACTCGTTCCAACGATATTTGTATAATTTAAAGTAAGTCATTGGGATACGTACAAGAGCATATAAGAAGTTATCGATTAGAGTCCAAGATTTAGGAGGTAAAAAACTCATGCCTGTCATGGTGTGCGTTGTAAGTTAACGTAAACAATAAATACAAAAAACAAGAAATGCCTTTTGATAAAATGGGTTCCTAAGAATATTGCCCAACTTATTACATCAATTTAGCAATAAATAATAAATTGACGTCTTACTACGTGACAAGTTGATAAATACTTAGATAACACTCTTACGTGAAGTTTTTTAACATGTTTGTAGTTATAATCATGCATTTATAGTGCAGCAACTTACGGAAAGTCTTTATCGTTTCTAAAGATATTTAATGACAACAATTTTAGAAAGTTGAAAAATTCAGTTCCTTTTTTAACATTGACACTGCTCATAAAATAAAAACCTAGCTTAAACCTAACAAGGTAAATTGATTTTTCTTTACCATTCGAAAACGAGTCTCTATCATCATTTGACTGCAGACACAGTTCAGCCACATCTTGCCGATTAATTCGTCCCTTAAGTTTCTGAATTTCAGTACACGACCACTTCAGCAGAACTGCTATTTTGTAATAGGTAGTAGTTAGTTTTGCTACTCTATTAGAGCTAACTAGTTATGCAGCGCTTCAACTATTATTATCCAAGTGGGGCAGGATTACAAATGAGGCATTTGAGTTGCGTAAGCCGAAGTATGGTTCAATGATTAGAGATCGGGGATACTAACCTATTACTGACTATATTGCTATAATTATAAAAATCTTTGTCTTTATCTTTCGGCAAAAAAAATCGAGCAATTCGAAGGATTAAGCAATAAGAAAAAGGTCTTAAATGAACTAAAGTTCTGAGTATCTTGTTTGTTTTTAAAGTTTAACGCCATCCAAACGTCATTATTTTATAGAAAGCGGTCCATAGTCTATGTAACCAAGAAACTGATATGGTTTTAACACATTTTGTTTTAGGCCACCGTATGTGGCCGAAACCATAGTCAGAGTATCCGATTATATTAAACGTGAGTCTAAAGGGATTTCCTCAGACTAGACCGAGTATAAGTAAAACAAAGAGAGGTCACTATTGAAAAATGTCACGACATTTTTTTATCCAGTTTTCGCTGCTTATATGATGGAATCAATCAAGCAATCTTTCAATAAATATTAAGGTACGTATATACATACCACATGTTTTCAAATTATTCTCATTGCACGGCTAAATTCACTGCAAGTTGCAACTTCCACAATTATGTATCACTAGAATTAATTTTTATAGCAATATTGTCACTGTTTCTAGAACTTTCACTGTATAAGCGTTTTCTTTCATATTTTTTTCAGTAATATATAATAGCTACACCACTTTTCTGAGCGCGTACCAATGCATATCTAAATTTGAATGTATTAAATTGCGGTGCGGATAATCTGCCAAGATAGTGGTTATTGCGGTATTTCGTGTGTCAATGCCTAGTGTTTAATTTGGTTATCGGCTCAATCACTGCTGATTATTGCAAGTAGCTATTATCGCGGTTACTACAGTAGGATGCATGTTACACTTTTTGTATACCCGAAAAGAAGTCATGTCAACTGAGAAACAAGTGAATTAGTGAAAATAGAGCGCGAGAGTATGTACATAGTTTTGCAATGAGAATTATTGCTTGAATTTGAGTTTATATTCACGTTTTTCATAAAAGTAATAATCTGAGAAATTTTATCATAACTCTGAGTGATTAAGACTGATGTTCAAAATCCGCAATTAATAATGTTCCCGCTTTTTGTTTTTATTTGAATGTGTATGTGCTTTTGTTATTAACAACAAAATATATACAAACTAACTGCCTAATCTAACTAACATACTACACGAAAAAAGTCAATTGTGTATAGAATTATGGGAGTTTAAACTTAACAAACCAAATCAACTCATGTATTCGAAGTTTGTGTAGGTATTATATGGCAGGTTCATGCCTATGTTTATAGGTTATTGATTTTCAAGTTTAATAGCGCATGCATTTGAAACAAGGATTAGAATTTTTTCATTTCATATTTTGCTAATATTATATATGCAAATATTTCTTTTGGTTGTTTGTTTGTTGCGTTTTAACGCATCATAAACCGACCATCATGAAATTTCGCATAGGTACACGTATATAAGGGTATATAAAAGATGGTAGGTACCCTTCATCCGGAAAAAAATTACCGTTCACGATAGATAGACAAAAACATTTACATTAAAGCGACCGAAGCTGTGGGCAAAATTATAGATTACCAGCTTTTTGAGAGACCTAAACTTACTTAAAATATTGCTGTCTTTTTATTACAGTCCATTAGACAAGGGCTGCAATTTTTTAAATCAATTTTAATCTGTCAACAAAACTTTTTAAAATTTACCAAATATCTTGTCACATACTATATGTTGGTAAATGTGCATAAAATATTTTAATCCATTTTGTAATTTGTGACGCAAATACTTTATCTAGATGCACTATTTATTGGTAACAAAGACCAAAATGTTTAATTATGTACATACGTATAACTAGGTGCATAATTATCAATTTTATCTACCTTTTTATATTATAGCTCTACCATTTCGTTTCTATAACTCGTATAATTATTTATTTGCAATTAAAGATCAGCTTTCATGTTAGTTTCACCTTTTTGGGTCATATCTTTTGTTTCAAAGGTGACGCATTCCGAGATTGCTGGCTTCACCTTAGCTACGTAGGCAAGAAGACTATAAAACAACTACACAATGTAAACTTAAAAGGTATCTTTTCGATCTAATCTACTATTTTACAGTTATAGTGTATCTTATCAAATCTATTAGGTAGATAACTTGTGAGATTTTATCCGGTTACTGGATATTTCATGATTACAGAATTTCAAAAACGCCGACAAATCAACATGACAAATAGGCAGCTAACGTCTATTAAAAAAACAATAAAATATGTTACTTCTGCTCTAAATAAAATCAAAGTGCTATTTTATACTAGGAATCTTCTGGACTGATAATTTGGTAGGTATGAAACCTCCTCAACTAAAAATTGTTTCGTTGAATAGTTTGAAGATATTTTTTACTACTTATGGAGAGTAGGTATTTGCCCACATAAAAGCCAGCCTTGTTGTTCATGACTATTTCTAGGTTTAAAAATCAATCTCTAAATTATTTTGCTTATTCATGTAGACACGTATATATGAGTACTTGATAAAATGTACATTCACAAAAGCCGATACTCCCTAAACTAGCAATAAGAAGGATTACAAGCCATTAATCCCATAATCCGCTTAATCTTATCAGAGTAACAAGATTTGCCTACATTCTCGACTCAGCTCGACTGTTTCTAACAGGAAATCTTAGTGTAATCTTTGTTATCGCTATTGTGAGAAATTTCATGACTAAACAATTTGATATTAATTTCCTTCTAAGGAGCTCTATTTGAAAACATATATCTGAAGAAAAGGTATTTGCTTAAAAAAAAATTAAACCTCATATCAATCAAAATTCAAACAACCACATGCCTTTTCTGTTTTATCACAAATCATAAGAGTGTATCCCATAAATGCCATACCTTTTTACGTTAGTCAGGGTCGTTTACGAAACTATCATCGCCAACTATTTAATCCTCTAAAAGCAATAACTCACCCTATAGTTCTGTTCAGCGATTTCTTTAGCCCTAGTATTGCCCTGGTGATGGAGGCGCTGCTCTTCCTGCTTGCGCAGGCGCAGCGCTTCAGTGTGGTCGTGAGCGTCTTGCCGCATGCGCCGGTAGCGCCGCACTGCGATCAACCGCCGCACGTGGCTCTGGATTTTAAGGATCGCCCACATCTTGTGCCCGTAAG
Source organism: Biston betularia (assembly GCA_905404145.2). Taxonomy (NCBI): domain Eukaryota; kingdom Metazoa; phylum Arthropoda; class Insecta; order Lepidoptera; family Geometridae; genus Biston; species Biston betularia. The sequence goes on from FR989863.1 coordinate 3,755,937, forward strand.
AGCGGCGGACGAGGTAGCCTCGAGCTGCAGCCTAAAAAATAGTTACAGACTAAATTTCTTACCTAAGTATAAAACTAATCTCGTCGATTAAGAACAGACAAAAAGCCACCGAAAATAATAACCATGCCATTCATAATGGCTGTTTAAAAACTTAAAACGTCCTGTAAATATTTTTGATTCAGTTTGATTATGACATCATTTAATTTAATAAAGATTCTAATATTACTATCATTCATGCTTGTAAATTGACTTACTTGTAATGACACAATGTGTCCCCTCAAATGTCTGAACCGATGAGCTAGCACCCTCGCTCGTATCAAGGCCTGCAGCCGTGCGTATCCGACTTTCATCCTGTTGTACCGGATCCTCTGTAACTTCCCTCGCCAGTGACGCTGAATCAAAATAGCTGCTGCCCTCATTTTCAGATACCTTCTTCGATACACCCAGCCACGGATTGATCGCTGCAGAATCAATATCTTTCTAGTTAAAACTCTATCTCTTTCTTGTTCTAGGAACAGGTCGTGAGCGTCCTTTAAAAATACTTTTGTATGACCCAACTGGTAATCAGATTTTCCAAGAACTTGCGCACAGATCTTAGCAGTGGCAGAACGACATTCGGTCTTATGAGCTGGCGGCACGCCGGGTATCAAAAATCTATATCTTTCGACGAACTCTTTAAAACTATGTCGAATGGGGTATCCAGCCCTTCTGATCCTAATGGTTTCCATCATACCGGAATATCTAAGCTGCCTGCAGCAAAGACCGCGATCAAATAACATGGGCTTCTTAAATTCATTGGGTTTAATACATCTGATGAAAAACGGTTGACATGTTCCTAAAGTCCTCATAAGCAAATCCAAAGACTTTTTGAACTGTGTCGATAACGTTGGCGTTCTTTTGCGTGTTTCTGAGCCCATAGTGATATCGTTGTGGAATATTTGCTGCAGAAATTTGTTCGTAGACACATGAATAAGTTGCAGGAGGTCAGCGCTGAAGGTATCTCTGTTCTTTTCTAGGAAACCTCTCGTGTCGTAAAATACGATACCCGCGAAATGGTTCAGACCAAAACTGGTATTTATATCTGACTTTGGTTTAAGGTAATTTCTATGTTGACCGTGAGTCTTATGTAATTTAGCCAACATAGTTTGATCAGTCCCTTTTGGAAACTTCGATTCTTCGTCTATCAGCGCCATAATGTTCAATTGCTTTAAAGCGATCAAATCCAATGCATCTTGGTTGTCGACGAATTCTATGTGCTGCCAATTAATACCTTCGTGATTATATTCCTCCTGTTCTAATTTAAAAATGTGTCTAACGAAAAACTGCTGAAGGTTTTCGTTGGCAAAATTAATGCAAAACTGTTCAAAACTGTTTTGGTCGAAGTTCTCGAAACCAAATATATCTAGCACGCCTATAGCGGTTCTCATTGTAGACTTTGGTTTGTAAATAGCTGCATTGATTTTCTTGACGATAGTAACAAACAGGCGGCCATAGATTCCTTTGACGAAGGCATCTCTGATGTCAACTGATTGAATTTTGCTAAGGGTAGATATAACTGTCTCACCGTGTGCGAACAAAGTTTTCCTCGTAAGAGCATTTATCAATGACTGCACTGGGACCCCTAGTAGATTAGCGACTCTTTTCACATTCAATTGTTCAATGATCTCTGTGGCATCCAAATTGTCCACAACCGTTGCTTCATATTTAATATTTCCGCAATGTAGCACTGCTGCGAGCAGTTTCAGAATCTCCCATATTTCTGCTTCACTAAACAGGAGTACTTTCATTGCTGATCTGATGTCAGCAAACTCTGCCGCGTCATCACGACCTTCACACGAGAAACTGCCACCCTGGAAATATCCATTGGGACTATAAAAACTGGCATTAACTATTTAATCTAGAAATGGTTATATACAATCTTATCATTATCGCCAGCATCAAATTTAACTATCTTCTACATAGCTGCGATAAATAAAATTAATATCAGGCAAAATTTGCTATGAAATGATCATTAAGAACTAGACAACTAGGCTACACAGAGCAAGCTACGGACTTACCGCTGATAAGTATTTGTATTCAGACGGCTCTCCTAATTCTAATTTCTTCTTCTCTTCTTTCGACAAGCCTGCCAGTAAACAATAGAAAACATGATAGTTCCGTTCTTCTGGACCTTGGGAAACTATTCGAGATTTTTCTAGAAGATACTGCTCAATCTTGGCGCCTTCGATAACGCCTCCATGATTGAAGTGTATGTCGATATATTTGCCGAAACGCGAAGAGTTGTCGTTTCGAACTGTTTTCGCGTTACCGAATGCTTCTAAAATTGGGTTCGCTTCCAGGATCTGAAATGTACAAACAGATTATGTGATCATTAGTCAGTTTTATCACTACACTACACTTCAAAATACAGCAAATGTCCTGGATAATGAAGTTGTTTTCTGCTACACTTAAGACCAACATTCTAAGCGTGAAGTTGTCACTAATCCTAAGTATCTAATAACTACTCGTAACGTATGGTTTCCTGGCCTGACCGGTTAATTAGTGCTTTGACCCCGCTAATAGCTAATCGTTTGAAATGTATCACGTACTTACTCATTTCAAGAACACAATTAATCCAAGATTATGCGTTGGTTGACAAAATGTATAAAGTGATCTTTGATATTTAAACATTTGTTACTAGATATATCTACATATCTAGTTAATTTAAAGCCAGAGTTATCATAGTCAAAGAGTAACCAGAATATTGTCATTGATAAATGTAGTCTATAGTCAACAGTAAAATTTATATATACCTAATACAAACAATGACTTACTTAAAATCAAATCAAGAAACAACCTACATATGAAAGACGAAATGTGACATCTTAATTGCAGTGAAAAGTCAATAGGAAGATATTTATATCGGGATCATACCTGTTGTTCAATCCAGGAATGCTTCCCACTGATCGCGGCTAAATACTGCAGTATAAGCTTCGTAGACTCCGTCTTCCCAGCTCCTGATTCCCCACTGATGACGATACACTGATCTTGGCCATACCGCCGCATATGCGCGTACGCATTGTCACCGATAGCGAAGATATGCGGCGGTAGCTCGCCGATCTTTCTTTCTTTGTATAATTTTATCTGATCTGCCGTGTAAATCGGCAAGATCTGGTATGGGTTGACAGCTACTAATATTGAGCCGGTGTATGTCTGGAAAGCATAAAAAAATAAAATTAGTGTAGCAATAAAAGTGGCTAACCCATATTTATAACAGGACAGGTTGTTAACAGCAAAAGTCGTAACGAATAAAGTAGGCAACCAAAATCATAGAGGAAATTAAGTATTTTCATGCTAAAAACAGTGAATTCACAGAAAAAGATCCCTTTTCTGGGCATGGTAAAACACAATAGGTACTTTGAAAGGAAAGTGAATGACTGAACAAGAATATTGCAGATACTGTGTAGGTAAGATAGTAAGCAAAACCTGACATAATTGTCTTTTACATTTTGCATAAAAAATAACTTCGAACATAAGATCTTTTTAAAATGTTGACCTAACTTTATCTGTACCTATTTAACTCTAAAAGTGCAATAAAATAATAATTTAACAGAGTCAAATAGAGACGGGATGAAGTAAAATTAAATAATTCGAGGTAAGAATAATGAGATGGCACGTCAAAAATATCAGTTACGACATGAATACAAATATCTCATATACAGATATTATACATTTAGATGTTAGAATTGCATTTAATAAAATGTTATTAGTTACGAAAGTGAAAGTAGAGATCCCGGAGTTGACAAGTTAAATGTTTTGTGAGAGTGGAAATAGTCGTGTATTTCTTCGAATTCTAATGCCTAACTGTTTAAGTTTCCAGCATGTTTAGTATTTGCTGACTATTGTTAGACTACTTGGTTGATACCTCATTCGATAATGATTTGTGTCACAAAAGTAATGAGCGCCAAAGCAGCGAAGCCCCGGACTTTGTTTTGTTACTAAGTTCTGGATACCGCTGCAATGGTCATGGGCAGGCGTTGTCTCTTACCATCTGTAGAGCGTCTTGTTCGTCACATTACATTCACATAAAAAAGGCCAATAGAATTATTTAGTGTAAGTATTGTACTACACACTTACAGATGTCTCAAGTTTAGGTAAATGCTGATCGTCATCGTAAAAACTATGCGGAAAATTAGGGTGCAGGAGAAATGCCATTATCCTGACTTAAGGCTCAGATCAATGCAAAGATTTTTATCATATGCGTTCGTATGTGGAAGGACACACACTAAGAGATACACGCCTAGAATTGCAATTCTTATTCGAGATGGGCTACCTAAGTCTTTCGCTGACGTTTTTCTTGAGTCAGCGTTTACTCTTTTAACCCAGATCCATGGAATGTAGGTTTCAGTAGCAGTAAATAGAGCACATATAAAGATGACGAAAGAAGTATGCCCTTCTATAATTACACAGCTCACTAATTTACACCTACATGTGAGAAATGAAGTGTGAGGATGCCCTTAATTCTTTGTCAAACTGTAAGGGTTCAACGATCTTGATTGAAATTTGAGATGAAGAGCTTATATACTAGAGCGCAGACTGACAACATGCGTCATTATGCTGAGTTGAGGCCGGTTTGTCACATAAAATAAATGTATTTCTTTCTTTTTTTTTAAATTAATGTTTGTTATTTGTGGCTGCAGCAACAGCGAAAGCTACAGCTGCAGACAGGGTACTGACACTGCTAATACTTACGTAGATAAGATTCTCGTTGTATCTGATGAGCAAGTTCCTAAGTATGCCAGCCTCGTGTAGATCTCCCAGGGAGATCATGTCCTCGACGCCATGTACAGAGGTGGCGTGCATGGCCTTGATCCGTCGCTCGGGGGGCAGCCATTGCTCCTGGCCGTCGTCATCGCGCACCCTGATGCGGCGCCCTTCTGCCGCCAGCACGCGGGCGCCGATCGCCACATCAAACTCTCGGCTCGATACCGGCTCGATCCATATGTAATCGCCCTGGAAATTATAAAGAACACCGAATAAATATTTCGATTGCTATGAGAAGTACTAATATTGGAAACTATGATTGATCTTGTATTTTTCATAGGCGTTTGACCACAACTCATCTGAAGTTCAGTTAAACTTCAGTCGAAGATGATAAACACACCTATAGCCTGGTGAGTGATACTGGTTATCAAGGCGAGGTACTGATTAGTGCTTGGCAGAAGATTTCGAACTTTTCAATTTATAAATAAAAGTTAAATATCGTAGAACATTGTACACAGCGCCTTGTAGCCCCATACTAAGCAAAGCTTGTACTATAATACATACAGAATCGAACCCACGCCCTGCAGCTCTTAAAGCAGATATACAAGGAATAAGCGCACAAGGCTGACATTTCGGTGGAAGCTAGCCAGTAAATTCCAGAAAGTGCTTTGCTACCATGCTATGGTTTCTTCAACATATTTCTTCACCGATAGCTCAAGCTCATTGTTGAGATTTGAACCTATAATCTCCGGCATCATCCAACCCCACTAACCACGGAACCATTATCGCTACAAACTTGTATTTCAATTCAAAGGCATGTCATAAGACTGTATATATTGCTGAAAACTGTTAGACACTGGTCAGACATCACTTGAATCTTATTATTTTTTAATTGTACATCGATTTCGATAACATTATGTAAATAATGTAACTTGTACTCTCTCATGCAAATATAATTATAAACAAATTAATGCAAACTATATCCATTTATTTAGATAACACACTTGATGTTATTGAAATTAAGAATATAGTTATGATAATAAATACTTAACTTAAGCTATTATTCTTATTTGCATGGACTTCCTATACAAAACAATAAATTCGACAAACAAACATTCTAGAAAGACGTACATCTAATTATTTATCGATCGATCAGATGGTATCGAAATATCAACATCAGTACATAACGTTTTCTATGAAGCTAATGGTAACATTTTATTAAAAAAGAAAAAAAAAACAATTAGAAAGAGTATCAGACACTTAATCGTCCGACTCACGCAATTAATCTGACATTGACATATGCACACAGGTTTTTTTTATTGACTTGGCTTAAAACGAATGCTATTTTAGTACATGCATTAGATGCATGCGCATGTTAGATAGTCTAGACTTGATTATTAGCATCGAATTAAAATAGAAAGTACACAGCTATTAAAATATACCGATGTTAGCGCGTTTTGTCCTCTTTCTCTTATATACATTTTAGATACTTATTTTAGTGATGACAACTCAGTTACGCCGAAGAGCGTGAGTTCAAACCCCAAACAATCTTAAGCATATCATAGCATGGTGGTAAGCTACTTTCTAGTACTCGGCTGGCTGAAAATCTGTCGCCAAGCACCTAACAGTGTGTTCCAGACAGCAGCCTCACTTGACAGTCAGTTCCATTCCATGCTAGGTGTGTTTAGCATCTTCGACCACACCGTCACGTAACATCAGGTAAGTTGTGATCGAACACTTAACCTGCCAACCATAAAAAAGAGAAATCTTAAAAAAGTTTCTACATAGAGCCACAGCTAACTAATACAATACCTAGTATCTCTACCTCTTCCTCGCTGATATGAGCGAATCAATAATAATTCATTACATCATTTATATGATACAGAAATCGAACTAGGAATATATAACCACGTGCCATGAATTCGGAAAATTTTAGAAGAGCACACTACCTGATAGATAACTTTCTAATTTTCTACAAAAATTTGGACCTCACCTCGAAATAGAAACTGGTTCCCATGACGTCACGCATTTCCACGTTCTTTCACATGATAGGTAACTGAATTAATTTGGTTATAAAATGAAACAATCGATACGTTTATAAACTAATCACCGCTACTCGAGTAAGTAGTCTGTTTTGCTCAATGAAACAAATCAGCTATCGGTTGCTCTCTGTTATCAGTGTGAGCATTATTTTAGTAAATATAACACGATAATTGTATGACCTTAACAACAATATAATATGAAACAAGGTCCTTTTATTTATATAGAATGCTAATCTATACATAGACATTTATTTTTTAAATCAATTTATTATTTTTATTGTGAAAGTAATAAGACGAAGGAGACGTTCTCCTGATGGTAAGAGATAACACATGTCCATTGCAGCGATACACAGAAATTTGAGTAGTAAAACATAGCCATGGGTAACTCAACAGATTTACTTGAGTCACGCCGCGGCTCGCAGCTCAACCCCTGAGCTGAAAACTTGAACCGGCTCAACAGGTCATTTCAGATCAGTTCACGTACTAACTCGAGGAAGTCATTTAGTCAATAGCGAAGGAAACTAGACCTTATGCAGCGATAGAATATGCAGCTCACATAGTTGGTTTATAGTTTCAGCTCAACAACGTTGGAAATGTTCTCACTTTATCGGGAAATTCATACACACACTGCTTCAAAAAACAGATCGCGTCGCATCGGCTCCGCTCGGTTCACTTTTCAATTTCGGTTCGGTTCGCAATTCAGTTCGATTGGCTGCGGTCGGGTGCGCGACAACGATGACTCGATGAGCCGCAAGTCACGATTTGAGCTGCTTGATCTGCGGTTGAGCTGCAGCTCAACGGTTCAAACCTACGCGATCTGAATATTTGAACCGGTTCTGATCTGAGTTACACACGATTAGTAAAACAAAGTCCAGGGCATCGCTGCTTTGGCGCTTTTTACTTTGAGACTTTCAAGGGTTAGTCTCAACAGACCTGTAGTTTTGCTAGCTGCGGTACCCTTCAAACCGGAACACAGTAATATTTACACACTATTGTTTGGTGGCAGAATTTCTGGTTCTAGTCTATTTACATCCCTACACTTACTCAGGTACGTGCATTGTTTAAAATCGGTTGTACAAAATTTTAACACGTGAAAAAGTCGTCGGCTAACAAATATCAAGGCACGTATTTGTACTTACATTTTACGCGAGATATTTTTTAATCCAATGGCCGGTTCGGCCATTTAGTATGTTACCGGTTTCCGTGTGTTGGCGTAATTTATAGCTTTCCAAAATGTTTCTTAAAGCCAAATGAAATTGAAAATGCCAAATTTAATTGAAGACGGAAAATGCACTAAAGTACTATTATAAAAGAGTAAATAGTGTACCTACTATTACTTATTTACCTATTTAATTCGTTTTTAATTTTCTTTCGTCTTAAGAGAAAATAAAACTCGAGTCGATTCATTATGAAAGGTACTTGGTATCTATTTTAAATGACTCTTCTTTTATATTTAAAAAAAATTGTGTTCGTTTGTAAGCGCTTAATTTGAAAACGACTAAACCGATTTAGCTTGATTTTTTTTTAATGATCGTGATACTTCAAATAAGGTATAAGGTATACAGATAGGGCAAAATCTGAGCACTACAGCATCGAGTACGAAGTACCAGGAATTCAGCTAGTAAGTGTTAAAATTGGTATTTAGAAAGTCACAGACTAGAGTGTAGTCTAAGATAACAACACTTTGGTTTATGTCTTTATTGATAAATACCATTCACAAATCATCTTTCTGGGTAGAACATTGTTAGCGTTAACCTACGGTTTATCAAGATCGAAGCGCAGGCGCGGTCGATGAATTTTTAATTCGTCTATATTCTCAGTATATCATGTAGGTAGACGATGTTATAAATTTTTGTGCAATTTATTAAATTTGAAAATTTGTGCGTTGGCCTGATTTTAGCATGTTAGCTAATGTTTTATGGAACTGGTTCGCTCCTATAATGCCTCCTACTCAAGTCTGTGTGAGCTCGCAGCGCTTTGTTCGCCACTCTCGCTCTCGTTTTGGCCACCAAGTAGGTTTTCGCTCCTTGAATATAATACCTGTTTGGAGATTTGTCAACACTCGTTAATGCGCCAGGTTATGTGCAATTTATCGTGAATTAAATCTACATACTTGGAATACCTAAGGCTTGAATTTCGTACTTAAATTCTCGTACGAGAATTATTTAGGCTAAGTCTGATGGTATGAAAACAATTCACACGTTTCCTTTGATTGATTTATGTAAAAGGACTAGTCTAAGTATGTACAGCAGCAGCGAATAAAGAATTCGGGACTCATAATAAACTTATGACGCATTTAGATTTCGTACTTTACTATTTTTTCTTACTTTGGCATTGCACTTTAATGCAATGCCAAAGTAAGAATTGCATTCTGCCGGTATCCTGTATATTAGGTAAATAAATAAGCCAAAGTCATACAAATTAAGTCAAAGTCACGTACTATTATGTATTCTGTGGTAGAGGTGACATTGTTAGAAACTTCAACGTATTTTTGGAAACAACATGAATAGGCATATTTCACCACATTGCATCACTTGCTCACATTCGTGCATATAAATCGATATTTTATGATTAAAACACTACTATTTTCGGAAAGGACTAATTTTAGAAAACAATACAATGCGTCGACATATATTTCCACGTTCCCGCCAAAACGTATACCTGCTCATAGCTACAATGAGAGTAAATACTTTTGTAAAGACAAAACAGTAAAAAATTATGTTGTCAAGACATTTGAGGTATATTAATTTGCGAGATTTATAGAAAATTGTATAGGAAGTGGGACACCGCCCCTAGCGGAAGTAAATGAAAACTGCTTATTTTTTAATAAGCTTACTATCATTTGCATACTTTTTCATCAACAGTTCTGAAATAGAAAAGATTTTCATGTGAACTCTATCTTTAGACTGGATATTCAGCCGCCAAGCAGTAGTATGTACTGAAACATTACCTACTGCTTGCTTTTCTTTGGGTTTTTTTTTTGATCGAGACATGTTTTTTTTTTAATGAATTAAAATTATTTGCATATTTTTGAAATCAAAATATAACAATAATAATAAAATACAAAGCTTTTTAACAAATAGTCTATTTCTTAGTGTAGCTTTTTGTTAAGTATGCTGTTTGCCGTAATTCAAGAGTTAATCCTAGCTCGGTAGCAGCCATTCATTTTTATATGAAAATTTATAGAGTTGTAATTACTAAAAATTTGTAATAAGACAAATTGTAATTACCGTGTTCCGGTTTTTTTTTTTTTTTATTATTATACGCTCCACAGACGCTGGGGTCCGTGACCTTTGTCAACTTTAGTTACAAAATTTTTTTTTTTTTTTTTTACAATTTTACATTACAAAAAGAGGAGAGGTTAGTAGGATCTTAATCTAAGGTTAAAGTAGGTACTAGATTGTGTGTATACCGCGAGCAGACCAGCGACCCGCAAGCAGCACCCGATCACGAGTATCCGTGTTCCGGTTTGAAGGGTACTACTGCAGCCAGCTAAATTACTGGGCTGTTGAGACTAACCATCGAAAGTCTCAAAGTAATGAGCGTCAAAGCAGCGACGGCGGCCTGGTCTTTGTTTTGTTACTTAAAGTTCTAGGTACCGTCGCAATGGTCAAGGACACACGTTATCTCTTACCATCAGTAGAGTCGTTCGTCTCATTAACATAGAAAAGAACTAGAAACCAACAGTTACAGACTCATAGACAAGCCTTGTAATAATTAACCTAAAATAACTCAATCTTGACTTGTAATAGCCTCGACATTTTATTTAATAATTTGCACCAGCAGGTACCTAGTTATAAACACACGTGTGCTGAGTAACGAGGTGAACGCCCTCTGCGCTGGATTCTAAGCCGGAATGACGGAATGTGTTGCCAAACGCACTGATCGGAACCTGCCGAGAAAACTTACCGCTTTGGGAATAAGTAGGCCCACAGCATCGCACTGTGTCACTAGCGATAGCGATAGCAATGAACAGTAAGCTGACGATCGGAGTTATCGTCTCACATTGTGATGCGACCCCACAAACCATGACCATCTTTGACCACACCGTCATTTAGCATCAGGTTAGCTGTGGTCAAAACCTAGTCTGTCTACCATAAGTAAAAAGTTTTTTTTAAATATAAATAATATGTACCTACGAGACAGAAATACACATGCACTCAAAATGTTAGAGTGAAGTTGATATATGAACGCAATTTTCCATCAATTTCTTAGTAATTTTATAAATAGAATGAACATAATGAAAACGACACACCATGTTAACAGCTGTGAGTGATGCCGTCTCTTTTCTTTTTTGGCACTCGCATAAGAGGCTGTCTGAGGTTCTTATTCATTCTGACATCCTCACTCTTTGAAACGAATAATTATATTTTCGGACATACGAGTGACTATTTAAAAGCAAAACAATCTAATGTGTAGTTTCTTTTAAAAGCACTTCTGTGACATGTAAAATGAGACGATGTCGCGTCAAAGCCGATTCTATGTTAACCGACGTGGTTTTGGAAAGGTCACCGGATGTGACCCAAACCATAGCCGGAGCCGGACATCTGACCTAATCAAACGTGAGTAATCAGAATCACATACGTACCTAAATTAAACAAAACGGTTAATTTTACTCATGTTGTTTGGTTTTATCAACCACAAAATGATAAATTAATCAATCGAAAAATGGTATTTGAGATTTAATTATAACAACAGTAATGGTATTCGGCAAAAAGAAAAGAAACAGAAAAGTTTACGAATGTCCTTACTTTTAGATACATTGCAACTTTTTTTAACATAAATGGCGAAATAGTATGTAAAAAGAAAATATGACAAAAGAAAGGAACGTTGCAAATGTCGCACTGAATCGAAACAACTAATAAAATTTGCATAATATTAACATGTTTACCTACCATACAAGACGATTGGCACTTTTCTCTTTGCCTACATAATTATATTTTGTATTATTTTAACGGTTAAAGAAACCCGCTTACATACTTTTCTCAATTAGTTTTTAAAGAACACCACACAGTTCGATTTTTGAAATTCATTATCGTCGCCGAACCGGCCAGTCAGGTTTAGAACACCGAAAACTTATCAAGGAGTTCCAAACTGAATGAATAAAAAGTAAAAGTTTAAAAGTATTTTGTGTATATAAACCTTCATCGTTCGAGAAACAAATCCTTCGTTGTAGAATTTTTTGTGAACCTTTCCTTTTTTGAAAGTACCTCTGTCCTTTTTATTTAAAGATATATGTGTATATATATACGTCGTATGATGTAAATCTATGTTTATTATTTATTTATTGTTTTATTGTACAACAGATACTTACTGTGCTTAAAGATTACTCCAGAATTTGCAATAATCGAGGACATATGAGTTCAGAAATACTACAACTGAGCTAGGAATAATTACACTAGTACCTACTCCAAAGCCTTGAACTTAAAGAACTCTTCAGCGATTTACGTCAGATCAGCGTGAAACAATACAATGTTTACAAAAAGACATTAATCATTTGCATTTAGTATATACTAATTCAAATAAACTTAAGATATTTTTTGGGTTCAGTTTAAATTTTTTAACAATATTCACCTATTTACTCCTAACCATTATCTACTTTCTCGAGTTCTATGGATTTATGATTGTTATAAGATGTCGTTGCGTCGATTACCACATCGAATGACTCAAATAGCACGCAGTACTTATCAATAATATCGTAATATCCCGGTAGTATAATTATGTCACCAATGATGTGAAAAGATGTAATAGGCAATTGCAATTGCACACCTAGCCTGGAATGGCTAGGTGTGCAATTGTGCATGGCACGATGTAACCAATTTCATGATATTCTCAAATTGACTATATTTATCAGATATCTTACCCTGGTAACGATCACCATGGTGAAGGCGGCATGTGTTCACGGGCCCGATCTGTAAAAAAGAAAAAAAAAGTTAATTTCGGAAATAATGAAGTTAATATTTAAAGTTGACTTAAGTATTTGAGTATTCAGAGTCTATCACTTAAGTCTGCAATAAACTTTTTGTTTTATATTGATTTCAATATTTATATTATCTATGCTTTTATTTATGATAAGTTGATGAATACAATTTTGCATATATAATATTACATTAGACACTACTTATCAAGTAAATGAATAATAAATATCGTAGTACATTATACACAGCGCCATCTGACCTCAAACTAAGCAAAGCTTGTACTATGGGAGTCAGATAACTGATAGAATACTTTTTTTTGTAAATACATACAGTACACCCAGACACAGAACAAACATTTGTTTATATTACAAAATACTTGTCCTGGGTGGGAATCGAACCCACGCCCTTCAACTCTTGGAGCAGACATACTACCAATGAACCAACTGGGCTGTCAACGTCAAAAGTAATGTTTACTTTTTCATAATATACCCAAATCGCTTCTTTGCCCAAATTGAATACAACCTTTTAAAATAATGACACAACACACATAATTTGATTTGCTAACCTAGTTCATAAAAAAAAATGGTTTAATTCTTTCAAAGAAACGCTTACTATTATTATCTATTAACGGCTTATAAATAGCTGCCCTTTGTCCTAGATTGATACAACACAGCGTCGCAAAGATAAAGAGTACCTTTTGGCACAATAAATATTTCTAAGATCTACAATGAATATCTCGTATTCACGGTGGTCGATTTCAGTCGATATTTCACAACCTCCTTTCATTGTTTCGTTCGTGATGGTTGTATTTGGGCTATTGTTTCAAAGAGACGTGTTTATGGTCATCACAATGAGGGCTCAATTGTAGTAACCCTTTTTCTTTCCTGCTTAAATAACAATACGGTTACGTAGATAGTTTTCTTCGTTTTAATAATGCTCTTAGAATTGTTTTCGTTTCTTTATGTATAAACTTAACACTACAGAAAATATGAGTATGAGTAGTGAGTAATCCGAGACGTAATGTTTCAAATGCGCCTTAAAATAACCCCTTTTTAAACAAAGTTGGAAATAGTTTTCACGGCTGCCATTGTTTTACGTTTCTCGTGATGTTTACAAAAGTACAAGTAAAAGCAAATCGCTGGCAACAAAGGGCGTAAAGCAGCTGAGATTTACCTATCAATACGGGGCAGGTGTGAAGTGATCCATTGTTTTCTTGTTTGACTTTGAAGTCGATGTTAAAGAAACAAAGATATTATTTACTCTGTGCTTTACACTTCGACATGAAAGACAAAGTACCCGTAGAGGTTGTACGATACTGCATGCATGTAGATAGTAGTCATATATATGCAGGATTACAAGCTTCAAATATACAAAACCAATCATTTCATATTTTGTACAACATTAACTAAATGAAAAAAAAGATGTTCCGTATACATATTTTGTTGAAGGTGAATAATATTACACTACAGAACTGCCGATTGTTTTTTCGCAATTTCAGAGTCGGTTCCATAGTAGGTATAATAATTAATATAATGTGCCCTTTTTTGCTCAGTATACCTAAAATTATAACCCTACATACCTACATATAATTTGTGTAGTTTACTAAAATAATGTACGGAACCCGCTGGAAAAATAAAAAATAGAGCGAGATTTTAAACAATGAATGATTATATTCTCCTGAAATTTATAACATTAAAGTTTCGTACCACTTTTGTTATTTTTCTCTTACCATCAGAAAAGAATATCGTTTGCACAATTATTCAGATAAGATGGGTAGGTACTAAAAGTGTTTGCAAATAAAATTTTAAAAACTTTTGCATTCATGAAGTTCTTCACACCTTGAAGCTTGTAGTAAAGCCACCATTACTTTCCTAGGGGTATGGCATGACTAGACTTACTCGTAACCTTGAATTACTTGCGTGACTTTTACAGTAACTTCGACTTATTTTACTAGATTTATCTTATAATATTTGAAAATATCGAAACACCGGCAAATGCACAAACTGCGACACCAAAAACAAAGAAGAAAAAGAGTTCTTATCGTTTCGATAATCTGTGGTAAGGATCGTGTGGTATGTGTATATACAGGAAATAATTTGAAAACGTGAGAATTGGCATAATGCACGAAAGAGCCGTGGCCAAAACAAATGAAAAGTTATGGCATGTTTTCGCCGAAATCTTTAGTAGGTATATGATTTCCTCGGGGTTAACTTATTTCATAGTAAAATCTACTATCAAAACTAATGAAAATCTCAGTAGCAGTGGTGTGCTACTAAGTTTCCCATGAGTTAAACACTTTTCAGAAAATTGTTCCATTTAGGGATATCTAGTTAAACTTCAAATGTTTTATATATACAACAGTAGTATATATCATATTCTATCATGTCATAGCGGCAGTAACAAATACGCATCGCTGTCTTTATATCATTACGAGCTGCTGGCTACAAGATGACATTATAATACGGGAATCGTGATCGAGATTCATCAACCACGATAATCATACCAGTATCTTTTTGCCTGGTTTAGTGAATACAAAGTCATTCAAATAAAGGGTAGAAACAAAAAAAAATTCGTAGATAATTTGGCACTATAATTTTTTTGTACATTGGTTTTGTAAATTTTTTATGTTTAGGTAATATAGGCACATAAACAATTATGTATTTTATACATACAAACATTATTGAGAGAAAAAAGAAATGAAAAAAAAACAAAAAACACCATGGCCGAAAAAGAGTGAAAACTTCTTTGTTTTACTTTTGTATGTGTACGTACTCGAACTATACTCACACAAATACGCCTTAACCTCACGTCACACAAATGGGTCGAGGTATTTGTGTGCTATTATAGTTAATGTAAGACAAGCAAATTTGTTGGGCCAAGAAGTCTTCACTCTTTTTCTATGCCACGTTGTAACTTCATTTTTCTAAACCATGCAAAAACATTGTAATGTACCAGTACATGAGATTTTATTTTATTTCACACCTATGAAATGAATATGGTTTAGTCAAAGAAACGTTATAATGTCTTTTGGATATCTTTAAAAACCCCTGGTTATAAAAACCAAAAAGTGACCGAAGTCGTACTTTCGTACTTTCTAGAACTTGTTACATTACAAGGCATATACAAATATATTATCCAGTCAGTTGCTTCTAAGTAGAGTCGGAACCACCTGTCGTATAGGCCATGCCCGTTACATAGCGGGCTTTGCAGATGTGACAGACACAGCGCAAACATGGCTAAGCGCATATTTTGACGCATTCCAGTGTTCGTGAGCTGTATGCTCTCAATGAGGTTTACGGATATAAGTATCTTAACAAAAAAACTGTTTCTTTTTAGCTAGGCGAGGGATTAATGCGTCATCGAATGTTAATATTTTCTTTAGAAAAAGAAACTGTAAGATCAGGAATGTAACCTACATAGCTATGTTGCCTCTAAAGTGATTTAAGAAATTTAATGGAAATTATTTTGAGTTTTTCCAGTAGCTTTTGCGTCCGTCGGTAGCTCAGTGGATTGCCAAACTTATTTAACAAAACACAGTGTCAAGTTTATCAAAACGAAATTAATGATGATGATGCGTCGAAGTTATGATTCGTATAGGAAAAAAAACTAATTGCATTTAAACTGTTATGTTCTTTAAAAAAAAAGAAGATAATTGTACCATTAAAGTATTGTAACTAACATTTAATAGCTTTATTAATATTTATTTATGTTAAAAAATGACACAAAAACGTACCCTAAGAATTTCCTCAGAAATATTATGTAGTTAAAATATATTTTTCTGCTGCGTTACACTGTTAAATTTAGCTAAAATTTATTAAGTCAATTTTTTAATAATGAGACGAACGATACGGTCTCTTGATGGTAAGAGATAAAGCATGCCCATGACCATTGCAACGATGCACAAGTTTCAGTAACAAAACAAAGTCTAGGGCATCGGTGGCTTAGCGCTTATTACTATAAGACTTGCGATGGTTAGTCTCGACATACCTGTTATTTTGCTAGCTGCAGTACCCTTCATACCGGAACACAGTGTTGTTTCTGTTTGGCGGCAGAGTATCTGGTACCTAGACGATATCCTACTAAGGAGATCTAACACAAGCCTATTGTATCAAAGCTTAGGTATTTTGTCTATTTCTAAATGTAAAACATAAGGAAAATTATATCTATTTTAGGTATCTATCATATAAGAATCACATACATTTAATTATGTTGAATTAGGTAAAAAAAAACAGTGATCAGTGGTTTGTGATCATTTTGCTAAGATGAACTTGCTACTAAAGCAAAAACACCTTAGCTTACATCAGTTCCTGCCACTAAGTTACTATCTGAGATTAGTGAGAGTACGCGAAGGTTAAATAAATTTATTCTGCGTATGATCTCCATCGTGAGAGATGAACGGCCCGCAGATAAAGGACTTCCGGCGCGATTAGTTCCGCTCTACACGTGCACCATTGTGTTAGTACCTACTTCGAATGTGCGCGCACGCATAATATGCTCATACTTTGATGTATTGTATAAAACAAACTCTTGGTAAAGTTCCACCATGTGGTGTCTTCAAATCTTCTATAGGAGTGGGTTCGGTATCAATGAATACTTTAGATCTCAATAGCAAATTATAAAAGTTGACAACCTTTTTATCAACTTTTACCGGACCCCAAAGTCCTTGGAGTTATAGACAAAAAAAGTAAAAATATAACAACGCAAAATAGTTTCGAATAAAAAAAGTTTCCTTGGCCTTGAAATGAAATAACTTATTTTACACTACGACAACGGCGAAACGAAAAGAGGTTATTGTATTGCTCAGAAACGAATAAAATGTAAAAAAATATTGGTTATTTCTGAACATATTATCTATCTATGTCTATGTCTATTGTGCATGTATTTTGGAGTTTTTATACAATCGGTTTTTGATATAATTACTTCCTGCTCTATACTCTACAAAGCTATGAAATACATGAATCCTGAATGTTTTTTATGTATTTATAATATTTAATGTAATTACTACCTACAAAATATTATTTCAGTAACACATTTCAAAACAAATTATTGTTTCTCAAAATACGGAATCAGGTTGAAAGTTGATGTACTGACTACATTGATTTCAAGAATATAAAAACATAAAATGGTATCTTAAAAGCACATCGAAAATGTAGGTCAAGTAAAAAAGTAAACTTAATGAAAATAATTTGCGGACATGAAAACAAACAAGTCTATTTAAATAATTATACAGATTAATATTAACTCGAAAATTACATGCACAAAAGCGAACATGCTAATATTGTGGTTATTATGATATGAATTTATAATGCTGAACGATAGAACGTAGATGGTGGAATTAGCTTGTTTAGTTTTACTGTGGGGATCGCATATCTAGAGATAGTGCAATGCAAATATAGATAATGGTGATGAGTTCATTAATTTATCGTAAGAGCCTAAGTTGTGCTTTGTTATAGAGAACGGCTAAATAACAAATGGGCTATTAGGTTTAGGATGTGTCACGAAAGTATTTAAATATTACTTTATTTTGTACTTGCGGAATATTTTATTAGTAGGTACAACCTGCGTTCTCATCTGATATCTATGTATTTATTAATATTGACGATCTATGTTTTTTAGTTATAGGAACCATTTATCTACATATTTTTAGTGTTATAATATAGCCTTAGAAAAGATAGTAGGTATGTTGATGAGTTATGTTACATCATCACTACTTTAATCAACTAATAAATCCATTTCAAAACTATTCGTACTATTGTGCCAGTCTACATCAAAGAGGAATAAATAAACACATTTTATAATGTTAGCAGCGGTGGTTGACTGCAAAGTTTGTGACCATAGTATAAGAAGATTTGGTCGAAAATGTTAAACACGGATTATTGCAGCAACGTTACTGGGGCTTCCGGCAGGTTTTCAATTTAAGGCATGTTTTATTGAAATAGGTAGAGTAAAATGTCTTAGGCTAGTAAGTATATAAATAGAATTAACATAACTGTGAACCTAAGGTCCAACAATAAAAAAGTATAATAAATATCTTCAATTAAACAAAACAAAATAACTTAAAATAATAACTACTCTAAAAGACCGCTATCAATGGGAATAGTTCCCAATCAAAACACAACTTTGTTTATATATTGATCGACAGTAGAGGTTTGTTAGTTAAATAGTAAGATTATAACTTAAGTGAGTAATATTACAAACCTATTCATGATTTACAAACACTAACCTTGAAGGAATGAAAATTACACGAGAACATGTATCTGGGATCATTTAAGTCGTCGTACGTAATAATGCTCAAGGACATAATCGTACCAACACCTAGGGACTGTTTTGTGACCGAGGGCAGTAAATCGATAGCCACGCACCACTGAGCATACTTCCTAAAGGTGAGTGACAGGAAGCGTGGATAGCCAGCCGTCAGCGAAGCTATCACTGTGACGGCGCAGACGCACCTTTCCGACAACTGATACGCGTAAACAATGTTTTCGACTGCCAATTAGCTAACGAAGACAATATTGGCGTTTGTTTTTCCCGATGTATAAGCACTAAATATAATCAATGATTCATATTTGCGATCATTTACTATGAGACCAACCTAACCTCGCAAAAAAAAAATGTAATTTACACTTGACAAAATTTGTATACGGAACAGCCAACTTTTTTCGCGATTTCAAGGTCGGTCCCATAGTTAAATTGGTCGCAATAATGAGTTCAATGAGCTATAGGCTTAGTACCGTAACGTTCCATGTATAGGTACCTGTATATGGATTTTAAACTATCAAAAAAAAAAAGTAGATTAAGTTTTTTTTTTATTTGACAAGTCTTTCGCTTTAGCGATGCAAAAAGTGTAGCAAACATTTATAAATAAATGAAATTAAGACTTTGTCTGAAAAATAATGAATAAAAATAGGATGAATTTAATTGTTTTGAAAATATTGACACTGAAATCCAGCCCAAGTTCATTTCACGTCTGGATCAGCCATTTTTTGTTACTGACACGTGATTCCCTGCTAGCTTTTGGTCTCGTTTCGTCCATCACGCGGACCAAGTGCGGGTTGGAAGACTTTATACATCATCAAGAACATTAAGAACTTTCAGACATACCGGGTTTTTACGATGTTTGACGTCATTGTTTCAAGCTAGCTACATTTCTTAGAAAAAATACACTTTCAGTTGATTTCAGCTCTTAATAATTTGAATAATCTTTCATAAAGAAGTTTTTTTTTATTGTAATGGTTTGTACTACATAAAGCTCCATATTATTTACAGAAATGTATGACAACAAAAACAACGTATCACAAATTGCTCATACTCATAGTATAAGTACATACCAGCTTGCCTATTAACATGCCTCCTGTATAATCATACGGGGTCATCAACAATACAGGCAGTTGCCGTCTCATTCACCCATGACCGACAGGTGGCGGGTCATGGCCCGTGTTTTACCGGCTTTGACGATGGCATAAACAACAGCTTCGTTTTATTGTTAGGAATTTGTACTTAAACTAGAATAGATTTTTTTAGGATCTCGATAAATGTCTATTAGAATAGCAATGTCTTCAGATAAGCAGGTATAGTAAATTGCGGAAAGTTTATCGAAAAAAATACAAACACCACATAAAAGAAAATTGAAGGTCTGCAAATCCCGTAGGCCTACAATTATAGTAAATTCACTCATCAATTACATATGCTAACGTATAAAAATATAGATGACTTCGACGAATTGTGTCCTCGACGTATTTTGTTTTCAACGAATTTTCCGCAGACGAAACGGACCAACTAGGTAGGTACATACATACGTACCGCCTTTGACATCCAAGGGTATAATATATCTACCATTAAACGATAACCGCGAGGAAACTTACACGTCCGAGAATTCTTAAAATAAAATTCTCGAAGATATGTGAAGTCTGCTTAACCACACTTGGCCAGCGTGATGGACTATGACCTTACTCTTTTCACAATGAGAAGAAGCCAATCCTGAGTAGTAGGACAGTTTATAAAAACGGCAGATTTGGATGTAAGTACGTGTAACTGTATTAGGTATGTTGTAACTTTCTTTCAGGAAGCCCGCCGTGCTCGTGTTGTTATTCGGATTGCGTTATCAAAATACATTTGCAACGATACGACTTGTGAGTATGCCCCTCACGTACATACGTGTGTACACCCAGATCGATATTGGAAGACGAAAGCGATTCGATTTCTCGAAGCCGCTAGTCGAGAAAGTGTTTTAGATAACAATAGTGTTCACAACAATACACTGAGAATGGATTACACAAAGAAATCAGGAGACAAACTGCAAGCGGCGTAAACAAAGCAGTGATACCTGCATGAATAAATAATATAAAACATTATACATACCTACTTACAATAATTAATCGGTCAGAACGAAAATCTATTATAGCATTAGCTCTACATATAAACGAGCAGCTTTGACAGCCCTGTTGGCTCATTGGTAGCATATCTGCCTTGAGAGCTGAAGGGCGTGGGTTCGATTCCCGCTCAGGACAAACGTTTTATCTATCAACAAATGTTTGTTCTGTGTCTGGGTGTTCTGTATGTATTATAAGTATGCATTTACAAAAAAAAAGTATATATGTATGCTATCAGTTATCTGACTTCCAACACACAAGCTCTGCTTAGTTTGGTGTCAGATGGCGCTGTGTGTAATGTCCTACGATATTTATAATTTATTTTATTTATTTAGCTAGAACTGGACCGTAAATCTATACTATTATAAAGAGGAAAGATTTGATTGTTTGTTTGTAATGAATAGGCTCCGAAACTACTAGACCGATTTGAAAAATTCTTTCACCTTTGGGAAGCTACGCAATCCCCGGGTGACATCGGCTACTTTTTATCCTTGTATTTCTACGGAAACGGGAACTACGCGGGTGAAACCGCGAGGCGTCTGCTTGTCGTTAATATTTTAATGATAAAAAGCTACAAGACACGGCTGCAAAGAATGACAAAAAAAACGAAATAAAGTGCTACAATGAACTTTTAGCGGGAAGTTCATAATCACTTAAGATACCCTTTCATAATTGACAAATGATTATATGCACATTCTTTCAAAGAATTCATGGAAGTTGAGGACATAATAGTAGAATGACAGATATAAGCACGGGACAGTAAGTAGTAACTAAATAAGTCTATCTTGAATGGTTACCGTAATACCGAAAAAAAAAGTTGACCTTGACCTAGAACTACAGTATCAGATGAACAATTAAGATATAGATAAGATTGTTCCTTTCAACTCTATGCAAAATATTACAATGAGGACTAAAAAAAATACGAGAACTCGTTCTATCATTTCATTTCTTAAAATATTTTGTGTTTGTAATACAGTACATATACCAAACTATTGAGACTGCTCGCTTATATACTAGATGAAGATAAACATTCTAATACACAACATATTTCAAAACAAATAATCAAGAATTTATTGGAATAATTTCGATTATCATTTGCTTTCAAAAAATGTATTGTTTTCGTAAAGTTTTTCTTTGAACAAATAAATCATTTAGCTGATGATAAATGCTGCGCTACAGTATCCTAAGTATTTTAAATTAAACCTGTAAAAGTCAAGTCGTAAGACCACATTATTTACTGCCATTATTTGACATGCAAGTCGAGTAGCCGCAGACGTGTTTGAAATAGCCTAAAATGTAGTGCATTTGAAACAACATACTTCCGGAAAACTTCGGAGAGATTACCTAATAGGGATGTAAATGTAAAAGATTGTACGTTCTGGTCATTTTAATGTGTATAGAAAAGTTTTAAAAATAAATTTGAAGTTGTTTAATTAACAACAATAGTTTTAATTAAAAGAGTCCATCTAAATTTGTAGACTGCCCTGTTACCTCATTTGGTAGAATATCTGCTTCAATGCGTGGGTTCGATTCCGACTGGGATTAACATTTATGTGACGATAAATGTTTGTTCTGTGGCTTGGTGTTTTGTATACTTATATAAGTGTATATGTTTTCAAAAAAGTATATAAATAATCTATCACTTATCTAGTTCTCAAAGTTTATGCTTTGCTTGATTTGGGCTAGATGGCGCTGTGTAAAATATCCGACGATATTTATTTATTAGAAATTTATACATATATATCCCACGATTTTTTTATGTATTTTAAATGAGACGAACGAGACGCTCTCCTGTTGCTGAGAGATAATGCCAGTCCATGACCATTATAGCGATACACAGAACTTTGAGTAGCAAAACAAAGTCCAGGGCATCGCTGCTTTGGCACTAATTATTTTGAGACGTTCGATGGCTAGTCTCAACTGCCCTGTAATTTCACTAGCTGCAGTACCCTTCAAACCGGAACACAATAATGTTTGCACACTACTGCTTGGCGGAAGAATATCTGATACTTCAGTGACACCTACCTAAACGACCTCCTGCTAGGGAGATCTACCACCAAGTAAAAAGTAAGTGCTGTAGTTTCTTGATATCATTTTATGCCCACGTAATAGAGGTTATAATGCAATGGTAATCTCTAGGTGAAAATGATACGTGGTTATTGGCACGTGTTATGATACGTGACAGCCTTACTGGTTCACTGGTATCTGCTCCAAGAGCTGAAGGGCATGGGTTCGATTCCCACCCAGGATAAACATTTTGTAGTATAAAAAAAATGTTTGTTCTGTGTCTGGGTGTTCTGTATTTATTATAAGTATTCTATCAGTTATCTGACCTCCATATTTCAAGCTTTGCTTAGTTTGGGGTCAGATGGCGCTGTGTGTAATGTTCTACGATATTTATTATTATCTCTGTTAATTCAACCCAGTCTATAGGTACTTTACATGCAGATAAAAACGCTTAAGTTGGTGTTAAGAATAAACATGTGGATGCGAAATGATTTTCTATTTGTGTGATTTGAAAATTATCCATGCTATTAGCATGCTCGTGCTATTACACCAGTGTCATGTGAAAGTGACGTCTGGTAATGAAAAGATGTTAGCTCTGCTAATAGATACTCTATATAAACATGAGAATATAATACCTATGTACCCACAAACGCGCAGGTATTCGTATTTGTACTAGTACTTCGGCGACGTTTTTTTATTCTGAAAGCCTGGTATTACACTACATAGCTGAATTAAGCCACCTAAGCAATACTTAACTTATGCGTTAAAAATGGTACTAAATAGAATAACTGAAAGGTTATAAAATGGTAAGGTAAAGGTATCAAATAATCACAAAGGCTCGACTCGACGCAAGAATCACTATATCCAGTGGTTCATAAGGCTTCTTTGCGACGTCGTAATGTGTTTGAATCTATTACAAAATATAAGCTCTTAGATTCAGGTATAACAAAAGAGCTGTTTTATCTTGTAAATGAACATATATTTCATGCAATTGCTTTTACATTTTGAATAGATAACAGCGAAGTCCAAAGGAGTGTAAAGAAAAGCACATAAATGACATCTGTTTAGTGTTGGTCTATTTTAGTAATGAATTATAAAACAATATGTGCTGTAATATATTTACATTAGCACCTATAATATAGTTAAAGTAAAAATACAAAAAGATGTCACTTGTCACAGATTTTAAAAGAAAGTCACGTTTTATATATGTAACAGTTTTATGGTATTTATTTTTATTAGGTAATTATAACCATTTAGCGGAATATCCCATACAAATATCGTTATTAGGTTTTGTATTTAATGCAGACATAATCAATTTATTTAATTAACTTTTCACTTTATTCAGTTAAAGAAAAGATATAATTATTCAAATCATACTCGACTTTTAACAAAAACCTTTTATTTCGGGACAAAAATCAGTACGTTAATTTAAAATGTTTTTATTTGTGGAGTTCGTGTCTTAATTTTTTTCTTATTAGTCTTATATTAACAATCAGATCATTGTTTTTTGAAGAATTTTTAAACATTGACTTCTGTTTTTAAGAAACTCAGTCACGTATCAAGCGAGTTCAAACAAAATATGGCAGAATTTGACCTCATGTCCGAGGCTTGTAGTGAAAGTCGTTTATAAAAAAAACTGTCTGCCATGCTACTCACGTGCAGTTGTAAATTAGGACATTTTCAATCGACATACCAAAGGACAATGGGCTTCCTGTGCCTGGCCATTCTTTGGCTATCGATATCAACAATCCTGAAGTGGAATCTTTATTTTGGAGGAATGAAAAGAAAGTAAATGAGTGGTCGTAGTTTGCCGCATGTTTGTTTCTAATTATTTATATGTCTTATGTTCATCTTCGTGAGATACTACTCTACTGTAAATAAATAAATTTATTTATATCAAAGGAAATTTCTTAGGTTGTACCTTAGCAAGAGCGACTCGTTCGTCTCATTACTTTTAATAATAAATAGAATAAGACTATAAGACAAAATTGACATAAAATTATTATTTCTATGAATCTGGTTTTTAGACTACTATGTTGTCATTTTTAATGAAGCGACTAATGTTTGACAGCGAAGAACTATGAATAACAAGTTCAATGTCGGTCACGGTCTCAATCGAAATCGAGTTTCGGTGAAAACGGTTCGATGCTTCAACGTATCGAAGATATATTAAGCTCTATTCCTATCATTATAGGCTTATTTTGCAATAATGACTCTCGCATTCTTCGTGTTGAATGCTTTAACGAATATAATTATTGTTCAAATACAGCAATCCATGGTTTGAGAAGGCAGAATTATTTCTGCGCCTTTTTTCTCTCATCTTCGTTAATTTTTACTTGTCATGGTATCTGGAATAAATGCTAAGTTGCAGTTCATCTTTTACTTGACTACTTATTATAACGGAATAAGGTATGATTTTGCTATAAAATTTGTGAATCATTCAACATAGAACAAGCAAAAAGTAAATGCTTGGCTTTATCAATAGCTAGGTGTATTCACAACTAGTTTGGACGGGTACTTAGGTACTTATTTGTATGCAAATATAATTAATTTTAAAATTTACTTAACAAGTAGGTTCTCTATACTCACTTTAAATTATAACTAGTGTTGTTATAATTTATTATTTGGTATAACTATTAGCATAAACCTAAATTATGTATAAGCTGTATACTTTATTGTTACATCAGAGCGTCAAAATCCATTGTTTAGGTGCTTTGCGAACACTGAAAACTCGCCGAGCGATTGCCATCTTTCTATTTCCCAAGAAATACATTCTGTATTATTATTAAACTATGCACGCCACATGGGAACGTTCTATCGTGGACCTAATCACACTTCATATCGTAGGTACTAATCTCACTACTATCCCACTAATATTAAAAATGTGAAAGTTTGGATGGATAGATGTTTGTTACTCTTTCACGCAAAAACTACTAAACGGGTTTGGCTGAATTTTAGTATGAAAGTAGCTGAGATTCTGGATTAACACATAGGCTACTTTTTATCCCGAAAACATGTAGCGGGCATCACCGCAGGGCAGCTAGTGTTTTTAAATGGGAAAGTTTACGCCTCGCGGTTTTACCCGCGTAGTTCTCGTTCCCGCGGGTATACACTATACAGGGATAAAAAGTAGCCTATGTCACCCGGGGATAGTGTAGCTTCCCAACGGGTAAAGAATTTTTGAAGTCGGTCCTGTAGTTTCGGAGCCTATTCAATACAAACAATCAAATCTTTCCTCTTTACAATAGTAGGTATAGATATAAATGAAAATAGTATGTATGTCATTCCAGAGTATATTTAACATCTGTAACACAATTCAAGCAATAAAAAAAACAGTTTATCTGTTGACTTACAATAAAACTTTGAATCAACCATTATAATATCCGTTTTAGACTTAAATAAAATCTTTTAACAGTTAGCTGGTAATTGCAGATTGTTGAGATAAGAAAAAACGAGCATTACGAGAGGTACATCACGATAAGTTGACGCGATGATTTCAAAGGTTCATAAAAAGGTGATCATATCGTGTTTAGATGTAACAGTTTTATACATGGTGAGTATGTCATGTTTATGTATTCACACCAAAGTCCAAAAGCCTAAAAAAGTTCCCCGTACTTGGTAAAAAAAAATATCAGTCGTAATAAATAAAAATAGTCTGTATTTAAACTAGTGAGAGAATGTTACAGATATTTTAATTTGGTTTTTAGTACAAAATATAGATACAAATATTTTATTTATAACACCAATGTTACAAGCCAAATTTCGTAAAATCATTTTAAATATGTGTATTATGTGTAATTAAAAAAAACAATGATTACACGTCAATGAATAAAAACAAAATGTCAAATAAAGTACATAATATGTCGATATAAAAACATGTCAATACAAAAATATGTCAACATAAAGAATTATTGTCAATAAAATAAAATGACAAAAAATCGTAATTACTTACTAGTAATTAAGTAATCTTTTAGTTTGAGATACTCGTCAATGTCATAAAACAATGACAAACAGACCCACATCGGCTTCCCACGAGTGCAATGTAGTTGTGGTGCATTTGCGTTACATATGCATGTAAACCTTTCTCTTAATTCTCTCTGTTTATTGATGGAAACCGCATTAAAACCAGTTGTGTAGTTTAAAAGATCTAAGTGTACTGACGGCAGGAAGCGACTTTGTTCTATACTATGTAGAGCAGTTGAATTACTTTTGTAAAAATGTAGTTTCTACTCAATCTTTCATTATAGTGTGTCTAAAAGTGTCCTTCATATAAAAGATTTCAACGCGCGTGTCCTGAGGGAACTATGCAAACATGCCATGCGTTGAAGTCTTTTGTACGGTGACGACGTTTTTTGTATTTCCAGTTATTTTATGAGTGTGGTAAAACATGAGTCATATTTATTTTAAAACACGCAATCAATACCTAGTCATTTTAAACTTGGTTTTAAAATGACTAGGTATTGAATGACGTTCTCGTAAAATTACCTAGACATTGCGTTTCTATAAGCGCAATGTAGGCTAGAAAAATACATACCTAATGTTCAATATGTCAACAGCAGAAGTAATGTCACAGATCTTTATAAACAGCTCGCTTATCCTGTGTATCAAAAGCATATTATCAGCTCCTTTTCTTTAAAAAAAACAGGAGCGATAATTCAACCAAGCGTCCGTAACATTTTGTTTTATTTATACGGTATTAATCATGGATTACGGCGTAACCGTTTTTAATGATATTTTTTAAAGAAAATGCGCCAAACATTTTCATTGCTCTCAGTATATGTGTACGTTCGTTGCATATTTTTTATCTCCATGAAACGAGTACAATTGTCTTGTTTTTAATTTATTCAAACGCGAACTGTTTGTTCATTTGCGTACATTACTCAATCGTGTCCAAATGTATGTACTCAATATCGACAAGTTTTGCAACACACTCGCTATTTATCGCTTTACTTGTGAAAACAAGTGCAACAGTTTTTGAAACACGCGTGTTACTTACATTTATTTTACATGCAAACTAAATATCACAATATTACAGAAATACCAATTGTGAAAATACAAAATGTAGAAGTGTATACGCCAGATGCCGAAAGCAATCTTGGTACCTATCCCAATAATTTTATAAATGGGGAAATGTGTTAGTTTGTTCTTGTTTATTTGACACATGCAAAAACGAATTGTCGTAGTTTTTGACATGAACGTTGCAGTTTTTAGGCGAAATGCTTAATCTAGCACAAAATAAAAGATTTTTTAATGCATTTGGCTTATTTCCGATTAAGAATTTTGTTTAGTTCTAAAAATATTAAACACATAGAAAAATGGGGATCACAACATAAATTAAAGGTTTAAAAGTGTCGTAGAATTACTCCAAAAATATAAAACGATTCCTATGAGATTTTCAACACGCATGAAACTGAGGCAGTTACCTACGTACTTTTCGTAAAGTTAAATTGCAAGTAAAGTTATGTTTAGTGTTATATTTTATGAAGTTCATATAGAATAGGAACTTTTTATTTCGGAAATATTGAGAATAGTAGAAAAATCACAGCTTACGCGGTCTATTTTATTATCTGTTTACATAAGCACTATAACCAATGGATTTACCTATATTTTAAATGGCAAACTATAAATAGCGCTGACGCAGGATCCATTCAATAGCCATAGGTATTGACAACGACTATAAATATTTTGTAGCGAGATATAATATTTCAAAGAATTGATAGGTATATATTATTGCAAAATGTGCCCAATAAAGTTTCCCCCAAAGGAAAGTATTAGGTATGATCAGACGACTGTCTACATACGATTATTTAATGACAATAAGATGAACAGATAGACCAGACCAGACAATACAAGTTGATATGATATAGTACGTTACGTTACTATACAATACGAGACAATAAAACTTTATAAAGAAAATACAAATAAGGACCACAAAAAACGGTCTTATAGTACAGGACTTATTGTCTCTATTATACTTATAAATAAGAGCAACAATATCTAGTCATGATTTTATAACACTATACGTATAAAATAATGCTCAGGAAACAGCTCAACTTTCAGGAACACACAATTAAAATAAATTAAATTAGTAAGTGTATGAAAATTGTCGACGCTTTCGTGCACTTCTGCCATTATCACATCTACAATGTCAATCATTAGAGACGTCGTCGTGAGCTAATGTTCTGTTAAGACTGTTTACACAACATGTGCAAATCATTTATAGATCGCATTATGTCAATTGCGTGTGTTTTGTGTTATCAAAACATACGTCGGCGGGCGTAAACATTGTCATTTGTAGTCGCTTTAATATTTTGAGAATTGGTAAGAAATAATTTCATGTTAATGAACGAAGCATGATTTTAGATAATTATTTTTCATTAAATTTACACGATAATAATAAATAAAGGAAGGTATCTATACTCTATACTGATATAATCTTCATTAAACATAAAGACTACCTATACAAAATTTAGAAAAATAAAACACGGAAAATATTGCCTAGTATATAGCTTGGCCTAACTACGATGCTGATTTTGTCCTTATGCCACGATTGATACTGAGAAAGATTTCATTTTTTAATAAAAACCAAACCTCGCTTCGAATTAATAATATATTCCTTCAACTTTTTTAAACGAGTATTTATTTGGAAAACTAATTCATTTAAATATCCGCTAATCCAGTAACTAAGACCTCACGGCACTCGCACAGCGTGGTCAAATATGACCCAATCACCCTTCGAGTTGTAATTCCCTAACCACGAATGTCAAGGAGATGCGTCTCATTAGAGTAAACATTCCAGTTTTTTACAGAAGCTGGTATTGTTTACAACTTTCTATGGGAATTTGTACATCATTGTTTTAAGACGAGGCATTTACTGTGACGACCGCGTGGAATGGTTACCATGACATCTAGGTTTCGGTGGATATTCGTGTCTATTAAGGTGGTCAAATCATATGTAAGCATAATTAAAAAACTGAATTTACCTTATTACCTACTGTTTTTATAACTGCTTAAATGCTTAATAATAGCAAAATCTGTAAATTGAAAGGCATCGTTTTACTTTGTTAAATAATGCAATAAATAACGTTAATTTACCAAATGTGATTGTATTTATACTCTTTTGTTGTTTTTCACGTCAAATAGTTGAATCGATCTTGATGACAATTGGGTACATTGATTGTGTCATGAGAAATCTATATCGAAATCTCTGGAAAACTTTTGCAAACTGTTTTACAAATTCAAAAAAGAATACTCGATTCGATATTACATTGGCAACGTTCTTCATTACAGTCACTGTCAAAATTAAATGCAGCAACTTTCTGCTAAACTTATCTAGCTGTATTTACAATAACGGTAAACACAATACTTACCTCTCGTTTGAACACTTATAACCATCAGAGTTACCGCAAACTATTCGGCCGAGGTGCCAATTAAAATCCAATAAGATTCCTAAACGATCAGCCATGTAATCAATTGCAAATCGTAGTGAATTTTATCCCACATACATAATTTTCTCTACTTTCAACGTCCAACGGTACCCGACTTTTGACCAAGATTATATTAGCCCAACTTTCATATAGAATAATACGTTTGAGCTGACTTTGTAGGCTTTAAATGATCGCACGGGCGAACGCAGCGGTTATAGGTGTCATAATTCACGTGTAAACACCGCTACGGGCTACGTGGAAGAAAATTGACGAGTTCGCGCGATCTGAATGTGGGACAAGGCGCTCGAGATAGCTTTTCAAGCCGTATTCAGCAATATAACCAACAGACTGTGTGAATCAAATAAGGATATCGCGTAATAATAGAATTAGTATCATAGCCCGCATCACCTGACGGGTAAACAGAGGCAGGTCATATCATCACGTTTGATGAGATTTACCGTTAAGATCCGCTGCTCAAGCGCTCGGTGGGTTCCCGGCGCTAGTCCTCCACATCACAGACACAGGCACTGTTTGCGAACTATCACTAGGTAAGAATCACTACACACTATCACCGATGGTGCACGTACATTTCGACCGCGGTCGGTGTGGTGTCCGCGGGGCGATGCGCACGGGACGACCAAATGCGGCGGAGCGTGAATGTTAACCTACCTGTGGCGCTTGCGTGTCGCCGGCTGACGGCGCGCCGCGCACCGCCGCGCCCTCGCCCCGAGCCACTGCACCGACGCTGTCGCCGCCATTTTTAATACAACCTTTATTTTATAACCTAAAATATTTAACTTTACACTATTTTGCTAAGAAATCTACATTATATTAAATAAAAAATAAAGCTAAATAGTTTTATAAACTTTAATATGCTATTCTAAAATAAGCTTGGATGTACAGCGTTAGAATATTTTTTCTGTTTTATCGACAAACCACCCTGCCATCTATTGGACTTTTAACGAGCAGTAATGCAACCTAAGAGAGATGAATTACCAAAAGACAATGAATTTAATTAATAACACTTAATATTTTAGGTTTAAAGTATTTTGACACTTAATCATAATTATAATAACTAAACTATTACTATTGTAAGAAATCTTTACGTAATCAATAACAATTAATTTTCTAAATGTGTTATCACCGTGTGAGTTGAACCTTACTATTATTGTGGTTCTTAATCTAGAAGGCTTCACTGCTATTGATCAAGGGTGGATTTAGTTTCGGTAACTTCACATAGATGGCGTGACTAGTTTTATAAAACATACAAATTTGATTGAGTTTCAGTAATATAAGCGTCTCTTAAGTTTGCGAGATGAAAAACTTGAATAATATATGTCAAATAAACTATCTAATAATAAAATTAATAGGAAGTTAGAAAAAGTTTGCAGAAGCTTTTCTGCAAACTTTTTCTAACTTAAAAACTTACCTCAAAAAAACTTACTCTACCTAATAAGAAACAATGTTATTTTAATCGGAAATAAATCTAAGTATGTGTACACATTATAATCCCAAAGGTTCTATACTCGAACATTTCGAGCATGTCTGTAACTAACTTATTACAGTCAATCATCAGTCTAATACTTTTTTTATTTATTTATCTAATTTACCCCATCGGTCAGGCTAAAGCATTAAAGCAATACTGTCTCGTTTTCGTTACAGTTACAGTCAAAGTCTAGTCTTGGTCAAGTCCAGTCCGTACCAGTCAAATCCAGTTATGCCTTAGTAAAGTAGTAGACTTTACTATAAGCTTCGAGGGAGTTTTGGAAGCAACACGAAAAGTCATGTTGCACCATATTAAATCACTTCCCACGCGCTTGTAATTCGGCACTTTATAAATAAAGCACCATTAGTTTTAAACATAAACACTCGAAAAAAACACTAGTTTTGAAAAAAAAATACAATGAGGCGTCACGACTCTTTCCACGTTCCCGACAAAAATGATCTAATTCTGTATTTGAAAATAAATTAGGGACGCCACGCAATTTTCCTAGCTGCAGCACGCTTCCAACCTGAACACAGTAATTTTTACACACTGCTGATTAGCGGCAGAATATCTGGTACCTACCTAGACGACCTCCTGCTAAGAGGATATACCACCATGTAGGCAGAATATCTGGTACTGCGGTGGTATCAGAAAACATCAGGTGAGCTATTGTCAACAATCTAGCCTGTGCACTACAAAAAAATATTCAATGAATATTTTATAGTAGATACATCACGTAAGCCGATAGGAACATATACAATGTCAGCATTATTCTAATCAGCAAGGTGAGTTATTTTCGTTTCAATGTATGAGCATAACATTGTTGTTTATTTATTGTCTTGTCCTTTTCCGGTTTAGCTATACAACTATATCCAACTAGCACAAAACATAAATATAGTTAATCTTTAAATATACAGTGTTAGCACATAGATACATAATGTTATTATTTAAAATGTGCAAATGTGCCAACGTATTAGATAGATAAATGACTGTTTATTAAACAAAAACATTTAACATTCCAATGAAGTGTAACAATTGGCGGCCTTATTGCTTAGAGCGATCTTTTCAAGGCAACCTTGGTATAAAAAGGACTAGCTGAGAAGGTAAAACGACGGGGTGTGACAACTAGAAGAACACAAAAAATACACGTGACAATAAAAACACATAACATTTACATAAACACGCAACATATTCCTATACATTTTTTGGTAATTACTTTATAGTTGTATTTGGGGTCTTTTTACAGAAAAATGGTTACAGAAAAACTTAAAAATCGGTTCGCCCAATGCCTCACCGTCGTGAACGCATACAATGTTGCAGGCATCTATTATTATCATCATCATCATCAGCCTATACTAGTCCACTGCTGGACATAGGCCTCTCCCAAGACACGCCACTCAGCCCGATCTTCGGCTTTTCGCTTCCATCCACCGCCAGCTGTCCTACGTATATCGTCACTCCATCGAGTCTCAGGGCGTCCTACGCTACGCTTGCCAATACGCGGTCTCCACTCTAGAACACGTCTACCCCAGCGGTTATCGGTTCTGCGACAGATATTCTATCTATTATTATAGACGGCAACATTAGGGATGTTGTATGCTTTCATAGGCGAAAAAAACCACAAACACAACTTTCATAGAGAGCAATAAAATAAAACCAATTTTTTTAAGTTTTAATTAACAGTTCTAACTTTATTGTTTGTTCTGTGTCTGGGTGTTCTGTATGTATTATAAGTATGTATTTACAAAAAAAATATATTCTATCAGTTATCTGACTTCCATCACACAAGCTTTGCTTAGTTTGGGGTCAGATGGCGCTGTGTATAATGTCCTACGATATTTATTTATTAAAATTCGACTACAATTAAAAAGACAGCAACATTTTTAGATATGTAAACTTAGGCTTTCGAAATCGATTTTAATGAGTTTTGCATTAAGACCATGAATATTCCCAATATCAAAGACATCGTATGAACAACCGGCAAAATGTGCATTGGACTCTGCGCATTGCGAAATATACTTTTCTGCTTTTGGCTTATGAAATCTGCCCTAGGTAGACACGGCCACTCAAACGTTTGAGTGACAAACCAAATTCCATGACTTTTTTTATCATTATTAATTTAAAGGGGTATAGTCACACAGTGACTATACCGCCCGTAACACATACTTGTACTTACTAACTTACTCAAACGTATTTTACATACTTGTACTATTTCAGGATCTCATTGTATTAGCGCTCATTACTTTCATACATTGGATGGTGTGACTTAATAGCTCTGTAATCATGCTAGCTAGACCTTTAACACCGGGTATATTACATATCTACATAACATTTTTTTTTCTTTAATTTTGGCGTCGCGTTTTGAGCATTTGCCAGTGTCAAGTGTTTTATAAAATAAGCTGAAAGAGTCGTGTCACCACGTTGTATTATTTTCCAAAACTAGTGTTTTGTCGAGTGTTAAAGTAAAAACTGTGGTGTTTTATTCATAAAGTGTCGAATCACAAGCGCGAGTGTGGGAAAATGATATAATGTGGTGAAACATGACTTTTCGTGTCGCTTCCAAACTCCATTGAAGCTTTATAGTAAAGTCGCCACTATTTTACTAAAGCATGACTGGACTAGACTGATAAGGACTTTGACTAAAACTAAAGCTACGAGACAACTTATTTAACTTATGAAACTTGAAAATGTAAAACACTTGACACTGGCAAATGCTCAAAGTGCGACGCCAAAACCAAAGAAAAAAACCAGCCGCACCTCGACACTGCACCGCTTGGCGGCAGAATGTCTGTTAATGAAATATAATACAGGTACCTAGTTTAAGATTAAAACTACAGTTCCGTAAAGTGACTATCTATGCGAAAGTTTATTGTCTAATTATTACATTAAAACAAAACAGCTAAACGGATTTCGATAATGATCACAAAACTAATAATTATATCTACATTATCTAAATAGTATACAAATGTTAGATAGTAATCTCATATTTTTTCCGGTTATTGTAATTATTAGATATTTCTTAGTATAATGCCAGTTGAATAATATAACGAACAGGACACAGACTTGGCAGACAATTAGGTACCACACAAATAGGTATTTTACACATATCATCGTTACATATGTAAACATTAGCTTTAGCTATAAATTATTAATTTATTGCTTATGTGTAGACATATTACGAAACCAGTATATTTTTTATACAACGTACTAAATAGGTGTATCAGAATCTAGCGTCTTCTTGGTCCGTGACTTGAGGTCATGTGAATTACATTAATATTGTAATCAAAACGGAACTTAAAAAACGTTTTTCGAATATACCTATAACTATATAAACAGTGTATACAGTGTATAATCACTCATAGCTGAACTTATGGGCCGCCTTACACGTTCAATCATGATCACGATCCGCGATCCGCGATCCGCGATCATGATTTCAAAATTTCTAGATATTATGCGATCCGGAGCATCAGTCCGTCAATCCGCTTCGTACACGATCAGTCTGGATCGCGATAATTGATCGCGGATCGCGCTACGTGTACGGGCTGCCTATGTCTATGTTTGTCACTATAAAAACCTAAGCCACTATAAAATAAAGCTGATCATCATCAAATCATGTTTAATAAATTATTGTATAATCATTCATAACACATTATTTCATATTTCATATTAGTAAGTAGCAGGAATTAAAGTGTATAAATGCTAAAGGTACCTATCGTTAATTAGAACCGGAGGTAAATTCGTCTAAATCATTACCTACAAGTTGAAAGAACTAAACCGGTTATATAATGTCAAACACCTGTCGAAACATGTTTAAAATTATTTTTATTAGAAAAACAGGTACATAAAAATATTATTTAAATTAAGCGTTCGCGTGTGAAATGTATTTTATAATGGATCCTGAAAACTCCTGAAGTAATAGATTATTTATTTATCTAGCAATGGGAATAGAGCAAGCGTGGTGGACAATTTTTATTTTACTTTATTGTTATATACCTATATAATACAATACAATACAATATTTTATTGATTATTATACCACAGCTCATATCTTTTTTACAAATATGGGATTACTCGCGCTTAAGGTGGTTCGATTTCCATTCAAATATTTTTTTTTCTTTTACGGACAAATGGAGCATAATTTTACAGTGAAATCAGAACTACTGGCATTTATTTTGGTCTTTATTTGCGGTAAATTACAATTGCTTAAATGAAACAATATATTATTAGCATAATCTACTGTTTTATTCAAAAATCATAAATTCATAAATCATTTATAAATTTGATTTTTTGCTAATAATCTACTGTTTTATTCAAGCAATTGTAATTTACCGCAAATAAAGACCAAAATAAATGCCAGTAGTTGTGATTTCACTATAAAATTATGCTCGATTTGTCCATAAATGGAAAAAATCGTTTGTATGGAAATCGAACCACCTTAACTATATCTGATACTACTACTATAGTTTCGGCCACGTCCGGTGGCCGGGTGCCCGAAACTAAAGTAGTATCCGATAAATTAAACGTGAGAAATCCCGCATAACTAAAACAAAAAAATAGCGTAGCGTTTGTGGCGATGATAGCTCAGTGGTTTGGAAAATCTGCCGCTAAGCATCTAACGGTGTGTTCCGGCAGTCTCACTTCAGAGCCAGTTCTATTCCAGGCTAGGTGTGCACTACCATCTTTGACCACACCATCACTAAACATCAAGTGAGCTGTGGTCAAACACCTAGCCTGTCAACCATAAAAAAAAATATTATTCACTTTTCCGTTCGTTAACAAAATAAAAAAAATTAACTCAATAATATAGCTATATCGCTCAAGTAAATAAAAATGTATAAATTTACAATTAAAAAAAACTGACTCCATGACCCTAAACTAAACGCACTGCTCTAATGAAACAGCGAGGTTTCGGAGTAAACGAAAATATCATCGATATATACAATTTTTAGATTTTTGTTGATTTTTTAAAACAGCTCGATCGATTTCGATAATGTTTACATGCGACCACCTCTTAAGTACCAAGCAAAAAAAGAACTATCAAAATTGACGGAATGGTCGCGTAACATATATATAAAAGTAACATACAGTCGAATTGAGAACCTTCTCCTTTTTTCAGTCGGTTAAAAACGTTCCCATCGAGGCGAATCGCGGGCAACCAATAGTCTCAACAAAATTTGATAAAAAGGTCATCCGCAAAAACATTTATCAGGCACAGGTGCAGATCGGATTAGTCACAAAAATAAAAATACATTATGCAAATGAAATGCAATAATGGTCCGATGAGGTTTTGTCTTGCTAGATATCGGCTGAGGCCACAATACTGTGTCAAGAACAGGTATGCGTGTATTTAACTAACACGATAACTTGGCACATAAAACTTCTACACATAAATGATGTATATAAGTATTTGTAGTAGAAGCTATTAGACTGTAAAGCTAGATTTACCTTGCTCCTAATACTTATAACAATAGGCGCGAAATATCCTTCACACCACATGCCTGTTACAGGGTTAAATATATTATAGGATACTAGTGACGTTTCGCAGTTTTGTTCACAATTTTCTAATTGTCTTGCATTTTTCCCCAATGTAAATTATATTCCTGCCAAATTTCATTAAGATGGTTAAGGCCTTATAACCGGTCGTTGCAATTTGAATAGTCACCTGTACAAACTGGGAGCCACGGATAGCCCGCTTTGTCGTGGCTGCCTTCAGGAAAACGAAACTGTAGGGCATGTGTTGTGACACTGTAAAGCCACAGCAGAAACTAGAGTTGCCACTAAATTGCATGAGGTAGCTTCATCTTCACCTATGTCACCGCGAAGTGCTGACTGCTTTTCATCATTACTGGGGCTACTATGCCAGCGGCCCAGAGCCTCACTCCGGTATTTCAAGGAGCTAGGTTGGCTTGGGTGAATGCTGGTAGGGGGAAATGCACAATACACCCCAAGCGGGACGTCAGTGCAGGACTCATCGCCCCCATTCCGAAAAAGAATAAGATGGCTTTTTAAATAGCCGGATTATATGATGTTTAACTACTCAAACTATTATTATTGTATACCACGCATTTTTATCGGCTAGTCACTTTAACCGTGAATAAGTTACTTAGGAATTTAAAGTGATGAAAGAAGCCTTCTTGATTTCCGGATGACATAAGAAAACACCGTGACAATGACATTTGATGGGTTGCAGAAAACTACTACATTTCCGTAAGTACATGCAAGTATTGTAGAACATTAATTGCAATATTGATCGCCCTGTTGGTTCATTGGTAGTATGTCTGCTCCAAGAGCTGATGGGCGTGGGTTCAAATCAATAAACAAATGTTTCTTCTGTGTCTGGGACTCTGGGTGTTCTGTATTTATTATAAGTATGCATTTACAAAAAGTTATCTGACTTCCATAGTACAAGCTTTGCTTAGTTTGGGGTCAGATGGCGCTGTGTGTAATGTCCTACAATATTTATTTATTTATTTATAATATACGGAGTGGTGATATGCTATGGATTTTCTTGTATGCCCTGTTACGAGTAGCTGAAGTGGTAGTGTGACTGCTTTAACAGCAGTAGGGCGTGGGTTCGATTTCCACCCAGAACAAAGTGACAAAATTCCACCGAATAGGGAACCTCCTTTTTTTGGAGTAGGTTAAAAATATATAAAATTAAATTAAATGAATTAATATGACTTGACTCACCGGATGTTAAGTGATGGTGTGGTTGAAGATGGTAAAGACGCCTTAACTAGCCTAGAATAGAACTGGCTCTCAAGAGAAGCTGCTGGAACACACAGTTAAGTGCTTGGCGACAGATTTTCTACTTTAATGGTAGTCCTAAAAAGTATCCACCTACCGCTTTGGTTTCCTCACGATGTTTTTCTTTACTGGCAGCTCAAGCTCATTATTTGTGCTTGAACCCACGCCCTGCGACGTGTGAACCAACCGCGCTAACCACTGAGCTATCATCGCTAAATTCAATGCTAAATTAGTAATTCTAAAACGCCTACATAAGTAATATCAGAAATCTATAGGTTTTAAATTTAGTATCCGGTCTTTTATAATGATCTCCAAATATGAAAAAATCAAATTGTACACACGTCTTTATAAGTGGCGTCGTTCAAGTTCCGGCTAGCAGTGTGCTTCTAATTATGAGAAAACGAGCAAAATATTCAATACTAACCGGCGATACTACGATGCACGCGTTCCCGTCAACAGCTACAGTGTTTTTAACTTTTTATTAATTCTTAATGGTACTCTGACGCAGACATGTCCGGTTCTGAATCTTGTATGCGGAAAGTCGGTGACTCAGGTTTGTTATTAGCTTCTGTATGACTGACAAGTTCAAATTAATCCCAAGTTAAAATAATTTAGGTAGGTAATTTTTCGTTCACTTTGTAATAAAATTATTCCAATAGATAACGAGACATGTCATCGAATGTTTCATAGAATTTGGTGGTAGATTTCCTTAGCAGGAAGTCGTCTAGGTAGGTACCACCGCAGTACCAGATATTCTGCCGCCAATGTTTACATACTACTGTATGTAAACATTAACTGTGTTCCGGTTTGAAGGGTACAGCAGCTAGTGAAATTACTGAGCTGTTGAGACGAACCATCGAAAGTCTCCAAGTAAAGAGCGCCAAATCAGCGATGCCCTGGACTTTGTTTTGCTACGCAAAGTTCTGTGTATTGCTGCAATGGCATGCGTTATCAGGAGAGCGCAACGTTCGTCTCATTAATTTTACATTAAAAAAACCTAATTTCATCATCA
Source organism: Biston betularia (assembly GCA_905404145.2). Lineage (NCBI taxonomy): Eukaryota > Metazoa > Arthropoda > Insecta > Lepidoptera > Geometridae > Biston > Biston betularia. The sequence goes on from FR989863.1 coordinate 3,795,688, forward strand.
TCCACAGCTTTCATTATCCCATTATCCCACAGTTTGATATAGAGATCGGCATAACAATAGACAGGTCTATTGTTATGCCGCCTGCCTTCAGGTTGAATCTGGTCCAGGTTCAACCCGCGACGGTGAGGATATCGTCGACCCATCATGCGGCTGGACGACCAACGCTCCGCTTACCTTGCCTAGGCCACCACTCTGTTGCAACTTTACTGTCACCACATCGTCTAGCAATGTGTCCTGCCCAGCTCCGCTTCATAACTGCGATACCGATCGACGTCTCGAACTTTCGTTCGTCGTCGGATATCGGTATTGCAAACTCGAACCTATTTTTGCCAACAAGTTTATGCCAAGGACTTTGTTATGCTACTTAAAAGTTTTCAAGACCATTGCAGCGGTACCTACTCAAATATCGCTGCAATGGCCAATGATCTGATCATTGGCCCGCGTCAAAGTGACCAAAAGACAATATTCTTTAGCAGTCACCTGGGTATGAACCACATCTAAAATAAAAATAAATATCTGGACATTAGACACAGCGCCATCTGACCCCAAACTAAGCAAAGCTTGTACTAAACATATTTATCTTTATCAATAAACCGCAAATGAGTAGTGTGCAAACACAAACAAGAGAGTTCCGGTTTAAAGGGCAATATTTCCAATCAAATAACAGGCTGTAAGATATTTTAACAGTTATTTATATCTCAAGGTGGATATGGCAACTGTTTAAACTTTTGAAGTTTGCATTTCTGCATAGCATTGTATCTATTACATGAGTGCAAGTTACTTACGTAAGCTTTTCTTTATGGTTGACGACTGTCGGTGTTTGACCACAGCTCTTTTATTAAGCAAGGGAATAGTCGAAGATGGTAAACCCATCTAGCCTGAAATAACCTGATTCTCAAGTGAAATGGAAAGTGGTAGCTAGCTAGCCGACTACAAGAAAATTCCCTACGACTATTTTATGATTTCCTTATGATGTTTTCCTGCACCGATAGCTCAAGTACATTGTTAGAATATAAACCCACGGCATGCGATCCGACTGCGTTAGCTACTCTGCTGACACCGCTACAATTTATTATTATTTAGCCCATTTTGTCCCACTGCTGGGCAAAGGCCTCTCTCCCCCCCTTCCACACCTCTCTGTTGTGTGCTGTTGTGGTCCACTCTTTATTGTGGGCATCGAGCTCATCTTTCCACCGCCTTTTAGGCCGGCCTGGTGGCCGTTTAACCTCCGGGACCCAGTCGGTGGTGGTTTTCGCCCATAGCTCCGCTGGCATTCGGCAGACGTGTCCAGCCCAGTCCCACTTTAGCATGGCAGCTTTTTGAGTTACATCAATGATCTGAGTTTTGGAGCGCAGTACTGAGTACCGCTACAATAAAATAGGTTAATGAGTAAAATATTGAGGTGGTAGATCTCTAGCATCCTGCTATGTACGGTTGTCTATGTAGGTACCACAGCAGTACCAAATATTCTGTAGCCAAACAGTACTGTGTAAACATTAGAGTATTCTTGTTTCAGCGGTTGCTAGTGTGACTAGCAAAATAGAGATAAACCATTAATCGTCTCAAAGCAATGAGCGCCGAAGCAGCTATGCCCTGGAATTTAAGTGCCCACAAGCATATGTATTTTTTATGTAAAAAAAATAAGTACTTAAAAAACGTCTTCTATATGTATCTTGAGGAATATAAAAATGTAGGTTGATGTATTGATAAATAACTATTATGATAACTCGCCTCGCTAGCCATTCATGTGTTAGACGAGTATCTCAAATGCTGCGATATTTCATAGACCTTGAAGGCTTTTACTCGAGAATTTAACCCGGATAGCGAGCTGTTGGCAACAGCCGCTTAGACGTCGATCGCGGAATCGCCAAGCATCTTTGATTTTATAAATATCACAGGAGGTACCGTTTATAATCGTGATGAATCTTATTAGACAATCCTTGTAAATTTATCTTGCGAGTGTGGAGTTACATTTTGCTATTTTGTTTAAAAAGCAAAATAGAACTTGTATAATTGTATATATCCCACTAATATTATAAATGTGAAAGTTTGGATGGATGGATGGATGTTTGTAAGCGCCCAGCTCTATTACCACCGTATTGTTTACGAAGTACCGGGAATTTAGCCAGATTTGTAAAAAAAATATTTTTTGCCATGTTTTTAATTGGTCCTTGTCAATTATAGCTAATTGGTTTTTAAATTAAAATATGAGAATTACTGAAAGCCTTTACTCCTCGTGCTAATCAATTTTATAAAGACATCAATCGCAAATCATGGAAAAGAAAGGCGTGCAAATATCTCCATCAATTCGAAAAGTTTTATAATTATAATCTTGTCAAAGATTTACCATAAGTTTATGGATTGACTTTCTTGTTTTAAACGACAACTTACACCATGTCATAGTTAGCTGTGGTCAACTATAGTAGACACATCTAGCCTATGTTATATGGGGTAAATATGGTTGTGGTTCTTATGAAGATCCTTGGACCACGCAGAGAATAATTTATTTCCTTTTCCATGACTGCATTCTCTGTCAAGTGGCAGGCAGGTATCTATAGAAGATATTATTTGTTTATGTAATGTATAGTAAAAATAAGCAATAATTTGTTTGTAAGTGGCGATTCGTTTATCATATAAAATAAAGTAACCTAAAACTGGGATTGCGACCCTATTGGTCATAAATTGAAACGGGCCTGATTAGAAACATTAGCCAAGGGTATAAAAAAGTGTATTTGTTTTGGAAAATATGTTCAGAAAAATCACGTGATCGTGAACACCAAATATAGTTATACCTGTCACGCTGTTGTTGTTGTTCACAATACATGTTCGTAGAATAACTGCCATACAGATACCATAGTTTCACACGGCGTGACGTCATTCAAACGCCATGGCAGTTTTTACAGTAAATTTTAATTGTTTCTTTTCTTGAAATCGCTAAATACCTAATTAATGGGAATTTGTTTTTTTTTTAATACAAATTATTGAGGTAAACTTAATATCAAGGTTAAGTATAAATATATTTTTTTATTTGAATCGACGAGTTCTGCTTCTAGAGCCATATATATACCTAAACGTAAACATTCATTCGTATGAAGAAACAGGATATACCTACAAATAGACAGGTAAATAATTTGCCTAGAAACAAAACATAATTAATTTCAGGATTACGCAAGTAGAGCAATGAATTGCATACTAATGTATTATAACTAAAAGTAAGAAGTAAAATAGAACATTAGTTTAAATAGTGTACCTACGTATATAAAAAATATTGTGAACAACTGAGTAGGTAATACTTCCAACATTTTTTTATGATTAGAAATATTTAATTAGACGAACAAGAGACTCTCCTGAAGGTATGAGATAACGCCTATATTGACAGCCCTGTTGGCTCATTGGTAGCATGTCTGCTTCAAGAGCTGTGGGGCGTGGGTTCGATTCCCACCTAGGACAAGCATTTTGTGATATAAAACCAAATGTTTGTTCTGTGTCTGGGTGTACTGTATGTATTATAAGTATGTATTTACAAAAAAAAAATATATTTAAGTATTCTATCAGTTATCTGACTCCCATAGTACAAGCTTTGCTTAGTTTGGGGTCAGATGGCGCTGTGTGTAATGTCCTGCGATATTTATTTATTTATTATTTATTTATCCAGAAATAAACAGCAGTAAGAATACTTGTATACTAATTTTTGTAAATACATATAGTACACCTAGGCACAGTACAAACATCTATGTTCAATAGACAACCCTTTATTTGTGACATTGTAGTGATGATAGCTCAGTGGTTAGCGCGGTCGGTTCGCATGACGAAGAGCGTGGGTTCAATCCCGAACAATGAGCTTGAGCTGCCGGTGAAAGAAAACATCGTGAGGAAACCATAGCATGGTGGTAGAGTACTTTCTAGTAGGTACTCCGCTGGCTAGCTACCCTCCTCAAGTTGAAAATCTATGGCCAAGCATCTAACGATCTGTTCCGGCAGATTCACTTGAGAGCCAGCTCCATTCCAGGCTAGATGTGCTTTACCATCTTCGACCACATCACTTAACATCAGGTGAGGTGCGGTCAAACACTAGCCTGTATTTTTTAGTCCTGTATTTCCACGGGAACGGGAACTACGTGGGTGAAACCGCGAGTCGTCCGCTAGTGCTGAAACATAGCATGCATCCGACTCATAGAAAACGTCCTAAAATAGTTTTTAACATTTTTGCAATGTAAATAAATAGTTATCCTGAGAATGGAAGTTTTCATTTATTCATACAATTATATCTTTTCGTTATGTGTGTCAACTTTACACGTGTTCATTTTCATTCGAGCGACGGCCCCTCGAAATTTCTCCTACGTTCAAGAAATCGGTTAAACAGGATGTTTTAACATTACAAATTTTATTTAATATTAATATAGTCAAAGAATTTCGCAATTTAAATAAATTAATAGCTCTTAACCGCCTATTGATTGCCAAAAACTCAAGACATTATCTAGACATTAAAAATTATTGCAGCAATAATTGGGCGGAAATTTATTTGCATGCCATCTTCTAGGTCTATCCAGCCAACGAATTATCTGATTAGCTATAAAACATACTTATAATACGATACTAAGGGAGTGTCACTACTGTGTGTGACCAATAATAATAGCAGTTACAAGATAAGTATTTTTACTCGTGAAAACGATACAGATGTAAGTCGCTATATTTCAGACAAGCGGACGCCTCGCGGTTTCAGCTGCGTAGTTCCCGTACGCGTGGGAATACAGGGATAAAAAGTAGCCTATGCCACCCGGAGATAGTGAAGCCTCCCAACGGTGAAAGAATTTTCGAAATCAGTCTAATAGTAATAGTAGTAGTAGTCAGTCTAGTAGTCGGAGCCTATTCAATACAAATAAACAATCAAATCTCTCTCTCTCTTTATAATAGTAGGTATAGTAGTAGATTTGTGCTGTTTTCGCATGCTAAAAGACAATTTTGTCCACGGAACGTTCTAGAAGATAAGCGAGTGCAAAAAGGGAAGTTACTCTACCTACACCTAGCTGACTACTGAGCTAATTTACCTATTTCCGTACGTTTTAGTCATACTATCCTGTCTCACTAGATTCCGTTCTTTGTTAACTGCCATCCTCCAGTGTTTCACTCGCTGTGGGTCAAATGATGTCGACGGACCGTCAATCATGACAGTGGGATATCCCTCGAATTTTCTAAGGAACTTCTTGTATTAGGCAATTATTAGAAATCGTCTTTAACGAGCATTGACTTAGGTTTTCCCGAGCTTGGAAATACCGACCACAATTTTTGTGTTGATTTTGCTCTTGAGGTTTTTAATTTGGCATTCAAGAGTCAATTTTAATCACATCACGCTAATATTTCAAATGCAAATGTAGATAGGTATGTATGTATGTATGTGTAATACATAATTGATAATTTTAATGAATGTAAATTTCAAATGTAGGTGACTAATCAAATTTAAAAAATTTGGTGGACAGGTAGTTTAAATTAATTATGTAAATTTATTGGCGTGTGCAACTTGTCAAGACAGAAACTTTTCCGAATTCATTAAAAGTACTAACGTTAAATCTTAAGGCCCTCCGCAACACTTTCACATGTATGGGTTAACTCCATTTATAGACAAACCAAACAGTTAAAAAAACTATAAACCGACTACGAAAAGAATAATTTAATGAAAAAAAATTACCTTATGTCACCCGAAACATAACGAATGGGTTAACATCTCGTTTCATGTATACCTCCAGATACTTCTAAAACATAACCCATTCGCTAAGGAAACTGATGGTGGCCTTCTTCAAGAAATAAAATCGAGTAAAAAAAATATAAATAAATAAATAATAATAAACATCGTAGGACAGGACATAGGACACAGCGCCATCTGACCCCACTTTTTTTTGTAAATACATACTTATAATACATACAGTACACCACAGAACATACAGACACAGAACAAACATTTGTTTTAAATCACAAAATGCTTGTCCTGGGTGAGAATCGAACTCATGCCCTTCAGATCTTGGAGCAGACATACTACCAATGAACCAACAGGGCTGTCCATCAGGGCTGTATATCAGTCTGTTCAAACAGTTTGTCCTCAGTAGGTATCTGTTCTGTCTGTACTCTACAGATATAACAAAATAAAAGAATCGGTTATTATGTATTCGAATAAAAGTTTGTATCGACCTCTCTTCATATTCAAATTACAGCTTATAATTTAGGTCAATGGTCACATTATGATACACTAGCTCCGCCCCGCGGTGTTGCCCGCTGTTCCCACGTGAACATTAAATTTTTTCGGGATAAAAAGTTGTAGTAGCTTATGTGTTAATCCAGGGTGTTAGCTAATTCAATATCAAATTTCATTAAAATTGGTCCAGCCGTTTGATCGTGAAGAAGTAACAAACATACAAACACACAGTCAGAAACTTTCGCCTTTATAATGTAGTGTGATTTTTCCGATGCTGGAAAATAGCCCGCGGGCTACCGCTAGTAATTTTTCTTTTCCACAAATTAAAATTAATTAGTTGACATCTTACAGCCCTGTTGGCTCATTGGTAGCATATCTGCCTTAAGAGCTGAAGGGCGTGGGTTCGATTCCCATCCAGGATAAACATTTTGTGGTATAAACAAAATGTTTGTTCTGTGTCTGGGTGTTCTGTATGTTTATAAGTATGCATTTACAATATATATATATATATATATATTTATATATATATATATATATATATTTATATTCTATCAGTTATCTGACTTCCATCACACAAGCTCTGCTTAGTTTGGAGTCAGATGGCGTTGTGTGTAATGTCCTACGATATTTATTTATTATTATTATTATTTATTAATCAACAAAAAAAAAAAAAAAAATAACTTCCTTGTTGGCAAGTTTTAAGGCATGCAAGCGCCGAGGAATGCATTCAAATGCACTATTAAATAAAAGTTTGACATTATTTCTTCCATAATAATTTAACATCGTATAAATCAATCATGGTCATAATAAATATAAAACATACACAATGTTTTTTTTCTCACAAACATTGCACATGGTAATAAAGTTACACACGTAGTCGCTATATCAATTATATCGTATTGTATTGAATGGCGAGTGACAGCGATTTTTCTTAGTTGTGCAGATTTTCCACATCGCCTCCTTGACCTTAGCGAATAAGGAGATGGCTATTCATAAATACAAAGAACTTTAATATTCATATTAGTGGAGCCCGGTGCTAATTTCCTAATCAAACGACGCCTACAAGTCGTTCTAATTGACTGAAACTTTTGGTCTTTCCCATCTGCGATGACTCGACCATTCATTACTAGAAGAAGGTTAGCGATGAAATCATGAAAAAAACCACTTTACAGATGGTCTGGCAAAGAACTGAATTACATGCTATTTTTGGTATTAAGATTAGTATAATTATATTTAGGTACTATTTAAAGAACAGCTTACAAGACCGTCTCCATCCGCTCAGAGGTGCCGTGATGACTTGGCATTCAAAACACGACACATCATAAAAAATCTGATCCGTTCCATCTATCCCTAACCTTTTCTTAAATAAGGAATAGTTCGATACTTTTATGTAAATATTTTAACTGTGGCGGCCAATGTAAAGAAATGAAGATACATATTTATTTCGTTCGGAAACAGAAGTGATCAATCCAATCAATCACTTATGAACTGAAAAAGCATCAAAGCTTCGCATGAAAGTACGTAGAGTAGAGTAATAGCAAAAAATGAAACACCGAGTTCACATTCCTGCGAATAGACGAGTTGGTCAAACACTGAACGAAGATCGTATAGCTAGATGCGGAACTGACCTCGAGGCTAAGTTTATTGTAATTGTTGCCTGACGAGATAACGATCGAAAGGCAATCGATTACTACAATATGCGGGCACAACAACAACGTATCGTAGGTCTGATTAATCTATCCGCCAGCGTAACTTATGAATCGCGGTGCTGGTAAAATGGCAAATTTTCCGCACGTGACGGGGACATCCTGCTTTGAATGTTTTGCTCCGATCACATTGTTGCTTTAAGCCCGTCAGTATCTCCACGAGCTTTATGAGCCATGACTGAGTCGCTTACATAAAGTTGTCTACGTATGAGCACTATTATCTTCGTATACAAGACAAGTAAGTTATTGGAGAATGCTAAAGGACCGCCCGCTGCGGACGTCCGTCGACCGCTCGTACATTCCAAACATTCCGACTAGCTTCATTGCCTTTGCTAATGTTATCTCAATGGTCTTAATGTCAACATCATTAGCACTTAACACGGTTGGTGGTCGTTGAAATGCGGATGTAGAGAGGTCATGATCACAAGTCACCTAAAATTGCATCGCCTTGTCGAGAAATTGATGGAACAGTTTAGAAGCTCAACCGATGTCAGATGAGACGCCATACTCACTCGGTCAATGTAAAAGACGGTATCAGAAATGAAGTCAATAGACACTCATTCTTATGCCTACGCGGATTCTCGGAGATTCCGGCTCAGTACCGAGTATTTAATACGTTTCGACACGATCTGTTTGTTTTTTATTTATTTTTTTGTAACAGATTCCCACGAGTCGGCACGGCGGAGGAATAGCAATCATGCTCTTCGTGTGTAAAAAATATAAATAAGATGAAGTACGGCATCCTCTTCAAATTGAAAAAAAAAAGATTTCGATTTATTTATGAACATTTTTGACAGAGTTATCGATTGTTACTCACTTTTACGCAATCTTTTAGAGACGAATAAACGATTTAACGTCGGAGAAGACCTTTTAGAGAACGCGTGGTATCGGCAAACGAGACCGCTGCAGTTATTGATATTTTTTGGAATAATCAAATAATGTTTATCGGTGTTACGTAAGGCGACAAAGTTCACGGCCGGCGAGCGACTCCGGTGCGACCGTTTTCACTCGAGCGGCAGGCGCTGGACGAGCGAGGCGCTTCTAGATTCCTAACGCGGAGGCTGCATCCGGGCCGCGGCAGGGATCAGGTTACGCGGGGACGCGCGAATGTCAAGGAACCCGCGCCGCGTGACGCCGCGCGGGCAGCCGCCGCGCCGCCGACGCCGCCGCCACACTCGCAGCCGACATGTCTGCGCGCGCGCCTGCCTCCAGCGGAGCGCCCGCGCGCATCGCCCTACTCGCGATCGCTATCGCCGCGCAAATATTCAGTGAGTTTTATCAATGGGCAATATATTTTTAGTCGTCATATACCGGTTTCAAATTACGGTTATCGAGATACCTTCGTTTTAAACGCGGATCTATTAATTTTCGCAACGTTGTTTCGGTCGTTAAAAACGGTTTGCCGTTAGCTTGTAATTTTTCACACATCATAATGAAGATTAATATTGCGCGAACTGCATCGTGGTAACATAACAGAATCGTGGTATATTTTTCAGCCGGTGCGAGCATACAATGCAAGAGGGACGGACTGTACGCGGACTATGAACGTGAATGCCGCGAGTACGTGCGGTGTTCGGGCGGCGCGGCGGCGGCGCGCTACTCTTGCCCCACGGGGCGCGCCTTCAGCGAGGCGGCGGGCGCGTGCGTGCCGCGCCGCCAACAGCGCTGCGTGCGCCGCGAGTGTGCCCCGCGGGACACGCTCGCATACGCCACACCCGGCTCCGCGTGCCGCCACTACTACCGCTGCGAGAACGGCACCGCCGTAGACCGCGCCTGTCCTGCCGGTTCCTGGTTCGACCTCGAGATGCAGGCGTGCGCGCGGGGCGCAGGGACTTGTTATGAGCCTGTATGTGCCGGCCTTGCGGACGGCGACTACCCGGACGCATCACACGAGTGCCGTCGCGAGATACGATGCCGCGCAGGCGAGCTACGCGCCGTGAGGCCGTGCAGCGCCGGCGCGTGCGCCGGGCCTTGCCCGCCGCCGCGCTCCGTCTCTGCCGCGCTGCCTGCCGGCGATGCCGATTTCTGCTCTGACGAGGCATGCTCTTCGCTCTGCCAGGACGCGGCGGACGGTGCGTACGCGGACCGCTCAACTGGCTGCCGCGAGTACTTCGTATGCGAGGCGCGACGTGTCATCCGACGCGGCGTCTGCGAGCCTGGACGCGTGTTTGCGCACGGCGGCTGCGAACCGGCCGGCAGCACACCGTGTCCGCCGCCGGCGCTCAGCCCGTGCTTCAACCGTGCGGATGGACCACACCGTGACTGGCGCAGTTGCGGCGCCTGGTTCGAGTGCCGGCGCGAGCGCGTCGTGTCGCGCGGCGAGTGCGGCGCGGGGCGCGCGTTCGACGGCGCTGCATGTGTGCCGGCGGCGCGGTTCGCGTGCGCCGGCCCGGACCACTCCGCTGAGTGCGCGGGCCTACCGAGCGGCACCTACCAGGACCTCGAGTCTGACTGCACGCGCTACTTCCACTGCGAAGGCGCGTTGCGCACGACTCTAGCGTGCCCAACGGGTACCGTGTACGATGGTGTGCGATGTTCGCCTGTGGCGGAGTATCTGTGCCCGAGTTTGCAGAAGGACTCGTGTCACGGACGGCCGGACGGGCGGTACCGCGGCGCGGACGCGGGCTGCCGCGGGTACTACGCGTGCGTTCGCGGCCAGAAGGCGGTGTACGCGTGTGCGCCGGGCCAGGCGTTCGACGGCGAGGCGTGCGTACCACGCTCACCCGCGCTCTGCCATGAAGACTCCTCCTGCGCAGGCCGCATCGACGGATATCATCCGGAGATAGAGTCCGGCTGTCGCAAGTGAGTCCCTTCACAAATCATTACGTTTTTACTGCTATCGCGTTCTTGATTCATTCTTTTCTAGAAATTGCTAACTATATACATACTTACTTACTGTAGTAGTTATACCGTAAATCTATTTACAATTTCAAGCATCGCCATCGCTATGAATTACATAATTATGTAGGCAGGTATCTACCGAGTAGGTACGTAGCCACATTCTTTTCTTTATAGACATGCATGAATCAAATCATTTCGATATCTGTTCCAGATACTACTACTGCGAGCGGGGTGACCGCCTGGCGACGCTGTCATGCCTCGGCGGGAAGATATTTGACGGACAGGCGTGTGTAGATGCGTCCCAGCACGCCTGCGGCAGCCAGCGACGCGGCAACGCGACCGACAGCCACTGCGACCGCGACGGCTTCTTCTTAGTGCCAGGCACGGACTGTCAGCGGTATTACTTCTGCGTAACAGGCACCCGTACGTCTCTAACGTGCGATTCTGGTTTAGCCTTTAACGGACAAGTTTGCGTGTCGCGAAGCCAGTACACGTGTCCGGGGTGAACGCAATCGGATGTTGCTCAATGTACCTGAATACTCTAGTTAGGCCGCGGTGACGACGCGACCGCGGCGAGTGTCTCCTCCGATGTCATTACTAAACGACAGCGCTATGAAAGATTGCAGTTGTAAGTTCCATACACCACTTAGTACAGTGCTCAACATTCCATCGAAACACGTAAGCTATTCGGCTATCGTATATTCGACCAATAGAACCCTAAGTGAACAGTGTCTAAATTGCAAAATGGGCACCTATTAAGCAGTTTCACTGTTTTATTTGCCAGTTAACATATAATTGTTGAATTCGATAATAACTTTACAACCGCAAACTCGAGTAATGTTGTTCATTCCTCAGAACTTGTGACCTAGTCCGCTATGTGCCGAGTGAATACACGAATATAATTACGCTTACAGTATTACTTTGCCTACGTGATTTCTAATCTAAATACAAATGGAAGAAGAAAAAAACTCTAAGTAATGTAAAATAGTTAATTTATTTATTACATAGATATATTTTACGCCGATTTAAATTAAAAAATAGTAAATTAGATATTATAATAAACAAGTTTAACTACATAGTTTTTAAGATTAAATAAGTTTTTATTTGATAAAAATAGAATAACAATTATACCAAACATGTTCAAAAGCGTGTCCACATGCTAGTCGATGAAATCGTGATGGGCCCAGTAGACCGCATCTTCGCTTAACATGAGGCGAATTGACGCAACCAATAAATAATAAAAGAATTTAATTTCTTCATTGACGGGTTTAATATTATATCATCATTTTATAATTATTATATTTACACGCGCGTAGATCTTTTAGTCGCACTTCACATGGTTATTTCATTTATCAGTGTTCATTACCATAGCTTTTCTTATCCGTCTCCTGCCCCCGTATGTATACTTATCGTGATCGGTGTACGAAAAAAAATGAAAACGGTGTACGCGACCACATATCGTATGCCTACGCGATAGGGTTTGTAATCGCGAAGGTTTTTTGTTAGCGTCTAATAGGATTTGCAATAGAACCTCCAAAGTACGGGGGCAGCGGTGACTCTGGGGTAGAGCGAGATGTTAGGTCGCTCTAGGTACCAAGTAGCAAGAGGCGCCAAAAAGACGAACGTCAAAAACAATTTTAAGCAAAAAAATTGGCGCCTTTTGGGCGGGGCTGTCCCTGATAAAAATAAGAATTGAATTCAAAAAAATAAAATTAAGCATAACACTACGGTGCCAGCACTTCTTGCTCGCAACACCGTCGCGCTGTAGCTGTATACAAGACAAAATTAATAAAAGATATTTTTGAGAAATTAATAAGTAGAAACAACTTTTTTAAACGTTTATTCCTATTGAACACGTTAAAAGTTGCCATTTTTACCTAAATTGTCTGTCAAGAATTTTCTTTTATTAAATAAAAAAATAACTTTTTTGGGGTTTTACTGTTTTTGTTTTGCTCACATTTTTATGGAAACTGATAGTTTTTAATTAATTTAAAAAATGATATTTCAGCGTTTATGATGTAAGAATGCAACCAAAAGGCGCCGAAAGACTACCTTGATAAGAGCTGGGCCGCGAAGTGTTACTACACTGTTGTTTATGAGATTTGCCAAAATACGACCATATGAGTAATTCGTCTGTATATATTTTTCTTTATTGAAAGAGCAAGACAAATACGCATATCCATCCGCTTAACGATTTGGTCACAAAAATCTCAACTTAGATAAAACATTTAAAAAAAAATTTACATCGCTATGCAAAAATACATTGCTATCTGGCTCAAGCGCTCGTAGTTGGTAATTTTGAAAAATAATAGTTAAATTTTCTATGCAATTTTTATAATTATGTTGGTATTTTTTACTAAGAAATCTTGATTATCGTTGGGATATTTTATATAACGCATTGTATATTGTGATTTAGATATATTAAATCAATGAAGAAAATAAATTGGAAAAACATTCGTAACAAGCCTAGTAGAGCTATCGCCAAATGTGGACTCGCTTTCAAAATGAATCTATCAATTCTCAATCAATTTAAAAAAAATCTGTTCAAATAAAACTTAAACAAAATATATTATTTTGTGTACATGTAATATATTTTGGATTATGGTGTAGTACAGTTCAAATTTAAAATCACATCTCAATTACATACATTTTGTTTGGCAATATAATAGTTTTTATTACTAAAAGCAACACTAAGTATATCCGTAATGCTTATTTTTAGATATTTTCTCTACAACAGACAAAATGATTGAATAGAATGGAAGATAACTTGAAATAATGTGTTTTATTCAAATGCTTATTAGTTAACTCGGAGAAAGTTCAAGTCCGAGTTTCTGAACTACACGAGGATACGCAGAACGGTAGTGTTAAACCGAAACGAGATTACCGAAAGCAGGTTAGATACCAGGACCAACAATCGCAAAAAAGAACAGCTAGTCCATAGAAATATGTCATACACTCAACAAAATCATTACCAGTTTTTCCGATTTCAGAGTCAGTCATATAGTAAACGTTCTTCAAAATGATCTTTCAGCTTAGAACCACCGTTCTGCGTAACCCTATAATGAATTATATAGGTACGTCATTTCCCCACAGTTAGTTATCCATATCCTACAATATCTACAACTCTACCCATTAACACATCTAAAACTTAGCAAAAAGCAAAGCATAAAAGCCATATTTTTTAATAACAAACATCCTCTTCCTCTTTGGCCAATAATTCGCCTGATGGCAAGAGACGGTGTGTTCGTGGATGGAACACGCATTTCTCGTGTATGTTCGCTTAGTTCTTTTAAACTACTTAACGGACTTTGCTATGAGTTTCACTTTCATTTGTTAAGTTGCTTTCGAAGGTTTATGAGCATGCGAAGTCGTAACCGAAACGACACAAATTTAAGTGTCATCGACTCATCGTATACATGGCTCAATTCTTCATTTCAAACTTTATCAATAAGTACATCAATGAATCTTCCATTCTTTCCAACAATGTTAAATACTGTGAACTTTACCAAGTGTCAAAAGTTTGGTTTGGCATATTCATTGTTGACGCATCATATTTAATTTCCTTCTGTGAGTGAAATCAATAAATGTCCTACAACCCAAGTAATTAATCCTATCCAATCTATAAAACCAATCTATTCTGATCGTTCGGTAGATGACATTGTCGTTTTAGAATTTTTATAGTCGAAAAAAAATATTTTCGACATAGTCAATTTCGTATTGTGTTATGTTACGATATTCAAAATATATTCACTAAAACATGTATGTGGAGTACTGAACAAGGTGTATACACTGCTCTGCAGTTGAGCCGAACGAATCTGGCCTAATCAAACATAGCCTAGGCGACCTCGTCTGTGAAGATGATTTAGTAATATGGTTCCGTTGGGCGCCTTTCGTACAGAGCCCGAAAAGAACAGTTAAACGATAGACGTTTTTATAGACGATTTCTTTATTGATGACACATTGAATGTCACAAATTAATCCTCAACCCATAATGTAATTTACTAAAATAAAAATGCCCATGATAGCTTCATTACATTTGAAAAAAAAACGTATTTCGAAATTACACTAAAGTTATCAGCAAAAAAATCTTACGTTAGAAAAACTAACAAATGTTTAGAATTTACGATTTTCATTCGGTTTTTATACTGTCGCAAGTGGCATTGACATTCTTACTTTAGTCACGAGACTGTAAGCCAGGTTATAAGACGAATTCTAAAGGATCTAGTTGACAGACTTGAGTTGACTAAAATAATAAGGAAATAAAAAAGAAAAAAAAAATGTTTGTAAGTTTTGTTCTGTCAACTAAATCTTTGAGCATCTGTCTTATTATATTTAAATATACCCATATTTCACATACATAAAAAAAACATTTTTTTTTTAAATATCTATACTGATTAACTACAAAAACCACGCCAAACCGAATGTCACTTAGACAATTCAGTTTTTTTTTTAACTTGCATAATAAGTACCGACGTCTTTTGAATAAAGTACAGGCGCGGCCAAAACTCATTAAAATATATGCGTATAAAATTTACCACTGCTACGCTAAATTAAACTAAACTTTAAAGCGGATATCTTTGCTCGGCATAAACTGGGATACATTATCCAGTAAAATAAACTCTAGGCAGGATCGAGTCAGCTAAACCGGCGACTGGAAACAAATGTACACCCAGCTTTATAAAATAACTTTCGCTTCATACTTTAACACTAAAAACAAAATCTATTAGCGTACTATTAATTTCAAAGTCAGCACCTTGCATAGTTTTTACTAACTCTTTACAACCAGAAATTGAAATACAAATTATTATTTTAATATCAGGACATGTATACATTATAAGCTTAGAAATATGTACCTGATGTAGTTATATACATAATTTATTGTCTGACAGAATGCATATACACACGAGGAAATATATTTACGACATTTTTACAAAATGACTAAATATGGCTACACAGCAAAACTACGACGAGTGCATTTCAAAGCATACATTTACGCCATAGCTAATGAACTTAAAAGGTTATTTTAAAAAAAAGTGCTCGCATAAAAATAAGATTTAGTTATACTAAATATATCTCTAATATAAATAACAATTAACTGACTCGTGTAAGGCTCCAATAAATATTGAGCTTCCAGCAACAAGACTATACTAACCATAGACAATTTATAGTTTGACGAATATTTTAGGGCTATAGTCATAGACAAAAATCGCATAGAGTTAAGCACAAGAGATATTTTTATGTGCCATGTTTAAAAATTGAAGCGTTGAACAGCGAAGAGGACGCATCTAATGACTTTGACGATTCTAATTTAAGACAAAGAGTTAACCACTCAAGTTTGATCGGTATACGCAATCTTTTGACGCAATAATTGTTGGTAAAGAATGTAAGATTTTACTCTTATCCAAAAATATTTTTTACAAAAACACAGTTAAAAAATCGTTTCCACGAAAAATATAATTACTCGATAAGTGATTTGAAATAAAAAGTATGACTTACCTCTAATAAGACAA
This sequence comes from Biston betularia, assembly GCA_905404145.2. Lineage (NCBI taxonomy): Eukaryota > Metazoa > Arthropoda > Insecta > Lepidoptera > Geometridae > Biston > Biston betularia. The sequence goes on from FR989863.1 coordinate 3,811,932, forward strand.
AGTTAGGCTACTTTAACTAAAGAATCTAAATATCTCCATAAATTAACAATAGCCCAAAAGTATTCATCTGGAACCGCATACTCTACATGATACGAAAATACCAATAATAACACTTACGCGTTGTTCAAGATAGACGACGTTCAACTCTTCTCTGATCTGATACATTGAAACCGTTTGTCTCTCTTTAACACTAAAGAGAAAATGAGACAGAAACTGTTGTTACATTGTTTTAAAATCTTGGTAACAGTACTATGAACATAATATAGTGTTGGGTACATGTTTATCGATATTGACAATCGAGTTCTTAGACAATTCCGTCGTCTACTTCTCGGACAAATCTTACGAGATAGCACACAGTGAACACAATGACTAAGTTATATCCTTATCAGTCATACATAAATACATTTTGCCATAGACATATACTTATAATTTTTCTAACTTGGGAATAGAAATCGTTGTCATCATAATGGAAACCTATAAAAGAGATGTATCTATAGAAAGATTATATATAATAACTATATTAAGTATTTTGTTACATATTCTGTACAGATAAATAATTGACAACATCCAAGATTTCAATCCACAAGCTAAATTAGAACAAATTTTTGAGATCCAGATCTCAGTTTTTTTTTCTTTATGATCAAAAAAAAAGAATACCATATATTTTACTTATACACCGAGAAGTGAATGTTCAGTCTTAATTTACTACACCTGAGAAAGGTGATCGTAAATATTTTCGTTGGACCAGCATAAAACCAAAGTTGAAATTGAATTGCGCTTTAATGATTTTCATATCGACAACGATGAGCACATTTATCGATATAAAATCTATTTACCACCTCACCAATTTCCTTATTCTTTTCTATTTATTTTTATTTCCTCGTTCATTTCCATAGCAAAATTGGAAGTTTTCATGAAAAATAAATCAGTAAGCAAATTGCTCCTTAAGGTGGTTCGATTTCCATACAAATATTTTTTTGCCATTTGTAGACAAATGGAACATAGTTTTACAGTGAAATCACAGCTACTGGCATTTATTTTGGTGTTTATTTGCCGTAAATTACAATTGCTTGAATAAAACAGTAGACTATTAGCATAATCAACTGTTTTATTCAAAAATCACATTCGTAAATCATTGATAAATTTGATTTTATGCCAATAATCTACTGTTTTATTCAAGCATTTGTGATTCACCGCAAATAAAGACCAAAATAAATGCCAGTAGCTGTGATTTCACTGTAAAATTATGCTCCATTTATCCATAAATGGCAAACATTTATTTGTATGGAAATCGAACCACCTTAAATTTAATACTTTAGAAGTTCGATTGCTTTGCTTGATCGCTGCTTTTTTTAAAATTTAAGGATCGACATTGATAAGTATAACTTTTTTGTCTCGTGTTATATCTTCCTCTTTTATTGGCAATGCAAAGTGAAAACAAGTCAAGGTGTGTGGGACCTTATACTGAACGTTGATTGGTCCATTCAAGATCATAAGCGCAATATTAGTGTGATAAAAAGAAAATTTGTTTGAGCGTCATTTTCGCTAAAGTGTTGACAGAAAGTACATGTATCTATACCAGTCTTCATATTCTAAACTCAATCAGATATTTCCGATTAAAAAATTACTCTCAGTGTAAATAAGTGTATCACATTCTACAAAATTAGCTTTGTTTGACATTGTCTATTTAATGAACTCAAAAATATGTATGTATTACAAATAATAAATAAAAATTTTATGAATTCGTATTTACACACAACCGTATTTTACATTCAAAACGATCGAGTACAGTTTTCTAATCAAACATTTTCCGGTTAAATTCAGAATATGGAGGTTAGGTATCTAAAGGGGGTCGTTGTAATAAACCCTAAGAGTTGACACCAACGAAGCACCAATGATGTTTGTATGATGCATTCAATTATGTCTGGCTAAGTAAGTAAGCGTAAAGTCTCACTGATCGCTGGTCCCGGGTTGCGGCGCCGGCGCGAGTAGTACGCCGATATCCCATACCTTTAAATTAAAAACTAATTAATTACATTCAACAATCAAATAGGGTTGCGCGAAAAAGTAGTACTAAAGGATGCCATCGTACTGATTATTACGAATAATGTTTATGTAAAAAAAAGTGTAAAAAAAATATCGTAGGACATTACACACAGCGCCATCTGACACCAAACCAAGCAACAGCTTGTACTATGGAACTCAGATAACTGATAGAATACTTGTGTACCTTTTTTTGCAAATATTTGTTTGTAGCGCAAAATGTTTGTCCTGGGGTGGAAATCAAACCCAGTACTAAAGGATGCCATCGTACTGATTATTATGAATAATGTTTATGTAAAAAAAAAGGGTAAAAAAAATATCGTAGGACATTACACACAGCGCCATCTGACACCAAACCAAGCAACAGCTTGTACTATGAAACTCAGATAACTGATAGGATACTTATGTACCTTTTTTTGCAAATATTTGTTTGTACCGCAAAATGTTTGTCCTGGGGTGGAAATTAAACCCAGTACTAAAGGATGCCATCGTACTGATTATTATGAATAATGTTTATGTAAAAAAAAGGGTAAAAAAAATATCGTAGGACATTACACACAGCGCCATCTGACACCAAACCAAGCAACAGCTTGTACTATGGAACTCAGATAACTGATAGAATACTTGTGTACCTTTTTTTGCAAATATTTGTTTGTAGCGCAAAATGTTTGTCCTGGGGTGGAAATCAAACCCAGTACTAAAGGATGCCATCGTACTGATTATTATGAATAATGTTTATGTAAAAAAAAAGGGTAAAAAAAATATCGTAGGACATTACACACAGCGCCATCTGACACCAAACCAAGCAACAGCTTGTACTATGGAACTCAGATAACTGATAGGATACTTATGTACCTTTTTTTGCAAATATTTGTTTGTACCGCAAAATGTTTGTCCTGGGGTGGAAATCAAACCCACGCCAGTTCTTAAAGGAGATATACTGCTAATGAGCCAACAGGGCCGCCAAATATAGACAGTACCTTGATGACGCGGTCGCGGCCTGCGGTGCACATCCGTCCCGTCGCTTCGTCTACGAACAGCGAAGCGACTGCATGCTTCATGTCGTGGAATGACGCTAGCGATTCCCGCCTGAAATCGCGAGAGAATTTTTTACTTTTTTTTTTTTAATGTAAAAGTAATTAGACGAACGATACGCTCTCCTGAGCCTCGATCACGAACGACTTGCGAAAAAGTATTCGTATCGACATCGACAAAAATTTATAAAATAAATAAATAAATATCGTAGGACATTACACACAGCGCCATCTGATCCCAAACTAAGCAAAGCTTGTACTATGGGAGTCAGATAACTGATAAAATACTTAAATACTTTTTTTTTTGTAAATACATACTTATAATACATACAGTACACCCAGACACAGAACAAACATTTGTTTTATATCACAAAATGCTTGTCCTGGGTGGGAATCGAACCCACGCCCCACAGCTCTTGAAGCAGACATGCTACCAATGAGCCTACAGGAAAAAACACACAAAAAAATCAAACACACAAATTACACACAAGAGCCATCTGACACCAAACTAAGTAAAGCTTGTACGATGGTAGTCAGATGGTGGTGGTGGTAGATGGTAGAGATGGTAGATGAAATTTGTATGAGTTTTGTACAGCTTTCTATGCTATCGAGGACTCGATACATTTACGATACGAATTCGAAAAATTTTCGTGATCGAGGCTCTGAAGACAAGAGATAACGCATGCCCATGACCATTGCAGCGATACACAGAGTAGCAAAACAAAGTCAGAGGCATCGCTACTTTAGTTTGGTCATTAATATGAGACTTTCGATGGTTAGTCTTATTAGTCTTGTAATTTCAGTATCCTTGAAACCTTGAAAAACATAGTACAGTTTACTCTCACACTCTTTGCCCACAAAATATATTTTTTAACCGACTCAAAAAAGGAGGAGATTCTCAATTAGACTGTATGGTTTTTTTTTGTATGTATGTTTCGCGATCATTCCGCCAATTATGAATCAATTTTGATGATTTTTTTTTTGCAAATCACAGGTACTACTTCAGAGTCAGAGGTGGTTCCACATAAGTTTAACGAAATCGATTGAGCGGTTTTTAAAAAATCAACAAAAATCTGCAGATTGTATACATCGATGATATTTTCGTTTACGCCGAAACCTCGCTGTTTCATTGGAGCAATGCGTTCAGTTGGCCTAAGAGTCATGGAGTCGGTTTTTTTTAATTGTAAATTTATACTTGTAAGCGTATACATACGGCTCATGTCTGAGGGTTTCATAGCAGGCGGTGCAGACTCGCTGCGGGAATTCGAAACCCATGACGGGCAACGGCAACCGGTGCGGCGAGCACGTGCCGCAAACTGCCGCGCCGCACCACCTGCAGTGGTGCTGCCGCAGACCTATGCAACAAAGTAATTATACAGTTACAGACTAAAAAATTAACAAATTTCATTACGTTCAACAATACATACAAAAAGAAATAAAAAATTAATCAAAGAAAGAATAAAAAGAGAGAAATAAATTTTATGTCACATAATTTCTCTCTAACAATAATACTATTTCTACGAGTTTGATTGTCTAAATATTATAGATAACTCACCCAGTTGTTTCTTCTCCATCATGGCGCGTACGTTCCATATAAATGGCGCGCGGCAAATCTGACACAGATCAGACTCCTTCCAGGCGGGAGTTTCGCGCCGTCGGACACCCATCTCCCACATGCCGAGTGCTCCATCCTCGCCAGCCGATATGAGCCGCTCACAACCGCCCACATACCAGAGACCGGTTACCTTGTTACTGAGGAATAGAGCTAATTTTTACATGGGCAATTTTTTTTAATGTTTTACAGTGTAGGTATTTGACTACAGCTCACTTGATGTTAAGTGACGGTGTGGTCGATAGTAAAGCACACCAAGCCTTGAATTGAACTGGCTCTCAAGTTAGGCTGCTGGAACACACCGTTAGATGCTTGGCAGCAAATTTTCAACTTGATAGTGGTAGCTAGCCAGCCGAGTACTAGAAAGTATCCTACTACCATGCTGTGGCTTTCTCACGACGTTTTCTTTCACCGGCAGCTCAAGCTCATTGTTGGGGTTTGAACCCACGCGCTAACCACTGAGCTATCATCGCTGCATATCCTACAATATGTATATTCTTTGTAGTTAAAGATTTGTTCTTGTACTTTATAATTACTCATGAGCACAGATAATATGGTACTTGAACTTATAAGACAAACTAATAAAATATTTTTTCTATACTAGGCAAGCGTGCTGCTCCGTAGACCGCATCTTCGCTTAGCATCAGGCGAGATGGCGGTCAAATGTGAAACTATTTGTTATTTCACATATTAAACATTTAGAAATATGTAATTTACATCCTGAATTTACACTTTTCCGAAAAAAATATTAGTATTCAGCACGATAGCAGCTAAAACAAACGCACCGCTGCTATAATAATAAGAAAAGAAAGAGAGAGAAAAAGGTGGGTTTTAAATATTTTCAAAGAACTTACCTGTGCCCTTGTAGTTCATAAGCTGTTCCTTTTTGACCTCCTATGTCCCACACTATAATACTTTGATCGAAGGAACCGCTGAACAGTAGTTGGGGTATTGGAGCCCAGTTCAAGACCCTCACAGATCTGAAAATTGGGTAGTAATTATGATAAAAAGATAGTAAATATATAATATTGTTTTAATTCTCGGTTCGAAGCAAATGTTTTGTTATACACCACTATTATTGAATTACTAGAAAAAAAATTATGACGGTATCTAATGGTATAACTGAGCCCATCTATGAAAGAAAACTTGAAAAATCGACGTCGAAAAATTATCCACAAAAAAAAGGTGATTCTTGGTTATTATTCTACCTGTAGGCTTTTACCAAAACCTAGTACGTCGCAATTTCATTCATAAATCACGTGGCGTTGGTTACCGCCAGCTGGTCCGGTGATAGTATTATTTTGTAGTACCTAAATGAGTAAAATTTTTGGAAATCCTGTCTAAAATTATGGAAAAATTTTAGACAGGATTTCCAAAAATTTTGACTAGTAATGACTTTAGCATTAGGTATGAAGTAAACAAAAATTTTGATTGCACATTTACGATGTCTTACTCGGTGTAACTCGGTCTTACTCGGATATTACCCATGAATTTTTTTCTAATAATACAAAACTAGTGTATTGTGAATTCACGATTCAACAAAATGTACGTCTTTAAACGTACCTACATTGTACACGTAGGTACAGTATAATACTGAAAACTTGTTAATGTAGTTAGAAAATGACACCATCATTATGTATTGCTGCACCATTATGTAAAAATATTATGCTAGGCTATTAAAAAAATCGTCAACGAATGAATCCTAAAAAACTCCGAGTAAAATTAAATGTGTCCGTACTTTTCTACAGCCGCCCCTAATCGAGCATATTTAAATTACTCTAATTTTAAACAAATAAAAACATAATTAAATGCAAACAAAAGAAATATACGACAACGGTACCTACAGCTAGAGCGGATCATACATATTTCGCAAACGTCAACTGCGGCTTAATTTTTTACAATTAAATGGCCATAAACGTCGCCCATGTTTTTTCGAAAACTTGAACAGATTGTTAAAATTACATCGCCTACTATAAAAACAACAAGGTTTCTTCTTCAACTTAACTCAACTCGTCAGATTTACGCATGGAAAGTTTCGTAAAAACAGAAAATATTATTCATACAATGAAATGCGTCAACATCGACGTGTGAATTCTGCTGATCCTAACCTTATAAAAATGGTTGTTGACCAATAGCTTACCACAGTCTTTTAATTTATCAAAGAGTAATGAAACGCAGTTTCCCCGGCGCTACCATAATTTCACACGGCGGTCAGACAGGCGGCTCTGACATAGTACGCAAACTGCCAAGCTCAAATGGGAGTCAAACGTCAGTCGAATGCACTCTCATAGGAGGGCAAAGGTCTCTACGGAGCGCCCCCAATCAGTCGCCTAACAAATCCGGTAACAAATCTCTTGGACCCCAAGTCACAAGCCTAGTGCTTAGCTTGGTTAACTGATTTACATTTATATATTGATTTGTATCTTTGATTAACTGAGAAATATTTTTTTTGTTTGAAAAAACTTTATATTCTGTACTCTTTTTTGTAGTATAAATTACCTTTATCTTATTATACATCTTAACAACAATGGTTTAGCTGTTATTGAGTTTAAAAAAATTCATACTGTTGGATACGTACAACGCTAATTTTAACATTCATATAGTGAACTAGCGGTCCGTCCCGGCTTCGCACAGGTGGACATACTCAAGGATAATGTAGCATTATAATAGTGAAAGAATTTTTGAAATCGATCCATTACTTTCGTTCTCCATTACTTAAGTTTTTTTGTTAACATAACATACAAAAATACAAATCTTTTTTCTTTATAATGCTAGTGTCAGCAGTGTGTGTGTGTGCCGACTCTTACTCCATTTTTTCTTATCTTCACTTACCCTGTATGTCCTTTCAGAGTGGTGACTAGTGTAGCTCCATTATTATCTAGCTTCAGCATTGTTATCTGCCCGCTGTAGTCGCCCACAAACGCGTATTTTGACTGCGAGTCGAATCTGATACATGCTCAGGATAACATATCATATTACTTCCTATTCAAAACCAGTATTTTTACACATGCTAATGCTAGTTCTACAACATGCATTTGGTAAACATAAATAGAAACTCTTTATTTGTGCATCCAAGAATTTACTTTTGATTATTAAATCCATTTCTTTGCGAGTACTCTAATGACAATAATATAATCGTATGATCTTCTTAGGGCTCCGTACCCAAAGGGTAAAAACGGGACCCTATTACTGAGACTTCGCTGTCCGTCCGTCCGTCCGTCTGTCACCAGGCTGTATCTCAAGAACGGTGCTAGCTAGACAGTTGAAATTTTCACAGATGATGTATTTCTATTGCCGCTATAACAACAAATACTAAAAATAAAATAAAATAAATATTTAAGGGGGGTTCCCATACAACAAACTTGATTTTTATATATAATGGTACGGAACCCTACGTGCGCGAGTCCGAATCGCACTTGGCCGATTTTTTTTTTATTATGGTGACAGGTTTGGTGTTTCATCACTGCTCAAATCTGTAGAGCTAGATTATAATTATATACTCTCTGTCATACATCCTAACCGGGATGTCAGTGCAGAACTCATCGCGCTTCGCCCCGCGCCCTCCTCCGACTTTGATAAAATATAACTGTGCCTGTAGAAAAATGTAGCTCAACTGTACTCTGGTTATACATTCGTTTTTCCCAACAGTAAAAATATAGGTCAACAGAAAAGACTGGAGTAACTAAGATTCAATAAAGGTAGCAACCTAATTATTCCCACAACTTTTTAGTTGTTTGACCTCAACTAACCTGATGTTAAGTGAAGGTGTGGTCGAAGATGATAAAAAAGCACACCTAGCCTGGAATGGAACTGGCTCTCAAGTGAGACTGCCGGAACACACCGTTTGGTGTTTGACGCCAGATTTTCAACTTGAGGGTGGTAGCTAGCGAGCCGAGTACTATAAAGTACAAAGCTCAAAGTTCTGTGTATTGCTGCAATGGACATGGGCATGCGTTAACTCTTACCACCAGGAGAGCGCATCGTTCGTCTCATTACTTTTATATAAAAAAAAAAAAAAAAAAGTACACTACCACCATTAGACATTTTTTCTAATCAATTTTAAAGAGCTTTTTCCCTGAGGCGAATATGTCGCTCTGTAAACATAGCTTATAGGTACATACAATTTAAATTCTAAGGTTAGATTATAAAGCATTCTGGCCGCGTCTGAGAGAGGCTCGGACTCGATATAAAAGTACTTTATCACATTTCCTTTTAGTGACAAAAACTATTTCTATTTACTTGCTTATCATAGAGATCGGTTTATCCATTTAGATGTGATGACTCACGACGAAATGGCAATTAGACGGAGAGACAGGTAAAGATAAGGAATAGTCTCACATTTACAATTAGTGTAATTACGATTAAATCTATAACAAGCTCTCCAATTATAGGACACCTATGTATTCCACCAAAATGGTAGCGTAAATAAAACAACGATGATGACGTCAGCATGTGACATTGCATCATATTCCATCGCCTTGGGAATGATAAAAGACCTTGTAACTTTATCAGACTATGTATGACTCATACCCTCGCTCAACAGTGATCCTGAAATGATTTTCTTTGCACATAAATTTGTTATGACACTTTCGCATCAACAAATGGAGAGACGTTGTATTACGTCTTGTAAAAATTTCAATGCAAATTGACATCCCGTAATTATCAGTAGTTGTAGAAGACTACATTGCAATGTTAGATTTTTATTCTCAATCTGCACAAATAGGATAAGCGAATGTAGCTAATGAACATCTGGCCTAGGTACATACGCTTATGCACTGTTACCGACTGTCATGTTTGTGTTTTATTATTAATACTGTAAGTCTATGATGTTAAGGAGTTAGTCCGTCTGGTTAACACTGGCGTGTCTATATGTCTGTGTAATATTCTGAAGCAGGGGGGGACACGTGAGTCGGTATTCGATAAAAACGGGCGGGCAACGGCAAGTAGAACTGCTGGCGATGTTAAATCGCCGAGTAATAGACATGCTCAAAATCAGATGACATGATAGTTTCTTGACAGCGCAGGCTATATTATGTAATGTATATATTGTATACTAGCGGACGCCTCGCGGTTTCACCCGCGTTCCCGTTCCCGTGGGAATATAGGGATAAAAAGTAGCCTATGACACCCGGGGATAGTATAGCTTCCCAACGGTGAACGGTAAAAGAATTTTTGAAATCGAGCCAGTAGTTTCGAAGTCTATTCAATACAAACAAACAAATCTTTCCTCTTTATGATAGGTAGTTTAGAAAAAGGCAAATGTGTGTTTGTTAGTCAAAAAAGAAGGCAAGTAAATGAATAAAATATCTCAACTTTGAATGAGACATAGTTTTGGTATCCTAAAATTATGTATGGTTCCAGAACATTCCTGAAATTTCAAATAAAAGGATACTGTAAAGCAGTACACCACGCCTCGAACGAGTACCCTCCGATCCTGCGCCCCGTCTCACTGCAGTGGTATGAGAAGAATTTGTCCCGACTCACAGAGAGCACCCATTCACAACTCAGCGAGAACACAACTGCTGTGACACGAGCTGTATGCGCTAGATATTCACGAGTCTGGGGAAAACGAAGCAATTCTTATAACAATTTTTGTTACAAAAGAAATAGATTTGTTCTGTGTCTGGGTGTTCTGTATGTATCATAAGTATGTATGTATTTACAAAAAAAAATTATAAGTATTCTATCAGCTATGTGGTTCCTGTAGTACAAGTTATACTTAGTTTGGGGCTAGATGGCACTGCGTATAAAGTCTTACGATATTTATTTTTTTATTTCAGATAGGCAAAAGGTGGTCTTATAAAAAAGAAATCTCTGCCAGACTATCCAATATAATATATGTATATTGAGATCAAGTTTGAATTTTCGCAAGTTGAATTTTTTTTATCATGTTTATTATACATCATATGTAAATTAATCAGTAAAAAAATGATTAGACAATAGGTATAAATGTGCATATGTATATGTACGTACATACATATATGTACAATTATAGACTATGTAAAGATTTGTTTTTGTTATCAATAGTTGAAAAAACCTTTGTGAGAGTTAACATAGGTAGTAATTGATTATTCCTAAGATACAGAGTCAAACAAAAGAATAAGTGGCAGACCTTGTAAAAACCTTACTTATTCAACCTTGAATAACATTGAAAGAATCTTATCAGAAAGACCTGTACCTGTCTTTGTTAAAGAAGTAAAAATATTATGCATACTTATGTTGTATCTATATAGTTACTTTGAGGCATACTAAGCTAAAACAGAGTCACTATACTCATCATAATGAAAAACTTTTATTATGAGCACATCTCAGCAATTCTGGAATATGAAATCAGCTGTTCTATAAAAAAATGTTATCTTTTGACCAAATAAATGTATGGAGCAACTGAATTTTTCTTTTAGTCTAAAATGCTTGATTTTTGTTAATTACAGTAGGATATTATGCACATAGTGCCATCTCACCCCCAACTAAGAAAAGCTTGTACTATAGGAACCAGATAACTAATAGAATACTTAAATACTTTTTTTGTTGTAAATATTTACTTACAATAAATACAGAACACCCAGACAAAAAATTAACATTTTTTTGTAACACAAAATGTTTGTCCTGGGTGGGAATTGAACCCACACCCAAAAGATCTTGTCCATAATGGTTATATGCCAACCAGATTGTCAAATTGTTGTCTAAAGGTTGGCAAAATGCCAAAAGATTAAATCAGACTTCTGAGAAAAGATGAAAAAAAAGAGACACTCAGACCAACAATCATAATATGCAAAGAAGTAATACTTACAGGATTTATTCTATTGCAATCTTGAGTGAGAGTGAATGCTGAAACGGTTCCATTTTCTTGACCAATGAACAGTTGTCTTGTTTCTGGTGTGTAAAACATGGATGTGCAACCCGAGGGCATGTATTGACAGATGCTTGGCCAGTACTGGCCCGAGTCACGCTTTAACCACACTCGTACTGTCCTGATATATACAAAATAAATGTTTACTTGAGCGGACAGACATACTTTTATATGTATTGTAAGTTGATTTATATGTTACTTCATAAGTGTAAAGAAGAAACTGTAAGAATGGTACCAATTTTGTGTTATACACAAATAGGTACTTTGATATTTTTGAATGTGACAAAACTTGCAATTACTTTCTTATTCTTAGTGATTTATTTTGTACTTGATAGTGATGGGACATACTGAAGATTTCAACAGGTGCTGAAGGTTTCCCAGGAAGATGTAATAACGAAATACACATAATACCTACTTGGATAGAATTTCTTATAATACCTTTGACATTTTATGGTAACAGCAGTACACTGAACAAGGTAACAAAACAAAGTCCAGGGCCATTGATAAATAAGACGTATTTAAAAATTTACTATCGTACTCATCACGAAAATCTCTTGATAAGTTATACAGGCAGAAAAGCAAAAAGAGACGGTAGATAGATATAAAATTTCATAACTTTGACAATTGATTGAAGATATATTTGCATAATGTTCTAAGGTGAACAGAAGTGCTGTTTATGTTCTGTTACTAAACAATTCGATAGAGGTGAGTGAAATCTCGCTTACTTATCATCACAGACGCTAATTACACCGTCCTCTCCAGGTATGACCACCGCGGCGTTCACATCGTCTGTGCAGCCTTCCAGTTTGTTTAGAAGTGCCGGTTTCTTTGTTGTACAAAACCTATCGTTAGGTGTTCTAGGGGCAGGCTTGATTTCAGCAGCCATTATCTCGTTTTACGTAGCAAAATTCGCAAATAAACACAATGTATTCAACAGACACTTTTTGACTTTTCTCTGCGAAAAGAAAACGTCATAATAATTATGACATTTTTTTTTTAATATTTTTATGTTTACTCCATCGGGCAGACTAAAGCTATAGATTCATACTGCCTTGTTTTCGGTTTTTGCAATTTATGTCTAACATCTATAGTGACAGTCAAAGTTCAGCGTTGGTGTTGGTCAAGTCCAGTCCAGTCCGTGCCAATCAAAATCATTCATGTCTTAATAAATTATAAAGCCTTAGTTGCGACTTTTATCATCGATGATCGTAGTTCGTATTTTAGGCAACAATGTTGTTGACAAAGAATATATACGTCAGAGAGTAAAAATAAAAGGTCGTGTGTGAAATTATAGATACGTATATTATAACAGGCGAAGCCAGGTTATAAGTACCGATGATACTTTTAATCCAAAGTGGCTATGCTAACAGCCACATATAAATAATAACTTTACTAAGCTTCATGTAGAAATCATATTTCACCACATTATTTCACTTTCCCACACTCTCCCTTGTAATTAGGCATTTTATGAATAAAACACTATTTTTATAAATAAACAATCGAAAAATCACTTGTTTTGGAAAAAATATCGGGACATAATAATAGGACGATACGAGTATTTATGCGTTCTCCCGCCAAAATTCTGACAAATTTTGATGTAACTTAAATGATTGGCGTTGTCATAGAAATTGGCATTTACTTGTTCTTCTTTCTTTCTTTGGTTTTGGCGTCGCGTTTTAGCATTTGCCAGTGTCAAGTAATTATATATTTTCAAGTTTCAAAAGTTAAATAAGTGCCATCGTAGCTAGTTTTAGTCAAAGTCGTCTTTGTCAAGTCCAGTTCGTGTCAGTTAATTCCAGTCATGCTTTAGTAAAGTAGTGGCAACTTTACTACAAAGCTTCGATGGAGTTTTGGAAGCAACACGAAAACTCATGTTTCACCACATTATATCATTTTCCCACACTCGCGCTTGTAATTCGGCACTTTATGAATAAAACACCACCATTTTTATGCATAAACACTCGACAAAACACTAGTTTTGGAAAAAAATACAACGGTGCGACACGACTCTTCCCGCGTTCCCGCCAAAAACCTACTTGTTCTTTGTTGTATATAAGATATTTATGGCACTTTGTTAATTCTGCAAGTATTAAAATATTTTTACATCATGTCTCGTGATGAAAACAACTCTAATTATAAATGATAGGCGCACTCAGCCTGCTAAAGTCACTTAGCGCTTATCAAGGTTTAGCCAGAGTAGTTGTGGCTTTACTGGAAAGTATATACTACATACTAAATTTTGGAAACAACTCGAAATTACGTTTTTAACCAAGTATCACTTGCTTACGCGTAATAAAATATATTACCGCACCCAAAAAATATATAATGTACATATTGAAGCCTGCTTCATACAAACACGACGTGCTCAAATCGTAAACGTTATCATAGCTGCTACCGTAGACTGCGCCTAAAATCAATCTAGATCGTTAGAATAAATAACATTGATCGCATAGCACAATTCAGATTGACCGTTTGCGAGCTGTTATCAAAACTATATTTGTAAACTTTTACTTAATGTCAGAAAGCTTCCATAACTTTGTCTATGGTTCACGCGTCTTGTAAATGTTGCCCTACTTTGAAATTACCTTAATTAACAGGAAAATTTAATGTCCTTTTGTGTATGATAGGGGTGAAGAATCAAACTCGGTGTGACTTGGTCGATAGTTATGGTAGATGAAGACACTTGACATGGATTGTATCGGTGTCTGGTATGAAATTACTTCTTTACCAATTTATTAATTTGTTATTAAACAATCTATGTACCTGCGTTATATATACATATTTGTGTCTTTATTGATAATTTAAATCAGGAAATGATCTATTGAAGATACTTGTTTGATTGGTAAAATGACTAAATTAATGTATTTTATTAACCGTAAGGATAGGAAAATTGAAGTTATATAGTATTAAACACTCAATGTCATAGACAAGACGCTTTGTTTTCCCAACTCCCTTTGATTTGAAGTGTCAAAATGAACGAATTGTCGTTTGAAGTAAACAGTATGGATATTTGCCAATAGAATTATTTACAAAAATATGGTTAAAATCATTTAGCAGGAGTCGCATACAAGTGTTTAATTTACAGCAGTAAAAATGTGGCCAATGCTTCTCAATCTAACACGCGACGAATGCCGCCTTACGCTCCGTAGACTTGGTATAAAAATCTAGTGAAGAATGGCTTTCATTTTCCCTCCTATGCTTTTCTCAATTTATGTTTCAATGGTTGAGGCTAATTCATAGCTGAAAATGTGATAATTGTGTCAAATATTTTAAGCTGTATTTCTTTTGTTTGTAGAACTGGAAGCCTACTCGAATATGGTAAATGTGTTTAGAGCACAAGGAGCATTAGAAGACAACAGAAAAAAACTACTGGAGGAACTGCGCGCCGTCTTACATATAAGCCATGATCGGCATAGTGCTGAAGCTCGCCGCGTGTCTAATGATCAGTTGCTAGCTACTATTGCTGAACAGTAAGATACAAATTAAGAAATAATGTTCAAGATTCTTGATTTATTTTTAAACACATTTGCACACAGTCAAAGATGGCTGTACCTGCCTGGAGCTCTAATCTATTAGCATATAGATGATCATATGAGCGCAAATAAGTGTTTCAGTGTATAGTTTTCATACTAGAACAAATTCAAACTAAATATTTTTTCTATTTCTGTAAACATTTGTTATTTTTGTGTAGTTTATAAAACCTTGTGTTCCTAAATGCAAAGTGACTCTGCAGGTGGTACAAGCATAGGTAAAGAGCATTTGGGATAAGTATTTGAATGTTTAGGCTGTTACAGAAGTATTTTATAAGTTTATAAATTTGACAGATAACCTAAAAGGTATGAAATGTCAAATAGTTTTTGATGATTAAAAAAAGTTAAAAACTTTTTTTAAGAAAAAATATATTCTCATTTGCCAAAATATGAAGATAATTATTTCTGGGAATTGTTGCAATGATAATGGAGAAGCATTATGTCTTACTATCATATACTTTTCAAAATATTGAGAACTGATACATACATATTTCATTTTATACATTTTCAATTATTTTTATATTTTTATACAATAAACTGAAATAAATGTACCACTAATTTTAAATCGAATCACCAATACAAGGAATAAACTTAATTGACTTTAATTTTATAAGCTTTAAGCTATAAGCTTAAATTGTATGCTGCAATGGTTAAACTAAAAACTGGTTAAAAATGAAAAAAAAAATGCATACTCTAAAGTAGCCACTCTTAAACTAATCTTTTAACTAAAAATGTTAGCTATTTATTACAATAAATTTAGTTTAAAAAATGTTAGACTAAATGTTTTAAACTTATGATAGTTTAAAGCTTAAATTTTTTATAGGTTATCAGGTCCAAATACAGGGCTAGGATGGATAAGCGAGGGTCGGAGACGAGTGCCATTGCTTCCTCGTGGAGTCCCACAAACAGTCTACACAGAGATTGCGGATAAAGCTGCTGAAATAGCTGCAGCTGGTAACAAAGAGCTCCAGAAGAGACTGGAAGAGAAACTCATAGCTCCAAAGTCAAGTGAGGAAGAGACACAAAATGTTGAAGCGCTAACTGCAGAAGATACTTTAAGCTCAAGTGAAACTATGGATGAGGTTGTGTGTCCACCTATTGCAATGGAAGACCAAACACTAAAGGTATTAAAGATCTCTGCAATTGGAACAAAAATTAAAAGAAATCATTTTTTTTTATTGTTCGTGTTTTATACTGCACATTTCTATCTGGGATTGAATGAGCCTTGAACAAAAATGTGTATTACTAAACTCTACATGTAAACAATTTTTAATATTGGTGTGCTCATATGTACATCCCACTAATATTATAAATATGAAAGTTTGAATGGATGGATGGATGGGTGTTTTTTACTCTTTTATGCAAAAACTACTAAATGGATTTGGATTGGAACATAGGTTACTTTTTGTCCCGAAAACATGTAGCGGGTAACACTGCAGGGTGCAGCTAGTAATAAATAAAACATTACCCTCCTTGGGCATTGGGCTAAAAACTGTAAGTGAAATCACACAATAAAGAAAATAGATATTTTGACCTTACCATAATTGAGTTGACCATAAAGATTAAGGTAATATATACATAGTGTGCCCAATTTCATTCTATCTCAAATCATTCTTCAAAATTTTACAATACTTACTCTTATGTAATTAGGCATTGAATCACACCATTCAAGGCTAAGTTTTATATTAAAGTTTATTTTATTTTATATTAGATGGGCTTGCGTTTGACTTGGTTTTATGTGTCGCCTGGGAAAAGCAGCTTGTGTTAATTCATCCAATAAAAACTATCTGCATTCTGAATTCCATATAACCATAACAGTGTGAGGAAATAAAAAATACAAACAAAAAAATTATATTTCAATAGTCATGAGATTCTCTTTTCTAGCTATGGGACACTGAGCTGATAACTCGTAAACGTAAAGTACCAGAGGGGGGCGCCATGCCTGATGACATCACAACACCAGTGAAGAGCATGCGAAACATACCAGTCAACACCAATCAGAAACACCTGGACCTCACAAAGATTTACACAAAATTTTCACAACCAGCTACAAGTATGTATGACTTCTTGGAAATGTGTGACTTAAATTGTGGTACATACAGTAAAATTTCAAATGAAACTTGTCAAATTGATCTTGTTTTGTTTGCCATACTTTTTCATTGGAAGTTTTGCTGTATGGGCAAAACGTTCCTATTTCAATGTTAGATTATGTGTATATTATAAGTCACAATAAATTAATACATATGTATTTTGTTGCGTCTTTTGGTAAAAAAATGTACTGTACTTGTTTTTACAGTATAAAGATATATTGCCATATTATTACAGGTAAACCGGCAAGCCAATCAAAACACTCATACAATCAAGTAAGCAAAGTATCGACAAGTAAATCAAACCAACCACACGCGCCTCGCTCAGCACCACATAAACAGAGAGCGCCCAAAGCTCCAAAACAAACAAAATCTCGAGGGAGAAAATCCAAACAAGAATTAGCACCACTCTCACCTAGCAAACAGTACAATCCAGCGTCGATGCAACTAGACTACGCTGGCCCCCCAAATACGTTCCAAGCGAGTTACGCTCAGGCCGTGCTTGGAAGCAAGCCCAAACCTGATTTTGATGATATAAAGTCGAAGTCATCTACCGGAATGATGGTCGATTCCCCCACGATGCAGCTTCTCACGCAGCCCGCCACAGTCCCTCATGAACTAGAGGTTCCAGAGACACCTCCCGATGACGTCACTTCCTTACAAGCTCAAAGCGCACCACCACCCAAAGTCACAGTAGGAAAGCAACACATTATAAAAGCTCGCCCCGAAGTCACACCAGACAAAAAACCGAGTGACGTTAAAATTTTGCAGAAACCGATGGAAGGCATCAAAGTACTGTCAAATAGGCAAATCATGGTCGCACCCACTTCGGTGCAAAAAGTTTTAAGCGCTCCGCCGCAGAAAGTATTGAGTACACCGGCAAAACTCGTCACTACCAAAGTTATCGGTTCGGTACCTAAAACGCGCACTCCCAGTGCACCAGCTAAGATGGAACAGATGATCGTCGTATCGAAACCTACACCCGACAACAGGAACATGGCCAGCTCGAGGCTTATAGTGACGTCAGCGGTGAGCACGAACGTGAAAGAACGCACTTCCGAAAGCGTGAGCAATGTCGCACGACTCACTGAGAGCCTCACTCCTAAAGGCATTCCTGCCACAGATCTGAAAGTATCCGCGAAGGCATTAGTGCTCAATCCGAAGGGACAAAAAATGGTGGTGGTGCCCTCCAAAGCTCGAACGAAACCGGGCACCGAGCCCGATCGAAAGTTACCGCTCCTACATTTTAGGAGCATTCCTACGACTATGAAATTAATGCCCGTCAGTCAATCCGTACAGCCGGTCGCCAGATCGTCGACCGTAACCGTGCTATCGAAACCGACCAGTTCGCTTCAGTCTACGCCGAAAATTATCGGTATGGAGACGATAAAAACTGCCAATCTGGCGGACATAGTGCCTGTGAAAGGGCTCACTCCTGTCACAACTCCCAAAATCACGAATCCCATAGTTAGACCGTCCAGTGCCAAAGGAAACGTGATAGTCGTGCAAAAAGGGACGCCGATAGGGAAGGCTCTAACTTTCGCGAAGAACGGAAACGACATGTCCAAAATTATTATGGGGAAAAATGTAACACAGCTGTTGCAAGCATCGAAGTCAGAGCACCCAGACGTGGGCAAGCCGTCTGGGAACGTTATAGTGTTGGAACTGAACAACGAACAGAGCGGGCGGCCTACTACTATGTCGGAGATACTGGACAGCCGCGCACCGACTGCCAGCGCGCGCCTTGGTGATAAGCCGACGCACATAACTCCCGATACGCCTGTCTTATTCGACACGCAGCTGACAGAAGAGACTTGCAATACGAACAGTCTCGACTCCACAGTAGGCAGCATCACGCCTATGGAGGAAGGCATCTCGATCATGGAAAAAGACGAGACAAAATCCCACTTCGGTAAAGATTCCGAGGGCGCAAAGGACTCGTCGAGCGTCACTGATTGGGAGATGGAGCTCGACACAGTTTCCAGGAAGGACAAGGATGACGATAAACTGAACTCGCTACATTTGGACCTCGGCATGTCGAGCGACAGTGACGGCGAGTACATGGGCACCGGTCGCAAGAGGAAAAGCAAGCACTCGACGCAGCCGCGTCAGCACACGCCGACTAGCGGTAAGACCATCGCGTGAACTAAAATTTTGTTCGTGACTTTTTTTTTTATTCAATTGTGATACGTTTTTAGGGGAGAGCGGCGGAGCGTTTAGCAGCTCGAGCGCGATGTCGCTTGCGACGCGCACGCTCCTCAGCCAGCTGCAGGACGAGGGCTCCTCGAGCAACGATTCATCGTTCGCGCTGAAAATGAAAGCCTCTGAGCGCGCGAAGCACGCCGACACTAAACTGGACAAGGTGGAGAGTGACGAGCTCACCAAAGCTAAAGAGAAGTTATCGGAGAAGGTGGCGCGCTCGCAGCAACGGCGGATAGACGTGTACAGCACGGCGATAGCGCCCTCTGATATAAACCTGGACTCGTTTGCGTATTTGGACGAGACCATGATGGCCGGAGACGATGTTTTCGCGGGGGAGGAGGTGAAGGCGGGCGGGCGGGAGGTGCGACGCGAGCAGGCGCTCGACGACCAGCTGCGCCGGTTGCTCGGCGAAGACTGCGCCTCTGCGGACTCGCCTGGCAGTGAAACATTAAACAAATAACGAGCGGCCTCCCCTAGGTTTAATGTGTTCATGATCGAAGACTCCAGTGATGAACTCGACTGAGCTCGCATTTAACCAATATGGTGACTTTGAGAACTACTCGTTGAATTTTTCGGGAAGTGATAATTATATCAGTGTCGGTTTACTGAAGAGGCTAACAGAAAGTAAGTGCGCCAGTGTATCGCTCGGGACGTAAAGGTTTGGGTGTCTAAAATGGCGCCTGTGCATGCCACTGCCATCTAAATGTCTTAAGATAGAGATACTAGTAGCTGTCTGCGATATTCCTGCAATAAAATTCGTATAAATTTCTTAATGTAAAGATCTGATTGTGATGAAGTTATGAACTTAAATTAGGTATAGGGTCCAGTATACACCAGGACCCTTCAGAACCCTATATAAGGTCAGGTAAAGTGAATAGATTTATAAATTGACTAAAGACTATTTTATAGCATAGGAAAGTTCATTGAAAGTTCTCTCATGACAAATGGGTAAACAAGTTATTGATAGTTTAAAGTTTCCTAGCGCATGATTTCAAACATGTAAGCAAAGTAAGTACTAGCAGACCATTGGCACGAACGGACAGCTATCAAATTTTATTTCATTTTTTTTATAGGTTCTGGAACAATTGAGACAGACACTCTTCTGATGGAAAGAGATAACACTTGTCCATGACTATTGCAGTGATACACAAGACTTAGAGTAGCAAAACAAAGTCTAGGGCATTGCTCTTTAACACTCATTACTTAGATGATAACTAAATGGTCAGTCTCAAAAACCCTGTAATTTCGCTAGCTGTAAGTACCCTTCAAACCGGAACGCAGTAATGTTCGCACACTACTGCTTCGCGGCAAAATATCTGGTACTGCAGTGGTACCTGCCTAGATGACCTGCAAAGGAAATCTACCACCAAGTAAAGTTTTTTCTATCTACTGCACATTTTCTTGGCTAGAAAATAGTTAATATTTATCTGTTGGCTATAGAATACCTGCATAATAATTAAGGCCAAACATTTTCAATATGATTCACCATATAATTTAATGCAGCTATAAATAATGTCACATTCGTGTATTAATCTTGTACCAGCCTATTTGATTGAAACATTATTACTAAATATAACACTTAAAATTACAGTATTATGACGCTCAAAATGATTTTTGAATATGAAATACTTATATCATGCACACACTCACAAGAGTCCTAAAGTGCTTGTGAGTGTGAAATCAAAAAGTGATTGATTGATTGATGTAAAATAAATGTTAAAACTAATGACCAAATAATAATTTCTAGAACATTTTGGCATCGTTTTTATGCTTATTTTGTAGATATTTTTTCAGGGGAAATATACTAATTATATTAATCTTGTGACGTAAGATTACTGTCAGAGATTGTAAATTGAAAATTGCTTAAAAAATATGGTGTATGAACCGAAATGATGTGACGAAAGGATTATAAAAATATAAAATTGTGGCAAAATGTAGGCCCTATACCAAATAGAAAATTATCTAAGCAATAATTTGATGGAAGCTGCACATTGCTCTTAATCTTCTCTTTAGAGGTAGCCCAAGGAGGAACCCAAGGAGACTGTCAGTTTTGTAGAAAAGTGTGAATTGGACGTTTACTGTGTAGTTCATCAATAAATCATACATCAATAAATTAAGGATTTATTGATGACACTTCAGTTCACAAGTTAAATAATTGAAACAAAGTGCGGCAAAAAACCTTCATGAAGCTTCTATATAATATACATAGTGCAATTGGATATTTGTTTATAATCATGGTTAAATCGTGACTTGTACTAAAGGGGTTACTGCCGAGAGGAGTAATCAATGCTTATTAAAACATTTACTATTCTAATCATTTCTATTTCTATGGATGCAACTCATAAAAAAAAGTGTTCCATACATTTGGGCTAGATAAAAAAAACGTCAGCTGTTACGGAAAAAGTGATTCTTTTTCTATAGAACTGTTTTTTTATGGTTTCAGAGTGCCATAGTGAAAGTTGTTCAGTTTGAGTACAGTGCTCCCCTTTTAGCTTAGTATATATACCCCAAACTTACGACCCTATATTTTCTCTACAGAATCTTCGCCAATCAAACTAAGTTTGATGGTTCTATTTCATTAAACCAAAAAAGATCCGAAATCAATTTATTTCTTAACTTGAAATCTATAGTAATGTATATTTTGAAAATAATTAACCAGTTTCCTATTATGATCGAGAAGGATTAGCAGTCCATTAAAGGTAGACACTCTTGGGGTAAGAAACCCTCCAATTAGACTGCCCTGTTAGCAAATTTGGAAGTAGCTCTGCTTCCTGTAGGGTGTGGGTTTGATTCTCACCCTAGACAATTATTTGATGAACATTGATTTCTATCAGTGTCTGTATGTTTCTTATTTATTTTAAAAGAAATAGCAGTATATAAGTAATCTGTCAGTTACTTTGTTCCCGTAGTATGAGCTTTACTTAGTGGAATGTCCTTTAACTTAAAATAAATACAATACAAAACTGACAGCTACTCCTTGTTTTTAAGAATAATTTGTTCGCATTGTACCATAGTGGCTTACAAAGACAATTTATGTGTGTTCT
The DNA here is from genome assembly GCA_905404145.2 of Biston betularia. Classification (NCBI taxonomy): domain Eukaryota; kingdom Metazoa; phylum Arthropoda; class Insecta; order Lepidoptera; family Geometridae; genus Biston; species Biston betularia. The sequence goes on from FR989863.1 coordinate 3,834,334, forward strand.
ATAGGGATATATTATATCTTTCAAGATAGCTTCCATGCCTTGTACCTAATTGTAGAAACTTGTAGTTCATATAATAGTGTTTGTTGATTGGATAAAATGTTTCTTAGCACTGAATCAGTACATATTTATAGATACTCTTAATATAGTTGAAGTTTTATTTTAACGCACAAATAGTTTTAGAGATTTTGTTAGAAAATAATTATGAATTTGAAATATTTATTTCTACAAAAGATCTGTATGGAATAATTCTACACCTTTTCAATTTATTCTTACATTATACAATCTTGTTATATTTTGTATTTATTTATCAGCTATTTATGAAGTTTCAGTTACATTTATAAATACATACCTATGTAAATGTTATATTTAGATGTAGTCTGTTAAATCTGCAGATGTGCCCCAACTTTTATCTTACTCGAACGAGATGCAGTTCTGCTAGTTTGTTTGTTATCAACGATAGTGGAGTATCTTGAAAGTATTGTACAAAGAAGTTTTACGTATAACTTAGATAAAGTAATAATCCTCTTGTAGCCATTAATTACACCATCACAGTTATGTAAAAAATGTGTTGTATGTTTATTGCCATTAATCACTGTAAGCGCTGACTAGAAATATATGTAAATAAGGATATTTATTGTATACTTTTTATGATAAATTAATTCTAGAAAGAAAGCAATACTGGTAGGATCATATCAAATTTGGTTAGGGCTGGGAATACGGGCAGTGAAGATTGTTTATCGGAAAGACCCTTTACCTTATATCTTAGTCGCAAGTGTTAGGCACACGGGATTTGCAACGGGATAGAAACGGCACCCGACACCATTAAAAATTAACAATTCCTATAGAAGAAACGGAGAAACTGTGGGACACTTGGTATAAGAATGTTTATACGGGTTACCAAGACAAATTCAAGCACCGTTTTATTATTATTAAAAAATCTGAAATGCTTCACTGCATGGAAATATTAATGTTTATTAGTGTGTTGAATTGAATACTTGATTGATGACTTGTATGTTGATTCGCAAATTCAAAGTGGGATGAGGCAAATCTTTATAATTTTCATTTCAGTATTAGGGCTTAAAACCTGAAATAAGTGACTGTTAATCAACACCAGAATGTGGCCGTGATATATGAAATGCTATGTATCTTTGTTCTAATGTTTTCTGTACATGTAAATGTAAACACTAATGTTTATTCTATTTTTCTGTCTATTATAATGTCTATGTAAGCGGATGTTTAAGGTCCACTGGTAAACTGAGCAGAGCAGATATTGAAAAAGTTTGGGGTCAGTGTCGAAAAAACAGACTGAATATTTTAATAGTTTTCAAATAAATCGAAGTGTTCCCATAGCCAGGTTAAGTAGTTATACTAAGTACTGTGTTGTTTTTGTACATAATTGTACTCTTAAGATACATGTGGTGTCCATTTGAGTGAGATGCAATTTTTTATGGTTAAAATGAGTATGGTACAATAGGCTGGTCAATCATAAACATGGTATGGACTAGTTAGCCTAGTACAATATAGTAAAATGGTACATATTTCTCACTATAAGAATATAGTGGCATTGTTAGTAGTAACGGTAGTTTTTTTTTTAATGAAAAATTTGTACATAATGATATTTTATAATAAAATATAATTGATAACTGTCGATTTATAGAATGTATTAGTATATTTTGTATCATAGTGATATGTGAGTGAGCATGTTTTCTTGGATGTCGTATCTCTCGATTAGTTTAGAGAATTGTTATTAGGTATAAGTGGATGCAGGTGAATATGTTTAAGATTGTTACCACGATGCAATATTAGATTGTGGAAAAAAAAATGTGTTCCCGTTATTTATAAGTATCCTATGAGGATCCGATTTTTGTATAAAATATAGTGTGAACAAACCGTTGTTTTTTTTTCGTTTTAACTTTTGAGCAATGTTAACGATTGACCTGCATCATTTCTTTTGCAAATAGAGTTAAGAGGTTCCTTTGTTTGTTAGCTGTACATACTTGGCGTAGTGTTAGCCTTAGTAGAATCACCACAAACATGTTAATACAATTTCTGTGTTTTTTGGCATCAAGTTTATTTTATCTACTTATTTTAACTAATAAAAGTTTAATCACAAACTATGTTTCTCTATCATCATAATTGTTTTCCACTTGTCTCGCTATCTAATTGAGATCTCGAAAACGGCAAACGATATCGATAAAATTTTCTACATGGGGTGAAACTCGATATAGATAGGTCTCATCCGTGGGAAAACGCGTTTTGCCAAGTTTAAAATTCGGTATACCTACCTACACGCAAAAATCGGTCGCTCAATGACTGAAAATATTTGGGTCTCTTTCATTCTGAAAAGGCCTTTCAACCTTTTAAAACTGTCTAATTACGTTTAGAAAATGACATTGTTTGCTAAATTTAAATAAAAACATTGTTAATTTAACATCACTGTCATGAAAAGAAAAACCAAAAATAAAACATCAAAAAGTATATTTTATATACGAAACGATACATAGTTACTATATCTGCTATAAAAATATCAGAAAAATCACAATCTCAAAACAAAATTCGTTACGCAAGTAGATAAACGTTAAAATCGAAACTGATAAAACTATATATAAATACTGTGCTCTTATGATCTACAACTAATACACCCTCATTAAACGCAGCGATAATAAAGGCATAAGTGGTTATGGCGTGTTCTGAAGTATTGAGAGATTAATTGATATGGCAGCAAGGTCTAGATTCGAATGCTTAGGAGGTGACCTTGTGCATCGCCTCGGCAATGTATTGTACGTTCTGTGAAGAGATGCCAGCGACAGAGATGCGACCGTCCTTGGTCAGATAGATGTGGAACTCCTTAGTCAAGCGCTCGACCTGGGAACAATAAGAAAAGGTCATGTCACCTCGTGAGGAAACCATAGCATGGTGGTAGGGTACTTTCTTGTACTCGGCTGGCTAGCTACCACCCTCAAGTTGAAAATCTGACGCCAAGCATCTAACGATGTGTTCCGGCAGCCTTACTTGAGAGCTAGTTCCATTCCAGGCTAGGTGTGCTTTACCATCTTCGACCACGCCTTCACTTAACATCAGGTGAGCTGTGGTCAAACACCTAGCCTGTCAACCATAAAAAAAAAAAAAAACCAGTAGAAAAAGTGGTTTTTATTGATGGGTCACAGAATCACATGAAGTATGTATGTATCTTGTCTTGGATCTAATATAAAATGGATCCTGTATTTTTAAATGTTTTATCATAAAATGCCGAATTATAAGCACTAGATTAAGTGGTGTGTATAAAAACCGTTACCACTAATTTATTGAGGCATAAACCGGACTGTGGCTTTGACTAAGACTAAGACTTAATTAACTTCAAAATATCATGCGACATTTGAAAATACTAAACTGGCAGAATACACAAGAGTGATGCCAAAAAAAAGTCAACCGTACACAAAGCTAGCAATTTTTTTTTTCTCATAACATATGGCAGAGATTATAACATGACAGTACCTGATCAGTCTTGAGTCCGGTAAAACAGAACATGCCGATCTGGTCGGTGATGTGTTGCCACGAGTTCTTGTTGCCGGCGCCTTCGATGCCGCCACGCAGCTGCTTGCGCATCGTGATGATGCGGTCTGCCATCTGCTTTACATCAGTCAGCCTGGAAATCGGAACAAGATAGAAATTTTATATTGTGCACACCAAAAATAAAAGTTCTTGGACTTTGCTTTGTTACTAAGCCCTGGATAGTCATGGACCGGCGTTATCCGATCAGAAGTGTAATTCGTTTCATTAATATTACACACTCACCATTGCTGCTTGAGCTGTGCGTTGTTCAGGATCTCCTGGACGAGGCGGGCGCCGTACAGTGGCGGGTTGGAGTACATAGTACGGATCATAATCTTCACTTGGGACATCACCTTGGCGGCGGTCTGTTCGTCGCCGCAGTCGAACGTTAGCGCGCCGGCACGCTCGCCGTACAGCCCTGGAATATAGTCACCACGGGCTCTATTAGCTAATTTGACGACAATTCCCTCCACAAGTAGCGCCATCTATCCTTTTGACGCTGTAATACTAAGAAGTGGCCATCGCAAAGCCGAAACACGCACAGAGAGTGGCGCTATCTAGACAAAAAAAAGATAAGAAAAGATACGTCTGCAGAATACCATAGTACCGTTTGCTTGTATAGGTCAACCCATACAAGTAAACGGTATGCTTGCTTACATAGGTACATGCTTCTGTGCTAGTATTATTAGTAATGTACTAGTATTTTGTTTTGTTTGATTGGTTTTATGTTTCTGAATTTTGAAAAGTTAGACCTGTTTGTTGTTTGTACAATTGGAAGAGCGGTGTCCTCGGCACGGGCAATTCATTCCTAAAAGAAGACACCAATAGTCTGTAGACGTCATTTTCATAATTATTCATCATCGTCATCATAGCCGTTATGCTTCCGAATATTGCAATAATAAAAAACTGTAATAATTTTATAACCTGGATTTGAATCCGAATTATCCGATCTCTTTTTATTGAGAGAAGTGTAAGGCCATAATTCACCACGCTGGCCGAGAACGTGTTGGTAATTTTCACTCATTTTCTAGAAGTGTTTTTTAAGAATACATGTTACGTCGTGAGGATACCTGCCTACATGTCCTAGAGCATGTAAGTTTTCTCACGTTAAAAGTGAGCATCAATATAAATCCAAATAACGTGTGTTATTTCTATAATAACTTATTTCTAGTTATCATGCTTTAGTAGTCTAGATTGTGTATTTGTGTAGTTGTATTGGTTGCTAACGACAAAACGAATAAATCAACGCTTTATTTGTAATTCAGTCATAATATTGACGCACTATTGGAACAATGATAAGATAGAAGAGGTCAAACAAGAAAACAACACGAGTAAAAAGTGGTATGTACGTATGTCCCGCCACTGGAAAAATAAAACTCAAAACATGTTTTTATTTAAATGGAATTTATTGAAGAGATCAAATACTTTAGCTTTTTTTGGCAGTTGCCCTTCGAGCTGAAGAAAAGTATGATCTTTCATATTAATAATACGTTCGGTCGTAGTTTTAGCATTTATTTTACATATACCGTTATCTTATTTTGTGTATATGTACGCACTCTACGCAACTGTAATTTAAATTTTAGAAATATGATAGAGATCTGTATCTATGAGCAATGTACTAATAAACTTGTTCAATGTATGTGGGTAAAGCTTGTACTTAGGTCGTTGATACTTGAATCACCTATTTTGCTACATTTATAATAAACAACTGTAAGTGTAAATACACGCATTAATAACAGCAACAACTTTTTTATTATTGATGTCGTCTTTTTATTATTTAGACGTCGTGTGTTGTTGTCATAGTTTTGATAAAATTAATATTACCTTTCTTTCTATTAAAACGTAAACTTTTTTTTTTATGTAAAAAGTAATGAGACGAACGAGACGCTCTCCTGATAGTAAGAGATAACGCCTGCCCATGTTGTCATAACATTCAAGTCGCTAATTTCCCTCACAAACAAAGAGCGCCAAATTTGCCAAAATTATCCCATAACAAGTACACGATAAAACACTTTGACGTAATTTATGTATTATCAATTAACAAATAATTGAGGATTTCCTGCTAATATTCTCCATCAATCATCATCAGCGAGTGTCTGTTAGAAAGTAAATACTTTTTTATCAGTCTTAGGTTTGCCATCTCAGCGATATTGCGATGTACGGAGCACGCTTGGCAAGAAGAAACAAATTAACCCGCTACTTGAATACGACAGATTGTATTCTATTTATCAACACTCACTCAGGCAGCTGTTTAGCGGTTTACACAAAGAAAGTACAACTTACCCATATTCTTGGCAAAACTCTGCGCGAGCGTGACCTGGTGGCCGTCTTTGACGAACAGACGAACGGCAGCGGCGTCGTTGTCCACGTTGCCGGTGGCAAAGCCCTGATACGCCATGTCCATGAATGGAAACAGCTTCCTCTCCTTGATAGCCTGGGATAAAAACATACATGATGTCTTGAAGCGTGTTCACCTCATGCACATATATACTTTTCTGCATTCCTTGCTTATTAATTTATTAGTGTCAAATTATATAGTTAAAAAATAGTACAAGTTCTCCATTAAATTTAATATATTTAATCGGTTTCAGCCTCCCGCGATACAGGCTAGCCCTAGTGCAGGGACTATTGTAAGATATTACGATCTTTGTACACATATTTTCTGTTAAATAAATATTTTTTGTATTTTGTATTTTGTGTTGTCATGTATGCATATATTAAATGATTCACTCATGACTTGAAGGCACCCAGATTGTATTTATCGGATAACACCCATTCTAGCAGCAAACTCCACTGTATATAGCAGTTCGTATAAAATTAAAGGGGAAACGTTTTAAAAGTTCGAGTTTTTGGAACATCAACAATGGTGTCCAACTAGAATGGGCAAGGTGGAAGTAGATCATGCAGTTCTGAAGCCAAAATGATAACTTCTATGGACAAACAAGCATAAAAATTTGCCTATAGTGTAGTTGTATAGTTATTTACAAATGGTCACTTTTATATTGCTTCCATTTATTGCAATGATTTGAATCTCTTAACTTTCGTTTTAATATTTTTCTTTAGTTCAAAACGAAAAGTTTCATCGCGTCATTAAAATCTAATCCATTTACAATAATAAGTATCATAACACGAGAACGCTGCGTGATACAAACAACTTTAAACCGGAATTCGCTGGTTACACAAATACCATGTATAATAAGACCTTGAACGAAATCGTATGGTGTGATAACAGCATCCATGGGTCGAGTTTGATACCCCCATGGGGAGATAACACCTCGCTAGATGGGTATAAGAATTATCTAAGGCGGCCTTACATAAATTTTACACCCATTGCATAACTATAACACATATTGGCGTTATCTGTAAATGATAATTAATTCACAATTATGCGTTGTTATGTAGTACGATCTATTTATTTATACAGCTATTGACTTATCAGGAGGATTGTATGGTACAAACTATAGGCTAGCATATAAATTTCCGATTTGCTGTAGGTACAACGTAAACGATGGCAAAATTTATGGAAAGCAGGACGCTCTGGAAAGTGTCCCGGGTGTAGATGGAACTTTTTCATATGCATATGAAAAATATTTACGGATTATTTTTTAATACTTTTTTATATAAACCACTTGTTATACCTACCACATAAATCTACTCTTGTGTAATTTTAGATTTGTATCGAAGTTTCATAATTTGGATTGGTTCTTGCATGCAATTTCAGAGCAGCCAATTTAAACTGGTTTGTTTAAAAATCTGATCAATACGTTCACGACGTTTTGTTCAGATTGTATCTATCAAGTAACACCCACCCGGGCACAGGATAGAAATTCCTATTTCTACTCATATTTCAATACGGCATCGCTCTTCATCACGTCGTCACATTGTCAACTGCAGTTGTTTACCTGATTATGTGAACGTATATGACGTAGGTGATTTTTCGTCCATAAAAAATAGAGTTCTATATATAGCGGCCATTGGAGCGATGCCAGATCGGTTTGAACTTGAACTGTATTTGAAAGTTGTGTATCGAACGCGCTTTATATTGCAAATTCGCTTTCTTTATTGCGTAACATCGATTATTGAAAATTCAGCAATTTTTTGTTATCACTTAAGGAAATAATACACAGTAAAAAAATAAAAAATAATAAAACCCTCGTTCCGGCTTGTTTCTGGTGCAAAGGCTGGCTATTGCTATCCAGCGCGGAAATGCTGCCAGCCTCATGGGTTCCTTTGCATCAGGTTCAGTCAGAGGCGGGATATTTGTCGACTGAATGTTGCTAAAGTTTATGCCGATCGACATTTTGTAAACTAACTTGTTTTTAATTTGTAATTATAATATTTTTCATTTACATTTTGTTTCACGTTTTGAATAATAATTATAGCAATTATAGATTAGTAGGTAGCATTTTAGGTTCGGACGTAGAGTACCTATAGGTTCAAATTCCATCGGCAAGCTTCAGATGCTGGTATAAAAAGCATCGTAAGGGATTCATACCCCATTTTTTATTTTTACAGAGTTTTCTTGACAAGACAAAAATCTTTAACCAGTGCGGTCTACCTGTCATAACCAACGAAGTCGAAACGTGGACATCCACATGGGGACTGACCATACAGCCTTGACCATCAGGCAGTGTGGTCAAACGCGAACCTATTTTGTTGGTAATCCTTACCTGGGAGAGTTGTGCCCACTCATTGGGTTTGGGGTCGACCCCGGTCGGGTTGTGAGCGCAAGCGTGCAGCAGAATGATGGAACCTTCTGGGATTTTCTGGAACATTTCATAAAAGAGCATAGGAAAATTAATAGTCTAGTAAGTAAACTTGAAAGTTTTACTAGGCTTCATGTGTGGCAAATATTCTAAGTTTTACATGGACAAAGTAAACATTTTGTAAATCCCACTAATATTATAAATGTGAAAGTTTGGATGATTGATGGATGGATGGATGGATGTATGTAGCGGGTAACACAGCAGGGCGCAGCTAGTGTGTATTAAAATTAGAATAAAAAATCCTGTATAACCTACTAAACCTATTTTTAATTTAAATAAGTAGTAATATCATCTTATTAGTCTCTTATACTTTGTATGAATAAAACGGTTTGTATTAGCCAAGTATGCATTTTATTTAAAATTAGTTCCATAAAATTGGTTGGTTGAGAAACTTGTTGTAATAAGGCATTTACAAGTCAAATTGTAAGCAACTACGAGTTACGCCCGCAATTTTAGCTGAATTGATTGAATGAGTATTTTTTTACAATCTAGTTTTTTTTTTTTTTTTAATGGTTGACAGGCTAGGTTTTTGACCACAGCTCACCTGATGTTAAGTGAAGGTGTGGTTAAAGATGGTAAAGCACACCTAGTCTGGAATGGAAAAAACAATACTGCTTGATATAATTTTTTTTTTCTTTGTGAAGTGTCTAGTCTATTCATCAGTAGAGCAAATTAGAGTTTTAATAAAATTCGCATCATTTGCACCATCATTAATCTTTATCAATTTACTATCAAACACTCCAAGACCACAACATCATAGCGTGATCACATACTCTTATCAGTTATCAGTGTTTATAGTAAGCATGATATAATATGTATTACCTCCACTGATGTTGAACTAGTAATTTTGATATCAAAACATTCTTACCCTTTTGGATATTTCAGCAGGTATTGAAGTTCAAGTCATTTTAAATTTCAAAAAATAAAAGTATTTGAAAGAGAGATGCTGTTAATAACTTCACATATGAACACATGAATGCTTACCGACAAAGTTTTTTTTTTTTATTTATAGACTGTCACTCAAGATATTGTAGGGATTCTAATAATACACCATACATTTAAATCTGTTTGGACACTTAAAAGATTTGGTAGAACAAAGAAACTCACATGAACCCTAATAAAAAATTCCACTCCCTTTTGAGCAGTTTTGTAATAATGCTGAATGTGACTCAGGCCAGTAGTTTTAAAGATTTTGAGGTTTAAATAACAAGTGCAGTTTGGAAGTCTGGTATCGAGACATGCATATTAAACTATCCAATCAAAGTTGTGGAAAGTCACTAGTCACAGTAATTTATTTTTAGATGCCGTAATGTTTAAGAATGTGAAGGTGACATATGTACAAAACTTATGCAATGCATTTTCTGCATGAGTTATAACATAAATATTTAAGTTTTGCTTTTAAAAATGATAACAGTAGACAAAGTGTGTGATGATTTGAGTACCATCAAGTTAATTGTACTGCAAAAATTTCAGGTTGCACCTAAATAATATATGTGCAAGTTTTAGATGGCATACTTGAGAGACCTATACTTGGAAAATTACTAAAGTGATGATTAAACTTAATTGAAACTTACAGAAATGTCTTCAAGAGCTCCCTGGAGATCGAAGCCGTTGGTCTTAGGGTCAAAGTATCGGTACTTTTTGTGTGGCAAGCCAAGCATGTTGCAAATTTGTGGGTGGTTGCCCCATGTGGGGGTAGAGAGCCAGACTGTCTTCTCCTTAGCATAATGCTTTGTGATGAACTCCAGACCTAAACGTAGGGCTCCCGTGCCGGACAGAGTCTGGTAGAAAAGTGCAACTTTATAGTAAGGAGTAGTAAATCTCATTTGAAAATGAGACAAGCTTATACAAATTGTTGTTTTGGTCATGTTTTGTTATGACAAAGAGTTGACAAGATTTTTTCGCAGTATGCATTTCTAGGCCTATTTTTTCGTAGTTTATAGTGCTAGAACTCTAGGTAATACTGCTATTTTATTGTGATAAAAAAGTAGGTATTATCATGCAGTGATCGACTATTATTATGCTCATCAAAAATATAACTGGTTACATAATATATATTAAAAACATGTTAATTTATGCAACCTATGTATGTATGGACAGGAATAAAATCAGTCCATAATACACAAATAAAATTTTACAATCAAGTTTTTGTTTTTCTTTTAATGGTTGACAGGCTAGGTGTTTTACCACAGCTCACCTGATATTAAGTGAAGGTGTGGTTGAAGATGGTAAAGCACACCTAGCCTGGAATGGAAAAAAACAATACTGCTTGATATAATATGACATGAAAGAGCATACCTGTACTGTGCAGTTAGACTTTCTTTTGAGTATAGGACTGTCTTCTCCAAAAGCCAGTTTGGCAACAGCGTCTGTGTAGGAAGCCTCACCACCAATAGGGGCATATTCATGGTTCGGACCTTTTTTGTGAATGTTATCTTCAGCCTGTACATGGAAAAAAGACAGAAATCAATACAACTCTTGCCTGGTTTATTAAAAAACAACATTTCATTCTAAAGTAGATATTCCATGTAGATGTTAATGCATGGAGGACATTAACTGAGATGCTACCTTATTATTATTAATAAGTAGAGTAGATAGTTACATGTATGTATGTGCAAATGTATTCAATTTCGATTTTATCATCTTAATATTTTATTTTGAAATCTTTAATTCCATTAACTATTAAGCAGAACATAAATTGAATTAATTCAATCTTTATTGTTCATATCAGGAATTATGTACCATGGAAAGAATTAGTATCTAAATATTGACTTATTTTTAGTTTTTTTTGGTATGCCATCAAGTTTGTACTGTGTTGTTTAAGTGATACCAACCATTTTGATAGATGGCAAGATGAAGGGCTTGCCTGCATCATCTCTGTAGGCTCCGACGCCAAGATTGACCTTTCTTGAGTCAGTGTCTCTCTTGTAGGCTTCAGTGATGCCGAGGATCACATCAGGTGGTCCCATTTCCACATTGCTCCACCATGAGCTATAAGAATTGTTCAGTTAGTTTCCATACTAAAGAGTTTGTTAAATGTCAGTCTTTAGTTGTAACTTTGGTGTTATCAATGAAATATTGCATTTTTTTTAAATGTTTTTTTACTTACATCTCTTAGATAGCTTATGGAAAATTATATACCTACTTTAGGTTCTGTAGGGTACATGAATAATAACTTTCTTAAAGTTGTAAATTTATCTTTACTAAAAACATACCTACATTATTTTTTGAAGAAAAAGAAGAACACTATGCTGTTATACTTATAATAATTCTTACAGTGATGTTAAATGTTGTCTAATCGGTAATTTGTTAATAAAGAAAACAAAACCTAGGTTATAACTGTTTTTTTTTTTACATACAGTTTCCTAACTTGTATGACACTCCAGTGTTAGTTCTTTGGTTGTCATTGTAATAGAAACAATTATGTCAATGAAAATTAAAACAACTGACAAATAGACAATTAAATCGTCACTAGAAGTGAAACGCCAAAAGATTGAACTACGTGGAGTGCCGAAGAATAGGCCTATGAGCAACAGTGGATGAGTGGACTAATATTAGTTAGTTGTATGATTACAGTAGTTACAGCCTGGTCTGATTAACAAGCCACCTTCACGCAACAACATTATCAGAACATAACCGTAACTTCAAAGCAATAAAATATTTATTTAGTTGAATAAAAATAATTAATGTGTGTGATAATTTACTTTGGCTATCCAACAAAAAAATCTATCTAAATCCTATTGTACTAAGGAAATTATTACGTAAATACCCATCTGCACCGGCGCATACCTGTTTCTCACCGCTGCACAGCTGACGATGGTTTCCACATTGTTGTTTTTTAACACTAAACATTGTGCGGTCAACTTTTTTAATGCTCGAGCCATGATTAAATTACTGCCCGAAGTGCCCGACACTGAGTACAATCACAAAATGCGAATTTATTACAGGATTTACAGGGTTCTGCCGGGCGCCACTTGATTGATAACACACCTCTCGAATTTACAAAATGATAAAAATGACGTTGTAACCAGTGTTGTCAGTACATATTTCCTTATGGAGTTATGGAACGTGAAAGGGAAAATTTAATATTTTTTAAATAAAGTTATTTAGTAATTAAATTTTTTCACTTTTTTGTTAATATAGTACTCTGTCAATAGATTGGTTGACTTAAAATTAAGATTAAAGTTATATTATGATGCCGCATTACTAAGGGTATCATTTTTCTTTGCAATTTACATTTCAAACATTCATGGCAGCTTTATATAAACTTCTTCAAACAACTCGTGTCGGCTCGTGACCACTGCTATTGAAACATGGTAAAACGTCGAGGTAAATTGATAAAAGTCATTTCATAATATAGCACAATTAAGTCCCAGTGATAAACATAATAAGGAGCCTCTTCATCACAGGTGCTCTCTCGGACCATGCTTTACTATGCTTGGTGATGCTTTGTCCAAGGTTATCTTCGTATTTCTTGTTCTTGGAAAAATGTTGGACCTGGCAGCACAGATTTTGTTATGAACGTCACTCATAATCAATGTCATCCCAAGGTCAACGGAAATGTCCCCAGAGTCAACAGCAGTTATGCTTCCAGTGCCGGAGCCGGAAACTGCTTAGAACGGTAAATGGAACAAAGCTATAAAATCTATGCTGAATTAGAAAGATACGAATGCAGATATTAATTATTTTCTAGTCTAGATTGAATTGCTTGAAGATTAAAACTAAATGACCAAAATCAGCAAAGCACTTCTGGCAAATATCCATTTGCGTGTCCTGGCTTTCCAGATTTACTTGACATTTGCAGTTTTGAAAATTTGAATTAACGAACATAATATTTACATTTTGTAAACGTACAAAAATTTCACTGAAGAGTAGAAACTAGGACTAGAAGGAAAAGAAGTCCATATCCATAACAAAGCTGTGGAAAATTTAAAATAAAAGTACATTTCAGTTAAGAAATCTATTTCTGGTTTATGTGTGGTGATGGCGGATGTAGACGAAATTATTGACTTTATAAAGTCGCTGAGAAAAGGGTTCGATAAGGATTTATTTCAAAGTAAAATCGATGAATTAGCTTATGCTGTCGATAATACAGGCTTGGCGTACGACGACTTCCACACGTTATTTAAAGTTTGGCTGAATATTTCATTACGTGAGTACAGAAACTTGTAAGTACTCTTAAATATCCAACAATGCTACAGATTTAGCTTACCCAATTTGTTTGTTTTTAGCATTAACAAAATGGGTGAATCTGGGATCGTGTTTGGCTCCTCCAGATATTGTAGAACAACGGACGGTGCAGTACGCTTTGCGATGGATACTCGTCAACTTCCACGACCAGACAAACTCTTCTCGAGTGGGCTTTCTACTTGACTGGCTAACTGGTAAGGCTTTCCCGCCAAAATGCTTAATTAAATTAAAGTGGGTTTTGTGGTAGTACTAATCATACTGTAATGTTTGTTTACAGTGGCCATGGATTGTGATTCCATCGACATGACTGCTCTGGATCTTGGATATGATGTGTTCTATACAATGTTGACTTTCGAAGGGCTGGTAAGTGCTGCCTGTTGTGCCTGTATTTTGAATGAAACTTGTCATCTTAAAGTGTATTTTGTAAATGTTAATATTATTTTAATCATTTCAGGCGGTTCATGCTACAAAGCTGGTATACACTCTGACTAAACCTGTTGATGTTACCAGAAAGAAAGTGCTAGATTTAATTAATAATGCTAAAAACAGAGAGGCTCAAAAGGTACTTCTTATTCATATACAATCTGGTTCTTTTGTTTTGATATCTCCTATTGTGCATTTGCTAGTAGCTAATTAGGTATATATATATTTTTTAATAATTTTTGAAATGAGATTGTTGTATTCATCCTTGCAGAGCATCTACAAGCCACTGCAGGTTTTGCTGGGGTTGTTTAAGTCGTACAAACCAGAGTGTGTTCCAGAGGATATTCCTGCCATTTCCATATACACAGCTTTCAAGAAAATGAATAAAAATTTACTTGATAGATTTAGAAAAACTCAGGTACCAACTTAAGCAATTACTTTTATATTTTTAAATACATATTATATATACCTACACTTAGTTCCTTTAAATTATGTAACAGATTTTGGAATGGTTTTTAAATTTATTTAAAGGATTCTTGAGAATTTGCCAAGCTAGGTAAATTACTAGTCTAACTATCCCACCAATATTATGAATGTGAAAGTTTGGTTGGGTAGATGTTTGTTACTACTGAACAGATTTGGATGAAATTTGGTATGGAGGTAGCTGAGACCCTGGATTAACACATAGGCTACTTTTTATCCTGAAAACATAGCAGGGTAACATATAAATAACTAAATCATTTGGTACTGCTGTTTTTAAAGATCTTGAAAAATGATAATTGAACTAACCATGTTGTCTTTTTTAGGTTTCTCACAACCTAATTTCATTCATACAGATTCATATCTGTTAGTTTTAATAATTAATTTCTTTATTATGAAATAATTAGGAGTTATATGGCGTCATAATGCCACTAATTGTAAGGCAATAAATAAATAAAAAATCCAATTTTTAATAAATACATATTTAACTTGGAAGTAATTACTGGTAATTGTTGTCTGGTTTATGTTGTATGATGTATTTTCCCTGTACGGGGATTTCTGGAGCAATGTCTACATTTAGGATTGAGCTTATCAATGTGACGAGTTATACCAGTATTGTCTCTAGTGAGCACAGTAAGAATATAAAACATTCATTATAATTTCACAGGAACGCAGAAGCAGTATCAGCAAACAAAGAAAACACTTAATGTGGATCAATCCTATAAACTGTGTAAGTGTTTTGTATCAATTATGATAAAAAGAGTTTCACACCTCTGTAGGTAGGAGTGCAAAATGTGAAATTAAAATTCTTTATGCATACTATTTACTGAATTGAATATGAGAATATATATATACAGAACTTATTTTTGAAAGCAGCTGATGTTCATCCTCAAGAAACTTTGTATATTAGCTGCGAAAAGCTAAAAAAAGTCTTTACAATATATGTATGTGTATGTCGCGCCTCGCACTTAACAAAACCCCACCCCCCACCACCCCCCCTGTTACGGCCACTCGAGCACTCAAACAAATAGTTTTATAAAACGAACTCCATGAAAAAGGTACTCACAATGATATGTCGCCCCGGGCCTCGCAACAGGTAAGGCCGCCGCTGGGTGCAATGTAGATACTAATGTGCATATGCATGTATTATACATGTAAACTTTCCTCTTAAATCACTCTGTTTTGATCATTATTGATGGAAACGGCATTAAAATCCGTTGCGTAGTTTAAAATATCTAAGCGTAAAGACGGCGGAACTTTGTTTTATACTATGTAGGGATTTTGTTGATAACATGGCAGATATGACAAAGTGTTGTTAATGTTGATGCCATTTCTTGTCAACAGGCTAGGGGCCGAGTCAAGAAAGCAGAACCATTGGTGCCTAACGTCGAATTTGTCAGTTTGGGGAGACACACTGAAGAAGTAAACTTTCTTGATCTCTCAGAGTAAGTACTAAACGTAATTCTTGCGGTATTAAAATTTCAAATGATTAGGGTATCGCGTCGAATTCTGGTAGACTGCTTGGTCCGTTGTGATAGACTGTTCAGTTTTTAGAATAAATTTTCTTTTTTCGCTAACTCCGGCGATTCTTGACTCTATTCGCCCATTTTCGATTATAATTTCAATTTGATAAATGTATTAAAATTTTAATCAATTTATAAGTTGTTTGTCCCATTCCTGTAACAGAACGACAATAGCATTCTTTGTGCAAATTGATGATCTAATATTTTACCCCTCTGTGGGGAAGCCAAATCATTCTGTTCCCTCTATTGAAGTGAACTGAACTAAACGGCTGAATCGAATTTAAAATTTTTTGAACACCTCACGCTAGCTGCCGTCCTCAAGTTAAAAATCTGGCGCCAAGCATATGTCAATGTATTCAGACTACCTCACAATTAAAAGAAACACAAATAAACACATAACATCCGATGAGATGTGGTCAAGCACCTAGCCTGTCGAATCATTAAAAATAAACCGAAGACCTCTCATATTTTTTTTTTTTTTTTAATGGTTGACAGGCTAGTTGTTTGACCACAGCTCACCTGATGTCAAGTGAAGGTGTGACCGAAGATGGTAAAGCACACCTAGCCTGGAATGCAACTGGCTCTCAAGTGAGGCTGCCGGAACACACCGTTAGATGCTTGGCGGCAGATTTTCAACTTGAGGGTGGTAGCTAGCCAGCCGAGTACTAAAGTACCCTACCACCATGCTTTGGTTTCCTCACGATGTTTTCCTTCACCGGCAGCTCAAGCTCATTGTTGGGGTTTGAACCCACGCCCTTCGGCATGCGAACCTACCGCGCTAACCACTGAGCTATCATCGCTACAATGGTACGTGTATCTTCCGCAGCCCTGCGTCTGTGATAAAGCACAGCATGCACCAGACGCTGTCCCGGCCGGCGCGTCTCCGTGCACTTCTGTGCAACGAGACTGGACAGACGCTGCTCGCTATACATTCCCACACGGAACAAGTTTTCCTTTCTCACGACCTGGCTCATTTACTGCGCACCTGTGAGTACAAGTACATTTTCCAATGATTAAGTTGAATTTTAGGCAAGTGTCATCCTTCGTAGACCGCATTTTCGTTTCACAATAAGCGAGTTGGCAGCCAAGCAAACAATTTAAAATTTTACTAGTTACATTAATGTTTTAATAGAAGTTTATACCTTATTCAGGTTTTCTAGAAGTATCTCCGTATAGCTACGTGGAAAAGCAGGTGTTACTCCAAAAACTGGTCACATTCCAGCGCACTCTTGTCCAGGGCATACCAGTTGTGACCAGGTTCCTCGCTCAATTCCTACCGTTTTGGAATGAAAGAGATTTCTTCCCTGAGGTTAGTATTGTAAATATTGATAAAAATAGAGATGTGTGCTGTGGGAATCGAACCCAGGACCTTCAGATTGGAAGCCAGATAGTACACTGCCAATGTTATTAAAACATAGTTGGGCTTACTTTGATTTTGTTTAGGAATATTTTCATTTTTTTTAAAAGCAAACTATGTATATGACTAATAGTTTTTTTTTTATGTGAAAAATAATGAGACGAACGAGACGCTCTCCTGACAGTAAGAGATAACGCTTGTCCATGACCATTGCAGTGATACACAGAACTCTGTAACAAAACAAAGTCCAGGGCATCCCTGCTTTGGTGCTCATTACTTTGAGACTTCCGATGGTTAGTCTCAACAGCCCAGTAATTTTGCTAATAGTTATGCTAGATAGGAGGCATTAACTAGTTGGTTATACTTGTCATAGATTAAAGATTTGGTTCGCATAAATTATGTCGGATCATTGTCTGATCGATGGAAGAAAGAAATCAAAAATCTCCCTCACTTTTGCACTCTAGTAGCTAATATATTGTAGCGATGATAGCCAAGTGGTTAGCGCAGTCGGCTCGCATGACGAAGGGCGTGTGTTCAAACACCAACAATGAGCTTCAGCTGCCGGTGAAGGAAAAAATCGTGAGGAAACCATTGCATGGTGGTAGGGTACTTTCTAGTACTCGGCTGGCTAGCTACCACCCTCAAGTTGAAAATCTGCCGCCAAGCATCTAACGGTGTGTTCCGGCAGCTTCACTTGAGAGCTAATTCCATTCCATTCCAGGCTAGGTGTGCTTTACCATCTTTGACCACACCGTCACTTAACATCAGGCGAGCTGTGGTCAAACACCTAGCTTGTCAAAGGCAAAAAAAAAAAACTCTTAATCCCCAGATATTAGAACTGATAGAGTGGGTGAGCGCGGAAAGCCCTGAGCGCGTCCACCAGATAGCTGATCGCATGTCTGCAGTATATCTTCGCGCATCACCGCTGGAACAATGCGCCATCGTGAGAAGTCTTACAAACATGTACACCAACTTGGTAAGTTAACCATAGATTTTTTATACATATAAATTTATATAGGGTAACCTTAAAGGTATAATGATTTCTTTGATTTAACAAATATTTCGAAATCTCCTAGAGCTGCCTATAAGAGCTAATGCACAATATATAACAGAAAGTTCAAAAAATCTATAACCTGAATGCGAATAAAATAGAAAAAACTTTTTAAACCTATTTTTTTTTTTAATTTTTAAATAATTTAAAAATCTCTGTGTTTACAGGTGTACTCCAGCACACGGTCAAGACAGCACTTCCTGAGTACCGAGCCGTGTGTAGCCGACTGTGCGATATTGCTGCCCGCACTTGCCGCGACCATTTCTACTATGTGCCACAAGGGACTGCAAGTTGACCCTGGTGAGATGTCTACAAGCACTATACTGTTTATTGCCTACTTGGAAGATCTTAGGATTTGGTTACATAGAGAGAAAATTAGCAATATACTATAGATATGGTGATGGAAAACATCGTGAAGAAACCATAGCATGGTGGTAGATTCTAGTAGGTACTCGGCTGGCTAGCTAACACCCTCAAGTTGAAAATCTGTCGCCAAGCAGACATATTCTTAAAAACAGACATAGGTAATTGAGGTGTTTTTGCTCAAAAATTTTTTTTCTTATTTATTTTGTGTGCAGGTAAGTTATAAATGTTAGTAAATATTTTATTTCTACAATATTTTATACCTACCTATATAAAATTTTGTTATTTGCTAGTAACCAATAACTTTATTTAATGCTATACTGTAGATAATACTAGTACTGATACATCATCGTATACAATAAACGGTGCTACAGTAATTCGGGCTTTTTCTAGTGTTATGAAGGAAAACTAGATGGCACCACTCTCTGTTTGTGTTTTGGGCTGTTAAGGCTTTGCGTTGGCTTCTTCGCAGTAATGAACAGTCAAACTAATAGATGGCGCATGTTCTTGGGTTAATATTCGTTTCTTCTCTATGAGACGTCGTAAATTAAGTCACTCGTACATTTGCAGCTGACATGCGAGTGCTGCACATGTCAGTGTGGTCGGCAGTGCGATGCGCTCGCGCCGAGAAGGCCCACGGCGTGAACGTAGGCGCTCTTCCTTCGCCCCTCACCTTGGCACTGCCGCTGGTCGGCACCTCGCCTGCACTCATCAACAGTCTTGCAGAGCTTATGATACTGTGAGTATAAACATAGGCGAACTTAGAGAAGATAGGTAATGCCACAATATTCGGGCGTAGCTCAGAAATATCTGAGTCTTAGATTACGGTGCCATGGTCGCGTGCTAGCAAGTTTCCACTAATTTCCGCAAGCGCTGCTATCAAAAGCGTGTTGAAAAGTTGCAAAAATAAATGATAGCGCTTGTGGGTCACAGCAAGCCAAACAGCAGTTCCAGCGAAACCAATAGATGGCGCCCTACTCAATTTAAAGTAGGTAAAAGCAATTTTTAAGAAACTTTACCATCTTTTGCTTTGTGATTAACTTTATCCGTTAGGCAAGCGACATCGTAACTGACATCTTAGCTGTCTACCGAGCTCAGTGGCGTGCATTGGGAGAGGCCTACGTTCAGCAGTGTACAGCGAAGGGTTGATGATAATGATGAACCGACATCTTGCTGAACGTTTTGATAAAAGTAAACTACGCTTATTTCTATGATTACTAACAGACCTCTATAAGCAAGCTTCGGTTGTACTAATCCGAAGTAAGTTGTTGTACATACCATTACATTTTTAAAATGTAAAAGTAATGAGACGAACATAGCACTCTCCTGATGGTAAGAGAATTACCTACTAAACATTGTATATCTCGATTGTAGAAAAGTTTAATTGAAATGTTTTGTCAATACAAGCCTTCTTAAAAAAGTGTCGACATTTATATGTCTTTTTTTTGTAGTTTATAAAATATTGACTGTATTATTATTTTTTAATTTTGATAATATGACAATTTTTATTTTTAGTAACCTGTACAGTTAATTATAATATCTATCTGAAATACTATTATAGTTGGCGATTGCCGTGTTAGTCTAGATAAATAAATGTCTAAATGATAGTTAAAACCGTATCTAAATCCGTTGCGTAGTTTGGAAGAAGTAAGAGAAGAAATAGACACGCGAACATCGACTTTATTTCATACTATTTAAAGAAGATCAAATCACGAAAAGTAGCCTATGTCATATTAGATTTCAAAACTTGTCATAGCAGCGATACCTTTGAGGCCAAATATGTCGCATGTGGTAGTCCATAACAATAGTATTTCTTAAAAATATACAAATCATTTAATCTAGCTTGTGTCCAAAAGCTACAAAACCTTTTCAGTTAGTGTATTAAGTTAGTTAATATCAGTGCAGTGAGTACTACATATTATAGAACACATGAACAAAGTGTCTTACCCTTAATGTTTGACAGCCCTGTTGGCTCATTGGTAGTATATCTGCCTTAGGAGCTGTAGGGGGTGGGTTCGATTCCCACTCAGGGCAAACATTTTGTGAATAAACAAATGTTTGTTCTGTGTCTGGGTGTTCTATATGTATTTACGAAACGGTATTATGTATTCTATCAGTTATCTGACTTCCATCACACAAGCTCTGCTTAGTTTGGGGCCAGATGGCGCTGTGTGTAATGTCATACGATATTTATTTATTTATATTAATAGAGACAGTAAGAAAAGTGTTTATGGACGCATTCTTCGATGATAATCTACTTAGCAATTTAAGTTATATTAAAATTACTTATTAGTCTCAACTAGGCTAGATTGTAATAACAATGAGGTATCTTACAACAAACAAATACATCATTAGAAAGAAAGAAAGAAAAAAAGCTACACAAAATTATGGACATTAAAATGGACACGGACATTATTTAAAACTAACTAAAGTTTTCTACTGCGGTCACTTATAAATTAACATAAAATATAGGTTTTGTCTACAATATAATCACAGCTCCCAAGACATTGTCAGTAGGTCAGTCCTAAGTGTATCATGTATCGACTATTTGTAACCATTTTTTTTAAATTTCAGGTACAGAAAAATCATGTCATCACACCAAAAGGGGAACGAAGATCACATACAAATGATAAGTGAATTCTTGAACGATATGTTGAACTGTTTGTACAGCGAGGAAGCTTTTAGTGGCTGTCAAAATGGGCTTATATTTAAAAAAATTAATTCACAATTGCTCGACAAACTGGTTTACCTAATGCCAGATGTGAACTCTAAATTTAGTATACGGAACCATCTCGCTTTCACACCTTACACTTATAGGTTACTTGACGTGAATCACAGAGATGCAGATAACAAGGTGTTTTTCCATTTGGTCGTTGAATCCGAGTTCCCAAGCCTGGGATTGCTCTTGAAGAAAACTTTACCGGAGTTACGTCATCGGTGATTATATTATCTATTATTTACTTGATGTAAATCAATCATGTCTTATATTTTTAGGCCCACATATATTGTAACGCGTTTGAACTTACTTTCAACTTATAGGTACGACGATTTTTTGATTTTATTTATCCTACACCGGATACCTTTTCCTGCATTTCGAGCATTGTCTATAGTATAGTTTTTATTGGGATGCTATTTTGACGATGCCCGCAAGATAACGGTTGCATGGCATTTACTTGGTGGTAGATTTTATAGCAGGATGTCGTCTAGGTAGGTACCACCGCAGTAATAGTTATTATGCCGCCATGCAGTAGTGTGTAAACATTACTGTGTTCCAGTTTGAAGGGTACTGCAGCTAGCGAAATTACTGGGCTGTTGAGACTAATCATCGAAAGTCTCAAAGTAATGAGCGCCAAAGCAGCGATGCCCCGGACTTTGTTTTGCTACTTGAAGTTTTGTGTATTGCTGCAATGGTCATGAACATGCGTTATCTCTTACCATCAGGAGAGCGCATCGTTCGTCTCATTACATTTACATAAAAAAAATCATTGCTCACAGTACAACCCCAGGCCTATTTTTATTCGGAATGGGGGCGATTAGTCCTGCACTGACGTCCCACTTGGGGTGTATTTCCTCCTACCACCATCTACTCGAGCCAACTAAGCTCCTCGAAGTTCCGGAGTGAGGCTCTGGGCTGATGGCATTGTAGCTCCAGTGGGTGAGATGGAAGAGTAGATAGATGATGGCGAAAAGCAGTTAGTGCATTTCGGTGGCATGGTGAAGCTGAAGCTGCTTCATGCTATAGCCCCTGGACTAATTCCAATCGGCCTCGTTAACTTGAAAGTCAGTATCAAATGCGACCATGACTGTGGAAGTTAAGTTAATCAGGTTAATTTTATGAAATGACTTGTGTATTGGGCACAATCAATTATCTTATTGTAAATTATGTTCAAGTATTTGGTTAGTTGTGAGTTACTTGTCGCTCATTTTCCAAGCAACGTTTCTATTGTTTTATTTTTTTATGTTCCGCTAACTGCACACCGCAATGTTAGCCGATGTTAAATAAAATAAAATAAATAAATAAATATCGCAGGACATTACACACAGCGCCATCTGACCCCAAACTAAGCAGAGCTTGTGCTATGGAAGACAGATAACTGATAGAATACTTAAATACTTTTTTTTTGTAAATACATACTTATAATACATACAGTACACCCAGACACAGAACAAACATCGATGTTAGTCACACAAATGTTAGTCCTGAGTGGGAATCGAACCCACGCCCTTCAGCTCTCGAAGCAGACACACTACCAATGAACCAACAGGGCTGTTCCCATGTTAACATTACCTTATTTCGTGCTAAAATGCCTATGTGTTAATGTATATAATTAATCCAGGGTATCGGCTACCTCCATACCAAATTTCATCAAAATTGGTCCAGCCGTTTGAGTGTGAAGATTTAACAAACATATAGAGTCACAAGGTTCGGTTCCACCTGCGATGGTATGTTTTTTAAAATTACTAAACAAGCTTGCGTTTGAACACCAAGTCGCTTGATGTTAAACGAAATTGCGATCTACGATGGAACACTCTTATCTAGAAAAAACCTATTCATTCGTAACTAGAACGCAGCCAGATTGTAACTACTGAAAACAGTACTCGGGCAGCAAATGATGCAAGTGGAATCAAATTGTATTTTCGAGTGTTTGGAACATCGACAATGAAACATTGACGCTTTTTAGAGCTACTAGGTGCCGATAGTAGAATGGAATTAGTGCATGTCATTGCATTGTTCTGCATGACCCAATTCCACTCTGCCCATTTTACTATCGGAGAGCTAGGAGCTCTAAAAAGCGACATCGCTTCATGGTAAATGCTTCTAAAACTCGAACTGAACGTTTCGAATCCACCTTCACCGTGCGAACCGCTAAGCAATGGAATTTGCTGTCCGAGTGGGTGTTCGCGGATTGGTGCCTTCAAGACGCGAGTGAATCGGTTTATCTTTGCTTTACATCAGGCTTAACAATCATCAAGATGGAGGTCAAACGCAAGCCTATTTGTAATTTAAAAAAAATGTAGTTCTAAACCGCATTCTCAACTATTGGAAATTTTGGAGTCTTATTCGAAAAAATTGTATTAATTCTGTTAACGACCCGTCTTGCAGCTGGGCCGACCAACGTTCCAATTATATGGTTTTCACTTGCACATATTTGAAGAAACCATACCGGTACCAACCATACCATATCAATAAATGCTAAAATTGTGTTTCTGTGTACGTAATTATTTATATACTAGAATACTAGATTAACTCATTTTTTTTCCACAAAATAGAGATTTTGTTGAGTTCTTCAACAAAAACATAGAACAACAGAGAAACGGTCTTAGGCTGTGAGCTGTTACCAGTCTGAGGCTTGTAACCTTTTAAGTAACTAAAATTTATTCAGTTAAAAATTACACTCGATTGTTTCTATGTTGTACGATTAAATTCGGCATAACAATAATGTAGTAACTTACGAAGTCTCTATGAACCAATATAACCATAATACTGTATCAAGTCTCCTGAATGTGCCTGTTAATGATAGAATAATGTACAATTAATATTAAGTACCTAACATTTACTGTACCACCAATGTTTTATTAATATTTTATAACAATAAATGCTTTGCAGCATTTAGCAAGATTAGATGTTTCTTTTCAAACCATTAGATACAGACCAATTTGAACTTAAGCTTCATAATGTTATTATGGTAAGAATGATTAGTGCCTACACACATCGTGAGGAAATAACATGGTGTTAGGGTACTTTCTAGCTACCACCCTCGAGTTGAAAATCTGTCGCCAAACACACTACGGTGTGATCCAGCAGGAGCTAGTGTGAGTTTTTTTAATAAGAAATAGGCTTAGGCGTTTGACCGCCATCTCTCGTAGTGATGATGCGGTCTGAGATAGAGCACGCTTGCCTAGAAGATAGCTGTTCACTCTTGACTTGAAGACACCCTGATTATATCCAACGGGGAACACACGCTCAGGCAGCGCATTCCACTCTCTATCAGTCCGCACAATGAGCGTGATATCAAATTGTTTCGTCCTAATTTTGAGAACGTTGACCATGAAACGATATCGCTTTTCGTCAAATAACTTGCTTGCCACGAGTAAAAAAAAATACAGCGCATCATTACCGCAATAATAGTAATCGCTGCGTCTTCAATAGGGCTGCGCAGTTGTGTGTGGCTCGGCTTTATAGTGGGGAGATGTACGAACTTGGGTAGAGGAAATCTCAAAGAAAAATATTTTGCAAAGACAGATAACGGAAACGGAAGTAAAGATTTTTTGCAGACAGTGTGCGGCAATCAACAAATCGTTTCACAGTCGTATGAACCAGTAAAACTTTAGGCACATGATGTAGATACGAATTTAGGTAGGTATTGTTTTGTTTCGTAACATCCCGAATACGTAATAATACAAGTTTTAATATATAGCTTTTTGTATTTTGTCGGGTATCCATAATTCAGTTATTCTGGTTTCAGAAACTTTAATTTGGCCAGAGAGTACCTACTAGCGGGATATCGTCGCAGCGTATTGCAGTTGTCTATTAGCTAAATCAAAACTAGTAGGTATTTCTATCTAAAGTAACTTTGTCTATTTGTTATCCTTCACGACTGTACTGATATTGAATTAGTTTTTTTTATGTAAAGATACCGAGACGATCGAAGCGCTCTCCTGATGGTAAGAAGAGATAACGCGAGATGTAAACAATAAAAAAAATCCGTAACCTTAGGGTCGGTCTCGTACTAAAAGTTGTTTATAATGTAATCATCATGCCGTTGTGAAAACACTTTTTGTCTAAATTACATAAATGTGAAAGCTTCCTCACTTTCATTCAGAGAATTTAGACGTTCCTAAGTTGTTTTCTCCATTCTACTATAACGCCCTCATTTATTTTTCGTGGTCCGTTCGAAGGCATAAATTATGGACACCGTGGTTCGAGACGGGCACGTACTGGAGGGTGGGGGGTTGCCCCCGTCCCCCCAGTGAGAAATGTTTCGAGCGCCTTTGTCCCGTGTCCCCTCGTGCCCTTTTGCGAGACATCCTCAAGGATACTGTGTTAATCGGACCTTGCGATACTTTTTTTGTAAATTACGTCCGTGACAGACTACGGATTTTAGATTGGTGATCATATCAAAATTCTCTGAAAGTGAGAGGAGAAAATTCAAGGTATACCTTGAATATTCAAAATTAACTTTCGCAAAGTACCTAACGCCTGAATCAATCAATTAGTGAGAGGAGAGTAAAAAAAATTTGTGAGTTATTATGAGAAAAATATTATTTATGCCAACATTCAAGTCGGTCGCCTGTGATGGCTATTAGATATCGGAACGGAAGTCGTGTATAAAAGCCGATATATCTCCGAGTTTATCCCTCATTATGTTCTGATTGTTGTTTGACCGCGCGAAGACGATTTGCCCTTTGTTATTTCTATACCCTGAATTAATCTTTCCCGGATAATTAAATAAGACCATTCATTCAGAACATACCATCTATTCGTTCATTACGATTATTTTTATAGTTATTTAACAGTTTTTATGACAAGAAGACGGGTTGCCTGATGGTAAGCAGTCTCCGACGCGTATCTGCAATATGAAAGGTACTTCACAAACATGTTGGCAACCTAAGAAGAACTCGTTGTAACTCGGCAGGAACACTGAGGATGGAAAATTATTCCAATTTTTTTTTTTTGATAACGTATAGGCTTGCGTTTCACCGCCAACTTGCCTGATGGTGGAGTTCGCTTGTCTAGAAGAAACCGATTTACTCGCGACTTGTAGGCACCCAAACACAAATTCCATTGCTTAGCCGTTCGTACAATGAAGGTAGATTCGAACCGTTTATTTCGAGTTTTTGGAATATCGACCATAAAGTGGTGCCACTTCTTAGAGGTCCTGCCTGGTGTATGGCAAAAAGAAATTGCAGTGCGCGATTTCCACAGATCAATTATGTGTGGATGAATTTACGGGCTAGTGCGGTGGTAAAACTTCTTACGTAAACAATAAAATGTAGGTAAAGTTGTATAAGATATTTATTTTAAAACGTAACTAAAAAAACCTTTTTGATCCTATTCGTTTTTATTTTCTAAATTGTCACAGGTTTTATTAATATTTTATCTAGCTGTACTTTAAATTTAGCTATAAATTCTGTAATATTAAAGTGCCTAACATATAGTTTCTACCCCTAATAATAGCGTGACCACGGTACGGCACCGCCGGCTATTCCTGCGGGAAGAAATATGCGCAACTAGTCACAATTGATGGGGGAGAAACCGAGAGGGGTGCTACTTCAGATCTAAGAACTAGGGAGGAGGTACTTAACTGTCCGGTGACAGCAGCGACGCCCGGCCTATCCGGCTACAATTTTCATCCGGTAAATATGTATTTTTACCCTTTGTAAGAAAATCAAGTATAAATGTTTGCTTACGTACCGTGTAAGTTTTTTGCTTCTATTCTACATTATTCTATATTTATTATCAGTTTATTCATTATCGTTTGAGCAACCCTTATGTTAACAAATAAGCTACTCTCTATATCTTAAAAGTTAACTGCTTATGATTCCGCAATGTGCTGGCAGGTTTTTTTTTTAAATTACTTCATAGATGCTTTTACAATTCATCATATAAAATCATTATGACTAAAATAATAAGCCATTTTATTTGGCCAATGTTATTAATTAATTAAATAATTTCTGTTAATAAGTGAATGTATGTGTTACGGTAGACATTTTATTTCCCAATAAGTATAAAATGTTAGTAGGTTGTCGAATCGCGGGAATTATTACGAACGAAAAATGAAGTAGGTACAATTTGATTTTATTGTATCACAACTATAAGGGAGGTGTTTTTATAAATTTTATGCCTGATTAGTTAATATTGTTTATCTACACTAATTACTAAGAAAAAAGAAAGAGAATGGTAACTTGTGAACTAAAGATTATTTTGATTACATTACAAGAAATATTAACTTCATTTAATTTAAAAAAAACATGCCACGATTTGTAATTTTTAGCGCGTTTAGCGGTCAACCTTTCAAAATGAAAAACGCATTCCGGCCTAAATGTTTACATTATAAGAATATCCGACAAGTACCTGTAACAGACAATTCTAGTAGGAACCCTTGCCGACCGCGTTTTTATCCCTTTCAAAAATCGCTCCAATGTCGTGTTTACGTTTTGCAGTAACTATTGCTCCCGTTTTTGGCAGATCGTTGTTTTTAAGGGTGCCACGGATTATGGAGCGTGCGTTATTGTGCATTTATTTTTTGATGAATGTTTAATTCTCTTTTGAGTACCTATCATTGTAATCCATAACAGAGTTTGATTTCACAATTTTTGTTTGTGTAGATACTCTACGCAACGCTTAGAACATCGTAAAAATATGATGCTTCATGATCAAATATGCAGATAAAGATAATGTCTTGTTTAAAGATAACGTCAAGCATCAAATAATTATCAATAAGAGTAATTTAGTTTCTCTAGGGTAATTTGGTTTGTTTTTTTTTTCTTTGGTCTTTGTTTTTCCGCAATCTGAAAAGAAAGTAGGTACCTATCCTTTCCGACTTTATTACTACCGCCAATACAAAGTTAGGTAGACCTACCTATATAACACACTAAAATTATGAATTCTAAAGTAGCTTTGTTACTCAGTCTGCTTATTACTTTCCGTAACTCCGAACTGATCTTGACAAACTTTGTATTGGCGGTAGTAATAAAGTCGGAAAGGATAGGTACCTACTGTACATATTGTGATAAACCTATTTTAAACATATGTCACACAACTTTGCTCTATAATACTCTTCATAACTATAATTTGAAATCCTACATCGCTGTGTTATACCTACCTCTGTTTGCACTTAATAATGCTATCCCGCGTTTCTAATAGAACCACAGTAATATAGCATTCAAACTGTGGAAACACATTTTCCACCCTAGTGAACACGTACAGAAGCAATTTGCGGGCATACGGCCAGAGTTTACTCAGCACAGTTAGATACCCACCTAGCTATTTAAATAGTAGATACCTACGTGTTTCCGAACGTCAAAGCCCTTATAAACCTCTGAGTTCTGCAAACACGGCCGTTGAATCGTGTTAGTGTAGGCGAGAGTTCTCCCGGCTGCTGTCTGTATCCGAATCGATAAAATTCGGGTCCGCGCCCCCGTAGGTTGCCACGGCAACGCTCCCTGCGCTCCCCTGCCCGCGCGCCGCCGCGCTCCCCCGCCACCCAGCATAGTACACCGATGTTGACTGAGACGGATAGGGTAAGAGGCTTATTAATGGTTTTATATTACTTCGCAGTTACCTCAGTCCTCACCGAGTCACCTTCAATTTCGTACTATGAAAACGGCGTTAGGGGAAGCTGCAGCCGCTCACTCTTGGTCTATAGGTACAAGGCGAGCGAGTCCTTCACTAAGTCCTTTACAGTAAATAAGAATACGGTTCGTAAAACATTTTTCTCTCGCGAGTAAAAGTCGATGGAAAGTGGAAAAGGAGAGGCCTGCAAATAATGGCGGTACATTTTACGAGTAGCGCGCCGCCATCTTGCCAGACCGCGTGACGCCATTACAGATGGAGTGCGTTCACATCGCGTCGCTCGCTACCCGGCCGGGCGAGCTCCCGGGACCGGGCCGAGAACAGAGCTGCACATTATATTCAGGAT
The DNA here is from genome assembly GCA_905404145.2 of Biston betularia. Classification (NCBI taxonomy): domain Eukaryota; kingdom Metazoa; phylum Arthropoda; class Insecta; order Lepidoptera; family Geometridae; genus Biston; species Biston betularia. Next base: position 3,863,682 of record FR989863.1, read on the forward strand.
CCGCGCTTTTGCGTGAATTATGGAAATCACATCGCCGATTTTCGATGTGAACGAATATTCTGCACACATGACTCGATGGAGTTGGGTTTGATATCGATTATCTAAGTTAGTGAGATGCCCTTATTTTGTGATACAGATGCGATAGCTATATTATGTCAGTATAATGTGAGACACATACCAATAGGGCTGCCTGTCCTCAAAATGAGAAATCGTTATTCCTACAGAATTATTGTTGCGACATTCTGGTAATCAAAACACTCTGTCACGCAGCATGAGATTATACATTTTTGTTCGTGTATTACTGAGTAATATATAAATTACTTTTAAAAAGGAACCCGGGGTTTGCTCCCGGAGCGTTTCTGTTGTCGCGAGCATTGTGAGCCTTATGAATTTTAAACAGGCGGTGGACGGATGCTTAAGGCTCGCGAGATAAATTCTTATTAATATTCCCGGGGCGGCGTTTTAGTTCTTTTGTCTCGGTCGTGGCTGGCAATAAAGAGGTAGACGGCTGAAAATGTGCTGCATTTATACAGGCTTCAGACGATGGCGCAGCGCTTAGTTTATTTTGTTCTCTCGACGTTCCTTTGCGAGCCTCCATTATTGCTCGGAGCTAACACTAACAAGGTTTTTAATTATTTCCCTCTAATGCCACTTTCAGCGGTATACACACGGTGCTTTGTTTGAACGCTGTTCTTTTGCATGGCATAAACCTCTAATTTTCCAGTAAACTTAATTGAAATTCTTTTACTTATTGTTTGCTGAAATGAGCTATTTATAAGCACTTCATATGTGCATTATGTGCTATTTGGAACAGAATACAAGCTACCACTATCTTAAGTATACCGTTATTTTTGCCGCAATTTGCACGAAACGCAGCATCCCATAAAAGCTTTCACACTGAGCTGCGTAAAAAAGATCGTAAAAAGTAGCTGGTGACGCAATAAGGGGCTATGAATCTTATTGGATTTATCGTCGCCCGGACGTCCGAGATAGCGCCGACTAGCTGTGATGGACATTGCCCGACATGAATAAATATCATACTATTAGTTAAGTGATAATACATAACGAAAAAAATGTAAGATAATTGATTGATTTAGGCGTTACCTTGCGGCAGTTAATTGGGAGTGTTCAAGTTTTGTGTTTCCTTCCTCACTCTTCATTTTCACAACCTTCAACACTCAAAAAAATCTATTTAGAAACCTGTTATTTTAACTTTACTCTAAAGTAACTATTATCTATAATATTTGAAGCTGTACCAATAGCGATGAGCCGTAGTAAATGGTTTTTACTTTTTGTAGAAAGAACGTCATCATTGTAGCGTTGTCCAAAACTTTCAGTAATAAAATAAAGTTCAGGCTATCTCTGCTTAGGCGCTCGTTACTTGTACTGATTAGTGATTACTACGATGGAAGAACTAGAACTTTCTCTATATAAAATATTTCCCGGTAGGTAAATGTTGTTTTTTCTTTTTGAAGATGTTTAAAAACAATGAGACCAACAACTATCTCCTGCAGAGAGTAGTTTTATATAAAACGATTTACAATTTTTTATCTTAAAAGTTTACAAAAAACGACCTCTCTGATAAGTCAACAAAACTAAAATGAAATCATTGGGGTGAGATCGTTTAAGATGGAGTAAGCGGTTGCAGCTAAGGGGTTGTTTTCCCTTAATGAGAGCCATTCGCCCCTTGTTACGTTATCTAGTCGCGGCCACCCGAAGAAAATATCTCCACCCTTGGGAACGCCTGTGTTGTAGGTAATGATGAAGAAATGTATTACACGCACGCCGAGGAAACGCGTGATAAGGCGTTATTGTGGCTTAGTTTTTGTGGAGACGGCAAAAAAAGACGAGTGGATTATAAAAAAAAAAATTAAACGTTGTGTTATTCTAGAGTTATAGCAGGAGTACCTTTAGTGTAGCTCAACATATTATATAATTTGTTTCGGTTACGACATAGACGAGGTTTTAATTTAATATTACTAATTACTTGTAACAAATTACAATTAGGTATTTACTTCAAGCTAAATTTAAGAATTTTTTTTATAATCTTATGTTCCATTCCAGGCTAGATGTGCTTCACCATCTTTGACCGTTACTTTACATCAGATGAGCTGTGGTCAAACACCTAACCTGTCAACAGTAAAAATACATATATAAGTTCTAGTAAACGGTTACCCTACAACAACCATAAGGTGATATAATTAGTCATAGTAATTTTAGTTTAGTTACTTATATTTTTTTATTATATACCTATGTTTTAAATTTAGCTTCAGTTTTTCTGTATTTTTCTTCTGCCTTTGTTAAAAAGTTTAAAGTCACAGAAACTAGACTTAAAAATATATATTTTTTTTAAATATATAGGGATATATATTTAAAGTATATATTATCTGTAGGAACGTGTAATTACAATCAAATGCTTGCCGTCTTATTGTTTTGCTTTCGATTGGTAACGGGAATCGGCACGGTCTCTGGACGCGTGCCAAGATATTATGGACTTTAGAAACAAAGAGAGGCACGCGCGCTGCTGAGCTTCCGAGATGGGCCTCCACCACGTTATTACAACAGCTTTTGAATTTTAAACAATTTCGCTGCAGTTTTTAGGGGATTACTTAGATACTCCAAAAAAATCCACAATCCTCCTCTTTATTATGTAAAAGAGGTGGTAATGAAACGAACGAAAGCTCTCCTTATGATAAAAGAAATATCACTTATCCATAACCAACCATGGTCATACCCAGAACTTAGAGTAACAAAAAAAAATTCCAGGATTACACTACTTTGCTGATTCGATGCTTATAACCCTGTAATTTCACTAACTGCGGTACCGGAACATTTTGTAATTTTTACATACTACTGCTTGGAGGCACAATATCTGTGGTAGTACCTATTATACTTAGGCAACCCCTTACTAAAGAGATCTACAAATTAGTAAACACACACGGTATGTACCATAACCTTAAAGATGATTGGGATAGATAAATTGCTACATAAAGGAAATTTATAGGTATCTAAATGATACATAGGTATCTTTAGCTATACCTATGGTCCCAAAAATATTTTTAGTTTTTGATTGGGTTTAAAGGTGGTTGGCAAACTATTTCCTCAAAATTATTTTTGTTCCACAAGCTTTTGCTCCAAATTATTCATGTACCACAATGTGCCTTCTTTTTTTTTGTTACAAATCTAGTCTAGTAATCGAGATTGTCAAATAAACTCCTACAGTTGGTAGGGTGAGATGTATAGAATAGCTACGATGACAATCGTAATAGATCTCCAGTATTCTCTGAACGTAGTTTATTAATGTAACACGTGTAGTCATGTACAAAGTCAAAGCTGTGGGTTTTATCTTGCGAGCTCAGTAAGAAGTCAGCGTAGGCGGGCACGTAATGTGCCTACCTATACCAAGAATATCCTTATTCTTTCTACAAGCAAATGAAATATCAGGAAAAAAATGCTGAAAAGGTTTCGACGAAATAATCACAGGTTAACGATTTTTTACACGAGTACTCGGAAAAAGGTGTGTAATGATTTCAGGGTTCACGTATTAGTGTGTTTATTTAAATGTCTGAACAGATGTGGATGTATGGGGTTTGACAGCCCTGTTGGTGCATTGGTAGCATGTCTGCTTCGAGAGCTGAAGGGCGTGGGTTCGATTCCCACTCAGGACTAACAATTGTGTGACTAACATCGATGTTTGTTCTGTGTCTGGGTGTACTGTATATATCATAAGTATGTATTTACAAAAAAAAAAAGTATTTAAGTATTCTATCAGTTATCAGACTTCCATCACACAAGCTTTGCTTAGTTTGGGGTCAGATGGCGCTGTGTGTATAGTCCTACGATATTTATTTATTTATTTATTTAATTAAGCTTGTTTTTTAAGATTTTCTTTCACATGTCATGTTTTTTTTGTATTTGGCATTGATTTTTTTGCATTTTGTCACTGTCAATTATTTCGATATTTGCGAGTAGTTTTTGTTGGCAAACACGTAAAATAAGCGTGAGTCAAAATCACAAAAAGTAAGTCAAAGGGTTAAGTCCAGTCATGTCATCAATAACGTATAAGTTTGCAGTAATTGTACCTACTAGAAGCCTCGACGAAATTTTCGAAGCAACACGAAAAGACATAATTATTTCGCTACATTATATACTTTACCAGACTTTACACGTAAATAGGAACTATAAACAGAAATAGAAATCAATTCGACAACATGAATTATCTGCGAACGTTTATATAAAAGTGTAGGTTAAAATGCATGTAATTATTTTAAAAATTGTGTTATGGCATTTTGTTCTTGTATAAGATATTGGAATCCATCGGCTTCCAAAATACACTTATTACCTACGAGCTTATTACATGTTATTATGTCTAAATGTATGCCATATAAATTATTTTAATTTGATTTGACGCAGATTTCTATACTAATAATATAAAAAGGAAAGATTTGTATTTTTGTATGTAACGAATAAACTTAAAAACTACTTTCAAAACTTCTTTCACCGTTGGAAAGCTACACTATTCCCGGGTGTTATAGGCAAATTTTTATCCCTGTATTCCCACGGGGACGGGAACTACGCGGGTGAAACTACGAGGCGTCCGCTACTATCAGATAATATGAAGATGCAAGTATAAATGTAAAAAAAGTTAATTCTTAGAAATAACTTTTCTAAATAGGTATAAGTATCGTAGCCGACGGAAGATATGGACTAAAGAATATTCATCCTACTTTCTCTCGAAGATGGAAGAAGCCCTAGAGATGCCAAGCTCATTACATTTTTTCCTCTTTGATCAAAACGGAATGTTTGGAAACAATCTACATACAACGAGAAGCCGTAATATAATTTGGTACAACATTGCGATCGAATTACATTCTTCTTTTGTTAAAAAAATTGTAAGTTCGCTTTTGACAGACACCAACTCGATTAATCTATTTGTTTTATAATATATTGAAGGGTGTTTCACTAAATCTTAAATTTTCTTCAGTCCATTTAGAATAAGCTTCCGAATAGCTTTAATATATTTTTGGAGTCAATAAAGTAATCTAATTCTTACTTATAATATACTAGCAACCCGCCCCGGCTTAGCACAGATGGAATGTAGATACTAATGTGATGCATATTTAATATAAATATAAACCTTCCTCTTGAATCACTCTATCTACTAGTGACACTCGCATGATAATCCGTTTAGTAGTTTTTAAGTTTATCGCAAACATACCGACAGACAGACGCGGCGGAAGACTTTGTTTTATAATATGTAGTGATTTTATTTCTCAGATAAATAGGTCCAGCTATTCGACTGTGAATAATTTTAGTCCGTTCCTCTCAAGGCTACGTAACGCCTACAACAGAAACGCAATTTCCGGTAGCTGAACCAAGTTACCGGAAGAGCCCGATGAAAGGATGATTTTTGTTCTAGTTAAGGGTTAATGGGATGTTGTTTTCTTTAGATTTTATTATAAAAGAGCAAATTACATTTTGCCGTAAGATAAAAATCTTGCTAACAAATTGCTATTTCTTTTTGTCCAAGGCTGTGGCCAGCTCTAGACTGTAAAGTTAATGTGTCGTCTGGAGGTATCCGAGATGGCTTAGCATTAAAGAAAATGAATGTATCGCCTGAGACGAGCAATATTAGAAGGCTTTATTAAGCAAGATTTTATTTTATCAGTCTAGACATCGTCGCAAAATTACTAGTTTATCGGTTTTATATCGGATTCATTTCGGAGAGTGTCCTACAGAATTACATGGTCTATATCTCCAAAAAGTTCATGGTCGACGTTCTAAAAAATCGAACAAAATGATTTGATTTTTCGTTCATTGTGGGGTCTGCTAGACAGTGGAATGCGTTGCCTGAGTGGGTGTTCTCCGTTGGATACAATCTGGGTGTCTTCAAGTTGAGAGTGAATCGGTATCTTCTAGGCAAGCGTGCCATCAAGTGAGATGGCGGTCAAACGTAAGCCTATTTCTTATAAAAAAAAACACAGCCAACTCTTAATACGCCTTCAACTTTCCCGAATCAGCCCTGTTTTTATAAATTGTCTCATTGCAGAGTACGCGGCTCTTTGTGGAGAGAGTAAAGTCGTAGTCCACCGGCGGATTGGGAGACTTCACATATCTTACGACTCCATTATTATAAGAACTCTCGGACAGGAAGCTTGTATTACGATGTTTTCCTTTACCGTTTGAAGTCATCAGTAATACGCACAAAATTTGGAATAGAGGTGCGTGCCGTAGGAATCGATCTCAGGACCATCAGATTGGAACCCAGACGGTCACATTACTAGGCTGCCGATAAAAATATGCTATAAACTTACATCTTCAAAATTCGGCTCTAGTAGGTATATCCAGTACAGATTTCCTTTTTATACCACTAGTTCCGTTATTGTCCCAATATAATCGTTTGCACTTGCATACAAAGAACTTTACATCATTATTGATTCCGTGCATCTCCGGGAAGTCCATGCAGTACAAATATTTCTGGAACATCCCTCGTCAAATATCAACTATGTTATAAGTTATAACGTATGTCTATATCGGCTCCCCATCCACCCACTTCACCCAGATGTAACCATTGGCAACGCTTGTTGGGTCGGCGTTTGCAATTGCATGTAGCTTTGCCCGGGATTCGATGGTTTCGCGACCGAGTTTGGTGCTTAACGAGGAAGTTTCAGGGTTGTAAATTGGTTGGGAAGTGTTGATTGTAGGTGAAACGCATCACCTAGCCGGCACCTGACTCCCAGCGGGCCGGGGGTTTCAGCTGGATGTTTGCCGCTCCTCGCTTTGTGCCCTCTTAATAAGACCACGCTGGCTGCACACGACAGCGTTGACGTGCCGTAATTACTTGGAGTGGACCCCCGCCGCGCACCGCACTCTCCCCGCGTCTCCTTGTTTCCAACTTGCATCAAACCATCAAACGGATTCGATAGATTCAATTAATTAATTTTACCTTTCTGATAGGCATTTCCCTTTCGACAGGATGTTGATAGACAAAAGACCCTTGGGCTAATTAAGGGACTTGGTTCCGTTTTAGCTGAACAAAAAAGCTACCCGACAAAAAAGATTTCAAAATGAAAACAAAAACAAAATTTAGCTAATTGATTGATTCGGGCGTTACTTTGCGGAAGTTCATTTTGAATATTGAAGGTATATATTTAGTTTATTTCTTCCCAACAGTCATTTCAGTCACAACAGTGATGACGACTTCTCCAAGTCTTTATATTCTCTTCTCACTGCAGTAACCACTTGCCGACATGTATTTCGGCTCTATACGAGGCATTCTCAGGACGTTTTGACTCTTCGGGCGCTTGGTCGAGGACTTGTAGTTCCGTACAGCGTGCACAGCAAAGACATTTATGGTAAACCGTCCTTGTTCCGGACTAGAATAGTTACTATATTTCACGTGTTGTCTCCCTTGTCCCACGGCCGCGTATATCACGTGACATGACACTACGCTCTAGCGTGACGGATGACTCTGGGGCGGACTCAGGTGCAGGCGTAATAAACCGAGAGCGGGATGTTGGTAACCCTATCTGAGTTTTGGAATTAAACCAGCCTTTTATGTAGTATGGATTACGGGAAAAACTCTACATTATGTAGTAAACGATCCAGTGGTAGCATATCGATCGCTTAAGCTAGGAATTGAAGTTGACATTTATTCGGAACCAAAAACTGGAATGAAACAAAATTTTGGATACCTAGGGCAACCTTAATTTTATAAACAAGCCAAGCAAGACATAACGAATATGAAATATTAGTATCTTAAGAGCGAATAAATATCAAAAAAAAAAATAGTAATGTATGTATGTATGTGAGTTTCTTTAATCCACTATAACTTTTAAATGCCTGAACAGATTCAGATATGAGTTATCTAGAATCCCAACATCATCCCGAGTAACACTGACTATACATTAAAAAAAAATACGTCGACAGTATATACATTTTTAAATGCGAGTGAAAAAAAATCTTTTTTGTTCTTTTTTTGGCATGGCAGTCGTGTTTCTTAATTCTACTCGATGAGTGCCATTGAATGTTGTTTGTTATTTCTTTGTATGTATTGTAATGTTGATTTTATATCAGAAATAAAGGGTTGCCTGTAGTCTATTGAATGTAGTATGTAAACCACTAGGTTAGGAACTATCCGTACGATGTAGGATTACGGACTTCCCACTCTCAGTCAGTATAATGCGCACCAGTCTCACTGTAATACGGAAATAGTATTGGTAAGATGATAGTGTTGATTTTGATCTTCATAGATGTAAATAGGTACGTCTACGTAAATTAACTACGCATGTTCATCCTTTGAAATGGACACTGAGAATCCTGTTCACTTAGGGTTAAGAATTCGTAGCGGCCTACGACGTAGCAACTTCTGCCACCAGTGTTCCAAACAGTGCCACAGTTTTCTTACTGAATTTGTAATTCTCTAAAAAATACTTTTTGGCGTAATTTACTAGCCACGCCCGGTGGTTTTGCCATCAAGTAGAAATCCACACATTTTTGAGTGTTCAGTTTTTCTTCATATCTTATGTATTCATCATTCATATAACTAAACTCATTCATAAAGTTAAGTCAGCAAACATAATATTCATACTTTATATTAGACAGCCCTGTTGGTTCATTGGTAGTATGTTTCTTCCAGAGCCGAGGGCGTGGGTTCCATTCCCACCAAGGACAAACAGTTTGTCGTATAAACAAATGTTTGTTCTGTGTCTGAGTGTCCTGTATGTATTATAAGTATGTATGTACAAAAAAAAAGTATTTAAGTATTCTACCAGTTATCTGACTTCCATCACACAAGCTTTGCTTAGTTTGGGATCAGATGGTGCTGTATGTAATGTCCTACGATATTTATTTATTTTTTATTTTATATTGATATAATGACATATTTTTATGTGGATATAGGTACTTTGTTTTTACTTTTTTGTTTTAAGTTCATTGACTTATGTAATGATTGATTGATTAACTCTTTATTGCATACACTAAATAATACAATACAGAAGAAATACATTTAATTAAAATCAGTGTTTTTGACATTTTTAATGGTATTACGGAATTTGATTTTTAACTTTGGTGTTATCAATAAAATATTTGTATTTGTATCACACGTTTTTTTAAATGTAAAAAGTTATGAGACGAACGAGACGTTCTCCTGATGATAAGAGATAACGCCTGTCCATGACCATTGCAGCGATACACAGAACTTTGAGTAACAAAACAAAGTCCAGGGCATTCACTGCTTTGGCGCTCATTACTTTGAGACTCTCGATGATTAGTCTCAACAGCCCTGTAATTCCTCTAGCTGCAGTATCCTTCAAACCGGAACACAGTAATGTTTACACACTACTACTTACCGGCAGAATATCTGGTACTGCGGTGGTACCTACCTAAACGACCTCCTGCTAAGGAGATCTTCCACCAAGTGAGTGTACCAATGTAATCAACTACACGGGTTAGCCTCTTCGAAACATGAACGTAACTTTACAATTTCGTAGTATTCATAGAGATGTCGCAGCAAGCAAGCGCTTTAAATAGCAATAGCTTCACGATAAAATAATAACAGAATCGTGACAGCTATTACGAGCACGTCTAGTGTGGAATTTTTAATATGAAATAGTTTCTTGCGTTCCGGATTACATCGCAAACCTGGCCGGGCGAGGATAACTAAAGGTAACTTCTACACGGACAAGCCGCGGTATCGTCACATGCAGACTTAGCATGTGCACAAAAGCTTTTCCACACTTTATATTGTACGAAAACGCAACAACATTACAAACATAAATGTAATAAGTTCCATTCCAGGCGAGGTGTGTTTAATCTCTTTGATTACACATCACTTAAAAAAAAATGACTATCGTATGACATTTCACACAGCGCCATCTAACCCTAAACTAAGCAACACTTGTACTATGGTCACCAGATAACTCACAGAATATTTATATAAGTATATTTAATAGATACTTAATAAAACATACAGAACACCCAGGCACAGAAGAAACATTTTATCGTCACATAAATGTTTGCCCTAATGGGAACTGAATTCACGCCTTACAGCTTTAAAAGCAGATATTCTACCAAATGAGCTAACATCAGGTGAGATGCTGTCAAACACCTACTAAATATATATATGTACATGTACATATATGTATACATATATAAGTATTTGTGTCTTATTTTGGTAAATTATAATTATAGAGCGCCCATGGTTCGATGGATTTTCTGGATGTATTGTTTTTTTTCATGTTTTTTATTGCTTATCGTGTTTTGCTATTATAGAACCTGCGTCTAAGCGTAGCGGTTAGACGTTTTTTGTTTGCTTTATCGTCTGGTTAGCATGGCTCATATCCCGTCAGAGCTTATAATATGGCTTTTCATAAATTTTCTGGCCATATGAAATATTCACCTTCACAAATGTTCAAAAATGTTTTCAGAATGAAATATTTTGTTTTTTGTAATTATTTTTTTTGTTTTTGTATTTATTTAAATTGTATTTTTACTTGAAATAAAATCTTTTTTTTGTCGTACTTTATCAAAATCGTCTTTGTTCTACAGCGATTTCAATTACTTATCATACATTTTATCAGTACCCAAACCTGGATTGCCAATAAGCCGCTGAATCCTGGCGTGAGTAGCCCGCTTTATCTTGGTACACATCTCCCGAATGCCGTCGACCGAGTAAAATGTAATAATGTAGAGTCGTAGTGCGAACACCACCCCTGCCTCCATCCCTGGGGAATATTGCACCGAGAATGCGCCCTACATTTCTTTGACACATTTGACACTAAAAAGTAAATGGAAGTGCAGTGGACGCTGCGAGGTTTCTGTAAGTCTTTGAAATATGGGAACGTTATTTTAGAGATGAGAAAAGTTGTTCATAATGATCACATAAGGACCCTCTTTCGGGTTAGTAAATGTTAACTCTGTATGTTCAGATTCAGATTATTTATTCACCTTATAACAGAGTTTCGTTATACTAGGTAACTCAATTCAATACAGTTGGTTAAATAATAATTACAAAATAAATAAATGAAAATTGTACTATTAGTCAAATAAAATTAAGATGTCAAAAAATATTATGTGAATGTCAAATAGAGTCAATTAATTAATTAAATAATAAATTTAGATATAGGTACATTACGAATTGCATTAGTCAACATCACATGTAAAAGATTGCTCATTCCAATTAGTTTTCATAAAGTCATTAAGCTTATAAAATGCGTTCCGGAGAAAGAAGCTTTTAATTTTTCAATTAAAGTCAGGCATTGGTAAATTTCTTAAAGCAACGGGCAACTTATTGTACATGAGTATTTGAGTATTACTATAGTTGGAGCAGCTAGTATATATGATTCGAAGTAACATTCGCATAACGCGGGAGTAACTCCCTCCGATCCGTGCCCCGCGGCGAGTGCGCGGGATCAGGCGAGATAATGTAAATATCCTCCATAAACACGACCATAATTATGTGTACCCAGCCCCGGAGCCGAGCTTATCTATTAGTTATTCCTGTTTCGTTCTCTAATGAATTATGCAGCAGTTTGAATGTTCAAAGGCTTTACTTGCACTCCGATTGAGAGCGGTTAATTAAAATTCTCGTCAAAATCGACAACTTTTTTTTGGGGTGTTCCTTTGGTGCAAGAAGATTTAAAAAAAATATGAGTAGAACGGAAATCTTTCCTGCTTTTCTGATTGTCATCATCATCATCATCATCATTTCAGCCGTAGGACGTCCACTGCTGGACATAGGCCTCCCCCATTGACTTCCGTAAACACCAGTTGGAAGTGGCCCGCATCCAGCGCGTTCCTGCGGTCCTTATTAGGTCGCCTGTCCACCTTGTGGGTGGACATCCTACGCTGCGCTTGCTGGTCCGTAGTCTCCACTTCAGAATTTTGTAGCCCCATCGGCCTATCGGCTCGGGCATCGGCTATGTGCCCTGCCCACTGCCACTTCAACTCGCTAATCCGTAATTAACAACTGCCAATGACTCTTGTAGCAATACCTAGAACTTTAAGTAACGAAATAAAGTCCAAGGCATCTCTGGATCTGCGATCCTGACTCTCATTACTCCTAACATTTTGCTACCTACAGCACCTTTCCCAACGGAACATAGTAATGTTTGCGTACTAATGCTTGGTGACAGAATATCTGATGTTATGGTACAACAAAAACGATTTGCTAAAGAGATCTATTAAATATACTTCCGAATATTTTACCCAAACGACTTGGTGTCGAGTCAATTTAAGATTTAAAAAAAGTAACTTGAAAAATGTACGTACTAACTTCAAAAAATAATGACAATGAATGGCATTGTCTTTTATCGTCCTTGTCGCCTCATACCTTGTATTAGACTACACATACCTTACGACCTCCTGGGGTAAAATTGATGGCAGCGCCATTTTTCATCTGTTTTTGCTCCCGCAAAAATGTATGTTTCTTTTTCGGGTATAAAACATGGCATGTATTTTATTTAAACGAAAAAAAATGATGTAATTATACACAATTAAGTCGAATGCTTCGCCTGAAGTTTTGTACATATTCTGTGGCTTTTTATTTATAGGTAACAGGCTAGGTGTTTTACACTCACCTGAGGTGACAGTGTGGTCGAAGATGGTGACAAGAGGCCGGAACACACCGTTAGTTGGTTGGCGGCAAATTTTCAAATTAAAGGTAGTAGCTAGCCAACAAATTCTTTCGCAATTGTTTAAAAATTTGTTTAATAAAAAAAGTATATAAAAAAGCATATAAGTACCTATCGTATCAATTAACAAGTTGCCATTGTTCAACCTTTGTTTAGTTTGGGGATAGATAGTGCTGTTTGAAATGCCCTCCAATATTTCTAGAAAGAGTACTAGAAAGTACCCTACCACCAGGCTATGGTTTCCTAATGATGTTTTCTTTCACTGGCAGCTCAAGCTTATTGTTGGGGTTTACCACCCACGGGGTTAATAACTCGGCTACTCGTAACAAATTTAGCGGATTTATTTTAAGACTTTATTTTAACGAAAAATCGCGAACATTTTAAAATCTTTATTTTTGTGTTCACACGGTTCGAATTGTAAGGAGGTTCCTCACTCTGCAGCCCTAACCACCGACTGTTTGAGCTACTCCAGTTTTCGAGTCTTTCATATTTTGTTTATTAATTTTATTGTATAAAAAAGTATAAACATTACTTTTACATTTTAGATAGGTACCTACTGAATATAAGATGTATTTACTTAGTATCTATTGAGAAACAATACACATGGTTGACACAGTCACCGTTAGTTGATGTATTTCGATAGACTCTTTGGAGAACCAAACTCACAGTGAAACAGCACTTCTTTAGGTAATTTATATTCTATTATTTAAGCTATTTATTACCATCAATCAATAACAGTACACATTTAGATATTATTTGTAACTGTTTATACATGAAATTGATCATAAATTGAGTAGTTTTTAAATGGTTCGTATGTATGTATGTTTTTATTGTACAAAATCTTATGAGCATTTATGAATAGTGCATTCATACCATAAAAAAATCGAACCTACGATGGTTAAAACAAGCAATTTAGAGTTTTGGTATGAAGGCGGAAAAATCATGTCCCCACATTGTATTCTTAGAGGAATTAGACACATAATATATCAAAGATTGTATTATTTTTCAAAACTTAAAAAAAACGTATTAAAAGTAAAAAAATACCAAATTATGTGCGCGAGTGTGTCATAATGTGGTGAAACATGACTTTTCGTGCTGCTTCATTCAACTTCAGCAAAAGTTGTAGTAAAGTTATCACTACTTAAAAGGGCATGATCGGACTCGACCATGACTTTTTTTTATGAGTGACTGTGACCTAGACTTATTTAGCACGGTTTTTCATAACATTACTTTAAACTGGCAAATGCACAAAATGCAATGCCAAAATAAAAGAAAAATGAGAAGAAATCAAAATCCCATTGGCTTTCATTAAATTCAACATTATTCGCAGAGTATTGGCCGTATCCCTCCAAATTGCTCCAAAACATAACAAATAGCGTCATAATCCTCGCCGAATAGGTGCGAGCAGAGGACGAGTCGAATTGAATCATCTCGAAGGAGATTACATCAAAACGGTCTCACCTAGCGCGCTCGAGCTTCGAACAAAAAGTCCCCGGTGCGCGCTGCCATCTCGCGCGTTGCTAGGCGACCGCGATCAATACAGCCTCCGCCGGGCCGCCTAATTACCCCCGCCTGCCTCCACACACCACCCGCCCCACCCCACTCCCGCTCTCGCCCTCGCCCGAGGAACTTCGCCCGCCCAACCACACCGCTGTCGGATTTAAATATCGAATGATAGAATTCAAATTCAAAATATTTTCGCTTTGTGCGAATGTTTGCTTTGAAAGCGGCGTTTTCTATTATTACACATTCCTTTTTAAAATCCTTTTCTTCTTTTCGACTTTGATTATAACTACTGTGACTAGTAACGTTACGTCGAGTCAAATGTTCATAAATCGCTCGTTTGCACACCGCGATTTAAATAAGTGTTCTATCATAAAATTTATCTGGTTCCGCTGTGTGAAATACCCCAAGATATTTCTATTTCTTTTTATATTTCTATTATAATAACAAATCTTTCCGATTTGTGTTTTGTATGCGACGATTTAACATAAAAAAATACTTGACCGATTTCAAAAATTCTTTTACCTTTGGTAAACTACACTATCCCCGGGTGACATAGGCAACTTTTTATCCCTGTATTCCCACGGGAACGGGAACTACGTGGGCGAAACCGCGAGGCGTCCGCTAGTATTTTATATTTTTAATATTATGATGTAATACTACCAAATAACCAAAGTTCTTTACAAAGTTAAAAGTATGCTTCTGTATAACGGAATAGGGATATTGAGATATTTGACTCTTGACTGTTCAATAAAAGAAAAAAGAACGATAACGTAAGTCAACATCCTCGAAGAAAGGTTCAGTATTACGAGATTGATGCGGAAGATTTATCTCGGCTATTTGTGAATATCGCTTATCCCTTTAGTTCTTGGCCATACGACCTGTATCCATCACGTAAACGTCGGCATCGGCCCGGGTACGATCGTACCTACTACAGAACTACAGTACAGTATGTGTAGTCATGTGGGAGACAGATGCGTAAAGGATTCCTTAGGGCTTGCGTGGGCTGAACACTCTGAAATATTGGAATATGGAGCATCTGATATAAGCGAGCCCAAACGGAGGAACAATTTTTTTTTATATTTTCAATACATTTACAAAATTATTATATCGTGCTAACAATACCTACCTTTTTAACTAATTGAATTGGAGCAGAATACATTACTTTCATATAAAGTCCAATGTTGTTTAATACTTGGCGTGCATAATAAGGTTTATTAAGTTATCTTTTTTTTTTTTTTTTATGGATGTTAAGTGACGGTCTATTCGAAGATAGTAGAGCATACCTAGCCTAGAATACTTAGAACTGGGTCTCAAGTGAGGCTGCCGGAACATATCGTTAAGTTAGGTTAGGTTAGCTTGGTGGTCCCCCCCGTGGGTTCCCGCCTTGTCGTGGCGGGGGGGCTGAGTAACCGTGACTGGTGACCACGGTGAAACCAAGCGGAACCCGAGGAGGGGCTGCTTCAACGGGCTATGGTCCGGGCCATGTTGAAGCGGCCACTGTGTAGGTTGCGGTGCTGTATGGGCGGTGCTGCAACTGAGGCGGGCTGCGGTGTCTTATGGGAGGCACTGCGGCTGAGGGTTGGAGGCCGCGGCGGAAGAGGACTGTCGGTGTTTTCGTTGCCGCTTTCCCTATCTTCCGCGGCCTCGACGGGGCTGCCACCGTCTGATGGCAGACGCGGTGGAGCTGCAGGAGAAGGGGAGTACCGGTATTACGGTGCGCCGCTCTCCCTGTCTCCTGCAGCTGTGGTGGTAGGCGGCGGGGCCACTTACCTGACCCGTCGCATGGGGACCGATGGCGTACAGACGTGGGGTAGTCTGTCGCCAAGTATCGTCTGGTCCCCGAGGTGGGTCGCGACTTGACATTTTTAATGGCTTGTCGCGACGGTTGCATGGAGTGCTTAGCACTTTTCCCCACGAGGTGGTCCGGTGACGGACGAGGGAGGGTTTCTCCGCGCACTCTTCCGGTTTAGGAGGAGTGCGCGCAGAAACAAATGAGGGGCTCCTCACGTGCCCCTCTGATCAGCTGAGGGCACTGTGAAGGAGCAGAGCGGTGGGCTCGTTTCGGGCTGTTGAGGGGCGATTGGGTGGTAGCCCCATCAAGAGCTTTTCTTGAGGGGGCTCCCACCTGACGCAGATGGGTGTGTTGGTGGTCGGGTCGCTTCTGGTGGGCAAACGGCGGGGTCTTGCGAAGGATGCGCGTCTGGGTGGCCTGAAGTTGCTCGCCATGGGTTTTGCCATTCGGGATCGCCGTATCTGGAGCGAGAGGACGCTAGCTGTGCGGCGATCTACATGGGCTCGTGGTGGTGGCCTAGGGCTACTCACGGCGTGGTTTTGTTTGTGGGGCCGTGCTGAGAGCCATGCTGGAGCGACTCTGACGGGAGGGGGCTGCGGGATGGGAGGAGTGCCGGTGTTGCGGGCGATGCCCATTCCCAGCGGCCAAAGTGGCAGGCGGCGGGGCCACTCATCTGACCCGTCGCATGGAGACCACGGGCGTGCAGACGTGGGGCCGTCTGACGTTCTTTTCGGTGGTGGTCTCCGAGGTGGATGACGATGTGTCTGGTGTTCCGACACATTGTCTTCGTGGCAAGGGAGCCTGGGCTCCGAGGTGGTGTCCGTGAGGACAAGCGCTGTCGAGGCCGCGGTAGAGTGCGAAAGCGTGCCCGCAGCCTCGACACAAAGCGCCGAGGTGGAACACTCCAGGGTTTTTAGTGGGTAGGCCGTCATTAGGACGGAGAGTCCCACATAACCACCGTGCCCGCCCCAGGGCCGGTGGTATACACAAAGTATTTTCCCTGTACAAAAAAAAAAAAAAAAAAAAAGGTTAGCTTGGTGGCAGATTTTTAACTTGAGGGCTAGATAGAAAATAGTATTAGAAAATACCCTAACACTATGCTAATAAACCAAATATTTTAACTAATTGCATGCTGCAAGACAGAATATGATGCTCTTTGATTTTTATGAACATCCATTGTACCCATATAGGTACGCAATAAATAAATTATAATTCAATACTAATAATGAAAAATAAAGCTATCGCAATCGTATAAAATCATTTTTATATAACTTTATTATCATAATTCATAATTAAATAATAAAATATTAAAAAAAAAAAAATAATAATAACAATAATATTTAATTATTATTTTTCATTTTTTTTTTTTTACTTCATAATTTTAATCAGCAATTTTATCTTTGTGAAAACAGGCAATTTAGAAAGTTCGTTGCCATCAACCGTAGGAGTCTAATTAAATTTAAGAAAACGATCTTATTTTGCTGGCGTGCCTTTCAAATAAACTTCCAAAGGGTCTTTTCCTTCTCCATTTCAAAGATGGCTTTGAGTGTCCATTACCTCAAATAGTTTTTCCATTGGCTGCAGATAGGGTTAATGTTATTGAAAAACTTAGATGGACCCGTTCTTCTCTATGTATTTGGATGGTAGACTGCAAACAGTAGTGTGTACACATTACTGTATTCCGGTTTCAAGAGTAGGTACCGCAGCTAGTGAAATTACAGGGCTGTTGAGATTAACCATAGAAAGTCGCAAAGTCATGAGCGGCAAAGCAGCGATGCTCTGGACTTTGTTTTGCTGCTCAAAGTTCTATGTATTGCTGCAATGGTCTTGGACAAGCGTTACCTTTACCATGTGGAGAGCGTCACAGTCGTCTTAATACATTTACTTTAAAAAAATGCTATATCGTAGATCAGATAACACGTAATACTGTAAGCATTTCTTTGTTTCATAACAACGGCTGTTATGAGTTATTAGAATCTTCGAGCTAGCCAGTTAGCTTATACGAATGTACCTACATGTACATGTTTATCAATTTGGAAACTGTTTTCCTTTTTCTTAATCTTTTGTAATGAGTGTATTACTAATACGAGTGGTTATACTCTTTAAGAGCTTAGGTACGTACAGAATAAAAATCGACAAACGATCGGCACGGCGTTTTGGGGCGTATAACAGTGTTAGTCCGAAATTACAACAACGAAACCTACACATAACACACATTTGACTTGATATTTCTCCATAAAACTGCCCTTTGTAGTATCTCTTCTGCTCTATAGAATGTGGGGTTGATTACCACTCAGGATAAACAATTCTGTGTCAAATACAGACGTGGGTGATCTAAACGGAAGTATGAATATATTTTTACAAAACATGTTTATCAGAAATCTGGATCTCATAGGACCACCTTTGTTTAGTTTGTGGCTAGATGGCGCTATGGGAAAATGTCGTGCAATCAGTTGCGACTTAGCTTGTTCTGTACGAGCATACTTACTCTTTGGAACATAATTCCAGGTACCATATCCATTTCCCTCGCTTCTTCTTGACTCCGATATTACATATGCGAATGTGTTCCCGATATCCATTCACGCAATCCCGAGTTATGTGTTGTCCCCAGACTTACGTCACCGAGCCGGTTCGAAGACGAAGCGAGATGTGCCCTAAATCTTAGCCTAAACATATGGAATGAATATGAAAGTACATGAATAGAAATTATTGGCAAGGGTCCGAGGTGAATAACCAAATGAACAGCTATTTCCTACAGGCTTTTACAAGATGATGATGATGGTGAAAGTATGTATGTAGGAGATTAAAATGCACTCAAACATTTCACAATTTGCAAGTGTATGGCAAAAAAGATTGCGTGAACCGCACAATTTATCAGCTTTGTACAGAAAATAAGAAAATATTTTATCTTTTAATTTTTTGAGAACGAGATACTTAAAATAAATCATTATAATATCGCTGCGACTTAATCGCGCACAAAATATTTATAATTTTGTAAATGTTTTATTAGGTGTATATAAAATATACAATTTTAAAATATTATCTTAGTACATTTTAAAGTAAAACTCTTGCTACACAGGTAGGAATAGGAAGCTAAGGAGGTTAAGTAAAATTAAAAAAAAAATCTAACAGCAATAAAGGCTTTTTTTTTAATAATATTATAAATGTGAAAGTTTGGATGGATGGATGAATGTTTATTACTCTTTAACGCAAAAACTACTAAAAGGATTTGGACGAAGTTTGGTATGGAGACAGCTGAAACCCTGAATTAACACATAGGCTACTTTTTATCCCGAAAACATTTAGCGGGTAACACCGCGGGGCGCAGCTAGTTGACACATATTTTTTACAAATTTCTATAAAATACGTTACAATCGATGCATTTACGGGTAAAGTTAGAGGGCAAAGCTAAGTTACGAATAAACTGTTATTTCCGTGACTCGTATTCCCTTGCAGCATCAGCTACGAGCACAGGCGATAAATCCACGTCAGGTGACAGGCGACACGCCGAGAGAATTGGAACTACGACAGCGCGACCAATTTATCTGTACAAGTGGCCAATGAAGGAAACTATAATTTTCTACAAGATACAGTCAGATGTACTCAGGAAACACAACGGTGGCTCCTTCGCTTTTTATAAATTAAGAAGATGTACAATACATTGGTCGGTTATAGGTATTCAGAGTCTATGTCAGCCGCTTATTTTCCTGCAATATTTGTAAGCGTTTTTCTTGTAGTAATTTTTGGCGAACTTCATTTAGAAAGAACGACGGTACCTTGGGACCCTGACAAGAACGATGTTAGGTAACAATAATAATAATCGTACACAAATGTTAATCCATCCAAAGAACGAATAAAGGTAATACACGAATCTACATAAATGCAAGGTATAGGTTATACCTATATAAAAAGTTACGGATCTAGTCCTTAGCTGATATAAGTCCAAGAGTACATAATATGTAAGTAAGTAGATACATTTATACTTCGTACTATATGGTCTTGAAACTTGTTTAACGATAGACATGCCTTCCTCGTCTGCAACTGACATCTCACTTTGTTATCGTCTGTGAAAACGTGTAAATACGCAGTTACGTTTGTGTCATTTGCAGGTGAAATCGTCGTAGGTATATTTTGCGAACGAAGGCAGTCGAAAACAAGATTTCACAAACCTTGTGAAATCCTTGTGAATAAAGATGTCTCCTTTTTTTTTTTACTTCTTGGAAGTTGTTTCTTAGTTCTGGAGTGGATACTACGAACCGACAAGCACAGCGAAGGACGTCCACCCACAAGGTGGTCAGACGACTTAATAAAGACCTCAGAAACGCGCTGGATGCGAGTCGCTTCCTGGCGGTCTTTGTGGAAGTCAATGGGGTAGGCCTATGTCCAGCAGTGGACGTCTTACGGTTGAAATGATGATGATGATTGTTGTTTCACATACGTGTCTTATGTTTCCACTTATGAAGGTTGGTACTGCTAGTTTTAATTCGCCACATAGACAATTTTGTAAATTTTGTGATATGTAGAATTGTAGGTACATGCATGTGATAGGGAAATTCAGGCTGATATTAAAAGAAATATGCCAGCAGTTTCCCTGAAGCGAGGAGATAAACGCAATTCAAATGAAAGTGCTTTCCAGCGCTTGAAGCGAGAGTATTGCGGGAATGCGAGGCGCGCTTTGTGAGTGGCTGCCTCCCCGGCCGCCTGGCATGACTGCCTCTATACTTGAATATCTCCTGTGCACTGCTATGTGCCTGGTACTTTGCTAAGAATTTCGTACTTTTCACTGCTGCGTAATTTTGTAAGGTTTATTGATATAAGAAATTCAAACGTCACCTACGTTTGAATTTCTTACGTTTTTAAAATATTTTTGAGAAAACCATGCTTTCTGGGCGTGAGACAATAGCGAATGAACGATATGAGCCCAAACGACTTTAATTAGCGTTGCTATTACAATAAAATTAGCCACTATGGTTACCAAATCTATGTTTAGTTCTATGGTCGCTTATCAACCTCGTTCTTAAATCTCTCATTACTTTTACATAAATATTTAAAAAAGTATTTTATTGATTAATAGACGCAAAGGTTCATAGTCCCTACACAATGATCAAAGATTAAAAATGTAAAAAATATATAGAAATTAGATCTCCTAAAACTCAAACTCAAAAGCATACTTTTAAAGTAGTATTAGACAAAATTGTTCATCTTTTGGATACTAAGTATATTCATGGAACAAATTATATTTCGCCGATTTCATAACAAGCTAGACTGATAACGCCTGTAAAAAACCGAACACATGGAATCAAAAGTGTTCTGAAATCCGACGAAAAGTCAAGGAGTTTAAAAACTGAAGGAACTTGACGACGAGAATGCAAATACTTTGAAACAAGTTTTCAAAAGTTGAACAGGTGACAATAACCGTTTTTTGTGTCGTTGGGTGTGATAAAAAACTTAAAAAGCAATCTTATTGCACTTTTTGGCGACTATGCTATACGTTATAACTATTTACATACTTACTCGAAGTACCTTATATTTTACAAATATAAATACTTTATTGATAACATAAAAGTCACAAGTCAAATTCCGTGGTATCATCATCATTGTCAATGTCTTTCCCATCTTTTCGAGACGTCCAACCTAGCTTAGTCTATGAGATTATGCTGTACCAATAGTGTTGTCCTGTCCAACACCAAATCTTAACCTCTCCGCTTTTAAGAATCCTCCAACGGCAGCCCAGAAAAATACAACAAAAAATGTTAACTATCTTATAAAATGATTTATGCTTAAATATTCTAAAATTCAAGCCTTTTTTCAGTAAGTTTTGAACATTTTCCTCGTGTCATGTCTCATTTTTACGCTTGACTAAACACATCAGCGAAAAGTCGTCAGAGCATTTATTTGTAAAATTTAAATTATTTACCTATTTATTGACTTATGAGACACAGTATAACTTAGCAGACGGCTTTAATATAAATCATTGATTAAGTTTAAGTAACGTATATAAGTCAAGACCTAAAGGTCTTACTAAACTAAAGTTATAGTTACGTACCTATATGACAAAAATGTCTGCTCTTAACCAAAGCTGGCTCCGTAGGTAAGTAAATGGAAGAGCCCAACAAGCGAGCGGAAACACGGAGGACGGAAATTCCATTGCCTTTGACAGCGAGTGAAAAGTCAGGCTTTCAATTCATAGATTCAGAACTTATAATAGAGTAACATAAATAAAAAGCAAAAGCACCAGTTCTTGTTAGTACGTCCTTACGTCCTTTCCAGATGAGGGGGAGGGAAGCTTTCAGTTCCTTTGAGGACCAAACGTTGCTGATATAATTGGATTGGCTCCGCATTTCTAAGCAAACAACGTTCTTAGTTTTGAGCGCTGGCTAATGGAATACGAGTACTTTGTTTATATAGAACAGGCTACCCGTGGTAGAACATAGGCTATTTGATAAGGATTTTCTGCTCTGTTTGTTACCGCGAAAACACTGCCATTTTAATCCTTAGAGCGATTGCTTCAAGAATATGTCAAGTAGTCTATAATTTACACTATTATTTAAGGACAGAATGATTTTAATTCCCTGAAAGATGGACGGCTGGGACTGCGTTGACACGAGTACTTTGGCATCGTCACATCTTTCCAGAACTCGGACTAAGGCTCGCGCGGTTGCAGAAGACTCAAACGCAAGTATGGTACTGGTTAACCTTAAAGCCTTCTCTCATCGTAATAAAGAAAGATTAGATACCTATACTAAGACACGCGTTCCATTATGCCACAGAATATCAAATAGTAGCAAACCAAACCCACCAAACTTTTCACTCCGTAAAGTTTGAATGCCATGTAAGTTAGTCTCTAGGATGTGATATAAAAGGCATCGGTTTGTACGTTATCGCTGCGTCGTGCCAAAACTTTTCTATCGCCCGAACCGCGACGTGCCAAAACTGTGCACCTACCGCTGTACTCGATATTCTGCTATCGATAAGCTGTGATACTAAACCGGGATCTGCAAGGCTCGAGGATATTCTATGCATTCTAAACAGGCTTTGCAAAGTTTAGTTGCCAGGCTGCCAGCCATAATCGTATATATAAAAGAAAATGAATCTTCAGAAATATATAACAAACTAGCTGCGCCCCATGGTGTTACCCGCTACATGTTTTCGGGATAAAAAGTAGCCTATGTGTTAATACAGGGTCTCAGCTACCTCCATACCAAATTTCAACCAAATCCGTTTAGTAGTTTTTGCGTGAATGAGTAACAATGCTACACCCATACACACAAACTTTCGCATTTATAATGTTAGTAGGATGAGTCTTTACGTACGATCACTAGCGATTAGTTGTTAGACCTTCTTTGCCTAGGTCGCCTAGGTATACTGCGATGTCGCGTCAGATAGTTTGCTTCCAAGCAGTACTGTGTAACATACTGTACCCCGGTTTGTAGGGTTACTGTAGTTAGAGAAATTAACGCAAATGAGTCTAAATTAGTCATATCCTTGTAAAGTAGTGGCGACTTCACTACAAGTTTGACCGAGTTTTAGTCGCAACACGAAAATACATACGTAAGTATTACTTATACAACACACTATACGTATTAGTTTCCCATACTTAAGTACGTAATTCGATACTTTACAAGTTTTTTTATATAAAAGTAATGAGACGAACGAGACGCTCTCCTGATGGTAAGAGATAACGCCTGCCCATGACTATTGCAGCGCTCTTCACTTTGAGACATTAGGTGGTTAGTTTCAACAGCCTTGTAATTTCGCTAGCTGCAGTACCCTTCAAACCGGAACACAGTAAAGTTTACACACTACTGCTTGGCGGCAGAATATCTGGTACTGCGGTGGTACCTACCTAGACGACCTCCTGCTAGGGAGATCTACCACCAAGTGAATAAAACAAAATAAATATCCTAGGACATTGCCACACAGCGCTATCTTTTTTTTTTTTTTTTTTTTTATGGTTGACAGGCTAGTTGTTTGACCACAGCTCACCTGATGTTAAGTGAAGGTGTGGTCGAAGATGGTAAAGCACACCTAGCCTGGAATGGAACTGGCTCTCAAGTGAGGCTGCCGGAACACACCGTTAGATGTTTGGCGGCAGATTTTCAACTTGAGGGTGGTAGCTAGCCAGCCGAGTACTAAAAAGTACCCTACCACCATGCTATGGTTTCCTCACGATGTTTTCCTTCACCGGCAGCTCAAGCTCATTATTGGGGTTTGAACCCACGCCCTTCGGCATGCGAACCTACCGCGCCCATCTAGCCCCAAACTAAGAAAAGTTTGTACTATGTGAACCAGATAAAGAATAAAATACTTATAAACTTTTTTTGTAATCTTTATTTATATTGTGTTATAATAAACAGAACACCCAGACAGATCAAAATCATTTATGCACAAATGTTTGTACTGAGTAGGAATCGAACTCACGCCCGATCTACTCTACCAAATGAGCTAACAGGTCAATCAGTATAAATATAACAACTACTTTTAAACAGAGGAGTGTTATAACTTAAGTCTGTTTGTGCCATTGTAGGTCCCAAACGGCTGAACCGATTTTGATTTAGTTTGACTTGATCGAAATCAAAAAAATTTAAAACTATAAAACCTACAGAAAATCTGAGCAACTGTTTCAACATTATCAGCTTTTTCGTGTTGATGATTATGTTCACGAGTATCTTCAACACGTTCAATTTTTATACATATTTTATAAACACAACAATAAAAATACAAGTTAAAACCCCCAATAATGAGATTGAGCTATCGGTGAAGGAAAACATCGTGAGGAAATCATAGCATGGTGGTAGAGTACCTACTTTATAGTACTTGGGTAGCTAGCTACCACCATCAACTTAAAAATGTGCCGCGAAGAACCTAACAGTGTGTTTGGGTAGCCTCACTTGAGAACCAGTTCCATTCCAGGCTAGGTGTGTTGACTATCTTCGACTACATCGTCACTTAATATTAACCTCAACCATTAAAAAAAAATGCGATGATAAGGCTTTTCCGCGTTCCTGCTAAAACTTAAAAATACATTAATATGATTGTTTTATTTTTCTTATTAGTGTTACATCTCTCGTCTGTTTCTTATGTTTTCTATCGTGTTCCGTCTTTGCTTGGTTGCCTGGAAGAGATCGCTGTTAGCGATAAGGCCGCCACTTGTGGCACTAGTTCATAAGGTTCTTTTGTTCTCTGTACTTTTTTCTGTTTATGGTGTGCACAATAAAGAGTTATATCTATCGATCTTCCGGAAGTATCTTGCTCGGCTTCTTATTTGTTATCGTATGAATTATTTTAGCTAATTTTAACAAAGATGAATCTATCGCTAGATTCCTTGGCTGTAATAGGCTTGTCTAAAGATGAATTTTATAATTCGTGAGACATCTCCCGACACGAGCATAGTCAAAATAAAAAACCTGTTGTCTTTTGCGTCATAATTAATTCCTCCATCTCGTCTACCAAGGTTAAAAATAAAATAATATACCGATATAACAAACAGACGTAGGCATTCACGTTATTAATTAATTAACAAATTATATTTAAGGTTTAATCTTAAAGCGGATCTTCGTTATCCCCTGGATTATGTTTAAAAACCAAATAATCTTCAGGTAAAGAAAGTGGTGCCTGCTACGTATAATTAACTGGATCTTGAACGTAATTAAACATCCGAGATTAAAAAATATTTGCCTTCTTCCTTCCCTTCTTGGATTGGACAGGAGCTTTTCTGGAGAGGGTTTCAAACGTTGTTTTTGAGTTTTCGCCCCTTCGGGAATTTGCTTTCGAGTCCCTCTCGAACTAAATTTCGAATAGCAAAATATTCTTCTAACAAAAGAAATGTAGACTGGAAGATATTAGGTGATGATCTGATGATCTGGTGCCAATTGTTTGCGTTGAAGATAAACATCGAGATGAAACTTGCGTATGTCCATTATCCATAGAAGAAATTAATTTATGTAGCTGAAATTGCCTACCGGGTTGGCGTGGAACATTATGGTCCTTCGCTAGTTAGCTAACCTATCCTATGTTAGCTATACTCAGATTGAGATCTTAAAATGCGGGGGTCCAAACGGGACCAAAAAGGGGCAGTCCAAACGTTTGTAAGAAAGTTACACAACCAATGGGATTAACTTTATACAAACAGGCATAGTGTTATTATTTCTGTGGATAAATCTTCTAGTATTTTCCCATAGTTATCAAGGGGGAAAATATTACTTACAAGCTGTTACCTTCATCCGCACGGAATTGACAAAAAATTGTCACCACCACCACCAGATGTGATTACTATTGTGTATTGTGAAACTTGACGACATCTGGTGGTAGGTAGTGGTACTAGCCTTGAACATTTTTGGTAATTCCTAACATTTTTCGGATTAAAAAGTCTATACTCAAATTCATGTAATAAAACTACATGTGTGCCAAATTTTATCCAAATCCGTATAGCTGTTTTTGTGCGATTGGGTAACAAACATCCACACTTTCACATTTATGATATTAGATTAGAAGGATAAATAATATTGATAAATATTTTACTGTATCTATTAGTCGTACTATCACTAAGTATACCTACTTAATACGGTGATTAAATAAAAATAAGCCATCAAATCAAATATGTAACTTTATCCAATAAGTACAATTTTTCTTAAACATTAAAATAAATCTCAATAAAAATAACATAGTTTGGCATAGGTTTAATTTAAACTAATATTTCTTTACATAAATCTTTTTTAAATTTCTTCAATTCTAACAACATTTTGTAATCGTTTTCTCAATAAATTAAACGTTTGTTAGATATTATAAATTAAGGAGATCAAAATTCAATCAGGTAGCCGTAAAATTACGCGAGACACGGAATTCCTGTAAGGTATCTACTTATTACAAATTATTTATCGTCTATAGACAAATAGGTAAGGTACTTTAGAAAATTTTAAACAATTATATAATTAACTACTGGTAACCATTTAGGTATAAAAGTCAAGCCTTTCCCATTATTATCACCAATCACCACTATCATTACCTATCACATTATGCGTTTTTTGTTTATCGGGACGTTTTACCTAATCGTTTCTTAACATAAAGATTAAAATCGAGATGCTTAAATGTGCTAGAAAATATGAAATACAATGAATAAATATTGTAGAATTCTTTTGAAATATACACATATTATGAACTTACTTCTTCTCTTGATACATATAATAACAACTATAAATCTGGCATCATTCAATAAAACATTTTATAATAATCCATCCAATTTTGCAAGTAGAACTGTTAAGTTCTTTTAATATTGATGGTAGATAGAATATTCGCACATTTATGTTAAATTAGGTGAGCAAGAATTTGATGCAAGGTTGTACAATGTACGTAAAATTGACCAACATTTTGTTGACTTCTACAAACGTTTAGAAAAACATCTCTAATGATCTATTGATTATTACAAAAACTAGCTATTTTATAAAACCAGTTTTTACAAATCACTAGGCACGTGTAATTTATTTTAACACCGTTCGAAGTAAGTAGATATGTTCCGTAAAGTAGGTACATCATCTTATCACAGCCATTTCTAAATATTAATCTTTAAGTAACGAAATCAAACATCGTAACTAAAACTAACCATTGAACTCTACCTATGACTAGGTAAGTACTTTGATGGTTAAAATACAGCGCCGTTTTATGAATCAAGATTGTACAACACCAAAATAATATGTTTTTGAATTTTAAGGGATAAACACTCCCTTGATAAAAAATATAACTCTGTTTTATCCGGATTTGAAGGAAATAAATTAAAATCCTTATCTAAAATTATCTAACTATTTATAAAGAGCTGAGCTCCGCGAATCAATTTTAAATCTTGAAAAGATTTTTTTTAATATTATAACAAGAGTGATACTAAAATGTGTTCAACGTCCAACCTCGAAAAAATTAAAATTTGGAAGCTAACGTGTGAGAGTTATTTAGTTACTTACGTATTTAAGTCGAGTTTATGTTGAGCATTGTTATTAATATGAAATATTTTAAAATTAACAATATAAGTACCCACTTATGCGTATACATGTGCGTCCAAACAAACACAGTTTGGACTCACACATGTATAAATCATGAGGCTCTCTCGGGTGCGTCCCACGAATTTGACCTTACAACTAATTCCGGATTATAACTAAGCAACGTGTCATCACGAAAACTGGCACATGAAATGATAGAATTGGTCAAAATTTACCGGCTCTAATCCATTCTCGTGGTCTGGTTTATCCAATAGCTCAGGATTCCTCTTGAGGAAGTTCCTGACCCAGTCCTCGCCAGCCATGCGGCTGTTCACGTCAAAGGGGTGGTTCAAATGGTTGTCTTCTGCATACTGGAATGCGAGCTCGCGAATGTCCCGCCGAGAGACTCCCATGAAATATTTCTCCATGCTTTTTATGTATCCGACTAAGTCTTTCTCTTGGTCGTCGGTGAAGACTCTCCTGTAGTGCCCCATAAGTGGCTTCGCATCGTCTGGTTGCTGATAGCGGACCTTGCTAGCGCGTCTCTGCAGCGTGGAACGCGGGATGTGGAATGTGCGAGCTGCTAGCTTGTAACCCATCTTCCCCGAGACGACGGCGGCGACGGCCTTCGCCATGTCCTCTTCGCTCCATGATTGGCGTCCACTCATTCTTTCGTATCTCCGTACCATTTCTGAAATAGATAAATCGATATGTTAAGGAATCGTTAGTTTATAAATTGTGCGTTGCAAATGCTTTCTAATTTCTTACCTAGCATGATGAGGTGCTTTCAGATGCGCGATGTAAGGTTTAATAAATTAATCTGTGTTTTCTGATCGGCCAGTTATTTGAATAAGGTGGGCCGCGTCCGCGTCGGGTGTTCGGCGAAGGGTAACCGCAGCCTTACCGGTTCTTTGGACCACGATCAATGCCAACTCGAGGTGAAAAAAATATCTCTAAAGACGGTCTAGAAGGCAATAATAAATACTACAAATGAATACCCTTGGGCGGCGGTAACCAACATGTGGGAAATTGCACAAACAAATCAACTTGACGGAGGCGACGTGCTCAAGCATTGCGGGGTACCTACCATTTGAAGTGAGATTAACTGAGATTAAAATTGTAGGTATCAAACATAAATAGTCATATTAAACTACGCTCGAAGGTAAGATTGAATTGGTCAAAACACTTAGGTTTATTGTCAAAATCACGTACATATTTATCATTGTTAATGAACGATAACTAATATAGTTAAGAAGGTCACGAATTGTCCACTAGGTATTGAATTTGAACGAGACCTTGACAGGACAAGTTCTGAATAAGGAGAAAAGTGGTCCACCAAACATGTAACTTTCCATTTCGACAATATTACGGTGCATGTCGAACGCTCGTAGGTAATTTATTTTATACCTAGTTTAAATTGTTAACATACGTAGGTATGACAAGTCGACAAAATGTGTATATGTATAATACCTTCAAACGTAGCTATGATGATGGTGTATTAAAGATCCAGTTTGTAACATTGCTAGTATTCCGAGTACGTAAGATTGCCTTCCCCGTCACTGGTGCAAAGGTCGTATTTATCATATACGCGTTGTTAGACGTTGTTCAAACAAAGTATTCTGGACAAATAAGTGTAATGCGAGGTGTTCATACGAGTATATCGCAGTGTGTCATTGACGGGAGCCTCTAACGTGCTCGGTACACCGCAGCAATCGCTCTGCTGGCGTATTACTGATAGCGCACACAACGAGCGATAATGTATGGCGTGTTTTTCCAGTACAGCTTATATATCTGGAAACGGCGAGGCCCCTTGTTCGTAGGTTAGGTATATACGCGCGCATTGTTTATCTCTTCACTTGTACAAATGGACTCGACAACAAATCACAAGTTCCTTCTATCGCTGAGAGCCATTTAATTGTCGTTTGTAGAGTTAATTTGACGACCTCAAAACGGGAAATACCTCTCGAGAGTGGCCGACCGTCCTTGAATGACCGCGTCATATTTTTTATCAGTCAAAAAAGAAATACGTCGTCAGCGGT
This sequence comes from Biston betularia, assembly GCA_905404145.2. Classification (NCBI taxonomy): domain Eukaryota; kingdom Metazoa; phylum Arthropoda; class Insecta; order Lepidoptera; family Geometridae; genus Biston; species Biston betularia. Next base: position 3,893,617 of record FR989863.1, read on the forward strand.
CAGCTGTTGTGTTAATTCCACAGCGCGTCTATCAACAGGCCTTCGTATTATGTTACCCGTTATTAGACGATTTTCCCGCAGTTTGTGACAACGCTCGCTACGTTTATTCAAGAATTGTCTGCTCTAGACCCGTATGACGAGCAACGGATAGTACACAGTGCCGATACGACGTTCCGATACGAGAGCAGAAAATAAACGTGGTAGGGAGGCAAATACGGCGCGAGTCGAGGTTACTCTGACGCGTGACTTGCAAGGTCTTCGCTGCATTGCACGATGCGCCAAGGTTGGTTTGCTTCTCCGTATCGATAATTTAGCCTCATGATTAAATCAATATCTATTTGAGAAAGTCCCCGCATCGGTCATGTCGTCGTCACACCGGTGCAGTGTTCCCTCGACGTAGTGGCAGAAGTGAAATCTGAACCGCATCGGGCGGTGCATCGTTGCAATTAGACAACAAAAAGTTTCGTTGGATATGATATGATAATAATAGAGCGGACGAGTGTACTCACTGTGATGTCCAACAGGGCGTAGGTAGCGCGGCGGCGGCGGCGGCTGGGTGGCGGGCTCGCGAGGCGGCAGGCGGCGGGCGCAGCTGGCGGTGACGCAGGCTCGGTTGCGTGCGGCCGGGCTGACGGCGCGCGCGGCACTGGCGCGGGGCCCGTCTTGCCCCGCCGCCGGCCCTGACGCGTGACGTCACCTGGCCCAGGGCCCGACTGCGATGACTATTTTTATCCTCAACTAATTATCTAGATCCTGCCTTTGTTCGGCAGTCGCCACATATGAGGAAACCTAGGTTTTATCTGTATGCGCTAGGCGCGAATCTCTGTAATTATTAAATTAATTTAAGACGTCATAGAGCGAGTCGCTAAGTTGTCGTCATGTCTACGTAGTGAATGTTTCTATGAGTCATTGCACTCGGAATTACACGGTATTGTGCTCAAGTGCACTTGGACTTGCAAATATTCTATAATTCACATTCTACACTTAAAACCAAGATTGCAAGTAATTAAATTCGGAGTCTAACGACAAGGCGACTCATAAGAAATTCCCGTTTCATTACGTCCATTACATACAAACTAGTGAGTCTATCTAAATGATCGAAACAATTAAATTAGAATTAAGGTGATTGTTACTAACCCAAATACCTAATACTTTACACTGATTTACAACAGACGTGCGGCGACAATTTCATGTTTCGAACCAAATATGAAATTTTATATAACACTTCCATTACAAATTGAGCATTATGAAAGGCTTTTTGAAAATTCATAAACGACGAACGGAATAATGAAATAACGAAGACAGGCCGAGAATAACGAGGTTTGAGCTCAGTACCTGCGAGATCGCAAACAGCGAATATAGTTTCATAGCTAATTTTGATACTTGCAAAATTTGATTTCGTTTGGTAAATATTGTCAGAATAGTATGGTTTACTCTAAGGGTGTAATTACTTCATGGGGTTTCAGCTGTTACATTACATTCATTACCCGTCTCAGTGTTTTTTTAAAATATAAATACGGATAATATATCAATTTACAATTTAAAAAAATCGACTCCATGACCCTTAGACCAACTAAACTGCTCCAATGATACAGCGAGGTTTCGGAGTAAACGAAAATATCATCGATGTAAGTATACAATTATTAGATTTTCGTTGTTTTTTTTAAAAACGCTCGTTATAATTTATATGGGACCACCTCTGAAGTATGATCTACCAAGTAAAAAAAGAATCATCAAAATTGATTCATAATTGGCGGCATGATCGCGTAACATATATACAACTTACACACAGAACTTTGTGTAACAATACAAAGTCCAGGGCACCGCTGCTTTGACGCTCATTACTTTGAGACATTGAATGATTAGTCTCAATAGACTTGATATTCAAAGCTGTGGAACCTACCTATAATTCAAACCGGAATACAGTTATGTTTTTAACCGAATAAGTTAACAGGGCAGTCGTAATAATGTTACGTTATATACAAATATATACGCATTCACAAACGTCGTAGTTATACCTACCTAATCTAACTATCTATACTATTATAAAGAGTAAAGATTTGATTGTATGTTTGTTTTGTTTGTTTGTTTGTATTGAATAGGCTCCGAAACTACTGGACCGATTTCAAAAATTCTTTCACCGTTGGGAAGCTACACTATCCCCGGGTGACATACGCTACTTTTCATCCCTGTATTCCCACGGGACCGGGACCTATGCGGGTGAAACCGCGAGGCGTCCAGTAGTACTATTATAAAGAGACAAGATTTGTTTGTTTGTATTGAGTAGGCTCCGAAACTACTGGACCGTTTCAAAAATTCTTTCACCGTTGGGAAGCCACACTATCCCCGGGTGACATAGACTACTTTTTATAACTGTATTCCCACGGGAACGGGAACTGCGCGGGTGAAACTGCGAGGCGTCCGGTAGTATTATATAATTAGAACGAAATTTATCAACTATAAAATATACATTTATAAGTACATACTACATAGGTATGTATTGATTGTCTAGAAACATGAGAGACGTATGCAAAAATGTGGTCTACAAAAATAACAATAGATGTATATCTACGTAAGTACATGTGCCTACTAGATTCTTAGCATCAGCATTGCATGGTCACCTCGCGGCAATGACATACTAAATTTCTGGGTTAGGTATAGATTTGCTGACAGAAGTTAACCAATAGCGCAGCCAACTTTAATTGTACCCAGTCTTATCATTGTAATAGTGGCTATGTACTATACTAACATAAACTTATTATACTGGGTTATAAACTTAACCGTAAGGGGGTCATTGCGCTCTGCATTAATAACGACTTTCACTAAACAAAATAAACTCATTAATCACGAAAAAAATCAGCTGCAAATATATTAAACATTTTGGTCAACGTTCAACGAACTTTTTCTATGATGCATCTAGTTTTTTTGTTATTTTGTTGTAAGGTCTATATTTAAAATTATTCATAATTACGATTACTATTTACATAATTAGAAAAAGTACTTATATAAAAAGTATGTACGCAAAATTCATGTGTACGTAGCCAAAAGTATTGTAGTATGTATTCATTGTAGGTACACATGATTTTGATAAAATGTTCCTATAAGTAATATACAATTCTTTAAATGATTCTGTAAATGAACACTATCTAATGGAGGTAGAACAAAATCAATTATGTATACCTAATAGTATTAAATTAGAATAGATTCTCTAAATACCTCAATAAGCACATGATAAACTAATACAATACCATTTTCATGATATTATGTGCGATTACTCAAGTTTGATTATGTCGTATACCTACTCCGACTATGGTATAATACAAGACTAATTTAAAGGAAACTAAAATAAGCCTAAACTTACGTATACAAATATTGCTGTTAGGTATTTACTGTGACAAAACACAGTGATGCAGATTTTTAGTGTTTCGAAGCTTGTAGTAAAGTCACCACTACTTTATTAAGGCATGACTGGACTCGATCATGACTTACTTTGTGTGACTTACCTACCTAGATTTTTATTGATATGCGTGAAAATTTCGAAATATTTGATACTGGTAGATGCACAAAGTGCAACGCCAAAAACAAAGATGATGAATAGTGTAGATTCTAAATTCTGATGTTTCAATAAAAGTCCAAATTTGATGTTCTGTGAGAGTTTCAGAGAGTCAATTAGTCGAGTGGCAAATTGGAAATATTTTTCGCTAAGTTTTCGAGAATGCACTATAATTATGTTAGTTTGTTTTTCCAGGAAACTGAACGTTTCGGTACTTATCTATAAATTATTATTTTTTGCGCAAATTGCCCTGTCGCTTCAATATCCATTACAATAACGTACATAATTACTTACGCGTTGGGATCTAATTATATTCTGTACTCTGATGGGCAACATTCCAAGTGTATTGACATCTACTAAATGAGGGTTCTTAATTTAGCACATAATTGTACGTTTAATACGAATACTTTGTTGGCTTGAGTTTGATGCAGGCTTTTGACGACCCATCCTCTCTCAAGAAGTCTGTCACCGTACTGTGAGCTTCTTATCGCAATTTTTGTTAGGCGCTCACGAAAAAGTTATATTATTGGGCTAGATGGCGCCCTATGAAACGGTCCCTAATATTTCTTAAAGGTGTAAAGATGAACTCAGCCAACGTATCGTGATCAAATTAATGATATTTTAAAGCTAAAAGTACCTACTTGCAACCACTGTGTCAGCGTGTACTTACTTATTAAAACACTAATGAAAGCAGAAGAAGCGATTAACGTGCCCGGAAAAATTGGAAGTGGAAACATTTAGCTATTGCCTACCACTACGGCAAAAAGGCATAATTTCTTCTCTTCTTTTTGAAAGGTTGTGTAAGTATGTAGTTTTGTCAACAAGTCTAACATGTTTGTATGTGGAGAATACACAGATATATTCTTGAAACACAAACTGTTGCAAAAGTAATTAAAGAAATTCCTAAAAAGCGGTACTACGCGACGATAACCCTCGAACGTTGATGCAAAGTTTTGTTACTTGGCAATCGGTTTTCTGCAGCATTTTGGAAATCAGGTATGCTTCAGATTTGCATGATCTAATGCCCCTATTCATACCACAATTGGACAGCAAACTCTTAAAAGCGTCACCATTTTATTGTTAATGTTATAAAAACTCGAAAACGGTTTGATGACACTTTCAATATAGGTACAAATCGCTAAAAAGAGGAATTCGCAGCATGAATAGGTGTTCCGAGATAGGTAAAACCTGTGTACCTTTAAGTCACGAGTTAATCGGTTTCTTTTAGGCAAGCGTACTCCATTGTAGCCTATTTACTCGTATTAGTTAAAATATCCTGTTTATTTTGTACTCGTCCCAAAAATTCCACGGGTATTATCGGCAGTACACATTCTCCCTCGTTACTTCGCCTTTAACAGAATGTTGTGTTTATTACACTTTAGTCCGGATAGTTGAATACCGGCCAAGAAGTAATAAAGGCAAATTTACCCAGAGATAAAATGGTGGGCAGCGTTGAATGAGTCATCTCGGTTTGTCCTCGGCTGCGGTTCGCGCTAAATGGGGCAAAGTTCGCATAACACGGGGTAGAGTGGGCAAAGCGAACACTTGCGTCACCACTTACGCTTATTTACTGCTTGTGTAAAATTCTGACTGTAAACAATGATAGGCTAGACGACGCCGACGCCACCAGATAATAGACACAGTCGTGAAAAACCTTTAATAACGTACCTTTTGTTTTACGTATACGTTTATGACAAGTGCTAGTTATTAAAAACAAAATAATAACAGTCGTAACGTAGTGTTTTCATGATTTTCGGCATCGTACTTTGTGCATTCTGGCAATTTAAGTCCGGTTTTTTAATTCGTGGAAAAAATGTAAACAAAGGTGTTAACCTAGAAAAAAAAACAGCTAGGTGACTAGTGAAGTAAGACTACTACTTGAAAATGAATACATTTTTATTGATTAACCTATGTTTTATATAGCATTGAATATTTTAGCAATATCATATCATTTAACATGTTTAAGGATATAAAAACATAAATTATGATTAATAAACGTGATTGCATTTAATTTTTTTTTGTTTACCCATTTTTCATCATTTCGTTTATTCGTGTTTCATTTCATGGACTCGAATGTGTTTCTGCCGTTATCAACAACAAATAGTAACTTTTGTTATTGTGTTCACATTTTTTCCGTGAATTAAAAAACCGGAGTATAGTGACAATCAAGAATTTTAAACGTAAGCATTTTGCTATATTTAGACCATTATTCTCCTTTGAACAGGATCATAAAAAAATAGAATACAATTCATAATGTGAAAATATTCATTATTAAATTATGTACAGTGTGGTTTGAAGAAACATCTTGGAATAGATGATTTTTCAGGGTTTGAGCTGATTCTTTCAGAAACATGACAATCTTTTCTTGTATCTAATTACTTTATCAAAAAAAATATATTATTCGGTTAGTTAAGTACAAATTAGGTTAGGTTAGCAACACTAAAAGACATTTCACCACATTACATCAATATTTTATTATATTTGTTACTTAAATAAATAAAACTATTTTTATACATAAATAAACATCAAACACGTTTTGGAAAATAATGAGCGGCGCCTTTATTTTTCCGCGTTCCCGCCAAACTCGTATTGTAAATGTGCATCGTCGATGTTACTAGAGTTCCTAAATAAGTAATTTAATTAATTCAATCATCATCATCATCATCAGCCCTGCGCTGTCCACTGCTGGACGTAGGCCTCTCCCAATGCACGCCACTGAGCTGGGTCGACAGCTTTTTGCGTTCGTTGCTTTTCCGCCGCTTTACGCAGGTCGTCACACTACCTGGCCACAGGGTGCCCTACACTACGCTTGCCTGTACGCGGTCTTCACTCAAGAACTCGTCTACCCCATCGGTTATCGGTTCTTCGAGAAATGTGGCCGGCCCAATGCCACTTCAGCTTTATTTTTTTTTTTTTTAAATTCAAAATAGTTTCTATTACTGATTCTTTGAGCTATGTCAGAAAACAATTAATTCAATGACATTCTTAAACTTGTCAAATAACCCGCCTCTGATCGTTCCCGGTGCCCATGACACTCGCCGGATTCTCACGCTGAACGACAATGGCCAATCTCTATCCCAGGAACGAACCGGAGCAGGAATCACCTGTTTTTTTTATATATAGTAGATAGGCTTGCGTTTGACCGCCAGCAGACGAGCACGCTTGCCTAGAAGAAACCGATTCACTCGCGACTTGAAGGTCTAGACTATATTCATTGGGGAACACCCACTCGGGCAGCTGATTCCAATGTCTAGCGGTAGTTGTAGTAGTAGGTAGTATGTAGAAACCTGTTATAAGGCTGTGACATATTTCCTGGATGAATTTCTTTAGTTCTATAGCAGCGTGTTTAATCCTCTTTCAAATAGCGGCGTCTTTCGCGGCGGCTGTCTGGGAGAGGACAGTGCGACTTAGGTGGCTGGCAGTGGCATCTACAGTGCTGACGATAGTAGCGTCCCGAACAAGGCACTTGCCGTTCTTGCAGGGCACCAGAGTCGTCTCTTCCGGCCTCTTACCATTAAATCTGCTCAGACCCGGAGGCTAAATTGTATTCTAATTCTAGGTACCCTAACACTATGGACTATTAGCTATGTTACATAATAATCTGGAGTTAAATCAATAGTGTGATAATTTAACTTCAAAATTACATTTTTCTTTTAATAAATTAGGCCCATTTTTATCTATTTTTTTAAATAAAAGTATCTGTTAGTGTGAACAAAATTATTCCATAATTTACTTGATGAAATGAAAGCTATGATAGTCGAAATATGTACCTAATAAAATCATTTACCTACAAGTAATTCAAGTAAAATATTACTTGACAAATATCATTACCGTGTTCCGGTTTGAAGAGTATTGCAACTAGAGAAATTACAGGGCTGTCGAGACTTACCATCGAAAGTCTCAAAGTAAGGAGAGCCAAATCAGCGATGACCTTATTTTGCTACCCAATTTGTAACAACCCCCTTTAACACTTTTAAAACTAATTTATTTTTAAAGATATTTAAATGGATTAAAATGTTTATTATTAATTAAAAGATTAAAAGTCTACGATATTAAGGTAAAGGTATTATGGTAATGTGTTTAAATGTTTAAAGTGGTTATATGGTTAATGGTGTACTGGTTAACCGCTTATAATCTAAATCCCTATTTTGGCCATGTGATCGTCTAAGGAGGACTCTACCTTGCAACCGTAATAAAACCCAAGACAGGTTTGAGATGAATCCTTATAATGCCTAAAATATCTAGACCCTACTTCTAAACCTAGACCTATTACTGAAGTTAGCTTCCTTAGCATATTGAAAGATACCTACTACATTATTAAACTCAGATATAAACAGTCAGTCTTGTCACATACAAAGAGTTAAAGGTAAATGCAAGTAATGTATTCTTCGGGATATAAATATTAACATGAATTTAAGTATATGTTAGCATTGAACTATTTGTGGTTGATTCTAGAGTTCAATCTTAGTACTGTATATAATTTATTATAATGAATTTAGGTATTACATTAGCATTAAGCTGTTTGTGTTTAATTCAATAGCTCAATCTTAGTATTGTATTTGATTTAAAAGAAAGGATTTTAGTACATATTATATTAGCATTGAACTGTTTGTGGTTAATTCAAGAGCCCCGCCCCGCTCTTGAAAATCTGCCTCGGCATCCTGACTGGACAGCAGTCTTCCACATTTTCTTTTATATGGGGACTTGTGTCTTGCACATAATTAAATTACATTCTAGTAACTCGTATGTATAGATGTCAGTCGTTAAGATTCATAAATAGCAATCAAGGGACTGAGAGGACATTATCTTTTGGCAAAGTCTGTCTGTCATTATAAATTATATATAAATGACTCTACTTGGTCTGTAGGTATGTATGCAGTAGTTATAACTACAATGTTCTTATGATTCTTTTGGCTTCGGAATTCTTTTAGTTAGGAAAGTATTTAAATAAATACTAAAGTTATGAGAACCAGGGTTTTATCATTAACCTGGAAAGTCATTAGTTCAATCTTTGTTGAATAGTAATAGCCTCAATGCTTCTGGCTTGTATACTAAGAATCATGGTTTTAAGGTAGTACTCTTAATAATGTCAGTTTCTCCCCTGATTAGATAAGAGAAAACCAACTGGCACGGCTTCGCTTGGCCAACAAGAGAGCTAACCACAACACAAGCTTCCCGTAATTTGCCAAATGCAAGTCGATCTGACTTCTAGGTTATACAAAACTCAACAAGATTCAATTGATGACTTTATATTGATATTCTAATAGCCGGAACACTCCAACAAGAATTAAGTGATTTACTCCATAGTTAACCTGAAATAAAAACCCTACTTGTCCCTGAATCCCGCCGATTGATACATTCGCATTCTGTAGAACATATTAGATCGACGTGATATCCCTATGTCCTACCTAGTAATTAAACAAACCTACACTTAAAGACGGGCCCTAAACTGTCTAGAGATACAATCAGAAGCCCAACAAAAGACTCGCGGGTCTTATTTTTGTGATTTTATCCCCGTTCCCAAACCTAATACGGGGTATTATCTAGATGCTCGGTATCCAGACGTGCAAATACCCTTCTAACTATGTTACTCTATTACCTAGCGGGGGTCAGCCCGAAAAGCACTAAGACTCTAACCAGCCCTACGGGACGACTTTCGCATGGCCGAAGCCTAGACCGAATCTATAACACAAGAGACAGTCATGGGAAGGTCAAGTACATCCAACCTAACGTAAGACAGTTTGCATGAAGCTTGGCCCACGTAATGATACCATCAAAGAACGACGCCACCAAGTTCGCAATCCAGGAACTTGTCCCAGGGAACTACGGACTATATCAAGCACAGGCCAAACCACAACCAAACCGGTGACTTCGATGCTCCTATTTCTAGGCAAAAGCACCGCTCGGTTAGTCACAATAAACCCGAGCCTAACGGGGAGGAATAAGCTGCCAATATTATGTTGTCACTAAGAAGGGAAGCTTCAAAGGTTCGAATTAACAGCTTTGCACACTTCGTGCGTTAACAGACTGGCCAATTATAACACAAATCGATGTAGATCGAATTATCACATAAAATGAATTTACATTCCATTCCTTATGGGAGCAGAATTCACTCAAAAACCCAATCTCGGTAAATATCGCAATCTAACGTGAAATAGATACCAATTCATGAGCTGAGGCACAAGTAATTCACATGTTTGTTTTATTAATTAACCTTATTTAGGTACAAACAGTATTTGAGCAGAGATTCACCATTAATTTTACTGAATTGGACAGCCGTTAAAAGAATTCGACAGGAGAAACGTACAAGACCGAATATCAATCCTGAATCCTCGCGCGACGCTTCGCGGCTTCTATATATACTCTCCTTTGATGCAAACTTACACCTCGAAGGCCCCCAAGCATGCGAAGCCGCTCAAGCAGCCCAACGTGTCCGAGAGAGCGATCCTATCCGTGTGACTCCACACATCTAAACCCTATCAATGTGTGATTTTTCCCTTTGTGCCGCGCCGCACTAAACTCATAAATTAAACATGCGATAGGTAACAACTAGTGTCGCCATGATACTCCATTCTATCAATATTTTTGTTTAATATTTTTAGTATTTAAAATACAACCCAGATTTGTTTAAAATAATAAATAAACTACACAACATTTAATTATACTCCCCAATTATTACGAGGTTTGATTAAGTAAATCCCCAATAAACATTTACTGATCAGCCATATATAATTTCTAAGAATTGTAGATGCACCGTTATATAAAACTAGTTGCATCCCGCATTGTTAACTCCAATCCACAAATTAATGCAAGCCCAAGTGTTTTCCACTCCGAATAAACATCACTTGTGACAATTACCTATGTCATTTAGTTATGAAAATATTGGAAGGCAAGCTACACAACTATATTGTAACCTCTAACCATTCTAATTATGTTGAAATAAGTGAGACAAACCCCGTTTCAACATGCCCTCTTATTTACTAGAATCCCTAACCTAGGCATAGTATAGATAACAATCATTTACATTATATTTTTGGCATTATAGATTGTTAGGTAAGATTATAAGATAGTTACCTACAATGTACAATAGTTCAATACAATAGTTATATAACTATTTCTTCTATAAATTAGCTGTAACAGTTTATAATTTGGATATTATATATTCTAATAAAATATCTAATACAAGTATTGTTTTTACTAAAGTAATTATTTAATTCGATTGAATATTCGGTACTTCAATGATATATCAACATAATATTGAAAAAGGCACATCCCTATTTAAAATAAAGCACGCCATCTATTGGCATCCCCACAATCTACATAGGACGTGCAGATCTTTTCTATGTCATAACTAATTTTAATGTAATGATATAATTAAACTAACAACAGAACACATGGGTTTTAAATCAGTGCCGAATTTACATAGTATCTGTCCCTCATTTAGACGTAATTAATTACTAACCATTCTTCCGTGACTTCTTGGCTTAAATTATTTGAAATAGCGCCATCTATTGTGTTTGGGTACTAACTTTATTGATTTTCACATGGTCACTTAACTTTGTAGTTCGCTACCTCACCGTTATCTAACGTAGCGCTTTTGTACCAAATCCGAATGTGAATGAAAATTAACTTATTTTAAATTTAATTAGAATCATACATTAATTTTAAATGAGTAAATGTATTAAGCCCTCATTTTATTTGTTATTATACTATTTATAAATGTTAACGGTTATCTGGACCGTTACAGCAACCCCCAAAATTTACGAAGATAGTAATTTTATATCGTAGGAAATTTTCCTAAATAAATTATTTTGAATAAATGAGATAAACCCCTATTGTAATTGTTATTACAATAATTGTAAATGTTAACGGTTATTGGTACCGTTACAGCAACCCCCAAAATTTACGAAGATATTAATTTTTATATCGTAGAAAATTTTTCCCAAAGAAATTAATTTTAATTTACAAATATTTATAGTAAACATCAACGTTAAACATGGAAAGGAAATTTATGTAAAGGTGCAAGTTAAATTTGTCAGTATTCGAGTTCCAACAATATAACTATATGTCAACTAATGTAGGTGTATTTTCCCTAACACAATATGATTAAGTTGTGTTTTTAAACCAACAAGAATGTAATCATCATAAAACCTCCATCTCCAAGCTTGATAATATATCAACAATAAAGAAAAATTCTCCCTTCCACAGAACCCCCCTAAACCTGAGAAAGATTTGGGTTGTGAGTCCAAACAGCGCTAGCCACAGACGAATAGACCACTCCTCAACAAACCTACTTTCCGTTTATCAGGAGTTGCCCATACATCCCCTCCAGATTTAGCAGATCCCTTAAGCAAAATGGATTAAATTCCGTATAGCGTCAATATCCCACCAAGAAATGTTAGTAGAACTCAGATTACTTTCCTTTGGAGAATGTGCAGTGTACCAGATCAGATTTTCATACTTTGTAGAGTACAAGACCTTTATAAAATCAACGTCTGTTGATGAAATGCCAGCTGGCCTAACCTAACACCAAACCTCCTTTATAAAGGTCAACTTGAGTAAGTGTTTTGTCAAACCCCAAATTCTGACAAACGACTCCCATTCCGACAGTGTTATTAAACTGCTTCATTCTATCTATCAATATAAAGATGTACATATATAATCATATATAGAATATATATTCCAATACTATACGTATAGTTTCGATTCCCACCGAACAATCTATCTATCTATGTATATTCCCAACTGTAACCCCTCGCCCAATGATCCAATAGAATAACACCATCTAAGGTCCAAGAGTCCATAAAATTTTGCACCATTACTGGAAAAAATTAAATAATAAATAACAAAACTTCTTTAAATTAAACAAATAAAACTACCACCGCATTACCTTTATTTTTATTTATTTTTTTAAAAATAATTTAATACCTTGAAAATCAAAACCAATACCTGTGTAGACCTTTACCGAATACCAATTACCAAGTCATGTAGGGATAGTGATCTTTGAGTATAACACAATAAGCACAAAATTCGTTTTTAGCAATGCTTTATTAGTTTTTTTTTTTTTTTTATCAAACCATTAAAAGAAAATCATTTTTTTTTCCCATATAATTTTTATAATCAATAGGTACATTTCATATTTCTTATATCTATATCATCCTAGACGTAGGACGACCACTGTTGAATATAGGTCTCGCCTATTTTTTTTTCTAAAAATTTGCGCCACGTCATAAACCGTTCCTGAACTAAATTCCACCTCCAACTCAATCTAACAACTTCCGTATTAGAAATCCGTGAAAATTACGATGCCCTTACACTCCATATTGTTTCCTAGCAATTCTACTTAACATCAGTTAACTAAATGAATTTATTTAGTTTGAGAATTTACACAAATATTTACGTCGATATTCTTAAAATAAAGTATTACGTTAAATTCATGTAGTAAGTTGTTATGAGGCAACCCCCCATTCTTGCTTTCTTGAATCGCGGGAACTACAAATAATAATTATAAGAAATTCTCCACCAAGCATAGTAAATTTAATTCTTCCACGAATTGAAGAGTTGAAATAATAATTTCAAATTTACCGCCTTTATTAGTCAAAGTAATACTTTTTAACATTCCCGCTAACTAAATGTCCGTTTAAAACAATAGATTTTAATTTTCGCATTTTGACTATGTTATGTTTGCAACTACATATGTGTAACTTGTACCAATAAAAATATGGGGAAATACTAAATCGCTAGCCGAGGGATCTAAAATTATTGTAATTTTCGTAATTCAAACCCTGTAATTACTTTTGTTGCTCATAACGCCATCTGTAGACTCTATCCCGAATCATTGCCTCTACTTCCATTGATGTTTTATTGATCCCGTTTCGACTTCGCTTCTCAACTCAATAAATTCCGCTACTGAACGCTAGATGACGTAGAATTTAATTTTTTTTTTTTTTTATAATCTATTTTGCCTATTCGCTTTATAAGAACACATTCCGCTTTCTATTTTGATTACGTACAAATTATACATTTGATGACTTTTCTTCCGAAGAATACTACATTTTCCTGAAATCAAATATAAAATTTACACAAACATATTTATACAGTCATTATTAACATTATGTCTAAAGAACATTATGAGTATGACAATTTTACTAAACGAGAACTATCATAAGTGCTAATATTATTCTTTGAGGTCTTGACTGTGACTATGTGACTTATTATGACAGATTTATTTCTGTGACTTTGAACAGCGACCAAAGCTTATCGAGTTAACATCGCTCTTTATATATTAAACTACTTGACTTTGGCAAATGTCGACCGTACGATGCTATATTATGAAAGTTTTGAATGCGATGTCAAACATTTCTTTTTTAACTTTTTTTTTTTTCCTCAATAGATAGGCATGTTGATTTCTAATTTGATTACATTTCTTAATCGATACAATAGTAAAATTGTTCCTTGTAATTCCTGTATGTAATTAATCGCAATTAATTAAAATGTATTTCAATATTCTCTCCTTTGCCAATTTCACTAGGATAGGTCGTGTTATCTAAATGAGAGAAATTACAAACATACAAACAATGACGCAATGTTTTCCGAATTATGTTGAGACCAGATTTTAATTTTATTTTTCAAGTGTATTTCAAAATTTTAACTATGATACAGTCATTTAAAGTAACCACTAAATTTGTCTATTTCCTTTACATACCTATCAGATAGCGTTAGCATTTTAAAATAAAAATACTTACGTATACTTACAGTTTTTAGTTCGAAATTAAAGTTGTTATGGCGCAGATTTTTCCATACCTTACATTACCTTGAATCTTATCACGACATTACCATTACCTTTACCATGAACCTTTACCTGTTACCATCTTATTTTTAAAACCTTACAACTACGAGTAATTAAATTTGTTTCTTAATTCATAAGTTTCGATCGATTTGAACTAGTTTACCAACCGTCACTCATAATTGTCTCATCTCTATTTGACCGAAACTTTGAACTATGGATTTTATGCAACAACAAACTTATTTTGAAGCTCTATTCATGTTATTACGAATTACGTGATCCCACTAATAGTATAATTACACGCCAAAACACGTTATAGTACATTTCTCGAAGTCACTACAGTGAACTTTACAAATTTTGACCAAACTGGAAAAGCCGCTAACCTCTAATGTACGAGTGCCTAAGATGGATACATTACAGTTACGCTGTAGCGCTGCAACTTTATTTGGTAAGTAGACACCCCTCTTATTCCCTATTGTTACAACCCCCAATCCAGTAAACCTTAAAATTTCTAGACCTAACTTTGAAATGACTACCTGTAATCGTTTTACTTTAACCTTATAACCAAGCACAACATCAATGCTGATTAACTAATATTTGCCTATCAGATATCTTACTTATCTTTCGTGCGTATTTGAGTTTTTGTAGATACATACATACCGAATTTATTTTTCATATTTACAGAACCATTGAATGCAACCTGATTTGATTTGATGACTACATTACATGCCCAGAAAGTTCAAAAATGGCTATACAACTACATGAAACGGATAAGTGATGAATGTAGAACTTTCCTACTGTTCATACTACAACTAAGAGCATTTATTTCATAAGTAAGTCACAATCCTTATTTATTTATTCTCAAAAGTAACAACTTAACTCCGCAATACAATCTTATTTGTACTTATGTAGCAAAGTTGAAGCTCATTAGATTAGATATTATCTAGTCTTTCCTTCCCTATTCAAGCTGTTTAAAATGAAATTGTGAAACCTAAATGGAGTTATCTGACTTAACCTTCAGGTGATCAAATTAACTATACCTATGTAATTTTTAGTTAATCCTAATATAATTGTAATATTTTTCAGCGTTGTAAGACAAGTTAATGAAGCTTATATTTTTAATCGAACTCAACCACTAACGAAAGATGACAGATATGGAATCCTAACAAGTGAGTGTATAAAAATAAATTTTTAAATAAATCTTGTAGTACCCTAATTTAATTATTACAATTTATATAAATTGACATGGATAGTTTGTTTAGTTGCATCTAGTCTTGAGATAGTAAGGCCTTATAAAGTATTATGATGGCTTACCACTCCCATCAGTAAGCTGCTAGTTGGCAGACAACAAGAAGTGTTAAAAATCTATCTAACAAAATTCTAATTAACAACTGGCTTACTGACAATTGTTGTAAATTATGTAAACAATTCAGTGAAATTTACCTATTAAATGTAACTGTGTTTTATTATGAAAACTAAGTGATAGTTTAAGCAAACTATAGCCTAATGGTAAGAGTACAGCCTATCGATTACAATTAACAACTGCTTATTTATTGTATATACCCTAACATATTTGTAGTATGATTACTAACTTTTTAGTCGGAACCCTATAAGATTCTAAAGTGTGTTGTTGTTACCTTTCAGATGAAGTAACTAAGACATTAGAAATTACTTGCCCACCACTACAAGTATTTTGAAAATTCTACAAGAACATTCCGCTGTTTCCTGCTACAATAGAATCCTATATTTTATATGCAATTTCATATAACTTTAAAGTTTTACCGTGACTTAACTGTAACTATGAATTGAACAGTTTAAAGCTTTTGTTTTCCTTCAAGCTCACTAGGGTTAATAAAACAAAACTAGAAGAAGGTAGTGTGATCTCTAGACAATAAACATGCTGAACCAAAGATTATGTCCTATATTTTGAGTGTTAACCTTATTTTATAAGTAACTTGCTGAAGTATATAATAATCTAGACTGTGAATCTATAAGTTTTTAATTTTAGTAGAATAAAAGAGAGTACCATTATGTCAGTGAAAACATCCTATGTAACATAATTGTAGGTTTTAGACTTGTTTCTAAATTTATTAATTTAAAATTACTATAATTTCTTTCATTTTGACCGCAACTTACTGATTGTATTTTCCCTATTCTTATGCAAGTTACCTATTTATTTTATTAATACATATTATTAATTTGTTCATCTCAAACCATTCGCATCACTACACAGCAACAATTTGTGTGCCATTCCACCTGGGCAGAAAGACACACTTATTTTATCTACTTATAGCAAAGGTGCTAGTTCCTAACCTACCCAAGTACATAATTATGAAGCTAAATTTTGTAAAAACCCTATAATGATTGATCCTGGTCTAAGGCACACCCATTTGTAACAACCCCCTTTAACACTTTTAAAACTAATTTATTTTTAAAGATATTTAAATGGATTAAAATGTTTATTATTAATTAAAAGATTAAAAGTCTACGATATTAAGGTAAAGGTATTATGGTAATGTGTTTAAATGTTTAAAGTGGTTATATGGTTAATGGTGTACTGGTTAACCGCTTATAATCTAAATCCCTATTTTGGCCATGTGATCGTCTAAGGAGGACTCTACCTTGCAACCGTAATAAAACCCAAGACAGGTTTGAGATGAATCCTTATAATGCCTAAAATATCTAGACCCTACTTCTAAACCTAGACCTATTACTGAAGTTAGCTTCCTTAGCATATTGAAAGATACCTACTACATTATTAAACTCAGATATAAACAGTCAGTCTTGTCACATACAAAGAGTTAAAGGTAAATGCAAGTAATGTATTCTTCGGGATATAAATATTAACATGAATTTAAGTATATGTTAGCATTGAACTATTTGTGGTTGATTCTAGAGTTCAATCTTAGTACTGTATATAATTTATTATAATGAATTTAGGTATTACATTAGCATTAAGCTGTTTGTGTTTAATTCAATAGCTCAATCTTAGTATTGTATTTGATTTAAAAGAAAGGATTTTAGTACATATTATATTAGCATTGAACTGTTTGTGGTTAATTCAAGAGCCCCGCCCCGCTCTTGAAAATCTGCCTCGGCATCCTGACTGGACAGCAGTCTTCCACATTTTCTTTTATATGGGGACTTGTGTCTTGCACATAATTAAATTACATTCTAGTAACTCGTATGTATAGATGTCAGTCGTTAAGATTCATAAATAGCAATCAAGGGACTGAGAGGACATTATCTTTTGGCAAAGTCTGTCTGTCATTATAAATTATATATAAATGACTCTACTTGGTCTGTAGGTATGTATGCAGTAGTTATAACTACAATGTTCTTATGATTCTTTTGGCTTCGGAATTCTTTTAGTTAGGAAAGTATTTAAATAAATACTAAAGTTATGAGAACCAGGGTTTTATCATTAACCTGGAAAGTCATTAGTTCAATCTTTGTTGAATAGTAATAGCCTCAATGCTTCTGGCTTGTATACTAAGAATCATGGTTTTAAGGTAGTACTCTTAATAATGTCAGTTTCTCCCCTGATTAGATAAGAGAAAACCAACTGGCACGGCTTCGCTTGGCCAACAAGAGAGCTAACCACAACACAAGCTTCCCGTAATTTGCCAAATGCAAGTCGATCTGACTTCTAGGTTATACAAAACTCAACAAGATTCAATTGATGACTTTATATTGATATTCTAATAGCCGGAACACTCCAACAAGAATTAAGTGATTTACTCCATAGTTAACCTGAAATAAAAACCCTACTTGTCCCTGAATCCCGCCGATTGATACATTCGCATTCTGTAGAACATATTAGATCGACGTGATATCCCTATGTCCTACCTAGTAATTAAACAAACCTACACTTAAAGACGGGCCCTAAACTGTCTAGAGATACAATCAGAAGCCCAACAAAAGACTCGCGGGTCTTATTTTTGTGATTTTATCCCCGTTCCCAAACCTAATACGGGGTATTATCTAGATGCTCGGTATCCAGACGTGCAAATACCCTTCTAACTATGTTACTCTATTACCTAGCGGGGGTCAGCCCGAAAAGCACTAAGACTCTAACCAGCCCTACGGGACGACTTTCGCATGGCCGAAGCCTAGACCGAATCTATAACACAAGAGACAGTCATGGGAAGGTCAAGTACATCCAACCTAACGTAAGACAGTTTGCATGAAGCTTGGCCCACGTAATGATACCATCAAAGAACGACGCCACCAAGTTCGCAATCCAGGAACTTGTCCCAGGGAACTACGGACTATATCAAGCACAGGCCAAACCACAACCAAACCGGTGACTTCGATGCTCCTATTTCTAGGCAAAAGCACCGCTCGGTTAGTCACAATAAACCCGAGCCTAACGGGGAGGAATAAGCTGCCAATATTATGTTGTCACTAAGAAGGGAAGCTTCAAAGGTTCGAATTAACAGCTTTGCACACTTCGTGCGTTAACAGACTGGCCAATTATAACACAAATCGATGTAGATCGAATTATCACATAAAATGAATTTACATTCCATTCCTTATGGGAGCAGAATTCACTCAAAAACCCAATCTCGGTAAATATCGCAATCTAACGTGAAATAGATACCAATTCATGAGCTGAGGCACAAGTAATTCACATGTTTGTTTTATTAATTAACCTTATTTAGGTACAAACAGTATTTGAGCAGAGATTCACCATTAATTTTACTGAATTGGACAGCCGTTAAAAGAATTCGACAGGAGAAACGTACAAGACCGAATATCAATCCTGAATCCTCGCGCGACGCTTCGCGGCTTCTATATATACTCTCCTTTGATGCAAACTTACACCTCGAAGGCCCCCAAGCATGCGAAGCCGCTCAAGCAGCCCAACGTGTCCGAGAGAGCGATCCTATCCGTGTGACTCCACACATCTAAACCCTATCAATGTGTGATTTTTCCCTTTGTGCCGCGCCGCACTAAACTCATAAATTAAACATGCGATAGGTAACAACTAGTGTCGCCATGATACTCCATTCTATCAATATTTTTGTTTAATATTTTTAGTATTTAAAATACAACCCAGATTTGTTTAAAATAATAAATAAACTACACAACATTTAATTATACTCCCCAATTATTACGAGGTTTGATTAAGTAAATCCCCAATAAACATTTACTGATCAGCCATATATAATTTCTAAGAATTGTAGATGCACCGTTATATAAAACTAGTTGCATCCCGCATTGTTAACTCCAATCCACAAATTAATGCAAGCCCAAGTGTTTTCCACTCCGAATAAACATCACTTGTGACAATTACCTATGTCATTTAGTTATGAAAATATTGGAAGGCAAGCTACACAACTATATTGTAACCTCTAACCATTCTAATTATGTTGAAATAAGTGAGACAAACCCCGTTTCAACATGCCCTCTTATTTACTAGAATCCCTAACCTAGGCATAGTATAGATAACAATCATTTACATTATATTTTTGGCATTATAGATTGTTAGGTAAGATTATAAGATAGTTACCTACAATGTACAATAGTTCAATACAATAGTTATATAACTATTTCTTCTATAAATTAGCTGTAACAGTTTATAATTTGGATATTATATATTCTAATAAAATATCTAATACAAGTATTGTTTTTACTAAAGTAATTATTTAATTCGATTGAATATTCGGTACTTCAATGATATATCAACATAATATTGAAAAAGGCACATCCCTATTTAAAATAAAGCACGCCATCTATTGGCATCCCCACAATCTACATAGGACGTGCAGATCTTTTCTATGTCATAACTAATTTTAATGTAATGATATAATTAAACTAACAACAGAACACATGGGTTTTAAATCAGTGCCGAATTTACATAGTATCTGTCCCTCATTTAGACGTAATTAATTACTAACCATTCTTCCGTGACTTCTTGGCTTAAATTATTTGAAATAGCGCCATCTATTGTGTTTGGGTACTAACTTTATTGATTTTCACATGGTCACTTAACTTTGTAGTTCGCTACCTCACCGTTATCTAACGTAGCGCTTTTGTACCAAATCCGAATGTGAATGAAAATTAACTTATTTTAAATTTAATTAGAATCATACATTAATTTTAAATGAGTAAATGTATTAAGCCCTCATTTTATTTGTTATTATACTATTTATAAATGTTAACGGTTATCTGGACCGTTACAAGTTGATGACACCTATAACACAGTTTACACTACATTATTTTGAATTTTAAAAATCTATTTTGTAATAGGAATTACACTAGAAATCTAAGTCCATGAACATAAGATGAACTTCTATTAAATAACGCCTGAATCAAATCTCCATCGGATGCCTTCATGGTAGGCTCAGACTTGAAGATTTCGAGGCTTGAATATTACGTCAGTATGTACATATTGCTATCTTTTTTTTTAATGGTGGACTACTGGACAGGCCACAGCTCACCTGATGTTAAGTGACGGTGTGTTCATAGATGGTAAAGCACACCTAGTCTGGAATGGAACTGGCTCTCGTGTGAGGGTGCCGGAACACACCGTTAGATGCTTGGCGGCAGATATTCAACTAAAACTAACTCACAAATTTAGTAATAAGTAATACCACATATCATATTGTCAACATGGTAAGATTGTCTATACGAGTGTATACTATGTTAGTCTGAGATACTCGAGTCTTTTATCGATAGGTACTGATAAGATACAAGTATAGTTGCTATCAGTCGTCGGATCTTTGGAATACGTATATTTCGTTGATTATAATTTAAGCCCATTATTGTACTACATCGTGGGTTGGTAAGCACTACTTCCTCATCGAGTTTTTCAACAACAAAAGTTGCCGCTTCTTTAGTTCTTGATAGATTTATAACTGTATATATCTAGATGTGATTAGAAAACTCACCTTTGTTTTATACCTCCACACGAGTATTTTTTCAAAGTGGAACTGTGGTTGCAGATGCTAAAGAAGTTTAACCTAAAATAAAAAAATATTTATATATCCGTATATTTATAGTAAACGGGCCTAATAATATCGCGGGTAATATCCTAATATTTGTCCATATTTCACCTGATGTTACAAAGTGACACTGTGGTCAAAGATGGTAAACACACCTAGCCTAGAATGGAGCTAGCTGTCAACTGGCTAGCTACCATTAACTCACCGTTAATGGTAGATAGCCAGCCGAGTAGTAGAAAGTACCCAACCACCGTACTATGGTTTCTTCCTGACGTTTTTCTTCCCCGAAAGCTTAAGTTTATTGTTGGGATTTGAACCCATTCCCTTTGGCGTGTGAAACGACCGCGTTTACCACTGAGTTATTATTGCTTTAAATATTGTAGTGTAACAGAAAATAAACGGAAGACATTTAAATTGCCTTCGTCATGCTCCAAACGTGACTTTTCGACTAATCTGTATACCTAATTAGTTAGCTCTTTCGTCACGCTTGTATGTGTAGATAAGGTAGGTATTTTATAATGGACTAGGAAGCTACTTTAATTATATTTACTGTCAACCGTAGATAATGAGCGATGTAGATTGTTGCATCTGCGAAAACTCAACATTAAAAAAAAATAACAAAACAATAATATAATAGTCTTAATGATGCGCTGGTAAAAGAGTTTTGTCTTGAGATTTTGCAGAATAGGTGACGAGAAGACTCGACGTAGTTAACGTTACTTCAAATTAATTATGATATTTTATCTCTATCTGCCAAAAAAATAAATGAGGTATTAATGGCGATAGAGAACGTATGCCAAGATTTCGGAGGAACTGAAATTAAAACACAGAAACCAAAACTCGTACACAATTACACATACGGGTAAATAGCATTACAAATACCATATGTAATAAATATAACAAATGTAAATATACCAAAGTGTGCGTCATCACACTTTGGTATATTTAAATAGTTTACTAACCTAACATCCTCTTAAGGCAACTTTTGTTAACAACAATAAACCTATGACGTTTCGTATTTTTTTCTTCAACACATCAAATATTACTAAGTGACAATAACTGTATACGTTATCAAAGGACAAAGAATGACATGAGCCCAGACAAAGTTTGGTGAATGTCTCAGACCATACAAAAAATAGTTAAATTTCAATTATTTTTTTTGACTAATGTAATAAATTTCGTATTTACTTAATTTTATAAATTTCGTGGAAAGTCATAAAATTAAGATTGTTACATACGAAAAATTTAGCGCATTATTTTTCTATATTAAAAAGGTGCTAAGGTAATTATTTTTAGGAATTTTGTACGAAGTATAAAAAGGTACATATATTAACATAAAGACATACGTTTACAATGACACCATTGAACTTTCTACGATGAAGTCAGCATGCCATTTGTGAGCAACTTTAAACATAGGATTTTCTATTCCATAGAAAAAAATCATTGACCTTCAACAAAAGTACCTACAGGTAGGTCAGAAACCTTCAGTATTTCTTCTTCTCTGAAACACCTTCTTATGTAATATAGTGATAAATAGGCAGCCCATCAGCAACATCAAAAGTGTAAGATTTTGTTAACATTTGACTTGAAGCGCTCCAGGTCATAGCTCTCCGGAGGGTCTTCCGTGAGGCTGCATTCAAGGGATGACGACATTAGAGAAACCCTAAAAACTGAAAGATTAAGCAATTTTGTATGATGTATTTTGTTTGACCTACAAGGGCTCACCGGAAGACCAGCGCTGGTCATACCACTTAGTACGACCAGTATTATGCTGGGGTGAGCCCCTATTTGTACTTGTGTTACAAAATAAAATTGTATGTAGACGTGCCAGCAAATAAAATAATTTATTTGCTCCGATTAACATCCATTGATAATATTTATTTATTTACTTAATTCTTCATTGTAATATTTCTAGAATGTATACTAAAGGAGGACTTAATGCTACAGCATTTTTTGCCAGCCATCCCCACACCCACACCACACCACATGAGATGTGGTCATAGGCGCGCATCAAACTATATAAGAAAAACACAACGAAAAACATTTTTACAATAAAAATTTGGATAAAAAACCCTTAGACTTGTCAATGGGCGTGTGGCACGCTATCCACGTCTTGTGTAGTGGGCTCGAGTCTCATCCGAGTCAAAGTTAGTTCGTACTTCATTGTTGATTCCTGTAGAAAAACGTCCGCTCTTGGCATTCACCGCGTGCCTTATGGTTGTTAGGGACATAAAGGCTCGAGATGAACACGAGGAGTTAGACAGTTTGGTTCTTCTCTCTTCTTTATTTTCTTGATGAAGAAATGGTACACTTGCTTAAAAACATTGAAAAATATTCCGCTTTTGGTTAAAATAAAGTCGTATTTCGCGTGTGCCTGTTTATTTATCTAGTTTTCTTTAACGGGTTTTGATACGGGGTTCACTGTGATATGGTGTTTTAATACGGATTTGAAGCTTGTAAAACAAAACAGCTGTTTGTATGAATCATCTAGAATAATTTACAGTGTTTATTTGTTATGTAACAGCTATTAAATTATTGTTTTCGTGATTTTAATATACAGTGACTTTTGTTTGACTTTATATTATACTATACGTAATTAAATTAATTTAGGTAAGCATTTTGATAAAACGCCGTAAAGTTTAAACACAGCAATAAGTCGACTGCCATGTATCAATCTTACTAAACATTGCTATTAATATTAAACAGGCGCAATCAATCAGAAGTTTAAAGTAAATACAGCAACCGAACTCTACAAAAAAAAGATTAAATATTGCCTAGAAAATAGGTAAAGATCCTTTGATCTTACAATTTTCGTTTGTCATTCATTAACAACACACACGCGAATACGTCAAAGCCTTACGTCACACAAATATATCAAGGTATTCGTATGCATGTAGTTACTGATGTCAAGCGATATTGTAAAGAGTATGCCCATTTTCTACGCAACGTTAAAACTGTATCCACTTTTTTATATGTATAAACTATGGGTTCTTTGGAGACATTATAATTTGTTGGCTTCCTTTAGTTTATTTTATACCGTGTTACCTCTACTGAAGTGTTTGTAATGTGACCTGCATAATTATACAGGCCACGACCTTATTCTGTAGACGTCCTCGCTGGTTACGTTACCAGGGTATAAGTACTTATTCTTCTTAGGATAAGTAACTAATTGCTATAACAATGGAATTGTATATAGCATAATTGTGGAGAACACTTGGGGAGGCCTATGCCAAAGAGCAAGACAATCACGAAACCGGTGTCTAACACATATAATAAACATTATTTAATAACGTTGCTTTCCTAAACAACCATGTTTAATATTAGTAGTACACAAGTAGTTAAAAAATGAAATGTAACATATTTTATAAGATCGTTAATAAAGGCTTTTATTAAATTAAATACAGCATACTACAAATGGTAAAGGCATAAAAATGAAATTGAACCAAAAAATATATTATAGATACTAGATATGGAATTATATAATACTAGTTATAGAACTATATTGTACTAGGTATAGAATTATATTATACTTATAGAATTATATTATACCACGTTCACGATATGCGAAATAAATTTTACGTGACCAAGCATGGAATCCAAAAAAAATTAACTGTAATATAAATGTACATGCGTCAGAGAGGAATGGAATTTTCCACGAAAAAGTTTTCATGTTTGGTTCTACACTTCTTACTGCGTAATAAATAAATATAATAAATAATATATAAATTTAATTTAATTAATTTTTATATATAATAAATTTATCCAGATAATCAAGTTTTAATTGTACCCACTAGTTCTTATACAAAAATAGTATGAGTGTAAAATGCATACGATTAATATACAAATTGAGCGTAATAAATTATTGTCATTTGTCATGAAAATCATAATTAAATAAACGTATTGTAAAAGGTGCATTGTTTCTTGTTTAAATTGTAAATTTTGTCATTAAAGATGTATGTGGTAACGTTTGGATGTAAGCTGTGTCAAATGACTTTCTTGTGTGCTGAAATAAAAATTATGGAGTTAAATGCTTTAAATTATTTACGTCACTAATTCCCCTTAGTGTAATGTCTGCAGTCTTACCATACTGCGCGGATAACATGAAAGACTAGATAGACAGTAGATAACCCAGCAGGCAGCAATATCAGATATCCTGCCGCCATCTAGGAGCATAAGTGTAAGCATTACTGTGTTCCGGTTTTAAGCGCGTAACTATTTTAATTGCAGTTAGCGAAATCACCGGGCTTGTGAAACTAAGCATCAAATATCTCAAAGTAATGAGCGCCAAAGCTCTGACGTCCTACACTTTATTTTGTTCCTCTCTCATGACCAGACATCGCTTACCATCAGGAGAGCTTTTCATCTTAAATAAAAAAGATACTTCACGAGCACAAAACGAGTTCCATGAATTTACCTATCTTTCGACAGAAGTAAACGTTATTATTAAATTTTTACCTAATTCTCAGAACAATAAGTAGCAGTTTCGCGGGTGTCTGCGTTACGCTTGTCTTACTACAGGGGTGTGTTGTGCATTGCCATTGTGCGGGGTACAATAGTGCAGCTGGCGCTATTGTAACCTAGCCGAGGGGCAGCTAGACGAGGGTCGTCTCTCATAGGCAAAATTTTTCATAAAATTGAGACACGGAGCCACCATAGTATTTCGGAACGACATTGATAACACTACCCTCAAAAATTTAGTTCCACAATTTGTCCGGCTCTATACATTAAATTGGTTGCTTTATTCTACTTGCGTGCTATGCTAGATGATTGGGGCTTAGAAGCTAGGGCTTGACACGAAAGTTCATCAAACTTATTTTGGTGCAGTTCATTTTGATTAGTTTTTCTTTCGTGATATACTCGTAGAGGTATACAGCGATACTGCATTCTAGTCTGAAAAACGACAATAAATTTAAGGTTCTTATTAAAAAAAAAAACTCCAAAAGAGATTAAGATGTTAATTAAATTATACATTAATTTGGTCACAAGCTTACGAGATATTATTGTAACGTATTACCTAAAAATCAGTTCGGGATATTTAGTGAGAGCTCGATTGTGTTGACCAATTTCACTGTTTGTTATTTAAAGTTATATCTTACAACAAACAACGCACTGAACTTCACTTGTTTGTTGTTAGTGTAGATACATCCTTTAAGATAATGTAAAAACAAAAAAAAAGAGAAACACGAATGAATGTTTTCTTTTATTATACGATAAGAAATAAGATGAGATTTAAATTGCAGCGACAATTGAAAAAAATGGGACCCGTCAGTAAATAACATGCAAGTTATCCAAACATAAGTTGATATGGTGCTTATTTTTATTATTTTTGTATATTCGCCATATAACACATATTCTGCTATCCATTATAATCCAAAAGATTCAATGAACAGAGAATAGAATTCCTTTTAAAGATAGGATTGCAAAAACAACAGGCCTATGATGTTTATCTACCTATCTATATAGGGCATTACTTTTTTTTCGGTGGGCATGCTAAGTGTTTGACCACAGCTCACCTGGTATTAAGTAACGATGTGGTCAAAGATGGCAACTCAACAATAATAACTGGTAGTTGCCCAGCAGAATGCAATCAGAACAAAATGTAATCCATCGTTAGTTACAACCATTTGTTAAATTGTCGATACAATTTAAATGAAGGATCACACGACGTAAAAAATAATCGAATTCATGATGTGAGTCAGGCATCGATTGAAAATTTAAATTTACTCGATAACATCTTATGGTGGGGAGGTCGTTCACCCTGAAATGCGATAATACAGTTACACTGAAAATTCAGACAGCAGTTCAATTTATTTACCTTGAATTTAATATGAACATGGTGATTTAAGTTGCCAAGTGCGCAAAAAGATAATAAATGTTTTTTGATTTGTAAATCATTATAAAGATTAAACTATTTAATTTTTTTTATGCGAGTGTAATGAGACGAACGAGACGCTCTCCTGATGGTAAGAGACAACGCCTGTCCATGACCATTGCAGCGACACACAGAACTTTGAGTAACAACACAAAATCTAGAGCATCGCTGCTTTGGCGCTCATTTTTTAGAGGCTTTGATCATTAGTCCCAACAGCCCAGTAATTTCGCTAGCTGTAGTGTAGTAGTCCCTTCAAACCGGAACACAACAATGTGTATTATATCTATACAGTTTTATAAGCTTGTAAGCTTAGGGTACACTAACCCGAAAGGGAGTCATTGTACTTATTATTGTAAACAACTTTTACACACCTTTTTTATTTTTGACAGGCTTAACTGACGGTATGCTCAAAGATGGTAAACATACTTATTGCATTGAGACGGGCTGTTAAGTAAGGCGGCCGTAACACCGTTCAGTGCTTGGCGGCAGTTTTTTAACTAGAATACGGTTGCTAACCAATAGAGTACAAAAAATTACCTGACCACTATGATGGTTTCCTCAAGAAGTTTTCCTTCACCAACAGCTTCAGCTCTTTGTTGGGATTTGAACCCATGCCCTACGGCTGAGTTAATCATTGAGTTATCGTTGATACTAACTGAAACACTATACCACCAACACAATACAATACACACCAATTTTTGTAACAATAAAGTATTTTGTATTTGTATAACTCTGAAATCGCAAAAGTCATCTGCTGTATACATTTGGTCAAGGTCAATCTGTCGAATAGCTGATTTTATAATTGTGTCACTATTTAAAGTTGTTCGTGATGAGTACAATGACCCCATTTCAACTTAGTGCTAAATTACTAAACCTAATATAGGCTTAATACAACACTAAATAGCCAATCTGTTTAAGTAAGTACTACGTTTCATTGATAAAAGGATATGATGAAGTTCAGTAGAGAGTGTTGTTAGACAGCTTCACACCCCAATGAGCAGAGTTCATTTTGTAACATCTTTTTAAAGGTCAGGTTCATGAGCGGAAATTATAAAGATGCTTACACAAATTCAAATTGATTTTAGGAAAAAAACTAAGTGTTCAAGTATATAGTTATTTAGTTTATTTCCGCTTGAACACTCAAAATGAACTTCCGCAAAGTAACGCCTGCATCAATCAATGTTTTATTTTATTTTCCTACTTATCCGGGCCTGCAAGAAAAGTACTTAAAATTCTCGAAACTTTTTTAATTATCGATTTTTAAATTATTTATCGATTTCCGTATAACTTAGAAAAGACAGAGGTGTGTGCCGTGGGATTCAAACAAAGGACCTCCAGATTGGAAGCCAGAAGGTCTCGCAACTAGGCTGCCGAAACTTCAACTTCTTATCACAGTCGTGTTTTTTGTTTAAATTAATACGTTTCGTGTATGCTCATTTGCTCGCCCCCTGTTTTACTACTTTTTAGGTAATCAGCTACAGGTAAAATAAGTTGGACGAATGGGCAGACAAACACGGTAGGTTTATTAATAGGGTCTTGTTAGACACTATTCGGGCCAATCCTAAAAATCCAGTAAAACCGATAACCCTAGCTTATATCATACACTATTCGATTCAAATATAGATTGTAACTTATTAATAACATCGAACCACATTGCTAGGAGTGTCACTAATACTGAGTTGGCGGATTAACTTTGCTGTGTTAAAATTAGGCCGTAGGTAAGTCGGTCAGGCTCGGAGTTCAAGGGCGGCTCGCATGTTGTCGGTGCCATTCGGTAGATCCCTAACAGATTTATAACCTGAGCCCACGTCAACGCACTGGCTGGTGGATGGCACCGCCAGCTTCTAATTCCGGCACATTGATTAGTCCTAACCGATTTTTGGCGAAAAACACGATTGTGAACATCGTTTGGTAGATGTTTTTGAGGTTTCAGGATTGAAAAATTGGTTGGTTTTCTGCTTGCTTGATAAAAGTTTCACAAATGACTGTAATACATTTAGCTAAACGCTAAAGTTAGGTCAATGATTGATTAATGTTTGGTTAGCTTCTTGTAAAATAAACATTACTTATTACATCATCATATATTATCGTGACAATGTTGATCGCTTATGATAAAGTACTTTAGTTTCCGTTTGACGACTAATTTACATTTAAAGATTATTACCACCCCAAAGGTGGTAATCACATTTATTATACTATTTTCCTTTTAGTATAAATGAAATTTAGAATATAAATCATAATTATGTGCCCCAGCTTAAAATCATCACTTCTAAAAATTTCTTGAAAATTCAATTAGATAATGCCAAACATTTGTCATTTGATATAAAAAAGACGTCAAAAAATAAAATCGTAAATATTGAGTAATGGTTTGTTTAATGGAAAATGAATTAAATCAAAGTACCTATACCTTGTTTGATATTTGTAAGAGATGTTTCATAATTATATTTGATTGATCGACGCCCCCTTCTTGTAGCTGCTACGCTATCGTAGCGTCTTACCTTATCGTAGACCCCACGCTATCGTAACATCCTACGTTATCGTAGCACCTTTTAATGTCATAGCACTCTACTTGCCATTACGGTAATATGTGTACTACTTCGTAATAATAAATTAATATTTGCGTTTTCATGCTAACTGGTGAGAATTTCGAAAGCCTTGACCCTCATCAATAAGAAGAAAAAACACCGCTTTAAAGATTCTGCTGTATTTTTATATGTTTTATTTATACATTTTTTTTACTTACTGTATTAGATATACAATCTTTGTAGTTAAAAATAAACAGTTTATATATCTATCCTAACGATGTATTGTTTCTGTGGGTAAATAGGTGTTACTCTCTTATTCAGTCGCGTTTTCTGGGATTCATATGTGTTAACTATTGTTACACAGCTTAATAGCTTATACCCTGGTAACAATAAGTTACCAGGGGAAAAAAAGTATAGTCAAGTTTAGTTTTAGTAAAAACTAGCTGCGCCCCGTGGTGTTACCCACTACATATTTTCGGGATAAAAAGTAGCCTATATGTTAATCCAAGATCTCAGCTACCTCCATACCAAATTTCATCCAAGTCCGTTCTTTTTCGAAGATTTTGCGTGAAAGAGTAACAAACACACATCCATACATTCTTACAAACTTTCGCGTTTATAATATTAGTAGGATTAAAAAAGAAAACATTACCTTATTACAAAATTAAAAAAAAGATAAACATAAATAAGAATGAAAAAAAAACAAGTTTCATCTAAACCCGTTAAACCATTGCTAAGTGAATAAATAACAAACTTTCGTTTTTATAATATTTGTATGATAAAACTGCTAGTTTTTCTATAAAATTTAAGTGAACCGCTCAAAAAGTGTATCAAACAGTTGGTGGTTGCGGCGACGACTCTACCGCGGCGCCATGGTGAAGGAATGTAAACATTGAACCTGCCCCTCGCGCCGCACGCAGCGACCACCTGCTACTCACTAGAGCCGTGTTTGTGTACACAATTACTGTCTCGGTCACTACGGAGCGAACACAGATTATTTACTAGTTCTGAGGTTTTCGACAGAAACGCGAAACACTGCAATGATGCATTTTCCAAAACTTATATTTAGAAATAGTTTTGATTTGAATTATAAAGTGTCTCATTATATGCGTAATATTAAATGCATATTCTTTTTTTTATGGTTGACAGGCTAGGTGTTTGACCACAGCTCACCTGATGTTAAGTTACAGTGTGATCGAAAGCAAATCTTGCCTGTAAAGGAACTGGCTTTCAAGTGAGGCTGCCAGAACACACCGTTAGATGCTTGGCGGCAGATTTTTAACTTGAGGATGGTAGCTAGCCAGCCGAGTACTAGAAAGTATCCTACCACCATTCTATAGTTTCCTCATGATGTTTTCCTTCAGCGGCAGCCCAAGCTCAAGATTTGTTTTAGATAATATATTACATCAATGTGACTCTTAGTGTGACTAAGACAATTTATTAGCCATTACACATACGCTTTTAAATAATACTCTGCTTAATTAAAAAAATAAACGCGCAATGTTAACAAATGTCTCCCTTAAATTCACTTACGTTTTTGTAGTAAGTCAGAGATTAGGGCCACTATAAGCCAGGTCATATTTCATACTAAGTATGTTTGCTAGCTTCGACCACACTATTACTAAACATCAGCTGGCGAAGTGTCGTTCATCTAGTTAAAAAAAAAACTAGTAACTTCTCGATGACACTACGAGAACTTTTTTTTTTAATAGAAAGTAATCTATGTTTTCATTCAAGGGGATAGCTAAGATCATTTCGAATTTTCTTCATTTTCTTTAAAAACATTGAATTGTCACTTTTCATTCAATCGCATATAAATAATAACTCCTGTTATGATCGGCAGCTGAGCTTTTAAGTTTTCGCTTTAGTGAATACTGGGCAATAAACACTATCACCCTTTCTCCAATGAAAGGTTTGTGAAGGACTTAAACATACAAATCAATGGTTAAAAGAAGGCCAACTGTCCAGGTTATTAGCCACCCTTGTGGGCGGTCACTGGCCACCATTGATCATGAATGTTTGACACCGAGTGGATTTGTGTACCGAGCTGTCAATGCGGCGAACTGTCCTTGTGTCTAGTGGACACTTTAAAATTAACTCATATCATTGATATAGGTATAGATATGAATTGGCAAATGATGCGACGACATCATCCATTTTAAAAGAGACAGATTGACTGAAACCTCATTTATTAAAATCGAATAAGTAGTATCGGAGCTAAGGTGACACACATGCATACGAAATATGTATGTGTATAGACTGCTGAAAACAAAAGATCATAGAAAAGTGGAGAAATATTAAACTTCAAAATAAAACGAGGTTCTATATTTATGTTGACCTCCTTGTTATAAATCAACAACGTTTTGAATTGGACAATTGTGTTGCTATTCTTGTCCATTTTTTTAATTCGTATAGTATATTATTTAAAAAAAAGTGCAAAAAAAGTTCATTAATCTAAATCATTTAAAAACTAAAACGCCTTATAACTAAGCAATTATTTTGTTTCTAATTATTATTTCCAGAAGCTCTAATTGTCTAAAATATTTTATGTGTAATCGGACACAATAAACACCATGATTAAAATACTTTGAATTTACTATCCAATATATAGCAAGTCTCAAACGTATGAATAAGTATAGTAGTATGTGATTATGACGTAATAACTTTATATAACTACCCTCAATTTAAGGTTTTAACGAGTACCTACGTATTAATCTAACAATTTTGCAAGTTTTAAAAGATGCTACAAAATAATTTAATTTTATGATAATTTGTGACTTATGCTAATTAAGTAAGCCCGAATTGTACAAACATGTCTTCTTCACAATGTCTGTTCAGCCAGGATCACGTTCACGTTGTAAATTGTATATTGTTGTGACCTAATCTTGACTGAATAAATACATTTTTAATTTAAATAAAAATTGTAGGACATCTCGCACAGCGCCATCTAGCCCCAAACTAAACAAAGTTTGTACTATGGAAACCAGATAACTGATAGAATACTTATATACTTTTTTTGTAAATGCATACATAATAACACGAACGTATAAATGTTTGTCGTGGAGGGAATCGAACCAATGACAAAGCAAATATTTAACAGGGCAGATGCTTAGTTTTCCTGATCTGTTTTTTTTGTATCGCTGCCGCGGGAATTCCCCACGTGGCTAAAGTGACCGGTCACTAAGGCAACTACCCATAAGCTTTTCGACGCGTTGCAGTTGATGCCTCACTTATCAAGTGACTAGCTGTTTCTCACTTTTTTGTTTGCAATATGTTTTTTTTTGACGCGATAAGTAATTGGGTAGTGGGAGACAATTCAAAGACTGATATTAACAATGATCGGTTCGTTTTACCCTTGGGTACGGAAACCTAAAAAAGACACATGCACCTAAGTAAAACAATCGAATAGTAGTGATATTATGTATACTTTTTTTGTTATATTTCTGTTCTTTCTGTGTCTCATTATAATTATGTACCTATGTAAATGTTTGTTAAAAGGAAGAGCCTAGATCCCACGACATCCTATTGTGGGATCCAGGGCGTACCGATAAATCATATTAATTAAGTAATTGTAATTGTACAGTATTTCATTTCGTGCTTTCCCGTATTTTTGTTTTGTTATTCGGATATAATTATGTTAATACTGTTTCTGAACAATAATTATTATTATTATTATTTTTAGATTTTTATTTTTTACATGAAATATACAGAAAAAACGTAAATAATGTAAAAAAATATTATTATAACGTCAGCATCAGATCAACAATTTTATGATAGCTGTCGCTTGAAGCACGAACATTCTATTAATAACGATCTAATAGAATATTCTCGTGAATACATACCATGCATTAGTAGGTGTAATTATAGCGTAGGAGTGACACTAAATGGGGGTACTGGAGGGAAGCCCTTCGCGCTTCCGTGCTGACGTCACGATAGCCACTTCCTCGGCCCTTGTTAGATCAATGTCCCCACAAGGTGGGAATTGAACGTAAGCTCGTGAACTGAGTTTTGGCGGGAACGCGGAAAGAGTCTTATCTAGCCTCATTGAATTTTTTAACAAAACGAATGTTTTTTGAGTGCTTATGTATAAAAATAGCGGTGTTTTATTCATAAAGTACTTAAGTACATCGTGCTTGTAATTAAGTACTTTATGAATAAAACACCGCTATTGTGTGAGAAAGTGATATAATGCGGTGAAACATGTTTTTTTGTGTTGCTTCCAAAGCTCCATCGGAGCTTATAGTAAAGTTACTTTACTAAAGCATGACTGGATTTGACTGGCACGGATTGGACTTGACCAAGACTGGACTTTGACTTATGAAACTTGAAAATATCAAAACACTTGACATTGGCAAATGCACAAAATGCGACGCCAGAATCAAAAAAGAACAAGCTCGTAAACTTTGCTGTCATTCAATAGAAAGCTAATGACAGTGGCCCAACCACAGATTATACAAAACTAATTTTAACAAGAAGTTCCATTATCGAAGACTAGGTAGGTAACCGCAGCTATATTGCTAAGTAATGTATAAATTTATAATTGTGAGTAAATAACGGATAAATATTAAACACGTATTTCAGACGTCGCTTGAAATTAAATTCCTTATAGCGTAAAATAATTGTAAATTTAGTATGTACTACTTTTTAATGTTCCATAGCCAAATAGGGTTTTACGGAATCCTTTTTTTAACATTTAATCACAATAACAAAATTAGTTTTGGATTAATTCGGGATTACCTATGTAACCTAATACAATAATATTTAATGTTTCATTATCATTAACACATTGCATTGTTTAACTTATCATTGTACATATATATATGTACATAATTATATTCGATTGAAGTGTCTTTTAGTTAGTTCGTATTGTAAAGTTAAAATTTTTTTACATTCTCAACCCCAATTAGTAGATATAAAATCTGAAATATTTTTAAGACAAATTTTAATTAAATACAAGATAAAATTAATGGTTAAACGAACTTACCTTAAGTGATGTTCTACCATAATTATACGAGACGTTACATGCGAAGAGATTTAAGAATACAATGTAGTTTCACTTCTCAATGTACTAGGCGTCACATAATTTTTAGAGCTGTGGAAATAAAAACAGATTAAAAATAATTTTAAATGAGTCGTTGAACGATGTCACTTATGTCACCGACTGTAGTACCCTCCTGTCAAACTTCATTCTCTTCAGAGACTTTCCTCGCATCTTCATCTCGTTTGTTAAGCATGGGTAACCTAGGGCCGGGTGGGACTTTAAATCTCTTCGCATGTAACGTCTCGTATAATTATGGTAGAACATCACTTAAGGTAAGTTCGTTTAACCATTAATTATACATACGACGTTACATGCTCAAGATTTAAGAATACAATGTAGATGTTTAGAGTATCTACTTACACAAACGAGAGTAGATAAGGATTTGTCAGATATAAGTAATTATCAAATATAACTCGACAAAATCTTATTTACTGTTCACTCTCAATAATGTATGATGAGAAGAAAAGAACAGAAAAGTAGAATAACATTATAATCCAACATTATATTCGAATATAATACTTATGAGTTAAAAAATTGCCTCCGCAAATACATTGCCAACTTTTATGGGCCGTATATAAAAATTTTGCAAATGTTAATGAGTCCTGCCATCCCACAGTTCGTTTTATAACGTCGACAGATACACCGCTACGATCGGCTGCCAAATTCGATGCGTGGTGAGTGTTATGAGCTTAAGAACCCAGTATCGATACTACTATCGGCCAACACATTCTTAATCCATCTACTTATTGTAGCAGCCATGGTATTATGGATTGGTCTTTTATTAGTAGAAAAAGTTTATCTCTAAGTGGTAGGCTCCTGTAATCTTTAGTAGCTTCCGTGTATGCGGATAATATCTTCTAAGAACAGATTTGATCAGTTTAGGCACGGGCCTATTTGGAGGCAATGATTTAGTCAAATCACTGGTGTTGATTTCTATTATATACTTTAATGTTAAGTAAGCGTATTAACGATAGCGTCTGTACTTGTTGTGCAGTTGACAACGCCAGGAGAGTTACTAGCTTTTGAGATAGACAGCCTAAAGGTTGGCTTTGGCTAAGGTAAAATTTTGAAAGGTGATCATGCACTAGAATTGGGTCCCATGTAGTAGCATACTTTGGAAACAACGGTTTAGTTCTGTAAACTTCTTTTGTAAATTTCGCAATCCGATCATCTTGATTAATACATTAACCCAGTATTAATGCCCAGTGCCGTACGGCAAGTGTTCGCTTAATTTGTTCCCGAATGATACTCAGTGACCAAAAACTCAAGCATGTTAGCTATGTCAAAAATATTCTTATTATTTTTCATACAGTATAGCCACCATATCTTAATTACAACAATATATTATTTTAACGAGCTACTCGCTAGTGATGACATAAATATCTTGATTGGACCACTCTGTAAAGATTGCTTTACGTACGCTTGCTCGATAATACTGACGATAATACGTCGTTTCTGGAGTGGATGCAGAGCCCTAAAAGGTGATAATAATAATGAGTCACTCAGGTCGATGTAGATTATGTGACCTTGAACCAGAAACATGAACCGTGGGTACCACGGCTGGCTATGCCAAGTACAGTATAGTACAATCATAACTCCGGTTGTCTTATCGCTCCCGATTTCTTTTTTATTTTTAAGCATTTGAGAATTAAAGAAAACGGAGGAAAAAGCGTAGAAAAAATAAGGTTCTCAATCTACTGTAAACGCATCTATGTTATAAGCTATCTAATAATAAAGATATCGTTTCCAGGAAACGAATTTATCGCATATTTGACCTTGCCGCGAACAGATCAACTGGAGGGGATTCCAAAAGCCTTTGTAATGTTATCAAAAGCTGGTTGTGCCAAATTCCTAAAATGTCTCGACACGTGGTCAGCCTCGGTAATGTCTTTCGACTTGACATAGGATGCAAAATCATAACAGCTTTCTTTGCTCACTCCACTGTCAAATTTCTCTAGCCACTTCATTAAGCTGGATATTATACTCCTTCATACCTAATATACATATAAAGGCTATAGCTATCGTTTGTATATTCTGAGTAAAATTTCTTGATTATAGAGCTTCTTAGCAATACACTGCAAACCTATCAATGCTGCTTTCAGCTCTAACAGTGATATATCCGTCAGATTTGGTATGGTTCCAAAAACCATTAACGCGTTCTCCGTTATAATACACACACTACCTTATAAGAAAGATGTTCAAGGTTTCAATAGCATACCCACCATAACGTTTTGGGTTATTTGTCGTTAAAATATTATTTTTTTTACCCGACAAACTTGGACTTGAGTCACGGTAGTAAGCGCATGATAACATCATAGTTTTCATTGGAATTACGTAGTGCTAGAAATTTCTTTCTTTCCAAGCATTTTGTAAATATCTTCTAATTTAATTAATTATTTTTTTTATTAATCATACGAAATAATTAGGCAGACAACATAGAAAGTCCAAGTACGTGGTTGGTAATAAAGCCTTTCTAGAAATAACTTTCGTCTGATTGAGACTCAAACTTATATTTCGTGAGTTTATCTCGAAACCAAGAAATGTTTGAGTCTGGTTTGGAGTTTAAATAATGTTTCCTTTATTTATAACAAAACCTAATCTATTGTCGTAAAAGTATCATTTGAACGATTTATACACCAAATGTCATCTAAATAGCAAAATCAGCCCTTGGTTTATAACATAAGAAAATACCGGCTTTATTAACTTTGTGAAAACAAGAAACGTCATTGATAAATCAAAGGAAAGACATTGACGTTCATAGATTTGGTCATGAAATTTAAACCAAAGGTATTTTTTAGAAAATACATACATGAACACTAAAAATATACTTCTGCTAGCTTTATATAGCAGTGTTTACTGATTAATCTTGTTGTTTGTCTTTAATTTTTAAGTGGACTTTGAGAGTCCATAAACTTGTTTAGAAATTTAGAATTAAGAATAAACCTATTGTCATTATAAAAAATTAATAATGTGAACTAATCCGGCACGTTGTTACATTCAATTGTGGCATCTGAAGTTAGTAGCTTCGAAATTTATTTTAGCTTGACTAAACTTAGAATTTGCTGATTCAAAGTCCTGAGCTCTTGCTAGGATAAACAAAAGAATTTTTTAAAGCGTCTTGCATAATTTAACACTAGTACAACAGTATCATATGTTATGGCTTTTCAATAGTTAACGAAGTGTCATAGTCTACCAACATGAACCTCTATTGGTTTCTACGTAGTCTGTAATCCCTTTTTTTTATAATTTAGTGCAAGGGGGATTCGGTTCGAAGCTGCTTGCATCCTCGGAGGCCCTCCCTGGTGGGCTATGTATCCTTGGTTAGAGGGGTACCTCAATTTTCATCTATATTTCGTATTTTCATAATGTAAATCTAGAAAAGTACTGGCCCGTATCGGATATCTTTAAGATTTATATCTTTGGGAGATCTTCCTTTATTAGCGATGATGCTAAATTTGTTAGTCCAGCAATACCCAACTTTAATTAGTTTCGGGCCTTTTTTAATAACTTATCACGATGCTTGATGATTGATACTTTGGCTTAGAACTGCCCAAATTTCTAGATTGAGCTTTGGTGCTTTCGATAGACTAAAGACTTCAGAAAATAATAAAGTTTTCTTGATAATGGTGACTTTCGCTTCTATTATCATGCTCTCTTCTAAGATTCCATCCCCACGTTCAGCTATCTCCTCAATAATGGCTGGTCCTAATACATATTTCTTGTTTTTCAGTAGGATCAAGCGTTTCTAAAATGTATTTCCGGCGGTAACCATTTTTACGCCCCCGAGCATTATTTGTGCTCGGGCCCGGGTTGTGGGGAGCATTTCAGCTTCATTAGTTCCTTCAGTACCCGACAGGGTAGCAGAGGATATCATGCAAGATCTAATGTGAGTATCATAGTCTGACAAAAGTACGGGTTTTAGTGAGCGAGATCTCGTGGACGTGGATCTCTATAACAGTGGAATTCGGTAAAAACAGAAATATAAACAACGTTTTCAGCATTCTGTATTCGAGCTGTATAACTTTTCATATCAGCCACTGTACACACTCATGTTACGCTACTAGGCTGTATAATTGTCAAGCTGCTGTATGCAGTAAATTTTTTAGT
This sequence comes from Biston betularia, assembly GCA_905404145.2. NCBI lineage: Eukaryota > Metazoa > Arthropoda > Insecta > Lepidoptera > Geometridae > Biston > Biston betularia. The sequence goes on from FR989863.1 coordinate 3,932,451, forward strand.
CATTGTACGTACTCACGTTACGCCACTAGACTATATAATTGACAAACTGCTGTATGCAGTCAATTTTTTAGTCATTGTACGTACTCATGTTACGCCACTAGACTATATAATTCCCAAACTGCTGTATGTAGTAAATTTTTTAGTCACTGTACGTACTCACGTTACGCCACTAGACTATATAAATTACAAACTGCTGTATGCAGTACATTTTTTAGTCGTTGTACGTACTCACGTTACGCCACTAGACTATATAATTCCCAAACTGCTGTATGTAGTAAATTTTTTAGTCATTGTACGTACTCACGTTACGCCACTAGACTATATAATTTACAAACTGCTGTATGCAGTAAATTTTTTTTTTAAAGTCCTTGTACGTAATTACGTTACGCCGTTAGACAGATTTGTCTTATCAACCATGCCCATGTCACGGCGTATAAAGAATATCCTTTATAGGTTAAATATAAAATTGTACCTAAAAGTAACTTGTAATGCGATCCATACCGATACCCGCAGGTATAAACACCTAAAGAAATAACTAAATATTCCACAAAATAATACGATGAAAAATCGATAATGTGGGTAGTTGAAAAAATAAATTTTGCATTTCTGCATTTATTAGGTATATAATTCAATAAAAAGAAATCCCAATATGGAAAAAGATAAATAATCATGATGTAAGTTATATTGGGAGCTATATTCGAATTTGCACTAACCTTCATTAATTTAGTCATCCAAACTTGTTGAAGAACTGCACAACTTTTAATCTAAATGTTAAATTCGTCGTATTTTAGAATCACGATTTTCATTTTTTCTTTTACCTATATTAACACTTTCTAGAAAACACTTTTTCACAAGAATTTTAGCAAAAAAATAATTTTTTGATGTTGCGACGCCTGCACATAGAAAAAGAATGAAGTTTGACAGGAGGGTACTACAGTCGGTGACATAAGTGACATCGTTCAACGACTCATTTAAAATTATTTTTAATCTGTTTTTATTTCCACAGCTCTAAAAATTATGTGACGCCTAGTACATTGAGAAGTGAAACTACATTGTATTCTTAAATCTTGAGCATGTAACGTCGTATGTATAATTTCCCTTAAATTAGTTGTCACGGCTATTGTTTTGTAAATATTCTAGGAGTCTTTGTAAACAATGAAACAAAAAATACACCTCTAACCCTCAACAGCAATCAGCCATTTATGGCCCAAGTTATTTGTGCCTGAGATTTACTTCGTTCCAACGTTTCAACGGCAAAACTAACAACTATTTATTTACTTGACAGATCAAAAGTGAAAGCGTGAGAATACTGCAATATACATTGAAACTGTATTGACGAACAAAACATTGATTAATAGTCCTCATTCCCTCTGTGCACTCCAACACAACCCCACAAAATTGGCACACAGTAAAAATTCATGCGACCTATTTTAAATTTCAAATTCAATACGACCCTCAGTTTGAAAAAAAACTGGACGACCTTAGCACACTTTAAAACACCGCTGTGTATTTTTGAATGGGAATAAGAATAATAAAGAAGGGGGTTGGAGGGTAGTCGCGTGGCGCGAGGACGTTGAACCGATCGCTCGTTTTTGAACATTGTATGGTAATGTACATGTGCGATTCAATTCTAATCTACTAATGGATGTCGATACGTGGGTTGATAGTAATTAATGTAGTTCACGAAGTTCTGTCATAAATATAGATAGCTTTTTAATAAGTATTATGTAACAAAAGAAAAGTTTGTATTTTGTTTTATTAGCGGAGATATAAAATGTATTGTTTCTACAAAAGATTTGCTTTTTCTTTGTTTTGTAAATTAGACAGTTAAACAAAATTATTGTACAAAAATGTCATTTTTTAAACAATGAGATCGATGATTATAATTTCGACCAAAGATTTAAAACCGCCAGATGGTGTACTTTTCTTGTACCTAATATAGTTAAAAAACGTAAGCAAATATTTTAATGTTACGACCGTTTCATGCATTTAAACAACATTTAACGGAGACTCAAAGTACTTTCACGCTTTCTCAAACTCGTATTCTAACATTTCTCCTACAATTCGGTAACAATAGAGCGAGCAACTACCACGGAACCGTGGGAGACTGGTTGTGTCATAATTTCCATCGAGCCACGCAGCTGTCGAAAGTTCATCGGGACTTCGGGACTCCTGTCCGAGACTAGTGTGGGGACATTCGACAACGATTGTTTGATTCATCGACATTGTTCTCAGTCGATTGTTCGATTCGACTCGTTACGCCGATATTGGGCGGGTCAGGATTATTATTAGTTTTGGGAATAACACCTTATTGGAAAATCTTTACGACTGTGAAATAGAATGATGAGAATTGTTTGTAAAAGGCTACTAATTTATATTTATTTCAATGTTCTAAGGAATTCTTTTTATCATTGGAATAGTAATCACTCTATCAATTAAATTCTACAATGTTGAGAAAAAATATTTTGTTATCAACTAATTTTCAAAATAAAGGCAGCTAAATAATTTGTCATACAAACAGATTTGAAAAACGTTTAGCACAATTAAATGGTGATCATTATTATTCCTGACAAAACTAAACTCCCTATCATAAGTGTCTGTCAAATAATATACTATACCCTGGGATACAAATAATTCATTTAATTCTTGCATGCGTTTGGTATAAGTATTTTATACCATTTCGTAGTAAATTAATATTGCTCATTTTATGCATGACTTTGAATAATATTGAACAAAAATCAAATGTTAGGAATAATGCGATTATTTTTGGCATTCATGATTCGAACCGATCGAATCATGAATGCCAAAAATAAAAGAATTCCGCTTTAAATTGTGTCTATCGGAGAACACCCACCACGGCAGCGTATTCTACTATCTAGTGGTTTGCATAATGAATCTAAACGCTTTAGCCAAGTATTTGGTAACTCATGAACTATTTCACTTTTAACTGTGTACAAATTAGCATTCCACGCGTCGCGTATACAAAGTTATTAAATTATGCATTACTGACTTAGAGGGTTGTTATTTTATGTTTTGTAAAATGTAACCATACTGCTCGGACATATTTCTAATTGTTAAAATATTAATTATAAGTCATATAAATTGAAACTGGTTAGACCAACGATATGCATCACAATAGATGCATTTTAATGTACGATATTCCACATGCAGATTGATCGCGTGCAAATAATACGCGAAAGGTTTTAATCCTAGACAAAGCGGCTGAATTAATCTTTTGAATCGTGGGGTGCGTTTTTTGGTAATAGCGTCGATGATACAAGGGGTGTAGGGTCGTTGAACGCAGCTGCGCGGGCGCGGATCAAATTGATAGAGCGTCGCGCACACATGTCGCGAGCGCGCGTGCGCTGGTGACGTCACAACATGGCGTCCGGCCCGGTGCGACACGATTCGCTGGCTGTCACTCGATGGACGAATATGTAATGAGATATTTACCATATTCATTTTAAAATGAATTTATGTTTTTATTTATTATATGCGATTATAAGACATTTGTTACAAATACAAGTTGCTCTGAAAATAGCAGCAAACCACGATCTGTTCTATTTATCCTTGCTAAGCTTATCCTTTTATAAACGAAGTATACCGATAAAAATCATAATTTTGCTTGATTCTATATACCTAGGTATATATAACCTAAAATGCGAAATTTTGGTTATTCAATGAAACCGAATCTAGAGAGTAACGTAAGCAAAAATAGCTGTATTTATGCACAATACACCCCAAGCGGGACGTCAGTGCAGGACTTATCGCCCATACCTTGATTAAGAATAAGGTATCTGTATTCTATAATCAAGATATCATAATTTAGAAAAACACAATACTAATGTATTTTAAAAACACAAAACTAATGTATTTTTACTTAAACATACTTAATGTTTAAGTAAAATACATTAGTTCCTGAAGCTCACAAAATAAGGGTCTGATTAATTTGGGCAAACGTATTATTTTTATGGTATATCTATCTATCACATTAGGAAAAAGCAATTTAAAATATTGTACATTTGAAACGACTTCAAAACAGGAGGAGATTCTATGTTTAACTGTGTGTTTGTGATTTTTCCTTTTATTTACATTTAGTTATTTTATGTTCACCGATTTTCCTCTCAATTGAGGACCGATTTAAACGTATTTTTTTTAGTGAAAACGTTTTTGTATTCATCATTCATGCTCTCGGCCTCATATGGTATAGAACCGTAAAAGTATCCCTTAAATGAAATGTTGAATTAAGATACATATTCACATCGTATCATGTGAATACATATTCACAAAAATCCTTATTTAATGCTTACATACGTCATATCTAGTATTTAATCTATGGCGTAGATCTGTGAAATACAAAGTTTCGTGCAATGATACGTTCTAGTGAAATATTTTATTAAACGGATTGTAATGCGTACTTACCAAATTTTACCAAAGTCGCACTTCCACAATACATTTTCCACTGTTTATCATAATCATAATAATAAATCGGCTTTTTTTAGCAACTCTTTTATTACATTAGCAACCACAAATAAGTATAGTATGACCCGGATAATTCTATAATCGCAAACATACACATCAACCGACACCCTATCAAGAAGTAGAGTTACTACTAAATAAGCGAACGGGGCTCTCAAAGGGTTTAGGTAACCTATATGTATTTGTTTTAGTTACGAAAGCTGGTTAAAAGTAACATAAACAGTATCTTTTTTTTTAAATAGGCACATAACAATTTATTTACACATGCCGTGTTCGCTACTAGAAGGGGGTATGCGTATTGTTATGCTTTTTGATTTTGTCCAATTGTAACGCAGGTCTTTGTACATGTCCAATTTTTTAAACCAGCCAGTAAAAAAAATAGATCGTAGAATGACCGCACCGATGTACCCTCGAGTTGTTATCGTCAGATCGATAGATATTATCAGGCGCACACGCAATCAGTTGTAGCGATATTGTTTGTTATGATTCGACTAACTTCGTAAGCACAGATACATAATTGTTGCAAAGTACTAGTTTATTTATAGATAAAGCGGCAATCAAGCTCTCCGTCGCCTACAGATACCAACATTAGAGATGTTGTTGATGCGTCGCTAATCCAAAGATATGTTTATAGAACTCTTTTTAAAAATTCTTGTTGTAATTCCGCGGAAAGACCTTTGCAGGAAGGTCATCTTGCAAGTGCGCGGAAGGAATATGCGTCAAAACCGCACGGTACAGAATTTCCAGATTTGCAAAATGGGTTATAAACCCTTTCGACGATAATGGGGTAATTATTTGTAATTTTTGATATTAATTAGTACCCTGCCCGGATCTAATCTTTCGATGCTCTATATACAGTTGGTATTTTCAAGAGCTAAAAAAATTTAACACTTCGATTATTATATGTCATATATGTCACATTTATAATTAAACGAAATTAAATGCAATACAATACAGTGAGAATAAAGAAAATAGCAGTTGGAATAACATAATTATAGGGATAGAAACATAACAGTAGGTTGTTTTGTTTCATGAGATATATGATCCGGTTGTTGGATTTACAAAGAATCTATTTACTTCAATAAGCTGATTCTATGTTTGCCCAAGTGTCACAAAACTAGTTTTTCAAGCTAAAATATCAAGTCGCTAAGTTAGCGAGAAAGTGATTTTGATTTCTCGTAAAAAACACAAAACGAGCTTAATCTTTACTAGCCTCGTTTTATCCGGGCAAACGATTTCGACGAAATTTGCTTTACGTAAGTTTTAGGTGTAAAATCGACTTGACTTTGCTCATCTGTAGAAAAACGTATTTTTTTAAAGTTTTCGTGCACCTCGTACACCAAAGCATGGGTACTGACAAGTATGTATGACAATGGTAACTGGTGGTAATGACTAAGTATAACTTTTACATAATATTTTTTCCTATTATTTGTAACCAAAAATGAAAACACTTAGTATATTTCCCGTCGTTATCCATTATTGAGGATATTGATAAACCAATGAGACGTAGAATGGAAAATTACTATTAACTGTTACGATAGTGGTCGCCGTAACATTTACGCTACTGATACTTTATCGGAATACATAAGCCGTGGATAAGCTTTAGTAAATATGGTTGTGTGACTAAAGTAAAATAAATTATATTCTATGAACGTTTGTTGTTCTTATTTGAGAGGACCTGGCACTGAGAAAAACATCTTTGCGTCATAGGTCGTGGCAGACGCTAACCATTGTAATATTAATGTATTTTTATTGTTACACAAACATTTTTATGACTTTATCTATAATATGTATTATTTAAACATCAAATGTTCGCTGGTAAGCGCGTAACATGAGGACGGCTGAACCGATTTATTTTACTCTTTTGTAAAAATGTTCGTAAATCTAACTTTGAATACAATTATTTAGACGCAAAGAAAATAGTAGACTGAGGACTACTGCACCGTATTACCGTATATTATATTCAAGTAGTAAACACATATTTTTAGTGAACATTCGAGTATAGTATGGCATTACCGAGTTGTTCTGGTTTTAAATTCCATTCGAAATAAAAGGGAAAAACTATTGTGATGATTACGTATCAACAATTTAAATTCAACGACTGGCAAGGCCTTAAAAAAGCAAAGAAGGCCGAGACAGATTTTACGTACTATATGGTTAGTTAGCAACATAATAGTTTAACACCTGATTTCTACAGAACACACACTTGTATTTGTTTAAATAGTGCACGTAATCAAGAAAGACATAGATTTAACTCGTCTTGCGGTTGAAGACCATTCATGGAACGCCTACGAATGGCGTCCGACGGGCGGGTAGCACCAGCGATGACGATGTAAGTTTATTCCAACTATATACTGTATGAGTCATGTATAGCCGGATCATGTTCACAAACGTTGATTTATTTATATTTATTTCCTTTTCACTCGAAACTAGTAAACGCGAAATTTTTACTTTTATCTTACTACGCGGACCCGTCTGCTACGCTACGCGGACTCGTAGCGACTGCTACGGCCTACGAAATATAGACCTTATCTGACAAAATGATGATAAGAGAGAGTGACACATAATCTGCGATAATACAGTTATTTGCTAACAGAGTTACGTTTAATGTATTTATTGTTGTGCAATATTGTGTGTGTTAGCTTTGGTTTTGATACAGTAAAATTGCGCAAAAGCTGCGCAAGATTGAAATATAATTCAAGCTTTAAAATAAGGTGAAGTGTCAAATAAAAACTGATCAAATTAGAATGAAGATCGCACTAAAAACACGATATTTAGTAAAACTTGTAGTACGAATATGTACAAGCGCAAAACGCGTTATTATTATAGTGCAAACAGAAAAAGGTTAAGTGAGCGACGCTTGCAATGAAGATTCTGGAGTGGATAAAAAAGAAATCAATTGTTTTTTTAAACCTGATTGAAAAAATACTTATTTCTTGAAAATGCTTTATTTTTTACACATCCCCTAAAAATTATAAAATATTTTTTATGGTTTATGTATATAAGTATCTATTCCACGATAGCTTTTAAATGCGTGTACAGATTAATATGGACGTGTCATTTGTTCTTAAAAAAAATTATATGATCCTAAATGACACTGGCTATTTAACGCACAGTTGTTTAATTAAATAATCATTTTTGTTTATACAAAATAGACTCTGTAGCCTAATGGAAGAGATGGTGTGACCAAAATGTATTAAGAAAGTTCATATTGTAATTTTCAGAAAACAAAGAAGGTGACAATGCGTTGAGTTTCATTTTTGGGAAGTGAGAATTAAGTATGTCGAGTTAAATCATTGAATACGAATTTTGAATGGTAATGTGCTCTTCTTGTACTTGCCCTGGAGTAAAGAGCGGAACATTTAACACACGACTCAATCTCTCGATTTTTGTCTCCACACAATAGTTTCTGTTTATGACGCTTATATATCCTATCTTGTAACGATATAAAGGAAAAACGCAACCCTCAAAGCATCGTAAAATACGTCGGGGAACGAAACGCTTAGATCACAAGAGAAGGAAGGAGGAAGGGAGAGAGGGAGGCTGGCATTCTGCCAGGCGACAAGGTGAAGTGGTGACGCCACCGACGGATTCCCAAGTTCGCTCTATGTCCACTTTTCCTTTGCAAACACCTACTATATCAACTCATATGTTTATGTACTTATACACTGGTAGTTTGAGACTGAGAAGATTTGAGTTTCATTTACATTTTTGTATATAAGCGTGACAGAACACTGAATCTGTGTGGACTTTGATTAAGAACAGATATCTTTTATTGTAGATCATACGTATTTATAAATTACATCAGGACCGTGTGACGTGACCATCATAGATGGATAGGCTTACGGGTAATATACATGTTTTGACATCGGTTTCAGTTTTTGGTTGAAACTTTTCATGTTTTGTCAAAATACTGTAACGATATTTTTTTCAGTCTATTGACAGGCTAACAAAAACATGAAAGATAGAAATTCACCTAATACTTTTACTATTTACAAATAATGTCCATTTGAGACAGATTAGCATGTTTTGTAAAACAAACAAAAACATAAGTTATACAAAAAAATCCTGAAACGAGCACTTTTTTACTTCATTATTTACTTTATTTATATATTCGAAAAAAAATTCTAGACGTATTACTTAACTCTTAATAAATTTAAATAGATTTGCGGGTTACGATTGCTAACTTCCTCCTATTTTCATCCTTATTACTTTAAAGTTAAGGAATAGTGTAAGTATTGGCGGAGCGAACATGGGATTCTCTTGAGGAAGCCTACTCTTAAACTATTCGTCTAAATGTAGATATCATAATTATGTAAGGTATTGTATTGAAGGAATATTATACATAATATATATATACTACTGTACGTTAATGAGTAGTTAGCTCAGAATTGGTTTGGAACAAAGGTTTGTTTCAGTTTTGTAATAGTTAAAATAATGAATTTAAAGGTAAGTTTACAAGGAACATATCTAGTTTATTTGTAATGGTTCCGGTCAATATTGCAATTTTTTTATTTATAAAAATATAATATTTTTGTCGTGTACATTTAGTGCCTGATTTCTTATTTCATTTGTTCAATATATACACTAAGGTTGAATATTTTTAAAGTTTCACACTTAATTATAAATTTCACAATAACGTTTAAAAACTGATGGAAATAGGGTGACGTTAAAAATAAGTTACTCAAAAATATTGTTTATTTTTCAATTAAAATTAAAATAAAAGTTTAAATTATATGACATTTAAAGCGTATAGACATTTAGCATGCGACACATTAAGCGACTTCGTGACCGACAATAACAACTCTGATAGAATAACTCTGCTAATTGGAATGAATTAAGTTTGGTGACATTTACCTATATAAACTAAGTATTCCGTTGATAGACTTATATAACACTTTGTCATAAATTTAAAAAGTTACATTAGTATAAATATAATTATCCGGTTGTTTATATTATAAAAGTTGGTAAGAACCGTTCCACGTTGTAACAAAAGACTATTGCATTCAATAAGTTCACGACTCAAGTTACGACTTGAGTTTGATGTAAGGTTGCGTCAGTTACCGGCGACCGAAGTTATAAAACCTAATACCCTAATAGTTAATCCAAGACACGGATATAAAGTGGGAGTGCGTATTGCGAGTAGTGATATTCGCTAAGGAGGCTATGCGTGAGCGGTGCTGCATGCGGACATACCTCAGGTCGAGGGCGCGCGGCCGCCGGGTACGCACGGTTCACTCACTGCCACAGTATGGTACAGTCACTCGCGGGAGCGCGCACGGCGGACGAACGTTACGTGCAAACACCAAAAGCAAAATGGACATACCTGAGGGTGGCGGCTGGCACGGGGCGCGCTCGCTACTTGAATGAGGTCCCGGGCGGCGCGGCGCGCGCAGGGGGCGCGGCCAGCCCGCGTGGCTCCGGCGCTGCGCCCGGCCCGCGCCCCGCCGCCCGCTCCCCGCCTGCACCGCTCAGCTGAGCCCTGATTAGCCCCCGGCCGGGCTATTCAATTAAGGGTTGCTCGGTGCATCTCGAAGCCCGGGCGAGCTACGCCGGCCGGCCTCGCCGCCGCTGTCGCCGGTCCGAGCCGCTTTTGAGTGCTCTTTATTAAGTCCTCTCTGTAGTCGTTCCTCTTATTGTGCCCCGAGCGCTCTACCTTCTCTACAACATTTGAATTTTTTCAGACAAAGAACGTGCCGTGAATATTTGGCTGAATTCATTTTGACCCGCTTTTGAGAGTGGTTAACAAGAAAACTAAATGATGCCTTAATTCTTACAAAACGGTAATAATGAACGTCCTTATAAGAACAAGGGCTCTATTCACAAAGGACACGGAAATACGTCGTTACGTCTCCTCCGAGATGACATTATCGTTTAATTCTATAGACGCCATAATTGGATCGCGTGATGAAGGAACTCGTCAAATCAATTTATGACACATGGTGAGAATGTAGTCACGACGGAGGATATTATATCAGATATTATCAAAGTTATTTAAATAAACCGATATTTGTGATAACAAAACTATTCAATCATTTGAAATTCAGTTTACTTACAACCAATTTTTTTTTTTTTTTTTTAATAATTATACGCTCCACAGACACTTGGGTCCGTGACCTTTGTCAACTTGTTAAATTTTTTTTTTTATAATTTTACATTACAAAAAGAGGAAAGTTACGTTAGTAATAGTTAGTAACTTACTACCTATTTAAAAGATGCCTAGTACCGGGAGCTACATTTGAAAACCAACTAACAATCCAGGATTAACATAACATCAGACATGTTCAACATTCCTATCAATTTAATACGAATTTAAAGCCTGTAAATAAAAACATAAACCTATGGCAACGCATTATCCGAAACTTAAATCACAATGAGATTCATAATGAAAATGAACATAAAAGAGAAATGAAAACGTTACATTTCAGCTTTTAGCTACAGACATACCAGGCTAGGAAGTACAAAAAAGGCTCGTAAACAGGTCATTAGGAGTCACAAGCGATATTCACTCACGCTACTTAATGCTGAATGCTTTTTCCCGACTGTCCTGGTAGCTGATTCGGTAGTAGCTCTGCTTCATGAGAGCAGACGTGGGTTCGATCCTCACACAGAACAAACTTTTATTTTATGTAAGTACTAGTTCCTTTACACATCCATAAGTTGGATATTGTTTATGATTTAAAACCATGTAATCTATAGACATGTTTATGGAGTTAAAATCAGTGTCCAATTTCGATATAAGTCATATTAGATTAAGTTATCAAAAAAATGTAAATTATATTTTAAGCGTTGTTGTTACGTTTGTTATTAATCCTTCAGGAAATTTTACTTTTTTGGAACTATCTACAAGATCGCCATCAAGGTTATGTAGGTACCTACTTAATACTATTTAAACTTTGCTGAAACTTCTTTTGATAAAACTCATTTTTATAGCCTACAAAGGCTGGCTTGGCAAACGTCTGTGAAAATCGGTCAGATATGAACGTAGGTCATGCGAGGGTGTGTTAAAAATACAATCGGGATGCTGCCATCGGTTTTCAAGCTTATTTTCATTCGTAGTGTCAAGTATCTTTCCCTTATATATTACATTCATAAAATATCAACGTAGTTCCCCCTTGTTGTTTGCAGATTAATATTATATTTTGATGCATGTAGAATGTAGATACTTATGTAGTCCAATAGATAATTAAAAACTCTTTATTTCTTCTAAATTAATTTCTTCACAATTCAATTGTTTGATGACTGTTTCTAATTGAAACATTTAGCCAACCTATTCCTTTAGATCCACGCGCTCCGAACCCACGCGCCCGCGCATCAACCGGTAACCTCACGCGTGTGGCACGCAGTGGCCCGCAGTATGAAGTAAGACGAGGCCGCGCGCGATTTGTGCTCATCATCTTTGTCTCCATGATGATGGTCACCGGATTTGGCCGAAACTATAGTCGGAGTTTCCAATATAATTAAACGTGAGTAATTCCGCATAATTAATACAAAAAAGACCTCCCGATCAGGCTGCTGCCGAACATTGTTTGATTATATTATTTATAAAGGAATAAAAATAAAGGAGATTTATATTATATCATCCGTATTTATTTGATTGCCCCTGTTTCATTAAGTTTGCAGTCTTAGACCATCCAACCCTACATCCTGTCCTTTAACTATTCTATGAATTCTCTCTATCATAAGGTTTCCCGGAAAACATGGCAATAAGCCAGCCACTTGTTACCCTAATTGTTAAGTTTTGTTTTTGTGTGTTACTTTTTATTTTTTTAAATGTACACATTTATGTACAATAAATTTACTACATTAAATGTACGTTTACCTAATTTTGAGACTGTTAAAACATAAGAGATGCTTAGCAACATATTTTCTACATAAGGTTCGTTTGGAAGGTACCATAAAACAAAACAAAAAGTATGTTTTCTCGTGGCATTTTTTCACACTTATTGTTAAGATTTCAGAGCCATCTGTAATATAACAAGCGTAATAACCCATATTATATTCATCCTATGTGTGACACATTTAATGTTATGTAGCGTTTGTGATGCGCTTGGTGTTTTTCATCTTAATATTTTTTTAATATACTTCAACAACAGATTTATTAAAATCGAGAGAAATCTCTAAAATTGATGCCATTTTAAATAGTATTGTTGCCACTAGCTTTATGTCTTGAAACAGGCTATGTGCAATATTTTAATAATTAGAAAATGTATAATGTATTCTTCGGTGGTATGTTTGAATTTATAAATATGAGTTGGCTAATCGCTTTTCGAATCAAACTTAAATAAAAACAATAGACAGTGAGAATAATTTTCTCGGTAATGAAAAAAAAATGTCTACATTTTTTGTATGATTTAAACGATAGTTTGGGTCTATTAGATAAAGGACACATTCGCAAAATGCTTTAATCCTAAAACAGAACATATTCGCTGAATGCTTTCTTCTTAAAAAGACCTAATCTAGAAAATAAAGAATTTGTTTCTGTCTAATCCCATCGTAGTCGTAAAAAAGAAATGTTCATTAACGCTTAAGTTACGTAGTGTAATGGACAGTTGTGTGTATTGTTATAGAAAGCCATAAATAGCTTGAAACAGTGTAATTATCCCGGAGTCTGCTCTACAGCGAGCCTGAACTTAGAGGTGTTGCCGAAACGGCCGTAAAAGGCTCATTACAACTAACTTGTGAGACAAATATATCACTATTCAACCTGTATTCCTTTGTTGCTAGTTATTTGCAACTGAATGTATTTTTATACTGCTCTCGTCCTGGAATTTTACCCGAATGATACCTATGTATAGTGTATACCTACAATTTTGTATTTTTGACGGGTGATCCAGATATTTCAGATTATGAACTATTTGTACACCAAACTATATTCATATCTAATTAGCCATTACGAAGCGGAGGCTGATTAGAAAGTTTTGTGAAAAGGTTTCAAAAAGTTGTTATTAAAAAAATTACAATCGAGACGCTCTTTTACAAACGTAAGAGACAGATGACAACTGTAACAACAACAACAACTAGGATAATTTGTCTTATGTAACAACAGAAACTAGTCAAGAATATCAGATATAATTAAACGTGAGTAATCCTGTATAAGTAAAATAAAAATGTTGTCCTGTATGAGTAGAAATATTAATAAAACTTTTAAAATTACTGTATTGATGCGTTTTTGAGACTGTAATGTTTAACATTAACAATTCGTATGTATGGATAGTATGATATTTCTAGAGATTTTAGTAGATTGCGTGTAATTTTATTTTCTTGATAACATTTCAAAAGATTTTTGTTTATTTTTGTCACAAAATTTAGTTAACCTCAGACGAAGGTGACGAGCCGAACTGTCACGACAAACACCTGGAAACCAAACCCAGCACATGAAGAAGGAGACTTTTTCCCCTAATAAGCTGCTTCAGGCTGAAAAAAGGTCATACTTACCACGAGAAGTTATCCAGAACAGCAATATCCTCTTCATTTTTTATACAAAACGGTAATAATATTATTTTGAAAAGCCAATTTATACATTTATTATTGACAGGCTAGGTATTGTATGTATACGAATTAAATTAGAGATATGAACATTTAATAAAATTCTCGAGTGCGAAAATATATTTTAAATATTTATTTTGCAAGGAATCCTTTAATTAACTATTTTAAATATTAACTCGTCACGAGTAAGGTTGTTGTCGCAGCTTTATATTACTTCGTGAAGGCGGCAAAAGTTGGAACGGTGCCAATGTTGGGGCAGCGATCGTCTGAACATTTCCCCGATAGCTACATTCGCAGTAAGTCGACCGTATAAGGAAACTTTCCACAAACGTGCACAAGAAAATTCTAGTGCCGATTCAAGAACGCGCGCGCGGCGACCCTTCAACACGAACGAATCGAAACTGGAGAATTTTCACCGGCTGAAACGCATGCAAAACAAAATCTTCTACTGGAGATAAAATTTAGAGTAACAAAGACTTTGTCACTAGGAGCGCTTCCGATGCAGTTACACGGCAGCCGAGTTTAACGAGCGCTTTCCTGACCCGGGACTGCATCTGGCATCCTGAGCTCGCTCTATATATTGTAAACCGGAGCGGAATTGCAAGCAGACGACGCGTTTGACAGTTTCAGGAAGTGAGCCTTCAGTGGTTGCAATAAGGCACGGCGTGAATTTATGGTGTGTATCGTGCAATGTGTGTATGCAGGCGTGTAATGTCGATGGAGATCGTGTTTCAGGATCTGTGCGTGTGTGTGTGAGACAGGTGAGCTCGGCCAGCTCTGCCCGGGAGAGCGTCGTCATGGCGACCGGCGCTCTATGCACGCTGGCTGGAGCAGATACCAATCATTTTATATGCCTCTAATTGGTGGCGGGAGGCTATCTCATATGCAGGTATTGATTTAAAGCTTTGTTTCATGTAATACGTGCAGCAGTGTCTTGCATTTTCACTCGCATCCGTATAAGTCGTATATTTTTCCATTGTTACAGCGTTAAGAAGTGAAAAACATTTAGTAGGCATGAAAATTCATGGGATAGCGTGTCAGATCACACGCTGAAGAGTGTGGGTTCAAACCTCACCAATGAGCTTGAGCTGCCGGTGCCAGTGGCAAGGTACTTTCTAGAACTCGACCGGCTACTATTCTCAAGTTGAAAATCTGCTGCCAAGCACCTAACAGTATGTTCCGGTAGCCTCATTTAAGAGCCAGTTCAATCCAGGTGAGGTGTTCTCATCATCTTCGACCACACTAGAGGTTATATTAAATTAATTGTGAGATGTGAGGGGAGGTATTAAATTAATCTGGAAATGTTTAAAGAAATTGGGAAACAGTGCACATTGTACAGTATATGTAATTATTATTCTTGATATGCTAGCAGCGTCCTGTGATTTCACTCACGTTTTTCGGCATTAAAAGGAGTTAAATTATATATTACTTCAGAGTATAATCTACATTCCAAATTTCATTCAAATCCATTCAGCCGTTACAGTGTAATGAAGCAACAAACACAAATAGAAGAACTTTACATTAATGATATACTAACTGCGCCCCGCAAAGTTACCCGCTTCATTTTTTCGGGGAAAAATGCCTGTGTGTTAATTCAGGGTGTCGGCTACTTCTATATCAAATGAAGAAAGAAGGAGTAACCAACGTACAAACACACTCACAAACTTTCGCGGTATTAGTGTGAAGTGTGATATGATGCAAGTAAAAGAAACCTTTGACAGGCAAATGTTAAAAATATAGGCTGATAAGAAGCCGATGCACATATAACTAGTTTATAAATACTTTATTTCTAAGATAGAGATCAGATATAAAATTATTAAGACTTTCAGAGACCAATAAGTAATTTTTTTTTAGAAAATCGATATCTTTTTTTTTCTTTTCTTCTCTGACGGCATTGATCATGTTTGTGTTAATCACCGATCAAACAAAAGGTACCGAAGTACAATGAGGTACAATGTTAATGCTGACAAAGCATTCTCTTACTTACATTTGAGAATTCCATTTAATCAATCTGAACAAGGTACTCAAAGTTACTCGCGATCCTATTCCATTCGATCTTGTTAAAGAAACGTGGATTTCTTTGATGGATATTGAGACTCTACCTTTGGAAGGGATTTTTAAATAAATGAACTGAAGGAGGAACACAGATATGATATTCTGTAGAGATACCATGCACATGCAAAACCATGCGCTGCACTTGATACAGTTAAATTAATCAGATACAAATTACAATCGACTGAATGCAACGATGGCGGTCACACGTGCCCTCGCGCCTACAGCCACGACACCTCTGCGAAGAGTGTCCGACTAAGACGAAAAATGCAACGATGCATTCAATTTATGTTTAAGTTTGTAAATCTAGACTAACCCCACTAATATAATAAATGTGAAAGTTTGGATGTATGGATGGATGTTTGTTACTCTTTCACGCAAAAACTACAGAACGGATTTGGATGAAATTTGGTTTGGAGGTAGCTGAGACCGTGGTTTAACACATAGGCTAGTTTTTATCCCGAAAAGATGTGGCGGGTAACACCGCGGGGCGCAGCTAGTATTATAAAAAAAATTGTAACTCTGTCTGTTTGTTACCTTTTCTTGTCTAACAGCCGTTTAGGATCTTACTATAACTTAACAAGGAGATACTTTATATCAAAGAGATTAACATAGGCTACTTTTTTGTTTATAATATATAATTAAATGACCACGCGAGCGAAGTCACGGGCAATAGCTAGTAGTATATATTATACAAAGTATGTAGAGAATAGTACCTATTTGTTTATTAGATGTATATTTCATTATTCTCTCCACTCTGGGTTTTACATAAAACTACCGAGAAGATAATTCTTCCACTCAAACGTGGACTTCAAAAAATTGAAAACCAACTATTCATGCAGACACAGACGTGGAATTGCATGTTCCTGTTTCAAGCGTTCGGTTGTACATGGTTTCTCTAGCGTATCATATCTACGGTGGGAAGATATAATCCGATTATCGACAGATGGCGTCTGAGCCGCCAAAGTGAGTTCCAGGTTAACAGGGGTCTTAACGACGAAACGTAATAATATCATTTATTACTTTATTTCTATAGACGTTTTTAATTTGAACAGAAAAATGGAAAAATACAGTCTTACCTATATTTTAACGGCATATACTTTTATGTGCACGTGCGTGTTAACTGTAAAATTTTCTCAAAATAAAGATAGTGTTTTTACCATTTTTTTTCTTTTTTATTATTTAATTTGGTGATTTAGGTAGGCAGTTTTTTTTTGACGTGACCTACATTATGTAATTTCATTACTTTGTTAAATTTGTTACCGACCAAAACACAAGTGTGTCGTCATCTCCCGACCTAATCGGAAGCCCTGCCGGTTACGTACAACCAGTATTATACGGGGTTGATTATGCTGTCATAAAGAATTTTTTAAATCATTTTTCATCTACTTTTCTTTTCATAATTCGAAGAAGGCTATTTTTACGTCATCATCATTAAATGCAAATAAGATATCACTGGCACGAGAACTTTGCTTAGCTGATAAACTTCAAAGCAAATAATTCTTGTTATTTTTTATATTAATTAAGATCAACAAAAATGTTATAGTATTTAACTTAACTTTAAGCGTCCCTTTGTGTATTCATTTTTACATGTATAAATAAAACACAATACATAAATAATAGGTACTTTTTTACTCTATATCCAATCTAAATTAAATCCGTTTTAATTTTCAAACTCCGCATGAAGCAAATACGCTTTCTAATGTAAATAAAACTCGTTTAGGTAAATAAAAGCTACCGTAAAATATACATTTACATTTCCAGCCTGTATCGCTGAGCGATGAGCGTAGCGGGAGGCCCCGTAGCAGTAGCTACGAAAAAACGTAGCAGATGGTAAAGGTTCTACGAGCTACACAGTTATCGATAAATTTTATCGATAACTGTGTAGATAAATTTTATATTACATATTATTTTTTTCTGATAATAAGAGTTCTATAGTGTTTCCAATTCAGAAGTTTCTATCTATCTATTTGTAAGTACTATCGCTTAAAATGTTTCTAAGACTCAATCCCCACTGACGCAAAGTCGAAGCGCTGTTTCGTATCAATAAAAAACTAGCCTAAGGCTATTGAAATTGGAATAACTGCGTGAGTGTTACTGCAGACGTTAATGACTTCGATCATAAAGCAAAATTAGTTTAATATTTGTAAAATACATAATATCAAATGTTGGTAGCTTATTGGAATTCATTGCAGCGTTATTTATATTCAAAGCTTATCCAAATCCGAATAAAGCAATTATTGGGACTCGAAAATTGGAGCTCCGATATCAAAGCGCGAAATAATAACGATTGCTCGTTCATTTAGGGTGGCTACATGAAAATGCTTAGTATCTGCTATTATGTGTATTATTTGCGTCTGGCTTATTTTTCGCAAATATGCATACAGGCTTTTCTAATATCACATTGTATTTTGTTTAATTTTTTCTACTACTGAGATTGTGAGACCAAGTTGTACATAATACAAACTAAGAATGTTTTTTTTTTGCATAGCGCTCAACGCTGGTCTTAAACTTTAATGCCACTGGGCATTATGCTTAGGTGAGCCCTTATTTTGTAACTGTCTGTCTCTGTTTTTTTTAACGCTACACGAGACCAAACGTACACCCGAAAAAGATGAAGCGAAGACATCGTGGAAGTTGCAGTTGCAACCTTGAGCCGTGTAGTACGAGAACTCGTAGTATGGAGCGGCATGGAGGAAGTTTCCACTCAAATTGTTACTCAAATACACTCATGTGTATTTAGTTAAAATTAATAATATCTTGTTAATGTTGATGGAATAAAGCCAACATTATTTTATTCAAGAGTGTGGTAGAGAAAGGGTGGGTCAGGTAGTTGCTCGGTATATTGCCTACACTCGAAGCTGTAACTTCACGTTAAGCTCTGGAACGAAGACCAACTTCGAACTCGCTACAGGCCTAGCTTACCAAAGTACGGGAAAATTCACAATCCCACTTATAGTTTAAAACTTTGCAACGAGAATAAAGCGTCCTTTTTTGTATGTAGTCAAAACTACAAAATACCTATACGTTAACAAAGTAGTAGCTAATGCTACTAATAAGATTATGTAGTAATGTTTTCGACATTTTGCTCGTAATGTGCTCGTGCCTGTGCCCATGTCCGTGTCCGTGCCCGCGTTCGTGCTAGTGTCCGTGCCTGTGCCTGTGCCCGTGCTCGTGTAGGTGCTTGTACCCGTGCCCGTGCTCGTGTAGGTGTCTGTACCCGTGCCCGTGCCGTGCCCGTATCTATAGCTATGTCTGAGTCCGTGTCCGTGTCCGAGTCCGTGCCTATGTTTGTAGTTTTTTTAAATGTGAAAGTAATAAGACAAACAAAACAATTTCCTATCCAGTGAGAAACATAACACCTGCCTTAGAGTAACAAAACAAAGTTTACGGCATCACTGTTTTCGCGTTTATTTCTTCTGAGTATTCGACGGTTAGTCTCAATGTATAGCTCTGTAATTTCGCTAGCTGCAGTATCTTTCAGAGCAAAACAGCAGTGTTTAAATAATACTGCTTGGTGGCAGAATAATCTGATACGGTGGTACCTACCTATATGAACTTCTGCTATACTATCTACTACTAAAGCGGTATTACGAAATTGTTACCAAACATATCTTTTCAATTAGCTGCCCTGGCTATATGTATAATTAGTTCTAATCTTGGTAGTATCGGGCTCTAGAGTATGAAAAGGACGGCTGTGAGGTTCAACGATATTGGACGAAACTTAATAGACATTTGCAGTTATTGAAGGAAGCGCTCGATACAGGCTATAACGAGTTTCTCGATGACACGCCACTGGACGGTCAGACGCGGGGGATAGATCAACTAATCTTACAGACACATTGAAAACTCTTTTCAATGCCTGATGCACGAAATGTACTTATATTGATTTTATTTATACGTACAATGTAGACGTCGTATATTTATCTAAGCTGGTTAGTAAAGTCCGCAAAGTGACTTTGTATATTTGTGGGAGGTAATCTCAAGCATACATCGTTATAAATATTCCTTCACTCATATTTTTTTATTTATGGTATTTTTAGGGTTCCATACCCAAAGTGTAAAACGGGACCCTATTTCCAAGACTCCCCTGTCCGTCCGTCTGTCTGTCTGTCCGTCTGTCACCAGGCTGTATCTCATGAACCGTGATAGTTAGACCGTTGAAGTTTTCACAGATGATGTATTTCTGTAGCCACTATAACAACAAATACTAAAAAACAGAATAAAATAAATATGAAGGGTGTACCCATACAACAAACGTGATTTTTTGCCGTTTTTATAGATAATGGTACGGAACACTTCGTGCGCGAGTCCGACTTGCACTAGACCAGTTTACGTATGTCTGTTTATGTTGTCTAGTTTTTTATTATTCATTAAGTTTTTTATTTAACCTATACTTATAATCTATACATACACATTTTTTTAATAACAATAATTAACATAACAGGTTGTTAGTTATTATAAATAAATATCGTAGGAAATTCACACAGCGCCATCTGAGCCCAAACTAAGCAAAGCTTGTACTATGGAACTCAGATAACGGATAGAATACTTAAATACTTTTTTTTTTTGCAAATACATACTTACAGTAAATACAGAACGCCCAGACACAGAACAAACATTTGTTTATACCACAAAATTTGTCCTGGGTGGGAATCGAACCCACACCTTTCAGCTCTTGGAGCAGACATTCTACCAATTAACCAACAGGGCTGTAGGAACACATTAGTCTTAAAATTAAATAATTGCTAACATGAATTTTTTTTTATTGTTGATATCGGCAACAACAAAGTCATTAATTATTTTGAAATCAGCAACGTCATCCAACGCCACGTTAGGAACCATGTACACGTGTATACTAAACAAAAACTATGTGTAGCACAGCAAACGCGTCCCTGAAGATAAATAAATGACACAGGCTGTCCGTCCAACGTAGTCAACGCTTTACAATCAGTACAGCTTTCAGTATCCATAAGGCATTGCGTAAGCCTCTCTCTCCAGTAAATGGCGTCCGGGGACGTGATTGCGATATTAACAATAGTTTGTTAGTCGCTGCTAATGAAATTATGGTTTTCATCAGCGTCAATGTACGTGTGCTCGGGGATAACTAGCCTGTATTTTACTTTACGGAACAATGGACGTTTCATAAGGGATTTTAGGGCTCTATTACGTGTTAATGATCCGAGATTTATGTAACGTTTTTTTATGGTTTGGCTAAGTGTTTAGTCACAGCTAACCTGATGTAAATCGTAAATATCGTAGGACATTTCATACAGCGCCATCTAGCCCCAAACCAAGCAAAGGTTGTACTATGGAAACCAGATAACTGATAAAATTAGTATTTTTTTTTGTAAATACATACTTATAATAAATACAAACACCCAGACATAAAACAAACGTTTATGGTCACATAAATGTTTGTCCTGGTGGGAAGCGAACCCACGCCCTGAAACTCAGAAGCAGATACTCTACCAAATGAGCTAACAGAGCAGTCCAGGGCATGTTAAGTGACGGTGTGGTCGAAGATGGTAAACACACCTAGCCTGGAAAGGAACCGGCTCTCAAGTGAAGCTGCCATAATAACAAGATTTTAACATGAGGGACATGAAAAATCGGTCTACATGACACTAGCAGTATGCACATAGCGTAATGCCAAAAACATAGAAAAACAGAAGGTTGACTATGTATATGTAGCCATATTTACAACATACGTATATACGTAACTGTATGTCGTAATCGTTAGTTTGCATGAAACTTAAGCACCCTTCCACGGGAGAGCTTTTCAGCCGAATCTGAAGGCTTTGACGTTGCTGTAGTTCTTGATATAGTTATGCTCGTTAGACAGGCATAAGGTAAATTCAATCCGTATTAATACTGCTCCATTATTGGTGTATTTAATATTATAACTTACTAAATTACGCGTAGACGATAGATATTCATTATTAATTAATTATAGTATGACAGAAGAAAAAATACAGACAAGACTTGAAAGAATATTTGAAAGTATCGAAATACTTGACACTGGCAAATGCAAAAATGTGTGACGCCAAAACAAAGAAGAAAAGAAGACTTGTACGGTATCGAGAATTTGGGATATAATTATCACTTAGCAAAAAATACTAGTAATCTTTGAAAAGGTTAAAATACCACTCTTTAAATTATTTCTTCTGTAGTAAAAAGCTACACTATGCCTGGGAAATTATGTACGTGTACAGTTTTTTTACGGTCACACTTATATGTATGTTTTAGGAGATTTTATAAACTACTAAGCCAATCCATTGTGAACATTTTGTCACGAATAGAATAGAAAGATCCACTCTCTGAGTGATATAACCTATGTTTTGTTCGTAGCACACATGAAGACAGAAAAAGCGAATAAGAAATATATATCGCAAAAACTCATTTTTTATTCGTACATTGATTAATTTTAATTATCACTACTCAAAGGACGTCGATTTGTTTATGGTGAGGCAAAACAATTTCAAGAACGCTATTTCAAAGCAATTTTTTGAACACACTAAAGTTAAATACCGTACTAAAACTTTGATAGCAAAAAAATCTAAGAAGAAAAAGTTAGCTATGAAAACTTTGTAAAACTTTTATGATGCTTGCACGTCCTGTGAATTAATTAATTAACTGTTTTATTTTATTTATAGTAGGTATGTACTATAATTCTTGCATCTGTCCCCGGCTGGTGTAGGCACTTTAACATAGATAACATAAGTGGAAACTTTTTAGGCTCTTGAATGTCAATTTATCTCCTATTTATTTCCAAAGTTAACAGCTGTTTGTTTTCCATATAAAATAAAAAAAATAAAATTAAAGGACCATATAAAACTCTTAATGTGGTGCATTATGTAGTCACCTAACGATGTTGTGTGTCATGCAATATCTTACCTGCACCGCACATAGGAGGCAAACGACGGCGTAAAAAACGGTGTTACTTCATTTTCCGTCTAGCGTTGCCAGCGTCGCTTTACGCGGCTGTAGAATGAAGTCCTGTTTTGTTCTGCAACAAAATTAAAATCAGAGAGACTGCCTTTCAAATTTATGTTTTACTAGCGGACCGACCCGGCTTCGCACGGGTAAACAAAACTCGATTAACAATATAGCTTATGTTACTCAGTGATCATGTAGCATTCTAATGATGAGAGAATTATTCAGATCGGTCTGGTAGTTTCGGAGCATATTCAATACAAACAAACAAACAAAAAATCAAATCTTTCCTCTTTATAATTAGTGTAGATGAATAGAGAACATAGCCCGCCTTGACAAGCAATTCACCCTTTTTTAATATTTCTAGTTTTTATAGCACAATTATATAGACTATTCCGTAGTACCTGGGTTCGATTCCCACTCAGGACTAACATTTGTGTGACTAACATCGATGTTTGTTCTGTGTCTGGGTGTACTGTATGTATTATAAGTATGTATTTACAAAAAAAAAAAGTATTTAAGTATTCTATCAGTTATCTGTCTTCCATAGCACAAGCTCTGCTTAGTTTGGGGTCAGATGGCGCTGTGTGTAATGTCCTATGATATTTATTTATTTATTTATTTATTTACCTACTTGTCTCTTGAGCTGCAGTGCGTGAATTCGATTCCGTCCCAGGACAAACAAATATGTAGCATACAGCTATTATGTAGATACCCTATCTACATATTAGGTAAATAAACAAAACTAATTTCATAATATTTTGTAGTAAAAATAATTATAATAACATAATTTAAGTATAATTAAAAAAAAAAAATTACCCTCTAGAACCAGAATATCAAAGTTAAGATTAGATCTATGGAAGATGTTCACTTCTATTAATTAATTAGAAAAATGTTGATAAACTTCAAACGGCTGATTAAGTTTCCTTTAAATTATAGTTAAGAACATTCTCGATCATGGTGACATGATTGAGAATGTTCTTAAACAGAAAATAACTAAATCAAAATCGGTTCAGCCGTTTGGGCGCTACGATGACATAAACAGACACACAGTTGTAACTCGTTAAACATAGAAAATCTCTCTTGTTTGCGTCGGTGGTTAAAAAGTTGGTATATAAGTATTCTATCCGTTATTTGCGTTATATGTATATTGGAGTTGTGTAAAATTATCTCTAAATATATATATGAAAGTTTGTTTGTTCGTATTTTATGTGCTACCGTGCCTACCGTTCATCCGATTGCGATTAAACTTTATCGACTTAATGCTCGAAGGTTATAGGCAGAGTAAATTTTTTTTGCGGCAGCAATAGGCTGGGTGTCAGTTAGTATGTCATAAAATCGAGTGACAAGATTTTTAAGCGGCTTATTTAAGGGAGCGGCTGCGAGGTGTTTAAATGTACATTTCCCTTGGTCTCTTAAAAATATATGACTGATAAATATACAAGACACGCACTCGCCGGGTCGAGCGGTCGAGCAGCATGCGGGTAGCGTGATATATGAGGGATAGGATTCAAAGCGGCGCAGGGTGTCGCGGTCAGCGGCGAAGCTCAAAGGAAATCTCATTTCGCGGACTCCCCACCCGCCCAACGACGGGCGGCGCGGCGGGCAGACATTCTATTAAAATTATTTGAGAAAACCCACCACTTGTCAGCGCTCACCACTCGACTCTGCCGCTCCAATTTATTCCATGTTTCATACTTCATAGCCCTTTTGTTATTCGGTATCCACGCAATAATTGGGAAGCCCTTTGAATTGCTTACTTCTGTAGCTTATTTTGTTTGTTGGATGTTACAAAGAGTGTTTTCTACGTAAACTTTTAATGTTTTTTGGTATTACAAAATTCGAAGTAAACTCGCTTACGTAACCTTTTCTCGACGCACATTTTGGCTTTTGGACTAACAAAACAAACAACTTTATTTTCGCCGTTCATCAGACTTTTCTTGGTACCAAACATATTTAAGTACGTATTATGCAATGCTAAGATACACTTAAATATTTTATTACCGATTTGGACTACACGTCAGATGTTCAACATTATAACATACAATTTTACTATTAGAAAATTACTAATATTCTGGAATGTACCTAAAGTAGGTACAACCAAGGTAGAACCTTAATTATGAGTTTGTATTGAACTTACTATTATTAGCTCCTTTTGGTAGTAGCTCTATTTTAGAAGCAGTAGGGCATGGGTTTAATTGCCACACAGGACAAATATCTGTAATAAACAGAGATTTTTGTTTTGTGTACGTGTGTGTGTGTGTTATAATTATTTATTTACAAAAAATATGTATTTAGGTATTCTATCAGTTGTTTGGATCTCGTTTTTTTTCTCGGTAGCAAGGCTGATTCTGCCATTTTGCTGGTGATCTGAAATCTACGCTTGGCGCGCAAAAGGTGAATGCTACCGAGAAAAAAACGAGATAATTATATATATTATACATACATACTATGATCTTTGCTATCTACATCTTACATTCCTGCAAAAAAGCGACTAGCACGCGTAATACATTTGTAGTACCTATCAAGTTAATTATGCAGCATTTAAGCAGTATGAAGAGTAATATTGATGAGGGAACATGGCTCAGACAACGTTAAGATATTCTCAGACATTTTAATAAGCAGAAATCCGCTCTGCGAGTCGGAGAGCGAAGGGATCATTTCAAATAGGGTTATTGTTTAGTCATAAAATCCACAAGAAGCAGGCGGCAACTATATTATAGTAATGTTATGCTCAAAATATGCTGTCGTTTTTCAATCTATTCATTAAAGATTAGCTTCACAAAATGTGTTCCTTAGAAGTAATTTTTCTTAAAAATCGTTTCTAATCATTGATATAAATGTACTTTGACCTAAATGACTGGGTTCAAACACTCACATAATTCAGTTCAACTGCAGAGCTTATATCTGCAATATCTTGTTCTGTATTTCATAAAAAAATATTGATGCAATTGAAGACTTACTGATAATTTCCTAATATGACAATATGAAATTGACTTAGTCAAAAATATTTTTTCGATCATAAGAACCGTCGATGAGTTTTGATGGGAACGCGGAAAGGTTGTATCGCCGTATTACATTATTTTCCTTTTTTTTTTGTGTTTTTCGAGTGTCTATAAAAATCTCAGATAAAAATAGTGGTGTTTTATTTATAAAGTGCCAAAATACGTGCGCGGGTCTCGGAGAATGATATACCTATCTAATGTGGTAACACTTGAATTTTTATGTTGCTTCCAAAACTCCGTCGAAGCTTGTAGTCATCACTCTTGACCGTGATTAATTTCGGTTTGAGAAATACAGAAGAAGAATACATTTTTAGTTTTAATTATATTTTCTAGATACACTGGGACATACAGTTCATTTTTCTTAAAACATCTAGTTACCTCCATTATTGACATTACTAGATGCATCTTGCAGTTTTACACGCGACTTTCCAGTTTTCCCATATTACTCTAAAGAAAACTATTTTATTATTACTAAATAAAATAAATAAATAAATGAAATACTAGTATGTATATAAATTTTCGTGGACGTAATCTCCACAAAAATTTACGTACATTTATTAATATACTTTTAGTTAAAAATTCATTTTCAATTTTAGTGAACACTGAGTAGATAGTCAAGTACGTAAAATATTTTTTATACGGGCAGGTGTTTTTAGCAATACTGATGTTTTTGTCTTTACCTAAATAATTATTATACCTACCTGTAAGATGTTTTTTGTAGAAAAGTAATGAGACGAATGCGAAACTTTGTTGATGGTAAGAGGTAACGCCTGTCTATTACCATTGCAGCGGTACCTAAAACTTTGTATAACAAAACAAAGTCTTAAGTCATCGCTGCTTTGACGCTTTGATCTTTGATTTTGAGGTGTTTAATAGTTAGTCTCAACAGCCCTGTAATTTGTCTAACTGGAACACGGTAATGTTTACACACTACCTACTGATTGATGGTAGAATACCTATACGATACTATTTAGGTAATGTTTAGGCACTTTAAAAAAATGATAAACGATAAATTATATCAAAACCTATGTACTGAGGAACGTAATCCATCAAATTCGCGCCGTTTGACGAGCACCATTATTCGACGGCCGCGAAACAAATGATTACAAATGAATCGGGGCGGGAAGCGCGCGGGCGGCGTAGCCATGGCGACCCGAGACGATCGATGCCTCCCCCGCACCCCGCGACCCGCACCTCTCCTCACAATCCCCCCACACACCCCACCCCTCAATTAAACAATGATTCACACGATCCTGATGACTAGCGAACAAGCACAATGCTACGTTAGGGATCAAAGAGCATTGTTTCGGCAGCGGCACACGGCGTGTTAAAAATCAACGAGGTGGAAATCGTTAAGGCACCCACCTACATACTTTCCCAGGGGATGATGACAATACTCAATAACTTCATACATTTTCCATATTTTTTCTTGAGAATTCGGTTCGGCATTTGCTAAATGGGCACTGGTGGTGGTACACAAGGGTGTTCTAACATAGTTTAGCTATTTAAGCATAATAAATTATTCAAATACTTCGATTGCATGAATCTATTTGTGGCTGAATCCTTAATTATACAACAACGTATACAATAGAAGAGCGATTACCAGCCAACAGTTTCCTCCTTCGTGAGGAAACCATAGCTTGGTGGTAGGGCACTTTCTAGTACTCGGTTGGCTAGTTACCATCAAGTTGAAAATCTGCCGCCAAGCATCTAACGGTGTGTTCCGGCAGCCTCACTTGAGAGCCAATTCCCTATTCCAGGCTAGGTGTGCTTTACTATCTTCGATCTCACCGTCACTTAACGTCAGGTGAGCTGTGATAAAACACCTAGCCTGTCAAACATAAAAAGAAACCTCTACATGTAACACGTCCTACCAAAAAAACAGGATAACACTGAAAAAGTTTCTTCATGCTCGATCATAAACGCCGAGTCGGAAGTTCTAGTTACTGATGAGTTGGTAACTTAGTAAATTAGAGCGGGAAGATGTCTACTAAAGCCTCCTTCGAGGAAACTGAAAGAAAACAAATTATAAACCCAAAAAAGTTGCAAAACTTATTATATTTATCAATGACGTGATGCCATGTGAGATGTCTCACATGGCATCACGTGCTGTTTACCAACCAGTTTATAATCGGTTGTGTCGTGTGCGGGATACCATTGAAATATGAGTAGCGATGGTAGCTTAGTGATTAGCGTGGTCAGTTCACACGCCGAAGGGCTTGGATTACTTGGTGGTAGATCTCCTTAGCAGGAGGTCGTCTAGGTAGGTACCACCGCAGTACCAGTTATTCTACCGCTAAGCAGTAGTGTGTAAACATTACTGTGTCCCGGTTTGAAGGGTACTGCAGCTAGCGAAATTACTGGGCTGTTGAGACTAACCATCGAAAGTCTCAAAGTAATGAGCGCCAAAGCAGTGATGCCCTAGACTTTGTTTCGTCACTCTAAGTTCTGTGTATCGCTGCCATGGTCATGGACAGGCGTTATCTCTTACCATCAGGAGAGCGTCTAGTTCGTATCATAACTTTTTACGTAAAAAAAAATATTCAAATCTTAACAATGAGCTGGAGGAAAACATCGTGAGGAAACCATAGCAAGTTGGTAGAGGTTTCTGTAGTACTTGGCTGGCTATCTATCACCCGAGTCGAAAATCTACCGCCAAGCACCTATCGGTGTGTTCCGGCAGCCTCGCTTGAGACCCAGTTACATTCCAGGCTAGGCGTGCTTTACCATCTTCAACCACACCGTCACTTAACATCAGCTGAGCTGTGGTCAACCATAAAAAAGGCGAATGTCTGTGTGTGTAAGTGTGTTTGTAAGTTTGTTACTTCTTTAGGCTCAAACGGCTGGACCAATTTTGATGAAATTTGGTATGGAGGTAGCCGACACCCTGGATAAACACATTAACATACACTTTTTCAACCGCTTCTAAGCGGTCTTTATGGATGTCAATTGGGGAGGCCTATGTCCAGCAGTGGACGTCCTACGGCTGAAATGATGATGATGGTGATATACTTTTTATCCCAAAAAAAAGTTTTGCTCACATGGGAACAGCGGGTAACATCGCGGGGCGCAGCTAGTTAATTATAAATACGCTTTTAATTACAGAAAAAAAATCCGAATGTCAATTTCAATATGAAAAGCGTTGCAAATACGGAGCGTAACCACATTTTAAAGCCGATTTTCGAGCCGAACGGGCATTTTAATTACGCCAGATCTACCACAACTCTTATTTTACTGTAAAGAGCAATATTTATTCCAAATTGGATGTTAAAGCGGTGTTTAAACTAGCAAGAGGCTGCGCGACCAGAGCGCTTCAGGAATTAATTATGCAGTTTATTTTTGTAGCATTTTATATTGGAAGCGTCCAGCCACCGTGCTGAACTGAAAGAGTCTCTTTCCAATAGTAATAATCGATCGGTTCCATGCACCGCCGCCGATAGAGGAGAGTATATATCTACCGGAGCGAAAGGTCCAAAATAGCTCGTTTAAATACGACCCTCAGGCCGCAGGCTTTTATCGGATCAGACAGCCTAACTTTGCCCACCCTCCCCCGTCGGCCTTTCATATTATCTGGCCGTGTAATTGGAACGCCCCGGTTGCTGTAAAATAAATGATACAGACATGGA
The DNA here is from genome assembly GCA_905404145.2 of Biston betularia. NCBI lineage: Eukaryota > Metazoa > Arthropoda > Insecta > Lepidoptera > Geometridae > Biston > Biston betularia. The sequence continues at coordinate 3,962,038 of FR989863.1, forward strand.
AGAAAATTCTATCAAATTTTTTATCAACAAAGAGATTTGCGCCCCAAAAATTTATTATTTAATTAGCGAATGTATTTTTTAGGGTTAGATGATACAAATAGAATCAGGAATTAAAATGAAAGCTTGCGGTCTATTCGAATTCGAAAGGGTGCAATGACACCCTTTCGAATTGGTAGGTAGGTTCAATACTTACCATTGTGAAAAACTTTTATTATAGGCACCATTCTGAAAATGTAAAAAATAAAACAAGCTGTTCCATAAAAAACGTTTGTTAACTTTTGACCACATTGTAGGGAACCGATTTAGTGGCTTTAGTAAACAAAAATTAATAATGAAGACTATAATTATCCCTTTTCGGCTTAGTATACCCCAAGCTTATTCGAGAGTTCATAAAAAAAAGTTAGTAGTTAGCTAGCCAGGCGAGTACTAGAAAGTACCCTACTGCCAACACTATGTTATGGTTTCGTCACGATGCCTTCACCGACAGCTCAACTTTATTGCAAAGATTTGAGCCCACGCCCTCCGGCGTGTGCTCCAGCCGCGCTAACCACTGACATAATCATCGCTACATGCCTTTTTGACTGCATGCGTGCGTAGCAATTTGATAACGACGAAAATGTATACATTGAGCACATGGATAATGGATATGCTTGTAGATATTTTGAGTTATATACGTTGTTTAAAGAAAAAACGGGAAAACCGTTGATATTTTGACATGAACATGTAACAAAGAGCGCTATCGGCGGGTGTCGAGCGGCTCGAGCGTGGTGTTGACATTTCTCATTACTCACGGACGTAACGCGACAGCGATATCAAACAAAATAATGAACCCACTCTACAAATATTTGCGTTACAAAACTGAATGGGCTTTTGGCTTCAAATCGTGAAAATTTAAATCCCACTAATATTATAAATGTGAAAGTTTGGATGGATAGATGGATGGATAAAATTAAATAAATAAATATCGTAGGACATTTCACACAGCGCCATCAGACCCCAAACTAAGCAGAGCTTGTGTGATGGATGTCCGATAACTGATAGAATACATATATAATTATATATACTTTTTTTGGATCATCATCATTTCAGCCGTAGGACGTCCACTGCTGGACATAGGCCTCCCCCATTGACTTCCATAAAGACCGGTTGGAAGCGGCTCGCATCCAGCGCGTTCCTGCGGTCTTTACTAGGTCGTCTGTCCACCTCGTGGGTGGACGTCCTACGCTGCTCCTTTTAAATTAGCACCGCACATTTTACGAATTATACTAATGACATTAAAAAGAACTTATTTAAGCTATGAACAAAATAGAAATCAAAATATTAAAACAGAGAAAAATTAAATAACTAGGAAAAATAATAATCATTATTAAAAATTAAAAATAAGGAAGAAAATAATTAAAAAAAATATATAAGTATATTAATGTACTTATTTATAAATACTAGATTGCCTTTTTGAGGTTGTCTCACAGTATTTGAGGCAATCTGGCAGTATTAAATAAAATAAATAAATAAATAAATAAATTTTCATTTTTAATACGCTGTTATTAATACTCGTAGTCACATTTGTAACTAAGTCGCAATGTAATCAAATCTTGGGAGTCAATTTTAACCTTCTTCAAATCGTCGTTTCTAGATGAAATTTTGCATGTGTATGTAGTTTGGATGGCAATACCATAATTTGGTATCTTGGAGCTGATCTGATGATAAAGCCAGAAAGTACACTGTGTAATAATAACTCTTCAGTGATTACTAGTAAACCTCTCGAGTTTGGGGTAATAAGATTCATTTTAATGTGTCCATTATATTGTACTTGGTGTCGAGGGTATAATGATGAAGCCAGGAAGTATGTAGATAGTAGAACTCTTCAGTGGTTATGTACTAGTAAACTTCTCGATGATGATCATCGTTTTGATGAGTCTAATATGCGTGTTTTTGTTAATTTAAATTAAAAATTAAGTTTTAGTAAACAAAGATGTACAACTATATTGCATAAATATTACCTTTGTGAGGTAGCTTCGAACAATAGATTTCGAAAAATGTTAACGTAGACAATTGAACATGGGTATGCAATTAATAGAATAGCAATATGATGTGCGCGTAGTATAGGTCTCGCGTTGCATATATGCGCACGGAACATGTTTGGCATTCAGTTTATATTGAGCTGATAAATTGAGTGGCATAGCTACGCAAGGCATGCATTCCTCGCCGACTAATTTGGCACAGTGTTCGTTGACTTTATTATAGCTAAAGGGTATTAATTCTTGGTTGTATGTTCTTGAATCCTACTTTCCGATAACATAAATCACTGCCTTTTTTTAAGACTTGTCTTCATGTCTATTTAAACTGAGATACTTATTGTGTATACACGGAAATTATTAAACAAATGTATACAATATAGGTACATCACGACAGCCCCGTTGGCTCATTGGTAATATATCTGCCTTGAGAGCTGTAGGGCGTGGGTTCGATTCCCACTCAGGGCAAACATTTTGTGAATAAACAAAAATGTTTGTTCTGTGTCTGGGTGTTCTGTATATATTATAAGTATGTATTTACAAAAAAAAAAAGTATTTATGTATTCTATCCGTTATCTGGCTTCCATCACACAAGCTCTGCTTAGTTTGGGGTCAGATGGCGCTATAGTACAACGATATTTATTTTATTTATTTACATAATATATACTTATACATATATATACGGATACAAATACATACGTTTGTGTGAGCGAAAATTAAAACATACGGCAACTATGCCATGCCAAAAAAGTGTTTCTTAAGTTTATGTTATAAAAATAGTAAGTACGACTACTGAAATACCGCGACCCATACCGCGATTCATTATACTGTCTAGCAATCACATTTTCAGTGATTATGAAAACATAAGCGGTTTTTTATATCGGATTACGTGGAGTGGTATATGTAGTGTGCGATGAAATAAGTACCTTTTGGGGTGGTTCACTGCGCACAGGGTCTCCACGATTTGAATTATTTATGGAATAGTGAATCGGAAGCTGCGAGGCACTTTGAGACTGGGAAAAATATGAGTGAGTTTTTGCACGACAACCTATCGATAGGTTGTATTAAAAAGATAATTATTTGATGAAACAATTACTAAAACGCGGATTTTTTTTATGTAACACCAAGAGCTAAATTATCGGTACTTAACGTAAACCAAAAAGAAACGGTTTCATTCCACCTTCAAAGTACGAACCGCCACATAGATGAATTTGCTTCCCGAATGTGTTCTGCGGTAAATACAGACTGGGAACCTTTAAGTCGCGACTAAACCGGTTTGTAACTATAGACATGTGTGCCACAGCCACTGATTAGCGAAAAAAGAGTGGAGTTAGCAACTAGAACAAGCAACGACTTTGTAATTCAGATAGTTCTATAATTACATTTTTTGCATCTCGCGGTACTGGTATCCATATTATGTACAAGCGAGAGTCTCTAGCTGGCGTGCCAAGCCAGATCGCTGAGTAAGTTTTTTGTTATTTTTTCTTGTTTTAATAGTTATGATAGCTGCAATAAATAACTTAACTATAGTTATAATAGGCATGTATTAGGTACGTTTAATGATACGGAAATCTGTTCTCAGAATATCATATGTTGTATGTTTCTGGAGAGAGAAAATAGCTAACCTCTGTCTCGTTAGCGCCCATCAATTCTAAGAAAGTTAAAGTACATCTTCCCATAGTAAACTAGTATCGGATGCCTAATGGGACTGTCCCAGTTAATATTGTAGACATGGCAACCGTGGTAGTGGGCGGAGGGAGGCAGCGGTCGAGCGGCAGAATCAAGGGCGGGGATCGCGAGACGCGGGGGATGCTGCGCGGGCTGGCCGCGCGCCGATCAATATCTCGCGTTGCCGGGCGACGCCGCGCCAGACCGAGTGCCTCCCGTACTACGCCCTTCAACCCCCCAGAGCACCCCCACTTTGCCCACTACTCGCTTATTTAATACATACCGTATCTGGGATACGAGCATTTTCGTGCTAAATGACAGGGCGACGTAATACGGCAAAGCGGCGAGTCAGCGCTTTCGTAATCGCGTCCGCAGCGCAGCCATGGGCCCCTGCCGCCACCGCCCGGTGGTTACGATGACATTGACCTCGTTCCGCCGAGAAAACTTCCATTTTCATCTCGCCCCGATTTACAACGAGAACATGTATGGCAAGGGAGCCAAAAGGGAGTCGAAATATTGCCGCTTCTGTAGGACAAAATAACCATATTCAATTCTATATCTGATGGAGAGCTAAATAGATTGTAAAAAAATTTTGAAACTAAAGCAGAGCAAAATTAGTTTCGATAAAAAAAAATTATAGAAAGAATTTTGTTCTCATTTCCATCTAGTACCTACGTCTAGTTAGTCACAAAGGTAAAACTTCTAGGGCATCTGCGACGCGCGTTTATTTCATTTCTCATTTTCTGCACGAGTTCCTTTAGGTTTTCTTAACGTTTCTTTCACAAAGCAGAGCTTCTTTTGTTAAGATTGTTATCCAGCAAATTACAAACGTTACAAAGAATCTAGTTATTTTCTCGTAAATTGTTTTATAGTTGGTAGAATAAAAAAATAATTTGGGCGCCGAAGTACACACTTGGAACAAAATTAAAAAAGTACTAACTAAAGCATATCAGGCGTGTGTATCTCAACGCGTAGGTAGGTACTTATAAAAATGTAACTCACTAAAATAATGATCAACATTTATAAAACAGCAACCAACGACCATCTACTTTTTTTTCTTTGTTGTTCGGCCATAGCACGTTCGTGCATTGTGTCAATTCTCTTGTCTTATTTTACTGATAAAAAACGGGGAAACTCAATATTAACCCCAAATTATAACATATAGGTAACGACACGAAGGACTAAAATCAGACCAGATAAGTTTACAAATACGAAAACGACGACCATCTAGTACGAATGAAAACGGTAATGAGAGTAGAACGTGAAGTAGGTAGTAGAAGATTTCCAGGATCGTAGCAAGTGGAGAGATGTAACTTCTACCTACTCCGACGGGAAAAAGGCGTGATTGTATGTAGCTACCTACTTAAAATGTTTATAATAACTACTTTGCATTTGAGACATTTCCAGTCGATATTTTGGCGGAAACGCAGAATATCGCGAATGTCATTGTATTATTTTCAAAAACTTGTTTTTTTTTAAATGAATGTTTGTAAAAAAGTGTTGTAGTGTTTTTTTATAAATAAATGTGGAATAAAAACATGAGTTTTCATTTTTATGTCTGCCAAAACACCAGTCACGGCTACTTTACTTTTTTTTATTCTATTAAAATGCTTCAAAGTATCGAAACACTTGACACTGGCATATGCGCAAACTGCTACGCCAAAAACAAAAAAGAAGAAGGCATTTCGGCTCAGGGATAAATGATTCAGTTATAAAACCCCCATAGTTAGAAAGTTCCCTCTAATGGAGCTCTGATCTGGGCTACTCCCGACGGTAGCATTGTTAGCTCTGCAGAAGAATGAGGCTAAGCGTTGTACCGTGCCACACTCCTTCATAATTCACTGCCGAGGGTAGCTGGGCTTTTTAATAAAACGAAAACTGCCAGAGATAGGTAAAAGTGCTCTCCAGAGGTTTTCGCCAAGAGGTTTACCATTTTTATGTTTTTTCAGTTTGAACTTTTTTTTACTGATGTATGTGTTTACGAATTTACTGTTAGTAGGTAAAGACCTAATAACAATTAGACTGGTTTAGTGTTTATTAGTCAACTTCTGTACAACATGACAAACAACTCTAATTTTAGTGGGCATGCGAAAAAATAACGTTCCTATATGTATATGTAGATAATATTTATCGAAACTTGCGTTTATGTTAAAGTTATATTCTATTCTATGTTTAAAATAGTGGTACTTTTTTGTATTTACAACATCAGTGGTCTATGGCTCGGGCAAGGCCTTCCTTTAACTTCCGAGACTGCTTGATCTTCGTTGGTGGAGACTATCGTGTCAGTTCATAACACCACCTTCATCCGGGTCCACCCTAAAAACCAAACTTAAATAAAGAAAATAAACAACGCATTCTTCGTAAGTAATGATAATAATAAAGCTATATTTAATATCATACAATAATAAAAATAGTATCGAGTAAATTCATAATTATATCACGATATAGAAAATGATAATGAACTGTACAATAACCATTCGGGTAGAAGCCTCCTCCACGGAATTCCATTGTGATCTATCCTTAGCTGCATCTAGCCAATTTGGACCCGCCACTGAAAATATTTCATCTGCCCATCTAACACACGGGCGGTCTCACGCTCTGGTGTCTCGTGGACCAGACCACGCCACTAATCTCAGATTCTATCAGTAATTTAAGTAATATGTACTTGTAATAATTATCCATCATACTAGATGTTAATACTAGTATGTTTATAGCTTACAACGAAGACTTTAAAACTCTCGCTCGATTGAAACAGGTTTCAACATGTAGAACCAAAAAAGTTCACACAAAGATAACAAACTGTGTAACTACCTGACTTAGTTTCTAAATGGTTCTATTTATCTCACGCTGCTTTACCGAATGCAATGTTGCTACGTGTTAACATTTATGTAGATGAAAGGAAAGCGTTGTAAGTATTGAATGTTCATAATGGAAATTATATTTTAGATTGTGCGATTTATACCGAGTTTTATACATATGTGTTTGATTAAATAATACAATGACACAGTGTTATAAAAAAAAAGATAGTAAAAAAACATATTGTAAATGAATCCTGAATTTACAATTTATAAGATGCTCCATCTTAGACTTCATCTTACAAGATGGCGGTTAAACGCAAGCCTGTTTGTAATACATAACAACAAACAGGGCAAGCTGAATCAAACCGTTTAATAAAGTAATATGTAAGGTTGGAATAAACAAACGATACGTGCGTTGCCTAAGTTTAAATCTCAATCGCTGTTTTCCACAGTGATGTAGCTGTTATTAACTCACACAATGTGGTAAGAAATACTCTTCAAACGTACCTACCAGTAAGTATCCAGACAAACGAAGGAAACGTTATGTGCACTATCTACTATGTAGTTATGCACTAATATTGGCTTTTTTATTCTAGTAAGTCTATTATAATACTGATCCTTATGGGATAGATAAGTAATAATTATCGTAAAAAAATCACACAGCCATCTTGTCATGCAAAGCTTGTACTATCGGTAACAGATAACTATTATAAAACATACATAACACTGATAAAATAATTATGTTCGTCACATAAATGTTTGTTCTTGGAGGTAACCGTACCCACGCCCTTCAGCTCTTGAAGAAAATATACCACTAAATGAGCTAACGGGGCAGTCAAGAAGAGCAAATCCAATAAGTAAAAATATGGATTATGTTTATCATTAAAAATCGAAAATTTGCTTAAAAAAACTGCTATCTACTTGTTTTAGGCTTTTTTTCTTCGACATGGCTAATGTAATGCAATAATAACCCGAAACAGACATAGAGAGTGGTGCCATCTCATCTTCGTTCATGACACTAGAAAGTAGTCCGAATAGCTCTGAATTGCATTAAGTATCGATTTTGAATAGGATTATGATTTAGATAATCTCAGTAAGTAAGACAGCCCTGTTGGTTCATTGGTAGCATATCTGCTTCAAGAGCTGTAGGGCGTGGGTTCGATTCCCACCCAGGACAAGCGTTTTGTGATATAAAACAAATGTTTGTTCTGTGTCTGGGTGTACTGTATGTATTATAAGTATGTATTTACAAAAAAAAAGTATTTAAGTATTTTATCAGTTATCTGATTCCCATAGTACAAGCTTTGCTTAGTTTGGGGTCAGATGGCGCTGTGTGTAATGTCCTACGATATTTATTTATTTATTTAAGTAATTTACTCGTAATTATTATGAGATTAATAAATATTTTTAAAGCGATTATGATGATTATGTACTAGATTTTTTATTATCTGTGTCTAGATAAACCTTATTAGGTACGTATTGTGCTACGTAGTTATCTACTAGTACTATTCTATTTGTCAGGAGTGCTGTGCATACCGATGTTATGTATGTGAACTTTCCTGATTACGTCATCTAAAGAACATGAGATATTTTTATCTGAATTGGCAAAAATGAATACGTGAATGTTTCTCCACTTGGCCCCATTCACTTAGAATATGTCCTAAGCTTTTACGACACACAATCGTGTACATTACTAATCCATATTAAAATGCGTTTGTTCAACCAACTGCAATAATATACAAATATCAACGCTGCTCTGTCGCACTGGAAACCAATATTCTAACTTTTAATTACACTGCGAAACAATCTGGTGCTGTGAAACTGAAATTGAATTTGAACCGAACAGTTTTGTGTAACTCTGACCTCCCGTGTGGGTGCATGCATACGACAATGTAGCCGCAAAACTGGAGACTTTTAATTGAGCGCAAATGCAACTGAACACGGAGTTTCGCTTCGTGGTAATAACCCATGTTTGCAAATCGTATATTTCGTGGTGTAGCTCTACAGATGCGGTGATAGCTACAGCGCTGGAGCAACTCTACGAGGGAGATATTTTTTTAATGATTATACCAACCATATATATTTGCAACATTTTTTAGTTTTGTAAGTTTCTAAGTTTTGTGCCGCTGTAGCCTATCGGCTATCTAATAGCTACGCAGTTGTAGCATTGTCTACGTAAGTTACGCTGCTAAATGTTCTAAGATTGCTTCGTTATTTCAACTGACTGAAACCCCTCTAACTAAGATAACTTTTCTTCGGTCTTGTTTTAAACCGAGCTGATAACGAACCGCTTGAACGCCAAGAAAACTGAACAAGTCGGACAACTAAGTTACTGTTTTGAAACTAAGTTACAAAAGTTATCGTAAAGTTACCTGGTCATCGGGAAACTTGAGTAGCTCCCTATGGGTCAAATTCAGGAATGAGGATTAGTAGAAGTAAGCCAGCAACCACTTCGGTCAGATGCTTTTTGGGCAGCAACATTTGATTTATTAAGATTGAGGTTGATAGTACCTATAAAATGCCGATTCAATCAACTGTGAAGAAACTAATCACTAAGATACGAGCTAGCGCGTAGTATGGTGGCTAAGGTCAACATACATATACTGATGAGATATGTTTTTAAGGTAAAAACATTTTTAATGGCATTATCAAAACAAGCATACCTAATTTTATATTAAAACAAGTTTTAAAATAAAAACACAGTTTAGATTGCCACAGTGCGGCATGGTCCTTAACTAAATATAACAACACATAATACCTACATATACGAAAAATGATTGAATGTTTTTTTGGTAATATACACATATAATGTTAATGTTATGTTGTATAAATAAATAAAATAGGTACGTATAATGACAGCTCTGTTAGCTCATTTGATAGTATATGTGCTTTGATAGCAGTAGGGCGTGTGTACGATTTCCACCCAGGACAAACATTTGTGATGATAAATAAATATTTGTTCTGTCTGTGTTCTATATTTTTACAAAAATTTGTATATGAGTATTCTATCAGTTGTCTGGCTCCCATAATCAAAGTTTGCTTAGTTTGCGGTTCGGTGGAGCTGTGTGTAATGTCCTAATGGTACCAATATTTTTTTTATTTAATTTAATAATCACTATTATACATGCGAAAGTTCATGAGGTTATGTATGGTTGATACTTTTTCATATACGGTTCCCGTAGTAGGTATAGCAGGTGTAAACGCGAGGCGATTGGAAAATGAAAACTCAATACAGCCTATTACAAACCCAAAAAAAAATAAGTGCTCAGCCGATCTTAAATTACATAATTATATATCTTCTGATCTGAAGGATATTATTCGTTGCCACTACACGTGTGTCCGTGCATTTATCTGGCAACTTTGCAACTGAAATGTATGCTGATAGTGTTTGCATCCAATTATGCAATCAGGCATGTAAACAAGAGAACAAATTGTACGCTCCGGGTGATTGCTTTGGGCTCTAACTAGAGTAGACTATATTAAAACTGTAGTATGGGTATCACTTAGTTTGAGCTATTTTGGCTTAAGATATATACAGATATAATTTAAATAAATCAATGGATACCTAAATGTTGACAAGCCAATGTATAGGTTTCTCGTTGACAGTCTTGTGACATAACAAATGTTTGCTCTTTGGATTGAATATTTAATAATGAATAATATACCTTATCTGTTTGAATATTTAAATATTTTTCTGTTATTTATTTTTCTATGTGAATTTCTTTATTCCACCATAACTTTTAAATGCATAAATAGATTTGGTTGTACCTACGTATGTATGTGGTATCGTTAAAATGCTTATATATCATAAAAAGTGACACAAACTAAAGTATAAAAAAATGTTTATTAGTTTATAAAGTCTTAGAATAATATCGTAAATTAATTTACACCTGGCGAAAGATGGCTTTGCGCAGTTTATGAATCGCCTTCATCATAGAGCCTTATTTTAATAAATATAGATACATACGTATCTCCTTGAGAGCGAATCCGTGGGCAAACGCTAGTTGAAACATATTATGTGACAAAAACTTTGTTAGACATTTTTATAAGTTTAGACAAAAATTATAGGCCCTTAAGTCTTAAGACTACGTGTTTGAAGTCTAAACATTCAAAGTACAGAGTAGTTAGTAGGAACTCTGTGTAACTATTGTTTGTAACTACAATAGTTAGTTTGTAGGTACAAGCTTACCAACTGCAAAACTGCTGTCATTTCTCACTGCATACGACTGTATCTCGTTAGCAAGTTCCCGAGGATTGTTAATCTAGATAAAATACTTTTATTTGAGTTTAAATGCATTAAATACTATATTCGAGGATCGTATCACTTATTTTTATTAGTTCATAGATAGGTACCTAAGGATGTCCTAAAAAACTCGGGGGTTCCGATATAAGGAGGTTTTTTAACATTTCCTTCCCACACAATTTTTTTGCCCTACATACTATACGTATTGGTACCTACATACGTAGTATTATAGTGCAAAATCTATAATACCTGGCAAATTATACAACATGCTAAGAGCGAGGCTCGCAACAAGAATTCCAAAATGCAAATAAACGCGATCTAGCATAAGAACCTGTACTTATGTTGCAATAAAGTATTGAGGATTGAGTATTGAGTATCTTATCATAATATTTTTCATTGTTTAAAACTTTTTTCTTAGCGTTTTCCTATTTCGTAATATTTTGCAATTTATTCAAGAGTTAAAAAAAGTTATCTGGAAGAGATATAACTAAACTGCTAAAAGAGAGAGAAAAATCACATTTGTGTCTATTTTTTTTTCTTTTTGAAGTAATAATATGTTATTTTATTGATCAGTTGGTGAGATATATGTCGGATTCTCACACTATATTTACAACCGGTGGCCTTCTTCAAGGAGTCAAAGCAGGGTACAATGCGCGTGCAGCCTCGTCTCGCTTCACACAGGCTGCTGTGCGCCTAGCATGTGAAGACAGCGGTTGGTGCTCAGTCGGGGAAGTGGGCGCGAGTAGAATTCTGAAGAAGATGCGCCGGTGGGTTTTGGCCACCTCTGGAATGCTCCTATATTATGGTGTTAGATATATATTCCAGAGCTCAATGCGACATCTTCAGAGACGTCAAAAATATGTCAAAACCAAGTCGGTCAGTTTCCATATTACGAAATTGCACATGCTCGTCGTGATTCGTGATTGGCCATTTTTTTCTACAACGCGCCTGCTTGAATTTATGTTGTTGGCGCAAACATGTAAACGTTGGATCCAACTCGTCCAACACGTTTTCCAACAACACCTGAGTAATAAAACAAAAGTTATCTCCCAACGCCCGTTTCGATGGCTCCCGGCTTTGCGCCAACTTTTATTGGGGTGGGTGTTAGGTACAAACTCGGCACGTACAGTGAGATAAAAAGTTTACGAACAATGTGCTCGTAATACAGCCACAGCCAGCTTCTTGAAAGTGTACCGGCAGAGAATTTACGTTCCAATTTCAAACTTTTGCGAGAGAGAAGAGATTTCAGGATTTGTGGATGAAAGGAGAAAAGAAGCTCGCGAGTTTGAAAGGTTTAGCGGAATGTAAAATTTCATCGTTATTACCTTGTTGTACCTAGATAACAAATTGAATCTGATCAATTTTGTCCTAAATTAAATTTAAAAAAATATATATCGTAGACCAAACTAAGCAGAGCTTGTGTGAGGGAAGTCAAATAACTGATAGAATACATAAATTAGACAATATGACTATCCTTTTTCTTGACTACTTCTCGTCACAATACAGTTGTTCCTTGAGGTTACCTTGAGGATCATTAGTTACAAGCAATGGCTAACGATCTAAAAAATTTGGAATATTAGGTATATTGCAATAAAAAGTAGTGTCAAAAAGTTAGCGTAGTGTGTATCCAAAAATGGTATGTTATATAGGTCCTGCATCTGTTCTTATTACTGCTAGCAATAAAATATTGAGTATGAAGTGTCACTTTCTAGAAAATACATGAAATCGGCTGAAATAAGGCGAACATTTTCATTGAACGTAAGTATATCATTATTAAGTATTTATCAACATACACCACCATAGAGAGAGATTTAATCCGGTCTCCTCTGCATGGAATCTTAGTAAAGACTCAATAATCATACATCTGACTAGACTAATTATAATTAGTCTAGTCAGATGTAAGCTTTAGTTACAAGCATCATTAAAGAAAACATAAAACATACACTAAACAAAAAGCAGGTCATTTTTACACGACTGCCCAAAAAATGGTAAAGCACACCTAGCCTAGAATAGAACTAGCCCTCAAGTGAGGCTGCCGGAACACCGTAGGGTGCTTGAGGGAAGTAGCTAGTCAGCCGATTAGGTACCTACTAGAAAATACTCTACCACCATGCAAATCTAAACAACCATCATCTTTATTCCATTATAACTTTCAAATGCCTGTACAGATTGTATGTGTCGTTGGATTCCGTACGTCATTCCGAGTGACACTGGCTATACATTTTAAAAATATATGTGTAGGTACGCATTCGTGTTTTTTATTCTTGTAGTTAAGCTTGTTCAGAAATTTCACTAGAAACGTAACCGACCCTGAAATCGCAAAAAAAAATCATACAATTTGTTGAAGGTCAATGATATGGAAGAAGCTATTTTTAGTTATAAGGCTGCCACTTGTGGTACTAGCTTAAAAGTTTTTTTTTGTTTTCTGTTCATTTTAATTTTTCTTTTTTGTGTGTAGGTATAATAAAGATTTTCTATCTATTCCAGGATCGGTCCATAGTAACAAGTTGTTCAAAATAATAAGTTTAATGACTTTGTTTTGGCATACCTACTACGCGTAACTCCGTATTGTTTAACATCAGGCAGTATGCAGACAAACGCAAGCCTATTCAGAGAAGAAAGTAAAGTTCCAGTACCTAATATGAATGTGGAGTTTTGGCGGGAACGCGGGAAGAGTCGTGTCGCTTCGTTGTATTTTTTTCCAAAACTAGTGTTTTGTCGAGTGTTTATGCATAAAAATGGTGGTGTTTTATTCATAAAGTGCCGAATCACAAGCGCGAGTGTGGGAAAATTATATAATGTGGTGAAACATGACTTTTCGTGTTGCTTCCAAAACTCCATCGGAGCTTTATAGTAAAGTTGCCACTACTTTACTAAAGTATGACTGGCACGAACTGACACGAACTGGACTTGACTAAGACGACTTTGACGATAACCATAGTTAAGATACAGCAGAAATAACACTGAAGACGAGGCAGTATGGCTTTATAGCTTTAGCCTGCCCGAAAGGGCAAATTAACGAAAAAAAAAAAAAAAAAATAATATGAATGTCCAAACATTGCATCTATGATGGTAAATGGAATTAAACGTCGACACCCTTTACTCACCCCTCGTCAACGTTGGTCGGGAACCATAAAAGCATTTCAAAGGATGGTTTGGACGTCGGATTTTTTTATCTGTCATTGAATTTATCAGGCTTGCCCGTGCAAATTAATTTCAAAGTGCTCTCGACCATGTTAGCGCGCTCAGACAGATCGGATTTATGAATATTCTTTTCAAAATTAAGCTTCCGATACTGATTTTATCGTGTTAGTTATATCATAGGTAGGTAGCTATTTTAATATTGTATGGAAAAAATCTATTCGCTAAGTATGTACCTATTAGGTATGCTGCAAATTCCCTTACCTTATGTATAAATGCTGCTTAAATTTGATTGACGTATAGTAGGTACATGTAGCACAATACATTTGTATTGAAAAGAAAGAAAGGAAAACATTTATTTTATAACTACAAAAACACAGCACATAATAAAAGAGAAACCCAGAATTCACAGAATGTCATTAATTTTAGGTACGAGATAACATACTTATTTTAATTTTTTTAAGAGTAGCAAACAAGAACACTGTTTGCTTGATGGTAATCTCACCGTCGCCTATTTTGTACCATAAAGGATGCGTTGCCAACCCAGAGAGATGTTTGATCCGTGAAAAGACTTTCGCATAGATAACTTTTTTACATCTTGCTAATGTGCATTGATCAACAATGAACGTCAAAACCGTATCGTACAGGATTTCCACATTTGTAAAATGTAGGGATGAGCCTTTTGTCGATGACGGGATTAGCGGAACTCCAGCGCAAGAATAAGTAATTTGAATAAAAAGCAACTATAAATAATATTTGAATAAAGTTATTGAAATTTTATTTTTTGGAGATATGGGTAGGAAGAAAACATTTTTTTTAAATTCTTTACGAGCTAGGCTGTAGGACTCGGGCACAATGATGACGGTGTGATCGACAATAATAATACGTAGATAGATACACACCAACAACCAACCTATGTACCTACAGATTTTCGACTAAATTAATGATAAGAACACACCGTCACATAATATTGGGTGAGCTGTGGTCAAATACCTACATAGCACGTAAAAACGAGTAGATTTTAAGCAGATTTTGTTTTAGTATCCATTCACTGTGACTGGCTATGTGCGCACTGCACAAGTGCACATAGCCAGACAACAAACAAGAGGACAAAAAAAAAACTTTAGAAAGAAAGAAAACACTACTAATAAGTCATTAGACGACAAAAATAATGACAATAATAATGAAAAGACGACGACGATAAGATGCAAATCTAAAAAACTTATTTTCAAATAAAGCTTTCCACTAAGGCCAATAATGATTGTCTGACATGTCTACTAATTGCGCCAGACTGAGGGGAGTGTCGAAATTCAATATTGTAGAGTTAACAGAGTTGGTGCATGCCTAAAATAGCTCTCGGCTGAAATATTAAATCATCGAACCCTTCCGGCGATTGGGGCTTAAATCTACCCGTGCTCCCCCATCCGTCACTACGTGTCGTTACTGTATTACTGTACCTATATTATAGGAAGGAACCTATCGCCAACATATACACACATTATTACCCTTTATTGCATCAAGGTGAACTTACACGTTGACATCCAAATCGTAACATGTTGTCATGGGTATAAGCTTGGGATACGGTAGATATTATTGTATTCAACATTATGAACAACTTTGACTATAATGGGCAGAACTTTAAAATCATGAAAAATTAACTGTTGTTTAAAACATCCCAGGAGTATAGTATACCTATATACCTGTAAATAATAATAATAATAAATAATAAATAACACAATGGTCTCTGCTCCTGTTTTTAATGGTTTTTAAGCTACATGTTTTGGCCACAGCTCACCTTATGTCAAGTGTCGGTGTGGTCGAAGATGGTAAAGCACACCTAGCCTGGAATAAAACTGGCTTTTAAGTGCCGGATGATGCAGATTTGTTTGCTCCTGTTTGATGCAGGATATGTTTGCAACCTTCTTTAAATGGACTGGAGTTGGATTTTACAGGACTGTGTTTGTATAACGTTAAATATGACTTAGACTTGTATGAGGATATCATTAAAAGCTTGAATTTATTAACACTTGACTGGCAAAATGCGTAAAGTGAGCTACAAACAGAAAAAAAACTTTTGACTTTGACAATTTATCAGCTGTTTACGGCTGACAGTGACAGTGACAGCGACCGTCAAACGGTTAACCAAAAACAACCAACTAAAATTTCATTTTCTAACTACAAAATTTTTCTCTAGGATACATAAATTTGCAATTTCATTACAATAACTATCAAAAGAAACATAAATCTCCCTGAACATAGTTTTACCCACGCTCATCTGTGTATAAGAAGGTAAGCACTTTCTTGTTTTATTTTCATTCCATTACACTTATTTTACTCATTAAAGTATATTTAAATAGTAAATAAGCACCTATTTTAAAAAGAAAAATAAAGTCCATCTTGAGTGTGCCAACCAACTCTTTATTTATATAAACTGTGTAACAACTCGCAAACAAATTGTCGATGCTGTTGCACCAGGGTAACGACGATTTTTAACAAAAAAATATATTCATCAAATACTGTTTTTAACGCTTTTACCGAGTGTGCATTAGATAATCTAATCTCCACTATTTTCTTTCATTGAAGCACTTAAATAACAAAAAATATTGTAGGTTAGACATTGGTTAATGAAGCTGAGGGCGCAATCATACTCAAAGGTAAACAATATTGGTTGTTCTCTTTGGTTAATCGATGTACCGGTGTGCGCCTGCAGTATACATAGAAAAGTCTATGGTGAACAACAAACATGCCTTGTTACAAAGTTGTTTGGCCTTGATAACACAAGGAATAATGGCTCTGGCTATCTCACTCTGATGATGTCATGGCCAATTGAAACACAATTTAACATAGGCTTTTCATGGTTGGATTAAGCTTATCGTTTTTGTTAGCTCTCATAAAGAAAAACAAACTTTACATATTTACAATTTAAATAACAAACATTACCTTTTTTTCTGTGTGTGAGTGCAACAATTAATTATTTATTATTTGAGCTTGTAGTATTTATTATTAGAATTAGTAGAAAAATTGAATTGCCCAATTTGCAGATGATATTCCAGTTGGTGCGAAGCCTACACTCAGGGCCAATCTGTCGGGCAGCGGAGTCCTCACTATTAGCCAAACTAAGAAAAAAGACTGGCTATACCATCTCCAATTGCAAAAAAGCTTTGGAAATGCATAATAATGACTCTGAAAAGGTATGTGCATGCTCATCTGGTTTTATGTTTTGTATATTATTTTATAAATGGTACTAGAGGTTTTACTATGCCACTAACTCACTGTTTATTAGACAGTCTATTGTATAGACTGTGTCTGCTTTGTAGAAAGCCGAAAATGTTGAATCATCAAATATTTTAATTATGTAGAAATTCTTAAAACAGCATTTTATAAAGTTAAGAATATT
Source organism: Biston betularia (assembly GCA_905404145.2). Taxonomy (NCBI): domain Eukaryota; kingdom Metazoa; phylum Arthropoda; class Insecta; order Lepidoptera; family Geometridae; genus Biston; species Biston betularia. The sequence continues at coordinate 3,979,300 of FR989863.1, forward strand.
TGTCACGTCTTAGGCAATGGAAAAGTTCAGCTCTAAAAAATAAAGACAGATGTATAAAATTCAATGTAAAAATTATTTAAGAAAGTGGATACCTACATCATATTAAATCATTTCTAAAAATAAACTCCAATCTGCAATAACTGAGATGCCCCAGTTCACTGTTCAATTTGTAAAGAAAACATAGCGGAGAAACTGTTGGTGATGTATTGGAACGTTTTGTTAATTCTCATTTAAATTATTTCACTTCTTACATTTATATTCAGTATCAGATCAGACATAACTTTGTCCAAATATACCTAATACAGCACTAGACACTACCATCATCATTAGTCTACTGTTACACAGACAACTAACACTTTAAAAATAAAAATAAACTATTGTTGTACAATCTTTAGATAAATAATTAATAGATTCAGGTGGTATATCTTAGTGTATTTCTGCTTATAAGTAGTTTTGGTTTCAACAAGGATGATAATTTAATGTAATGTTTTAACAATTTTAGTTCTTTGAATTACAATTGTAGTTTTATAAGTAAATTGATATTTTTGTATTATATCTATTTACATACAAACATAGTATAAAATCGCAAATGTGTCTTGTCTGTCGATTTGATGTTCAATATTTAAAAAAAAAACAATTTATACTTATTAAAATTGTTTTTAAATTTTTTGTGCATTTGCGCCTATTTGAATGCAGTTTTACTGATGCATTATGGCAAGCTAACATTTAGTGTTTGTTTTATTCCAATCTGTTTACAAACAACAAAGTTTTAATTGATACAGAAAACAAGTTTATTTCGTACTTACGAAACATTCACATGGACGGTGTCACAGGCTCAGCTAGTTTATCATATATGTAATTTAAAAAAAAGTCTGAATTTAAAATCAAGTTCTACATGTTAGTTTAAATCAGATAAAGAATTATAATTGTATTAAAAAATATTTAAGTATTCTATCAGTTATCTGACTCCCATAGTACAAGCTTTGCTTAGTTTGGGGTCAGATGGCGCTGTGTGTAATGTCCTGCGATATTTATTTATTTATTAAATTAATATCCTTGTTTTTGTTCAACCAAAACAACTTATCAGCAGAAATACACTAAAGATATAACTCGGAATACTTTGATCTGCTCACTGTAAATTGCCTAAAATTACAATTTGTTTATATTATAATATGTATTACTAATAATATTTGTCATTCTCAGGCTGAAGTGTGGCTGAATGATCAAGCCCAAGCAATGGGCTGGGCTAAGGCAACCAAGTTAGCTGGACGTTCAGCACTCCAAGGCCTTGTCGCTGTCAAATTTGACAAAAACCATGGAGCGTTAGTGGAGCTTAACTGTGAGACAGACTTTGTTGCCAAAAATGACAAGTTCCAGAAAATTATTGAAGACGCAGCTTTTGCATGTTTCAAATTCGCGCACACCAATTTACAAGCTAAAGGACCTGTGACCAAGGTTTGTCTTTAAATTTAAAAATGTGTATTTCTAACTTACTAGAAATTATTAGTTTCAATAGTGCCACTATAAAATAATATCTGGTTAGTAAGTAAAACTTTCATGAAACACTAATTTCTATATCAAATAATGTTGTGTAGATACAAAAGTTGTTGATTGCCATAAAATAGTTTTTAGTTACGAATTATTTTTTTTTTAATTATGAAATACAAACTACAGAAATTATTTATTTAATTATCATTTACAATTCAATTGTCACAGATTAAATACTTACAATTAAATAAATAATTTTTAAACTACAGAATATACTCACTACAAATTTGGTGTAGATGTGTCTTATGAAACATTATTTTGGATTAAAAAGGTGTACTAGATGTACCAACAGATTAAACATAAAAAGATACATACTTTCACATTTATAATAGTAGGAGGCTACTATTTTATGCTATTCTTATGAAAATAAATCTGAGTTAAAAACCTAGCGAAATAACTGGTTGTAAGTTTAATAAATCATTTGAAAACTGACAGATGTTGGTTGATTTTGATGATAATTGTCAGTCATTAACACATTTCAGATGGAACTAGACAGTGAGCAGCTTGCCGATCTCACAATAGAAGGAAAGAAGCTGTCTGAAGTTCTAGCTTTATTCATCGGTTCTGTTGGCGAAAATGCGGTCCTCAGGCGAGCAGAGTGCTGGAAGGCTAACAACAAGGATGTCAAAATAGCTGGATACACCCACCCTGCCCCGGCCAAGCCTGCTGACTACTCTGCTGGCAAGTATGGTGCCCTTATCGCGTACAAGCAAGCCTCTGAAGCAGAAGATGTTGGTCGACAACTCTGTCAACACATAGTCGGTTGCTCACCGAGAAAGATTGGCAATAAAGACACTGACAAACCGTCTCAGAACTCTGATGATGAAACCTGCCTTATTTATCAGGAATATCTGTTGGACCCATCTTATACAGTTGAAGAAGTGCTGGAGCAGAATAGTGTTGAAGTCCTCGATTATGTTCGTTTTTCTTGTGGAGAGAGCATGGAAAACAATATGCCCGGTGTTGAGAAGCAATCATTGGATACAGTCCAGACGCTGCAATAAGATTTGCTTATTGGCATTCAGTCATTTAGAAATGGAGTTATGTTCTGTTCAAATATAAATTCAAAGTGTATTTATTTTAAGGCAATAGAGTTGTTTCGTTAATATAATAATAAGAAATACTTTGTGTATAATTTAATTCAGAAAAATACTGTAAATAACTACTTCTTATGAGAGTCTGCGTGAATTACATCCTTCTGTTGCGCTTTTCCTTTCCATAGAAACATTCTACAGTCTTTCTTCCAAAACATAGCTATTTGGCAAGGGTCGAAGCTGTAGCCGTGGTGGCTGAGTACTTCCGGGGACACGACGTGGAGCGCGAGCGTGTTTTGCTCGCGCGTGCGGAAGGGGCCCGTGGTCGCCGGCCGCAGCAGGCAGCCGCACGGGCACACCGTGGCTATCCGCGGCGCCGACATCACGTTCATTCTATTACACAAGTTCATCCTCTGGAAATTCCCGCACAGCCGGAGCTCCTCCACCGCGCCCGTGAACGATTGCGTCGCTCTGATCGCCAACGGCCTCGCACTTTGATTCTCAGGATTATTCCTGAATCCGACTGTGGACAGGGATTTTTTCGTTATATTAGGACTGTCTTCCGGACTTCGTTCTTCATATTCACTCTCTTTATCTGAATTATCATCAGTGTACATAATTACTTTTGGTAAAATTATTTCTCAGTTGATTATTAAAATTAATTTTGAAATGACAACTTCCGTCATTTGTTTCTTTTCCCGCGTTATTTGTCATGTGTCAAGATTGCATTAGTTTTGATCTTCTATCTCTTTTGTATTGGATTTTGATGGCGTGCAACTTTACAAATCAAACTTTATCAGGTTAATCTTATAGTCTTAACTGCCTACAGACCTTTACTAAACTGGTATTTACTTAGTGTCTGTGTTTTTGCGCTGTAAAATTATCCCTAATTGATAAATGCTCGTTTCGTAACTTGGTTAAATACATACACACAGAACAAACACTGATTCTCGTAACACAAATGTCTGTACTGTGTGGCAATCAAACCCGCGCTCTACAACTTTTGAAGCAGATCCGCTACTAAATGACCAACACGGCAGTCTCAGTGAACGCTACGTGCAAAACTGAACATAATAAAAAACAAAACAATCCCAACATTCGATATAATAAGTGTAAAGCGGCCAGCTAGATATAGGTAGAGTAGAATTACAAAAGAAAAGAAATATGTTGAAAAGTAATAAATGTTCTTTGCAGTCACCCTTAGAAAATGTTTTTGTTTCTACATTAGGCCAACTTTCCGAATAGGTATGTACCTACAGTGCGCATTATTACGTCTGAAAAGGCTTTATTTGTTTCAAACTGAGGTCAGCAATGAGGTTTTAAGTTTATATTTATGATTAATACGTCAGACAGAAAAGAGTCTGCGCCACGAATGGAACCTCGCAGTAAAGAGGATTTAAACGTTTCTTCACTATGTAGACTCGGTGATGCAGTATGCCTTTTTTTTTTTTAAATATCGTAGGACTATACACACAGCGCCATCTGACCCCAAACTAAGCAGAGCTTGTGTGATGGAAGTCAGATAACTGATAGAATACATAAATACTGTTTTTTTTTGTAAATACATACTTATAATACATACAGAACACCCAGACACAGAACAAACATTTGTTTATTCACAAAATGTTTGCCCTGAGTGGGAATCGAACCCACGCCCTACAGCTCTCAAGGCAGATATACTACCAATGAGCCAACGGGGCTGTCAATTTGCTATCCATTTGCGAAGTAAACTAATAAGTAATAGCGGTGACCTAGTTAAAAGGCCGCCTAACTGTCAATCTGGAAGTTCTAGGTTCAAATCTCACTTTTCTTTCTAAGTTATATATGTAAGTAGGTACATGTGTGCTTCAAACAGGTGTAGAAAAACATTGTGTGGAAACCGTGGATACCTGCTTGTGTGAAAGTTTTAAAGTTTACGACTGGCCCCGACCACACTTGACTATGGGCTTAACCCTCACAGTGAAACGTAGCCCACATACAACAGTGGTGCAGTTGAGAAAAATAGGACTGATCCGGAAGTAATAAGGTGTAAGCAATTGTGATTTACCGCAAATAAATGCCAGTAGCTGTGATTTCACGGTAAAATTATGCTCCATTTGTCCTTATATGGCAAAAAATTATTTGTATGGAAATCGTAACAGTACACAAGGTTATTTTATTATTCTTTATAGGTTTGCGTTTGACCACGCCCTGTCTGATGTTAAGCTGGAAGTAGTCTTAAGATGAAGCACGCTTAGGTAGTACCTATAAAAAACCAGTTACTGTGAGTGAAATGTTGAAGAAAAACAATACAAGGATGGCAGCCCTAGCTTTGAACGTTGATTTAACGGTACTCGAAACTGGGGTAACTGCATCATGTCTCGAAAACGATGTTTACCTACTTATTGTTTTCAGTTACCCAGCAGCTCAGATGGTCTCGTATTCAGTGCACGCGGAAGTCGATAATTCAGCAACGCATCGAGATGATATCTTAGAAATTGATAACGGTAAGTATGAAAAGGATGATATATACTGAGATTTACATGTATGTAGTTATGCTCGTCAGTGTCTAGTAATTCTGTGTAGGATATGGCGCTAGACAGTTAAAGCTGAGTGAAAGCAACTAAACGACAGAGATTGAAATCTGTGCATGGGGTCAACAGAGCCAGTTCGTAGTATTATTAAAAACCAACGATAGATGTCGCTAGTTCCTACAACTTTATTCGTGATTTTTAAATTAATTAAAACTTGTAACTTCGTGTAGTTAGTACCTAATAAAAATTATACACAATGGTGTTATGACAAATATGTTAGCAAACACGTCATGTATATACAATGTAATTAGTATGGTATATTTACATAGCGTGTCCGAAAGATGAACGAAAGTGAAACATGAAAACACCAAATGGACAAATTGCGCGTCGAACCGTGTTTCCTTTGGTGTAATATCAGTACCTACCTACCATACATTTGTAGCCGCACGTTTGAACGGAGCAAGTCAAGTGTGCTAGTAGATAAGCATGCAAATACTATTTAAAAGCCTATTTGTTCCTGTTTCTTTTTTCTTGTTTGTGTTAACTGTTTCTGTGCTTTTTTAATAGACTAAAAGCTTGTTATATTTATACTATAGTTAAAACTAAGTAGGTATAATAAATATAAACGTAAAAGTTATGTTTCCAAAAAACAAATTTGTTGTAATCTGTGACAATTATAGGTAGATTACTATCTACCTATACTTGTCACTGATACTACCTACTGTCCATCTATCTTTAATTAACATTAATGAAGAATAGGATAAATATGAAGAATAGGATTAATGAATGTATAATTTTTTTATTTCTTTTTAATTGCATTATAATCTATCTTGTAGGTAGGTAACTAACATGATTATTCTTACCGAAAAATTCACTTGACTTGACTGCCAAATTTTCTAAAATGAAACAATATGCTTGGTTGCGGATAGCTGTAGTACCTAAACAAGTAAACTAATCCACTAAATGATAAAATCAAAATAAATGATAAAATCCACTTGTCAGCGGTCGGCAACACGCGGCCCGTGGATGTCCTGTTTGCGGCCCGTAATTGTTTTGTAAATTTTTCATAAATATCTAAAATATTATAGATTCTAGATAGAAAATATTAAAGTTATAAATATATGAATTATATTTTAACAATTTATGGACCATATTTTAACAATTTTTAATAACATGGGATATACCCAATTATACGTAGGGTTAATAAATCACAAGTGAGTCCTTTACTTTATTTTGCCACCTTGTGGTCCTTGCCTGCCAAAAGGTTGCCGACCGCTGCACTAGATCATTGCAAATAAACGCGTTTTGGTCCATGGAAGAGGCTATAGTTTTATGCGATATCTAGCTACAACACTAGCCGTGTGTCACTGCGAACATTATGATTAGTAGCCCAGTATGTTGTGGCCCTCGACACCCGCGTTATGTGATCGAGCACCACTGTGGAATATAGTGATCAGTGATCACATACCTCGTGCTCACAGCGGTCGGGAAAGTGACTCATTAACACCGTTAATGGACGAATATCAGGTGCATTTGTGTTCTATGCATATTTTTACTGTTACCTAACTATTTTGTTTACAATATCTGAACGTAAACAGTAATTAGTATTACAAAAACCGGTGAAATAGATTTCGGATTTTCGCACTGAGCCCGCGAGGTCTCCATACTTCCTCCACACAACACTCTTCTTTATTTCTTCTGTATTGTGTGTGCAATAAAGAGTTAATCAATCAATTACTTAATCGACACTTGTGGATTATTATTATTATATTTAACAAATATATTTTTCTTTGTTTCTGCTCAGAATTAGTATAACCATCTATGTTTGTAACATAAAATAAATGTTTGTTCCGGGTGGAATTCGAGCCCACGAGCTGTAGAGCGGCCGGTAAGCAGTGAGCTAACAAAGCAGTTCAATGGCCGTTGTTTTAATTTTGAGTTTACACCACACCACGACCACTGGAAATTTAACCATCCATAGGTTCTTAATAACTAGGTACTAAGTAAAGTATTAATAAAATATATTAGATAAATATAGGGCATTTCACACAGCGCCATCTAGCTTCAAAATTAAACAAAGCTTTTACTATGGGAACCAAATAACTGATTATAATCTTTTTTTTGTAAATAGGTAGGTACTTATAGAACACCCTGGCATAGGAAAAACATCTATGTTCGCCACACAAATTTTAGTCCGGAGTGGAAACTGAACCCACGCCCTTCAGCTCTCGAAGCAGACTACCAAATGAGTTAACAGGACAGTTACTGACGTTACTGTACTGTCGTTTTTAAACGCTCGTGTGACTTATGAGTATCGTCTAAATTAATTTCATAAGTACCACCGTCTGGCTCAATCAGATCTGCTCACGGATACCAAATATTTTAATCCAGAATGCGTAAACTAGCAAAATTTCACATCCAAACAATATCTAACATAAAATAATAATTTTATTATAAGTGAAGTAAATCAACTTACAATATCTGTTTACATTAATAAAAGTGCAGCATATAAAAGCGTGTTAAAACACGCAGTCTTGTATGTTTGTTTTTAAATACGACATTGGTCAACGGAACGTTTTTTTTTTTTTATATAAAAGTATAGAAACGAACGAGACGCTCTCCTGATGGTAGATAACAACGTTGAGTGGCAAAACGAAGTCTAGGATATCTCTGCTTTGGCGCTCATTACTTTGAGACTGGATAGTTAGTCTCAACAGCCCTGTAATTTCACTAGCAGCAGTACCCTTCAAACCAGAACACAGTAATGTTTACACAATACTGCTTAGCGGTAGAATATCTGGTACTGCAGTGTCACCTACCTATATACACAACCTCCTGCTAAGGAGATCTACCACCAAGTAAATGATTTCATTTTATATACCTACCTACGGAATTTTTCAAATTTAGCAAGGCACTACCTTTTTGCTTGCTTATTACGATTTGTAAGTTAATTGTAGTGTCGCTCCAGATATAACGATGGCCGTTTGATCGCACCAATAAATTGGCGTTAATAATTGAGACGTTAAGAATCAGCAGCGGCGATGAAAACGCGATAGCCAGCCATCAATCCACGCACGTTGCCGCCCCGACTTTCGCGAGATGTAATTTATTCTTCTTCGAGTTTTATTAAAATATGTAAGTGCATGAAGCGTGGAGCAATTTTCTTTTTTTCTGCATCGCTCGACGGCGCTCGATCGTTGGCTGGTGGAAGTACAGAGTACTAACTGCACAGACGTGCTATTTATTTTATTTATCAATAGGTATAGTACGTATGAATCACAACTTTGACGTCTACCTTCTACATTTCAGTTACCGTATATTGCGGAATAAATTTGGGAGTCAACCTTAGCTACCAAAACACAAAAGTCAAGACGTCATAGAAAAGAAAATATTATTTTTTTAATATAAGTGTACCTTTCATCCACCTACCATTCAACTTACCGACAAAACACCTTACAGATAAGATGTGTTTGGCAGCTCGAATTGATTCCACAGAAAAATTGTTTACTTATGCGTGGCTAATGCAATCTTTGCGCTATTGCAGCTGTCCCTCTGTTCAGATACTCTGTGGTGGTGGTGACTGGTGAGGTAGTAAGTGGCTAGTTAGTCTGCGAGCGGTATATGGACGTCGCGGTCGCGTCTGTTGACTTCCGACTTTTACGTGCGCACTGTGATATTAGTTTCGTTCGTCGTCTTGAGGTGATGGAAGCTGGCCGCCCCTGACAAGATGCACATCCTGGAAATCGGAGCCGACCAAGTAATCAAGTGATATTTATATATATATACAGTGAAATGGAAAGTGTTTGCTAGTTATAGCTACAATGTTTCATTGTTGAAGTGATATACCGGGCCCGGCTTTTGCATCTCTTGATAGGTCTTTTGTTTTGAAAAATATTTTAGGTTTTATTTGCTTTATAGTTTACTTTACATCATTTCATTTTAGTCATTCATAATAAATTACCTTTTTCAATCTACCTACATACAATGAAAGCTCATATACTCGTTTATAAGTTTAGTATATTCATGTTTGTATTAATTTGTAAACGATTTTCATTAGTCATAATATTATTTTGTTTCATAAAATATGTATGTAGCTATTTCGCTATGATACAGCTTGAAGAAGTAACAAACTTTCATAGGTACAACTTTCGCTTTTATATTTTTAGTATGATGGGGAAATTAAACGAGGAATCACAATCACTGCTTCGTACTGCCGATCGTCAACTTTGTACTTGATGCTTCTAGAGTACCTAGGTACCTAAATACTATGTAGGTAGTAGTAGTATAGATAGTTTTAGTACCTATTATATGATGTATGGGTATGCTTTTTGAAGTATCAGCAGCTTAGTTGGGAGAGCGTCTGGTTTCCAATCAGGAAGCCATGGGTTCGAATCCCACGGCACGCACCTCTGTCTTTTCTAAGTTATGTGCGTATTACCGCTGACTTCTAAACGTTGGAGGAAAACATCGTAAGGAAACTTTCGTGTCTTTTTTGTTTTTGTGGTTGTTGTTGTTGTTGTGAGACTTCATTAAACGAAGATTTCTGAAGTCTGCCAACCCGCACTTGGTCAGTGCGGTGGACTGTGGCCTTACCCTTCTCACAAGGATTAACTCGAATGTATGCTATCATAATTATCAGTTTGAATGCAAGAAACTGCTCATTTAAATCTCGAAAATTTCATTTAATTTTTTTGTGGATACATCATACAGGTAGTGTCAGAAAAGAATAGTAGGTATGTTTAAGGGATAGGTACTGATTTGCTCATAATTTTGATAAAATTTTACTTAAATAAATAAAATAAATAAAAGTCCTAGGACTATACACACAGCGCCATCTAACCCCAAACTAAGCAGAGCTTGTGTGATGGAAGTCAGATAACTGATAGAATACATACATGCTTTTTTTTTTTGTAAATACATACTTTTTTTTTTCGAGTCCGATTATTGCGAAAACAATCAGCTGTTGTAGGTATGTCATCGACCTTTAACACAATATACGGAATACTTATTTTTTGTGATTTAATTTAAATGTTAGCTCATTTTATTAATGTTGTTTACATCGATGTGTAGAACCAGTACCTGTACCAGTCCAGTACCTATTACTATTATTCTCGGAAACATCCTGTATAGTGTATATACTGACTAACAGAATATACAGATTGGATTCTAGCAAATAACTCAATCCCATATAACTAACCCATTGTAGAAAGACATTAGCCGCAGACCGCACCTTGCTATTGTGGCGGTGGCCTAGAATCCGCCATTCAGCTATTTAATTCCACACGACCTTGAGCCCCTCCTACAAGATGCCAACCCGGACATATTCGTTGTACAAAAAGTATAACCAACCACAGAAAAGGGGTTATTCAATTTTAAACTTTACTGTCATGAATTTATTTCTGATGACTGCTAAGTCTTTTCTCGATTTCTCCCGCTATTTTAAATCGCCTTCCACCATCTGGATTTAGACAGTATACACCTTAGTTCTAATGTATCGCTGCGATGAGGTTCGTCAGTATATATCATTGAGCTTTTTTTTATGCTTGACAGGCTAGGTGTTTGACCACAGCTCACCTGATGTTAAGTGACGATGTGGTCGAAGATAGTAAAGCACACCTAGCCTGGAATGGAACTGGCTCTCAAGTGAGGCTACCGGAACACACCGTTAGATGCTTGGCGGCAATTGTTCAACTTGAGAGTGGTAGCTACCCAGCCGAGTACTAGAAAGTACCCTACCACCATGCTATGGTTTCCTCACGATGTTTTCCTTCACCGGCCGCTCAAGCTCATTGTTAACAAAAATTGAGCTATCATCGCTACAAATACGTACGTCGTACATAGCTTATATTATACATACCTACCTGATATTAATATCGCAATGGTATATAACTATGCTAGAAATACATTATCTACTATTGTTGATTCCGACCTTACAACTTTGACCGTTCATAGTTTAGGCATAGGTACCTAAGTATGTAAAGTAACTAATACAGGAAGCGTTGGCTACTTTACGTAGTGTCCTTAATCCTTATGGGTTTCCATCGGTAATTCCTTCAAAGCAGTCCTTAATCTGTTTAAGGGTAGAATAAAGATAACGATAATAGTTAATAAATAAATTTAAATAAAAAAATGCCTGTTATATACACTACCGATAAGATCGATAATCTTAACTCAGTCCGTTTTATTTCATTGCGCAGACTGTGAACTGTATGTGGGTGTCACATCGTCATTCGGGGCGGAACGAATCCAGTTTTTATTTCACAGTTAATTTGAATGTAACCTGCTTTCACTTTCAGGAGGATGAGGCAGGAAGCACACGCGCTGTGGATGCCGCGTTTCGGACTGTTCCACGAGACCACACCACCTTCTTAGTGTGGAGAGTTACGGTACGTATTCATTTCAATTTCAACCCAACTTTCATAAAACTACAATTATACACGACAACATACAAACAGAATAATAGGGAATTTTTACTTTCCTCTGTAGTATTAGAAAAACTGTAGTATAAATGAATAAATATCGCTGAACATTACACACAGCGCCATCTGAACCCAAACTAAGCAAAGCTTGTACTATGGAAGTCATAACTGATACAATACATAAATAGTTTTTTTTAAATAGATACTACTAATAAATTTATACCACAAAATGTTTGTCCTGGGTGGGAATCGAACCCACGGCCTTCAGCTCTTGGAGCAGACATACTACCCGTCAAAGTATGTGAGATGTAATGAGGAAATGATGCGCCATACCTATCCATCTTTCCAGATGCAAAAGATGCTAAGTAGTTTTGATATAATATATGGAACTGAATATACAGAAAAATATTATGTAAAATGATCTAAGTTTAATAGCAAACATCGACGCTGTACTATAAGTAGCTATATCCAATAATACACTCGAATAAAGTTTTAAGGTCCTTGACACGTACAACGCAAGCAAATCACGATTTTCTCTTAGACTGCCGCCTTCCCAAATTTTATATCAAGACGTTACTTATGTTATCAATTTACTGCTCACCTAATAACAATTTCGTTTCCACGATTTATCAAATACAATAGTATCATTTGTCTAGACGTTACAGATGATCGGGCGCCTAGTCACCGTGACACCCATTCGATTGTAAAACGTTTACTTACGAAAGAAAGACTATTTTTGATGGGAGAGACTTAATCTGTAACTTTTTTCAACCTAATCGCTCTTGAACCACTAAAACAGAAAAGTATGAACACAATATTGTGGGCAAGTTTTTGTGTGCTTTTTGCAATTTGTGAGTCAAAAAATGTGTCGTAAAGCGTCACGAATCGCTGTTTCCGTTGTTTTGGTAGAACGTGTGAAAGGCTGGCCGAAACAACGCTTCCCACCAAACAGTATGCAAGCAAAGCAAACAATCGTGTTGCACAAATAACACCAAGAGAATGGTATGGTCAGGCTGAATTGAGATTTCATTAGATTGCTCTGTTAACACCTTTACAGATCTTTGCGTAATGTAGGTATCCATTGTGTCGATGCGGATGACTTGCAAAATACCGTAGGTAGGTAAACGCAAAAGTCGCTCGCTACGTAAACGTATAGTATTATGGATTATTTTTCAATAAACAATTAAAGTAGCGTCTGACAAAACCTACCTACTTTCGATTGTAATTAAACGAGTATACAAAAATAATCAACCATGCTTCATTCTAGACAGTACTATTAATTAACATTGAAGTGTAAAACGAGCAACTATTTCTTATAGCGGGTTCGATTCCCGCTTAGGACAAACATTGTATGTATCAACAAATGTTTGTTCTGTGTCTGGGTGTTCTGTATGTATTATAAGTATGCATTTACAATGAAAAAAGTATTTTTGTATTATCTCAGTTATCTGACTTCCATAGCACAAGCTCTGCTTAGTTTGGGGTCAGATGGCGCTGTGTGTAGACATTTATTTATTTATTTATAATTAGCGGACGCCTCGCTGTTTCACCCGCATAGTTCCCGTACCCGTGGGAATACAGGGATAAAAAGTAGCCGGGATAGTGTAGCTTCCCAACGGTGAATGAATTTTTGATATCGGTCCAGTAGTGCACCCCGGCGCCGAATATGCAAAAGACGGCCCAGGAAAAGCGGCCGGTGCATCAGATACAGTCACGGATGAACTATTTGTTTGACGAATTATGAATTGTAATAATTATACATGGTAGGTATTATTTTTTAAGCCCATTATATATAAATCTTGCATGGTGATAGTGATAGGGTATTTTCTAGTAGGTACTCGGCTGGCTAGCTACCTTCAAGTTAAAAATCTGCCGCCAAGCACCTAATGGTGTGTACATACATACATATATACGGAGGGCGGGGGTTCAAACCCCAACAATGAGCTTGAGCTGCCGATGAAGGAAAACATCGTGAGGAAACCATAGCATGGTGGTAGGGTACTTTAGTAGGTACTCGGCTGGCTAGCTACCACCCTCAAGTTGAAAATCTGCCGCCAAGCACCTGACGGTGTGTTCCAGCAGCCTCACTTGAGAGCCATTTCCATTCCAGACTAGGTGTAATTTACCATCTTCGACCACGCCTTCACTTAACATCAGGTGAGCTGTGGTCAAACACCTAGCCTGTCAACCATAAAAAAAATATACATACATACTTTCGTATACACACACATACATACATACATACATACATACATAACCTACTAACAACATAACTCTGGGCTTCACTTTAGTCGGGTAAAAAGGTACCTACTTGTGTGCTTAAAAAATACAAAAATAAAACATAATAGCAGATTGGCTTTTGCACGTTCCCAATCTCGTTTTTACTGCAACGGAGTCTTCTTCCGGACAATGAGCGATAAATTGCGTTACGACTGAGCGCTCGGCCTCCTTACGTCTCGGAGGAACACGCGCTGTCTGTCCAACTATACAGACCTTTATTTAGATATAAACCCATGTTATTTTGTGAAGATTCCTATTTCATCTATTTTAAACGGGACATAATGACGGCAGAGAAGTTATAATAGAATAGTCGATGTGCTATTAATTAGTTATTATAGCTGGTATGGAGTAGATAAGGTACATTTGAGAATGTAAAGACAGATTACAGAAAATGTAAGTAAGTAAGCAATCACCGTTGCATATATGTAGTACTAGTACGTAGTATTTACAATACCAGGGACACTACAAATACATTGCAAACCTTTTAATGTTCTATTAATAGATACGCCTTTTGAAGAACTCTATGTTTCATTACGTAAATATTATATGTTACGTAAATACAATGTTTGTCATTAATCAAGGTAAAATTACGTTCCAAAGAATGGAATTTCCTAAAATGAGAGCTTGGCCGTAACCACTGATCATAAACCGTAACGGAAGTCCGCTTTGTTACCGACAACACTATCAAATTAGCTCACAAACCGTGAAGATTGCTCGCATACCAGATGTTTACCGGACTGTTTTAATTTAATATATGCATAGACTTTATTTTATTTTTTACTTCCCTATTAAGTTATTTACATAGTTAGCATTGTTTCTTAAGCTGTAAGGCGTGGCTTCCATTCCCACCCAGAACAAACATTCATGTGACGTACATAGATGTTTATTATTGTGTCTGGACATTTTAAATACGTATGTTTATTACAAACATGCTCACAAACAAGCGTAGGTAGGTAAAATTGAAAAAAGTATACCCACAGTACGATTGCGTGTCAATTATTTGTAAAAAATATATAGCAGCAAAAATAGCAGTTCTTAGAATCGTATTACAACAATAACTACATCAATAACTACAAAATATAGAGGAATACATAACTTATAACATAGACATACAAATGAATTGTATCCTAACTAACGTCTCTTTACTTTACTAGTTTGCTTCGACTAGTCAAAACAATATTAACTTGAACATCTTATTTTGTAAGCTGTCACAAATAAACGTTAATAGATTATAAATAACTGTGAAACGAGAAAAGAAGCTGCATAAATGCTCATTAAATTAAATTATACTTTTTAAGCAAGATTAAGCCAATTCTAAAATAAACTGTCGAGAGTGCGATCGCAAAAAGTCATGTCGTGATCAATTGCCGTAATGTAGGGTTGCTGCTGTAACCGTGATAATAGTTTACACGACACGCGAGAGTTTCGATCTCTAACCGACGTTCTTTAATGTCAATTTCGTGTGCAGTACAAACGTAACAGCACATTCCAAAAACGTATCGTAAAGTCACGAAAACATTGTACTTAAAATAGCAAATTCGTGTCACGTATTTAGATGTAATCGTGCCATACAATCCGGCAGTTACACCCCTGCCGTCATATAACATCATCGTATATACGCATGCCACTGTAATTGTCCATGCATGCATGCATACACACATGACCAATGTGCATGTGTTTGCATATGCACGCTCATTGACTCATCGCCGCTGGCAACAATTAGTTTTTCTGAGCATCATCTAGATCGTCTAAACATTTGGAATTGCTTCTTGCATGAAAGAGCATTATAATTGCACATACAGTATTCTTAGCATCTCATTCTATTTTGATTATTTGCTTACATTAAAACGAAGAAGAGTTGGATGATATTATTGCTAAAAGTGATCTCTTTTTGACACCATCTTAACTGTTTGTCTACTGTTTTTATAACTTACAAGATTTTTTACTATTACAAACGTATTTGGATAGTTAGCGAATTTGCGAAAATACAGCATCTTTTCTATTAAAAAACTTTTGAAATTTCGGAACTTAAGCAATTAAATAATATTTTTCTAGGTTCATAACACCGTTATTTTGACCACTTGCTTACAACACAATGAGAACGAAAAAGCGGTATGGTTTCACAACCTTTTTGTCCACTGTTGTAACTGTTTGTATCACCTACAAGAACTTTTACTCTCAGAATAGACCAGATTTATAATCTACAAGATTATTTTACGTAGGTATGATAGCTCAGTTATTAGCGCGGTCGTTTCACACGTCGAACGGCCTGGGCCGTCAAACCCCAACAATGAGCTTGAGGAAACCATGGCATAGTACCTAAAATAGGTACTAAGGCAAGGTATCTATTTTCTAGTACTCGGCTGGCTAGCCATAATACTACAACCCTCAAGTTAAAAATCTGTCATCATCTAATAGTGCTCTGGCAGCCGCACTTGAAAGTCAGTTCTGTTCCAGGCTAGATGTGTTCACCGTTTTCGACCACACCGTCAACCAAAACAAAAAAAACAAAAACAACCCAAACGGTGCGTAGCTTATGTATACGTAATTAAATATAGTAGATAAATAGTATTATTTTTGTGCATTAAGTAATACTTAATCAAAACAGTAGATACTCTTAATGTAAACTTTGCATAAGTTTAACATTATAAAATTAAAATTGTTTCATAACTATAACTTAATTTCTTTATTATTATTATGATGCAACTGTTTATCTAAAAATTTGAACAGACTAAATAACTGTGGATTCTTCATTCATTTATGCAGAGCTATAAAGCCATTACCTACGCTTTATTTTTAGCTTATACTGCCATCACGTAGATTATACAAAAAAGGCAATTATTGCAATCTTTTAAGGCTAATTGAAAAGACAATCGAATCGCAATAGAGGCACGGTTTATTTGTTCGCAAATAACGGTGGTTCCGATGCGCTTGCGCAGCCTGGTGCGTCGTTCGGCCAATGATTAATGGGTAGAAGTCAGATGATGATTCCTATTTATTTTTCCGAGAATCGGATGTCGTTGGCCCCGTTCTGATTAACTGTATACCTATTGTCAAATACTAGACATCTAAATTCTGTGAGAGAGGAAGCGGTGGAGGAAGCTGCGTGTTCGCTATCAAGAACAGCCCGCATTTTTTGCTCGAGCAAATTTGTTTGTGAATACATTGTTGAGTTACCTACTAGCAATATAGTGCTGACACATTTCTTTGTCTAGACTGCTAAAATCACAGAAGAGTAAATCCTTTATTATTATTATTATGTTATCAGTTTTTAAGAATCGAAATATTTCGATGGCTTCTTTTGTGTTTACTATGGCATCAGGACGTGGTTTTGACATATTTTGTTTTACTTATGCGGAATTATTGACGTTTAATTATATCGGATATTTGACCACAATGCGAAGCAGGACTAGGCCGCGCGCGCGTTGTACGTATTCAGCTTTATCTCCATGATGAAGGCCACCGAAACAACAGTCAGAGTATCCGATATAATTAAACGTGAGTAATTTCGGTATAGGTTTTCGTTAGTATGATTTGAGATGGAAGGGAACACCTTACCAAGATACTCCCAGGAGACGGAATAGATTTTCAGATATTGTTTTAGATGAGTTTGAAGAGTATTGCATTCTTTTACTTTAAACACTCTATTATTTCACAGGAATCTTGTACAGAGCTTCTCCCGCGTACACACTACGGCACTTTTTACGACGGCGAAGCCTATTTGGTGTACTCGTCATCGCTACCTGGACAACCTGCTGGACCTGATGTTATTGTAAGTTGAAGTTTATTTATAGCTCTAAATATTTATATCTAACAAATTTTATTCGAGTGTTAATATTACTCAATATTTATAATTTCACATAAACTTAAATCTAAATCAAATTAAAACAAAAAAATATTAATATACAGCGTTATTTGTAATCAGTCAGCATCCTTTTAATGCTGACGATTACAAATAACTTTCATTCATCAAGCGTCTACGCAATAGAGAACTAAAAAGTGTTATAGTACCACAAAAATTATAATATTTTTTTTGGGATATATATTGTGTTTTGGAAAAGGTCCTGTATATTATTTGTTTTTTTATAAATGCGAAAATTTGCCTTTGTCTGTTTTTTCGCTAAAACGACTTATTGGATTTTTGGGTGAAAACTACAATCAAATTGAGCCATCCCATTATTAAAATATGGCACTTTTATTCAGGAAATGTATACATTTATCGATTATGATACTTCAGACTTGAATTGTTGAAACTTGAAAGAATCTAAACTTTTGTTTTATCCAGCCTGTCTATAAAATACAAATATTGAAAATTCGCAGCGACGCGAAATAAAAGACAAAGAAAACGGCAACGCAGAATGTCCGGAACGCCACATCCACGCGTGGGCAGGCGAGCGCTGCGGCAATCTCGCGGCCCTAGCGTTGCGGAAGGGCGCCCAGCTCGGTAGTTACTTGGGGGCGCCAGTTGTTTTACATAGGGAAGCTGCTACCAAGGAGACACCACGGCTGCTTTCATACTTCAAAGATGGGATACGGTGAGATTTTTTTAGCTAGTTCACACAGGAAACGACGCTGTATCATAAAGTAAACATAGGCACGACGATTATAATGATAAATATAGCACTGAAAGGAGAAAAAAATATACAAAACAAATCGCAATAGTAAATGGCAACAATCGGGACCTTCTGGATCTAGAAATCTGAGATTCAGAATTTAGTACACCATGGAAAAAGATCAAATTTCAAATAAAAAATAAGTCGTTAATCAAGTTAGACTTAAACAGACATATTTACATTTATTAGCAATAACCTTAGCAGTTTGTATAACTCTTCTAGTGAATGAATTAATATTTTGTATAAAAATAAACTCACACCCCGCTTTTGTTATGCTACCCAAAGTTATGTGTATCGCTGTACTGGTCATGGATATGCGTTATCTCTCTGGAGAGCGCCTTGTACGTCCCATTACATTAAAAAAAATCCCACTTAAAATATCCTTCGGGATCTTAGGATCCTTCGCAGCGGTTCAACACAGCTGAACGGCGGCGGGCGGCTGTACCGCGTGCGCGGGCGTCGGCCAGTCCTTATCCAGTTGGAACCGGTCTCGTGGTCGCAACTCGCTGCTGACGGAGTCTTCGTGCTGGACACGTCTTCGCTTCTCGTGCTCTGGCTCGGACGCGCCGCTAACTTGATCGAGAAGATCTTCGGAGCTAAGGTAAAGAAGGCTACTTAGTGTGAACTTAACTACTCATTTTACTAGGGAAATGCAGAAGCCAGTTATGACAAAACACAAAATATTGCACATAAAATAGTTTATCTAAACCTTTTTAAACTCTACCATAACATTAACTTTTATATTTAATTATATTTCAATTCAAATTATTTTACACTAGCGGACGCCTCTTCCACCCGCGTGGTTCCCGTTACCGTGGGAATACAGGGATAAAAAGTAGCCTATGTCACCCGGGGATAGTGTAGCTTCCCAACGGTGAAAGAATTTTTGAAATCGGTCCTGTAGTTTTTGAGTTTATTCGTTACAAACAT
Organism: Biston betularia; assembly: GCA_905404145.2. Lineage (NCBI taxonomy): Eukaryota > Metazoa > Arthropoda > Insecta > Lepidoptera > Geometridae > Biston > Biston betularia. The sequence goes on from FR989863.1 coordinate 3,998,637, forward strand.
ACAAATAACCAAAAATACAATATTAAATACTTAATCTTTCCTCTTTATAATAGTAGTGTAGACAAAATATTACCTATATTTAATTGTGTCGTGCTTATTTCTAAATAAATATAACAAATTGTAATAAGCACCATTTACATAATATGCAAGAATTCTTTGTTATGCCTGATCAAATTTCAACATTATAGCTCAGTTAAGTATACGTAAAGAACCACCGCGGTAACGGACTACCGCTGCCAAACAGTAATATACAGAGCTAACTAATGAGACTCATCAAATGTCTCAAAATAATAAACGGCAATTGTTAAGTACATTGCTTTGTTAATCAAAAGTTCTGGCTACCGATGCCATTGTCAGACGTAATCGCTTTCCATGACAAGAGCATCTTTACATTCCGACAGCATCAGTTCGTGACTAAATATGTATGTCGTAATTGAGATCCGGCTCGAAGGACCATAAAAAGTAAGTTTCAATAGCAAAAAAGTCTTAATTGATAGTTTAATACGACACGCTTAAAAACACTCTGTTTCGATTGCCATTCGCGTATGAGTTGACTGCGTCGTGTAATAGTGCACTTTTTCAAGTTACTTTTTTGTTCAGATTTTTAAAATTGTGCAAAAAAGTAACTTGTGTTATATCTTTAGTTTGCATACCGTATGGCCCGTGGCGCTGACAAGGGTATGAGTGCGCGTCGCATCGCTATCGCGCACGACGGATACGAGCAGACACTGCCGGCGGCGGACCGCGCGCTGCTGGACGCCGTGCTTGAGCTGCGGGCCCGCGCCGTGCGACCCGCTGCATCGCCACGTGACCCGCCCCGTCGGGCAACACTCTACAGGTACTCGCTAACGAACAACAGGGCATGAGCAGAGGTTGCCGACTGCGAACTGCTTGGTGCTGGAACTACGGTTCATCTTCTACAAAACTTATAAATAAAGATATACCTACTACATAAATAAAAGTGTAGTTTAGCGATGCCGCTGGTTTGATGTCTTACATTGAGCTGATGTGTGCAAACTTAGTGTGATCAAACATATAATGTATAATTGTATGCTTTGGTAGTATATTTTAATTTATGTATCTTGTTATTGCTAATCGTTGTGGAGCCAAACAAATAAATCTAGCGAACCTTGTTTTGGTTAGACAAGTTTTTTGGGGGCAGTAGAATACGGTATTGATATCCCCTTAGTAAGTAGTAGGTAAGTAAGAAACTTCTACAAAAGTTATCTAGATATTTGTGATACGTGTTCTATCATTGCCATTTGCCCGCGACTCATTATCCTACTGCTTTGTTACTCGTTCACGCAAAAACTACTGAATGGATTTTGATGGAATTTAGTATGGAAGTAGCCGAGACCCTGGATTAACACAATAAATGCTGCTTTTTACCCCGAAAACATGTAGCGGGTAATACCGCGGGGCACAGCTAGTATACACTAAGTTATTAAATACATTTCAGGGCAACACAACCGCCTCGTGTAGCGACCATCACGATCCCGTCGCAGAGGCCGTCAGCCCGGCTCGAGGAGATCAAACGCGCGCCGCTCTATAGAGAAGACTTGTCGGATGACGTGAGCATATTGTGAACATACAACCTAGTCTAACAACTAAAAATGTAGTAATAAAGTTCTTACCTATTACAAAAAAAAAGGAAGTCTCCACTGATCATCCACTAAAGCTAAGAAACAATCAAAATAACGGAAATAAGAAAAACTTCTTGAATCTCAAAACATCTTCAGACTCTAAAAAAATTATACTAACAAACACAATAAATAAAACTGTTTATTAAATGTCTCCAAGTAATAAGCGCCATAGCAGGGAAACAGACTTTACATTGTTACGTTGAAATAGTCATACATACCATCATGAGGGCGTCACGTTAGTCTCTTTACCATTAAGAAAGACTATCCGTTTAGCATATTCTCGAATACGATTTAGTTTTTTTTTTCAACTTATGCAGGGCGTGTATATAGTGGACAGTGGTAGTCGCGGCGTGTGGGCTTGGATAGGCGGATCGGCGAGCGCCACGGCTGCGCGTGGCGCGCTGGCGGCTGCGCGTGGGTTGGCACGGGTCAAGCGGCACGCGGCCGGCGTAGCGGCGGCGCGCGCGGGTCACGAGCCGCTGGAGTTCGCGGCGCTGTTCCGCGGCTGGCGCTGGTGCGATGCGCGACGCGACTCGCGTCTCCGCTGCGCGCGATCTGCAACGACCAAGCTTGATGCCGTCAGCCTCGCCGCCAACGCTTGGCTCGCTGCTGAGGTATGTACATCATGCAATCACATTACAGGCGCGCGCCAGGCGACACAGAAGTCATGAGCCGCTTGAATTTGCCGCGCTCTTCTGCAGCAGGCGCTTGGACAAAAGTGATGTTGCGTGAATACCATTATTTTGTTTTTTCGTTCTATTGTTTCTTCAAACTAATTACAGTGTAAGTAGATGTCTTTGTTTTTTTCTCTCTTATATTATTATACTTCCTACCAAAGTAGGATTTGACGGACGGCGGACGTGTAGGATGAAGATAGTAGGTTATGTATTAGTGTTCATTTTATACATTAGGTATACATTTTTGTATTCTGGTTTACTAACAAAAAGAAAAAAGTCACTGCTTCAAATTTATCAGCGTTTTACCGTATAGTAAGTTAATGTAATTATAATAATAGGTATAGAGACTTATAATTAGTGTATTTATATGTGAAGGCGCAGTTGCCCGACGATGGGTCAGGTTCGCTGCGCGTGTGGCGCGTGCGCGGCGCGGGGGAGCCGGCCGGCGGCGCTGCGCCGCTGGCGGAGGTCGAGTGTCCGCAGGCCGCCGCCTTCTACGATGGCGACTGCTACCTCGCGCTCTACACCTACCACGCGCCCACAGGGGATAATACTCTGTTGTACTACTGGATGGTGAGTAAAACATAATAGTATGTAGGATCACGAGTAAGGTCAAAGTCACTGCATAGCGCTGCCGCGTTGGCCGGCGGCGGCGCACCGCTGACGGAGATCGAGTGCGACTGTTAGCCACCACGGCCGCCATTACAAGTCGTGACAATTTGGACAAGCTTATCGATAATAATTTTAGCCAGCTGCATTTCATGGGGCTCTATTTTTATTCAAGCGTTTAAGTTTTCAAGTACAAATAAGTACGACTGTCAAAAATTCCTATCTCCAAAGTCGGCCTCGTTAGTAGGTATACGACTCATTCGGAATATTTAAAAATACAGCCTCAGACCCCATGAAGAAACATAATTGCCCCCTTAAAAATTTTACTGCTAAAGCTCTGAACCACTGAATGAATTCTTTTGTTTTTTAATATTAAAAAAATATAAGTGTTTAACCTGTAACCTACGTATAGCAGAACGGATGATCATCAGACTGCCATTGTTTACGACACGAGCTAGGATCTGATTTTTTGCTGTACCTACCTGCTTTCACGACTGTAGTGAGGTCGTGACTACAGTACTTAGTAGATATAGCATCGGTTACCGCTGTCAAATCAAATTAAAAAAATAGTGATTTTGACGCGATTTCATCATTTTCACGTGTGTTTTCAGGGCGGCTCTGCGCCAAATGATCTGAGGAATTTGGGTGCCAGAGAAGCCAAAGATCTCTATACTAAACTTGGACGTCTTCCTATTCAAGTACGTAAATAATATGTTACTACAATTGACGTGAACGTCAACAGACATTTATAATAATGTCAATTATTGCGTTGCAGGTGTGGATGTATCAAGGAAAGGAACCCGCGCACTTCTTACAGATTTTCAAAGGACGTATGATAACGTACATCGGTCGAGCAACTGACAATGACCGTGAGTCAACTTTTTGGATTTCTTGTATTTACCTACCTACTCTAGAATTTTCATAACTTTAATCTCCCTAACCCCAGAGCCGTAGCCTACCTCCATAAATTTACACTGTGGCAATCGCCTGCGTTAACTACAATATACTTAATTATGTATGTAATTGTAGGTACATACAACTTTATTGTAAAAAACTAAAAGTATTTTTAACACTTGTAAGGAATATTATTTCTGCGTATGTGTTTAACTATCACCGCGAACCAAGTTTACTTAAGAATAATTGACCTGTATTAAGCTTTTTATTAAATAATTACAACAATTACAAATACACTAAAAATTTATTAGAACTTAAAATAAATGAGAACTACTTATATGGCAGTACAATGGCAGCCTTATCGCCTAAATCGTCTATTGTTATTCCAGCGAGCGGTCGTCGCGTGATTCCTCCATCGCGGGCACTTATCCGCGTGTCAGGGCAGTATGCCCGCGAGGCGCGCGGCGTGGAGGTGCGCGCGGGGGCAGGCGAGGGCGCGGCGGGTGTGGGCGCGTGCTATGTGGTGCGCGAGGGCGCACGCTCGTGGGTGTGGTGCGCCGCCACCGCTACCGGCGACGAGCGCGAGATCGCCAAGAACATGGCTGCCACAGAACACGTTCTCGTCATGCAAGGTATGCTAGATTAGATAATAATATAGATTTCAGATATTATTATGAACTGGCCAGTAACACCTTTTTCTATCCTAAATTTTTTTAGGTAGAGGGAGCACGATCAGGGCGCTCTTACCTAAAAATGACTTTTTTATTATTTATGGAACTTGCGCTATAATCTGGCTACACACCAACTCTTATTTAGCCACTGTGTTACAGTCGCCTTGTTACCTTCCGCGAATAATGTAGGTAGGTATCTATCTATAGTAATTTTTGTCGAAGTGATGGTGCCACTATCTGTGATCTTTTCACCACACCACTAACATTTTTTTGGCACCTACCTAATATCAGTATTATCTTTAACATCAAAATAAAAACATACCTTCAAATTATATTTCACTGTTTTTTTCGGTACCAAAATTACCAATGTGTAGTATGAAGCGGCAGCCATTTACTTATGTAAATGGCTGCCGCTTCATATAATATACGTACTTACGCTTCATATACCTATGTACCTACTGTACTTTTACTATGTAGGTAGTTTTAGTTGCCATTTACACCAAAATTTTAATAAAATTTCGCGAATTCTTACCTTTAAACGTAACTTCTTTTGCAGGCAAAGAGAGTGCAGAGTTCTGGCGTGCGCTGGGCGAGCGGCAGCCACTGCTGATGGCAACGCCACCGCGCGAGGTCCCGCGCCCGCTGCCGCCACGCCTCTTCTACGTCGCGCTTGGACCGCCCGGAAATTATACCTGTGAGCTAATTGAAAAACTTCAGTGGCTCTAGTAGGTATAGAAAACTGCGGTTTCCATTAACTCCCAGCCAGAAGCGCTGTCCCAGCTTCCATACATTTTTATTTGATTTACATAGTACATAAACCTCGCTAATTGATATGCTGCCCCTTTAGATATTTACCAAGTTTACTAAATAAAAATAATAGTGCGTACATACACATTGTTACATATTATGTAGGACTGTAGGTGCTTGCTGTCTATTTTGACTTGGATTGCTTATGATTAATTGAAGTGGTTGTGTTTTTCTTTCAGTCGAGGAGATAGTGTCGTTCAGTCAGCTGGAGCTGGCGCCGGAGATGGCGGGCGTGCTGGACGCGCACGACGCCGTATTCGTGTGGCTCGGCGCGCACGCACCGCCACGCGCCAGGGATGAGCCGCGCGCGCTCGGCGCCGCTTACCTCGCACACGGTAAACTACCCTTCAATGGTTAGCCATGTTTGGCGAAATTACAGAGCTGTTGAGACTAACCATAGAAACCATTGACATTTCTTCCTTTCTTTTTTTCATTCTACCAATTATATAGGCAAAATTCGTTATACCTTCTAAAATTACTTGCCTGAATTTGACCTGTTTAATATTTGTTCAAATAAACCCCTTAATATCTAAATATTGGTTTGATCATAATACTTCTTCTTAGAAGAAAGAAAATAATTTTATTATGTGACACAACCGAACAGGCGAACACACATCACAATCACACATCGTTCGTTAGATACATACCTACCTACTATAAGCAATAATAATAATTTTAATCTAGTTTTATAAAAACACTACGTTTTTCGATTAAAACAAAATAAAATTTCTATCCGAATAAAACAAAAAAAAAGTTAACAAAGTATTAACAAAACTAATTTTTGAATCTAGAATGCGACACTAGAAAATAACCCGATTTACTGTACTAACTTTTTTTTTGTGTGATGTGGTGGATGATATTATATTATGAGATGGTATGTTTTTTATGTGTATTTGTACTAGTGTTATGTTATCCGTGGCTTTAAGGAATTTTTCATTATTCACACCCCACTTTGTTACAGACCCGGCAGCACGCGACCCGGAGACTCCCATCATCGCAATCAGCCAGGGCCGCGAGCCGCCACACTTTACCGGCTTCTTTCCGCATTGGAAGCACAACATGTGGAAGGTACCTATCAAACTTCATCGCAGCTGCAAAAGCGACAACCGCTACGCAATATCACCCCATACCTATAGGTACATAAGGTATGGGGTGCATTTTTTTTACTGGTGTTGACCACAGCTCTTTTAATGTTAAGTGACGGTGTGGTCGTATATGAAAAACACACTGGAATGGAACTGGCTCGCTGGCTACCAGAGCACAGTCAGGTGTTCAGCAACAGATTTCTAACTTGAGCTCCTTATTTCAACGAAATTATGCAACATTGCTATTACACAAAGGTTGTAGCATGATGATTTCATGATTGTTGTCGCACTAGGTAAGGTGTGCAACAACCTAACCAAGCCACTAAGCCGAAGAACGTAATTATACCTACAAACTTTTACTGTAGGACCAATCCCAAAATCGAGAAATGAAACGCGTATTCCGTAGAAAACGTCATTCACTTTCGACAAAAGGTTTGGAATAGTTTTTTTTTTGCAACATCAGATTTGGCACTATTGTAAAAGTTGTTCACAATGTTGTGTAGATTAACCTCCTTTCGTTTGCTTCCTATTATGTATGTTTAACCATAACCTTGAATTATTTGTGCACTCATATACCACAATACTATGTCTTCACGTGTAGGGGCATAAAACTTTTGGCGCCATCATCAGCGCGCTAGAAGGCAAAGCGATAGTTCAAAGTGGCAACAGCGCGCTACAGAGCGGCAACAGCGCCAACCGGTTCGACCAGTACGAAAAGTATCCGCTGAGCGTGCTGCGCGGGCCCAAGGAGCACCTCCCGCCAGATGTCGACCCTCTCATCAAGGAGGTAAGGCTCAATATGTTGAGACATAAGAATACTTCACGTTTAGATAAAAAAAAAATCAAAACTGTACATTTTATGGTAGATATAAAAGTTATATTCTATTCTATGAAAAGTACTCCCTCAGCGTCATTAGTAAGCCTCAAAAACATTTGGTACCCGCATTTTTAACTAAAAGTTGTTGGCTTTAGGCAATGATGATTTTTTTCCGATTGTGATAATGAATGATGCTCCAATAACCAACTTACCATTGAACCCTAGCTGATTTCACTTTACTAATCACTTTCTCAATAGTAATTTTAATGCAGAGTCTAACATGGCAACTTATAAAACTTTGTTAAATTTTCTATGAAAAAAAAATATCACTTATAATACCACAAGAGCTTCAAAATTATCGGGTATTTCCCGATAGGTTCGTTGCAAACAAATGAAGGAGTCAAGTTTTTCAGGTTAAAAAATCACGAGCGCGAAGAAGCGCGAGTGATTTTTTAACCTGAAAAACTTGACGACTTTATTTGTTTGCAGGGAACCTTGAGGGAAATGCCAGATAATTTTGAAGCTCGTGTGGTATTCGGGGGATTATTTTTCCGTCCCAAATGTCGGCCAATAGAATTGCACCATTCGACGTCACGTGGTACAACGAGAAAATTTTCAAAAAATTATCAGTATAATACCATGTAGGTTGTACCACGTGACGTCGAATGGTGCAATTCTATTGGTCGATATTTGGGTCGGAAAAATAATCATTGGAATATAAATATAAATAAAAACTAACGTAGTGCTGTAATGTTTTTGATAGCTATCGAAGATATTTTTCCGCAAATTTTCTTACCCTGTCTTGTGTAGGTAGTTGTTAAAGGTTTGGTTGTTTATAATGAATTCATGGTTGCATACCACTTGTGTTGATTTTGGAACTCATTTCACAGTAAATCAACTAAAACAATCATTTTTCAGTTGTATCTAACCCACGACGACTTCGTGGCCACACTCGGTGTTCCCTACAGCGAATTCCGCGGTCTCCCGGGATGGAAGCAGAAAGATATGAAAAAAGCAGTGGGCCTGTTCTAACCTAATTATAAAATTTTATTTATGCACTATTTTAAAACGATTTGAAGATTGTCAATCATTTCGACATGGTGTTAAATTTTATTCGTATAAAAGAAATTAAAGTTATTTTAACCCAATAATGTTATTTATTTTGTACTATAGCAATTAATAATTACATTTTGTTAATTATAAAATTAACGTTATTCATAATATGTCATGTATCACGTTAAAGTTATTGAGAAATAAAACGATATGTTTTTTTTATGTGTTTATTTTTTTTTCACAAATGTAGCCCTTATTAGCTAGGCGTTATTTTAATGATAAAATCAATTACTTTATACAATATACATTTTACTTATAAAACTCAATAAAATATTGGTTTATTTGAATGATATATGTACAATATAATCACTATTCATACATATTATATGCCTATTTGATATGAGGGGCCGAAGCCAAGGCACGCACAGGTGTCTGCATGAGATGCAACCCTACCTATAATCAAGATCACGATATCTGTTACGTTACATATCATAATAACAAAAAATATTAATTGTAACTAATTCAAAAAACTGTTAACTGTATGAAAATATGTATTAGCGAAAAGCTACTAGAGCCATTTGATTTAGAATAAGAAGCTAGCTAGTTAGGAACTTCTAATTATAGCGAGTTAAATAAAGAATACAATACGAGATGCGATTAATTAATAAATACTTTACATTATAATGATTTTATATCGATTTAATTGTTATGGGGACAATTTGGGAGTATTTCTAATCGCCAACGATTCGATATCAACGATGGCCGGGAAAAATACTCCCGAAAAATGTCTATCTACAAAATCAGGTTACAAAAATTATGCACAATCGATAACAATGTTATTTTAATTAAGATATCTATGGAAAAAATAATATAAACACTGAAATTTCCCAGTTACAAACGACATGTTAATCGTGTTATTTCAAATTTTCTTTGGTAATGACCATATCCAAACGTATGAGGTGTAAAAAAAAACTACGACACAATATGGAATGAAAGTAACATAAAAATGCAATAGCTGCCTAATAAAATATAAAATGCATTCAAAAAATAATTAGTACATCTACAATGACGTTACTGAACGAACACTTAAGTACGTTAATTTAAAATTCGTATTTCAGTTCGCGAATGAATTAGAGATTGAATCGAACTTACACCTAAAAAAGAAGCGATACGGCTCGGCGCGCGACAAACAATCGATGACCTATATTATATTAAATCCCCTAACATTTCACGATACTAAACACAACGTCACGAGAAAAGGGACCGCACAAATTAATTTAAATCGATATCAAAATATCGGTCACCGAGTCGATTGCGTCTGACGTCCACGCCGGTCGTAACTATTGAAGCGCAAGTGAGCCCAAGTCAATATAAAACTAACATAAACAAAACTCAACATGGCTTTAATTGGAGGAATGTAAACAATATTTTAAATGTATATAAACAGCAATGTTCAACAAGAATCGCGAGTAACAATGCGTCGGAGGCCTGGTTACCTTAGCACCACAGGTGTTCGCTCGCGCGCCCACTATCACAGTCCAGAGCCACTCGACATGGATCGGTCACCAAACCTTCTACACGTATATCTACATAAATATATTCGATATAAATAAACTGTAGCCTTGACGAGCCGCGAGTCGATACGCCAATACTTCTGGGATAGTCTGCACTAACTAACGTGAGGATTTTGTATAGCAATGAGTCTTACTTGAAAAGTGACGTTAGTAAGAATTGTGTAGTATTTTTTTGTAATGCCCAATTCTTAAATATCATTTGTTAATGTAGCATTTTTAAGTAAGACTTTAAAGTTACGTTGTCGGTCCCAGAGGCGATTAAAGTGGGCAGCGAAATTGGTTTCGGACATATGAAACCGGCGCCTTCTGCTGCTTGCCCGACATTTTCTGCAGTCAATATCGCGGCATAATGTATCCCACACAACTTCATTGCATATGAGACTTAATAAACGGTTACCCAATCGCAGTATTTCGTGTAACTTTGTAAATTGTCGACACAAACTTTGTACTTTAAAATCACTAAAAAGATTTATTGTACCTACATATTTATAATAAAATGTCATTAAACTTTTTTTTTTATTACAAAAACATGACATCACGTCCGTCATCGTAAACAAAATCGCGTGTTTGGGCAATTGGTACAGTTTTTACATTTCAAACTTTACACGTGTCATCAAACCATTGATGACACGTGTAAAGTCGCATCGTGTATTTGACGACATAACAACATGATCCCTGCACTTTCTAGTAAAAAATAATCACATTAATCTTAACTATTGCGAGCCACTGTACGTTAATTGGTTTCAAGGTACGCATTTTACTTCTACACAATTATAGAGAAAGCGGGTTTACTCTCGATATCACTTTTAGCCAAAAACGAACTTGGCATACCGCGATCATCATCGATGTGCCTCCTTGTACAAAATTTCATTCAAGAGTAATAATGTGTAAATCAAAAGTAAACCCGCCATGATAAAGTACTTACGATTAGGCCGAACAAATGTATAGCGTAACTACAAGCTCCATTTTCATAATTAATTTAATACAATCTACAAATTGATCGCAAGTACAGGAAGCCCTTTGAAGAGTCTTTTTTCTTTAAGTAACGTGGTTGTTTAATTCATTTGAGCAATATTTGGAAAAGTTTCTCTACATAATAACACACTTATGGCACTGTTCATTCGTTAGTTTGCAATGTTCTATGTTTAGTGTAAGATTTAGTGTATAATGAGATTGCAATGATAAAATCTAGTCAATTCCTGCTGTTATCTTTATCACAATTCATAAAAGAGTGTTGAAGAAGGGCATTAATTGGAACCACATACAAACAATATAGCACAAATTTTAAACAAAACCAACCAAAATTTCCTAGAAAAAATTATCTAAAAGTGGATTCAATTAAAGCCATAAGGCCTTATTTAAAAACGCTGCTTACAGTTAAGGCACAGAAAATGGCACGTGCCTGCCTTACACACTTGTACAACATTGAAAATATAGAATCGCTTATTTATCATAATAAATCGCAATCGGTAAAAATAAACAAGAACATTTTACTTCTCAATTATTTTAGTACCTTCATTTAATTATCACACTTACAATAAACTGTACGCTGATATCAGATTACTTTCGTATCCTAATGGATTTTATGTCTCAACAATTTATATGTATGTATATGAAACCTTGTTCGAATGTAATTGTAAATTATAGCAACTTGTCTACATTCGGTAACTATATATATATATATATATTATATATATACATAAAATTTGAAATGGTAAGATAGCGGTGCGTTATTTCCTGGACCTAATTAGTACTGCATTCTTAAATTTTATATTGCACAGACCTTAAATGACTTTTGTCAGTCTAAGTGCGGTCTTCAAATAAGGCCTTTAGTGTACAACAGTATTGTTAGTTCAGGACGTTCAGTGCAAATGGTGTGTATAAGTGTTATTATACTAATAAGCTGAGATGTTTGTTAAAAATCGAGATAATATTGCCATAAATACTGTCTTCTCACTTCTTTAAGAAGATAACATTATGGGTATTTCATAATCACACAATATTCGATGCTACAAGACACTATAAATATAAAATATCACTATACTTCACAGGTTAGCAACCGGAGCGAGGTCGCCATGATATAGGAGTATACCCCTACATCTCTCCCGTATCACAACATAAAAAATTCCTAGTCAATTTGGGTTATTTAAGAATAATAACATAATGAGGAGCCACACCGTTTAAATGTTAATTGGGCGTTTTGCACACTTATGCCATTTCTTAACATAATTACTAGTTTCAATTGTATTAACAGATGTAGTCCACGTTTTGATAGAACGCAATTATGCGACGAATCTGATCTGCGTAGTCTTTCCGTTCAGGGCTTCACTGATAAACATTGCTTAAAGTTAATCTATGCTTCAATGAGCCTATCTCATTTCCACGCGTTATATTTACACATCGTCGAAAAGTTGACAATGCATTGGCTAACTTTACGGTGGTTCGATTTCCATTCAAATAAATTTTTGCCATATATGGACTACTGGCTAATCATAGCTACTGGCTTGGTAATTTGGTCTTTATTTGCGGTAAATCACAATTGCTTGAATAAAGACGCAAATAAAGGCCAAAATAAATGGCAGTAGCTGTGATTTCACTGTAAAATTATGCTCCATTTGTCCATAAATGGAAAAATTTATATGTATGGAAATCGAACCCCCTTAAGCAATATTTTAAAGTATAGCCCTTGACGTGCGACTAAAATTTCCAATTATGACACTTTCATATCACGACATGTTTGATCGTAGATTCGTACGACCAAAATTCACCCGAGCTAGCGACGGTCGCGTACACAGACTTTTACTAGGACCACGTTATACACGCTTAGTGCAAACCACTGCAGACCGCTGTCTAACCAACGTGAAAGAATAATATAGAAATATATTTCCCTCTCTTTTACATTTGTCTAGACCACAGCTGCGAACGACAAATGATCGTAGACATTTATTTCCCGCTCTTTTATACTTGACCATTGCAAACCGCAGTCTAACCAACGCGATAGAAGAATGTAGAAATATATTTCCCTCTCGTTTACATTTATTGCGCCGCGGTGGCAGTTCGCTGTCTAGATAGTCTGTGGATAAGTACAAATTTCAGCTTAAAAATTTCACAGCTTGACTATGATATAGCATCCTTTTCACATGGAAACGAAAACAGATGCAGATAACAAGTGTAGTCAGACTAAAAGTATAGCACATTTCCCATACGTACGTGACCTAAAAAAAAATCACATGCCTATTTGTACCTACTACTAATTGCTCTTATGACAAAATTGGCTAAACACCATCATTAATGACGATGCGACCACGAAGCGTGCGAAATGGCAAAAAACAAAGCAACAATATTGTGAACTACATCAGAAATGATTCTACGCGTGGTTAAATTGCCACACAAACTTGAACTTTAGACGCAAAACGTTATTTGTTAACTTTATTATAAAATAAATGAATTTCAATAAAACGCGAATTAATTAATATCAACGCAAACTAAGTGTTAAAAGGAACCAATCCTTTACCACGATAACAATTATCCTTATGGGCTTTACTCATAAACATTGTGTTAAGTTAATAATTCTTAAAGTTTCATTTTCACATCATCGACGAAAACTTGACAGAGCACTTTAAGCATCAACTTAATTTTACATTTATAAGTAATGGCCTATATTTATATATTTGGGCAAGACCACTGGCACCATTGTTTAACTATTTTCATGACTGTCAGCTTATAGCCACAATAGCACCTATTCTACATAGTAAAGAGTACAGGCCAGTGGTCCCGCTTAAACACTAATCAAGTAAAAATATAATTAACTCGTCATAAAACGCTTACAAACAAGTAGTCAAATCCCTCGCGAAAACGTGTAATTTTAATATGTGAAACATTACTCCCGTAAGTACAAATTTATTTATTTATTAAAACAAAATCGACCGCAGCCGCGACACCGGTCGTTACAAAATTTTGGACAGAACACGCTAAAGTTACGTAAGGACTAGCTAAATTATACAACCGAAATAGGTACAAAACGGTAATTAGATTCAGAGTGAATGAATTTCGTTAAACAGATCGATACGCGGTCTAAGGACGCCGTCACGCTTCATTCGCCAGCGTGAGGCGTGGCGACGAGTGGCGTGGCACGCCTCGAGCAACCAAAAACTTACTGGCGCGACGGTAGTTCTCTGGCGCAACGGCAGTTTACTGGCGCGACGTCAGTTCTCTGGCGCGGCAGCGACGCGCGGTTGCAGCTCACTGGCGCGGCAGCGACGCGTTGGCCGGTAGCGTGGAGCTTCGCTGCGTTGCGTTCATGTACGCTGACTTTAGGTTTGATCGCATTGAGTCCCTGAAAACGAGGGACTATTAAAGAGAGTTACCAAGCGGGCATAAGTCCTATCTAATGATCGCGCGATCAAATAATAATTTTTCGTTTTACAAATGTTCAATATTAAATGATAATACTAGCATTTCTAAATTTATTTATTTAATTTTGTCTAGTCATATATATACCTATACCTATCACATATGACCCCATTCAGGTATGGCAATGCTATGGTTTCCTCCCGGTTTTCCTTCACTTCCACAGAACAATCATCGCTATAAAATAATATCGTTATGGAGTATGAAATATTGTTATGAAGTCGCGTACTTGCAAAGTGAGGTCGTAGTCGGTGCAGGCAGACACCACAGCAGCTGCAGACAGGTCAGCAGCACCGGCTCGCTAGTGTTACCTTGGCGAGAGCTTGGTGTGCTCGTGGTTGTGGTGCGCGGCGCGGTAGCCGTACCGCTGAACGCGGCGCGCCAGTCGCGCCACCCAGCGGCGCTGCTCGGCGGCACCGGCGGCCAGCAACAGCAGTTCTCGCGCGCGGTCCGCGTGCAGCTTGCACGCGGCCACCCCGTCCCCCTCGCCCACATGCTCCGCGTGAATCTTCATGCGACATCCTGTAACACGACAAACCAATTTCGATTTTAAAGCGGAAAAATCGAAAATTATTTTCCAAAACTTTCCAAGTTTGAAAATAGTGGTGTTTTAGTTAAAAATACAAATTATGATAATACCAATGTTACGAGTCACTTCAAAATTTTAAATACGTCATTAAATGAGTTTTAAAAACACTGATTACATGTCAACACAAAAATGTCAAAATAAGGTATGTCAATATAAAAAAATATTGTCAATATAAAAATACTGTCAATATAAAACACTTTACAGTTCTTAAAGCTTATTCCTTGTTGTTTTAGTAGTATCGGCAGTATTGGGAGACCGTCTTCCTATCTGGAAGTCTTACAATATTCTAAGCCAGTGGTCGGCCCGCGGACTGCGTGTTGCCGACCACTGTTCTAAGCTGTTCGTTTTGCCGATGCCTTTAAACAGTGAAGTAAGAGACAGCAAAAAGAAACGTGAGAATAACTACCTGTCCGAGAGTTGATTATATAGTATGACTGGTGAGACACCTATGATACTCGAGGACGAAAAAAATAACATTAAAAATAAATATTAACTGACTACGAGGTAAACTTAACCGAAAGTTATGTAATTAATTATGCAACGCATGGACACCGCGCGGACGCATGAGCTGGACATTGTGAGGACGCTCGCGCCGACGACGGGGGGGCAAGCACGCACTTGTCGCGTGATCAAAACATCGTTATCGCGAGTGTATCCACGCTTCATTTATTTGGGGCCAAAAATTAAATACCTAATGTTTTAAATAATTATAACGAGTACCAAGTACTCTCCTTCAGTATCGTAGGTGTCTCACCAGTCATACTGTATATGATGTCATATTATTGAAAATGTGTGAAATCTATCAATCCGCACTAGACCAGCGTGATGGACTACCGCCTTACACTTCACACAATGAGATGAACAGTGGGACAGATTATAATAAAAGTACTGATTCGCAAGCGTGTTTTGTAAGGATACTGTCTGGTAATCAATCAGGGTATATATATACAATATACATATGGCATATAAGGTTGTGTACTCACGCCTGCACTCGTACGCGTGCGGTGGACGGAACATGTGCCAGAGCGGGCGCGTGCACACCTCGCACGCGGTCGGGATGTGGTACGTGATGGCCACCAGGTCGTGGCCCTTGTGCTGCACCGTGTTACCTACAACACAACCAATTTGATATGTCATTCGCCCAGCAGAATTAAAACCGGCTCAACATTTAATATGCAGAAAAAGGAAATGTTAGTGTTAGCTGTGCTCTATCAATTCGTAATGAGTGTTTATAACTTCAACTGTAAGTTTAATCATATGTTTAAAATTTTCATAGTTTTTTGTGCGAGATTAAGACCTGGTGATAAACATAATTATGTGTTCAAGTCGCGAAAGTTTAAAAATAACAAATTTAAGTTTGTAATCGTAACAAAGCATTTTTTTTACAAATAATAAACTTTTTTTTTTTCCTTTACTTGAGCTGCAAGACCTTCCTTGCCAAATTTCAAGATTCTAAGTCTAACCAAATTTCAAGATTCTAAGTCTTGCCAAATTTCAAGATTCTGAGTCTTGCCAAATTTCAAGATTCTTAGTCTGGTCAAATTTCAAGATTCCAAGTCTTGCCAAATTTCAAGATTCTAAGTATTGCCAAATTTCAAGCTTCTAAGTCTTGACAGACAGGGTCAGACAGACATGATTTTTTTCTTAATATACGGAACCTAAAGGTAAAAAAATATGTGTGTAGTTACTGGCGTGGTCGGCGGCGTCTTGCGGCGCGTCCGTCTCGCCCGGGCGGCGCGCTTCACCCTCGCCCGCGTACAGCAGTTGGAAGATGCGCGGGATGTCCTTCGCGTCCGCGCGAATAACGTCGCCCTGGGTCACTGATCGCACGTGGAACACTTTACTGGAAACAACGAAACAACAGACGAATATTAACTTTTAACTGTTTCAGTAGGCTGGAAACAAAATTCGTTTTATAGCAAAAAACCAAAAAATACTAGATTTAAACCAGGACTACAATGTCTAAGTTTGTTACGGTCAAAATTAATACCACGATTTAAACCTGACATTATTAAAACCAAATGTTTGCTCTGTGTCTGGGTGTACTATATGTATTATAAGTATGTATTTACAAAAAAAATAATTTACGTATTCTATCAGTTATCTGACTCCCATAGTACAAGCTTTGCTTAGTTTGGAGTCAAATGGCATTGTGTAATGTCCTACGATATTTATTTATTTATTATTATTACTAACCTCAAGTCTAATATCATGAGCGGATCAGTCGTATTCTGCTTGTCTTGTTCCGTGTTGTAGAATATGATCTTCTTGGAGGACACGACGACATACTGGCGCTTCCAGCCGTGGCGGCGGATGTTTTGCTTGAAGGGCACCGAGAGCCAGCCTTCCAGGGTTTGCTCCGTCTCCCCGTCTTCCGCGTCTGCTGAAGACTGGGATGCAGTCTCGCTGGTCAGCGCTGCCAGTTTCTCTTTTAACTGCTCGATTTCCGCATCTTTACTATCCACCTGATAAATAACAATACATAAATTTACAATTTAAAAAAACTGACTCCATGACCCTCAGGCCAACTAAACGCAATGTTCCAATGAAACAGCGAGGTATCGGAGTAAACGAAAATATCATCGATGTAAGTATACAATTTTTAAATTTTTTGAAACCCGCACGATCGATTTCGATAAAATTTATATGGAACCTCTGAAGTATGATCTACCGAGCAAACAAAGAATCATCGAAATCGTTTCATTATTGACGGAATGATCGCATAACATACATACAGTTATATATTTTTTGTTTTGTCTGTGTTCGTGAAGTGTGATGTGTTTTAATTTAAAATAAAAAATGTGAGTCTTACCTCCATGGCGAGCCGCATCCTGGTGGTCTGCTCGTCGAGCAGCTGTTGCTGCGCGTCCTGCAGGTCGCGCTGCAGCTTCACCACGTGCTGGTCGAACTTCTCCTTCTCGCGGGTCAGCTCCTGCTGCAGCTTGCGGTAGTCCTTGTCCTTGCGCACGGACATCTTGCTCTTGTTCTTCGTGTTAGCAGGGTTCATGTCCTTTCTGACAACATAATAAACGCAAATTAGGTTTTTTCCTTTTTTTTTTACAATACTATAATATGTATTGTCCCACTGGAGGGTAAAGGCCTCCCTTCCCTCCTTTCATCTTTCTCTATCTTTTGCAACCTGAGTCCATTCTTTCAAACAGGTGTCAAGTTCATCCTTCCATCTCAATGTGGGCCGTCCAGGAGGTCACTTGCCATCTTGAGGGAACGACTGTCGTGATTTTAGCCCTACGATCTCCCGACATGCGCCTAACGTGGCTGGCCCAGTCACACTTTAGGAAGGCGGTTTCCTAAGCTACATCAGTTATCTGAGTCATGGAGCGCAGTATTGTGATTTTTAATTTGTCTACAAGTTATAGACAATATATGTAAATAATTATAATTACAAAAAAAATACACAAAAACTCAAAAATACACTTTAAACAAAAACATTTTTAAGGCATGAAGTAAATTGAAATAATTATAACTTAAAAATCATTTTTAGTGTTGGAGCGAAACGCGCGGTGTCGTGTGTGCGCGGGCGCGTTAGCGGTGCGAGCCATAAATAAAGTACAAGTCACCTGTTCATGATCTCGGCGAGCTTGTTCACCGCCTGCTGTTTGAGCATGATCTCCGAGTTAAGCTTCTTGTTGAGGCGGTCCACTTCCTCTTGAAGCCGCTGGAGCGTCGCAACGCGCTCCGCAAGCGCTGTGCCACTTCGACGCAACTCGTCCACTTCCTAAAAACAGAACAGGATTTATATACACAGAACTTCGTACAGACCACAAAGATGGTATAATACATAGGAACCATGTTTAATGCGCAATTGCATGAAGTTATTGATACGCTCGGTTGTACATACCCCCGCTATCATAATATCCTATTCCATATAGTAATGACAAACTGAAAAACAATACATCAGAATTCATGGTAAGTTAAAGATCGAAAATCAAGAGTTTTAAAAAACTGACTTTTGTTGTTGTATTGAAATAGCAGATTGTTGCCTTTTAGTCCGGGTGGCAGCGTTGCAAATACAAAAGTTATAGTAAGCCGGCTAATATTGATACTGATAGTAGATCTCATATGGCTAATAAGTAAACCGAACGTCAGCTGCCTAGGTAGCGGTGGGTTTGGGAGTGGGAGGTCGTGGAAGTTGTAAAAAAAAATTTAAAAAAAAGTGATAGTACGCCGGCTGAACCCCATTTTCATGAATAGTTGACATCATACTGAGTTGAAAAATAGTCGTCAGCTGCATGGAGGAGGGTGGATTATGCGTCAGCCGATCGCATGAACTTGTAAAAAATCGCGTAAAAAAAAGTCATAGTACACCGGATGAAACTTAAACTAGCTGATAGTTTATATAATTTAAAGTACGAAAACAGCAATCAGCTGCGTGGGTAGCGGTGGAAAGACCGTCAGCCGATGCAGTAAAGGTTGGAAATATTGGAGCATTGCTACTTAATGCGGTTTCCTTTTAAACACGAATTTCGAGGTAGATTCTGGCCTTGCTTGAGCCCATAACACGACCTTCGGGCTACCTAAGCCTCTTTCCTTAAAATTAATTAAATTGATTATAATAAAATGTATTTATTTGTTTATGTATTTATTTGGGTATATGTGCGAGTGTGTTAGAGAGGATGTGTGGATGTGTGTGTGACTATTGACGACTAGTTGTTTTTCTTATATTGCTTATAATATTGGTCTTATCTGGCTCTCGGTGTCGTGGCAATTTAAAGTAAGAGGGTATTCTTTCAGTTTATTTTTACAATTATGTCTGTTTTTGTCTAATAGGTTAAGCAATTTATATAGCTATTAGAAAGAAATGCTCCTAGGTAACTATAGCATCTCTGCCCAAGTCTCGTTTTACTTAGAGGTAGTTCCCATCTTTGCGTGCGCGAAATGCTATCAGTCCGTTGACGTTTGATTTGTAAGGGAGCCGATTTGTGAAATCTTAAAGTACAGTACTTAATAAAAAGTTGCCGAAGCCCGAGTTCCTTGGTATCCTTTTAGAGGTCATCTGTAAGGTACCGGAAGGGCTTTTCGTGAGCAATTTTCAAAATGAGTCTGAGCTCTTTCAGCTTTAATGAGGTGTGTACTGCAAGCCAACCCCTATGATCTGATGCAATAAATCTGTAATGATTTACATAGTTAAATTAATTCCTCTAGGAATGCGCTAAAGTATTATCGTTAATGAACCTTTACGATTAAGTATGACTCTTATAGAACTTGAGTCTTACTAAAGATACTACTACTAGAACTGTTCCTTAAGTTTATTATTAATTCTTGTTCACAAATATTGTCGAAGTGAACATTTCGCTCCCAGTCTTTTTTCATAATATTGTTCAGAGTGATTCACGACTTTTCTCCAGTAATCCACAGATGCACGCAGATGCTGCTTTAAAATTTTAAGGGCAGAAGTTTAGGTAGCCCGAAGGTCGTGTTATGGGCTCAAGCAAGGCCAGAATCTACCTCGAAATTCGTGTTTAAAAGGAAACCGCATAGTAGCAATGATCCAATATTTACAACCTTTACTGCATCGGCTGACGGTCTTTCCACCGCTACCCACGCAGCTGATTGCTGTTTCGTACTTTAAATTATATAAACTATCAGCTAGTTTAAGTTTCATCCGGCGTACTATGACTTTTTTTTACGCGATTTTTTACAAGTTCGTGCGATCGGCTGACGCATAATCCACCCTCCTCCATGCAGCTGACGACTATTTTTCAACTCAGTATGATGTCAACTATTCATGAAAATGGGTTTCAGCCGGCGTACAATCACTTCTTTTTAATTTTTTTTTTACAACTTCCACTCCCAAACCCACCGCTACTTGGGCAGCTGATGTTCGGTTTACTTATTAGACATATAAGATCTACTATCGGTATCAACATCAGCCGGCTTACTATAACTTTTTTAGTAGCAATGCTCCAATATTTTCAACCTTTACTGCATCGGCTGACGGTCTTTCCACCGCTACCCACGCAGCTGATTGTTGTTTTCGTACTTTAAATTATATAAACTATCAGCTAGTTTAAGTTTCATCCGGCGTACTATGACTTTTTTTTACGCGATTTTTTACAAGTTCGTGCGATCGGCTGACGCATAATCCACCCTCCTCCATGCAGCTGACGACTATTTTTCAACTCAGTATGATGTCAACTATTCATGAAAATGGGTTTCAGCCGGCGTACAATCACTTCTTTTTAATTTTTTTTTTACAACTTCCACTCCCAGACCCACCGCTACTTGGGCAGCTGATGTTCGGTTTACTTATTAGACATATAAGATCTACTATCGGTATCAACATCAGCCGGCTTACTATAACTTTTTTAGTAGCAATGCTCCAATATTTTCAACCTTTACTGCATCGGCTGACGGTCTTTCCACCGCTACCCACGCAGCTGATTGTTGTTTTCGTACTTTAAATTATATAAACAATCAGCTAGTTTAAGTTTCATCCGGCGTACTATGACTTTTTTTTACGCGATTTTTTACAAGTTCATGCGATCGGCTGACGCATAACCCACCCTCCTCCATGCAGCTGACGACTATTTTTCAACTCAGTATGATGTCAACTATACATGAAAATGGGTTTCAGCCGGCGTACTATTACTTTTTTTTTAATTTTTTTTTACAACTTTCCCGACCTCCCATTCCCAAACCCACCGCGGGTGCGCCAGCTGACGCTCGGTTTACTTATCAGTTATTCGAGATCTATCGAACAAGATAGCAATGGATCGGCGTAAAATCACTACCTAAAATGCAACGCTGCCACCCGGACTATTTGTTTAGATGTTGAATTTTGTGTATATGTATAGGAAAACTTATGGTGTGAATAATAAGTCTATATACCTTCCGCTGCAGGTCGATGGTGGCGCGGGACTCGTGGTCCCGGTCCCGTAGTCCTTGCAGCATGGCGTCCCGCGCCGAGAGCTCGCTGCGGTGCGCGGCCGCCGCGTCGCGCATCTCTAGCTCTTTCATAGTTTTCTCCTTCTCAAGCTCGCCCACTGTCTCCTCGGCTATCGATCTGCAACGGAATTAATGCTGATTAACAACAGAATAGCTGCAAATACAGAAATACGTACCATTTTTTTTATCATGACAACTGTTTTTGTCATGATGGAACACGAAATAAGGGCACAGCTTAGTCCTAGTCAACTCTTGACTATGCTCGAATAAATAATTTTGTATTTGTAAAAAAGTGACCACTACTATTTTACAATGGCCTTGTTTCAGATTAATAAGATATGATTTATTCGTAAATATTGTTTCCGATTTAACGCGCATTACTCGCTCATCTCCTGTTGGTGGTTCTATGACTCGACAGCACTATAGCTGGTTGGTCTTCACCTGACAAGGATTTTGAATCGGGTCGCCTGGCCTTGCCTGCGTAGCACACGAGTGATAAGTTTTTCCACTCGCGAAAACAAAGAACAACGTATCCATATTCTAGTTTTTTCACGTTTTATAACGGGAGAAAGACAATTCTGCTGTCGGTGACTCTGGTCCTTCGAGCTGCATTAGAGTTAGTGTTTTGTGTTGTGGTTAGTTTACCTGGCGATGGCCTCTGAGTCAGCGCGCGCGATTGCCAACTGCAGCTGGTGTAGGAGCTTGGATCGCTCCTGCTCCAGGTCGCGCGCGGCCCTGCCCCCCTCTTCCATCTGCGCGCGGAGTTCGTTCGCTTGCGCGCGGTACACGTGCGCATAGTGCTGCTCGCTTTCCAGCTGCGAACGCAGCTCTTCTCCCTACGTAACATGATAAACACTTTTTTAATAAAATATAAATTTTCCGGTAAAGTTTCAATGCTCTAACTGGATCTGATCTAAGTTATCTGTCTCCCATAGTACAAGCTTTGCTTAGTTTGGGGTCAGATGGCGCTGTGTGTAATGTCCTACGCTATTTATTTATTTTATTATTAATTTACTTTGAAAAAATAACGATATTTTCTTTTTCCTACTAATGATGTATCTGTTTGTTGTTATTACAATCTAGCCTAGTTGAGACTAATAAGTAATTTTAATATAACTTAAATTGCTAAGTAGAGTCTAATCTACTAGCACTAGTACTAGCACTACTACTAATCGCGTACTTTCTACTTTGTAAACAAATAAAATGTCGTTCAGGGATAGTGGTTCATTTGATAATATCGCATAGGCGAGCTAAAATGTCGCTCTTCACAATAACAATGAACATATTTCTATGAAATCAAACCAGCATCCACATAATAATTGTATAGTACGATTTTATATCTGCAACACTATTAGCGCCACTTGAAGATGACCAGGAAACTGTAAACACGAGTACAATATCGCATTCCTGTATATTAATGGGTGTCAAGATCATTACGGGAATGTTTTATTGGCGTGCCTCTATCGCCAAGGCCTGAAGTCCGATCAGTGCTGCCGCATGTTCTAATGTGGCATATAAATGTACTATTTATGTGAGTATTGAGTATTTACTGTTTTCAGATTTTTATGTACTTGTAGATGAGTTATTCTGCTATAACTTCTAAAAATATAGAACTTATAACTATGAGAAAAGTTCCACTTTCTATAGGTTAACATATTATGCAGACGGTCATCTCATTAGATTTATTTATTGAACTTAATGAAACAACTAAAGCAAGCAGTTATAGAAAATATCTTTGCTTGACAATGGCAGTTAAAGTATAGTTTCAGTTTCGTGTTCATTTGTACTTTTTACTTAGTTTAAACTGTATTATATTATAAATAAATAAATAAATATCGCAGGACATTACACACAGCGCCATCTGACCCCAATTTAAACAAAGGAAAGGAAGTGAAATAACTGATAGAATACTTAAATCCTTTTTTTTTTGTAAATACATACAGTACACCCAGACACAGAACAGTTTCGTCCTGGGTGGGAATCGAACCCACGCCCTTCAGCTCTTGAAGCAGACATTTATCAATGAACCAACAGTGATGTCAAGTGTCTATTGAAAATCTAGTATGAATATATTAACAAAAAATAATTACACATAATAGTACAAGGTTCTTAACTCAGATGGGCAAAATAGTATCGCGCATCTAAGAAAGCAAACAAACTTACAAATTGTAATTTGTTTTTATTATTTATCAGCTAATGAAACACTAGGAGTCTCAAAGATAGGTATAGGACCTCTTTACTTCCAAGAATATTTATCAAGTATTGATAAAGCATCTGTGTATACTTTTCTAGGAAAGAATGTCTAACCTTATACTTATATGTTTCATAAATAGGATCTATTGAATACAACAAAGAGGATTATATCGTTAATGTCGAGATCTATGTGATATTCGTGATGTTACACGATTTGACGTGAACTCATAGATCGGTGATTAGTCTGGTTATGTAATCAATAAAATTGTACAAAATTTGAAGATCGTTATATCAAGTTTTTATAATCCTTATTAGCATAGGCACGCGGTTTTAAACAATAACCCGTTGAAAATGTTTTATTGTATATATTTGTACACAGCGAGATATTTCTATCTATAAAAGGAATCTCAAAGTTTGTGTCATAAATATCAAGGTCAATAATGAATACTTTTTCGCAGTTGGTGTTCGCGAGGCAGCGAGAATGCAATATACATAATGTGTTTATCATACCCCATCTAGAAATATACCTACCGTAGCCTTACGTGAACATATTTATGTAAGCGCTCACTGTGAACCATCGGCGGTTGTTATTACGATAGGCTAATTTGTTATTCATCTCCATTTTTCTGAAGAACAATTAGACAATTGTACATTTTTAAATGGTTCGCGGTAATTTTAAAACTCGATCATAGAATAAATATAAAACCTACTAAATCTACTAACGTAACGTACGTGAGCGATTGAAACGGTATAATTCTTTGAAAATGTATGAATACATTTTCTATTAATTGAGTAAATCACATCGTTATTACCAGTGCGGTTTACGTGTGGTGACATGGTACGAAGTCGAATATTTGTTTGTTTGGGGAGGTCTGCGAGAGCGGCGCACGCGCAAGCCGCTGAGGTATCGCGCGTATAAGGCAAATGTTGTGGCGCACGTCAATGTGTGCATGTTTGCGAACGACAATGACTCACTATGTCGTAATGCTGGAGGACAGTCTATTTCGGCGCGATGAGATTATGATTAATTCACAAGAAACAGTTGGGGAACTTGTTAAAGTTTATTCCGCGCTATGCGCGTCCATGTTTATAATTTACTTAGATAAGATATAACGGTAGGATGTGCTGACTGCCACTTCTCCATTCAGCGTTCCGATAACGCTACGCAACTTTCTAGATAACGTTTATGATTAGCTGCTGTTTATGTTTCTCTTCGTCGTTGTTTCTAAAGTATATCGGAATCTGATTCTTATCAATCGATCGTTTGTAATTACGGTAGGTCAGCGGGATAAGTTTGTAAATATGACCTCAGCGTCTTCAGCGCAATGACGGCACGATGACTGTATCAGTCTACGAATACATAGTCATACATTGATTTTGGAATAACAACCCAAGGTGCGAGATCGCGTCGTAGGCAGCGCGGCCTGTGCCACGTCATATGGAACGGTACTCGGCGCGAAATCACCGTGAAAATACATGTAAACAGCTTCGATGGATGACCCACTTTAAACATTTAGGTGATTTTCTTCAGTAAGAATTAACTCTATATTTGTATTTGACCACTAACTCTGGAGCCGCAGTCTTCGGTATCCCTCGCCTATCGTAAATGCCGATTAATATGAGACTTTGAGGCTCACGGGTAGTCAGATGTAGGGATTCATTTCGTAGTTGTACATGGAAGAAGAGGAAACGTTTGCAGCATTGACGGTGTAGGTACTGCCGAAAGGTAAATGCTAGCAGAGTACCTCAGATATCAATGAATTGTACTAAGTACTTTGCAGAAATTTAAAAAAGGAAAGATATGTATGAACGGGCATAAGATACGTCGAAAAGAAGTTCCGACTTCGCAGCCAGGGCTCTATGTATTCAATGAACTTTCTTTTTACTGTAGTAAAAATGTTAGCGATTTATTTCATTAAGTGGCGAATTACGCGCACGATAATGTGATGAGACATATTCTCGTTTATCTGATGTTAAGTGACAGTGTGGTCGAAGATGGTAAACATATGAAATGGAACTGGTTCTCAGGTGTGGCTGTAGAACACACCATTATGTGCGTCGCGGCAGATTTTTAACGTGATGGTGGTAGGAAGCCAGCCGAGTACTAGAAAATACCTACCACTATGCTAATCTAACAACTGACGGCACCCATACTTCCTTAACGCAAAAGATAAGCTTGATATAGTCAGTGCGCGAGTAACTACGCGCGAGAAGTCTCAGAATTAAAATCTTCCAAGGCAATCACAGAAGTCGGAGCATGAATGAGCGTTATTCCAGCCAATGAGAAACTAAAGCACTTACGTCACCTCCTACCCCAGTCTAATAACTTGAGCTTGTGAATCTCGTTAGATGACGTATTTCGTATATACTTCTAATTAAGTCTCTATGACATGATTTACTCTTGACCTTAACTTACTTCGGTGACATTGACTGCATTAAAGATTTGTTTGTAATGAGAAAGAAGAATGTAGGCACAGATTAGAAAAAAATTGTACAAAACGATGTTGTGTAGAAAATAAGGTACTCCTTGGTCCTGCCCATTTTCGCCTGTCATACACTAACTACACATACATAAATACATCAAGGTTGTGTGCTTCTCCCATCTTCACTATGCATTGTTATGTCACCATAACGTTTTTTAAATCTGTAAATGTAGGTGAGTCCTGCAAGCCAAATGCTATTACACACTTGACAATCTTTTTAATGATGATAATATTTATAATGACTATGTAACTAATTAATATTCTAATTTTAATGTTCAGCTAATTAATTTGAAATTTGATTTAATGAATAAAACGTTCTGTAGCTCTAATTATATTTTTTGCCCTAATGGGGTCGTTTGGATTAGGTATAGCAATGTTATATTTTATAAGTCCTGCACCTGTACATAATTATGCTGCAATAAATGATTGAGTATCGAGTCTGGTTGAAATCACTTACCCTGGCGAGATGCATATCGCGATCCGCAGCGGCAGCGGCTAGTTTCTCAGAGACATCCTGTAGCGCAGCGCGTACGGCCACCAGGTCGCGCGCGCGCGCGTCGCGCTCGGCGGCCGCGCCGCGTGCCAGCGCCTCCGCCGCCGCCGTGTCGCCAGCCGCAGCCGCCCGCGCTGCCCGCTCTTGTTCCAACGCAGCCGCTAGACCGATCACCTGCAACGTCCACCCACTCGTTATTCAGATCCCCATCAATCCTGTTTTTATAAACTGTCCCACTTCACAGCTACATGTTTTACCATGACAAGAATTATGTACGTATATCTATAAATTTGGAATATTTGCCATCTTTAAAACTGTCCCAAACTTGAGTGTCAAAAAATACGACCAGCTTAAACCTCATCCAAGCCTGCCCAAAGTGTCTTGTTTTTGGAGATGCGAGACAGACAGTGAAGCCTGCGTCATACGAGCACGGCCAGTATGGTCGCAAAGTTCAAGGTAATCTCTATATTGCAGACTTCAATGTATGCTACTGCATCTGCCACCACAAACTTTAGCTGGTCACATAATAGGTTGATTCTTCAGACTGCATCCGTCTGGAGCAGACTTTTTGTTATGAATTGATATTTCTCCCAATATTCTGACACAGTTGAATGTATCACATTGACGGGCAGACTTTCCCATGAACTCTATTCAGAACAAAAATATGGCAAATAAACATATTACTGTCATGAACAACCATATACATGTAAAACAGTGATGCAGCCAATAGTCATACAATAGATTATAGCACCATGACTAGCCCTGTTTGCCTGCATTCATGGTCAACAACATTTTTGCCTGACATAAAACTAACAAGCTATTAAAAAAAAGGAAAGAACAATTCAAGAATTCAACATCTTTAAATTTACTTATTAGTTGGTGGGCAAAATATTTTTTTAAGGAATATATGTATCAGTGTTTTCTATATGTTAAATGATTTTTTAGATAGTTATTAAGCAACAATCTTCCTCAGTTTAAAAAAGCACAAAAAGATATATCATATATGCCACTGCAGAATATGTAACAATGGCTTCTGTAAGATATTCAAGGATCTGGGTGGGCGCAGGAAGCAGGCATGAAAATAAACTGCAAGGGAGGTGTCAGCGCAGGACGTATCAGTTTTATGTTGTTTTTTTAAAATAGCCATTTAAAAAAAAAAAAAACATGTAACATGTAACAAGTACAAAGGATTTGGGGGAAAAAATGGTGCAATCAGTAAAATGACAGAAGGTCCACTATCGACGGCTTCACCTTCTCGGTCTCCTGGCGGTGCTCGCCCTCCAGTTTCTGAAGGCGTTGCTGCATCTGGCGGTAGTCAACGCTCAGCATCGACATCTGGCGGTCTTTCTCCTGGCAACCCGCCTCCGACCGCTGGCGCGAACTTTTCTCCTCGTTCAACTTATTCTGTAGAGCTGTCGCAAAACACGAACTTACAGTGCAACTCATACTTCACACGCCGAACGAAACACACAATATGGCTACATGTAAAGTGAAAGAATACAATCAAGACATTGAAACAATGATATGAGCATGTAGGGAATATGAATTTCTACAAAACACGATGAACACGGATGCGTAATAGATAAATTAGCGAAGTGGACAATACCTTTGAATATGTTTTCCAATACTCCTGAGGCATGCAAAAAGTAAGGATTTCGGAATGTATACAATATCGGGAAACTCGGCAATTTAGCATAGTTCGGCGAAAGGATATTTAGCGCGAGCTTTACTTCGGAAACGTAATAGTGAAAGCGGCTCACCTTTGACCAGCTCAAGATTGGCCTCCTGCTTGGAGAGCAGCTGCGAGCGCTGTGTGTCCTGGTGCGCACGCAGCTCCTGCTGGTACAGGTGGTGTGCGGCTCGCAGCTCGTGCGCCAGCCCCGCGCACTCCTTCTCCAATGTCGATACGCGCTCAGTCAGCTGCCGGTTGTCGGACATCATCTGCGCGAGCCGCGCCGACGACCGCTCCAGCTCCGTGTGCGCTGCGTTCAGCCGCGCCGTAGCCTCCGCGACAGCGGCGTCTGACCTCTGCTTAGCCGCCTTCACGGCCGCCACGTCGTCGGCTAGCGCAGCCCGCTCACGCTCCAGCGCGTCCCGCTGCGCGCGCAGCCCAGCCACGGTTCCGTCTGTGACGGCGGCGGCGGCCGCCTGCGCCGCAGACAACTCGGCCGCCTGCTTACGCGACTTAGCCGCCGCCTCCGATTCAGCCTTCAGCTTCTCGCGCAGCTCTTGCAGCTGTTTCTCGAGCGCGTTAAATTTCTCGTTGTAGTTCTGCAAGTGGCTCATCTCCTTCGACCTCTTGTTCTGCTCCTCTTCGAGCCGACGCTTGGCATCGACGAGGTTCAGTTCCGCTTTCTTCCTGGATTCACACTCGACTTCGGCCTTTCGCTGTATTTCGCGTAGGTCATGTCGAAGGAGAGCGATCTCTTTGTCGGTTTCAGCGATCACTTTTTTGTTTCTGGAGTCTCTCTGGGAGAATTCCTCGAGTTGGGCACACAGCGAGACTTGTGCGTCTTCTAGTTTTCGTTTTCCATCTCGTTCTCTTTCGAGTAATTTTTCTAGCTGCAATATGGCCTCAGATCCGACGTTATTTATATGATTGTTGGGAATTGTGTCCACTACGTCAGTCTCTTTACCGAATCGGCTGCATAATTGATAGTCAACATTATAAGTAAAGCCGACAAAAGGCAAGTGATTTCCTACGAAAGCTTTCGGCACAGGGAAAGATTCATCTAATGCGTCAGATTTTTCTATATCGTCAAAGTTGCTAGTGTCGTCGTCTCCAGACAGTTCCGGGACCACTGGTGGTACTGAATCTCTGAGATTTTCGAAACTCCACTGATCGTTAATGAAAAATGGATGTTGTTTAATCTCCTCCACACTTGTTCTACCCAGCCTCTTGGTCCTGTCAGTGAGCAAACCTCGAATAAACAGTTTCGCTTCTTTAGATATTTCTGCATCATCCGGAAATTGTAGCGAATTTCTATGGTCCATGATTTTTCCATATGTCCCTACTAAGCTGTCAGCATAAAATGGAGGATCACCTACTAGCATTTCATACAAAAATATTCCAACGGCCCACCAGTCACACTCCCGTCCATATACACCTTCTCCATTCTGTGATTGTAATACTTCCGGCGATATATAATCAGGGGTGCCTACAGCGTTGCTAGCGCGCACTAATCCATCAGGTCCCATCCTCATGCAAGTACCAAAATCAGCCAATTTTAAGTGACCATATTTGTCAATCAGCATGTTATCTGGCTTCACATCTCTGTGCACAAAGCCCATGCCGTGTATGACATCTAAAGCTAGGACTATTTCCATTGTGTAAAATTTTGCCCATTTTTCAGGTATATCATAGTTAGACATAAGACTAACAAGGTCTCCACCAGGCATATAGTCCATCACCATGTAAAGATATTTATGGTCTTGGAAAGCAAAATGAAGTTTTAATATCCATTCAGAATTTGCATGTGCCATTATGTGGCGTTCTTCCCAAAAGAATGTTGAGTCTGATCTCTTAATCATTTCTACTTTACTGAGCAGTTTCATAGCATAGACTTGACGTGTGGACTTCTGTCTGACTAGTTGTACCTCACCAAATGCCCCACGACCAATTACTTTTATGAGGTCGAAGTCTGCTGCCTTCATGCGAAGATCTACAATTTCTGATGCAAAGTGTTCATCTATAACAATGAATATAAAATCATTATTAATTAATTTTTAAATCAAGTGAATTTTGGTTTACACCAATATTTGCATAGGGGATTAAAAATGACATTAAGAAGAACTAATTATCAAATACGGCTATATTTGAGGAACATAGGATAATGGAGAATAACCAATGATCATGATTCACAAGAATACACAACCCTGCTCCTTGAACTAAATTCAATAGATAGTACTTTTGCTAACTTTTCATATACCCAATTACTTTGTGGCACACCTGAAATTAATGATTCACTAATGAAACTGAATACAGTGGCATATTCCATTTATAGTTTAGGTAAAGCAATAGGTGACATACATCATACAATTCTCATGTGAACTACTAACATATTTCTCCGAGTTCCCAAGGGAAAAGTATTGAACATATTCTATTAAATTATTTTTAACAATGATGGTTTAATTCTTGGTATTATTAACTGTATTTAATTGTGTGTTTATGTGACTTGATGAATTTCTTTAGAACATAATATTATTGTCTCAAGAAGCCTATAGATTTGGTTAGTATAGCAGACTTTGGTTGATCATCATTTGGTTCATCATTTGATCAAGGGAAAAAGAGATCTAGACATAATCTCCACTTTTCAATCTTATTAGTGTGCAGTGAGATATGCACATCTGGTAATAGTATTTCAAGGTGCACATCTTTTAAAAAGACTATCTCAACCTAGCTACCATATAATATATTACCAGTTGAATTGGACTTATTTATGAACTGGAAAGCATTTCCCTTCTAATCTTCTATTAGGTAATTTTAATTAAGTACCTACTTAAATACAAATAGAATAAAGTGAAACACTTGACTTTTATTTAAATATAATAACTTTTATTTTATATTTTTTTATTATAAAATTTTTCACAAAATATTTCCAGTTACGCTTTTTTGTCCAACCAGAACGATGTAAGGAAAACTTTTACAATACGGAATGGTGATTTCTCTAAACTGAACAGTGTCATAACAACAACAGCTACGTCCAAACTATCTAATCTAACTACACAAAAACATGGATGGACAGGTTGAAGTCCCCATATCATTAAAATGCTCAACAACACTAACAGTCCGCAGCATATATAGACTTGTAGCAATCTCACTACAATATCAAACTCTATTCGGCTATTAAAATTGTATACAAATACAAATATTTTATTGATTACTCTAAAGTTACATGCCATGATATGTCATATGAAAACAAACACACAATTTTTTGCAACATTTATATGTGTGTGTAATATTTTCACAATACACATTGTGACAGGATACCACCCCACACAAGTAGTGATAATAAGACAAATCACTCAATTGTTGTGATTCCTGCTTTTGCTACAGCCTGGTAAGTACTTGCAATTTTTGAATAAGCCTAAATAATTTAGAATGAACTAAACATTAAACAATTTGATTCATACTTTAAGCATTCTATGCTGCACTGTTTTAAAATATAATTGATAACATTTGATAGCCAACACGTTCATAATTGATAAAATGTTGTGTAAACAAAATATGTCATGTATGTTGTGAAAATGTTGTGTTCACATTAATATCAGTGAATGGATATGGTTGGATTTGAGAGTCATATGTATCACAAGTACCCTGGTGAGCAGGGAATGGTATCACCTGTTATAGATACTCACATCTGCTGGTGTACGCCTCCACGTTCTTCATGCGGCGGATGGCGGGGTGGTCGCTGTCTGACACCAACGCAGTGACGGTGTCGAGCAAGCAGTCCACGTTGCCGACTGAGCGCGGGTCGCACAGTCGGTCCTCCAGCGCGCGCAGCCGCCGCATACGCTCTTCGTCCTTCGACGACTCCATGCTGAGCCGCAACACTCACGTCTGCTGCCACTGCCACTGAGGCTAAACACCACCGAACATTCTCCCTGGTGCAGCGTCGTAGTAAAACACCGATCTCATCACGCAACATCAACGACGCTCCGTTTGTTTGTCGCTCGACACGGCACTGAATAGCTACGACTCCACGGGCGACTTATGTTTCATTGTAAAAATTCTGTTACTACACTGACAGTAGATAAAGGTGGTTCTCACAACAAAGCATATGCAACGTTGTACACGTAATTGATTACTTTATCATATGTAATGGTATTTTATGATAATAATTTATGCACAAACAATAATAAAAATGGGATGCTGGCACAACTTAGCAAAATTTATGTTTTATTTAAGATTAAAAACCGCTTGCTTGACTGATGGACATGGATGATCGAACACATCGAACATGAAGTTGGCAGCAAAGAATGAATCAAGAACGAATAACATTAATCTCATCAATCTCCATTCTCTATGGCCAAAAGTTTTTTTCTATCTAAGAATCTAAATGTTGGCAAAGCATTAAAATAAGTTTTGATAGGAACACAAGATGAACATTCATGTCGCTGTTTTAAATTTTATGAATTTTGCCATTATAGTCATAAAGTGCTAAATAACGTTCATTAATGAGCAAGTGAAGTAAAACATTATGTATTGTTGTGTAATTTCCACAACTCTATTAAAGTTTATATACCACAACTTTACTAAAACATAGATGGAACTGTTAGTGTACCTTGTGTGACTAGGATTATTACAATAAAATTGGTTTGTTTAATAATTTTAAAATTACAGGAAACTTTATTGTATTCCGATAAAATAAACAAAATAATAGTCACTCATGGGAAAAGCCGACAGAAGTGATAACTTAAAGCATGTCACATAAGCATGCAGTTACGTGAACGTATAAGTTTTGTCCCATCAAACAATTGCTCAACGTGGTTAAAGAAGTTTTCACTATAACATTATTATAACTAATACTTCTATAAAAACGTGAGAAATCCTGCATAAATAAAACAAAAATGCACAAAATCAGGGCAGTTATCATAGTAACACTTTATGAAATTGTACTTACTTATATGTAGGTATGTTATTCCAAAATAAAAATTGCAAAGACATTTTTGCCGATCATCTATAATGATTTGTTAATTCACGGTTTTTGCTGTTTCTTATGTGTACTTCATGTTTGTAAATACAAATATAGTTTTAGGATTGCATTTGAATTGAATTAAATTTATTTGAAATTGGTACAGATTAAACGTGTTTATGGAATTAAGGGCGCATCACATAATTTATTATTTCTGAATATTAGCAGCAATGCAAGTACTTACACGTGGCTGCTCATACTTATATTAATATTAACAAAATACAGTCACAGAACGAATATTTATATTCGTCACAAAAATGTTTACTCTGGTTAAGAATCGAACCCACACACTTCAGCTTCAGCCATATGGGTAGTCAAGTACATGTCTTGTATGTATGCCCCTTTTTACGGCAAATGGGTCATAGACAAAGAGTGTCTTGATTTTACTATAGACAAAAAAGTTTTTATGCCAAAAACAAGGATTTTCATTCATTCATTTTTGACTTCATTCAGTCAGTCATTATTCGCCCCTGCTGAAAGAAGTTTAATGGAATATGGCGGTGCTAGACAGGATGTGCATTTAGTTTTTGGTT
The DNA here is from genome assembly GCA_905404145.2 of Biston betularia. Classification (NCBI taxonomy): domain Eukaryota; kingdom Metazoa; phylum Arthropoda; class Insecta; order Lepidoptera; family Geometridae; genus Biston; species Biston betularia. Next base: position 4,032,769 of record FR989863.1, read on the forward strand.
TTTGCATATTATAATATCATATTGCAAAAATTGGCATAATTTGTTTACAAGTTTGTTTTAATTGGTAAACCTAAGAAACTGGTCTAGTGTAAAGTTCTTATTTTACTTCAGTAGTGTGTCTGGACATTACGGTTTTGCAATGAAAATTTTTACTTCATTGGTGTAAAAATAATTGTGACAAATATAGCACTTCAATCAGGTAAATTGTTATTTTATGTATTAACTTTTATACAATGAAACATTTCGGATTCACTTGAAATTACAGACAGGTGACTTCCTTTGATCTCAATAAAGAGGTGACGAGAGTGAATCTGTGTGCCCCATTTTGGTTCAAGTTCACTCTCGTGTTATTTTGCTAACTTATTTTTAGTTTGCAATAAACTTCATTAATATTTTATGTAGTAATTGAACCAGTAGCTACTTAGACCGAATTTAGTTTACTCTGAAACCCACAGTTTTTTCATTGTGGTGAAGAATCACGTGTGGTGCACAGGTCGTTATGGGGTCAATAACTTACTGACTACCTCGGAGCTATTTAAATTTTAACAACCTTCTATAGTCCTTTCCTAAGTCTCTAGAAATAGTTGGCATTCAGGGGTCAGCTGTTTGTTGATTCTAAAAGTCGGCGCTAGTCAACATCAATAAACGCGTGTAGACTATAGTATAGATAATATAAGCGCTCAAATGCGCAATACAGGGATAAGTTGCACCCAGTGTACATGAAATGCAAAGGTAGACGCAGAGCAGGGCGCAGACTCGAGGGGCGTACGGATAGTGGCGGGGGGTGTGTTCGCGGCGCGCGGGGCGCGGTCCGTCCGGCAGTCAGCTGTGCAAAGTGACATGTCGTCGCCGCGCCGCGCCATGGGAAGTGGCCCAAATCGCGCCCCTCCATTGAATTGAATCTCCTCTAAATTAATTGCTATGGTTTCAAGATACTCAAAAATTGGATAACAACTCATTAGTTTAGTCAAAGATCACCACTTCAGTGATTGTGGATAAATTAGGTTGTTGTTACTAGGTTCATGCTTCTTTCCTTTGTGTATTGATAACATGCATGGTATGTTTCAGTATGTGCAAGAACTGACAAATAGTTGTGAGTACATTTTCTATCTTATCAATCTTACATTGAGATGACAAAATGGTGATCAATGTGAAACTGTTAAGAGATTATCAGTTTGTATAGTTAGACCTTTACTAAACCTTTGTTGAAAATTTTATATTGAGAAAATTTTGTAGGATCATTTACTATGAGAAATAAGGTATTAGATTCAGTATCTTTATATCGTATCCTAGATTTTCTGTAAAGTCAATTGAATGTCATGTGCTTATTTTTTTCTTTTGTGTGTGCACGAAATTATTTAAACTGTAGCAACTTGAAAGGTTTTTATAACAAAAAAAAAAAAAAATAAAAAAAATAATATAGAAGAATTTGTATAATTCCTCTGCAACTCTGAATTCTTTAGGAGAAATTATATTTTGTAGAAATTCAGTCCATTTAATCTTTAATTAGGTACTATAATTATGCTAGCCCACCTACCAAATATTATCTTTCTTGAGCTTCCAAGGCATTGAGAAGGGACACATACACACAGATAAACACAAACTATTTTTTTGTAATTGCCATTAGGTATTGGGAAGAGTTAGATTAAAATACATATGTTTCAGGCTAATGAACGTACTAATCTGTAACTTAACAGTCGAGTAAAATAAATCGTATTATTAATGCCTGCAACTATCTTGGTTCTTATCAACAAAACACTTCGTTTATGTTTGCCAGCTCTCCCTAGGATGCTGATAGCTAAATTAAAATGCAAACAAAAGTTGTGGGGATATATATACAAATTTATCAGCATGATAGCTGTCTCAAAATAAATTGATCTGATGACATAATTTAGGAGTTCACAGTAACTATTTAACATTCTCATATTTCTTTACTCTTGTTTTTCTACTATTTATTTTTCTATTTTTAATAAAGGAGTTTTTATGGAAGTAAAACTTTGTAAAGTTATCTTTATTATGAATAAATTGAATTAAGTGTTATAAGCTAGAATTAATAAAAAAAGATTATTTAGGCAAGTCTGTGCTGCTTTAGAAAACTTTCTAATATCAGTGTCAACCAAATAGTAAATACCTAAACCATGCTGTTAATGAAATTTAAGATAGACAAACCTTGCATAATCAATGTTAAAGCTAAGCCTAATGTAAGATGTTTTCATTGTTTCAAGATTGTGTAGTGTTTGCCATTGTTGTGCAATCAACAATTTTCAATAAACCCTCACTGCATGGTTTCCTGCAAGCTAACGATAACACTCACTAACGCAGCCACTTGCATACTCTGTTTAATCAAAGCTTGATTAAAAATATTTATTCATTTCCCTTTGTTCTTGATAAAGCCCACAGTACAATCATACTAAAACTGTTAGGTTAGTCACTCGAAAACTGATTGGCATAAATCTTTAGGAAGTATTTCTATTGCACTTAAAATGTGTAGCATTGACTGCATAGAATTCATTGATCCAAAAATAGCTTCAAGGCGATTGTAGGAAATGTGATACCCATAACCAATAAACATCACACAATGATTGCATAGCTATATTACAATGAAACAAATGATAACTTACTTGATAGGTTCAAGTATAGAACATTAGCTGTAGATGATGGTGAATTAGAGTAATATTAAAAAAAAAAGTATTTAAGTATTCTATCAGTTATCTGTCTTCCATAGCACAAGCTCTGCTTAGTTTGGGGTCAGATGGCGCTGTGTGTAATGTCCTATGATATTTATTTATTTTATTTTATTTAGTATCCATATTATGTTCGCATTGTTTCCAGCGCGCGCCGTGGCGGACATGGCTACACTCATTCAGGAGAATGGTATTAAAGGGCTGAGTAAAGGCACGCACAGCGTAGTGGCGAGCCATGGCATGTCCCACGGCATGCCGAGCCACATGGTGCCGGACCACGAGTACTGCGAGGCGGGCGCGGCGCCGCAGCCACCACCCGCTGCCGAAGCGCCTTCCGCCGAGCCCGTCGAGGAGGAAGAAACCCCCGAAATAGACATTATGATAAACAATGTCGTGTGCAGTTTTAGTGTAAAGTGCCACCTCAATCTGAGACAGATAGCCCTCAAGGGTGTGAACGTGGAGTTCCGTCGCGAGAACGGCATGGTGACAATGAAGCTGCGGCGGCCGTACACGACAGCTTCGATCTGGTCATCCGGGCGTGTAACGTGCACGGGCGCCACCAGCGAGGACCAGGCCAAGATTGCGGCGCGCCGGTACGCGCGCGCTTTGCAGAAACTCGGCTTCGAGACGCGCTTCCAGAACTTCCGAGTAGTCAATGTGTTAGGAACCTGTAGGATGCCGTTCGGTATACGAATTATATCGTTCTCCAAGAAATACAAAGAAGCAGAGTGAGTATCTTTTATATTCTTTCTAATATAATTCTCTCTATATATGCGAAATATGTGCGAAAGTTGAGTGTTTGGGTAAATATGGCTTATTTTGGCCATAACGACTCAATGATTTCAACTAAAATGTAATGTGTTTCAGCTATGGCCTGGGGCTGCATTCATTTAAGTACACTAAATTCTTAAAAAATATACCCTTTTCATGAGATAGCTGGTCAAACCACACAGTACTGTGTAAATATGTGTGCAAGCATAGTTTTAACTTTGTGTGACCTTATTGCCTAATTATTCAGTCATTTATGTGTACATTTTTCAATGTCCTTCACTTTTTCTTAGTCTCTTGTTGAATAACAAAAAGGAATATGTTCCTGCTGAATTAACAGGTATTTTAAAGAAGTAATGGAATATATTGCCAATCGTTCTGCACGGTTGATCTCATTTATATATGACTTAATTACGGAGCTAAGATAAACTTAAGTTCATTTACCTCTCAATAACGTACACAATGTAAAAATTGTCTTTATTTTGTTTGATATTAAGTTCATTTACCTCAAACGTGTCTATTACCAGATTAAAATAAGCAAAGGACTATGTTGAGATCACTGCCTATTTGACAGATGAAAAATTGGTACCTATAAATTTACATTTCTATTTTTTCTACTTTTATTTGATTATTATACACAATAAGGTTCTAAATGTTATAAATTAATACTTTGCTCACTAGTTGGTATTCTATACAAGGATTTGCCTAAGGTAACAGGAGCAGTGCTTTGTGTGATCGTTAAATGCTGTAGTTGGTCTTGTCACTGTGAGTATCATGTGCTGCTTTGCAGTATCATCACTCTTCACCACAGCCATACATCCCTACTATGTATTCATTGAATAGATGCTTTCTGTGAAATTGTGTGACCTTAGCCTTAGACCTTGTCTGCACTTGGGCAAAACAAGGTCAAACCACAAACTTTGAAACAAATGAAAAAAAGAAGCAATATTTTTACTAAGGCATACAGTAGTGTTACATTTATCATTACAAAAATTGGTTATTGTGATTTGTGGGCAATAACTACATTTAATCATGTGCTATTTGTGATTTCTGTGCAATAACAGCTTTTAAACATGTTTTAGCCTGAGTTTGATGACTAACTTCTCCACTGGTTAAAACAAGAAAAGACAAAGCATGTAGATGTGTATAAGATATTACTCGGACTTTAAAAGGTCTATGTAACATCTCTTAGGAAACAAAAAAATCCTTCATGCTGTTCCAAGGGGGCTTTCTAATATACATAAAATATATTGATTTGTGTATGTATCATATTATTTTTTTCTTTTCCTAATTTTACACATTCAATGATGTGTTGTAGGTTTTTAATGGACATTGTTTCCTAATTTTGTGAATATTAGGGTGTTTGTGTTCCTGCTTCAAATAAACAATGGATAGAAGTGATTTTTGGCATGAATATACATAGATCAAGAGTCAATCTTATCCTGTGAATAATAACATTGTTTTAAAAACCAAAGTACCCGACTATGTGTAAAATACAATATATATAGATACTGAAATCATGTAATAAAGAAGAAATTACATTAAATAATGATATGTTTATGTAAACTTTTAAAACAGATATTTTCAAATCAACAAGTTGTTGAAGGCTGAAGTTGTTTATTATGTTATCAAAATACTAGGCATAAAATATTTATAGCCTTTGATAAAATGTCTTTTAAAACATGAAAATGTTTAATTAATCTACTTCTTTGAAGTCGGTTTTATTCTTGACTTGTAATGTTAAAAAAGTAAAGACAAATCTAGCAAAATTTCGATGTTCAAAATTGGTTGAGTAATTTAAACTACATACCTATTTTGTCAGAATATGATGGGAAAAATGTTTTTTATTTTTTATGAGTACTGTTATAATCACAAAAAAATGTAAGAAATCAATCAAATGATTCATAAATCATTTATTACATTTTTGTGGGTGCAGTTGAAAGAGGTTACAGTATACAAAATGAAAATGCCACACATTTTGTCATGCAAAATTCATACCTATAAGAAAGGTTACCTACTGCATTCCACCATACATTTAAAAATGTCAAATTTAAACCTCAAAGAAATACAGAATAAATTATAAATGTCAGTTATGAGTGTCAAAGAAAAAAATGTTATTATTAATAAATAAAAAATGAATATAATATAAAATCAGTGATGCACTTAGGGTATCAAAGTTAAAAACAAATTATGGTTTCGAAAAATCATTCATACAAACACGGCTTTTTTTCTGTAAAGATAGACGGTATGTACTAGTAAAAACAAATATTTTCTTGGTCAGTCGCGTAAAAAAATAGGCCTCAGAATGAAACCGTGAGGCTTTACTAGTTAATGAAACTAGCTTCGTCGTCAGTTCGCTCCACACGTGCTCTCGACCTTCTCTTGTCGTGAGGTCGCCAGGACAGTTCACTCGATTCATTCAGGTTTTATGCACGAGTTTTGATTACATTCGACAATTTCCGTCTTTAAAATAGCCATACATTTTTAATATTCCTTTTTTGAGGCATAACATTCAAACCCTTGTAGGTCGCCCGATTAGGTATATTCCAATAATCTGCTCAGAGCGGGTTGGCGACTTCACATACGCCATTGAATTACTACTTCAGACATAATGCAAATTTCTTTACAATATTTTCCTTTACCAAAAAGCCAGTTTTTTTTATCTTAAATTTTGAAGAGAAAATTGGTGTGTGTTCATTATAATCGAATCAATGATCTCACGATTGTAAAGCGTTCTGTCAACGTATCATGGCTTTTTAAAACATTCACAAGACGGAAACAAATTTAGACGAAAACGGGGGCATCGATTTTCTTTCATTGCCAAATAGGGACTTGGTTGCTATTCATTATTCAACCTAGAACATTTGGGTCATTTTAAATTGATTTAGCTTATATCATAGGTAGCTCTAGTCAAATAAAACTGAACGTTTAAAATCGTCACAAATATTGCGAACGCCAGTTCTAATGTTTGTTTGTTATTGTATGTTCACATCACAAGAGTTGAATCATCATTCGTAGGCATTAAAAGATAAAGATACGTACCTACGATAGGTTCCGTCTATATCACTTGCGGAGACTATACGCATTTATTATTCTGGTAGCTGTCTGAACGATTCAGCTATATAAGTATATTCTAAAGATAGCAAATTCTTTCACAATGAAAAGTGTTTTTTACCGAATTGACTTGCATTTGACTGCAAACACGCGTGAAGTTACGATGCTGTCTACAATGGAGTACACTTGTCTAGAAGATACCAATTCACTCACGACTTGAAGACACCACTTAGATTGTAACTATTGGGGAACACCCACTCGATTCAACTTTACATGATGAAAGTGAAATCAACCCGTTTTTAAAACATCGACAATGAAACAATGACACTTTTTAGACCTCTGGCGGTCCGATGGTAGAATAGACAGGGTGAAATCGTACAGATATCCGCCCTCTCCAAAATACGTCCAATAGATTAGCGACTAATGTAAATCTATGTAATCGGCCCCATGCCATCGGAAACTACGTATCTCACGCGATCGAACGCAAACCTATTTTCAAATCTATTTTTATTTGTCTAAATCAGTTGAGTGGGAACAAAGATTCCAGACTCGCAAACTAAAAGTACCTACATAGTTGTTTCTAATAGAGCAATGTGGTATATTAATTGCGAAATATATACCTACCTACAATTTATATAAATATATAAAATTATAAACTAATGGTTTCTTTTCTTGGTTTCCAGTTATGAGCCCGAGCTTCATCCAGGTGTTACGTATAAGCTATACAACCCTAAAGCCACACTAAAGATATTTTCCACGGGAGGTGTAACAATCACAGGTAAATTTATTTATTATCTATCTTTGTGTTTTTTAGTATTAAATGGATTTCTATAAAACAATTGCGAGTTATACAAACGTTTCTTTGTGCAAACTATAGTCATTAGGACATCAATCTGAAATGCCAAACTCGGAAAGCCTAAATTGTCAAACAAGGGTGAAACTCGACAGTCGACTCCTAGTATACTCCAAAATCCTACATTTATAAAATCTTTCGGATAAAGTTCCGAAAAGGCCATACCGCTTTTTTCTTTGACATTTTGTTTACTTATGTATTTTGACCCGCTGTTTTCGAATATGATAATGAAAATTGGCGCGAAATGTATTTTCAAGGTTAAATGTCAAATAGAAGAAAAAAGAAAATCCAACATTTTTTTCATGACCGGATTTCACAATGTTTGATCGATTTTTTTTCTTCTAATATTCATATTTTTTGCAACAACTCCAAAAACATTTAAAATATGTATTTTTTTTTGCAATTTGACCTTTGACCTTGAAAATACATTTTGAGCAAATTTTCATTAACATATTCGTAATCAGTGGGTCCAAAATACATAAGCATACAAAGTTTCAAAGGAAAACGCGGTATGGGCTTTTCAGTTATCGAATCTTTTCTTCCTCTCGTCCCTCTTTCGTCAATCTTCCCTGTATACTTTTAATACAATAGTTTTTCTTGACCCGTTACATTGATCAAAGAGAGGATATCACCTTACATGCTTTGCGAAAATTTGGCATAATTATATCTATGAGCGTTGAGACCTGAGGGCATGGGTTCCATTCCCACTTCATTTGTGTGACTACATGGATGTTTGTTCTGTGCCTGGGTGTTCTGTTGTATCTTAAGTATAATTTTTTACAAAAAAAACGTATTTGAGAATTCTGTCAGCTGTCTGCTTCCCATAGTACAAGCTTTGTTTAGTTTGGGACTAGATGGCGCTGTGTTAAAATGTCCAATATTTATTATTTAGTTATTTATTCACTGCTTTTCAAACTAATGACAAATTTTGATTACGAATTTAAGGTTAAAATGCAACGTGAGGAATCCCTCAGAACCCAAACAAAGCGTTTTGAGAACAGTTTTTTGATGGGACGCGGTCAAGTTTCACATAGCGATTTTTTTTTGTTTGTTTTATCGAATGCCTGTTAAATGGCCTGTTAATACCTGGTTCGCTGAAGCAGGTGAGTTGTGTATTGAGTGAGTGAGTAAAGGCAGTCAACACTTGATTTATTATAACTATACTCAGTACCAACATTCAGACAAAAAACGTATCCTACAAAAATATACAGTGCCACATTTACAGTGTATGTATACTTTTTATGATTTTAATTTTGGTAGAGTCGATGTATTTTCTTTTTAAGGTAGACGAAAGTACATTCATACTCGTCATAACGGTTAGTGAAAGAGTGGTGACTCTCGATAGGTAGTACTTATATCCTGTTTGAGTGAGCGCGAATGCGTGATGTTACAGCTCGCAGCGTGAGCGACGTGCAGTCGGCGGTGGAGCGCATCTTCCCGCTGGTGTACGAATTTCGCAAACCGCGTACGGCGCAGGACGAGGAGCAGCTGCGGGCCAAGCGAGCGGCGCGCGCGGGCGCTCAGGGCGCGCCTGCGCCTGCGCCGCCGCCCGACCCGCACCACCTCGTCACGCTCTCGGACGACGACCACGACGCGTGGGAGTGACGCGCGCACCGCCTCCACCCACCCTCGGCGACCCGTTCGGTTCATGCCAAAGATATTTATTAGGGAGGTGCTTCGCGCTCGCCCCGCGCCGCCGCTTCGCAGAACGCTCCGGGCCCGCGCTTCTTACCCTATCCGACGATATATGTGATGCTCCTGTGACCTCTTAAGTACGCGTAGAAGTCGAACCGTTCACCGAATCGTCGTGAAACTGAACCCCGGCGTTCAGACGATAAATCTCGTGACGATACTCAGTCTCGTTTTTCATTTGCAGTTATGATTGATGATTTTTAGTGATAATAGTGTTCGATAAGTTTGTTCTAAAACGAGACGACTGAACGATTAGATGTTAGTGATTGTAAATATGAAGCTTGGACATTAAAATGTTTCAATAAATACATTTTGTTTTATTGGGAGAGTGAAAAATACAAGGTAGAATAATTAAGAAGTAGAAGTACATAGTAAATAGTGAAATAATGACTACAGTATACAATACAGGGGCGGCACTCATCGCGTGTGCTGGACTCATCGCGACGATACTAACGAGGCAAGTACAGAAAACTTTAGTATTGGAATTAAAAAGAATTACGTAGTACCTACCATACTTCGATGTATTTTTAATTAATAATGTTCCTCCATGATAGAAAAAAATATGGAAATAGAAACTGTTTTGAATGGAAACTGGTATTTTGACTTGTATTCACGTCGCATTGCTTAGCTAGAAGCGAGTAACACCTATTTATTCCTGGTCATATTTCTCTCACGACCTATCGTGATCTGACTTATAGTTCTGGTCATTTTTTTCCGTAGGTACTACGTAATTCTCGATTTTTATACTAGAGCCTAAGAAGGCGAGCTGGGTCCGAGTCAGATGTAGAGCTAGCTGCGGTCCGAGTCGTGCGTGTCGTACTCATCGCTAGTGATACGCGCGTGTTGGGGCCGCGGAGGACGCGCCAGCCGCGCCGGGGCGCCGCGATCGCCGCGCCACGCGCCGCTGCTGCCCAACGGACGGATGTACGCAGACATGTCCACTACGGACAGCCGCGGCGTCCGAACTGCTATACCTGAACAATAACATATAGCTGTTGACATTGCCAAAAGAGATCTAGTACATCATTATATTAACTAGTAGGTAATTAGGGCAACAATAGACTAGCTATAGGATGAATTTAGTGGTTAAAGATTTCTTTATAGTTTTGACCACAACTCATCTGATGATAAGTGGCAGTGTGGTCGGTGCTCCTAGCCAGGAATGGAAGTGGCTCAAGCGGCTCTCCCCGTTAGATGCTTGGTGGTAGATTGTCAACTTGATGGCCAAGTACTAGGAAGTATCCTACCACCATGCTATGGTTTCCTCACGATATCCTTACCGGCAGCGCATGCTCATTGTTAGCAGAAACCACGCTTTTCTGCGTGTGAACCCGCCACGCTAACTACTGAGCTATCATAGCTACAGTACAAAGAAACAAAAAATTACTGTTCACGCATTATTACACAAACAATGGGTATGTTAACAGAAAAATAACCATTGAAAATAATGTGTTTTATAAATAGGTACTAGCACGTGGTGACCACCGCCATACACCAAAAGGGAAACCATAGTGGTTGGTTACTTTTTAGTACCTACCTACTCGGCTGACTAGCTACCACCCTCAATCTGGCAGATTTTGGATTCCAGCAGCCACACTTGAGAACCAGTTCCATTACAGGCTAGGTGTGTTTACCATCTTCGACCACACCGTCACTCGACATCAGGTAAGCTGTGGTAAAAACCTAGCCTGTCAAGCATAAAAAATATATTCTCCACTCAGGCTGCGTGAATCAAATCCAAAACATTGCGTATTTTGCAAGCAAGAGATAGCTTTTCGATCAACCATTAGTGCACTGCCTCTTATGTTCTTTGGGATGTGCACCAAGCGCATGGTTGGCAAACGTTTGTACCTAATCATTGACAGCACCTGACTCGCAGCTGCTACCGGCTAAGATAACTGGCGCCCTTGACAGCGAGCACGACTTAAATTTAGTTGTAATCACACTGACCTGTGATAGCAGGCAGCGCGTGGTCGATATCGGGCATTGTTCTTGGGCGCGCAGTCCGTAGGAGGCGCGTGGTGCGCGGGGGAAACACGCGCGGCGCTGGCGACGCTGCTGGCAGCGGCGGCGACAGTACACGAGGCGGGAGCACGCGTCGCTCCGGGGATGAGCTTGGGGATCTGGTGGACCAAACAGTAAGTAAGATTTTGAGCATTATTTAAAAACTCTGCTTATAGATAATTGGTAATTGCAAACTTTTCTCCATTGCATGGAATAAACGGCCAGATGTATTCGACCAAATATACTTAGATGTGAGAGAAGTGAAGTAGAAAGCAATCTGCGATGGTCGTGATGTGGAATAGCAATGTAACCTAGTAAATTACAAAACTGTGCGTTTCATTGTAGGGTAGCAGTGTATGTAGGTACTCATCATTACTAACAAGTTATAGGATCAACATTGAAATCACGAAATAAAAATTCCCTATTTCGGACATCTTGGCGCGAGAAAGCTCTCATTACTTTTTCAGATAGATAAGTGACATTTTTCTGTTGTGAACAGTTGATATTTTTACAGATCGTAACGACGAATAGGTAGGTGGATATATAACGAAGTAGGTATATCGCTGAGAAAGCTTATTTATTGTTCTTTCAGTAAAAGTAGGTATTTATTGCCAGTTTTTGTTTTTTGACAAAATTATTGTCTAATGGTGTTCTGTGTTTATTGTTGTACCATCCTGCATACCATCAAATAGTATAGGTATATTGTATATATAAAGCCACGTATACACTAGGAATAAAAGTGCCGTGACATGTGTCGCTAGAGATATCGAGTGAGGTCGACCGACGTCGCTGGAATCGTGCTTTGCGACCGTTTTCGTCCAAATTTGTTAAGTCGAGTCTAGAATGTCGTACGATTGCACTTATTGACTTATATCGCTCAAATACATTTGCGATTTAGTTATTGTGTAATAATAAGAAACGTTACAGCATATACCAAAGTGTTAATTATTCTGTATTAGGTATATAGAGACACGTCGACATGAAACAAGTCGCGCGATATCGCCGGATTTGTCGTGCTGGTTTCACCTAACTGCTCTATTATGTTCCTAGTGAAAACAAGTCTTAACAATGTCCCAGCCCAATTGAAACCAAATAATCGACGTTGTAGGTTGTCTGTAGGTGTGGCAACATCCTCATGCGATCGAGCCGTTAGTGTCGAAACATTCGTTTGCTCAACACTTACCTACTAAATACTCTTTAATTGGACAGTTCGTTACTTATTTAATTCCAAATTTCGTCTATTTTAGCATATTTACATGTTTTGATTTTTTTTTTTGATGATTTAATACCCTACTTCGACCTAGTCTCGACATTGCCTTCCGAGAGAAATTCTCTAAATTATAGTAAACCCGTATTAAAACATTTTGCTGAGTTTTGAAATAAGTGAACGAACAAATATGTGAAATGCGATTTCATTTTATTTTACTACTAGCGACCCGCTTGGCTTCGCACAAGTGCAATTTATTTTAGCGACATGATTACAAAACAATTTTAATTATGATGTATTGTACATAGGGTTATAGGTATGTTTATAGATTTGTTTTTCGCGATTCCCAAGCTGTGCCCATAGAAAAAATAGTATCTAATGATACCTAACCACAAAGACTTCTCTTTTGGCTCAGGACATCCCAAGTTTATGGCCAGGAATTCAAATTCTTCACAAAAATATCTAAATGACAGTGAAAACTGTATTAAAATCTGTTGCGTGGTTTATAAGAAGTAGGTAAGCAGAGAAACAGACAGACGCGAATGTGACATTGTTTTGTATTAATTTGAGAAGAAAAGAGATTTAGTGATTTTCCTTACCCTGTAGGTACTTACAGAAATTGGTAGCCAGTAACTAAGTACTTTTAAGTTTTAGATATCTTTATATGCTTACCTCTCTCTGCCGGTGACTGGACGACGTCTGCGTCTTCTGCCTCTAGATTCTTTCTTCTTGCTGGAGAGACCGATACGCGGCGGAATGACTCCAATATGGCGATAATAGTCACAAAAGGCTTTCCCTAGAGCTCGGCCTATTTTAGAATCTGAGACTTGCTAAGAAAAATAATTCACAAGTATAATAATAATTCAAACACTCAAATAATAAAATAAAATAATTTGTTTTCATCTAATGCGCAATAACGTCTGAAAGTAAATTCATATATCTTATTAATTATGATATTATCCAAAGAAAATCTTCAAGTCAACAGACTGGTGTTTAACCACAGCTCATCTGATTAAGTGACGGTATTATCGTAGGTGGTAAACACACCTAGCATTGGAATTGCGAATTTGCTTAGGTACATATAAAGCTGTATGAAAACCGTTAGACGCTTGACAACAGATTTTCGACTTGAGGATAATAAACGAGACAGAAACCTTCCAAGTTTCTAACATTTTATTTACGTGAAAGGATACAAGCGTCTTCTGTATAATGAATGTAGGGTCCTCTAGCGTTCAGCTTGCGTCCCCCCAATGACGCTAGGAGGGTGTATGCGTCCACATTTCCGACGGGCAGGGCTCTGCGTGCGCTGCCAGCCAGCCCTGCATCGGCGTTGAACATGCACGCTTCTTGGCGCCACGCTTCGACCCGCCCGGACAGGAATTTTGGCAGCACAGCGTGGCGCTCAAACCTAGCACAAACACAAACTACTTGGTACTTACAAGCTATCTTAAAAATGCAATAATGCTGTATGCAATTCGTCTTTTTCTAGGATAAATTGCTTAGATAGGTTGTAGCTTATTTTAAAAAGGTAAGTACCAAGTTGAGGATTCGTTTAGTTTGGGGCACATTGAAGCTCATATATGCACAATATTATTATGTAATTTTTACAGAACCCATGTTTTAGTTGTGGCGGTTAGCCAATTATAATTTAGTTGTTTAGAAGTCTAGTAGTCGTCAGTATGGAAAGAACTTCTTTTTTCATATTAAGTAATTGTTATCAAGTACGAGAGCCAACAAGCTAAAAAGTTAAAAAATATTTTTTTTTTTAATGTGAAAAATAATGAGACGAACGAGACGCTCTCCTGACGGTAAGAGATAACGCCTGTCCATGACCATTGCAGCGATAAACAGAACTTTGAGTAATAAAACAAAGTCCAGGGCATCGCTGCTTTGGTGCTCATTACTTTGAAAAAAAAATGTGACCCGACTACGGAAAAATAACTACATATATAAAAAGGAAACGAAAGGAAAGGAAGTATTACGGAAAGACGGAAGACCAACGCCGGCTGGCTGCAGTCGGCATTATGCTGAGTCGAGGCCGTTTTGTGACATAAAATATATTTCAACCTTTTGTTTTTTGTTTAATTTTTATTTATATATACTATACTATAATACCTATAAGTTTGTTTCTTTGTTTTATGTTTATTGTTTATTTTTTTGTATGTATGTATTGTTAATTATTTCGAAATGTGTTTTATGTCCCAAATAAAGTGTTGTCTATTTGTCTATTAGTCACGTCAGTTATGGTGCGTAATAACAAGGTATTATCGAATCGATTGACCCTCATCCGTCAAATTCAAATCAGTAGTTTCGGCGCTACGGTAGAATTGAACACACAAATACCTACATAACTGGTATCCCTTTTGACTTTGTCGTAGTCGGGTAAATATCACGGTGAAAAAAGAACAAACAAATCTACTTTCCATTTATTACAGTTATTAGTATTAATAAAGTCATTATCAAGTGATTGGTTGAGATTGATTTATCGAGTTGACCTACTTTCCTACACAGGCATTTTTATCGATCTGGCTATGTGAAATGTGAAATTAGAAATTCCATCGATATCGGAAACCTATCTGAAAAATACCTGTAAACGTCATCATAGGAGTTTCCGCGAACGAAAACCCCTTCATGGCTTATATCGGCGTGAATGTCTATTATAAAATCCAACTGCAAAGTCTGGAAAATGAAAAACATTGGTTTTAAACCATTATTCGCATGCGATTAATGTAGTAATAATACGGGGAGTCGTAAAATGGATTAATTTCAGAATAGGTAGGTAGGTACTTTCTTTTGTCATCACACTTTGTGCATTTGCCAGTATTAGGTATTTTATAATAAATCAAGTTAAATAAGTCTCACGAAGTTAGCCCAGTCCGGTCATGCCTTGCCAAAGTAGTGGTGACTTTATTACAAGCTTCAACGGAGTTTTGGAAGCAACTTAAAAAGTTGGTTTCACCACGTTATACTAGGTAGGTACTTTTCTGGATTTAGTACGCACATTATTCGGCACGGCAGTTTATAAACAAAACGTCATAATTTTTATACACTCATTTTCATCACTCGTTACAGAAATATGCATAAACACAAATATTAAAAATAATGCAATGCGGCGCAGTAATGTTTTACGTGTAGCGATGATAGCTCAGTGGTTCGCGCGGTCGGTTCGCAAGCCGAAGGGCATAGGTTCAAACCCCGACAATGAGCTCAAGCTGCCGGTGAAGGAAAACATCGTGAGGAAACCATAACATGTTGCTAGGGTACTTTCTAGTAGGTACTCGGCTGGCTAACTACCACCCTCAAGTTGAAAATCTGCCGCCAAGCATCTAACGATGTGTTCGGGCAGCCTCACTTGAGAGCCAGTTCCATTCCAGGCTAGGTGTGCTTTACCATCTTCGACCACACCGTCACTTAACATCAGGTGAGCTGTGGTCAAGCAGCTAGCCTGTCAACAATTAAAAAAAAACGTTCCCGCCAAAAGTCTGGGTAGGTACGCTTATTGAATACTTGTATAAACAGATTGCCAGATGTCAACATTGTGATGATTTTTACGACTTCAACCGTATTCGTCTCACCTATTGATGTACAAACAGTTTTGGCGGGAACGCGGGAAGAGTCGTGTCGCTCCGTTGTATTTTTTCCAAAACTAGTGTTTCGTCGAGTGTTTATGCATAAAAATGGTGGTGTTTTATTCATAAAGTGCCGAATTACAAGCGCGAGTGTAGGAAAATGATATAATGTGATGAAACATGACTTTTCATGTTGCTTCCAAAACTCCATCGAAGCTTTATAGTAAAGTCGCCACTGCTTTACTAAAGCATGACTGGACTTGACTGACACAGACTGGACTTTACTAAGACTGGACTTCGACCATAACTATAGCTAAGAGACAGCAGAAATAACACTTAAGACAAGGCAGTATGGCTTTACAGCTTTAGCCTGCCCGATGGGGCAAATTAATAAAAAAAAAAAACTATCGATGTACAGATTAGAAAAATATATGTAGACTCTTTGGTCCTACTATTTCGTTTATCATGTCCACGCTATTGTGTGTATTATTGATGTGAAGTGTTAATTTACAGTATAATTATTCATTAGGCTATTTAAGATAAAAGAGTATGTGCAGGTAGACCTCCTGATCCTGATGGTAAGTGGTCGCCAACACACCAACACCAACAACAAGTTTTTTTAGGCATGTGCCTAATAAGCAGGTATCTATATCTAACCAACCTTTTCGGCCGTAATTTTCTCGACTAATTCGTTAACCGCGATTAGTGCTGGATGAGCGAAGGTTGTCGCTCTATGCCAGCAGCGGTTGAGATCAGATCCCAGGAGGTCCGAGCGCTGGTTACCCAGAAACACCCCATCGGGATTCAACATTGGTACAACCTGCAAAATAACATTTTTAATTATTTTTTTTGACTGGTAACAAATTATGATATTGTGATAGCAATATTCACTCACATGAATAATTATACCGTTTCGTAAGGCACAGGCTTTTTCTGAAGAACTCACAATGTAGTCTAAAAACCCTGTTGAGTAAAAAATATTTTTTTATTCAGACAAGCCGAATACCTACAAAAATTATATAAGACATAAAGAGTGAACAAGTTTTACTGAATTTTTGTTAAAGTCTAAAGTTAACGGTTTTTTTTAATTTGTAAAAAAAACTAATATTTGCATAGACACTTTGCCTGTCGCAATACATATAAAGCTTGCCATAGCCGAAGAAAAAAAAAGAAAAAAAAAAAACAGGTAAAGTTTAAATTTTAATTGTACTCTTAATTAAAACCATGCAAAGTGTATGCATATAATTTTATTTAATCCTTACCTACTAGGTACTATATTTAAATTTATTAAAGATTTTTTGAAAATAAAAAATTGTATTGAAATCTTCAATTTTTTATTTGATAACAAATACAAGTTATACGTCAATATAAATTATAGGTACAGTGTTTAAAATAGTATATTAAAATAATAATAGGTTTATTAGATAGACATAGACATAATGCCCCGAAGGAAACATTAGAAATGGATGTTAGAAAATCAACGAGATATGTAGAGGACAAATCAAGAAGTGAACAAGTTAGGAAGTGACGCTTTTGGAAATTGTCAAGTAAGGAAGTGTACAACTTTGGAAACTGACAAGTTAGCAAGTGGCACAAGTCGACCAGAGGGACGTATTGTAACATGAACAATGAGCGCTAAATGAATTGTCGACATTAACGTGACTTTCAAACTGAAGCTGTACAACATAAGCAACTTGATTACATTTAAAGTAGGTAAACAGTTTCGAAATCATCGCATAGTATATATTTATATACACTACGTGTTGCCTAACTGTACTTACATACCACTTAAAGAGGCGGAAACAATGATAGTATTGGCTTTTGTAGCGAGTCTAAACCTATTCGATCAAAGATCAATTAAGTACCTACGATAGATACTTTATTGGTCTTAGATATTCACAAACTTTATAGCAGTCCGTAAAGATATGTAACCAATTAATGTTCCAATTTTATTTTGTATTGTTTAATTTGTAATTTAAATTCATAATGTACTGTAGTTCAAATAAATTGATTAAAATTGTTGGCCATACCCTAATGGGGTCATGTCTTAGGTCATGTCTATTAGCATTGTATAAGTTGCAGGACCTGTACATATGTTACAATAAAGTATTGAGTATTGAAAGTTGTGTGCAATTTTTTCCAATTGTTATAGGAAGTATAACAAAAGGAGGAGCTAGTCAGGGCAAAGACACGCGACGTTTTTATTACTCTCTAAGCAGTCTGGTCAAATCTGTCGGCACCTAATCGCAAGGAAAAAAATGGAACGATTTAGATAACATTAGAACAGTAAAAGTTACAATAAAAAGGGGAACTGAGAAAGCGCATTCCTCTGTTTTTACGTCAATTTTAGATTGATTTAATCGATTAATTATTTGTAGATTAGATATGTATAATGTATATAGGCTATTGAAAATTTATACTATTTACTCTAGTAGAAATTGTATCTACCTTGACAGATAAATGATGCCGGGGGTTCTCCTCCGTGAGTACGCGCTAGAATCAATACAACGCGTTTCTTGGACTCATTCGGTTTTGGTTTCTGGGTAGACTCATCCGGCACCTTATCTTTATCAAGAAAACTCAAGTCACCGATGGTAATGAGGTCTATCCGACGCTTTTGCTGAAAGTTTTATAAGAAAGAAAGAAATATTTATTTATTTTGTAACAAAAGACAAACAAACACATAAAGACAAATTCAGGGACAGTTACATCGTAATGTTAGTCATACTTAATGGTATGTATGATCAGCACTGGTCTTCCGGTGAGCCCTCGCAGTTATGGCTAAATTAGTCACAAACAACAACATAATACATGACATTAACAAATGTTTAAAAAGAAAAAGAAATGAAATAAATATCTTCTTTCAGAACAAATAATAAACGAACATATAAATACAACAAATAGGCTCGCGTTTGACCACCATCTCGCCTGCTATCAATAGAAGATGCGATCTACGATGTAACATGCTTGCCCAGAAACAACTGATTTATGAAACTAGCGATAACATTACAATGAAACATTGTAAAAATATTTAGCTGCCAACTCCACTTGGCTCTTGATGCTACGACCAGCTTATTTTGTAAATTCTGCAAGAACTAGACTTTTTCAATAGGTCACTATCAGTTTTGTCATATGCTCAAATTAAGATATTTTAATATTATAAGTAACCTAACCATGTTTTGCCTTACCTAAGAATATTTTCAAGTCCGTGGGCTGTTTTAATAAGATACGGAAACCACGAGGCAACATTACTATCAGAAGGTTCTGGATTCAATTCTCACGGCTAACACCTCTGTATTTTCTGTTTTTTTATTACATCACAAAGTTAAAAAGTTCAGTCCCCGTACTCTGTTGTTTATTGTCATACCTGTTAAGCTCAGAGAAGGGGGACAAGGCATCACTGCTGCTACTTTGCCTTTCATTACTTTGAGAGATCAATAGCCCTGTTATGTGCGTAATGTCTGCAGTACCCTTTAAACCAGAACCCATAGTAATGTTTGTTTTGTTTGGCGGTAAAATATTTGATACTGCGGTAGTACCTACCTAGACGATCTTTTTCTAAGGAGATCTACCAACTAGTATACAAAGACAATTAACAAAAAGTTATGTGCATATGTTCTAGCTTCAAACAATGAAGAAAAATATTGCGACGAAACCTGCATTTTTTTGTGGCAAGTCAATTTTGACAGCTTTAATGGTCACAAAGACGTGCCAAATCTGGCAACTTGTAATTGGCTAGCCAGGCTAGCCACTATGGCATAAATAAAAGAAGCGCGCGCCTAGTCGTGGTTTCTAAAACAAGGCTGACCCAGGAACTGATTCTACGTACGATAGTTTGCGCTATAGATTCTCTCTTAGCGAATGCCTGTGCTCTTTTTTCCCAAATCGCCAAGTGTTTCTGGAGCCGAGAATATGAGTACGGGGCGGCTGCCGTAAACTGGTACACGTCCTCTTCTCGATCAAATGCAAACGCCAGGCTAAGAATTTTGCGACCTCTATGAAGGATTGAACGGTGGTAAAATATAAGACGTCTTGGTATTCGCACCCTGAAAAATTAGTAAAAAATAAAATTTTAGAAACAAAAACATGACAAAGTATGTTCCATTGCGAGTAGTGGAAAACGAAATCAGCGGAAATCAGGTACGTATGACTAACATTCATTTCAGTATATCAAATTAAAAATATAACTACATTGTTCTAGTGTTTACCCGCCAACCTGAATCAAAATAATATCCTAACGATCCTACTATCTTACTATAATTCCGAATGTGAAAGTTTGTTTGTTTGGATTTGTGTTTCTTAATTACGCAAAATCGGCGGAACGGATTTAGATAAAATTGTATTAGGTACCTGGATAAACATTTAGGATACTTTTCATACTGGAAAATGTTAAATTACCAAAGTTTATTTATTTTTTGATAAATTTTACGTGGACGAAATCGCCAGTAACAGCTAGGAATTATATAAAGTACGCGGCAAATACACACATACCTTACACACGTATATATGTTACACCCGCCGTTGTGACGGATACCAATCGTAGAAGTTATGTTGAATAAAAAAGTCGGTACATTTCCCAGACTCACCATTTTCCTCTCGAAGTAGATCGTACCAAGGGAGTCATGTCGGTGTCATAAAGCGTTACTTCTTTGCCCAAGTTGATGATGTTGAATATTACCCTCTGTAAGGCAAATACTAATTTAAAGGATTTTACACTGGCCAATGCATATAACACTTAGCTTAACATTGTAGTGATGTCAGACTAGTGTACTCAGAGCTGGTAAAGTAAGTTTTTTTATAGTTGACAGGTTAGGTGGTTGACCGCAGCTTACCTAAATAACACTGCAGTCGAACATGGTGAACACACCTAGCCTGGAATGGAACTAGCACTCGAGTGAGACTGCCTGAACATACTGTTTGTGCTTTTCTAATTTTCCAGTAGTAGAAAGTACTCTACTCGTACCAACATTGTGTTCTGACAATGTTTTCTTTCACCGGCAGCTCAAACTTAGCTCTGCTTGGGATTTGAACCCACGCCCTCCGGCATGTAAACCGTACGTGCAGACCACTTAGCTATTATAGCTACAAATACCAACCTATGGATAGAATGGGGCGACAGTATCTATAGATAGGGTAGCTCTCTGGACTTATATAAAATGTGATTAATTGTGTGATATTTTTTTGGTAAGGTCAAATATTTTTTCAGTGGGTAATTAAAAACCGACTGAAACTGTTATAACTTATAAGTTACTAGCGGGCCGTCCCGGCTTCGCACTGGAGAACAAAACTTGTAGCATTCTAATGATGAAATAATTATTCAGATCGGTCCAGTAGTTTCGGAGCCTATTCAATACAAACAAAAAATCAAATCTTTCCTTTTTATACAAATACAAATACAAATCATTTATTAATAACACCAAAGTTACAGGTCATTTTTCCATTCATATTTAAAAACTATTATCAAAATCACACATGTCAAAACAATCATATAACAATGATATAATGACAATATAATTAGAGTAGATGTAGATAACCAATTTTCAACAATGTTCATCACGCCCTTTGAGTTTAGAACGGCGTATAAAAGATCTGGTTTAACATCATTGTCATACCTACCTGATCCTGTTTGACATTCTCGACGGTGAAATTGAACCAAAACCTAGCTCTGGGCCGGCAGGTGTCCGGCCGCACGTACAGGTCGTACTCCAGGTCGGAGATGTGATCAGCTCGGCCGAGGTTTCCGCACTCGTAGGCCGCGTCGAAGCACAGCTGGCCGCGCTTGGCTTTGCCACTGTGACCCGGTGGGCGCACAATTAACCGGTTCAAATTGCCCAAACCTCCCTCCCCGTCGCTCTCTTCGCTATCTGAAACCAAGAAAATAATATCATCTTCCTACAATGTTTTTCCCCAATTAAGATACAATACCTTTTTATACGTATCTCTTTCAGTGTATCTTTTCTATATAGTAAGATTACTTTGAAGAGATCACTGTTGCTAGTTGTTACATTCGTTCTAGTGTTTGACAACCCTGTTGGTTCATTGGTAGTATGTCTGCTCCAAGAGCTGAAGGGCGTGGGTTCGATTCCCACCCACATTTTGTGGTAACCACAGAACAAATGTTTGTTCTGTGTCTGGGTGTTCTGTATATATTATAAGTATGTATTTACCAAAAAAAAGTATTTAAGTATTCTATCAGTCATCTGACTGCCATAGTACAAAGCTTTGTTTAGTTTGGGGTCAGATGGCGCTGTGTGTAATGTCCTACGATATTTATTTATTTATTACTTAAGTTTATTTATTTAATTAATAAATAAGCTTTGTTTTATCTCGCTTGGTGTTTAGCGAAGATGCAGTATCAGTATGTTTCAACTACAACATCAATACAGCCAACAAATTTCTTATATTTTTTTCTTTTTACACACAACAGAGTGTTACTATGTACATTATGTAGTTCTCAATATAATAAAGGGTGTAACAATTATAGATCAGTGGTAAGTGCGATCGAACACGCCACATAACATGGGTTTAAACCCCAACAATGAACTTTAGCTACCGGTGATGGAACTGTGAGGAAACCATAGCGTGGTGGTAGGGTACTTTCTTATACTAGGCTAGCTAGTTACCACCTTCAAATTGATCCCAAATGAAAATCTAACTATCTATCTAACGGTGTGTTCCAACAGCCACACTTAAGAGCCAGTTCCATTCCAGACTACGTCTGCTTACCATCAGCTCAAAAACCTAGCCTATCTATAAATAAAAAATCAAATGTGGAGCTAAAAATGTCGAATATTAAATTCATTTGAAGCAACTCTACCGAACGTTATTCATAAGTAGCTTATAGAAATTATTCTCGGAATAAGTACCCACGATATTTAAGCGGCTTCTTATTCAAAAGAAGCAATTGATTAGCTATTCATAAGAATTTGTTCACCTAGACTATTTTCGTAAAAAGTATCTGCAATTTTTGTACGGGTTTTGTTTTTTACATATTTTTTTTGTTTACGTTATTCCTCTTATGTCTGAGATGTAACTTTTACTAAATCTTCATGTACCTACTATGTTTAAGGTATATTTCAAGTTAGGGTATTGGACCACAATCAATAATTCATCATCGTCCACAGCCTTCTTTATCCCACTGCTGCGATAGACCTCTTTCTCTCTCTTGTTACGCCATCTGGTACAGGTTCGACCCGCGACAGCGACAATATCGTCGTAAGTGATGGTACAATAATTATTAAATTATTAACGTATTTGTTCTATCTGCTCCATATAAAAAATAATTTGACGTTTTTGTATTCGTGAAATTTATCACACGAATACAAAAGCGTCTAATGTAACTTATACGATTTTAGTTTAACAACAAGGAATAAATAGTAGAAACAGATCAAATGCCCGTAGATAGCGCACTGAACATTCCTAGCTCCAGAATTAAATAAACCCACATTTGCAAACACGTAACGTTTGGTTATTACACCGATTTTTAACACTACACAATAGGTTACCATCAAGATTGCGATTAAAAATGGTGGTATGATTGAGTTCTTCAGTGTTGGCAAACATCTGATCCAACATTTTGAGGCGATTCCGCGGAGTTTGGAGCTACCAGCTTGATTCTCCGTATGCACTAGATTGGAGCTCGATTGACGGTACACCGGTGTATGCGAGAATGTGCAAGGAAACCGATTACTTAGACACGCTATCGCTCTATTGAATTCCTTTTATACTTATTTACAGTTATCGCGCCAATTGAATCGTCAAGTTTCAACGATTTACTGCACAACTTCTGTAAGGTACCCATGTCTACATTAAAAAAAATGTAATTGTACTGAGACGAGCAAGACGCTCTCCCGATGGTAAGAGATAACGTATGTCCATGACCATTACAGCGATACACAGAATTTTGTGTAACAAAAGAAAGTCCAGGGTGTCGCTGCTTTGGCGTTCATTACTCTGAAACATTCAATGGTAAGTCTCAAAAGCCCTCTAATTTCGCCAGCTACAGTACCCTTCAAACCGGAACGCAGTGATGTTTACACACTACTGCTTGGCAGCAGATTATCTGGTACTACGGTGGTACCTACCTAGATGACCACCTCTTAAGGAAACCTACCACATCAAGAAGATACATCATGTATAAGAGTTCAAAAATCGACTTAGGATAATAATTACATAAATTAATAATATCAGAACGTATGATACTATATGTTCCAAAACCAAGCGATAGAACAACGTGCGCTGGATGCTAGGCGGTTTGTGAAACAAGCTTTCTTTTCAAGCATATTAGTTACCTACATTATGATTTTGATGCCCCCTGAAGATACCGCGCGGATTAGGTGCCTCGATTTGCACCCCCTCCCCCCTAGAACCCTGAGCTTAACACTTACAATAACATAAACTATATTCTCGATAATATAACGCCTAATTGAGCTCTATTACCGTAACAAGTCACGTACGGTTTTCACGTAAGTCACGCAATACTGCAAACTACTACAATAAGCTACTTCTTTCAAAGTTTGCAACTCACTGTGGTTAATGCCATCGCCTACTTAGAAAACACTGCAGTTAGTATTAATTTTTCGACCTACATCCGTCTTTTTTTATAAATTTACTAGTATTTGGATTTATCTTTATTAGAATGTATGCTACATTTATGTAATTTATGTATGCTATACTTAGGTATGTGACCTGATCATATCCGTAGATTCTAATTTTCATCCGTATTTTAATTTTTCCTTGAAATACGAAACGTAAACGTAAAAAATAAAATAAAACGTAAAAAGTAAACGTAAAACGTAAACATAAACGGTAAAGGTAAAGGTAAAGGTAAAGTGAAGGTGAAGGTGAAGGTGAAGGTGAAGGTGAAGGTGAAGGTGACGGTGAAGGTGAAGGTGAAGGTGAAGGTGAAGGTGAAGATGAAGGTGAAGGTGAAGGTGAAGATGAAGGTGAAGGTGAAGGTGAAGGTGACGGTGAAGGCGAAGGTGAAGGTGAAGGTGAAGGTGAAGGTGAAGGTGAAGGTGAAGGTGAAGGTAAAGGTAAAGGTAAAGGTAAAGGTAAAGGTAAAGGTAAAGGTAAAGGTAAAGGTAAAGGTAAAGGTAAAGGTAAAGGTAAAGGTAAAGGTAAAGGTAAAGGTAAAGGTAAAGGTAAAGGTAAAGGTAAAGGTAAAGGTAGACGTAAAGGTAAAACTTTAAACGTAAAACGTAATAGTAAAACGTAATAGTACAAGGAAAGGTAAACGTAAACGTAAAAGTAAATATAAATAAATAAACCGAGTAGGTACTACAAGTACCTTACCACCATGCTATAGTTTCCTTACGATGCTTTCTTTCACCGATCTGTAATCTCTACAAAAATTACTGTTTGAACAGCTATTTAAAATTTAAATATACTTAATTCTGGATAACTATATGCAACTTTATTTTGATGATACGAGTATATTGTTATATTTACAACTTTTGAGTTGCGCTATGTGTGTGTATTGTAATATTTATATAGAATTATATTTTTAGATGTATAAGTAGTTAGAGATATCACTGTCATATAATTTATTATTACAGTTGTACATTTCTAGTGTTTATTTTATAACTTACTTAAATTAAGGTTACGTTTTACATGCTGTATACGCTTATATTAAAACTGATAAATTTAATTATTAATATTATGTTTTGAATATCATCAAATTTGGAAAGTGTTTTTTTTTGAGATAGCCCATTATGTATCACTTAACAAAAGCTTTAGGCATTATTTTAAAGCATTGTATTCTCTCATTTTTAAATAATCGTCATAGTTATAAAACAAGGCCTATTGAAGCCAAGATCTTAGCTTGCTACTGAAGCACGCGATGGAAGGTGCATCCCGAATAGAAGCGGGTTTTGTATTTGTTTAAGCTCTTACTAATATGAGAGCAGTTAACGGTCGTTCAAGATATTGTCTGCTTCATTAACTTGAAATTCTGATTATGATGATGAATGAATTTTGAAAAGAACTTACCGGACATTCTTTCATTTCCGTTTCATCCTAATAAATATACTCGTATATTTACACCAGTCCACACTGAGTTTTAACACGCCCACATTTCCGTCCTCAGTACTGCAACAATCACCGCATTTTCTGTTTTCCTGGTCCTGCAGCCGCCCGGAAGGTTGCCACGATACGCCGCGATGCGACATTTTACCCATAATAATAACAAAAAATAAAAATGATGTGCCCCCAATGCGTAATAACGTTATTTTATTCATTACCGTTAGTTACCGTTGCTTGGTTACGTTAGTTTTTCATGTTATTAGTAACCCTCCGTTGGTTGCTGTCATCGTTAATATCTCAATATAATAGGCTAAAACCTCGCTTTTAGGTACTTCAAACAGCTGGGTTGGCTCAGGTAAATGCTGATAGGGGAAAATTGCTCAATCCACCCCAAATAGGACGTCAGTGCACGACTAATGGTATACATATATCTACATAAATAAAAATCAAATGATGTTCGTTGGTAAGCGAGCTTAAGAACGGCTGCACTGATTTAGCTAACTATTTTTAGATCTTTGTGATACTTCGTATGAGGTTCATAAAGATGCGAGCGCTACCACATCGGATACAAAGTACCTGGCAGTCAGTTAGTTTTAAATGAAAAACATAACTTCGATTTTGGTGACCTATATTGGGATGTCTGTATGATAAAGTACCGTAGTGACGTACACCTAGCTAACATGCACTGATATAATAGTAGTTAGAGATCATGAAATGGCTTCATGAATAGCCCTTATTCAGAGCCTGAAAAACACAGACTTAAAACTCATACAGATAGATTCTTTTTTTTCAATCCACAAATCACTGCTATCAGTAACGGTCAGTTCAGCCGATAGTGAGCATTTGTAACTGAAGCTTGAAGTGAACCGAATTTCATTTGTATCTCGTTTCTTGTAAACTTTTGGGCTGTCGTGCGTCTACATTTTGACAATAACCCTACTATGATACACAATAGCCCTACAGTCATAAGTTGGAACTTATTTGTAGAAAATAATTAAAAAAAAAACATATAAGTTTATTAACAAGATGTAAAGCTAGATAAGTCGTTGTTATGCTCAACGAAAATACGCTACGCTTGGCTACGCCGCGCCGTAGGCGCGTAGCAATTCATGTATAAGGGTAAAAAATCACCTATTCTTGGATTCAACATTGAAAAACTGTTGTAAGATATACTCAAGTTACAGCAATTTTTATAATGGCTGGGATTCGTGTACCGTTACATACTTGAAATTGTTTCGTTTGCTCGCGGAGAACCTTGTTTATTCATGAGTTTTGTAGCATAATTATTTTTAATTCCTGCCAACAAGATTGGTCTGTATCCAAACTACTTCATGAACTTAGAAAGAATACGCAGTAAATTTTGGTCAACGAGCTTATAAAAAATAAATAAGAATACTCTACGAGGTAGCGCTATTCCCTGCTACGTCGTAGACGCGTAGCCTTTGCAATACTTTAACAGCAGAGCTTTATCATTATCATATATTTATAGAAATTAAACTTCATCAGACATGAATATTGTCATTTATTTAATAAATAATGTACAATTATTCATACTTCTATCAGTGTTACCAGCATCGGGCCTCGCGAACATTGCTCAAAAAGCTCAACATACAATTATATCGGATTAACAAAACGAATATTACCTTAACATTTATCATAAATATCTACTATTCACATTCTTTTCACATATATATTTTTTTTTTATAAAAAATAACATAGCTTCATATAATCATTTGAAAACCTGATTGGATGTCTCGCAAATTTATTAAAAACATTTTATAATTGTTGAAATCATATAATATTTGAACATTAATATCCAGTGCTTGTCTTTCATAATTAAAATAAATTAACATATTGTAATTAAAATGACTAGCAAGTTGTACTAATATAAACGTATATAATTTAATTATGAACCTGTTTTATGTATATTATGTACATTGTATATTTCTTAGTCAACCTTAGTATACATTTACTATGAAAGTTTTGATTAGCTAATACCAGAGATTTAAGTTCTACAATAAAATAACACTACCCACGGTATTTTCACTATTTCAATTCCTTTAATAGTGGTAAGGAGACAAACAAGACGCTATCGTGTGTGTTCGTGTATACATACATATATTTGTTTTCATGCGCGCCTACAACCACATCTCATATACTGTAGGGATATCTGGCAGAAAATGTTTTAGCATTAAGTCCTCCTTTTGTACATAATATTTTGTAAGTGTGCAATGAAGTATTAAATAAATAATAGGTATCACCTACTCATGGCCATTAAATAATATTAATAATAATAATAATAAATATTGTAAGACATTACAGCAGAAATTTGAACAAGACAAAATACGATTGTATGTTTTTTTATTTTTGTAATAGTACAGAAACGAACAAAACGCTTTTCCGATGATAAGAGATAAACCTGTCCTTGACTACTGTGGCCCTACCCTACCCAGAACCTTGAGTAAGAGAACAAAGTTGAGATATTTGATGGATTTCGCTAGCTACAGTTTTACCCTTTAACTCGGACCAATGTAATGTTTACACGCTACTGTTTGGCGGCAAAATACGTGATACTGCGGTGGTACTTACCTAGATGTTAGTAGGTACTACAAGAAAATCTGCCACCTAGTAAAAACAATTAAGAACTTTGACTGCATTAAAATAGTAAAAGTGGCTTAAATCCTTATTTTAAAGAAGAATTTCAGTTATATTGCCCATTGGGTGACTAACAAGGGGTGTTATGTTATCGTACAACATCTCTATTCGAATGAGCGAATATGTATAATATGAAGAGTTGGACCAAAGAATAGCAATCGACTAAATTTAGAACAGCAAAGATATAAGTAATAAACCTGTATTTACCTATCTAGATTCTTAGCTCTACGTTTTGATTATTTTGTATCTTTAAGATACAGAAGAAAAAGATTTAGAAATAGGTCTGGATCAATTTATTCAATTTGTTTTTCTTATAAAAATTGTTGTTTATCTCTTCTTTATGAAATATTCATATGGGTATCAAGATTCAGAGAAAATGTGTTATAATAGGATAAGTACATTATGTTGAAACAATATAAAACTTGACTAGTTTTTAAATAGTAGAATGATCCGTTCAGTAACGACGAATAAATAGATTTGCCCAGACCTGTCCTAATATAAAATACATCTATCACTAAGGATACCACAACAGATTTTACCTAGTACGGACAGAATAATAAAGACGATTCTAACCTAGAAATACAATCACAAGAGAGTAACAGAGTTCAAAGAATAAACAAAATTCAGAGTTGAACTATATAATAATAAATAAACTGCATTTTTACCTACATCGAACATTTCTCCATCAATAGTGGCTTTACTCATAACCTATATTACTTGCACATAGATCACAAAGTTGTCAGTTATGTAGGTTTAAGCCAAATAAGACAAATCCTGGTTGACTTAAAAAAGTTATTCTATAAATTAAGTAACAAAATTTGGTCTGTTTTTTCCAGTCACCTTGTTTCCTATCTTACATGCAAGCGAGTAATAGCTACACGCTATTCACGGATAAAATTACCCAATACTGTTAAAATGTTAACCACATCAATAACAAACAACATGATCTACAAAAGTTACAACGCGAGAGCAGAATTCAACTATCTTTTGCGTTACGAAAAACTGTTACTCTCCGCTGTTATATCACTACCCGTAGATAGTGTCCCAGATAATGTACCTAGTGACTTAGATACTTCTTGTCTTCTTCCCAGTTCTTCGATCTCATTCGTGAGATGAAAGAGTTGTATTTAAAGGCTTTTTTTATAACTGCACGTCGCAGTAGTCACATCTAGCTTGTTTCCTTGTGCGCTTGGCTTGTGTCGCTTTGTCCTTGCATCATGCTTGTGTGTCGCCTTCGGTGTAATGTGATGGCCCTTCCACAGAGCACACAGAATCCTCAGGAGTGCGTGACGCGTCACCGCCCATGTCGCTCGGTTCAGCACCACTCACTGACTTGCCCTTGCCACCACGACGAGCTTGCAGCGCCTGCGAGAGAGCTATCGGTGAGTAGGTGGTCGTGAGTATTGACCGAGTTGGAAACTTGTTGATTTTATAACAAATGGTTTTAAGTCTCAAACGATTCCAGACAGTTATGTATTCAGCAGGGCTGGCACGCATCGAGAATAAATTGTTTTTCTTTTATTTTTACTCGTGCGTAAACGTAATAAATGGGTTTTGATTCTCGCGGGAGACGACAACAATTTATCTGTTGCTAGGTCAGTAAATAGACATGAATTTAAGCCGTAGAACAAATTATTGTTGACGTGTCGGTACAGTAGTTAATGCCCGCAATGGGCATTAACTACTGTACCAACTGTTCAATAAAATCAACCAATTTCCACAGTACTAGAGAAAACAAACCCATAGCCGGGAGTAAAGCCATTTTAACTTAAATGTGCTACGAAAGGTCTCCTTCTTGGGTGATTCTTTCCAGCATTGGAAGGTTTCAGCTCTGGACGGCAGGTTTAGTCACAGAGGCGCACCTTTATTATTTTTATTTAGTTGTTTCTGATAAATCCATTGACAAAAGCGAACAATTTGAAACATTGACTTTACAAACATACTATTCGAACCTCGAAGCAGATATTATTTGAAATATTCAAAATTGTTAAAAGTCCCAACCTTGCTTCCCAACAAAAGTTAAGATATATTATATAAATAATTATTATAAAATATCTTTGTAGTCATCTAATAAAACACCCAGTACCTATATGCTTGCGAGGCTTTAAGTAACAGTTTTTAAAAGAGGCATGTCTATAAAGTCATGTAAATGCGAGTTGGGGTTGCTGTGTCGTCACAGGGTCGGTGCAAGGGCCGCGGGGGCTACCGGCGGACCACGGGGGGCATGCGGGTGCGCCACGATCACATGCGGATATCAGACTCGGATCTCCTTACCTTGTCGCGGCTGCCCTTTTTCTAATGTCGGGGTGGGATGGAAGATGAAACATTCAATTAATGGATATGATAATATATCGATACACATTCGAATCCTTATGGGCACGTTAAATGCTAATCTAAGTAAATCACTCTGGGTTTTCTAACTAAAGATAGATACACACCTAACCACACTAACACTATATTATATTAAAAAAATAATGCATAACAAAAATACTTCAGCAGGAAAAATGCACTTTAAAGTCATAACTGATAGGTTCCCAAGGATAAAATAATATTGATAGACGAGAACTAATAGAGAATATACACAGAAACAAATGATAATAGGGTAATTAAGGGCGAGGCCATAATCCATCACGCTGGCCAAGTGCGGGTTGCCAGACTTCACAAATCTCACAATGAGAAGGTGTCCGTAGGACAATTTACAAAAGCAGGGCTGATCCGACAGCCATTTACAAGTAGTAGGTTGGGACCTTCTGGTAAGTATAAAAATTACCTGTGTCAGAAGATCCCGCTCTTCTATATCTATGTATAAAAAGATATGTACCTAGCTAAAATGATTACAGTTTTTTCAAAGGCTATGAATATGACTAGTGATTATTGATTGATAAGTTAGTAAGCTTCATGAACTTACCTATCATAGTCTGATAAATTAGTAGCTGATAAAGCTTATCGGACCTACTACCATTTAGTGCATTTTAAAGTAGACTTCCAAAACTGGTTCTTTAGAATAGAGTGCCTACTTTGAACCGCGCTAGCTAGTGGCACTTTGCCCTGACAGAGTAGCGATTTGCGTAGAGACATAGACAGAAAACCGAGGTACCCGTAAATGTCACCATCATCTTCCGACATTAATTTTCCAGGTTGAAGACCATCTCACAGTGTTTTATTTTAATTAGTGTCGATCTCGTTCGCTAACGAAACTTGAGATCAAGCGACGGTTCCGGTCTCCAGCCTGTCACGACGCGAACCGCCGATGAAGCTTTTGTTAGCTCGAGCAAGTCTAATACGTAATGTTATGACCAATTCTAAACTTTGCAAAATGTTAAAAATATTGTTGTCTCAATATTGTTGTTAATTATTACCTGTAATGAAAAGCGCCGATGGGGCGGTTTCCGGCCGCCCCTGCGCTTGCTAATGTGTGGGTTGTCACGACGTAATGTCTTGTTGCGAAGTATTTCGAGCTGAACGTATAGCCGCTTGAGTTCGGCCCTCACCTCCTCGGACGTGGGCTCTTCTTCGCCTTCTACGCCAAAACCTTCCGCAGGACCACGCCGAGATACCTGGACATACAAATAATCGCTGCAACACGTCAGCTTTTAACATCTCTCACGTGGGCATAGACTTTCCATCGAAGGGTGATTGGTTTATAATCCAAAGCTTAGTGCTTGGTGCTAGTATATTTACATATCCACGTCATCTCAAGGTTTTTTATTTTTTTACTATAGGTGTTTGAGATTAATCTATGGATGTTATACATGTATGAATACGGTGTACTCTTTGATTTAGAATAAGTATTTTATAATATACCTCCTGTGCCAGTGACCTGGCGCGGTAGCCATGCCAGAGGCGCGGCGCCAGCACGCAGGCGAGCGCGGCGCCCGCGGAGAGGAAGGCGCGTGCCGTGGCCGCCACGGGCCAGCGCTCCGGCGCCGCGCCCGCCGCTGCGCCCGCCAAAGCGCGCCACCATACGCCACTCACGCCCTCGATCCACAGCGCCGCCGACAGCCAACGACGCTCCTAAAAGTCACAGAGTGTATACAATTTTATTTCAGGTATTCCTAAGAACCTATCTCATAACATATCCATCCATCCAAACTTTAACATTTATAATATTAGTGGAATAATCATGCCAAATTTCATTCAAATCTATTCAGTACTTTTGGCGTGATGCTCTAGAAACAGACAAAAAATAAAAAATAAAATTTTTGCTTCAGTATCGATAACAGAATTCCCTCCAATAAAATTTTTCGAAACATTTTCAATGTAGTTACATAATTTAACCCCTACCAGTTTTATAAGTACCTATAGATGAAACCTGCATCAAAACTGAACGATGTTAGCGCATCTTAAGACATACGTGACATATGCGAGTCTCTAGGCTTTCTTCTTGCTATTTGGAAGATGACGATGGTAAGTCTATACACTACTGCTTGGCGGTAGAATATCTACCTAGATGACCTCCTGTTAAGGAGATCTATCACCAAGCAAATACACAAACGTTTGTATTTATAATTATAGTAAGTATGAAGTGGGATAGCTTGCTATGAATGAAGACGAACGGTGGATCAAAATCAGATGGAACGGTGGGACCACCTCTGAAGTTTTATCTATCAAGCAAAAAAAGAATCATCAAAATCGATTCAGACAAACAGAGAACCTCCTCCTTTCTGAGTCGGTTAAAAATATAGCATTACAATTAAATATAATATAATAATAACATACTACACAACAAAAATATTTGATAACACCAGCCAACTAATGAACCCAACTGTACCTGGAAGGGAACGTTAGCGTTCCTGGCGGCGTACGCGATCCTGATGCCAGCGAGTAGCAGCAACAGCTCGGCGGCGGCGGTGACATGGTGCCAGGCGGCGTGCGAGCACCCAGGGCCGTCCTCGCACGCCGCTGTCGCCGTGAACGCAGCCAGGTAGCACGCAGCCCCGAGTACCATTGCGCCCACTACTCGCAGCACCTGGAGTCATCCCAACGATAGACTTAAACTCCATTTAGAAATCATTAGCAGCGCCCCACTGTTTCACCTGGCCTAGGAAACCCGATCGATTTACCGAAAGTCCTGTCAAGTATAAAAAAATATATAAAGACAAGCTACTTTCGGTAAATCATAAGGGTAAACACACCTAGCCTGAAATGGAACTGGCTCTCAAATATGGCTTGGTGGTTGTTCAAAATACTTTCGATGTCATGTGTAAAGTAACCTAAATATCTAGCATAGGAAGACGCGACGTGAAAATAAGTAAGTAGATGGTAAATACATTGCCGTTGTTTTGATTTTAATTTCACTTATGCGGGATTAGTCACGTTTCATTATTTCGGATACTCCGAGTATAGTTTCAGCCAGATCTAGTGGCTTTCTTCGAGGAGTAAAAAATAGACAATTAATAACTATGAACGCTGTTTTCATTAAATTTTCTTTGCTAGACTCTAAGAAAATTATGGTACCTCGGAGTCTCTGGGCGTCCATCGGTGCGCCTTTCTGGTGCGGAACTCGGCGAGTAGCACCCATAAGCGCAACACGACGGACCCGTAGCACGCCACGAACCCGAGCTCCCGCAACCACGCGCCTGCCACGCACCGCCATCTTGCCTCCGATATGTATTGCGATGCCGCCTATCGAAGTTAACTTTATATCAGTATTAGCCCCTGATATAGGAAGGCAAGCCGGCCCCTGTTTGGGCGCCAAGTTAAGGTCAAGTAGGTAGTTCGATGAGAACTTTACAGATGGAGCTGATTCTGATAACGGAGATTCATATTTGGAAAGTAATTAACTAGGAACGTTGAGAGTTTTGGAGGGAACGCGGAAAGAGTCGTGTCGCCTCGTTGTATTTTTTTCCAAAACTAGTGTTTTTTCGAGTGTTTATGCATAAAAATGGTGGTGTTTTATTTATAAAGTGCCGAATTACAAGCACGAGTGTGCACAACGAGAGTGTGGGAAAATGATATAATGTGGGAAAACATGACTTTTCGTGTTGCTTCCAAAGTTCCATCGAAGCTTATCGTAAAGTCGCCACTACTTTACTAAACCATGACTGGACCTGACTGACACGGACTGGACTTTGATTACTTTTTAACTTATGAAACTTGAAAATATCAAAGCACTTGACACTGGCAATGCTGAAAATGCGACGACAAAATTAAAGAAGAACTATGAACGTTGCTCAAAATGTTTCTAACAAAAGTCAAATAATGGAACAAGGGCATCGAAATCTACATACATCGAACAAATTCGTACCTATTGATGGTTGAATTAAATGATAATTATAGAAGAACGCAGTAGAAATACTCACCGAAGCAAACATTAGTAACGAACCCAGCAAAACCACTTCTAAAACTGTCCACATCCCCACAGCTACCGCCTGAAAAGAAAATGGAAACATAACCTATGAATGTATGTTAACAATTATTTTTGCTCTATGTTTTTTTTGTTGTTTTTTCGGCTTTCTAATGTTATGTATCCAGCTCAATTAGATGTGAGTAGATAAACCGGTTTTAAATAATTTACAGATAATTTAAAAAAATCGTAGGACATTACACACAGCGCCATCTGACCCCAAACTAAGCAAAGCTTGTACTATGGGAGTCAGATAACTGATAGAATACTTAAATACTTTTACATAGACCATATCGAAATGGACATCGTCCGGCTTGAAAGATTAATTGGTATATTTAAAGAATTTATTATAAAAAAATGTGCGACTTAAAATGTGTATCATCACCGTTTAGTATCGATACACAAATACTTAGTTCAATTTCAATTTCAAAAATTCTTTATTTACATTTATTACATTTGTTCGTTTCTAGCCTAGCACATTTAGCCTAGAAATAACATACTTACAATTAGGTTTCGTTTTACAGGCTGTATAACATACGCTTATATTAAAAACTAATGAAATGAATTTTAAATTTTTTCTTATACATTGAAATTTCGAAAAGTTAATTGAGTTACACTGAAATAAATAATTTAACAATTACAACAAGCTTTAGGAAGCAGCATTGTGTTTTTTTTTTTAATTGTTGTATTTGTCCAGTAATGTAGGGTAGGACGTAATAAGCCAGCGAACCGCGCTAGGCGATCCGCAGAGCAGCAGGAACGATCGTCGTAGTAACTAATAATAATTTATTGTTAGAAAGAAACGAAACGGAACGCACAAGCGTGCGCACTCCGGTCAGAAACCGCGCACGCCACTCTGCTCCTCATACGTGCTAGTAATACGGTCGAGTGTGGCGCGCGCGGCGGCGACCTGTGAAGGCGCGCGCTTGTGCGGGCAGCTGTACCTATTCACTACAGTCGAGGAATAAGTGATGTGGTAGTTTATACCGGTTATACTTATCGATATAATTTAGATCGCACTTTCGGGTCTTACATATTTTATTGATTAATTTATTTAAATACTTAGTAAAATTCATAAAACGTACCTTGCATTTCCGTTTTTTAAATATAACGAGTCCGACGACAAGACAGAGAAGTATGCCGGCGAGGTTGGCAGCGAGCAGCGCGATGCGGACGGTGTCCGACAGGCAGGCGGCTGCGTCGCTGCCTACGCCACACGGTGTGCACGCCAGTGGAGCGCCGACCAGCGCTCCCGAGCTCACCCACCCCGCACCGCCCGCGCTCCAATGCCCCTCACGGCACTTGCACCGGTACTGCGATACCACACGACAAAGGTATTGATATATTATGATCATCATTGATTTTTTATAGGTATCAAATAATACGGTGAAAGAGACTCACTGCTCATGGTAAGAGATTCCACTAACACATGACGATTACGGACCATTAGTGAAACTTATACAAAATCAACTCTACTTTGGGTACTGGTTACTTTCGAGTCATTCGATAGTGAATCTATTTAGCTCTATAATTTTGCTACCTACAGTTGGTAGGTACCCTTCAAATCGAAATACCGTTGTTAATATACCTACCTATTATTGCTTAGCGTCAGAATATGTGTCAGATTACAATATTTTTGGTAAAGAATTAAGAATTAATTGAAACACTTACTATACTATATGATGTAGAAATAGAATCTGTATATTATAACAGGATTTTGGCAGTATGGATACGTACGTCTATTCTCCGATCTGAGGCGCCAAAAGACGGAGTCGCCTCACAGTCAGTAGTAGCAGCATCGCAAAGTGGAGGCGCTCCGAACCAGTCGTCCATAGCTTCCTCGCAGGGCAGGGCGGGCCAGCGCCGGAACACGGCGGCGGCCGCGCGCTGCGCGCCTAGTCCCCGCGCCGCCGCCACTCCTCCCCACCAACCCTCGCCGTCCCTGTCGCACGAGAACCACGCGTTCGACCACACCGCGGAGGTCGCATTCCACGCGGATGCGAGCGTTTTCCAGAACTGACGAAGCGCAACGGAGTTATTCTGCTGGAAGACGATTAGTCGCGCCGGTTCCGCAACGTATAGCACGCCGAGATGCAGTTGAGGCGCGCCGAGCGCTACGGCGGCTGGCGGCGGGGAGAGAGGCGCGCGGGCTGCGGCGCGGGCCAGCGCGGCCGCACGGCTCTCATCCGCCACGTTCTGGTCCACCAGCTCAGCGAGAGCCTTCGCTGTGTGGACGGCAGCGGCTTCATGTTCTCGGGCGTTCTGGAAGAACGTGTGTGA
Organism: Biston betularia; assembly: GCA_905404145.2. Taxonomy (NCBI): domain Eukaryota; kingdom Metazoa; phylum Arthropoda; class Insecta; order Lepidoptera; family Geometridae; genus Biston; species Biston betularia. The sequence continues at coordinate 4,069,904 of FR989863.1, forward strand.
CAATTATAATAAATTGCTTAGTGGCCATTTTTCAACAAAAACCAATGATTATAGTGAAAAGATATATATGTATTTCAGTGGCTGGACGAGCAAAGCCGAAGATAGAGCCTACACCCCGCCGGCCTAACATGCAAGCTTAACACTATTTTTATCTTGTGGAAACTAAACAAAATTTTAGTTTCATTACATTTACGCCTGGGAAAAGACAATTTATCCCAAACGCGTGGGTACCTATTAGGCATACAGCAGAATACAAGTCTATGTCGCAGTATGTCACTTAAACATGTGCTTTGGTGAAACGAGTCCCGACTGAGTTATGTAGTAAAGATAGTGTAGGTATATAATGCAGGTACCGGCGGGTGCGGCGGCGGGTTCCGAAGCAGCAGCGGCTCGCAGGGCGGCGCCGGCGCCGGCGGGTCAGCGCGCGGCTCGGCGGGCGCGGCCGCGGCGCACGCGCACCACGCCAGCGTCCACGCCGCCCACCGCGCCCGCATCGCTCACCTGCCGCGCGCGCCACGACACCACACCACCTGCAACAATACATTCATTAAGCCAATGTAATTAAGGCATGTTTTACATCATGATGCTAGGTACAGATCAGATCAGGTAGGTATAGATATATATCAGGTAGGCTAGGTACAGACAGATTTACTTGGTGGTAGATTTCCTTAGCAGGAGGTCGTCTAGGTAGGTACCACCGCAGTACCAGATATTCTGCCGCCAAGCAGTAGTGTGCAAACATTACTGTGTTCCGGTTTGAAGGGTACTGCAGCTAGCGAAATTACTGGGCTGTTGAGACTAACCATCTAGTCTCAAAGTAATGAGTGCCAAACCAGCGATGCCCTGGACGTTGCTTTGTTACTCAAAGTTATGTGCATCGCTGCAATGGTCATGGACAGGCGTTATCTCTTAACATCAGGAGAGCGCCTCGACCGTCTCATTACTTTTACATAAAACCGACCTAAAACTTAGACTTGAACAATATTTGAAAAAACTACGTAGGTATTTACTCGTGCATTTAGTAAAGTGTTGATATTTCATCGTTGCGTTTATTCATTCATTCTTATATCAATAACAATAAATATTTAATGATTTGTTGGGGCCAACATGTCAAAGATAGTGACTTATCGGCTTTGAGATGAACTAACAGATTATGATACCTATTAGATAAGTAACGTTATCATCACCATTTCTCCGATAAGGTTATATAAGATCGTGATGGAATAATATCGTGTGTAAGTTGTCCTTAAGTTAAGTCCTGTGTGCATAGAATGACCAACAATCCAGAATCAACATTTAAAAAAAGTTTATTGAAGACTTTTACTTTTCATATTACACTGTCTGTTACCCGCGACTTCGTCCGAGTAGAATTTAACGAAAAGTTTGTTCAGTTTGTAGAACAAAGTATCGTCATGTCATAAGTAGAATAGTTATTACTATTGTGTATTGTGACACTTGACATCTGGTGGTGGTAGTGTCCTTGAACATTTTTGATAATCTCACAGAAAACTAACGCTTATCTAATACAAATAGTATTCTATATCTTATTCCAGGTCATACCCTATATTAAATTTCATCCAAATCCGTTCAGCCGTTATAGCATAATTGAGTAACAAACAAAACATGCAAACAAACTTTCACATTTAATATTAGTAGGATATAATTTATGATACTTGCCTACTTCGTTTGATATGTCGCAGTACATTATGTATAAGCTCTATAACAACAAACTTTCTAAAAAACATGAAAAAAAATGATCCCTAGTAGATGATAAAAAAATTAAACAGTACTGCGTCAGTAGTTTTAAATTATATTTACTGAAGTAATTAAGTGCCATAACCATGTTTCCTTTCAAGAACACATTCAACTTTTAATACGTGGTGTTGAAGCAAAAACCTTTACGAGTTCCCGCCAAAATGTATGAGTGTCTGTGGTTTTGTTTGGTTACTGTCAATGTCAAGTGCAAAAATAAATAAAAATCAAAAAAGTACAACTTTCCATAGTGTTCTGGAAGCTACGCGTAGAAGTCACTACTACATTGTACTAGCTTATTTATCCCACAAACTGCATTCACCGACCGGTTTCCCAATAAAATCATCATCAATCGCCTATACAGTGAGTTTCAATGACAATACCTTGTATAGTCAGTCCCGAGGGATACTTAGGAAACACGTGGAAAGTTAGTTAGCAGACAAGAACTAAGTTAACCAACAATGTACTTCATACAATATAACGGCAATATTTACCAATATTACCAATATTGCTTTTGTAGTGTACGAGTAGTGCAACAATGCAATTTAGTACAGGATTTGTTCCAATTTAAATATTCATATGATATTATGTCGCTTGAGTCGTGGCTAATACGAATTGAAAAGTACCCACCGCGATAAACATGTATCGCTTTGTTACAATTGTAAGACAAAAAAGGTAGAATATATGTACATCAGTATGTCAGTTATTTTGGGGGTAGATTTCCTGAGCAGGAAGTCGTCTAGGTAGGTACCACCGCAGTACCAGATATTCTGCCGCCAAGCAGTAGTGTGTAAACATTACTGTGTTCCTTTTTAAAGGGTACTGCAGCTAGAGAAATTACAGCACTGTTGAAGCTAAGTCTCAAATTAATGAGCGCCAAAGCAGCGATGCCCTGGACTTTGGTTTGCTACTAAGTTCTGTGTATTGCTACAATAGTCATGGGCATGCGTTATCTCTTACCATCAGGAGAGCGTCTCGTCCGTCTCATTACTTTTTACATTAAAAAATAAATAAAAAAACTTTCGTTTTGCTGCTCATAGTTCTGTGTATTGCTACAATAGTCATGGGCATGCGTTATTTCTTACCATCAGGAGAGCGTATAGTTTGTCCTATACTTTTTCTCTATATAGGTATACTTTTCCTTTTCTCTCTATACTTTTACATGTAAAAAATAAAGTATGTCGGTCCATATCACAAAGAACAGAAAACAGTGACTATTCGATTTAAAATCGTTCTATGTATAGTTTTTATACAAGTGACAGGCTAATTGTTGGACTACATATCATCGGATGTTAAGTGACGGTGTGGTCGAAAAGGGTAAATACACCTTGCCTGGAATGAAACTGGCTCTCAAATGTGGATGCCACTACACACCATTTAGTGCTTGGCGGCAGATTTTCAACTTAAAAGTGGTAGTTTGCTAGTCAAGTGCAATGATTACCTTACTATGTTTTCCTACACCGGAAGCTCAAACTCAAGGGTTTGAACCCACGCCCTACGGCATGTTATCCGACCGCTAACCACTGAAATATCATCGCTACTAAGTTTTATTGTAGGTTATTAGTTTAATCTATTACATAGAAGGTACAGCATAGGTAATGTTACCGCATTTATCACATCTCGCTATGATTATGTTTATCTTAAGTCTCGAGTGTTTGTTTTACTAAAATGGACCAACTGCACGCGAATCAGCTTCAAATATCACAATCAATCGGCAAATCAATCGATAAAGTCACACCACCCTTGACTAAAGCCTATTTCCAATTGGCAAGTTACATAGTAGTGTATTGTATAACTGCGGCAATGTATAAACCGCTTAACCCTTCAACAGCATTGTAAAATGACCTTTACTAAAAGACTGATAACATGGAATTATAAAATGTCCATCCTTTTCTTTATTTGTCCAATAATATAATCTGTGGTGTGGCAGCAAGGAAAACTAAAGGGGTAAGAAAAAAATATTATTATTTATTTTATTTCTTTATAAACACCATTGTGTACATTATCGCATGACTATAATTAATAATAATGTGTACCGTGTTTACGGTACTTATTGTGAAATAGCTACTTATCTAATAAAATGGGAAGTTGAATTTAATTTGATGTTCTATAATATTTTTCTTATTTTATTTCAGAATAATACATCGAAATGTTACTCCATTTAGGAATGTAAGTACCTTATGTAATTAACAGTCATTATTAATAAATACAGGTATTTTGTTTTTGGAATTGTTTCGATTTAAAAAAATCTATTTTTCTTTTGACTGCCCTATTAACTCAATTCCCACTAGTAATTGTTCTGCTTCGTGAGCTGTAGGGCGTGGGTGGTGGTAGATGTTTTTATTCCTGTTTAAATGGCCTAATTCTAAACGTATATTTACAAATTATAAGTATATAAATATTAAATTAATTACCTAGTTCTATATGTGCTGTATTTATTTATAACAGAACCGGGATCGTTTATTCACGTATTAAAAGGAACATTAAAATCAATTACACCGTTAACATTTTACAAAAAAATGTTAACATAGTTTATTTTTTGTTTTATAATTCTGTGACATAAATTTAACTAATTAATCGTTTTTGTGTCAATAAATAATTTTAATTTTAATTGAAATGCTTATGCCGAGAAGAGTATGTAAAAATAATCTACTATTTTGGAAATTATAAATTTGTTCTTGTTAAACTTTGCAGACTTGTATTGATCGGCACATTAGCTGAATCCAAAGTGACGGGTGAACGACATAGGATAAGAAGATTTCCCGAAGACTTTATATTCGGAACAGCTACAGCTTCATACCAAGTGGAAGGTGGCTGGGATACTGATGGTGAGTATATTAAAATGTGCTTACGTACCTAGATGAAATGACGTAGCGTAACAAACGGTACCTATTTATGACTAGACCAGATATTAAAACTTTATTTTTTGCAGGCAAAGCCGAAAATATTTGGGATCATATGACTCATGCTGAACCGTGTCTAATTACCGACTGTTCCAACGGTGACATCGCCGATGATTCCTACCACCAGTACAAGAGAGACGTTGAGATGATGCGTGAACTGGGACTCGATTTCTACAGGTTCTCTCTGTCATGGGCACGCATCTTACCCAATAGCTTCCCAGATCAAATCAATGAAGCGGGAGTTACGTACTATAACAATTTGATCAACGAAATGCTTAAATACAATATCGAACCAATGGTCACTTTGTATCACTGGGATCTGCCTCAGAAGCTGCAGGAGTTGGGAGGCTGGACGAACCCACATATCGTGGACTGGTACGGAGACTATGCTCGGGTAGCCTTTGAACTTTTCGGTGATAGAGTCAAGTATTGGATCACTATGAACGAGCCACGAGAGGTGTGCTATCAAGGCTATGGATCAGATACGAAAGCACCGCGACTTAATATGAAGGGTGTCGGTGAATATTTGTGTGCTAAAAATTTACTGATGGCGCATGCGCGAGCATATCACATCTATGATGATGAATTTAGACCCACCAACGGTGGAAGCATATTTATTACTCTTAGCACCCAGTGGTTTGCACCTGAGACCAAGAAAGATGTTGTGGCGGCAGAGGAAGTCAACCAATTTGAAGTAAGTAAATCTTGTAATCAAATAACACGATAAATTTATAGCGTTATCTGAAATATTTGGGGAACGATTTGCTCTGTGGTTTTTACTCAAATTGCTTTTTAACAACTATTTAGACATATTTAATGACAAGAGATGATGTTTTTATTTGAGCGAGAGTAAATAAGACGTAATTTAAATTTATTTCAGTGGGGACAGTACGCCCATCCTATTTTCTCGGAGACTGGCGATTTCCCTCCAATAATGAAGGAGAGGATAGCAGCAAAAAGCGCACAACAAGGCTACTTCAGATCCAGATTGCCAGAGTTTACTCCTGAAGAGGTGGAATACGTTAAGGGCACTTCTGACTTCTTTGGCCTCAATCACTACTCCACATACTTGGTATACAGAAACGAGTCCACTGTAGGCTACCATGCATCTCCTTCCTACAACGATGATATGGAGGTAATAAATTACCAATCGGCTGACTGGGATCACGGAGCGTCCGGATTCCTTAAGGTACATATTTTTTTAAGAAATACAATGAAAACTGACGTGGTTTTGATATATTTTTGTTTTACTTGTACGGGATTACTGACATTTAATTACGTTGGAAACTTCGACTATAGTTTCAGCCGCATCTGGGGCTTTCTTCAAGAAGTCAAACAACCTCGTTTTGATTTGATTTTTACTTGTACAAAGTAATGCAATGTTGTCTGCCATCCTTTATAAGATTACGTAATTATTAAATGCCTTGTCTTTACAGGTTGTGCCATGGGGATTTTACGATCTCCTGACAAAGATAAAGGAGGATTACAATAACCCTCCGGTTTATATTACCGAGAACGGCTACTCCACGTACGGAGGCTTGGACGACGACGATAGAATCTCCTACTATAGACTGTACATCAGTGCTATGCTGGACGCGATAGAAGATGGTGCTGACGTAAGGGCTTACACAGCCTGGAGTATAATGGACAATTTCGAGTGGATGGAAGGATACACGTAAGTAAATAATAAAAACTACTCAGTGTGCATGCGCAGTTAGGAATTAGGGCATGAACCAGAGGTCGTAGCTTCGCTATGCGCCATGCAACTGAACATGCGAACTACTAGCGGCTCGCAAGGTGAGATTTGGGAAAATCTGAGAGCCTTGACAAAGTAACATTCGATATATTCGATAACACTAATATAAAAGTCCAAGCACGAGACGACAGCTTATGTCACTGCCGTACATTTTTTACTTTTCTGTTAGCGTTATCGCTAATCGAATGTTATCTGTTTAGGCTCTCTGACTGAACAGGGACTGAACTAAGAGCTCAGTCTATTGAACAGGCAGCACAATTAATTTATAGCAAGGAATATAGGGGATATTTGTATGATTGATATCAGTCAGTTATGCATTACTATATGGGTAATTTGTTGATACCCGCACTAGCTTGTGACGCGGGGAACTGACACATAAAGTTCTTACAGTTTTCGATGTAATTTGGCACCCACCACAAAATCAAACGCCTGATTTTAACTTTAATCATAGATCTGGTTCACCTTTTCAACAAAACAACTAACTAAAAATAGGTTCAGCCATTTGGGAAATACGATTCTGCAGACAGATACACAGCGTTAAACTTATAACTGTCCTTTATTTATGTTGTGGGTTAGATAAAAAATATTTTTATCCTCAGAGAGCGGTTCGGTCTGTACGAGGTGGACTACGAGAGTCCAGAGCGCACGCGCACGCCGCGGAAGTCCGCCTTCGTGTACAAGGAGATCCTGCGCACGCGCACCTTAGACTTGGGCTACGAACCTGACACCACAGTCATGACCATCGATGAGGGACATTAACAAAAACTAAGTTAAATTAACTGTTCTAGTCTGAATAAAAACGTAAATATTTTAAATATCCTATTTTTTTATTCCAAAAATAATGAATTTACTTTCTTACGACGAACGAGACGCTCTCCTGATGGTCAGAGATACAGCCTGTCCATGGCCATTGCAGCGATACACAATACTTTGAGTAACAAAACAAAGTCCAGGGCATGGCTGCTTTGGCGCTCATTACTTTGAGACATTCACTGATAGTCTCAACAGCCATGTTAGCTGCAGCCTATATAACCTATCAAACTGGAAAATAGTCATGTTTACACACTACTGCTTGCGGCGGATTATCTGGTATTGCAGTAGTACCTACCTAGACGACATCCCACTAAGGAAATCTACCACCATGGTACACAATATTTTTTCATAAGAAGTAGAACTTAAAATAGATAGACAAAGTTATTTTAAAAAATTGGGTAAGCGTACGAGGATGAAAACCGGCCTGTACAAAATTAAGACTCACTAGATAATCATGATTTTTGTTTTATTTCTATCATTATAAAATTCTGCTCTGAATATCACATCTGATAGGCAGATTTGGACCAGACAGATTTTCTTATATATATTGATTCCGTGCTTAGGTGAGGGTCTAGTATAATCCCACTAATATTATAAATGTGAAAGTTTGGATTGATGGATGGATGTATAGATGTTTTTTATTCTTTCACGCAAAAACTACTGAACGGATTTGGATAAAATTGGTAGCTGAGACCCTGGCTTAAGACATAGACTACTTTTTATCCCGAAAACATGGAGCGGGTAACACCGCAGGGCGCAGCTAGTAAATAAATAAAAGTAAAAACTCTCACTAAAAACTAAATTTAATTTTAATGATATTTTTTGTGAGACCTAATAGTTTGTCAGATAAACCATAAAAATAGTTTGTACACCTTTTGCCAAGATGGTAGCCGTGGGACAAGGGTTGCAACCGCACAATTTTGGATTTACCTTTACACTAATCTAAAAAATAAAATTGCGTCCTCATGCAACCCCAACTGTAACTTTTCAATGTACTAAACAGGAGACACATACTGCGTGACATGATCCAGCGCGCGCAGCTCATGACAGAGAAAAATTACTGTACACAGAATTCTCTAGCACGCCTGAAGAAGCTTTAAAAAAAAAAATCTATCCGCAAAAAAACAGAATAAAATTTAAAAGGAAACTTCTACATACCTTTACTATCTTAGAATGCTACATCACTCATGACAATATTTGAGATCGCACGAGCTATGATTATATATTTATCGGCCACGTCCATATCTCAAGTGTTTGTTTTCCTGCTATAGACCACCAACATTTGAAAGGATCTAAGTACTTTCAAAGTGTCAAATTTAATCGGGAAATCAATAACGAGCGATAAACAGGGTATCGACGAGAATATAAAATTTAGAGTGTGAATATCTCCTAAACAATCACGTAAAATATAACGGCAAATTTTAAAATTAGTACATACCGTTTTTTAATTTCTTTTCGAGACATATACATATACGAGTACCTCCATGACATATTTATGGCTTCACTGACATATTTCTGGTAGATTTTCTAGTTCAGGGTTGTAGCTAGCCAGCCGAGTACTAGAAAGTACCCTAACACAATGCTAATGAGATTTCCTTAAGATATTTTCCTTCCCGTAGCTCGAATGAACCAATCACGCTAACCACTATGCTATAATTACACCAAAAAATGTGTTTCGACCATTTAGTATTCCCATGGGAACGGTAAAGGCGTCCGCCTCGCAGTTTCACACGCGCAGTTCCCGTTCCCATGGGAATACAGGAATAAAAAGTAGCCTATGTCACCCGGGGCTAGAGTAGCTTCCCAACGGTGAAAGAATTTTTGAAATCGGTCCAGTAGTTTCGGAGCCTATTCAATACAAACAAACAAACAATCAAATCTTGCCTCTTTACAATAGTATAGATATAGACAAATCACCGTGACAAAATTCCTTTAAAAAACTTTTCTAGCAATGTGAAGTAACCTTTACAACTTGAAACTGATAACACGTATATATAAATATTTTCCAAGTTTTATTTGTACATTTAGTCCTCTGCCGAGTGAGTGCACCAGACTAAAAGAGATTTTAAAAATATTGTTGCAAGAGATTATTTTAACAGAAGTTACGTGCTGCCTAAAATTAATTTAATGCGATTAGCTCGGGTTAGACGGTAGACGATCTTTATTGAACATTATGTATCTGTAACAGAAACCTCTTTTTGTGTTTGACATTAATTCAATTTAATATTAATTTATCAAGATGTTAGTTCATTTAGGAATGTAAGTAACTAACTATGTTAGTCTCTTAATGTAACGTTGATCAATAAGTAGGTATATTAAACTTGTATTAACTTACAGAATATTACTGTTCGGTTTGAGTTTAGCCGAATCTAAGGTGTCCGGCGAAAGACACAGGGTAAGAAGATTTCCCGAAGGATTCATATTTGGAACAGCCACAGCTGCATACCAAGTGGAAGGTGGCTGGGATGCTGACGGTAAGAACAAATGAAAATTTTCGCGCTTCTACCACGGGAAGCCCCTTTAGCAACAGTGAGCATGACCAGTTAAGATGAAGAGCCTTTTTAACGTTGCAGGTAAAGCAGTTAATATTTGGGATCACATGACACACGCCGATCCGAGCTTGATTATCGATTATTCTAACGGCGATGTCGCCGATGATTCCTACCACCAGTACAAGAGAGACGTTGAGATGATGCGTGAACTGGGACTAGATTTCTACAGATTCTCTCTGGCATGGTCACGAATACTGCCTAGTAGCTTCCCAGATCAAATCAATGAAGCGGGTGTAGCTTACTACAACAATTTGATCAATGAAATGCTCAAATACAATATCGAACCAATGGTTACTTTGTATCACTGGGATCTGCCTCAGAAGCTGCAGGAGTTGGGAGGCTGGACGAACCCACATATTGTGGACTGGTACGGAGACTACGCTCGCGTAGTCTTCGAGCTGTTTGGAGACAGAGTCAAGTACTGGATTACAATGAATGAGCCTCGAGAGGTGTGCTACCATGGCTACGGGGCAGATACGTTGGCACCGCGGCTAAATATGAAAGGTGTGGCTGAATACATGTGCGCTAAAAACCTATTAATGGCGCACGCTAGAGCATATCACATTTATGATGATGAATTCAGATCTACGTACGGTGGAAACATATTTATCACGCTGAGTACCCAATTTTTCTCACCTGAGACGAAAAATGAAGTTGTAGCTGCTGAAGACACCAATCAATTTGATGTAAATAAATAAATCCAATTAATTTCATCCATAACCTGGCCGTTCTAAAAAAAATGTTTAAGAACAATTCATTGTTTCAGTGGGGACAGTACGCTCATCCCATTTTCTCAGAGACTGGCGATTTTCCTCCAATAATGAAGGAGAAAATAGCAGCAAAAAGTGCTGAACAAGGTTATTTCAGATCCAGACTGCCGGAATTTACACCTGAAGAGGTGGAATATGTTAAGGGTACTTCTGACTTCTTCGGGTTAAACCACTATACGACATACTTGGTGTATAAAAACGAGTCCACATTGAGTTATCACCCGACGCCTTCCTACGACGACGATTTGGGAGTAATAGCATACCAGTCGGCTGACTGGGATCATGGTGCATCCGGCTTCCTTAAGGTATGAATAAGAACTTTCTGCTACGCAGAAACATTTAGAAGCAGGTCTAATCATATGTTAAAATATTTTTAGGTGGTGCCATGGGGATTCTACGATCTCTTGACCAAGATAAAGGAGGATTACAACAATCCCCCGGTTTACATTACTGAGAACGGCTACTCCTCGTACGGAGGCTTGGATGACGACGATAGAATCTCGTATTACAGACAGTACCTCAGTGCCATGCTGGACGCGGTGGAAGATGGTTCCGACATCAGGGCTTACACAGCCTGGAGCATCATGGATAACTTCGAATGGAGACAAGGATACACGTAAATATACAAAAGATTGCTTTAAATTATAAATGTGTTACCTATACAAGTTTATATGATGTAGCTTTTAACCTCAAGCGTAGGCAATTAAAGTAGGGATTACTCAAGTTAAATTCAATCGGACACTCTAGCTAGACTAATAGTAAAGGAAAAAGGGTAAATTCTAGGTAAATCCGTATCGATCCGAATCGGTTTTTTTTTAATATAGGTAAATTCTTATGCTTCTCTGATTTAAAAATGTTAACCGCATAAGTATTTTAAATAACGTCTCATGCTCATTGCTCTCACTAAGATACATTTGTTTCAAAGTTGCCATAGCTTGCCATTTGGAACACTCATGAACTATAGATATATATATGTATATATACACAAGGAGACATACAGATTCTATAATGTTCATAATTAGCGACCAGTACCAAAAAAAATGCCTTAAATATATACTAACTCAAACAAACAATTCTAATATGGTATTTTGTTATTTATAATTCTGTATTCTTATTTCCTCAGAGAGCGGTTCGGTCTGTACGAGGTGGACTACGAGAGTCCAGAGCGCACGCGCACGCCGCGGAAGTCCGCCTTCGTGTACAAGGAGATCCTGCGCACGCGCACCTTAGACTTTGGCTACGAACCTGACACCACAGTCATGACCATCGATGAGGGGCATTAAAGAAAATTCAAAATAACAAAAGATTCATGTTTTATTTACATTCGCGGAATTACCTACATTTAATTATATCGGGTACTTAGACAGTTGCTTCGGCCACATCTGGAAGCCTGCTCCTTGGAGACACAGCTATAACGCGAACGTGGCCTCGTCTTGCTTCTTCATACTATGGGCTGCTCCGCGTCTCGCACGTGGAGACAGCGAAGTATCCGATACATGTAGATAACTAATTGTGTTATGCTGTAAAACAAAAATGTGTCGAAACCACATCTGTTTCCATAGTAAGATAAAAAACACTCGTAATACACATAATAAATGCGTAAGTAAACATGTATATTTATTTTTTTAACAATAATCCTTATTTACGCTTAAATCATCTACTACATGGACGAAATAAAAAACATATTAGAAGAAATTATCTTAGTAATTTCGTACCGTAGCGGGTAGCTTTACACAGTAAAAAAAACAATCGAGATGCTAAAATGCTTTTAACCTCGACTAACTTTTAAACAGAATATGAAATTGCAGTACCATTGCAACTTTTTTAGTTTATTAAAGGAAAAACTCTAAATGGTTTAAGATTGCTTAGTTATAGGAATTTCACTATTATTCAGATCATTTCTTCCAGAAGGTTTATATGGCCGTGAAGGTTTATAAATCCTTTTCCGCCTAGACATAAGTCTCTAGACATAAATTATACAAAAGCTTTTTTGACGTTAAAATGAAATTTCTCGCTTTGCCAAAGAGCAATGGGACACAGTATTCTCGGAATTTAAAGACAAGATCGTGTCTGGAACTTCATACTGCGTTCCATGACAGCCATCTCTGGCGTACGAGCAAATCTGTGGGCAGGCCACGTCAGTCGAATACACCCTAACAGGTGGGCAAAAGTTTCTACGCAGTGGGTGCCCCGAAACAGTCGACCCGAGAGCGCCCTCCAACAGGATGGTGCGATGACCTCGAGAAATTGCAAAAAGATTGGACCGTTCTAGCCCAGGAAAGAGACAAGAAATTAGGAGAGACCTTTGCCCAGCAGCGGGACGATGCACGCTTTACAAAAAAAAACAGTATATGTACCTAGTAGCACAAGTATATTTAGTAGTAAATAACAATACCTATATTGAAAACTGTATCTGTTTTTGAGTTGCGAATTTAGATTACAAAATCTGCCATATTAGTTTATATGTGACGTCATCATACCCTATATACCTTATGACACGCGTAGAGTTAAGACGCGTTAGACACCTCATTTGTTAAAATATAATTATCAGCTTAGCATATACAAAGCAACAAATGAACATACATAGACTGCTAAAATGAAGTATAACCTTCCTTTTTAACCGACTACGCAAAAAAGGAGAGATGTTTTTTACATGAGGGTTTTACCTTATGTTTTTGATGGTTTGAAAAAAAAATAGCAACGTAATGTATTATTTTATCATGTTTGAGTAATATACATTTGTATGAATATAATGTTCAATAGCAAGTACTAGCGACAATAACAATATATCAATTGAGATAGGTAACTACTTTTATAGATATTTTTTTACACTATTGAAAAAGTAATAAGACGAACGATACGCTCTCCTGATGGTAAGATATAACACATGTCCAATGTCCATGACCATTGCAGCAATACACAGAATTTTAAGTAACAAAACAAAGTCCAGGAGCATCACTGCTTTGGCGCTCATTACTTTGAGACTTTTTGTAGAGTTAGTCTCAACAGCCCAGTAATTTCGCTAGCTGCAGTACCCTTCAAACCGGAACACAGTAATGCTTACACACTACTGCTTAGCGGCGGAATAACTGGTATTGCGGTGGTACCTACCTAGACGACCTCTTGCTAAGGAGATCAACCACCAAGTAATAGTAGCTAGCTAGCCGAGTACTAGAAAAAATTTACTGGAGATGGGAGTACCACCCTCCCACGATGCAAATTATCTCCAGTAAAATTTTTGTTCGGCCGCTACTGATTTGATACTTTATTATCATGGTTACAACAAGTAATGTGAAGATTTGTCTCAGCTATTATCTTATGTTGTTTTCTTCGTGGTTTATTACATAAGTGGAGATCAAGGGAATGTCTCTTGTGATAAACAAATGTCATAACACAATCAAGTTGCCACTTAACTCTTATCGACCTCCCGCGGCTGCGGCCCATAACGTTTGTACACAGATAAATTCAATAGAGCTGTCTGTTATTTAGAGGTGATGTATTATTATCCTGACGTACATAACTTTTTTAACAGGTATGAGTCCGCGTTTGACCACTAACTAGCCTGTTGGTAAGCGATGACGTGGCTGAAGATGCAGCACGTAAAACATCAGTTATCTGACTTCTATAGTGCAAGCTTTGCTTAGTTTGGGGTCAGATGACGCTGTGTGTAATATCCTATGATATTTATTTTATTTTATTATTTATTTAATTACTTATTAGGCTTCATGTCCTTGTCATATCTTAAAAACATGCTGTATAATAGGATGATCTTGATGCTTTATCTATCAACATAAGAGAGAAAGCTTACTGATAAGACAAGTGTAAAAAGTATAAATAGAGAAGGAACTTCTCGAGCATTAGTCTCCGTTTAAATAATTGCCAAAATGTTTTATTACTGGGGAACATTGTAAGTACTTGTAATTAAGCCGCAAAAAATATTTAAATAAGTATTTATTCATTCATTTTAAAATTAAACATGGCTGCCTATTTATTTAATTCTGGTAACCGCTTGGTAATCTATTTAATGTTGACTGGCAATGAGGGATACTAGAATACAAAGAAACTATTTTTTTACAGCATTTTGTTGATCTCGAGCGCTGCGCTCCATCAGTGCAAAACAGCAGGTTCCCGTCACAGCGTTCGGAACTTTCCCGACGGGTTCAAGTTCGGAACCGCTACCGCCTCCTACCAAGTGGAAGGAGCTTGGGATGAAGATGGTAAATATTGTTTACATTCCCCTAGATATTTAAAGAATAGCAACCATATAATCACATGGTTCCTATGCCATGTTTTTAAATTTGGATTACTTCCTTTGAATCACGCTTTCATTTGGGTCAATAACTAATTATTTTTCCAATACAATTTAAAGAACTGGAAAGGTCAATCATTACTTTACACATGTGGCTCTGAAATCTGTTTTCGTCTTGCATTCCAACTTCAGAACTCGAACAAACTTGAGTTTCCGTGGTATTTCAGTTCTTGCTTAAAATATCATGATAATATTAATTTTAAAAGACGAAGGAATATGTAGGTTCAAGATTTTTATTCAAATTGACATCGAAGCTAGAACTATAGGACATTCATCTGGAAACCCTATTACAGGAAAATCTGAAAATATTTGGGACCACCTCACCCATCAAGTTCCTAGCCCCATTGCAGACGGATCGAGTGGTGATATAGCCGATGACTCCTACCACCAGCTCCAAAGGGACGTGGAGATGATGCGAGAGCTAGGACTCGATTACTACAGGTTTTCCCTGAGTTGGACTCGGCTCCTACCTACCAGCTTTCCTGATCAAATTAATGAAGCTGGAGTCAAATACTATAACAGTCTCATCGATGAGATGATGAAATACAATATCGAACCGATGATTACTTTATATCACTGGGACTTGCCGAAAAAGCTACAAGACTTGGGAGGGTGGGCTAATCCAAACATGGTCGACTGGTTCTCTGACTACGCTCGAGTTGCGTTTGAACTCTTCGGAGATAGAGTAAAATATTGGATCACGATAAACGAACCAAGAGAAGTATGCTATCAAGGATATGGAGGCGCCTCTTTGGCACCATTGTTTGATTATTCTGGAGTCGGAGATTATATGTGCTCTAAGAACTTACTTATGGCACACGCTAAAGCTTATCATATGTATGATGCAGAATACAGGCCTTCCCAAGGTGGAGTCATATTTATCACTCTGAGCGCCGGTTGGTTTGAGCCCGAAAGTGAAGAGCATACTGATGTAGCCAAGGAACTTAATTTATTTGAAGTAAGTTGACATTGAAGTGACTGCCCTGTTAACTTATTTGGTAGTATATCTGCTTCAAGAACTGATAGCCGTAGGGTCGATTCCCACCAGAATTTGTTCAACATATCAAAAAAATATTTGTTTTGTGTCTTTGTGTTTTGTATATACCATAAGTATGTATTTACAAACAAAAGTATTTATATAAGTATTATATTAGTTATCTGGTTATCACAGTACAATCTTTGCTTAGTTTGGGCCTAGATGGCGCTATGTGATGTATATTTATTTATTTATTTGACGTAAAATGTAATTCAATAAAGATAATCAATCGAATAAACTTTAAAACAAATACATCTATGCGAAATTAAAATTTAATGAATTTAAAAAACTGTAATTTGGTTTACGTCAACCATGAAAAAGTATGTCAATAACGAAACTCCTCAACTTATGAAGGATATCAAAACATTACCAAGGCGTCAATATTTTGGTTTTTTCTTATTACTTTGGAGTTTCATATCAAGTTAATGTTGCAAATTTTAATGGTGGTACAAATACATGATGATAACATCATGTATTATTTGTACCACCATTACAGCATTACAGCAGAAGCTGTAATCATTTTCTCATATCAATCATTTCAGTGGGGTCAATATGCTCATCCGATATTCTCAGACACCGGAGATTATCCTCCAATAATGAAAGAAAAAGTGGCTGCGAAGAGTGCTGCACAAGGGTTCGCCAGGTCCCGGCTGCCAGAATTCACGCCCGAGGAAATAGAGTTCGTCAGAGGAAGCTCTGATTACTTTGGACTAAACCACTATTCCACGTACATAGCTTACAGAAATGAAACTGTTTATGGATACCATAATTCGCCTTCATATTATGATGATGTCGATGTCCGAACATACCAAAAAGATGAATGGATTTCTTCGATCGCAGGCGCTACAACCATGACCCGGGTAAATCATTTTGTTAACTAGTCAAAACCGACTAAAGTATCCTGTTTTTTTTTGTACTAACAAAAATATTTACAGCCAATATTTAAATATTTGACAGCCCTGTTGGTTCATTGGTAGTATGTCTGCTCTTACTGAATACTAATTGTCCTACGATATTTATTATAGCCTATATAAATTCAACATCGATGGTATTCTAGTTATATATTTAGTGTATATCCGCGTATATATATGTTTGCTGTAAATCTGATACTATATTTGAAAGTATACAATTTTTTTAGTTCCTAATATCAAATTTCAAGTTTATTTCGGATAAAAAATTATAAATTATTACAGGTCACATAATAGTTTCACATTAAATGAAACCCTCGACATTTTTGTAACCAAAACAACTTAAGTATAAGCGAAAGTAAACTAAAGATAACTCCAGTATCCTAACATAGGACGAATTTCCGCAAAGTAACACTTAAATCAATAACTTATTGGGTACTAAATTCCAACGGAATGATCGTTTTTACAATTAAAATTTCGCATTTTAAAACAGAAACACTTTTAACATTGTTATTAATCTAGTAAAAGTTATACACATTTTATTTCAAATCCGTGGACACTTGCATTATAAGAAATATTCTAATTTTTTTTCAGAGTGTGCCCTGGGGCTTTTACAAACTGTTGACTGATATAAGAGAGAAATACAACAATCCTACCGTTTTCATCACCGAGAACGGGTTTGCGACTCACGGCGGCCTGGAAGACACTGATCGTATTGCCTACTACAGAGATTATCTGGATGCCATGTTGGACGCGATAGACGATGGTTCCGACATTATTGGTTACACTGCGTGGAGTCTCATGGACAACTTCGAATGGATGTTGGGTTACACGTAAGTATAACCATAACTTTGTCGTAGGGTACTTTTGATAGCCAGTTTCTTTTCAAGCTAGGTGTATTTTCTTCGACCACACCATGACTTAACATCAGTTGAGGTGTGATCAAGCACTAAGCCTGTCAATTATTTAAAAAAAGTATGATCTCGATAAAGAAACTCCTTAACTCCTTACAATTTACATGAACATTTTTACACAAGTATTTACACAGCAGAGATATATAGATTATATAGATTTATAAGAACCAAAATATTACCAAGGCGTCAATGTACTTTTTATTTTTTTTATTTTGATATAGCTTAGTATCAAGTTAATATTCCAAATCTTAAACGTTACCTTAATACTTTATTAGTGAATTACCTTCCGTTTTTTTATTACTGAGCAATAATGAACATTATCAAATAAATTAATTGTAGAAATCACAAAGTCAACACTAACTGCCATACATTTTTTACTCTGCATCATCTTTTTTTGTAACATAGGTAGGTACATGTATTTGTAACAATTTGGAAGAGAACAAACATGGGCATCCCTACTGTGGGATGACAGGGACTCAAGTCTGTGTTGTAACTTTTTTCTTCTATTCTATTTATGGCCTATTTTCCTTTAACTAATAAAATAACTAAACTATATAAATAACCAATCTAAGAACTAAATGATAGCTCTGTTGGCTCATTGGTAGCATCTACCTTTAGAGCTGAAGGGCGTGGGTTCGTAATAATTTTACTACGATCATTATATTTGTGAACTAAACTAATACTTATTGTTTCATTTGACTCGATAAAAAAATTATTTTTGCGATGTTTTCAGACAACGTTTTGGCCTATATGAAGTGGACTACGAGAGTACGGCACGCACACGCACACCACGAAAGTCTGCGTTCATCTACAAGGAAATTGTGCGCACACGCACGCTCGACTTCCATTACGAACCCGACACTACAGTCATGACCATCGATGAAGGACATTAAACCAATGTCAGACTTATGCTGATTTGTATATACTGTGTCTATGTGTGAATACCAATGAGTTAAGCATTAAAGGAAATGTTTAAAATTAAAAATACGAGTATCAATTAACATTTAACACTAACCCATGTACTGACAGACTACTTTTCGCTATCATGCTTAACTCCATGTCACCCACTGAAGCTACTTTGCCAGCGACCCAGAGCCTCGCTCCAGTATTTCAAGGAGCTGGGTTGGCTCAGGTAGACGCTGGTAGGGGGACATGCACAATACACCCCAAGCGGGACGTCAGTGCAGGACTCATAGGAATAGGAATAACCTATGTAGCGAAGGTTTGTAGCGATGATAGCTCAGTGGTTAGCGCGGTAGGCTCGCATGCCGAAGGGCGTGGGTTCAAACCCCAACACTGAGCTTGAGGTGCTGGTGAAGGAAAACATCGTGAGGAAACCATAGCATGGTGGTAGGGTACTTTCTAGTACTTGGCTGGCTAGCTACCACCCTCAAGTTGAAAATCTGCCGCCAAGCATCTAACGGTGTGTTCCGGCAGCCTCACCTGAGAGCCAGTTCCATTCCAGGCTAGGTGTGCTTTACCATCTTCGATGACACCTTCACTTAACATCAGGTGAGCTGTGGTTAAAACAACTAGCCTGTCAACCATAAAAAAAAATATGTAGGTACTCATTTATAAGGTGTCCGACTTATAGTGATATTGTATCTTAATAATATTACAAACATAATATATCTTTTGCATCTTTTGAATCGTAATGTTTGCTTCCAGTAGTAAAATTCTTGTATTGTAGTGATAATTTCGAATGACTCATTTGTTTGGGTCCAAGACTGCACCCACATCACACGGTTACAAAGTGAGCTTTCTCCGACTATGATACCAGAATCTTACCTCCGACATATAATGACTTGTAACTTGGTTAATTTTGAAACCGTAACACGTAGCCAGTTCAATAACATTAATACCGACGCTGGTTTAATTTATCTGAGCTTAAATGCTAAATAATTTGAACAAAGCGACACGATGTTTGAAATTGATTTTGAATATTTACGGCAATAGCTGTAGAAGCTTTGCGGATATAAGCAATTAACTCCGGTGATTGTTTGCAGAGCGACCCGAGCCGATCGAGGGATATTGCGTGGCTTATCTAGCTATGTACAATGTGCATACATAATGTATGGACCTTGTATACTTATACATAGGGCACGTATGCTTACATCAAAAATAAGTACTAAGTAATTCATGTAAATCATGTATGCAGTATGCGGTCGTCCTTTGTCTGAATGTCACATACATTTACCTTTTTTTATGAAGAGAGGGTTTTTTTTTATCGTTGACGAGCTAGGTGTTTGACTACAGCTCACCTGATGTTGTTGACGCACACCAAGCCTGGAATGGAACTGGCTCTCAAGTGAGGCTGCCGAAACACACCGTTAGATGCTTGGCGGCAGATTTTCAACTTGAGGGTGGTAGCTAGCCAGCCGAGTACTAGAAAGTACCCTACCACCATGCTATGGTTTCCTCACGATGTATTCCTTCACCGGCCTTCCATGAAACAGTAGATTGTGCTAATAATCTACTGTTTTATTCAAGCACTTGGGATTTACCGCAAATAAAGATCAAAATAAATGCCAGAAGCTGTAATTTCACTGTAAAATTATGCTCCATTTGCCCATAAATGACAAAAAATTATTTGTATGGAAATCGAACCACCTTAAATAAAAATATTCGGGTGCAGTCCGGGTACGAATCAGTTCGCTTCCGCTTCTTTCAGAACAGCGGCATGCTGTCCCGCAAAACCACGTTCACCTACAACGTGGAAAACCCAACATTATAGTCCTATTCAACCATTCTAAGCTTGCTAATAAGTGTATTGATTTTACTGCAGTCAGATGCTACTGATATCTTATTCCTGGCCTCATATGAGTACCTATCAGATGTATCTACAAACCATTCTGTCATAAGTGCGTAATTCCGTTTTGATGGTTTGCATTTGAAAAAATGTATGATAAATAGTTCATTATTTTTTAATACTATTTTAAGGTTATCATCCTTTATAAATTAATGTGATTATTTAGATAGGGTTTTATTCCAATTCTCGATTAGATACCTATTTATCGCATTTCAGATTAGCTTTATTAATTTTGTAACTAAATAAATAAGCAATAATTGTTACTAAGGTTTAGTGATCCTATTTTTTCATGCTAGGTAAAGTGTGAAGGAATTTTTTTTTAAGCATCGCTGCGATGGCGCCCTTTAAGTCATTAGATGGTTAATCGCAATATCCCTGTAATTTCACTAGCTGCATTACGTTTCAAACCGGAACAGTATGCTTGGTGTCAGAATATCTGGAACTGCAGTGGTACCTAGACTACGTCCTGCTAAGGAGATCGTGGTAGATCTCCTTAGCAAGACGCGGTCAAGTATCTTGAATCATATTATATCTTATAATATTATGTATCCCACTATAATATTATAAATATGAAAGTTTGGATGGATGGATGTTTGTTACTCTTTCACGCAAAAACTACTGACCGTTCAGTAGTTGGATGAAATTTGGTACGGAGGTAGCTGAGACCCTGGATTAATACATAGGCTACTTTTTATCTCGAAAACATGTAGCGGGTAACATCGCAGTATACATATACTATCTGCGCCCCGCGGTCTTACCCGCGTGGGGATGAAGAGTACCCTGTCTTATTCCAGCGTCTAAATTACCCACATGCAAAATATCACCCAGATCCGTTGAGTACTTTACGCGTGAAAGCGTAACAAACAAACAAACTCACATTCGCATTTATAATATTATTATAGTTAATTTGTTTATAGTTAGGATATAGTACCTGTATATAATTGTATTATATCAACACCATGTCTATTCATGGTTTACCTACCATTTGGCGGGCGCATTAAGTACCTACCTACCTACTATCAAGATTTTAAAATAAGATTACGCTAAGCACGTATACACTGTATACCTAACAGGAGCACAGCAGAATCTCTAGACTGTAGAATCTCTAGACGCTTAGTAATCTAACCACGGTTAAATGACCCGACAAAGAGATTCCCGAGGGTTGTATTCACAATGCGCGTCGCCTTACGCCATTTTGGCGTAATTTTCGGCTGATTTAGCGCCGAGCTCCACCTCATTAGCGCCATTGTCGACCACTCGACGGCTGAACACACCAGACGCTGGCGTGAAATTTCAATAGAAAATCCGCCCCCACTTAATTCTCGGTTCTATGGAACTAGCGCAATTTCTATTTGAATTTAATTAATGCAATTAGTGCGCTATTACGCGAGGAGTCACCTTCATTGGACGCCACCGTGAAATGACGCTATTAATATGCGTAACTTGAAGTTTTGTATTAAAAAATTCAGTAGCGTACTGCCGTAATAGTGTGAGGAAGTAGGTATAAAGATAATGACGTTGATATTTCCTGTTATGTACTTAGGAAATAAAGTAGGTATACCTAGTTTTTTTGAACCGACCATCATCATC
Source organism: Biston betularia (assembly GCA_905404145.2). Classification (NCBI taxonomy): domain Eukaryota; kingdom Metazoa; phylum Arthropoda; class Insecta; order Lepidoptera; family Geometridae; genus Biston; species Biston betularia. The sequence goes on from FR989863.1 coordinate 4,092,016, forward strand.
ATCAGCCCTTGGCTGTCCACCGCTGGACGTAGGCCTTTCTCAATGCACGCCACTGAGCTAGGTCGACAGCTCTTTGCATCCATTGTTTTCCCGCCGCTTTACGCAGGTCGTCACACCACCTGGCCGCAGGTGCCCTTCACTACGCCTGCCTGTACGCGGTCTTCACTCAAGAACTCGTCTACCCCATCGGTTATCGGTTCTTAGAGAAATGTGATCGGACCACTGCCACTTCAGCTTACTGATTTTATTTGAGCTATGTCGGTGACTTTAGTTCGACGCATTGAGTAAATAGATATATTATAGGACTTTTCACACATCGCCGTCTAGCCCCAAACTAAGCAAAGCTTGTACTATGAGAAGCAGATAACTGATAGAATACATACTTATATAGTTTTTTTGTGAATACATACAGAACACTCATATACAAACGTACATTTAACATCACATAAATGTTTCTGCTGGCGGGAATCAAAGCCACACCCTGGCCCTTGAAGCAGATATTCTACCAAATGAGCTAACAGGGCTGTCATATTGAGATATTATTCGCGTGCCTATGGATTCATATACCTATATACAAACATACATGGTACATATTTTATATTTTTACCGATAGTCGTATCCGATCTACAAGGATTTCAGTGTAGTAGGTAAAATGAACATAATTATTCATAAAAAAATCGAGACTTTTGCCTGGTTTAACCTGGTATCATCCAAATTAATACAACATTTTCGTCTATCAATTATTTATTTTACCTCTCGAGAGTAGGTAACATTTATTTTAAAACACACAACGCCACAACATCAATTACACACTACAATTATATGAAAGTGGAGTTTTGGCGGGAACGCGGGAAGAGTCGTGTCGCTCCGTTGTATTTTTTTCCAAAACTAGTGTTTTATCGAGTGTTTATGCATAAAAATGGTGGTGTTTTATTCATAAAGCGCTGAATTACAAGCGTGAGTGTGGGAAAATGATATAATGTGGTGAAACATGACTTTTTGTGTTGCTTCCAAAACTCCATCGAAGCTTTATAGTAAAGTCGCCACTACTTTACTAAAGCATGACTGGATTTGACTGACACGGGCTGGACTTGACTAAGACTGGACTTTGACTATAACTAGCTACGAGGGCACTTATTTAACTTGAAAATATATAAATACTTGACACTGGCAAATGGTAAAATGCGACGCCAAAACCAATGAAAAAAAAACTATATGAAATAAAAGACGACAAAAATTATAAAAAGTTGTCGCTGTAGTGGCCAGTGCGACAAAAAAGGTTAGTTCTCAGCATTAGTGCTGCCGATTTCTCAGCAGCGCTGGTTTTCAGAACTAACCTTTTGGGACGCACGAGACTCACTAAAAATACGTAAGATACATACGCGAATATACGAGTATAATAGAATAAATAAATTATACATATACATATAGTGAATAAATTGCGTGTAAAGAAAAGTATATCTAAGTACATACATAAATAAATAATTCAGACGATTGAAATCGTATCCATGTATCTGCCATAAGTGACAGTAAATTATATTACGACCTGTTTTATTTTTTCAAAACATTCCGTGAAAAGGCACCGTGTACAAACAGGGGTGAGAGGGTTTTGTTCGAGAATCGCCTGAAAAAGTTTGCATGGTGGTACTTTTTAATGAACCCGGTCCTCCGCAAACCACTTAGCTCGAGAGCACTTTGTTAATTCCTTAAAACTCGAAGCTCCATTGACTGGATGTCGCGCTTCCTGAGAGCACTCTCCCAACAATGCCAAACTAAAATCGCTGCGTAATCAGTCGTCGTCAAAAATGCGCTGAACTCGCTTTAATCAAGAGCGCGCAGATTTCATATCGCGTTTACAGCCCATCTATTAACGCCTGAACGTAAACAGAATCGTATGAAGGATGATAAAAAAAACATATAAACACCTCTTAGCTTCAGTGATGAAATTAATAACATTAATGGAATCCGGGTGTCGCAACCGCTACGGTCGTTAGTATTATCTTGTGTGATATACAATGGCAGTTCTATTCTCACAGCAAAGTCATGCCTCGTTCTAAAGTATCAGTGTATGATTTACGGTCGGCAGTAATCGCTGGCAAGCAGCCAAAAGATTTTGTGCTAACAGATTCAAACGCCCGTAAACGATCATCCCTGTAAATTGTTATAATAAATTCTGACAGGTATGTAGCTAACTAAGCCACGTAGAATATGAGGAAATCATTAGGAAATATATGAGGCATAACTGAATATCACAAGTTAAAACTTAGCGGGTCAACCATTTTAATTAAATAATTAAATATTACGTTATTATTACGTTGTTGCAAATGAATTAATGGAATTGATACGTACGAGATTTTCGATAGAAACCGGCGGTATGTTTCGTCTGCAATAATACGCATAATGGTTAGCTTTACGAGATATAAAATTGTAAAAATATACCAAATCATGGCTACCACTGAAAGTACAGTCACATGGACCGCTTTTGTCTAGAAACGAGTAGAGTATCACGCTAAATTATTATCTTTTTTTTATGGTTGATAATCTAGATATTTGACCACAGCTCACTTGATGTTAAGTGACGGTGTGGTCGAAGATGGTTGGCGGCAGATATTTAACTTGGTAGCTAGCCAGCCGAGTACTAAAAAATACCCTACCACCATGCTATGGTTTCCTCACGATATTTTCCTTTACCGGCAGCTCAAGCTCATTGTTGGGGTTTGAACCCACGTCTTTCAGCGTGTGAACCGACCGCGCTAACCACTGAGCTATCACCCACTCGGGCAGCAAATTCGCGTATTTTAACAATGAAGTTGCAGCGATGATACGTCAGTGATTAACGTTGTCAGTTCAAACGCCGAAAGATGTGCGTTCAAATCTCAACAATAAGCTTGAGCTGGCAACAAAAACACATTGAGATAACCAGAGCTTGGTGGAACTGTACTTTCTAGTAAGTTCTCGATTGGCTACCTACCAGTCGCGCTAGCTATTAATTTGCTGCCAAGCACCTGACTTATTGAAATTGAAACGAATAAAAATAATACATACATAATTATAATAAATATACGAAGTAAGTTATTTGCGTATTTAAATTTTTTTTAAAAGGTTATTATGCCCTAATTTTCTACCTAAGATCAGTTTGCTAAAGTATTTTGTGAAGCTAGACGCAGTAGACGTATTTGTTTTTCACCAGTTCGCTGGCGGGATATGATTGGTAAGTAAAGCAGCAGATTATTTTTTTTGTAAAAAAAAAGCAGCGGTAAAAAAATCATCGTAACCAAACACTTAATAAAGTAAGAGCTAGTAAGAAATACGACCTCTGATACACGATACGAACTCGAACAAAGAAGATTAAGTATCCCAATAACATCGCTCCTGATTGTACACAACGCATTTAACCGATATTTTTTATTAGCTCGTAAATTATACACGAAGAGCGATCTGCGTTCTGCGGTGGCGGCCGCGGCTGTACGCGGTTGGACGATGGACGTATACGACCGTGCGTTACGGCTTTACGCATTGTTTTACAACATAATTCTTAGTTCAAAGGAACCAAACTATATTGACATGTTACAACTGTTCAGGCGTAGCGGCACCTAGGCATAACAAGTTGTGTGATATTCACGTGTCACTTGAATAGAAGATCATGTTCGAGTTAAATAGTTTACCGACAAGAACAGCTTACTTGATTAGGCACTTATCTACTGCACATATTCTTTATTTTCTTTTTATATGTATCGTTGAATATAATGGAAATCTGTTTTATAACATAAATAAAGTGTTGTCTATGGTCTAAATTTACTGAGGTACCTAAAGGGAAAGTACCTACTTTGACAGCCCCGTTGGCTCATTGGTAGTATATCTGCCTTGAGAGCTGTAGGGCGTGGGTTCGATTCCCACTCAGGGTTAACATTTTGTGAATAAACAAATGTTTGTTCACTGTCTGGGTGTTCTGTATGTATTACAAGAACCTATGTATTTACAAAAAAAAAAGTATTTACGTATTCTATCAGTTATCTGACTTCCATCACACAAGCTCTGCTTAGTTTGGGGCCAGACGGCGCTGTGTGTATAGTCCTATGATATTTATTTATATGTATACGTATAATATGCACGTTAATTAATTAGGTAAGTATCGATATCGGAACTGGAAGCCAACAAATAAGCAAAAGCAGATAATAATTTATCACTACGCGTGGAAAAACTGGCCAAAACTGGCGCTTGACTGAATTTGTTAACTTTGAAAACGAAAAAATTAATTCGTTCAAGTGCAAGTTAGACTTGCGTACCAAGACATAAACACAACCACCCAGAGAGACCAACTGACTTTTGTTTTAAGAGGTCCTGGGTTCGATTTCCATCTCTGTCTCTTTTCTCTTCTAAGCTGTATGCGTATTTTTTATTGCCGTTAGCTTGAAACGGTGACGTAAAACGTCGTGAGGAAACCTGCACGCCTGAGAGAACATTCTTAATGTTCTCAAAGATGTGTGAAGTTTGCTGACCTGCACTTGGCCAGCGTGGTGAACTATGGCCTTCCCTTCTCACAATGATTAGAGGTATGATTAATGATAATAGTATTGGACACGGCCAATAGTGGGACAGATTAAAATACAGAGCTAATTCGGATCAGAATGTACAGGGTACATACAGGGTTATAAGTTTGGGGTGTACCAAGTCGAAAGTGGGTCTTTGTGAACAACTTTCACTATTTACAACGGGGGATAAATCAGCTGTTCCAGATTCAGAATAATTTATTACCCATAAATGACAACGACAAAACAGACAAGTCAACTCAAAACAAGTTAAAAAAACTTCAGGTAGGTTAAGCAAACCATATAATACTTTCACTACATACCTACTCGTATAGGAAATTAACTATAATTTTCATATACAAAAACGATGTTTCCTAAAGTCTCATTGACATGATCTCATTGTCTCCTGGGTAAATGTTAATCGCCCTTGACAAAATGTATGAAACAGCTTTTTTGTCGATTTCAGAGTTGTTTCGTTGTACCTATAGTAGAAGTTGTTCACGATGACTTCCTTTTGATTCATTACACCACAGCTTATAACCCTCTATAGTAACTTACTAAATTACATTTTTGTTTTGATGGCTCATTCAAGTATTTACTAAACAGTAGAAAGGTAGAGGGTAATCAGCAAAGTACCACAAACACGAATAACATCGTTTTCAAACCAACAATATTTTGATCCCTAGAGTCTACAAAAAACGGTAAAAAGGCTCTTTCAAACAAGATTGCAAGAAAGCGGCAAATCGAATACGAACAAGTGTTAAAACTTTTCTCATAAAACAGACTTTGCCGGTGCGGATACCTACATGAAATATTCAAAAGACATCTACGATCCCACAGGTAGCGCTCACTATTATTCATGTTCATATCTAGCACAATTGAATCGTCTGACGTTACAGATTACCTTCATCGGAGGAGACAACTCTCAGTCTTGTATCGAGCGACCAATAGAGTATCTATTCTAACTATTCTATGGTAGAGGCCAGTCGACTATTATGACCACAGATTAGATCATAGGTACCCCTACCGGCTACCTATTAATACTTGAAGTATTCAGTGGTCAAGAAGGACGCTGCGTCGCTTCATTTAACATCGCGCATTCACACATAAACGATTGTCAAGACAATATTTATCGAGAGATAGAAAAAATAAAAAGGATGTAGGTAATTAAAAAAAACGAGCCGGTTTGAATCACAAGTAGCGTAATTAAACGCTATTTGGGACCTGTTGGAAATGGAGATTGGAAACGTTGGGTGGAATTAAATGTTTGCCTTTCTCAGTTTTTACGAATGTTGTCGTACCCCGCATTAGCATAACTAAAAGTATAAACGACTCATGCAAGATTCTATCAAGGAAATACATAGGCATTGAGGATTCGTAACCATAGTAAAAACCTTAACACATAGCTCGATCTCTGTGTCCTGTTTTAAACATTAATATTAGTAAGTACTAGCCACTACCATTTTTTCATATACATTTTTCAATATACATGCATGTGTATTGAAAAATGTATGCTACCTATCTAAGATGTTTGATGCGACAACGAACTACAAATAACAAGCCAAGTAGTCGTAGAAGCCGAACGCACCGAAACTTATAGGGCATTGTTTTGGATACAGACCAATTACAACTTGATTGTTAGCGTATTCTATGAGAATGAACAGATGATTTGGGTATCTAGCTAGTATGGGGATGAGATCCAAATTCAGATTATTTATTCACCTTATAACAGAGTTTCGTTGTACTATTAAGTCAATTCAATAAAGTTGGTTAAAAAAATTAAAAATAATTGATAATTATACTATTTGTTAAATAAAATTAAAATATCATAAAATATTATGTCAATGTGATATTGAGTCAATTAATAAATTTAGATATAGGTACATTACGAATTACAATAGTCAACATCATATATAAAAGATTGCTCATTCCAATTAGTTTTCAGAAAGTCATGAGTTCCGGTGAAAGATGCTGTTACTGCTGTTAAGCTGTTACTACTGACGTTTTCACTGTTAAACGATTAAAATATTTTAGACAAGCGGGCTTAGTTTTTGTGTTAAAAATAATGAGACGAAACGAAATTCTTTTACGAGTAAATATTATAGACCAACCTCTTCTAAGAAAAGACTCCACAGAAAATCTTCTAAACATGAAAGGCATAAGCAACCACTTATTCTTTTTTTCAAAACATTGTGTTCATTGTGATATATTTGATGTAAAACTATTATTCCTGAGAATATTTTCTCGTTCAACTACATATTATTCAAAATAAACAGACTTTACAGGGTTGAAAACATCAAATCTTACCTTAGATAACGGAGTACAATCAATCATGTTACTCGTTCAAGTTTCAGATCATCACGTTACAGTCAACACTGCTCGGTTAGCCGCGAGCTTTTATTTACTATCATAGCTGTTATATCACAACGGAACACTCAACTCGGGGTTTATCAGTCAATATATCGCGACGATTAACTGCCTTCAATTCGCAAACGAGATTCTGTTATCAATTGACAGGTGTCCTGCGCCACGCTCGGTGTTGCCGTCAAGCTGAAAGTTGTTGTTTTGCAACAATCTTGTAGTTTAAATGTTTTGCAGGAGTTCGGAGGTTATTAGAATGAGTAGTGATTTATTTGATTTGTGCGGGCCATGCGGCGCGGTTGGAGCGGACGGTGCGCGCAGTGGAATCGACCGGCCGTCCCGGCGCGCCACTGAGCCGAGCGGCGGGCTCCCGGTGGCTGTGGACCGCGCATGCGCGGATACACACCCACGTCTCGCCACCACTTGCGCTACTACTGGAACTGCTGGCCTTCATCTCGTGTTTCCAAGGCAGCGAAATCCTCACCTGCAACGCTACCTAAGCAACCGAGGCCGAGGATTCTGGCTTCTGCTCAGTTTGGATAAATAATATTACAAATACGAAAACACTGTTTACCTCTGAATATATCTACCTGATACCTTTTTTTATATTGTATAGGTTCGCGCTTGACCACATCCTGCCTGATGTGAAGCATCGATGCGGTCTAAGATGGAACACGCTTACCTAGAAGGAACCTGTTTACTCCTGATTTGAAGACACTCATATTGTAGGTACTTTACGACACAGCAGCTGAACCGATCTTAATGAAATATGATTTTAGCATCTTACTTTGGAATTTTGAGGATATTTGCTATCACTAATACCTACCTACGAGAAAAGATAGGTACCTATATCTACTATCCTTCGGAATAACGAAGTTGTAATTTTTAGCTTTTCAAAAATATTTATATCTATGACTTTAGGATTCGGACTGTTAGGCGCTCACGAAATAGCTATGCGATTGCGAATCTTATTGCGCAGATGCTATATGTGGTCCCGTAGGTATTTTTTGAGCGTCTAACAGGTATCGCTAAAAGCAGCCTAGAGTACGGGGGCTGGACTTCGATATAACACAAACTACAATTAAGATGAACTCGATCGCATTCTCGTACCGTCGCCGTACGTTCGAAAACAAATGGTATGTGATACCTTTGAAGTTCTACATTACTAGATGGACACAAACCACACATCTACGAGCGCTGTGTACACAGCGATAATACAGCGTATGCGCCGTCCTTATCCTCGTATACAGCAAACCAACTTATCGCAGGACATGAGCTTTGTAACTTTAAATGGGCATTAAATAAACGTAATAAACAAAACAGTTATAATAGATAACAAATTTCATAGGTATGTCTTAAGGACATGAAATATGTATTAATTAGATACCTGAAAACGATACTACAACCAAATACTACTTACTTTTACTTGGTGGTAGATTTCCTTAGCGGGAAGTCGTCTAGGTAGGTACCGCAGTATCTACCAGATTTTCTGCCGAGCAGCTGTAGTGTGTATACATTACTGTATTCCGGTTTGAAGGGTACCTACTGCAGCTAGCGAAATTACAGGGCTCTTGAGACTAACCATCGAGTCTCAAAGTAATGAGCGCCATAGCAACGATGCTCTGTACTTTGGTTTACTATACAAAGTTCTGTGTATCGCAGCATCATGTACAGGTGTTGTATCTTACCATCAGGAGAGCGTATCGTTCGTCTCATTACTTTTACATTAAAAAAGAAAACAAAATGATTAGATGCATCGTGCGGTTTCTCAGTTTTTTTTTTATTATGTTTCGGAATACGAAAAATCTCTATTATACTCTGCATGTTTAGTAGAACTATGGTTGTAGGAGACTTTTAATGACTACAAATGCTTAAATAATAAAAGAAAAACATCCGACGACAATCTATCTGTCTTGTCTGTGGTATCATACAACCTGATCAACTTTTCCGTATAAATAGATTTAGTTTAATCCGTAAATGACTACCGAGACATTATCCGAAATAAAAATAAATACATAGTTATTACTTACATTTAATTCAGTTACCTAAACTTCAAATATAAAATATAAAATAACAATAACGTGTACTAGCGTTTTAAACAACATCGAAGTTTTAACAAAACAAATATCACACGCATAACTCTATTATTGAACATTCACAAAATCACTTTAAGCCGACCAATAGACATATAACAGTAAGGCCATCAAAATAAGCAAAGTCCTCTAACATCCTGTATAATTGCACGAATTTCATCACAAACCCAGAATCGAAAACAATCCTGAATATACCAATAGACTTCATTCAGTAATCTACGTACGATTTGTACAACGCACAGACCCCCGATTCTCTAATTCGCACGAGATTCCTTGCCGAAAACGCGTGCAGCGTTTATATATACGCGTATAAACTTTATTTAGATTGTGCAAAATGAACTCTTAACACGTCTCGTCACGTTTCTGAGTTGGCGATTAGCATAGAGAGTACCATTCCAGACGAATTTAATTCGAATTTCTTCGCGTTGCGTAATGTCGGCGCGTTAAGTGTTCATGTGCTCATAGCGAATAAGGGTCCCGAGGACCTAAACAAAGTAACATTCGATTGGCGATAACGCTAATAGAAATGCCAAAAATTGACATAACCTGTCTATAAGTCACGTGGAAACCTTATAAATCCCGTACAGTTTTGGCTTTTCTATTAGCGTTATCGCTAATCGAATGTTTCTTTGTCTAGGCCCTTTAGTCTCGTAACCGCAACGGAACGCATCCGCACGGTAAAAAAACGCAATGGAAGACGTGAGCGTCGCTACAAGCAGACGATGCGCTCGGTGAAGGCAGATACGACAGTCATGTCGTGCGCGAGCGCTGCGCGTAACACCTGGCCCGCCACCGTGTCCGCCACACGCAGCGTGAACTCGCGCCGCGCCGGCGGCGGCAGCGCGCCGCCCGCCGCGGTCAGCAGCAACGTACGCGCACCCGCGTCCAGGGGCCGGCCGTCGGCCGCCGCGCCCGGTACAGCGCGCGCGCACCGCACCCGGCACGCCGCACGCTCCGCTTCATGCAACTCCCGCGCCGCCACCTCCAGCGCACGTCGCGGCTCCACACCACCCGCTCTCGCGCCCTCCGCGCCGCTCGCTCGCGCACCCTCTGCGTGTGCGCGCACTGCAGCCGCACGCAGCGTCGCCGGTAGCAGCAGCTCCGCAACAGCTGCGACGGACCGTGCACGCAGGTAGTGAAGCGCGCGCTCGGCTTCACGCGTCTCGTCGAAGAGGCGCCGCTGGCGTGCTGCAGGTACGGGACGCGCCACGGTCCAAGCCTCGAGCCAAGGGTTCGCGGGCAGCAGCATACGGTCGCCGAGAGCGCCACCGCCCTCGGGCAGCCAATCGCGCGGCGAGTACCAACGCACAAAGTCACAAAGCTCGGCACCCGGGTTGGCCGCCTTGAATGCCTCCATGTCGGAGAGCAGCGAGGCGCTCATCATACGTGCGCGCAGTTCAGAGGCGCGCGCGTCCTCTCCTAGCCGCACCATCAGCTCAGCGTCCTCTTCCAGCTGGTCCTCGGTCTTTGGCGCAGGATCCTGTCAAACCACAAATCAAGTGAGACTCTCACGAGTGGTCAGCATACACACGTTGATTCGAATGTGAGAGTTACGTACCTGCGTCCGGGGTATGTAGAGTGGAGCTCCGTTTTTGAGTGTAGCGTCGGCGAGTCGTTGTAATCGGCCGACAGGTCGATCCCAGGGCGGCTGGTCTTCGCCCTCGCCCTCCGAGCAGTCATAGAACTCTTCGTCGGAGGAGTTTCCCGAGGGGTTGGCGGTGCTTTCTGTTGCGCGCTTGATGCAGCAGTTCAGCAACTGAAGCTTTTGGTGCAGCAGGCATGTTCGCGCATTCGGCGTACCATCCGCCACTCTGTTGGCAATGGACAACCCTGAATTCAGTGAACTGGAACTGAATATCATTTTATGTAATATGCAGATACCGATCCGCCGTGCAAAAGCAGTCGTAAAGGAAACTGATAATAACGCAAAGCTCATTCATTAAATATAACAACAGTCACGTATTAGTGTCAACATCGTTCAGCACTTTCACTTCGACGGCAATTTTAGGTAGACGAACATTATACGTCGTTCAAAAAGAAAGTAAACATATCAAGAGAACGCTTAATATCTCAGTAAGTACAATACAAGAAACATTTTCTCTTTTTCATATGCAAATGAACACCTAAGCGTTTGAGGCGGGATTCGATTCTTACTAGTAGAGCATCTAAGATAGCTTTGGTGGCACACCTGCCGCGACCGAAATATTTCGCTCCGACCTACAATCGAAGAGAATCGAAGCGAACGCACGACCACTCTCGGACACCGTTATCGTGTTACAAATGCGGCAGTGTTGAGGCCTCGAACGGCATCGTGCGTGCATCTCGGGAGCGCTCATCTTGCAATCGGTCGGTGAACCGTTTGTTTACCGGAGGCGATGCGGCATCGGCAACTGGGTGTAGGTCACGAAGCGCTGGAGGGGGCCCGGCGCGGCGCCGGCGCTGTCCAGTCCTTCGTAGACGACAGACGCGTGCGCACCACCCGCAGACATGGGCCCGCGCACACCGCCCTGATCTCCGATACAAATCCTGGTGGACTTTTATGCGGTGACCTTTACGCCGCTCTGTGACTACCATGACCGACAATCGGTGAATAACAAATTTCGTCAATAAATCGTGATAGTGAAAAAAGTGACGAGTTCCATAGGATTAATCGACTGATTAATTATCGAGGATTCTCCCTAATATGGTAAGTTTCATAAATAAGATTTATTGTATTTATTTATTAGATACGAGTATATTCATAGCTAGTTGCCGTTACCGTTCAGGCACGAAAGAAAATCTCATCGCGTACATTGACCTACTTCTGGCACATCAACGTACGGTGTCTCCAACGACCGGCACGAACAATACGCACTTGACTTCTTATAAGTCCTCGGAAAATAATTTCCGTACGCGGAGGATTGTATTACTATGACGCACTTTTATTAAGAACTTTGTGCTACTTTTTCGATAAGACATTAAACACGATAACAATATATTTTCTAAAATCTAGGCGTACATTAATATACCTTTAAGTAGATACACATTTTCTAAAAAACAAACAAGAGACTCAGTAGATAATGCATGGTATTGACCAATAACGCCGAATTCTTACAGAAAATGTGGAGCGGAAAAAACAACAATTCTAAACTGCAACTTGATTGTCCCAAGGGAGAGGTATCTAAGGGTCGACTACATAAAACTTCGTTATTTCTACCAAAACTAACAAACAATGGGAAGCCGGATCAAGCAGCATTCTTCGTAAAAAATCAAATTCTCGTTCATTTGTATGTATGTATGTCATAATGGATCTCGCGAGACGCATCGTGTTGGAGCCAGCGAGCTCACGTGTGGCTATATCAAACGCGCACTTTCTCCACCCGAAGGAATTTCATATTTTGGCGAATACGCTTTGCAGAATTGCCAACTACATAGTTTGCGTCAGTCGTATTACTTTTAGCAAAGAATCACAAAGAGTTTGGACAGGAAACTAGATCAACAGAAGCGAGTAGAATTATCTTTAATAAGTAGAGGTACATACTTTTCTTCGGTTTGTTTACTTGGCAAAGTTTTCTTGTGTGCCAGCTTAATAGCGTACCTATTTGTAGAGGCGACGGGCTGGGACGTTCACCCGGTGGCGGACGACTTCAGCTCTAAGCCTCTCCGGAGCCAGTTTCCCACTTTCGGCTTAGCAAATGGATGTCCCATTAACTTTATCTATTTGGCCGTAACATTTGTTTGCCGTATCATGAATCTGTACCTATTTCTGCACGTTTAGATTTCGGTATCTACGAATTGATAGTTAGTTTCTCTTAAATAGGATACTACTAGTAGCTAATGTTTTTTTATGTATGTTAAAATGTATAAAATATCACTCATCTCCTTGTTCTTTGTATTGCGGAATGCCTAGTAAACAAAACGAGATATAAAAAACTGCTGATACTTTTCAAGCCTAACAAAAAGTAAGTGGCGTTTGTTGTCTCTTCATCGCTATCGGAGTAATATAGAAAGAGTGAATGTGTCTCCACTTCAGTTTAACGCGGCAGTAAAGACGAAAATGGTGCTTTTCCCGGAGCATAAACTCCGCAAGGCACGTTTTCAATTTGACGTCGTGGACGTTTGTACGCCGAATGCAAATATGCGGACTCCATATCGTGCCTGGATAGGTTTTTATTATGACTAAAGAAATAAGAACAATACTAAACCAACCAATAAACATATTATCATATTCCTACAACGCAGCTAAGTATCAATCTAATATGAAAATATATTTTGATCTAGTTAGTAGCTTTGATTAGTTGCGTAGGCATAAAAATGTTCTGTATCTAGATTTTTTAGCATATGGGAAAATTTCTAACCTTTTATTTAAATTCCGATTGCAAAACGTTAGAACATTACATCAAAATTTATAAAAATATATGTGAAGAGTTAACTACATTTAAGTCATTAACTCTATTCGATAAGTCAAGCGAAAAATTATGGAATTTTTAAAATAGATAACAAACAGACAAAAATGTACATATTTTTATAAAGCGAAGTGATTGCCGTTTTCCGTACTCCCGAATAAATATTGCCAGTTAAAATCGTCTCCAAAGGGGCGTGAAGCCAGCTTCACGATAGCGCTACACGACGCCATAGTATACCAGCTATGTACTATAACGTTGACTTATTTGACAGATTGAAATGAACTGTTATTCCGTGTGTGACTTTATCTAAAGCTAAGTTCGTATAAGCTGAACGAGCTAAGCCAGCCCTAATGTCAGAATTAATACGCCCGAAAGCCCTTGACACCAACGGTTATCGTTATAGGACAGTTACAACTTACAATATTTGACAAGTGATCCGACTTACTCGTACGAGCTGTATATGCCACTCCCGGTGCCTTGTCTTAAGGTTATTTAGCTTAATTTATAATTTAAGAACACTTAGTAGTGATGTTACGATAGTTATTTTTGTAGGGATTATAGCTCAGTGGTTAGCGCGGTCAGTTTACACGCCGTAGGGCGTGGGTTCAACCCCCAACAATGAGCTTGAGCTGCCGGTGAAGGAAAACATGGTAAGGAAACCATAGCGAAATGGTAGGATCCTTTATAGAATTCGACTGGCTCATGTTGAAAATCTATTGCCAAACACCCAACGGTATATTCCGGCAGCCTCACTTGAAAGCTAGTTCCATCCCAGGGTAGGTGTGTTTACCATTTTCGACCACACGTCACTTAACATCAGGTTACCTATAATTTTTTTTTTAAAGTCCATCTATTAAATGTAGCTCGATTTTTTTTTAACATTTACATTAAATTTGTTTGTTTTTATCACAAACTCTACTATATCAACACAATGAGCAGAAGTAAATAATAAAGTAGTTTCAATAGTAAGGTTACACATTTATTTCTGGAGACGAGAACCTAAGAATCCGCAAGTCTCGAAACAGACAACTTTACATACTAACCGTCTCAGAGTGCCGACAAAATACGGATGTCGACAAAAAATGTAATAAAATGTATATTAATGCGAGAACAAAAGAAAATGTTTTCTTATTCGCATGAAGAGCCATTGCTAAAGCTTTTGCTTCACAACTTATTTCACGACTTGTTTAGTTTTAACTAGATGCTGTAATAAATATCCATCTCCTTTCCTTTTATGTAATGTAAAATTATGAGAAAACTACTTTATTTTCCATTAACGAACAACGCTGGTTTTTTTAATATCATAAACATTACTAACACAATTCTTTTCAGATAAAATGTGTAGTTTTTAAAATAGTGAGGTTGTTTAATTTCAGTCTCAGCCACAGAACTCTTATTAATATTTTTCTCAACGATGAGAAAAATATTAGAAATGGCGTGACATTTGAAACATGTACTTAACTTAATTGACATATATATAGGTAATAATACTAAGAATGTAAATAAATTGTGTGTTTTGTCATTAAACTTTGTGACGACTAAACGTTTTAATGTGGGGTAAAGATAGCTTATATCGTAGGCTACTTTTTATCCTGAAAACAACACAATTTCAATGGGAAAGTGGATGAAACCACAGAGTGCATCTACTAAATGTTATATTTCGTGAACAAGCTGTATAATGGAAAACTAAAACTCGCCTACTTTTTTAAGTAGAGCTATTTTTTTATTTAATTGTAACTTGCGAGTTTGCCACACAAGACTTGTTTTAAAGGCTATAGATACATATTTGATCTTTCATAGACATGACATAACATGGTTATCTTAAAAAAAAATGTTTGCGATTCTAATTTAAGTTATAAATTCCGCCATACCAGACTTCATATGACATGGTTATTGCTAAGCCACGTCGGTAAACACCTCAGTTGTTAAAATATAATTAGCAGTCTAAGAAATGCGATACCAATAAAATCAACCCTCTTTTTCGCGTGATTGGGTAAAAAATTGTATGCTTAATTTTTGGCACACGGGCAAATAACAAATTGATTATCATTTTATTCAACCAAATCGGTTAAAAAGTTAAGGCACTGCGGTAGAACATACATAAACACAAACATACGTAGACTGCTACAAACGTAACCCTCCCTTTTGGCTTTTTCATAGCTGGCTAATATTAAAATGTGCGAGCTGAAAAATGTAAAGCCAGTTTCACACAAGAGTAAATTTGATGTCCGCAAAACATCACATAGGTAGATACGTTGATTGCTACGCTTGGGGTGGACGCATGCGGGTACCACCGCAGGACCCAGAGAATTCCGCACCGGTAGAGCGTGGCTCTGGAATTCTCTTTAATTGGGTTCCTCGCCTCACCTGCACTCTAATTGCCTTATACGAACAAACATTCTACAAATTGGAAACACGTTAGTAAATTTTTCTTTTACGAACGTATATCGAACATCGACCTCAAAGTCGATTACCGTGAGTCAGTACAGTAATATATTCTTCTAAGTTTTTGACAATAAAAGCGTTTAATGACTTCAATTCTTGTGGCACTTTACGCATGCCGTAAATCGAAAATAGCTTTAGGGTTGAAAGCTTCTATTTATAGGCTAGACAGTAGCACCCCCGAAGCGATGCGGACGAGGGTATTCGATGGCACGCTCCCTACCCTCTTCTCCATATCAGAGATATCGTACGCGATAAAAAAATAAGCTAGTGTTTGACTGCCGTCTTGTCCGATGTAAAGCGATGATGCGGTCTACGGTAGAGCATGCTTGCCTAGAAGAAACTGATCCATTCGCTACTTGAAGACACACTGATTTTTATCTAAGAACACCCACAAGGCCCTAAAATTCCGCTGTTTAACGGTTCGTACGATGAAAGTGGAATCAAACCGGTTCATTCAAGTTTTCGGAATATCTATCGTAAAACGGTGTCGTTTGACATCATGATCTTAACCTTCAGGTCGCAGAAAGAAACATACTATGTATATTTTACTTGGTGGTAGATCTCCTTAGCAGGAGGTCTTCTAGGTAGGTACCACCGCAGTACCAGATATTCTGCCGCCAAACAATGGTGTGTAAACATTACTGTGCCCCGGTTTGAAGGGTACTGCAGCTAGCGAAATTACAGGGCTGTTGAGACTAGCCATTCAGGGTTTCAAAGTAATGATCGCCAAAGTAGATCGATGCCCTGGACTTTGTTTGGATACTCAAAGTTTTATGTATCGCTGCAATGGTCATGGACATAAAGTGGTGAAACAAGTCCTTTCGAGTTGTTCCAAAACTCTGTATACATAATTATATGCTTCAAGTAAAGTCTACACTATTTTATCAAAGCATGGACTAGACGAAACCACGACTTATTTTTTTATGATTTTGACTACGTCACTACTATTCCTTAATTTTATCATAAGCCAACTGAAAATATTAACTACTTAAAACTGGAAAAACGCACACAGTGCGATGCCAAAAAAAGAAAGCAGGAAATGTTCGGTCAAAGTTACATGTCATTGTTGGAATGTTTTTAAGGGGTTTCTCCAAATGCGTATCAATGAGTGGACAAAAAGTTGCAACTCGGCGAGCGTGGAGCTAGACAATAGGCAAGAGTAACTGTGCGCTGATTAGGTGGTCCCGCGGCGACGCATGCCTATGAGACGACCCATTGTCTTGGATTGTGCTCGACTCTCTGCCGCTCTTAGAGTCGTGACACTCCTAATTCACACTAAACACAGTCAAACCGACACATAGAAGTCGGATCTAGGATAAAACTCACGAAATAAGAATCCCAATGTAACCTCTACTTGTTGTCCGCCCACCACAAAACAGAACTTCGCAACCATCGTTAAAATAATTTGATTTATTTAACTTGAATACATTTTAATTAACAAAATACGTTTTTGAAGAATTTTAATTAACTTATGTCCGCATAATAATAACATACACACCTACTAATTTCATGTACTATATATTAATGCAACTTTAAGTAGACACTTACTTATTGTAACTTGACGTGTAATTTTCATAATTATTTAGAAATAATGTCTAATTTCTGTGTACTAGGCCGAATGGGTGCCGCTGTAATAATGATCACAAACCATTTTTACTATGAACACAACTGTGAAATGGAGAAAAAAACTGCTGTTTTATAGAAAAAGTACTCATGGCCAAATCGGTTGATTTTTTTGTGATTTTAGAGTTGTGCTAATAGTAAAAGTTATTCAAAATATGATTAGAATGACCCCTTTTAACTAAGCAGGGAAAGTTAATACTATGTGTATTATAAAGATAAAAAGAAATGAATTAAAGTACAAAATTAATTAAGTACAATTTTTGACAAAGACCATTTCCAGCTAAACTCTATTTAGCCTTTATACAGCTTTCATTAATTTTTAATTACGTTTTATTTTTGTTTCTTTTAAATATGAATAAATTATTATATAAAAAAAATTCATAGCAGTTTAAGTAACATTGCATTTCTACTCCAAGAATTATGTAAAACCGAACGTGTACATAAACATAAACATTATTATAAAATGATTTCTATAACAATAAAGAATTTCTATATATCTAATAGTTATAGATATATCTATATGTCCGCTTCTACGTAGCTTAATCGTTTTCACCGCGGAACAGGCAGCAGGAACTGTTTCTAACGCTATGATATATGAATATGAGACAGTCGATATGTGACGGAAAAATCTACAAACAGATATGGCACCAAATTCAAATACAACAATACAGAGGCTGACAGCTTTCATGAACCGCACTATTTCCAGACAGAAAATTCCGTTCGAACATTTCGCCCCACAAAATACAAAAGAATCAAAGTCCTTTGGACCAAATGTCCATGAAATGGACGTTTCGATTGCTATCTGAAAGAGAACATTTCTCTGGAATCATCAGAGATTGTTGAAAATAAAAGTTATCGTACATTGTATCAGCAATATACGAAGTTAATGATCCAATCATCATCGAGACTTAAATCCGTGTCGCTTTCTAAATCTAACAAACCAGAATCCGTTTGGAAAACGTTACAACCAAAGATACTCATCACGAAATTTAAAATTTTTGTTGTTTATGGCCAGACCAGACTTCTTACCTATATAGATTTATATAATTATTTATATTTTTGTTTGAAAAAATATTCATTAGGTGCCTACATAAAATCTTGATTTTCTTATTTAGTAGAAAAAAGTTTTAGTATTTACATTTCCACAACAGATTATAGTAAATTTATTCTACTTATAGCTTTTTAATTAATTATTTAGTTGTCAACAAGGAAGCAAGGATATGACAAATCAATAAAACAATCTGGTAAAATAAGTACCTACTCCAAAAAGCGCCAGCATGCCAATGAAATTAGCGTAGGTACTTTCAAAACACTAGATACGACTATTATTGTATAACTTACGAACATCACGGAGTTGTTCTATTTGCTCTGTCCTTACGAAGTAATCAAATCAATACCTTGCCGATACTTTTTATCCGAACAAAAAGGTATTTCAACTCAAAGTTATGATTACCGGAGTTGACGTAGCAATAACGTGAAATTATATATACCTACGTATATAGTTAAAGTAAAAATTGTTACGCGCATGTAAAGCTCGCTAATAAACTCTATTCTCAGGATAGTAGTAAGATCGGTGACATTATTAGAAACAGAGTTAGTTGACCCGTGTATTAATTAAAACACTATTCGCTACATACATATGTATATACATCATTATGCGTAATTTTTAAGACATTTATATCGGAGTGCATGAATGCTAGATGACCGAGCTAAAAGCGCTTCTAACGTAATTATTTCAATACTTAGATGGCTTCACCTTGCTTTAAATTGAAAACATACAGATCTAAGTAATTTCTCTGAAATCGTTTTGCCACGCAACACTAGTGTCACAGCTTGACATCACTAGTCTCAGTAGCAAATTTATACGCAGTTTTTTGTGCAATAATGATGGCGTACGAATTGTAGTTAATTATATCGATTCTTTTTCAATATTGCTGTTTCTTGGATTTTTCAACTTATGTTATTCACGCATATTTAATAGTTATTCCTATCATTATAGCATTCACTTTTATGTGTGGCTGCATTTAACGATAAGTTTACATATTTTGTTATCTCTTATGAAGCTTTTGTCACACAAAGAAGGCACCGCTATCACCGGCGTCAGGGACTGATTTGTCCGAGTTGTCAGAGCGCAATGACTCTTATCGGAGGGTCGGTAGAGATTTTCTGACTAATGGATTATCCTCTTTATTCCGCTTCAGAAATAATTCTATCAGGTTTATAATCAAAAGGGCAATGAGTTGCTCGTATCGTATTCAAGGCGGAGCGAGAGAGATCTTTAATTTTACGAGATGCTTCGCTTTATGACTTGAAGCCCATTAGTATTTTTGGGCTAAGCGGCGATGTGAATACTTTGTTTGATTTGTTCACTATAGTATTTATATTATATACACACAATTGCAGAAAGCATTTGATTACAGATTCACTAAGGTACCTACTCTGTCATTATTCGATTTCCACTAGATATTTTCTGAATTACTTTTCTTATTTTCCGAAATTGAAATTCTCAGAAGTTATATTTTATGGTTGACAATATAATTCTTTGTTCACTGCTCACCTGATGTTCAGTGACATTATGGTTCCCGAGCGTGAGCGCTTTTTACTTAGAATGGGAAATGGCTCATTGGCAAGGTTGCCGGAACACATTATTAGATGCTTGGCGACAAAATTTAATCTTGAGGGTTATAGATGCCAAATAAGTACTAGATGTTACCCTACTACCACTGTGGCTTTGAAAAACCTACGCCAGCGTCAGCGAGCTGCTGGCTTTTCTCCGGGACACCGGGTGGCTGGACTAGACATACTGAGTCCATTACGCATCGAAGGCCCATCGGCAGCCTGTAGTGCGGAGAAGGCCCGCTCACCATATACCCTACTACGACGCTACGGTTACCTCGCGATAGTTTCTTTTACTGAAAGCACAAAACTATTGTTGGGATTTAAACTTACCCCCTGCGGTGTGCGAACCGGATATCACAACTCGAAGTTTTGATGTCAAACTTAAGTACGGTACTGACGATACCAAATGTCAAGATGTCGACGGTACATAAAGAATCTGTGTGAATACCAAGTTAAACACAAGTAGTTCCACTTCTAAGCTCTAAATGGGAAGCTTATGAACTGAATAATGAGTTAGATACGAACTTTGAATCGTGCTCTACATATTTTAACTTAAGTCCAATTTAAACTTTAGAGTTTGGATAACTCAACTTTGGTTTACTTTGTTTGCGGCTTGATTTTACAGGTTGATGAAAATGTAGGGCACAAGTTCAAATCAGCAGAACATTCAACTTAACTAAATAACTTTTAAGTCATGTTAGTGTGTAAAAAAACTAATTTTAATTTTGAACATAAGAACATTTGGCAACAATAAGTTAAAATGGCTTGCAAGCTAATCAAAATGTTATTTACCGACAACCAGTTTTAGTTCATTTACTCGGAACAACACGAGCAATGTGTGTCCAAACAGTCATGATTAATTCACATTTAGTAATGAGCAACTCAATTATGAAACTGAATATAAACACAGATGTATTAATTGACATAAACGACTGGGTCTAAAACGGTCAAGAAAGTGAATGTAAAATAACTTATTTAATTCATAGATCTTGAAACTAGTTTGCTGACATTTTTATATGTTTAAGTACGTACGTATACAACGACATATTTGCGACAACATTTAATTTAATTCAGCATTCGTTCAAGTAGACAAGAGACAATAAAAAGCAGCAGTGAACACGCAATGAACCAAGCAGTCGGTTACTGAACTCTACGGTGGCCGTCCATTTGTCTTAGTCGCTCCTCACACCCACCACGCGCTCTAAGATGGATTGGCCCACACACATCCATGTGCAAACTACGTTAAATATACATAAGGATAATAATGATCTAGCAGAAAAAGGTCTTTTAAAATCCACGTGATTTTTCTTTTAAACACCATAAATACTCGACAGACTGTATTAGCCACAGACTAACTAATGAGTAACTGAAATAACTAAATTTCGTACTTTATTAAACGCCTTTAATACAATGAAGGATCAAACCCGAAAACAGTAAAAGATATCAGCTGTTCCATACACTGAAAAAGGGAAACTCTATGCAGTAGGATTTTTTTACATTTTTTTAAATTATATTTCACAACCATCTTTATATGGTTTCCCTAATAATATAGCGTCAGTCGTCATAGATTTAGTCGGTCTTAAAATATTAAGAAAATTAAATTTAAATACTCGAAATCCAATATTAATAAAATCCAATGATTAACATATTCTATGTACATGTGTGTGAGTTGTTGTTAGTGCATTGATGGTTTTCCCTCAATTAAATGAAATGGTAAAACGATCATCAAGGGTGAACCCCTCTTAAGACAGCATAACGATTTTTTGTTATCAATGAATTATTCATTATGACTTCAGAGAAGGTCCCGTATAAGTAGGTACAATGATATCCTACTACGTAACCATCGTATAACTGCATCAAGTTAGTAATATTTTATTATTTATATATTATTTAGCCCACTTTGCCCCACTGCTGGGCAAAGGCCTCTCTCCCTTCCACGCCTCTCTGTTTTATGCTATTGAGGTCCACTCCTTGTTGTGGACATCGAGTTCATCTTTCCACCGTCTTCTAGGCCGGCCTGGTGGCCGTTCAACCTCCGGGACCCAGTCGGTGGTGGTTTTCGCCCGTAGTTCCGCTGGCATTCGTCAGATGTATCCAGCCCAGTCCCACTTTAGCATGGCAGCTTTTTGAGTTACGTCAATGATCTGAGTTTTGGAGCGCAGTACTGAGTTTTTTATGCGGTCTAATAACCTTACGCCCAGTATGCTACGCTCCATCGCTCGTTGACAAACCGCGAGTGTGGACCTTTGCTCGAGTTAATAATATAAATAAGCAATTTAAATCTTAAACTAGCTAGAGCGATGAGAAGCTACCGATATCGCGCAATCGCAATAAAAATCACATTTGCCTGTCATTTTGTGTCATGATTACAAATATCAGACGGTGGAACGCTCGGTTACTGAACTTTAGATTCATTCGTGTAATTCTACTACTAGAAGTTCGTGACTCATGTTTTTTTTATGACTGACAGACTAGGTGTTTGACCATAGCTCACCTGATGTTAAGTGACGGTGTGGTCGAAGGTGGTAAAGCACACCTAGCCTGGAATCGAACTGGATCTGAAGTGAGGCTACCAGAACACACCGTTAGATGCTTGGCGGCATATTTTCAACTTGAAGGTGGTAGCTAGCCAGCCGAGCACTAGAAAGTACTCTACCACCATGCTATGGTTTCCTTCACCGGCAGCTCAAGTTCGTTGTTAGGGGTTGAACCCACGCTCTTCGGCATGCGAACCTACCGCGCTAACCACTAAGCTATCATCGCTATCATCATGTGAAGATTAATGGACACCAACTCCAACATACGGCAGGACAGGTGCATTAGTGATGCTCTTTGTCCGCAACAAACGCCTTTATATGCACCCAAGTATACAAATAATAATACCTAAAACCAGCTATGCAAACACAGCTATGCCACATGAATGTGACGTATTTGGAGAGAATAATAACATTTCATTCTTCCAAGTTATGTTCATAAACCTTAATGAAAACAGATTGGACTATCGATATGGGCATAAAAGTGAAGTGCAAGAAATTAACTATCTTTTACATAGCGAGTTCTGTTGTTAGGCAGATTTATAAACTAATAATAACTGTTTTTCGGAAGCCAATGGCCTATTCAATACCGTATTCTAGAACAAAATACATAAATAAAAAATAGATTATAAAAAACCACGCTCAAGTTGAAAATCTGCCGCCAAGCATCTAACGGTGTGTTCCGGCAGCCTCACTTGAAAGCCAGTTCTATTCCAGGCTAAGTGTGCTTTACCATCATCGACCACACCGTCACTTAACATCAGGTGAGCTGTGGTCAAACAACTAGCCTGTCAACTATTAAAAAAAAATTACAATAATGACATGAATAAACTACATATTTTATATATAGGTATATAGTGTGTGTGTGTGTGTGTGTGTGTGTGTATTATATTTAAAGCCTGCCTCATAACCACATAACGATAAATTAAAAGACTGGTTTCAACTTTAATAGAGTTCATAACGGTAATTTTGAAGGCGTGGGTTTTTGTATTACCACTAAACCACTTCGTAACTTTATTCTGGTGGCGCATCGTAAAAACTAGCAACAGCAACCGTAGCATCGCGCTCCAAATCTAGTTCTATGCCCGATGAAAAAATCTGATAAAAACATTTAAATGTACGAGTAAATCTGATGGCAACGCTTGCTTAGTTATCATCGAAGAACAGGAACCGGCCGACCGTGGCTACCACCTGCACCGCGTCAGCCCGCTGAGGTTTCGCATGAGTCGGCATCGCGGACTCCGAGACGCGGCCTGCGCGGCCGGCCGCCCGGCTAGCCTGCATGCCTAATGAATCATCTATGTTACCGGCACATCGCGAAACAATAGAACTTTGACTTATGGGCCGCCTTACACGTTCAATCATGATCACGATCCGCGATCCGCGATCCGCGATCATGATTTCAAAATTTCTAGATATTATGCGATCCGGAGCATCAGTCCGTCAATCCGCTTCGTACACGATCAGTCTGGATCGCGATCATTGATCGCGGATCGCGGATCGCGCGCTACGTGTACGGGCTGCCTATGAAAATAAAATAACAATTTTTTTATCACTGAATAAATAGTAGTTATTGAATGCGGATATAATTAAGATTTTACGGATGTTTATGAACAAAATTAGCTGTTGACTGTTTGTTTTATATTAAGTAGGTACGCATAATTTATGTAAATATGGAACGGATTGTTTGCATGTCGTAAACTACATTCAAATTTCTTATTCATAAACATTGAAAATGCTTAGGTGGGACATTTCAAATTAATTATTATTAAAAATTAATTATAAATTAATTAGTAGTCTTACCTACTTATTAGTTGTGACGAATAAGAGCGTTATAGACTTACATACTATACATACAAGCAATACAAAAATACAACAAGTACCCGATTTAATTAAACGTGAGTAATCCCGCATAAATAAAACAAAATATTACACTTTTAGTTCCATATATACTGTGCGAAACTGGAAAATCACGGTTATTGGACGACTACATAATTATAAATCGTACTTTGCTAGTAGCATGTTTCTAAGCTACATTATATCGGTCGCCTGACTGCATCAAACTACTCAGCCATGGCTGGCATCCATATTATGAACACTTGTGTGCACATGCATTGACGCAAACCATCCCATCAATTATGATAAATGACATGTCAAACTGAGGAAAACTCCTCATTGCTAAGTAATAACATCGGTAACAAAAGACTTTAAGTTATAAAGTGGGTTGGGCTGAGCTCAAATCACTTACCACGCCACTCAATACGGTCATATCGAAGGAGATATTGTTAATTTATTTATGTGAAATACAATTATCATACATGTAAGCTAGTTGCAAGTAAATAGTTGAAACGCAGCGCACCACCGCTCGCGTGTATTTTTGCCGCGGTTCTATCGAAGCAACGTTATCCATACAAATGCGAATCGATGTTTTCACTTGCATGATACTCAAATAAACAAACCGAAGCTCAACGATAGAACTTCTATCAATAAATATGTTAATTTGGTATGAACTCCTCCCATTAATATGGAGGACGTGACAAACACCGCTTTTGAAATTGATGGTAATTAATATGCCCCAATCAAAATTCAACTGAGTATTAACAAGAATTAGAGAAAACATCTGCAATGCAAAGTTAGAAAAGCACATATAACAAATGTAAGTATGTATAATTTGTGTTGACAGAGGAAATCCGTCAAACGTAACTAATCGTATTAAGGGAACTCGTTTGAAAATTGTCATTCCTTGAGTAGGTTTATCGATAATAATCTTGCATATTATGTTTAAAATTGCTTAACATCCCGTAAATGACGTGGGCAATTATGGCGAACAAATAATAGGAAGTTACAGAACCAGCGCGTACGGAAAGGGCCGCGTTTCCCCCCAGCTCTCTAGGATCGCGGCCATTAGACACAACCGCCGCTTCCGTTGCACTGCGTTTGCCTACCTACAGGTATACTTC
Organism: Biston betularia; assembly: GCA_905404145.2. Lineage (NCBI taxonomy): Eukaryota > Metazoa > Arthropoda > Insecta > Lepidoptera > Geometridae > Biston > Biston betularia. The sequence goes on from FR989863.1 coordinate 4,117,565, forward strand.
CTGACGCCGGTTTCAACCGTTCCACGTTTTAAAGTTTTATTTATGACTTTTATTAAATAGTCATAATTTATATGCCAGTGGCGGCAATATTTATCCTTTGTTTTCTTCAGCTGCTTTCTTTATTTTCATTGTGAATGGAATATTGCTAAATAGAAGAATCGTATCAAACAAAACTTCATACTCGTAATTAAGTTTAAAAGCGATATAAATTAATGCATGAAATAATTTTAGAAAAGTAATCATAGCTCGTGATCGTGGCTAAATTAAAATACAATAATGAAAACGAGTAATCAATTTTCGATTTGACTGACAAACAGCCAGACTGTATTCGTTACATATCAAATAAAAATGGATAAGGATAATTATTTTCTCAAGGGTCAAGCAATTTGTGCAAGTCCATTCGGCATACAGCACGATTAAAAGTAAATAGAATAAGGTTACGTGAATGCCTTCGTAATAACATAATCGTTAATAGAGATTTAGTAATAGTAAACACAAGGTCGTCTTTAATCCATATGTAAAAGGAAATGCAGAAAAAAAAAATCGAGTCTAGGCCAAGGAAAACAAGCAACATTATGAAAACGAGTATGAGTGAATGTGAAGCTAAACCAGATTTAAAATAGACTAAGCCACATAAACGTAGAATGATAGTTTGGTGTCATTTTTTTCATTTCTTTTCAGTTCATTGACAGCCCCGTTGGCTCATTGGTAGTATATCTGCCTTGTGAGCTGTAGGGCGTGGGTTCGATTCCCACTCAGGGCAAACATTTTGTGAATAAACAAATGTTTGTTCTGTGTCTGGGTGTTCTGTATGTATTATAAGTATATATTTACAAAAAAAAGTATTTATGTATTCTATCAGTTATCTGACTTCCATCACACAAGCTCTGCTTAGTTTGGGGCCAGATGGCGCTGTGTGTATAGTCCTACGATATTTATTTATTTTACGCTGCCCATCGGAAAGCAAAACATGCCCTACATTTGACCGACTTATTTCATTCCAAGCTGACATGAAGTAAATTAACATTCTGCCAATACCTCGGCGCGTAGTCAACATTAGTTGCGAGCAGTCGAACAAGCCACCGCCATAGTGCTAAGTTTAAAGACAACATGTTACGCTTTCTATCCACGTTTATCGTTACAGACCAATGTACACTACGTAATTGTATGCAAATGTCGGGCGACATTGAATTATTCAATAAACATTTATCTTCGTGATGAACGATCGATTTTCCGCCTTTGTCTTGCTTTCTTCAACAGATTGCTAGTTATTGTTTACTTATTAGTCTTTGACAGCCCTGTTGGTTTATTGGTTGTATGTCTGCTCCAAGAGCTGAAGGCCGTGGGTTCGATTCCCACTCAGGATAAACATTTTGAGGTATAAATAAAATGTTTGTTCTGTGTCTGGGTATAAGTACGTATTTACAAAAAAAAAGTATTTAAGTATTCTATCAGTTATCTGACTTCCATATTACAAGCTTTGCTTAGTTTGGGGCCAGGTGGCGCTGTGTGTAATGACCTACGATATTTATTATTTATTTTATTATAGTTTTAGTTTGATTTTTGAAAACCTAATGTGCCCTTCCTCGTGACCTCCTCCTGGCTGGCGCGGAAGAGGAAGACATCGTGAAGGATGGAGACCCTCGCCTGAGTCAACAATGGCAAGTAGCGGCCACCGCGTTTTCCAGAGGGTGCTCAAGCTCCGCCCCGGGAGCTAGACGCCGAGATCGCACCCTCCACCACCCCCAGGGGGCAGTACCCCTCAGCGCCCAGCCTTGGAAAAGAGGGAGGCCTCGAGTCCGATTCCCTACCTCGCCCAAAGGAGGATGAAGTTCAATGACTTGACTTGACATGATTTTTAAAATAAGTTGATGCAAACAGTGTAAAACAATCTAAAAACTCTACAGCGGCGATGCAAGTTTAATAAATCATAATATTTTCGAAACAGAACCTACAAGTACATACATATATTGCAGTTACATGCCTTTTGTAGCAATGATAGCTCAGTGGTTAGCGTGGTCGATTCGCGTGCCGAAGGGCGTGGGTTTAAACCCCAACAATGAGCTTGAGCTGCCGGTGAAGGTAAACATCGAGAGAAAACCATAGAAAGGTGGTACTTTCTAGAACTCTGATGGCTAGCTACCAACCTCAAGTTGAAAATCTGCCGCCAAGCATCTAACGGTGTGTTCCGGTAGCCTCACTTGACAGCCAGTTTCATTATAGGCTATGCGTGCCATCTTCGACCACACCGTCACTTAACTTAAAGGTGAGCTGTGGTCAAACATCTAGCCTGTCAACAATAAAAAAAAACCGTTCCTATCGATATGGAACTGAGACCCCTATACACAAAAGACATCGAATGTCTCAAAGTAATGAGCAATAAAACTGCGATGAATCAGAATAATCGATTACTTAACTATAAATAAGTATGAATATTAAAAACAATTTTGCATCAAAAAAAAGTCTTAAAATTAACGTCTGGGAAGTTAAACAAACCTAATAATATTTTCACTTTAAGAAATTTATAATATTTGATTATTTATGGTGCTTCCATAACTTCTTGGCTTTGTTTTGTTATAAAGTTTTCGGAACAGCTGCAAGGGTATGGACATAGAGTTTAGTTTGTCTCATTACATTTACTTTTACACATACTTATGTCAAAGTAAAGTGACTACATCTAACACAAATCTATATATACTAAGATAGATAGAAAGATTAAGGTAGTAGTCAGTGTTATACAGACTTACATAATGTTAAATAAATAAATATCGTAGGACTATACACACAGCGCCATCCCAAATATAATCCCCGTCTTAACTTCGCTGTTGATTAAATACACGTAAATTAAAAAAAAAGGTACGAACTCCGAACAATTTTGTATTCGGCTCAGGGAGTCGGCAACAGCTAAGACCTAGGGTATGATACCTAAAGTATAGACAGCCTCATTACCAGTTACATCAATATTCTTTCTTTTCCTACCAGAAATATGTCTTACTATACGATCTGCTCAACTCTAAGTTAATCTAGCCCAGATAAAGCGATAAATAACAAATATTGTTGATGCAATAAACCTCAAATAGGAATGTTAGTTTTGATCGCGTGTTTACGGACGCGTTAAAATAGTTCGGATTCCATGCGTCATGGGCGTAAATCATACATGTCCACCGACTTACGGTAGAGTTGCTGTTACGTAGTCGTAAATAGCAGATAACAGTGCGCTTGTCGACACTGAGCAGACTACATGCACCTAACGGGGCCTCGAAGCAGAATGAGACAAATAGAGCAATCGGTGCAACTCTAACGCCATTCTTGTACATTTTTACTCCTTTTTTTATATTGAATAGGTTCGCGTTTGACCACATCCTGCCTGATGTGAAGCAACGGTACGGTCTAGGATGGAACACGCTTACCTAGAAGGAACCTGTTTACTCTTGATTTGAAGACACTCATATTGTACTTTTCGGGAAACACAGACTCCGGCAAAGAGTTCCAGATCCTCGCTGTGCGAATAAAGAATGTGGACTCGAAACGCTTAGTGCGCACATGGGGAACATCCACCATGTACGGGTGTCACCTCGGTCGCGCTTGTCTGGCCGTCCGGTAACTCGTGGTATTTGCGACTCATTAAATATTCATACTGGCCATATACGACGCCGACGCAGGGCACTAACATCGAATTGTTATTTGCTGGAAAATAACAAAAAAATGTCTGTAAAATATTCGCTATACAAAATTCGCAAGCTTGGGACCAAAAGAAAGTGCCCGCCAACATAACAATAAAAACAGGGTTAGGTTGATTTTCTTCGGCATAAAACCGAAATACACGGTCGTGACAAATAAATAAGAAATATGCTTGTTCACGCCTAATAATACGAATTGGTTTTAACCGAAAAGAGATGTAATTTTGGTTTGTTGTCATCGTTAAATTCGTTCGTGTTTAGGTCAATTTGTGGAATAGCGAAACGTGGTGCTCTCGACAGCACTCATGGCGACAAAATTGCCGCTACTTACAATAATAGAGTACATTATATAGTGGAGATATTTTGATATTGACATTCTCAGACGCACGTGCAACCACTCCACAAACTTTCCAATTACTATTATCCGCTTTGGTGAGATAGCCTACAAATTGGCAAACGTGCAAAAGAAACTGTCAATTTGAATCTATTTACGGATAATGCGGCAGAAATGAAACTCCGAAAACAGAAAGCACCGATAATATGGAAACAGCCGGAGCTTGAAATTTCTCGTTAGATACACAAAGCCAGGGACAGCTGAACGAAAACAATAACTGCGAATAGGTTGAAGGCAAACACCGGCGGGGAATCTGGTTGGCTGATGTTTCCAACAATTATCGGCATACGCACGATGTCATTATTTTGAATATTAAATAGGTACTATAATAATTGTGATAGAATTGCAATTTTCGTATATACTGGTGGAGGTGGTAAAATGTAAGTACATACGAGTATATATGTATATAGAATGTGATAACATTTATATCGCATTATTATTACGTCTTTGGTTTAGAGAGCAATCGTAAATGTTTAATAAATTACCAAATTAAAATTTCAATTGTGCAATGGCTGATCAGTGAATGCACATTAACTAAAATAACGCTGTTTTTATTGATGTATCTTTTAAATCTAGTATATTCGGTGTATTATTTATTTTGTCTAGTACCAGGCACGTGAATAGGAAGTAGTATTTTATAATATTTATTTGGTGGTAGATCTCCTTAGCAGGTCGTCTAGGTAGGTACCACCGCAGTACCAGTTATTCTGTCGCTAAGCAGTAGTGTGTAAACATTACTGTTCCGGTTTGAATGGTACTACAGCTAGCGAAATTACTGGGCTGTTGAGAATGTTGAGATTAACCATCGAAAGTCTCGAAAGTAATGAGCGCCAAAGCAGTGATGCCCTGGACTTTGTTTTGTTACTCGAAGTTCTGCGTATCGCTGCAATGGTCATGGACAGGCGTTATCTCTTACCATAAGGAGAGCGTTTCGTTCGTCTCATTACTTTTTACATTAAAAAAAAAACCTGATCAATACCTAGGTACTACGTAGTGCAAGTCAAGGACTCGTATAAACTAAATTGCAACTGTTTTATGACCAAAAATTATGTAATTGTTATTTATTAAGTCTCATTGGTTTGTAATGGCCACATGAGAATATCATATAAAGACGCGTGTCGCATCGATCGCTAGACTCGATTATGTAGATTAATTGACGATGAGGTCTACCGCTATGGAGGCAAGTAGGCCGCTGGCATACCGCACGGCTCGGGCGCCGCGCCGGCCGGCCCACTTAGCAGACCAGTTGAATCACCGCTAGCCGCTACTATCATGTAAAACACCATCATTATATGGCATACACCATAAAAACACACTATACATTTTTATACGAGACTTCTTAGTTATAAATGTACGTACGCATTTGAAAATGAAAGTAAAGTGCTTGACTTTTATACAACACTAACTAACAAACTTCAAGATATTATATGTAATATACCAAATAGGTAAGTATCAGAAAATATGATTCATTGGAGAAAGGAGATGTGCTTAACCATGACTTATCGCACATATGCCAATGTTTGAATCACAAGTGGAGACTAGCTTTCGCCGGTGTATGACAATTCCGTGTTCTGTTAAGAACATCATACGAAGGATTTCCTTGAATAAATAAATAGGTGCTTACTAAATCAATGATTCTTGCAAAGTCCCAAGTTCGTACCTACTCAGTTAAAGCTCGAGAAGTGAAATTAAATTAGAAGTCTGAATTTGTAGAATGTAGAGAAGAAAGTCGGCGCGAGCGTGAAACTTTAATGGCGACGGTATATCTTGGAGAGGCTCGCTATAATTCACTAGGAGGCTTACAGCCACCAACGTGAAATTGTCGGAAAAAGGTCGCAATATGAATTAAAAATTACTCTCCTATGATATCTACTTTGTTTCAGATCCTTGACATTTATCACAAAAATCTTACTCCAACAATATTGAGTTATTAAAAATGTATGCTGAAACCTGGCTTGAGATTTGCAGAGAGATCTTTACGTGAAATTTTAATGTGTGTAATCGCTCAATGTTACGTATTACTCGCTATTTCGGCAGGGGGTCGTGACTCAGGAATTAATTAACATTTACGATAACAAAAAAAAAGCAATTTTCGTCGTCCGCACCACTGCCTGGCACTATTCATCAAGCCGGCGTTCGACAGGTCTCTCATAGCCTGATTTTTCCCATCTATCGATAAAACACGTTCATAAACAATAAACGGGAAATTACTTCCATTGAAAACGAAGCGGTCGGGGAAGTCAAATTATTTTGTGTCGCGTCATTCCTCCCCTAATAACAGGGATTTCAGAGCCTCGAGGACGGGCTCATTGGAAAATTCCACTAGCGAAAGATTAAAAACGAGGTTAAGAGGTTCTGAGGGTATATCGGGGACATCGAAGGCAATTGTACAACTGGAGACAATACGACGGAGAACTATTGGAATAGATGCGCTGTTCATTCTATAGAAGTGTCTATTGTTTTGACACGCACCACGCATTTGCTATGTAACGTAGTTTAGAATTTTGCATATACACCGCGTCTTATACTTACGCCAAGCTAAGTAAGTACCTAAGAACAAGAATTATATCGATGTCCAAACATATAAGATTAATTGATATAAAGTTAACTTCAAATTCAATCGACAGTTCTGAGCTTCTTGGCATCACACTACTAAAACGAAAACCAACTACAGATAGAATGCTTATTTGCGTAGGGCGACCAACAGCTTTTTCCATTGACAAACGTTGGGGGCTGGATCTGTTCTGCTCGAGTGTGGCTTCGGCTATCATCATCATCATCATCATCATCATTTCAGCCGTAGGACGTCCACTGCTGGACATAGGCCTCCCCCATTGACTTCCATAAAGACCGGTTGGAAGCGGCTCGCATCCAGCGCGTTCCTGCGGTCTTTACTAGGTCGTCTGTCCACCTTGTGGGTGGACGTCCAGCTTCGGCTATACAGCAATGATATCTTTGATGTTAGTTAGTTGTTCTGTTTTGTGTTCATAGATTGTTGTAATAAATATTGTATACATCTATATTTTTTGTAGTTTATATTTTGTATTCTATTTGTTCATCTATTTTTCTATTCATATTTCTTTTGATACTAGCTGCGCTCCGCGGTTTTACCCGCGCGGTGATGGATGATGGCGATGATGGTGAAAAGTATCCTATGTCTTATTTCAGGGCCTAAAGTACCTACATTAAAAATTTCACCCAGATCCGTTGAGTTGTTTACGCGTGAAAGCGTAACAAAAAAACAAACTCACATTCGCATTTATAATATTTAGTTAGGATTATTCGTGATGATCTGTAAGACGTTTTATGTTTCTATTTATTTGTGTGTTTATTTGTATCGTACCTGTTGATCGTCTTATTAGTGTGAAATAAAATGTAATGCTTCTCATTTTAAACATACGTCATATTTATATTTAAATATTGATATCGTTAGCGCACAGATCCCACTATCGCTTGAAGCCCGGTTCAGGCGCTTGTTACAGTCATAGGTGATGGTTATTAGATTCTACCCTTCATATTGCCCCCTATTATTCTTATAGCACTAACTACAACTACACCGTTAGTGAAATTAGTAGTAGTCCTACTTGTTAGACCTGAAGGGAGTGGGTTCCGATTCCCTTGCACGACAAACATTTGTGTGTCTAACATAGACGGGTTTTCTGTCTGGGCGTTCTGTTTGAATTACAAATATGTTTTTACAAAAACAATTATACATATAAGTATTCTATCAGTTCCCATAGCACAAGTATTGCTTAGTTTGGGACTAGATGATGCATTAATATGTCCTTCAATATTTATTTATTTATATAGATTCGTCTAACTGTAAGTCGGTTGCGGTACGACAAACTTCAAAACACAGAACATCATACTCTACATACCTAACTAATCAGACCAATATCAATAAAACAATATCATTAATATACTGCCAAAGGGAACTTTCTCCTGGCATTTAAGAAGACGCGACATTTATTTAGACAACTTAAGTAAGAAAAGCCTTTATTGACCTGCCTAACACGGGTCGTGTTCTGAATTAATTTAGCGTTAGTACTAGCTATGGCGTCATCTGTGACGCGAGCTGCTTACTAACAGCCGTGTTATCTATGACGCTCGCACTGATGATAACATGTGAATCCATGATATTTGTAGTGACTGTGGGATCATCTGTGTGGCGTTGGAGTACAATCGCGTAGGCGCTGCATTCTTTGTCACGTATTTTAGTATGAATGTAATAGCGACGACGTCGCTTCGGAATTTCTTATCGTATTACCTAATACCTACTGCATCGTACTTAAATCTTCATACCTACATAATTATTATTAAATGGGTAGTTGGATCAGATATTAGACTACTAAGTATGGAAAAAAAACCTACAAAAAAGCCGAAGAGTTCGATTCTATAACTTTAGGCTGTAAAAAGAAACAACACGCATACAAATATATTGATGGATTTGTGTGACTTACGGTCTTGGGGCATTGGTGTTGGTGGTGGTCTTAAGGTATTTTATACGCAACATAATACTTGTCTTTAAATCCATGATTACATAAAATTGTGCTGGCCCCAAGTGTTCATCATGAATATCTAAATAAAGATTAAGCAGCACAAGCAAAATAGTACGCGCAGATGGCACAAGATGGCGGTAGTAGAAAAGTTAGCTCGCGGTAGCGTTTCGTACACACAGTTGATACGCTTAAATAAAGTCTTAACCAGACTCGATCTTTCCAAAGGTTAAACGGGGAATGATGATTGGATCGGACACGCGTCTGCGTGAGGTCCGTTAACCAATGTTACGCTCTGGCGGGCTAAAATCCTACTGACCCCTATTTTAGAAAGATCCTTATTTTACAAATAATTGAATACTCTAGTTATAGATTTTATGTATAGAAAAAAAATAACGATATGATTTGAAAGATACTCTATAGGTATATAATAATTTGGTTCAGTCTAGACAGGGTTAATGTAGCATTGGGTTATCAAATAAATATTTTCAAGCGACAACTTCATTTAAAATTGTATCCAAAAACATATTTTTATTTATGCAAACCCAAGCTTGGATGAAAAGTTTAATCAATCTGTCAGTCTTCCACTCAAGAATTTCTTCAATGTAATTAAGAATTTCTTATAGACCCTCAAATAAATTAGCGTTTTTAAGAGAAATCAAATTCAATATCCGAATGAAAAAATCAATAAAAATAAGCTTGAGAAGTAAATGTAAAATATACATTGTCGTAGATACTTAATTATGCCATATTCCTACATTTTTTGCACTTTTTTACCTAATATATCACAATTTTGAAACAATTAAAATCTTATAAAAAAGTTAAAGTAAAACGCATTGTAACAGAAAAAGTCACTAAAAGATTATTATTTTTCTAAAAAACATTTTTATATTTTAACCATTACATTAATTTTACAAAACGTAAGACGGACCTAAACTTGTTTTGAATAATTTGCTTGGAAACCGATTTCGCTCCAGTCCCAGTTCCAAAGTTTTAACTTTTCTGATTTTCCAACTTTATGCTGAGTAACAACGTGAACACAAAGTATCATTTCGTCGGTTATAAATACGCAAGCAGCTTTGCCGGTAAACGAGACACGTGAGATACGAGCACGTCCATAATTTGCATGTTACATTTCAACACAGCATGTACATACATTTTTAATAGAACTCGAACCGGACGTTTTCAGGAAGTTTTTAATAACTGAATACGTTTTACTTCAGTTGGAAAAATATATCAAAACGCCCAAATAATACCTATCAACAAACTACGGTATAATATATTTTTTACAAGCATAGCAATTGCTGATATTAACTAAACCAAAGAAATAAATACATTTTTTTAATAAAAACAATATTGAGACGAAACCATTTGACAACTCCCGACTGGTTAAAGTAACTTGACGACATGTAATTAAAAGTAATGTATGTATGTATATTTAAAAGTAATCTTATAACGTTTGACAAAATTGATGTAGTCGTACTTAGTCTTAACTAAGATACAATGGAAAGTATTGGAAAAATTCCACAAAAAAATATAATGATCAAACTTTATCCCAACTTTAAGTAAGAGCAAATTGCCACGATCAACCGAACAATCTGTATCGAGTGAAAAATTACGCGCTAATTTAAAAAAGTGGGCTCATTTAAGAACAAAGTATTTCAAATATTCGTTGTTTTAATACCGGATTAGTGAAATTTAGGTTTCAATTGGAATATGAAGTACGTAGGTCGTATCTATGATTACTATAAATGCAAAAATATGTTTTTTTTATTAGTTGGGGGTAGATCTCCTTAGCAGTAGGTCATCTTGGTCCAGTACTGTGTAAACATTATTTTGTTACGGTTTGAATGGTACTTCAGCTAGCGAAATTACAGGACTTATGAGACTAACCATCTAATATCTCAAAGTAATGAGCGCCAAAGCAGCGACGTCCTGAACTTTGTTTCGTTATTCAAAGTTCTGTGGCGTTATCTCTTACCATCAGAGAGAGCTTCTTGTTCGTTTCATTATTCTTAATACACAAAAAAAGTATTATAGGTTGCGTTTGCCCAATATGACAGCCATCTCACCTGATATTGATGGAAGATGCGGTCTACGCTGGAGCACGCTTGCTTAGAAGAAACCGATTGACTTGTGACTGGAAGGCTTTGTTTAAATATATCTTTTTGTTTTGTGTATGTCTGTCTTTTACATACGGAATGATTTGTACGGGATTGGAGAGAGATATACCTAATATGTGCAACTTATTGCCTCAGAGAAATTAATAGTGCGGAGACTATGTGATATGAAAGACAAAACGTTCTACAACAGAAATTACATTTCTTTTTTAAATTGTATAATAATGAAGATCTAGAATCAAATGTCAGTTCATTGCACAACAGTAAAAACTAACCACTGAACTAATTAGGAGTTTCCGCATTGGCAGCAAAACATACTATCGGTTACGCTTGTATGAGCTTAAAGGAAACTACTGTTTTAAATAAATAATTTTAATGAATAAGTTTGCGAGTGGTTTGCGATTTAAAAATAAAATAAAAAATTGATTCGATGTACAATTCAAACAGTTCAGCTTCAATAACAAAAAAAAATATTAAAAAAATGTTTTTTTTTTGTTTACATTTACACAAAAAAAACATTCATGAGCATAATCGTCTCGTAACAGTGTTATTGTAATATATAGACAGGTAGAATAGATACAGAAGATAGATAGATATATTACTTAAGACAATAAAAGGAACTTGAAAATGTTGATTTAGCACAGTTATGTGAGTTAAATATTTCAAGCGTTCTTAACAGGTAATCATATTATGTAGCAGGTAAATTTTCTTAACTGTCATAATAAAATACGTAATTGAAGACGTCTGGTCTAGACCATTCATAATGCTCAGAACAGGTTTGACAATAAACCCCGATGCTAGAAAGTGAAAACAGTCAAGTACTTATCGTGGTCAGCAGGCAGAAGCGAAGTCCGAAGCTCAAATACCGTTACAGCGAAATCGAATGACTTGTAAACTCATGGAATTGGGCCAGTGTTACAACTTGTGCAGTGAACACACAAAGATATTGTTATTATATGCCGAGAGAACTTCACTGAGAGAGTAATTCAAATGACTGACAAGTTTGGATTCAAGTTTGTAGCTTGTATGTAGCCGGAAAGCGGCTTTACGAGCTTTATAATTGATGATACGCAGAACGCGATTTTCAGTGTATCATTAAACAGTTTCTAGTTAGAATTGTACGTACGGTGGTTTGGTGTCAGTAGAAATAATATAATAATAATACTTTATTGACACACCACAATATAAGATACGAATAAATAAATGAGTAGGTTAGTATAAAGTTAATAGTATAAACAATGAAATGAAAAAAAGTGTTAGCAGCCAAACAAGAAATTCTAAATCTCGGGCGCTAACTCTTTCCTGCGATTGGTACTTTTTTATATAAAAGTAATGAGACGAACGAAATGCTTTCCTGATGGTAGGTAAGTCATGACGCCTGTCCATGACCATTGCAGCGATACACAGAACTTAAGGCTTACTACTTTATTTTTTATTTTAAAAGTAGTAAAACAAAATTGCTGCTTTGGCAGTTATTACTTCGAGACTTTCAATGGTTAGTCTCAACAGCCCTATAATTTCGCTAGCTGCAGTACTACCCTTCAAACCGGAACACAGTATTGTTTACACACTACTGCACAACTTTATACATATACAACAGGTAATCGAGAATCAACACGAATTAGAAGCGGCTAGTTGGAATTTGCACCCAAACCCTTCGACGGGTGATCCGACCGCGCTAACCGGTGATCTCTGTTCATCTGATCATCGCCACAAAGATAAAAATACGTTATACATACATTCTTTTTACTCGTATGATGGTAGAGTCCACTGTAATCCGACACGGTACCTATCGATCATTATGGACATCCAACAGCGTTTACAATCTACCAAAACCAATATTTGCTGTAACGGCGTACTTGTACACAGAATTATTTCCATAAAAATTATCCTTACTTTTTTACTATATATTTATTAAACAAATAATATGATATGTATTTCTAAACCTTTCTTTCTATTACTGACCATTCATAACTGTTTTAAGTATGTATGTATTTGATAACTCTACTACAGTAATACCAAATAGCTCATTGTAGACCAAATTTCACTGGTAACTAAATAAATTACACATTGTCCCCTGAATTAAAATCGAGATATTATGTGGAACAAACATTTTAAATACAAACAAATAAATCATCAACATACTAGATATAAAATACTAGCTGCGCACCGCCATGTTAACCGCTGTTCCCACGTAAACACTACAATTTTCCGGGATAAAAATGTGTTAATGTGGGGTGTCAGCTACAGGTCCAGCCGTTTGAGCGTGAAGAAGTAAGAAACATACAAACACACTCACAAACTTTCGCCTTTATATTGTTAGTGTGACTCTTCAATGAACACGAACAGATTCAGCAAAGTATGATTTGAAAGTTAAGTAAAAAACTTTTTTTTTTTTTATGCCACAGGTGGCAATCAAGCTAACGGGTTGCCTGATGTTAAGCAATCACCGTCGCCTATAGATATCTGCAATACCAGGGGTACTACAAAAACTATTATAAAGAGGAAAGATTTGATTGTGTGTATTGAATAGGCTCCGAAACTACTGGATCGATTACGAAAATTCTTTCACCGTTGGGAAGCTACACTATCTCCGGGTGACATAGGCTACTTTTTATCTCTGTATTCCCACAGGAACGGGAAATACGCAGGTGAAACCGCGAGGCGTCAGCTAGTAAAAAATAAAGCAATGAAATTTATATTACTGGTGAGGCTTGTAGTTAGTAATGAAGTCGTAAAACTTTCGTCAGAAAGTGTGAAACGGTAACATAGGTGGCTAATCAAGCGAACCACCCGCGCATGGAAAAGTAACATTAGCTTATAGTGGAGACATTAGGTCCATGGAACAAATGCAGGGAAAGCCAGATGTTCCGGGCTAGCAGCCCGTGGCACTTCAACGCTTTGTGCACACTCTGATAGCAGCTCGGCAAAAGGAAAACAACGGCTAATCACTCACACCCACATATGTATACCAGTTTCATTTACGAGTATATAGAAGCTTTTATTTGGTAAAACGTAATACATAAACGGAGCTAAACAACTTGAATTATTACACTAAAGTTTAATTTATAAAATTTGTGTGTTCGTTACTTTTTCACGCTCAAACGGTTGGACGAAATTTGATGACATTTGGTATAGAGTTAGCGGAGTCCCTGGATTCACACATAGGCTACTTTTTATCCCGAAAAAAATTTGTGTTCACGTAGGAACAATAGCTATAAAAAAAATATTGTACAAAGTTCTTGGAGAAGTTTTAAGTCTGCTAACTCGTGATGGACTACGGCTTTATCTTTCTCAATGAAAAGACGCCCGCGCCTAGCAGTTATGGTACAACTGGGCAGAAAATCTAATAATTCTCACGCCATTTCGTCGATTATTTTAAAACGATTTACACTTTACAGCGGTTCAGAGAATTCAATACAGATTATAAGTTTTATCGCAAATCAGCAAGCCGAATATCAGGAATATCGGTAAACATATTATTTTAACTAATGTACCTAAGTTTGCAAAGAATAAGTAAAACCAAAAGTTATCGCGAACTTGGATAACTTAAATCACTCTTGAAAGAAAGTTTCTGATTCGTCTAAATTCAATTACGCAAATCCTACTTAGGTAATCTTTTTAATTATGTAGAAGATCTCTGTCATCCTACTTTTGTTCTTTAATGTTTGATTTTATTTTTAGCACGAATGAAATGTGTGAAAATGATACGTTACGTTTTATATGTATACAAGCCTCGCCCCGCGGTGTTACCCACTGTTCCCACGTGAATACTACATTTTTTTCGGGATAAAAAGTAGCCTATCTCCAGGGTGTCAGCTACTTCCATACCAAATTTTATTAAAATAGCTCTAGCTGTTTGAGCATGAAGAAGTAACGAATATACAAACACACTCACAAACTTTCGCTTTTTATAATATTAGTGTGATTTTCATAAAAGTAAAATATAAGGTAGAAAATCTTTTTTCTAATCATGATAAAACGCATACTTATAAAATAAACAGAAAACAGTAACGATGTCAACGTAGAGGTTTAGCTCCAATTAAACGATTAAAACATTCTTAGCTAACTTTCCTAGCACTTTCCCGTAAGAGCTTCAAATATCTCACTCGTATATCTACGATACGTATAAAGAAAAAGGGCTTCTATCCTCATAGAGGCGAAGATTCGATTGGATAACCTTATTTTGCGCCGATTCTACTAGGGGACAAAGTAGCCATCAACACGTCACCTTCAATTACATTCGTGACAACTACTTCGGCTTAATGCAGTCTTGCGCCAAATGGACGGAATTTTAACGACTCCTTTTTGTTGTTTGTTTACATTCAACGTCGAACGTACCTTCTGCGAACATTCACAGTTTGTGATAGAAAAGGCAAACATTCTTTGAACACGCTTGTTACTGGACGAGAAATCTATATATTGCATGAAACTATTTATCTAAATGTTATGGTAACAGCTGTCTACCTACAACTGAACTCTGAACCGATAAGAAGTGTTTGGTAATTTAAATTTAACGCTGAGATTAACTTTTTCTCTGTTGTGTTTCAGGGGACCTTAAAAAAGGGACGACTCGCCTCGTGGCTGTCCGCGCTGTTGCTAACGGTGTTACTTCAGTCAGTGCGCGGGAGCTGTCCTTGGGAAACTTCACCGCTACTACAGTCCTCATGCGTCTGTGCTCTCAACCTAGCACGGGAGCTCTCCGTGCAATGCGATCAGGTAACTTGCTCTTAACAACAGCAATGACACTGCGGCTTCTTACAAGAAAAATAAGTTCCTCATTTTTGTGAATAAATGGATTTGTGCTGAGCTATGGTGCTAAGCGAACATGCGGTCTATGATGGAGCATGGCTGAATCTATATATTGATGGCACCATTAACTAAACATACTCATAATACTCAACATCGATATTAACACGGAGTCACGGCAACTCTTGCATAGCGCACTTGTGGAAATCTCTTTGAAATCTGCAGGTCGCATGACCAAATGGATCAGTTACGCGTGTGGCATTTACGTGTCTCAACTAAGGGCAATCAATTTTTTTTTGTACTTGCGACTTGTTGAAATACACAATTCAATTTATGGACTCATGTTCTATTCATGTTGTAACAAACATTATGTCTGTATTTTCAGGTTGACTTCCCAATGCTCATGTCGGCGTTAAACTCGAGCGCCCGTAACACCGGCATTGATCTCCTTTACGTGAATAATTCAACGATCTCGACCCTCACCGACGGCATGTTCGCCAATCTCAGAATTCATAACCTACAAATATCAGGATGTAGGATAAGAAGGGTCGAAGCTGACGCCTTCAGGGGACAAGGCCCTCATCTCAAGAATCTAAACTTACAAGACAACGAGCTCACTGAAGTACCCGTAAAGGCTTTGAAAATACTTACCAATTTATCCCTCCTGGATATTTCGAAAAATCGTATAACTAAAATTGAGCATCACTCGTTTGCCACCCTACGTAAACTCACGACCTTAAAGGTTTCCGACAACAACGTCACGTTAGAAACGCATGCACTCAATGGATTAGAGAGCTCGCTGAAAAATCTAAATTTAAAAGGGACGAAGCAAAAATATGTACCAGATTGTATTAGGGGTTTACGTGGTCTGGCGTTCCTCGATCTGTCACAAAATAGCATCAGAGAATTGCCAGGTCCTGACGGGAGTCGCACTTTTGAAGGATTAGATTCATTGACTGCACTCAACTTGGAGAGGAATCTGATAGTGAATCTTAAAGAAGATGCTTTCGATGGAATAAAAACAACACTAAGCTCTCTTAGCCTGTTAAATAATCTTTTGCCAGAATTCCCCACGGCAGCTATAGGAACACTGACAGACTTGAGAGTCCTCGACATCGGGTTCAATCTGTTAAATAAATTACCCATGGACGCCTTTCTAAACAATCCTTCAGTAACTCTACTGGCGCTAGACGGAAACCCATTACCCACCGTGCCAGAACAAGCATTTCTTCATCTCAATCAAACGCTGCGAGGTCTGAGTATCGGAGGCAGAGTCCTCAATTGCGACTGTCGCCTTCGCTGGATAATCGAGTGGATACGAAACGGTGAGCTGCAAGTGACTTCCCGAGAGCGAAACCCGCAGTTCTGCGGCCACCCGGCTCACTTCCGGGAACGAGGCTTCTACAGCTTCGACCCTAGCGAGTTGATATGCGAACAGGATACCACCACATCCTCAGAGGCCACAACTGCGGTGATGGGAGGTAAAGAGTGGAAAACAAGTAGCACAACATCGTCAACGACGAGCACCACATCCACGTTACGCACGACGACAACAACCAAGAATCCACCTCCGTCTTCAACCGCCAAGGAGACAGCAAATAACATCATCAATAGTAATATTGAATTGGTGACGAAAGCTGCAAGCACTAGCACGACTCAGCCGACGAGTACGAGCAGCACAATGCGACCCAGTCGCGCGAACACAACGCGACCCGCCAGCGTTGCACCCGCCTGGCGGCATACGCCCGCGCAACGTCCTCCACTCATCATGAACTACCCGCAGCAGAAACCCAAAATAGATGACACCAACGAAGTAATCGTGAAGAATGCATACAGGCAGGATAACTCCGTGATCATTCAGTGGGACTCCGACGTTGCTAACATACTTGGCTTCCGCGTTGTGTATCGGCTCTTCGGAGATAAGAGTTTTAAGCAAGGCCCTCCTTTGGAAGCGAGCGAACGTGAATTCAAAATAAAAAATGTTCCATCCCAGGTAAGGACTTTTTACAATTCATCGATAGTTAGGTTCTTTTTACAATTCATCGATAGTTAGGTTATTTATTTACTTATTTAATTTATAAGAAAACCAACAACTAAGTACAATAACTTACCTACGGATAAACTATTTGTAGCAAAAAGCTAATTTTAGATATATGTAGATAGGTTTACACGACTAGTGACAAATTGAGAACACAAAGAGTTTACAAACATTTCATTGTGTTATTTGTATGTAGGAGTGCATCGTGGTGTGCGTAATCTCCCTGGAGGAAGTGCACGTGAGCCCGGAGAGCGTGCCGTACGGGCAGTGCCGCGAGGTGCGCACCGTGTCGGCGGCCGGCTCCAACATGGACAAAATCACGATCGCGGCGAGCGCAGCCATCTGCGGCACCATCGTGCTGGCTGTGCTGGTATTCGCGGCCGCGTCGCGGCGGCGCGCTCGCACTCACCACACTCTCGCGGCGCGCGACAACCCGCCAGGCGGGACGTGCTGCGGCGGGCTCGCCGGCACGCCCAGCCCCACAGGGCCACTCTCCTCGCTCGCAGCCATCGGTGCGTTCGGCAAGCAGCGTGATTGGGATCAAGTCTCGGCGTACAGCGCACGCTCGATCCCGCGCGCACGCACTTACAACGAGCCCGCGGCTGCGGAGCCACTGCCGGGCCGGCCGGGCCGTGCGCGCTCCCTCGCCGACGGACAGTCGCAGCACAGCTACGCGCACTCACGCTACGGCCTTCCCGGCTACCCCGGCAGCCTGCTAGGGTCCAGGGCCGGTAAGTATTGCCGCTCTTGCTTTCTCTACTTTTGCACTTCCGTTTAAATAGCGATCTCTTGTACATGTAAAGGTATATTTATATCCTCGGTATGAGCCGTAATTTCCACTGCTCGTATTTTTTTAGATCTACGGCAATCGCGGCAATCTCTGGGGGCGGCGTCGGAGCGAGCGTCGCGGCTGTCATTGAGCGGCGCGGCAGGTGGAGCGGGTGTCGCCACGGGCGGGTCGCGACGGCGGCCACGGTCACGGTCGCGGCCCGCCAGCCGGTACAGCGTGGGATCACTCGGCATGCCGGCCTACTGCGATACCTCCGACAACTGGACTGACCACGATATGGACATCTACATGGCACGGAACCCAACCACACGCGGCGGCCTCGTGCCGTTATAGCGAGCGCGCGGCCCCGCGCCGGCGGCGATGGCGGTCGCGCGACGACGCTGCGGGCACGCCCGGCGCCACGTGCACTGTCAGAAGCACGCATGACGCGCTTCCACCGATCCCAGTGGTTTCCTAGACTGAGGTGTTTGTTGACATGATATTTGTTACCTACAGCTTAATGGAACGATAACAATGTACAGAAAATGTAATTTTACAATAAATTAGCTAGCATTACAGTGAGCGAAAAATTTAGTACTTATTTTTATTATACAAAGTAGATTTCATGTGTAATAGAAATTTTAAAAGTAAAAAAAAATATTATGCATTCGATTACGAAATCGATTTCACAGAAGATCTTTTATTTTATTGGTGCTAATGAACGGCACTTACTTTCTTCCAAGATATAAAATTTAAATCCTACTAAACTTTTTTGTAATTGGTTGGTGAAAGCTAGTCACTGTGATTGATTTCTTTATACTGCACAACTTGTAATTTAATGAATATAAAAAACATTATGACCATAATTATGTGAATATACTTGCAATAATTATTGTACTTATTATAATATGTATACATAAATACTTATTTAAGCAAGCAAGCATTTTACTGAAGATTCAGTACCTCATATTTGTATATTATGGATAAGATATTATTTTAGAAAATTTATTTAGTTAAATTGTATTGTACATAGTAGCAAATGATATTAAATGTGAAAAAATTCTAGGATTTTTTATGTTATGTAGTATTTACAATAACCAAAAGCAGATGAAGCATAATCCAAATGGTGCTATTGTAAACCTTTATAGATTAGAATGTGAAATGTTGTAGGGGCAAGTTCCCTTATTTCAAAGTAGGTACATGACATGTGTTTTGTATAATATACTAGATGATAAGAAATTAAGAATAAAACACACCTTAACCTGTTATGTAGGTATACCACCAAACAAGGTTGTTAAAACATGTTTTTCTTCAAAAGAAATTTGAAATAGTTTATTTACATAAGTTGAGTATTGTAATAAAATGTTTAATTTAATATTTCTTTTTTTATTTATGTCCCCATTATTATACATACTTAATTATGTATAGTATTTCTTAAATTTTTTATTTTAAAAATAAATTTTATTACACAGTATCTAGCCTCAAACTAATCACAGTAGACCTGTGCCTTATACTCATGCAAGCTACTTGACATGAGCAAGATTTCAATAGTCGACAAAGATCTTCTTTTAATTTTTTGTAAATTCATGTTTGGGTAAGACATTAATACTCACCCAGGAATAAGAATGTGATGCTCCCACCGATACTGTAGCTCTTGTGTAAACTCGTACCACAGATGAGCCAGGTATGGCAGGCCTCCAGCATGAAGTAGACGAGCTGCAGTCACCGACAGCCTCCACACAAGACCACCTTCCGGACTTGTCTTTATATAGCTACATAGCTTGGGCTCACTGCTGTCTGCCTGGAATCGAGACACATTACAGATTAATATATAAACCATCACACTTACATATTTTTAAATTAAATAGTGTGGGCTAAAAAATTAAATAATTCAATCCTTAGGACTCTATACTATAACAAAAGTGAGGAAGTAGACTTGTGGTATAAGCTAGAAGCCTTTATTTATCTATCATGAACAGTTTGTAGTATAAACAAATGTTTGTTCTGTGTCTGGGTGTCCTGTATATATATGTATTATAAGAATGTATTTACAAAAAAAAAAGTATTTAAGTATTCTATCAGTTATCTGACTTCCATAATACAGCTATGCATAGTTTGGGCTCAGATGGTGGTGTGTAATACCCTAAGAAAAAAAAAATTACAATAAGGTATAACATTTTTCTATTTATGTATTTATTCCAGATGCAAACAGTATGGTCAGTGACACGGCAACTGCTCAGAAGTATGCTGGAATGCACAATTACATCAGATAGTTAATGGATACTCTCACAACACAATATGAAAGAAAGCATATTGTGTGTCTAATATCCTTATTGTTCTGGCACCCTAGTTGCAAAAAATCTTAGCCTAGAACCAATATACATAACATGTAAAGATCAATAAGTGCTGTCATTTAGTTGTCTATTTTAGAAAGTATATTAACTAAAGCATAATACTAACCTGTTTAAACTCTACTTCTAGTTGTTTGGAATAGTTAAAAGTATCATCTTCAACTGCATCAGGAAATACATAGTATAAAAGAGGCATAAGCAAATCATCAGGAATAGGCCCTTTAAAGTCAGATGTGTTTTTACTCTGCCCCATGGCCGCCTTAACTAGCTTCGATATTGTTATAGGAGCTTCTGTGATTTTATGCAATGGATTTACAATACCCAGGCTCCTACTTAGACCCAGTGTGTCCATGAGCAAATTGTTATTATCTAACAAATCCATCATTCTAGTAATAGTCTCTGATAATTGACAGTTTATGTTCTCTCTTATTTTCAGAGTAACTGTCCATGTTGGTGCCATAAGGGGATCTATCTCTGAAAATGTGGATGATTCAACAATGGTACACTCTCTGAACTTGGGCCATATGGCATTCAGCAGAACACTTTGTAAAGGATTCCTGTCTGATCCAAATGGAAGTTCAGTTAGTTTTTTGACATCAAACCCATCTATAGATAAAAATTCATTTGTATATGAGCCTCTCTTCCAGGTGAAAGCTTCCAAGTCTTTGAGTTCATAAGAAAACTTTGTAGACACTACCACTGCATCTAGAGCAACAGGTGAAGCTATTTTCGACTTAAATATACTAACTAGTCCACTCAAGTGAGAGCATTGGTTTGATATTCGTTTCAAATGAATAGTGTCAAAACTAGTTTTGTATTCATTGTCTTCATAGAAACCGAGGTATGTAGGCTGCCAGTGTTCTCTTATTTTAAGGAAAATAGGTACTCCGCAGTCCACATTAGCGAAGGCTATGTTAAGAGAACTCATCACCAACTTTATCAAACTTCCATCAACTAGAGGTGAATTGGGATATAGCATCGCGTATCGTTTAAGTCCGTACCAATTCGACACTGGGAAAGGACTTCCATCAGTGTCCTCCATGAAATTCGTGGTTGCTTCCCAAATAGCTTTGTGTAAATCAGCTGTTATAGATTTGTCGTCTGTTCCTTCTGAAATATCTTTACTCTTAGCTGTGTCCATGGTATGGTAAGATAGTATATATTTATGACCAGAAAAGGTAATTTCTTCAGTTTTACAAGTCCATTTCTTGATACAATCTGGTGATGAAGGTAACTTAGGTAATGTAGCTTTAGAGAGCCGCCAGTCGTTCAGGACCTCTTCTATTCTTGCAATAAACACTTCCCACTCAGAGACTGTTGTAAAATCTTGGTGATATATATCATACTCGTCTATTTCTTCATTCATTTTGATAATATTGATTAGGAAAACACAATGAAATATTTACAACAAAAAACAAGTAACAACAGCTGTTTTATTCCTGCTATTATCAATTATCTTTGAAAAGTCAATGTCAGATGAGATGACAGCATTTGATTAACTTTTTTTATTCTTGAAACACAGACATAGCACATCGTCCATTTACTGATATGGTAAATCTTGCAGTGGTCTAGAGCATGCTTTAACGTTTGCTACGGAACAGAAAACTATTCCGTGGCGGTTCCAGTGATCATTTTTAATGTGTACGTACGAGGTACGTACTTTTTTTATATTATCAGTGGCTAGAACTCGCGGTTACCATGGTAACAAAGTAATAAACATAAATTATAAGCTAAGCCTTTTACGTTTACAATATTATTCTAAGTATAGTTTCCAAATTAAAATAATGTTTCGAGGAGAAAACTCACATTCCCTAAGCTACGAGCAACAAGCGAAATTCATCCAAGATCGAATAACAAATGTTGAAAAAAATTTTGGCGATTTGTGCGTCGCATTTGGTGATTATGCCAGGAAAACAGCAAGGTTCACACACTGTTCATAGTTTATTTTCATATTCCCTAGAATTTGTAACAAAGTAACTGCGACGGCACTGCGTCCTAAAAGTTCTGTGTTAATCCAGCGTATCTATAGGTAAACTATCTGCTTTCAAATTTCATTGAAATCTGTTCTTTCAAGCAAAGTTTTATAGCGATGATAGCTCAGTAGGTACACGGTTTAATCAGACCCCGAAAGGTGTGGGTTCTAATATCAACAATGAACTTGGTGAACGAATATATTGTGAGGATACCATAGCACGGCAGTAGTGTACTTTTTAGTAATCTGATTTGGGAACTATGAACCTAAAGTTGAAAATCTGCCGCCTAAATAAAATAAATACCTATCTAACATCTATTTAAGGATAAAAAAACTACTTTTTCTCTAAAATATTTCGATTCCTTCTTGCCCACACGTTACATCTTTCGTTTTTGAAATATAGGACTTACCTATTTATGTATGTAATTTACTGCTGTACGCCTTGACCGCGTCCGTAACGTAAGTAGAACAGTTCGTTATTTTTTTTAATTCTTCATAGATTACGCGATATGGGAGACGAGCTGACAAAAGTCCTGAAAGACTATGCCAACAACGAGCTCGTCAACAAGTCATTGAGCGCAGGGCTCGAGAATTTGTCAGTGACTCTGACGGCCATCGAAGAGTATCGGAATTGTGAAGTACAACGCTTGGAAGCTAAGGTTTGTGTAGCTCGCATTAGTACACATACTCATATACAGTATACAGAACACACCGTTAGATGCTATGCGGCAGATTTTCTACTTGAGGGTGGTGGCTAGCCAGCCGGGTACTAGAAAGTACCCTACCACCATACTATGGTTTCCTCACGATGTTTTTCCTTCACCAGCAGCTGAAGCTCATTCTTGGAGTTTGAACCCACGCTCTTCGGCATGCGAACCGACCGCGCTAACCACTCAGCTATCATCACTACAAAGTTTTAACACTAACACTGGTCGTTTAATCTATACCTATGTATAATATAGTATTCTTAGGATTTCAGTGAGCATAATTTAATCTACCCGTATAGTAGGTAGGTACCTATGTATGTATAATATAAATCTTTCGGTTCAGATTCCGTGCCGTTCGTAACTGGCACGGATTTGGGGGACAACGCGCCACGCCGAGGAAGCAAACGCGGCTGATTGATGATGGCACGATAGTAAAGATAGTACGATCAATAAATGAATACTGAACCACATCTTGATTATAAAAATGTATGCTCGTCCAGTCAATTTTCATACAATTGCCTGTGTACTTACATCCAATAAATATCTAAGACATAAATACTTACCACAACACTCGTTATAGACGGCTTCTCCCAGAGGCATAGGTGCTGCATATTACTAGGTTGCTGATGCATCCCACAATTCATTTGTAATAGACGTTGGTTTTTTATCTCGAAAAACTTACAGCGTATCTACGTATCTGTTTTACATAAGTAGGTACCTAGATTATGTCACATAAGGGACGAAGATAATGTATACGTAGAGAGCGAAAGCAATTGAACGAAGAAAAGGATTCTAAAGTAGGTAAAATCCTAAGCGAAGTAGGTACCTAAGTAAATAATTTTGGTACCGTGTGGCACACTCAGATTTTCATCCTCTGAGAAAAAAAATGTTCTCTCGATTTGTTTGTCTAGTAAATTGTTTATGTAAGTTTCTGCGTTTAATTTTACACTTTCTGTTGTTAATATTTCACTTTCATTGCTAGAACTCATCTTTTATTATTTTTTTGTGAATCGAATTATCGAAATTGTCTGGAATATCCTAATAAAGAAAGGAATATTAAGTAGCCGCGTATTTTTTTTAATTTCGTGATTATTTTTTTTTAATAATTTGCCCCTTCGGGCAGGCTAAAGCTATAAAGCCATACTGCCTTGTCTTAAGTGTTATTTCTGCTGTATCTTAGCTATGGTTATCGTCAAAGTCGTCTTAGTCAAGTCCAGTTCGTGTCAGTTCGTGCCAGTCATGCTTTAGTAAAGTAGTGGCAACTTTACTGTATAGCTTCGATGGAGTTTTGGAAGCAACACGAAAACTCATGTTTCACCACATTATATCATTTTCCCACACTCGCGCTTGTAATTCGGCACTTTATGAATAAAACACTACCATTTTTATGCATAAACACTCGACAAAACACTAGTTTTGGAAAAAAATACAACGGAGCGACACGACTCTTCCCGCGTTCCCGCCAAAAACCTTAATTTCGTGAATCAATCG
The DNA here is from genome assembly GCA_905404145.2 of Biston betularia. Classification (NCBI taxonomy): domain Eukaryota; kingdom Metazoa; phylum Arthropoda; class Insecta; order Lepidoptera; family Geometridae; genus Biston; species Biston betularia. Next base: position 4,142,332 of record FR989863.1, read on the forward strand.
GCAGGCGCGCTTTTTTTATTGCCGGCGAGAGAGAATTGCATTCAAACTTTTTATTAAATCGTGTTCCAAATTCAAAAGATATTTCGTCACTGTGCTGGAATTACCCATTTTCAGGAAGTCAGGAACCCTTCGTCTCTTTTCGAATCGATGGGATGAAAAATATGTAGTAAGTAGATACTAGGTATCTACTTACTACATATTTTTCATCCCATATACCTATTCGTTGATGAGATTTGTTGTATATTATCTAGAAATCGTGATTGGCTTTACCACAGAGCAACTTGCTATAATAAATAAAATATATGTAAGATTATAATTTTACCTTCATAAATATTGCTTTAATTTTGTATCTATTAGGAAGAAGGAAGTTAAGATTCGTTTATTTTATTATTATTTATTAGTGCCTCTCTAGTATGTAGATTGTACATAATAATATATCTACCTATTAATTAAAGTTTGCCACACAAACATTTATTTATAGTAGGTACCTACCAATTTGTAAGAACACATATTGACGTCATTACAAAATGAGAAATGAAGAAAATGACCAGCAAAGAGAGCTATAAATAAAATAGAAAATAAATTAGTATTTCATTTGTGTAATAACGTCTGTGGCTCAGTGATAACGCGTACCTACTTGAAGAGCTCGAGATCCCGGTTGCGATTCCCATGCAGAAAAATGTTTGAAATAGTAATCAGATTATGTGGTATCCAAGATGGTTTTTTTTTGTTTTCTCTGACATCCTAGTTTCAGATTAGCCGTCAGGTTATAAGCGAGCTGTGACGGCGAAGCTTTTTTTTATTTAACAGGTAATCGGAGAGTTGTGCCAGTATGAAACAATCTGCAAGCATGCAAGAGAGGAAGTCAAGCACACCATGAACGTTCGCGAAAAGGAGATGTCGCGTAAGAAGGTTTTCGATAAAGCACGCGAAAGGCAGCCCTTTAACAGGCAACAAGTGGTAGGTGACCTAGGCAATATTGTGATTTACCTAACTCACGTTAAAATACGAATACTAGCTCATATAGAAACAGCAATTGTTTTGAAGTTTGCCAAGAAAACTAAACTGTGGGAGATATACAAGGAAACTGGAGAAATAAGTATAGAAACAGCAATTGTTTTGAAGTTTGCCAAGAAAAGTAAACTGTGGGAGATATACAAGGAAACTGGAGAAATAAGTACTTATGGTTTGAAAAGTTTAGGTGTGTTTTCGCCTGTTTAATAGGCTAAACTACCGATTGGACATATCTACATACATAATTATATTAGGACTGATAGTCCAAAGAGTGCACAGAAACGACCAAATAACCGAAAACTTTCTAATATAATGATGCACATTATAAGGCACCTTTACGACGACTTATATGGCTCAGTTGTAACAAAGTTCCGAGTTCGATACCTGGCAGATTTTCAATTAAGAGTGGTAGCTAGCCAGCTGAAGTATGCGTGCGCCTTACCACCATTCTATGCTTTCCTCAACATGTTTTCTTTCTAAATAATAATTTCAAATTTAAAAATAATTGTTTTTTTTATTTAGTCGTATCGGTAAACTGTCCCACTGCTGGGCGCGGGCTTCTAATTGTGAGAAAGATTTTTGAGCCAACAGCATTTCCTTACAAAAATTAAATCACCATTCCCACTAATATAAAAAATGTGCGTTTGGATGGATGTTTGTTACTCTTTCACGCAAAAACTACAGAACGGATTTGGATTAAATTTGGTATGGATGTCGCCAAGACCCTGGATTAACACATAGGGTAGTTTTTATCCCGAAAACATTTAGCGGGTAACACCGCGGGCCGCGGGGCGCAGCTAGTATACCATATTTTTCCGGTGCATACATTTTACTAAAAGAAATATCGCTTTGCTTGGACACAGACTTATGCAGAATCTGAACTGCTAAAGGCCTCAGCAGAAATGTCTCGAACGGCCAAAGGGCTGAGCGAGCAAACAGAGTTCTTCGAACGACGCAAACTGCAGCAGCTGAAAACTCTCCTCTCGGACTTTGTGATGATAGAGATGACATTCCACGCCAAGGCAGTGGAACTCCTTACGGCAGCGCATCAGCAGATTGCAGATATTAACGATAAGGCTGATCTGGATGTAAGCGGTTTTTATAACTTTCGTTTTATTTTACGAGTTACATGAAGTTTATAAATAGATAGAAACGTTTTTATGTTTTGTCTATACCTAAACTGCACTGCTTAAATTATGTAAACCATGCGAAAGGAATAGGAAAGCTTACATACTGATTGTATCAACCACGTAATAGATAAGAGCAGTATAGAAGTAGATCATTAATATACCTAACTTGCTACAAATTAATTTACACATATTAATACATATTACCCTATAGTCAAAAGTCAATAATTATTTATTTATTTAAAACTAACTATTTATTTATATTCTTGACGAATAAATAGGTGTATCTCATTAATTTATTCAACATTTATGTATATTATATATATTACCTACACTATCAAAATTAATCAAATTGACCAGGTACCAACTTGATACCTATGTAGTCACTTCAGAACCTAGGTATGAGTATATATATATATATATAAGTAATTATATTATGTACTACGTAGGTATGTACATACTAAAACCATACACACATACATGGTGTACATCATACACGTATGGTGGTACATACTATAATACCTACCAACGAGTTAGTAAACCAACATTTTAAAATATACTTTTGTTTTCTCAAGCTTCTAAATACAGGTCTGTCTGACAACGAGGAACCGGCGGTAAATAATTGTTCATATTACCTACATTTTGCAACTGTTTAAATATTGTACCATGTGAAAATAAGAGTTACTTTCCTCAACAGAACTTTAGGAGAAAACTGAGATCTCCAGAGAAAATGATTAGCCAAGGCATATCTGCGAGGTCTTCGTCGTTGGCGTCTCTGATGACGCAACAATCGCCGGGAAAGGACGACGAAGTGAGTTATACCTCTGTGCAGGGTCGGACTTTAGCCTAGGCCTATGAAACTGGTCTTAAACTAAACAGTCTTGCAAACATACAATGGAAGGTTTCGACATTGTTTTTCATAATATCCTTCTTCCTTAGTGGCGTATGTTCTACCTGTCCCTACACTATCAAAGTGCACAGGTATTATTAATTTAAATAAATAATTGTGCAATTTGAAATGGAAAGTTTTTTCTATGTTAAAAGTAATGAGACGAACGAGACGCTCTCCTGAAGGTAAGAGATAACGCTTGTCTATGACCATTGCAGCGACGCACAGAACTTTGAGTAGAAAAACAATGTCCAGGGCATCGCTGTTTTGGCGCTAGTTACTTAAAAAAACTTTCGATATTTAGTCTCAACAGCCCTGTAATTTCGCTAGCAGAAGTACCCTTCAAACCGGAACACAGTAATGTTTACACAATCTTGCTTGAAGAACATCTAGTACCAAGTAAAAAAATAAAAAACTAAATGTGTATATACAAAATTTCGTAGCTATACTACTGACCGAAAAACTTGCATTTCGACCACATAGGAAATAAAAGGAAGAGGTTCGTATTCAGCTTGCAAGATTTAATCTAAACCAACTAACAAACACACATATGCATGTTCATTGCAAGTTAAACACACAGATACATGCTTAAAACTTATAATCTGTGTTTGTAACAGAGGTAAAAATTAAAATGATTGAAGAGTGACAGCTACTTCATTTATATTTTGCAGAGTGTGAGAAGAATGAAATCTCCAGAGAAAGGGAGTATAGGCATGACGCGATCCACCTCACTTGCAGCTCTAATGAACCATTCGTCATCGAGAGATGAAGCTGAGACTACGGTAAATACACCTAAAAGAGTAGCTGCTAAAACTCCCTTTCACTAAACAAATAAATTTCAGTCACAATCATACAATAGACAGCCTTAACTACTGTCATGTCTTGCTTTAAGAGTCAGATGTCCCAGGTTTGATTTCCAAGCAAATCTTTAAATGATAAATTTGGCTACTCTGTAGGTGTAAGTTGTAAGTGTAGTAAATCCTAATGAAATATTACAAAGTAAATAAATTAATTGTATGAAGATACTCACCCTGACATACATATAACACTGGAATAAATAATCTTAATGATAGTGAAACCATGTTTAAATGGTGCACATGGTGGTACACGCGAATTGTGACTTTATTTAATACTGTTTATGTACGAGTATAACTACCTACTTATTTCATATAAATGTCTTATTAATAATGAGAACTTGCAACAGTAGAAGATTGCAATCTGTTAGGTAATATGTTTTTCTTTTTTTTTAGGAATCTGAAGACTCTGACGACCAAGAAACTTCAGAGGAAACCGAATCGCGTTAGTAACCCTTGCACAGTGTTCAAAGTGTTGAGATATAATAAAACATGAATACTTGTTTGGGATTTTTTTATTTTTTATTCAATTTTATTACAACTCCATTCAAAACCTACACATAAAGAAAACCTACAGTTCGTGCATCAGTAAGTTAACACATTCAATGTCAGCAATGAATTAATATTTTCACTGTACACACATTTTAAACTGTGAAAGATATTTAAGGAAAAATTGTGGTTAGTAAAAAAGTCAGCAAAAATTAAGTTAATTTAAATTCCGAGCAATACTAATACAAAGTCATTAATCTTGGTTCTGGCTCTAGAAAGTTCTGGATTGTGATCAAATTCTCCCTCTCTAGACCCCATCATCCTCTCTGCTAAACTGACTTAAAATAAGAATTTATGCAAAACTCTAATGATGGAAGTGTGTGCTATTACACAGAAGAATTGAAATAGTAAAATCAAGGTATTTGCCTTTGAATAGGCCTTAAACCTTTTGCTACTTCAACTTCTATAAATTCGAAAATATAAATAGTTCACCATAAAATAGCTATGTACAAATTGTATGTACATAGCTATGGCATTGTGAATCTAAAATATACATTTTAATTGTTACAAGTCCTATCTACTCTCATTTTTTTATTGCAATATTACCCTTAAAAATATACTTTTACAGATTTACTTTCAAAAGTATGTTTTAACTAAACAAATCATACCTTTCTAAATAAAGTATTCATGGTGGCATTGAATGTGTTAGCAACGCTGCCCTATTGATTTGTAATCTTGAACATGCAAACCCCCAGCTGTTTCTGTACCAGCCTGTTCCAAACACAATTATTCTGAATCAATATTCACCCTCTGCTTTCTTACATTCATGTTTCACAACTTATATACAAAATTGAATGTACCTATACACTACTATCAATAGGCAATTTACAAAATGTTATTTATGATGCTTATTCTTAGTGAAATAGATGTACATGTACAGATTATACCTCTCTACAGAAAAGGTCATCTCTAAAACTGTATCTTAATTAAGACAGTAACATTAGGTATTGGAATTTTTTGTGTTATCTAGTGCAAAAAAATCAACATAGATACCTATTTCTTATAAGCAAGGGCCTGGTTTATAATTTTCCAAATAAAATACATTAAAGTACATACTTATATGAATGAGTTTCTTTTTTCTGCTCAACCTCATTTCTAACCTTTTTAAATATTGCATTTATAATACCCCTCTATTAAAAATAGCTCAACTAGCTTCTGAGACATATTGAATGACCTATCAAGTATTTACGAATATGCAAATAATAATGTAAAATACTTCTAATACATAATAATGTGCTTGATAATGTGTTACAATGGAAATTATTGTAATTATTATCTTTGGGTAACCTTATCATTAGTGATAATTAATTAATAGATGTGTAATGGATATTTTTTACCATACTCCAGTCGCACATAAAAGTTATTTTTCACCTTCGATGCCAGCCTGTGTCATGAGGTCAGTTACAGTTTTTTCCAACTCATCTACTCGGGTCCCCATTTCATCTATCCGGTTAATGATCTGATCTGACATACTTTGGAACTTGTCTTGCATATTTTGTAGTAAAGATTGAACCTAAAATAAAAGCAATTTGAAATGTTACTATAATGATATCCTGATAAATGATTTCCGTTTGTAAGTGAAATAGAAATACCATTTATCTGAATAAAGTCTATAATCTTATTTAAATTACATACATAAAGTGTCACCTCCTGCATATTCTTAGGGTCGGCACTGGGTGTAGAATACGCATTTTCCACATCACTTTTCATTGAATCTATGTTTTGATCAGCCATGACTGCTATGCAAGTTTCCACATAAACGTGTCAAACAATAATAATAAGTGTTATGAATTCGTGCGATCCCACAAATTACGGAGAGGACACTACGTGTATGTGTTCCTTGTTCCGCTGACAATCCGAAATGACGATGAAATTCACAAATGAAATGAAAGAGATACAGTGAAATGAAAATATTTTTATGTTTCTGACACCTTCCAATTACAGATACAAGTTCCGAAATATGATGATAAGGCTAATAACATGAATAGTAATTTTAAAAATCGACACCGCTTGATTGTTTAATGTATCATGTTGCTTTATTAATTATACTGTTGATATAAATTAACTCTGAAAGAACATATAATTTAATAAATGCAACTATTTCATATGGCATTATGTTGTTATCTGAAGAAATATAGAAATAACAACAATATTATGTCAACATGATCAAATGGTAATAAAAACTATTGACGTAATGGTTACTTTAACTCTATTTCGGACTATTGTGTTTTTTTTTTTTTGATAATTTGCCCCTTCGGGTAGGCTAAAGCTATAAAGCCATACTGCCTTGTCTTAAGTGTTATTTCTACTGTATCTTAGCTATAATTATAGTCGAAGTCGTCTTTGTCAAGTCCAGTTCGTGTCAGTTCACTCCAGTCATGCTTTAGTAAAGTAGTGGCAACTTTATTATAAAGCTTCGATGGAGTTTTGGAAGCAACACGAAAACTCATGTTTCACCACATTATATCATTTTCCCACACTCGCGCTTGTAATTCGGCACTTTATGAACAAAACACCACCATTTTTATACATAAACACTCGACAAAACACTAGTTTTGGAAAAAAATACAACGGAGCGACACGACTCTTCCCACGTTCCCGCCAAAAAACCCGGACTATTGTGAGTAATAGGGTTTTTTTATATTTTTGGCTACTGTACTGTCCTCAGATTACTACATCTGAGGTACTGGCCCACTTTGGGTAGGGAAGGGACAACAGTATTAGTTTGTTTGGGTTCTAATATTGAGAGTAACAATACCACGTTCAAGTTCAAGTTTTTATTCGCTCATTACTTGCAAAACATGCTGAGTATAGACTGACCTTCGAACACCAGTGGTGTGATGCTTTTTTATTGATTACATTAGAATAGCACCCCATTCGTTGGTCCAGTGACCATTATCTAGTCCGTGCCCATCGCGGCCTGCGCTGGTGACAACAAATGTAAGCTACCAAAGCCGTGTTTGTATGCCACGCAAACCGAAAAAGTGGCATTTTTATCTAGTCACAGCGAGGAAACACGATAAGGTTGTAGCCACATAGAAAAAAAAGCTCAATTGCTGACAGTGATAATTAATACGAGTGAGAGTGACGGCTGTCAGAAGTTTTGGCGGGAACGCGGGAAGAGTCGTGTCGCTCCGTTGTATTTTTTTCCAAAACTAGTGTTTTGTCGAGTGTTTATGCATAAAAATAGTGGTGTTTTATTCATAAAGTGCCGAATTACAAACGCAAGTGTGGGAAAATGATATAATGTGGTGAAACATGAGTTTTCGTGTTGCTTCCAAAACTCCATCGAAGCTTTGTAGTAAAGTCGCCACTACTTTACTAAAGCAGGACTGGAATTAACTGACACGAACTGGACTTGACTAAGACGGCTTTGACGATAGCTATAGCTAAGATACAGCAGAAATAACACTGAAGACAAGGCAGTATGGCTTTATAGCTTTAGCCTGCCCGGAGGGGCAAATTATTAAAATAAAATAAAAAAAGTGACGGCTGTCAAATTAATAAACAGTTGCGACTTGCGGTTTTCTGAGTCGGGTTTTTGATTTATATTTGCGTTCTAAAATATTTTGAAAGTAGGTAAATACTAAATATACGTATAAATAAAATTAGTTAACTTGTCGTTTTTAGATATTTTACTATGCCGCCGTTATCTATACATCCAAAGGGTGATATACAAATCGATCTTACACAAGTAAGGAGAGATATCAATCATGGAATTCGAGAGTGTACTGATCGTGGACTCAAAGAAACTACGAAGTGGCTAGCAGAATTGAATTACGCATTGAGAGAACATAAAATACGCAACGAAGAAGAAGATATCGACAACCAAGGCGATGGCATAATGCCAGAAGAGAGAGAATCTTATTCACTAGCCAAGAGCTACTTTGATTGTCAGGAGTATGATAGAGCGGCTCATTTCTTAGAGCAATGTTCGAGTCCGAAGTGTGTGTTCTTACATAAATACTCTCAGTATATGTCCAGTGAGAAAAAACGGCTTGATAATGCTACTGACTCAGGAGCGGAAAATAGTGAATCTAATCAAGTACTCTTGGATCTATTAGCCTTTTTCAAAGTAGGTACTTATTATTATGATTTATCCTTAATCATATATATATATATATATATTTCATTTGATATTAGTTACATGATAATTCTCAATAATAGCAACTGGATCCACTGTTGTACCTGTTTGTCTGCTTCAAGAGCTAAAGGGTGTGGGTTTGGGTGGCTGGGTGGGTTCACCCAGGACAAACTTTGTGGTATAAACAAATGTTTGTTCTGTGTCTGGGTGTTTTATATTTATCATAAGTATGTATTTACAAAAAAAAGTATGGAAGTGTTCTGTCAGTTATCTGACTTCCATAGTACAAGCTTTGCTTATTTTGGGGTCAGATGGTGCTGTGTGTGCATTCCTACAATATTTATTTATTTTATTTTTATTTACATAACTACTGTGACAAATGTTATAAGTGTCAAATAATTAAAAATACAAATATGACTTGCCAGAAAGACCAGGAAATTATTATCTGTTCATAAGACTAGAACAGTGTAACACAACTTGGAAGTATATTATATGTTATTCACATCTTTAATCAATCATATCATATTGATTTATTATAATCATTTATCAATTTATATCTATAATCATCTTTTTTGTTTTCTCTATCTGGTGATTACACACTCAACCAAAATATTGGCATTTATTTGGACTAACAGATAAGCATTGATATTCAATAGGGCAATGCAACCAGCATCATTAGTTAAATCAGACATTCTGCATTTAGTAGAGTATATTACTAAGTTGAAAGTGTACAGCTGCTAACAAAATTATAGCACTATTGAGACTAACCATTGAATGTCTCGATGTAATAAGTGCCAAAACAGGAATGCCCTGGACTAAATTAAAATAATATAATGTAAAGTGTATATTTCTTTAAATTTCAGGCTAACCGCAACAACAAGGATGGTTACTTGCTGTATTTAGAAGGAGTTGTACTTAAGAAACTTGATTTAAGGAAGCAAGCAGTGTTGGTGCTACATGCTGCTATTGCTGCAGCACCAATATTATGGGCAGCGTGGGTGGAACTAGCAGGTTAACTTTTCATTCATGATTTTTAATTTTATTTGTTAACTGCACTCCACAGTTGTGTTTAGAATGTTCTTGACCAATGTGGTAAATCTGTTAAATATTTATTCTGCTGTAGAATAAATATTTTACAGATTGTATGATTTGGTATGATATTAAACCTTCACAACTATGTATTTGATTGTCTGTACAAATAAAAGAAAAAGTCTACCAAGCCAAAAAAAAGCCACCATTTGATATTACTTGATGGTACAATGAAAAAATCCTTTACAGGTGAATGATGGCAGACTCCTGTACAGATAAATTTTGTTGATGATAATAAAATAGTTTTGCAGTTGTCTAGAAAAGAATGATTTATTTATTTATTTAATTATGCTAACTCATGTATTCCCTTAAATGTATCCTCGTAATTGTCACCCCATGTCTTTTTCTCCCTTTAATCCTTTCAGTCATAAGGTTGCCTGGAACTGATTGCTTTTAGCAATGAGGTCACCAATTAAGTTAGTCTTTTTTTTTCTTTTGTATTGCGTAATTTTTGGTGTGGACAATAAAAAGTTGATCAATTAGGTATATCTCTCTAGTCTTTGTCTAGAGTTAATAAGTAAATGTGCTGCATGTCATCTCCAATTTAATCTTGTTCCAGGCCTTGCAAATGAATATGAAGCATTAGACTCGCTGCAGCTCCCTAAGCACTGGATGATGCACTTTTTTGCCGCCCATGCATTTGTAGAACTAAAACTTTCCGAGCAAGCTTTGGAAGCATATCAAGGCATAATATCTGCAGGGTTTGGAAAGAGTACTTATGTAACTGCGCAAATGGCGATAGCTCACCATGACAGGAGAGGTACATTTAAACATTTTCAACATCAATGAGTTCAAAATCACCTATAAAGTTACTTTCTGTACTTGACCTCGAAATAAATGTAAAACAAAAAATAATAAATTGTAAGACATTTCACATAGCGCCATCTAGCCCCAAACTATGCAAAGCTTGTATGCAAACCAGATATTTGTATACTTTTTTGTTTAGACATACAATACACCCAGACACAGAACAAAAACTTATTGTCACATAAATGTTTGTTTTGGTAGGAAATAAATAATATGTATGAAAAACTATATTTGGTAATATTGTCTAATATACATTGCCTTAGTCTTGCCAGTTTTAACATCAACTGATATTTTGCCTCATGTGTGACAGAAATAGCTAGATATCGATGTCATAAGAGTGAAAGAGATAAACATTGAACTCATTAGTTTATTTTCATGATCTATCTCTGTTACAAGAGCTCACAAACTCACTTATTTTTCAGATGTAGATTCGTCATTAGCATTATTCAGAGAGCTGTACCAAAATGATCCTTACAGACTAGACAATTGGGATGTGTATTCTCATTTATTGTACCTAAATGATAAACGAATGGAGCTAGCTAACTTGGCCCAGAAGGCTGTCTCTATTGATAAGTATAGGGTTGAAACATGTTGTGTTATTGGTGAGTACATGACATCTTTATTTTTAATTTGAATGTTTGTTTTTTAATTTTCACTAAATATTTTGGCTTTCTATGCGGTAGTTTAATTCTAATACGTTTTCAAACTTTTTATAGTTATGACTGCATGAGGTCGGCTGAATATGTAGAATATGCCTTTGCCATATAAAACAAAAAAGTATCGAAAAACAACTCGACGTATGTGTATCGAAAATATTATTATGATCGCCGTTGACTTGACATTGACAAATTTTGTTTTGGTTTGCCATTGCTTCTTTAGTCTAAGAAAGTTGCCCGACGAGGTGACGTCATAAGACATCATTTGAAAGTCAAGTTTGATTTATGTTTTTTATTAAAATATACCTCATAGTTTACAGAGTTTTAAACATAAAAATATTGTACAGAAATGTACTATTTCGAAATGGTTTTGGAATCAGTAAAGTTTTTTTTCTCTTTACATACCGAATTCCACTTAAAATAAACTAAAACTGAATAATTGTAATCTACACTAATATTCTAAAGAAGAAAGATTTGTATGTTTGTAATGAATAAACTCAAAAACTACTGAACCGATTTCAAAAATTCTTTCACCATTAGAATGCTACATTCTTCTTGAGTAACATAGGCTAATATTTATTGCTAGAATTTAATTTAAAAATAAATGTCCACCCGTGCGAAGCCGGGATGGGCCGCTAGTATACTATATTTGTCACACATGCCAAATTTCGGCATACAAAATCAAGTATATTTTTTTTCTATTGTTGTCAGGCTAGTTGTTTTACCATAGTTCACCTGATGTTAGGTGACGGCGTAGTCGACGATGGTAACGCACCTAGTGTGGAATGAAACTGGCTCTCAAGTGAGACTGCCGGAACACACGTTAGATATGTTTCAACTTGAGGGTGGTAGCTAGCCAGCTGAGTACTAGAAAGTACCCTACCAACATGCTATGGTTTCCTCACGATGTTTTCCTTCACCGGCAGCTCAAGCTCATAGTCGGGGTTTGAAACGCCCTACGGCACGCGAACCGACCGTGCTAACCACTTAGCTGTCATCGCTAAATAATTCATTTGCAGGCAATTACTACAGTTTGCGCAGTGAGCATCAAAAAGCAGTGGTGTACTTTCAAAGAGCCCTTGCATTGGACCCTCAGTACCTGTCAGCGTGGATCCTTATGGGACACGAATTTATAGAGCTACAGAATTCCAACGCCGCCATACAATGTTACCGTCAAGCCATTGGTAAGTACTGATCGTATTTTTCTAGCTGTCGAGTAAAGATGCTTGTACACATCTGTATTCATGTATGCACAATTGCACAAGCATGCTTTGACACCTCGATTAATTAACAAGTTTATTTTGCAATATATATTGTCGCACTTAGTGGGGGCAAAAATACGATGCACTGGACTTTGTTTTCTCACTCAAAGTTCTGTGTATCGCTGCAATGGTCATGGACAGGCGTTATCTCTTACCATCAGGAGAGTGACTCGTTCGTCTCATTACTTTACACATAAAAAAAATGGCATTAAAAAGTCAGCAACAGGTCAGTTAAAAATCACTCTCTTGACTGTGCTTGGTGCAAAAGTGCCTATAAGGCTGGCAGCATTTCCATGCTGGCCAGTCTTTGCACCAGGAAAGCTAATTTATTGGAAGATTTGATTGCAATAAAATGATTGCTTGGTTAAACAAGAAGACAACAGTGTCATTAAATATTATAATGTCCAACCCTTTTTTATTTAGTTAATATTTCTTGGTATAAAATTAACATAGGAAACATACAGCTGTATTATTTTGATAAACACAACAAATGACAAATTTTGTCAAATTCATGATTTAAAAAAAATATATTATGTATTTATTTTGATTCTCTGGGAACCATTGTTTTTTAATTTGATAAATTTAATAGATTTTCTATGACTTTTGATTTTGAAGAAAATCTTGAATTTGAAAAAGAAAATTTCAAAAATTTCAAAACCCAAAGAATCAAAATAAATTCATGTACCTAATATTTAAGTTGCTGCTTTAAAACGTATTGCTAAACCATTTTCGACTACATATTTTAAGTTAATTTACATTTACAGATTTTAGATGACTAATTTTACTAGGTATTAATTTATATTTTTCCAGATGTGAATAGAAATGACTATCGCGCGTGGAATGGTCTGGGACAAGCATACGAAATACTGGGCTTAAATGGCTATTGCATATACTACTATTCGCGTGCTGCACAGCTCAAACCTGATGACTCCAGGATGTTAGTGTCTCTCGGACAAGCTTATGAGAAGATGGACAAGATACCAAATGCACTCAAGTGTTACTACAAAGCTCATAGCACAGGAGACATCGAAGGAATGGCGCTGTTCAAACTGGCAAAGTAAAACGAGTTTTTTATTTATAATTATATGCTCCACAGACACCGGGGTCCGTGACCTTTATCAATTTTGATTACATTTTTTTTTATAAGTATACAATACAAAAAGAGAAAAGTTACATTATTAGTCAAATTAATTTAATCTAAAAAACGACTTTTGAAATTTAACATTCTCATAGCTTTTATTTTCTGTTATTATCCAACAGCCCTGTAATTTCGCTGTATTTCATAAAGCACTTATGACTAATAGTGGTGGGAAGTTTTTATAATCTGTCTATCTAGTACCCTGAAATAGTCGATATAATTAATCCCGCATAAGTAAAACAAATTTAATATCATGAAATACATAAATTTAAAACATGAGACAGCATACACTAGGATGTTTCGTATTGACCCAAAATAGTGGATATTGGTACGCACAAGGTTTATGCAACATCCGTCTGACCTCTTCCCATCAAACCGCTTCGGTGTAATAGCTAGCTATGTTCGGCCACGTTCTTCTGTTGAAGAACAGTTGCTTATTGAGCATCTTTGTTTAAGAGTTGTCATTTGTTTGAATATCTTACATATGCCATATTTCTCGTATTGGATGTACTACGGCACGCAATGACCAGTTTCTGTCTCCTGATTGTGTTCCAATGTGTGCAGGTTGTACGAGCGTTCGAACATGCCGAACAGCGCGGCGGCGGCGTATACGGCGGCCTGCCAGGACCCCGCCAACGTCGGCAGCAAAGAGATGCCGGCGGCTCAGCGCTACCTGGCGCAGTACTACCTACGGTTCTCGCTGCTCGACTACGCAGCGCATTACGCGTACAAATGCCTCGAACATGAGAATGTGAGTTTCAACTAATCGCATATTTTCACAAAAAAAAATAGGATTTAAGTACTTAAAACAAAGGACAATGGGCAAAACTAAGGAATCTGAACGTAACGCCCCCAGTGTTGACAATTTAGACATTGCGTTAAAATCTCATTGAATTCTGAGCCTTCTATTCTAATCAATATTAGGTATGCATAATATGATGTCTTGTTTTTTATTTCTCTAACAAATTTGGTTCGAGTAGAGTTTCATCATCACCATCGAAAGCTTATTCAACCTACTGCGAGACATGTACCTAGCTTTTTGTTTTACTTAACTATACGCGCGTTTCACGTTTAATTATATCGGAAACTCCGACTATAGTTTCGGCCAAATCCGGTGGCCTTTATCACGGAGACAAAGTTAAATATCTACAACGCGCGCGCGGCCTCGTCTTGCTTTGCAGATAAAAACAAAAATGAGTCATTTCCAATATAGGTACACCAGTTCTTATCTTCTTTCTCTCGATATACTCTTGATTAACACAGATAGATCCATTTTCATATTAGTTACATACTTACAGTATTTTTTTTTTTGTATTTCAGACTAAAGAAGCTGGCAAGAATATGTTAAAAACGATAGCAGAAAAACGGTTATCAGCGTCGTCTTCAGGACAAGCACATTTAGCGGAAGACTTGCCAGATACCACCAAAAACGCATCAGCGGCGTCCCTCGCTCAAGACACGCCGAAAACACCTCTGCCGAGTCCCAATGTCACACCGGATAACTTCTCCACCCCCATGTTTGGCAGGAAAAGTGTAAAACATTACAAAATGTGACGCACAATTTCAAAAAAGTGTAAAATGTAAGAGACTGATTCGATTTCAATGATCTTTGTAAATAAATCTTAGAATATATTACAAATATCTGTAATCTTCATGGTTTTAATTCTGCTAAAAAGTGTTTGTGATCACACAGTTAAAGGTTCAAAACGCTCTTATGGTGGTAAGAGATTGTCTGCCCACAATCATTGCAAAACAAGATCCAGGGCATTGCTGCTTTGGCTCATTACTTTGAGACTTTCTATAAAGTCTCTATAGGCACTCATTCCACTAGCTGCCAACCTGCTCAGAAGATGTACCACCTTGTTATTATTAGGATAAATAACACAATAAAACACACACCTTTATTAAAATAATTAATTTAATAGTGATTAAAGTTTCGCCTTCTTTATACAAATTAACAGATCTTAGTGCTCAAAAAGTAAAAAAAAAAACAATTACATTAAGAACTAAATAAATAAAAAAGTGCATTGATTAGAAAATAAATTGTTCAAGTTAGCTCATTGCAAATAAAAATAAAACTGATCATAATCACAGATGAAGCGCAAAATTTGAGAGCTCATTGAATATTCTATTTTTAAAGCCTAACTAATTTCTTAAACTGATAAGAGGATAGTCCGATAATTAAAAACCCTGACAAAGGAAGTATTCAGTACAATTTGTCAAGTTACATTGTTAGAATATTAAATA
The DNA here is from genome assembly GCA_905404145.2 of Biston betularia. NCBI lineage: Eukaryota > Metazoa > Arthropoda > Insecta > Lepidoptera > Geometridae > Biston > Biston betularia. The sequence goes on from FR989863.1 coordinate 4,158,048, forward strand.
ACATTAAAATAACATTTACGAAGCGAGAATAATGCAATAGAGTCAACAAGTTAATCTACCAACTAGATCAATATTTTGGATGAGCCTCTAAGAGGATAGAACCTTGGTACATTGTAGACACTGTAAATAAATATTCTTATTCTTTTCTGCAAAATTACGAATATTCTCAATGATATGGACGGTAACCGGATCGATATTCTAACATCTATGACGTAAATTGATTTGTTTCGAACCCCTGAAAAATCTCAAAATACTGTAAGGCACACTTCGAAACTTGACTAAAATAAGATCATGCAGTGGTGACATCATGGCCGTGCATTTAGGGTACCACGCGATCTAAATACGTACGAATACATTACAATAGACGTAAGGCTGGAGCCAAACGAGCCTAATTTTGTCTTGAGTAGATTTTTGCGCTGCATAACGCAAAATGATATCTGCAAATACTACTAAAACGCGGCGGTAAATTCACAAAATTCTACTATTTTGGCTACAGCCTAAACGAAAACGCTCACGCCAAAAGTGTTGAGCGACAATTATAATTTACATAGGTACAATGTTATAAACAACCTTCAACTTACTGGACAATTTTTAACATTTTGAGACATACCTAAAACTGGGATAAAACTACGACCAGAATCTGAAAATTTATTCTATCTTATACACTATAAATATAGTTTTAAATTTCAATCTTTACATATAAAATATAAATTGATTTGTAGATATAAAAAAATTGAAGGCATAATTATTGAGGCACTGTATTATATTATTTATATATACGAACGAAGCATATTTAGCAGTTAAAATCGTATAACATTTCATTCTTTCGAGTAATCATTCATATTAGGTACTTCAATTATAATAGATTACCACTATGGCATAATTATAAATAATTTGACTACGCAATTTACAATTTTAAACAATACATTTGTAGCGTATTTGTGCTTTTTGTTCCGTGATTTGTTCTTTGAATTCTCACTTGGTTCTTAAGATTCTCGAATGGTCGATCCATCATAGGAAAGGATTCGAGTTTCCAAACGCGCCGTTATTCGTAGGCTGCAAACAGATAAATATGCGATTAGTCATGCTGGCTTAATAATACTTAATCTGTGGTCATGCACTGTATTTACACATTGTATTAACGTTTCGGTAATCGTGAGTCACGGTCATCCGTGGAACCCAAACAGCGAATTCTATAGATAACGGGTGCTATGAACTGCGCGAAACAGATCCGACGTGTTGGGAAATATTGCGCATGCGCAGTTTCCTGCATTTGATAACGAAAGCAGATAGACTATTACGATGCAAACTTAATGAAACAATCCCATATTTAGTGAGATTTATAGTTTTGTGGTAACGTCTACTCGTGTGCAATTTCGAATATTTTTAGCTTTATTTAAAAATTTATTTCTATTCCAGTTTTACTATTTTCTTCTTTTTGCATAATGGTTCGCGTTCATAGATAGCATTTATCATACACCTAACTCATTTATTGTCATACTAATTTATATAATGACTGTCCAGTCCATTTGGTAGAATATCTGCTTCAAGAGCTCTAGGGCGTGGGTTCGATTTCCACCGGCACAAACATTTGCGACGATAAATGTTTGTTCTGTTTGGGTGTTCTGCATATATTTAAAAAAAGTAAATACTATTCTATCAGATCATAGTTAGAAGCTAGATGGCGCTTTATAAAATGTCTTACGATATTATTTTTACCACCTACATTTTCCATCAGAAGAACGTATCGTTCGTCTTATTACTATTACATCAAAAAAATAAACTACAATATTCGACATCCATAGAAACTAAATTTTAAAGTGCAATCAGTATTCACAAGTACGACACTTTACATAATTCCTTTGTTAGATTTTATCCTGTTTAAACATGTAGGTCATACCTACTATTGTGTTCTAGAATGTTTGCTACACCTATAATCCTATAAGTCTTTTGTGAAGTACGTTATATCTATCTCCTATCGCGAAGTAGAGCGGGTTAAAATAGCATAGAGATAAATTTAGCGCTAACTGATAGATAGATATCCCACATGAGGTGAGGAGGTCAAAATCGGCAGATAAACGTCAAATTATGCCTCATTTGCGTCAACAATAATAATAACAACATAAATAAGGATATTCCTTAACATATTGCAGCCTAAAATAAATTACTTCAGGCGATAAAGCCGCTGTTGTATTGATACATATTATTCAAAATCAGCCTTGTTTTTACAATCGCGAGCCTCTTCTCATTGTAAGATGGTTTAAGCCTCATAGTCCACCACGCTGACCAAGTGCGGGTTGGCAGACTTAACACATCATCGTGAACTGCTTTTTTTGTTTGAAGTCATCGGGAATGCGCCGATGACTTCAAACGGTGTGATAAGGACACATAACTTAGAAAATACAAAGGTGCACGCCGTGGGATTTGAACCTAGCACGTTCAAATTGGAAGCCAGAGACTGCTGAAACTTCTGTATATTAACTTAATTAAACTTAAACTTAACTATTAATTACTATTAAAAAAGGAATTTTCATTTAGGTACCAAAAGATTTGACTTATCGAGTCTAATCCGCACAGCCAGAAAACGGAACAAGCTACCGATTTCCATGGTTCCTGAGACATTAACTAGCTCTGGCTTTTTTCATGTAACAGTAATAAGACGAACGAGACTCTCCTGATGGTAAGAGATAACGCATGTCCATGACCATTGCAGGGGTAAACGGAATTTTGGGTAACAAATCGAAGTTTAGGGCATCGTTGCTTAGGTGCTCATTACTTTGAGACTTTCGATGGTTAGTCTAGATGGTTAGTCTCCCAATGTAATTTCGCTAGCTGCAGTAGGTACCCTTCAAACCGGAACACAATTACGTTTATACACTACTGCTTGGCGGCAGAATATTTGGTACTGCGGTGATACCTACCTAGAAGACCTCCTCCTAAGGAGATCTACCACCAAGTAAAGTTTCGTCCCTTACGAACAGGCGAGTTGGTCAAAAGCAGTCCGCGTTTGACCAATTATTAAATTAGTACTTTAAAAAACTGCTAACTTTCATTAACCTACTGTTCCACTTTCTATATTTTTTTATCGTTTCTGTAGGATGTAAATCTCTCAAAGTGATATGAGTACTAACGTTCCCACGCAGTTCTTGAACGTAAAATAGAATTATGAAAATTTATAGATCTAGTTGTTTACAATGCCCTGAAGCTGCCAATGAACAGTGGCCGGTTAATCAAAAATGACCCTGCAGTGCTGATTGGTGATGTGACATCGGGATTAATTTCATAAGGCTTCTATTAATGTTTCATAGCTTTTTCCTCTACAACAGCGAGGTCGGCCTTACATGCATTCCTAGTTTCTTATATCAAACAATATAACAATTATTATTCAGTCAAGCTGGGCTACTAATATATCTTAGGCATTGTTGCTTAGCTTCCTAACTCCATTGGCGTTCGCTCTAAACACGGATGACCGATCAATCAATAACTAACTAATCATGCATAATAAGTGCTAATAAATTTGGATAGCACAACACAGCCAAGGTCGGAAAACCACGAATAGAACTCCGAAACTGATCATATTATGCGTGAACGAATATTGAATATTAAATACAAACCAATTATAGGGATTGCCATGAGTTCAAGATGGATTGCGAACCATAAATATTACGTTGATTAAACTATAAATATATAATTTAAATAAATTGTATTTGAGATATTGAAACTAATTGAAGGGATTTAAATAAATATTACTTTGATTACTGATATTTTGATGATAAATATTATTTTTTAAATAACTTTCGACGAACCCATTTACAGCTGTAATTTATTTAGCCTCTATACAGCTATTTATAATTTTAAATTACGTTTTATTTATTTATTTGTTCAAGAATAATAAATTCGATTTTAAAAGATAAGTTGGTAAGTTCCTTAATACGTCCCAGTCTAAGTAACCTGCATTTCTACGCAAAGAATTGTGTAAAACCGGACGTGTACATAAACAAAATTGTTATTATACGCACTAGATAATAATAGATTTATTTTATAACAATAAAGAATCTATCTATCTATCATATAACATATTTTTCTAGTTTTACTATACGATAAGCGGAAATGCTGACTAAAAGTGTAATTTGAATTATGTAGCTTCGCAACTTACCATGTCAGATAACCATTAATTTCAGACAGCAATAGATAGTTCTAGGTATCAGAAATACGCAAAAAAAACAGTACGTAACAGGCGGAACGTTTATAACGCGTGACCGACTACCCATGCAACTTGCAGACAGTAGAATGTCTGACGCGAAATTCAGTTGACAATTAGATCAAATTAAATTCAATTATACGTGAAAAGCCAAATACATATAATCCAACTGACAATATAAATGTAAAAGTAGGTACAGCTGTTTGTTCATACAATTTTTTTTTTTAAAGTTATTGATAGAATTGCGACGGTGAATGTCCATCATAAGAGAAGATTACGCATACCTACTTTTCCCCGAAAAACGTCGGAAATCTTGTCAAATCGCGGGACACATTTAGTGACATAATAAAATACTACAGCAAGCAAAATTAGGAAATTAATTTTCCGTCATGCAATCTTACCGAGAAGTTTTAAACTATTTTTTTTAAATAAATGATTATTCGCGTCTTCGTCCATTGGGTTCAGAGAGAAATTAAACATGATGTGTAGGTAACAAAAGAAGAATAGTTTCATCCGTCATTAAACTTGCGCTACTTTATTATCTAGATTAATATAAAGGATACTGTTTATTCCAGAATAATGTTCCATAAGACACATCTATACCAAATTTCAAGTGAATACGTCCTGCAGTTAGCTTTTGATAATCCCACAAGAAGCTAACATTTTCACGGGATAAAAGTATCCTATATGTAAATCCATAAACTATATGTGGGCATCCAAATCCATTCAACCGTTTTTGCATAGTTGAGTAACAAACATCTAAACATACAAACTTTCACATTTACAATATTAAGTAGGATACACAACACCCAGACAAATATTTATTATGCTTGTCTGACTGTCTGACCATTATTGTAATGGATGGTCATAATAAAAAAAACGTGATTGATAAACATTAATTCAAAGAAAAGTTAATATTATATTTGCTTGGATATCCCAGTTAGATAATATTTTGTGGGAGTTACAAAAAGTGGGAGGATAGGAAGTCATGACGACATAGGTATTTCAGACGAATTAGGTTTCAAACTGAACATATTTTGATATTTACATAGCTAACGTAAACGTTTCTCATCCATACGGCCAAGGAATGGTTCAAGCTACAGGCTTCCTTGTTTCCTGATAGATATAATCTAGATCTTTTCAAGGTCAGAGTGAATAGGTATCTTCTAGGTCTGCGTGCTTCATCTTCGACCACATCGTCGCTTACCATCGGGCGAGTTCGTGGTCAAACGCGGACTTATCTATATCATGCTGGTGTCTACTCATTGGCTAACAGTAGCCAATGAGTTGACACCAGCAAAACTATAGTATTTTATGCGCAACTAAGTCCCGATGGTGAACCAATGTGTCCAAATTGAAAATCTTTAAAGATTATATTAGATTTAAATATGTTCAAAAGCGTTTTTAGATTCATGCCATTGTACAAATGTCGGAGTAACAATAAACATAAATTAAAAAATGGCGAAAAATGGCAATTCTTAATTATCTTTATGATCACCTGTAGGAGATGATCAGGATTAAGGGTATGTATATCTTAAAACGAGGACAGATCTTTAACTCACCATGAATGGGTTAACTGGAACTTGCGCCGGAGGGGCACTCCAGCCCCCATTGAAAAAGGGGTTCTTATTTGCAAACAGGTCATTGGTAGCTGGGCTTTGGAATGGGTTTTTTGTATTCACATTGGTTTCTTCTGTAAAAGAAATAGATAAAAGTAAATTTACTGTATAATGCAATTAGTGTAAATGTAAATAATATATTAAAACTTTATATTATAGTAAAAATTTATCATCATACCCATTTGTTTCATATTCTGCTGTCTTAAAGCTAAATCAAGATCTGCTAAAGCAGCATAACGATCATCTGGAAAAGAATAATTGGCTAATCATTTTGGAAGACATGAAAATTGTTTGTGTCACAGTGAGAACAAAAAAAATGTGTAGTACACAATGCAGACTAAATATTTTCAGAGGATTGCTCAATACAGTCTTGTAGACTTTGGACACTCAGCCACCGCCCACTTAATATTGTGGATTTGCTATGAATGTGGACTTATTCAACCCATCAAATAGGAAATTGAAATTCTTAACATTTATTTTAGTCATATAAAAATTTAATAATGGTTGCCATAGAACAGTGACAAATTTCCACGACAACAACATATAAAGGTGGACTAGATACTCTAGTTACTCTCCAATGATTAAGGGACAAAGCAAATCCAGAGGTACTGAGACAGCCATTGAATTGGCAAGGAGAGGCTCAAGCAGGTGCCCTGTATGAGAGAGAAACTACCCACTGAACCATAATTTTCAGAAAATCCTGGATTTGCAAATACACCTACAGATTACTTACACAATACTGGGAAAGTTTCTGAGGTTGTAGGTAGTCAGGGGCAGCTGAAGATCAGAGAAGGCCCGCCCACTAAGTACAAATATATCAATAGGCCAAACTCTAACAATGGGGTTTTATTTTTTTAATAAAATCAAACTGCGGCTGCTTAATTTGTAGTAACATTGGTTTTAAAAATAAACTACAGTAGCAAAATCATAAAGTTCCTTGATATACTCACTTGCACTACTCGTGGGTGGTGTATTGAATGCATTAAAAGTTGGTGTAGAAATTGTAGGAGGTGATGAGAAATTGTTGTTCATTATGTTATTGTTGAACTGACTACTGTTGTAAATGTTTGCAGTAGAAAAATCCACAGGGAAACTAAAAGAGAAACATTATTTACAAAACACATTAAATTATTTATGTAAATATTTCTAAATATGTTTATCTTGTTAGAAGGTAAAATATATTTATTTGTTATTTTATAAATAATTAGTTTGTAAACTCACTCAGGTACAGGTGGTTGGGTAACTGGTGTGGCTGCGACTGGCGCCGGAGTTACATTAAAATTGTTTAGAGGCAGCGGTTGAGAAGTATTAGTGAATGGCCGAGCTAATCTGTGACTCACATCGCTGCCCGCAAGTGCCACATGGTTTGCCACTCTGGACGTGTTTACTAGATTGTTGTTATTACTAGCAGACTTCGAACTTTGGGGCAAAATCGATATCAAAGGCGTTGCATTTTGTGCGACACTTCCGGACCTGCTCTTTGTTTTATTCTTCAAAGCTGAGGCACCGTTCACAGTTACACTACCCGCCGGCATATCAATATAATACCTTTTCTTTTCGTACTTGTCCGACATAAAATCTTTGACGCTTTGTTCGTCGGTAAAATTCACACTTTCACCCTCGTACAGCCCTAGCCACACGCGTCTGCAGTAATCGTTTCCTCGCGTTTTTATAAACTCTATCTCTTCCGGCGTAAAAGTGGCCATGGAGATGGACTTCACGCGGTGAGGAGGAGTGAGGCCACGCCTGAAATAAAATATTGCGTTTGTTGATCTCGTCAACACAAAACTCCACAATAAACGCAAGAAAGAATACACTTACAGCATCCCGGAACATTTTGAACACACGAAGGAACCGATAGTTGTATTTACGTATGTAGGTCCCCTTTGATTGCAATCTAAACAATATTTATTTCCATTTACGGAAATAAGTTCACGTAAAATTTCTAAATTTTTGTCGTCCTGCTTGCGACGATTCGCGGCCATTTTTGTGTGTGCAAGTGTGTGTATGTCTGTGACTCTGTGAGTGACTGTTTTCAAATCAAATGACTGATATAAAAGTCAACCTGTCAACATAACAGTCAAACTATATTTTTCTAATTTAGCTGTAGTGTATTTTTTTTTCTTTGGTTTTGGCGTCGCGTTGTAGCATTTGCCAGTGTCAAGTACTTATATATTTTCAAGTTTCAAAAGTTAAATAAGTGTCATCGTAGCTAGTTTTAGTCAAAGTCCAGTTCGTGTCAGTCAAGTCCAGTCATGCTTTAGTAAAGTAGTGGCGACTTTACTATAAAGCTTCGATGGAGTTTTGGAAGCAACACGAAACGTCATGTTTCACCACATTATATCATTTTCCCACACTCACGCTTGTAATTCGGCACTTTATGAATAAAACACCACCATTTTTATGCATAAACACCCGACAAAACACTAGTTTTGGAAAAAAAATACAACGGAGCGACACGACTCTTCCCACGTTCCCGCCAAAACTTCTGGCTGTAGTGTGTAGTGTATTTAATCAGAGCGTTATAATTATAATACCATTCTGGTTTAATGCTGAGTATAGTCCAGACTAGTAAGACAAGTGGTTGTTTTGATTTTATAAAACTAAATAGCATTTTTAATGGTTAGCGTTTATTGATATGGCCTGTCCCCAGCAAGAGCATAACGGTGTGTAGTGGTAGTAGCGCCTGATGACAATATCAGAAAAGAAAAAAAACTGCGAATAACAGAAAATGCAATGTCTACAACTATAAAAAAAGTTAATTTTATACTGTAAAAGTAAAAAAACGTGAAAATTGGCATAATACACAAACGTTCCAGAGTCGAAGAAAAAAAAATACAGTTTTAGCCTGCCCGATTGAACAAATTATTTATTAAAAAAATTGAATATTTTATTGTTGTCAATTTGTCATTGTCATTGTAACTACTGTACGCGCCCGCAGCAGCGAGTCTCCTTGAAATACTTGCTGCTTTGAAATTCTATTTTCTTTACAAAGAAAATTACAATTTCAAATTGACATCACGTTTCAATAACATTATAATTCCTGAACTAAGCAGACAAAGCGAACTAGCATCTTGAGCTTGTTATTTAAATTATTGGTCACGTGATTGTTCACCGACAACTGTGATAAAAAACTCAGGAACACAACATATTGCAGATCGATGCATAATATTGCGAATTGTGTGCAGAAAGTATATATTGATCTTTACCCGCCAACCCCTGGATTTTATTGCGCTTTGGATATATTCGTGCTAACAGTACCCGGGTACCGGGATCCAATAAGAGCGTGCTGTCGCTATGCAGTCTCCACTGGTAATAAAACAAGGTACGAGCACAGCGCAAGTAACCATGCAGCCTGGAATGGTAACGGTGCCAATGACTGTAAACTCAAGTATGGCAGGATCTATTCCTAACATGACAACTCTCAATAAGCCTGGTGGACAAAATGTGGTTGTTACTACTCAAAATGTTGGGGGGAATCAATCTGCTATGCCATTCCCAAATGTTCAGATATTAAATATGAGACCAGGAACTCCTACAGTTGCAGCTCAGAAATCAGTTGCAACAGTATCTCCACGAGTAGTTATAGGAACACCTCAAGTAGTTGGAGCACGCACAGCTGCTCCCGGTATAACACTGCAAACTCTTCAAAGTCTACAACCTGGACAGCAAGGCCATTTGTTGCTGAAGACTGAAAATGGTCAATATCAATTATTAAGAGTAGGTCCTGCACCTGGATCTAATACTTTAGCTGCACCTGCTACTCAAACAATCCGGCTGTCTACAGTACCAGCACATGCCGGTGTGGCTACAGTGTCAACAAGTGTTGCACCACCAGGTGTGATTTCAGCCCAACAGCAAAGCTCAATGGCTGCTCCTGTCGTTCATGCCACTGTTTCCAGTGGAGCTTTAGCACCTGCTTCAATACAGCAGCAACAACAACAGCCAGCTAGCAGTACTTCAAATGTTAAACCATCTGATAACACAAAAGAAAAGTGTCGCAATTTCCTGGCCAATCTTCTAGACTTGTCTTCTAAAGAGCCACCTTCTGTGGAGATGAATGTGCGGAATCTAATACAGGAGCTAATAGATGCCCAGGTGGAACCAGAAGAGTTCTGCGATAGGCTAGAGAGACTGCTCAATGCCAGTCCCCAACCTTGCTTGATTGGTTTTCTGAAGAAGAGCTTACCACTACTACGTCAGTCATTAATTAATAAAGAGCTGGTTATTGAGGGTATTAACCCACCAACATCACAACAAATAATCACAACAGTTCCACCGCTAGTCAGCCAACCTGTCATAGCTTCAAACAATGTACAGATAAAACCAGCACCAAAACCTAGTGGTAGTATTGCTGTTTTACAAAATATACCTGTCCATGCAAAGATTAATGTTAACAAAGTAAGCAGTGGTAAAAGTATGACTGTAAACAACAAGACAATCTTTCAACGGCCCAGTGGTTCTTCAGCAGCTCTCTCTACAGTTCTTACTCCAGGGAAATCCCTGCTCAAAGATAAAGAGAGAAAGTCTTCCAGCCAATTCTCATCACATCAGTACTCTGACGATAAAATGACAGGTGATGAAGATATCAATGATGTAACGGCTATGGGAGGTGTAAACTTAGCAGAGGAAACACAAAGAATCCTTGGATCAACTGAAATGATTGGCACACATATTAGATCCTGTAAGGAAGATCACTTGGTATCTATGCCAGTGATGCAAGCTCGTATGAAGGCCATCTCCGCTAATCATGGGCTTGAAGAGCCACCAGCAGATGTCGCCAGTTTGCTTAGTCATGCTGTGCATGAGAGGCTCAAGTCCCTCATAGAAAAACTAGCTGTCATTGCACAGCATCGTATGGACCTTGTAATAAAAACTGACAGTCGTTATGAACCTACTCAAGATGTAAAAGGTCAGCTAAAATTCCTTGAAGAATTGGATCGTGTAGACAAGAAACGCCAAGAGGACTCTGAACGTGAGATACTGTTAAGAGCTGTAAAATCACGCTCTAAGAATGAGGACCCAGAGCAAGCTAAGTTGAAAGCTAAGGCAAAAGAAATGCAACGAGTTGAGCTAGAGGAGCTCCGGCAACGAGAAGCTAATCTTACAGCATTGCAGGCTATCGGAAATCGTAAGAAGCCTCGGCTAGATGGTCCTGGTGGCTCTGGGGACTCTTCATCTAACATGGCTGTAGCCAGTGCCGGTGTTACAGGTCGCAGTCAACTAGCACTTCGCACTCGCTTGAAGCGCATCAACCAACGTGACATGCTCTTCCTAATGGAGCAAGAAGTAGATACCGCACACTCCACTTTGTTATACAAAAGTTATTTAAAATAAGGTCATATAATATAATGAAAGAGAATGCATTATAATTATGTAAAATACTGAATAATTTCAATGTCAGTTATGTGGAGGTATCTTATTTGCAAAATGTATTGATAACTTATAAGGAAAGAACATAAATTTGAATGATTTATTCTTCAAATGAAAGCCAGCACTAATAACTGATTTACAACAAAGTGTGCAGTCAGCAAAATTTTTTCATTGTTTGTACTTACTAGCTGTAGCCAGTAAAATATCTGTATTATATTTATACACCTTACCAAATTCAATTGATACATGGGTTAAACATTAAAGTTTTCAATAAATCTTTTGACTTTAATGTTGTATGATTCTAATTATACAACATGTTGTTATTGAGTATAAACTATATGAGAATATCAGGTAAAAATTTACTTCCTACCTAAGAGTTGATGCTATTCATTTCCCTATTAATTAAGAAAGAAAACAAAAATTATATCAAGTACCTACATATTTATTTTATACTTAACAATTTAGGTATTATAAATAATTATATATTACAGTTCATATAAATTCTTATTCTCTTGCCAAACTTTTAATGATTGTTTTTGTCATTTAAAGCTATTTTTACTTATCGTTAAACTATTTTGTATTGTTTTGAAAAAGTTTCTGATTTGTCACTGCCCTTTTCTTTGTTATTAGCTATTCTAGAACCAAATTGCAAAGCTCTCTTTGGAAGTGTGGCAGCTTCAGTTAATCCTAGGCTGTATGCAACAAGTCGTAACATAAGCTTATCGCCAATACCTGGCCCCAAAAGCTCACTAGGAATACATCTGAAAAATTAATGAAGTATATTAACCTTTATGTGCTTATCATACAATATTTTGTTAATATATTATCTATGTATATGATAAGATGTAAATACATTTATAATTAGCTTTAGCACTATAGTAGGCATGGCTGAAAAATTATGTAGTTTTGATATTCAATATGATTGACATTTTACTTTGACTTTTTTGTTTAAATTTAATAAATAATCAAGTAGTTCTTACTTATAAATATCTTGTAGAAATGCTTAAAATAGTCAACTTCTCGCAGACCGTAATAGTCACGCGCGAAAACGTAACAATATATATGCTTTTTCGGTTTCTATGTAAGACCTGAATAACCAAGTCAATCACCATAAACCTTTATTTACACTATTTTTAAGGTAGGTTTAGCTACTTGCTAATAACCCTCATTATTGTACTTCTCTGAATTCAGGCAAGACTCTAAATACCTTATAGTGTAATAGGCCTTTAGGCGGCATGCTAACACCATTCATTCCCACATATGTATGTATGTTAATATTTTTTTATTGTAGAATGTACTACTATTTACCATTTTTAAAGTCACCTTGGAGCCAAGGTGTCTTTAAAATGGTAAATAGTTTTAACAATCACATTTACTAGCACATGTTATATTCGTATTGATAAGCTATAACTATCTAACACATGTAATTGCAGTTTGATCAAATATTTTTTATCATGGCTTTCTTTGAAAGTGTGGACTAATTGTATGCTGCCTTAGGTTTATGATCTCTTATAAATGGTTTAAGACTGATTGCAATAAACATTTATATTGATGTGATTTGAAAGTTTGTTTTATTCTTACTTAAACCAAGGTTTCAGCTGTAATACATATTCAGTAAAATCTTCATCTAAGTATGGCATCCTTGGTTGTCGACCATGCTCACATATAACTCTGTTATCCCTGGACAAGTTTCTATATGATATTCTTTTCCAGTCCAGAATGAGTTCTTTGGCTAACCCTAGCCAACCTTTGTGTTTATAGGAATTTCTGTGTCTTGTATATCCACCGAAGAGCTCATCAGCACCCGATCCTATTAAAAGAACCTGAAGACCAAAACCTTTGTTATATTGCTGTTTTTAGGGTTTCACAGACCAAATGCATCACAGCAGGAACACAAGGTGTGGACAACCTAAAACTACTCCTTATGCAGCTCAGGAGTGATTTAGGCAGCCTCATACTTGTAGCCATTTTACAATTAGCCACCAGCCATATCACAAGTGGAGTATGCTGGCCACTGCAAGCATGTGTGTTTTATCTATGGAAGCCTTTACTATTACATAAAACAAATACTAACTCTGCATGAACTAGTTGTGTTGTTGTCTGTGCCCCGTGCTGCAAACCACAATGCGGATCCAAGACTTTCATCCAAAATGGTTTGACGAGGGTAGACCAAGTCTGCTATGGTAGTTACTTGAAACTTTTTTAACTCTTCTTTAGGTACATCCACTTCTCTGAATGTCCATTTTCTATCAAAAATAAATCAATATTAAATGATATGGCACAAATAACATATTTGTGAAAGTAAGTTTTTACAACCTCATGGCTGTGGTTCACCTCATGGCTCATTCACAGTGAATTTTGTTAAGTTATTGGCATAATACAAATTACAGTAGAACTGCAAAAATATTACAATTTATTTTACCTCATGGGACATAATCTCTTTAGTTCTTCATAAGACTGCCTTCCAGTCAATCTATCCGGTACATCATATGTTGACCTTTCATCTTTCTTGAAAGCGACATTTATCAGGTCTATGCTCTGTTCTTTAGGCAAATATTTATCAGCAAGCAGAGCCAATATGGTACAATCTAAACCTCCAGAAAACAGAACTCCAACTGTACAGTGATTGCAATTATCTGTCTCATCATTTAAACAATTTTTACACTTATTTGGCTGTCTTAATAAGCGTATTCTGACACTTTTTTCTAATAGTTCTGTAACTTTCAATAAAACTTCCTGTATTCTTTGATTTTGAGTAAGTTTCTCCATTACTGCATTTTTAGGCACTGTAGTTCTGGCTATTGATTCTACATAATTTGTAATATCATCCTGAAAATAAAATTTTTGTTTACTTGCAAGAAAACATCATTGTCTATTTCTATGTTTTCACATATAGATATAGTTGTCTGTGCTTCGCGTTTTCCAGTGTTAAACTAGGGTATAAGCTATCAGCATTCCAACATAACAATGTGAAAGTAACAAATAAACATATAAATACAAATGTTTGCTTTTATACTATTTGTGGTATATATTGAAAATTATATTACATGATCACAAAAGTCGGTGGATTCATCAAAATCAAATACAAACTCATCATCTGGTAAACTTTGCTGCAGTCTTAAATTGTCAAGCCAGGTTTCCATAGAACACACTGAAGTTTCATAATGATTCCATGGAATCAGCTTTATTTTCTTATTTCTTAAATCCAAGCAGTAAATATGTGTAGCAGGCACTTCAAAACAGTCATAATTTCTACCTGTAATAATTAAGCACATAATGAGTACCGTTTTATACCTATGGATCATTAATCTAAAATTTTATAAAAATCTTACTTATACCTATCAGATATTACCTAAAACACTGCTTATAACAATTGACTGGTCAGTTTTTGAAAATAACATTGAGCTCCTTCCTATTTTGTCTCTAGAAAAATACAGATTTTGTGTGTTGTTACTGTAATATATCAGACTAAATGGCCCTTTGAGTGACTTCAGTACATGAATTATATGTTCTTCTGTGGAACCCACCTGGAATGATTAAAATTGTAGTTATGTGATTATTTGTAAAATGAAAGGACCTTTAAGAAAGCATACTAGTGGTAATTTAAGACTAAAGAAATCAGAGACAAAATTCAATTGTATTAATTTACAAATTGGCACCAGCCTGCATGATGCAGTATGAAACAATCTACCTCTGAGAGTAGGTTCAGCAGGGTGCAGCTAAAGGCTGATGCAGGACAGGTATTTATATATTTGGCAATGAATTTCTTTATTGATATTATGTCACAATACTTACACTTTGTTGGCTAAGTTTGTCCATAATAATCTGTGTATCACTAATATCAGAGTTCCAGGATTCATTAAAAATATCGCCATTGTACAGAAGTATACCTTTATCATTCTGCATAGGTTGAGGCGTAAGCTGAAAGCCCTGCATCCATAAAACTGCTCCATGGAAAGTTATCGTAATTTCGGGGCACGGCATAATTTCCATAGATTGTACGCAATTCGGACCTCTATTTCTGATCCTTTGGAGTAGATTGTCATCCTATAATATTATATGAAGTATCAGCGATTATTAAGATATAACTATAATATGTATTAGGTATACGATCTTATATATTAACTTATATTTACTTGTAGTGAACTTGCGCAACATTCTGAAAAGCATATTTCGCATAGAATTCCACACATTTAAATTTTTGTATTAAAAATTGCAACAACAAGTATTGCAATAACAATCAACAACAAGAACAACAGTAATGTGAGTTATGGTACACTCCGTACATTTTTTTTTTTCTTTGGTTTTGGCGTCGCGTTTTAGCATTTGCCAGTATCAAGTAATTATATATTTTCAAGTTTCAAAAGTTAAATAAGTGCCATCGTAGCTAGTTTTAGTCAAAGTCGTCTTTGTCAAGTCCAGTTTGTGTCAGTTAATTCCAGTCATGCTTTAGTAAAGTAGTGGCAACTTTACTACAAAGCTTCGATGGAGTTTTGGAAGCAACACGAAAACTCATGTTTCACCACATTATATCATTTTCCCACACTCGCGCTTGTAATTCGGCACTTTATGAATAAAACACCACCATTTTTATGCATAAACACTCGACAAAACACTAGTTTTGGAAAAAAATACAACGTAGCGACACGACTCTTCCCGCGTTCCCGCCAAAACCACTCCGTACATTACACATTTACACCACGTGGTTAATTTCTTCTTCTTTGATTTTGGCGTCGCATTTTGAGCATTTGCTAGTGTCAAATGTTATGATATTTTTAAATTTTATAAGATAAAGAAATTGCCTTGTAGCTTAAAGTTGAAGTCCAGTTATGCTTCGTGAGTCGTGTCGCTCCGTTGTATTTTTTTCCAAAACTAGTATTTTGTCGAGTGTTTATGCATAAAAATGGTGGTGTTTTATTCATAAAGTGCCGAATTACAAGCGCGAGTGTGGGAAAATGATATAATGTAGTAAAACATGAGTTTTCGTGTTGCTTCCAAAACTCCATCGAAGCTTTATAGTAAAGTTGCCACTACTTTACTAAAGCATGACTGGAATTAACTGACACGAACTGGACTTGGCTAAGACGATTTTGACGATAGCTATAGTTAAGATACAGCAGAAATAACACTTAAGACAAGGCAGTATGGCTTTATAGCTTTAGCCTGCCCGAAGGGGCAAATTATTAAAAAAAAAAAAACTGATTTGTTTGGGTTTGGAAGTTTGGAAAAGAAAAAGCGCGGGAAACGTCTAACTTGAAAGGCGGGAATTTTTATGTTAAATAAAAATTAATTGTTAAATATCTTAAATAGTGGTCAGGAGGGAGTAATTTGTGTATATTTTTATTGTCTTTTGTTATTAGTTTATTAGTTCGTGTATATTTTCGGTAAGTTTCATATATTTCTCACTCAATTATGGAGGAGCCCCCTGACCCAGGGGGCTCTGTTCCTCAACCTTCATGTTTTGTTACAATATCAAACGAGTCGGGCATGGAAACAGATACTTCTTCTGCTTCAAATCGCAAGCTGAAACGCCCTCGCACTACCAAAATATGTCGCCATTGCAATAAACGCAGACGAAGCCGTGGCTCCTCTGCGGAAGTTAAGAATACAGATTGCACATGTGACTCCGTCGAAACTAATATTGAGGAGAATCCCAAACCGGCTTCCTCGATTAATTTAAATATTGACCAGACAACCCGCCCTCAACCTACACCTATAGGTAGGGTAACTTATGAAAATACAGACGCGGCTCCTTACATTGTACATATTCAACGTCAACAAGTAAATCCGAATGATAATACGATTCTGCACCCTATTGCCTTTGGGAAATTTCTGCAAAAACAAAATTTTAATGGCATAGTAAATGGTAGTTTGAAAAAAATTGGTCGAAACAGAATATCTCTTGCCTTTACGCACTTTGATAAAGCCAATGACTTTCTAAAGCATCAAAGTCTCAAACAAAATAATTGGAAAGCATTCATACCCACCTTTAATGTCACTCGCATGGGTCTCGTTAGAGGAGTACCTGCAGAGTGGTCTCCAGAAGAAGTATTGGATAATATAAATGTCCCATTCGGATGTGGTAAAATTCTAAAAGTGAGACGATTAAATTTCAAGTCCTCAATAGACAGCTCCCCAATGTGGAAACCATCCCAAACCGTAGTACTTACATTTGATGGACAAGTGTTGCCCAAAAGAATCTATATGTGCTATAATGCTCTCCCAGTCGAATTATACACCTTTCCAACAGTTCAATGCTACTCATGTACAAGGTTTGGTCACACAAAGATCCTATGTCGATCAAAGCCCCGATGTTATAAATGTGGACAAGCACACACAGGTGAAAGCTGTTCCATAAGTGAAGATAAGGCCACTTGCTGTCTCTGCTCGGGGTCTCATTTTGCCACAAGCAAATGTTGTCCAGAGTTGGACAGGCAGAAACGTATAAAACGTTCAATGGCTGAGTCATGTATTTCATATGCTGAAGCGAATAAGTTACATGCACCTGTGGTGCGTTCCTTTTCAGATATTACAGCTAGCCGTCCTGTACATATAACAAACAAAATTCAACCCCCAACACAACCCATTATATCATACAGAAAAACTGTTACCCGCCAGCCACACTCACCTCGTCAGTTTTCCAAAGGTTATGACCGCTCAGCTCACCAAGAACTCATAAAAGAATATGACATGCCATGTTCTAATAATGGACATGCTTACAAAGCAAATTCCTCAAATACTGAGGAACAGTCCATAATTGGAATAATTATGGCTTTAATAAACACCCTTACACAGTCCACAATAATAAAATCAGACCACGCTGCACCAATAATTGAATCATTGAAAAAAATCATATACATCCATAATGGATGTACATCAGAAAAACAGTCTGAAGAACAATAATTGTGCTTCGGCAGTTCCAATGCACTGCCCTCATGTGGTGTTGCAGTGGAACTGTCGCAGTGCTAATGATAAGAAGCAAGAAATTATTTACCTAGCTAATAAGTATGACCCATCAATTATTGCCCTATCAGAAACTTGGTTTAGACCAGGTTCTGTTTTTAAATTAAAAGGTTACTCCTGTCTTAGAGAAGACAGAAGTGATAGATATGCAGGAGTAGCACTCCTCATTAAGAACAATATTGTGTATAATTATATCCAACTTCCTCCACACAATAATTTTACTATAGTAGCTGCCCTTATCACTGGTATATGTTTTGTGTCAATATATATTACCAAACCATGTCCTGCTTCATTCCAGGATCTCAGTAACATCCTTAAGGTTTTACCCAGGCCCTTAATATTATTAGGAGACTTTAACTCTCATCACAGATGCTTTGGTAGTACTAAATCTGATAGCAATGGAGAAGAACTTCTGAACTTAATTAATGAACATAATCTCTGCATTCTCAACACAGGTTCACCCACACGTCGCACAAGTTTCAACCAACATCTGAGTTCTGTAGACCTGTCTATTACAACACCTTCCCTAGCCGCTTCCCTTACATGGCACACACTCTCTTCTACTTTTTATAGTGATCATTTCCCCATAGTTATATCTTTCCCAGGTAAAAAATCTAGGATGCTTCCACCGAAACCTAGACTCAAATATAGATTGATAGAAAATAAATGGCTAAATTTTAAAAACCACATAGAAGATAACATATCAAACTTACCTAAAGATACTACAAATGTAGAGTTATGTTCTCGAGAGCTTTCTAAACTTATAATTGAAGCAGCTGATTCTAGTTTTCCAATTAAAAATACTTCTAAGGGCAAAATACCTTCTCCTCCCTGGTGGGATAATGACTGCACTTTGGCTATTAAGAAAAGGAAAGAGGCAGAAAAAGTTTACAATTTAAACATGACAAATGATAATTACAACAGTTTAATAGATATTATATCAGAAACAAAAAAGCTTTTAAAAGAAAAACGGTTTGAGAGCTGGAGAAAGTTTTGCAGTTCCATCTCTCCAAGATCACCTTGCTCAGTCATGTGGACAAATATTAAACGTTTTCGTTCAGGGATATCTCAGAATACTTTTCATACAATTCCACCGTCTTTAACCGAGGATTTTTTGAATAACTTAGCACCTTCCTTTGTACCAGAACAAGAGCTAGCTCCAGATTTAGTTCAGATCTTTTCAAATTCAAGTAATTCATTCCTTAGTTCCGCTTTCACTCTGGAAGAGCTTAAAGGTGTTCTGTCTTATGTTCAGGACTCGGCTCCGGGAGATGATGGGATTCCTTACTCTTTTTTCTCCCATCTCGGAGAAAATAGTCTACTTTATTATTTAGAGGTTCAATTCAATTCAATTCTTGATGAATGGCCTTTGCGGAGGCTCTCCACAATTCCGCCAATGTCACGTAGAATGATAGACTGCCACACAAAGAGATTGGACTATGAATCGACTATTATTTTTGTATATGGTACAGTTTACAGAGTTTTGTGTTTTTCCTTTTCTGAAACAAAGTATTAAGATCTAACTATAGACAAACACAGGACGAACACAAATATAAACAAACATATATGTATATATGTATACAAACAAACATTCATTATAAATATCACATATTTACAGTTTTATTTTATTTTTTTTAATATATTTACATAAAATATGTACAAATGGGGTGAATGCAAGGGAAAGGAGACATTTAAGGGAAGTAGGACGGGGAATTTCAGGAGGGATAATATTGTATAAAGAAAACAGTTGAAGAGGACAATTGAAAAAAATATGATCCACATTTCCCTCATCTAAACCACATTCACAAATGGAATTATTCCTAATCCTTAGTTTGGCCAGAAACACTGGGGAGCATACATGGTTAAGGCGTAAACGACAAATCGTAGAAGTTGTTACCTTATCTGCACTTCGAAATTTAAAAAACCAGGGTTTTTGAGGGATTTCTGGTTGGAGGTCACCTATTTAGAGGTTATTAATTCTGTGATTTTGACAGGTGACATTCCGGAATCTTGGAAGTCACAAATAGTGTTGCCTATTTTAAAACCCAACAAAGAACCATCCGAATGTTCTTCATACCGACCCATAGCTCTATCTCCAGTCATAGCAAAAGTAGCAGAACACCTCATCAAAAATAGACTAGAATGGTTTTTAGAAAGCAATAATTTACTCGCAGGGTCACAGTTCGGATTCAGGAAAGGGAAAAGTACCATGGACAGCACTGGTATATTGATATCAGACATTCGGCTAGCATTTACCCAAAATGAATCTGTAGTAGCCGCATTCTTAGATATAAAATCAGCCTATGATAATGTTTGCCTGTCAATTTTAAAGAAAAAGTTACTTATGTTACAAGTCCCACAAAACCTAATTCGTTTTATCATAAATTTTTTATCTGGACGTATAATATCAATTAATGGTTCAAGCAGGAAACTATGGAAAGGGATCCCACAGGGGTCGGTACTCAGCCCTATCCTTTATAATGTTTACACGTACGACCTAGAAAATTCATTGTTCGGAACCTCTAAAATTCTACAATATGCTGATGATGTAGTGATTTATAGTTGTAATAATTCAATTCATGATGCCTGTGTCTCATTATCTACCTCATTAGACCTTCTTAAGGTCTGGTTAGATAAAAATGGTCTAGATTTATCTGTATCCAAGAGCTGTGCCCTACTTTTCTCTAGAAAACGTATGCCTCCCCCAATAACTTTAAAATACAATAGTACACCTATTCCTGTAAAATCTCAAGTAAAATTTTTAGGCCTAATTTTAGATTCTAAACTCTCTGGAAAACCACATTGTGAATACGTGTCAGAAAAATGTGAACGTGCTCTGAACATCCTTAGATGCCTGTCAGGTGTCTGGTGGGGGGCGCACCCTTTCTCATTAAAACTAGTTTACAATGCATTGATTAGGAGCGTTTTGGATTATGGAACATTTTTGCTGGAACCTTCTAACGTCGCTGGTATGAAAGAATTAGATGCTATTCAAGCTAAAGCTCTTAGAATTATTACTGGGGCTATGAAATCTAGTCCAATTAACGCCCTTCAGGTTGAATGTGTTGATCCGCCGCTTAAATTACGTAGACAGTTTTTAGCACATAGATTTTTTTATCGCATTCTACAGTTTTCAAATCATCCATTAATTACCAAAATTCAACAACTATCAGTTCTAGCCGATTCATCGCCTTACTGGTCTCACAAATCATTGCCACATCTTGTTATTAGTTACAGATCTTATAAAAACATATCTGCAACAACACACCGTTCATTTCGTTTCCCACTTTTTGAAACACACTTTAAATCCCTCATTATCATTCCGGATATCCATATCAACACTGGTATTTTAAAAGGTGACGCAAATGCCAATACCTATTTTAAAGCTGTACTTGATGAGCGCTGGCCTGGTTGGCACCAAATTTACTGTGATGCTTCAAAGCACACATCAAATCGTAATGTTGGTGTTGGTGTATATCATTCTCAATACAATATTGTTCAAAAAATTAAATTTCCTCCTGAAACTTCAATATTCACAGGTGAATGTTTTGGTATTTTTATGGCCTTACAGTATATACTGTTACTAAAACTTCCCAAAACTGTCATATTCTCAGACTCTATGAGCGCTCTGAAAGCTTTGGCTAAGTTTCCTTTCAAGACCAATGTCTTCTCTCCAATAATTATTAAAACTAGAGAAATGTTAGAGAAATGCGCAAGTAAGGGATATTCTGTTTCTTTTGCCTGGATTCCCAGTCACAGCGGTATAGTTGGCAATGAGAGAGCAGACGAGTTGGCAAATGAGGCAATAGATTGCGGGGACATTTTTTATTACAAAAATTATACACAAGACTTGGCTGCTCTTCCTAAACTTCTCCTCAAGGACTCTTGGAGTGAAGCGTGGACGAGTAGTAGTCAGGTAAAAGGTAAATATTACCATTCAATTCAACCCGAAATTCCGAGCAAGCCTTGGTTTTTCAAAACAAGACTTACTAAAAGAGCCACGTCAGTGTTGATACGAATGCGATTGGGTCACATGTGCAGTCCTGCTCACCTTGCTCGTTTTCACATTATTGATGACGACACTTGTGAATGTGGGGAAGATATTGGTAATGAAAACCATATTTTCCTCAGCTGTCCACTATATGATCATACTCCATTATATAATAGTTTATCAGTTCTAGAAATTCCATTCCCCACTAGTGTAAAATGCTTGCTTCTTACTCATTCTATTCATATTTATAAGATACTAGCTTTATTTATTGAAGCTAACGATGTAAAACTGTAAAATATGTAAATAGTAGTAGATTTAGAATAGTAGTTATAGTTACTGTAAATAATTTTATTTTTTCCTTTCATGTAAATATTTCAATATTTTATCCTTCCCCTCTGACCTTAGTCCTTACTCTCCCCTTCATCCTTTAAATATTATTTTTTAACGATCCTTACGTTTCCCCGTTTTAAAAAAAAAAAAAGAAATCTGCCTCCTCCTACTCCTAATACTCCTTCTCCACCTCATTACATTCCCTAACCTCACTCAACAAAGAAGCAGAAAATGAAATTTCCAGAGAAAAACCAAACAGAAACTTGACACTGGCAAATGCACAGAAAGTGCAGAAAACTTGACACTGGCAAATGCACAGAAAGTGCGACGCCAAGTCCTCCTCGGAGGAATAAGAAGAAAAAAAAAAAAAAAAAAAAAAAGTTTGGAAAAATAATGTGAAGTAGAATTATTTTGTTATTCCGATTTGTATTTTTATTACAGCTTTTGGTTATTTTCTCACCATTTTCAGTGATATTGTACATTGGCAATCATGACTGTGAGTGATAAAGATGAAGAGAAAGATGATAAAGCCTTAGAGGAAGCGCCTGAAAATACGGAAGAGATCGAGAAAGCAGCTCTAGCTGAGTACGTAACTAACCTAGAAAATAGGCTTAGACAAAAAGCAGAGCTTCGTAATCAGAACTTAAATTGTACTCGACCGCCAGAAAACCATTTTTCGAAGCTGGAATCTGGCTTGAAGAAAAACACAACATTTGTCAAGAAGCTAAAATCCTTTAGTGCATCTCAAATAGATACTCTGCTGAAAGATTTCGCAGGCTTAAACCTTACGAAATATATCTCGGAAGTTGCGGCTGCTATTGCTGAGGCAAAATTGAAGATGTCTGACATTCCCGCTGCTATCAAACTCTGTTCTTCCTTACATCGCACATATGGAGAGTTTTCTCCAAATTTTTTTGAGAACTGGCAAAAAATCCTTACTTTTAAGGCTACAGATAAAATAACAAACTCTTCAAAACTGCGTGTAGATATAAGATTCTATGCTGAGCTAGTGGCTGTGGGGATATTTGCAAATAAGACTGGGCTACCACTATTGGGGAATGTCCTCACTGTGCTAATTAATATGGATAAAGAAGAACATAATAACATACCTATACTCATGTCCTTCTGCAAACATTGTGGTGAAGATTATGCTGGTTTGATGCCAAAGAAAATAAGAGATACCTCTGAGGTGAGTAATCATATTTTTTTTGTTCTATAATATTATTTATTGCTCTTTGATTTTAAAAGAAATAAGGCTTGTGTTTTACCACTAACTGACCTGCTGCTTTATAAAACGTGAGATCTACAATGAAGTGTGTGCTTCTCCAGAAGATCAAAACTTTGCTTGCTAATTGAATCCCAAATTGTATCATAACAGGCAACATAGTAAATTACTAGGTTTTAAATAATTAACATAATTTAAACCTGTCAAATTCTAGCTCAACTATTAATTATGTAAATTTATAATTTATAACTAATACACAATAATATGTACATTTATAACTGGTTCATTTTGTATTTCTTAATTTATTGTAGACTTAAAGAAAATTGACATCAGTATTATAATGTTAATGTCAACTTGAGCAACTTATTTTAATTTTCAGAAACATAATATACCAGTTCCTCGGAACACATTCTTGCCAGCAGAGAAACAGACAGCTGTCCGTACACTGTTAAAGGATTATTTTGCATCCTTGACTAAACACTTGCTTGCTGAAAGAGCCCAGTTGCAAGCTTTACATGCAGCCAATCAACGGACTTTACACACAAGGGGTGAACTCTCACAGGAAAGGAAAGACCAGTTGGAACAGCATCAGGTTGTTATGAGTTTTTATAAGGGAATGCTTGTAATTAATGTTTCAAAAATGTATTGTCTAAAGAGGTTATATGCTGTTCCAGCAGTATTAACTGTGGGCATGTAAAATATGAACTCCATGGTTTCACTAGCTATCGAACAGGATCAATGCAACTTATTTGTGCCATGACATAAGCCAACTTACGTGTTTATGTGAGGTGTAATACAGATTTTAGGGTGCATTTTGTAATTATAAAAATTAAACAACATTTGGTAACTAAGGTAGCATTTATATAACTTATGAAAGATGTCAATTAACATAACTCATTCTTGTAGCCTAGCATCATATCATATTAGTGAAATCAATTAAAAATACAAGTGTCTTTATTGGCTGATGGAGTGTGTAGCTCAAAACTATCAATTGATAACAAGCTACTCTTATACAAAACTGTTCTGAAACTATATCTAACTTGATTTGAGGGTCTTGATACTATAAATGCTACCTTAGTTAACAAATGTTGTTTAATTTCTATAATTACAAAATGCACCCTATAACCAAAACCAGTGTCACAAAGCCTAAGCACTATGTGGATTTCTGTCCCTGCTACATAATAGACTCTGCATTTACACATCTATACCATTAAAATCTAAACTGTTTTGCTCACACTAGCCAATGTAGTGTTAGTTTACCAAGTGATGTTTTTAATTAGTAAGACTGAAAACTCAATTTAAAAAAATAATTTCTTCAGGCCACATATGACAAGCTACTAGTGGGGGCACAGAACATTGCAGAAGTTCTTGGTGAAGAGCTAGGAGAAGCAGGCGAACCCCCGACATTAACTCTAACAGTAATAGAAACACAAGGTTCAGTTACTATTGGAGGGAATGAAGAGTTCAACATGCAAGCTGGAACTGACCCATGGCAAGATGAAGACACAAGGACATTTTATACCAGTTTGCCTGATTTGAAAGTGTTCATGCCACTTTATCAGCTTAAAGAGGCAAGTAATAAAATTTAAAAGACAACTTTTTTTTTCTATTCTAGCTTCATTGACACTGCCTGTGGCATTATAAGACGATACTGTGGGCCGCTTTTAATATAAAAAAAAATTGTAGAAAAAAATATCGTTGGACTATACACACAGCGCCATCTGACCCCAAACTAAGCAGAGCTTGTGTGATGGAAGTCAGATAACTGATAGAATACATAAATACTTTTTTTTTTTTGTAAATACATACAGAACACCCAGACAGAACAAACATTTTGTTTATTCACAAAATGTTTGCCCTGAGTGGGAATCGAACCCACGCCCTACAGCTCTCAAAGCAGATATATAACCAATGAGCCAACTGTCTGTCATATGACTGTCATATGAACAACTGTCATATGATCAACTTATTAAATGTAAATTATTTTTATTTATTTTGAAACTATTCCATTAATTTTCTTTAAAAAATACTAGTGGACGCCTCGCGGTTTCAACCGCGTAGTTCCCGTTTCCGTGGGAATACAGAGATAAAAAGTAGCCTATGTCACCGGTAGCTTCCCAACGGTGAAAGAATTTTTGAACTTAGTCCCGTAGTTTAGTAGCTTATTCAATAAAAATTTTATGATAGTTTAGATGAAGAGTTCAGGTCAAGTGCATTCGAAAGATAATAATTATTAGATAAATGTTAATCCAAGCATTTTTTTTAACAAGAGCTCCATCTGAATCCATCTACTGTGTAGTAGTCAAATTTCTGCTCCTCTAAATACTATTGTAAGTTACGAAGATACAATGTAAGCGTGATGCTTGGCTGTAGTAAAAATACACATTAGCTATTCTCAACATCATACTAATAAAACTTTATAATTTGACAAATTTTACTCTTATTTATTGGTCAGTAGTTGTATGGTATATTGCTATGAATATTTGAATGCAGTATTGATTTAATAATCTCTTTTCAGGCAATAAAAAGCAAAACAGAGACATTAACAGAGGAAATGCTTGATGAGGATCTGAAAGAAGACGAGCTCAGCGACACTGAAGAACCTCCCACAGTTCCAGAAGTTGAACAAGAGGAGGTCCAACCTACCAACATTTCTAATAAGTGAGTTATGTAAATTTATTTTTGTTTCAGGAAACAAGTGGACTGTTTGCCTGATGCAATCACCATCACCTATCTGCAACAACAGAGTCAACACAAATATTCTTTTCACCTTTATAATGTGTGTGTATAATATGATATTCATCTATTTTTTCCCAAGCCGGTGTTGGCTCAGGGTGCTTAAAATATTCTATTTTGCATAAGTGAAAGTGTAGTTTGCATACCACTTGTCTCCTATTTAATTTTTTTGTTAATAGCTGTTTTCCATATACATATATATATAATTGAAATAAAATTATTGACTCGTTATCGAAACTAACGCACTTTTTTTTAATTATTATTAACTCACCTTTTGGAAACTACCGACTAGCCATTTTATATTGCTTTAAAACTTTTAACTCACAACTGAGAACCCGAAACGCGGGAATCTCATCACTTTGGATATACATAATAATAATAATAATATTCTTTATTTCAGGCATACAATAATCCCATATAAAAAAATTAAAATTTACATTACATACATATATAAATTTTTCAAAACTTATGTTTTGTTAAATGTTTATGTATAAAAATAAGGTTGTTTTTATTCATAAAATATCTGATTTCGTGTAATGAGTTTGGGAAAGTGAAATAATGTGAAGTGTGAATTTTCACGTTGTTTCCAAAACTCCTTTGTAGCTTCAAGTAATAAAAGTCGTTACTTTACTGGGCTATGACCGAACTCGACCAAGACTTAATTTGTGTGGCTTTGATTGTGATGTCTACTTAGCATCATTTGCCATGAAACACGCAATCCACTGCCGGAGGTACAATCACTGCCGGAGGTTCCTTAGCCAAGGTGCAATTACATCTTAGTGCGTCGATTAAGTACTATGTTTCATCATATCACGTAAATCCAGGAAGAGAATAGATCTGATTTGTTCACTAAATCATTGGAGTGCTGAATGTGACTGATCGCGACAAGCTGTTACTTAAAATGATTGTCTACTTGCAGGTATGCCCTTGATGCATTCTTGAATGAGCTGCCGAACTGCATCAACAGAGAACTAATCGACACTGCTGCTGTAGACTTCGTATTGAATCTCAACACAAAAAACAACCGGCGAAAACTGACTAGAGTACTTTTTGGTGTTGCCAGAACCAGGCTCGATCTCTTGCCATTCTATTCGCGGTTCGCTGCAATATTGTATCCAGTGCTGCCAGATGTGTGTCTAGATCTATGCCAAATGCTGAAACAAGACTTTAAATATCATGTTAGGAAAAAGGATCAGATCAATATTGAATCAAAGGTAGGCTATAAAAAAATGATTTGTTGACCTTCAAGAAGCATTTCAGCTTACATAAATATAAATTATACAATGATTAATAATAATGTTAGAAGTACGACTTATGTCTGACCCCTCGTGTTGTAAAAGGTTCGCTTGTAGGAACTATCTATGTACAATTGTAATCCGAAGCCTGAAATCTTTTCGCACAAAAATTCATGTTGTTACTCTGCGCAAAAACTTTGCAATGACATTTCACATCATTAATAAGCAAATGCATAGATTAATGAGCAGTTGGGCTCGTTTCTCAGATTTGAGCGTTTTGACGATTACAAAATGTGCGAAGAAATATCGAACTCTTTAGGGTTCCATACCCAAAGGGTAAAACGGGAAAAACCTATTACTAAGACTGCTGTCCGTGTGTCAGTCACCAGGCTGTATCTTATGAACCGTGATAGTTAGACAGTTGAAATTTTTACAGATGATGTATTTCTGTTGCCGCTATAAGAACAAATACTAAAAAACAGAATAAAATAAATATTTTAGGGGGTTTCCATACAACAAAATTTTTTTTGCCGTTCTTTTATAGATAAAGGGGAACTCTTCGTGCGCGAGTCCAACTCACACTTGGCCGGTTTTTTTATTTTAAATATACATCCTTAGTTACTCATGTCTTTTTACAGATCAAAGTAGTCAGATTCATTGGAGAGCTAGTCAAGTTTAGTCTCTACTCCAAAATAGAAGCGCTATATTGCCTCAAAGTATTGCTTCATGACTTCAAACATCATCATATCGAAATGGCGTGCAATCTCTTAGAAACCTGCGGAAGATATCTGTACTGCAATCCTGACACTCATCAAAGGACTATGATATATCTGCAGCAGATGATGAGAAAAAAGGTATGTTACGTCCAATGTAGTGACATCGTTACATGGTTGATGTTCCAAAAACCCGTACGAAACGACTTAATTCAACTTTCATTATTAGAACGGCTAAAGTGTGGAATATGTTACCCGAGTGGGTGTTCACTGATAGATACAATCTGGGTGTCTTCAAGTCGAGAGTGAATCGGTATCTTCTAAGAAAACGTTCCATTGTAGATCGCATCTTCACGTACCATCAGGTGAGATGCGATCAAACGCAAGCCTTATTTATCATCATAAAAAATATATATGAGAAATTTATTTTACACATAATATCCTAAAGTAAATGATCTCGTTTCTTTAGACTGTTTCAGCCTTAGATTCGCGATATGTGACACAAATAGAAAATGCTTTCTACTACGTGTGCCCGCCCGAAGCTCCCGCACAACCCAAAGAGGAAGAACCTCCGATGTACCAATTCGTCAGAAAAATCCTACACGAAGACCTTCAGAAAAGCAACGAAGAGAAAATTCTAAGACTGATGCGCAAGCTTAATTGGGATGACCCTGATGTTCTATCTATAGGGATACAGCATTTAGCTGGAGGATGGAGGGTCAGAGCGAGTGCTAGGAGAGCGTTAGCACGATTGACAGCCGAACTCGCGGTGTGGCAAGAAGCAGTTGCACCAGCGGTCGTCGATACTATCCTAGAAGAGATCAGAGTCACTATGGAAGACCCACATCCCAGATACAACCAACGAAGGATCGCAACAGTCAGATACCTAGGCGAGCTATACAACTACAAGCTTTTAGACTCACGTGATGTTTTCACGGTTTTATATTCCTTCATCACGTTTGGAGTGACAAATGAACACGGTAACATATCCCCCCTCGATCCGCCAGATAACGTTTTTAGGATCCGATTAGTTTGTGCGCTCTTGGAAACTTGCGGTGCCTATTTCAACAGCGGTTCGAGCAAGAAGCGGCTCGATTACTTCTTGACTTTCTTCCAGAATTACTACTGGTTCAAACAGTCTGATCCTATCTGGTCGGAAGAGAATAAGTTTCCGATTTATGTGAAATATATTTATCAAGAGTGCTTGACCACTCTGAGGCCAAAGTTGACTTTGTTTACGAGTTGGCAACAGTGCAAAGATGCTATTGAGGAATTAAGGCAGACGTTGTATCCTGATTTAGGAGAGGAGGAATATGAAAATGACGACCAAGGCGATGATAGTATTAACGATGGGGTCAATGATGGATTAGATACTATTATAGAAACTGATGACGAAACCGACAATCCTCAACTGCCTGAAGAGAGTTCGGACGAAGAGCCGCTGACTGAGAATATGGGGATGGAAGATAATGAAGTACAAGGGACTGAAGATATTAACACTGTAGAACCACGAAGACCTGCATCCAAACCGGTACACTTTTATTTCTATTATAATTTTAAATAAGACTAGCAATCTGAAATTTATATTGTCAACTTGATCATAAAAAAATTTTTTTTTTATTTCTCTAAACATTCCTCAAAAAACATCTGAATGACAGTGGAAATGAATGAAGAAAGAGACCCTAACAGAAACTTTGTTCTCTATTATTTAGTGATGTCATAGATCACAATAATTTATATTTGAAAAAATCAGCATTCTCCATGGAACAACTGTTTTTAATTGTGATTTTTGGATCAGCTCTTTGTAAAAGTACTTAACATGGATGGGTTTAAACCATTAGTATTAATACACTTCTTCGAAACAGACTATATTTATCAACTTTCATCAATAACGGTATAATTATGCTAGAAACTATGTAACACTGTTTTTCTAGGTGGAAGATGTAGAATTTGAATCTGCGTTTGAAAAGATGGTGATGGAAAACATAGCGGAAAGGCAAAGAGAGAACCGACCGCAACAAAGAGACATAGCCGTGCCTATGACGTGCCGACAGACGACCAAGAAAACTTATGAACAGTTGTTGGTAAGATTTAGGGACCTATAATTTCATAAATCGTCAGCGCTATAATTATTGTGATATACAGATTGCGTTAAAACAATTTCAGATTTTTCGCAGTGCAGGTTTACACTATGCATAATGGCTTATTTCAACTTACTACTAGACTAACATGAAAGGCCGCTCTCAAGTGAGGCTTTCGCAACACTGTTATGTGCTTGGCGACAATCACTTTTCTATCACTTACGTAGTACGTAAATAACACAAATTGATATGTTCACCCTTCAGGTTCTAGTTATATA
This sequence comes from Biston betularia, assembly GCA_905404145.2. Lineage (NCBI taxonomy): Eukaryota > Metazoa > Arthropoda > Insecta > Lepidoptera > Geometridae > Biston > Biston betularia. Next base: position 4,188,793 of record FR989863.1, read on the forward strand.
GCGCGCACCGTTTTTTACGTCTCAGTCATACATAACCATTTTGAAATTAGAATGTCATATCCATTAACAAAAGGGCAATTCATATTGCCACTCATTAGTCGTCATACTTGCAGCAAGGCAATGACGGCGTGGAATTCGTCCTCATGGTGCGGAAAGGCACAAAACCACAGTACAAGTCTTTCAACGCGCCGCCTGAGCTCGCAAGCAATCTTCAGCAACAGGCGCTGGCTGATAAGCAGGAAATGGAGAGAGTTAAACGGTACGTAGAATGTTAGTTAGGGAACGTAACACTACGTGACCTCTATTTACAATTTTTACCCCCCTCCTCCCCTTAGTGATCATCCGTAGTATAAGCCAAGAAAATCCCCCCCCCCCCTTCCCCTTCTAGTTTTCACGTAATGATTCATAAATATGGTTTTCAATCATTTTTTGCAACCAGTTTTTTTTAATACAGCGAAAAAGCGCGAGATTTCCCTAGAGGATATTGTCTACGTGACGAAAACCTAAATAACCCCCTCCCCCTCCTGTGATCAAGCGTGGTATTTTGAAGTTGGTAAATCAAGTTAGAAATAAAATTCAAATGTTATATTTTTCCAGGCTGACACTTAATATATCGGAGAGACAAGAGGAAGAGGAGTATAGCGCGGAAAGTGGCGGAGGTTCAGGGGGGAGTGGCAACCCTAACCGGGGCCAGCACGTCCGTCAAAAATACCAACACCCTAAGGGAGCTCCCGACGCTGACCTCATATTTGGACCTAAAAAATATAAATGATGTCCTGCAAAGTTTTCTGAGAAATTGTATGCAGAAATTCTTTAAAATGGGATCTACATTTGATTTCTATGACGAAATTTTCTATCCTGTTGGACCTACAGCTTTGCAAAAGCTTTCCGCCAACCTTCCCAGGTTTGACGGCTGTGCTTCGGTATCTTGGTCTTTATGAAAGGTGTCCTATTTATCGCGCCATCCACCAGGTGGCCACGCCAGGCCAGGATCCATTTGAATCCAGCACGCTAAATCCCATATAATGATTATTTTTAATGTATTACATTTTTGACGTTATATGCAGAATGTCTAGAGAGTAGGTACATTCTTGTTTACTGTTAAAATATTAAATTTGTAATAAAAATTACTATATATTTATCACCAATCTGTTTCAATTCAATATGTTCCGAACAGGGATCTATTATACCTTATTATTAGGAAAAATCCTCTGTTACTAGCACTTAGTCTTTTTGAATATTTTTATTTGGAAACTGGCGTGGTTTTGATCCTGTTTTGTTTTACTTAATCGGAAACTAAAGTCGAAGTTTCTGATAAAATTAAACGTGAGTAATCCCGCATAAGTAAAACAAAATAAAATGTTGTTCAGTTAAACTGTAACGTGTATGAAATGAAATGAATAAAAGTAGTATGTAAAGTATTTATGTATACTATCAGTTATCTAACTTCCATCACACAAGCTCTGCTTAGTTTGGGGCCAGATGGCACTGTGTGTATAGTCCTACGATATTTATTTATTTAGTATATTTTAACCTAGTAGATAGATAATACACTATTAATAACGCCAAGCATGCATGTGAAACAAAGAGATTCATTAAATTCAATAAACATTTGAGACTTGGCCCTAATAAATAAATTCTCTTTGTACCAACAAAGAATTTTTTATCTTTTAGAGGTAGGTACGTACTCTTGTACTTGTATCAAGTCTCTAAAGAGTCTTAATGTTCAATGCACAACTGAATAAATAGGTAATAATTGAATTAGGAAGATATGGATGTACGAGGTCTGGCTAATTAAATAACGAGACTGCTTGTGAGAAAAAGTTTTATTTTAAAAATGATTCTACAATAGAATGCTTCCCTTCAATGTACTCCCCTCCCCTCACACACCGTTCTTATCGATTTTTCCAGTGGTCAAAGCAACGCGGGAAGTATTCTTTTGAAGGAGCATTTAGAAACTCGGCCGATTTTCGCTCTTCCTCTTCCATCGACTCTAACCGAGTTCCTTTTATGGCAGACATGTTCTTCGGAAAGAAAAAAAAAAATACAGGGTGCTAAATTAGTCGGGTAAGGGGCGTGTTCGAACACTGAATGCTTTTAGCGGCTAAATAACGCTTTACAGACAGCGCGTTATGGGCGATATCTTGGTGCAAGATTTGCATTTTGAGCTTCCACAACTCCATTTAATATTTTTTGGGATCAATTTCACACAGACGTTCTTCATGTTCAATTCATCTAAAATTTTGTTGATAGTTTCTTTATCGGCGTTTACAGACTCAGTAATCATCCGAATGCCACGATTCTCTCCATAATAGCGCATAATTTCATTGTTTTTGGTTCCTGTTTCCTGAGTCGAAACTTGTCCTGGATGTTGGTCATCTTCGGAGCTGTCATCTTGACCATCAGAAAATCGTTTATACCATTGGAAAACACGTACACGAGATATAGAATTCTCACCGTATATTTCCTTCAACAACTTATAGCACTCAGCCGGAGTTTTTTTTAATTTTACGAGAAATTTTACATTGATCCGTTGCTCCTGTTTTTCATCGCACATTGTTATAAGCACGAGAAAAAACGATCTTTAGAATAAAATCTATTATAGCGACAAAAACGCGTCTTCTTACTGGAATAGTAGACACTTCCAGCTATCCAACGCCAAATCCAACGCTGCATTAGTGCATTCGTTTCCCCCCTGTCCTTCTAGGGCGCCTGCGCGCGCAGTCTCGCTCGCTATTTCGGCTAGTATCGCGCAACCCCTATATATAATGTCCTCTGTGCGCGCAACCATATAGGTCCACAGAGGACATTATATCTAAGGTAGGTCCTCTGTGCGCACATTTCGTAACCTTGTATATACACGATTATACACCGTGTGTGTGTGTTCATCTAGAAAGTTCTAAGATATCTTGTATTGATTTGTCCTGTAGGTCATATTACTAATGTATTCTGTGGATTTGTGAAAAAATCAAAACTTTGAGAATTTAATTTAGAACCATCGATAAATAATAGAAGATATGAAATATTATGTATAATAAAATTATGTATTATAGAACGCGCTCAGGTGACAAATAACGTGTCGATTTTAAAAGCAAATCTTAAAAACGTTATCCTTCTTGCATCTAAAAGGCAGGCTATAATATTATAATTAAGCTGTTAGCGATAAGGCCGCCACTTGTGTCACTAGTTAATAAGGTTTTTTGTTATCTGTACTCTTTTCCATTTATGATGTGCACAATAAAGAGTTATCTATCTATCTATCTAGCTATTAAGCCATGTCCGATTTGTTCATTTTAAAATTATAAAATTGTAATAACAAACATATTATGAAGGGTCCAAAATAAACATTGTACCTAATTTTTGAACTTATAAACTTGCCTAAACAGGTTTCTTTCATTATTTTCAGTCTTTCATAATTATATGATAATTTTCATTTTTGGTTTAAATAATACGTTTCCCCGTATATAAACGTATAGAGAAGAAAGAATTGGTATAATGCATAAACGTGCTATGGCCACAGAAAAAAAAGGGTAGTAAGTCTAAACGGTCTGACATAAATGACATTGACATTTAACATTTTTGTTTGTTTCAAAATGTGTGTGATGTGATGTGATGTGATATGAGCGGTAATATTATTCTTTGTATGAGCGTCTTTACGTTTACCGGTTGATTCTCATATTTTCAGGGGGTTTATTAATTCGCGTTTATTTCAAGTGTTTCATATTTGAATGGAAATAATAATACTTATTAAATGATAAATTCTTGGTTTCTTTGTACCAGACGAACACCAGTAAGTTTCAAATCGCTGTATAAATAAAAATATAACCTAAAGAACAACTATGGCAGACGATGATTTTAATAAGTTGTTACAACAAGCTGAACAGCTTACAACAGAGATTGAAGGCAATGAGGAATTGCCGAGGGTCGAACGATCTTTAGGCCAAGTGCTAGAAGCTTCGCAAGAGCTACACTCCAGAGTTATACAGTCAGGCGCCAACGACATCCAGGCGTGAGTATTTTGCTAGGTTTAACACTTTTAATGGAATATTTCAGAATGAGCGATATTTAATTCCATCAATTGCACCTAGTTAAAAATCTAGTTATATTACAGGCACCTCTTGTTTGGATCTAAAGGTATAGATCTCCAACAAATATCACAAAAACTTGAGACACTTAGTTCTAAACGGACATTTGAACCACTTCAGCCTATTGCGGATACTGACATTGAGAGTTTTCTAAAGAATGAAAGAGAAAATGCCATTTTATCCCTAATTGATGAAGTCAATAAAAATGTAAGTAAAAGTTACAATCGTTGTCTCTTGTTGTTAAACAACACTAATTTTACAATTAAATATTGACATACATTTCAGAGCTTGCAAACAACAGAAGACCAAAAATGGGAGCATATGCTATCCGAATGGAATAGGGAAAAAATCAAGCTAATGAATGCTATGATTGGCCCATCACAAAACTGGCTGGACCTTAAGAGAACCCCTGAACCACCCAGCATTGCTGATACTCCAAAGAAGTTTGGTCATTCTATGTTAGATAATGTAGAAGCAGCATATTCTAGACAAGTGCAATTGTATAATAAGCTGGTCTTCCAGGGTTCTAAATCCAGGACATCATTGCAACAAAAATTCTCTCAAGTTGCAGAGGAAATTAATGATCCTGTAAGTATTAACTAACTGTTATAATACAATGACATAATGACATAATCTTTATTCTTTGTATTAGTTGTTCAAAACATATCAAGAACACATTGAACTAGGCTGCTCAATAGAGAAATTAGACAATAAACTGTTTAAACTTGTTTTCAGTTAGAGTTTTGGCAGGAATGCGATAAGAGTTGTGTCACCCCATTGTATTTTTTCTAAAACTAGTCTAGTCAAGTCCAGTTGTGCCTTAGTAAAGTAGCTACTGCTTTACTAAGGCATGACACTTGACCAAAACTATAGATATTACACAAGAATTGCAAAAATCGAAGACAAGGCAGTATGGCTCTATAGCTTTAGCCTGCTCGATGGGGCAAATTAAGTTAAAAAAAAATGATTTCAGTTAACTTGTATAATATTTTACTTGTTATATTTTTGTGGTGGAGTTCATAATTTTATTAATACATACTTGTTTTCTATTTAGAAAGTGAAAGAAATGTGGGAGATAATAAAAACTATGTCAAACATACCTGCTCTAGTGAGAGATGAAGATCCTTTGAAAGCTAGAGGTAACCCTACCATCCAGCAGTGTCTTGTTTCACAAGGGAAGTCATATTTAGAGAAGAGGTTTGTAATATTCATTAACAGTTTTTTGACAAAGTATTTTTTTGTAAAAGAGGGCAATCTGGCAGATTACCTGATTGTAACACCTAGAGGTACCAGTGATATTTTTTTTGTCAATCCAAGTTATAGCCTTGCGGAATAGTCTTATATGGAATGTTTATTATTTACTGCCCTGTTAGCTCATATTGTCATCCTGCAATATTTATTTATTTTTAATTTACAAAATGAGTTTTTGAGTATTCTGTTGGTTATCACTTGTTCTCACAGTATGAGCTTTTGGGCCAGTGGTGTTATGTGAATTACCCTCCAATATTCCAATTATTTTGCAAGTATGAATCTATTACTTTTTATTTAAATTGGGTTATTTATGAGTAATTCCATTTTAACACATGAATGAACTGTTGTACTTCTCTTTTAATCTAACTTAAGAATTTATATTTAGCTGTATGTTTTTATATTTAAGACGTCCAAAAACAATGACAGCAATTTTGGAGATGTCTTTAGATGAGTTTAGGAAGTGGTAAGAAAGAATCGGCCCAAATCGAAGGTTGTGTAAACAATTCATTCAACAATAACTGACTGATTAACATTGAAGTTGAATACAGACAGATAAACAGTATGCCACTAGAGTAGTTTTAATTCAGAGGATCTTTACAACTTTCGTCAAATGTTTGATACCAAAATATAATATGGAATTTAGTGAGTTACGCCCACTAATATTTTATCAAATTAATATTTATTATTCTCAGATACAAACAGTATATGAGCGACGTAGTCCGCGCTAATCCAGCAGCCGCGATGCGTGGCGGTGAGCCAGGAACTTACCCGCTAGTACGCGGGTTCGTAGGACTGCGTTTACAAGGAGCCAATGTGCAGAGCCTCGCCGACGGCGTTATTGATGACCGCCCGCTGTGGCCCATGGTTTACTACTGTTTGAGAAGCGGCGATGCTAATGCTGCTATGCATTGCTTGAGAAAAGCTGGGTAAGGATTGTTAATTTACTTTTCAATAGACTTAACCTCTCAAAATTGCTATTTGCTTAATTTAATTATTTAATAATTTGTCGTGCTGTATCTCTTTTGTGCAGAAATTTTCTAATATACATGATATTTTTACAGTCGTGACCATGAGGAGTTCATAGCAGCATTAGAAGAGTTCATTAGGTCCCCAGAAAAACCTTTACCAGATAAAGTACAAACTGCCATCAACTTCCAGTACAGAATACAAGTCCGGAACTCTGCAGATCCCTACAAGAGAGCTGTAAGTGATCAGCGTCTATTGTTATTGTATTCTATTCTCGAATCATATTGTAGAGCAAATATTGTATTGTTATATTGCGAAGCCATAGAAGAAAATAGAATTCCCATTAAATTGCATTAGATAGTTTTATCTTCATTCATGTTACCATAATAACTTAATTGTTTTTCACAATAACTTACATACCCATTTAACAAGCAAGCTGGTCACGTTCCATTACTTCAAGAAGGTGGATTGATTCAGGTGGATGCCGAATACATTTTGTAGCGATGATAGCTCGGGTGGTTAGCGTAGTCGGTTCGCATGCCGAAGGGTGTGGGTTCAAACCCCAACAATGAGCTTGAGCTGCCGGTGAAGGAAAACATCGTGAGGAAACGTTAGCATGGTGGTAGGGTACTTTAGTACTCGGCTGGCTAGCTACCACCCTCAAGTTGAAAATCTGCCGCCAAGCAACTAACAGTGTGTTCCGGCAGCCTCACTTGAGAGCCAGTTCCATTCCAGGATAGGTGTGCTTTACCATTTTCGACCACACCACCACTTAACATCAGGTCAGCTGTGGTCAAACACCTAGCCTGTTCACCATTAAAAAAAAACATATATCCCAAGCGGGATGTTAGCCTTATCGCTTTCAAGTTGAATCATACCTTTTTCACATTTAGGTGGGACTCTACTTTTAAGATCATATTTAGACACGCTTGTGTTTGTTTTCGACTACAGGTGTACTGCGTGGTAGGTTGTTGCGAGCAGAGCGACGAGCATTACGAAGTAGCGCGCACGGCTGACGACTACCTTTGGCTCAAGCTGTCCTTCATCAAGACACGACCCGCCAACGAGCCGGAGACATTCTCCTACTCAGACCTACAAAAACTCATACTGGAAGAATATGGTATAGTATACTTGTTGACCATTGTACAATTTTTTAAGTTATACTTCTTTTGGTGAGTTAAGGAATTCTAATCAAATTATTATTTTTTTGTTGTTTTACGAAAACAACAAAAAAAAAAAATTTCATCGCTACAAAATGTATTCGGCATCCACCTGAATCAACCCACCTTCTTGAAGTAATGGAACGTAACCAGCTTGCTTGTTAAATGGGTATTTAATGTCGTTCATCTTTTAACTCTGTTAAGGATCATAAGATCAGGATTTTTGTCATATTGACATATTTTATATTTGTCATTTTTATTAAATTGACATATGTTATGATTATGACATTTTAAACGTTATTTTTGAATGTGAATGGAAAAATTACCTGTAACTTTGATGTTTTCAATAAAATATTTGTATTTATGGTTTGTGTATAACAATAATTTCAATGAAGTTTACCTCTTGCATGTGTACATCATTATCATCAGCCTATCGAAGTCCACTGCTGAACATAAGCCTCTCCACGCTACGCCACAGCCCGATCTTCGGCTTTTCGCTTCCATCCACCGCCAGCTGTCCTACGTATATCGTCACTCCATCGAGTCTCAGGGCGTCCTATGCTACGTTTGACAATACGCGGTCTCCACTCTAGAACACGTCTCCCCAGCTCTTATCGGTTCTGCGACAGATATGTCCAGCCCATTGCCACTTCAGCTTGCTAATACGCATATTATGCATGCATGCGTACACATCACTACATAGTATAAAACAAAGTCGCTATTTTTGTCTGTTTGTTTGTCTGTATGAAATCTTAAATCTTTAAAATTACGCAACGGATTTTGATGCGGTTTTTTGTAATAGGTAGAGTGATTCAAGAGGAAGGTTTTTATGTATAATAACATCTATTAAATAATGGAGAAATACTGTTATTTTCAGGGTTTCTAATGTGGTGTCGTAAATTCTTACATTTCTTGCCGCTTACATTGCGTACGCAGGCTTAACCTTACAGGATTTACAAAAATAATGTACTAAGTATTGTACACCTTGAAAACGCGACTACTTTTTTTCGAATTTTGCACCCGTGCGAAGCCGGGGCGGGTCGCTAGTTATGTATATATTAATAGTGGTCTTATCTACAAATTTTGTGTTTTCACAGGAGAAACACACTACCATGCATATGAAAAGCCCGTGGTCTACTTTCAAATGCTAACTTTGACTGGACAGTTTGAGCCAGCCATCGAATTCCTATCTAGGATACCCAGGTAATTGACGACAATAAAACCCGTTAGCTGGAGTATTGGTGCAAACACCGAAGCATCATATTTTCCGTTTATAAACTTGTATTTCTCAAGTGTTTGTATGTATCTAATAGTGGTGTTTTATTCATAAACTGCCTAATTACGAGCTGGAGTGTGAGGAAGTTATATAATGTGGTGAAACATGACTTTCAGTGTTGCTTCCAGAACTCCATTGAAGTTTAAAGTCACCAATAATTTAGATACTACATTACTGGACTCTACTTTGATTTAGTTTGTGTAATTTTGACTGTAACAAAAAATAAATAAATATGGTAGGACATTACACACAGCGCCATCTGACCCCAAACTAAGCAAAGCTTGTACGATGGCAGTCAGATCACTGATAGAATACTTAGAATACTTTTTTTTTGTAAATACATATGTATAATAAATACAGAACAAACATTTGTTTATACAACAAAGTTTGTCCTGTGTGGAAATCGAACTCACACCCTTCAGCTCTTGCAGCAGACACACTACCAAAGAACCAACAGGGCTGTCAAATACATATATGACAACATATTTGACTTAATTTCACATAGAATAATGAAACACTTAGACACTGGCAAATATACAAAGTGCGACGCCAAAAACAAAAAAATCGGCGAAGTGCGAATCGGACTCGCGCACGAAGGGTTCCGTACCATTATCTATAAAATATTCTGTGAATAGTTAAAGCGTCTACCTGTCACTGATATTAGTATCGAGCAAGAAACTGTAAAAAGACAGACAGACAGCGAAGTCTCAGTAATAGGGCCCCGTTTTTACCCTTTGGGCACGGAACCCTAAAAAGAAGAATTTGTTATCTATTTTTTTTTTTTAATGGTTGACAGGCTAGGTGTTTGACCACAGCTCACCTGATGTCAAGTGAAGGTGTGGCCGAAGATGGTAAAGCACACCTAGCCTGGAATGCAACTGGCTCTCAAGTGAGGCTGCCGGAACACACCGTTAGATGCTTGGCGGCAGATTTTCAACTTGAGGGTGGTAGCTAGCCAGCCGAGTACTAAAGTACCCTACCACCATGCAACATATTTATTCTGCCACATCATTCTTATTTTTATTATTTTATATCCACAGATACCAAGTGCACGGAGTACACATGGCGCTGGCTTTACATGACGTTTACATGCTGGGAACCCCTCGAAACGTCCAGGCGCCATTATGTAAGACCAGCTAAGTTAAGCTTGTATTAGACTGTATGGCTTACCTAGATGACCTTTTTATATACTTTTATTTAAAAAAAGATAAAGAACATAACAGAACAATATAATACATAATTGGTGTATAACGGCGGTCTTATCACCTAGAGTGATTTCTTCCAGACAGCCTTTGGATGGAAAGAAAAACAGAAATAGATGTTAGGTATATAGATAGATACATAGTGTTTGGTGTGTAATAAAGTTGTATTCTATTCTAGTCTCCAATTATGTTAGTATCAGTTTTCTGAATTGCATTTCAACAGAGAGCTATGTTCGTAATACAGATATCCGGCGACGAACGAAAGTTCGAGACGTCGGTATCGCAATTATGAACCTCAAGTGGAGCTGGGCAGGACACGTTGCTAGGCGAAGTGATGACAGTTGGAGCCTAGGCAAGGGAAGCAGAGCGTCGGTCGTCCAGCCGCAAGATGGGTCGACGATATTGTCACCGTCGTAGGTCGAACCTGGACCAGATTGGCACAGGACTGAGGCAGATGGCATGAAAAGAGAGAGGCTTATACCCAGCAGTGGGATAAGGAAGGCTGTGGATGATGATGATAAGAGAGCAATGATCAAAGACATAAATATTCACGTCTAAATACATTAATATTCTCCAGTAATTTTGTTAATCTTGTTTTATTTTCCAGTGTCAGTAGATACGGACGACCCGGCACCGTTGCGGCGACTAAATCTGGCGAGGCTGCTTCTCTTGTATGTCAGGAAATTCGAACTAACAGATCCTTCAGACGCTTTGCACTATTATTTCTTTTTGAGGTAAACTTCATCGTATTTTAATACTTGTTGCATCATACCCTATACTTACAATCGTTTCTTGATATATTTGGCTAGGATAATGACATCCCCATCGCTAAAACCTACGAAAGTATTTGAAAAGTGTTTATATAGGGCCAAAACTCACAATAATTGATGTCATCTGCAATTTATTCTAGAAAAGGCTTTCGGGAACTTTTTACAATGTCTTAGATTCTGACTAATGTAAATTGTTTCGAAAAAAAAATTGTTTTTAGAAAATGGGGGGTGGCACCGCTGAGGAAGTATGTAGGGGGAATTTAGTTTTAGTTAGTTTAGGATTTTTAATATTTAATAATTATTATATTTTTTTTTAATGTAACAGTAATGTTTCCAACGAGACCCTCTCCTGATGGTAAGAGATAACGCCTGTCAATGGTCATGACCATTGCAGCGAAACACAGAATTTTATGTCGTAAAATAAAGTTCAAGGCATCTCAGCTTTGACGCGGTTAGTCTCCACAGCTCTGTAATTTCGCTAGCTGCAGCACCGTTCAAACCGGAACACAGTATTGTAAATTATTAACTTTGTATTATATGCATCGTATTTTTTTTTTGTTATGTTGAATACCATATAGATGATGGTGATAAAAAAAGAGGTTCATTTTGAGTGAATTATCGTTTATTCGTAACGGCTTCAGGAACCTGATGGACCCAAGCGGCAAGAACCTGTTCATGTGCTGCTGCACAGACCTGGCGCTGGAGAGCCGCGACTACGATCTGCTGTTCGGGCGTATGGACGGCGCCGCCGGCCTTCGCGGCCCCGGTCTGCTCGACCAGTTCAATAACCCGCACATCGATACCACGGTAATCACAATTATATGTATAAACTAGTTATTCGCTCCTCACACATAACACTGGTCACATGTTATTCTTCTGCCTGGTGTAGTGATCGCTTTTAGCGACAAAATTAAATAAAATATTTAAATAGTGTAGGACTACACACACAGCGCCATCTGGCCTCAAACTAAGCAGAGCTTGTGTGATGGAAGTCAGATAACTGATAGAATACATCAATACTTTTTTTTTTGTAAATACATACATACTTATAATACATACAGAACAAACATTAGAACAACAGAACAGACAAGGCCGCCACTTGTTACACTAGTTTTAAGTTTCTATTTTTCTATTGTCGTATCTATACCTACTATTATAAAGAGGAAAGATTTGATTGTTTTGAATATGCTCCGAAACTACTGGAACGATTTCAAAAGTTCTGTCACCATTGGGAAGCTACACTATTCCCGGATGACATAGGCTACTTTTTATCCCTGTGCGGCGAAAACGGCGAAGCGTCCGCTAGTATTAAATAAAGCAATAAAGAGTTTATTAATCTATCTTAGCCAAAGCAGCGATGCCCTGGACTTTGTTTTGCCACTCAAAGTTCTGTATATCGCTGCAATGGACATAGACAGGCGTTATCTCTTACCATCAGGAGAGCATCTCGTTCGTCTCATTACTTTTTCACATAAACAAAAAAAAAACTTATAATATATTCGCTTTTAGTTAGATCGGACTTCAAAGAACATCTATTTATGTAGTAAAACTACATCTGTCCTAGTAAATTATTCTTATTATGATTACAGGTGATCGCATTAAACGTTGCCGAGCAGCTAGTCAATAAGGGTTTGTTTGAAGACGCTATCACCATGTACGATGTGGCTGGAGTAAGTACCATTCTTTACTGTTCCATAAGACTAATTTTCTTTTATTTCAACGATTGAATCACAGGTTAATTTACGTGTGAAAGAGTGACAATTCTGATTAATGTAAAATACTTTTTTTTGTGATTACGAATTAAAGACGCTTTCTTAATAGTAAATCACCTTTCACCTCCTTGTCCATCTAATGATCAGTCTCATTGAATATTTTGAACTATCGACATCCCACAGTTTCACCTAGAAATGTTCGAGATCCCTGAAAATGTAGCCTGTGTGTGCTCAGTTATTATTATTTTTATGATTATTAATGAAATTTTTTGAACTGTAACACCTCATTATCAATAAATGTGATTATCATAATCATATTTATTGATAATGAGGTGTTACAGGTCAATAATTTTCATTAATAATAATCATAAAATCAGTCTTATAGTGAAGAGTCTCGACCAACATCTTAAGAGACTTCTCGCTAGACGGTTGGGTCAAGGGTCAGCTTCAAAAGGCAGTGATCCTTGACACGGCGCGCATTGTGAGGAGGTTCCTCACTCTGCAGCCCTACCACCTACCACCGGCAGCTTGAGCCCTGCGCCGCTGCCGGTTTTTATATTATTTGTTTTATATGTACCTAATGTAAAAAAAAATAAAAAATAAGAATCAAATAAATACCAATGATAATAACTAATAGCCTGGGCACACACAGGCGTCATTTTCCATTAAGCCATTACAGTATGAGGAAGTGTTTTCGCTTTGTTATGTATGATATCATAGTGCCCGTGATTATCGCAACAATAATATCTGTAACTTTAAAGTAATTACACATAATAAAGAAATTGGATGGCAAGTCTCATTAGCTTCAATATTTTGAATGTTATAGAACTTAGAAAAAGTACTAGAGCTTTTCTGCGTGCTACTGGCGCAAGTAGTGAACAGCGGCGGTGGCGCCAGCGGCTTGCGCGAGCGTCTGTCCTCGCTCGCCGAGCACGTGTCGCGTCGGCTACGCTCCGCCGACGCTGCGGCCTTACCTGCCGCACTGGTCGAGGCTTACACCAAGCTCTGCAAGCTGATGACTTTCTTCGATCAGTTCCATAGTGACAATTACGAAGGAGCACTCGAGGTGGGTGGGATTTTCGTCGATTTACCTGCCTTTTCCAGTTTAGAGGTCATTTTGGTGTGTCAATTACAGATCATATTTCACCAGCAATGTAGTGTCTTTTTATAATAACTTGTGATGAGATGTATAAAACGCTTTCGTGATGGTAAGACACGCTTGCTGACCCGTGTCTCCTGCCCTCGTCTAACCACACCTACCACAGGAGCACTATTTACACGCTACTGCTTGAAAAATATCTCATACTACTTCTTTATCTCAACAACTACACTACCACTTACACTTACAACAGACAATAATATAATATTAGTACAAAAACATCGCCACAAACAAAAAACTGTACTGTTTCATGTAGAAGTCATAATGAGAGGGTATGAGATATCCTGTCTATCCTGTCCATGACCATCGCAGCGATACCGAGAACTTTGAGTAGCTAAACAAAGTCCAGGCCATCGTTGCTTCGGCGCCCATTACTTTAAGACTTTCGGTGGTTAGTCTCAACAGCCCTGTAATAGCAGAATATCCGGTACTGCAATGGTACCTACCTAGACGACCTCCTGCTGTAGATATCTATTATCAAGTTAACATGATACCTTTTTTTTTATGGTTGACAGGCTAGGTGTTTGACCACAGCTCACCTGATGAAGTGACGGTGTGGTTAAAGATGGTAAAGCACACCTAGCCTGGAATGGAACTGCGACTCAAGCGAGGCTGCCGAAACACACCGTCAGATGCTTGCCGGCAGATTTTCAACTTGAGGGTGGTTGCTAGCCAGCCGAGTACTAGAAAGTACCCTACCACCATGCTATGGTTTCCTCACGTTGTTTTCCTTCACCGGCAGCTCAAGCTCTACTTCGTAGTAGTGAAGCGTCATTTATTATTTATTGAGAAAGAAAACGGTCAAGCCAATTACATCCAACCTTACAAATTTTGACATAACAATTAAAACAAAAATGCAAAATATAATTGTAAAAATTAAAAAACAAAGAAAAAAAATTATTGAATGAAGATGTCAAAGTACAAAAAAAAAACATAAATAGGCGGCGCTATATTGATTTCTTTGCAAGTTACTACGTCACAAGTTTGTCGTGTTCCAGACGCTCCGTTCCTGCGAGTTAGTTCCGTTGAGCGCGGGCGAGCTGGAGGCGCGCGTGTCGGGCGCGCGCGCGGCGCGGGGCGAGCTGCTGCGCGCGCTGCCGGCCGTGCTGCGCGCGCTCTGCACCATCCTGCTCGCGCAGCGCCACAAACTGAGGAACGCGCCGCACGCGATCAATCTACCCACGCAGAATAACAAGGTACACAAATATGTACTTAGATAGATCTACATATTCGTACACGGCGTGAATAACTTGACAAGTCGTCGGTGAACAACTTGATATAAATCATTTTTTTGTTGATTAAAATGCTAATTTATTGTTATACTTATCTAAATTATCTAAAAATTCTGATCAAATTACTTAGATACGTATAAAAATTATACTATAAAAGGAAAAAAAATAGATTTACCAATAATAAAATATGTAAATTTAAAAATGGCTGCCCTGAAAAGTATGCATTTTCGACTTGTCAATGTATTCACGCTGTGTACGGATATATTCTACTAGAATTCTAATACTTACTGAAGCTCGCGACTTTGTCCGCGTTGACTTTAGAATTAGGTTCAGAGAGTAAGTACCAAATTATTATTATTCAAGGTTTTTAAAAATTTTTGACGACAAGAAAGAATAAATAAGCTTTCAAATGAAATATATCTGTTGTAAAAAGTAATCTATATGTTAATCCAGGTAATAATCTATGTGTAAGCCAAATTTCATCCAAACCCGTTCAGCCACTTTCGCGTGATTGACTAACAAACATCCAAACATGCAAACTTTCACATTTATAATATTAGTAGGCTTATAAATGTCAATGTTTTTATATTCATATGTATGAATGTTTCGATGTTTGTCACTCAATCACGCAAAACGGTTGAACGGATTTTAATGAATGAATGATTTTAATGTTTTTGGTGCACATATATACCTAGTTTATGACCAAGATATATAACATATAGGGTACTTTTTATCTTGGGAAAATTTGTTAGGTTCTGTTAGGTGTTATCAAAAAACTCACTACATGATGTATCCACTTGAAATTGTGTATACACTATACATACATGTGTCCTACGGAACATTATTCCAGAATAAAAGGTATCCATTGATCTAGATTAAGTAGCGCAAGTTTCATGATGAATGAAACTGTTGCTATTTTGTTAATTACATGTTTCATTTCTCTCTCAACCAAATTCTTTCGTTTTTTTTTCGATCCATTTATTTTTTTATTTTATTTATTTATTGAGAAAAAATACGGTTAACCAATTACATTCAATCTCACAAAATTTTGACATTCCACAAAAACAAAAATCTAAAATACAACTACAAAAAAAAAAAAAATGAAGATGTCAAAGTACAAAAACAAATTAATAATAATAATGACAAAAAACACACAAACAAATTAATAATAATATTAAAAAAAAAACGAATTACAAAATGTCATAAGATTTAAAAACTAAATGTCGAGATCGGAGCCTGGATTACTATTATTGCATCGATCCCACTGGTCTGTTAAATTTTCCATATGACAGTTAAATGAGGTGGAGCTGTATTGACGGAATTTTAGCTGCGACTCGGTCGAGAGGGTGTCAACGTAAAGTATTTTTATTGTTTAAAATAACAAGATTGAATATGCTAAATAATGGAGAGATGTCTAATATAAAATTCAATACTGCAGCTCAAGCTTGTTTACGCAATACCTAATGTGGCTATTTCCTTTTATTTCAGCAAGTGGAATGGCTTCGAGAGCAAGCAGAGGTTCTCAACACTTTCGCCGGTAACATTGCCTACAGAATGCCCGGTGATACGTACAGCCAACTGGCACAGATGCAAATACTTATGCACTGAGAATAATCAATTATGCAAATTTTCAAATAAACATATTTTTTAGAAACCAACATTTGATGTATTATTTTAAATAGGTATTTGAATTTATATCTCTTTTTTTAATAACTAAGCACAGACTAGACCATCGAATGTGGTCTCAGATTAAAAACTACAATGTGGTGCTTTACTACACCGAAAGCGAAACAAAGCGAGATAGCTAGCTATTACGGATTTTGAGTTTTGGCGGTAAAGCAAAAATAACTGGTCGCTGCATTATATTACGTTCAAAAACTAACGATTTTTTCAAGTATTAAAACATTTGAAATTTTATTACGTGCGAATTTACGCAAAAAAATTGCTGTATGTCATTAATTGGGCAAGTGAAATTATGGTAGAAATAAATATTAATCTTTTTTAAACTTATTGTTTGCAGCAAATTTGCCACTACTATGCTAAGATCAGTCGAACCTAACCTCAAGTGGTGCTTGGACTTGACTGTGTAATTTGTGTGATTAAGACTTATTTTAAAACTAAACATAACAAACAAACAAAACAAACTATAACATGGAGTTTTGGCGGGAACGCGGGAAGAGTCGTGTCGCTCCGTTGTATTTTTTTCCAAAACTAGTGTTTAGTCGAGTGTTTATGCATAAAAATGGTGGTGTTTTATTCATAAAGTGCCGAATTACAAGCGCGAGTGTGGGAAAATGATATAATGTGGTGAAACATGAGTTTTCGTGTTGCTTCCAAAACTCCATCGAAGCTTTGTAGTAAAGTTGCCACTACTTTACTAAAGCATGACTGGAATTAACTGACACAAACTTGGACTTGACAAAGACGACTTTGACTAAAACTAGCTACGATGGCACTTATTTAACTTTTGAAACTTGAAAATATATAATTACTTGACACTGGCAAATGCTAAAACGCGACGCCAAAACCAAAGAAAAAAAAAAAACTAACATAGTACCTGATACTAGCAGAACGCACATAGTCTAATGCCAAGAAAAGAAAAAAAACCAATGATTCGGATTTCAGGTTATGTGGAGTTTTGGCGGGAACGCGGGAAGAGTCGTGTCGCTTCGTTGTATTTTTTTCCAAAACTAGTGTTTTGTCGAGTGTTTATGCATAAAAATGGTGGTGTTTTATTCATAAAGTGCCGAATTACAAGTACGAGTGTGGGAAAATGATATAATGTAGTGAAACATGAGTTTTCGTGTTGCTTCCAAAACTCCATCGAAGCTTTATAGTAAAGTTGCCACTACTTTACTAAAGCATGACTGGCACGAACTGACACGAACTGGACTTGACTAAGACGACTTTGACGATAACCATAGTTAAGATACAGCAGAAATATCACTGAAGACGAGGCAGTATGGCTTTATAGCTTTAGCCTGCCCGAAAGGGCAAATGAACGAAAAAAAAAAAAAAAAAAAATTATGTTATTGTTTTTACTTAGTTTACGTTAGAGTTTTGGCGGGAACGCGGGAAGAGTCGTGTCGCTTCGTTGTATTTTTTTCCAAAACTAGTGTTTTGTCGAGTGTTTATGCATAAAAATGGTGGCGTTTTATTCATAAAGTGCCGAATTACAAGCGCGAGTGTGGGAAAATGATATAATGTGGTGAAACATGAGTTTTCGTGTTGCTTCCAAAACTCCATCGAAGCTTTATAGTAAAGTTGCCACTACTTTACTAAAGCATGACTGGCACGAACTGACACGAACTGGACTTGACTAAGACGACTTTGACGATAACCATAGTTAAGATACAGCAGAAATATCACTGAAGACGAGGCAGTATGGCTTTATAGCTTTAGCCTACCCGAAAGGGCAAATTAACGAAAAAAAAAAAAAAATTAGTTTACGTTACGTTACCAGATTTTTTTGTATGTTCGTGAGTGTAACTGACAACGAAAATAATTCCAAATTAATTTAATTTAGGGATTTGATTGTCTGGCGGCGATGATAAACTGCGGAAAGTGTAAAAATGTCGTCGCTTCGTTTGACGGCATACATTGTTACAAATGTGATGTCGAATTGCATAAAACTTGCGTGGACTGGGAAGATACTAAGAACGGGAGAATAATTGTATGCCAGAAATGCAAAGTAAATAGCGAGCTGCCCATTGAGTACTGTGCTGGAGAGGCCAGTACCTCTCAAGCCACTGGGTCCACAGAGGTTAAGTATGGTGGTTTGGAGCGTGAGCTGACTTGTATTCTCTTCCCTGGCATTGTGAAGAACGCAGAAAAAGCAATACAATGTTTAGGAGGTATCAAAGGAATTTCGCAGGTATGTTAAGTTTTAGTATATACTGTCTTGTGTTATTTAAATACGCAGTTGCTTCACACATAACTTAGAACATAAAATATTTTTTTAGGTACAAAGTCAACCTCAAAAGAAGCGTCTTGGTCTAAGCTTTCAACCGGATAATCCATTCGTTAAGAGAGTATTCTCTGATTACAAGAAGACCGCAGGTGTTCTACTCAAAATCAAAGTAAAAAAAATTAAAGTGAATAATGAAGTGCAGAGGAAAGTAATATCAACCGATGTTTTAGGACGAGTTAACAGCATTCATAGATTTGAATGTGAGATTTTTTAATTATGTTTTTATTATTATTCAACAAGCTACAACTTGTGGTATTACACATCCTTAGTTTTACAATTCAGTGCTTATTTGTTTTCTAAGATATAAATAAGGACAAGTTGATATAAATGATGCTAATTACTTTTGCAAAGAATGCAATATGATATTTTATTGATAATAATAAAGTTGTTAACACACAATTTAACGCGATTAAATGACTTGAACTTGTTAAAAGTCTTAACAATTCGTTTAGCTCAGGGGTCAGCAAGTAGTTTTAGGTGGGGTCCAGATACTGTGGGAAAATTTTAACACGGCCCAAAAAAATACAACTGATAATAATTAAGTGCTGGTTATTAATTGTATGGTTTCTAATAATATTCTGAAATGTAAAACACAAGACCTAAAATTAATGTGAGAAACTGCACCGACACTTAAGCCAGTTTTTTATAGTTTAGTTCTCGAAAAGAACAGCAAATATAAATAATACAATATTTGGCGGTGCAAGGTTCGATCTTTTGCGGTCGGTTGGTTTAGCCAGTGAAAAGCATAATGTGATAGCTTTTTGTCATGAAAATCACCATTACTCATAGTATTATGTTCAAGAAATCTAAGACTTGGTATTGAACTGTTCTATTAATTGGTATAGATACATGATTATAATGATCCTATTGAATTTATACCTCTAGATGGGACTCCATTCTGCAAGCTTTATATTATAGGTATACTCTTAATTATTATTATTTTCAGCAATGTGTGATTTCCAATACCTACCAGTATACAGGGAATCTTCAGGTGAACCTTTGCAATGTCTTATTGATAAAATTATGCCTGATGGTGGAGATGATTTAAACTTCATAACGTAAGTACTTTGAGCATCAAATTGAATTCAGATTTGACACACTGATTTCATTCACTAGCAACCTATTAAATTAGAAACAGATTGTGAGAAAATTTATTGTATGTGCCTTATACCAGGACTGGATAGAGTAGAGGTCTATTACCCAGTAGTGATAGTACCTATACATATTATAATAGTGATAGAATTTTTAGTAATGTAATTAGTGTCATTACATTATCTTCATTTGAATCCAAATTAAATTAATTAACTTGCAATGAAGTATCTTTTTGTCACAAAAAATGTCATTGTTTCAGAGGAGAGTCTCCGTTATTCATAGTGCCTGCACATTTCACAAGATTTGACAAGCCTATAAACTACACATACACAGACAAGAGATATCCAGACAAAAGTGGATCCCCAGACAGAGAGGACGAGTTCCACAACAAGTCGCGGTCTGAGCGTGGACGGCCTCTGGGGCATTGGTGGAGGTTTAATTTAACTGCTGATATCCCAACGAAACCTGATGAATGTTATATCAAAATCAGGGATAGTAGATATGAATACAATCCTATGTTAAAAAATGAATTTGAGATTATTAAAAAGGTAAGTTATAATACAAAAGAACCATTTATTTATACTATATACATAACTTTTGCCTGAATGGCAACTCTTTATTACTTGGCAAAATATATTTTTTTTATAAATGATTATGTCCATAGTTTTTTTTTTTTTTTTTTTTTTTTTTATAGTAGATAGGCTTGCGTTTGACCGCCATCCCGCCTGATGTTAAGCGAAGATGCGGTCTACGGTGGAGCACGCTCGCCTAGAAGAAACCGATTCACTCGCGACTTGAAGGTACCCAGACTATATTCATTGGGGAACACCCACTCGGGCAGCTGATTCCAATGTCTAGCGGTACGCACGAAAAAGGACAAAGTAAAAGTAAAAGTTGTGAGAAGAATAAACTTCCAATTTTAGCAGAGTAACCTAGTATATTAATACATGTAACAATAATATGTATTTACATCTGGTATCAATGATTTTGTAATATTCATAATTTTCAACTTATTGCAGTGCTTTGATGAGAGACCAATATGGTCTTTGAATAGACTCAAATATGAAATCAAATTGCGACTAAGTTCCCTCAAGATATTAATACCATGCATTGCTGTGTTCATGAAAGATGGACCCTGGAAGAGTTTGTGGGTGAGATACGGCTTCGATCCGCG
The DNA here is from genome assembly GCA_905404145.2 of Biston betularia. Lineage (NCBI taxonomy): Eukaryota > Metazoa > Arthropoda > Insecta > Lepidoptera > Geometridae > Biston > Biston betularia. Next base: position 4,209,842 of record FR989863.1, read on the forward strand.
GAAGGAGCCTTCAGCTAGAATGTACCAGACACTGGACTTTAGGTTAAGGCATCAAGGTTGGTTTTATACTGTAAAACACCACACTGTAGACGGTTAGATACTCTATTCTGAAGAAATTGTGATTACTAAATGGTTTATGACATAGTAAACATGTAATTATATATATATATATTTATGATGTTATGATAGGATATTTTTGTTAAAACTGAACTGAGCGTTGCGCGATTGCGTCCCGAATTTAAATCCTCGTAAACTCTTGACTCAATGTGATTCAAAGTTTGCAGTCAGTGGATAGCTGTACTAAGCTAGGCAAAAGTTATCCGTTGCCACCCCTGTATAGGCTACCAACTACTCAAGACGGCAAAGTATTGTGCTACTGACTTGTGCAGTTCAAAAAGGCATGACAATTGACGACAAAAACTTTCGTAAGGGATGAATTCCTTTTATCAGATTAAAAAAATTATACAAAAATGTATCAGCATCCCATCATCCCCATATCGGATGTAAGCGTAAACTAAAAGTATAATTTTTTTTTCAAATTAAATATTATTACAGTCGTTCTTATACAATATAACCCACCAGTAAACCTCGTCGAGGTCAATAAAAAATGGTAAAGTGTTATATTTTTTCATTCTTAGATCTTATCTTTTATATTTTAGGTAGTTATCCTAAACTTGACGAAAGTTTTTCGCAAATTGTCACGCTGGGAGCTTCTGAACGGCGTATGACATCATGATCCTGTTGCAGCCGGCGTATATTCGATGGTGATGACGCGGGAGCAAGTGGTACACTACAAGAGCGCGGACCGCGTGCGACACGCGCCGAGCAAGTCGCGGGCCGCGCTTCCGCAGACAGACGTCTCCGAGGGCGCCGTGCTCTACCGCCCGGGAATAGTACCCGCGCAGCGACAGATATTCTACCAGGTAAAGGGTGAACGTACTAAAGAAGTACGCATAATATACTGAAAAGAGATCTATTTCTCGTTTCATTCGATTTTTACATCATACCCTATGCATACCATCTTTATAAAGTACTAAAATGTAGATGAAGAAGTGAAGCTCAGTGGTTAACGCGGTCGGTTCGCATGCCGAAGGTCGTGAGTTCAAACTCCAACAATGAGCTTGAGCTGCCGGTGAAGGAAAACCTCGTGAGGAAACCATAGCATGGTGGTAGGGTATTTTCTAGTATCCGAGTTGAAAATCTGCCGCCAAGCATCTAACGGTGTGTTCCGGCAGCCTCACTTGAGAGCCAGTTCCATTCCAGGCTAGGTGTGCTTTACCATCTTTGACCACACCGTCACTTAACATCACGTGAGCTGTGGTCAAACACCTAACCTGTCAACCATAAAAAGTCCTGTTGTTTTCCGTAGTTATGCGACGTGCAGCTCCCCGAAATAGAGAGCATCCTAGCCGCGGAGCCAGCGCAGGAATGCCACGAGAAGTTGGGCTGGCTGCCGCCGCTCGCGGCCGAGAGCTGCCGAGACGTCATCTTCAAGTCGGTTAAACAGACACTTCTTGCCTCGCATAACGCTGACCTTAAGTTCGATGTAAGATACGTTTTTATTGTAGCAAGCATATATAAAATGAGGGCCAAGCAGCGATGCGATTAGACATACAACCCTGTCCTGATGTCGAGATTTTTAACGATCATAACCATAACTTTGAGATTTGAAATTATAAATTCGATGTGTTTTTTGTCATATAAGTTGGTTTTTTTTTGATACGAAATTGGTTCGCGTATTACCACGTCCTGCCTGATTTTAAGCAGGATGCAGTAAAAGATTAAGCACGCTTACCTAGAAAAAAACATGTTTACTCTAGATTTGAAGACACCCAAATTGTACTTCGCGGGGAAAACAGACGCCATCAGAGAGTTCCACATCCTCACTGTGCGTGTGAAGAATGTGGAATTGAAGCGTTTGGTCCGTACGTGGGGAATGTGCACCATGTATGGATGGCGCTTAGGCCTTGTCTGCCTAGCCGTCCGGTAATAGAAAGGAGCTGGTGGAACCAAATTAGGAAATTCCAAGGCGCACTCTCCTCAAAAGTTATAAGACCAGTACAATATTCTATTATTTTGTCAGGTGGGTGACGGTGGCAGCAGTGACGAAGATTCCCGAAGCTCTGGCGACGATATCACGAATGAAATGGATGAAACTATATAATAAACTACAGCCCACTAATCTGTTCGTATCATTTTATATTTCACTTGTCTTATAATTATTTATTATGCATTTAATCACATAAAACCGAGATTAGTTAGCGTTCATTTGTCATGATGTGCGTACGTGCCTTTTATAACACCCCAATAGTAAGGAATCCGATAGCTCCGGATCCCTTATAAACCACAAACACGCAATGCGACATGATAGATAGATTTTAAGCCAGATTTGGTTATTAATTAATAAGCTGTGTCAAATTAGTTTAACTTAAGTTCTCATCACTGTTGGAACAGGAACGACTGTTAAGCGGAAATAAACTAGATATATACCTTAAACATCGATCTTAGTCACACAAATGTTAGTCCTGAGTGGGAATCGAACCCACGCCCTTCAGCTCTCGAAGCAGACATACTACCAATGAACCAATAGGGCTATCTACTTACATTTTACTTAAGTAATTCTTGGGAAAACACCTGAATTATTGCTTCATACAATGTGTGTTATCGTTCAGGATATTTATGACGACTCGGTCATTATCTTTGTGTAGTTAGGTACCGATTTTGTGGTAGATATTTTATCGGATTAGTGGCACGCGTTCACGCCCGCACGCGGAGTGCCCTCACAAGGTTGCTGATTTGTACTTTGATTATCATGAAAATAATAATCAATTTTATCAGATCCTGGTATTTCTCAACCGATAAGTTTTACTTTTTAAACATCTGGGTTAAAGTGACATCAATACAAAATCCAAAGGAATGACATGATGCTAGGATACAGTAGAACATTGAAGTGTTTTTTTTAATACGGGTAAGTCCGCGTTTGACCTCTAACTCGCCTGATGGCAAGCGACGATGTGGTCGAAGATGGAGCACGCAGACTTAGAAGATACCTATTCACTCCAATCTTGAAAAGATCTAGATTATATCTGTCAGGAAACAGGAGCCGGCAGCTTTTTCATTCCTGATGTTTTGTTCTATTGAATTTATGTGGAATGACATTCTCTATGCCAATATCTGGTTTAAAACCGCGACGAGATTTGTTCGCGTCCGTTTTGAACTATCTAAATATACTTTACTGAACTTATAACGTTCGTACGTTATCTCGTGTGAAAGAATCAGGGCCCTGGTGACCTAAACAGACGTGCATGACGTGCCTGTATCAACGAAATGTTTCCTTCTTTGCTGGTAGAACACCATACTCTTTATTCTGTTATTTCATGTTTTGTGTGAAAGAGAAGATGTCTGAGGAAAAGTGTGAGTGTGTGTGTTGCGTCTGTGCTTCTGTAACTTGGCCTTTTAGATAGACTCTTGACTCTATGGCTCTTTTATCGAGGACATCGGTAATGTAAATAAACAATAACAAACAGTGAGCCTAATGAGCATGTAGCGATAAAATCGCCACTTCTAGCTAGTATTGGAAGTGGCGGCTTTATCGCTTTATATTTTTTAACTATGTACTTGTATCAATGATTAAGCTGTTAAACTAATTTAGATTTAGTTTTATGGTTGAAGGTTTGACCACAGCTCACCTGATGTTAAGTGACGGTGCAGTCGAACATGGTAAACACACATAGCCTGGAATGGTGGCTCTAAGTGAGGCTGCCGAAATACCGATAGGTGCTTGGCGACAGATTTTCAACTTGAGGGTGGCCTGTCGAGTACTAGAATGTACCACCATGCTATCGTTTCTTCACGATGTTTTCCTTCACAGGCAGCTCAAGCTCATTGATGGAGCTTCAACCCACACCTTTCGGCGTGTGAACCGTCCTCGATAACCACTAGGCTATCATCGCTACAAAAAACTATAGGAACTATTACTTATAAGGGGCCATTCATAAATTACGTCACACGAATTTCGTGATTTTTTGAGCCCCCGTCATTGTCACAGCTGGTCACTTTTGTGAGCCTCCCTGCCTAGTGTGACATCACGGATTTATATATAATATTTTGCAATTTTACATTTAGAAATGTATGAAATTAGATATAAAATATTATATGTATTTTGAAAAAAATTAAAAATGTTACAAAATTTGGGTCCCTCTTGTCACACTTCGTCGACCCCCTCCCTCTCCCTTAATAACGTGTGACGCAATTTAAGGATGGCCCCTAAGTATAATTGATTTTTTTAGACATTACGGAAGTTCATTATGAGTAGTAAATTTTCAAGTTAGGTAAATATTTAAATTAGATCCTCGTCATTGCTGTTTTAAGCAGAAATACACTAAAATAAATTTCTTGATGATTACTTGCAACATTTAATCTTGAAAAAAAAATGCAGTGAAATCATTCTTAAAATACACTCTTACTCTCCTACCCTTGAATCGATGTAAGGTCGTAAGTTTCGAGCTATTTGATCTGAACATTTTCGGTTTCAATCAAGATCCGGCATAGCAACTTTATCGACACTGCTTATCGACATTTCTTTAATGACATTGCATAATACGACTATTTATAATGAATTTGTGAATAGGTAAGTAATTAATGTATAACATAGCGCTACATATACGTATCGCCCTTCTGTGAGTCAAACGTACGTAGGTACTCGTAATAGATATTGGTGTTGTTTCACAATGATTTTGGACTTTATTCTTTGTTACTTTGTCATCGACAGACGGGTAGAGTAACCAACCGACCGGATTTGTTCAGACAGTGTAGGGAATTATGTTTGGATTTTGTCTAATATTCTATTTGGATTATCGATTATAAATATATATCGATCGTAAGCAGCTTTGCTTAGTTTGGGGCTATATGACGCTGTGAGTAATTTATAGAATAAGATAATTTATAGAATATTTAAAATCGTATAGGTGTTTGACCACAGCTCACCGGATGTTAAGAGACGGTGAGATGCGCGTAAACGACCACAGATGCTGCGGACCATCCGATCTGGCTTCGGATGGGTGAGTTTATATGACTTTTCTTTTTGAGCGCTACCGTGGGTCCGATGTCATGTCAAATTGTAGTTTTAGTTGTTTATTGTATTCTTCTATAACAACAACCGGCAATTTATGTCGGAGACTTTCAGGCGGCATATTAACTCTGACACTAGGGCTAGGCCAGTCAGCCTGTATGACCTTATTTTTGGTTGAAAAATAAAATGAATAAAATAACATTTCACACAGTGCCCCAAACTAAGCAAAGCTAGTAGTATGGAAACCAGATGTCCCTATTTCAAATTTCGAGATGGTAACCTTAAACATACATAGATATTAGTTACTTCAGTTATCACCGCCGTTGTTTGTCAAACGCCATATAGTCGTAAATACACATAAAAAATAAAAAAAATAAACAAGGAAGTTTGTTTGTCATCAAAAGTGCGTCACGCACGAGTGATGGTGAGCGCTCATTTGCATATGACACCTCTGCACTTTCCACGTCTAACGTATGTAAGGTACCTCAAGAGTTGTTATTTAAAATATTATTGAAAATTGTCGCGACTTTGTTCCATGTAAAAAAGAGGAGTCTTTACGTAGGTACAACAAAAAAAATATGTTTGTACATCAAAAGCTAAAAAAAATGTCCTCACTGAAAAACCTTTACTCGTGAAACGTTTTTGTGTTGGTAATGAGGCAAAATTATATTTTTAGGATTCTGTACGACTAAACCGAGGAATCTTTGTCATTGTCAATTTGTACTATGCAACAGTACCTACTTGTAATATGAAACTGAAATACATTTTTTTATGAGTAGTAGCTTACGAGATAATATACTCGAGTAGGTACATAGGTTTTGAAGTTAAATACAACAAAATATTAAAAAAAAAACAACATGGCCGTATCGTTTTTTTAAAAAAAGAAACGTCCCTAAGAAACACGAGCGCTTAGCAGTTTTTTTTTTAATTTTAATGAAATAAGTACTTTATACGTCACGTGATTTAATTCTTGGGTTAAATAATAAAGGATTTAGGTATACCTACCTAAAAAAAGGTGCCTGCACTTTTCTAAGTAAGGACCTACATAATAATGGGTTTATAAAAACCTTATTCCAAACTAAGCATAGCATTAATATATATTATGTATTTACAAAAGATTGTTTTAGTTATTGCTGAAATGCTAAAGAAAAACATACAATGACTATGTTGGTTTGTTCTTCTGTCATTACTCTTATTATCTTTTCTGATTTTGGCATCGCATTTTTAATGTCAATACGATGTTTTCGAGTTTGAAAAATTCAGTTATAACTAGTAAAATTCACACAAAGCGAATTCACACATAGTGGTGATTTTACTACAAGTTTCGATGGAGTTTTGGAAGTAACATGAAAACTGTCACTTTCCCACGCGCACGCGGTTATTTTGGCACTCTATGAATAAAAAACTACTATATTTGTATGCAACAATACAAAGAAAAAAAAAACGAATTTTGGAATATAATTCAATGTGGCGAGATGATCTTTTCGCGTTCCCGCCAAAACTCCATTATTTTATTATGCAAAAAGAAACAAAGGCAGACAATGGAACGGGCGTTTGTCACCCATCTCTCGTTACAAAAATACTGTTCCTATATACAGTAGGTAGGTACTTACAGAGTAAGTATGTATAACAATTAAGTTGGTCTTTGTTGGAGGCATTCGTGGGGTATCTTTATGAAGAATGAGTCATGTTATGTAGATATGAAGTAAACATCGCAATGCAGCTGCTCTCTTGTACTTTCTGGACTTTGGACGGCCTTACAACGACAGTTATTTATAATGGTATCTAATGCTTATTTATAATTCAATAGCAATGATTTTGTGGTTAGCTTCGTTGGTTCATACGACGGAGGGTGTGGGTTCAACCCCCAACAATGAGCTTGACTTGCTGTTGTAGCAAAACATCGCGAGAAATCCATAGCATGGTGGTAAAACTTTATAATTATTATCCTTAGTTTAAAAACCTTTCGCCAAGTGTGTTTCGGCAGCCTCACTTGAAAGTTAGTTTCATTACACCGACATCAGGTGAGTAGTGGTCAAATACCTAGCCTGTCATGTTAAAAAAAATGTATAGAAAATTAGATTTAAAAAAATTAATACCTAGTTTACCTACAGAAAGTTGATATTTAACAACCTACAGAAAATCTATGTATTAGTTATAAGGTTCTTCGTAGATATTTTTTCTCATCAAACGAATGATTCCCAAATAGATAAAATCCAAGTTTCCAGTCAGATTTGTGTACCTATTTACGCACTGCTCCAATGAAACAGCGATGTTTCAGAGTAAACGAAAACATCATCGATGGATAAATTTTTTAGATTTTTGTTGATTTTAAAAAAAAATTAAAAATCGCTTAATCGTATTCGATATTTTTTTTATTAGATCATCTCTGATTTATCAAGCAAAAAAATAATTATCAAAATCGATTCATAATTGTCGGAATAATCGCGTAACATACATAAAAAAAACCGTATTGAGAACCTTGTCTTTTTTGAGTCGGTTAAAAACATAGTTCAGATTGTCGCTGCATTGGTGCATTGTTACTCTGAGACGTTTGGAAATAATAGCCCTGCAATTTCGACTATTGTTTCACACACAGCTTATGGGCAGAATAATGACTATAACATCAGCGCTAACATAAGTATCAAGTAGTTCCTAGTGGTTTAAATGTACTCGGACTTTAACATTGAAATAAGTTTTTGAAAGGTTCCATCCCCTTGCGGCTGAAAGGCTGGTCGAGGCGCAATGCGCGCGCCCTATCTAGTCTATATAAGTGTTGAGAAGTTGCGCGCGCGCACACTCGCTCGCGCCTCTCTCGCCGCACGACCGCGACCGAACCGCGTCTACCCTTTGTCCGTCTACCGGCGCGTACGACGCGCGAGTTATTTACTAGTGAGGTTAGTGCGAAAAACGATTTTCTTTTTTCCCTTGTGAAATATGACGCCTGCGCATCCTTCAGTTTAAATTGCGCTCATGTGTTCGATGTGCTCTTTGTGTTACATAGACATTTGGCGTATTTAATCATGTTTTATCTAGTTATTATGTTCTTAAGTTGTCAGTGAAATTTTAATCGTTATCCTGATTGATAAGGTGTAATTCAGTTCCTATGTATTTTTGATAAAAGTGAAAAATTGATTGCTTGATCTATACTATTATAAGGAGGATAGATTTGATTGTTGGTTTGTTTGTTTTGAATAGGATCTGAAACTACTGGACCGATTTCAAAAATTCTTTCACCGTTGGGAAGCTACACTATCCCCGGGTGACATAGGCTTTTTATCCCTGTATTCTCACGGGAATGGGAACTACGCAGGTGAAACCGCGAGGCGTCCGCTAGTGTTAGATAATTATGTCAGCGGCCCAGAGCCTCGCTCCGGTACTTCGAGGAGCTGGGTTGGCTCGGGTAGATGCTGATAGAGGGATACGTACATATTGTACATGTGTAATACACCCCAAGCGGGACGTCAGTCGCCCCCATTTCTATTAGCAATAAGAATAAGAATGTTAGATACGAGTAACAATGTTAATGTTTATTTTTCCTTTACGCAAAAATGTTAATTTAACATTGACTAATTCTTTGTTCTCGCACTGAAAAGTAGGTCAATGTTTCTAAAGTAGATATGTATGTGCAAACTTTATGAATCAATAAAATCGATGGGCATATTTTAAACTTGTATATTGATAGTTGTACGAGTTTAATATATGCCCATTTTTTAATATAAACAACACCGATAAGGCGGCCTTTGCTCCGCCAAGTAAAATAAAACTTGCTTTACTGTAGATAAGCTGTTGACTTAAATCCAGAATTTATCTCGCACACAAAATAACATGTGTTCGATTTGAAGTTGACATATTTTTTGGATATTATTAAATGTTTAATTATGCAAAATATGGTCAATTTAAATTATCCAGGACACTAAACAGTAACAGCGGAATATTTTCTAATATTAAACAAATTGTCTGTACGTTATAAAGGGTTATCAGTTTTGTGTACTATTCCGAAAGGATAGAAGAAGCTTTGTACTTATCATTATGAACAAATTTTACTTTGGATACGACTCTGAAATCGTGAAAAAATCTGCTGTTCCATTGAAAACGTACGTTCACCGTTGACAGCTGTTTTTTTTTGTATTTTAGAGCTGTGCCCATACCTACTGTAAATAATTCATAATGATAGGTAGATACAATAATTCCCTTTTCGGCTTAGTACACCCTAAGCTTATAACCCTTTACAATAAATAATTTTCTTTTTGTACAGTTGGGTAAAAAAACTTCTCGCATGTACCTACATATCGTATAGCGCTACCTACATGTATATACGTATAATACACGACATATAGATACATATATATAGTATAAGAATAACTATGATTATTGCAATGCGGGCAAAGACTAGGAAGCATAATTACGTACGATACATATTGCTTACTTAGTCCTGCATTCTCATTACTTTGACGATAGAGAAACAGTCAAAAACTATTACTTTAAATGTCAAAACAAGCGATTTATTTAGAGCATTGACAACTCGTGCTGGGTGACTGAACCTCAGATAAAGTATTGATAAAGCCGCAGATTACGGTGGCAGTTACTACGTGCCGCCACAGAATGCGCGATAGTAGCCACGATAATAAAACAATGCAATTGCCCATACGAATTACGAACTCGCGTCTCAAGTACTTACATTATCCAATTTGTGTACACTGTACGTACTTAATACTATAATGAGGTATTATTCTGGATATATATTTACGTATTTACCTAGATTAAATATACTTTTCTATTTATGTATGTAACATTTGCACGCAAGAAAATGTAGCTGGTACCTATCTACATTCTACGTGTTTATCTTTTTATTCAAGTACGTAGAATAGTCGGTAAACAATGAATGTGCATGTTGTGTTTACTTGGCCAATTTGATTTGGGATTTCTCTATCTTGATTGAGTAAGGGACAAATCGATTACTCGTCGAGTTAATTGAAGAGGACTAATTTTATATGTTTAATTCTTCCTTAGTTGATTCCTCCCAAAAGCGACATCGCGACAGTTTTGCCTTGATTTGATCTTGATGATGACTTTCCTATAAAATTTCATAAAGATGGGGCAACGGTTCGTAAGTTATTGTCAATTGAAGATTATACATACAAACTTATATCATACTAGCAGCTCGCCCCGGCTTCGCAGGGGAAAACAAAACTCGATTAACATTATAAATATAGCCTATGTCACTCAGTGATAATGTAGCATTCTAACGATGAAAGAATTATTCAGATCGGTCCTGTAGTTTCGGAGTCTATTCAATAAAAACAAACAAACAAAAAATCAAATATGTCCTCTTTATATTAGTGTAGATAATGTCAAAATCATAACACATGCCAATAAAATATAAACGATGATGCTTCGCTTTGTTCGGTCATAAATAATGCGATTATGTTTTATGTTGTTTTGTAAAAATTTATACAAATTCTAACAAAGAAGTCTCACTGTGCGTCTAATGCTAGATCTCTTGTAGGTACATTCCTTATTATAATTGCGTTCGTTGTTCAATAATGCGTAAATAGCATATTTTATACTGGCACGTGTCTGCTTGCATGCTTTGAATCAGAAAGTACCTAGCCGTTGTTTTGCGGCCAGTGTCGTCGCTGGGCTCGAATAACTTACTAAAGATGTTATCTACACAAAGGCCACATGCTCAAAAACATTCTTATTTTGGTACTAGACAGCATCCCGCAATTACATCCTCTGCGGATGTTTTTTTTACATAATTGTTTAACAACAATCATTAAACAATAACTTTGGGCGCAATTTTGCATATAATTCACACTGTACAACTGGTCAGTCAGCCTATACGAACTTACTATATTCACTGCGGTAATGCCATAGGTTCCGTGAGATTGTAACATTAGATCTAATAACTAAACAACAAAAAATCTTTTCGATCCGTTTCGTCGCTCCGCGTCGTAATAGAGGAATAAACAGTCCTACAGACACACGCAATTTGCAATTATAATAATATCTTGGTAACGATTACATTTTAATTTTGTCTGGATCTCGTAACTATTGTGAAATGAAGATAAAGTCGATTCCAGTGAACTAAAAAATGTATTCATTTTACCTGTTACTCTAAGTAAGTACATATGTACGGTGTAAGATTACTGTGTAATCGACGTATTGCACCCGGTCCATTACCGTGAGATATTAACCTATGACTTAGTAGTATAACACATTGTTTAAAACATAGTAACATGCTCACTTGAGTTACTTTAGTAGCTTTAGAACAACTTAGTAAGTATGTAAAGATTCGTCATTCTCCATCCAGCACGGAATTGGCTCTTTTTACAGTACACAGTTTTGAGGATCGTAGCCTATATAGAAATATTGAGAATGATAGATGCAAGGAAAATACTGTCGTAGATTTTAACCTTAAATATATAGATACTATCCATACTCTAGTGCATTTGATTCGTCTGAAACCAGCACGTGTGGCGAGTCTTTGCCGCGTGTCTGGAATCCGCAACTAGGCCTTGCCTTGCGGCCAGTGTCACCTCAGATCGCTCCACTGAGGAAGTAGGAATATTAACAGGACGATACGAGTTCAAATTAATTAATTTTTACGTGAAAACTTACTAGTTTTTTGTTGCAAATAATACAATATTTTACCTTTTTATTAAGTTCCAAAAAAATGGTGTAGAACGAACGTTATTTGTCATTGTCTGAGTAATTTAGTGGGTTATTTCACTAATATTGCCTCGCGGTTCCATCTTCTTGGATGCACATTTAATTATTGTTCTATGATACTATGATTTATTCCATGGAATTAATTTTGAGTGTGACATAAAATGAACCTTATAGGTACTTAAGTTACTTCGTGGTATAAAAATAATACATTAGCATTACACAAATCGGTTCTACAAATTGTTTCCTTCCTGATTGAGTTTGTCGATTGATCATGGCGATGCGACAGTGAAACGTATCGCGGCTATAGGATGTAGAATATATAAATCAATCACGTTTTATTTATTTATTTTAGGAGTCGCTTCCCGTTTTCTTGATATTTCTGAAACGAGAATTGACAACGGTTTTGCTTGTAGTCGTAAACAAATATTTTTATCAAGTGAGGAGTTAGGTCATTCGCCTGGTACCATTACTTATCAATGGCGTTTAGTATCTATTCTAAATTTTAACAGTACTGTGCGGGAAATGTACAAATAAATGCAATATAATCATACAATTAATTAATTGAAAAATTCAACTAAAAATACTACTAAGTGTCAAACTTTTAAAAACAGCATACTAAATAACTAAATACAAACACAATGAGATGATACCCCTTTTTTATATAAGTGTGTGATTATGATCTTTCTTCACAGGCTGTGAATGAGCAAGATGAGTTCGAGCGAGTTCAGACTAGAGCGAAGCGTGGAGCTCTCGGCCGAGACCAAAGCCCTGGCCGAGTCGGAGCTTCGCGAGACCCCGGAGAGGGTCCGCGAAGCGTTGGAGAGACTGCGCGAGCTCCTGAAGGAGACCAAGGACCTGTGCTTCGGAGACGATGACGAACTGCTCACCATTTTCCTGAGGCCTTGCAAGTGGTATCCGGAAAGCGCCCTAGCACTCGTGAGTTACTTTACCCTCATCATCATCATCAGCCTATATTAGTCCACTGCTGGACATAGGCCTCTCCCAAGACACGCCACTCAGCCCGATCTTCGGCTTTTCGCTTCCATCCACCGCCAGCTGTCCTACGTATATCGTCACTCCATCGAGTCTCAGGGCGTCCTACGCTACGCTTGCCAATACGCGGTCTCCACTCTAGAACACGTAGAACTCTACTTTACCCTATTTTTCGCTAACTAGTAGTGCCTCGCGGTTTCACCCCGCTATCCTACATAAACCGTATTTTATTCTGAATGTAAAGTAGACGTTTAAATATATAACAATTGATTTCAACTGGTTTTAGTTGGTATGAGAGATGATTGATATGAGACTTCTTTAAGTTTTCTTGTGTATATGGGTTTTACCTTTTTTAGCTATTATGACTCAGTAAAATTGTGCTAATTTGTTTACATTTCCAAGTGAGCGAGAATAGTTGACGAGACTTGATCTATAAAAAAAAAAAACTAATATAATTTCTATGAAACAGCTATTTTTATCTGTGTTACATAATAGTAATTTTTCTACTAATTCTATAGCAAAGAGTACAAAACAGTACACGACGACATTTTCCCGATCCATGATATGAAATATCTATTATATAAACAAATTAACCTTTCTAATGCTAACTACATATGTCGAAAGATTGATGAATGCATAATTTCGCCAACATGAATAAAGGTAGGTATGTCCTAACTGAAGCAATTTCTTACCAAATAAGAAAACGTAATTGTATACGGGCGATATGATTTTGCAAAACGACTAACATACTTTCAACTGTAATAAGCAAGCTTGTCATAATTAATTAATTAATTTACCATTAGAATTTTTTGAACGCCTGCCATATAGGAAATCATTTTGTCGGATAGATTGTACCTAATACATATAAATTTCACATAGCGCGTGCCATCTAGTCCTAAACGAAAATGTTTGTCCCGGGTGGAAATCGAACCCTCACAAAGACAGAGCTACTAGCGACTGTAGTCCCAATATTAATTTTAATGTTACCTAACCTACTTTATGGCATTTATGAAGCAAGCTATTTAATATACAACAATATTTTTATTTCAATATTTATCTACATCTACACGAATATTATAAAGAGAAAAGATTTGTGTTTTTGGATTTTTGTATGTTTGTTACGAATAAATTCAAAAATTACTGGACCGATTTACAAATAATTCTTTCACTATTGGGAAGGTACACTATCCCCTGGTGGCACAGGCTACTTTTAGTCTCTGTATTCCCATGGGAACGGGAACAACGCGGGTGAAACCGCGAGGCGTCCGCTATTGTCGATAAGAAAAAAAATCAGAACAACTTTCGTGGCTGTAATTCTATCGTACATCGCAACTATTTACTACAATATTTGAACGTGGCAGCTACCGTTGTATTTTCTCAATAAGACTGATTGCTTGCCATAAATAATTTGCTGCCTAATTTTCCTACTTTAACAGATAAATCGTTTGTATTATAGGTTATATTTAGTTGCCTAAATGAAGCTTAACTTATGAACTTTCTCCAGGGCGATAATGTAGGCTGTGCTAAACGACTCGCTGCGTCGCGCATCGCAGTGATGATTTGATAAAGGTTAAATCACATTACAAAACGTTTCTTTCTCATCAGCTTCTATGTCGCTAAGCAATAGCTTCTTTATTATCTTTGTAAAAGGAATGTAATTGTTACTATTGGCCTTTAATCGTAACGCGCATGCAGGTCGTGTTGTTACAGCCCAGTTAATTTGCGTAACTTCTTACACTTAATGTTGATTTCGACAGTTTGTATTAGGGGAACGGCCAAGTATTTCGGTCGTCCTAGACCTCGCCGATTATGGTTATTACAAGAGGGATCGTTGGCCAGATGACGATTATTATGTGCTTTAGATAAACGTGTGATTTGCTTCAAATTGTGGCTAATGAGAAACAAATGAAGTTTATCTTGCATGAATGTTGTAAGGTTAATTTTGTCTTTAGTTATTCTTTTGTTTCTTGAATGGCATAAATAACCGGATTGTGCTAATCTTTCAAGTATATGTATTAAATACATGTTACCATAAACATGCTTTAAATTATTTTTTAATTTGACAATATATTTTGTATTGACATATTTGTATATCGAGTATATGGCGTGCATAAAAATAGACGTAAATTAAGTTGACAAAAACTCAAATATATTTATGTATTCAAATATATTTACAAAATAACAATGATGTGATAAAAATAAATTAGGTTCTAAGAATACAGAACTTTTAAAATGTTGTCTATTTTCTTTCGGATGTTACGATCTAGTTTTGACATGAATAGGTGGTTTTTAAATACCTACGTGATGTTATTCGCAAAAAATTTAAAAACCTAATTTTCATAACGCCAATAATAGCCTTTGCAAGCGGCTTCGTTCACGTTACTATAGATTTTTTAAATGCCTCAGGATAAGTACTTTTTTCGAGACAAAAGGTAGAGATACCCTATATTATTTTTTGCACCCATGACAACGTGCATGCAAAGTTTCATAATTGTCGCTTAAGTAGATACATTCATATTTATAAAATATATGTTAGTATTCACTAGGTAAATAACCTGTAAAAAACCTTAGAGATCTATAAATTATGGTATAAAGACTTTGACCAGCTTGATACATTATGACCCCTACCCTTCCCACAATGAGAAGAGCTCAATTGTGGTATAGCTTAAACAACATTACTTACTTACTACTTTTTGGGCAGTAGGGTAAAAACGAAGATGGATAAAAAACCTAGGTATTGTTTGATAGAAGTCATCACGATGCTATGATTTGTATTTATTACACGAAAAAATACGTGTTACGATCAATTTGCCTTGCCAATATAATTATAATAAAATGAGTTCTTTAAGATTCCACGTCTGTTTGACATTGGACCGAATTAAGGATGTTTATATTATATTTGAGGATAGCTGCTGCGCTAATACGGTGATTTTAATCTATGTTTTTGTAGCGATGATATCCCAGTGGTTAGCGCGGTCGGTTCACACGTCGAAAGGCGTGAGTTCAAGCTCTAACAATGAGCTTGAGCTGACGGTGAAGGAAAATTTCGTGAGGAAACCATAGTGGCGGTAGGGTAGCTTCTAGTACTCGACTGTTGAAAATGTGCCGCCAAGCACCTAACGGTGTGTTCCGGTAGCCTCCCTTGAGAGTCAGTTCCATTCCAGGGTAGGTGTATTTACCATCTTCAACTACACCGTCACTTAACAAAGGGTGAGCTGGGTGTCAAAAGTTTTCCTATGGCTGAAATGATGATGATGATGATACGTTACCTAATTGATAGAAATAGATATAGATGTAAGATTGATGTTGGAGTTTTGGCGGGAACGCGGGAAGAGTCGTGTCGCTCCGTCGTATTTTTTTTTCAAAACTAGTGTTTTGTCGAGTGTTTATGCATAAAAATGGTGGTGTTTTGTTCATAAAATGCCGAATTACAAGCGCGAGAGTGGGAAAATGATATAATGTGGTGAAACATGACTTTTCGTGGTGCTTCCAAAACTCCATCGAAGCTTTATAGTAAAGTCACCACTACTTTACTAAAGCATGACTGGACTTGACTGGCACAGACTGGACTTTGACTATAACTAGCTACGAGGACACTTATTTAACTATTGAAACTTGAAAATATATAAATACTTGACACTGGCAAATGCTAAAACGCGACGCCAAAACCAAAGAAAAAAAAAATATATTGATGTTTTATTGCATTGGGATGTTTTATTGTATTGTGTATAAAGAAAAAATCGTTTAATGGCCTCTAAGTTATCGTTTCGCATAGCGCATCGTGTTTCTTGTGTCCGGTTGTGTAACAACATGCACTGCGTAGTTGATAGCTTATACAAATATACACAAACTTATGGAAACGTATTTGTTTACCTATTAGTTCCTATGTCGAATGACATTGGTCCACTCGTCTTTGAAATCCGATCGATGCACGAAGTAAAGAATATATCTACTTATATAATTTCTGTACGTATCTATGTCGTTTAGTAATGTTTACCTAAAACTAGCTGCGCTTCGCAGTTTCATCCGCTATTCTACGTGATCCGCGTATCCAGGCTATAAACTAAGGCATTACAGCAAATGCACATACATACACACAAACACACCTTCATACATTTTTGACAGCCCTGTTGGCTCATTAGTAGTATATCTGCCTTAAGAGCTTAAGGGCGTGGATTCGATTCCCACTCAGGACAAACATTTAATGTTTTTTTTCTCTGTCTGGGTGTTCTGTATGTATTATAAGTACGCATTTCCAAAAAAAAAATGTTGTGTATTCTATCAGTTATCTGACTTCCATCACACAAGCTCTGCTTAGTTTGGGGTCAGATGGCGCTGTGTGTAATGTCCTACGATATTTATTTATTTATTTAGACACAAACTGTCGTTTACTTCGTTCCCAAGTGAACACTAAACTTTTTCGGGATAAAAAGTAGTCTATGTGTTATGAAATAAATAAATACTAGACCTATCCAAGGTGCTGTGCTTTGCTGATGGTGTACGTACCACCCACCCAAGTACGGCTAAGTCGATGCCTCAGTGTGGGAGACGCTGTAAGCAATCTATCAGCTTTTTTTAACGTACACTATTAACTCTCCTCAGTCAACATTGATGGTAAACGCGTACTACGCGTATTTACTACCGTATTGACAATTCATCATCTTTGGATTATAGGCACAACAATGAGTCTTTAAATTCATGCAGCTACCGCCATTATTGGGCAGTTGAGACTATACATCAAAGTCTCAAAGTAATGAGCGTCAAAGCAGTGATGCTCTGGACTTTGTTTTGTTACTCAAAGTCTGTGTATCGCTGCAATAGTCATGGACAGGCGTTATCTCATACCATCAGGAGAGCGTCTATTTCGTTTCATAACTTTTTACACAAAAAAAAAATGTTATGGAAAAGACAATACATAGAGTTCCCACTACCCCTGATATTAAACACTAAGTTCAAAATACATTAGTTGAAAATACTAACGACAATATATAATAATGAGTTCTGATGCGACGTTGCAAGATTCACTTACCTCTTAACGGTTAGAAGAGCTTCTCGTTTGTCTCATTACACGCTTATACGGCTGGACCAATTTTGATGAAATTTGGTATGGAGGTAGCTGACACCCTGTATTTATACAGGGTACTTTTTATCCCGAAAAAATGTAGTGGGTAACAGCGTGGGGCGCCGCTAGTTTATAATACTAGCGTGATATTGTATCACATATTACCGAGAATTTCGATAACCTAATATGGATATCGTACATGAATGAATATGCCTCTATGTATAATACTTGTACATATTATGAATACATTAGTTACACTTCCACCGCATCTTAGGCCGCTACCCCAGGTCGTATCTGTGTGAGGCAGGCTTTGTCAATTAGATACCTCCACTGAGATAAAGTTGCACTATAGATTTAAATAGTGGGTATTTATAAAATGATATTCTAAATAGAAGTCATTTCGTAAGAAGGTAATTAGGTATCTATGAAGGTGTTAACAAGGCATAAGGTTACGTGAACACAAAAATATTATGACATATTTGCTTACTTGAATGTGTGAGTCATAACGGTTATGGGATATTCATAATCTTTATTATGTTTCCGTAGAATACATCGGTGAACTGTCAGGTTTCATCCTACCTCCTTACTTAATATAACAGAGAATAAGATAATTATAGCGTTTGTTTCTGTCGTTGTTTTAGTTGTATACATGTGTAGGTTCAAATCCTGCCTTCCACAATGTTTTATCATCTTTTCTCATAAGCATCGAACGTAAAAAAAAACAGCCATAAACATCTAAATTTAAATCATCATTAATAAGTATAATAAAATAGAAAGTTTGTCTGTATGTTTTTATGTATTAGTTACTTCTTCACGTTGTAACGGCTGAATGCATTTAGATGAAATTTGGAATGTAGATAACTTATACTCTAAAGGATGACCATCTTTGACTACTCTAAATCAGGCAGGGTGTGGCCAAATACAAACCTATTTAGGAGAAAAAAACAAGGGCTGCTTTTTCCCAGACAACGTGCGTGAAACCGCGGGGAATAGCTAGTCTGTTAATGTCATTATAAATACATTATTAAATAAATTAGTAACTAGCGGCCCTAAAGAATGCCCCTTAGTTTGAGGCTAGATGGTGTTGTGCGAAATGTCCTACGAAATTGATTTCATTTAATTCATCACTAAACCTATGTCTAATGACTGATAAATAGACATTATAATGACGGCCACAATATCGAAGTCGTTACACAAACAAATAAACGTGGAATCTGCCCATCCCGTCGGAGATAAGGCAGAGCAGGCCACCGAGCCAAAGGTCACCGCACATTATCGAGCTCTCTTTTATCTAGCTGACTGTTGCTGTCAGCGGAAATCGTTAGAAATGAATGTGACACTGGGAAAATAAAGTCGGGTTAATGGGAAGTTCAAACTGATAATGGTTTATCTTAAAATACTATTAAAGCAGCTTAACCAGTCAAGTGACGTGGTTCAGCATAACAAGGAACTAATTAGGCATTTTCTTCAGTACAATTATTATAATACATTTGTAATTAATAACTTCGCTTTTTACTACATTCTTTCCGCACAGCTATACAATGAAACTTTGCGCTGGAGTGTTTACCGAAAAATACCTACAATATGAATATTTTTGAATCCAGTTTTAAGTTAGTAATCTCACTTCACAGCCAGTTCCATTCCGGACTAGGTCTACCATCTTCAACCACACCGTCACATAACATCAGGTTGAGCTGTGGTAGAAACACCTGGCCTGTTACAATAAAAAGAAGCTGTACGATAAAAACGTACATCTTACGAAGCTGATTGGCTGATATTTGACAAAAATTTAATACAAATTTACAACTAAATAAATCAATAAAGATATTAATAACTTCATTACAGAACCTAAACAAGGTCCCCGACAATATCGAGGGAATTACAAGAGGAAGGAGGACGGCTAAAAAAAAAGGAAAGAAGCTTAGTCAAGTTTGTATGGATGGATTGATGGATAGATGGATGGATGGTGAATGAATGGATGGATAGATGTTTGTTACTCTTTCACGCAAAAAACTACTGAACGGATTAGGATGAAATTTGGTATGGAGGTAGCTGACACCCTGGATTAACACGTAGGCTACTTTTTATGCCGAAAACATGTAGCGAATAACACCGCAGGGGCGCAGCTAGTTATTTATAATTTTATTGTAGGTTACAAATCAGGTATTCATATTTCTATGACACAATAACATTTGGACGACAAACTTTTGAACTATTATCACGGACAGCGCCGTGTGTCGCAGCTAGTGAACACACAGGTTGCGCGTGGTTTTGTTTACGTGCAAACAGCAGTCAGTACTTCAATAAATATTATGAGCGTGTCCAATGCCAACGGCTTCTTTGATTTAATTACACACGCAGATATCAAACATTGTGCATATGGTAACAAGCCGGACATTACACGCGAAGCGCCTATATGGCAATTATAAGCTTAGCTTTAGGAACATCTTCAATTTTTTATAGCTGTCAGACTAGGCGTTTGACCCTAGCTCGCAAGATATTAAGCGACGGTGTGGTCCAAGTATACACAATTAGCATGGAATGGAACTGGCTCAAGTCAGGCTACCAGAACATACCGTTAGGTGCTTGGCGAAAGATTTTCAATTTAAGGTTTATGGCTAGCCAGCACTAGAAAGTGCACCATGCTATGGTTTCCTCACGATGTTTTCCTTCACTAGCAATTTTCAATTTTAAAATATCATTATTTGTCCGAAATTACATAAATTGTACAATTACTTAGTGTAAGTTGATAAAACCTAGTAGTACATAAAACAATAACAAAATTTGATGTTTATCGAGCACGTAGGCTCTTAATTAACTTAAAATAATAATTAATTATAAATGAAAAGAAATAATGAGGTTGGAGAAGAATAATAATAAATATATTGCTACGTATATCATTTGGTTTAGTAAAATTAGAGTATTAAAATTAAATCCTCTACCAGCAGCTCAAGTTCACTGTTGGGGGTTGAACACACGCCCTTTTGCGTGTGAGCCGACCGCGGTAACCACTGAGCTCTGATCGCTACTAAAGTTTGAAACTGAGTGCAGTTAAACTATATAATAATACTCCTGCGTCATAGATATTGGATCGTAAAACTCTACAATTAAAAATATATGTCAATGTTATTATATAAAACGATATATCAAGGAAGCTTATACAACATACTTAGCTTACTACCGGAGTTATTGCGATAAGTTTATGCAAGTTCTTACTTAACAGCTGATCCAATGGTCATTTGTACAATAAGGTAATACATAGATGCAATAGCAATTTTGAAATTCGTTCAGGCTCATACTACGCGGTACGAAAACTTGGTACAGATTTTATGCCATACTTTGAAAAAGGAGCGCCCTATGAACTCCAATGAGACTGGCATAATTATTTTTTGGAAATAATAAAATGGCCTGATGTTCCTAGTATATGTCAGTTCAGCCTTAGATTAACAAATTTATATTTTCTATGGTAAATAATGAATCCCATATAAAATATAATACTGTAAGTACAATATTTGATACACTAAAGTTACAAGTCATACAGAACATCAATTCATAAAAAAATATAACATAACACATATTACTGTGACGTGTTTTATTGTAAGGATCTATTTTTTATTTAATGTAAAACTAATGACACAAACGATACGCTCTCTTGATGGTAAAAGATAATGCATGTTCATGACCATTGCAGCAATACACAGAACTTTGAGTAGCAAAACAAAGTCCGAGGCATCGCTGCTTTGGCGCTCATTAATTTGAGACTTTCGATGGTTAGTCTCAACAGCCCATTAATTTCACTAGCTGCAGTACCCTTCAAACGGGAACACAGTAATGTTTACACACTACTCCTTGGCGGCGGAATATCTGTTACTGCGGATGCGAACCTAGACGACTTCCTTATTGTTTCTATTGTGTTCTAATTTTTTTATTTCTAATTAATTTGCCACGATTCAATATAAAATATTTCTCACAACATTATTATGTATGGTATAGTATAGTATTTTCTAAACATTATGCACCGTGTGTAGTTGTGTACTGTGTATTGCTTAATCGTCTTTGCCTTCTGGTTGTAAAATTGGTTATTTGGTAACCGTGAACCTTTTGAACTTGTACATTTTAACTTTGAACTCTTTTACTGTTTGTTAGGTTTAATGATACTTTAAACGCTTTACTGTTCAAGAAAAAAAAACATTAGTAGTAGTAAGTGTTTGCGTATTTTATTGCAAAAAAGATACAGCATTGTTGTCAAGTCAGGGTCAAAACGCATTATTGTTTTGTATAGGAGGTATGCTAATCGTCTTATTTTTTTGAAAATTTGTATGTATTTATGTTTGTTACGTCTTCACGCTGAAGTGGCTGGATAGATTTGGATAAAATTTGGAATGAAGGTAGCTTATACCTTGGATTAACACATAAGCTAACTTTTATTCTGGAAATCTCTGGGCTTAGCTAGTAAGTAATCAAAATAGAAAATTGTTATTATGCATTTTGGTACAGTTGTACGCTTGTCCTCTTTTCTATGGTACCTATACTTTGTAGATATTTTTGACATATAATAAAAACCGACTCTATTTCACTGAGCCCAAACACGGTTAGGTTACATTGTTTTATTACGCAGTGCCATTTTCATTGGGACTATTCTAGCGACCACAAAGATCATCAAAAAGTCACAGAAAATAAAAATACAAAAATTTGTTTACTTGTATGACATATTTCTTTCAGTTATTTTGGTCTGAAAGTCAAACTAATGAACCGATTTTTATGAAATTTCTATGGGACTAATCTGGATAAAATTAAATACTTGCGGACGCCTCGCGGTTTCACCCGCGTAGTTCCCGTTTCCATGGGAATACAGGGATAAAAAGTAGCCTATGTTATCCGGGGATAGCGTAGCTTCCCAACGGTGAAAGAATTTTGAAATCGGTCCAGTAGTTTCGGAGCCTATTCAATACAAACAAACAATCAAGTCTTACCTCTTTATAATAGTATCTATAGATAGATAGATAGATAGACAAGTGTGATGTCTAACATTTCTGTGTTGTCAAAATCTCTGCCGCGAGTACCACACACGCGAACCGATTAACTATTGCAAAATATCATAGCAGTGTACAGTAACGGTATTCTAATGTTAGTAATTCAGTGAAACAATAACAATTATGGCGATTTCAAAAGCTCTGTTGCCTCATTGGTAATTGTTCTGTGCTATTGTGAACTACTTTAATAAAAAATCTGAACTCACAATACGCACTTATCTTAGAAAAGACGAGAAAGAGTGAGGTGCGTGCCATGGGCTTAGAACCCTGGACCAGCGAGCGGCGGCCTTAGCTGTTGCGAGGCCCCGGGATGATAGATCATTGTGCGGCCCTCTTTCTTTGTGTGCGTTTTAATAAAAAAATACACGTACGTACATATGATAAAGACTTTTTTCTACTTGGGTAGTTGAGGACGCGAGGCCCCTGCCAGACCGAGGCCCCGGGCGGTTGCCCTACTTGCCACCCCCTAAGGCCGCCACTGCCCAGGACCTTGTACTGTAGCTTTACTTAGAGCCTGAATGACTGTCATTTATAATCAGACGATATACAGGCTTATAGACTTGGGTAGTGCGCCGAAAGGGGCTCATTGTTGCGATGATAGCTCAGTGGTAAGCGCGGTTGGTTCGCACGGCGAAGGGCGTGGGTCCACAAATGAGCTTGAGCTGCCAGTCAAGGAAAACATCGCGAGGAAACCATAGCATGGTGCTAGGGTACTTTCTAGTCGTCGGCTAACTAGATCACCCCCAAGTTCAAAATCTGCCGCTAAGCATCAAACGGTGTGTTCCGGCTGTCTCACTTCTCACTCACTCACAAGAGCCAGTTCCATTCCAGGTTAGGTGTGTAAACCATTTTCGACAACACCGGCACTTAACATCAGATGAACTGTGGTCAAACACCTAGCCTGTCAAATGTAAAAAAAAAAGCTTAACCCTAAAATCGTAAAATAAATAAATAAATATCGTAGGACTATATACACAGCGCCATCTGGCCCCAAACTAAGCAGAGCTTAGTTCAGAGTATTTCATCCATAGTAAGAGTCATTTCTAATGAATAGTACAATAACCTTATTTCAGATAAATAACCTCATTTAAGATAAGTGTATACCGTACACCCCAAGTTTATAAGCCCAGTGACATGTCTGGGCTTACTTAATGTCAATGTCTGGTGTTATCTCATTTCATCCGGGTCATCGGTGACCCGGGTAGTAACAGACGTCCTCAACCATTGGATGTTTATGTTTGTCGCACTTCATAATTATTATGAAATGTAATTAATTAATTATCTACTTGTTTTAATTGTGCTTATATTTGCATTAAAATCATAAAGAGGCAAAGTTAGGTCAAATTGTTTGTCTGTAGTCTTGTGGAAGTTAAGTTTACTTATTTATAGAAAACATAGATTACACACACATAAGAGCTATAGTCCTTATGTGTGTGTAATGTAATAGCTGCTCTGAAATAAATAAATATACGAAACACATATATAGATATAATATATAAATTTAGAATTAAAAAAAACCGACTCCATGACCCTTTGGCCGACTAAACGCACTGCCAAATGAAATGGCGAGGTTTCGGAGCAAACGAAAATATTACCGACGTATGCAATTTTTAGAATTTTGTTAATTAATAAAAACAGCTCAATCGATTTAGATACAACTTATATGGGACCACCCCTGAAGTTTGATCTACCAAACAAAAAGAGTATCATCAAACTTGAATTATTATTGGCGGAATGTACGCATAACATACATACAAAAAAAAACATACAGTCTAATTGAGAACCTCCTTTTTTGAAGTCGGTTACCTATAAATTCCTGTAAAAATAAAGGCGTATTTAAGCCAAATATTTGTAATGACACGTATCCACACACAGATAGCTCTAATATTTATCAATGTAAGAAATACATAAAGATTAATGGATTTGGTGACGTCACATATGCAATAAATAACTAATTATATTGTACTGATAACAGTTGACTGCGGTAATGTTGATAATGAAATGATAACAAGCTTATAAGAGAGGAAGTCCTGTTAAGGTAAGTTTGTATAGGTAAGGTATGTTTAATATTGTTAAGTAGTAGGTACTAATAACTCGGCTTTTGATCATTGACAATAAGGCAACATCGACTACCGTGGAGTTAGTAAATAATTATCAATCTCGCTCTTAATAAATAAATAAATACGTGTTTTATATTCCGTGACTCAAATTTCATGAAATCCTATCCTACTATGATTAAGGCGAAAGTTTGTGAGTGTGTAAGTGTGTTTGTATGTTTGTTATTTCTTCACGCTCAAAGGGCTGGATCAATTTTGATGAAATTTGGCATGGAAGTAGCTGACGCCCTGGATTAACACATAAGCTTTTAATTCTGTAAAAATTGAGTGTTCACGCGGGAACAGCGAAATCACCGCGGGCGCAGTAGTAGGTACTATAAATGTAAAAGATATTTGATAAATGGATTTTTGTTGCTCTTTCACGCAAAAACTACTGAACGGATTTGGATGAAATCTGGCACTCAGATAGTTTTTGGCCTGGATTAACATATATGATATTTTATATACTGCAAACTGAACAAACTTTTTGTTTAATTCTACGTGGAACGAAGTCGCTAGTAACAAGTAGTCAATACATAATTTTAGTGATTTTAATTAATAAATAAAATAAATAAATATCGTAGGATATTACACACAGCGCTATCTGACCCCAAACTAAGCAAAGCTTGTACTATGGAAGTCAGAAAACTGATAGGATACTTAAATACTTTTTTTTCAATTACTGCCATCATACCTATTAGTCTGTGAAGATCGAGACATATGACTTCACCTCTATTCTACATGACTCAACATAGATAGATAGAACAGAAAACAAAAGAACCTTATGAAGTAGTGCCACAAGTGGCGACCTTATCTCATAGGCATCCTTTAAAAAAAAGTTATTGTAGTTAAAATTGACTTTTTAAATTTCTATAGATTTCATTAATCAAAATATCTATGTACAAAGCATTTATGACGAGACGAATTTTCAATGTTAATTTTGTTTTCTATACGAAAATGTTAGATAAAATGACCGTTGGCGTCTGGTGTGTTAATGTTGTAGTGACCGCTCGCAATGACTGCAACCAGCCCTGTTCTGGCACAGAGTTGTGCAAGGCACTGCCGCCAGTTACCACACCATCATTATAAAAGTTGCGTCTCTGCAGAGGAGGCTCGATGACTATCGCGAAACAGTATAGTTTTCAAAATTACATTTTAAAACGTATGCGCTAAATTGAGTCAGTATTGCAAATCTTGGTAGGCAGAAATTCAAATTTCTTAATTAATATATACGGGTAGCAATAAAAACGTTTTTGTAATACAATTTTTAAAGATACTATTCTATTTTTAAATCTAGTACCAAGTAACATTGATACTAATATTTATGTAATTTAATTGACAGTTATTGTGCTATAAACAAGTCTCTTGCTTGATCGAAGCTAAAACTTTTTTTTTTAATAGTATAAAACAAAGTCGCTTCCCGTCGTCTGTGTGCTTAGATATTTTAAACTAGGCAAAGGATTTTAATGCAGTTTCCATCAATAGACAGAGTGATTCAAGAGGAATGTTTATATGTGTAATACATGCATATGCATCACATTAGTATCTACATTGCACCCGTGCGAAGCCGGGGCGGGTCGCTAGTATTAGAATAATTATAATAATAAATATTGGAAAACGTTTCACACAACCCCAACCAGCCCTATACAATATCACTACATAGTATAAAACATAGTCGCTATTTTTGTCTGTTTGTTTGTCTGTATGCTTAAATCTTTAAAATTACGCAACGGATTTTGATACGGTTTTTTGTAATAGGTAGAGTGATTCAAGAGGAAGGTTTTTATGTATAATAACATCTATTAAATAATGGAGAAATACTGTTATTTTCAGGGTTTCTAATGTGGTGTCGTAAATTCTTACATTTCTTGCCGCTTACATTGCGTACGCAGGCTTAACCTTACAGGATTTATAAAAATAATGTACTAAGTATTGTACACCTTGAAAACGCGACTACTTTTTTTCGAATTTTGCACCCGTGCGAAGCCGGGGCGGGTCGCTAGTCATGTAATATCTGAACACCCAGGCACAGAACAAACATCTATGCTTGTCACATGATTATTTATTCTGGATAAGAATGGAACTTGCGTCGCCCAACCAAGAAACAGAGCTACTACCAAATGAGGATAGTCGAATACATTTATCAACCGTTATAAATTCTGTAGCTTCTTATTTTTGGTGCACTGACCCCAGTTTCAGAAATTAGGGCTACCACACTGTTAACAAGCGACGCTTATTTACACTATGCAAATCGGTACACGACTGACATAATCTGTTGACCCCTAATGACGTATTCGGACTTCGTAACCGATTGGCATTTTATGCGACTGTCCCCTTGTAATTTATGTGGCGGTCTGCGCTTGTGCAAAATTGGCGTTCATTACATACAGAGGAGTAAGTTTGGTTCGTGTTTCGTTGCTTAGCCATCCATCACCTAAGTTATACGTGATCGGAATGGCTGACTGAACTATATATGTATTTCATTGTAACAACTATTAACTATTGGCGTAACATAGACGTAGTGTCAGTGGCGGGTTTAACAGCAGGCTTAGCAGGCTTAAGTCCAGCAAATTTTAGGGGCGGCAATTCGGGGATCAAAATATATTTCGAAAATCATTTAATTGTACACTCTACCTTAACTTGTATGAGTAGGTCACTACCAATTATACAAGTGAAATAGAAGTATATGTTGGTAGCTGCAAACTGAGTGGTTTGTATGCTTATTGGAATGTAGTATTAGTTGGATAAAATTGAATAGAAAAATATTGCAAAGAAGAAATGTTTTGTTTTTAATATTCTTCTTTATGAATGGTTCAAAAGATTCCAAATAATAATAGAGTATCTACTGTATCGATTTTAGTTTCATATGCTGACATTGTTGCTTGAACATTTGTATTAACTTTAGGAAGTAGGTATAGCCACAACTATTTAGTGTGGAATTTTTACTAATATAATTGACGAGGGCGGCAAATATTTAACAGCCTTGGGAAATGTATTATCCGCCACTGCGTATTGCTTTTGTTGAATATGGTTTTATGTACCTACCTACCTTAATTATTCTTTAACCCTCTGCATCCGATGTAACAATGGACTTGTCTATGAAGGTCAGTTTATGAAATCGGAATGATTTATTAAATGCTGACGTGATAGCACCAAAGGGGGATTCTTTGCTTTGTTTTTTTAAATGAAATATCGAATAATCATGGTGATCACGTCAACAATATTTACTTTTGTTTTTGTACCAATGCCTACGTAGCTTGAGAGTTGATTACTTACATTGGGGTTGGGTAAAATACTGAAATTCTGCTTAGATAATACTTGAACGGTCTCTTTTAAAAGGTAGCCTTCCTTTTGACCATAATCCCACAAATATTATAAATGTGAAAGTTTCGATGGATGCATGGATCTTTGTTACTCTTTCACGCAAAAACTACTAAACGGAATTTGGATAAAACTTGGTATGTCGGACGTCGGTAGCTGAAACCCTGGATTAACACATATGCTACTTTTTATCTCGAAAACATATAGCGGGTACACCGCGGGGCGCAGCTAGTACAACATAAATCATTACTGTAATCTTAAGTACCTATATTGTAACTTTTTCTTGGCGAAGTGTTCTCTAAACCAGCGCAGCGGTCGACAACCTTTTGTAAGGCAGCTTAGTGTACGTATTGGTCATATCCTATAGAATTGGAAAAACAAAAAATACTATTAAAATTTTGTTAATAGATATAGACAATCGCGGGCCGCAAGTGCCGCGTGTTGCCGACCGCTGCTCTGTATCAATCATGTTATTATGAAGATGATTGTTAAACAACTTATCTAGGTAACGTTTTTATATTCTTGGAAATGTATTCATAGACTACCGAGTTTTATTTGACCACTTGAGCTTCTGGTTTAAAATAGCTATAAATTACCCTCCATTCTGTAATAAGGTAAGGTTAAGCCATCTGGTAAAGTTACAGTTCAATTTTCATCATTGCGATGGTTATTACATCATATTAAGGTAATGGCGAGGAAATGGAGCCTATTGTTTCTTTTGTTAATGTAAACTGGTCTGATGTTATCATAACAAGGGGTCAATAAAAGTAATCAACTCAATTTAACTGTTCGACAGTAAATGACTCAAACAATTACTCGAGCCGTGCAATAACAAGAAATCGGCTCGCCCGAAGAACCCCAACAATGAACTCGAGCTTCTGGTGAAGGAAAACATCGTGAGGAAACCATAGCGTGGTGATAGGGTACTTTCTAGTACCCAGTTGGCTAGGCACCACCGTCAAGTTGAAAATTTGTCTCCAAGCATCTGACGGTGTGTTCTGACACGCTCATTTGAGAGCTAGTTATATTTCAGGCCAGGTGTGTATACCATCTTGGACCACACGATCACTTAATACCAGGTGAGCTGTGGAAACACCTAACCTGTCAACAATAAAAAAAAGTATTGCTCTACCCATAGACAAAGTCTTGTCTAGGCCCAGTCTTTACGACATATGTATAATTATATAAAATAAATAGTATGGAAGTGTAATTAGTAGTGATTAGCATGGAAAGCAGCCGAAGCCGACCAATAGAGGTTGCCCTGATAAGCGTCTTATGCATATTCCGTGCTAAAAGCACTCGTTTGCTTCACTTTCTCTATAATCAGCCGGGAAAACTAACTGCCTAACGAAGTAGACTTCCAACGAGAAAGCTGAGCTGAGCTGATAGTTATATACTGTGTCTCCATTAAAGAAAATTTAAGATACAGGTCAGATAGGGTTAAAGAGAAATCAACGCACGGCCCAGCCGACGCTCTTCAATGTGAAACTTGTCATTAATTGCTCAATCATACCACAGATAATAGAACAGATGTACATGTAATAATATACAAATGTACACTTTAAAAAACCGACTCCATGACCCTTAGGCCAACTAAACGCACTGCTCCAATGAAACAGCGAGGTTTCGGAGTAATCGAAAATATCATCGATGTATACAATTTTTAGATTTTTGTTGATTTTTTAAAAACCGCTCTATCAATTTCGGTAAAATTTATATGGGACCACTTCTAAAGTATGATCTACCAAGCAAAAAAAAAAAATCGATTCGTAATTCGCGAAGTTATCTCGTAAAATACATACAAAAAAAACATACAGTCGAATTGAGAACCTTGTCCTTTGTTGAATCGAATAAAAATAAAAATACTGAAAATGTTTTGAATGAGTGAGTGAATATCTGTAGTCAGTAATGAGTATGTATTGTATGTTTGTCACTTCTTTATGCTGCTACGGATCAATGGATTTGAATCAAAATGCATAGTATAGTATAAGTTATAATCTGGATTAACTTATTCCCGTAGAATAGCAGGTGACACCGCGGGCTTCTGCTAGTTATCGATAATGTTATATTGTTGTTTCTAAGTGTCATTAAGGCAGTACCGTGAACTCTTATTGCCATTCAAGTTAAGCGATCATGAAAAAGCTACTAATTGTGAATCATATTGCACGGGCATGAATTTTCAGGTTTTTTTTTGCATTTTTCTTAAAAATTGTAACATGATAACCTTATAATTTTCGGTGATAAAAAGTAAGTAACGTATCGCATTCATTTGGAAATTTACTGGAAATCTCTGAGGGTTGAAATAGCAACAAACATTCACAATCTTTCGCAGTTATAATAGATACCTATTACTGCAAATAATTTCTATTAAAACATTCTTGATCGAGTTATTCTATCTACCTAAGAAGCGATGACTAAATAGCTAATAACGATTCTAGAGAAGAAGTAATGATCGTTCAGGCGAACATTGTCTAGTGCCCTAGAATGTCTAGTACACATACTAAAGAGTTCAATTTGCCCTAATGACAATTGCGAATTCATCCCTTCTCCCGTATCCGCCTTGAGTATTAGTAATTTATCACACTTTGTTATTTAACTTTCTACTAAATCATATTTTCATCACCAACACCTTTGTACACAGATGCGTCGGGTAGCAGAATTTAAGAAAGAGAACGCGTCACTCGTTGATGGGCTTCTTCCCGAAATGGAGCAGGAGGCGTTCATGGAATATAAGGTCGCTAACGTGATGAAGGGCCGTGATCACAAAGGCCGCAGAGTGCTTATCGTCAATGTCGGTGGTAAGTGTGGAATATAAATAACAATATCGGCCCAAAGTTTAACCCCATAGCAACACCGAATGTATTTTTCATTAAAAAATCTAAAATCACGGCCGCTTTTGTGTTTAAATGTTTAGTGACGAGCTTAAATATTTTTTTGTCTCTGAGAGTTCTGTATGTATTATAAATATGTATAAATTTGCAAAAAAACGTATGTAAGTATTCCATTACTTATTGTTACCATAGTACAAGCTTTGCTTAGTTAGGGGTTCATGGCGAAAAGTCCTAATATATTTATTTCTTCATAATGAATTGTTATTACATAGGTAAGGTAAGCTAGCGGTCTACACTATTTATTATATTCTAGACACTAGACTTTGTTAGACGAACGAAATACTGATGATAAGAGATAACGCTTGTCCATAACCAAGGCAGTGGTACCCAAAACTTTGAGAAACAAAATGAAAAGGATGGATTGGCAAAGGGTATTGCTGCTTTGTGCGCTCTATTTGAGACATTCGACCTTCAAAATGGAACACAGTAACGTTTACATAATACTACTTGGCGATAAAATGAATCTAAAAAAAATAAATGAATAAGGTAGATATTTGCGACATTGCGATGGAAGAACATCTTCTGCGAGACATCTACCATCCAGTAAATATATACCCATATGTAGGTGCAGAAATAATAATTTTACTATTTTAGGCATCGAGTTTTTGAAAATTGGGCCTATTTTTATGCCTTTGTCATGAAGCACATACATATATTTGTACGGCTCTGTGTAAAAAAACTTTTTTACATAAGTAAAAAAAATGGTAGCATCGAAACAACTGATTTCTTATAAGTAATTATAATTATCTGCTTAGTGACCCGATAGTCTTGATACTACAAGGTTGATTTACATAATCCATCATCTTTATCAATGCAAGTTTCTGTAACGTACTTAACATCAACAAACTGCATGACTATTGGTATCGCCAATGCATCGATTATTTCCACATACTTTTGCGGTTGTCTGAGGAATTTACTAAGGAATTACCATAATTTTTTTCTGTTAGTTTTCTGTTGATTTGTGTTCGTGAACAGAATTTTAATTATAAGTGAACTATGAGTCAATTCTTGCAGTTCATAAACTGTTGTCCCTTGTTTATTTACTTACAGTACATACGGCAATGTGTATGTGTGTATGTATTTTTTACAGACAATAGCCAAACCAAAAACAGCGGTTTGCAGTTGGCGATCATGTTTGTATGTATGTCTGTCTGTACGAGTATTTCACTGCATACAAATTTATCGCTTCAACCGTTTCCAATAAATGAGATATCAATGTAGAGAACGTTAAGATGGTCTCTGGAGACACGCCATCACAAATTCAATGTAGCGCATAGTTTCTACCCTTTTATATATAATTATACCCATGTCACCTTGTTTAAGACCATGTTTAAACATATTTAGGTTTACATTAGAAAAATATCAAACACTATAAAGAAAATCATAAAAACTGGAACGGGCTGAACTGTTAAATTTAAATAATTGACATATTCTTTATATGTGCCATGTGACTGATAAATTTATTTAACATTACAAAAAATATTTATAAACATGTTTTGAAAGATATGATATCGAATCAATGAACCGTATTTTGCCTTAAATTTTGTAGAAAATACTTTTTGTTCTGAATTCCTTTTATCGAACTCTAACCATGATGATGTTACCTTGACTTAGTATATAGTCAAAAATTAAAGTAGTTCTTTGGAAAAACACATTTTTTTTGCTATTCTTATAAATATTATCATACGAACTTTCGCATTGTTTCTTAGTATGTTTGACCTTGTTTTATACACTAAAATGGATCGATATGATGTTCGATGGGGTTGATGCTGACGATGTTCGATGCACATTACTTTTCATCTCGGAATAATAAAATATTCCATTGAGATTGTAGTAAGTACTATTTTTTATATTATTCTTTCGTCAGGTTCATGGGACCCAAAGAAGGTGAACGCAGACCAGCTTTTTAGGCTGTTCTACCTCATCCACGTGGCAGCTATGCTGGAACCTGAGTCTCAGGTCAGAGGGACAATTGTCATCATGGATTTCCACAATATGGGATGGGCACAGGTCAGTTTATAAGTACTTAGTTCTTTTATTTTATACGCTGAATACTTTAAATTTAACGGCAGGTCGTGAAAGAATACTAAATACGTACTCCATTCTGATTACGAAGTTTATTAAATAATATCAAATGCGTCATTTGCATATAGACCCAAATGAAACTTATGTGTTTAAAAATAGTTTTGGTGATGCTGCGTTGATAAATATTTTACGAAAACTGTTGTCCAAAATGTCTAAAAATACCGTATCTGCACATCATTAATATGCCCGTCAGATGATTTAAATATCTATGGTATAAATAGAAAAAATACGTTTGGTTCACTCAAAAAATACCAGGGCCATACATTACATAATACTTTCATAGCTATAGCGTGTTTAGAAGAAGTGCCAAGTCAAATTGTCGACACTTTCATAGGAAAGTCAACAATGTAAATTGATATACTCGTATATGAGATGAACACAGATTTCTTACAGCGATTCTTGGCGCTGAATGCAAACACACGAATAGGTACATAGCTATAACGTTCCAAATATCATTGTAGAAACATACTAAAACTGTATAAATAAAGGCGTTTGTATAATGTATCATATGCGAACAATGTGCTGAAAATATTTTTCTAATTTTGGAAATACATAATATTTTTAGGGTATACAGGTAGGTCTGGTAGGTATAGGATATAGGACGCAACAAAAGCAAAAATTACACCTTTTATTTTTTTTGTATGTCTGTTTGTTTATAAAGTGATAAATTACGCGACGTATTAATTAAAATCGTTTTAGGGAAGACGAAATTAAGAAAAAATAATTCCACTATAATTTGAAACTCATAATATCACAGCACCCAAAATACACGAGGCTCAGCTTACACTGGTTTTGTCATGAAATCCGAATAGTTGTGTATTTTACATCGTAAGAATTTCGTTTAGATTTATTTGAATCGCAAATCGGACAGCACCTAATTTTATTAGTAGACTCAGATTCGTTTAGCCAAAGAATATCAGGCATTTCCAGTCAAACGAGATATCAGTAACTTCTAGGTAGATGCAAGCATTTGTCTAATATCTGTCCCTAACCGATGCTCGCACCGCACTAGTGTGATTGCGTCAACAACTAGCGTAGTGAAATGCTACAAAAGAAAACAGGTTTAAAGTACTAGTCTTTTAATAAACAGTGCGTCTTGCACAGAAACTACGCAACACTGAGGTCAATAGGTTTGAACATGGATAAGTGAGTATTTCACTTTACTCGCAGCAAGTTATTTCTTTATTTTTGTTTTTCACACTTGTTATCTTTCTATTGTCCGTCGGTTACGTATTTTAACAAAACAAATGATATTTTATATCCAAAGCAGTGTCATACGATATTTTTAAGAATATATCCTCGAGTGTCAAGACGTCTCGTAAATCGTTTAGCTTGTCATTTTATAGTGATGAAATGCGCTCTGACAAAGCCTGCAAGTAATTTGCTCATAATGCCTCTGTTGTTAGAGAATATTGTGCACAAAAGATAAAAGGTCCAATTGCCGTTGACCCCTGCGTCCATTGTTTATAAAGTTCACAGTGGTTTGGCCGACGGTTTTGGCACTAGTACAATTGGAATTTGCTAGAATTATCTTTTCCTTCATGAAATAATTATAATTTTACTTGATACAAAAGCATTTAACCCTAGATCACTAACCTTATTTTTCGGCGCTTAACACGAACCTTCGTCGTTTCGACTACTGTATGTTATGAAGGGGGTTAAAGGGTTTTATTAAAATAAAATGTGTACATATTTGTTTTTATTATTTAAGAACAGTATTTATTTATATTATTTCTTACATTTATATGAATGAATATGACATATTTATCATCTAAACAGCCTTATGAATGAGATCATAGTTTCATGCAAAATCAAAAATTGTAACATTTTAAAACTTTTTACAGAATATAATTTATATAGGAATTGTGAAAAACAAAACGTAAATATTAAAAATGACGAATCTAATTAACTATTAAAATTAACATTTTGGTGGAAATCTAAAAAATAATACATTTGTGGCAAACGTCAAGTATATGCTCGCCACACAACGATTCATTGCACTTAGCGCAACAACTTTTAGTCATTCTTCGCCTTGCGGAGGGGCATAAGGCACTGTTTCCTTTTTTTTTTGTACAGGAGATGTCACTCACGTTGTTTGGTTCAATCTCAATTCTAGAACTCGAAGTATTACTTCCTAGTATGTTAAAAAATTGTGTAATTGAGTCCCGCAGAGCAGTTTGAAGAGTATGGCTAATATTTTTTTTGGATTGGAGAGGATCTAATTAATTTTTACATGAGCGTTTAGGTCCAGATCTAACATGAACTATATTCCTTGCAGCGATCCTGGTTTGTGACCTTGACTTTTCTGAAGACCATATAAGACAAATACGGTCAACGTATTTGTCTTTTCCACGAAGAATGTCACGGATAGTCGGAATATTACATCGCTGGATTGGACTGAAGGGCTAGGTATAGAGTCTTCAATAGATTGTGAGGAGATGTATCTCTACTTTCCTGATCATCTTGACCTGAAAGCTGCTGTTGGGTCAAAGTGGGAGCCTCTTCATCCCCGCCTGTTTCTTAGGCTGGATCAACCTCAACGAGGTCTTCTGTTTCACTCCCTGCTGAGTTTTCGTCATCGCTTTTCCATTGTTTAATAATTGATGAATTGTTTTTAAAACAACGAATAATAAATAGCATTACATATAAATAAAACAAACCACAAAACAAAAAAAAACAGCGACAAACTACACAAACTAAATAGTACAAAATGTCACGTTAATACTAACCATCGTCGATGCGACGAGCCATGGTTGCTGGAACAGAGCCCCCAAGTCCCTCCACTCAAAACCTTACCGTCCACCGTGGGGGGCAACAAGTCAACAGAGATTAGCCGGAGTATGAATGAAGTGAGATCGCGCGTGCAGAAGTTATCGCAATTTTTTTAAATTCGCGTCGTCGAATCGACGAAGGTTAGTAATCTAGGGTTAACAACGTCTTGTTATTTTTATATATGTCATTTAACAGCCATTTGTTGTACTAGGCGGCGAAATTCTCTTATTTATTGTGAGTGTTGAATTTTCATGTCGTTGTTATGTTAAGAAAAAACGTTCTTTTGTTATATAACACCCCCGCCCGTTGACAGCCCCGTCGGCTCATTGGTAGTATATCTGCCTTGAGAGCTGTAGGGCGTGGGTTCGATTCCCACTCAGGGCAAACATTTTGTGAATAAACAAATGTTTGTTCTGTGCCTGGGTGTTCTGTATGTATTATAAGTATGTATTTACAAAAAAAAGTATTTATGTATTCTATCAGTTATCTGACTTCCATCACACAAGCTCTGCTTAGTTCGGAGCCAGATGACGCTGTGTGTCCTACGATATTTATTTATTTATAAGTTCAATGCCACATATCTGCTAATAAACCTTCGTAAATATCACTTGAAATACTTGAAATTATTCCAGTAAAAAGTATTACTGATATGTAACTAATGTTTACAAACTATCACAATCGTGATAAGGAACAATCGTGTGTATCAATCACAATAGCTCAACACGGTGCCGTTATGCCACTGACTAAACTTATCTGTCAGCGTTCAAATGTTTTTTAGACGTGCGAGAAACAATAATGCTTAGGCATTACTTTAGACGCGCGTGTCTAGAGTTTTCTAGGTATTGTAATATAACTATCATCATAATAATATGTAGATATAACATTACTCGTGTCTGGCAGGTGTCGTGTTAAAAACTATAACGCTCAGCGTTCCTGCTCTTGGTATAACGAATTAATTACATGTATTCATTGCAATTATTCAGCATAGATAATAGAGGCATCAAGTGCTGATCCGGAAAATATTTATCTATATGACTACAGAGAGACGAAATTCTTGGTATTTAATGATATCGTGTGAGTGCCGGGACCCGTGCAGTGTCAAACTTGTGTTGCGACCCTAGTGAAGGCTGACCTACAGTTACTTACTACTTTATTCTATTTTAAATTAGTATTGGTTAGCAAGTAAGTAATGTATGCAAAAACGACATTAGTATTACTTTACTAATACTTTTTATGATTACTTGGTGGTAGATTTCCTTAGCAGGAAGTCGTCTAGGTAGGTACCACCGCCGTACCAGATATTCTGCCGCCAAGCTGTAGTGTGTATACATTACTGTGTTCCGGTTTGAAGGGTACTGCAGCTAGCGAAATTACAGGGCTGTTGAGACTAACTATCGAAAGTCTCAAAGTAATGAGTAATGAGCGCCAAAGCAGCGATGCCCCTGACTTTGTTTTGCTACTCAAAGTTCTGTGTATCGCTGCTATGGTCATGGACATGCGTTATCTCTTACCATCAGGAGACCGCATCGTTCGTCTCATTACTTTTACATAAAAAAAAAGTAACTACCTGTTGGTTTCTTTAATTAAGTATAAATAAATACATATTATCATTACAGCAAAGTATAAAAAAATCAACAAAAGGCACGGATCCCGGAGTCTGTAGAGTATTATCAATAACAAAAACAATTGAAACTGCGAGGAGCTAGTTGAAAATAAATCCACAAAATATGTAGTTCAGATAAACGTATGTATATCTGTGACCTTTTATGAATAAGTATCATTAAGTATTTTATTATTTAGAAGTGTTACATACTTATGTATATATTTTTTATATATGTATTTATATGTATTTATTTTTGATATGTATTTTTTTTCTATTTGTGTATTTAGAACACGATCAATCATTATCTTCTAAATAACACCGATAAGTTTATTGTTTTCATTGTTATTTTAGTTTCGTATGGATAACATGTTATCTTAGATTACGTTGTTCGTATTTCAGTCAGTGACATAAGTTATAAAGAAATGGTGAAAAAATCCTTAAAACTGTTACCTATTAAATTTATGTAGGTACCTAATAAATATATTACCGAAAAACATAGCCTATGAACATTAATATCAATCAAATTAGGTACCTACGTTTCATACACTAAAACCACTTTTTCGGTTAAAACAAATTACTAAAAAAAAATGACATACATGCAAAGCTACGCGTGATAACATTACCCACCTTCTTTAGCAATCAGGTAAACAATGACGTTTTGCTACAGAGAGATATTTTGCCACGAACTAGACTGACGTGGCCTGATGGGGCATGTATCTCAGGGTCCTAAAATTTCTTTCCGAAAACGTGTATGTCATTTATGACTTCAAACGCCTGTAAAGCTTATAATAATATTTCAAAACTTGCGAGTAACATACTTCGTCGCTTTTTAAAATTTTACAGAGTACCATTCCTCCTCGCCTTTAAAGAGACTTGGAAGCAATTTAATCAATTTGGTGAGCCAATCACGTTTCAATATCGTTCTTAAAACATTTGCCAGCGTCATTAGGGTTAGAGATGACCGAATGATGACTGCCGTATTCGTATCGGTGTGTTATGTTATAATTATTTAAATGCAATATTTTTATGTCGGTTCGTATAATACGTTTCGTAACTTACTGCAAATTATTATTGATCAATTGTGCAACATCTTACATAAATAAAAAGTAACGCTGTTCCCCTATCTTTACGTTATGAAACGGTTCATCACATCTTGGTAATATAGCTAGCGAGTTTAAGGTGAATCAATATGCATACTTGCATAGTCTTTGAAAATGCTTATCTGAAGATAAAACAAAAGCTAAGCGAGAAAGAAGGTGGCATTGCTGATGTGGAGGTTGCAAGGGAGTTGCAACAGGACCCTGAGAATTAAATACGTTCCGCACACATTGGTAAAAAAGAATTTCAAGCGAATAATAAAATTCAATGAACGACATCATAGTTATTGCATTTGTTTTGTCGATAGTGTTGCAGAGAGAATGCTGTAGTTTTAATTTTTTATACAATTATTATACTAGGTATTATTACTATACTTGGTGGTAGATTTCCTTAGCAGGAGATCGTCTAGGTACGTACCACCGTAGTACCCGATGTTCTACCGCCAAGCAATACAAAACAAAAACAATACTGTGCTTAGGTTTAAAGGATACTGCAGCTAGCAAAATTACATGGCTTTTGAGACTGACCATCGAAAGTCTCAAAATAATAAGCGCCAAAGCAGCGATGCTCTGGACTTACTGGAGATACTTTTTATGCCGGGAAAGTGTTAGATTTCTGTAGGATTAATAAAAAACTAACTACAGAACGTGTATTGGTAAAGATTTGGTATAGATGTGTCTTATGGAACATTATTCCGATATGAAAGTTATCATTTATATTAATCTAGGTAATTAAGTAGCGCATGTTTCATGATGGATGAAACTATTGCTCTTTTGTTACTTACGCATGTTTCGTTTCTTTATGAACCCAATTTTTAAGCCAACGCGGACGAAGTCTCGATTGTAAGCTAGTGGCTTATAAAGCTGTTTGAGAAATCATTACTACGGAAGTTAAGTGCAATGAGTTAAAATTCTTATCAGATACCTTATTGGGTGTACGATTTCCTTAGTCTTGAAATTGACATTGAACTTGATCAATAAATTCCATTGTAATGCAGATCTTTCGCGATAATAAAAGAAAATTAATTCAAATTAGAGCCTCTAAACACAGATGTCACGTCCAAGGTATTCATTACTTATTCTAAATGCGTCTTGGTTTCTTCTTATAATGATTGTGAATCGCTATCATATTCCTCTGGTCATTATTAATGATTATAATGTATTTAATGTATGGAAGCGAAAAGCCGAAGATCGGGCTGAGTGGCGTGTCTTGGGAGAGGCCTATGTCCAGCAGTGGACTAATATAGGCTGATGATGATGATGATGATGATGATAATGTTGTACTTTATTTTGTCTTTCAAAGTAAGAAAAAAAAATCTGTTGTATTTTAGTAGACAAAATATAAAATTTTTCAAAAATCGAATTTGTATTGTTTTAAACTCATTTATGTTTTAGGGTCTAGATGGTAATTTGAGAAAAAACTTGTTAAGTTTTTTTTACTATATCATATATTTTACATGCCGTAATTTTACACAACACACACACTTTTTTTTATTACATTCACCGTATTAAAAATTTGACAAAAGTCTTTCGCAAATTGTTACGTTACTATGTAGAACTGAAATACTGAAAATTATAAGAATAGTGCACAAATATTTATATCTAATAAAAGTTATTATAAATGCGATTATTATTTTTGCTTATACTCTCTGAATGTACGTAAGATGCTAAGAATTTGAGCAAAGCGGTTAGACTATTGCGTTTACCTTAAAAGCAAGTATCGATCAATACTAACCTTATTGGGATCTTCAAGACATAAACATTCAGTTTTATCAGAATACCAATATTTTACTCTAACATCCGTTCACATTGTATTTGAGAAGGAAGGAAATGGTTTTTCCTCAATGCCAGTTAAGGACGACTCCAATAACAGTATCGGGTAATTGAGACTAGATAAGTATACGTGATATAGATTGCTGTGAACCTGATCTCAACCTTGACCCCTCTGCGGCTAGCCACGCTACTGGGCTGGAGAGCATAATAAATTTCGCGCGAATTAAAATAACGAGACAACTATAAATAGTATAAATTCCGTTTGGTTTGTTTATAAAAACTTCCTAGGCAACTTTTAAAGAAATTTAACGTTTTGTAATCGTACTAACAATATGAAGTGAAATGAAACACGTGCAAATTCGGGGCGGGTCGACAATTACATTATATTTTGTTACAGTCTATTGTGTAAGTTATTTAACAAATTGAGTTCAGAGAGAAATAGGCTAGCATCGGCTCTTGTCTACCAATCACAAAAGCATAGTTATTTTCGTGTTACAACTTCAAAATCAATTGTACTCGTGGAAGCCACTCTTGCACAGTGACTTTTTATATTGCGAATTCTGAAAATCTATGTTGAGATGTTGTTATTAAGATTAATCTAAAATTCCTAATGGATTGCTTTCATTTTAGAAAACGCGTATGGTTTGTTTAATTAATCGAAACTTTAAATTTGAATCGTTATTTGATCGGTCGATTTGTTTCTTATATCCTTGAGTGTTGTGCATTTAAATTTCAATGCCATATTGTATACAAAGTAGTAAATCATAATTATATAAGGTTGCATTATGAAACATATTTGACCCTTAACATTATAGATGTTATTAATAATTACTCGTATGTGTAACGCTAACTCTACCTAAAACGTTATCACAAAGCCACATGGATTAAAATAAGGGTGCTTTGTCGTATCATAATCAACAAATTGTTGGGCTTAGTTACTAGAAGCTGATAACGGTTGCTAATAACTGATACGTTGTTGGTTTATTAATTATAAGTAAATACGTTTAAAATTATGCATGGAGATAAATGCGCATATTATCGGGGTAATGATAAAGTTACAAAAACAACAACATGATGGCAAATAACAGAAAACACGGATACTGATCATTATATTGCGATCACTGAAATTGCGGAAGTGGATATTTTACACCTAAGTAGTAGCCTAGGTTTAAAATATCTACTTCTTTGAAATTATTTTGGAAGTATTCGTGATTTTTTTTTTTTTACACTTATTATGTAACTCTATTAGAACATGGACACGAATCATGCAGAGTTTACGCAATGCGGTTGAATTCTAGTTAAATTTGTGTAGCTTGGTCTATGCTCATGTAAAAAGGTGTGTTAGAAAATAGTTTTGCATATACGTATGTACGCAACGCATTGTAAATGCTATACGCGTTTACGGCATGAAATCTCGTGTGAGTTAGGGAATCAAGGGCCGAATGTCATAAGATTTTAAATGAATGTGGACACGAGACGCAAAGTCTGGACAGGAAATAAGCTTTCTAGATGTCATTAATAAACTAGTAACCATACCAATAGAAAGTGTTTCAACTTTAACAGTTCTCTTTAGGCTTCATCCTTTTCTGTATGCGAATGTAAACGACCAAACCGTAATGCTGCACTAAGGTCCAATTCAACCTTAAGTTGGATGGATATCCTGCTTCGCATCTAGTACGACAGTGGTTCACAATTTATTTTAACAATTTACAACTTGAAATATTGACTTTTATGTTTTATTTCAAATATTACCAAAAATATTTACCATAACTATACGTATAACTACCATACATGTATATTTTTATGCTACATGATTTATTTTGTTTGCTTGTAGACTATGGGGTTGACACCATCCTTTTCGAAGCGCCTGCTGACCTTCATCCAGGATGCGATGCCGCTCCGGCTGAAGGAAGTGCACTTCGTGAAGCAACCTATGATCTTCAACGTCGTCTGGAACATGTTCAAACCCTTCATCAGGGAGAAACTCAAGAACAGAGTGAGTATTTTTTTAGAGAGCTATACGTTTACTAATTAACATGGTGGTAGATCGCCTTAGCATGAGTCATCTAGGTAGGCACCAGCGTAATACCAAATATTCTGCCGCCAAGCAGTAGTGTGTAAACGTTACTGTGGTCTGGTTTGAAGGGTACTAGCAGCTAGCGAAAGTACAGGGCTGTTTAGACTAACCATCGTAAGTCTCAAAAGTACCTAACGAGAGCTAAAGCAGCGATGCCCTGGATGGTTTTTTGCTACTCAAAGTTTTGTGTATCGCTGCGATGGTTATGGATATACGTTATTTCTTACCATCAGGAGGATTCTCTGTCTCGTTCTCTCATGTCTTTTTAATTTAAAAAAGTCTTATTATTGTCAGTTTGTCTGTCTCGTTGGTGGAACTACAATTTTAACATATTTTATGCATTCCGTAAAAAAGTCGTACCTGTGTAGTTTTGTTTACAAATTGAACTTTTGCCTACAGATCCCATTAAAACTGCAAAGAGCACGCACTGTCACACACACACAGTGACACCTGTTTTTTGTTTAAAAGTACTTAGTTTGATAACGACATACAATTTGGCTCAAAGAATTTAGACGAATCTTCTGATCCTATTTTTGTTTCTGTATATATATGTCTTGCCATGCCAGACTTGCCTTGCTCGATGAGATATTTATAACATAGATATAAAAACCTAATTGAGAATAGCTATATTCTCAATTAGGTATTTAGATCATTAGTTTTAAGTTTCATATTCTTACAACCTTGTCCAGCTTGTATGGATTACAGGTTGTCCAAGTAATTAAAAGTCAAGTGACTTTTATAATACGCTGAGATCGTACTTTTAATCAAAGCGGATAGTGAATAATAAATTATCGTATAGGATATTTCACAGAGCGCCATCTAGCCCCAAAGTGAGCAAAGCTTGTGCTATGCGAACCAGATAACTGATAGAATACTTATTTTAAAATAAATACACACACACAATACAAACAGAATATCTAGGGATCCAGACAGAATAAATTCGCTAATTCTACATACTTAGTATAAAACAAAGTGGCTTCCCGCTGTTTGTACGCTTAGATCTTTTAAACAACGCAACGGAATTTAATGCGGTTTCTATTAATAGACAGAGTGGTTCAATAGAAAGGTTTATCTATGTACATTGCACCCGTGCGAAGCCGAGGTGGGTAGTTTAGTTTATTGGCTATGGCGGCGCCTGATCATAATGTAAAGTCAAGCGATATGACGCATTAATGCGCGTTTCCTTTCTTTCAAAGGTTCTACAATAAGTCACAGACTAAACAATACTCACTTATTACTACTCCACAAGTACTGAGTTGAACATCCTTTGGCATAAAAGGCTTTGTAACAAATCAAAGTACCTACTCCGACTTTGTTTAAACTTCATACTCTTTGTACTTGTATTATTCACGCAATTGGACAAAACCCACTCTGAGGTAACAATGTTTACAAAACAATTAATCTTGCATTATTGTTTATGTACTTCATATTTTACTCCATAATAATGATATGAAAATAGATTTCTATTGTGTGACTTATTATGGTGACTTTTGAATACATGTTTATAGTTTATCAATAACTATCGGCGTAGGTTAATAACTACTGTTGGTTAAGTATCAGTTAAATCAAACTGACGCACATCAGTATAGAATAAAATTAAACTATATTTAATTCATCCCTTCAAATGTGCTCGCGCCGTTTTCCATGCTAGTTGGCGTATGCTATAAAAACGCTTGCCATCATCGTCGGTCACACCGTCACTTAATATTAGGTGGTAACCTAGCTTGTTAACCATAAAAAAAGACGCCCTTCATGTTCGCTTTGCGGATCGACATTAGAAGAAGAAAATTAGATGAGATATCTTAATGACGTTAAATTCTTTCATCCCCAGATCTACTTCCACGGATCAAAAATGTCTTCTCTCCACAAGCACTTAGCTCCAACGCACCTACCTGCCGACTACGGCGGCGAACTGCCGGCCATTGACTATTCTGGTGCCAACTGGTACCCTGTCATCAACGATGTGCTACCCCATATCCACAACTGGAACTCGTATGGGTTCGCTAACAAGTAGTTGTATCTACGTAGAGAGGTAGTAAAACTAAGGGATAGTATATTAAAAGAATCAAGGTTGATCTATATTTGTTTAAAAACTGCA
Organism: Biston betularia; assembly: GCA_905404145.2. Lineage (NCBI taxonomy): Eukaryota > Metazoa > Arthropoda > Insecta > Lepidoptera > Geometridae > Biston > Biston betularia. The sequence goes on from FR989863.1 coordinate 4,254,489, forward strand.
TACTAAGTCTGACACCAGAGCTGGCTACTCAGCTTATAACAAGTTACTTTATCAAAGTGAGAGCTCGTTCACACACTATGGTACGTCCTATTTATTACTTCACAAATGTAATTTTAATAGAAGCTCATCGCAGTAGAACTTATTGATAAAACAAAAATGTCTCACGTTTATATAAGCCGCCTGAAGGCAAAATATATAACTAAAAAATGTGTGGTCCCAAACGGCCACTCGGCTTTGGGCACTTGAGTGGCCACATAGGACAAAATTTGTATTTTTTTTGCTCATTTGCCATAATATGGATTAGTAATTTAAAGAACTTAAATGTCTGTCCCTATAGTTTTACCACTTGATTCCTAGTATATAGTTTACAGCTGACGTAGTAGCATTTTGTAATTTATGGCATCTTAATTGGGCTGCAAAATGGGACGGAAATATCAATTGTTGCATTCCAATTTAAGTAGCTTATATATTTATAAATGTGTTATAGTCATTCTCGCGTAATCAAAATTCACATGTTAGAGTTAGGAATTGAGGCTGATCTGCAATTTTTTCTTATACCTTTATATGAAAAAATGAAATAAAAAAATCTTTGAAGCATATCATTTTTACGGTCTATGTGTGTATTTGTACTATTTTTATATTTCTACTGGGAGCTATTTATAGTTACTTATCTCTTTATTTACTTGCTCAAATTATTTACTCTCTCATGTTAATCGGTGTTCTTTATGGGTTCTAGCATTTACTTTGATGTTAGAAATTTTAGTACGGTTGGTGTCTCAAGAGTGTGTTGTACTTACAGTACAAAATACGTAACTTGAAAGTAAAACCAGCACAAGATTGGTACAAAATCTTTGCTAAATGAAATTGATTTTAGAAACAAAGTAAAAAAAATAACTGTTTACAATGCAATCTTGGATTTGCTATTGTTAAGAGTGCAGTTGCCAAAAGAATTAATATTTTTTATGATTATTAATTTATATGACTTGGGTTTTAATATAATTCCAATTAAACCTAATATTTAGGCTTTAGATGTAGTGTAGTGTTAGAAACAAATAAAGTGCAAATGTGAGCGAATTTCATGACATGTTTGTATGGATTATTGTATTGAATTAGTTTAGATGATTTATATATAAATAGTTTGTACGGAATAATTATTATAATACACTCGCATGTAAGTAGTGGCTGTGAATGTTATTAGTGCCAGTTTTGTACCATTTCACCAAAACGTTAGCTATAGTTTCATTCTTGTCAGCGAAAGGCACAGAATTCGACTCTGAAAAATGAATATGACGAAATTAAATAACAGCTTTATCCAATGCAATTTTAAATTGGTAGACAAAACTAAATTGGTAGTTATGAACACTATAAATTACAACAGAAACGAAAAAAATAACGTAGAGCATAACGTAGTTTCGTATTTAAAAAAAGTTAAAAACTGCCAGTTTATTTTTTGTACAAAATATCAGAAGCGTTAGTTTTTGTGGATTGATTTAAACTTTCGCGTGTAGCATGCGAACTGCTAATGGTTAGAAGGACTCTAGAATTAAAATTAAATGATGATTTCGTTTCTTTGAACCAATATTTTTTGAGCTAATTTTAACAACTTCCCTAGAAACCTTTGTTCTCTTAAAATAGAGAATAGCGTTGGAGATCGAAATGTACGCCTGTAGCTACACGCAACTAAAGAACTTTGTTACTTAATAACAAGTAGGTAATTCACGGATAAGTTTGATCAAAGTTAATACCGTTGCGTGTTCGATTTAATCAATCTTGACCTTGTAATTTGTTTCGAAATATTCGTGTTGTCTTATTATGTGAGATGGTTCCTTTGTTTCTTTGTTCTTTTCATGTACGCTTGTCATTTATTTTGTACCATAAATATTAATTGTGATAGCGAAGTGCCTGGGACATGGAAACTCATTCCAAAAGTAATGTCGTAGTTATATAATGTAAAGTTGTTATGGACAGAGTTTACCTGATTTGCTCAAAAATGTAGATATTAAAAAATTAATTCCTTTTACTTATTATGTATTTTGTAATTTAATAAGACAATAAAATAATTGTAAAGACTTCTGTATATTTTTATTTGCACCTGCCAAGTATGTTTTCAGCTCCTCTACGTTTATGATAATTACCTACAATGTTCTTAGTTATTGTAATCCCTATAAATAAATTGATTAGTTTGGATTCATCTTCTTAAGACTTTGCTAAGTCAAAAATGTAAGGTGTTTTTTCTGTGTTATACATGCTTGACGATCGTCTGCTACCCCATCCTCCCCTACTTTCTATCTCTACCCTGTCCTGAAATCTAATATAACTACTTATTAGGTTCGTGTGTATACATATAGAGTTCCCTGGAAATTTATCACACATATGCTACTTTCACCCCGGAAAACCCGCATTAGTCTTCCTTGAATCCATTCCGTTCTAAAGTTGTCAGGAAAAGATCGCTTTTAGCGATAAGCTCGCCAGTTGTTACACTTATAACTAAATTTTATCTTTCATTTGTAAGTAACCTTTGGTGTGGACAATAAAGAGTTACTCAATCAAAACGCTGGTAAAATTGCGAGGCTAAACTAATGAATTCATAATGAGTAACAATAAATTACAAAAATTAAAATCTCTTCAAGTACCGAACAAATAATAGTTCAAGTAGTAGGTTTATATAGTACCCATAGATATAGGCATGTATGTAGTATTTAGCAGAAAACATCTTACTTTACAATATTTACTATAAGAATAACCCTGAAAAAATGTGTCTAAGAATTGTTTTTTTTTACTACTAAGATTCCATCGTAAAAATAATCTACAATAGCAGCGCGTACAATGTACTCGGTATCTTTTAGTTTAGTCCTTCTATTACGCGTTATTGATGCCCAAACATTATAATCGTAACATATAAGAGATTTAATCGATAATATTAAGATTTGTTAAATATGTTGCCGGAAATGTGCCTTCAGTATTTTACACGTTCAATGTCTTAAAATGAAATACAATGTCCAATTGACAGCCCTGTTGGTTCTTTGTAGTATGTCTGCTCCAAGAGCTGAAGGACGTGGGTTCGATTCCCACCCAGGATAAACATTTTGTGGTATAAACAAATGTTTGTTCTGTCTGGGTGTTCTGTTTTTTTTTTTTTTTTTCTGTTTTTATTTGTAGTAGGTATGTATTTACAGAACAAAAAGGATTTAAATAATCTATCAGTTATCTGACTTCCATAGTACAAGCTTTGCTTAGTTTGGAGCTAGATGGCGCTGTGTGTAATGTCAAAAAAAAAGCCAGACAATGTTTAAACTACGTTAGCTCATTTGGTACTTTATCTTCAAGAGCAGAGCGTGGGTTCAATTCCCACTTAGGACTAACATAAATGTTTGTTCTGTATGTACTATAAATATGTACATATTTTAAAAAAGTATATACGAGTAAGATGTATTAAATGATTCCCATTGTACAAGTTTTGTTTAGTTTAGGGCTAGACAACTTTTTTTTTTTTTGTTATTACATACAGACACAGAACAAACATTTATCGTCACAAATGTTTGTCCTGGCGGGAATAGAACCCATGTCCTACGGCTTTTCAAGCAGATTTTAGATTTTAGGCATTTTTAGAAACAGAGCAGTCGTCAACATTATGCATAACTACGCAAATCACTAAACTTCACGCATGTTACAAAATTACATAGTTTTATCATTATGTTACAAAAACGAGTATACCGCAACAGACTGTTAGATACTTGAATAGTATAGAATCTTGAGCAATGCTGTAGGGCGTTCTATCGTTGCTCTAGTGAGAGGTCGTTCTTTCGAGGCTTTAGGTACCTACCGTGGAATGAGGGATACCGTTACGGTGGATGCGCAAGCGCTGCCTGGTCAGTTGAACAAGCTCAGTACAGTTGACTGCCCGCGACTTCTATCTTTGCGTGTATTTAAAATCCTCACTTACCTACGTCGATAGTGACCAAGTAATCTGAGATAAGAAAATTAATTGATAATTTGGAAATATTTTTGTATTCACTTCTGCATCTATTTGATCATGCACTAAAATAACCAATATAATTTTCGTTATTTGATTGTAATTGCTGTGTTAACATTCTTACGATTGTTTGTTATTTTTTAATTTGAAACAAGATTGTATCAAGTATAAAATAAGGACTAACTTAACCCAAAATGGAGATTCAAATAGACGAAGATGGAACACCGTTTGTGATGTGGGGTGAAAACAAAATTCAGCTGGAAACGAAGCCAATCAGCGATCCAGCAGTACTGGATAAAGCGAGGGAAGAGTTGAGAGAAACACCAGAAATTGTAAAGCAAGCGCTCGCAGACTTACGAAAGCTTTTAAAAGGTGAGAGTTGTTAAGTTATTCAAACCCACACACTTGCTTTCTTATTCATCCGGCAAGTTTTAAAAGTTGTACCTACAGTTTATAATAGACGAATATCTTTATTTATTTTATTGGAATCAAAAACCGATACAAAAGTTTTTTTTTATTAGGTACAAAAAGGCTTGCGTTTGACCGCCAATTCGGCGAAGATGCGGTCTACGGTAGAGCACGCTCGCCTAGAAAAAAAAGTGAATTAAAATTAATAAATAATTGACACCAGTCAGATTGCAAAGTTTAATTATCTTATTTACATACAAATAATGTATCGATAAAACCAATGTTACTAGTCAAATTCTGTAATATAATTTTAAATATGTCATTATAAGATTTTTAGAACAACCAGCAGCAGCGAAGCAGAATTTAAATGATACAAGCATTAGAGCTCACGGTTTTTGAATCATTTTTACGTGTATACAGTGCTATAAGCTTAGGGTGTATTAAAGTAAAAGGGGGTAATTGCACTAATCATTATTAACAACTTTGGGCATAACACTGAAACGGTAAGAAAAATATCAACTTTCGTAGAATAAGTTAGGTGACTGGACAAAATGTATAGAGGAGCTGGTTTCTTCTTCACGACTTACGAGTTGTGCCTATAGATTTAGGTTTAAATAACTTTATTATAATCAAAGACAACACATTTAAGTAACAGCATGGTTGGACCTTAAAAAAATATGTGTTCACAGTCTTAACTACGCATAGTTAAATAGTAAGTACGTAAGTAAGTACTCATCATGAACCACTCTTACTTTAGTCTTAGCACCCGCCAAGTTTTTAATCATGTATAATAAAATGACAAACAAGCAGTCCAATAATTTTAATACCTAAGTAGGCAAGTAAACATATCTATGTATTTGCTGCCACTACGAATACTTTAGGTTGGTAGATACCTATTTTATTCCATCAAATATATTTATTTTGCTTCCTTGGCGATCGACTAATAAAGAATTTTAAATGCGAAATACATACTGACTTAGCATAAAATAGTATACGTATGTTATTTTGATATGTATAGGAATTTTTTGGGCAAACAGGTTTTGCTTAGGTCACCTACTAAATATATACCTGTCTCTTGAGAGTAGAAAGTCACTTTAAATTGAAAGTTTAAATTATACAGGTAAAGCTTCTGAATTAAGCATGACTGACAGCTTCTCACCGAGACTGACTATTTAGAGTAATTATTTGACTATTAATTAATGTCTAAGTCACGTCCTTATAGGTAGGTATGGGTTGAGGAAGCTGGCTAAATAATAATTGAAGGGTTAGGCAGAAACACATCAATAAATGCATAGGATGAGATATAGTTACATGTCAAAAAATTTATATACTCGTATGTTTATGAGGAGAGATTGTGCGAAATATACGATGTCATACTTTTTGTTAAGGAATTTATATTTACTAACCTAAGATAGATACTCACTTATGTTGATTAGTTTGCTGTTAGCATTTTAATTAACACATTACGGGTTCAATAGAAATAATACGTAGAAACTTGTGTCATTCGTCGAATTTTCTTACAAACTGATAAGAATGCCAGCACTCTTTTCACGACATTGGAATACTGTTTATACTTAGCCTAGTTATTAAGAATTTTCGGAAGGACGAGGAATAACGCCAAATTCTGCCATGAATATAAGCGTTTTCGTGCTTAACAATAATTTGCGTTCTATTGAACATATCTTCATAAATTATTGTAGGCAATTACACTTTTATAAGTAGGTACACAATTTTCGAATTTTTACATGAGTAATGAAGTTGGATGAAGTTTTAGTGTTTGCAATCCACTTGAACCGGCAAAACGCTCACAGATTGAGGTAAACTAGTTTCTTAATGAACTCATTGGAATTCAAAGGGTTCATCAGACCTCACTCCTCCCTCATTTTATCATCAAACCGTTCGCAGTTTCTAGACGTGGCATTTAATCATGCATGTTATACGAGTATTACGATAAGTATATCTAACTATAATTTTCTATACCGTCAGAGACACTTACGAGTATCGTTTTAATATAGGTACAGATATTAATTTGTCCTTTTTAACGCTCTCAATGAGTAGGACGGTTTTAAATGTAAATGATGCAGCTATGTTCTCTGAGAATAAGTTTGTTTTACGTCGTTAAATCGGTAAAAAAATATATGAAGGTCAAGTACTTGTCCCCACTTAATTCAAGTCTTGGACTTTGTAACATGTAAGAACAAGCAACAACAAATAACTAATCTTTTGTATATACTAGGTACAACAAAAAAGTAAAGTAAAGTATTATAAGATGTTAATATTTAGTTTTACCTATCAATCATAAGATACGAGGTGATTCAATAGGGCTCGATATATATAGCCGATTCTAGCCCTATCTAGTACTTATCTTTATCACATACTGATAAACCGGTATGCGGAGTTATTTCTCTCGCCTTCCACTTTTTTTTTCTTTGATTTTGCCATCGCTTTTTGAGCAATTGCCAGCGTCAAGTATTTATATGTTTTCAAGTTTCATAAGTTAAAAAGTGTTCTCGTATCTTAAGTTATAGTCAAAGTCCAGTCTTGGTCAAGTACAGTCCGTGTCAGCCAAGTCCAGTCATGCTTTAGTAAAGTAGTGGTGACTTTACTAAAAAGCTTCGATGGAGTTTTGGAAGCAACACAATAAGTCATGTTTCACCACATTATATAATTTTCCCACACTCGCGCTTGTGATTCGGCACTTTATGAATAAAACACCATCATATTTATGCATAAGCACTCGACAAAACACTAGTTTTGGAAAAATTACAACAGAGCGACACGACTCTTCCCGCGTTCCCGCCAAAACTCTTGCCTTGCACTTGTCTTTGATTTGTTTCTAGGCTTCCTTTGTTTCCCGATTTTCATTTGCTTTCCAGACTTGGTAATGATTACCAAACTCTTTAGTAAGTTTTATAAAACTTTTGTCTTGTTTTCCGTTGCAGACGACCCGACGCTCTATATTCCTGTTGAAAATGATGATTTTCTCCTGAAGTTCCTAAGGCCGTGCAAGTTTTATGCAAATAGCGCTTTTAAAAAGGTAAGCAACTTTATAATATGTATGCAATACATATAACTACCTAGCCTAGTTTACCTAGCGTACCTTAGTCGTAGTTTTTGTCCTAAGTGTCTAAAACATGATTTTGTTTAGTGCAAAAAACGCCAGAAAAAATATATGTACCTACCAAGTACCAATAATATTATGATTTTGATGCTGTCTGCATTATGTCAGACAATGGTTGCACTGGTTATCTCAAGCCCTCTTGCACGTGTAGTGAACAAAATGGTCTTATGCTGCGCGGAAATGTACCTAATAGATACACAATATGGATGCCTACCTCTGCCTCGTTTTACTAGCAAGTTAGTATCTTTTTAAATGTAAAGTAATGGGACGAATGAAACGCTGTTCTGATAGTAACAAATACTGCCTTCCTATAAACCTTGCAGCGTTAAACTGAGTTGCAAGAACAGATAGCTAGGCCTGTGTCTCCAAACTTGAACAATATTCAAGTTTGGGGATTCAGGTCTAGCTCGAAGTGGTGAGGAAAGAATGGAAAACACAGTATGTACCTACATGTTTCTAGACGTCAGTGCCGGGGCAAGACCTTAATTTGATGTGGGCAAATTTGTGGGCGAGGCTCTTTTCTCTTCTTCGAACGTGTATGTTACTACTATTCATTCATTGTTTGCTGTCCATTGTTTTTATTGTTGCAATCATATTGACAATGGGGTAGTGTGAGGAAGTAACGTACCGCGAACAGGGAATGGAATAGTAGCTATCTAAAATTGCCGTTGAGAAACGTGACAGTAACATAAACAAACAGAATCGTAATCTCCAGCTCTTCCCCGCAATAGCGACGCAACACCAGCAAATGTTGCTAGACTAAATTTAAAAAGTTTGATATGTCAATAGTAATAATTATCGTTTTGTGAGTAAAATTTTTTGTCAGGTTCACGGCTTGGTAATGCATAAATAAACCTCCGCGAGGACGTAGGCAGTGGCCCACGTCGCCCACGCCTTACGCCTTACTCTCCTGCTAGACGTTATCCGCAGTAATTATATAAATATAGGCACATAGGAATATAAGTTTTTTTGAAATATTTTAGATACAATCGTACTACAAGTTCAGGGCATCTCATGTGGAGCACTGCCATGACTTGGTCCCCTCTAAGTCACGCGCCACCTTCGAGCAAGCAGTCATCTCGATCCTGTCACCAAGAGATCAGCACGGGAGACGCATTATGCTCATCGAGTCTGGAGGTTCGTTTCCAAATGGGAATATGTCACACTAATCCCACTAATATTGAAAACTAGCTGCGCCCAGCGGTGCTACCTGCTACATGTTTTCGGGTTAAAAAACCTATGTCTCAATTCAGGGTCTCAGCTACCTCTATACCAAATTTCATCTAAATCCGTTCAGTAGTTTTTGCGTAAAAGTGTAACAAACCTCCATTCATCCATCCATCCATCATACGTAGGACGAACGTAGATTTTCATCGGGGAAAATGTGTAGATTAAGGCACATAGCGGGGAAAACTACAAACTCCAGTTTGTCTTGAAAAAAATGTTCAATGTACACACAGTTTTACAAAACACAGTGTTTGTAAATATACAAAACACAGGGTTTTATTGGAACATACACTTAATGCTTTGTGCATTCCAATAAAACCCAATAGAACAATTATTATAGAGCTCACATGAATGCGTTCTGTTCCGGTAATTAGACCGTGGCAATAAATATTGAGCTGTTATTGAGCCAGACAAGAATAAATGAACGGTAATTATGTCTCGTATAAAGTAGGCTTATAGTTTTTATAGCGGTCAAGATACTTGGCCGGTCTACAGTTCGCTCGCACGCTCTTTGGTTGTTACATAATGGAATATAATTTGCTATGCTGTGTTCGGTAATGATTTTTTAGGTTAAAAGTCTATATTTCCGAGATTTTGCAATAATTGTAAGATGCAGGCGTGTGCAGTGTTGCTGTGTGCAGTATATTTAGAATGACTGCTTGAATGAATAGAATGAGTGCTGCACAGAAGGCGCGAACTTCAAACGTGTTGTTGTTACAATTTCTGGTTTTAATCACACAAAAATAAATGTACACAATACCTTTATAGTAATAAAACAGCAACACTGGAGATAACAACTATCTTGTGCCCATAATTTTAATTATACATAAATACTAATTGTATTTACTTATATATCAGGAAGTTATTCTTATGTGTGTTTTCTCCATAATTATATCCACTAATGCATGTTACTCGTTTTTTAAACCTTTTTTTCTGGCTTGACCCCCTTTCACCTGATGTTAAGTGACGAAGTGGTCGAATATGGTGAACTGGTCCTGGCTCTCAAGTGAGACAGCTAACGCAACACATGGTTAGGTGCTTGGCAAATGAACACGGTAAACCGTGAATAGATTTCTTAGCTTGCTTATAAACCATGCTGTTATAAAATAAGATCAAGTTGTCGGGTCCTGCATGATCTACTATTGTCCATGTACTATATTCGCATTGCTGTCTATATATGTAATTTTCTACATTAGAGAGATGGAACCACAGAGAAGTGCCTCTGCAGGAGGTATTCCGAGGGACACAGATGGGTCTGGAAGGCGCAATGAAGGAGCCCACGACACAGGTCTGTGGCGTCATCGTCATCTTCGACATGAAAGGCCTCTCGCTCAGCCAGGTCATGCAGTTCACACCTTCTTACGCCAAGATGGTAATCGAGTGGATCCAGGTCAGTTATATTGCTTACTCAAAGTGCATTATGAAGTCGTTATAACAAGGTAATACAAATAGTCGAGGGCAGTGTTAAAAAATAGAAACTGTCTTGTTTTCAATTTGGTCAAATTTATGCTGCCATTGATGCATCTGTCTATCCTATCTAAATTTTATATGTGTTGATCAAAAAGTATTACGTTCAAATAATTGATACAACTTTTAGGTAATGAATTCTCTCATTTCAGGACTGCGTGCCATCACGTCTGAAAGCTGTTCACGTCGTCAACCAGCCTTACATTTTCAATATGCTTTTTGCCATATTCAAGCCATTTATGCGGGAGAAGCTTCGTTCTCGAATCTTCCTTCATGGTTCCGACAAACAGTCTCTCATTAATCACATTGATGCAAACGCTTTGAGAAAACGTCACGGTGGTGCGTTGCCTGAACCTGAGATCCCTGGCGAGATCCTCTGGAAAATGATCCACCACTATGAGGCAGATTTTCAATGTAAGTATCAATAATACAAATTAATATTCATATAAAAATAAATGACTTGCAAATATAAAAGGTTATTATAAAATTTTAATAAATCAGTCATACGATTTTTCTTTGACAAGCCATGTAAGTAATTAACTGATAGTTGGTTGTGCATCCGCCGATAAATAAATCCTGAGCAAACGTACCTACAGTACGAGTATTATTTAAAAGTAATTTGTTATAATCTGACTGTCCTTTTCTACATATACGAGCTAAACTCTGTTAAAGCCTGTGTCGCACGGCGCTAAATTACTCACGCATACATCGTACTCATCTTGCCGGGCGGCGCTTGAAGCTAGAGATATATACGTCTTGTTATTAAAAAAATATTTTGGCATTGGACTACCCACTTTATTTATACCAAATTTGTATCAGGTGTTTTAATTGTATATTTACAAAATGTATATTCTGAATTGATTGCTCTAATTTCAATTCTAAAACCATGATATATTATAATTGAAAATTGACTAATGTTTTAACAATTCTAAAAACTATTTCAAATTTTGCTTCTTAGCGGTCTCACTTGAGGTAACAGTAACGTCCATTTGTAACAATTTAGAACTATAGTGCGTTTCACTAAAGAGTTCCCTTCGTCGTCATGTTGGCAGCCCTGTTCGTCGAAACGTCAAACAGATAGTTTCATTGTTCATTGCTCTAATTGTTTTCAAGTTTTTAATTAGTAAAAAATTTCTAAACATGCCCAAAACACTAAAAAGTGGTGAAAGACAGATGGTGTTAAAAGTCAAATGTTTTTGTGAACGTGAAAAACGGAACAAAGCGCCAATAATCCCTTTGGAATGTGTTCGTAGCCGTGTCGCCGCCATGACAGGTTAGTAAAATAGGGATACCAGGCAGGTCAAATCACTATTCCTCGTTTTTCTTAATGTATATAATAATTATAATTTTATATAGTAACTACATAAACTTTTAGATATGTAGAAAGAATTCAAATATAAAACTAGCAATTGTACTTATTTATTTATATTGTTTTTGAATTTAAAATGTGTCTCCAACAATTGTGTTACAAAATAAATAAAACAATGTGGATTTGTTATTAAGTTAATTTTAACATTTATGGAGTTTTTTTTATAAAAACTATTTTTTCAGGTATATCAGAAAAAACAGTCACACAAATTTATAAAGAAGGTGAAGCAGCTGCTAGTACTTCAACAAGAATTTCGACGCCTGGTAAGAGTCGGCCGCGCGATAAACAAATTAAGCTGGATGATTTTGAAATTTGTGCATTACGACATAAAATACATGAATTCTATGCTGTGAGAAAAGAATTACCTACGCTGACCAAATTACTGCATGAAATGCGAAATGATATCGATTTCAAGGGAAGTCGTACTACTTTATGGCGAATAATGAAGAAGATAGGATTTTATTTCCAAAAATGTAAATCAAAAAGAAAAGTTATGATGGAAAGGTACGATATTGTGGCTTGGCGTAGTCGATATTTGAAGCAGTTACGAGAAAATCGTGAAGGAGACCAGCGTCCAGTCATTTATTTAGATGAAACTTACGTTCATTCAACTTACTGTGCAGGTAAATGTTGGCAGAGTGACACAGAAGCAGGCGTTTTATCTTCGGACTCAAAAGGACCACGATGGATTATAGTCCATGCAGGGAGTGAAACCGGTTTTGTACCCAACGCTCAGCTGATTTTTAAATCACAGTCTAAATCCGGAGACTATCACGATGATATGAATCGAGAAAATTTTATGAAATGGATTCAAGAAAAGCTTTTACCGAATCTACCTCCTCAGTCGCTTGTGATTATGGATAATGCTCCCTACCATACAGTGGCACTCAACAAAGCACCAACAATGAACAGTACGAAGTCTCAGATGCAAAACTGGATTGTTAGTAAAGGTCTCGCTTATTTACCAACGATGGTAAAAGCTGAGCTTTATGAAATAATTAAAGACCATAAAGAACCGCCTGTTTACGAAGCAGACACGTTACTGGAGAAACATGGTCATAAAGTGGTAAGGCTCCCGCCTTATCACTGTGATTTAAACCCAATTGAGCTCATATGGAGTCTTTTGAAAAGAAGAATTGCAGAAAAAAATGTTGGACAGGAAGCAAGTCAAATTGTTAAAATAACAGAAGAAGCATTTTTAAGCATATCTGCAGAAGATTGGAAAAAATAATGTGATCATGTCAAGAATATTGAAGACAAATACTACAATGATGGAGTACGTGCAGACGCAGAAATTGACCGATTCATAATTGAAGTAGGAAACGATAGTGACGTTACTTCTTCTGATGATGATATAGGTGGTAGCGACATCTCGGGTGTTGGCCCATTAGTTGAACACAATTATTATAAAAAATAACCATAAACATTTGTTTTATTTTTCAACCTTGTCAATTATATCAATATAGGTAAAATACATAGTTGTATTAAAACTATAGGACTAGGGACCGCAATCTGGTCTGGTGTCATTTTCAATCCGGCTGGATTCCCGCCGATACTTCGGACCAGATGTTAAAAAATAGTATCTACGTTAGTGACATTAAAATTTCCTTAATTTCGAGTAAACATCTTTCTGAAAAAGTAGCAACACTGGTTTCGTAACTACCAACATGACGACGAAGGGAACTCTTTCGTGAAACGATCTATATTCACATTTATTTTGTGTTTCCTTTAATAATTATAAACTTTGTTTAGAAATTGCCATGTTAAGCGCTCGCGGAAAAGTAAAGAAAAGAAAAATGCGACTGCGAACCTTATTACACAGGCATACGATATGTGGTCGTTTAGCTATTTTCTGAGTGCCTAACAGGAATCACAATAGTAGACTGGACTGTAATAATCGCTTTGAGATATCATGACATAAAACTTGGAATTAATAAATACATTATTAAAGTGTTGTTTTCATGTTTTCAGTGGCCAGTTCATTTGGATATCCTCTCAAGGACAAGAAATGAGAGTTCATGCATCGACCACCATACTATATAATAAAACCTACCTGTATACGATATAGGTAGAAATGCACCCGCTGCTTGCCAATAAATATGAGCCTTTTGCTGTGATTGATATTTTATGGAATTTATCAAGTTCTCGTATTATTTACTTACTTGATTACATATATAAGCATATTATAATAGTTGTCATATACAAACTGTGACTTAGAATAGTAAATTATGCACTACCGTGTAGAATTACCATGACAAATGATTTTATTATTAACAACATGTAATTATTATTACATGTACATATTTTACAAGTAGGTATGTGTGTATTGTAAGACATTCCATTGTTAAAAAGTCACTATATGAGCAACCCTTTCTAAACTCATATTATTCTGCAGGTGAAAGCATTAGTTTATATGATCATATTTTAATGTAGGTTATGTAGGTATAAGCTTTCATCTAAATCCTAAGTATAAGCTGTTACTGGGTCGAGGGCGGATCGTAAACTCACTTGAAACCATTTAGATACATATCAACTGTAATATTAAGGGTTAAAATATGAAATTGTCGTCTCGCGCCGATTTTTTTGTAGATTGAAATATATCGTCTATACATTTTTTTCATCTAGCTGGAAGATCATTCAATCCTTTGCGATTAATTTCCGGAGATCTGAACTTTGTGAAGGTATTTCCTACTGTTTACTGAGCTTTTTTTCTACTTATAAAAATGGTAGTCGGTTAGGGCGAGGTCCGGCGAGTATGGTGGACGGCGAACAGGTTTTAAACTGTAGGTTTTGTAGCGTTAAAACAGTTTCTTGAGGTCTTGTGCGCGGCTCTCTGCAGAATAATCAAATCATTGTGCACCTTACAAAGTTTTTTTAGTTTACCGATTTGCATTATTGTGTATATGCTATCCATCAAGCAAATGTACTTGTACTTTAAAAAAAATGCAATATTTTTTTAACATTTTAGCAAATTGTGTGAAAAAAGTTTTATTCTTAAATCTGACACTGAAGGTGTGAATCTGAAGGTTTAATTTTTTTTCAAAGCGGCAAGTGCATAAAAGCGACAATGACATATTTAAACCCTTATTATTTGCGTGAATATTGTATATTATTAGCTGAGATTATTAGTTTAGCATAAGACTGTAGTATTTAAAGTAAAAGATATCATTAGGCAATTTTATAATAATTTTATTGTAAAATATAATTTATATGTTATTAATATAGTTTATGTGACAATGATTTTCATCTGTGACAACAATGTGATGTATATATTATATTAGACAATATGATTGATACTCAGATATTATATGTATTATATGAGATTACGAGTTTTAAGCTTAGAACCAATAGCGTATAAAATATCAATTTATGTATTTACAAAAGCTTTGTTTTATTACACCGAAATATAACACAAAGGTATTTTTAATCTACGCAATTAAATGCTACAATGTATTTGTAGATTATTGCAATTATTTATTATTATTATTTTAAATCGGAACTTTTGAATGTAGAAAATAAACCTTTAACATAAAACAATTACTAAGAGACAATTTATAAAATACATCAATTTGGAATCTCTGTTATATTTTAGTAACAAAAGAAAGTAAGTTTCTTGTATTAAGGAAACCGGTATAACGCCAAGTAAATGTTCAGGTAAGTGAATGTCTAGATATCAGCATAAATAAATAAACATTTACCTACATTTTATTTAAAGTGTGCTCGTTGCGCATGTGATGACGTCATTCTGAATTCTTATAACTAAACTGTAGATCTTGTAGTGGTTAGCGCAAACTATAATTAATTTACACCATAATCATATATCACAGCTTACTTTTATACTGTACCTACTTATTACGATACATGCAGGCAATACTCGGCATCAATTTCTTCCATTAATTAATTTATAATATTGATATATTTTTCACAGCAAATGATTTTATGTAACGTTAATTTATTTATACTTAAAATGAATTTAAGAGATCTGAATTTGGAATTAACTTTTTTAAATAAATATTGTTTTAAACTATAATATTGCTACAACTATTTTGTTTTGTAGAATATCAACTTTAAATTTTGATTTTAAATTTGAAAATAAGTAAGTGTTGTATAGAACAGATATCGATGACACACGTGTTTTTTTATTACTTACATAATATATCATTTATACATAAGAAACAAATGCTGTATTTGAACAAGAATAACAAAAAAAATACCGCTACAAATTTGTTCAGTTAAAACTACACCGTGTACAAAATTATCTAATTTATGAAATACTTATAATTGTAAAAGTATGTTTTTATCACGATATGTCTTACAAAATATCACATTTTACCATTATTTCTAAAGCTTTGGGATCACTTCTTATCCTTCTTGTAACCGTATGAATTGATTGCTGTAAAGAAAAACAGTATTACTTAAAAAAAATAACCATTAATTGATAGTTTTTTTTGCCGTGTTGGAGGAACTGCTGTAGGCTGAAGCTAAAAATTTGGTGCACATGTTAGGGCACTGCCGATGCATTCAGAAAAGGTAATAAGACATTCCCCTTCGATTTATTTCTTATGTAAATGTTGGACACAATCATCCTACGTGGATACGCGGCCAATGTTATGTGGGTACTTTTTTGCACCAATCAGGTGTAAGTTATTTCACTAGACTCCATCTTAGACCGCATCATAACTTTACGTCAGGATGGCGGTCAAACGTAAGCCTATTTATAATATTTAAAATAATGTTTCCAAATATGCAGTGTACTAGGAGCTCAACTTTTGAATCGTGCGGCAATCGCGTGATTTTCTGATACGAATATAGCCCAATATGATTCTGATTATTCATCAGTCAGTCGTATTTCTAAAACTCAGACGTAAGATGAAAAAAAAGTGCTATGTCAGCATTGCGCAGTTTAGTCAAAACTTGCCGTTTTTTATGCTCACGAGATCATTGTGTATTTGTGATGTTTTTGTATGGACCGTTTTATCACATAATTGCATTTGTCTTTTATAGGACTTATGACATAACAGACGGAACAAACAAATGCGAAAATTATGGGGGAATAATCATCACCTATCCATAGGCCACGATTAAAAACATCGTTTTTTTTATTGCTACATGTCAGTGACATTTTTAATTTATTTTACATTTGAATTGACGAATAACGGGCAGTCTCCTATTTTGTATTGTTTAATTTTTTCTACATCAGCATGTACCTACCTAACGATAAATTTTGCGTGCCACAAGGCAGAATATGGCGCTCTTTAACTTTTTTAAATACATATCTATTATACTCATATACGCAATAAATGAATTATGAAATACGTGCCTCTCCCGATACACGCTAGATATTCGGCTTTCTGTATCCAGCCACTGTCTTCTGCCGTACGTATAACGCCATTCTATTTAATCTTAGCTCAGTGGTTAGCGCGGTCAGTTCGCATGCCGAAGGGTGTGGGTTCAACCCCCAACAATGAGCTTGCGCTGCCGGTGAAGGAAAACATCCTGAGGAAACCATAGCATGGTGGTAGGGTACTTTCTAGTACTCGGCTGGCTAGCTACCACCCTCAAGTTGAAGATCTGCCGCCAAGCATCTAACGATGTGTTCCGGCAGCCCCACTTCGGCTTGCTAATACGCTGAGCTGTGTCAGTGACTTTAGTTCTCGGGCTAATAATATTATGCTCTTTCCATCGCTCGCTGAGTGAACAGGGAGAGTGATATGTATTCTTACCACAAAATTCCTTATCACACATGAGCAGCAACTCGAGCCACTGCGCGCCGGTCACGTTAGGAATGGTGAGCGTGCCGCCGTACGACTCGGACAGGCACTTGGGGCTGATGTGTTTGTGAAGCATCTCGCGATCGTTGCCCATGAAGATGATGCGCGAGCGCAGCTTCTCCTGCAGGAACGGCTTGAAGATTTGGAATACCATGTTGAAGATAAACGGCTGGTTGATGATGTACAGCCCTTTGATACGGAGCGGGATGCATTCCTGGAAATGACACCAAGAACATAATTTTAGTGTATTTTACACATATAACTGGGTAATATAAACATGGAAGCACATTTATATCTATTTCTGACAGTCCTATTGATTTGATCGTATACACACATAATGGAATAAAGACGTGGATAGTGGAACTCTTTAACAATGTTCAAGCTTCCTTACAGGAATTGTTTCATCATCATCATCAGCCTTTTGTACTGCTGGACATAGGCCTCTTCCAAGACACGCCACTCAGCCCGATCTTCGGCTTTTAGCTTCCATCTACTGCCAGCTGTCCTACGTATATCGTCACTCCATCGAGTCTCAGGGCGTCCTACGCTACGTTTGCCAATTCGCAGTCGCCACACACATCTATAGGAATTGTTTAAGTTATATAAATTATTGTTTTGGTTTATTTTGTCGAGAAACTTACAGAATGATCCAACTAAATATGTTCTTTGTACGTTTAAACTTGGTTAAGTTTTTTATTGTAAGCAGTGCTGCTGCTGTGTCGTGATTTTCTTTGACTATATAGTAGGTATAGTCAAGTATACGTGGTTCACTATATAGTAAACAGTACTATAGTTAACAGTATAGTATAGCCAGTCAGTTATTATAATTATTTTTATGTACTTTTTTCTATCGTGTTTTTCTTTTCTTGGTTGCCTGGAAGAGATCGCTTTTAACGATAAGGCCGCCACTTGTGACACTAGTTCATAAGGTTCTTTTGTTCTCTGTACTTTTTTCTTCTTATGGTGTGCACAATAAAGAGTTATATCTATCTATCTATCTATAGTAAACTATATAGTCATCTGTCACCGTTTTCGGGCTGATGGCAAGCGTCTAGCAATCACAACCTATTTAGTTATATCTATAGCAATATTATTTAATAGGTACATAACATTCTAAGTTCGGGTTCCTTACCAAACTTTTACAACATCACTGTAACGTTTCACCATAACACGTTATGAATGCATGGAGATTTAATTTGGTTGCAACCATAAATATTCCATGGTTGCACCATTTTTTGTTTAGTCACGTTTTTATCAAGATAAAGAGGTTACAAGAAAGGCTTGTGTTTAATCACCTGCTGTTATGCTACTGCATAACAGCAGACCGCACTACTGTGCGGTCTGCTATAGAAGAAATTTGTGAAAAAGGTATAAGTTACACATGACTTCTAGTTTTTTTTTACACACGTTTATGCTCAGATATTTGATCTATTTTGATATTTTTGTTTTTTTCCCTACTTAGATAAACAAAGATTGCTGGGGTCACGCTTGGATTCGCGTCAGGCCAGGATTTCATCTTCATCATTACCATATGAAATCCACTCAGTAGGAATTTTTTTTCCCCCATTTTTAGGCTACTGCCAAAAATTTTGTGTTTTGGTGCATTTTTGCCAAAAATAGTATGGAGTATGGAGTATGGAGCCTTTGGCATTTTGTGTCATGATATCGGGAGAAGCCATTGGTTCCCGAAACACAGTTATTACTAGTTCGGGGTCAATGGGTTCATTTTAATGTGACCATAAATTGTGCAAAATAAAATAATTTTAAATTTTGAATTGCAACATTAGAAAATAGAAAAAAAAATTAGTACTTAGTGGTAAATAGGAATATTTTTAAAAATGTGCGTTAAATATGTTATTCTCTCGGCAGTTTCGTTTCGACGTTTAGGACGCTGTTTGTATCTAATGTCTACTAGTATTTATTTATAACTTTATTATAGTACTGTAGTTACCTGAAGCCAGTCTACGATCCTCTTGGCGAAAGGCGGCGTGAACTGCATGACCTGCTGCATGGAGAGGCCGTCCATGTCGAAGATGACCACCGCGCCGCAGATCTGCGTCTCCGGCTCCAGCATGGCTGCCTCCAGGAATAGCACGCAGCCTTTGAACACCTCGTCCAGCGAGCACTTGTTGTGTTTCCATTTCTCTGGAAGAATATGAAACATATATATAAGACTCGACATGACATTAAAATAGTTAATGCCACGAAATACCTTTTATAACACGCTGTTGTTAGCTTTATATGTTTTAAAATGTATTAAAGACAAGTTGTTTTAACCTACCCACTTCTAATTGTCATTTTGATTTGAGGATTTATTTAGATTTGATAATATAACAATTTGATATCGTCAAGCTTTATCTGATAGTGGGTTGAAACTTTTATTGATTCTCATATTGAGGGAGGTGTGAAAAAATATGTAATCCGCCGTGTGGCGGCGGCAATCTTGGACAGATTTTCATCAAACATAGCTAAGAATACTCCCGACTAATTCAACTTTCAAACAAAAATTTTTTTTAATACAATCGGTTTATCCGTTTGGGAGCTACGATGCCACAGACACGCACACACACACACACACACACATACACGTCAAACTTATAACACACCGTCGTTTTTGCGTCGGGGTTAAAAAATCTGCATGACGGAGCGTCACTTTAGAACAGCCCGACCTGATTTTTTTCCCTCGTGTTCGTAATTATAGGGGGTTTTTTAATCCATGGAAATAGTTGGAGATTTTAAGGGTATCAATTTGCCAAAGAATAAATGGAATGAATTTGAATGGGAGAGGCCTATGTCCAGCAGTGGACGTCCAACGGCTGAAATGATGATGATGAATTTGCCAAATAAAATGCACCCGCGCGAAACCGAGGCGAGTTGCTAGCTTATGACGAAAAAAAAGTAATAAGAGTCACCAGGTAATTAGATAGATAGATAGATAGACAACAAAAATAGAAAAAAAATGAAAACAAAAGAATATAATTATTAGTGTCGAAATAAACAGGATGCTAAGGTCAACTAGATGTTTAACTGCGTATGTCAATCTTCTTGTAAGGAGATATGTCAGTATTGTATGTACCTACGTCAGTGTTGTATGTACGTCAGTATGTTGTAAGTAGTAATTTTGATGTAATCTCGGCACTGTAGGTAAAGCCCATAGTGAGTACCTACCTGTAATTTTTTAAGTTACCTAGCGTGACCATATCACAATTATCAAAATTTTCCATGTAATAATAGACGTGATTTAGTAATTACGTCTATTTTACAAATTGAAATTTGTAATTGATATGACAATGTATTATTGTTGTTATTTTGTCCAAAGCGTAATATTCCACATAATTATATTGTAAGATTGAACATTTTTATCATCATCATTATTTCAGCCGTAGGACGTCCACTGCTGGACATTGGCTTCCTCCATCGACTTCCTTAAAGACCGGTTAGAAGCGGTTTGCATCCAACGCGTTCATGCGGTCTTTCGGTCTTCAAGGTCTGTCGACCTTGTGGGTGGACGACGTCCTACGCTGTGCTTGCCGGTCCGTGGTCTCACCTCCAAAACTTTGCAGCCCCATCAGCCAACAGTTCTGCGTGCTGTATACCCTGCCCACTGCCACTCACCTTGCTAATTCGCTGGGCAATGTCGGTAACTTTAGTTCGTTTACAGATCTCTTCATTTATGATTCAATATTCATATATTTTTTTCCAGGGTATCAGCTACCAGTATCATTTCATCACAATTGGTTCAGCCGTTTGAGCGTGAAGAAGTAACAAACATACAAACACGCTTTTGTAGCGATGATAGCTCAGTGGTTAGCGCGGTCTGTTCGAATGCCGAAGGACGTGGGTTTAAACCTCAACAATGAGCTTGAGCTGCCGGTGAAGGAAAACATCGCGAGGAAATCAAAGCATGGTGGCATTTGGATTTTTGTATGCTTGTAACGAATAAACTCAAAAACTACTGGATCGATTTCAAAAAATCATTAACAATTAGAATGCTACATTATTCCTAAGTAACATAGGGTATATTTAGTACTAGAATTTAATTTAAAAATGTATGTATCACGTGCGAACCCGGGACTGACCGCTAGTTATAGATAAAGCATTTAACCTACATAGTATGAAACACTATTTACTATTTAGGTACCTACTAATATTACGACATACCGTCTCCATAGTCACATCCTTATTCATCCAAATAAACGTATTTACAATACTCAATACTAATAATAATAACAATATAATATAATTTATTAGGATCGCATGATACTAATGATACAAAGATGGTTATACTAACTTCCAAGTTCGAGTACTAGAACTCGTCTTCCGTGCTGGTCCCTGGTAGGCAGGACTGTCAGCACATTCTGGATAAATACATTGGTCTCCTTGCTCGGGGTAAGACCATCGTAGTGCTTGTGATGCTTTACTTTGAACCCGTAGTACCGCTTAATCTGAAATGCCAACGCCTATTTTTAAAACTGACAAAAACGCGTGAGCTTTTATATAGTTTTTATGATACCATAGTTTATAATACTTGATCCAGCATAAACACGAGATTTCAGTTGCGTTAGTAAGAAATTAAAATTATAAAAAAGTGCAATGGGTTTATACCAGTTTGTGTTAAGTTAATTTTAGATTGATGTTATACATTTGATTAAGTTGGTAGTTACAAGTTAGACAGAGAGATAACTCTTGATTGTTCAAGATTACGGAAAAATCCATTCAGTTTCCGATGTTTTATCCGTTCCATTAGGCTAGGTATGCTTTACCATCTAAGACCATTGAGAACCTTGAGACCTTTTTGAGTCAGTTAAAAAAGTAACTTACCAGGTCATATGCACTCTCGGGGTAGAACTTGCATGGTCTCAGGAATCGTATCAGCCACGCGTCGCTTTCCAAAGGCACACGTAAATCTTGGTCTTCTGCGAATAAAACCAATTTGAGTCACGTCAGTAACCGTTACAATGGAATGGACGTTACAACTTCTTGCTCTAATTTAGCAGCAAATTCATTTCTTGTCTACGAAATTTCATAAAGAACGGTTCGCAAGTTAAAATAGAATATAACTTTATTGTACACCAAATATAGGTACTCCACCTCTATGATATATAAAAATCTTGTGTCACGTTGTTTATGGTCGCACCCCTCCGAAACGGCTCGACCGATTTTTATGATGTTTTTTGTGTATTTTGAATAGATAGTAAAGTACATTTCATACCGCTAGGTGATTAGGGACAATTCTTGACTCAAAGCGGACGAAGTTGCGGGTGTAAGCCATAGTACATTATAATATAAAAAACTTAAAAAGATGATAACAATACAAAAACAATTTTATCGGTCATATCGCCTAGAGCGATTTCTTCTAGACAACCTTTTGATGGATAGTAATGATGGTTGCCAGTGTAAAAAAAAGTTCAAGTTTTTGTGGTATAAATTATCCATCAATAAAACATATAAACATAGCTACACCTAGTATTATAGTTGACAAAATATTGTGTTAAGTAAGGTCACGGGACCCCGGTGTCTGTAGAATGGCAATAACAATAAAAAAAAATGTTTTTACTAATAATATAGCGGGTTATACGCTTCGAATGTATGAAGCTGAAAGGAGGTCATTATAACTAACAAATTATATTATGGAAACAATTTTAAAACCTTGAAAAAAATCAGCTGCTCTATAGAGCAAATTTATTGATTCTTGATCAAATAAATGTATGGAAAAGCTGCTTTTTTCGTGATTAGAGTTATGGTAATAGTAAAAGTTGTTCACCACGATGAGTATAATGACCCCCTTTCGACTTAATACACCAAATACAAATACAAATATTGTATTGATAACACCAATGTTACAAGTCACTTGAAATTTTTTAAATATGTCAATGAGTTTTAAAACATTGATTACATGTCAACACACAAATGTCAAAATAAGGTATGTCAACATGTAAAATACCACCCCAAACTAGTAGTAGTACCCTGTTTACAAATATCGATTTGTCTAAAAACATACGATTTAATATAATTGCCGTAGCTTATAATATATTCAAAAGAAACATCAACAACAACAACATGAAACAACATGTTTATAAATACCATGTTCTTTACTTACTAGTACTTTTGTAAAGACAGCCAATGCAAATTTAATAGATATTGGAAAATCATTGCTAATAATGACCAAACACGTTTTAACAAAACCTGTTTAACGTTCCAGTTTCGTCAATATTTGAACAATTCGGTAACGATGTAGGTTGTAACCTTGTGAGAAGACAAATCATTCATAATTATTTTTTTTTATATTATAGATAGGCTTGCGTATGACCGCCATCCCGCCTGATGTTAAGCGAAGATGCGGTCTACGGTGGAGCACGCTCGCCTAGAAGAAACCGATTCATTCGCGATTTGAAGGTACCCAGGGCAGCAGATTCCAATGTCTAGCGGTAGGTACGTATGAAGAAGGTGGAATCAAACCGCTTAGTTCGAGCTTTTGGAACATCAACCATAAAGCGGTGTCGTCTTTTAGAGCTCCTGGCTGTCCGATAGTAGAATGGGCAGGGTGGAATTAGGTCATGCAGATCTGAAGCGCACTCCCCAAAATGGATCCGGTAATGTATAAATATATTTTAGTAAATTTCCTGCAATCAATGTTTTCTCTGAAATATTTGACCTCCTTTGATCTTAGATAGAAGGTACAAAACTCATACTATGGACAGTATTAGCCTACTCGATGGGACAAATGAAATTAAAAAAAAAAATACTATGGGAGTTTCGATGGGAACGCGGTAAAATCATGTCATAGCATTATCTTCCAAAACTTGTTTTGATTCAAGTGTTTACCTACGTTTAAAAATATAAGCGTTTTAATTATAAAGCAAGAGTGTGGGCTAGTGATGGTAGGTGAAACATATTTTTCTGTGGTCTTTGCAAAACTTCATAGAAAATTATAATAATACGCACTATTATTTTATTTATATGATCTGACTATATTAAGGCATGGAACGTGGTTTTGACGCTAATTTATTTCACTTGATTTTATCATAAGACAGTTGAGAAATGAGACACCTACTTAAATGGCAAATTGACAAAAATAAAAATGACACCTAGTTTTTTTTGTTTTTGTTTTAGATGAGTAGACCCGTTTAAAAAAAAAGTCAACGTTAGATTCTGTACAAAAAAAGATTGATAGTATTTAAAAAAAAATACCACTGTCATTTGCAATACAATTATCGTGTTTTTTTAGGAGTCAAAAGTTTTGTGCAAAATGTTTTTATTTTAAAATTACTTTCAATAACAATTTGGTATCTTATTACAATCAACATTATAAAATAAAATTCTGATTTACAATATAGCAATTATTTGTATATATAAATATTTACAATAGTCTTTTGTCTCGAGACAAGTGTCAAGGGTTCATGATAGATTGGTCTGAGACAATATGGGTTAGAGAAGTGACCTTTTTTCATGGCTTTGCAAGGTTGGCTAAGCATACATTGTAATACTAGGTACATACTACTTACAATGATATACTATTTTATAACAGTCAGGCAAATCGGACTCGCACAGCGAAAGTTCTGTACCAGCATAAAATAAAAAATGTTTGTATGTTTGTTTTGTAGTTTAATAACGAGTAGGTAACATTGAGATACAAATATTTAGAATTGGTGTTTACAGTATACTTAACATTAGCACATATTCGTTGTACTAATTTCTATACATATTTATACATATATGTAAGTATAAACATGTATAGTATACTCAGTATTTTTTCATTTAAATTTGTATTTGATTTTTTAAAATTATATTTAATTAATCAATGAAGTGTTAGATACTCACGTAGTCTTTGCATACTGTACGTACATATACTCCAATTATATTTATTTATTATCAATAATGTGCTTGCGTGCGAAAATTTTGCTGTTGTCACAGGAACAAAACTATAGCAGCAATAGAGTTACGTTTTACTTATTAGGTACTGAACTCTAAGAATTACACAAAAATGATTTATCAGATGTTTTGTTATTATCTTCGTTCTATTGCATAGACTGTGCTCTATCTGTAATAACATATAATATATTGCAATACTTATACGTAGATAATGTGATTTATCATTTTTTTACACAATTTTTTAATAGACATGACTTTTAGAAAAAAAACAATATGATATCTTTTCCTAGATGACATCACCTTAAATATAGATAGATAAAAATAAAATCTTATTGGAACTTCATTTATCAAAATCTAGTTTTGCGTAAGATGAGGTTTTTGATCTGGTAGGAGTAATGGTAACTAACGGAGATAATTTAAAAATTGGTAAAATAATTTAACTTTAACAAAAACCATAAGTATCTGCTATGAACATAAATTTACAATACATATTATATAATTCCTCTAAGGCTTTAGACTTTGTTCGATTACTCAAAAGTTTTAGGTACTGCAATGGAAATGCAAATAAAATAAGCTGGCATTATCCCTTACGTTATTATAATATGTGAGCGTTCCCATTTGTCTCATAACTCTCTATCTCTGTTTAAAATCCTTTTAGCCTTTTTTTGTATATTTATGTTGGGTTAACTTGTTAGTTTATGTGCAGGGTCCATCCTATACCTATGTTTACTTCATATTTACATAATACATACAAAATTCAGTTAACAGTCATCGTATCGTAAGGGTTGGGTGGGTCAGACAAGTCAGTTCTAAAGAGGAAGTTTGTCAGTTGACACTTACATGCATCCTCAATTAATCTTTTTATGACCTTTATGGATGTGCCAAATAAGGTTGATAATTACAAAATGCGAAGGCGCCGAGAGAATATTTTCATCACGGAATATTTACAAGGACATCAGTTGGAGTTCATTGTACATGTACTAATATATACCTACCTACTAATTAGGATCCTTGAATGATTTAATCAGGCAGTCTGACGGAATGAAAAATATTATAAATGTATTCGATTCATTGCGTTGTATGTCTTCTTGCAAAGTACATAAGTACTATCTATTTCGTAATTATGCGATTGTTATGCGTTGATATGTAATATTATGTGTGATTTAGATAACGAGTTGGTTTCGATCACATTATTATCCTTAAAAATCCAGCTATGAAACTGCAGTAACTGCAATAGTGTCGAATGATGTGCACTTTATACACGAAGAAATTTAAATTAAGTTTTGGATGTCATGGGAATTATTGTAAATTCTGAGCTTCTTTACTATAAGACAAGGCACTTGCTTATCTCCTAACTTAGTCATATGAAACACGTTGATTTTGGATTTATGACTAAGGAAGTTACAGCAGCCTAGTAGGTACTCAGGGAGATAATCACGCACCTCTGTTTTCTCTAAGTTAAACACTATCACTAACTCCAACGGTGAAGGAAAATACATAGTAAGAATAAATTGACACGTATGAGAGTTCTTAACAAATGTTCTTAAAGTTTTATAAAATTTTGCCAACTTGCATTTGGCTAAGGTGGTAAACTAGCCTTATTTTGAATATTATGAGAAGAAACGCGCGCCCAGAAGTGGGAAAAATTATAAAGCAGGGCTGATCCACAGCCAGACAACCGTGCCCATACCATTGGGACCCGCTTTATTACAGTTAAACTTTAAGTAATAATACAAAGTCCAAGGACTCTCAGGAATGAAGCGTGTTATTTAGCGACATTATTTATTAAATTTATTCCATGGATCCTAAAACTAACCTTCAAGCAGTCTTCTCAGCTCTTCCACGGCGGGCTTGACGACTTCAGGAGTCTCTCGCAGCTGGACACGGGCTATCTCCTTCACGGAGTCTCGTGGCTCATCCAGCTCAAATTGTAGTAAGAAGTCTCCAAGCTGCACCCCAGGCAACTTGTCTAGTTCCGTTAACATGTGTTGGGATACTAAAACAACAAGAAATTCGAGAGATAAACAATGATACCTTTTTGGATGCAGTTATTCGCTTGGCTTTTTAAGAATTTAGTAGTTGAACATTAAACGTGGTGTCTTGGGCAGGAGAAGACACGTTTACTTGGTGTTAAGGTCAATAATGATTATTTTTTTAATAAGATTAAAAAAATAATCATTATTGACCTCAGTAAATTATTTAATTTCATTTGTTTTAAACTTATACTTACAGCTAGAATAAAGATTATAAGATGTGTGCAAACTTGATCATATTCTAAAAAAAAATAAGTTTAATATATCTGAGTATATTTACTGACAAAATTTTTAACACTTGTAAGGAGTTAGGGTCGATGGACTTCCTCCAATACTTAGCACGCATTTTCCCTGATTCGTGTACAATGTACATTTTTTTTGCTTTAATGTTTGAAACATGGGCAAATTCAATCTTTTTTGTATTATTTTAAACATCATAAGCCTATTTGAATGAGCTTTACTCGTATATGAGGCCGTAAGTCTAAAATAAGCATATCCTAGATAATTGATGAGTTTAGTAAACAAGTCTACAACTAACGTTAATGAAATTTGCATTTCTTAATGAGATGTAATGGGTGTTAAATAACATTACGAACATTGTGGCAACTGATTATTTCTAACTTACACCTTTAGTATTGATAGATAGACTAGCCGAAGACCCGGTAGCTCATACTCGGTACTGTAGAACAAGGCCTTGATCCTCGCATACATACCTATAGGTTTAGGTTTAAAGAACTTTATAATCATCAAAGACAAGACTGTCACTTATGTGTTAACATGGTATAAATAACTACGCATAAATACAAAACAATATAAATTAATAATACGAGATTGGTAAACACAAAAACTGACGCTACCTACGCCCGTTCAACGCACTTATTTAACCACAACAGTGATGAATTTATCCAGCATATTACCTGCTTCTCTTTGGCAATATGCTGAGCTAAATGATGAGCTTATTACATGTATAAGTATAAGTCTCATTCGTAATATATAATACGTCACGACCATTAAAAAAAGGAATTAGCTAAATTGGTACTGCCGTTCTCAAGTAGATATTGTAGCGCCTATTCGAAGCTAAACTAGATAGTCATTAACAGTCCTACAAGAACATAATATATTTTTTCAGCTTTACAACTGGACAGAACATTAAAAACCTTTAGTAGTTTAGCTGTTACGAAAAAATATCATACGTTTTGATACACTTTCACACTTACGTCTTGCGTTTGACACCCAATCGCAATGTACGCATATGCGGTTTATGATGGAACCTAATCGTCAAGAATAATCGATGACTATATTACTTAATAGGCACAAACTAAACTGATATCAAACATCAGAGGTATTTTCATCACGGCTAATAAATTCGAATCTATCAAGAAAATTCTCGAAAACGTAATAAGTAGCTAAGTTCTTAGTTACAACTTAAGACAACGTTTCCACTATTATGATCCGAGGATTGGTACGTACGTTGATTAAAAACCAATTAATTTGATATTTGAGTAATCTTATAACACAACTTCAAATAATTAGTTAGTCAACTGAAGAAAATAATACATAAAGCACAGAAGGAATATAAATACCTAGAAATTAGTTCGGTTTTATTAAGAATTTTTTATAACAATAATACTCGCTAATGAAGTTCCGAAAACATGTTTTTTTATTTACATACATAAAAATAAACAAAACACAACAGGTAACTGAATTTCAACCTTTTTTCCCGAATACACAAAAGGCGTGTGTATTATTAATTTATTACACACGCTCCTTTTGTGTTTTTTACAATATTTTTTTGTATGTATGTAGATTGTAGGCATACTCGAAAGTTCCTTACCAAACTAGATACTATAGATATATATTGAGATATCGTAAAATGTTTGACATTAAATGAAAGTAAATGGTGAACATAATACAATGGTATAATTTATAATATAAATAGTATATCACTGCTTTAAGAGCTGTAGGGCGTGGGTTCGATTCCAATCAGAATAATAAAATATTTTTTTGTATTAACAAATGTTTGTTCTGTGTCTGGGCGTTCTATATGTATTATAAGTATGTATTTACAAAAAAAAAGTATTTAAGTATTCTGTCAGTTATCTGACTTCCGTAGTACAAGCTTCACTTATTTTGTGGTCAGATGGCGCTTTGTGTATACTATGATAGCTATTATTATTATTATAATACGCTTTGAAGTAACTTAGTAACCGAAAATGTAAAAAAGAATTATTTACTTACATAAACGGGTTGATATATTATATGTAGAATCTACCCACAATGCTGGATTTAAAACAAAAGTTATCAAAAAGCTGAATAGATAAATACATAACTCTTACAATTTACATACTATAAATTGGTTACGGTATATAGTATATTGACCTATACGTATGAAGTACTATTTGTTTTGTTATAATATCCGATATGTACACATTTATTTAATTTAATAATTAAACGGTAGCATCCTAATAAATCTGAAGGCATTTCGAATAAAACGTAACCCTATTGCACCAAAAACGCTACGTGAACTAAAATGAAGGTAGATTAAAAAAATCGTACCTACATATACCATTATACACTAATAATTACCATTATACGACATAAAATAAATCTTACAAACGATACTTGAATACACCTACAATATACTAATAAATATATGCATTTAAAGTATAAAACACAAAAAAAAAATATAAATACAGTGAAATCTGTATAACTGGGATCTCAAGGGGCCTAGGATTTATTATAACTTATAGAGGCTTTTCATGTACCCAGATTCACAAAGAGGCAGTTTTGACACGTCATTTCTTTTATTTACAGAGGGCCTGTAAAGCACGTACGAAAGAAATTCGAATGTTTGTAAACAATCCGGATAAATTGTCTTCTTCATACAGGCTATTGAGCTACAAAGTCCCAATTATAGAGGTAAACATCGAAAGAATCTAAAAAAGTCAAATCCTAATTAAGAAGGTTTGAAAATTCCCAGTAGCAGTAGCAGTATTTCAATGCAAAAGTGTCGGGACTTCATCGTTATTATCCGAAGCAGATTTCTTACAAATCCAGGACCTACTTAGCCAGGTTTCACTGTATTTGTACGACAGGTGTATCAGCTGCATAATTTATGAAATGATGCAGCTGATTCATATTTTAAAGACTCAATTCTAACGCTTAAACATATTCAGAGGTAAAATTGCATATAGTCCTTATTACGTTTGATATTACACTCATTTTAAAATGAACTAAAATAATTTTCGAGTTCAGTGCAGTGACGGTTAACGATTTTTAGCAGGAAATTATACGATGTACCTAGGTCCTAGGCGTATTTATAAATATAATAATGTTGTACTCACTTTTGCTCATGTTTCACAAGCACTTATAAGAGCGAACAAAATTTAATTTTAAACTGAAATTAAATTTCAATGTTACGTTTATACGGTGAGTTATCGATGCCGGTGCAACGGAGATGTGCGCTATCAGAGACGGGCTGTGACGGCGCGCGCGCTGTAGGTACTGATGTACAATACTAAATCATTTGGCTTATATCCGTGCGAATCGCTTTTTACCGATGACATCTCAAAAATTTATTTCAACAAGTAGAGATGAACTCTTGCTTTGTTTGGTTTGTTCTGTAGGTAAGTTACTTAGCTGACAATATCGATATTCAGTGATTTTAAACAATAAATCCATCATAATTATGTACGTATATTAATAACACGTCAATATTAACACGTTTTTTCCATTTGATCCACTTCATTATCCACCAAATTTTAATTAATTAAGGTAAGTACTGATTTAGTAATAGGTAAGTGTCCTTAAAGTCACATAGTGTATTTATTTTTGTTTTTTTTTTTCCTGTTTACCTTGTGGGAATTTTTTTAAAGTTTCTAAGTATCCCAAAACACCTATTAGCTACAAATGTGAAAATACCATTTGATATTTGTCCCGTGTAAATCCATAACTGCTGAATGTATTTGAAATCAAGTTTACCCTAGGTAGGTAGGTACATCGATTCCCACCAAAACAAACATATTTTATGTAACGATAAATGTTTGTTCTGTGTCTGGGTGTTCTGTATACCTACCTATATTATAATATAAGTAGATGTATTTACAAAAAAGAAATTGGAAGTATTCTATAAGTTATTTGGTTTCTGTAGTACAAGCCTTGCTTAGTTCGGGGCTAGATGGCGCTGTCTGAAAAAAGAAATCCTAGATTGATATTTATAAATATGTTGTGTTTCATTCCTTAAAAAATTACGATTACCTTGGACAAAAATAAGGGCCAGTCTGTCGTGTCAGCTTATTTTTCGTAACTGTATGTATAATTTGTAACGTAGGTACTTGTCGATGTTTAGTAGATATAACATTAGATAAGAGACAATACATAAAACTTACTTGTGACAAAGAAGAAACATTCACACGACACGACACAAGTCTTTTACAGTAGTGGTGAGTTTACTATAAAGCTTTATCCACTTTATGTCACACTCGCGCTTGTGATTCGGCACTTTATGAATAAAACACTACCATTTTATGCATAAACACTCGACAAAACACTAGTTTTGGAAAAAAATACAACGGGGCGACACGACTTTTGCCGCGTTCCCGCCAAAACTTCTTTGTACCCTTTACATTGCGGAAACAAAGTTCGTTCATTTTGATCCCAAATATCAGATTTTAACTTTTGACTGTCGATAACAGCGTTTTTCTATGCGTAGCTTTGATTGTCAAAATTGTCACTTATAATACCACAAGAGCTTCAAAATTATCGGCTATTTCCCGATAGGTTCGTTGCAAACAAATGAAGGAGTCAAGTTTTTCAAAACTTGACGACTTTATTTGTTTGCAGGGAACCTTGAGGGAAATGCCAGATAATTTTGAAGCTCGTGTGGTATTCGGGGGATTATTTTTCCGTCCCAAATGTCGGCCAATAGAATTGCACCATGAGACGGAATTTCATAATGAATAAAACAACATTTAATTAAGATTCAGGCTAGTGCAATTAAAAATACAATTGTTGTAAACATTGGTGCATTGTCAGTTTGACGTGTGGTTAATTTGACTGGATCATGTTTTGTTTTTTATATATAGCAACTACCAGAGAAAATTTTCAAAAAATTATCAGTATAATACCATGTAGGTTGTACCACGTGACGTCGAATGGTGCAATTCTATTGGTCGATATTTGGGTCGGAAAAATAATAATTATAATCGCATTTACATTATGTGCATCGATTCTAGAAGCTTTAGTTGATAAGTATAAAATTAGTAAAATGTATTTTGTAGTTTTCATCTCAACCTATAGACAAGTCTGTAGAGTAAATTTTGTATTTTTTTTTCATAGATAGATTATCTTTAGGTATCAGTATCTATGATAGATAGATTCAAAATTAGTCGTCTTTAAATCTTACAATAGGAAATTGTTGCAAAAAATGACTTAACAAGAGACATTTATTTAAAAAAAACTGCAATTTTTCGACATAAAAAGTATACAAAATATGAGCTATTTCCGTTAAAATTTTATATATCTATCTATACTATTATAAAGCGGAAAGATTTGATTGTTTGTTTGTATTGAATAGGCTCCGAAACTACTGGACCGATTTCAAAAATTCTCTCACCGTTGGGAACTCAGATTAAAAACTGTTGGGAAGCTACATTACCCCCGGGTGACACAGGCTACTTTTTATCCCTGTATTCCCACGGGAATAGGAACCACGCGGGTGAAGCCGCGAGGCGTCCGCTAGTCCAGTAATAAATAAGGCCCCAGGCTGTACGAGTTACCGGCTCTGTAACGCGATAGACCCGACCGTCCAACGTGTTTTAATCATAAGCTATTAAAAGAGTCATCTAGCAGTAAGTGGTGGAACTAATATCCTCAGATAGCGGGCATGCGCAATGACCGCGTTCTACGTGATTAGTTCTTGCTAGCGCCAATAGAGTGCGATATAAGTTAGGAAATGTTGCGCATTTAGGACAATAGTTACATAGTATAGAGAGTAAGAGAACACAAGTTGTTTAAAATGTTTTTATTAATCTAGGTCAGCTGCAAGATTTCGGTTTAGCTACTAGTTATACACCTACTTAGACGTAATAACGAAAGTAATTGATAGCAAACTTCATCTAAATTAGACTATTACCTTTTTGTATCTTAGATCTTAATTATAACCGTGCAATGTATGTACGTATGTATACGTTTGCATAATAAATAAATAATTTGATTTGAATGAGACTTGAATAATCTAGCTGTTTGATAAAAGCTACACGGAAAAAACCGAAAAGCGGTTATTGTACTTATTATTATAACTTTTATATAGGATTTGTTTTTTTATGGGAACCGCGGTTCAATGAGATTTCTCAGTTGGTTCATTGTCGTTGAATAATAAAAATAAATAATTAGTAATAGTAGTAGTTAGTTTTTATTTTTTAGTGATAATAATAATTATAACACTTTACTTCACTGTACACATGATTGTGAACAAGTTTTACTACAGGCAGTACTAACCTACTCTGAAATCGTAAAAAATAGCCGTTCCATAGGAAAAGATCGATAGCAGAGACCATTGAAGCAGATTTGGGATTTCGTAGTAGTGCCCATAGTAAAAGTTATTCATAATGTTGTTGTTGTACAATAACCCCTTTCTGGCTTAGTATACCCCAAGATTATAGCTTTGTATAAGTATGTAATGCCAATGAGATACGTAAAGGACCAGTGATTCACTGCGGAAAATTACAATAATAGTTTACCTAT
Source organism: Biston betularia (assembly GCA_905404145.2). Lineage (NCBI taxonomy): Eukaryota > Metazoa > Arthropoda > Insecta > Lepidoptera > Geometridae > Biston > Biston betularia. The sequence continues at coordinate 4,288,474 of FR989863.1, forward strand.
AGTTTTATTTCAAACTGAAGATAGCTACATAATATTGCATATTCAACGATGTTAGTAGGTAAAATTAGATGGCGCTAATTAACCTATGAACGCTGTTTTCTGAATACAAGAGAGCAATTATTTATGTAGGTGTAATTGTACGAAAATAACTCGCAAACTGTTGTTATTTTTATGAAATTTTATTGAAAAATATAGTTCGTGCAATGTTTGACCGGCCAAGAGGTTGCGAAGATAATAGTAGACAAGCTTGGTGTTTGACTGCAGCTCATCTTAAATTAAGTGACGGTGTGGTCGAAGACGATAAAGGACACCGAGCCTGGAATGGATTTGGGTATCAACTGAGGCTCCGTTTTTACCCACGATGGAACGGAGACGGTAATTTTATGCGGTTGGGGTGAGAGGATGTTTGTTTATGCATATCCATTTTGAGATTTTTTCTAAAACTACTAGTCCGATTTTGATGCAGTTTTCAGTTATGGGTTTGTGTTTGATTTGGGCATGCCCTTAGATAGGTGTTACGGTGAAAACTCACAAGGGGGCGCTGCAGTAAACATTTGTTTGTGCTAAACCAAAACTTGCATATATGTACTTGTACATATTACTGTAGCAGAGGCGTATCTTCCATAGGGTAATTCGGGCGCACGCACGGGGCGGCGCGTTATATACATAATATCTATGCTCTGTAAAAAGTTTAAAATAAAAAGCAAACTTTAAAATTTGGTATGGAGGTAGCTGACACCCTGGATTTACACATAGGCTACTTTTTATCCCGAAAACATGTAGCGGGTAAAACCGCGGGGCGCAGCTAGTAAAGTTAGATTCTATTCCATTGTCATCGATACTTAATCCCTCAATAGCGACGACGATTAAGAAAGCGCACATGTTTGGAGCAACGCCAAATAAGGCAGGTTAACGCACGATTACACGTGAGCTAAATACGCAGTATGACCCATTGTCGACTAAAAATAACACTGATCGTAATAAAATATGTTCATCGAATGACACTGTGTTTCTATTTACTAAGGTACGGTTTCATGGGAGGTTAATGTTCTTCGTGAGTCAGTTCGCGTGCCATCAACTTGTCCTAGACAACTATCGATTTGATACGAGACTAGAACAGTAAGATTACTTTGATTTATTTAATGTTTGACAAGTTAGTTGTTTGACCACAGCTCATCTGATGTGTCGGTGTAATACATATGAAATTTGTGTGTACTGTAACGGAACTATTGGCGCGTAAGACCGACCACACGCTGGTTTTTTTTTACAAATCTTGAGACTTATCTATTTAACATCAAATTTATCTATTGCTTTATTGCACATGTTTTAAAAACTCTGTAATGTTTTATCGGAAACTTGCGAGAGCATTTATGTAATTTAGGATGTTGCAGATAGATGTAATAATGTCAGGCGATAAGGACGCCTCGTTTTAATTTTATCTCGCCGTATATATTTGGGACGTGTCAAACGTGATGTTTTGACCAGTGAATTGATAAGGGTAAACGCAATTCGAAACTCGTTTCATAACTTACTCTTAAGGACTGGCCAGGTAAGTGAAAACTTACTCCACTAAGCAGTATAATGTCTGACGTTTTTTAGTTATAGTTTTGCTTAACAAACCCCTTTTAACACTGCGCGCGTAATTATGTTTTTACAGCTGATTTTGTCCATATTAGCAATAATTTCTTATTTTATTTTCGATAGATATATGTAAAAAAATTCATGTGTCTATGAAGTTCTTCTTTTCTTTATACACAGTATGTAAGTAGATATTACTACAGGGCTATGCAGTAAAAGTAGCATTGAGTAAAGGAGCTCATTGTATTCATACGATAAACAATTTGCATCTACATTGAGACCGTCATATATGAACCTGTTTAGATATCCTGATATCGGATAGCAGTGGCGTGGTGGAAGAGGGCTTTCTATTTCTTGGCAGCCTGCCTACCACCCTGAAGTTGAAAATATGCCGCCAAGCAACTAACGTGTTCCGGCAGCCTCATTTAAGAGCATGTTCTATTCCAGGCTAAGTGTGTTTATTATCTTCGACCATGTCGTCCCTTAACGACAGGTGAGCTGTAGCCAAACTCATTCATCCTTTTTGCTTTGATACCCCTCCACGCCCGTCGCTCTCCTTTCATTGCTCACATAATTTTTTTTTCACATTCTCACATTTTATTCCTGAGCTATTTCCTCGTAAAAATTAATTAATTAGTACTTATGAATTAGATGGTTACGATACACTAACTACAGTTTAAACGGATTCCATAATGAGCAAAACGCGTATTCGAGTTATTTTGCTACATAATTTATGCTTAGTTTGGAACATTCAAAAATTGCGACGTAACTTACGAAACTTTTATGTATAATGGTCCTTGACTCTCTCTCCGCGAACTGGTGAAATTCATCTACGTTGCAACTAGTTATCTACTATGCGCATATTTTTGGCAACATGTGCGAGCATAATTAAATAAATATGTATAGATAAATCGAGATCGCGTAAAACGATCTATGAAGGTGTGGTCGAAGATGGTAAAGCACACCCAGCCTGGAATGGAATGTGTTTTATTTTTATTACAATGACATGATGAATTTCCTCTTTTATTTACGTGTTCCATGCAAATATTTTATTTTGGTATCTAGTATATAGGGCTACAAGCTTAAGGTATACTAAGCCGAGGTCATTATACTCATCATTGTGGAGCAATTGATTTCAGAGTTTTGCGTAAAAGTTTTTTGTAATAATGGGTACAATGAACTCCTACTGCTTTAGTACACCCTAAGCGTACACCCTGTCTTACGTTGTTCTAACCTTAACTGAAATAATGAGAGATATTAATGATAATTAGTTACCTACAACACAATATCATTTAAAGCTAATAGTAATAGTAGTTAATTTGATGAATGCGCCTATTAAACAGAATACCATTACAAATGAATACAGTCCTTTATTAATTTATTTAGTTCATACTAACATTGGGTATGTCGATCCAAATCTAGGCCAGTGTGTGATGAACTCAAATTCTAAGTCTAACTCAGAATAGAAATAATGCGAATTATTAAAGATACAAAGATTTATACTAGTATTGTAATGTTTGTTATGTGTCTGGGTGTTCTGTATGTATTTACAACAAAAAAAGCAATTAAGTATTCTATCAGTTATCTGACTTCTATAGCACAAGCTTGACTTAGTTTGGTGTCAGATGGCGCTGTGTGTAAATGTCCTACGATATTTATTTTTTTATAAAATTACGATGTTTTTCTTTACCGGCAGCTTAAGCCTATTGTTGGGGTTTAAGCAAAACTGACCTCTGAGCTACTACACTAGATTAGTATTGGGTGTATTTCTATCTACCGTGTCTATGAAAAAGGTTTGTAAAATAACATGTGTTAAATTTAACACTGTTCTTAAGTAATAAATGGTTCACTTATTATTACTTAGTATCATGGTAAGTATATCATATTTAATAGTGTATCCACTACGCTAATATGTTCGCAAAATTTATTAGCCCCGCTAAATGATTTGTCTAAACATTCTGTTATTTTCGGGCGTGAAACGTAGATCTGGCTAGGTCATATCTTATTTCGAAAAAAACATATTTTATTACGTATGAGGACCCTGGACAAAAACTACTGAGGGAACCAGGGTACGTAAAATACAGGTAGTTATACAAGTATTTTATACGTATGCATTCAAGAATGAAATCCATAACCACAGTATGTCCTTGACATGAAATTAATATGTAGGTCCATGACATGTCTTTGACCTAGTTTTTCAGGTTAGGTATAAATTAAGGTTTTTTGTATTGATTGTAAACAAAGCTAGTCCCTGTACTTTATAGAAATGTATGCTATCATCGAGTTTTCCAGGAAGTCGGCCACACAGACTAACTCTGATTCCATCGCAGAGAGGACGCTGTCTTGTTTGGGTTGCCACGTGTATTTTGACGTTTGCATCTTGCTACCTCTTCGCTACTCAGCAATCAGCTGGTGCGGGTGCTGAGGCGGCAGCCAGAGGTAAGCGTCTCAAGTATGCCAGTCTGGAGTCTGTGTGGATTTTACTCCCTTTGTAGTCGAAACAGCGGGATCATGCGGCACAGAGGCATGACGTTTTGTTTTGTAGACGAGCTAGAATAGCGTTTGACACCGAAAGGAAGGGATCCTCGGTCAGGGTGGTTTTGTCCCAGAAGATTTCCCTAGCTATCCAGCAAGGGAACGTGACTCTAGCGTCTAAGGGATGTTCGAGCATGTTGCGCAGGGATTTTGGCTTACCATTGTTGTTCATTATGTATAGAAAATATACATTAATATACATGCGTATACTCTTGTAACATATTAACATATTTAATTTGGGTATATTTAAAATATAAAACATATATCCATAGCTGCAAAAACATTTTTTTAATATTTTATTATTAGGTACGTAGGACGTCATCGACAAAGGAGAAATTAATGACTAAGAAATGAGAAAAATAATGAACTTAACGAGAAGTTCAAGGTATTTACTGTTGTATACTCGCTCTCTTAAACTTTGCGCCTGCATTACATAATTATTTATTAAGGTATATAAATATAAAAATATAAGAATTTCGTATACAAAACAGTAGCGGACCGCATGTTGCCGACCGTTGGTCTAGCTAGACTAACTCTCTCCAGAAAATGTTCAGAAATAACCGCTCTACTTTAAGAATTTCTAGCTGCGCCCTGCGGTGTTACCCGCTATATGTATTCGGGATAAAAGAAGCCTATGTTCTAATCCACGGTCTCAGTTAACTTCATATTGCGTGAAAGAGTAACAAACATCCATCCATCCATCCAAACTTTCGCATTTATAATATTAGTGGGCTAATCCCACTAATATTAAAAATGTGAAGTAGGAAGGAACCTATCTATTACGATCAGTAGACACAAGTTTATTTTGGAATCCTGTTTCTGCGAAGGCTCGGATGCTTTAATAGGTAAACGACCTTTTACTGAAGGTAAGCTTGCAGTGTTAATACTTTAGGTATCTACCAATCGTAGGTGCGTGTAGACGCCTACGCCCTTGATGAACAATGAAGATACTATAGCTGATTTTTTGTTATGGTCATATCTTTTTATCATGTGTCACATTTTCCACACCGTTCCAATCCCAGTTGTTAATTTACTGTGGTGATATTCAAAGAGTTTCAGGAAAACGTATTAATAGGTACATAAAGGCGTTATTCTTACCTGCAATGTAAATAAAAATACTTAGGGACCGACCGTGAAATTAGCGATACTGAAAATCTGCTGCTTCCTTCGATCAACTTTTTTTAAAGTAATGATACGAACGAGGCACTCTCCTGATGGTTACACACGATACACAAAACTTTGAGTAGTAAAACAAAGTACCCTTGAAACCGGAACACAGTAATGTTTACACACTACTGCTTGGCGGCAGAATGTCTGGTACTGTGGCGGTTGGTACCTACACAGACGACTTCTCCTTAGCTCCTGCTAAGGAGAAGTCGTCTACCACTTCAACTATTTCTTTGTTCACTTACTTTTTTTATTTTTATGGTTGACTACAGAGAGATTGGTTGGTTGGTTGAGTTGTTTGACTACAGCTCACCTGATGTTAAGTCACGGTGTGATCGAAGATGATAAGCAAACTTAGCCTAAAATGAAACTGGCTCTCGAGAGAGGCCGCCGGAACACATCGTTAGATACTTGGCCGTAGATGTTTCCACTTGAGGAAAAGCTACTGTTCCATTTTTGACGATTTCAGGGCTTAACTCAATAACATTAAGTATTTCTAGCCAACTATCTGTCTTACTATCACTCCATAGAGGCTTCTTAGGGCGTCTTAGTTATGTTACGTTTTATGTTTTCCACGTTCTCACTATTTAGGATACGCCTAACCCAACGTTTATCAGTTGGACGACATATGTACATAATGTTGTAACTATTATCACTTCAACTTGCTAATCCTAAACTTACTTTATCATCGACATAGCGCAGCGAAAGTCAATAATATGAAATATACTCAGTAATATGTCATCAATCATATGCATTGTACATCTTGAGTAACAGAAGAGCTGTCTGTAGGTATATGATGGTCGCAATCGAAAGATCCGTAGCATCTGTTAATTGGCAGGCAATCATTAGACAATACACACTTCTAATTGCTGCAATTACGAGTACCGCCTTAACGATGCTCTACTTTTGAGGCTTTATTCATCTTGCATATTAAGGAACAATATGTTCGTAGAAAGCAGTTTATGGTGGAAAGAAAATAAATTAAAGCTGTCAAGGTTTTCTTTTCAACACATTTTCAATTCATTATTATCATTGTGAAAAGTGAAGACATATGTTAGCAAAATGCTTTATTCATAGTTAGTCGGTGTATAGGCCTATGCAATAAAAGTAATGGTGCTAGCGAACGTTGTTGTCTTTTATGACTACTGCTTAAGTGATGGTTAACGTTGGTAACTTAATTATCTCTGTACCTATTGTACAATGGGGCTAAAATAGTCAAAGAGCTGTAGTAGGCTCCTAATTACCTAGTTTGTGAACGAAAACGTATTCAGCATTAAAATGACTAGGGAGTCATTTTAATGCTGAATACGTTTTCGTTGAAGTAAATCGTAATTTTTTCTAGAATCTCAAATGAGACTAAACTGTTTGATTGATTTTATGAACTGTCTAAGTATTGAGACAGACAATTCTCTTCAGACAGTTCTGTTTCCTCGTCTCATTATTTTATTTTATTTACCAAGGTATACCAAACAGAATACGTTTTTCGTGGAAACAAAAATGTATTATAGTTGATAGTTCCTTCCTAAACAACATCCTAAAATCCTACTAATATCGAAAGTTTGTATGTTTGGATGTTTGTTACTCAATCACGCAAAAACGGCTGAATGGATTTAGATGAAATTTACCACACACATATAGTTTCCTACCTGGATTTACATACAGGATACTTTTTTACAAGAAAAATGTAAGGATCCTTTGGGATTATCAAAAAATTAACCACTGAACGTATCCACTTGAAGTTTGGTACATATATATACGCCTTATGGAACATTATAATGTTCCATAAGAATAATTATTCAGGATAAAAAGTTTCATGACTATTGCTTTTTGTTACTTACACATTTTTCATTCCTCTCTGAACCTATTTCTAAAGTTAACGCGGACGAAGTCGCGAGCGTAAGCTATTGTATATTATGTATAAACAAAAAATAATTATCGAATTTCTTATTTTTGTTATCGTGAGAATTGTGAGGATCCGTAACGCTAGTTAAAAGCATTCTTAGGTCCTTCAGTTGGATTAAATTAAGTTTTATTCAATGTTAAACGTCAAAACATGCCAACATGTTTATGTTGTTATGCTGTCTGTTTTGTTTACGAGGTTACGCGTATCTAATGGTAGAACTAAACCGAAAAGAGGAACTATTTTTTCTATGGAACTAATTTTAAAATCGTATAAAAGGCTGCAATTCACGCTCTGTCATATAAAATGTTTGATACAACTGTTTTTTTAACATCACGGTTACAGACTCAGTGCCTTAGAAAAAGTTGTTAAAGTAGGTGAATATAATGAGCTGCTTTCAATTTAGGACTATGTTACGCGTTACCCTGTGTAGGCCCATTTCTGAAGCTTCAGAGAGATCACATAGATCACCTAATGTCACCACAGCAAGCCAGCGTTGTGGCATAAGTTGTTACATACTGTGAAATTTAGCCCACCTTTCTTCCACAATTTACAACGCATTTGCTTTTCTCGTTAGATATGGTGCGTGGTGATGCCATCCTTCTTAAGTATACGAAATGTTCTACGATTAGTCAACCATCTCCATCGAGCCTTCAATAATAAAAGTAAAAAAAAGTAATTAAATCAGTATTTTGACATCTCATTTTAGCCGTAGAATATCCACTGCTGGACATAGGCCTCCCCCATTGACTTCCATAAAGACCGGTTGGAAGCGGCTCGCATCTAGCGCGTTCTTGCGGCCTGTATTTGGTCGTCTGTCTACCTTGTGGGTGGACGTCCTACGCTGCGCTTGCCGCTCCGTGGTCTCTACTCCAGAACTTTGCAGCCCCATCGACCAACAGTCCTGCGTGCTATATGCCAGCGGCTATGTCGGTAACTTTAGTTCGACTACGGATCTTCTCATTCCTGATTCGATCTCGTAGGGAAATTCTAAGCATAGCCCTATCACTTTATTAGTTTAGCAGTGGGGAAAATGATACAAATAGGATCTACAGTAAATTCACAAATTAAAATACCTATATAAATGTTAGTGGTGATTTTAATTCACAAACAAAATTGAATTTTCTTTCCTACTTATTAATTTAACAATGGACGCAAATATTGTAATACAAACCTTGAAAACGTTCTTCAGACTAGAAATTGTGTTTTTACTCCCTACGGTTACGTGCCTATACAAAAAGTATCATAACTTTCAGAATAAACATCAAAATGAGCAGAGATACACCCTATACAAATAAAGGTTAACGATAAACCTATCAAGGTCATAATGTATTATTCATAAACTGTATTTAGTAATATATTGTCCGCTAATATGTATTAAACTAGAACCAATAAGGAACTAACCATCTTAAGTAGGTAGATCTATTTTCCATATTATAATACTATGTGACCGTAATGGAGTAGGCACGTGTGTTTTTTTAAATTATTGAACCAGGTATCTGTTCTGATTGAATAACAATTTTATTATGAGAAAACCGTAAAGTTAAACAACCTTGTTTTCCATGTTTATAAAATAACTGACGTTGTCACAAAGAGAGGTTTATCAGGTTTCATTGAAAATATTATGGGAAACTGTATATGTTTGAACCTTAGAATTTTTATTAGGTTAACGTATCATGGATTAAGAACGTACATTTATAAGCATGATCTGCCATATTGAGACGGGTTTTTAAGAACATGGGACTACGAAATTTGCCTTGGCGTATTGCGCAAAATTAGCAAAGTGATATCAACCTGATTCTGACCGACCGATTACGAAACGTCTGTGATTTTCGCAAAAGTGATTGTCTGTTTAACTGATGCACTCTCTAGTAGCTGAAAGTGCACGAGTTCACCGTACAATGACTCAACTGACCTAATCAACACACACCGGACACTGGTCAACAAAGTTTATTTTGTTTAGATAAGCCGTGGACTTTCTACCTTGCCCTTATGTACCTAGTTGTGTAACTTTGTAGTATGTATTCTGTAACTCTAATTCGACCGTGATTTTTGAGACAATCGTGGTCACTGGCAATGGCCTTTCTCAGCGCATTGAATTGTATTAAACGCGATTGCGTTGATTTACTGCATCGCAAGCGAGAACAATATCATTTGAGTGTCATCATCACTACGATTTGTCTTATCTATATCTTTATGGACACCGAAAATACATAGATTTTTGTTTATTAAATCAAATTTATGTACTTGTACATGTATGTGCAAAGGTCTGTGTTTTCATTTGTTACTTCTTCACATTGAAATACAATATTAACGAAATAAAACAAATTTTAGAATGAAAGTCTTTTAAGATTTAACTAAATACGTAGCCCACTGTTTGTACCGTAAAACGTGGGATTAGTGAGTAATAAATTCATTGTTAAATATTGTTTCTGGCGCTGAATGATAATGATATTGTATTATTTTTACTAGGAACTAGCTTGAGAAGGACACACGGTCTTTGTCTTTGATCAGAATCCTAATTTCGTAGACACACTCGTATATTGCCTTCAACGCTATAGCTGCCCATAGTGTTTACAAAATACTACATTATAATTTAGTATCGTATTGCAAGAAATGTATTCTGTCGCACTGGTCTAATGCGAGTTGGTGAATTCTGATTCGACCGTTGTATTTTATATTTGAACTTCGAAACAAAGAAGTGTGCGCCAAACGGCCAAACAAACTGCGTGATTGCTTTGTTGACTTTGTGATTCTTTATGATCAAAAAAGACTACGACTATCGTGTTCGTGTTGTATCGTGTCATGTTATGTTATCCTTCATCATCATCATCATCAGCCTATATTAGTCCACTGCTGGACATAGGCCTCTCCCAAGACACGCCACTCAGCCCGATCTTCGGCTTTTCGCTTCCATCCACCGCCAGCTGTCCTACGTATATCGCCACTCCATCGAGTCTCAGGGCGTTCTATACACTACATTTGCCAATACGCGGTCTCCACTCTAGAACACGTCTACCCCAGCGGTTATCGGTTCTGCGACAGATATGTTCAGCCCATTGCCACTTCAGCTTACTAATACGCTGAGCTATGTCAATGACTTTAGTTCTCTGGCGAATTACTTCGATGCGGATATGAAAAAAAAAAAAATCTAAAAATTAAATTTATTAATTAAATTCCTAAAAAAAATTATCATTTTTTTGTGGAATACTGAATAAGGAAACTTCAATGAGCGTTGAGCTGAATGAGGTGTATATTCGGATCGCGGCATACGTACGCAATTTAAATCACTGCATGTGCAATTGGATATCTTCTATTAATATATTATGCTATGTTTGTTTCTTCATGATTTTTCCTTGTTATTGCAATGTGTTTTTATTTACGTTACTTTAGTAAATCCTACAGAACTCATTGACACGGGCCGAGGAGTCTCTACAAAATGTTTAATGTACTATAATTATGTACTCTACTGCCACAAATTTTGACTGTTTTCTCTTTGCGATTTCTTTGCTCATGGATTGTGGATGAGCAGGTTCAGGTGCAAACATCACCACGATATTGTTGAAGTTGACGTAAACATCCCACATGCCTGTATGCTACTTTAGTTACTTTAGCTATGTACGTAAATGACAGTTATACTCTTTATTTGAAACCAGTTAACATATATACACCTACCTAATCTTTTAAATGTAATAATTTTATGTTATTAGGTAAGTTTGCAATTTTATGAAAAATTTAATATGTAATTATAAATTCTTAATATTTTGGGGTAAACTGCACCTTTATACACATTTCCGCTCAAATAATACTGATTTTGGAGATAAGGAAATAATATTTTTTGCACATTTCTGGCATTTTAAAAACCTTCAAGATTGAGTCGGATTTACGCACGGAGGGTTCAAAAGCAAGAGCGATTTAATCGCTGCAATTATTATATTTTATTACTATTAGAACGATTTTTTGGACAAAAATACAACGGGGCGACACGACTCTTTCCGTGTTCCCGCCAAAACTCCAAAAAGGATGATTAAAGAAACACCTTCTTTTATTTTGAGCGTTTTAATCGCTACAATCTAATAACATAGTTTGAAAATTCATTAACTTATAGTAGTTAACTTAATAAATTAAAATATTTTAGTCTGTTTTTATGAATGATACAGACATTACATTCATTTGTCTGTCCATCTTGATGTATTTACTTTTTTGCAGTAAGTACGTTTTAAGCGCATACAATTATAGTATAATAATTAGATCTGACTCCATTGTTTTTACTCGATTTAAATGCAGATTAACAGTGAAATACTTAAACCTTTGTTGTAGGTTTTACTAAACAAACCTATACCTATTATATGTCATGTCGTGTGTGTCATTTTATATACCTACCAGCGGAGATAAAATCCCTATTATAAAGAGGAAAAAATTGAAACTACTGCACCGATTTCAAAAACTCTTTAACCGTTGGGAAGCTACACTATCTCCGGGTGACAGAGGCTACTTTTCATCCCTGTATTTCTACGGGAACGGGAACTACGCGGGTGAAACCGCGAGGCGTCCGCTAGTATTTAATTAGTTCTAAGTAAATAGGTTTTAACATCGGCGCAATGACAGATTTAATCTAGAAAAATAGTGATACGTGGCCAGTGGTCACAGGGAAATCCTAGAAATATCTACAAGTTAACTAGGAACTTGTGTCTACATAAATAACTATCAAACGTGTTTTATAAACACTCATGGTAGTTTCGTTATTTTCAAACATATACTTTTATCGTCGTCTTCATCAGTAGAGTTTAAAATAGAATTTTATTGTACGTTTCTTATAAACAAAATTATTAGTAAGCAAACATTGTCTTTCGTGTTTGCGATTTTTCTGTAACATTTCGTATTTTTTTAAATATATTTAATCCTAGTCGAATACTTGACAAATAATAGTGAAATTAATTAAGTCGTGATGTTTATAGAAATAACTTTCAGTTTTTGTTTTTTTTTTCAGGTAAAATGTACATTTAAAAAGATCTCCACCAAAATACTGTTATTTTGCTAAGTATAATTAATATCTACTTCAATCACAAATAAAACAAGTACGGTAAGAATGCTCTGTTTGTAAAAGGACTGAAGCTGAAAAATCTTGAAGAATGGGTGCAGTTCGTCTAAGGCAAACAAAATAATTGGAAAGCCAACTTTTTTTTTCTTTTGTTTTGGCGTCTCTTTTTAGCATTTGCCAGTGTCAAGTATTTATATATTTTCAAGTTTAAATAAGTGTCCTCGTAGCTAAAGTTATAGTCAAAGTCCAGTCTTGGTCAAGTACAGTCCGTGTCAGTCAAGTCCAGTCAAGCTTTAGTAAAGTAGTGGTGACATTACTATAAAGCTTCGATGGAGTTTTGGAAGCAACACGAAAAGTCATGTTTCACCACATTATATCAATTTCCCACACTCGCGCTTGTGATTCGGCACTTTATGAATAAAACACCACCATTTTTATGCATAAACACTCGACAAAACACTAGTTTTGGAAAAAAATACAACGGGGCGACACGACTCTTTCCGCGTTCCCGCCAAAACTCCAAAAGCCAACTTATTTTGTGCGCTACATGATATTTTTTTTTGTAACCTGTAGCTCAATTTAATTTAAAAAAATACACATTTCAATTTAAAATGTACAAAATACAAAGACTAAGAAAACATTATTTATTGTGTATACCACAAATTAAAAATAGATTAATATGTACTCACTTTCCGGAGTGACATCTCGCAGTACTATCCTGACTTCAGGTTGCGCCGGCATTTTCAACACTGAATCAAACTAGGCTTTATTGAACTTACAAAAGCTTATTTAGAATTGAAGCAAACTCTTTTAAAATTACTAGCAATATCTAGAATAAGGATGGAGATTGTCTTAAAGTTTTAAATATAGTGTTTTATCTCATGTTTTGTTTTCGGTACAAAATGTTTCGATTTGGCGACGAGAAGCGTGCGCCGACATGCAAGAATGGATAGTGACTGACTGAAGGTCGCCGACCGCTCTGACAGGCAAATCAAAAACCTATTCAGCGCTGCGATACAAAAAGCGCTAGATTTGTAAATCAGCGCAACAAAAAAAACGACAGTTTTCGCGCTAGATTTCGATATTAAGAAAAATTCATACATTATATTGAAAATAATATTTGTTTAGTAAAATAAAACTACCTATAATCATATCTAGTAAATTTAAAATTTGTTAATTTATGTATCAAATTTCACAATTTTTTCCGTTATAAGGTTAATTCAAAAAGTTACAATATTAAACATGTATTCATATTTGTCATGTTAATTTTAGTATTCAAAAGGGATTTTCTCGTACTTACATACTTATAGCCAGCCATTGGTAATATCTTTAAAATGTAGGTAATACAATTTGTGGTCACATCAATTATAAAAAGGCGCTAATTACTATCCGCTAGGCGCTAGAATTTTTAGTCGCGTGCCAACTACATAAAAAAGCGCCAAACGCGCTAACATGGCAACATTTTTGCTGACTCGACTTTATAGGCTCTACGGTCTACGCCTACTCTGAGTTGCTTTTCCTCCCTGAGGTCAGGGGTAACATTGTCATCACATACAATCAACGTGTGTAGTTTAAATAAGAACTGCGCGAATACGCCTTGGGAAATTAGAGATTACAAAAAAGAATTCTCACAAATTGATGATTAATTTTGTTCTGATATAGGATCGATTGAAGTGATAAATGTAACGTATAGAGCTGGATAGGTTAATAATATTATGATGATTAAGACATACCTATGTTATTTTTTTTTTTTTTTAATAAATTACGTTCGACATTAAATATTTACCACAGAATACATAATAGGTCTTTACCTTCTAATAGCTTTTTGTTTACCTACATAAACATTTTTGGGTATCATCTTTAACCATAACATTTTTGGGTATGATTGTATTGCATCGTAGTTCTAGGTACTCTTTCCCTCATGATATGGCTAATGATATTATAGTAGGGTGGCAATAGGTCAAACTGTACCCACATGATTATGATCATAGAGTTGATATTACTACGAAATGGTGATTGTAATCAATTATTTTATGCACAAAAATGGTTATGGACTTACCTCTAAAATGACCGAAGAACTGACCAATAAGTTAAGTATCTATCTACTTAGATGCATTTTTTTATGTTGTTAATGTTTTTCTCAACAACCCAGTAATTAAAAATACTATTAGTCATACATGAGAGTCATAAGATGAATCCGAATGAATTTTATCGAGTTGAATCACAATGTGAATGAATACAAATTTTAGTTTCAGAAAGCGTCATCTATTGGTGAACACTATAACTAAAACGGTAACCATCCGAACAACAACGAACCTCCGACAAAGTTTTATTAAGACGTCATTTTCAGTATCTATTTTAGTTCCATAAAAATCCGTCACGTAAGTGAGTGTTGATGTATTTTATATCAATTAATAGAAATTCAAATGAACGTGTATTTGTGTCATACAATATTGCAGTTTTTTTGACGAATTAATTCTTGTAATAATTGATGATATTTTGAGAAGGAATTATTTACACGTCACAATAAATCATACTGTACAGGGTTTTAGTGAAAAGTGGAATTAAGGCGAAAGGAGCTAATAGTGATTACTTGTACTAATCTTCGTAGTCAACATATTTACTGTTATCAATCAGCAAAACAATTAACTGTCCCATTTATTTTGTTAAATGTGAATTACATACGTTTTAACAACACCGATTTTTTTTATTGTAGCTGAATTTGTTCACGAATTCAGGGTTGGCCCCATAGAAACTCATGTAGGTACTCATTCCAATGTAAGCCCCTTTCAAATTACTATCGTTGTGTGTAACCCCGCAGATTCAACGTCTACTGAGTAGGTACAACTATCGCATCGTCCTAGAACAATGAAGAGTTATCAATCAATCAAACATTTATGAATATTCAAACGGTCATGTAGAGCATAGATAATTTTCGATTGTATATTTCTATATTACAATTAAACAAATATCTGCCACACATTTTTAGCAAATTGATTTAGATTCTTAAAATTTATGCATATCCCCAATTCGACCGTGAAAATAAACTATTTATGGTGATCTACTCCACTACAAGCAGGCAGCATACCCAAAATGCTAGACATTGTCACGTTTTCTATGGTGGACAGGCTATGTGTTTGATAACTTGTCCTAAAGCGACGATGGTCGAAGTAGGTAAACACGCCTATGTGCCAAAAATAGATCTTGCTCTCAGGTGAGGGCTGCCTGTCGCCGAAACATA
Source organism: Biston betularia (assembly GCA_905404145.2). Taxonomy (NCBI): domain Eukaryota; kingdom Metazoa; phylum Arthropoda; class Insecta; order Lepidoptera; family Geometridae; genus Biston; species Biston betularia. The sequence goes on from FR989863.1 coordinate 4,303,936, forward strand.
TAGTTAGGTCCTTGGTAGAAAATGTTCAACTTGAAAGTGGTAGCTAAGTAATTGTTCATATTAGAACTCAAGCCCCCAGCGTATGAATCGACCGCACCAACCACTGAGCTATCATCGCTACGAAACGTTGAATGTTAAAATTGCTAATGCTTGTTTTAGGCCAGATATCAACTATTTTTTTTAGCTGGGTAGCTTTTGTAACATGCCGAATTCAATCAGCCAATAAATGTAAATGTTTAGTATTTATTTTATCGGTTTCCTTTTCCTGCCTTTCTGTCTGAGTCTGCGTTGAAACAGTTATACCTACTATAGTAATTAATTCATCCTGCGACATTTAAATAGTTGGGTAGGTAATGCAATATTTTGAAATCAATTTGGGCTGATGTCAGTCGATTGTGGAACCTTGCTATAGGTAAAGATATTTTAAAAGATTTGTAGCGATGATAACTCAGTTGTTAGTGTGGTTGGTTCACACGCTGAGGTCGTAGGTTCAAACCCAGAAAATGAGTTTGAGCTGCCGGTGAAAGAAAATGTAAATGTATATATATGTATGTGTACGTGATGTATAATTGTATATATAAGAAAAAGTAAGCTTAAAAATAAATTACCTTTTGACATTTAAAGTCTGACACCCCCATCTCCCCTTTTCGACAAAGGATTACCTCAAGTTTTATTCCAAATTAAAAAAAACTCGCAAATTTCCCTCGTGTATGCGTATGCGCATAATCACCACCGCAAGGTTTATTCATATCGGTCACAAGTTGAACTACAAAAATCATCATCATTACTCTCCTAATGCACGCCGCCTAGCCCAACTACGGCTTTTTGCAAAAATCCACCTTCGCTATTGACCTGGATCACATTATCGTTTATTTTGATATATAAACATTTACTTTTTACAATTACAATGATCGATAGATAGCCTACTAGACTAGTGTAAGTGTGTGTGGGTGCCAGAACTAGCGCCTGGGGATATCTATAAGAGTGGATATGTTAACGGCGAAAATGCGGAAATAAAATCGTGAATCTGAAACGTTATTTTTTTTAAAATGTGTGTCGACTGTTTACGTGCACTATTGTAGGAAAATCATATAAAATTTACTAAAGTCGCGAATATTCGTTACACCACTCGCATGGACTGGACTTGATCGCGGCTTCCTTTGTATGACTTTGACTGCGACTAAGAATTATTTTATCATGACATAATTGCAATAATTAAATAGTTTAGTTGGCACTGGCGCAATGTGTGTTACCAAAAACAAAAAAGACTAGGTAGCGTGAAGTAATTTTCTTATGGTATGGTTATCAAGGTTTTAAAAAATTTCGAGTTCGCTTACGTACTCGTATTACGCCATTCTAGCAAAATCCTATGCTAGCCCCTCTAAATGCATTTTTCATGGGTGTAAAATGCTTTGAGCTCACCGTCTCAGAGGAAATGTTTCTCAATATATAATGTAATTTGCAAATTCGGCATCACATATCAAAACTGTGAGAATACCATAATATTATAATGAGCTTCGATAAAGTTAGGCATCATAAACATAAAACTAAGTAGTTTTATATATAATCATAATATATGTAATAAGGACCGACTTGTCACGATTATTTATGGTTTATATGGCTACGCAAATTTTTAGGGTCCTCAAAGATTGCCCGATAATGCTGTAAAAGGCGATTTTACACACTTTTAATTTATAAGGACCGTGGTGTTTCTGGGTCAACTATTACGAAATATTTAGAACTAAATATGATAAAAATAAATCTGGTTGAGTAATTACTATTATTGATATAGCTATTGCAAATACGTTTGACGTGAATACTTTGCTGCCATGGCGGGAGACAGTTTAGAAAACAAGCGATAACAAAATCGGGGTTTATATAATATTATCTATCTGTCATCTACATCCAAAATTTAATTACATTACTGGATAGCTAGAGGATCAAATAACTTGTAACGTTCAGCGAGGATTTGAATCATAAAAATCCGGAGGACTTCTTAGTGTTCAAAAATGTGCACGTATTTACATACACACGGCTAGGGTTGCCAGGTCGCCAAACCTAATAGCCGGGCAGACCAGTCAGTTTGGCTGGACATTTGGGTAAAAAGGCCGGAACTACTAAAAAGACGAAAACGCTCGGCCACGCTCGGCGCTCGCTCGTTTGCGAAATGTAAAAGCCGGACACCGTTTATTTTGGCCGGATATGCAATCAAAAAGCCTAACTATGTCCGGCTTTATCCGGACGCCTGGCAACGCTACACACGGCTGTGTTTACGACACATCCACACCTCAACTTTTTTCTTTCACGCATCAATAAAATACGTATCGACCGGTGCAAGGATCGGAAAGTGTTGCAAGTAGAACCGTAGCGCAAAGCTAAAAATTATGTGAGAAATACATAATTTCTGGCAATGAACACTTGACCTTTTGATTAAATAAAATACAAAAATTAAGTAACTACTATTATCGTTTACCTTTTGAGTAAGGCCCTTTGTGACCTGAGCTTACATTAGTTGCAAGACGTGTAAGTACAGAAATATTGACAAAATGACTAAGTTTATCGCATGTTAGAGAGTGCGCTTCTTAAAAAAAGGATTGTATGTTGTCGTAACAATTTTGTTTTTTTTTTGTTGTGAGGTGTAACTGACTTATCATCAAAACACATATTTGTAAATTCATGATATATCGTAAAAATATGTAAAGAAGACAACAACAGTAATTAATAATAATAATTGTTGTTTGTAGTCTTGAATCAGTAAAAGTTGCATTTTCGATCTTCCTTAGGTTACTTAAGTTGTTCGTGTCACTCGATTGCATAATATTCGATGCAATGTTTTAAAAAGTTCTGAGGCGAGTTTTTGGTTCATAATGTCAATTTGCCCAGTTATTTTATTTTCAACATCGCTATGTAGAGCAAAGGAATTTTTGTATACAATTTAAATAAGGTTCAAATTTAATCTTAAAAATTTAACTTGAATGTTAACAGATGTAAAAAGGAATTAATAAATAATTACTACATGCTATCTTTTAGGGTTCCGTAACTCAAAAAATAAACTTCTGCCTATCAAATACTCTTTTTCTCAGGAACACGTGGAGAATAGAATAGAATAGAATAGAATAGAATAGAATAGAATATAACTTTATTATACACCAAAAACACAGATCACAATTAATACAAATAGGAAACAAACAACAAACAAAAAAAAAGAAGATATAATAATATAACAAAACAATAGAATAAATGATGTATAAGGGCGGTCTTATCGCCTAGAGCGAGTGGAGGTATCAAGTTGGAGTAATATAAAATACTTGAGTCTCTTGAAGCTGTAACAAAATCAAACGTGCACCAATTAAAATTGTACTTATTTATTTATTTATTTTGTAGCGATGATAGCTCAGTGGTTAGCGCGGTAGGTACGCTTGCCGAAGGGCGTAGGTTCAAACCCCAACAATGAGCTTAAGCTGCCGGTGAAGGAAAACATCGTGAGGAAACCATAGCATGGTGGTAGAGTACCTACTTTATAGTACTCGGCTGGCTAGCTACCACCCTCAAGTTGAAAATTTGCCACCAAGCACCTAACGGTGTGTTCCGGCAGCCTCACTTGAGAGCCAGTTCCATTCCAGGCTAGGTGCGCTTTACTATCTTCGAACACACCGTCGGTGTTTGACCACAGCTCACCTGATGTTAAGTGAAGGTGTGGTCGAAAATGGTAAACCACACCTAGCCTGGAATGCAACTGGCTCTCAAGTGAGGCTGCCGGAACACACCGTTAGGTGCATGGCGGCAGATTTTCAACTTGAGAATAATTTTCGGTTGATTTATTTTGGGCTTTGTCTTTGGATTATCCTAAAACAGCTAATATTTCAAAAACAATCACAGCTCCAATAATTATTTATGAATATGTTTTTATATACCTACCTTGGTATGATAATTATAAAGTCAGTCATAATATCGTAATGCATGATGTCTATAAAATTATACGAATTGAAAAATGAATGGTATAATATGGTAAAGTTCAGCGTTAATTGAAATAAATATGCATTTAAATGTAACATTGCCGAAATTGTATCTTGATCATAATGCCAAATTTAAATCGCTAGTTCATTTTATATCCAATCTAACAAAGAGTCTAATCAATTCGAAATAGTAGTTTCGGGACATTGAAAGCAGAACAACGCCTACTTTGCTTCTTCGTCCCAATTGAATTTCTACTCGTTTTTTTTTCATATGCTCATTTTTTTCTGCAGTATAAACTTGAAATTCAGACTTCCGAGTGCACACATTGTAGCACAACACATTGTAACTTTGTACGATAAATGACAACATAGATAATATTTTCTGTCAAATAATTTAAAATAGAAACATACTCACGTAAAGTATATCAATACGTAAATAATCCAGTTTTTAGTGATAATAGGCTCAATTTACGTAGGTTCGCTTCGCCATGACGCTCAAGTCTTTCCTGTAAAAAAATCTCGATACAAGAAGCTACTAGTGCGCTGGTATAAAACATGTCGAGGTGTTGGGGTGTCGAAATTGTCTGAACAACAGTAAGTTTTTTATTTTAATATTGAGATAATTGGATATTAAACTCGGAACAACAATTGTCCTACAAAATGGATGGTTTGATTGCAGCGTCCACCACTCCGAATATGTCCAAATAACGAGATCATAAAAATGATTAATAATAACCAGCTGATTTGTATGCAGCTTAGTAAATATTTATATTTTTTGATTATTAAAAATAACAGGCTCTAGCTGCTGGACCATAACTCTCTTTACATTTATTGACTTCATGTTTAGCTCTGTAAAAAATCACAGGTATTTTGTTGGTTTTAAGTGTAGGTACATACCTAAGAACTAATTTTGAAGATAGGCAGGTCTACATTTTTTTTAAATATTGCAGTCTTTGTTTATGAGACAGCAATGTAAATGACAGTAACATTTTAGTAAATATAGATTTGTCAACTAAAGCATTTCAAATTAGCCTTAATAGTTTACTAGCTGTTACTCGCGACTTCGTTCGCGTGACATTTTACCAAAAAACCTTTTTTGTTCAGTTACGTAATTACGAAAAGTTAATAGTTCTGTAATTCTCTTAAGCAAATATCTTAATCCGTTTAGCCGTTTTTGCTTGATTCAGTAACAGATATACAAACTTTTACATGTATAATATTTGTAGTTTTTCTTATATAAAAAGTATTCTATTTGTTAATCCAGGGTAATCAACTATATGTGTGCCAATTTTCATCTAAACCCGTTCAGCTTTTTATAAAAATTATATTATTTTGTATCAAACATCCCAAAATACAAACTTTCAGATGTAAAGTAAATAGGAACGTTTCGCAAAAAAAAACCTAAATGACAGAGAAAGCCACATCAAAATCCGTTGCGTGGTTTACAAGAAGTAAGCAGAGAACAGTGTAGATCGTCTAAGGCAAAGAAACAAACAAATGCAGACAGCTACTAAACAAAGTCGCTATTTAGAGATACTATTTATAGATTAGATTAGGTACCTAAAAGGTATAACTGACCAGTTTATATAACAGTTGACAAGCCTAGTGATTAGCAGACCTTGTTTGGGGAATTACTTTGAAGCCATTTTCATTTCAAACCTATGTCATGGATAACCAGTGCGACTGCACGTGAATTCTATATCTAGCAGTGCTTTTGCATTTAGATATCGAGAAATTTATAGACTTAAGGTAATATTGAACGCTAGAAAATGTAAACTAACGCATTATTCAAATTCAAATTAAATTATTCAATGCTCAAAAATTATTTGCTCTAACTTATAGAATTTAGAATACATATCAATACTTTCATTTAAAAAGAGATAAAATCTTATCTATTGATAGAATATTCCCTTTATAATGGTGAGGGTTCAATTCCACACAAAAAAAAAATGGTATTTTTTGACCATTGGTAATATACGCCTACGTAACGGATATCATACAAATTTTATAAAGAGGAAAGATTTGATTTTTTATTTGTTTGTGTTGAATAGGCTCCGGAACTACTGGACCGATCTAAATATAGTGTGCCGTTCTTCTACTTGTCTTACCTTATACTAGCTCCGATCTGCAGTTTTACTCGTGTTTTTGAGCTACTAGGATACCAAAAACTTCATCTAAATCCGTTAAACTGTCACAGCGTGAATACATATATATTGGTGAAATGTTTTACTAGTGCGAACACTTAGATATTTGACCTTAGTAAACTTGGTGTAAAATAATGAGAGATTAAATTTAACGCTCTCGGGAACTAGAGTTACATCCAAGTTTGACGATCATCCGCATTTTCGCCTCTCTTTAATAAGTGTTTTGCAGTACTTACTGACTGGTTTCGCATAAACTGGGTTATATAAGAATATCTATAAATGATCTGATTTCAGGCTTTCGCTCTAAATCTAAATCTCTAGTTACATAGAACAATTTTATTTAAAAATCAAATTGACCTAGCATCTAGAATTCTAGACTAATGGAAGAAATCAAGAGCTATTAGAATCATTTCCAAACGCAACAATAAAAAGAGCTAGAATTCCTGTTCCACGTTCGTTCTCAGTGCCCGTACGCAACGAATGGCTCTGCTTTCTTGATGCGTACAGTCCATGAATGAAACTCATTGCCAGCTCCTTTGTTTTCTGTGAACTTGAGTTTATAATGCTAGAGTAAATAGATTTATTCTAGATTAACGTGATTCATCCTCGGTCGCTCTATCACTTTCCATCGGGTGAGTTTAGATCTATTTTATAATTTTTTTTTATAAAATAAATAAATTAAAAAATCTATAAAGTTAATTAAATATCTAATAGAGAAAGTTCACTACAATAACTATAAGCTAAATTTCCTTAGGTGATGATTGAGTACCTTGTCTTTGATACGATTGTGTATAGTTTTCCTCCAGCGAGCTAATCTGACGTGAGATGTATGGATCTGCGTGAGATCCGCTCTGGGTTCAAGAGATCGTGCGCAGGAGTGCTCCGGGCAGTCCTCGCCGCGACTTGACAGCGCGCGCGCGCGTATTGTGCCTCTAAATAAATAGGGTGAGTTAAAAAAATCTATCAACCATAATATAATAATTCTTTAAAATATTTTTTATCGTAAATTCATATTCAATTAATTACACTAATCATATAAACGCGAAAGTTTATCTGTTTGTAAGTTTGTTATTTTTTCACTTAGTAACTTTTTAATGGATTTAGATGAAATTAAGAAAGCGAAAATCAAGGATAAAATCACCAAATCAAATTTACTTAGAACGTTGAAATGTCACCGAGTTTAACATAAACAAAATATCTTGTTATTGTAATATTATTGTTGTTCTAAACACGTCATTTGATAAATTCATTAGCCTACTTAGTTTGATAGCTCCATCGATTAACAAAATATCGATATAGCAAGTACGTGTAGCCTGCATAGTAATTAATTCTCGCTCCCTGATTAGGTAAATCTGTTTTTCAATAGCTGTGGCATAATAACAATATACGTAAAGGTTATATTGATATGAACTCCATGTCAGGTATTTAATCCGGTGTCCTAGATAAATGTAATCTGATAAAGAAGATAGCGCGATTTAATAAGTAGGGCCGAGGCTATGGCAGACGAGCAGTTGTAACGCTGAAAAACAAACAGTTGCGAAGTTTTTATGTAAAAAAAAGTGTTTTATTTTAATTGGCTATATATTAGTGCGTCGAAAAGTTACTTGTCATGGTAGGTGCACTTTCAATGCGTTAACTAAATGAATTGTTGGAGAATTTAATTACATAAATAAACATTGCTCTGCCAAATAGTTTCTGTATACAACAAAACAAAAACATAAAAAAACTCCAATAATATTTTTTATACTTATCTGTAGTTTTGTATCAGCCCTGTTATAATGAACTGTCACACTGCTAGGCACAAGCCTCTTTTTCTTATGAGAAGGGTGAGGGCATAGTCTACCATGTTTTCTCAGATGTTTTCCTTCGTCGTTTGTCATTAGCCATACACATATAACCTAGAAAAACAGAGGTGCGTGCCGCGGGTTCCGAACCCAGGACCTCCATATCGTAAGTCAGACAGTCTTCCAAATAAGCTGCCGAAATTAAAACTCATAGTCAGTACTAATATATTCAAGGTAAACATCAACACATGATTATTCGCCTTCACCTTTTTGTTCTAAAGCTTCAACAAATTATAATAAGAAAATTAAAATTAAACGTTTCTTAATTTTTACTATGCATTTATAATATCAACATATTTTTTTAAGAAATCACTTTTAAAGCAATTTTAATACGTGATTTTTTTTTAATACAATGCAGTGGTAGTATTAGTCCTACTAATATTATAAATGCGAAAGTTTGTGAATATGGATGTACGAGTATGTTTGTTACTCTTTCACGCAAAAATGGATTTGGATGAAATTTGGTATGAAGTTATCTGAGACCCTGGATAAACACATTGGCTACTATTTATCCCGAAAACATGTAGCGGATAACATCACGGGGCAAGGCTAGTACATTATAACAGTTAAAAAAATTTGTTTGTGTTTAATAATATACACCACATTAGTACCTACATTGCACCCGTGTGAAGCCGGAGCGAGTCGCTAGTCTATACTATTAGTCTATACAATTAAAGAGGAAAGATTTGATTGTTTGTCTGATTAATATGATCCGAAACTACTGGACCGATTTCAAAAGTTTTTTCACCGGACGCTACACTATTCCCGGGTGTCATACTACATAGGCTACTTTTCATCCCTGTATTCCTACGGAAACGGGAACTACGCGGGTAAATCCGCGAGGCGTCCGCTAGTTAGTAATAAAATAAGAGTTTGATCTAATTAGACTAGCAATTAGATTTCTTGCTCTATACGGCATTCAAAGTTGTAATGTTAGTACCCGTCTCTAAAGACTCTCGGCAAAGCTCGGCACGCGTCCGTTTGGAGCGATCTAGCGATGCAATTGACCTTGACTGGGGCTATTCTATTCAGACCCACGCGTGGTCTGTCGCATCTACATAGATTTATTTTCTATCCGTTTATTGAGCAACTTTTTTCAGAAGCAATATTATGTCTATTATTACTGCAAAAATTGCTTGTTACATACTTTATGATACATTAAAGAAATTTTAAAACAAAAAAAAAAAAAAAACACTGCAAAAATTTTGTAATAAATATTAAAATTTTCTTCAAACGTAGTTTTCAGGAGAACCTAGATCCCACCTGAAAGATTTTTTTTAATATTTTTATTTAATTGTAGGTTTTATATGCAGCTATTTTGTGACTATAATAGCTCAATGGTTAGCGCGGTTGGTTCACATGCCGAAAGGCGTACGTTCAAACCATAACAATGAGCTTGAGCTGCCGGTGAAGTAATCTGAGGAAACCATAGCATGGTAGTAGGGTATTTTTAGTACTCGGCTGGCTATCTACCACCCTCAAGTTGAAAATCTGCCACCAATCACTTAACGTTATGTTCCGGCAGTCTTGCTTGAGAACCAGTTTTATTCCAGGCTAGTTGCGCTTTACCATCTTCGACCACACCGTCAATTAACATCAGGTGAGCTGTGGACAACGCCTAGTTTGTCAACCATAAACAATGCTTAATTATTCAATAGCGACTCATATTTACTTGCTTAATTACTTATATGTATAATTATATAAGCGCGTACCTAAAAATTATATCACGTTAAAGATAATATGTAAATGCATTACTGATACCATAGGTGTCGATAAACGGTAATTTACTTACTGTCAAGCAAGACACAAACTTGTGTGATAAAAAAAAAATTTAAACGACTCTTAAAAAGGAGGAGGTTCTCAATTCGTTTGTATTTTTTGCCTCAGAATTCAGTAATTTATAAACCGATTTGTAAATTTTTTTTTTTTAATTGTTTTGATCTCTTAGAAATTTCTCCAACATCAGTTTGGTAGTACCAAAATAACTTGAAAAAATATGTTATCTAAGTTATTAAATTGCGTATTTTGCTTTCCAGTGACTTTTAAGTGATGTTTACGGTCATTCGAATAGTTCCAATGAACTACTTACCTTCCGGCCGACACCGGAACTCCATAGTAAAACAATGAAACCTGGCCATGTTTGGGTTTAGTGGAATGAAGTTGGTTTTTTACATAAATTATACTTGCTTAATTACTAAATCAATATTTGCTTCAAAAGCTGCAGGGCATGGGTTCGATTACCACCACAAACATTTGATGACAGCCCCGTTGATTCATTGGTAGTATATCTGCCTTGAGAGCTGTAGGGCGTGGGTTCGATTCCCACGCAGGGCAAACATTTCGTGAATAAACAAATGTTTGTTCTGTATCTGGGTGTTCTGTATGTATTATAAGTAGGTATGTATTTACAACAAAAAAAATTAAATAAGTATTCTATCAGTTATTTGGTACCTATAGTTTCTACAAGCTTTGCTTAGTTTGGGACTAGATAACGCTGTATAAAAAGTCCTACGATATTAAAAAACTTGACTGAACCTTATTTTATTTTATTTTTTAATGTATTAGTGTTACAACATCTCCCGTCTGTTCTTTGTCTGTATCGTGTTTTCTATTCTTGGTTGCCTGAAGAGATCGCTTTTAGCGATAAGGCCGCCACTTGTGGCATTAGCATAAGATTCATTTGTTTTCTGTACAATTTTTCTCTATTTTTTATTTTTTTTGAATCTTCAAAATGAACTTTCGCAAAGTAACGCCTGAATCAATCAATTATTTTTCTCTATTTTTGTTGTGCGCAATAAAGAGTTTATATCTATCTAAAACATTTGTAATACTTACTAAAATAACATACTTGATATAATAAATAATTAATTAAATTAAAAGGACCTGTCGCCTAGGGACCACACCGCCCTGTAATCATATTTCCTATATTATATATCCTACTATGTAACATTATAATACACGGACGAAGTCGTGGGTAACATTTCGTTTTATTATAAAATATCATAAGGAAATATACATTAAAAAAGAAATTATATCATATGGATGTAAAATGGTAAATGGTAATCATGTGATGATAACTTGGCGGCTGGCACGTTTAGTTTGCGTTTGTTTTGTATCATGTCTGAAGTATTAGTTGGAGTTTGAGTCTGCAGAACTGCAGTCTGCTCTAGACCGAAGCAACCTTGGCAGCGGCTGCCCGACTGCACGTGGTGACCGGTCAACCACCCACCCACGGCTCACATTCACAATACAAACTAACACGGCAAACATTTACAACATACAATGTATCTCTAATAAACAAATGCGCTGTAATGCGTATACGACGTGTGACGTCACAAACTTGAAATGATTTGAACGTCATTTTATGAGAGCACGCATGTAAATATTTGTTAAGTAGCTGCTTTAAAACAGATACTTGTTCTCTTATTACATAAGTCGTTTTTTTTCGTGGTACTGGTAAAGTTATAATAAGTAGTTTCGAGAAAAATCTCGACGGTATTTTTTGGACAGTACCATATTATTATAGGTACACTAGCTGTTTCCCGCGACTTCGTCCGTGTGGAACTTAACGAAAAAAAAGAATTTACGAAAAGTGAATAATTCTGTGACCCTCGCATAGACATTTCTTAAATTTAGTAACTTAACATTTTCCAGCATCCTAGCAGCATATGTTTACCTATCCAGGTAATCAAATTTCAACAAAATCCGTCCTGCCGTTTTTGCGTGATTGAGTAACAAATATTCAAACATACAAACTTTCACATGTATATTAATAGTAATTTTTCTGACATAAAAAGTATTCTATTTATTAATCCAAGTACGTACACCATACGTATCCCAAATTTCATCCAAATCCGTTCAGCCGTTTTGGCTCGATTGAATATCAAACGTCCAAACATTCACATTTATAAGATTAGTAGAATACTACAACAATACCGCCGTAGTATAATATAACTTGTATCAAATGTAACTGTGCCAGATTTGTATATTTGTGTCTCGGGTACAATCGATGCGTCAGAAATTACAGTGTTTATATACAATAAGTTTGTAGGCACAAAGCGTTGGATTGTTGCATGTTACATCAACGGTCTTTGTTGTCAATCTTTTGTTACAAATACCTCCCAGACACGCCACAGATTAGATTCCAGTTAGCAAGTTACCCCTCGAGACGCAGTAACATAATTTAACAATTCTAATTATAGTAACTTACCTGTAAGCGAACTTCAATACGAATTACGTCGCCTGTGTTTGTTATTATTTTACTTTTTCTTAGTAAAATAAGCTTGCTAGCATCTTGCCGCGAAAACTACGACGACAACGGAGCACGTTTTTTTTTTCTTTTTCGACTATTGCAGGTTCGTGTATTGTGCCAGTTCTCAAGTTTTTCAGGGGTACGCGTGTCTAGTAGAAACTAACGATTCGAACAAAGTTATTTGCCACCTGTCACAAAAAAAAATAAAATATCAAAGAGTCTGAAGTAAAAAGTTTAATTTAATATAAGATTTTAATAAAAGATATTCATACCGTCATTTGATTATCTGGTTATGTTGCTTCTTTCTACTAATATTATAAATGTGAAAGTTTGTATGTTTGGATGTTTGTAACTCAATCACGCAAAAAACAGCTGAATGGATTTGGATGAAATTAGGCATGCATATAGTTTACTACCTGAATAATTAACATATAGGATACTTTTAATATCAGATTTTATCTAAAAGCTTTAACATTCATTCGTTCGTTCATAAATTAATTTAAATTAAAGGGATTTCTCGCTTAGGGGGCTACATGGCGATGCGTGAAATGTCTTCCAATTATTAAAAAAATTATACACGTAATTACGACTTACCAAGTTTTGATAATAACTGTACTATGTTATGTATGTCTGTCATTATTAAATTGTTAGGTACTTAAGTACACGTGGAAACATGATAAATTGAAGATTATATCAATTGATAAAAAACGACCTTAAACTGTAACCAGGCTCACTCGAAAATACACCTATTGTGTGCTAAATGACGCACGCACGATTTAAAGAAAATTGTTTCTATGGAGTTTCTGAATAAAAGAATGTGAGTTTCTCTCCTTTATGAACAGATTTGTTTTCTTGCCGTGAGCACCGTCAGTTTGTCACTAAACTCATAAGCTATTAAAAGAACAAAACAATTTTGCAAACAGTCACTTAAGATTAAGAAAGCTCTAATCCCATACTTCATCTTCACTCTTGCCCCATAAACTCATTCCATTCAAGTATTCATTTAGCGATTCTATTCATCATGGTGACAAAATACACTAATGGCAGTATTTTTTGTATAACGTAGGTATGTGACACATTGTTGATATTTGTTTTGCTCAGAAAATTGTTTAAATGATTTATTACATAAACCATGAAGAGCATAATTTTCGTACCATTTTGATACGCCAAAATCTAGCTCTTTTCTTCAATACATATTTTCTACATAAAGAAATGCGACAAACTCATAAATATTAAATATTATGAGCCTTTTGACGTGATAACATCTTTCCAATATGCTTCCTCAGTGGGAGGCAATTCAGAAGACTAATAATAAAATAATAATCAGGGGTACAGTTTGGTGTTACATATTTATCTTCTACGTCCAAAAGTTTAAAAAAACAGCATTCGATAACTAAATAATCAAAGAATTCGTTACGTTGAGTCACTCATTGAAACGTGGAGAACCGAAGGACTTCTTGGTGTTCAAAAATGTACACATCACATAGCTTCATCACGATTTTATTGTAGAAATGTTAGGTTCGAAATTTATGAGAAATTGTGCTGTTTGGTATTTTAAATCGGGCAAACAGCCAGTAGTACAGACGTGACGTTATGTTAGTGGAGCAAAACTGCAACAGAACAGTTACTCTTAATCTCTCACGTAGATGGTATTTTAGCTTAAATTAAAAAATCCGGATGCATTTTGGAGTTAATTCAATTCAATTCTGTTTTGATGGAAATGATTGCGATACGCGGTAATGTTTCAAGACTGATGAACGCAAGCTAGAAGTAGGTAGAGGAGGTAGGCGGAGGTACGTAAGCTAGTGCGTAGAGGTTTTTTGTATTACTTTGATCACGGCTGTGTTACTGTGAGCAAAGTGGAAATGAATACGCAAAAAAGTTTCTAGATCACATCATTTTTATTTTTTATACACAGTAGGTTCTCGTTTGACCACACTCTGCTTCATATTAAATTGTAGTGTGGGATAAGATGGAGCACGTTTACCTAGAAGAAACTCAAATATAGAGTAAAGAATATTTACCTACTCTAGATTTGAAGACACCCACACCGTACCTAGCAGGAAACACAGACTCCGGCAGAGTTCTACAACGTCGCTGTGCGAATGAAAAAATATGAAATCAAACGCCTTGTGATTCCGATTCCACACTTTTTTTCATTCATTCTACCACGGACGTTTTTGGTGGCATTTCCCTGGCCGTCCGGTAGTGGAAAGGTGAAGAGGGAATTAAATTGTGCAGTTCAAGTGCACACTCTCCTAAATGTGTCCAGCAGAAAACCGACAAGCTAGCCACTCTACAACAATGATCACTTGCAATACTCGGCTTTGAAGCAGACTCCAGTAGAGTGTCGTTGCCAGTCTCCTGGCGCGTCTCTCGATCGAGTCCATTGCCTCAAGTCGGTAGAGCAGTCCCATAGGTGCGAACAGTACTCCATACATCTTACTTGTGCTTTACTATATGATGATTATCCTAAACAAAAATGTTAACACGCGTTAAAGCTTTTTCAGTTTGATTAATCTTTTAAGAAATTTTGAATTGCGACTACACATCAAAATATTTTGTTTAAAATGTTCTCATCTCTAAGTAGGTCAGCGAGAAACTGTATAAATTAAAAACAGTTTTTCAAATTTAATACATTTCAAGTGTAGGTACCTACCGTATAAATTCTTGAGAAAAAGTTTATAAATGAAAAATGTTTTAAGCTGATACCTGCTGAGTCTTTGTGTAGGTATGTCTGAAATCTAATTGCACAAAATGGTATTGAAAAGTTTCAAAGTTCTAATCTGTTTTCCCATGCACTTATGCATTACAGCTTATTGTGTTTTAAATGTTTTAAGAAACAATTAACCATTGTAAAGTATCTTTGATCACAAGCTTAAGATCACAACTTTACTAGTTGAAAGATCTCCGTTGCAGAAGATCGTCTGACAAGGTATCATCGCATTAGGTACCAAACATTATTTAATTATTTAATTGATTGACCTTATAACACATTCAGTTACACTGGGCAAGTCACAATTACATAATTACAAAAAAGTATACTGCAAAATAGCATGTCAATATAGTAGATAAAATAATTTAAAAATAATAAATTCCTAATAAAAATTAATTTCAATAATAATTATGTCAGCTTAAATTTAAATACACACAAATTACAATAAAAATAATATAAATATAATCAGCTCTAGAAGGGATTTGTAACTATCGAAATTAAATAAATCTAATGAGACTCAACCTCAGGTTTATTATATTTAGTAACATATAAATAATATTAAATAATAATGATCTTTAAAGTAGCAATGTCCTGGGCTTTGCTACACAAAGTTCTGGGTAACGCTGTAATGGTCACGGGCAGGCTTTTTCTCTCTTCACTAAGAGCGTCTCAATTCAAAAAACTCAAAAAAATTTTTGTTTTTCTTTAATTTTGGCGTTGCATTTTGATCATTTGCCAGTGTCAAGTATTTTATGTTCACAAGTTTCTTAAGTTAAATAGGTTGCCTCGTAGCAATAGTTATAGTAAAAGTCCAGTCTTGGGCAAGTCCAGTCCGTATTAGTCAAGTCTAGTCATGCTTTAGTAAAGTAGTAACTTTACTATAAAGCTTCGATGGAGTTTTGGAAGCAACACGAAAAGTCATGTTTCACCACATTGTATCATTTCTCCACACTCGCACTTGTTATTCGACAATTTATGAATAAAACACCACCATTTTAAAGCATAAACTCGACAAAACACAAGTTTTGGAAAAAAATACAAAGGGGCGACACGACTCTTTCCAGGTTCCCGCCAAAACCCCAATCTCAACCTTTTCACAGGTTGAACTTCGCAAAATTGCCATCTTAGTAAATCTCTACTGTTTCATACTTCATTTCTTTTTTTTCTAATACACATAATTTTTTTGACTCAAATTATTATTTTTTTAGTTTGTATGCAGAATAACAAGTTAATGCTTTGCTATTAAAAGCTGTTACTGTTACTATACGAAAATTTTAACAGCATTTTTTGATCGTTACAAATTAAGGTTTTAACTACATACCTACATTACTGTATGTAACTTACTTATTTTCATAAAATGCTACAAAATATCAAAATACACTGGTAAATGCACAAATGTGACATCAAAAACAAAGAAGAACGGTGTATGTATCAAAATACAACTTGTGAACTAATTTACAAAGATTTAAAATCATAACTTTATTTTTAAAAACAATACTAAAGTATTCTAATTAAAAAACTAGCTGAACAGGATATAAATAAAATTAAAATTCGAGATAATGGGTGATTTAACAAGTTTTTATTTAATTTCTAGTATAATATTTTAAAACTACATATGTGATGACGTGTCATCATGAATAAATTGTAGTCTAAACTAATGATTCGTGTTGGTACAAATACTTGTTTACTTGTATTCGTACGTAATCATAATATCTATACCTACATCACACAACTATTGTCTAATATAGGTACCAGCAGCGGCGGCCTTAGCTGTAGCGAGGCCCGGGGCGACAGATCATTGTGAGGCCCTTTTTCTTTGAGTCCGTTTTACTAGAAAATTAGTTCGAGTGCTC
Organism: Biston betularia; assembly: GCA_905404145.2. NCBI lineage: Eukaryota > Metazoa > Arthropoda > Insecta > Lepidoptera > Geometridae > Biston > Biston betularia. The sequence goes on from FR989863.1 coordinate 4,320,701, forward strand.
GAGTGGCCGTAACATGCTTGCACTAATAATAAAACCATGCATTCCGTGGTTTTGTTAAGTGCAAGGCGCGAAAAACACATACATATCTGGTAAAGACTTTACTCTCTCTCTACGAAGACGTAAGGCCCCTGCAAGAGCGAGGCCACGGGCGGTCAACCTGCATGCCACCCCCTAAGGCCGCCACTGGGTACCAGTCTTTCCCACGAGTAGATATAATAGGTTCGTAAAGTTCTGTTATCTATTTAATTACCTATTTTACCTAAAAACAGTTGCTAGTAGGTACTTTACTCAATTAATGTTTTACTTGTGCAAAACTGAAATTTAAATAAAATATTAAATTTTTTTTTTCTTTCTTTGGCCATGGCACATTCGTGCATTGTGCCAATTCTCAAGTTTGAAAAAAAACTATGCTTTGAACTTTAAGTGACAAAATAGCCTGCCCGATGGGGCAAATTAACAAAGTGACAAAAATATTTTTCATTGGCATCACACTCTTTGCATTCTCCCAGTTAAATTTTTTTCATAAAATATTTTAGCGTTTAGTGATACAATCGAGAAGCAAGTATTAGTCATAGTCAAAGCCACGTAAATTAATTGACAGCCAAGTAAACCAAGTAAATTAGTGATGATTTTACCACAAGGTTCTGAGGAGTTTTGGAAACAATAGGAAAGGACATGCTCATCCACATTATATCATTTGTCCACAATCGTGCATATAATTCAACACTGTGATTAAAACAACCATATTTTTACACAAAAACACAAAAAATTGCAAAGTAAAATGTAGGGGCCGAAGAGGGCCGAAGCGAAAAAAAAAATTGTGATATGACCTTTTCCTGTTCCCGCCAAAACCTTTTCTTATTTGTTTTTCACAGTTTGTGCATTTGCCAGTGTCAAGTGTTGCAAGTTAAATTTGACCCACTTCAATAGCAAGTGGCAGGATATATTCAAGTACTCAGTTGGCTGGCTACCACCCTCAAGATGAAAATCTGCCGCCAAGCATCTAACGGTGTCTTCCAACACCCTCACTTAAAAGCCAGTTCCATTCCAGTTTAGGTGTGGTTTACCATCTTCGGTCACACCGTCACTTAACATCACGTGAGTCGTGGTCACAAACCTAGCTATAATTATACATAAAAAACACGATCAAATATTATCATGAGTTCTATTTGACATTTTAGTTGCAAGGCGTATCTTAATTAGGACATCGTGTATTAGTACGACTAAAATTCGCGCAGTCTCTAATTTCAACAACAAAAGCACTCTTTCTATTATGCTGCGTTTCAACAGCTTTCCCATGTTTGTAATTACAATAACCTATTTCAATACGTACATTTCATTGCGTTTCTTTTAACATGATTCCAAAGCCAGGCGTCCTGGGTATGAAGACGAGGACGCAGTTCTTTTGTTTAGTCCTTTTCTTTAAAACCGGTTCCGAATTCCCCTTTGGTTACCCTTCGCAAAGTTACCTTGAACGAGCCATACCTACCGAGTCACCGAAGTTGTTACTTTACACATACACTTTGTTTATTTGACCAAGCTAACGCCACTATTTAGTGTTTTTATATATAGAATTGATATGTCATGAATAAACATTCGATAGGCTGGTAATGTTAATCAGTGGGAGATGTATACCAAAGATTTACATATTGATATATAAAATCTTTACTTGTAAACGTCGCATATAGTTAATCTATTCTTAATGTAGCCTGACTCATTTGCACGTATGACGGGACATTTTAAGCATTGATTAACTTTGAGAAACGTTTCAAAAGTTCAAAGTTAGTATACATAACTAAAAATTATCGGAAATTGGAAATTTCCTTCAAAAACCAACGTGATTTTAGTTTTTATTTATGTGGTTAAATTCTTCCTGTTAGATATGATATCTGCCTTCCAATATATATAAAAAATAAACACTGGACAAACTAGTTGAGTTGACGAGATGTTTTATATTTGACCTTGTTTATAGTAACGTGTCGAAAACGATAAGACATTGAATCAAAGGATATTAGACGATAAGATAGTAATACATCTAAACGTGACCCACAAATCGTCGACTAAATTATTAGGGTCGCTGGATGTTGTGTCGGGAATTAATGTTGTGAGGCTGGCACTGATAACGCAATAATCAAATTAGGCTGCGACCTCCAATTAAAAAAAAAACAGTAGTAGAGTGATATCGTTCCCTAAAAAGTAACAAAGAATGAACGAAGCGCTCTCCCGATAGTAAGAGATAAAGCATTTCCATTACCGTAGCAGCGATAGGTATACTGAACTTAGAGTAACAAAACTAAGCCCAGGGCATTGCTGCTTTGGCGCTCATTACTTTGACATTCGATGGTTACTTTCAATAGCCCTGTAATTTCGTTAGCTGCAAACTACTTTCAAACCGGAACACAGTAATGTTTACACACTACTGCTTGGCAGTAGAATATCTATGTAAATAGGCGCTGCGGTGGTGCCTATCTAGACCATCTACTGCCAAGGAGATCTACGGCTAAGTAAAATAAGTATGCTTGTAGTTTTAGCGAAAATTCAAGGTCTCAGGAGTTCATCTGTACTATTTAATTGTAATTAAAATGGCCACTAATATATGTAATTACATATATAGGTACTTATTACTAAAGTAACTTTTTGAGTCTAAACGACGGAACCAATCGTGACAAAGTTTTCTGAAGGTATCAAATGAAAGAAGAAAGGAATATTCTTTGATACATTTTTAGGCAATACGTGATAACCATCTGGTTTTACATGATTTCATCCATTCTTTAATTCAACCTTTCAACTTTAAAAAATTACTTAAAAAATTAAAGATACCAAAAATTTTCAACATTTTTGTATGTAAACTTTTTAGAACCCTAAAAAGGTTGCATACCTGCTAAATACTCGAACTGTTGAGCTCAGGATTCCAACAGACAACAACATCATGTTATGATATCGTTCTAATGCTGGTTTACGTACGTATGCCGTAGTAAAAGATGAAAACCCATGTTTCTAATTATTACGTAAGTACCTAACTAACGATTTATAGCAATAAAAAACTATTATCTTAATCAAAACTGAGGGTCACAATATTTTCGGTCGTTATTTCAGGGTCATACATTTAGTGATTAAACCATGATTAAACTCAAACAATTTACGTACCTACTATAGATTATGGTAACCGACTATCATTTTCCCTAATGTTTTGTGTAGTAGTGTATAGCATGTTTGTTTTTATAACGATAAGATTTTACATCACACATAATTTTTTATTTTTTTAATAATTTGCCCTATTGTGCAGGCTAATCGTCCATTATGACGATTGCACGACATAAGATAAAAAGTACGTTTTTAAGAGACACTCCATAACAAGCAGTTTTCGTAAGTATGCATGTATTTTTGTTAACCTTACTAGGAAAATTGCATATCTCGACCAAATTCAAATCGAATCACATTAGGACCATGGTAAACTGGTAAATGAAACGTTTTTAATTTGGTTGATTTATATGTTTGCTGCTACAAATTGTTTGTTTCGATGATTATAGTACATATTTATAAGGAAAAAATAAAGGAACAAGGATTCGAGCGCAACGTTCTTTTCACACGCGAAAAGTCGTATCGCCGCATTATATAATTTTCAAAACGTGATTTAGCGAGTGTTAATAAAAAATGTGTTTTATTTAAAAGTGCTGAAATACGTGCGCAAGTGTGGGAAATTGTTTTAATATATCACTACAGCAAAAAGTGTTTCCAACTGCGTGAAAGCTTATAATGTTACCACTACTAACCAAGTTATGACCGGACTCGACTTTGACTTACTTTTGCGTTATCTTGATTTAAGTTTATCTCACTGATTTATTTTAAAATACTTATTGAAATACTTGATACTGATAAATGTAGAAATTGAGAGTCCAAAACAAAAAGGAAAAGTACAACGAGTAAAAATTGTAGCAGCAATGAGCAATATTATTTTTTTCTAATCTATTTATTATAATAATGTCCATAAGCTTCCTTACTATTCGTACACACATAACAGTATTAAAATGATGACGCTGCCGGTGTGTCGAACACGGGTGGGCAGATTTTCAAGGTGAACCGCAGACATTATGGATTCGTAAGCGAAATTTAAATGCAAAATGATAAGCGGTGAACCAAATATAAATTCACAAACAATATCGAGAAGGCAATTCTACTAGACTAGGTTCTCGTAACTGCAAATATTTGCGCTGTCATATTTACATGAAAAGGAATAGAACTGTTGTATTACAGATTTCTGTATGAATAAACGTGTGAAGTCAATAAACCGTCAAGTATTTTAGCTAAGCTGTTGTTCTTGCTCATGTTTACCTTGCATACCTGCATGCTCCCTGCATGTGATGAACACAGACTAAAAAAATACAGATGGATCGATGCGCAGACAATTTGTGAATACTCCTTGGCGCGCATGAATACGTCAAGGTCTTAAGTGACACAAAGGGGGTTTGGCGGGAACGTGGAAAGAGTCGTGTCACCCCGTTGTATTTTTTTCCAAAACTTGTTTTTATGCATTAAAATGGTTGTGTTTTATTCATAAAGTGCCGAATCACAAGCGCGAGTGTGGGAAAGTGATATAATGTGGTGAAACATAACTTTTCGTGTTGCTTCCAAAACTCCATCGAAGCTTTATAGTAAAGTCGCCACTACTTTACTAAAGCATGGCTGTACTTGATTGACATGGACTAAACTTAACCGAGACTGGACTTTGACTATAACTGTAGCTTCGAGGCAACTTATTTAATTTTTGAAACTTGAATGTATAAAATACTTGACACTGGCAAATGCTAAAAATGCGACGCCAAAACAAAAAAAAAGTACAATTTTTGTGTATGTCAAACAGGAAGGCCAAGGAATCTTCACACATTTTGTAAACAAGCTGTTTGTTTTTTATTGAAATATAAAATTAACGTATGTACAATATTCTTCTAAAACTTGTTTATTGTTAAGAATAACATCATCTCTTTCTTATAATAATAACATTTACAAATATTTGACAATATATAAATTAAGCGCCATTTAACCCCGATCTAAACAAATCCTACCGGAACCAGATACGTATTTTTTTAATACATACTTATAACAGATACATAGATTTTGAACATCCCGACAGAACATACGCATAATAATAATATGTTCGTTGCATATGAATGTCCTCGATGGAAATCGAACCCATGTTCTACAGCTCAAGAAGCAGAGCTACTACCAAATAAGCTAACAGGGCAGTAACTCATACATAATTTTGTATTTTCTGAATACAAACTATTATTTGTACAAATTGCTATGTATGCAAATTATATGCATACTATGTAAATGTTAATTAATTTAAATGTAAAATAATCGTTTTTTTTTAATTTAGTAGCTTCGTGACCTATCTGTATTCACTCGCAATCGCAAAGATGAAAGCTACATAGCAACTAGCTCTACATAGGAACTCGTGACCAGTCTAGCTGCTCCGTAGACCTTGTACCTAGAAGCCTGTTCTATGCATTTCACTATACTTTCTCCGCCCACTGGTACCCTGGTACTTTAAATATCACCCTATAGCGATTAAATGTGCTGATGACTATAAATCACTGATATTCGCTACGAAGGTAGTTATTTTTAGATATAAACTATTTTTAACATCGATCATAAAGCCAGTTGTGTTAGATTATTGGTTTGTAGAATATGATTTGTCTAATTTTACTAATGAGGTTCCATAGATTAAAAAGAAATTGTCATCGAAAGTTTCTTGACACGTTTTATGAGGAGGCATTTCCTCGTAATAGTAAAAGGCACTTTATTGATCTCTGTATAAATATTTAACGAGTTAGTTTAGTGGTGCCTGTCAATTTGCTATAAAACGATTTCTCATAATGATCTTCTAAGATCTTTACTTTTTAAAATGTAGATTTACTGGCATTTAAATACTTAGTACTCCAAGTAGAAAAGTGTATATTGAGTAAATTTAAGGCGTATATATTTTACATATATGTACTTGAATGTAATTTTATGAAGAAAAAAATGCATATTCTGAAACTAAAATGTAAAGCCAAAAATAATGAAAAGCTTTCATATATGTTTTAGGACAGTTTGCCAACTTCATAATATAATTTAAAATTTTATGAATAAAAAACTTACGTGAGCTACTCCCGACCACGTGCATACAACATACGTCCACGTAAACTAATCGAGTAGTAGGCAGCTTGGTATAAACTTCCAGTGTTACGTTTTGTTATAGACGTTGCGATGGTTTTATGCGTGATATTGCATTTTAAGTGCTATTCATGTATTGTGTACATTAAAGTCTTCTCATCGCTTTCCATAATCGTATTGATGTAGTTGTGACCTATGACAATATAGCAAGTACGTTTCATATTCATATTCTTATACCTGTTGTTCATTCAATTAAATTAAAACTACTAAGGTAATACCTACAAGGACCTGTTTATCCGTAAGTTAAGTTTTTAAATAAAAAACAAATGTAGTACAAGTGATTGGCAAGATTTTTAATTTTAGCAGCAAATAAATAAATAAATAAAATAAATATCATAGGGCAGGAGGCATCATTTAGGACGCTTATATTGGGTTGGACACTTGCCTCAACTCGTGATCACGGCTATATGGACATACCCGAAAAGTTAAATAAAAACGAATGAATAGTATTTTGTGCGCGATTAAGTCCCCGTGATAAATAAATAAATATCGTCGGACATTACACACAGCACCATCTGACCCCAAACTAAGCAAAGCTTGTGCTATGGAAGGCATATAACTGATAGAATACTTAAATAGTTTTTTTTAACCTGCTTGATACAGGCATTAAAAATGATCTGTAGTGTGATATATATCTATTACTAAACTGTGTTTTTATGACTAATTTTATTTAGTCAGATTGGATTATAAGAAAGATTTATCTTAACTCTTTTTTTTTCGGTGTGATGTAATATAATAGAAATATTATGCTAATCTAGAATTATTAATTTAGAATTTCTGCTAGACTGGACGCACCTAGATTGTAATAAGAAATATGTGATATAACGGAGTAAGAAAGTGATTGTAATTTTGTTATGGATTTTAGGCTGTTATGATGTTGCGTCAGTGACCTTTTCAAAATTTTGAATTTTGCAATAACCATCGAATGTAACAATAGAACACAAATGGATTCCATATATTTTGAGTCCGCCAATGGATTTTGTAGATATATCATAAAAACTCATGGATCTGACGAAAGCTAATTCAAAAATTTTAATTCAATCTTGACATTTAAAAAATCAATATTTTTAATTTTATGGGGCTATTATAATAATAAAATATTGGGTTTGTTAAAGCATATACATGGTTATAAGCCAAGGGTGTATTAAGCTCCAGTGTTATTGTCAGGGTCGCTTTAGGCCATGCCGGGGCCCTAGGGCAATTTGGAGCTCTTTTGGAAAGTAATTGTTATAACTGTTTACGATAAAAATAAATGATCACTGCGTAAAATAAAAGTTTACACATTTTTTTATGGTTGACTGGCTAGGTGTTTGACCACAGCTCACCTGATGGTAAGTGAAGGTGTGGTCGAAGATGGTAAAGCACACCTAGCCTGGAATGGAACTGGATCTCAAGTGAGGCTGCCGGAACACACCGTTAGGTGCTTGGCGGCAGATTTTCAACTTGAGGGTAGTAGCTAGCCAGCCGAGTACTAAAGTGCCACCACATACCTACCTACCACAGTGCAAATTTTATTACCATCTTTGCAATTCTAATATTTTATAAATATTTTATATTAATCAAGGTAAAGCTGGAATTAGTACCTAATACATATTCGTGTGTAGTATTTGAAATATAATGTAAATGAGACAGTTTGACCCTGAGTCAAATCAAGAACAATGTCATTCATTGATCTTGATGCGAGTCTCGCACAAAGATTGTTTGGCAGCTAAACCGGAACTTGAAATTATAGACACTCAGAAAACTCATTTGAACTTGTGCAATTTTTTGTATAAAACATAACACCCCTTAGCCAACCAGCTTCGGTTCTACCTTGCGTAACTGTAGGTGTATGTTTTTTAGCTAGAGTATATAGATACTAAATACCAAATATAAGGTAGCTTCAGGCGGCGTCATAAAGAAAAAAACGTGAATAAAACGATTTGATTTTACTATCACCATACGAACCACAATAAAGCGGCATTTCCTGCTTGAGTGGGTGTTCCCCGATAGTTATAATACGAGTATGGTACATTCAAGTCGCGACTGAATCGATTTCAACTAGGGTTTCATCACAGACTACATCTTCGCTGTACAACAGACGAGTAAATAAAAACTAAAAAAGTCTTAATATACTAAACTGCTCTACTCGTCTGCTTGACTCATAATTCGGAACTATTTTTACTACTATATATGCACTAGCCTGAAATCGTGAAGAACAAAATCAGCTGTTCTATAGAAAAAGTGCGTTGAGTATTGTCCACACATTTTCTTCGGTTTGATATCGCATTAATGGGCAGGTAAGTCTAACTGACCAATGACAATTTTTGGCAAGTAACAATAAATACCACCATTGAGCATGGCAATTTTATAGTCACTGTTATATAAAGCGTAACTATCTTTACACTTCACTTAAGCGTGTATCTTTTCCGGTTTTGCATGTATTTATCAACTAACATAATATGCAAATTTGTTTTATGGAGTGATTAATTTATTGTTTAGAAACATACGAAAGGATATATTAGACGTTGACCTCACACATTCGTTTGTTATCCTTGAATTAAACCACAAAAATATAATATATGTTAATAATTTTTTTTATAGGTACATAGGTTGATTTTCTACTATGTGAAACTTTACTTTACTAGTGAACTATTTGTTACTTTTGCTAGAATCAGAAAAGTTTGACGAAATAAATTTTTCATCACATTTATTACAAATGAGTAATGGTTTTTCAATGAAGTGTTTCTATCTCTGCCATGAAATGAATTTATTATTAACACAAAGAACGAATACTTTAAATGATATCCCTTTTTTACTGGGGACATGCTAAGTGTTTTTTTTATTTTATGATTAACAGTAAAGTTGTTTGACCACAGCTCACCTGATGTTAAGTGGTGGTGTGGCCGAAGATGGTAAACCACACCTAACCTAGAATGGAACTGACTTTTAAGTGAAAGCCTGCCGAAAGACACCGTTAGATGCTTGGCGGCAGATTTTTCATCTTGAGGGTGGTAGCTATCCAGCCAGAGTACTTGAAGAATATTGAAGATATCCTGCCACCACGCTATTGTTTCCTCACAATGTTTTCCTTTACCTCCTTAAGGGTTTAAACACACGTCACAAATTGAATTAAATGTATCGAGGTTTGTATAGGTTATACGTATAAAAGTATTGTTTAGATAAAACAATCTCGTGTTCATCATTATGAAAAATCTCTACTGCGGCACAAATGCTAAATCGCGAAATAAAACGCTCTTGCATACATTTCATTGAATGAATTCTATTCTATTATAAGGTTGATCCGATCGTAATAGTTGTAATGATGGGTTCTTTTTACTCAGCAATATAAAGCGGGCTCGCCTTCGGCTGTAAGGAGCGAGATTGCATATTTTAATACTTTGATAGTGTCGACATTGAATAAACTATAGATACTAAATAATTTGTAGCGATGATAGCTCAGTGGTTAGCGCGGTAGGTTCGCATGCCGAAGGGCGTGGGTTCAAACCCCAACAATGAGCTTGAGCTGCCGGTGAAGGAAAACATCGTGAGGAAACCATAGCATGGTGGTAGGGTACTTTCTAGTATTCGGCTGGCTAGCTACCACCCTCAAGTTGAAAATCTACCGCCAAGCATCTAACGGTGTGTTCCGGCAGCCTCACTTGAGAGCCAGTTCCATTCCAGGCTAGGTGTGCTTTACCATCTTCGACCACACCTTCACTTAACATCAGGTGAGCTGTGGTCAAACACCTAGCCTGTCAACCATAAAAAAAAAAAAAAAAAACTTGCAGGATGCATACATATTTCAAAAGCATATGCTTAGTTAATTATTTAAAGTAAGTTACAATATGCACGATTACCAAAATGCACCTCCCGTTTTACCCACAACTTTGAACCGGTAGCGAGATCCAATTGATAATAGCAATCCATTTACTTGAAATTGTAACAAACTTGTTGTGACAGTATTTATCATTTTGGTATTCTTCATTGATGTTATGTACCTATGGTTAATAATAGCGAGCGCGCGTGACTATAATAATGTTTTATTTTACTTAAATTTAATTATATCCGACTATAGTTTCAGCCAGATCCGGTGGCCTTCATCATGGAGGCAAAGCTGAGTACTGCGTGCGCGCGGCCTCGTCATGCTTCGCACTGAAAAGCAAGTGCCGCTGTGCGAAGCAACACTAGGCCGCACGCGCTTTGTACTCAGCTTTGTCTCCATGATGAAGGCCACCGGATCTGGCCGAAACAATAGTCGGAGTAGCGAGAAGAGGAAAAAAGAGGAGGAGGAGGAGGATAAATCTTGTGGTTATTTTAATTCGTTTTCTTTAGCTTTTAAGGTAAAGTTTCGGATAAGTTTTTTTAAAACTAATGTCAAGGTAGTTAAATTTAAATCCTCATCACTGTTGTCACTGAAACGACTGTTATGCGGAAATAAACTAAATACATATATACCTTGAACACTCTAAATGAACTTTCGCAAAGTAACGCCTGAATCAATCAATTATATTATATAAGAGGAAATAATTAAATGGTTTGAGAAAATTTTATAGATATTAATAATATACATTTTTTTGTATTTAATATACCAGGTCAATATTCAACTTACTAACGGATTGCTTGCAATATCCATTATGACCAGACATAAGTTAGTCAATTTCTTTAAACCAGACAGTTTTATTGCAGGATCTAATTTGATTGCTATCATCATCGGTAAGATTTGTTTCATTTAGATATTTTATAGTAGAATCAGCATTAACAGGTCACTGAACTGTAAGTTTAATTTAGCTGAGATTACAGGTAATAAAGGTCATAAATATTATCCGTGTGTAATAAAAAGAATATAACTATATACACGGTGCAGACTTTTTAGCTACATCAATTTGATTTTAGGTTTTATTAGGTTAGTAAATAAAGAGAAAATAGTTTAAATTAAATCAACTATTTTATGTATTCTTTTGTTTCACTACGTATTTAATGTAAAAAGAACAACAGCTGTTCTTTGACGTGGATACATGTTTTAATTTGCTTCCTAAGGAATAAAATTGATACAGTATCGTGTTGCAGCCATGTACCTAGCTATCAACTTCATTCAAAAGGTTTATACCATTCGATAGCTAAAGGGTCAAAGAATGCATTACGTTGAATGAAGACTTGAAACATGGTAATCCAAAACACTTCTTAATTAAAAAGTATATGTTTTCAAGCGCACACTTTCGTGCCTACGACACAACCACACCCGGTTTTTTAAACCGCATCTTAGTCAGTTGGCGGTCAAGCCCATTTTGTAATCCGAATCAGCCCAGTCTTTTTAAATCTCACTACAAGGCGTGGGCCACTTCTCATTGTTTTATTATTTACAACATTTAATAAAAAAAGGATACAATTGTTGGGTACCGAAAAACTATTTTGGTTTGTCGCGGTACAAAAACAGCCATTTTGTAAATTTTAAAATAAAAACTATTTTTAAATTACCAAGGCCATTAATCTCGCTTTAAATTTAACACGATTTTTGTTTTTTAAATTTGATAATAAACTTGCGTTTGACCGCCAATTTACTTGGTGCGAAATAATGAAGCGGTCTACGAAGGAGCACGATTGCCTCGAAGAAACTATTCACATGCAATTTGAATAAGACACCAAGATTCTATCTATTGTGTAATATCTGTAGCAATGATAGCTCATTAGTTAGCGCGGTCAGTTCGCATGCCGATGAGTACGGGTTCAAACCCCAACAATGAGCTTGAGCTGCCGGTGAAGGAAAATATCGTGGGAAAACCATAGCATGGTGGTAGGGTACTTTCTAGTACGCGTCTGGCTAGCTACCACCCTCAATTTGAAAATCTGTCGCCAAGCATCTAACGGTGTCTTCCGGCAGCCTCACTTGAAAGCCAGTTCCATTCCAGGCTAGGTGTGCTTTACCATCTTCGACCACACCTTTACTTAACATCAGGTGAGCTGTGGTCAAACATCTAGCCTGTCAACTATAAAAAAAATGTACTCGGGTAAGTAGCGCATTTCACTGTTTAGAGTTTCGCGCAGTGAAAGTGGAATCAAACCTTTTAAAGAATTCTTGGAGTATTAACAATAAAACCTCATCGCTTTATAAATCATGTAGTTAAAAGTTTATGAAAAATTGAAACATGAGTACGCAATATTAGGAACACATTGTAGATAAACTGGCCTCGCTGGTTCAGCACGCTGTCCCCGCCGCGGTCGATCGAGGTTGGACATTTAATTCTAATTGATTTATTGTCTTAAACGACCGCTTCGTTAGATATGGGTTGTTCATATAAAGGTCATATTAGTTGCGGTTATTCTAAAATTTCTGAGAATGCAATGTGCAACATCTAAAACAATAATTCAAAAATGCGTTTTATGTAACTATAACAGCTTTTAAGTTTTGTAATATGTGATCATAAAATCGTTTTAAATTATATGCGAGCTGTAGGTTAGCTAGATGACGAATGGTGATTATAAATCTAATGTGTGAATTTTTGCAAGCGATTATGAAGTCAATAAAATATTGAAATTTTTGTTATACCTACTCTTTAAATCCCGCAGTGCGCTTAAATTGATTTAATGCTTACAAAATTCATCCTACTTTCATTTTTTTTATTTAGCAGATTTTTGCAATATTTAAATTGGGTAGGTATCTAAGGCCAAAGTGGTTATCCAGATCATCATGCTATTTGCAATAAAAATAAAGCGCTTTACATCATATTTATGTTTTTTTTATGTTTGACAGGCTTAGTGTTTGACCACAGCTCACCTGATGTTAAGTGACGGTGTGGTTTAAGGTGGTAAACTCTCCTAGCCTGGAATGGAGCTGGCTCTTAAATGAGACTGCCGGAACACACCGTCAAGTGCTTGGCCGCAGATATTCTACTTGATAGTAGTGGTTCTACTTGAGGGTGGTAGCTAGCCAGCCGGGTACTAGAAAGTATCCTACCACAATGTTATGGTTTCCTCACGATGTTTTCCTTAACCGGCAGCTCAAGCTCATTGTTGGGGTTTGAAGCTACGCCCCTCGGCGTGTGAATCGACCGCGCTTACCACTGTATAAAACGGCTATGATCGCTACAAATCGTAAAAAACTGCAAAGAAAAATGTAATCCCGTATGTATAATTTATTCGTATATAACGAATAAATTATACATACGGGATTACATTTTTCATTCAAAAGAGTATTCCAGATATTGTTAAAAACTTTAGTATATTTTTGTTACAAAGGCTTGTTAAAAAAATAGCCGCTGTACTTTTTTTTTGAGCTGAACAAACAGATTCTCAATTCCCAAATGGAGACTTTTTAATACGAAATGGGTTTGAGTTAGTCCACGCTCTACCTGATGTTAAGCAGGATGCAGTCTAAGATGAAGCACGCATACCAAGAAAAAACCTGTTTATTTTGGATTTGAAGACCAGTAGAACTAGAAGTACAATTTGGGTAAATTGTACCTACTTCGCGGGAAAAACAAACGCCGTCAGAGTTCTACATCCTCGCTGTGCGTATGAAGAATGTGGAATCGAAGCGTTAAGTATGTACTTGGGGAAAGTCCACCATGTATGGATGGCGCTTAGGCCGTATCTGCCTAGCCGTCCGGTAATAGAAAGGGGCTGGTGGGACCAAATTCTGCAATTCCAAGGCACACTCTGCGAAATGTATCCGATACAAAACAGATAAACAAGCGACTTTGCATCGATGTTCAAGGCTTTGTAACTGAGCCGTGACCAGAGTGGAGCTACAGATATACCTACTTAATAGAATTAGGTATATATTATTGGGTTAATACTAGATGGAAAGACTCTTATCTAGATGGATTCGCAACTAGACAAATAATAGTTATGCAATACATATATGTGGTTGTTAAACAAACTGATTAGATACGCAAGAAAGGCAATAGATTATTAAAGACCACCCATGTATATTGTACAATGCTAATCTACGACTGCGCGCACGCTTTGTTCGACAATGTGCCGTAGCATCATAAACACTATCGGAATGCGTGAGTGTCAGTAGCTTACTAACACTCACGCATTATTGCATAAGTGTAATAAAATTGATATATGTGTGTGGGGTGGGTTTTTTTTAACAAAACGGAAAGAAAAATAGGATGATTGTCGTTCATGTAGTCATATAAATGAAACCCATGGTAACAGTTCGTTTTCGTTTCGATAAAAAACTTATTAGTAAAAGTATATAATTTGGGAAATCTATGGCATTGTTTTCTTGAATGTGAAATTGATTAAATGAAAATAAAAAAAGTGCAAAAACGGTTTACATTTAATAGCAAAAGACATTTTGGCAACATGGAGGCATGTGACAGTTACACCACGTGTTTTGTGGGAATGACCTATACTTTTAAATAAGATTTCAGATTGTAAAGAAGTCCTTTCTCTCTTTCCAGGAGAAGATGCCAAAGCCCGATTACAGCGTGGACCTCGACTTGGGCGAGCCACCGCCGGAGTTGCAGGAATACGCGCGCCAGCACTGCGGGGAAGATCCTAGCACCAGGCTGCAGGCAGTCTACGAGCTGAGAGAAATGATATACGGTATGGTTATAGTACATTACTGCAGCGGCCAGCAAAAGAGACATTAATGGATGAACATGTAAAATGTGGGCCGAAGCACACATACGTAAGTCCATCAATGCCTAGTTGTGACCAAGGCTTGTATAGTACTTTTCTCAAATAATGCGCGGAAATTAGCTTTCTATTTGCAACACAGATAAATAAACTAGCCCTGTATGCTCGAAGATTTGTAAGTCAGTTCTAAATTTAAATGAAACCTTTGATAAGTTACCTCCTTGGTTGCCATGTTTCGAAGTAAAATATCGTTCCATTTTTAAATTACACGACAGATACGAGTCTAATATGTAATTTATTTGGCCGCTAAACCACGACAGGTATGGATTTTCATACAACTTTCGTCGGTCGCTGCTCGCATGATTTGGCAAGTACTACAGCAAAGATCTATCTCGAAGAAGGTTGTCAAAATAATCTTCAATTTTCCAAGCATGTTTGAGCAAAGTAAATTTTCCTCTTTTATAAGGCAGGAATTTTGTAAAACAAAACTCAGTCCATTGTCAACTCGTGGCGCAAAGGGGCGGATAACTTACGAAAGAAGCGACTCTATTACTTGCCATAGAAGTTGGGTGGAAATGCGATCAGTCATAAAGGTTAATCTCACGAAATATGCATAACCAGAATAGTGGTTGAATGGTTTGGTGTAGAGAAGAACTTGTGGGTTAACACGGATCGAGACCTTATCTTAGTAAAAAAAAACTCAAAGACCGGTTTAACGTGGCCGTAGCATTCAATATGGCAATACTTAACGCATAAATAATCCCATTCAACATGGTAATGTTGATAGTATGTCAGTATAGATATAATGCGCACTGGTACAGACTACATATTATATACAACTGACGTGGTTTTGACATATTAGTCGGAATTTCCGAATCCGAAATATAATTATTGTGAATTAATTTGGCATAAGTAAAACAAAAACATATACAATTAATTTCTATTTTTATAGTAGTTTAGGTAGATTGCATGTGTTTTGATACATGAGAATCTGTTCAATAAAGATGCGTGTATAAGTTCTCGAGGTATAAGGCCTCGAGTATATGAGAAATTTAATAAAAACACAAGCACGAAATTATACATCTTTGGAAAAATAACACGGAAATAGGCATCGATCTAATGTATTACAATAATAAATGGCTTTGAGGTCGTAATACAATAATAAAGGCTCTTTTGACCAACCGAAGGCCAACCTAAAATATAACTCACCGTAACCAGTTATTATGTTGATGTGTATAGTTGTTGTAAACATTGTTAAACTATACAATAATGGAATAAAAATGCTGCAGAACGCGCTAAAACTCATGTTACATTGTAGTTAATACGATTCTGAATGTCAAAGTAGATGAATGAATTTAAAGTTTATAGTGGCACATAAAAGTATTTTTTTAAACAAACAATAAAACAAACTAGAATTCTTTATATGTAAGATATAATAAGTACCTATTATTATGTTGCCTGCCTAGTGGCGTAGCGTAGCGGGGGCGGTTGAAATCTCAACAATGAATTTGAGCTGCCAGTGAAGGAAAACATCATGAAGAAACCATAGCGTGGTGGCCTAGTATTCGGCTGACTGGATGGCTATCACCATCTATTTGAAAATCTGCCGCCAAGCACCTAGCGGTGTGTTCCAGCAGCCTCACTTGAGAGCCAGATCCTTTCCACTTAACATCACGTGAGCTTAGATCAAACACCGAGCCTATCAACGGCAAAAAAAACGACAATTTGTCTGTATTTGAAATACACAATTTATTTATTTATTAAAAAACCAGGAAAATGTGTATGAAACCGTGTGGTGGAACTAGTATTTGATACTGTGGTGGTACTGATCTAAACTTCCTGCAAAGGAGGCCTACCATCAACTGAAGAAACTAACTAAAGCATTTGTAACTAAAGACAAAATATTATAAAATACAAAAAATAATCTTGTATACAAAATACTGTTTCACAATAGGTATAACATGCTCTAGTCATTCAAACAATGGCTAGTTTATCACCGGCTGCGCTCCGGACGCGGCCGTGAACACTGATAACAAGCCAGCCGATTGCCCAAGTTTTCGCGTAAACTTGAATGGGACGCGGTGTTAGATTGCTTCGCATTAGCATCAGTGCAAGGGCAAGTTTAGTAGCCGCATCGTGACTCATTTCTTATGAATTAGGGTTGGTATATGTTAGCGTGCGACTATATTGTCTGTCCTCTGATCCCTCACTGGCACGGTAATGCTCACATAATCCAGATATCTTTATTCTTACTTTTTTTTTGATTAATTATTTTCGGCAACACTTTAGAAACTTTTTATAAATTCAAAAATTAATTAACTCATTGCTATCATTGTTTATATGTATAGATGTTTCATGTACATAATAGGAGAAGCCACTGCCTCCTGACACACGTTGTGCGCTCTCGCCTACGGCTCTCGGGACAATGACCATGAAAGTCACAGTTTGCTATTCAAACAGAACCACGAAAAACAGCGTTTTTTTAATCATGAATGAATGAGTGTATGTTTTGGCACATTCATTATATCTATTTCAAGATTTTTTCAGGAAACTTAAAAAGCATGTACATATGACTCAAATCCATTTTCACACAAAAAGATTGTCTTGTAACCTGGCGGCGCAAGGCATCCAGCACTATAGGCATATTGCTTAAAATTACAGATTGTTTAAACTATCTAATTGTTTCATCTGATCAATTGTTGAATCTAATTGTTTAATCTAAATCTCTATTTAATTATACGTTGTTAGTACATCAGGTATCAGCAATTTGGTTTTTAAAATTATTAGTTTTTTTTAAATAATTTAAAGGCTTAATGTTAGGTATCCAATACTACATAAATTATAAAGAAATATTCTTGTCCTTGCGCCGATGTTAATACCAAGCTTTTTATGTTAATTTATGCGTTAACTTAACCAATCAGCACATATGATGATTAGGAGTACTTATTTTTTTATTAGACGTTCCATATTGAAGGTAAATAGTTTTTAAAACATGCGCGACAATGTAACAAGTGACCATAAAACTAAATCAGTGTCAACATCGTAAAGTTTATTATTTTCTCACAACGTAATATGATACATTCAACGTGTGGAACGCATATTTATCGCTTTGACTTTTTGAAAATTTTCTTTTTGAAGCTCTAATATTTACATGATTACAAAGATCGATATTGATAGGGCTGGGAGAAGAGTGCTGCCCCCTTACTCTGAGCTACTTATAGCGATACCTGTTAGACACTCAAGAAGTGGCTACGCGACCATAAATCGTATGTCTGCGCAATATGGTTTGCAATCGCGTAGCTTTTTCGTGAGCGCCTAATAGATATCGAAATAAGAAGCTCAGGGTACAGGGGCAAAGGTCCAACTTAGATTTTTTTTTCTGTAAATTGTAAATTACTAGTAAATAATCTGTTCGCACATAAAACGTCATTTGTTTTTATACGTAGACAAAGACATTATTATTTTACACTAATGACCTTAGAATAATCTGAGGTCGTTGGTGCCAGCCATTTTGCACGATTAGTTAAAATATGTATTTAGGTTTATGTTATATACACAAAGATAAGAAAATAATGCAATTATAGACGGCCTAATTACGAATTAAAACGTAATTGAATCCTTAAACATTACAAAATGAATGTCATCAAAAGCTTGTGTAACTGAGGTGAATTTAGTGAGGTGTCTAGAAATATCTCTGTGGTAGAGCAGACTAATTTATAACTGGTTCAGTTTGAAATTCACGCACGGGTTTCTTCTGAGTTGACAAGATTTTAAGCTTTACTGTACAAAAGCGAAAACGGGTCTTTGTAATATCCATTATGAACAATTTCTACTTTGGTCAATACTCTAAAATCGCGAGTGTTAGTGTCGTCGATACGCCCGTGTGTACGTAATACATATTATACAGTTTTGAATGTTCAAATTATTAATTTTAATAATTATAAAAATTTTGCCTTACTCAGAGTAACGAATTTTTTGATGCTAAAATAAATTATCAGCAGTATTCTTAATTGACTCCCAATATGGAAGCAAATTCATAGACGTATTCTCGTCAATAATCAGCTGCTCTATAGATATACATACATATATGATCAGGGATCGAACGGATCGCGCTGATTTTTTAAATAAATATGTCAGAGTTGTGTCCATAGTAAAAGTTGTTCATAGCACATAAAGCTAACAACCTTTTGTATAGTATCCAAGTTCGAATTAATAATTCTCTATATTGATCTTAACGTACTAAAAGATAAACAAATGCATATTGTTATGTCTAGCGCTAAGCTATAATAAAACAATACTTGATTATATTTGTACTTCGTGTTCATAAGCCAGCGTAATAAAATTGTTTAACTGTATAGTAGATTACTTAGTGTTTATGTAGTTAGCAATCTCTTCGCTAGCTACAATAGTCAAGGCTAGTCACATAAGGTTTGTAAAGGTTGACCTACAAGAATCACAGCGCACTTAAGCCGGTATAATCATCTCAATGAGTATGCCACTGACGTAACGACGAAAGCTTTTGTAAGTGTACAATACGCTCAAGTTTGAGAACATGATAGCAGATGGTTGCATCGACGCTTACAAAATGGCTGTACTATATGTGTGTAGATGTAATTTAAAAATAAGTTACATAGATGGCGTTCTCACTGTTTTGTAAGACTAGGCTAAGATTGAAAATACTGTTTACTACAATTGTTAAGTATGACAAAATTATGCATTTACGAAGAACGATAATGCTAAGCCTCCTAATTAGTTTTTGCTCTTTGTATTCATCTTTAGGAATAACCTTTGTTGCGGGACCTGCTCGAATATCGCATAAATCATCAGTTGTTTAGTAATATATCGTATCGTATCGTATTTTTTTATTGTTTGTTTATAACTCCGCACAGACTCCAGGGTCCGTGCCTTTTTTAAACTGTTATAACTACTAATTTTAAATGTTTTGGATCGTATGGTAAAAGTTGTTCAAAATGATAATTACTTTCTATTATTCGACAGTGTATTGGCTAATCCCTTATCGGAAGAGACCAGAATACAGAAACGCATCATCAATATATACTTGTGAGAAAAATTGTACACATGCTGTAAGTGACCAATGTCATAGTCATGTTTGACTAAACACTCTGAAAAAAACCCTGAGAACCAATTCTTAGTGTAATACTCTAACTAAGATATATCTTATATCTATAGGTGGTAGGTTTCCTTAGCAGAAAGCCGTTCAGTGCTGAGAAGTTTAGTCTTTCAATTTAATTCTTCCAGAAAATACTCAACGTTTATTGTTAATTTTAAATTGAATGGTGTCTCATTTCAGAGCGCGGTGAATGCACACCTCATCGTATGGACGACGAGTTCCTGATCAGATTTCTACGTGCGCGCAGCTTCATCCCACAACGAGCGCACAGGCTGGTATGTTTTTATTGTTATCTTTCATAAAATAGGAACACATATAGTTGCGCTATTTTTTATTCGAAAAAATAGATAAATAGACTCGCGTTTGACCACGCCTTGACTGACGTTAAGCAGTTCGTAGTGATGATACCTCAGTGATGCCGAAGAACGTGGGTTCAAACGAACAATGTACCTGAGCTACCGCTGTAGAAAAACATCCTAAGAAAACCAAAGCGCAGTGGTTGTTTTTCTTATACTCGGCTGGCTAGCTATCACCCTCAAGTTGAAAATCTGGCGCCACGCATCCAACGGCGTGTTCCGGTAGTCTGAGTCAGAGCCAGTTCTTTTCCAGCCAGGGTGCTTTACCATTTTCAACCGCACCGCCACTTTTTTTTAATGTATATTAACTAAATATTTCTAAACAGTAGGTTATATACAGTAGAATATTACTGTTGAAATATGTCATGTTAAATTGAAACAATAGGGTCATAAGGTCGTGAAATAACATCTTGAAGCCTTCGTGACTTTTTTTGTTTTGAACATAAGAAGTAAGCACTTAACAAAAAATTACGATCACAGATGTTTTCTGTAAATACCTACAGTACCTAAATGAATAATAATCTACACTATCACTAATCAATGTGTTAAGATAGTTCGCTATACTTTTATACATAATTAGGTAAATTATATCGTATCTATATTTTTACCTACAAACGTCGAACAATGCTATTGCATCATTTTTTTTTAATGGAAAAGTAATGAGATGAACAAGACACTCTCCTAATGGTAAGAGATAATGCCTGTCTATGACAATTGTAGCACACAGAATTTTGAGTAGCAAAACAAAGTCCAGGGTATCATTACTTTAGGACTTTCGATTGTTAGTCTCAATAACCCCGTAATCATTAAAGTTTATGCTACTTAAACACACTAAGTATTTATCTAAAATTCATACTCGGAAAATAGTCGGTGTGTCAACCATCTTCGACCACATCGTCACTTAAAATCAGATGAGAAAACACACTAATATTATAAATATGTTTGTGAGTGTGTTTGTTACGTCTTCACGCTCAAACAACTGGACCAATTTTGATAAAACTTGGTATAGAGATAGCCGACGCCGTAGATTAACAAAGGCTAAAATGTAGTGTTCACGTGGAAACAGCGGGCAACACCGCGGGGTGCAGCTATTCATAGAGTAAAAAATTACGTGTGTACGTAAGTGGATGCCATAATTGGCATGTATCATATTGTGCCATATTGACAAGAACTTTTTATATACAGAGTTCTATTCCCAGTAGTCAGACCACACTCACTTAGCGCAATCAGCAAAATATCGCATTACGGGCGATTCTGCACAACCGCGAGTTTGAACAAACCATAAACAATAAAGTATCTTATTTCAATTCCCATGAATCATGTTGTGTCATAATAGGAATCAGTCGATTGTACAGAGCGGTCGTGGTGAAAACAAATCTAAGAAATTAAATATATACAAGTATTTAAAGGGAAAAGTGCAAACAACACCGGACACATATTAATCAATACAATATAAAGGTACATATTTTTTCCGTATTAGTTTACTTATCTTCTAGCGACCCTCTCCGGCTTCGACTCGCGGAAGAAGATGATTCTATATTACTTGGTGGTTATTTCACGTTTCAGGTGGTGAACTACTACCAGTTTAAAGAAGACAATCCTGAGTTGTTCGAGAACATATATCCTCTGGACCTTCGCACCATTGGTGAAGCTCACATCATAGCTGTTCCACCTTATAGAGATCAGGATGGGAGGCGGCTGCTCATTTTCAGAATTGGTAAGGTTTTCTACATCTTAATTAATTTGTGACATATGCTGTCCTGGTGGTAAGAGAGAGAAAAGAGAGAAGAAAACCTGTCCATGACCATTGCAGCGGTACCCAAAAGTTTATGTAAACTTATAAAAAATCAGAAGTCAAAAAAACAACACTGCTTGGACGTTAGTTAGTTTGAAACAGTCCATTGCTATTTAGGTTAATTATTGTGCCCTTTGGAGAATAAGCGTGATTGATCAAGGCTTCACTTCTCGGAGTCATTTCGGTATGTATTACGATAAACATCAGTAATCTACTCCTTTCAGAGGTTTACGTTTGTTTCGAGTAAATTTTTTTTAATGTGAAACTAAACCACCAAAACGATTCCTTTTAATTTGACGACGAATCGGCAGCACGAATGCTGAGAACTAACCTTTTTTGTCGCACTGGACACTACAGTGACAACTTTCTACTTATTATTATTGCAACTTTTATTTTTTAATCTTTTGTTTGTAGTGTTTTTGTTGTTGTAGTGTTGTGTGTGTCAAAATAAATATTTCCTTTCTTTCTTTCTTCTTTCAAATAGACTTAGCTTGAGCTAAGATCGAAGTTTCTTTATGAGACGAAATTAGTAAAGAAATGATCCGACACGAGTCGCATACGAACCAAATAGGTCAAAGAATTATTAAGCTGATTGGCACTGGGTTGACGACA
This sequence comes from Biston betularia, assembly GCA_905404145.2. Lineage (NCBI taxonomy): Eukaryota > Metazoa > Arthropoda > Insecta > Lepidoptera > Geometridae > Biston > Biston betularia. The sequence continues at coordinate 4,343,379 of FR989863.1, forward strand.
TTTCCCAAAGAATCTATAACTTTTAGGGTAGACGAGTTCTTGAGACTTCCTGACCTTGTTTAGGACAGTATTTTTTAACCCGAGATCAAGTGGATTAACGTAAGCGTTGGTAAACAAGCTAAAAAGTTTAAAACTATGGCCTGATTCCGGAAAAAAACAGAATTATAATTATAATAAAATGAAGAAATATATCATATGTCACACTGAGTATAGTAAGTTAATAATGAATCGATTTACACATCATTCATCAAAATTGGATAAGTAGTTTCAGCGCCACGATGAATTACACATGACCTTCTCGGAACGGGTAAACACGAGAACTATCTTTTGAGCTAGTAACACACTTTTAAAAGGTTTATAATTAGATAGAAACTTTACTGTCCACATTCGTAATAAAATAATATTGAAATTTACAATTCAAAAACCGACTCCATGACCCTTAGGCAAACTAAACGCACTTCAATGATACAGCGAGGTTTCGGATTTAGTGAAAATATCATCGATGTATACAATTTTTAGATTTTTGTTGATTTTTTAAAAACTGCTCATCAATTTCGCTATAATTTATATGGGGTCACCTCTGAAGTATGATTATGATCTACCAAGCAAAAAAAAGAATCTTCAAAATCGATTCATAATTGGCGGAATGATCACGTAACATACTTACAAAAAAAAGAGTCAGTCAGTTTGAGTCATTTAAAAAGGAAAATAAAACAACCTTATGAGCTTCTGCCACAAGCGTCCAGCAGTTGACAAAAAAAGGCAGAAATTGACTATGATTTGGGTTATGTTTAGTGCAATTATGACCCGAAGCAATTAGACGTTCTATGTACGTTCTGGACAAACTGTATTCACTGTCTTATTTATCAAATCTACTAATAAATAAAACAATTTCGTAAATATAATTTCTGACGTATCGACTTAAAATGCTATTTTCCTAGGTTGCTGGGAGCCCAAGTCCGTTCCGGCGGAGGATCTGTTCAAGGCCACGATCCTGGCGCTGGAGCTGGGTATGATGGAGCAGCGCACGCAAATTCTCGGCGGAGTGGCACTTTTCGACCTGGATGACATCGGCGCCTCTCACGCCTGGCAGGTCACGCCCTCTGTCGCCTCCAAGATCGTTAAGATGCTTGTGGTATGATATTTATTTTTTACTAGCTGCGCCCTGCGGTGTTACCCGCTACATGTATTCGGGATAGAGTAGCCTGTGTTTTAATTTAGTGTAGGTATCTGCTATGTCCAAACCAAATTTCATCAAAATTGGTCTAGCCGTTTGAGCGTGAAGAAGTAACAAACATACAAACACACTCACAAAGTTTCGTCTTTATATTATTAGTGTGATAGATTCCGTACCTTAACTTGATAGACTTTTTTGTTTGACGTCATGCAAAATTGAGCATATTGGTACTCTTTAACGTAAAACTATAAGACATGTTTGAAGTAATTTCTCCCCCTAATTTTCCTCTCTATTTTTTTACTTGGGTAGAAAACATAGGCAATTTTTTTTAAATATTTTTACGTAATAATTTTAACGTAAAATTAATACCTATACTTATATTCTATGGTAATACTTGATTACAAGTACGATATTAAACTTTTTCAGTCTAGTTTCCCGACTACAACACATGCCATCCACATCATCAACAACTCCTGGATGTTCGACAAGATCTACAACATTTTCAAACCACTGCTCACAGCCGAGATGCGTTCTAGAATCTTCTTCCACGGTCATGACATCACCTCACTCCACAAACACATACACAAAGAACACCTACCGGAAAGATATGGGGGCATTTGGCCAGACTACTCCTACACTATTTGGCTGGATTCGCTAAAGAATAATGCACCTGTAGCCAAAGAAATGCTTAAATATGGTTACAAATTTCGTGAAGAGGATTTAAGTCCAGAAATAGTGAGGCAATTGAAGGAAGAAGGCATAGCAATTTCCTAAAAATAGACAGCCTGTAAAGTTTAGCCATTACGTAATTATGTTTATCACCAGGGACTGGCGAACAAAACACTCTCAATTAGTTTTGTTACATTTACCTTAAACTTTGGGCAATGTTACAATAGACTTGGTTAAAAGTTTACTAGATGTCATGGAGAAAAATTACTAACTCAACTATAAATTAGCAATTTTTCTTGCAAGATACTAATTTTGCATGCAATTCAATTAAATCCCGGTGATGAACACAATGATGTGTTCAAATGGCAAAGTTTTAAAAATTACATCAATATAGTAAAATTTTGTTGGGGGTTGGTTAAATTTTGTTGTTCATTCCAAACTTGTCAGGAAACCTATTTTTTTAAGTTGATATATTGATACTCTATTTTTTAATGTTTTCGTAAGCAAAGATAGTATAGTTCACTTAGTATATACTTAAGAAATTTAACGTACTTGTATTGCAGTAGTGTAGTAGCTTAAACCTACACCACCTGTCTGTCTGTCAGTCTGTTCTACCGTATAAACCGTATTATTTAGCAGTTTATTATTGTACCAATATGGTGAGTTTCCATAAATACAATTATACAACAATCATAACTAAACGTTCCGTGCGCCATTGTGGTTGAAACTTGCTACGAGTTATTACTTAGAAATTTTCAAAATATGTGGTCACAAAGTTTATAATAATTCCGCATTTTTTGCACCATGCATACCGATTTAGTGCATTCGTTAAACTCATATTTTGCCGTTGCCACAATCCTAATATTTTTTATTTGTATTGTAAAAACACTAATATATAGAAGAGTCAAACGTAATCTAGTATTAGTGTAAGATTTCAAATCACGAGCTCGCACCATGTATGCAAAATTAAACAACAAATATTTTTTTTGTCATATTTTTGTTGATAACCATCAGATGCGGAACACTTGCAGTGCAAAACTGACCAGCACATGCTCGGTTTTATAATAATTTTATTTTTTTATTGTAAGGACATAGTTATAATTAGATAAGGAAAAGTTCGTCAAACGCCTGTGATATGTCTTTGTATAGACCTGCCCATCGAGGAGGTATGTTATTGTAGAACTTTTAAAGTTCTTTTGTAACTATCATAGCAATAGAATAAGTGATAGTTTGTAAGTGTATCACAGACCAACTTCTAGTTGATCTGAGAGGTGTAACTAAAGTAAAAATAAATATATTGTACTAGAATAGAATGCATAGCAAGAAGGGCAATGTGGTGTTGTATTTACCGGAATGTTCAAGGAAAAGGGTATTGTTTTTTTTTTAATATTTGACTTTATTTCTTTTGTTGTTTAAATTTAGCTGTAAACTTTGCAAAAAGCAAAAAATTGCGTTGTCGTTCCTGTCGAGTACAGGATTTGCTATAGTAAGATATAATTAAGGTCACAAAAGTATTTTAAATACTTAAACCATCTAAATGAATAATGACTAAGCACTGTGGGTTTAGTTTTCCCCATCACTTAGATCTAGAGCTAAAATATAAATCTAAGGCACAGTCTGTTATAGGCTCTATGCCTTTAGACATATGATCTAAGGACATAACATCATAATCATGGATGAAATCAATAGATTTTATTCATGATTGAAAATGAAACTACGTTATTACATATATTTAATTACAGCAAACTATGAATTATTACTTATATCCCTAGAGCATCTACAAGGTGGTATATTTGCACGCGGGGGGTATCGCGAAACAAATGGTTTTTATTTTTACTTAGTAAACTGTTTCAATAAATACCAAGTACACTAGTAATTTGAATTTCACAGAAACGTAATTGACATACATGTCAATTTAATATAGTAATAATTATAATAAAATTATATTTTAATGGTTAAGTATGCAAGTAATGCTGGCGGCACTCATGTTATCGTAACTCAGGGGCAATAGCAGAAATAGGATTAGGTAAAATGTATACGTTTATTTTAATGTATCCGAAAAAGAAAACAATGTGTTGTCCCTTTTATCTAATGTGATGAAATGTAAATTTCTAATTCTACACATCGCACGCATAATCAAATACTGGCTTAACTCAAAAAAGTCAGTTTTTGGGAAATCACGAAAAACCTCCGTGCAATCACGACCTCGTCGGCTTTTTTTTAAATAGCATAAAAATTAATTAGGTAAATAAATATATTAATTTTTTTTCGTGTAGTCTATAAACTTATCAATAGTTATGTGTTATTTACTTTGTTCAAATTAAATAATAATAAATATTTTTTTATGTTTTAAAATTAACTTCTTGAGTTAAGTCTGTCTACTTTTAAAACTAAAGCAAATAAACTTTATTATTGGTGGCATATTCACCTATAAGTCTGTCTTGTTTAAACTAATTTCTTTATTTCAAGGACTCAATATGTTTTTAGTCTGTTTATTAGTAATCAACTTATAAAACTTACTATTTATTTTTGTAGAAAATACACTCAACTCGGATTCGGTCTAGGTTCAATTAAACAACAGCAACTTCACAATAACAGCGTCCGACACAAACTGACATCAGTCGGTGTTTGAACAAAGACTGTGTGAGAAACACATAAAAATGAAAAAGACCGATATTGTGTAAAGGTGGTCTATTTACGCAATTTTGATGTTTTTCCAAATTCATATCATAGATGGCATTAAAAGAAGCCTGCGTCTATACGTAACTCATTTTTGACCTAACTCCTAATCGGTCAGTATTTGATTATGCGTGCGACATGTACACTGGAAAAACAGAAAGTTATTTACTTTCTAATTTACATGTTTCTTGGAAGGAAATGTGATTGAAATGCTCTCCTACGGGAAGCGTAAGTGCCAGGGGCGGTTAAACATAAATGTGAAGAAAGTTCTAACTCTGAAGAGAAGATCACGTATTCTAATGTTATATTGAAAGCGGTAACCACTTACCAGGATGGCCCTCCTACTTGTTTGTCACGCTATTATGTAATAAAATAAAAGCCACGAAAAGATTGTTCAATGTTCATATATTTAGACAATTAAAAAGATTTGCTTAACAAATCGTCTTTTAAAAAACTTTTCCATGCATTGATATAATTATATGTTATTAAATATATTATACATTTAATTTTAGGTATCGTGTAATAGTAGTAAAACTGTGTTTAGCTAAAATTCTGTTAGTACTATTAGATTAAGTTTACTTGTTTATATAGTTTAGGCTAAAATAAGATATCCTTTGTACTAGTACGTTTCAAAATATATTTACTAAATGTAACTGAACCATAGCTGTTTCATTTACAAACTAGTTAGTATTAAACTGCTCACTCATGTTGCCGTTACGAATATGATAAATACCATTTCTTTTACTTTAGACGTCCGCTCACAGACAAAGCGGGCGTGCAAATGAATTTGCCATGGTGAGGATTGCACATGCACACCAGTCAGTAAAAACCATTTAGATTTTTTAAATGTAATTTTTTTATAACTTAAATCTTTCTTAATGATAAGAGAAGTATTGCAAGTGCAGCAAAGTTTAAGTTTATTTACAATTTTTATTACAAAAAAATATTTTTAAATGTTTTGTTCATTGCTTGAGATAAAAGCTTGTTTAAAAAATATTTTTTTACTTTTATTTGACGGATAAGTTTAGTTTTCTAAAAAAATACGTTTTGACGATAAATCGACGTGAACTTTTTGGATTAACTTTGCTTATATAAATATTCCACCTGGACTGTTATATGGCTTGGTTAAGTTAATAAAATTCGATTTCAACTTGACAGTTCAAGTATTTGGGGATATCAGAGTTGTTGGACCGTTTAAAAGGTCGATCAGGTTGAAAATGCAATTTAAGTGCGTGTGTATGTACCTACTCTTCACGTGTTACGTGAAGAACAAACTGAAAAAAAAATATCATTTAAAGGTGAAACATTCAGAAATAACATGTCAGTCGTAGTCACACAAACAACTATGTATTTATTTCAACTGGATATAAATCAGTTTCATGTTTTTATTTTTATGTCAACTAAAGTTTTCATCAAAGATTTTCTATTTCTGAGAGCGTAGAAACGTAGCTTATACAAACGCTCGTCATCACAAAACAAAAAGAGTATGTCAGATCAAACAATGTGCCCGATTAAACTTTATGAATGAACGTTTCCGTAACTCATTGCATCTGTCTGAATAATTTTAGCTTGTCATTATTGTAAGTGTTATGTGTTAAGTACATTTTTAGGGTTCCGAACCCCAAAAAGAACAAAAACGAAACCTTTATAGGATCACTTAGTCGTCCGTCAGCCAGTCTGTCAATACCCTCTGTCTCCGGAACACGTCAAGTTGAGATTATACAAACCATATACGCAGATCTATAGTCCCTTGCAGCTGTGAAAATAATATCAAACTTCTCAGTTATCGTTACAGCCGTCGTATGTCGCAAAAACACACATATATCGATACTTACATAGGAATCAAAACCTATAGGGTATTTTCCGTTGACCTAGAACTGTGAAATTTGGCAAGAAGCATTGCCTTATAGTCCACATAAAAGAAAAAAACACGAAATAAAAACGTATCATGTAAAATAGCTTCATTAGCACAAGCTAAAACAGGTGTTTAATTTATTTTTACAATTCACGTCTTGTAATGAAAAATGTAAAAATAATATTATGTCCCCTTTTTATTTATCATTATTCCCCCGAACTATTTACAATACCTACTAGTTTGTACAGAACCCTCGGTGGGCGAGTCTGACTCGCACTTGCCCGTACTTTTTATTATATAATAGGTTTGGCTTTGATCTAGATAAAAAATAGGTAACTCTTTATTATTCGCACGAAGATTAAAGAACTGAAATAATAAAACACTACTCGTATAACATTCAAATGAAGTGAAAAAACCGGGAGCCTTATGGCTTAGAGCAATCTCTTTGAAGCAATCTTGGTATGGATAGGACTCGGTAAAAAAAGATGGGTGTGCTAACTAGTGAGACACAATCCCAATAATATTATAAATGTGAAAGTTTGGATGGATGGATCCTTAGCAGGAGGTCGTCCAGGTAGGTACCATCGCAATACCAGATATTCTCCTGCCAAGCAGTAGTGTGTAAACACTACTGTGTTCCCGTTTGATGGATGCTGCAGCTAGCGAAATTACAAGGCTGTTGAGACGAACTATTTAATGTCTCAAATTAATGAACGCCAAAGCAGTGATGCCCTAGACTTTGTATTGTTACTTAAGTTTCTGTGTATCGCTGAAATGGTCATGGACAAGTTTTATCTCTCACCATCAGGAGAGCGACCCGTTCGTCTCATTACATTTACATTTAAAAAAAAGAAAAAAAAATGTCACGAGGGAAAGAGGACCAAATGATGTAAATCTGAAGCACACCAGCCGAAAAAGTGTGCGATAAAAAACTGACAGTCAAGCTATTGCACATTCTAACAATTAGCTTACTCTAGTAAAAAGAAGCCCCACTCTAAAGTTTTCTATTGCTAAACTATTCTCGTGTGCCATTAAGTTTCTCGGCAAATCAATCAATTTAACTAGCTATTAGTTTACCGTATGGAGATCCTATAAATGTCAACCCGTTTAATTAATTTCAACTTGTGAGAGTCGCGTCAGAAGGACGATAAAAGATATATAAAACTGCTTAAATAAGCCAAACATAGTAGGAAATATGCTCGAATTTATTTTGTTATATTTTTACTACTCGCTGGATCGAAACGACTTGTAATATAATGACCTAAGGACATAAGATCATATTCATTAACTACTTCAAAAGTTATTCATTTGTTGATTTCGATAGATGATTAGAAATTTAATGATCCAGGTTGCTTGATCGCGGAAAGATATTATAAGTGTAACGAGTGCATGTGTCTTTAGCATCGGAATCCCTAAAAGGTTGAACCGATTTTTTTCAAGGAAGTCTTGATCAAGGTTATTTGAAGTAATATTTAAGAAAATTTGTTTAGCTGTTTTAACATTGTTAGATCTTTTTGAATTGATGGAAAATTCGTCGAAAATTCAGATGTCAAGGGTTTTTTAAATTTATGATATTGTTTCTTTCGCTTACCATCAGGTGAGTTTATAGTTTCGCTTAATTATATACGTAAAAGATGTAATTAAAATACTGACTAATTAATTATCTAAGATATAACCGAGTTTCTTCAAGATCATTGACTGGATGACCGAGAACCCAGTAGTTACGTCACAAGACACGCCTCCAACAAGTTACCATGCCTATGACATCTAATCAATAGCTAATAAGGCTTCATTGCCATTTCATTTGCGCCAACTCTATACTCATAATAATAATGATAATGTATACCGGCGCGCCGCCACGATCCACGTGGTAAAAGTTTAACGAAAATATTTTGTCACACGACGAAACGTTGCTACTGCTACATTTGTCAAGTTTCATTAGGAATTTCCGTGAAATAAAATTACGTAACTATATAAATAAACGAGGTATATTAAGGACTTTCATCGACGAAAACTAATTTCACAACATACTTTGTCACTGCATCCCAGAAGTCGGCTTTTTATTTATAAATACGCTGGCATACGGTTTCAATTTTTCTTTACAAATTTCTTCTGAGTTTACACAAGGCGTATGAAGGCTTTTCGATAATAATCTTTCACAGCGGGGAAATTTGAAATTTGAAATGTTTGAAGATTCGGGATTTTCGCTATTGTTCAGTTCGATAGGTACTTTTGATGGAAACATTTTAATAGAGCTCCATAGTCTTGTAAAAAAACTGTCTCTTGGTTTCGGGAATGGCAAAACTTGATTTATCGACAAAGCTTCTTCAGTAGATGTCGTACTGATGTTCGTTCTTGAAACTTTCCGGCATAGGATTAGGTTGGAAGATTTGAGAAAATAGGAGTAACTAGTAGCAGTGCGTGAACTCGATGCAGTGTTTGTGTTACTACTTTGTGTGCTAGCATTTGCGGACGACGATCGATTTTGAGATTTCTCTTGGAGTTTCTTCCTTAGGAAGTGAACACTGGCTGTATAGAAGAGATGTTCGTCTTCTGGTTTCGTTAAACCGGATTCTGGATATTCCGGTTGTATTAAATGAAGATCATTTTGTCGTAGCATCCCTTGCCAGTAAGTTGTTGTATTTTATTGTTACACACATTTTTAACGATTCATGAGGGATTTAAAATTTGGTTAATGTTATTTGCTAGGCTATCTATTATTTGTACAGTATAAAATAAAAATTATGTTGATTTTTACTTCGCCTATATATGTTATTTGACAGATTGACAGTTTGGTTCAACTGTCGCATGTTCATCAAATATCCGGCATCATATTATCATTTTTTGATGAAAAGAGGTTAAACATGTTGAACTATGGTCACATATTATAGCAATATTTTTAAGTGTTCATCATCATCACCTATCTAGTCCACTGCTGGATAAAGACCTTTCCCAAAACACGCCACTCGATCTACATTTGCCAATTCGTGTTCTCCACTCTAGAACACGTCTATCCCAGCGGTTACCAGTTTTGAGACCAATACGTCTAGCCCACTGCTACTTCAGCTTGCTTATATGCTGAGCTATGTCGGTAACTTTCTCGGACAAAATATTACTATCTGCCGACGCCTGTATTTCCTGTAAATTACAATGTGAGTGTAAATCTCCTTTACATCAGACAGGGTGTGTTCAAGGGAAAACTATTTTTAAATAAAAAATTGTTTCAGATACGTTCTTTCAAAGATATGTGCTATAACCTGTATAGTATCTAATAAATTATGTGAAGCTACGGTACTTGAAACTATGTTCGTAATAAAGTTTTGGAGTTCAACGTAATCAACGCCAACTAAAATACTATTTCTTTTAAGAAGTTACTACTACTTTTTTTAAGAAGTGTATTTAAGGATATGTTGCATAGAAATATAAAACGGACGCCTCGCGGTTTCACCCCCGTAGTTCTCGCTTCCCAACCATGAAATAATTTTTGAAATCGGTCTATTAGTTTTTAAGTTTATTCGTTATATATAAAAATACATATCTTTTCTCTTTATAATATTAGTATAGAAATACACTTTATGCCGTACATACTGACATTAAACATGGCATTACTAAGAATGTAGAGCAGCTTCAAGGAACGCGTCAGTAAGGTTTCCTAATCAGCTATTAAATTGCTATTAGATTATACCCTGAAAAAGAGTAAAAATGTATTTGACATTAAGTAGGTACTTAGAAATCTGAATAAACAAAGTAAATTAAGGTGACAAGATTATAATAATAAATAATTTGCTTTTACAAAATGATACTTTTAAGCGAGTATTTTGCTATAGGTTTTTTTTTAGTAAACTTTCAATGAACTAAGCACAACCGAAATCTTTTAACATTTTCTTAATATCGTAAAAATAATGATTATAATTAGTTGTACTGAATAAGATTTTTTTTATCAAGTCGCCTAAAATGTGTATATATGTGATTTACCTACTTACTAGTTTATTTTCACATCATGTTATGAAATCTTGTATTAGTAATAGCCTATATAGGCAGCGGCAAACGGTTTGCCTGATGGTAATCTTACCGGCGCCTATGAACACCTGCAACGTTCCATTCCAGGCTAGGTGTGTTTACCATCTTCAAGTACACCGTCACTCAACATCAGGTGAGCTGTGGTCAAACACCTAGCCTGTCGAGTCTAAAGATTGGCAACCATAAAAAATAAACGCACTTGGTACAAGGTTATCGCCCTTTAAAACCTTTTCAAAGAAAACTAGTTCTACATTGGAACAAGAATAGGATTCCAATTTTCATCCTTTTGTACCTAAAAATATTTGATATTACATCAATTACTAGCCATTGGCTGTTCCAGTTATATCTATTGCAGACTAGCTGTTACCCGGGGCTTTGTCCGCGTGGAATTTATCAAAAAACCCCGAAATTTTCTAATATTGATAGAAAAAAAATTTAAGAAAATTACGCATAAAATTCGAAAATTTCAGAATTGCTTATTGTATAGAAACCTAGATGCCAAATATTGTAAAATAAAGTAGGTAACTGTTAGTAAAATAAAAAAAACATCACAAAACTTTTGTTCATTTCCTTTATTTTTTTAAGCCAAACAATATACATCTAATGAATGCCTTAATTTTCATGGAATTTTTTGGGATTCTATTCAGGCAATCTTCCACGTGTAAATTTATTTCCAAGCAAAACCTCGCAAGGTAATCAGGTTGCCTCCACGAGGCATAGAAGGTCAGTATGGGAATGTTTTCTTGTTAACCCTTTTTTGTTTTGTTACTAACAAAGTACTTTTCGGTAGGAAAATAAACTAATATAAACACGTGTTGTGAGTAGAAATGAAAAGACGTCGAAGAATATGACACAATTATTATTATAAATAATCATGTCATTTTTTCCTTCTCGTATCAAAACTTAATCTCCCAAGATGGTAAGCGAGAAACAATCGTAGGACTGGAAGAATTTGCGGTCAAAGAATTCAAAATACTGAAACTATTTGTGCGGATAAAATAATATCATTTGCAATGATATCTCAGCGCTTAGCGCGTTGGGACTAACCCCCGAGGAGCATGGGTTCAAATCCTAGCAATCACCTTTGACCACATCGACCACTGAGTTGTGTCACAACACTTAGTCTAGCTATGGAGGCCCTAAACCGGAAGGAGGCTATTTCAAATGCATTTCAACAAGCATAAAATGTTAATAATAGATAGTTGGGACAAAGTACCAACCTTTATAGTAAGAGCATTTACCTAAGCCAGAGTTTTTTTGACTATAAATATAATAGCTACTTAATAATGATTGTTGAATAAAATAAATACTTTAATATTTTAATAAAGTTAATGTATTGGTTTCGTCCATAAAAAGTCCAAAGTCGAGGGGGCTCGCAGACGTTGAAAAGTTCGATCTTCCGTGTCATTAATGTAGTACAAAACCAGTAAAAATAAACTAAACAAGCCGAAACTAGAGAGATGCTTCAATAGCCATTGAGATATTCCACTTTTACAGCTATATTATCAGTTCAGCCGGATATAACCAAGTTACTGTTTTGTTATTACTCATTAATTTTATACGCCTAAGATAGAGTTTAGAACATTGAAATGTGCTGTAAATCTGACGACGGTGCTCGTCACAGGGTGACTAGATCACATTTTACGAAACTGCCATAGTCAACATAAGTATAGTTCAAAATGAAACAGATACGGAATTCCCTAAATCGGAACATAGACAATAAATAAAATCAGTAGATCTCCCGAAAATATGGGATAAGAATGTTCAAAACTTGTCATCAAATACGTAAACGTCAAATACATATCTATACATAGATCAATGGTATTTATACGTATTATTATCTGCAAAACTTCATATCAAAACTACAATGAAGGATCTAACCAACCGATTATTATAATATATAGTCGAAGTTCGTTCGAGAAATCGTTTATAAATGTGTCTCGTTTATTATATCACAACTTACAATCAATGTAATGAAATGGAGTAAAAAATATAATATAATCCAGACGGACAGTATTGCGGTAAATTGGACAAAGGTACCGCTTTAGCGTAATAAGGATTAGTGCCCCAGGGAGTTGTACCTATATATAGTCGGTACCGGTATATTTCAACAAAGTAGAGAACAGTCACTTGAATGGCTCGCCGATTCGGGGAGATAAGTTCGTCGCCCCGAGTGACCTTTGACCTGGGATGCTGCACCCCACTTGAATTACGAAAACATACAAGTATTCTTATTTTCATTAATCCGATAAAAACCTCTTTCAAAAACCTTTGTACTTTGTAAAACGTACTACACGTTTTATCGTGAATACGTTTTAAATTTGTTTTCATAGTGGGAGCCAATTCATCAAACTTATGGTGGACCAAAATCGGGGTGGGTATACAGTTTGGTGAAACAGCTACATATATACATATATCTTTACCCTACATTCGAAATTTAAATACACTACGAGTATACGATAGCTTTTGAATCAAAGAATTTGCCACGTCGACTAAGGACTTGAAACATGAATAACTGAATGACTTCTTAGTGTTCAGAAATCTACACGTATTTACATACACACAGCCGTGTCTACTCCTCGATTTTGTTAAATATTTTAGGTAGAGCAAACATTTAAATTGAGCGCCTCTTCATGGTGAAGAGTATTAGGGCGTTTCACACCATAGTTTTATACCATGTGTGGCAATACGAGTTGCCTGGTGGAAAGCAATCAGCATGGCTTATAAATGTTTTCAATGCTAGAGGTACCGCCAACAAGCTTGCTTCTTTCAAGCAAATTCAAATCTTTGGACAATGTTTTAATGAATGTTGTAGCTTGATTCCACATTTTGGACGTGTGCTGCAGAGCTGATATACTATGAGATGTTATACTCGATATGATATACTCGATTCACGTAATCTCTCTCGATTACGTGAATCCAGTAATCGTTATCGCTTGCGTGTTTGCGTGGATCATAAACTTCAGATTAAAAAAAAACACAGCTCACCTGATGTTAAGTGAAGGTGTGGTCGAAGGTGGTAACGCACACCTAGCCTGGAATGGAACTGGCTCTCAAGTGAGGCTGCCGGAACACATACATACATACATACATTTATTGCATACTAGCCCAATGTCCAGTACTTCGTATCTGATGCGTCAGATCCCGGTCTTTGCCCTCGCATAGGTATATAAATAAATAAATAAATATCGTAGGACATTACACACAGCACCATCTGACCCCAAACTAAGCAAAGCTTGTACTGTGGAAGTCAGATAACTGATAAAATACTTGTTTTTTGTAAATACATACTTATAATAAATACAGAACATCCAGACACAGAACAAATATTTGTTTATACCAAAACTTAAAAATTATATAATACATTACATATACTAAGTAGCCTAACGTCTGTAACTGTACCTATATCAATAAAATAAAATAAAATAAAATAAAATAAACTTTTTTACCCTGGATGGGAATGGAACCTACGCCCTTCAGCTCTTGGAGCAGACATAATATCAATGAACCAACAGGGAAGTTGAAGTAAATATGACGACAATTAAAAAAAATTTGCTAAATCGGGTCAGCCGTTCTCAAGTTATGCGTTTACCAACAATCATAATATTTTGTATAACCTCGTTGGCTTTTATAAACTAAATTATTTTGACATTCGATTCGGAAAAAATACTTTGTATTAGATTGGATAATTGTTTATTATTTAATTGTGAAATAGGTATCATTGATTGTTATTGTTCGATCCCAGCAAGCAAGTGAGGGTAGACGGAGATTACTCCGTCAATTTTTATATTTGCAACCGTCGATCGAGAGAAGCTTTGTCGTTGCGGTCGAGATCGGACGTACGTTACGTTCCTAGGTCGCGGCGCGCGCATAACATATTCATCCAGAAACCAACGAAACCAGTGTCCGTGACATTGTGCCGTCCAGTTGCCGAACACCATTTTGGACCCACCAGCAATTCTAGCCGTGCTAGGATTGTACGAAGCCCACGACGAAAGCTGAAGCCGTATTGGCGGTCGTGGATTGAAGGTTGGTGGAGTTCTTACTGAATACCTTCGATAGCTTGCGGGGATAGTCTATCCGTTTCCCACCTGTTCCTGGATGCACCTCATACAGTCCACTACCAATTAAATTAGTCTTCTCCCGAGACTGTACGTGTATCGTACAGTTATAGTCGTTTTTATCTCAATAAATAAATACAATGTAATGTATAATAGACTCGATGGAGTGACGATATACGTAGGACAGCTGGCAGTGGATGGAAGCGAAAAGCCGAAGATCGGGCTGAGTGGCGTGTCTTGGGAGAGGCCTATGTCCAGCAGTGGACTAATATAGGCTGATGATGATGATGATGATATAATAGAATTTGATTTTCATTTATATAGAAAACGCTACTTTTTTAGCCACTACCATAAAAATAATTGAAACCACATAAAAGTAGGTATCTTTACATGAGTAGACACTTCATATATAATGGATTCAGGCTCGGCTGTAAACTTCCATCAGTAATGATCACGAGTGCTATATTGAATTATATTACGGGTATTCGGAACATTAACATGAATCGAGGCTAACATTTAAATCCAAGATCCTTGCCAAAGTGGGTCCTTCGTACATTACTCCTTTTGGAAAGTTCTGCCCTTCCGCGGCATTCTAAGTGCTTTGACATAGTTACATGATTGATCCTTATGGTATGTTTGCTTTAGGAAGTAGGACTCTGAATCTATTAATAGGGTACGAGGATTATAGTTTAATAGTTTAAGTTACTTTGATCATATAAATAGAAAACAGAAACATTGATTAAATGCGGACTTTTGCCGACTGGCGGATTTACATTCGTCATTCAATTACTTTTTCAGACATACATGTATACAGGCTTTAATAAAATAAATAAATATCCTGGGACATTTTGCTTAGTGCCATCCAGCCCCAAACTAAACAGAGCTTGTACTATGGTAACCGGATAGTAAAAATACATACTTATAATACACATATACAAGACACAGAACAAACATTAATCGTCACATTAATGTTTGTTCTTGTGGGAATTGAACCCACGCCCTACAGCTCTTAAAACAGATATCTTACCAAATGAGCTTACAGGGCAATGTAGCATACATTTGATTATGAACTCAAATTTCGATCCTCAAACTCTGAAAAACGGAGGTGAGCTTACCGTCAGGCGAACCATCTGCTTAACTGGCGTTTTTTTATTAAAATAAACTAATTGGTACAGATTCAGGTATATGTCATAGTGCTTCTGGTTCACTTCAAAGATTTTTTTACGGTAAATCTATTAAAATTCTTGACTTTCTAGAATTCAAAATAATATAATCTATCATCGACATAATAACGGAAATCCGACGACAAGCAAAACAGTTTTTATATTCTTAGAATACAAAGTATTGAAACTGGATAATACTAACGTAAGTCGAAAAGGGTTCGTATTCATCGTTATTGACAATTTTTACTATGAACTCAACTTTGTAATCGCAAAAATGTAAACAACTGCTCCATACATTTGGTCAAGTGTCAACAAATTTTTTCTTCACGATTTTTCAGAGTTATACCATACCATAGAGTTGTTCTTATTGATGAGTACAATTACCTTCTATCGACTTAGTACAAACCAAGTTTTTAGTGAAATATAAAACTAGGTCAAATACGTAGTTTCGTATTTTCATACTGTATCAAAGTACTATGTTTTACTGATTGCAGTTTTAGTGTACAAATACACAATATGTAGTATTTTCGCTTTTATGCGCGAAATGTTTCGAGTGTGTTTTCATGTGTGTTACTTCATCACGCTCAAACGACCGATTAACTAACAAGGCATTACATAACACAGAAAAAAATACGATATTCCTCTATTCATGTAGAAACATTTCAGTAATACATAAACAGGATGATTTTTTCGAAAAGGTGAAGAACCTCTTGTATATAAACAAGTACACTTATGGCAACAAAAATAATGCTTACATAATTATTATTTCAGATAAGTGAAGGTCAGTGACTCGATGGAAAAGTTATAGTTGAGTGTAGGGAATTGTAAGGAACTAATCATAATTTATCCACTCGGGACTTATCTACGATATTCACTCAATCGAGTTTTGCCAATAACGTTACAGTAATAAAAGTTGCTAGAGCGTCACAATACTACTTAATGAAATAATATATTACATTGACGATAGCTTCTCAACTATGAGCTTGAGTTACTGTTGAAGAAATATATGAGGTGGTAGGGTACTCTCTGGAACTTGGCTGGTTAGCTTCCACACCCCAGTCGAAAATCTGCTTGTAAGCATAATAACGGTGTGTACCGGCAGTCTAACTTGAGAGCCAGTTTCATTCCAGGGCAGGTATGTTCACCATCTCACCATCACTGAACTGTGACAACCTGTCACTTCGGAGAGTGTGCACTTGAACTGTACAATTTGGTTCCTCCTGCACCTTTGTTCTACCGGACGGCCAGACAAACGCGACCAAAACGTCATCCGTACATGGTGGATGTTCCCCATGTACGCACAAAGCGTTTTGATTCCACATTGTATATTGACATTTTTCTTTATAATTTTTTGACATTTTGAATTTTTATAATTGTATATTGACTAGCACCATCGCATTAGGGAAACCCTGTAAGGATGGTGTGAAATTAAGGAATAAATAAATAATAAATAAATAAATAAATTTTTCAATCGCACAGCGAGGTTGTAGAACTCTCTGCCGGAGTCTGTGTTCTCTGTTAGGTACAATAAAAGTGTCTTCAAATCTAGAGTTCTTCTAGGTAAGCGTGCTCCATATTAGACCACAATACTGCTTAACATCAGGCAGGTGAACCTATTTTAAATTTAAAAAAAAAACAAAAATCTAATACGTTTAGTTGCAACTACAACTAGCAAAATTGGTTTTATTATACAGTGAATCTGTGTATTGTATATGAATCCGTTAACCCGCACCGGGACAGCATTGTAACATGGGACTACAAGTAAAAAATACACATAAAACATCACAACAGCAAAAAAAAGTGTTTTTCACATCTTTGTTTTTCATTAGATGAAGTTGTACTCAAACGCTTGTCTATTCTATATAATAGACAAGCGTTTGAGTAAAACTTGATGAAAGAAATTTCCATAACAGAAAAACACTTTGACGATAATAAAATACATAAACAAACTGTCGGCAAATATGCACAATCCATTTAAGCTGAAAATACAAATATACTTCGACTCTATTTTCACAATATTAATTACAGCACAGGGTGTCAATAAATGAACAAAAACTTTCCGTGTGTTTATTTTCTTTAAATGTTTTGATCGTGCGACTCGTCATTATGTTGTTGTGAACAATTTTGTCGGTTCCTCGAAAATACTGTTTTTCTTGGGGATTATTATTGGCGGGTAGATGACGGAAATTGCTAAGTCTACGGTAATAACTATTACAAAGTCCATCCTCAATAAAGTTTTAACAAAATTCATAGTAAAGAAGTCTTCGTGTTTTTGGTAAATGTTCTAAAATACTAATAAAATAATGGTATTTTAAATCTTATTAACTACTGAACGGTATTGGATGAAATTTAGTGTAGAGGTAGCTATGACCTGGATTAACACATAGGCTACTTTTTATTCCGAAAACATTTAGCGGGTAAAACCGCGAAGCGCAACTAGTATCCCATAAAAGAGTTAGTCTTGTTAGGTTACACAAAAAATATTATAATATTTTATTAGATATGTACTGGTGCGGTTATTCCATCTCTTGATCGATTAATTTATTTTTAGAGCTTTCTGTAGCAACATGTAATTAATTTTTAATATCTCAAAATAGAAATCATGACCTTACATCTGGATCAGGTCAGACAGGGTGACCGATCAGTTAACCAACCTTTGAATACAAGTTTGCGGTAATTGCTACCGGGAGTTATTTTTACCAACGAAAACTAAGTTTATGTTACACGTAGCGATTGAAGTTTAGTACGAGTCGATAAATGTTGGCTCTGCGGATTAGATATAAACTGAGATTAAAGTATCGTGATCGAATTAGTTGGCGCCGAAAATATGTTTTGGTAACAGACGCGCGGTCTCATCGAGTGGTCAGTCAGCACTCGCGAGGTTAGGAGAAAAACATCCGTTTTGGTCGATGGAGTCTTCCAATGTCCCACTTGGATATACTAAATAAACAAAGCAAAATTCCAGTCAGATCGATAGCTAGAACCAAAACACCTTAATATAGTAAGTTCTATATGCTACCTTTTTGATTTTCGTTATACGTATAAATACGTATACGAAACTATACTCTTTGTTAAGCTCTGCTTAGTTTGGGGCCAGATGGCGATGTGTATTGTATAGTCCTACGATATTATACTTATTATAAGTATCTTAAATTCTATTCTATTTTATTGAGTGTAACATTTTTATTTCAATTTTAATGAGTGTAAGCGTTGTGTTTTAATTTTAAGTTTATAGTTATGAGATATTTAATATGGACGTACATGATCTGAAATAAATGATTATTATTATTATAATCACGTTTCATTATTTTAAATATTTTCTAGGATTCAAAAAGCAAAAACAAGACAAAGGTACGCACGACGTACTCTGGTTTGACTCCTTGAAAAAAGTCACCGGGTGTAACTGAAATTATAGTCGGAGTATCCGCACTAATTAAACGTGGGTAATAGATAGAAACTCTTTATTGCGCACACCAGAAATAGAAAAAAAAAATACAGAAATCAAAAGAGTCTTATGAATTAGTGCCACAAGTAGCGGCCTTCTTATTCTAATTCACTAAAAAACGATCTCTTCCAGGCAACTAAGTCTCGAAAACACGTTACTGATGAAGAACAGACGGGAGATGTTAACACTATTAATATATCGTCACTCCGTCGAGTCCCAGGGCGTCCTACACTTCGTATGCCGATTCGATTCGTGGTATCTACTAGATACCACGAATCGAATCTATCTATCTAGAATACGTCTACCCCAGTGAAATACCTATAGTATTGAT
Organism: Biston betularia; assembly: GCA_905404145.2. Classification (NCBI taxonomy): domain Eukaryota; kingdom Metazoa; phylum Arthropoda; class Insecta; order Lepidoptera; family Geometridae; genus Biston; species Biston betularia. The sequence continues at coordinate 4,362,779 of FR989863.1, forward strand.
ATTTCATTAGAAATGAACGACGAATAATCTGAACAAACTGAAACTATTTTTATATGAAGATAAATCTAAAGTCTTTCAGTAAGTCATTTAATAATTCTCCTAATTTATAGTCTTAATCATATATTTTGTTTTAAATTGTGATTTGTGGAAGAACTTTTTTTTTTATGGTTGACAGGCTAGGCGTTTGGCCACAGCTCACCTGATGTTAAGTGAAGGTGTGGTCGAAGATGGTAAAGCACACCTAGCCTGGAATGGAACTGGCTCTCAAGTGAGGCTGCCGGAACACACCGTTAGATGCTTGGCGGCAGATTTTCAACTTGAGGGTGGTTGCTAGCCAGCCGAGTACTAGAAAGTACCCTACCACCATGCTATGGTTTCCTCACGATGTTTTCCTTCACCGGCAGCTCAAGCTCATTGTTGGGGTTTGAACCCACGCCCTTCGGCATGCGAACCTACCGCGCTAACCACTGAGCTATCATCGCTACAAACTAAACGCTACGAACTAAAACAAAGCGACGCATTTGGCCACATATAACAACTTCCGTTTTTAATCAGGTAGTAGTGTACAAATTAGTATCATCATCATCATCATCGAAAGTGTTTGTTATGCCAGATATTCAATGATTTTTATTTGCATTAATACTTATTTGTTTCACTTGGTAGTAGATTTTTTTTAGCAGCAGGTCGTCTAGATAGGTACTACCACAGTACCTGATATTATGCTGCCAAGCAGTGGTGTGTAAACATCACTGTTTTCTGGTTTCTAGCGAAATTACAAGGCTGTTGAGACTAACCGTCAAAAGTCGTAATGGGGGCTTGCCCTGGACTTTGTAATATTTATTAATTGCTACTCAAAGTTCTATGTATTGCTCTAATGGTCATGGACTGATGTTATCTCTTACGATCAGGAGAGCGTCTAGTTATTACTTATTAAACAGTGTACAAATAAGTTTCATCAGCATCATTGAAAACCTTTGTTATGCTAGATGTGCCCATATTCAATAATACAAACTTACACTTATACAAAATGGCAAGCATTTAAATTTTATACAAAAATAAAATCATCCAAGAAGCTACCAATCAACCCCTTTCAATGTTAAACAAGAAAGCCAATTTGTAAAATTAATTGCCCTATTTATCTTTAAATCGTAATTTGGAATTGAAATCCAGCCTCTGAACATGGTCTATCTATTAAAGCGGGGTCGTTGACCTGCCAAGCTTCAGTTCGTTAATCTTGCACTTAAGTAGGCCCCCATTCTTCCTATTGTTGCTCACTGACACTTCGAGTCAATGGACCGTCTAGGGACCGACCAGTGACTTTTGATTTTAGGAAACACATTACCGCACTCGAGCGTTGCTCTTTAAATGTTCTCAGGAACAGAGGTGAACAACTTTCATTTAATTATCCCTTAATTACAGACATTTCAAGCGACTGTCGCCAGTCTTTCTCCCGACAGAGTCTGTTTTGTTATCTCTCGCTCATAAAATCGTAATCACGTCGCGAAAAACATTTCCTCCCTCATAATATCTTTATGAAATATACTTATCTTACGACTTCAAAGACTTTGCAGAATTTATGATGTTTACTCAACAAATAGATGCATTTTTTTTATCATCGGCCGGTACTGAAATAAAAGTTTAAAATGATCAAGGTAAGTGACGAGTTATGGCCTTCTTTGCCAGAGCCGTAAGTTTGCAATGAATTTATAATTGGCATGATTTGTTATGCATTTCCAGATGAACAGGAAACTAGAGTTGTTTTCAATCGAAAGTCGAAAGTATATCGAAGGCGCCAACGCTGGATTTGTCTGAACTAAACGTCGACCGGGTTTTTCTAATGCTGAGGTCAGTGGTATACTAATGATCCATTGCAAACTGATCTGGTTACATGTATTTACGGAAGTAATATGGTATTTATCGTGATCATTAGTCATAAACGATTAGTTATGTTTATTAGGTAAGTACAGACAGTCGCAAAAGAGTATTGAATAAACTGCTAAAATGATTTCTTTTATTAACTTTATTGTACCTATCACAACATAATAACTTATTATTATAACATGCTTGTTAAGTTTTTCTTAAAAGTATTTGTGTGATAAATATCATACAAAAATTAACATGTTGCATAAATCATCATCTGAACTTTTTTTTTCATCAACGTATATAATATATATCATATATTACATCATTTTCCATAACATCGCTAATTTAAATTACAAAAATTCATTGTGATTCAAGTCCAATAAATTAATAGTAATATGTATAAAAATCTATGAGTATATTTTCCCCGTGAACTCGGCGGGATCGATTTTGATGGGCAATCTTCCGAAGAGCCCAGCAGGTCCTGTAAAGTTTGGTAACGATCGGATTCACATACTTTTTGATGGTACTAAAGTGCAACCCGTTCGAAGCCGGGGCGAGCCGCTAGTAAAAACATAAATAACTAGCGGGCTGTCTTGGCTTCACACGGGAAAACGAAACTCGATTAACAATATAAATATAGCCTATGTTACTAAGTGATAATGTAGCATTCTAATGATGAAAGACTTATTTAGATCTGTCCAGTAGTTTCGGACCCTATTCAATACAAACAAACAAACAAAAAATTAAATCTTTCTTCTTTATAATTATAGAGATATACGAGTATATATATAATATATTTATATTTATTTTTAATGTGAAAAAAGTGGCAAACAATCTACGGGCCACCTGATGGTAAGTGGTCACCGCCGCCTATGGACACCTGCAATACCCGGGGTTGCCAGTGCGTTGCCTACCTTCACCCTTCGTTTGAAGCTCTGTAGATTGAAACTCGGCAGAAAGCCATTTCACATAAGACAGGTGCGCGGAAGAAACAGCCGATTAAACCGAGCAGTACAAAACTTCCACGCATCTATGATATGTGGGTGGCACTTTTGGCGATGGCGGCCGGTACGATAGGGAGACCGAGATGGATATATAGTAATAATCTAAAAATAACAAATTTGTATTGAAATCTACAATGTATTTACATTGAAAATATTTTTCTATTACATCATCAAGGCAAGAACAGCCGAAGAACTCATAAGGCAGTCTATAGGCAGCCATAAGAAAATTAATTACGTTCATAACTCAACTTGGTTCATAACATTACAAAAACTGTCGAGATATTGTTAACAGTTCAGTTACACTGACTTGCGTCCTGTGACATAACCTTTTAGAAGCCCAGAGTAACAAACGGGTTGCGAGTGGAAATATTTCCCTTCCTCGGGCGCTTCACATAACCTTCGCTCGTATTATTCTATGTTGATTGGATAACTGAAATCACGTTTTGTGATGTAGGTACCTAATATTACGTGCTGTTACACCATGATTCATTTTAATAATTAAATTGTTTGTTTACAAACAATCTATGTTCTACGCGGTTACAAGTATAGGGTTGTACCAAACTGACAGAATGTTGTAGTACCTATCATTATGTTTAATTTTTACTAAGGGCACAACTTTGTAATCGAAAAAAATTAGACACTTTAATGCATGTACCAGCTGATTTTCTTCGCAATTTCTATGATATGCCTTCATTGGAATGTAATGATGAGTACATTAGACTTCCCTGTTAGCTCATGTGGTAATATGTCTGCTTCACGAGCTAGGGCGTAGGTTCGATTCCTACCAAAACAAATATTAGTGTAACGATAAATGTTTGTTTTGTGTCCTACAATTTTAACATTTTACGATTAAATGACATAATCATGAAAGTCATTACCTTTCATTTAAAAATCACCTGACGTTAAACAAAGCTTTGGTCGAAGATGGTAGGCACCTAGCTGGGAATGGAACTGACTCAAATGAGGTTGCCGCAACACACCGTTTGGTGCTTGGCTTGTTAGCACCCGGTAATAAACCGACTAGAAGTTCCTTTCCCATCATACCATAGTTACCCTATGATGTTTTCCTACACGGCAGCTCAAGCTCATTGTTGGAGTCCTTCGGCTTGTGATTCGACTGCACTAACCACTAAGTTATTATCGCTACTCAAATGAAAACGTCGCAACCCATCTTCGCTATGTAATATATTTCAAACTTTTTGTTTTTTTGTTTAATTTTTATTTATTGTATACTATACATATACCTTTAAGTTTTTTTCTATGTTTTATGTTTATTGTTTATTTTTTTGTATGTATGTATTGTAAATTATGTTGAAATGTGTTTTATGTCATAAATAAAGTGTTGTCTATTGTCTATTGTCTATGCACACTTTCACTACGCTAAATTTCATCAAATCTGTTCAGCGTTTTATTCAAAACTAGCTGCACCCCACGGTGATGCCCGCTACATGTTTTCGAGATAAAAAGTAGCCTATGTGTTAATCCAAGGTCTCAGCTACCTCCGTACCAAATTTCATTCAAATCCATTCAGTAGTTTTTGCGTGAAAGAGTAACAAACATCCATCCATCTATACAAACTTTCACATTTATAATATTAGTGGGAATAGATATCAAACCGACAGATAAAGTTACTTTTAAGTTTATGCAATTCTAATGACAACGTGACATGATAAACATTCCTTTTCAGCCGCAGTTGCTGTATTTGGCAAGCTTGCACGTGCTCTCACTTCAAAAGGAAAATTATTTGGAAATGTCTGGCACGTGTTTGAACCACAGTATTATTTAGTTATTTCCATTTTGGGCATCTCAAGCAGATTACTTGTGAGACCATTTTTACTCAACAATACAAGCATTTCAATGCTGAAGGTCGACGGCTAGGCAGATTTGTTTGGACAAATTAATCTCATAGAGTTTAAGAAATTTTAGAATTCAAACTCGAGATACTATGCGTTGTTGCTTTAGAATTACTTTGCCAGGACTAGCCCCTTTATGTAAAACATTTTTTTTAACTACATTTTCATACACAGGACTTACCACCACGAAGTATTAATATTGTTACCTTCAGTTAATGTATAGTTTTATTTTTTATTTTGTTACACAGTACAAACTATTTGAACCAGATAACTGATAGAATACTTAAATCCTTTTTTTTTGTAAATCAGACACAGAATCGCGTTTAGCTATTAAAGCATCCAGCTGTTACACCTTTTATGTTCCAAGTAAGTTTATATTGTTTTTGTTCTGTATTGTATACTTTTTGGTATGGACAATAAAGAGTTGATCAATCAATCAATCAACAAACATTTATCGTCACATAAATGTTTGTCCAGATGGGAATCGAACCCAACTCTTCAAGCAGATATTCTACCAAATGAGCCAACATGGCACTCCGCAGTTAGGACATAAGTATAGTATAGTATTATTAGTTATGTTTAATGCTCTGTTAAAGATTTAATTTGAGTTTTTTCAACAAATTTATAGATCATACATATTAAATAGGCAATATGAGAAAAATTGACATAAAATATACCGTAGAGTCGCATGACTTTGGCCCAAAATTCGACATAATTTTTATTTTCGTATCATATTTCCGGCGGTTTCAACTATATGTTTATATAAATAATTTTTGCACATTATTGGGGATACAAAGAAGTTGTATATATAAAAAAATATAAGTTAAATATAAGTTTTCATATATATATTTTTTGTCAAACTTTGGGCCAAAGTTTTACTTAAGGCCGGCTGACATTAGCCCGCTCCTTTTTTTGTATAGAAATCGTAAGTTTATTTAACGTTGGAACAAAGTAACCAGGCATAAATGTTTCATAGGACAAGAAAAACAAATTTACATTTAAAAACCCAACTTTTTTTTATTTTGCTAGTACACTTTTCTTAGAACTAAGTAAGGAACATACGCCATTGCACAACGTGACTAGCAAGAATCAATATAATTCGTAAATTAGTAACAAAACAATGAATCACTAGTGACTAAATCTACTCTTCATCAATATCAGACTCGAGATCGAACATTAGCACAAATTATCAATTAAATTGTCATTTGAACCTTCACCAGTTCGTTTTTCATTTAATTCTGGGATTGAGAAGCAGCCTTTTTTTTGGAATGTCGGTGCGTTGATTTTTTGGATCACATCTTCCCAGCGATATAATTGTTCGTCTTTCAAACACGGCCATCTCCAAAATTTGACCCCCCTTTTCATTACACCCACCATGAGCCCCTCTTCACAAGTCGAAAGCACCTTGCCAGGATATATACGTGTTCCCCATCTGACAAGCACGTGATCATCTATGGCAATGTCGTCTTTGATCAGATCTATTTTTGGTTTTTTGGAAAACGAAGCCAAAGGAATGTCATCATCTGATTCTTGGTTAATGTTAACAGTATCGCTCGTTGGTTGGACATTTTCTTCATTACGATGATCAGCTAATACCTCTTGTGGATCCTGTCGACAGTCGGATGTGACCGTTGTCTTTAGTGGTTCATCTTCAAGTTGGATGTAGTCATCGGGCAAATCCTGGGTAGATGAGACATCACTCATTTGAGAACTGCAACTTGTTGTCGTTGAACTGTGCCTACGACGTCGTCGTCGGGCTTTGGCTACTTTACGTTTGGTTGTAGTTTTCTTCAGTTCAGCATTGAGAGGACATTGCAAACCAGAGCTACTTGCTTCGGCAATATCTGCTGCAGAAATTGATATGCCGGCAGGAACATTGAGTTTCTTTTTTTTAATAATTTTTTTTACAGAGTTGTCATCATTTCGTGCCTGCTCTAACTTTTGCATAAATGACCCTGTAATTAAATCGAAATTTACAATACGGTCTTGTTTAGGTAGCCTGTTCAAAGGTTCATCTTTGTTTGTCGGCAGGATCCCCGTTTTCCTAAAGCCAACCATTACATTTTCGGGAGTAGCAGTCAAATTATCCAAAGCTTTCTTTAGAAGAGCAGGGAACTGATCCTTTGGGGTTGTTGGAAGCCGTTTTCCTGTCTGGCTGTGCTTCCAATCAAGCAATACTTGTCTCCACTTCGTCTTTAATGGCCTGAAAAAAGCCACGTCTAATGGCTGTAAAATATGAGTCGAGTTAGCAGGCAAGCATATGAAACCTATTTCATTTTTCTGACATTCCTCTAGAACATTTGGGTTAATATGCGAGGCAAGGTTGTCGCCAATAACAATCTTTTTTCCTGCTTTTTTTTTCAATGTTGGCAATAAGTGGCGAATAAACCAATCTTCAAAAGTGACTGAGTCCATCCACCCGCTTTTTGTCCTATTGTATCTGGCCCCATGTGGACCGTTTTCTGTCCATGTTGTCCATAAGTGATCGGCTTTATAAATTATGTAAGGTGGAATAGTCTCGCCACCGGCGTTTCCGCAAAACATTACAGAGTAACTCAATTTTGATGAATTAACGATGCTTTCTGGATATTTGGATCCACGTCGGCAAATTACCTTCCTCTTTCCGGGATCATCAGTTAGGTTAGTTTCATCGTAATTATAAACATTCTCTGGAGGAACACCTTGTAATTCTGTAGCTATATTTTGGATAAAATTGCTAATAATCTCTTCAGACACCTGCGCTCGCACTTTTTTAATATTATTGGCCATTCGCTTTGAAAGTTCTTTGTGTCTATGCAAAAAACATCTCAACCACTCTTGCCCAGGGACATTATTTTTAAACTTTTTAACGTCACGTCCTTGTGCTGACAGATACTCCTTAATAATAAACTTCAAATCAATATCCGTGAGCGGGAAACCATATTCAGACAAGGCCATGATGTGAGCAACGAACGCCCGTTCTTCTTGGTCAGTAAATGTTGTTGGACTACCAGGTTTACCAGCATGTTTACGTTTTAGTTTATTTTTTATTGTACTCCGTGGAATGTCATATTCAATTTCAGCTTCACGCTGAGTTAGCTGCTTTAATCTGATCATGTTTAAACACTCTGCTAATTTTTCTGCCGAATAATCACCATAGCGGCGGCTTCCAGGTCGCCTCTTGTATCTCGAAGGCATAGCAGATTAGTTCTTGATGACCATTCTGAGAAATAAACAGAAACAAGATGAAAATAATATATTAGCAAGTAGTTGTGTATGACTTTGGCCCATGGGCCAAAGTCATACAAAACTTTCTTAATAACTGCTCAAAATTTCTTTTTCGAAATATCATAAAAAACAAGACATCACATTTTAGAAATTCGACAATCCACTTGATTACTAACATATTTAACACACTTTAAAACAAACATTAAAACATAAACTCACCATAAAATAACTTTTTGTTGAGGAAGTTTGCACTGCAATAATTTAACGAAAACCAAACTTGTCAAAACAAGCCACAATAACCAATCACAACAAAGTCCGACAGTGCTAAACACTATTTTACCTACTCTATTACAGTGCCATCTATTGGTTATCACTTGTACTTTTACGCCCTACACTCTGAGAATGGTGTGGCGGCGAGTTCAAACTTTTACCAATTTTGGGCTAAAGTTACCCTCCAGGGCCAAAGTCATACGACTCTACGGTACACATAAACATTCTTCTGCGGGGAAAAAAACTAAAATTGGAGCATATTACGATTAAACCAGCGGGATGCGCCTGTCCTTTACAGTTTAACCTTGAAAAGCAGTAATTGTTAACAATGTAGGCACGTCGTAGTTAGGAGTAGTAAGGAGCTGTCAGAAGCATTCTCTACAGTTTTAATATTATTGTTATTGTACTGGGTTATGAGCTTGGGGTGCACTGAACCATAAAGGGGGTCATTGTACCCATCATTTTGAACAACTTTTACTCTGAAGAATAGTCTTCACAGGTGTAAATGAGATTACATGTTTACCTGTACTAATCGCTCTTAGATGATAAGTAGGATGTATGATTTAGCGATGATAGATCAGTGGTTAGCGCGGTCGGTTCACACGCTGAAGGGCGTGGGTTCAAACCCCAATAATGAGCTTGAGTTGCCAGCGAAGGAAAACATCGTGAGGAAACTATAGCATGGTGGTGACGTATTTTCTAGTACTCCGCTGGCTAGCTACCAACCTCAAGTTAAAAATCTGTCGCCAAGCACCTAACGGTGTGTTCCGGCAGGCGCACTTGAAAGCCAGTTCCATTCTAGGCTAGGTGTGCTTCTACCATCTTCAACCAGACCGTCATTAGGTGAGCTGTGGTCAAACACCTAGCTAGTCAAAAATAAAAAAAATACTAAAGGCACAACTCGTTTTCGAGATTTTGAAATAATTAGCCAAGTTTTAGTATTCTTTGACATTCGCAATTTTAGCATTGTGTCTATAGTAAAAATTGTTTATAAGGATGACTGCTTATAATAACACTCTTTTTTTGTTCTAATCTTAGAAGGTTTAAATAGAACAATTTTTTCAGGAAGTAAGAGATCGTTATTAAATCATTTCCTGTCCGGATATTTACCTAAATCTCCGGAAAGATATGAACAAAAGGTCATTTTGCATCGAATGTTTGAAATATCTAAATTCGCACGTACACGGCACGAACATCAAATTCTCTTCCGGCAAATTTATATTCACTAATAGTTTCTTAACATATTTTCGCCATGAACCTCATGAATCCATCTTTATAAATGGAATGGTTTGTTTGTATTATGCAAAGTAAGCGTTGCCAATTTAGATTAGGAGGTAATGGAAAATTTGCTATGCGAAATTGCAACGAATATTATATAACACTCAGAAGTTATAAGTTTAATTCGTTATGAAATTATTTAAAAAAAAAATACGTTTTTAATATCACTAGTAACATTCATTCATACGAAATTTTAAAAACTATATTTTTGGCATAATTATGTTACATAAATACAAAGTGTATAAGTTATTTTTTTTTTAATATTTAATATACAGACATGACTCTGTTATACGTATAGATAGATATATGTATTTAACCTTTTTGCATTTTTGTTTTTGTAGGGTTCCGTACCCAAAGGATAAAAACGGGACCCTATTACTGAGACTTCGCTGTCCGTCCGTCCGTCTATCACCAGGCTGTATCTCAAGAACGGTGATAGCTAGACAGTTGAAATTTTCACAGATGATGTATTTCTATTGCCGCTATAACAACAAATACTAAAAATAAAATAAAATAAATATTTAAGGATGGCTCTCCCATACAACAAACTATATAATAGTGCGCGAGTCCGACTCTCACTTAGCCGGTTTTTTTTTAATATACTCGTATATGTTTTGTTGTCAGTTTCCTTAGAAACCTTTTTGCAGTTGTAAAATAGTGGCAAATATGCTAATAAACTATACTCACACAGTCATAAATTTTTACATTGGCGATATTAATATACTACTGCGAAAAAAGCAAATATACATATGTATTTCAATTGATTCTGATATTTCAACATGGATTGGTCAATAATTTGTACTTATATATAGGTATGTATATAAAAATATGCTTAGGTACTCGTACAATTCTAGTGACTAGATTTTCATCATCTCCCAGTCTAAAACATAACCTACGTATCATCTACATAATCATGTATATTACAAACATTTGTCAATGTCGCGTCTGTGGTTAATTGGAGAAGAAAGTAATTAATAATAAAGCATGCAATTTTTTTGAAAATATAACGAATGAATCAAAGTCATTTTCATTTTAGACATATACAATTTTGATAGTTATATTTTATGGAAGTGTGTTGTAGCGAAAAAATACACATGAATCTGGTAAATGCCGTCTTTCTGTTCACCTTCCCATCCTACCATAGATTCGTATACATTTTTACAAAGTTTTCCGTAGGTTTTTTTTTATACTTGACAAGCTAGGTAGACCACAGCTCACCTGATGTTAAGTGATGTGGTGGTTCAACATGGTAAACCCACCTAGCCCGGAATAGAACTGGTTCTCAAAGCTGTCAGAACACATCGTTAAATGCTTGGTGGCAGATTTTCAAATTGAGGGTGGCAGCTAGCCAGCCGAGTACTACAGAATATCTGAACGAGCTATAGCTAACGATTAAGCTATAGCTACACGAATACGTTTTATGAAGTTATAGGGCTGTTTATATATTAATGTAAAACGGATAAAGTTGTTCACGACACGGCACAACTATTATCCGTATTGGCAATATCATAGAACTACGAAGGCCGAGACCTTGCATATCTTACTCGCGACTATTTTGTTACTGAGACATCTTGTTTGTTTTTCTTTAGATGCCGGAACAAAATCCGCGGATTATTTTCGAGGCCACAGTTCACTGATCGTAAGAGGCTAGGAGATACAAGCCATTTTTAGGACGCTTATATTGGGTTGGCCACATGACTCAACTCGTGATCACAGCTATAGTGACTTGCCCGAAACGAAATAAATAAATAAAAAATAATTAATAGTATTTTGTGCGCGATTAAGTCCCGGTGATAAATAAATAAATATCGTCGGACATTACACACAGCCCCATCTGACGCAAAACTAAGCAAAGCTTGTACTATGGAAGTCAGATAACTGATAGAATACATTATAGTTTTTTTGTTGTAAATACATACATATTTATAATACATACAGTACACCCAGACACTGAACAAACATTTGCTTATACCACAAATGTTTGTCCTTGGTGGGAATCACTCACACATAAACAAAATTTTATTACGCTTATATTTAATGGGGGTTTCAGGGTTTTAATGGATTTTGGGGTTTGCACTAATGTGACGCTAATAAGTATTTTTTTACCACATCTATGTATTATCTGCATGTCTTTATATCATCTTCTTTCCGAGGTAACCACTTGCCGATAGGTGTTATAATGTGATTTTGGTAATTTAGCTTAACCAATGGAGTCGTCGCAGATTAGCCTAGTGGTACGCTTCTCAATAGACTCCGGCAGCTTCACATGAAAGCCAATTCCATTCCAGGCTAAACTAGTTTACAATCTTCGTTCACACCGTCACTTAGAATCATATGATCTGAGGTCAACTTATTTGTTTACTTTACTTGTTTTACTTCGTGGTAGATCCTCCTTCCTTAGTAGGAGGTCGTCTAGGTAGGTACCACCGCCAGTACCAGATATTCTGCCGCCAAACAGTAGTGTGTAAACATTACTGTGTTCCGGTTTGAAGGGTAGAGTAGCTAGCGAAATTACAAGGGTGTTGAGACTAACCAATGAAAGTCTCAAAAGTGCCAAAGCAGCGACGCCCGGACTTTAGTTTGTTACTCAAAGTTCTGTGTATCGCTGCAATGGAAACGGACAGCCGCTATCTCTTACCATAAGGAGAGCGTCTTGTTCGTCTTCGTACAATTTACAATTTAGCCTGTTTAGCCTAGCAGCAAAATGTGCACTGAAGCTTATTCCCGACATTTTTCATAGAAAAGACGGACCAACTTTATGTGGAGAAATGTGTAAGTACTTACCGACGGACTTAGAGAGTACAACAATAGATTATTATCTAATAGGTACATTGTGAAAACGTGTCTCTAATACTCTCAGTAAAGCTACTCTATATCCAATCAAACTTTTACGAGATATGTGAGTGCCATTCGCATCGCAAACAAGCCAACAGCGCCGGATATTAACTTACGTTGATCGCAAATAGCTTTCCACTGTCAAAGAGGTAAAACCAGTTTGCGCGAGTGTAGCTTGTAGCTTCGTAGCAGGAAATGAAACGAATCCTACCTGCGCGTTCTTAGCGACCACAAACTCAAAAAGCTGAAGAATTTGAAATAGCTATAATTAAAGGGGAAAATTTGAAGCCCATTTATTATACCTCACCTTATTAAATATAGGTAGTTAATCTAACGATACCTTAACTGTCGTAATTCATTCGGCCGTTTGAAAGATACGAGGTTAAAAGGAAATTTACACAAACATACAAGCTTAGAATATAGAAAGAACCATACAAGATACGCGCGAAAAACAAAACGCTTTCTCGGCAGTCGGGTAAAAACATGTCTAATATGTTCGATGGATGAGTTTTGGTTTTGGGAAACCAAAAGTTACGTCTCCGCATTGTATTATTTTGCAAAACTTGTACAAAAGCAGTGGCGAGTTATTCGTAAAGGCGCGTGGGTGTGGGAAAGTGAGATAATGTAGTGAAACATAAATTTTCCTGTTTCTTTCAAAACTCCATCGAAGCTTGTAGTACTTTTTTTTTATTGTTGACAGGCTACGTGTTGACCACAGCTCGCCTGTTGTTAAGTGACGGTGTGGTCAAAGATGATAAAGCACACCTAACCTGGAATGGAACTGGCTCTCAAGTGAGGCTGCCGGAACACACAGTTAGATGCTTGGCGGCAGATTTTCAACTTGAGGGTGGTAGTTAGCCAGCCGAGTACTAGAAAGTACCCTACCACCATGCTACGGATTCCTCACGATGTTTTCCTTCACCGGCAGCTCAAGCTCATTGTTAGGGTTTGAACCCACGCCTTTCGGCATGCGAACCTACCGCGCTAACCACGGAGCTATCATCGCTACACAACTAGTTAGTTACCACTACTTAACTAAGGCTCGACTCGCCATGACATTTTGTGACTTTAACTGTGACTATGACTGTGTGTTATTTAACTTGATTTTCATAAAATGCATAAAAATATTAAAGCAGTAATAAATCAATAAAATCTAAAGATAATTTTTTAAATAAAATTATTTAAAACACACTTGATACTGGTAAAAAAGTGCAACGCCAAAAAGAAAAACGAATAAATTCGACAGATGGTAGGATAGATTAGTCAGTTTTCAAAGATAGACTGACTGCCAGCCTCACTTGAGAGCAAATTCTTCTTCAAGGCTAGGTATGTTTACCATTCAACCACACCGTCACTTAACATCAAATTAGCTGTGGTCAAACACCTCGACTGTTCGGAGTAAAAAAAATATGTTAAGTAGTAGAGTCCTGTTTGACGCCCTTCTATCTGTGTGTTGCCACGAAGTTTTTTTTACAATGCACTGCATTGGAGATCTATGATATCACGGGTGTTAAATTGTAAAAAGATGATTGAGTGAGGCGAGAAAAGGGTTCTGTATAAACATGCCAGTTGCAAACTGTTTGTTTGCACCACAAAATGCATTTTAGTCCGACATTTATCGCAAAATATATCATTATATTGTATAGCACTGCGCCCACTACATCCACGTGAACCTGCTTTATTGAAAGCACATTTGGATTATTTTAAGGTTGACTATTTGAGCATAAACAATGTAGTCCATTGAAATGTTACATTTTTTAGGCCTTACCTTGCGTTTCTTAGAGGACGCAATTTTATTTTTTTGATGTGTAGGGGGGGTAAGTGTAAAGCTAAAATCAAGTTTGTGGGGTCGCCACCCTTGTCCCACGGCCGCCATCTTGAAAATAGGGGTTGAAACGGTTTTTACGATATATCTCTTAAACTATTTATCTGATAAAAAAAAATTTTTAACGTTTTTTGTTGCAAATTAAATTCTCTATAACTTTGGTCCAGTAATTTTTTGTCGTAAAACTATAAATAAAAAAGTTATAAGTGAAAATGTTCAGAAATTCGAGAAAAAATTTATATTTTTCGATATAACTTTTTTTTTATCATTTTACGAAAAAACGATATCAGACCATTTTTGTAGATCGGTTTTTAAGGAACAACTTTTATATGCAACATTTTTTCATTAAGTCAATAGCTAAGGTTTTACAGCGCTCCGAAGTGAGTACTATTTTTCAGTACTCTTAACTATACATATTTTATACGTGGGTACTAATAATGTGTCATCAGTTATTTATTTATTTTTTTTATTTTGTTATTATAATTCTTTTAATTAGTAATTTTGCAATGTTATTAATAATTAATTATTGACTCTTTTCCTCACCACCCACGAGGTAGAGTCTGGAGGCGCGTTTTTTTTTTACGTGGTATCCCCAATAGGCCTAATCCACGGTGATTTTATAAATTTGAACTACTCCGTCCTCGGTCTTTTCGATGGACCAGGCTGCGGCTCAGCATCTGATCGGTTTTCTGAATCAAATATCAGTGGGAGAACTGGAGAAGGAAGGGGTGTCAATGTCGGCGGTTCATCATCAAAGTCATTTTCATTTATTAATTCTGAGAGTTCCATTACGTTGCTGCAAGTCTCTCCAGAACAATGGAAGCACACTGCGGAACATTTTAGCCCTGCTTTTCGACATCCACACATCGCTCCACAGTTTCCTTTGCATTTGCAAAAGATCAATTTTAGAAGCTCAGGGGGTGCTGGAGGTTTAGAGCTCTGCACTGGCATCAATAATTTTCCACATTTTTTCCAGCCCCAGTCTTCAGGATCATTATTATTACCAAGCCACGACTGGACCTGATGGTAGACTCGGAAAGTATGAAAGCGAGCTGTGTCTTGTGTTGGAGGAAGTGAAGATAAGTTAAATGTACTTTTTGTCACTGCCTTGGCGAATTGTTTGTATCTTAGGCTGTCAAGAGAATTATCATCTTTATTAGCACCGTATAAAGAGATAAAAAAAAAGAGTCAATAATTAATTATTAATAACATTGCAAAATTACTAATTAAAAGAATTATAATAACAAAATAAAAAAAATAAATAAATAACTGATGACACATTATTAGTACCCACGTATAAAATATGTATAGTTAAGAGTACTGAAAAATAGTACTCACTTCGGAGCGCTGTAAAACCTTAGCTATTGACTTAATGAAAAAATGTTGCATATAAAAGTTGTTCCTTAAAAACCGATCTACAAAAATGGTCTGATATCGTTTTTTCGTAAAATGATAAAAAAAAAGTTATATCGAAAAATATAAATTTTTTTCTCGAATTTCTGAACATTTTCACTTATAACTTTTTTATTTATAGTTTTACGACAAAAAATTACTGGACCAAAGTTATAGAGAATTTAATTTGCAACAAAAAACGTTAAAATTTTTTTTTTATCAGATAAATAGTTTAAGAGATATATCGTAAAAACCGTTTCAACCCCTATTTTCAAGATGGCGGCCGTGGGACAAGGGTGGCGACCCCACAAACTTGATTTTAGCTTTACACTTACCCCCCCTACACATCAAAAAAATAAAATTGCGTCCTCTAAGAAACGCAACCCCAAATGTAACTTTTCAATGGACTAATGGTTCGATTCAGAGCATTTCCATTCCGAACGTTGCTATGGGTAACGGGTTCGTACTACAACTATGAATAATTAACTTTAAACGGGTTGTTCAAAAGCTGCGAGTTGAACAACCAAATGCAACCTGATAGAAGTACTATTTTTTATGGTTGATAAGCTAGGTGTTTGACCACAGCTCACCTGATATTAAATGACGGTGTGATTGAAGATGGTAAAGCACACTTAGCCTGGAATGGAAATGGCTCCCAAATAAGGCAAATACCCTTCAAAGCTTGTTTTATTATTGCAGTTTCCCAATTGTTTCAAAGACGCAAATATAAAATTGTGCTGTGAATAGATATATAAGATAGAGACTATGAATGAAAAACATCTTTTCTTGATGGTTGGGTAATAATTTCACAAAACATGAAATAAAGAAAGACGCAAATGTGTCCCTCCGCCCTAGAACGTGAAACGGTAGTCCTAAGCCAACGGAAGTTCATTGTACTTATAAATAACTTTTAAAATGGGATCAGCCGTGAAATCGTAAATCAACTAACCAATAGAGAAATTTAATTTAATTTCTGAACTAACACTGAATGAACGATATAAACCCGCTCGATTTCCTAACGAAAAAGTTATTCACAATGACCATTATCATTACTTTCAGTTTAATGTTACCGTTCCGTGTAACCCTGTGTTCAAAAACCTGTCACTATATTTTCTAGCAATTTAGAGATGTGCGTAACAATAATATACAAAATTCCCATTCGTTTCAGTTTTGTTACAACAAAGCTCGGAATGTTTTATTGATTTGCAAATAACTACAGAGTAGGTGTTTATGACTGTTTCCGCTATAGTAAACTAAATTCATAAAGTAACATCTCAATGCTGTTCTTATTCCCAGATCCTTTGTGAAAGCCACGAGGTATACCATTTAGCATCGTGTCAGTAGAATGAAGTGTAACATTAGGAAGTCGTTAGTCATCCCGCATTTTGCACCACATTTACCTTCAGTGTCAAAACAAAATCTTTTGCGAATAAAATGTTTCATATTGGAACGGATTATTCTAATGAGTTGCCATCAACATAAGGAAGTAAGACAAGTGTGAGTTGGTAATATTTCATTGCAATGTAATTCATTAAGCAGTAGATATGTGTAACGTGAGGTGACGTCAGCACTCGCTTGTTATGAATGAAACTGTAGTATTCTGTTTAACAGAGGACAAGGCCTCTAGTCGGAGCTGATTGATCGAGGCCAACGTCTGAAATTATAATATATAACCGTAACATTTTATAATTGATCGTAGTCTTGTCTACAAATATTTCACGCCTATACTCTACAGGTGTTCTCATTAGTAACAAGACATTTTTATGAACTCATAAAAACTTTGTAAAGTACCTTTGTGATAATGAAGGCATTTATATTGAAAAATTCCCTGAATCTCGAAATATTCCATTCATTGAGTGTTCTTGTCGCTCGGTCATCTTACGGAAACTGCTGAACAGTATTTTTTTTGTCTAATGAGTCAAATGCCTTTTTATTGCCAATTTAGCTTTCAGCCGCTTTCGACCCTATTCAGGATAAAACTACTCAGTGTTAATTTAGACTAACTATAATTATTAGTTAATTGACTAATCATTCGAAACTTCATTCAAATCTGTGAAGCCATTATAGCGTGAAGACGTAACACACTTACATACATACCTACCTACAAACAAACTTTAACGTTTATAATTAGTGAGATTTACCTGTTAGCTTACATTTGCTAGTGTACCTTCTTTAAGAGCTGTAGGGCGTGGGTTCGATTCCCAACAGAACAAACATTAACATACTCGTACATTGTACCTATGTGCGAGTATTATAAGTATATATACACTTTTTTTTTAAATACATATGTTTTTACAAAAAATGTGTATAAGTATTCTGTCAGTTATCCGGTTCCCATCTTTGCTTAGTTTGGGGCTAGATGGCGCTGTGTGAAATGTCCTGCAATATTTAAATTTAATTTTTTTTTTTTTATTTTTTTTTTTTTATTTTTTTTTTTTTTTTTTTTTTTTTTTTTTTTTTATTTTAGAGGTTTGATTCCACCTTTTTCATGCGTACCGCTAGACATTGGAATCAGCTGCCCGAGTGGGTGTTCCCCAATGAATATAGTCTGGGTACCTTCAAGTCGCGAGTGAATCGGTTTCTTCTAGGCAAGCGTGCTCCACCGTAGACCGCATCTTCGCTTAACATCAGGCGGGATGGCGGCCAAACGCAAGCCTATCTACTATAAAAAAAAAAAAAAAAAAAAAAAAAAAAAAAAATTTAATGCTAACCTGAATATTAGTTAATGATCTGTATTTACTTTTGCACTGATGACACTAAGCCTGATAACTCATACATCATTATCATTGTTTATTTTAGATAATATACATAGGTACAGTAGAGAGATATAAGATTGAAAGTTTATAAAATAAACAGTAAAAGTCAGTTCACACAGCACCAACTATTCCCAAACGACGACAACCAAAAAACTAACGATATACTTTTACACTTTTTTGTATAAATTATTTTCATTTGTATTTATTTTTCTAATCAAGTTTTTGTCAATACTAAAACTTATATTTATAACGTATTAGACACAATAAGAACACCAACACACAGAACATACATCAATCACATAAAATTTGGTCCTAGATGGGAATCGTACCCACGCTCTTTAACTAAAGAAGCTATATTACATAATTAGCTAAAAGGGCAACAAAAATGTCTGCTTAGCAAAATGTTTGACAAGGTATCGTGAAATGTTCCGACATAAGACGAAAAGCTTGTGAAAAGAGAATATACAATTCATTGTTATCATCACTTCGCTTCGCTGTAACACTATTCATGTCGCAGCAGACCGTTGGTTTCGCCATTTGTTGAAAATATACGAATAAACATTAGGGACATTATTGTGTAACACAAAGATGCCACAGCCGTCTCGTGAATTTATTAAATCGGAAACGTCCAGATTTCAATCCAATTGGTACGTTTTGGTTGTATTAAACTTGATAAGATTTCAGAACTATAGCTATATTGATTTCTTGATAGCCCGGGTAGTAGCGTTGCATGTACAAGTCATAGTAAGCCGGAAGATGTTTATATCGATAGTTGGTCTTATATTATAATAAGTAAACCGAACGTCAGCTGCCCAAGTAGCGGTGGGTATGGATCACTTTGTTGTCAGTCTGTCTGCCTGTCTTGACCTGTCTAGGGAACGCGTGGAGGTATCGATTTGAAATTAAAACCATATACCCAGATCTGCAATCCCTTGCAATTGACAAAAAACTCAAAATATCTCAGTTATCTTAAAAAAATGTTACAGCCTTTTATGTCGCCAAAACCCGCATATTTAGACACTCACAAGTGAATCAAGACTTATAAAGGGTGCTTGCCATAGAACTATGAAATTTGGCAAGAAGCATTACTTTGTAGTACATAATATAAATGGAAGTCAATGGGGTAGGCCTATGTATGGAAGTCAATGGGGGAGGCCTATGCCCAGCAGTGGACGTCCTACGGCTGAAATGATGATGATGGTGATGACATAATATAAAGGAAACAGTCTGAAAACTGTATATTTTTAATTTAATCACAAAAAATAGGGCCTTTATTTATGCTTCTATTTATCACACCTACTAGTTTGTACGGAACCCTTGGTGAACAAGATTGACTCGCACTTGTCCGTGTTTTATTTTACTAATCTTTTAGACTTAGACTAAGTCATTATATCACTCTTTTCTGCACCTTAAACAACTTATGTTTCTGCCTTTCTGGTTGTGCAGTATGCCACGATATGAATTATAAACAAAAACAAATATAATTTTTTCTTTGTAAATTTTATGAGATATCATCGTTTGTTTACGTGTTGATCAAGCTTCTCAAGTGTTCGCAGAATTCGTTTGAGAAGGAAAACGTCATTGTAAAACATAGATATTCGTGTTACTGTTTTCTTGGCTTTTGTAGAATGATAACCTAATGCAAGTACTGTTGAGACTCGTTACAATTTTGTCTGTGCTCGTGAAAGTTAAAGGTAAATATTGAAGAGGAAAAAAAAATCAAGTATTTACTACCTGCGCCCATATGTAAGATACCTACTCGACTAATGCTATGTATACGAGTACATATATGTATAATTGTCTAGTTATGTACATTATTTCGGATCTAAATTATACTCTGTGGTGACGAGCATCTGTTGACATTGACAGTTGTATTGCGAGCGACACTGACGTTTATAAATACTAGACATGCGCTATTGACACCGAAGCGATATGGGGGTAGATACAGATACTCGTCACCGCGGCCATCTCGATTAAAGTCTTATCGTAAAAGTAAAGAAACCAAGTTGTTTAAACCTTAATCTAGTTTCATTTCTGAGATTGAAGGCTAGGTCCTTTATACATAGAACATATATTTTTTAGTTTCGCAAAACTTTCCGAGTGCCCCCGATATATATTCAACCCATGGGTAACTATGTTAGTGCGCTAGTATACCTATAGAGTACAGGAGTATGTGACTGAGAAATTTTAAATCTAATTAGATTTTTTTTTTGTGACATTTGTTTATTGTAAAGATGTATAGAAGTCCTGTCTATTTTGCCAAACCTCGTGTGATCATGCTTATAACCAAAATTTCTATTGTAATACACATCAGCTTTCAAGCTAAATATTTTGCATGCCATAAGCTATAGCGTTCTTTGCTTGTTTTTTCTGTTACATCTGTAGGTACTGTACCCAAAACGCAAATAAATGAGATATTATTATCGTTCGATCGTTAAATAAGACCAACTTTACGTTACTATGCGTAAGTTCAATAGCTACAGTTTAAACAAACCGAGTGTGAATGAATATTATTATAAAATAGATATTTTCCAGATCGCAGTGTTGCTGTCTACCTACTCCACACATAATCACCGACGGTAACCTCATTTGCTTTAATTTGATTATGAAACGCACGGTGAGTGAACATTTTATGAATGAAATCTGGAGAAACTTTGTTTTATTTTACATATTATTTTATTTTATTAAACACCTACATCCGTCCGATATATTTCACCCAAGATGTCTGTTAACATCGCAAAACTGGAACAAATGATAGTGTTTGACTCAAGATTTTGCAATACTACAAATATCAAAATTGGGCCACATGTGGTTTGTAGTTAAATCAAAATTATGTAATTTGATTATTATATCTTTAGCAGATGTTAGAGAGAAAAAGTTCGATAGTTATGCAAGGTGTCATAACATATGTTTATGATTTATAGGTATTCATAAAACTCTCAGGAATTCAAATTAAAAAGATATATTGTTCTAGGTATATTCTGATGGCAGGAAGTAGTCAATTGATCAATTTTATACATGCAGTGGCCATGAATATGAGTAAATTGTTATTTTTGTTGAGATCTGTGAGATACATCACAATTTTATGACATAACTTTTTCTTTGTTTTTGGCATCGTATTTAGTGCATTTGCCAATGTCAAGTACCTATATTTGATAATAAGTAATTTGAAATAAGATTAAGTAACACAAAAAAAGTCACCTCAGTGGTGACTTTACTGAAAGCTTTAACGGAATTTTGAAAACAACACGAAATGTCACCACATACCACGCTAAAACTCATGGTGAGTGTTTCACCACACCATTGCACTTTTCCGCACTCACGTATGATATACATTATGAATCAAAACACCACTATTTTTCTTTATATGTGAACATTCGAAAATAAAAACAAGTTTTGGAACATGATACAATGAGACTATGAGTTAATTTTAACGAGTTGCCCGCCAAAACACTATGACAGAATTATTTATCAATCTTTAATACGAGGACAGATTACAGATACAATATTACGTAAAAATGGTTCACTCCTTGATAAGTGTAATAATAAACTTCGTTTCTCATAAGCTCATTACTTGTATACATGTCTGGCACATCTTTTTTCAAAATGTTATAAATGGTCTAGACTCTAGAGGATATGAAGAAACAAATGATCATAGGTGCTCTCATATCCTTAAACCGACTGGAAAATTTGAATACGTTTTCATAAATCATGAAGCTTGTTGAAATACTTTGGTAAACATATTAAATTACTTGAATTGTTAACTTGTTTATTTGTTTTATAATGAAAAAGTAATCAGGTTGCGTAACATCAATTGTTTCTTTTTTCTCTTCAAAATGGGGAAGGTTGTCGAGAACTTTTTGCTTTTCTTTAGCTTTACGAGAAGAATACGAAGTTAATTGGATTACAATTTTTATATTTTGTAGCGTACCCGTTCGTTTTCTTTTGTAGGTCGCGATAAGGTCGTTATTAAAAGAATCATGAAGTTGTGAAATCTCTTTGGCAGACTAGTCAATAATTTGTTATATGAAACAATACAAATCACGACTCACTAGTGTATCCACACAACAAAGTATCGACGTGGCGGATTTCGTTATAATTAAACCTTACAACCAAATACTTTGGTATTCCGCAAAATCGGGTTGTGTTCCGATAGCAGTCGAACTCTGAGGCGTAACTATTAGAAAACTTTTCGTCCTTACACACATTGTTACTAGGGAGTAAGTAGCTATTAACTACATGAGTCTTTTTCTTTAAATTTGAAATCTTTCTTAATTTTTTTAAATAGCCATGACATTTTTTTGCTGGCAAAATGGGTCACTCTAAAAAACTAAAATATTTGTTTGTTATACACCCCCTTAAGTTTAAATAACATTTGATGTAATGTATTTGTGATTGTCTTTCTTTTCAGTACAAAGTATTTTCTTAATTAGTTGCAATTAAAGCTTATCAAATGTAGCTCTTCAGTCAAAGCCCTAAATATGACCGCTGGACAGAAATAGTGAGAGATTCGCCACGCCCCACGTTCACATTCCGTCGTATCACCATTATCACATTGTCAGAAGGTTAACAGCGGCATTAGCGGCTATTCTTGACGAATAGACTCCTTGATTTACATACACTGAACGTTAAACACAAGATAGTCATTGACAACGGCTTTATTTTAGTCTGGGGTCAAGTTTTATGATGAAAAAATATAATTTCGGAAGATATTTTAGGGCTCTTTAATCCTCAAATTACACAAAATATATTTTCTTTCCTCATGCTACGAGTATGAAGGTTAGTTTTATGATCCGAGCCGTAACGTCTATCTGCGTTATAATGTACCTACTTGACGTTTCATTTAAATCAATACTTTTTTTTAGTAAATTAAGTTACCACTCTAATGTAATTTACATGGTTACGATGTAGAGAAATTACCATGAAGAGTTTGCTACTTTAATAAATTATAGATCACGGATTCAGGTTATCAATAGTCATGTATACGGCCACATCACTATTAATGATAAAACGTTATTGATACAGTCAAAATCTGCCTACTCAAAACACAAGCCGCACTCCCGCACTGGATAGCCAGGGATATTCGTTGGATCAAGAATATGCCTGGCCCCCTTTCCCCTCACTACTTTTATGTTTAATTACTTTTTACGTCGTTGATCGATAATAGTTTCGACTATCAGCGTCATTGTTGTTAAATTGTTGCCAATACGCTTGTTGTTGTCACACTTTGTTCCTGTTCAGTCATACTTGGGTGATCATCTTAAATGGTCGTCACTCAGGTGTGTCACAAACAATATGACTGTCATTAGAGATTGCCACTTGATTGTTCACTGATAAGCGAAAGAATTTACGGAATCTCATCTTTAACTAATTTATATTATACAGTAAAGCTCTTAATATTATAAAACTAAATCGAAGCCCTGTAAGCTGCAAACTTCAACCTTCAAACCGGTACACAGTAATGTTTACACACTTGCTTGGCGGCAGAATATCTGATACTGGTGTGGTACCTACCTATACGAATCCTGCTAAGGAGATCTACCACCGAGTATACTCAATAGCCGTTGTAATTTTTATAAAAACAGATTTTAGTATGTACCTAAGTACTTTAATTGATGATAATTTATATCAATCATTCATTTTCGTCAGTTTTCTATTGTCAATCAATTAATTGGTAACACTACTATAAGTATAAACAACTACCTATGCACAAAATGCAACATAACAACGATAATATTTTGATAAAAAATAAATCCCTCAAATTGTATTAGTAGGTAATAGAAGACGTGTGAAAGCAACATAGTTAATGAAAAACTCAATAAGCACCTAACCCGATATTTCCAGACAAAACAAACCAAACACTATGACTACAACAGCATAGCGAAAGAACACGGAAGCATCATGGCCGATGTTGTGAAACGCGGACCCGTTTCGACATGGCATCAACTCACCCAGGCTGAACGCAGCGGGATCGTTGGCAAACAGTTGCATATCATTTTACCAACTAATTTCACGATGTTTCCAACATTAATGACATAAAACATTCGTTGGCATCCATCGCGCCTCTACCTTGGGTTATTTGAAAACCCCTGTCGAGCGAACAATGCAACAAAATCGTGCCCTGTTGCGCAATACGGAGATCATAAATTATATCCGCTTCAGCTTACACTCGGACATTTCACTCGTTCATCGAAGGAAATGGTGTTTTGAAATGAAACAAACACGTGGGTGAATATTTACTGCACGGGGTTTATAATTGTCAGCGAACCCAAGAAAATTTACAAGTAAGTTTTTAAACGATACATTTATTAATACAATATATCTGCTAGTATAGGTACATGTAAACGTATGACTGAAGATAGTACCTACGATTTCCATACAAATAAATTTTTGCCATTTATGGACAAATGGAGCATAATTTTGCAGTGAAATCACAGCTATTGGCATTTATTTTGGTCTTTATTTGCGGTAAATCAATTGCTTGAATGAAACGGTAGATTGTAAGCATAATCTACTATTTTATTAAAAAATCATAAATTCTTAAATTTGATTTTATGCTAATAATATACTGTTTTAGTCAAGCAATTGTGATTTACCGCAAATAAAGACCAAAGTGAATGCTTGTAGCTGTGATTTCACTGTAAAATTATGCTCCATTTGTCCATAAATGGCAAAAATTGTTTTGTATAGAAATCGTACCACCTTAACATATTTAGCACTGTATGTTTTCCAAATAAAATAAAATGGACAACATTCTACATAATATATATTTTTGAATATATTTGTACACATCAACTCTATGACTTTAAACTACACTCTTGCTTCCTTTACATCATAAGTAGAATCCGCACTGTTTTCTTAAAACATACTTCCTAAGAGTGGAACTTACTACCACCACTTCACCTATCCACTTTGTTTCCTAAGAATTGTCTAGGCATTTTTAAGACTACCTACCATCGGGTAAATTAATGTACCAAGGGTACTTTTTGAAAACTACTTTTTCTTGATACTTGTTGTACAGGCCCTATACGAGTATAGAGATGCCTCTGCGAGCGTGTGTGACGTGACTTAAATCCTCTAGAGAATTTGCTTTATGAACATGCACGCTCGGTTGTCTCCAAAATTGTCCCTTTTGCGAAACCTTGTAACTAATTTCGGATACGCTGATACACTTTCCGGCTGAACGGACTTGTAAAACGGGATATTTTTAAGCGTTCTTTTTTACTGTCTATATAAGTGAATATTATTTTTATCGCGACGCCTGGTATTATAAATCTTGCGGTCGGCGCCGGGTGCGGCGGCGCGGCGGCGGCGCACCCGCCCATTACAGCGCTGGAAAAATATCATAGTAAGTCCGCAATACGTGAGTTTGCTAATTTATACACACACATATTTTTCATCGCGTCCAAATGAAATAACATAATAACATCTTGTCGGGCGTCGATTATTTCGCTACTCTTTTACATGTCACGGGTCCAGTGGGTGATTTAATTAGGTTAGTTAGGTACGACAGAATCATAAAAACGAAGCGCGTCAATTGCACAAAACTGCATCATTTGTTTTTATGAATATTCTTTTGAGTAATGAACGTATTCATCGTTTTCTCGTGAACATTAGCAAAAATTTTAATGAAAATTATTTTTATTTTCATAGATAACACATTAGTGAGTGACAATAATGCAGTCATTCATGACGAATAGGTGGAGTATGTCCAGTGTTAATATTACTCAGTGCGAATTTTACGAGTTCTATGAAAAAGCCGCGACATGTGTGAAAGCTATTATTCCCGTGATGCTCCGCAGCGGGACGCTGCGTACGCGCATAGTTGGCGCGCGGCCAGTGCACTCACCGGATGCCGGCAGTCGGCGCTCCCAAAGAATCCTAACCTGAACAACGCAGCTAAACCACAGAATACACAATAGTACAAAAAGTATCACAGCTGGTATTCTCTATTCATCTATCGCGTAAATCTGACGTCTTCGTCCCCGCTCTACGTAGATTATCTTATGTAGTTATGTCTACTTATTATGACAAGCTTTTATTTAACTTGCCTTGTCAATATGGGTCAAACCTTGTAAGCTAAATTAGAATCGTTACTTTTATTTCATTATTTTCCTACGGAGTTGAAATTTGGCACGTTTGTTCAGTTCCGATGATAATGTATTTTTATGGTAAAAATGACCCCGACTCAGCTAATAAATGAATAAATATAACTATCATCTGACATTTCACATCACGCCATCTAGCTCCGAACTAAATAAAAAATTATGTTTATTTTTTTGTAAATACATACTTATTATACACAACACCCAGACACAAAACAAACATTTATCGTCAAATAAATATTCGTTCTTGTGGGAATCCAACTCACACCCTACAGCTCTTGAAGCAAATATTCCACCAAATGAGCTAATAGGACAGTCAACACCCTGGACTGACTCCAGTTGAAGAAACTTCTCAACGGTTAGCAGTTTAGACACGAAATTTTGCGTTATATACATAAATGCTGCACAATTAAAACTTGTTTTTAAGAATATTTTTTAATAAGTACTTTATTTTTTTGTAGTATACAGTTATAATGATATTAATAACTAGCGGACACCCCGCGTAGTTCCCGTTCCCGTGGGAATACAGGGATCAAAAGTAACCTATGCCACCCGGGGATAATGTAGCTTCCCAATGGTGAAA
This sequence comes from Biston betularia, assembly GCA_905404145.2. Taxonomy (NCBI): domain Eukaryota; kingdom Metazoa; phylum Arthropoda; class Insecta; order Lepidoptera; family Geometridae; genus Biston; species Biston betularia. Next base: position 4,389,750 of record FR989863.1, read on the forward strand.
GAGTTTTTGAAATCGATCCAGTAGTGTCGGAGCCTATTCAATACAAACAAACAAACAATCAAATCTTTCCTCTTTGTAATAGTATAGATATACCGTCTGCCATTCCTTGCATCACACCTAACAACGCATCCCAAAACGTTCAGAATAATTCCACAAGTCAGAATAATGCACTATATAAAGCTTATCGTAGAATTTACGAGTGCTTTCTTTAATAAACAAAGTGAATATACTTGCACTCCAATTTTGACTTTAATGTACGTATTATTATTATTGTCACAATAATACAATGCATGTGGCCCATGAAGATGACATTCTATCAAGTCATAAAAGAGCCCTACTTACTATTTTAGTCTAGCAGCAAAACGTTAGCAGGTTTCAATTTTATTATAAAACATACCAATAAACCCTATTATGAACATCGACTTTACTGCCCTGTCAGTTCTTTGGTAGTAGTTCTGCTTCAAGAGTTGAAGGGCGGCGGTTAGATTCCCATTCACGTAAAACATTTGCACACATAGATATTTGTTGTGTTCTATATGTGGTATAACTTTTTATTTAGAAATGGTAAATAAACACGTATTCTATCAGCTGTTCCCGTAGTACTTGGTACTTTTTAGATAGCTGCAGACCACCTTTAAAAAAAAATGTATCGTACTTCCTTTGCCATGTATGTACATTAAGAACATTTGTATTTTTACCAAAGAGCGCCTGGTTTATTATAAGAGACTTGGTGAAGTTATTACTCGTCAACAAAGAACAAAGTTCGCTAACCTATTACATCAGCCTGCCCGAAAATATTTGTATAAAAAAAAGCGTTTTCAACACGTGTATTGCGATTTCAAATAAGTTACCTGTTGACATAAAAATTCTAAGTGGAAATGATTTAAAAAAATGTTTGACTGATTGGCTCCTTAACAAATGTTTCTACAGCGTTAATAATGACTAATAATTAATATTAACATAATCTAGACTAATTAAATGAATTTATCTGCTTTTAACATTTGCACGTCTGCTGGCAAACTGAATACATTGTGACACTATAAAAAAATTTCTAAGACCTACATGTATTATTGCAAATAAGTTATTTGATACTAGCGACCGCCACGCGGTTTCACCCGCGTAGTTCCCGTTCCCGTAAGAATACAGAGATAAAAAGTAGCCTATGTTACTCGAGGTTAGTGTACCTTCCCAACGGGGAAAGAATTTTTTAAATCGGTCCAGTAGTTTTTAAATTTATTCGTTACATACAAAAATACAAATCTTTCCTCGTTTTAATATTAGTATAAAAGCAAGCAATACAATAGTTTGGAGCTAGATGACGCTGTGTGAATTGTAAAAAAAAACTATTCTGCATCATAGATTTATTCTTGAAGACTCTGAAATAAAGATGAGTATCCAGGAAAGTATGCCGAAACTGATCTCTTTCCACGACTCACAAATCGGCTAGAATGTGTTTTACGAGCTGAAATTCTGTCAGCTCCAAACTGACGGGAGTCCATCGCGATGACAACGCCATCTGACTTTGCAACGTGCTTTATTGTGGAAACGAACATACTCATACGTGTCTAACGACCAATATATCATTCAGAGATGTGCATCCAAACCTTGCAGGCCAAGGTTCCGCGGATTGATGGGCGAACAAGGCCATTGTCTCGAATACATAAATGAAATGCATTGGATTCGAAACATACATTACATATAAATACATATCTACTTTATACATATAATGAATAGGTAAGACATAAATCGAAGTTATAAGTTTCAAACTTATAACTTTCTTCTCGAGCTTTTCTCCAGCGACACTTATTTATATTTCTGTTCGGAAGGTTCTATCTATATGTATATCTATCTATCTATACTATTATAAAGAGGAAAGATTTGATTGTTTGTTTGTTTGTATTGAATAGGCTCCGAAACTACTGGACCGATTTCAAAAACTCTTTCACTGTTGGGAAGTTACACTATCCCCGGGTGACATAGGCTACTTTTTATCCCTGTATTCCCACAGAAACGGGAACTACGCGGGTTAAACCGCGAGGCGTCCGCTAGTTGCAAATATTTTAGCTGGTTAAGTTTTATAAAAAAATTAAGAATTCAAACTGATATTTTCGACATACATATAGGCAGAGTTTGTTTCGTTCCCATGAAACAGTTTCAGTTTACCTTGATGCCTAATAAAACAAAGAGTGCCACTTAATTCGAATAGCCTCAAAGAGATGTCATTGACATGTGGGAAGATTTTATTTTCCTCAAATGTTCCATAAGGCCGAGTCGACAGTTGTGAGGTGGTGATTCGCCCGACGGTGTCGTTTTACCCACAATTAGCCGTGTCAGACAGCTGCCGGGAGCACCACTGTCGGCCGAGACCGCCTGAGCGCTTGACATTGTCATGTATTTCAACGTTTGACCCCAATGACTAAGCTTTGAAAAACACTAGAGATGCCATCAGTCACAAACACAACGGGTGCTCCAAGATAACACGATGGGTAATTTTCCTTTATTAATAAAGTTTGTTGACTTAACCCATTATTCTTGGCTCTAGTGTCAATCATTCCACACTGTTTAGAAATGAAACAATACTTTACGTTACGTTTTCCTTGCTTGAAATTACTGACATAGTGGATCAACACCAATAATAAATACTTAACAGACATTCATCAGGAATAACTTTATGCACATTTGATGTCAAGTGACAATGTTAATGAAGATGGTAAACACACCCAGCCTGGAATAGGAACTAGCTCTCACTAATTACTAAGCACTAAATTTATAATAAAATGAAGTCTAAATACGTAACGATTTTGTACGTCTCTATTACAATTTTGAGAATTTCTCCCGGTAAATTAATGTACTTATATGTCCGTGCGATGTAGGGATGAATCCTTAGTAGACAAATTGATAGATAAGACGGGAAACTCGTCAAGACCGAGAAGGATAATACAACAACCTCACGGGATGTTGACAAAAACCATTGTTCGATAGTCGTCACAATGAATGACCCCAGAGCGAAGAACCTCGACCAACTCATAAAAAGGTATTCGCTAGGCTTTTGTGTCAAGGGCCCGAACAAAGAGCAGTGGTCCATGACACGGGAAGTATGAGGTTCGTCGTTATGCAGCCCTAACCACCATAACAGGGTCAAACATTTAACAAGAGTACCCTATGTTACATGTTTACCAATATTATAAATCTTGTAACGTTATAAGGCGGCCTTCTCCGAGGCCGCAGCTGACCTGGATTCCTCCCGGAGCGCCCGCGTATGACTCATTGTTGTGGAACATTGCGCCGGCGCAACCACTAGCATGACACAGCCAGCAAACGTTGGGTTTTCCACGGACAGCTTTCGTGTACAAATCTTCTGAAACATCTAGAAAAGGCATAATAGCATCATATATGTCTTTGCTAGTAGGTTTGACTGTCAGTACATCAGCCATTGCTGTATCGTTCATGTCCACACTAATGAACAAGTAATTAAATTCGTAAAACTATTATTAATTTTAGTAACTGACTGCTGTATGCTAATCATTTTACCTATGTATTTTAAAATACACAAAAACGTTGTTAAAAATCTAGATTTTTTTTAAATTTAATTTTTGCTAATGTTACATTTATATATTTATTTGCAGTATTAAATACAAAATGTTTGTACAAAATATTGAATTAACAAAATGTTTTACGCAGGTAAAGTTAAAAAATATTGATTTAATTGTTACAAATGGGGTATCGCAATCACAGAATAAAGGATATCTACACTAATATTATAAAGAGGAAAGATTTGTATTTTTGTATGTTTGTAACGAATAAATTCAAAAACTACTGAACCGATTTCAAAAATTCTTTCACTGTTAGGAAGCTACACTAACCCCGAGTGACATAGGCTACTTTTTATCCCAGTATTGTTACGGGAACGGGAACTAAGCGGGTGAAATCGCGAGGCGTCTGCTAGTATTGTATAAAAACCACACATCGGTTAAACGGCGCATGAAGGAGTCCCAATTCTATAGTCTATGATGGTAACCCTAAAGTTCACTGAAAACGCGTGTATTGTGTTACACTATTTCTTTACGATAACGCTACAACGTTTACGACTAGGGTACGTACTCGTACATCGTTAAAAGCTACATAAAAACTGAAAGTTAATTTTATTTTTAGTTGTTTGTTAGTTGTATCATCACTCCTTTTTAGAACGTGTTTCATTATTAGTTGTGGTAAAAGAACTGAGCTGCAATTCTTTTTTCCACCCATATAAAATTATAGAAAATGTATAATTATTATCAAAGTATCCAGTCCCATCATTGAAATCATAAATTTAGTTAAGGATTAACTTACTATTTCTATAGTGCAGCTTTTTTCCAAATTTCACAGTAAAAGAATAATAATGAGTATAATCTTATAATCATTAACGGCATAAAAACGCTTTTTAATATAGACATACTTTATGGCGGAGACCGTATTTCCCGCGATATACATACGAGTAGGTAATGTACAATTTGGGTGTCTTCAAATTCAGAGTAAACAATTTTATTCAAGGTAAGCGAGCTCCATCTTAGACCGTATTTTGTTCAACATCAGGTAGGGTGTAGTCAACAAACCAATATATAATTGAAAAATAAAATAAGATTTTTATGCTCTTTGGCGACCAAACAACTTTCAAAAAAATAAAACAAAATAAGTAGATGTTCCTAATTTATCAATTTAGGTATAGATAAAAAAGCGTTGGACACAAAATGTTTTTATTTTTCTTACAGAACAAATGAGTGTATAAGATGAAGCGTAAGAGGGATAACGTACATCCCGAATTCTAATTTAAAACGTGACGGTTATGTTGTGTTTCAGAAAGAAGAGAGTTGTTGTATGTATCACCGACCGCTTTCACGTAACATTGAACTTTAATATAAGCACAATTATCTTGACACGTAACCAAGATAAGAGCCGACGACCGCTGTGACACTGACACTCTACATACAGGGTGCTTAATCGATATGTAGCAATATTGAAATGAGTTTATCTCACTAATGTTATAAATGTGAAAGTTTGGGTGGATGGATGTTTGTTACTCTTTCACGCAAAAACTACTAAACGGATTTGGATGAAATTTGGTATGAAGGTAGCTGACCCCTTAAATGAACACATAGGCTACATTTTATCCCGAAAACATGTAACACTGCGGGGTGCAGCTAGTATACCGTAAAGACGCAGTATAAGGAAAAGAAGCTTTGCATAATTTAAGGAATCACCATTTCATATGGTCCATTTTGTTTTTCGAACTTTTTGTTTATGTAAAAGGAATGAGACGAGATTTTTAGTAAGATATAACGCCTGTCTATGGCCCAATGGCCATTGCAGCGATAGACAGAAATTTGAGTAACAAAACAAAGCGAATTAAATTGTAATTCTTTTGAGAAAATAAATGTCTTTAAACTGAAGTCCAGGGTATCACTGCTTTGGCGCTCATTACTTTGAGATTTTAGGTGGTTAAACTCAACAGCCCTGTAATTATTCTACCAATGCCAAATGTGACTAACTTCTAAAACAATACTTAGCTAAGTAGTAAGCTTGGTGTTAGATTTCCTTAGCAGGAGGTCGTCTAGGTAGGTACTACCGCAGTACCAGATATTCGATCGCTAAGGTTTGAGGGGTACTATAGCTAGCGAAATTAGAGGGTTATTAAGACTAACCATCAAAAGTCTCAAAGTAATGAACGCCAAACAGAGATGCCCTGGACTTTTCTCCAAGTTCTGTGCATCGCTGCAATGTTCAAGGATTGTTATCTCATACCATTACCATTACCAGAAACGTCTCATTCGTTTCACTACTTTTACATTAAAAACTATGTTAAGAGTCAGTGATCTGTTTTCCATTCATAGCTTCCTAAAATATATTTCTTTTAGCGATAAGGCCGCCATTTGTATGCTTGTCATAAAATTCTTTTATTTTCAGTTTCTATCTAGCTATGATACCTCAGTAGTTACAGCGGTCGCTTCACACGCTGAAATACGTGGATTCAAACACCAACAATGAGATTGAGCGGCTGGTGTAGGAAAACACCAAGAGGAAACCATAGCGTGGTGGTAGAGTACTTTCTATAATACTCGACTGGCTAGCTACCACCTTCATGTTGAAATACTTTCAACAATAAGTAGGTAGCAAACCCATAAAAATAAATAAATAATTATTAAAAAAACAACTTTTGATATATTGTTAAGAACCAGTGCCGTAACAATATGGTGGCAGAAAGGTTAAAATGACACGGACCCCGGCTGCAGGGGTCCACGGCCCGAGAAGGTCGCGATCACAAACATTTAAAATTAAATTCCATTTTTAGTAAAATTTAATATTATTTTCAAATGCCGTGCTCGCTATGTGGGTATATTGTGTAAATCGTTCTTGCTAAGTGAAAAAAGGTTTTTCATTGACTAAAAAAGCATAAAATTCTTACTTCGTTCAGGCAGGTGAAGTGGTTGAATTTATACAGGAAATCAATAATGAGTAGTTGTTCAAAATTTACATTTCGGATATATCTTAAGTTATTTCTTAAGTATAACATTGGTAGAGTATAAGTAAGTTCTTAACAATGAGAAAGAGTTCCAATGAATTTTCTACAGGGCACAGCGATGTAGTATCGCTACTAATAAGATTATTATATAAGATTAGATAAGTTGTGATTATATTGCATATTAACGTAAAATTTACCTACTAAATATACTTTGTATCTACTTATTTATAACATTTTCCATAAACTAAATTTACATCAGATTTTTTTTTCCTGCTTATGATGAATCTGTTTGTTGTTAGACACTTCATTGTTATTACAATCTAGCCTAGTTGAGACTAATAAGTAATTTTAATATAACTTAAATTGCTAAGTAGAGTATAAACGAAGAATGCGTCCATCGACACTTTTCATACTGTCTTCAATAAGGAGAAGACACTTTGTTCATGCGTTCTATAATACATTATAATACACTTTAACTTTCTTTTCTTGTAACGTCGAAACCATATCGTTGAAGTCGAAGAAATTAGTGAGTGGAGTTACGGCTCATTCGATTTGTTTTACAGTGTCCTGTAAACACACACATGCACAAACATACATGCGAACATAAACACACTCACACACATGCACGCGCACACACATGCACAATTGCACACGTAACACTAGGAACTTTTGAACAATGTTATTTACTTATTTATTAATTCAGAATTGTAACATTAAGAAAGTAATTATTTTTTATGAGCCTATCACGATACAGCCTGTAGCCAGCATGTAACAAAGTTTCATAACCAGCGATCTATTCTAACTCATTCCAAAGAAAGTGGTTTCAATACCTCGCTCACGTGGAACACACAATTATTGAATACCGGCGAGACTCAGGTTCATCAACATTGTAACCGACAGAGTTACTCGAACCTATCTGTTTTAACGTTTTCTGAGTAAAAGTCTAGTTGGTGTTCCATTCTATATATTAATAGCTCTGGATGATTATTACCTTTTGTACATGTATATTATGAGATCTCGAAAACGGCTCTAGCGATATCGATGAAATTTGCTATACGCTCCCTGTATATAGATGTACCCTTCAAATTGGAACACAGTAATTATATTATTACACAGTACTGCTTGGCGGTGAAAAAACAAACTACATATTTAAGTATTCTATCAGTTATCTGTCTTCCATAGCACAAGCTTTGCTTAGTTTGATGATATTTATTTATATCTTGTACCGCTTTAGTACCTAGGTCATCTACTACCAAACAAAGAATTACGACGCGCTATAAAATAATTGACAGGACGTCCCGAACATCGTTGTGTTGTTTTACGTCAATAAGACAATAACGTTGGTTGTTTTATCATTTGTCAGATACTATCGGCATCTCACAAAGCAGATATTACCGTAGATAGTAAAATAATAGTCAAATGAACTGCGTCGCGCGCGGTTCGTGACTCATGACCCCATACTGTGACCTCGGATTTATTAATACGTGTACGTAGATACCTATACGTTCACGCATTCGTGTACTCACGGAAGACATTCAGGAACTTGTGGTAACAGTGATCCATCAAGCTTGTTATCTTAGGTAGAACGGCTAAAGGGCTACGACCTCATCCTCGAATTACATTTGTGTAATAATTATAACGAGATAAACATGCAAGCATTTCTACGTGTAAACAACTAGATCCGTCCAAAGATTTAATAGGTACATATAAAAAAAAACAGAATAAAAAAAAGAATAACTAAATAATTAATATTTAGGGGAGTTTTGGCGGGAACGCGGAAAGAGTCGTGTCGCCGTGCCGAATTACAAGCACGCGTGTGGGAAAATGATATAATGTGGTGAAACATGACTTTTCGTGTTGCTTCCAAAACTCCATCGAAGCTTTAGTAAAGTCGCCACTACTTTACTAAAGCATGACTGGACTTGACTGACACGGACTGGACTTTCACTATAACTTTAGCTACGAGGCGACTTATTTAACTTTTGAAACTTGAAAATATAAAATACTTGGCACTGGCAAATGCTCTAAAAGCGACGCCAAACCCAAAGAAAAAAAGCGTCTATTTTACATGTTACCAGTAGGACATTAAAAAATCTTTTATTAAAATAAACTTAAACCATTCAAGACGGACGCGTATCCCTTAGTTTCAGTCACGTGGTCTTAGTTTCAACCTTTAGGAGGTTGAACTTATACCTTCGGTCGTTAATTACTCTTGTGTCACTCTGATAATAATGAGCACAGCTATGAGCTATTCTATGATCACAAAGCTCGACATCACGTGGTCATTTGTTTTGTGACAACGTTTTAGGTAAGTACATATAGAACTGTTTTGGTGTGAACGCGGAAAAATAATCATTGTATTGCGCTGTATTTTATTTTTTTCCACAACTTGCGTTTTTCGATTATTTATGTTTAGAAATAGATATATTGTCATATATTTTACGCACGAGTCTAAACGAGTTATATTTTTTCAACTTTCGCGATTTGAACACATAATTATGTTTATCAACAGGCCTTCATCGCTTGCAAAATGGCCGAAACGTCGAGATAAATAAACAAAATGAATTCCATAGTATTTTGTTAAACATGTGGCGAATCATTTCTGTTCCTATTGTTTCTGAAACCCCGTTGAACTGTAACTGTAACTGTAACCCCGAGCTTCTATTAAAGTTAACACTACTTTTTTGGGCAGTAAATTCCAGTCATATGTATGTACATGTACATAATTGTACAAGTCACTATCACACAATCTAGTCCAGTGGCATGATTGTGACTCGCTATATGTGATTTTGACTGTGACAAAGAAATATTTTACTTGATTATATATTCAGACACATGAATATTATGAACTAATAAAATATTGCCGTTTTACCTGAAATAAAACGGTTATTATATACTTACCTTAGTAGAAGCTTATAATATTGAGATAGGCAACACTATTTCCCGCAGTAGCAGTCATCTCTTTCTACCCTAGCTATGTCTGTCTCTTTCGCACACCCCCACCCTACCTCACCAGGCACGAGGTGGTTACTGCTCCGAGTCTGCTCGTCATTGCGTCGAAATATCACCAGGCAGAGATAAAAAGTAAGCTTCTACTAAGGTAAGTATATAATAACCGTTTTATTTCAGGTAAAACGGCAATATTATTTACTTGACCGTTAGTAGAAGCTTATAATATTGAGACCTGTTTGTTATCGCCTGGTAAGGGAAACGCCAATGTGATTGATAGGTGCTTAATAAGTAACATAATAAAATACAGGTGTAATGAAAGGGACTATTTTAATGCACATTTATCATTTATATACTATAAATTAGCATTTAGCATTAGAGCATCGGAACACAATAAAAAATAATCTGATACAGTATTCTTATCAATGTAACTAAAGTTCAGTTAAAACAACCATCGCTTCTATCTTCCACTTAAACAGTATCTGATTTATTATAATATATTTCTAGTAGCAATCAACGAATACAACTAAATGGGACAACATAATTATGAAGTTGCCCTTTTTGATCTTAATCAGTATCAATGTCAACGAACCGGGACAAAAAGTGTAGAAATGTTTACATTTGTATTAGTATCGGCTGGAGGAGTAAACACTTCTCGATGATAAAACTTCTGAAAAGTTTTTGCAGATTTCCAATTTCCTTTCTCTAAAATGTCATCCAAAGAAAAATTATCGATCCAGCTCTTCGAGGCCACCGCAGAACGTACACTCCCTGGTGTATCAGAGATGCCTGCCGCCTTCAAAAGCGACTTAAACCATCCTGCCATTACTGTTCGAGAAGCAGGAGATGGTTGCCCTCGTAGTGTTATAAATAAATTAGATGTGTTGGAACACTGACGCCTTTCGTTTAGAATAGTTATGGTTTTATTTACCCAATAAACAGGATCTAAATTTTGATCTGTGGTGTTAGCCATAAGCTTCCATCCTGATTGCCTATAATCTCTGCAGTCTGTTTTGGACCCAAACTTTGGCCAGAAAATAATATGATCATCCTCAATAAAGCATTGATGTTCATCAATACTCAGAAGTGTTAAATCGTGGATCCTGCGACCTGAACAAAGGCATAAAAGCGCTACCGTATGTCGAACCGTTTGGAACTTATTTGTAGCATCCACAGAATAATTAGCCATAAAATTAATCAGAATATTAATATCCCAGATAGGTGGCTTTAGAGCAATCGGATTTTTTAAAGCTATCGCTTTTAAAATATGTTTCACGAGAACATTGTCACTTAATTTACCTGACAACTCTGTGTTACAGAGTGTGGAAACGACGGATTTATGAAGAAGTATTGTGTTGTAGGACAAACCTAATTTAATATGCAAGTCTGCTAAAAATTGTGCCAAATTTGTGCCGTTAGGGCACATTGGGTCTATTTTGTACTGTTTAGCCCAGGATGTCCAGCGCTTCCATGGTGCTTTATAAGTTTTCCAAGTTGAAGAACGCCATGAAGATTTGAGTAAAGACACTTGACATGAATTCCATGTCTTTATTTCGTCTTCCCACCCCCACATTTCCAGACTTCCAAGACCATGTCCTGGACCTTCGCGGGTGGTAACCCGGTCGCCGTGTCGACCAGATATCGTTTCAGATTCGTTAAGGTGAACGGGGCTGCGATTGCTCGAGCTTTCAGGTCCGCCCGCCAAAAAACCTTCTTCCACCGTGGGGCTACAATGAGATAAACGCCTTTTGCTTGATTGAGGTGCATCAAGACTCTTGGCATGAGAAATGGTGGCGGGAATACCCACGCTAGAGGAAACTCCCAAGTTATGCTGAAAGCATCGTGCATCATAGCTTCGTGATCGTTTAGGTCTAAGGTTACGTAGTTTGCTACTACCCTTGCAGTTTTGGACGCAAACAGATCGATCACAGGTATTCCCATTTTTGCAAAGATCATTTCTGTACAATTCTGAGTTAAATGCCATTCTGGGGGCCGCTTGTGTCTGGATAAACAATCCGCGTGATTGTTGAATCTCCCAGGAATGTAATAGATTCTGAACTGAATCTGATGTTTCTCTAAGATCCGTAGAATTCGGCACGACACATTCGTAAGTGATTGGGACTTGGTCCCGCCCTCGTTTCGCAGATAGGCAACTGCTGAGCGGTTGTCCGACTGAATTAGGACTGATCCTCTTACCATATTTACCGCTTCCAATTGTAGAACTCTCAGGATGGCTAACAGCTCTTTTACGTTGCAATGGAGATTTTGCTCTTCGGTCTTCCAAAAACCTGACATCGTCTGACTGTTGAGTTGTCCTCCCCATGCAATCTCTGAAGCATCTGTTGTTAAGAAAAAGTTCGGGGGAGGTATATGAATCGGAGACGACCGGCGACAATTTTGAAGCCACCACTGCATTTCCTCTAGTACTAGACGAGGCAGAGCATACTTGGTTAAAGTAGCGTCCTCTGGCAGGGAGCCCAGAAACTTCAAGGTAGTCCGATGATTTAATCTGCCTTGAGGTACAGCAAAACTTGCAAAATTCAATAGCCCTACTAGGCTTTGAAGTTCTTTTAGAGATGTGTGGCCGGTTTTTAGAACCTGAGTCACTCTTTTGGTTATGGCCGAGGACTTTTCTTCCGGTAGTTGCTTGTAATTCTTCCAGGGGTACCAAACAATTCCGAGATATGTTATATGTCTTTGAGGGGCAAGAACAGATTTTTTGTAATTTACCTGGAATCCGAGTATTGCTAGAGTCTCTAAAAGAACATTTACGTGTTGTGCTAATATCTGCGGGCTCTGATGTGCTAGTAAAAAATCGTCTAGGTAAACTATTATTCGTAGGCCCTTTTCTCGGAGGATTTGCGCAATCCAATTCGTTAGGCATGCAAAGACCTTTGGGGCCGTGCTCAGGCCGAAAGGAAGGCAAGTCATTTCTATTTCTTGTAAAGAAGGCGCAAAAACCGCCTGTGTGATTGGGCTACCGGCAAATTGAAGTATGCTTGCGAAAGGTCGATTTTGCTCATCCAATCCTGATATTGGAGGAAGTCTGGGACGCGGAACATGTTTAGTAATACCCGGGAAACCGTTCTGTTAGCACATAATGGTTGAGCGATCGTAGGTTGAGTACAGGCCGGTTTGATCCGTCGCTTTTTTGTACTAAGAATAGGGAGGACACAAAGCTCGGAGTGAGAGGTGCTACCTTCAGAACACCTTGTTTTTTCATTTGAAGAATGAGTACAGACATCTCCTCGGACTCTAAGGTGCGATGATGCTTGCCTTTCAGGTCCGGTGTTACTAAGGGAGGTCTTTGTAAGAAAGGTATGCGGTACCCTTTTATTATCCGTATTAGATAGTCTGGAGCTCCCATTTTCTTCCAAGTGCCGATGTAATGTGCTAACTGACCGGCCCGGAAGGGCTGCGAGTCATTGTCTTTGCCTTTTATTGCCCCTGTAGCCAGAGGGTGACGAACGGCGTTTCTGACCTCTTTGTGTCTGTCTTGATCCGCGAGATCGAAAGTTAGAACCTCTGTTGCTAGTGATATATGTGCGATGATCTGGGCCAGCATTGTTTTGAGGTCTCGAATTATAGTAGTAGCCCTGCGAGGGCTGTGTGTGAAGACATTGCGTGCTGCTTGGTATGTCATAGCAGTAGTTGGAGTGACCATGCGATGGTATATTATTTCGTACTTGCCCCTGCGCGGGGAGACGAATGGCAGAATTATTGGGTTTTGCTCGCGAAGCATTCCCGCTACTAAGCCTATTCATAGGCCAAAATGTTTTTCTAACTCCGCCTGCTTTTTCCAAAGCTGATGTGAAGGCTCCTGCCTCGAATATATGGGTGTTCGATGGAGGAATTTTATTCACCGATGCCCTTACCAAAGGGCTAATATGCTTCATAACAGAGTCTCTTCGCATTTCGATAGTTTCTGCTCTATGCCCGCATGACATTTGTAATAGATCTTGTGTAACTTTTTGCAATTCTCCTTTTTGAAAAATTTCGTCAATCTGTTCGTTTAAATTAGCGAGTACTGCTTCGGGGGTTAAAGACCACGCTACTAACTTGCGAAAGCTATTTAACAACACTTCCTTTTGCTTTAAGATGCCGAAAGTAATTGCTGCGTAAGATTTGTCGGAGTAGCCAAGGTGGCGTATATTATCGTATGCCTTTACCTCTTCGTTTGATTCTAATTCCGTAAATCCTGGCGAATAGTTATACAATTTTTGTGTTTCTGCATATCTAATATCAGACCATGTGTTTTTGCCAAAACGCTGCACCTCGTCTAACATCATTAAAAAGTTCTCTGGCGCTTTAGGAACCGCGGGATCCTTCAACTTAGTCTCGATATCAAAAAATAATTCCGGTAAAACTACCCGATTCTTTGAATAGCGCGGTCGCGTCTTTTTTGTTTCCTAGACCGACGGCGTCGACGGCGCTGTGATTTCTTCTTCTTCTTTGAACCCTGTCCGGAGGTGCTCGACGAAGACGTTGAGCTATTACTGCTACTACTCGAAGACGATCGAGATTGCTGCTCGCGTGAACGTGATTCACGGTTGCGCAGTTTAGTACCCGACCCGCTAGCTATGGCACCTCGGTCAATCTGGTCGTCGGACCCCATCACTAACGCTCACAATTACACAACCTTAAAGGAAATAAAACACCTAAGACGTATATAGTCTAATAAAAATTAATAAGAATAATGAGGGTAGCAAAAAATAAAAATAAAAATTTCGAGAATAACGCAAAATATTCTTGAACGAATATAAATGAGGGTAGAAAATAAATGTTTTTTTCTCGAACAAAAAATTAATAAATTAACAAGCGTTATTTATTAAAAGGAGAAACGAACGATATCATCGTTATATTATGTAGAACATTTTGTGCACTTACGTGGGTTTTTATTCTAGGACCACTGAGTTTAAATAGAGAAGTATGGATTCTCTTAGCACAAGTGAACTGCGCGGGAAATGTCACGCCAATGACGAGCAGACTCGGAGCAGTAACCACCTCGTGCCTGGTGAGGTAGGGTGGGGGTGTGCGAAAGAGACAGACATAGCTAGGGTAGAAAGAGATGACTGCTACTGCGGGAAATAGTGTTGCCTATCTCAATATTATAAGCTTCTACTAACGGTCAAGTAAATAATAATATAGATTTGAAAATGCACAAAGTACCTACGAAAGAAAAATGAAATGGTGACGATGGCGACAGTGATTGCTTACCAGCGACCCGTGTGCTCGGTTGCTATCTGTGGTATAAAAAAATCATTAAAAAGAACATTAACTTGTTGGCCATATTTAGGTCATTTTGAGTATATTGTTTTAGCAGTGGACAAATAAAATAGTATTTTTGGTTTAAAAAAATCAAGCATAAAAATAGGGCATTATAAAGGTATCTGTAGTTATACTGTTCCAAAATTGAGATACCTACCTCTTATGGTTATAAGAAAATTACTCGAGTAATAGTTAAATTGATGAATACAGAAAACGTCGCCTACAACTCGGAATAAGTGAAATAAGTACAAAGGCAAACGACAGAATAAAGTTGGTATAAATCGATTAACCCAAATCACATAGCCAGCAAGCAAGCAAGATCGTGACCTTTGTGTGTATATTTACGGGTGTTATTCTACAGTAACTTCCCGCATAATAAAGCGTAGGAGGTAATTTATAAGTGAACCTGTGAAAAAATAATTATTTATAAACTTTAATATAGCGACTGTATTATTTCCTAATTCCCTATATACGTTAGATTATTTATAGTCATATTCTGAGGTTATACATATTAAAATTTATTTGTGATTCCTTTTTTTAGTTGTTCTGTATAAATGTATCACAATTTTCTCGAACTCCAAACAGAAAGAAGGTGAAATCAAAGATGTAGGTGCAATGAGCTGCAAAAGAATATATCATATATCGCATACTGTACATAGTGTCATACACCAATGTATATTAAAAAAAATTATATTGTTTATTTGCTGCCCAAAATCTTTCGAATTTAGTACGTAGGTTCTAGTGACCCGCCCCGGCTTCGCACGGACGCAATTTAGATATTAACGTTGTACATTATTTTGGTAGTCGTTTTTTAAGAAAGCTCCCAGGTGGCTTAACTGTTTCCGACACTTCCAACAATTATCATCATATTTCAAACAATTTACACAAAACCATGACGAATTACATACCTAAACCTTCCTTATGGATCACTCTATCTATTGGTGGAACTCGCATGATAATCCGAACGGTAGTTTTTATGTAAGTTTATCGCGAACAGACAGTCGCATCGGACGACTTTGTTTATAATAATATGTAGTGATGATGATGATGATGAAAATAAATGTCAACGCCAAAGTCTTTCATTTGTCTAAAGAGATCCCAAATTGATATTTTACAGTGTAGAGAAACCACATCGATGCGAGTCGAATTTAACCCCTCTTCTATAGTCAACATTTTAATTACTTTGTTGCTATTATTTTAATTCAATAATAGGAACAAAAGTTAAGGAAACTTTGTTAAATAGGCCTATTTTCATTATAGGTCTTTGGTTTTAGCAAAATGACCTTTATGATTCGTCTTTGCTCTGATTATTTACCTCGGGATACCTTTGTTTGTGCGCCGGTGAACGACACAGAGGGCACGTGCGAAATTATGTTTTTCCACAAAGTCGAACATTCCTCACGAGTTAATTTGTATCGGTCATTCCATACTGATCAATCAACTTCGGAACAAGTTCGAAGAAGAAGGTAAATTGTACACAGATTATATTTCTGCATATATTCGGTAGCACAGAGTTTACAGGGTCGTAAACTTGAGGAGTATTAAGTCAAAGGGCGGTCACTGTACTCATCATTATTAAGTTGTAGTAATTAGCATGTAACATAAGTTATCAACAAAAAAATTACCTTCTCTATCCAATTTCATAGATGAGTTTTTTTTTATAATAGATAGGCTTGCGTTTGACTGCCATCCCGCCTGATGTTAAGCAAAGATGCGATCTACGATGGAGCACGTTTTGCTTAGAAGAAACCGATTCATTCGCGACTACAAAACTAAAATTACTTTCGACCGAGAAGTCCTGAAATACACTACTACTATGTCTACTTAGTGATAGATTTAGCAGGATGTCGTCTAGGGAAGTACTACCGCAGTACCAAAAATTCTACCGCCAAGAAATAGTGTGTAAATATAGCTGTGTTTCGGTTTGAAGGGTATTGTAGCTAGCGAAATTACTGGGCTGTAGAGACTAACCATCGAAAGTCACAAAGTAATTAGCGACGAAGCAGCGATGCCCTGGACTTTGTTTTGTTATTCAAAGTTCGCTGCAATGGTCATAGATCGGCGTTATTTCTTACCATAAGGAGAGAGTTTAGTTCGTCTCATTACTTTCATATAAAAAATAAAAAGAACATAAAATATGATAAGGTTTTCTTTCCATGTAGAGAACTCTGTTGCTACGTGAAAAGGTAAAAGGCCAGTTGTAATATATGCAGGATGCTACCACAATGAAACATAACCGTAAATTCATTCCAAACCCTTTCAAATGACATTTACATAGACTCAAAAATAAGTATAGGTTCTCGTATCATGTTAAAATGGCATTACAGCAAAGTATCATTTCGTTGACATTGCGACGGCTTCATTACACGTAGTATTTAGTTCGTTTAAAGCTTTTACCACGAAATAGGTTCAGACAGAATTCTGACTGAAAACCCTTGTCTACTCAATCAACACAATAACGTTGACGAAAACATCGTTTCAATTTGAATCTTTATCTTTAGGCGTTAAGGAGTATTTTTGCGTGTTTATGTTGTTTAAGTTTTCAATACAGGTGGGGTGCTTGACCGAGCGCTTGTCTTGACATACCTTAGCGATGCGTACGTACCGTGGTTGGCGCCCAACAAATTAGGATGCGAAGATTTAAGTTGTCACAAAGATATTCGCTCCGCCCGCGCCGAGCCGAATTTCTGCCGCAGCTGAGCCATGAACGAAGCCCAACCTGTTTTAATTTACGTCGGAAAGGCGCCTAAATAAGTAATATCCTTTATTAGCCCCAAATAAAATTAAAACTCAGACACTTGCTGGCTTTATGTATGTTTTCCTAACATAAAACTTTTTATTGCGTGTGATTTCAATAAAGGATAATTTTAATGTATTTCCGGCGCTTTACTGAACAAAGCGTTCAATTAAATTAACTTATAGTAGTTACACGTCACAGATCAAAATAAAATAGAGATGTATCATAGATTTTCGTTTTGTGTCGCTTTAAGGAGATGGGGTAGCTGAGATTTTACATGCATCATCATCATAACCAGCTTTTTTTATATTTGACCACAGCTCACCTGATGTTAGGTGACGGTATGCTCGAAGATGTTAAACAAACCTAGCCTGGAATGTAACTGCTCTCAAGTGATACTGCCGGAACTGTTAGGTGCTTCGCAGCAGATTTTCTACTTGAGGGTGGTAGCTAGCCAGCCGAGTACTAGAAACGGTTATGCTATGCTACGCATATGCTACGGTTTCCTCACGTTGTTTTCTTTCACTGACAGCTCAAGCTCATTGTAGAGGTTTGAAACCACACCCTGTGGCGCGGCTAAATTGAGCTATTAACGCTACAAAATCTCACCATAGTCTTCTCTCAAGGCAAGCCTCTCAATCACATCTTCGACTTTTTATTTCTTCGCTACCACTTCTGCTCGCTAATATAATTATATATCTTGAGCTTCTTTATTTCTGTGACTAATCCCCTGACATCTCAATTGATATTGATTGAAAAAATCAGTTTTAATAATAAGGCGGCAACTTGAGGTATTATTATCTAGTTCATTTTTTTTTTAATTTCTAGTGTCACAATGAAGTTTCTATCTGTATTATATCATTGAGTTGAGAGATAAACCTATGGTATAAGGGCAAAAGTATATAAGTATTCTATCAGTTATCTGGTTTTCACAGCGAAAGCTTTGCTTAGTTTGCTAGATAGGGCTAGATGGCATAGTGTGAAATGTCGACGATAATTATTTATTTAATGTAGGGAAAATTTACAACGCACCCCAAGCGAGATGTCAATGCAATACATTTTACCCCCGTAATGAACAAAAATAAACCGGTATTGCAAATGCATGAATTTTAGAAACAGTGCTCATTATACTAGTGACAAAGGCAAATAGATTCATTATCTAAAAATGTCAAATACCTGGGAAAGCGATTTCTCAACGCGACACGCGACCCTGTGATTCAACTCCGGATGAATCCGTGGGCGACGAGTAATCTCCTTTATTTTTAACTCAACAGTTCTGTCTTCTGATTCAACAAAACTCTAATTTTGGATCACATGCAAAAGCTTTTTATTTATATTCAAACATTTCGTAAGTTATAGAACAACAATATAATGTAGAGAGATACATATTGTGTATGTATCAACGTAAAAAAAAAATTATGATCACTATTTTTTGAATGTAGAAGTAATGAGAACGAACCGCTCTCCCGATGGTAACAGATAGCGCCTACCCTTGTACATTGCAGTGACTTTGTTTTACTACTCTAAGTTCTGTGTTAGTGGATCAACACACAGTCTATAACTTGGTGAAACACATGTATATTTTTAGGGTTCCGTACTCAAAGTGAAAAACGGGACCCTATTACTAAGACTCTATTACTATTACATTCCTGGCTAGGTGTGCTTTACCATCTTCGACCACATCAGGTGAGCTGTGGTATAACACCTAAGCTTGTCAACGATAAAAAAACAATGGTTTTTGCCGTTTTTATAGACAATGGCACGGCGTTACAGCCGTTAACTTTGGGTGATAAAATAATTAATTTTAAATATCAATAATTATTGTTTCTGAAAATATTCTTATGGTATTTGAACCACCGAAATCATACCTACTTCCAGTAATTTATGTCAAAAAAAACTGTTCTTAATATGGCAACAAAAGCAAAGGTACATTTCTGAAGAAAAAAAATTTTTGTAATTTTTTACAAGGTATTTTTGAATACTTGCCCAATCAAATATTTTGCACTACGATAGGTTACTATTACCTACGTAGTAAGTAATAGTCACACATCTACTATAAATACAAATAAAAAATCTATGTAATTTGAAATGTAACGCTGAATAAGTAGAAATACTAAAATTTCATCCTTTTCTTGGACGTAATGGCAGCTATCAGAATTCATATTTATTGATTCACAAAAATAGAAGAAACCTTTATCTATAACCTTTCGCACTACACCTTGTTACAACAAATTGACACAAATCGCATTCGATTTATCGTTAAATAGATATCACGAAATATTTCTAGGGCTTCATATGATTGCATGTATATACTTGACCCATACCTATTTTAAGATTCCTTTTTTATCATTGTTAAAATACATGTAACATATTTCATGCTTTATAATATAACTAGCGACCCGCCCCGGCTTTGCACGGATGGAATGTAGATACTAACGTGGTGCATATGCATATATTATACGTATAAACCTTCCTCTTGAATCACTCTGTCTATTAATGGAAAACGCATTAAAATTCGTTGCGTGATTTGAAAGATCTAAGCGTACAGACGGCGGGAAGCGATTTTATTTTATACTATGTAGAGATAATCATTATACATACGATCTGCAACGGTTCTTTGTATACAGACTTAGGGAAGACGCGAATTGACGAAGACTTGTTGACATGTTTATGTGCTATGGGAAACGCGAGCTTTTAATTTATTTAAGTATTGTAGCATTATGAAAATCGTAAAATGATTATTTTTTTTACAGGCGTGTCATATGACCTTCGTACCGCTGTAGCTTAAGACATGATCAGCAATCGACTGGATTTTGCATGAATGGACAAATAGCCCACTTTACTTTATCAATTAGCGTACACCCGTGAGCCACTCAGTAATTTGATAAATGGCGTCTGAATTGTTTGACAGTATTTTTCATCGAAACGTATAAATAATATTGAAATGGAGTTGAAAACCGAAGTTGTATCCTTGAGTACAGCTTCCTTCTCCCGGTTTTAGGACAAAGACTTTGTACCCAGTGAACGAATGTTTACGTTAATTATTCTCAAATAAGATCAAATAGGTAGTAAATTTCATTAAAGAGATGTGCCAAGCAAACATTAGTTTAAACGAGTTTGCGTTGATAATACTTTACCGCAACAAACAGATTTTGCTCCAAATGGCAATTTACAGTTTATTGAGATTCACCAAATGTTCCGAAACAACAAATCGAAACGAAATAAAGGAACTACTGTGCTTTATCTTTTTAGGTATTACGTATTCATTATACAAAGATCGTCCATAAAACTTTGGTGTTGAAATCAGAACACCAGCGATGATAGCTCAGTGGTTAGCGCGTTCGGTTCGCACGCCGAATGGCCAAATCCCAACAGTGAGATTCAGCTGCAGATGAAGGAAAACATCTTGAGGAAACCATAGCACGGTAGTAGGGTATTTTTTAATACTCGGCTGGCTAGCTACCAAGTTGAAAATTTACTGCCAAGCACCTAACGTTGTGTTCCGGCAGCATCACTGGAGAGCCAGTTCCATACCAGGCTAGGTGCATTAACTATCTTCAACCACACCGCCACTTATCATCAGGTGAGCTGTGGTCAAACCAACCTTGACAATCATAAAGAAATCATCAGCATCATCATCTGCTGAACATAGGTATCTCTTCTTGTACGCCAATCTTTCTGGTCCTGTGCCAATTTTGTCCAGCTTCAACCTTAATTTACTTAATCATTGCAATTTTTAATAATCTTGGTTGCCTGGAAGAGATTGCTTTTAGTGATTAGGCCACAACTTGGCACTAGCTCATAAGAGTTTATAATCTATCTGTCTAATAACTTGGAAACAATTGGATTTTCTTATTAAATAAAATCTTAAAAAAAAAAAAAATTTAACGAATTGTTGTTTCATTGAACTTCGAAAGCTACAGTAACCTTTGTATAATGTCAATGATATATGATAGATATTTATATCGACACACATATCATAGGATTATTACATTCATAAAGTATCGTACAGTGCCCTCCAGAAAACAAAATTTCGTAAAGTATTTGTATGCCAATTCGCACAATTTTTTTGGAGGATGTTGGCCTTTTAAGGCGTTAGAGAAATATTTTCCTTAACAACATTTATCATGAAAAAGTCTTATTCTTTATTTAACTTGGTATACAAATTAATTTTATACACGCCTAAAGTAAATACAATATTTTTTTTTACTGAAATCTATGTGTTTTATCGATTTAACGAAATTCTTTATAATGCACACCAAAAATAGAAAAACAAAAGAACACTAAGCAAAAGAATCTTCTAAGGTAGGGCAACCAAGAATTGAAAACATGGTTTATCTTGTTAGTTTGAACCTAAATAATGCTATTTGATAATGTATTACATTTTTTTAAATATTGTAGGACATTACACACAGCGCCATTGGTAGTATGTCTGCTCCAAGAGCTGAAGAGCATGGATTCATACCTTCACTTAACATCAGGTGAGCTATGGTCAAACACCCAGCCTGTCAACCATTAAAAAAAATATTCGCCTCCCTCCCAGGGCAAACATTTTGGTATAAACAAATGTTTGTTCTGTGTCTGGGTGTTCTGTATTTATTATAAGTATGGATTTACAAAAAAAAAGTATTTAAGTATTCTATCAGCTATCTGACTTCCATAGTAGGTACAAGCTTTGCTTAGTTTGGGGTCAGATGGCGCTGTGTATAAATGTCCTACGATATTTTATTTATGGGAATCACTGATAGAATACAAAAATACTTTTTTTTTTGTAAATACATACTTACTATACAAACAGAGCATCCAGACACAGAACACACTTATTTGTACCACAAAACACATTTCGTGTTTAACACATCAAACTAGCGGCATAAAATTACATTAAATCATGTTATTAAGTATGTTTTTGAAGTTAAATAAAGTAAGATGAAAAGAAGAAGAGAAAATAAATCTAAGATTGCTCCTGCGTGGGAACCGAACCCACGCCCTACATCTCTTAAAGCAGATATAGTACCATAAACCCAACAGGGCTGTCGTTTAAATAACTAAAACTCTAAAAACGAGTATATTCAGTAAACATCTACAGTTTGGAGCCAATTTATTTATTCACAGTAACCTGAATGGACTATGGAAATATCATTGAACTTTCGTGCAGCTGATATGACACCGAGTGACGTGTCATGAATTTCAATGTCAGCTTTCACTCACAAACATAAATCGTTGATTGCAGTTATTCCATGGATTAAAATTAATAAAATATGACAATGTTGACTAAAACTGAGTACAAGCATTTACTCAACGCTTTAGTTTTATAATTATATGATTTATTTTAACTTTTTTTTACGTGCCCTAATATTTTCAACGCATTAATTTGGACACAATGAATACTGGTAATTATGTTAAATTTATCGCATTTATTTAAATTGCCACGATAAATTTATATGCAATTTTATTTGGAAAATAAACAGCTATTTAATTTTATACATAACACAAAGAAACATACAATGCACAAAATACGCTTTTCTAGTTTTCGCAAGTTAACAAACAATTAAGTTTAACTCTAACGGTAATATTTATGATTGTTTTAATTTAAAAGTAACGAAACGCTTCCCTAATGGTATACAGATAACGCGTTGTTAGTAGTTAGTTAGTATAGCTCAGTGGTTAGCGCGGTCGGTTCGCATGCCGAAGGGCGCTTAAACCCCAACAATGACCTTGAGCTGCCGGTAAAGGAAAACATCGTGAGGAAACCATAGCGTGGTGGTAGAGTACTTTTAAGTATTCGGCTGGCTAGCTAAAGTTGAAAATCTGCCGCCAAGCATCTAACAGTGTGTTCCAGCTACATCAGTTGAGAGCTAGTTACATTCCATTCTAGGTGTGTTGACCATCTTCGAACACAACTCACTTAACATTAGGCGAGCTGTAGTCAAACGCCTAGTTTTTCAACCATAAAAAAACGCTTGTCCATGACCATTGCGGCGTTACCTAGAACTATGAAGTCCAGAGCATCGTGGTTATTGCGCTCATTACTTTTTAGCTACCTAGACGACTGCTAAGGAGATCTACCACCAGGTAATTGCGTTATTGGAAGATTTAATCTTTGCATTACGCGTTTCGTGTACTCATGTAGATTCATGTCAATCACGCGACAATCGAGTATCGCAGCAATAACACGGTCATTAATAAACAAGGTTTATTAGTGACCAATTCTAGAGTGCGCCCGTTTCACGAGCAATAAATAACCAGTGGATATCCCGGATACTTGGACGTTAACAGCCCGTGGGACACGACACGCAATCGCGCCGTCCATCACGGAACTGTGTCAAAGTTACACATATTGCGTGTTAGGGTAACCCTTTCCTGAACATTGGTCTAGTTTGCCCAGGGTAATATTGATGACTGTTGCTTTTGCCCATGGATATCATTTACTATGGTTGGTTTTTATTTTACTTTTGTTTTATCTTTGTGTACATATACATTTTATAGCCAATATTTATATATATATTTTTTTTTTATAGTCGACAGGCTAGGTGTTTGACCACAGCTCACCTGATGTTAAGTGACGGTGTGGTCGAAGATGGTAAAGCACACCAAGCCTGGAATGGAACTGGCTCTCAAGTGAGGCTACCGGAACACACCGTCAGATGCTTGGCGGCAGATTTTCAACTTGAGGGTGGTGGCTAGCCAGCCGAGTACTAGAAAGTACCCTACCACCATGCTATGGTTTCCTCACGATGTTTTTCCTTCACCGGCAGCTCAAGCTCATTGTTGGGGTTTGAACCCACGCCCTTCGGCATGCGAACCTACCGCGCTAACCACTGAGCTGTCATCGCTATATATACTAGCTGCGCCCCGCGATGTCACCCGCTAGATGTTTTCGGAATAACAGTAGCCTATGTGTTAATTCAGGGTGTCACCATACTAAATTTCATCAAAATCCATTCAGTAGTTTTTGCGTCAAAGAGTTACAAACATCCATACATACAAACTTTTGCATTTATGATATTAGTAGGATGTATAATTAATTGTATATATTTCGTTTCATTTAAATAAATTATTAATTTTATAAACTTCTCCCATCTGTTCTTAATATGTGTCGTGTTTTCTATTTTTGGTAGAAGAGATTGCTCTTAGCGATAAGGCCGACACTCATAGCACTAGCTCATAAGATTATTTTGCTCTCTGTACTTTTTACTGTATTGGTAGTTATCTATCTATACAAAAAACACATAATGTTGTCAATTAGTTGCCGTAATCGACGCCAATATTTTAAAATACATATTATACGATGCAGTGGGAGAGGTTATTTAAAATGTTATGTGCGGCTTTTACTACGTAATTAGAACCAATTAAGCATCCTACACGCTATAAAACAAACTAAACAAATAAACAAAGGCATAAGACATAAGTGGATCAGAAAAAAGTATGCCTCTTTGACCCACTTCGGACGTTGCTGGTTTTCTACGAAGCGGTAAAGTGAGAAAAATAAATATGCAATTTCATTCCCGTAGTATTGCGCATCTAGACTTTTCCTCTTACTGTGTTGTCAATAAACTCGCAGAGTAAACTTTAATAAGAGACGGACTGCGTGACACGGCAGCCAATTTAGCGGAAGCTACGACGTGTTTACTGCTACGAGTAGGCTCTACGCGAACAATATCGTAGACGTTCTACGATATTGTGCTAAATGTATTGTAAAAATATAACGTTAAAAATATAGCATGATATAAAACTGTGACCAGAAAAATAAACGATTTAGGCGTTTATTTTTACTTATTCATAATTCATTTATTTGCGCTATGGGTAAGTACAGATGTAAAACAAACAATTAGTCGAGAAGTACCACAGACTACCTTTCGGCAGGCAAATTAATTTAAATTAGGAATTAGTACAATAAAATATTAATTTTATTTTATGTCACTAATAGTATGATATTAATTATTTTTTTTATTATTATTTAACCAATGTATTGAATTGACTTACCTAGTATAACGAAACTCTGTTATAAGGTGAATAACAGTTCCATTCCAGGCTAGGTGTGCTTTACCATCTTCGACCACACCTTCACTTAACAGGTGAGCTGTGGTCAAACAACTAGCCTGTCAACCATTAAAAAAAAAAAAAAAAAAAAAACTGAATCTGAATGTGAATAAAATGTCAGGAAGATATTGTTATTAATGAAGACGAAATGCCAAAAAAAAACATTTCAAAAGTAGCATATTACAAAAAAAGTTAATTACAACAGATAAAATAACAAAGAAAATAATTTCAAAACAATGATTTTACTATTAAAAGATACATCATTTCATTTACTTTTATACTCATAAGCAAGATGACAGAAGATACTATTACCCATAAAGGGGTATCTTTTTGAAGGAAGTATATGATCCTAATTAATACTGTATCCAATATTATAAATGCGAATGTGAATTTGTTTGTTTCTTACGCTTTAAGTACTCAACCGATCATTATGAAATTTTACTTAGATTTTGTCAGGGGTACCTATAGAAAAGGGCATGGGATGTTTTATATGCAGAAAAAAAGTACTGTTCCCAATTGTTGATTGAAAACAAATCTACATTAAAGCGAACGAAATCGCGGGCAAAAACTTATAAACAGTATTATTAATTTCATTTCTAAAATAACATTAGTCTAAAGAAAATTCTAATACAATGTTAAAATGTTTAGACACTTTGTAACTTCCTACTGCTCCTAAGCGCTTCCGAGATAAGAAGATGTCAGTTATTAACGTACGTCATTATACTCGTGGTTTGCTAATGTGGTTGATGTTTATGTTTACAGGTTTTTGCAATACTTACGATGTGAGTACGTCTGTGTAATGCTGTGGTTATGGTTACCTACAGATCCCAAAATAAAACATCCACAAAAATATCGTACAAATCAACGATATTTTTGAAGATATCTAGTATCGTATATACAATTTACATTTGACTTTTTTTATAATTTTTTTTAATGTAAATGTAGTGAGACTTACGATACGCTCTCCTGATGGTAAGAGATGACGCATGCCCATGACCATTACAGCGATACAGAACTTTTAGTAGCAAAACAAAGTCCGGGGCATCGCTGCTTTGGCACCCACTACTTTGAGACTTTCGATGGTTAGGTTAGGTTAGGTTAGGTTAGAAATATAAGAAAACACTGAAAAGTTTGTTTTTCGATGCCTACTAGGAGATTCCATTATAAAAATGTGAACGTTGTAGCAACAGATAAGATTTTTATTCATGGAGTTTTGTACAACATAATTGGGATTCGTTTTTTACTCACATTTTCGAGTAATGTTTTTTTCACGATTGCAGCGTTGTGCCCATAGTAAAAGTTTTTCACGAAACTACCTTTCGGTTTAGTACACTTTAAGCTTGTAACTCTGTATATTTATAATTAAGTTTTTATAATCTGCTTAATTAGTTTAACTGTAACATATGGTAAGACGCACAAAGCTAAGACGCATCGATCCGACAAACCATTTGTTACAAATCTAAAGTGAAATTTGATAACAACAAACTTCTTAGCATTCAATGCTCACTTTAAATCTGTATTAACGCTTACGTTCCCTGCCTATTTTCTCATCCCTGCCTGACCAATTTTGATATACCAACGCTGTATTCTCTAAAACACGTTAAAATTTATAAATTTTCTCGTCAGGTTAAGGTTTTTTTTAGTAGATTATTGAAGGATTTTGCTAGAATTCTTTTCGCACCCACTTCTACGGCATGTAAATAAAAAACTGTATACGTATTAAATTTTGGTATTGTTTAAACTAAGACTAGATAGGTGGATACTTCAAGTTTACAGGGTTTCAGTTTCCACGATTCTACACACAATTAATCAGGGCAACTTCTACGCAATTTGTGAGTGGAACAGCACCTTATGATTTCTGGTTGAAACAGATGTCGAGTACAGAATACAGATGGTGTAGACACGAGGCACGACGTAAACAGTTGGCGACCGGCGCCGTCTCGCGATATATTCCCGGAAAACTAGCAGCGTACGGCAGAAGCTCTGAACTTGACTCATGCACTGAGAAACCTTCAAATATTTTTCAATGAAACTAATACGAACAACGTAAACATTAATATCGTTACTATGTACCACACGATAATGACATGAGAGCCAGCTGTTTCGCTATCTTGAATAAATAAGGTAAAATTTACGTTTACTAGATTTCTTACGAAATAAAAGAGATTTCACATAATTTTCCGAAGCAATTGTTCTAATAATCAGTAAGTTTGCTCACAGTATCTACGTGTCATCAAAGTTTGTCACAATTAGATTTTATTTTAGTATCAAACGATGAGCTTTGTATGGCACATAAATCAAAGTTTGTACTAAAAAACACGGAAGCTCAAAAATATCTAATCGTAAGCTATAAAATAACTTATTTACTTATTTGAAAAATTTATTAAGACAAACAGTTGATATCGTTTCCCGCACGGGAAAGCCTAAGCACCTCGATGAAACTTCTATACTAAATCAACGACCGCTTTTATGAGGCAACACTTTACTAAAAATAGATAAATGCATTAGACTTGGAATGCTGTGTTTTCTCGCGTGTAATTTTGATACGGCTCTATGCCAGAAGAAAAGATGACTATGCGATGCGAAAACAACTAACTAATCTTTATGGTATTTTTTTTCTAAATCTATAAAAGTATCTACTTTTATAGATATAGAAAAAAATGCCTTTGTTTCTTTTACTTTTATACAAAATGTAAATAGTATTTGTTTACAGATGGTTAATTTCAATTGCATCCCACAAGGAGTCTCTGTGTTATCATAGAATACATAAAACGTAGAAAACTAACTTCCGAAATACAAAGCAGGATAAATTATTATCAAATATCCAACTAGAAATAGTACCTGAGACTTCAAGTACTTAAAACATTGGCGCTGATATGGTTACATAAATCGACAAAATCAGTGGTCAATCTATCACATCAAGCTTATTCGGCCAAAATATTTCCAATCTTACGAAGTAGGTGTAAATGCATCTCTAATAAATTCTTTAACTGAAATCATTATATCGTTCGTCGATACCTTGTTCAAAGTACCAACCGTCTGCCAATAACAATAAAAATCGTTTGGGAAACCCGACGTTGTTTGTACAATTTTACTATACATCCTTGAGCTGGTTTCATTTTGCATGAACATGTAGCCATAGAAAAGTTTTCTTGCACTAAAAGCTAATATTTACGCCAATTTATCTATTATTATGATTCATATCAACATTATTCTTTGTTTTCTTGCACATGTTTTAGCAGTAAATGTTATTTTATTTATTGCAAGTGTTGATAACACCAAAACATTGGGTAGCGACGAGCTGTGCTATTACTGTCGCTCATGTAGTACGCATGATTTATGAGAAAATTATCTGCGGAAAAATTGTGTCAACGTATATTTCCATATCCACGGTTAAAATATTCCATAAATCATTACAAAGTGTTGTTGAGAACTCATGTGACCTACAATCATACATCATATTTTATGTATGTATATTGTATGTACTAGTTAATCGTAACCAAAACAACTGTAGCTGCCGAATTTGGCGAAGAGAGAGTAAACGTTGAGAAAGGCGGTCATTCGTCATACAACAGTCAGAATTTAAAAAAAATAGGCCGTTCCTGTATGCACAGCGGGATCAATGCTCCCATTGTGTAGGTATAAGGCAGTGACAGCGAGAATTAGGCGCTGAATTCCTCCGATATTTTTGCATGTACGAAAAGCGCGGAGGGCGGGCGGCAACTGCCTACCTACGTATATATAGCCACGCGCCGATGCGCGTCGCCCAGTCGTTCACAGAAGCTCTACCGTGCGGTACGTCGGAGCTCCTAACAACTACTGATACCACATTTTATTAACATATTGCTATTGATAACGGACTGTGAAAGCAAATAAGTAGTGTTTAGTGTTGGGACTTGTCTGTCTGCTAGTGCCGTGCTTTTATTGGCGTCCGGTCGACACAGCTGAGGTGGTCACACCGCTGTTTCATTTCATATTTCAATAAGGTGAGTTTTGTTCCGTAAATATACCAGATTTTTGGTTTTCTTTTACGACTATTTTACGTTAAAATCTCTGGCACATTTAAATATTTAATACACTTATTTAGATTAGTGAAAGTCCAAATGCACCTATTAATTTCCAGTAGAGAACTCTAAAAATAAAGCAGTTCTTGTTCAGATAGAAATTCCACTGTGAAAGACATGCTTCTATTGATTTTGTGTATTTGCAGTTTCGTGTAGGAGTCTTGTGCATCTAGAACTTTTTATAGATTTGCTTTAATTGTCTGTCTGCTTTCTGAGACTGAAGCTTGTTTTCAATCGTACCACGTTTAGACAAAATATTTTCACATTTTTAGTGTTGTGTTGTTGTATGTGTGTTTTTATTTTATATGTTTTATTACGATACCAGCTGTTTCCCGAGAAATTAGCTTGTATTATAAATAAACAAACATCGGAGTTAAGAATCGCATGTATCAGACAAACCACATAAATCACATTCTATTAAGCTTAAAAATACATCTTGAACTGTTTTAGCAATGCCCACGAAGCCTGCATATGCTAGAGAATGAACTATTAACAATAAAAAGATAGAAACAAGATCTAAAAACTATAAGATATCTACATAACGCGAAAATATTGCGAAATAAGGGTATTATTGATTTTGGAACACAAATTAAAAATCTTTAGAAACTTTCTAATCAAAAAAACCGTCAGGTTTTGATTTGTGAAGTACATAAATAAAAAAATAACAACGCTCTGTTTCTCCTAAAAAATATTTTTTGATTATACCCCAGAAATACTTCATTCACTTAACAAAGTACAGAAAGAATGAATGAATTGTTATGAAAAGTCCTTCAAATTACACAATTACGATTGGATACAATTGTCAAATCATTAAAAGAACTGTTATTTATACCATTTCATATTCTTTTCAACTTTTTGGTTAGTGTACCTAAATATGTGAATACAAAGCATTAATTAGTATCTTAATACATCATTTGTATCCTTCTTAGTATATTTTCTCTCTTACTGAGCCACCTGAAAGTTTTATTTTTAATCGTGGCGTTGGTTCAAATCTCAGCAATGAGCTTAAGCCTCCGATGAAAGAAAACTTCTTGAGAAAACCATAGCATGGTGGTAGGGTATTTTTTAGCACTCGGCTGTTAATGTAAAGTTAGTGCTTAAGATTTTTAACCATAATGGTGGTAAGCAATAAGTTAAAAATCTGCCGCCAAGCACCTAGCGGTGTGTTCCGGCAGTCTGACTTCAGAGCCAGTTCCATTCCAGGCTAGGTGTGCTTTACCATTTTCAACCCCTCCGTCACTTAACATCAGGAGAGCAGTGCTCAAACACCTAACTTGTCAAAATTAAAAAAAATCGTATTTATGAAATCTACATTTAGATTAAACTAAGAGATGGTTAAAGAACGTCCATTTCCTTCAGTCAACTCAAAAAAGAAAAAAAATCCGTAAAGACCTTAGTTATAAACTTTTCTTCAGTTTAACTATGACTTAAGTAGCCTGTTTCAAATACAGACGTGACATTTCTCTTGAATGTATTGACAAAAATTTCAAATTTTCTAATTTTTTCGTATAAGTTACATTCACGAGTAAAGTTTAATGCCTCAGTGTCTTATAGGAAAATTTCTCAAATTTAATAACATTTCTCAGTTGCAATAATGTACATAACTGTCGGTAATATCACTCACACATTCGGGCATCTGTTACGAAGCGGTAAGCACATTATGCTGATTGATCATCCATTTGTTCCGAATATACACAAAAGTCAATCAATAAGAAGTCTCGTTAAATTTAGTACTGGCTGGATTCGGCGTGAGGTTAAAAACATAAAACCTTTTTCCTTAAAAAAAGCATTCATACTATTTTTTTTAAAGTAGTTTCGTTTTGTAATTTGATTAATTTCTACATTTATTTTTTACTAAGTTGTAGAGCTCCTTTAGCAAGATTTCGTTGTAGGTTTATGAAACTTCTCCGTCAAGCAGTAGTGCGTAAATATTACTGTGTTTTGACGTAAAGGGTATATCTACTGCAAATAGAACATCTCATTGTAAAGAGATCAAAAGTAACGACGCTTTGGAATTTGTTTTGTTACACAAATTTCTGGGCATGTCTTCAATGGTTATACAAAACTACACATATGACTTTTATATCAACAAATAAAAACGTCTCTAAAAAAATGTATCTATAAATAAGTAAAATCGTAAATGATAGAATATTTTTGGCAATACATACATACTTAAGCAATTAGACTTAAATGTTTGTCCTGGTTGGTAATCGATTATTATTTATCGAATCGAGCTAACAGGCATTTACATATTAACTATAAAACTCTTGAACCTCTTTTTTCCATTCTCATAATTCTCCTAATTCACGCCACAGCCCAATCATAGGCCTTTTTAACCCGTTTAATCAGACTACAATATCAGACGCGTGCAATTAATACTGCTTAATTGTTGCATACTACTTAAGCTTTAGACATACATGTATATAGAAAGCTAGAACTAACAGACTTTTAAATTTGCAATTATTTGGACGGAACCTAAATCTACATTCGATGAAATACTGTTGTACATGTACAAGGCTACCGACCCATTCATTTTCATTATCTAAATAAACTGTCCAAACAAAGTACTCGAGAAGATAAGAGAATAATTTTCCAAGCCCTTTATAGTCCTCCTACTTTTCAAGCTGGTATTTGACTCGTAAATAGAGTGAATTACACCCAACACTTTGAATCCCTTTGAAGATTCTGCATTAAGGATTAAATGAGTCTTACTTTTTAAGAGTACTTAAAGAGGGCTAAATTAGCATCCGTACTAATTTAGTTCCAAAATATACATAATTTATTCTCAGACAAAAAAGTATAAGTTTTTTTTTCTACAATAATATTTTTATTTTAAACGTAAATCTATGATGTAGTTAATTTTTTTACAGAGATCAAATTTAGATTAAGACTGAAAATTTTGAAGTCTAAAAAGTGTAAACCTATCTATTTAGGCATTATTATTTATCCGTTTTACTTCTAAAAATAACGTAGTACAGACAGCTTGAATAATTCACGAACAAAAATGGTTTTTGAGAGCAAAGACCTCATTAAAAGTTTTGTCGTCTAAAGAATACTGGGTTCTACTTTATAAAGCAACTTCTACAATCTAAAAGACAAAGTGAATAAACTTCTATCTAATGCATTGCAACCAAAAAATTGTAAACTGAAGCTCATAAAGAAAAATAACGGTTTCTATTCAATTAATTTATTGCGCCTAAAGTAGAAACAATTTAATGCTTCAATGCATCAAAAACACTAAATTGTTTCCTCTCATAGAGGATGAAGAACGGGTATCGTTAAATGGCACATCTCTACTTCTTATTTAAATGCTCCATCATTATCAATTCTAAAAGTAATGTAAAAGTGTAGATATAAGTTAAACTACAGAGAGATAGCTTAAAGCTAATGACAAGTAAAAGACCTAAACAAAACCTAGAAATAGACACCATCGACGAAAATAATTCACTCAGGATGTGACGCTGCGACGCGATCGAGCCATCGATTCGTCGATTTACGATCAAAATATTCCTAGATTGCGTGCTGGCCGTTCGGAAAGTTTCTGCCTTGTTTATATTCCTGTACCGTACACGCCGCTCGCTCAGGTGTGCCGACTACCACGAGCGGTGGGTGACAGGTGCGGAATCCAGAACGCTATCAGTTTATATTTTTATTTGTGCTCTGTGCAATCATTGCTATGATTGCTTTTTGTATGAACAAGCGCAAATAAATATATTATCAACTAGCTTTGCTCGCGTCTCATGTGCCGTTTCAGCTAAATTGATCAAAGCGCGTTTCTAGAATAGTGCGTATTATTTAAATTGACTTAACTTTTTTGGTTGTAACACAAAAAATATCAGTGAAAACCGCATTCAAATTAGTTAAGCCACTTCTGAGATTGGCATGAATAAACGCACAAACAAAAAAACAAACAGGCAATAGTTCTAAAAACTGTTTTTTGACCTCGGTAACATAAATACAACGTGTATAAATTGTTTTTTTAAAGATATTTAATGTATGGACACGGCTCGTTAACGATTTCATTTTATGTTTATTTATTTTTTTTAATAATTTGCCCCTTCGGGCAGGCTAAAGCTATAAAGCCATACTGCCTTGTCTTAAGTGTTATTTCTGCTGTATCTTAGCTATAGCTATCGTCAAAGTCGTCTTTGTCAAGTCCAGTTCGTGTCAGTTAAGTTCAGTCATGCTTTAGTAAAGTAGTGGCGACTTTACTATAAAGCTTTGATGGAGTTTTGGAAGCAACTCGAAAACTCATGTTTCACCACATTATAATTATCATTTTCCCGCACTCGCGCTTGTAATTCGGCACTTTATGAATAAAACACCACCATTTTTATGCATAAACACTCGACAAAACACTAGTTTTGGAAAAAAATACAACGGAGCGACACGACTCTTCCCGCGTTCCCGCCAAAAAAACCTCATTTTATGTTTAGAATGTATAGATGTAGACTAAATATAATAATATTATAAACGCAAAAGATTGTCACTGTCTATGTCTATACATTTGTTACTTTTTTCATGCTATAATAGTTCAAACGCCACTTGCGTACTTATTCACAAATTTTTCTGCATATTTTCATTAACATGTCTCATTGATAACGAATAATGATCAATAATAATTATTGTTTAAATACTTATGTTTTAGTAAGTACAATTACAATAATTTAATTTAGGGGAAGTATGTGTATATTACGTTTGTCGTTGTAGGCTTTCCAAATGACTTGGTCAACTGAACGTGACTTGCCTGCCTAGCAGTTTATTCAAGTAAATAATACTAATCTGATATGGTAGCGAAGCAGTAATGTCATATATTAGCCAGAAATAACTTTGCTGAAGTATGCTATCAATTTTATTGTCCAATAAAGCTGCAAAAATAACGATAGCTTCGGAATAGTGAAGAGTAAAACACCTTTGCAATAAAGTTCGGGATCTTTCTAGAATACCATATGATACTCGTATAAATTTCGAACTTTAAAACGAATTGAAAACCTGGAAAAACAGGTGAAATAAAGTGACAATAAACTCACCTTTTTATTTTTCAAGTTTTTGCACGATTTTTTTAAATACATGCTTTGTCCTGACAACCACGAACAATAAATCAGGCAAATTGGTTTTTTTTTTTGTTTTTTTTTTTATAGTAGATAGGCTTGCGTTTGACCGCCATCCCGCCTGATGTTAAGCGAAGATGCGGTCTACGGTGGAGCACGCTCGCCTAGAAGAAACCGATTCACTCGCGACTTGAAGGTACCCAGACTATATTCATTGGGGAACACCCACTCGGGCAGCTGATTCCAATGTCTAGCGGTACGCATGAAAAAGGTTGAACCGTTCTCAACTGATGAACCGTCAAACACATGTGCTAACTGTTTTTTACTCATTTAGATTTAAAATAGCATAATACTGATAATGATGATATGATATCTAGAACCATGTTACAATCTTTTTTTTTTTGTTTTGTCTTTTTACTTAACGCACTAACAAAAGCCCAACTGGTTCACTCATAGACTGCTGGTATGTATATAATATAATATGAGATAATTTTATTCGATCATGTTGCATTAAAGCTGTAAAATTTTAACGTACTGTCTTGCACTTGAATGAAAAGCACTCATTAGGTTAATTTTACGGCACCTTGCGAGCCAGCCAAGCGTTGTGCAATTCATAACTGGGTTACAACAGTATTGTTAGGTTCATACTACAACTAGGTCAAGTTTAAACTACATTTATATCTTCTTACATTAAATAAACAGCAAAGGAGATATACCACATCCCCTCGAAGTTCAATCCACGCACATGATGAAGGTCGCAATATAGCATTGAACTGTATTATTAATCGGAAAATAATCCTGAAAATTTTATTAACAGGTCAAGTACGGCAATTTTTTCAACAACAACGCAATACTTGATATACACTTTTCATAAGAAACATGTAAATATAATAACAAATCCAAACAATGTTAGGTTTCCTCGTAATATTCTCAACAGAAGAATAATTACACTATCAATCAATT
Source organism: Biston betularia (assembly GCA_905404145.2). Classification (NCBI taxonomy): domain Eukaryota; kingdom Metazoa; phylum Arthropoda; class Insecta; order Lepidoptera; family Geometridae; genus Biston; species Biston betularia. The sequence continues at coordinate 4,425,318 of FR989863.1, forward strand.
TTCATCTATGTGTTGCTAAACTTTCAGCGTTCTTTCAGATGATTGATAGGTTTTCCAATATTCGATCAAACAAACAGCAATGCATTATCTAGCTAACTATGCTTGATCTAGAATCTCAGTTGTACTGGAATGCAAATGTTGTAAATCTACATTAGATTAGAACTGGGTTTCCTACGGAATCTAGTTAATCATTTGCATGAGTCATAATATCACTTTAACATATCGAAGGAATTGGAATCTTGTTCTAACTACTTGTAAAATCAGGCGCTGCATAAATTAGTACTTACATATATTTATGTCGCATGTTTTGAATTGTGTTAGAACTATTGTTGTTATAAATATTGCATCACTTTGCATCTAGGTTCCAATTTGAATGTAACGTATAATGACATAGCTGTTACCCGCGGTTACTCGCTCGCGTGGACATCTGTATATAAAATTACAAGAAGCAGCCTATTTCAATCCTTATGATATAAAGTATATTCTTGTTAATCGTTTAGACGTGAAAAGGTAACAAACGGAAAGATACAAACGTTAAAGGTACAAACGTGAAAAGTGACGTTTTTATAAAACTAATCTGTATTTAAACTAACTTTATTAGACTCTACTTAGATTGATTACATAGCACATTTTGTAGTAGCTCTGCTTCTAAAGCTGAAGGGTGTGGTTCCAATTCTCACTCAGGAGTTAGTTTTTTGTAAAAAAACATTTGTGTGATAAACATATTTTGTTTAATGTTTGTGTGCTCTGTATGTGTTATAAGTATATATTAACAAAAAAAGTATACAAGTATTCTAGGAATCATCGGGTCCCCATAAATAAATATCATAATACCATAATACAAGCTTAGCTCAGTTCGGGACTAGATGGCATTGTGTAAATGTCATCCTATTTAATTTCAATATGATTATGATCGTTATGATTACCTTTTTGCTATGATGATTTATACCGTGCCCTTTTCCAGAGTATATATTATCTGTACGCCAAATTTTCCGTGGGCTCAGCAGTGGTTTTGCGGTTAACATAATAGCGATAGACCTCGGTAAACTTTGATGCGGATAACCGAGACACGTGGTTTCAAACACGAGGCAGCCCACTGACTGGCCTCAAACTCTTCTCTACTATATACACATATAACGCGGCCGTGAAGAAGATCTTCAGATCACCATATTTCAAGTTCTCACTCAACGTAACGAATTATTTGATCCTTTAGCTATCGAGTGGTGTTGGATGTAGAAAGTATACATAGGTATGCATAGGTGGCTGCAACACCAAACTGTATCCCTCAATATTGTTATCATCAGTTTTTTGAACTGCCTTTCACTATGTAAGTAAATTTCAAGACGAAAACATGTCAATTTTTTAAATATTTTTTTGAATTTACTATTTATATATTGGGGTGTTTCTATGCCTGCTTTTCAGTCTTTTCACTCCATGTCTAACTAAAAAAAATCTGTAAAGGCTTGAATTATTGTCTACCTACTATTCCATCGCTGAGATACTACTGACAATCAAAGTATTTTATGATTTATCGGTATGTACCTATTTTGTTTATTTAACTACCATCGTTCTTCTGTTGGGTTAAGGTCTCCACTGATTTCTTCCAATTGTCTCTTTCCTGCGCTAGAACCATTCAATCATTTTAAACATTCCGAGTTAAAGAAAATATTAAAATGAGAGCAAAAAGTCCGTATTAAAAGGAAGAATAGTATATTTCAAGTAATACAAATAATAAATCAAAAACGCTGCAATAAATCAAAACTTTCATTTTAACAGTCCATTTATTTTAAGAGGGCTTTAAATAATTCCGAACGGCTCTATAGACATGAAAATGATGTCCCGCTTTAGTGAAATCGTTTGAATTAATTGGCGCTCAATTCAACGGTCATGAAATCTTTTATTTGCAGAAGAAATTACTCCCTGATTGTTCCAAGCGTTTATAAATGCCATTGCTCTTTTTTGATGGCAAGAGAAAGATTAAACAATAATACAGTCGCACTATTTTACCAATTAAAATTGTAGAGACAAAAATGTAGTTAACGAAAAGTCCTAAATAATAACAAAAGATGATTTTTACAAAAATTGCAATATAGTACGTTCGTATACGCTGAGTGAACAGTCTTAGTGTCAAAGTTAATAAGCCTTCGACATGGCTTGTTCTTATAGAATGTATAGGAGAAACAACTGGGATCTACAACGTATTATCGGACCCATGGTAACGCTCAGAAAAATGCTATTCTCGGTCAACCATCTGAAGAATGACAATGTCAATTTAAGACACTAAATCAAGGTACGCAATGATTGTTACACGCGAGTTATAAAACTAGAAAAATGCTGTAAAAATAAATACAACGTCCATTGTTCGCATCGCAACAGGGGGTTGACAACAAGTCGTATATTTATGGTGACAACTGAATCCTTTTATTTCGAGTTCAATGTCAGCCGCAGAGATAATGCGCACAATTGAAAAATATGACGTTTTTGTACGTTAACGTAATCCAATATTTACCAATGGTTACGAAACGTTGTTAGTGTTACCTTCAAACAACTTTTTGTAGCACATGCTACGACGTAGACCTTACGTAGACATATCGGGTTTCACAATAAGACCTTGATAATATGTAATCTTCAACCAATATATGAGTTTCCTCATTTGTTTATGTTATACAATATAACAATAACTAATTTGTTTCTTACACCGCTTAAGCTTCTATATAACTGTTAGTATACGTAATCGTAGAACAAAGAAAGTACTAATTAATTACTATTGTATTGTTTGTGGTCTAATTTGTACTCAATTGTCGATGCAAATTCAAAAGAATTGCTACGGCATTGTTCATAAAATTTCAAACGTTATGATGCTTTTAGAACGTGAACTACGCGGCAATAAAATAAATTGTGTTTATTGTTTAAAGCATTTCATGTTATTGCGGAAGCGTCCAGTGATGTTATGAAAATGGTGCTAAATACCTTACAAAAATTCTAGGAATAGAAACAAAATATGTTATTTCATAAGGTTTTCATTTATTTTACTATATGCACGCAACTATCTAAATGCGCAAGAGATTTTATAACGTGTATTCGTAACGCACTCTCAGCTGTAGCCAAATTCTATACATGTAAACAAAATATACATTCTGGCTCTACGTCAAACTGTGACGTAGAATTAATCTTAAGTCTTACTTGATTTTAGTATCGAATAGCCAAAAATATCTATTCATAAATATAAATTTTATTTTACTATTTTTTTATTTCAGTTTGAATACGTTAGCTACTGAGTTACCAAAGTTTTCATCACGTAGGTATATTATATTGAAATAATTTTTTTTCTGCAATTAATAACTAAAAATAAATCAGTTGATCAGTCACCTACCCATATGGTATTTGGACTAGAAAGGTTAATCGTTGTTTTTACATAAAAATAACAATTTAAACACAGTAAGGTTAGTTCTAGGAAACGATTCTCAATGTCATCAATATCATGTTACTGGCATTGAAAGCTCGTTATCGACAAGGGCAGTTGCTACCCGCCACTTAACTTCAGTGTCAATATTACGTCACAAGCGATTCTTGGCGGGCAACCTCCTGATGGGAAATTAATACCCTATACTCAACGGCTCACTATCAAGGTCTCGTCCTTAACAGTCGCGGCCTCAAAGGATCAACAGTCCTTCGGAAAATTGACACTCGCATCATATGTCATGACAGAAATGAGTTCGAGGGGCATCCTTGACGTCGATCGAAGGTCGCGTAGGTATCCAAGTGACCGTGATAAGGCTACAGTAAAAGCAAGGATCAGTATATCAGCCAACATAACATAGCCGTACTTTATATATGCACAATTATACGTAACACGTAGCTATGAACATTTTGTTTAATAAATATCACAGTGATTACTAGAAAATTATATAATTAATACAAGTAAATGAGCCTGTGGGCTCGACCTTTGAAGTTCCACCTATGATCATTATCGTTACAACTACCCACACATTGTCTGAAACTTCAAGTGAAGGTCTTCAATCGCTGTGTTAGTAGTAATATTCCCATGGAATTGGTTTGCATCGACCATGACGTATTGGCGTCTAATCAACGGGAGAGAAAGAGAGAAGAGTCTTGCTCTTTTGCCCTCATCATTTCATCGTGGTCGTATCTGGGTGTTTTTCAATGGTATTATTTGTACGAGACATGGACCCACCTACGCCTTTGGTTTTGTCTCCCTCACAAAGATAATAATCGTCTGTTTGCATCTATACCATCCCACGCAACTATCAGTTTACCTGACCTTTGTATTTTACCACTTTAGTACAACGTTTAATGCTAATGGAATAAATAACTCTAAAATCGCATTTACGCTCTTGAAATTGAAAAGCTCACTTCGTTCGATATCACATCGTTCTTGGATCAAAAATAAACTGATTGCAAACAGCCATCTACCTACGCGAATAGATTATACCATGCCATGCTATACTCTGGTTTTTATTTGAAATGAAATTTTACGAAAACTCGCCACGCTTAAAACGTGAGGAACACGTGTCGCCACGGGTGGCGTTGGGATCGATTTATTGACAATATGTTACATATGAGTGGCAGAGTCAGATGCCTCTTCTCGTGAACGGAGTAAACTTATTACTGTAGGACTTAGGTAAGTCACGTCTAAAACATTTAAAGAAATATAGAAAAAAATCTGTTTATATTAAAACCAATTACCACATCCACTCGTATGACGAAACATCTTTTGAGAACGGCTAGACCGATTTGGTTGATTTGTTTTTCGTTGTGTTTGTCAGGACAAGAGTTGTATGAAGATAAATTTTTTAGTCCGCTGAAAAAGTTGGTAATTTTGAAGGTATTTTTATATGAAAAAAAATCAGAGAAAACGCGTGGCACAGCTAGTAAGAAATAAAATTAAGAGCGTCACAGAATTGTAAATATAAATCGCAACATTTTTCTTTTGGCACACCCAGTCGCGACTGAAATCCTAAATGATGTTATTATTTGGCGCCAAACGTAAATAAATGTCGGTAGAGTTGTCGTCGATAAACCGCGAGTCGAGCGCTGGTAATGATCTTCCATTAGATCACTATGCCAAGATTTTCACACGCGTCCAAAAGTACCGGATATTACGTTTTTTTCTGTATCATAGCATTTAAATTGTTTTTTTGAAGTCGAGCCCGGATGCGCGAAGCCGATCTTTACTCGAGATTTATTAACTTTGCAAACAATAAATGTCACAACGTTTGCGAAAATAACATAGTGCAGTTAGTGTTACGCAATATTGAGGAGAAATAACATCACAGAGATTTTCTGATGCTTTGTGAATACTTACTGTTCAGATTGAGTTTTTTGTGAGAAATTTGTGTAGGACAGAACACGTCCCAGTGGATTTGTTTGTACGCCTTTACCGCACTATCGAAAAACTTTAATAGAAAACACAGTCGAAAAGTGCGTAGTTTGATTATCCCGATGAAAAAAGTGCAATTATTCTTTAAAGAAATCCATAAATCAGGAGAACACGAAAAATAAAAATATTCCATCCATATCGCTTGCCAAGTTTAAATGAATCTTGTAATTATAAAGATTTGCAGTGTTTGTCCAACAAACGAGCATTTAATAACTAAAAAAATGTTGTATAAAAATAACTTTACGAAAATAAGAACGTTGGAGACAAAAACTTATTAATCACTAGAGATGCGTGGAGTGGAAGTGACAATGCTTTACACGTACCTACTAAAGCATTGTTTGGCACGCCAGCTCATCTCTTGTGTTATTTTCTAGGGCTATTCAACCATGCAGTGGGCAGATTGACGTGGAACGTTCCGCCAAAAATATCTCGTACCATGCGGCGGTTCTGTGTCGCAATAATAATGTTTTCGACGGTTTTCATTCATAAACTAAACTAATCTTCAGTAGGTAACCGTAACAAGTGGGCAGATGTAAACAAAAGTGTTTTCGGTAACTCTATTTCATAGAAAAATAACCAAATACGACGAAATGTGAATTATTAAAATATGTTCACTGACAATATTTTCAACAAAGATAAATGAAATAATGATCGGGTTACACGCCGAAGGGCGTGGGTTTAAATCTCAACAAAGAGCTTGAGCTGCCGGTGAACAAAAACATAGTGAGTATACTTAGGGTACTCAACTGGCTAGCTACCACCCTCAATTAGAAAATGTACCGCCAAGCATCTTACGGAGTGTTCCGTCAGCCTCATTTGACAGTTCTATTCCAGACTGGGCGTGATCTTCATCTTTGGCCACACTGTCACTTAACATCAAGTGAGCTATGGGCAAACACCTAGCTATCCTTAAAAACAAAATCATCGCAGATTTCTCTCAATTTCATAGCACACACGTAATATAATGTACAGATTTAGTAAATATTAATTTAAACAGTTTTTATTTTGTTTGCAGTAATTAAGAATTAGTCATTAGTTTCAACTCATTAACATGGAGAGCCGTCAAATAACGAGTGAGTTGGTCCGTGACGCGCTCCGTAGGACATTAACTATGCGCGAGCGTCACTCGAGAGACTAATGAATGAACTGGCTCAGCGAGAGCCAATCTGCGCAAGCAGACGTACATAATCGCACAACGTTACTGAATTTCAAGGTCTTACAAATAATATTGCAAAAGAAAATGATCACAAAAGTGTGTAGTTTCTGTTTATTGTAATAAAAAAGCTTTTTTTTCGAATTGGTGGAACTCGGAAACTTTAATTTTGACAAACTGTACAGTACAACATAATTTTGAAAATTCTTAAATAAAACCGAGAAAACTATTACATAAACTAATTTTTCGTCAAACTAATTTTTACAAAAAAGATATCATAAAGAAACCTTAGCATGATAGAGTACTTTTTTGTACCAGGCTGGCCGGTAACCATACGCTACTTACTGAAAAAAGTAAGATAAAAATAAATGGATATAGCAGGTTTTACAGGTAAACGTGCTTCACCCTAATCAGCATCACCGCTAAACATCAGGGATAATGTGGTCGAACACAAAGCTATTTCTAATAAAACAGCAAAAAAAAACATCTTTATTATACATTCAGTCGGCACAACTGCGGCCTACACATGCATTCAATCATGAACATATTAAGAAGCATGTTAATTTAATCACCTTTATTTTATCATAAGTAAACACATGCAGCTTCATTAACTGGACCTTCTCTTAAGCTTTGTTCTGTTTGTTACAGATAAATCAAAATAACTTCCAAAATGAGGGACGAGCGCGCCGGCCTCTCACGTGTTCGGATCGCTGTCATCGGCAGCTCTCGAGTCGGAAAATCAGGTAACACGAACAAAATTCTGTAAAAAAAAACATCACGTGCCTGATACCGCCCGTCTCTACGGTTGTAGACAACAGCCTGCTCTAGCTTTGAGTATCACGTTGGGTGCTATACGACCCATCTCTAAAAATGTCAGCCATTATCTCTCAGATCCAATAGCAAAATTATTTTTATTTCTAGCTTGCTTCTAGCACTTTTATTGTATTTCAACATAGTTCGGCCTTTTCCATTACTCATACGGTTAATCTCTAAATCTCAGAGGATTGTTTTAACCTCAATATAATTCTGATCACAGACATTATTCGCGCTGAAAGAACGCATAATTGACTGTATGTAAACAAAGTTTGCATTTAGATGACTGAATATCAAGAGCACGGCCTAGTTTCTATTACATAAACCGCGAGCAGGCCAACATCCCAGTGACCGAGTGATGTAATATTTAACAGCATTCCGATGATCTTGAGATCAACCAACGAGTATAAAAGATTTAAAAGCAGCATGATTAGGATACTACTAAAATTTTGAATTACAATATTATTCTAAATGTTTATAGTACCCTAATCAATATAGTAAATCCTTAATTTTTACGCAGTACCAGTTATTTTGCCGCCAATCAGTAGTGTATAAACTTTACTGTGTTCCTGTTCACTGCAGTTAGCGAAATTACAGGGCTGTCGAGACTAACAATCGAAAGTCATGAGCACTAAAGCAGCGATGCCGTAGACTTTGTTTTGCTACTCAGAGTTCTGTGTATCGCCGCAATGGTCATAGACATGCGTTATCTCTTACCATAAGGAGAGCATATCGTTCCTTTCATTACTTTTACATGAAAACATTTAAAAAATATTGTCCTCATAAAATTATGCTTGTCAATGTTTTTTTAAATTATTTAAGTTCATAAGCTCTTTCAGCTATTCTCACTCAATTAAACATTTCAATATCTAATTCGACATTTTATTGTTACAGCGCTGGTCGTGCGCTACTTAACAAGGCGCTACATTGGGGAATATCACTCGAATACAGGTCAGCACCTTCACTTTCTGACGTTATTTATTTATTCAGACTTCACCTATCGTAAAAAGTTTACCTAATCTCGATTATCTTTTCAGATCTCCTGTACAGACAGATCGTTACGATAAATGGAACGTCAGTGGAGTTAGAAGTCATAGATGTGTCCGGCTCCAACTTAGACAAATTTCCTACTGAACAGGTAATTACATTTTTTTTAAATAAAAAAGTTACAAATATGTCAGCTTGTGGTTTGATGCGAACACGTGTTCACGTAACACGTGTTTGTCGTTATTGTAATGTTCCGTGCTATCAGGTTAATGCGGTAATTTTCCTAGTTCTCATTTTTAATACTTTGATCAAGACGAGTATTAAGTTAAAAGTTTCATCACAAACGATGTACAAAATAATTTCAAGAAGTAACTCTATTTACAAAATAGATCATCTTTAACAACACTAAATCATAACTAAACAAACACTTGCCGAAAGAAAATGGCACTTTACACGGAGCATTAGCGATCCAACGCAACATAAAAAAGTCAACATGCTCTCATAAATTGTAACCTTCTCTTTACTTTTCTAAATGACCGCTCAGTTTCAAAGGAGTCCTAAAATAACAGCAATATTAAAGTACTATCCCTGTGTCGACATGGGTATGTAGGTTAGTAGGTACAATGGAGATGGTCTGCGGGTGGGCAGTGAGCGGACCTTGTTCCCTTCCCAACGAACTTCACCTTCACGGAATTAAAAACATAAACATTACAAACGTTCGACCTTTCGTTCTCTAAACAATAATAAGTTCATTAAATCAGGAGAATGTATAGGATTCTATTAAAATAACAAGGCTGCGTTTTATAGAGTACCAATCGAATGATGTGTACGATGCGGTTTACGTTTCTTTTATCGTCTCCTTGATATGGGTTAGTATTATTTAAAGATGCTTACAAAATAAATCACGCATCACTTATGGTTTTCATAAAATCGATTTTACTGTCCTGCTCGTGAAATATCGCTTTCAGAACGCAGTATAATAGATCACTTCATATTTGTAACGTAGGATCATCATAAAAGTTTGATTGCTCCTGAACCCGAAACCTGAATGCAGTAAATGCTGGTACAGTCTGAGTTAACTCTTCCGCAAACAAACCGCTGCATGGCTGAGACGATTTTACGTTCGTACAAATGGGTTAATCGAGACTAGTATGATGCTATTGACGTGGAATGGCTCTAGCATCGCTCCAGTGACCTGCAACGATCTCTGACTCAGTGTTTACAGCGAGCGCCGCCGCAGGAATACGCGATACTTCACACCAGTGCTCGTATTCCAAACATTTGTTTAGAATACGAATTACGTACCAAATCGATATTTGAGTGGTAATTGTGGTTGTGATGGTCACCAGTCACCATCCGGTTTGCGTTGTGTCCTATACGAAGCAATTCATGGAAATATACATAGTTAATCAATCAGAAAAACATTCAGACTAAATAATGTGTACTTGACTACCCTATTACTTCATTTGGTAGGGCGTGGGTAGAATTCCCACACAGGACAAACATTTGTGTAACGATCGTGGATGTTTGTTCAATGTCTGGGTATTTTTCTTTTACGTAAAAGTAATGAGACGATCGAGACGCTCTCCTCATGATAAGAGATAACGCATGTCTATGAGCACTGCAGCCATACACATTACTTTTGTGTAGTAAAACAAAGTTCAGGGTTATGTAATTCATTTACGTATTCACTAATATTGTATATAAGAAACGAGATATATATATATACATATAATTATGCACTTTGAAATATAGATATATATAATTACTGAACGAAAATACATTAAAATACTTCTTCGTTTCTGGCTTCGCAGCTTGTGTATTTGCCTGTGTCAAGCATTTAGTTATTTTCGAGTATATCATGAAAAAAATACAAGTTTTGGACACTATGGGGCTACAAGATTTTTCCGGCATTTTCACCAAGACTGCGTACGCTATCTCGTTTGTTCCTGGTTGAACTACGAACTGTCACTATCAATGTCATTGTCACGAGAGCCGTGGGCGGTGGGCAAGAGTGCAAAACGTGGTTGATGTTGTCACTTGGTACGTAAATTACGGAAGCATTGCTGTTAGCCCAGTCGGGCTAGAATTTAAAATTGTATAATCAGCATCCCGCGACCGTAGGACTTTAAATATTGGTTCAAAAGAAAAAGTCGTAGAGATCAAAATGGTTGGTATCCTTGTTCGGTTTCTTTCCAAATAGGCTCTAAAGTCAATATTAAATTAGATTTTCTAATAGTTACATACTGCCCTATTTTTCCCAGCTTAATTAAATAAATATCGGTCAGACAAAAAATGAGCAAAGAACTAAATGTTGAAAATCGAATAATGATCAACTTTAATCATGATGATTATTCTCGAAATTTTAAAAATGGTCAAGTTATTAACGAAATACGTTTAGTCCCTTGAAACCAAGATGGCAGCTAAAGTCGGGTTGGTCGCCATTTTGAATTTAGACTCCCACTGACCCCCCCTAAATGCTGATGCAATAAATAATTAATGCAATGCCTTCTGTCGTCTAACCCGACTGGGCTAGTGGTGGTCCTAGGACCTACAAGATAGCCGAACGCTACAGTAGGAATGAGTGATGTATATTTATGTTACAATATCATAGCAAGATCATTCTATCATACATTATACGTCCTCTTTTTAATACATTTTGCTTCAAAAATGTTCTCCAACATTAAAAAAATAATTTGTAAAAAAACATTTTGTAAAACTGACTCTAAAGTGGGCGTTGCGATGAATGAGCGAAACTCTTTATATACACATTAAATGTAGTAGATAGGTACACATTTATTATACAAATTAAGAAGTATGCCTACCTAATTAACATTTAATCAACGGCCCACATTCCTGACCATTGGAAATTTATGCATGCCAGTGCTAAAATGTTAAAAATACAAGAACGTAATTAATTTATAAACCACAGATCTCTACGGTTGATGCTTTATTATGCTCGTGTACCAACCGGATTATTTCTTCACCATTGCTTTGTGTAACATAAAAGTAACTTATTCACGGTCAAAGAAGCCTAACTAAAACCAACCCACTTTTCAATTTTGTGCCTAAATCCCGTATTGGGAAACCTTTTGTCAACAAAGCTATGTGACTTAAGTTGCTCAACTCTGTTTGCCATGTGACATATTTATTCACTGCGCAATAAGGCTTATATGATACTTTAGCCAATATTTTATATTTACATTACAATATAATACAATAGATGCTTCTGATTTCTGATATTTAATTAAATCAATAAGTACGGTTTACACCGATTAACACTAATGATAAATTTGACAAATCACTCACAATTCAATAGAATTCAATTTTTTTTTTCAGATTTGATAAAAATAACTTCAAAATGACAAACAAAAATAAATTATGTCAAATATAAACATACATCCAACAATAATGAAAAAAATAATTATAAATAGATTAAGTACCAATCTAAAAGCTATCGATGGGGGAAACAAAATGCCAAAATACTTGCTCCAGTGCCGCGTTGTATGGTAAAATAGACACCGGGATTTTGGTCCTAATCAATCAGATGAAATGACAATTCTTTGTTAAAAAAACTATTTAATTAAAAAGTTGTTAAAATATATTTTGTTTTGCTTTCGATACCCATAGTTCTAAGCTTTCAACTCCATAAGGTTCAATGATGTACCTTCAGGATATTTGCGTCTTTTGAGGGATTTTGCTACCCTTCGTTTTAAACATAGATTTATACCAACAACAAGCCCGGATTTTTGTACCTATCCTTATAGTTAACGAGTGTATTGATCGGTTTGACTTCAATTTTCCTTAGCAATGACCGTAGCAATCAGCCGGCGTGGCGTGGGAGCGTCCGTGAACGCGAGGGCTAATTTTAAGCAAGAATGTTGGCTCAAACGTCGTAATTAATCGCGTACATTCTTCCCCGTCTAGTCTTTTTTATATGACTATACAGGAATATGCCGTTGACGAAAATATTTGACATGCTTTGCTGCGCTAAAATTTATTTTTCACAGCATAAATCATCTCTTTGAACGAAAGATTCTAATCTATTAGCATTGCATCGTTAAATAGTTTAAAATAACAAATAATAAAAGTCTTCATGTTTTGTATGCTGTCAGAAAAATTCCTGTTAACATCGTGGGTATTAGTCATATCTTATTATTTTAAATCATATTTTTACGAGAGGATGTTTTATTGTTACAGATTCAATGGGCTGATGCTTGCTTGCTGGTGTACGCAGTGACGGATCGGAGTAGTTTTGAATATGCCACTGAGGTCCTAAATGCACTGAAACGAGCCCCTGCGAGCAGCAGTCCGGCCCACGGACCCGCTGGTGCCGCAGCCCCCATGCCCCTAGCCCTACTGGGAAATAAAACCGACTTGGATCACTTGAGACAGGTAAATAAACATAGTAATATGTAAAAGTAATTTCACATTACACATAAAAAAAAACAATATACTCAGATGTGCTGACGTTAATCAATTCGGAAGAACTTGTATAATTTTGATAATGAGTACTTCGTTTATTCAATAACTATCCATAAAAACGTTATCTCTTACTATCACGAGTGCGTCTCGTTCGTCTCAGTACTTTGACATGGGAACAATACTGATATGTAAAACATACAATTTGAATTTTTTTATGAGAAATTTATTTTAATGAACAGTTTGTTCGACTGTAGTGCCAGATAAGTGGAGTCAAGTAATTTATTTGAATGCTTGATAATCTAGATATTTCACCACAGCTCACTTGACATTTTTTTTATAATTAAAACACCCAGTTTAGAATAGAAATTGCTCTTACGCGAGGCTACTGGAACACACCGTAAGATGCTTAGCGGCAGATTTTCAATTTGAGGGTGGTAGCTAGACAACTGTGTACTAGAAAGTATCCCACTATCACGCCTCCACGCCTATGGTTTCTTTACTATATTTTAATTCACCGGCAGCTCAAGCTCATTGTTGAGGTTTGAACGCATGTTCTTCAGCGTGCAAGCCGACCACGCTAACCACTGTACTATCATCGCTTCAAAAATAGTTTTAGACACGGGTATTCCTAGTGAGGATTTCTTAGTGATGTCTTTTTCTTGATACTAATGAAATGGAATAGATAAAATACGTCAAACGACTTTTTCTCGTGGTATCATATAACACAATGTTTGGCCTCCAAATCAACTGGATTATAATTATATATATACGTAGGCGCTGTCGACAATTTTACTCGTAAGTGGGTCACTACAGTAAAGTTATTTTTTTTTATTTGAATAAGTTATAAATGTCTCAATAAAATTTTATTAAGGATGTAGCGCGACGTACACCGCCCACTTGATTTTCCAATACCAAAATCATTTTGTATGATTGAGTAAGTTTTGATTACGAAAGCAAATTATGCCATGTAATGTAATGGAATATTTTATCTGCGAGTTTCTACTCCAAATCAATTTATATCATCACGCAAAATTGAGTTGATGTTACATAAAATGTGTCGTGTGAAAATTTTATTCTGAAATATATCCAGAAAAGCACCTAAGACATGAGTTTCTTTTGTTTAATCAAAGATAACGTACACTTGTTTGTAAAACATCCTAAAAGTTAATTCAAAAGTTTTCATTTTCAGCTGAACTTTGTTCACAAATTGACATTATTTTTATAGGTCCATTTGTCCATATTTCACAACATGATAAGATACAATGCGTAGGAAGTCGGAAAACTGTTTTGCAATTTCAATTTTCGTTTGGATATAGTGGTTACTATATGACTGAAGCTTACTATAATTTATTATTAGTAACTGCACCCAAAAATAGCATTCTCATATAAAATTTGACATAGAAAGCTAATATTTTTGAAGTAAAACTTCTTTAGCCGCGTTTAGCGATTTTGGTACGAGCAAAACTTATGGGCTCGCGTCCCCGCCACTAATGTGACGTGATTTAAGTTTTCACTCTTATCGGCAGTCTGTCATGATTGCCTATATTTTTTAAGTACTTGCGCTTAATTAACCTACCCGGAGTTTTAAGACGCGTTTATTTGTATGTTCTCTACAGTTTCACTGTTCTTAAATTATATTTCGATTTGCTTTGGATTGTTTAAAATATAATCAGTCAATACATGTGTCAAATAAAGAAAAACAGGAAAAGATGTAAAACACGATCACTTTTGCGTCGACCAGTGGTCTATAAAATACACTCATTCTGTATTGATTAAGTAGGTACAAGTAGGTTTCAAACACAAGCGCTATTGGACGTGCAAACTGAAGTAGATATTGACGTCAATATTCCATTGCTAGCTTACACAATGGCTATACAGCCACGGAAGAATGTCAGCTCATGTCTGATAACGACAATTGTAGTTTATTGTCTTACCCAAACAACGTTGTAATCTCAATACTTTCAAACTACTACATGTTCGTTGGTAAGCGTAAAATTTAAAACGGCTTAACCAAATTAGTTGAATCTTTTTTTTAATGGTTGTGATATTTCAAATGAGGTATATTTATATGCGACGGCAGAGGCCGAGCTCTACCGCGCCGGGTTCGAAGTACCGGACTTTCAACTAGTTAAAAAATAAATACCACAATTCACACATTGCCATCTAACCTCAAATTAAACAAAAAACTAGAATAAATATATTTTTTTAAACTAAACAAATAAATATTCGTCTAAGTTCCGTGCCTAAAAACCACTGAAACAAACCTCTTGTAATCATTGTAAGGAGAATAAAACACTTCTACGAATTCTCGAGTTGAGGGTCTGAGGGAGTCATCTTGCTTGTTCATCCACTTACCCCTGACCCTGTTATGTGACGCAACACGCCTCAGGCAGCCAGATTTAGAAAGTTTGCTTTGAATTTGTAATTAAAGCTAACAGAGTTCTCTTCTCTTGATGTCGAGCTTTGATCATTCCAAACTCGCGGTTCGGGAACAGTTTCGGGGTCTTTCCAAAAACAAACTAGATCGTCGAGTAAAACAATCGTACTTTGTAATGTACTTAAAATTTTAAGCCGTTTAAACTATTTCAAGGACTTTTTCTAACTCACTTGACGTGTAGTTTTATATAATAGTAGTAGCACAGCACTTATTATTATAGGGAAAAATATGATCTGATTCCCCTATATGTTATACAATTGAACGGTCACGATAAGAATACTGTTTCATGGTATCATTCCAAAAACCCGAATAAATCGGTTCG
The DNA here is from genome assembly GCA_905404145.2 of Biston betularia. Taxonomy (NCBI): domain Eukaryota; kingdom Metazoa; phylum Arthropoda; class Insecta; order Lepidoptera; family Geometridae; genus Biston; species Biston betularia. The sequence continues at coordinate 4,440,856 of FR989863.1, forward strand.
ACTTATCTGTCATTGTGCGAAAGGCTAAACAGACGATTTAGCTACCTGAGTAGGTTTACCCCGATATGAATAATTACGGTATCTTCAAGTTGCGAGTGAATTGATTAGGTACTTCTTAACAAGAGTTCTCTATCCTAGACCGCATCTATGCTTGACATCAGGCAAGATGCAAACTAAAAAAATAATAATCTTGCTACGTTTAAATGATGAGCACGTACATATAGATTTCTATTCATTCATTCATCTGTGACTTTCCTTGTTAACAGGTGACAACAAAGGAAGGGCAAGCGATGAGCGCAGCGCACGGCGCTTCCTTCAGCGAAGCCAGCGTGGCTGATAACTCGGGAGATCTGTACAGATGTGTGGACCGCTTGCTAGCCGAGGTGCGCACTCCGCAGCGTACGAGAAAATTCTCCGTCACCAAAATGCTAGGATCTTTGATTGGTAAGCATACATTTTAACATAATGATGCATTTACTCTTAAAACAAAAATAGGTACGTAATAAGTAACCGAGTATTTCTTAATTCTGAAATAAGAACCCATATTTCACAGTAGTTTATTTTATTAATTTGGCTACTTATAAGCTATTAAACATGAATAGGTTTAAAAAAAAGTTTCTGTACCATGACTGTGCATGACCCATAAATAATCGCATCACTATAGGCACCTATAACATAATTATTTTATATGTGACATATTATTTCATTGACATTTTCATTGTATTGACATATGTTATGATTTTGATATTTTTAAATATGAACGGAAGAATGACCTGTAACTGTGGTGTTATTAATACAAGATTTGTATTTGTAACTAAACCAAACATTAAAATACATCATCGACACCAGACACGAAACAATTGATGATAATATCGTACTTTTGCTTGCTTCAGGTGGAGCCAGTAATAACCAGACGAACCGCAGCGGATCGATGGTGGCGTGCCCACGCGTGCCCGCACCGTCGCGACCTCCGCTGGCCGCGGCCGCGCCCTGACCGGCTGCAGCGCCCGCGCACCGCTCGCGCTGATGCCTTGCCGGCGCCGCCTGGCTCGTCTGTCTGCCTGTGCCCGCCCGCTTCAACCCACACCACATCTCTACTACCATTCTGTAGACTACGATCTTCATCACTACTTTGATAAGAAACTACAACTACAAATCCAACCTGAAGACTGTTAGGTATTATCTCAAATTACACAAGAAGTATTTTATATACCTAGATACCGTTGAGATCATTGTAGCCCTGATACGTGTATATTGGATCAAAGAATCCTTTAGTTTGGTGGAACCGATAATCATGGCGTTGTGAAGTCGTTCATATAGTCGCGGTGACAGTGAAGTTTACTCATACCTATTACAAAGAACTCTTACCAAAGAGAAGACCTAGTCATTAAGTGTAGTTAACGTTAGTGCAACAAATTAGATTGCAAATGCTTTTTAGCAAAGTGATGTTATTGCAATCTTTAGAGTAATATTATGTTGATGTTTAGATGACAATAAGTATTCTGTGTCTAACATGTTACTCTAGTCTGTACCAAGGTGTTTGAGACGATAGCAGAAAAATAAGACCTTTATTCGTCGCAATAGGGACTAGATTTTGACGCACGCGAGATTATACTTGTGACCCTTACAGCTCTCAATGTCTAGTAAGAAAACACTCATAATGATAGTTATAAATACCTACAGAAAAAGGACCTAAAACGCACCATACATAATCTCGAATACGTTGGAATAAAGCTCCTGCTTTGTAACAGCAAATGTTAGAAAGCAAAGACACCTAACATTCTGATAATATGAGACCAATTTAGATAGAATTCATTATCATTATATTTATTAAAGTTTCATATATGTATATATATACCTATATAAAATCATTAGACCTATTCATTCTGTTGCCATAGAGAAGTTGAAACATATTTGTGAGACTGTCGAAGAATTATACACAATAATTGTAATACGCAATTATATTTGCATCGTCACAACTTCACATGAGTAAGATATCTCTAGATAATGGTTATATATAATTACTATGTACAATGTTATTGTATTATATATGAACGCACATAATAATATAGATAGACATTACCTATATAAGTAAATACTTCGTACAATTTGCTACTTTTTCACAGTATTATAGACTTACTTTGGAATACGTATGGAATATATTAGAATGATATCGATTTTGCTGTATCCTTAACTAAAAAAACTTGTTAGCTCTAAATTGTTTCATATCACTTTTTACATATGGAAATGAAGAAACTTTTCTACTAATGTTAGTCCTACCGGATTATTTCATTGTAAAGAGTAAAGGTACAACAGAATCGAATTCTTGCTCTAGCAAAATAGCTTTTATACGGACTTTGATAAAACAAATTAATACAATTTTCATTATTCTATAAATTAAATGTTCTTCAAAATAATGATACAGAAATAATATATATGTTGATAACATCAACTTGTTAATATGTTATGATTATACAATATATGTGTTTAATAATTACGAACATACAAAATATATTATATGTAAAATATCTTAGTCATTTCTAGTCATAGGTTTAAGGGGCTGTGAAAAGACATGATTTTCAGCAAGATTAAATTTTGGAGAAAGTGAGTTTAGCAAAAGATGGTTACCAAAAATATTATTCTGTTACGTAAATGTTTACCAAAGATGTTAAGCGTTTCAATTTTTAATTTGTATTTTCAAAGTATATGAAATTCCATAGATATATTTATTGATATGAGTTCGATATTTGATGGATTTCTTTGAAATGTGTATATAGCGTAAATTAGCCACGAAGACTAAAGAGAAGTCGGAACTGATTGGGATAAGATGTAAATAGCACATAATTGATTTAGCTTTAATTAAAATAAATGAACCTTTATAAATGTTTTTGTTTCTTATTTATCACTTCATGGTTGTAAAACAACCACGCATACCTCATACACCATACCTATTCTGTGATGGAACTGCCAGAAGCTCGAAAGCGACATTGTTTTAATATGGTCGATGTTTAAAAAACTAATGAAACAATATGATTTCACTTTTATTGTGCCATCAGTAGTATGCGCTGCCCTAGTGAGTTTTACTCGATAGAAGCAATCTGTCTTTAAGGCGCGATTAAATTTATTTCTTCCCAATAAACGTGCTCCATCGTAGACCTCAACTTTGTTCCACATCAGAAAATAGCGCGAACGCAAAAAAAAATAACATAGATCAACGCAATGTATGTACTGTAGTAGGTAAGCATCTAAACTATTTATTACTTATTTATTTATTTAGACAAATACGGCAATCGCCAATTACAATAGTCTTAAAATATATATCATAATTATTATTTTAGGTTAGGTTAATAAAACATTCATTGCAAATGTCATAGTATTAGAATTAAAATCACATAATCATCATCATCATTTCAGCCGTAGGACGTCCACTGCTGGACATAGGCCTCCCCCATTGACTTCCATAAAGACCGGTTGGAAGCGGCTCGCATCCAGCGCGTTCCTGCGGTCTTTACTAGGTCGTCTGTCCACCTTGTGGGTGGACGTCCTACGCTGCGCTTGCCGGTCCGTTATCACATAATAGTTAGACATTTCTACATTTTTTTTTTTAATCAAATATAATAAGAATTGTGTAAATAATAGTAATAACAATAATAATTTACCAGAAATCCAAGTCACACTGACACAGAAATTACCATTCATCATCATCATCCATCATATGATAAATACATACATAATTAATAAGTACCATTGAGTAATCCGAATCAGCCCAGTTTTTATAATTTCGTTCCTTCCTTCCTTCGAATGGTAAGGCTGTATTACACGACGCGGGCCAAGTGCGGGTTGGCAGACTTCACATACCTTCGATCTTTACTTGCCGATTACATTAATTAACTTGTATGTATCTGGTAAATAAAGTAATTTTATTAGAATTGGCAGTATTGTACATGCTATGTCACGATGATTTTATGTAAACTAATACGAAAATCGAGTAACACCACCGCTATTAGAAAGATATTGTTTGTTATCTTGATCAATATAACCTTAATATTCCGCAGATGGGTAATGATGAGATTACACTATATTTATAACCTTTCATTTCTACGAACATACCTACATTTTCTAGTGCCACGAAACACACAACAACAGGTAAGACTATCACCAAGGACCTGCTTGCATAAAATTATAAGTATCAGAACATTAAAAAATGGAACTTGCATTGTTTTTAATTTTAAAGTAAAATTATTTTCATACGAAAACTAACATTTCAAATTTAGAAGTAGGTAAAGCTTTCTTTCTCCTTCTTTAGGGTCTAAGGCAAAACGAGCCGATTATAATGTTTTAGATAATTATATCAGCTGGTGGTGGATGGAAGCGAAAAGCCGAAGATCGGGCTGAGTGGCGTGTCTTGGGAGAGGCCTATGTCCAGCAGTGGACTAGTGTAGGCTGATGATGATGATCATTTAGGTACCTACTTCTCGAGCACGAAATGATACCATGTACCTAATAAAACAAAAGGAGTTTTGGCGGGAACGCGGAAAGAGTCGTGTCGCCCCGTTGTATTTTTTTCCAAAACTAGTGTTTTGTCGAGTGCTTATGCATAAAAATGGTGGTGTTTTATTCATAAAGTGCCGAATCACAAGCGCGAGTGTGGGAAAATGATATAATGTGGTGAAACATGACTTTTCGTGTTGCTTCCAAAACTCCATCGAAGCTTTATAGTAAAGTCACCACTACTTTACTATAGCATGACTGGACTTGACTGACACGGATTGTACTTGACCAAGACTGGACTTTGACTATAACTTTATCTACGAGGACACTTATTTAACTTTTGAAAGCTGAAAATATATAAATACTTGACACTGGCAAATGCTAAAACGCGACGCCAAAACCAAAGAAAAAAATAATAAAACAAAAGCTCAATTGAATTAATAATTGTACATATTTTGTTTTGTTATAACGGTATCATTGTATTAAAACCCTATTCAAATAAATAAAAGATTTTAAAAAAACCTGAAATGTATGGGAAAGCTGATTTGTGCTGCGAATATTGAGAACGCCATCTCATAGTAGTAGGTAGTTACGTGCAATGATGAGTACAATGACCTCATTTCGACTTAGATGTTCCGTACAAGCCTGTATACAGGCAAAATTTCAAGTTAATACCAAGATTACAAATTTAAAATGGTTTTCTAACATGTTATTAACGTTGGCAACAAAACAACAAATGAAGCTATCAAAGTGTATGTGAAAATTAAATGTAAGCAATTCGAAGACCAATTTCGAATCTGCCGCGCAACACCTAATCGTGTGTTCTGCTAACTTCGCTTGAGAGCCAGTTCTATTCCAGGCTAGGTATGTTTTCTATCTTCGACCACGCCGAGACATAACATTATGCGATCTGTGGTTAAGCTATAAAAATATTTTTTTACTAGTAAAACAAATGCTCGCTCACAGACTAATGAAAGTCTAGACTAAATCTATAAGCTTAGCTATAATATTATCATAGCTATTGTCTGTATGTCTAGAACAAACAGCATTAATATTTATAATTAACATCATGGTTAGAAAACCTCGTTATCTCACTTGCCAAATGTTACGATGCCTAATTGGTCGATAAATCGAGTGCGAAATGATGAACGCCGATGTTTTTATCTGCCAGTGGTTCAGTTAGCCCAGTTGCTGAAAAGCCACATAAATCTTATTTAGATTAGGATGGTTTCTCATTGTTGTAGTGAATAAAAAGGCAGGTATCTGATATCTAAGTAAAATACTAGACAAATGCGAGGAAGACTCGCGATAGAGGTAGGTATCAATCACAGAAATCGAATCTGGAAGGTGTTTAACAATGAAAGCCCCCGAACATCGCTCTGACGAAAAGACAAGTCGGATTGAAGTAAAACTTTTTTTTGACGCTCTGTTATTTCAAAGCAAATGTAGATTTGTTATTGCAAAAAAATATGATTTTATATTACAAATTAATTTCGGATTTTAATCGTTACTTGAGTCTTAGTAACATAACTCAAGGCCTTCCATTTCATGGTTCTACCTCAAAACAAACAAACTTCTAACCAACGGGAAATACTCTACAGGTTTTGGTCTTTTGGTTTTACTTGGTCTTGACGGACAGACAGACAAAGAAGCGATCCTGTAAGGAATCCTAAGGGTAACACAATGTTGGAAAAATCTCCGACGAGTCTTATATAAGTATCACACTAGGAAGAAAATTACCTATGTCAAATCCGATAGAACTTAAACGGTCGGGAAAATGAAAATTGTAAAAACAAAAATCTGCATAAAAGCAACTTTTGTACGACTTTCATATAGCACTTCGCCTCTTTCATTATTTTCTAAGCGCGAGAATGGAAAATTTGAATTCGCAAATGTGAATACCTCTTTAAAAGTAACACACTCAGGATCACGATCATAGAAGAGTCAATGAACCCTGCTCCATTTAAGGCAGAATCGTGAAATAAATTTTCAAAGCGTTACACCTAACAACTTATTTCCATTGGAAATATCGATGCGCATGCCGTTATTTATAAGTATATGCTAAAATCGTCCCGGTCATTTCGACGTACGATATTTAGAACTAGCGCTAACCTAATTATCAGCTGACAAGCGTTTATAATCGAGTTTTTATTTCGCCGGCACACGCGTGGACGGAACAAACGGAATAAATCAGAACGGGACAATGAGCGCGCGGAGATGAGAGGGGTGCGCACCCCAGCTGCGTGCCGCGATCGATCGTGGACCAGTCGACGCTGCACTATCAATACACCATCAAACGTCACGGACGTGTCGTTCTGCGGTTGAGTTTTCTTTAATTGGAATGTTATAGTTGTTTCTGGAGATGGAAGGGCGACGGACGTGGGATGGAGTGCCGGTGGGGGAGTCCCACTCGCCACCGCAGTCGGTGCCGGGGCGGAGGACACCCCTGGGCGCCGTGGGGCTTGGCGGGTTCTACATGCAGGGCGGGCAGCCACCGCCGGCGCCGCTTCACTGCTACCCCACCGACGAGAACCAGCCGGAGCCCGGGACCAGTTACGCTCAAAGGTGAGCCTTTTTTTGTCAACATTGCAGTCTTACTGTATTTTCCCGTATTTTAACAATAACTTAGTTTTGTTTTTTCCGCTTGGCTGTCACTTTTCCTGCTCGTATTGATGTGGATTTCTTACATGCGTGGTTGTATTTTTTATATTTGTCTAGAATTCGTTGCTCTTTTATACTTCAATGATACCTCATAACATTTGCGAATTAGAAAGTACCGATCAGAATGTCATTCGTGCGTTATGCTTTCTTTTAATCCACTGAACTGCTACTAAGCATGGGTTACAAATACTATACAGACCCCAAAAAGGCTGTACAAACTGTCTGTATATACGTATACTTAAAATATCAACCATATAGGTATTTGGTAAATCTTTTATTGGTTATTGTCACTTGTACTGCATATATTTAGCCCAATGAATCCCACTTCTGGGCAAAGGCTTTCCCTTAACATCAGTAATATAACTGATAAAAAGTTTCGTTGTATCAATTACGTAGGTACAATTAAGTACTTTAAGTACAGTAGTAGTTTGTAGGTACATATTAAGTAATTTAAACTGTATTAAAAATGTATTTGATATCGATCCTAACAGATTTTACCAAGCACCATGCATTTAGTCCACATGTTCTCTCCAAGGGGCGGCAAACAATTCAATTCAAGTGCAACACGGCCATCTGTGCACAATAGAACATAACAATAACTCACAAATCTACTCCCATAGACCAAATGGCAAGGTTCAAAAAAATAATGACTGAAAAATGCATAAGTTTGTAAATCTGACGAATATTTACATTCCCATGAAATCAAATCAAATAATTAAGCAAGAATGTAGGTATATTAATAGGTCTTACATCAATTTTGTATTCAGTCTGCAAGCAGACGTGCAAAAAATAATGACATTTTCAGTAATTATTTTTTTATTATTCTTTATCTTCAAATATAATCTGTACTATATATAGGTACTTTTGTCTCTGTTAGCAAACAAGCTTAGCTTCAATATGCGAAAACTGTTAAATGGTGTTAAGAAAGTATTATAGTTTAGTAATTAAAATATTTTTCACGTTGTATGTTTTCCAAATAAAATAAAATAAAATAAAAATAAAAATTATTTATTAGAAAAATTCATGAACTCCTTAAAAGGAGCTAATCCGTCAAACATTTTTTAAAATTTATTTCCATTAAGAATTTTGATGTCATCAGGATGTCATCGCAGGTGAAATGTCTTCAAATCCAAAATGAAAAGATCCTTCTACTGAAGGGTCATATTTATATCTTTCCTGTTATTATGATCCTATTTTTTTTTTTACATTTACTGGCTAGATGTTTGACCCTAGCTCACCTAATGTTAAATGACGGTGTGCTCAAAACTTCTAAGGAAGGATCCTATTTATGTGGGTCCATATTAAGCCACAATACTGAAGGCAGAAGGGCTTAAATAAATCTACTTACCTCACTGATTTGAACCTAGTCCATAATTATGTTTGTCACTGGGTCTTAATCGCGCACAAAATTCTATGGAATTAATTTTCAAAACAAAACAAAACAAAATATTTTAAAGAATTTTGTGCGCGATTAAGATCCAGGGATAAACGTAATTATGTGTTCAAGACGCGAAAGTTTAAAAATGACTAGGTCAGTCCTTCCGTATGATAAACCTATTTACCTCACTGATCTGGACCGAGGTCGGTATATAATGCACTCCTTTACAATGATAAGTCAATTTAATAAAATTCATACGATACCAAGATTTAACAGTCCCCCAATTTGTCCCTTTTCAGTCGTCCTCGGTTAAAGTCGTACAATACCATGTACATTGTTTTTATCCATCCACTTGTTTCGCTCTCCCTTGATTCACCCTTATCTGAATCGAAATAGGGGTTAAAAATAAAGCTGAATAATAATGATTTTAATACGAAATAGGGTACGTAAAGTGACTTTCCAAGAAACTTGAAACTAATAAGATTCCTGATAATTAAACAACTCTTCATATATCTATAATAATCTATATACATAATATATATACGAAAACTAATCTAAACCGCTGGCAATGGGAATCGTTACCAAATGTTGCCCTCATTACAACTTCAAATGGCAATGCTCACACTGTGCACAAAGCGGAACGGCAGTTTTTCAATCCGTATAATATCTTCTTACTTCTGGTATATTCTAGGTTTTGTTGAAAAGAAAATTTGGATTTTTTTTTTTTTAATAACCTTCAATACGATTTTGTATTTTAGGCCCATTTTCGTGTTCCGTATGAATACAATTCCAAGTGCAATAAATGTATCGATTGATTTAAAATACGGTTAATTATGAAAATTGAATTACGAATATCCACAAATAAAGGTTACAAAAAAATTATACCCAGTGTTATTCGAGATGATTTAAGGATTTAAAGAAAGAAATTCATAATATGTACCTGATAATATTAAACATCTTTTTTGGGCAGTTGTGTGAAAATAAATAACGATGTGTTTTTAAAATTTCAGGCCATTAAATGAAAGTAAATCGAAGCATAAGATGCGGCAAGGAAAAACTGTGCGATTGAATATTAATGCTAGAGAAAGAAGGCGTATGCACGATTTGGTAAGTTTAAAAAGCTAACATAATTATCTACATCAACATTTAAAAAGACCATGTAATGTTATTGAGTTGAATGAATATTACTTTCTTATTAGATAGGAGGAGAGTGGCTTATATTTATCATCTTAAACATCTTCAAAAGAATCCAAGAACTAAAGAGTGAAAACCAGTGCAGATTTTCACGTATTAGTCCAAATCTTGCGAAAGCACTTCATTCAAAACACACACTAACTCTGTGTATGACACATTTTAGTAAACACGCTCGTACTAGGAATCATAACGTACACGTGTGCCACAATTAAGTCTGTGACACATTTGTGCCACAATTAAGTCTGTGGCACACTTGGTACATGTAAGATTAGCTAAACATATATAAATCTAAAAACTTCAACACGAGAACAAATCTGTCCTTCGTGTTTTGGCAACCTGCCACTTTTGAATGAATCATCGCTGTCCCCAGTCGAATTAGTTATTACTGAATTGATCGACCACCTAAACTTATGCCATAATAAAAATAATATCTAGAAATAAGAAAGGAAAGTTTTTAAATCACCTGGCTGACAGAAAGTGTCGAGTGCATATCTAAGGTGCTTGATTAATATTTGAGTAACGCATTACGTCTAACACATCATAATTATCGCTGCATAACATTTACCATTCCGGATATTCCTTCTCTTACAACACACGTACCTAATTAAAAATAGAATGTTAGAGGGAGCCATTACTTTGAATTTGGAAGGCAAGCTGTCCCGAAAAAGCTGTTACAGAGTTTTTTTTTTTTTTTTTTATTTTATTATTATACGCTCCACAGACGCTGGGGTCCGTGACCTTTGTCAACTTTAGTTACAAAATTTTTTTTTTTTTTTTTTTTTACAATTTTACATTACAAAAAGAGGAGAGGTTAGTAGGATCTTAATCTAAGGTTAAAGTAGGTACTAGATTGTGTGTATACCGCGAGCAGACCAGCGACCCGCAAGCAGCACCCGATCACGAGTATGACGCATGTGCCAGCCATCGCCCTCCTCAACCATATCTGAGGGAAGAGAGCGACCCGACACACGACGCCGCCGCAAGAAGGAGCCTTCGATGGTGAGCATGAATGCTCGAGGCATACACACAATCCTTATTTCTATTTACATGAGTTTTCGTTTGAAATCGCCTCCTCCCGACTCAAGGCCTCCATCACCGCCGTGTTCCGATCTTTGATGGCCATCTGCAAATTATATTCTTTGATGGTCTTCGGTGACGCAGCCGACGCACGACGCACGAACCGACAGATAGCATCGTCTTCAGTATTGTCGGCGTAGTAGACGAAGGTCCCGGTGTGCCGTGATACTGCGACGACCGCATGCGACACGCTCTCGTGCAGCTTTATTTTTGGCTTGGTCTTTATGGCGATTACCGACTCGTACGTTAACCCCTGAGCTTCATGGATGGTAAGAGTGCGCGACCCCGTGCCTCCCCCATACCCTAGGCTGATGAGGGTTTCCTTTTCTTCTTGAGTGTGCACTAAGAAAAGTGTGTTGGGAAGGGTGATGGGTATTTGCGCTCCCTTGTACCGTCTGTGCTCAAGGGATTTAATACGGGGAGCTGAGGAATATATACCGGAGTATATTTCCCTCAGCGCGTACGCGACGTCCATTGGGTTTCTATGTGTGCAAAGCAACTCCTGACTGATGTTTGTGACCAGGTTTGGGCGATGGTACCTCATTTCGAAGATATTTTCTCTGTCGATATAAGGTAATTGATTGACGTCTCCGACAAGGACAAGTTCGCTAGCACCAGACAGCCGTGCAGCCATTACTATGGCTCCAAAATGGTTCATAAGGGCTTCATCCACCAAAAGGCGGCTGAAGCTATTTCTACCAAAACCATTTACGAGGGAGGAAGCCATGGTTCGCACCCTGGTTTTTACCAGGTCACCTATTCTGTGCGATAGTTTCTCCCTCAGATCTTTTGCTGCTTCTGTTGTTGTGGTGATGATAGCGTCCCTGTCGACATCGAAATGTCTGATCACCCATGTTGTCTTTCCACACCCTGGAACTCCGTTGACCCATTGCATCTTTGGCACCACCCAGTTGTCCCAATTTGCCTCGACATCTGAGTTCCCTTCGATAGTCTTAGCCATCTCGAGGATCCTGTCATCCAGCATTATCTTGGTGCACTTGGCGGTGACTACGATTGGGTCATTCGATGGTATCGCGTATTTTGGTCTTCCTGTTCGCTCCGTCTCGGCTTCATCTAGTGCCACAAAGCCACTTTCTGCACTGTAAGCTGCCATATATTGTCCTTTCATGGTTCCCCTGATAACCTGGGAAGTGGCGTTGTCGTATATGGCAGCTTCCGCCTCCTCAAGTCCCTGTTTTAGTAGACTTTCACTTCCTAGTCTGAAGGACTGCAGGATGTTATCGCAGTTCCTGAGATTGACTTTTCTTATCGCTCTCAATGTGGCTAGGAATTCGAGGAAAGCATTTTTCGCGTGGCCCTGTGGCCCCGATGCCAGGATGTATTGGGGTGAATCGACCTGCCCCATGTCGGCTCTCGTCCGTGCTGCCTGAGTTTGTGAAGCTGCTCTCGGGGCCACTAATGTTGGGAGGGGTGGTGATTTGGGTTTGATTCGGAACAAGCTCTGTGCTGCTGCACTAAAAGCTGTTGCGAAAGCCGCTACATGGTCTTCTCTTTCGTTTCGGCTACCACCCGAAAGAGCTGCGGCCCTCTCGGCTGCTGCTTTTTGTTGTACCCTTTCCGAGCCGGATTGAGTGGTCGAACTTGGAACGGGATGTCCCCAGCTGTCTGTTGCGCTAGTGTTGTCGTGTGTTGGAGCCTTGAGAAAACTTAAGTTTTCTCCCCTGTCTTCGTACACAACCACCTCATGATATTCAGAGGCTTTAGTGCAACCCAGCCGGTCTGCGACTTCCGCTTTCGAGAATTCTACCATCATCGCATCCACGCTTATTACCCGGGGCGTGCTGTCTGCTTTTCTGCTCAGATACTCAAGTAGCGACCCAGCTTGCGCGAAAGGTGATTGTGCCGCCCAATCGAACAGTGCAATCGTTTTGTTTTTCGATCGCACTAGTCGAAATCGGTGGCCACCTACCTCGCACTCTGGCATGGCGTCGTAGGATTTTCGCTTCATGGTTACTTTGGCGGTATTCCCGTTGAGCAGACAAGCTAGTCCAGGCGATAGGCGAACGCGTTTCTGGCTCCGGGCTAGGCAAAAGCCTATTCCGAACCTTTCTTTGTTGCTGTCCATAAAGAGAGCCACACCCCGAATCCTAACTCCCGGCACTCCGCTTTCTGCGTTTTCCAAAAGATGGTGTATGGATATGCTTTTTGGGGAAGTTTCTGTGCCGGGGGTCACGCTCCGTGTGGCGTTTATAGACTGTGTGTTTGTTGAGGAGGAGGAGGGGGTTTGGAGTGGGGTGACAGTTTGACGTGGAGGGATGGTTGGTAGTGGGAGAATGGTTTGAAGTGAGGAGACTGTTTGGAGGGGGGGGAGCGTGGAATTTCTTCTGGCCGCTGTGCGGAAGGACCTTTCTACAAAAGACAGAAAATGTGGTCTACTTTCTGGATCTCCTAGAATGTTGTGAAGATCCGAGGCCACAAGCTTTCTATCTATCTGCGTTTCGAGGTCCTGTCGTGCAGCCATGAATCTGGGACAGTCGATGAGCACATGCCAGACCGTCTCAGGCACATCAGGATCGCACTCGCATCCAGGACTGTTCTTGAGCTTAAATCTGTACAGATATTCGGCAATTCCTCCGTGTCCCGTTAAAGCTTGTACCTGAAAGGGAGTCAACTTAGTGGCTCGCGTCAACCTATATGCGTTTGCAATATCAGGGAGGAACATCTGTGTGACTCTACCTTTATCCGAGGTTTCATACCGGTCCTGCCACTTCCGGATAGATTCCTCACGGATTTTCCTTTTGACGTAGGACAGGGGGATCTCCTCGTAGTCTCTGGAGGCGCCAGTGAGTGCCGCCGATTTTGCGAGTTCATCAGCTCTCTCATTACCGATAGTGCCCACATGCGCCCTCAGCCAGAAAAGACGAAGAGATGTCCCTTTTGCAGTTATCATTCCAATGTTTTCCTTTATACTCTTTGCCAGAGGGTGACTCGTTACAGAGTTTTGGCGCGGAGAAATCATATCGCCGTATTATACGTATTATTTTCCACAACTTGTGTTTTTTTTAGTGTTTATGCATAAAAATAGTTTTCTTAATAAAGTTGGTGATTTACGCGCGTAAGTATAAGAAAGTAAAATAATGTTGGGAATCATGACTTTTCGTGTTGTTGTCCTCCATCGAGGCTAGTAATAAAGCCACAACTATTGTACTAGGGCATGACTGGACTAAACTATAACTTAGTATATGTGACTTTGACAGTGACTTAAACTTAGCTTGATTTTTCCTAAAATACTTAAAAACATCGATTTGACATTCAAAAACAGTAACAGCACACCTACTAAGAACGTCTATAGACGATATATTGTCTATACTAGCCTTGCCTTATCACGACTAAGTTACTGTACGCTTTCTAAGAAATTAATTATTTAATATTACAAGCTTTTATTTTACATGCCGTTATTTAGAAATATGGGTGTATTGCATGTTTAATAATAATTATGTCTTACAAGCTGAATTAGAACAACTTTCGCTCGTAGTTGAAATTTATCACACTGGTTCAGTTCGGATGACAATATATTTGTCTGGCGAGCATGTCTTGATTCTACACCCATGGTTGGCTTCGTACGATGAAATTTCTCAACAGTCAACAGCCAAGACATTATTATTATAATTCATTTTGATTTCCCGTTTTAAACTGCACCATTACCCGGTTGCGGGCTTATTACACGTAGTAGGCCTGATATAGGCGTCCGATGAAACCCAGCTTAATTCATAGTGAAATAAAACCGTTAAAAATAACTGAAAGCTATTTTTACATTGAGCCCGGCACGAGTTAATAAAAAAACTGGATTTAAAATTAAATCACTCAATGCTATAAATCTATTCTAAGATTATTATATTCGTAGGTGTCGAACGGAGATGACGTCATGATTTGTTATTATTTCAGAATGACGCACTGGACGAGCTGCGCGGGGTAATTCCGTACGCGCACTCGCCATCTGTCCGCAAGCTTTCCAAGATTGCAACGCTACTACTGGCTAAGAACTACATCATGATGCAAGCCAGCGCTCTCGAGGAACTCAGGAGGTAAAAATCATTAATATCAATGTACTTAAATACTTAGTATTGAGGTAAGAAAAAGTATACTTACGTACATGTTGTACCTACCTGAGAATCTAGCATGACAATTTGTAAATAATCTTTCGTCATGTTTTCGATAATAAAATGTATATTACCAAATTTCACTTGAAATACAATTTAGGTGTCTTCAAATCGAGAGTTAAAAGGTTTCTTCTAGGTTGGCGTTATCCATCATAAACCTCATTCTGCTTTACCTCAATCGCAAACCTATTTAAAAAAAATGTTTAATGAAATATGGCAGCCTTTCTATGTTAGTTTCTGTTTACGATTACCGGGGGCGCTTATCCAATTTGTCATATAATTTGGTATCGTAAACGCTTCGCAATTTACCCTGCTAAACTTTCAGAACCAATTTTAAGCATATAGAAAGAAAAAAGAAAGAAAATTATTATATACAGATTGAAAATGATTCTTTTAGAGAATATTTTTACAACTTTAATCAGATCTCTCTTAATAATACTGACTTACTTATTTCTTTGTGAGTAAATATAAGAACCGGTTCAAAAAAAGTTTTCAGAAAATGTTTGCATTTTGTTAATAAATATGAAATAGGTACATAATTATGCTCAGTTTTCTTGTTACATAAGTACATTTAGTACAAGAAAGTAAATTTATGTATTTTATATACCGAAAGAAAAACCACAAAATACAAATAGAAAATAAACTTTATACATACAGTTTAATTCTAACTCTTTAACATTTACATTACCAATACAAAATCTGGTCTCAAGAATTTTGTTTTCAATTTAAGGTTAGTGGCATACCTGCAAGGAACGATGACTGCGGCGGGCATCGTCCCACCCCCAGGGTTTGATATAGCTGGTCTTCCCGCCGCAGCCAAGCTCCTGGGACACGCGCCGTTGGGCCCGCCTCCACCTCCCGACCCGCCTTCCTGAGGCCTAGTTAAGGAGGAACCTTTCAACCGCGATCCTAGTGAAACATTCTCGGCTTTCAACTACGAGTAGCAGCGGTGATGACTGTTTGAATATTTTCAGCTCACTTTTATCTGTCCATGTGTAACGTTAAGCATTTTTTTTCTATTTTAGTCGAGATGTGTATATTCGAAAAACGCTATGCAATACGAAACACACTTTGTTATGTAACGCTATATAGTGTACCTACCTATAAACTTATAGTCAAAACTTATAACCGGTAAAAAGTGATTTAAACTGATTTTTACAGTCACAATTAATTTTGACCGGTGGGGGCATTAGTCAAAACGCATTAGCTTAAAGAAGGTAGTGAAAATTTCCAAGAATAACATCCAACTTTTAAATAAATATTGTGGAGATTTAGGCGTGAAAGTGTGTTCTCACTCTACACACCAGCTCTTTGCAGTTACATACTTTTGATATTATAATAAAATTTACTTTGGTAGTTTACAGGTAATAGATTTGCATGATGTCCTAAGTCTACCTAAAGAGATAGTCCTCAGTGTATAGAGTTTCTATTTATCTGAATTTTGACTAATTTTCCTAGTTCAAAGAACCGGTTATGAGTTTTAACTCGTTCAATTACATAAGAGAATTGTTGTAGACTTTATAACTACCGTCAGTAGCCAATAAGGATATAAACAATTATTATGAAAAATGCCAACGTCGATGATCATCGTTGTGAAACTTGAGCTATTGGCATTTACTAGGTGATAGATCTTCTTAGCAGAAGGATGACTAGTTAGGTACTTTAGAGACGTTAACACGAAAATTGCACGCATCTAAATAGCATTCTTCCCTTAGTACCATGAAGAAGATATATTTTGAACGACAGAACAGCTATATATATACAGATTTTGTTTTACTTAAGCGGGAACCGGCTATCTTCACATGCGAGGCGCGCAGCGGTCAGTAGTGCAAAGCAAGTAAAGACCACGCGCACGTTATCCTCTGCTTTGATTCCTTGAAGAAGGTGGTGGCCTTTTTCAAGGAGTGAATGAACATGTGACCGAAACTATAGTCGGAGTAAAAAAATGTCATAAATAATAAAAAGCATAAGTAAAATAAAATGTGTCAAAACTGTGTGTGTTTCTATAGTAAAATAGATACATATATATACAGTTTAGCAAACGTTCGTACAGCGTGCAATTTTTGTTAGAAATATCTTTAGCTATATTTTTTCTTTTGTATGTGATATTTTAGTAGGTACATACGTTGTCATTCCGTGTGTACAATTTTTAAAGATTTACCGATCAGTATTATTGGGTAGTAAAGATAGGCCAATGATGGACAATTCATTTCTAAGATTTGTTGTGCCAAAACAGTTTTCTTGAAAACGTATTGGTTCTGACAAAGCTATGAAATATATTTAAATTTAATTAGTATAGAATATTAAATAGTATAGAGCAGTGGTTCCCAAAGTCGACTAAATCACGATTCACTAAATAAAAACTTCGGGGCTCACTGCTTGGTTGTCATGTATAAAAAAGGGGCATATTTACATGAATGAAGCTGATGAACTGTTGATGAATTGAAAAAGAAAACGTTCAGTTCTAATCAAAGGTTTTAATACTTTATATGAATACTAGCTGCACCCCGCAGTGTTACCTGATACATCTTGCAGGGATAAAAAGTAGAGTATGTGTTAATCCAGGGTGTCAGCTACCTCCATACCAAATTCCATCAAAATTGGTCCAACCATTTAATCGTGAAAAAGTAACAAACATACAAATACACACACAAACTTTCGCCTTTATTATATCAGTGTGACAAGCATTGCTATTTCCAACAAGATTAGTATAGATCGTTCGTCGCATGTTTCAAGGCCCATTCAATATTCTTTTGCGTCTCACTGGTGGATCGCGACCCGTACTTTGGGAACTGCTAGTACCTATAGAGTATTAATTATAATAAAGTCAGCCATAGAATAAGGTTAAGTTTAGAAATTAAAATTGAATAACTAGAAATATTATCTCTAAAAGTATAGATATTATGAATGACGGAGGGAACTGTGAATCCATGTGCCAAATGAAGTAGATTAGATATTGTACCTTTATTATCTAGGTACTTATTTTATATTTATTATAATGTAGAGAGTCATTATTTTGTGATTTCAAAAACATACTTATGTTAGGTACGTAATAATTTATTAATGAATGTCCAACAAGTGATAACAGATGTAAAATAAAGCCCAATTCTTGTATTTGATCAAATATATCTGTAAGATATTGTAAGTAGACTAAAAACTTTACTGATCTATTTTGTAGTGATAAAAGCTCAGTGTTCAGTGCGCTCGGACTGCATGCCTATGGGTGTAGGTTCAAAGCGCAACAATGAGCTTGAGCTGTCGGTGAAAGATAACATCTAGAAGAAACCATAGGATGATGGATAGGATGGATAGGATAGGTATAGGATAGGATAGGATGGGTTCTTTCTAGTACTCGGATAACTATCACCCTCAAGTTGAAAATGTGTCCCAATATAATTTACGTTTGATTCAGGCCGCCTCATTTGAGAGTCCATTCCATTCTAAGGTAGGCACCTAAATGATAAATACACCTAGCCTAGAATGGAACTGACTCTCAAGTGAGGCAGTCAGAATACACTTAAAAAAGAAAGATGCTTAGAAATGGTCCTGAGGCAGTTTACGCCACACATCACAGATCAAGCCTGCAGTTAGACTTTTTTTTATTTGTGAGTCTATTTGGATCGTGTAGCCCACAATCACCAAAAACAAAGAACTAATGTTTTTACAACATTTTTTTAAAATAACTATCTTTGCTGGCGCAGCGACTCAAAAGGTATCTTGAACATCAATACTAAACACTCTTTCTCGATCTTGACCTACTTTATGCCAAGTATTGATTCCCACCTCAGATATTTAGTTATTTAGTTAGTAGATTATAGTTATAGTTGGGACGATAGTCGAGACTTTTGCCTTCCGGTAGTCCGATATACGCCCTTTTAATGGCTATCTTCCTCCATCCTTTTGAGATACCCAAACCAGCAGAGCCTATGGGATTTTATCCAGCTTTCCAATCTCTAGGTTTTTACGGAACCTCCATCGACAGTCTTACTCCTAGACAGATCCAGAATTTTAAAAAATCTTATGTTTGATAATTATGATATATTTAAGTACTGCTGCTTGTGAAATCACTTACGTCCTTTTGAACATTTTTTTAAATACATGATTAGGTATTATAGTTCTGTTATAAGCAATTTTGTGATTTTAAATTAGTAACTTATGCTATAATAAATATATACAATATATTCTGTAACAAATACAGTATGTATTTAAAATATTATAATATAATAAGATCTCTGATAACATAGTTTTTTATGTGCTCAAATGAAGTAGCTATTGTACTATAAAATAAATATGATAAATCGGTAATTGCATCTTTAGAAATTAGATACTCACTAATTACTATTATTTAAATACAAAAAAAAATGTATGTAACCATACATTCTTACAGGAGTAAGAAATGTAAGGTTACTATAATTAAGATATTACGTAAATATGTACGTACATAAATATATTGCTGATTATTATCGCATTTTACGATTCAGAGGTGAGTGCGATTCCAATCAATTTATTATGCAAACATTTGATTAAATATTTGTAGATGTTAGGTGTCTTTGCAAGTTCACATAGAATGTGCATGCCCCTAAAATATATAGGTACAGAATATGGGAAGAAATAGAGGGTGCAATTAATTTTATAGTTTTATTGAATTCAACGCGCAATTTGGTTATACATATACCTACCCAAAGAAGATTTTTATACAGGAAAATCATGTTTTATTTCCTACTAACGATCCGCCCCGGCTTCGCACGAGTACAATGTAAATACTAATGTGGCGCCTATGCATACATATAAATATTCCTCTTGAATTACTTGGAAACCACATTAAAATCCGTTAAAGACCTAAGACTACAGACGGCGGGAAGCGACTGTGTTTTATACATACATATGTAGAGATGTTTTATATCCCATTATATATTTTTTCAAAAAACGTCATTTTCTTCAAGTGTTTTTACTAAAAATAGTGATGTTTCATACAAGAGGAGGATTTACATAAGTGTGGGAACATGATATACCTAATGTGATGACATACGATATTTTTCTGTTGCTTACAAAACTCCTTCAGAGCTTCTAGTAAAGTTGCCAGTACTAGGTATTTTGTGTGACTTTGGCTGTGAATAAAACTGACTCCATTTAGCTTTATAGTGAGAATCAAAGTGCACTCATGCCTAAAACTTGGCAATTTATGATGTTAACACCAATACTTTAAAAAGTAAACACTCGAAAAAAAAATATATACAGCAAAGTGTATTTTACACGTTTGCGCTAAAACTTTCCTAAATAATTAGGTACCTAAGTAGTTGTAAATGTCACCGAATGTGTTAATTTATATCGGCTTTTTACAAATACAATCAATCGATGTTTTACATTGCTGGCTGTAGATACTGATTGTATTATGTATACGTCTTATAGGTGTAGATACTAATCGCTCATTATTTAAAATTAATTTATCTATATAGTCGTTTCTGCTATTGACCATGCAGATGTAATAATACGGAAACTAAATTATTGTTTACCTTCATAAGATTCGTGATGTGAGATAGAATTGTACCTAATTTTAAGTCAGTGTATAAAATTAAATTGTATGAATCTTCGTCGCATAATTATTTTGACTACATTTCAAACTAAGTGTTAACAGGTTCCTTCTAGGTAAGCGTGCTCTAACCTAGATCACGCCGTTATTTAACATCAAGCAGACAATTAACGTACGACAGGAAAATATATGAAAGTGGAGCAATGCCCCTGACAGGAGAAAATTAAAAGTGTTTATTTGATGCATTTGACTATCGCTTACGTATGAACTACATTATTTTTCATTGAACAATCTTTACGATTGTTCAAATAATCTCTAGTTCTTTTTTAAGTAGGTATAATTATGTCTTCATGAATATACCTATTTGCAATTGTAAATAGGTATATCTATAGGTATCTATCTTTACCAGACTTGCATATTGTTTAAAATTCATCCATAGTTTCATTGAAATTCAAAGTCTGCGTCTTTCTTATAGCGCAAGTTTTGTAGCTGGGCTTCAAAAAATATGTCATTTATTGCTTTTTCCGCAAATAACTTCTGAGTAGGTTCTAGCTTGTTAAGTTTTTCAGCCCAAACTCTAGCGATATGATAGTCTTCCTCTTTTACATTAGCTTCATTAACTTTAGAAAATTTTTGCTGGTTATCCGAATCTTCGTTACCAATCGAGATTTGGCAATCCATCGACATTTCTGGACTTTTCACCTCCGGAGTCGATATCAACGGGTCTGATGATTCTGAGTCCACGTCAGTCCACTCCTTTTTGTATATGTAATCATCACTAACCTCCTGTAACAATTAGAATGGGTTATAAAATAAACTTATTACGTTAAACCGCTGCTGATAGTCAAAATGGTCGCAATTAAATTCTTGGTTTTTTAAAGTAGCAACTGGAAATATACAAATAAAATATTATATCTACTAACAGAAACGACAATACAGGCAGAACACACAAAGTGCGAAGCCAAAAATAAAAAATGTAACGCTATCGCCATTTTAAGCCATAGACATGGAGGAAATTTCACAATCTGATTTGACATGATTGACGTAGCGTGGACGGTCGTATTGATCG
This sequence comes from Biston betularia, assembly GCA_905404145.2. NCBI lineage: Eukaryota > Metazoa > Arthropoda > Insecta > Lepidoptera > Geometridae > Biston > Biston betularia. Next base: position 4,462,377 of record FR989863.1, read on the forward strand.
TCTCACGTATGCGTTTATCTTTGCGATATTTGAACAAATAAACAATACTTATGTAAGTAAACTAACCTGTTGCACCGGTACTTCATAATCTAAGTGTTCAAAACCAGTACTTAAAAAGAGTAGTTCATGGTACACCCAACTTGCGGGCACGTAAACATTCTGGCCACCCGACGATTTAGACCTTATCACTTTTTTCCATTCTCTTCGAAAATTTGTTCTAAGGGAATTCAATTTCTTTCTCACATCAGATCTCGTGCAGCCAGGCCTAACACGCTTATAAATGTGTAGCAGATTATCCAGTGCTTTGTTTTTCTTTACTTTGTCTTTATATGCGTCGCAAGAACTGTTCCAAATTTCTGGGTGAGATTCCCATGTTTTTATGAATTGTTTTAAATGCTCTTTCATGTTATTGGAACAAGCACAGTCAACACTATTAGAATCCATTTGTTTTAAACCCCCAACATCCGCGTAAGTTCTAAATACAAAATAAAATAACAAAATGATTACCGCGAAGCACAAGCCGTGAGTCCGCGCACAGCGCACACAATAAAATTCAACAAATTATGACAATATTCCTACCTCCCTCTCCCCCGCCCGATAAGCCACGAATTCTATGCACAAAAGCGAGACAGATGCATGCAGGCAGGCAGGCGCGTCAGACTACTACAACTACAAGCTGCCGTACACACTGTACACATCGCAATCATGTAGGCATCGAACACAGAGTCTATCTCTCTCTATTGCAGGGGGAATTATTGGTAGCCATTTTTTTCTACAAAAAGTATAATTTTGGCGTTCTACTTGTTTCGCTCTTTAGTCTTTTTGGGCTTTGTGAGCCTTAGACATAACACGACGCTCTTTTTTTACAATTATGACTGTTTGTCATTTTGCACTTTTGACATTATACGACTAACGGAACCTTAGAAGATATAACGGAACAGAAAAAACGATGGAATATCTGACTAAAATAACTGGTCTCGCGTGATGCAACACGCACAGTTCCTTTAGCACAGAATAAATACTAAAGTTTTGTTGATGAAAAAAACTTTAGATAGATAGATATAACTCTTTATTGTGCACATCATAAATAGTAAAGAGTACAGAGAATAAAAAACCTTATTAACTAGTGCCACAAGTGGCGGCCTTATCGCTAACAGCGATCTCTTCCAGGCAACCAAGAAAAGAAAAATACGATAGAAAGCATAAGAAACAGACGGGAGATGTAACACTAATAAGAAATAAAAATAAAATAAAAACATATTATTAAGATTTTCTTTCTGTTTGGCTAAACCGCTTGTTCATCATCGTCACATATTTATCTCAGAAATTCGTAAAGTTAAGTTGTGACTAATTAAAAAGCTACTTTTTAAAAAGCAGAGTTGGATTTTTTTTCACTTTTAAAGTCTTTCACATGGTACCTACTTAAAAATAAAAAACTAAGTACCTATGAATCCTTACTTTTATTTTAAAGACACTTTTAACGAGTCATGAGAGAAGGTATAATTGAAAAAGAAATAAAAGACATTTTTCGATTTTTAGATACCTACGAAAGTAGGTAACAAAAAAAGGAACTACTTTGAATATTCTACCTCTACCTTCCCGAGAACTGTAAAATCCAAAAGCATCCAAACAAGTTACGTAAGTAGTTCTCGAGATTCACGTTAGATGGCTCTTCGCTTCCCATTATATTATGATCCCTATGCTCCTGAAACCTTTTTTTAGACCAAAAAAAAACTATGATATTAGAAGATCCACTATGGATTTTTCTATCTACACATACTATAAGTAATAAGAAACTATTATGACTGCACGGCTAAACCTCGAAACTCCAATTCTATGTTCAAAGATATCTTACCTATAGTAACTTAGGTGTACCTACCCAGCAAGATATTTCTTTAGACAAGTGTATTTTCATGATGACCGATGGGGCTGCAAAGTTTCAAAATTCACGAACCGGCAAGCGCAGCGTAGGACGTCCACCCACAAGGTGGACAGACGACCTAATAAAGACCGCAGGAACGCGCTGGAGGCGAGCCGCTTCCAACCGATCTTTATGGAAGTCAATGGGGGAGGCCTATGTCCAGCAGTGGACGTCCTACGGCTGAAATGATGATGATCATGATTTTTATCATAAGCGTCAGAACTCAAACACGATATTAATATAGACGTACAAAATATTCGTAAATAACAAAATGACATGCTTGTGTACCTATTTCTATTTGCAACGAAGGATAGGAGGAAAGTAGGTAAGCAATCGATTGCCCAATAGCCTTCTGGCCGACAGATTAGGTAATATTTCATATCAACTGGCACTGTTGCTGTGAGTCTTTTTAGGCTTAAATATGACGAAAACTAAGGAACCTTGTATTTTTGAACTGAAACGAAATGGGGCTATCCGTAACGATAGTACCTACTCACAAAGCCAAAAAACGGCCATTGTACTGTAGTTATCATTGTGAAGGATTTTTATTAGGTACGGGAAAAAATTTTAAGTCGCAAAAAAGGCAGCTTTTCCATACATTTAGTCGAGTGCAAATGACATTGTTGAAAATTCATTTAATTCAAGCATAGATAAATCATTACAATTGATAATAGCATACAACTAAACAAATATTTGATAACACCAAAGTTACAAGCCAAAAAAACATTAAACACAGCTATAACAATAATATCTAATATCTATTTATAAAAATAATGACAAAAAATAATAATAATCTGATAATAATGTACCTACATTTTTTTATACAACATTTTATTTTTCCCAAAAAGTACAATATTAGTGTTTTCAAATCAAGCGTAGGTACCTAAGAGGTTCCTTCTTGGTAAGCGTGTTTCATCCTAGACCTAAGCAAGATGTGGTCAAGCGCGAACCTATACAGTAGGTTTTTTTTTTATAGAAGACGAATTCGAGAAGAACGAATTTGAGAGTGTTGACCAATTCTAAAATACATAATTGTTCATTATTTATGACCAGTACTTTGCTTACTAAGCTTTATTCAGTTATCGTATTAATATCCACGTAGCTGTGTGTATCCCTAATTTGGCTTAATTGGCTTGAAGTATTGCTATAAAAATTGCCATAAGTACAAAAATAAGCAAATGACAAATATTTTTTAACAAAGATCGACAAACACCCGTATCAGCCCCACCCAACATAGTCTCCCGCCAGAATTCATCCTACAAAGTACGGTAATGTATGTATACTTACCTATCATACTTATACTGAACGTTGTTATTCAGCAGTGGAAGAAAATTGCTGCAGGTATCGTTTTAGCTTTAGCAGGATGAACAAGGAAGTCCACAATTGAAGAAAGAGTTCCTTTTTGAGCGGTACCTATCAAGACAGTAGAGCTAAATCGATACGAAAGTACCTTCAATTTACTGAAATATAATGAGGATGGAGTGGTAATGTGCCGTTATTTTACTTGTTCTGTAGTGAAAGAATAAAGTTAGCGTAAGGTCATGAAGCTCTTATGAAGTAAAGATTTTGTAATGGTTGTGAAGCAATGGCTAGTATTTTAAAACAGGTCACGATGTGGTGGAAGATCATATCAAACCTGACATAAGAACTGACTCTCAAGGGAGACTGGTAGAAAAAGTTAGATGCTTGACGGCAAATATTCAACTTGAGTATAGTAGCTATCAACCGCAGTACCAGTCTTGCTGCCGCGAAGCAGTAGTGTGAAAACAGGGATGTGTTCTGGTTTGAAAATTACTGGAGCTTGTGAAATCGCGGTTCTATTACTAAACACCGAATGTTTCAAAGTAATGAGCGCCAAAGTAGCAATGCCTCGGACTTTTATTTAATTTGTTGCCCATTCTGCAATGAAGACAGTACCTACTCAGGTCAACAATTTGTTGGTGACTTGATTATTTTATAACATAGCCGCTGTTCCCATCAATGAGATACGGGTAACAAAGCGTGGGATTGGATACAAAGGACACCTACACCTTACAAAAACACCTTGACAAAATACACCTTATTACCAATCTACTTTTCTAATTTAAGGAGAAATAAAGAAAAAGCTTTCTTTGTAAGACACTAGACACAACAACGGATAACTACAGACAAAACACACAAATAAAAAGAAAAAAAAAAAATAGATAGATAATAATTTCTACCGTGGCTGAGATAAGAGTTAACATAAAATGTCTGCCTATGTTACTGTTAGGTAAAATCCATCATAGTCCTCCAAACTTTTTCTGAAGAGCTGCGACATACCAACATACCATATATTGAATCAATATTATGCTTCTATTGACTTAGTTTCTAGAAGTTACAAATTTACTTTCTATGTGGACTTCGAAATAGATAAATTGAAAATAACGAGGGCGACCCTTACATCGAAAATATGATTACATAATATAGGAGCTACTCCGACTGTCAGGCAGACTTGTCATTATTTTCAAGAAATAAAGGACCCATCTGTTCGTATTTCAATCGCTTAAGTGTTTGTGCCATCTTCCGACGTCTATTTTGTTTTGTTTCATCCTATGGTTGTCTAGAAAAGATCGCTTTACTCGTTGCACTGGCTCCTATTTATTTATCTCGCATTAATACTTTGTACCTATTACGATAGGTACACTGCAGCTGGGTGCAAATGCTAGGGAATTAAATAAATAAATAATAAATATCGTAGGACATTACATACCAATACCCCAATACATACATACCATACCCCAAACTAAGCAGAGCTTGTGTGATGGAAGTCAGATAACTGATAGAATACATAAATACTTTTTTTTTGTAAATGCATACTTATAATACATACAGAGCACCCAGACATAGAACAAACGTTTGTTGATACATAAAATGTTTGTCCTGAGTTCTTAAGGCAGGTTTACTACCAGTGAGCCAACAGGGCTGCAAATTGTAATTGGTGCGTGAGTTAGGGCAACGCATAACACACCCGTGTGGTGATCCCCGTTCCTGCTCATTCCAGGTGCAAAGGCTGATCATTGCTGTCCAGCGCGGGAATGCTACCAGCCTAATGGACACCAGGTAGGTACATGCAGCAGGGTTTTTGTTTGACCTGTTGCTGATTTATCGTCAAAACTATGAATAATTAATATTAACTATTTAATTTAAGATACGTACAGTCGTACATGGTGTTGGTGTTCATAGATGGCAAAAATTTGTTTGTATGGAAATCGAACCACCTTAATTAAAGCCCATGAGGGTAAATTGTAAAAGCAGCATTATACTCGTAGAGTGATTTCCGTTTGGAATCTATGTAGTTTAAAGATATATATTTAAAGAAGTTTCATTGATTATATAAGCACATCAGTCAGCAGTGAAGTCTAATTATTTTCAAATAAGCGGCAGATCAATATTGAAATAAATCGACTTGATATCAACCAATTAATTTTCTATATTATCGTGAATGTATTTTCCCGTAACGTTGATGACAACCACAACACAGGCTTAGGGTGATAGCGCACTAGACCGTCTAGATCAGTATTGCAAATACCTTTTAAAGAAAACTGAGCCGAAGTAACAATGTAACAACATATAAGTTTTAAAACTTGGGCCCAATGCGGCACGAGCGTGACAGAAGGGAGGTAAGAAATTAACAACTTGTTCTTTTTAAAATCGTCTAATCACGTCACAGGCTTGGCACCGTCTGCCTCCCAAACCATAAGGAATGCTTACATTAAGTTCTCTTATACTTATAGGGAGCTGCTACTACTTATTAATCTAGTACAACATACAAACTATGAAGTAATCGTTAACACAGGCGCTGACAAGCGTAAGCTGCGCGCAAAGATAAATAATAAGTAGGTAAGTAAAATAATATAGGTACATGTATACTTGCACTCATGTTTTGTGGGAACATTCACAGATTGTTATCTGTACTAATGTACTTATGAAGGACAACGTTACAAAGGTATTTGTTTTCTTGCTTGTTTTTTGTACCGAACCACAGTCACCAAAGTATTCAGGAATACGCGGGTAGCAGAGAATGAGACAAAATGTTCTTATTGATTTATCACTAGGTGGTATTTTGGCATACCTAAATCATAACAAAGATCTATACGGATTTGATATTGGACTATTAGGAACAAAGCGTGGCGTGCTACAGTCATCCTGCTTTCAGAGAGTATGGAAATCGAACTTCGAGACTGGGATTACTCTTAACTGATAGGTGTTTATTGTATTATGTGGATCATGGATATGGTGATGGTAATCTACAGAAAATCCAAACGCTCAAGCACACTACCATACGGCAGTGTGCCCAGCATACTTTTTTTAATGTTTGACAGGCTAGGTGTTTGACCACAGCCCACCTGATATGTCGGTGTGGTCGACGATGGCAAATCACACCTAGTATGGACTGGAATTGGCACTCTACTATGGCTGCTGGAACACACCGTTTGCCTGGCGGCAAATGTTCACTTTTTTTTTATACAGAATAGGTTCGCGTTTGACCACACCCTGCCTAATGTTAAGCAGGATGCAGTCCAAGATGAAGCACGCTTACCTAGAAAAAAAACCTGTTTAGATTTGAAGACACCCAAATTGTACTTCGCGGGAAAAACAAACGCTGGCAGAGAGATAGCCAGCCGAGTACCTACTAGAAAATACGCTACCACCATGCTATGGTTTCCTCACGATGTATTCCTTCAGTCTCAGTCACAATTTATCCTGTTATAAAATAATATTATATGTACTTGGTGAGATTCAACTTTCAACTCAAACGGACGGGGCGGTATCGCGGGTCGATCTCTACCGTGAATCATCATTATACGTAGGTAGAGTATGTGCTTTGTTTCATTACGTAGAGTACACCGTCCGCAGAGCCCGATTATATGTATTTGAGTTATTTCAGGACGATGACAAGTGTCTATACGTTTAATATATGTTACATTATAATCACCTACTGAATTATACACATCATCATCATTTCATCGTCCACTCCTGGGCATAGGTTTCCTTTCATTGTCTTCCCTAAAGACGGTTTGGAAGCGGCTCGCATCCAGCATCCAGCAGTTTTATTCCCATCGGGGAACAAAACTTGTCTAGATATGAACCATCGCAGCTGCAGCCAGTGATTACAGGGCTATTGAGAGTGTTGAGACTAACCATCGAATGTCTCAAAGTCAATAACACCAATGCAGCGATGCAATGGATCTTGTTTTGTTACTTAACGTTCTGGGTTTAAAAAAAAATTTTTGAACCTGCTTTGTAGCTGCTATGTTGAGTTATTGCTAACAAACTAATAACCCCCGTTAAATTTACTTCCATATAGTAGAAGCAACAACTTTATCTCTATGACTTTTAAAATTTGTAAGCAAAAAATATCTGCGCTTTCATGAAAAAGCTTCGTTTACAGGATGACCTTACAAAAGTTTCATTACAAAACGGAACAGCTGATTTCTATCTCACGAGAGGTTATTAGCTAGTAACCGATGACTCTGTATGGACTGAGGTATGGATGTACCTCAATACTCAGTACCGACCCAAGACTTTGGCGGCAACTTCAAATAATTAAAGATTTGCAGGTAGTTACTTATGACAAACTATATAGGTACCATTTTATTAGTATCAACATCGATTAAGTATCGAGTGACACAATGAATGCTATAATTATAATTTTTTTTTTAGTTGTATCTTATGCTCTGTGTTCCGACGCTGTTTATCTATTATTATCTTTGGCGATTATAGCAAGGCTTTTGTAGCAAGTTTCATCTTCCATTTAAATTCATTCCATTGAAAATAACTTCACTCAGATAATATTATTACCTAGGTATATTTTATGGGACTTATTGTGCTCTAAATATACAGGGAAGCAATCGCAGTTCTTCAAAACAGATTAAATAGTAGTTACTTCGTCCTCAATGATGAATACAGCGCTCGGGAGGGTGGCGCGGTGCGAAATTTAATCTACCCCCGTCTGCCCCCCTAACCTCCCTACTCCCACTCTGTAGGTACACAGAGCTTCACATAATATACACACTGACTAATAATTTATTCACAATACTAGTCGTTGCGGCAGACAAATTGCTAATAACTATAGTAATCGAAATTGTGGCAGCTTAGTTGAGAGACCGTCTGGCTTCGAATCCGGAGGATCGAATTTCACAGTAATCACCTGCTTTTTTCTGTTATGTACGTATTGCCGCTAACCTCAAACGGTAAAAAAAGGTATCCTGAAACCCCCCGCATGTCTGGTCTCTGAAGTTTACCAACCAAGTTTTTGGTGTATATAGGTATCTATTGGTGAGCAGTGGGCAGTTTATACGCATTATCAATCTTTAGGAAGAAAGCGAGTACGTTATATTAATAGAAATACCATCATTAAAGATAAAATGTATTATTTACACTACTACGCTATTTTAATAGGTACATTAAATTAATCGATCAATAGAAACAAGAAGAGTCCGGCATAGATATTCATAGAGATAATATACTATTAGGCACTTATTTTACCCACAGGTCATCTAAGATAAAATGCATAATTTATTCACACAATTAGACAATTTCTACACAATTTAGTCTACTATTTAGTACACTAAATCATTAATCTTTAGGAAGAAGAAAAGTACCTATGCTATAATAATAGAGATGCTATATTATTATGCACGTATGGTATCTATAGGTCAGCAAAGATTAAATTTAATGTAGTATTATTTACACAACTACACTACATATTTTAATCTACTATTGATATGATATGATATATGATATAACTCTTTATTGTGCACATCATATAAAGTAAAAAGTACAGAGAACAAAAAACCTTATTAACTAGTGACACAAGTAAGTACCTACTATATATTATCAGTCTTTAGCAAGTAGAAGAGTACGCTATATTAAATAAAAATGCTATATTATTAGACACGTAGATACATATGGTACGGGTCGTCAAAGATTGATAAACAAACTTTTCTAGGTTTTTTTTATTATTATGTATTAGCTAATTCTTTAATATTCGTATAAAAATAGAAAGTGGCTGTAGAGCATTTTTTGTTTAGTGCAAAATTTTTGAAACTTTGTTATAAAAAACAAATCTGTGCTACAAAACATTTCCAACATCCACTTAGAATTTTGCTATCTCTTTATTACGTGGCTTATCAAACCGATTTTTTTATGTGGCATCCAATAACTTTTTACATATACCTATAACCACAACTGTAGTATATCGGCATATAGTTTAAATGCTCCGCATATTTACCGTGCGGAAGTAAAAAGACACCATACCAGTTGGTTGTTCTCTGTTGCCATGAGACCGATTAATACTTCAAGCTATTCTCGTGCCCTAGGACTGTATTGTACCTAGGTACGGCACGATACGACAGACCACTATATACCTACGTACTTATCTGTACCTAGCACGATGTACATGCGCCCTATACCTACAAGATACAGTACACTGTAAAAATTGCGATAAGGCATCGTATCATGTCGTACTTATAAGATTTTTTTCAACCCAATGTTTCTACATCTCTGAGTAAGAACAAACAATGTACTTATGCGACGTACATGTACGATGCATACGTTTAATTAAATAGGATAATCCGACTATAGTATATGATTAACTCTTTATTGCACGCACTAAAAATAATACAATACAGAAGAAATAGGCTTAATTAATAGTCATATAGTCGTAATTATAGTTTTACATTCGGTGGCTTTCTTCATGGAGACAAAGCTTCGCACTACGGACCGCTGCCCGCTGCGCTTCTCGCATGTCACAGCGGTCGGCGCGGGGATTGGTGCGGGTAGTGTGCCGAGATGCGCTCTGGACTTTTCTCATGAAAACTCAAACATGTAAAACTTACTGCACCATGAAACATATATCCCTGTAGACCACTTATTTGAACATAAAAGGTTTCGTAATCAATTTATATACAATAGAAGTTGCAGCGAGAGAAATTCCAGCTAAATCTTTCTATTTTCTACTAAAAGACTCGGCCTGCCAAGAACATCTACAAATTAATTGCTGGAAAGAGTACCTATCCAAAGCAGGGTTGGAAAGATTTTAACAAATTTTATTGGGCAGATAAAGTGAGCGTTAATACGTAGGTACTTAAATAGGCCCCTTAAGCCTACACCTGTGTCGCAAGCCCAAGGCGCTGTACGGGTTGCTGTTCCTGTAACGCATTGGACTTGACATAGTAATAAATTGAACACAAGAAGTTTTGTAATAAAAAAAATAAACAAAGACAATACAAAGGTAAATCAGAATATTCTTCGGGTTATTTTCTAATGTGTTACGTGCATAAGATACGAACTCGAAACCTCTAGAATAGAATAGAAGTCAAACGGTCTCCCAACTAGACTGCCATTACCAATATTATTCAAATTCAAATGTTTTATTTGCATAAATATATGAACAGGTCAGGTCGAAAATTAAAAAAAAACAAGTTTCTCTATATTCGGCCATCACAAGGCGTGCAAAATAAAAAAAAAGTTTACAATTACGTCAAACTTCTTAAATTATAACAAACACAGTCATGATAAACTAAATAATAGCAGTGCGCAACCCATACATTCCAATGTAATTTTATAGTCTTATGTACTGGTCAGACCACATGACGCTGTAGGTATTTCATAATTACACAGCTGTTTCAAGCGAAAATTATGTCGTATTTTGTCTGCTATATACATACATACATATACATATTGTTAAATTATAATAACCGTGCAAGGAACATATTCAAGAATATAAATAGATTCCACTCTACAACATTTTTGAGAGGCTAGGTCAAGGTTCTGTCATACCTACTGCAGATGCGAGATTACCCGTACCAATTGTGAAATATCTACAATCTACATGTAACACATTCACTGGCGCCTGTCTTTTTAATTTTATCTTTAATGTAATACCTACTATAATCTCGGATTTGAATAGTTTCCATCAGTGAGCTGTGGTCAACACCTTGCTTGTCAACCATAAAAAAAACTTCAGTTACTCAGCCAAACGACCAATTCAACATTTTAAATTACTCGTGTCAACTGCTGCTGCATATTGCGAAAATTAAATTAGTACGTACCTCGTAGTCAAATGTATCAATGATGCAGTTTCTATATATTCCCGCTTGAGGCGTTGTTCCAATTTCCATATTTTTTTTTATCGTTTACGAAGTACGTAAGTAACGCGTTTTAATATGATAGCTCCAACTTTCCGCGGGTCCAGTTAACTGAGAGAGCCCCAAATATCAGCATGTATACCTACTTTGTTTACATCATGACATCGTGGAGGTACCTAACTGGTAGCCAGATCGGATCTTTGTTATTTACAAAATCACGAACTATTTTTACAATAATTGTAACTGACCGTGGGTTACTTTAGACTTTATATTACCTATATCATGTGTGTCAGACATCTGGCATCCTTGTAAGTAATCAATATAATACTTTAAATGCTAGAAGATGAAACGGATAATTACCTACTACGTATTACTATTTTTATAAAGTTTCTACGTGTTAATATAATATCTACATACCTTCTTATATAAAGGCCGCAACGTGTAGGTACCTATTAGAATGAAATATGTTTCTATATAAACTAGATACGAATGAAACTTCCTAAAAATTACATTTGATTGTGAATTCCAGCGTGTACTGTGTAAATTACAGGGCAGAGCGAGAGAGCGCTATGCCAGCGTCGACGACGCTCGCTCGCCGCGAAAGCCTCCTGAAAATATCTATTGATTACCGTATACGTAGGTAGGTTTTTAGGTACAGCCCCCTCGCCCGTGCTACGGCGACGGCGGGCTGCCGAGTGCCAATTTATTTAAGAACGCTTGAGAACCGAGTCCCACTGAGTACGTATCTCCTACCAGGCACCTGGCAGAGCAAGATTGGCGATGACGATGCACCGCGTCATTCCGCCTACGTTTACTCACCCGGTAAACATATTGGCGGTGTAGTACTAGTTTGTTTTAAATATAGATATTTGCGGCCGATTACCTTGCGAATGGAAAATTAATATCGTTCAACAAACATGTGTACCTACTCTCACAATTAATTGTCTTATATATTTTCTTAGACATTGCTTGAAGTCGGATGAGGGTAATATCAAATAGAAAAGTGAAGTATTTGTGTGTATGTTAATGACAGACTTGATGATTGTACGTAATAGAACCAAGTACGTTACAGGTCATGTCTGAGCTGAGACCCCTCAAGCGGGCCCGTGAGCAAGAGCAAAAGTTTGTAATTCTGTGTTGCCAGCTAACACTTAATTTTAGATTGTGGGTCATTTTGGGGGAAAAAATATAATGCATAAATCTTTAAAAAGGCGACAACAAAACTAAGTAATGACTTTGCCATAACAAGTAGCGGCTATTATTATAAATTGGCTAGTGACAAAATAATACGTAAAATTGCTTGAACAAGTAATTAAATAATAAGTAAGTCTATTGTTTATGATAAATTGAAAGAAGAAAGTATTTAACATTAATTACTCAATAACTTTGATAGGTACTTATGCTATAAATAAGTATACATTTAAAATTTAAAAAACCCCTGACACCAGTAATACGCATAATACCAAATTTTGAATCGATCCGTGGTAATTCGCCATTTTATGGCGGCGGCCATCTTGGACCGATTTTTATCAAACATAGCTAAGAACACTTATTCACCTTTTAAACAAAAATCAAAATCAAAATTGGAAGCTACGATGCCACAGACAGAGACACACACAGACACGTCAAACTTATAACATCCCGTCGTTTTTGCGTCGGGGGTTAAAATAATAATTATCTGTATTTCTCCAAATAATCTTTTACTAGAAGCGGACCTATGCAGTTATCCACAAGAAAAATGTTTTCGCAAAAATAAACATCAGAAGGTCGTCATAGGCAAATTCAATAGCAATAGTATGGGAACTCATACATAGAGACGTGGTATCACCGCTTTTGTAAACGTAGAGCGCTTGCGCGAACTCCACAGGCCGCGCGGGGCGGGGGGTCGCAAGGCCGGGGCGCGGCAAGCGGGACGGGGCGACGTCATGTCGAACAACGCAGCTCAAACCCTACCAAATTAAGAAAACCACAAAGACGCTCCCTATTTATGTTTCCGAGGTATACACAACTCGGTCGGTTATAAACTTGCCTGCGTCGCTCGAGTCAAGTCGTCCAACGCGATTACGCGAGGTGGGAACTCTGAGAACAGTGAGACCGCCAGTAAAAGTGGCCCCTCTATCGCGCTCCGCTACGATTATATACGCTAAATATTTCATAAATTAGTAACCTCAAATAAATAGTGAATGTCCGCGCGACTTATCTATCTCCTTATCGCTGGCTGGCAATGAAAAAGAAAAACCAGACGCCAAGAACGTCGTTGTCAAAATATCGCGGAAAATAAATAGGGCTAAAATACAACGGCGGGCACTGAGAAGTGATATAAAGAGAACCTTATGTGTCCGGAATTGAAGTGTGTTTCGCGTGTTCTAAACGGATGTGATGACCAATTTTATGAAATAATTTTAAATAATTGTTTCTTTATAAATTATTGATAGAAGATCACTAGAAGGACAAAGTGTGTTATCACTGTCATCATGGACTGGAGAGTTCGGCGTACCGTTGAGCAGTTCGAGCACCGATGAAGTCTGTCGAGGCCACAGTCTTTTGAAATAGGTACCGGTTTTGAATTATCATTTTGTTTTTGATTTATAACGCTCGCATTGGATCGACCCCCACCCGGTGCAGGTGGCTTGCACTCTTCTATCTGACGGTTATTGCTGGCATACCTACGTCTAAGGATGATTATACTATGTTGTTTAAATAAAATTTATTTACTGTTATCTATGATGAATGTTTAAACATTCTTCGACAATGTTACAACAAAATATATCTATTTAGAAACTTTAACTATTCTGAATTGAATATCCTAGAACTATAAATAAATAAATATATATTGGAGGACATTTAACACAGCGCCATCTAGCCCCAAACTAAGCAAAGCTTTTACTATGGGAACCAGACAGCTGACAGAATACTTAAATACTTTTTTTTTTGTAAAAACATACTTATAATACGTACAGTACTATATTCTACTAGTCTAATTATAGTAACAATAACAAATCGTAATGTGACCATGGTCATAACCATATAACGAATTTAAAATATTAACTATTTTGACACTATTTTAAATTACTGTGATTATTTTTTCCAGGTAGCCATGGAGGGTACTACATCCACATCGGGCATGCAGCTTGAAAATAAATGCGAAGCAAAAAATAGTTATCAACAAGAAGAACCAAGACCAATGAACGCCGAAGAAGAATGCTATCGTGTGATAAAAGACGAAAAAAGTGACAGTGATGGTAATAGTGACGATCTTAGTTCTAATGATGAACAAAATAATATAGTTAATTGTGGTAACTCTCAGTTTTATGAGAGTAGTGACAGTAAAGATGATTATGCAGTTAAAATAGATGACAATGATACTCTTAGTGATATAGACGATATCAAAACTGATAGTGCTTCGGCAGATAGTGAAGATTCTGCACTAGGCAGTTTGCCACCAGATGCCGTCGCTATTGATAGAGAAGAAGAGCCACAGGACCGCTCAGAAGGAAGTGACTCTGGTATTGGATCAGAGTCATCAGAAGACGTCAAGTTACCGAGCTTTAACCTAGCACTGCCATGCACAAATAGTCTAAACTTAACCAATATTACCGAAAATGAAAATCAAGATTCCAGTGACTATATTACAAATAATGATAATGCTGAAGGAGGCCATACATTAGTTGAACCAGTAAAAACACCTATGAGAAGTAATCTCAAAAGAAAATACGACGAAAATGATACTGAACCCCAAACAAAGAAAAGAAAAGAAGGGATTAAATTTGACAATGTCACGGTATATTATTTTCCACGATCTCAAGGGTTTTCTTGTGTGCCCTCACAGGGTGGTTCCACTTTGGGAATGGAATGGGAACACTCTCATATACAAAAATTTACGCTAGCAGAACACGCGCTAGAACAAAGGAGATTACATAGACAAATATTACAACAATTGAAAAGTGAGCGTCATTCTTTACAAGGCGCGTCGCTTTCATCTAGCGAGGACAGCGACACCGAAGAAGAGGCTAGTGATATTTCAGAATCTGAGCTAGATTTAGACAGTTACTACTTCTTACAACCGGTACCTACTCGGCAAAGACGAGCACTTTTACGTGCCGCTGGAGTTAGAAAAATTGAAGCATATGAGAAAGATGAATGTAGAGACATAAGAACCTCACGGGAGTTTTGTGGGTGCGCCTGTAAAGGGGTGTGTAATCCAGATAATTGTTCGTGCAGCTTAGCAGGCATTAAATGTCAGGTCGATAGACTTAACTTCCCTTGTGGCTGCACTAGAGATGGATGCACCAATAATTCAGGGAGAATTGAGTTCAATCCTGTCAGAGTTAGGACACACTTTATTCATACTTTAATGAGAGTTGGCCTTGAAAGAAAAAACGAAGAAAACCAAGAAGCCGCAAAAAGACGATGGGCAGAAGCGCACAACAGTAATTCTATCCCTAGTACTTCATATAATAGAGAACGAAGCAGAGTTAGTCAAGAAGATGGCCTATTGCGAGATGTGAATCTTACTCCGAGAGTAGAAGTAGAATCATGCGTAAACGCTGGAAATTTTAGTAACATTCATTGTGATATGAGCAACACTGCTCAAAACGTCTCACAAGACGCCGTTTCTTACGTATACGGAAATGAAAGCTGCGATCGCAGAAACAGTAACAGGAGTGGCATACAGTTTGAAAATACAAATACTCATCACAACCAGAATACCGATCCGTACACATCAAACATACTTCAAGGCAAAGGTCCACCTTACGCCGCTACAGGCACGATGGGATACAACACAATGGCTAATATGCAACGGTTCCCATGCGATCTCAACTATTCGTACGACCAGCATAGCGAAAATATTCATTATAAGGGATTACAAAGTTTCTCGGCTAGCAGTTTTGAAGAGTTTGCGCATAACTCACAGATGTCAATGTACAGTCACTACGGTCATATGTACACACCAGAATATTTACATAAACCGAGCACGTCGTTGCAAGACCACAGTTCCATGCATTATCACAATATGCCTCAAAACCATTACGGCATGTATAAAAGTGCAGAATGTGTAAATAATGAAGTCAAAGGAGATTACAACAGTATGATGACAATGCCATATCAGAATAGTAATAAGATACAAACAGCGGATAATGATGAAAATTGGTTCAGTCACAATACGCTTCTGAACTTGGACCATAATGATCAGTCGACACAAGATGCTATAGAAGTCCAAACTCAACCAACGGAAATCCCTGCAGGGGGCAGTGCGGAGACCACTGAAAACTTTGGTGAACTTATCAAAAAAACTATGGTAGAGTCAGTTACAGTGTAGTTGAAGTAATTGTTGTATTTTAATCTTCTTAATGAATTATCATGTTATTGACTTTTTAATTATATTAACTGGTAATTTAAAACAACAACTTATTATTCGATGAAATGTGTCTTTATTATTACTATATCCTTAATTAATTCCCTTGTTATGGACTACTCGCCTACCAGGGTTATTATTTGAATGGAAGATTGGTCTTCAGAATTTAAGTTACTTCCTTAAAGGCATTGTAGTCTTGTCACACAAATTAAAAATAATTTGACATCGCTTTAGTTAAAATCATTATGTTCCTGTTTATTTGCTGTCTCTTGCCAAATTATAAGCTAAAATACGAAATGTTGTTCAAAATACATATTTACAATTCTGTGATATGCGGTTACAATTACAACCGGAGCATTGTACCTAACTTTTTGGAAACTTACATTTGATACAAAAAATGAAAATGAGTGAGCGAGATAGATTATGTCTATAAGGCTAAACAGCATTTTACGATTTTATAGAAATGCAGCACCCTTTTAGTTTCTTCACGTTAGCTAGAAACTTTGCATAAGTAACCAGTTTATTTTAATGCATTTCAATGTTAATAAGAATAACACATCTAATGCCTATCTACTAACTAAATACATCCTACTATCAAAAAGATATTTAATATTTTTAATACTACTTACAACTTTTGAATGAAGATCAAACAGTTACTTATTGTTGTCTAATACGAGCAATATTTTGATATCTATCTATAGATACATATACTCGTAAATGTTTAAAGTTTCGAAAACGGATAGACCACCGTATGTACATCCGTGCCTGTCGAGCCAAAAACCCCCGTATAGGTACGTATCCGTACCATATGTTATGATATTGATATTTTTAAATATGAATGGAAAAATGACCTGTAACTTTGGTGTTATTAATAAAAGATTTGTATGTGTACGGGAGTTTTTGGGGGCGAAAAATCAATCTAGCTTGGATCTAAGGAAAAACATATTTTTCTGAGTTATGTACCTACTTTGACAATTATTTTTGCATACACCAAACAAAACTCGGTCCGCTCACTACTTTGCACATAGAAAACACGAATACAACAGCTATATACCTGTATATTTGCCACAAAATATTCCATTCTTTTATTTTAAGTACCCAACTAGTTTAATATTACGAAAGCTTCGAGTTTAAGCTACAGTTAGATCACTGAGGGCATCGCAAGTATGGCCATCGCTGTTGTCAAGCCCTTCAAATTTACTGTTACTTGTAACGGCATTCTGTTGTTTCAACCGTAGTACCTAACTATAATATATGTAACGTAGCCATACCTACATAAATAGGTAGCCATGAGTGATTCGTGTCGAGTTATACCAACTTCAAGATAGTGAACGTTTCGAGGTCACCTAGTTTTATTTTCTGCGCTTTTATCTGTATTTAATACTATACAGGGTTATAAGCTTGAGTTGTACGTACCTACTAAGCCGTAAAGGGCTCATTGTATTTATAATTATGAAGAACTTTAACTACGTCTTTTAAAGTGTAATATGTTCATAATCATGAAAACAAAGACCCTTTTTAGCTTAGAACACCCCAAGCTAATAACCCTATATGTATACATGTAACAACATAAGTCTATGTTAGTTTATAAGTTAAGACTAACCATCGAAAGTCTCAAAGTAATGAGCGCCAAAGCAGCGATGCCCTGTACTTTGTTTTGCTACTGAAACTGTGTTCCTACCGCTGTAATGAACACAGGCGTGTCTCATATTTGTTTTACTTTAAAAAAATCATTTACAAGGTTATCATTGCGTTGTAGTAGGCTACTCTCTAGTGAGTACTTGACCAGCTAGCTACCAACCTATAAGTTGAAAATCTGCTGTCAAGCACCTAACGGTGTTTTCCGATCAGCTCCACTAGAGATCCAGTTGAATTCAAGACTAGATGCGTTTACCATCTTCGACCACACCGTTACTTAACATTAAACCACCTAGTCTATCAATCATAACAAAAAATGAACAGCCATGACGACAGAAATGAAAATGTAGAACACGCCACATTTTTCACTTCAATAAACTTTTGCACTAAGTATGATTTAGGACAATAAGGTAATAAATATATCGTGGGACTTGTAATTTTTATTTCATAGAGGCTTTATACATTTTCCATATTCCATTTTTTTATTTAATTTATTTATTTTGATATTTATATGTTTTCATTTTGACTTTGTTTCTTTCTTGGCGTCACATTTTGTGCATTTACCAACGTCTTGACACTGGCAGTTTCATAAATGTTAATGTCCAGTCCGTGTCAGTTAAGTCCAGTCATGCTTTAGTAAATTAGTGGCAACTTTCCGAAAAGGTTCGATGGAGTTTTGGAAGCAACACGAAAAGTCATGTTTCACCACATTATATCACTATCCCACACTCACGCTTCTAATTCGGTACTTTATGAATAAAACACCACTATTTCTATACATAAACTCGAAAAAACACTAGTTTGACTAGCGACCCGCCCCGGCTTCACATAGGTGCAATGTACACAAATGATACTAATATGGTACACATGCATGTATTTTACATACAAACTTTCTTGAATTACTTTGTCTATTGACAGAAACCACATTAAAATCCGTTGCGTAGTTGCAAAGATCTAAGCGACGGTGACGATCCCAGATGACGGTGGGAAGCGACTTTGTATAGATACAGTACCTAATATTAAATAATTATATACTATAGGTACCTATCTAGTGTTCCGGGTTCGCACGGACATAAATACCTCCGGAAGAAATTCTAAATGAGAAGCAAAACCGTATTAAAATCCGTTGGGTAGTTTAGAATTAAACGAACAAACACGCTAGATAAAACTTTATAGTTATATGAATGATTTTCTTGACCCATAGACGGCCGTGTTTAACACAGCGCAATTTGGGTCGGATTAGCATGAAATGGTATTATCTATTCCAATGTCAAATTTAAAAACGCGACTAGGTACGGTACGGTTTATGGTCGCGCGTTTTAAATTGCTGAGCGCTCTCAACAAACCCGAAGCTTTCAAAGCTGATGACGACAATATGAAGGAAACCTTTTTTACCCAGCAGTACAATGCAGTGCTCTTGCTTGCAAACATTTTAATCGCACTAATATTATAAAGGCAAAAGTTTGTGAGTGGGTTTGTTACTTCTTTACGCTTACACAGCTGGACCAATTTAGATGAAATTTAGTATGGAGATAGCTGACACCCTGGATTAACACATAGGCTGAATAAATGTAGCGGGTAACACGGCGGGGTGTAGCTATTTATATACTGATAAAGAATTTACACACATGACGTCACGAAGTTTGCAGCTAGTCCCCTTGTCGTACGATGTCACCCTTTGTCGGACCCCTCCTGTGATGAAATTTATGGATGACCCCTTGCAAATGTTTTCTAAGCTTTACTCTGTTCAAATAAATTGTTCTTTTAAAGACGAGAACTTCTTACCATTAACACTTTTATTGACACTACTATTTTCGAGTAGTTCTCAGCGATGCAGCCCTATATAAAACGCGAACTCGCCAGGCGGGCTCGCGGCACTGCAAGATGTAATTACATGGGCACGCTAGGTGTGTTCACTGGCACTATATAAAGGTGAAATCATAAAAAGCCGTATTTCGGCTTCAGATAGAAAATATGCCCAAATTCATGAAAAATCGAGAGAGCACGCCTGGCGTGCTCTCAAGGAGAAGATGATACAGCGACAGCGACAGTTCGCCTGAGTCTGAAGATCGTGAATTTCTGCAAAAAACGGCAAAGTATTCGGATTACTTTAAAAAAAGTTGTAGTTATTAATAAAGTTTTTCAAACATTTTATGCTTTTTGTTTTGCCGCCGCGAATCCAAATCCTTCAATTTGTGTTAATATAGGAAACCTACTTTTATTGTCCTATGTGTACAACGACTCACGACAAGGTGTGACGCGACTCAGTAGGTACAGGACCGCGTAAACTAACGTAACGCAATATAACGTAAGCCATATGATATCAGGTATGATGCCAGTTCCTAAATAATTGTATATTTGAAATAATAAACTCTTAAGAACTTGTGTAACTGATATAATGCTATATACTATGTAACTTAACATTTAGAAGAATTCATCTATCCCGCGTTCAGCCGTTCTACTTGATCTCGAATTCTCCTTACCCTAAGGTTGCCTAGAAGAAATCACCTTTAGTGATAAGGTTGCCAGCTTTATTCAACAACAAGTATAACGGCGACGGGACAGGTGTATTCCTCTAAATGTAACGCAGGCAAGCATATAAAGTTATTTTAAAAATATTTCAAGAACTTAGTAATGAACGCCAAAGAAGCGACTGGACTTTGTTTTGTTACTCAGGTACCTACCGCAGCAAACGTGATGGTCATGGTCATGGTCATGGTATGCTTATAGTATCTTACCATCAGAGACGCGTTACGTACGTAATATTACTTTTAACATGTAAAAAAAACTTCAGAAACATATCTTAGTATTTATTTAAACTCTTATGACTATAGGAATAAATTCTCTTACGCATGGTTTAGTATCACAAAACTTTGAAATGTTAAGCTACCAAAGTATATAACATTCGATAATTCTTTCTGCTCATATTTATCAAGCATTGGATTTCAGTCAAGTGTCGACGGATAGTTGCCATATCTTGACGGATTTGTCTTCACTGGCCGTGATTACAGTCTTAGATCCCTCGTCGAAGTATATACTGGTGATGGAATCTGTAACAAAGTCGTCATTAAGAAAGAGCATACTTTTATTAAACGAGAGACAGTAATCTTGTACTCATCTGAACGTCTAAACAATTATCATGTTCTCTCTTATAACTGACAGCCCTGTTGGTTCATTGGTAGTATGTCTGCTCCAAGAAGGGCGCGGGTTCGATTCCCACCCAGGACAAGCATTTTGTGATATAAACAAATGTTTGTTCTGTGTCTGGGTGTACTGTATGTATTATAAGTATGTATTTACAACAACAAAAAAAGTATTTATGTATTCTATCAGTTATCTGACTTCCATAGTACAAGCTTTGCTTAGTTTGGAGTCAGATGGCGCTGTGTGTAATGTTCTACAATATTTATTTATAACTTTTTTTTCGTATTAGCTTCTAAACGGTTGAATCGATTTGGATTTTGATTTTTCTAAAGGTGATTTGTTCAATTGTTCTTAGCATGGATTCATAGAATTGTCAGCCATGTTGGGTCATTGATAGTATGTCTACTTCAAGAGCTCTAGAGCGTGGGTTCGATTCCCACCAAACATTTTGTGGTATGAACAAATATTTTTTCTGTCTGGGTGTTCTGTATTTATTATAAGTATGTATTTACAAAAAAATACTATTTAAGTATCTGACTTCTATAATACAAGCTCTGTTTAGTTTAGGGTCAGATAGTGTTGTGTGTAATGTCTACGATATTTAATTATTATGATTTAATTTTTATTTTAAAGGTGACTTGTAAGGTGATTCAAGATAATCTGCTGCCGTTGGAGATTCTTAGCGTTTTACTAGTAGATGAATGGATATTAGCTCCACAGATATAATTAAGTCGTAATCTGTTACTGGTGATAAGGTTTTTTTAAATTTTTAGGTTATGCTTATGTGAAAAATTGCTGGACAGCTTCATAACGGGCGGAGCTACAAGCCGCGCTAGTGTACGCGAGTAGGTACGAACCGTGGTGCGCACGCCGCTCGTTGTTTTGAGTGACGGCGATCATGTCCCAGTCGCGGAGCGCACCAGCGCGCCCGCCGATCCACAGCGCACGTCCACCGTCGCAGCCTAGTGACGTCACACCTTCCGGGAACTGCTTCTGGTATACCTGGTCACAAATTATACAAAACCATTACTACATCATCCCATACAAAATACACGAGGCAAATCATAATTGTCTAATGCCATGCGAGGAGTCTAGATGGCGGCACTGAGGTGCGTGCTTAGTGTTATTTTGGCATTACATTGTCCACTTAGCGGTAGTAATGCGCCATACCAATAGATGGCGCTTTTTTTTAATTTTAATTTTTTCGTCATAAAACCCCGTGACCTGAAGAACTATGAAAACTTTTAAAGTGTTGCTTCCAAAACTTTGTAGCTTCTAGTTATCACTACTCTACAGGAGCATGGCCCGGACTTGACCGTAACATACTTTGTGTAACTAAGCCTTATTAATTGATTTGACATTATAATAACACTTCAAAATATTCAAATATTTGACACTGGCTGAAAGAGAAAAAAACCGATGCCTAATATTAAAAAAAAAAGGTGTAATAGACAATGTATGTCTACCAGCGGTGATCTTTAGAGTTAGACACAAATTTCATAACAATACGAGATGTATGTATGTTACAATAGGTTACCAATCGTCTATTGTACAATAGACCTTGAGTAAAACTCACAGAGTTCAGTACGTTCAAGTCGGTGACGCTCATGTCACCGCCGTCGCTGGCGGTCACCATCCTGTCTCCGGATATGAAGCAGACTGCGCACACGGCGGACGGATGTACGGCTATTTTGTTCAGCAACTCATTGTTCTTGTAACCCCAGATGAAGATCTCACCGTCGCCTGTGCCGGCTATTATGTTGACGTCGCCGTGATGCCGCCTGGAAAAAAAAAAAAAAAAATATTGGACGACATTTAACACAGCGCCATCTAGCCCCAAACTAAGCAAAGCTTGTACTATGGGAACCAGACTGCTGACAGAATACTTTAATTTTTATTTTTCTTTAAATACATACAGTACACCCAGACACAGAACAAACATCAATGTTAGTCCTGAGTGGGTACCGAACTCACGCTCTCGAAGCAGACATACCTACTACTAAAAGCTGTATTTGGTCGAAATTTTTAGCGCTGTTTCGTTCCGCGCACTAGCGCGGAAAAGCATTTACAAACATCTCTCCGTGTTGTCGTGACACCTAAGTTGCAAAGTTCGTTAGTGCTGAGGTTCGCTTACTATCAGGCAGATCGTGTTTCGCCTCTGCACGAGGCATTTTCAGGACGTCTAAATACACTAACACTTCGGAAATACGCTACATACATATATGTATACCTTGAACACTTAATCTGTCATAGAAACAATAATCATTGGAGGAGACGTGATCTAGAATGAAGACCGCGTATCGGCAATCACACATGATGGAGTGACGATATACATATTATGTAAAGCAGTGAACAGTGACTGGAAGCACGAAGCCGTAGATAACGCTTGGTGGCGTGCATTAGGAGAGGTTTATATTATATTATGCATACTATCTATAACGCTCAAGAATATCATAGTTTTTTATAGTAAAAAATATTTTATAATTGGGTCATAAGTTCTGGGGATTACCTCCTGGGAAACTTCAACACTCAAACATACTTCACATTATTCAATTTTATGACAAATTGTAGGTATAACATGAGTACAGAATACACGAAGAAAAGATTTTTACCTATAACTGATACTGGTAACTTTCCCATCGTGATCGAACTCTCTCCACAAACTCTTCAAGGCTTGTCCGGTTCTGTGTGGACCGCGTTTGGGGCCGATGTTACCCCAAACGCGGACCACTCCGTCCCAGCCACCCGATATCAGGAGATTTTCTACAAAACGAACAATATATCAGATTTTTAGAAACTGAAATCACATTTCGTTGACACCAGAAAAGGATATTACAATAAGAATATGTACGGTATTGCTAATGTTAAATGCATTCACGTTTCCAATTTTTATTTATTTATTAGAATAATTAAGTTTCACCGTTATCAAAATAAAAATAATCTATCAGTTATCTGGTTCTTTAAGCTTTGCTTAGTTTGGGCGTTGTGTTATACTTTTATATCTTTTCTGATGTTTAACAACTAAGCCTACAACGGAGCAACCTTCTTTAGAAGAAACCGATTCCGTCGCGACTTGAAGACACCCAAGTTTTGATTATTATCAGAAAACACCCAAAACACTGCGCATCCCATGTTTTTTGTGTTTTACGTTTTAAAATATGCCGCGTCAGTTTACATAGTGAAATAGATTGTAATTTGTTTTTTTTAACCCACTCAAAAAAGGAGGAGGTTCTCAATTCGACTGTATTTTTTTGTTTGTAAATCGATTATGATTCATTTTTTGCTTGGTAGAACATATTTCAGAGGTGGTCCCATATTAATTTTAACGAAATCGATCGAGCGGTTTTAAAAAAAATCTAAATAATTCTATTCATCGATGATATTTTCGTTTACTCCGAAACCTCGCTGTTTCATTGGAGCAGTGCGTTTAGTTGGCCTAAGCCATAGAGACGGTTTTAAAAAAATGTAAATTTTGTATTATTATTGTCCGAATAGGCCCTTTTAGTTTGTAATGTATGCGAGGGTATGTGTTTCGCTACGTTTTAAACTAACAAAAACTGTGCAGCCAAACTAACCTTTTTGCAACCATAGCAGACAGCTAACCGAATCGTCGTGAGCGCGGAAACTTTCTTCGATTCTTCCGAAATCGACGTCGTACAAATATCTGAAAATAAGATATTTCCAATTGATTTCTTTGTAATCTACAATCCATTGGCAATCGCTTACACGTGTTTACACAGTCATATTAATAGGTCCATTTTATCGTACTTGTAATCTATGGCTGAGTAAATATTTTGGGCAGCGAAATGACTCAACGAATGGGATGTGTGATTTTAAATAACTCTTTAGTATATCACAAAATCACCCGGAATATGTAAATAGCTCAATCATCTCTCAGTATGTTATGTAGGGCGTTGATTACGTGAGGTGGTTTTGGAGATTTTTCAAGCCCCTACCCCTCCCCCCCTTGGTAAGATGTCAGTTTTAGCTCGACCCCTTCCCCTCCTAATCTTAAGTGTAATTTTTCAAAATGGGTATTTTTCGTATAAATATGTTAATATCGTGTGTGACTTATTAAAAAAATATTTGCTTGGTTTTTATTTAAGATAGAAGAAAACAGTATTATGTAGAAATTAGCGATATTTAAGTGGAGAAAAACAATTTATTTAACTTAGTGTTCTCGCATCTTTACACTGTTTTGTGCGGATAAAACAAAAACAACCCCTCACCATTCCCTTACGTTAGAAAAAATAAAAATTGTGCAAGCTTTCGTGCTCTATCTTTGAACACATCGTCGCATTCTATCGGGACGTAGTAGTCTAACGCTCCCTTAAGGGCCAAGTCCTCGACCGTGGGAACTTCTGCTTGAACACCTACATTGATATTTTCCACTCACACAGACGTACATACGTCTGACGTTAGATTTGAATACATTGACGTCACGCTAAAATAGATAAGGAGAGTTAAATTACTATAGCCACGAGCAAGAAGGAGACAGAATGTTTATTCCTATTGCCGGAAGCGGATTTTACATTGATTATCTGTTACATTATGACAGAAGTTTTTTTTTTGTTTTGGCATCGCGTTTTGAATATTTGCCAGTGTCAAGTGTCAAATACAAAACGGGCGGGAAGCATGCGCGCGGTGCTCGGTACCGCCGCCACCGCGCGCCCTCTCGTGACGTGCTATACACGACCGCGAGACTCGTGACGTTAGATTGTCAGATTCAGAGATTCTCGATGGTTTGTAGCGCCTACCAAAATAAATCAGCAACAGACGTAACGCAGAAAAGAGATTTTCAGCAGGCACTATCAGAAATTTTCATCAAACTATCCGTACTTATCTGCTAATAGAATAAACAAAACGTACAATAAAAGGTCTAAGCCTTAAATGTATCTGCATCAAAGTTAGCATCTATAAAATTGCGCCTTTCCTATAATTATTTTGATGTCAAGATTACGGATTAAAAATAATTTGGCCATATTCTATTTCATAATTTCAAGAAACGAAAAGCGTTTGAAACTATTTTTTCTCCAAGCATAATAATTCAGGATATGTACTATAGTATTCATTAATTTCAAACTTCCACATGATGTATAACGGCACAAAAATGTTGACAAAAACACATCGATTGCCTTATTTCACAAGACTTGCCCGTTAATCTAAATATATAGACTCAATATAATTTACTAACATAGCACCTTACATCTCATTGTCCCAGGATCCAACAGCAACCGTACTGTCGTCCACCATCACACAAGAACTTAGCGGGGTTCTGGACAACATCACACTGCGGATCTGCTTACGCTGGTCGATATCATACACTTTCAAAGTACCGTCTTTTCCCACCGATATCACGCGGTTCTTGCAACGTACTGCGCATGTCACTGCCTCCTTATGCAAATGAATAGTATCAATACATGTCATGTTCAATGTTTCATTACTCTGTATGCTCAAAGGTTTAGCGACTTGGTGAATTATTCTTCGCACGTGGGGCTTTGTGAAGAGTTGCTTGGGCACTTGACCGAACTCCATTATTTGCACTTCTAGTGCGTGACGATCGTTCATATCGTAAATACGTTCAAGATCGACAGAACCCTCGTAGCAAACGTGATGGAACACTGAAATCAATGTCATAATGTCTTGAATTCAGGAATTAAAATATTGAAACAGATTTCGGACTTTTTTTTTATGGTTGACTGGCCAGGTGTTTGTCCACAGGTCACCTGATGTTAAGTGAAGGCGTGGTCGAAGATGATAAAGCACACCTAGCCTGGAATGGAACTGGCTCTCAAGTGAGGCTGCCGGAACACACCGTTAGATGCTTGGCGGCAGATTTTCAACTTGAGGGTGGTAGCTAGCCAGCCGAGTTCTAGAAAGTACACTACCACCATGCATGCATGACTGCATGCCAAGTGGCGAGGGTTCATCCCTGGATTCCTCACGATGTTTTCCTTTACTGGGACTAGCTGCCACCCTCAAGTTGAAAGTCTACTGCTAAGTACTTGATAGTGAGGTCCGTCAGCCTCAACTGAGAGCCAGTTCTATTTCAGTCTAGGTGTGTTTACCATCTTGGACCACAACGTCACTTAACATTAGATCAGATGGGGACAAAGACCTTGCATATCACTAATTTATTTAAACACGCTGTATTGGAGACCCTGTATATTTTCGATTACATGTTGGGAAACCCGCCTTTTTATACTTACACTGTTCTAGCGATTAGAAGAAAGTTTTTGATAAGAGTTATCTTAGAAGGCTCACTAGTCAACATAAAGTGAGTTCATTTTTTAATTTTCAGTAAGTAACAGAAGTAATTCAGTAAGTTTGGAATGCTAACTGATGATGCAATAAAGGGGAATTCCATGTAATCGAGGCATCCAATAAATCGACCGATACACGTCGGACGCAGATAACAGCTTATACAAATTGAGTTTATATAGTGTGCTCTGCGTCATCATAATAGCAAATAAACAATATGATATAATACAATTGGTGACAAGTTTAGGCAGGATCGCGGAAAATTATATAGTATTTATACCTACTAAAAATTCGAAGTTTTTAAAAATCATCGAGTGTCAAATTATACGCACAAGTGTGGGCAACTAACATAGTCTGGTGAAACATGTATTTTTGTGTTATTTTCCGAACTTCAAGTAATGTCATCACTACTTTAGTAGGGCATATAAACCAGGAAATTCCCAAACTTTATTGTATTTCTCAGTTTTGGGATTTATCATAAAAAATATACGCACCGTTGTTAGCTTTCACAGCTTCTTCTCCCCTCTGCTTATAACCAAAAATGAGATCGATCCAAAGATGCAGATGTCTCGACACATATTCTGATTCCAAAGCCTCTCGAAGTTTCTCCACGAACTCTGCCGGAGAGTCCGCCCAAAGTGGGAGGGACACGTCGTTCACTTTCCTTCCATCGTGTCGCTCGCCAAAATCAATCTCGTAGTTGTTTGTCAAAAAGTCTCCTTTTAACTCTATGTCATAGAATTCGGGGACTAGTTCCTGTAAGTTTATTTCGTAGAATATAGTACTTACGGCGTTCAACTATTTATTTTAATATTTAGCTAGCGAAAATATTAAAGTAATGAGCGCCAAAGCAGCAATGCCCTGAATTTTGTTTTGCTACTCAAAGTTTTGTGTTTCGCTGCAATAGTCTTGGACAGGCGTTGTTTCTTACCATCAAAGCATCTCGTTCGTCTCATTACTATCACATAAAAAAATAAACTGACAAACAATTTCAACTCACTGGTTCCGACTGGCTGGGTCGTGAGGAGAATAACGTTCACGCCGATCAAGGTCCGTGATTGTTATTGCGAAGATAGCGAAAATTTAATTGTTCTAGGGTGGAGTTGCTCGAAAATGGACTACAGTAAGCTTATGTTTGGCATGTAAGGTGTAGGTATGTCAATAGGCTTTATTATCATTGGTGAAGAAGATAACTTTGACTGTACCTACTGCTTTCAATATCCTCATAGCTATAACCACAATGTACCATCGAAAGGTGACTAAGCCTGTACGACACATATACGACTTGGCGAATTCACATACATATTATTGAAATTATTTTCCAAAAATATGCTGATTCCATGTATTCTTTTATAGAAAAGCCAATGCGGAATGCTTTTTGAAATCCGTTTGTAAATTGATCAGCTACGTTACGTAGTCGGGTATGACACTGTTGACTGAACAGCAATAATAATAAATGACTGGCTGAATAGTTTATATATACCTAAATTTTAAGTTCGCGAAAACTCCTATTCCGATTTCACAGAATACTTTTCAGATTGCGACAGTGTTGTGTAAATCTCGAGGCGACAGACGCATTCAAGGCCCTTGATTCATAAAAACCATTTTACAATGAATCATCACCTACATTATTAAATGTCATTGTTCGTGAAAATACACACTTGTAACAAACAAGAGCCAGTTTCCACAGGCGCCATTTTTTCATTTACTGAAACGGTTTAATGTCCTCAAAAAACTAGCCCCGTATTCTTAACTCAATCAGAAATATTAGTCACGATCTCTTTCATCCTGAAACTCCGACTTGTTTTCAATGTAAACGATGGAGGCGATGAAATTTCGATTCGAATCCTTTCTGATAAGGTTCTTTAAAAAATGTTCCTTTAAAAAATAACGCATTTTTTAAAGGAACCCTTTTTTGAGATAAAATTTTTTTTTAATGTAAAAGTAATCAAATGTTCTAGATGCTCTCCTAATGGTAAGAGACAACGCCCGTCCATGAAAATTGCAGCGATACACAGAACTTTAAGTAACAAAAAAACTCCAGGACATCGCTGACCTGGCGCTCATTACTTTAAGACATTAGATAGTTAGTCTCAATAGGCCAGGAATACAGTAATATTTACACATTACTGCTTGGCGGCAGTATATCTGATCCTGCGGTGGCACCTATCTAGACGACCTCCTGCTAAAGAGATCTACCACCAAGTAACTTCAAACATAATTCAGAGACATAATCTTGCATAATAGCATATTATGCAAGATTATATTGTCTGTGATTTATGTTTGCTGCATAAAAAGACAAAGCAAACAAAAAACAGACTTTCGCGTTTGTCATAATAATATGGGAGGAAGTAAGAATAGACAGGACAACGTGAAATTCTAAGACACTGAAAGGAAAATCCGTGAGTGCAGTGACACGAAAAATTGTCGGTACCAATTGTTTTTCCTCAGGAACCGTCAGCCGCATAGGAATCGCTTCTTTAATTTTAAAAAAGCGAATAAACGTAAGCCTATACCAAAAAACTTGTTACATATATCTACGTACCTACCTTAAAATCAGACATATTCCGTAGGCAGTTGTTGTACACGTCACGAACGGAATTGAACATTCTATCTGGATGATCGAACCTGCCGTTCTGAAGGCACAGCATGTACTGGGGGTATTTTCGGACCTGAAAACACACAACGATAAGTACTGTTGTAGTATTAGTAGTACATCCAAATTATGTACATGTATTGTACATGCAAAACTGTACACAATCTGGGTGCATTCCGATTAGGTGCAAATCGTGCACGTTCTTGTTCAGTTAGTTTGTGTGTTAAAACTAGTTTAATGACATAAGTAAGAAAATCATCTCATCACCATCATCATCAGCCTATGTCCACTGTTGGACATAGGCCCCTCCCAAGACACGCCACTCAGCCCGATATTCGGCTTTTCGCTTCCATCCACCGCCAGCTGTCCTACGAAAATCTTTTAGCCATATATTAATTATATTACAATGAAAACAAATGATTGCATTTGCATATAATTATAAATAGATATATGTATGTATTTCAATAATTATGATTGATGTAGACGGGCGTCAGAATCATACTTACAAGATAAAATAAAACAAGACCTGGTGCAGAGTAATGTGATCCATACAAAAATTTTGGATCGCACATTTCATTGTATCTCTCTTTTAATTTCTCTAATCGATCCGGGTTTAAGGCTCCCATGGGCATGGAGAGGTCACGGAACGATTCAGCCTTGGTCAAGTCTAGCCGGTCTGACGCGTAGTCTGCGACGACCCATGGGAATACTGGGTATTGTGTCAGATCATTTTTACTTCTGTCTGCAAGGCTAAAACAGAAAATAGCTCACTGAATAAATAATATGAACACCAACTCCGATCTTTTGACTTGCAAATTTAGCCGTACCTACTTATCAGAAGCAGGAAGCACGAGCTGGCTCTAGATTTTTATAAGAAAGGCGACACACAAAATCATCCTGGCCTAATTTATATACTAACAATTTCAGGTTAAATATTTATTTTATTGTAAAGTAATGAGACGAACGAGTCGCTCTCCTAATGGTAAGAGATAACGCATATCCATGACCATTACAGCGATACACAGAACTTTGAGTAACAAAACAACGCTTTGTCGCTCATTACTTGTAGCGATGATAGCTCAGTGGTTAGCCCGGTAGGTTCGCATGCCGAAAGGCGTGGGTTCAAACCCCAACAATGAGCTTGAGCTGCCGGTGAAGGAAAACGTCGTGAGGAAACCATAGCATGGTGGTAGGGTACTTTCTTGTACTCGGCTGGCTAGCTACTACCCTCAAGTTGAAAATCTGACGCCAAGCATCTAACGGTGTGTTCCGGCAGCCTCACTTGAGAGCCAGTTCCATTCCAGACTAGGTGTGCTTTACCATCTTCGACCACGCCTTCACTTAACATCAGGTGAGATGTGGTCAAACACGTAGCCTGTCAACCATAAAAAAAAAAAAAAAACAAACATTTTCAGTAATTGGTCTCAACAGCTCTTTAATTTCGCTAGCTACAGTACCTACCGTTCAAAACGGAGCACAGAAACGTTTACGCAATAAGGTAGTTTGTTTAAAATTAAATTGAAGCTTTATCCTTATTGTAACCAAAATAAAACTTATAAGCGGAAATACACAATAGATCTAACCTCAGATTACCAAGCCATATAGCGCTTAGCACCAGCTTTTAGCACGTATTGTTAATGTAAAAGTAATAAGACGAAGAAAACACTCGCGTGATCATAAAAGAATGCATGTCCATGACTATTGCAGCTGTCCCCAGAGCTTTGAGTGGCAAAACAAAGTCTAGGGCATCACAGCTTTTGCACTAATTACATCGAGACATTTGATGGGTAGCTTATATAGTCCTCAAAATGTTCTTACATACTGAACACCTAAACAGTGTAACAGAGTAAATATGTATGCCTAAAGTCCTCCATCGCTGCCCAACCCGCTTTTACTATTATGATTAGTGCATTTTGATGAGTGTCACAGATGCCAGATTCAGTGTGTAGACCAAATAAAAAAGCCTTCATAGTGCAATAGTTTGCTATTGCTGAGTTCCGAGACTCTCAGCGATCTAATAACAACATCACGACACGTGTACTTATTCAATATAATTGACTCGTTTAACACTCACCAGTTCAAATACATCAAGTAATCATAATTTGATACAATCCCATTTTGCCATTGTAGAGTTTTCTCATCAGTGTGCATATTTTCCAAGTTGACGTGAGTATTTTCTTCCAAAAGAGTATATACCCTATCTCTGTCATATTCACATTGAAAAGTTAAATATATATGAGGGACGGAGCTTTCTTCTGCACTGTAAATTTCCAGACCCTGAAAATGTTCTTAAAATTAGACTCATATGGAAAAATTACATACTAATTTAATTAGTATTTTAAAGTTAATGAATAACTTTATAATTTAGGATTAACTTTGATCAAAGAAACCAAGGTACATGGGGTTGATTGTGTCCCACCAAAACATTTTTTTGCGACAGTTCACAATGCATTTGACTAAATTCCTAACATAATCTACTGTTTTATTCAAGCAATTGTGATTTACCGCAAATAAAGACCAAAATAAATGCTAGTAGCTGTGATTTCACTGTAAAATTATGCTCTATTTGTCCATAAATGGCAAACATTTATTGGTATAGAAATCGAACCACCTTAAAGTGGTCAAGTCGGCGTACATAAATACTTCTATCACAAATTAGTTCAACAAACATTGCTTTACAATTATTTATTATTACAAGATGTTTTTTCCCCAACATAAAGTCACTCAGATATGAAAATAGTGTTGGTTATAGGGGCT
The DNA here is from genome assembly GCA_905404145.2 of Biston betularia. Classification (NCBI taxonomy): domain Eukaryota; kingdom Metazoa; phylum Arthropoda; class Insecta; order Lepidoptera; family Geometridae; genus Biston; species Biston betularia. The sequence continues at coordinate 4,495,163 of FR989863.1, forward strand.
GATCTGAACTATTCCCATGATTAATATCAAAGTTGTATCTGGAAATGCAAAGTTTGTAGTAGGGTAATTATTTTAACAATCAGTGGCTGGTGCAAAGTAGTTAGAGATAGCTGAGAAAAATAAGAACATGAGAATGGTATTGTTCATTAACCTACTTAGTCATCATAATGAGCTGTGAGTTGACATACACAATTATAATTTTCATTATAAATTGTAATTAATCATTGGAGGTAAAAAGTATTTTTGTTTAAAATAATGTGTATATAATTATGGTATCATAATTATACATGAAAATTTTATGCATTATTAGTTTTAGGTATGTTAATTCCTGTTTACAAATTGCATGAAATTCTATGATCATGGTAGGATACCAGGATTTTCGCTTAGGCTATTATTCTTATACCAGGAAATTAAAATGTCATGGTAAGAGCAGACAAGTCATGGACTGCTTAAAATTAATTTTGAACAAATCTGAAATGTTTTGCGACTCTTGAAAAGTTACTTGTATAAATTTAATTAATTATTATATGCGAGAAGCAGAAAAAAAGAACAGCATTCTCAATAATGGGTACAATGTCTTTTTGTCTAAAATCAATAACTTTCAATGTTTATTCAATTTCAACACTACACAATACAACCACACAATAAAATTAGCTTAAAGAAACATATTAGTGCTATTAGAAGCCAAATAAAGTGTAAGAAAATAAAAAAATAACACACAGATACATACAACTTGCCTTAGCAAAAATCTTCGCTTGTACATCCTTTTCAAATGGTTCAGTTTAAGCTTCAGTATGGGACTCTGAAAATAAAATTATTATCTTTATTTTTTGCTCAAACAATAGTCTCTTTATTGATTTTGCTTATACCTATAGGTTTAATTAATATTATCAGAATACAAAGAAAATGTTGATATTACCTATCTAAATGCAACTCAAGTCTCTTTGTTAGATTTGCACTACCCATTATTGGGCAATGCAAGTATTGTATATACCATAACAAAAGACATTTGTAATTCAACAAAGTTGTGATAAAACTAGGAAATAAGGTAAAATTCACTATGCTGGCTTATCAACCTTTTTTTAAGTCTATATAATTCCACTTGTTACCAGAGGTTTTCTTTAAAATGATACACTTTCTACTCTATTTACAGTTACAACAGTTGTTAAAATTGTAGTAAGATCATAATCATGTTCTATATTGGTACCATAGTAATCATAGGCCGACTAAGTATAAAATAAGCAAATTATATTGAGCAATGTCTTAAAGAGAATGGGTTTTTGTTACCTTGAGTTTCATACTATATTTAGGTACATATAAAGGCTATAGAAACTAGATTTGTAATACCTGCTTATCTTAAGTGTTTTGGCTTTTAATACCTTAAAATTTTCTCCTGACACTAAAACTTATAAATAAGACTAAACTGTGATCTGTAAATATAAAACATATTGCAATTTCTTTTATAGAACAGATAACTAATGTTTATGCATAAGGGTATATATTATGTTCAGAAATATAACTTGCAAACAAAAGTAGGTCTTACTCAATATTTCATCAAAAATTAAAAAGTACTTACACTTTCAACATTACTAAAAGGTTGAAAGTAGATTGATGTGGGTGTCAAGGCCAACTTTCCCTGATGCCTCACCAGTGGTGATATCTTCTCAGCCTGAAGTTCACATACAATCTCCTCAGTGAAATCATCCATCATTACAGGATCAAATTCCATCCTCATATACCTTGAATGTAGGATAGTAGCTACCATGCTGTTATGTTCTGGAGCATGCAAAGTTGAAGCTCTCTGTAATTGCTGCATTTGACTCAAACACTCTTCAGCTGATGCAAAATCAAAGAAAATGTAAAATTCCCTTTCTTCATAGATAAACTTATAGGGTGCAAGTATGTTTTCCTCCAGCATTTCTGCAAACTGCTTGATAGTAACTTTTATTATGTTCATTTTCCTATTGACCAGTGATATGCTAATACAATCTTTAAAATGCATTTTTATCAATGGATAAGTCCAATCTCTGGGCTCAAAAACAAGAGATTTCGAACATAGTTTTAGCCGTCCTTGCCTTGGTTTACCTTCTTTAGGTGATTCAACAGAATTTAATATGCACGAAAAATCTTCAAAATAAATTTCTCCTGGCTCCAGAAGCAATAGTGAAAATCTAAAAGTCAATAAAGATTACAGTTACCTACATAATTTTAGTATTATTATAAATATGAAAACATCAGTAATAAGTAGAGACTTAAATTAATGTGATAAATTAATGTTAATATTTTAGACAGTCAATAATTTGTTTCAGTGTATGAATATTTTGTTACAATCACTTTAGCTAGATTATGAGAATCAACAATACAATTATGAAGGTTTGCTTACCTTGTTTTATCCATGGTTCACTGCTTTGCGCACCATTAGCCAGCCAAGCGCAACAAACGCTTCGCAGGATAAACACAACAATAAATAGCACAAGCTTTCACTTCTTTGTTAGTTTGTCCTGAGATGAGACAAACCAGTTGAATTAATGTCTCTGGAGGTAATCAACGTTGGTACTTTAGAAGGTATTTATATCAACTAGAAAGAAACAGTCAATAAAGAAAAGATATATAAAATTATTTATTTTAATATGTTGTAATATGGATGGAATAGCCGCACCAAACCGGTGATCGCAATAACACAGAATTATTTTTTATAGCGGTAAGACCGGTCCATTATTTAAAAATCCAAAAATGCAAAAAAATATCTAATCAACCTTGTAGCACAAAAATTAAATTACAAACTCTCATTATTATTTAAACGATTCATAGCGCAGATCGCAGGATACATAAAATATATGTCACACACATATGACACACTGCACAGGCGTAAGCGGTAAGGTATACAAATACAATACATTATATTATACATACAAACAAAAGAAACTGAAAGCAAGCAGTGCACTATACTGCAGCGGTGGTCTCTACTCAAACTAACTAAACGTCAAGAATGTCAAGCAAAGCAAGATACAAATTAGTAGATATGTCATGATGATAATGTCGCGTTGTAGGTCATTCAATACCGAAAACATGGCAGTCAAAAGGTATACGTAAAGTTAAGCCATAGTAGTAATATTGTTGCAGCCTGTAGCAACAGTTTCACATGCGTAACAGCGACTCAAATAAACCTTTCCAGGCTTAAAATAAATGAAACAAAAAAGTACATGAAATCTGTCATACAAAATCTACAAAGAACTGGATCAGCTCCTACTCTTCAATGAATGCTGACTCAATAGGTTGGCATGGGTAGATGCTGGTAAGGGAAAATGCACAAAACATCTCAGGACGTCGGTCTTTGTATTGGTAGAAATACTAAAAAAACCCAAATCCGTAGATGAATTTATTAAATTACTGTCAGTGTCAGTTGATAAAATGAAGTTGAGAAAGAACAAATTTGACAGTACGCTAGATTTTTTTTTTCCTTTCTTCTTGGCATCACACTCTGTGCATTCTGCCAGTTTCAATATTTCTTAATTTTGTGTACAATCTTCAGTCTTCAACTTCCTTATCTTAACATCCATGTATTTCAAGGCTTTGATTTCATGTAGTGAGAAAACGGGGAAACCATAGGCCGCGTAAACAGAAAATACTAAATAGGTTTATGGAATAAAATTTTGAAAGGACAAAGATCAAGAAAGCAGGAATTGGAAAAAAGAAGAAAGAAAGATTATAATTTTACGTATACGCCAGATTGAAGATAACTGAAAAACACGAAAACGGTTTTGGTGGGAACGCGGAAAGAGTCGTATCGCCCCGTTGCATTTTTTTCCAAAACTAGTGTTTTATCGAGTATTTATGCATAAAAATGGTGGTGTTTTATTTATAAAGTACCGAATTACAAGCGCCAGTGTGGGAAAGTGATATAATGTGGTGCAACATGATTTTTCGGGTTGCTTCCAAAACTCCATCGAAGCTTATAGTAATGTCGCCACTACTGTACTAAAGCTTGTCGTATGACTGGATTTGCCTGACATGGACTGGACTTGACCAAAAGATCAAGACTGAACTTTGACTACTTTTTAACTAATGAAATTTGAAATAATCAAAACACTTGACACTGGCAAATGCACAAAATGCTACGTCAAAATCAAAGAAAAAAAATGGCGGTAGCGCCAAAATTTAAGTGTCTATTAGTGAAATATGCACCGATAGTAATTTCATTTTAAACTGAATTCTGTTAGAATTTTACAGTATAAAAGTAATAATATGTAATTGTGATTGCTCGCTTTGCCTTTGATCCGACTGTGTCTTTTATTTATATTTTTGCACGTCCCTAATAAACGATAAAAGTTAACTGAATAGATACCGGTCGACTGATAGGCCTTTGATTGTGAAGGTTAGGTGACAATGGAAGATAAAAATGCAATATATCAAATGAGATTCCCACAGAAATTGTGGTATTTACTAAACTTACGCCCCGATGCTATACTATGGGGAGGAACTGGAAGAACGATTCTGCTAAATTACCGCATACTTCAAAATTACCTGCAATGCGACCATTCAGTCTTCAAAACTACTAATATATCAAGCTTTGTAAGGCAGCTAAACTTATACGGATTCCGTAAAGTGACTTCCCACCTACAGGATCCTTTGTGCAATTCGAGCAACCCTTACATGCATGAATATGTCCATGACTATTTTCAATTTGGAAGACCAGAACTACTGAACAAAATAACTAGAAAAGCCCTTACTATGAAGCGGAACTTTAAACCCAAGGTTGTATGTTGTTTTGATGATTGTCAATTTTAAACTCCAGTCCAGCTTTTGGCAACATCTTTAGAATGCATTTGTTTTTACAGAGTGCTTATAACAGTGTAGAACAGCTGCTTTGTATGACACCACTGCAAAAGGCACGACATGCTCTGCGCATGGCTTTAAAAAAAGCTGCTCAAGAATTATTTTCACAAGATTCATCAAAACAGCTTTACACACAATTAGAATATGATGGTAGGTTCATAGTTTATCTAGTAATCCATGTTTGTCATACCACATATTATTATATGTACTTATTAATAAAATGGTAATATTAGCCATATTATGCAAGGGAACTATTTGATTTCAGATTCTCAAGAGGATATGTGTGAAGAAGAAGAGAGCTTTGAATTAGACTGGATGCCTACAAACAATGATAACACCCCAATCAATTTACCTCCAGAACAAGGTTACCTTTTGATCACAATTTCCTTGATCCTATTAATATCCTTATCCTTGTCTTTATTCCTTTCCTCCTATAGCAGTTTCAGACACACCAAAGAACAATAATGGAAATAATAAAACCAAAGTGCTAGAGCTAATACCACAGCAAGAAGTCAAAAAAGAAGAAAATGAGAGTTTTGGGTATGATATTTGGGATTTCTTGAATTAACCATATTGGGATATTTTGTGACAGATGTTCACTATAACTACTTATCATGTTTGATAGTTTGTTCTTTTCTGAATTCATAAATAATACATTTTTTAAGGTGTCCAATCAAAATTCTTTTCTAGTCTACATTAATTTCTATAGATGCTAAGATTACTATTGACTATTTTTTATATGACATGTAGGTAGAATCAGTATATAATAAAAATAATTGTTTTGAAAATAAATATTTAAACATTGCTAGATTAAAGATACCTGCTAAGATTTTTTCACTTCTTTGGACACCTCAGAATAAACTTACTTTATATAACGCCACATGCCTTACTTTTTATTTATGGCATTGCTGAACTTTGAAGCGTGCTGTATGACCTAGCTAGCTAGTCAACTTAAAAAAAAATGTTAAAGGGAGAAATTATAGCAAATTTGGCTTGCTAGGTCATCAGGATCTCTAGAGCTTAGCTGGAGGGCCCTGGTACACAGTACCACCTAGACCCATAATAGCTACACTACTGAATCTGGAGATGTCTTTATTTTAATAATTATTTTTTAGGGATGAAAATCAGGACAGTCTGATGACCTTCACAAATGACTCCTGTCAAGAAAATGGTGACTCTTTCTCAACTCCATTCCTCAGCATGCCAGATCTTGACCCTGTGCCCACTGACTCACAAACTGGAGCAGAACTACTTGCAGAGTTCAACATTGATAATGACATTGATGAAGGTGTTGCTCATAAACTCAAAGATGAGAGAGAACATGGTTCCTTGAACTGTGTTCTACCATCTATAAGCCAGGATCAAAATGATTATGCAGTAATGAGTGAGGTACAATAATCTTACAATCTAAACATATGTAAATCCCAAATGAATAGAATTCACTGATACTGTCAAATACATTTATACAAGTCGAAAAGGATAGCTTTTGAAATTACCTAAAAAACATAACCCTTCCTTGGCAGTTGGGTATTAAAATTTAAGACCACAGAATAAGGAGTACACAGTGATCACTCAAATAAAAGTAGATATGAGGTGTAAAGACAAAAATGAACATACTATTATGACTGTCACCTGCTTGCATGTGAAGGGGCAGCCTGCAACTCTGATTTCAATAATTTAATAACTGTTTAGTACATTTATAATCAATAAAGATATACAAGTTTGTGTATACAATAAATTACATAAGTACATTGTAACACCTATGCAGGGTTCATGTACTCCTAGTTATAAGTTTTGTTATACTTGAAGCAATCAAAATACTTCTATACCATTACATAAAATTTGAATTGGCTAATTGTTACACAGTTTTTATTGTGTTGACGTCACTGTTCTTTCATAGCAACAAATCCACACCAGACAACATGTAAGTACAGCAACAAACAACAACCTAATGCTATTTGCCTCACAGTGAAGAAAGGCAGCTGAACTTACTCAAGAGCTGGACAATACAACACCCCCTGCCAAGACTTCCAAGGGACAGTTTTTCAGTTTGCAAAAAATATTTACGTGTGTATTTATATGCTTTCAGAACAATGTCAACATTGATCAGTATAATGGGGAATGGGATCAAATGTTTAATGACATGATAAACAGAAGTGCTAACCAAGAATGTGGTTCTGAATTGAAGGAACTTTACTCCCAAATCTCCAAAACTATTGACCTGCTCAACACATAATTTTACTTGGGTCTATGTCACTATCACAGTAACTTAAGGTCATAACGATTTTGACTAGATTTTTAAGGTATTGTATTTGTTTAGTTAATAATTTAAAACAATTTGAACTGACTAGACACTAGACCAATAATTAAAACAATATGATATTGTATTAGCATGTAATAAGTAAAATAAAAAAATGTTATAGCTATTACTTCTTCTGCTTCTTTTTCTCAGCTTCCTCCTCCTTTTCTTTCTCAATGACAGATACATATGAATTAATGGTGTCCGAGTCTAGCATTTGCATGGGTTGACCTCGCCTCATAACAGCTATCTCAAGGTTCTTCTGTCCCGATTGAACTACTTCCAGAAGAGCACGAATTGCCAGCTGAAAATTTAATAACATCAAACTTGGAACCTTTATAATTTATTATGTATTAGTTTGACTAAAATATGTATTGTATCGCTATGAAATTAAGAATACTATGTCAGGTAGGTTTATTTTTATTCGGAATGGGGGCTGAGTCCTGCACTGACAAACCGCTTGGGGTGTATTGTGCATTTCCCCCTACCTGCATTCACCCAAGCTAACCCAGCTCCTTGAAGTATTCGAGTGAGGCTCTGGACTGCAGGCATACTACTCAGATACACTGTCAATAAAGCATTTAGTTTTGTGATGATTCATAGATTGTATGTACTAGTGTTTACTCAAGCACAAGTACTTAATTGTTTAGTACTTGTTTACCCAAGTCCAAGTAGCAAGTGCAAGTATAGCTAATTTAGAAGCATCATTTAATAATTTCTTGTATCAAGATTTGGGTTGTCATTGTACTAATAGACATTTTGAAACTTTCATCTAATTTTCTCTCTTTTACCTATGGACCTTTTAGAAATATGTGCTAGTGACCTTATGAATAATATGAAAATTACATTGTCTTAGTAGTAAGCAATTGGTTGCAGTGTGCAAACTCACTACAACCTTTCAGCGTCATTGTTTTATAGTATAAATATTGCATTGTTTTGGAACACACTGCAACCTTTCAGCATTATCAATTTTATTTCCTTATGAGAATATTGTAATGCCAAGCTTAATTATGAAAAAAATATTTTTTGTTTATCTTTAAGAAACTTTCATTCGATACTTTTTTACTAAAATATATTATGACAAATAAAAATCTTACCTTTACTGCTCCTTTTTCAGAAGCTACTTCTTCTGAGGTATAGTTCTTCTCTAGGAACTCTCGAACAGTTTTAGCAGATCTACCTGTTGCATTAGCTTTCCATTCATAGTAGATACCCGAGGGCTCAGTTTGAAACAAATGTGGCAGACCGTCATAGTCAAACCCACCAATAAGACAAGAAATACCAAAAGGACGTCTTCCATTACTCTGGGTGTACTTTTGCTTTAATCCAGCAATATATCTTGTAATGTACTCCAAAGTCACAGGATCTTCTACAGTCAATTTATGCGACTGGCATTCTATTTGTGCTCTATTTATCAAGATACGAGCATCAGCCGTTAGGCCGGCAAAAGCCATTACGACGTGGTCATCAAGAAGGCATATCTTCCTCACTGTACGTTCTTCCTGAAGCTTTGCTACCGATTTTTTCTCAACGCCAAGAACAACAACATCAGCGCCTCTAACACCGACCTGGAATATTCAAATTACATCAAATACATGAAACTTAACTACATAACCGAACATAACCAAAACCTGAACATACCGCCGTAGAACCCTTTCGCACGGCTTCTTGAGCGTACTCTACTTGAAGCAAATGCCCATCTGGAGAGAAAACTGTAATTGCTCTATCGTAACGTGCCGACATGATGTATTTATTTTTCAAATTTTATTTTGTAATACCAAACACAATGACTCGGTGTAAACTATTCTGGCTGGAACTTGACTTGACACATAGTGATGGGACAGATAAAATTTATTATACTTATTATTTTATTTCTTTCACTTAAATAGAGCACATAAGTTTGACTCAGTCATGACTCACGGCTCAACAACGACAACAATGCATGTTATTAAGACGCATCTCGTTTTTTTTTGTCTTATTTTGAAGCTAGAAGTGTGCAGTAAGGTAATATAGTAAGTAAGCTAAACAACTCAAGTGCCTAAACCATGAGCTGAGCTGCAGCTCACTTAATTCTGGTTGCCCATAGTTTTATATTGCGATTAATCGTTAATTCATGGAGTAATTTTACTAATGAAGTTTGCAATATACTTTATAGTAAACTGAAATATGATTTATAGGCAAGCTTAATAAAACCTGAAAGCATTAAACATATATGTTATAATAATAGCTTGCCATATTTTAGGCTATTATACGTATACTTAGGACGAAATCAAAACAAATATGTAAATAAATAGTATAAACTACTTATTTTTTCACACCATAAAAAAATGTAGAATAGTAATGTGGGATTTGTTCGCCTGTTGTTATTGTCGTTATGAAGAATTGATTATATATATTAGTATTTTGAGTATGTGTAATTGTGTATGTTAGTTACTTTTTTGCGCTGTAACAGTTGAACGGGGTTGGATGAAATTTGGAATGAAGATAGTCTATGATCAACTATAGTATAAGGGCTTTTAATATTTATATATATTTAATTTGGGAATTATAGTAAAGAATGCAGCACAGGCATAATGTGAATTAGTAATATTATAAATCATATATAGATTATAATTACTGGTATTCATGTCAAAATCTATCTAGGCTTTAAATTAGTTTTTTTTTTAATTTTGTGTCAGTATTTCTGATGTGTCATGTGTAACTCTTTTGTTTTTGTATAATGTCTGATTAGCTCTTTGTAAGAAAATACATATTATATTCACGTTAAACTTTTTATTACTTCTAATAGATAATGCACAGAATTCCATTGCGATCAGCTCTCGCTACCATAGCCAATTTTAAAATCCAAAACATATAAGAATTTATTAATAGATTTAGAATTAGTATATTTGCAAGCAAGTTAAAAGAAATTGAATAAGAATTGAATAGCTAATATACAATATATAAATTATAAATAACATAAAGTGTACAATTTGCAGTGGAAATCAAAGTAAACAGTTACTTGTAACAGGGCGCCCAAGATACAGGCTTTGCCTAGTTTGGGGCCCGTTGACCGTTCTTCCAGAAATCGGGAAAAAAAATATAAAATCTACGAACCATTTATCTGTATATGTCATGTATTCTTTAGAAATAAACTATTATTATTATTATTATTAAAAAACTGCCAATAAAATCCTACAAAGAACGAGTTCAAAACTGTTGTCGTTGATTTTATCCAATAGTTGTTGTAAATTAATAGTAACAAAAATAAATAGTTTTCGCAACACTACAAGTCCTTGCATGACAAATGAAAAATTTGATAGCTCGCCACAGATCTTAAATAACACTGGTATCATTCGTTGTTCGTTGAATCTCAAAGAGTATACTCAACTTTTTCTTTTTGATGTCACACTACTTGCATGTGCCCGCGTCAAGTAGTAGTAAGTACCTTTCAAGTACTTTATGGCAAATCAAGATAAAAGTCACACAAGTAAGTCATGGTTAAGTTTAGTCATGCCTTATTAAAGTGGGACTTCGATGGAGTTTTAAAAGTAACTTGAAAAATAAGCTTGAACCTTTCAATTTATTCGTCTGAGGTCGGTGACTTGTTCAAAGATGTCGGAAAGTTATGGAACTCCTGACATATAATTTATTTTTCTTGTCATTTATTTCGTAGGACAACAAAAGAAAGGTACTACACAGTTTTTTTCGCCTAAGTTGGGAAATGAAATTATTTTTCAAAGCTTGTGTTTTTGTGATTGTCAGATGATATCATTGCACGACAGATTATGAAACGCCACTATCGCTATTTTTGTTTATAGGTGATGCAGAAGTCAGAACTCCCAACAATTTGGCAATATATTTGGTAGAATAATTTTATGGTCTATTAATTCAAGCTTGATGGGTGATTTATCATCGGCTCTTTGGATTAATATGCCTAGATCGTTGTTTAAACAAACCGAAAAATAAGATTACGTCAATCAATCAATTGTTGTCAGTGTCAGTGCGCAACATGGCGGCGGCATTGGGAGAATTTGAGCCGTGGTTATTTGAGAAATTGCGAAAAATAAATACTGATGAAGGAGTTTTTGGCTCTTATATAACAGGTATTTTAGAAGGCGAGGATAGTTTGGACGAGAAAAAAGATGCCTTGGAAGGTTTACTTTCGGAGATAGTGGTAAGAGGTTGTCATTCGGTCATCATGTCGCACATGCATATTAAAAAATAATTAATAGTAAAAATATTGCATAATTCCAGGAAAAAGATATCTCTTCTTTAGTTACTGAGATACTAGAGAAGTGGGACCTATGCCAGCCAAAAGTAGAATCTCCAAAGCTGGTTACAGACGTCGACGCACAGCTAGCGCGATTGCTGGAAGCCCAGAAGTTAGCCACTACAACTACTACCAAAAACTATACAGATGAAGAGAAAAAGATTCGAGAAGCGATCTTATCTCAGTATAGTCAACTTCCTGATAATGAGGTTTGTATCAATCAACAATTTTTGGAGACACATTTTTAGTCTTATTAATATAAATTATTTTCATTGATAGTGGCGTTTTAGATTAGTTATTATTTAAAATGTTACATTTGTCTTAGTTACTTTACTTATTTATACCTTGAAATTTAATCTATAAACTATACTTTTCTTAGAATATGACTACAAATATGTAAATTCCCTGCGTATATGAAATGTTTAATTTACATTAACATATCATTTACAATGTTGTGATAATTCATGTGTATTAAATTTTATTTTTTGGGAGAAGTGTGATACTAGTTGCAGAAGCCATTAACCCAAAATATGAATTAATTAAACAAGCAAAATCCAAAGTATTTTATAATCACACAAGTTTGATGAGACACTATCTGTGCCCCATGTGTCACTTGTTATTTTGGTGATGGTTACTTTAGTTAGTTTGCTATTAGTTCTAGAGCTGATATATTTTGATTAAGAACCTTGCAATGTGTAAGAGCTAAGTTGAGATAAACTTTTATAATAATCTACTATAATACTAAACCAGTAAAATACAGCAAAACGAAAATAAAAAGTTAAGAGGAATAGCAACCATAAAAGCAAACAAAATAATAGCATGAAAATAAAAAGAAAAATACATTTAAGTAAAAAAGTAATGAAATGCAAACTTGATCACAAAATAGGTTGAGCCCAGCAATGCTACCAGTATAAAGCTCAAAATAATAGATATTTTTATCTCTGAAGTAACTTGTTTCTCAGTAAAAGTATTAAAAAATGTGTAGTAATTCATGGTTATAACATTCTACCATTAGACCTACAAATCTAAGGTAACCTGCATAGGAGTGTTTGTAATTTTCCTGAAGATGTGTGAGTTTACCAACCGTCACTTGACCAGAGTAGTAGACCCTTCCCCTTCTTATTATGAAAAAAGCAGTTTCTACGTAATATAGGCTTAATCTGCATAGTATAATATTTACAGGAGGAGGAAGAAAATGTTGAAGCAGGAGATGGTTCAGATCTTGTAAAAAACACAAATGCTGCCGATGTGCACGCTGCAGCGCGGGTACGCAGAGAGCAATGTCGCCAAGAAGCTCAGAAAAAGAAAGAAAAGGATAAAGAAGACAGGTTTGTAAATTCAATTACAATTTTAAAAAGATCATTAAAAGAGGTTAACCCAATTCTTAGTACTTCCTACCCACTGTAGCAGACTGGCCTTTGTCCTGGCATATTACTATAATATAAAGCTTTTATAGTATAAACCACATTAAAAGTGACAAAACCATTTAAAGAACATTATCAGCAAAATTGGTTCATCTCTTCTCAAGTGTGTATAGTGTTTACCAACAGACTTCATTTGATTTTTATTTATACTACACTAGTTTGGTGTGGATTGCTAGATTTACAATGTTTCCTTCAAAGAAATACCAGTGGTAGGGTATAGTACTTTACAATTGTGATAGACATAAATGTCAGCTCTCTGGTTACCATAGTACAAGCTTTACTAAGTTTGGGGCTAAATAGCGCTGTGTGAAATATTCTACAACATTTATTTATTAATCTTTTCGTTATTTCAGGGAGAAACAGAAGCAATTAAAAGAAGAAAAAAAAGAAAAACGTAAAACCCAAAAAGGCGAGAGAAAGAGGTAGCGTCTCTCATAGCTTACACCTAGCAGTAAAATATCTTTGCTTCGTTTAAAGAATATTTATATTGTATTATTATTTTTAATTTGATAATATTCTGAAGACGAAGAGATAAATTAATAAGAGTATGATTTAAAACAATACTTAGGTTTTAATCAGCAAACTGTGGTGAGCAAAAAACAAAAATGACTAGTAAATAATTATATAATGCTATTTTGCTGTTGTAAGGTCATTTAAGGCTAGGTAAAGAGATTTTTTTTAATGTTAAATGTGGCAATCAATCGACAGTCCATGTGACAGTAAGTGGTCACCACCACATATGGAAACGCCACAATACTTGAGGCATTGCCAGTGTGTTGCCTTACTCTGAGTACCTTATTCACATTGGTTTGAAGCAATACATTTGTTTTAAATCTACAATCTCCAATGTTGGTCACCTGGTCATTTACCAACCTTGGAGGCCAGATGTAGTACTAATCTGGCTTGTAGTAGGTGATAATCTTTGCCAAAAATTTAATCATGTCCAGCCCAATTCTACTTATTTTTAATAACACCAGACTTCTAAATGGATATTGGTAAAAACATGCTTGACAAACAATTTTAATGCTACCTAATTTATTTTGTTGTGAACCAATAACCAATGTAATGTATAATTTTTATGTCCAGTCAGTAAAAATTTAATCTAGGCTGTGAGTTTTATACAAGGACTCTGCTTGCCAAGAATAACCATAATTTAACTGTTGGAAAGAGTAACTTAGTAAGAGCAGCATTGGTCATCATATTAAATTTAGTATGGCAGGGATGGGAACACGGTTAGTGAAGGTGAGTGTTAATGTGCTTCAAAAGGGATTCTAACTCGATTGCAAGTCCTAAGCACTGTACACTACAGGTTCCCATTCATTCAGACCCACATAGTATAGTTATCCTATGTATATCCACTAACTTATATCAACTATAGTAGTGCAAGTTATATTGAAAACATAATCGCGTTGCTCATTTGTTGCATGAAGCGTGCCCCACCTTAACGCGGCATATGGTAGTGAATGCAAAATTAATCATTACATGCTAGGTACAGATTGCCCCAAAGAATGTAAATGGCTATGAAACCAAAAGAGCAATATTTTACTAAATTTTTTGGGCACATAGCATGCAGAACTGATGGCCGATGGGTCTGCAAAGTTCTGGAGTGGAGACCATGGGTCGGCAAACGCAGCGTAGGACGTCCACCCACAAGGTGGGCAAACGACCTAGCTAAGGAGCCTAGTAGGAACGCGCTGGATGCGAGCCGCTCCCAACCGGTCTTTATGGAAATCAATGGGGGAAGCATAATATGTCGACCAGTAGACGTCCTACGGCTGAAATGATGATGATGACTATTTTTATTTCATGGAAACAAAACGAGACACCACCTCAGACCACAGGTACTTGATTGGAGCAGATTTAACTGTTGCCGCGTCCGTCATTACTAGCCGCGGCTTTATCTGGCTAGATGTCGCACCACTGCTACAGGCCATGTGAGTGTGTGAAAAGTTTGAAAGAGGAACATCAAACAAACATACCAACACTGCCACATCTCCACATTAATGATTTTAGCAGGGACTTAAAAAAAAACAGAGCATTAAAGTATAAATATTGTCTACCCAGCATTAACACTACTAGTTTCCATGCCAGCATTATGGCTTGTGTAAAAAAAATGTATTGTGGCAATAATCACTGTAAAGAATAATGGCTCTAATTTGTTTTTGTTGATATAGCTCATCATAGTTTATAAGAGTTTTTGTATTACTTATTTATTACCTCTATATAATTGGCCAGCACACAAGTGATTTTTAGTCTGCTTAATGCTTACCTTGGAGAGCTACTTGCACACATAAAAAATACTCTTTATATTATGTGGTCGTTGATAAGAGAAAAAGTTGGATAATGTCCCAAAGGACTGGCATACCAAGTACGCAAAGGTCTATTCAGTGTACTACTGTAGTGTATGTATACTATATTGTAGTATGGGCTGAGTAAAAATGTGCACCTTGTATGTTGGTTGCCTTTATCTCATTGGCTTGAGTGTGCCCCTCCAATAAAATCTTGTAAATCTTTGTTGCCAGTATAAAATCACATGTGTCCAGGCCTTTTATATTTTGTGTGCCTGTTTCAATGAGGTTCATATCATCTCATTTTAAAGGGACGGTGTTGAATGTACACTTTCTTTGTCAGAAGATAAACTCTTTAAATTCTAGCTGAAATTTTAATCATTTAATTGACGAAAGCAATAAAAGTGGTTGTACTTATTGGAGTTTTTTTCTGTTACGCAGAGAGTAAGTAGAATAAAAATTTTATTGTTATGATATTCATAATTGTGAAATATATCTCCTATAACAATTTACATCCAGTATTTATAATTATCTACATTACTGTTGAAGAGTCTTTCTAAAGCAGTCTTTATGGTAGGCAATAAAACATGTAATTTGTCAGAACTTATTTTATTTTCTTAAAGAAAAGTAGTTTTATATGACTTAGATATTTTATCGACATTATTAATACTGTTACCAGTAAATTATCACAATTTAAATTTTAACACAATTTGTTACCTAGTTGGCATTTCACCATTTTTATAAATTGACCAAACCCTCAGATGAGAAAAAGTGCATTTTCACATCTTGGGATAAAAAATAATCTGTATAAATTGTACCAAATTTCATTTATTACAATTTTAGTATTAACAATACTAAAAACAGTGCAATCAGATTCTGAGTCTCATACATAGTGGTATTATAAATACCTTAATTTTTGCATATATCTTTCGTTTTACGTTAGACAAGTTACCTGATGTGATGGACCCAGCACTCTCATGGCAACAATAATAAAGGCAAAAATGCCATCTCAATTTTAGTACATAAAGTATGCTATGCATATACTTTATGTACTAAAATTTGTTTTTTTTTTTCTATTATAGAAATGCTGATAATTAATCTATGAAATGTATAATTATTATACATTATACAAACAATTTATTATTTATCGATAATATGTAATAATATTTGACATTCAGCACAATCACAGAAAAAAATACATATCTGAGCTTTAATTTGAGACATTAGAATGACTATCCTCAGGTATTTCTTCTTCAGCAATGATAAAGTTATGAGCTCCTCCAGCAAATAGTCTAGTTATCATTGTTTTGCTATTGATAGGTACTAAAGTTGGGAGAAATATATCTCTATCTGAAGGGATGCCAGTATTGCAGTGTTCATTCCAGCCCCATGCCCACAGGGTGTTGTCAGTTGCCAAACAAATGGTATGTTCTGATCCTAGGGCAACATCTTTCACTTTTCTACCTTCTGCAAGAAATAATTGTTTTTGTTTAATTTGGTGCTTTAAAGTGGTAAACAGAAAAATTGTCTGCTATATTAAGATTAGTGTTTTAAAACATTTTATAATAAGCTATTTGCGTCTACGTCTTACGTTTGAACCTATTTATTATTAAAAAAAGTATTTTCTTATTTTTTTTGGAAAATTAAGTACATTGAGGTCAATTCAACATTTTATTCTAAAAAATTACATTATTTTAACTATAGTGATCAGCAGGTAGTAGTTAAATAGATATAAATTCTTTATAGTTTGCAACAGAAATTTAAGAAAAAAACAATAAAAACCCACAAGAATTAATATGAGCAAGTGTCTGTCAATTTTATCAGTAAAAGTGACCATAAATGGACTGACAGAAAATGCTAGGCAAATACTTTTTAATGTATGTAAATAAATACTAGTAATTTATTAAGTTGTATGGTAGTAACTCATCCATTACGGAAGCTAATAAAGCATTGAACATTGCTCTAAAAAAAGATAAACTGTATTGAGTGACAAACTTAATTTTGCTATTATAAAACTTTTGTCCCCATACATTGCCATAGGTCATTGTTCATTTACTAACTGCAAGTATTTATATAATAGCAAAAAAAAAACTTGCTAGGTGTATTAATTTATGGTTATCGGATTATTCCTTTTACTTGTGCTCTAAGATATTGCTTCTTGTCAAATTTCATGATAATAGGTAGACGGGAACAGCAACAGGAAGTACCTTACAAGATTTATTTTTTCACAACTCAAAACGACCTAAACCTCACCTCAAAGCTAAGTATTTGATATAAATTTAAACTTGATACCTCTATAATATGTTCTTGAGATACTGTCTTAACATGCAGACGGACAACTAAGTGATCCTATAAAGATTTTTTTTAAGATGCAGTCCAAAAAAAAAATAAGAATTAAGGCACTTACCTGGTAACTTAATCAATGTTTTCTGCCCCACAAAATCATTGCCTCCCACTTGTCCATAGTTATTGCGTCCCCAAGTATAGAGCCGCCCATCTTCTAACCACAGCAGTACATTAGTCCATCCTGTTAGCAATTTCTTCACAGGTTGCCTTATGTCTATATCAATCTTTTGAGGTGTAAATATCTTATTATACTTCTCTATATTCAATACCAGCTGTCCATGTTTATTATCACCCCATACATATAAAGCATTCTCATCTGTTGACCAAGCTACAGTATGCTTCTGTCCGCATGCAATATGTGACATTTTACCAATATTGGTCACATGTGTAAATCTGTCTACAGAAAGCATATTTTTGCCCAGACCGAGTTGACCATACTTTCCACAACCTGTGATCCAAACTTCACCTTTTGTATTTATAATGGCAGAGTGCCTTAAGCCCATAGATACAACACTAGCTTTCACCTGGAGACGTATTGGTTTGACACATGCCGTGAAATGTTCCTTTGGTAGTCCAAGTTGGCCGTGACTATTGGAACCCCAAACAAAAAGGAAGTGATCATCTGTCACTCCACAACTGAAGTCCCAACCACATGCAATATTTGTAAATGTTATACCACTTAGAGACCATGTCCTTTGAAATATGTGTACTTCAGATTCCGACGCTATCTGGAGTTTTGAGTTCCAACCACAAGAAAAGAGTCTGCCTTCTGTGTCAAGCAAAAGTGTATGACCACCACCACAGGATATTTGTTTTACTTCGCAGTTGTAGAAGTCAATGATCACTTTCGTAGGTTTTTCGACTTGCTCACTTGTTGTTCCTAAGCCCAATTGGCCGTGAGAATTAGCACCCTGAAAATAAGAGAAATCCAATTTAGTTTGATGTTAATAGAGTATTAATGGGTAAATTTTAGCTGGCGTTTTTAATCACCCATGTCCATAGCACCATTATTGGATAAATTAACTTTTGTTAAAAGTAGTTCCTAAAAATAATCTATTATAAGTTTAGTTTTGTTTGCAGTACATAATTAAATTAACTACGTAAATGTAAAAGTAAAAACAATATTAGTTCATGAAGTCATGAACAGCTGATTTGTTGTTCTTCTTCGTTTTGGCGTCGCTCTTTGCGTATTTGTCAGTGTCAAGTGTATCGATATGTTCAAGTACATATTTATTTTATTAATTTAGTTTAATAGTCTAAAAAGTAAATCAAAATCACAAAAAGTAAGTTATAGTCAAGACTGATCATGCATGTAGTAAAGTAGTCAGTGGTACAAGGTTTGAGTTTTTTAAGCAAATAAGTCATGTTTCGCCATATTACTTTTCCAAACTCACGCGCATAATTCAACACTTTATATGCAAAAAGTAAATTTTTGTACATTGGAAAAAACATTTGTTTTGGAAAATAATTAAATCTGGCGACATAATTATTCCCACTAAAACTCAATGTCACTCGCAACAACAAATATCAATGTCACTAACTTGATATTTCATTTCTTTTCTTTGATTTTGGCGTCGCATTTTGAGTATTTGCCAGTATCAAGTGTTTTATTTTTTCCAGTTTCATAAATTGAATAAGTTGCCATGTAGTTATAGTCGAAGTCCAGTCTTGGTCAAGTGTCCAGTCCGTGTCAGTCAAGTCCAGTCATGCTTTAGTAAAAAAGTGGTGACTTTACTAGCTTTGATGGAGTTTTGAAAGCAACACGAAAAATGATGTTGCAATTCAGCAAAGTATGAATAAAAAAACCATTTTTATGCAAAAACACTCGACAAAACACTAGTTTCGGAAAAAAATACGACGGGGCGACACGACTCTTTCCGCGTTCCCGCCAAAACTCTTTTTTTCTTTGTTATTGGTATCGCACCTTGTGTATTTACCAGAGTCAAGTACATATTTCGATATTAAATATTTTACGATAAATCAAGTAAAATAAGTCTAAGTCACACAATACCCTAGTAAAAAAGTGGTGATTTTACTACAAGCTTTTAAGGAGATTTGGAAGCGAATGAAAAGTCATGTTACACCACATCATATCACTTTCCCACAAAATAATATTCCCTCCGAAACTCACTTCACAGTTCACTTCTCAATGTTCTCAATGATGGTTTTTCTTTCTCGTCTTTCGTACCCGTAAGGAGGATTGGCCGGCCGTGTTGCATCGACAGATTATAGTGATTAGTTGAAGATTGTATTGAAGCATGTCATGATTATTTACGTAATATAATATATAATTCTCATAACTTAAAGTCTTGAACATAATTATCATCTACTATTGTTGTAGCATTGATGTTAATATTTCTATAAATTTGTTTCCATCGTGGGAACCATTCAGAGAACATGATAACGAAATCGGGGAAACAGTTGTTGTGGTTGTTAAATATGATCTACATCCAAAATTTAAATACTCCATTCGATAGTGTTCTTTACGTTCAGAGAAGACTTGAAACATGGGAATCTAAAGGAATTTTTAATGTTAAAAATGTAAGTAGGTCCCGTCACCCCGTTACACCCCGACTTTTTAATTATTGTATTATTTATTTTATTTGGTTGAAGCATCTTATACTATGTTAGGTACTTTTGACAATTTTAATTATAATAATACTTAAGACAATTCGGTAGGTACAAGGACAGGGTAGGTAGCCAAAGCGAAGTCTCGATTTCGATTCCTAGTAGGTAGATACCTACTAAGGTACCTATATGTAAGACCGAAGGCTGCAAGCATTGGTATATTTAATATGATTATAAAATGAGTTGAGGTTTTCGTACGTTATAAATCGGTGCTTTGCTTGTTAGTAAGCGGGAAGTGATTAATCACGTCTCATCCGCATCTGTGGAGTTCCAAACTTCGCGCTTGTTTGTGGCGTTTGTCGACACCAGAAACTTTCCAAAGTTTATTTCGAATTTTCGATAACAAGACAGTTGCGATAATGTTAATATGCCTACCTACAATATCTTCCCACGCTTATCTAACTCGCAGCTGGGAGTCTCTTTTAAAACAAATTGTGGAATAAATTACCATAATCTGAAGATTTACAATGGCATCGTCCTTTCATTTATTGGTATTTTAATGAATTAAGAGACTTTATAACTCAATGTATTTAGTTTATTCATCCACATTAAATTATGTCAGTTATCTACTTAGGTACGTAGGTTAGGTACTCTACCAATGGTGGCTTTAGACGGTCCTGTATGAAAATTTGTCGCTTGGTTTTGTGGGCTTCTACCCGACTTTCATTCAAAAATGATCCAAGAACTGACAATTTACGCGAGTAGCAAAAATTTAACAGCATATAATCTACTTGGGAAATTTGTCAATCCGCCACTGGTATATTGACATAGGTATTTTAGAAATGTTTTGACTTTGCTATTTTATATAATGCTACTTTGACACATAATAGGTATATTACAGTACGATTTGTAACTTTGGTGTTATCCATAAAATATTTATATTTTTAATAAACTTTTTTTAAAAATTTTGTTGTGTCAAAAAGCATCAGTCAATCCCAACAATCCAAAGTTTATTTTCTTTACACTATTGCCTTTGTTTTTTCATTAAGCAGCAACATTATCGAAAAAACACTGTGCTATCCAATAACGTCCCTTTAAAAGTTCTATACAAAGTTAAACTGAGGTGAACAGTTTATTTTTTCAGCGTGGTGTGAGTTTCACCCTCTAAAGCCGCTTTGCGATACTTTGGAAAAGCGAAGCCAATAATGCACGCCACTCGTTCAAACTTGACCCGCCCACCCTGTCGGCTGTTTTTTATTTTAAACAAGCGAGTAGGTAGTACCTAAAATAGAGTTTTTTTCAGGACAATATTTTCAAGCAGCTAAAAGATTCTGGCGACGAACCTTAAATTAATTTTTATTCCTATAGGTTACGAGTAGATCTTTGTTAAATTTGTATCTGTGTTGTATTAAACTGAAAAAGTAGACTTTAAAATATTACGTGTGATCAATCATGGAAAAATGACTGGTTTACATTTTATAGAATTAACTAAGTCAGTCAGTCAGTAAGTGGTAATTTAGCATTATAGAGTGTTTTATTCAATATTTACTTGAAGTTATTGATGTTAATGTATCGTAATTTATCTTATGATTAACTTCTACACTCCAAAGCATTTAAAATTTAGTTATAAAATTAGCGTGGTGAGTGACCGTAACGAGGG
Source organism: Biston betularia (assembly GCA_905404145.2). Classification (NCBI taxonomy): domain Eukaryota; kingdom Metazoa; phylum Arthropoda; class Insecta; order Lepidoptera; family Geometridae; genus Biston; species Biston betularia. The sequence continues at coordinate 4,516,836 of FR989863.1, forward strand.
AAGGTCACTGTGAGTTTGAGGCCGTGGAAAATGCAATATCCGCTGAGGGGTCATCAGCTGAGTCGGTTATTTAATCAACATTTAGGCTCCAGGCAGCATGGGCTCTACATGCTAATATCTTTTTTAATAGTAAGTATTAACGTAAGGGGTTTGTTGTTTTAAGTACTATGTACCTAAGTACGTAAACTTACATAATTCATTTTAAGTTTTTCACGTCAATTGTCGTCGTCGCCAGAGATAGGTACTAGCATATGTACGGAAATTGGGACTGCGTCCTTGTTGAAAAGAAATAAAAACTGCCTATAATTTTTTTTCTCCTTTTTTTTTTTTTTTTTTTCTTTGGTTTTGGCGTCGCGTTTTAGCATTTGCCAGTGTCAAGTAATTATGTATTTTCAAGTTTCAAAAGTTAAATAAGTGCCATCGTAGCTAGTTTTAGTCAAAGTCGTCTTTGTCAAGTCCAGTTCGTGTCAGTTAATTCCAGTCATGCTTTAGTAAAGTAGTGGCAACTTTACTACAAAGCTTCGATGGAGTTTTGGAAGCAACACGAAAACTCATGTTTCACCACATTATATCATTTTCCCACACTCGCGCTTGTAATTCGGCACTTTATGAATAAAACACCAGTATTTTTATGCATAAACACTCGACAAAACACTAGTTTTGGAAAAAAATACAACGGAGCGACACGACTCTTCCCGCGTTCCCGCCAAAACTCCTTTTTTGTCCTTATTCCTCCGAGGAGGACTTGGCGTCGCACTTTCTGTGCATTTGCCAGTGTCAAGTTTTCCTGCCTTTTATTTTTCACCATTTTTGTATCATTTTTTTCATCAAAAATAAATATTTATTTATTTCTTCTTTGATTTTGGCGTCGCATTTTGTGCATCTGCCCGTGTCAAATGTTTTGATATTTTCAAGTGTCATATTATGTTGGTGTTGTACTACTTTTTAACATATAAAGAGTAGTTAAAGTCCAGTTTTGGTCAAGTCTAGTCCGTGTCAGTAAAATCCAGCCGTGCTTTAGTAAAGTAGTGGCGACTTTATTATAAGCTTCTTTGGAGTTTTGGAAGCAACACGAAACAATTATGTTTCACCACATTATATCACTTTCCCACACTGGTGCTTGTTTTTTAAAATGTTTTGACAGGCTAGGCGTTTGACTACAACTTTATGAATAGAATACCACTATTTTTACACATAAACACTCGAAAAAACACTAGTTTTGGAAAAAAATATATTGGGGAAACACGACTCTTTCCGAGTTCCCACCAAAACTTTTTTATTTCCTATTTTTCCCCGCCTTTGACCACTATTTTGTCTGTTAAATAAAATTTTCCGAATTAACTGTATTTTTATGGGTTTCTATAAATATTGGTATTAAGTACTTATTTTAAAATGGATTAATGCTTTTACTAAGCATAAAACGCATTCTGACCTCTCTGAGTCTACAACACAAAAAGATTAATATCATCTCTACCCATTGACAGATAACCAGGTAGGTACCTACCCTATATACAGACAATTCAAATCAGGTAATTACTTGACAGGTACTTACATGTACCTATGTATTATCTTGTATCGTTTGCATAGGTAGTGCTATTTTCACCTTACCGTCAGATCCCGAGTCTGCACAGATCGGTGGCCAATAACTCGCATGATCGGTTTTCAGCTTCACGCCCGACTGTGCAATGCCACTAGCCCTCCAACCGTTCGGCTTAAAATTGTTCTTAGGCGGGCAATACATATATACATGTTGGTCGAACGTAGATTATCAAGCAAGTAACTAGCGACGTGAAGGCAGCTAATTTGCCTAGAGTCGCCATTGCTTTCCAATTGCGTCGTCACTCGTCGAACTATCCGAATGCAGACTAACCCAAACGTGTATACGACTCGTTTGGTGTACCTTGTCAAGGTTCGAAGTTGCTCACTGTGATTCTGATTTCAAACAATTTCACGTCAGCCGGTTTTTCTGCACAGAATAAAAGCACTCACACGGAATAAACAAAGACTAGTGTTCATAAACATGAAGCTTATCGATAGATAGATCACGAATACATTCGTATTGGTTGAGGCTCAGAGAGCTATATGTGTTGGTTGCAACACATTAAAAAATCTAAAATTCCCACTTAAATGTTTACCGTTGGCTTATAGGGAAGGTACCTACATAAGGTGGGTGGTTTACGACCGCCACGCAGGTAAGAGCTCTGCCTGAGAATCTTCAGACGTTTACCCTAGAAAATGTGGAGTTTACGTAGCGTTATTTCTTCGTTTTATGGTAGATTCAGAAGCCTGTTTATTTAGTGTGCTCTTTCCTCGTGAGAAAGGCTCAAGCGGTAGGTACTTACTAGGTTTCCAGGTACCCTAGTAGGTACTCCCTAACACGTAAAATATAGATAGGTAAATTATTTTTGAGTATTCCACATAAAAATGTTATTTTCGTTCAACGTATAACGTATAGGTTGGAACAGCCAATTTTTAAGATAATTTTGGTAGACATCAAAATTTGTAAGTAAGATATACATAAGTAAGTAACTAAACCGATAGACATGACACGAGTATCTACGATCTGAAATCAACACTATAAAAATCTGAACGAGTGTTTTACGAAAGGGTATAAAATAAAAGATGGCAAAATGGCGGATTTTTGTGGCTTCGTTTTGACTTTTATGGCGTGTGTATAAAATGGCTATGTTGATACCACATACATTATAAAATTTAACCATATAGCGGCTTAATATGAGCGTACACAAACAAATAAGCTGGCGAAGATAAAACAGTCTGCAGATATTTACGTTTCATTACAAACAGATTTAAAAACGTATTAAATATTATTTTTTAATTACAGCTATTTTCCAACAATATTAATTATAGGAATATGGCTATTTTCTTCGTTATTTTTTTTTAATATACCTGTCGTAATTAGCACAAATATAATTCCATATTTTTTGGTTTAGACGGCGCGGTAGAGTAGCTAAAATCATTAATAACTACATTTTTTGAAGATTCTTGAACCCACTAATTAATCAGATAATAGCTCAGATCAGTTCTTTTTTTCTATGGTATACAAGCTAGTTGTTTGACCACAGCTCACCTGATGTTAAGTGACGATATGGTCAAAGAAGGTAAAGCGCACTTAGCCTGGAATAGAACTGGCTCTCAAGTAAGGCCAGCTGGAACACATCGCTAGGTGTTTGGCGGCATTTATTCCTAAAATATGGATGCGTCAGTGTACCTATACATATTATGTCTTATGAATACAAAACATAAACGAATATTTTAGATATACATTAGTAAAAAAATAGAAAAATACAGCATAGGTGCGATAACGAAGTATAATTACATTAAAAACCAAAAAACATCGATACAAACATTTGAAATGTAATTGTATATTTTTTTTATGTAGGTACTTAGGTCTAAATTATGAAAACTTGTCTTTGTTGAATCAAAGGATCAGAGGGGAATTTAAAATACTCCGAATGAATCAGATATTTCGAATGTAATAATAAAATTATTGTATGCCTATAATTTGATGATACAACATCATTATGATGTAACATCAATAAATGCTACAAGCGTGATGCAAGCGTCGTCATTTTACGCAATTGTAACAAAAAATACCTACTAACATTAATTTCAAGCAATAGTCAACCCTGGAAAACGATTCGTACCTAAGTTTATCAAGGGCACACTGTTCGTAGCTACATTTTCTCTTACTGGTTACTCTCGCTCACATGTCACGACGGTAAAAACGGTGGTAAATAGCGGTCGTAGTGCTGGAGAGGTAACACACCGTCTCAATAGCCGTTACTAAATATTTGAACGGGCCGCAATGCGTTAGGCTTCAATAAAACATGGCATCCTCGACTGGAGTGAATTTTTCAAGCGTGCTGGCCCTTCGTCCTTAGAGAGTAGTGCTACGATGAATTTCAGATCCGTAAATCGATCACCTTTGAGCGATTTCTAAAGGTTTTACCATCTTGACCAAACGCAACTCGCTAGCGGAGATACAAAATTTTTTTTCGACGCGAATTTAGCTTATGAACCACCATATGACGCAATGATATTATACATATAAACATAAATATAGCCTATGTTAGTCAGTAATAATGTAGCATTATAATGATGAAAGAATTATTCAGTATTATATATTATTCAGATCGGTTCAGTAGTTTCGGAGCCTATTCAATACAAACAAACAAAAAATCAAATCTTTCCTCTTTATTATTAGTGTAGATACATTAAATGTTATATTTTGTGTTTTGACTGCCTCACTTGAGAGCTAGTTCCATCCCAGGCTAGGCGTATTTACCATCTTCGACCATACCGTCAGGTGAAAAAAATCATTAAAAAATAAAACATATAATACCTAATTGTATTTCTACCTACATATGCTGCTAAAATCGTAAAACCGTTTTGCGTTATCATATGATAAGAAAACTAGGCAATAATTATGTAACTTAAAACTGTTCGAGAGGTTTAATAGCGCGGCTAAAACTTTGCAATATTAATACACATAGTCCCTGTTCTCATAAGCTTCACTACAGTGATTTGCATTACTTTTCACGGAGTTAAAATAAAGAGTACCTACGTAAAATGTAAATTTGGGTCTCTCCTGAATGTAAAGTTCACGCTTGATTTTATTTTTATGGAACAGACGCAAACTGAATCTAAAATCTCAATGGGGTTTAATGAAATTTTATATTTGCTGGGGCAGGTAGGTGTTTAGCTTTTTATTCATCAGACAACATAATGCATTTAAGCTCTGTCTGGGGTCAAAGAAATCTTGTTGAAGAGATCTTTTTTTTTTTTTTTAATGGTTGACAGGCTTGGTGTTTGACCACAGCTCACCTGATGTTAAGTGAAGGTGTGGTCGAAGATGGTAAAACACACCTAGCCTGGAATGGAACTGGCTCTCAAGTGAGGCTGCCGGAACACACCGTTAGATGCTTGGCGGCAGATTTTCAACTTGAGGGTGGTAGCTAGCCAGCCGAGTACTAGAAAGTACCCTACCACCATGCTATGGTTTCCTCACGATGTTTTCCTTCACCGGCAGCTCAAGCTCATTGTTGGGGTTTGAACCCACGCCCTTCGGCATGCGAACCTACCGCGCTAACCACTGAGCTATCATCGCTACTAAGTAAATTTTCTGCAAAGTTGAACAAGGTTTCGTTTGTACAGTTGTAGAATATTAAAATCTGAAGGTATTTATACGAATGATCTAGACTGGGTCATTTGTATACAGTGCTGATATGAAAGGCATACTGATTTCAGCATTCTTTTCATGTCATGTTCAGTTATTTATATTTATATAATTTAATGATCTTCTTGCTTAATCGATGCATCAAAATTGAATCAGAAAAATCAAATATTCATCATATCCTAAGATTCAAAATTAGCCGTAAACAAGCCCAAAATGTTCTTTAGGCGGTAAAGTATTTCTATAATAACAGATATAAATAAGTTTGTAAAACTAACCATACAAATAAATCAATAAAAGCTTTCGTGAAGTATAAATAATATCAACGAAAAATTTATGTAGTTATAATATGTGAGCATAGCTTTTCATACTACAAGGGATTATTTTATTTTGCACGGCTTCGGAAACCCAGTGCCAGCCAAACGTGGCATAACAGCTAAGGTAGAGCACAGACTCACATTCAGGGCAGCTAAGTTCATGAATAATGACACATTTCAAAAATATATTCCACTCATTTTACGTTACATTAACATCGTTACATCATCTCAGCCGTAGGACATCCACTGCTGGACATAAATATGCTACCCCCAATAAATTTTCATGAAAACTGGTTGAACGCGGTTTGCATCCAGCGCGTTCTTGCAGCCTTCATTAGGTCGTCTGTCCATTTTGTGGGTGGACGTCCTACGCTGCATTTGCCGGTCCGTGGTCTCCATTCCAGAACTTTACAGCCTTATTAGCCATCAGTTCTGCGTGCTATGTACTTTGCCCACTGCTACTTTAACTTTCTAATCTGTTACAACTACTTCACACACGTCCCACTTTACTCAAGTGTTGTAGAAAATAAGTAAATAGAAAGTGTTTTTGTAGTTGATCATCTTGTAGTAAATTTTTGCTACGTTGTACCCCCGACGCGACGAGACTGCTACGAGCATGTCGAAGCTGGCTTAGTACGTTTAGTTTCATGCTCGTTTGCTTGCAAATCCTGGGAAGTCGCTGCGATGCATTCATACCGCTCTGTGAGTTACGAGTATGAAGCTAACTCACAAAGCTCACTACGCTTGTTGAGCGCGTCGTTTTCGCGTATTTACGATAAAAACTGCGCACGCTGTCAAATTATATTCACCGTGACTCTGGTGAATATAATTTGACAGCCCCGTTAGCTTATCTGGTAGAAGCCGTGCTTCTTATTGTCGTGCTATATACAACTCACCCTGGTTATACATTTATAATTATCTTGAACATAGATGATTGTTCTGTTATGATGAATATTTTTTTCGAGTTTTTAACTCATATTAGAACTAATTTTGTCAATTTCGAATAAGTCCATGTCAGTTATAAGGATAGGTCATATATTACAACTTCATTAAAAAAAAATATTATGAGTATTCTAAACCTTATCTGATTCCAATAGCTTGCGGCTAGATGGCGCTGTGTAAAATGCCTTTCAATATTTATTTGTGCAACATGTTGCGGCCTAAAATGGATCTTAGACCACATCATCACTTACCATCAGGTGAGATGGTGGTTAAAAGTAAGCCTATATCTTACAAAAAAAAGAATCTAATCAATCCAGAGAAATTATATTCTAGATAGAGGCCATGTATCGTTTGCATGGAAATTCGCTGTAGTTGATTTAAACGCACGGTACAATGTAGGTACATGAACAAAGTTAATATATTGAAGTGTTGCCAGCCTCCTGTATCACCGGAAGGCCTCTGCTATTGGTTAGCGATTGTTTTTAATATTGGTTTCGACTGCTCGTTAGCTCATTTGGTAGAATATCTGTTTCCGGACCTGTTTGACGTGAGTTCGATTCCCACAAGTACCTACCAACATTTATACATGACTAGCTACGCCCAGCGGTGTTATCCGCTACATGTTTTCAGGATAAAAAGTGGCATATGTGTTAATCCAGGGTCTCAGCTACCTCCATATCATATTTCATCCAAATCAGGTCAGTAGTTTTTGCGTGAAGAGTAACAAACATCCATCCATCCATCCAAACTTTCATATTTATAATATTAGTGAGATTAATGTTTGTTCTGTGTCTGAATGTTCTGTTTGTATTATAAATATGTATTTACAAAAAAAGTATAGGTATATTATTTCATCAGTAATCTGGTTCCCATAGTACAAACTGCTTAGGACTATGAGCAAGATGGCATTGTGCGAAATGCTCGACGTTATTTATTTATTTTTTGTTTTTGCATAAACAACTGGAACGATCAGACACACGTCAACGGTAGCACTCACAGCGTTTTGATATCGCGTAATAAGGTATTATCGTAGGTATTGTTTAAATAATGAAAGTATAATATATATACCAATATTTATATTTAAACATTTTTCTGTTTAGGAGGCTTTAGTTCCCATTCGCAGCGGACTTGGCAATCCGCCAACGTGCGAAAACGGTTGTCAGAATTGCCTCCGCATCCAGAGTATTCAAATTCCACGCATCTCTGTAATAAGTTGTCGTATGCGTATCTGTTAATAGAAATAATAATTATGTTTATTCCTCTATTTGAATTTTGGGAGAAGTTTGCAATCCTACTATCCTGCCTGTAACACCTCGTTATCAATAAATATGATTATTATAAATGTGAAAGTTTGTATGTTTAGGTTTAAAGAAACTTTATTATCAGTAAGACATTGCTGTCACTTATGTGATAACATGATTGGACTTAAAAAACATATAATTACATTCAGTCTTAAATTTAATGAAAATAATATAAATAAACAAACTATCATGGCTTTACAAGATTTGAGGCAAAAGATTGGAATGAACAAGGCCCGTTAGATGTTTGGATGTTTGTTACTCAATCACACAAAAACAGTTGAATAGATTTGGATGAAATTTGGCACACATGAATGTTTGTTCTGTGTCTGGGCACTGTATTTATTAAAAGTAAATAAAATATAAAATAAATAAGCAAATATCGTAGGACATTTCACATAGCGGCATCTGACCCCAAACTAAGCAAATCTTGTACTATGGTAGTCAAATAACTGATAGAATACTTAAATACTTTTTTTCGTAATTACAAACATACTCATAATAAATACAGAACACTCAGACACAGACCAAACATTTTATTTATACCACAAAATGTTTATTCTGGGTAGGAATCGAACCCACGCTCTTCAGCTCTTGGAGAAACTACCAATGAACCAACAGGGCTGTCAAAGTATTTACAAAAAATAAAAGTATTTAAGTATTCTATCAGTTATTTGACTTCCATAGTATAAGCTTTGCTCAGTTTGGGATCAGATGGCGCTGTGTGTAAAGTCTTTGATGATCTTTGTAATGCCTTCTTCTCTTTGTAACAACGCGTTCGCGGCCTCGTCTTCGCACTTGATTAATCCCATATACAGAAGTAAAAGAAAAACTAATCATAAGTATACCTAAATTATTTATTAGTAAATTATTTTAATAGTCTGGCTAAGCGTAGGAAACTTTAGACTGATTCCTAAACTCATCAAAGAGTTTTTGTGGGAGTGTAAGAATCATATCAATGCAATGTATTATTTTCTAAAACTTGTAATTTTAGTGTGAATATATCTTTAAAAATAGTACAATAATGAGATGCCAAATTATACACAAGTAATATAATGCCACAACATATCATTACCAAAACTACGTAGAAGCTTTTAGTAATGTCATTCTACTTTAATAGAGCGTGGATAGACTTTATTTTACTTCCTTTATGTGACTTTGAGGGTTTATTTTACTTTTTAAATGTAATAGTTATGAGCCGAACGAGACGCTCTCCTGATGGTAAGAGATAACGCCTGTCCATGACCATTGCAGCAATACATAGACTTTTGAATAGTAAAACAAGGTCCAAGGCATCAATGCTTTGGCGCTCATTATTTTGAGATGGTAAGTATAGCCCTGTAATTATTTGATTTATTATGACGCACTTGATAATACGAAATGTTTGACACTGGCAGAATGCACAAAATGCGATGTTAAAACAAAGCATACGATAATAATTATTGTTAGTTTTTTTGTTGATTATTTGTAAATACTAAATATTAGAAAAAAAAAATTCAAGAACAGGAATTGAATTAAGTGTTTTCTGTATTGATGCGCCGAAACGACATCAAATCGCAGCGGGTTTTACATTCCTTCATTGTGTTGAAGCGGTTATCGGCATTGCCTCCACATCCAGAGTATTGGAAAGACACACATCTCAACAACCTGTTGTGGAACGCGTATCTGTTAATAAAAACAGTAGAGTTATATATTAAACTCAGTTAGATACATAATATGAGAATTGTATACGTCATCTAGTACCGATAATACATAAATAGCTTCGCTTTGTTTGAGATTAGATGGCACTGTATGAAATATCCTCCGATATCTGTATATGCCTATGTATTTGTATACATATTTTGCAATTTCCAAAACGGCTCTCACGATTTTGATTATATTTGTCACACTGGTGATTTTGGGTGAAAAATCGATCTAGCTATGTCTCATCTCTGGGGAAACGCATTTTTCTAAGTTTTACATTAGGGATAGGGGAGACCGAGGTGAGTTGTGACAGAGGAGAGTTGTGACAAAGCCGATTTTTCGGAAACTATGATCGTTAGCGAGGTGATAACAGTGCGTATTTGTTTTTTTGAGACACGTTATTTGACGCAGTAAACGCCAGTGGTGCACGAGAAACGGTTTTGTGTGTACGACATTTCCATACAAAAAATTACAAAAAGTAAGTTTTTCCCCAAAATTTTGATTGCATAAATATCGTTACGTATTATGTTTGCATTGTTATGATATTTTTTCTCATATGCTTTTGTTTTTCAAGTTTCATAATGTAGTATTGTTTTTCTGTATTGACATCGTGTTTAGAAATTACGAATTATTATTCTGACCGGTTCACGATTTTTTGCAACAAGGTGAGTTGTGACAAGCTGTCACAACTCACCTTGTTGCAAAAAATCGTCCAGATCGTGAAATTCTGGCAAGGTTTTAACGTCTTGTGGTGTGATGAAGCATGCTGAATTTCTATTTCTTTATTCCAGAATGCCAAATAAATATATAGAAAAGATTAATAGGGGGCATAGCTAGTGTCGAAACTTATGAACTGACTTTTGAAGAAGTCACGTTAAGAGGTCAAAGTATTAAAAACGTCGCATCTTCAGTACAATCTCAACTACATGTCTTTGCAAAGATATATTAAGAAGAAAAAGGCATATCAAGCTAATCTAACAGACAGAGCTCCATGGGTCGGTTATGCCACTCCGACGATTTTTACTCTGATGCTGCACACTTTACTTGGTGGTAGATTTCTTTAGTAGGAAGTCGTCTAGGTAGGTACCACCGCAGTACCAGATATTCTGCCGCCAAGCAGTAGTGTGTTAACATTGCTGTATTCCGGTTTGAAGGGTACTGTAGCTAGCTAAATTACTGGGCTGTTGAGACTAAGCATCGAGAGTGTCAAAGTAATGAGCGCCAACGCAGTGATACTCCGCACTTTGTTTTGCTACTTAAAGTTTTGTGTATTGCTGCAATGGTCATGGACATGCGCTATCTTTTACCATAAGGAAAGCGCATCTTTCGTCTCATTACATTTACATAAAAAAAACATGTGCAGCATCGAGTTATGGGCTGACAACAAAAGAGACAAGTAATTTGGCCAATATGTTAGCAAAAAGTTAGTATTTTACATCTGTACTTACCCATAGCGCAAATAAATGGATAATAAAAAAAAAAAAAAAAAAAAAAAAAACAGTAAAAAGAATCCGGCACCATGAGAAGAAATGAGAAGGTAGGAGAAATCTGGCTCAAGCTATTGATCGGATCAGATCATCGGATACTGATACTATTTATGTCGATATTACATGTTATTTTAGTTCGTACAGATATGCCAAATGATGATTAAAGTGCTTTGTTGTAAAACATATTTGTAATTTATTTATCATTAATATGTTAATGGTATTATTTATTCACCAAATAGTCTAAATTCACAGACGTCACAACTCACCTTGGTAGCTGTCACAACTTACCTCGGTATGAGGAGAGTTGTGACACGAGGAGTAGTTTTTGTTTTTGAAGATTTTCTCAGAAACCTTAATACTTTTATTAATTTTGATGATTGTTTCTTAAAGAGTACAGACTGAGCTACATTAGCTTTCAAAGCTCATAGATGTAGAGTGTTTCTTGACGGAGATATGTCAGTTAATAGAAAAATTGTCACAACCCTCCTCGGTCTCCCCTACATTAAACGAAGCTCGGTCGTCTAGGTACTTTTTTTATAACACGGCCAAGATAACTACACTTTGGGTGCCTGAACGTCAATGAGAGCTAAGACAGGACAAAAAATCTTTGGCATGATGACCTCGACGCGGTTCAAGCAGGCTCAATGTTTGGAAAGTGTTGGCAGTAGTTACAAGGGATTTGGTTTAAAAAAACTTGAGTTTTGTATACATACTATAATTAAAAAAGAAAAACCTTTGCTCAGCAATCACCGGTTGACATTTCACCATTACTTTATTGTCAAGACAAACATTACCACCGCCATCCGTGCGAATGTTTGTCTATCTGAGCTTAGCTAGTAGATATCTTAAAATATTCATGCAAGTATAGCAATATTAAAAGGGTTTAAAGTGAACAAAATCAAAATTCATACGTATTTAGAATTCATTTTCTAGGACCTTTGATACCAAACAAAAATTTCACAAATTTTTTTGAATTGAGAATTCAGGTTTTGTCATTTAGAACTGCCATTTTGAATTTACCGTGACGTTATACTTATATTCTTTGGCATGCGGAATAATAAGACATCTCTGTAGACACCTCATAATACGCATAGGTTAATTGTAATACGGTATAGGTATGATAATTTAAGAGGTAGAGGAAAAATTAAAGATACCTTAAATAATACCAATTTTTTTATTTGTTATTAATTAGCAGGTACCTAACGTTTTCACATTAAATAAATCAGTCTTAGTACTTAAATAATGTTCACTACAGTGATCTATATCTATACTATTATAAAGAGGTAAGATTTGATTGTTTGTTTGTAATGAATAGGCTCCGAAACTACTGGACCGATTTCAAAAATTCTTTCACCGTTAGGAAGCTTCACTGTCCCCGGGTGACATAGGCTACATTTTATCCCTGTATTCTTATGGGAACGGGAACTGCGCGGATGAAACCGCGAGGCGTCCGCTAGTACATTATAAATATACATAAAGTACAATACAATAAAATTATAATTTTATCTCATTCACTTCACTTTTTTTATTTAATTTATTTAACTGAACCTTTTGTTGGCTTCGTTCTCATTAATCTTTTTTCTCGGAATATTTTTGTGCATCTACAAGTTCTGTTGTAGGTAGATTCGAAAATTATGTGCGTTTGTAACGCTGTATGATTGTTACTCCTTCATGTTTAGTTGTAATTAAACGGATTTGGTTGAAATTAAAATACAAAAACATACAAAACTTTTACGTTTATAACGTTAGTGAGATGAGATTTACGACTTACCTTTTTATTGTTATGCCACGACAAAAACCAGGATGAATCGGGGAGATGCACCATCCATAAGGATCAACTTCGTTGACAAAAGCAGCTAAAAAATAAAATATATTTGCTTAGGTTCATTTAATAATAAGATTTATTTTAGTAAAAAACCCCGTAAGTATGATGCGAGTAGTTTACGATAAAAATGCTATGATTATAAGGATATACTATGATTTCTTATAAGGATACCGTGAATCAAGATATTCATATCAGCGTAGTCAGCGGTTGCCTTAGCAAATGCGACAGATCATTGTGAGGCACTTTTTCTTTGAGTCCGTTTTACTAAAAAAATAGTTTGAGTGCTCGAGTGGCCGTAACATGCTTCCACTAATAATGAAACCGTGCGATCAGGATGGGGTTTGTTAAGTGCGAGGCGCGAGATACACATACATATATGGTAAAGACTTTTTTCTACGACGACGCGAGGCCCCTGCAAGAGCAAGGCCCCGGGCGGTTGCCCTGCTTGCCACCCCCTAAGGCCGCCATTGAGCGTAGTCTTCACGCGGACAGGCACAACATGAAAATGATTGTAATCTACTAGCCGAGCATCTTCATGATGTTACCTTGCGATTATTACTCCTACATGCGACGCGACACGCACATGAGCACACCCTCACGCACGCATATTATAATCATGTACTCGCGCATGCACAATATCATGTACTCACGCACGTACACAAACACAGCGTCAGTACTAGTTTTATGATTTACCTACGCATTTACAATGTATCTGTAGGTGGAAAGTTTACTTGTTGTTTCCGTGGGTGTCTCTCCATGTATGAGTAGAAATACTGCAGCCATAATGCACATTATGACCTTCATTTTGCTTTCCACGAGCCGCTGTAGAAACTGGAGCTTCTTCGTTTGACATTGACATGAAAAAAAAACTAACCGCAGTCAATTAGAAGTTGAGAGTATTCCTACATTAGTTATTCAGCTAGGCGATGGGAATAGTTATCTACTACAAGTACTATCTTTGCCAATCCTAGAACGTACATAAAAAATTATACAAAAAATCGAACTTGAAAATTGTAAAATATTCATAATGATGCGACTAAAGTTATGGTTGAAAAAATACTATAAGTAGGTACATATAGGTGTTTATGTGGATTTGTCCAAGTAGACTCAGTAGATCGTTGCTTCGTTTGCTTCATGTCATATTCATTAGTTATCTAACTATAGTTTTAAACCTAATTAGGGACGTAAAAATATGACCTGAAAAACTGTTCTCGCCGATTTGCAGATAGGCAGATTATAGTCTACGAGAGATTTACTTAAACAAAAAAAAATTAAAACGTGGACAGTAAGTTGTTGTTACATTTGCCAAAGAAAAACAATTATATTTAATAGTTACTTTATGTCCATAAAAGGAACGACTCTCCGATTTCCCATGCTCATTCAATAACTTGCAATTCATATGATTAAGTTTGTATTTGATTGGTAGATCGTGTAGCAATAAAATATTTTTATCATGAAAAAGTTAATAAACGTGAAACTAGAATGTACAAATAATTAGGTATATTATGTAGGTATTTTTAATTCGATTGGTCTTTTACTCAATTTTGATAAATGCGAAATTTTCTTTCCTGATCATGTATGTAACAATACCTGTACTTACCTACATCCATTTACTATAAATTTAATTATACCTATTCATCGTTCAAAATTGCAATGCGAACCCAAACTTTTTTTAAATATTGAATAGGTTCGCGCTTGACTATCGTATATTCCGTGCACTTTGCTAGGTGCACGGGATATACGAAGCAATTCCGCCTTTAATGACATCCAAATTAAGAATTCGTATCGCTGTCTAAATGAAATCACACATGGCGATAGCTATAATTCGGCTTAAACTTTTCACTCCAAAAATCATGCATTTTTTCACCATTGTAATATTTTTACTTTATTACTAATTTGATTTAGATTTATCTTTTAATGAAACTGTGACCAAAATTCTAAATCTCCAATTTGAAAATCGCTTGTTGGCGAAGCCAATTCTTTCGGTGTACTGGGTATTAGACGCACTTCTAATGTGGTGCTCGAGGGTTTGTTGGTTTCCAGCCACGGTTCGCAAACACTTATCAGTATGATCCCCAACAGGCCAACAGCTGATGTTCGAGTCGTTTGCGAGGCGAGGATCATGGCGGCCCGGTGTGCTCCATGCGCAGTTTACGCAGGTGTTATGGCTCTGACCAAAATTGCAATTTGTATTTGAAATGAAAATACAGAGTAAGTGGATCTGCCGCTTATCAACTTAAGATTTACAGCCCTACTGGATCTTCGAGTCTTGCCAAGAGTCTTGCCACTGGCTCCGTGTTTTCTCATCTGACAACTCGGACACTGTTCTCGACCCCTCACACATAACTGTGAGTCGGCGTGATGGAAGTAAGGAGTTAGTCGAACGTCACGGGCTATGGCACGTCCAGACTCCAACTTTTTCGTCATTGGTGTATGAACAAATTTAATTTTATTCTACTGATATTAAATTACATTATGCGTATCGCTGCAATGGTCATAGACAGGCGTTATATCTTACCGTCACGAGATCGTCTCGTTCGTCTCATGACTTTTACATAAAAATAGAAAAATAAAAAAGTTTCACTGTAAAATCAGGCCAGGTTTAATCTGGTCAGTGCGTGAAAACGGCAATATCATATTTAAACCCATATTACTATGAATATAAAACATCTAATCAGTAAAAAAAAATATCTTGCACTCGTTGAAATAATATTACCATTGACCACACTTCTTATCGGTACAATGCATGAACACAAATGGTAAAAATGAAATTGTTATTTTTTGTTACTACCATTCAAGGAAAACTGATATAGGTAACTGCCAGTCTATCAGTAAAGTCAGTAGCAGCTGCAACATGTCAGTGGTTACCCAGTTAGTAAGACCTAACGCAGTCATTTTAGTCGTATCAATAATATTTTTACTAAAAATCAGTGCACATCCAAATAATACTCCAAATGTGAATTATGTAGTCCAATATATGAGTACACCCACAATACAAACAATACCCGAGTCCCATGTCATGGCAACTAGGACAGTGGGTAAGATACGAATTTTGCTTTTAACTTTATAAAACCCTTTTTCCATATTTTTTGCTTAATTTATACAGGGTGATTACTTATGTCAGACATTGCTCTGCGAAGCAAGACGAAGCATATTTTTTTATCAAATTCTATTCAGGCTATGAACGATAAAGATTTTTCTGCTTTACTTCAAGTACCTACATATCTTTTTATTGAATACTAGCGGACGCCTCGCGGTTTCACACGCGTAGTTCCCGTTCCCGTGAGAATACAGGGATAAAAAAATAGCCTATGTCACCCGGGAATAGTGAAGCTTCCCAACGGTGAAAGAATTTTTAAAATGGGTCCAGTAGTTTCGGAGAATATCCATCACAAACAAACAACCAAATATTTCCTCTTTATAATAGTATAGATAGATAGATTATGTTCTAGTAATTGAATTGTAGATGTTTTTATATTTATGTGCTTAGAAGACAACCTTAAAACAAACAAGTATAGTAAAGAAAAACTATGGTGAACTTGTGTTATGGGATCAGTTTATATACTTTTCTGTAAATACTAGTACCTGTACCTATAATTTGTCGACGCTGGATGACATCATTCAGTGAGCATCTTTTTTTATCCTCGCCATTTTCTATCATAGTGAGTCGTCTCAAGAAATGAGAATGAAGTAGTACAATTAATTAAGGTTTAATGCGATACAATGATAAGATAATACAAAGACATATACGACGCCGACGTAGCGTAAGCCTCTGTTTCAGAATGCTCGCGATCTTAGACGGCCGCAAAGAAGGCCTCCCTGAATTCCTGCTTGCGTTCGTACAGGAAATAAATCATGTACCCACTTACCGAGTGTAGGTGGCACCACTTGTTCTCTCCGACATACTTATAATAAATACTTTTAGAACATCCAGACAAAAGAAACATCTATGTTCGTCACATAAATGTTTATCTTGGGTGGGAATCCCTAAAACTTACAAACAGGGTTTTTTAAGTGACAGTGTAGTCGAAGATGATAAACACACCTATATGTAGCGATGATAGGTCAGTAGTTAGCGCGGTCACTTCGCTTGCCGAAGGGCGTGGGTTCAAACCCCAACAATGAGCTTGAGTTGCCGGTGAAGGATAACATCGTGAGGAAACCATAGCATGATGGTAGGACACTTTCTTGTACTCGGCTGGCTAGCTACCACCCTCAAGTTGAAAATCTGTCACCAAGCATCTAGCGTTGTGTTCCGGCAGCCTCACTAGGGAGCCAGTTCCATTCCAGGCTAGGTGTGCTTTACCATCTTCGACCACACCTTCGCTTAACATCAGGTGAGCTGTGGTCAAACAACTAGCCTGTCAACCATTAAAAAAAACCTAGCCTGGAATGGTACCGGCTCTCGAGTGAGGTTGCCGGTACACACAGTTAAGTGCTTGGCGTCAGATTTTCTTCTGCACTAGAAAGTACTTTACCACCACGCTATGGTTTTTTCACGATGTTTTCCTTCACCGGCAGCTCATTGTTTGAACCCACGCACTTCGGCGTGCCACTGAGCTATCGCTACAAGGGCTATTTCCAAATTAACTAACAGGGTAGTAAATATTTACTATACGCATTTTTATTTTTAAATTGAGAATAACATTCATTACAGAACCGTGGTTAGTATTGTGCGCCCGCTGCCAAGGTATTTGCGTACCAAGTAAAGCTTGCCCTTGGAACGCGCTGATATCGGACACGCGGGGGGACTGCCTGTCCTACGTGAACCATGGGGCCTGCTGCAGAGTTACCCCCGCCAGAATGCCTGTGGACCTCTTCGAAATGTATGGAATGTGAACGAGACCCTTCTATTTTTATACCTAGTTTGATTTGAATAGAAATTTTCCGGTTTTAGTTCATGCCAATTGAATAGTAAGAGAGAAACAGATAACATATTTCTCTCTTTTCTGTTTACATTGATATTCTGTGATCAAACATTACATTAATTATATTTATACGTATATATTATTGAAATGAAACTTTCCCCTGCTTTTTACTGCTTGCTTTTGTATACCTTTTTTAATATTTTAAATTTTTTGGGTAATACCATTGTTTTTAGTGTTTTTGCTTATTATATTCGATATATATTTACAACAATTTTTTTTAATATATTTTTTTCAATCTAAAATTGATTAAGCTTTATTGGTTGTAATGGAGGATTTAGTTACATAGGAAATCAATTATCCTTTCGCTTTTATACCTATGTCCAAGCGGTGTACAAAATTGATAATAACTAAACGTATTTTTTTGAACTTGGTAGGTATATTCCGAATGTCCCAACTGACTGACGTTCTTCCTACTGATCCGATGATGAAGCTAGTGGTGATGTTTTTTTGTCTATATTTAAATAATTTTTTTTTAAATATCATAGGACATTACACACAGCGCCATCTGACCCCAAACTAAGCAGAGCTTGTGCTATGGAAGACAGATAACTGATAGAATACTTAAATACTTTTTTTTTGTAAATACATACTTATAATACATACAGTACACCCAGACACAGAACAAACATCGATGTTATGAAAAGTTAAACGATATTTTTACAGAACTAAAATCAGCATCGCTTCAAACAAAGGGTAAATGTGTTGTCAAAGTCGGTAAATATATTTACAGAATAACAGAATAAGTTTACAGAGTAATACTACTAATAGTGTACCTTTGTGGTTCTCTGCCCCTCACACTAGGATGATCTGTATTGTGAGGTGACAGTTTGCACTCCAGTTAAATAACACGTAATTTAATTATGCAGGTATTCAAGTATAGGTTATAAATACATCTAGCCTGATATCAGTGTTACCAGATTTTTTTCCTAGTCGGGATTGGAACTTTTTGAGTAAAAAGTAGGATTCTTTCGTCGAAAGCGGGACATAGTAAAAAAACGTAAGACAGAAGGGTTTAAATATTTATCTTTTTATCTGAGTTCAAATTACGTTTATGTGACTATAGATAGCAAAAATGGCCATTTGTCTGTGCCACCCGCCCGCGCTTCCTCAGCACGCTGCACACACGGTCGAGTTATCCCCGAAAAGCGGGACGTCTGGCAACGCTGCCTGATATGGAAGCTGGTTCTCAAGTGAGGCTCCCGGAACAGAACGTTAAGTGCTTGGCGGCAGAATTTTAAACTTGAGGGTAACCCACTTTGCAATGGTTTCCTCACTGGCAGCTCAAGCTCAATATACGCTCTCCGACATGAGATCCGACCGCGTTGACCACTTGAGGTGGCTATTGTTTTTAAGATCGTTACCTTAAATCAATTTCGTGTCGTTATGAAATTCTTGTTTGGAGTTGTATGAAATTCTGCAGTTGAACTGATTGAAGTAGTCGTCATCTAGTAGGTAGTATGTTTATTACTGTCGACTATCCTAATTGAGAACCAAAAATCAAATTGTCACCTATACGTTAAAGTACAAAAGCTAACGACATAATCCGACTGTCGTTGGTATACAAACTTGACTAATGAAGTTTAGCTAGGCCGCCCGAGCGATCCAATCTCCCATTCGAACTAATCCTACGGCATTAGCGTTGAGGCTCTGGAAGTGTCACTCAGATTTCACGACACGAACATCTTGGCGAAGAAATAGTTTTATCTGGTTACAAAACTACTCGCCTACCAGAAATTTGTGTACACACATTTATGTAACAGAAATGTATTTAAGAACTGTCTGCTCTGTTAGCTCATTTGGTATTAGTTTCACTTCGGGGCTGAATGCTATCTAGCTCCTATGTTGTAAGCTTTGGTTAATTCGAAGCTAGATGGCGCTGTGTGACATGTCCTATGGATAATCATTTATTTATTAATACAAGTGTCATATTTATTAAACTCAGGACAAATATTTTGTGTAACGAGCGTTTATGTTTATTCTGGGTGTTCTGTATGTGTTATAAGTATGTATGTATTTACAAAAAAAAACTATAAAAGTTTTCTGGATCCCCTAGTACAAGCTTTGCTTAGTTTGGGGTTAGATAGCGCTATGTGAAAAGTCCTAAGATATTATTATTAAGTGTGTGTGTGGAAAGGGATAAATTATTAAATCATTTTCATTAAAAAAATAAAATCACGGAATTAGATGAACAAAAATTATCGAGAAAGAAACCAGAATCAACAAGATCGGATTCAAATATGCAAACAGGATGCAAAGCCGAGACTCGCTATGGTGAAATCGATGCTATGGAGTCATAATTTATAGGTACCACTTTAACTTGTGTATCTGTACACGCATGTAAGTAGTTTCATTCTATCTGAGACGGGAACTTGTGACGTTTCCAGTAATCACGTTCTCTATGCTCGACCGGATATTGCAATTTCCATCGCAGTCTCACTTCCATTTCGTTTCATATTGCACGAGGAGAGAACAACACTTGACGTTTATAAAGCAAATTTCCAGGGCTTCATTCTACAATCAGGTTACTGAAACTACGCTATATCTAAATTGTATGTAAAACACGTTTCCTATTTTTATTTTCGAATTATTTCGTGTTTCCAACTCTCTTTTGGGAATGTGTATTGTTACGAAAAATTCTTGAAATATTTGCGGCAAAGCTAAAACAAAGTTGTTCCAGAATTACTGTTAGCTCTGTCCATTATTTGCGTTTTACGCAACGTTAGACGCTTTCAGCTCTTCACAAAAGATTTTCATTAAGCAACAACGCCGACCCTTTTGATGATTAAAATTTTGATATTTTTATAAGGTTTTTTTAAATTCATCGTATTGTTCTGGGGAGGGTCGAGAGTGCCGCCGTTTTATTATTCAGCGTTCATACCACATTGTTTTATTTAGATGACTCGCTGTAGCGTTTTCAATATTCATGGCGAAGCTATTTGCGAGTATACAAGCGCGTTCCACGCATACTTTTTGTATTGCAAATGCTTTTTCACATTGATGTTATAGCATCTACATCAACTGTAATGTTCAGTATAAGAGTGTTCAAGAAAATTACGAAACAAAAAAAAAGATTTAATGTAGATAAATGATTTAATCAAAATGAAATGAGGAGCTAAAACCAAATAGATATTTTTTTTAATGATTGTTAAGCTAGGTGTTGACCATAGCTCACATAATGTTAATTAACGGTGTGGTCGAAGATGGTAAAACATACTTAGCCTGGAATGCAATTAGCTCTTAAGTGAGGAAGCGAGAACACATCGTTAGGCGCTTGGCGGCAAATTTTCAACTTGAGGGTGGTAGCTAGCCAGCCGAGTACTAGAAAATACCCTAACACCACGCTATGTCTTCCTCATGATGTTTTCCTTCACCAGGCAGCTGAAGCTCATATATTTCACATAGATATATAGATTTAAGACAATAAAGGTGCCTTTCAAGTACCGACAAACTTACCACCAATTGGTTGGTATTTAAAAATTGTTTAACAAACAATTTATTATAACTTAACACGTGTTTTATATTTACATCTTTGTTACTATAAAGTATTTTGTGTACGAACGTGTTTTTATTATCATTGTCACTCCGTTTATATTGTACAAATAATATATACGGAGCGACAATGCCTTATTCTCAACATAAACTAGAGGTCTTCTGCTAAAAAAAATTTGTTTGCACTGAAGTTGAGTACATTTGCTGTGAGCTACAAAACAACCTTAGTTTGTAAAAAATCAATTGTTTAGTCCCTTATTTTTAAAATACAGCTAAATATTTCGATTGCTAGGAGTCAGACACTACATTTTCTAGTGTTGAATCAATTACATTTTTTCTAAGATAAAGTTATACTCGCATTCATAGTTGTGAATAAAGTTTCAAGGCAATTACTTACTTAATTGTTAACTAGCCTGTCTGTGCTAAAAGAGTTTTCAAAGATACATCGCTGCCTTCTATTGTGGCTAAGCCAGCAAAAACTTTAGGGAATAAAGGCGGTAACTGAGCAAAATGGATATTTGTCGAGAGACTCGCCGAGTCTTAAGGACTCGCTCCGTACGTGATCGTATTGCTAAGTTACAGTTTTGCAAATCTACGACGGGTATTTGTAGTTTTGCTAAAAGCCTCGAAAAGTTTTGAAATGTCTTTTGTATTATCTGTTGATAAAATACTTATCTAATTAAAATTTCTTAATTTGTTTTCATTACTCAGTAAAGTGGGGTACTCTATAATGAGTTTTTTTTTTATAAAGTTAGGATATTTTACTCACGTATTTTTGGGTTGACTTCAACATTTTTTGAGAAGAGCTAAGATTTAAAAAGTTATCTCATAATATTATAAAGCGTCTGAATAGTTTGGTTTCATTTTTGTGCATAGAGCTTTATTTAACAGAAATACAAGTAAAATTAAAATATAAGCACAATAATGTACAAAGACCAGCCCCCAGGGGATTTGGAACGTTTATCGGTATCAAAGTGTCAGTTCCACCGAACAGCCGCAAACCAAATACCTACACGAGAAATGTATTCGCATTTCTAAGATCCATAAAAGCGGGTTAATCATATACGAATGCATCCAATGCTTGCTATGTTCTTAAACGTGCAGTCACTTTTAGTATGTAGCCAGTAATCTACTCTGAATTCAGTTTCCACTCGTCTCTAATAAGAAAATAGGGATGCAGAGTTCGACCGCATCGGACGGGTAGTGTTGCAAAGGATGTTAAACTTGTAGACGTCATTTATCTTCTAGCTGCATGCTTGAACTAGCTATGGTGCTACAAATTTATATTAGACCAGTAAGTAATTAAAAGCATTCATGGAAACCTTAACTAAGTTTATGCTACATAGCCAAGTCATTTAATCTTGATTTAATTTGAATTCAACATAGTACTGTAATTGTTAGTTTGTCAATTATTACAATTGATAATATTTGGAATGTACATACGTAAATAGGAAAATATTGTAGGACATATCACACAGCGCCTTCTATCCCCAAACTAAGCAAAGCTTGTACAATGAGAACCAGATAACTGATAGAATACCTAAATAGTTTTTTTAATGAAAAATACTTACATAATTCGTACTAGTTAGTATAAGAGCTACATTGGTTGATTGTCCAAACAAAACTCGCGCACCATAGCAAATACAAAAAAAATAAAGTATCTCAAACTGTGTCGGAATATAAGATAATCCTCACATCACAAAATAAAGTTGGGTAAAATATTGGTCAAAGGTAAAAAGAATTTGGAATAGACACTTCGAATATAGCATATCAAAGGGAGCCATCACAAAGAGATGAGACTAGAGGGCCGAGGCGCTGAGCTTTCAATTGGGCACTTTCTATTTGGCCAGCGACAAGAACGTTTCTTATTGATTTGATCGACACTTCGGAAATGCCAATCAGTTTTGTAGCATTCTCCTTATCTGAAGAGTTTGTAATCGTTTCGTGAGATAACGTTTGAGTTTGCTGAGAGATTTGAAAAACGTTAAATTGAGTTTATTATTGTATTGTTTTTTTATGTATGTGTGTATAAATGTACAATATTGTACACAATAAATACACGTAGTACATAAATAATGTAGGTACGTTAGCTATACAAATCAAATCTAGATTGCGTTCATAATCTAATAGTTATTTATATCTGGATACTTAATAATCTAGCGTCAAAGCATTTCTTATTTTCTCTTCCCTGCATCAAAAGAACTGATTTTCTATCTGTAGTTTATGTACCCACATTTCTTTGTGTGATCTGAAAATTATTATTCGTTTCGTCACCGTCTCTACAAAGACGGAATCGTAAAAATATCAGTAGGCAATAAGTCCGTTGCCCCGGCCTTTGTTTTTGCCCGTCACAGTACTATACGGGGTGATAGAGAAATTCAGCAAGCTTTGCACGAGACATCAATCATGGTTTTGACATTCGATTTTTCGCCGCCGCTCCGCTGTCAGCTTGTCAGCGAAATAATCCAGCATCACTCAAGTATTGAGCTATTTTTTTCGGAGGAAATTTTAGAACATAACATTTTTTTACTCTTTTATACGGGCCATCTGATGTTACGTGATAGCGTGGTCGAAGATGTATGTATACTTAGCCTAGTATGGGAACTAGCTTTCAAGCATGATTGCCGGACCATTAGGTACATACGGCAAGCTACCACTCCACCAGCCGAGTGCTAGAAAGTTCTCTACCATCAATCTATGGTTTCCTCACGATGTTTTCCTGCTTCAATAGCTCAAGCTCATTGTTACGATTTGAAATCACGACTTCGATGTCTGACCTGACCACGCTAACCACTCATCTATCGATGATACTAACTTTTAGATATGATAATAACTCAGAACATTTCACACAGCGCTATTTTTTTTTTTTTTTTTATGTGACAAATAATGAGACGAACGAGACGCTCTCCTGATGGTAAGAGATAACGTCTGTCCATGACCATTACAGCGATACACAGAACTTTGAGTAACAAAACAAAGTCCAGGGCATCGCTGCTTTGGTGCTCATTACTTTGAGACTTTCGATGGTTAGTCTCAACAGCCCAGTAATTTCGCTAGCTTTTCGCTATTATGAAATGTGTAATTTAGTTATTGATTTCCACGTCGATAGTTACATCCTGCAATTTAATTTTAATACTTTTTGTACACATCCGGGGTCTTTCCGGTTAAGGTAAACCCAGGAAGCGTCGGCAAAATTATATGGTTTGGTATAAATATTGAGAAGATTGGCCGCAAAGGATTATGAATTAATTATTTACTGGAAAAAGGTTGTGTACAGCAATGTGTCAACATGACAATACATGCATTTTTTTTTAATATTTTGCCCTCTTTTATTATTTAGTTCTTATTACTAAAATAGCGCTCGTGGATTTGACCTATGCATACATATATACAATAAAAGATTCAACCCAATCAGTCTTCAAAAGGGGAACTGAAAGGGGAGGGGAGCGTTATAGTGAGTCGAATAACATTTTAAATTGTCGGTTGTCGTGCCATAAGCCGCCCACGCTTTAACTTTCACTTCTAATTCTAATGATCACACTTTCATTTCTAATGTACATTTGTAGCGATGATAGCTCAGTGGTTAGCGCGGTAGGTTCGCATGCCGAAGGGCGTGGGTTCAAACCCCAACATTGAGCTTGAGCTGCCGGTGAAGGAAAACATCGTGAGGAAACCATAGCATAGTGATAGGGTACTTTAGTGCTCGGTTGGCTAGCAATCAAAGTTGAAAATCTGCCGTCTAGCACCTAACGGTGTGTTCTGGCAGCCTCTCTTGAGAGCCAGTTCCATTCCAGGCTAGGTGTGCTTTACCATCTTCGACCACACCTTCACTTAACATCAGGTGCGCTGTGGTCAAGTACCTAGCCTGTCAACCATAAAAAAACACTAAACAATATCATTAGGTAAAAATAAGTCTATAGTTAATTAATTCAGTCAGAGAGTTCGCAAGCACTAACTATGCCCATTGACTAGGTACTCTAGATGGGCGCGACACGGCCTAACGAGTTGTTTGAACAGGCCG
Organism: Biston betularia; assembly: GCA_905404145.2. Taxonomy (NCBI): domain Eukaryota; kingdom Metazoa; phylum Arthropoda; class Insecta; order Lepidoptera; family Geometridae; genus Biston; species Biston betularia. The sequence goes on from FR989863.1 coordinate 4,542,020, forward strand.
CCAGTCTCGTTTCATTCGAAATTCTGTAATTACCCGCCACGGAACAAAAAGTTGGTTAACTAAAATGCTAGTTTGCGTTTTGAATTGTGGAAAAACATGAACGGTCAGGAAGTTTTAGTAAAAATAAAAGTTACTGATCTTATTGTTATTACCTACTAGCTGCGCCCGGCGGTGTTATCCGCTACATGTTTTCGGGATAAAAAAGTAGCCTATGTTCAAATTCAGGGTCTCAGCTACCTCCATACCAAATTTCATCTAAATCCGTTCAGTAGTTTTTGCGTGAAAGAGTAACAAACATTCATCGACCCAAACTTTCACATTTATAATATTAGTGGGATTCTTATTGGTGACTTCGATCGATTTAAGATTTATTAATTTGCTTGCTTTAGTGTATACACATACAAGAAGCATACATGTCATACAATTATAATGTAGACCACATTCTTGCCCAGTAATACTACAAAATTATCAAAAGATTAATGTTGACAAAGTACTGTCCATCACTGCAATGGTTATGGACGTGCGTTATCTCTTACCATCGGGACAGCGTCTCGTACGTCTCCTTACTTTCCATAAAAGTCAAACTTCTTTTAGATAATTAAATATCGATTAATAATATCAATAATAGCTGGAATGTCAGGTTAATGTAAAGAAAGAAGAAAACATTAAAAACACACACACAAATCAAGTCCAATAATGTGTACATTACATGTCAAAGTCGTAAATTTTATCACAGCATTTTTCATGTAAAAAGATTTTACTAAACATAATATCATTATTTAATTCCCTAATCGCTCTTGTTATGAGTAGGTATGTGGGCAAATATATTCTGATCAGAAATGAATGGAAATGGAAGTGTCAATCAAGTGAAATCATTCTAAAATTAACCAAATCGTAATAAAATATAATTTTTTTTTAATAAAAATCATTACATAAATAAGTAAAATAAAACCAGAAAACAAATTTAAAGCCACAACTGTGTCAATATCATCCTTACAGTTGCCTACCTACACGTATTTTGTTTTTTTGTTCATTAATTAATGTTGACATAAATGTAATTGATTAATAGTTTTTTGTTGTCAATAAAAAAAAATGAATTTATGATAAAAAGATGGAAACAGAAGTTATCAAATCTTTTGTGAAAAAGTATTTTGCTGATAAACGTTTAAGTTTCTTTATTGATCTCAAGTACGTTTACTATTGACCACTAACTCCGTTTGGTAGGCTCTATTCTACTTATATCAAATATCAAAACTTTTCATCCTAGTTTGCGAGTGCTCTGGTTCTTTGACATAAACGACAAAAACATGAGGCATTTATATCAAGTAGAACGGCACTTTCGCGAATTCTTTTTATATTACACAAGCTGACTTTCTTTATTTATTCCTTCCTCCGCATCGTCGCTCAATATAGTGACATACCAGTCACATTAGGAAAACATAAAAAATAAAATATCGCAATGAAACAAAATAAAAAAAAGGTCTTATTTAAAAACGTAGCTAAGAGAAAACTAAACTTTTCATTGAAATTAAAAAATCGTGATTCTTTTAAATAATGGTAGTAGAATCTTAAAACTTCAGCTTAGGTATGCTAAGAAAACAAATATACGTTCACGAATTAAATAAATATAGTTATATCGATAAATATAAAGAAATCAATGTGTTATAAAATCATTGAGATTCCAAAAAATGTGGGGGTTTGTTTTACTTATGTAGGACTACTCAAGTTAAATTAGATGGACTACTCCGACTGTAGTTTCAGCCGTATCCGGTGGCCTTCTTTAGGGAGAGAAAGCTGAGTACAACGCGCGTACGGCCTCGACTTGCTTCGCACAGTAAAACAAAAATGTGTCAAAACCACGTTAGTTTCCATAGCACGTTGGGATATTTAATTTTCTGGGATCGTACTGTGATCTCTTATTGCCAATCAAGTTAGGTGTTTACGAAAAGCAATAGCGTAAATAGGTTCAAACTCGCTTAATTTTTCAAGATCACTTAAATTGAATGATAAAATAAGAGCTCACAGTACGTTCCTTGTTCTAGCAAATAAGGTGTACTGTATATAAGAGCGATAAGTTTGACAGGCGAGGTCTTCATCTGTCAAAATTACCACAAATTCGAATTAAATCTCTATCATACATCGTCATCAGCTAGCCCTAAACTAAGCAAATATTGTACTATGGGAACCAAATAACTGATAGAATACTTTACTTTTTTACATAATTTAATTTTTTTTAAACCAATAGTTCTTACTAAACTTAGGTTTTTCTTTAATATAAAAAAGTCATGAGACGAACTAGACGCTCTCCTGATAGTAAGAGATAACGCCTGTCCATGACCATTGCAGCGATACACAGAACTTTGAGTAACAAAACAAAGTCCAGGGCATCGCTGCTTTGGTGCTCATCTTTAAGACTTTCGATGGTTAGTCTCAACAGCCCAGTAATTTCGTTAGCTGCAGTACCCTTCAAACCAGAACACAGTAATATTTACACACTACTGCTTAGCGGCAGAATAACTGGCACTGCGGTGGTACCTACCTAGACGACCTCCTGCTAAGGAGATCTACCACCAAGTAAATACTCTAGATTTGAGACACCTGTAATGAAAATAGCTGAAATTAAATATAAAGTGAAAACTGAAGCATTTACCAAACAGTTTTATACTTGTCGGAAATAAAGTTAATAAAACACTGACCCTTTTAAAAGTTAGGCGCTGTTTGTCGGTTCCATAAAATGATACACTTCAGTTTCAGTCTCTGAGAGAGTTTTATTTTAGTTGCCATAATTTCCTCAGCGAACAAAATAAACAAATAAGTTGCAAAAATGATTGAAGGCGATGCTTTTTATCTTTTACATTTGGTTTCGCGCATCTACGAGTATAACATATTTTTAAATCACACAGGATTACAGCGATATTATAGATATTTGGCGAGTCAAATTACGGGGTTTCTAGTAACATGCGTAGTGTGCATAAGTTTCATATACTTAAAGGTCACACATACTAACATAATATGTAAGTAAACATAATAAAGTCATTTCCTAATATCCAATTCCACCGTATACCTAATTCAACAAATCTAATTTCGCCTGATAAATAGATATAAAGAACCTTATAAAGTAGCTAATAAAGAGCTGTGGTTGCTACGAGTATCTTTCTAAAAATCTCTGTATTTCGTATTAGGAATGACATGATATAAAATCTCTTCTTTTTTTATGGTTGACAGCTAGGTATTTGACCACAGCTCACCTGATACAACACAGGACACAGAATACTTCTAACACAGGATAGGAGACGGAAAATATATCAAAATTATGCTTTTCTGACGGCGCATGCGATATAGGGTTATACGCTACGTGTATACTGCGCCGAAAGTGTTCATTCTACTCATCATAATAAACAACATTTTTTACGTGTAGCATTCTGAAATTTCAGACAAAATACGTTTTACACATTTGGTCAAGGATTAACGTAGATTTCGCTTAGGTAGGTACCACCGCAATACTAGATATTCTGCCACCTTACATTACCATACATTCTATCAGTAGTGTGTAAATATTAATGTGTTCTGGTTTAAAGGGTACTGCAGCTAGCGAAATGACAAGGCTATTGAGATTAACCAAATCTTAAAGTAATGAGCGCCACCGCAGCAATGGCCTGGACTTTGTTCTGTTACTTACCTACTCAAAGTTATGTCTATGGTTACAGTGGTCATGCTTTATCTTTTACCATCAGGAGTACGTCTCGTTCGTATCAGTACTATTTCATTTCAAAAAACATTTTCTGTACAGCAGTTGATTATTATTTTACGTTTTTTTATTACACTGTAGTGTACAAAGAATGATATTAGAAATACATCTTTTGTTTCTTTATTTTGCTGGTATTAACATATCAGAATAACAATCATCGGATTATCTACCTAAATTACATGAAATTTGGACGCACCAATGGCTTAATCAGTATTCAAATCCTTAAATCCGCGCTCACCGGTGATGGCAAATTTAACGATGTTTGGTCTGATTGTACAATGTAGGTATATGATGGTAGGGTACTTTCTAGTAGTCGGCTGGCTAGCTACCACCCTCAAGTTGAAAATCTGCCGCCAAGCATCTAACGGTGTGTTCCGGCAGCCTCACTTGAGAACCAGTTCCATTCCAGGCTAGGTGTGCTTTACCATCTTCGACCACACCTTCACCTTAACATCAGGCGAGCTGTGGTCAATCAACTAGCCTGTCAACCATAAAAAAAAAATATGATTAATTATGAAGATTGTAACTTAGTGCCTGAGTTTTTCATAACGATATTAAGTATACAAGTAGTAGTAGAAGTTCAGGGCATGGCTGATTATCAAAGTCATTACCTTGAGACTTTCGATGGTTAGTCTCAACAGCACTGTTATTTCGTAATGTAACAACGTAACATAACACAGTAATGTTTACACACTACTGCTTAGCGGCAAAATACAATTTGGTACTACGGTGGTACCTACCTAGACGAACTCCTCCTAAGCAGATCTACCACCAAGTAAACTAATATGATTCTTACTAATAAACTGATAGAAACATTGCAATATGTTTTTATCGTATGAATTTATGACACGTATATCAAAATAGGAAAGTTTGCAAATTGTTTATTTAGGGTTTTATACATTTTCTACCATATATGTATTGTAGGTACTACACAACATACTTGCTACAACACAGCCGCTGTGGGTTATAACTCCATTTAGTAGCCGATGAGCGCAAAACCAATCAGGGTGTAAACGGCGTATCAGGCCGCTTCATTGGCGTTCACTCGCTCAGATACTAACCGACTGAAATTGTATTACAAGGGCTTATTTCCTTCGATATTTTTGAGCCAATTCTCATTGAAATACCATAATGTTAGCTGTCACATCATAGGTACAAATCAAGAGGTCTACTTTGACATTTTTTAAAACATACTACGGGTATATTTATTAATGACATAAGTTGAAAATGGGAGGTCCTATATAATCTTATTGACTAGACTGCCAGTTAGCTCATCTGGTAGAATCTGCTTGAAAAGCTATAGAGAGTCGATTCGTTTCCTACCAGGACAAACATTTATGTGATGTGTCTGGGATCTGTATGTAATAAACGTAAACATTAAAAAAATTTAATTAATCCATCATAGTGCCACGCCAACTTTAACCTTTTTTTTTTGTAATGTACAGATAATACAAAAAAAAAACTTTTATATGTTTCGAAACAATCAGCTATAAAACCTTTAACAAACAGCGTACATTTCATGTACATGAGAGGTGGTCTTTCACACCCAATGTCACTAAATCCCACTAATTGGGGTTTCGAATTCAGTTTCTTTTTGATTAATTACGATTAATTAATGCTACCAAACAAAAAAGTTAAATAAATTATGTTCGATCACAGCGTGACGGTGTGGTCGTTTATTTAAATTTTTTAAAGAAGCTTGGCGGCAGATTTTTTGACTTGAGTTTAGTAGCTAGCTAGCCAACAAACAAAATGTAAATGTCAAGGAAGATCGTAATAGAACTAAATCCTCTTATTTTTTCAGTGCCCTGAACATATTTACGTCATCGATACAAATATGCATACCTAATGAACATATCCAATTAACGCTCTGGTAACAATTTGTCCCCGCGCCAGGCTTCGATGAGTCTCAACGAAGCGCACTATTGCACGCCTCGCCAGCTTTAACGATACTTCGAACCGAGGTAATATGCTGCACATGCAACAGCGGACATGGGGTGGCATAATTAAAATCCTGCGATCAACTTTTGCACACACACGGTTTTTGTTTTACTTATGTGGTATTACTCACGTTATTACTCCGACTATAGTTTAGGCCACAACCTTGGTGGCCTTCATCATGGAGTACAACCCGTGCGCGGCCTTGTCTTGCTACAATCTGGTGCTTTCAAGTCGCGAGTGAATCGGTTTCTTTCTACGCACGCGTACTTCACCGTAGTCTGCATCATCGCTTAACATCAGGCGAGATGGCGGACTAATGCCTATTTTTAATGAAAACAAAATTAACACTATAATAAGAAAATTACAAAACGTTATTCGTTCGTTTTATCACTAGAAAAGATTTTCTTTCAGAGAACAATTGGACTTAATAAAGCTCTATATAACCTTGAAAAAAACTGTTCTTTATAAAAATATCGTTTACACGTAACCAAATGTATATACATAAATGTACACAAAATATATGTGGATAAGTAATACTATCCTATCATATAATTAATTAAAGGCTAACAGTATTCTTAGGGAGGTCATTGTATTAACGAGAATACAATTATCCTTCTGCCTACAGATATTTTCCTAAATATATTCCTTCCGTCTGATAATTTATATGGGGAAACGACGGGACATGAAATATGATACGTACCTCTATCTATGATTAATATATTCGTATACCGTGTACATATATCAGAGACATTAATTTTATCTACAGTACCTAGTTATTTGGTTTTCTCCACTGAACTTTATCCCACTGAAAAGCCAGAGGTATCTATGAGCTTTTACAACAAGGACTTAACAAAACCAGACTAAAGCTACTTACCTGTTTTTATTTATTCTTACGATACCGAATCGATTTGTAATCAAAGTTGTATGGATAGTTCAGATGTCTTCTTGGGACATGGCACGATCAATCGCTGATCTTCACAAATCGAATACCGAGGCAGGGAATTCCACTACTTAGATTTTTATACCAGAAAAGCAATTTTTAAATCGCTTCGAGAGTACCTGCTTGAAGTTCATAATATAAGGGTGGGACTGCCTCGATGTCCTATGACGAAAATTGGATGACGGAATCAGTTCAGACAGGTCCTCCTACACATTTTCTAAAACAAAAGCGGTAGAAAACGTCCCACGTCGAATCAGGGCACCCGCTCGCTTTGCTAGAGTCTATTCAACATAGCGAGTTCACAGAGCATTTTTTAAAGTAAATACTCAAAAGAAACGTTCTAATACTCAAAAGAAACGCTCTCCTGATGGTAAGAGACAATGCATGCACTATGACTGTGTGTATTGTAGCGATACCCTGAACGTTGATTAACAAATGTTTTGCGCATAGCTGCTTTGGTGCGATATACGATGGTTAGCCTCAATAGTTATTTATAAATTTTGTACTGTTTTCGATGCAATATGAACTTATACATAAAATTGTGCACGTCTTGCCGGAATGCTTTCTATGTATCTTGTACGTAAGTGTATGTATTGTATTGTACAACTATTCGTGATTTTTGTAAATTGATCCAATAAATAAATAAATAAATAAAAAAATAAATAAATAAGCTCTATAATTTCGTCACTGTACCCTTCAAACCGGAACACAATAATGTTTTTACTGCTTGGCAGCAAAATATCAGTAATATTTGCGTGGTGGTAGGGTACTTTCTAGTACTCGGCTGGCTAGCTACCTTCAAGTTGTAAATCTGCCGCCAAGCATCTAACGGTGTATTCCGGCAGCCTCACTCGAGAGCAAGTTTCATTCCAGGCTAGGTGTGATTTACCATCTTCGACTACACCTTCACTTCACACCTAGCCTGTCAACCACAAAAATATATTCCTGTGGTGGTACCTACTTTAAGCAGTTTTTATAAGATTACAAGTCTAAAATACAAAACCAGTATATAAATTCATATTAGTACGGGTTTGTAGCTGTCACAATAGTGTTATGGTACCAAGTTCTATTCATCATGCCCTCGCGTCGTCAGCAATGCTCGATCGCAATTTTTCCGATGACGAACAGTTTTGCAGGCGAGACGTGTGGCCGGGAGTGTGGGTAGTCACTGACTCAGCGCGTTTCTTATTACAGCGCAAATGTGACGGGAGAACACGAGGTGTGACTTTTTCCTCTTTTATGAATCAGATATGGCTTTTTTGGAACGTTGCTTACGTTTCGATTCTGATTTCTGCAGATATTTTTTACTGCTCTTTTCTTTTGGATTAAAGTTATTTATGATCTTGATGTCAATTCGCAATGTGAGTTATTTACATCAACATCAGGTAATCATTTTTACAAATCTAATACGCTTAGTGAGTTAGTTCCTGACATGTTGTGTTTTTTTTTTTAAATATTTGAATAAAAGATCAATAAAAAGCTAGGATACTCATTACATTTATTTTGAAATGTTAATGGGCTTTATACCCGCGACATGTGAAAGTAGACGTATATCTTGTGTGGCAATGAAGCAAAATGGCTCAAATATCATTGGGGGAAATCACGGTGAGGCACCATACTACAATGGAAATGTTGTCGATATTGTGAGATTAGTCAAGAGGACAAATTGCTACCAGCAGTAAACAAGATATTCCGACTACCAGCAGTAAGCTGACCTACTATAATTGCTATGCTGACCTACTATAATTGCTATGCTGACCTACTATAATTGCTATGCTGACCTACTATAATTGCTATGCTGACCTACTATAATTGCTACATCGTGCATGAAATATAACAATTCCACTGAAATGATCGTTATATTTTGGTCGTGCGATACAGTGGGCATCTCTGACTTGAGTTCGCGCGACAGGCTGCAGTAAAGAAAGTCACAAGCTGTTTCTTAATAGAACTTTGTCACAGAGCATGTCTACCAACTCCTAACGTAGTGCTTATATATTAAGTAGGTTCGGCTATATGGCCAAAATCAAATTCGATAGGCTAGGTTAAACGCACCTAGCGTTGAATGACAACTGGTTCTCAAGCCAACAAACGCACCGTTAGGTGCTTGGCAGCAGATTTGTATATTTTTTTTAGCTAGCCATTCCAGTAGGTACCTACTATACATGGTGGTAATACACCATGCTAAGTACAGGTTGGCAGAATTTATACATCTGCGAGAACATGAAGAACCCACAAACATGTAGGATTTTTTCACGGTTGGCAGCTAGTTGCTATAGGTACACACTGAACTAAGAAAAGTTAGAGGTGCGTGTCGTGAGATTTTTACAAAAAGACGTTCAGATTAATAGATGGTCTTCTAAATAGGCTGCTTTAAAATGTTAGAACATGAAAATCATGTATGATTCAACATGGGAAGCAGTAAACGTAACGTGCCTAACAAGTCTCGAGAAAAGCATGAGAATTGACTTAGCATAACGATACAAATTTATAATCTACATATTTTCTGTATGTGCTCGGAGCGACGTACCTTGGAAAAGGTAACTTTTTCCAGTTTTTTGGTAGCAAATTTTTATAGGTCGATCGGCCAGCCCTTTTTGCAGAGTCAATATGCCGTTGGAAGGCCTTGATATGGCTTATCATGTATACTATTTTATTACTAAATAGGCTTTCTTATTTTTTTTTTATTACGACAATGAAACGGTGATGATCTTAAAAGCTCCTGACGGTTCAATAGTAGAATAGACAAGAGGAACTAGATCATACAGATCTGAAGCGCATTTTCCAAAACGTATTCAATACCAACCGATAGACTACCAACATAATATATCAAAACACAATCATTGTACGAATATTATAATAGGTTGATTATGATAATCTAAATGTCAACTTCTCTCCATAAACAATAGATATTTCTGAACGGAAAATGATATAAGTTGTCGTTAAATATAACGTGTAAAAGCATCGCGACAGTAATGACATTCAGGCTGACTAACCGAAGTCGACGCGCTCGGAATACGGAACTGATCGAATGAGACACGACTTCGATATTCCGAGGTAAGATAATAACGTTCGGGAACTTTATGAGCAGGGCAAGGACGCTAAGTTAAGAAAATGACGCTGGTATTGGCTGGGAATATAGGAAAGTACACGTTTGTATGTGGCTGTAGATGAAATACAGTGCCACATAGCTTTAGGTATACATGTTTTTATATTCGTGTTGGCGAACGGGTCATACGGATCCCAATTTTAGAAACTTTGGTAGACATGTCTCAATATTGCTGTCTTTTTCAATGCTATATTTTTTTAGCTAATAATGATTTTTTTTTGTGGTTGACAGGCTAGGTGTTTGACCACAACTAACCTGATGTTAAGTGAAGGTATTGCACAAAGCAATCAAAAGTTTAAAAATCGAGATTCGAGGATTAGGAACCGGCTTTATATCAACTTTCAGATGAAATATGCTATCCGACCAAAAACCCGTAAAATGATTTTATTTTTTGGTCTCGTTATGTAATTTTCCTCATAAGGTTGAAAAATTTAAGTTTATGCTTGCGAAAACTCTTTGTAAGGAAGTGCCGACTCATAAAACGTTGTTTGGTTATCTCACGGTCGTCTCATTCAAATAGGATATTGAGTTTTGGCGGGAACGCGGAAAGGTCGTGTCGCCCCATTATATTACTTTCCAAACCTTGTATTTTTTTGTTTCATTATGTGTTAAAAGTGATGTTTTATTTTTATAGAGCTGAATTATAAGCGAATCTGTAGGAAAGTGATATAATGTGGTGAAACATGACTTTTCGTGTTGCCAAAACTCCTTTGAAGCGTAAAGTTGCCTCTACTTTACTAGGGTATGATCAAACTTGCCTTTGACTTACATTAAGTAACACTGTGACTTAGACTGGTTTTACAATATTTATCTTGAAACACTTGAAAATATTGAAATGAAAATACATAATTACACTGGCAAATACACAAATTGCGATGTCATAAACAAAGATGAAGAAAGAAGATTTAAATAGACATATTCAATTCGAAAGAGATGACCATGCAATGATTTTTCTGGCTATATCACTAAAACATGTGTCATATCCATGGTTTAGTCTAGCGCGAGTACTACAGCAGCGAACTTAGGAAAGCAATGGGTAATCTTGGGTCCCGAAGCCCCATGAACCGCACAATGGATCGAGATACGAAGGGCAAAGTTTCACACGCGGGTGAAATTTCATAAGCGAATATTATATCGGTATCACGAACGACGCATAAAACGAACACTATATTCATATATCCTCACGCGTAATGTGTCATCGATAATACATTAGGGTCGGCTCCTAATGGGGCGACTATACAATACTTTCAGGTATATCTATTACTTGTAACTAGTAAACTAGAACTTAGCTTGCGTCTTGCTCACGTAGAGGTGTTATAGCCAGCTTGTAGCAAATGTACGCATATTTATATACCTACTCGTAGGCCCAGCGAAAGTGATGATTCAAAGGTACAAACACGGACATGTTTAATCAAAATGAAAAAGAACTTAAATTATACTATTTACAAAATGTATACAAAAAACTTAGTCTAAAAATCCGTCAGAGGAGGGATATGTGGCCAGAATGCTGGCAGCATTGCCACGCTAGATCGCAATGCTTAGCTTTTGACCAAAGTAGATACCAGCATTCTGGTCACCTGAAGCCTCCTCTAAACGTTTGGCCAGATACAGTTCGAGAGCGGAGGCCCCAACGGACCTAAGGTTTCAACCCCAAACGGTATAAAAAGATACATTCTATCCAAATAACTATATTTGTGCCGTACAAATATAGTTATACAAACACGTATATTACCAAAACTTTGTGTATAGTATTAGTGAAAAGTAGCGATGATAGATCAGTGGTTAGCACGGTCGGTCTACATGTTCATAGACATGGTTCAAATCCTAACAATAAGCTAGGGTTTCTGCTGAAAGAAAATATCGTGAGGAAGCCATATCATGGTGGTAGTGCATTTTATAGAACTTGTCTGGCTAACGCAAGTTGAAAGCACCTGACTGGGTGTTCTGGTAGCCTCACTTGAGAGTCAGTTCCATTCCAGGCTAGTTGTGTTTACCGTCTTTAACCACACCGTACTTAATATTAGATGAGTGTGGTCAAACACGTAGTCTGCCTATCATAAAAAAGAGTATATTTGTTACTTTTTTCTACTGTAATTGCTTACCGTATTTAGATGAAATTAGGAATACAGGATAATAAGTTTAGTGGCCGTTGCGTTAATACAGCTTTATTCCTATTTTAACTAAACTTTGTAGTTGAGTTGTTATACCGTGATATACACACACATGTACACGACACAGCTCTACTTACAAACTTTCGTATTTCTATTATTATTAGTGTAAATGCGAAGTAGTGTGCAGATATCCCATAATTTTATTAACTAGTCAATTTATTTGCATGATATCCATCTGCAACACAGTGTACGCCATCTATGTCGTATCAGTAATTTTTTATTCAAACAGTCTGCCAACTGACATTCGTACATATTGAGAGAACTTGTATATTATTATATTTAAGTAAAACGGCAGTTGTGCGCAGTTAATATATTTATTAGATAAAGAGCTAACCTAACCTACGTCCTACCATATTCGTTGCACACCGGAGTTTTTTTTTTTTTTTAAATAATTTGCCCCTTCGGGCAGGCTAAAGCTATAAAGCCATACTGCCTTGTCTTAAGTGTTATTTCTGCTGTATCTTAGCTATAGCTATCGTCAAAGTCGTCTTAGTCAAGTCCAGTTCGTGTCAGTTAAGTTCAGTCATGCTTTAGTAAAGTAGTGGCGACTTTATTATAAAGCTTCGATGGAGTTTTGGAAGCACCACGAAAATTCATGTTTCACCACATTATATCATTTTCCCACACTCGCGCTTGTAATTCGGCACTTTATGAATAAAACACCACCATTTTTATGCATAAACACTCGACAAAACACTAGTTTTTGGAAAAAAATACAACGGAGCGACACGACTCTTCCCGCGTTCCCACCAAAACCCTGCACACCGGAGAGAGAGAGCAAACATTAGAGATGTCTTAATTTACATTGCAAGTAGTGATGTGGTGAAACCACAGACTACATAATATTCTAACACTCCCTCTCAATTTAAGTTTACAAAGTTTAATTAAATATTTCAACTTGAATTGCTTTTAGTAGCTTTTTATACACTTGTGGTTATTCTAACACATCTAACACCAATCTAAACAAGTTTAACCAAAATAAACCAATTTCTGCTTTCGAAATGTTGTTCAGTATTTCCTTGGAAGTTTCGTGACCATTGCAGCGAAGCGGAGAATTTTCCAATCGTACGCGGGCGTCTACCTAAAAGCCAAATATACCAACTTTGCGGAAACTTTGGTTACAAGTTAAACTATGAGGAAAACTAGTCTACTGACTCGAGTCTATCGCCCAATGAACAGGGAATTCCGAAAACGTACTTAGTACGTAATTCGATTTTGTAGAAACTTTACTCTTACAAAATGTACCTACTAAGAAAATAAAACTCCCCGTATCTAGTAATTATTTTTTGTCTTTCCGTACCGCCAACTTTTTCATTGTAGTAATTGTATTTAATAATTGCAAAAGTAAAGTAGTACAAATTATTTCCTATCTATGCGCTTCCCAACTAACATCATTTTGGAGTTTTGGCGGGAACGCGAAAGAGTCGTGTCGTCCCATTGTATTTTTTTCTAGTATTTTTTCGAGTGTTTATGTAAAGAAATAGTGGTGTTTTATACATAAAGTACCGAATTACAAGCGCGTGGGAAAGTGATATAATGTGGTAAAACATGATTTTTCGTATTGCTTCCAAAACTCTATCGAAGCTTACAGTAAAGTTACCACTACTTTACTAAAGCATGACAGGATTTGACTAACATTGACTGGACTTAACCTAGACAGGACTTTGACTACTTTTTAATTTATAAAACTTGAAAATATCAAAACACTTGACACTGGCAAATGCACAAAATGCGACGCCAAAACTAAAGAAAAAAAACTGTTTCTATGTAACTATTTTAAGCTCAGATTAAATACTATCTGAGATTTTAACATTGCCTTCTACGACATATCTTTTTGTTGTTAGGCGATAAAATGATGATTTGTAACAGTTTTGCGTAAGTATTTTAAAATGTATTCCTAAACTACAGCTTTAGTTGAAAATTTAGGAAGCTAGTTTTCCTTAGTTCATATATAGCTTGTTGGTACTAGAGCACTAACTTATTCATACTTATTATGGACTCTTAGTTATTAAGTCTGTTTATACACATCTTATTAACAAACAGGAATACGGACGTGATGGTATCCACATCAAAGGGATAAGAGGATCCGCATACGGACAGTTTTACGGTTATTTAAACAGAATTTATCTGTATGGGAGCTCGAGTTTAAACAGATTACACCCAATCCCGCTGCCCTCGTTGTTTTACTTATCTGACTATCCCGGGAGGTTTTTGCGAGAGTATTTGTTTCTATAAAATCCTGTTAATTTGCCTATGCATATATCATAGGGACCGTTTCAATACAAAACATGATGTTATTTTTAAATTTTTGCAGTTTGCACACGCATTTATACCTATCACCAGAAGTTAATCGCGCACATAATAGTAGGTACTATGAAATTAGTTTTTGTTTATTTACCTCGACGATTTGAGCATGTTGCAATAGCTCTGATTAAGAGCTGACACGGATATTGCAACATGGTTAAAACGTCGATAAACAAAACTAATAGTATATATAGTATATGATATGTATATAGTACCTAGTATCAACTTTTTTTACAGATAAGCTACATTGGTGGTAACTTTTTCAAAAGTAAGTTATTGTACATAAAACCCAAATAATGTAAGGGGTCTGATAATGTAAAATAAGAAGCACGTTGGTGGAGGAGGACGGCTAAAAAAAACTAATAGTATTTTGTGTCCTGGTGATAAACATAGTTAAAATATGATCCCTTTCTATTTTGTAGTGTAAAATAAGGATCATTTAAGGCTGTTTTTTTAATATTTTAAATTTAACTTCGAATTGTCATTTCTATTGATAAGTATATCTATTAATAACGATTCAGTACTCAATAATAATTAAAAGTAAATAAAATTAATATCGAATTAAAACCAGTTACCATAATATCAAATTTAAATAAAAATAATAAATTTGTTACAAAAATATACACAAGTAAAAAGGAAATACACTGTCAAATTTAAACAAATACACGTTCCACATACTTTCAATATTTTTCCAAAATTTCGAAGGAAGCAGTCACTCGCGCTCCGCTACTGCTCGCCCAAACATTCCCTGAGATTGGCAGCGTTTCCCCGTTGGATGGCCAGAGAGATGTGCTGGCTCAGATAAAAGCCCGGACGTGGATTGCGCCCCCTGTCCTTTAGGCGCCGACCAAGTTTTGCGACAATAAAAGTACCAATACAAACATAATAATAAAGTAACCATATAAATGAGCGAGATGTTGTTAAATAAGTTACAAAGTAACTAAACTTATTTTCCTTAAAAGTATCAGTCGTAGTAGGAAAATTCCTAACACTTATATTTATAAAGAAAATAAATTCGACATTTTCCCAAGTAAGTATGCTAATCCCTTTCTTAATAGAGCTTAGCTAATTAAGTACTTGACTCACTTAAGCAGTTGAGGTTGCTTTTGAATTTAATTAGACTAATGAAGCAGGTTTCGTTGTCGGTTTTGGAATAACCTTTATCTGAAACCTGTACGTACCAAGAATGATATATAAATCAAACTATTATATTTTTTCACGGTTCACATAAGATACAGTATAGTAAGGGGTCGTCTAACATACAAAGATTATCTATACGTAGGTACGTAGGTACGTAGGTATATTCAAGATACGGACCAAAGAGTGGCTTGTTAAGTAAATGAACATCTGCCGCCAAGCACCAAACGGTGTATTCCGGCAGTTTTACTTGAGAGCTAGTTCCATTCCAAGGTAGGTCTCTTTACCATCTTAGATCACACCGACACTTAACGTCAGGCTAGCTGTCGTCAAACACATACCCAGTCAACCATAACAAAGAGTATTCTACAAAGTAGACGAATTTCTAAATAAGTTCCTAGAGTAAAGTATTTTTTAATCATTATTGTAGAAACATTTTTTAGAAATTCAATTAATTGTAATTACTCATTTCATTTCCGTAATTAGTTATTCTAATTTAACTCATAAACAATAGTGATTTTTGTTTTACTTTTTTTAATTTTTAACAAATAATTTAAATATTCAAACAAAATCGTAAATAAACAAAACAAATAAACTATACTACCTACTATAAAATGAACACGCCCGCGCCGTCGAGATCGCCGCCGCGCGGTAGGGTTCCCAGTACGCTGGCGGCATTGCCCCGTTGTATTGCTAAGCTTTTTGATTGTGATTTTATAACATAACGCCAACATAAAAAATTAATATCATCTTTGTATGTTATTGATATTATTTTATTTTGACATTTTTAATGCCATTTTTTAAATTAATTGAAATATGACTTGTAACTTTTTATCAATCAAATATTGAGACGAAGCCACGGAGATGAAAGGACGAACTAACTTTTACTTGAAAGATTGGATTCAAGTTGCACAAAACAGAAGGGAAACAAAGAAACATAAAAGGGGAACCTTACAGAAGGACAGTAATACAATTACAGTAGGACTGTGTAAGTTATTAAGATAATGGTATAATTTGATAAAACAACTTTACTTGCTTGAGTCTAAAATGAATTTTACACAATAAAGAGGCAAATAATTAATTAATTAATAGGTACTTGAATGTTATACTTACATAATTATGTTAACCTGATCATATCTTTAGCTTATTTTATAACATTATTATTTTCACACCTCGTTTTCTGCTTCATCTTGACCACCTTTCAGTACTTTAACATAACAAAGTTGTTATAGCTACGTACGTACAAAATAATATTGCGTATATGTGCCTAGAGATTAATGAAAATGAATTGTGTATAGGAAATAGGAATCTACATAAAAACCTAATCGGTATTTGAAAAAGAGTGAGTTAAAAAAATAGGCATTAATGAACTTTTATGATTATTAGGTAAGGTGTTTGACTACAAACCACCTGATGTTAAGTAATTTTGTGGTTGTAGTTGATACACGCAACTAGCTTAAAATATCCTAGACATTAAGTATGGACTTTCAGAGTACCGTGATTTGATAATACGGACTCACGCAGTACTTACCTTATTTCGAATTGAAAGACGTTCGTGGTTTATTGATTTTATATCATGAACTTTGAAGTAGCGCATTACTTCGAAATTGCATAAGAGTTCGCGGAGTTTCGCATGAAACATTTTCTGAGTAACATGATTTTGAGTTTCAGTAACAAATTTTGGAGTTCTGTACATTTAATCTACATCTAGATATTTCACGTAGCCATCCATATACGCACATATAGCATACGTTACACAGCGTCGGCAGTCGCGACCCACTTCCGAAGCTCGCGACAGGCAGTCCGTTTTTCTCCACCGGAAATGAGATTTCCCGACAGATATAATGGCTTTTCACGGATTACGTTATGCGAGCTTTGGGCTTAGAAAATTCGCGCGAATAATTCAGTCTGCGGGCCGTCTCAGTCTTTAAAACCATTGTTTGGCTTACGTTGACTATGATGATGGCCAGCTATTTTGTTGAATCGTAATAAAAAAGGTACAACTTTCAAATGACAGTATAATGAGCTAATTTAACTTTATAAGTACACGAGACTTACATTTTTTCTTTAATATATTAGCCAGTTATATAAATGTATATACTAGATACGCGATTTGTGCACTCATCGGTTGAGTACTTCACAAAAAAGAGAATTTCGTGATATAACCACAATTTAAAATATAATTGCCAGCGTCTGTGTTTTCAACTAAGTACCATCCGGGGTCATTTAAGAAAACCGTGAATAGGTTTTACCTAGGCGAGAGTGCTCCATCCATAGACATCCCCGTTGGCTCATTGGTAGTATATGTGCCTTGAGAGCTGTAGGGCGTGCGTTCGATTCCCACTCAGGGCAAACGTTTTGTGAATAAACAAATGTTTGTTCTGTGTCTGGGTGTTCTGTATGTATCATATGTATTTACAAAAAAAAGTGTTTATGTATTCTATCAGTTATTTGACTTCCATCACACAAGTTCTGCTTAGTTTGGGGCCAGATGGCGCTGTGTGTATAGTCCTACGATATTTATTATTTTATTTTATTTATTATCTTCGATCACACCGTCACTTTCCATCAGGTAAGATTGTGGCCAAACGCATGCTTAGTAAGCACATTTTTTTTAAACATTGAGACACGTTATGAATTGCAAAAGAATTGAAATAGAAATCACGCAGATTTGTGGGCTGCTTTGCACACATGTTTTTGATTTCACATTCTTATCTAACAACTCACAATCTCACTTAGTTGCATCTTAAACCCATTGTGTTAAATAGACACAATTATATTAAGTTTTCTCAGATATTTTAACCAGTCAATATCTGTCAACATCACTTGTTTCGTAAACGCTTAAATCGCATTAATTAAGGCAACTGTAAACTTTCTTGTCTCAATATTACCGAAGTCAGTAAAGCAGCGATGCCAGAATGAAACAAAGGCACTTCGAATCTCTGAATAGCCTCGTTACGATTGTTCTCAATTACACTCTTGTTTCATTATTTTATTTTAATTGGCTTTTCATAAGAGCGCGGATCGTTTTCACGAGCTGTCAGGATCTTGTTTGGATTTTCATAATATTCAATGTTGTGAAACTTAATATTGATGAAACGAAAATTCATGCTTACGTAGGTACTACGTAGTACGAATTTACTTTACGTTGAATTTTACGCTAGCTACCTAGTTTGATTTTATTGAAGGTTGTATTTTTACCCACGACGGAACGGAGACGGTATATGTGTTTGGGGTGAGAGGATGTTTGTTTGTGCCATACATGTTGCCATTTTTCTGTAACTACTTGTCCGATTTTGATGCCGTTTTCAGTTAAGGGTTCGGGTTTGATTGGTGCATGTTTTTAGATAGGTGTTACGGTGACAACTCACCAGGGAGCGCTGCAGCAAACATTTTTTGTGCAAATCCTTTTTTCTCCAAAACGACTTGTTCAATTTTGATGCAGTTTTCAGTTATGGGTTCGGGTTTCATTGGTGCATTATCTTAGATAGGTCACAATTACTTTTTAACCGTTGTAGGTTTTTTTCAAAATTTTTGATTTTGCTTTTTATAAGTTTAGGTGATTATTTGTCAGATTTCAATTATCTCTTTTTTCGACTATATTTGTATTGTTGCCAGTCCAACCTTCGCCTGTGAAATAACAGGTTTACGAGATATAAAGTGAGCCATGAAGAGCGGCACAGGCCATTAGTGCGACAAATGGCGTGAGTAATGACCACTCCAGTCTGAATGTTTGAATAACCGCTGCGATCTTCATTACTCGGAGTATAATGATTTTCTAGTTAGACTCTTCTATCCAATCGATTTGAAAACCCAGGTCTGCTTAGATTATAAACCCCTCAAATAAGTAAAAAGGTAACACGGAATACCTATTTTTAGTGTTTCTAGTAAGTTTTTATACGATGCTTCAAGGTTAAGGATGCTGTGACGATGTGGTCGAAGATGATAAAGCACACCTAGCCTGGAATGGAACTGGCTAGGTACCAATGCAATGGTCATGGAAATGTCAGATAGATATCTTTTATCAGAAGAGTGTTTTGTAAGTTTCATTATTCTTGTATAAAAAATGCGGGTATAAAACTATCTAGACAAATCTAGAGACAATATCTTCATCGGCAGACCAGGCGCTCTTACTACTAATTACTTATAGAACCTTGAAATCCAAACTAAGTAGGTATATAACTAAACATTAGTAGCTAGCTACTTAGCAGAAAACAGTCTGGAAAGACAGCGAATGTTTCTCAAGTAGACAACCTGCTAATTACGAAGTTGTTTTATTATGATTAGCACCGGCCTCGAGTGAAACGCTGCCGAGATCGTGTTTTCTCATAATCTTAGAACATGTGCGCAGTGATCACGGTAAGTACCTGAGCTGAAATTGATTGAGGAATGTAGCTAGATTGTTATAATATATATTAAATATGCGCTTTTAGTAAAGATCCTTGCATGAAGGCATTATTTAGGCATATTAAGGCATACGTTTTGGTGTAGTACTGTAAGTTTTGAGTGAATAAAAAAATAAAATAATAATAATTATAAGACTCAATATCCCGATATATTGGTGGTAGATTTCCTTAGCAGGAAGTCGTCTAGGTAGGTATCACCGCCGTACTAGATATTCTCCTGCCAAGCAGTAGTGTGTAAACATTACTGTGTTCCGGTTGAGCTAGCGAAATAACAAGGCTGTTGTGACTAAGCATCGAAAGTCTCAAAGTAATGAGCGCTAAAGCAGCGATGCCCTGGACTTTGCTTTGTTACTCAAAGTTCTCAGCTAACCGTTGTTAGATTTGTTTGCCTTATATGTAGGTACTATAGTAAACTGACTTGTTCAATTTTATCATTACCTACTTAGTGTCACGAACAAGCTTTTTTAGTAGCGATGTTTAAGCGCAATGATTAGCGCGCCGGAGACCGTAAGTTCAAATCTCAACAATAAGCTTGAGCTGCCGGTGAAGGGTAATATCGTGAAGAAACCATAGCATGGTGGTAGGATACTTTTTAGTGCTCTGTTGTCTAGCTACCACCATCAAGTTAAAAATCTGCTACAAAGCACCTAACGGTGTGTAACAGCCTTATTTGAAAGCCAGTTCCATCCCAGGGTAGTAGTGTATACCATCTTCGGCCACGCCGTCTCGTAACATCAGATGAGCCGTGCACAAACGCCTAGCCTAAAAATAAATCAGTAAAACGACGCCGCGCGCTCTACCCGAATGTGGTACGTTTTCCTTTTGTAGGAAGGTACTATCAGGTTACGATCAAATTTTAGATCAGTATATTTCTAAGCATACGATATTTTAGGTACTAATTGATTCCAGTCAGTTGCCAAATGGCGTAACGTCTCAAGCACATTGCGGCTCGTATGTTATCCACAGTTAAATATTCGGTCAGTCTCGATTTCAAACTTTCTAAAAACAACATACAACGGTAATCTGTTATTTTTTTCATTTAGTTATGTGGCTCGTTGGTCTAGGGGTATGATTCTCGCTTTGGGTGCGAGAGGTCCCGGGTTCAAATCCCGGACGAGCCCGTTTTTGGACCGCGTGGTGTGTTTTTGTAGGAAACTTTGACTGGTTCTGATATAGCCACCTATATCGTAGTCATCCTTAAAATACCATTCAAGTATATTTTTATTCAAACGAATAACAAATCTTGATTTGATTCGATACATTGATATTATTATATTTAATCGATAATGCTAAATTAAGTAAAAAAATAAACTGAAACAACTATACGTACGTATTATGAAGTATCTTATAGTTATTTAATAAGATAACGCTTGCGACGACGAGAACAATATTTTAGTTATTAATTTTATAGCACAGTGGATTTCCTTTCACTTTACGAACGATTACGTCATCGCTATGTATGAGACAATGTATTGTGTGTGGTTTAATATACGGTTTAGTAATTTTGGCACTTCTGTCAGCCGGCTCGTTGGTCTAGGGGTATGATTTTCGCTTAGGGTGCGAGAGGTCCCGGGTTCAAATCCCGGACGAGCCCAATCTTTTTGAGCTTATTATTTCAAAATACAGCCAATTTTTTTTTAATGGTACGGGTAATAAATAACAGGCAAGGTCAGATGGTAGATAACCGACAGATGATATGGCTTTGATACCATAGTGGTTAGCATGGTCGGATTCCACGTAAATGGCAGTCCGATCGTGAGAATGGCGTGGGTTCACATCCCAACCATGAGCTTGAGCTACCGATAAAGTAAATATCGCGGGTTCCAGAATTTCTACAGCAACATTAAGTAAGCTATCTATATTTTTATCCTTCACGTAGATTGTAAGGAAGGTATTTTACACCGAGGGAGCTATTTTGAAATATACATTTTAAGATATCAGACGTTGGGCTCAGTGAACAAGAAAATTACTCGAGCATATCTCGCGGCTTACGGCCTGGGTTTAGATAAGCTACTATTTTGGAAGTAATGTTTCTGAAAATGAGATTTATACTATGGGGTCAGATTCATTAGGTATCCAGAACACTTTCTGAAACTTATCGTTTCAAAAACAACAAATCTTTGTGAGTAAATTTATTTTTATTTAAAATTCAGCAGTGTTGTTCATATTTTAACAATTTTAGTTTTACTTAACAGTATTACTCACGTTTTATTTTATCGGATACTCCGACTCAGTAGTTCCGACCACATCCGGTGGCCTTCTTCACGGAGACAAAGCTGTAGGCTGACTCTGAAGTCACGAAAAGGAATCATAAAAATTTTTCATTGAAAACTGATCTTCACGAAAATGTGAAAGACATACATGATATTTGGCGGTTTTTGTTGTAAATCAGCACCTTCAATATAAGTAGGGACAATTATACATACTTATACGAAACAACCTGTATTTTTAGTTAGTAAGCAATAAGATTTATAGAGAAATTATAGGTATTACATTTACGTAACTTTGCAGCTACAACGAATAACTATACCTACATCTTATATTAGGTGCAGGCAGTCTGCTGCAGTCTGCTAGTATCAAATTATGCAACAAAAGTTAATTGTATATATACACTTTGCCTGCATGAGTAAAGCGAAGATTGGAAATACAAGGTATGTACTTCGTAACTACGAAGTACATGCCTCGGTAGCCTACATATTATAATGGTACCTACGGATGTCACTGACAGGAGGCGAAAGGCCGGACATGTCAATTTGTCCGCGTCATTCCCCGGGTCAAATTGATGCCAACGGTCGGCCGATGACATCGGTTGTAGGAGTCTACAATACCCATACGTTGATAGATAACCGAGGCTCAATGTTTGAATTATTTTTATGGTTTGCAGACAAATATGTGACCAAATTTCCAAGGTCATCGTTTGAAAGTCTGCCACGTTTTGACAAAGATACTCTTGTGTTAGAAAAAAATAACGCCTGAGTCAAATTAGTCTTGTAATTTTACTTTAAATTTCAAACTGGAACACAGCAATCTACAGTTAGTAAAACAGCAAAATTAAAGAGCAAGATTTAATTAGCCACTTTATAATAAGTTTTTCGTTTGTATGAACTCCACGCAGACATTTCCATTCAGTGAAATGAACTTGAAACTCATTTAAACTTCACTTACACCATTAGTATAATATGGAAATAAATGAAAATTTTTGTTTGATTCCCATTGCGACGGTCGTCCTTCAGTTTTGCTATGAAAAAAAAATGAGGCGTTATGGTGGAAGCTAAATGATAAGCTATACGTGCATGTGCGTGCATACATCTTGGATTTAAAAAAAAATGTTTAAAATTCCAAGAAGTATTTTATGTGTTTGTACATTATAACTTATATTAGATGCTGTATTCCAGTTTGAAATCTAAAGCTATCACGAAAAAAGGTTTTCCTGATATGATTACTCGGTGGTAGATCTACTTAGCGGGAGGTCACCTGGACAGGTACCTACCGCCGCAGTTCCAGATATTCTGAAGCCATGCAGTATTGTGTAAACATTACTGTGTTCCGGTTTGAAGGATACTCTGCAGCTAGCAAAATTACAGGGTTGTTGAGACTAACCATCGAGAGTCTCAAAGTAATGAGCGCCAAAACAACGATGCCTTGGACTTTGTTTTGCTAATCAAAGTTCTGTGTATCTCTGCAATGGTCATGGACAGGCATTATCTCTTACCATCAGTGGATCATTACGTTCGTCTCATGACTTTTACATAAAGATAATGAATAAAGGATTAATTATATTATTATTATTCCTTAATTACATTTCAAACGACCACGTATCTTTACAATTTTTTTACTGATATTTCAAACGTATAAGTACAGAATTATAAGACTGGTAGGTACTGCCAAAAAGCCAAGTAAGAGAGATGTCACAGTTAAGGCGGAGCGACGTAAGATGACGTGACTGAGTGGTATTAATTTATTCCCGCCTGCCCTCACTGGGTTGAATGTGCTCCTTGTATTCCAGCCACAAAATTGGGCTTGAATATTCATCTCGTACCTATTAAGAGGTGGTTCGCGGTTTGAATAAAAATCGGCACTGTTAAATTATATACCTTTCCACTCAAAATAACTACCGTATCCATATATTAAACGCTTCTACTATACCTACTGCTTCTTTAAAATTATTTCTGTAAACTTTTGCATTGTTTATTCACTAATTAATTCTTTTTTGTACACTTACATCATGTATAAGTTTGGATATTTGTTACTCAATTGCGACAAAATGGCTAAACGGATTCGGATGAAATTTTATTACCTGGATACTTTTCATGTCGGAAAATGTTAGGTTACCAATTTTGTGAGATTTATTAACTTTGTGTAAGTTCTGCATACCTTTTTTTGTAAAATTCCACACGGTCGAAGTCGCGTGTAACAGCTAGTATACGATAACAAAAACAGCTTAACAATTGTGCAGCATTGTATTGAAATCTCGAACCTTAGTATGGAAAGGATATGTGAACAAAGACGTACCTACCTACATACTGATTTGCTTACATCCCAATCAGCAATGATAAGATAGATACAATATACATACATGTCAACACCACATGCATAATTTTATATTTAATATATGAAATATAAATAACTATTGAGATAGTATGACGATAACAGCATAGTCGCCATATCACGAGAGAGTGTACTAATTTGACAAGATTTTGCGACGTCCGGAAAGGGCACTTGATTTCGATGGGCGGATCATTCCTTAGTAATTTATATTCATTTTATTATACAAAGCCAACCGGCTCTATCACTGTATGATTATAAAAGATGACCGCTTTTCTAGACACTCTTAGGTTTTGTTTAACTAAATTGTAAGAAAGATTTACCGAAGAATGGGCCAGAAATTAATGCCTTTAGGGGATTTGGGTAATTTCTCACTGGGAACCCTCGGAGTCCTGGCTAAGTAACAAATGAGGTCGCATAATTTTATTAGTTCCCAGTGACACGGGCGAGGTTCGTAGACAACTACCATTTAACTAGGTACGTACTCGGGAATTTTCATAATATGCAAATTGAGCTCGCAAAGTCTGCGAACTACTTACGAAATGATTTCACTTGTAACAGAGAAATGTTCTGTGCGTCAAAGTTCGTGTTATTTGAATATGGATTCATTAGTAATATCATGTATATGAATAATTAAGTTTGTAGGTATAGACGATATCTATTTATTATCAGGTCTACATATATCTCAGACATAGTTCGCCAACTCGTTGGCGTTTGACGCTTGACGTACCTATCTATAACGTAGTGATTATCTCTTGTCGTTCGTGTTCATACTAATTATGCTTTCTAAATGTGCCAGGTAATATTAATTAACTACAATGGCATTTATTTGATAGCCCTGTTGGCTTATTGGTAGTATATCTGCTTTACGTGTAGTACGGCGTGGGTTCGTTTCCCACCCAGGACAAACATTTTTTGGTATAAACAAATGTTTGTTCTGTGTCTGGGTGTTATTATAAGTGTTCATTAAAAAAAAAAGTATTTAATTATTCTATCAGTAAACTACACATAAATATTTTTTTTTTAAAGAAACGATAAGATATTAAAAAGAACTAACTATTTGCTTTGTTAATATATAAACAGATGAGACAATAATATAAGAAATAAATCACACATTTGACAGGTACCTATATCTTCTTAGTCGTCATCTTCATTGCTGAAGGTCGTGTCTAGTGTTTATTGCACTCGGCTTAGCATGCTCCTCCACGTGTTTCTGTCCTCAGCGGTCTTAATGGCTTTAGTAATTGGTAGGCCAGTGATCGTTTTTATTAGGTCTGACCAACGGGTAGGTGAGCGACCGCGCGGTCTTTTCCCGTCGACCTGACCAATTACCATCAGCTTTTCCAGACTATCAGGGTTTCTGCGAGCGACGTGTCCGAAGTATCCGAGTATTCGCTGGAAGCAAATAGTCGACAACCTTGTGGTTATTCCGATCTCTTGAAGAATAGACACGTTGGTTCGACGTGCGGTCCATGGAATTCGCAGCATACGCCTCCAACACCACATTTCAAAAGCATCGATTTTTGCTCTTTCTTTCTGCCTTATTGTCCAGGATTCGGCGCCATAGAAGAAGATTGAGAATACCAACGTACGCACCAGCCTCACTTTAGTTTTGCGGGATATATTGCGGTCTTTCCATATCCTAGTGAGTTTAGTCATTGCTGCTTTGGACATTTGGATTCTCCTCATGATCTCCTTCCCGCTGCCACCCTCATTGCTAAGAAGCGAGCCAAGGTAGACAAACTGATCCACGAATTCTAGGTCCCTGAGTTCATTAGAGCGATTTAGTGTACCCGGTCTGTCCACTACCAACACCTTGGTCTTTGCCTTATTAATACTAAGACCAACTAATTCACTTTCTTTCTCTACTCTAGAAAGGAGTTCAGCCAGGTTCAGGTTGAGTTCAGGTACCTATATATACCTACCTATATGTACCTCTATGGGTATATGTACGAGTATAACGTCGTCATTTTAATTGAAAATATCAATCAACCGATTGGACATAAGTTTTTTGCTGCTTGATTTTATCAAAGAAGGGAAATAGTGGGAAAGTGACATAGTCTCTGTCGCAGGTCAGTGGCCGTCATTAGTACGAGGTAACTTCAACGTATACGGCTCAGAGGCGCGGCCCGCTGCATAAAGAATACCGGGACAATGGCTCAGGTAGTGAATAACGGACGCCTCACTCATTTGGGACTAACTGGAGCACTTTACTGCTTAATGTCATTAGTGTTGTGACCTCATTTTGTTTTAAACTGATGGCCGTAACTAGTGGTGTTTGCATGAACGTTTTATTTTTGTTAAAGTCATGATACGAATGAAACGCTCTCCTCATGGAATAAGGTAGGTACCACTGCAGTACCAGTTATTTTGCCGCTAAGCAGTAGTGTGTAGACATTACTGTGTTCCTATTTCAAGGGTACTGCAGCTAGCGAAATTACTGGGCTGTTGAGACTAACCATCGAAAGTCTCAAAGTAATGAGCGTCAAAGCAGCGATGCCTGGACTTTGTTTTGTTACTCAAAGTTCTATGTGTCGCTGCAATGGTCATGGACAGGCGTTATCTCTTACCATCAGGAGAGCGTCTCGTTCGTCTCATTACTTTTTACATTAAAAAAAAATGTATATAGCCTTGCAATGATAGCCTGAACTTTGAATAACAAAACAAAGTCCAGACATCGCTGCTTTGGCACTCATTACATTGAAACATTCGATATAGTTAGTTTCAATGGCTTGTAATTTCGCTTGTTGCAGTATCCTTCAGACAGGAACACATTAATGTGTATAAACTACTGCTTTAGCAAAATATCTAAATCTGCGATGGTATCTATCTACACAACCTTCTGTGAAGGAATTTTCGAATATTTTTTTATTGGTACTCATTACTTTTACAATAAACAAATTAAAGTTTTATTTAAGTAAATTTTAGTGGTCTGAAAGAAAAGTTTAAATTACATCGGACATACTCATATCTAAGATTACTCTTGCTGAAAATCATGTCTTCATTTTTGACTTTGTTTGTTTAGGACTATGATCCTCGGAGGAGTCCTTCCATTATGAGAGGAAAGATTATGAAAATATTGAGACAACAGGCGACCAAGTAAAGGTTTTTAGTGGATGTTTTCTTGTTTTTTTGAACTGGTGGATTTTTTTATGTAAGAGTAATGAGACAAACGAGACGCTCTACTGATGGTACGATATAACGCCTCTCCATGTCAATTGCAGCGATACACAGCACTTTGGGTGACAAAACAAGGTAGAGAATCGCTGCTTTGGCGCTCATTACTTTGATACATTAGATAGTTTGTGACAACAGCCCTGTAATTTTGCTAGCGGCAGTAAGTACATTTCAAACTGAAAAACAGTAATGATTACACACTACTGTACCTACCTAGACGACCACGACTATGACGATAAGTTAAATAACTATAATAATAAAATACAATAACAATAAAGAGAAAGTTTTATTTTAATAATACTTACTTACTTTATAATTTAGAATAAATTTGATTTCTGTCAATTCATCCATTTCATTGAATTTAAATATTAAATTTGAAACATGAAATCCCTTTTAACGATTCCAAACTCAGCGATGAACAATTGAAATGTATTAAACATAATAAATCAATTTATCACCCGAACAATGGTTTATCGGAAGCTATCTACTGTGACAGGGCTCAATTATAATTTTGTGAGGGAATAAGTACCATTGTGCTAATTAATAGTTTACGTAAATGAATAAGATAAGGATTCTTAGGTAACTACTTCGGTTTCGTAAATGTCTTCCGATCCATATTTTAAAGTAAATTTTTTGAGTTTGTTTTTGTCTCCCAAACTCTTCAAATTATTTTTATTGTAATGTTTTATTAGTGTTATGTAATAATAATCTACATAAAGTCAGAAAAGCAATTTAGGTTTGAGAGGATGTCAGGTCATGCGCTGTTATGTCATGCGTGGGTATTTTCTAAGACTAATTTTTCTAAATAATAAGTTTTACTTAGCTTGTAATTGTAAATTAAATTGAATAATATAACTGATAAACATTCGTGTTGTAGTGCGTAGCATAGCATAACAGAACAGAACAAAATACACATTTTGAAGGGTATAGAAAAGAACATAGGATATCTTGTATTCAGAAAAAAAGTTCTGTTCCCGAGGAATAGGAATTTACATAACGACGAGCGAAACCGCGAGTAAAAGGTAGTAAATTTTATTTGGCGTCGGTAATTAGCATAGGAAATCTGTCAGAAACAGTTAACCCATGACGCGACGCCATACGATCGATATTGAACAGATCTGTGAGGGATGTTATAAGCTATTAGACAGCTGCGACTACCCGCACATTTTGTTTGTTTGGATGTTTATGCGGCTTCCCACTCGGTTCTGTGTCGCATAGCGTGTACAGACAAAAAGGCTTAAGACCATAGATATATACTCAAAACCTCAATGTTTCGAGCAAGATTGTTATTCGAATCAATTAAAATTAAAAAAAAACTAGTTTTATCTAACGAAGTTCCAAAAATAATGAAGTTTATTTATTGCTATTACATGCTATGCTTGTTTTTACATTGAAATCTCTTACCCGATTTCGAAGAACACATTATTCAGTGTCATATTTAATTTAAATTTCTATAGGATCTAAAATATGTTTTTACTTCTACGAAGTTCTTGAACATATTGTAAAAGTAGTAGTAGTATTATTTTTAGTAAAAAGAGCTAACAGTTATATTTTACTCGATAAGAATGTAAACTAATATTACTAAGCCTAAAATGAAATGAAACAAGTCTTAGTGTTGTGTTTCTTAGCTTTTAACCTAAATTTAGCTAAAATAATTTTTTTTCTTAAACATCTTTGCTTCAAAGATAAACTGTTTACCCACTTTTTAATACTGAAATGTAAGCTCCAATGATCCATGAGAGCTTTGAGAAGATCTACCTGACTGATTTATTTGCCGACTTTGGTCTTTTGACGAATTTATTTCCCTCGGAGTTGAGATAAACTTTATAAATTGCTCTTTCTGTATCTGAAAATTGCTAAACTGAAGTAAAATATAGGAAGAGTGTACACGTACGTTTCACTTGTGCCCTTGACATACTTTTCGTCTAGGACGTACAACCACACACCTGCCCCTAACCAGAATGTAAATAAAGACCTTATTGAGTTGAATAGTAAGCCAAAACACCACCTGGGTCTTATTGGAATGTGAGGCAAGGGATCACTAGAATTGTTTTATTTTTCTAGTTTTTTGTTGGTTGACAGCCTAGTTATACCTATATGTCTATAGCTCATCTGATGTTAAGTGACGCTGTGTTTGAATATGGTTAACACATCCAACTTCGGAAGTATTTGGCCCTCGAGTGGGGCCGCCGGATCACACCTTCAGATGCTTGACGCTAAATTTTAAATTTGAAGTTGGTAGTTAGCTAGCGGAGTGTTAGAAAGCACCTTACCATCGTGCTATGGTTTCCTCGCGAAATTTTCTTTTTTCTTTCCCCAGCTGCTCAATTGCTGCCCATTGTTTTTTATTTTTGTATTTGTTGAGATTTAAACCTAAGCACTATGGCGTATGGCGTAATATACATTTCCTGCCGCAGTCAGCGTGGCGTTACTTTATGATTCCGTTTATCTAGTCCTGGCTTATACGCCGCATGGGCTTAGAGCGCGCTTACATTCCGCTATGCCACATAGTATTTTAATCAAGTTAGGATTGTACTCTCGGTGGTCAGACAACTGTTTACTTTGTCCGAGTCCCAAAACGCGACGAAGGTGAATATACCATTAGGTAAGCTGTATAATTGGATTTTAATCTCATTAGTACGCCATAATAGAAACCCGAGAAGCACCTTTACGAGCTCATTTCCAAAATTTTAAAGACCTGTGTCGGTACTTATTCATGTACCTAAATTGTAGAGATAATTATGACAAAGAGCGGCGATAACGACCTGTTTTTACATTCATTCGACGTTAAACGTTTTTCACAGAATTTAACGTTTTTTTAACGTCTGGAAAAACGGTCACGTAGATAGAGAATGTAAATGTAAGTATAACGAAAAAGAAATTGAGGATTCTTTTTACAGATGAGAAAATAAGACGCGTCTGGAGCGCGTGAAGAGTCGAAATGTTTCCGACTTGACGCTCACGCTAAGGAAATGCCTTGTTTGATATTTATCCGATGTTAGCCAAGGAATTCGGCCTTCGATTACAAGACGGAAGATCGAAATACTAAGACGTAGATGACATTTAAAATAATGTCAGAGACAGGAATATAATTGCAGTAGAATAGGTAAATAACTTAAAAAAATTGTAAAAGAATTGATTGATTCAGTTCATTTTGAGTGTTTACTACCACACTGTTAAGCGGAAGCATGCAGTGAGCTTAAGACTTGTGGTTATTTTAATTAGTTGTTGATAACAATGCACTTATAGATATTTTAAATCTAAACATAGAATATCCGAGTACATTTAAGAGTATGTACTACTACTACATTACGTAGGCA
Source organism: Biston betularia (assembly GCA_905404145.2). NCBI lineage: Eukaryota > Metazoa > Arthropoda > Insecta > Lepidoptera > Geometridae > Biston > Biston betularia. The sequence continues at coordinate 4,572,818 of FR989863.1, forward strand.
GCTTTGCTAACAAGAAGTTGGTTTTGCGCGGTCGATCCGTCGCGTAAGTCGGTGTTTGTGTCAATATTTGTGACCGCGAGCAAACAACCGTCGCCTCCGCCCTGTAAATAGTAGCAAACTATGAGCCATTCTAAAACTCAGTGCTGCAGGTCTGCCATTTATTCAAAGTCAAAGTCAAAGTATAATGTATTGCTATGCTGTGTTACATTAAGTTCTTCAAGTTTTAAATAGAGCAATAGCTTACTATGGTATTTAATTATATATGTTAACATAAATGGTATGTGAAAAATTAGTGAAATTGCATAATGTAAAATCAGGAAAGCTGATATATGTCTAAAAAATTAAATTTGTCCGATCCACATCATGATAGATTTTTATGCACATTACGATAATTCCCAATGATAACAGTCGTCTAAGAGAGAATATTTGTTGCAGTTTCACTTTCTTCCAAATGACCTTGGAAAAGTAGGTAGCTTGATCACTGGGTTTTATTTTATTACCCTCGCTAATAACCTTATAGGTTGAATCAATTACTCTACGCGGTTATAAATCGTTTAGTCTCTCTTCCTAACTCAAGTATGTTAAGAAAGTTTTTTTATGTATGCAATTTAAACACTGTAAAAACTTTGATTAATACATACTTAATGTTCGGTAATAAGAAATATAAACAGATAGGTACCAACATTTTCATCAAAATATACAACGCTTGACAGCTTTCGCAACAGTAGATACATTTATAGCTAAATGGATTAGAAATTTTATGTCGAGTGGAAATGTAAAACGGAATAAAAATGAATTCTATTTTACCCGCTCTAATTTGTCTGTTGGCTGAAAAAGTCGAGCTAAAAAATGGGTTTCGTATTCTAGCGAATGATGTTGGGATATATTATTACATCAATTTTTTTGTACGTATGCGGATGGATGGATGTAAATATGTTTGGTATAAATGCGTACCTGTGTTTGAGGTATTTTAATTTAACTTTACATAATAAACGAATGATTTAAATGCTTGTTACAAAAGTTAGTATGAATTGTAAAGTTAAAATCGATGTCATTATATGACATATTTCAAATTAGGTATATTAAATATTGTATGCCTGTAAAAGGCCAGACCGTTATGTACTTTACATATTGTTTCTTTTAAGACTTTACTATTATATACGGCTTACAGTAAACACTTCCGATTTCTAGCTTGTAGTTTGCGAAATTAACACACACGATACTTTGTGTCCTGGGAAAGTATATGTTTCCTGTAGGAGTGTAAATAAGAAAGAGCACCACTAGAGTGTAGCTGCTCTGATAATTGCATTAAATAATGTATATATATTTATATGCATATACATTAAAAACGAATTCCATACGTCATTGCATTTTCATTTAAGATATTTAAGAAACAATCGTGAAAATAAAGACTATTAAAAATGAATTACGATGAAAACGCTTTATATGGCCAAAACTTTCTAAGCTAAGTACTTTCCCTGGGGCGTGATGTAGGTAGATGGTTTTCACGTTCACGGTAGAGAAAGCATGAGGCGACGCTAACGTAGCGTAGCGGAGTGCGGGCTAAGTGCTGGGCTAAACTGCTCGCAACGACTAAACGCGTTTGAGCATCTCATCAGCAAGATGACAGGCCCCAAATGGATCCCAAGAAAGGATTTGATGGTCAGTTGCTCTTGTATTAGAAACATAAAAGTTTACAACAACATTGTATGACATAAACAAACAAAATATATAAATAACATCGTAGGACCTTACACACAGCGCCATCTGACCCCAAACTAAGCAAAGCTTGTACTATGGAACTCAGATAACTGATTCAATACTTAAATACTTTTTTTTTGTAAATACATACAGTACACCTCAGAATATAGAAGAAACACCTTTAGTTAAGGAATTACATCATTAAAATATATTTCGTCATTTAATGCATTATTCAATACTAGCCCGATATAAAATCAGGAAAAACACATTGATGGTGCTTTGTATTTACCACTAAACCGTATGTTAACAGTAAAACATAAAAAATTGAGGTATTTATTGTTAATCCGAATCAGCCCTATATATAAACCGTCTTTTTATTCCAGAAACACAGCCCTGTTCGCTCATTGGTAGCATATCTGCCTTAAGAGCTGAAGGGCGCGGGTTCGATTCCCGCTCAGGACAAACATTTTATGTATCAACAAATGTTTGTTCTGTGTCTGGGTGTTCTGTATGTATTCTAAGTATGCATTTACAAAACAAAAAGTATGTTTGTATTTTATCAGTTATCTGACTTCCATAACATAAGCTCTGCTTAGTTTGGGGCCAGATGGCGGTGTGTGTAATGTCCTACGATATTTATTTATTTTATTTTATATTTAAATAAACAGTGTACATTTTGAAATAAGTATAACAAATTATGATAACTAGGCACCATTTAGAACTTCTCGATATCGATCGCATCGCGTGATACTATGCGTAAACTCCTTAAGCGGCTGTAATCCCGATCCGGAGCTGTGTACGAAGTAAGATTACTTTCTGGAATCGCGAATACAAAAGTCCTAATTTTACCACCCAAAACACTATTTCTCATTTCCGTCTGAGGTTTGCCGATAAGAGCAGTGGTAAGTAGTGCTCGGAGTGCTTCTCCATTAATCTTGTCAAGTGAGCTATGACGGCTCCTCGTTTGCTAACCAGCGCTTTGGCAAATGGCGAAGCTATTACTGTAATTAGTTTGACCGCAGCTTTATATTATACCTGAGTATAGTGTGTATTGTATTTAGGTACCAGCTGTATGGGACAGCTTTCAACATTTTGTATGTAACAAGCACTTTTTTTAAATGCACAAGAAAATTTTAATTGAACAAAACAATATATCTTTAAATTAATACTATTTACAACTATAAACTACGCTAGCACTATATTATTTAATCCAAAATAATGTCATTTTTTAAAATAATTAGTTAACACATCATTTTCTTTGATTGCTGTAGAACTTATCGTAAATAAAATTTCGACTCGTGAATTTTTAAACGATCCTATATTTAATAAACTTATGTTTCAACTTATCTATGACTTTGAACGGTGAATTTTCTGGGATCATATTCAGGCTTATTATTTCCAGTCATATTTTTTTTCTATATCTACCAGCCAATATTTCAGTTTTCTCTTACAAAATTTCATGATTAGTCACGGTTATTTACAATTTACTGTCAGATACGACTATATTATGACATTAATTTTACACAAGTATGGATTAACTAAGTAATTAAAAAAAAAAACAGCTCAGCACTGGATAAGTAAAACATGTTGTTATCTAAAAACATGTCAGACACATGTTTTCAACATCTAAAAATGATTCGTTCTATAGCTTTCACAGTGAATATATGGATTCACCGATATAAAATTAAAAGTTTGTATAAAATATTTAGGTTTCTACGCTTTGCCTAACTCTTTACTCTAACGTTCCTTAAAACCTTAGTAAACTTTGTAGTCTGTGTCCTCTTATCCCTAAGTGCCAAATAAATGCAAATATCGACTATTAGGTAAGTTCTAACAATTCTAACCGCTGCTAGATCTGAATAGGGTTTAATTCGTTTCATAACAAATTAGTCCGACCGCAAACACGTTAGTTTCCATTTAATTCAACGTTTATTAAGCTAGGTTTGCGGTGGAATACGTTCATATATCAATATCGGAAACAGCTGGCGGTCCAACCATTAAAAAAATATCTGGTTAGTGTACCGACATAATTTACTTACATAATTAAGTAATAGAAAACTTACGTAGTAGGTATACTAGTATAATAGAGCAATAACTTTAATAATTATGGTTAATTGTTGAATAATCCTACTTTCTTCCTACAATCTTAATTCCTACTAATTTGTTGTTGTTTGTAAGAATGTATGGATGTATGTTTGTTACTCTTTCACACAAAAACTACCGAATGGATTTGGATGAAATTCGGTAAGGAGGTAGCTCAGACCCAGAATAACAATATAGGTTACTTTCTATCCCGAAAATATATAGCGTATAACATCACGGGGTGCAGCTAGTAAGAAATAAAAAGTAAAATAATATAGATTAATTTACTTAATCGAAAAAATTCATGCCTTTCTAAATTAAAGTACCAACATACTGCAAAAATATAAGTAAGACTATATGAATAGGAAAGGGATTCCCACTGTCTCACTCACGCAATCCGCAAATAAAGTAAACACCAGGTGGGCCAACTACAAAGTCCCGGCGGCCGCAGGTTGAGTACAGCTGTTATAGGCGTATGGAATTGGCGGTTAAATGAATCCCGCAATCCTAGGTAGTTGTTGCATTCTGTACAACTAGAATCAACTATGGCCTAGTTGAATCTAGCCTAGTCCCTAGGCCATAAAATTTGCATTCCGGTGGCGCTATCCCGGCAGGTAATTGCTGTTATCGTGTAATTTATTTGCGTTTCGAGATTACAATCCATCCCATGTTTTACATAAAAGTCCAAATAAAAGGTCATTAAGATAATGAAGTACGATAAGTCCGAGATAAAATCGACATTAAGTTGGAGTCGACACTTAATTTAAAAACTCTTTCCCTTTTGTAGATGAAAAAGTTGAGGGAAAATACATTAGAAGCCAGAGATTCATCAATCTTGAAAGTTGTAATCGCGTCTTTGAGTGGAGGTGAAACTTTAGATGTTTTCAAGACTCTAAACATTGGAACGAATTTTAAAGTAAAGCCACTTATCTAAGGATAACTTTTTAATGAGCACTATTGATACAGAGCAGCCTTACACATATTTTTTATTAGCTCATCCACTCTTTTTAGTCAGTTATCCCTACTTCAGCAGTTATTTCTAATATTGTTATGTAAGAAACGTTAATCTGAGTTATATTTTATTTTATGCACAAATATAGGTACTATTGTATTAGTTTAGGCTGAGCCTATATTTGAGTAAACGTTGTTCGAGACCTCGAAATGACTGACACAATATTGGCAGAATATTCTCATCTTGTATCAACAGAATAATTGAATTATTCGTAACATCTTAATTCTGAACTGCTATTTGTAATTCAACAACTGCTCAAATTTCCAAACAATGAACAAGCCTACCAATAATTATATCCGAAAGTTTACAGTAGAAAGACCACGTTGAGTACTTTGCAGTTCGCGAAGTCAAGGAGAATTTGACGAGGGTTAGCGAGATTTTAATCTTTCATTTCAAAGGAATAACTTTTACCTACACAGACAAAAACACCATCTCAGCATATTTTTTTTTTGTTTTTAAAATGGAATAATCTTCAGTTTCATCAAATATTCTTCAAATGAAATAACGTCGTCAATCACTCCATGAGATACTGCTCAATAAGGAAATGTCTAAGCAGTAATATCGCCTTTCAAGCGTTTCGTTTACAAAGCAGCGCAATAAGGACATTTAGATAAGTAGGCATTCCTTATTTCGTATTTGGTGCCTTGCTTTCATATTTCACATCGGAGATTGACAAAAGAGAGGTCATTGTTGACGCGCGAATAATCGAACTTGAGAAAAGGTTTGCCCAACCTTTTCTCGGCTTAGATTACAAAAGGGCTTGAATCAAAGCTCGCTATTGGATATGTAAATTTGAATGTGACGGACAATGGAGGAAAGTTTGTCGTCAAGAAGTTTTTTAGGTGAACAAAAACGGGCTCAGTAATTGAGTTGGTTATTTTGGAACGCGTAGGTGTCCTACGGGGCTTTTACATCAATAATATTTAAATTATGTTTATTACCGGGTCTGAACCTGCGCCTGTGTGTGTTAATTTTGTGTGCAATTAAGATAAACAAAATAAAGTGTTCAAGTCGCAAAAGTTTAAAAATTACATACAAAACATTTTCTACATTTTTCATGATACATTTCATTCAGTTCATTTGTAAATGTACGTTGAAAATAACGTTAAATTAATTTTAAACAGGTTGATTTTATTACATTTAATTATGTAAAAGTTTACATGAAAGTTTTACAATAAACATTAAGGTTTCCAATGCCAGAGAACCGTGAACGGCAAAGCGCCTTCATAATGATATTTCAAAAGGAAAAATTGGAAGCTCGTCTCTAATTAAACATTTCCTTTTTGTTTTTTAACTTCCCTAAATCTGTATTTTATTAGAATCACAAATTCTGCTAAAACAAACGTTTGTTATTACAATAGCTAATGGATCGCTCTCCTCAGTAGTTTACTATTAATTCTGTAGCTACTGTTTGATTTGTATCATTTGATTAAATTTTCCTTTGTATAATTTGCCATTTCATAACATTGGTACTGTAAATGCCCAACTACTTAAGTGAAGGTCTTGTTGAATCTTAAGTATTTTATCAAACTATTCTCAGTGATTTTGAACTAGTTTGAAAATAGCACATAATTTTACACTAGCAATTCTGTAGCTCTATTTTCGATATAATGGTGGTTTCATTGCTTTAGGAAAATGAATGTAATGTTTGTCGAGTAACGGCCGGCATAACCATAGAAGGCGTTATAAACTGTCAGTTAAGTGCACTTTGAACCGTCGTTGAGGAATAATCGATATTTATAATTCAAGTTGTCCAATTGACACAGAGCAGCACTTCAGAACTTACGCATTACTTGAACTGTATTTTTTTAAATAAGCTTGACACAAATTTCCCAAAAAGGAATATTATTGCAGGGAATTTGAAACATGAAGAAAACGAGCCCATAAAATAACTTACACAAATACTTCCATGAAACAAAAAGAATTACGATATGAAGTATTAAAAAAATATGTATCTACATAATTACAGATATCTAAAAAAGGTAACGCTTAGCTCATTTTGAAGATAGGGATCTGTCCCTTTTGTCAAAATGAATGATAAGGGAAAGAAACTTTGCTTTTTATAATCTGCACTCTAAATCCAGTCCTAAACTGTATTCAACTAAAACATACCTTACCAACATATACGTATACCAGTTTTAAAATATTCTCCTCCCAGCTTCAAGTAAAAGGGTTTCCGGGTATCTCGAATCCAATTTGGAGCCGCTCGCCACCGATATCAGTTCGCGAGAGAAGCCAATTATTGGCCTGCTCACTGGAAGCTAGACCGCGCTCACCACAACCACATAAAAGGCACGGCACACCTGTGTCTATTGATTAAGTACGACCACTCGTATTTATAAATATTGAAATTTTTACTAATAAATAGGGTTGCGTTTGGCCGCCATCTAGGCGAAAATGTGGTCTACGTTCTGAGCGTCTGAGCACGTTAAACTAAAAGAAATAGATTCACTCTCAGCTCAGCCAGATAGTATATATTTGGAAACACCCCATCTATTACAATTACTTCTAACAACTCATTAAAATAATGTTGTTGAAAAGTCAGTTAGGATGGGTTAGTAAGTAAAAAAATTAATGCAAAATATTAAAAATAATTATTAATGAAGATTGTTGACTTTTTTCTTTTTTGTAACTGTGCGAATAAGTTTTATGTGACTGTTCACTATCAAGCAAATGGAGATAAGCATCTCACAGACTTCTTAGTATTTTATCCCTGGCATGAGCTTCCTGCTATGCTGGTTGAATGAGACCCCTAGATGCCCCTAGATACACCTCACTTTAACAATAGCGCTCTAGACTTTATACACAAACCAATAAGGTTGAATATGTCAGAGTAGCTTAGTAAAAGCCTTTCCCAGTATTTTCAATCAAATTGCGAGCCAGTAACATCCACATTACTTCGTAGAAAAAACCCTATTATTAGCTTCGTCTATGTTTCGCAAGTTGATAGATTTTCAAACGCTATTGCAACCGCAATAATACAAGTAGAATTCCAGGGCTCGGATCCGCAGTGAGAGTACTGGCTTCTGCATTTAGAATTCTTCTTTATGTGTTCATTTCCATGATTGCGTCAACACACACACAGTAACGGTCAAGCCAACACTTTGACATTCTGAATAAGCTCACAAAAACACTAAGCTTAGAATTTCAGAACGCTACTTAGCTGTAGAGCTGGCGCTTTACAGTTCATTTTTTACTTGTTCTCGTCGTGAAAAAAGTATATTTTGTGTTTATTCAGGCTCTATGTGTCTATAGGGGGAAAAACATTATTTAAATCCTATTATGGAAACTGACGTGGTTTGTTCGTTCGTTCATCATTTAAATTCATCCCGTCTTTGTAGTATTTAATGTAGGTAGGTACATACATACCAAAAACATAGTTCTATTACTACACTAATATACTCGCTGACGCTTTTATACATAATTTTCAGTATAATCAAATGAAATTGATTAGCGAAGAAGCTGTTTCGCGACAAGCTTCGTTATTTTAATATGTTTCTAGTATCATCTTCAATCCAATTTCCTACGATAGATGTTGATACTGGTACCCGACGAGAGGGAGCGCAATCATTGTGCCACTCACCCGATGCGTTCCACAAGGCAGCAATTCAAGTGCTCCATTGCAACTGCATACTTCAATTAGCTGCTAAATTCTAAAATACCTGAGTAAATAAGCACTTTAATGGTTTAAGTTAAAGATCTCAATTTATTTTTTATTTTACAAAATCTTAAATTTTCTATCAATGTCTTGAAGAGGGACGATTCCGTGTTGCCGCCACTAAACGCAAGTAGAAATAGGATGTTTTCAGCTGTTTCTTCATGTTCCAAACTACTCGAAGAGCGATCACTTTTCCAGGTCACAAACTTGGATCTTTCATTAGAGGACAAGCCTATTACGATTTATTTCGAAATTGTTACGACACCACCTTTTTTAAGGCAAACACCATCACTGACTGGACTAATTAAAAAGCTAACTAGAACTAGCTAGCTAGATTTTATCAAAATTATTTTATGTGCAAAAACAATAAATAACTTCGTTAATAAATAATTATTTAACGATGTTTTATTTATTAAGACATTTTCTTGAAAAGAAAATGTCTCAATAAATATTCAAGTTTCTGAATGTCAAGTTGTCAACGTTGACAATAGAATTACAGTCAAATTACATTGTAATTTATGACGACGGAGAAAAATGTCTCATTTGTTATTCATAAATCCGGGGTCCACACTTCATAATATCAACAATGAAAATTGTAATGAGTCTGCCCATCATTTAAATTACATTTCTCAGAACAGGGAAATGTTCGAAGAGTAAAAATTCTTCGAATTTTGTTCATTACTTTCGAATTGAATTTAATATAACATGAATTTCAGGTGAAACTTTCTTCTATCGAGTTACATCATTTTGGAATGTCGTTCATAAACCTTATCTAAGCAGACTCGAGCGAAGTTTCTCGTATCTTTATTGAGGTATCTATTTACCTCAATTACCTTGGGATTAATAAGGTAACAGCGACATGCGGCAGCGCTCCGGGGAGGCAGCAACTGATTCGTTACGGGATCAGTAAAGGATTTATATAATTACAACAATTTGCATAAATCGCAAAGCAGCTCGTCTCGGCGACATGTACTCGCTCTTGGATTACATAATCTTAAATTATAGTCTTTGGCTATGTTTATAGGTATATATATATATAATATATCCGTAGCTAAGTATATTTTGAAAGGTGCGATTAAAAAGATAAAAATTTTGTTTTGTTGTGTTAATATTAAAGTGTGTGAAAGGTGCTGATTTATTTATTATTTCTTAAAGTTCAATGACATTTTTCTTTGTTATAGTTTATTCATATATCAATGTATTCCGATAACCAGCTCAGTACGTTACCATCTTTGACGACATCGACATTTAATATCTTGTGAGCTGTGGTTAAACATTTACTTGAAAATAGCTGTTTTTTGCGCATTGTAACAATCATAGAACATAAAGCAACAATAGTTTGTACAAAACCTCAATAACGTTGTGTCGTAAGAATTGAATCACATCACTGGTTTTGTATTAAGACTGGTATAATCGATGATAGCTCAGTGGTTAGCGCGGATGGTTCACACGCCAAAGGGCGTGAGTTCAAATCCCAACAATGAGCTCGAGGTGCCGGTGAAGTAAAACATCGTGAGGAAACCATAGCATGGTGGACGGGGTCTTTCTATTACTCAGCTGGCTAGCTACCACTCTCAAGTTGAAGTTTTCAAGTTTTTTGTTTGTATTTGTATAAAAAAAAGATTCTGACAATAAGATTACCTTTATTATATTCGTATAAGAGTACCCTTATACGAATTTGATTACGAGCTATATTTTAGTATAAATCTAAAATATCCTGCTTCTGTATTTTCTGTGATTACAATATACTACGAAGAAAGCCTTCTTTAACATGAAACGAATAAATTTGATTCATCCAGAATAGAAGCAAGCAATAATGAAGTGTGTATGATATATGTATTTCCGTAGATTGTATGTAGAGCTGTCCCAAATGAGAGATAGGTATAATTGGCAGAAGTCTCATCAACGTCGTACCATATTATATTATGTGGCTCCACTGACGTATTTACCTCAAGGTTGCCCTCGGATTAATAGCGTTTCTCGAGGGACGTAAAGTAAAATCATTTGTGCTTATGCAAGCGTAAGTCTACGTATAGCAAAATAGGTACCTACACACAAAATTGTTGAGCTTTAACAAAGTAGTTGCATTCGCGCCGCATTAGCAGCGCATTATTTATAAAATGGCAATGATAGCTCAGTGGTTAGTGCGGTAGGTTCGCAGGCCGAAAGGCGTTGGTACAAACAACAATGAGCTTGAGCTGCCGGTGAAGGGAAACATCGTGAGGAAACCATAGAATGGTGGTAAGGTACTTTAGTACTCGGCTGACTAGCTACCACCCTTGAAAATCTGCCGCCAAGCACCTAACGGTGTGTTCCGGCAGCCTCATTTGAGAGCCAGTTCCATTCCGGGCTAGGTGTGCTTTACCATCTTCGGGCACACCTTCACTTAACATCATGTGAGCTGTGGTCAAACACCTGGCCTGTCAATCATACAAAAAAACAAAAAAAAAATTTGATCACACCCGCCCTTTTTTAGATTGTAGTTTGTGATATTATGTAAAACAAATTGTATTTCAACCGACTTCAATAAAAGGTTCTTAATTTAAATGTTTATTACCCCAGAACGTTGTCATTTATAAATGTATATATGTCATTTATATTATTTTTTTTATTTAAAAGAACTTACTTTCAGTTTCCATAGAAATGCCCATAGAAACTGGAATAAAATGTGTCATCTAAGTAAACAAACTTTTTAGTGGTGTTTACTACGGTCACTAGAATAGTCCCAATGATCATCAGATGATGATGAAACCGGATGGTGGGCACCGGAATTCCGTAATAAAACAATATCACCTAGCTGTGTTCGACCTTAGAGGAATGGACTCGTTTTTTATTTGTAAAAAATCCAGATACAATAAAATGAAAAATATGACGGCTGGAAGACATAACAGGATAATTTTCTAAAAATTATGTATAAAATGATGATCAATGCTAACATGTCAAGTGTCAAGTGATACAGATGAAACCCTGATAAAATTGGGTTCCAAATTTCAATCTTGTTTTAAAAAATTGTGAATGTTGTCAAATTTAACGCACATTTCCGACTTTCTTCCCGTTGTAACGCTAAAAAAAATTACTCCAACATTTAAAGAGACGCTGTTTCCTTAACGAAAGCCCTCATCACGCGCTTGGATCGGCGCAAGATTGTCGGCTTGAGCTTATCTAGGCTGCGTTAATAATTCATGAAGCAGCTGAGAGTAAAGCAAGATTATGACGCTTGCATTTAATGTGATATGCAGAAGGATTTACTGTGATATGTAGAAGTTACCGTAAAATCTTTTTAATTAATCGTAAGTAACGATTTGACTCTTCTTTTAATCGTGTTGGCTTAGACGAATAATATGCTCTCCTGATGGCAAGATACAAAGCATGTCCATGCCCATTGCAGTGATACACAGAACTTTGAGTAGTAAAACAAAATCCAGTCGCTCATTACTTTGAGACTTACAATGGTTAGTCTTAACAGCCCTGTCATTTCGCTAACTGCAATGCAGCTAGCGAAATGATTGACAGATTTTGTTTTACTTCTCAAAGTTCTGTGTATCTATTACTAGCTGCGCTCCGTGGTGTTACATGCTAGATGTTTTCGAGATAAAAAGAAGCCTATGTGTTAATCCTGGGTGTCAGTTACCTCCATACCAAATTTCATCAAAATCCATTTAGTAGTTTTTGCGTGAAAAAGTAACAAACATCCATCCATACATCCATACTCACAAACTTTCGCATTTATAATATTAAGTAGGATAAACGCCATTGCTATTGATTGCAGAAGAAAAACCTCAGAGGGATTAGGAAGTAGGCCATATCCAACACTAAGGTCATTGATAGAGGTGGTAATGATTACGACATAGATTCAGGTTACGACATGAATTAGTTAATTATTATAATTAACCAATCCATTATTCTACGTACTTCCTATAACCGACAACCTAATCCCTCCACTGGGACCAGGAAATGCCAATAAACACTTAATCTCCATTAAGGAAATCGGGTTTGAAGCCCATAACGCGGAGTAATAAAATAAATTATGACAATTTCACTCATTAAAGTCAACCTACAACCGATCCATAAAATTATATCAGTAGTGATTAGAGTCACGGTACTCGTAAAACCATGCCATCATATATTTTGGAGATTATATTTTGAACTGTATGAATCACGCTTTTAGCCAAAAGTAAGTGGCAAACCTGCAAGCCAAAGCATAGATTTCAGATCTAGCCAAAAAATAATAAATAATTTCAATCAAAGTAGTAGTAGTCTCTGGTTAAGCAAGTGGGGCTAGATGGCGCTGTGTGAAATGTCTGACCGTCTGAGTGTCTGACGGTATCATTTAATTTTTCGGGAGGAGAAACCAGGGTTCCGTGTGGTTTATTACATTCTTTTGTTTTAGTTTAAATTAGGTTTGTCTACTCTAGATTTGAAGACACTTAAATTATACTTAGCGGGGAGTACAGATGCCTGCAAAAAGTTCCACATCCTCGCTGTATGTATAAAAAGGTGGAATTGCAGCGTTCTTTCTACTTCTTACAGCCGAGAGATTTTCCATTCTAGTAAGAATCAGGTTCACCTAACTATCTTCGTTTGAACCTGTCGAGAGAATAATGAAGGGATGTATTATTCCGTTTTCGTTCCTATTGTTGTTGTTTTAGTCCAAAGGCCTACAGGTATACGGTAGATGTGTAACTTAACTTAACGTAACTTCTCTATATTCTGCTAGTAGACTAAATTTTTAAGTCTTATTGGCTTTTTTTTATACCAAGAGTGGCAAACACGCAGACAGTTTGCCTCATGGTAAGCTCACCGGTTCCAATAGACGCCTATAGCATTAGGGATGTATCTAAAAATCTATAGATTGCATATCGAATACTTAATGCGATCTTTCATCACATCAGGTGAGCTGTGGTCAAACACCTAGCCTGTCAGCTATAAAAAAAACATAATTTTCTCGTCCAACACAAACGACCATTGCAAATTACATGTAAATAAAAACGTCGACTTGACATAAACTTAAACGTCAAAATTGAATCGAGGTGTTTCCATCCATTTTCTATACGCGATCAATATAAATATACATTTTTATATATTATGTGCATGTATACCAGACGTGTGAAAATCAATATAGATCCTAAATACTATTTAGCTGTGTCGGTTACTGTGAATAAATAATAGATGAGACGAATGCCCGCATGTGACCTTCAGTTCTGTATTTCGCATACAGTGAGCGCTGTGAAGCTTGTGTTTAATCTTAAACATAAGGGCTAAGAGTGAAGATTCTACTTTATACAAATCTCTATTAATATAATAAATATGACAATTTTAGTGCAATAATTGACCAAAGTCATTTCGGCACGAATAGATATATATATTATCTAGATAGAAAATCTTTACGCGGTGCAAGTCGAATCACTAGACAAGCCTAATAAATAAGTTATAAATGAAATAAGTTACAAATGCTACTTTAAATTAAAATTAACGGTGAAATAAAATAAAAGGTACACTTGTCAATATCAAACGACCATTACAAATAGTCTAACTTAATTTATTAGAAAAATAACTAAAAACTTAACAAAACTTCTGTGAAATTAATTTGTTCCAAGATTTCGTTATAGCAGGTTTTCTCTGACGTTGGAAAACTTTTCAGACTAGTTCTTTTCATAAAGCCTTACACTAGCTTGAAAACTTTCTGTTGTTTTGACTTATAGAACCATGATTGATTTTTCTGTAAATTACTTGGCAACTTCTTATTTTCACATAAAACTACCTTTTTTTTACGGATTATGTATAGGCTTGCGTTTGATCGCCATCTCACCTGATGCTGAGTGAAGATGCGATCTACGATGGGGCACGCTTGCCTAGAAGATACCTTTTGTTTGCACACTGCACACTTTGAGGTAATATCAAGAACTAAAATCTGCCCAAGCGCGTATTTTTACTTTCGCTAACGTTTGGTGAAAATATTTTTTTTACCTAATCTACATAATTATAAAGAGGAAAGATTTGATTTTTTGTTTATTTGTATTGAATAGGCTCTGAAACTAATGGACCTATCTTAATAATTCTTTCGTCATTTGAATGCTACACTATCACTGAGTGACATAGACTATATTTATATTGTTAGTCGAGTTTTGTTTTCCCTTGCGAAGCCGGGACGGACCGCTAGTAACAATTAATTTAGTACTCGATTTAATGCAATGGCAACTTTCCGACTCCGGAGCATACCTACTTGTTTTTTATAAACTATCTATCTTCTGGTCGTGGGCCTTTTCTCAACGTGAGAAATCCGCCATAAAGTGCTGGTTGGTAAACAACACACATCTTTGAAACTAGTGGCCAATATGAACATAAAGAAAAGGAAAAGAGTCCCAGCAAAAGAATACAGCACCTCCAGATTGCAGTCAGAATATCTCGCAACCAGGCTGCCATAGGTTCAAAAGCCTTCCAACTAACACAATTTATTTTGTGGAAATACGGAATCTTCGAAGCGCGTGTCTAACTCTTATCTCATCCGTTTTATTTAAGTACAGTAACCGAGTCGGTCAGAAAGGTTTAAAACCCTTTCTGTTCAAGTTTTTTCATCGTAAATCGCGGGAGAGTGCTCAAACAGGTGTATACTTTTTTCTGAAAAGCTTACCCGCCTGGGCTATTAATTTTATGGACTTCTCATGTACTTCACTTTACTAAAGACCGTATTTCACCATTCACGAGCATTAAGATCTATGAGTATTAATCTGCGAGAGAGATATCTTGTTTTGTCATGTTTTTTCCTCTTTGTTCTTTTACGTGAAAAGGGGTAATGGATTTGAAAGATTATCCTTTCAAATGGATGCTCAGAACCACAATATTGTACTTGGTACTTTTAGGAAACGATTCAGTGGTACTTCCGAGGAATTGAGGATATCTACCTATTAAAAAATATCAATCGAGCACGTTTTTATAATGAGAAAATAACAGACCATGACGATTATTATTTATCATATAGGTATATAAAGTCTCTGTTTTCTCATCCTTAATATAACTCGATCTATTGTTCATTGATTAGTTAATTCCCTGAAAGCCCCAGAGGTCAAAAGTTTCTCAACAAGTTTGGAAAGGAAGACCAAAGTTAGCGAGCGAGACCGTAGGGTAAAGGCTGGTCTGTTCGAAGTTTTAACTTGCCTCGAGGCATTAATATTAGAGTTACAATGTTTGCCTACTATTAGGCGACTCCTTCGGACATGAAAAAAATAATACGTAAAATAAAGATAATATTTATTTGATTTGGAACGTATCGGATAAACACACCCCTACGATTTCACAGTTTCATATACAATGCTACAAAACCGTGTATTTATAACTTTTCACAGAATTGAAGTATTTTACACATTATTTTTTTCAAAGGCGTGGCGAATTAGGCCGGGACCAAACATACCAATGCATAAAAGGGATATTTCCGTATTGAAAAATTTATTTCTTGAGGTTGTTGAGAGTTGCTTTAACCCAATTTGGGATGAAGAGTGCTTGTCAATATTACTTATATCAACTTCAATAACCTCTCCAGTTTCCACAAGTTGACGGCGATGTATTTTGTCGGCACCGCTTTGTGAGTGTTTACATTATGGTGAATTTGTATATTTGAAGTGGTTGAGAGTTATTGCTTCTTTCCGTTAGATCGTTCATTGAGCTCTGAAGTTAAACAAGCATTCTACAGATACTAAATCTAACAAATATTATAAAAAATGTGAAAGTTTGTATGTTTATAACAGCCATATTTCAATATATGTATATTGAAATAAACGTTAAACGTTTAGACGAGGCTTTAGGTGACCAGAATGCTGGCATCTACTTTGGTCAAAAGCTTAGCATTGCCATCCAGCGTGGCAATAATGCCAGCATTCTGGCCACATATCCCTCCTCTGACGGACTTTTAGATTAAGTTTTTCTATAAATTTTGTAAATAGTATTAATTTAAGATATTTTTCGGATATAGTTTATTATCTAGATTAACATATAAGATACTTTTCATCTCGGGAAAATGTTAGGTTTCAGTGGGATTATCAAAAAACTTACAGGACATATCCACTTCAAATTTGGTATAGATGTGTCTTATAGAACATTATTCCGGAATAAATGGTATATTTTATATTAATCTAGGTAAATAAGTAGCGAAAGTTTCAAGATAGATGAAACTATTGCTCTTTTGTTATTTACACATGTTTTAGTTCTCTCTGAACCCCATTCTAGTGTTGACTTAAGAATGGGAAAGTCGCGGGCGCAATCTAGTATTTCGTAAAATTAATGAAGGGTACTTTAAAAACCTTTTGTATTTTATTTAAATTTATTTATAAAACCTTAGCTATTACATCATTCATACTAAAGTACTAACAATAAAGATAAACATTGTTTTGGTTGAAATTTAAGTTTTTAACTTAATTGTACAGCCACCTCGTAGTTGCCTAGGCTGCTTGTACAGTATTCGTCAAATTCACTCGTGCTGCATACGATTTTACGCTAGTAAACAATATAAAATGATAATTATATTCTTATCCTAAATGATATGATTCATGAATTACGTTTGTTCGTTTTAATAATGTTTGATTAGTTACTAGATTTCGGCTACGACTATTAAAACTAAAATAAAAAATTACGAAGTATGAGTATGATTACTTAACGATAAAAATAATTTGATTATGTCGTTGTGTGTCGTTGAATATAAGAGGATATAACTAATTTACGATGCCTTAATACACATATGAGAATTGACTAAGTTACATTTAATTTTAATGCTACGTCAATATTTTAAAGCACACTCAAATAAACTATAAAACAAAGCTAGAACATGGATAAAACGAAGACAAAATATAATGTGAACTGTGTGTTCATTTACGACACTAGCTTAACGTAATATATCAACACAATAACATATTATACACCAATCAGCTAAGTGCACTGTGTCATCACAATATGATGTGATCGTGATCCACTATTTCTAATTGCATTAGATTCAGTCAACTATGTTTGATTAATTTCTATCGTAGCAGTCAAATCAAGCATCTAAAGCTAACCTAAAATACGAAATGGATTAAATTTATTTCGGTTTGGTTGCTGCGGTCGCCTTGTCCGAGGCGGCCGATGCATAGGTTCCATTACTCCGGAAAGCAACGGTGACTGGAAATCCCCATCAGTAGTATCCTCTTCTTCTTCTTCAGATTGTCGATGATCAGTTACATTCATCAATATGTCCTGGTATTCTGCACTAGTAACTTCGGTCTTTTCAACAGATTCTTTGGAGGCTGTTGTGTTATTTGCATTTGTGTTATTATCAAACTCGAACACTGTGGCAAGTGATGGTATTATTTCAAACATTTTTTTTTCTTCAATCTTATAATATTCAGTTTTATTTAAAATGTTTTGTGGTGCTGCTGGTGTAACTATTTCTGAGCTAGTTTTGGTTTCAGTTGAGGTAAAAATTGGCTGCACTGTAGATAAATTCTCATTTACTAAGATTGTACTAATAGTGCTAGTAAACTGAGCTACCGGAGTTGTAGTAGGATCATTTTCAACAACAACAGTAGTCGTTTTTTCTTCAATTATTGTAGAGGGATTTTCAGTATTGTTAAATTCTTTAGGATGCGCTCTTGAAAAAGGAGTTGTAGTAATATTTGGAAAACTGTCTTTAAAAACAGGCATTTTTGTAGTGACTTCGAAAACTGTTGTGTTTAAAGTATTATCATCTGCAATTATCGTTATTTTAATAATCTCATGACTTGTTGTAATATTTTCCGAAATTTTTGTTTCTGGTGTTGTTAAAATATCAACATGGCTATTTAAAGTCATTTCCAAATTACGAGCGCTATGTTCTGTATTATTTAATTTGTTATTTTGAATAGTCTCTAAGCTGGCTACGTCACCTGAAAAGCTTGGTTGTTCTTCACTTGTCAAAGAAGCATCATTTAAAATTACGGTTAAATCCATTCCGAAATCATTGCTTACATCACTTTTTTTAACGTTTTGTAAATTATTTTTTTCAGTTGTTGTTTGAGTTTGCATTTCTTTGGCTGTGCTTGTACTAAACTTTGAAGATATTGATGTTGGAGTTTGTTTATATGTGTCTGCTAATTTGGCTTCAGCAAGCTTATATATTTTGGTTTTAATATCATTATGTTTTTCATTAACGTATTTCTTTGGAGAATGATTCTTTAAAATATCTTTTTTGTTATCTATCCATTTAATTGGTTTAAAAGTTGTAATAAGTGGCTTTTCAGTGTCTACTTTAAACGATTTTCCAGAAATTGCATAATTGTCTGAATACGAATGATCACTTGCAGCATTATTAAAACTTTGTTTATTGAATTGCTTCTCAGCTAGTTGTTGCGCATGTTTTTGTGCAAGCGATAAAACGGTCATATCATCACTTATTTTTGCTTTTGCCATAACTAGTGGAGGAACAAAATGGTCAGTTGGTTGAGTGAAAATGTTATCAACGTTACCTACTCTTGCAATCTCTTCATGAAGCATTTTATGTTGTTTGTGCCGCTCATCTTCTAATTGTTCTAATTGATCGCTTGTCAAAACATTATCTTCTTCTGCTGTTTTTGGTATGAAATTACTCTGTAAATTGTTATCATAACTGTCTTGTAAATTTATATTTTTACTAAATAGTCCACTATTTAACTTATTGACAGTGCCAATTTTTGGTGGTGCTTTATGTTGAGTTTGGGAATAAATGAAATGTGATATAGATGTAGCAGTTACACCACGAGTCTGATTGACATCTATTTCATGTTCAGTAGTGAGCGTTTCTTCTGTGGTAACATCATTGGTCATATCTTGGTCTGTAAATGTGGTGTCAAATGTTGCAGGCCAGTTGGAACCGGTAGATATATAGTTAGCCGTTGATAAATCTTCTTCATCAGCACAAGACAGTTCTTTTAGAAGGACATCACGTTTCTAAGAAAAAAAAAAAAAATTAGATTCTCGCACAATAGATAATATAATAAACACTAAGAACTTTGTAATTTTTTATAATTATACATTACCACATTGCCAGTGCACTGCACTTTTTTCACGCCTGCCATTCCGCAGTCTGCTGTTAGTTGAACTGCAGCACTTTCAGGCAAATAGAGGATGGTTAATGCAGGCAGAGCTCGTACCATGCATCCTTCATTGCCGAGGGCCCATTGGGGTACTGTAAACATGAAATATCTTTGAAACTCTCACTTTTAGTTTTATTTTGAAGAGAAAAAGGCTGTGAAAGCGTTTTTGTAAGTACCTGGGAGCTCACAAATAAATGATGCGACAGTAGGTCCACCACAGGTCCTAGCTTCCCAACGGTAGTCAGCTGCAGGGTCGGCAGCAGCACACAGAGGAGCAGAACGAGTGTCAGGTGCTGAGCTCCAATACCCCTCACCGCTTAGGCCACGATAATCCCTATACAATAAAATTAATATAAATAAACACATTAAATTTAATTTTGCAAACAAACAAAGGGTAACGGTGCAGCCGTTACCTTTTGTTGGTTTGCATGTTGACTTTTATCAATATGGAGATGAATAAATAATATTATAATAATTTAATTATTAATAATTAATAACTATAAATAAAGCTCTATTTCCAGTAAGCAGATTTTCTAGTCTGTTCGGTTGTTAAATATCACAACATTTATTATTGCACAAAAAATAAAATAAACTTAAAAATGTTATAAATATTAGTAAAATATTTTTCCTAGGCTTAAAAAACAAAAATTATTCGCGCCCATCAAATTTCCTCAAACTTTTTCGAATGTTATAAGTTATACTCGAACAGAGCTTTCTAACCCTGAACAATTGTTGCCTGACGATTTAAGTACTGCTGCTATTTAATTATCTGCTATAACCATGACCTAGCTCTATATGAAAGCAACGAACTTCTTCCTGTCGTTCTCGTGTCAGAATAGAGAACAAGTGACAAAACAATAATTGGTCTTCACGACTACTTACGTCCATGTAAAGTCACCGTCAGGGTTGCTTCTGATGAGTCCTACCCACACAGCGCTTGAGATGTCCAATTCTTTCAAATACGCTCGAACGGCATCGTACTGGGCTGTCGTATCCACTGCAATAAGAAAATTCCAAATTAATGGTGATATTTTCAGCAATCTATTAAATTGCTATTCAATCCGAATATTCTAACAAATCTCGTTAAATAAATAATCAAAAGAGTAAGAAGAGAGCAAGCGGGATGTGACGAGAGTAAATCGCAATACGCACGCGTATTATCTCTATCATCATTATTCTTAACATCAATCAGGGTGCGTTCAAACACAACTCCACCTAGAGTGGAGACCGCGAATTGGTAAACGTTGCGTAGGACGCCCTAATACTTGATGCAGTGACGATATACGTAAGATAGCTGGCGGTGGATGGAAGCGAAAACCCGAAGATCAAGCTGAGTGGCGTTTCTTGGGAGAGACCTATGACCAGCAGTGGCCTTGATTAGGCTGATGGTGATGAATAATGAAAAATATTTTGTGGAAAATAAAGAGTTAATTAATCAATTAAAAATCTAAGCGCTCTCCGCGGAAGAATACTTTTGTCTTCTTGGCAAACAACGCATACAAATCATGTCGAGCCGTTGTTATTTGGCTACGAGAAAGAAAGACAAACAAACACACTTTCCAATTTATGACATAGTAGGGATTGATAACACACATATGTACAAAACCAGCTGTTCGTAATACATCTATGCGTAGGCATATTAACTGGCAACGAATTTTAATGCATAGTACATTATAGATCAGTGACTAGTACATGGGAATTACTACTGAGTTTAAGAAAACTACTAGGTTGTGGTTAACTTGAAACAGTCTACACTTACGTAAAGTGGACACTGTATCCTACTGAGAGTCCTTCACCCGGGAGTTGAGGCCCCGAAGCCATTTTCCTAAAGGGTGGGTCAACAAGTTCAAAGAAACTTAGTGTGGAATTATTACAAGTTTGGAGTAAGCACATTTAAAGATATCTATCTATAATTCTGCACAAAATTATCTAATTATGGCGAAGGATTTGTAGAGAAAATTCAACGAATTCTATGTATCTACAAAAGAATTTCAGCACGAAGAAGAATGTGCATTCTGAAGAAAATTTTAAAAATTAATTAAAAAATTCTTAATTAATTCTGCAAAATATGTCCATTAACATTGTTATTTTTGAAATAGTGAACAATGTGTATACGCTGCTCTACATTTAAGCTGAAAGAAGTGAGAGGATCGCGTCATTTGGGTAGCTCATTATATATTATAATTTATTTAAGTCACCGTACACGTTACTACATACTGAAAAAAAACACATACATACAGAAAAATGCGTAAAAAACGTTTGTTGGCTATGACTACAACTTGTCGTATTTGATTTTTCGCGATTTCAGACTTGTGCCCATTGTCAAAATTGTTTATACCGACGAGTACAGTACACTCTTTCGGCTTAGTACAATCCACGCTAACGACCTTGTATACTGCTGCAATTGATATGTGCTTGGTACTATATAAAATGTCTAATTACATAATTAAATCTGTGTATTTTTTGGAATTTAAACAATTTGTCAAAAAATTACA
Source organism: Biston betularia (assembly GCA_905404145.2). Taxonomy (NCBI): domain Eukaryota; kingdom Metazoa; phylum Arthropoda; class Insecta; order Lepidoptera; family Geometridae; genus Biston; species Biston betularia. The sequence continues at coordinate 4,594,838 of FR989863.1, forward strand.
TACTGCTTTCCATTTGTAAATGTTTTTACATTACGTAGCTTCTAAAACCAACCTGCTGTTAAATTACCTATTAATTAATTAGAGTCAGGCTAAAGTGTAATTACGTTGGAAGGTATCGAGCTCACTTAGACTATGTCTAACTGTCTAGACACGGGCACTTCTTAGAATACCTACTCAAGTTCTATTACGCATAAGATATATTTTTCTCTCAAATTACATTAAAATAAAATTAGAGTACTTAATTTAATAGACTTTCATACATAACATATGCTAAGAGACTTAAAAACGTGAAATTCTAGAAAATCATGTTTTGACACAATTGTTACCGTTAGATGATGAATATTAAAAAATTATACATTTTTTTATGTAAAAGTAATAAGACGAGACGCTCTTCTGATGGTAAGAGATAACGCGCGTCCATAACCGTTATGGCGTTGTACAGAACAATGAGTAACGAAGTCCATCGCTGCTTTAGCGCCCATTACCTGCTTTGAGACGTTCAATAGTTAGTCTCAACAGCCAACGTGCGTTGTGCGTGGAGGCGACGCGAATGAAAACTGCCCCTTTTATGTACCCTCACACCCCACTCGACCCCTTTGACAGTTTTAATGATCTTTAAATAATATTGGCGTTACACCGTAAACATATTTCACTCCTTGTGATGCGTCACCATCAATCATTATCAATAGCTGTTCGAGTGATGCTCGCAACTGACCTACAAAGGTACGCTATCATTGTTTTCAAACGCCAACATCCGACGGTAGCTGTCACTTGCAATCTGGTGTCACAAAATAGATGCAATGGTAGGCATGCATAGCTACTCTGCAGCGGAACCCCATATTGCGGCTCCTGCGCCGGCTTTTATTTTCTTTCTCGCTCGCGCTCGCATCCGTTGTCGCGTTCTTATAAATAACACCTCGGTAGACTTACGTAACGAATAAATTGCAAAATTGTTACCCAATTGACCCACTTTTCGAATATTATGTCAGGCACAGGATCATCCAAGTAGATCTTTGTTTTCAATGTTTATCATCATTATCTCATAGCATCTCTTTTTTATTACGTATCTTTGTCCCTGTATTATTTATCTAGATTGGGAGGTCCACAGTTAATTGTTTATTTGTATGTTCAATTTGTACCTTGGCCATACGAGTAGATGCCTCCCCCCCTATCCAACAAATTACTGTTCCAGACAGCAGGTGAGATTTCTGATGCGCAAAATTTAATAGAACAGAAATCCGAGTCAACGAATAGCTGACAAGTTAGTATTGTGAATTATTTTCCTAAATCTCTTCACGAAAATACACAAATATCAACTAAAAATGCGCATGTTTCAAGAAAGTAATTTCAAATGATGAGGCAGTAAATGTACGATTCAGCTTTTGATCTTACAGTACGTACGTAATAGTTTCATTTAGAGAAATCGTAACAACGCAGTTAAAATTAGCATTTCGTAGGAATCCGTCTGAACCCCTTTACCGGAATTTATGAAATTGTCAGACAGAAATTTGATTTTGGCGCATCAATTTTATTAGTTTCTACGATATCATTACAGCTTTATATTATGTATCTAAAACTATAGAGATGAAATCTAAATGTCATGTAAGGTTTTTTAGGTCATTTCTAATGTGATGCGGATTTGCCCATGCAAGCAACATAGGCATGAGTAAAACTTCACGCTGCACACGCAAAGTTTCAGTTTATTTCGGAATGCTATTCTGTATATTTATATCCGTTTTCCTAGGTAAACTATATGAGTATGGTTATACTCTCTACTTCCGGCATAGAGATGGCATGTTATTTGCTCGAAACACTGACGAAACGTTCAATCTTCAATGGCACGATTGCTTGTATTTCCGCGTCCCTTAATATATTCGTAATAATAAGCGTACAATAATAACAAAAAAGGGATAATGACACATGTCAGCCAGTCTCACGTGTATGAATAATTGAAAACATAGGTAATACTAGAGGCTAACGAACAAAATTACAAACGCACACAAGTAAGAAACTGTAATTATAAGTAAATCATGCGTAAACTGGCCTGGAACATAATATGTATGTATATTACGCGAACAAATTTTGACTACATTGCCGCACTACACTTTGTTAGGAATAGCCATAAATTGATCGTTACATGGTCAATGGTGCTTGAAAGGTAAAACAACTTTTCTCATTGCAATTTTTTTTTTTTTAATGTAAAAGTTATGAGACGATCGAGGCGCTCTCCTGATGTTAAGAGATAACGCCTGTCCATGACCATTAAATAAATAAAATAATAAAATAAATATCGTAGGACATTACACATTACATTGCAGCGATACACAGAACTTTGAGTAACAAAACAACGTCCAGGGCATCGCTGCTTTGGCACTCATTACTTTGAGACTAGATGGTTAGTCTCAACAGCCCAGTAATTTCGCTAGCTATTATTGCACGTGCATGCACTTATCATGAAGTGGGCTTGCGCTCTCTGCGGAAAAACTACTTACGAAAAAAGTGTTCGTGCTAAAGTGGTTGTCACGGTTGTGTCTACAAAACTGCCAATCAACGCTTAGTGCCACTGGCACGTGATCTCCTTGAGGATGATCCAGTCATAGAGTAAAAAGTATAAACGAAACAATACAAAATAACTTTTATATTGTTTCGTTGGTAGGTAGGTATAACTTTCCGAATTAGATGATGTAATGCAACGCCGTGACGATAAAAACGAATGTATTCATGAGGAGTCCTTTAACTCTAAATGCACTTTTTTATTAGGTACTAAATAAGCTTAAGTTTGACCGCCAACTCTACTGATGTTAAGCGAAGATGTGACCTATGATGGAGCACGCTTACCTAGAAGCGCCTTGAACACACGCAGATATTAACCACAAACAACACACTTACAAAGTCGCGTAGATAGGTCTGTACAAGTATGTTTCGACTGTCTACTTTTATAGTGTAACAAATAAAATTATACTATGCAAACTGACGTGATTTGACACATTTTTGTTTTACTTATGCGGGATTACTTATATCGAAAAGTCTGACTATAGTACGAGGCCGCGCGCGCGTTGTACTCAGCCTTGTCTCCATGATGAAAGCCACCGGTTGTGGCCGAAACTATAGCCGGAGTTTCCAATATAATAAAATTTTATCCTGCACAAGTAAAACACAAATAAAATTATTCGGGTCGTTTGATGGTAAGTGAATTCCCACTTCTAGCATAAGTAAAATTGTTGTCAAACCAAAGAAATGTTTATAGATGTCTTTGTTAGACTTAACTTAACACCTGCGTAGGATTTCCAGATTTACAAATAAGATCAAAAATCTCTTCTGAAGAGAACTCTGTGAGTACGTTTGTAAGTATGGTTAAGAATCTTCAAGTATATTGTGTGTTCAAGGCTAGTAAGGTAGCTACATAATTTTAGCTGGTATGTATAATGCCACCGATATGGCATGAATAGCTATATTATTCTGTATAGCTCATTGGGGGATTTAGCACGTCGGCTCAGAGGTACTGGCAGACAAGTAGACATCTGCAGAGCGCTCGAGGGGATCGACACGCTGTCTCATGGTTAATCTCACGCTCGTTTGAGTTTGTAGGCATTGGTGTGGATGTGAATCCAAGCTAATCTACGTAGGTTTCCAAATATAGACATATACTCATATCGTTTCAGTTAGTTGCCATCCAAAACAACAGAGGGTAACACTAAATAAGTATGTATATTTTATTTCCTTACCTGTAGACTATATATGTATATCTAAATACATATATAATAAATAATCGTAAATGAGATGTGTCTGTACATGAAATAGTTTTTCAAAAAACAATTTACACACGTTGTTGTTCTTATGTAACCGAGGCCACAAAAAAGAGATGCTATCATCTGATACAGGAAACTATACAAGTCACCTATAGTAGATAATACATTTATATTTAAAGAGTAAATAGATAGTTTTAACTGATTTAGAACAGTAGTAGTCTAAATATAATTCCTGTATAATCGCAAGAGATTCAGTAGTTTCAATTTGCAGCTTAATTGTGAAAGTAGATCCGAAAAGAGAGACAATCCGATACTCACCATCCTCATCATTATTTATGTCGTACTTTTCAGTGAAACACAAATGTATAAAGAACATATTATAGAAAATGGTCGAATACCCAATAGAAAGAGGTTTCGAGCGTGTTGCTTGAATAAATTATGTGCGAGTGCCAATATTCTTCACCCAAAACCTCTTTGCTTGAAAAATCTCGAGGGTTTGCAGGATATATTGACTAGGGCAATGTATAAATTGGCGAATGTGTCTCCTCGGGGACTGTGATAGTGTACGGAGCTTCGAACGATTTTTCACCGTTGTTTATTTTATGAAAGCACCCGTAACTTTATGTAAAACTATTAGTAGAGGATGTACATTTGTTATACTTATTATTTCAATTCATTTTTTGTTGGATTTGGATAATTCACTCCATTAGGTTACAGTTAATAAAAATAAACAATGCAGCACTTACATTTTTTTAGTCAAACAAGAAAATCACATTGAAAAGAAAATATATTGCGGGAGGCGGTAGCTCCGCGAATGAAGAGTTAAATGGCATCACAAATATTGACTTGGCGGCGAGGGAATCTACTCCGCTACGATTTATATATGGTACAGGTGCGGAGACAAACGCATCTGCACTTTATAAAAATAACACTAAGATTACCTAGGAGTGATTTATTTACCATATTTATATTTTAAATAAATACATTCAGTACTTTTTACCGGAACTAAACATAAATATCGTTCACATTGTCATCTAGCTCTGAACTAAGTAAAGCTTGTACTAATATACTAATAAATAGCTAATAAAAAAACCAAATAGCTGATAGCATATAGTATTTACTTTTTTTTGTTGCAAATACATAGGTACTTTTTTATTTTTTTTATTACAAATAGGCTTGCGTTTCACCGCCATGTTGCCCGATGTTAAGCAAAGATGCGATCTACGATAGAGCACGCCTGTTATAAAACGGAACACAGAACAAACATCAATGCTCGTCACATATAATATTTACTTACTAAAAAAAAAAAAATTTAGATTAGTGCATCGGGTATTACATACATCAATCATACCATTATGAAAGCACAACGGTTATGAGTTTTGTCTATTACTACGTCTAAAGAAATATTTTTATTACTGAGGACCAAATTTGATAGATTTCTCGAGTGAATCTTAGAATTGTTTTTCCGAATGCATCCTTCACGTACTTGGCCTGAAGCCAGGCGAGTCGACCATAACATACTCGTATAAAAGTTTCAGCCGCTTGTATCTGGAAGTCCACGCTCTAGCGGAATATTTCTAAAACACGATTAAATGTAGCAGAAACGAGCGCATTATATTTTTAAGTATAAAAAGTACTACGACATACTTTAGTTAACCAAATTGAATTAAGCCGTTCCTTGTAAATAAACAACTGTTTTCTCTACCCTCTCATCATCATCATCCGCAGTTTCTTTATCTCACTGATAAGTATAGCCTTTGTTCTGTTATGCCACTGTTAAAACAATTATGTATGCTTTTTCGTCTTCGGTAATAGGTGTAATTACAGAAGCAATTCTAGAGTTTAATATTCGAGATACGAAAGGGTTGAGAATAATGACGAGAATATTAATTAAAAGTTGCTTGCGTATTCTCGCTGAGAAACGGCTGCCAAGTAAAAAGCGCTTCCCCCCGGATAATACCACAATGTGTTATTACAGAGCGAGCTAATCCGCCTTTGTTATGAGTTCGAAAGGATTTATCGGGATTTTCTTTCTTCAGACTCAATAGCGCTTACCGTGAGCCAATCATCGAGTCTCGTAGTTTACTTTGTATGGTATCGGAATTAGTTTTCTTGGCGAGAAAATAGCGTAGGTGAGCCTCATAACTATTAGAGCGGAACCACAAAATCCTTAATTAGAACAAACAAAGGCCTTTGTCTCCGGCAAATAGATGCTTATTCTGGCTGCTATTTTCTTGCTATAAGGGAGATCGTAATGTATTTGCGAAGGCCCCGTCTTGGGGCGTGTGCGACTTAATGACGTCAATTTGAATGCGACCGAGATCCGATTCACGCTCTCAGCGGTAACGTAAATTTCCCGTCGCGCCAACCCTAACAGCATAGTTTCCCCGTGTCATTTAGCACATGAAATGAGCTGTCAATCAGGTGCGATTGTATCTGAATTGAACAATTCGGTGATTAAGGTTCGCAAACGTTAATAATTCACGTATTGTAATGTAGCGGCAAATGGGACGGCGGTACGCTGAGCTCTCGAGTAGATTATGAGTAATTAGATCGTGAACATGAAGTGTCAAGTGGGAAGCAGTTGAATTATTAAAATTATAATGTTCACCGTAAATTGTAACTGATACGGTTTGAATTACGGTATAATTAGTGTATCATGTTATTATCATAAAAATATATGATTTTCATAGACAAAGATTTGCGTTTGGCCACTTATTCGTCTGGTAAAAAGTGGCGGTGCGGCCGAGGATAGAGAACGTCGATCTAGAAAAAATTTTAGCTTAGCCATATAAACGCCCAAATTGTAGTACATGTTTACTTGGTGGTAGATCTCCTTAGCAGGAGGTCGTCTAGGTAGGTACCACCGCAGTACCAGTTATTCTGCCGCTAAGCAGTAGTGTGTAAACATTACTGTGTTCCGTTTTGAAGTGTACTGCAGCTAGCGAAATTACTGGGCTGTTGAGACTAACCATCGAAAATCTCAAAGTAATGAGCGCCAAAGCAGTGATGCCCTGGACTTTGTTTCGTCACTCGAAGTTCTGTGTATCGCTGCAAAGGTCATGGACAGGCGTTATCTCTTACCTTCAGGAGAGCGTCTAGTTCGTACCCATTACTTTTAACATAAAAAAAAACATAGGAAAGAAAGGCGAACATTTCTATGAGAAATGGGTGGTATTATGCCGTTATGCCGTTACTTGTCCTGTAGTTAAACGGATAGGTGAAATTTATTTTTTACTTAAATTAAAGGTTTTTATCAACTTAGTTATTGCTATGTATGTTATTTTTAAGTAAAAGTAATGAGACAAATGAGACGCTTTCCTCATGGTAAGAGATTATCCCAGTCCATGACCATTGCAGCGATACACAGAACCTTGAGTAGTAAAACAAAGTCCAGGGCATCGCTGCTTTAGTGCTCATTACTAACGCTGACTCAAACGTTCATTTTTGTTATCAGAAAAATTGTATAATATCATGTTATAATCAAACAAAGACACCAAAGATTCATATCAGTAGTGAGATTACTATCCACAATGGCCCGGCCAAAAGCTGACGAACACAATAAAATAAACAGCAACAGAATAACCGGTCGACAACGCGGTATTCTCTGTACAAAGCAAAATAATCAGATCATACCTGCTATACGTGAGTGTTAGCTGGACGTAAATAAAGTTTTTCCATTTTTCTCTGAGTAAAACATTTCTTAGAGATGGGTAACGCAAAATAAATTCTATCGAAAGTTCACATTATTCTACGATAAAAAAAGTAATGAATGATCTGAGACTTTATCCTTACTATAAATAATTTAAATGGAAGGTACGATTCATAACAAAACTATGTATTTTCTCTTGTTAGTCTTGATAAAAACTGAAAGTCGATAGAATTTTCAGCATCTCTATTCTGGTCATATTTGTGGAAATAGCTAAAGAATTTCCGTCGATTTCCCGTTGAACCAGCGTTATTACGTGCGATAGCCTATAAATTCCGGCTGGTTATGTTAAGTTTTATGGCTGTTGGTCCAGAGTAGAAAAACATTTGAATGATTTATGGAATGTGTTTATCCGCTGTGGTTGAATCCTTGTTGAACAATGTTTGTAACACGAGACAAGTTTTGTACGAAAATGGCAATTTTGACTGTCCTGTTAGCCTGGGTGTTCTGTAGGTATTATAAGTATTTATGTATTTACAAAAAAATACAATATATACACAATCAGTATCGTCGCTAACTTCACTTTTTGTCTTTGGAAATATTATTCGAGAGGTATGAATTTTATTTATCTTGCCTCATGTTTCGTAAGATAAGCCATACTTGACAAGTACTAATTATTTACATTAATAATTTCTCGAAAGGTCCTAATAAATATTTTAAAGCATCTATATACGTACAGCTACCCAAATTTACCCCCATCATCGCACTCCAATTAATTTAAACGAAATAACAATATCGATTAATAAGACAATACATGTGGTCTATGCTTCGTAAGTACGCGTATATTGCCCACTGTTTTGTTACCTTCAGTTATATTTCCGTGGGTGGTCGTTCCACTCTACGAGATTGAATGTAAACACGTACCCACTTCTAATCCGTAAGTTAATACACCGAGTTAACTGCTGTGTTTGTACGGAGACAGCCACGACCAACTTGTTATCAAAATAGATTGAAGATAGCACTTCAAAACGTTTGAGCGAATGTGGGCCTCACGTAATTGTCTTTATAGAGATCAAAATGGAACAACAGCCGTAGAACTTCAAATGTTTTATTTTGTTACGGGAAAAATATTATCACGTACCTAAACAGTTAATTAATTTTCATTTAAATAGACAGCGAAAATACATTTATGTATCTAAAAGAGAACTTTAGGACATTGAAGTGTGAGTATACTAAACTGGCTGTTACATAAAAAGATATCTGTAAACATTTGGGTACACTAAGTATTGACATGTTGGTGAAAAGATTCAATTTTTTCTGGTGTAGTGTTAAAAATATTAAAATTAATTTGTTTATTTAAACTTTGAGATACTGCACTGCATTGTCTAGCCAATTAAATTCTGAGACTGATTATATTTTTCTTAATCAGTAAGAAACTACTAATATTATGAATGCCAAAGTTTGAATGTGTGGATGTTTGTAACTTAATCACGCAATAGAGCTAAATTGGCACACATAGTATTGTTTATTACCTGGATTTTTTTTTCCGGGAGAATGTTAGGTTCCTGTAAGATCATTTAAAAAAAAAAAAACGAAATAGGTAACTACACGACGCATGTCTTACGGAACATCATTCCGGAATAAATGGTATCCTTTACATTAATATATAGGTTTAATTACCTATATATTAATGTAAAGGAGCGCAAGTGTCATGATGAATGAAACTATTGCTCTTTTGTTACTTACACATGTTTCATGTCACTCTGAACCCAATTTATAAGTCAACGCTGACAAAGTCGCGGTCGCAAGTCAGTATGAGATAAAATGTATAACTGAGCAATTTTTTTAAAATTAATTTGTACCTACCCATTGTTGAAAGTACATCTATAATATTAAAACGGCTAGATAAAGAGAAATGGACTTCCCAGTGTACCACATTTGGCAGCTCTCCGTTATTCTCGACTAGTAAGCATCATTCCCCCTTTTGGCTAGTATCTGTAGAGGCATTTCATTTTTATGGCGGAAAAAGATTATTAGCCTTGGACATCCACCAGCGAGAGATGGAGCCGCAATATTTTATAGGCCAACTAATATACAGTCAGTAGATTATGTATCACCTATCAAGATTTATATATTTTATTTATAAGAGTCCTTAGCCAAACGCATTGTTCCTAGCATATCTCATGCAAATGTGATTGATATTGATTATTTTATTTCTGCACTAGCTGGCGCCCGCGACTTCGTCCGCGTTGACTTAAAAATTGGGTTCAGAGAGAAGTGAAACGTGTTTAAGTAACAAAAGAGCAATTCCCACTTATTAAATTAATTAATTTTATTTCTTCTGTATTGTTTTTTTAGTGTGTGCAATAAAGAGTTAATCAATCAATCATTAGAAAGGTAAGTAAAGCAGTTTTATTTTACGATAGAGTAAATAAATAATAAATAAATAAATATCGCAGGACATTACACACAGCGCCATCTGCCCCCAAATTAAGCAAAGCTTGTACTATGGGAGTCAGATAGCTGATAGAATACTTTTTTTTTGTAAATACATACTTATAATACATACAGTACACCCAGACACAGAACAAACATTGTTTTTTTTTGAGTAGGGCGTTGTTTTTGTTGACATGTGTGTAATACACGTACTACGTTCTACTTGATATGATCATGATGTTACTACGATTAAGTTAATTCAACTCTGCAGTGTATTCACGTCGTCCAATTTTCCAGGAAAAATATTAATTTATGTAAGTGAATCCATAAAAAAATTCAAAGTTTGTCAAGTTTTGTTTGCTCATAATAAAAGTCACGAATGACAAAGTCATCTACAGAACAGTCAGGTTGGTTGGCTGTTGTGGACACACATCTTTGTTTTATAATTCACTTCTAGGTACGTAGAATTTATTTTCATTCCTTTATGTTGTAAAAGCTAAGATGGTTTTGTCCAAAGTAGCGTTACTCTTTTTATATCTATCTTGTGATCCATCCGAACACCTCGGGCCGCGAGGGTCCTAATAGATTTACGGCCCGCTAAATTTAGGACCGTGTCTTCTGATAAATCTGTTGGATACTTGGGAATGTTTAGGAGGAAAATTACACATTTCAAATATTTGAGAGAAGTTTTGATGAAGTTTATCGTACGACCTCTAGAATTATTTATTTTAATATACGCTTCAGGCTTATCTAATACAAGTAATCTTATATCTTATATATATATGAAAACTTGTCAGATGGCGCTGTGTGTAATGTCCTACGATATTTATTTATTTATTTTATGTACATTTGGTATGAGCTATTCTTAAAGTTGTAAAGTTTATTTCTTACCGCTACTTTTTATTCCGAAAAATGATGCGGGTAACACCGCGGGGCGCAGCTAGAAATGTATATTTTATCCGACAAGCTCTAATAATGTTTATATTTTTAAGGCAAAATTTATACCGTTTTTATTATTCCGTTTTCAAAGTTCAATAAGTAGTAGTCTTCAGCTGATTATACGACCACTTTAGTTTAAATATTACAACGGAAATTACCTGTAGAGAAATTACAATTTATAATAATTATATATCAGCTATTGATCCATGTGTACTCGTACTACGAATTCGATGTCTCTACAAAAGTCAATATCTAGGATACACTTAATTTATTGTTTGTAGTAACTATCCCCTGTAACTAATGTTTGTGTAACTAATTATACAACACAAAATGGTTGTAACAGCAAATCTTGATCGGGTCAGGAAGGGACTGCCGTATATCGTGGTTGCGACCACACTAGGTATTATGTAAATTGGTAGGATTACTATTATCGCCCCACGTTCACGTACGTCAAGGTGAGCTCCAACCAACTGGAATCCCTGTTATAGTTGTTACTTGTTCTTACTGTTGTAACTGGGTTTTGGGCTCTGTTTACAGCTTTGTAGCGATGATAGCTCAGTGGTTAGTGCGGTCGGTTCGCACGACGAAGGGCGTGGGTTCAAACCCCAATAATGAGCTTGAGCTGCCGGTGAAGGAAAACATCGTGAGAAAACCTTGAGAGCCAGTTCTTTTCCAGATTAGGTGTGGTTTATCATCTTCAACCATACCTTCACTTAACATCAGGTGAGCTGTGATTAAACACCTAGCCTGTCAACTATAAAAAAAAAGTTTGTCTAATTAACTTTTTATTAAAAAAATGGTAACCGCAAATCGGCATAAGTAGTGTACTTATAGTCCACGCTGAGGCTAACTGGAGTTACGTTTAAACTATCACGTTTGTTCATAATACATTATAACACAACACAACGTACAATACATGTGTGGTGTAGTAGTGAGGGTATTGGTAACTTGGTTATAACTAGTAGACAGTAAAAAGCTTGAGATCAGGAGTACTGGCGTGCTTTGGTAGAGACCTCACGCTTTAGTAGCTGCAGCGGATAATGATAGATTATTGAAGTGATGAAAAATTTAGGTTGTAGAATTTGAAACTAAAACTTTAAGAGAATCCAGAGAAGTTAGCGAGAGAGGTTAGCGCGGTAGGTTCGCATGCCGAAGGGCGTGGGTTCGAACCCCAACAATGAGCTTAAGCTGCCGGTGAAGGAAAACATCGTGAGGAAACCATAGCATGGTGGTAGGGTACTTTCTAGTACTCGGCTGGCTAGCTACCACCCTCAAGTTGAAAATCTGCCGCCAAGCATCTAACGGTGTGTTCCGGCAGCCTCACTAGAGAGCCAGTTCCATTCCAGGCTAGGTGTGCTTTACCATCTTCGACCACACCTTCACTTAACATGAGGTGAGCTGTGGTCAAACAACTAGCCTGTCAACCATAAAAAAAAAAAAAAAAAACACAAAAATTAATAAAAGTAAAACGTAATTATTTCGCTTTTTTGTAGTTTTAATACCCATAAATGAATTTTAAGTCCATCTGCTTTTTAAAAAAAAAAAATATTAACTCGCTCTTGTTATAAAATTGTACAATATAAAATCAGAGAGCCGTTTTCACTTAAATAAATCAATACGGGTGCGTATGTTTATAGTGACAGCAATTAAGGTGCGGACGTTGTTTGCTTTTGTCCGGCTATTCTACTATCCGGTGACCGACAGTGGAAATCCGACAACCGTGTGCCAAGAGCACACCAACAAGCAAAACAGTCCCATAATAAATAAATAATGCTTACAATACCGCTAAAAACCTATTTAAACGATTTAACTATTATCTAGAGCGAAACAAGAAGGAATTTGGTCATTATTTTGTAAACCTAAGTGTGCTATAATCCCTAAGCTGCGAGATAACAAAAACTGTTTTGGCAGATGTCAACTTCTATTTTAGTTATTTTAATAATAAAAAGGCTTGCGTTTAACCGCCATCATACCAGATATGAATGATGCGGTCTGTAATAAAGCACAATTGCCTAAAAGATATCGATTCACACTCGACTTGCCCACACTCAGACTGTATGTATAGGAGAGCACCCACTCAGTCAGCGCCACTCCACTCCACTGTTCCGCGGTTTGTACAACAGAAGTGAAATTAAAAAATTTCGTGCGTTAAAAATGTTCGAACAATTAAATTATTGTTGAATTTCGGTTCCTGTTCATATTTCAAGATGCTTTTTCAAGACACGAATTGCTTGGATAAAAAACATTAAAACTCGTCTTCAGCGATAAGGCCACCAATTGTTATCTAGTTGATTTTTAAGTTTCTTTAATTTTTTTTATGTGTAAACAATCTTTGGTGAGAACAATAAATAGTTTATTTATTCAACTTGACTCCCCTTGTTAGCTCATTTGGTATCTATGCTTCTTGAGCTACGAGCACGACGTGGGTTCGATTCTCCCCGGGATAAATCTTTGTTTTGTGACTGGGTGTTCTCTATGAACTATAAGAAGGTATTTACAAAAAAAAGTAAGTAGCCTAGTAGTTATCTGGTGCCTATAGTACAATCTTTGCTGAGTGTGGGCCTAGATAGGGATGTGTGAAATCTCGCTCTAGGCGATAAGACCGTCCTTATACACCAAGTATGTACTATCTTGTTATGTTAATTATGTCTTTTTTATATTTGTATGCTGTTGTTTTGTTTTGGTGTATAATAATATTCCACTCCACTCCACTCCGCTCCGCTCAACTCAACTCCCCTCTCCTCCTCTCCCCTCCCCTCCCCGTTTACTGAATGTAATATCCACTTTTAGCTGACTGACTTTTAAGTCGTTCAATAATAAATAAATAATCACAAAAATAAATCAATACTGGCCATGTCACTGATGACAGCTATTAAGGGCCTGCCGTTGTGTGCTTCCTATTCCGGACGTGTGCTGTCCGACGACCGGACTCAAGTGTCCGGCTTTACGTGGCACGTCGTTAGTGCTGTCATTTACAGACATTGCGTGTCCTCTAGCTCGATAACGAGGTGTTTGGGTCTAGATGTTATCTCTATTTTGGAGGCATTAGATCTAGTGAAGCCACGCGGTCCCATACTAAACACTATGTTTACAGTACATTTATATTGTTAATACCAGCTGCACGCCGCGGTTTTACCAACGTTTTCCGAAATAAAAAGTAACCTTCGTTGAATCCGGGCTAAAACCTATATCTGTTCAAAATTTCATCAAGCCGTTTCATCGTAGAGTAACAAACACATAACAATATTTCACATTTATAATATTAGTGTATTACAATGAAAACTGACGTTACTTTAACACATTTCAAGGCAAAACATAGCCGTACGCGCGCTGTACTCTGCTCTGACTCCTTGAAGAAAGCCACTTGATATGTACCGAAACAAAGTTGGAATATCCGTCAAAAAAATAATAATATTCGAGTAATGTGTATTTTGTTAATGAGATAACATAGTAAAATTAAGGTTTCAGCTATTAAAACAAGTTTAACATCAATTTTTATTAAATAATAAAAGTGCAAGAAGAAACCACAAAAAAAAAATTAATGCTTTCTATTTACAGATTTATGAAAACAAAACCTAATCTAGTTAATAGTCCACAAGAGGGGGGGAATGTCACCAGAATACTAGCAGCATTACCTCGCTGGATAGCAATGCAAAGTTTTTGACAAAAGTAGATGCCAGCATTTTAGATACCTGACGTCTCCTCTAAGCATTTGGCTAGACAGGTTCCCTATATAGCTTGTAACTTGCCCCCACAGACCTAAAGTTTCCCCCAGTCTACCCCAAAAGGCACAAACTATTACAATAATTAGAATAGATTACATTCATACTATTTTAAATTCATCTGTTTTCAAAAATGTACATTTTTTTTTTTTAATGGTTAACAGGCTACGTGTTTGACCACAGCTCACCTGATGTTAGGTGAAGGTGTGGTCGAAGATGGTAAAGCACATCTAGTCTGGAATGGAACTGGCTCTCAAGTGAGGCTGCCGGAACACACCGTTAGATGCTTGGCGGCAGATTTTCAACTTGAGGGTGGTAGCTAGCCAGCCGTGTACTAGAAAGTACCCTACCACCATGCTATGGTTTCCTCACGATGTTTTCCTTCACCGGCAGCTCAAGCTCATTGTTGAGGTTTGAACCCACGCCCTTCGGCATGCGAACCGACCGCGCTAACCACTGGGCTATCATCGCTACATATCTAGTTACCTACTAGTATTAATAGTTCTATCAAATACTTTATGATACATTATCAGTTCTACCTAATATTCTACCAACTTCGATATTAAAGCCCATACTTTAAGTTAACGACTCAATTCAAATTAAATGTCCTATCGCAACGACCAATTCCACGTTTTGTGTGCCCTCTACATTCCAGCCTGAATGGATTATGACAAACATTTGTTTTCAAAACATATTTCCCGTCACCGCTCACAAAATTGTTTCATTGTTTTAGCAAATGAAAAAGATTAATGTAAATTTACAAATAAAAAAATCGCTAGTACATCCATGTACTGCTAAAAACATAACCCTGCCTTTTGGCTTTGCCGTAAATGGGTGTAATACAAACGATATTAATTCGCGCAATAATAACGACTTACTTACTTTATGAAGCTAAAAGAAACAAAAATATTATAAAACTATAGATTGCGTTGTATTTCGTATTCTCCACAACATGTTTATTCTGTTTATCGAACTATAACAATGGCGAAAGAGATGGATGGGTCTTCAATAAAATGCGTGAACGGCTGTAATCGTAACATTATAGCTATGTTCAGTTGGGATCGTAGGGTCGGCCGGCATGTATTTGAAACCATATTTTTTATTATTTTAATGTTAACTTAGTTATGTACTCATAGCTTTGAAAATTATTGTAAGATTGATAGAAAAATTATTTAAACCAACAAAAATGCCACGATCACATCTTTTTCTTTGATAGCTTGACATGCTAGGTGTTTGACCACGCTCAACTATTATGGTAGTATGTTTGCTCCAAGAGCTGATGGGCGTGGGTTCGATTCCCACCTAGGATAAACATTTTGTGGTATAAAAAATGTTTGTTCTGTGCCTGTGTGTACTGTATGTATTATAAGTACGTATTTACAAAAAAAGGATTTAAGTATTCTATCAGTTATCTGATTCCATAATACAAGCTTTGCTTAGTTTGGCGTCAGATGGCGCTGTGTGTAATGCCCTACGATATCTATTAGTTTAATGCACCTGAAAAATCTAGCCTTAGGAACCTGTATGTGACAATAGATAATGACGTTGCTTTCAGTTAAAATTGTACAAATTTGAAACATACCTACTTGGGTGTCAACCCTGAAGAGCCGCCCAAGCTATGTGTGAACGTGATTTTCGCCTACATTCTTTCACTGTATTAAGGTTGCAATCGTTCTAAGATTTTATGAGCAAAATTTAATTATAGCTGCATAGTTGCGCGATACACTAAAAAATTAATTGCTTTCAATTAATTTTATTCGAACCTTAGACAAAGGCGTCTAAACGAAACGTTGTAATTAAGGTTAGCCATACATTTTTCTGACAGGCTAGGTGTTATACAAACTTTACTTGACCTATATAAGCTTTCCTGTTATAAATTAAATTTTTCGTGGCTTAATATAGGCCTAATATAGGTTTATAGTACCGTCAAAGAGACTGACAAGTAAAATATAAAAACACACTTTTTTATGATATATATATCGTAGGACATTACATAAATAGAATACTTTACTTTTTACTTTAATACGTAAACTGATAGAATACTTAAGTACTTTTTTTGTGGAATAAGTAGCTTAGCGGTACATAACGTTTACTCTTAAGTACCTTGATTTATCATTTGACATCCCATTATATCTGCCAAACCTATTATATATTTTTTTAAAGTCCTTTCATTGGTTGTGATAACGAGAATGACTTTTCCTTGTAATAAAATAATGAGCGGTGCCTCCCTAAAAGTTATTAAAAACTTTACGAGCGCCTTTTTTCGTATGAAATCCGGAAAACCTAAACGGTCTTTAACTTTTTTATTGCTAATTCAAACTTCGAATAATACCGCAGACTTGGAAAACTAATTTAGCGAAGGAGGCCTGAGGTAGACACTGCTAAAATAGAGGGCGAACCAATCGATGCGGGCACACCCATACTGAGTGGACGTGGCGGTGTCAGGGCGCGCCTTGTTTTTATATCCGCTAATAAACCAGATTATGGCGACGGAGTGTTGGCTCACAAAAATGTTACGTTGATTACGAGTATGTCCCGAGGAGATACTAGATGGAATGTAATTTTGGGTCCATTAACGCGATATTAGTTGATTAGTTACTTGTATACGTGATTAATGAGGAAGGCCAACACATCCTATGAATAAATAACAAACCAAAACTTATCTATACCAGAAAAAGCGAAAATGAAAATTGTAGGTCTGTTTACACATTTCAAAGCTTAACAATGAGCTTGAGCTGCCGGTTAAGAAATACGTCGTGAGGAAATCTTAGCAAAATTGATTGATTAACTCTTTATTGTACACAGTAAAAATAATACAATACAGAAGAAATGAACTGGCACTAAGCATGGTGGTGGGTACTCTCGTACTTGGCTGGCTAGCAGCTACTTGAGGCTACTTGAGAATCAGTTCCGTTCCAGGCCAGCTATGTTCACCATCTTCAACTACACCGTCACTTAACATCAGGTGAGTTGTGGCAAACACTTAGCCTTTTAACCAATGAAATGCCAGTCTACATGAAGAGAGTAATAATTTGTTTAATCGGGACATATCTCTTACAATGATTTTATGTCGTAAAATAATGTATGGTTTTCAAAGTGAAACTTCCGTTTTACTCGTATTGGGTTTCAACTAACCGAGGAAACCAAACTATTATCAGATAACCGAATGGTAAATTAGCAGTAACCGACCTGAGTATTGTGATAAAATTTCATACGCAATAGGTATTGCTAGAGTCATCATTATATCTACTACATTTTGTGATGCATTTATTCTATTTATTTATTTAGCGCTGGTTAGCGCGGTCGGTTCGCATACCGAAGGGTGTGGGTTCTGACCCCAACAATAATCTTGAGCTGCCGGTGAAGGAAAACATCTTGAAGAAATCATAACGTAGTGGTTGGGTACTTTCTAGTACTCGGCTGGCTAGCTACCACCCTCAAGTTGAATATCTGCCGCCAAGCTTCTAACGATGTGTTCCGGCAGCCTCACTTGAGAGTCAGTTCTATTCTTGGTTAGGTGTGTTTGCCATCTTTGACCACACCGTCACTTAATATCAGGTGAGTTGCGGTCAAATACCTAGCTTGTCAGCTATAAAAAAATATATTTTTTCCACATTCTCGAAGTTCTTCAATGAGTAACCTACCGATCGTTATTATGTAAGTCACTGTTTAAGTTAATTTGCTCACTTTACTTTATGTTCCCAAAAAGTCAGCTGTTCCATTAAAAAATATAATTTACACTGACAGTTGGGTTTCTTTGTGATTTCTGGATTCCTTAGTAAAAGTTGTTTTTAGTTAGGTGTAAAAAAACATTTTGGCTGAATGGGTAATACGTGTAATCCCTTATTAATTTCGGCCTCTAGTGTCCTACTGCTGAGTAAACACCTCCCTTTCTTCCTTCCAGACGAAGGTGGTGTTACAAACTAAATCGTCACGTCAGTCACTGGACCACCAAACCACCAAAGCCGAAGACCGGGCGTCAGCCTTTATAGTGTAAAATAATTAGTTAAACACCAATTTTGATGATATTTCTACATATAAATATAATAGTTAATATAAAATGTAGGTACTAGAGGTACCAAACCACAAAACTAACGCGAGCGGTATCAAAACAGATCAAAACGTCCAATATTGAAAAGCTTTTGATGCCTATCCTTCGTAACGTTCGGCGATCATCAACCAAATGATATTCCAGCTGGCGCAAATATATATTTCCACGCACGAATATCCACGGTCGAACGGACGAACCTAAAGTTATCACTGTGAAAATATATTGCCAATTTTTCAGACAGAATTTTACGATACTTTTTTTGCAGTAACGAGGATTAGTTAGGAGATGGTTGGCAGGATATATCTGTGGTAGATTGAGTTAAAAAAATATTTTTTTCTTTATTTTTATAATGTAAAAAGTAATGAGACGAACGAGACGCTCTCCTGATGGTAAGAGATAACGCCTGTCCATGACCATTGCAGCGATAAACAGAACTTTGAGTAACAAAACAAAGTCCAGGGCATCACTGCTTAGGCGCTCATTACTTTGAGACTTTCGATGGTTAGTCTCAACAGCCCAGTAATTTCGCTAGCTGTAGTACTCTTCAAACCGTAACACAGTAATGTTTACACACTACTGCATCGCGGCAGAATAACTGGTACTGCGGTGGTACCTACCTAGACGACCTGCTAAGGAGATCTACCACCAAGTAAATTATTACTCTTTATTAAGTAATTTATTGCTCTTGTTAATTCTATTGTGGTACCATTATCATCGGAGATCCATAATTGTTTACTGAATGTTGGTTTATTGAGGCAAACGAAAGCCGTCCAAAAATTGTTTCTTTGTGTAAATGTTACTGTTTTTGAAACTTACTGACTGAAGAAAAAAAACCTTACTAGGTTAAAAATAGTACTGCATCCAATGTTTAATGTTTTTATTCACAGGTACAGAGAAACCTTTTCAAATATTTAGGAACCGGTAAGTGAATTGCCGCATGTAAGTAAGTATTCTTTACGAGACATAAAAAACCTATGCATTCTAAATTTTCTAAGTGTTCCTTTACAGGTTTGTTTGCGTACGTGCACCGAACTGAAGAGCCTTGAGTTTCAGTAACCTTTCCTTGATATTTTTGTACCTACACCAAACTCATATCACACCTGATAGCTAAATTATTTGTAAATGTCTCAACACTAATCAATTAAAGTATATATACTGTTATAAGGACCATGAAGACTGCCATGTCGTGTGACTATATTTTTTGGTGCTTTGTTTGCTAATTCGAATTTTACTTATACATTTTATTGTTTCAAAAATCCAAAGCACGTTTACACAGGACAATAGAAAGAATGGTGTCCCATTCATGTCTAGATAAGAAAGTGTGTAAACATTGCTTTATTTTGGTTTGAGATGTTATTAAGAGTGACCATCAATGTCTCAAAGTAATGAGCACTGACTGTAATGACAGGATTTTGATTTCTTTTTAATGTGCAATAGCGGCAAATAAGCGACGGGCCACCTATAGACAATATCGTGCGTTGTCTATTCGCCCTTTGCTTGAAGCCAAGTAGGTGAAAATTCCGTGGAAAAACCGAAGGTAGTAAGCCATTTTACATAAGACAGGTGCGCAGAAGAAACAGTCCATTAAATCGAGCGATACTTTGTTACTGTTCTGAATTTTGAGTACCGCTATAATGATTATGTACAGTCGTTATTTCTTATCATGAGAAGAAAGTTTTGTTCGTCTAATTGCTTTTAGGTACATAGCAAAAATTAAAAAAAGGAAAACACTACATTCAAGCGAGATTCAAATCCAAGTGCGGTCGTACTTCACAAAGTCCACGAAGCAACACTAACAATCCTCAAACAAAGCGCATTACCATCGATTTACATAAACGGATCGCAGTTCTTAGTCCACTCGGATTTAAATAATAAATGGACGGTATCGTGAACTCCCTGCGGCTTGTACAAGGGACTCGGGAAGTTAATCATGATGGAACTAACAAGTCGGCAAGTCGAACTTGGGTCTCGTTAATACATAAAGCTAAGAGATAATGGTGGAATTTCTACTGTCCATTTAGGAATTCTACATTAAACAAAATACAGTTAGAAAACAAAATGTTGTCAGTTAGTCAACTTTACAACACTTTTTTTTAATTAGATATAGGTTTACATGTGACCGCCATCATTTAACAAACGAAAGTGACAGCAAGGTCTGACAAACGTAAAAGACTGGCTCTTTTAACTAGGGACCCTTCATAATTTTGCTATACGACGACATTAATTGCCATAGCATTTGTATGAACTACCTAAATGAACCAAAAAAAACCTTTTTTGCGAAAGAACTTTTTTATACAAACTCAAGAGTTCACCGTTGCTACGCTGCAAAATTTCGATTCAGCCCGAAGTAGATATCGAATAAACGAGGCATGTTCGAGGAAAACGTAAATTCACCTAAACTTTAAACATAAATACGGCGTCAAATTGTAAGTTACTACCCAATCCGATCCGTTTCCAATTCAAGCCTTGACCAGTGTCCCATCATTTATTAAGTGAACTCGGTCGCGATCTGGTCTTTTATAGGGAGATTAATAGTTTACGGCCTCCTTCACGAACAGTGTACCGTGCCAGAGATGGCCAATAAACAACTTGCCAAATGTTCTACTAGTTTTTGGGTCAGAACTTTAGGTGCAGCGTCTATTGACACTATACAGCAAAGATATAGTGATAAACCATGAATTACGGTTATGGAGTCCGAAGTTCTCAATAAACGTTAACAAACATGGTAACATGGTTCATTGGTAGTATGTCTGCTACAAGAGCTGAAGGGCGTGGGTTCGATTCCCACCCAGGACAAGCATTTTGTGATATAAACAAATGTTTGTTCTGTGTCTGGGTGTACTGTATGTATTATAAGTATGTATTTACAAAAAAAAAATTGAGAGAGAGTGTGTGTGAGTCAAATACTGTGAGAGATTATCGGTAGTTCGATAGTTGAA
Organism: Biston betularia; assembly: GCA_905404145.2. Lineage (NCBI taxonomy): Eukaryota > Metazoa > Arthropoda > Insecta > Lepidoptera > Geometridae > Biston > Biston betularia. The sequence continues at coordinate 4,616,323 of FR989863.1, forward strand.
AGAAATAATGACTCTTAATATGTTTTTTTTTAAATAAAGGACCGACCCTAATCGCTAAAATACTCAGCTGTTCTCACAGATTAAAAAAAAGTAGCTCAGATATAGTGTTGCGTAGAAAATATATGTACTTATGTCATACGGGATACCCACTCAAACGCCTCAATGTAATGTGTATGTCATAATATGTGATATTTACCTTAACATATTTATAATTTGCATTTGTATTAATATTTTTAATTTTATGACTAGCGAAAACTTGTGGACCAAGAAGTGTTTACATTATTTAATACGCGACATTAAAACTGCACTACTGTTTTCTAATCTATGGCTGTTCTACAAAAAAAGTCGTTGACTTTTAATAAAACTCTTAGAAACAGGTATCTATAGATAGATACAGGTACAGATTCAGATAATTTCTTATTTTTGCAATTTCAGTTTAGTCCTATAGTCAAAACTCGAACTAAGCGGTTTGAGTCCACCTTCTTCATACGTACCGCTAGACATTGGAATCTGCTGCCCGAGTAAGTGTTCCCCAATGAATATAGTCTGGGTTCCTTCAAGTCGCGAGTGAATCGGTTTCTTCTAGGCAAGCATGCTTCACCGTAGACCGCATCTTTGCTTAAGGGCCAAGTCCTCGACCGTGGGAACTTCTGCTTGAACACCTACATTGATATTTCCCACTCACACAGACGTATATACGTCTGACGTTAGATTTGAATACATTGACGTCACGCTAAAATAGATAAGGAGAGTTAAATTACTATAGCCACGAGCAAGAAGGAGACAGAATGTTTATTCCTATTGCCGGAAGCGGATTTTACATTGATTATCTGTTACATTATGACAGAAGTTTTTTTTTTTGTTTTGGCATCGCGTTTTGAATATTTGCCAGTGTCAAGTGTCAAATACAAAACGGGCGGGAAGCATGCGCGCGGTGCTCGGTACCGCCGCCACCGCGCGCCCTCTCGTGACGTGCTATACACGACCACGAGACTCGTGACGTTAGATTGTCAGATTCAGAGATTCTCGATGGTTTGTAGCGCCTACCAAAATAAAACAGCAACAGACGTAACGCAGAAAAGAGATTTTCAGCAGGCACTATCAGAAATTTTCATCAAACTATCCGTACTTATCTGCTAATAGAATAAACAAAACGTACAATAAAAGGTCTAAGCCTTAAATGTATCTGCATCAAAGTTAGCATCTATAAAATTGCGCCTTTCCTATAATTATTTTGATGTCAAGATTACGGATTAAAAATAATTTGGCCATATTCTATTTCATAATTTCAAGAAACGAAAAGCGTTTGAAACTATTTTTTCTCCAAGCATAATAATTCAGGATATGTACTATAGTATTCATTAATTTCAAACTTCCACATGATGTATAACGGCACAAAAATGTTGACAAAAACACATCGATTGCCTTATTTCACAAGACTTGCCCGTTAACATCTGGCAGGATGGCGGTCAAACGCAAGCCTATCTATTATAAAAAAAAAGTAAAAGTTATTTTAAAAGTATTACAATTGGCTCTTTTTGGTTCAGGATAACCATTTCGCGTAGCTTTCTATACTTATATACTTGAATTTAAAACCACAACTCAGACTAGCTTACGTTTAACATAATATTGACATGAAATTGTAACGACGCGACGCGACGTCGTCTATGTTAACAAGATTACAGAACGATCCTCAAGAGAAATCACAAACAGAAAGAGACCAAGTCGGAGTCAGTCAGCAGTTCAATTAAAGAAAACTCTGAAAATTTTCATATAGAGCGAGCTATCTTCTAAATTGAAACAATTTAGTTTGTCACAAGCGTATTGACTTTTATATGCTTTTATTTTTAGTTTCTGCTTAGTGGCCTCAACTTATATGATTTTTGCCTCTTCTTTTGAACGATTTAAAATCTTACTAAAAAACTTTAAAATTAAGCTATACTTAATGAACCTGTGTCATTATTACACGTGACGTTTTACGTCAGTGCGCAGTTGTTAAAACATTTTAGGCAATGATTAACTTAGAAGTTTAATTTCAGGTGTATTTTTGTCAACGTACAATGACGAAACGTAGTAAACTTAAAAGTACCTACCTAGTTGCAAAAAAAATGTTTGGTTATACTAATATAAATCTTTTATTAATAACACTAAAGTTACAGTCATTAAAAAAATTATAGATCGTCTAAGAAGAAGGTCGTCTAGGTAGATACCACCGCAGTACCAAATATGCTGCGGCCAAGCAGTAATCTGTAGGTAAACACTATTTAGTTCCGGGTCAAAGGGTACTGCGCGTAGCGAAATTACAAGAATGTTGAGACTAACCATCGAAAGTCTCAATAATAGTAAGTAATGAGCGCCAAAGCAGCCATGTCCTAGACTTTGCCTTGCTACTCAAAGTGGGTGATACTACAATGGCATGTTTTATCCCCTACCATCAGGAGAGCGTCTTATTCGTCTCATTACGTTCCCATTAAAAAAAATACAAAGTAACCTAAGATACGTTTTCTGTGTAAATTTTATATCAAGACATAATAATTGAACTAGGAAATGTACTACTTTAATGAAATGCATTGTTGTCTTCTTTTTTAAAATAACGTAACAGTTATAATGCAATTAATTATTTTCCAATAAATGAATGGTACGAATCACTACGTCCGTCGACGCGTAACTGCTATATCTTTGCTCTCCTAAATGCGACACTGTGCAGCAGTACACTTTGCAGCATAAGTTTGGTAATCAATTGAGATAGCAAAAACGCTACATTAGGAATTTGGAACGCATCAAGTAGAAACGTCGTTTTGTCTTTTGTAAGGGAGATTGTCTAAGTTATTGGTTTTAGTGTTCCAAGGATTCCGCCAGAGAACGTACCAATACACAAAAGAGAAACATAAAAAGAAGAGGAGCGAATACTAAATCGAAAATGGCATACATTTTTGTTTCAGCATTTGTAGCTACCTCGACCATCGAACCAACAAATGTTTAATAAAATTGAGCAGTGGAAGCAGTAAACAACATTGTTTACAAAATAAAGGAACGCAGGGAAAGCAAAACAGTAAGGGATATTATATTATAATGCGTAGTTTAAGAATGTAGGTCGAGACCCGAGTCTAACATCAGTTAAAGTAAACACTCAGAAGTAAATAGTGAACTACGAGATGTAATAACGTTTATTATTAAATATAAAATTGTAGGTAAACTATGTAAAGGTGATTTTTTTGTCGAATGTTGATGCATAAAAATGGTTGTGTTTTATTCATTAAATGATAAAACACAACCATTGGAAGCCCCATGGGAAAATGATATAAAGTGGTGAAACATGACTTTTCGTATTACCTCCAAAACTCCATCGAAGCTTTATAGTAAAGTCGCCACTACTTTGCTAAAGCATGACTGGACTTGACTGACACGGACTGTGCTCTGTGTCTGTTATTTTATATGTGACATATTACTTCATTGACATTTTCATATTCATTGTTTTGACATATGTTATGATTTTGATATTTTTAAATATGAATGGAAAAATTACCTGTAACTTTGGTGTTATTAATAAATGATTTGTTTTCGTATTTGTGCTTGATCAAGACTGAACTTTGACTATAACTATAGCTTCGAGGATACTTATTTAATTTTAGAAACTTGAAAATATAAAACACTTTACACTGGCAAATAAGGCAAAAAAATTGCGACGCCAAAAGCAAAGAAAAAAAATCAAATTATTGTCTACGTTTTGTTTATATACATAAAAGGTAAAGTTTGGGTACAAGAAAAAAAAAATATTTTGAACAGGTTACTTTTTCCGCCTAAGAAGCTTTGTAAAAATAAATAAGTCAGTTTTTTTAGTCAATTTTTAAGAGCTTTTTCGCTGAGGCGAATATTTTGCTCTGGTAACGTAACTTATAGCTACATACAATTAAAATTCTATTGTTTAGATTATAAAGCATCCTGGAAGCATCCGAGCATCCAATAAACGTAATTTCAATTACACATTTTATGTTTTGATAAGGTTTATTAATCAACTCAACTGTCTCGAATTCAGTGAATCAATCAGTAATTTTTGCCAACTCGCGTCGAAATAACAACGAATCCATATTTCATTTCAACTTTCAATTACAATCGGAAATTGGCCCAGGAAATATAATTTTGAACTTTTTCCGGGCAGACAAATGGTTCTTTTGAGAGTTTGCGAGTTATGAGTTACCCGCTTAGCCTGTGGGGACTTAACTTTCAAGGCTTACAGCGCAGGTTGTGTTCAGAAAAATAGGGTGTTTTTTTCTCTTTTATTTAGGTACGTTTCATGAACATATGCTCTTAGAATACTTTATGCAGAGAACGTAAATGGTTTAGTTATAAGAAGTAATGTTGAATATTGTTATTAGTCCAATAAATAAGATAAAGCTACAACTCCAGGGACAATAATTAAAATTAAACTAAGTCCAGTCAAATTGTTTTTCGCTCAAAAATATCAACTCAATGGATTTATTTTAATGCAGCAAAAATATGTATTGATTTGGGTATTCCTGTGAAGATAAAAAAAAATAACATAATAATATGTTTCTCGATTAAAGTATCCGTGTATTTTATACCAAGACATATTAATTGAAGTATAAAATAATACACACAATGGTTGGTTTAATTTTTTTATTAAGTTTTAATATGTTATCTATACTGTTATAAAGAGGAAAGATTTGATTGTTTATGTGTTTTTTTTTGTATTGAATGGGCTCCAAAACTACTGGACCGCTCTTAATAATTCTTTCATCATTAGAATGCTACACCGAGTGACATAGGCTATATTTATATTGTTAATCGAGTTTTGTTTTCACTTGCGAAGCCAGGACGGACCGCCAGTAATAAATAATAATTTCAAAAATTCTACAATAACTACGCGGGTAAAACCGCGAGGCATCCGCTAGTATTTTATAAACACGAAACATGATTCGCAAAGAAGAAAAATGAGGTTAAAGTTAGCATGGGTATTGCGTTGCGAGAAATATATAATTTTCTCTGTGTGTGCTAAATTTCATTAAAATCCGTTTAGCCGTATTTGCGTGATTGAGTAATAAACATTCGAAGAAACTTTTTCATTTATTATATTAGTAGAATTAACTTTTTGTTAAATTCCATGCGGACGATGTCACAGGTAACAAGACAGTGTAGTTGTTACATAATAAAAGATCGGGACCTACAATTTAACGTGCCATTCATCTTACGATAGTGCTCAGAAATAAATGTCATCAATGGTCACCCATCCGAAGGATCATCCGTTCTTAACATCAGTATTTTTTAAGACACCTTGTAAAGCTTCGCCACGGCCGCTACGTAATAGTGATTCATGTTTACTTTAGTAAAAAGATTCACCAAAAATCATGTGTCAAAAACAAACCCTTGACCTGATTATTTGGCAAGACCGTAATTTCTCATTCAAGTCACGGCGAGCGGCGAGGGAAGGTTTTGCTCCGCCCCTCGTAGGCTTGGAACCCTGGACGTGACGACTTGAGGTTCGCTGCGCGGCTTTTGTAAAGTTTTATTCATCTACTATAGTGGTATGAGCATTGAACATGGGCATATGTCTAGTCTATGCCTATGTATTACGCAAAAAAATTACTTTGTTCTAATGTTTGCAGTGAAATTACTAGACTTTATTTAAATCAAATTTTTAACTTTGCTGTATTTTTAGGTTCAATTAAGACCCACTAAAAGTCTAGGGCCTTACAAACTCACACGAGATTCCGTGCCGAAAACGTGAATAGCATTATAAGTTTATAAAACTTATTTAGACAGATAATAACGAGCACGTTGCGTTTACAAATTTGAGAATAAAATTAAATTGTCTTGTCGGTCAATCTACATTATTCAACTTGAATAACATACGGACGCGGACTTTGTTACGTGCTAATGGGAAATACGGCCACTGATGAAATGTAAAATAAGCTTTGTGCGAGCTTACGCGGAACGCTCTTAGTAGTTTATAGTGATGATAACTCATTGATTTGCGCTTCTGATTCACACGCCTTAAGGCAAATTCCCAACAACATGCTTGAGCCGTCGGTCAAAGCTAGCTACTACTCTTAAATTGAAAAATTCTTCCCCTCTCCCCCTTTTATATCGCGATTTGCATTAGAAAACTAGCACGGCACGTCGGGCAGGAATAAACAAGTATTCCTATCAAGTGCAAACCTTATTTACCTGCCTCCTAACGCATACATATCAACTATACAACAAACATAAATGAACACGTTTCCTCTAAATGCTATCGTTCCGCGCAATCCTGTATTATTATTCAACAAACCTATTTTTTTAATATACTTTGTATACACTTCAAACAATCATCAATGTACATCTTCGTCGATTAAGTTTTATTGCCGTAATGTTCCGGCTTATCGAGGCTCTAGAGAGCTATAAATCTTCGAAAACCGAAATCACTATCTGATGCTATAGCTTGCTATTTCCATCGAGTTCCAACTGAATGTTTTGCATAGGAATTTCTTTTTAAGCGATTCCACTGAATTTCATTTTCTTCGAGCTTCGATTGCCAATAAGGCTTTTAGAGATTTCGGTTGGCTTCATTTTCTTGGAGGTGAAAGAGTTGAAAGATCAAATTAAGTCTGAAAATTAATTTTAATATGAAAGTATTTTGCCCACAGGCTTGCTTTATAAAACTTTTACAACGCCGGAAGATAGCAAGTGTGCTGCTGAGTTGTACTTTCATCCCCTTTTTACAACAAAGCAAGTAGAAAGACAGACTACCGCACATACATATAGATAGAAACATATACATATGAACTGCCGGCTTCCTGGTTGCCTGAGGGATATAATTTGGATCTTTTCAAGGTCTGAATGAGTATCCTAAGTAAGTCCACTTACCATGCGGCGACTTGGTGGTAAAAGACTTACATATAAGAGTAAAAAAAATGTTCAATAAGTAGGTATAGCCTAGGCAGGACATATAGGCGAAAAAGTTTCAAACTTTTATCTTGTTTGCCACACGTCTTTAATAATGTAGCTCCAAATAGCCTGCTCATATTTTTCCAAATAAAAAATGTGTGGGATCGCTAAACGGTTTACGTGAGAAGGATAACATATAAAACAACATTGTATTGGACGGTAGCGGAATTTCCACAAGTCGATATTTTGCAAAACGAGGCTTCGAGGTGCATGACTCCCTGGTGGTTCTGGATTCAAGGGTTCAGCAACGATTAAATCAGTAGGTTTAGTTTTTTTGTCATTGTTTTTTAGTTTTGGCAACCCTTTGACAACTTTATATGAATTCGAAATACACACTATTGTTCTGTTAGACATAATAGTTATGCAATAGGCCACCGGCACCTGACACACAATATTTGACTAGTTCGGGAGCCTATGGAACAAAATTTATCTGTAGAATGTGTTTTATGTCGAATAAATTATTTTTGATTTTGATTTGATTTGATTTTTGATTATAACTCAGATTAAATGCGACTAAACACAAAAATGTGGGTATCTTCGAAAGCATCATTCTAGTAAAACACAATTACACGACTTCGCGGAAATTTTATTTTTGTTCGAATCCATATTCATTTAGAATATGTTTTGAGTATCCAACCGTAGAATTTGTATCCCAATTGACATTTCAGTCGCACGATAAATGTCAATTAGGACGCCTATTCGACATGATACGTTTGACCGTGGAATCGAACGACAACAATAATTCTTGTGGATTAGTGATGATCGTGTATTTTAGAGTTAACAGATTCCTTTTTTTAGGTTAGCGTAGGTTTTTTATGGTTGACAGGTCCTTGACCACAGCTTACCTGATGTTAAATGACGTCATGGTCGAGTATGGTAAACATACCTAGCCTGGAATGGAACTTGCTTTCAAGTGAGGCTGCCAGAACACACTGTTAGGTGTTTGGCGGCAGATTTTCAATTTGATGGTGGTAGTTAGCTAGTCGAGTACCAGAAAGTGCCTTACCACCAAGCAGTGGCACGCCCTTCAGCGTGTGAAGCGACCACGCTAACCACTGAGCTATCATCGCCACAAACAGCTACCTACTTCATCTTAGACCGCATCATTTCTTTTTGATAAGACAATGAAAAATTGAATATAGAAATCTTTTTTACGGGATCAATAAATTAATAAAGATTATTAAACTTATTTTATTTTATAGACCACATCCATCCAATAATAGACCAGACACACTTAACTATAAATATAGAATGCCTTATTTTGAAATGTCATCTCTATCCTTTTATTTTTATTCTTTCGTCTATTTAGAAGTTTAGCATCTTGATATCTCCAACTCAATTCAAAAACGTAGAAAAAGTACGTTCACCCCTGAATTGGCAGAGAAGCATTTGCATTAAATTAGTCTCGATTTTGCTAAGTTATTTTTTTCGCAAAATATAGCGGTGGTAAATATTTTGCGTTGTTAAAATAATATTCCAGTAATAGTTCACCTAAAAATTTACTTATGCCGTCTATCAGACGCTTCAGACTTCTTCGAAGAGTGAAAGAAAATATAAAATTATTTGGAACGAATTAGTTATTATACTACTAAAAAACAACATGTATTTTTCAGTACTCGGCTAGCTACCACCATCAAGTAGAAAATCGACCACCATGCACCTAACGGTGTGTTCCAGCAGCCTCACTTGAGAGTCTGTTCCATTCCAGGCCTGGCGTGCTTTACCATTTTCGACCCCATCGTCACTTAACATCAGGTGTGCTGTGAACACCTAGCTTGTCAAGCATTAAAAAAACATTGTTGTAAAAAGTGTATAAAGCGCCGCCTTCATTATGTTAACTAATCAAAAGCGATTTCTCAACGACACACGCTGTTAAAGCAGGATTTGTACAGCCTCATTAGCTGCCTTATGTCACATATACAAGAACTGAGAGAAACAACAAGATCCCACTTTAAGATATCATTAGTATGGAAAGGCTCATTATGCTCCACAAGAGCCTATTTCCAAGATGGGGACCGTTAAGACGTTGAATTGATGCCATAATTTTAAATATGCTATTTGGACAACGATAACTAACCTTCATAAAAATGAAATGAACAGCATCTTTTAAAAGTATAAAAACAAAGAACCCATTAATGCTAAGAAGGCAAAAAGGTTACTTGAAGATCATATTTTTTTTGCGACAGTGAAAATTAAATTAGATTTTTTTAAATTACTGTTGTAATAGTACTGCATTAAAAACTTATGGAAAATCCACACAATGGATAAGAGCGCAGGGACTGAAATAGCATGCTTCTACGCCATCTCTATACTCGTAATCTGTAGGTACCAACTATACCATATACATAAAAACTTACATTTTATTTAAACGCGTTACTATATCACACTGAGCAGTTTCAAGAGTTCTTATAGCTTATTGTGAGACCTTTTTTTACAAGATCCATTTTCAGTGAATAACGTTTTTGAAGTCAGATAAAGAAGTTCTGACTTCAAAAATATCAGCTACGATAAGCGATTTTTTTGGTAAGGGTAAAACATAATGAGATCGTGTCACCGACATGCCAATGGTCATTCATACATTCACACATCACCAACATGCTGCTATGAAAGTTTTCACTTTTGTTTGCAGTCCTAATGACTGATTTTTTTATACTTAATGCAAGTAGAATCTGTTAACCTGTTAAGACTTACTCAATTATGTAAACTTAGTTTCATAGACAAAATTGAGTAAAAATTATCGCAGCTGGTGCATATTCAAACTAATAATTGCGTTGAAGTTATAACAGCTGTCCAAGACAACCGCTATATTAGAAGTTGGGAATCGATTCCAGTGCATCCAGCGGTGATCTAGTTGATCAAACTTGTCGGAAAGTTTATCTCTATAGCGACAGCAGCCGGATCGTATTGAAAGCTAATATTCAAAGTGGTGGACGTACTGAGTTACTCAAAACAGATAGCTAGATAGAAGCAGGGCTTCATTTACTAAGTACATACTCTGTACTCAATACTTTAATGCATGTAGAAAGCTTACATAGTAATAGATAGATAGATATAGTAATGATAAATTAATTTTGTAAATACATCCAAACCACCCTGTACAGAAATAGTTTGGAGCGATACGATTCATTCCATAATTATTCAATTATACAGTAAATTTATTCCTCAAATTATTCCTGGAGGCTGTAATTACTTTTTGATACTAGGAAATCTTTAAAATGTAATGTAAGTGAGTTTTTATGACTTAATTTTCTTGTTCAATAATGATATCCTGTTAGTCGCTTTTATACATACTGTATTTAATACATTAACACCAATAGAAATACTTCGTTACCATCATTGATTCGTTATCATTGTCAAACTCTTTTTTTTTTACACAGCGCCATCTAGTTCCAAACTAAGCAAAACTTTTATTACAGGAACCCCCGATAACTGGTGCAATACATAATTATGTAAAACTTTTTTTGTAAATATGCTTATGTATAGAATACCTAGGCATAGAGTAAACTTTTTTTTATGCCACAGGTGTCAAACAAGTAGACGGGTTGCCTGATGGTTCATGCTTCGAAGATTTTAAAACCATTGGTGGGCAAGATATACAAGATAATAATTACTTTCAACACAAACTATACTTAAGTACATACAAAAATTATCGCTTCACTGTTTGTTACGCAATAGGTTTATGTATATGAATCATTTCCGCTCATATAATAAACGACCTGAATTATTAATTCTTTCACACACGCAAGCTTACGCAAAGGATTATTCCAAACAAGGTAATAAATGTTCATGTTAAGCAGGTATGCGGGTTTGGGGGCTCCCACTTTCACATTCATTTCACGCCTGACCGCTGTCAACTTCTTTATCCAAAATTAACCCGTACCGCAATTCGACCTTTTGTTTCATCTCAAAAAGTGCACAACAGTCCCGAATTAACGTTTGGCCCTTTTTATTTGGAGGGACTTGCTCAAATTATTTCCTCTCTAGACCGCTTCCACGCTGGGTCCCGTTTTGTATTAGATATTTATGGTCAGGATTACAATCAGTGACTTATTAAATCAGTAAATTACATCAACTATTACACTCACACGTAATTTATCTTTTATATAAAAAAATCAAATGATGTTCGCCGATAAGTACAAGTTACGATCCAATTTAGCTTATATTTTTTCTAATGTTTCCTTTTATGTCAATGTAATGAGACAAACGAAACGTTATTATATTATATACGCGATATGTATACATAAATTTAACCTATTTATTTTAATTTAATTATTTTTTTATTATTTAATTAACTTGTAACTGATGTTATCAATATCTATGAACTATCCTGATGGTAACAGATAAAACTTGTCGATGGCCATTGTAGCGGTACCCAGAATTTGAGTAACAAACTAAGTGGTCAGTGGTAGGGGTCATCTCTTTGGCGCCTTTTGCTTTGAGTCAATCGAGGGTTAGTTTATTAGTCCTGTAATTTCGCTAGAAGTACCCTTCAAACCGAAATACAGCAACGGTTACACACTACTGCTTGACGGCATATATACTGTGGCAGTACCTACGTGGACAACCTTCTGCTAAGGAGATCCTTTACCGAATAATGTTCGTGATATTTCGAATTAGATTTACCTGTATAGTTGGCCAAAGTTGGTGAGCGCTACCGCACTGGGTACGATGTACCGGGCTTTGAGCTAGTATAATAATAACTTTAATCGTATCATCATCATCATAATTATTAAACTAATTAATGATAAATGATAATGCAATGAATTAAACAACTAGACGTCTGAAATATGAAGCCGATAGCAACCAAGAATGTATTTGGTGACGTCTTGAAATTGCGAGAATTCTCGGCATCGCATTCAAACTAATTTAAGTTTTCATTTACACAGTTTAGGCTCATGTAACAAAAGCTTTGTTCGTCAAGACTTTCGGCAGATTGTGAGAGTGGCGCGATAAAGTAACTCATCCAATTTCAACAAATACAAGTATATAAATAACTTGGCGCGAAAAAGCGCTCCATAACTCTCTGTGCTACATATAGTAAGTAAGTATAAATGTGAAAGTTTGTTTACTTCTATAATTTAATATCTTAGGAACCGTTTCAACGATATTGACACTACGGAAACTCCTCTCGGGTGGAATAAATAAAATGTGATTTCAATTTTAATCTTTAATTATGGAATCCGCTAAATCAACTAATCTGCCCCACTTTACATAATGACTCATCTCTCGAAACCAGAATATTGAAGCAGATACTCAAGAAAATACGATTAATATAACATTGGATGATTCGATTTCAAGATTTATGATATTTAAATAATATGTAGACAATGTTCAAGAACAGTGGTGCTTCAACAAATATTGTAGTGTTTTTTTAGATAAACTGTTACAAATTTATTACTTTAAAAAAACTCGAAAAATAAAGGACAAGCTAGCAAGAGTACATTATAGCCAAAACAGATTGTGAGGGAGGTGTACCCGATGGACGGACACTCTCTGGGAACGGGGCCCTGTAAACGACCCAGTCTACGTGAACAGTCATAATACTGACATGTCATTGATATTTTGAGGTAAATTTGACTGTGACTTATAACTTAAGTGTTATTAATAAAATATTGTATTGTACAAACATACCAGCGAATTTTAAACAAATTTAGAATAAAGAAGAGTATGCAGAAAGGCCAATCAATCTATACGAGCAATCTGTAGATAACTTTGTCATTCATGACGTGTTTTCATAATTGAAATAAATAATTTAGACTAAATCAAATTAGTATTTTGTTGGCATACTGCTAAAGGTGCATTACTGGTTATATCATGGCGTACGTAGTACATATAAATCGCTGCCTGTAACAGTTACAAAACAGAGACTTGAAAACCACTCCATCCCGTGCGAACACTCGGGGTCCCAAGGTAGACATGCGTAAAATCTTATACGTATTTACATTTTCTTATCGGGCAGGTACGTTCATTTGTGACGGAGCTATCTGAGAGGTCGGGGCGCCATCAGCGGTAATGGGGGTCGTGGCTGGATTGCTGTCGATTATGCCTAACGGCCCTCGGGATATTGAAATGTAGAAGCTCTCAGCTCTATGTATAACCTCTTTCTCACGGCGCAGCTCCGCGCCGAACAATACCCGAGATTCGGCAAGATGTCTCGTGATTGCCAGCGATATTTTAAATGTGACGCTACAATCAAGATTTATCGCTTGACATTCTTTTCGAAACGCCAGCTTTTAGTAATAAATATAGACAATTTTTTGATGTCGCATTTCCATTATACTTGATTGCTTCGTCCTATTGATATTTATTAAGAGATCATGGAAATTGACCGTTTTTGTAGAATTTCGTGTTATAAAAATGAAATATATATTTTTAATATACGGTTTCACTTCCGCAGTGTTCAGTTTATTTTATTTATATAGAATACTAGCAGACACCTCTCGGTTTCTACCGCGTAGTTCCCGTTCCTGTGGGAATACAGGGATAAAAAGTTTTTTTTTTTAAATATTATATTAGTATCAGTAATAGTATTTAAAAGTTATTTTAAGAATTTTTGAAATCGGTTCTGTCGTTTTTGAGTTTATTCGTTACAAACATACAAAAATCCAAAAATTCAAATCTTTCCTCTTTATAATATTAGTATAGATTATTTTATTTATCTAAAATACAATAACGAATGGGATTCGAACAAGTTATGAAAGCAGTTGCCGTAATTTTATTCAGTTTTGGATATGAGCCGGCCCTATTAGGTCATTCGGCAAAGTTCTGCTTCGAGAGTAACATTTGTGTGACGAACATAGATGTTTGATCTTTGTCTAGGCGTATGAATTATAAATAGGTATGTATTTAAGAAAAAAAAAACAAAATTATTATTTTGAAAAAAGGTCACAAAGTACCTATTCTGAAAAAACATCTTTTTGCTCATACTTGTTAGTTTATGAAGCGTTAAAAGGGAAGAGTTACTTATTCGATTTTTACACTTTGCACAGTCTTCCCCGTCTTTTGCTTTTATTTGTATTCCGTATTTTTTACTTTTTTGTACTTGGCCAGCACATGTCCTATTTAAAAAAATATTTAAAGCAGGACACTTCACACAGCACCACCTAGCCCCAAACTAAGCAAAGCTATTGGAACCAGACTAATTACATATCTATAAGTATATTTTTATATGTTTTATATGGTAAGTGTTGCGATTCATCTAAATAAATCAAGAATCGGTACGATACTAACCTGTGACAAGATTAGCATGATGAAACTGGCAGACAGCGTCTGCCTCGTACCAGGAAATGCGGTCCCTGAAGTAGCGGTAGAACACCGGGAAACCCTCCTCTGGGAGCACCCAGGTGTTGCTGATGTTTACCTGAGAACAAACAGTGAATATTTGAAATTCTAGAAGCCACAATGTAAATAAAAACTTTGCTGTATACCGTAAGAGTTAAGATGTGAGTTACCCTCATCACAACTAACGAAACTCGTTTTTACATTGCAACTTTTTTTAAATCTGTGTCAATTGACAGCCCTGTTGGTTCATTGGTAATATGTTTGCTCCAAGAGCTGAAGGACGTGGGTTAGAATCCCACTCAGGATAAACATATTGTAGTATAAAAAATGTTTGTTCTGTGTCTGGGTGTACTGTATCTTAGTTTGGCGTCAGATGGCGCTGTGTGTAATGGTGTGAGTACACCATTTCACTAATGAGCAAGCTCACGCAAATACATCAAGGCGTTTTATGCGTATAATGTCTGTAATACTTATTTCTAATCTATGAGCTTGAAGTTTAGAAATCTTAGGCAAAATTAACAACATTAAATTGAACAAGCAAAAGTAAAAAAAACTAAGCAAAGCAAGTCAAGATTGGATATGTATAAAAAAATTGTACTTGAGAGACAAAGAGAAAAATATAAATATTTGTTTCTTCTTGACCTCATTGCAACAGATTTATAATATACGGCAACATATAATTTTTGTTAATGTTGGTTTCTAATCGTGAAGTTTGGCTCGTACTGTTTTATCCAATAAGTTGGGAAAACACAATATCGCCCCAACTTAACAATTTGTAGCCGCGTCGTTCACTAAAGTATCTGACTTTATTGAAATGGCAATACTTTTCAATTTCCTCCAATATCCAATATTGAATCATTTTGTTTTCATCAATCAAGTTTCTCGAGTCAAGTTCTAAAGTCGAGGGCTATTATTTGGCAGGCTCACTCCTAAATTCATAATAGCAGAGAATTTTTTCATCGGTTTATCTTTCAGACCAGTTTTTTCTGAAATAATAAAAAGAAGACATTCTTAGAAAAATTGATTGACTGTTAGCTCATTTGGTAGTATGGCTGCCTTCTGAACTGTGGGGCGTGGATTACCACAAAGGACAAACATTTTGTGGTATAAACAAATGTTTGTTCTGTGTCGGGGTGTTCTGAATGCATTTACAACCAAAAAAAAGTATTTAAGTAAGTATTCTATTAGTTATCTGACTGCCGTAGTACAGCTTTACTTAGTTTAGTGTCAGATGGCGCAGTGTGTAATATCCTACGAAATTTATATGTATATATGTAGTATATACATACCTATAGTATATATTATATTTTTGTGACGAACATTTTTTTCTATGCATGGGTGTTATTTCTGTAAGTAAGTATGTATTTACAAAAATCGTAAATGTGTATTATTTCAGGTACTTGGAGCCCCCCCTATAGTACAAGCTTTGCTTTGTTTAAAGCTAGAGGGCGATGTGTGAAATGTTCCTCGATATTTATTTTATTATTAATTTTATTTATAGATCACTAAATTAGACATTTGTTGTTCACACCACATGACAAGTGTTATAATTTGTGGTCTTATAGCTAAAATCGATCTCTTATGTGCATCATTTGATCTACTGTTCTTTTGAAAATATTGCAAAAATTTATTTGCTTAAAAAAGAAATTAAAATAAAGTATAACTTTATTGATAGGCGTTTACTTCACGGAAATTCATTTTGATTGATCAACGTATATAGGTACCGATTTAGTGTATATCCGCTTAAAAGTCGTTTTGGTTACAACAAGGATGAGGATTTCATTTTAAATTTATCTTATTCAATTAATTATTAATTTATTTTTTTTATTTTATTTAATGGTCAACAAAATAGATTTTTTTTTTGTTAGATACATTTTAAATTAAATTCTCATCATTGTTGTAACTAAAACAACTTTTAAACGGAAATACACTAAATATACATATACCTTGAACACTTTAACGTAGTAGTTGTTTATAAATGAAAGTTGTAAAGTGCCTGTCTGTTCAAATAAATGTATTTCGTCATCTAAGGACTCGGGTCGGCAGAGTAATGTATACTTAATGAGCTCTAAAAAGTTTTCTCATGTTCCCCACGAGACAAGCTTGGCGCAGGAAGGCAGAAGAGTCGAATGCACAAGCCAGCGTCGAAGTCGAGACTTTACCTATCATTTTTAAATATTCAGTTGGCGAAAAGATAAGACGTTCTAAAGATCCTGATTTAAAGTACAGCTTTAAGATGCGTTTAATCATGTAACTTTGTTTTTGTGATAACAATGTGGTAGAATTAAATACTGCTCAGATGTAATGGGCAAGGGCAGGAGATATTTCTTAGCATCAAGGAAAGTCCAGGAGTAAAAAACATGTTCTTTTTTAGTTTTTAGAATTCTAATAAATATTTATTCATTTTCTATTCTTATTAACTTTAATTATTATATTTTATTAAACTGTCATGCTAGCTGATTTAGTAGTAGCTTTGTTTCATAAGCTTTTATGTGTCTTTATGAACAAAGTGTATAGATATTTTATCAGTTATCTGCTCTCCTTAATACCAACTTTGCTCTGTTTGGGGCGCGAAAGCATCCACTGATAATCGATATTTATTCATTTAACCAAGTAAAAGTTTCATCCTACGTACCTACACATTATAACTCTGACATTCACAAGAGCAGCTTTGAAGGTGCTTTGAAGTGATACTCCAAATCTCGACAAGATATAGAAGCGATTATGTGTTAACAATGAGCTTAACACTTTGTATAGTTGTTCGCTGGAGCCGTTATAGTTTGAGACGGTACTTAAGGCGGCCATATATGGCCCTTTGTAATATAATGAGGCCATATATGACGCTCGTGGTGGAATTAGGCCCCTGGGGAATACGGGCGTGTACTGTTGGAAAGCTAATACCGACGCACGCACGAATATAATTACGTGTGATATTAATTTCGTTTAATGAACACAATTTTAACAACGTATACAGAATTGAGAGACGGTTTATTAAAAGAACGTTGAATGCTGCGTACTGCGTATTACAATAAAATGTAAGCATAAAAGCTTAATTTGTATTTCGAATTAAAATGTCATACAATATTTAATCTGCTTAGTAATTTCAATAAAACGCAGCCTGTTTTTTTCACTAAATGAAACACAGCTGATGTTTGTTACTCTTTCACGCTTAAACTACTGAATGGATTTTGATGAAATTTGGTATAGAGGTAGCTGTGACCTTGGATTAATACATAAGCTATCCCAAAAACATGTAGCGGGTAACACCGCGGGGCACAGCTAGTGTTATGATAAACTTAAAAAATACATCTTGTCACAATCAAAATTGAAATATCCATAATTGCAAGCAATTGGAACAAATTGTCACCGAATCAGCCCTGTTTTTTCATAAACTATCCATTGCTGGGCGCGGGCTTTTTATTATTGTGAGATAGGTAAGGCTGTACACCACGCCTGCTAAACGCGGGTTGACAGACTTCACACATCTTTGAGAACTTTTATTTTTTATTTTTTTATAGAACTCTAGGACATGTTGTTTTCCTTCACCGTTTGAAGCAATACATACATGATTTAGAAAAATCTGGTGAGGCGAGGTGCGAGCCATGGGATTCGGACCCAAGTCCTCCAGATTTGAAGTCAACCTGTGTTCAAAATAGGCCGCCTAAACTTAAAAAAAAATGTTACCAATCAATAAATAAACAAAATTTATTAAAGTTACCATCATATTTCATGGTATTATCTAAAGTGATCAAAACAATCGTAAAAACCTGAGTAAACTTCACAGGAAAAGTTACGAAGGAACAAAACCCAGGGAACATAATGTTATAACGCGCTATATACTTGCTAGTACAACATAAACGTGAATCAAGGAATATATGGAGCGGGAAAAACAATGTGCTAACTTCTTTGAAGCTATTCTAGTAAATGTTATTCCCTAATTTCTTTAGTCACTCATAGAAAGTTTCACAATGATAATTCAATTCAATTAAATTTTTTATTACATAATATTTAATGTTATTACCAATCCAATTTATTTTAATCAACGCATATAAATTAGATTACGCAGTCGTTTTAGATCAAACTTAAATATTCTTGAAGATTTTAGTAGAAAATGGACATATTTATTAAACAAAATAAAAAAGACCTTAAATTATTATACTATTTACAAAATGTATACAAAAAACTTAGTCTAAAAAACCGTCAGAGGAGGGATATGTGGCTAGAATGCTGGCAACATTGCCACGCTGTATTATTTTCAGTAGAATAAAAAAAGATGCAAAATTAATAACTATTATCACTTATAGACAAGCAAAATAAAATAATTCATACACAACGAACACACAAATTAACCCAATTACTATGTGATTATTTATAAATATTATTGTAACTACCATTAATTTTATGTTTTTATGAAAATTATTTAAAAAAGAGGAATTAAAAAAATGTAAAATAAATAATATTAAATAAAAATATGCCCGCATAATGCTTAATTTTATATTACTTATTTTTTAATAATATAATTTGACTTGTAATTTAAATGATTATCAATAAATAATGTCTATGTCTAATAATAATTTGGTTTAGCTCGAAGTTTTAAACGGTGCCCTTACTCTACAATACGACTTATTTTATTAGGATAAATTGTAACTTACGCTGACTTTTTCAAAAACCTATTTATGGCAATTAAGACATTTAAAAATCTAGTGTACTATGCCAATAATACAATTTCTGATGAGACCTCGAAAGCATACCAAGTTTCTTAAACCTACATAAAAAACAGCAACATTTACAATTCAACACAAAAAAAATAGCACCAGAACAATGTATTTTAAATTTCCAGTCGCGACGCTGCGCTGTCTTGTTCATGAAACTTTGAAACAAAAAATGCCGCATGGAATACTGCACTGGATGAATAAACTTGATGAGTGAATTTGTAATACAGTAGAATTGGGGCTTACCGCTCGTCCTTGGACCGAGGCAAAGAGTGCCAACACTACGACTGACAACAACATCTCGTAGCGGGCTCTGTAACGCGCGACGTAGCGGTCCGTAACCGCCGGCCGCCGTAGCGTGACTGCCGCAAGCTACGACACATCGGTCCTCTACGCCATAGAGACTACCATACAATCTGTTACACACATACATACTAACATCGTGTATTGTGTACTTAGATATACGTTGGACCTTCGTTCATTATGTAAACATATTTTTTGTTTGTATATTTAGTACAGGGAATAGTATTACGTTAAACTTTCAACTCTATGTATACAATTGTCAATAAAAAAAGAGGTCAAAGAGAAAGGATAATGAAGGCTTTGTCGCTATCTTAGCGTCCTATCTTTGTTTTATTGGGGACTTTTTATCAAAGGTCCCCAACATTGCGTCCGTTAACCGCAATCAGAGATGGAGACAGAAGCAGTTTTTTGAAGACGTTTCTAGGATAATAAACTTGCTAGATACCTACATAAACAATCGTTTTTTTTATACCTACTTCATGTAAACTGAAGACGATAGAACAAAGAATAATGTGATATAATCATAGAAAAGATAAAGCAAACATTTTTTGAGAGACATGTATTTGTATGACATTATATTAACCGTGAAAACGCAAATTTAAATGTTCTGTTTATAATATTTGAAAACATTTTGGTAGACTCTAAGATTGTAAGCAAGCTTCAAAGGAGAGTAATCTTCTTATAACTCAGACATTTGCGTCACCCTTTAGAACGTTTAGAACGTTTTTATAAAGGAGGTTAATGAAGGTCCCAGAAACTTTTTCTCACGGGTTATTATTAATTTTGTTTGGAATAAAATGTGGTTTTTACACAAAACTGAAACGTACTTCAAGAAAAAACCCTGAATTGAACTAGTGTTATCAACATAGTAACTTACATACATGTATTAAATAATCGTTTTATTATTAAAATCAACTTTCTAATAATTTAAAGACATTTAAATTGTTCTTGATTTGTTTTTGTAATACGTCTAGTAAAATTATAGGGCTAAAAACTCATCGTCGCGTGTCTAACGTAAATAACGTATATGTAAAATAATTATAAATGTTACTCAAAGCTATGGGTTGCAAAAAATCAAGTTATCTGCGGCATAACAAACAACTCGAGTGTCACTGCTTATAATTAAAAAAAAATAATATTCAAACGTGTTTTTTAATTTTCTCATTGTTTTATACTATTTACTTATTTGTGTAAAGCTATATTATATTTAACCGTAAATCGATTAATCGCCGCTTGATTGATTTCCATGTCGTTTTTTTAAATAATTAAAGTGATTAGGTAAAAATTCGTACGTATTTTGTTTTAGTTTTTTTTTTTGTTTCTTTATTGTCTTATATTATAAACTTTAGGCATGCTTGGTATACGCCTACATCAATGTTGGTTATGGTTAGGTGACTACCTTAGCAGGTCTTGCGGAGCTACTGTTTTGAGCCAACTGAAAGTTTTTGTTTGCATCAGGTGTGATGCCAATTTATTGGGTTGCATCAGGATTCTTTTCTTGTAGGCACTGATTCGCTGTATAATGTCTTCCTTAATTTGTTGTATATTTAAGTCCCAATGTATACGGTTTTAATTAATGAAGTCCGTATTTTTTAAACATAAATAAGAGCTGATGTGACCCGATTTTGCTCTTTCAGTCGCGAAGGTGATAAACTCGGTACTAAGGCTTCTTACGAGTACGTGTACGTGCCACAATTGCAAAAAGGCTGCGAACACAAAAGCCATTGAGAAAAATGTCTCTTTGAAAATTTAAACATACGCTTTGTTGCATATACAGAATATTTGAACGTACCCGACAAATGAAATTCAGACTTTCAATAACTGAAAACTATGTAAATAGACAAGTATTTAATAGAAGAGTTAAATTCAAATGGTGATAGATCTCCTTAACAGGAGGTAGTCCTCGTAGGTATCTGGTATTTTGCCACCAAGCAGTAGTATGTAAACCTTACTGTGTTGCGGTTTGAAGGTCAGCTAGCGAAATTACAGGGCTATTGAGACTAACTATCGAAAGTTTCAAAGTAATGCGCGCCAAAGCAGCGATACACCGGGATTAGTTTTGTTACTAAAATTTCTGTGTATCACTGCAATGGTCACAGACGGGCGTCCCGGAAAGTATGTATGTATTTTTCAACCCTGACACAAATAGGAATGTTATATGTTTGTGTGTGCTAATGTGTAGTACTATACGTACCTGTGCGTCTCTCTGTGGTATCGCAAATTTAAAATTTAGTTTATTTTTTTAATTTGAAAGCCGATTTTATCGAGAGTGTTCTAAGCTGATTCAAGAATATATGTTTAACTGTTTGAAGATTGTCTGCTGTTTTCCAGTGATCAATGTAAATGAGCATCTTACTCAGCTCTGATTGAATCGAAATTTGGTATTCTTTTACCAGTGTCATTGTTTTTGAATAATCTCCTACTATTGTACATAAGAATATCAGGTACTTATCTGATTCATTTTTGTTTGACGTGGCCGAAACTATAGTTGAAGTTTCACGTGAGTTATCCCGCATAAGTGAAACAAAAATGTGTCCAACCCACGCCAGTTTTTAGAGTAAAATTTACCTGATTCCAATCGAAAAAAAAAAACATTTTTCTGTTCCGTCTCTTCCCAGTTTAAAGACATTTATTTCTCTAAAAAAAATACAAAATTCGCTTATTTGAGGTATTAAGTAGAAAGTAAATGTATTTTCATGCTTCGACATTATCAAATACATCATTTATAATTGCTAAACATGCATAACTATAGAACTATAGTGATCACTATGCTTAGTTTTTTACGATGACTATTACATAATAACTGACCGAGCCGTACATCGCACCGTTAGCCGTCTCGTCCCCGGTGCTACTGGAATGGAGTATGCCATAGTTTTTAAATAAATAACCAACGTTACGTGACACTATTAGCGCCGCTATGGTGCCGTCTAATATTAACTACTAAAACTATCACTCTGACAGTAGATATATTTCTCTTTTGTTTGGCTAGGTGTTTGACCACAGCTCACCTGATGATAACTGACAGTGTGGTTGAACATGGTAAGCACATCTAGCCTGGAATTAAACTCGCTCTCAAATGAGGCAGTACATGCTATAACAGATGCAGTGACATCAAAATGCTTAGGCTTTATAAGTTAATAAATTATAATGGGGAACATTTCACAGAGTCATTAAACCCCAAACTAAACAAAGCTCGTATGCGGAAGCCAGATAGTTAATTTAATACTTGCATACTTTTTATGTAAATACATACAGAACAAGCATTTATGTTCGTCACACAAAATTTAGTCCTGAATGGGAATCAACCCGACGCTCTTCAGCTCTCAAAGCAGATAATATTCTTTAATAATAAATTACCGTCCTAGATACGGTTCAAACTTGTACAGAGCTTCATTTTTTAATCATTTGAAAGTCGACCATTATTTTTATTGGAAAACTCATTCGTCCGAGTCAAATATTCAGCGTCTAAATTCAAATCAATTTATTTTAAGGCTTATTATACTTATCGGTGTGATAAGAAAGTACCTATGTAGTAAATACCTTTGTAAATAAGATTTATTGAAAACTTAGGTCCTATAGCATTCTTCGTCTTTAAATCTAAAGATCAAACTTACAAAAAATTACCCGATAGTTATTTCAATTAATTAATAAAATATTTACTAAATAGACTTAAAAATAATTACTTACTTTATAACGTTACGTTACGTTTCAAACGTTTAGAGGAGGTTTCAGGGGACCAGAATGCTGGTATCTACTTTGGTCAAAAGCTAAGCATTGCCATCCAGCGTGGCACCACATATCCCTCCTCTAACGGACTTTTAGATTCAATTTTTTGTATAAATTTTGTAAATAGAATTAGTTTTAGGTTTTTCTTACTTTATCCATAGTCTTCTTTATCAAATTTTTGTATAAGATTAATAAATATAATTATTTTTTTAGTTACAGATCAATAATATTGCAATTGTTTTAGATAATTCATTCATTTTTTTACAAAAAAAATCTTGTTCAAATCAAATGTTTTCGTATTGATCTTGACCATTAAAAGTTGTATCGCGCAGGACTAAAAATATTTTATTCACCAAAATGTTGCGCTGATCCTCAATTTTTTAAAGGCATTTCCTTTTCTAAATAAGCAATATTTATTTGACTGTTACATCCCGAGCTGCCTGCGTTGCAAGTTGTAAAAACGCCATAACTCAATGTACCAAACATCACAGGTATGTATTACGGGAAACATGCCTACTTTATTTGTTACCGGTATAAAAATGTCTGCCACAGGATTATTGGCCTTAAATTTGAGCCAGAAGAGTCTATACTTATACGTTGCTTCAGTGAATGTTTCTTAGGTATATCTGAAACTCGTTTTCTCTTTTACGAAAGCGGTAATAACTCGGTATCGCATCCGTCCCAGCGAACTATGATTGCGAATTGAAGTCGCAAAATAAGAGTGGGCTCTATCGGTTTGTTACCATTCCTTTGTTTATAGTCTCAGTTTATTGCTCGAGGTCCTCGAAGTAACAAGCGCCCGCTGAAAACCTCCATTATGCAGGAACCGTGGTCGGATTCGAGTTAACTTCCTACTAAAATTCATATTGAGGCAGAATGATTGAGTAAGTAACGAACATTTTCCATTTACATATACTATGCTCGTGGTCATGAACATGACACAGAAGATCTTTCGAGACGAGGATTCATATAACAATTTGAAATAATTCAGTTAATTTATACGTCTTGTTGTACCTACTCAACAAATAACAAGGGTAATTAAAAGGAGGAACAGGATTTCCTTAATTCTGATCAAGGTCCTTAAAAAAAATTCAATGGTCTAACTCTAAGTGAATCTATGCACTTTGGTACAATATCATTCACCGACGTTCGCTTATATCCACCAGAGGTACAATAAGAGGCAGTTAAAAGAAAAACAAAAAAACTGCGAGATATTGTTATTAGTATGACTGCAAAATTTACTAATAATAATCGTATAGGTAGGTTAAAAAATAGATATAGAATGATGTGTAGAAAATGAGTGAAGACTTTATGAGAAAATTAATGAAGGCCTTACAGTTTTTGCAAGGTATGTTGTGTGAGTATAATTTGTGTAAAACAAGTAAAAATTGTAAGTGCTAGAAACCTAGGCTCATTATCTACGCAATATTTTATCTGATGTATTTTCTAATCTGTATTATTGAAACTAGTACAGAATTTTTTTATTTAATTTTTTTATGTAAGAAGTAATCATACGAACGAGACGCTCTCCTGATGGTAAGAGATAACGCCTATCCATGACCATTACAGCGATACACAGAACTTTGAGTAACAAAACAAAGTCCAGGGCATCACTGCTTTGGCACTCATTACTTTGAGACTTTCAATGGTTAGTCTTAACAGCCCAGTTATTTCGCTAGCTGCAGTACCCTTCGAACCGGAACACAGTAATGTTTACACACTACTGCTTAGCGGCAGAATAACTGGTACTGCGGTGATACCTACCTAGACGACCTCCTGCTAAGGAGTTCTACCACCAAGTAAACATTAGACACATTATGAAAACAATGGTGAATTAAAAGCATTCAGATACTAGGCTACCAAATTCACTGAAAACACAATCAAGCACGTGTGATGTGTATCATAGTAATATTCTATAGTTTTGTTAGGAATAAATATTTTATATAATTTGCGAAGTATTGGTGTGCATAGAGCATTATTTGTTGTTATTCCTAAATACTTACTTTAACTTTTCAAAAGCGTTACCTTGGTTCCTCGAAAATAATATTCATCATCATCATCATCATCAGCCTATACTAGTCCACTGCTGGACATAGGCCTCTCCCAAGACACGCCACTCAGCCCGATCTTCGGCTTTTCGCTTCCATCCACCGCCAGCTGTCCTACGTATATCGTCACTCCATCGAGTCTCAGGGCGTCCTACGCTACGCTTGCCAATACGCGGTCTCCACTCTAGAACACGTCTACCCCAGCGGTTATCGGTTCTGCGACAGATATGTCCAGCCCATTGCCACTTCAGCTTGCTAATACGCTGAGCTATGCCAATGACTTTAGTTCTCTGGCGAATTACTTCGTAAAATAATATTATTTAATAGTAATTTTAATTTTTAATGAAAGTGTTTTTACCCTTAACTGACACGTTATAAAATCTTAAATCATTACTTAGAAATATGCACAATTTACTTCTAATGATAATAAAAGTATTAATTTTACTTCCAACTGCAAACTGTAGTGAACAGGCACACGACATACGCTACCCCTTGTCTTATAGAGGGAACAATGCCCTACACCATTATATAGCTACCTCAAATGATATACCATTCCACGCGCTGATTGCTTACCAACTCTTATACTGTTCCGGGGCACTAATATTGAGCAAGATTGTCGTGACTGCCGCCAGCTGCTTCGTCAAATGGCAGGGCCATAGGATTGTAGTCAAAGTTGGTTCTGACACTGTTACGGGGTTCGGGTAAGAACACACAGTTCAGTTGTATAGCGATGATAGTTCAGTGGTTAATGAGCTGGAGCTGCCGGTGAAGGAGACCATAGCATGGTGGTAGGGTAATTTCTAGTATTCTGCTGGTTAGCTACCACCCAAAATAATAGAAGTTGAAAATCTGCCGCCAAGTATCTGACGGTGTGTTACGGCAGCCTCACTTGAGAGCCAAATCCATTTCAGGCTAGGCGTGCTTTCCCATCTTCGACCACACCGTCACTTAACATCAAGTGGTCAAACGCCTACTTTGTCAAGAGTAAAAAAGAGAAAAAAAGTTAATTCACTATAATTGAAATTATATAAATATTCCAAATTTCAACCTAAAACCAACCTCAAATCAAATTGGTTTAATTTTAATATTAAGTATGGCGATATAGCCAATATAAAAGAATGTAAGCATATAGTAATGTAGGTATGTATCTATTATTTAAAGAATTGATGTTTGTTTCTTTATGTACTTTTTACTTAATTCTATATAAATGTCAACATAATTTAAAGAAGATGAAAAGTATTAGGTATATGTTGTAACTTTAATATATTGTATGTTAAAGTTACAAAAGCATATATTTCAAATTAAAAATACTAGAATTCATCGACAGACAAGTGATTCAAGCTGTAGAAGTAAAAAAGCACGAGTATTTTGGTCACAATAGTATGTTGGACAACGATATCGCCATGATAGTGTTAAAAGTAAGTTTTAAAACTATGATGTACAATGTACATACTTATTTTTTTTAATAATACCTAAATCGTCCCGGTGCTGGGCTATCTCCTATTTTTTTCCACTGGACCCTTCGATGTGACAGAACCATCCACTCTTCTCAAATTGTTTCCGCCATTTGTTATTACTGTAAAACGGAACGCAATATTGGACAATCCAGCATCGTTTTTACTATGGTTTGACAGCTAGGAACATCCGTTTCCTCCTTCCTTTCCGCAGTCCTCTTTCTCCCTCGCACGCACGCTTACTGCGATCTATGTGTCGCACGCGCCGCAACACTGACGCGGTAGTTGCAAGAAGCAACTACTCAAGAAAGGTTCAAAACCCGCGCTTTCCTCGTAAGCAGTGAATCCCAGTGTTTTGTTGCTATATATTTCGAAGAGAGTACCTACAGGAGTGACGTATCTGTGGAGCGTTTATTTAGCATAAACTTAGCGAACCCACTGCGAGTGTGGTCCGCTATCTTCACCGTGTGCTACTGTAAGCGCGCACCCGCACCGCACCTTTTGAAGCCGATCGGAGAAGAGACGAGATATCCGTCGAGGTAAGCGTGCATATATACCTAGCCTTTCCCGACACTGTCTTCTACCTCCTAAGCTGTCAAACTCCAAGCCACTTCTGTAAATTATCGCTCCGCGTACCCGCCTCGAAAATACAGCCCACTATAGCCCAGGTCTAACGCCTCTCAGGTTTGACCATCGAACCTAACTTCATTTTGAAGGTAGTTCGAACCGCCCCCGCAAAGCCGCGTCAAAGATGACTCACAAATCTTTTTAACATCTAACTTCGAAAACTCTTCGTGCCATACATAATTAAGGTCATCCGGTTTTGAAATGATTTGCCTGATCCATCCGTCCGTCCGTCTGTCTGTCTATCTATCAGCCTCACTTGCTAGTTCTATCAGGAGATACATTAAAAAAAATAATACATTTTATCGTTTCTTATATTGACATGTTGTTAATATTTGCCCTTTAACATTTGCCTTTATATTTAACATTTTAACATTTTAACCCTTTAACATTTGTTAATATTTGCCCTTTACACATTTGAAACGATCTTATTACGAAATTTGACTTGCAACTTTGATATTGTTAATAAAATATTGTGTTGTACAAGCTTTGCTTTATTTGGGGCTAAATGGCTTTATTAAAAAGGGTTATGTCATCCAAAATGTATGTATGTATTAAAAATATGTAATTATAAAATAGGTACAAAAAGTTCCCAGTTATTTTAGAAGCTTTTTTACAGGAACATGTATTCTTCTATGCTAATGTGCAGAAAATAATTCTGATAGAGTTTGACAAGTTCATCGAGCCTGGGGCTGTCGTTGATGTGTCTGGTTACGCGGTACGTTCTAAAATATGTTTTATTTATATAGTAAGAGATTTGGCGACAAAGGTTAAGCTTGTGTATGTCTACAATATAAGAAATAACTTTTGGTACACAACTTTTAAAATTCTGGACAAAATAAAATCAACAATAAGGTCATAAACGCATTCACCGCCTGACAAAAATTTACATATTTATTTAAACAACTAGCTTCTGCCGGCGACTCCGTCCACATTGATCTTGTAATTGGTTCCAGTTATAAATGAACCGTGAAACAAAAACAAAAACAGTTTCCTTCGTCATGACACTTGCGCTATTTTGTTACCTAGATTAAGATAAAGGATACCTTTTATTCCGGAATAATGTTCCATAAGACACATCTACACCAAATTTCAAGTATGTACTGTAGTTTGTTTTTGATAATACCACAGGAACATTTTAACATTTTCCGGAACAATGAGTTTCGATCCAAGTAATAAACTATCTGTGTGCCAAATTTCATCCAAATACGTACAACTGTTTTTGCGTGATTGTTTAACAAACATCGAAACATACCAACTTTCACTTCTAGAATAATATTTAAATATAAAAATGAAGTAGCAGTAGGTGTAGTGTTTTATATTTATTTATTTGCTTTATATACTTATTTACCTATATTTACTCGTTTTTATATTTGTGTAGTTTTGATTCGCGCTTAAAATCCTATCTCCATTCTCCATTACCGTTAGGATAACTGGTAGAAAATGCTTACCGTACGTATTGTTTACTAGTAAGTATACAAAAAAGAATTAAACATAACGAATAAACTAGCATGATAATTTGGCATTCGTTGGAAGATAATTTATTGCATTTTGAGACGCACCTTTTTTTTTACTTTAAATAGATCTAAGTACGTTTGGCCACCAACTCGCCTAATGTAAAGCGACGGTGTGGCCGCAGATGGATCACGATGATCTAGAAGAAATCTATTCACTCTAGCCTTAAAAACTTCCAAACTCAACTCGTAACTTCCGTTCATTCAATAGTATCGCCTCCTGGTCTATTGCGTTGCAGGGATTGTAACTCGGTACATTGTCTAAAACTACCAAGGCTTAAAGAGTCCCTTTAAATCTGTATTAGGTATAACTTACCTTTACTGCCCGTGTTGCCATCTCTGCTCAACCAAATCTTACCAACACTATTTTGGATACTTTTTCCACTAATTAATTCAGCTATTATGGTTATTAGATATAGGTAGGTATATGTAATAAGAGAAGCTTAATACTTAGCTTATAATTATATTTACAAAACAAGCATTTACATACAAAAAATGTTTTCAATACCTCTCGTACACACATGGGTTAGATTTTGCTATAAGTACATTTTCGATTCATACTATAAAAAAAAGAAATTACTTGTGACTTGTGAGTTGCAACTGAACACACTGCTTTAAATTAGTATTCATGAAACAACAGTTTAATTTTCTAAGTAAATTGTAATAATAAATTAGCTTTGATTGTTGTAATAAAAACGAAGTTAAGTTTTGAGTACACAAAAAACGCCCTCTGTTATAAACATCAGAAACGTGAAACCTTATACGCTCGGCAGCCTATTCGTAAACGAAATGGTTACTCCGTCGAGCTGCATCCCGAGTTTTACGGAATTTAGTTTTAGTGACTACCGATAGATGTCACTACGCCATAAGCAGTGTAAACTAGAGATGAAACGGATAGATGTTTCCCGGATATCGAATATCCGGCCAACCTTGAAGCCGAACAGCCGGATATCCGGCCACAGAATATTCGGCCAAACATAGCTACGACTACTACCACGACAACGACTACAATAACAACTACGACACCTATCCCGAAGATTGAGATCCTTATATTTGGTGGTTTGCTAGAGTTTATCTTTCAGCGCCCTGCAGCAGTGTATACAGCGAAAGCCTTTTTTGGAAGCTGGTCTTGTACACGAAGACGATAGAAACCGATTCTTGTCTCTTAACGCAGAGAAATTGTTATTTATTCATCATAATTTGCCCATAATGCAGTTCGAGTGTTAATTTTCTTTGTTCTGTAATAAAAAAATGATGATTCTCTTTGATATGTGAATTGAATAAAGTGCTAATAAACTTTACTTGTCGTGTTTTTTTAATTCTGGCCGGATACTCGTTTATTATCCAGTATTCGGCCGGATAGTTACTGAATATCCGTTACATCTCTAGCGTAAACCATGTTATGCTGGCTCGAATAATACAGGCGAGTTTTCGATCTTTCGCTAACTTATTATCTAGCTTCACTGAAGTTGACCTGTTTAAACCTATTTATTCGTCTACATAAAAATAAGAAATCAATCAATGTTCGTTGGTAAGAAACTTGGTGAGACATGGTCTCATAACTTGAGAACGGCTGTATCGATCTGTTTTTTAAACGGTCTTGATACTTCGAATGAGTTTTATATATTACTAGCTGTGTCCGCGACTTCGTCCGCGTGGATGTACGATAAGAACGAAATTATAGTAAAATTGTTTTCTCTGACCTCAGAAGGGCATTAACCTTTACACAAGAGAATATATATAGGTAGAGTAAAATAAACCGCAACGCATTTCTAGAAAATCATGTGGTATACATGATTTTCTAGTTTCAATATTTTAAAAAAGTACTATTTCAATATTTTTTATTTCGAACCGGTTGGAAAAAAACAAACACCAAACGTTACGGGAAGCTTGCCACAATATTTGAGTAAATGCGCATTTAAATCGGTTAAAGACATTTCGGAGATTAGCGTGCACAAACACACTAACAAACAGACAAAAAATACTAAAAACTATCGTCTTCGGTAACATATAAGTAAATGTGTATAAATCCTACTAATATTATAAATGCGAAAGTTTGTGAGTATGTTTGTTACTCACGCTAAAACTACAGAACGGATTAGGATTAAATTTAGTACGGAGGTAGCTTACACCCTGGATTAACACATAGGCTACTTTTTATACCGAAAACATGTAGCGGGTAACACCGCGGGGCGCAGCTAGTTATTCAAAAAACAGACACGGCACGTTTGCGAATTCATTACATTATATTAATAAATAGATTTCCGCACAAGGTCAAATGCCGAGCTTTACCGCACCGGGTACGAAGTACCGAGCTTTGCCGCACCGGGTACGAAGTACCGAGCTTCCAGCAAGTTTCATATACATCCGTTTGTGCTTAAACATATATAAAGCAAGTCTGACGTAGGTACTTACATTACATTCAAAAACCTACCACCAACCACCTAATGGTGTGTTCCTCACTTCAGAACCAGTTCCATTCCAGGCTTAGTGTGTTTCATCTTCGACCAGGCTGTCACTTAACATAAGTGAGCTTTAGTCAAACACCTAGCTCGTCAACCAATAGTTTTTCATAGTTTTCCCACCATGCACAAACATAATAACATATTTTGTGTTGATAAAGATATGCTTATGCTGCTTATTTTTAATTAAAAATGCCACAATGTATTTTTCTTGAAATATTTTATTTATAGTAGATATTATAGATACGACAATACTTACCATAGTTATATAAATAAGTGTTTTACATTTCTCTAATTCGTGTTTTCAGGACCAGCAACCTGCAAAGTATGCCAACAGCCTTTTATGGACTGAAATGACTTTGCTCAGAGATGATGAATGCATGAAACTCTACCCCGGCCTTAAGACCCATTCAAATTATTGTGCCAAATACGCTCAAGTAAGTCATAAAATAATTGTAATAAATTAAAAACCCTCGACAGTTGTATAGTATTCTACAAGTCAAGCCCTTTAATTTGATACCCATACCGCCATTTTGCGGTGGCCATCCTGGACCGATTTTCATCAAAACATAGCTAAGAACACTCCCGACTAATTATTGTATCAAACAAAAAAAAAACAAAATCAAAATCGGTTCGGTTCGTTCGGGAGCTACGAAGCCACAGACACGTCAAACTTATAACACCCCATCATTTTTGCGTCGAGGGTTAATGAAATGAACTACACGAACTAGTTTTTTTTTCCAATAGGAGCTGCTGACTCTACTGAACTATTTCATTTTTGTTCAAGGAGCGTCCATTAAGTGATAACGGGGGTCCGGCTGTATATAAAGACATGCTTGTCGGTATCCTGTCTTACGGAGCATCTAACGCAGAAGAACCATACGTAGCATTGCTAAGTAACGTTTCTTATTTCCACAAGTTAGTATATACCTACTACCAAAATGTTAACGTTGTCCTATTTTTATAATTGTAACAAAAATATCAATTTTTTTACTATAGAAACTGACAAGGTTAAAACACATTTTTGTTTTACTTATGCGGAATTATTCACGTTTTATTACGTCATGTACTGTGACTATACGGTTTTGGTTCTGACCAATTCCGAAACTATAGTTGAAGCATCGTTTTCAATGAAACGTGAATAATAGCGCTTAAATAAAACTCTTTTTTTAACCGACTCAAAAAAAGTTCTCAATTCGACTGTCATTTCTTTTGTATGTATGTTACGCGATCATTCCGCCAATTTTCTTGGTAGGTCATACTTTAGATGTGGTCCTATACAGTTTTTATCGTAATCGATAGAACGGATTTCAAAAAATCAATAAAAATCAAAAAATTGCAAATTTGTACATTTTTGTTTGATTGGAGCAGTGCGTTTAGTGTCCTAAATTTATATTTTCTATTGGTTTCAGATGGATATCTTTAAACGCCGTACGTTTTATTTCAAAATACTGTGTACCCTTTACAAGCCCTCAAGAGAACAATCTAGATACTGACATATACGAGTACTGAAGCTAAATATTAGTAGACTTCTATTGAAGAATGAAGTCATAATTTAATATATTTTATTCTATAGCCAATGTGTTGATCCATTAAAATAAAGTATTATTATAATTGTATTATCTGATCCAAGCTTAGCTCATCCTGTGGCCAGTAGTTATTGGAAAGCTTGGCGATGCCGAGCAATTGGGGCCCTGATACTGATAGTCTAAAATCCGATATAAGAAATATATACCTACGGTCATCTGCTATTTATAATTGATTAGAAATAAATGTTAAATAATTAACACGTTGTCACATCGCAAATTAACGCAACGCAATTTGGTGCGTCTCGATAATATTAAATAATTAAATTATTAACTACATAAATATATTTAATCTACCTCTCCGATTAGTTATCTATAAAAATCGTGCACCAGTTAAGAGTGTACACCACGGAGTTATTGAAAAAGTAAAGGTTGCCTACTTCCCCCTCTGTAACCGGAGGTTTTTTTGTAGCGATGATAGCTCAGTGGTTAGCGTGGTAGGTTCGCATGCCGAAGGGCGTGGGTTCAAACCCCAACAATGAGCTTGAGCTGCCGTTGAAGGAAAACATCGTGAGGAAACCATAGCGTGGTGGTACGGTACTTTAGTACTCGGCTGGCTAGCTACTACCCTCAAGTTGAAAATCTGCCGCCAAGCACCTAACGGTGTGTTCCGGCAGCCTCACTCGAGAGCCAGTTCCATTCCAGGCTAGGTGGGATTTACATACCTTCACTTAACATCAGGTGAGCTGTGATCAAACCACAACCTAGCCTGTCAACTATTTAAAAAAAAAAAAGTTTAGGTAGGCACCACCGCAGTACCTGATATTCTACCGTCAAGCAGTAATGTGTAAACGTTACTGTGTAGCGGTATAAAGGATACAGCTAGCGAAATTACAGGGCTGTTGAGACGAAGGTGAACGTAGATCTGTACCCTTTAATGGGACAGTACAGGTGATAAAATTAATGAATAAATCAATTATCTGGTTTCCATGGTACAAGTATTTATTTAGTTTGAAACTTGATCGTGCTCTGTGACATGTCTTTCGATATTTTTCACTTTGCTGTACATGCCAAATGTACCTACTTGACTAGATAAAGGCACATGATTTCAACCCGGATTCAGATACACAACACGCATAAATCTCGTATCTCATACTTATTTTATCAGTGAAAAATAACAAATAAGTGCTTATAGTCAGAAAATAACCGTAATATTAAAGGTGTGATGGAAAAGAATAATGTACCTATTACTTATACCAAATTATGACCAGATGCAATTTAAAATAAAATTATTTCTAAGTATAAATTCTTGTCGTGGTTCAAATAAATTTCTAACGTCGAAAGCAGATTCCTTTTTGGAAATTAGCATTTAGATTATTTTGATACGACAATGCATGTTGACATAATATAGTACTTTACTTCTGATCCAATTCTTGAAATGGTAGACGTTTGCGTACACGCTCGGCTTATGTTTCTTCGCACATCCATCTCCGTGTGATGTGATACCCACTATCAACCTGTGAGCAAACAAATTCGATGTAACAGAATGATAAATTTAGTTTTAAGTAATAGATGAACGATCATTCTATCAAACGGTTTTGTTCACGGCCACGGACTCTTTTTAGTCAAGGACGAAAGCATCGAACCCTATATTTTCATTCCCATTAATAATGTAACAGGCTTACGTGACTGACACGAAACCCGTACCTGCCAGTGTCTTGTTAACAGAAACAAAAAAAAATGTGGGTTAAAGAAGGTTACCTTTTAACCTTAAGAAATGGGTCATTTACATGAATCTTGTATACATAGAAGTACCTAGCTCTAAGAGTAGATAGACTAAACGTTCAAAGATTACCCGTGTTAAGTCGCGGGTGATTCAGCTAGTCTTCGGACGGGTACACAAGAGAGGTTTATACAACAAAGCGCTATGTAACTAAGCGCAAAGATCGACTAACGAGTTATAAAAAAAGGGCAGAATATTAGACCTGTGGCGATAATAATTCAGTGGTTAGCGGTTCACACGATGGCCTGGGTTCAAATCCCAAAACTAAGCTGGGCTGGTGGAGAAGGAAAACATCGGAGAAAACTATAGCATGGTGGTAGGGTATAGCTTAGTACACGACTAGCTAGCTACCACCTTCAAGCTAAAAATCTACCGCTAAGCAAGGCTGCCGGGATAGACCTTTAAGGTCTATCCCGGCAGCCTCACTTGACAGGTAGTTCTATTTCAGGCTAGGTGTGTTTACCGTCTTCGACCACACCATCATTTGGCATCAATTGAGCTGTGGATAAACACATAAAAAAATCCGTGCGTCAATACAGAGTATAACCTAAATACTTGAACCGAGGATTCGGGGGAGGGGGGCGTCGATCGCCCGACAAGAATAATCCCGTTGTGGGCTCGCTCATTCCATCCCTAATAGGGAAGTATCTCAACGGACCAGCACTACCGGAGCCACGAATTATTGCGCAAATGTTCCCGGAGCTTTGGTGCATGGATGCCAGATAGAAACTCCCAAGAGCGGGTAGGTCACCACTCGGAGAGTACCACCTTCCCCCCCCCCCCCCCTGCTTGCCCCAGAGCCAATGATATCAAGAATATAAAGGATCTAGCTGGTTTAGCGCGTAATTAGTATTAGTGTAATTTAAATCAGTTGTATTGTTCTCGCATTCTAGGTGCATATGCAGTTTTAAGAAAATATGTATAGTTATAACTCTGTTCATAATAAACCTGTGTTGTATTACCCATTCCAAAATACTCCTCCGCCTGAGTCCCCCTTACAGGTGTCCCTAGACCCGTTGCCGTACAAACAGAACATGTCAGGCGATAATTGAAGTTGATGCAGCCTGCCGCATTCCTCTGAGGTAATGAACTGCAGGTGTGTCATCATCAAACCTTCTTTAGACACTTGACCGCCGTACTGGAAATTTTCGAAACAAGGCATTGAAGTCTAAAGATTTTTTAGTATTAACCTAAAATACATCTTACTACATTCTGTTTATCACGTTGTTTTTTAAGGAGTCAAATTAGAGTACGACGGGCGTGCAACCTTGTCTTATAATGAACTTTGAGCAGCTAAAGCACGTGAAGACAGCGATTGGGGTGAGACCCGGGGGTAGAAGCAGGTAGTGGCGATGCGCTCTAGTGCTCTTCATCACCGGAGTTCTTCTGTACGACACCATGAATGTTTCAGCACACAGAGCTCACCACGATATCTTTAATTGCATGAACTTCATAAAAATATATTTCATCATTCACCTCGATTACTGATATCTATGGCCTCTTTGACCTTACGAGGCGCATAGAAGAAAAACAGTTGATTTAAAAATTTTGCTTCATTGAACCGGATATAGTGCACCGCATCCGAACCAAGCGAATGATAAGCGATCACCGTCCTGTTGTTCAGTTCTCGGAATAGCTTCTTGCGTGAGTAATCTCGTGTAAGTAAAACAACATAATTATGTATGTCAAATCTCTGTCAGTTTCCATAGTAAAATAGTGTTCCTGGTTTTTTTCGTCAATAACATTAATTTATTCAGTCCGAACAATAGTTATGATTTCATGACTATTGATCGGCGTGATTGTCTTTTTTATACTCACTTCCGTCCAACCCCATCCAGATACAGTAAAATTTTTCTCTTGCGGGTTCATCCATCTGTTGTGGGTCACCAGTACTGCCTTTTTAGTTTTATTGCTAAACGTAATAGGCCTCTTAAGAAAAACCAATGCTATATCACAAGCGAAAAGCCCCGTGTGGTTGTAATTATTATGTATCACGATATCAGCTACATTGTATTGATCAGCGTTAAAATCATATACGTATCTTGATCCTACAAATAAATCGGTCAACAAATGGACATTTCTCATATTTGCATTTGAATTTGAAACCACAGCAACCTAATTGAGAATAGCGTGATCTACAGTAGACATAGATATTATGAAACATGCCATCGAATGTAATAAAGAAATGAGCGCCAAAACAGCGATAACCTGCGCTTTTGTTAATCGTGGTTCCGATTAGATACCTGTACCTGCTACCAAAGTGCTGCAATGATCATGGGCAGACGTTATCAATTACCATCAAGAGAGTATGCTTTATTAGGTGTTTTTTCTGATACACGCGAAATAGATCGCGACTTACCAACTTGGACGATCATCTCCTCAGTATTTTTGTTTATATCGAAGCAGTGCGCTGCAGTGAGCACTGACCAACTGTTCAAGATGCTGCCAGCACACATCGAGCCTAAGTTAAATATCTGCACGTTGTATGGAATCACGGATAAAGATATTGGTATCCCGCCAACAATTTTACCTTCCATCTCATCTTTACTGTTATTTTTGGTTGCATTAAAGTCATTAACAGATGCATTTGAAAAATCTAAGTAAACTAAAACATACGTGAAAATAAATAATGCATATTTCAACATGACTTTGAGGGTCTTATAGGATTCCAAAACATATCCATGAATACATTAAGTACAATTTAATTAAAGCACAATTTAGTACCACTGATTTAGGTTCTTTGATTAAATTCCCGCTTAATTAACTTTTTACTATGATTTGTAATTGCCAGTAACTCGTGCTCTTCGAAAATTAATTAAATACCGACCTTATTACTTACTTAACTGATAATGGAAGTATTTGCCAAGAATTACACATGTTTTAAATCTTATAATGAGCTTACATATGTGTCCAGTAACTCCGTGTTAATTTTTACATTGATTCAGGCGTTACTTTGCGGAAGTTTATTTTATGGTATTCTCGAGTTTAATCTTTAGTGTATTATCGTTTCTAAGAAGTTTTGTTTGGGATTCTTTGCCAATTAAAGCCTAGGCGTCCTGAGGATACCTAGTATATAGGCGAAACATGTATTGGCAACCGGTTACTACCAAAAAAAGGGCGTATCATTACTGATAGTTATTTTATACAGTTGATATATTTGTTAACAAAATTCATATTTTATTAATCACTTTAATAGATTTTTTCAGATTTATAGTTTATTCCACATAAATTGTTACAGGGCGTTAATAAAATTATTCGTACTTGTTATGACCAAAATAATTTATAAGCAGAAATATACTAAAGATAATGTCAGTTTAGGTTTTTCAAATCTGCGCAAAGGACGGTTTACTTCTCATGTTTGGTTTTTTTATAGAAGTGTGGAGGCACAGAAAGTGGTATCATATGTAGGTAACTGGGACATATACTATAAAAGCATGGATAGGGGCTTAAAAAGGGATTAAAAGGGTTTTGGTTTTGTTGGATGTTGGTAGATACTATTTTACAGAATAATTTGCAACATTGAACAAAGAAAGTTTACAAATTCAATTACATAAGCACTGAAATGTCAATAATAATGGTAAAAAGCTCTTGAAACTTTTGTCTGCCTCAAAAAAAGTTTGATGGAAACAATAATATCATTATTTATACAAAAAATATAATCTTCCTCTCATTGACTTTCCGCTAATGATGCATAAAGGTTTTCCGCTTACACAGGTATTATTAGTTAAGGAACCAAATACAAATGCTGAATCTATGGTGACGAGTTATCTGCGATGCGGATGCGGTATAGCGTACTCCCGCCCACTCCAAAGAGCATGCAACACTACATTTTAAAAGTCGGCACTTCCGTTTGCAAATATGAAGGTACTTTTGTCAACCTTACAAAGAAAATTACATAACTCGACTAAAATGTAAAACCATATTCTGACTACATGTCTACTATTTTTAAACCTTTATATTTGATTTAGAGATGACAGATCTAAAGTTACTAAAAATGTTGCATTTTTTTTCGTTACAGTGCATTGCAGTACATGCAGAAAAGGACACAGCGATATTTTAATAAGCTTAGCTCTGTCAAAATTGCCCGTATTATGTTGGTACTAAGTACGTTCATAAACCTGAAATGTTATTTGAGGAGTCGACCGCCTGGCCCGCCGCCCGCCCTAACTCAGTCGTCCTACGCCCGCCGGCAGATGTAAGCGCCGCGCGCGGCTTTCCCGCGAACTAACATAACCTAACACGGCCTATTAACGTAAACATTGCAAAATTATGTTTTTAAACTCATTCGTTCACTTAATTATTCCTATTCCTGACAGTATTATGGTATAGGTAAATGTCTAAGTGTAAGTTAGATTTGAATAAGAAACTTAAAAGGCAAGACGAGGAGGCGGAAACAAAACAAAGGTGTATCGATTCAGAATTTGCAGCAGTTATAAAGCAATTAGGTAAGATTTTTTGTCATTAGCGATTTGTTCACTTAAAACAAGACACAATCAGTAACGGCTATCGGCATCTATGTACTGTACATGTAACATTTAAGAACTAATATTTTGAACCAGATAAATAGAAATTTTGTGTAAAAATTAATAACTTAATATTTACCAACAAGCTAATATTTTTATTGCATTTTAAACATCAAATTTTTTGTGAGTGCCGATTAAGTGATTATTTGTTTTTACAAATGTTTTACATGGTTTTACTTGATGCTTATCTTAAGAGCATTGATAACACATGCCCTATATTATCTCCAAAATATGTAGATCTATCAACTCGTGGTTTCTGATGATTTCTTATCAATTTATCTGACTTTACATATCAATAGAGTGAGAGCCGTATGATAGCTGACTCACGATGTATTATGGTGTACCGTTCAATAAATCAAAGCTGGCAACTTGGCAACATATCAATGGAGTACTAGGTTACATAGACATACATTTTAGAATTATACTTTGAGATGTTGACGGAATATTCACCAAATCTTTAGAAAAATATCTCATCCTTAATCACGCTAACATTATAAATGTGAAAGTTAAGTGTGTGAGTTAAACAGCTTACCTACTTCAGTTCAACACGAAAAACTTAAATCTCAGCTAACTCGTGTAACACCGCGAGGCGCAGCTAATAAATGTCATGAAAGTCTCAATAATGAGTATGCCGACCAGCCAATACCTAGAAGAGATACAAAAAGGACTGTGCTATAACTCCGTGATGACTTTACTTTACCATTGTTGACATTTTTCTAGAATAAAAAAATGTACCCATAGGTATTTTTGATTTCATTAAATGAATTGATATTTTTTTATGGAATACCAAACAAGATGCACAAACACAGCTCTACAGTTAACTGTACAAGTAAGTGTTCGTATCACGTTGTCTAGTCTAGTATACTCGTATGTGAATTGTGCTCTATTATTTAAATTAAATGGAAATATAATTATAAATATGGAAAGAGTTATTTATTAGTTATTACATTATTTATTAGTTATTTTAGAGCTCAGCATTTCTCTAAGGGATCGTATGCGGTATTATTAATCCGGAATTAAGTAATTAGCCCCAGAACTAAGGTCACAGAGGTAGTTCATTTGTCGTAAAACCGATAACAGCAGGGGTAGACGTGTTCTACGAGTGGAGACCACGAATCGACAAACGTAGCATAGGATGCACTGATATTCGATGGAGTGACGATATTCGTATGACAGCTGACGATGACTGGATACAAAAAGCCTATGTATATACAGCAGTGCACCACGATAGCTGATAATGATTAAACTAAATAAAAATAGCTAAATTATTTCCCTGAGAATAGTAATGACTTTAAACTCTAGATTCCAAAAACAAGGGTAAAAGATCCGCATAAACATCAAAATGTTATTTCTGTAACTGGTAACTAGTGGTATGGTCTTTACAATCCTTACATTGAATTCAAATAAAATCTTTTGGAAAGGGCCAGAACTGAGCCTGCAAAGAGCGTCTTTTAAACAAACTTCTATTATTATAAACAAATATTTGTTTACAATCATTAAATTGAGAATTAGCTATAGTTTAGTATTCAGCCTTCACCAAGTGTACGAGCCTTCGCTGTGCCTACGAATGATTATATATACAACAAATTATTCATACCAGTTTATTCCACCGCCTCTATACTGGTGCATATTACAAAAAACGAACATTTATATCCTTCCTGTAAGTACGTACTTTTAAGGATTTTATAATCGAAATGCTCACAGGTACACATAAGGGGTTCTAGGTAAGGTAAGGGGTAAGGGACCCAAAGAACTTCAAAGAACATCACCCTCTCTCAGTCCATTATAACAAAAGCCATAAAAAGTCAAATTAAGCACTCACAGAATCAATTATACCTAACAAAAAATTAAAAGCATCTAAACGCAAGTTGAACTCGCATAAAGAATTCTGAAGGACTGATTTTTATTTTCTTTAACAATTTATCGTATGGTGGTACGTAACTGCGCAAGTTTTCGCATTTCACCGGTTTCTGTTTTGACTTGTTCAATGTTTATGAAGGCATATTGATTTTAAGACACGTGACCTTACATTATTTGCCACGTGGCACGCAAATCTTAAAGTCCATAAACTCGGGAGAGGGATGAAAACGCAGAACATGGCTTAGAAAAAGAACACATGGTGAAATAGGTTTGCACGTGGCTCAAATACGGAATAGTGAAATACCTACTAACATCCCGTTAGCAATTATTTATATTGATGAGAAAATAATAACTATATACCTTGTTACCGTACCGTACCGTTGTACCGGCTTGTATATTATTATCTAGATTCGTTTTTAGTTACGTAAGGCTGATTACTTGGTGGTAGAACGACTTTGCAGAAGATTGCATAGATAAATACCAACGTTAAACACTGAAGAGAGAAAGAAACTATTTTCAGTAGGTACCACCGCTGCGCTCCATCAAATATACTGCCAAATCGCCAATCTGTAGTATATGAACATTATTGAGCGATTTTAATTTTTTGATTTTTAAATTTCTTTTTGTCATAAACAAATGAATTTGTAATACTCAACGTTCGTAATTAGCGTAAGTAACGTATAGTACGTCGTTTTGTAGGCTAGGAACGCTTTCTACAACTTAGTTCTAAATAAAGCTCTTCTCAATGTGATAAGGCTATCCACCTTGTTAGCCAAGCGGGTTCTCTTACTTTCCGAGCCTTTGAGTGCACCAAGTTTCCTCACCAGGTTTTCCTTCACCGTTTGACGTTAGTGGCAAGTAACTTCGAAAAAAACATACATTTTTTTTAATGAAGTGAACGAGACGCTCTCCTGATGGTAAGAGATAACGCCCGTCCATGGCATCGCCGCTTTGGCGCTTATAACTTTCGTACTAGTATATTTACATAACTTTGAATACACAGAGATGCGTGCCGTAAGATCCAAACCCAAAGTCTTCAGATTGGAAGCCAGTCTGTCACCCAACTAAGTCACTATAAATTTCAATATACATACACGTATAATTCTATTTTAAAAATGTAGCATTGAAAGTCACTATTTAATTAAGAGAAAAGTAGAAAGAACGCATGTCATTAATTATAGTACGGCCATATCATACCGATTTTATTATGTACGCAATATGTACGACCCATTTTCCGTATTGTTTGCCATACTACTTGCAACTGACGAGTAATGTTTGCTTGACTCATAGAAAATACGAAAAGGTCAAATTATAAGGGGTGACCGTAAGAGGCTCACAGACACGCATCGCACCTTACCCAAACAAATTAAAAATGAATGAGAGACCGTAATGGTTATGTGTTTACTATTAAAATGATAATATCATCAACAGAGCTCGTGACTATTACCAACAATGAATAAAACAAATGCTAACATAACAAACAGGTCCAAAGCCGAGTAAATTTTATTATACACGCCGTGTTCTCGGCTGATACAGTTATTACAGCCGCAGAATATGCTGTAGTAACTATGCTGTCGGGAGAGAGACCCAATCACTCGTTGGTAATCGTATTACTCGCCGATCTGCGCTTGAACACGATCGTTTAGGTTTTCGAACGACTCTATTGCCTCCAACAGTACTTGCAAAGGAGGTGTTTTTTCTTACTAGAAAAATTCACTTGGAAAAAGTTTGCATATCTATGCACTTGTTTCAGTGATAAAACTTCTAACAGAATAATATGTTCTATTGTCTTATTTCATCGCAAGGAAATCAGGTTTACACTTCAAAATAATAAATCCGTTAGTGTTCGGGGTACGCTGTCGACTGGTACTAGGCTTGAGCATTGTGAGAAAGACTTTCATCGGAGAGAACATTTCATTTCATAAGAAAGTGATTAAATTATTTTTGTGTAGTACATTAAGTTGTACTTTGGCAGCGATGATAGCTCACTAGTTAGCGAGGTCGGTTCACACGCCGAAGGGCGTGAGTTCAAACCCCAACAATGAGTTGGAGCTGCCGGTGAAGGAAAACATCGCGAGGAATCCATAGCATGATAGTAGGGTATTTTCTAGTACTCGGCTAGCTAGTTACCACTCTCAAGTTGAAAATCTGCCACCAAGCACCTTACGATGTGTTTTGGAAGCCTCACTTCAGAGCCAGTTCCATTCCAGGCTAGGTGTGCTCTTTCATTTTCGATCACATAGTCACTTAAAATCAGGTGATCCATAACACCAAAATTGTAGGTAGGTGTTATCTCCTGCCAATAGGAGAACGTCTCGTTCGTCTCCATACTTTTTATCATAAAAAAAACTTACGCCACAAGAATTATGGTCAATAGTAACAACGTCAGCTATGTTATAATCACTCCCACAATTAGGTAGTCCAATTGTAAAGGCTGCAAATAATTATTCTGATCGATGAACGTATCTCTGTTCTGATGATTGCAAAAATAAAGTTAATCAGTTGTTTTTGCAATTGGAATAGTAATGATAACAGTAGGTACAAGTGCAATTAATTCCCCAGTGTCCGATAAACTTGCGCGCGCACAGCATGCCTAATAAGGATGACCTTTGCCTCTTACCAACCGATAAGCCGGTGATTTAGGACGCAAATACTTATACTTGTAAACACAATTTTAGCTTAGAGCATGTCACGACAGTTTAGCAGTTAATGTGATTAAGACATATTTGAGCCTTTACCTAACTATAACTATGATCAGCGACGTTTACCTTGTCGTAGAAGTAGTAGTATTGATTAAATCAATGTAGTTTATGTCTGCCTTTTTTCTTCAATACTTCTAAGAGACCCAGTAAATATCTTAGGACTGGGCTGGGTAAGTAGGTCCCGCTTAACATCAGGCGGGATGGCGGTCAAACGCAA
The DNA here is from genome assembly GCA_905404145.2 of Biston betularia. Taxonomy (NCBI): domain Eukaryota; kingdom Metazoa; phylum Arthropoda; class Insecta; order Lepidoptera; family Geometridae; genus Biston; species Biston betularia. Next base: position 4,660,003 of record FR989863.1, read on the forward strand.
GCCTATCTACTATAAAAAAAAAAAAAGTAGGCGCTGCCGCGGACGAGTGCGAAAGCGTTCCCGTAGTCCCGAGACATAGGCGCCAGACTCCCCAAGAAACACATGGTTTTTAGTGGGTAGGCTGCCACTATGGCAGAGTCTTACATAAGCACCCTACTTCCTCCGAAACCAGTAGTATCCTTTAAAGATATCCTTGGAAAAAAAATGTGGTATCTATCATTATTAACAGAGGTTTTTCTTCATCCTACTCTTTTCGCAATTTTATTAGGAAATATTTAGTTTTTGTGGTGCACTCCACCGCATCTCTACAATGCCAATTTTTTTAAAACCCATTCAATCGTGTATTCGTAACATTACAAAGAGCCAGAGCAATATCTTCAGCAGGTAAGTAATAACAATAAAGTCTTTGTTTCGGGCATAAAGCTCATATGATGTAACAATATCTGTATATGGGGTAGATACATAAAAATTACGTAATAAAATTACGGATCGTTGCCCACAATAGTGCATAGTCATTTTTTATTAGTGTCCACATGAACAGAAAGCCAGTGCTTAAAGATGGGACTGCTTATGTCGTCAAAGATAGGTACCAGTAATTTGTTACTGGAACGACGCAGGCCATGCCAAAACGACGACACACTGTGCCTTATTGTAGCAAAAAAGTCAGGGACCCCCACCTCAGCGGACATGCTCGACGCACTGCAGTACCTCGGGAGTCTCATAAAAGCCCGGTATGAATAAGTAATATCAAAGCAGATTTCTTGCGCACTAAACCGACTTAAAGAAGACAGCATCTAACCTAAGTCTAGAAGTATTTCATTAGTAAGAAATCAAGAAATGAACAGGGGTCTGATGCTTCCGCTAAAGGAGAAATAACACCAGCAAATGTCCCTTGCTGTACATAGAATTTTGAGTAACAAATTAAAGCCCAGATTTTCGTTGCATCAGTGCTCACTACTTTAAAACATTCGACAGTGAATTTATTGAAGTTGTCGCCGTCGGGAAAATTAATAGCATAGAAAATCTACCATAAGTATTGGTTTTTTATAGAGGTCTAGGGAGGTTTTTTATAGAGGTCTAGGAGGCAGGGCCATAACAGCGGTACTCAAAACTTTGAGTAACAAGACAAAGGATATTGCTGCTTCAATTTGACTTTAAGATACCAGACTTTTACCGTCTCACCTATCAAGAGTATCTTGATGAAATAAAGTTATTATATTATACGTATATTTAGTCTTTTTATTTAACATGATTGAACATACGGGTACGTACTTTCTTTAGTTCGTTCGATAACATCTTGTCCTCTATAAACAAAAGTGTGGAACTAAAGCTTTTGATTCTCATAAACGATTATGCTGAGTGGGTCAAGTAGAAATTTTCTTAGTGTATTACCAAGTAGTCCACCTTCGATCGACGATCTGATGGTCATCGGAGCTGGGAATGAGGACACAGCGATGCACTCTGACTCATAGGCCCTTGCCACTAAATTCAATTATTGGACTAACTGCATACATGAAATATAAAAACAGATGATCAGTTATAAATTAATAGTTTACGTACTGAAGTTTTTCAACCTAATTCGAGGAAACTAAATACAACAACATTGGTAGAATATCTTCTGTAGGGCGTGGGTTCAATCCCCACGCCTTCAATTCAATTCAATACCTTTTATGTTGTCGTTACTTACTTACTTACAAATTTACGTGACTACGCTATTAATAACTCTATCTATCTGTGTCGAATGAGCATAAAGAGCTAAATCATTTGAAGTGTAGTAACCAATAGAAATCTGTATAATATTAATACAGTTAGCTTCAGTTTGATTTTGAAGTAGATGATATTATTTTAATAGCAAAATAAATCGTGATACAAACAACAAACAACCGTGTACATTTCATTAAGTATCTGTGGAAGAAAATTTCCAGTTTAGAACAGTAAATCAGTGTACTAAACCATATATATGACCAAGCGATTAGGGCCTGAAATACCTAAACATTTTCCTTAAAATATTAGGTGCAAGAACAGGTACTGTCTACAGCCGAAGATATTCTCTATCGCATCGTCTGTCGGCGCTGCATCGACGTAATGTTAAATTTTGAAAGTTATACGTTTGTAGTTTTGTAGCAAAGAATAAGTAATAGTACCACGATGTTTTTTTTTCTTTTTGTTGATTCATTAATTGTACAAGTTTTTAAATTTTTATTTATTCTGTGTTACCGTAGGAACACGGTTTTAAATATACCGGTTTTGATCAAGTAATTTGTTAGCGAGTGACTTTGAAACTTTCAATGGTTGATTTCCAGAATCGTGTAATTTCGCAAGGTGCGATCTTCCAGCAAGTAAATAAGTTTATTTGCGTATATAAGTTAACATAGCCAGTATTTCTTGAAAATACACGAACTTCTTGTTATTTCAAAATTTTCTCATTCTTACTTAATTTCTAAATAAAATTTTCGTTTGTTGACCTCCGAGTCATATCCGAGCTATGCAAATGAAGGACAATTGGATCATTATCCTACGCACAAATATTATACTAATGTATATAAGAGGCGCGATGTAGGCAACATAGAGTGGAGCCGAAAGCAGAAATATAAGTTAAAAAACTTTTTTCTTATAAAAAAACAATTTAAGCTGCTTATAGTACATATTTGGTTGCTATGGGGAATAGATCTCCATTTTTCTAAAATAACAAAACTGTGAGTAGACCTTGTTTAAGGTTAAAAAAATATTTTTACTAAAATCTTGTAGTCGTACAATATGGAGAGGTTTATGGCAGTCTGGTTAGGAGACCGTCTGACTCCTCCGAATATGAAGGTACGAATTTATACGAATCGGCACGCACCTCTGTAATATCTAAGTTATGCGTGTACTGATACTAAAGCCAAGCTAACTTCAAAGTGTAAAGGAAAAAGCATAAGGAAGCCGGCATTTCTGAGAGTTCTTATTGTTTTCGAAGTAGTGTGAAATTTGTCAACTCAAACTTGGCTAGTGTGGTGACCTTACCCTTCTTATAATGAGAAAAGGCGCCCAACCGTTTTTAGAAGATCCGTTTTTAGTTCTCAGTAGTCTACTGCTAAACATAGGCCACTCCCAGAACACGCTCCTCAGTTCAATCTTCGGTTGTTCCCTTCTGGGCACCGCCAGCTACCCTAAGTAGTACCTTTACTATATCGAGTCTCAGATCGTTCTACGCTACACGAATCACGGTTTACACTCTATCCAGCGGTTATCGGTTTTGTGACAGAAATATCCAACCCACTGCCCCTTCAGCATGCTAATATGTTATGCCTGTTATATAGCAGACAGATAGCTCGCCGAGTGACTTTGAACTTATAAACCATTTTTACCGTAAGTGTTTTGCATCGTAGGTCATAACAGGTAGAACGCATTGGCAGACTTTTAGTTATAGTTTGAGGCGCAAGTTCAAGTTCAAGTCATTTAATCGCTAAGGTATGGTGATAAATTGACTCTATGTAGTTTCATTAATTCTTTTCAGGAAATACCTGTGTAAAAATATAGCTCTCAATCATAGTAAATCATATCTCAAACAATATGTTTTACAAAATCAGTTGTGATAAAATGTGTACCTAGAAATATTAATCAAAGATAAAAATATTGACAGGTAGGTGTCAACACCGTCTGTTACTAGGTCAGACAGTGTCACAAGTTTTTATTTATCAAGACTAGTGAAAAAGCAAAAAGAATTGGGGATAGCAGAAAGAGAAGTAACGCGTTAGAGAAGAAAATAATAATAGGTAGGCAAGTTTAGTTGTGCCCCGTGGTTTCGTCCGTAGTAACGATCCCACTGAAATCGTTTGTTTTTTCATGGTAAACACTGTTACCTTCCAACTTATGACCTTGGCTATGTTCCTTTTTAAACATATGATTTACTTTGCCTAAGCCTTAAAAAGGGCCCAGCTTGGGCCAACTGGGTAAGAGACAAAATCATCAACAAATGCTAAACTGGGAGTGTTTTTGGACGTGTTATTTGCGCATTTAAACATGATATATTTTTTTATAATTTCTACCTAGTTTTTATACAATTTTATATCTCAAGATATACAATTAATTTATTTTTTAAGTGCTATCCATATCTAAGTAACAATAATTACTTGCTGGCTATGCTCGACGATTTTACCCGGTTTTCCGAAATAGGAGAAAAGTTTCATGTTAACCCAGACCATAAGCTAATTTCTTCGCTTTATATTTTTAGCTAATTTATGGTGTAGATTTCAAAGAGGTTCTATCTATCTAATGTGATAGTGTTTTTTTTTGCTTTATTCCTTAGTCAGTATTTACTTTGTCGCTACGTTAATCCAATAAGTAGATCCCAATTGTATTATTTTCTTATTATTTTATTTCCTAATAATTAAGACTTAGCTATATCTCGCCTCGAGATACAAAATTGAGTTTCTCAGTTTGTAACTTATGTCACGTGAGTGTCCTCATTCATCAGTGAATTCGTTTCTAGCATTCTCTATTCTTGTAGCAGCTGTAGTTTTGTTTTTCGGCAGTTACAGATAGGATAGGAATCTGTGTCTCTATCATTTATTGTGCTCGTGATAATACAGTCATACTGACGATGGATTTAGAACAAACTGGCTATAACAATTCTTGTACGAGGAAGACTTTTTTATGTCATGAATATATTGATTGCAATTTTCAAGAAAACTAAGCAACGTTAGGTGAACGAGACGACTGATATAACACTTACATAGATTTTATTTTGTATGTACATACATATTAAGATCAAACTAAATTTCCTCTGTATTGTGTACAGTAAAAAAAAATTGTATAGTTAATAAGTTGACAAAAGTCCCAGGACCCCAGTGTAAATAATAACAAATACATTATAAAAACCATTTAAAACGACACAAATAGCAATGAAAATTATTCAGTCTGAAGTTTCGTCTACAAAACTGCTAATTCTGTAGATAAGGTATCATTTTTAAATAACTGGCCACCGCTTACACGTGGCTTCTTGATATTGTACATAATAATATATCGACTTTAGTTCCATGATAGTTTAAATTATAAGTCATTCGATTTATTTCGTCTCTAGCAAAAACGAAAATTAATTTAGTAATTTAAATGAATCTACAACTGTGCGCATTCTTAAATGAAATGGGACGCGGGCTTCGGACAAAGATAAGAAATCATGATTTCCATCTACAAAACACAAATCAAAAAAATATATACGATAATCTCTCATAATTACATACACTCGTAAATAATACGTACATACACTTGCATACTTCACTTCACACAACACACACACACACACACACACACATACGCACACAAGCACGCGCACATTATTCTTCTCCTGCACATTACATACATTTTAATCCTGCTCGAACTAACTTGAGAAAAACTTTACTCAGAAAAACACAAAATTAAACGTACAATACTTTATCGACAAAGGTGGGAATCACTAAACTTCACGACTCGGGACTCCACAGCGAAGAGAAGTTAGTTGGTAAGCTCTCATAGTATAATGTGTTAAATGCCTTGGCTATGAAATCCTGCATAAAACTCCTTAGTAATAAATAGTTTAAGTGCCTACTACCTTCGCTGTAGTATTGTTTTTTGCTCAAATATATAACTTTTTATTAACTTTTAAGATTGTATTGTCATAGAACAAAATTTGATAAGTAGGTACATATTATGAAATCTGCCTGGTTACATAGAATATAATTATTATTTATTAATTTCACTCGAAAATTACAGCAATGTACAACAAAATGTAAACAAAGAAGTCTATATAAACTTGACATTGGGAAATGCACAATGTATGCAGTCATGGTGCATTGCCAAATTTTCCTGAAACACTGACCTCTATCTACAAACTTCTAAAACGAAATAGTGTAGTTATTTAGTGATGAAATGTCACACGAACATTTTATTGTTCTTGGTTGTAATATACAACCAAGTGTACCTACATTGCTTATTTTCCGCATTTTCTGTTTGTTTTTTTTATCAATTATACAGAATCTAACTAAATACTGTAGCTACGTACGACATTTCGAGCAAAAGTCGCTTGTACAATCTGTGACTGTTTTGAGGAAACTGGCAACAAAAATGCTGTCTAGCCGTTTGGCTACATTGCGTTTTAATTGCCAGTTCCCTTGCGATTTCTAGCTGTTAGAAGAATTAAGGAAAAAGCGTTCTGATTTTTAACAACGTAGGATATTGCCTAAACTAAGCAAAGCTTGAAATATGATATCAAGACACTTAAAATAATATTTAAATACTTATTTATTTTTTATGTACCTACCTTCTTATAAAATATAACACCCTAGACTCTGAACAAACATCTATATTCATCACATAAATAAGTAATTATGTTCTGGATGGGAATCAAACCTACTCACGAAGTTCATGAAGCTACTACCAAATGAGCTATCAGGATAGTATACATTTTGTATCCCTACGTGTAATTAACGACTAATAAAATTTTAACTATGAACTACGCTATCAGATAAATAAAATTATTTACTAGAGCTACATAATGGTGCAGCGTGTCGGAAGTCATTATTCAAACTGTTATTTGGAGTAACTTACAATGTTAGGTGTTTTAATGTTATTATAAATCACTCTAATATTATAATAAATTGTGTAAATAAATTTTTCAAAATTCTATATTATGATAGAGATACTCTGTATAACGACCCATATGCAATTGAACTATGAACATGTATTATTAGTAACCGACAACACATTTGTCATAATTATGGAAAGTAACTTAAGTGTCGATCGTTATCGATTGAAGTTTTTGGAAGGCTCATGTTCTTTTATCTCGGATCGAACAATGGTCTTTATTATGTTTTCAGAAGAAATGTATCGAATCATTTATCTGGCCCGCGTTTCCTCTGTTATCGCTATTTTTGTGTCAGTCAGAGGGCGACAGTGGACGAGAACGGACGCTCGTCACTGCGCGACTATTCGATATTCAACTCTCGATACGAACTCGAGGAACAAAACGTGATTTTGAATTAAAGTGTTTACGAAACCGCTGAAAGACGTATTGGATTTAATTAGCCGGATTTTCACGAGCTACGGTGAGTGTCCGACGTGAACTGCGCTGTCGCGTGTTTTATTTTTATTCTTTTACAGCGTCTTATGTTTTATTTGTGTACAAGGTGAATTCTTTTATAGTTGCAATATTTACGCGTTGTTTGGTGCGCTTTTATTTAATACTATGCCACGCGTGGAACCGATTATAAACTTAGTTGTTGTCGGAAAACATGAGCAGCTCACACGGCGCCTATTCTTGGCACGAGTGCTTTGACATCCGATTTCATGAACATCGAATCTGACCTTCCGGAATTTAATGAAAACAAAGAAATAAGAGCATCTTGTTGAATAATTTGACTTTTAAATCTTATAAGAGTGTTAAGAGTAAACCGAAAGTGTGCAATAAAACAAAATGCAAGTCAAATTACATTTAATTTTAAATCACTGTATAAACACACTGCTTAGTCAGCTGTCGGCGGATGGAAGCAAAAAGCCCAAGACCGGGCTGAGTGACTTGTCTTGGGAGAGGCCTATATCCAGCAGTGGACTTCGATAGGCTGATGATGATGATGATGATATAATTTCTTTATCTTTCAGTTTTATAGAAAAATCTTTTAAATCTTAAAATGAGTAGCTGAAACAAAGATATCATTTTGTTATAAAAACGTTTCTATGTGACTTTTTTTAACGCATCCAATAAAAATTGTTCACTAGCGGATTTACAAGTAAGTACTCTTAAACAATGCGGGCGTACAGCCAATTGAATATTAAGAGGCCAATTACTCAATTGATAAACAAATAATAATAAGCTAAGTGACAAATAACATTTCAGAGAGCTCTATTAACATTTGACGTCCCCACGGTTTATGTACCAATTCGTATAATCACGTAACAAGTCAACCCAATTAAAACTTTAATGATTTGTATGCACACAAATTGTATTTGTAAATTACACAAAGAAGAATTTTCTTTGTTTTCCTAGTATTGATCAATTTTGTTGTTTAGATGGCAGCTTAATATGCACGGAGTTCATAAAATGTAACTTATCGAAGGTACTAACAGTATAGTAGTATTAGTAGTGTAGTAGAAGTGTTTCAGTTTAAAGGGTATTGCGGCTAACGAATAATACATGTTAAGACTAACCATCGAAAGTCTCAAAGTAATGAGCGCCAAAGCAGCGACGCCCAGCGACTTGGTTTTACTATTCAAAGTTTTGTGTACTGCTGCAATAGTCATGTCATGGGCATGCGTTATTTTTACCATCAGGAGATTTATTACTTTATTGCACACTTATAAAATAATATGAACAGAAGGAGGACTTAATGACATTATTTTTTTCTACCAGCCATCCCCACAGTGTATGTGATGTGATGTGATTGTAGACTCAGTAGCGCATCAAAACGAATATTTATGATTTTATTGATTGATTTTTTTCATTGATATCGGTCGTCTCATTATTTTCACATTTTAAAAAACAAGGTATTTAGCAACGCTTTTAATGGATTAGTTACTTAGTAAACCTAAACAATTTTAATGGTTTTCGCTTAAAAGCTATTTAGCAGTAAATTTTAATTGGTCCATTATTATCATTAGCCTCCTATGTACATTGTACATACACAGAGGAGAGATTAGGATTAGGTTTACGTTCACGTAAACCTCTGTTACAGAACGCTACAATACGCCACAGACTAGGTATATACATACATATATCAAATCACAATATCCATCTAGCGCAGTGATTCATAACCAGTGGTCCCTGAACGCACCCGAAGTGGTCCGCGAAACCATCATAAAATGTATGTATGAATACTCTGACTGTATGACTTTTTACTGCTCTGTTAGTTCATTGGATATTGTATCTGCTTCAATAATTGTAGGGCGTGGGTTCGATTCCCACTCAGGACAAACGACGAGCATGAATGTGTGTTCTGTGTCTGTGTGTTCTCTATCTATCTATACTATTATAAAGAGGAAAGATTTGATTGTTTGTTTGTATTGAATAGGCTCCGAAAAGATTCTTTCACCGTTGGGAAGCTACAGTATCCCCGGGTGACATAAGATACTTTTTTATCCCTGTATTCCCACGGGAATGGGAACTATGCGGGCGTCCGCTAGTGTTTTATAAGTATATATTAACAGAAAAAAGTATTTAAGTATTCCGTAGTACAAGCTTTGCTTAGTTTAGAGTCAGATGGCGCTGTGTGTAATGTCCTACGATATTTATTATTTATTTATCATTAGACAGGATGTGGTCAAACGCGAACCTAACATTAGTTAAAAAAATGCCTGTATTAAGAATCCCGACTCTTTTTTAACATGGAAACACCTCTGATTTGAAGTTGTGTATACTTTCATTTCATTTATTTCAAAAAACTACAATTATCGTTTAATTATCTTAATACGTGAGTGTGTGTGTTCTGACTTGTAATTGTCCTATTACCAATAAAATGATTATGATTATGATTATGTGTAAAATACAGCAACAAAATTTTATTGAGATCTACTTAACTATAACAAAATCAATAGGAACAAAATAAGAAACAACGACAAGCTTGAATATATAATATAATTGTGATATAAGATATCTAAGTACATGATTGTAACAAATATATATTATCTACTTGAAGAATAATGACATGCAATGCGCGCAGAGTTAATGACCTACAATAGGGACAACAATCAACAGCAATTTATAGACGATTGACTCATACCTACTCGTGTCGTATCGTAAGGGTTCTGCACACTAAAGCCGATGGCTTGGCGGCACATATTTGATTTTGAATCACGCCTTCATGATCATGACACACTGAAGCTGTAGACAAAACTCGCGAGATGTCGCCGCTTTCAGGGTGAAGAAACCAATGCTAATAAAATCGTATCGAGAGCTATCTCTCTTTATATTGACAGCCCTGTTGGTTCAGTGGTAGTATGTCTGCTTCGAGAGCTGAAGGGCGTGGGTTCGATTCCCACTCAGGACAAACGACGAGCATGAATGTGTGTTCTGTGTCTGTGTGTTCTCTATCTATCTATACTAGACAGCCCTGTTGGTTCATTGGTGGTGTGTCTGCTTCGAGAGCTGAAGGGCGTGGGTTCGATTCCCACTCGGGACTAACATTTGTGTGACTATCATCGATGTTTGTTCTGTGTCGGGGTGTACTGTATGTATTATAAGTATGTATTTACAAAAAAAAAAAGTATTTAAGTATTCTGTCAGCTGTCTGGTTCCCATAGTACAAGCTTTGCTTAGTTTGGGGCTAGATGGCGCTGTGTTAAATGTCCTCCTCCAATATATCTCTTTACAGCAGCTGCTCTTTAGGTTGGGATAGATGTTCTAGCGTTGAGACCGCGCTTAGGAAAACGTAGCATAGGATACGCGCAACTAACTAGTCGCTAAGCTGCATATTACGCGCAAAAACGTATTACTCGCGTATTACCGAACTTGCAGTCATACTCATGTTCACCATGTTCAGTGGGCGGCGCGCGGCGTCTGAATATTTGTAGGTAATCGTAGGTACCTATAATAATTATAAATAATCAGTGCGTGTTACCTAATGCGCACTATCCGAGTGCATTTGCGACTTAAAAATTGTAATTACTTTATTTTTGACGACGAAAACAGTGAATTGTAATTTCTTAATTGTTTTTTTTTGCCATGAAATCATTGCTAAACGTCGGTGTCAAATATGAATAAAGTATTGCTTAATTATTTTATTTATTTATAGATACTCTACTTTTAGCTGTAATGTAAATTAATTTAAAGCTTTATGTGCTAATGTAGTAAAAGGAACGAAATGCTCTCTTGAGGGTAAGATAAAATGCATTTCCATGACCATTGGAGCGGTACCCATAATTTTGAGTAACAAAACAATGTCCAGAGTATTGCTACTTTGACGCTCAATATTTTGAGGTATTCGATTCATATTCATTATATTGTTTTATGATTTTACAACACTTAAAATAAAGGTTGAGCACCTGTTGAGCACTCAAGAGTTAATATCTTTTGAATGCACTGACATCTATAGTGATAGATTAAGATACGTTGACCTACAATAATAAGTCCTTCAATGCTAACACTACTCTCATATAATTATGCTTACGTAGGAATTTCATTTCTACAAAGATAACAAATACGTATCCAAATGTAACATTTTCAAAATCATTTGACAGTAAAAATGTTGTAAGTAACATCTGTAAATTTTCTTTAAAAAATAGACGAAGTATTTTACTATGCAAACTGACGTGGTTTCAACACACTTATGTTTTACTAATGCTTGATTACTCACGTTTAATTACGTTGGATAGTCTACGGTTTCGGTCACTTCATGCTCGCGTTGTATTCTTCTTTGACTCCTTGAAGAAGGCCAAGGAAGAAGTAATGTGGCCGAAACCACATGTGGCTACAGCCGTAATCTCCGACGTAATTTAACGTAAGCGATCCCATATATGTAAATAAATAGAAAAAATTGCCAAAGTAATTTAATTTTTTTTAATTATCACCGGGATTCTACCGCGCACAAAATATTATATAATTAGTTTTGTTTATGTTAGTTTACTTCGACGTTTCGGTCAAGTTGCAATAGTTTCGTCTTACGTGCGAACATCTCGTTGAAAAAGAAGGTGTTGCGATGTCCTACTCTTCTTGTAAAATTAAGGTTTTCATCATGACACTCTACACTAACAACAAAAATAGACAAATAAATAAATATCGTAGTACATTTTATAGAGCGCCATATAGCCCCAAACTTGTACCATGGGAACCAGATAACTAATACAATACTTATGTACACTTTTTTGGGTATACATATTTATTTATAATGCGTACAGATATGTTAATTATCAATAAACAGGATATGTTCCCATAGTCCTCTCTGAAGATTCTTAGTAGCAACGTTAAGAATTTGCTAAAATTAACAAGAAACAAAAAACCCGACTGCTAATAAAGTAGCTATAACTAAAGAAAAAAACTTTTTAGACTAATTCATTATTCCTAATTTATTATAACTTCGATATATATATATATATATATATATATTTAATCATATACTATAGTTACTATATATAATACAAGATATACGCCAAAAACATAACCCTTCCTTTCAGCTTTGTCAGATTCTTCTATTAAGTACCTACTTTAAAAACTAAGACAAAGATTCACTAAGACGTTTATTCAGAAAAAGTGCAGTAAATTCTGGACAAAACAAGCTTAACTCTGTTTAATCCAAATTTCATTCTAGCCCACACACTCCAGTTAGCAGATAATACGGCTATTACAAACATTGTCCTATTTTACAAACAAGCTTACGGTACACGTTCATCGCCTGCGCTATTTTCACACAAAGATAAATCTACTTATATTACTTTTGTTATCATTTCAACCCACAAGTGACGATAAGGAAAGGTGAACGCAACACAAGTGCAGTATCCTTGGTAACAACTGAATCGATATTCTTTACAAATAAAATTAATGTAACAGTATCTCTATAACATGACCATTTAACTATAAAATTAGTTGGAGATGTTGCTAGTCCATCATTCAACCAATGAATGACAAAAAATATGTCGGTTTTCTTTTCTCTCACCGATCTACGGTGCTAATGCGTAACTATATCTATGTTTTAATGAAACTCGTCGTAGAGAACGGAAGAGACATCACTATAATATTTTTCTCCAGAAAATGCATGAGAAGTGGCCAAACTCGAATAAAGTTGCGCTGCAGGTGCAATACGATTAGTAATCAAGTGTCATAGGGTTACGTGTATCGTTTTACCGTTTTTCCGTACCGTTAGCCATAGAACTCTTTAAGTAATTACACAATATTATGTAGTTGTTATATACATTAAGTATTATGCTGAGGTGAGCCCCTATTTTGTAACTGTTTGTCTCTATTTGTTGTTATTTTTTGTATTGTTGCAAAATAAAATTATTTTCTTTCTTTCTTTCTTTCTTTCTTTAAGTTTCGGCAACCTAGTTGGGTGACCGTCTGACTTCCATTCTGGAGGTTATAGAATAACAAACGTTTTAGCAGATGCCATATCTTTCAATATTATTTTATGTTAAAATAATGAGACGCACGAAGCGCTCTCCTGATAGTAACATAATGCATGTTTATGACCATTTCAGCAACAACAACTTTGAGTACAAAAACAAGACATCGCTTCTTTAGCGCTTATTACTTTGAGACTTTAGATGGATTGTCTCAACTGCCCTGTTATTTCACTATGATACCTTCAACCCGGAACAGTAATGTTCACACACTACTGAGTGGCGGCAGAATATCTGGTACTACGGTGGTACCTACCTAAAAGACCTCCTAATAAGGTAATCTACCGCCAATAAATGATTGACATCGCACAGTTAACGTGAAATTATTTATTTGCTCATGTTCGACTTAGGTTTTATTTATTTTAACTAAAATAAATTACATTAATTAAATAAGTATGTCAAAATTATATGAATTGAAATATATAAATTAAAACTAGTTACTTGATTCAAGCTAAACATTGATGTCATTATGTAAAACTATGAAGTCTAAGAGTCTGATGTAATTCATATCAAAACCGACGTTCGACCTATTATCTCGGAAGATAAGACCTCGGAGAAGCGGTCGTGACATTATAAGTCAAACTTCTGTCACAGAACGATTGTAGGTGACAAAGAGTAATAAATTTTCGTTAATCTCTTTTCATGTAGAAAATGTTCGGAAAATAAAGCAATAATAATTCTTCTTGACAGCCCTGCTGGCTCATAGGTAATATATATCCTTTAAGAGCTGTACGGCGCGGGTTCAATTCCCATCCAGAACAAATAAATGTTTGTTCTGTGTCTGGGGGTTCTGTATTTATTTACAAAAAAATAGTACATACTTAAGTATTCTATCAGTTATCCAATTTCCATAGTACAAGATTTGCTTAGTTTGGAGCCAGATGGTGCTGTGTGTAAAGCCCGACGATATTTATTTATTTTATTTTCATTATTTTTGATGTCGCACTTTGTGTGTGTATAATTATAATTGGTAGTTGGTATAAGATAAATCTAGTAAAGTAAGTCTAAGTCACACAAAGTAAGTTTAAGTTAAATGTTCTTTTTTTAAGTCCTAGTCAGTGGTGACTTTCTAGAAGTTTCAAAGGAGTTTTGAAAGCAGCACGAAAAGTCATGTACCGCTTCTTTCTATCACTTTTCCATACCCGTGCTCTTTATGAATTATTTCTAAAAAAAACATAAGTTTTGGAAAATAATATAATGACACTACTTTTCAGTGTTTCCATCAAAACTATATTATTTTTAATTCAATTACAATTTTAGTCTCTTTGATCTACATTTTCAATTTGCTCTAAAGGTTTTATCCACCTTTAGTAAATATGTAGGTCAGGACTGGTAGGTATCACCTACTAACCTAGTGGTATAACATTAAGTTACTAAATATTTAGGCCACAATATCCGGTGTAGTAGCAAAATAAACACAGAAACATTTAACTCACTCGCCCTGATCATTTAAAATGTGCAATATACCTAATCTTAGGTGCAGATTAATAAATTCCTGCAATCATAACTAATATTATAAACGCGAATGTAAGTTGTTCGTTTATTTCGCATTTACGCGTGTAGCTAACGCGTAAAAGTGTAACAAATTAAATAAATCGATCATTATAAATATAATGATCGATTGTAATATTTTGTATACACGTTGTCAGGGGTACAGAAAAGGACCGAGACCTTTCATGCAATAAAAAAGTACTGTTCCCGAGGTATAGACAAACCGCGCACAAAAGCTAGTTCTATATAACTTACGTATATCTACGAGGTGTAATATTTCTACAACTAAATAGTTATCATAATTCGATATTGCCCAAGAATAACTGGCAGGTGTTCATATTGTGGCAGGTGTTCATATTGTGATACACATTATACTTATATATACTCGTATCTACTCTTAATTGTTTCAATTACAGATTCATTGCAATTCAGGAATGTATGGCACAACATAGTAGGTCATTACTGTGACTGCATCTGTAGATTCCTAAGTAGGTCTTATTTATGAAGATATAGGTATTACATGTATGTGATTTGTTCCATATATCTACCTAGTGTCGAGGGCCCGAAACTGTTGTGCAACTGTTTTTTTTTTAAAGTCTACTTTATTATCTATCTTTCAAGCAATAGCGGACATTTTAGCGTAGTCAGGTAAAGGGTCAGAAACTTGTATAGGCTACTTTATCTCAGAAAAATAAACAGATGCGTGTACTCAAACCTACTGATTTTTCGATAGTCCCAATAGTGAGTTTATATCTTATATGAGAGTGTGAGTTTATATGATGTCTCTACAATTTCTACAACGAGACGAATTTTTTCCCATTCGTCTCGTAGTCATATCATTAGATTTTTTGTGCTTACTATCTAACTACCTGACCTTCGTCGAAATTCCACTACCGCACATCCCGACACCGTTAAAAAGTTCATCCCTACATTTTGCACGTCTAGAAATTCTGTACCGTAAGATTTTGGCGCTCATACCTTCTGCGCATTTACAAGGTGTGGAATGTCCTGCGAAGACCTTTCCACCGAATTAAGATGAAGCTTCTGTAAAGGGCATCTATAAACATCTCTCTGGATTGGCAACGCATCGATAACGTTCCTAATTTTGCAGGTGTCCAAGAGGGTGACAGGCTGACCGCCTGACAGTTTACCGCTCTCAATTTAAAAAAATCTAGCAAGTCAAAATGTTGTCAAATTAAAATGAGTGTAAAACTGTTATACGATTTCTAATTTTGACGTTCGAGATCACTGAAATGGTTCTTATTGAATTGTCGGGTAAAAACAGCCCGCACAGCTTACAGTGCTTTCATATCGTAGTTACTGCTTCGTATTGGCAACATAAATATGTATACATGCTTACTTATCATATTTCATCAGTAAGAAGAGATATCAAACTTCACAAATACTTTTATATAAAAACAAGTTGCTACTGTTGCTAGCAGTGATACTCATATCTAAAAATAAAATTCAAAGACAAGATAACACAAAAAAATCATATTGTAAGCTATCATCAAATCACTTGTCAATACAATCTCCAAGATTCTATCTATATCAACAATCAATCGGAATCATACACACTTCTGCACTATAGTAGGACCTACAGAAAACATAATCGAAATAAATTATAGCCGTAGATAAAAATTGTAGGCACTCTCAATATGCTATAAATCTTATTATGCTATAATAACTCACGTGCATTCAATCTTATGTAATAGTCATCATGTTTTTCTTTTTGTTTCAGCTGGAGCCTTGTTTGCTCAGAAGATGGTTCGCATATTACGAAAAACCTATATATTCAACACAGAAGTCTTAAATCGCAGATAGGTTTCAAGATAATGGTCTACGACCAAAGATAACAATTCCCATATAAATAGTCCTCCCATCAATTTTCTTCCTCATTGCATTTCCAAACTTTATAGTAATAAGTAACTAACTTATTGTAAAACAGTGCCTCTATACAAAGGAAGTGATCGATGAGAAACTAATCACATATCTTAATGACAATATACGGAGAAATCATTATTTAGTATAGTTACCATAGAAAAAAGAAACAAAGGGTGATATTAAAATACTTCAGAGATAGTTTAAGATTTAGTTAAAAACTGGAAGAGTGCCAAAGTTTGAAGATGTCTAACGGAGTAACAAAGAGCTCGAAGAATGGGAAGGCCGGGAATGGCACGCATGTACCAGATTCCCCGGGAGCCTCTGTGAGCTTGGCGCCGCCACCTGACGGAGGTTGGGGTTGGATGGTGGTCTTCGCATCCTTCATGGTTCACATCATCAGTAAGTAATACTATTTCGTTGTATGTATTTCTCCTTCCGTTTATTTATCCGACCGGCCTAAGACGAGCATTTTTTTAATGGTTAACGGGAAGCGGAATTTCGGTCGTCCAGCCGCAAGATGGGTCGACGATATTGTCACCGTCGCGGGTCGAACCTGGACCAGATTGGCACAGGACCGAGGCAGATGGCATGTAAAGAGAGAGGCCTATACCCAGCACTGGGATAAAGAAGGCTGTGGATGATGATGATGATGATGAGGCTTGATGTTAAACCACAGCTCACCAGATGTTAGGTGACGGTGTGGTCGAAAATGGTAATGCACACCAAGCCTGGAATGGAACTAACTCTCAAGTGAGGCTGCCGGAACGCTTGATGCTTGGCGGCAGATTTTCAACTTGACATTGACATTGACATTGGTGGCATGATGTTTCTTTATTCATGTTATGTAGGAATGCGTTTGTCAGTCTTTATTATCAGTTACTGTTTCATCGGCAATTTTGGTTAAAATATTTTCTATTGAAATCCAAAGTATAGTTTGTATGAATTCAAAATCTATTAGAACGTAAAAAATAACAGACACACAAACGTACATATTTTACTGTGTATTTTATATTGTGGTACTGTTATATTTAATTACTCGTCATTATATTCAAAACGCATAACATAAAAATAATTAATCGGAATTGAATAATTTTCCTGCTAATTTAGCCTATTTCGAAAAAGGTGTATAACCTTAAAAACCTTAAATAACCTTAGATTTGTCCTTACTTTCATATGAGATTTTCTTTTATACGTTACTGCGTCGAAGCCAAAATAGGAAGATTATGTGTTTGACCTGTAAGTATGTACATATTATGTACACGTACGTCCGTTCCTATTAAAAATAATTTAATTCAAGCAACATGGACCATATAAAACAAAAATTACAATGACATACCATATAATAACAATATACTATAGTACACACTACAAAACAAAACAAATATTTGATAACACCAAAGTTACAAGTAAACTATGTTTATGTTCCGTCGTAACTGCGAAATGGCTGAGCCGATTTTGATAAAATTAAAGTCGTCTTTATGGCACGAGCGTCATAAAGTATTTAAAAATTTGAAAAATGTGATTTTACCGTATTCGGTTACGGTTTTTTTACTTTTTAGCTTGTTACAGCTACAAAGATTTTAAACCACAAACCATTACAGCTTTTGAGCCTTCCAGAATTTCAGACCGTGTTCATAAAACATACTTTTATGATGAAAGATATCGTAACTTTGTTGCCGAGATTTAATCAAGCTTCATTGTTTGTTAACGACAAATATACTAATTGATAGGGGAAACAAACAAAATTCAACAAATATGTTTACTTGTATTAAATATGTGACTAGACTAGACGAAGCGAAGAAGAAATGAGGTTATTTTAATTCTCATTTCTGTTTTTTATTTATTTAAAAGTAATGATAAGAGCAAGACACTTTCCTGATGGTAAGACATAACGTAGGTCCATGACGTTCGCAGAAACAAATGAGGGGCTCCTCACGTGTCCCTCTGATCAGCTGAGGGCACTGTGAAGGAGCAGGCTCGTTTCGGGCTGTTGAGGGGCGATTGGGTGGTAGCCTCATCAAGAGCTTTTCTTGAGGGGGCTCCCACCTGACGCAGATGGGTGTGTTGGTGGTCGGGTCGCTTCTGGTGGGCAAACGGCGGGATCTTGCGAAGAATGCGCGTCTGGGTGGCCTGAAGTTGCTCGCCATGGGTTTTGCCATTCGGGATCGCCGTATCTGGAGCGAGAGGACGCTAGCTGTGCGGCGATCTACATGGGCTCGTGGTGGTGGCCTAGGGCTACTCACGGCGTGGTTTTCTTTGTGGGGCCGTGCTGAGAGCCATGCTGGAGCGACTCTGACGGGAGGGGGCTGCGGGACGGGAGGAGTGCCGGTGTTGCGGGCGATGCCCATTCCCAGCGGCCAAAGTGGCAGGCGGCGGGGCCACTCATCTGACCCGTCGCATGGAGACCACGGGCGTGCAGACGTGGGGCCGTCTGACGTTCTTTTCGGTGGTGGTTTCCGAGGTGGATGACGATGTGTCTGGTGTTCCGACACATCGTCTTCGTGGCAAGGGAGCCTGGGCTCCGAGGTGGTGTCCGAGAGGACAAGCGCTGTCGAGGCCGCGGTAGAGTGCGAAAGCGTGCCCGCAGCCTCGACACAAAGCGCCGAGGTGGAACACTCCAGGGTTTTTAGTGGGTAGGCCGTCATTAGGACGGAGAGTCCCACATAACCACCGTGCCCGCCCCAGGGCCGGTGGTATACACAAAGTATTTTCCCTGGACAAAAAAAAAAAAAAAAAAAAAAAAGGTCCATGACGTTAGTCTCAATAGCCCTGTAATTTAGCTGACTATATTAACCTTCAAACCGGAACACAGTAATGTTTACACATTATTGATTCAGGGCAGAATATCTGGTACTGTGTACCAGACCTTCCTAGCTGATCTCATGCTAAAGAGATCTATCTACCACTAAGTAAAATGTATAGGTCAAAATACATTAACATTATCCGGGTTAAAAAAATTAAATGCGTCCAATATAAATTATGTTATTTGTAAATATTAGCAATTAAGGCTGAGATAATTAAAAAATACTAAAGTCAAATAATCGATGAGTGAAATAATTCTTACGATAATTCAAACAAGTGGAAAAGTAAAAACAACTTAATACTTTAGTGAATAAGGAATTTTAGTTTTATTCCAAAGATAGTTTGACGCACTTGATTTTTTTTTAAATTTATACATTTATTATAAATACATGACAATCATCTAAATAGATTTTGTGATTATTATTGTCAATTTTGACCGAGTATAACTGAGGTTTTAAAGCAAACATATTTATCTTTTTAGGTAAGTACGCCAAAAGGAATTTCATTACTTGCCTATCAGGCCAGCTTTTGAGATCGAAATCCTATAGATCTCGTTGTACTTTTTGGAAAATTGACCTCAAAGATATTTAACAACTGCAAAATTAGAACTAATCATGTCAGAGCTAGATAAGTGCGCAGATAAGATGAAAGAGCTGTGTTATTCATAGCAAATTAGTAGTTTTTCACCTCATCCGGTGGCCTTCTTCAAGGAGTCAAAGCAGAGTACAAGGCGCGCGCGCGGCCTCTTCTTATTCATAGTGAAAATAGAAAACACGTTAAAAAATTCGACTCCTCCCAATTGTTACTGAGATATGACGTAACACTATCCATCAGCCTAAGTTAGTAGTAACATTAACGTAACTTACCTTCCGTATCGTAATTACGATTAGAAACATCTAAAACATCACAAACTTTACAGAGTAAATAAACCCTTGAAACTAAATGGGACATCAAATAAAGTGGCAAAGTTCGTTTCGCACAGACCTGTCGAGTTGTTACTTGATCCCTTTGCTTTGGTCCCTTCCATAACGGATTCTGTTTTCGTCTGACTTATATTTATCACCATGTTACTCATGCCGTTTCACGGAGATAACAAACGTAGCTAAAACGTAGAAAAGATGCAAATGTAAATTCTTTTATCGTTGTTTTCTCAGCGTTTCGAACAAACCATCGCATAGTATTTACATTGCTGATAGCGTGAAGTTGGTAAAGCAATGTAGTTGTAGCTAGTTTAATTTAAAAATGTTTATGCTGTCTTTAAGTTATTTCACACATGATTGCATGTGTAGTGAAAGGTAGCGTTTAGCCTCACAAGTCTTGTTATTCAATAAAAGATTCGCGGAATCACTCATGCCTGGGATAAGTATCGTAACACAGCGGGAATCCGTGAATCTCGCGTGACAGGGAAACGACGGCCTCTAGGGGAACTTACGTCATCTCCGGTCAAGGTAATATGTGTCCCTTATCGCATCGGATCAGCGACGCTTTATCAACTGTCTGCTATTTTCAGAAAATCTTTTCATACCGAAGATCATGATTAACATGCTGTAGGTAGTAAAATGCTTTCACAATAAAATATTTTAGCAAGAGTCGTTAGTATTATAAATTACTAGGGACGCCTCGCGGTTTCACCTGCGTAGTTCTCGTAGGAATGCAGAGATAAAAAGTGGCCTATGCCACGTGATAGTGTAGCTTCCCGACGGTGAACGAATTTTTGAAATCGGTCCAGTAATTTTTAAGTTTATTCGTTACATACAAAAACACAAAACTTTCCTCTTTATGATATTAGTATAGATTTGGAGCTTCACAAATGTTTTTAGTAAAGAACATTGTTTAATGAGGTGTATTTAGAACTACCCATCTACTTAAATTACCTAACAAAGTAAACAAGTTAAGAACACTGGTAAATTCCAATCAAAAAATTACTTATTACATACAAAATACTATCACGTGATTCATTACCAGCGTGTTTATTAAAATTTACTTAATAGATTTGTAGCGTAGTTGGTACGAACGTAATGCTTAATAAAGTTTATCAGCCAAACACAGAAATCTGCAATAACTGAGCTTTTGCTCGAATCGGGACCCGGTCATTGGATTTAGCTCCATGACCCGAAAGTCGTCCCCACTGAACGACATTATTATTCACAAATGGTTCAAGAAGCGGTTGAAATCAAAATACATCGCAATTTCAACCGGGAAGTGGGATTTAGGTTGTCGGCGTAGTGAAATCCGGTTATAGGCAAGTACTCGTATCGTAGTGTAGTTTCAGAACGGTCAGCTGATCAATACAGCTAATATAGTGTGCTGTGGTTACAACCTTATGGTTTCATAAGACCAAAATGAAGATCGCAACAGCCTCATTTTTTCATCCAGGCGGCCCGCACTTTCCTGTCAACTCGTGATCACAGCTATTACTTTATGGCCGAAACGTCATAGACAAAATGCATTTTTTTTTCTTTTTTTTTTAATGTAAAAAGTAATTTGACGAACGAGACGCTCTCCTGATGGTAAGAGATAACACCTGCCCATGACCATTGCAGCGATACATAGAACTTTGAGTAACAAAACAAAGTCGAGGGCATCACTGCTTTGGCTCTCATTACTTTGAGACTTTCGATGGTTAGTCTCAATAGCCCAGTAATTTCGCTAGCTGCAGTACCCTTCGAACCGGAACACAGTAATGTTTTCACACTACTGCTTAGTGGCAGAATAACTGGTACTGCGGTGGTACCTACCTAGACGACCTCCTGCTATGGCGATCTACCACCAAGAAATGACATTATCATAGTATTTATGTCATAGCATTTTGTGCGCAATTAAGACCCGATGATAAACAAGACGCGAAAGTTTAAAGAACACACAGAGATGGGGAAATAATGCCTGCTCATCATCATTGCAGCGGTACTCGAAATGTAACGAAACAAAGTACAGAACATCGCTGTTCCGACGCTCATTACTTTGAGACATTTGATCGAATAAAGATTATCACACGATACAGTTGCATATGTATATAGACATACGTACAACTAAATATAAAAATAGGCATCTGTATTTAGTATGTGAATCAAAATATAACTGGCAACTTGCCATGATCTGAAATCGCGTGTGGTGACGCCCACTTATCGCAATTATTAATAATAATGAAACAAATACGTGGCACACGATAACCAAAAACAAATTGCGCCCAGATTCATTGATAACTCTTTACTAATTGCTTATATTTACAAGAAAACGGATACGTTAATAAACATAATAAAGATGATAATGCCTCATGATAATTTGTTCCTAAATCATAATATTGTTGTATGATAAATGGTTCGGACTATTTCGTAATGTTGCAGCCCATTTGTTTTTTGTCCATCAAAAGTCGTTTTGTATTCTTTATAGCAATGGCATGTAAAGATGGTCATTTTGTGACAGTCATGTCATGTAGTTATATGTACACGATCATTAACAATATCACCTTAACCTTCATTTCTTTACAAGGTTCGCCCTGCGGATTTACATTATTTATTTATATATTTACCTACTTTACAGGAATCGTAAATTCTTTCGACATAAGAAGTAGCCTTTTAGTCATTTCAAAATATAAGCGGTATCTACTTCAAATTACACTAACAATGTATACACTAACTTAAATTAACAATGTATAACTAGATAGTGGGCACATCTTTGAGCCCTTTTGGGTTTAAAACTTTGGGGACCGTGGGAATCGGGTGCAAAGAAAATATTCAAAGAGTTGTCATCTCGTCTGATCGACGCCACACGTAACCAAAACGCTGGCCTCTATTTTGCCAAACGTTTGAGTAACGCGGCAATGTGACCGGCATTTTGGGAACTATTCCCATTGATAGCCTTTTAGATTAGTTCATTTAAATTTGGTTTTTCTGTAGTAGGTACGTATGTCATATTTAATTTGTACATAGTTTTATTTTCTTTCTTGCAAATTTATAAAAGTTGGCAGACTTTATCTCTCACCATCAGAAGACACTCGTTAGTTACATTATACCCGTCTTCAAAGTTTCAAACAATTTGTCACTGGTGTTTTGTTGATTACGAAATTTAAAATGCGCAGATTAATGTTGACTAAAAGACAGAAATTATACAAATTATAGGTTACATTTAAGTAGTTACTAAAATGCTTGCCTAATCGCAATTCGATATCGCTTTGTTCTCTACTAATATACCATGAACGTAAATAATAGCAAGTGACACGGTTTATTATCTCTTTTGTCGTTATTGCTTCCTCATTTTATAAATAACATATTCTATACAAATTTCTGCGATTAAACTATTTTAAAACTTCGACAAGTGCCCCGCGGTGTCACCCGCTATTTCCGGGATAAAGTAAACGAAAATGAAAATAAATAACTATCTGCATTCTAAATTTCATCCAAATCTATTAAGCCATTACGGCGCGAAAAAGTTATACTTAATTAATAAACAATTTTAATTAACAAAAAAAGGAATTATAAACCCCATTAATCATTTTACACCGGTCTTGAGATTGTCTTTTTTCTTTTTTTTTACTACAAATAGGCTTGGCGAAAATGCGTCTACGGTGGAGCACGCTTGCCTAGAAGAAACCGATTCACTCGCGACTTGAAAGCACCCAGTTTGTATCTATCAGGGAACACCCACTGCATGTGCACCCACACACATGTCTTGCTTTTAATTGCCCTAGAACTCTTCAAATTTTACGATTGTGGGTCTTTGTCTTTCAAGTTATAATTACCTGCTATATGTTTATAATATTACCATCCTATCGACGACACTATCATTTTCCAAAAAAACGGTGCAAAGAAGTAACAAACAGACAAAGTTTAATGTTTTGTACGCTTGTTTGTTAGTATTTCATGCGCTGCTATACCGTTCATCTGATTGCGATGAAACTTGGTCAACTTATTGCTTGCACTTGCACGGAGGTTATAAAAATAGTACAATTGTTTTATTTTACGGCATCAAAGCGCTTGGTACCAGCTAGTTTGTATGATAAAAAAGGGTAAGGAAAAAGCATTCCCGCATCGCACAATTGGAATTCTCCATTTTTCTCTCCAAATTAGCGACTGTGATAAAATAATGTTTTTATTTTTGTAGCGACGATAGTTCAGTGGTTAACGCGGTCGGTTCGCACGCAGAAGGAAATTAAATTACTTTTGCATTAGCAAAATAACGTTTGTCTAACCGTTCTTCATATCGCAGTTACATATCAGTGCACATGTAAGTACATATGACTTTACTGTCATCGTATTTTATCACCGCAGCAGGCAATGGGAGACGACCTCTGCCCTGAGCGATCTATTTATGAAAACAATAATTTATTATAGAACAATGACATTGCTGTTATTTATGAAACTAATTACGCATAAACAAAGATTTTACTTGATTCTATGTTTAACCGCTTGTCGTGTTCCGTTCGTAATAAGATTTGGTAGTTATGCTTTAATGAATATCTCATACAGCGACTTTTAACCTCAAACTAAGCAATGCTTGTGCTATGGGAACTAGATAACTGATAAAGTAATTATGTTTTTTAAATACATATAGAACACCTAGACACAGCACAAACATTTTTTTATACATAAATATTTGTTCTGGTGGGAATCAAACACCCTACAGTTCATAAAACAGATATTCTACAAAATGAGTTAACAGTGCAGTCATCTCAAAAATACCACGAAAATGCTCTCAGATGATTTTATAAAAATAATTCTTGGACCAGTAACCCAATCTGCCAAGTGTCATGACACGGAAAACCTGATTTAAGAGCAACCTTCTGCGTGGATTCTTAGATGGGAAAACTTAAGACATCGATTACGGACTTTTTGACAGCCCTGTTGGCTCATTGGTAGCATATCTGCTTCAAGAAGAGCTATAGGGCGTGGGTTCAATTCCCACCCGGGACAAGCAATTTGTGGTATAAACAAATGTTTGTTCTGTGTCTGGGTGTTCTGTATTTATTATAAGTGTGTATTTACAAAAAAAATATATATATTAAGTATTCTATCAGTTATCTGACCTCCATAGTACAAGCTTTGCTTAGTTTGGGGTCAGATGGCGCAGTGTGTAATGTCCTACGATATTTATTTATACATTTAAGGGTAACAAACTTAACCCCAAATACAAAATATCGTATATTAGGTTGTCACTTTCTTCCGAACAACGGCCAGTGTCTACAAAAATAAGTAAATTGAATCAGAAGAAAGCTTTCAAATGTGAATAATTCCTAAGAGATTCCGTAACTGTATTCTGCAGAGGTTGCTCGCGTGACAGGAGCCCATTTGCGAAAGGGGAATTTGTCGACTCACAAAGGTCGAAACCGGGTCTCCCTTTACCGCTCCGACCTAACAATATACATATATAATTAGAATCGGTTTAACATAACAGTAAAAAAAAAATTTTGTATCTCTTGCAAGTAATTTTAGTGGCATTGGCAAACTGGTCAAATGGGTTGATAATATCGATGGAATTACATGAAACAGACTATATTAGTAATTAGGTGAGCTTCT
Organism: Biston betularia; assembly: GCA_905404145.2. Taxonomy (NCBI): domain Eukaryota; kingdom Metazoa; phylum Arthropoda; class Insecta; order Lepidoptera; family Geometridae; genus Biston; species Biston betularia. Next base: position 4,685,751 of record FR989863.1, read on the forward strand.
TAATGCTCACGAAAAAGCTACTATATGCTTTACTTTGACAGCCCTGTTGGCTCATTTGGTAGCATGTCTGCTTCAAGAGCTGTGGGGCGTGGGTTCGATTCCCACCCAGGACAAGCATTTTGTGATACAAAAACAAATGTTTGTTCTGTGTCTGGGTGTACTGTATGTATTATAAGTATGTATTTACAAAAAAAAAAAAGTATTTAAGTATTCTATCAGTTATCTGACTCCCATAGTACAAGCTTTGCTTAGTTTGGGGTCAGATGGCGCTGTGTGTAATGTCCTGCGATATTTATTTATTTATTTTTATTCTAAAGTTCGCATTCGCGTAGATTTGTGTGACAATTAAATAAATAAGTATAAATATCACAGGACATTACACACAGCGCTATCTGACCCCAAACTAAGCAGAGCTTGTGTGATGAAAGTCAGATAACTGATAGAATGCTTAAATAGTTTTTTTTTTTTTGTAAATACATACAGTACACCCAGACACAGAACAAACATTTGTTTACATCACAAAATGCTTGTTCTGGGTGGGAAGCGAACCCACGCCCTTCGGCTCTTGAAGCAAGCATACTACCAATGAACCAACAGGGCTGTCATGCATACACATGTGTATGGGCAACAGTGTCTTGTTACCAAAAAAAATCGCATCATGCATTCCTGTGGTCCAATTCGTTATTATTAGGTAATCATAAACTGTGAGGTGGAATTTTTTTACCTTCACTCCTATTTTTTACCTACGACGGAACAGAGACGGTATATGCGTTTGGGGTGAGAGTATGATTGTTTTGTGCAAATCCACGTTGCCATTTTTCTTCAAAACTACTCCGATTTTGATGCAGTTTTTTGGTCTAACTTGACCGGACTAATAAGTTTATGCAACTTTTTATAACATCATTTATTTATTTAATAATAACGGCATAGTCCACGAGAGTACTATCTGACCGTGTTATCGATAATTACATTTATTACTTATATTACTTTATTGCATAATCTGATAACTAATGTGTAAATACGATAAGGCACAGTGGCTTATTGTGATTTTTAGTGTACATAAAGATATGAAACAAACACAGATACCTCCTGAGAAAACATAGCTTATCATAATCAATTTATTACAGGCATTAAACGTGATGAGATACGGTAATATTGCTATTTTGTATGCACTTTTTTGAATATCAATAATTACCCTTACTTTTCTGTAATATTATTTAGGACTCTTCAGCGTGTCTATTTTTCCCGGCCTTGTGGCATTTTTGTCACTATGTGTCTGATCAACGTGTTGAAGGTCTGTCCAGTCGCTTTCTATTCCGCTATCACCTTTATTTTTGTTACAAATACACTTGTTTATAATTTTAGTTTTATATTTTCCTGTGGAGATGCCTTGGGCATCTCCACTTGAGTCTCGTAATCCGTTTATCCTTATCTAAATTCTAATTGACTGCCTTGTTAGTTCATTTAATCATAGCTCTGCTTCCTGAGCTTTGAGGCGTGGGTTCTATGCCAACCCAGAACAAACATATTAAGTAGGTATTACATAAGTTATAGACAGTATTTCATAACTTTTCTAGTTCTCATAGTACACGCTTTGCTTAATTAGAGGCTAGAGGGTGCTGTGTAAAATGTCCTCCAATTGTGTATTTTAACTCGCGATCTGCCCCGACTTAGCTATTTTTGATGCGATCGCTATCAAACTTCACAGGATCATTTACAAGATTCACTAGGCTAATCCTAAGATCGTCTTAAAATTTTATCAAAATCGGTTTTCTCGATTTTGAAATCCATTGTTAACATTATATATTATGTAGCTTTATAAGAATTTTTCGCTGAGTACCTTTTCCGAATAAATAGTAGATTGGTCTGAAAATTTTCCATCATTCGTTTTCTGGTCTTCCATATTGCCTATGTCGATACGATAAGGCACGCCCTTTGGACATATATCATCAATCAAAATGAGAGATTGATTCTGTGAAACATTTACATATTACTGCCAAATGCATATCAATCGCCGAGTTCCATTTGGTTGGAAAAATTTGACTCAAAGTTGCTTTTGCGGGTTTTTCAGACCATTTTGTTTGACTTCATAGGGCATTAATTTTGCCTGTTCTATATAATATTAACCTACAGTAAGTTGTGCTAATTCAAAAAGAAAATTGTTAGAATCGAATATTTTAAAACTCTTAAATCGATGTGTAATCAATTTAAAAGTACCAAAAACTAATAAATAGATGGATATACACAAACATAACTAAGCTATAAGTGTTTATAATTCCTTGAAAAAACTTGAATTTGTACTAAATATACAGTTAAAAATTTATTTTACGTCTAAGTTGGTCAACCTGACCGCAATAAATTCACCCGCGTTCTCGAAATTTTTTTTAAATTACATGACTGCCTAAAAAAGGAGTGTACTTAATGTTTTCAGAGTTCATTTATATAAGTTACTTTATTCCACCATAACTTTTTAATGCCTCAACAGATTTAGATGTATGGGGTATTGTTAGAATCCTTACACCAACAAAAAAAAAACATTTATTCGTCGTCAGTCGTGTTTTTTTTTTAATTATGCTTGTTTTGTAACAATCAACTCTGCGACTAGTGGAAATTTGTACAGTCCGAGAAAAAAAACGGGTTGGTACAAAAATTTTGCTCGGAATAACGCATGAATGAAATTTCTTTATGACTTGCGAATTGCCATTACTTTGCCAATATTTTATTATTTATGCAAGTATTAATAAGAAGGATCGCGTTTTTGGTACTTACAAAACACGCGAGCATAGATTTTTCAGCCTTTTAAGTCACTACATTGTTGTGTTAAAATAGTGCCCTAGCAAGAGAGACAATTGTATTCAAGCGTAAAGTAAATAAAAGATAAAATTATGAGAACACTGATAACATAATACACGAGAAGTTTCAGCGAGCATAGCAAAATCTTGCTGAAACTTTCTCATCCAACATGCATTATCTAGCGAAGATAATTGAACTTCTTTGGAAGGGAATATTCGCTGCACGTTCAACATGCTTAACAGACAATGTTGTACGAAAATTAATAAAGTTATAACGTTTTTATTACTCAATAGCGAACGCCTCGCGGTTTCACCCGCGTAGTTCCCGTTCCCGTGGGAATACAGGGATAAAAAGTAGCCTATGTCACCCGGGGATAGTGTAGCTTCCCAAGTGTGAAGGATTTTTGAAATCGGTCCAGTAGTTTCGGAGCCTATTCAATACAAACAAACAATCAAATCTTTCCTCTTTATAATAATAGTATAGATAGATTAATGCTAAGTTTGTAGCGGCTTGAGCTTGATCTTGTTGCCGAGTTTTAGTATAATTATAATGTTGAACAACTAAGTACCCAGTATGAACATACTGAGTTTTAAGCTTCCAACTAAAAGGCTAAACTTCGTAGGGATATAATAACTAGGTAGTAGGTACAAATAAATTGACAGAAAGAAATTCCTTTTCAAAACAAACATAACGAAAAATTCGCATTACATACCAATGACGTACCAATCAGACTACAAACAAAGTCTTCAAATTACATTTAACGTCACTTTTATAAACGTAGCAATTCTTTCTTTATAACTGAGGCACTCGTACATATGTAGCCTAGGCGTAATAAAATTACACACGGTAATAAAACTCTTGTTTTTTGATTTTCATTTATGTTTGTACAACGCTTATATGTATTCTCAAGGAGATTGTTGTTAATTCTTATGTTATCTGTACTTTTTTCTATTTTTAGTTTTAAATGAGTTTCTATCTATCTATTGTAAAGAAAGAAAGAACATCTGTGTATTGAACGTCAAACTTCTTCTTTCATGTCGACGCGCGCAACTATTGTAGTCAGCAGGTCTTTGTTTTCAGCCTTAGGTGTTCTAGTGCCTTTTCTGCATTGTTATTTTCTGTATGGTACGAAGGTATACATGTCTGTCATGTCATGTTAGCTTACTTTATCGGAAATTTTTACTTTGTTCACTTAATACTATTATAAAAAATAAAGTGTACAGATTTATTTGGGGCTGATTAATACGCTTTCTTACACTTTTTAGTGTAAAAAAGTTTCTCCTATCAGCTTGCTTCCCTATTTTAAGTAAATAATAAAATGTCTCTTTTCTGAGTGTGGGCCTTTTCTTATTGTGAGAAACATATTATATTAAAACTAATTGACAGCTCTGTTAGCTCATTGGTAGTATATATCTGCTTTGAGAGCTGTAGTGGGTTCGTGTCCCATCACATTTTTGTGGTATGTATTTAAAAAAAAATGTATTCTATCAGTTATCCGACTTCCATAGAACAAGCTTTGCTTAGTTTGATGTCAGATGGGACTGTGTCTAATGTCCTACGACATTTATTTATTTTTTATAAAAATTCCACTACGCGGCTCAGGCGCGAGTCATACATCTCCAAGAGTATTAAGAACTCTCAAGTTTCCTCACGATATTTTCCTCCACCGTATGAAGTTACCGGCATTTAACTCACTAAAGACAGAGATGCTGCCGAACCCAGAACCTATAGATTTGAAAATAAGTTTATTTATTTACATACGATGAAAATGTAATTAGTCGTGCTTTAGGTATGAGTTAGTTTATTACTTCGAAATATGACTGTATTTTACAGCGTAGCGTAGCTTACTATAAACTGAGATTAGGTACATTTATCACATAAAATGTGGCTGAGTTCAATGCCGCGTCGGAAGTGACGTAAGTTTTCAGTTATGATGCTACATTAGATGTTTTGAATGTATATTTAAAGTCAAATATGTATAGTGAACTTAAAAATGACGAAATGTTGAAATGTGCAAGTGTGATAGAGCGCGTTTGTAAGAAGTATCAGTCATATAATGACAAATCTTGGTCACGTCTTATTTTTCATGTTTGATTTTATACAGTTAATTAAATGCGATAAAAAATCCTTTTTTTTTTAAATCGCCTTGTTTTTTTTAAATAGAATTATTCACACTGTTTCTGTCAAAACTATATAAAATAGTAAAAGTTTGATGCTATTCAAATTTTTAATATAACTATAGGTACTTTATCATACAAACTTTCATTGTTTTCAATAACAATAAAGTCAGTTAAAAATAACCGATGTGTGCAAGACACTTTTAATTAAATGATTAAACTTTGATAAGTACTTAATAACTTTTCCTTATAATAAATCTCTTTTACATATTTGTTTACAGCCGATGGCATGACGTATTCGTTCGGCGTGTTCTACACCGAGTTCCTGTCTTACTTCCGCGAGAGCAAAAGCAAAACTGCCTGGATTGTCTCCATTTTGGTGGGAGTCACACTTTCCTCAGGTACGATCTACAAATATGGTACAAAGTACAAATTTTTTACATTGTAGACTGCTTGAACTAGAGCTACGTGTGATGTAGTGTAATGGTTAGCACGGTCGGTTCACACGCCAAAAGGCGTGGGTTCAAACCCTAACAATGAGCTTGAGCTTCCGGTGAAAGAAAACATCGTGAAGAAACCATAACGTGGTGGTAACGTGGTACTTTCCAAGTACTCGACTGGCTAGCTACTCACTCAAGTAGAAAATCTGCCGCCAAGCCCTTAAAGATGTGATCCGGCAGTTTTACTTGAGAGCCAGTTCCATTCCAGGTTAGGTGTGTTTACCATCTTCGACCTAAACCTTAACATCAGCTAAGCTGTGATCAAAGATCCAGCCTGTCAGTAGCCAGACATCATAAAAAAAACGTACTGTGAACAAACGATAATACTCCTTTTTAATAAGCGTCTATGAAATGCATATTTCGTGTTCCCACAACGCGGGCTTTTATCGAGGGACACAGCTAATATAAAATTATCCACTCGCGTAATAAACGGTAATTAATAAACAAATCGAGTTATTCCAAGGCTTGTGGTATCTAAGCGGTTTCCTCTAAGGAGAAATATCAGAAATATTTTATATATTCAAACGTATAGTTTCAAGAACGGCTGACACGAGTAAGATAAAATATTTTTTAATAAAAGCTAGCAGCCTCTACCGCCTTCTCCGGTAATCAAATTCATGCAAATAAGATCAAGGTCCCCTCAGTCTTCGAGCTTTGCCTGCATAGATTACAAAATAATATATTAGATAGACATAACATCGACATAAAAATAAACATAATATCATGTACTTGATCACACGTAACCATATTTAGAATAAATGCATAGATTCTAATCTAATAAAAACCCTTTTTTTTTGTATGCTTAGACTACATATTTTGACGTTGAGCTTTGATTGTGTACACTTTAATTGTTTTTTGTAACAAAAACCAACAATAGTTATAAACCTTCCTCTTGAATCATTCTATCTATTAATGCAAACTGTATTAAAATCCGTTGCGTAGTTTAAAATGTCTAAGCGTACAGACGGCGGGAAACGACTTTGTTTTACGTTATGTAGGGATGTCAATAAAATTATTAGTTGTTAAATAAAATAAAAATCTAGTAATTATCATGTAATATAAGATAAACCGTTTAAATACCCCAACCTACGAATGACTATTTTAATTAGAAAAAACATTTAAACAATTAAGAAATCTAGTGATTGTAAACATTAGACCAATAATGCGATATGTCATGTAATGCCTACTATGCGATGATAACAAACGAGGGCACGTGTCGCGATACCAATCACTTTTACGACATGTGTCAACGACGTCATGAAATTGAAATCCGATATGATAATCTGATTCCAACCAAACCCTCGAAAGGGGACGAGTGCCGACTTATTTTTACTGTACCTAACCGGAAACCGTGACTATAGGTTTTTCAATAGCACTTCCAATGGGATGGTAAAAATGTACCTAACCTTCTGTGACATTTTTCACCCTCATTTGAGACAACGACCTTATTGTGCACTATGTGTCTGTTTTTATGTCGTTAGAACTTTTACGTTTGGTACACAGCAATAAAGGCATACTATGTAACTTCATAGCGGTCGACCCTGCTTGACCTAAGTTGATAACATTGACTTTTTTTCATAAATAGTCGGATAGTCTTTGACGGATACATCGCCTGATGTTATGCGAAGATGCAGCCTTCGACCACATCGTCACTTAACGTCAGGTGAGCTGTGGTCATACAACTAGCTTGGCATCATAAAAAAAGTCTGCAATGGAGCACGAAGCTAGAAACTACAATAAAAGAAGTATGAAGAAGTTATGAAATCGTGAAAAGTTTTTCACATCCCAAAAATTTTTTTTAATAACAAAATGTAAATGTTTTTTTTATTTCATTTAGACACCCTTAATGAATAGGTAAAAAAGTATCCAATTGTAATCCTACAAATATAAAGATTAACCTCCAAACTTAAAGACCTTCCAAAGATAAAAGTAGCAAAAACGCAACGATCGTTATTAAAAAATAACAGACTTGCGACGGCTGATCGTCGTATTTATCTTTTCCGTATGACTTATTTAATTAATCAAGACTTATGTCTAAAATTACAGGTCCGATTTCGAGTTCATTCGTTAACCGATGGGGCTGCCGAGCGGTGACAGTGGCGGGCGCACTGCTGGCGGCAGCCTGCATAGTGGCATCGGCGTTCGCGAACAACGTGCTGACCCTCATCCTCACCATAGGCGTCGGCACTGGATTTGGCTTCGGCCTCATCTACCTCCCCGCCATCGTCAGCGTGACGGTGTGGTTCGAGCGGAAAAGAAGCTTAGCTACTGGTAAGACATACCTTATGCATTTGTTATTTAGTGGAAATCATAATAATAATTTAATTCTTTATTGTTCACACAGTTACAGACAACTATAGCAATATAAACTTAACACTAGTGGAACAATTGACGGTCTTATCGCTAAGAGCGATGTCTTCCAGGCAACCTTAGTATGTAGATGATTCTACAAAGTTAAGGACGGGATGTGTTGAAAAGAGAATTAAAAATTAAAAAGAAATGAAAACATATCAAACATAATGTATAAAAGACCTACATACCTATCTACAGTACAAAATATTAATATAGAATATATACTCAGTGTACAGGAAGGTACTTGAAGAAGTTTATTAACACTAAAAACGGGTCACTCCAAGGATATCAAAAAACTGCATATTGTAGAGTCTGAGTGGCTATTATAAAAGTCCAGTCTTTAAAACATGAAGGAAAGTGCACCAGAATGCAAATCGTAGATAATAATCAGGAGTTAAAATATTTTATCTGTGATCATAGCAATGTTATTTTTATAAACTTTATTTATCTTTTAGAAATTAAAACAATCCTATTATTTTTATGCCTGAAATAAGGATTATTATTTTTATTATATCTTGCTTCTATGTTGGTTATTTTACAGCTAACCGAGAGTTCCGTACGTGATGCCCAAGTCGCACTCACAATCCAGATAGGTATCATCCATAAATTATGTCATAGTTAAGGGGGAGAGGGGGAAAGGTCAACAAAGTGTGATATCGTGTGACAAACATAGGGATGAGTCATAATATTAATGACATCCTATGTATAAACCTTGGAACTGCTGTACCTTTAGGTTTTTGCTTTAGTTTTACAAAATATATGAAATTGCACCACGAAGAATTCTCAAAAATTCTTAAATATGTGGTATTAATTTTACGTAATTTATGGATGGTCTCAAGTCTATATAAATATGTATTTATTTCTGAGCATACTAGGATATTTTAGTTTCTTTATTGAGACAGTTTATTATATACACTAATTAAAATAATAACATGCAAAAAATCTTAAAATTAATACTACTACACTATATTTGTTTTACTTATGCTGGATTACTCACGTTTAATTTTAATAAATAATAAAATAAATATCGCAGGACATTACACACAACGCTATCTGATCCCAAACTAAGCAAAGCTTGTACTATGGAACTCAGATAACTGATAGAATACTTGAACAATTTTTTTTTGTAAATACATACCTGTAATACATACAGTACACCCAGACACAGAACAAACATTTGTTTGTACCAAGTTTGTCCTGGGTGGGAATCGAATCCACGCCCTTCAGCTCTTGAAGCAGACATTCTACCAATGAACCAACAGGGCTGTCAAATTTTATCGGAAACACCGACTATAGTTTCGGCCACAACCGGCGGCCTTCATCATGGAGACAGAGCTGAGTACAACGTGAGTAATCCCGCATAAGTAAAACAAAAGTGTGTAAAAACCACGTCAGTTTCCATTCTACACTTGACTTTAGTTACAAATTTTAATTTTTACGTTTCAGGTATCGCGGTATGTGGCTCTGGACTGGGCACCTTCCTTTTTGCTCCCATAACTTCTACACTAATCAACACATACGGATGGCGAGGAGCTATGGCTATCATTGGGGGCATTGTTCTTAACTGCATTCCGTTGGGCATCATGTTCCGACCTGTCCCCGCGGAAACTGTGAACGACACGTCTGTTACTCAACCAATGCTAATCCCCAAAAATAATAAAGCACCGCTTATTAGATCACAAAGTACTGAAAACGTTATAAAAGACAACGGCAAAGTAGATGACTCTGATGTTGGCAGATTGACTCTATCACAACCAGCGTTGAATAAACAGGAGCTAAAGCCACAAGGACATATCTCAAGACAAGGCAGTGGGATAATGATGAAGCCTGACGTGCTGTACACGGGCAGTAGGACAAGCCTCTCGAGACTAAGATCAGCCACACCTGATACTACAAGATACGCTTATAACAAGCGACGTGTATCTGAATCTTCGGCGTCGGCATTCAAAGCAGCCCTCAAACAAATGCTGGATGTTTCCCTTCTTGTAGATCCTATATTTATACTATTCGCACTTTCGAACTTTTTGACCAGCATTGGCTTTTATATTCCATACGTATACACAGTGCCTATGGCTGAACACATGGGGATTGAGAATCCTGAGTATTTGATTTCTATCATTGGAGCAGCAAACTTAATTGGAAGGATAGCTTTAGGATATGTTAGCGATATGCCATGGGTAAATCGATTGGTGGCCTATAGCACTTGCCTTACCATAGCTGGAATCGGTAAGCATCTGCGCTAACATATTTTTCTCTTATCTGATTTCAATACTTTAGTTTGTGTGTTAATTATGCTATTTTTATTTTAGCTACGGCAATGTCTATGATATGTTGGGAGTTCTGGGGCTTAGCAGCGTACGCTACAGTGTTCGGTTTCACTATTGGTGCGTACGTGGGCTTGACGTCTGTGGTACTCGTTGATCTGCTCGGACTGGAAAAGCTCACGAATGCGTTTGGCTTGTTACTATTGTTCCAAGGAATCGCTTCACTTATCGGGCCTCCCTTTGCAGGTAACAGATACAAACTATTTCTATCACCAAGTGACACTTAATGTAAATATGTAGGTTTTTGATTTTCAACAAAATGATCTACGATGGTAAATACTTGCCTTGAAAAAGTAGCTTCACTCGCGACTTGAAGGTATAAAATATACTTATCTAGTTGGTTTTCCTAAGGTAGTAAAGTATTATAAATGGTTCTTACAACATTTTGTTTTTGCGGTAATTTTACAACACTTATAGATTCCCTTTAATAAGTACAATAGGTAGATTTATGTAGGTTACTTACCCATCTATATGCAGAAGCAGATTTTCTCTGTTATATATGTTGTCCTATATTAACCGATTTTCTTTAAATTTACAGGTTGGCTATATGATTCTATGGCTTCATATGCGCCAGGTTTCTACGTCGCAGGAGGTGCGATAGCTTTGAGTGGGATCATTCTATTTGCAGTGCCCATGATCGAGAAGTGGTCAAACAGGTCTGAGTACCAAGATACCGCCATGGAACAGATATAGCAGGATGCGTCACGGGGGGGCTACCCTGTTATAGTCCTTAATAGCCCCTCCACACCAACTTCCACCACTTCCACGGAGGACACTTATAGCAACAGGGTATTCAAAACTACAATAATAGAGCCTACATTTTATTTAGACGATGAAGAAGAGTTCTTAGATAATATAGCGATGGATGATTGCGGCAAATGCCCCGGCGACAGCGGCCGGTCCCATTCCACGTACAATTTATGCAGTGTGTAAGATTTGTGATTGTTTAGGTAGTGTTAATGAAATGGTGCAATATGAAATTTATTATTAAGTAATCTTTATATTATAAGCAAAATTTTGTGATGTGAATGGTTAGGTTTGATGAACTGCAACAAATTCATGATATAGATTGTAAATAAGTGATAAGCTAAACAGTGGATATTCTATTTTGTATTATACGATTGGATTGCCTCAGCTGCTAAGAATGTCGGGCTTCATCTTGCATGGTACTGTACTTTTTAATGTCTTGATGAATGTATTGTACTCATATGTAAAGGTATAGAATACAGAAGAATTTATGGTTTTGCTCCATAAATGCCTTATCGTGGACCAATCGTGCTTAGATCAAGATTTGACACAACCATAACCCTCATAAACCTATATAATAAAATCAAAGCAATTTGTGATGGAGATGAAATCAAACCAAATTTTATTTTTTATTAGAGGTATTAGCAGTAAATTTTTATTTAAATAAAAGCGAATGTAGTGATATCTTCCAAGTTGTGTTCATTAGAGCTATTTGTTAAAACTTTATCCGTTTCTTCCTTTACCATATTTATTATGTAAATTAAATACTGTTGTACATACTATATTCTAATTGACTGAATTTAGATAATCATACTTATGTATCATAACTCGACTGCTGTTATTCTTCGTACAAATCTTTCGTCACTATTGTTGGCATTATAATCGTATGTAATGCGATTTCTGTACATTTAAAATAGAATTATATTGCAATTAATGTTGAAATATACTTATTCGAATCCATAGTCCTTGTTTCATTCTTTTTTATCTTTGTTATCGTAAGTCTCAACTGAAGTTTTGGTAGAATTTAGATGGAACATTTTGTTTCGTATTTTGTTGTCGGCGACAAACAACGTAAGAGCAGTGAAGGCAGGAGAAATCTGAAACAACATAATTATGAATTAATTAAAAGTAAAAATATATTTTTCTAGAAGTTGTTCTAAAAAAATCGAGTAAATCATGTGGTAGATACTCAAGACAACAAAGCAAACGAACTTAGACTTAGCTATCTTGGCACTTTTTACTAGGAAATTTTAGTGGCTCTATCTCCATCAATGAAAAGTACTCGTAATACCAAAAAATACAAGGCCTAGTTCAACTGTCTTACCATTTGTCATCGAGAGTTCTAATCTCGGATCCATCATTAGATCAGTTTGACGGTAACTTAATATTGCATTATTCGGTAATAGTGCAATATTTTGGTATTATATCTTTACCCAAATTTTAGCACAATCAGACCAACAAATGTTCGAAAAATGGTTTTAAAATATTGAAACGGACAACTTATAATGTACATAGCCAGAAATATAAATATGAATGAATAAATTTAATAAAAAGCTTGTAGTTACCTAACATTTTTTTTTTTTAGTTACGTACCTAATATTTTCTTAAGTACATATTATTATGAAACACTTACAGCATAGTTCTAAAGTTATCGTATAGCAATTAGCAATTTTACCAAGTTTTGTTACAAAATAAAATTGTTTCAGCAGTTTTTGTGCAAAATTTTGTTAGATATTCGTATTTTTTTGCTTAGTTCTTACTATGCAACGGATTTTGATACAGTTTTCACTTTTAATTAGAAAGACTGGTAGGTTTATAGGTCCGTGCAAAGTCGAAACGAGTCGCTAGTTTCATATATTTGTGGGGTTTGTCTCAGTGTAATATGCCAATCCAAAAACATTCCTATGAAAATTAACATTTAAAACATTGCAATCATTTTAAAACTCACCCAATGAATTAGCATCGCCCATTTAATATAACATGCAGGTAGAGGTACAACTGGGTCAGAATACAACAATTGAGAAAGTATTACACTTCCTCTAATCAGTGCTATTGGCGACCAGCATATGAGGCTAACGAGGGTCACGAAGATCACATTCTAAAAGGTAAGATAAGGTTTCAATTAAAAGCAATTCTGAATGGCACTAAACTGATGAGGCGAGTGACTTGTTTATCACGTAACTTGAAACAATAATATAATGAAAAGATAATGATAAGTATAAGATTATTTAAATACTACCACTATTATCTACCATATTGCAAAACTACTTGGGTTTCTGCACCACGAGAATAATTTAAAAAAATAGTATGGTATTCATTATGAAATTGAAGTCAAACCAACCTTAGTGAATTTCAGTTGCTCTTCTGTTTCTATGGAGCAGACAAGTTTTCTTTCCAAAATGCGAGCCCAAATTAGCATCATAAACCTAAAAAAGAAGATATATATAAACACAGAGCACATTTAAATCACATATTTACATTTTACAGTGTTAATACTCACATGAACAAAGCCGGCTTGATACTACGGAGCATAAAGATTAATACAACAATGTAACGCTCCCAAGATTCTGTGAGTATCACGTCATAAGTGCAGAAAGAGCAGGAAAAGTCAAAACAGTACCGACCAATACCTAGCAGTGGAGGGAGAGAGTACAAACTTGCAAAAAACAAGCACAAGCATTGGTAGAGAGCATAATGGTACTTTTGGACAGGCCATCCTGTAAATAATAAATTAATTAGGGAGACGTTCAATCAGCCATTTCATACGGTCTCTTACAACGGTCTTCTTACGGTCTTACGTACAAGTAAGAACAATTTGTACAGCTCAACTTAATTTTACTATTAGCAATATTTAAAGTAACGGCAGCCTAGTTGAGAGAGAGTCTGGCTTCCAATCTGGAGGTTATGGGTTCGAATCTCACGGCACGCATCTCTGTATTTCCTAATTTATTATGCATACATTTTTTTTTTATAATCAAAATAGGATCGCATTTGACTATACATACTCTGCCTCATGTTAAGCAGTAGTGTGGTCTAGGATGGAGTACATTTACCTAGAAAAAACCTATTTACTATTTACTACCCTTTTTTAGGGATTTGAAGAGACCCATATTGTATCTAACAGGGAATACAGACTCCGGCAGAGAGTTCCTCAAACTCGCTGTGCGAATGAAAAATGTATAACATATTGCCTTTACCTTTGAATGGTGAAGACAAACTTCGCGAGAAAACCTACATGTAAAAAAACACATCTCGAATGTGTGCGATATCTGCCAACCTGCACTTTGTAACGGTTCTGCTAACCGTTAGCATTGGATTGATGTTATTGTCAAATAAAATATTTATTTAAAACTAAAAATGAATAAGAAAATTTACTACGTTTGGAAAACTGGTCATCTTCGTAAATTTTGGGGGTTGCTGTAACGGTTCTGCTAACCGTTAACATTCAATTAAAATTATTAATACATTTATTAAAAACTGAAATGTAAAAGAAAATTTACTACGTTTGGAAATCTGTTCATCTCCGTAAATTTTGGGGGTTGCTGTAACGGTTCGGATACTCGTTAACTTCGTAGGATTATTATTAACAAATATTTGTGAATTGAAAATTTAAAATGTAGTTAAAAATTTACTTCGTTTGGAAAAGTGTTCATCTTCGTAAATTTTAGGGGTTGCTGTAACGGTTCTGCTAACCGTTAACATTCGATTAATATTGTTAATACATAACATATTTATTAAAAACTGAAATGTAAAAGAAAATTTACTACGTTTGGAAATCTGTTCATCTTCGTAAATTTTGGGGGTTGCTGTAACGGTTCTGCTAACCGTTACAACTTGGCCAACATGTTGGCGTGTTGAAACGGCCTTAATCTTTTCATAGCGAGGAGAGGCTCGTGCCCTGCACTTGATTAAAACAGAACTGATTCGGAAACAATATTTCAATGCATTATCAGTGTTTTGTTTATTTTATTGCTCTAAAAAATAGCTACTTTTAGTATAAACAACTGTACCTACCATTATTGGTATACTTAGCAACCACATAACGTTCTATGCAAACGTGTGTAAGCCATTCAACTTCTAAAACAGCGAGGAAAGTTTCTAGAAAAGCAAAAATCTCGCAACCTTTCAGATCGATATTTAAACTGAAATAAAACACAACGATATTAAAACGCACATTTCGATCAAATTACTACACAACTTTAATTATAAGTACATTTTGAAAAAGTTTTCTAAAATGTATTGTTTCATGAATGTTAAAATATATATATTATATGTATATACTTTCTTTGAAATTAACTCATTTCTTTACTATTTTTTTTTCTTGGTTTTTACATCATCATTTTCAGCCCTGGATCACTCTGTACTGAGCATATGCCTCTCTTTTTCTTTGCCAGTTATCCTGATCTTGCGCTGATCTTCTTTAGGTTCGAGCCGCGGTTTTCACGATAGCATTCATCCAATATTTAATGGAATGTTTCATTCATTGACAGTATTAAACATTGTTAATTGTATTAAACATTGAAATCAATGTATGGAACATTTAATTAAATATTGTACGAATGAAATCGTGGCTCGAACCTGGAGAAGATTAGCGCAAGATCGGGTTAAGTGCCAAAGAAAAAGAGAGACCAATAAAATCAGTATGTACTCATTATTGATTTAATATATTAATGTTATTATATTCATATATATTATCTACTGATTTATTTTTTAAATTAACGCACCTTCCAGCATCACCGAATGAAGGTATATGAGCGAGCAATGGCACCATTCTTCTTATACATGGCACTGTTATAAAGTTAGCCAAGTTTCTATAACTGCGATCTTGTTTTAATTCCGTCATTAAAAGTGCCAAATTCAGCCATAATCCGAGTACAATTGAAATCAATCCTAGAACATGGACAAAATAGAAATGATAGTTTACGATAATTTCTGTTATAACGAAATAACTGAAATAATTTGTGTATTTGTAGCAATTATAGCTTAGTGGTTAGCGCGGTCGACAAGCACGCTGAAGGGTGTGGGTTCAAATCCCAACAATGAGCTTGAGCTGCTGGTGAAAGAAAACACCACGAGGAAATGGTGGTGGAGTATTTTCAAGCACTGACTAGCTACCACCCTTAAGTTGAAAGTCTCCCGCCAAGCACCTAACGGTATGTTTCGGCAGCCTCACTTGAGAGCCGGTCCATTCCAGGCTAGGTGTGCTTTACCATCACCACGCCGTCACTTAACATCAGGTGAGCTGTGGTCAAATACCTAGCTTGTCACCCATAAATACATATATATATACACGATAACAATTTATCAGAAAATTGGTTGCACATAATAAATTACAATAAGATTATTAAATAAGTACGGTAAAATGAATTAGAGCTGAAGAGGACCCGACACCGACACAAACCTCGGCGAGGGTTAATGGTGTGTTTTTATTTTATGAATAAAAAAATGTTATGGAATTTTCTGATAAATTTTTATTAGGTACTTACCTGTGATGAAGAATCCTTCATCCAAACTTTTCCTTTCAGTATCATCAAAGAGATCTTCCCACGCGCACTCCACTGCTTCCATTACGAATATTTAAAGTGGATTTCGTCCAAACTGAGATTTCCATTTAAAAAAAAATCATTTTTAGTGTATATTAAAATAGATAGATAGACTCTTTATTGTGCACACCATAAGAAGAAAAAAGTACAGAGAACAAAAGAACCTTATGAACTAGTGCCACAAGTGGCGGCCTTATCGCTAACAGCGATCTCTTCCAGGCAACTAAGAAAAGAAAAACACTATAGAAAACATAAGAAACAGACGGGAGATGTAACACTAATAAGAAAATGCAATAAAAATAAAACAAATAGTAAGTACATAAAAATAATCATAATATTGTATTTAAATAGTATTTATGTATTCTATCAGTTATCTGAGTTCCATCACACAAGCTCTGCTTAGTTTGGGGCCAGATGGCGCTGTGTATAGTCCTACGATATTTTTTTGAATAAAACGGAATGTTGAAAAATTTAAAGGAAAATTTTATAAATAATATTTAAAATACTAAAGTGCAACGCGTTTATTAACTTGAAATGCGGAGAAGAATCTGTTCTGACAATAAAGTAAGCTGAGAAACTCTAGATTCTCACGTTGCATCCGTGCCCTCAACCAAAACGATACTAGTTCCTTGATGCTCTGTTAAACGCTTTGTTGATATTTACTCTCTTGTTGTATATTTATAATTGTATTGTACTTACTAGTATTTATACTCGTATTTACTTGTAAGCCTTCATCCTTGAGCACACAATAAAAAATTAACATAATAATGTTATGCACTTTTAGGTTTAAGTTCTCTCAATTGTTTTGTTGCGGATTATAAATCTCTTTAAAAATTTACTACGTAAGAACAAGTGACGCTGTGAAAAATCCACACATGTACATATAACTTGTATTGACCAGGATATGGAAAGTGATCCGGTTATGCGCAATCGAATTATGTCAAGATGCTTTTTATACCGCGTATAAATGCAGATATACCTGTCTCACTCTCTCATCCCATACCTTATTTAGGGCAATAAAATAAACGATATCTGGATTCAAATGTTATTAATTTCCGAAGATAATAATACCAAAATGTTTGAATTTGAAAAGTATCTAATTCATGAGATTTGCGTAATTATTTCGTTTACAAACCTTATTTATTAACATGATTGTTTCATTGGCTAGGTAAGTAATTTTGGTCAGTGTTAAGGAAAAAAATAAAAAGTTCATAACAACAATCGCATATTTTATATCACTTTACATCGCTTCCAAGAGTGTTAATATTATCAGTATCAAAATTTCTCATCTCTGTCTCACTTGGAGTTCGTAAGTAGGGCACGAGTGGGGGCTGACCCGTTCCTTTAGTAAGGGAATCTGTCCTTTAGCGTTGTCAAGTTTGTTCCCGTAAGGTTAATGGGCTAAGGACGCTCGTATTTGTATTTCTTCGCTCGTTCTGGTTTCAGCAATGCGTATTGCTTTCTCATGCGTCCCAATAAAGCTGCTCTAAGCCTTTCATCTCCAGTAAGATAGCACAGAACTGGTACTGACGTAGCTGCCTGAAATTTAAATCATGGTTCATTCCCAACGATTACAACGTTCTTAAATAGATTTTGCTTGAATGTAAAATGAATTGAAACAAAAAAATATTTGCTACTAGCAAAAGTGCAGTCTAAATAATAAATAATCAGCACTCACCTCAGCAGCGATAGGTGCAATCAAAGCCAGTGCTGGCGGAACGTGGATCCGATAGCCGAGTACCAGTAGCGGAAACCACTGCCAGCCAATTAGTAAAGCAGCCGGAATCCACAACGCCAATGTTGCCACGCAAATTATATGGGTACTCTACACAAAAAAAATAGGCATCAGAAACAAAATACTCTTAAAAATCTTTAAGAAGAGATTTCAAACATATCCTACTTGTGTAAGGTATTTTTGATCCCTTTGTTGTTCCCCTTTGTAAAATATTTTCTCGAGACGTACCGCTTTACCCATGTAGTAAAACCTGCAAGAATTTTTCACATTTTAGACATATATTTTACAGGGCTCCTTCAGCCTCGAGGGAACATACTCATTACTCACATTCCAATAATGGGCACTACTCCGCATATAATGACGTAAGGTACGCTGAATCCCATTTGTCTTGCAGAATGTACAGTAGGCCAGAGAAAACAACACGACGTGCCCGTTAGGTCACAGGAATACACTCCATACCCAAACAACGGTGGAATTGCGAAGACCATGGAGCTTATCCAGCATACGCTAACTAGTGTCCAGTAATATCGTATATGTAAAGTTTTTTCTGAAAATGTAAGTTTTATGCAAGTAACTTATATCAATGATTAATGAGCTAACAATTATTCTCCATTCATAAAGATCTATTGCATCTGTTCGCTGCCAAGATTTCTCTAATGATCCTTACATCTCCATTTGTTAGGGTTAATAGCAGAATAATTTTACTCTCACAGCAGATACAGTTATATTTATCAAGCAACATCTGTCAACAGTATAAATTCGACATTATTTAGGTCATAAACTGATATACGTACTTACCATGCCTGTAATGTTTTGCTAGTAAATATCTCTCCAAAACTATGACAAATAACGCAGTCATTTGAAAAACACCAAAGAATTGATTCATAAATGCGAATAATTGACAGCAGGCTGAGCCGAACAGCCATCTGAAATAAGAATACATAATAATGGTTACAAGTAGAAAATAATACAAAAGAATTAGCGAATCTTAATAGCTAAATAAATACTTAACAAAACTATAGATTCGCATAAATAATAGCAAACCTTTTAGCGACAGCCGACGATCCAGCAAACGGAAATCCAAGAAGATTTCTCCCAAGTGAGGCCACGCAAAGGTTAAGTACCAGTAAGTGACTTTTGAATGTGAGCAGGTGGCTGTGGATGAAGGTGGCAAAGAGCCACCCGTTGAGCAGCACTCCAAACACACCTGGTGAGTTACACACCAGTCATCAGGATCAGCTAGCAATCAACTTTTTATTTATAACGAAAGTAAATATTTTTACAAAAGTATGGATCATTAGAAATTATTTCAATAAAATAATTGTTAATACCGTAACACTGACCGAATACGAAAAGACAGGCACCGAGCAGCGTCTTGTAAGAACCATCGAAGTAAAACCAGGGGCACTCATCTTCATGGTAATCGAACATTTGTATTTGAGAACTGTCACTGTTCACTATGCACCAAAGGTTCCACGAATATTTGGCGTTTAATGTACATTTAGATTTATTTTTAGAGAATAGATGAACGTCCACGTAGGAGAAGTGGTCACAGAGACTGGTCAGGTTGTCGAACCAACACCGCGGCAAACAAAGAGTCTGGATCAGGTTACTTGTTCCGTTGCCACTTTGTGCGCGGCTTTGAGGGCGTGAACGTACCTGGTTCCCTATGATTTTCTCATTATCTATAAAGAAAAATTGCAGGAATGAACTTTCTCGCACGTCACATATCTAATTACGAAGTTTGCTAAGATATGCAAAATTGTTATTTGACACAATATTCCACTTCATGTTTAAAAGCGACTGTGATTTCAATAAGTGTCAAATGTTTTCACTAGGTATTGTTCTTGGAAACCTAACTTAAGTTTACATAAGCAGTTATAGGAATTTCTTATATGAGTACAACCGTATAGTAGAAAATAAAGCTACTCATACCTACTACAAAAATACATAAGCAAATTATACGTAGGTATCGAGATATTTTAATATTTACAGTTACTGACATTTATTTCTATAATCTTAAAAAGTAATAGGTACATATTGCTATCAACTTATCAACCTAAAAAAATACCAGTAGATATCTCTGAAAGACATGAATTTTGTTATACCTTGCTTATCCAAACCGGTCAAGCCATTTGGGTCGTAAATATTAAATACATATACTTATAAATATACAGATACCTGGAAAACAATACACTCCTCCTTGAGCAGACAGGCAAAAGGACGTTAAGCCTCATTCAATAGTGAATATATTTATCTTATTCCCAGATTAGTAAAAGTTGTTTTAGTAAAAATTTACAAACAAAAACATCTCTGTAGCAATCAACATTGTAAACTATTAGCATACGAGAGCTCTGGTTAATCTCCGACTGGCTCGGCTAGGCAGCCAGTCGTTTACGAAAAACAACCGTCCGTTATTTACCCTGAGCATCGTGCAGCCATCGTAATATATTTAACTTCACACGAATTAAAAATAGTCATCAAGACAACCTATATTTAAACCATAGGTATTATACAATTTTCCCCAGATGTCACGACATCGTCTTTCGCACTATTTGTTCGGTGGACTCCGCCCA
Organism: Biston betularia; assembly: GCA_905404145.2. Taxonomy (NCBI): domain Eukaryota; kingdom Metazoa; phylum Arthropoda; class Insecta; order Lepidoptera; family Geometridae; genus Biston; species Biston betularia. The sequence continues at coordinate 4,706,438 of FR989863.1, forward strand.
GGTAACCGCATATTTCGGGCGATCGGATTCCGAAATATAATAACCAAAATGTAGAAACAATTTACCTGAAAACCGACACGTAAATAAATTGGCAACGTCAGGTACGGACGTAGGTACGCACCTTGCACGGCGCCGGCGCAACTCTACTCGGACTCGGTTAATTGTGGAGAAGAACGCGTCCACTTACGTTTTTGGTTTTGTTTTTATTCATTCGATCGGTAACGAACTGTTATCTAACTCACCGATTTGTTTATTCGCGACGAGCGCACAGTGCAGTGCCGTCATCGGTGACTCGCGGCAGGATGTTATCGTTGGAGCAATTGTCGCAAATGGTGAAGGAACACCTCGGACTTTACAACTCTGTGGATTGTTCAGAACACTCATGCAAATGGACTGTTGGTGAATCTCCACTCGGGGGCCGCGGCGTCATCGCTACAGAAGACATCAGTTGTGGGGAGGTACTGTTTGTTGACCATCCCCTGATCTACGGTCCACGCACTGGGGCCACTCTCCCACGAGGATGTACCGTGTGCTGCAAGTTAGATTGTGATACATTTTTAAAGTGTCCTAGGTGCGCGTTGGTGTTATGTTCGGAACTGTGTCAAAATACGACAACTCATACCGACGATTGCCGCATTATTTCTCAATGGAACAATAAGGTACCTATAGAAGATATAGACGATGCGATAATGTGCCGGGCTGTAACACCTATCAGAGCTCTATTATTGAACGAAGATCAAAAACTTTTTATGTCTTGTCTCGAAGCTCACAAGCAACCGCAACACGGGCATGAAATTAGAAAGCTAAAACAATATTTCGACATTCCGGAAGAAGAGGAGCAGCTAATGGTTTTAGCCTGCTGCGCGCTCGACACGAACGCATACCAAATTGCAACTGGGTATGGTAAGAACGAAATGAGCTTGCGAGGCCTTTACCCAGTTGCGGGGCTTATGAATCACAACTGTGTCTCAAACACTAAGTACAGCTACAATAGTGAACGACAAATGACACTGAAAGCAGTAAAACCTATTCGAGCGGGTTCAGAGATCTTCACATGCTATACCGGAATGCTATGGGGTACTCCGGCTCGTCGAACTCACCTATACAAAACTAAGCACTTTTTATGCAAATGTGAGCGATGTGCTGATACGACTGAGCGTGGAACCCTCCTCGCAGCACTCAGGTGCTTTGGGACGGAGTGTCCTGGAGTTCTGCTGCCAATAGACCCGTTGAAGCTATCGACGACATGGAAATGCATAGAATGCGGTCTCCGAGTTCCCAATGACAATATTAGCGCAGTACAAGCGGCTCTAGGAAGTCTCATGGGTTCATTAAACTTCGACAACGTCGGCGAACTTGAAAAATTTTTAGTCAACAGAATTACAAGATTCATTCCAAAGACTAATCAAATTGTCGTGGATCTCCATTGCAGACTCATATGGGCATTTGGAGATACAGATGGATATCGATGGCACGGTAAGCTATACAATATTAAAATTTACGTTTCTGTGCAATTACCTTACCTACCTAAATTACATATGTCTCATCTCTACTTTTTTAACCCGACGACACAAAACTTAAAAGGTTGAAAATTAGATGTAAACCTACATCATGATTTTAAAGCCTCTATAAATCAGGTCTCTATAAATGGGTTAAAGCCATCATAAATGTATTTTCATTATGCTCAGCTCATTTAAGGGGACACTTGGGATAGAAAAGATTACTACAACCTTACTAGGTATATATGGAAATATCGATCGTTAAAATAAATTCATAGATTGGAAATTTAATAAGAAGAACCTGCCTACTTTAATTGAGTTCTTATCTACAGCGAAATATGTCAAAGCAAAGCTAGTTGGGTTTGTTAATTTTTTTTTTCTATACCTACGTGAGTTAGCTTATGCAGAAAAAAGAGAAGTTTGATTTAGAATTTATATTTTTTTAGATAATTCCAACTGCTGTACCTACTAGTTTAAGACACGCAGTTGACAGATCATTGCGAGATACCTTACACTTATCATTTTCCGATAAGCACGTATTGAGACCGTTGTGATATTTAGCAATTTCTCTAGCAATCGTTTTTGTAATGTGTCAATTAACTATTTTTATCCCAATACTTTCGTAACACAATGGCTAATAAAAGAAGATCGCGTGTACAATGGCGACCGGTCGGAAGAGTCGAACGACCTCATTCCGGCATTGGGATTCTATCACAGCACAGCTGTGCATACTCTATTATGAAAACTATATACAACGCTACCTAATTCGAGCCAAGACTAAATCTCTAAAGAATAAATCAAAATATCCAACTGGTTCAGTCTCCCGATCGCTAGGTTATCTAGTAGTATAGTAGTCCCCTTTTTTAATTACTAAAATATTGGTGTGAGCAAACTTCATCTGCCATTTCATTTGTAGTCTTTCAATACTTGACAATGTCGTTTGAGGCTCTAGCATACAATTTTGCTACAATTGCCTAGTACGTAGTTTCCATTTGCGTCCACCAGGGGCACTGTCCAATTGTTATACATTTTATCTAGCGTGTAACGCTTACCAAATTTTAATGCTGATTTGACATACAGAAGATCTCGGAGCCCTTCCGCAAGCAACAAGGAAGGCCACCGAGGAAATTTCAGTGGGGCATTCGAACGCGCTCGAGCATCTTTTGATGTCCAAGTCATCAACAAGAAATAGAGCTACTCAAAATTTTGTGTACCGCTGCAATAGTCATGAACATGCGTTACCAATTACCATAGTCTCATTAATTTTAATAAAAGGTTCTGTCCTGCCATCATCGTGTCGGTCACCCGTTTAGTGGATACGTGAATTACATAGTCTACCTTTTACGTCTACTTCCATAGATAAGGAAGTTAAAATCATTATGCCGATTACAATTTACAGAGGCCTAGAATAAAATTAAAATAATTACATCATGACACTTCATAGGCACAACAATAAAGACATTACACAAAGAATATTTAACATTATTAGGAAACAAGCTCTTATCCCAGATGAACATACTAACTAAAATCCCCTGCTATTTCTATTCTATTCGAATACTTATAATTATAATGCCTGAAGTTGTTTTAGCGGCAAAAAACGTTGGCGCACAAACGTGAGTTAATAATAAATCATGTTGAGCAAAAGCGATTTTTAATATCCTCATTATGAATATCTGTGATATTTTTTCGCTTACAAACATGACGAACTTTTAATTTTATATTACTTATGAAAATCAAGCGCCAAGCTCCCACGGTACATGACAAAACCAATACCTATATATAGGTACATATACCTAAGCACATTCTCTATCGCGTACGAAGGTAGAGTATTATCTATACCTACTTAGATCCGGGAATTGTTATAAAATATTTAAACTAAACAAATAATGAAAACGTTTTTATTCTTTTCATTCGCCTGGAGATCGTACTATTAACACTAGTTACGTCCCGTTGTTTCACTTAATATTTTAAAAAAGCTACTTTGAATTTAGTTTACTGTGTATTGTATAGGTACAACAAACATTTATATCCCTCTGTATACAATAAATAAATTCCGCTACTCACAAAAATTGTTATATAGAATTAATTCTAGATAAAACAAAAAAAATTGTACTTCGAATGTAACGGGGCATAAACAATAAACATACATACTTACATACAAATTCTAGTATTTCTATTTAGTTATATATATCTATATATTCAGTTATATTTCTATAGGTATCTTGTTATAAATTTATGTTAAATATTCTTTTTAATAGATAAGCCAATCAGGCAAGTTTCTTTTGAGAAATAATTTGTCGGAAATCCCGTTATGTTGTTATATAGGTAATTAAGTAGGTACTTATTTAATTAGTAATTAATTATTTAGTACACAGATAACTAAGTAATATGTACACGTACAGTTAGTAGAAGGACGTAATACTAAACCATTAACTCTGGTAGAGTTTTTAGATACCTAGATAGATAAAAATTACCTATTTATTGTGCATACCAAAAACCAAAAAAAATGTACAGAAAACAAAAGAATCTTATGAGTTAGTGTTACAAGTGACGGAGAACAAGGTAGAACACGAACTGTACCTACCGACAATTTAATAATTATGCTAAAATTAAACAACCTTAAATGTAGGTTTAATTTGAGTTGATTAACCACTAAATAGGTATTTCACATGACGTGTTTAATTACATATCACCTACTAAGGTCAACAGTAACGAGTGTACTTATCTAACATGGCCATTTCTTTTTGTAATGTTTTCGAAATTAGGTACGATGGTTGTTTTAGGCAGATACTAAATACTCCTACTTATATTATCTAAACGCTAAATTGTGTATGATCCAGATTGTTACTGTGGAATTGTTATTGTTTACTTCTACCAGTAATCCTAACAGCGCAACATAGAGGAGCAAAGTGGAACATACTGTTTATTGTGACATATTTTTTCTTAATGTTAATTAAAAAAAACGTACCGAGCTTTCGGAACGAATCGTACTTTTGGGTAAATACAACCATTACGTCAGATTCGATTTACAGCTTCCAGTAGCTATTTTCATAACAGGTCATGGTACATCGATGTTTGGTGAATGGGCTTCAGTCAGCCGCGAACCCCGCTGGACCATGGTACAAGGAATACTCTGGACAGTGAAAATTACTGCAATATGGAGAGCGTAATACAAGAAAACAGGGAAGACGGGCCGTTACAACGAAATTGGGTCATCAAAAGGTCGTCTTTAGGGGGGCGAGGAATGTTTGCTTCAAAAAAGATACTACGAGGATCTCTAATCTTCGAAAACAAACCCCTTGTTATAAGTCCAAGAGCAGACTGTGCAAACAGAGCCTACTGCACAGTGTGCTATAAACTATGTGACGCTTATTCTAAATGTGTTAAATGCAAACTGTTAATGTGTTCTGAACAATGCGAGTCTTCATCTGACCACGGAGTTTTATGTGCATTCATCGCAAACAACTGGACTCCAAAACTAGACTGTGACGGCTTTTCCGAAATCTTGGCTAGTGTTGTAATTTATGTGCGGTTTATGTTACTGGAACAAGAGCAAAAATATCTGCTGAACTTATTACAAAATAAAGGCGATTGTAAAGACGACGACGTAAAAACATTGAGCTCCATATGGTTAATACCTGAGGAGCAGTTACGGTTTATGTCACTCGTAAGCTCGACAATAAAAATAAATACGTTTCGAATCTCCAACCATCCCTTAAAGAAAACGGTGCCTTTAAGGGGCCTATATCCCTTGTCATCATTTTTAAACCACAGCTGCGTCCCAAACACGAGGAATATCTTCAAAGAAGATTACACGATGTCTGTATTTGCGACGAGAGATATCGCTGACGGAGAAGAAATTTTGACGAGTTATACCGGACTTTTATGGAGCACACCTGCACGACGTTGTCAACTGTATAAAACTAAACAATTTTGGTGCAAATGTGAGAGATGTAAAGACAAAACTGAAATAGGAACAAACTTATCAGCTTTGAAGTGTTTAGATAAGGAATGCGTAGGAGTCCTTCTGCCTATTACGCCAACAGATCCTGGAACTGATTGGAGCTGTGACAATTGTCAATCTAAAACAGATGCTTCCAAGATAAGTGCAGTGCAAAGTGTCCTGGGAAGCTTAGTAGGAACTTTAGATTTGGATGAACAATTTCGGTTAGAAACGTTTGTTCTAGAAAGGTTAGCGAAGTTCGTGCCCTACTCGAGCCATATCTTTATAGACTTGCGGTTGCGACTGGCTTTGAGAATTGGATTCACGGGAATGCCATTGAACGGTATTTTTTTCACATTCTCTGGCTTCCAAATATAATATCGTTACCTGCTAATAGCTATCTGCAATTAGCAGTTGCTTGCTTTTGCCAACTAATTCTACTTATACGCATATAACGCCATTACATTGACTTATTCTTGTGCCAGAATTTGACTCCAGTTTGATACTTATACTATATTCAACTTAACCAATTATATCTATTTACATGATAGAGTAGGTATGCTTATAAATAATTAACATTTAGAGTAGGTATGAATTAAATTTTAATAATTATGTGACTTGATAAATATTTGAGATATTATGTATTCTTACTGCTCTCTTAGCTTATTTGGTGGAATATCTGCTTCCGGAGCTGTAGAGCGTTGATTCGATTCCCATCTGGATAAATATTTATGTGACGATAAATATTTGTTATCTGTCATAATGTTCTGTACTCGTATGTATTTACAAAAAAAAAGTACAGGTGTATTCTATCAGTTATCTGGTTCCCATAGTTCAAGCTTTGTTTCCAACGATATTTGTTTGTTTATTATTAAAGATTAAAAATCGAATAAAATTTAACTAAAATGTGGTTGCAATTTTTTTTTTATTAACTCATTTCGAATGTCATAGACTGGGTTTATTCAAGGTTATGCTGCAATGATCATGCATGTGCGTTATCTTTTACCATCAGGAGAGCGTCTTGGTCCTCGCATTACTCTTATATATAAAAAACCCTACACAGTACCTACGATGTAGGGTTTTTATATATATCAGCTTCTATGAAATCCTATAAACATTCAAAACAAACTCATTTTTTTCAGTAATTGTGTGTAGTGCCTAATTTAAAACAACCCGGTCTTATGGATTAGAATTTCAGTGTAAACTCAGAAAGTAACAAAATTCTTACTCCTCGGATCGTTGTAACATCGTGACTTTGTATTACGATTCATGTGAAAGTTTGGATGGATGGATGGATATCCATCCAAACTTGCACATTTATAATATTTGTGGGATTAATATTCACATACTCCTTATATTTAAGTAGCTTTTTTATAAGAAGATATTTATAACTATGATATTCAAAATTATGTAACAAAAAGGTTACGAAGTTATGTTACCTATATAGCATTATGTTTAATTTTTATGTCCACAGATATATTACCTCTCAGATTAAAGTGTTTAATCTGAGCAATACCTAGTGCGAAATTATTTAAATAGCATAGAAAAAAGTATTGTTCCAAAAATGATAAAATAAAATAATTGATTGAATTAGGCGTTACTGTCCGGAAGTCATTTTGAGTATTATATATTTTTAGTGTATTTTCCGCTAAAACGTCGTCGTTTTGGTTACAGTGACGAGGATTGAATTAAATTTAAATATTTATCTAACTTGACATATTCTCAATAATTTTCCGAAATATTTCTTAATAATTATCTAAAACTAATAACCGACATAAACAACAAAGCTTAATTAATTTAAAACTTCTAATTAAAATAACCAAAAGTCTGTATATCCTCTTCTTGCTGCAGTAACCAGTTGCCAATACGTAGGTACATTGAATAAAAAAAGAAATAAATAAAGTAAAGCAAATATTTTAATAACTTACGTTTCCGGCAATGACAGTTTTTTTTTATTAATTCGTATGGTTTACGCGTACGAATATGGCTGACTTTCGAACTATTGTATGGCAGGCGGATATATTTTTGTGCGAAAGCTCAACGCTCTCATACCTACAATTCAAAAATATTGTATCAGATATCGTGTTAAATAAATTGATAGGTATAAAGCGATGCGTGTCTACATGTAGGCGGGTAATATTTCTAGGGCATTTCGCGGTTGAACATCTAGGTAGGTAAGCATAAATTAATGTCAAGGTTTGTGAAGTACTCTCTGACAATAGAGCAAAAAGAGCCAACACAACAGATTGAAGCCAAGAAGTAAAACGCTGGACGTTCCATATCTTTGTTTTACTCTTTTATTTATTCAACTATATCACGACTATAATAATGACTTCTTGGACGCATTGTTCATGGTCAGATGCATTGGTCGCCAACAACTTATAACATAACTATAGTATTCATTTTATGTAGTTCCTATTTATTTCAAAAAAACTTGTAAAATAACTAGATTACGGAAAACCTTTTGAATAAGATTCTATCGGTATCTTATACAAAAAAAGTTGTCGCTAGAACAACTTTAAAGGTTTTAACAACAAAAGTTTTTCGTCAGAAAGTACCTAGCAACCTTGATAACAGTAGGTTTTTTTTGCGGTTAAGTGAAGCTGTGGTCGAAGATAGTAAAGCACACCTAGCCTGGAATGGAAATGGCTCGCAAGTGAGGCTGCCGGAACACACCGTTAGATGCTTGGCGGCAGATTTTCAACAAGCCAGCCGAGTACTAGAAAGAACCCTACCACCATGCTATGGTTTCCCCACGATGTTTTCCTTCACCGGCAGCTCAAGCTCATTGTTAGGGTTTGAACCCACGCCCTTCGGCATACCAACCTACCTCGCTAACCACTGAGCTCATCGCTACAAAAAGTAGGTTTTAACAATCAAAAGTTTTTCCTCAGAAAGTACCTGGCAACCTTGATAACAGTGTAATACTTAGTACCTACTTACTTTTATAATGTACCTACCTATATGCTATGAATTAGGTTAGTGTTTTTAAGTTTATATTTCTATTTAGTTTTGAACTATAGACGCACATATTTCTACTAAGTTACTAACCTAATATTTTAATTAAGCAATGTGTGAAGCATATTTTACGTGTGACGCATGTGATTACGCTAGGATCTGACACGGCAGATGAGCATCGAGGACGCGATAGCTCGTGTAATAAGCTTGCCGCTTGCCGCCAACAAACGTCCAACACCAACGTATTATCTATCGACTTAACTATTTCAGTTGAAAACTGTTTTACTTCATACTCATAATATGACTGAAAACAAAACACATATCTACTTTCCATTATAGTTTCCACTTCATTCCCAAAATAATTGGGTTGCCCTAAAATCAGTTCAGACTCCAGGGATAATAAAAATTCTTAAACATCTCTGTAGGCCTAACACAGTTCTGAGTAAGTACTTGCTCTGAATCAAGAACAAGCGGCCTTCTACAATCTCAATAACTTTGTCATTTCAAAATGCGAACCACCATCCCCACCACCATCATCCCCATTGCTCTAATATTATTTGTAGGTAGCGATGATAGCTCAGTGGTTAGCGCGGCAGGTTTGCATGCCGATGGGCGTGAGTTTAAACTCCAACAATGAGCTTGTGCTGCCGGTAAAGGAAAACATCGTGAGGAAACCATAGCAAAGTGGTACTTTCTAGTACTCGCCTAGCAGTACCACCCTCAAGTTGAAAATCTGCTGCCAAGTAGGTATCTAACGGTGTGTTCCGGCAGCGTTACTTGAGACCCAGTTCCATTCCAGGCTAGGTGTTCTTTACCATCTTCGAACACACCGTCACTTAACATCAGGTGAGCTGTGGTCAAACGTCTAGCCTGACAAACATAAAAAAGGTAGGTACTTCTTAGGACGTCTTTCGGTGCACCGATCTCTAAGCGTGGTTTTAATTTGGGTTAAAAGTATCAAAACATTTATGATCATAAACTCGAGAAAAGAGCTCATTAATCGACGTTACGAGCAGAAAATAACAAAGTTTACAAACACGGTAAATAAGCGCATATTGAAAATACCAAAAGTGCTACCTACTCCTTTGTGCGTTTGCAACGTCCACTCACGACTACGTCACTAAAGAAACAAGTGCGCAGAAATTTTAAAGGCTTGTATAAATTATGCAGTTAGTATTGCAGTGTGAGTTCAGAATAGCGTGTCCCGGCATGCGACGAGTACAACGCAACAAGTGAATAAAATCGGAGACGGTTATATCGCGAGGGCAGTTGTGTTATTGACCGCCTATTGACATGGGCGCAGCTGCGAGGAACGCGCGTCCTCACGTTGTCACCAGATGGATCTGCCTGCCAGTGCCGTTAGTGTTTCCTTACTGTAATCCCATTCATAATTCGGCAATTTAATCGGCCGATCTTATAATTTTGAATTCGACGTCAAACTCTTGGGGCGTGACGATAATCAATAAATCACTATTCTAACGCGCTCTTGACATGAAATAGTGCAGTGACGCAGTGATCCTTTGTACGCATTATTTCTCATTTGTTCGTATTAGTAAACAGTGTTCGTGGTCTCTAGTCGGTTCTAATATTCGCGTTGTGTGTTCGACTTGGCGCCTTGCCGTTGTTCGACAACCGGTGAAGGTCTTTGTTTACGATAATGCCAACTATTTCTAATACTTCATGCCCAAATTATAACGGATGTGAAACCGATTACCGATAAACGATCAGTACACACAATCCTATCACTTTGGTACCTATGTCACATCTTGTGTGTTTGGTATTATTGTTGTACGAATAAAACTTAGAAAAATTATGTAAACCGTTGATTCAAACTTTTAATCAAGTAGGTTTTTCGTGCATATACATTTTTTTTTTATATATAAAACCAAAGCCGTAAATATGACGAAGTCATGAGGGCACAGTTCGAGGCGAACAACTATTTATCGTGAGTATACAATGAGCTCCTTTCCGCACAATACCTACATGTGACCGTTGCGTTGCGCGTAACCGGCACGATCGACCTTCATCAAAGGTGATCTAGACATTTATCAAGGACGTATACTTTCAGAGCTGTCGGAGTCGCAGCTAGCGCTGAAGGAGAGCCTGTGCCGCGGCACGCTGCGCACGGTGGCGGCGCTGGGCGCGGGCGACGCGCACCTCCGCGGCCTGCTGCTCTACCACCTGCACGCCGCGCTGGCCGAGCGCGCGCGCCGCTCGCCAGACCTATATGACGTGAGTCATGTTCACTACTCGATCGCAGATAAATAAGTCTTGGTGGTAGATCAGCATAGATCAGATAGCAGGAGGTATCTAGGTAGGTACCACCGCAGTACCAAATATTCCGCCAAGTAGTAAATGTAACATTACTGTGTTCCGGTTCGAAGGGTAGGTACTTACTGCAGCTAGCAAAATTACTGGGCTGTTAAACTTATTGAGTTCACAAATACATCAATAGTATTTATGTATGTGTAGTACCTACCCATATATCAAGCTAAAATATAGGACCAAAAAGGCTTTACCAATTTTTTATTCCACGTCATAACTGTAATCTTTTTTTTTATCTGCGGACGTGAATTACTTTCTGAGAACTAGAAAGGGGGAAAACCATCTTATTATAAGTACCTACCCATATTAAAAGTTTTGCTTAGTTTGGGGCTAGATAGTGCTCTGTAAAATGTTCTCCAATTTTAGTTATATTTTTAATTTATTTACCTATCAGTTATCTGGTTCCATAATATAAGCTGTAGGTAGGTACTTAGTTTGTATTTAGATGATGTGTGGAATGTCATAATTGTCATATGATTGTTTTTTGTCACTTACACAGCTTTCCTTTGTTTACTCTATTTGATGTTAGAACTACTTCTATCTGGTATCTAACCAAAAATTTTTGTTTTAATTCTAGGAGCTGAAATCTGAGATCGAGAGCTCTATAGAGCAAGCGTACCACATTCTCCAAGGCGACATCTCCGCGCCGCCCGACCTCGAGCTGCGACGCCGGTACCTCGGCCCAGGCTGTGACAAACCCCACCAGGAGAGATTTTTCATACTCCACATTTGATTTTATATTTTACCTACTATGTGATCTACCTCTCTATATTACCTATGTCCTTTTGGTGCTGTACCAACGTATGCATGTGTGCGTGTAAATAATAGTGGTCACGTAAATTGTATTTTTAAAGTAAGTAGAACCTAGTGTAATAGGAGCCCTTTTTACTTATAACGCTTTTATAAAGTTACCAATTTTAGTGTATTTTAATTACGTAATAAATAAGTGATTGATAATTAAATTTTTATATACTAATTGGACTTTTTCTTAATAAAAAGTAAAAGTTAGCATGAACCTAGGTAATTGCTTGTATATGGACGTGCCGGTAGGTGCAGCCGGCAGATATTTTTTTTCTTTGCCAGTGGCGTTAGCACAAGTTACGTTCAGAGAGTTAGTACCATTGATAGATGCCAGTGATCTGTGCCTTGGACTTTCTATCTATGTAATATAGGAAGGTCTATGACACAGATCCGAGAATCCTTTGGGAAATCGCTGAGCAACATACAAACTCATCGACACGTTCGTTGGTCACATTGGTCGTGTCGTGAATTTGATTCTTGGTCGACTTTAGCAGACTTTAGCTAACTTCTGGGCTTACTTTGACATGATGTTAGGTTATAGATGTTGACTCGATATAAGTATTAACCTACCAAGTTAAATAGTGCACCATTTGAATGTAAACTTCATAGAAGGCGATAGACAATGAAAATATGACGGATATGAGTATATTTACAAAGATATTTCTTTCTTTCTTTCACTTCACTGAATCCAATTGAAACAAATAGTGATAAAATATGTAGATAATGATAAGAGAGATCAAATTGAATACTTTATGAAATATTACGGTTTTTATCGGTTACTTTATCGGTGTGTTTGTTCCCCCGCTCGTCAGAGTAGTGATAAGTTGTGGAACGCCGCTACCGCTGCTACCATGGTATCACGTCGTAGGAATGCATTGCTGCTCTCGTCTTCCAACTGCCATGGATACTCGATGCTGGAATTTGCTAAACAGGAGATATGCAACTTTCTTCAAAAGTGAGTGAAATAAACTTTGTTATCTAGTTCATCATCATCCACAGCCTTCTTTATCCCACTGCTGGGTATAGCTATAGGCCTCTCTCTTGGTATTGCATCTGCCTCGGTCGTCTGCCAAACTGGTCCAGATTCGACCAGCGACGCGGACGGTGATAATATTGTCGACCCATCTTGCGGCTTCTAGTTAATTAACAGATCTTTTTTAGTTACAGCAGACTCCGAACTGTGCAGCGTGAAATAGCGTGTAGCGATTTTATTGTGATAGTGTAGCTAGTTTGACCATAGTTTTACCTGAAGTTAATGCCACAACACTGTTGGTGTAATAAGAGCTCTTGTTATCGTATAACGCCTACCCTGAATAAATGTTTTATAATAATAAGAAATTGAGTAAACTGATCCACTTTATGCGATATAGGTAGGTATGTGAAAAACTCTATTTGCATTTTTTATGATAAGTAGTGAAACAAACGGGATGCTCTTCTAATAGTAGGTAAAGCCTGCACTCCGCCAGCTAAACAAAAGATGGGACGACGGCAAGTCTAGGTGAAGTACAAGTGGGTACTTAGCTGCCCACACATTGGCAATGGATTTGGCCGGCTTTAAAGAAACTATGCAAATAGTTTTCTTATAAATGTTTATAATTATCATTGTGTTTACAGAAACGACGTAAAAGAACTTGTATTCATACCATATGCTCAAAACGATTTCGATGGCTACACAGCTAAGGTTAAAGAAGTTATTAAACCATGGGGTTTCAATGTGACTGGTCTACATACACTCGGTGATCCGGCTAATGCAGTAATCAATTCTAAAGCTATCTTCATCGGAGGGGGAAACACATTTTTACTTCTCAGCAGACTTTATGAGAAAAACCTTGTCAGTCTTATAAGAGATAGAGTTACTCAAGGACATTTGCTGTATATTGGAAGCAGTGCCGGGACCAACGTAGCCACTAAAAGCATTAATACTACAAATGATATGCCAATTGCTCACCCCCCTACTTTTGATGCTATCGCAATTGTTCCATTTAACATCAATCCTCATTACATTGAAATGGAAAGTGAGACCCATAAAGGTGAGACAAGAGATCAGAGAATATTGGAGTATATGGAGATGGATTATGCAGCTCCGGTACTCGGGCTGAGGGAAGGTTCAATCCTACATGTTGAAGAGGACAAGCTGACAATAAAAGGCGTAGCAGGTGCAGTATTATTCAAAAAGTAAGTTGGATTTAAAATGTAACAAGTGTTCATGGTAGAAACTGGAACATAGCCAATTCTTTTGTCACAGCTCTTAACAAGATTATGAATGAATACTAGTTTTGGTGCCAAAACAGTGTTAGTTCCAAAACTTGTTTTTTTTTTTAAATTAAGATACTCTTGTACAGACAATAAAGAATTAGTAAGTAATTAACTTGGGACTATTTTCAAGCAAGGACAGAGCATGTCAACATCTAGCCTATCAACAAAAAAAACGATATTAACTGAACACTGACCATCCTACATAAAACGATAAATCAAAACAATTTAGAGTAGTTATTATTTTAAGTTATTTTGTTTTGTTTAATTGAAGATATTTATTATACTTTTTTTCATAATTTAGCTTGATAGTCGAATTAAACTGTAATATAATATTTTAATATTAAAAAAAAAAAAAAACAATTTTAATACATTTAAATGATGTACATTTTGTGCATCGACATGAACATAGTTAATTTTAATACTTTAGGTATTTTATACCTAAAAAAATGAACTATGCTTTGTGAAAACAATACCCAACCATGGTGAGAAAATCTTTTTGTTTTTTTGACATATGGGTTACAAAATCTTTTTTTTTTTCAGAAACTGCCAGAAAGAAGAATACCCAACAGGGACAGATGTATCATTTCTTTTAAATCTTTGCCAAATCAACGAAGCTTGATAAATCACATTTAAATGTTCCTATATAACCATTATTATTTTTACCAAAGTATTATTACTAATGATAAAGCAATATATTTTGTATTTTAAAGTTATGATATTCAATATACACTTTCAAATTACTTTTTATTATTATAAACCTAAATTCGCTCACACATTGTGTTGGTGATTTGTATCAGGGGCAAAGCAGAAGGGTCAGGGAAGCATCCCCGCTTTGGTCCCTTGAGAGGCCATTCAGGTCAAAACTTATATGCACAATTTTTAGTACATTGTCATATAATAAAATAAAAACACTATGTATGTTTAAGTTGGTTTAATAGCATTTCTTACTTTATTGCACTCTAGTAACAAAAGCTACAAGTACCTATTACTTAATTAATTGCGCTGAAAACAGTCAAAATTTACTGCAGTTCTCAACAATTCACTTTCACCACAGACTACAATACTCCATACTTCCTACAATAACCACTCCACAATTTAATTTGTTTTCTGTATTTATTTGTCACTAATCACAGTTTCGAGACAATTCTTTCATGTAAGGACATCTTAGTCGAACTGATAGTCACATTGCACTTATTTGGTATAAGGCTGTTGAAGTTATCGTCATCCTTGCATGAGTAGAGCTTTGGCGGCTTGGAATAGGGATGGCTGCGGCGTGATGCGCGACTGTCCCGTCCGTTCTGTAGGCGGCAGGTGGCACAAGAACCGGCGCAGAGCGAGGTCGCGTCGCGCGCTCATCCCTCGAGTGATCTCGCACCCTGAGCCGAATAGCACAGCGCGGTGCCGCTTGCGTTTCTCCGTTGCCACCTGAAATAAACATCATTTATTACATTTTCATAATTTCAAGGTTTTAGTATACTCCACAAGTTTAGTGTTAATAGAAAGTATGACATATCTTATCCATTGCAAATTTAATTGATTAACGTGAAGAAGTAACAAATATATATGACCAAACCAACTCGCAAACTATCACATTCTAACATAAGCATGTATTCAACTATACCTGTATAGAAGCTACAGGATGCAATGTGTTAACATCTGGTGGAGGTTCTTGTTTGTCCTCCCCATTCTCTATAGTGCCATTTTGTTCAACACCATCCTTCTGTTCGCCATTTTCAGACTTTTTTTCGAGTGCTTTCTTCTCTGCTCGGACAGTATTGGCGTTTTTGTTCAGTATATCTTGGACGAGATCTTTTCCGGCCATTTCTATGGAGAGGCCGATCCGAGTGAGAACTTTCTCGGGTCTCCAGCGATCACGCGCGCCTCCCGATGGAGTGGTCTGTTCCCGGCGACGCACGTCTGCGACTAAACTCGCCCAGTCGACGCCGAGAGCGTCACCTAATCCAGCTGAAAGCAAACAATTGAATTCTCAGCTTTAATAATTCAAAATCATATATTTCGATGACGATATGATCATTGATAAATAATTAATAATACTATACTCAAATTACGGATAGAACCCTAATGCATATATCCTCTGATATTTTAGAGGAATTATTATACAATATTAAAAGATATTGAGATAAATTTTCCTGAGAAATTCAGTACCTATATCTTCAAAGGAAAAAATTAAATCAAATATCACCACCACTACCACTTATCCATGGTATGGCTGTTCCCAGCAGTGGGTTATGCATTACATCCCACTAACCTAAACTAATTTATAATATTTTAAGCGCGATTGAGTACTAGTTATACAAAAACATTTTTAGTGTTGAAATAGCGAAAATTTTAAATTTACAAACAAGTTAAGATGTTTGGTTATATGACATACCTCTTGTACGTTCTTCTTCGAGCTCTCCGTCAGATATTTCTTCAAAGTCCAAATTATCATCATCATCCTTTATGTCTTGAGAATCCTTATCCTCTACGGCACCACTTGTATCCTACAAAAAAAAAACTTCTATTATTGAAGCAGAAATTTTTCCTACAAAGGACAAATAAAATAAATTTAAATACTATTAAATTATTGCATCATGCAATATAGAAAAGCTAGGAGAACGTACCTGCGTAGATTCTCGCTCGGTAGTTTCAGATTTAGGATTTTCCTCCGGCATTGCTGCTTGACTGTCGTCGTCCGCTTTCTGGTCGCCCATCTAAAACAAGCACAATATATTCTTATAACAATACACAGCTAGCAGATACGCAAATAGCAGCACAAGTTGACTACAATCGACACTCACTCAACCACAAACTTTCCAGTTTTTAATATTATTGTAACAAAAGTAAGTTCAAATAGGACAAGCGCCCAGCTCAAGTGTCAAAGTTATTATACCGCTTGAATTTCTCGGAAGTAGTTTACCTATAGGTACGTCAAATTACTAATCACGCTGTTTGAGTAATGCTAAAAATGTATGTAATTAGATTATACATGTTATGTGATAGTGAAGATGTGGTGGCCCATAGTATATAATTATGATGACAAGACAAAATGGTCAATTACCTAATGGGCCATTTCATAGAAATAATTATTAGTACGTAATTGCATACGGATTAAAAAAAATCGGAAAACATGCATTTTGGCAGGGAAGAAAGTCAATTGCATCTACCAGCCCACACCAGGTTACTTGGTGGTAGATCTCCTTATTTCCTTTTTGTTTGGGATCTTCACTAGGCTCCGGCTTCGCACTGGCATACATATGCATAAACATTGCGGAAGAAATCTCTAAAGATACCGTATAAACATCCGTTGCATAGATTAGAAGAGCTAAATGCAACTTTATTTTGCTCAGGAAGATTATAGTTTTATCATTAAAATGCACTCACGTCTTCCCTGTTGAGTATATCGTCCGGGTCGTCGCTGATTTCGCTGAGGTCGTCCGGCACGGGTTTTTCGTCATCGGGTTCGGGACGCGGCGCCGGCGGCTCCTCGGCCGGCGGCGGCTCACTTCGCGGCGCCCGCCGTTTCATGTCCATTCGCATGCCTCGACCGTAATCTCAAAGAGTTATTTTTTATTTTTAAGGTGAGGTTGTATGCTTGAGTGGTACTTATGTCAGAATTATTATGTTGCATTAAGCCTGACGTGTTTATCTGGATGTTATTTTTACTTGCTACTCAACGGTAAAAGTAGGCATCTTGTACAACTATTCATACAACTATTTTGTTGTGAAAAAGTAACAAGCAGACAACAGCATAAACAATATTTAAAAATATAGCGCAAGCAAGCTAAAAAGTTTAACAAATCTATAACCCGCCTGCAAATGAAATAGCTATAATTTTTTATTTTTTTTTATGGTTGACAGATTAGGTGTTTGACCACAGCTCACCTGATGTTAAGTAAAGGTATGGTAAAGCACACCTAGCTTGGAATGGAACTGGCTCTCAAGTGAGCCTGCCGGAACACACCGTTAGGTGACGTGGTTACGTTAGGTGATTTTCAACTTGAGGGTGGTAGCTAGCCAGCCGAGTACTAGAAAGTACCCTACCACCATGCTATGGTTTCCTCACGATGTTTTTCCTTCACCGGCAGCTCAAGCTCATTGTTGGGGTTTGAACCCACACCCTTCGGCATGCGAACCTACCGCGCTAACCACTGAGCTATCATCGCTACAAATTAAAGGAAGAAACTTTTTAAACCAACATATTATTACTAATTAAATTTAACCATATAACTTATAATTATATCTTTATAGCCCCCTTTATTTTGATACCATACTCTATCGACATATTACTATTTCGCTTCAAAAATCAGCCATTTTGTTTTCTTCTCAAACACTTATTTAAGAACAATTTGGGTTTTAAAACGAATATAACGTTACTTAACTGTCGTAAACCATCCAGCCGATTAGAAAATACGATATACATACTACATACAAGAACATAATAAAACATAACCCTTTCTTAGCAGTCGGGTAAAAAGAAAGTATTTAAAGTATATCATTTTTCCTCCTTTCTTGTTTTTCAGATAAGTCTTAACCTTAATTCTTTCACTGACACTTTCTCTTCTGTGCTACTTCTAGCAGAGTGTAATAAAAACAATTGAAATTAGTGAGATTTGTGACATTCTCATCCATCTCTGTGGATGTGACCTTCAGTCACACATATTTCTTACTAGTAGCTAACAAGATTTCTTAATATAAAACACCACCTGAGACCACCTTTCGTATAGCACTTCACCATTATCTAAAAAAATATAACTAGTTTCTCACCATGCATTCGACCACGATGTGGCCCTGGATGTCCTCTGTGATGCCAGCCGTCCATCTCTGCCTCTTTGTCACCCCACTCGTTCATCTGAAATAGACCATGACAATAAAGTATTTATGAAAGCAGTTCAAATCCAAAAAATAAGTCAAAGCAACATACCAAAATGAGGATAAGGACATCCATGGAATATGTGGGATAGGATGAAGCAAGGGGTTTTGTAGTCTCTTTTACGGTAATCGATTGGTTCATTCATGTACATTGTCTGATAGTACATCATCTAGGAAATGGAAAGGAAATTAAGTATATAGGAAATGGAGGAATTTTCCGAAAATTTGTGTGTGTTAGTGTACCTGTGGATCATGTATTGGCCAATGTCGTTCTCTGGCCCATTCTCCGCCACCGCGGTAATCCTCATTCTCCCACTCTTTATGCGGATGTGCCATGTAACGTTCTCGATCCATCGAAGTGGACCGGCCCTCCCAAGAACGATCTCGACGTGGGTGTCTATCGTCGTAACCTATAGGGAAATTAACGTCGCAATCAATACTAAAGATAAATAAATATTGGTACCAGACAGCTAACAAAATACTTACAATATTTTTTTGTAAATACATACTTATAACACATACAGACACAGAACAAACATTTCTGTTAGTCACACAAATGTTGGCCCTTCAGCTCTCGAAGCAAAACTTTAGGCAAGCGGGGCAAGATATTTAATATTTGTTAAGTACTTCAGAGATTCAATTAAAGACCTCACCCATGTCTCTATGATCTGCTAGACGGTCAGCATACATTCTCTCATCATCTTCAGGATATCCACGCGGCGGACCGCCCATGTCGTATCCAGGGTCGTAGTGCCTATCTCTCGCTGGCATTCCGTATCCGGGAGACCTGTCATCGTCCCTGCCGCCTTCGTAACGATCATCAACACGATCATAGTGATCCACTCCACGATCATTGTCATACTGGCGATCCAAGCCCATTTCGTAATCAGCTTGGTCCCTATCCATACTATCCAAACGGTCTCTCTTCGTGGAACGGTCCCTTTCGTGCCTATCCTGTTTCCGACCACCCCGCTCGGAATGAGTGTCTTGCCTATCCTTTGATGTTGTCGAGTTTTTGTCTGTTTCAATTGTTCTGTTGGATATTGCAGCAAGGGCCGCTAATCGCTCTTCAGGTCTGGGTAATAGTCGCTCCATAGGTTTATTCGGCTTCTCCAATCCTTTATTAGTGCCTCTGGAGCCCAGACCTCTATCGCGTCCTCTCCGTTTATCATCTCTTTTATCTTTCCGGTCTCGCCCTCGATCTTTCCTCTCGTGTCTGTCTTTATCGTCATGCTTATCTTTCCTTCTTTCCAGTGATCTATCTTTGTGTTCACGGCCGCGATCACGGTCTCGACTCGCAGATCGCTTCTTCTGTGTGCTGCCATCTCTTCGAGGTAGCTTCTTGGGTGAGACTGGTCTACTTCTTTCTGAACTTTCTTTTTTCTTTGTGTCTTTATGCGGACGTGGTGATCGAGATCTTGCTTTTCTAGGGGATCGACTTCGAACCCTAGTTTTCTCTCTTTCCTTATCCCGATCCTTATCTTTTTCCTTATCCTTGTCCTTGCGGTCTTTATCTCTATCTCTGGTAGAGTGTGGTGAAGCACTTCTATTCCGTTCTCGCCTCGACGGTGATTTTCCATGTTTTGATGTAGTTTTTACAAGAGCCTTAGAAGTGATAGGAGGTGTCCCACCAGCCTTTTTAGCAGGTGACAAAGACTTTTTCCCTATATTTGCTTTACTAGTTGTTTTCTTTTTACTAGCATCTGTTTTTTTCAATGTTCTCTCATCTTTTTTTGGAACTGGTTTTTTTGCTTCACTTTTGTCTTTTTTTAATGTATCAGTTTTGACAAACTTCTTTTTAGAAGGCACATCACCATCGGATGATGAACTCGAATTGCGTTTGAGTTTACTTTTTTTAGCCTTCCTTCTAGTGTCCCTGTTAAATGAAAATTAAAGAATATTAAAATAAGTGAAACTAAACAGAAAGTAGTGTGTTCATTAGAAGACTAAAATACATATTTTGCAGCCAAGCAGTAGTGTGTAAACATAACTGTGTCCAGGTTTGAAAGATACTGCACCTAGAGAAATAACAAGCAGATATATTGTTTTTTTTTTAGTTAATAAACATGATCCAAACCATGTACTTACAGTAAAATTTAGCTAACACAAAATAGTGCTGTCTTTAAAATCATTCTAAAGATTTTTACTTTAGTCTAAAAATATATATAAAGTTATTATTATTTATTGTAAGTTATTATTTCCTTTTTAAAATTTGAAAATTACAGGCTAGAGAAGACTGATTTAGCCACTTTGACAAAGTAGGTATATATAATTACATTTTGATATAACACCCTACTAAAAAAACAACCTAATTTAAAAATCAACCTCATTTTAAGTTACCACTTGATCAGCACACTTTTTAAACTCGTTTTAAATTAAGAACTACTCATATACTTAAAATAAACCAATATGTAGTTTAATACAATATGTATATAACTGACAATATGAATGATGCTTTATTAGGATGGAACAGCATACAATCTTTAATCCAGTTTATGCAGGTTCAATTCATTAAATAATTAAATTAATAATTTAGGAGACAAAACTAAAGTGGGCTTCACCTACTAGGTTACTACTGTACAATATCTACTTTATTGTACCAAATAAGTAATCAAATATTAAATGGCCAAACACAGAACAAATTACCTTTTTCAAATTAAAAAAACAAATTAATCAAACCGCTTAGTTCGAGCTTTTGGAGTATCAACCATGAAGCGGTGACGCTTTTTAAAGCTCCTGGCTGTCCGATAGTAGAATGGGAAACCTATACTTTATTATATTACTGATACTATATAGTTTAATGTCACTGAAACTACTAGTCTGTCTCTGAATAAAACCCTATGTTGTGGAGACAAATAACAATTAATGCAACAAGTATTGATTTACATAATCAATTCAAAGCAAGATGCTAGGAAAATTTTATTTCCAGTATTCATATCTATTATTGTTGGACAGAATAATCTATTTAACTAGAAGCAAAAGACAACCAATGCTTCTGTGGCAACTTTCCAATGAAGTAATTTATTAACAAATAATTATTATGGACCAGAATATGGCATCTATGTATTGATTTCATATTATGTCATAATAACCTGTTCTTCATTCCTTTTGGTCAGTTATTTATGAGTAGAATCAATAAATCTATGTCAGATAGGAAATACAATTTGGTTAAAGTATTATTAGTGGTCTTACCGATCCGACGACGACGAGGAGGAGCTGCCGTCAGAAGAAGATGAAGAAACGCTAGAAGAACTGGAACTCCTCGAGGAGGAGGTGCTTGACACGGCTTTTTTCTTGTCTTTGCGCATGTCTTTGCCAGAGTCCATTTTAAGCTGTAACTCTAATTCCCGCTGGAGCTGCTGCCTCCGTTTCTCGAGCACGTCAGTGTCTGCGTACTCTAAGTCATTTTGATCCCAATTGTCGATTTCGCCGTCGGGACTGCGCCCCGGCCTCACAACCAATACCGAGTGAATCCTGCTTTTAGAATCATCTTTACCCGAACGCTTTTGTTCACTATCTTTAATGGCAGCGCGTTGTTTAGACGGACTTATCAACGTATGAGTCGACGCAAATTTACAAGTTTTACCGTAAGCGCAAGTACCGTGTTGAGCCCACTGTCTGCAATGTTCAGTTGTTTTTTTGGCACTAGATTTCTTAGTACCGAGTCGCTCGAAAACACTGGGTCTATTTGCAAGGTCTTTTGATTTAGGTAACTCGACGGTGATTTTTCTTTTTCCTTGTTTTGACATTATAAACGAAAAACATTGGTCTCGCGTTAAATTCTATTAAAAATAATTTGCTGTTTACACCGGCAGTAAAATCGACGCCATTATTGTTTTTTTAGCAAATTCATTTTAATTTCATTCATTTCACTTGGAACTCGGTCACTTCTTTTTTTTTTTTTTTTTTTCGTTAATTTGCCCTTTCGGGCAGGCTAAAGCTATAAAGCCATACTGCCTCGTCTTCAGTGATATTTCTGCTGTATCTTAACTATGGTTATCGTCAAAGTCGTCTTAGTCATGTCCAGTTCGTGTCAGTTCGTGCTAGTCATGCTTTAGTAAAGTAGTGGCAACTTTACTATAAAGCTTCGATGGAGTTTTGGAAGCAACACGAAAACTCATGTTTCACCACATTATATCATTTTCCCACACTCGCGCTTGTAATTCGGCACTTTATGAATAAAACACCACCATTTTTATGCATAAACACTCGACAAAACACTAGTTTTGGAAAAAAATACAACGAAGCGACACGACTCTTCCCGCGTTCCCGCCAAAACTCTCTCGGTCACTTCGTTCATATTTGGTTTCGATGTTTTTTTTTTTTTTTTTTCTTTAGTTTTGGCGTCGCGTTTTAGCATTTGCCAGTGTCAAGTATTTATATATTTTCAAGTTTCAAAAGATAAATAAGTGTCCTCGTAGCTAGTTATAGTCAAAGTCCAGTCTTAGTCAAGTCCAGTCTGTGTGTTTCGATGTTTTATGTCTATGGATGTGGAAAATCTTTTTTTTTATTGCTTTAGTCTTGTTGCAGTCTGCTTACTGTCTGCCACTGTCAAAGAGTGCAGTAATATGGACAACAGTCACCCTGGAGCAGGGGCATGAAAAACCCCAAAAAAGCGTGAGTTTAAAAAAGTTATATAATGTGATGAAATATGATATGATATTTCGTGCCCCCAAAACTCCATCAAAGCTTATAAAGTAACCACGTAACGCGTAAAGACACTACTACTTTACTAAGGCATGACTAAATAGGATTAAATAAATAAATATCGTAGGACTACACACACAGCGCCATCTGGCCCCAAACTAAGCAGAGCTTGTGTGATGGAAGTCAGATAACTAATAGAATGCATAAATACTTTATTTGTGTAAATACACACTTATAATATATACAGAACACCCAGACACAGAACAAACATTTGTCTAGTCACAAAATGTTTGCCCTGAGTGGGAATCGAACCCACACCCTACAGCTCTCAAGGCAGATTTAATACCAATGAGCCAACGGGGCTGTCAACGGGGCGGGTGATTGGGCATCAAGGACTCCGTATCCATTTGCCGATAAATTCCAAAAAAAGAGAATAATGATAAATGATGAGATTATCTGTGGTGCTGATGCTGAATGAACAATTGTTCAGTCTGTGTGTGTTGACGTGAATAAAAAAAATAGATGCAGCTGAAAAATTGGCTTGTATTATTTTGAATAGGATTAATCACGAATTAATTAAACAACAAAACCGAAGTTATCTCTCAACATGCCTCTTTTAGACGGAAAAGAAATTGATATATTCTTTGTAAGTAATTTAGCTTTTAACATAAACTACTTATATCATAATAAATAGGTAACATATTATTTTCTTTGCTTCTAACCTTATGTCTTGAAGATTTCATGCCATCATAAAAAATACATAAGAAATATATAATATCATAAGAAATAACAACGTGTAAGCGATAACAACTTTACAACTATTGTGATTTTCAACTGTGATATGATATTTACGAGATTGTTACGGAGAAAGCTTCCAATATTTCGGCACAGTTGTATGCATTCTTGTTTAATAACACTGTTACGGTAAGTAATCATATCATCACTGTCTAATTAAATAGCTTTTATGGAATTTCAAATTTTGTAATTTTTCTAGAGTGAAGAAGACCTGCCTTATGAAGAAGAAATATTAAGAAATCCTTTTTCCGTGAAGCATTGGCTCCGTTATATTGAACATAAAAAAGGAGCACCCAAAAATGAAATCAATATGATATATGAAAGAGCTCTAAAGGAGTTACCAGGATCTTTTAAATTATGGTATAATTATCTGAAGTTAAGAAGATCTCAAATAAGAGGCCGTTGCATAGCAGACCCATGCTATGACGATGTTAACAATTGCTTTGAAAGATCTTTAGTATTCATGCACAAAATGCCTCGTATTTGGATGGATTACTGCACCTTTCTAACAGACCAGTGCAAAATAACATCGACTAGAAAAGCATTTGACTGTGCTCTGAGAGCCTTGCCAATAACTCAACATCATAGAATATGGCCAATATATTTAAATTTCTTAAAGAAACATAACATACCTGAAACTGCCCTAAGAGTATTCCGAAGATATCTCAAGCTATGCCCAGAAGATGCAGAAGAATACATTGATTACTTAATTTCTATCAACAAGTTAGATGAAGCTTCTTTGAAACTGGCTCAAATAGTCAATAATGAAAACTTTCAGTCAAAGCATGGAAAATCAAACCATCAGCTGTGGAATGAACTATGTGAGCTTATATCAAAAAATCCTGACCAAATCCATTCCCTAAATGTAGATGCTATTATTAGAGGGGGTCTCAGACGTTATACTGATCAGCTGGGACATCTCTGGAACTCCCTTGCAGACTATTATGTTAGAAGTGGTCTCTTTGAAAGGGCTAGAGATATCTATGAAGAAGCCATTCAGACTGTAACAACCGTAAGAGATTTCACCCAGGTATTTGATGCCTATGCTCAGTTTGAAGAGCTGAGTTTGAGCAAAAAGATGGAAGAAGTAGCAAAGAAATCAAGCCCAACTGAGGATGATGATGTTGACCTGGAGCTGAGGCTAGCTAGGTTTGAATACCTAATGGAAAGGAGACTGTTACTTCTTAATTCTGTCCTCCTGAGACAAAATCCACACAATGTAGCAGAATGGCATAAAAGAGTAAAATTGTATGAGGATAAACCACATGAAATCATCGACACTTACACAGAAGCAGTACAAACAGTTGATCCTAAATTAGCAGTAGGTAAACTTTACACTCTGTGGGTAGGGTTTGCCAAGTTTTATGAGAAAAATGAACAGATAGAGGATGCAAGATTGATATTTGAGAAAGCAACACAAGTCAGCTATGCAAAGGTTGATGATCTAGCATCTGTGTGGTGTGAATGGGCAGAAATGGAAATAAGACATGAAAACTATGAAGAAGCCCTGAAATTAATGCAGAGAGCTACTGTTTTACCAAAGCGAAAAGTGGCATACCATGATGATTCTGAATCAGTGCAAATGCGCTTGTATAAATCATTAAAAGTCTGGTCCATGTACGCAGATCTTGAGGAGAGTTTTGGAACATTCCAGTCATGTAAAGCTGTGTATGATCATATTATTGAACTGAAAATTGCAACTCCACAAATTATTATTAATTATGGTTTGTTCTTAGAAGAGCATAACTATTTTGAGGAGGCATTTAGAGCCTATGAAAAGGGAATCGCGTTGTTTAGATGGCCCAATGTTTATGACATATGGAACACATATTTAACCAAATTTTTAAAGCGATATGGAGGTTCAAAGCTAGAACGGGCAAGAGATTTATTCGAACAGTGTCTTGAGCACTGCCCACCTGAATTTGCTAAATCTATATTTTTGCTGTATGCTAAACTAGAAGAAGAGCATGGTTTAGCTAGACATGCTATGTCTGTTTATGAACGAGCGACAACAGCTGTTCTTCCTGAACAAATGTTCGAAATGTTCAATGTTTACATCAAAAAGGCTGCTGAAATATATGGTGTTCCCAAAACACGCACAATATATGAAAAGGCCATTGAAACTCTTCCTGAAGAGAAGGCACGAGAAATGTGCATTAACTTCGCCGAGATGGAAACACGCCTTGGCGAAATTGATAGAGCGCGAGCTATTTACGGACACTGCAGTCAAATGTGCGATCCCAGAATCACAGCTGAGTTTTGGAATACTTGGAAAGAATTTGAAGTCAGGCATGGCAATGAAGATACTATGAGAGAAATGCTTAGAATAAAGAGGAGTGTTCAGGCGACATATAATACGCAAGTAAACATGATGTCTGCTCAGATGTTGAGCTCTTCTGCCGGTGCTGCTGGAACTGTTTCAGATCTTGCACCAGGTATGAAGGATGGTATGCGTATGCTGGAAGCTAAAGCAGCCGAGATGGCTGTAGCAAACAAAGGAAATATCATGTTTGTAAGAGGAGAAACTCAAGGTCTGAAAGACATTGGAGAGAAGGTTGTTAACCCAGACGAAATTGACATTGCTGAGGATTCAGAAAAGAGTGATGATGATGATGATGATGAAGAAGAAGAAGAACCAGTACAAAAAAAGAAAGTGCCAGCTGCAGTTTTCGGAGGTTTGGTTAAGGAAGACGAAGAATAACATTGATTATAAAGGCTTTAGAATATAATCAAACAATTTTAATAAACTTAGTTAAATAATACACTGCTTTTAATATTTACAACAGAAATCACAGAACACATTTTATATCTAGATTAAAATCTATGTAGTATTGTTAATAAGTTTACACACATACAGATATTAAAAATTTATACAGCATGTGGTAATTTCATACATGTTCATAAATTATACATTGAAGGGAAGGCTTTCAGATACACTTGAATAAAGTAGAATTGCATATTGAGATTATTGAAATTGAGTACCTACAGCCCTCTACCAAAGAGAAAACAGCAAATCATTACCCAAAAGTAAATGACATTTCTTCTCACTTCACACAATGCTTCCATACCCATACAGTGTCATCGATATGAATGAATAAATGATCTTATAATGTGGTTTGTCAGTTTTCTTTCAGTTCTTTTCAATTAACAGGGGTAGTTTGATAGTAAATAAACTATATGTATACATATTGCTCTGAGACTTAAAAGTAAGTTCATGCATAACACTAAAAGCCACAAAAATGTGTTAATGTATGACTGAGGCCTTTGATGGCTTGATAGTTGCTGTTATACGACAAAAATTAACGTGTCAAAGACTTTACAATAGCTATTGTTTAAACAATAAAAAATATTTTTCTATTGATAAAAACATTTTTTTTAATAACAAACTTAAATTTGGTATAACAATAATGTGCATCAGTACAACGACTTATGGTACATTTTCTCCGAGAAATTATACAAAAATGAATTAGATTCGCATGGACAATGTTAGTATTATTAAAGAACGAGTTTCCAGAATAACATTCAATAGATTAGTAAAATGTCTGCCCACTCATCCTGCTACTGTTATTGGATCACTTTAAAATCTGCTTGTATCATTACCAATAATTTGACTGTTATATTATTATAAAGCCCTGATCAGAAGCTAGATTGTTTAATCGTTCCAACGTATAAGTCCACATTAGGTATATTTTTTAGCATCAACTGATGTGAAAATGGCTGGACCAATTTTGATGAAATTTGTCATGAAGGTAGCACCTAGGCTACTTTTTATCCCAAAAAAAATATAGCGGGAAACACCGCGGGACGCAGCTAGTAAAATATAATGGGGAGATTAAAATCATAAGCTGGCTGAGCCTATGAGCACATGTGAATATAGTATGGGAGGCCAAATTCTTATTAAAATATATTGAGGCATGTAAGACGGAAAACTATAATGTGATCGTTCGGTTCCTTATGCAAAACATAATATATTTGGAATGTACTTGTTGAGCCCTTTCTTTTGATACGATCCATAGCATATTCGCCATAATATTACTGTGACGACGACATATCCAATGTCATAAATGCTAAAATATGTCAACAGACACCTCATTTGTCAAAATCAAAATATATGACAAGTAGCTGTAGGTATTAATGAAGAGTTGAAAGAGAAAATCTAGGATATAGTAATATGAAAGAACATGTACATATAATATAGGTACATGGACTACCAAAACAACCTTTTTTGTAATTGGTTTAAATAAGTTCAGTCATTCAATTCACTCATTCATTATCACTTTTACTGATGAAATTTCTAATATTTTTTTTTACAAAAACTTGAGTACATGTTATGTGAAATTAGGGTGTAAACATTGATACAAACAAATTTTAATTTCAGTGATCAGTGGGCCTAGTAGACACTTAAAATGCTATTTTTATATGATATCTCTTGGAGATGTGATTGTATACAGAGAATTAGAGTACATATGATTAATATCAGTATAACTATTGGTGCAGCTTAGACCATTGGTAACTCCACCAAACATAATTAATTCACCATTTCCCTTTACAAGTGAATACATGATGAGTTCTTCGGGAGCTCCGTTAGTTTCGCCTAATCGAGGACAGAGCCATGAAACATAATTAAATGAGTTTCCATTTACAACTGTCGATATATCGAGAACATGTAATGTTAGAGTACTTTTATTTTTCTTTACTTCTGGTTGTTTTACCAGAGGTTCTTCCGGAGGAGATGGTTCTCTAGGCTCCCCCCTGTTTTCTAAATGAGCAACATTTCGTTGATTAATGAGATCATTTTCAATCAATACAGAATCCTGAGTTGGATCACAGGCAAATGCTGCCATTCTGTATCGATTAGCTTCTTGCAGTTGGCGTACTAGCCTCATATTCCTGTCCTGAAAAGATATTTTGACATTATTATATCTCTCTGTAATCTATTTACAGATCTCAGCCTGCCAAGAACAGTCATAAATTCATTCCTGGAGAGATTACCTAAAAGAGTATTGATAGGATAAAATCATCAAGCAATATGTTTTGTGGTGATGATAGCTCTGTGATTAGAGCGCTCGTTACAGATGCCTAAGGGCCCTACAATAAGCTCAAGCTACCATTAAAGAGAAATAACCATAGCATGATGGTAGGGTATTTTCTAGTACTAAGCTAGCTAGCTACTACCTTCAAATTGAAAATCTGCTACCAAACATCTAACAGTGTGTTCCTGCAGCCTCAGTTGAGAGCCAGTTCTAATCCAGGCTAAGTATACTTTACCATATTTGTCCACACCGTCACTTTGCATCAGATAAGCTGTGGCCAAACACTCAGATTGTCAACTATTAAAAAAATAATTTAAATATATGATCAGGCAAGAAAAATATATGAACAGTGAAGGTTGGAAAAAGTCTCCTTGAAATTTCACTATTACTGTACCAACATGATGGACCTGGCACACTAGCATATAGATACCATCAAATGCTAACAAGTTTTGTCAACATTAGTTGTCTGTCTTAATCAAAAGAACCAAAACATGAATGTGTAGTCTAGAGATTGATTAAGAACTCTTATGATTAACAGGAACTCTTACCTATAACAGTTTGACATTGTTTTGTGCTAACTTAAAATACATAGCTTCGTAAATAGTTATTTACCTTCTTTGTGCCTCTAATAGGTGAATCTCTCCTCCCAAATTTGCTTACATCAGAGCTGGGTGCAAGGCTAGGGCGAGTGGCTCCATTATTATTTTCAATTCTGGATTCTTTGCTAGGACCAGCAACTGGATTAGCTTGTTCTGATTTTGGCTGATTTAAAGGCCTCCTAGGCAATTCCCCTCTTTTGCCATTTATGTTCTGATCTGTTCCAAGAGGTTTTTGTAAACTCTGTTCAACTCTTACTGACACAGGAGGATTCTCTGGCCTATTGAGGGTAGACAGCCTTACTGCTGATGTAACTAATGGTCGAGCTCCATTTATTCCATTTCTGCTTTTGCTTAAGCTGACAACTTTGTCACCAACTCTGCATGCAGGATTACACCATATGTTAGATGAAGCCCACTCTTTATTTTTTACAGCTAGTTCTTTCCAAGTCCAAACAGGGCCTGTCATATTTAAAATCCAACAATCATTGTACACAAATCTATTATGCAATGACTGCACACCACCCAGAACAAGTAGTCTATCTGTATCCAATTGAATGATGGACTGAGAGTACCGAGGAGAAGGTCTAGGTTTCGTAGTAGGCTGATTTCTCCATGTGAGTGTGGGTACATCAAGCACCCAAACATCATTGGAGCATTGTATGTCATGGTTAAAAGCTGGTGATTGTGTCAAACCCCCAAACACAACCATCTCATCATTTCTCAAACAAGCAGAATGACCTGCCATTGGTGGAGGACTGTTCGTTGCATTCATTAAAAGCCACTTATTGGCTTGCACATCATAAAAGTGAATTTCATTAAACATGGTCAGTTGATTATTATAATGAGACAGAGACGGGTATGTCCAGCCACCAAATACTATTAATGAATCTTTATAGTGGACCATTGTAGTGTATGCCTTAGGCACCGGGTATGTGCCAGTAGCGAGGGGTCTCACCCACTGCCTCTTGGAAAGATCAAACCGCCAGAGATCATTGAATGAAGTGGCATTGGTTGTGCATCCTCCAAATACATACATATTATTTTCAAAGACACATGCTGCATGTGAGAATCTTCTTGTGATAGTATATCCCATGTCAGTGGCTGTGACATTTTTCCAAAGTATATTAAACTCTCCAATGGCTTTGAGCAATTTGGTAGATGTTTGACGTAGTACACCTGCAATAAAAGAATAAAATATACACAAAAATACATACTATGTGGGTAAGCTCAAGCTATCAAATAAAAGCCATTATGTAAGTTACATATTTGCTTTTATTTATTTGTCAGTCAGTATAATTATATACTAATAAGATACCTATATGAAAGTAGCCCAAAAGAGATTAGCTTAAAAAAATACTTACTTTTCGAACAAATGTACCATCGCTTGCATACAATCATGCAATTCTGTAAGTCTCTATACGGAGGCAAGAACCCCAGAATAAATTCCAGAACTTCATCTGGAAGATCTTCGACGGAGCACAGTAAAGTCTGGTCGCGTAAAGACTGGTGCGTAACTTCCATTTTTTTTTGTTTTTTAACATTTGATCTAGCATTTATAATTTACATATTTTCTTCAATGATCTTGAAAATAATTCAAACAATTCCCACACCCAAACTACTAATCAAAACATTAATGTTGAAGCGAAAATGGAATATAGGCTCTCCAAATTCTCCTCCATCATGCGTCCCTTTGAATTGACGGCATTGACTTTGACAGTTTTGACTGGTTTTGACAGACATCTCATGTTACAATCATAATAAAAATTACTGTCACTATCAAATTGACTACCCTGCTATTTCACTATAAAATAAAATACTCTAAGAGGGCTAGATAGAGTAGATAGCGCTGTGTAAAATATCCGGTGCTATTTATATTTTATATATTTATCCATATAGAGACTTTTCTTATTTCTTGGTATCGCACTTTGAACATCCTGCCAGTGTCAAGTATTTCATCAAGTGCCTCTGGGATAATCACCTTTTTAATTATTAATTTTAGATATTTTATTTCATAGTAGATAATTTATTAATAAATTAGATATAGTAGAAATGCATAAAACCACTATAGTCTGACGTTTTTAATCACGATTTCCGCTACGCGTAAGAGATATATTATGTCACATGATGCAACTATGTACAGAATCTAGTAAAACGGGTCTTAATAACAGTCAATGTTACATGAAGTAAGTAACACCAAGGTATAGGTCTCAAAAAAAGCAATAAACATTGTGGAATTATATTTACGAAGTGCTAAAAATGTACATAACATGAAATAAGTCTATTTGTGCAGCTTCTAAAATTCCGTCCAATCTACTAGTTACTTAAGTTAAATAAGTTACCTCTACTATTCTTGGATATGACCAGAGTCAACTTTGATTAACTTTGTGTGACTTAGATTTATTACTCCTGATTTTTTATCAAGTATTTGAAAATATCGAAGTAATCGACACTGGCAAAACATACAAGCGGCCAAAACGGGCAAACACAAAAAAAATTATACAATCAATTGTCATTTTATTTTTAACAAGCGCGAAGATTCAAATGGATGTTTTAAAATATTATCAATAAATGTTTTTAATAATTTGTGGTTTATTAAATGGATAACCTTGCAAATTATTCACAAAGTAGTTTTTGCCTTCGTATCGAGTGTATCACTTATCATTGTAATATTTGGTTTGACAGCTGAGATAACCTATACGATTTCATAATTTAAGAGGAATATTTGTAAATAATAACATATTAAGTGAAAGTCAGTATTTGTATTAAATGATGCAGCTTTTACTACAAGCTAGTCCATTAATTGACAAACTAAAACATTGGCACCGAGCTATATCCTTTAATGAAGTTCAATTAACCACTTCTCAAAAGGTATGTTGTTTTCAAATAATAAATTGAAATATAAGTATCCTATAACTACCTCAGTGGATGAATCTGTATTGATATATTATATAGTCATGTGTAAATATTTCGTAAACATCCATTGTACGTTGTTTGCTGTATTATATATAAATATGTAAAAATAAAATCATACAACTTAGAAATTAATTAATTACAAGGTTGCAACTTGCCATTCTTTTCCGATACTTCATCTATCTAACATTTATTAAAAGGTATATTTAAATCCACAATGATTTACTTAAAAACCCTGATTCAATTGAGAAATATCATTTAACAACCTTGCAATAGAAAAATTAAGTATGAACTAACATCATTTAACTTTATGCTGCATTATTAAACAAAACCTTCAGTATACAATTTCACAGCTTGTATTCTTATTAAGAGGGAGGGTGAACTATCACCCTCCCTCTTAATAAGATGGATGGGAACTATCCCACACTGACATTTCACTCGAGGTGTATTGTGCATCCACTGCTCTTATTTTGGTATTTTTAAATACATTAAATTAACTTAAACTACTGTTTCCTTTTCTTTATAAATAACAATTCATCAATAATCTGCAGGTTGTTCTCTGGAGTTTAGGTGTGGTTGGAACAAGTGCTGTAGTGGTAGGAGTTTTATCAAGGTACTTAGCAAGACGGAGAGCTAAACCTATTATTAATCCAAGGATACAGCGTGCAATAAACAAAAGAATATCTAGAATGAGAAGTCCTAATGGAGGTAAAATACATAATTATTATGTTTTAGTTTACATTTAAGTTGACTTACATGATTAATTAGACACTTAGCACTCTTTGGATTTGGTGTTTAATGATGAAATTAAGAAAACTGATTTATATGTTAACTTACATTCTGGTATTATGATTTTATTCATTCCTTTTCAATAATTTCGTTATTTATGAAAATAAATAATGATTTTATGGACTCAAGTTCAATAACTTGAGTACTTGAACAAATGGATTTTTCAGGTATGGGGTCAATAGCCAGTGGTAGTGGTGGCCGAAGCAGTCCTCTAGGATTTAGTGAGCGCCTGTCCTTAGCATCAGGGTCTATTGGGTCCGGTGGTGGAGATGCTGCACCTCTTTCTCCTCAGCAACTTGGCGTTATGGGTAAGAAATCTAGGTTTAATAACAGCGCCATCTTTTGGTGAGTAGTATTACAGGAAAGGTTGTACCATCACATTATTATTGTAAGATGTTTTGAATACCACTATAAGAACAAGAAGATGGGATGTTTTATGACTTGTTATAAATAAATTTAAAACTAACAATCTTATTGTCTAAGGTTTTAGCTTAAGAATTTTTATGTTATATCTAGTCATAGTGAAACTTTAATTGTAAGGTAACTTACCCATAACTTAATTATAATTATGTAATGTAGCTTTATTATATTAGTGTAATATTAGCTTGTAATAATAATTGTAACTATATGTAAAAAAAAGTATCCTATTGTAGTTGAGGTCTTGACTTAAAATTTACAGCGCCATCTCTTGACGAGTAGAAAAAGTATTTCAATCATTGTAATTCTTAGCGTCATTCTATTGCTTACATTGTTATATAGAGGGCGACGGTATACACTCATGATAATATTTTTCTTGAACCTTTGTACGTTATTCTCAGCAAGTTTATAAAAAGCTATTTTTTCCTTACTCAAATTGTGCGGGTAAGATATAGAGGCACGCCCTAATGACTATAAAAACGTCAGCGAAATAAAAACTTCACTATTAGCTAGGTATACCTACGTAATAAGATATATGTACCTCAATCATATTATCAGTAGATAATAATAAACCGTAATAAGACCTATTGCTACTATTGTAATTTAAGAAGCATTTAGGTCTACCTACCTTATACATTATTTATAAGTACGTCAGCTGAAAGCCGTCATGGATAAAAATAATTGTGCTCTTAGATGCAATTTTGTCGCTCCGCATAGTTACTGATGTCGAAAACTAACGATGATCGATGTACGCGTAATTGTAATGTCACCTTCACTCAGATGGCTCTAAATTCTGGATGGCAGATTGACCAATGACGTAACTCCATCTAGATTCGATGCAACACACTACACTACAGTCAAAGTACTTGAGGCGTGCGGTCCCGAGAGACGGCGACTGCATTTCCTTTTTCACTTACTTTGCTACAGTTCTATATGCCTTTGAGTGTAAGCAACTGGGTATATATATATATATATATATATATATACCTATAGCATACCTACAGCTCGTTGTATTATTATATTCTCTGCTTACAACCACAGCTTATAAATACGTGTATTAACTTATTATAGCTGATCGTAGGTAGAATTATGTAGGTAACTTCTGAGCTAGACCTCATCATCATCAGCCCGTAATCGCCGCTGCTGAGCATAGGTCTCTCTTGTTGTGTGCCACTCGCCCCGGTCCTGTGCCAATCTTATCCATGTTCGACCCGCGATTTTGATTATGTAGTCTACCCAGCGAGGTCGTGGACGACCAATGCTCCGGCCACCAATACGACCATGCCTTAGTCCACTTACCATCACCCTACCTTACGACATGGCCTGCCCAACTCATCTAGGGTCCAATGAATACTTAGGTTGGCCTTGTGCCATGCTACTAAACAAAAAAAAAAAGTTTTATGTATGTGAATACCTACATATTATGTAATTGATAACACCACAGTTAGGTACCTACGATATGTCAGATATAATGTTTACAATGATTTTATTGAAACAAGAGAAATAATGACGTTTTACAAAATAAATAATAAATACTCTTAGACATTTCAGACAAAAAATCTAAAAAATATTATTGTTTTGTCAAGGTCATGGAAAGTGACTGTAAAATTTGAAGCTTAAAGACAAGGCTCGTTGGTCTAGGGGTATGATTCTCGCTTTGGGTGCGAGAGGTCCCGGGTTCAAATCCCGGACGAGCCCGTCTTTTTTTGTCACAATACTTTTTATATTACTTCATAAAGCAGATGTTTTGTACCCGACTACACAAAGAAATCATTATTATTTTAACAGTCTGTAAATATTGCAGTTCATAGAGATTATCTTAATACCTTATTCATATTTTTCTTTTGTATTTCCTAAACTGTTATAGTACTTATAATATGTTTTAGTAAATTAAATGTTTGAAAGCACGTTTAGCCACATACCATTGCAATATTGCACGCATGAAAATGTTTTTCATTAGGTCTCTATGTATCGCATAAACGGTATAATATAGTATAGTAACGGTATACCTACTAACTAAATGGAATGTGACGGAAATTTAAAATTAAATTCGGATGTCTAAAAAACAATTAAGACAAACAGTATTGTGTTTAAACTCTCGAAAATAATATGTAATTTTAATCAAAAATATAACTTGGTAAGAAAGTACTTAGGTACAGTTATGTAGGTATATCTTACAAATTATACAAATGACATGTATACACAATTACAAATTATGTGGAAGGTGATTTTAATTTATGTATAATTATTTATGTATATTATTTATGTTGAGGTTATTTTACTTCACACTCTGAAATTTACAACATTACTTAAGTATAGTTTATAATTAAATATATTGGCTAGTAAAACGTAACTATTATTGAGTATTTATGTAGATATCTCAATGTCCGCTACACTAAACACCGCAATATGACTGTTCCCTCGGGATTACTAACGTTTACCGTTCGAAGCACGCCTGACCTACTGACATAGCCCATGGGATACTGAGGAATTGAAATTGCGAGACGGCACGTTTATAATAAGTAGGTATGTATGTATTTGATATGGAACGATACCCGAGGGACTCAACTTTTAAATCGTTCGATTGCGTTTTTTTTTATAATTGTTACCCGCACTAGCTTCGAACGGACATTATAAACCTTCCGGAAACAATGAGACTTATTTTTTTAAACTAGGTATTTAGTGATGATACATTGAATTTACCTAGATACTTAAACCGCAATGTCTATACTTATGCTGTGGTAGTAGCATAAATAAGTTACCACCTAGTTAAATCACCCGTGCAATTTTATTGTTGATTATTTTATTATTGCAAAATATTACCGCAGAATTTTGTACCTACTACTGGCGCCACGCCATTGAATCACTAAACTGATAACACAGCTCAATGATTCAACTGCGGGGACTTCGTGCAATAATAAATACGGTAATTTTATTGCATTAGATATGTGGAACTATTTTTACAGAATTTTTTTTTATTTAGACCTACACTTCTGAAATGCTAGACCCATTTCAATGTATTCAGCTACTCCATCATAGATGGCGCTTTTGTACCTGCGTGTTGTTTTTCGTAGTTTATAAAAAATCTATGTAGCTAGCTTCGCATAGATGGTTCGTTTGGCGTAACACAATGTAAAAAAAAACATATTTTTTCTCACTATTGTATATTTTATAAAATATTTTACTACTTAGTTAATTGCGAACACATTACATGCGAACTGGACCCGCGGGAAAGGTATTTATTTTCAATTAGTCGACTAGACTTATCAAATGATATAATTCGTAGACACGGAAAAAAGTGATTAGTAATAAGCTGTAACATTAAAGGTCCGACGAAATACAATAATAATAATTTATAAAATCAATTGCTATGTATCCCTATTTCAGTATTTCTATTTCGTCACTATTGTCAACCGGCTCGTTGGTCTAGGGGTATGATTTTCGCTTAGGGTGCGAGAGGTCCCGGGTTCAAATCCCGGACGAGCCCAATCTTTTTTGCGCTAATTGCCTCGTCTAGTTTTCCTTGATACCAGCGATTACTACTGCTGTATTACCTATTCAAAATCTGAGAAAAAAAAACTTTTTTTAAACTGATAAATCTGTTGTAAATTAAAAAAACGTAGGTAGGTAACTAGAAAAAAATCATTTGTGTGACGAGAATAAATATTTGTTCTGTGTCGGTTTTCTGTATGTATTTTAAGAATGTATTAAAAAGTGTATTTATAAGTATTATCAGTTATCTGTTCCCCACAGTACGAGGTTTGCTAAGTTTGGGACTAGATGGCGTTGTGTGAAATGTCATAGAATATTTTTTATTTGTTTGGGCTTCTAACTTACGTCTGTGGTGGCCACTCGCTCAGAAACTAACACATAATATAAAGTATATTATAAAGCTTTAGCCAAACGTCCGGTGACTAGAATGCTTACATCTTAAACTTAAAAGCTTAGCATTGCCATCCATCATGGTATTCTGGCCACATTTGGCCTCATGAGGACTTTTAAATTTGTAAATAAGTAGGTAATTATAGGTATATATATATATATATTAGTACGTGTTGAAGGGAAACCAGAGAAACCATATATATTAGTGCCTATAAATTTAAAAAAAAAACTTCTTCATTTTTGTTTCAGTTATTTTGTGAATTATACGATGAACGGTAAACACAACAAAAAAATCCTAACGGCACCTTCCAATGCTGTAAGTAGGTACGTACCTACATCAAAGGAGCATTTAAACCTTAAACCTACCCAAGCCGAGGATTGCACGCTTGTATACAAACGTTTCCCGCGGGGCATCCCTTGGGAAAGCCTTATTTCTTGTCCTCGTTGCGTGTGAGAAATAATTAAAGCCTCCGAGGCGACGCTCCGACGAACCTTTGAAAAGCGCTAGAGCTTCAATGTCTTCACAAAGGGAACTGAATGCGCCCCCGGTAAAAAGCAACACCCTGTTTTTATGATTTCTCTAGTCTAGATGTTCTTCTAAGCTTATAGGTAGTCACAGTCTCGCCTTGCTACAATGAAGTTGCTCCGCACTAATATACTGAACTATCTTGGTTTCGCATGGTTTCCTAACTTTTAGTTAAAATCTTATCAAAGTCAGTTTTGAAGTTTATCAGTTAATAACTAAGGAAATAAACAGCCACGCTAAATGAGACCTCGTGGCTAATTATATTATCTACGGTACTGATAAACCTTTTTTTTTATCAGTCGGACCAAAATTCTGTTCCCAAAACTGGGTGCATTTTCCACGAACGTTACATAATTATGTTTCGCATACAACGTTATCGTGCCTTTACTTCCTGTTATTTGTGCTATGAAAACAAAATAAATTAAATTTAAGAACGCATATCTTGAGGATTAGGCATTCCCGTTTTGTAACATTATTATCATTCCTCTTCATAATTAGACAGGTATACAATTAAATGAAAATAAAATTTTAGCTTAGTAAATAATAGATACCTACGTCGATACCGGTCAAATCCAATCCTTGATCATGTTACTCGGAGTACAGTAGTGCTTGATTAGCACAAAATCTTCTCTACATACTAGTATAAAACAAAATCGCTTCGCGCAGTCTGTACGCTTAGATCTTTTAAACTACGCCTCTGATTTTAATGCGGTTTACATCAATAGACAGAGTGATTGAAGAGGAAGGTTTATATGTATAAAAACATACATATGCACCACATTAGTATCGTCATTGCACTTGTGCGAAGCCGGGGCGGATCGTTAGTTTAATATATAAATATTATTTGGTGGTAGGTCTCCCTTAGCAGGAGGTCGTCTAGGTAGGCATAACCGCAGTGTCAGGTATCCTGCCGCCAACCAGTAGTATGTAAAGACGGCTGTGTTCTGATCTAAATAATACTGAAATCTCTCAAAGTAATGAGCGTCAAATGCCGTCAAAGACCGATGCCCTGGACTTTGTTTTGTTACTCAAAAGTCTGTGTACCGCTGCAATGACCATGGACGTTGGACAGGCGTTTACCATCAGGAGAACGTTTTATTCATCTTCTTACTTTTATATTTAAAAAAAACTAGGCAGCCATGGCGATTGCCGACAGAAATTAAAACTTAAAAACACGACACATTAGCATGTCGCTGACATAAGTTTTATCCCTACCAAAAAATCGCGCAACGCGGCTAAAGATGTTTTCACTTCAAAAGTAATTAAAAATAGATAAATATTTCAACATAACGCACCTATCACCGGTAGGTCTTTCCTTACTGGTTTAGGTCTAATGAATAACGCCAGTTTAACGAAAATGTTTCCCTTCGAAGCGATTACACGAATTTCTAATTTGACTTTTCAAGTTTTCGGTGTTTCGGTCCCTTTTCAAATATTTAATTCAGCGTCATTCAATGCTCGCTAAGTAAATTATGCATTGTGTTACTTGCTTAGTTTCGAAATATTGAACCCTTTCCTTCCTGGTTTGATTTATGTTCCTTTCTTTCTGTGGCAGCGTGGAATGTTTATACAAACGTGATATAGGTCCTGGTGTGTATTAAAAGGGACTGATTTATGGCGTTATATCAAGATCTCGCTCGGGACAAGCCGCAACCGCAATTGTTGCAAGATATTTGGATGATATCGTTGGCACATCGAGGTAGATCGAGGCAGATAAAACAGACTATGGATGATGATGATCAAAATAATAAAAGACGTCTAATACGACGTTTACATACATCGTTATCTGTATGATAATAGATTAGTTCAGCCAATAATATATAAATTTACAATTTAAAAAAACCGACTCCATTACCCTTAGGCTAACTAAACGCACTGCTCCAATGAAACAGTGAGGTTTCGGAGTAAACGAAAATATCATCGATGTATACAATTTTTAGATTTTTGATTCGATAAAATTTAAATGGGACCTCCTCTAAAGTATGATCTGCCATGCAAAAAAGAATCATCAAAATCGATCCATAATCCATTCTTCCTTTTTTTTTGTAAATACTTACTTATAATACATTTACAGAACACCTTAGGTGTCTTATCGCTAAAAGCGATCTCTTTCAGACAACTTTTGGATTTCGGATACGGAGTTAGGATTCCAGAAAAATAAACAAGGTGTGCATTGGTACATATTATTATTTTTTGTAATTATTTATATTCCTTGTAATAGAAAAAGGACGAACATTAAGATTCGAATATGATCAAGACGGTTCCAAGCCCAACCCTATCTTTTGAGAAATCGCTACGATAACCTGTTACGCAAACTTCCTAAGAATATCTTGTAAAGTTTTATGCTATGGGTCCTTTTCCTTTACCTTTTTGTAGTTTTTATCGAGTTGTTTGAGTTCTTTTTTCGGTAAGTGTAATTTTACTTCTTTTTGTTCTTCATAACTGACTTGCATTTTACTAAATATCTACCTACAAGTATCCACATTTTCAAATTTCATCTTTTTGCGACATATTCGTTACTAAATAATCACGGAAAACCGAAATCCTGACTTATCAATCTCAATATCAAGCAAACTCTTAGTCCTAATTTCTTATTAAATTATAATTTAAAGTTTAGATACCCACACAAGCTTAAAACTCCTTTCGCTCCTATGTATATTTCCAAGAACCATTCTGGGAGCCAATTCTCTTGTCGCGAGACTTCGCAATCTGGTCAATAAATATCATATTAAAGATCTTGAGATTTTTGGAGACTTTATAGAAGTTCAAATCTTGTTTAAATAAGAATATGACCAAAGTGGATAACTGACTAATTGGTTGGATTTTGTATCTGGTTATATCGAGCACATTTTTTTGTATCAGCAATGCATTTCGTTTTTTCATATTTTAAATTTAATTTCATGATTTAATAATTTTAAATTATTTAAGAATTGTATGTTGTGCTTCCTTCAAAAAGCAAGAATATGAGTTGTACCTATTAGTAGCTTTTAAAAAAATCTGAGGATAAAGATTAACGCATAAATAAATAATCGAAAAATATCTACCAATTAGTGACCTATTATGTTCAGTTATTTAATGCGATATAAAAAACCAATCTTCAATCAAAGTTAATGGTGGATTAACTGTGACTTTATGATTCTATTTCACACTGCGTGGAATTTTATCCCTATTGTTCCATCTTCGCACCATGTCCCAGGGAATGGTCTTTTTATGGACCATTGTTGGTGGATGGACCACCATCAAAACAGTTCAGCCTATTTATTTACTCGTATTTCTCGCAGTAGCATTTACACGAAATGTCAGAACCGTGAACTTTCTCAACGATGGATGCCTTTAACTTTGATGTGCATTATAGCTCGTCACGGGATTTCTGGTGTGAAATGTCAAGGCGAATCAATAAACACAATCCCACTAATTTCTACTGCGTGAATTAACAGCTATTTTAAACACGGCAGTGTACAGCCTGACCTTTGAAAATATCCGCTCAATGACATTTTCTATTCTATTTCCAGCTTAATGTTTTGAATCATGGCAGAAAAGAGAAGAAAACATGCAACTAGTAAATATTTGATAAAGATGTTTGCAAATGTAACGAACGCAAGCTAAATAAATGTTATAAGTATTTTTTTTCTTTAATGCAAACAGGATTACGAAAACAACATTTTTACACCGGTCTATAGTCTAGACAAGCTTATATTATATGTAATTAGGAAATAATCACAGCCTTAGTTAGCAGGTAATTTTGAAAGGCTAAATAGATGTGAAATGCCATGCCAATTTTATCGTGAGCTCTCAGTATACCAATTAACTTAATGAAGTTTCATTATGGCTCGCTTCAGGCGCGAGAACTAATTTCATGACAAGATTGAGTTAATGAGGATACTAAAAATACATCATGCTCATCAACTTTTAGAAAATACTTAAATAATATTACATAATCTGGAGCTAAATGCGTGAATAAACATTTTGTGTATGCCTAATATCCATATAAGTTAACAATGTGGATAAATTAGAATTTGGATTTACACTTCATGCA
Source organism: Biston betularia (assembly GCA_905404145.2). Classification (NCBI taxonomy): domain Eukaryota; kingdom Metazoa; phylum Arthropoda; class Insecta; order Lepidoptera; family Geometridae; genus Biston; species Biston betularia. The sequence goes on from FR989863.1 coordinate 4,748,726, forward strand.
TTTAAAGTAATGAATATCTGCGAATGCTAAATTTAACCAATTTTAGCATGGATTACGCTTCGACTGCAAAAGTATGTTAACATTAAGTTAAATACAGTCCTTAAGACATTTCACACAGCGCTATCTAGCCTCAAACTAAGCAAAGTTTGTATTATGTAGAGAGTTTTTTCGTGACCTTGAGCTGCTGAAGTATCGATACTTTGTTATCGATAATGTGGATTGTGGATTGATGAAAACCCTCATGTTGTGTGCGATACGTTCTAGATTGATTTTTTTATGGTTGGAAAATATATTTCCTTAATGTTAAACAGAAACTAGAGTTTATTATTGACATTGGTTTTACAGTATCATTATATTTTATCGAGTTATAAGAAAACAGAATAAAGTGTACCTAGATAAATAATTAATTGATTTAGGCGTTACTTTTCGGAAGTTCATTTTGAATATTTAAAGTATATATGTAGTTTATTTCCGCTTAACAGTCGTTTAAGTTACAACAGTGATGAGAACTTAATTTTAATTTAAGTTTTTAATTAATAAATTGTTGTTAAATTTAAGTCCTCATCACTGTTGTGACTGAAACGACTGTTAAGCGGAAATAAACTAAATATATACCTTGAATATTCAAAGTGTACCTACATAAATGTATTACTTTTTAAAGTTTTCGACGTTTATTTTGGACAAAGTACGTTTTTTTTCTTTTAAAGTATATCTTTATTTTATCAAAAGTCAATTTATGCTTTTTTTAAAGCTTATTTGCGTGTGTTGTTACTTTACCCCGCACTTACGAGTATATGGAGTGGAGCCCTCTTATGAAGGTCGCGCCTGACCCTCAGTAACAAGAAGGGATGCTCCAGCCGGCGTATTATCTTTTACGGTGATTCATTTCAGGGCTATTCTAGGCTTTTATGCACTATCAACGTATGACTTGGTTAGTTCGTGACTTAATAAGGTCAACTACGGCAATAAAGAAACAATACCATAAAGGGTTATATGCTTGGGATATAGGTACCTAGATATTAAGTCGCATACGGTTCATTATGAACAACTTTAACTATGGACATAATTCTGAAATCGTTAATAAAACAGATGTTATTTTTTCATATCAGAGTTGTTTCCATAGTAAAAGGTTCTTCATAATAAAATTATGAGTACAACGAACCCCCCTCGGCTTAGTACACACTAAGCGTATATAAGTAATATTTAATCTATTTAACCAATTCTTCCAAGAGTCTTCTTGAAGATCGTAGATCTGTATGTGTTATAAGCACCTATGTATTTACAAAAAATAAAGTATTACTTTATTTGTAAGCTTTAAAGTACCTACATAGTTGATGGCTTGATGACGCTGTGTGAAACTTCCTGCGATATTTTTTGTTATTATAATTATTATTTTGTTAGAATTCTTCTCGCTCCACTTCGCACATAAAATTACTACCATGTAATCTTTTATTATATTATTATCATAAATATTGCTATTTTTTATTTATTATTGCTTATTAGACTATTAGCGTGTCATGTTTAAGTGTTTAATCTACCAATACTATACTACATACATAATTATAAAGTGATATTTACTATAGTTTCCTAGTTAGTTTATTTAAAGATGAAGCACAAAAGCATGCGCCAGACACCCCTATTAAACAACCCTTTGAGTCCCAGCCCAGTGCATATTATATATACGAGTACAAGTCTACTAACGGTTCAGAGAATTTGTGAAACTGATCAATATTTGTAATTAAATAAAATAATGAAACATACATCCATGATTAGACTAATCAATACAATTGTTTATATTATGGTTGAAATGCTAGGTGTTTGTCCACAATCGCTCTTGATGTTAACACATTTTCAAGTCAAGAAAATATATATGACATTGTAAACCTTAAACCTTGTAATAATCTACTGTCTTATTCAAGCAATTGTGATTTACCGCAAATAAAGCTAAATAAATGCCAGTAGCTGTGATTTCAGTGTAAAATTATGCCCCATTTGTCCATAAATGGAAAAAAATTGTTTGTATGGAAATCGAACCACCTTAAACAAGTCTCATCACTATTCATTGCACTGAGTGCGATGTCTGTCACTAGAAAATCTAGTCTAGTTAAATCGGTAAGATATAAAGAGGCCTAGATAAGACCTCTTTATATCTTACCTATTAATTATCCATTAGTATCCAACATGTCTGCTGACTGGCGCATTCCATGAGCTTTCCAGACAGGTGTCTAACGGAACACAAGCGTCCGTAGATTCCGAAGCTCTCGAGATGTCCACGTTTTATCGGCTATTCATCTGTCACCTAATTAAAAATCAAAATGATAAAATGATTTATGAAAACGGTCACTATAACTATAACAGCTGAAGATATAAATTATCTGGGAAATTAAAATGCATGGAATTACTGAGCGTGTGCTAGTCTAACCGTCACGCACAAAATGTCACGCAATGGATTACAAAAAAACGAGTAAGAAATTAAAAGAAGCTATTCATTTTAGTTAACAAAGAAGTCATTCATTTGGAACATTCTAGTTAGATAAGCCAATATATACTTATACTATAAAATCATATAATGGACAACATGACTTGTGCTATTTATAGGCATTTATACATAATCATAATCATTTTTACATTTACATATAATCTGACCAGTATGAAGCCGATTATCGAAATTAAAAAAACAAGGGTTTTTTTTAGTTCTTAGTGCGCCATACTTATTCTGCAATAGTATGTAATCTACCTGTAGCAACCTTAAAAGTTATAAGACGAACGATACGCTCTCCTGATGGTAAGAAATAAAACCTGTCCATACACAGAACTTTAAGTAACAAAGCAAAGTCCAGTCCAGGGCATTGTTGCTTTAATGCTCATATCTTTGAGGCTTTCGATGGTTAGTCTCAATAGCCCTGGAGATCACCAAGTCGCACCAAGTCCAAGAAGTTGAGATGATCCCGCTGTATACCTATATACCTGATTTCGATCAAATGATCGAAATAATGATTCATTAAATGGTTTAACTAAAAAGTAAGTTTTCCCGTAAAAAAATAAATGATCATACGCTGCAGTTTGTATTCCAAAGTTGCATATAAACGATTTATTATAGCAATTTATGTGATAAACATTAGATGTTATGAGTATGGTGGTACTAAATCTACATATTCATTATCATAGCCTACCGAAGTTTATTGTTGGACATTGGTCTCTCCCAAGACACGCTACTCAACCCGAGTTTCGCCTTTTCATCTACCGCGACCTGTCTTATGTATGTCGTCACTCCATCGAGTGTCAGGGCGTTCTACGTTACGTTACGTTATATAGATTAGAAAAATAAAGAGAACTGCCACCAAGTAGGTACCTAACTGTTTGTTCCGACAGCCTTACTTGAGAGCCATTCTAGGCTAGATGGCATTTGACATCAGGTGAGCCGTGGTAAAAAATCTAGCCTTTTAACCACAAGAAATATATTATAGTGTTAGTGCGATAGAGATAACAATGTTTTTGCAATATGGCAATGAAAGCCGCCATTGATTACCGCCAGCCGGTCCGATGATAATATTCTTCTGTAGCAAACGCCCTAAAATAAACTATGCCCATGATTTAAGCCAGGATTTCCAAAAAAAATCCAGTAAAAGCTTTGGCAAAAATTCTGATTGCACATTTACGATGACTTACCTGGTCTGTATTGCCCAATAAAAAAAATTAATAATTAAAAAGTAGTGTTAATTATAGAATGTAAAATAAAACAAAGTAATATTCCATTTACACTTTAATGATTTTAAACAAATAAAACTTACATGAGACATCACAAATATGCTTAGCAAAGTAATGTAGACGTCATGAGATTCATACTACCCTCTAGCCAGTTCTATTTCTCTTTAATTAAAAATATAATCTGCCTTAACATTAAAGAACTTTGTCTACCACTTAACATGGACTCAAAGCATGATTTATAAATACTCGACGTAGAATTCAAAAGGTCAAAAATTGGATAGTTCAAATCGGACTTACGTAGACTAAATACGAAGATACACCAATAGTACACACATCGGTTTTGTAATACATATAATAATTCTACGATAAAATTGTACGTGAAAAAATATATTTAAACCTCAAATAAGCAATGTTTGTTGCTAAAATACATATAAGTATGTATAAACTTAGTCAATATGGTACACTAGGTGGGACATTCATCATAATTATAACAATAAATGAGAAAAAAAATCAGTTATGTTTTCATTTAAAAAGTAATATGAAAGGGGTATGAGGTGTGAAGGAAGGTCACTTACATTTAACGCGAACACTTACACTGACATCAATTCATACAAAAATATCTTTTTTATACATCGACATGAAACAGCTAAGCATTCTAACAAACTTTCTTCGTAATATTATGTTAACTAATGATTCTGACAGACTAAATGGTAAATCAAACGGAGGGATTCAAAATGTTAGATTAGATGTCTTATCTATATACTATTAGAATTTCTTACGCGATTTTTTTTTATCATTCGCATTATTCTTTACATTATAGACACGGGCAAATGTAAACAAACAATTATAATTTCGGGTTTCCTAAATTATTAGTTTAATCTAAATCGATAAAATAATAAAAACAAAATAAATTAGGCATCTGATGATAAAAAAAACTTACAAAGTAATAATATCTTTTAATTCTGGAATTTAAACTCTTGCAACTTAAAACTAATACTAACAAAAATTACTAAATACTATAAAACAGGAGGTACTTAAATAATGTGCTTTCTTTGATTGAGCGTAGGTAATACATAAAGCTGGATCTAATTTGGAATTAATAAACAGTAATATAATATTTACTGTAACATTTACAAATGACAAAATGTACGATTATTTTATTAAGTTTGCTTTTGTACAAATACAATATCATTTAAGGTAACGCACGTTAGACAAGAAAATTGTTATTAATTTTGATATCTATTTAAAGTATCACATACGGGAGTTTGTTATGGTTTGTTGCTATATATAATTATATATCTTACTTGTGATTACAAGATGTCATTGGTAACAGTGTCTTACTCCGCTCATAATCATCTCCATGATGTTATCCCTCGTCATTATATACTATAACGACAAAATCATTTCGCCGCTCTGCGACTTCCGTATTCGTAACTATTTACAAATATCTATTTACAGTCATGTGATTTAATTTGGCTCTTTAATGTACAACTTGGAATGAAACCACACAACAGGAATGTTAAGAAACACAAAAAATCTATTTACAAATCACACCGAGTGTTATCTTCACTCGATCAATACAATGAATAATAGCGTGAAGCTTAGTTGCCAAATTTATCAACGATAAAGCTACTATTTTAGTGATATAGATCCATTTTCTATGTACAAGAAAACTATTTTCATCCTTTAAAGTAAAAGCGCAAAAAGTGGAATGAGTAACGCTATGGTAAACTTCTTGGCATCCGCTCCGTCAGTCTCGTGACTACTACCAAGTCCCCCGACTACGGCACGGTTAAGGTTGTCATCTTTAGCTGGAGGTGTTTTCACGTGGCCTTCGCTGCTGTCACCCATCATATCACCGGTGTCGATTTCATTTGTTACATCGCCTTTCTTTATGGCACTTGGGATGTCGTTTTCCTCGTGTGAAGGTGGTATTGTCTCCGGGATAGGCGTCGTAGTTGTTGTTGTAGTCGTGGTCGTGGTAGTAGTCGTAGTTGGCACAAAGCTGTTGTTACCGACAAAGTATATATCACCGTAAATGGCTTCTACTTCTAAGGTGTTCTCGATACGTTGTCCTCGCATCTGTCTCGACCTTGGATCTTTTCCATCATAAAATGTTATTAGTTTAGCGTTGTATTGCACATCACGTTCTGTCTTATTTCCCCTAAATGTAACATTACATGCGGTCCCAGGTTCTAAGTATCGTTCAAGTTTGTACATCTTATCGGTAATATGTTCTGATAAAAGATTAGCCCATTGGATTTGAGACATTAATGTACCATCAGCCATTTCAATAGAAGTATTTAAACCAATGGCTATACCATGTCCGTGCCCCCAAGACAGAGTATAATTATAAGAGTACGGGATTTCAGTTGTGACAGTAGCACCATCATCTCCGTCGTTTCTTAAAACTCTTTCATCTATAATTTCAGGATCAGATGCTCGAACATGTTCTGTAGCAACATCAAGTTCTACGTTTTCTAATTTATAGCCAGCGGGTTCAACCTCCAGCAAAATTTCTCCACTACTTTTTGTTTCTATTTCATTAGTGGTATCATTGTAAGTTGTTAGTAGTCCGGTCGAAACTCCATATTCAATTTTTCCGATGTTATGTGAATCTCCGCTGGCTAACTTGGCTCGTCCTATAAATACTGAATCAAATGAGGAGTCTACTACGACAGCGCCGTTTGGTCTTGGATGAAATTTCAACCAGGGCACCCAGTAAATTAATGAAGCATTCTCACTATTCTCAAGTACTTCGAAAATTTCATACTTGCTTTCAGAAACTAAGCAAAATGTGTAATCAGGTTTAAGCTGTCCCAGTTTCATGTCACCATGATGACGAGCTCTGCAGATGTATGTGGACCCTGTGAAGCAGACGCAGACATAATATTTTCTTATTAGATTCAGTAAAATTAACATTGCCGATATTATAAAGAGTAGGAGAAAGGTACTTTTATGCAATTTGAGTTCTTTTACGTAAAAATATTTCATTTTCAACAACCTTTTACAAGAATAAAAGTTAATGAAGAAAGGTGAGATGGAAAATGTTTAAGTAAATTTTTCTTTTGTAGGTAATATTTGAGCGAAAGAGTTACATTTTAATTTTAATTAAAAATAATATGTTTACTCAGTAGTAGAGAAAACATTTAAACATAAATTGTTAAGATTAACATGAAATGACATTTGAATATTCATTCTGATAAAGACATTTTGCAGAAATGATTTGCAACATTGCCTATAAAATTAAAATATGGAACGGGCAAGCGAGAAATCGCTAAAATAAGTTTAAGCGGAGAAACAGCGCGCCATTAAAAAAAACAATTCTCACCTTGATCAGTCTGTGCTCCTGGTACGAAATTCTGCATGGCGTCTTTCTTTGGGTTGGACCATTTCAGAGTACTAGATGTAACTGTCTGTTTTAGCTTCGCGTTATACAAGCCCACGGCTGCGTCCGCCATTGCTGGTACAGCTAACGTTGCCGTCAGTAACACCACCCACCACCCACTTTGACAACTTCTGTATTTCTCCATTTTTCTATCTGTAACAAAGAAATAAGTACGTGAATACATTTTGTCCTATCGACACGGCAACATTACATTAAGTCGATTATTCTGATTATTATTAGTTTCGACCCTCACAAGAACATATTCATTCAATAAGTTATGTTTTTCTTTGGTTTCTCAATTCGCATACAGGATGAGTAAATCGAAAAGATAAGTCAAAAAAAATTTAGAGCAAATTTGAAAAAACCTACCTAATAAACAATGATATATTAGGTAGGTAATGTTCTTATTAATATGGCCTAAATAATAAACGTTATTATAGGGAGTCCTGCAAATCCTTATATTAGTTTAGCTTATTGATTTCAGGCTCTACGCGTAGACAATATACATAATTACATAATGGATGGTCAAATTATAAAGATAGCTTATACTTTTTTCATTAGGTTAATAATAGAAATCTGGAAAGATTTTTCAAAATAAATACGAAAATTTACGTGTAATGAGAGCGTGCTAGTATTATTTATTCCCAGCTAATTCTACTGAAAGGTTTGATTTGACACAATAAATGCTAATTTTTATCACAGAAACACTAAAATCCATCCATATTTAGTAGTGTATACGTAATACACTACTAAATATGGATGGAGGTGTATATAATATTTGTGGTCTATAAGCACCAAACTTTGTAACATACTAGCGGATGACTCGCGGTTTTACCCGCGTAGTTCCCGTTCCCGTGGGAATACAGGGATAAAAAGTAACCTATGTCACCCGGAGATAGTGTAGTTTCCGAACGATGAAAGAATTTTTGAAATCGGCCCAGTAGTTTCGGAACCTATTCAATACAAACAAACAATCCAATCTTTCCTCTTTGTAATAGTATAGATAGATATAGATATATACACATTTCGAAACTCTTCTTTTCAAGTGTGCTGCTTCTATTCAATGAGGTAACCTCACAGATAGTCGCTATGAATAATTGAGTAACCTATTTTGCTAATCAATTGCTTGCCCAACGAGAATAGTTTTATTGACTGAACCGAGTCTGCCCTATTATTATCAATCGATGTCCAATGAAATAGATTTTTGTTGGGTTTTATACAGAATTAGTTCTAATACAAAGTGTTTTGTTCATAAACCTACATTGGACATAAAAGAGCAATATTTATTAAGGAATTGCTTTTTGTTACTTTTATTATTGTATTTAGTCAATGTCTATATATTCCCAGTATTTCGACCCTTATACTATACATTTTTGGGGCGACCCCAGCATTTTATCTAGATCGCCATTTTCAAGATAAATAAGAGTAGCCCCTTTCACTCAATATCCATTTTAACTGGAAGGAAACATGCAGTAAATCTTTTTTATTGAAGCTTAATACGATTATATCTATAGTCATGTTAATACCGTCTGCATAATAGCGTACTAAGATAAGAATGCGAAAGTTTGTGTGTTGACACGTTTGATCCTAACCAACTGAGTAATGACATGTAATCTGCTATTCCTGAATCATAATGTTATTATCATCTTATCACACGGCTACAAAATCAGCTGTGGATAAATAATTCATCGTGGAATCGTGAAAAGTAGAACAGATATTTTACAAGATCATAAGATATTGGCAGATATTCTCGAAAAATACCATTTCAATATAAAACTGAGAGAAGGATCGTTGATAAAAATATTCCAACGTAATCTTATTTCGCCTGACAACGTTAGCGAAGGTGAGGTCGTGTTGAAACTACGCGAACTTGCCTCGAGCGAGATGCCGATATTGGAATAACCTTTGACTTAACCGCATTTATTTCCCTAACTAAACAAAATATTGCTAACATATGTTCTATAGACTTTATGAATGTTTAGAGAACGTTCGCTTTTCCTGTAACGTAAATTTTTGATGTGATTATATCTATATGTACCTACTGGAAATGCATCGTTGTCTCTAATCGAATTTCAACCGAATATCATAAGTAAGTTTTTTTTTTGATAGTACTTTTTAAGGAAAAAGGACTTTTATAGAATTCGAGTTAATCAGGATTCGCTTTGTTGTCCGTTTCCGTTTGTTTCGATCATTATAGGGGATACCTCTGGATCGCGTCTTAAAAAAAGCTCAATTTAACCACACGGGTGAAGCAATTTGTATACCACAACAGCTGTCAATTGGCTCGTAACGGACCGTAACTTACTTAGAGTTGCAATTTGTTTAAATAACTAAAATACGCCAATATTTTCGCATTCCACGTTTCTAATGCGTTCTATTTTCCTCTTTGTATTCGTGTTTCCCCAATTTCCCTCCCTTTTCCTGACGATAATACGTATCACCGTTTTCGTGATGCTCTGTATCGGTATCCCACATACTAGATTTAATCATGATCGGGTCGTAACAAACAAATATATAAATAAAGTTACTTTGTCATGTAGAATGTTACCGAGAAGTGTGACAGCTGATAGCACACAATAAATAATAATAGGTAACCCTAAATCTCCGTTAAAGGCATATGAGACGTAAATAGATTTAATTAAGAATAAATCCTTATTACCATGACCACACTTGTAGTAGATTTAATAAGTTCAATTGGAGATTGACACGGTACATTTGATTTGACACAAATCCGGACGCCCCCATTTTGTTCTTATTAGATCAAGTAGAGATAAATCTAACCTGAAAGTATGGAAGTTGGGGTATGAAATCACAAATGTTTGGTTTAATCACAGCAATAACAAAACGTATTATTTTAAAATGTTTTATACCTTCTTATGAGATTGATAATAATTATAATTCTTGTTTGATATTTATTTTTGACTCGGTTACTCAGGACGATGCGATTGTCAAAAGTTTATAATGTATTTATTACGAAGTAGTCTTCTATTTTTATTTTGTTATTGTCAGCATTTTTCCTTTCCATTTTTTAGTTTTCTTCTTCTTCTTTATTTTTAATGACGTTTATCCATATTTGACATATATTGGAGTACACGAAATGCACGTGTCGTTGGTGCATTGTTCCTCGCATTCCGTCAAGCTACAGCTAGCACAGGCCGCAGGCCGAGCGAGTTAAACTCCATTGTCGGTGAGCAAGCACCGTATCCGAACAAGCTTTGTGTGCCTGCCAATTTGACACCCACCACAATCGATTACCCCATTTCTCTCGATCGCTTTCGTATTAGTTACTGCCTATCATTATTATCAATATTTAATTATTGTACAGATAAATTTAATCACACTACACAAAAATTATTATCACGATACCTTACTAACTTTTGTCAAGTTCGGTATAGAACTCTAGTTGATATTTTAATGCGTTTACAATTAGTTCACATTTTAACATTGAATCGTTTCTTTACCGCAAAGTTGTTTTAGGAAATACCTAGAAGCTTTCAGATCGCTATATTGTTTGGTTTTCCTAACTTTTAGCAACAATTTAACACAAACGTAATTAAGAACACAAAAACAGAAATTCGAAGTTATTTTGGCTCATGAACCTTCATCTCTATCTATCGTAATACATGATTTCGATGTCCCTCGAGGAATTAGGAGTGATAATATGTAGAAGGGAAACACAGACAATTACTCTGCGGTAGGCTTTAATGACTCGATTTAAACTCCCCATACAATGCTTCTGACACAATACCTTCATCGCGACTACTTGTGTACGAATAACACTCGATGTGAGGGGAGACAAAACGCTTCAAACAAAACAAGGAAACTTCTCGTCTGAGTTTTCCCACTTGTTCCTGTCACTGAATCGAAAACAAATGAAATGCTTGTTATTCTTGGTGCAGTGTTAAGTTTAGTTCTTTCGTATTTTTTGTTTGGTACCATTTCTTTCTTAAATTTGGCAATTTGGAACTAATGTAAATTTATCGTAAAATGGGCTAGTAGATGTTTCTCCAAATATAATATTCAATTCAAATACCGAAATTCCGCAATCGCATTCAACTAGGTCATTGCTGTTAAATTTCTTTAAACTTGGCTATGCTTTCGTATAAAATTCGGTGTCTGCCAAACATGACATCATTCCACTCAAAGGCTGCGCTGTATTTTGTTTTATAGATATTATTGTGGTAGTTAGTAATAAAATTTAACGATGTCCAACGGATAATGTGACTTCACTGAGGAACTGAGGTCACGTTTTAATGTAGCTATACACCTAATGGACAGGTACCTAGCCAGTTGTTCATTACACATAATTTAAGCATTAATTGAAAACAAGGCTATTTTGTCTTTACCAATGTCAATGTTGTTACAGCAACAGTTAGATAATTTCTTACATCGTCGCTGTTGTTTGTATTGCGATGTAGTTTATTTGAAAATTGTGCCTAATTTGGAGGAATTTCCCGTAGATTCGTTTAATTTGAAAATTGAGTTCTCAGACAATGTCCCATCCGCCAAAACGGTAAACAAGAGGCGTAAGAATTGTATCGTCATGTATAACAAACAAACATGAATCAAATGTTCAACATTTTTGTTATGCTGTATACAATTATACAAACATATTTTATCTATAGTGTATTTTCAGTTTTCTAGTGATTTATGTGTATTATTATCACCAGAGAAAGCGCTTGGGATGACACTTGCTTTATTTCTAAGCTCTGGAGACGCTTTGGCATTGTCCTGTCAGAGATCATTTATCAGATTCTTACTAGGTAGGTGTGTAGTTATTATAGTAATACGTTTCGTGTTGTTGCGCAGCTGCAGCAGCAATATATAAAATATTTGCATGTTATTCTACAAGCATTATAATTATTATTAAAAATTAAATTAAGATTAATAATAAACATTTTACTAACAACAACTACAAAAATCTTGATTTTTACCTACCTACTGTTGCGTCTACGAGAGAACCATTATTATATAATTTCATATAGTGTCTTTGATTGGTTTCTTCGTCAATGTCGATAAGAAGGCGAAATAATTTCATCGGATCATAAATAACTTATTGTGAAAGAGCAAAGCACCTCAGGCAATAGTTTGCACAGTAATCGCATTACCTACATGCAATCGATAGTACTAGACCGGATTACTGTCGACTGCAAGGGGATTTGAAAGAAAAGGGAATTGCTACACTATGCTGAATATTAGCTTCGACATACCTATACTACCTATTTAGTATTTGGAAATGTATTTGAGTGCGAACAAATATGTAGGCTAACAAATTCTTGTATTTACAATATTATTATGACTTGCCTTCATTATTCATTGCCTTGCCCTTTGTAGACTACCTAGTCACGTTGCGAGACAACACTAAGCTTTTAACCCAGTTATATATTGCCGCTTACAATGCAAATATTCCGTTAACATCAGCTAGAAGATCCGAGCTGCCACGAACCTTGCACTTATTCAATACTTTACTGTAAGCTACTATATTCGTGTACTACACACCATACGATGAACATATGTTTAAAATTGATGATGTTATTATTGTAACGGTAAAATAATCTTAGTACTCGTTAGTACCGAGCACGTACTGCCGCTGTAACCGTGCCGTTAAGCAAGGCGAAAATGTTCAATTAGATATGAAATAATACAAAAGTTGTGCAGTTACCTACTCTATTCTAACTGGTTCTTTATTGTTCCCTTGGGCATCTAAAATTCACTGCGTCAAGCATGATTTACTAGTTTTACTTTGAACTTTGTGTTTGTTGCTAGAATCACGTCTTCTGATGGTCGGCACTGATAATAATCTGTCAAATCACACGCATACCTCACGAAGAGGACAGAGGACCGTTAGCGGTACACTTTTCTTATTATGCTATAAATTATTTGAAGTGCTCTTCGCTCGTGCCATCAGTCGATGTCTATTTTTAGATATGGCATTTGTCACGTCAACACATAGTTAAATACATTGCGGTTCTGTGAGTAATAGTGTAGTAGAAACTTCGGCAGGGCGGTCCACAACATCACACAGGGAGTCAATTATCTTGGTAATAGTTTCGTTATCAAACCCTGCCTCATCTTGATAGCTAATGAAAGGAGCGCCGTTGTTTGCCTTTCTCTAAACTGATGCATATTGTAGTAATTGGAGCTATTTTCCATTGACAAACTACTGTACGAGAACATTTGTGTGATTAGGTACAAATATCTTTTTCATGGTTATTTTTTTATCAATACCTCAAGAAGATACCTAAGTAGGCACTTACTCAATCAGCAACGCCTGATTGTCTTTTACAGTAAGTAACGGCATGGAAAATGTTTTTGTACCATATTTTACAGTTATTTCAAACTAGGTATGTCTGCGTTACTTTTACAATAGCGGTAGCGAATTCATAGTAAATAAAATAGCTTGGTACAACGAACCGGAAAAAGCGTCGAAACCAACCTATAACACTACTATACGCAGAACTGCAATTACGCAAAAATCCAATGAGCTAGATTTTGCGATTAAATTGAGGGATCCGGTCAGATCCATTACGAATCATCTTTATCAGGAAGTGGGCAGCAAGTAAGTATATTCTGTTTATACCTATGCGTCACAATGCAGGTCTGTTCAATGCGGGCGAAATGAGTCTTTTCTTTTCGACACTGCAAATTGCTCCACAGGGCTTTCATAAAATAGTGTTAACTGTATATATTATCCCGCTATTGTATTTCTTAAAACAATGAACAGTTTCGCTGACAATTAACAAATTGTTTAAGAAAAGAACTGCATAACTTGAATTCCATTACTGAGTTGTCCAGTTTTTGTTGGACCTGCAACCGGTGACACGGTGGGTGTCGCGGGCCGTTGCGCGTAAGCGCTCGCGCGTGAACCAGCTGATAGCGTGGGAACAACATCATGCGTGAAAATCATGTAACCGCAATGAGCATCGTGCATTATGGCGCCTCTGAGATTTTATCTCAATGAAGTTCCAAGAACGATCTGTTTTAATTCAATACTTTAATGAAGCTATTTAAAGATGCAATCTTCACAAACGACTGATAAAACGATGCTATTGCGTTATCTCCATGAATTAAGACACATTTGATTAATATACTCGTAATTGTAGGAGCAGATATCTGTAGAAATTACATTTCGGTGTCAAATGTCACTATTGTTTGTACAATTGATGATGTAAATGTTGACTGAGCGACGAGGACTGCGGTTGACTCAAACAGTACACATGGAAGTGTTCTTCAAAGCTTTTAAAACAATAGGACGCTATGCGGGCTCACGTCGCAACATTGTTGACAAGTTGTTTTGTTCTCGACGTCTTCGTTGACAATACAATTAGCTAATAACCACTCAATCAACGTTAAATCATCTAAAGTAGCCCTTGCACAGTTACATTCTTATCTAATCTAATATCGGTATAAGTGTATATACCTACATGTATATGACTTTTTCGTGACTATATTATAACGCATTGTGAAATGAGAGCTTTGCAAGTGTATTGGTATTTACCTCTTTTGCGATAGGAAGAACTTATCTGTCTAGACTGCCTTTCGATAAGCTTTAAAGATGTTTTGAAGAATTTCGTGTGTCTCTGCCAGTTTCGGTGATGGACTCAACGAATCACGTTTATCAGAGTTTTAAATCGAGAACTCAATGGATACCATGATGACGTACTTAAGTAACGATTAGGCAGCACTAACTGTAGTTATAACTGTAGCTGGCATTGGGACTGGGAACTTGCCCACGTCCGTCACGCAATCTTTTACTCGCGCCCTACATTGCGAAGCTAATTCTGTCTCTTCTTACTACATTATCGTAATAGAGGTCATTGGTAGTCATATATCATTGTGTAGATAATGTTGCACTTTTTCATATTGTTTGTAGTGAACAGTTAACTTCCGCCAATTTTAGTACATGAATGAATGTGCTGGCTTCCGTTCCGGTGGAAAATGTTTATCAACTCATCGGCGCAACAACGCCAGGTTCGTTTACCGTGTCGATGTTTGGAGGTGTCGCCGTACTAGTACTGAGAGGGTTTATACTTTTTGTATGGCCACAATCACAATCAAAATAATAACAACCAACTACCATAACGTCGGTTTTAGTTACCGATTTGCTTCAATTTCAGTGTTTCCAGAAGAACGTGATGTTTGTCATAAAGCCATCATTCGTTTTGTAAGATTTTTTTTCATAATTTTCTCATGTGTTGTAGAACTATTTCTAATTAGTATTGCCTTGTTGTCTAGTATGAACAAAATTAATTCTCACAAACATTTGACGTGCAAAGCTTTTAGTCAAAGGTCGGTAGTTTGCCTCGACCACACCTATTTACTATTTTAACGCATTGTAGACTGTGTCCTCGTGAAGTAAGCCAATTAAGGTTGAAGACTGTCTGTATGCGTAGTTTATTTTAGAAACTTAGAGATAAATTACAACATCAGCTTAATTGCTTCCTAATTACTGACAGCCAAAGTCAAGCGCGTCAACTTATGTGAAGAAATCTACTTTTATTTGTGGTCATATTTGCGCCAACGAAAAAGATAGGCAGAATATACATATATTTTACTACTTAAATTGGCCGAATGCGGATGGTAATAAATTAAGCGATATTTATCCAAAGACAAAGCTGAAGTATAAATCAAGCGACGAGGGGCTAATTAGCAACGCTAGGATAAAGACGATGGAGTTTGTATCATCGCACCTGCCTGGCTCGTGACCGAGTTAGAAGTAGCAATTTGCACCACGATCGATGATTAATCAGCTAAATACTTAGTTGAGAATACTGCTACGGTATTATGGAACTTGTAATTGGCGTCGCCGTTAACAGCGTCGTGTTTGCAGCCATTGTAAACTTTCATTCAACGTCTACTGACATTTTATTTTATTAATATCCATACCTGCTGTAGATAGATATGGGGGGGGTACTATCAACTCCTGGCCGTAAAAAGTTTTTGATTGATATTCTAATTTGTGAGCACAAAAAATGTGACAAAGACAAACAGAACGGACGTAGACTAAACAAACAATTCGGATTCCAATGACTTTTTCGTCGCTTTTATTATGTTTATCTATGTACGAGTGTTTCACTGAAACTAGTTTTCGAGAGCAGCACGCGTTTCGTTCCGAAGTTTTGACTTTCTCTTCAAATTGTTGTAACATTATCAGCTATTGACACTTACAAGTTAAATAGTTGTAAAATGTTTTATAATATTTAAATTATGCTTTAGGTTTAGCTATGAAGATATGCATGTTGTATTTATTATTTTTAGTACCTTCGCTAAGTTACTAAAACCTTTGTACCTTGACTTTGCTCATTATTTGAGCATTTTATTTGGAAAACATTCAGTGATAAATAAATATCTTAATTACTAATCAACATTTTTATCTTGACATCATTATTGGAATTTAACCCATTTTGTCACAGAGAAACTGTCTGAACTGGTATGAAGACTAATCTTGCATTGCATGTACCTAAATACTTATATTGTTTTCTTTAGTACCTACATACATTTATTGGTGGTGCAATTTCTGCAACAATCACTTATCGCGTGCCCCATCCAGGTGTTGATCTCTTTAATTCGTGTAGGGATATTGTATAATGATGTGCAAAAGGCGGATGCCGGAATGGAGGATGCCAATCTGTGGCTCCCCACGATTCGCGCAACGAGCGACAAGGTCGCCGACTGATTGCCGGTAATAGCACTTATGATATACTGACGGCACATTGGCCTAATTCTACTGCACTTGGACACTAGATTTTTTCGATAATTCTGAGTCAAGATGTGCTAGCAAAAGAAGCCGTATCTCAATTATCCAACAACTACAAAAATCCACCCAAGCAGACATCTTTTCATTCTATTCTTCAGTATTATTTATTGTTAGGCTATTATTTTCTTGTGATCAAGTTTTGATATTTTCCACAATTCGAAGTAGGTATAGGGCGCGATGCACATTGTAAGAGATTGCACAATCAACGATTTCACCAACAATGTAGAGGTGCTCGTTGGAGAGTCCAATTGCGTAGTCCATCCTTAGTCCTGACAGGATGATTGTGGGCACTCTAGGACGTGCTCCTCTCCTAGTACCGTGGTGATACTATTTTTAGATCGTTGACGACATCACCGAAACATTCCATTGAGTCGACAGTTTTGACGGCTTTTTTGCGGGTGCGCCGCGCTTCAGTCGCTTCCAAACCCGCTTTGTTGGGAGATCACGTTATGCATGATTTTATTAACTGTACATTCTGCCAAGTTCTTGATATACAAGAGAAGCGAATAAACTTGCTCGGTTTGCACAATTTATAATAACGAGCTTCTATTGTTAGACTGTAAATTGCGTTGTTTTTTCATATTTGCATCAATTTCTGGGGGATCCTTCTATTTACCTAAAGTGTTATAGGTTAAAGAACCCTCTTTAATAATGCAATTCTTGCTTAACGTTACTAAAAAATATAATAAGAGGTCACAAATATAACAAAATATAACTTTCCGAACTTAAAATTAAAATTTATTTGATCACTCTTTTTTCTATGGCTGGATAAAGAGTCTTCTCTAGCTCTTGTGCGACGTATGTCACTGAATATCTTTGCAAGCGCGCAACTGATATTGCTCAAATTTGAACATAAAAGTAGTATTTGCATAAACTGACTGCCTGGAAAGTTTTGTGCTAATCGATTTACGGTACACGTGTTATCGTCGGTCATACATACAAACATACGAATGCCGACTTTTCCAGCAGACTTGGGGACCTCGCTTGGCCCAGTTAATTATGTACAAAAACTATTAAATATGATACCAAAAAAGCTAATGAAAATACTTAGATTTTGCGTTTGCACAATCGGCACACAATCCTACCATTCTTCAACAGAATTTTAAATAACTACTTTTGAAAAGTAAAAAAAAAAACAAAGATGCTGTGAGACAATGCTCAACTCAAATTTGTAGTTGCTTTCAAGCTATATATTTACGAGGCTAAATGCTACAGTTAGTCATTACAATAGCTAGTATTATTATAAATTACCTTTTTGCCAAAGACTATAACACAACCAGTTTTACTGGAAAAAGAGTGCTGATGAACACTGAATCTGAAACAATCAGAGATATGATATGTTTATAAAGTCGATAGTACGTTTAGACCACAAAACGTAGGTTTATAGAGATCATCACATAAAATAAAACCAATTATGTAGGTACTTATGTGTATAGCAATAAATATATTATTTGTATTTGGTGACTTAGTGGTCTGTGGAGTGGTATTTTAGGGCTCTGACTATCTGATGTGTAATAATTGGTTACATATTTCGTTTCATGATTTTATGTTTGGCTGTGCTATTCGGAGAATTATTTTTTAATAATTAATTATTTTTTGCCAAAATCTCAATAAATAGTGACTTTTAAAATTCGGAAACTTCCTGTACGTATCTACAGCTACTTTTAATTATTTTATTCTTTACTGGTGAGAGATTACATGTTTAACCACAGCTCACCCAAAGTTAAGTGGTCGAAGATGGTAGGATGGACAATTGGACACAGATGGATATGGCGATTCATTATTATTTGTACAACTTTTTGTACTTATTATTATTATTAATGTGCACAGTGTTGGCGAAACTAAATAAATAAATTTAAAAAATCAGTACTTAGTTTAGATCTGTACGCGCAACACATTTTATCTCCGCATAAGTACTAATACAAATATAATAAACTAAGATTGTTTTGAAGTGTACAAAAAGTATTTTTTGTCACTCTAATTCATAAAAGAAACGACCTTGCTCTTAATTTATATTGTGCGTAGTGTTCCTCAATTAAAGAAACTTACGTAAGAAAGCCCAACTATAAATTGGATTCAATTCAACCTATAACCAAGTTTTAAGTGTAAAAAATTGGGAAACTTCTGAACAGATAGAACACTTATAACTAATTTGCTGATAAACTACATATACTGAGGAAAAGAACTACAAAACATAAAGTGTTTTACAGGGTTGTTAAAACTAGCCATCGAAAGTCTCCCAAGTAATGAGCGCCAAAGCAGCGATGCCCTGGACTTTGTTTCGTAACTCAAAGTTCTGTGTATCGCTTTAATAGCCATGGACATTTTCTTTCTTTCAATTGGCATAACGTTATAGAATATGTAAATTCTTAACTTCTGTACAATTTTTTAAAATTATTAACTAACATACTAAAAAACATTAATGGTGTTTAGCAATAATGATAATCATAACCTAGTCTTACAAGATCAATGTACGTTTTCGGAACAGATTTTTTTGTGGAAGACCGAGCAAGGTTTATAAACTGCTCTGCAGTCGATCCGAACAAAGTTCATGTAAAACGCTGTTGTAAAACAATAAAGTTAATTTAAATGGAATTAGATACAGCATTAGCAGCGGAGCAGCTGTTTGTTGTAGGATTTTTTCTTGTCATTTTCTTTAGTGAGTTTAGCGACAGCTGGAACAGCGAGTAACATTCAACTTAACCAGCTGTCCCTGCGATTAGTCACGAAGTGGATAATTGAGAAAGCTTTGCAGAAATAGATTCAATAGAACAACAAAATGTTACTCTTGGAAATAACAGTATCACAGAGGACTTTTCTGCCCTTATTTGTTACATAAAAATCGACCTAAATAGGCACCACACATACCTGGCATTGATTTTTTGTGTAACAAATAAAAACAGCCTTTTCAGTGTAAAAAAATTTATATAGCTACCTATTTTCAATTTATTATTTGCTTCATAATTATCAGGCAAGAAAAACCTTAGGTATTTATGAGCTTCATCACCATAAATATTAATAAAACTCACTCAGACTTCATAAATATGTAGAAAATACGTTTTAAAATATGTGATTATGTCATAATCTGTAGAGAATGCGTCATTTCACATTGAGACTACTGCAGATGAATGTTATAATGCAGTCGTTATGCGGCGGTGATTCGTCCTTCTACGACGAAGCACCCATTGTATAGCAACAAAGACAATCGAAACAAGACACCGCCTCCTGTCTACAGCATCTCTACGTTAATTACAAAGTGCACAGGAAGCACTTAATTTATACGATGAGAAAGAAGATATAAAGTGCGCTCATAAGAGAGTGCACGAGCCAGTTATTGAAGATCCTAAATATGTATGTTGATCGATCGGCCAATTTCTTTCATTAGACAGTTCGCCGACGCCGCTAACACGCCCGGACGTGGCATTAATCGGTTTGTTAGGTTAATTAGACCATCTACGTATAGGCTTGTTGCTATTTTAAGATAGAATAACGTGACTATCTTATGAATTGATGCAGTTTCTTTTAACTACGGTGTCCAATCGAACAAATGTTTTTCAACTATTCATAATTATTTTAAAAACGTGTGCAGAAGAATATCAGCAAAATCTCTTTATTTATACTAAAAGTCTTCGGCTAGCCAAGAACATTTAATAAATAAATAATTAATTGCTGGAAAAAGTATCTAAAGCAGTGTTGCGGGGGACCATATCAATTTACTCGTTTGTAATATATATGTGTTAGTGTATATTATATAAATGTTAGTAATCAAATTTGAATGTATACCAATAAAGTAAATAAATAAACATCGTAGGACGTTTGTCACATCGCTATCTAGCCCCAAACTAATCAAAGCTTGTATTTCTTATAAGTTACTTGACTACACCCAGACACAAAACAAATGTACCCCCACATAAATATTTGTCCTAGTGGGAATCGAGTCCACACCCTACAGCTCTTGAAGCAGACATTCCACCTAATGAGCTAACACGGCAGTCAATAGAGAAAAATCTCTATTAATGTTTTTTTTATTATTTGGTCTGTGGAATGCGATTTCATTTTGTTAGTCGGACCCATGGTAAACCACAATGTGTAAGGAAGCTGGATTTCCAATAACGATTGGGAGGGTGATAGGCAAGGATCACCCTGACAGGGGTCAAATAACCCAAGACAAGGGACGTGGAACTTAATGTTCTAACCTTTTTCCCTTTTGCAGTTTTATATTTATCCCCCATTTCCTGTGCAAGCTCTGAAAATCCGTGCCTTGATATCCTTACATTGCTTCAGAAGGTCATTTTTCTTCTAAAAATCTCGGACACTGGACAGCTGATTTTTTTTATTTTTTTTAATGAAAAAAGTAATGAGACGAACGAGACGCTCTCCTGATGGTAAGAGATAACGCTTGTCCATGACCATCGCAGCGATACACAGAACTTTAAGTAACAAAACAAAGTCCAGGGCATCACTGCTTTGGCGCTCATTACTTTGAGACTTTTGATAGAGTTAGTCTCAACAGCCCAGTAATTCCGCTAGCTGCAGTAGCTAGTGCTAGTGCTAGTTTCCTTCAAACCGGAACGCAGTAATGCTTACACACTACTGCTTAGCGGCAGAATAACTGGTACTGCGGTGGTACCTACCTAGACGACCTCCTGCTAAGGAGATCTACCACCAAGATTTGCCTTTATAGTAACAATAGAGCCCTTTTATCGCATGCTATGAAGCAAAATCCGCCTCGAAATATGTCATATATCTTCTGGAAAGCGATAAAACGGTTGTTCATATAGTCTACACGCGCCCAATTCCAAATTGGCTCGCGAAATCTCGCATCCCTTTTGTGTTATATAGTGTTGTTATTACGGGTCACTGATCTGATGAGGATCTCCGAAAATATGATAGGTGTGATATATATGTATAGGTAATATACGTATATGTATATTTGTTTTGGTTATTATTTTACATTATATCTAGTAAGTTTGTATACACTGTGTACGTAGATCAGATAATGAACCATCCGAAAGCTTCTGATATAGTTTTTTACGAATATAAAAATAATATAAAACAAGCGATAGAGACAACTTACTCGTATTTCAGGGAAAATATGAAACTTATCGAATAGACGTTAAGACTACTAAAAACTTACAGCACCTAAAAACATACTACCGACATTAGTAAGCTTGGCTTGTCTTGACATATCGTTTTACCCGCTATTCTACTAAAACCGTCGGGATGAAGGTATATGCTAATTTACCTTAGATAAAATAAAGTATATTATTAATACAAGGTATTGTAGGTTTTTTTAAAGTAATGAAAAAACTCACATTTTGTGTGTGAGTTTTTACAACTTTTCACAACATACATACACTCTTTCATAAAAATAAAATATTATCGTCAATTTAATTATTTCAGTTGTGAAGTCTCCTAACGCTACAAATTATACTTAAGAGGGTTTCTAATATTACTCGGACTCGGATGGCATAAATAACCGCCCTCTATATTTTGGAGTGCAGTAAATTCCAAGTTATATAGTCTTTCTTCTACAGGGGGTGTGGGAACTGCGTAGTTCCCGCTGTTGCCATGGCGACGCCCCGCACGTGCCTCAGAGCTTTCGCAACCGGCGACCTCGGCATTAGCAGACAGGAAGACAGGAACATACTGAACGTTCGACTCCAATTCATAAGTTATCCCTTCACGTGAACCGATTACACCGCATTTGTTCCATCGTGTTTAATCGTACGTGTAAACACGCCTACTATACCAATTTCAAGTCGTTTGCAAGAGTGCGTATTTGTTTCAATTTATTGTTAAATATTATACATCGACGCCACATGTAAAAAAAACGCAGGTCTTTATTTTGCTCAACGTTTGAGTATTGCCATACAACGCGGCAATGGGGCCAGCGTTTTGGGAACAATTCCCATTGATAGCGGTCGTTTAGATCACTTAAATATTATTATTTACTTTGATTATGTATACCTTGAATTTCAATAAAATACATCTAAATTGCTGATCGCAACTCTCGTTTTTCGAGTAAAGGAACGTAGACTCATGATATTTTTTTACTGAAGCTTCCATAGGGGTGTTTATGGTTCGACCCCAGTCTAATTGCGTTTTATTTATTCAAGACCTTAGTACCCTTGAAGGGGTGCTCAGGGGAGACGCTCCAGTAGCTTGCTCGTTAGTTCCCTTAAGAGATCAAATTGAGTTGTTCATTAGTAAACCATTGATGTCTATCAAATCATTTTCTGTGGATTATTTATTTGCTTAAATGTTTCTGTCTTAAACTATACTTTATAAAACAAAATGATCTCAACTGGTTTTTTTATTTTTCCTTGAGCTGCCGGTGAAGAAAAAACATCGTGAGGAAACCATAGCATGGTGGTTGGGTACTTTCTAGTACTCGGCTGGCTAGCTATACCACCCTCAAGTTGAAAATCTGTCGCCAAGCACCTAACGGTGTGTTCCGGCAGCCTCACTTCAGAGCCAGTTCCATTCCAGGCTAGATGTGTTTACCATCTTCGACCACACCGTCACTTAACATCAGGTGAGCTGTGGTCAAACACCAAGCCTGTCAAACATACAATAAAAATATAACCTGCGTAGTTCATTTTAATAGGTGCAATATCATGAAGGGTAGGAAAACGTAATGATAACATGAAATATACATTAAGCGCCCTGCGTTCTGTTGTAACAAACAAGTACTTCCAACAAATGCCCTCATCAGTCCCAAACCTTCCATTTCGTAATTGAATATCTATGTCCGAAAATTTTCTCTCAAAAAATACTTCATTAAACGCTTCACTGGTATCAAGGCCCTCTCGGGTAGCCCGTGCGATAAACGATTAGAAAGCAATTTGGTTGGAAATTCAAATCTGATCCCAGATAATCCTTACCTACGATCGAGCACGTTCCTCTAAAATAATATTCAAATGAACCTGTACTGTGTGATCATAAAGTTTTCGAAATATTAAATTTTCAATCTCTATATTAAACTATTCTATAGTTATTTTAGTTTTTTTATATACCTCATTTTTTATTAATAATATAATTTGTATAGTCCGCATCATGAAGTTACTGCTAATGAATTGTTTCCCTGTGGGAATGACTAACATTTCGTAATCATATCATTATGGTATGCGAACGTTGTGTAATACTCTTAGAAGTTTTCGATTTTTTGCTGATGTCATACCTGCTCAGTAATAAAAACACCCCTCTTGGTGATGCAATCGATTTCGGGTGGTACCATTACATATTTATTGCTAACAACTTGGGTTCGAGAACTCTTAGAGAAAATGTAAATGCTCTCTTGTACGTTATCCGTTTTCGTGACCCGTATCCGTTTGATTTTATCATGTCTGAATCATTGTTCGTTTAAAATACATTTCCATGGTTAGGCTTATTGATATTCGTTTTTTGCTCAATGTCAAACAACAACGTTATATCTTTATAACTGAATTTTGGTATATTACATTGGTGGACGTGCTTTGAAAACATTTTCATAGATAAAGAGATGATCATTCGTAGCTGTTCCGATTATGATTGTATTAACGACAACAGTCACTCTATGCATATCAATTAAACTCGCGCATGGTTTTATAAATTATTCAGACCTCGGATATCCGAACATATGATTGAAATTCCCTTAACAGAATGCGTCTGCTAACGTATACGTTATTGTTTATGTTGAAAGTTTGCTCATAATATCGGATGAATGTTAACTTTTCGTTTATATGGGTTGGAACTTTCCAACTTTGTATTAATTACTGCCGCCTAACTTCATCCACCGAACAAACTGTCGAGCGATAATATGTACCTAAACATTGTGCAATATCTCACTAATTAAGTTCCGTGCTGAGAATATCACTAGAGAAATGGAAATAGAAGGGTACGTAACTTATTACTTACACTTCGGTACTCGAATCAAACAGTTATATACCTCGGCCGTCTTCTGGCTTTATATACATAATCGTCTTGTTTCTTATCTTTCTTCTATTCGATATCGACTTTGGTAAAATAATGCCTACATTAGTTATAGTTTGTGTAAAGTATAATGTATTGTGACCAGCATTTACAAGGAATTGCCCCTCCTCCCATCGCCGCGACCCCGGAGCGCCGCTCCGCCTCCGAACTAAGCAGACTGCTTGTGTTACGAGGACGAAGCGCTAACCCGCGGAAAGCGTGCCATGGGAAGACAGGTATAGTTTGTGTAGAGATATTACTATTGAATTTGATGGTGTTTTGACACATTATTGTTTGTGATCGAAGCTGTAGTATTCCGTAATTAAAAATGAGTAGGTACCTACTCTGTATAAGTAAAAAAATGTAGCTAGAGTATTTTTGAGATTTTTTTAGAGATTTGTTATCATAAAATTAGTAAATGTTAATATAGCTTTGAACGACAGTGCAGAATAATAGGATTTTAAAAATTTATACAAGTATTCATTATTGACTTGACTGAAAAACGTAAGTAGGTAGGTATGCCAAAACGTTCACAAAATACTTTTACCGCAGAAGCACAATGGAATTTTATCCCGCCTCAAATACGACCAATAGACTAAATTCGTATTCCCCCAATGAAAAACTTTTACGCTGAGCAAACAAAGAATGGGCAAAGTTTGTCGTTTGCATATGAAATGCTGTTAGTGGTCCGTACCAAGGGATTAAGCCACATCATCGCACGCGTGCCATACACCTACGTATAAGCATGCATCCAGCCTGCAAGGACCGATGACTCATTTTCAAACTCGTACAACTTTGTTACAGCCACCTCCGTATGCGTAGTACTTTCGTAGTTACTCACAATCTTCATGACGTCATTTCACAATCGTTCAATGACTCAGTATTCAGTAATAAATCCAATTTGAGATGAAATGATTCATAATAATTTTGATACAAAAGTGACTTAGCCCTGATTGAAAACAGGATAAACGTTGCAAGACAAATTCAATGCCAGTTTGCAAGTTCAAGATTCCAATGCAAACATAAAGTTTGTGGGGGCGTTGGTGCAATATCAATAATAACGGCGCAATGTCATAGAGGCAGGTCGATGAACGCAAGCGCATCTCTGAGTCATCGGTCATCTCGCCATCTTTAATACTCCATACAGTTAAACTTACCCCTAAGACTACATAAGACGCCAAAAACATCCTTACAACACTCCGGCCACGTGCTTGTGGTGCACGATAGTGCAAGTCGCATAAGTAAGAAATACTAAGTACTTCTAATAGGTAGGTACTACTAGAACTCTTAAAAGTGTTTAAATAAATTTTGATTATTGAAGTGCTTAAATAACGAGAATGCTAGAGCTACACGTAGAGGAATGAAACATTCCATTTTGAATATTTTACTAATGAAAGCAATAGCAGTGAAAGGACTCAAGAGCCCTGCATTCCGCGTGGTGAGAGCTATTAACTCCGTTGTTGCCGTGGACAGAACGGATCCAATTGAGGGCCCGATAATAATTTATCCAAGTGCTATGACCTGAACTGGTACCATTAGATCATATTATAAGAATGAATAAAGTGCTTTCATAGCACACTTGTGCTGTTCACATTCAGCTCTGGATATATTGCTGGTAATTTGACTATTCATCCATCCATGGGCTATGTAATTAATTCTACACAATGGCTCTGTGAGATACAAAGTTGCGCACAGTAAACTTGACCCAGTTCTCGTTTGAAGGCTAGTCGTTGTGGCACGGCCTTCATCCAGTTTCCAATAGGAGCATGTAGAAAATTCTCGTGAAAGAGAGAACACGTCAATAATGCGGGCGAGATGTTAGCTATAGCTTTTTGCTCACGTTTGACAATCGAGTCGGCAGCTAGCAAATTCTATTCTAGAAATTAGTTTTTAAGCGATCGTGCAGTATACTGGTTCAAAGTTTAAGTCCGGAACATTTTTCGTATTGTGCGCAATCTGTTTTACTTTTAATACGTCAACGCTGTTCGATTTATTTTGCATTTATACAAACTTCTTAATCTATTGAATAGTTGAGTTTTTTTTTATAAAGCCTGAAATTTTTGTCATGTATGCCCCAACCCAGGTAAAATTCGTCATCTAATAAATCTCAGTTACTGTTATAATATTAGAAATCACGTCGTCTATTGCCAGACTCTTATAGCACGGTTGCAACCCCCTGCCAGACACCCTTAAACTATAATACATTTTAATTATACGTTATAGTATAAAAGCTGATTTTTAGCCAGTTTCTTTCGTCTAGCCAGACACATTATAAAATTCCCGTAGGTGCGAGCGCGAGGAACATTCATACATACGAGTATATTATTTGTTCGTCTGTCCGTCGCGGGCTCTTGTTCTAATAAGTTATACTCGAGACTTTAACTTCAGTCATAGTATGTTTGAAGTACGTAGTAGCAGAATAAAAATTCTACGAATCATTCATATGGTTCGTCGAATCTTATTCATTACACATTTAAGTTCAATTTGCTTTTTATCCCGTGAGTATGTTTAAATTCCGAGAATTAAGCAAAAACGATCACTGAGGTCTGAGCGAGGTCGAATCGTTTCCACGCTTATTATCGTTATGTGTAACTAATTCATTGCATACTTGTTTATAATTCTTAGAGGTTGCATAACTTTCAAGTGTCCACTACATAACAGCTTGTACTTAACATAACTAAGGTTGTGTATGTTGTAACAAATAAGAATACTTTAAGTTCATAATGCTACTGTTTTAATTAGTGGGACTAGACAAACGGCACTCGCTCCGAAGCAATTCTATTTCTTCATTCGCTATAACTATAACGATATCGAAGTTCGATTGGAAGTGAAATGTCACTTGTGGATATGATACGAGCAAGAAATATAATTAAGACCCCTAATGTTGCCATTATGTTAATCCCGTACATTTTTCGACTTTTCTATTAGCTTTATAACAAATTGATGAATCGAATGTAACTTTGTCTAGGCCCTTTGATGTAGATAAACCCTTCACCGACGTATATCTGACATATATCAAGTAACAGGAGACAAATGACTGTTGGACCATAACCCTAACGGGAGTCACACTTCAAGTGCAGTTGTTACTCGATATACTGAAATAAAATATCTGCAATCTTATAGTATTAAATTCGCAAACATATCTATGCAGATATTAGTGCATGGTTCTGCATCACTGCCATCCTATATATTTATCTGTTTTCCCCCCCGTTAGTAGTAATGTTTGATTTAAAAGGATCGTCACCACTATTTTTTGTTAAATGTAATGATACTTTGTATCCCACTTCATTCTTGACAGTTAATAATTTAGAATTATGAAACTTGTCTTAAAAAATAATGGAATCGTTTAAGAGGACCGCTGAATGAACCTTGACGTAATAATAACGAGGTTTATTATAACCAGCAATAGCAATAAAATCAACGAGTTTATTGCACTAGACGGCTGGCTGGGTGCGTTTGCCCTCTCGAGCTTCGAGTGGTGCCTTTTTACGATCAAAGCTAACAAATAAATCATTTCACCTACCCTGACATCTGTTCCGTTCGCTTATGATTGATATACTTGCTCGTAACAGCTATTATTAGAAAACTTTTGACCTCTTTAATTAATTATAAGCCTTTTATGCCATTGAATAGTTGTCTGCCTTGGCTTGACAAAACTAAAAAATATATGATCATTATGAAGACAAGTAACTTCACGCAATGGTTCTGTCTGGCAACAAAGGTAAAGTTTACTGCTCTCTGTTGGCTTGAGATCTCTCGAGTGATGCCACGAACTTGTACGTGTGGCGTCAAGTGCGAGTCGTGTGAGCCAAGTGCTTGTTCAGAATGTCTCCTGTGAAGTTTTGCATACGTGGTTTACATTCGAAAGGGACTTCACAATATTTTATCCCCTGCTAATTTTTTTTTTCTTAAATCGATAACTTTACCGTGGGCCTTATTTTTAATAATACGCATGAGTTTTGGCATACGAATATAGTCGACCTACGAATAATATTGTATGGAGGGGCAAAATTATTCGTATGCGAAAACACAAGCGTATGACTTTTTTGAATGTGATAGTAATGAAAAGAACGATTCGCTCTCCTGATGGTAAGAGATAACGCCTATTCATGACCATTGCAGCGATACACAGAACTTTGAGTAACAAAACAATGTCCAGGGTATCGCTGCTTTGGCGCTCATTACTTTGAGACTTTTGATGGCTAGTCTTAAAAGCCCTGTAATTTCGCTAGCTGTATACCCTTCAAACCGGAACACAGTAATGACAGTATCTACACACTACACAGCGACTTTAGTGAATTACTAACTAATACTTATTAATTATTTACTTTACCTTCGATATGATTTATATGTTTTCGTAATTAGGAGCTTTTTATTTTGTCTCTATTTTCTAATTATAGCCAAATGCTTTTAGTTAAGCATTTCACATTTCTTTCGTCAATTACCTTTTAAAAGCTATTTAATTTTCATACAATCTCTACAAACAATGTAATTATTCGTCGTTCTATACGAAGCACCTGCCGAAAAACGTGTTTAGAAACGAATCTCTGCATGTTTACACTAACTCGAGTTTCAAGTTTCGTTTGGACAACTCTGTTGAGAGCTCGAGTACTTCTTATGGCAAGCACCTTTATTGAAACGTAAACATCGACGTACTTGACATGAGACTTATGCTTCCGATTACTTGTCTGCGATGTATATGTTTATCCTATAACTTATTTGTTACTTTTATTAATAAATTGGCATCATCTTTGCTCGTATTACATGGTTAACAACCAAAAATGTATTTCATGGTTAACATCCTTCAATGTGTTCTAGTAAAATTAACTTTCCGAATATGGAAACGATTTTATTGCCTACCAGTTTGATTTGGTGAAGCAATTGCCGAGTTTTATTTGCAACATGTCTTAATAAATTGCAATGATTTAATTTGCATTCTGTCTCATAATTCGTGCCCCCTTTATACAAATTGAAATTTATAGATTTAGTGGATTTAATTTTTTCTTGAAATAGTAACACAATACTTCAGATGCGTTCGCCTCCATCATTAGTATTCGGGTCAGTGAAGGCAATGTCGCAAAGTTGGTCGTAATTTGTATAATTGAACAACAAACATAAAGCACGTCGTCAACTTTACAAAGCCTTTGCATAGTAAATAGTTTTTCTACAATACAAAACTTGTATTTTAGTTAGAATAGTGTTTTCTATTTATTAAACTTGCGCGAAACAAGAATACAACAGATAGATGTGATGATACGTGCTTTTAACGTAAAACAAATGATATTATTTTTATGGTTCAAGATACTGTCCATAGATTTTTATATATCAATGCTCTATCAATTAATATATGGCATTAAACTGTTTATAAGATAGTACCTACGTGTTGCGATTATAGTTCGTGACTAGAAACTGCGATAAATCGTTAGTAGTCGTATCACGTTTATTCCAAGCTATCTAAAACACAAAAGGCTGTTTATCGATCTAGAACTAGAAGGAATCTTACACAAATTGTGGGCTTTCAAGACAGCAACCATCGAGCTGTTTCTATTTTTTGAGTCACAATAAAATATTTCAATTCCATCCAAGCGAAAAACTGAGTCTCCGCGTGACTAGGCGAATTCAAAATCGAGTACCGTTATGGTTTGTGCTCGCCGTCTGGAGCCTGACGTTGAATACTAGAAAAGCTCTTAGCAAGGAATTCGAGATCTTTTGTGGAATTCAAATTGCAAATTTTTTTGTGTCTCGTACTTACATTGTTGATTGTACGTGGGGTGACTTCACGTGCGTTATTTTTATCCTTCTTAACATTCTACGTTCTTAGATGTGAGTACTTTGTAATTTTAAATCTTGTATCATGACTCGCTGTCTTCGACAGAATGTAGACCTCGGTGATGGCAGGCGGCGATGCAAGGCGGTTAACGGAAGAGTTGGCTCTCGGTTCACAATAATTAGTACCTGGTCCCGTTACCGGCGCATTGTCCGGCTCAATACTTTGCCAGTTATATTCCTTTGTGCATACTTAATGGAAGGTTCTCAGATTGCTTGTTTTGCGTTTAGTGTTGCACCATTGTTGTACGTAATGCAGCTACTTTTACCACATTGTATGGCGAACAAAATGTACATAGAGCTTGTAAATATTCAAAGTTTTCATTAATATAAATCCGATTAACCTTTATAAATTAAAGAAATGGCAGTTTATGATCACAATAAGTTCTGACACTTGCCTTAAATACATTGTTTGTTCAACTTCTGTGAAGTGATGACTTTCTTTTGGAAACAAGTCTGCTCTCTGCGAAAACAAACTGATCAATGTTTTTACTCAGCACCGCGATCATGAAATCATCAATTTGCAATTATTTGCTCGTTTGTTCGAAATATAAATTGATACTGCATTATACCACCAGCAAACGGTACGCTCTGAAAAAAGGGACAAGCCGATGCGGTAAACAACTACCAGAAGTAAAACTGCACAATTACAAAGGCTTGATGATCTTGATAACTCTGTATAAAAATGTGTGAATGTTTTAATTAATTTGTTTTTTTTCTTTAACAGTCACAAGGTTAGTTGTTTGCGCACAAAAGAATAACATTTTTTAATATTTAAATGAGTACTGTTTCATGAACGAGAAAATTTTGTTTTAATTAAAAGTCTAAATATAGCTAGGAGGCGGGCCGGGGAGATTCTCCTGAAAGCCAAGGACACCCGCCCCGGGCCCGGTGAGACCTTTCTGCAACCTTGGACGAGAAAATGATCCCAACGTCCTTGGATACGCAGGGAATTAAGACTCGCCCCTGTATTACCTAATCTTTTTTTTTAAGCCTGAAGACTTTACGGGTACGCCGGCTTTAATCGACTTACTCGTAAACTGAGTTAACCTTTACTTTTTGTCTAATAAACATGGCAATACCAAGCCACTATGAATCAATAATAATCCGCTGTGAATGTCAATGCTAATGCTCAACTGTCAAACATAACGTTTTGTCAGCATGAAAATGTATATTAATGAACTCAATATCGACATCGACATGTTTTTTTCTGGTCTGTTTGCCTTCACGCATTGCGAATTTACATTATGGACGATTGTTGCAAAACTATATTTCTGGAACGAATTCTGTCGTGACAGTCAGAATTTTCCATAGCAACTCTGTTAGTTTGCGTTGTCGATATGTTTGTAGAATGAATTTACATTAGCTCACGGATCACTTTCGCCATGTCATTGATCATAATATGGATTGACGTCGAGATCCGTTCATCGGTTACACCGTGCATTTATCAAATAGCAGTGCAGTTTATTACTCTAGCAACACCTTATATGCAAATTGAAGTAGATAACGGATTATTCTTGTTAGTTGTTGTTAGCGTTGGCATATTCTATATTGAACCTGTGTAATCCCCAAAAAATGTCTTAATTGGTTTCATTGGCAATGCTAAAATAAACCTAAGCAACATTACAATCTTTACGTTATATACAATATTTCTGTTAATAATTTTATTCAGGAACATGTGGTCATATTCAAGTATATTTTAGGGGCGTTGCCGACGAAATAAGATTATTTTTGGGCGGATATTGAATTATGACCGATAAGAGCCGGATTATGGCTGCGGGTGCTATTGAGGAAAGAATTTACGATCTATTATCAATCAATAAGACTAAATTATACAATGTAGGTAGGTGTTGTAATAAAAATGAAAAGGTCTTAAGTTAAGAGATGGTCATCGTCGTCAGAAGTCCACTGCTAGACATAAGCCTCTCCCAAGACACGCCAGTCAGCCCGATCTTCGGCTTTTCGCTTCCATCCAGCGCCTGCTGTCCTGCGTATATAGTAACTTCATCGAGTCTCAGGGCATCTTGCGCTACGTTTGCCAATTCGCGATCTCCACTCCAGAACACGTGTACCCCAGCGGTAAAATTAAGAGATAAACCTATCATTTAAACTTTTACTACATTTACATATGTATTTACACAAATCGAGGTTTCCATTACGAAAGCGGTTGAACAAAAAACGCACGGTGCGTTTATTAGCCGTGTCCTCTCCAAACACAGCAATGACATTACGAGCCGTTTCTGCCGCGTTAGTCCCACGTTGGAACTGTTATTCGAAAATTACTGTAATTCGCATTAAAAGCTGAATGTAAAAACAGTTGAAAGTTGAACAATAAAATACCTTTTCTTTTTTTTTTTACAATGTTTTTGTTAGAAAAATGTTTACTCTAAAATTAAACACCAATCAGGTCTAATAAATAATCAATGAGTTAAAACAACAATTTCATATTTAAACCCTTATTATGACCATTCTGCGTAACCTCGTATTGGATAAAAAAAGATTCTGTAATGAAAGAGAGAAAAAGGAGAACGAAGTACATTTAAAGGATAGTTTAAGATAGATAGGATCTAGTTTTAATTACAATCACTCATTGAAAACTGAGAATTCCTTCTTTTTTAACCAACTTCAAACAAGGAGGAGATTCATAAACTGGTTATATTTTTTTTAATATCTTTTAACTAATGTTACTTTCGCTTACTACATTCATGACTATTTAGCCTTCACCTTGTTTACATTTCCTTTCGATGTAATGGGACACTAAATGGGCTATAACAGCTTGTTTATATGGAGGTGGCTACGCATAGCACGTGGTTCCTTGCGCACACGCCGGAAACTCGCCGTTACAGCGACATTGTACTCTGGCACCTGCTATCTTCAATCGTGCGAAGAATTCAAAACACATCCAAATTTCCTATAGGGCTCCATATAGAGAGTAAATTGTCGGACCAATTACCTCGATAATAATTACAAGTTAAGATGAAAGTTTTAGCAAATACATACGTCTATCAAAGATACGTCCCACTACTTTACTTTGCCATGCTTTCTTTTCCTTCATTTACTATTCAACATTATATTTTATAGAATGCATTCATAAATAATTAGAAATGCCTTTAAAAACGTTGCTCAAAGTTAATCAATGCTTAAAACACCCTGCCAACTTATCGTTGACGCGAAATGTTTATACATCTTAAAAAAGTCTTAGATAAGCTTCTTATCTTGTCGTGCGACGTCTAGTTGTTCAAATCTTATTTAATATCTAATGACTTTTAGATAATTAACTTTAAATTATTTTATTTACGTCGATGTGTGCAACAAGATCTCCGGCGCCTACTCATTTAATTCCGTTGTTGACCGCAATAACCGCTTGTTGGTTTTAAGTAATTAATTACGCTGCGTTTAATTAATACCGATACCACTTCATTACAGCTCTCTTCACACCTTAACCACAGTTTCAATTAGTATATTACTCGTATGAAGAAGTTATCTATTTGTGGTATGGATTTGTAGCAGTTATAGTTATGGTGATTTTTATTATCCTTAATAAATCTTATTGTTATCCAAACCAAAAACCATTAAGATCATGTTTGTCAAATAACTACTATTTTTAGATTTTGACAAAAAAGTCAAAAGATAGCGGTGCTCTTGAAAACATATAGTAGGCACCTTTAAATGAAATTTCCTTTCCTATCCTGCAAACTAGTCTCCCTTGAGCTAGCACTGCGGAAGAGATTAATTTAGTCCCATTTCTCTACGTTCAGCTCTTTCATCCGCTTCATTCAATTCTATTGTCCCCTGCTGCTTATATTATAAATCGTCTGGCTGGATAGTAGTTTGTTTTATTCGTCTAATTCTAAACAATCTATTTTAATACATTGGCGCCAGTCGGAGAGACAGTGAACAGATTTAAAATGATACTCGCAGTTATTTAAAAAGTCAATGTTTGGTCAAGGTTATGAGCTCAGCGTTTCCCAGCCACCGGAGCTTGGAGCTCGCTCTGCCGTTCGCGAATTCATCGATTGTTCCGATGGCCATGAACTCCGCTCCATCTACCTCCACATAAAGAGTTTTACAGAAAATAGACGTAACAAGTAAAACATCACGTTTCTGTCGTGGAGCAAAAACATTTACTTTTGCGGTTTGCTCACGATTTCTTTAGCAAGCGTGGCACGTTACTTGACTTGCTGGTTTGTCGTAGACGAGTAAATTACCCGTATTTGTATTGTAGAAACTATGTAGTGTCGCGTCGCCGACGTCGCCGTCGTTGTCGAAGTCTGGCGCCTCGGGAAAAAGTTGATCAAAAGCCAGGACCACATTGCTTTTCTGTTTTCTCATTGCATCATCGCCTTAAGTAGTAGCTACTTCTTGAAGATTTTTTGCACTGACAACCTACTGTCTGGATCAACTTTCTAACTTACAATGTGCGGTCGGCTTCTCAGTAGGTTATTAAGTTTCAACCATATGATCGTTATCTAGTAAAGAAATTCTATCTTCTGTTCTGATACAAGTAATGTTTTGTTTAATGGTAGCTTATAAAATTCGCTTTAGTAGACACTTTTATTTGCGATGATCAGCACATTTTGAACATTAAACAAAATCTATTGCTATAAATGGATCATTAACTTTATTCTCGCTCGTCAGTTTTGTGAGCGTTAAAATACATTTGAGGTGTTTTTTTTAAGGAAATCAGTTGCATTTCGCAACCCAGTGACTTCCTTATCACCGTATTAAAGACTTTGGTCGAGAAGAAAAAGAGCAGCTGCATTGCGCTCCCCTCACTCTAATCATTGTTCGGCCAAAGGGTCGTCCGAAATGGGGAGCAATGGCCGGGATGCGTAAAAAAAACAAGTAATAAAAGAACGCATCCAGGTAGGTACACGAGCACGCTTGCGAGGTATGAACGAACGTTCAACTATTTATCGATAGATCGTTTCAAGAACTTGGAGTATAGTAAACTATTTACTAAATATGGACAGCTGCAAGATAACCGAACTATTACAAAGCTTTGCAAAATAAATTGCTGATGAGCTTAGTGATTTAGTAAATGAAGCGGTGACAACAGCAATAGGGACCCCTGTGGTTATCTCTCCGTAACAATTTGCGAATACGCACACGCATAACAGTGACAAATTGGCAATGTACATAATCAGAACCGCAATGGGTGATGCGGGCGGACAGTAACCTGTAACAGCAAGTGCGCAAGGGGTAATAAATATATGTACATTACTAAGTAAAATTTTGAGTTTAACTAAGAATACTAAAAAATTTGTCTCATCTTTCATAGATTGGAGTTAATTATTCATTTAGTACTTATACAATTCCATTTATACATTCTATTCAGGTTCCCTTGACCTGTCGAAATGATAGGACAGGATAGGATTGATGACCTGTATCTTTGGTGTTATCAATAAAATATTTGTATTTGTATTTGATAATGCAGAATATGCAAATGTTTACTTTATTTCTCAAGACATTGTTCTCATCTTGAAAACGAAACCATTTTCGTAACGAAAATGTTCTGGTTTTTAACACGCAACAAGTTTTTAATCTACTACAAAAGAGGAGGCTTCAGGTGACCAAAATGCTGGCATCTATGTACTTCGGTCAAAAGCTTAGCATTGCCATTCAGCGTAGCAATGCTGCCAGCATTCTGGCCACGTGTCCCTCCTTTAATGAACTATTAGATTAGGTTGTTATTTTTAATTTGTAAATAGTGTAGGTAGTAATAAATCTAAGATTTTTTTGGTATGCTATTATTTTTATTACTTTACAAAAACTGGAATCCACAAAAGTGGCCATGTTCCAACTATCAAAATAAATAGACTATACTTAAAACTTTACGATCTATTATAATATAGGTAAGTGACAATTGGTAAAAGCTCTTTAGAGGTTTTTTTAAAGAAATCAACTAAACAATTATTATTTTGACATTTATTTATTTGATCAATTGCATTATTCTGCTTGTAAAAACAGTGATTAAGTTATGAAATCACAATAAAAGTTTATTATCGAGCGAGATCAACGCGAAGACAAAAAATTGCTGTCAGACACCATGCCTCATAAATAGATCACAATAGAAAGTCATTCCTTCATTATTAACTTTACCATATTGGGTGGTAGAAAACCCACGCAGCGAGAATTTACATACCAACTTATTTAAATTAGGCCACAGCTTATATTTATATTCTATACATCTTCAGTTTTGATCTAAATATTTTAATTAGGTACATCATCATTATCATAATCAGCCTATTATAGTTAATTTAGTTCACAGTTGGACAAAGACTTTGCCTTTGACAAACCACTAAATCCTATGTTCAGATTATGATTTTAATCTAAATCAATAAGATATTTAAACAAAAATTATCTTTGTAGCGATAGCTCAGTGGTTAACGCGGTCGTCACGCCGAAGTGCATGGATTCAAACCCTAATAATGAGTTTGAGCTACCGGTGAAGGAAAATATCGTGAAGAAACCATAGCATGGTTGTAGGGTACTTTCTAGTACTCAGTTGGCTAGCTACCACCCTCAAAATAAAAAACTGGCAAGCATCTAACGATGTGTTCCAGCAGCCTAACGCGAGAACCAGTTAATAAAATCTGAACAAATTAGGATGAAATTTAGTGTGAAGATCGGTAGTTGTTGTACCTTTGATTAAGACATACATATTATATCTAAAAATACAGCTCGTGTAGGATAGATTGTCACGAGGCACGTCTAGTATAATATTCTTACGAAAGAGTTAAGTGATAACGGAAAAACCCCCACGTTCTCCCTTCACGTCAGACGGACAGTCATTCGAAGTGCATTAAGCTATTAGTAAACAGTTATACACAGAGAAGGGAGCAAAGCAAAAGAGGGTCTTGGTTACTCCTAGCTTCACGAGTATATAAATATTCTAACTTTGTCACATACACATAATAAAAATTACTAACAACTAAGCATGACATAATATTATGAGACCCATGGCAATGAAGTCCCACGCTTGTTACGTGATTAATTATAAATAACCTGTTTTACTCTAAACGGTGATGAATAAATCAAGATTGCGGGCCCTTGCAATCAAGGTTAAGGTTCCTCGAAAATAACTCATGATTTCCATATTTTGCCATTGTGAAATAGATCTCAAAAACGCCTACACTAAAGTCTTGTAAGTAAGTTGGGATATTAAGAATTTTGGGGGCATTTTACATGTGGCACGGTCACGGAAGGTCATCATCGCTGAGCAAGATCAGGGCCACGCGGTCGCCGGCCGCCACTTCCAGCTCTCTGGTTGGTTGAATTCGTCTTGTCCAACATTACAAACGCTTTTTATGCTCTCCCTTGGTCGTTGTAGTCGATGATGTCATCGACTTATCTTGAACAAACTCCGCACGCGAAATTACGCTACGTTTATCCGCCATTATAATTGCAAATAAGGCCTTGTCAATTGAATCTAAATTCATGATAGTATTTAGCGTTATCGAGCAGCTTTAGATCTTGGTACATAGTAAATAATAGTATGTTTGTATACTTGGACAATTTCAGCGTCTACAAATTATATGAAAGTTTCTACTATCTCGAGATATTTTCCTCAATATAATTATGAAGTAGTTTCTACTTAGGCGTACAGTCTGGGTCCAGGCGTCTAATAGCCCTCTATTCCAGTAATACCACAATACGCAGAAATATACATAGACTGCAATGTAAATGGCTGTACCTATGGCGAAAGTTGCTGTAACGTGATCGAACTAAGCTACCGTACTGTGTTTTAGTAAACAATTAACTTTGATGACCAAGACACCAACTTCTATAATTATTGCAACCAAATACAAATGTTTTATTAATATAATAATTATTTAAAAATAACACTAAAAATATCAAAATCGTAACACATGTCAACATAATAAAAATAACATATGTCAAATATAAAACATGTCAATAAAAAAAATATAATTACTTACCACATATATCCTTTTTACTGTAAAACATTTTCTGACACTCATCAAGCTCACCACAAAATCTCAAATTTTCTAACATACATACATGTTAACTTTGGGACAACGGATATCTCTGTTGCAAAAGAACTCTGTTGTATAACTTCAACTTCTAATAAAGTCGGGTAAATGTATTTGTTGCGGCAGACTTTACCTCGTCCTCGCAAGTTCCGAGGGGGGAGTCGCGCGGGCGCGTATCGATCCGGCGCCACACCGCGCGGCCTGCATACGAATACCAGAATCACCCTACAGCACCTAGTCAGTATCTGATCTTTCACACCTTCCAACTTCATCAAACTAAACCAACCTTGTTAAATTGTCCAAGAGATGGACGTTCGTAATCGTATATATTTATCTAAAACCTTTACAAGTTTTTTAACATTTTTGTTTTTGTATGGAATCTAGCTGTATCTTCGAAACTGTCTTTGTCCGTATTCGATTGCCCTACAGTCCCTTATCAAACACTTCCACTGGGCTAGACCCTAAGCCCTTCCTTGGTGGCGTGACCTCACTGATTACTTTGTCACTGGACATTATTTAGATATTTATCGTGTAATTGTGTTAGAAAACTTTTAACCACTTTTTTGTAGTTTTATTAACTTTAACATGTACGAACGTTTTAGTTCATATAGTCGTACTTACGAGCGCATACCAGGAAATATCCTGTAAACGTTCTTCATATAAATAGTAGAAGATACTACATACATAGAAACTCTTTATTGTGAACACCACAAATAGAAGAAAAAAAAGTACCTACAGAAAATAAAAGAATCTTATGAGCTAGCGCTACAAGTACATACAAACGGCCTTATCGCTAAGATCTCTTTCAAGCAACCAGGAATGGAAAACACGCTCACTCACACTCTATGATATCTAAGCATAAAAATAATATTACATATGTTCGTCATCGAATAAAAGGAGACAAGGGACACCAAAGCCGTTTACGACCCTGCAAAAGTATCAAAGTATCACATTTTAACGGGGAAAAGGGCAATTCACACGGAACATGAAGAGACGATGACGTGCCCGTGTCACAATGTTACGACAACAGGATGTCGCGGGCTAAATTACAAAAAGCTTTTCTCGTCTACCCTCCACCCGGAGGACGTAAGTTGACCTCGTTACGTGCACCTACGTTTGAACAGCTTTTACCTAGACTTGGAGATGAGGTCACTTTCATTACTGTCATGTTTAAGTATAGTTTGATTAGCTGATTCCGGACAAAGTTTCTCTGTTACGAATATAATGAAATACACGCACATGAAAATTATAAAAAGCCGTTTATAGAGCATTAAGTTTTCATTAGGTAACATTTCTAATACTATTGTGATTTATTTGATGACTAATTAGATTATGCATCAATGTTTACTTATTAATTAAGACTAAATTCGAATGCCAATATGGTAAAGTTTGTGTTGTACTAAAATATATTTTGAGATCTTAAATGTAACCACATTTTAGCGTCCTGAAACTATTAATCATGTTATTATTATCTCGAGGATTAGACTGTATTACAATAGACGTGGTCACGACTGGTTAATTTAATATACCCGAAACGTATAAAATGAATAAAACTAAATTGTAGTATTTTTTGCATTTAAATCTTGGCGATAAATACAATCTTGTGATCAAATTTATTGTAAATCAATTAAATATATATAAATTATGTGTAGTTTATTGTAACAGAGTATATATTCATAATTGCGTATCTAATAAGTTCTATATCTCATAAATGTAACTGAATTATTTGCTATTCAATTATTAAAACAGGTCATTGGCTCCAATTTTTTTACCAACGTTTTTGATACTAACGGTAACCTAAACATTTACGTGCGAATGTAATGTTATCTGCACCTAAGTATAACAGCTTTTCGTTGAGCAGAAGTTGGCTCGCGTAAAGCGTTCTAATTTACATTTTTTTCCTTTTCCGCTTTGTCTGCTTTTCTATCGTAGCGAGTGTCGCGACGTTACTACGCGATTCAGATGCTCGAGACAGGTGTTAAAGAAATTTTCCAAGAAAAGAAAACTGCAACGATTGAGTCGTCTGCTCTTGTCACGCAAAGTAAAACGTTTTTTTAATAACAAGCATTTATTTACGAAAACTTGTTTAGAAAAAAATATGGAACTTATATGGCATTTGGGGACTGACTAGCTTAATGTTTCTTTAGTCAAATTGGCTAACAAAATTGGCTAGCTGCTCCAATTTAGTTTTGAAATTTAGAATTTTACGAAATTTTGTTAGATTTCACTGAGCTTATAAATTAACGTCCCACTCAGGGCTGTAGTCCCCGAACAGCCACTTTTCTTGTAAACGCGGCACGAGTTCTAAAACTTTCCTTGTGTTGGCTATTTAGCTGATTATGTTTCTCGGGGTGGTTCCCGCCCTAAAAATTGGCGCAATTTTCCAGCCGACATCACGCCTATTTATTGCGTCGCGAAAATGTCTCCGCTGCGAACGCCTGCAACCATTTAATAGGCCAGCAGTACTGGGGTTCTCGGATTTATTTTATACGCGTATAAATTGTATAACCTGAGGGCGATATTCAACTGAAATTAATATCGTCCCGACAATAAATTTCGACTGAACTGGCATAATTTTGAAATAATTCGGTCAACTTTAAATCCTGATTACATGTAATAGATATACATATACTCGTGAGTATTGACTTTCCGAATATAAAGTATGTAATATAAGGATCCAATATTTAAATTAATTATGTAAGGCTTGACATTGTAGCTGAATTTAATATCGCTAATCAAACCCCTATTTCTATATCATTCATGATTACATAGAACTAGCTGAATCGGTGTAATTAACAACCACATCGTAGCGTAATTATTTTGAACTCTAACAATGATGATAGAAGATGTAAATTAGAAGTGTAGTCTGAGAAGGCTATGCATAACTAGCCACAAATGGTAAGAGGAACGGAAATGGCCATCGTGGAGACAAGAACGGAGGTAATTTAGTCTCCTCTAGGCCTGTTTCGACGTCTGGCTTTAATACTGCCCTTTGTAATGACCTTAAACGTGGCTTAATAATGTCCTAAGAATTTAAAGTAACCATATCGATGCTGTTCTAAACAGATGAATATACGTGTGTTCTAAATATAAATACCTATAGTCCTGATTGTTCGTGACGTCTGTGGAATAGCAATCGATACGCTGACGCCAATTGGTCGGTGTCGCGACGATGGCTGCCTGACCCACCACGAGGGTTCAAGCATGCGATACTGTTGCTTTGTTTACTTTTACTTCGTTCGTTCGTTAGTAAAGTGAATTAAAATAGCTTTTCTTCCTCGTTCTTTATATTTATAAGTATATATACTTATTGGTATCGTCTGTTAAATTAATCTTTTTAATGGAAACATTTCTTGTTATCTGTTTGTGTTTAGGTAACGTGACCTTACATACGTACAGTTTTGAACGAGACTGTTCCTTCTTCCACTGCTCTGTCCCGATTTCCCCAAAGAAAAATTTGAAACGCCAAATTGTCCCATTTTCAGTTACAGAAGAGTAGATACTGATATCAAAATATATAAAAGACAAAAACTTTAGCGAAAAGTGACAGATTGGAAATATCTAAACATTTCGTAAGAAACTCGCAAACTTTATAATTTTGATAAGTCGCAACAAACGCACTCGTAGAACAAGTATTCTCTTTAACTAGTAAATTGAAGACATCTAAAAAACCTTAGTTGCAGATGTCAAAACCCATATTGTTATAGAAAGAGAAAATTATTTATTAGTGTTGCTACAATTTTGTAAGTGTCCCGTTTTGAGCATAAATTTCAATGGTCTCGTTATGTACAGGTTAACCCAACTAATCTATTCTTCCTTTAAATATTTTCGTTATTAGTTTACTTTTTCAGAAAAGATGTTACAGTAACAATTTATTTCAACATCGCCATCGATCTATTAACAATACAGTGCGTAGCCAATGCGTAGCCAAATCCATACCAAAAAGAATTCACTGAAAATACAATCTCCAATACCTACGTTATTGTATCGGTGGATTGCAAAATACAGTGTGCATGTTTCCCGGAATTCCCTAAGGCTTGCTTTTGAATTCGGCAACAATACGAATGCAACCTTTGTGTGGCATTTATGTGATGCGATTTTATCAGTATTACACAAATAACATGAGGTGGCAGCTGTGGTTTTTTCATGTGAATTCCTATTGAGTTTGTACGTTAGTATATGTTTGATTCAAGGTTTACTCAGACATATAATAATAATTAGAGGTAAAATATATAATTTTGTAATCCAGAATGATAAGTTCTTTTAGTTAAGTACATAACGCTATTGGTACAATTAGGCAGGGTCCTTTCCAAGGCTTCTCGGTAATTGTATTATTTTGTAATACGTAAGCAATTATTGAGAGGTTTGGTCTGAAGTTGATTGTATACGGTATGCGCAAAAGTTTAGTTTTTTGTTATTGTCTATTTCTCTATTGCACACTTACAATACACAATGTATACAATAGGACTTGATGCGAAAGCATTTTCTACCAGTCATCTCCACGGTAAAAGAGACTGTGTTTATGGTTATTGTGTGTGGAGAAACTAAAATGTATTTTGCTTAATCCACTTTACCGGGATAAGAACTGGAAGAAATGGTTAACAAAGGTATGATATATTTTAGCAACAAATTTTATTCAATAACAACAACACTCTATTCGGATACTTTCAGTCGTTACAGAGATTATTCAGCTCCAAAAAATACAGCTTAGTGTTGTGTTTATCGTGAATGACGAATGTTTGTACGTATCATTTACATATTTAGGCAGTTTGTAGATATCCTCATCACCAGTGATATCAAAGACTTCGTCGAGATCAAGGTTCTCGTGTTCATTAATAAATTAACATTTTAGTTTGAATTTCAACAATATTTAAAACTTCTAGATTTTTAGATTAGGTTTTGTGCAAATAACTGTATCAAATAAACAACCAAATTAAATAGCAAGCAAACTTCAAAGTTTCACAATATCCGAAATTTGAAGTCGTAAACTTTGAAGCGCGTCTTCCTAATGGAAAATTGATCTGATCAGTAGATTAGTTAGAAACGATTGCATAAGCCATGTATCCGATTGAACCGGTTCTCAAGAAACGTGTTAGTGGGACCTCCTCCATGGAGCAGAGGCAGACAGACTAGTAGAGGTAGGATTTGAACGCGGACTTCCTCTAACGGCTCTGTGGACTCCCACTGATCATTATTAATGATGCCTTAATTGTACATTTGAAACTTTTGATTGATGCGCTGATTCTAAGGTACTACGCTTTTATACCAACCTACCTTATCGGGTCATACCTAATAACTATTAATAAGACTAACTTTTGTCAAACACTTAGTAGTGGAAATTTGTGGTAACCGGCAAAAACATTGCGTGGCTTAGCACGAGCGACTGAAAATCAAATCAAACCAAATTCGAATGATCTATCATTGACGCATTTGAAAAAAAATGAACGCAAATGATTTGATTTGATCGTTCTAAATAAATTTAATAGGATTGAGTATGTGTATATAAAAATATAGTAATATTACCTGATATCAAGAAAACCTGCTCCAAAGAAATTGAGTAAAAAGAGGTGTTCGTTCACAAGATTAAACTCACTGAAATGTTCAGTTATTTCACTGTATTG
This sequence comes from Biston betularia, assembly GCA_905404145.2. Taxonomy (NCBI): domain Eukaryota; kingdom Metazoa; phylum Arthropoda; class Insecta; order Lepidoptera; family Geometridae; genus Biston; species Biston betularia. The sequence continues at coordinate 4,792,973 of FR989863.1, forward strand.
AAGATCGTATTAATTTGATGGAGTTAAGAGTTCGGGTAAGGGGATACGACTTGCGCAGCGCGAACGTGTCCGTCGCAGTGCGGAGGTGCCGATAGACTGGGCTGGCGTGACGCCGCGGGCGGCGCCGGTGGTGGCAAGCTGCTCCGCTCCGCTCGAACGCTGCCCCAATCTTTCTGCAGTCCCTATAGTTCTGTACAGCGGTAACCCACGAGGGACAACCCTTGTTCCGTTGTTTTCAAATCCGCCGTCGTACTTAGCTAATTACTCAATTCCTAAACCTGAACTGGGTATAATCATATACGTTTGACGGTTTGAGCCACTTTTGAAACGTTGGGCAATTTTTTTTTTAAGGACCTTGTGTCTTGTGTTGTCTTGTTATATCACATTTTCATAGTCCAATATTTTTGTGTTGATTACGACTTTTTTTAAGAACTCACGAACATGTACCTACATATCCTGACGATGTTTTCCTTCGTCGTTTGATTTGAAGTCAGCAGCAATACGCGCGTAACTTAAAGAGATGCTTGCCGAAACCAGGACCTCCAAATTGGAAGCCAGAAGGTCTCCCACAAGGCTGGCGAAATTTCGAAATTTTTAGAATTGCTTTATGAAAAATCGCAAGCAGTAAAATTGCTAGTAACAATACAAAGGTTAAAAGAAATCTGTATGATTTAGTTGGATCAAAAATGTATATTGCTGAGCCCTTTTCGCAGGTATCTAAATATGAGATTTGTGTTTAATATTGTGTGAAAACCTACTTATATCGGTGAGTAGATAAATTACATGGATATATCAGACTTATTTTATTAGGGGTTAAAGTAAGTAGTATCTAAGAAAGTTTTCTGCACAATAACAAAGTTTGTTTTTTTATAAGCTTTACATAGAAACGGGAGCTACTTGTAATATGTATTTTCATTTCGTCAAAAAAGTCGAATGGAATCATTATGTTCTTGAAATGTGTTTGTATAATAAGTAAGTAGGTAGTATAAAGTCAGATTACGTAAACTCTATACGTATTGCTCAAGTTCAAATATAATTTAATTAACTAAAACGTGCTCAAGGATGACCCATATTCGCGGTAAACCGTGCGAATATTTTCGTAGAATTAATTTATTAAAATTCCCGGTAAAGTAACCGCTGCTGTGAGACATAAGCCGGTAATCGGACGCAAATCCCCGCGCGCTCTAATAAATTACTTACCACGAAGAGAATCGGTACCTGCTATTTATACCTAATATACAATTTTTTAAATTAAATTTTGTATAATAATTACAAAATGATAGAATAATTCTAACAAGTTACCCAAAACAATTAACCTACTTAGCTATACAATAATAATAGATACTAAATACAAAATCAACAAATAATAATAAGATTAGACAAAATCAATAAACCAACAAGATAGAATTTATGTACCTACATAGTATATTAACATAGAAATAGGTATGCAAAAATCACATAGTACTTAGATAAACGATAAAAAAAATATTATTATTTCAGCCCATTTTGTCCCACTGCAAGGCAAAAGCCTCTCTTCCTCCCTTCCACGCCTCTCTGTTTGGTGCTATTGAGGTCCAATCCTTGACGTAAGCATCGAGCTCATCTTTCCACCGATAGAAAAATAGGATGTAACATTGTAAAAACAGTTTGTAGTTTTGGCAAGAACGCGGAAAGGTCGTGTATTATTTTCCAAAACTTTTCTTTTTTGAGTGTTGGTGAATAAAAATTGTTGTTTTATTCATGAAGTCCTGAATCACGGTCGTGTGTGTGGGAAAGTAACATAATGTGGAGAAATATAACGATTCGTGTTGCTTTCAAAGCTAAGTCACCACTACTTTACGAGAGCATGATCGGACTCGACCGAAACTTACTTTGTGTTACTATGACTATGAATTTAAGACTTATTTCAACTTGATTTTACATACATATCTACTTGAAAATGTGACGCGACAGATATAGGTACCGAGACGATATTTTTTCATTACAAATAATCCAGTAAATAAAAACAGTGATTTCGCAGCATTTCTGTTTACATGCGACATCTGTTAGTATATCTTAAAACTATTATTTTTGCTACTCGACACTAGATGACGTTGATTAATGTTAATTGATTGAATAAGCTATCGCGCGTGCGGTAGCTATCACAGCATAGCCAAGTAAGTACAAGTCTCTATCATACCATACATAAGGACTTTACAGTACAGGTCGCCATTACGTATTGCGCCTTTGTTATCATTTTTATATTTTTGAAAGACATCGCTAGTGTCACAAAAAACTGTCAGTAAATTGTTTCGTAAGGTACATTAACTGCATAGTTATATTATTATTTGGCCATTGGAATAACTAAGCCAAAATGTTATTGTGTAATCAAGGAGTGTTGCGTATTATAGATGGCCCCTCCTCGTCGCATACTGAGACAGCAACTGGAGATCCTGATGGATTTCCTTGAAGAAAACAAGGAAATGTCGAGGGGCTTACCTTCTGGTACGCCGGTATCTCAACACGCCACTAGGCAGAAATGGGTGGCTGTAGCTAAGAAACTAAACGCAGTAGAATCCGGCGCCTTGAAGACGCCCGATGGATGGAAAATGGTAAATAAATATCCTGCAATAAATTTAATTTGCATTATTCTTGATAGGATAGAAACAAACATAAGTACACAAATGGATATAAGAGATGAAAATAGAAATAAACAACTTTCTACCAGTGTCATCATCAAGCAAATTCTGATTATTTGTCTGTAAAATGAATTGGAAATGCATTTTGTGCTTTTTTTAATCTCTTAAGACTTTATTGATGAACATACATATTTTCCTACATTCAAATGGGTCAAGTTATTGGTTATTTTTTCAGTACTGGTTCCAATGGCGACATAAGTGCAGGAGAAAAGCAGCTGATGCAAGAAGATTTCAATCTACATCTGACGGTAGCACAAGCAGATTTGTACCTCTCAATGAATTGGAAGTCAGAGTCTTGGAACTTAGTGGGAGTGGCACAGTAAAAGCAGCAGTGTCATCCACAAAACAACTAGAAACCTTTCTTGCAGAAGATTCAGACTCTGAGCCTTTGGAAAATATAAAAACTCGGTCTGTGCCAGCCGTCAGCGCAGTACCATCTGTCACCAGTTACTCAAGAGGTCCTACAGGTTAGAATACTTGGCAGTTTTACTAGTTAGTTATAATGCACAATACACCCCAAGCGGCACTTCAGTGCAGGACTTATCACCCCCACTTCGAATAAGAATAGTTAGTTATAACTAACTAATAAAACTGCTAAATGTTGTCTCTAGACAACATTTGGCAGTTCAAACATCAAACAATGTTGTCTCTAGACAACATTTGGCAGTTGGCTTGTGACCGCAGCTATTCTAACAACAGTTATGTCTAGGTAATGAAATTAAGCTAATTCATTTCCATGCAAGTCCTTGTGATAAAGATAATTGTTTAACCATTTGCAGTCTTTTTTTGACATAAAACATTGTATTGAAAAGGTCTATCATGCTCACTAAATAATTACAAAACTATTAGTATAGTCCGCTTGATGCTATGACCTGGAATTTGCATCAGGGTCAATTGTTTGGGCAGAGGCATCATGCAGTTTGACCGAAAAAGTGACATGCTGTTGATTTCATGTTAAACCAACAGCCATGGGTTTTTGACAACCCCATTAGATTTTTTAAAATGTTCTATTTATTTGGAAGAGTAGTAAGTTATATAGTAAAGAAATGTTCTATTTATTTGGAAGAGAAGTATGATGTAAATAAAACAACTGCACCATATAAAAAACCTACTACTCACTGAATTAAAGCACCTCTGTTCACTTATTGTTATCTGCTAGGCTTACACAAACTCTTGAATTGAACAACTTGCCAAAATAGTATACACAACAATGTACATAAACATTTTCAGATGATGAAAGTCGAACCGTGACACCTCCACCGAAATGGGCGCTCGATTTTGAAGAACGTAGAATCGCAGCTGAAGAGAGAATGGCTGAAGCTTTAGAATCAATAGCTTCGGTAATGAGATCTCAAGAAGAGCGTAGGGCCGCGCTCGAAGAACGCATAGTCGACGCAGTTAGTGCCATGGCGGGAACCGTGCAAGACCTCAACAGCGGCATCCATGAAGCGTTACAGCATTTACGGCATCTACATCCTATGCAAAACGGGATGGAACCAAAGGACGAGATTTATTATTAGTATGTAAGCTTAGGTATATAACTCCAAGATCTCACTAATAATATACAATAAGAATAATTAATTAATTCAGTATGTATAGACTGATGTTCTAAAACTTTAAAATGTGACTCATATACTAACATTACTTAAGATACTAATTAATATAACTCAATTGTGAGAGGTGTATATAATTAAGGGTATAAGACAAGAAAACTATATTTTTGTGAAAGGGTATTATGATGTAAATGTCTATGATCGTCTAATAATAAAAGTGCCATGATAATATTATATAAACTGCATTGTAAGTGAAATTTTTAATTTTTTGTTTGCACAGTGGTATTCAAAACATTTCTATAGTTCTAAGTCATCACTTCAAAACAAACTATTACATCAACTTCAAATCTTGGTTACATCAGACTACAGACAATACAATAAGAATAGGCAAAGAAAATAAATCATGTTTAGCTAGACTTTGAAACCCCTTTTAGAACAAAAGACAATTGTCTGAGGTGGTCAACAAATTTTGTAAGTAGGTGTAGAATGGGCTGGATACTAATTGTATTTCTCGTTAACAAACATGACAAATATGGAAATATCTTGTCTGATTTTCGTAGGACACTCTTTTAACGTCTAGTGTGGTAAGTGTGCTTAATATTTGCCCCAGACTAATGCGGCTAGATTAAAACACAGGCCTGCTCAAACTGCCATGCTTTGTGCTGGCAGGCGCGGCAAAACAGACATCCTGTCTTACTTAAATGGCTTGCAGCAGTGGCGAAATTTGTGGATGCCACAGTAACCGCGCCAGGCCTAACTCAAGGTTTTGTTTATCTTTGTCAATACTCTAATTTGTGTCTAGGCATGGAAGCGCTGGAGACTAGTATAAACTACTGGGAGGACGCGCTCGCGGCGTTCTCGATGGGCGCGCGCGGCGGCGTGTCCGGTACACTTGCGCTCACCTCGCCCGAGGAAGCAGAGTTCTGTCGCGAGATACAGGACCTATTGCAGAACGCGTATTTACTGCAGGTATCTATTACTCCACACGAGTGTAAACTAGTGCTGGACTACTACGGAAATCATTGACGAGTACAATGGCTCAACCAGATCGTTTTTGATAATGCCTAGGTTAATAAATTATTATGTATGAAACCAAAGTTTCAAATACATAGTAATAGAATGTTCTTTGACCGCAAGTGAAGATGTGCTACCAGAAAGGGCATGCTTGTTATGTCCCAAAAGTGATTCGAGTGTAATGTTATTATATGAATAAAGAAATTAGGATGTTTTTAAGTAGTGGTGTACAACAAGGACTTATTGAAATATGGCGTAAGTAGTAGGTATATAGGTATAACTACTTATATATGGTAAACTGAATATGAGAAATCGGATTTCATTTTCAAATATTTACATCATTTTATATTACCTACTAGACGTAGTGTAAGTAGGTATGTATACGTATGTCGTATAGTGATGATCGGCCTCTGGTTAGCGCGGTTGGTTCACACGCCAAAGAGAGTGGGTTCAAATCCCAACAATGAGCTTGAGCTGTCGGTGCAGAAAAACATGAGGAAACTATAGCATGGTGGTAGGATCATTTCTAGTAGGTACCTACTCGAATGGCTATAGCTACCGTCCTCAAGTTGAGGATCTGCCCAAGCACCCAACAGTGTGTTTTAGCAGCCTCATTTGAGAGCTATTTCCGTTCCAGGCTAGGTGTGCTTACCATCTTCAACCACGCCGTCACTTAATATCAGGTGAACTGTGATCTAACAAAAAAAAACGTGTCTACTGTTCTTTGTATCACTCAATCTATACCTAATAAACACACATGTACCAACGTTCTAGGAGCGATGCGAGCTGTTGTTCCTGGACCAGCGGTCGGTGCTGTTCCGGTCGGAGAGCGGAGGGGGTGCACCCTCGGCCGCGTCGGGCGGGCGTCGGTCGCGGCTACTCTCCACACACACCGGGTCGGAACACACACGACGCGATCATCACTCTAGCGCAGAGTCCTTCGCCTCTGCAGAAGATCAGGTAACCTATCAGTCATAGAGCCAATGGCAGCACGCGTCGACTACGTGCCGTCGACGTACGATGAACGCGTCATACCTACGTGCCCAAGAAACAGCTGTTGAGTAAGTTCGTTTACATGAATAGAGAAAGCCTCTATTGCAGCTGTAGTCCGCAAAGCTTGACACGCCTAAACTTATACTAAAATTCGGTCTGAGATGTATGTACGTACCTACCTACGAGTAGGTACAATACAGGCTTGGCTTGTGTTCATTAGGAACGAAAAGAAGTGAATAAATAATAGGATATTTAATGATTAACCATGACATGTAGGTAATTGTAGGCAACAAAACATTTTTTATTATAAAAGAACATCATTACCTACTATTTATACAATAAATTTATTTAAAAAATTAGACATTCAGTTGCTTGACCGTGAACACCAAGCAGAGATTACGTCACGCCGTGCGAAATACCATAAGTAGATACCTACTTGTAACTGTCATTTTTGTAGAACTGACATACACAGTTATGATTGTTTCATACGATGATGCTAAGCTACCGTGAGTTATCTCACCTTCACCACGATCATCTTGGTAAGGACGTAGTAATGACACAGAAATTGGTATTTTATATTATTGGTAGATATCTTACGTCGTGTTGAACGTCTAAATAGGTAGATACTTACCTATATATTTTTTCTCCAGGTAGCAGATCTACGAGACTTCGACGATTTAACGGATGCCCTACCAGAATTAGAGAACTTGGAACTGTATCAAGCTGCCGTTAAACAGTTAGAAGTCGGCATTCCTTACAGGTAAAACACTTTCCAAATTATAGTGAATTTCTCAATAAGTATATAAAACACTAGTTTTACGTCGAATCTTCAAGTATCGCTTGAAGACAAGCGTCGTAGATCGCCGCGTCAACTTTCAACATCTGCGATCAGCAATTTACTCGCTTTTCGGAAACTTGTTGATGTCGCAAGCGAACGCTTCTATATGCACACAGAAATCACTTGTACTGGGACCCCTTGATACGTTTTCTCTATCTTCATAGAAAGTCGCCAAAACGACGATGTAGTTACTTAATCGCCAATTGCAGATAAAACCGCTAATTTGTCTGAACCCTTATAACTCAGGCAGCGTGCTATTGTTACTTCGCACGATTAAAGTGAAAGTGTAGTACTTACTAGTAGAAGAATTACTCTTACATACCTACTCTCTCTATTTATACATTAATTTTTTTTATGTAAAAAATAATGAGACGAACGAGACGCTCTCCTGATGGTAAGAGATAACGCCTGTCCATGACCATTGCAGCGATACACAGAACTCTTGAGTAACAAAACAGTCCAGGGCATCACTGCTTTGGCCCTCATTACTTTGAGACTTTCGATGGTTAGTCTCAACAGCCCAGTAAAGCTATATATTTCGTTTTATTTAAACAATTTATTATTATATACTTGCTATTATGTTTAAGTGTAGGTATCTCCCGTCTGTTTCTAATGTCATCTATCGTGTTTTCTATTCTTGGTTACCTATTAGCGGTAAGCCCGCCAGTTGAGGCACTAGCTCATAAGATTCTTTTGTTCTCTGTTTATGGTGTGCACAATAAAGAGTTTGTACATATCTATACCTACTCGTTACTAATTCTACCTATTGTTCCTCAGAACGCTCCGTACAGATGTAGTCCAATGCAGCTCCGACTCAGAGTTTCTGTGCAAGCTGCACTGTCTGCGCGCGGCGTTCCGTCGCGTGTTCGTCGACGCGGCCGCCTGGGCCTGGTTCGTGGACGCCGGTCGTCAGGTGCTCACAGATCTGCTTCTGTTTGCCGACAAGGTCCGTCTATACACTACAACTTGCTACTCTTGCTCATACATAATGTATATATATAATACCTACTTTTACTCATTAAACCCCACTATGCAAAAAAGTAATAATATTGTGTTTATTGTGTGTATTGTAATAATAAAGTGTTTACACTTTCACTTTATTTGCTTTACTCGTGTTAAGATTTAAGGTTCATGATGTTACAGTAAAACTGATATACCTACTTATATTTCGTTTTATTTAAATACATTATTATTATATATTTAGATACCTACCTACTGTAGGTACGTATTATTTTTTAACTTATTAGTGCTACAACATCTCCCGTCTGTTCTTATTATGTTTTCTATTCTTGGTTGCCTGGAAGAGATCCCTCTTAGCGATAAGGCCGCCACTTGTGGTACTAGCTCATACAATTATTTTGTTCTCTGTACTTACCTATATACCTACTGTTTTTAGTGTGCACAATAATGAGTTTCTATCTATCTCTTTATTACAGGAACCTAAAGAATTCTTAGTCGCATACGAAGAAATGGTGTCATGGGCGACAGATGCTTCCAACTGGCAAACGATAGAAAGTGAACTCTCCAGTAAGAACGTAAAGGTAACCAATTACGAAAATATCCGAAAGTAACTGCGCCTTTTATTTGCGCTTTCAGGGATTTTGTAACAAGTTTTTCACAATATTTTTTTAATGAACAATTTTATTTATTAGTCTTGCATTTGACAGCCACAACAAATAATGTATCGTACATATTATAATAAATTGAATTCTTCGAGTAATCTTGATATTTTTAACGACTCCCTAAACATATACAAGAATACCAAATAATTAACCAGAAAAACTAGGGGGTAATTTTCTGTTATGTTCAATGCGAAATCTCGGTGCCTATATATTCAGCGAATTTCATGTTGAAATCTATTAGTGACAGTAGTAAGTTTTAAAATAGTATATGATATTATACTGATGTCATTAGCTGGTATAATTGTATTTTAAGTTTTCCTATTTCTGAGTAGTCACCCTATGAATGTTGGAATGCACATATCAGAAATATGTGTAGGTAGGTACCTATAAAGAGTGATATACTTTAAAAAGTATCTATTATTTAATGTGTGTAGGTACCCACTGACGGTGTTGTTATAAAACTTGTATGAGGCTTACAAATAATTATTTTTATAGGTGTATAGAAATATGGTATTCTTACATTTGTTCTCTTTGCCGTTGGGGGCTCGGGGCACTTAAACTTGGTCTAGTTAGCTCAAGTGATAACTTTTTTGGCTTTTCTATTGTCACTTATTTATTTTAACAAGTAGCTGTTCATTTTCCATGTAAAATAAAATTAATGTATGTTACGAAGGCGTTGACGTTCTACGATGTGGTGCTGGACTACATTCTGCTAGACGCGTTCGAGGACCTGGCAGCGCCGCCCTCCTCCGTGCTCGCCGTCGTGCGCAACCGCTGGCTCTCAGACGGGTTCAAGGAAAGCGTGAGTATTATACTGATTATTTATTACTTTCTCACAATGATTTTCTATTACCCATATGTACGCAGTGTGTAAACCATAGAAAAAACATTTGAAAAGGCGGTTTCCATTTACCTACATGCGTTACGGGGACTGTCCACAATTTTCATACATCTCTGCATCATATTTTTCAAGTTCATATGCCCACAGTACACAGTAAGTGTAGTTACATCCAACATTTTTTTATGTAATAGTTATGAGACGAGCAAGACGCTCTCTTAATGGTAAGAGATGACGTCTGTCCATAACCATTGCAGCGATACACAGAACTTTGGTATTTTCCTATATTTAATATATTGAATATTAATGGCATTGACATTCTGTAACTATCTATTGTATTTATTTCCAGGCACTGACAACCGCAGTTTGGTCAGTCATCAAAGCGAAGCGACGCTACCTACACTATCCTGACGGATTCATGTCTCATTTCTACTCCATATCAGAACACCTCCTGCCGGTCCTCGTGTGGGGCTTCCTCGGCCCAAGGGAGAGGTTGCGCGATGTCTGCGAGACGTTTCAATCGGAAATCGTCGGATTCATCGCAGACTTGTTCAGTTTCCAAAAGAGCCGTTACACAAATGTGGAAGATCTCGCAGTGGATATAATGCAACATGCTAGATTCAGATCTGCTAACATCACCGACAAACTGGCGGAGAGAAACTAATGAATACTAGTTTCCAGCTCAATTACTTCTGCTACAAACTAAAAATACATATGAATAGATATGCATGCATTTAAAAATCAACTGAGATCGTTACAGAATACAACTAGGATCAAATGTACGAATATTACTCTACTTACATTCCCGTCGTATTTTCTTTATTCCGATTAACAGGTTCAAGTTTACTGGTTATGTCACAATTAGGTTATAGGATAAAGTGGTTTTTGCATAGTGTAGAGCTCATCTTGTGATATCTTTCTCTAAGGTTTGAAAGAGTAGCTGGCAATTTTAATAAGTATTTTAAACATGCTAATGATAGGTACATATTTTTTTCAATTAAGGTCATTGCAATAATGGGGCATTCCATTTGGATTATCATGTATGTATAACAATTTAGCGTATCTGCATTTTATATCAGTAGCCTTTAATTTTTTGACTACCAAAAAAGTACATTGCTAACTCATAATAATTTATTTTATCAATGTAAAGAAATCATAATATGTATAATTAACCCATTAAGTTTGTAATCAATTACTTGTGTAATTTCCAGGATATGTATTTTTTTTTGTAAATATAATATGTGTATAAGGATTTTATTTTTTAATTTCACTTGTGTTTATGATGGATAGAAATGAAACTATGTTCTATTAGAAAATTTAGTATATCATCAGTTTTACAATAGTACCTATAGCCTTGTCTTAGAAGATATAAAAACAATAAGTAAACATAAACCTTTATTACAAATCCAACGATAATACTTTTTCCCATGGATTAAGCACCAATAATATAAGTATGGTTATTGCTGTAACTAGTTTTAGTATCAGAATATCACTGCTTTACAAACTTACTTTTTCATGACTTGTCTTTTACTATTTATTTTATAGGAATCAATTACAAATATTGCGCAAACTTGCTCATATTATTATCGTATCACACAATCATCAGCAGAAGTAAAAAAAGAAAAAAGTTAAATAAGCTTCGATATAGTATCTGTAATTATGTACATATATGTTTACCCTTTCAAATAGTATTAAAAAAGTTGTATTTCGCGTACCTATAACCTTCTAAATTTCGCAAACGATCATAATGATATATAATTTCTTTAAAAAGGTTTACAATATGTCCGTTGGAATTATGAAATCAAGGTTGGGTCGCTAGTAGGCTACCATTATCTAAACTTTCTAATTTCTGTAACTAATCAGAATAAAAAAAGACAGATCTATCTAGTGCGAAGCAAGACGAAGCCGCACGCGCGTTGTACGTTTTGTCTCCTTGAAGAAGGCCACCGAATATGGCCGAAACTATAGTCGGCAGTATCCGACATAATTAAACGTGAGTAATTATGTCTGATATACAAAACAAAAATCTAATCAAAATTAACAAAAAAAATAAAATGAAATACCGTACACAAACTTTTGTGTAACGTCTTGATGGATAACGTCCTGTTATATTTATACCGGTGCGACTTTATGATCAGCCTCGGCTTCGCTACAAATTTGCAATTAGACAGAATAGAAATGCACGACGGAACAAACTAAGCAATTTTTTTAATAGTTTTTTCAATGTAAGATAGCGTTCGTTGATGGCTGGTATGATACGGCAATAAGTTCGTAATATTATCTTAACAGCAAGTGATACGCTGATTTTAGTCTGGTTAGGTGACAAATATAAACTATTAATTTATAACTCGATATATATGTACTTTTACTTTTCATAGATTCTAACTTCATACATTCTAAGATACAAGAAAGCCTGACAATCAACTATATTTTTATTAGTAGATATATGGGGCGTTCTACTTTTCTACCGACAATGACGTGTCTCCTCAGGAAAAAAAAATCTGTATCCGTCCTAAATTGCAGTTTCTCAAATTTTATTGTCACAAGATTTTTTGGACCATATAGTCATTATAATAATACTAAAATCCCGTTTTTATTGTTTTTGCTTTTTACAAAATTATTGTGACATAGTATTCGAAACGTGTGACAGAGGTGTTTTACATACAAATAAAGCGTGTCCCTTTACGCTGCCTAATGTTACAAAATGATGTCGCTTAAAAAAATCATATAGGACCCTATAATATAAAATTATTTATTGAAATGCTGAAATATTGTCTTTAGATTAATAAAAATATAATAAACGTAAAGGTTCATACTATTAAGCAAAAAAATATTTTATCCTTGGGTACGGCTGCATATGTTTTTTCTTGCTATCTTCCGTCACGCATTTCGCAAAACAATAAACACGCCTTAGCTGTTTGATCTTCAACACTAAACAACAGCACGGTTTCCTTCTCCTCTCGGCTTTAAGCCTTGAGACCCCACCCTGGAGCGAGCCGAGTTAGGCGCCCGCTGGTAGTGAACTAGAGGTGCGTGTGTTTATTCGGCGACCGCTCTGTCACGTAAGTTACTACTTTAAAATATTATTGTAATTCCCATTTATTTACGTAATATTATTATTTCCCAGTATATCTGTCATATTTACTCACTTTTACGAACAATTTGTAATTTTATGAACGTTGAAATCCTCGAACACTGTTATTTTACACCTCTGTCACGAGGCACCTCTGTCACAAAATAGCTGTGACGGGAGTAGTATAGCTCGTGACGGAGTGGTATTTTTTGTCAGAAACTTTGCCGTAATTGATTTTCAGAATAGTTAATTGATATCTTTTGTATTCTATATATTACATTATCAATTATTTTATTCATTTAAGGTATTATCAGGGTAATTAAATAATAGCGTTATTTGCGACGGAAAAGCAGTGACGTTGTCGTGAAAAAAGGAAACAGGACCCTGAAAAAGTCGTAGAAGTGAAATGATAAGACTTAGAAAGATACCATGCTTGCAAAAAGCTAGTCAAAGATCTGACACCAAGAGTACACAGACAAATGAAAATAAAATGGCAAGTTAGAAACAAAAAGAGAACAACAGAAAGCTTTGCAGAACGTTCTAATGAATACTCGACTTCCACACCTGTTCCTTCAAACCCCAGGTTACTCCTTTAATTCCTAGATCTCGTTCACTAACTCCAACCTCATCCGCTGCTAGAGCAAGGGGAAGAGAAAAAGTTAGCCGAGACAGATCGAAAATTTATAGGCAAAATATGAAACTTCAAGGCCATGTAAAATTAATTATAGGAAAATACGAAAATACAAGGAAAGACTTCATCGCCAAAAAAATAAAAGAAGACAGCTTATTACATAATATACCCAAACCAAAAAATTAAGATAAATTTAAAAGCGCCGAATAAAGAAGAAAAAAGAAAATACATATAGTATTTTGACAAGTGCCATTAAGGAACATTACAAAAACATTAAAAACAAAAACAAAATGAAACACTGCTCCAAAACAATCCTATCCTTTCCTACAAGACACAACAATTAACCGTTCCGGACTAAAACTTCAACTGTTTCAAGAGACTTTGGTAATAAAAAAATGCTGCACAACAAATATTATTTGCTAGCTTTATTTTTATTAAGTTGCTCTTTATAAAAGTAAAGCTAGGTAGGTAGTTAAGCCCAACCTCAGATTAAAAAGAACCATTGGCTGATATAAATAAACAACATAATAATTAGAGCTCCTACAAAGAGATTTTATGAGACTGTTGTATAACATTGTATCATCTTCATCTTCTGAAGTAGTATTACTACTTCAGAAGATGATCAGCCTCTTCAGCCTCTCGTTAATCAGAAAAAAACCTGTGCACATAAAACCAGGTGCTTCATGTGACCTGTCTGGAGACCCATTATTAATAAAAAATGGTATTATGTCAGTAAAAGTACCCAGTAGAAACTAAGTCGTGTGCACCTACTTAGGAGTTGAAAAAAGTTGTGTGGATGAAGGATGGAAATGTTCAGGTGATATTTTATAAAACTGTTGTTGACACTGACAAAATATTTAAATTAGTAAAATCAGATGTATCAGATGTAATGTTTGAAAACTTGATAAAAATGATTACGGTTAAAAGAGGAAGGCGTGTTATAGAAGTATTTGAAAAGTCGAATAAGAGAAAAGAAAAGATTAGTCTGATTTTACGTGCACCAAATAATGATTATACCAAGAAATAATATCTTATGTAGCATTGTAAGAGAAGCCTTATGTTTTGTTATCCTTTTTAAAAACTTTCAAAACCTTAAAGGATTAAGTTTAAATGTTGGCCTATTAATATCTACCATTCTGTCATACTCTAGCACAATTTTGTCCCCCTTGTAATTAAGCATTAAAGCAGCATATGTTCAGTTTATTGAAAACATATACACTAAAATAACGTATTATATTATTATATATTGACCATAAAAGGTAGTAACAGAATTTCAGCTATGTTTATTTCAATTATTTGCAAAATATTTCAAAGTTTGTTGTCTTAATGAGCAAAAATGTGACAGAGTGGTATTAAATGTCATTTTTTATATTATATTTGTAACAAGAATTGGGATAAATCGTGTTCGATAATAATAAATGCTTGTATTCTAGTTATGCCAAGTTAAAAAAAAACTGTAAATTTGATTTGACATAATAATTAATAAATATATTAGTTTGTGACAGAGGTGTTTATTTTTTCTAACTATTCCGATAAAACTTAAAATAAATAAAAAGTAAATAACAAAACTTCGATGCACTATACATATCTGAAATCTTCGATAACTGGACAATAATGTAAAAATACGTTTTTTTAAAGAATTACACTTTTATTTTTTTTTGAAATCTAAAAATTTATCACTCAGATTGTCGGTAGAAAAGTAGAACGCCCCATATTTTAAAAATCAACAATTATATTTGGTTTAGTGCACAGCAAATCATATCAATCATAACATCAATATAATGAATACTTAACAATTAATAAAAATAATACCATTGAAATAACATAATTTACAAGCAATAATTTAATTCCCATAAAACGGTCTTTACACTATCAGATTGG
This sequence comes from Biston betularia, assembly GCA_905404145.2. Taxonomy (NCBI): domain Eukaryota; kingdom Metazoa; phylum Arthropoda; class Insecta; order Lepidoptera; family Geometridae; genus Biston; species Biston betularia. The sequence goes on from FR989863.1 coordinate 4,808,094, forward strand.
CAGGCTTCCTCCGAAATATAAAAGCTTACGATATAGTGAGAATCGACTACTACTCGTCAAGACTAGACACTAAAAAGTCTGAAAATGAGTACAAACACACAAAAGAAATGCATGCATTCTTCTTAAAATAAATGGAATCACTCTATGACCTCCGAAACTAACAGAGTCAATATATACAGCAAATCTGGCTGGCGCCAACTGTCAATTACAATACAATTTACAGTCGGAAGAGATTGAGACGGCGAAGTATTTATTTCGCTTTGATTTGTGAAAGCCTGAAAACTCGAGTGCAGTTTTCGTGCCTTGTTACTTATAAATGTCACTTAGGGCACTCAAGGAGCTACCACAAAATGAGTTTCAAACATAACAACCAAAACAACATAGGACGTCAACGCTTGTTTCAATATCGGTTATTGTAGGTAAGTACATGGCGCGACTTCGACTCGTGCGTGCAGCCTGCATAGAGATAAAAAATGTGCTGCGACTCTCTAGTGACTTATTGACGTTTTGATGATTTATGTTTGAGACGGGTTTAGTTTGTTTCTCTCGAGAGATTTGCTTCAGCGTGAATTGTTTCGACTTATGACACGCATGAAACGTTCCGTTATCGCAAAGTAGACAAGACTAAACTGCCGTTCACAAGTAACACCGCACAAGCTGTTTTAATATAGTTTGAAGCTTTATATTTTATATGGGAGATCAAAACATTACTGTGGAGACGGATCTTTCCTACCTATAATACGCGTAGAGCGACAAGTGTTGTATCACAATTTTATAATCAGATCCACAGCAAATTTCATGAAAAATATTCGCAATTACTATATACCGTACTTACCGACATTCAAATAAATATTTTGGTGTGCTAATACTTTAAAATAAGTCTGCTTCAATAGACAAAAGCGATAATATAAAAAGTAATGAGGCGGACGGCAATCGAAACGAGGCTATCATAGCGTCAACCTCCTTTTTTCCTATTAGACTAATGATGCGTCCTAAGGTGAAGAGCTGCGATGTGTAGCTGCTAATAATATTTCACTCGCAATCGCTCGAGTCTGACGTGCGTACAAGCCTACATTGGTGAGTAGAGTGGTGTGTCGCGGTGCGGTGGCCGAGGGCGTGCGAGGCGAGCGGAGCGCAAGCAGCGCGTTACTCGGGCTCGGGCGAGTCAGGCGCGTCCACAGCGGCCACGGTAGTGCCGGCGCCGGCTGCCGCGCGCACCTTCTTCAAGTAACTGGCGCTGTCGAACTCCAGGCAAGTCTGTCGACACCACACCATAAGTTATCCACGTCCTTGGTAACCATTATGTGCGACTAAAAGCGGTTTGTTAGCGCCGGGTAGCGATGCTGTTAGTACGGCAAGGAAAGTCAGTCAGGAGGAAACAAGCAAAGACAGATGACTTTTTAAATAGTTATATTTGAAAAATATCAGAAGTTGACAATGATAGCGAAAAGTGACACGAACAATTTTATGCCTACTAGAGTACAAAACGATAACGAACATTATGAAACATAACGACGACATAGGACGGCTACATCTCAAAAAGTACCTACACTGGGTCTATCTGTAGCGAAACCTCCGCGAATACTCGTTCTGTCCGAGCGGCATGAACAAAGAAAGAGACATGACAAATTTATGCTCAAATAAACACATCATAAACACGCTCAAAACTTGTATCTATGTAAAAGATTTATCAATATTCAACAGACAATAAACATTTCTAATAAAAGGGTCCTAGTTCAATTAATCAACAATGAAAATATCAATTCCAAAATAACACTATAATTTAGGTTGATCAGTCTTATATAAAATACACGAGATCAAGATTTATTAAAGATAGGCTGCGTAAACACAGGATGTGATGATATGTTTGCTAGAAATGAATGAATCGCCGGATCGGCACATTTTCACCGCTGTGTTCCACAGAGTCACCGCCACCTCTCGGCTGGGTCCGCCACGTCCTATATACCACTAACATCAGTCTTAACAATTAACGGTCAACTTACGGCTACTGAGATCGGTCGCTTAACCTAATGGAGCCTAAACTAAGTTAATCTTAACGATACAGAACGGAGTGCGTCAAAAAGCAAGAGGTGGCAAGACATGCACAATGCACATAGCGCTAGAGACATCAAATGTTCCCAATACCCTGAAAATTTACAATGGCGCAGATCGTTAGTCAATTGGAAGCGCATCTAGACAAGCTTGAATATGCAAGGCAACGGCGACGCGCTTCGACACGTTCGACGCGCTCGGATCGAATCATACATTTACGAAAGTTAATCCAGGCTGCCTCAAAAGGAGACGGAAAACTAATCGTCTGCTAGCATGCGACATTACCGAGTGCCGCGACTCTCAAGCGTCGAAGTATAGAAACGCGTCGCGCGTAAGCGCGGCGGTGCCGGCCCGCGCGCGAGAAATATCAAAAATAAAACAAATCCGAAACAAAAGTTCAACTTTTCCTTCAAAATTGAGTGAGTATCTCGGCGCGGGGCGCGGGGCGCAGGGCGGTGGGGCCGGCGCGCGCCGCTCGCCTGGCTTGCTCAGTAAAAGTTACGGCAGAGCAAAGCCGCGAGGTAGTTGGGGTGGTGTAGCGGCGGCCAGGCGGGCAGCGCGCGCGGTGCGGGCGGGCGGTGCGCAAGGGCGCGCGGCACGGCGCGGCGACCCGCCAGCGTTACCTTGCGCGCCAGCTCGGGCGGGAAGGCGGCCAACCCAGCCGGCGGCGGTTTGCTCAGCGGCGAGTCAGCGTACTGCAGCAGCGTCTCGTACGTGTAGCTCTGCCGCGATCCGCCACCTGCCGGGAAACCACGTCACCTACACGGTACTAGCATCGCGTCCACAACTATTGGACAGACAGACAGCGTCAGTGAAAGTGATTTTGTCACTCATTATAAAAACTTATTGAAGCCTCGATCGCTAATTTTAGATTGATTCTAAGTGTGGAATATAATTCGAGCACAGTGGCCCTGACGCTGACCGGAGTCACGTGGCTCAAAATCCATCTAGGACCACTCGACATCCTTACTGAATAGAGATAAAAAATTAATCATAAAAATTTCGTAAAAAAAAACTGAATTTAGATTCGGGATTTCGAGTAATCCTTTACATCGGCAAAACACAATATATAATAAAATAGAACAAAAAAGATATGCCGCATTTAGCATACATTTTGACGACGTTGCATTATTTATTCCTCGTTTTGCACATACTTACCTTGTACCTAGTTATCTATTTAAGTGCAGTGCGACACGTGCGAAAGCAAGTCTCGTGCGTAGGCTTCGGCACTCAAATGCACATTCGTTTTGTTAAAATACATTGCCCAAAGCTCAAATAGGTTAAGCAACGAAAAAAAAAATTCTTTCTTCCAGTAGGTTATAAAATATAGCAAGGTCATTGTAAATTGTGGAGCTTCTCGTTACACTTTTGCTGCTATGGACTGACTGTTGCATACATTTTATTAGTGACATGATTATGGTTGTGAAACTATGTACAGACGTATGTATATTGATTACTGCACAGTTATGTTTTACGACAACGAATGTATAAAAAATGCATAAATATGTGTGGTATGGTGCAATATCTTAAATATGAAGCTAATGTTTGATACATAAAAATATGATACAAAAACATATTTCATATCATGAAAATGGTCTTAACTTAACTATGGTCCGAAATATACCAATAGTACAAAACACGTCGAGTCCTACGAACAAGAACCAACATCATTAGGTACAAGTAAATTTACTCCATGCGGCATTAGTTTTCACACGAACTTTCGGCGTCGTTAGTAATATTGATGTATTTCGAATCACGTTCTTTAAACCTGCGTGATACTATTTTTTTTTTTTATTTATAATTATACGCTCCACAGACACTGGGGTCCGTGACCTTTGTCAACTTTAGATACACATTTTTTTTTTTTACTATATACGTGATACTATTTGTAGTTCATAGTTCTTACGATCACGCGGGGGAGCCGGTGCGCAGTGTGAAGGGGGATTGTTTGTGTATTTTGTAATTTGCATCGAAGTCCCAAAATCTAATGTTAGCATTCGCGTTGATCCAAGTGACGTACCGATAGAGTAAATAATGAATTGTTGTACAAATGTATTGATGTCACCAAGGTTACGGTGTACACCGGTAAATATTGGGCCCGTCTTTGAAGTTGAGACATTGGGCGACAACGCCAATGATATGGCGACGGGGCAGCAATCGGAAACAAACAGTGCTGTTTAGTAAAACATAGGTACGTTCTATTTGCTTTCGATTTTGGCGTAAGTAGGTACCTACGTTACCTACGTTGTCGAAAAAAAGAGATTGTTTTTTTTCTATACGGGTATACACGGAACGGTACTACTAAGGCGAATCGTTCGTCTCATTACTATAAAAAATCAAATTTGTCGACAACTAAACTGCTTTGGGTACTTTTTCCAACAATTAATTTACATATAGTTGGTCTTGGCAGGCAGAGACCACGAAGCGGTTTGATTTTCACGTAAAAAATGTTATAGTTAACTGCGGTGGTATGGCAAGGGTATGTTCTGTGAGTGAGATGGTCGGTTACCTTGGTTCTTGTCGGTGCTGGCGGCGCGCGAGAACCGCGGCCGGCGCGGCGTCGCGTCCTCCCCGCCGGCTGCACACAACGCCAGTTACACACGCGCACCACGCACACACCACCACGGCCGGCGCTACTCTACCCAACACGCTATACAGAAGCAACCACACGACACGCCACATACAACTCTTACTTGAATCATAACAAAATGTGAACAAAGCCACCATTGGGGTAACAAACTTCCCATTAAAATAATATAAAAAGTTTTAGCATGACTCGAGAAAAATTAAAATGTATAATTTAACGCATAGGCGTCATATTGGCGAATTGTTCATACTATACCGCATCATAGTTTAAAATCAGGCAGGGCGTGGTGAAAAGCAAACACATTTCGAAAAAAGCCTTTGTCTGTTCAGTATATACCGTAAATCCAATGTTATTGACTAAGATATAATAACAGAAACACCCTGTATGGATAAATACATAATATATCTTCATAAACATAATCTTGCATTACACATTGCATGCTTTAGATAAAAAATATTTAGCGAAGTTGCTTCTGTATAAATATTTGTTTGGGTTAATTGGTCATTTCGTAATGGCAGGTAATTAGCGACTAATAAAATGGTTTGTTATTAAATGTTTGTTAAAATGTATGTGCAAAAAATTTGGAAGATACACTGCCACGACCGTGGATCGAAGTGAGCATGATCCGAAATAATAATAAAAAACATGAATGACAAAAAATAGATACATAGTCTTACATATTCGCTGATCAGCAACAAAATAAATATGATTCTAATAAATACTGCAAATAAACATTACATACAAATGATCCTTTAATTAAATGGCTCCACATCCGATGTTATGGAAACTAGACATGCTTCAGTCAGTCTTGGAAAGATACCTACATTACAATATATTAGACAGGTTGTTATTTTAAATTTTGTTGGTTGTTGTTAAGCAACATGCTATCAAACTTGCATCTCTTGATCTACTTTCATGCCTTTCAAACTTCGATAATTCTAAAACTTTAAGCCTATCAACTGCATTCAAATTCTGTTGGATAGCTTGCGATCTGTTAAACAAAATAAGTCAAATAAACAAATCGCTTCTTTTGCTAGAAACTAGAAAATATAAAGTCATACCATACATGCTGCATTATACATAACTCTTTAATAAATTTAACAATGAAATCAGGTGCTGTCTTTCCAAACAGGACTAAAATTCACTTTAAGCCGTAGAAGCCCAGGGTCGTAATCGTAGCCAATCTGAACCTAAAATCGTATTTAATAACATACAAGTCGCAATAAATTAGGTCGTAAAGATTCTATAAAAATAAAATTACCCATATTGGCTAACTATTTAAAACCCTCTTAACACGGTTACGATATTTTAGACGGTTAACGGTTTAGGTACTTTGTGTATTTCTATCGTTATTGTATTTATGTAGGTATTTATTATCATGGCTTGCCTTTCTTCTTGCTGCTTTGACGGAGACCGGTGCTTTCGAACATTTGTATATCCAGATGACGATAAAGGTTCTGGAAGAAAATTGTATACCTATGTGTAGAAGTACGGGCGGGCGACTCACCGGGCGAGTCGGCGCCGGGTCCGGCGGACGGGGCGGCGGGCGCGAACACGTCATCGTCGTGCCCATTGAGCGCGGCATCGTCGTGCAGCAGAAGAGCGGCTGCTGGTCGCTGCGACAGAGTGAAGAAGTCGCCCGACCCAGCGCCCATCGCCTCCAGGCCCGACACGCTCTCGAAGTACTCGTCTAATACCAGTTTAGCTGTCTGGAAGACACAATTGTGATCTTCTTAGGCTTCGTCCAGAGTATTTATTTCATAATTAATTAAAAACGGCTAAAAGCCAGTTACATAAAATGTACACACACGTAAACGTTACAGTAAACGCGTGGTGAGTAGTGCGGGCGCGGAAGCGCCTATACATTGCCACAATGGTTTTTTTTTGTGTAAAAGTTATGAGGTGAACGAACGAGATGCTCTCCTGATGGTAAGAGATAACGCCTGTCCCCATTGTAGCGATACACAGAACTTTGAGTAACAAAATAAAGTCCAGCCGAGTTCAAGGAAATTCTCTACCACCTTCCACCTTCCTTCACCGGCAGCTCAAGCTCATTGTTTGGGGTTCGGCGTGCAAATCGATGGCGCTATCCACTGAGCTATCATTGTTACAAAATGGTTTACTGGTTTGACACTCCCGCCAGCAGCGCGTGTGAAACTCACTAGCAGATCGCCCGCTAAGAATACGTTGTAGCATACAACGTATTCTATTATAAATAGTAGCATAAAGACCTTTTTTTTATTTAATTAAAAATTTTGTAGGTATTCGGATTTTTTCCTTTATGTGTAAGTAGGTACTATAAGACAATGCTTCTTGTCAAATTTCATAGTTCTAGGTCAACGGAAGGTACCCTATAGGTTTTGATTCTCTTGAGAGTATCGAAATATGCGGTTTTTTGCGACATAAACGGCTGTAACTTTTTTTACGATAACTGATATTTTTAACAGCTGCAAGGGACTACAGATCTGTGTATATGGTTTTAATTTCAACGCTTTTGTGCAGTTTGGAGTAGGTAGCTTGCTATGTACTTGGCTGTGATCGACTTTTGTTCGGTTCGGTTCTTGATAAAGAGTTCCTTTGGAATTTTAGCGTTAACCACTTAATTTAGAGTTGTCATTTACTTAAGCTAGTTAATTTTAGCATTGCATATACGGCACGTGATATCCTGTTTCTCTTTATATATAAATAAGTAAAGTATGTATTCGTATTAGTATAGTATAATTTACCTTGACGAGATCCAGGTTCTGGCCTGTGATCTTAATGGAATGTTGACCAAAAGTCACAGTGTACTTATATTCTCCCAGCGCCGCGTCGTTAGTAGAGAAACTATGCAAAAGAGCCCGGGAGTTGTTGTGAGGAGATTTCTAAAAAAGGAAGAGTGACATTCATTACAGATATGTGGAGCATCACAAATGTATTCAACGTAAATAGTTCGAGATTTCCTCTTGATTTATCGTAGTGGAATTAGTTGTGTGGAGAAAACGCTCTGCAAAGCATACCAAATAGGAAGATATACCTACGTAATCGGTAGGAACATGTATGGAAATTAAAACAGCGCCCTTGGCGGGAGTAAATGTATAGGAACTGCTTTTCTTATGTTATAAAAAAATATAGCAAATATAGATAATTATAGTAACTAGACAATTTTTGCAAATCGATATGTTTGATTCGATTACATTGCCTGGTTTATAGAAGTTAGTATAAAAAGAGAGCATTAATTTACGCCCGACAGGGAAACTGTCCCAATCTCTTTACAATTTTCTATCGTTTACGTACCACGTAAAGCATGCCTCACACTTGGTAGCGGCCAAAAATGTATTCATTGCAGGTCGTGTTTGTGTCGAACAAGCTACACTCGGTATTGCTCCATGTAATACCAAAAATCGTAACAGTTTCGACAGTCCTAGCCGTGGTTATATCTATCTGGTCTCGTTTTAGGCCGCTACCCAAGATCGCGCCAGGTTATGTTTTCTATGCTAGAGTCACCTTAGTGTAGTTTGTGTACGAACCTCCCTGGTTACGGGCGCATCATCCTCGGCAGAGTCAAGAGAACCGCGCGAGCCACCATGCGCCGAGTCCACGCCCACGTCCAGCCGCACCGGCGACGCGTTGCGGCGGATCGTATCACCGATCAGGTGCTTCGCGTGGCTATACAATAATGGTACCACATGTTTAGCACATTTTTTTTACATTTTTGACATTGCACTTAAGGTGGTTAGATTTCCATACAAACAATTTTTTGCCATTTATGGACAAATGGAGCATAATTTTACAGTGAAATCACAGCTACTAAAATTAATTTTGGCCTTTATTTGCGGTAAATCACAATCGCTTGAATAAAACAGTAGATTATTATTAGCACAATCTACTGTTCATTCATAAATTTGATTTTATGCTAATAAATAATCTACTGTTTTTTTTATGTAAAAGTAATAAGACGAACGATGCGGTCTCCTGATAGTAAAGATAACGCATGCCCATGACCATTGCAGCGATACACAGAACTTTGAGTAGCAAACAAAGTCCGGGGCACCGCTGCTTTGGCGCTCATTACTTTGAGACTTTCGATGGTTAGTCTCAACAGCCCAGTATTTTCGCTAGCTGCAGTACCCTTCAAACCGGAACACAGTAATGTTTACACACTACTGCTTGGCGGTAGAATATCTGGTACTGCGGTGGTACCTACCTAGACGACTCCCTGCTAAGGAAATCTACCACCAAGTAAAACCAAGTTTTATTCAAGCAATTGTGATTTACCGCAAATAAGGACCAAAATAAATGCCAGTAGCTGTGATTTTACTGTAAAATTATACTCCATTTGTCCATAAATGGCAAAAAAATATTTATATGGAAATCGAACCAGCCAGTGTCAAGGATGTATTTCGACATTGTACTTTATTCTATGTTTTTAAGTCTTTCATACTCACTTGACATTCTCCTCGTTGGGGCCGGTGATCTGGACGAGGCGCTCCTTAGCCCCCGGGCTCACTGAAACCACCACATCCAATGACTTTACCGCACCCTCGGTACTAAGGCGCGTTAGTTCAAGCTCAAAGCCGTATGCGATTAATAGGCAGCGAAAATTATTATGATCTCGTTATTACTTGCTGTTATTTCTGGTACCATTGCCACAATATTGTTTAAAATTTCTGATTAGTAAAAAGGTTTAGTGTCGTGTTTTCGTGTTTCGTGTTCGATTAGATAACGGAAATATCCTAGGATATCATTATATTTGTAGCGGTGATAGCTCAGTGGTTAGCGCGGTAGGTTCGCATGCCGAAGGGCGTGGGTTCAAACCCCAACAATGAGCTTGAGCTGCCGGTGAAGGAAAACATCGTAAGGAAACCAAAGCATGGTGGTAGGGTACTTTAGTACTCGGCTGGCTAGCTACCACCCTCAAGTTGAAAATCTGTCGCCAAGCATCTAACGGTGTGTTCCGGCAGCCTCACTTGAGAGCCAGTTGCATTCCAGGCTAGGTGTGCTTTACCATCTTCGGCCACACCTTCACTTGACATCAGGTGAGCTGTGGTCAAACAACTAGGCTGTCAACCATTAAAAAAAAAATATTATATTTTGCATGGTGGTACAGTATTCGTCTGATTAGCTACTACCCTCTAGATGAAAATCTGCCTCCAAGCTAACTAACTAACGGCAGCTACACTTGAGACCCATTTCCATTCCAGGCGTCATTTAACATCAAGTGAGCTGTGGTCAAACACCTAGTATGCCAACCATAAAAAATATCACTTATTCGTCAATGTGAAAAAAAATTACTAAAAAAAAAAGAGTCCAAAACTTATATTGAGAGAGATTTTCCTTAGAAAACTGTATTATTACGAAATCTTTGAAAATGTTGTTAATAAATAATCATGCATACAATGATATCCTAAAGCATGTCAGTCATCTAACTGAACTAAACACTCGCTATATTATTGTTATAATATCGTAACGATAAATGGCGGTTTAAAAAAAAACTTAAATAATCACATACACCAATAACACAGTGTTAGATAAATGACAGGGCGTTAGAGTGTAGGCTATAGAGGAGAAAGATGGGAAGAGCCCGCCACACATGCGCAAGCGCCACAGACCGGCACCGTGCGTTCATACCTCGCTGAAACGATATAATCGTGTCACTTAGCTCCTCGATCATGTGCACCCTCCTGCCCTTGATACCCATCACTGTAACACCACAACACAACTTCAGACTCGACCGCTAGGACGCGCCACTCCACTCCTGTAGGCCTAGCACGCGAGCCGCAATATCCCGAATAAAATAATTCCATCCATTTATCCCGAGATACCAAAACAAGACATCAATTTCTAGTTTTGTAAAATTTACATTTACAGATAAAAATATGGGAAAGACAAACGGGGCCCGTGCTAGACCTGCTGACTGACATCAAGTCATAAGCCTAGCACGCGAGCCGCAATATAATTCCATCTTTTTATCCCAAGATACCAAAACAAGACATCAATTTCTAGTTCTGTAAATTACAGACAAAAATATGGGAAAGACGAACGGGGCCCGTGCTAGACCCGCTGACTGACATCAAGTCTTCCACACAAATATTTGTTTTTTTTTGTTGCTTGCTATTCAAGTTTAGAGTTGTAAAAGTAGGTACAAAATGCATTGCCTAGTTTTGGATCCTTGTGAAGTAGAATTGGCTACTTTCGGTATAGTTCACATAACCGATAAGAGTAGGTAATGCAGTTTGCACAAATATCACAATTCTTAACTTTAGACTAATGGCTTATATTGTAAATTTTCCCATATTAAATAATATCATACTATCGTTCCCGACTTAAGACTTAAAAGGATTTTGCTTTGTTGTAAGATTATGCCATAAACATTTAGCTTTGTAATGTTTCCAAAAATTGTTTATAGTAATTCGACGATTTGCGTCGACACGCTTTTATGAGGACTCCGTAGCTATTTTAGAAATTAATAATTATTATCACAATTTATGGAATGAATTCTTGGGGTGTCAAGTTATTTACGCATTTTCTCGCTTTTATTTTTTCGATTTTCTCAAATATTTCAGGCTTTCTTTAGTCCCTGTTTGTTTTAGTCAAAGCGCACCCCATTGCGTGCGAGACTGGTACTCGAGCCCACTACATAGGACGTGGCGAGCGTACGTCACGCCCATTGGTTGGCTTTGAATTTTTTTATTTTATTTTAAATTTATTGTATTGTATTCAAACTATTTATTAATATCTAGCTCAGAATAGACGAAAATCGTCGAAATAATAAAAACTTATAGTTTGCTACGAACCCCTAAAAATAATTCATTAAATTTAAACTGACTATTCAAATATCAAACTAACAAACATTATCTATCTAATTTACTCCGTTTATCAACATGCACCATAAAATAAAATAATACAAATAAAATTGTAGTAAACAGTAGTCTGAACAGATAAGCGTCACATTGACCTCGTCATGCATTGTCTCCCTTCGACTTAAAGTATCATGCACATAATTGTTGCTGTTGGAAAAAAATAGAGTAGATAGATCTAGAAATGTATTACTCCCGTGAACATTTTAAAGGCAGTGTCAAATGCTTTGGCGATATTAACTCGAGTTAGAAACTTAAAACTCGGTTTATACCCTTTTACATGTTTCGATTAAAAACTTTCCACTCTGTAGTTTATGCAGTTTGAATTTTTTGCTTAAAATACAAACTATTTAAACATTAACAAAAACAAAACGATAAAGTCCTTAACACTGATTGGTCTGGCCAAGATAAGTTTAGTATGTCACTGATCAATTGGGCCGATTAAATTAGCACAAAATCGCTAATGAGTTATCCAAAAGTAATTTGGTATCTACAGTGTGAAAAACCATTGAATTTGTCAAAGACAAACTTATACCAGAAAAAGTTTGTAATTCTATCGTCTATCGCTCGTTGACTTGCGACAACTTATCACCGCCATGCGCACGAGCAGGATAACATAACGATAGTGACGGACTTCCGTTATATTTGTCTTACCAGAGACAAATTTGTCTATAGTCATACTTAGTCTAAGCTTCGACTGTTATTTAAACAAGTGAAACAATGTAATTACCTTTTCCTGAGTCAGCATTTCTGATGACGACCTCGTCCTTGGAGTAGTTCTTGCCGGGTATCTTGGTGGGCTTGGGGAACTTGCCAGAGGGCTTGATCACCTCCCCGGGTCCGAGCAGGGTGGGCGGCTCGGCGGCGGGCGCAGCCAGCGTGGGCGACACTGAGCCACCCATACCCGACCCCTCCATTGTCGGCACCAGGAGTGGCTGCAAATTATTAAGGACAGACACATATAGGTATACAAATAACAGCAGAGCCAGGGATATCATAAATCAAAACCTTGAGTTTAGTTGAGGGATGTAAACTATCTCAATTTTTTTTGATAACGAAAAAGTTACGCGACTTTAAATCTTATTGCATACGTCATGCGGGCGTGTAGTTATTAGTGACAGCAAATACGATGGCAATACGAGCTTACGGTACAAGCCCTGAATGCGGCATAGATTTTTACGAGAGACACAAAAAAAAAGGTAAAACGTTTCAGTATTATATTTTCAATCACATTTACCTTTTTTTTATGATGCTACATACATAAAGTATATGTAAGGAAAATATAAATAATGACATCATCAATTTTCAGATTAAGTGATTGAAATGACATTTTATGATCTTTGACATTTTAATTTACTTAATACGTTTTTTTTAACATTTTAATTTATCTTAATACAATTTAAGCATATGACATATAATTATGGATTTAATAATAAAACAATGTACTGTATGCCATGTTTTACCTCCCCAAGACTGTACTACGGCCCTCAAATGCAATATAAGTACTACCAAATAAATTAATACCAATAAATGATTGATGGGGTTTGATAGAAAATATGTATATGTACATTAAGCAAGTAATAAGTAATATGTATATGTATAAATGTATATGTATATGTACACTAAGTATTCTATCAGTTATCTGACTCCCATAGCTTTGCTTAGTTTGGGGTCAGATGGCGCTGTGTGTAATGTCCTACAATATTTATTTATTTATTAATTAAGTCTAGTACTTTTAAAAATTCAAACACATTATTTATAGGGTGTGGATGACTAAGGTAAAAACATGAAAATATATGTGATATAAAAAAAGATTTAATAACTAAAGAATTGTTTACGAATGAGCTCCAATATACATTAAACAGTCGTGTCCAAGACATTAAACAGTGGGCAGCAATTTGTCATATTTTTTGTACACTTGCAAGTGATTTGCATACAAATAGCTTCTTTGTCATTGGTTACGTAGTGCGTTAAATTAATGATTGCCGATGATGAAACCAAGGATGTGAAAAAATGTTACACACAGGAAAAAACATTATGATTATTAAAAAAACTAGCAGACGCCTCGCGGTTTCACCCGCGTAGTTTCCGTTCCCGTAGGATTACAGGGATAAAAAGTAGCATATGTCACCCGGGGACAGTGTACCTTCCCAATGGTGAAATAATTTATGAAATCGGTTTAGTAGTTTTTAGTTTATTCGTTACAAACATACAAATCTTTCCTCTATACATATAATATTAGTGTAGATAAATTAGGGGTGGTACTACATTAAAAGTGACAAAAGAGATATTAAATAGTCTTATAGCAACATGCCAGAAACGTCGAAGTAAATAAACAAAACAAAACATTTTTTGTTTCACTAAAGAGGGATTACTCACGTTAAAAGTATAGTCAGAGTATATAATTATAGTCGTGAGTAATCCCGCATTAGTAAAACAAAAATGTGTTAAAGTCACTTCAGTTTCCATAGTAAAACTAATAAGATGGTATTTTGGGCGTGAAGTTCTTGTGATAGATTTTTTTAAACTATTTGATGCCAAACTTAATTTTTTAAATTTTATTGTATGAGAAGCACGCATTTATTTTAATTATAAAGTAGCCTGTATTATGAGGGCATCTTCATTCTCAATTTCACTCAAATCCGTTTAGCCAACATGTTATAGTATGAAAAAGTAACAGATAGGTATAGTCATTCACAAATTTTCACATTTATTGGTGACTAGTGGACGCCTCGCGGTTTCACCCGCGTAGTTCCCGTTCCCATGGGAATACAGGGATAAAAAGTAGCCTATGTCACCCGGGTATAATGTAGCTTCCCAACGGTGAAAGAAATTTTGAAATCGATCCGGTAGTTTCGGAGTCTATCAATGCAAACAACAAAATCTTTCCTCTTTATAAATACATGGTCAATGGTCATATCCTTTAAAGATGCCACACTACATTAATCAGTTCACAGTTTTTATCTATTTCGCTTATAAAAGAAAATGTTTGATAACGGCATGGAGAACACATTCCACCCGCATATCGCGATAACTCCTACACACTAGGTTTTTCAAATTTGTGCGTATTGTTACGCAAACTAGGTCAACCTCGTAATTATGTTTGTCTGAGGCTGAATTACGATATTTTTAGGCGGAGTTGTAAATTTTTTGATACAATCTGGTCTGATTCTAGTGATCGTGATGAAATATTTGAAAATCAGCTAAAAGTGTTAATAACCAAACCAAACTTTTTGATTGTTGTTTTCAAATTCAAACTGCTTAACTGTGATTGTGGTTGTATTTGTGCCCTCTGCTAACTCAGAACTGTCTTTTTATGTAACTAAGCAAAATGCTGGCACTGAATAATATCTTACTAAATGTAGCATATATATACAAGTAATTACTCAGGTACAGCCATAACAGTGTTTTCTTGTTATATATGCAAAATCAGCCTGAGTTAAATGTACTAAAAAGACCATTCCTATTCTTATTCAAAGTGGGGGCGATGAGTCCTGCACTGACGTCCCGCTTGGGGTGTATTGTGCATTTTCCCCTGCCAGCATCTACCCGAGCCAACCCAGCTCCTTGAAGTACCGGAGCGAGGCTCTGGGCCGCTGGCATAGTAGCTCCAGTGCGATGGGCGGAATATTTAAAGGCATTGATGACAAAAAGTATTCAAGATGTTGCGGCGACATAGATGATAGAGAAGCAACTTCATGTAGCCTAGTAGCAATTTTAGTACCTTCTGTGGCTTTGCAATGAGAAGCACATGCTCAAGCTTTCATTTTCCTGCAAGCAGCCACGGCATAGCAGACTATCCATGACTCCCAGTTTAAAAAGGTGACTATTCAATATAGGTTTATGATTAATTGGTATACTTTGTTAAGTTATAATTACCTCTGCATGTGTGCCACGGTGTCTATAGTACTGACTCATGAAGGATGTCCCCTGCCACAGTTTGGCGCGCAACTCAATCAGCTCAAGAAGATGAAGTCTAGTTTTCTTTTCCAGCCGTTCGTCTTGGGAACCATTGCGGAACACAACAAAATATCTGAAAATGAAAATGGCAGATTCAACAAGGTGTCAACAGACCAAGAGCAACAGCAGAGATAGCATAGCTTGAATATCTGTGTTTAAAAACAGTGAACTGAGCGAATGCACATAAAAAGCAGCAACACAGAATACTTCACGTAATAGCAGCAACAAATGTTTATACTCACAAATTTTTAGCTAACCAACCTCCGCGTGCAGCTTTGTGGTATTAATACATAACTTTTAAGTTTGTATGAAATTGTTCAAGCATTGTATTATAATACAGGTGCAATGGATTCCATACATAAAGGAATGATAAAAATGTTGAAAGTTATAGTACAGTTGTTATTCAGCGTCAATGACCCCATAAAGGTGGTGCAATGTGTGCCAACAAAATTGTAAAGCAAGAGCTAAGATATAGTAAATACTTGAAACAAAATTGAATCGCCACACAATGTTTCTCACTATTGTCACATTCCCACTTGAGCTATGAAATCTAGTGTGCAAGCAAACTTATCTTGTTCTGGTACTTCAAGCAACTGAGTAGACAAGACTTCTTGTCATTCTATGGTGTTACCATGTGTGTTTATACAATTAGTCTAGCATTAATCCTATACTTCTTCCAAGATCAAAATACAATTGAAGGTGTTGATTTAACTGATCCTGAATCAAAATAGATGTTAGTGTGGTCATATACAAACCTATCAAGGAAGTCCTTATAGAATTCTTCAAGTTGAGCGCCATAGAGCTTTAAATTAGAGTACATAGTGGCCACATTGCTTTGGAGCACACGGTCATAGTTGCCCTGCATCATTTGGTAAGCCACCGCTTCGGTCAACACAATCAGGTCATCAACTGCAAAAATAAATAGTGTAGCACTTTATTCCAATGAAAAATAATTATTTTACACAATATGAATTTAGTGTTTCATTGGTGTATGCTCTTTGCAGTGTCATTTATTGTCCGAGAATAATGACCTGTCACAAGGATTAAACATCCAAGGTGAAATTTTACAATGAATAAACATACAAACAATATGAAAAAATAAAGTATATTTTCCTATAGCTCTTTCTAGTATTTATTTTATATTTTGTAAAAACAAAACTATGTAATACAAAAACAAGCATTTCTTTAAGATAATACATGTTTACATTAGACATTGATTGGTAGGTAAATAAAACAATAATTGGTAGTGGGTACCTATTTTATAATCCGATTTCAAAAAGTCTAATTTTATTTTTTCTATTTAGCCTTGTCATACCTATTTTAAGATAAATAAATAAAAAAATACAACATTGGCAATAAAACAGCTCATGCAATGCACCACCCCATATTAACATCAAACTTACCAAATTTTGGTAAATCATCATAGCTTAAATCCATGTCAAGACCTTATGAAGAAAATAGGAAAAAGTCTACTTGGTAGGTATGTGCCAAAAATAGTTCAAATTTCAAATTGTAACAAATCATCACAATTTATGTTTTCTATGTATTTCCCTCTTTTAATTCTACAACAGCAGTAGCACAAATATTAGGATGAAATTTGGTATGGAGACTACTAAAAGAATGGATTTGATATATAGGCTTTAGATACTCAAAACATGTACTTTTATTATATATTTTTATTTAGTAATAACTAATATTGTTACCAGAGTTTATCTTGACATCCAGCATGGAGTTTCGATTGTGAGCGGAGCTAGTTGTTGATTTCAGGGGTCTGGGAACATCCAGTTTCTTAACCGTGCGGGTCATTTTCGTTAGGGTCGACATGGTGCTAAACAAAAAAGAAAGTAAACAGGTAAAAAAAGATCAACATGCCGCTCTGCTCACGAATGTAATTACCATTCTAACGGTTTGTTATTATAAATAATATTTAGCACGTACCACGAAATCAACTTAAACTAGCTAACAATGATCGTCACATTTTTGCTAGAGGATATGAGTAACCTTGTGATAATTATTTATCCACACGAAACTATCGTAGGGGATTTATCGGGAAACTCACTCATCCATGGCGACTGCGCCTCAATGCACAATTGAACCACTATTACAGCAAAAAGTGAAAGTGATGACAATGAATGATCCTAGCGAATAAATTCGGAGCAAATCCAATACGTGTTCATTACTCGTAGAATTGGGTTTTCATGCAATAAAAACGGATCAGCTGAAAAATTTTGACTTTGCAGGAGATTAAATATTTTGCTCGATGAAAAAACATATAGACAAAACAAATGAAAACTATGGAACAGTATGAAATAAGAAATAAACAAGAAAACTCACCTGGCTACGCCATTAATTCGCAATAAAAATAAAATTCGATAGTGACGTTCTCAAATTTCGGGAAGTGGAAAAATAGTTTATGAATATCATTGTTTTCTTGTATAATAAAACAATGTTAATATTAATCAAGAAAATTTGCTATTATATAAGCCAAAAATATTTTCATAAAAATTTATGCCGATACAAGTTTTACAGAAAATAAAATTGAGAAAACCGATTACTAGAAATAGTAGGCACAACACTAACAGCACAGAAAATACTAAGTTCGAAATGTACTAACTGTGCTTACGATGCTGACACGCTAATAAAAACCAACAACTTGCCTTACAGGGTTCAAATAAAATCGTATTGTATCATAAATGCAACCATGGTTTTGATGTTACTATTAGTGTTCATTGAACTACGTATTATTATAGAAAAAATTTGTATAGATATAAAAAATGATAATTTGTACAACAGTCGTGGAAATCATCCGTTTAATGTATCCTTCCTTGTAAGGTTCTTTTTGTACTTTTTTCTGTATGTATGGTGTGTGTACAATAAAGAGTTCTATTTATCTATAAAAATAAAATATTCAATATCACTACATATTATAAAACAAAGGCGTCTGCCGCTTCTGTCTACCTGTATACAATAAACTTAAAAACTACTGAACGGATTGTCATGCGAGTTTTACCGATAGATAGAGTGATTCATGAGGAATGTTTAGGTATATAATTTATCACGGGTTTGTGAAAATTAGTTGAAAGATGATGATAATTGTTGGAAGTGTCGGAAAAAGTTAAGCTGAGAGCTTTCATTAAAAATGCTATCTAATCCTTTTGAGATATAACAAAACAATGCATGGTGAGATACTCCTCTTTTATAGATCTACAAAAAGATCGCAGTGGTATATATTTAATCTAACTTTTAATGATATATATCAGATCTGCTAAATAAATTGTCCTGTCATGTACAATGAGTTAATTGGAAAGCTATTTAGACGGTATTCTGGTAATATGTTTAAATACATTAAAATACTTTAGTAGTGTCAGACATTTTATCACATTTAAATCTAAACCACATATTCGTCGTATCAAGCTGATGTGACCCTACGACAGACAAAACATGTAGGTATAATATTATGCTCTACTATCAGTGCGAAGCCGGGGCGGGTCACCAGTTAATTATAATATTGGTAATTTTTTATTTTTTTTAATAATTTGCCCTTTCGGGCAGGCTAAAGCTATAAGGCCATACTGTCTTGTCTGTCAGCTTGTCTTTAGTGTTATTTCTGCTGTATCTTAGCTATAGTTATCGTCAAAGTCGTCTTAGTCAAGTCCAGTTCATGTCAGTTAATTCCAGTCATGCTTTAGTAAAGTAGTGGCGACTTTACTATAAAGCTTCGAAGGAGTTTAGGAAGCAACAAGAAAAGTCATGTTTCACCACATTATATCATTTTCCCACACTCGCGCTTGTAATTCGGCACTTTATGAATAAAACACCACCATTTTTATGCATGCTGGATGCGAGCCGCTTCCAACTGGTCTTTATGGAAGTCAATGGGGGAGGCCTATGTCCAGCAGTGGACGTCCTACGGCTGAAATGATGATGATTTTTATGCAAAAACACTAGTTTTGGAAAAAAATACAACGGAACGACACAACTCTTCCCGCGTTCCCGCCAAAACTCTAATTTTGGTAAGGGAAAGGTCATAAAATTTAGGTACCTAATGTCAATTGTGTGTCAGCTGTCAATCAATTCATTCATAGCGATTCGAATTAAACTTATAGTACTTTATCACATCAATAGTGCTAGTTTAAATCAAAATATTATTTTAAAACAGCTTTAATGCAATGTTGGTTTTGTTAGCATTTCTTTGTCATATGCTTCATTGGTGAATTTCGCACTGTCATAATATCGTTCATGTATGTCAGTTACCCACCAACTAACTGACAACGGTCGGTTATTCTGTCACTTAATCAGTTGTCAGTTCCGTGTGAAGAGTGTGGTCGTATTTTTTATTTTTTGAAAAATAACAATGTAAAAATGATTGACTATTCGAATAAAATATATCCTACTGAGATATTGGACGATAAATAAATAATATTGATTGTGAGTGTGCTTGGATGAAAATTGAAATGACATAAATTATTTTATCTTGATTTTTTTGAAGAAAGAAGGTAAGTCAATAAACCTTTGTATAAAGTTTCCGAATTTTATCTTTTCACTTTAATTAAACGCCGAAATAAAACGAAAATATGTCAGGAATAATGTTTCTCTACTTAAAACCTCTAATACATTACTGGAAATACACATGTGACAAGTACTACTATATAAATGTCTTCACCTTCTGCTAGTAGGTATGTTCCTTTTATTTGAAGTCTGTAGCACAAACTAATCATAAACCACACCACACATAAGTTCATTACAAAAAAGTTAATGCAATGGAATGTTGTTGAAAAGGATACAAAAAATGCATATTACACCTACCTACATATTATTTTTTAAATATACCCTGTTTTATAAATATACAAAAACATGTTTGTACTGATCATTTTTAATTTTACCATAATATAACAGCTAAGATATCTTCAGTAAGTTTTAATTATCTCTTATAAAAACCTGTATACAATGTTTATTTCAAAATCAGCTGTTTGTTTTGTGATAATGGTAACTATTTTTTTAAATACTTAAAATCATGTTATGACCGCTGAAGATTAGATCAAACCTGTACAAAAGACTTAACTACCAAGTTATTGAGTAATGTTCCATTAAATTAAAGATTTATATATTTTATAGTAATATTAATTATTATTAATAAAGTATTTAGTAGTTTAGAAGCTATAAGCCAGCTTGGTAATCTAGTACTTATTTTTTTGATAAGAGAAAAATATCTTCACTGTTATGTATCGAACACATAACAATAAAAATATCCATAGTTTTTCAAAATTGATCAATTAAAAAAACAAAACTATTTATTTATCTTTAATGTTTTCTTTTTTAAAATTTATTTGAGTCTGGTATTGCTTAGTAACTTTATGAATCATGGTTGCACCAAACATTAATGCCTCATTTAGGATTTCATAGCAAAAAAAGATTGGAACAGCTGGTCTATTTTTCTAAATATTAAATATTGTACTAATCTTAAGAAATATTCTCTATTTTATTTTATTTGGAAAACATACAGTGATAAATATTTTAATTACAAAACAATATTTCTATCTTAACACCATTTAACAGTTTTCACACTTTATTTTATTTTTACTATGTAGGTACCTAATTTATAACTATAATTGTCCACAGTAACCATGATGCAGAAATACATAACATTACTGATGGTGAGGCTGGTCCTCCCAGCTGCAATTTTACTCAGTAAGTAGTCCTAATGTTTTTACAACTTCTTCACAACATTTTAGAATAATAAAAAAATACATGCTAAATAATTCAACGTAAATATTTATGTTTGTAGTAATTGTAACTTCCTTCAACTACAATCACACATTCATATTTGTGTGATGTCTCAAGCAACTTGAATTCTTGACTTTAATTTTATTCTTCAATATAAACTAATGTTGATGAACATCACAAGGGCTAACTGAGATTACTGAAAAATACCTATGATTATAATTATTATTGTGTAGCGAAATTGTGACGTAACCGCCGGAACCGGCCGGCGCCGAAACGCATGCGAATCACGCCGCACCTCGCTAAAGTTATGTGTATAGTAATATCGCTGCATTAATATGCTGTATCACCAAAATAAATCTTACGTCATACCCGCGCCACCCGGCTAAATCTATATTTTTAAAACTTTTTTTTCGTTGTTCATGTTTTTCTTACTTCGATTAACCAACGAGCCCGACCGTGTAGATATAGAGCGATAAATGAATGCGTTACAAAAAGTCGCATAAGTAACTGATTAGATCGCATACAGCGTCTGAGCAGATATTGAAAAATGACAGATTTTATTAGAATGGTGTGCCACGCGGCGCGTTCCCGTCGTCGCATTGCGGGAAGGAGTAATGTATCCTCCCTCGGTCTGGGCGCACCCCGGCTGGTTCTGGGTGCGTCCTCGCTATTCGTACTCCGACTCTCTGACCCGATGACCGACTTGCCATGGCCTTGCCAGAGCCCTTTAATTGCCAAACCGGAAAATTTACATGGTTCAATTCGTAACACGCAATCTGTTTTGATTTAAAAAATAGCTTTACCAGATTTTGACAGGATATGAATACTCGGTTCCACCCGCCATTATATGAGTATGAATAGTTGTACTCATTTGTGTCTTTGTAATGTTGTAATAGCCGTATGTATAAGCAGGTTGATGCCCTTGTCCGACTCCGACTTACCTGGCGCTACGCTTCACGCGCGTCGACATGAAGTCATCATTCTTCAAAATTTTAGATTCTTAACACAGAATACATAGTACCTACAAATCAACAGTCAAGGTGATCGAACAAGCAACTTGATCCGCGCCGTGGTCTGAATTATCTACGGCTCCATCAAGTAATTTATTTTCTTGTCAATATGTTTAATTGGTAGAAAGTATGTGTGTGACAGTAAACGCTAGAGCACGCCGAAATTGTTTTAGTAAATGCGTGTCGCAATCGTAAAGGACGCGCGTCCTGACCCTAATTCCCACACGGCCCATAAATCCAACTATTTGGAACATTACTGAGCCGACCCTCTGTTTACACTTCCACCTATCACTATCATATCATACCTGCTCAACTCATGTTTACAATTTCGATCAAAAGTATTTAAGTGAAGTGAAGGTTTGCTAGATAAACTTATGATATGACAAAAACATGAATATATTAGTCAATTTAATTTCTTAAACGATAATTGAATGCAAATTAAAATAAAAACTGATTATACCAAGCTTTAGATACTATCTTGGCATTTCAGCTAAAAAGCCTTTCAAAAGCTGGTTTGTCGTAAGGTCAAACTCAATTTGTTAAAACTTACCTACTGGTTTAATTTTTTATTATTCAATAGCCATTTATGTAACGAAGGCTATTACACGTATTTACATTGTGTTTTACATACTTAATTCTTTATAATATCTTCTTATCATATTGATAAAACGTAAATTGTCAACAATTGAAGGAAATGCATAATTATCTCCATAAAGCTTCGATAACATGTGTCAAGGCAACAAGACGATCTGAAATGTACGTTTGATGTAACAGAATGTCAAAAGTTAACACTGTTTAGACAACTAATGGACCGCGCCCGATATTACCATCGATTTTAATTACGAAACCACTTTATGTACTTTCTATCAAAATCCGAATATTGCGTCTAAGTTTCAATCAAATTGTCAATATCTGAAATAAGTTAAAAAGATAAATGTTAGGATTTCCTGAAATAACTTTGGGAGAAGGCGCGCTTTATACGTGAGACGAGGGTTCGATTCCAGGCCCGTACTAATGACTTCTTTAAAATCTATTTGCGGATTAAAATAAAAGCTCAAGCCTATATAATAGCTTCTTTTGCCTGAAAGAATCACCCTTTGAGGGTAGGCTACAATAGGCCAAGCTATGTGATGCTAAGCCTGATCATTATGACCAATCATCCTGAGACAGTCTTGCTTTGACTGACTAAAACAAAAAGGTATTTTCTGTGATTGGCTATTTTGTAAATTGGCCGGTGATACCAACCAAACCCTAAATATAGTCAGTCCATTTCATCTTCCACAACATGCAATTTGACTACGAAATAACTTTTTCCAATTTCCGATATTCGAATAACGGAGTGTTAACAAAATTGAACTTCACACTGTACTGTTAGTACTTGTAGTTAGCTTCCAGTGCCGGTACCTATCTCTACTCAATAAAAATACATCATTTATATCTAATACTTATATGTAATACAGACGACTCAATTAACTCGTGAAATTATTATCGCGACCGGTCGGTGCCGTGCCTGACCTGTTTAATTCGACATATTGTCTCAGATTGTTTATCAAGTTGATTTTTGATGAACTTTGAGATTTATCTTATTGTCGCAATTTATCCGACGGACTTTGATGAAATTTTTCGATGTTTGTTACTCAATCACGCAAAAACGGCTAAAGGATTTGGATGAAGTTTGGCGCACATATTATTTAATTATAACCTGGAACATATAAGTGTGATACTTTTTATATCAGAAAAATGTTTGGTTCCTGTTTTTTTTTTTTTTTTTTTTAATGTTTTGACAGGCCAGGTGTTTGACCACAGCTCACCTGATGTTAAGTGAAGGTGTGGTCGAAGATGGTAAAGCACACCTAGCCTGGAATGGAACTGGCTCTCAAGTGAGGCTGCCGGAACACACCGTTAGATGCTTGGCGGCAGATTTTCAACTTGAGGGTGGTAGCTAGCCAGCCGAGTACTAGAAAGTACCCTACCACCATGCTATGGTTTCCTCACGATGTTTTCCTTCACCGGCAGCTCAAGCTCATTGTTGGGGTTTGAACCCACGCCCTTCGGCATGCGTACCTACCGCGCTAACCACTGAGCTATCATTGCTACAAATTTTGTTTGATTAACTACACTGTTTGATTAACAAAAATGTTCATGGGCACTACCACTGCCCACCATCAGATGTCGTCAAGTTTCACAATACACAATAGTAATGACTATTCTACTTATGACTTGACGACATCTGGTGGTGGTGACATTTTTTGTCAAATTCCACGCGGACGTTGTCACGGGTAACAAGTAGTGTTTTCATTAAAAATGAATAGAAGGAACTTATAGGAATAAGTAACCCGATGCTATAGAGCTGCTCAGTTTGCGTAAAGATTTCGGATACCTGCGTATTCTATCGCAAATACAACTGAGAGTTTCTGAAGAACTATTCGATCTGATACCGGTGTCGCGGTTCCATCACCACATTAGCTGCCATCACCCAAAAGCTCATCCACATATTTATACTTAATTGATCTATGGAAATATGCATTGCTTTTTGCCACTTACTAGAGAGCCAGTTGCATTCCTGGCTAGGTGTGCTTTATCATCTTCGATCACAACGTTGCTTAACATCAAATGAGCTGTGGCCAAACACCTAGCCTGTCAATAATTTCAAAAGTCTGCAAAGTGTGGAATGATCTTCCTTGCTCCGTGTTCAAGCGGAGGACAACTTTGAATTCTTTAAAAGGCATGTTAATAAAATCTTTAAAGGACCGCAACGTATTACAGATATCCATAGGCGACGGCGATTGCTTATCATCAGTCAGTCTGGTTTTTTACTACAAATAAAAAATTACTATTTTTATGGAAGTTGTTTAATCTATCTAGTTATTTTAATGTTGTGACTAAATTATTACAACAACCATTGCAAAAAAAGAATAACGTACTTCTAGTCTACCATAGAACCATGTAGCTTATTTTCTTAATAGAAATTAGGTTTCATTTAATTTAAAATCAATGTGGAAATTCGCAATGTGCCTAAGGTTGACCAGATTGTACCAGCATTAGACCAGACATTGTGCCAATAGTGAACCAGTAAATAAAACGAAAATTATTATTAGGTAAATAGTATTTCAGGATAAATAAACCTAAAGAATTAGCTCTTTTAAATGCATCATAACGGTATTTCAACGTTTATTAGAGAGTCCACTCCCTAGATTAGAATTGCTAGACACGCACGCCCAGTGCCACCGTCTAATACGTTTAATTACACATAATAATGCCACAAAACGGCACTTAGTGATATTAAAAACTAAATCTAAATGAATACGGTTCTGCGAAACAGCAGCATTCCACTTTTCACAGCACTCATGGGCGGTGACCGTTTATTTTAATTAATAAACATCAACATATAAAAAAGCTCATTTGGTTGTAAATCTGGCTCAGTCGCAAACATGTTAGTTTAATTAAACTTTTGACTAGATAT
Organism: Biston betularia; assembly: GCA_905404145.2. Taxonomy (NCBI): domain Eukaryota; kingdom Metazoa; phylum Arthropoda; class Insecta; order Lepidoptera; family Geometridae; genus Biston; species Biston betularia. The sequence goes on from FR989863.1 coordinate 4,833,729, forward strand.
TATAAACTATTCTATACATACATATACGTATACATATGTTGTTTTTTATGTATAAAAATTTATGAGACGAACGAGACGCTCTCTTGACGGTAAGAGATAACGCTTGTCCACAACCATTGCAGCGATATACAGAACTTTGAGTAACAAAACAAAGTCTAAGGTATTTACTTTGAGACTTTCGATGGTTAGTCTCAACAGCGCCGTAATTACGCTAGCTGCAGCACCCTTCGAACCGGAACACAGTAATGTTTACACACTACTGCTTAGCGGCACAATAATTGGTACTGCGGTGGTACCTACCTAGACGACCTCCTGCTAATTAGATCTACCACCAAGTAAATGTATTGTAGGTATATTACATTCTTTTGTTGATATTTTTCGTGATGTTTTTTTTTCAATATTAGTTTTATAAATAATCGTTAGCAATTGTTAGTAATCAGTATAAAAAGTAAGGTGATGTCATAGTCGATGCCAGGGTTATCGTTCTCTAGTGTTGGCATGCACACGGGTTACACAATTCGTTGTTTATTTTTTCGCTGTTTTAACTGAAATGTTTATTTCTCGAGTTACATTCTTAGGAAACACTCTCTTCATTGTCTTCTAATGTTCTTTTTCTATTAATTTTTTGTAGTATCAACTTTTCAATTGGGTTTGTGCCATCATACTGTCTTGGGTGTTCTATAGTTTAAACTAGGTATAGATTTTAGTTTGGGCTATGTTTGTCTGCGTGTTAGTCCTATAAATACATATACGAGTACCTACCTATAGAGGGTCGTAGCCTCCGACCCCAGATAACGCCACTGACCCCAGTACTGTCTCATCCCAATTGATCTTTTGCACCTTAACTTCCGGTATTTAGTTATTTTGGAAAAAAAATTGTCCATAAATTAAAATTACAACCTCACATTACACAATATTAAGTAGTATTTTATACATATTTTGATTTAACACCAAAACGAAAAATGCAACTTTGAAGTAGTACACTCTCATTGCAAAAAATAAGTCCAACTTCAGGTTAATGAGATTTTAGCCTTAAAACATCTTTTAGGAAATAATTTAATGAGATTATTATCATCTAGCAGTCGTCGCGGTACTATGTTAATATTAATGAAGGTACAGATTAGTATGTCAGAAGGACTAAGTACTCGAACGTCGTAACGTATTCGGCAGCCGGTGAAATAGCATTGCCTTATCGGCCGTCTGATTCACAAGGTCACACCTCAGTTCAACCGGCTAACTAGCAGCCTACATTAAAAATGATCTCATCCCACGTTTCCATTTTAACTTTAAACGTTTAAATTGGATTGATTTTTTTTTATATTTTGAATATTATGTAAGTATTCGTAAGTACCTATTTAAATGCTGTGTAGTGTTTTTAGGTTTTATTTTACGGATATCGAAAATAACGATAACTGCAAATGCACTTATAGGCATTTAATTTTAATAAGATCTGATTGCTTTTGCCCTTTTTTATTTTTGGTATCGCTCTTTATGCATTCTGCCAGTGCCAAATAGTCCGTATTAAGTTAAAATCAAGCAAAATCTTAGTCATAGTCAAAGTCACAATGTAAATCACGGTTACATTTAATTCATGTCCTCGTAAAGAAGTGGTGACTCTTCTACTGAGTTTTGAAAACAACACGAAATCACCGCATCTTATTATTATCGTAACTTTTATGATACAAACATAAAACACTGTTTTAAACAAAAACACTCGAAAAGTATTTTAAAATTTGAATAGGTTTGCGTTTGACCACGCCCTGCCTGATGTTAAGCAGGATGTAGTCTAAGATGAAGCACGCGTATCTAGAAAAAACCTGTTTACTCTGAATTTGAAGACATCCAAGTTGTTTACGTTCTGTTGTTACACATATTTTTAAAATACTAATTATTCCCAATTTTCCGGTAATAATTATAATAATTATTTAGAAACCAATAGTACACACAAGCTAGCGTACTCCATCGTGAGGTCTACTAAATAAATAAAAAAAATTCAAATCAGTTTTGATTTGGTCGTAGACGAATACAATATATTTTTCCTTGTCTACGATTCAGGAGACTATATGATGACATATTATAACTCCTGATTATCTATCAGACAAGGAAAAATATGAATAAAACATGGCAAATGAGTCATTTTCACAATAGACTGTGCTCTAGTGACAACAATATCAGTCACCGTAATGACTTACGAGTAGAGTCATAGGTGAATTTATACCTAAACCAAATTAAAAAAATTGAATTTTTGATCTCTAATTGTAGAACAACATTATTTGTGGCAGGATAACTTGCAATATAGAAATTTTAAACGAGCTTAAAATATTTGTTGATTAAGTATAAATCTACAGTATTTATTGTGCACTATTCACTGGCTGGATACGAGTAAGGTACTACGTAAAATGTGCGATAAAGCCTGGCCTTTGCCTTCGCGTATATAAAACTCATTTGAAGTATCACGATCATTAAAAAAAAAACAGCTAAATCGGTTGAGCCGTTCTTGCGTTATGTGCAATATGTTATAGGTTAGTTATGCGCTTACCAACGAACATCATTTGATTTTTATAGAAAAATAGAATCATAAAAATTACTAGGTACCTAAAAACTACTTTTTTTTTATATTTCTCTACTTTACTGTTTCTTCTGACGCAATACATTCCACGGGGAAGCCACACCAAAACCATACTCATAGTCAATAACAGTTATCACGTATTCGATATCTGAAATATCAAAAATCTTTATCGAATTAGTAGCTTTCTAACTACAAAAGTAAACATACATAATTCGCCATTGGCATCACAGCATGTTTAATTTTTCAGTTTTATTTTTAACTTTGTTATTTGTGTCAGCATCAGATTCAGCAACATGCAGTATGCCGTTTGATGGATTTTAGGTGGCATTGGCGTTTCCGCTGTATTCATAATATGACTGGTTTCAGTGATTTCTAGGAATGATGATTTCATATCATTTTGTTAGGCGGAGTCTGTTTCAGATTTAGCACCTTGTGTTGCGTATATGCAATTACTCCACTGCTTCAATTTACGCTACCGTATTGCAAAGCTCGAAATTGCGAGATCTTATTTTAGTAAGTATGTTTAATTGGCGTTCGACCCCCATCATATACTTACCTACTTGTGAAAGAAGAATCTAATGTAATGATTTTAATTTTTAGTTTGAATACGTAAATTTAGAAATGTAGTTATTCCATATGTACTGAGTTTGACATCAAAAGTTATAGTCTCTGCTAAACCTAAATTTATCTTACTCGGTCTATTTTACACAGGCAACGTGCTATTTTGAATGAGCAACTGACCTCAATGAATCTTGGTTTTAAAAATATTTCCGTTTAATTCTGTGAAATTCCTGTTTTATTTATGCTGATGACCGTAAAAGCAACCTCACCTGACATACACGCACCTGGGTAATTAAAAGTTGGACATTTTAGAAGTCAGAAATCCCCCCTGAACGATCGTCCGAAATATGAAACATTTTTGTAGCTTATGGAGAGGTAAACTATGTTGACTTATTATTACTCTGTATGCTGTATAAACCATGTTACGTATTGTCCTTGTCTATGTCTACGACCTCACCTCGTCATCGTTGTTTGCTTATAACGTGAAACAGATGTTCCTCCAAAGATTCGTAATCGTAAAGATATGACGTCGCCTCTACTGTGTCGTACTGGTGCAGTGTGTGTCGTACAGGTTTTAGTTTATGTTTACTTCTGGTTTTTTCTCCTTACTATTACATAAAAAAATATATAAGGAAGTGATTTCTTTCTTTTATTTGAATGTGTAGAGATGAGTGAATATCTTTGAGTACTGTTGGCAGGTGTTTACAGTATGTATGTTGGTTGAGTGATCCACGACCAACGGATAAATATATGTTTATTTCCGTGCGCATCTGAAGTGTCCATAGTGAAATACGTATCAAACATTCATCAAAACTGAGGATGTTTGAAATTTAACTTCATAAATATCCCGCAGTTGACAGCTTACGAATTGGTATAGAATTTGGTGATTGAAATTGCATTTAGGACTATCGCCATTATCGCGTTTATCGATAAGTTGATTAGATTATACATATTATGTTTTGGCGCTTTCTGGCAGTAATCAAAATATACGTGAAGCTTTATATTTATGTGTATAGGAATACCATAGAATCTCTTTTACCCGACTACGCAGTAAAAGTGGTGTTGTTAGTCTATGAATATATGCCTATGTTAATCCAGAACAGATGATCATACGCAAAAAAAGGAAAAGGAGAAACTAATAAGATGTTAGCTACTGTAACGTTACAGTAAACCTGAATTTTATAATTTAATAAAAATGCATTTCCAAAAAACATTGTCGAGGAAATAAAAAGCTTGATGAGCACTTACTCATTAAGCTTTTTCTTGATATAAAACACGTTTTATATAATTAATTGTTCTCAACTAAAAATGAAGGCTATCAAATATTGTTTGCCTAAATAAGTGAGACGTGAGTAGGGTTGCCAGGTCGTCAAACCTAATAGCCAGACAGACCAGCCAGTTTGGCCGACTTTGGCCGGAAATTTGGGTAAAAAGACCGGACACCCTACATTATTGAAGATTTTGTGTCTCGGTATTAATAGGTGCGACAAAAACGCTCGGCGCTCGCTCGTTTGCGAAATGTAAAAAGTGAAACTACCAAAAGCCGGATACCGTTTATTTTGGCCGGACACGTAATCAAAAAGCCTTACTATGACCGGCTTTATCCGGATGCCTGGCAACGCTAGGCGTGAGAAAAGTTGTTTGGTTTTAGTTCCCAAGTTGGAAAACTTTAGACAGTGTTCACAACCTAAAACTTAATTGCTTGTTAATTGCGCCTCATACAATTAACAATTGATCAAAGTTTTATTCTAGGACCCGCATTGAATAAATAATTAATTAATTGTTAATATTTAATTTGACCATAGATATCTGTTTTAAGAGACGTAGGGCGTGGGTTCGATTCCCACCCAGGACAAGGATTTTGTGGTATGAACAAAAATGTTTGTATGTCTGTATCTATGTCTGGGTGTTCTGTATGTTTTATAAGTATGTATTTACGAAAAAATAGTTAAGTATTCTATCGGTTATCCGACTTCCATAAGTTCCATAGTACAAGCTTTGCTTAGTTTGGGGTCAGATGGCGTTGTGTGTAATGTCCTACGATATTTATATGTATATTTAAGTGTTTCCAACCTATGTATATCTAATACATAGGTTCTGTTTTACTCGTTGGTGAAGTTGTGATTAATGAAGATACTATTTCGACGAATCGTCAATAAAAGTTCTTTTGGACTAATATTCTATTCGTGCTGTTATAAAACGAGTTGGTTACCACCAGCATCAGCGTATCCGATCTTTATTAAGTAATTACTAGGACGATAAATACGCTATGCATTTAAGTAATGACATTAAAATAACCGTGTTCATTGCGTGATGGTGCCTTATCACGTAGGTATATCATGAGAAAATTGCATGTCCAAAACATTATCACTTTATAATTGGGGGCTACGTGTAGGTATCGCGAATCGCGACTTTATGCAAATTGAGACACTATTTCTAACCCTTTTGTTCTCTGTACTTTTTTCTGTTCATGGTGTGCACTATAAAGAGTCCTATCTATTTATCTATCTATACGTTAGCCTTTCGATATATGTATGACTTGTATCAATGTCGTTGAACGATGGTCGATCTACTAAAATTACGTGAATTTGCGTTGGTTGAATTTGAATTGTTGCCAAAGTTTTCACGTCTTTTATTTTAGTTAGGGTCTTTTCTTTTAATGTTTTACACGCTAGGTGTTTGACCACTGCTCACCTGATGTTAAGTAACGGTTTGGTCGAAGATGATAAACATAACGTTAGAAGCTTGGCGGCAGATTTTCAACTGGAAGGTGGTTGCTAGCCAGTCGAGTACCTACCAGAAAGTAGGTACTCCACCATCATGCTATGGTTTCCTCACGATGTTTGTCCTCACCGGCAGCTCAAGCTCATTGTTCGGGTTTGAACCCATGCCCTTTAGCGTGCGAACCGGCCAAGCTAACCACTGGGCTATCATCGCTACAAATCATGACCTTCCGATTTGACAATTTTAATAGTGAAAGACTTCAAGATTCTCCGTGAATGCCTAACATTGAAAATAAATTAATGGAAATATTTGCCTGAGAAGACAATAAAAACTGTTGTACCAGTAGGCGTGTAAATGTTCTAACTTATCTGCAAAAAAAATATCATCATTATGAGATCATATTTTTCCACATTTTTATTCGCACAGCGAGGATTTGCAATTCTTCGCCGGAATCTGTGTATCCTGAAAAGTACAATACGTGTGTCTTCAAATCTAGAGTAAACAGATTCCTTCTAGGTAAGCTATTGTAAACCATTCATAATAATGAAAAAGAAGAAAAATAACCGGGCTTAACGTGAGTTTTATCTTAAGAAACTGTTGAAAATGGGAAGACTCATCTATAAAATGACGTAAACATCAACAAGATAATGAATAATGAATGACTGACCTATATTTACATTATCACAATATTGTAATATGTTTATCATCAAAATTATGATAATGTTAATCTTTAGATATGGAGTTCATTGGCGCCGTCTTGTCTGCTACATCTATTAAAAGTTAGAACATTGATTAGAGCCCATTCAACTAGAAAAGTTTATCTAGGATTGGCTTAATGAATTCGTCGATAAAATTGTTAGCTACCTACACATAAAAGTACTCTGTAATATTACAAGCTTTCACCTTTACGAAGGTGACTTGACGTCCTTTCGTGGTTATTTTAATACACTTATAATTATTTTAAAGTTATAAAAAACACCAATCACAACAAATGCTTCTAGAATAGTTCTAATACACCTTCATGAGTACGACTGGTACAAGTCGAACGTAGCCGCTTGCCTAAATAAAAATACTCTTGAATTATAAGGGATGTTGAAATAATAAAAAAGTATAAGAAGACAATGATTCAAAACCATAGACTTTGTATTTAAATTATTAAGACCAGGTTCTTAATACTGTGACTTGGTGGCAGATCTCCTGAGGAGGTCATCTAGGAACCACCGCAGTATCAAGACATTCTGCCGCCAAGCATTACTGTGTTCTAGTTTGAAAAATACTGTAGCTAGCGGAATTACAAGGTCATTGAGAATAACCATCAAATGTCTCAAAGTAATGAGCGACTAAGTAGCGATGCCCTTAACTTATTCTGTAACTCTACGTTCCGAGTACCGCTGCAATGCTGCATTCAGTATAAAAATTATTCTATATGTTAATCCAGGTCATAAACTATATGTGTACCAAATTTCATAGAAATCCGTTTAGTAGTTTTTGCGTGAAGATAAAGATAAAGATAAAGAAATATTTATTTGCATAAACATGAGTGGTTGCATAGTACTGATCTTATATTACCGAAGTCTCATCATGTTCTTGCCTCAATGGGCGTACAAATGTTGTCATAGCTTTTCTTTTTTTTTTTTTTTTAATAGTTCAATTTATGTACTTTAATGTCAAAAGAAAAAGTGAAAGAGTAACAAACATCCATCCATCCTCACAAACTTTCACATTTAATCAATTCGTAGGATAGTAGGAGTAGGATGACTAACAGTATAAGTTATCGTTATTTTGAAAATAAAATAAACCCTCTATTGCTGTCTGGGGCGAAGTATAAACAAACTGGAACAAATTCTAAATGTTACTCTGGCATTTCGGTCATAATAGCAGATAATAGCGGTGGTGAACATCAACACACACTTCTGTATATATCATCATTTGATCGTTTTATGCATCTACGATCTATGTGGCGAAAGTATAAATATATCATGGAGCCCAATTCGCCCAGTTTGTATCACTAGCTCAAATGAATTTTATCGGTAAATGGCAGTATTATATGTTACACAAAGATTTAAAAACATTTTCTATACCTTTGCCTCTATATACTACAAGTTTCGATTCAAAATATTTCCTGTTACACTCGCTGTATAAAAGTTTAAATAAACATTTTACCGCAGCTAATTCTAGGCTGAAAGTTAGTTCAAGGTCAGAATAAAGTGTAACATGAATAATATCAATAGTTTCATGAAAATTTGCCCCATTTTCGCCTGCTGTCTGGGAGGCGACAAATGTCGAAAAACTTTGCGTCAATGTATAGGTATAATACATACATATTTGCTATTCTATAATATAGGCCGCAGTCTGTGCCGCACGGCCTGTGATTTATAGTGTCTGACTTTAGCTTTATTAAGTTACCATAAATAGATATTTTCTTTTGTGTTTGGTATATTTCTAGCAAGTACCTTTAGTGCCGAAGCTGGTAACGAAGCACACCTTTTCAAATAAACATCGGAAAATCCTTCCTGAGGCAAAATTGTATTACATAGCATAATATGGTATCTTATATATTTGTGTATAACCATAGAAAATCTCAATGTAATGAGCGTCAAAGCAGCGATGCCCCGGACTTTGATTTGTTACTTAAAGTTCTGTATATCGCTGCAATGGTATATCTATCTATCAATGATACGGGGCCCGCGGGCTACAGAAGCCCCTAACGAGTGTAAACAAAAATTAGTAAAGTGTTATCCACAATGTCACTGAATCTCGTGCTTTCCGGGGGAAAAAACATATGAAAAAACTGTCATACGATCAACTGTCCATATAATCAATAAATATTTATTTTAATTTAATGCAAGCATTTTTGTTTCTTTTGTGAGTAATGTTTACCCTTCATTTGGACCCCCAACTAATTTTGATACAGGCCCACTCCAAGACACGCTACGCCACTGGTAGAGTCTACCTTTTGCCTTTGTCATTTTGTTTAATTATTTATCTTTTTCTATTTCAGGTATAGCATTACGTCCATTCGGTCTGTCGTTAATATACCTGCTGCTGTTTTTATTGTCTCCACTGGCTCAAGTGCCTGATAATCGGACATTTAACGGTGAGTTAAAAGTTTATTTTAAAAACCGCAATCAGTCTAATAATAAATAATTGGTGGCTTCAAAAAATCGACGTTATTGTAAATACGCTTACATTTATAGTCAACTAGCTGCGCCCCGCGGTGTTACCCGGTGTTCCCACGTGAACCCTACTTTTTTCAGGATGAAAAGTAGCCTATGTGTTAATCTAGGGTCTCAGCTACCTCAATACCAAATTTCATCAAAATCCGTTCAGTAGTTTTTACGTGAAAGAATAACAAACATCCATCCAACCATCCAAACTTTCACATTTATAATATTAGTGTGATTATATAAACACAATTGCAACGTGTGATTGCTGCAAGTTTCAGTAAAGTGTGCTGAAATCAACGTTATTGCCCTTTTTTGAGGTCGGGCCTTATCACCTGGGCCTTATTACATTGCGCTAAAACTCGTGTTGATTTTATAACACACGTTGAGGTGTAAAAATTAACACGCCATTATCTCGCTTACAAATGTCAATAATTTTTAGATATCAATCAATTGAATTGCTGAGAGTAATATTATTAATAAACAATCAGTTAAAGTATATTTTTTTAGGAACAAGACTTTATGCATAAAAAAGAGCAAAAATCTCCTTTTTAGTTGTGTGAGACTTTTGCCCAGACTAAGATCAGTAAAGATTCGGAAAAAACGAGTTTTACTTGCTCTTATAAATAATAAAAGAAACATTGGAGAATATTTTACAAAGCAGCATCTAACTCCAAACTAAGCAACCACCACCACCACCAAGTTGAAAATCTGCCGCCAAGCATCTAACGGTGTGTTCCGGCAGCCTCACTTGAGAGCCAGTTGCATTCCAGGCTAGGTGTGCTTTACCATCTTCGGCCACACCTTCACTTGACATCAGGTGAGCTGTGGTCAAACACCTAGCCTGTCAACCATTAAAAAAAAAAAAAAAAGCAAAGCTTGTATCGGAACCAGACAGCTGCCGGAATAATTACTTATGTGCTTTTGTAATTACTGAGTGGGAATCGAACTCATCTTAGCTCTCGAAGCAGAACTACAACGAATGAACTTGTGGATTATAATTTTTCATAACTATTAATAGGTGATTTTATATCATCAAAAATGTAGATAGGTGAGTGAGATAAGCAATGCATTACTTTCTGGCCTTCCTATCCTAAACTCAAAGTTGTATTATTTACTTAATATACACTACTTGCTACTTATGTACTTACGAATCATCTAATTTTAGTGTTTTTACAAGTTATCCTTCCTTATTAATTATAATTCTAACCAATGTAATAAAATCAGGAGTGTAACTGTCAGTCTGTGTTTATCCGACAACATAAAAACGACGGGTCATGATTTTAGCAGTCTGTATGCATATTAATTTGTTCTATCGTACCTATCTCCTAAACAACAATTTATATTTTAATAAATAGAAGCGTTTTAGCTTTTCGCGTGTTATAGAAACTCTCGTCTTTTCGTGTTCTTGGATTATGCAAATAAAGAGCCCACAAGTGAAACATTCCCAGTTATTTTTTATGTCTGTGAGAGGGTGCTTACGACGCCGCGCCGTTGCCTAATCCCCCTTTACGATTGTCCGGGGCACCTTGCCGGGCTCTATATTGTTATCGTTTCTAGCAAGCCCAAATAGACGCAATTTCGTTTTATTGCTATGAATCTATTTTATTAGTAGCTTTTTAGACACGGGCTGAGACCTTTGCAGCGTTTGACCGATTGCACTTACATTTTATTATATACTTAGTTGTTTTTACATGATATTAAGATCAAACCAACTTAGCAAAGGTTATCGTCTAACAAATATACTAACATCCAAACAAAAGATAATTTGTACCCGTAAGCTCTGAAACTTTCCTCGATCGGTATTACCATAGAGTCCACATTTTACACAAGAAATGACAACTATAATATTAAAAAAATATTCTAGACAACCCTTCTTTTTGGCTTTAGTAGTTTGGCAAGAAGGTTTTTATCAAACCCCAGTTTGATCCATCGATCTACAATTTCTAACGCGATCCTGAGGATATATGTATAAAACTTTTTTAGAGTGAGCTTTTCCTGTAATGTTTCAGGATGGCGAGGCAAGTTTCTAATGTTGACGATGGTAGTATCCTGGCTGCTTCTGCTGGCTCATACGGCGTGGCACAGCGTGCTGGCCGGCTTCGCACCCTACGGTTCTCTTCTCCAGGATTATCCCATAATCCAGGACATTGGTCTCAATCTGGGTCTCGTAACCTACTCGGAAATAGATTCGGTCATGGCCGTCCATTATTTGGCACCTGAGGTAATATATACTAAAATATACAGACAGAATGAAATATGAAAAGAACCTAATGAATTTGGCTACTCTAATCGCTCTCGTTATTTACAGCTAGTGATGACAGCACTATCGTCGTCCGTGTATTTAATAGTCAAGAAAGTCTGCGCGATGGAGGCATCTAATTTACAGAAGAAGGATACCAAACACCAACAGTATCCTAAGTTTGTTAGCACAGGTACCACCAACATACAATACAATGCAATGCAATACAAAACATATTTTATTGATAATACCAAAGCTATGTCATATTCCAATTCATGTCAAAAATAACATTAAAAATGTCAAATATCAATTCAATGTAATGTCATAAAGGTGGTTCGTTTTCCTTACAAATAATTTTTTGCCATTTACGGATAAATGGAGCATAATTTTACAGTGAAATCACAGCTACTGGCATTTATTTTGGTCTTTATTTACGGTAAATCACAATTGCTTGAATAAAACGTTTAAGAGTTATGTTTAAAATATTGATTGATTACCATCTCCTTGATATAAATGTAAATGGAATTATAAAAATGATTATACTTAAATTGTAAATCAAAATTGGTTCTTACAAATTTACAAAGTGTTTAATTAATTCAGAGTAATTTTCTTTCATTAAATACGAGTTAAACTTCGTCTTCAAAAAAGCTTAGGCTAGCATAGTTATAACTGAACTTTATTAAGCACAACCTGTCTTGTACGAAGCAAAGATTGTGTTTCGTAAAAATGTCTTGATTTCACAAAAGCAATTGTCATTATAGAAACAGTTACGCAATTATACACATATTTATACTGATGGCATGACATGAACCGCGATATATCTCTCTCTAACTCTGAAAAAAATAAACAGAATGATATTAGTACACATTTCACGCAGCGCCATCTAGCTTCAAATAACACAAAGTTTGTTTTTGCTTGCTTTTGTTTTGCTAAAACAAAAAAAAAAGAATGTTGATTATTGTATTTTCAGGAAAATACCTGTGTCTATTCCTGATAATGTTCTCCGGTGTAATGCGGCCGAGCGTGACGTCAGGCATCTACTTTCTCGTGTTCATGGGCGCCGCTACCGCTTGGGCCGTGGGTCGCCCGCTGGAGAAAGGGTTCGCAGTCATCGGCCGCTGCATCATGGCCATAATGGCTGTACATATATTTGGGCTGCTCGTTTACCAGTGTTCGTGGCTGATTGAGCTCTACCCTCCTGATATGGACATGGCTAGGTAATCTCAGCATCCGTACTGATTACAGTTTCTTGAGCATTAATTTAATCCATTATTAATTACCAATACGAACGAAATTGTAGAATTTTGTTACGATGATAGCTCCGTGGTTAGCGCGGACGGTTTATTTCATATTTTGAGCATATTTTTCAAAGTCATCTATCTATCGTTTTCCCCGAGTAAACATGAGCCTACTGAGACGGCCGTCTAATTGCATGTTATCATGCTATGATTCACGGATTTATGTATATTCAACTTGTTGACACAAAGATGATAATTTAAGACCGATAATATTTAAGTAAGCACATATTTGCACTGTGGCGTACTAATTGAACAACGATGTTTACAGATATTTCGGCTTGACGAAACTGGTCATATTGAATGCCACGAGTCCTACAAGCTTCATATACGAAGTGTCAGACGATCACATGTGGGCTACCCTAGCGAGTCCGCTCGTTATACTTGTGACGTATTACATTCTCGCTATAGAATCTCGAGAACTATTCAAGCCTAAGGTACGAACTACACACGTCTCTATCTGAACGCAAACAATCGATAACTTTTTATGACTAACCTTGAAGTACGGATCGTAAGCTTTTTTAAAAATATTTTTCTATTGGATACGCATTAGTGAATTAACCCTGATTATTAATGCCTTCGCCACTTCCATGCCGGTCTGCTGTCTTAGTCCCACCACACGTTAATTAGTGCTAATTTGAAGCGCTGAAAGTAGGTTAATGCTAGTTAAAGCAAACATCATATTTTCACGTCTTGCTATAATCACGGCTGCGATGAATACAGTGTTTGATTTAACCGATGCTTCGGGGTCCGAACACGTTTAACGTGTTCAACTAACCTAAAGCTCTGCACGTGTTATGAAACTTCTTTTTACCTATATCCCTAACATAATATAGTCTGATGTATATGGCAAATCATACTTACAATTAAAAAAGAGCGTAAAACAGTCGTGCTGATGCTGCTTCGGGCATTGATTAAATCCGAAAACCCTGTATTAGTCGGCGATTCAAATGATGACTTGTATTGGATTTTCTCTTGTGCTGTCAAATTGGGAATATAGCCGAAAAAAAAGAGCGCCCTAACCGGTATAGAAGCGGGCAAGTTGAACGGGTCACTGGTGCGAGGCGTGTCGTTCCACCGTGGCAGCCGGCACGCCGTCAAAGACAAGTGGATGACCGCCACTAAGAAAGTCCGAGTAAGCTTGTGCTACACCATGCTCTATATCACCGTAGATCATGCCAAAGTAGCTCTAGTTTCTGTCGTGTAATAAAACTGAAAAAAAACCATACGTAGACAGGCGCGCTTAATGTGTGGGTGCGTACGTAATTTACGTACGCACGTGCGTGCGTGCTTTAAATTTATCTCTTTTACAACTACGGATAATACATCGTATGATATAGTTTGACGTGGATAATTGTATGGTACATTTTTGTATCAAAACAAACAATATTGTGCGAGTGTCTAATTTGTATACCCGCATACTTTGTAAATTATTCATCTGTTCTCAAAATACGAGTGTTAACAGTTTCGTAATTGTATCAAACAAACTAAAAGTGAAACATAAATAACTGAATGTGTATTTAAAACATCGGTGATTTGAACGCTAAACGAATGTTTCGTGTCGGTAAATTGTTTTGTTACACGACTCACATATTATGTAGTTATACACGTAGAGCTCGAATTGTTTAGTTTTATGAATATTACGACACACTTTCAATTCTACTTGCCATAGAACTTTGACGATACTTCTGTAGGCTTTTGTAGAAATAGTTCATCACTTTTTCATTGTATTTATCGTAATCTTGAAACTAACACTGATCACTTTCTTTCTTAGGCTGCGTTCTAAGACATTGTCGGACGACCCTAGACATATTCGCGTTCTAAGACCTTAGGAGGATTGCCCGACGATAGTTTTCGAACGTAACCCCATGTAAATAGTAGATACGTCATTTTATAGACAAATAGATGTTTACAAACTCATACGATAATCTGGTGTGTAAAATATTTTTGGATTTTTCGCTACACTCATTCATATTTCTAAAACTTTATCAAATTATAGTACGTACACTATACAAGGTTATAAGATTGGGATGAACTAAGCCAAAAAGAGATAACTATACCTATCAACAACCAATTCTGAAATTTTATAGATATATAGGCTGTTGTTGTCTGACACTGAATAATGTCATTGACCTTCAACAAAATGTATGGAGCTGCTAATTTTGATGCAATTTCAGTGTTGGTTACATACAAATACAAACCTTTTATTGGTAACACCAAAGTTATAGGTCATTTTGCCATTCATATTTAAAAATTTCAAAATCATTACATATGTCAACGCAATGAAAATGTCAATGAAATAATATGTCAAATGTAAAATATTATGTCAATATGATTAAATGTCAAAAAAAAATATAATTACTTCCTAGTAATTTAGTGATCTCTTATTTTTAAATAATCATCAAAGTCATAAAACAAGGTCTCTTGAAGCCAAGATTAGTTTGCTTATATAGTAAAAGTTATTTATTGGGATTAGTACAATCCCTCTTTTGGGTTTGTACATCCTAAACTTGTAACCTTGTATACTTTCACACATCACCGACTCTCTTTGAGTAGTCATTGAGTTTGACATGCATCTTGTAAAGTAACAAATAAATGACCAGGCACTGAAGTAAAGGCATGTCTCAATTTGTGCTAACCTGTAAATGTCGCATTAGATTATGGATTTCTTAAACGGTCTGTTATATTTTCAAAATTATTGTTATTGATTTTATTTTGCAACCCGCTTTCGTTCTTTTATAGGTTGCATATTCATACATAAATTCCAAAGCACTCCGTGGGAACACCGGTGAGACTGTCCCCGTAGGTATTTTTGTACATTTTACTTGTTTATGTATAAATACATGCTGAAAATGCTTTCAGTGGATTAAATTCAGAGCAGGAATATATTTGCAAATGTCTTTACTTTTCGTAAAAACATTATAAAACGGATTATAAATAATATAATCTGTAAAAAACATCCTGACAAATATATCTTGCTATGAGTTACGAAATTATGAAATATGATGGGAAAAGCCTTCAATGCTTGGGTCGATTCGCTCATTCATACTTGCTACCCAAAACTTGACAATTTTGAATTTCTTAATTTGTTTTTCGTGCTTACTGAATAGATTTCAAAATTGTGTAAAGGGCTGAGGGTAGGTAAAAACGTTAGTATAACACGCGTGTCACGTTAATCATTAATATTTCATATATGTATGTCCGTGTTTGGTATTTGCACAGTTTATGTTTATGCATCGTGTCATTAGTTATGTTTGCTTATTTGTGCCACAAAACGGTAAGTGTGTTTTATTTACTTACATTTGCAGGTATATTACTATTTGTCTCTATTGTTAAAAAGGAGAATACCGATTTTCATATTTTTTTAAATAACATTGCATTTTTTGTTTCTGAAAATAATATTTAAAAAAAAACTTTATTAAACAAAGATGTAATGTACTTTTTTTGGTTATTGTAAAGATTTCCAAGGTATAATAAATCATCAACAAATCTAAATTGCAAATTATTACTTCTAAAAATATTGCACCATATTCCAACTATACATTTTTCTGTTCTCATTTTGTTTTTTTATAATGTGATTTGCTCACGTCGTCAATGGACTGTGTATCGGCAGCAAGAGAATTCGATTTGTTTTTCCTTACTTCAAAAAATACAAATAACTGTGAACTTAAAGTTGGTTTTCATTGGTCTTATACAAGCTTAATTTGGCTACATAAATTATTGTCATTTGGTAAATATACGTAAGTGTAAATATACTTTATCGTTTTGAGTTTAAGATTTCAATTCGTATGTTTGAATATATTAAACCGTTTGTAGCTTATGCGCAACGTGAGCCCTGCTAAGAGATGGTCAAGCGTCCGCTCGGCCTCAATCGGGAGACATTTGCATCAGGACTCTACGGGCTCGGTTGTTGTGCCAGATGAAGGTAAATACTTTTTTTTTTACTTATACAGCACTAGCTCACACCCGCGACTTCGCGTTAGAATTAGTTTCAGAGAGAAATTAAACATGTAAGAATGTCGTGAATCTGACATGTCAATCTGATAATTGTCAAACTGACATCTGTCATTCTAACATTTTTTTGTGAATGCATGTTTTGATTTGAATTACTTCAAGCTTCTAGAGATCTTTAGCCTTATTATCGTCTTTTTCCATTTATATTTGGGACGGCCGACGAGCCTTTTGGCCTTCGACAGCCCGAGATAGCCGTATCGGTTATACGCCCAAAATGTCTACAAACCATTTTAGCATTGCTTTATTAGTAATGTCGATTTTGATTTTAAGTTTACTTTTAACTGTGAATAGGTAGTACCAGCTTGTTTTTAAAAAGTGCTGAAAAATGTATAAACCATTTAAAAAAAAGGTAGAAGTGATTAGATGAACTACATGATCTCCTGACGTTAAGAGATGATGCCTGCGCAACGGCATTGCAACGGTATAGTACTTTGAGTAATAATACAAAAGTTCAGGGCATCGCAGCTTTGGCGCTCATTACTTTGATATGATTGAGACATTCGATGGTTATTCTCAATAATTATTCCCTGTATTTCCTTTAGCTGCAGTACCCTTCAAACCGGAATGCAGTAATGTTTACAGATTACTTTATTCTAACTATACTATTACCACCTAGCAGCGTATCTCTTCACTTCATTTACTTGTTGGTAAAATTTGATATTGAGACTAATTAGGAAATATGCTTTATACCATACAATAGGTACGTCTCGTGCCTTATCATATCATAAACACATTTTTGTAGATGACACATTAATGGAAGAAGAAGACGAACAGCCATCTCTAATCGATGACGTCATTGGAGCTGTATTTGAATTCTTCCAAGTTCTAATCAGGTATTTTTTTCATTGTTTATTGCTGGTAGTAGTTTCTTTCGTTATCTTACAGGTTTACAAGAACTCTTTTTTCTGGGGTAAAATAATGTCGTATTTATAATATTATAAAGGCATAAGTATGTATGTTACTACTTCTTCAGGCTGTAATGCCTAGACGGATTTGGATAAAATTTGCAATCTTTAATTTTTTTTCATTAACACATAGGCTTTTGTCCCGGAAAACGCTGGGCATAGTTAGTATGTAAATATAAGGTGGAAGCTAAGCTCACAAGTTTGCACTGAAATCCGTTTAGTAGTTAAAGAATTGATTGTATATGATCACAATATGTACACAATCAAATATAAATCAAAACACGGGCACAATCTCATACAATGTGCACAAACTTTTATGTGTATACTATTTTCATTAATTACTGTGTACAACTTTTTTCAATAAAACATCAAATTTTATTTGACTGTCTCGATGTTTTAGTACGTTATTTTAGCGTGAAATCGTCAATTCAGGCTTATGAGATTCCTTTTTTATTCCACTAATACTATACATGTGAAAGTTAGGATAGATGGATGGATGAATAGATGGATTTTTGATACTCTTTCACGCAAAAACTACTGAACGGATTTGGATGAAATTTGGTATGAAGGTAGTTGACACCCTGGATTAACACATAGGCTACTTTTTATCCCGAAAACATGTAGCGGGTAACACCGCGGGGCTCAGCTAGTACTATAATAAATCTCTTTAAAAATTGAATGATTCCCGCTTTAAAACAATCGTATATATTTTCAGGTCATCATATATAGCGACGACGATCACGATGATGGCTTGGAGCATAATGTTCCACTCATGGCTTACATTTGTGCTGCTAATGTGGGCGAACATAGTGTGGCTTTGTCACGATCAGCGATCTTTCATGCTCAAGACTAGCCCTATACTCGTATGCTACGCAATGTTATTACTTCTCGCGCAGTATATATACGGAATGAACCTTTACGAGTACGAACTGCCCTCTAATGTAACGGTAAGTCCCGATAGTGATACTTTTGACTAAAGGTGCCACCGCCATATTCAATGACATGATAGCTTGTTGACTAATGGTACCGATGCATCCCTCACGCCAAACATTAAATTTGTACAATGTACAGTCCTGGAATGATACCTGTGATACTTTTTTTCCTTCATAATTCATTTATTTGCGCTATGCGTAAGTAAATGTAAACAAATAATGAGCAAAGAAATACCACAGACTACCTTTCGGCATGCAAAATAATTTATCTTGACATTTAAAATAAATGACAGAAGGTACAAGACTAAAACTAACTACTACTTGTATAGTCCATGCTCGCGAAACTCCGCGTAAGTACTGTCAATTGGTTGTTGTCTTTGAAATAAAGTTCTGTGTATCGCTGCAACGTTCATGGGCATGCATTATCTCTTGTTACCAGGAGAAAGTCTCGTTCGTCTCATTACATTTACATTTAAAAAAAAAATACAAAATATCGATTATGTCTATGTGAACCTATATTAGAGCGATACACAGTTTATTCTACGGTAATCTAAACACTAATAGAAAAGGCGATGAGATTAGAAAGTCGTTAAAAGTACTCATTTATATTGTTTTACGTTGCTTACATGATTTAGTACTTTCTTGTGTGTTGTTGTGGGTAGGTAGACATACAATACAATGTTTTATTTATAACACCAAAGTTACTAGACATATATGTATTACAAGCAAGCATATTGCGAACTTGTCTCATTTGAAGACTGTTTTTATTTATTTGCAACTCAAAATGCTGAGTTCGAATAAATCATTTAAGTTTTTGGACTTAATCACATTTACTAAGACCAACAGCAAGAATAATGCTAATGCTGGAAAGAACAGAGGGACAGTTTATATAAACAGGGATCAGAAATAGCAACGCCTTCTCTGATGCTGCTCTTTTTTTCACAAACGCAAAAAGCACTCACTCCGCACTTAGTTTTAAAGTAAAAACCCAAACTGAATTATGTTATTGGAGTACGATTAACGGCTAAGACTAAACTAACCCGAAGTAATCTCATTGTACTCTTGGAGCAATTTTACTTTTTGAGATCGACTCTGAATCTGAAAATAATCATCAATTGATCAATGAACACGTGTCTTTGTGTGTCTGGAAGTAAACCGAGCTAAGATAGGGCTGTCCCGACCGAAGGGGGGCAGTTTTCAAGTTGTACAGTGATATGATAGTAAAGAGTAACATAAGTAATATGTGTGTCATTGTTCTGGTTAGGAAGTAAACCTAGCCCAGATAGGGTTGTCTCGGCCGGCCGGTGAACCGTGCGTGCCGCTGCTGATCAAGTCGCTGTTCACGTGCATGTTTTGGGTGACGCTACGTCAGCGCGTGCAGGAGATCCGTCAGCGGCGCCGCTCCGCCGTCATCACTGACATGGCGGCGCCTCTGCAGCTCACCGTTTCTACCGCCGCTAGCGGTCAGTAATTTTTTTTTTAATTTTTACTTTGTTTTGACATCGCATTTCGTGCATTCTGCCAGAATGAAGTATTAAAATCATTTTAAAATGTTTTATTTAATGAGTCATTA
The DNA here is from genome assembly GCA_905404145.2 of Biston betularia. Lineage (NCBI taxonomy): Eukaryota > Metazoa > Arthropoda > Insecta > Lepidoptera > Geometridae > Biston > Biston betularia. The sequence goes on from FR989863.1 coordinate 4,853,708, forward strand.
GTCACGGTGAAGGTCAGTTCATGCCATACTACAGCAGTGATGGCTTTAACCTTCAATGGTGTTTTAAAACACGACGAAAAGACATGATTCACCACATTTTTATTTTACTTATGCGAGATTACTTATGCTAAAGTATATCGGATACCACAACTATAGTTTCGGCCACATTCGGCCCTTATGATAGAGACAAAGTTGAGTACAACGACTGCGCGGCCTCATCTTGTTTCACCACATTATATCGCTCGCTTACAAAAGCGAATATTCTTAATCGAAATCTAACGCGTTAAAAAAATAATACAAATAACGACATGATTATTATGCGTTCCCGCCAAAACTCACATCTGTGTGACTTCACGCAACATACATATGATGTGAAACATATATTATGATGGAGCGATATGATGAATAGGGGTAATGGGGAGGTGGGGGCAACTACCTGCTATCAAGCAGGACATAGGTAAGCGCTCAATCAGAGTGTCAACAAATTTTACTTAATTTTTTCCCTTGTCTGCTCCTAGTGCTACTTGGTGATATGGTTTCTCACCAATATATATCGAAATAAAGTCATTATTTACTGTGCATATCCTTCGCTATTATAAACTTTACAGCTAAATAATTGACTTGGTTCTGACAGGTCTGGCAAACGGTAAAATCTAACAATTTTATTCACTTTTCTATCCCTTACAGCTAATTTCTGACTCTGCAAGCACTCTACTACTTGACTCAAATTATTATTTTTTCTATCAAAAAATACCGACATGACTAAAAATTAAATTTACCCTTTTCTTTCTGCACGTTGAATTGTATTCTTTCGAAGAGGCGTTGATTGCGTATGCTCCCATAAACCTGTGGACGCAAATGCTATCTAACATAACTTTAACAATTTGTTCACAATGATCTTCTTTTTTCTAGTATTATCCTTTGTATTAATCTACTTACAACCACCTACCACGATCATACTGCTGTTTAACAAATAACCAACGACTAAACCAGCTAAATCAAATTTGATGACTTTTTGTATGAAAATAGAACAAGAAAAACTTTTTTCTTAAAACAGTATGAGGTTCTGAAAAACAAGGTTTTAACCTTGTTTTTCTGGGTTTACTGGGTCGCAGCTAATGTAAAACAAATGTTTAAGTGATATTTGTTTTTCGCAGTAATTGAAGCTCAGCGCGAAGAGGAGAATCGTTCCCGACTTCTGCGCAAACTTGGCGATTGGCTCAAATCCGTGTGTGCGCGATACTGGATCTACGTGGTGGTTATAATGCTGTTCGTCATCGGAGTGTCGGGTGACCGCATGACGATATTCAAGATTATTTACATGTTCCTGTTCCTCACTTTCATACTAATGTTCCAGGTAAAGATGTCATGAGTTGTCACATTTGTTTACTTTTATAAAACGGCCAAAATCATTTGCAGATTTGAGCAGCTGTATATCAGTAACTCCAAAGCTGGCAACTTGGGTCACCAAAATACTGGCTAAAGCCTAGTTTAGGACCCGATGTATAACGCTATACAAATCATAAACAGTAAATTTAATATGTGAAAGTGTAAAATTGTTAACTATATATTTGGTAATAAATATCATATTTATTCTTATTCTTAACTATGGCTTGTAGATCTCGGCGATAAAGCCGCCCTTGTATAAATTAACTATTTTGTTTTTTAATTTTAAGTACAGAATGGGTGTCTTCAAATTCAGAGTAAATAGATTATATTATGTTTTAATTGAAGGTTGTACCTTTTCATTGAAAAGCTAATTTTATTATTTATCGTAGTAAATAAATCTACGTTTGGCCCTTAACTTGTTATATAGTACAAATTATGTCAGGTCTATACCTAAATGTCGTCACAGATATATATTTTTTTAATATTAATATCATTTTTACCAACAACTGGATATATGACTAAGCATAGATCTTTCTTATCACCATCACCATCAGGATAGCTTTTAATTATTTTTATTTTTTTAAATTTCAGACTAGTTGGTATTGGTGGCGACGTCTAATGTATGTGTTTTGGATAACCGTGATCATATATTCGATGATCAATCTCATTCTCATATATATTTATCAGTTCGACAATTTTTCATTGACAATAGAAAAGTATCTATTGATCAATCAAAAACTGTAAGTACATTAAATTAATATTCATATAAATTTAGCTAACGCAATGACTCGTAGTCGATCTTTGTTGCTCATACTAAGTTATTGTCCTATTAAGTCTAGCATATAGTCTCTCTATGTACATTTAACTGAATAAATTTTCGAAATTAAATTATTACGAAACAAACAGAGGTCGCGGAACTGCTCGATTTCGAACCGGCGTCGTTAGATGAAGTAGGCAAAATAATTGACAACCTTAACTCGAACACCAGCACGGGTTACGACGGTATCTCCTGCAAAGCTTTGAAATGCCTTAAAAATCTCATACTTGAAAAACTAACCACTTCCATTAATAATTGTCTTAAACAAGGTTACTTTCCTGATTCATTGAAAATAGCTAAGGTTACACCCATATTTAAGTCAGGCAAGAAAACTGATCCAGGAAATTATCGCCCCATTTCGGTACTCCCAATAATTTCAAAAATCTTTGAGAAAATTATTTACAATCGATTAGACAAATACCTAAAATCACTTAACTTTTTGTATAAGAAACAATATGGATTTAGATCCCAATCAAATACGCTTTCTGCTTGCATAGACTTAATAACTACTTTAAAAATTAAACTTGACAAAAAACAAGTAGGGCTTGGTATATTTATAGATTTAAAAAAAGCCTTTGATACAATTAGTCACAAATTACTTATCCACAAGCTACATGCCATTGGTATTAAAGAAAAGGCCTTAAAAATGATGCAATCTTATCTATCTAACAGATATCAAATAGTTAAAATTGGTAACACGACCAGTAATCAAGAACTCATAACGTATGGAGTCCCACAGGGTTCCATCATGGGCCCCTTGCTTTTCTTGATTTATATAAACAATATTAACGAACTCAACTTGGCAGCAGATACTACGTTGTATGCTGATGACACTTGCTTATTTTATTTTGGAAAAGACATAGTAACAGTATTTAAACAGGCACAATCAGATCTTGACATTTTAAACAATTGGTTTCAACATAATTTATTAACTATTAATACATCGAAAACGAATTACATGGTTTTTATGGCCAAAAATAAAAATATACAAAACTCGACACCACTATACATAAATAATGAACAGTTAAATAAAGTAGAATCTGAAAAATACCTAGGCCTCATTCTGGATAACAGACTCACTTGGAAACCACACATAAACCGAGTACGATCGAAGTTATCAGCCTTACTTGGCATTCTCCGGAATAATGTTCGTTGCTACCCTAAATCAATCCGATACCTCATATACAACTCTTTCGTTAAATCCCATCTGACTTACCTTATAGAAGTATGGGGGTCAGCATCCAAAACTAATCTTAAAAAATTGCAGAGAACTCAAAATAAAATAATAAAATTACTTTTCCACTTTAACTACCTAACTTCAACAAAAACAGTATATAGTAAAACAAAACTAATGACGATAAATCAACTATACCGCTATAACACTTGTATACTCGTTAGAAAAATATTAAAAAAAGACATCCATACATCTATAACTTTTGCCACAAAATCACAAGTTCAAACAAGACCTTCTAGATACCGCAACAATATTTGCTTACCATACATCCCAAGAACAAAAAGCTATGGTCTAAAAAATTTTACTTTTGAAGGCACTCAAATATATAATAAACTACCTGCTGATATAAAAGACATTCAATCACTTGCATTATTCAAAAAAAAATACTAAACACTTCATACTTAAGAAATTCACGGCTTAGTATAAATAATACAAAAATATATATGTATACATAATAATATGTTTATTTTGAACTATATATATGTACTTATAAAAAAAAAAAAAAAAACTTTAAACAATAGTAAAACTTACTTATTTTAGGTATTAAAACAATTTATTGAAACAAAAATAATAAATACAATATAAAAATACACAAACTAATACTTAAAAATACATCGGGAATATATAAGGAGATAGTTATAACAATATTGCCATCACTCACTAAGCCAACGCGATACGTAATAGAATCTCCTGTTTTGTTATTATTGCTAATAGCCTAACTCACTAGTTCACTACGGTGACAACAAATTTTCTGCCTACCCGCCACTGTTTGTTTCGTCTCGCTTGTATGTTTGCAATTCGTAAGAACCTACCCTAATTAAGGAAAAACATGTATTTTTCTCATATTTAAGTGAATATTATATTCTTTTTGAGAAAAATAAATATCTTAAACCACAAATTATTGCCTGAAAATATACATTGTTCAATTGAATTGCCTATATAGAGTGAGTGTGCTCAGAAATTGCGCAACGGAATTCTTATTAAATTCGCGCGGAATGATACTCTATGCCAGATCCTTAAAAAAAAAACACTGTGAGATTTGTAGCCCGTTTTGAACTATCGAAATTAACTTTAAATGCGTGTATTGTTATAAACGATATACGCGTTGTCGGTAAAGAATCTCATGTAAGTTAGAGAATTGAGAGCTTTGGTGGAAATTCCCCACGTACCTACTAAACGCTTCGATACCACATATTCTAGCGAGGATATGGAATTATCTGTCGAAGTTTTCTTCTTAATTTTTACTTTAATGAGTCAAATGTGACCCTCTCCTGGTGGTAAGAAATAACGTATGACCATGATGATTGCAGCGATACACAGAACTTTGAGTAGCAAATCAAAATCCACAGCATTGCTGCTTTGACACTCATTACTTTTACTTTTGATGATTGGTCTCAAAAGCCCTGTTATGCAAACTCTTCAAACTGCAACACAATAATATTTTACACACTACTGGTTGGTGGCAGAATATCTGGTACTGCGGTCGTACCTATCTAGACGACCTGCTAAGGAGATCTACCACCAAGTAGAAAATGTATTTCCAGTTAAGGACAATTTGGGTGTCTTGAAGAGGGTAAACTGCTGTCAGGTCAGCGTGTCCATCATAGACCGCATCACTACTTAACGCCCGGCAGGGTGTCATCAATCGCAATTTTTTTCAGTCAAGTCAATATTTTATCACTGATCGTTTTATTGTAAATTTATAGACGCTAAATAGTTTTTATTCAGTATTGTTGACTTTTGATTGTTGATTTTGTTTTTATTTCAGACAACATGATTTAGGTCTAGAACCATACCACCCGGCGGATTTATTTGTAAAACTGTTAACGCCAACCTGTTTTCTTATCATAACAATAATGCAAGTGCATTATTTCCATACAGACTTTATGGCATTGTCAGATCCCAGAACGAGGTAAATTATTTTCATTTAATTTATTTACTTTTGTAGCGATGATAGCTCTGTGGTTGGAGCAGAGGGTTCACACGCCGAAGCGCGTAGGACCAAACGCCATCAATAACCTTGAGCTGCCGGTGAAGGAAAACACTGTGAGGAAACCATAACACGGTGGTAGGGTACTCTCTAGTACTCAGCTGGCTAACTACTAAAGAATACACTTTCGCATTTATTATAATATTAGAAATGTAAAAATACAATTTTATAGAATCGATCTAGTTAATATTAAGCGAAATTATACCTTATTACATGTGTTTCAGATTTATGTTTTGACCATTTCATATTTCGTTACAGGACAAATAGTTTGGCAAGAGATCATGATTCAAGTAGACCTAGTCAAGTCGGGGTGTCTACTATGCGAGATGACGTAAGTTTACTAATTGCTACTTAAAGAACAGAATACAAATAATTACTATCATAAGTACATAAGTACATCAAAAACTACTGAACGGATGAAATTTGGTATGGAGGTGGCTGAGACCCTGGAATAACACAGGCTACTTTTTATTCCGAAAACATGTAGCGAGTAACACTGCGGGGCGCAGCTAGTACTATAATAAAGTTAACCTTCTAATCTAAACGGTCGCTATTATGCTTTTTGTAGCGATGATAGTTCAGTAGTTAGCGTTGTCGGCTCACACGTTGAAGGGCGTGGGTTCAAACGCCAACGAGCTTGAGCTCTCAGTGAAGCAAATCATCGTGAGGAAACCATAGCATGGTGATAGGGTATTTTCTAGTACTCTGCTGGCTAGCTACCACCCTCGAGTTGAAAATCTGCCGCCAAGCATCTGACGGTGTATTCCGGTAGCCTCGCTTGAGAGCAAGTTTTATTTCAGGCGAAGTGTGCTTCACTATCTTTGAACACACCGTCACTTAACATCAGGTAAGCTGTGGTCAAACACCTAACCTGTCAACCATACAAAATCTCACTCGCTCACGAGCCGTGGTCGGCTTATGGTGAAGTTTATTGTGCAGTTATAGAACAGTATAGGATAGAAAAAAATATGTTTGTTGTCCAGTTGCCTCAGCTACCGATGGAAGGCGAGGTCCCGCCGTCGTCGCCTACAGAACGAGCCGATTCGGATATCTTACAGAGTCATGTGGTAAACCGCGAGCAAAGCTACGTGGAACTACCCTCTGTTAAACAAAGGTGACTCGAACGTAAAGCTCGTTGAATGGCTACTCAATTATTTTTCTTTATTCATTACATAGCATTGTGCTCATTCTGCCAATATCAAGTAGTTAACATTTTCAAGTGTCTCATGATAAAATAAGTTTTAGTCACCGTCATAGTCGCATAAAGTACTAGGTGGTAGATCCCTTTTGCAAGAGGTCACCTAAGTAGATGTTTTGCCTTCAAGTAGTAGTGTGTAAACATCACTGCGTTCCAATTTGAAGGGTATTGCGGCTAACGAAGTTACAGAACTAATGGCTAATTCTTAAATGCTTCTGTCCATACAGAAGATCAATGGATCCTACAGTGACCGACCATAAAAAAAGGAATCACCAAATCTATGAATATTGGAAAAAGACCTTTTTGAGGCTTAAAGCAGTTGTCTACGAATGGACGGATAAGATATTTATTTACCTGGACATATACCTCGTCAAAGTCATATTTGTAGCGCTGATGCTGCTCTGTTGCTTGAACGTGAGTATTTTTCTTTCTACATTATGTAACTAAGTAATTAAAAAAAGTCTTAAAATATACTATTATATATATATATATTGACAGCCCTGTTGGCTCATTGGTAGCATGTCTGCTTCAAGAGCTGTAGGGCGTGGGTTCGATTCCCACCCAGGACAAGCATTTTGTGATATAAAACAAATGTTTGTTCTGTGTCTGGGTGTACTGTATGTATTATAAGTATGTATTTACAAAAAAAAAGTATTTAAGTATTTTATCAGTTATCTGATTCCCATAGTACAAGCTTTGCTTAGTTTGGGGTCAGATGGCGCTGTGTGTAATGTCCTACGATATTTATTATTTATTTATTTATTTATTTATATTATGACGTTACAAATGAGTTGGTCATAAATTATTTAATGGTCAATTTATGTGCAGTAGAATATCTATAAATTAATTGCTGGAAAGAGTATTCTAAAGGAGCGTTAGTAGGATCATACAAAATTTGGTTGGGTAGTGATGAGAACACTCAGTTCCGAGAAGGCGTGGGAGGTGGTAGCCTCTTTCTGCGAACACATTATGTTACAGAAGGAGACAGCGGAAAGAGAACGCGAGATCACCACTGATCTCCCAATGCGCCGTCAAAGAACCGGGGGTCGGAGGAGAGACTATGCTCTCCTTCAACCCCATAATAGGGGTTAACCCCATCATAATCATCATAACTCCATCTTTGGGTGACGGGTTCGGGAGAACCTGTCGCCCATTGAATGAGTATCCTGAGGTTGAAAGATTTTTATCGTGTCCTAGCGCTGTTAATGTAGTGGATGAATGCGCAAGGATTCCCGTTACTCCGGCGTAAACTAAATAGTTAATAGTTAGATTAAAAATGAGGTTTCTACACCAGGTTTCTGAGGTTTAATCAGGTGTATCGTTTACGCTATAGTATATTCTACCAAAGATGTTATATATGTATTGTCTAGTTTTTTTTTAATATAGGTACAAGCGTTTACCTGTGTACACAACAATTTTATCTATCTTTGCAGGTATGTGCTATGCATGTACCTATTATGCTGATGATAGCACCCAGTCTTTGGCTGAGCTCAAAGAAGCAGAGATTCTGCGTTCTTTTCATATCAACTTTAATCAGCGTGTATTTTATGGCTAAAATGGTCTACCAGATAGACTACATAGAACATTCCATGTTCGATGTAAACTGCACCACTGTGAGTATCACTTTCAAGTAAATATAGAAATACTGAATAGTTGTTACCAATTACGCTATTACTTATAATAAACGTTGCTTAAAATTAAAAATGGGAAAGGCTACTGTAAGCAAAATTTATCTTTAATAGATTTCAGATCGCAAACACGTGAACTCTCGCACATTTTCTCTCTCTTGTCCTCGCACAATATCTAGCTTTCTCTCACACACACATGGATAACTTTTCTGATAATAGTTTGACGTCTTATAAAATAATTATGTGCTGTACTATATTTCTTCCGGTTACTAAATAAATACCTTTTTTAATCTAGATATTTGTGGACTCATTTTTTTTTGTCAACCGTGTCGTGGCTAAGTTTTGTTTATTTTTTTTTAATGTTTTAGGCAGGGGCAAACTATACTGACAATACGACGGTTTACAATAACGCTGAGTGGTTAGGTTTCATGAAGGCTACAAAACAAAAGCCTCTTGTGGTCATTTTAAAAGGATATATAGCGCTCATAGCTTTATTCACTTTCTACTCCCTGGTCACTTACCGACAGCAGACACTAAGGTTTGATTTTTTATAACATTTTTTAAAAATAATCTTGACCTAACGATCTGACAGATATCACCAACTGTTTTTCGATATTTGATTATTGCGTATTATGCAAGTTCGCTATAAATTAATCTTCACTTATGGAAATTGTTTAAAAAAACGAAATTTTCACAGGTCCCTGGGAGTGTTACCAAAAGATAGAGATAAGAGAATGTTCCCAGAGATTACACGCAAGGAAGCAGATGAGAATTTGATAAATTGTATAAAGTTCTTAATCAATTATGGGTTTTATAAGTTTGGAATAGAGGTAAGTTTTCTGTATCGTTTGTGTTTTAACAATATTTATGCCACACATATACATATAATAGTTTCTCAAACTCAACACGTCTATAACAGCAGACAGATCGCCGATACCAAGGGCTGTTTTTGCTGTTGTTCTAACTTTCAGATTTTTCAAACTACATCACCGGGTACTGTGGTTTTCAAACTTCAACTTTTACTTCATTTCAGATCTGCTTGATATGCCTGATGGGTGTCATAGGATCTCGTATGGACATATACGCTGTTCTATACGCCGGCTGGCTCCTAGCTCTCGTATCGATTCGAAGACCGAGCCAAGCGAAGATATGGTCCGTTTTCACTGCCTTCGTCACATTCATTATACCACTGCAGTATATGATATCGGTGGGATTCCTGCCACAGTTGTGTGTTCGCTATCCTTGGGACTTCAAAAGTGAAGTAAGTTGCAATATAGTCAGAGTGATCCTACGCAATTGGGACAAGAGCTTATGATAGCTATCAACGGTAACCTTTACTGTCCTATCACTATTAAGAATTTGATTAATTAATTGATCTGTGAGTAAATTTCTACGTAGGTACTTCACTGCAGTCGATCTGTGTATTTCATCTTAAATCATGTCTACTCAACTATTACAGAGATGATAGTTTAACTCCCTCTCAGGACCAACATTAGTGTGAGGAACATATAAGTTATCGTGTTCCCATAGCCATAGTATAAGCTTTGCTTAGTTTGAGTTAAAATGACGCTGCGTCTAATGCCCTCTAATATTTATTATTTAACTTTTACTGAAGTGGGTTCAATAAGATCGAAAATCCGATAGAAATTCAACGAAGAAATGAAGTTTATAACGACAGACTTTTTTAGAAGATTAATAAGACTGATGCTAATTTAACCCTAAAGTATATGCAAGCAAACAACGTTAAGGGAATTCTGTTTTATTTTTCTAGCAATGGAGTAACATACGCTCGTGGATGTACCTGCCAGATGCGGACGAGCCTCCCCGCGCAGTAAAATTGATATTTGACTATTTCCTCCTGCTGTTCGCTACGCGGCAAATGCGAGTATTCTACGTAGAAAAGACGCTTGGAGAAAGCTATGCAGGAGGCTCCAACAGTGAAGATATAGGCAAAGATTGGGAAACGCCTCACTTCGTTAACCCAGTGCCTGATTTCCTCGGATATGTCGGGTGAGACTTATCGTATACATTGATTGTTATTGTTTTTTTAGTAATAAAAAAAATCGCGATGATCGCTGATTGCATTTGTCTTTCAACATTATCAAAGTAACGATAAGTACTTTTAGTCGGTTGATGTCAGTCTACCTTTATTAATACTAGTCCATTCCAGACTGGGTGCAATTTTTCTATCTTCGACCAAACCGTCATTTGAAAAGAGTTGAGCTAACTGTTTTCGAAACTTTAAAAATATAACTCGACTCAAATAGATGTAAAAAAAACCACCTCAACCGTCCCATTAACGATCAAACCTCTCTCCACGCATTCTTCTCTATGTACTCGTAACCCTATTTTAAACTTACTGTTAAGTAGTATTGTTTAAAAAAATATTTCGAGTCGTCTCATTTCTCTCTCATCTCTCTCAAATTTTTTATTTTTAAAAGTAATATTTATCTTACATTTTTCGTGACCTTTGCAGATTGTACTCGGTGTATGTTGTGCTTTAAAGTATCATTTGCTGTTTTATGTTCCGCAGTACTTGGCTGGACGTGTTAAAGCGCCTAGTATTCCTTGGAATGTTGTGGGTGACCCTGGCCATAATGTTTATGACGGGCACCAATCGTGTGAACCTCTTCTCCATGGGTTACCTCATCGGTTCCTTCATATTCCTCTGGCAAGGGACTGACTTCTATCTACGACCGAAAGACGCCATATTGCAGTGGTGAGTGGTTTATACCCTGTCTTGAGGCATACGGCATACACGGAACGAAAACGCAAAACGATAATATTCGCTTAGTACTACCGTTCTATCGCTTACAATGACCGCTTAATGACCTCTTTAAGTAGGGCATTGTAAACGACTTTTTACTTCTTCAGTAAAAAATAACAATCCTATACAAAAATGTCATTCAGCTTCGACGGAATGTATAGAATACTTGATATTTTATCGCGATGTTACATTTGGTCCCTTAATTAGGTAGTTCATAATGATCAGTACAATTACCTCTTTTCGGCTTAGTACCTAATACCGTTTTGCGCTACCCTGTATACTGAATTTGTGATCACATAATGATTGATTCGCTACCGAACCGATTTATGTTATTAGGTGGTCATGGCTGGTGAGATACAACGTGTGTGTGGTAGCGGTGAAGACGCTGTTGCAAGTTCCGGGTTGCATGTTCAGCTCAGTAATGCAAGAGCACGCGTGCTGGCTCGTACAGCTGCTCGGCATCGGCTGTGTGGACAAGTTTGCAGGGAACAACATTCGTACCTTTCTCAAGATGGCCCCCCTGAGGGTAAGACCACCTTCTTCCACCACCTACCTTTCATTTTACGTTACCTTAATTGGAATCAACTTAAATTTAAAATGTAAACGTTTTCTGATTTTAGGGAAGTGAAGCATGCTCGGTGCCACAAGAAGATATAGGGTTGGCGTGGGACGGTGTGTGTTTCGCCTTTCTCATCTTGCAGAGGCGGCTATTCCACAGCTATTACTTCTACAGAGTCATCGATGAAAGCAAAGCTACTACAGTGCTCGCTTCAAGGTATATTTTGCTACAAAAACTAGACTCAGTGACAGTTGACTGTCGTTGAAATAATTAAACGTTTCGAATTCGATCGGTACAGAGGAGCTGAACTAATCGAAGAGTTGCGTCAAAAACAAATGAAAATGCAAGAAGATACGGAATCGAAGATTTTAGACAAAATTAAAATAAAGATGGAGAGGATAAAGGCAAACCAGAAGAAAATACAGGGGGTTTTGCTAAAGGACGAGCGACATCATGACGCAGGTACATAAATATCACTAATGATGACTTTCTAATATGAGCCTTAGCTCCCAGTGGCATCTGATGATGAAGGACATTTTAACTTTAAAATGACTCATCTGAATCATCATAGAAACTAAGTGGAATATTTTACTTATTACGCTCCAATCAGAAGAGGATGAAGATACTCAGCCCGGAGAATCTGAAGGGGCGCCGCTGGTACGTGGTGACTCGGACGTGTCAGGGCGGGGATACCACACGCCGGACTCGCCCGCCTCTCCGCGCGGCTTCCACACCCCCATCAGCGAACCCTCCGCTCCTCCTTCCCCGGAGCGCGTGCATCCTCCCCCTCCGCAACCACTACCCCTCCCCGCGCTGCCACCACCCAGCTCCCAAGGTGGACCGCCATCACCATCTTCGGCACTAATGACCGTCTCTCTAGAGGCGTATTTAGAACCGCGGCGCATTTCCTTCGAATCCCCTCCAAACTCTGAGTTCATACCGCGCGCTCGAAGTCCAGAAGAGTCGTACCCTGTGTTCTCTCCCCCGCCCATCCGAAGAAGGCATACTGTGGCGAGCCCCAGCATCCAGCAGCGGACCTCGATCATATCGCAGTCCAGTCGCGCCGAGCCCCTCTCGCATCACACGTGTAACTACTATGTGTGCTGTCTTGTCTTATCCGGAAAGCGATTCGGCTATTTAGATGCGACGTATATCTCGCACTTTGCCGCGTCAATTGATTTGAATTCTTTCAAAATTTGGCTGTATGCCGCATCTAAAAATCTTGTCGCCTCCTTATTTTATTACCACTCAAGTTTCGACCGATGAAAATACACTATTTGTGCGTCACTGTAAACAAACTGTACAGCATACTTTTTCAGATTGTTCTTTTTTATAAAATACATTTGTTTATTCGTTTAGGAAGTGATTCTTCGCTTAATCGACGCGTATTCACGAAGCGACACGAAGGTAAAATTGCATTGTCCTCGGGAAAGTGACTGAGGTGGCTGTGACCCCATTTTTCCCTTTGCCATAAAATGGGTTTAAACTAATAAATTGTGATATAACACAAATATTTTTCTGGTTCAAATCTGTATAAGACCGTTCTTAAAAACTGTGCGAAGACAACGACAGAGTCGAGATGAATGTTTTATAATTGATTTCGGTTATGTCGCTACCTTAATGGTTTTTAAGCTACGATCTGAATCTTGGCCTGAAACTTTCGTAACAATTCTGTGCTTTATTAATATTACCCAGTGGACGTCTTGGTGGTAACCGGTACATGTCATGTGAGTCTTGGCAGGCAGTAAGCGCTAAAATCGGCCGAATTAATAACCTCTTTGCCTAGATGGTGTGATGTGAACTGTGCGGTTGAGCTGTGCTTTTCTCTTGTAGCGCGCGACAGGCCGCAGTATAGGGCGCCCACTACGCATCAGAAGGGTAACGTTGAGTCTCGGAACTACGCTCGCAAATAACCTTGTATTGGCGTTACTAATGTATCCTCAGCTTGTCGGTGACGGTATTTAGGCAAGTTGCAACGCTATGGCGGGGCCTGTCTTTCATCATTCTCGATTGGGTACATCTTTTGAACAATTTTGTAAAAATAAATGTAAATACGAGACAGATTTCGCCTCAGCACCGCTTGGTTTTTTTGCTTTATAAAGCTTTTTATGGCATGCATGTGCTCTCGCTTTTGTGTTATTTTTTTCCGGCGTGGTTTTATTTTAAGGCAAGTCGTGTATTATTTTATGTTGTCAATTATATCTATCCTGTTAGTTTATGCAGAACCCTTGTAAATGTTTAAAATTGCAAATAAGCATTTTATCTGTGTAAACATGTACCTACCTATTATCTTGTATTTTAGTAGCAATAAATTTATAGATAATTTTGCATAACAAGCAATTAAAGCATGCAATAGTCCGAACGTGATGCCTGCAATCTAATCATCATTTGAGAAGACGTAACTAGAAAAAAATAAAGCTTAGCTACAGTAATTAATTAATATGATTACTTGTTAGTAACATTTTACTAGGCTTATAATTTAGCTGCCTGATAAAAAATAAATTTTAAATGTTTTTTTTTGCATAAAAATCTAAATGATGAGAATTGAAATCTAGTGTACGCTTTTCTAGTTACGTCTTAACACTTACTGGTAACTAATACAGATTTCTGTGTACAGCTGTCCGGTCCGGCGACTACTATATGTTCGACGAATTCGATGACACCGACTCACAAGATGTAATGCAACAAGAAGAATCCGATATAGACGAGGACGTGCCTAAAAAGATGGGTCTTGGAAAGGTACGCGTTTCCCATCTAACAATGTACACCCAGCAACACAGTTGCGATATTGGCAGGTAGAATCTTTTATTAAACATATTACAATCTGTGTTGTCGTCTGTATGTATTAGATACGGTAGAGGTTGGGATTCGTTCTACGTATTGTGATTGTGGAGCATGGGTTACTTGGGATGTATTTAATCGTCGCAACTTACTTAGTATCTAATTATGATTTATTTTTTCCAAATTATACCTGTAGTCAAAGTTACATGAAGAATCACACACGTTTGGCATAAAACTACCCAGCTGATGAAATTGGGGCTAAATATGGTACTAAGTAAGAAAATTGGGTAATGCGCATGGTATTTCTTGAAATCGTGTAGGCCCTGGGTAGTCCCGCATGTGATATCTCCCAAATATGGAATCCATATATAGAAATAACGCTTGGAAGCAAAATTCCTCATGGCAGCTTTAGGTGACTAACTTAATTGTATTGTGTTAACTATTGCACAGCGATGCTAATCGGTATACAACGCTATATTGGATTTTCGCTCATGAGCACGAGCCTACACCGCTTCAGAGTCGAGTAAGCCGCTCTAAGAGCCTTACACGCGTCTTTTACAGCGATTTCTCTAAATTAATGAAGACGATATAGCCTGAGAATAGTTACTCCATCCTTTTATCCGACTACACAAACTATGTATCATATTTTAACAAATGTCATGTCTATTGACGCGTCTTGCTGTTTTACGTGTTGTAAGATATATGACGTCAAAGTATGTCAAATATGGAGGATTTTAGAACGAAAGAATAAGTTAACACTCCTTTTAATGTAGATACTAAATTAATAATAATAAAGAACCAGATAACTGATAGAATAATTAGGTACTTTTTAAAATATATAAGTACTTACTCGTACCCGTTATCCCACTAATATTATAAATGTGAAAGTTTGGTTGGATGGATGGATGTTTGTTTGTTATTCTTTCACGCAAAAACTACAGAACGGATTTGGATGAAATTTGGTATGGCGGTAGCTGAGACCCTGGATTAACACATAGGCTACTTTTTATCCCGAAAACATATAGCGGGTACACCGCGGGGCGCAGCTATTATTATATAAGGAACACCCAGACACAGAACAGTGTATGTTTGACTCACAAATGATTGCCCTTAGTGCGAATCGATTTCTAATTTAAATCGATTTTATCTAGTAAAAAATTATGCGTGGCGTAAGAAAGTAAGTTAAGTTTCCGTTATTCAACGCATAGTTCGTATCCTATTTTAAAAAAAAGGACATGGCGTAACTATTCAGAGGTTTACGCGTTCATCTGAGCTGTACGGCTTGTATCGCGCATCGCAACTCAGTCGCGCTTCGTAGAACGAGAAACGATATAGCTTGATATACCGACGGTGCTATTATTGTGGCGTCCATCGGTGGGTAGCTGGTCTCGACGGCGATCAAGACAGACCTGAAGCGAGCGATATCGATGCGACGCGCCTCCGAGCCGGCCGAGTCGCGTCCACGAATGTCACTAGGCAGCTACCCCGCCTCTTACCCACACGAGGTAACATACACAAACGTTCGTTACACAATTAAACTGTTACATTTTGATACATACGTCATAAAATACACTAAAGCTAACTGTCTTTGTTATATTCCACTTCTCATCTTGTTGAAATTACGTTCACAATCCCGATGGCATAGTTAAAGTGCGTAACAACGCTCTCTCCAGTCCATTCAAACAATACTACAATACTGGCAGATTGTAGTAGATAAATGTTTATATTAGTACTATCTGAGCGAATTTATGATCTAAAATTTACTATTAAAAAAACAGACTCTATGCCCCTAAGCCCAAAATGGCTTTAAAGGTTTACGTATTGTGGTTTAACAATCAAGCTACTGAACAGATTTTCATGAAATTTCTATAGAATCACCTGGCAAGTATACCCTTTTAAACAAAAAATAATTCTGAACACTTTGTGAAGAAAGTTTATTTGTAACTTCTATCACACATTAACGGTTACACATTCGCTCTCCTCCTACCTACAGCCTGACAGAATGATAGAAGAATTGAGAAAGGTAAATGGTCGGGTAAAAATGGTCTCTTTTTTTTCAAGCTTGTTGCATGCTTCGGTTTAAGGATTTGATAAAACAAGAGTATTAATTAAGAGACACTAGAAATGTTTAAAGAAATGTTAACGAAAGATGAGACTTTTAGCTTTACTTTTCTGATATGCTTTATGCGGCTGTCTCATTTTCAAACATGACATTTCACGTTTGCTGAGAAGTTTACAGCATTTAAGCTTTGGTTAATTTTAAGCAATGTTTATAAGTGAGACATTAAAATGTAGGCTGGTCAACTTTTTTTTTTACATTACACACAGCGCCATCTGTAAGTACTTTTGTTATATCAAGCCCCTTATTTCTACCGTTAACGTAAATAATATTGTTTTTCGAAAAGATTTTATTTTGTACTGCGTGCTAATGTTAGTCATGTTAATCAAATTTGTGTTTTTTTTTCTATGATTAATAATAATCTATGTTTGGCACCTTCTTACATTAATAAAACAAGACCAATTTTTAAGTATTTAGTTGATAAATCTCAATTTATTGGAAATGTTGCTATCCTTGTGTAATGGACTGCAATAAAAACAACATAGTATTGTTTTTGTTTCTCATTTAATTATATCGGAAACTCTGATTATAGTTTTGGCCAAATCCGAAGTAAGATGAGGCCGCGCGCGCGTTGTACTCAGCTTTGTCTCCGTGATGAAGGCCATCGGATGTGGCCGGAACTATAGTCGGAGTTTCTGATATAAGTAAACGTATGTAAACCCGCATAAGAAAAACAAAAATGTGTCAAAATCACGTCAGTCTCCATAGTAAAACATAATTTTTGTTTAAATCTATCAACTAAAGCATTCAGAATTGGCCTTACTATCTATTTTATTTATTAAACGTTACCTTATTACAGTTTGTGTTCCTAAAGTGTTTAAATCGCTGCAATTTTTGTTTTCTATTTTTGAAGAACTCTTTCCAATTTTTTGTGTACGTATCTATAAAAAATTTATCAACATCTTGTAACAATTTTTAATTACAGGTAATTCTATTTCTCCTTTTTTATAGAGATCATATCAAAAATGCGAAAGTAACTTTGTCTGTTTGTAATAATGTTTATGAATGTTTATGAACATTATTACAGTGTGTGTTCCGGTTTGAAGGGCAGCTAGCGAAATTAAATAAAAAACAAATATTTTGCTACTCAAAGTTCTGTGTATTGCTGCAATGGTTATGGACATGCGATATCTCTTCAGGAGTTATTCCATCAGGAGAGCGTATCGTTCGTTACGTTATTTTTACAATAAAAAAAGATATCCTACAAAAACATGTAGCAATTTTCATAATTAGGATACATTTCTCCGGAAATATTAGGAGAAACTGGAAAATTGTGGTTAAAACTGCGGGTCGTATTATATATTTATAAGTTATTTTGAAACTTAATCTGATTGGATGGATGTTTTCATTTGGAATCTTCGATGAGATTTTTTCTAATGAAGTTTATTGTGCTAACAGCGAAGAAGAACATCGAAAGGGGTTGTGACGCAAGAGAGTGACTTGAACCTACCACTGTCTGAACGAGACCGAGATGATCCTGCTTCCGAATTGGATGAATTTGCTCCCTTACAAGGTACGAAATTTCTATTGAGGCTTGTTATGGTAAGAAGGTAACTAATAAGACGCTCTCCTGGTAAAAAGAAGTAACGCCTCCTTATGATAACTGATGGAGCACGCTTGCCTAGAAGATACCGATTCACTCTCGACTTGAAGACACCCGAATTGTATCTATGAGGGAACACCCACTTGGGTTCACTTTCATTGACATAACAAAGTCGGGTAATACTTTCGGTGACATGAAAAAGTCGGGCAATATTTTCAGTGACGTAACAAAGTGCGTGGCATCTACATTGGCACTCGTTACTCATTATAATAATAACGTCATTGGACTTATAGTTTCACTAAGTATGCCGTACCCTTAACCTGAAATACAGTATTTTTTATAACTGTTTAGTTGAATACTAAGTAGGTGGAATTCCAGACTAAATACAGCGATAGCAGTTGGAATATATGTATAAATCTCTGACGTTTTAGTGACAATATCTGATGTTTTAGTTGCTCCAGGATATAGTGCTATAATGCCATAATTTGTGTGGTGCATGATATGATGATACTCTTTAGTACTCGGTGCAAGCACTCAACAGCGTATTTCACCTGGCTCCGTAGAGAACCAGATCTCATTACGGGCTAGTGTAATCATCATCTTCACCTACGTCAATTAGACGTAATTGAGGCGCAAACATGGATTTATAGAACCAAAAGTAGACTTAAAAAAGAGTATTAAAATACCATTTTGTCGTTTTCAGAAGAAGATACTATTTTTCACAAGGTGAAAAATGTGCTGGAGACTGTGTGGGCGTTTATATCGAGCTTCCTAGTGTCTCTAACGCGACATCTGATGAAGTACTCGCGCGACTACAGATATATCTCACGGACGCTGTCGATTGAGAAGAAAATATTGAAGGTCCGTGATATTATATTTTTTTTAGTAAAAAGTTTGACAGGCAGACTTTGCCTGCCAACCGTTAACTCGCCTTCTCCTATTGCGAGTGACAGATAAACGCGGGTAAACTTTCACAAGAAGGACATATTATACAAAAGAAAATTCTTGATCCACAAGTGCTCAATCTTGTAGGGTTCAAGAAGTTGCACCGATCCAAATCGATAGTCGTATCACGAGGGAAATAATACACCAACCTATTTTTATATTAGCACGAAGACTAAAAAATTTTAGGTCAAGCCGTCAATGTATCTATGTATATAAGGAAATATTTGTTGATTGTATGACTCGTAAATCAAGAAGAAACAAGTGTGTGCATGTGAGCGAGTAAACAGTAAAACTTTCAGCTACTGCTAATAAAATAAAAATTATGTTTTGGAGTTACTTAGTACTTAATATTTTTTACAGGAAAAAGAGGGTTTCGGAATCGGTCTCCGAGAAGGATCACAAATGATTTGGGAACCACTGCCAGAAACGTTACATCACCAGTGAGTAATTTTGTGTTTTTATTGTAGTTCTATCAAATTTTTAACATTGTGGTATTTTTGAAGTAGTCGTATTTTAGAGCCATTTAATATCCTAAGTCGTAAAACTCTTTCGAAACTGAGTTAGCAACAATTACGTCCAAGTCAAACACCAGACTTGGGCGAAGACGACGGGGCGTCAGCGATGTGACAACTGAGGGTAGACTAGACTAGTTTAGAGCAGCGTTATTCTCAAGAGCTTCGTCAGTACCCTTATTCCATACACAGTCGGCGTAGGGTTCTGATACGCTAGGGACGACGTAAAGTGACATAATATGGTGTAGCACGTCTTTTCTGTTGCTTCCAAAACTCCGCCGAGGCTCCCAGTAAAGTTTCCGTTTTTTTACTAGGACATGAATGCATTTGACTTCGACTTGTGTGACTTTGACTATGACTAAGACTTAAGAAACTTGTATTGTCATTTAATGTTTGAAAATATCGAAATATTGGACACTGGCAAAATAGTGTGCATTATGCCAGTGAAAGAAGAAGAATACAGTATTCTATGCTATCACCTACAGTTAGGTACAATAAAAAGATGCAGGATACGCCGACGCCCTAGCCACGTCTCGTAAGTGTTTTTCCCATAAAGCCTTTCCTAGCCGATATCATTTAGTGTAGTTTTCGTTAGTTATCTAGTGTTGTTTTTGCATGCCGCCTAGTATGCGTAAAGATGTGGAGACATACGATGCAAACCTGCTAATGCCAGTGGAAATGGGGTTTGTATTTTTTTCAGTATTTTTGTCACTTAGAATATCATTTAGAAAAGCTACTTAGTTAGAAATGTGTAGTAGTCATATTCATTTCATATCGATGCATTCTCGAAGTGGAATTCAGCCTCAACTTGAACCCCCGTAAGGAAGTTAAAATCTCGTCTGACTTGTATTTCAACTTGATAATGACAAATAAAAGACGCACAGATAATAGATAATATATAATATTAATAACGCAAATAATATTAATAACGTAGGACTTTTCACAGAGCGCTTTCTCTAACAAAGCAAAGCTTGTGCTATGTGAAACCGATAACATAATTAGGTTACCTATATAGTTTGTGTACTTTTTTATAAATACATATGATACATAGAGAATACCCAGGTATGAAACAAACATTTATGGTCGTTACATAAATGATTACCCTGGGTAGGAAGAACCGACTCCGCTTATGAAGCACAGCTACTATCGAATGAGCTAACAGAACAGTCAAACAACACAGTATAGCATTCCCGATGCGATTTTCAGTCGTAAGTTAAGCGATATAAGTGTGCCGGAGATCCGCATCCTGGCGCCGAGTATGGAGCGGGGACTGGACGCGTCGCCCCCCGCCCGCTCCCCGCGCGCCTCACCCCTCTCCCGTCTCGCCGATCGCGAGTCCTCTGACTCGTACCGACGTGATGACGACGACACATCAGAGCACGAGAGCGCGTTTAGCTTGCAGACCACGTCAAGGTTCATTTTACGGGAAACGTGTGCTTGTACTGCAAATTTGTTTGTGCAGGGCTATATATAATACGGGCAGTGAAAGTGAGAGTTAATACGTATTTAAAGGGTATACGATATACGTACTCAAGCCTACACCTGGGTCGCAAGTCCTAGGGATTATACAGGTTCCTGTCCCTGTAATGCGATGGACCCGACACCCGCGCGATGATATCATTGATTCCTAAGAAGCTTCGTCTATTCCCTTCACACACAAACAGTCTACGCTGTTATTCGTCGATTTTTTCAGACGAGAAGCGGCTTGTGACTATTCAAAACATTTTTAAGCAAAGAGCTGAACCTTTTTACAGATTACCTTTGGTTTACTAACGAGATTAATTTGATGCCCCTTCGTAATTACAATAACGACATTTGTCGACAGTTAAAAGGCAAAAAGGTTGACACCTTTACACGAGCCTCATTAATAAAATGTAGTTGTGATCTATAATTTTTGTGATCTATAATTTTCCAATTGTTTTCATCTTATTTTGACACTTCCGTTCAAATATTATCCACGTTTAATTAAACCCTGATTGACTTTAAGTTATGGTCCTTCGAGCCATGTAAGACGTAAATTTGTTAACAGTACAAGCGACGTTCATATTTGTCGTTATTTGCGTTGGGCTTTTGATACTTCTGTAAATATTTACTTCAATACTGTAAAACTTCTCACATCTTCATCTCATTCTTTTAATTTTATTATCGCTGCTTTTACTGTTAGTTATTTTTCAACGGTAAGTAAAATTGCATATTATTATTATGCAATGGATTACGTTTGTGACGGACAGATTCATAAACTGCGTTATAAATGTGAGGAAATATGTTTTTTTAACTTGCAACCAAATAAAATATTTTTAAATATTCTTCTCTACTTCTCCATATTCTTGTATGATATTAAATTACACTTCGTTTTCTCACGTACAAATATATATGTATATTTAAAAGATGTTCTTATGATTTTAAAGTAACAACTAACTGTTGCCTAAAATAAATATTACACGTTTTTCACACAAAATGCAATTTATTAATACTATTGAACCTTCGATGAATCACTGTAAGCCCAAACAGCGGTTAATTTCGACAGCTGTTAATCTTTACTAAAGTTTCCGTTAATAGTAAAATGGGTTTAATGACGTTTCATACAGATAAATCCATGTTATTATTCACCTTGTGAGGTCTATATGTCTGGGTTTTATTAAAAATACAGATTAAATGAATAAGGAATACATTTTTTCAGCACACATTTGGCACGCTTGTTTACAAATATGTACTCGTCATTGTGTTGATTAGTAAATTCCGCTTTACAGCAAAGATGTAACGACACTAGAAGAACAAGACGACTCTATGTTCAAGCAGGAAAAATCACCATTCGTGCATTTAGGATACGCGCTGTGGTTCGCTGTTCTTGCGCATACTGACATCGTGTGTTACATGATGGTGTTTATCAATCAGGTAATCGACGTTTCAACATTTTAAATGCAAAATAGATCCAAAACACATTACCCCAGTTGATAAGCTTATTTGTGTCGTTAAGTACTAAGTTCCATTTGGAACCCTCTAGTTCGTTTCTTGAGAAGATGCTCTCCTGATGGTAAGATATAACGTCTGTCCATGAAAATTGCAGCGGTATCCAGCAAAACATAGTCCAGGGTGTCACTGCCTTGGGGTTCATTACTTGTGAGACATTTGATGGACAGTTTTAATAGGTCTGCCGCAAATTCGCAATATGCAATAGTCTTCAGACTAGAACACAGAAATATTTACATACTACTGCTTGGTGGCAAAATAACTGGTACGCATTTCGGTGACACCTATCTTGACGACCTCATGCTAAGGTGATCTACCACCAAGTAAAGTTCCTAGTAAGATAAATTCGGGGTGATATGTTACTCTTAGTGAGGATTACATACGAGAGAAATGTAATTGCCTTCAATGGCGACAGCAATGGAATATTTAAAACTATGTTATGTACCTATGTTGATCCATTATGGAAATCTTCATGAAACCATGGAAAATGCTGCTTTTATGGTTCATTGCATTTATTTACATGTAGAAAATTAGCATCTTTAAGGATCATAGTCCGATAGCGTTATAAAAGATAACTAATACTTAAAATTCTTTGTCAATTTCTCGCCGACGTGAAATACACGTGGCAATAGAACTAGCTACTTTAAGCAATGGTTATAAAAAAATCAATAGTATAAAGAAAACTATTATAACTACAGATCCAATCGGCGACTATACTATCGATCCCGCTACCGCTTATGGTGTTCTTGTGGGGAACCCTCACCATCCCTCGTCCGACGAAAACTTTCTGGGTTACTGTCATTGCCTATACTGAGGTAAGTTGTACCTTTAAACTAAAACGGCTAATCAGAGTTCAGAACTACTTAAATCTATTTTTTAATATGGTCGCATTTGACCAGTTAAACAACAGTGCAGTTTATGATGAGCACGATTAGGTACCTAGAAGAAACCTGTATACTATACTATTTAAAACACCCATACTGTACTTTCGGGGAACAGACTCCGGCAAAGAGTTCCAGATTTTAGTGACTCCACATTTTCTGCTCGCATGGCTTCACCGTGTGGAGAAATATGAAATCGAAGCACTCAGTGCGCATAGGAGAATATTTACCATGCACCCGTACATGCTTTTACTTTCGTGGTTTCATTCCACACTTTTTATTCGCACAACGAGGTTCTGCAGTCTGTCTTCTCTGAAAGTTACAATATTGGTGTCTTCATACACAGAGTAA
Source organism: Biston betularia (assembly GCA_905404145.2). Classification (NCBI taxonomy): domain Eukaryota; kingdom Metazoa; phylum Arthropoda; class Insecta; order Lepidoptera; family Geometridae; genus Biston; species Biston betularia. The sequence goes on from FR989863.1 coordinate 4,877,392, forward strand.
ATAAGTTATTTCTAGATAAGCGTGCTCCATCATTTCTATTTAAAAAAAACCTAATTCATTTACTATTATGCTATATCTTATATGTAGTGATGTAGTATTAAGTAGATAATATGACCTAAAATTGTTTAATTTATGTATGCGTTTAAGCTCTTAGTAGTTTTCTAATCTTATATTTACTCATACAAGTAAAATTTTAAAAATTATGCTTTGCTTTTATGTTTTGTGACATGGAAAAAAAAACATTATATTCTTTATTTCACAGGTAATAGTCCTCATAAAGAGCATGTTCCAGTTCGAAATATTGCCATGGAACCAGAAGGCCACTCCTGACAACATGCCTTTCACGGCTCCGAGGATCATTGGCATCGAAAGGAAACCAAACTATGCTCTCTATGACTTATTGTTACTTCTGATTATATTCTTGCACAGGTAATGATATTAGTGACTGAATTATTGAATGGATAGTTAAATTTATAACCTTTTGCGGGCGATATATTATGTCGGTAGCGTCGTAAGAAACTCGAGTCTTAAGTCTTACAATACGACTTGGGTATAGAATATGGTTTGAGTTTTCAAGACTCGACTTCTTTTTAAACATTCTAGTCGGAGTCGAGCTCAAATCCCTGTTTAATTTGTTTGTCGTTATATGAAGACTCAAGTCTTGTCTAGGAAAAGCCGAATTCGAGACTTAGTCCTTTAAAATAACTCTTGGCCGAGTTCTCTGAGGATTTCGCTGGAGTTATAAGTGAATGAAGGTGAAAATAATTATAACCAGTAGAAGCTAGGCCTTTTTTAAAATTAGTTATTTACGTAATATGTTATTGTGACCATGAACTAATAATGACGTGGACTCAAGGGACTTCAGTAGGCTTAATAGGCTTAAAAGACTCATGAGACTAATAAGTCTCGAGTCTTGCGAAAAAACTCATGTACTACACAATCTCGCGGTCAAGTGCAAATTCATTTTTAACTAAATAAATTTACCTTATTAAAGTAAAAGATCTCGGGTCATTCCCCATAACGTGCACGTCGTTTTGTGGTGAAAGTTTCACGTATTTATTACTTGTGATTAAATGCTGTATTTGTATATTTAAAACAAAATCTTGTAACTACAGAAATTTGGCGTGGCTCATTGGAACGCGTTTTCAGGTTTATGCTAAAATCCCTCGGTCTGTGGAAAGAGTCGACGCCTGAAATCGAGTTGCGTGAAGATGTGGAATATCCTCTCACGATAGAAGACACACAAATGGTTGTAGAAGGGCGAGGCGATGAAGTTGGCAAGAAATATGTGAAGTTACACGACCAGATCGGCCCGTGAGTATTTTTACAGATATTCAAAATAAACAAAACATGAACGAATAAAACTTACTTCGATGGATTTTGACCCATGTAGCATTTGTGATACGAGTGTGTTATATTATAAAACAAATGATGTCGTTGGATGCTGATAAGTCTCCGACAATACGAACAAATATATCTCTTTAACACTAAAGATAAAAAAGACTACGGCTTCACGATCTTTCCCGATCATCATAATATCTTTTTAACCACTTCAGAAATGTTGTCAATTTGACCTACTAACAATTGTTAAACATATTATCAATTTGTCTTGTGTGATGATATCCTACCCATTCAACATGTAGCGAAGATAACTCAAAGGTTATCGTGGGTAAATCGCGTCAAGAAATGAGAGGAAATGAGCTTGAGAATGTGCTAATCGCTCTACATAATGTTCTACTCAACACTGCCCAAAAATAGGATAGCTATAACGAGGTCATATCCTACCCAACATTAATTAAAGGAAACAAGCTATCATGTGATCATGTTCTACACTACACAGAAAGAGCCAGGCTATAACGTTAAATCTTACCCCACAATATTTAGAAAGAGAGAGGCTATAACGTGATATCTTAATAACTTAGAGCCAGGTTAACGTTATATCTTACCCCACATTACTTAGAAAGAGGTAGGCTATAACGTGATCATGTTCTACCCAACCGTACTGCTCAGCCAGCCGTCACCGACTGGTGGACCGGCTGTACCACGTACAGGCGACGATATTAGAAGCAATGCATGAGCTCAGCGCGAGCCGATCGGACCCACGCGTCGCTAAGCTAGTCTGGCAGCGACTGCAGAGCACTCCCGTAGACCGATCGTCACGCGGAACACAGCCGCTAGTCTCGCTCAAGGAGATCGTCAGCCAGGAGATGCTACGCCGGTTACTACCATACTATCTTTCTCAGTAACTTTAGTGCAATTAAGAACTGAATGATCATGTGTAGAAGTTGTGTAGAATTTTTCCTTAGTATAGGTATTGGGCAAAATTAAATGTAGTAAGTAGAAGTTGAACCTGCCCAACACGCGTTCAGAGTAAATTGACCTTCCCCGCGCGGAAACGATATGATATGACAAAGATAGAATATGGATACGTCTATCTCGTTTTCGCAAGCAGAAAGACTCGCGTGCTAGGCAAGCTGGTCTAGAGTAAGATCCCCGATGTGGTTTCGTAGAACGTCATTGCGACACGCCGGCAATCCGATGCGGATAACGTATCAATATTTGTTTTATCTATGTATATGCGTAAGTTTGCTGTACTTAGTGCTTTAAATTAGAAGCGAGACATATTCGATGACATTCACCACAGCTCTGAACTTTGACATAATCATATGTTGTGAAATGTTGCACGTAACATAAACTCGACAACGTAAAGGTTGTGGGAATTTGGTGTGAAAAGAATCAGATATGCTTCGTGTATTTCTAATTCTCGTATTTGTGTATTTATAATTCTATAGAAACTGCGAGTCTAAAAAAATCTTGTTTCTAATACGTCGTTTCAACGATGTTAGTTATCATAAAAATAACAAAACTGTAAAGCAGAAATCAATGAATTAGACAGATTCCTGACTAGCTTCTTATTGCAGACGAAGTCTAGTAAATTCTACGGATCTAGACCTAGTGTTGGACAATGAAAACGAATTGCGGAGGTCGGACGACATACCAGACGAAGAAGAGGACAACGAGGCTGGCCCTTCCAAACCCCACGACGGAGAAACACATTTTGTGTAAGTATCTCAAGATAACTAAAGGGGTGCCGAATGATTATGGAAAAGGATATTCACTCGATGTAGCTATCATAGTTCAGTAATAGACGCGGTCGGTTCGTACGCCAAAGGGTACGGGTTCAAACCCCAGCAATGAACTTGAGCTGCTGACGAAGGAAAACGTAATGAGGAAACCATAGTAGTAGGGGGTACTTAATAGTACTCGGCTGGCTAGCTACAACCCTCAAGTTGCACTTAACATCAGGTGAGCTGTGGTCAAACACCTAGCTTGTCAACTATGTAAAACAGATTTGGATGTATGGAGTATACTTAAATAATCCCGAGTGACAAACTTATTTTTCAATGTTCATTTTTAACGCGGGGTTTTTTAATTTTCTTAACTAAAATTGTTTTTAATTCTGTTTATAGGGTAAACGATGATCAAGAGCCGATAATTTCTGTTACCACCATATTAGAAGAAAAATACAAACATTTCCCGGCAGTGATGGTTCTCTCGTAAGTATTGAAATCGTCTCCGTAAAATATTCATAACTTCAACTATTGAGATGGAAAAGTACATAAGAAATGTTACCGCGCATCTCCAATCGGGACGCTGTTTCATTTATCACACATTGTAAATGATTAATTGATAGATTGAGGCGTTACTTTGCGGAAATTTATTTTGAGTGTTTTCAAGGTATATATTTTTTAGTGTATTTCCGCTTGTAATTCGTATTGGTTACAGTAATAAGTGATAAGGATTTAATTTAAAATGTATCTAACTTGACAACAATTTTTAAATATATCTATCCGAAATATTCCCTAATATCTAGAACTAAAATCTGACATAAACTTAATGTATACTAATATCATAAACAGGAAAGATTTGTATTGTTGTATGTAACGAATAAACTTAAAAACTACTGGACCGATTTGAAAAATTTTTTCACCGTTGGGAAGCTACACTATCCCCGGGATGAAAGACATTAGCTACTTTTTATCCCTGTATTTACACGGGAACGGGAACTACGCGGGGGAAACCGCAAGGCGACCGCTAGTATCTAAATAAATTTAAAAAAACGAACTATAATAACTACAAATATCTTCTTCTCGCTGCAGTAACCACTTGCCACCTCTACACGAGGCATCCTCAAGACGTGATGACTCTTCGAGTGCTTGGGCGAGAAACCCAGTAAAAACACGCGGAAATTATTTTTTTATCGTTTACGTAGTATTTATATCTCAGAAATGCATATGCTTGCCCCTCGGATAACGTAACTTAGATACTAACTGCTACTTGTAATGTTTTCTACTGCATTCTTGTAACGTTTCTTGTTGTTGGCAGCATAAAGCGATACTTACGGCCCGTGCAGCGTTTCTTCAAGCGAATGCGTGCGCCGGGCGCGCGCGTCACTGCAGATGTGTACGCTTACATGTTCCTTTGCGACTTCTTCAATTTCCTCGTCGTCATATTCGGATTTGCTGCATTTGGAGTGAGTTCATATTGTAAATGTTTTACTACTATTTTAACCGAAGTCTCAAAGTAATGAACGCCAAAGCAGTGATGCCCTGGACTTTGTTTTGTTACATGCAATGGATGACCATTGCAGCGATACAGCGGCGACAGGCGTTATCTCTTACAATCACGAGAGCGTCTCGTTCGTCTCATTACTTCTTACATAAAAAAACCGAATGACTGTCTCATCACGAAGAACAAAAAAATATTTTTAAAAAAGCGCCATCTGCTAATTTGACGCTATACTACTACGAAATAGTCAATTTAAAACTACAACACGTACAGAAAGTGGCGACATCTATACCCCCCATGAAACTGAATAATAACCCGAAGCATATCTAGCTCGATTTACAGTGATACTATTTTTTGTATGGGATAATATATCTTTATTAGTATTATATAAGCTTTAGCCAAAAATACCGCTGATTGACCTTGAAATCAGCATTAATGGTGAGATAAACCTATTCGACGTAAATTTTTTATACTTTTCTTTTTTAATTTATTCGACACAATAAATACTTTGATATACTTTTACATCACATTGGGTGTTGCGAGGACTCGAAAAGTTTTTAATATATGATTGTACTTTTGACAACAAGTAATCAGACGAATAAGATTCTCTTGTGATGGTAAGAGACAACCTATGACTATAATAGCAGTAGGTATCCTTTACTTTGAGCAACACATAAAGGCAACATTGCATTAAAGGTCGTTACTTTGAGACGTTCATTACAATGAATAAGAATTAATATTTTAATTTTCTTCATCTTGTAAAGATTATGACATCTTATTAATTATATCTTATACAAAATCGTGTTTTGTTTCGCGCAGACGCACCAAGGCGACGGCGGCGTGCAAGCGTACTTAGAAGAGAACAAGGTTCCGATCCCGTTCCTCGTGATGCTGATACTTCAGTTCGCTCTCATCATCATCGATCGCGCGCTTTACTTGCGCAAGTTCATACTCGGCAAAATACTGTTCCAATACGGACTCATAGTCGGCGTGCACATATGGATGTTCTTTGTGCTGCCGTTTATCACTGAAAGGTATTATTCTATATTTATACCAATCCAGCCCACAGGAATTATATTTCGTCTTTAAATCGTCCTGTTGTATAAAGTTTGTCCAAAAGTTAGTTTAGGCTTATACCACAGCAAATAGAATGGCGATGGCGGCAGCGAAACAGAAACAACCACTTGGTTGTTAAAATGCGCATTTATCTACACTAATTATAAAGAGGAATGATTTTTTTTTTGTTTGTTTGTTTGTATTGAATAGTCTCCTAAACTACTGGATGGATCTGATTAATTCTTTCATTATTAGAATGCAACATTATCACTGAGTAACATAGGGTATATATTTTTAATCGAGTTTTGTTTTCCCGTACGAAGCCGGGGCGAGCTGCTAGTATTTTTATAACTTTATCGAATCTTGTTGTCGTTTGGCGGAGGTCACTCACTGAGGCCATAATCGCAACCTGTGTAGGTTACTTGAACATTTTGCTAACGCTAAAATCGACGATACTCCCAGTAACATATTCTTTTAGGTGGGTACAGTTTTACCTGGCCGCGTCCATTTGGGCAGCATTAAATATTTGTAGATAATTAATATGCGTACATTGTTCGTAGAACATTCAACTCCCGTGCGCCGCCACCCATCTGGTACATGATCAAGTGCGTCTATCTGCTACTGTCCGCGTACCAGATCCGCTGCGGGTACCCGCGCCGCATCATCGGCAACTTCCTCTGCAAGTCCTATCACTTCCTCAACATGATCTTCTTCAGAGGGTGAGTGTAAATAATGTTAGATGGCTTCTTACTAAGTTTCCCTATGTGAAGGATTGGCATTGGTATCACATCTACTCGGACAACTGATACCTTAGATCACAGGGCCTAGACAATGTAACATTCGATTAGCGATAATGCTAATTGAAAATTAATAAATGTAGGGGAAAGACATAAGCTGTCGATATGTCACGTGGGCAACTTATGTCAGTCCCTTACATTTTTTTTTCAGACTTTTCTGATAGCGTTATCGTGCGTTTAGAGTTTTTATATGGCGTGGTATATATTACCATCAGTCAATATGTTTTATTGCTATTGTAGCAGCAGCTCACCTGACAGTGACGGTGTTCACTGTCAGGTGAGCTGCGGTTAAACACCTAGCCTGTCAACCATAAAAAAATTCATCATTCAAATATAGGTCTTCAATTTTTTACTTAATACATATAGCGTAATTAGTCTACGTTAAATAAATTTTGTTGAAATACGAATTTAACATCGTTCACAGATTCATGGCAGTACCATTCGTGTTCGAGTTGCGGACGCTCATGGACTGGATATGGACCGACACGTCCATGACTCTTATGGACTGGCTTAAGATGGAGGACATATTCGCCAGCGTGTTCCTGCTCAAGGTAAACGACACTCGCAGTCCGTATTGCCGGCAATAAAATAATTGTGTTGGCAACGCGGAATTTTCTAGGACAATAATAAGCTATCTGCAATCCACATTCGTTACAGCGTGATAAACTGACAAATACACCCTACATCTGCATTCAAATATACACACACAAACGCGCGCGCAAGCGTACGCGAACATACGCACTCACACACACACATACAGACACACATGCACATATTATGATGATCTTTTCCGAGTTCCCGTTAAAATTACCTATAATATTGTTAATTGGCGTTAGTGCTCCCGGTACGTGGAGGACGAGTTCCCGCAGCCGCGCGGCGCCAAGAAGTCTCCAACGTCGAAGTACCTACTCGGCGGGGGAGTGCTGGCCTTCGTCATCGCTATCATCTGGTTCCCGCTCGTTTTCTTCGCGTTCGGGAACACGGTCAGTCACACAGGATTTACCAACTGTTCAGACTTTAGGTTTTCTGGGAGAACTACATAATACTATATGTACGGCATTCTAGTTTGTTTGAAAACTTTGAAAATTGAAAATAATTTCGTTATACTTTCTTTGTGCAAGTTTATGAGGCAGTTTTGTTTTTGGTAGTTCTTGTAAAAAATATATGTATGCACGGGGAAATGTGGGTGAGCCTTATTCCGTCTAAACCTACGCCTGCTATCCATGTTAAACTTAACTTCGCTAATATGATCCTATTACCCTTCTAGTAAGTATTTATATTTACGCCTACCAGTATAATGTTACAAGTTCATTTATATACAGTACATGTTTTTAATCAGGGCAAGAATGTAATCTTTGTTCTTTATCAGGTTGGCCAACCTAATCCTCCCACTGATGTGACTGTGAAGATCCGTATTGGACCCTTCCTTCCGGTCTACCAGATGTCGGCGCAGTCGCACAATATTGATAGGTAAATAAAATACCCATACAGTTTTTCATAACACACCAACAAAACAGTATCGTATCCATCATAATAATATGTTATGCATTGAGTTAGAGAAAATATATAGGGCACTTATTTTAGCCCTCGGCTTCTGTTTGCGTAGATTGTTTTAATGAATGTATATATTAACCTATCTACATAGATTGACTGATATAAATAATTAAATATACCATAATCTAGATTTGCCCAATTTATCCACTAAATAAATTTAAAACAACAAACAAAGTCTGACTCTGTATAAGATTTGGCGTTTTTTATGAAAAACCAAACCACAGAAAAACATTCAGCGATCGGACAATATAATTATTATAATTATACATATTTATAGCACATAAGCCACAAATAAAATTCCCAAACACATGACTTTATTGTCAAACATTGAGGTCAAAAAACCGACTAATGAGTTGTACTAAAAACAACTTGCCGCCCTGATTCGAACGATCCCTAAGATAGCTGGCTTGCACACGTTTAAATCTGGGTCAATCTGATCAGATTCAATCCGCGATGCAAGATAAGGGTTCCGGATCCAGATTGATCGTGGAAAAAGTATATTAATGGATTAACGCCAATACTGGATGGCAATCAGAGATCTGAAATCGCGGATTGAGTCTGATCGCAACCCAAATTGAAAAGGGGAAGAGCTGCCATTCACCGATATCCAACAATACAGCTTTACAGAACAAGACTACACTCAACTGAGCAACATATACGTGCGCGATCGCACTGCGCAGACGTTCCTCTCCAACTATATGTTCAACGACGTCGCGGTGGTAACCATCAACCCTAACTCGACCATGAAGTGGGTAATTTCACCACCAGAGTTACGCCGGCTTGAGAGTGAAGCCATTTCTAGTGAGTATACAGTATACACTATACAATAAACATAGTAATAATCCATATGTCAAATCGTATACGATTTGCTATCCATCAGCGCCTACAGATGCCAAATTGCTGCCATTTTTCATATTGCTGTTTCCCACTAATATTATAAATGTCAAAGTTTGGATGGATGGATGTTTGTTACTCTTTCCCGCAAAAACTACTGAACGGATTTGGATGAAATTTGATTGATTGATAACTCTTTATTGTGCACACTAAAATACAGAAAACAGAAAAAATAAACTTAAATATAGGTGTAGGTGTGTATAGGTAATTTGGTATGGAGGTAGCTGAGACCCTGGATTAGATAGGCTAGGCATAGGCTTTTTATCCCGAAAATATGTAGCTGGTAAAAAAATACTGAACGGATTTGGATGAAATTTGATTGATTGATAACTCTTTATTGTGCACACTAAAATACAGAAAACAGAAGAAATAAACTTAAATATAGGTGTAGGTGTGTATAGGTAATTTGGTATGGAGGTAGCTGAGACCCTGGATTAGATAGGCTAGGCATAGGCTTTTTATCCCGAAAATATGTAGCTGGTAACACCGCGGGGCGCAGCTAGTTTTTCATATATTTTTGATACTGCTAACTTGACCTTGACTTCACCATGCTAAAAACCTCTGTAGTTAACAATTATGTGCAATTACTGAGCCAAAATGGTTTATGTTGAAATGATAGTCGACTTGTTTTCATGATGAATGCTCATGCGTGATTTTTTAGTACTTGTAATTAAAATATTATTACTTTTCAGACGCGTCGCTGTCAGTGAAGTTTACGTACATAATAACGCACCCGACGAACGCGGTGCCGAACCCGCCGACTCTGGACGACAGCCGCGAGGTGGAGTTGGAGGCGTTCCTACCCGACGGCAAACGCAACCCAGAGCGCGAGAAGCTGCTCGCGCTGCTGGACGGCACCGCGCCACCAGACACTTGGTACGATGTTACAATCAACAAAATAAAGTACAATGAAATTTTTGGTAGAAACTAGGAAAAATAGTAAAAAATATACAAATTTACCATTTAAAAAAACCGACTCCATGACCCTCAGTCCAACTAAACGCACTGCTCCAATGAAACAGCGAGATTTCGGAGTAAACGAAAATATCATTGATGTATACAATTTTTAGATTTTTATTTTATTTTTTAAAAAGCGATTGCTCGGGAATTTATATGGGACCATCTCTGGAGTATCATCTACCAAGCAAAAAAGAATCATCAAAATCGATTCATAAGTAATTGGCGTAATTATCGCGTAACAAACATTAAAAAAATACAGTCGAATTGAGAACATCCTCCTTTTTTGAGTCGGTTAAAAATAAAATTTCCGCTCCGAATTACGTGTAGGTATACATAGCGATTAAGCGTAAAGAAAAATGTTGACAACCTTGTTGGTTCATTGTCTGCTACAACAGCTGAAGGGCGTAGGTTCGATTCCCACACAGGACAAACATTTTATGGTATAAACAAAATGTTTGTTCTATGTGGGTGTTATGTACCTACTTATTATAAGTACCTACACAATTATGTATTTACAACAAAAAAGTATTTAAGTATTCCATAAGTTATCAGACTTCTATAGTAGTTCTTCTATAGCTTTGCTTAGTTTAGGGTCAGATGTCGGTGTGTGTAATTACCTACGACATGTTTTTTGTGTTGTTCCTAAAAGTGTAAAGAAATCTCTAATACAGTCACCACTACTTCACTAGAGCATGACTTAGGACAGTGGCGCACATTGTATGACTTTGACTGTGACTAAAACTTACTTTAATTGATAATACTTTTTTCCAGGCTGCACGTGAAGACGCTGTTCCCAAAATTCCTGAAAGTGTTTAACAAAGGAAGCACGAAAGCTGCCAACCAACTGATGCCGCCTATACCGGAGGGCGCACGTAATTATATAACACTTATACTAAAATAGTTGCTTTATCCTCCAAATTTCCATTTTAAATTACGTTTGCCATCTTAAGATATCAATAAAAATTATTGAGATCTTTTATTTTTCTAAAATATGACCGAGTTGTGCAAGTATTTTTATCTTTAATATGTACCTATATTAACCTCATCATATCCGGTGAAATCAAAACCAAATCTCCACTTACAGCATTCATGCAACTTGATTGACTTACAATTTAATTAGGCAATGTAATTATGTTAATTGTGACGACACACATTTTAAGGTAGTTCGATTTCCATACAAATAAATTTTTGCCTTTTATTGACAAATTGAGCATAATTTGACAATGAAATCACTGCTACTGGCATTTATTTTGAAACATAAAGTCGTAAATTATTCATAAATTTCATTTTATGCTATTAATCTACTGTTTTATTCAAGCAATACTACTACTACTACTACTAGACGTGTTCACATGAAATTTAGAATAGGTAGTAAACTATATGCGTGCCAAATTTCATCCAAGGATACAAATTTTCAAATTTATATAATATTAGTAGGATTAATAAAGAAAGAAAAAAAAAATAATATAATAAAAAAAATCATCTCTTTTGCCTGCCGGGTCCAGTTATCAATGAATTATTTGTTATTTTCAGCGGATGACGCGCATTATTTCCGCGACGTACAGCTGCGTTTAGAGCGCGAAAATGGCATCATGTTCTGGCGCGTCCGGGAGTACTGTACACAGGCGGTAAGTTTCATTTTGACGGTAATAAAAAACAGAAAAAATACACTGCCATTTACGAATGTAGCCGAAAGCCAAAGATTGTGCTAAGTCGTATGCATTGGGAGATGGATATGCCCAACGATAGTAACAAAAAAAAGTTAGTCTAATAGTAGTACAAGTGTTTGTAGCGATGATAGCTCAGTGGTTAGCGCGGTCGGTTCCCATGCCGAAGGGCGTGGTTTCAAATCCCAACAATGAGCTTCAGCTGCCGGTGAAGGAAAACATAGTGAGGAAACCATAGCATGGTGGTAAAGTACTTTCTAATACTCGGCTGGCTAGCTATCACCCTCAAGTTGAAAATCTATCGCCAACAACAACCAACCAACAGCATCTAACGGTGTTCCGGCAGCCTCAGTTGAGAGCCAGTTCCATTCCAGGCTAGGTGTGCTTTACCATCTTCGACCACACCTACACTTAAAATCAGGTGAGCTGTTATCATATATTTTTTTATGGTTAACAGGCTAGGTGCCTGTTAACCATAAAAAAATATATACATAAAATTACGCTCGTTTTGCCTCACGCTCACGCGACCCAGTTTCATAAAAATCATCACGTAGGTACTTACTACTAGATAATATATTGAATAAGATAGATACATTTATTTATGTTTATTTCAGGACCCCCTGACGACGATTCCACTAAACAATTGCAACATGCTCATAATGTACACATTCAATGACAAATTGTTCCCGGAAACTCTCAACTTCATCTCGGGAAGTGGGTAAGTTGAAAAATGTATGGGACTCCAAGCATTTTTAAGTACTTAATAGTTATGGTTATCAAGACTCGTATTAGGTCTACAATGTTCAGTAACGAAACAAAAAAAAATCTATGATAAAATTTAGGGCGTGATTATGAACATAACCATGGGTTATTCTAATTAATTTTCGGCGAATGACGTCATAATTAAGATTTTTTTTAATATTTCGCACAGCGCTATCTTACTATGGAAAATGACTTTGTTTTGATACATTTTTGTTTTACTAAGCACTATAGGTACCTACCTATTGCCTCAAACATACAGCTTGTTCTATGAGTATCAGATAACCGATAGGTAGGATAGTAGGTACTAATAGGTGATACCCAGTAGGTACACCCATGTTGATACCCGACTAATGACACAGCCTACAATAAAAGATTTTGAATATTTTTTTTTTAAATTAAACTTGGGGTACCTAATCTTCATCATTATGTACAACTTTTACAATTTTGAAATCGCGAGAGAATAATCACCTGCTCTATACATATTATAATCGAGGGGCCATGAACGCTTATTTTTTTACGAGTTAGCCTCATTGTTCGTAATGATGAGCACAATGGCCCCCTTACGGCGTAGTACACCCCAAGCTTATAACCCGGTATACTTTTTACCTACTATCAGGATATTTTGTTAATAAACTTAGCCCTTTAATTAATATCTTGCACTAGTAAATATGTAATTACAAATTAATTAAAATGTTAATAATGCAACACAGGATAATCGGTCTGTACACGACGTTTGTATTCCTCGCGTCGCGCGTTCTGCGTGGTTTCTTCTCCGGCATCTACACCAAGATCATGTTCGACGACCTACCCAACGTGGACCGCGTGCTTCAGCTATGTCTCGACATATACTTGGTAAATACGCTACCGTCAAAAGTCGTATGTATAAAAATCATCCTAGAGTTTTGGCGGGAACGCGGAAAGAGACTTGCGTGTCGCCCCGTTGTATTTTTTTCCGAAACTAGTGTTTTGTCGAGTGTTTATGCATAAAAATGGTGGTGTTTTATTCATAAAGTACTGAATCACAAGCGCGAGTATGGGAAAATGATATAATGTGGTGAAACATGACTTTTTGTGTTGCTTCCAAAACTCCATCGAAGCTTTATAGTAAAGTCACCACTACTTTACTAAAGCATGACTAGACTGGACTGACACGGACTGGACTTTGACTATAACTTTAACTACGAGGACACTTATTTAACTTTTGAAACTTGAAAATATATAAATACTTGCCACTGGCAAATGCTCAAACGCGAAGCCAAAACCAAAGAAAAAAAAATCATCCTTGGCTCACCCCTATTGTCCCAGATGTCCATAACTAAAGTTTACCATCAGACGGACGGTCGGCGTGCTTACTACTCTTGAAAAAGTGACTGTGGCTGGCAAACCTAAATCATTTAGGTACCTACTTCAAAGATGTTTTCAAATTTGTTTCCACCTGGTATTGTTTGAATAAAATAACTTATCGGTTTTTCGTGTCGTGTTTTCCATAGCATACCTACACGACTATATATTCTATACAAAGTTATATCTTAAATGAACACACATGTGTATCCTACCCTTACCGACTTCCATATTTTATTTTAGGTGCGCGAGGCTCTCGAGTTATCTTTAGAAGAAGATCTCTTCGCCAAGCTGGTATTCCTCTACAGATCGCCAGAGACCATGATCAAGTGGAGTCGACCCAAAGAAGAACAGCAGGAACCACAGAGAGCGCTACCGCCGTCGCGATGAACAAAATAACAAATTTATTGACACGCTATATTGATACGAGCGTCCTAGCTAGCTCGAAGGAGTTTATTTCCAGTCGATACATGTTGTATCTCAACTTATATTAAGCCTATAAGTTTTTACATAAAATAGGCGTTAGGTGTTTATTAAAGCTGGGACAAAATACAATATAGTACCTACCTACAACATTTTTTTAGATCAGTTCAATATTGGCGAGCACTCTTACGGAATTCCGTTCAAGTTATAGAACATGTGAATAAAAAAGTTCCTTAATAAAATATCCCGTTGCATTTAGTATCTACGTACAATTCGCACATGATTTGAACTGATTGCCGTGTGCCATGTAAACAAAAAAAATGGGTAGAGGGAAAAAAATTGTTCCTATATAGGTATGCGTCAGATTTTAGTCTCTTTACTACGTATTTCAGCCAATTTTAAATGCCTTACAAACGTCCATAAATAAGTAAGAATACATGGCCGATGCATATACATGTTAGCCCTTGCAAGCCATAAGCATCAACTTAGATACGTAAGTTGTACAGTAACAATAATCGTAAGAATTACTGCGTTTATAAGTTATGAGTCGTTCCGAAATCTATAATGATCGTGTATATTTAACTAAATTTTTGTAAAAATGCTATTTGAAAAGTTTTAGTACAAATTACAAATGGATTAGATCGAAATTAGCACAATTATCTACCTACCTAGTGCACAAAATATATTAGGTACTTAATTTTATCTTTAGTCATTCCTTTAATCTATTGTGCTCTCTTGCTTATTTTGAGCGCTTTTTGTATTTTATGAACCACCTTTTTACATGGAACAATGAAACTAATAAGTGTCTATAGAATCAATTTGTTCATACTCTTAATTTATTTGTTGTGTTACTTGTTTGTATATTACGTGTATCTTAAATAAATTCGTTTGATATTTATAGTGTACATATTCAAAGGTTTATATTAAATGTGAAGTTTATCAAAGTTACCAGCTGTAAAGTATTTAATCATGTTATTTTATGTGGCTTCTGAACCTAGCAATTTTTATACTTGTTTTATATATGAAATTATTTTTTAAACTGCCTACTCGATAGATTTTATCATTAATACTTTGGACTTCCAATAATTTTAAAGGTATGTAAAACGCCTTTCAAAGTATACATACACCTTATAAATTAAGTTTTTGTATTGTTAAGAGCTGCATTTAATGTTGTCAATTTGTGATAATAAAACCCTTACAAATATTTCAATTACTTTTTATTACGTCACAAACATTTCTCACTTACATAATATTAGGAAGATCAATTTACAGGGATAAACGTCAATAACAGAAATTAACTTGCAATCCTTGAAACTTATGAAATTGATCTTGGTGGTGCAAAACAATATTCACTCTTCAAATCACCATCAAACGAGGGGCGATGTTCATGGACATGAGCTCTTGGAAGAGTAATTTCGCAGCATAAGGCAAACGCACTTGCGAAATCTGAGTTTTATTTTTGCAGCCTTTGCATTCAAACGTATTGTTTCGTAAGTTTGCGATGGCAATCAGGCCGCAGAAGTTGCAAACGTGAATCCGGTACGGATCAGATACTTCAAATAGACGCTCGCGCAGAAATTGGGCGGCTCCATGGGCGATCTGACAATCGCGTTCCATCTCACCAAATCGCAATCCACCATCTCTGGCTCTGCCCTCCATGGGCTGTCTCACGAGAATCTGGACTGGTCCTCTCGCTCTAGAATGAATTTTATCGTCCACCATATGCTTCAGGCGCTGGTAATATGTTGGTCCCAGAAAGACTTGGGCGTTTATCTTTCGCCCAGTGTGTCCATTGTACATAACTTCATTACCTCGGAGATGGTACCCATACTCTTGTAACAGCGACGAAATTTTCTGCACGTTTACGGCATCGTTGAATGGTGTGGCGTCGCCGATTTCTCCTTTGTTGGATGATACTTTGCCTTGAATGCACTCGATCAAGTGACCAATCGTCATACGAGATGGGATAGCGTGTGGATTAATTATGATGTCAGGAGTGAGCCCCTCGCAAGTAAAAGGCATATCTTCTTGTCTATATTGTATGCCGCATGTGCCTTTCTGTCCGTGACGAGAAGCGAACTTATCGCCAATCTGTGGAATGCGCACGGATCTCACACGAATTTTGCAAAACTTGTATCCTTCGCTGTTCAACGTCAGCATGACTTGGTCGACGATACCCGTTTCACTGTTACGTAAGAACGTGGAAGCATCTCGTTTAGTGTAACGTTTGGTGGTGCCTTCCAACTCGTCGTCATTTTCCGGAAGAGTGATTGTTTTCCCGATCACAACGTCATCACCCGAAACACGGATTCCCGGCGCAATAATGCCGTCATCGTCCAGTTTGTCATACAAGGCATTTCTCATTCCTTGACAAGTCTGTCTGGTTGGTTTCTCAAACTGCTCTTCTTGGTCTCCAATACGTTTTGATTCGGAATCTTTATAAGATCGGTAGAACACAGATCTGAAGAATCCTCTTTCAACAGCAGATGCATTCAAAATGACACTGTCTTCCTGGTTGTATCCAGTATAACACAAGATAGCAACTATTGAGTTGATACCTGCTGGTAATTCTCTGAAACGCAGGTACTCCATGGAGCGGGTGGTGACTAAAGGCTTATGAGGATAGTACAGCACATGGGCCAAAGTGTCCATCCTGACATGGAAGTTGGTAATGTATACTCCCATAGCTTGTTTACCCATAGCACTTTGATAAGTGTTCCTAGGGCTTTGGTTGTGATCAGGGAATGGGATAATAGAAGCACATACACCCAGAATCATGGCAGGATGAATCTCACAGTGTGTGTATGTTGTACAGTATGCATACTCCTTTAGTTGTGCTAAGTCATCAGGACTCATAGCAATCATCACAGTTTCTTCTTCGAGAGTGTCAATATATTCAACCACACCACTTGCCACCAGATTTTGCCAACCATAGTTATTGTAATCTCTCTCTTTTAAATTATCAATGTGCTTCTTCTTTAACAGAAGGGCTCCGTTTTCGACAATGAGTAAAGGACGACAAATTCGACCTGCATCTGTGTAAATTCGAATTTCCCTATCTCTGATGTCACGAATCATACTTACTTCAGATACGATGATGTCCATCTGACGTCGCAATTTACGCAATGTAGACATCAACTGCTCAGGGTCGCGATGAATACCAACCCAGCATCCATTTACAAATATTTTTGTAGCATCAGCTATAGCAGATGGTGCAATTTCTTCCAGATTTTCCATGGACCATTCCTCCAAAAACTCTAAAATTGGAGATGGCTGACTTCCTACAGAGATGTAAGCCATCAGGGCTAAGTTCTTCACCAATCCTACAGCAGCACCTTCAGGAGTTTCTGCAGGACAGATCATACCCCATAAAGTATTATGCAGCTGACGGGGTTTAGCCAATTTGCCATCTCTTCCGATAGGCGAGTTAACTCGTCGCAAATGTGACAATGTAGATGCAAATGTCAATCTATTCAACACCTGTGATACACCGGCCCTAGCTTGGTGAGCTTTCTTCTGGTCACCCCAGTTTCCAGTAGCAAGGGAGTATCGAAGGCCATCAGTGATGATTTTGGTTTTGATGGCAAGTTCCAGATTAAAATCTTTTCCTCTATCAATGAACTTCTGTGCATACATCCTGACCTCTTTCAACAAATTTTTGAATAACCCCCTGAATAAGAAAGCTAGCAAAGGTCCAGCTAAGTCTAACCTTTTATTGCCATAATGATCTCTGTCATCTAATTCACGTCTCCCCAGAGCAGCCAAGAGCAATCTATGCACCATATAACCTAAGAAGTAGGCTTTTTTAGTTTCACAAAAATCTGAGACTCCAACATGCGGCAACATTTCTTTCTGTAAAATTTCCTTAGCATATTTTATACGCTTTTCTTTTGTTACACCTGGCCTCGCTCCACGAGCCCCTATGAAGTTGAGTGCTACATTCTGTTCTTGGATTACGAAAGCTTCATCAAGAGAAGGTTTTACCATTTCCATCATTTCAGGATCATCAAAATCATAAATGATGTGTTCCAGAATGTCACGATCAGCCACAAATCCAAGAGCTCTAAACACAATCATGATGGGTATTTCCTGTTTAATGTAAGGCACAATAGCAATAATCCTCTGTCCGATAGCAGATTTTTTGATACTTTGTCCTCCTCGGGCCATCATGTTCACCCACAAAGTCGAAGTAGGTCTTGAGCTATGTTCAAGACAGGAACGGATTTCAGTTTTGTAAGCAAATTTACCATCTTTCATACTGAAAACATACACAGTGTTAGTCGCCATCTTCTCTTGGGCAATTAAAACTTTTTCCGAACCGTTAATGATGAAGTATCCGCCAGGGTCGAGGGGGCACTCATTCAACTCTGACAAATCTCTGTCAGTTAAGTTACTTAGCAGACAGTAAGTTGATCTCAACATGATAGGTATTTTGCCAATAAAAGTCTTCTGATGTTGTGTTTCTACTGGATCTTCATTTTCTTTTACAATGGTTTTGGTTATGTCAACATACAAGGGAGCTGAATATGTCAAGTTACGAAGTCGAGCTTCATTAGGCATCATAGGTGATGGTGCTCCATCCTTTTCCCAGTGAGTGGGCTTCGACAAATATATCTGATCGAACTTCAAAAGATATTTTGGTGGCGTTTCGATTTCGCCAGACGCATGTTGCGCTTCTGCTTGAAGTTCTATCGGTGGCGAATCTTCGACGATTCTTTGAACTGACATCTGTATAAATTCATCAAAACTATCTAGTTGTTGCCGTACCAAACCTTTCTCGTCAAAATATGCGTTGATAACAATCCAACAAGCTTCTTGCCACAGTTCTGAAGAGATTTCTTCAACATCTTCTTCTTCATATTGATCATCTTCGGTGTCGTACATAATGAAAGTGGAGAGGGGATCCCTCCACAAATAATAAGCAGAACAGTTTAGACGCTTAAGATGTGTATTGTTGCCTAAAAACAATTAGAATTCCACTTATAACGGTATGCACTGTACTCTCTAGCATACGCAATATCAGCAACGAATGAATGAATGATTTTAACAAAAGTTAATGAATGAACAATAACCCACAGAGTTTTGGCGGCAACGTGAAAAGAGCATGTGGCCGCATGCATAGTTGTTTTTATCTGAGTCGCCGCAGTTGTTTTCGAAAACTTGTGTTTTTCGTATGATTATGTACAAAATTAGTGTTTTTTTATTCGTAAAATGTCGAATTACGTGCACGAGTGTGAAAGTGACATACTTTTCGTGTTGCTTCCAATACTCTTTTGGAACTTGTAGTTAAGTTACTACTACTTTGCTTTCCAATAGCATAACTTGAAATAATCGAAATACTTTACAAAAACACAAAACGCAACACTTAAAAAAACAACAACAAAAAAAAGAGTAATCTCAAAAAATAATGTTAATTATACAGCCAATTATAAAATATGAAACATTAAAACCTGCCACATATATAGATGTGCTCCGTGGCAGCGATTTAAAATACAACCTGAAAAGCACGGTCAAGCTTGCTAAATGTGACGCGGCAATAAATCAAAAGCGTAACCCATATAAGAATGACTACATTCGCGATTGCTGCCACCCCTACTACTCTGAGCCTACTACCATAGGCCGTGCAGTGTGGGGCACGCATAATTGATAATAACTCTGTCTGTGGAGTTTTGGCGGGAACGCGGGAAGAGTCGTGTCGCTCCGTTGTATTTTTTTCCAAAACTAGTGTTTTGTCGAGTATTTATGCATAAAAATGGTGGTGTTTTATTCATAAAGTGCCGAATTACAAGCGCGAGTGTGGGAAAATGATATAATGTGGTGAAACATGAGTTTTCGTGTTGCTTCCAAAACTTCATCGAAGCTTTGTAGTAAAGTTGCCACTACTTTACTAAAGCATGACTGGAATTAACTGACACGAACTGGACTTGACAAAGACGACTTTGACTAAAACTAGCTACGATGGCACTTATTTAACTTTTGAAACTTGAAAATATATAAATACTTGACACTGGCAAATGCTAAAACGCGACGCCAAAACCAAAGAAAAAAAAAAACAAAAACTCTGTCTGTGTGCTGTTAATGCTTCTGTCCATATCAATCAATTATTTATATTATCTGTGGAAAACTCAGGGACATGTTTTGTTTCGAAGTTGAATTTGAGAGAATTTTTGAGATGATTCACTTGTCGTGTCTTCTTTTTTAAAGTAAAAGTTAATATCTAGTTTGTCAACATTCTGTTCAGTCGGCATGGATTCACGCAGAAGTAATTCTGATGATCAGCGTTGTATACTTGGACTTCAAGATTTGAAATTATCAAACAAAGTTGAGGATGGCACTGAGCAAGCGCACGGCTCTTCAACATCGAACACAAGTACTCTCACTAAGACTCGTCCTGTAGGCGCTATCGAGAGTTTTGTGCTCGACAACACCCAAATCAATCGACAGGATTACAGTTTCTATGAGCGTTCGAACGTAATAGCGGCATCAAAGTTCGCGACACCGAAACGTGTGGAAACTATTGCATCTATCAACAAGAGAGACATAAACACCGCCGCTCTGCCAGCCAGCCCTACTCGCTCCATTGACTCCATATCTCAACGATCGCTAAGCTATCAAACGGATGATTTGTACGAGATTCCTGCCAATCCAAATGCGCCATATCCACCACCAGTATACGAGAATGTAGAATATTACGGCGAACAACGATCTCCACAGCTACCCTACTATCACCAGATTTACCATCCGGCGCCTCCACCGCCTGTCTCCGACGGCTACTACGACACTCGTTATAGTAAGGCACAGCCACAGGTGCCAGTCAACTCAAAACCTAAACACAACCCTCTGCTGTACGAAAATATGCTTTGCTCTGATAATGAGAAGAAAAACGAGTATATGCTACAACAAAATCCAGAACAAAGGTTTATTCAAACAGGATCAATGCCCGGACCTCAAGTTCCAAACACTGGTATCAATAGAAATATGTCACTGATAAGTGACAAAGGAAAAATAGATAAAGCCCCTCCACCGCCACCTTATACTGCTACACAAGATAATGCAACTGGTGACTATACTATAATGAAATCAGCTCCTCCAAAGTACACTGATGTTAGTGCACTATTGAAAAATGATGACAAAGTGGTGACAATTCCATCAACAGCTATTTATGCGTCCATTGCTCCAAGTGCTCAGAGACCTAAAGCTAATCTAGCGACTGAGGTTCAAACAGCTACCTCAAGTCCAAAATTCTTTCATCCTAAACCAAATATTACCAACAATATTAATAAAGATAAGCCACCAATTTCAAATGGTGGTTTTGCTGGTAAGACAGTAGGCAATAGAATGCAGATTGTGGAAGAAACTAATGGTTCTGACTATGTGTGTATGACAGGAGGATCATCTGTGGCTACTCTGGCTGTAACTAATCAGAGGGACAATACATCATTGGCCTCTGAGTCAATAGGGTCAAGGAACTTAGTGTCTGGCTTAACATCTTTGTGTTCTCCTGCCCAGTCCCCAGCTCCTAGCCCTACTCCAAGTTCAGTGTCCCAGGTGTCTGGAGGCTCGAGGGGCTCTGGTGGTAGAGGCAAGAGTCTGCTTCCATATAGTATCACTCCCCCAAGGCCTGCTGGACCTAGTGAGGCACAGAGAAAGATTGAAGAATTGACTAGACAACTTGAAGAAGAGATGGAGAGGCAAGATGAAGAAGGGGAGTACTTTGGTAAGGATCTATGCTTATTTTGTTTAGAACTGGCTACATTGATTAAGATTTTAGCATATGATTTTCTTACATCAATTTCTCACTAGTGTTACTACAAAAACCCCATAGTCTCTTTCCAAGAAAATAAAAAAGTGTCCTATTTTTGAATTCAAGGTTTTAAGATAAACAATATTTCTTAGGTATTTGTCACACATGTGGAGCTGGAGTGACCGGCGCAGGTCAGGCGTGTCAAGCAATGGGCAACTTGTACCACACCAATTGCTTCATCTGCTGTTCGTGCGGGCGGGCATTGCGTGGGAAGGCATTCTACAATGTACATGGGAAGGTCTACTGTGAAGAGGACTACTTGGTGAGAAAAAATGTATTTTTACTTTCATTACTATTTTTTTACTATTAATTTTAAGTTTTATATTTATTTTATCATAATTATAAATAACCCATACACAGTGTCAGGATGCAATAAAATACATTAGAAAGTGGTAGCTAATATCAGACCCACAAATGTTTTAAATATAGTATTTTAAAAATCTACATTCAGCTAATAAGGCTACAACATTTGGTACCTTTCTAGCTTATGCCATTTTTGTCTTATTCTTCAAGAATCATGTTCATTCATTATTATATATGAGTTAATTGGTGTTTCAAATGGTCTAGTGATCTATTGTCTATAGTTTATTGATCTGAATTTATTTATACCTTTGTTTGTATGTTTCAAAGTTAAAAATCTCACATTTCAGTATTCTGGATTCCAACAAACTGCTGAAAAGTGTGCAATATGTGGTCATTTGATTATGGAGATGGTAAGTATTAACTAATGTGAAGATCTTGATTATTTTTGTAGTAACTGACATAACTGCGACAGCATATTTATAAAATGGCTTAATAGAAGTTACACTATTTCTCCTTTTGCTTAAATATATTTTAATGGGTAAACTATAACTAGACTTGTCCTACTATTAAAAACTACTGTAAAAATCTTTTTTACCCCACTATATAATAATTATAAAGAGATAGTAGGGATGAGTTTTACAACAGCATATTACAATGAAACCAAAAATGTCTAAATAAATCTGTAATTTTTAGACTTTTTTCTTTTCGTTGAGGTTAATAAAAAAACTAATTTCATAATATTTTCTGTGCTGTTAGGTTAGTTTTGGTAAACATAGTAAATAAATCAATAATTATCAAGAATATTTTTTTTTTCAGATTCTTCAAGCAATGGGCAAGTCATATCATCCAGGGTGCTTTCGATGTTGCATTTGCAATGAATGCCTTGATGGAGTTCCGTTCACAGTGGATGTTGATAACAAGATATACTGTGTCAATGACTATCATCGCATGTTTGCACCTAAATGCGCCAGCTGCGGCAAAGGTAGGAAGTCATCTTTTATGGCACGGAAATCATAACGACAAACATGGGAAATAGATATCCCTAAAAACCACACAATAAAGCTATATAGTTATTATGACCTTACAAATGAGTTGACCAGAAGTAGTTATAATGGTAAACTTATATGCTGTAGAAAATGTAGTGGAAGGGATGCCAGCAAAATCTCTAAAATATACTAGAAGGCCTGCCAAACCACCTATACACTAATTGTTAGAAAGAGTATCCAAAGCACTATTAACAAAAATTCTTTCTGTTCAAGGTATAACCCCGGTGGAAGGCACAGATGAGACAGTCCGTGTAGTGTCCATGGATCGTGACTTCCATGTGGACTGCTACATGTGTTGCGTGTGTGGCATGCAACTCACTGACGAACCTGACAAGAGGTGTTACCCACTCGCCGGTGAGAATCGTTTATGTTGGACTCGCTCAGGATACCCTGAGTTAACCCATTAAGTGAATAATTTTTTTTAATGTTTTTTGCCAATAGCAATTTTATAAAATACTAGCTGCGCCCCGAGGTGTTACCCGCTCCATGTTTTTGGCATAAAAAGTAGCCTATGTGTTAATCAAGGGTCTTAGCTACCTCCATACTAAATTTCATCCAAATCCGATGAGTAGTTTTTGCGTGAAAGAGTAACAAACATACTCACAAACTTTCGCATTTATAATGTTAGTAGGATAACAGAGTTTAGTATAGGTACATGCGTTGTACCACCAAAGGTCAAAATGATTATCACTCAGATATTGATTTAGGTATGTACAACTGCTGAACCTTTATTTTAGTTTTTTATTTTATGAAACTTATGAGATGATTGGTATTCTTTCGTGATGATAATAAATAATGCTGCTTTGGCACTTATTACTTTGAGATTTGATGCTTGGGCTCCATACTTCCTTAATTTGGCGAACTAAAGTGCTCCTTAAGCCTCAGTAATATTTACACACTACTGCTTGGCGGCAGAATATTTGGTACTGCGGTGGCATCTACCTAGACGACCTCTTGCTAACGAGATCTACCATCCAGTAAATTAGTAGTATTTCGTTTTGATAATCTATAGTAGAATGATTTCCGTTCTTGCCGTGATTTTTTTGTTGTCTGTAGTTTTCTAATACAAACTACTTATCGCGAAACAATATTTAAT
Source organism: Biston betularia (assembly GCA_905404145.2). Lineage (NCBI taxonomy): Eukaryota > Metazoa > Arthropoda > Insecta > Lepidoptera > Geometridae > Biston > Biston betularia. The sequence continues at coordinate 4,901,664 of FR989863.1, forward strand.
CCCTGCAATTGCCGAATATCCGATACTTGCGAATGGAGAGCTCAATTCATGACGCAAAAATCAAAGTGAAGCGTCAAATTCTTCACAGCTTGTGCATGTATTCACGTGCATTCGTTTGCCATTGAAGTTCGTAAAAGACCAGGGCACTTGAGCTTGCTCGAATGAACGTGCATCAATCTGCACAGGTTGCGCGTGTTTTTCTATCTATATGTTGAATGTGCTTTATAATACTGTAGCAGACGAAGCCTAGATTTGTTTCGCTTCGACTTTTCAGTGGATATCGACTAAACTTGTTTTTGGTTTAAATAATTTTTATTTCCTCGATAAAGCTTAAATAGTATATAAGTGTCCTAAACGGCTCGAGAGCTTCACATAAATTGATGATTTCAAATTTCAAAAATGAAAAATAAATGTTTGTGTAATAAATATATAATACAATTCGTCGGTGCAGGGAAGCTGATGTGTCGCGCGTGCCACCTGGCGACGATCGGTGCCGCCACTGGGCCCGGCCTACCCCCCGCGCCGCGCCTCTCCCCCGCCTCATACCAGTACATGGGCTGAACGTCACTGCTTCTCCTTCGTATTCTAACAACAAACAAAAATATGCATGTCAGCTGGCTACCAAACTCTTCAATATCAGCCTGCATTGGCTCAAAGGGACTGTCTTCCAATTCAACAAATGTTGGTCAAGCTAAAGGTTAGTTATTATTACTTTTAGTACTGATCTGGCTGATAAAAAGGCACAATATACAAAAATGAACTTTGTACTTTGAAAATGTGGATAGAGCCTATTTCTAAACAAAAGAAGTGATTTCACTGGCCCAGGTTTAATCTGTCATTAGTTAGCAAATTATGCAAGTACGCGCAAAGCGATTAGCAACAGTGTTCACAGAAATGCGATAATGGTTATAGAACTATTGCAGATAGTAGAAAAAGTAATGTTGATAGATGCATTGGTTCAAATGTATTTTGTCTGGGGCTAAGAGTTAATAGTTAATGGCTATGTGCCAAAGTCTGATAATAGCTCCGATGAAACTGTTTTAGTGAAGAGAAAATTCTCACGTGTAACATTGAATCGCGAAATAACGTATACTTACAACATTTTATAAGTATGTACAATTATACATATATATGATAAATCAAATTGAATGCATTTCATAGCCTTCAAAGCTGTGTGGGCGAATGGCACGCAATTAAGTATTAGTCAAGCTTTAGCTTCTATAAATAAAAAATAACAGCTAATGATAAGGTAATTTAGGCTGCTTTATACATATTTATGTTAAAAAATAAACATTTGTACATAGGAAATGCTCAACATGGTCATTATATTGCTCAGTATAGTATGAGCAAAATACATAATAATTGTTACTCTTGAAGTATTTTATAGACTTCTATACATCAATTCCTATAATTAAGATTAAACATGTATGCAATGTTTTTAGCATTACATTAATAGGATTTGAATTTTTAGTACTATTTATAAGGTATTTATTAATAAGTGTTGTAATCAAGTGGTTCTATGTGTAATTTAAGGCCATTAATAACTGTGTTATTCATTGCATTATGATAGAGAAGTTACTATGATTCACTGATGAGATGCATGTTTTGGATCGGGATTTTTTATGCAATTTTATAGTTAAATAATGGTATGTTAGTAGTGTTAACGGTATGTATTACTTTAATAAATTCAAGTGAGTTAGCTTATTATAACATAGTTCATCTACTAGAGCAAAAGTAGTTACTGATGAAATGAGCTACCATCATTAGATTCCAAGTGAATAAACAGTACATATTTTGTCTTTTGTACAAAAAGGTAGAAAATCGTTCACTGTGTTTGCCAGACACTTTGTGATAATAATAGGGTTAATTTAATAAATTAGAACATGAACAAATTAATGTATCGAAGAATTGAGAATGGATGTTGGAATTAAATGCTTTGGTATAAAAAAATTGGTTTGATGATTCACTTTTTGTCTAGACTGAACAAAGGTTAAATTCTAAACAAACTTTCTTTTACTGTATTTTGATTTATCAGATAAATCCGAAATGATTTTTGTGTTAAATTTTCGATCTCGGCCAAACTATAAGATAAAGATAAGGCATTTATAATGCTGTGATAAAAAGATACAAAACTTTTAGGAATTCACTAAATCTACAAAAATGTCCAAATGTGCTAGTGAGACAGCTGAATATGACTTATCTTTAGCAAGTGCTTATTAGGACAAATATATTCATGTTGTTGCAATAGAAATGTTATAACTAATGAACACATGTAAAGCGATAGTTTTAAATCTATGGTACAATTTTTTTTTTTTTTTATGTTCAGTACCACAACACTTTCGGTTCCATGTCATAAAGTCAGATATAGGTATGTGACTGTTACTTATGCATTTACTATTTTAATAACACTGGATTTGACAGCACTCCTGGTTTTTAGGATCACTACGGTGCATACATGTATGTGTGTGACAATTACCAATAGCGAAAGATTATTAAACTTATTATTAAGAATCTATAATTTTTGTTAGTGGTTGCAGCAGTACAAATGATTCATTATTGCTGAATGCATACATTTTTTAACACACAACACCTTTAGTATCTATCACCCGAATTTGGTGTTCAAATACCTAGCATAAGTAATTTTCACTCAGTTTGACAATCTGATGTTATATTGTTTCCAACAAAGATAAAGTTGTAAACCATGTATTCAGACCAGATTTGCTGCTGCTTATATATGAATTTATATGGTTTGATTATATACATACATAATTATGTAGAATAGTTGCACCATGGCTTCCAGTATAAAAAGTAGGCTATGTATTGATATACGGTATTTGCATTTAAAATCCAATAAGTTTATTGTTTGTTCTTTACACTGTTGTCGGCATGAAGAAGTAACAATCATACAAACTTTAGAATATATAATATTTGTGTGATTTATATTTAAATTTAATTTTGTGCATATTATATCAATAGTATACTATCAAATACAAATATTTTATGGGTAACCCTAAAGTTACAAGTTATAATTCCATTCATATTTAACCCTAGAGTGCTCGCGCTATGAGCATTTTGCCGCCCGCGGCACAATATTCGTATTATTTTGTAAACGATGCGTTTGTCCAGGTCAAGCGTCCTAGTAGCTGCCTCCCTGTTCTTCACCTCCTTGTTTTAGAAATTGCAGTAAATTCAGTGCACGGGTGACTGCAGGAAACAAAGTTTGTCGCATGTGTGTCGCGTTTGACGGCAAATTGCTAACTGCGCGACTACTCACGTAAGTAAAATTTGTGGGTCTGGTTTTTACTATAGTTGAAATCTTATTAGTTTTCATTGCGTTTAGTATTGTTTTGATGTAAATAACGTATTAAAATTGATTTTTGGTTTGTTTTAATTAATTATTGGGCGTTTTTTTTTGCTCTGTTTATTTTATATATTTTTAGATAGTACCGCGTGAAATTAACAAAACATGGTCAAACAAATACCTACTTGCGTGGTTGGAAGGGGAGAGAGATGACGAAGAAGATGATGCACTTAGTTTATGGCAAATAATGTTTGAAAATGGTTTTACTATTGTCACCTTTACACGATCGACGAAACTACCAGAAATAAAAACCAGAAATCATAAAATATTATAATAGGACTAAAATTAACGTTGTTGATCAAATGTAAAGGAATAATCCGTGGGTAGAATGACTTGCAGATAGCCAATGAGATTGTTTTTCTCAATTCTGAACATTGCTGGCATAAATAGTCAGATAATATAAGAACATACTGAATAATTATTATAACGACGAAAAATTTTGAAAAAAAATGTCCTGGCGATGACTAGACAACATATTATTTCAAGATCCAACGTAAACACATTACACAAACAACTGAGAAACCAAATCGCTCGATTTGTGCCATCGGTTCATCAAAATATAGCCTCAGCAAGGGAAGGTATGTGCGCAGTATCTCCGTCCAAGAAAAATAAAAGGACGAAAAAAGGGTGCCATAGATGTGCAAAGTTACTGTGCAACGAACATTGCCTGTACATGTGTCATGATTGTTTTGCTGAAATACAGGTTGTAGATGATGAAAACGTATAAATTAGCTATTAAGTTTAATTTTTGCTTTTTTTATACAAATAACTGTAAAGGTGTTGCAAAAAACCATTTTTTTTTACCTAAGATCTCCCAAAGCATTATTTTCTAAATTTTAAGTATAAAACTGTAATAAATGTTTCTCATTCTGATAAGGTATGTTTTATTCTATCTTTTGAACATAAATATAAAAACATAAAACTCTAACTTTAAAAATTAAATCGTATTAAGTACGGGCGGCAAAATGCTCACCACGCGAGCACTCGCGTTTCATGGATAGGCGCGATTACTCTAGGGTTAAAAATAACATTGAAAATGTCAAAATCATTTAACTTTTGTATGTCATAAAGTATGTATATGAGCTAAAAATGTTTTCATTCAGCTTTTTTTAGTTGTTAGCTTTTAAAAAACACATTGGCCAATATTGTGGTATGGTATAAGTAAAGTATTATATTTATTTTGACAATTTGAAGCAAAAATCAATACATTAATTTGAAATGACAACTAAACCCTGATTATTATTGTTTTTTGCCATGTTAATTTAACTTTTTGGATAATCCAGAAAAAAAGCATATATTTTTAAGGTAAGTTGAGTAGAAACATTCCAGTTGCGTGCTGTCTCTCTGTGTACTTAATGTAAATTTAGTTTTAAGTATTGTTGTGTATGTACATTTTGATGGAAATGTGATTATTTGTGTTAGGTTTTACAAAATAAAGATGATTTTGATAAGTTATCATTTTTATATTTAACAATAAATAATTTAAAAATTTAATTGCCTTTACAATTTACATCCTAACTACAAACTAACGAAGGAAATTAGCTGTTACATATGACATCTTGAAATGGTAGAGCACTTGTAGGTTAATAACCAAAGCAATGATCCTATTAGCAAACCTTCAAGTGAAGAACTAGAAAGAAGTGAAAAGGAAGATATGTTATGGTGATGTTAGAAGTTACATTTTCTTCACCTTATTTTTCATATTTTTCATTTCAACTTTGTATCTTCTCATTTCATCCATGACTTGAGTTCGTCTTTCTTTTATTTGTGTTTGATAGTGCTGCTTGCTTTCATTGAAACGGTCTTGGAAGTTATCCTTTTTCTCTTGTATCATTTCCTTGATTCGCTCTCGTGAAGGTACTGGCTTTATAAAGCCAATAGAGGTGAGCCGTTTGATTGCATAAGTAGTCCCACCTGAAAATATATGGCTGTTATCTGTCTTATATAAAATAAATATCATAGGACATTACACACAGTGACCATCTGACCCCAAACTAAGCAAAGCTTGTGCTATGAAAGATAGATAACTGATAGAATACATAAACAATTTTTTTTGTAAATACATACAGTACACCCAGACACAGGACAAACATTTATTTTATCACAAAATGCTTGTCCTGGGTGGGAGTCAAACCCACACCCTTCAGCTCTTGGGGCAGACATACTACCAATGAACCAACAGGGCTGTCAAAAATATGAATTTTCCTTAATCTTGAAATAGATATTATTTAGAGATACAGCTGCCACTAGTTGATGGTTTACAATACTTAGTATGTGACTCTTTAATGATGTAGATAATATCTTCGGCATCTCAATATTGTTATCTACATATCTACTAGCTCTGATGGGTGAGACTTTATATCCATTGAAAAAAGTCCTGCTCTAGCCCTACACCAACTCATCTGAATGTAAGTGATACTTATGAAATCAGAAATACAGCTCACAGACCTAGAAGGTACTTGTTCACTCTAGCCTTAAAATGTCCAGATTAAAACTAGCAGGGAAATAGAAAAAAGAGAGTTCAACTTTTTGATCTTAGGGTTTAAAATGCATTAAGTCTGTTTAAAATACATTTATTGTACAGACACAAAATATAGCACTTCTACAATGTATACTATGGTAGGTACTATACATAATACATATTATGGTAAAGACTATTTAAAGCTTGGACTGTTCATCACCCTGATTATTCGTCTGAGATTTAAAAGAAATGGCTTACCAACAGTGACAGCATATCTGAGAGGAGTGGCAAGCTTGTACATAGCAAACGCTAGTGCAAAATATCCTGCTCCCGATTTTTTCAGTGGTTCCAGAACTGATTCACTTATCCCATATGATTCTAAAATACCTATGACGTCGACACCACTGCAAAATGGAAATAAGTTTACATTTCATGATAAGATACATGAGGTCTAAAAAACTCTCATCATATAGAAAACTCACCTGTGCACAGCATAATAGAACCCACCAAACCAAACTGCAGATGTGGCCATATGAACAGGTAGAAGAACATACCAATAATCTCTGTACATCTCTTTGAATTTAAGTATTAGGCCCTTAAAGCCTTTCTTTGCGCCGGTATCTGGAGGAATTTTGCCTGTATCTCTGGCTTCTTGCGTTGTACATTGTCGTACAGTTATGAAATCTATCCGCTTAACTTCATTGAACGGTCTCACAGAGTAAGTGTTTTTGTAGCAAATTCCACTTGAATGAGGCCTTATTGGATAATTTTTAGTAAAATTTGAAGGATTCCATTTCACCGGTTTTGATATACTACATACAAAATTGCAATTTCTAAACAATGCTCTACAAGATAGAGCCATTTCGATAAAATAATAATATAGAACGATAATCCTACAAATTATTGCTCATATTCGAATAAAATTGTAAAAATAAACTAAAACGAAAGACGAAACGGGGAAAATCGCTGAAGAAGTGTGACAGTATGCACTTGACATTTTATTTTTTTTCATTTGCCCCATCGGGCAGGCTAAAGCTGTAAAGCCATATTGCCTTGTCGTAAATGTTATTAACATTCATCAATGGAAATTTCTAAACAATGTCATGCGTTATTTATGTTAGGTACGTTAGGTATTATAGGCGTCCCGCCAAAACTCCATTAGAGATGTTAATTAGCTCAAAATTATTGTCGGCCCCAGAGTGTTGCCATTGAATCGTAAAATTGGGGAAAATTTTATGAATGGTGATGTTTACTTAAACAGTAGGTAAGCTTATAATATCAATGACTATTTTTATGCTACTAATACCGCGCCTAATTTTGAATTTTAATAGTTCAAAACCCCGCGCTGCAATTCACCGAATTCACCACCTTTTTTTTTTTTTTTTTTTTGAATGACTAATGCTGTTGGCCGCAGATGGCCTCTACAGCGTCACCGGACTGTGGCGAGCGCAAAGGGCGCTGAGCCTAAATGTTAAGGACGACTAGCACAAGGGCACCAAAGTGGTACGGACCTCGGCTTGGGCTGTCGCCAGACGAGGGGGACCTGACTTGCCCTAAGTGGGCACCTACAGAATTCACCACCCTGAGATATTGGATGTTATATCTCTTTGCCCTGTAATTTCGTTCGTTACATTGCCGTTCAATCCGGAACAAAGTAATAATTGCACATTACTGCTTGGGAATTAAATTCTTGGCAAAGGCGTGGCACTTCCATAGACGGGCTCTGCAAAAGAACCCTACTAGCCTACTACTACAAAAAGCTTTTTGTATTGCAAGCACAAATTGATACAACTGTGTAGATAAATCATAAGAGATTTAAATCCTTAGGTAAAATACTTACTTATTTTAAAATAGTTTTTTTGCACTGTACTAACGGTAGGTACTAATAATACTTACTATAAAAAAAGAGGTAAATAAAAATAGATTGTCACAAGTAGGTATGTATATTATAAACTTTATTGCTACGATTTGACTGCAACTTTTAACTTACAAAACGTATGTTTTTAAATGTATCACCTACTTAGCAAATATGCTTTTGATTTAGGTATACATATTATACAAAATATATATTAAATACTTGTACCTATTAGAGTTCCTACGATATAGGCAATATCGTGTGCAATATTACCTTTAACATAATCAAGCATTGGAAAACCTACTCGTATTTCAAATCAAGACAAAAAGCAGTAATGGACATCAAAAGTGATAACTATCAATTATGATTACATTTATATATCTACAATCTAAGTATATATGTACAATTGTACACTAATCTTACCTAAAGATGAACGCTAAAAACTATGTAATCAAGGCTAAATATATGATCTTCCATACATTTAACCGAAAAGTGTAGATACACATCTATAGTAACATACCTAGTTTTAACTAAATTAATTTTGACGCACATGACATGCGACAAAGCGCCACTCGCCTTAGTACAAACAGAATCAAAAAAATTAGGATAAGTTATAAAAAACTTTTGATTGTTTTTTTTTTAATGTGACATATAATGAGACAAACGAGACGCTCTCCTGATGGTAAGAGATAATGCGGAGTTTTGGCGGGAACGCGGGAAGAGTCGTGTCGCTCCGTTGTATTTTTTTCCAAAACTAGTGTTTTGTCGAGTGTTTATGCATAAAAATGGTGGTGTTTTATTCATAAAGTGTCGAATTACAAGCGCGAGTGTGGGAAAATGATATAATGTGGTGAAACATGAGTTTTCGTGTTGCTTCCAAAACTCCATCGAAGCTTTGTAGTAAAGTTGCCACTACTTTACTAAAGCATGACTGGAATTAACTGACACGAACTGGACTTGACAAAGACGACTTTGACTAAAACTAGCTACGATGGCACTTATTTAACTTTTGAAACTTGAAAATATATAATTACTTGACACTGGCAAATGCTAAAACGCGACGCCAAAACAAAAGAGAAAAAAAAAAAAGAGATAATGCCTATCCATGACCATTACAGCGATGCACAGAACTTTAAGTAATAACACAAAGTCTAGGGCATCACTGCTTTGCTGTTTTTTTTGGTTCAGCTCTTTTGATAGTAATTCTGCTTATTGAGTACTGTAGGGGGTGGGTCCGATTCCCGTCCAGGATAATCATTCATGTGACGAACATAAGTAATGTTTTTCCCATTTATGTGTGAACGCATATATTATTTCTAAAAAAAAGCTTAGAAGTATTTTATCAATTGTTTGGCTCCCGTAGTGCCTACAATCTCCGGTTTGAAGGGTATTGCAGCTAGCGGAATTACAGGGCTGTTGAGACTTATCTAATGTCTCAAAGTAATAAGCGCCAAAGTAGCAATGCCCTGGACTTTACCGCTACAATGACTGTACCGCTACAATGGTCATGGACATGCGTTATCTCTTACCATCGTCATGTTCGTTGAATTAATTTTACATTTAAAAAAACGGCATAGTTTGGGGCTGGATGGTGCAGTATGACATGTCTAACGATATTTATTATTTAAACAAGGTCATAAGCATGCAATGTACTTAGCAAAAAAAGGGTAGGTATTTGTACCCATAACGATGAGCAACTATTGCTACGGGCACAACTCTAAAATCTAAAAACAATCATCAGCTCTAAAATCAGTTACTCGTAAAGAAAAATACAATTACCCATTTCGGCTCACTACGCCCTAAGGTTATGACGCTGTATATCAAGTAAAATCTATGTTTATTTTGTTTCACAGACTATTGACCACTCTTATGTGATGGTGTGGTCGGATAGTAAAAATATCTAAACTGGAAAGGGAACTTGCTGTCAATCGACGCTTACCGTTAAGTGCTTGGCAGCAATTCTAGTCGAGGGTGGTTGTTAGTCAGCCGACTTTTAAAAAGGCTGTTCCATTCCAGGCTTGGTATGTTCACTATATTCGACCACACCAACACCTAACATCAGGTGAGCTGTGGTCGAATACCTAGTCTGTCAAATATAAAAAAAGCTAACAGCAAGACGCACATAACTTAGTAAAGGTAGAGGTGCATACCGTAGAGTTTGAACCTAAAGGTACATTGGAAATCCGACGGCCTTACTAATAAAAACGTAACTATTACAAATTAAAATTACATTAATTATGTAGCGTAAGCAATATCACAGATGAAATTACTTTAGAAAACTAATGAAACATTTAGATTTTTGTTAGGAATTAATAAAAAAGGAGTTAATAATATTAACTTCATAATCATCATAATAACTTAATTAACCAATCAATATCTTATCATACCGATATCTCTCGCAAAACATATCTGTAACAACGTATTCATATTTCTACCGACTCCATAAACTTTTTAACTCACGAGTATACTACCAAACTTTTAATTACAGTAACAGTATAGTTTCATTTGATACTGGTCGACACATCGGCTCTGATCGCCGTAAATGTTAAGCCGACTGGGTGTGCCGAGAAGGTTCCAGCTCAAGTCGTCGCCATTTTGGCGCAACGTCGCCTCGAATATGCCGCCTCCGGGGGACGTCTTAACCACCACCATGAATTCTGTCCATGTGGACTCGCCTGGGTCTGCCTCGCCGGCTTTTATTTCCGTCACGTCTACGATTTTTGATATAGACAACTTCGCACACTGCGGATAATCTTTTAACATATCATTTATCAACATTACAAGTGTTTTGGCGGCTTCGAAAGCGTTCGGATTATCCTTAGTCAATGGAATCTCTTTGTGGCACGTGCACCAGTGACCGTTGATATCCGCCATTTCGCAAGTTCTGTTTTCTGGTATAGGTAAAAACAGACTAATGCTTCTTCCTATAACGTCGCGCCCGCTCTTCCGTTTTGCAATCATATGTTTCTCCACGTTTTTAAGATCTATCAAATCTGATAATGTGGCATAAACGTCGAATGGAGTAGTTAGTCGTTCACTATTCAGATATAAATTATTGTATGCTTCTTTGTAATTCTTACGAAACGATTGCGGGAGTAAAATATACAGAAGTGGTAATCGTTCTTCTAAGCGTCCTTGTTTCGTGTACCTTATTTCACCCCATCTCATGCCATGATCACTTAAAACAAACACTACAGATTTTTCTAAATATCCTGAGGTTTCCCACTTGGCAAATAGGTTTAAATAATCATCGTCCATTTGCATTGGATAATTTAGATAGTCGTGACTCATTGAAACTTCCCAAAAGAATCCGAACAATTTTTTATTGGCTAAACGCCATGTTAAATCTTCTATATAATTTAACAAAACTTTATAAAAGTACGTGTCGTGCATGCACAGAAATGAATTAAAGTCTTTATTAGTTCCCACATTTTTAACAGCTTCAGTCATAAAAGTGTGTAGGTAATAGTCCGTCGGGGCGATAGCGAACCCGGCCTTTACATAGTTAAAAGTGCCGAGATTTGAGGCATCTTCCCCGAGTGCGGTATAGTATCCCGCTTGCTTAAACCATTCCCACACGAACGGGCAGTTGTCGAAAGTCGCGGTATCGTATGGATAGCACGTTTTCCTCAGCTCGCTTACTGTTATTCCCATTAACATAGGAATTAAGTTGGGAAAAGTATTATCACCAACCTTATTGTAACCCATAAACTCAACACCACCTTTTTGTTTTAAGTAATTGGCTGTTTTTGGCATTGTCCTATGAAAATTCAGCCTCGAAACAGCGTCTATACCCAGAATCAGAACGTTGTATGCAGGTTTGTTTTGATCAGCGACAGTTTCCGTTACGTGTCCATGCTTTTTGAATTTTTTCTTTGGTGCGAATAAAAAATACTGATCATATATCACTTTGCTATTAAGAGAGCACGTCACTCGAACGAATTCATTTCTAACTTCAATTACATCCTCAAAATATATACAAAAAGAATATTTGGATCTGTCGTCGATCCGCGGAGATTCAACGTCCTCAACTGCTGCCGGTCTATAGAAGGAACGGTAGCAGCATGATAATTTGTCTGTCTTATTATTAATATTATAATGTGGATATGTATTATGTCTGACCCATATTTTTTTTCTGTTGCTTCCCAGCAAAGCATTATTTTCATCTGGGCAACTGCGTATGCTGTATGGATATTTCACGAACCCTTTGATACTTTTATCCAGTGGATCCAGTGCTGGGATAGTACATCCTTTCGTGTTTATAGTGTAGCGTTCTTCGGATACGGCGCTTATGCTACTGTCAATGTCTATTCGTTGAGCTTCGTCTGCGAAGAAATCCACGTCGATGCTTTCTTTCGAGGTCAGAAGGAAAGACCCGCCAACTAATATTGTCGTGAGTATAAACAGGTATCTGAACCTGATCATCGATCTAGCTTTAGTTTTTGCACTTCCCACAACGTGACTCATACTGAAAACAGATTTGAAATTTTCACATGTTAACTAAATTGGTAGCTATAACACTCAATATAATGAACACTAAATTTGACCGTTACACATTTAGTCAAGTAAATAACTCCCTGCTAATGTTCGGCCTAGAATTTTTTTAGTTTGGGGCTAACTCCGAGCTCAGTTCGTGTATTCCGTCCGGTAGCATGAAACTATGAGATTTAATGGATGTAGAGGTCATTAGTAGTTCAAGGCACACATTACCGAGATGCCTTGTCGACGTTTTCAGCAATTTAAATCATGAAACAATGTTATTTACCTATATACTCTGGTATAAAATACTAATAGGCAATAAACGACCAAATACTGAGACTTAGAATTTTTTAATCAGGTATACCTACCTAATGTTATTATCTCTATGTAAGAAATGTTAATTCGATATGTTATAGGATTTGTAGTAGGTATATATCCGTACTATTACTTTTGTACACAACCATAGTTTTAAATACCAATTGCGATTTGGGGGGAAAAGTCGCTGTCTTTAACTAATCCTTTATCTCACTTGTAAAATGATTCTAGTCCAAAATGAGGTCGAGCTTAATTTTTTTAAAACATCATTATCTAACTTATTAAGACATCTAAAATTTTGAGTAACAGTTATATGCCTATTTAAATTTAAAATATAATAAACTACTACTACTGCTACTACTACTAAATTAATCTAAATACGCCTATTTTGAGCAACGATTACATGACAGGTAAACTGTTTTTACACTCTTGTATTGTATGTATTTATTTTGCTGTTATACAAGAGTGGGTACCTACTCCGTCAGGTTTAGGAGCTTCAGATTGGAAGAGTCCTCGTATAGAGCCTCAAAACAAAAATGAAAAGGTAAGAAACGGAAATATTCGTAGGAAAGGTAAAACAGGAAATTTCAGTAGATTACAGAAATTGGGAGGGTACCTGGAACTCCTGGAAGACAGTTTACGCTGGTAGGTACAGTCGCGGGACGTAACAAGTTTTTAAACAAGGTTATTAGTAACCCGCGGAATTTTTGGAAATTAACAACTAACAACAGACAGCGCTGTTGGCTCATTGGTAGTTTATCTGCCTTGAGAGCTGTGGGGCGTGGGTTCGATTCCCGCCCAGGGCAAACATTTTATGGTATAAACAAATGTTTGTTCTGTGTCTGGGTGTTCAGTATGTTTTACAAGTATGTAATAACAAAAAAAAGTAATATAAGTCTTCTATCAGTTATCTGATTTCCATAGCACAGGCTTTGCTTAGTCAGATGGCGTTGTGTGTAATGTAAAAAAAAAAATGCAAAAGGTCTTGTTTCGTGGTATTCATGTACTAAGTAACTAACGACCTTTTAAGATCAAGTTCTGTACAGCCACAGCATAACAAACAGCTTTTGCTTTACTACCTTTGAAATTCGCAAGAAAGAAATCACTCATATCTTTTGTCCAATAAAAAAGACTACGGGAACAGCTGCTTTTTTATCGCGAATTTCAAAAGTCAAATAGCAAAAAATATTTGTTATAAGCTCACAGTTAGTTGTTAGAGGTTGTTAGCTAGTTTCAAATAACCTGGAAACAAGATCTTAAGCAAAATTGTTAACAAACGAAAATTCCGCAGGACTAGTCAAATGGTGTCTCTGCGTTATTATTGTTACTACCGCTATATCTACATTGTACACTTACTAAGATAATTTGTATGGGATACACTACACACACTATTCTTCGTAGAAAATAATATCACAGTTCGTTTATAGTTCACTTTAAAACTAACGACAATAACAATAAAGTTTGAGTTCGTAATGGTGGATGCACCGGCTTTGGTTGCCGTAGAGGTTCAGCCTACTAGCGCTGCCGGCGAGGGTCCAGCGGTCGCCCTCGTGCCGCAGCGTCGACTCGAACACGCCTCCTCCTGGTTGTGTCCGCACTACCACCATGAACTCTCTCCATCCCACTTCGTTCTCTCGTGGCATGCCTGCTACCATCTCTGTCACTTCCAAAATATCTCCCAACCTCAACTTCGCGCACTGCCTGTGTCTTTCTAAAAGCGAGTTCAGATGGCTGACCAATTGTGCGGACGCTTCTCGTGACTCCGCACTGTCTATCGGCAGCCTAGTGCCGCTGTGGCAGGTGCACCATTGGTCTTCTATCGCGGCAGCCTCACACGTTCTGTTCCCAGGTATTGGTAAAAATAAACTGATACTTCGTCGGTCTGCATAAGAGGATTCAGCGCGTTTCTTTAACCGATCGTTTGTTATTGAATTCAAGTCGATCAAATCTGCTAAAGTCGAATAAATGTCGAATGGTGTACTCAAACGTTTACTGTTCAGCTTTAAATTGTCGTAAGCTAGATTGTATTTCTTTCGAAAAGAAGGCGGTACCATGATATGTACGAAAGGCAGTCGTTCTTCTAGTCGTCCTTGTTTAGTCATCCTTATATCGCCCCATCGTATTCCGTGATCGCTTAACAGAATCAGAATTGTATCGTCTAAGTATTTAATGTCATTGAGACTCTTTAAAAAATACTCGTAACTTTCATCCATTAGCATGGGATAATTTAAAAAATCGTGGCTCATAGTGACTTCCCAAAAAAATCCGAACAGTTTAGAAGACTTAAGCGTTGACGCCAATTTTTCTATATAATCTAACAAAACCCTATAAAAATATTTGTCACCCATGCATAGATATGTATTTAGGCGTTTGTTATTCCCGACGTGATTTTCAGCTTCATGCATGAAGGTATGAAGATAGAAATCTGTAGGAGTACCGTTAAAACCGATTCTCAAATAATTAAAGGTTCCGAGATTTGCACTATCTTCACCAAGCGCGGTGTAGTAACCAGCGTCTTTGAACCATTTCCATATAAAAGGGCAGCCGTCAAAAGTTGCTCTCGTGTTTGGCCAGCAAATTTGCTGTAAATCTGTATCTTTAATTCCAAGCAACATGGGAGTTAAGTTAGGAAATGTATTATCACCAACTTTATTATATCCCAATAGCTCTATAGCACCCTTCTTTTTAAGATACTTCAACGTTTTTGGCATAGTTCTATGAAAATTTAATCTTGACACAGCGTCGATGCCGATGATGATCACATTATAGGATGTTTTATTCTGGCGAGTCTTTGTATGATTTGAGCTGATCAATAAAATTGGATTTTTAGATGGAAATACAAAAAATTGTTCATATAAAATCTTGAAGTCAGAGAAACATGACACTTTAACAAATTCGTGAGCAACTTCGACATAATCAGAGAAGAAAAGGCACGGTTGGTACGTGACTCTATCATCGATGTAAACGGTCGATGTGTCAACGACGGTAGAAGGGCGATAAAACGAATTATAGCAGCAAGTGATATTGCCATCTCTAGGTATATCATAGAACTGTAACATATCTGTGTTTATCCATATTTGAGTGTCGTTGTTTTCGAGTAAAGATACACTGGAATTAGAGCACTGTTTTAAATGTCTTGGGTGGCTGATAAATTTATGTATGGACTCATCGAAGGGCAATAAACCAGGTATTGTGCAACCTTCGGTTTTAATAGTGAAACTATTGTCAGATCCTGCTATCTCGTAGCGACGTAAGAACCAGGACGTACCGGCGGGAGTACTGTTGAGAAGCAATATCTCAATATGATTGCTGACGGAAAGCAGCAGCAGGCTGCCCCCAAACACAGCAGCAAACAACAACAAGTAGCGATAGCGTATTGAGGCAGACTTCACTTTTCCCACAGTCAAGTGGTTCATGCTGAAAATAAAGTAATGCATCATTACGAACTATTTCTGTAGCGTTTCTCTTCATGAAAATATAACATATTCTCTAATTAAAAATACCAATACATATAAGAAAAGTTTTATACGATAAACATGCTAACTTAGTTGTAACTTTTATTACTTTACCTACTTTTATTATGGAAAATATAAAATTCTTTAACCTGAGTCAAAGTTAAAACTTTTCAGGTTTTATAAAAGTAAAGTTGAAGTTCACCATCGAGTAGGTACGTCTATAAACCGCAGGAAATAAATTAATAAACATACGTATATATTTTAAGTAAGATTGACTTAACAACGTAACATTTGCCTTTGTTTTTTTTGTATTGGTAAAAATAATAGTGCTATTAAAATATGTTAACAAAATTTGCTTACCTGCCATTCAGTGTACAAACAAATGTTCAAGAATCAATTACCACGAAAATCATGAATATTTAGTTTTCTTTGGTTTATAACACTGGCACTTAAAAGTTTCGGCACTTAACAATGGTAGACTAGTCCATATTTTATGTGAGACAGCATTTGATGTTTAATGTATTGTTATGATATTTTTGTTCCGTTTGCGGAATCGAGTGCTGGGAGACTGAAGTGCCTCGCGGGGTTGAAATATCAAGCTACGATACGCTTGAAGAATATATCACAGATTTTGTGTTTCTCTCTAGTACAGTGCAAATGAGTGAGACAGTAAGAGGTCGAGACGTAATACATCCTCAGCAGTGGCAAGTTTTAGCGAGGTAGAGCGGTCGGAGGCTGCGCGCATGCGCGGAAGTGTAGGGGCTTTGAGGCTCGCTGCCGGGCAAGTACTGTTGAAACACAGCTGGATGTACCTATCCATCAGCTGATATCCATTTACGTTTCATTTCCTGACTTTGGTAAGGTTTTGCGATATAAAAAAGGTATAATTACAAAACTTAACGCCTTCTGTACACAGATAGCACGTATATCCGTTAAATATATGTTCGGTAAAAACATATAAAAATACCTACATGCTCAATTACACATGTACCTATAGATACACATTCATAAGTCGTCACTATTTATGTATCTATATGTGTAGGATAGGCCACGGAACATATAAATACTTATTTATTCTTGGAACATGCAGACTTTTGTTCTGTACGAACAGGTTTAGAATTTTGGTATATCCTAGATCATTCTAGAGAAGGCAGTACTATGATTCTAGGGAAGGCAGAGATATTTACTTCGATACTATCAATTAGGTAAACTAGCCGCGAGAAGACGCAACACAATAAGACTTCTTATAAGGTCGGAACTCAATAGCAAATAGACGTGTTCACTTATTACAGTCTCAGATACTTATAAAATATATTATAATTGTACTTGCTTCTTCTATATGTATATAATATCATTTTTCATCCTCCGAACCCTATGACCTTTTATTTTATTATTACATGCCAAAAAGTTAAACGATGACAATAATTATGATATTTTCATGTATCTAGCTTATATGAGGACTATATTATAGAACAAGCCAGCTTTGTAATTGTGTTTTCGTCTCTATTACGTCGACTTTAGGGCAGATATAAAACTTTGACAGTGGCAGTACCATTTTATAAAATCATCTGTAAAGCAATCGTCAGGCTCATTAAAGACGTCGAGTCTGCGAACATGAGCCATCAGAGCCCATTCTCGATTGTCGCGACGTAAAAATGCTTCGAACTCTCCAGCTCCAGGTTTCACTCTGATTTCCAACCTAAATTCCCGCCATTCGATCTCTTTGCGATAACTTGGCCACAATTCTTCGAACTCTATTACATTTTCGAGCTTCAGTTTAGTACATTGGGGATAAAACCGAAGCAACCAATTCAAATGTGTTATGACATATTCAACGGCATCTCGAACTATGTGGCGTCTAACGTTAATTTTCTTTCTTCGATGACAAGTACACCAGTAGTTATATATACCAGCACGTTCACAAGTTCTGTCGCTCTGAATTGGCATAAATAGACTAATGCCTCTTTCATAGCTTAATTTACTTCGATTTCTAATAATCATTTCATTGTTTTCCACATAGCTTAAGTCAATCAAGTCTACTAAAGTCTCATGCAAGTCAAACGGCGTTGTTAACCTTTTACTATTTATCTTGAGGTTTTCATACGCTACATTATACTGCTCGCGAAATGCAGGCGGCATTAATATACTAGCAAGCGGCAGCCTTTGTTCCAGTCGTCCCTGTTTCGTAGCTTGAATTCCTCCGTGGGCCATGCCTTCGTCACTTACTAATATTAACACTGTTTCATTCAGATATCCAGTTTCTTTAAATTTTTGGATTAGCTTTTCATATTCAACATCCATCAGCATAGGCGCATTCAGATTTTGACTTAACGATGATTCCCAGAAAAAGCCAAACAGCTTTGAAGGTTGTGAAATATCCGTAAGTCTTTCCATATAATCTAATATGAGTCGAAAATAATACTTATCTTCTATACAAACTGCTGGTAAAGTCGTATTCTGACGTTTCAAATCCCAAAGCTGTATTTTCTGTTCGTCATTTCTTTGGTGTGAGCGTATTTCATTTCTTTCAGACTCTTTTATAAATTGATGAACATAGTAGTCTGGGAGTCTGTCTTTAAAACCGTATATGTTCGAATCAAATAATCCCGATTGTGCAGTGTCTTGTATTAGTGCTGTGATGAAACCGGCGTTTTTAAATCTTTCCCATATGAAAGGGCAAATGTCAAACATGCCTTGTGTGTGTGGCCAACAAGTTACATTCAGTTCATATGTGTTCATATTGGCCAATATGGGAATTATATTGTCAAGAGAACCATCGCCTACAGCGTGGTAACCAAACAATTCAATAGCTCCTAGGTTCGTTAGGAGATCTAAAGTTTTTGGCATAGTTCTATGAGCGTTCAGTCTAGATACTGAACTCAGACCCATAATTATCACATTAAATGTTGTCTTATTGTTGTGGGTCACAAATGAATGTGTTTGTTGCTCATTTATATTCATTTTAGGTACGAATATAAAAAACTGCTTGTGGATTGGTTTATCAAAATAATAACACTCAACTTGGACGAATTCGTTCGAAGCCTCAATGGTTTTATTGAACATGACACAATTGAGGTAAAATATTTCATTTGGAAAAGCAGTTGACTGATGGAAAGATCTATAGCAACATTTAAATCCAGATACAATGTTGATATCGTGATATTTGAAATGTTCAGTAATCACCCAAATGTGTGTCTGGTTGCTTTCCAAAAGGGGATGATGTTTGGCTGGACAACACTCGATATTCGAAGGGTAATGGATAAACTTCCTTATAGTGTGATCGTCGGACTTCAATTTAGGTATAGTGCAGCCACTAGTGTTCACAGAGAATGCCGTATCAAAGTTATTATTTAGAAAGGAATTGTAATCACTATCGACTCCGTCGATATTCCACATGTTGCGATGAGCCAATTGCGATGGCTTTAGTTCGCAAACGATCAAAAAGAGCAAAGCTTTTTTCAAGACCAAACTTTCTTCAAGCAGTTTAGACATGCTGAAACACATGCAAAGTTCTACTAAATTATATGTTTTTGTCTGATAATTTCGAGAAATAATGGATTGCTGGATAGAACAGCCAGTGAATTGGGCTCCGATTGGACAGGACCTAAATTTAAAATACCTAACAAGTGATGGAGCTAATTACCGAATAGAATGAATTCCAAAATTAAAAAAAATATTCTAAATATTTTTTTTAATAACTAAATAAAACTTAACAAATATTTTATCAGTATATTATTGACCTTTACCAAGCTAAACATATCGTAATACATAGTCATCATTAATTATATTGGCACAGGACCCCATTCTAGACAAGACATTGTAATATTTCCGATAATAGTAAAAAAAAATAGTAATTTAATTTTGTGTGAGATAAAGTTTAGCTAGATACTAATAATTGTAATTAAACCTACTTTATAGATTCTTATTTGACTTTTTAATACCTACTAATATAGCGAGACATTTATAATGAACTGAATAGGATGTTAGAATAACAAGTTTTGCGTAAGACTAATTTTATAAGTAGTGATACAATAATAAATAATTAATCATGACTTACCTATTCGTCAAATTCCCAATGAGCGTCACTGCAGGTGTGTGCCAGAGTGCATTTTTTATCCTATGTCAGTAAAAAATTTAATAAGAATTGACTATAAGTTAGTTACTAAAACTATGTATGACAATCGATTTTATTTAAAAAAAGTGTTGAAGTAAAATGTGTAAAATTCGGTCGTAAGTATAAGCTTTAAGAATCAATTGTTATCATCAAAATAAGTTGAATGTAAAATAAATTCCATTTTAGGTATCAACAGGCTATACCTATATACATATACCTACGGGTCGGGTTGGAGGCGTCGGGTCACAGTACATTATGTCATAATTCTGTTCTAAATGAGGTCAAGGGGCCGTATGGGAATAAATAGCGACGTGGTCTCGCTTAGAATATATTGAGCAGAATTATCGAAATTATCGAAATAACGTTTAACACTTTCACGCGAATTTTTTATTTTTGAAACAAATTTAATTTTACGACTGCCCAAAAAAGAGTAATGTTTTCAGGGTTCATGTATGATAACTTTTAAGTACCTGAACGAATCTGGATGTATGGGGTATCGTTAGAATTCTTACAACAAAAACTTTTTTTGACAAAAAGAAATAATTTATTAGGTGGGCATTCACCCACCTATCAATACGGTATCAATATCAGTACGGTTCAATGTCTTTGAGCTGCATTAAATTAGTTGTTTCAATTTTGGTAATCGTAGAGCGAATAAGTAGATTTTGGAGCTTGTGCGAATCACTAAATCAAATCAATGCAAGTGAATGTAAGGTACATCCTTGTAGTAAAATTAAACTTTATAGTCTAGTGCATTGTTTATCGGCCTATTTTCAACTTTCCTAATGCCTTGTTTGTTTATGAATATAAATGTTATGCCATAGAACAGGTTAATGACCTGTAGGGGTACCGTGAGCCCTTATTGCCTGACTAGTTAGGTAATGTGACAGTAAATCTTATTTCGCAGGCATACGGCATGCTTCCGCGTGGCCTTTTGGTGCCAACTTAAACGACAATAAGAGCAGCCCACGCCCACTGTGCACTTTGTTAAATATATTAATTTACAATTTTAAAAAACCGACTCCTTGACCCTTAGGCCAACTAAACGCACTGCTCCGATGAAACAGCGAGGATTCGGAGTAAACGAAAATAATAATTATCGATGTAGCTATACAATTTTTAGATTTTTGTTGATTTTTTAAAAACCGCTTGATCGATTTAGATTTCTTTTTTTATGGGACCACCTCTAAATTATGATCTATCAAGCAAAAAAGAAGCGATTTATGAATGATCGTAACAAAAAAACAGCCGAATTGAGAACCTCCTTTTTGAGCCGGTTAAAAAATGATACCCCCAGGTGGTTATGCCTGATGTTTTATCTGACTAAAGTAATCGGGCACAGCTACACAGAATTCTCAAATTTGTTTTTTTTTCGGATTTATAGGTTTAGTTATGTACAAGCTTTCACAACCACTGGGCTTTACTAGAGTCATGCATGTTGGGCTCGGCTACTCCTCATTTTCATTTCGCGGTCATACAACATTTCCTCTTCCCGATTGACTTTCCTTCACTATACTTACAAATAATATTCGTTGTGTTCATTATTTTCATTAAACCCTTTTTCAATTACGTTATGTACGTTAATTATTACGTTACGTTATATTTTGAAGTTTACTGTATGAACTCGATATTCGACGCTCCGTGGCGGAAATTTGTACGTATCGACTGGTAGTTACAGTTCCTGTGAAAAATATTTCTTACCATTGTTATCGATCATGTTGATATTTACCTATTACAGTGGTTTATTGCTTCGTTAGTTTACAATGGTCGTTTTTAAACTAGCTCCTCTAATTGTAGTTGGCTTGCCTCTGTAACTTTTGTTTGTTTCAAGTTTCCGGGTTTCGTAGACCACGGGAGAGGTTTGACAACTTGCACACAGCATGGCGGTTGCATGTATGAAGCGCTAATAATGCTTAGAAATAAAAGTCTCTACAATCTATAATGTTTTGATGTAAATAGTTAATCATATATTGTGCATATTATGTTATAAGTATTTTCAATAAGAAAAAAAATGCCTTGCCCTAGGAACGTAAAGGAGATAAGAAGGAAGACTTACAATTAAATCTAGAAGAATATATGTTTACATGTATAATGTCCGATGGTTTTGATTGGCTTTTGCAGCGCAAATACAACGATTAGGACCCGACCATAAATTTAATTTTGCTTGAACCTAGATTTAGTCTTAGTAATAGTAGTATTATGTATACTTTGCCACACTGGCCAAGTGCAGGTTAGCAGACTTTACATGCGTTTAACTCTCAAGACATGCATGTTTCCTCACTTTCGCTCTGGGGCTGGAAGTGACAATTGACAATATGCACATAATAATGTATATAAACTATATATCTGCGTATTTTCATTTTATCAAAGGTGCGTGCTGTGAAATTTGAACCTTCAGATTGGAAGCCAGACGATCTACTAACTAGACTGTCGTCATTTCCGTTTCATGCTCTACCATAAAACAGCTAAACATTTTCTAGTATTTATAAAAAATGTGTATTCTAATATTTTATTTAAACGGTGAGCTAAGCTCTGTTTATTCTATGGAAACCTCTTCAGTAGGTACCTACTAAAACTTCCCTTAAAAATAGATATTTTTCCTAGTTCTAAC
Source organism: Biston betularia (assembly GCA_905404145.2). NCBI lineage: Eukaryota > Metazoa > Arthropoda > Insecta > Lepidoptera > Geometridae > Biston > Biston betularia. The sequence continues at coordinate 4,924,315 of FR989863.1, forward strand.
AATTACATAATTAAGTTAATAGATACGAAGGTAGGTAAGTACAACAAATTGTTTAGGTAAATAAAATACTAGATCTGTGAATAGGAGACCTCGTTTTAAACAAAAGTTTCCATAGGTGTCTCTAAACGCGCTTGCAACCGAATTTTAATAATACATATTAAGCATAATATATATCATTTAATATATATTTTATATGCGTTCATTGTATAAACTAATTTCACTGAGAGCCACGTCGCGCGCCGTGATTATCCGATTAAATACCAAGAGACGTGATTTACTATACTTTTTTAATAAGGTCAAAGGTATAATAAGTACAATCTGTAAAGTTTGTACAGAAGGGTAAGTTGAGTGCCCTTGGCGCATGCGCCCTGGCTGATACCATCAAGAGCTCGGCTTGCCACTCCACGAAAACGGACCCTCGTTTCTTTTAATTTTAAAAACAGTATAAAGATTTTTGTTGACTGTTTGCCGCATAAGAGATATGAATGAGGACCACGTCGTGCTCACTCGAGGTACGTTTGTGTATTTGATCTTGAACATAAGGTTATGGGCTCAATGTCAGAAAATCGATAGTTAAATAACACAAGCATAACCTTAAAATTGAAGTATCTATCAAATGTAAGGATCATGAACTCTCCTCTAAAGTGCAGTGTGAATTCAATTAAGTAGACGCTAAAGATACAATAATTGCTTAATCGTTGAAAACAATTATGTCGTTACTATGGCAAAAGAAGGGTATTTTACTATGTAAATAACAAATGAATGATGTCACTTTCTACTAGCCTCTATCGGGAAATAGGTGCTCAAGACATAGTTACAACTTGCTGCAATGACTGTCAATGAAATATTTTGCTAGACACTTATTTTTGTCGCGAGGAATGTTTGTTTCTATCCTGAAACTAGGTGCACGCAGTTTTGTTATAAAATTTATAAAAAATATGTTCTTTTGGTTGTAATCCAGTGTTTCCATATGCTCTCTATATCAAACATCCAGAGTGACGCAATAGGTACAATTTACATCTAATTCTCACCAACAGTGGGCAACTGCCGTCGAATGGTCTGTTTTTGTTAATTAATGTCCCGTAAAATACATGCAGTTATATATATGGTCATTGTGGCTTCAAACATTTCAGGTCCTGGCCCTACTCTTCCTCACCTTGATCCCGTGGCCGGGGCCCTCAGTTTTCAAGATCACTTGCTCTCGTGACAACTCCAAAATCGTAAGAAAAGTAATTCAAAACAAATGGCTCCCGGTTTTAGAAAGGTTTCAGGTAAGATCTTCCAACTTTGTCGTAAGTGCATATGGTTGTATGTATCCAACTTGGTTGTTTTTCAATTAATTTCCCATGTCATGGAAAGTACTGCGGCTGAATTAGGTAATTCAACGACCTTTTTTCAACATTAATAATAAGATATGAAATAAATACCTGGAATAATAATAATAATACCTGAAATAATAATAATATAACTCTTTATTGTATACACCAAATTACAAAAAAAAAATATAAAAATAAAGCGAATTACAGGGTTATTTTAATAGGTGCAGCTTAACTTTACTTTTGAAAGCGTCGAGCGTTGTTATTCTTATTAACATTTCATGTTAATAAGAATAGGGATGGGTTGCATCGATTAAAATTAAAAATAGGTTAACACACGCGTATGTTTTTGTATTTTAAAACATGAATCGTCAGTTACATAGTTGTTTAATACTGATAGAAATATCTCGTTTTTTATGGATATGCTAGAAATTCAATTATACTATTACGGAAAATAATAATAATTGAAGCTAGCGGAAGAGGTATTTGAGTAATAAGGTTATTGAGACTATCAAACTTTATCACGGTCTTAGCGGTTAGAATGATGGTATGGTAGGCAGCTGACTTGGCAGATATGGGAGGCTATTCTTAGAATATCCATCGAATCAGGCTGCGTAAAATTGCATATATATTATGCATATGGTCACGAATCATCCGCAAATAATAAAACAGGAGGCACATTACTGAAACAGGCGTTTACGAAAACCGTATGTATCGATTCGAGTACCTAATAGACCCCCATTCCTTCCCCAATAACTCAGAGAGCCAGTGTGGCAAATGATACAAAAAGTACATATAAATATAGCGGTCGTTGTAATGCATGAAGTATCTCTTTATACTTACCGCAAGGACCCTGATTCTGAGGTTAGACAATAATGAAAAGAGCATACCTTATATACGAGAAATTAGAACTAAATAGCGGCCACGATAGCATCAGAGAGCATTGCTTTATACCAACACAATAACTTCCCCATCACAAGATATAGGTACAACAAAAATAAAAATTATAATATTATCTATCACAAATCGTACAGCGGAATGACAATAAACTGCGAAAGAAATGATAGATTTTTAACAATAACAACTCAGATAAAAAAACTACAATAACAATGAAAGAAATCACATGAAAATGTGACAGTAAAGATGCAGCAGCAGCGCTTTTAAGCAAAGAATCCAGGATGTAACAAGGTTATATTCGAAATTTTAAAGTAACCATCTGAAGAGCCTTCCATGGCTAACCGAACCATGCTATCCCTTAGCTCTATCTAGACATCCAAATTTTTGATGTTGAGATTAACTATCTATCAGTCTCAAAGTAATGATCGCTAAAGCAGCGTTGCCTAAGACTTTATTCTACTACTCAAAGTTCTTTGTATCGCTGCAATGGTCATGGACAGACATTATCTCTTACCATCAGGAGAGCTTTTCGTTCCGTCTCATGACTTTTACATAAAAAAAGACCTTATTTTATCTAGATTTTTTCTAAATACATAATTTCAGGTAAAACTCCCCCTGGAGTGTCCATTCCACCCAGCGCGCGATATATTCGCGCCGCAGCATGCCGCAAAGCTGCAACACCGACCTTCGCAGTGGACCTGCGCCTTCTGCGGCAAGTCCTTCTACGAGGAGCGACACCTCGACACGCACTTCGACCAGCGACACAAGAACCAGATTAACAAGGTGTGTGACGTGACAAAAGACACTTTCCTGGTGAACATAAACTGCTTAATTCATCGCAACACATCTGCAGAAACATTCTAAGAAATAGAGATCAAGTCCATATGTGTGAATCCTGAACAGTTTATTTTAGCCACGAGGATAAATGTAATTTGGACGCTATATGATGTCAATAATTTTGTTATGTCCTACGCTCCCATAGTCCTTTGTTTAAAGTGAAAGGCCTGATGTCATTTTCAGGCGGAGGACGCAGTATGTCTGGCGGACTACTGCGATATAATGCGGTGCCAGGTGCTCATAGCGCACGGTCTGCTGAGCGGCGGCGTCGGGCCCGGCACTGATATTGAGGTGATATCACCAAACTTTTTTTTCTATGTCGTATGTTCGCCAAAGGTCTCTTCCGAAGCAGGACGTTAATTAAAAACGTTGTTCTACCGCTTTTTGTTTGACGCAAGCTTTATTTCTATATTATGATAAGGAGTTGAGCTTTATACGATATGTATGTACAGGTTCTTCAGGGTGAGATTGGATTCGGTAAAATTTTGTAATATTTTTACTAACGATTTTCTCCTGTTTAATTTTTATGCGTGTTAATTAAATTTTCATTATTATTTTTATACATTTTTTATTTATTAACGCATCATTGTCCTTTGCCTAACCAAATTTGATATGGTCCTACCAACGCTGCTTTGGATACTCTTTCTAGCAATTAATTTACAGGTGATCTTGGCTGTACTTCTATAGAGAGATTCTACTCGATTTTTTCTCACTCCCATTTTTACTACATATAAATGATTCATAGTTAACTCATTTGTCAGCTTATCTATTTAGCTTTATTTAATGGGAAGAAAATACAGGATGTTTACCGTGATTGTGTTGGGAATTGAACTCTTGATCTTTGCACTTGCGGACTGGATTGTCATGATAATGAACAAGCGTGTTTATATAAAATATTGTAAATACAAGTCGTTCGATGTTGATCGCTAACTATTCACTAATACACCACATTACTACTTCATACTTTATACCACCACCGTCCGTAATTCGCTTAAATGTTACATATTTTTCCATTAGAGGCTTTTTTGGAAGAGATCACGTATAAGGCCGCCGGTTGAGTCTTATTAGTGTACTCGTACTCATTAGAATTGTAATTGCCATGTTTTTATTATAAATAAAGAGTTTCGTTTAGGTTACTGAAAAGGCTGCCATGCTAAAGTGGGGCTGGGCTGGACACGTGTGCAGAATGCCAGAGGAACTATGGGCGAAAACCACCACTGACTGGGTGCCTTGGTCCCGGAGGTTAAACGACCACCAGGCCAGCCTGGAAGGCGGTGAAAAGATGAGCTCGATGCTCATGATGAGAATTGGGCCTCAATAGCACCAAACAGAGAAACATGGAACGGAGGAAGCAAGGCCTTTGCTCGGCAGTAGGGCAAACTAGGCTAAAATAAATAAAAACAAAGAGTTACTGTATTGTAACAGGTACCTACAGTACCTACCCGTATATCGTACGAGTGCTTTGAAATTGTTAGCATTATACGGTAGCCGTAATCTCCGACTAGATAACCATTGAGGTGTACCCTAAGATATGCCATTGCGATAAAGTATATGACCCCAGGTGTGGCAGGACCTGGAGTCAGTGAAGAAGGCGCTGGCGCCGCCCGCCACCCGCAGCGTGGCGCGAGTGCCGGCCAGGCGGAGACACCGTGCCCGCTCCCTGCCTCCACAGACAGAACCCGACTGTCCTAAGACTGAGCTGGATGTGGATGACCGCGACCATGGTTAGTTCTAGTTAGTTGAAACCAAACAAGAAAATAATATAACGGGTTTTTAAGGCCTGAATATACTTATCAGGATGCATATTGCACTGTTTAGCGAAAATTGTATCATGAAAGTGGAATCATACCGTTGCGTTCGTGTTTTTGGAACATAAATCGTGAAACGGTGTCGCTTTTTAGAGATGCTGTGTGTCTGTTCGTTTTAGTGTCTGTTTATAGTTAACTAGCAACACGCCCCAGCTTCGCACGGGTGCAATGTAGATAGTTACTAATGTGGTGCATATGATGCATGTATTATAAATATAAACTCTTCTCTTGAATGACTCTGTCTATTGATGACGACATTAATATCCGTTGCGAAGCTTAAAAGATCTAAGCGTATAGACGGCAGGAAGCGACTATGTTTTATACTATGTAGAAAAGTCTAAGCCTAAGGCTGTATATTTTTTCTACTAGAAAACAACAGTAGGTATAGGTACAAGTGATGACATGAATTTGTGTACTCATTATGATAATAACATGCTGATTAAATAAAATAACTGATTGTCAATGTCAATTCAACCTTGTAGTTTTAAGAGTTATTGAAATTTTAACACGGCTTGTTTTTCAGAAACATCTGAAGAGAAAAGGACAGAGGACGCAGATAGTGACAACAATCAAACCGCGGAGCTCTGTGACGCAGACACTGTTGAGTCTTCGCTGCCGCCTGATAGTCGCCAGAAGAGGCTGGCTGACTTGCAGGCCGAAAGAGCTGCATGTGATCCCACGCGCCTGCAGACTCTTAAGGTTTCTGATTACGATTTTACTCGGTCTGAACTTAAGACTGTTAGTCTTCTAGTTTAACTAGACTACTTACACTGTTTTTGACTAAGTCATTACTTTATATCATGACATGTTATCCTCTGAAACACCTTACCTACTCAATTATAACAACAAGCCATTTTACAAAATTTCGTGGCGTATTTCATAAATACATTTTATTTCAATTTTATTGTGGGCATTTGCATTTGAAGAGTTTTAAGAGTAGTTTTTGGGAAAAAGGAGTGTACCATTAAATTTGTATTAATAACTTCAATGCACGGTTGCATAATTATGAAAACACCAATGAATGTAGAAGAAAAATAAAATAATTTTATACTTTTTTTAAGCGTAAGTTGTGTCAGTATCGTAGCTAGTGGAAAAATATTGTCTATGCTTATATTTTTCTACTGTAAAATGGCGTGATTGTATACATGTAAAAACAAATGAAATGAAATTTCTTAAATTAATACATTGGCATTTGCACGAAAACTTTTAATTTATGTTTCAGGTGCGGTGTGAAAAGATTGTCCACTCGTGTATAGCAACTCTTCTTCTACATCTAACACAGCATCAGTTCACCGAACTTGAAGGTATATTCCAATACTTTCAGTTTCCATTGCGAAATCAAGCAAGTCGGAAAAGGTCTCTTCTAAACCCTTAACAAGTAATAACTTTCCTTATTTTATACGAACTCTTTCAAAAAATGTTTTTGCTGTAAAGTGTATTAATGTCACATTTGTCCAATTTTTTTACTATCTTTTCAGATGAGATGCAACGCGCGGTATGTTGGTATCTAAGCTGTGATCGGTACTGGGAGGACACAGCCCCCACGGCACGTGCCTTCCCCTGGCCCCTGTTGTTAGCCTTGGCCACCGGCCTCGCGCTTGCCCTGTGCATGTGCTACTATATCATTTGGATAGTTTTCGAGTGAGTTTGTGTTTTAGAAATCCATGTTACGTATGAGTGAATATTTTGACAACGAATTAATTTTCCAAGGATTTTTGACTAGTTTTTTAGTTTTTTTTTTTTACTAGTGTCGTGACATTATGCCCCCCGCTGTTTCTTCAAGTTCTATGTACTTATCCATTAATGTACAGCAAGTATCTACAATTTGTTACAAATGATGAGTAGCCTCGGATAAATTTGTATTCATTAGTCGTTAAAAGCGGTCCAGTTGCAGTAATCGTGTTTAGTTATTACCATCAATCGATAGTGGCGCCAGTGTATATATCTGTTTTCATTCGCATTTCAATGAACTTTTTTTTATATCGATGTTCTTTTTAGGTACTAGATAATAAGTTTATTTTTAACCACCAACTCACCGAAAATAAATTTTGCGATGGATCACGCTTGCCAGACGCAAACCGATTCACTTGCGATTTGAAGACACCCATATAAACACCTATTCGGAGAGCGAATTTCGCTTAATGAAAGTGTAATGATGCCGATTCGTTCGGATTTTAGGATTATCATGTCGCTTGCAGTTCTGAAGAAGGCAGCGTGGCTGGCAGCGCGTCTGTATCAATGACAACACACTCGTCGCCGACGCGCGGCGAACGGCTCGCGGCCGACGATGCGCTACTGGACGACCCGGATCATGACGACCACTACATCTACGTTACTTACCCGCCTGAGCTCAAACGCAGACTGCTCGAAAGGTACGCCACGAACCGACTCACACTCATTATACTCACTCCGTATATCAGACAAACGAGAGTCGATTAATGTTTTTAGGGGCATTACAGTCACGTGTCTCGCGCATATGCACGTTATTACAGATAGTATGAATTTCCAAAACGTGTATTTTGTATCAAAGCAAATTTGAGAAATGATAATGGAAAATATACCTTTTGATGACTACTTTTCGGGAATTGTTTCGAGTTACTTTTGTTTTCTATATCTAAGGTCTTATTCTAAAATGTTATTTCCACAGATTGGATTATGTTAATTATTATGCTCAGTAATAGTTCTTTTTAATGCGAAGTGCATAATGTTCAATACAATAACTTACATATTTAAATGATTTTTTTGTTTAATCACATTAGTTTTATTATATTAATTACCTATTGTTTTATTGGCAATTTAGTTAAACACTTGTGTCAGCACTTTTTTATCCTAACCTACTGCACTCCACACAAAATTATGATTCTGACCTGTTATTCAGTCCAACTATTGAATATATAACTAATCAACCTAATTAGTAAAAAGTATAAAATATTTGTCACTTTGTGGTATTAATATCTGTTACTGTTATCGGTACCTACTGTTTATGTTATACGTGTAAGCAGAATAGTAGCGTCGCGTTGCGATTAGCAATTTTTTCTTTTGGAAAGGGGGTTTTCACTCCAGCACTTTATTAATATGTAATAGTCTAGTCATTTCGTAATTTTACCTGAAAAGTTTTCCGGGAGTTTCGAAAATGTATGATTTTATAGATTTTGAAGTGCTCTTTCCGAATTTTTACTTTGCCACCTCATATCATTGCCGCTCGCGCCGCCATTTTGGAAAAATGGCGCCTAAACTCCAAAGACAGTTTTTTAACAATATGTCCATTCCGACTCAATTTTACGATGAAAGCAGTTTGTAATAAATTAAACTATAGAAAATTTCCTTAGCCCATTTTGAGCACCAAATGACCGTAGATACTCGAACGGGTTTTGATTCATTCATATGATATACGAAAGTCTACTTTATTTTTGTGCGAAAACTCGTTCGAACGATTCGTAAGTTGAGTTGGTCATAGTTATTGCTGTTAGCTCGATGTTTTACTAACAAACGTTTATTGTTTTAGCTGCTACAATAGAACGACCCGACTCTGAGACCCAGTTGCGTCGTGCATGCATTTGTCTCGGTGCAGTAGTGTAAGGTAGAGTTAGCAGTGCATAGTCTGATATAGCCAAAGCTGTTATTGGACCCGATTTTGTTACTTATTTTAGCTATACGTTTGTTTTGGAAACATTCCCGAGTTTTAAACTATGTAAATAAAGTCCAGCAGTGGACGTCCTACGGCTGAAATTATGACGATGATGATGATGAAATAAAGCCGTGTAAAATTTGTTATGTAAGCAGTCTTGTCGAACATGAAAACCTTTTTAAAATCGTCTAGGCCTTTTTATTGCTGATTGTCTACTACGACAACTGGTCAAGTTTTATAACTATGAAATGAACGGGCCGTTTGTGCAGGCCTTATGGATGACCGACTATCAAGTTTTAGATTTTTGGCTGCGGGCAAGCTTGTTTCTTGCGATAAAAATTTAAGTCTTTGATATTTTTCACTTTTTTCCCGAGAGCTTGTCGAAATTCGTTTCAGAGAAATACCAAATATCGTATGAAAGAAGCTCACAAAGAGTCACAGGGAAGGACAGAAAAGTAAATTACCTTATTCTATGTACCTACTGATTTTAGTACGTAGGTATACATAACATTTTGTCGTGTAACATACTATACGTATGTATGCGTATTTTTACATGCCGCACGCTAGACTTGAGAAAAACCGTATTTTACCAAAATGAAAATACTTTTTTGAGTAGTTGAGTACCTGCAATGTTTTTTATTTTTAAAAGTAGATTTTTAAGAAATTAGAAATCCCTCATAGATGGTAGTTCGCTTAAACGATCAGTGCCTAATTTTTCCCATTTTTGTATTGAAATACATACTTGTAATGTAAGTGATTTCCCTTTTGTAGGTAGTTACCGAATTGTATTGCTTTAAGAAATGTACAAATGGACTGCGTTGAATCTCTTGATACTTTGTGGATAAGAACATTGTTCTCGAATGTGTTTACTAACTCTCGCTGTATACTTTCGCCAAAACAACTCTAGACCATTTCGATTTTTTTTTAAATTTACTTTTTTAGAAAAGCCAATGCTTTCCGGTTAATCGTAAGTAAAAAAAATACTTGCTGTGTGTCCTATAAAAACTTTACTCAATGAAGTATAATTTTGAACTTAATTTTCAGTATACATATATAGGAATTGACATTTCCATGACCGCTTGTATACCGTGACTCGCCCTAGTATAGCAGCGGCAGCTGGGTCTAAATGCGCGCCTTTTTAGATTGTATTTTTTTTCGTTACAATTTGATTCCATATTTCATAGTTCGTAGAACATAAAATTTCTGTAATTTTCTGCCCGAGTGGGTGTTCTCCGATAGATACCTCTGGGTGCCTTTAATTGGCAATTGATTCGTTTTTGTAAATGCCCTCCGTCGTAGATCGCTCTTCAAGCGAGATAGCGGTCAAACGCAAGCCTGCTTACCTACTACACAAATAAACTTTCCGGTCTCAAGAATTCTTGTCGAGAGTGTACAGTCTGGGTAAAAATAAGTAGATGATCTTACTTACTTATATACGTTATCAAGAAAAATGACAAAAATGGTAACAAAAAAAAAAATGCGAACGAGTTGATGCCGACTTTTTTTTCTGCCAAGTACAACTTCGAATGTCTATTGTTCCTTTTTCATGATAATGTATAGATAAGCAATGTCATCTCAATAAATTATTATAACTATTTTAGATATATTTGCAGTTTTTTTTATAATATTGCAGATTATAATTTGTACATTATATTGAAAAGCCTGGATAAATTTTACGCACATCATTGTATGTCGTCACTACCAACCCGAACTAACGGTATCTTGACGAAATTGTACGTATTTATTTACTAATAATAATTACATAACATCATTTGTATAACTGTCTTGTCATGAAAATACATTTTTGTACAGTAAGTATTTGTAATGTACTTGTTACTTTATTTTAATCAATGACCAATTTTATAACTTTAAGTTATACATATTAGCATAAATAGTTGAATACTGTACAAAAGCTTTATTTGCTTCGTGGAGACTGAGGTAAAGCTTAGATATAACTACCTACAGTTCCGCTAGTTATGAATATACCAAAGAAATACCTACAAGTTAATAATAAGTAAGACACTCTTATCGGTGTTGTTGGTATCTTCAAAATTGGCTCTATTTCTAATATACCTAAATCTAAACCTACATAATAAAAATCACTAAATCTTGAATATTGCCAGCACTTTTTTGTTTTTAAGATTGTAAAAAGTTTGTTAAATAAAATTCTTAAAAAAATATTGTTTACCTATTTATTCAATTAATTCAAAAAATGGCAGTCTTTACGATTAAATATATTAATATTATTACATTACTTATTAACATACAAATGTAGCAACAACTTAAAATTGCACCTTACATGTCTCCTTATATTATTTGATTGATTAATATATCACAAATAGCGCATTCACATACAAATACTAAATATCAAAATTATAGAGAAAATTGGATTACACAATACACGCAACCAATCCGAGCGTTCTTGTGTGCGTGGTTGGTTCAATGTGTAACAATAGTAAAAATAATAAGTGGCATAAGCCAATAATTTCTGCACCATTAAAATAGCTTGAATCAAAATTTACAAATAGATTCTTATTTTAATAGAAGTACAGGTCTAATTACCTTAACTTCTACGCGTACTTGATGCCTTTAAAAAGCGCGTTACCGTCGATCAAGCATTTGCAGCCGCATCCCGTAGGGCAGGTGTCTTTTTGTGTGAACCTGAGTGAAGAAAGAGGATCTTTTATTTCTAATATATTTCTTCTTCGTTTTTGGCGTCGCAGTTTGTGCATTTGCCAATGTCAAGTATTTAGATATTTTCACGTATATAGTTAACGGGCAAGTCTTGTGAAATAAGGCAATCGATGTGTTTTTGTCAACATTTTTGTGCCGTTATACATCATGTGGAAGTTTGAAATTAATGAATACTATAGTACATATCCTGAATTATTATGCTTGGAGAAAAAATAGTTTCAAACGCTTTTCGTTTCTTGAAATTATGAAATAGAATATGGCCAAATTATTTTTAATCCGTAATCTTGACATCAAAATAATTATAGGAAAGGCGCAATTTTATAGATGCTAACTTTGATGCAGATACATTTAAGGCTTAGACCTTTTATTGTACGTTTTGTTTATTCTATTAGCAGATAAGTACGGATAGTTTGATGAAAATTTCTGATAGTGCCTGCTGAAAATCTCTTTTCTGCGTTACGTCTGTTGCTGTTTTATTTTGGTAGGCGCTACAAACCATCGAGAATCTCTGAATCTGACAATCTAACGTCACGAGTCTCGTGGTCGTGTATAGCACGTCACGAGAGGGCGCGCGGTGGCGGCGGTACCGAGCACCGCGCGCATGCTTCCCGCCCGTTTTGTATTTGACACTTGACACTGGCAAATATTCAAAACGCGATGCCAAAACAAAAAAAAAAACTTCTGTCATAATGTAACAGATAATCAATGTAAAATCCGCTTCCGGCAATAGGAATAAACATTCTGTCTCCTTCTTGCTCGTGGCTATAGTAATTTAACTCTCCTTATCTATTTTAGCGTGACGTCAATGTATTCAAATCTAACGTCAGACGTATATACGTCTGTGTGAGTGGAAAATATCAATGTAGGTGTTCAAGCAGAAGTTCCCACGGTCGAGGACTTGGCCCTTAAATACCGCATTACCAGATATTTTGCCACCAAGTTCCGATTTGAAGGGTACTGCAGTTAGCGAAATTACAGGGCTGTTGAGACATCGAAAGAGTGTTCTGTGTATTGCTCCAATGCTCATGGTCTCTTACCATCGGGAGAGCGTCTCGTTCATCTCATTAGTTACATAAAAAAAGTGAAATAAGTCTAAGTCAAAGTTTTTTGTTTTATCAGCGAATGGTCGTCAATTACCAAAATTGTGATCATCGAGTGCTGGTGAACTGGCGTAAGCGTCAAAATTTTGCTCTGCTAAATATTACTATCTGCCACTTGCAACTTGGCTTGCTTATAAGTCATCAATGATCTTGTATGCTTAAATATAATGTTGCATCTACATATTATATTCCACCGTATGAAGTGCACCTTGTGTGTACATACCATCGCAGCATGTGATGCCAGTGTCCGGCGTGTCCGCAGTGCGCGCAGGCGCAGGCGAGGCCGCGCACGGCGACGGCGCAGACCGCGCACCGCAGCGCCAGGCGGCGGCACGCGGCGCACCGCGCGCCCCGCGCCGCCGCGCCGCACCACGCGCACTCCGCCGCGATCTGAGGCCCGCGCCACCCAGCCCCGCCCGCGCCCGCGCTCGCGCCCGCCGCCGCACCACACGCTATCAGCTTCGTCACCTGATAACACGCAAACAAACATCTTTTTTCTTCTCTCAGACATGCAGGTTTCCTTACTATGTTTTTCTTTACCTTTCAATGATAGCGGCAATATCACACAGCCTAGTAGGCTCTATGGGCAATATGCACATGCCGTGTACCACAAGGTATGATGTCATAAACAAAAAAAAAACTACAAAAAGAAATGTGTTTGTATTGCTAGCTGGCAGAACCTGCGTTATACATGTTCCTAGACAACATGCAGAAACTGTAATAGGAGGCAGCAAAGTAGCCGATATAAACAATAGAAAGGAAGAGACACGAAAATTAACTTTTCCGACTGGAAAGATTCGAATTTGCACAATAGACGACATCCGTCGTTCACGTTTCGAACGTTACACAAAGGCGGCTGTGCCATCTAGTGGTGCAAATTGAAACCTTATTAACTTATAAGTGTATAGTTACAATAACTAACTTTGCAATATAAATAAACGGTACCTTTAATTTTATCTATAGTATGCACTTACCTCAGTTTTCTTGTATATGAGTTGCCATCGATGCAAGATGTCGGCGTAGACCCTCTTGAAACAATGGTACAGATGTACCGTCGCCTCGTCAAGTACACAGGAAGAGTTTCTCTCAGACTTGGACGCGAACGAGTCCGTGTAAAAGTTTTCTGCTTCCGAACATGAGTTGCTTCGGAAATCAATTGGCGTCCAGCCGTCCGCAAGCTCGCTGTATTGGTTGATTGTATTGTATGGAGATATACCGTTGCCCTGCAAGAATATCAATTTTAAATAAATAATAATAATTTTTGACTTTGAAAAAAAATATTCAAATACTCATTTTAATAATTTAACGTCACTGGATTAATCAGTCGATTATAAATAAACTATTCGTATTTCTTTACAATATAGTATCCACTTTTATTTCTTAGAAATCATAGACAGTTGCTAGTTTTTTTTTATTATTTACCCTAAAGGCATGTAACGCTTCGGCAAGTGATTTTTTCCAGACAGTCCTGTTGGTTCATTGGTAGTATGTCTGCTCCAAGAGCTGAAGGGCGTGGGTTCGATTCCCATCCAGGATAAACAAAATGTTTGTTCTGTCTGGGTGTTAGGTATTTATTATAAGTATGTATTTACAAAAAAAAAGTATTTAAGCATTCTATCAGTTATCTGACTTCCATAGTACAAGCTTTGATTAGTTTGAGGTCAGATGGCGCTGTATGCAATGTCCTACGATATTTTTTATTTTTTTTAATACTGCTCGTGCTTGCCCTTTTCCTTGTGCCAATTCAAAAAATCTTCAGGTTGTCTTAGAGAAGTGACCCTTGATAGACTTACGTTGCTAGAATTGCTGATGGAAGACTGAGAACTCGAGCCGTCTACGTCGTTGAACACGGAGAACGCACACGCAAGCATTGCTGCCATTTGGACGTTTGACGCTTTGGCGTAGTGGGATATTCTGCAATAAATACAAAAATAATAAGACGAGGGAATCAGGGAAAACGAAGAATTATAAAGAAACGATACGATTTTTATTTATAAAGAGTGTGGATTAATTAGATGTCATCATATCTATTTTAAATAAATACCTACAAATAATAATTTATGCAAGAAGTTTGGAACAAACATTTAAATGATCGAAATATATGTATGGTCTAATAAATCTACCTAAATAGTCTAAAACAAAGTGGATGTCTGCACCTCTTTTACTACTTACTACTTTTTAATGGATTTTTAATGAATGCAATGGATTTTCATACGGTTTTCATTGCGTATAGATATTATTTTACAAATTGTATATACAATACATGCTAATTGAATGTTTGTTTATGTAAAAGAAAGAATAGTTTATAATTTTATAATATAATGGGGCGTCAGTGACACAGAAGACATCGATTGGGACCAGTACCGTTCTAATTTTACCCTTTTCGTTGAAGCAATTGTGTAACCTTCTATATAAGCCTTCACAACGTGAAATACTGTATATGTATTATGTATTTACAAGTACATATGTATTTATAAATAAACTTTTGCATTTAAAATATTATTGTGAATCTGTCAGTCAAGTGGCTCTTATAGTACAAGCTTTGCTTAGTTTCGGGGTAGATAGCGATGTGTGTAATGTCCAACAATATTTATTTATGTACAGTGAGTGCAGCAGGTTGCAGCAGAGCGGGTGTCCGGCCCAGCCCATTGACTCCTCGCTGGAGGTAAGGTGGTCCTGCAGCCGCGCCCGCAGCGCACCCGCCGTCAGCGCTGCGAGGGCCCACGAGTGCGCCACCTCACGTTCTCCCTCCGATGCGGCCGCTTTCGCGTTGCGCTCGCACATATCTGTATCATACATTGAATCTTACACAATTTGAAAATACTACTAAATATAGATCTCTGCGCTTCATTATAACATAGATCGTTTTAAAAATATGGTTTTAAACATCTGCACTGGTTGCTAATACGTTGACATCATTATCTTTAGGGTCAAGAGTTTGTTCACATTCGACTTGAAACGGCCCAGGTTAACTCAGCAGAAATGCCTCTCGTGCCACACCACACAAGTATGCGGCAGAACTAAAGACAAAAGTGAAGAGTCCTAGACTTCTATGTATCCACGTAAGCCTTTTCGCGGTTGCGGGCAGTTCTGTATGCTAACCAAGAGGCAGGTATACGTATAAAATAGGCAAAGCCTTTATGCTCGCCTATGTCACGGCGCACGCCCAAAAGTACAAGCTTGCCGGTGAGCTTTGGGTCTTCGATAAATCTAAAACAACTCTTACCTATAGGGATTCAATAATTTGACAAATTACTTGCAAAATATTTTATAAATTTTTAGATTTGATTTTCAGCTTATATCAGCTAGTTTTAGCTAGTTAAAAGATTTAGATATTTTTTCTAATAAATATTGTAAATTTCTCATTTTTAAGTAGGCCTATGTGTTTTAGGTAGTTCCGCTATGAAAATATCATCCAAGAATAATCCTACGATCTTGATTTTTGAAGTAGTGTTAGTAAAGATGTGGAATTACGAACCGACAGGGTTATCCGCGTTGACGACGTACTTTTCAGCCAGCACCCGGTTCAGTGGGAAGAGGTTAGTGGCAGCGTAGAGCACGACTCTCGGCGATCCGCACCCGGATATACTTCCGCGGCTACGCATACTACCCGCGCGGCGCCCTTGCGCTTTCTAGACGAATATAATTACAGGTTGGTTCAAAATTGCGGACCTCTTTATAGTGAAGCGAAAAAAAAATAGTCCGCTCTGTGTTTTAATAAGGCTACATTAGATTTTAACAACTCATATTTCTGAACGACAAGCACTGTACATTGCGTTGCGGGGTTCCAAATTCTTACAAAGTTATAATTGGTTTCGAATTAACAAAATATGTAATTAATAAGCGATTTTTTTTAAAAGAACTTTTTTTTTGTGTTAAACTAGATAAGGTACAGCCATTACCCATTACCTATTACATTACATTACCCATTTGCCAAATTTAATCAACTAACCAATACACATTCTAATTTACGACATCTAGACGTATTTTAATAGGTGGTACAGAAGATACAAAATTTCGGTGTACTCACCCATCGATCCTGAAAATAGAATGTGGTTATCGAATTGGACGGATGCCTGTGATGCAGCTGAGGGAACCCTGCCGCGTTGGTCGGCGACGGTGTTGTAGTCGCGTGAGGAGACACCGACGTATAACTCGGACCGAACAAGCCCGGAGTTAGGGACAACGAAGACATGGATCTCGGTGTCCCAGTCTCATGCTTCAATGACAGTCTTCTAGCATTTGGCGGTCGGTTGAAAACTACAAGTGTGCTAACACCACACCATTTAGCACCGCATGTGCGCGGGAAAGGGATGCAAGCATCGCCCGCGTTCTCGCTCTCGGATTGGCTGCGCTGACTTGATTTCAGAGAGTCGCTGTCGTCGTTTGATTTAACTGGTATCTGAAAAGGTGCCCTGTTAGGTACAATATTGGCGTCTTCAAATCTAGAGTAAATAGGTTTCTTCTAGGTAAGCGTGCTCCATCTTAGACCACACTACTGTTTAACATCAGGCAGAGTGTGGTCAAACGCGAACCTATTTTGTATAAAAATCGATTTTTTTTAGGTATTTCAATTTTGTTGGTCTTTTCGTTTATATCATATGCAGAATTTTTTATATGAAGTTTGTTATGTTTTTTAAACAATTTAATTGAACATTACTCTTTTTTACTTTTACGTAAAATGTGGCCGCAGCAACACACACACACACACATACAAACACACGTGCGTGTGTTATACAGGCAGACTCCCTGGTTTATTAAGTGTATTTTTGGTTACCGAATAAATTAGTAATAGTATATTAGCAGTACTGATTAATGAATTACATACTGAACAATGGCCCCAGAGTACATTTTTTTATGTTACAAGATCAGTCCCTACCTTGGATACTTCATAAACAATTTCTTGTAGATAGAAACAGGCCAGTGACACATACACTTACCTCACAGTCCTACATCAACACACAAACTTACCTCATCAATAGACGTCGCTAAAGTTTTCACACAATGCAACAAACATCTTTGTCCTAATCTCTTCTTTCGGTATGCCGTTCTATTAATGCTCTGCAGTATTTTTATAGTTGTAGGACTGTCAACATTTGTTCCTGACAGCCATTGAAACTTTGGTATTGTGTGATCTCTCAGGAAAGTTACTTGAAGGTTGGCAGTGTAGCCATTACGTTCAGAGTGTATCTGGCATGTTCTGGTGTCAACACTTATACTTGTTAGTTCTATGTTGGCCATTTCACGAATTGATTCAAACTCTTCATCTACTGCAGAGTTGAGTTTTGAAGGTAATTTCGTCTAAAAAGATTATTAAAATTATGTGAAGATTTTTATCTACTAGTATAAAATAAAAAAAGTCATTTATTAACACTGATGTTACATATATTGAAGGCTGTCAGAGCAGGAACAAAGTTAAAAAGCTACACCACTTTATGGTTAGTGCTGAAAAAATTCAAACTAAATGGTTTGATTCTACCTTCAACATAATATGAACTGCAAAAAAATGCAACCTGTATTACCCCTGCAATGCCTGAGTGGGTGTTACCCTATAGATACAATCTGGGTGCCTTCAAGTCATTAGTGAATCGGTTTCTTCTAGGCAAGCATGCTCCATCATAGACTGCATCTTCATTAAATATCAGGTTAGACAGTGATCAAATGCAAGCATAATTATGTGTGATAAATTAGATTTCCACTCACACAAGTCGAGAACTTGCATGAACTTTATATTTTTGCTCTACTGAATGAGATCCTATACTCTACAACATAAGACTGATGATTGACTGCAGTAATAAATATGATTGAAATGTCAGAATATTGGGTCTCATTTTTCTACAACATATACTGTACATAGATTATATGTAGAGTTAAGTGACAGTTTTTTATTTTAATGCAATTATATCAACAAACCATAGCTAGATCTTGTCCTTTATTATTATCCCCAATTGCCAAATCATTGAGTGAACCAGCCGTGGACGCATAACTAATATCTGAAAAAAAAAGATGTCAAAAGAATGTTCAAACTTAGCCACATACCTAAATGATAAATTTAAAGAAAACAAAATTGAACATACTATCACCAGTTTCCTCTTCCGTTTCTAAATCATCAGGTAAATAATGATTACACATCTTGAGTAATGATGGATGCATTGTCCACACTCTTAGGGACTGGTCTCTTCCCCATGTTACAATCTGATAGTTAGAAGGGGATGTATTAGGCCGCCATACCATTGTCTGGACTGTATCTGTGTGCCCCACTAATCTGTGTGTCAATGCTCCTCCCACCCAAATGCCTATAACTCCAGCTTGCTCTACTCTAGGTAGACCTCCCCACCCAACTCCAATAGTCAAAAGACCACTCCCGAATGGAGTATAAATAGCTCTCCATACTGGGAAGTTAGTCATTATTACATTCTCTGGTCTCCTTGCATTGTTTATGTCAAAGTATTTGATACTTCCGTCATGACTAGATGTTACAAGTTGGTACTCATGATGAGGACTCCAGTCCACACCATGAATCTTGCACAAGTGAGCGGATATGTAGTGAATGGGTGCAGAACTTTTGCGGTAGTCCCATATTTTGATGTCACCATCATGGGCAGTGGCTACTATGTGGGATGCTACTTTGTTCCATTGCACTTGAGAAGCACCGGCTGAAATATTTGAAATTAAAGTTAAATATAATTGTATATACACTCTTTGTGAGCTTCTTAGTTGATGCAACTAAAATCTTTCAAGAAAATTCATTTAAACAGCAAAGATTTAGTTTTGCTAATTTTGTGTGTTGTTTACACTCTATTACCAAATATTATTCACATATTGTCAGCTATATATCATTATAAAGCCAGGCAACAAATAGGCAGTTACACTTGCTTATAAATAGTAGGTAGTCATTTGAATAATAAATCCAGTTGAAAGTTCTTACCAACAGCACATAGTGAAATTATAGGTTTTCTTGCATCCCTCAAATCCCACATGTGAGTAAATGTGTCTATAGAGCATGTGGCTATTATATTGTGGTCCTGTCTGTGAAAGTGAGTGTCACTGACCACACGAGTGTGGCCTCGAAGAGAGCTCACACATGTAAGATCATTCCCAGCACGCCACTCATACACATCCACTCGTTGGTTGCTCTACAATATCAATGAGGATATGTCAATATAATGAAAGAGAATTAAGTAAGTACTTATTTAAATATTTTACTAAAAATAGTTTGGTTATCTTATTGTAAATAAATGTGTTAAGTTAATATGTTTGTGATTTCTAGATTAAACGCATAGAGTTTATCTAATGTAAAGATTTCCGATACGACGAATAAATTAGCCGTACCGCAATAGCGCATAGCTTCTGCCCACCGTAGGTTTGGCACCACTCAGCTCCAGCTGCATCATATTTACTGTGTCGTGGATATTTCTTCACTACGTCTCCAGAATCATCTTCCTGATTGATTTGCTTGATTGCCAACCATCGCCGACCGGCCAGCAGCACGTTATTGCCTGAGTAGTCCACGGTCATAGCCGTGGCTTGCAATTCGCGATATTCCCATTTTAATGTTTCTGAACTCCAATGAATCGACATGTTAAATTATATTGATCAAATTTAATGATACCACTCACTTATCCTTAAAATTAATAACATATTGTAGATTAGGCTATTTAGTAAATATTTTGTTCTGCCAAATACAAAAATAAAAATAAATGCAAATTGCAAAGGCAAAAATACTTTTTGAGTTTTTGACATTACATCTATATTTTGGCATCGCACTTATGTATTATGCCAGTGTCATGTATTTCATATTACCATTTTAAGTGTCTCATGATAAACTTACATGAAGTAAGTCGCAGTCACAGTCAAGTCAAGCCTAAATTCCAGTCCATACAAGATATTACATTGTTTTGGGGAAAATCACGATGTATATACATAAATATGTCTCATTATATTACTATATCCAAATCTCATAAATGCTCCCTTATTAATCTGTGACAACAATACGTCTGTCGGCTGGCTGTCTGTTTGTTTTGTTTACAATACAATTTCGGAATTTCGTTGTTGTGTACCTTATATATAATGTCCTCTGTGGTTGTGTACTGCTGCCTGCTGGAATAATAAAATACAAAACTAGTACATATTAGTATGTAATTAAAAACCTACTTAAGAATAAGATTTAACTAATGTAATAGGGCAAATACACGTTATTAAACACCGTGGAAAAGAACAACCCATGAAGACATACAAATCTCTTTGAATGCTGAACTTAATTGAAAGAGTTTAAACATGGTTTTATTACTACGACGATGGGGAAGAAATTGGTATCACAACGTATTTCTACGTTTCATTTTCGGTCTTACATTAATATATTTTTACTGTGAATATCTCATTTATTACGTGACTCAAATCCAGGTGAATATATATTTTATATTTGTTAAGTCGTTGTTCAAGCAGTCGAGTCAGATTAGTAGTTTAGAGGCCTTTGAAATGTTTCTTATGGGACATTGCTTGTCTTGCATTTTCAGTGTGGTTGGCCATCTCTGAACAATGAGCCAGAAGCTGGTAATTCACCTGTGTATGCCATGGTGTTGGCTGACACTCACTTGCTAGGTTCGCGAGAAGGGCACTGGTTCGACAAGTGGAGAAGAGAGTGGCAAATGCATAGAGCCTTTCAGACTGCTATGATGTTGCACAGACCTGATGTAGTGTTTGTCTTAGGTTGGTACCTACTTCCTTGCTATAATCATTTCATATTATCACATTGAAACTTTTTTAAAGCTATTAATGAACTGCTATTTATGGCCTTGTAAGAATAGATATATTTGAGGTGTCATACAGGCTTAGTTTACTTTTTAACTTATGCTGTATTATAACAGCACAAGGCAAAATATCCTGAGCAGCCAAAACAATGCCACTCCTGTGATTCAATTTATATTTATGGTGGGACTTGAAATTATAATTTGAATTGCCAGGGCATAAGGGTATAACACAATCAATTGCTTGTTTATTTCCAAACTGGTAAAGATCATGAAAATATTAGTAAAGAAATGCTTTTTAAAATTCTTCTAGGTGATCTGTTTGATGAAGGAAAATGGTGCCCTGAAAAGGAGTTTGATGATTATGTTGAGAGATTTTACAAGTTGTTTAGAATTCCTAATGCCACTGCAATGTATACTGTTGTTGGAAACCATGACATTGGGTTTCATTATAGGTAAATATGATTATTGTCTGTAAAAAAGCTGCTTACTTAATATGCTTAAAATACATTTCTTTCTAAGCATTTTAGAAGTTAATATTGCCTGAGCATCTAATTTTTTAATTTCATCAGTTACATTGGCTTATGTAGTAAATTTCTATTTATTCCGATGGGCAGTCTTTTGCATCTTTTAATGAATTTACTTGCTTAATTAAATGATAGCCAGACATAATCATGGTTATCACCAGGATTTAATTCACCAACAAAATACTCTGAATTAAGACTAGGCCAGTTACTATTTTTAACCAATACATACAGGTTATCTCTAAATACTAAACAATAATGTGTTTAAAAGTTGAAAAAATAATTTCATATCATTTGCTCATTAACTTTAAAATTTTCGTGACTTCTTTCGGCTTTCTATGAACGTTATTAAAATTAACTACAGCATGTTGAAAGGATAACGCCTCATCTGGCGCACCGGTTCGAGTCGCGGTTGGACTCACCGCCTGTCCGGCTGGTTACAATGAAAGGGAATCATTTCGTGCTCATCAATTCAATGGCAATGGAGGGTGACGGGTGCTCGTTGTGCTCGCGAGCACGGGCCGAGATCGACAGAATAGCAGGTTAGTCTGAATTAATAAGGGATAATTATGGTTCAAGATGCAGTTTAACTCGCTGGCATCCTCAAACGATTTTTAACTCCATCGATTTCATTGACAGGTTATTCAGTGATGTGCATATCATTTGTTTTCATTACAGACATCCTAAAATGTAGTAGTGGTTCAGCACTTTGCAAAGGGAAGACAAAGTTAGAAAGTTACAGCAGACCCATTATAATGCAGGTGAGATGTCTTGAATCTTAACAACACTAAGCGGGTATATTTTATACTAGCTGCACCGCGTACCTATAATATAGAGTTTTTTATGACAGTTTGTATTTATTTATTTATTTGAAATGGTGATCGTTGGTGATCACCATTTCTTGATGAAGTTTCATTTTCTACCATCACCCGATAGTCAGAAGAACATGGAGATATAGTTAGGGTATACATTCCCAACTCCCACACAGTTCAAAACGAGCGAACATTCAACCCGAATTGCGCCGTGTTACGTAAACGTGGCCCCGTTACGTATTTCATGGTCATAAGGAATAAGACCTCTGGGAACGTATCTCGTACGTACAGCAATACGTACATAACTTTGGAAAAGAAAGATGTGTGTGCTGTGGGATTTGTACCTTCATACTCGTACTAGCAGTCAGTCGGTCTCGCAACTGGGTTGCCGTAGCTTTTGAGGATTACAGCTCGAAATTTGCGTGGAAACAGCCGCATCACAAACATATCTACGTATTCACGGTTATAAACATAGGGTGAGCCAAAAAGGGGTCATTGTATTCATAATTATGACTAATTTTTACAATGAAAACGCGAAAATAAATAATTAGCTGTCATTGACTTTCAACAACATGTATGGAACAGCTGTTTTTTTTTGCCATTGTAGGATTGGTTCCATTCTAAAAGTTTATAACGAGCTCTTTCCGGCTGAGTTTACCCTAAATTGTATTCTCGCCTTATACTCACAAACGTAGTAGTAATTCTCGCTTTGTATATACCTATATTTTCAGCATTATCCTCTGTACCGAGAATCAGACAGCATCTGTACGGAACCCGATGCCGCTCCTCTTCCGGAGCGAAATAATCTGTTCGAAGAGCGCTGGGATTGTCTCTCAAAGGTATTAAAATGTTTAATTGTATTTTATTTTTGTTAAAAACAGTCTATGTATTAAAACAAACAACTTACATTCTATATTAATTTTAATACATTTGATCCGTTAACCCGAAAAGGAGTAATAACTGTACTATCATGCAAATATCTTATGATGTCATCCGCTTTTTTCGCGAATAAATAAATGACAGTGGATATTTTAACACCTCAGAATACAGAATACAGTTAAACACAAAGCTATTTCACCCCAACCTAAGCAAAGCTTCTCCTGGGCGGGAATCAAACCCATGCAGCTCAAGAAGCAGAGCTACTACCAAATGAGCTAACGGCTATATAATCAATAAAATAGTAGTTTATTAATCCATAATAATAATTGAAAACTGGTTAAATATTTAAAACTGTTATAATTTTCTCGTTTTCAAATCGGTTACAGTGAGAAAAAGTTCACTCATACTCAGAAACTTGTATTTATAATATTAGTAAAAAATAGTTTAATTTATTGAAACTAGATCAACATTTGGCTTTCGGATCGTATGATGTCAAGCAAACGGTATTGCCGAAGATGGGGTTCGTCCACGAAACCACATCGATCAAGAAATCTTTAACGAAGAAAAAAAGAAAGACTTTTTTAAAAGATTCAGAGATATTGAGATATTGCTATGAGAAAATAAAAATACGTCAACCTTTTTTTAAAAGACACATCTTGTACGCAGGAGTCCACAGAGCATTTAGTAGAAAGCCTGTCGCCTCGTGCCGCGTTTGGTGGACACACACATCATAGCTGCTTAGTGCGACACAGCTTCGTGCCCACACATGCACATCGCATCGAACTGCTCGAGTACACCGTGCCTTCCTTCTCGTGGAGGAACCGACTAGATCCCAAGTACTACCTGGTGAGTGCTCTCGATGTCCCTCAACTAAAAAAAGAAAAAAAAATCGCGGTGAACATTTATGAACACTAAAAAGTCTTTCGGATTGTTTCAAGTCTTCATTTAACGTAACGTTTGGTACTTTAGCCATCCAGTGTTGCAATTAAATTTTGGATGTAGGTGATAGATAATGTAGGTAGGTACCTAATTGCAACACCAAACTGCATGCCTGATTTTGTAATCATCAGTTTTTTTAATTGCCTACAACTGCAGAAGCAAATTTAAAGACGTGTTCACGTTTAAAATACAGTTTCAATTAAGTTTAATCTTTCCAAATTTTGAGAATACATCACAGTTGCTTGGTCTGGCACAGCTTATTGCCCACGCACGCACAGTCTCAATCCGAAGCTGCTCGAAGCACCATACTTCCTTCTCGCAGACTATGAGACTACTAGGATATATATAACTTCATTGACTACAAGAATTTACTATCGAGCTAGATGAACCAGCGATCTAAAGTGCTATATAGTAAGCTCTCTCGCCTCTAGTTGTCACAGCGACGGGAGTCATCACATAAAAAAAAGTAAATAAATAGAGAAAAAAAATCAGCAGTGTTGCAAAACGTGTCGTAGGTCATTTGTCAAAATATGATTATTAGTATAGAAGATACGAGGTCATGCACATGAATAAATATACTTATATTCATATCCTGCTGTTTTAGTGTAAGCTTTGTAGGTATTTTTATAGTCAAATAAGATTTCGTTTGACCGCTATGTCGCTTAATTCCACAGCTTGGCGGTATTAGGTAGGTATTCATTTTAATCTATGATAGATTTTTTTTTTTTAATGGTTGACAGGCTAGTTGTTTGACCACAGCTCACCTGATGTCAAGTGAAGGTGTGGCCGAAGATGGTAAAGCACACCTAGCCTGGAATGCAACTGGCTCTCAAGTGAGGCTGCCGGAACACACCGTTAGATGCTTGGCGGCAGATTTTCAACTTGAGGGTGGTAGCTAGCCAGCCGAGTACTAGAAAGTACCCTACCACCATGCTATGGTTTCCTCACGATGTTTTCCTTCACCGGCAGCTCAAGCTCATTGTTGGGGTTTGAACCCACGCCCTTCGGCATGCGAACCTACCGCGCTAACCACTAAGCTATCATCGCTAAACTGAGATATGATTTTATTGATCGTTTTTGGTGTCGCCTTTTTTTATATGTGTTATAGTAACGTTATTCCCAGGTGACCGTGACGCCCGACGAGGTGAAGGTGTCGAAGTGCGGGATGCCTCGTGAATGGACGCTGCAAGTGACGGCCATTCTGATGACGCTGGCGCTCGTCGTCTACCTCAGATACTTCAATATACACGTCAAGCTCTTCAACTATAATAATAAGCAATTGTAAGTTATCCATCTTATTATGTCGAGCCCAAGGACTAGAAATAATAATAATCATAATGTTTTTTTATTTATTTGAAAAAGTGGCAAACAAGCGTCGGGCCACCTGATGGTAAGTGGTCACCTCCGCGTATGAACACCTACCATACCCGGGGCATTGTCAGTGCGTTGCCTACCTTTAAGGACCCTATTCGCCCTTTGAAGTTTTGCACCTAGATCAAAATTCGGTGGTAAAACTGAATTCGTCATGCAAATTTTAGTACTGAGTGGAAATCGAAACCGCGCTTTCAGCTTTCGATGCAGACTACTACCATATGAGCCAACAGTCATATTTAGATAAGAAAGAAGAAGTAATAGAATGTAGTAGGTAAACAAAATTAGTAGCAAGTCCTAGGCCCTACAATTTTGCTTATCTTATGCGGCCTACTCGCACACAAATGTTTATGTAAGTATGTCAAGGTATTTTTGTGTGTAGTTAGACAGCAAAAATTGTAGAGCCAAAAAGTCTTTAGCTCCTTTATTTTACTTATGCGGGGTTATTCACATTTAATTATATCGGATAGGTACTATGATTGTAGTTTCGGCCATATCTGGGGGCCTTCTTCAAGGAGTCAAAGCAGAGTACAAAGCGCCTCGTGTTGCTTTGCATAATCAGACAAAAATATGTCAAAACGATGTCAGTTGCCATGAAAAAAGTAAAGGATTCATTTATTTTCTACGCAACGTTGTATCTGCACTTTCTATAATTTATAAATAATAATAAATAAAATAAATAAATATCTAGGACATTACACACAACGCCATCTGACCGCAAACTAAGCAGAGCTTGTGTGATGGAAGTCAGATAACTCATAGAATACATAATTATATACTGTTTTTTATCTATGATCGAACATTGCTTAAAATTGCTTACGAAATAATAAAAAAGCAGTTTATAATATTTTGTGATGAAAACGGTTACCAAAATTACTTAGGTTGCGTGACACAATCGAGAAAAACAAACTATTATAATACCTTAGTAATAAAATGACAATAATATTTAGAGTATAACATTTAAGCGTTATAGATAAATGTCGTACGAGGGTGAATCAGGTAGCAACGCAGGTTATCCGGTTGTGACCTTTATTTTTGAAATGATAATGTCTTTGTTTTGTTACTTTTCTCCACGAGTTGTTTTTTTATATCCGACAGGCTGGGTTTTACCACAGCTCATTTGATTTAAGCGACAGTGTATACACAGTGGTCAAAGATGGGCACTAAGTCTGGAGGCTGCTGGAACACACCGTTATGTGCTTAGCGGCAGATTTTCATTTTGCGAGTGGTAGGTAACCAGCCGAGTACTAGAAAGTGCCCTACCAACATGCCATGGTTTCTATGTTTTCCTTCACCGGCAGCACGAGCTCGTTGGGATTTGAACCCAAGCCTCCTGGCGTTTGAACTGACCGCGCTAACCTCAGTTACTAAACGCTGTCATTTTTAAATTAGTCGGGCATATTGACGGGGATTATTGAATATTTAACTGTCCTGTTATCACATGTATTAGCTCTGTGTATACATATCTTCTGTAGCTATCTATGTGTAGTTCTTATTCTTGAGCTGTAGGGTGTAGGTTCGATTAATTCACAAACATAAATAATTTTTGGGTGTTTATGTATGTATTCTTACAAAAGAAAAAAATAACATTCTACTAGCCGACTGATTCCCATAGTACGTTTTGCGTAGTTTGAGGCTCAATAGCGTTGTGTGAAATGTCCACAGATATTTAACTTCATATTTTACTTTCTTTATTTAAAATTGTAATTACTTCAAGTGAAATTTGAATAAAATCATAACCCTGAAGAGTAGGCAAAGCACCGGTAACGCTTCTGGTATTGCAGATGTTGGCGGTGATCACTTACCATTAGTTGCTCAGTTAGCTTGTTTGCTACGCTACCATATGCCTACACAGGGTTATAAATTTGACTGTGCAAAGCCGAAAAGGCTTAAAAATCACTAATCTATATATGAACAAATTTATTCGGGACAACTCTAAAATAGCGAAAATAAAATCATATGTTCCATAGCAAAATGTCATATACATATTTTTTAATTCAATGACATTTTGATATGATATAGCTGTATTTTTGTCATCGATATGATTAATTTGTGAGGAACAATACAAAACTGGTAGGTATAATTATGTAAATTTTTGTCACAGTTTAAACGTCATTGAAATCCCGCTGTAATATCTAATGTCGACACAAGTCAAGGGCCGTTCACGAAGTTAAGCGATGCCAATTTCCTGGGTTATTGACTCTAAGCTTCTTGCTGCTTCCCGTGTGACATAATACTATGATTATCGACTTTGAATGATTTTGCGCCATCATCCAAAGCATGTCGTCACTTCGTACTTAGCCAAAACTCGTGTTTTTTGAGTATTCATTTGTAATTATATGTACATATAAAAATGAATACCTCCTTGGTCACGGCATTACGCGTGAACAGCTGGACCGATTTCGTTCATTCTTTTTTGTTGTTATGTTTGTTATTGTCAGAAAGTTCTTGTGAAAGAAAAATTAAGAAAATTATACTTTTTAAGAAAACTCAATGACCATAAGCTTTTGACATAATTGTCAGTCGTTCGAATTCGAAATTCATAGTTAGACAGGACGTCTGCCGGGTCAGCTAAATGTTAGTAAAATAATGCCTGTTTTTTAGTATAAAAGTAATGACATGGATGAGACACTCTCCTGATGGTAAAAGATAACGTATGGCCATGACTATTGTAGCGGTACACAGTGATGCCCTGCATTTTGTTTTGCTATCCAAAGTTCTGTGTATCGCAATGGTTATGAACGCGTCGACGCGTTGTGATCCGCACGATTAATTAGCGGAAAATAATTATAATTATTTTTGTTTTACTTATACGGCATTACCTACTCACGTTTAATTACGTCGGAAACTCGTGACTATAATATCGGCTACATTCGGTGACCTTCTTCAAGGAGTCAAAGCAAAGTACAACGCCCGCGCGGCCTCGCCTTGCTTCGCAATGCTAAATTATAGTCGGCTTATCCAACATAATTAAATACGAGTTATACCTACCGCGTAAGAAAAACAAAAATTGTATTTTAATTTCCATAAGAAAATAAGTAATTACATTAAAACAGTTGCATTTTTAAAACAAGTGCGAGTCGGACTCGCGCAGAAAGGAAAAATTTCGACTGTATGATTATTACGGTTCATGAGATACCAGGTGAAAGACTGACAGCGGAGTCTTAGTAATAGGGTCCCGTTTTACCCTTTAGGTACAGAACCCTAAAAAGAAGCCAACAGTAGCATTAAAGTATTGTGCTTAACCTACAAAAGGTTAATTAACATTGTTGTTCTGAACCAGAATTTACCTACACAGTGAACCTATTTTAGTGTTTAGAAATTACTTTAATTTGTTTTCATTGCTAAATTTGTCGTTATCTTGTTTTAAGTACAATGGTTTCTTCAAAAATATTACATTAATATATCTTTTTTGCTGCTTTAAAATGTATTTTGTTGAACATTTTTATTGTGAAACCATTTTGACTATCTACAGTCAGTCATAGTCATAGTTGTAGAATTCCCTGTGATGAGATGAATAATAGATGTTCGAAATGTGGTTCAGAAATTTAAACAACAGCTCTATCCGTATCTCTAACGTATTACACAATTTGTTATTGTAGTTATACGACTTAATTGTAATTACATATTTTCGTTTCAGCGTAATGGTAGGTACCTACTTCGTTACATTCGGAATATTCTCGAAAAGCCTCTTCGTGTATCAGTAGGTCTGGTATCACATTATTGTAAACGCCGGTAACAACGTAATGTTTATCTCGAATCTATTTAAATGTCCCAATTGAATTAACTAATTGCTTTTGTTTTTTTCAGATTTGGAAAAAAAGTGTGAGCAGTTGGATCTTTATGTATGTACGATAATAATTGTAATTACTTTTAAAAGCGTTTATATGCACATTATTGATTCTACTTCAGTATTAAGCAGCTGCAATTTTTTTTAAGTATAATAACTGCTTTTGACCGATTTCAAAAAGAAAGAATGTTCTAACACAATTTGCATTTTTGTCTGTGTACCGATTACAAATATGTTATAATTAATGAACCGATTTATTTTAATTCTGTAGACAAGCTCAAGTTTTAATCTTGTGTATCTTATCTTGTTTATATTATTAATTTTGGTTTGATATACATATTTTATCCTACCCTAATATAAATTATATTGTTCAAGAATCCACTGATTGAAGTAAGTTAAAAAAAAAACAAATTGTTTGCACTTTTAAAAACAATGAATAGGTTTAAGTAACTGTTAGTTAAATTTTGTATTTGAGTGAAGGAACCTCATTTGGAAATTCAATTTCTCTAAGCACTTAATTGTAATTTTTTATTTTCACGTTCTTATCAGTGTGTAGTCATTCAATCGTGAGATGTCTATACTCCAAATGTAGAGGTGAGGAGTCAAAGATAACGTTTTGGTACGTGATAATAAATGAAATACATGACTAATTAACTAAAACTTTTATTTTCTTAACTAAATGATAAAACAATAGGAACTGTTCAATTTATACCAATTGTCATTACATGTAAACACGTAGCGAACGTTGACAAATTGATTGTTTAATACTGAGTAACCTAAAGACAAACTGAAGATGATTTTCACCATCTTTTAAAAAAAAAAAATTTAAATTGGTAAATATTCTAGTCTAGTGTAGGTATCTAACATCACAAATTGTCACTTGGTAAAAGTAAATAAATGAAAGATGTGCATACAATCTACGAAATAAACAGATTGATAAACATAATATATGCAAATAAAGATTCAAATATATTTTAAATACTGAATCACGAAGCACTCGAGAAATTTGAGAATACATGAGGTCACTAAAACCTCCGAGTTGAAAATAAAGCTGAGCTTGTGAAATCTTATCAATAATTTTACTATTTTTTACTGATGGTTTGAACAACAAATGTGAAGGTATACACTTCAGATGTAGTACCTAAAGTGACAAACTGCAAACAAACTCCGGTTCAAACTCATTTAAGTACGTTATTGTCTAAGTTGCCTTATCAAGCGCATGACCTCAGGCATTAGCAACGTTAAGGTTAACAAACTACCAATTAAAACAGGCTGAAATAAATTAAGTACTATCTATCTAGCGAAAAACTACTTTGCTATTAAAATTTAAATTAAAACATTAAAGCATAGTGAACAAGTCGATCCTTTCTAATGCTGGTCCTATCTATACGATATCCCGCATCTTACTTCACCCATCTCAAAAGCAATACGAAGCTTTTCCTCTTAAATGTATAAAACATAAAATATGACTATGAATACGGAATCCTAACAAATCCGTTATTTACAAATACAATTTCTTTATAAACAACAAATATCCCCTTAGCTGGTTAATTGGCCGTTACATAAAGGTATCTCCAATAGTTTTGCTGTAGGTGTCTCTGATAAATTCTCTTCTTTCTAACGCGAGTGTAACTCGGATATTTCTTCCCGCTCTAAAAACGATGATGTGGTTTAAGTTGGTTTGTACTATTCTGGCACATCGCTGAGGCGCAGTCCACCTGGACGACGGTACATGCGCTCATGCATGGGCAGCTCTCCCACCAAGAACCGCTCGAGTGCTTTGGACGCCATGCGCGAATGCCCTGAACTCCGGAAGGCGGTGCTTGCATCGCTGCCCGCGTACTCTAGCATAATATCTGCGCCACCAGGGTGCTGAAACAAATAATAATAGCTAACTTAGACTGACGAATTTTATGTTCAGATGTGACTTTTATTGAAAAAATGAACTGCACATTCATTTTGCTAACCATATTATCTCGTCTTCTAAAGCAGTTTGTGTGAGAGCAGATATGTATGCTTTGATAGTAATGGGTCGCTGTAGGGCTAATAGGTCAAGTTTATTCTAGAATGTACTACAAGGAACATAATACTCTCTAGCGAGGTGAAATACCGTGTCAAGTACCTACACTTGTATCTTCGACTGTTATAATGTCTGAGACCTTCCTTATCTGCCTTCGTGTTTAATTATAGCAATAAATAAACTAACCTCATCAAGGAAATCGGTGATGTCGTAGACACGGTCGTAGATGACGACCCAGCAGTCGCGCGTCGTATCATGCTGAGATACTTCGGAGAGGGTTATAGTCCTGTCCTTGGCTTCGGGCGCTCCGGGAACCACTCGCGTCTGCCAGGGGTTTACTAGTCGAAGTGCCGCTGCCATCGTCATTGCTATCAGGTTCAATTCCCCTTGTTCTTGGTCTACGGGCATCGCCGCCGACAGATTCATTTCTGGAGGAGTCTGGACTTTAGCCATTTTCTCTTCTACTTCTTTCTTTCAGAAAGTTATTAAGTATTTTCTCGTCTAATTGACACGTCGAATAGGCTGCTCGCTAAGATTAATCAATTGCGAACGACTACGTTGCTTCAACCGTACGGACTGGATGCGACTGAATGAGACTTGCTCTGTAAATGAATTAAGAAACCATGTTAGTGTCCGTGTTTTCACTTTTATAGGGCTGGATTTCTAGAAATCGTAAGCTAATATAACACTAAATAGACTTTAGCAAAAAAAGCTATATGTACATTTTATAATAGCCCACTGAATTAAGTTTTATTTATAGATAAGTTTTTTGTATTGTGCGAGGTCCAGAAAGATTGTAACTAGAGTAATTGCTGTTGCTAGCCGGTAGCCCTGCGTGAACTCGCTGAAGCGTGAACGGTCAACATTCGATACCGCTAGCTTAGATCGGCTTACACTTACATGTCTAGATATCCCACCACACAATCCAATCGGATTTGCAAAACTTCTGCTTTATATAGCTTACCACAGTCACATTTGCCTTCATTCAGTTAAGGCGCGAACTGGTAGGCATTTCACAACTTTTTTATCGGTTGACCCCCATAAACAAAAGATAATTTAGAGCTTTTATCAAAAGAAACTCGCAAATCATACTATAGCCCCCTTATCGCGATTGACGCACATAAAGGTCGCAACGGTCTAAGCTATTTAATCGACCTTTGCAAACGAAAAATATTTTCAATTTCCAAAGACGTCTTTTAATATTATAAACAACCTCTAGCGGAAAAGTGCAAGTCATATCTTTAGGGGGCAAAGCATTAATTACAAGCCATTTAATAACCAGTGATAGTTACTAAAATAACAAATAATATTTACCTTTTAATCGATTCACTCGATCTGTAGGACTCGTGTTATCTCTGTTGATGCTCGAATATTATAGGAGAGTGTCCGTCACTCCAATTATCACTGTGCCAAAGTTGTTCGTAGTTTAATTTATTGTTCACTATATTAGGACAATGCATGAGAGCGTAGATCATTGCCACGAACTAAAACTGTTTGATCATCTGTAAGCTGTTGTTGCTGAATGAGTGTAGGTGCGGGGCGCGGGGCCTTTTATACCGCTGAGGCACGCGTCGTCTGATGTAACTTTGGCTTATCTTGCCTGGCGCGTGCCGAAGCCGACCGGCCCGTCACACGCCTACCTAATGCCGCGAAGCTCCCCAACTTCCCGCCAATAACTCAATAAATGGTAAGTTAGGGATACTTTATTATTGACAAGCTAGATGTTTGTAGTTCACCTGGTATTTAAGATTATTTTAACAATGATTGACCCACTCCTAGAGACTATCAGGTCAAGTTTTCAAAAATTGAAAGCACTGGCCTGAAATAATTACTGGTGTATTCTTAGAGTTTTCGCCGCATTTCCGACATTAATTTAAAATTGTTTTAAATTTGTAATCAAATTAGATCTGAAAATGTGTAAAATTAAAGATAAATACTATAATTTTATATCATACTATTTTCATTAATATCGGTATATCAAGGAAAATAACATTAAAATATTAGAATTACATTTAATTGTTGTTAATTACAGTTATTAGTTAAAAATTGATTATAATATTCCCAAGTAGATATAATACATAAGGTAGGTAGGTACTGTAAGGTACTGTAGGTAGTCAAACTGGTTTCGCGTTCAAAATTTTCAGTAAAATAAATACATTTTAAAACATTAATCTTGATCATTTTTAAATACACACTACAGTCACTTTTAAAGTCACTTTGAACGGGAAAAACATTGTCGGTAGGTAAGTATGTAATAGTATCACAATA
The DNA here is from genome assembly GCA_905404145.2 of Biston betularia. Classification (NCBI taxonomy): domain Eukaryota; kingdom Metazoa; phylum Arthropoda; class Insecta; order Lepidoptera; family Geometridae; genus Biston; species Biston betularia. The sequence goes on from FR989863.1 coordinate 4,957,945, forward strand.
GCCGTCTGAGTCGAGCCTTGAACCAGAATCACCTTTAATATCACCACACTCGTCTCGGTCAATGTCAATAACTGATACCTCCCGGTCCACATTAGCTTGGAAACAAAATGTTCCAAGATATACGTTTTTGAAAAGCTCTTTACAGTAACTCAAACTTAAAATGCTTATTACGGCAAGACAACGTCGTGACAAATAATACTCTCTCAATAGAGAGGTAATACCTGCTCATGACCATCGCAGCGGCGACCAAAACATTTAAAAAAAAATGTGGATGTTACAAACCATATGAATTTTTCACTATATTTGTGAAGTTTTTTCCTAAAATAGATAGTTACCTCTACTTTTATAATAAAGAGGAAAGAAAAGGAAAGGAAGATAAAGAGGAAGAGGAAATAAAGACTTGTGGTTATTTCATTTTAATTAGTTTTTGTTTAATTTGTTTCAGCTTATGTATATTATGTCAAGTTTCGGATAAGTTTTTTAAGTTATTGTCAAGTTAGTTTTCTTTAAATCCTCATCACTGTTGTAACTGAAACGACTGTTAAGCGGAAATATAAACCTTGAACACTCAAACAATTTTGGCTGTTTACCATAGAAACTGAGTCAGTTTCAGTTTAAGTGACGTGATTTTAACACATTTTTGTTTTACTTATGGGTTTTAGCTTGTTTCGTGCACTTTATACTCTGCTTTGACTCTTTGCAAAGGCCGAATGTGGCAAAAACTTTTTTCAGAGTAATCAGACATAAATAAAAATAAATTATGTGTAATCGATTACAAAGTAATCCAACATAAGTTAATCATTTTTTTTAAATAAATCTGCATTCGTAGCTAAAGACATTGACGTTTTGTAACTTTAAAAAAGGTACTTAAAAAAATGTTGTGTTGAAACCACGTTAGTTTTCATAGTAGGTATGTAGGAATTTAAAATTATAGATATATATTTTTTTGCTATTTTCGCTTCTATGTTGAAAAAAAGTCAAGGATAATGCTAATGAAAACTTAAAATTCACATCAAAATTACATAGCTCAATAGATTATACTCGTAGCAGACAAAAACTAAGTTTCTTTTTGTAGAGTCTTAATAATCTAAGTAATAACTATGTGTAGTTTTTTTTATGTTCTGCCAAAGTTTTCCTCTGAGATAACGATACCTATAAAATTTCTTATAAATAATATAAGATTGTAGGGTACCAGTTTATATTCTAGCTAATAATCCACATTGCAAGTCGCTCTATATGACCAACAGATATTAAAATATTTAGCGCTATCCATATTCTATATTGTTTTTTTAAATGGAAATAACTTTGCTTTACGTACAAAATAACTTGTTTTGAAATCTAATTTAAATGATCTGTCTAGAACAGTACGAATCTATTCATTCTGATTTTAACTGATTTGATTTCGCTTTTCTGTGAAGTAAAACAAACTGCTATGGTTAATAATGGAAAGAGCTTTTTTATCGCTCGACGCTATTGAGAGCAACCATAAAGGGTACTGCTATATAAGTCATTGAAAGACGTTATGTCTTGATACCTTTAGGAGAGTGATCCGTTCATCTTAATACTTTTACATAAAAAGGTTTTTTCTAAGTTTTATTACATTTATTTTACAAACTGGCTTGTATCGCTATCACGCTTTATGGTAATGATTCGGTACATCGTAAAACAGCGATTTGAAGACACCTAGATTGTATCCACTGAGAAACCTCTACTTAGGTATATATTTATCCACTGTTCTGGTGTCGATTAAGCCATGTCGTTTTAGTTCTCGAAATATCAACCATAAACGATATCGCTTTTACGTTAAGTATGAATAGAGACTATGGTTTAGATTTTGTTTTCAATTACATTGTTTCAAATTAAATTAATAATCGTTATTGCAACATACAGCACTACATTACTATAAAATAGAGATTTATTTATTTACTAGGTGTTACCCGCGACTTCGTCAGTGTGGAATTTAATAAAAGATTTGTCCAGTTCAATTTGCAGTGTAAAAGTATCCTATATGTATGTTAATCTAGGCCATAAACTATATGTGTCTCAAATTTCATCCAAGTCCGTTCAGTAGTTTTTGCGTAAAAAAGTAACAAACCATCCATCCATTCTCACAAACTTTCACAGTGATAATATTACTTACTTAGATTATTATTGACCGAAATCCAGCAAATAGATTATATAAGTAGATTTTAAATAGATTATATTATATGAGTAGAATTAGTAGGTTAGGATAGGATTGAAGTCCACCTGCCCAGACTGATCTGCTAAAATCGAGATACGTCAAGAATTTTCTATGCTTTAATAATAACATCAGCAAGAAAAATATGAATCTGGGTTTGAAGTTTCATGATGATTTATTTTCAAGAACGGAGATGCAGGGCAAACAATCGGACGGAAAGTTAACAACAAAGATTTAGTACGGTCCTCAGTACGTATTATTTTTACATGTAGGTAAAGTGTGTTTTTGTTTGTTCTTTTTCTAAGAATTTAAAAACAAGAACGAACCCTTTTTCTTTGAACGAACAGAATTGCTTTGTCAAATTTTGACAAATTACTAACAATAATACAAGCTTTGTATAAAACAATAAACCATTTAACCAAGGCCAGATTAAGTATGTTGAACATCTTACAGATTCTCAGTATCTCTGCAAATACCTGTTATGTTAATGATGTCATTACAGAAGAATGTATGTGGCACATTAAAATTAATTCAGTAGTATTACACAATATATTTTTTCCCCCAATTAATTTCAGAAGTACCGGAAGTGTGTTTCTTATTGAAATCAGAATCTAACCTGTATAATTAAATTTAAAAAATTAAATTTTCCTTAAACTACGAAAATGTGGCTTGGTTTACTTTTCTATGTTACTACTCTATCAACCTGGCTAGGAAGTTTTTTTTCATTTTTTAAACATTTTTTGTGAAAATATGTAAAGCGATAAACGGAGTCGACTCCAAGTAGGTACGTCACCACCACATTCCAACAAATAATTAATACAGAGATTGATTATTTATTATTATCAATAGTACGATTTAGCTGTCTCGCTTCGAATATTGTATTAGATGGTTTTGGCAAATGACGTAGTGTAGGCCGTCTCGGTGAACGAACTGTCGTCACATCGTATGACCAACCTATCAAAACAAAACGCGGCGAACTAACGTCAGCACTAACACAAACACAAATACTGATAAATTGTTTTTTTTTAATTTCGCGTAAATCGAACGTATCGGAGATTTCGGGAAAACAGCATCACTACCGCGTCACTGATAAATAATAAGAAGCGCGACTTTTTAGCCACCACACCCTTTTTTTCTAGTTTGTTGGCGTTTGACCACCGCTCACCTGATGTTTGGTTGATTATGGTAAACAGACCTAGACTGAAATGAAACTGGCTCTCAAGTGATACTGCCGAAACGCCTCTAGGTGCTTGGCGGCAGACTTCCAATTTGAGGGTGGTAGCTAGCCAGCCGAGTACAACAAGAAAGTATTACCACCATACAAACTGCACACCACGACTTGTTTGCGACATTGCAAGTTAAACGCGGATATCTGTACATTTATTTGTCAAGATTTAGCGCTGTCCTACAAATTTAAAATTAAGCACTGAACTATAAACTACTTAGTTATAATAAATTAATGTCATTAACTTCTCTAAACTAAAATTATTAAGAAAGCTTTGTGCCTGGCCTGCCAAAATAAAGAGGCAAATATTGAAAATACTGAAAATGGTTGTTTTAACAAAAGTAGGTAAAGGATATATATATGCCATATTTTCATAACAAAAGAGAACCAAGTTATTTTCTCATACGGTTGTTTCAATATTGCAGTGGTTAGAAATTATGTAGGTACCTACTTAAGAATTTGCCTACATGTATGCCACCACAGCAAGCTACCTTCTAGTTACCATCCTAGAGTTGAAAACTTTTCCATGGGGTAGGTACCAACAGCCTTATTTGAGATCAAATTCCCATTACAGATTGGGTGTGCTTACCATTTTCGACCACACCGTTATTAAGTAAAAAATACTTTTTTTTGGCCTTTGCTAAGAAAACGTAAGTAGGTCCGTCTCTTTCTACGTAGATCCACAGCAGAGAAATGAGAGAATAATCAAACGTCAACATTCTGTTTGTTAGTAAAATTGGAATCGACCGCGAAACCCAGTGCTTAAAATCATAAAGTTGTGGCTGACGTAGAATTGTATCTATTATTATTGTACTAATACTTACTTACTATAGTTATACACGTTTTTCATGTTTTTTTTTTATTTTGTAGATATTTAACCTATACAAAATCTCAACATAGTCAAACGACGCAAATATCAGCTGACGAAAATTATTTTCGAGATTGCGAATATATTCATGGTACTTTTATTGAAATGTCACATTGTTTTGATTCTGTAATTTTTCAAATACAAATAATGATGCAATATTATTTTGAAGTTACTTTTGAGGTAGGTTTATGAAATATATTATGCTATAATTGTATTAATTACCTACTTGTGCAGTAGTAAGATGCCAAACCTGAAAGATGCCTGAAACCTCGCCGAGGTTTGTCCGGTGTCGGGTCCTTTTCAATTCCAAAACAGCCGTTGGTTCATTGGTAGCATATCTGCCTTATGAGCTGAAGGGCGTGGGTTCGATTCCCGCTCAGGACAAACATTTTATCTATCAACAAATGTTTGTTCTGTGTCTGGGTGTTCTGTATGTATTATAAGTATGCATTTTTTTTAAATTGTTGACAGGCTAGGTATTTGACCACAGCTCACCTGATGTTAAGTGAAGGTGTGGTCGAAGATGGTAAAGCATTTATAAAAAAAAAGTATTTGAGTATTCTAACAGTTATCTGACTTCCATAGTACAAGCTTTACTTAGTTTGGGGTCAGTTGGCGATGCTTTTTTTAGAAATAAATAATTATCTTAGGATATTTCACAAAGCGCTACCTAGCCTCAAACTAAGCATAGCTTGTTCTATGGGAACTAGATACTACTTATATACTTTTTTTTAAAATACTTACTTATAATAGATACATATAGAACACCCAGATACAGAACATGTTTGCAGATAAGCAGATATTCTACCAAATGAACTAACAGGGCAACGAAGGATTGTTTCGCCCCTACAACGAAAAGGCTGTTACTCTGTAGTGTGTTATAAAGTTTAAGGTATCCCGGTATCCCGAATAGTGTATCCCTAAATATCAAACACACAATAAGTAGCCTTTATACGATTAATAAGATAATAAGTGTAACAAACATCGGTCAATGAACTCTAACATAACATCAAACAAGTTTAAAAAACAAACGGTAAGCGTTTTTACTTGTCATTAGTAAAAAGTTTTTATCTCAACTATAAATTACAGTCTAATAAATACAAATACATTTTGTTTTAGCAACATGTACTATAGATTGGAAAAAAATATATTAGAGGCCCGAGTTAGGTATTCTAACCGAGGATCAATCTTACTTAGTTCAGTCACGCGTAAAAATATCAAGTTTTATATGTTTAATCAATTCGACGGAGTATTTGACGTACACAGGATTTATTGATGTTGCAAAAAATAATTTCTAAACGTTTTAGTAAGCTAGTAATAGAAATCAAGTATTATTTAATTGTCACTGTTTGAGAGATATTGTGAATCCTAAGTATTGCACCCGACAAGACTCTTTTGTTGGACGCGTAAATGCCCGAGATTTGACCTTTTCGTCATCCAAGCCAGATATTTTACGTGTAGTGGGTAATTAAAAAATCGAATACTAAATTGGAAAAATGACTTGACCATAAATGACTATGTGATTATTTTTATGCAGTTAAAATCAACCGCCAACCACCTACTCACCTAACGTAGCGTTCCGGCAGCCTGACTTAGGAGCCAGTTCCATTCCAAGCTACGTGTGCTTTACCATCTCCGACCACACCGTCACCTAACATCACGTGAGCTGTGGTCAAATACCAATCCCGTAAACCATAAAAAACATTATGTAAATACTGACTTGAGTGTTCTCTATCCTCATTAAAATAACAAGATCGTGTATATATGTTATGATTACCACAGATTAATTATCTTGTTTTCATGCAATAAATCAAAATAGTGAACCAAATAATAAGTATGTCGTATACGTGCCCAACGTCATCGGATCATTAGAAAGATAAAGCGTATCATCGCTATTCGAGATAGAATAGGTACGTCTTTAATTCACTATCCTCAATTCCGCGTATGACTACGACACTTTTGGACACTAAATTACCAGAAATTAATTCTTAATTTTTTTTAGAGTTAAAGATAGTACCTTTAAGACAGGCCAAAATGATTGTTTCTTTTCTGTAATGCGGACGAGACTTAGATAGTCTGGGGGAAGAATTGACCATGTTAATGATTGCGATACTGTACATTACCCAATAGTTACAACTAAATAGTAGGTATGTATTGCATTGAAGACCCTTGAATTGCCCTTCGAACCGGAACACAGTAATGTTTACACACTACTGCTTAGTGGAGAATAACTGGTAGATACTGTGGTATAAATAATGACGTGTGAATGTGGGAAATTTATACAATGTCATGAAACACATATTCGTGTTGCTTTCAAAACTTCATAGAAGCTTTTAAAAAAGCTGCCACAACTTAATTAGGGTATGACTGGACTCGACTTTGACTAACTTTGTCTGTGAACTTTAATTATGTACTAGAAAAATCAAAATCTAAGAATTCAACCGAGGCCCGCGCCCCGTACAGAAATGATTTTTAACCTGTTTGACTAGGATAGTAACGAGTGAGCTTTTTATCTACAAAATCCAGTCATTAGTGAGACGTTTCGTATGCTAGGTAAATAATAAAATGTAATTATTCTATAAATAGATACCTATTCGCAAAATTTTAAATGCATTTATATTTGAATAACATAAAGTCGTAATTATTATACTAAAATAAAATACGAAAAATGTCATGTCTTTAAAGAGATAATAAGGCTCTTTAAATACATGTTGTTTTTGTTTTATTTCTGGTATGTTAAATGATGATATCTGATGAGCAGTATTTAGTTCAGTAGCAAGGTAAGATGTTGGCTTCAAGAGACTTTGTTCTATGACTTTGACAATTATTTAAAATAAGATATTTTTGAATTACATACCTACTAGAAGGTAATTATATTTTATCATATTATATTGAGTTAATTTCGGATAAATATTTAAAATTATATTCAATTTTCATTAAATTCTCGTTATTGTTGTAAATAAAACGGCTTTTAGTAGGAAATGCATTAAATATAACTCTTGAATGTCTTAAAACAAATTTCCGCAAAGTGACGCCTGAATCAATCAATCAATCATATATTTGACATAATTATATTGAGATGCGTTATGATTTTGACATCTATAATGTTATTTTGTGACTTTGGTGTTATCAATAAAATATATGCGTTAGCTTTTGTTCCGGAGAAAATTCTCGCATACCTACTTTATGACAGTGTATATTTAAAAAAAAAAAACAAAATAAAGTATTTATTTCGATATAAAAAATAAAAATGATTATTTGTTAACATAAAAACATACTTATTATCTAGAAAATGGCTAGATGCGTTTGTAACAACATGAACGGCGTTCTGCAATCTTCTCCTACACTTTATAATTTTTACGCACTATAATATCAAATACTCGTCCTAATGTACATAGGTAAACTGAAAATTTTTCATTATAGGTAATATAATGGGCATAATGTAGAAGTATCTAAATACCTAACTAGACTATTTCCTGCTTTATTACTATTCCTTATTCCTGCCTTTATTTTTTTTTGTTTTGTTTAGACACTCCGGAACTGTACAAATTTTAGGGATAAAAAACCATTGATCACTCTCCTACTCCCACCAACATTTTATATCTAAACATTACGTTTCAATGACAATTTTCCTTTGCGTAAGCAACTTCTCAAGAAACATATTTTCATGGGATAAATGTCATATACGTTTAACAAAATTTGTGTAACTTTTGGTGTGAACGATAAAGATTCCAGCTTCAACTATAATCAGTTCAACATCAACAATTTCTTCGCACAAAATCACGTTCCTTTGATTACGTTATTAAATAATTAATCATTTACATTGAACAAAAACACGGCGCTTCAACAAACCTGCAATTTTCCTGTAATTATGTTTTTTGTCGAACTTCAAGCTTAATGTATACAATATATGTACATTGTACATTGTACGAGTATTTACAACCTTAACCTTGTGGTTGTAGGTAAATAATAGGTAGATTACTTTATCATTTATTGCATAACAAACCGCATATAAGTAAAGATATATTCATATAGTGTGACTTGTTATTATAAAACAGACCTATCCTACGTAATTTGGCAACAATTTTCCGTTAAGATAACTCATTATGATAACTTTGCATGTTGTCATTCATAAATCCAAAATAATTTTAATAATACTAAATATTTTTTGTCCGAGATATTTTTCCGTGGTAATTTTCTATATGATACTGATAATAAGGTATAATAATGCTGATATTTCTAAATTTTAATAACAGACTTGACTTAAACACCAGTGCGGCGCAATACGAATGAAGGGCGCAATAATCAAATCAAATCAAATCAAATCAATGGTTGTTTCATTAATATATAATTATTTTAGTTATCTATTTGACGCAATCCTTATGAAGTTTCAAGCCGCAGTTGTTGTAAACTGATTTATAAGGAAAAACTACGATAAAGGTAGCGCTAGCTTTTCCTAACGTAGGACTAGTTTTTCCTTGATATCAACCCGAATAACCAAAAAAAAATTCATTAATTTAGTAGTTATTAAATGTAATCCTAATCACGTGGCCCCTTCTTTTTCCTAAAATACTATTAATATTTAGATAAATAAGGTATCGTATCGTATAGGATATTTACATTTTTTTTTATTCAAAATTTGTCGAATTTCTGGAGAAATTTTAAAATATTGAATAAAATAGATACGTTTTATTTTAAACAATTTGTATTATTACAAATTAGACTGATAGATGAGATCAATTATATGAATCAATAAAAACAACAGTAATGAGTAGTCGTTATTAATTAACAGATCGACAATGAACAATAAATTAAACACCCTATAGGTACTCGGCTGGTCCATATAAAAAGTAAAGAGTTACTCACTTTTTTATAATTATTTAATACCAGTTCTGAAAACAATAATAATAATTAAACTAATGTTAAACAATATTTAATTTAATAAAAAATAATTAGTAAAACTTAATCAACAAAATCACTTGTAGGGTACATAATTATTTAGATAGCTCAGTGGAGCGGTCGGTTCCCATGCAGAAGGGCGTGGGTTCAATGGGAGGGTTCAAAGAAAACATCCTGAGGAAACCACAGCACGGTGGTACTTTGTAGTACCTACCTACTCAGCTGGCTAGCTATCAAATTCAAGTTGTAAATCTGCCGCCATGCATCTAACGGTGTGTTCCGGCAGCCTTACTTGAGAGCCAGTTCCATTCCAGGCTCACACCGTCACTTAACATCAGGTGAACTGTGGTCAAACACCTAGCCTGCCAACCATAAAAATCATATTCAATATAATTATGCATTATTTGTCAGTAAATAAATTAATCTCACAACCTTGAGTTACAAAAGTATGTAATAATATAAGTATTATTTCAACTTGTAAGTGTAAATGATGCATCTCGTAGCGTCTAAACTATCTGGATGAAACCAGTTATGTCCGTGTCAAGTTAAACGATACTGATTAACTTTGAACTTTCAGACTACCTACTGGAGAGGATTTGTGAATAAGTAGATCTTGTTATCTTGAGTTAAATCATAAAAAAATAAAATAAACCATAAATTGAACGTCTCTAAATGTGAGTGGTTGTTTTAAAATAAACTATCTACCTTACGTTTAATCTATTATTGATTATTGCATTGATTATTGTTAGCTTATGTTTACCAATGTTCGATATTTATCTTACTGAAGATATTATGTATGTATTATATTTCATGATATTTGTACAAATACCAACTCTATGGAGAAATCTACTACGACTATTTGTCTCTAAATACACAAATTACACATCAATTTACGTGATGATAGATCTACTTTTCTAAAGTTTCAGAAGACTAATCTATAGATACTAATATGTCAAAAATAATGAAGTTTCATACACATTTTCAACCCCCGTTTTGCACCCTTAGGGGTAGAATTTTAAATAAATCCTTTTTTAGTACACACTTACGTCACCTAAGAAACATTTGTACAAAATTCTATGCTTTTAAACCCAGCGGTTTCAGCTGTGCGTTGATCGATCAGTCGGTGAAATAGTCTGTCAGTTTCTTCTTTTATATTTTTAGATATAGATATGCGTATTGGCGATTACTTCAAATGGTGAAGGAGATGTCTGCCAACCCGCACTTGGCCAGCGTGGTGAACTCCGGCCTTATCCTTTTCACAATAGGGAGAAGTTAGTCCCAGCACTGGGACAGCTTATAAAAACGTCTGATTTAGAAAAGATCTCCTTAGCAAGAGGTATCCTTAGGTAGCATCGCCTTCCTTAGGTGGTTGTCGGATAATCTGCCGCAAAACAGTAGTGTGTAAACATTACTGTGTTCCAGTTTGAAGGGTACTGCAGCTAACGAAATTACAGAGCTATTTATTTAATTCTTTATTGCACACTTTAAAGAAAAATATGTACAAAGGGAGGACTTAATGCTAGAGCTATTGAGACTAACCATCAAATATCTCGTAGTAATGAGCGCCAAAGTAGACATTTTTTGTTCTACTACTTAAAGTTCTGTGTATCGCTACAATGGGCATGTGCAATTAGACATGCGTTATATCATACCATCAGGAGAATGTTGTGTTCGTCTCAATACCTCGACAAAAAAACAAAATTGCACACACAGTTTTTAACATTATACTAGATTTTTCCAGAAAAAGATTACCCCACCCAATTTGTTGCAAGATCCGGGTACATCCGATGACGGAATGACTTCTACTCAATTTTGTGATTACGAGTTGAAGAATAAATTGATACTTATATTTTTTCCTCGTCTTTTTTTTCACGTTTACTATATACCATAATTGCCATAACAGTTATTCTTATTTTATAATTTAAATCCTTTTTCCTTCTCTTAATAAATATTGCGTATTATCTTCAAATCCGGTGCGATCCGGTATTTTTAAATTAGCTGTTGGATATAGACGCGTGCGGTGGATACGGGGTCAAGTGCCCGCCGCAACGATCCCGCACCCGCCCGATGAGTGATCAAAAACTAATTAAGTACGCGTTATTTGTAGTAAAAAATGTTATTAAGCATATCTATAATATTGATTGATTGATAAGTCTTTATTGTACACACTAAAATACAGAAAAAAACGTAACAACTGGCGACCTTAGGACGGATAGGATCGGAGGAAGAAAAGACGGGGTGTGTCAATAGTGAGGATATGCATAGGAAAATTCATAACTATAACATAAACAATATATCTACATTCTAATAACAATACATCCTAATACATAGAATAAATTTATTATTAAATATGTATGTCTGATTTCATTAGATATGACATATCGTGAATGAACACCATTGAACTATTTTTCCCCTTTTTTTCTACGGCATTACCGCGGTATAACTTTAGGTACCTACTAAGCCAAAAAAAGCTAATGATACTTATTATTCTGAATATTTTTTACAACGGGGTCAACTCAGTGTTTTTAGCATTGGGTGCACTAACTCGAATAGGGATTATTTACCAAAAACTGTTACTATGGGCACAATTATTTTAAAAAAGCGAATATACATTTCAGATGCGAATATACATTTGATCACCACTCTTTTTATGTAGAACAGCTGTTTTTTTTTTCAAGATTTCCGATTTGGACAATGTAGGGTGTGGGTTAGATACCTACCCCAGGACAAAACATGTGATGATAAAAATGTTTGTTCTGTGTCTGTGTGTACATAAGTATTTTATCAGTTATCTGGTTCCCATAGTAGCTTTGCTTAGTTTGGGACTAGATAACGCTGTGTAAAATGACCTACTATAGGTATTCATTATTATTTATTAAAGATTTTTTTAAATTATTAGATTCATAAATATTTGTAATAAAATTTATCATGAACAGTTTCATAGCAATAACAATGAAAATAATCATCAATCAGTCATCTTATCACAAAGAAGTTGCATATTCTTATATCTATACTAGATTATGCATGTTTCAATAGAAATATCGTAACTAGATACACAATATCTTTGAAAGTCCACTAAGGTCTAAAGTTATTGTTCGTAGCTGTACCTAATAATAAACTTGATAGTTTATTTTTGAATCATACGTCTGAGTTTTTGCTTACGGATATGTGTGGTTGGCATAAAATTATTTATAGTTCGAAAGCCGGCCATATTCACATGTGCAAAACAAATGAACGATTAAAGATAGAGAGACCACTGATGAAATGTCGTATTTCCTGTCGTCAACTACAGCGACGTGACGGTTGCAGCAGATTAAATAGTAATGGAGGTCAGTGCTTACGACTAACATTACTATGAAATCTGTTTTCAGTTCATGTTCAGAAAATATACAAAAAAAAATAAACACTAAGGAGGAGAATACAAAATTGTTATAACACTAATTTGAAGTAAGTTTAAAAATTTACTTGTTCGGTTCAATGTGTTCAATTTTTCTAATGTAAAAGTAATAAGACGAGCGAAACTGTCCCCTGATAGTAACAGATAATGCCTCTCCATAACTATTACAACAGTACCCAAAAAATTGAGTAACTTTCCAGGGCATCACTGCTGCTTTATCAATTTGAAATATTTGATGGTTAGTCTCGATAGCCCCGTAATTACGCTAGCTGCAGAATACTTCAGGTTCAGATTAAATACAGCAACAGCAAGTAGGTACATTTCTCTAACTGGAACACCTAGCGCGTTTCGATCTAAAAAAATCTTTAAGTATTCTTTTAGGCTCAGCATAACTTGATCTTCTGGCATCGCTTTTTGTTTTAAATATTTAGCGAAACTAACATTTACAATTCAAATTTTAATTCATTATAGTTGAAAAGATAAGACACCATTTTACATGATCATGTTTAATGGACACGGATGGGGCTTTTAAAATTAAACTGGATTTGTTATAAAAAAAGACTAGATCATCAACCTAATATAACTGGTGCTACCTACATAATATATATACACTGATATAATTAAAATACTTGATTTACATCCACTGACGCATATTATCTTTTTCCTTCTTAATTTTACTGGTGAGTTCATATAATCCTCTCTCAATACTCATCAATCCATGTTTCACTGTCTTCATAGCCTTCAAAGTGACGAAATCCACATCTGAGCTCCTTCAATAAAAAGCTATAAGAGTCGCAGATAAATATTTTTTAGTCTATGATTGTCTCCTGCTGTGCAAAAGTCTCTTCCAAAGCATGCCACAGCGCACCACATATTCGATTCGTCACTCAATCGAGTCTCAGGCGATCCTACAGGACGTCTGACAACTTTGCATATAAAGGTACTTTATGAAACGTTTACCCCAACGGTTTTTATTTATTTATAACTTACCGAATATATTATCATGATTGCTTTTATTTTTTATCGTTTAGTTTGAAGCGAGAGCATTAGAACGAGGCTCGATAGAGCACATTTGACGGCGCCGTGGCAAGCCGTTTGGCGGGAGTAAAACTGATGCAAGTCTAGCAAAAGCAACGTAAGGTGGCGACCACGCGGCTACATGCTTGCTACGCACTCTACTGGCCTTACCTACGTACCCACATGTAGGGTGACCAAAATTACAATGAAATATAAAGTCCCTACACAATGAAATATTTTTTTATGGTTGACATTTTAGGTGTTTGATCACGAAGGTCGAAGATGGTACACACACCTAACCTGGAACAGAACACATCGTTAGGGGCGTTTGCGATTTGAGTGTGGTAGTTAATTGAGTACCTACTATGAAATACTCGTTATGGATTTCTCACGATGTTTACCTTCACCAGAAGCTAAAGCTTATTGTTGGGATTTGATCCCGCTGCTTTCAGCGTGTGAATCGACTATACTAACCACTAAGCTAGTATCGCTACAAAAGTAGGTACATAAATAAGGACTTAGAAGAAGGAAATATGGGTTTTTTATTACGCCTAAGTTGTAATAGAATAATTTTTGTACAATCGAGCTAATTTGATGATGGAACATTGTGTACCTATTACTTTCTTTTAATATATGGACTGGAGAGGGATAATTGAACTCTTGAACTATAGCTAGTAATCATAGTCTAGTAGTCTTATATACCGGGTTTCGTACCGTATTAGGTGCACTTCCGTACACACTAATACAAGAGCGTGCGTGTAACCACGCACGTGCGTGTACATACTTAATGTATCTATAGGTAACGATTATTAATATCTTTTCAAGATGATTATTTGTTACTTGTGTTAATTACTTGTATAAGCGTATTTGTTGCACCTTTGGGTCTTAGGTATGTAGGTATAACTTATGTGCAGTACTCATGCTGCACATAAGTTATTGTACGCAGATTTTTCTTTTCTCTAGGTATACGCATCCTCCTAGCGGGCGCTGTGGCGAAGGTTATTTGTGGTTATTGTAAATTTAGTAGGTAGGTATATATACCAACTCTGTCTTTAATGCTGCAAGCATAAAACATAATAAAGTACCTAGATAAGGAATTAATTGAAAAAAAAGAGTTCTTAACCAAACTACAAATAAAATATTTATTTCATTTTTTATTTAAAAACTTTGGATTTCCCTGATTGTGTACTTTAAAAAAAAGTCCATAGACAAAACAACACGTGGTTTTCATCGCGTCCACGGTATTTGTTGATTAGGTAACATTCTTCCGTCGGAGGGGGCATTCATTCAAAAATTTTACCTGATAGCAGCAAAACAACAACATTGCTAGTAGGATGACTCCGTCATTGTAGCAGTTGCATCAGATTTTGAGACGACGACGGCGAGGCGACTCGTGCGTCCATAGCGTGGCTAAATTCGTAATTTTAGCTCGTTTGTCGTCACGTGCTTGTACATATTTGTAAACTATGATCACGTTTGTGAGTCTCTTGCGTATATTGAATAACAATATTATTTAGATAGGTACCTGCTGTGTTTCAGAAAGTAAGCGTAGCTTCGTTTTTCCAAACTTACATCCTGTAATTGCTGATTACAATTTTTTATGTATAATTCTGTCCCGATAATCCCAATATGTCCCCTAGATTTTTATGTTCTATTTTTTTCCTTATATTTTTTTCCTTATATTTCGTGGTTTTACATAGGTATACTTGCTATAGAAACTGTAAAAGTTTCCTTTGATATAAAGTTTAGACATCTTTATAGTTTAACGTATTAATTTATAGCGTAGAGAAAGTTTGCCAAATTATTCTTGTAATATTTTTAACCAATTTAAAAAAGAGGTGCTGTTGGCTATATCCATATCTCATCCTTATTTCTTAGCGAGTAGGGCGATTTCCTTACTTCTTTTATTACTTTGTACGTAGGGGAATTCCAAAAAAATCATAGTTTTTTTTAAATATTTTTTTGCTTTGGGAACTTCGTTTCGTTGCCTTAACAGTTTTTAAAGGCAATTTTGTACGCATAATTGCTTCTAAAGTATTAAGCGGCGTGTATTTTTTTTACGAGGCCCTTCTTAAGTTTAAAGATAACGCCTGTCCTTCATCATTGCAGCGTTATACAGAACTCCGTGTAGCAAAACAAAGCGTAGGGCATCGCTACTTTGTAGCTCATTACTTTGAGAATTTCGATGGTTATCTCCACAGCTCTGCAATTTCGTTAGCTGCAGTACCTTTGAAACCGAAACATAGTAATGTTTATACACTACTGCTTGGCGGTATAACATCTAGTACTGCGGTGGTACCTACCTAGACGACCTTTTGCTAAGGATATTTACTACCAAAAAAATTGTAGTTTTATTGTTTAATATTAAAATTTAAGGGATATATTCAGAAAAATACACAAATATCTAGATAACAATATATTCTTGTCACCAATGACAAACTTAACAACAGATTACAACATAGATCTTCTCAACGAAATCCCTGAAGATAAGATACCTTGTTATAGTCCTGAGAAGCGGTTACATCAAGAACGAGTATATTATAAGAAAATAATTAACTGAATATTCTTTTTCCTTTTACTTTTTAGTTCTATGTAATGATGTTTATACTCAAGGCGTGACTTTTATACCGAGGAATCTAAGGTAGAGATGGTTTGAAGTACAGAGTAGTAATTGTAATTTATATGGTGCCCTACCCAAATATGAACACTGAGCGGTATTTTAACCATAGATAGAACTTAACAGCACGCCACTATTACCTACTTTGTGTATCGTATCCTTGTCACACATGTATATAGTATGTGTGACACAGAAACGATACATAAAGTAGAATCACACCACCCCCTATTTTTTCCAAGACGGTAAAGCATTTCACCCCGTATGTATACAACCTCTTTATTGCGTAGGTACACTAGCTAAATTAAAAAACAAAAACTAGCTAGTGCCACTACTTTAAATAGTGAAATTTTACTGGTTAAAATTTTCATTGAATACTCTACATCTGATTTTTATTCTAGAACGAAATAATAATGACTAACAAATCGGTTTACTCTATTGTGTAAAAATTGACTCAGTAGTGATTTTTTAATATAGCAAATTGATTTTATATCATTTAACCTAGACATTACCTAGCGATAATGTCATTAAGCTAAAATAGCATTGCTAAAATAAGAAAAGAGTGTTTCGTGTTAAAATAAGAGTTGTTTTAGAAGTTTTGCACAAGTCACGCCAAATTGAGTTATTATGTAAGATCAGTTTTATTTTGGCTATTAATTTATATCTAGTCACACTGCTGTTCGTAACTAACAAATACATAACAAGTAAATGTAATTACATAATTGCCTATCGTATTTGAAATAAAAATAAAAGGAAAAAGAACTACATAAAAGGAACACGAACTACGTTTCCATAGTCGTGTAAACAAAAAAAAAACTGAAATAAATGGACGGTTTATAAAATTGAATAAAAACATTATTAGCCAGAGCCGTCCCGTAATTACATTTTAAGACGAAGGAAAAGGACAAAACGTGGTACTTTTAGGTTTCATTGCGCTACCTGAGTGGGTGTTAACCCGATGGATATAATTTGGGTGTCTTTTAGGCAAGCCTGCTTCATCTTAGACCGCATCCTCACTTAACATCGAGTGAGATGGCGGTCAAACAAGCCTATTTCTATTTATTTTTTTAATCTTGGTGAAAACATATCATCAGGAGTTTAAAAAGATTCTTTAACATATTCTGAAGTTAAAATGAAATGAATTTTATCATTGTTCCAACCATTTTCGAAAGAGTGGTTGAGAAGAAGGTTTTTAGTCGATTAAAATCAAATTTAATCCACATTTATAGTAAATGTACGTATCGCGCTAGTGTGTGAACAGATCTCTGTTAAGTAAGATATTTAATTTATTAGTCTCACTGTCTTTCTAATTTTATCCTTCGCATTCGCCTTAATACAAGCAATAAAATAATAATTAACGAGCAAAGTCAAGATTCGATCTATACAAGTATTCTACTGCTAAGCTGTTCGTAAATAAATCTGACAAACTTATTAAAATTATATACACACTTAATCAGCTCTAAAATTAATCTCTTGTATTTCTATTAAAAATAATTATTCTTATTCCCTACGTTTGAAATTGCTTTTCGTTTTTATGTACGTAAATAAATTGACTCAAATACAATAGTCAGGTAAATGCCTGACATCACATAAGTACAGGAACTCTTATTAATAATCATACAAACTTATTGGTATATTTAAATACAATCATTAGATAATAACATTAAATTAACTATAATTACTCGTACAAAATATACTTTGTCTCAGGCTGTTTTTAAATAACTGTAATTAATTACAAAAGAATACATCTATCACTAAGTTTCTGAGAAAAAAATGTTGTAGTGTCGAAAGATTTTACTATCTAAGCAATTTACAATGTGTTTAATCTAAACTCGTGTTAGGTAATTTGGTATCTAAAACTGCAATTATTAATCAAAGAAATCTATGACGATAAAATTTTAACATTTCAAATATAATTAGGTATTTCAGTTTATTCAATTTACTGCAAGTTTTCCATGTTAGTACCCAATAAATGTTTGAACGATGAGATCCTAATATATAAAAGCGTATTTTGTGGAACTAGCAATAAACATTACTTACATAGATATTAGATAATTTGAATAAACTATACAAGTAACTGCCGCCAATAGCTTTGCATTTCCTAAACTGTACACGCGTATCCGAGAGGACTGTAAAATGCTTTTGGCACTAACTTCGATAAATATTTATAATCATTTATATTACAATATATTTAATGTTTATATACACCTTACGATATACGGGTATATATTTACAACTGCTTGGTATATTAAGGGTTAATGAGGATCTATAGCTTTAATATATATCTGTACAAACTATATGTTGGGTGATAGGAGAAGGTTTGTAAACGTGTACAATATATACTGATAGTATCTACAATAAGTGACAAATCACTCCCAATCAAACAAATCCGTCATTATCCTGAAACTTTGGCATTTGAAATGAATATATTCTAGTTATCGTTTACCTGTATTTCTTTGTTCTAAATATGTTATGTCTTATTTATTTTTTTCTTTGAACTTTTCTCTCGTTGTATGTTAAAAACATTTAATACCTTTTTTCAGTTATTTTAACATATCATGAACGATCTCTCTCTCTCTCTCTATATTTCTTCGAGATGAGAGAGAATCCAGCCTTTAAGATCAGCTCTGTGTTTATAAACTGTCCCACTCCTGATTTCGGATCGCTTTTAATTGTGAGAAGAGTGAGATCATATTTCAAGTAGGTAGACACGTTTCACATATCTTGAAACTCTTAGATATGCAGGTTTCCTCGCGATGTTTTGCTTGGCCGTTTGAATCTAGCGGCAATCGTCAGTAAGAAAAGACAAAGGTGCAATGGGATTCAAACCTAGGACCTCAAGATTAGAAGCCCGACGATCTTTCAAGTAGACTGCCGTGACTTACTCATAGCAATAATTTGTGTCCTTGTTTCATTAGAGTGTATTTGTTTAACTGACTTTAGTAACTATAATGACTTTAATAGCCAAATATGTAACTGTTTATTTGTCACTTATGATAGATGGAAAGTTACATAAAAGCGCTATTTAGCAAAACACTCTCTGATATACTCGAGTGCAGATAGCGCAGGCATCACGTAGCGGTTCATTTCACTTGAAATAAATAGTATATATCACGACCTTGTTTAACACTTGGAACGTACCACAATGACTTTACATATCGTTATCGGGCACAGCTTTACGCTACATTAACAACGCCAAAACTGTACACTGAACCCTAAACATCTAAACGTAACATAACATTTTGATTATATTGCACACATTCACTTAGTATCTACTTTATGTATAAATAAAAGAGTGGGCTATAATCCCTCTCCGCCATAAAATCGTTAACTCACCGCATCACTACCGGATGAAATGACATGTCTGTCGCATCTTTGATGGTACTTCGCTAAGCAAACCCAACAGAGTTGATTTATATCAAAATGCAGTATCGATAATTTAAAAAAAAACTTGACGTGCATAAGAATAAAACAAGTAGAAATTAGAAGTAGAAACAAGTAGAAAGTAGTAATGAAATTTCATACAAAACTGATAATAGAATCACAGCCAACGTACTATGACATTTCATCTAAAAAACATCACTGGCTTTTCGGAGCCTATTCCAGAATCTACTATAATATTTTTGTCACTCGTCACTCTTATCTTGATTGACAAGGAAGAGCGACAGGACAGATACAATATAGTAAGCTCTATGATGTAGCGCCAGGATAGTAAATACTGTGTATAATTATGATAGTGTCCAACTTGCGAGTGATCACACAATAAAGATAAGAGCTTGCTTAGGAACGTTGCGTGCTGCAAGCGTTGCTCTACTGATGACGACTATGATGTGGCTCTTCTACTGTTTGTCTCGACTATCTTCGTTTCAACAAGCCCCCTACCGTTTACTGCGAACTACAACGTGACAATATCACGTTTAATTGAATCTGGCGTACGATAGTGGGTAGCACAGCACTGTGTTGTAAAATGACTACCTGTGTGTTCCCCCCTCTTTACTTAAAACTGTTGTTGCGTGAAAAACTTCTTCAATCCTCTTGATTTTTAACACAGTTCTACCCACAACAGTGAGCCAGATTCTTAACAAGCTTCCGGAAGTGTAATGCTTCCAATTTTGATGGCACACGGATGACGCGAGTGAACTGTCCATGAGATGCAATGTGACGCACTGATCAACAAGCGATTCGACTTCTACTGGTTTCGACTACGTGAACATGATCCAACGATTCTGAATGATTCTCTCCATAGCACCGATGCCTTTAATATCAGCACAATTCTTCCAAAATTGATCTCGCAATATCTATTTTAACTTCAATCTAATACATCTAGCTCTATAACTGAATAAAGATCTTTCAAAATTGTATTGCGAAAGTGATCTTGATGCATGAATTTCGAGATGAAACTTATCGTAATCGATAAAAGAAGAATCAATTTTATAAAATTCAGTCGCTGACTACTTGTAAAATCGGTTTAAACTCTACTCTAGAAAACAATTTACAAAACTTTACTTCGGTTTACCCGTAGGATCCCATAGAAAAACGGACAATTCGGAAACTCGGGTAGCGTATCGTCACCGCATCGTCGATGTAGTCGAAAGTCGCCTCCCTTGTGCCATTAATTTTGTAAATAGCCTACCGGTTTACCTGCTTGGTATCGCCTTAACATTCTCGGTTTGGTCCGTCGCAACGTGAGGTTTGTCGGTCGCTGGGATGTTGTATCTTGGAGCGCACATCAGTCGCGTCGCGTTCAGAAGAGCATGTGGCAGCGCAGGTTGGAATTGGCTATTCCGTGGTGTGCGCGGTGAGGTCGGCCCCCGGCATCGCGCTGCCCAGCGCGGCCGGCGGGTCGCTGGCGGGGAGGGAAAGTAGATGTTAGGCCTCCAAAAAAATTAAAGCCGTTGGCTTCGGTTCCAGGTTCGATTTCTTTGCTTCCACAACCAGGAACTCGATCTCCTGGAATGTAGAAAACAATACAAGTTAGATTTGGCATTTGTAACAAAAAAATTACAATAGAACTTAAACCGTTACTCGGACTCCGAATTAACGAAATTATAAACTAATCATTTTAATGCAATGCAACCTAAAAAAAAGAACGAAATCGATTTGCAAAACGCTGTTAGGTAAATTTTATGAATTAAACACAGGTCAAGATTAATGAAGGATGTCTGTGTACTAACCGGCTTGTCCCTCTGTGCGAAGGACTCCGCTATGAGGCGCGCCACTTCTTGATGATGCAGCCCCTTTACGCAGTGGCCGTCCACCGCCAGGATCAGCTGCCCCACCTCCAGCCCGCCCGCCTCAAACGCGGCACCATGCTCCTGTAACATTAGACAATTTTTGTCACCAGTCGCGCTAACTGTGGCATTTTTGCGCTGATTTGCACGCTGATTATGCTGGTTTGGTGAATAAAACCCCTATTTTATTCGAATTCAATTATCATTGTAGGCTTAGCCTGTAAACAATTCTACTCAAAACCCTTAGTCAAATTAAACAAGTTACATGGTAGGGCAAGATCCCAGGGCCCCCAGACATTACTTATTTTCTCAGAAATAAAAAATAAATAATGTGTGGGGTAACGTAGTGCCAGTTGTTACGTCGAGTTTATGCATAATTATCTGCTAGCTTGGCCCGGCGGCCATTTGTCAGGTACCAGATGCTAAAGGCAGGTAAAAATAGTACCTACTCACTTTTCTTAAATTCTTAGGCTTGGTTTTTACGCATGTTTTAGAAAATATTATTAATAATAAATAACCAATATTGCCAAACACTTTCCGTCGGCAGCTTTTAAAATAATATTGTAACTATACTTATATCTATATTCTATCTTGATGTTTATATAATTATGATACTCAAGGAACTATTTCAAAACCTTTTGTAAGCAGCCAGAATATGGGTTTAAATATAAAATTGCCGTTTTAGCGTACTGCCCACTTTGTTTAATAATAATTATTTTAATTATGTGGTGTCAGATTTTAGATTGTTTTTTTTTACGTAAACTATAACATTCCAAATTGTAAAAACCCCGTGATATTTGTCTTTGGGTCTTAAATTGAAGAGCTTCAAATGTTTTTACCGAGAAAAACGAAACAGTGTAGTAAGTATAAAGGTAGATTTATGAACAGTAATCTATCTATATTTTAACTATATAATATTACAAACACCATTGTGCCCCATTTATTATCACTCATAGCCGATGTATGTTTTGCAAATTGTGTTATAATTGAATCGCAATAGAACAGAACAATGGGTGTATTCCCTTCACAAGATGAAATGTTTTAAATATGTTTAACATTCAGTCCCTTTGTGGGGTACCTACGTTAGGAGTAGGCAAGCAATTAGGCCGGCCATGTATGGGATTCTGGAACGCAATCTAGACTTGCCTTTGCTAAATGTATGTATTGTATGTATGTATTATAAGTATGTATTTACAAAAAAAAAAAGTATTTAAGTATTCTATCAGTTATCTGTCTTCCATAGCACAAGCTTTGCTTAGTTTGGGGTCAGATGGCGCTGTGTGTAATGTGATCCTGTGATATTTATTTAAATCAGTCCGCTGATCGCCAGTACCATTTGCTGTCGTGTTTTGCATAGGCGTTAGTTGTTAAGATATGAACTTAGATCCAAGATTCTCATCACCAAACAAGTCCCGGAGAAAAATATACATATTATGACAAAAAAATATATTTTTTGTGTACCTACTGATTTATGTTGGAAAATTAAAAGTAACATTTGGCCATAAGTTGTAAGATAATCAGGCAGGCGCGTGCTTCAACGTAAACGGCATCAGTTGGCGGTCAAATAAACGCCTTATCAAATAAAAAAGGTATGAAGTTGATAAATGACCAAAACTAACAAATAAACTAAGTATATCTTTTCAATATACTCGAGACTTTCTATCTTTATAGTGTGAGCTCTACTGTTTAGATCGTTTGTCATGTATCTATCTAATGGGCTCTTGCATAGATGTATAGCTATTATATTCTCTAACAACTTACGTGGATATTTATTATCCTAGGCAATGGATGCTTGGTGTTGGCGCCGCCTTCTATGGCGATGCCTAGTATGGGTTTCGTTTTCTTGACGGAGATCTGCAAGTTGCCGTGGTGGTCGTGAACGACTCTCGCCGCGCGCCCCTCGTCCATCGCATGGTCGTGCTGCAACCTCTGCATCGACTGGTGCCTCCGGATACCTCCTCGCTCTTCTAACAACGCGCCACCTTCCTCTTTCATATCAAAACTCCGGGACAACTTGTGCGCCAACTCCTGTGGAATTCAATCTGCTTTAGCCAAAACTTTCAAATAAACGTACGTGTTTTCAAATGTTGATTAGATTGATTTATTTACACGAAATAATTAAAAATTTACAAAAGTCATCAACTCCTAAAACCTAGTGACTAGTTATACCACATCCACACTAAGAACTGTTTGTTACTCTACGATGCTAATAACAGCAAATTCAAGTTAGCCTCTAAGTACAAGGTGCTCTAAGTATATTGAGGAGTAGTGTAGCTGGGCGGCAGAGGGCAGTAACTAACGTGTCGTTCAAGGAACCTTGCGGAAGGCATTCTTTACGACCTTGTGCCTCTCAGTTACATACATGTAGAGTGATTTGTATACGTCGAATGTATTGAGAAGCTGTAAGTGAGATGTGTGCTGGAGGCTTCGATCATGCGGTTCGATCACTCGGTGGCGTGGTTCGAAGTGGTTTATTTTACAAGTGTCACAATGTATTTATGAGAAGAGTCTGTTCTTATCCCGAATATCTAACTGCGTAGGTAAACACCTGAGAACGAAAATATTAGGTACTGCTTATGAAGCGAAAACAATATAACGCAACGTCCGTGTGAAGCAACTTCCAAATTAAAATAAATCATAAACTCGTCTTTGCTTCGCTAATGTCGCTTACGCCACCATGCATTTATTTATTTTTTAAATAGAGGACCTAACTATTAGCTTTGGTTAAACTATCCGACAATGATGCACAGAATTAAAAATTTTGAATCGCTAGTTATGAAAATCTGAGTAAATCGGTCATGCAGCACGTCAGCTCCAACCATTCAAGACAATAGAAATACCTCTACAGGCTAATGATAACCGGAATGATAAATCAAATCACTGATAAGTGCATCTACTGTCAAGTAAATTGATGAGAAAACAAAAAATAGGCAATAAAATTAAACACCGAAATGATGTGCAACGACAATAGAAGTGAAAACATACATAATAATTAAACGAAACTGTCTAACATCAAGCAATCGTTTTGTTTTCGAAGCGAGAACTTCCAATAAAAATTTCAACGTTTCTGATTAATTTCGTGCAAATGTAAGAATTTTCAATGTGCTAGGACAGATTGCCGGTCGACCGGCGACGAGAGACCGGGCCACTTACTAGAGGTCTTCCCCAGTACCATGATTTAACTTTCTGCGTCCAGCCACCGAGTGATGAGCGCAGCCCCTCGAGATAGCCGCACTGAAACATCACACTCTCTGAGGACCAGATCCTGCACCCTCGACTCTCGGTCAACGTTGCTCGCCTAGCTCCCTGGCCTCCCGGCCCTTTGGCTCTCTGGCCCTTGGCCTCGCAGCCTCCACCTTTAGCCGTATGGCCACTACGTGTTTAGTCATGTGAACATGTAACAGTGACACAAGCATCTCTAGCATAAACTCTAGCTGTACTCTATGGGGGCAACTCCTAAAGGTCGAGATATACCATACGTAACAATAAACTTGCTCATGGCAAACTAGAACATACGAAATCTTATCCCCTAGCAAGATAAATAAAGTGTTATTGCTAATGAAGAAGAGATAATATATTAAACAGTGAATGCAGGTAAGTTATAAAATAAATTACATTAGCAAATACTATTGTCTAATGTCTACATAAATATTTTAAGTAAGTAGGTATAGGTATATTTTTAATATAAGGCGTCGATTTATGTTACTAACCCTTATTTTAACATAATGTGGACAGGTAAATATACCACCGTATCTACATTATATATATCCTTTACATACCTGATCCTGCATAGTTTGCAGTTGGTCAGAGACATGAAACAAGAAAGAATATTACTTATTCCTGGTTTTTCACACAAAGTACGCGTCAAAGCTAGCGATTCTGTGCTATTGTGTTCACATTTTCTGCCTCGACGTCGCTTAACTTTCTATCAATTGTGTTGTCTGTCACAGTTTTAGTGGTCGCTAAAAGAAAAATAACAGCTCAATTTTAAAAAGAAAATTTGGTTTGTTATTATTCCGCAACTATGTAGATGTGCGCGTTTGTACTTTTTGCTGCAACCGTGTGGGGCTTAGTGACTAGTGTATAAAATTTGTTGTTTCCATGACAAATAATATAGGTTAGTGTAGGTACATCTGTGGGCTATCTATGGTTTGTATCTTGAGATGAGCGACACAGGGCGTCTCGTTAGCGTCTTCTATAAATAACACGATAACATCAGCGTACAGCGGCGTACGCGCGCGCTGCCGATCGATGTTCTAGCCTATACAGCCGACCAAATAAAAATAAAATAATAACAAAAAAACGAAACGAATTACAAATGTCATAAATTTAAAAAACTAAATGTCTAATCAGAGCCAATCATCAATTGTCATTAACTGTATTGTATTTTGTATTATACTGTGTTTTATTTGCATTACATTGGAACATTAAGAACACATGGAACCTGTCAGTAAACGAGAAAAAATGTAATGCCAAAGTGCCAACTTCTTTTTTTTCCATACCTTGTGTCATATTCGTCTTACACGAGTTGGTCATGATTTTTTGTCTTTTTGTTATGCTTACTCAAATAGATATTATCACCTTTATAAAGCCGTTATATTTCGTTGTGAGGCTCTAGGATAGTTACCGGATCTAATATCGGATAATGCCCAGACAGCACGAAACTTCCACTTGATTATTTTATCCGTGTACCAAATCTCTATGCCGTTAGCTTATGATTGTAAAAAAATTGTAACTGCGCATGTTAGACAATTAAAACCGGTAAGCACCAACTTTTGTGTTAACTTTGGCTTTGAGCCAGCTTAACTCTCGAATTGGTTAATTCTGTTATCACGAACTATGAAAACGGAGCGTTAATTACACTGGGTACATCTACTGCTGCATGATTGGCACGAATATTACTTTATATTTAGTTTTTTTTTTTAAATATACTGTATAATGAATAGGAGAAAGTCTGTTGCACTTTTTTATTTTTATTTCTGGTGTACTTTTTTAAAAGTCTGATTACACTGATTTTACTTTACTCTTTCTTCTTTCTAGGATAGTTGTGTAACTTCGACCACTTCATAAAACATCTGGTGAGCTGTCGTCAAACACCTAGGCCTAACATAACCATAAAAATAGGTACTTATGTTTTTTACACACATAAAAATAGGTACTTATGTTTACATTTTAAGCCAATTATATACATAATTATGTTAGTAAACTTCTTTGCTGTCATTGAGCTAATATTACTCGCTTACTACGTATATTTTTCCGAAATTGATGACATATTGACACCGAGCTGCATCTACGGTTTTAACCGCGTTTACTAGGATAAAAATATGTGTTAATCCAGGATGTAAGTTCTATCTGCATTTCTAATTTCGTCTATATCCGTATAGTAGTATCAACGTGTAGTAGTAACAAACATATTATGTACATACAAACATCCGCATTTCTAATATTAGTAGGATTTAAGAGATGTACTTAAATTTCTTCACTGTCTATTATTTCATATTATTTTATTAGGTAAGTAGTTGTTTTGCTTCAAGAGTGAATGGCGTGGATTTGATTCCCACTCAGGGCAAGCATTTATTTGCCAAACATAAATTTTTGTTCTGTGTCAGAGTATCTATTTACAAAAAATACTGAAGTATTCTATCAGTTAGTTATCTATCGTAATATGAGCTTTCCTTATCTATCTTGCTCGGTCGTGTTGGACTCGTATTGGAATTCAATAGGTATTGTCAACCATTTTTTTAGACAAACTTTGATCTGTCAAATCAAACTCAACCGCGCGGCGCTATATTCAAGGGATTTGTGAAAGCTTCACGAGGACAATGCCCAGTATTTCGTATGGCCGCCCTGCTGCAGTGAAATCTCGCCACGCTATCGACAAAGCCGCAATTAATTTCACTTTTGCCGAGCACGGGCACAGCACGCTTCACTAATCGCTGTAAAGAGCGCAATATTGATTGGATTACAAACTTTCTGTCGGCCATGAAATTCGATACCATCAGATACAGACTAGCCGAGGTAATTAGCAGTAAATGTATAATTTGCCTCAATAACAGAAAGTTGTTTTAAGTTTGGCAAATAATACTACAACTAGCAACTGGGTAGCTAGGTAGGTAGGTACTATAGCTTATGACCTATACTTAGTTTATAAGCAAGAGGGTATTTACTATTAACATACCTGCTTAACTTAGTGCAATGGATTTAGTACCATTTGAGACCTCATATACATACGTCACGGTAATCGTATGTTACAATCTTGTACATTGCGAAAAAACAACTCGAATTAATGTTTGCATTGTACTTCTGTATTAACAATGCAATTTTTTCTTGGTAATGACGCCAAGAAAAATATTTGACAATAAGAGTCCAAAACTAGAGCAACTAAGCGTACGCAACACTTTTCACTATCAGGCAATAGCTTTGTTCTTGCTCTGTAGAAATACTTACTAAACACTCCTTGCTAATCTTTCGTCTTTCAACTTAGACATGTCATTTCTTTCTAACTGTATATTTTCTTAATTTAGCTAAGCCGTGCGGATTTAATCTTTATTTTAATACCGTCTTACACATGAGTCGGCATCTTCAAAGCAACAAAACACCATAGACAATCTTTAGACTTAGGAATCACAGGTGACGAGCATTCATGATTTCCGGTTTATCAAGTTTTGGACTGCTGTCCGTCTCGTGGGAACTAACGGTGAACTTTTAACATTATTTCGTCATTACCTCAAGATTTAAGCATTGTTTGCCTAACAATATTTAAGCTATATCACTGTTACGCAATTTCAAAAGAAATTCTCAAGACATGCTCTCTCTGCTCCAAATCCGTATTACCTTATACACGCAAAATACATTATAAGTTGAATGAATTCAGCTTAATCCCACTTCTGTAACAAAGCGTGTTTACATAACGTTCGCTTTCACGCTCTGTACCGTTCATAATTCCAACTGACGCATGTAGACAAGGCATGTCACTACAGTTTAGTGGGTTTAATAGACATGCATGACATGGCTTTTAAGTACCTATCGTTATACGGTGAAGATGTTTGTATCTGTGGTCTGTAACAAATAGATGAACGCGTGTGGGTGGTCGCATTGCCTCCAGCAACGTAAATCCATTTGTACCTTGTGGATTGTGCCGTGTGGTAGTATCGAGCTACGTGTAGAGTCAGGTGAACTCGATTCGCACACCGGCTCCCCTGGTGGCAGCCTCAGTGCCCGTTGTTGTGCCACGGCCAGTCTCGCTTGAAGCGCTGACGTATAAACACGTTTGACTTTTTTTACCTTTGCTTTTTTGTTCAAAAATTTGAGAGAGTGGACTTTTCTGGTGAACAGGATAGCGCCGACAGGTGAGCGAAGCTTAGAATTGAGGTCACTTCTTTTCCCGGATTTAAATTGTCAGTTCAATACAATACTCGATGTAAACAAAACAATGGATGCAATCTCATGGCGCGCTGAGCTTTTGTTTTTGGTCATTATTTTATGTATGTAGATTGTAGGTATAACGTGTGTACGTTGTGTTTTTGTCTATTTCATTGATTACCTAATAAATAATAATAATAGACAAAAAAATAATATATTTGGATTAGTAGTAGTAGGTATTCATATTTTTATTTATCCATAGTAAATAAATGTAAATAAACAATCTCACTGTAAACCTTAATCAAATAATATTAAATACAAATTTTTCTTCAGATATTTTGCCTCAAATTTTTTTGCTAACCTAACCTAACCTAACCCAGTAAATTGAATATTACAGCTTGTTAAATAATTTATAGATTCATAATTAATAGATAAGTACTCCATAAATAATAGTGCTTATCTGACCCCCTTTGTCGGATAGATAAATTAAAGTAGGTTTACTAATGAAAGTGTCTTACATTTAAAGTTACCTGGAAAACCTATAAATTTATTATTCTGTTCACATACACCAAAGTAAGCCGAGACGCTGTCAGCCGGTTCTTTTCGGGCCATGGGCAGAAAAAGGGTCCTTGTCTCACTTGATTGTATTACTCGAACTACTCGTTTTACTGGCAGTATTGCAATTAAGATCATTACACTATAACTTGCAATCTACTATGTATGTAAATGACACTGTCATTTTTTTACTATGTGAAAAATTAGTCGTTTTATTTAGATTTATTTATACACATGTTGTAGTAACAATAACAAGTATCTAAATATTTCTTAACGTACTAATTACAAATTAATGAAAACTCAAATTATAATCTAAATATTTTGAGGGTTTGCTTTTATATATCTCTACTCCATAAAACACGTTGTTACGACAATAACCGAACAGAAGTCTAACATAGTTACATAAATGTTACTGTTGAATTGCTGTTTTGAAATACGCTTAATTACGTGTTCCGTGGTGACATGATAGACACAAATAACGGTTAACAAAAAAAAACTTGGTAGAAAGGTGGATGTGATTCAATACTTGCACAGGCATACTACAAAGTTGGTATAGTAGACGCAAGTTATAATGACGTCACGAACAAGCGCTTCGTTCAGATGCAACAAGGACATACATAGATGGCCTTCGAGAGCCGTCTTTACCATTGTGTTGTAAATTATGCACTTTTTTATACATCTCCACCACAGACGACGTCGTCCGATGACACGCTTTCTACTGTTGGAATTCTTCCATTCAATCACTATTCTACTTACTTGAAGTCAATATCGCTATTTTAGTTACTTAGTTGAAGAAGCCCGTATTATAATGAAAGTGAGGAAAAACGTATTACGTTTAATCTATTAATCAAACTGGTTTATATTTTTAAACCTTATTGAAAACCTTTTCAAATATATTTAGATATTATTGTTTGGAAAAAAATAGTTTTAATTCGCAGATTAATTTAATGCCATCGCTGTAGTTATAGATGTTTTATTTACTTTAGATAAAGAAAGCTTTCTATAAATATTTATATCTTTTACTTGTGTTTGTTGTTTTATTCGTTGTAGTATCTAGTGCTTTTTTCAATTTATTTTTTCCTTTTTTCTTTCTTTATAAACATGAAAAAGCTTCAGCTGTATCAAGAAAATAAATGCATCTATGCAACAAAAATTAAATAATGTCATATATGTATTTTAGTGTTATTTCCTCGTCTTCAATTGTAAATATTACAGCACTGTAAGCCATATAAGAAATATCATTGACATCACGAACCGGAGCTAGCTCGCAAAACTGGTAAATGTTACATTTTCTATATTTGGTCTGGGAGAGCAGACCAATAACCTGACTCTGAAAAGGACCGTTGAAGGTATAGCGATGGTTTCTAAACCATCCAATTCATATATATGTATATTAGATTGAAATACATATTATCTTATTAGCTTATTTTCGCAGTTATGATAGAAATTAAATGATTCCGGAAGCGTCTTCAGAGACAATAAACTTGTACATCTTTGTATGTGATGTGGCGTCTTGCCAGAAGATAAGGAAGCTTTTACGTAAGTGAATGCCGCTATTGAAATGCTAGATAGACGAGAGTGGGAATAGCACGGATATCTCACCGGTTAGATAGCGTCGAAGTGTTGTTGCAAATAGGTTAGCTGACCCGAATGGCAGCGGCTAGGACCTTAATAGTGTCATTACACCGTGTGTTCTAACAGAACCAACCGTCCGAAATAGAACACGTTAATGTCAAAATATGTACGTAATATGAATTGTTTCATGAAATGTTTTAAGTAAAAGTGGTCTACAAGGTGATGAATTATATACTTGGAGTGTACTTAGTCAAAAAAGATCATTATATTAAGCATTATTAAAAAAATACTATGAAACAAACTCTAAAATCACGAAAGATAATAACGAACTTTTTACAGGACAGTAGATTGTTTTAATTCATGATTTCAGAGTACATTTAACTAGCCCATAGTAAATTTGTTTATTATACGCTGATAGTTTTCCGGCTTAGTACACCCTAAGCTTTGTATATGTACTTAAAATAGCCATAAATAAAATATGTAATAGTAAAGTCCTTTTATTTTCTGCAAATATAACTACTTCTAATATTTTCTTTTTAATTGTATGTTTTAATAACGTTAATTTACATTGTAGTAGTTTATAATGTAAGCCTTGTCTACCCTAGATTTAATATTCGATTATTTATTATTGAAATTATTTGTATGCCCCCTGTATAAGTAAAGGCCTTTTCCAATGATGTTCACGTATCCCTTTGTTGTTTTACTTTAGTCCAGTGTGGGCCCGCTATTTTTTTTATATTATCTTGCTATCATGTCAATGGTTGGAGGACTCTCACGTGTTTGTAGTAATCATAGTCTTAAAGACCAACTCTAGTCTGTAAGTCTTGCTACTTGTCCTGCCCATTTCTATTTGAGTGCCTGGGCATATTTTATAGCATTAATTACGTTGTTATTTTTCTCATTTTTATGACTTCCATTTCGTGATGTTCTTATCTGGCGGAAGGTATTGTTATGTCATACACAGGTTCATTCCTAGCATGGGTAACAATGCTTCTATATGAATGTTACCTTTTGAACAAAACATTTGTATGACTTCTCATTTGTAAATGTACGTTAGTCCTCTTTTTAAAGGAAATATGACCAAGTTCCAAAAAATAATTTAATGCGACTAAAAATCATTAAACTTTGATTGGATTGAGTCGTCAGGAAATGCGTTGCGCTGGTTGCAAATAGTGAAATAGGCAAATGTGTTGTAGGCGAGTTCCGTACGGTACCGGACAATTAGCGCGTGGGAGTGGCGAGATTCGACGCGTGAGCATAACGTCGGGTCCCGCTAGTCAAACATGAACCATGAACGCACTTACTAACATTGATTCTAAAGCCATTAACTCACTCGTTTCATTCAGACGTTCGCTTTGGTTAGACCTTTGGTCGACCAGTACAGATTATGCACGAGTTCTTAACTCACTGTCCCCACGCTAGACAAGTAGGCATTATGCAAATACTGCGTAAACCGTAATTTATTCAGGAACGTATTCTCGAGAAGGTCTGCAGATTCAAAGACTTTATTCAATGTCTAGTTTAACTCGTAAATAAATAATCAGTGTGTTAGCACACTGATTATTTATATGTAGTTGTAATTATTTGTTGAAATTACTACTGAACTTGAACGGAAGTAGGTTCTGTTCCGCATAATCAATCAATTAACAACGGCTAGTTATTATCAACTATCCCGACAAATATCACCGACTCGTCCGCATTTCATATAATAAACGTCCAACGCGTTTAAAAAAGTAAACCGTAAAGCCAGATTTACGTAGAAAGTTGTGTGGCTAGTTTACGGTGAACAACCCGGTAATTGCAGGAAACATTGGGTCAGATCAAACTAGTAGGGCCCTTCATCCTATTTAGATGGGTTTAAAAGGATCTTTTCGGCTTCGTCCCTTTAATTGGACACAGTGTTGAACACGGTTAATACAGGATGTTCACGTAGAGATACTCTAGGAATTTCTTTGTGAAAACAAAAGACCAGTATGTATAATTAAAATCTTGTATAATTATATTACCCTTATACCAACTGTATCAAACACTAATTTATTTGATTTTATTAAGTATTTAACTAAATAATTAAAATTTTAATAATATATACCTAATACAAATAAAATAAAATAATTGAAAAAAAAAACATAATAGGTACATATACCTACTTCCAGGTTGAAATAACACTTTTCTCTTTTGCAATTCATTCTATCTCTTTATTAATCACCATTACACACATCC
Organism: Biston betularia; assembly: GCA_905404145.2. Taxonomy (NCBI): domain Eukaryota; kingdom Metazoa; phylum Arthropoda; class Insecta; order Lepidoptera; family Geometridae; genus Biston; species Biston betularia. Next base: position 4,991,087 of record FR989863.1, read on the forward strand.
ACTTTCATATTTACCTTCTTGGGACGCCGGTCTTTTGAGACATAAGTTATTTTAACTAATAGTCGTTGCATGGCGACTCTCCAAAGTGATCACTGATCAAGTTTATTTTTCTATATGTAACAACATAATACGAACGCATTGCACTCAACCTTTTCTAATAACGTGAAAATACAACCTAGGCCTGACTGGCTGGGCCATCTTTGTATTTGCTACCGTAAACTGAATTGTAAAGTAGTAGGCCTCCACAATATCACTAATAACCTAGTAACGGTTGTAAATAGCGACAACGCATGCGGACACATGTGATGACGAGTACAGCACACTTACCTAAATGCAAGGCAAAGACGACAATTGGTGCCAAAACGTAGAGTCGTGAGGATTTCTCGGCGAAAGTCTAGTAGGTAATTGGCCGTTTATGCTGGGCTAAGGTGCAAGACTACGACCCCGGAACTGTCTTCATGGGAACTTGAAATTATTGGTCTCGCATTTGAATTTATGAGCTCAGGAAATTCAATTTCTGCTTTGATTGTGAATAACAAAAGGATCTTTGGGAACAAACTTGCTCCTGAGACATTGTAATAATGCCAATGCAACTTTGAAAAAACTTTGTGATATGTGGCATTGCAATAAACGCTACCGGTGTAGACAATAACGATACAACGACGGTAATGGCGTTACCAGTAGTACCAATTAGTGATAGTGTTGAACTACTGCCCCTACTTTTTACTTGGTGGTAGATCTCCTTAGCAGAAGATCGTCTAGGTAGTCACCACTGCAGAACCCGATATTCTGCCGCCAAGCAGTAGTGTGTAAACATTACTGTATTCCGGTTTGACGGGTACTGCGGCAGCTAGCAAAATTTTAGGGCTGTTGGGTCTAACCATCTCAAGTCTCACAGTAATGAGCGTCAAAGCAGTCATGCCCTGGACTTTGTTTTGTTACTCAAAGTTGTGTGTATCGCTGCAATGGACATGGACAAGCGATATCTCTTACCATCAGGAGAGCGTCTCGTATGTATTTATACTTTTACATTTAAAAATCTCTTAAATAAAAAGGATTCGCCTTTTTAACTTCAGATTCGTTCAAGCCCATGTCATCAACTTGAAATGAATTTTTAATTTAATTAATTTCTAATTTATGTAAAGTAGTAGTGATATTTGGTAAATGAATAGTACGATACCTATATAACAAAACGCTATTCTTTAGCGAAAGTATGAAACCAATTCAAGAGGCCGCAATTGGTAGTAATTTATGGTGTCACGTACGAAAGCAATTTGGAACGTAGTCGGAAATGTGAGATCTAGCCATTACCTATAGTATGGCAGTTTGGCCTAAGATAGTCGCTTTAGGTACTAGATTTCACTAGCACTCATTGAACAAATTATATTTTCATGTAAATAATTTAAGTAAAATAGCTTTTAAATAAAATAAATATTGGAGGGCATTTTCACACAACACCATCAAGTCCCAAATGGTTTACATTACTGGAACGCAGTAATGTTTCCAGACTACTGCTTAGCGGCAGAATAGCTTATTTAATGGCTTCAATAGTAAATTATAATGGATTTTAAAGTCAGGAATAATAGGTACCTATATAGATTGTGGATGAAGAAATTATTCATAATTATTTAACGTCTTCATGTTTGTGATTTATTGATGTGTACAATAAAAAGTTAATAAAATCTAGCTAATCGTATCTTTCTCATCCATTTTGCTCAAGTAGATATATAAATAACTCGTGACCTCACCAAAATTGTGTCATTTATCAAATCACCGTGACGACAACCAACAGAGCATCAAAGTTTGCACTATTGTCGTCAGGTAGTGTTTGAGCATAATACTTTCTAGTATTTACATGTAGTGCTGCCGGAGACAGCACGGCGGGGTGGATGTGCACGCGACGACTCACATCCGGCGCGCCGCTGCTTCTCTCGACCGAGACGCTACTTATTGTTGTTAAATTTGCAATGTTGTTGTTGAATTTCTGTCGCATTCGAGATGAAGTTACCATAATTATGAGTGGATTCCGTGCTCTGCTTGATTCTCTGCGTCATCTATCTTTTTCTGCAGTGTAATAAATCTTTATTACTTTTTAGAAAAGCTGAACATTATAAATCATTATTATTATCATTATTATTTCTTGATAAATTTAAAAAATAATATTTGATTGATTTTAAAAGACTTTGATTTTTCTAATATAGTGTAAAGTGAGATACCATCGAATCTCGTATCAAAATTTCTAACGTCGTTCGATAATGTTTCTGCTAGGATCAAAGTCTCTAAGAAACTAACTCCAATTAGAGTGTTAGAAACTTTCTATCTGTGATTATTAAATCAACGGGGCTTCAAAGCCAGTGTTCTGGGAACCTTACCGCTCGGTAGAGATCTCAACGACATTTCTTTTTTTTATATTTTGTTGAAAATAGTTTTATTTTTATTTTAACAGTTAGTAACAGTAGCCATAATTTTAAATTGTAGTTATAAATTTATAGAAAATACTTACTTTGTATTTACTAACCTATAAGTTATCGTGCACTCATACAATAAATAATCTCTACCAAGTTTTTGCTAACAACCCACCTACTATAATGTTCGTGAAACATGGATGTAGCATAATTTAAAACAATTATTATTTGTTGCTAGTTTCTCAAATTGTACTCACCTATACACCATACTATTTATTTTCTAAACCGGTAACAAACGAATAAGATTAATTTCGAAACGCTTTTTACTCCAATAGATTTCGACTTTTGACCTCGAAAGTATTTGGCTAACCGGTCGTTCTCGCAACATTAAAATCTGTGTCCCGTTTTAATTTTAATTGAATCAGCTGTTGTTATATGCTCTATTTTAAGTGAATTGAAATAAAGTGCAACAGAGATTAATGGCTTTTGTGAGTAACTGTGGGCCATCAGCATAGCGCCGGCACGATCCACGCTGCAGTAAGAAAATAAATCATCGTTGAATAAACACGCAAATTGAGAGGTTTGAAAGCGTCAAATAGAATAACATCACAGTTTAGCAACACTTTCGCCGGTGAAAGTCAATCGTGCAATAAATAACTCTTTGTCTTTGAGACGATCTCAGCTGCCTGGCTATTAATGCTCATTAATATTCAGTATTGATGTGAGATAATACAGCACAGTTTACGAGTGGATAGAATTTACTTCTTTTCTCGAACAGTACAATGGGAAAAAATTTAAAAAGGTTGCATTTATACTTCTTTGAATCATTGAAATAGTTAATTCCCATAAAATTATCGATGTATAATCGACGCCTAATAGACATCTCTTTTCTAACAACATAAAGGTAATGAAAAAAACAAATAACCCACCACACACCCTCCTACCCTCCTACTTGAATCTCTAACTTCTACTTCAAACCCACATTTTTATAGCGACTTGCCCCGTTTTCGCACGAGTGCATTTTGGCGACTTAATAACATCCAAATATCCGATTCTTTTTGCGAATTTTTCACACATTTTCTGTTATACAAAACCTGTTCTGACAATTACGAACACGACGAAAAAGATATCGGTCGAGCCTATCGATGCTCCGTCATAGGTACATATGGCAATAGATTTATATTTATATAGATTAAAAACACAATTTGTATTCTTTAAGACTACTTGCTTGGCATTGATCCTCCCACGCACAAAAGATGTTCCGACACCATTACCGCTACTATTTGCTAAGTTGTCAACTTATCAAGGGGATTTCACCACAACTCGCTGACCATCGGCGGTTTCTTGCACAACCATTGCTCAATTCACAGCTAAAGTAGTGCGTGCTGCGCTTTTTTAACACTTCGTAAAATCTGTTGAAGTGTTACGAGTAAACGACTATTGTTTCCTATTCGCTGCAATATGACCGTGCGGTAATAAGTCTGAATCTCGATAACTCAGTAACGTTTTTACCGGAGCTATTAAATATTGCTACATCTACCGGCTCTATAGGAACTTATTTTAATTGAAGACACTTTATACATATTATTTAAAATCACTCCTAACCGACATTGATTGGCCGACTTCAATTAATACCGGCTTTATTAATTAGCTTACTTAGCCAGGCACGAACTTACCTAGAAGGTATAATAGTAACGCCGCTCAAGAAATAAACTGCCTGGCTGAATGAGATTAATTGGCAAAAAGTATATTTACTCGTACCTCTGAATGTCCAATTAACTTTGCATTATGTTTTGAAGGTCACAGTTCAAGAAAATGTACCTAGGCCCTACGTTTAACAAGACTAACAAAGATTTTTATTGTTTCAGATTGTGTCTGGTGGCATCATGGAGTCCTGGTTAGACGACGTGAAGCGTGTGCGGATCCCACGCCCGAAGTTCGGTAGTAAGTATCCTGCAGAACCACCCAAAGACTACTTGGAAGACTGCGGAACAGACCTCAGCGGGAAGCAGCGTCGCCACGATAACAAAGATCTCGCAAAAGCAACAGAACAGCTGCGGAGAACACTACAGGAGAAACTATGACCTAACACAGGAAAATTAGGTTTAATTTAGCTTTACGTAGCCGATGATGGCAAACCACCCCATACCCGGCCGTTTAAGCTGTTACAGAGGCAATTTGTGGCGCATTGTCTGCGGCTAATGAACGTGATTTGCAGAGTTTATTTAGTGAACGAACACGTTCTAAGTAGTTCGAGTACGAGTACTTAGTATCGTAAAGAGTTAATCAGTTTATACATACAGTGTAGTTATTATCTATTTTGTAATCAGTGTTTTGATTTTGATGCTTGGGTTTTAACCATAAACAGAGATATCAACTGGGGAGTTCTTGGAATAGTGGCAAGAAGTTTATTCAAGATTTGTCACTATACCTAGGCAAGTGAATTAAAACTAATCTTCAAAACGTAAATCGGTTCATTTTATTTATATTACAAAACAAAATATAACGCTCCTATACCAACATAATATGTATACCTTAAAGGTTTAGAAATGCGTGTTGTTAATTTTGTACTCTCATTTACATTAATTTTAAATTTAATTATGTATTGTATAAATCCAGAAAGATAGTAGATATATCTGCAGTAAAATTGTGGTTTTCATTTGATGACATTAAATATGTTTGTGCGAGTTTATGTGTTGATATACCTACTACTTATTCAGGAAAAAAAAATTAGACTGATAACATTTAGGTTTAGTTGAAATCTCAGAGTATAAATACGTTTTACATAAATAAACAATATAAAATGTAATCTTTAATTTCATTTCTATATCAGCAAGTAGTTTTTTTTAATGCTAATATTATTTTATTTAGAGAGGTCCACGTAAATAGTGAGTATTAAGTACCTACTTTCACTATCATCTGATCAAACATCAGTGCTAACACAATAACATAAAAGCATATATGTATGTAAGTATCAGAATACTTGGTTCATGTAGCATTCAGATAACCTAGTGAGATGGTCGTGTCAGACATCTGGCTACATGCCAAATTATTCAGTTACAAATGAGTTTTGCTGGCAAATGTACTGTACTATGAACGCAATCCACAGACTTGGGACCTTCACAGTACCCCGCTCGACTGATCCCCTAATGCAATAAGTTACGTTACGTTATGAATGTCTATATCCGAAGAGACAAGAATAAACGAAGGTCATCCCTTAAAAGGTTAGAGATTCAGCACAATTCACTTTCCCGACGGTATGTTTGTGTAAACGCTAAGATATCATAAATAATGACGCCTTGGATGTTTACGTGGGGAATCCAAACGACGCCGACGTTGACAATTCAAGGAAAAATCGTATGACTCATCATCTTGAGTAATCAATTACAGTAAAAAAAATGTCGTCTTTTGAAATATACTTCCTCATTTATCTACCTGTACCATGAAATTTACAGATTGTTTTCTTTATTCAATAAAAGTATAAAGATTTACTTACAGCATCGTCGTAGTGTTGTGTGTGTAACGCGGTGGTGCTACCTTCTCTCGAATTACACGGAGAAGAATGTCTTCTGGACCTCCGCCCTTCCTCTTCGTACTCCTGCATATATATTTTACACTTTATCAAAATGAAAATACAAATAATGAGGTCTCAAATAGCTGTATTTCAACCACAGACAAAGTATACGTATTGTATAAAAAGACTGTTTTGGTTTCTGTTGAGTAGTCACTCATCCTAATTCCTCATTTTAGGACAGTTTTAAGCAAAATTACACTTTCCAAGTACGTACTAGGGAAAATGTTACAAAGTACTTATAAATTCAGTCAAGACTCTTCAATAAATGTCGCAGAAATTACGTGAACAATCGAGCTCACTTAAACAACACAGGGGGTTTGCTCGCCACTCAACTCGACCGGTAATTTTATATTCGGTATAAATTCACTGATATTGTAGGCTAGCCAGCGGGTTTGAATGGCAAAGCTGTCTATAAAACAACTCTATCAAAACATGCATCACAAATTACGCACAATTAAGAAATAAACAAGCGTTTACTACAACACTACTTCGCGATTGGCAGACTAAGTATCCTCGTATCGTTACGTCAAGCCTAGACATAGACTAGACCCTAGAGTCAAGTTAAGTCAGAGGTGTGATACGACGAAGACCTGCAAACTGACTAATCGCTACGGCGAAGAATATTCGTTGAATGTACGACGACTGCAATTGATTTTTCAATCTATTTTCGTGTTATGATGACACACATTCCAGAATTTTCGGTGTCCCACAAAAGGCTTTATTTTTGTCCGAGTCGTATAAATACAGTAAACTCAGCTTTCGAACACGGTAGACACTTAGTAAAAGCTTGACAATTGGATTCTAGAGACGTAACAGCGTCACGTAGATCTTGATAGAGAAGCACTACTCGCTATATTTATCCGTACCTACTTATTTTTACGAAACCTAAAAAGATAGAGACATGAATTTCTTATCGCCGCTATAAATCTTAATCAAAATCCACGTTTCTTATTACTTTTATTGGTAACATGATAGTAGAATTAAAAATAGAAACTTTTGTTACATTTTATTTAGTCACTGCAATTATGCAGGATAGATATCTATCTACACAGAATACCTACAATGGTCGTGATACATATACCTTGTGAGTAAACAGCTTTTAAAAAATTGCTGACGCTACTGCTGGACTCTCTGACTACAAAGATAAAGTTCAAAATACCTACCAAGATCATAACAGATTACAAATAGCTACTAAAATATTTAAAACATTTTAAGTTAAAAACTCGAGTGAGCAGGTGCTTGCTCCCAAAGCCCTGAGGACCATTGCGTGTTAAAAGGTTAAAACTATCGGATAAAACTCTGTTATCGCTTACTCGACTTATGAACGCATGATTTTTATATTTTACCTCACCAAAGGCAAAATAAATTGTCACGCGACTGATACCTAGTAGGTACAGCACTGGTGGCAAACCTTGGCACGAAAAGAACTTATAAATCCGCTATTGAAATAAGGCTCACTGCGAGCATTCTGTTATCGTGATGAAACGATTGTCATATGGAAGTCACATTTAGATTGTTCCTGATGATAGAAACAGCAGAAATCAACGTTAGTGATATATGAAAGCACACGCAAACAGATGTAGGTGCGTAGGTTCTCCCATACCGAAGAGTTCAACGCACTCAGCGTATTGTATATATTTCATTACGTGCGTAGTTAACAACATTTATTTTTTGTGTTGTGTCGGTCTCTTTGATTATAATAAGTAGGTATTAGTAGTAGTAGCTATAATAGGGATTTGTTGAAACATACATGTGTATAACTAACTACGCACTAGCTGTGTATCAATACAAAGTATTTTTTCCTCAATTACTAGAACAGCGAGCACGATTATAATTTCACGACCACGAGATTGGTTATAAATTAGCGAAGTTCATGAACTTACGATTAAATTTACACTAAATTATAATATCGGTACCTAATGATTACCGTAAATTAATTTTTATAATTGATTCTCATATGATAAATTGCAGACTACTTGAAAAAGTAAATAGTGGAATTCACTAAAATTTATATTTATCTTTGACAGATTTATGTAAGTTACGTTAAAAAAAGAAGTAGCTAAATGAAAATGTAGGAATCAGAATCATAATTCGTTGCAACTGTCAGTGTTGGTTCGTTAGCAAATGAAATATAAAGTGCTGACAATAACTATAGATCAGTATTTAACAATACCAACCCTAAAGTAGAATTGTTTGATATACTAACAGTAGACCTAATTTCTGTTCATGACAGGCTACAAATGAGTTTTAAATGGATTTCAAGCTTGAACGCATCACAATATTGATACGCAATTTGAGCCTTATTTTATACTCATTTGTCTGGGGTTTCGTATACGTTTATACCCGTGTGATGATTGAATATCGTTCGAAAGTATGCCATGTTCGCATGCGAAAACTCATGCGGATGATTAAATAGGACCCCTTAGGACTCCAGTTACCCACTGGTACGGCAATGGCTATTAAAATTTTGGCAGGCGTTATATAGCAAACTGTACGATAGCAAAGTAACTTTATCTCTATGCGTTTTCTTCAATATTATTTGCAAACTGGTAAACTGCCAAAAACGGTGTTCAAAACTAATTTTTCATTTATAACATTAAAGAGTTTACTGGACTTTAATAATTGGTATTAAATAATCTGGTATGAATTAAATTGGAAGCATATTTTTACCCGTGTTTTCCATGATAAAAAGTAGCAGTATGTGTCAATCTAGGATATATGTTACCTCAATTACAAATTCCATCCAAAAAAATACAAACAAACTCACACATTTATAATATTAGTATCTGGCATTGCTCGATGTGCGCAAAACACGGAAAACGCGTTTTCCCTAGCTAGATCGATTTTTCACCCCCAAAAACCCCCGTATAGCAAATTACATCGAAATCGTTACCCGTTTTGATGAAAAAACATATGCATACAAATATTGCTCATTTAATCTTAGAAGATCGTGTTGAGTGGCGTATCTTGGGAGAGGTCTAGTGTGGACCCGCTATGGACTTCGATAATCTGATAATTATAATGATAACGAATAGTGTTAGATTAGGTATTAGAGAGTTGAGAATGAATGAAGGTCTAAGCCATTTTAACATTTACGTTGTCTCTTATTGAATTTTTTTCTCACAAGCTCTTTAGGCGTTTGATCATAACCTAAATCTAGACCCTAATTAGATCTAAGAATACAGCTTAGCTAATGGTGGGATCGAAATACAATCGAAGATCTTTGTTATTCCGAACTAAGAATGTTTGCTGGCTCTTGAACGAGGCATCTGTTTTTTCATCGCATTTCCATTCCGAATTTTGCTGAAAACGATTCAAACGTCAACACGTACCAGAAAACATAGTCATACAATTTTGAAATTAAACTATTAGGATGGTATTCGGCTGTACATATATAACAATCGAAATTGATTTTAATTGAAACTTTACAGACACTGAAAAGTAACTTATATAGTTGCTTTAATCATCTAAATTACACTCGGTGTTATGAATGTTTATTTGAATATGAATATAGCACAGCGTAGGTTTATGGAATCTAAGTCCGGTAGCAGATCATAACATAACAGCTACATTACTATCAGGCCCGATTTATATAAGCGTAAGCCAGCGGTAGCGTATGTTGACTCGAGTACCTTGGCCATGGCGCGAACGTCCATGGGCGCGTATTCGCAAAAGGCGACGCGGCGCCGCCGGCGCGACGTCATACCGAGCGACCGGCGTGCCGCGCACTGACTCTACCCCATTCTACCCTCACAGAACTTTACGTGACTCTAAACAGGGGGCTACTGTCAAAACTCGACCATGGGATCGAACCTTTTCTCCAACGCTTTACGACAATTCATTACTTTCTTATTAATGATCTAAAGTATTTTCTAGTAAACTCACGTCTTAGTTAGAAAGTGTATATACCTGTTTTTATAAAAAAATTGACCTGATATTTTCTTTATTCAAGCTATGATAAGCATAAAATAAACCATTCACCTATATGAACTATGGTTATAATGAAGAAATGAACGTCTCATTTTTAGTTAAAAATTAATAATGCCTTGCTATTTATGATAAAGCTAAGAATTTGCAGAAATAAGAATGAGAATTTGTAAGTAGCCCCACGACGAAGCTATTTTTGCTCTGCATAGTAATTTTCGCTCCGCGTAGCAGTTTCCGCCTTGCGTAGCAACCTTCTAGGGTTTGTTTAAACATCACGTTAACTTAGGGGGCTTCACAGCGCACTTGAGACAGATAAACCCGCGAGTTTTAAGGCTTGCACACACCATAAAATCTTGAAAATAAACACAATTTAGATAAAAGAAGAGGACAATTTTAGCGAATCCGCTCCGTAAGATGCTATTGTGAAAGCGGTAATAAAACCCAAACACTTAAGATAAGTACTGATATTTGTACCATTTAGTAATAAATATAACAAACAATAATAATCAATAGTAATCTGTAACAAATATATATGCATCTAATAAAAATAAATGAATATGTTTAACGCCACAACGAGATCCCTAACTTTGAAAAGTAGAGCATTAAAAGTTTCATAGGCGTATGCGCTACGCTATGAATAACAACGAGGGATAGCCAAAAGTTTGCACAATGTTTCATTGGCGTATGAGAAAAAGACATACGTTACATGTAATTCTATTGGTTCAGAATAAGCTAAGAAAAGTAAGCTTATGACGACTGACCTAATATGTATACCATTTGGTTGACCAAACATAAAATAAAGGTAATAATAAAACTGTTGTATTATATTTGTGTGTACCTACTTACTACAAGTTAGAAGAACTTTTTGATTATTATGATAAGAACATAATGTAATTTTGGATCAGTACAAGCTGGGATGAGAAACTTGCACCACAAGGCTACGTACTTATAAACAATAAATCTAGGTAACATTTCCTTATATACATAGACACACTTTTTCGGGTTCCGTACCCAAAGGGTAAAACGGGACCCTATTACTAAGACTCCGCTGTCCGTCCGTCTGTCACCAGGCTGTATCTCATGAATCGTGATAGTTAGACAGTTGAAATTTTCAGTACAATAAATACTAGAAAACAGAATAAAATAAATATTTAAGGGGGCTCCCATACAACAAACGTGATTTTTTTACCGTTCTTATAGATAAATGGTACGGAATCCTTCGTGTGCGAGTCCGACTAACACCTAGCTGGTTTTTAATTTAATAATAATTTTAGGTTAGGCGATTACCCTGTTGGCTCATCTGATATTGTATCTGCTTCAAGAACTCTAGAGCGTAGATTCGATTTACGCTCAAGGCAAACATTTATTTTGTGTGACATGCATACATTTTTGTTCTGTGTTTGTATGTTATGTATGTATTAAAAGAATGTATTTTCAAAAAAAAATAAGTATGTAAATACTGTATCAGTTATCTGGTTCCCATAGTACAAGCTTTGCTTAGTTTGGGGCTAAATAGCGCTGTGTGAAATGTCCTACAATATTTATTTATAGGTAACAAAGCAATTTAACATTAGATTTCTAAATATTAGATATACTGTAGTCAAATACAAACCATAAAGTTCATTGGCATGCTACATATGTTCTATGTAAATTTCCATATATTTAAGTATGTATTAAACATACAGTAATTAACTTAAATAAGTATAAACATAATAAGTACAGGTAATTACTTTACAGATACTGTATTTTCAGTAATTATTTGCGCCGACTCCGCTAAGTAATGACACCTTTGTATTCACACGGGAGGATGAGAGCGTAGAGTAACAACACGGCACGTGTGTTGTAACGACCTCCTCAGAGACTCATTATTACGGGCTAGAGGCGACACATACCTTACAGAGTGCTTTAGGATCATCCTGATCCAAATTTCGAGTGTTTCGAAGTACCTACATAATTATACGTACTTCTACTTTTATTTCGGGTTACAAAACCTAATACAAGTATGGAAGTGAAAAAAGTTATAAAACAAACATTGTAAGTTATTTAGAAGGTAATCATTAAAGTTTCAATGAAGACAAATCTCAAGTCTGTTTCAGAGCTCATGGCTGTTTCTAAAGTACATAATACAGGGGCGTATTAATTAAGAGAGTAAATATCTCATAAGGCTCAATGAAACGGCATAACTGACGGAAAAATCTGTGCTCTGTTCAAATGAAAATTAGTTATAAATTTACGAATTATGTATATGTAAATTTATTTATTCAAGAATCATATATCATCATACAATATATAAATTTAACAAGAAGAATTATGCTAAAACTAGTCGCAAACAAATATTTGTTTAATAAAATCATGTCCTTAATTTTTTGTGAAAATGATAATATGAAAATATATGTTAGGAATCAAATTCATAACGTTATATGCCTATTGTTAATTGTGACTTAAAAAATCTGACAACACAAATGTTTTTAATTCGTGGGATAAAATCAGATAATACGAAAAGCAATTACTTTTTAATTTAAGTAAACGGGGCCGGGACGTGACAAAAGACACCGTTTGGACGAGGCTGGCAACCCTAAGAATAAGCTCGCTTTATCTTTATAACGTATCAAAATGGCGGCAACCGCGCCTTGCTGACGTCACAATGCTGAAGAAATTAGTCTTCAGGTCTTTATTTCCCATAAAAGTCTCGTTAACACCGGAAATTAGAAACTTTAAAGATTTTTAAGCTTTAATCCCGAATCCTCTCTGTAAAACTGGTTTCAGAGTTATATGGAAAACTGACAAAAACGTTGTTTCAATGGTTTCATTGTAAAAATATCATATACTATATCATCTTAGATGAAAAGAGGGCACGAAATCTTGATTATATATAAAAGGTAAGCTAAATAACTATTTCTGTAAAAAAAAATTTATCAAAATATTTGAGTTCAAAGATAGATAAAAGCTTTGAGGTTGATCATAGACGAGTGCCAAAGCAGCGCAAGCAAACAAACTAGACACAGCAGCAAACTAGACTTTGTTTTGTCACTCAATGTTCTGGATAGGTAGCGCTGCAATAGTCATAGACGGGCGTTATGTAATTACTTCTAAAAAAAAAACCTGAAGGCATATTTTTTAATCTCGACAATCAAGCGGAAGCTTCATTTTTATACATTTCCTACAAAACACCAAGCTCGTAAGAGCTAGATGTATGTATTTTTAAAAACTTCGTACTCGAACTATTGTTCTTTATTGCATTTCAAAACCTGAAGGGAATTAAATAACAATACAAATTTAAAATATTCACCGTTGTTAGGTTGTAGGTACGCTGCAACGAACCAAGATGAAAAGGCGCCTAATTTAAAAGGAAATTAATATTGCTACCGACGACGCCACGCGGCCCATTAGTTTATTACCTCCCCTTTCATTGTGACAACAATGTTGTATGGCGGCCGACGAAGCAAATGTTACCTTCGGGAAATATTATCTTACGTGTAAATTGTTGTGATCACACCAAAATGGGATAGAAATTTAAAACACCTGAAATAATAACTTAAATAAGAAAAATAATCATCCGAATACGACACCTACTACGATCCAATTAAAACAAAAATGTTTTTTAACACGTTATCTTAAAACAAATCACAATACTAAACATAAATATTGATCTAGTTATTTTTGCTTTGTTATACCAAAAAATCACAACCGGGCTCGTCCGGGATTTGAACCCGGGACCTCTCGCACCCGAAGCGAGAATCATACCCCTAGACCAACGAGCCATTGACACTAACTGCCAAAATTGAGTCCTCAACGCACATTTCCTATATATATATATATATTGTTTCTGACATCATTACTCTAGAAATAATTTGCTCAAGCCTACTACAGTAATTTTAGGATTCCATAACATAGATCAAGAGACCGTGGTGAAGAGATGTGTTTTTGGGTTTACAAATGAAATTATTTGCGACTTGCAACAGAAATAATGTTTTAATTGTGGAGTAGGTAAATATCTATACAAAACTAAAGTCGCAAATAGAGATACCTAAATCATAGTTCTACATAATATCTAGTTCTAGTCTAATAGAGTTAAGTAGAAGAAATCACAGCTGGCCGCTATTACCGCTTTCATTTCGGAATCGTATCGAAGCTAAAGCCAATTTGTCACCGCAGACCACATTATGAAATGTAAAATAGAATTTTGCCAGATTTACCAGTCGGATAATTTTGAATATTTAGTAATAGTTTACTGGAAATAACGGCCATGATACAGCTAGCGGTGGTGAGTTCTACTCGCTAGTCGCTAGCCGTTTTGGACATGCAAGAAAAATGTGACAAAGTTTGTTGTAAAGTGACAGTGCCGAGGTGCCACTCAAACTATAGCTACCGAATTCAACGCGGACCTCAAAAGAGAAATAAAACTAGAAATGCCTTTGTTAGATTTTTAAATGTAGATTTAAAGCGAGACCGTCCCCGTTCGCGTTATTTCGGCGACTGTGGAAACGGGTTGAAAACACTTCGTCAATTTAATGCTACAATGTTATTACAGGAACTGGAAGATTGAGGGTGAATGAGATAAAATTTCTAGAATGCAGTGCGATGTCATACGGCTTGATAATTTGCTTAGTATGTCATTAAAAACGATGAGAAACATTAAACACGCTAAATTGAGATCGCGAGCATGAAATTTCAGAACTTATAATCATACGGTAATTTGTAACAAGTAGGTATTCTGTTTGTGTTACTATTCATTACGTTTGTTTTATAGAATTCTACTAAAGTGCTCTTCAGTGGCCCTTTGAGAATTAAATTTTCTCTAATACTAGATCTTCATATGTGCCGTATAAAAAGGGAAACAAATAGACAGGTTGCATGGCGGTATCCCTGTTTATTCGACAAACTTAGGCCATATGAATATCCAGCAATTAGAACACAAGAAAGAGCTCACGACATCGCATCACATCCTAACCGTCTGAGAAGAGAGTGACAAGAAGGAACGCGAGTGACACCCAGGGGCACCGCTATAGACAAGGCTGAGTAGTGAATGTGGTCGAAGAAGAAGTGTAAGGTAAGTCTGGCAAAATCACCTCGTGGTGCGGCTCCAAGTCGTCGTCAGGCGGCGGCGCGTCGGCGGCGCGCCACCGGCCGCTCCTGCCATAACACCACTGTCACTATCAACATTCTCGACACATCAGCTACACGATGCACGCATCAAGCATCAACCTACGCCGCTTTTAACGTTCTGAAATGTTCTAGAACTCTAGAAGCTAGCATCCTCAGTAGAGCTGCACTATTACTAAATCTTGTGAAATAGTCTACTGATCTCAATTCTCGTATGCTATGTATGACTTTTGATGGATGGAATTCCAGTAAGATTGTAAGTACATGTTCAGATATTAGGCAGAGACACATATGTACGAAATTCGTAGAAATTTAATTATCTTTTATGGTCAACAGGCTAGGTGTTTTAACCACAACTCATCAGATGTTACGTGATGGTGTGGTCGACGATGGTAAACACATGTAGCTTGAAATGGAACTGGCTCTCAAATGCGGCTGCCGGAAGACACGGTTAGGTGCTTGGCGACAGATTTTCAATTTGAGTGTGGTAGCTAGTCAGCGGAGTACTAGAATATACCCTACCACCATGCTATGGTTTCATCACGATGTTTTCCATCACCGGCAGCTCAAGCTCATAGTTGGAGTTTGAACCCACGTTCTTCGGCGTGTTAAACCGACCGCGCTAACCGCTGAGCTATTATCGCTACGAGAATATTGTTTTGTAGTCTACGAGTAGGTACGTTGACAATGTAGATTAAAACACTTTTGTCATAAGTGTATTAAATCAATTACCTAGTCTTTCACATTATTCCGCCACACTATGCGTACTTACCTACAATATTATACTACGAGTACCTACCATACATATTTTAGTGGAATTATAACTGGCATCGCTAACTAGAAATAACTCTACACTTACACATACGTGTTCGCGTAGTTATAATATAGATCAAACAGACATTTCAAACATTTTCGCAAGTTTCACAATTATGATTCAATTTCTATGCACCTTCATAATGCTACATGATGTACAGTCATTGAATAGCGACTTTATAAGAGGTTAAAAGTCTATTTCGCATCGACTTTACTGGCAGTAAATATAGAATAGCCCTCACGGATGCAGGACGGCGGCACTAAACCGCGGGAGACAGTAAATGTGAGCGTTTATACCGCTATAAAGCAATCGATTCCGATATCGAATAAAAGTGGAAGTGGTTGGCATGAGGCCAATGAGACGGTCGGTTCGCGTCACCGAACGCGAGACAAGGGCTCGCGGAAAACTGCGGGCTATTTTTTCTGATGATGTAAAAGAGCGGACGAAAGCGAACGCTCGACGAGGGCTCAGCCTTTGCTTTCCCGCTTTAATGGTGCTTTACCGCTTAAGCGCCTTTATGAGAACCACCGCCGGCGTTGAAGGATTTACGCCTCGCTCATTAGAGCGGTCTGTCGGCACGCTCCTTCATGGAGTGCTCGCTAAGCTGGAAATCTTTGTGAGGAGTGGATAGTCATTCAGCTGGTGTCTGGTTTGGCGCGGTGTTTGAGTAGCTGTGTCACCTGTACGCGTCGTGCGGCGGCAGGCCCAGGCCGGAGTCCTCGGAGGGCGAGCGGTGGTCCGCCACGAGCGGCGCCTCCGCAGGTACCTCCTACAACAACAACCCTCAACCTCACCTCACTGCCTTCGCCACTGCCTTACACCTACAACCCTCGCTCTGTTACGTATGAGCTCCTACAATGCAGCAGCTTGTTTTTAGTCTCAAAAATTTTAACCTAAATAAAATCGAAATGGAAATTGGTTTGATCGATCCACAGAAAACGAAACCCCTACTTTAATTGATCGATCGATAGTATGATGCCGTTTTGGTCTGCTCAACACATTTTAATAACATGCTAAAATTTTGACGATTGTATACCTTATAACATCTATGTATATTTGTAAAATCGAATTCTAACACACCAATTGGGTAACAACACTGACAAACAACACGTAAAGCTCAAAGGCTACTATTAAAAGCGGTCACACTATTAACAATGGGACGTCGGGCATGCAGCGACGAGGGTCGTAAAATACCTTGCGAAGGTGTAAGTGCACTCACCGGATCGTGCAAGTCATGCATCGTCGAGGATGGTAGCATGTGCCGCTCACTTCCGCGCTACGGACAAATCGTGAGCGTCAACTAGATATATCGACCTAAGGAAAAGTGTGCGATTTCGAATATTATCTTCAAGATACGCATCCTTGAGTGACATCTCGATAAACTATGTTGATTTATAGCCTACGAATAAAAATAGTTTTTTCGTAGTTTATAGCTGTTTGATATACCTATCACACTTTTCCAAAGTCGCTTCTATTTGTGTCAAAGCTAAAGTATGTACTTGTAATACGGTTTGTTGAGTGTTTTCCTAATCTTGCTATGTGCACTGGACCCTAGATTTTGTGACGAAGTCACTAAGAAAATACACTTAACAATCTACTTAGACTTAATTATATTTAGATTGGAGACCTTAATTTATTATTTATTTTATTAGTTATTTAATAACCCTAAATTTCTAATTAACTATTTACCTGTATTGTTATAAAGTTGTTTGTTGGTGTATAATTCAGTACTTAGTCGACTGCGTATTTCTTATCTCTAAATAAAGTGAACTTTGCGTCTTGGGTTGCGGCGAGCGCTCTAACAAGAATATAATTAAACCTCCAGGTGGGCACAGATTACGAGATTATAAGGTGGAACCCGGAGTAATGAAGTCGGTGTTAAAATACGCTATTTAAATGCGACATCCTCGGTCCGGCGCGTTCCTACTGGGTTACGCCAAACGCGAGATAAAATTTCGTTAGACCGTTTTGAACTCAAACTTAAAATTACCTATTCTTTCGTTCTCGAGGAAAAAATGGAAAAATCTAGCAACTTTTTACTCGAGTTAGTGGTTCTCTAAGAACCACTTCTTTAAAAAAAGGAACCACACATGACGTGGTGTCTGGTATCTTATAGAAACGAGGTAAGTACTTGTGTTTCACATTCGTAAAAACACTTTACACTGCTCTAATGATGCTATTAATTTCACTTCAAGTATTGCTTTAGACATTTTTATATTGATATATTGCGCACGCCAAAAATATAAAATTAAATTAATGTACAGAATATAAAACAACCTTATGAGCTACTGCCACATGTGGCAGCTTTATCGCTAAAAGCGACCTCTTCCAGGCAACCAGGAATGGAAAACATATTACAAACTAAGAACAGACGGGACATGTTAATACACTATTTTATTATCTAACATACTTAAATATGTTTGAATATATACCTATATACGTATAATAACATATAAGTTATAAAACACATAATAAAATAATAACCAACATCAACAGTGAAGTACAAATATATCTGATCTGATCTGTCCAACAGTAGGTACTTCCATCACTTTGACAAATTCACTTTTACCCTGCCCTTCGATGACAATTGAAATATAAATAATTGTTACCTTTATGTGATGGTCGGCGGGGTCATCAGGCCGCCGGTACACGAGCTCGTCGAATCGAGGCCGATCCTCCGGCATCATAAACTCGCGGATTTCCGTCAACAACGTATACTGAAACAAAGCGGTGCCATGTCAAAAGGTTCCACGCTCGCGCGAAGCTACTCAGATTATTGTTATGAATTTGTTAAGAGAAGAAGATCAAAGGGGGCATAAGCTTCCGATAAATATCTAGCACCTACATTCGTATCATATAAAATTAAACAATGGATTTCGATACGATTTTCACTATAATTTAGATAATAATTTATTCAGAAATTATCTTGATCCGTACGTATCCAGAGCGGCTAAAATATGAAAGACTAATTTACTCGTATATGTGACAATACCAAAAAAGTCAGGTAAAATTACAACAGAAAAAAAGGAGTGTTTATTTCAAATTAACGAAGAGTCAAATCAGACGTTTTTCACAGATTTATCTGTCATAGCTTAAAAGAACTAAGCGGATAAATAGACACAAGTTACATAACTTAGAATTAATGAATGATGTGAACAAAATTATTTTAACACAATAATGTATCTTTGTAATTTTGAAATGAATAATTATTTTATGGTATACTTAGTTTAAAAACGATATCTATCAAAGGATTACACGTGAAAGGGTGGGTGTGAGGGGGATTTGTGGAGCCTCTTAGGCAGAGTTTTTGTGTAGCTAAGCTAGTAGGTTTACGACGTTACTTTGATGAGTACGTATTTTTTCGTTTAAATAGAATTTGACTAAAGTTAAATATCTCATTTTAATACGGACGTATGTGCAGATCTATATTTGTTACTGTTTCAAACTGAAACTGCTAAACGGAATTCGATGACATTTCAAATGCAGTAATTCAAAGTACTTTTGCACTCTAGTTTTAGCACAATTTTTTAAAATATTAGAAATTAGAATGCAAGTAAAGCATAAAGGTAAACATTGGTTGTTGCAAAAGTTAAATAACTAAAATTAAATTCACGGTACAAATGTTTATTTTAATTAGAAGCAAATCCTCTCCCCTCGATATCTATCTGGTAAGCAGCTTAAAATGAAAATAACTCTAACGACGTTCTCAAGACTTTTGCCAAGGAAAGCCGACAACACAGGAAACAGAGTTTACCTCCTAATGCGATTACCCTTGTAAGTACAAATACAGCTTGATCTGCAAGACAAACATTGTCATAAAATAATATATAAAGTGCGTACCTATTACATCTCAATAAGCATTTTTTTTAAATCTTATGTCACTTAAGGGTTAACTTATGAAATTGCCGCTTCCTACAGTTTTTTTTAGATTAAATATATTTATTTATTCAAAGTATTTTTTTCTCGTTGTCTATATCCTTATAGCTGTCATCTTATCTGAAGTCATTATCCCTTGCGATAGAACTCGTGGGGCTTAAACTTTGTGGATTTGTGGATTTCACTCTAAAATCCTCCAACAGTGTGAAGGCATTTTGTACTAGTTCCTAAAACTTTTTCCATGCATTTTTTTCCAAATCGTGGAAAAGGGGTTTATTTGTTTGGGCACATAAGTTTTTAGCGGTTTGTAGCAAATGGGTCAATATTTTTAGTATGTTAATGTTAAACCATCTCGCTTATTCCTTGGTAGTTTGATACGGAGCGGCTTCTGCCATCACCGTTCATCGTTATTGTTCTTAATGGCTGGTCTTAATAATTCTTAATTTCTATTCCTCGTAGTTCATACGTCAAGTGGACGTTTCCACCACGAAAGCAGTTAAACCAAAAACACTTTATGTTTTTTGTTTAACTGCTTTCGTGGTAACGAAACTCTTTATTATGCACACCAAAAATAGAAAAAAAAGAACAGAAAACAAAAGTAAAAGTAAAGTAAAGTAAAAAATACAAGTATAAACATTGACGTTACGATGTTCTGCCGCGTTAGTCCTACGTAGGAACTTGTATTCTAAAATTACTCAGAATTTTGCTGTAGGTCTTCACAAAACAATTGAAAGTCGAACAATCAAATGCCATGTTTTTTTTAAAATTTAGAATGTTATAGTTTTCACATTTAAAAAGTTCCATTCTACTGAACTTTAGGAAAAAGGTTTCATTTTTATTACAAGTGGCCAACGCATTAAAATGGCAATTCTATTTTTAAATCCTTATTACTACAAATTCGATATATTGAGTTTTTGGCGGAACGCGGGAAGAGTCGTGTCGCTCCGTTGTATTTTTTTCCAAAACTAGTGTTTTGTCGAGTGCTTATGCATAAAAATGGTGGTGTTTTATTCATAAAGTGCCGAATCACAAGCGCGAGTGCGGGAAAATGATAAAATGTGGTGAAACATGACTTTTCGTATTGCTTCCAAAACTCCGTCGAAGCTTTATAGTAAAGTCACCACTACTTTACTAAAGCTGGACTTGACTGACACGGACTGTATTTGACCTAGACTGGACTTTAACTATAACTTTGGCTACGAGGACACTTATTTAACTTTTGAAACTTGAAAATATATAAATACTTGACACTGGCAAATGCTAAAATGCGACGCCAAAACCAAAGAAAAAAAATTCGATATTCTATCTGCCTCGATCCAATGCCAATAAGGTCCACCAGCACGCGCGCTATGGCGAGGATATCATCGACCCCTCATGAAGCGACTTAACAGATTTAAATTAAATTCGGAATACCTACAGATTGCTTATATACCCTGGATTAAAATCTAGTTTTTAACACAAAAATCCGTGTGAAACCTCGGGGCGCAGTAAAACTATGTAGTAAGCAATAAGAAAAGATAACGATAATTATTTTATGCAATAATAATGTAGATAATGCATTGTTTCGTAGCAGTTTTATATGTTAGTTTAATTTTAGCTTGACATTAATTTTTAATCGTTGTGTAGTTTATTTTGACATTTTCGTAATTAATAATTGTATCTAGCCAAATTCTATTGTATGTTCATGAAGAACTAAACTGTTGACACTTCCTTAATATTAAGACCTAAATGTAATACAGTTCCACAATAAAATACAATCTGAATCTGAATCTGAATCAATAATTGTGATATAAAGCGTTAACCATGTCACTATGATCGTCGGCGACGACACAAAAACCCGCTTTGCGGCAAAAATGAGTCGGCATTTTCGCCGACTGACTGCCAAGCTGACATTCCGAGTCTAGTCATCACTTCGGTAAAGGTCTAAAAATGTTAACAAAGTAAAGACGACAGGAAAAAATATAAAAGCAATACTTATAAGACGCATCTATTTATGAAAAATAGGATTGCGCTGACAGGTTGATCTTACTGCACGACCACTGGCGCCGCTCGCTCCTATCCTTTAAATACTGAAAACTCACCTTCTGCTGAGTGTCAAGCAGATCCCTCAGGACAGTGAGGAAGGCATCTGGGGTGAGTCTTCTCGCCGCGTACTCCTCCATATAGTAGGCCAGCGCAGGCAGGTCGCTCTGTGGGAGTAGCGACCGAGCCTTCTGCTCCACAGCCACTGATGCTGCTCCGCGTTTCTTACCCCAGCCGCTTATTCTGAGTAAAACTTAATCGTCAAAATATGCTTTCAAACTTTTTGATACTGGCTACTTGATATTTGGAAGCCCGCCAAAAGAAAAAAATAATCTTTTTTCATTCGTAACTAGTGAATTCAAAAGCACCCATTCGACCAAATGGTAATACCTAATCATAGTTAAAATCCATTTCGAGATATTGTAATTGGTAGGTATATTATGTATATTATATACGTAATATATTATAATGTTTTGGACTAAGAAAAACCTTCCTAACTAAGTATGTATCAATATGTATATTATTCTTAATTCACACAATGTAAGTGTAGGAAGTTTTGATTCCACAGGAAAAACAAACAAAATTGTCTTGTGTGTCTAGTTACTTTTGAGTATCTTGATATGTCATGAGAAGCTGGCGCCTATGTAAAATGTATACGTATAAAAAACACAAACTTCTTCCAATGCATACCACTTATGAGCTACCAGCCAGTCAGTCAGTCACTACCCATTGCCTCCCATAAATAATACTGGTTACTAATGTAGTTTTTTTTTTTTTTTTTATTGGTTGACAGACCGGGTGTTTGACCACAGCTCACCTGATGTTAAGTGACGGTGTGGTCGAAGATGGTAAAGCACACCTAGCCTGGAATGGAACTGGCTGTCAAGTGAGGCTGCCGGAACACACCGTTAGATGCTTGGCGGCAGATTTTCAACTTGAGGGTGGTAGCTAGCCAGCCGAGTACTAGAAAGCCACCATGCTATGGTTTCCTCACGATGTTTTCCTTCACCGGCAGCTCAAGCTTATTTGTTGGGGTTTGAATCCACGCCCTTCGGCATGCGAACCTACCGCGCTAACCACTGAGCTATCATTGATGATGTATAAAATGGTGCAAGTACCTTGGAACAGGCGCCTCTCGCTGCTGCTCTCCGCCTCCGTACGCCGTACACGCGTGAGGAACCTTGCCCACATCCTTCACGAGTAGCGACATCCTTTTGTGATACTTCAGTTGTGCCACCGCTTCGTCATGTGTCACCTCCAGAAACGACTGGCCGTTCACTTCTAGGATTTGATCGCCAACCTACCACAGATATTTAATCGAATGGAACAAGTGCCAAATAATTATGACCTAGTCAATCGATTTCAATATTGCATGAAATCATAGTTACTTACCTAAATACATACTTATTTACCCACAACTGTACCAAATATTTAAAAAAAATGACTATTGTGTACAGTTTTATAGTCTCTTTTGCGTAGATGTTGTAGGATATTAGATGTGTTGTACTATCTAGTCTTCACTGGAGAGCTATAAATTAACCGTCGCACCTTCCCGCGGGCGCCGCCACCAATATCGGAATGATATACAGTTCTTATATTTAAAAGACTTCCATAAATTGCGAATGAGTACTAGGATGAGGTAATAAATATGTTTTACGGAATTTGAAATGACATTTATATGATACTACAAACCACAGTAAAATATTTTACAATACAATTATGCTAGTTCTCTGTGCTATTTAATTAATAAATAATAATTAATGTAATACGAAATTTAATGTTGTTCAATATACTTCAATTAAAAACATAATTATTATCGTTATACCATTTAAATAATCGATTTCTGAAATTTAGTAACTTAAATGGCAAATAAATAAAGAGCCCGTAATTGATTAACATTTTTAGACACTGTACCTCTTATTGTGGGATCAATTAAAAAATTGCGCAAAAATTCCCATTTTACACTAAACTAAATGTACGCAGACTTTCTTCCCTGTTTAGCCTGAAGTTGAACTCGTTCGTGTAACAAATTTTACTCTATGCAGGTATAATAAAATATTGACGGTACGGTGTGGAGTATCCTTGATACGATTCTAATATAATCAGATCGATGAAAGTTATAGTTAGATACTGCATGTATACCTAATGACTCAAAGAGAACGTTTACACGCGATACACGTTTACTATAAGCTTTGTTTGATCTATGTCGAAAAAAGATCGAAAGGATGCAGAATGCATGCCAAATTCTGAGTAATAAAAGTAGTCCTTACCATGAGTCCAGCTCTGTCTGCAACGGAATCCTTATCAACTCCTGTGATATAGATGCCCAGGTTATACTCCAATCCGCCCCTTATCATTAACCCCAGCGACTGACCTGGTTCTATACATAGATCCACCTGTACGATACAAATCAAACTTTAGTAGGTAAATAAAATAATGAATGAATGAAAATAGATATAACAATCACAGATTTTAGGTATGGTAGATGGTAGAACAGGGAACTTCTTAAGAACAACTTCTGTCTAATTTAGAAAACGACAATAGTTCCATTACTTTTAAAAATGAATAAAAGTTACATAACAAGAAGATACTGTTAAGATGAACATAGTCTTAATAAAATCAATCTTAGCTAAAAGTAGTCCGAAAAATACTTAAACATATACCTACTATATTTTGTAAGTATTTAACGATAACAAAAATCATACCACAATTACGAGTACTACAGTGTAAAATTATAACTACAATAACACATAATCGGTCCATTCAAACTCGCATTGACGTTGTACCTACACGTAATCAAAGTTCATAAATCAGCCATTCCAGGAGACAGCTATATCCAACGCTATATTGATGTCATGACATCAAACCAAAGGACGCTATTACCCGTTCCATAACAACCTCTAATGGCACACATTACTGACCGATAGACTGCGATTAGCATACCACGATCCAATTCAACCCCATATCACTAGCAACGTGCACAAAGTATTTATGACCGAGAAATTGAACGTAAAAATTTATTGCGACATAAAGTCATTTCCCATTTCGCCGGTTACGGCAGCAGTGTGACCGATTCACCTCGGGTATCATAATATTGTGCTTATAAAAATACTGCGCTTATAAGCAAAAGGTATTCAATCGAGGGAGCGGACACAAAAGCCTTTTGATGTTTTCAGCTATCGATTTTGTCTTTCAATTGTACCGAATAGGGTGGATCGGCGTTTTATATCCGTTGTAGACGTCCCAGTCTGTCCTGTAGATATTTGCTGAATGGGTTTGTTAAGGTAGTAAAGATATTCGTAACTAACTTACATTATGTATTTGCTCACGCCAGCTTGGACAACAAGACCTTTATTGCTAAAGCTGATTTTTAGACGAGATAGTATAATTGAATCGTCTCAAGGTAAGCTCAGTCATTCATTTACGTTTCATTCACCTATGACTTAATAATCTACTCCTCATCCCTCTTTTAATCTATAAACCATGTTTTATATTAAAATTAATCTATTTGGGTAGTACCTATCCATTAGATTATTGTAGATATTAGATATTTATTTATGATTTCATGACATATACTCTTCTCTCTTTCTCTTGCTTTTACTCACAAACAACACTATACACGATTTACAGATTATAGATGTTTAACAGATGTTTCATTACCCTCCGTATAGAGCGGTCCTTGCTAGCAGAACGCACAGGGCGGTTGGTGGGTGGCGAGGCTGGTCTCCCGTACCGGTCCATCCAGGAGCAGGTGGGGCGCCCGACCAGTGCACCTGCCGTTCGCACCGACATCGTCAGCTGCCGGCACGACTTCAGCATCTATCAGAAAACGATACGTCATCAATTATAGTACTTTTTTAAAGAGATGCAAACGAGACGTTTTTCTGCTGGTAAAAGAATAAAAGCAGTATTTAGAATTGTAAACATAAAAATCCGGAATCGCAATCGTCCACTCATTGCTTTTAGACATTCGAAAGCAGTTTAATTTGCTTTATAATTTCGATAGCTAAAGTGGGAATACAGGGATAAAAGTAGCCTGTGCCACCCGGAGATAGAGTAGCTTCCCAACGGTAAAAGAATTTTTGAAATCGGTCTAGTAGTTTCAGAGCCTATTCATTACAAACAAACGAACAAACAAAAAATCAAATCTTTCCTCTTTATAATAGTATAGATGATTATGCAAGTTGCTATGAAAGCTCATCTTCTATTATAGTTCACCCACTACTTTACCCATGCCATGAACAAAAAGATAAGGTTGTCAACTTGCTAGTTTTTCAATCTAGTATCAGATATATTATGTATATATTGTATCTCTGTAGGAGTGTAAAAAAACTTTAGTTTTATTTTTACTTTAGAATATTTTATGCAGTGTAGGAACCGCAACAGAACAAGCCTAGCTCAATAAACAAACGTCCATGGTCATCCGATACAAAAAAAAAGGTCAAAGATCGCAGCGACCAGCGACCAGCGGCTGGTCCTCGCCTCAGGGGATCCCAGAGCTAGCGCCTACTTGTCTCAAAAGTCGAGCATTGTAATACAACAGTGCAACGCAGCCAGCGTCCTGGAGTAATTGTTGTAGGGTATATTCTATTCAAAATTTTGCTATTATTATCATAATTGTTGTATGAAACTAAAGAATTTTTAAAACATTATAGTAACTTTTAGACATGTAATTGAATAAATTTAAAGCTAAACTAGTAAAATTATGTTACGAAACTTAACAATGTTGCTAGTACATACGAGTAGAAAACGGAATGAAAGTTCCAATCTAATAGACAATTTTGATGTCACGAAAATGTAAACATCGTATTTAATATTTCTGCACGAATAACTGTAGCAACTAAACCTACTCAACATGCGTAAAGTACCAACTTCCCAAGCTTTTATTCAAATGGTGTATACCAGTAATTGTATTCTGTTTACGCGAGGCCTACATCCTTTTATCACGCATTCGCGAATAATGTCTACTATGTAATAAAATAAACATAATCCTAATTTTCTCCCATTGCCGTCCCCTATTGTGACCCTCGTCCTGAGAGTAATACAATCTTATCAGAAGCAATTGGGCGTTCGTCCTTCCCGTATGATACAGGAAGTAGCCGAAATGTTCTTTTGTAGACCAAGTTTACGTGCCCCAAGGAATTCTGTGATGTTGATAAGACTTCCTGCAAATTGTTAAACCTGCTCTCAGGTGATACGGACCCTGCTCACTGGAATTATAGGTCTCTTGTCCCTGGGGATATTTTCTAGGGATTTATGTCAAGAATATAATACAAAGTGAAATGGGAAACATTGTGTTCATCAAAGTAAGAAATAGACTGACAGTAAGCTTCAAAATCCGTGGAGTTACGAAAGGATCAGTACCTATAACGAATTCTATGGATATCCATAAAAAAGAACTCAAAACGAAGATGTGTGTGCAAAACGGCCAATCAACCCGAGTTAATGGTATTGACGACTATATTCGTTTTTAATTATTTAAAAAGAACAAAAAATACCCTGGAAATGTTACATGTTACATAAAACTAATTTACACTCCGAACATTTTATTTCAATGCAGCATGTTGTGATACGTGTTGCATACATGCAAAGTTCTTTCTAGTTAAGTAAATGTCAGGAAGCAACATCGTAAATCACGTTATATCGCTGACTAGGAAGGAAAGGAAAGCCAACGTCTGACTAAAATAGTGCTGTTTACATATTATATTACCTGTTTTTCTATATTTCTGTCCTCCGCGTGTCACAGGATTATTTCGAACATATTTTATGTAGGTCACACATTTCGCCGCTAGTAGGAAGCACATTTTTCAGATGCCGGGTATTTTATATCAGATCGAGACCAATAAAGTCTGCCGACATCTGAAATATTATATGTCTGGATATTGTTGACGGAGTCTAGAAGGTTGTAGGAAACTAGAATAATAGTGTGTAGTCTGAATGCTTATGATATGCTTTTACAATAATTGTAATTAATAATTTTTGTAGTAATATTTTCAATGCGAAATTAATTGGCTTCCTGCCTATTTTTTACTTTTTATCCTCCTTCTCACGAATAAACAATACGAATTGTCTGTTCAGCCGAACAGATAACTTGACGAAATTTTATACGATCGTAGTGTCCATAGCAGGCATAATGTTATTGAATACATTTACATATTTAACAAATTTATCCAAAAAAAAAGTGATACACTGAAAAATTATATGTAGATAAACATGAATTTTAACCAACTGATGGGCACTCAAACCTGTCCTGCTATACTATGGTTTCCACACGGGATTTTCCTTAGCTGACATTTGAGCTTTGAGTGTCATTGAAACCCATATCCGAAGCAATTCGAACCCCACAACCACCAAGGTTTTTTATTCTAGTTATTACAAATACAAATACAAATACAAATACAAATCATTTATTAATAACACCAAAGTTACAGGTCATATTTCCATTCATATTTAAAAATTATTATCAAAATCATTACATATGTTAAAACAATGAAAATGAAAATGTCAATAACGTAATATGTCACGTATAAAATGTCAATAAAATTATGTCAATATAATTAAATGTCCATAAAAACAAAAATATTATAATGACTTACTAGTAATTCAATAATTTCTTAGTTTTAAATAATCGTCAAAGTCATAGAACAAGGTCTCTTGAAGCCAAGATCTTAGTTTGCTTCTGAAACGCGCGATGGAAGGTGCATCCCGGATGGAAGCGGGTACGCGATTGTAGACCGCGGGCCCCAGAATGTATACCGACCTCTCCGACTTGACGAGCCGATGCGACGGCGTTACTAGTTGGTCTTTCTTTTTATTACTGCGAAGATCCAACGTGCTGTGGACGCCCCGGCGTTGAAATTTATCTATGTTTGTATGCGTGTACAGGGCTACCTGGTAAACGAACTCACACGGTAAAGGCAGAATCTGTAGCTCCTTAAACAGATCCACGCAAGAGACGTCGTCTTGAACCCCGCATATGGCACGAATAGCTCGCTTCTGCATAACAAAGGCTCTATTACGATCGGCAGCGCGGCCCCACAGCTCCAACCCGTACGTGATGTTACTGTGGACGGTCGCGAAGTAGCAGGAGCGCACTACACTGCGGGCAACGGTGCTCGCGAGCCGCCGGAGCGCAAAGCACGAGCGGCTCAGCTTCCCGCACAGCTCGTCTATGTGCGTCTCCCAGGTCAACGCGCCGTCGATATGGAAACCTATACCTATATTATATCGCCCTACGCAATGCTCTACTTATAATTGGCTCCAATACAAACTCTGATCAAAGAAAATGAAACTTTGTGTAGACCTTCCAACTTTCACATTGTTCGTGTAATAAATGAGCTGTAACATCGGAGAAAAGTTTGTTTTGCTCAAGACCTATACCAGAATTATTCATTATCATAA
Source organism: Biston betularia (assembly GCA_905404145.2). Classification (NCBI taxonomy): domain Eukaryota; kingdom Metazoa; phylum Arthropoda; class Insecta; order Lepidoptera; family Geometridae; genus Biston; species Biston betularia. The sequence goes on from FR989863.1 coordinate 5,020,209, forward strand.
ATAGCTATCAGTTGTAGCTATATAATTACTGAATAGTAATTATTAGCTAATTCAGTCAACTTATTAATTGAAAAATAGTTTAGGTAGATAATATTAAAAACTTTAAAGTAGGTAATGTAATTGTCCGTGACCATTAATGCAATCCAGAATATACAGTGGCAGGGCAAAATCTAGGGCATCACTGCAATAGCGCTCGTAATTGACATTCAAGTCTTTTTATTTTCTGTTTCAAGTTTTATAAAAAGAATCGTTATGTGTTCAAGTAACGATACAGATGTGAGTTTCTTTATTCCACCATAATCTTTACATGCCTAAACAGATTTGGATGTATGGATTATAATGATACCCCAGTATTGTTATAATACTTACCAAGACAGACAGACACATAACAAACATCTATAATTATTACACAAATGTTTTTTCTGTGTCGGAATAGAACCCACGCCCCTCAGCTCTTGAAGCAGAGCTACTACCAAATAAAATAAAGACAGTCGACTTTATCAACTGGAACACAGCAATGTTTATACAATACTACAACTTGCCGGCCTAACATCTGGTATTGCGGTGGCACCTGCCCAGGCAACCTTCTACAAAAAAAACATCTATAACCGAGTAAAAAATTAGGTACCTATAAATATGCTTGCAATGAATTTTCCTGCTACACCAATCGTGAAAATGTAGCACGAAAGCTCAAATAAAATATTAACCACACTAATAAGTTAACTGGATCGTGCTTTTTATTTTTTATGGCAAATACAAAATTCCATGTTATGGCTAAACTGCATAAAGAAAGGTAGCTGCTATTAACCTTCCAACAAAAAAATAACGTAAAAGGAAAAGTACGGTCCGACTTGTTGGGTATAACGCGAGCCAGTCACGAAACTCAGGACTATCGACCTTCTAATACTCTAGTGGTTTTCATTATATTTATATAAGTACCTTAGCTATAGCTTTAGTGCAGATTTTATTTTAAGTGGATAATAGTAAATAGTCAGCACTCGCGATTTCATCTATTTAATAAGATTAAAACGTATGCAAGTTATAAACTATCTCCGCACAAAATACATTTAACCGCTACAGAGTTAAATAGGTTTTTTTTGCATTGGGATACATATAAGTGCACTCGAATGGATCTAAACGAAATAACATTTTTCACCAAGTATTGCTATATTAACGTAGCTGAGGTTTACGCGTCGGTGGCATTCGTAGCGCTTTATACAAGTTCATGTTGGTGAACGAAGCCCGGAAATAGAAATGTCTCCCTCACGTGTCCGCTTGTCATTTCCAAACGTGCAAGTCAATAGAAACGGGAGGAAATTAGCCTGTTGTACCTTAGCTATACGATTTTCAAGGAAACATTTGACTCGGCTAAATCGATAAAAAATATAGAGCACATTGGGCAGACCACGGACCGGCAAGCGCAGCGTAGGACGTCCACCCACAAGGTGGACAGACGACCTAGTAAAGACCGCAGGAACGCGCTGGATGCGAGCCGCTTCCAACCGGTCTTTATGGAAGTCAATGGGGGAGGCCTATGTCCAGCAGTGGACGTCCTACGGCTGAAATGATGATGATGATGATGATGACATTGGGCAGGCTTTTCGTAGAAGAAGCTGTCTACACTCGATATCATGATGAGACACAGATACGCTTCTCTGCTTTATTGGATTTTTATCGACTAATTCTAATCATTAAACTAATTAATATCTTAATGTTCTGTGACTCAGCAGTAGCGTACGTAAATTAGTTTTTTTAAATCTCTATTTTAAATGTATCACTTACCTACCTACGAGACTCCTACGCTCAAAATTAGATACGTAAACATAATGGAAATAATTTATTTTCATGAAACGTGACTTCGTAATTTGTTTTGCTTATACAAATGGAAGCTTCCATAAATGGAGCTAATATTTACAAAACATTCTTGTTTTTATTTTCCTTGAATATCTTACGAGGGCTTAAAATAGATGGATGTAATTGAAAGCCTCAATTTAGCAGACTTTCAAGTAGAGGGACTATTTTGGGCGTGTTTTGGCAGCAGGAGGCGACAAACAAACTGCTTAATGGTTTCTCGGGCGATTTAACTGGCTAGTGGTGGGTTTGGCGCGAGGTAAGGCGCTTTCGAATAATTTGGCTAACGGAGCGGTCACTGTGACGAAGGCAACAGGTTTACAATACATATTAAACAGTCGTAATATCACTCTGAGCTTATTACCATTGCGATGCTGCTGAATTTTATTTATCACACTAAATCATGGGATATTTGTTTGTAATGGTCTAACTATTCTTATAAGCAGTTTTTGCACAGGATTAGAAATATATTGAATTATAAGTTCCTTGGTGAAGGAAAACATAGCATGGAAACCTCTGCCCGTAGAATTCGCCGCCCCGTATCGGACTAATGTAGAATATAGGCCAATCATCCTTCGAAAGTGGATTCTTAAAGATATGCAAACTGGCTTTGTAATTATTTTAAGTGGGCTACCTACTTTGAAGAGAATTGATATAGGTTTTGCTTTTGAATAGGGTGGGGCGCCTTAGATCCTATAAGGAATTTAATCATATCACCGTGACGTCTGACGTCACCGTCAAGAATGTCTATAATGGTAAATAGCGCTTGAAATTTATATATTTATCTAAATGAACATCAAATGATGTTCGTTGGTCGTAACTTGAGAACGGCCAATTTAGCTGATTTTTTTCAAATACGTCAAATAAAATCCATATAGCTGCGAGATTGAAAGGCGAGCGCTACCGCACCGAGTACGAAGTACCGGACATTCAGCTACTTTGTCATTTAAAAGTTTTTTTCTCTTATAAAATCGAGGCCGCCTTCACGGAAAAGAAAAAGGTTGGTATCATCTTTGCATTACAGCGAAAATTTTATTTAACTTTACAAAAACGGTCTTTTTGTTTTTACTAATTCATTTCAAACCACTTCATGGTAGATTAGTTAAACATTAATTAAACATTATGGGTACCTTGAGTGCATCTTCGTGTGAGATGCCAGAGAAGGGCGTTCCGTTGACTTGAAGGATGGAATCCCCGGGGCGAAGACCAGCTCGCTCCGCCACAGACCCTTCCTCCACGCGCGATATGTACACGCCTACACCTGCGGAAATGTCACATACAAAATATAAATTGCTCATGATTTCGGACACTATAACTGCCACTATCACAAGAATTGTTGTTGTCGAAAATATCTAAGAGTAACAATTCTGTAGGTGTTTTCTATCTATGTTTAATATCTAATGTATATGTCTATCTATCTAAATATACTTCGCTTTAATAGTTGATTGACTTCCAAACCACGAAACTCAAATAAAAAACTATGAAAACTGGGACAATATACAAGCTGTGTCATAGCCAATTGAAAAAAAATAAAAACGCGATGACTTCCAGCCTTGTAGCGGTTGAGAAAGCACCGGAAAATTCAAAATTAAAATAATGCCTCACAAACAGGAAAATCCAATTTAAAAATTCAGCCTGTAATCGGGTGACATGTCGCATTTTCAGTTTTTGTTCATTCACGTGAGGCTTATTATGGCACGCGTGTGTTAAGTATGAACAATAAATAGCCACGTATTTTTTGTATGTTGCACACAGTCTTATTTTAGCTTAAGCTCGCTGAATTTTTCCACTTTACAAATACTTCCTTTTTAGTTTTTGGCGTCGCAACTTGTGCATTTGGCAATGTCAAGTAGCTCAATATTTTCATGAATTTTAAGATCAATCAAGTAGGTACAAAATAAATACAAAATAATTCAAGATCGAGTCCGGTCATGCCCTAGTAAAGTAACTTTACTACAACCTTCGGCGGAATTTTGGAAGCAACATGTAAAAATCATGTTTCACCATATACTCGTATTATGTATGCATCACTTTCTACAGTCACGCACGTAATTTGGCACATTATTAATAAAACACCACTAAATTAAAAACAAGCACTCGGAAAACACAAGTTTTGGAAAATAATAAAATGCAGCGACATGAACCGTTCCCGCCAAAAAATCATTTATGTTTATATTTGTCTACGTTTAGTCCTTGCATCCAGCCAGTAGCTATCACGTAAGCGGTAGGCGGGTATAAAGCTGTGTTGATTTATATTAAGATGGCTGGGATTTAGAAAAATCTGCCATTCATTTTAAAAATAGAAGAATTAATGAGGTTTAATTCCCAATAGCTGTAAAGTGAGTCAAAACGCTGGCGTTTGTCTGACACATTCAAAAGACACATTTATTGGACACTACGTTAATTGTTCATTAACATTACCAGCATACTAAATATCTGACCGTAAAATACATAGGATTATATCGATTTGCGAAATAACTTTCATTTGGATTTCAATGTATAAAAAATTTAACAACAATGATTTTTTGTTATTGTTGACAAGCTAAGTATTTGACCACAGCTCACTTTATTAACCTCGACGTTTCAGCTATGTTGCAATTATAGTCGTGGTCACGTGACTAACAACAACTAAGTCAACGTGACCTGGCTATTGCGACATGGCCGAAACATCGAGGCAAAAAACCAAAACTAATTTTGTGTGCGAATAAGACCCGGTGATAAACATAATTATGTGTTCAAGTCGTGAAAGTTTACAAATTATATTATAACATAATAAATCTTTGACATTTTGAATTTAACTTAATATTATGATTTATTTTTACATGCTAATTTTATTCATCTGTATGGCATATAACTACGGAGTAATGATAAATTATTGTATTGTTGAAAACTGCACGAAACTTTTTTCACAAATTGTCATTTCATTCTCTTTGATATATTGTTATCTCAAAACATCCCCGAGTTAACGCTTAGGTCGTGTTGACCCCTGGTACTATTTATATAGTACGCGTACAACGGCCGGCAATCGATACTAGCTGCGGTCGACGACTGCTTATTAGAGTATTCGATTACGCTTAACAAGGCCAATATTGGGTACATCTACTTCTGATACCATTAGATACATACACCCAGATAAATAAGCAATAGAATATGTAAACTGAGATATTTAATGTAGAATAACAACAAAGCTCTCCTTATAAAGTCAGCAGCTTAAACTTCCGCGCTTGTTGCAGGCGGTTTACGGTAACGGTGCAAATGATGGCTATCATCTGCAAAGTAATCGGCATCTATTCATTTGACGTACTCCACGTAGTATCCACTCAGCTGTCATACTCTCACCTGCTTCCTTGCCGCCCTTGACGCAGATGCCGAACCCATGCGAGTCATTGGGATCTCGACTCATGGTAACGGTGCGAGTGATGGGCTCCATCGGCGGCGGCGGCGCGCCCCCAGACGAGTACGGCCGCTCGCGTTCGCCGCCGCGGTATATCGCCTGTTACACAATAATAAACTCTATTTAGATAGTAGTTTGCATTTTTAGTACCTACCATATAAATATTACATGTACAAATTATAAATACGAAGTAATGTATACAAGTGTGTATAGTGTGATGTTAGTTCACGATTGTAGAGTATCAACAGAAAAAAGCTTATACAGATTTTTTTACTGAGAACTAATTAGTAATTATGTTGGAATAGTTCAGTAGATGGACAAGAAAAAAGAGAACAGGATGTTTTGGAATAATTTTGGATAAAAATTATAATTATGTTTAGAAACGTGGATAAACAGATATGTCTGGAATATAGACTTTCATTTACCGAAGATTTGGGATCGATATATTTAATGTGGAAACAATTTTGTCTGAATTCGGATGCTTTTCTGTGAGAGACAGACCTTAAATACTACGTTCGCATAATTGTTTATGAATAACAAGACAAGAATTTCAATCTCTGAATACTACTGCATTTAAATGCTTCGGCTTGTTGGAACGGACTAAGTAAGCTACAAGGTGAACTTTAGAAATTGATTGAAAAACTTTTAAAAAATATTTTGATATTAAAGGCATGGGAAATTGTGAGGATAAAATCTTTAATCTTCCCCGGTCCAACTAAAAAATATTTACGGTCATATTTAAAAGACTTATTGATCATTACATCTGAAACTCCCCGTGCAAATTATCTAAAAAGAAAACGAAAAACATACACCCATAAACTGCAGTAGAGAACACAAAATCAAAGCCATGTTTCACCGATTTCCAAGCGAAGTTTAATCAACACTGTTGAACTATTGAATAACAAGCACTTGATTAAACACTGACCGTGACCATAACGCGGGGTATAGAAGCAGAGGTCTGCGGTCAGCGCGGGGCCAGCGCCCGCACTGCCTTATTACCGTTACCCTATAAATTCCACTTACACGCTAACTTTAAATCCATCCAAGTTACCCACGTTGTGTAATTAATTTTCACTGTATTGTTTATGACTCACTACTCATTTTATGCTAGTGGTGTTACTAGCACCTCGAATTCCTCAAATAGTTCCGCGCTTAGTTTTCTCGTCTATATATACACGTCACATAACATTGCAAACCTTTATGTTTAAAATAATATTACTAACATTCTGATAAGTATTAAAAAAAGAAAACAGATTGCAATTCGAGAGCGCCTATGAGTCTTTAAAAGAATTGTATTCTCTGAAATTACGCGGAGTGTTCGATTCATAAGCAATATAAAATGCGAGCTCTCTTCCGCGTAAACATTGTTTCTCGAAGCGAACGTTTAGCATATCAAAGAAGCAATAAAGTGCGGGCCGCCCCGCTGTCTGCCGCCCGACTCGTCCGGCCGCCCGCCGCAGTCCCTGGGCGCTACATCACTTAAAACTCTCAAGTAGTAATAATATTTTCTACAGATCTACTTTGCGCCCATTTGGAAAATTGATCTAGTAAAGGTTATTCATTCTATTTTTGAATGTATTGTCATCGTGCTTCGATCAAAGAAACGATAATTTAAAAAAAAAGAAGGTTTGGTTTTGTTAGATTTTTGAAAACAATATTTAGATTACAATAAAAACTTACTCGCTAATATTACAGTCACTTTTATGTTATTTTAAAACCAATAGACACAAAACAGGCGAAAATTTGTACAGGTAGGAATATTGATATGTAGTACCTACATATATTGATATGATCCCAATGCTGGAATTTATTTTAGGTACATGTGAAGTTGATCAACAAGTGTTAAAGAGCAGGTAATCACTCAAACAAGTCCCGGATAACTGAACTGACAGCTTGTGAGAACTTGGTAGTTTATGAACCTAATGTTGTGCCAATTCAGCGATTAATTTAGGCACAAACTTGTATTTAGTTATTTTCCAAATATTTGTTTAGTTATCTGATCAAAAAATACTTGAATGGGTCAATAGGCCGGAATTAATCAAATGACCTCTTCATTCAGAGATGAAGGAGGATTAATCAAATGACGCATGCGAGGGTTGTTACCTCATTGTTCTCAGCGGAATCCAATTTGAAACCGTTGCAAGACACTCCACGACACTGAAACTCACTCCGCGTAAGCACATAACGTAGACTTGTAATTCTCTCTAAGCTTTCATTGTAGCTAGTTTTTCTTGAAATTAGTATTAATATTACGACCGTCGCAAATACATAGTCGCACTAAATTCAGCTCAGGACTGAATAATTTTTCATAGCTGGAAGTATTCACAGCTGGTCACTACTAAAATTATTGATGAAACGCAACCGTGAAATCGTAAAGGTTAAAATAAACGGGAATAATAAACCAAACACGTTAGCCGCAAAATAATATTTCCTGTCGCAATGAAACTTTATTTAATTGGGTCAAATAAACGCTTCGCTCTCTGCTGCAAAATAGCGTCGTAAGTTTGCGGAACGCAGTTTGAAATTCAAATTATTTTATGGCAGGACATTAAGGAAAATAATGCGGTTAATATGGCGAGCCCGTGTCTGTGACTGACGATAACAGTGACGACTGTAGGTACTGTGTGACCATGACACGTCATTTGATGGGCTTGGTGTGGACACGCCTTAGAAGCTTTAATTGTGGACGGAATATTAACTTAACAAGCCCATATTCCGTGACTTATGACCACTCATTTGACACTTGTTATCGAATAAAAGAACTCGTTATATAGATTAAGCAAAGAAGTTATTATACATCGCAAATTAAGATATATGAGATATTATTTATACAATATTATTAGACACAAAACAAGTAAATGATATAAAAAAAACTCAAAATGAACTTCCGCAAAGTAACGCCTGAATCAATCAATTATACAATTTTGTTCTCGGTGGGAATCGAATTCACGCTATACAACTCCGGAAACAGAGCTACTACCAAATGAGATAATGTAGAATTGTAGATCTACAAAGTAAACCTACATTTATTTCATGGAGTGGGTATGTCCATGTCCATACTATTGGTGTCTAAATGGACGCCGCTGTGGTCATGAATAAAGTAGTAGTATCGACTGGCGCGGCCGGCGGCTGGCCTCGCCCAGGAATAATTTACAAACAAGTATGACACTCCCCTCCTCCCCCATGTTTCACTACAATTATGCTATTTTTAGACCTAGGTTCTCATCATGACAGTCTATTGGTTAGATTTTTCTGACCTCCGACCGACTGGATCATGTAATAACTGTTGTGACTTAAAAGTAAACCTAATTTTAGAAGTAAATATGTCGCGGAATATATTTATATACTTAATAATTCAGGATTAAGTGTAATAAGAAAATAATAAGAAATTTTCAATCTTTTCAATGCTTCATGACTGGAAAGGCGAAAGTTCGATTACTAGGACAAACATTTATGTGACAAAAATATACATATGTCTGGATATGTATAAAATATTCTATCAGTTGTCTGGTCTCTTAGAACGAGCTTTTTTAGTTTTTTGGGCTAGTTGGCACCATTTGTAAAAGTCTTTAAAACTAAAAGGGTCGGGTTTGGTCGATTCAAATTCATACATGGTTATGAGCTTACATGGTGCGTAGTACTGCTAGGACTGCTGGCAGGTGAATGTCGCCGGGCAGGCAGTGCGGCGGGCAAAGAGGGCGGCGGATGTGACGGCGGCAGTGCTTTTCCTAGCGCCGCAGCACCGCCTTGCCCGAATAGCCGCAGCACCTGCTCCGGCGAGATCGGCCGTTTTTTGCCGTTGCTCGCGCTCAAGTGATTTGTACTGTTTCTTAAACTCGTTGCTCCCGCTGCAAAGACAATTTACACTGAAACTTTGTCAACGACTAATCAAATATTACAAAAATTAAACTATACTCATAAATTTGTACATCTGCTCATGAAAGGAATGATGTTCAATTTTTTCCGAGACAACTTTTCCTAGGCTTGGATCTGTGAGCAAATCTATTAAAAACAAACATAACAAAAAACCACATTGAATGCATATTAATACTATATATTAGGTAGTATTTTGCTCTCGCGTCACGTCAACCAGGTACTGAGACGATTTTTTGTAAATAACACGATATGGGTCATATGTCTCAACCTTAAACGGTTACCTGCACTATTAGCAATAGTAGTGGAGCCAAGGTAGGGCGTCCGGGAGAGCTTGCCCGAGTAGTGGTGCGAGTACGAGTGGTGGCCGTGCGAGGAGGCCGGCCGCTCCACGATGGTATAAGAGGTGCCGGGCGGCGAGTAGTAAACGCCGCCCCGCGCCCGCGCGCGCGCGTCTTCCGCCTCGTAGCTCTGTCGGTTGTCCTGCAACCATTGCACACTTCGAACAAACCGATTCTTCTTTATGCTTGTTTTTACAATCACGCTGAATGCTGACCGTCAAGACACGTAACGTTGACTATGGGCTCGCGTAACATTAAAATTATCGCTGACAACGAAACGCTCTCCTGATGGTAACAGATAACGCTTGTCCTGCGTGGTACTGATAACTTTGAGCAACGAAACAAAATCCAGGGTTCATCACTTTGAGACATTTGATGTTGTCTCAATGACCCTGCAATTTCACTAGCTACAGTACTCTTTAAATCAGCATACAATTATGTTTAAGCACACCTGCTTGGCGACAGAATGTCTGGTACAAAAAAAATAAAAATAAAAACGTGTTTAGCCTGTTCAACACTGATGCGGTCTACGCCATCGGCCATGGACGAGGGTGCAAATGTAGCCGAGAATCGTGTTCAAAAGGGATAGGATTTTCTGTTTGTTGCTTTATTCGCCGTCAACGTCGCGATACTTGGAGGAAGTGTGAGTTAAGCTAAATGCATTTTAGGCCGTCACGTCGAGAACCTGGAGTAGGCTTTATTTAGATATGAGTGTGTACCTGCTGCGAGCGTGAGTGGCGAGCTAGGTGGTGCGGCGGGTGCTGCGGGGTGGCCGAGCGCGTCCAGCCGTAGCCCTGGTTGTAGGGCGGAGGCCAGCGTGCACCAAACTCCGCCAGCTCCGAGCCCTCGCCCGCCTCCCCCGACCTCATGCCGGGGGTCACAGCCCGTTCTACACAAAAACAAGCAAATCAAAGAGATATTATAGAAAGAACGAAACACTTTATACGTAAACGGTAGAAACATGTATGGAAAGTGGGACAGCAGCTCCTCGATAGCAGCGATTATGTACGTACTATATATACATTTATACACGTAATTTTTGCAAATTTCTATGTTCTCTCAATATTGTTTTATAAACAATTTCTAACACAGAGTTAAACTACTAAATGGCTGCCACGATTTTAATTAATTATGTCGTTAGATTAGTCTTATTGCACGAGCGTCACATGGCATATTGATGCCGTAGTCGGATTATAGTTTTTAAACTTTTTAGCTTGTTATTTTGTGTGTTCATATAATCTACATTTTTTGAAAAATAAAACATTATCTAATCTTTATCTTAATGTATTAAAATGGCTGTAAACAAGTATCATTACTCTAGGTAACTTAGTAACAACTTAGAGAATGGGATGAAATACATTAGAGTCATCGTCAATAAATATATTTTTTTATAAAAATGACGAAAAAGGTGAATGTCGCATTAATACTTATTACTAAATTAAATATTAAAGCTAAGTTCGTCTGACTCCGAGCTATTTGGTCAGACAGTAGTACATATACGACGACGAATATAGTTACATGTAATCCGTGTAAATGCAGAAAGTTGCCAGTAAAATCTATTTGAGACGAGCTAGTTCGCTATAAAAGCTTGATTAAACGAATACAAACTTCCAACGAACAACCTAAATTCAATCGGAGCGATTGATTTCCACTCGAATTTATCGTTTGAACATCAAACATAAGTCCTTAAATAAAATATCAAAAAAAAAACCTGCAAAATGGCAACAGTTCAACAAGTTGTAAATGATGTAATGCGAGTTTTAGAAACTTTCAACTAAAGAGAAAAGGAAGGCACATCGTAACACCTGGGCGAGGTCCAATTTACGGAAACACTTAGTGCCGCATAAAATCCAGGATAAGGAGCGCCAAACGCACTACCACTTTATAAAGAAAAAAAATTAACTGATATAAAATCACTGAACATACATATTATGTACGTTCAGTGATTTTAAGAAAAAATTTGAAGGAAAACATCGTGAGAAACCCATAGCACCACCTGATGTTAAGTGATGGTGTGGTCGAAGATGGTAAATCACACTTAGCCTGGAATAGAACTGGCTCTCAAGTGAGGCTGCCGCAAGACACCGTTAGGTGCTTGACGGAAGATTTCCAACTTGAGGATGGTAGCTAGCCATCCGAGTACTAGAAAATACCCTACCACCATGCTATTTAATGTTTCCTTTGGGATTTGAACCTACGACCTTGTTAACCGACCGCGCTGATCAATGAGCTATCATCTCTACAAATCATTAAATGCATCTTCATTGCGCGTAGTATGAGTATCATACCGTCACCTGAGTATGAGTGTGCGTGACGGTGCAAGTAGAAAGAAAATGTATAGAAAGTCGCAGAAGTTTACTAATAGGTACGTACTATTAATTTATCGTACGTACTATCAATATGACTCATAGATCTGCTCTGTATTAATTGCATCGCGTCGAGTCGTAGGTAAATTGCCAACGTCTGCTTACTACATCTGTAAGCACATCGGCACTTACCAACTGACAATTTTCTCGTAGCTAAACGTAGACATGAACGTGCCAAATAACATAATAAAGGACCAAAACTTTCTCCAACCATACCGATATATTAAGGGAAATTAGCAAAAAGGCTTTTAAGTTAGACACAGTAAATTGTCTTTTCGAACACGAAGCTTTTACTTGAATGGTGGTAACTTTGGCAGCGTGCCACCAACAATGTCAGGATTAGCACGTCCTACCAACGCTGACGCTTACGTCAGTCTACTGTTCTATTGTCCTGAGAGTTTTCTGTAGAGTCTAAACTTGGCATGTGAAATCGCCGATATCAGTAGAATAAACCAAAAATGTTAGTTAGACAGCTCACCGACAAGTAGGGTTATACATTATACAATGTCTAGAAAACGCAATAAATTCGTTTTCATTTTAGGTACTTAGTTGCTGATTTCTCTGAAGATACGATTTAAATATTTATATCAATCACTGGCCTATTGAATAAGCATCTGACAATTTCAAGCTACAACTAAGAGTAACAAAAGACATTCTGCTTTCAGATGCCGTAAAATAGTACCTCAACAAAAACTAATTAAAACCTCAGCCGGGTCCATAAATAAATCCGTTTGTAATGCATGTCTTCACAAGTTTACATTACGTCTGACCAGCGGCTTGGAAAATAAGTGCAGCTGGCGTCAGCATATGTTAGACAAATGCAAATACTCTACCTACAAATACATTGCAGAACAAAATATGAAATAAACTGGAACAGTGTAATATTTGCCTGTGTTCACTTACGTATACCTGATACCTCGCATTTTAAGTTATAGAGCTGCTCTAAAATGCCTGCCTGTAGCGTCTGATTATATTCAACAAAATAATTGTTATCAACTTTCATTAGTATATTAGATCACCAACTGGGTGGAAACTCAGGGTACAATACATCTGCAAATAATGTAAGTGCATCTGTGGCTGTAGTGCAGAAGTGTTAGACTGACTTTCTAGTACCATTTACAATATATAGGGTGTGTTAGCGGGCCACACTCAAAAAAACTAAATACATACTGAATTAAATTATTGACCTCTTTTTAATTAATATTTGGCCCTCACACTGGGTAATTAATATCGATATCTTTATCATCTATTATAAAAAGGGTAAGTAAGTTATCTAGTTGAGGATCCAGAGACTTCTCTTGTTTATAAAATAAACGGTGCGCACAATTTAAAACACGTGTAGTGATTGGCATGTAAAAATCTTAAGACCAGAATTTCGGTTGCGGGCCGCATCATTATGCTGCATTCGGCCCGCGGGCCGTATGTTTGGCATGACTGCTAAAGTGTACATGACCTATTTAACTTCTAGTGCACATGTACTTTGGACCACGATACAGAAAACCAGCTCTGTTTGTTTTTTCTTAAATAGTCTCTTGTAGATGCTAACGGGTCAATGTTGATGATGATGTTTGATATCATTTACAACGCCGTCGGATTTGAATCAAAACAATATTGTGAAAAGAACAATGAAACTTGGAGGGCTTTTGTGACGTCACGGGTACAAGCGGGGTGCAGGGAGCGAGGTAAAGGTTCAAGGGCGAGAATGCGAATATAGGTCAATGGGACACCGCTACCGGGTTACTACGAATGGGCTTGGCTCAGAACGGCTCACTTCCTGATTGGTTTGTAATTCTGTTTGCCGTCTTCGTTGTCCTCTACAGCGAGTTAAGCATACAAATCTTAATTGGGTTCGAGTTGGCTTTGAATTAGTGTTTGCTTGGAGTAAGAAAATTATAAATTTGATTGGCTTGACTGTAGAAAATTCGAGACACAAAGGTTGTAAGGATTTATTCATATCAACCAAGCACTGTCACGTTTATACCTAACCAGTAACAAGACCGGACTTTCATACACCTGAGCACAACATGCAATCATATCTGGTTTGATAAGATGAAATAGATTTCACACGATAACTAGGAAGTAAATACTCATCAAAAATAAAAATAAATTGCAGGATTCGCAATGCGGAGTGCATTGCGTAATCTAGTGCACTTCACCGTAAAAAGTTGTAAAATCTTGTGTAGAACCAAGTTAGTTATTATTGTGTGTTTTCTTTCTTATTAATTAGTTACCCTTACCTACCAATACACGTATAAAGCGACAACATTTATAAGACACCATTATTTCTATAATAAATATAATGACTTGCTTTGACACGTACTATCTACTCGTTTATAGTAAAGTGTATAAGTAGAGTGATCATTAGGAAATTCTCCAGAGATCCTAGTATTGGGAAGGAGACCTCCTAAGAAACTACCAGACAATCATTAACGTTTCACTGGCATCCCAGGATCACCATCTCATTATAAATACTAGAACCATAATTTTTTAACTTCTGACGCAAAGAGAATGTTGTTATATAATTTTAATAAATCGTGTGGATTTGTCATCAAGAAGACATCAACTGTAGCTGACTGTACCTTACTATATCCACAACCTAGTCCCAAGGTAGCATACGTACAGAGGTAAGTATTTATTTATTTATGTATATGATCACAAAGTTACTTATACGGTTCGTAAAATTATTCATCATTAGATTTGTAAAGAAACGTGAATTTACCAACCGCAAAGAAAACAAGACCGAACTTTAGAAACTGAATTTCTTTATTGACTAAACACTAACTAAACTTAAAATTTGAAATTGGTGCGGCTACTAGAAATATCTTAGTAAAAAACTTCCGCAATACTTTGGAAAAACGTAAAGCACTATGAGTTCTAAATAGTAGATCATTTGGAAATATTAATTATTTTAGTATGTGCTGTAATTCACTGAGCTTCTGACTTTATCCACAACAAATTTACAGTGGAGCCGAAAGTTTCACGAGAGACCTAGAGCAAGGGGTGGTATGGTTGTGTTTCTTTGTTTGGGGCACTGCTGTGCCATCAAATATTCCTCTTACATATCCTGTGACATTCCATAAAACACTTCTAGCTCGTCATACGCCACCAAGCAGAAGTAATCAGCCAACAGAAATCTTCTGGCTCAGTGAACAATCTGTAAATATTTTCCACGCGAGCGAGGCTGGTGCCGACCGCGACCCATCAAAGGATTCCTTTGGCAAATACATTAGGGAATGTTCACGTCTGTTCATCGCCTCACATTGGAGACATGTCATCACGTACGACCTTTCAACACATTAAGCCATGCTCGAGTGAGCTACTTCATGTGAGATAATGCCATGTACGGAATGGTCAGAGCTAATCATGCTCGGCTCACATTCCCATCTTATTAGTTCAAGTGAGTCTTCACGTTCGTCGCTTCGTCATCATGGTCTCGTTGAATTTCAGCTCAAATAAATATATATGGGGTATTTTTAAAATATGAATCAATAAATTAATTACCCCATACTTAGTGGCTATAGCGGCGATGCCCTGGACTTTGTTTTGCTACTCAAACTTCTGTGTACTCAAACGCTGCAATGGTCATGGAGAAACGTTATCTCTTACCACGTTAACTTTTGCCATGGAACGGACTCTTAAAAATTATCAGCTATTCCATATTGGATGAAAAAGATATTTTTCTATTCAACAGTTAAAGTTGTTCACATCGATCAGAAACTCTTTAAGTTCCGGTACACTTTCACAAAACACACTGAGGATAAATCTTATAGATCCTTTCGAATTTCACTTACCACGCTCATATTTTTAAATGATAATCCTTTTTAGTTTTTACTGTTTATTATTAAAGCATGCCACCATTTTGAATAACTTTCACAAGTTTCACAATTATGAATGGAGCTTTATTACGAAATGGCAAGAAAGCACAAGGAAAAGTTAAACACAAACATGTCATTTTCATGCCATTCTAAGGTAATGACTAGCCTCGAGGAAGCACGAACTTTAAAGGACTACGAACTCCGTAATTTTGAATATAAATTACCTCAATAACTTTGAAATACTGGGACGTGAAGATGGAGATCCGATAATGATACAGAGCATGCGCATTTACCATCTATTCGAGGGTCACACACTGGCACACTGGTACACTGGCAGCACCAACACGAAACAATGATTTTATAATTTTATAATACATCATCAAAAGCTCATTTCGCATTTTTTCGTCGATTACACATACCGTCATAAGAAAAATCTAATTTGGGCGGCGAATAATGGAAATATAATGAGCCTATCAAAAGAGCAAAAAATGGATGACTGTTTATATCTGACCTAATAAATAACCATATAAATGCGAAAGTATGTTTATTTGTCTTGTTTTCACTCAAAAACAATACAGTAAATTAAGGTGCTATTAGCATCGGGACAGAAAACTATAATGGCTGTTTTACCTCGGTAGAACTAATCGAATCATAGCTTTGAAAAGAAAATGGTCAAAAGAGACTAATAGGTAAATCTCATATAGCATTAAAGTTCTTGGTCAATCCATAAATATCCCATGTTTCGTCGTTTATCTTCAGTCTGTTCATTTTGCCAATACAGATCGCATTCCTAACAGATGCTGCATTTAGCTCAACCTCGGAGGGAGAAATCGAAAACCTTTTGTAACAACGATAACATCTGCAATAGACAGTTGGATGGACAGTGCTTGCAGTAAAGCAAAGAAGCCTGTCAAGTAGACATGTAGCATAGCTTGCTCGTGATAGGGTTCCCTAGCTACGACACAAATATATTATATTAACTATAGTCTAAAAGCTGTTTTGGAAAAATAAACAGAAAAAAGTAGTCTGAATCTTGTTTAGTTCACAACAACTGGTAAACTATTAGATTCTGTTATTTTACAAGTACTTATCTATACATTGTACATTTCCGGCTTGACATAAGAATATTGAATTCTTATGATTAATTGATTATTATTGATCTATTTTATTTTTACCCGTGGCATTACACGTTGACGAAAAGTTCACTGAACTTTTTATATATAACCACCACCACCTTTTTAAGTTTGTATCTTTAGGTGCTATGTTCCATATGTGTTACAGGCTTTTTTAATTGAACAAAATGCAGTCTGTATACGTGCAAAATATGCAATAAAATACGTAGTTTCCGTGTGTGTAAATGAAATGTACCTAACGTACAGACAAACAGATGAATGTCTGAATGTTGTTTAGAAAAAGTGTAACCTCCTTTATTTAAAACATTTGGTGCTAAACTGGTATAGGTAGTAAAAAGGAATACGAGTATGACTGTTACATAAAGATACAAGGCTGAATATTTATAACGCAATAACTACTACCCTTAAAAACCGCTAGAATGGGTTTAGAGAACTGTATAATGATATTATACAATATTTATCGCTGTAATAACATTTTCACGTTTTGTTTAGTTCGGAGCACTTGAAAAAGAAAACACATTGCCTTCACAACACTGATGGTGAAGTGAAATCATTATTTTTAACCCAAACTAATATATAAAATCTGGTCGGTTGTATCTTTATAATTTGTTAACTAGGGACTTAATTTATTTACTAAAAACGTTCTACTAGCTATAAATAACTACAAGGGATTAGCATTTAGTTCCGAGTCACGTTTGGGGTCCAAAGATGTCCCTTGCGAATGAAATGCTGTTATATCTAGGAATCTCTATACACACGAATAAAGTTAGTCTCTCTCTCTCTCTCTCCCCTGGGTCGGTTAATTACTAATAGTGTAATGTGTCCCTTATTATATCAATCTGAGTTATTCTCAAAAATACATGTAAGTTTTCTATTTTAATAAACTAGCAATACCTCTTGATTCTACCCGTTGTTCTACGAGAACCGCCTATTTGTTTCAAGATAAAAAGTAACGCGTTAATCCATGGCGTAGGTACACTATCTTACCTCCGATTGTTATTTATATTCATTCATTTATTTATTTGATTTTTTGGTTTTTTGTATGTTTGTAACGAATAAAATCTACTGAATCGATTTCAAAAATTCTTTCACCATTGGGAAGGTACACTATCCCCGGGTGACAAAGGCTACTTTTTATCCCTGTATTCCCACGGGAATGGGAACTACGCGGGTAAATCTGCGAGAAGTCTGCTAGTAATATAATAAAAGTATTAGTACTTACAGCCAGAAGGACTAGTAGAGTTTTGATATAAAAAGTTGCTACTCTTACGACCGTCACGTGCTTTCTCGTGAAAATGAAACGTATTGTAACACGAACACTTATATTCGGTGGATCACAGCTGACTTGAAAGACGGTTTAACTGTGGAAACACATAATTGTACCTCGGTACTATAAATATCAAAACTAATAAAAAAAAGTTTATATTTTATTACCAGAAGATCTGGGGCAGTGGACTAGTCTAACTTATCTCTGTTATAACAGTGGTTTATAAACTTACGCTGAAGTACTTTCAACACGTACCTACTCATTTATAAAGACCTATTCTGAATAAATCCGTTTAACATAGTGATTTACGCTCGTAGATTGGAACCCTTTTACAGTCTAATAATAGAGTGAGCTATTGTTTATTCTATTACCCGCCCTTATGGATCGGAAAGCTATTGTGTTTTACAACAACAGCAACAATGAAAGAGAGTCAAAACAAGCAATGTTTAGTATGGAAAAATACAGTTAGGACCTCGCTGGATCGTTCTTCTGTCTGCCTAGTTAGCTTTGTAGTATTGTATTGTGATACAATACTATAGGTATTGTGATACAATTCGTAGCGTAATATTTTCTGTACCATGTTTTTTTTTTCTTTGTTTTTGGCGTCGCCTTTTGAGCATTTGCCAGTGTCAAGTATTTATAAATTTTCAAGTTTCATAAGTTAAATAAGTGTCCATGTATCTAAAGTTATAGTCCACAAGTCCAGTCTTGGTCAAGTACAGTCCGTGTCAGTCAAGTCCAGTCATGCTTTAGTAAAGAAGTGGCGACTTCATTATAAAGCTTCGATGGAGTTTTGGAAGCAACACGAAAAGTCATGTTTCACCACATTATATCTTTTCCCCACACTCGGGTGATTCGGTGCTTTATGAATAAAACACCACCATTTTTATGCATAAACACTCGACAAAATACTAGTATTGGAAAAAATACAAGGGGGCGACACGACTCTTTCCGCGTTTCCGCCAAAACTCAACGTTGCATTATTTTTAATTGCTACAACATTTTTTTATTTTATTTTTTTCATTTAAATTTATACGCTCCACAGACACCGGGGTCCGTGACCTTTGTCAACTTGAATTACATTTTCTTATTTTACAATAATATACAAAAAAGGAAGAGGAAAGTAATTTAACTATGTATTTAAGTTGTGACGAAATTCATTTAACTGAGCTATATTATACCAAATAATTCAAATTTAGAACATTTTCCATTCAATAGCTGGAATATATTTCCAAATCATTCGAAGTTGCATTCCATGTTCTGACCTCATTGGTATTCCTATCGGCGATCTATTTCGCTCCGAGCTGAATTCATTTAAAGCTCCAGTGGGTACCTGCTGCCGAGTGCTAAATAAAGTTATTGCATTTTAATATTCCCTGGAGAGAATATTATAGTCATTACCTTATTTCCTGCTACTGTTTCCAGTTAGTACAATAATGATTGGGTCACTGAAAGGCTACGCCAAAAGTAGGTATATCTTATTAATCATCTAATCACCTTCAAAACTCAGTAATTCATAAACTTCTACAAACTGTAAAATATAATCGTAAACAGATTGCGTGCCAAAATAAGCTAATGTTTCCGTGGCAGGGCGTATGCGGTATGCCAATTATAAAGTTCAAAACGTAAAATTATTCAATATAAATACGTATACGCTTTTCCCTCGTCGAATTAAAAATAAACACTGATTTGAATTTCAAATTAGGTTTACGTACAGGTTCGTATATCCCGATTGTGTTGCGTATACCTGCCATAAATAAGTATGTATGTGTACTACCCCTCTTATATTTATAGCACGGTAAATGTACGACCCACCCACGAGTACCCGCTATATCACAGAATAAGTAATATCTTTATGTACCGTCAGTATCATAAATAACTAAAACACAATTTTTTAAGGTACAAAAGCAATCACATACATAGTTTAATTTCCAATAACGTAAACACAATTAATGATAACTTTTTTCAGTGTTGTTCTTTTTTCAAAAAAATGTTCAGTTAATTTTCGGCCTGACTTTACTGTTATACAAGCTGAAGTTATGTCTACGTGGCCTTATATTATTTGTGTGACGTTAATTCAATTATTTAATTGACGTTTGGTGATTGATTAGGGAATACATAATTCAATTTTGCTTTTAGGTAGATGTATTGTATTATGGGAACGGGCATCTATTTTATAGTTAAGACCCAGACTATAAACTAATAACAAAATACTATCAATAAATTCTCTAACACTTAATATAAGACGGTACTGGGGTAAACTCATTGTTTTTTTTTAATTAAAATTAATTGTTACTCATTATAATTATCATGAAACAAACATTGTGAAAGTAGACAAATTGAAAATATGTATTTACAGATATTTATAGCTTATAAACAAAATTGTAACTAATAGAAATATATCCAAAATAATTTTGTTAATTTCATGTATAATTGTATGATAGTATCGGCATATGATATGCTGGAGTTTTAATTCTATAAAATGCACGTGAAAATTACTTTTATTGATAATTATGTTTTATAAATAAATAGACGACCGAGTCGTTCTCGTGATAGTTAGAAGCCTATAAAAAACTTGTGATTTTGACATTCTGATATAATTAATGTAAGGAGTTTTGGCGGGAACGCGGGAAGAGTCGTGTCGCTCCGTTGTATTTTTTTCCAAAACTAGTGTTTTGTCGAGTGTTTATGCATAAAAATGGTGATGTTTTATTCATAAAGTGCCGAATTACAAGCGTGAGTGTGGGAAAATGATATAATGTGGTGAAACATGAGTTTTCGTGTTGCTTCCAAAACTCCATCGAAGCTTTGTAGTAAAGTTGCCACTACTTTACTAAAGCATGACTGGAATTAACTGACACGAACTGGACTTGACAAAGACGACTTTGACGATAACTATAGCTAAGATACAGCAGAAATAACACTTAAGACAAGGCAGTATGGCTCTATAGCTTTAGCCTGCCCGAAAGGGCAAATTATAAAAAAAAAAAAAAAAAAAATGTAATTGGTATTATCGTTTTCAATAAATGCAATAAAATCAGTTAAAATTCTATTTACAATTCACATTACATATCCCGAACAGAAACAACAAATCTAATAAGTGTGTAAAACAGCTCACACACGCACACAGAAAAGTGCCTTCGTGCTTCTATTTATATATTTTCTTCTATGGATTTTTTCATGAGAACATGGAAACCCACTTTGTTCCTACTAGGGCAGGCGTCCCGGGTTGTACAACAAGTACGAGCCTAGTTAGGTGGGTTCATTCGTTAAAGGCTTTTGCGTACCTACTTGATACTTTTAGTAATCTGTATTTACGCAATAAGAGAGTTACGATTTTAGCAATTTATCTAATGTGTTTTTGCCAAATAATACGCATTTCTTCTTTGGTTTTGGCTTTGGTTCTGTGCATTGGCCAAAGTCATCTAGTTACCCTGCGACGGGCATCGCCGGCTGATTTGCAACACACTTTAATGTACAGTCTAAGCACGAAAAACTAGTTACAGGGAGACAGTTTAAAGATACGTACCTACAAAAGGAATAAAGCAAGCTAGTAACATCGTGTTCGTACGTTAGAACTTTCAATTTATCGTTAGTTTAAAGTTTAGGAAAAGACGAACAAAGACGGTAGGTACTTTTAACCTTTTTACCCTTTTAAGAATCTAAAGCGTACCGAAACTAGAACTCAAATCATTTTTCCTTTGTACCCTTCCCTTCCCTTTCTGTCATCAAGAAAAAGATCTTTATAGTGGATCATAAAAACTTTTCTACGAGATTGCAGAGGAAGTATCTACTTGTTTGTATCTTGAAAACGGCAGCTCGTTTCGTGTCAAGTTATGTACATCTAGCTAGATTTCATACATTTATCCTTGTTGACTTTCTTGTTTTTAATTTGACTTTATAACAATAGTAAATTCCCGCATTCCTACTAAACCTCACAATTATTTTGTTTGTATCACCATCGCTGGTGGTCGACTAGTCCTAATTATAAAACGAGGCTAGTAACGACTGGCAATTATGGTGAAAAGTTGACAAATAAATCATATTTCAATTAAATATGACATTGCCGCATGCATTGTGTATAATTATGTGGCTGATGGGTTGTTGAATTGAGACTAGATTTTTATCACAATGATTTATGTATAGATTGACAAACTTCACGCGTCTTTGAGAACGAAGAACTAAAATGCTGCAAAACGCTGTTTTTTTTATGGTTGACAGGCTAGGTGTTTGACTACAGCTCACCTTATGTTAAGTGAAGGCGTGGTCGAAGATGGTAAAGCTCACCTAGCCTGGAATGGAACTGGCTCTCAAGTGAGGCTGCCGGAACATACCGTTGTTGACAGCAGATTTTCTACTTGAGGGTGGTAGCTAGCCAGCCGAGTACTAGAAAGTACCCTACCACCATGCTATGGTTACGATGCGCTGTGTGCGTATTGCCGCATTTAGTTAAAAAAACAGAAGATATATGTCGTGAGATTTGCGGGTAGGATCTAGAGGAGATTGACAAGCAGAGTTCCCAACTACACTACCATAGTTTTAATTAAAAATAAATTATGTACTTTGTTTTGGTGAAAGTAGAGTTCCCTATTAAATAAAATCAAACACAATACAACAGTGAAATTAGGTATAAGTTTGTTGGGCCGCCTGAGTTATTGCAGCTTGCGCAGGTTGCGTGCAGCGCCCGCCTAATCACGCGACTGCGTATCACGACTGTGGCCCATAATAATAATAAACTTGGAATTGTGGCCGCGTTTATGATGACAATGCGAAATTAATGCCTGGGAGGTATTTCCGTCTTACTAATTTAGATGTGGTATTCGGATGTTTGTTTATTTGGCGCTCAGGCCAAAAGGAACTCAAACATTAGTACCTACTACACAAAATAATTTGGATAATAACATAGATTACATTATATAAAAATCAGTTAAATGGAATGAGCAGTTATTCTCTTGTGCCATTTTGTAAAGTAAAATGAATTTGACTTATCTAAACATAAATGAAGAAATAATATCCGCAATGAATTTTATGTTCTGTGATTTTCCTTTTTATTAGTTAAATTTTACTACCTGTAACAAAATACATACAATGTAAAAAATTACTTAACCATATTATATATATATAAGGTCTCCACAGTTTTAGTTTCAATTAAACAAAATAAAATAACTTAAAATAATAACTACTCTAAAAGGCCGCTATCAATGGGCCTACTATCTCATTACTTAACCTAATTAGTGTAAAACATAAACTATGGATGAATGGAAGAATGACCTGAAACTGTGGTGTTATTAATAAAAGATTTGTATTTGTATTATTATTATTTAGCTATTATTATTCTACAGTGGCATATATGTAAGTTTAATCTGTGTAAATTTATAACATGAAATCACCTTACAAATTATAAACACCTGTTAAGAGTGTACATATCGGAACTGTTTGAACCTTTTTTTTTTATTACGGGTAAGTCCGCGTTTGACCACCAACTCGCCTGATGGTAAGCGACGATGAATCATAAGAGTGTGCTATATCATAGGTATTATTTAATACTCATATGGATAGTGTGCTGTTGTTATTTGTTAATTCAACGTCACTAATACTAACATTATTTACTTGACGCCTAACGTCTACCATAGTCAACTTTAGGACAAGCTACGAAAAACCCAAAATACGGTTCCCGACCCGAATTTCGAGTACTCCCTTCCAACCAGTGGCAGATGACCCACTCCACTCTGAAATACATCTATGTACCTCAAAGGCTATTGATTCTGCAACGGATATGATCTGATCAGCCCACTACCACTTCAACTTACTAATACGTTGTGTGATTAACGAGATTAATCACCTCTTGACAGCAATAATACTTAACAGTGAATAATAGTGAACATGGATAAATCACCTACCCCACACAAATAAGGATTTTATTTCCATGGGAACTCTAAACTAGTAAAAGGTAGACGAGGAATAGTAGTGTTTTTAAATCAGACTCTCAGAAATAGGTGCGAAGTCTCGACTAATCGGGAAGAACGCTTACATGACAAATGAAAGCAGTAGGTATGTCTGTGGGCGATACCACTGTATCTCCTCAATGTACCTTCCTAAATCTCTTCGTATAATTGTGTACTTAAATAATTATAAAAAGGAACCTAACTACTTCCTTAAAATCTAAACGATGATGATGTTAAAGTGACAATACTAATACTTGTATAATTTAATTTAGAAAAATATCATGAGATCACTCTTATCCTTATGTTATGAGATTAAGAAACTCAGCTATGAAATCTTTGGTAGATAAAATTGTACGTCTGTATTTTTTACGTTTGCTACGCAAGATGCTACGAGAGTATCTAATTCTAAATAATGAATGTAAATACTTAATTGACTAGCATCCAGACCAGGTTAGATAAAGTTGAAATGTACTGTATCATTCGGTTCTTATCTTTTGTTATCGTACTAGAATCTACTTTAGCAACGGCATCAAGAGTACGGGCTCCGAAATTTTAACCACGGAGTATCCTTGTTCTTCTTCATGACTTTCTTATAGAACTACATTTGCTTTTTAGCTTAGTTTTGTGGGTGTGCCATAATCAGATTGCGGCATTTGTAGAGCTTCCCTACGAGCGGACTTCGGCCGCTCCCACATAAACTGCCTCCACTCAATAATATCACTTCATGAGACTTCATCACGATATTTATATTTATGACTTTGCACCAATTTAAATAAGGTTGACTTCGATATAAAATTCGAGTTATGATTATGAATCGGTAACTTAAAGTTAGTTCAAAATGTCGTATTGTAAAGTGGCGTGGAAGCTCACCTATTTATTTCATGTTGCGTGTTTATAAGTGGCACCACATAGCGGGACGGTGCCGTCACAGCGGCCGGTGCGCGGGCATGTCGGCCGTGAGTCACGGGCTCCGATGTCGAGAGCACCAGCACGAGTCGACGCAGCGGGCGGCGGCGTGCGGAGCGCGCGTGTATTTGTTGTGCTCGGTGAAGGCACCGGCGGAGGCGAGTGCGGCCCGCGTGCAAGCGCTCGGGCGGGCAGCGCGCCGCGACTGCGCGGAGCGCCGGCCCCGCTCGATACGATGGCCATGAAAATTTCAGCCGAGCCGCTGTCAACCGGTGGCGGCACGCAGGTGCGACCGCGCCACTACCTGCCTCCGATCCCGACCTTTCGATGCATGCTAATACTAAATCCCCATCTGTTATCATACTATTCAAACTAGGTGATAATTTTCCTTACCTATTCATATTTTAGTGTTAGTTTGGTAATATTAAACGTGGGTCGTTTTATACGGTAGGATATTCTAATATCTAAGAGTAGGTAAGATAAATCTTGGTACCTATTACGAATAGTAGGTATATTATGCAGTGCCGACTCCTAAATAAATGTTGCTCACAATCCTTCGAGATTTATTTATTGTCTTTAGCATAGTGCTCCAGTTACACGTTTACAAATTATACAAGATTAATCGCATTTAATTTGGTCGGATACTTCGGATAGTTTCGCCCACATCCGGTTCCCTTTTTGAAGGTGTCAAAGTAGAGCACAAAGCGCGTGGAGTAGATACAAATACGTCATCATCTTGCTTCAGAAGTGAAGTAAATATTTTTATTATTTTGACCTATGACACAATAGGGCCGCCTTACACGTTCAATCATGATCACGATCCGCGATCCGCGATCCGCGATCATGATTTCAAAATTTCTAGATATTATGCGATCCGGAGCATCAGTCCGTCAATCCGCTTCGTACACGATCAGTCTGGATCGCGATCATTGATCGCGGATCGCGGATCGCGGATCGCGCGCTACGTGTACGGGCTGCCATACAGTAATAGCGATAACAATTAAAAAAATACTCCATAGCAAAGAAGGAATGCACCTGACATAATAAATTATGTTTATTTTATATGATTTTGCACTATCTCAGACCAGTTATAGGTACTTACTTGTTTAGATATGTATATTTTCAACAGACTAAGAATGGGTTTGACCATGACATCGTCTTATGAAAATTCACAATAAAAGTAAATGAACGTTTTTAAGGTTGTATGGACATTTTTTTCTTTTTGTGTGCGTTTTTAAGGCTGGTGCTAATAGATTTCTAGAATGTTTCAGGTCCGGATACTTTATTATTTTATATACACTATCTCTTATGTGGAATAATTTTGCTGTTGCCTGTACTTATTTATTTATAGTTATGGACAGGCTAGGTTTTTGACCATATTTCACATTAAGTGACGATAAAAAATATTAAACACACCTAACCTGGAACGGGTACTGGTTCTCAAGTAAGGCTGCCGTAACACACCGTTTGATGCTTAGCGACAGATAATAACTAAAACTGATAGTTAGCCAGCTAATTACTAGAAAGGAACTTTTGTTTACTTAAGTTCATTGTTGGGATTTGTCAACCCACGTCTTTCGACATTTCGTCGTTTTCAAATAGTGATGTTTTCTATCGTAATTCATGTGTTTTTTCTCGTGCCTACGTGGTATTTGAACGGCACGGCAATATGCAAAAAAAGTTTCGTTAAATTTTCGATACCAGAATGTAGGTACCTATATCATGGATGGATCATGGAAAGTAAGTGAAAGGGAAGTAGGCAAGGTGTAAACTAAATTTGACTTAAACTAACTGTGGCCTAGCATATTAATATATGAGAAACACGTATTACGTAAACGATAGTCATGAAAAAGCAGTTTGCATTTTTCTTTCCACCAGAAACGCTGTCCATTTCGTTTAAGTAGTAGGTACACTTATCTCGCAAACCAAAACGCTAGCTCTTCTATTGTAATATTTCATACATATTGATATCGAAAACTTGATAAAGTTTATTTAGAATAATCGTGGTAGACTGCTGACTGGTCCATAGGTACTACTAGAACTAGAAGCAGCGTACCCTGGACTTTCTTTTACTACTCGAAGTTCTGTGTATAGCTACAATGGTCATGGACAGGCGTTATCTCTTACCATAAGGAAAGCTGTGTTAAAATTATTTTAAAGTGAAAGATTGCTATTGGTTTTTATGGTTAGAGAAGTCCAAGCCGTTATAGTTTGCAACCCATAATCTTAAAACCTTCTAGAATAAAAAAAGAAATAAAATTTATCGTTATTTTTATTACATGAATATAAACATTTTACACAGACACTGGTGGAAAACTACAAAATTACCTACAATTAGACAAAACCTAACATCGAGCAAGTTACACTTTCGAGCAAATTACATTAAGTATGTACTAGTAATTTATATCAAGCAATACAATAATTGTATACTATATAAGGGATAATCTATAAAAGACAGGCACTCAGTGTTTCTCTTATCAAATAGTTATCATGAGTATCGATTGTTATCGTAGCTCGAAGATTCAACTACAAGACAGAATACAATTATACTAATTAAGTAGGTATTATATATGTATATAAATCGAAGTCAAAATAATTTTGAATTTCAAGGTTTTAAAAAACATTATGTATAATAAATATTGTAACGTAGTATACCTAGAAATAATGTCTACAGTCTACAAGAATACACGTAAAAACTACGCACACATACAAATATAATATCCATAATTATAATTGTGTAATACAATTTAAAATTCGGTTTATCGAACATGTTATAGATACTTTAAAGCTTCTAGTATGTTATACAATAGTGACAGCACCTTGCAATTAGACATAACTTGCCTTTGGCTCAGTAATCACTATAACATAATGAGATTCATATTATATACACAATTTCTCTATATACAAATATTTCACATGAACGTGTATTATTTCACAATGGATTTACAAACTAGAGGTGGCATTAGATGTTTAAGAGTACTTATTATTTACAACGTAATAATTACAAGGGATTAATGTTAAATATTGACCATGGAATGTTTATTCGACCACAAAATTAATACAGATGCCTTGAACGGTTAGTCACAAATAAATAATTAAAAGGTTTTCCCACAAAGCTGCTACTAGAAGGTAGGTACCTACAATAGAACATCAGTCGTAGAAATATTGACGGCAAACTTACATGCCGTACACAAACTCAAAAAACTTTTAAGTACCTACCAATAAAGTTCACATTTTTACTATTCTATTTTGATTTAAGTAAACGGTGGCTATAATTCCATGCAAGGTAAATTGCTCGAGAATCGCTGGTAAAAACGAATCACTTAGAATAATTATACCGTTGCATCATTGTGTGTGGGAGAGCCTTACAGGAACTTGATCTTCTGCTTTGTGAATCCTAAATCCCTTACATTTAAAGCTACCGATTGAATCCTACATGTGATATCTAAAGGAAGAATGAGCAACGTCAACCAATAATTCATTTTATGTTCCAACCGCATATTTAAAATTATGATTAGTAATTTAAGTTCTGCTCCTTTTTCAATTTGATTTTTTGTAAGCCAGCCTGACGAAGTTACTGTTAAAGGATTATATACAAAATGTATTAAACAAGGACAATTGCCATTTTCCGACTGAAAATACATAGGTACATTCAAACACAAAATAAACATGTATGTTCGTCACATAAATGTTTGTCGTGTGAGAGAAACGAACCCACGCTCAAGAATCATAGCTAATGAACCATCAGGGCGGTTGATTGAAATATCTTGCACGTTGCTCCCATTGCTCAGTCTTCCTTTAGCAGGTAAACAATCAGGGCCTTTTCTTGGGCTTGCCGTTGAGCACCGGGTCCGCATTAGGCTTGCGCGGGCGCAGAATGAAGTTCAGATTATATGCAGTGTTCACGGCGTAATACACGTTCGCATTCGATGGGAGCACCATTTCTGAAAGGAACAATTTCTGATTTAAAAAAATTGTAGCGATGATAACTCAGTGGTTAGTACAGGTTCAACTCTCAACAATGAGCTTGAGCTGTCGATGAAGGAAAACATCGTGAGGAAACCATAGCATGGTTCTAGTACTCGGCTGTCTAGCTACCACCCTCAAGTTGAAATCCACCGCCAAGCACCTAACTGTGTGTTCCGGCAGTCTCTTCAAAACTCAGTTCTATTCCAGGTTAGGTGTGTTTCCCCATCTTCGACCACTCCGTCACTTAACATCAGGTGAGCTGTGGCCAACCATAAAAAAAGGACACAAGTAATTTCGGATGAATTCTTATTAACGGTAAGGTTTTTTCTATTAATAAAAATACACAAGTTACTCCTGTTTGGTAGATACATGATTTGGTCATCTCATTTAAATTCATTATACTAATGTTCAATAAAGAAAGCGGCTAAACAAGTCGCTAACTAGTTTAAAAATTTGGTGCCCCAAAACCAATTTGTGTCCACAAGTATTTGATTCAGATTTCTAAAACTAGGAGTTGTGATATTTCAGCTCATTTGAAGATACTACCTATACTACTACTACACGGATGGTAAAAAAATATAAGTAGCTTTTCAGATATTATACAAGGTGCAAAAGAAACGTTACCGAAAACGGTGCCAGGTGAAAGTGTTGACGATTATTATCGATACGAAACGATAGATAAATTAGCTGACGCTAGAGGTTAACAAACGGAGGTCGTCCAATAACCTCTTAATGAGAAAACATTAACGGAAATTTTATGTTTTTGCAACAACAATTTTTAAACTTGTTTTGTCTGTTCGTGATAAAAATGCCATATAAAATAAAATGTATTTGCGTTTCTTCAATCGTTTCATATTAAATAATCACCGACACTACAACCTGACTCTAGTTTCGGTCGCGCTTTTTTTGAAAAAGAGCTTACCTCTATCGGGCAAGACTTGCGCCAGCGTGTAAGAGTCGGGGTCGCCGTCGAGGTCGAGCTTGAGCATAGCGTTGCGCACAACCTGCGGCGTGCGTTCGTTGTTGCTCAGCATGATGGACTTGTAGAGCACCACGCCCTCCGTCTCCACGCACTCGCTCTCGAAAGTCACGCGGATTATGTAGAAGTCGGGGCCGGTGCGAGGTGCAGTTGGCACGGCTGCCGCTGGCACCGGCAACGGCTTGCCGTTTGCCTTCTGCCCGCTGTTGGCGCTCGACAGCGACGCGTCAAGCGACGGCAGTGACGACGATGATGAGCCGTGCGAAAGCCGCGCCGGGGACGCGCGTCGCTCGAGGCTGTCACGCTTCCACGCGCCGTTTACGCCGCCATCCGTCTCGCAGTAGAATTGCGAACCGTTGCTAGAGCCAGTGCTCGCGATCGAGTCGTTCTTGCGGTGGCCGCGCCCTTCGGGAAGCTTCGGCCGCCGCTCCTTGGGTGGGTTCGTCTGCGGTTCGATCTGGCATGACAGGCGGTACGCCTCACGATCGTCAAGCACCAGTACCGAGTCAAACCACCGGTCGAACATCGGGTCGGCTGGCAGGTGATACGCGTTCGCGGCACCCTGCAACAGCTTGATCTGCGCAAGCACCTCGAACTCCTTTCGCCGCTTGTCGAAGTTGACGAGCCCGTCAGAGACCGTGTCCGGGATCGCTGTGTCAATCATGGTAAGGTCGGTGAGGAAGGTGCCTAAATAGGGGATAGTGCCGTGGCTGACGCCAGGCGAGCCGCGCTCGTGCAGCAACTTCTGCAACTGTCGATCGTTCTCGCCAACTGTATCGGCGAACTTAGCGGTGCCCTCACGCATTAGAAGCTCGCGCTGCGCCCACCGGTTATTGTCCTCGCTGAAGATACGCGCGAGTTCGTCAAACAACTCAGCCTTCTCGCGCGGTAGCAGCGCCCAAACACGTCGCAACCGGTACACGGCGTTACTCTGCAGCCCAGAGATTATCGCTTTCAGCGAGGAGAAGTTCTTAAGAACGCGCAACTCCCGCGCGATATCTAGCCATGCCGCAAGCACCTCGGCACGCTCAGCGGGCCGCAAGTCGGGCTCCACGAGTACCGTGGAGATAACGCGGAACGAGACCGCGTTAAATTGGTTAACGGTTGCCAGCACAGTGGCGGCATCGTGCGCTCGCTCTTTGTCGCGCCGTGACCACACGGCTCCGAGGCACTGGTGCGGCACCAGCTTCTTGAACAGCTCCATGTCCATACGCGTCAGCTGCTCGGCAAAGTGCCGGTGCGGCACGTGCGGTAGCCGGTACGCACTCGTGTGATGCGCCGCCAGCCGCATGCCCGCCGCCAGGCACACGCCGTCGCCCATACCCACCCCATTGCCATTGCGCTCCGCGCTAAACACCGCTAACTTCTGTAATACCTGAAATGCATAACCAATTTAGATATTAGAAATTTCTACTTTCTACTGCTTCGCACGATGAAAATAAAACCAGTTTCATTCGAAAATTTAAAATATACAATTTGAAAGGACGGCGACGTCTCTTTTTTTTAAATTCTGGCCGTTCGATAGATATAAATAGTGATAGCCTGTGATATGATGTGTGTATAACGTACCTTCGAGTGTAGCTCCGAGCCGGGCAGGTGGAGCTGCGTGAAGGCGAGTAGCTGGTGTAGCGCGGGGTGGCGCGGCGGCTGCCGGAAGTCTTCCGGGTACGTGTCCAGCCACACGTGCAGGCACGCCACCAGGGTCCTGACACAATTACACATTGCATGATATATGAAGCTAAAATATCTATAAACATAGAATCATAAAAACTTCTAGGTAATTTATTTTATTATTATTTAGATATTAAAGAAAATTGTAAGATTTAAGAAAAAGGAAAAAAATATATGATACTGTATTATAGCTAGTGACACTACCACTCTCATCATACTTAGTGCAATTTGACATCGTCGGTGACCCCCATCGAGCCTTCGACCGCAGGTCTTATTCTTCCTTTGTATTCAACATACAATGCTTGTTGTGTATTTATATTGCATAACATAATGTCTTGAATGGCGTAATTATCAATCACACATTACGTTCATCATCTTTATACCACAATAGCTTACATTCAAGATTAGACTCTATGGGCCGCCTTACACGTTCAATCATGATCACGATCCGCGATCCGCGATCCGCGATCATGATTTCAAAATTTCTAGATATTATGCGATCCGGAGCATCAGTCCGTCAATCCGCTTCGTACACGATCAGTCTGGATCGCGATCATTGATCGCGGATCGCGGATCGCGGATCGCGCGCTACGTGTACGGGCTGCCTATAACCTTGTTGTAATCAGTATAATAATGACGCTTCTTACTTTCGATGCTGCTGTGATGTATCAATAGCTGTTGGAAGGACTTCCTCTGCAGCGAGGGCTTCATACCGTCGGAGCAAGAGATCCAGCACTTTGCTGCACTCTGCAAATGATCTGGAAACAAGTTTTTTTTAAATAAATTGATTTTATTCTTAACTCGTGTCAAGAAGGCATTTGTTTCTATATGTCATTTCAAAAGCATCAGAATCACGTGGTAATAAATTTAACGAACTGACACAGCCTAAGAGGATTTATTTCGTTTACTAAAAAGCACAGGTGAAACCTCGATGACAATATTATTTTAAGAGCTCGAAATTACGCTTTTAATAAAAAAAAGTCGCAAGTGAATCAGTTTCTTCTAGCGTTTCACATCGTAGACCGCATCTTCACTTAACATCAGGCGATATGGCATTAATATTTTTACTGACAGCCATGTTGGTTCATTGGTAAAATGTGCTTCAAGTGCTGAAGGGCGTGGGTTCGATTCCCACACAGGACAAACTTTGTGGTATAAAAAATTTTTTATTCTGTGTCTGCGTGTTCTGTATTTATTATAAGTATGTATTTAAAAAAAAAAGTATGTAAGTATTCTATCAGTTATCTGACTTCCATAGTACAAGCTATGCTTAGTTTGGGATCAGATGGCGCTGTGTGATGGTGTAATGTCCAACGATATATTTTTTTTTTATGCAAAAAGTAATGAGACGAACGAGACGCTCTCCTGATGGTAAGAGATAACGCCTGTCCGTGACCATTGCAGCGATACACAGAACTTTGAGTAACAAAACAAAAGTCGAGGGTATCACTGCTTTGGCGCTCATTACTTGGAGACTTTCGATGGTTAGTCTCAACAGCCCAGTAATTTCACTAGCTGCAGTACCCTTCAAACCGGAACACAGTAATGTAATTTATTTATTTTATTGAGATAGGCACAGCTACATACGTTAAGTTACTTATTATAGTGTATTATATAATTACCATATCATAGTGAGCCTAAGGTCCAATTACAACTATACATATACAACTTATATAAGTATAAACCGAACAAAACATCAAAATATGAATATACATTATGGTACATTATGAATGCATCCATAATGGCTTGTTTATTGACATATGCCTACATTAGGCGTATGTAAATAAACAAGCCTGCTAAAAAAACAAATGTATATATATATTCGCGTCATATAGGAGGTAATGATAATGTAACGAAGTGTCACTTACCGGTATGTAGCGAGGAACACATTGACGTATGTGGACTCGAGCTCTCCGTCGTCGGTGGCCAGCGCCTCCACGAGCCGTTCCACGGTGCCTGCCTTCACGAAGCGCACGCGCACCGTCTCCCACTCCAGGTGGGAGATCTCATCGTCTGACTCCTGAAATCACAGATAGGTTTATATTAACACAGGAGGTTTGTTATTTCTTCTTCTTCGTCGAGTCGATGTTTCATTTTTTTTTTTATTAAATGGTGTTCTTCCATTATTTAGCCACTGCAACATCGCGGGAGGTGGCTTCTTGGAGGTCTTCCATGGTTTTATTACTTAATTATCCAGTAACAGCTCAACGGATCTGAGTTAGACGGGTAAGGTTTTCCTTTTCGACCTGACGTGGGTTGGATTGATCATAGAAGCATCCATATCGCAATAAGAAGCTCAGTCTTTGTACACCCCATACAAAGTAAGTAAAATATCTATAAGTAGAACATCTTCGCGATAAATAGGCGAAACACGTTGGAAGAGGCGGTGCGGAGAGGGGCAGAGAACGCTTGCCGGCGATCACTACGAGAGTGCCGACCGCACAGTCGGGGTTAGCACGTATCTAAATGTCACTGTTTTCTGTTGTGTAGGTAGGCAGGTGGTCATGTTAAAATTTAATAGGTTAGCGACTTTTTAATAAAAAAGGTATTAAAAAGTCACAGAAGTTTACGTGCGTCTTATAGATTTGATGTTAGCGAAGCTACAAACAAAAAAGATTGATCGAAGATGCGATGTCATATCCCTACACGCGCCTCGCGCTAAACATGCGTGAATCAACGCTAATAGGGAAGATGTTCTACTTACTAGGTCCCGCGCGCTCCAAGTACTTTGCCTGATACATCATTTTGTATTAAATTGTATTATCAAGCAATACACTAGGATTGGATAGTTTATTTATTTATTTATTTATTTATTTATTTGTTTGTTTGTTTGTTTGTTTGTTTGTTTGTTTGTTTGTTTGTTTGTTTGTTTGTTTGTTTGTTTGTTTGTTTGTTTGTTTGTTTGTTTGTTTGTTTCTTTGTTTGTTTGTTTGTTTGATTGTTTGTTTGTTTGTTTGTGTGTTTGTTTGTTTGTTTGTTTGTTTGTTTGTTTGTTTGTTTGTTTGTTTGTTTGTTTGTTTATTTATTTATTTATTTATTTATTTATCGCGAGGTTTTATATAAAGTAGAAGAGAGAAAAAGGGCGTATTACTGTCTTGCGAGATTTTTTACGTGCAACTGTGTACATTGTACAATTGTACATGCATAGTAGGTACAACGAACTGAGGGCCTAGACAAAGTAACATTCTATTAGCGACAGCTCTAATAGAAAAGCAGACATAGAATGGGATGCCATAAACTGTCTACGTGACATTTCGACAGCTTATGTCAACCTCAAACAATTTTGGTATAGCGTTTATGCCAATCGATTGTTACCTTGCCAAAGCCCAAAGATTAGGGCCTATTATTTTGCACACTTAATGTAAAATAGTTTAGTTCAGCCTTGTATGTATATTGTATATGAATAGTTTTGTAAATATGTGTTTGTGTACGTATCGTCATCAAAACCACTCGTCCATCCGGGATGTTGGTGTAGTAAACATAGCAATGTTATTGTGTTGTAAATGCTGTAATGCTCCACGCTTTATTGCTGTTTAGTGCGAGTGTTATCGCGATTAACTGATGAGACAGACAGCTGTTTATAAATAGGAGTACCTAACAAACAGTAGCGGCACGATAGCTATGCAAGTTTTAAATGGAAAAACATGCGGGCTGCGTTTTCACTCATTTCAGACTAATGCCGAGTACCTACTTCACTATTTTAATATTCGCTACCTCGCATTGTAAATTGAACTTCATATCAGAACAGTATTGTCAGTCCACGCTGCGTTTATCGTTCCTTAGTCTCCTCTCTAGAACCCAATAATAAATGTACTACGGACAACTCAATTGTAGGATTATCCTCCAAAATCTCAGATTTATCAGGAGACCTACTGATTTTAACCATTGTCTACCAATGTTACGATTTAACGACCCAATGTCCCATTTTTGCATTTTATACTACACTTGATTTATGAATAATATTATAAATATGAAAACACGAAGAAGTCTGGTAATTTTAAAATAATATGTGCGGACTACAATATTCTTCGCTCGGTTAATACTTTAAAGTTTGTTACGTATTAACAGTGGCGGCCTGAAGAGGTGGCAAGCAGGGTAACCGCTCAGGGCCTCGCTCGTGCAGGGGCCTCGCATCCTCACACAACTACATAAGTAGATAAAGACGACGTACGTCCTATGTAATGTACGACGTACGTGTATCTCGAACCCCACCTGAACGCACAGTTTCATTATTAGTACAAGCATTTTACGGCCACTCGAGCACTAGAACTAATTATTTATTAAAAGGGACACAAATAAAAAAGGACCTCAAGATGATCTGTTGCCCCGGAGCTTCACAATAGCTAAGACCGCCGCTGTGCAGTTAAAATGTACTTAGATAGTAATTATTAAAACAAATAATAAACCTCTTTTTAAAGTCAGCTAAAAAGATTCCGGTGTATGGATGAATTGGAACCTCGATATTCCGTACTCTTGCTAATCCGAACGTCGCTATAATCCGGACTAAGTACCTAATGACCCCACGGTATATACCATACCATACATCTTTTCTGCAGTTATGAGAGCTCTTACAACGTGTTCACGCCGAACTGACCTAAGTAGAAAAACTTAAATTGTGATTAAGTGAAAGAAAATTAGTTAATTAGACTTTTTATTTTACATTCTGTATTCCGAACGCTTCGTGCACTTCGATGCTCTAAAGCTCTCTCCAAGGACATAAAATTAATTGGGCCCATTACGTTTACTTAACCTTCAGGGGCTTCAGGTAATAAAGTACGACTATTAATATTTCGGTAATTATTCTATTGCGGGTATACAAATAACAACAATAAAAATTTTTTTTAACTAACGTTAATTGTTGCGTTTAAGTATATCCTAGCACGTATTACTAATTTAAACTAGATGGCGCTGTCCGCTCTTACACGCGGTGACGTTTTTGTCGCTCGATACATGTAAGCCGATAGCGGCAGCATAATAATTAGATTCCTGCCCAACACAGACGTGTTTTATTTAGAACAACTAATTCTCAGCTCACACCCGCACAGTAATAGGTACCTACCTATTAATATTTATTCTGCGTTATAACTAAAGTGAAATCGTTTAGCTGGATTTAATTTAATCCATGTGTCAATTTTCCAGCCACAAATCAATAAACCTTAAATTAATAAAGGTATTTTAAAGTAACAGACTTAGTTAACGAAAAAACAATATTTTTGAAATCTAATAGCTGCGTTATAATTAATCGCACTAACAATTAAGTAGCTCCCAATATCTAATGCGTGCGTGTGTCAGTACGACCAACGTAAGCCCAAAATAGCTCGAAACACATACACAAAGAGTGGCGCCATCTAGACCTCCTACATGACACTAGAAAATAGCCGACGTCGGTGTACTAGGTGTTAGAACTCCTTAGTAAGAGGACGTCTAGCTAGGTAGGTACCACCTCAATATCGGTTATTCTATAGGCAAGAAGTAGTGTGTAAATATTACTGTTTTCGGGTTTCAAGTTAGGTACCTACTTTAGCTGGCGAAGTCACAGGGTACCACTAAAACACTTATTGCAGTCATCATAACCATTGCAGTAGTGTGGTACCGAAAATATTTGGTCCGGTGTTCCCTTACCATCAGGAGAGCGTTTCGTTAATCTCATCACGTTTAGATTTTAAGAAATATATCACGTAAGTTTAAGTTTTATATTTAATTAGTTTCTATAATAAAATCTAAAAGTCAGAATACCTTTTTGTTTGTAGGTATTACTCTTTCATTACAAATATATACATTATACATTGTTACTAAAGAAGTATTTAGATATGTACTAGGTAAGGAGTTACGTAAATGATAATATTGAAACTTTAGAATTTACGTAAAAATTATTACACTTATATTAATTAAATTTATGGTATATAAATTATAAATTATGTTATATCTGTTTATTTTTTTATTCTTATTTCTCTATGTAATTTTTTTTCAATTTAATCGCGAGATTAATTAATATCCTTGACTAGCGTGCTGTTTCGTTGACGTGAACTTTTTTATCGTTTAGATTTCTTCGATTGATCTATCCCATCCAATGTTTCGTAAAGAGTAAAATTACTATCATTTGCAATAGTTTCATAGTAATGCTGGTCAGCTTTAAATATAATATCGCATATTTCTTTTTGGACTGCGTTTTTCGTGATTTCCGAATAATTTTTCATTTTGGAGCCGATAAAATTGGTAAAGTGATTAATTTCTTCGAGGTTATCGCTAATGATAAACTTCCTCTTGAGTTCTACTGGGCTGGAATGACTTGGTCCAGGTTCGGGGGAGTCCAAACTGTCATCGTTAATAAACTCTTTTTGGTCTTCGGAAGATATCGAGGCTGGTGTGATGGCCCAATCAGGATTCGGTTCTGATTTTATGGTGTAGTGAATGACATGATTTGTTTTTATCGCTTCATGCGATTCGTCGCCGCTGGAGTCCGTCAAGGGTGTACTCCTCTTCGACCAATTATCTACCATTGCTTGTTTCAAATTTGTGAATTCGGTGTCTCCGTTAATAGGCTGACCCTAAAAAAGAGACTCATGAGACTTAATTCATAATATCCTACTCTATTAACAAATTTAATATCCAAAGCAACCCCTACTAGAATAATAGAAAACAACAATTTTTCTTTTTAAATACGCTTTATACAATATTTATTAGCAGGCATAACATTGTTGTTAGATTATTAGATACGTTGTTTTATGTTTGAATCAATACATATAAGTACAAGTATAAGTTAAACATTTAAAAATCCCTCTCGATCACGTCACTTAGTAAACAAAAAAAAACTTAAAATCAATTCTGCCGTTTATGGCCTACAATGCCACATAGACAAACACATACATAGGTTCATATGTAGATACACACACACACTTATAACACCCCTGTTTGCGTCGGGAGTTAATAAGAATACAAAATTATACGAGATTGGTACGTATAAAGTAGTTAATGTTCTTCAGAAGTCGGTTAAAATTATTAGGAAAATAATAATCACAACTTACCAATTGTATACGTTTTCTTTCAGACTCTTTATAAAGTAAAAATCCTAATTCTTTAAATGCATACCATCCACATTGCAATCTGTAGTCCATATCTACAAAAAGTCCATAAATTAGTCCATTATAATACATAATTATATTAGGATAAATGCTTACTATATTATATTGGGATTATAGTTATGAACTTAGTTACCTTCGCTCCACTTTCCTCCGACAGTGGTAAGAATTCGTAAAATTTTTGCTTTCTCCCGTCGAAATCCTGACATCAAATTGACAATCTTTTCCTTGCAGTTAGTCGGAGTTGCATTTAACTGTGTGGCTATTTCGTTCCACATTATCGGCTTTGCAGACTTTTTAAAATAATGTTGTGGATCCCATAACTCAGGTCTCGATCGAAATGCACGTATTAGCCTTATAGTTTTTTCTTCTGACCATTTCTTCGGCTTAGTGACGTTATTCTCAGTCATTGTTTACTTCTGTTATGATACGCATTATAACTCCATGTTCGCTGTGAAGCTACAACCCCGCTGACAGAACGCGTAATGGCGGCGCGGCGTGCCGGCGTAACACGATGCGCCTGTATCGAAATATGTACAACATGCCTGCAGCTCTCTCAATCGGTTGCCGTTTACCACACGAGGGCGAGTAAGCGAGATAGGTAATGTTTCCATAGTTACGCCTTATTGACAACGCCGCCGGACGCACGGTTACAGATATTGGTATCGCGTGTCTTGCCCTGTCCAAGTGTCCACGTCATTGTCATATGGTAAGGTCGTTTTTCATAAATAAAATTCTTCTTTTTTTAATCACTTGATTTTAAGGCGTTTCAGTTTATTTATAAGCAGGTACGGAAATAAGTATCTATAGATTATGTTATTATAAAATTGTGAAATATAAAAAAATACTGAATCCTCAACGTCAAATGCCGTTTTTGACAAGTTGCACATAATGACTATATGAATAAGAAGAAGGCATACCTTGTATCAGATGGAATAAGTTCTATCTTATTTAATAACTAGCGGACGCCTCGCGGTTTCACCGGCGTAGTACCTGTTCCCGTGGTAATAGGGAAATAAAGTAGCCTATGTCACCCGGAGATAGTGTAGCTTCCCAACGGTGAAAGAATTTTTGAAATCGGTCCAGTAGTTTCGGAGCCTATTCAATACAAATAAACAAACAATCAAATCTTTTCTCTTTATAATAGTAGATATAGATAGATGTTTGATCTGTAGCTGGGTGGTACTGTACGACTGTACGTATGTATTATAAATACATATTTACAAAAATATTACAAGTATTATGTCAGCTGCCTGGTTCCCATAGTACAAGCTTTGCGTAGTTTGGGACTAGATGGCGACGTGTGAAACATGCCCTCTTACATTTATTATGTATATCTACGTATATATGAATACTTATGTTCTTTTAAAAGTACCTATATATACGTATGTATTTCATATGTAGAGGTACAACCTATATCTGGTGCCCATAGTATAGGTAACTAGCTATTTCTTAATTTGGGCTAACCAAAGCTATGTAGAAGCTTCTAGTAAAAGCACAAATCAATGTAAAGAGTTACAGATATTTTGTTTTTCATCTAGTAGGTAAAATGAATATGAAAGGCCACTTTAGTAAGAGAAATGTCCTTTACCGGGGTTACATTAGTATCCTGTAGGACGTAGGTACTGTATTACTAGGAATATTGAATCATTAATTGATGGAGTCATTATCTTTGTTGACTTCAACTCTCGACAACTTAAAATATTCAAATCCTTTTTTCTTTTTTTTTTTTTGATGTTAAGTGACATTGTGATCAAAGATGGTAAAAACACCGAGCCTGGAATGGAACTGGCTTTCAAGTGAAGCTGCCGGAACTCACCGTTGGGTGCTTGGCGGCAGATTTTTTACA
Source organism: Biston betularia (assembly GCA_905404145.2). Classification (NCBI taxonomy): domain Eukaryota; kingdom Metazoa; phylum Arthropoda; class Insecta; order Lepidoptera; family Geometridae; genus Biston; species Biston betularia. The sequence goes on from FR989863.1 coordinate 5,060,647, forward strand.
TGAGTAATTGAAATACTTGATAGTGGTAGAATGCGCAAAATGTGATGCCAAAACTAAAGCATATTTATCAATTGTGAATCTTAAAATTATGTCAAGAATGACAGTGGGTGTACTTACGCTAGAAGCGCTCCTTGTAGGCCGGTGGTAGCGAACCTTCTTGAGATACACGGTGTAGATGGCGCCGTCGACGCGCTCCTCACCCCACAACCGCCATGTCGGCTGCTGGAACCAACCAACAACCAGGTCAACATAATTACAGACACACAATAAACCAAATAGACTCTGAGATCGGTCTTATTTTCAATTTTCTAGTTACGTGTCTACGGAAAATAGGGGAAAAGCAAATAAGTGCCTATTTGCAAGTAGGTAGGTACATATGTAAGTATTTTCTACACTAATTATAAAGAGGAAAGATTTGATATGTTGTTTGTTTGTATTGGATAATAATAGGACCCGAAACTACTGGATGAACTGAATAATCCGTGCAAAGCCGGGACGGTCCGCTAGTTTATTAATAAATAATTAAGACCACTATTTCACCTCATGTTAAACGAAGACGCGGTCTACAGTGGTGAGTAAGTCTAAGTCTACAGTCTACCCTAGAAACCCCTGATATACTGGCGAAGTTCGTTTTATCTTCATATTATTTTATTCGTTTTGCATAATGTTGTAATTAGGGGGTAAAACATAGTAACAGTTCACAATTATGGTATGCTATACTACATGGTACGTACGATAGAGAGGAGGGCAACAATACTATTGTGTTTTTTTTTGTTGCTTTGCATGTATAGTATATCTAGTAGCTGCGCCCCGCTGTTTTACCAGCGATTTCCAGGATAAAAAGTGGCATGTGTATTAATTATTCAAATTGTTTAAAACCAATTAGGTAAAGCGTGAAAAACTAACAAACATACACACACCAACAAGTTTTCGCATTTATTACATTACTGAGATGAGATTATTAAAAAAGACCACCTATTATTATTACTACAACATCATTAATTAGAGCTGAACGACATTGCAAACAAAACACCAGTCTGTCCATGTCAGTCAACGGTTTAGCTTGCATTAACAAATGTTACGTTGAACCGTGGATACATATCTAATAATACGTACAGGGGCGTAGCTACCGCCAGTATCAGCCGTATCAATGATACGGGGCCCCCAAACTACAGAGGTCCCTAACGTGTCTAAGCAAAAATTAGTAAAATGTTATCCATAATGTCACTTAATCTCATGCTTCCTGGGAAAAAAACTGTCATACGATCAACTCTATATAATCAACAAATATTTATTTTAATTTAATGCAATCTTTTTTGTTTCTTTTGTGAGAAATCTTTACCCTTCATTTGGGCCCCAACTAATTTGAATACAAGCCCCTCCAAGGCACGCTACGCCACTGAATACGTATAAGCTATTAGGTACGTAATACGCCTAAGATAAGCTCTTACATAATCATCATAAACGTTATCAGCGAACAGCACAGGCTCGACCTTACTGACGCCGCATATCTTCCACATGGCCCATCTCCGTGCGCGTCACGCGACGTCACTCTCAGCTGAGCAGCATCGCGCTTACTTTCACTCACTTCACTGACGTACCACGCGGATACCACACCACATGCAAATATAATAACTCAACTGGATCAATCACTGGAGAGTAGCCAGTGTGGCCGCGGACGTGCGTGACGCGAGTGAAATCGCACCAACGGACGTCGACACACTTGTCGACACCGGCATCCGGCTTGAGCGACTCTTGCCCGATTTATCTGTTCACGGTTGCATCTTAAACTTAATCACCCTTTATGCACATATCAAACACGCTACGAGTGTCTCACAACTCTCCATTTACGGTGGCTCGTTTTCTCTTTAGCGAAGTGTTTACTTTCCGATTGTCGCCACAGGTTAGCACTATTATTAAATCACGCAACAAGTACACTCTCTGCATGTCAATCCACTACACTACACGTTCATGTAAGCGGACTAGGACCTGGAGGTTAGTGAAATTGTGTGAAACTTTTAAAATTAGCAAATCAGTCTTAACCAATCCGTAGGACAGTCCTATATCTATTTATTTGCACATTAGTAAACACAGATGCGATGATGCTGCAACGCGTGTGCGAGCCGACTGCTCTCTTCGCAGAGAGATCGCGTGAAAAACCGCGATAGAGCACGCCAATGACGGTCGCAGTACTTTCCGGCGAGGTGCATCCAGGTGGATCACGACACAATCGCAGCACACGTGTGTATGTGTGCAGCACGTAATAAATAGGCTTAGAAATACGAGCTGTGCGTATGCGTAAATCGCATTATGTTGACTAATTCTTAAGCCTTGGTGTAAGTCACTTGATTCCTTGCGTGACATGCCAGAAACTTTGTAAGTGCGTTCACAAATATGTACATAATAAGTATTCATATAGCTTTATGATGTATTTTGTTTGTTGTGTTACATTTAAGCATATCTAAAACACTAAAGTAAATAACATAGTCACTGAGGCGATGATGGTACAATTAAAAAAATATTTAAAACATAATAATATCAGAAAATGGCTCGTTTGAAACCGCCTCGTTTATATGAGTAAAGGCCCTAAAATAAATATAAAAAATAGAATATCTACGTTAACATAGCTCCTTCTGACGACTGTGATTGATTCATACACACCAAAATTTGGTGACCTTATTGCTAAAAGTGATCTCTTCCAGGCAACCTTACAATGTGGTAACCTGTGAATATGGTTTGGTTCTTTGGAGTAAATTTTAACTCGTTCAATAATTAAAGAAAACCTCTTAAAATAAGTATGTAGTATATAATGTGTAAGTTCTTACATTTTATTAACTACGTAGTCATATTGGAACAATTTATAATTTAATTAAAATATATATTTATTTTAGGAAATACAAGGACTGTCTCGAGGCTGATAAACTAGCCATAAGGTATTATTTTCTTAGAGAAAAATTTACAAATTAGAATTTGTAACATAAAAGTGAGTTGGAGTGAAGACAGTTACACACCTTTTAGATTAAGTTATTTCTATAAATTTGTAAATAGTAGATATTATTTTAAAATATGTATTTTGTTATTAATTAAATTAAATATTAAATTACTCTCCTCTTTTATTATACTTGTTTAACGTAACTTTATTACATACAGCTAAAATATCTGTAAACTGATTGCACACATATATGTATGTATATACACAAAAACAAGTAGAGTTGACTCGTTGCCAGCAGCCCCGTCGGCGCCAACTTGACAATCCGACTAACCTCTGATGACCCTTCCCACCAAATAATCAAACTTTTAAGTAAGCTCTACTTACAACATATGACCTCAAAGTCTAATAACTCTAGTGAAGTAGGTTAGCTGTTAGGCACAATTGATAAGAATTTGTTTGAATCGATAACCATCAATAGGGCAAAAGAAAAAGTTAAGGTAGTTGTAGCGGTAGTATAGATACAGAAAACCGGATAAGTGCGAAATTGACTCGCGCCCAAGGGTTCTGTACAAACTTGCATATAGATAGGTCTATCAGTAGAGTCTCGAACAAGCCCCCGAATATACTCGTTCTCTAAGGAAAAGAAGCATTGAAGCAACAACAAGCAGCATTTAGCGAGAACTTTTTACTATTTTTGTCGTCTTTTTTATCATTTATTTATAGTGTGTTTGTGTGTCAAAATAAATGTTTTCTTTCTTACAAGCACAAACTTAAGTTTGTCATTGAAAAAAATCTCAAGGACACAATTATTTATTTAGTAATTTCGCAGACTGCGAATGTAAGTTTGCATAAAAAAAATGTTTTTGTGACATAAATTCATAATTTGGGATTTTTCCTTTACTTGAGATTTTTTTATAAAATAAATGAATAGGTACTACTATTGGCCACTAACTCGCATCTTAAATCAACGGGAAATAAGCTATATGTTTTAACTTCTTTGCTGTTGAAACACAAACTGTATTACAAGCGAACAATGACGTTAAGGTTCCTTTTTTCTTATGAAGAACAGAACCCTAAGAAATATCTACAACATAATTACAATTATGTTGTAGATAAAGCTTGGTGTAGGTACACACCAAGCTTTATAACTACCGAAGTAATAAAGAACCTTATCAGTGTGATTGAAACATCAATTTAGGCCAGCCGCTTACGATGTTGATAGCAAGTAATTCAATAACAGGTACCATTGTCATACTGAAAATAAAATCCTCTGTATACTATGCCAAACATTTTCCATTAATATAGCTTAGAAATTATTGTTTATAGCTCCCTGGACATGATTGCCACAGGACCGGGATGAGTGGCGTACATGAAGAAAGGCCTATGCTTAGCAGTGGCCGATTACTGAGGGCTGTGATGATGATGATGATGATAGCTTATTCAAAGGCCGTACCACAATCTTAACAACGTTTTTTCTCACGATAAATCTAACGTCCGGCTTTTTTTCAGTTTATTTACAGATAAGAGAACGAAGCAATCAATTTATGATTAATATACTAAAAAGTTTTCTTTTTTAACATATGCCAATTATTTTCATTAAAAAACTTAAAACCAGAAACCAATTATTCGTTTTGATTTAAAATCTGATTTCCATGAAACGCGTAGACACGGGTAGCCATATCGATCGGTGCCGTGCAGTGGCAGCGTGGAGTTCTAAATATAGATAGACGTTGTGAACATCCAGAAGCAAACCACCTTCGCCGTGCAATACCGACGCACTGGGTCAAATTAAACAGAATCTCATCTAGAGCCTATTGTTATCTATCTGACTTAGAGATTTATTGTTTGGCCCAAAAAAGAAATTACGGGTATTTTTAGAGATTAGTATATTCGTATTACGCACACATTACTCACCCTAGATATGTAGTTGTGAATGTCAAAATATGGTAACCTAGTTTAGCACAACAATTCTCTGCCACCATGCTATGGTTTTTTCAAAATGTTTTCCTTCACTGGCAGCTCTGTTTTTCCCGCGAAGTACAATTTGGGTGTCTTCAAGTCTAGAGTAAACAGGTTTTTTTCTAGGTAAGCGTGCTTCATCTTAGATTGCATCCTGCTTAACATCAGGCAGGGCGTAGTCAATGCGAACCTATTTCGTATATTCAATCTCATTGTTGGGATTTGCCTCCACGCACTTCGGCGTATGAACCGACCACGCCAACAGCTGAGCTACCATCGCTACAAATAATCTGTAATGTAATGTCCCAGAATATACACGACCACGACTTTTTCACCAAATTAATGTGCGCCCAAGGTCTGGCGCAATTACACAATTATATTTATCAAAAGCGGTTGAGGCTAAATATAAAAATTATTATTGTCACATGAACTCGTATCCGCACCATTTCCTTTTGGAGCTCAGCACCATTAATTGTTTCCCGTGTGTATTTTACAGCTTTTATATTTAGCAAAATATGAGAGCATGAGCGTTGAATTTCCAAAGGTGGTTTTATACAACTACATTCTACATTGCTACATACGTTGGTCTAAGTGGAATAACAAACACAAAGTTTACACATGGCCGAAGAGGGATCATTGTACTCAACATTTCTTCAAACAACAGTCATTCAAAATCATGAAAATACAAAAAACAGCTTGTTAGAAAAATTTGCTATAAATTAGGATAGCTATGCATTAAAAATTTCATTGTAATCCACTGAAACTAGTGTCAAATTACTAAAAAAAATAGCTACTCTTTTTTTTTGACTTGGTCGGACCACGCAAGGATTTTTGATACGATTTTTACTATCATTTAATTCCTAATGGAAGTTTAGAATATATACAATAATATACATACATGTACATCTTAATTTAACTAGATCAATCACGTTAAATTAGATATATCTTATAGTCCGACTACAGTTTCGGCCATCTGATTGCCGCTCCAACCGCTGTCTTCACGTACGAGGCGCGCAACGCACTGTAGTAGAAAGCAGACGAAGCCGCGCGCACTTTGTACTCCGCTTTGTCTCCATGAAGAAAGCCACCGATAATGACCGAAACTGTAATCGGAGTATCCCATATAATTAAACGTGAGCAATCCCGAATGTGTCAAAACCACGTCAGTTTTCATAGTAAGATAGTTGAGCATTTATTTTATGTAGATTTATTGATTCCAGTCTACATCCCCTGAGCTTGTCGTGCCTCACGATGCAGATTGCTTTCGTTTATCAGCGACAATATTGTCAGACCAAATACCAATCCTACGAGATAAGATTAGAGATGAGTAATATATCGATAGACTTATTTATTTTGCTCCGTTTACCACATTCAGCTTATGAGATAACCGTGAACATGAAGTTCTGAGAAAGTGTTGGTATTTCTAAAATATAAAACTATAACAAGCATTCGTAGATTGTATTATGAAGTATGATGAGGTGATGTCGACAAGCCTCGTTACAATTTGTCAAATCATTTGTATAAATTGTGACATTTTCGTCATATATTGCCAATGTTGACCTTTCCGCGCTCCAAAAATAGCTTTCCTGCTTATAGGCTCGTGAAGACACAAGAATAACTTCTTCACGCATATAGATAGAGGTGTAGGTATAAGCTTTACTACTGAGTACTAACGATAATTACGAGTACTAAGTACCTACTCTTCAACAATCCTCATTTATTACGGACACAACTCTGAAATTGTAAAAAACAACTGTCATGTAAAAGTATTTTGACTGTTGACCAAATATATGACGCAGCTAATTTTCTTCGCGTTTTCAAAGATCATTAGATTTTAAGGACAACCTTTCGGCTTAGTACACCCCAACCTTTTAAACGTATATTATTTTAAGAAAACATTTATTCTAATGCATACTCGTTTTTCATATTTTGAAAAATAATTGGTCCTGAAATGTTTTTATAGTTTTGTACCTCAAAAGGAAAAAAACGGAACCCTGTTATGGCCACTTTGTTGTCCGTCTGTCAAGACCTTCTATGTCGGGAACGCGTGGAGGTATCAACCGTATACGCAGATCTGTAGTCCGTTCCAGCTATGAAAAAATCTTCTCAGTAAACGTAAAAAAAGTTACAGCATCAAAAAACCGCATATTTCGACTCTTACAAGAGAATCAAAACTTAAACTATGAAATTAGGCAAAAAGTATTGTCTTATAGTACACATAAACTAAAAAAATCCGTAAACTGTACATTTTCAATTTAATCACATAAATAGGGTCTTGACGCTACTATTTATCATATCTACTAGTTTGTACGGAACGCTCGGTGGGCGAGTCTTACTCGCGCTTGCAACGGTGGGACTCTCTTTTCATCACGGGAGCTCGACACTTTTCAATACTCGTAAGAGCACTCGCTTTGATTCGGACGCAGCTGGCTAATGATTCTCTTTGTAGCTATAAAACTCATACCGTAGATGTATTTTATGCCTATCGGTCCCTTGTGTAGGTATCGTTATATCTAGCTGTTTACATACTAATTAGTTTCTCTATTCTAGATAAAAAACGACCCGTCTTGGGTTCTCGTGTCTAGTCTCGTCACGGTTCCTACAACTATTCAACATTTGACTTGCTTTACATAACACTTGGTCGAGATTACACAAGAGATCGTAACAAAGAAAATCGTGGACGATTAGAAAACAGAGGAGCAAAGGACGGTGCGGTTGAGGGCATTGTGCCGGCTGGCGTGACGGACGCGCTTGGCCGCCGCCCGACCAGCCGCCGCCCTCTGTCGTACAGTTCAAGACAAACCCGTAAAACGTTAAAGAAATTATTATTTCGAATAAGAAAACCGTAATCCTACTGCCAGGAAATCCTTAAAACAGACCAAAACTATGTCACATCCGTAGTCGTTTACAAATAGAATAGGTCCCTTGCGAATGTAAAATAAAAACAATGTAGGTACGTGTATAATTGTATATGGATAAAAAATAATAAAATAATGTTGGTTAACAAATAATAAATTTCAACACTGATGCACACATGCATAAAATAAATAAATACCTACACTTACCTAATACTTCAAGTATTTGCACCGCCATCGCAATTAAACTATTCGCCCTTACCTATACACCAAGATACGGAGAATTTTTTCACCTACTTTGAACACGTAGTAAACATCCATTAAATCTTAGTGCAAGATTGTAATAGAACTTAAATTACAACTGTATTGTTAAAACATGGAAGGTACATAAGGGTCGGGTATATAAATATTTCATACCAAATAGACGCTACAACTTGAATACGGAACAAACCGATTTTCAAACTTTGCCTTGCTTAAATTCCATGTGAATTGTTTTTCAGTTATTCGCGTTGTACCCCGTGTTATTCAATCAGGGGCAAAGTTAAGCACCTCAGGTGAACCGTCTGTAATGATCGTAAGAGCCGACAGAGTTCGTCGGCATCACAATCAATAAGCCAAAGTACCGCCACTGGTGATAACGACCCCTTGCTGGATGACCTAGTAGATTGTGTACCAATTAGAATTTTGTCTTTAACATGTAAGTAGGTATACTACAAACATTAAGCATACTTGCTGTACGTCTAAGTAAGTCCATCGTATCTATATAAATATTCGTATGTAATTCTCTACTAGCGACCCACCACGGCTTCGCACGGGTGTACTTTACTTTGGCGACTTGATACTATCGGAGATTCTATACAAATAACTTTTCCAGTGCATTTTATAAAAATAATATTCGTTTTATGAGCCTTGTCCTGACAAACACGAGCATACGAATTATAAATAAATTAACTAAATCGGAAATCAAGTAAAACCGTTCTCAAGTAATGTTCCGTGGTACATATAACTAATTATGAAAAAACTAGTCATCTTTCTTATCGTAGAGATATTGTGAAATTTTAACTCAATATTCTTTTATTTGGAAGAACAATCAGTGATCACTTCTCAGGGATTTTAAGGTCTTTTAAGTCCTTAGGTTTAGTTTATTTACTAGCTATGGTAAACTTTATAATAAATGATTCTCTGAATGTATATGGTATCTTGGAAAATGAGCAATTTCCAATAATATCGTTCACCGCAAACAATGTAGGTGATTCGTCACTAGGCCACCAAACGATGATTCATACAACATTGTTCTTGTTTGTTTCGTTATCGCAGTTTAAGTCGTTATTCGCAAGTGTAGGTATGCCTCATACTATATTGACGAAGTATAGAGAATACTCGTACCTGCCTAATATATATATACCTATATACTTTATACAGTAAAAGCGCAGCGCTACTAAAGCATCGATGTCTTGGATTTTGTAATGTCACTAACATTTCTGGATTCTGGATTCTGCAATGACCATGGGTAGTCACGCTATCTATAGCCATTAAGAGAGCGTCTCGTTCCTCCTCTTACTATTTGCTATTCAAAAAATACAAAAGACTCCTCGAAAAAATTCCTATACAATGAATTTTGGGTAACTAAGTTAAGATAACTTAATTAGATATCCAAATTCGTCCGTAATTTAAAATTTGAAACTTGTTGTTCAAGTAATTTTCAGTAGGTAAGCCAGAAGAGATTTATAAATATCATTGACCTTTTCACGACCTCTGCATACAAAATGCCTACACCTGTATTAATAATATTTAAAAACCGTTGACCCTTTCGGTTGGCCGTATAAAGGTAACTAGGTAACTGACTAAAGGTAGAGAACAATTCGTCCCAGGGCGTCCTTTATTAAAGCAAAAGTTTTTAGGTTCTAGTTAAATAAATGGAAGGAAAGTCAGCATACAAATCCTAAAAAAAATGACATATACGTAGGTAATTGATAATAGTCACGTAGCATCACCGTATATAATAAAAATACGTAACTGCCTAACTTTATCTGTGCTTACTTACAAATGCTTAAATTAATATACATATAGTTTTAAAACAACATTACAGTATTTGGATACCCAAAAAAATTAATCCTCAGCTTCAAACGGAAAATCCAAAACCATAAAAGATGTTATTTGTGTTGGAAAAATTCAATAACGTAAAAAAATCGCAAAACGGGGATAACTTATTTGTTTGCTTTGCTATAAAATATTATATAACGTCTAAAAGTTAGAACCCCTGTCACCCGTTCGCAGCCCGTGTCAGACGTAATTTATTGGTTTTGGTGAATTGAACAAGGTTAGGCACTTATTACATTGGAATTGTATCAAAAGTCTTCGAATCTTTGAATAGATCGAGTTTCTTGAGCCGCAATGATTTACTACAGAAACTGACGTGTTTTTTTACACATTTTTGTTTTACTTGTGCGGGATTACTCGTGTTTGATTTTATCGGAAACTCTGACTATAGTTTCAGCCATAACCTTCATCATGGAGGCAAAGGCAGCCCGTACACGTTCCGCGCGATCCGCGATCCGCGATCCGCGATCAATGATCGCGATCCAGACTGATCGTGTACGAAGCGGATTGACGGACTGATGCTCCGGATCGCAAAATATCTAGAAATTTTGAAATCATGATCGCGGATCGCGGATCGTGATCATGATTGAACGTGTAAGCGCAGGATCGCGTCAGTCCACGCTGTGCGCTGTACGAGAATGGACGACTATGATATGTGCTCTTCGTTGCCGCCGATTGAACTGGAAAATTCACCTTTCAGTAGTTAGTTAAAATAAAATAAATATCGTAGGACATTACACACAGCGCCACCTGACCCTAAACTAAGCAAAGCTTATGTGATGGAAGTCAGATAACTGAAATGCATACTTATAATACATACAGAACACCCAGACACAGAACAAACATTTGTTGATACATAAAATGTTTGTCCTGAGCGGAAATCGAACCCGCGCCCTTCAGCTCATAAGGCAGATATGCTACCAATGAGCCAACAGGGCTGTCATAGTTCAGTAGTTAGTTAACCGTTCAGTAGATTCAGTAGTTATTTGGATTTCATATAGTAGATTCATCATTTGACAGCCCCGTTGGCTCATTGGTAGTATATCTGCCTTGAGAGCTGTAGGGCGTGGGTTCGATTCCCACTCAGGGCAAACATTTTGTGAATAAACAAATGTTTGTTCTGTGTCTGGGTGTTCTGTTTATATTATAAGTATGTATTTACAAAAAAAAAAGTATTTATGTATTCTATCAGTTATCTGACTTCCATCACACAAGCTCTGCTTAGTTTGGGGCCAGATGGCGCTGTGTGTATAGTCCTACGATATTTATTAATTTATTTATTCTCATCATCTTCATTTTGTAGCGATGATAGCTCAATGGTTAGCACGGTTGGTTCGCATACCGAAGGGCGTGGGTTCAAACCCCAACAAAGAGCTTGAGCTGCCGGTGAAGGAAAACATCGTGAGGAAACCACATCATGGTGGTAGGGTACTTTCTAGTACTCGGCTGGCTAGCTACCACCCTCAAGTTGAAAATCTAACGGTGTGTTCTGGCAGTCTCACTTGTGAGCCAGTTCCATTCCACGCTAGGTGTGTTTTATCATCTTCGACCACACCGTCATTGAACATCAGGTGAGCTGTGATCAAAGACATAGTTTGTCAAAAAAAAATTAAATGAGTGTACAATTCTCTTTTGAGTAACCACTGTTTAACCCAGAGCCTTTTCCGAATCCTTTTCATAAATTTTAAGGCCAATACAAGGGACAGGAAGGGTTTTAACTTTAGGTAAATCCATGACGACACGTGTTAACGCGGCAGTTCCGATACATGGACTGATGAAATCATGATTAACCGTGTAATGTTGTGACGAGATCCTGCGATCCGCGATCCGCGATCCGCGATCAATGATCGCGATCCAAATTGAACGTGTACGGGCTGCCTATGAGTACAACGCGCGCGCGGCCGCGTCTTGCTTCGCACTGATTAATTATAATATTAAATTTTTTTGACGCCGGTAGATATAATTTCTATAAACAAAGCTGAATGTTCTATCAACGCGAGTTGCGGATTATGATATCTCATATAACCGATGTCCATTGATGTATTTATATATTTGCTAAAATACCTTAGTTTGTATGCACAGAGGCGCGCAAGGCAAAGATAGAGCGGTGTCACAGTGCCGCATTCTTAGGCCCCTCCAGCTCGCATTCCAACTGCATGCTCCACGCAGGCTCGCATAACTCAAGCCTTGACCTGCATTGGTAACGAAGCCTGCAGACGAGCACACGATGCTATTCACTGACATACTTTTAACACTCGAAAACATCGTTCATTCTAGGTGAACAACACGACACGCGAAATCTGACCATGTCTGTTCAGACGCGTAATGGAAATTTCTTTTTAACCAAATAAGTTACAGAATCACACATCGTTATTGTAAAAATAAATGAAATCATTTAATATTAGAGTCATCGGAATTCTCCGCTGGCTACTGAAGTCTCGCACTTTGTTTTTCAACTGAACCCAATTCAAGTACTACATTAATCGTGTAAACGTAAACATACCTAAATACCGACGTAAAACGATGAAGCGTCAATCAATGAGTAATAGGTAAGTTTGAACTGAGAATACAGTTTTTTTTTTTTAATTAGGTTTATTATACAATTACTCATCTAGAAGAAAAATAAAAACATAAAATATAGCCACATGAGTTAAATAGCTAGCAAACCACTTATTAATGTCTAAACAATTGTTCCGTTTTCGGGTTCCGTGACAGACTAAAGAAATCTTCGCTTTGTCGTGCAGATGTATCAAATTTGTAAAATGAATTTGGCAAAATTATGCCCAATCCAACAATGAAATCGATCAATCAATTTTCTGATATATCAGTCAACTTAAAAGAAAAAATACCTGATTAGCCTCAAGTCGATCTATTGAAAATAAGAACCATACCTGTCTTCGATCACATGACTATTTGAGTCAAATATAATAATTGAAGAGGCCTACCAATTTGAGTAAGTTTTGCTTACCGAGTGTGAAAATACTTTCTCTATAGCTATTTAATCTAATTTAACTACACTGAACGCACGTGTGCTGATAATGAGCTTGACGATATTTAATGAGTTAATTGACTCGATGTTTACTGTGCTTGCTAATTACTGTGGGATTATATTTAAAGACTGTCTACAAAAAAAATGATGGTTACAACTAGGTAAGTACTTACAGAAAAATATAAATGTAGTTTTGATTATGATGAGTTGACGACTCGTCTGAGAATGAATCAGTGGCGTGAGCAAGATCATTTGTCATGTTAATGTAAGTAAGTACATATTGAAATTGAAACCATTGATTCATTGTGGCCCACAAATAAGTGTTTCCGCTGCGTTACACCGGATGTAAACAGAAAGATATACATAACAACTATGGTCATTTAGAATAGTTCAATTTACTGAAAACCGTCATCGAAGACTTAAGGAATATCGTTATTCTACTGCTATGTGATCGACCAAATTATTTAATTGAAATCTAGTTGTTTCCAACAATGATCGTGGGAATTAGGAACGATATAAAAGAAGGAACTGCGTAATGTTTTAAAATATGCACCTTCATACACAAATTGTTATAAAGAGTGAAAAACACATTTTGACATGTATGCAATCAAAATGTATAATAGAATAAATAAAATGTTAGCTCTAAACGTAATTTTATTTATCTACAACGTTTATTAATATTAATAAAATGATTATCTGTGCAACTTTAATTAAGAACTACTAATAATACAGATTCATTATTAACCAACTAAAAGCTCTAAACTAAGCAAAGCTTGCTTCGTGATATTCTTTTTAAAAATATACTTTCACAAAGTTTTCAATCGCCACAAATCCCTTGGAAAATTAACGATTTTTAAATGTAAACTGCAACTTACCTGGTGCCACGTGTATCAGTCAACAATAAACGCAACTTACCTTAACATACCATCGTGTTTGCGACTTGCGGTGCCTGGGGCGGCGCCGCTCGGCGCTGCGGTCTGCGCGAGCAGGCGAACGCAGTGCGTGGCAGCGCGCAGCAAGCGCCTTCGTGCGCTCCGCTAGCGAGTGCCGAAGCTCGCCGCCCGCGCACCCCCGCACCAACATCCCCAGTCAACCACCCTCCCCTTCACTGATAAAACCTTCCTCGTCCGCGTTCATTGTTAACCACACACAACTCCTCGAACCAATAGAAACAGTCAATTTTTCATAGTTTCACTCCCGAGCGGCCTAACAAAAGCCAATATCCCAATATAGCGCTTCTAGGTCACCTTTGATTGTCTGCTCTTTCACCTTACAGTCTAATTTCCTAAAAACAACGAGAACAAACTTATTTATATAAATCAATGCCGCTATATCTACTTGGTATGCCTTGCTAAAAAACGACTGCCATCATTATGTATCATATACATATTCAAACAATCATACGAGATGAGAGAGAGAGTAGTGTACCCGCAAATTACTAATGTAATCCCATGTATACACAGATATATGGACATGAAGTGTAAATGAGGTGATAAGATTTATGACTACATTTATATGTATATAAATGAGACGATGGACTAATTCCTTCGTAATTGGTTTATCTGTGTTTGCTTCTATTTTGAATATGGTTGTACGTAAACAAAGTAATTTCTCGCTTTCAATAAATAATTAAGTAAACTAAGATTCCGAAACTGATTTAGGTATTACGATTGACCCTGTCGATAAAATTGGGAGAATCATCCATAGTTTCCCGGTCGTATGGTTATGCTGACGTAGAATTGGTCCCACTAACAATCTTGACGGCCAGCCTCCGACGCGCCGTAGGGATCTCCACGGGGAATCACTGATAAAGTAGCTATATCTGATTTCGTAGCTGTTTACGCGTAGGTCTAACAAGATTAGATGAGGCACGAGTACACGGCCAAGGTCTAGGCCAACTGATAATGTCGAACGCCGGGTGCTATTAATAATTCGTCAGCTTCCTGACCACGGTCACTGATGACAAACACTTGTAACGACAGATGCAATCATTTCTTATAATTATTTGATTGAAGACACGTTTGAAACGCAGCTATAGCATGCAGCAGCGATTTGATATGTTAATAATTTTGTTGATATTAAAAGGACAGTAACATTTATATTATTTGAATCTCGTTATCTGTCTCGTACAAAATATAAGTAAGAAAAATAAAACTGTTTCAAATTCTTTCTCGAAATAGTCTCTAGTTTGTGGTTTTCAGTTCTTTCTTATCTTGAATTAAATAAGTAGTTACAATTTACAACTGATAAATAAGGAATATTAAGTAAATTTATTGTGAACTACATAGTGACCCGCCCGGCTTTGCACGGATATACAAATCGTCCGAAAGAAATTCTCCAAATAATAGTGAAGATCATATCAAAATCCATAAATAAGAAGAATTAAGGGAACAAACAAAAACACGCGGAATGCGACTGCATTTTATACGTTTTAGCGATTTGTGATTTTGAAGGTTTCGATCCAATTCTATTACGGCTCTACATAAATAGATACATATTTTTTTATTGTTCACACCACAATTACAAAAGCAAATAGTTTGGTAAGTATGTAGGTAACTTAATTATTACTATATAGGTAAGTACATATATACAAAAGCTGTGTATACATTATAGTTCTCCTAGTATCAAAAACAATGGAACTAAGTATGTATGAGTACGTAAACTAGGAGGAAGTTTAATTCCATAAACCCCACGTCACAGTTACGTTTACGACATTTGACTGATATCTTTCTTTCTTTGGTTTTGGCGTCGCGTTTTAGCATTTGCCAGTGTCAAGTAATTATATATTTTCAAGTTTCAAAAGTTAAATAAGTGCCATCGTAGCTAGTTTTAGTCAAAGTCGTCTTTGTCAAGTCCAGTTCGTGTCAGTTAATTCCAGTCATGCTTTAGTAAAGTAGTGGCAACTTTACTACAAAGCTTCGATGGAGTTTTGGAAGCAACACGAAAACTCATGTTTTACCACATTGTATCATTTTCCCACACTCGCGCTTGTAATTCGGCACTTTATGAATAAAACACCACCATTTTTATGCATAAACACTCGACAAAACACTAGTTTTGGAAAAAAATACAACGGAGCGACACGACTCTTCCCGCGTTCCCGCCAAAACTCATTTGACTGATATAACGTGTGATGTAGTGGTCTTTTTTTTTCTTTTTTTTTTCTTTCTTCGGCCATAGCACATTCGTGCATTATGCCAATTCTCAAGTTTGACGTGGTCTAAAAAGATGATTTCTATGGCAGCCCGTACACGTAGCGCGCGATCCGCGATCCGCGATCCGCGATCAATGATCGCGATCCAGACTGATCGTGTACGAAGCGGATTGACGGACTGATGCTCCGGATCGCATAATATCTAGAAATTTTGAAATCATGATCGCGGATCGCGGATCGCGGATCGTGATCATGATTGAACGTGTAAGGCGGCCCTATGACATTAAGCTCATTGAAGCTCATCCCGATGCGCAAGGAGGTGATATGCAATATAAGCTCTATGGTCTTTTTTTTTTTAATTCTGAATAGCTTTGGTTTTTATCACAGCTGGCCTGATGTTATGTAACGATACAGTCTAGAATAGAAAGAACCTGTTTACTCATGATTTAAAGATTTCCATATTGTACTTTTCATAAAGTCAAATTTCAAATTATAATTTTAGAATGTACTTGCAAACCACGTGCACATTTTACCATCTGTGGCTACATGTTAATAGAGCAGGAGATACAAAATGTGTATGTAGTCGCAGTTTGTAATAAAAGTTCTGCTGTACAGGATTCGAAGTATACCTACATATGGTTTTCCTCCAAAAAACACATACAAGTAAACTGAGAAACGGAGTTAAAACTGCGAGACGCAATTAATTTTAATAAATGTAGGTACACGAGTATCTAAAGATTAAGTGAATGTGCAAAATCGTACCTATTTGACGCTTATAGGTATTGTATGTACTCATGTATATTCTGTGGTGTTGTACCTACTATTGATTTTATTTGCAAAATAATCTACCTTGTAATGTGGTTAGTCGTTTCGTATCCACGGAGCAAAATTGTAATTGAAGCGCTGCCAAGGTTAAGCTAAGCGTGGCACACGAAATTATGTATGAGATACAACATTATGGATATTACCTGGCAACGACAGCGGCTGTTAGACCATACCATCCTCATCGTAACGATTCACCAGGAAAATATTGGTAAAACTTGATTCGCATTACCCGTTTGAGCCAGAATGGACACTGTTATTTAATTTGTGTCTAGCACGCCACATAGGTACCTACAAATCCTACAATAAATAATTGGTAAACTCACGGATGTAAATAAATAGATCGGCATCAATCTACTATCTCGTGGCAAACGCAATGCATCAATTTCATCTAATACTCTCCCTCTTCGCATATCTTATCAGTAAATAAATAAATAAATATCGCAGGACATTACACACAGCGCCATCTGACCCCAAACTAAGCAGAGCCGAACTAACTAACTAACTAACTATGGAAGACAGATAACTGATAGAATACTAGTCAGTCAAGCTATAGGAGATTTTAGAACCTTTTCGATTTAGTTTAGTTTGATTTCATTAGTTCTGTGGTTAGGCAGAAGAAAGCGAACATACAGGCAGACGCGGACAGCGTCTTTATTTTATTCTATTTCGAGAATGAAAGAGAATACCGCTGCATTGTTTATGGGGCAAGCATTACCAGTAAAGCGTTTCGTTCGTTTCATTATTATTTTTATACAGAAACACATATTGATTTATTTAATATTTCAAATAACCTAAATTAATAATGTAAAATTCAAATACATACATAAATATCCAACATTATTATAAGTCATAAATGAAATATATTATTTACCTATTTTGTATAAAACAAAAAGTCAATTAAAACTAGGTGTTTTAAATCCCCCCGCGCGTCGAGCCCTGGCTAAAAATTCCCACGCTGGACTATTTACCCCGCTATTATAAACCCAATATTACTATATAGTAAAATGTATAGTAGGTATATAGAAAATTTTTTGTAATATAAATAATGTGTAATCTTAAATTTAAAAAGTATAAGATATAAGCAAATCGTGTTGGAAGTTTAAGAATACGAAAAATTTGTATGGTTCGTAATTAGTATGGTTGAGCTCGCATGCGATCTAGAATACGCCATCTGACAAGGAAATTGGATAATTGAGGAAGGGAGCGGCCGATGTCGGCAACTGCCTATAATTTACTTTTTAAATGGAACTAGTCTCAGATATATTACATGAGTGTGTATTTAATATTTCGTCAGTCGTTCACATTCGCTACGCATTCGAGTTGATCTTAGTTAACAACTTCATTCTGTATTTAAAAAATGTAGTTTATTGCATAACATCTTTAGTCGAGTGAAGCAGTTTTGGGGCAGAGTCGAAGTTTGATTGGATTTGTGTCTTGGGAGATGCCTATCCAGCAATAGAATATTACTATGATAAGATGATGATGACGTTTCTATGATTTCATTAGACAGACCTGATATAATATCATAGTATTTGATTTCTTATAAGGAATAACAGCTCAACATAATCTCAACAGTTACGTAACTATCGGAGCGTCGAAATATTCCATAATTATCTGTAATGCTTCTTTTCCAAAAAAATATAATCAATAAGTTTGATCTATAACAAAAGAAGAGAGAAGAAGAGTTAAGAGTTATATCTATCTATCTATCTATAACAACTTTAAATTTGAACTCTAAAATCACAAAAAATATCAGCTGCTCCATGCATTTAGTCAAGGACCAAGATATTTTTTTATAGACAGCTGACTTTTTTCTGACGATTTCAGATTTGTATCCATAGTATTATGAGTGTAAAAAAATGAAAATAATGGTGAGTACACTGACCCCATTTGGGCTTTGTATAGCCCAAGGTGAACACCTGGCACAAGGTATATCGAGAATGAAATCGATGCAGCAGGTGTTTCTTCGCTTAAAATTACCCAACTCCCAAAAAAGTTGTCAAATGAATAACTTTAGTCTTATAGTAGAATTTGGTAGCCATGTTTTATATAAATAAACATTTTATGCATTGAATTCTTGTCGTTCATAGTTGTTTTTGCGGTTTACCCCGTTAAGACTGGCAGTGGCTTGCAATAAAGACTATACAATGATACCTACTTATATTGGTCGGATATAAAACTCAGGATCTCGTTATTTACAATACTTAATTTAAAAAAATATTTAAATGTTTTATGGCGACGTTAAATTACAATGAAACATGCCTAATTTAAAAAAAAATATTTCGTACACTTTACAAATGTATTTTGAACAAAAGTTCATTGGACGAGGTCGGTGTTATTTTCATAATCTTACTTCTCCATTTTTTACGTGACATCCCTAAAAATATTGATAACTAGCTCGCCTCGGCTTCGCATCATGTCAATCAGTGATAATGTAGCATTCTAATGATGAAAGAATTATTCAGATCGGTCCAGTAGTTTCGCAACCTATTTAATACAAACAAACAAAAAATCAAATCTTTCCTCCTTATAATATTAGTGTAGTAGTGTTCAATATTTTTCACTGATAATGGAACTATCAAGTGCAATATGTATGATTGTGTATATACCAAATTTCGACCAGATCGTTATTTTTAGTTAAAAACTAAACATAAAATATAAACGTTCTTTAGGTTGCTACGGAACCCCAAAAGGGCCGAACGCAATAACCGACAGGTGGCAACCGACTTCCGTCAGGTGCAAAACATACAACAAAGCCCCTATCTAGAGCTGCCTACCTGGCGGTGTGAATTCTTTGTTACCATGTTTTGTATTCATATAGTTTTATAGTTTTGATGATGAACATTTTGATACTAGTGGGTACTAGTATCAAAATGTTTCTGATCCTATGTTAATGAGATTGAAATGTTATGAATTTTGTTTAATACTATAACAATTAAGAAAAAGTTTTTGTTTTTAGCAACAATACACAACACTGGATTTTATTGTAACTAGTTGACATACAATCTATCTATCTATCTTCGATGTATATTTATACTATTATAAAGAGGAAAGATTTGATTGTTTGTTTATTTGTAATGAATAGGCTCCGAAACTGCTGGACCGATTTCAAAAATTCTTTCACCGTTGGGAAGCTACACTATCTCCGGGTGGCATAGGCTACTTTTTATCCCTGTATTCCCACGGGAACTACGCGCGTGAAACCGCGAGGCGTCCGCTAGTCGCTTATATACTGAATGCTCATGAAATAAAAGTAAAAAAACAGAACTCGGATTCGTATTGTGATGATTCCAATAAAATTCATTACATAGGAATTTTCAAATATATATATGTATTTTTTTTATTGTTCACAGGCTAGGTGCCAAACTACAGCTCACCTGGTGTTAAGTAACGGTGTGGTCGAAGATGGTAAAGCAGACCTGGAATAGAACTCTATTTTTTTAGCCCATCTCATTTTACAATATAGGTTTTTATGTAAGTAGATAAATTAAATACATACACATTTATTATAACTAAGCATTGTTTATCTCAAACCGATGGAGACAACACGTCAAGATTGCTTGAAAACTCTGTGATGCCTACCTGCTACCTACTTAACTATTCGTTGATTGATTACTGAGCACCATATATTTAAACATCATAGCGATTGTATAACAACAAATCATTATTCCAAAAATAAAACGAAACGATTTTAAACTCTATTAAGGGCAACATTTGGCAATTATTGCTATTTTTATTATTTCTGTTCTATAATCTTGGTGTGAATAATAAAGAGTTATGTATTTATTTAACAATATACGTCCTCTATATTTACCTAGGTGATAGTTACCATTAAAACAGGATTAGGATGAAACTAGTCGTTATTAGCAAGACATATATAGTAGGTATTACACTTGGCATTGAATACATACCTGCCTATGATAAGCGGTTAACAAGTACCAAACAATTATATGCAAATTGCACCCCAGCTAAAACACCGGTCCACTCACTTTATGTTAAGCAACACTATAAAAAACAATTACAGTCATTACGTGTACAGCCTGTTCTTTTAGGTAAATTTTAAAATAAGTGAAATATTTTGGCGGGAACAATATTCTCAAAAAATCCGCGTGTAAATTGGACTTCCGTACGGAACGCTTGTCATGCGCCGTCTGAGCTCGACGCGTTCTGTCACACTGGCCGGCTGGGCTAAACGACGACCGATCTACGCAAGCGCAAGATTTTCTTGGCTTTTCCGAAACGCCACAAAAGTGACGTCACGCTCGACGTCATTTTATTTTTACACAAACCGCCTGTGAGCAAACAACAAGGATAGAAAGACGTACCTACATAGGTTAGTTAGTTAGTTAGATGTGTTGTTATATGGAGCATTGTAACGGGATTTGTAGTGCGTTTGATATCTAGTAACTCAAAAAACTAACATTTGTAATTAGCAAAATCGATATAATCTGTTTTATAATTCAGATAGTTGATTACTAAGACAATTTCGTCTTCAAGTATTTGATTAAGACATTATTATATTAAGTACAAGTTTGTATGCTGCTAAGCTATTATATTTAAATCTAAACTTGAAACAATACAACAACAAAATATAGCTATAAAAATAGAGGTCCGTAATCTATACAAAAGACTTCAACGCAGTCCTACGTGTGTCTACGGCGTAGAGCCCTAATTTTTTCTTTACCTACTCATAGATAGTAACAAAAGAAAATCCAGACACTCGCAACTTTGGTGGTCGTTACGTTTGAGGCGCTGAGACTAAAACTAGTTTCATAGGTTATTAACAGTAGGTACTCGTGCAGTATTACCCGTTGATGTGAAAGCGTTTTGGCCGAAGGTTCGGCCGTTTCACTTTCTACGGAATAATGTGCAATGATTTTACACGCACAACTTTTTCGTTAAGTTTCTATTCAAACCATGAATCTAGCCATGATTGGTATCTATAGAAATATCCCGTTATTGATGAGAAACCCCTTTACTTATAATTTACTTCATTAACCTACTTAGTCGTGCTTTATGGTTGGATGCCCAATTGCCCAATACACACAATTCTTTTTTCAAACAACTTTTTTCTTTTTTTCTTAAGCTTGACAGGCTAGACGTTTTGACCACAGCTCACCTGATGTTAAGTGACGGTGTGGTCGAAGATGGTAAAGCACACCTAGCCTGGAATGGAACTGATTTAAATAGATAAGTCATATGTGTAGATAAAACTTTCATAAATGTTACTAGATTCGATTTTATTGATCAAGCTGATTTGTACGTATTACGTAAACGCGATGTACCTGTACGAATAAGATACCTTACATAATACGGCGATAACATAACTATATCAATTAATTTTGTGATTGAATCTACATTGAATGAGAATCTAGCCTGTGTAGCAGAAAACAATGAGATAGTAATGTGAATGTACCTGTGTTTGCGTAAAGCAAAGTGTTTGTCCCACGAATGCTTACGACACGCTCCGTAAAGTTAGCGTACTTTATAATTTCGCAACTTATTATCCAGTCAGTAATTGAAATGGATTCTGTAAGGCACCTTACAAAAACATGTAGCCATCAAGCTACTAAATTGCTGTTTAGCTACCCAACACAGACGAATAAATATGTAGATAGGTGTTTAAAACTATAATCATGGCGTATTGATCATTCAAACTTTCTCTCAGTAGTTGCTATTCCTCTCATAGTGATCATGTTTTCAACGAAGTAAATTTTAGTTTAGAAAAAATAGGTACTTCAACTTCAACCAGTCAACTAAACATCGTATAGTAGACAAGAAAATGTAATTTTTAACTGTATTATTTTTTATTGTTGACAGCCTAGGTGTTTGACCACAGCTCACCTGATGTTAAGTGAAGGTGTGGTCGAAGATGGTAAAGCATACCTAGGAATGGAACTGGCTCTCAAGTAAGGCTGCCGGAACACACCGTTAGATGCTTGGCGGCAGATTTTCAACTTGAGGGTGGTAGCTAGCCAGCCGAGTACTAGAAAGTACCCTACCACCATGCTATGGTTTCCTCACGATGTTTTCCTTCATCGGCAGCTCAAGCTCGTTGTTGGGGTTTGAACCCACACCCTTCGGCATACGAACCTACCCCACTTACCACTCGGCTATCATCGCTACAATATTCATTGCTAGTCTATGACAGCCCAACCGTAGCCTATGTTAAGTTATATACAATGCTTATTATGTACTATAGATATAAAAATACAACAAAAGTATGATTTAAGCCTACTAGATCACTTTATAGTTTAACTGGATAGCAGCTATGTGGATACACAGTGGGTGGGTCCTAGAAAAGATTGGCTCAAGTTAAGACAAAGATACATAATAAATTGATGTAGGATGCTGACGCTGGTTTGAGTTAGGTGCTTGTGCTTAGCCGGATACGATCAAGGCCGGGAAGTTTTCGGGTTCATCAAAATTATGCTTGGCTTAAAGTGAAAAAAATAGGCGGTCATGAGAACAGCCGACAAAAGTGAAAACTTAAAACACGTCACGTCACTACCAGAACTTGCTTGACGCGGCTAAAGAAATTTTCACTTTAAAAAAAAGTTGATAATAAAACTCTAAGTCAATATAGTTTTTGTCAAAAAGAGGAACCCAGAACAGAAATACGTTGTAAGAAATAAGAATATTATCTATTAGCTCAGTATTTTTATAGTTGAAGAGACGTACTGAACGACGATCATAAAAGGGTCGCAGTTAGTTCGGAGGATTTGGTTGATAGTCAACAATTAAGATTTGCACCGCAGATGAAAATGTCTGGTGACGTACTTTTTGTAATATCTAAGTCAATAATCCAAAGTTTAATGTAACTGACAAGTAATGTAATGATAAACAATACCTACGTTCAGCATAATTTTTCCTTGTAGTCCCATTAAGGTACATGAACAGCAAAGCAAACAATATCTGTCAATATTATTATAATTTTTTTTGCATATATTTCGGCTCGTTTAGCCTTGGACGTCATCAGTTAGACGTAGGTGCCGTACCACACATCTCACAGTTTACATTCCATAATATCATCATTATAAATAGCCAATCCGAAGATCGCCTCCGTGCACATTTCGTGACTAAATCCACGATGACTTCATTGTCTATCGGTGCCTACCTGTGCAGTGGTTGTGGTGAACTTACAGTGTCTTCAAAGTTAGTGCTGAACGCTTAATCTTCTGATAGAGTGGTGTTATATTCTAATCACTGCGTCCTTATGAGCTAAATAAGTAAAAATGTGGAAAAATGGAAATAATATTACCAAGCTCTCGGCATCCTGGCTCATCTTTTTCTACGCATGGTTCCCGTAGTGGAACCGCGCACCAGCGCGGGCGTCGTCCTGATCATACACCAGGTAATCCAAGGCACAGCACCATATCACGTCACCATAACAACACACCACATTCCATCACTGCATCCGCGTCCAATTCAACATATGATCGCTTCGGCCGGTCTCTGTGACGTCACTCGCTTTCTCACTACTTCACAAGGTTGTTTGGTGGAGTGCACCGACGGCCCGTGAATTCAATCAATAATCGACAATAGCAGGCGATTTCCATCGGCCAAATTGAACGGTTTCACCTAATCGCACAGGAGTAATGGTGTTCGCGTGTGGGGAAATGGTACCGAGTGACGCAGGTAACGACTTTCGCGCACGAACTGAGTGAAGCACGTCCGCGTCGTGGCAGCGCTGCCGCGCGCTCCACGTAACGGCACTGGCAGGGAGCCCCCGCGCCCCTGCGCCGGCGCCGGGCTCCGCAGGCTTGCCTGGCCCTGTCACACTGCCTCACACGCGCACGACACACAGCCCGGCTGCTTCTTGATGTGCTTACGCCCGCGCCTTGCCGAGTCACACCGTTCCGCCGCTCAATTTGTTAAATGAATATTGTTACATCGCGCTTGTGTTATGTGGGTATCCTCCTATTGTTTTCGTCCCACCGCGCATTGTTGACACTATAACTCGAACAATAATAATGAAACATTGCAAAGATATCTAATATACTAGATAGGTTTTTACACAATATAAAAACATATTCGCTTAAACAAATTTAAATTAGGTACTTTGCTAAATTTCATAATATCATTGGTTCGCAACTTATCGTCGTACAAATAGGTATAAGTACATAAAAATCGGTCCCAGTCTTTGAGTATCTGTAGAGCGCATCATCACTACACATGAGGCGAGAAGGTGGTTAAACGCAAACCTAAATTATATTATATAGGTACAGCTTGAGAGCCAGTAGGTATGTTCGATTTCGAGTTAAGTGTGCTTTACCATCATCGACCACACCAAAGGGGTTGCTGGGTGGCCTTACCTTTTATTTTTTCTCAGCACGTCTGTCTCAAGATGTACATAGATAAGACCAAAGTCATGTGCAATAAGTACGTTGTTCTGACACCGATAGCCGTAAAAAAGATTGATCTAGAAATTCAAAGGAATGTCTAGCTAGGGTAAATACTCAAGCTAAGTAAAACAATTTTCAGAGTAAGCCCTAAAGAAAGATTCTGATGAGCAGCACTCGGACAATTGTGTCGAGTCTTCTCGTCACCCATTTCGCAATGTTTTAATTAAAACCATAGTCTTCAACCAGTGCCTACTACTCGTCATGCTAGAACATATTGTCTATCCTAATGGTTATCGGTTCTACAACAGATAATTATGTCTAGCGGTCTAGCCTACAACCAATTTAGCTTACTAATACGCTGAGCTATGTCGTACTTTGGTTCTTTGGCAAATTACTTCGGGTACGATCTTTAAATAACAAGCATAGCTCTTTCCATAGCTTCTTATGTGTCTTTGAACCAGTGAACTGCTTTAACTGTAAGTGTCCATATTTCGGCGCCGTAGGTCATATGCAGACTTCTAAGAGTGAAGACTGCATATCGGAAATTGTGATGTAGGACGTCCTGAGACTATGTAGAGTGACGATATACGTAAGATGACTAGAAGCAAAAGATCCGGCTATTTGTACAGATTATTTATTAAGATTCACTCCTACAATAAGCCACCTTTAGTCACTGGCTGGCCACTAACCGACTTGAACTCCTCTACTTTTATCAATGATAAAAAAGTCCGGGGCGTGCGTCGCTGCTTTGACACTCATTACTTTGAGACTTTCGATGTCCAGTAATCTCGCTAGCTGCAGTAGGTACCTTTCGAACCGGAACACAGTAATGTTTACACACTACTGCTATATCTGGTACTGCGGTGGTACCTACCTAGACGACCTCCAGCTAAGTAAATCTACCACCAAGTGCATGTATGAGTAGATATGTTGTTTAGTCCGGCGAGCGACATGATTTTTCTGCGTTTTTTATCTCCCGTCTCCCTATTTTGCGCTATTAACGTATTTGCCATCTTCAAATAGTTTTCTTCGCTATGATGTTTGGTATTTATTTAAAGGGTGAACGTAGGAAAACGTACATATAAACGCAAGTGAAAAAGATTTTTCCGCATTCCCGGCAAAACCGCGCGCCCCTAGGACCTTTTATCAAACCTGATTATTTGTCTGAGGCGCGGCCTTTAATATTATTTTTTCGTTATTGACGTAGCACTGTTCACTTTTTGAAAAATCACACGCATGAATGCTCAGCATGAATGTGAGCGAACTATATAAAATGGTATAATATGACAGTTTGTACTCATTCCAAAACTCCGTGGAATCTACTTAACTAGTAAAGTTGGTACTGTATTCATGACTGAACTTGAACTTGACTTATTTTGTGTAACATTCCTGTGACATGGATTTATTTTTCATCAAATACTAGACACTATCAAAATACTGGCAAAATAGACAAAGTGTTAAGCCAAAAACAAAGTAAGAAGAACAAAAAAGCATTATGCAAATTATGCATGCCGATTGCCAATGATCGACGTTTTATTTGTTTTTCTTTTCAAATAAAACTATTACAGTAATTTTGTTTTATCGGTTTGCTTATCATTTGTGTAATAAACAGCTAAGGATTAGTTGCAGTGTAAATCTGAATGAATGTTTTAAGGTTATAAATAATGTCTTGCATATCACCGAACCATGAAGATGAATCAACAGCATTGCCTTCGTCTTCAGGAAATCTGGGTGCAGGTGTAAAAATAAAACATTCTATACAGCAAGAGGATGAAGAAGCTTCTTTAGCCAAAGTGGTAATAACTGAACAACACAGTAGCATTGTTGCAGCTCATTATAACCATCTAGAAGAGAAAGGAATAAAAGAACGCTTCAATTCTCCTATATTTTATCTCCGAAATTTTAATAATTGGGTAAAAAGCGTACTCATTCAAGAACACACTGATAAACTCCGTGAAAAAGATTATGGCAGAAGACTAAGAGTGTTGGATATTTGTTGTGGTAAAGGAGGAGATCTAAGTAAATGGCAAAAAGCTAGAGTAGATCGTGTCATATTCGCTGACATTGCTTCTGTATCAGTAGAGCAGTGTGAGAAACGATATGAGGATTTGTACAAGCGGTGTAGAGGTCGGCTTTTTTCAGCAGAATTTATTGCTGCAGACTGTACAAGAGATACACTTAGGGATAAATATACAGACCCGTCTATAAACTTCGACATTGTAAGCTGCCAATTTGGCTTTCATTACAGCTTTGAAAGCTTAGCCCAAGCAAGGAGGATGCTTGGAAATATTTCAGAGTGTATTAAACCTCATGGTTATTTCTTTGGAACTATGCCTAATGCAATTGAAATTATCTCAAGGGCAAAAAAAGCAAATGATTGGTCATTTGGGAATAGGATATTTAGCATAAAACTGTTATTTGATCCCAAAGATGGCTATCCATTATTTGGTGGTAAATATGATTTCCATTTGGAAGGTGTAGTAGATTGTCCAGAATTCTTGGTCAACTTTGATATGTTGGTTAAATTAGCATCAGAGTTTGGCCTGGAGTTGGTGTACAAAGCAGGTTTTGCTGAATTTTTTGAAGACCACAAAGAAAAATACAAGCAATTACTCCAAAGAATTAATTGTTTTGAAAGTTATCCACCTGGGCCTGGTAAAAACTTAATGGGTGATGAATCAGAATATGAACATGCCAAAATATTTTGGGACACCAAGGACAATCCCAATGAAAAGGATAAAATTGGAACTATGAGCAAATGTGAATGGGAAGTGGCAAGTATGTATCATCAAATCATTCTAAACTGTAAAAATGCCAACTTGACAGCATACATTAGTATGCTAGACTGTTAAGTTTTCTATAATATAATCTTATTATAGAAAACTGTGCCTGTTGTGTGTGTCGTCGTGTTGCCTCGGTGTGTTGCCTAGTCAACATAGCAGATTGTAGTGTATGTAATCAAATTTCAGTAATTCTGGGTAAATCTAAAAAAAAATGTATGGGAGAAGGAACCAAATACATATTATCTAATATGTGTTTTACTATAATGACTAGACCAGATTCACCTTTTCATGTAAAAATGCAACCCGCATTGCTGTTAATTTTAAAACAGATTCTTCTACACTTATTAGTTTATTTGATTGTAATAGTTTGTACTAACATCAAATTTCATAAATGACTATTTCATATACATATTCACAATATGTATGACTGTTTGGAGAAACATGTTTTAATGTTTATCATCACATTAATATTTTATACATGAATGGTACTCTTAATTCTGCTTATTTATTTTATCTCTACTTTACCTTCCAACCAACTAAACCAATCTTGATAAAAGCAAGCAGAGTACAACATCATGTCTCATTGTGGTATAGTCAAAATATCTGATAAATTTAACTGAGTAATCCCACATAAGTAAAACAAAAATGTATCAAAACTTCATGACATTCCATAGTAAAATAAATATGCTTTTTCTACACTAGCTTTTTTAAAACCTGCAATATATATTATTATGTTTGTTTCAGCTATTTACATGGCATTTGTTTTCAAGAAACTAAAAGGCACATTGGATTTGAATGGCAAGACTGTATATGGTACTACTGATGCGTCATCTAATAATAAAGGTGCTGATTAATATAATGTTGTAATACCTATACTTTATGTATTCAATTCTGTTTATTCATATACATATAATGTATAAGTATTATATTTTAGACAAGTAAATAAAAAGATACTTCTATCCTCACTAAATTATGGGGGAAAATTTGCTTCGTTGTGCTAAAGAAATATTTTAATTTACTTTATGTTTAATTTTCATCAAAATGAGTTTTATGTGAAAGACCAGAAGTAGTAAAGGTGAAGAAGGCTCCTTGTTCCTAATTTACGCTTGTCATAATATGTTAACTACACAAATACATAAAAGTATTTGTGTTTGTGTAGTTCCCATATTATGCTAAGTGAAATTGTATTTTCTCATTTCCTACGCAACATAATATTACTTTACTACTTTTTAAATCTGTGTTTTACTTAGTATATATTCCAATAATTTTCTTTTATATGGATAAGGTGCATAGTATATGAAACTCCTAGTCATATACTATAATTTGATATCAGTTTCTCACCATCTATTAATATTTAAGTTTTTATCTGAAATTTGATAATGGCAATAAAGTCACCAATCCATTTTATATGAATGATCCCTAAAGTACAGACCTGACCTGTACTATAAAGCTTACCATAACCCTTATATCCGTTTAAGTTAGGCGCTCACTTAAAGCTACGCGATCGCATATCGTATGCCCGCACAAGCTATACAATAACATAACTATTACATGAATTAAATAGTTATGTATTCAGTAGTAGTGAGTTCAGTATATGCGTTATTTCTTGCCATCAGGAATTCGTCTTATTTCAATTTTAATTAAAAAATCAGACTTTCGCTATAGTAATTTTTGCCGGCATCCGATTCCATTATGAAAAACGGATGCCCGCAACACCCGATGCAAACTGTTCGCATCGCGATCTCGCTCGCATTTGGATTACCGGTGAGAGATGAGTTCAGACGAGACGTAAACGAGAGATAAATGATTTGATCATGCAACGGAAAACAACATGGCGCTTTCTCTCAACAACTCGATTCGACGTATTACTCTCTCGCTCACTCTCGGCAATCGGTAATAATGCGAGGAAAACCATACAATAATAACAGAGCGAGCGAATCCCTTGTTAGAGCACACTTACATCCTTAACGTTTATGCAAAGTTTCATGATTTTCGACCCAGCAGTTTCATTATAATAACGAAAACGTCCATCTGATGTAGGACATGTGTGAGTGTGACTTAGCTGTACAGTTGTCATTTGCTCATAGTCTGATTAAAATACTAGTGGAAATGCCAGAATTTGAATAATTTTACCACTAATGTTAGTTCACCAAAGATCTAGGACGACGTATATATTCAGTTCAGATGATATACGTACATATCGATTAAATATTGTTAGACAACATGGCCCCATTAACTTGGATTTAATTTTACACTTATCCCTCCTTGATAGATAAAAAATTGTTCGTAGTCAGTGCCAATTTTGTGAGATATCATCTGTAAAGTAAAAGATGCACAACCAGAAATTATGTAACTAGGATAAAAATAAGTACGTAAATAGAACCCTTAAGTACTTCTATTCTTTGATTTGAACTGAGTTAGTGTCTTTGTGTTGTTTCCAAGCTTTATATAAATCTGACCACTTTTCCTGGAGCATGATTTTTTGCTTATCGGATATGTTTTTTGTGTCTTGCACATAGGAGATAATAATTATTGAAATAATACAAAGATCGACGCCACAATCCTGTCGAGGAAAAAAAAGTCATTTTAAAAGTGTCACTGACACCCACAAGCTATGTCACGGTCATCTAAACTTTTTTTAATATTTATCATCACATTGTCCATTTAGCCAATATCAATTATTTGAATATTATTAAATAAAACATAACCACGGTAGAGTCCAAACTATGCCTTTAGTTAGTTAACATTTGTTTTTGGTATAATTTTGCGTTATTGCCAAAACGACCAAATCAATATTTTACTCGCTTCTTTAACTAAGTACTAGGTACTTACTAATAGAACAACGGCTAACTTCTAAAACTAACAAAAATAATTTTAAAAGTCCGTGGATCCGAGTTTAAAAATATTGTTTCTATATCCATTACATATTTCGAAGCTCTCTATGTTTTTGATTTCCTGTATTTTAACGTGAGTGACACTCATTTACTATGAGGTTCGTACGAAAGCGAACATTGAACCAACTCTGCACATCTCACTTGAAGTTGCTGATAATGCCGCGTGGAAAGACGCATGCGCATTCGTCACTTCATGGCACATAGAATTTTTGCGCTCGCTCGTTAGCTCGCGGCGCAGCCCAGCCTCATGTATTCTCGTTTAGACGACGTCGAATAGGTACGTGGGCAAAATGAGTGTAGAAAACCCAGCCAGTGATAATGATTGTGATTCTGTAAGTATTTCATTTCTTGTATTTCATTGTCTTCTTTCGTTCTATAATACTTTCATGCTGTGGTGATGTCTGTATTTTTCTATTTACTAGCGGAAAATCTCCCACGAAGCAAAATTTTCTAAGTCCCAATATGGCGTCAACTATAGTGTTGAATACTTATGACCGTAGCGTCGTCGTTCAAATGTCTTTTAGACAGTTTAATAATAATCAATGGAGTGTTAGAAATTGATAAGAAAGAGATAGTTTCTGTGATTAAATTTGATAAACTCTTATAAGTCAAGAATTTTGTCAACTCTCAATTTCTTTGCAGGGAAAGGTAAACGGCAATAAAAATGAACACGTGAACGGTATTCAAAACGGGTACACTGGCTCGGACAAGCATAAATCAAACCATAAGTCATCGAGCAAGGATAAACACCGGGATAAGGATCGCGAACACAAGAGCTCCAAGCACAGCAGTTCTAGCAGGTTAGTTTTCCAGAAAGTTCGCATTATATACTTGTTATATTCTAACACTCTTATGGAATTATGGCTTCTAAAATGTCATTCATTTGCAGGGATAAAGAAAGAGACAAGGATAAACATTCAAGCAGTAAAGGTCACAGCAGCAGCTCCCACAAGTCTTTAAGCAAGGACAAAGAACGTAGTGATAAAAGTAGAGAGCATAGCAGTAAGGACAAGGAACGTAGTGATAAAGACAAGCACCGCAGTGACAAGGACAAGCATAGAGATAAGGATAGAAGTGACCGGGATAAGCATAAGAGCAGTAGTGATGACAAAAAGTCTTCATCTTCCAAGGATAAGGATAGAGAACACAAAAGTTCTAAAGATAAGGAGCACAAGTCTAAAGAAAGGGACAAGGAACGAGACAAAGACCGCCACAGAAATGATAAAGACAAGCATCGCAGTGATAAGGAGCGGCACTCAAGTTCTAAAGACAAACACAGGTGATTTAAATTATATTTCTTTCATTCATGTTTTCTCATTTTCTAACCTAAAATTCATTGACATCTAGTGTCAGATCATTTTCAATATAAAATTATTGTAATATTTTTTCTTGTAATATTGCTAAATTAAACAGAATATGATGAGCCCAGTGAACCAGCTGGAGTATTAAATATCTAATTAACAATAATTTTGATCTCTTACCACATTTTGATAGTTTGTTACAAATTAAGTATGATTCTAACCTACACCCAATAGTACAAAGGCTTCTACAAAGGGGCTATTATGCTAGCTTGGTGTTATTATACAGATTACATTGATATCAATGCAAATATTTGTAGCTCCAGTAAAAATAAGGAAAAAAGCAGCAGCAATGAGAAACATGAGAGGGAGAAGATCAAATCTGAGTCTGATTCTCAAGACTCTGCCAAGGAAGATTGTCTACAGGTAAGATTTGTGAATTTTACTTTCAAAGCTTTTTTTTGACATTGTAATAATGCTATTTATAATATTAATATCATGTGAGTCCTAAGGCAGCAATTAATGACACACTGATGCTGGATTATAAATGGAGTCTGTTGCTATGATAATGGACATACCTACTACTTATGTCCTGTGGTTTCTTCATTTCTTTGGCATCAAAGTGTAATGATTGGACCCCTCATATCACTTTGCAAGAAATTATATCATTCCATTAATTTGTTGTTACATGCAAGAGCAACTAATACACTTCAGTTAGCAAGGCACATTAAATTTATAATGTTAGTAAAGAAGTAAAGCATCAGGTTCATACCAACACATCACAAGTTTCCAAACTGTTCAAAGCTTTTTAGTAAAACATAATTAGATACTATTACTATAACAGATAGATGAGAGTTACATGAAGCAGGAAATTAAAGAGGAGAGTGAAGATGGATATGCTGCTACTGCTGTTAACACAACCCAGTCGTCATGTGACTACTCACTCTCACAGTTTAAAGATGAGCCTCTCTCTGAACTACCACCTGAAGATGACGAGAGTGACGGAGATAAACCATCGGTAAGTAATGTAAAATGATTTTTAGACATATTACATTGCCCTTTATTAAAGGAACCTTGTCAGCAAGGTGTAATTAGAGAAAAAGTCAAGTTTACTAACTGCTTAGCGCACCATAACTACCCTTGAGCTTAAGGGAGTCTTTTCGCTAGCATAATCATTACCTGAACCAAGAACAGAAGTGTGTGAGGGTTGAGGAAGGTTCAGTTATGTTGTGTAATTGGTGACTTATCCTTGCATTTCTGCAGGGTAATGATGTGCTTTTCATATTAAATGTAGCAACACATGTATATAAGTGGAAATATTCTGTGTTGATCCAGTTCTCCGCTTTTCAGATGGAGCTCAAGCGGCGTTTACCAAGTGAAAGTGAAGAGGAAATTCCCTTATTACAGGGAAAGAAGAAATCTAAGAAGAAAGTTAAGAAAGGTATATTATTTCTTATATGTTTACAGAAGTTACCCTTGTCAGATGTTTGTTGGTAATGTGTAACTTTTATTTCATTTTCTATTGTAGAACCTAAATATGAAGAAGATGACGACATGGATGTTGAAGAACCAAAACCTAAAAAGAAGAAGAAAGTAGAGAAAAAAGCTAGCAAAGTGAAATCAATACCAGATGATGGCCCAAGTCCTGCCAAGCGAAAGAAAAAACAAGATGATGAGCCGGAAGTTTGGAAGTGGTATGTGTGCAGCAAGCCTCTCACTGAGGGTGAACGTAAACAAGGTTTTGTAAATTAATGTATCAAAAATAAAACATTCTAGTTTTTCTAGCAAAGTTTATAGGATTTGATGGTATTTATAATGAGAACCAGCATGTTACTCTGCCCTTGCTAGATGATTTATGGTAATCACTCAGTAGCGTCCTCTTTACATATAGCCCTAAGTTATCATCGAGACTACTTTTCCTTGAGGTTTCCTATCAAATTGTTAGATGGCGTTAGTAGTCTCATGATGATTGGACACATATATGCAGTTTTTGAGGTTATGTTTCTAATCAAGAATGTTCAACAGAGTGATAGGTTTTATAACATGTGAAGTTAAATTGTTTTTGAAAACTAGTTCAACAAATGTTTTATTAGTGAGACATAGAAGATTTAAAAGACTAAAGTGTGTTGGTACTTATTATTTATGTTATATATCATATACAAAAATAGCATGAATGACAAATGATGGTCACATATTATGTATGGTTATTGCTATTTTTTACAGGTGGGAAGAGGAAAAGAAGGATGATGGTACTAAATGGAAGTTCCTGGAGCACAAAGGTCCTTTATTTGCTCCACCATATGAACCATTACCATCTAATGTGCGATTCTTCTATGATGGCAAAGAGGTGAGGCTGTCTCAGGATGCTGAAGAAGTGGCTGGGTTCTATGCTCGAATGTTGGACCATGACTACACCACCAAGTCGACATTCAATGATAACTTTTTTAAAGACTGGCGAAAAGTCATGACTCATGAAGAACAAAAACTTATTAAAGATCTCTCTAAGTGCAACTTTAAAGAATTGCAAGCATACTTTCTAAGTGTCTCGGAAAAAAATAAGAATCGTTCAAAGGAAGAGAAAAATGCACTAAAAGTAAAAAATGAAGAAATACAAAAAGAATATGGCTTTTGTATAATAGATGGTCACAAAGAAAAAATAGGCAACTTTAGAATAGAACCACCCGGTCTGTTCAGAGGCCGTGGCGAACACCCTAAAATGGGTATGTTGAAGAGACGCGTTATGCCTGAAGATGTTATGATTAACTGCTCTAAAGATGGTAAAATACCCAAACCACCTCCGGGACATAAGTGGAAAGAAGTGAAACATGATAACACAGTAACATGGTTAGCATCCTGGACAGAAAATGTGCAAGGACAAGCTAAATATGTCATGCTAAACCCAAGTTCTAAGTTGAAAGGCGAAAAAGATTGGCAAAAGTATGAGACAGCCAGGAAACTCCACAAGTGCATAGACAAAATAAGAGAGAATTACCGTACAGATTGGAAAGCTAAAGAAATGCGTGTACGTCAGCGAGCTGTAGCTTTATACTTTATAGATCGGCTAGCATTGAGGGCTGGTAATGAGAAAGATGATGATCAAGCAGATACAGTAGGTTGTTGCTCTTTACGAGTTGAACATATAGAGTTACATAAAGAGAAAGATGGAAAAGAATATGTAGTAGTGTTTGACTTTCTCGGTAAAGATTCTATCAGATATTACAATGAAGTACCAGTAGAGAAACGCGTTTTTAAGAATCTCGAGCTATTCATGGAAAATAAAAAAGATAGTGATGACCTCTTTGATAGGCTTAACACTCAAACATTGAATGAACATTTAAAAGATTTGATGCCTGGTTTGACGGCAAAAGTCTTCCGTACATACAATGCTTCAATTACTTTGCAAAGACAACTAGATGAGCTTACTGATGGAGATGCTACAGTGCCAGAGAAAATTCTCGCTTATAACCGCGCAAATCGCGCAGTAGCTGTCCTTTGTAATCATCAACGCGCAGTTCCAAAAGGTTAGTTCCTGTTTAAGTATTTTTTGTACTGTATATAAAAATATTTCCTGTTTAACTTAAATTATAAATTACAGGTCATTCTAAGTCTATGGAAGCTCTCAAAGAAAAAATACAAGCCAAAGACAATCAGATTGATGAGGCAGAAGAAGATTTGCGAGAAGCTACAAGGGCTGCCAAACGCGGCTCCGTCAAAGAGAGAATGAACTGTGACAAGAAAAAGAAGGCATTAGAAAAATTAAAGGAGCAGTTGAAGAAGTTAAAGTTACAGGAAACTGATCGCGACGAAAATAAAACCATTTCTCTTGGTACTTCTAAGCTTAATTATCTGGACCCTCGTATTTCAGTTGCTTGGTAAGCATTTAGCCTATATGGAGTACAACCTTGTCTGTTTGTATAAATGGTAACATAACAATAACCTGATTATTCTTAATTTTAGGTGCAAAAAACATGGAGTTCCCATCGAAAAAATATACAATAAAACTCAGCGGGATAAGTTCCGCTGGGCAATTGATATGGCCGGCCCTGAGTATATCTTTTAAGGGTTATTTAGCAGTAGCTATAGCAAGTATATAATTATATAGCAAGCATAAGTATTTTGTTTTATGTATTGAAATCGTTCCATTTTACATGCACAATATTTGTTGTATGTATATGAAAGATGTTATTATTTTTCTGACTTGAATTAGGAAATTAAACAAATGTACTGAGGTGTAGTATTTGTTATTAACAATTTGGACCCAAAAATTTATGTTCCTTCCCACATTAGGTTCCAAATTAGAAGTCTGATTCTAATTTATTTTCATCTAGAATACATACATCGTAGAGTATCTTAGTTATAAAAGTAGGTTAAGTCTTAGTCTTAAGAATTTAGACTCTCCCTGTATAGATTCCCTAAATCAATGACCTTGAATTTTTCGAATTTAGTTACCTATAAATACTTTAACATACACTTTTGTATTTGTCGAAATTTCCTTACTATTTAAAACTAAAAGAAATTTCAGTTTCCTTTAAAGATTCAGAACTAATTTGAGAACTTGAAAAAAAATGTATATAATAGCGAGGCTCTTGATTTTTTTATTACTTAAATGTAAACATTCTACTTATGACAAATATTTATATGGGCAATAGATATAAATGAAATCACGATATAAATTATAATTTTCATTTTTACATGGTAGCAATAATGTATATCTGCATAACAAGCATTAGTGTGCAGCATTATTGTAAAAAAAATGTCAAAAGTAATTATTTTTGTAAACTTAAGATCTAAATTGGGGCAACTGCCTTCAATGTTACAAAAGGTACAATGTTAGATGAAATATTTGTGTATTAGACATTTTTTTGTGTCCTGTATATAGTAAATTTTTACTGTCTTACAATTGTGAAATGAGATTATCCCAAATAAAATAAAACATTGACACTAGAAATGGCGCAGTTTTATTATAGAATATCTAGAAATAAAATTCAACGAAGTTTTTGATACTCTCAAAAAAACTTAAGTATCGAGGTAGGTAGATTGTGTGACCGGATGTTCTTGTATATTTATAAAAGAAAAATCCAGTTATAAACGTACTCTTTATTCCAGAATCATTTTTATGTTACAATTTTCATTTTCGTGTTGGTACATATTTACATTTCGTACATCATGCACTATTTTTAAAGAAGTCTTCATTCTCTAATCCTTCAGGCATATAAGTTAAACCCGATTCATCTTTATGCAGTAAGTTATATCCTTTGCCATACCCTGGAAACGAAACGATGGCATTAAAATTCTATTGAAAGTAACCTATTTATAAACCTCTGACGCAAACAGGTGTATTAGTAACGCGTATCACGTAGCTCAAAATGTTTATCCTGGGTGGGAATCGAACCCACGCCCTTCAGATCTTTGAGCAGACATAC
Source organism: Biston betularia (assembly GCA_905404145.2). Lineage (NCBI taxonomy): Eukaryota > Metazoa > Arthropoda > Insecta > Lepidoptera > Geometridae > Biston > Biston betularia. Next base: position 5,098,204 of record FR989863.1, read on the forward strand.
TACCAATGAACCAACAGGGCTGTCATTTTGAAGGAGGTTTTTTAAAGTGTAAATATATATCTTTGTTGGACCATCAATACTGATGGTATACCTATGTGCCTGCACATAGTAGTATTCAAAATCTGAGAAATTGTGCAGCAGTATAATTAGCGCTCGTAGATTTTGACTACAAGAAGTTAAATCTATGCGTAGGTAGTAATAGCACTGTAATTATCTGGCTTCAATTTAAACGCAATGACTTTCGAATTGTTGTTTGGATACTGTGTTCCGAATTCGGAACACTAATGTTTGCACCACATAAATGTCACAAATATCTTAGTTTACATATTAACTTAGCGGTTAAACTGAATGAGGTGCGAGTACTTTCCTAGGCAACTCTCTGAAGTCCTACTGCCTATCTAAAACATAGTCATTAATGAAAACATGTACTTACACAAACAAGTACAAAACAAAGTATACATGGGACCGAATTAAGAATCTTCTTGTTTTAATCTAGAAATAAAATATAGTTACCTATACAAAAAATCAAAATATAAATTCTAAGCACCCACCCATTTCCTTCATTAATTTCGTAGGCGCATTGCGCAAATGTAACGGTATCGGTGGTAAAGGTCCTTTCGCTTCATTCAGAAGCTGTTTGCACCTTTCCATGGCTCGATACACCTCTTGGCTCTTGGGTGCTCGAGCAAGTCTCACCGCGCACTGCGCCAACAGCACGTCACACTCTGGCATTCCGATGTGCTTGCAACCTTGTAAGCACGCCACGGCTTCGACCACCGCGTTCGAATCGGCTAGCCCTGTACAGACATTTTTCTAGCTGGTTGGCGTTGGTGATCTACTGAGCAAATGTATAGATATTTTTTTTACTTTGAATAACAAAACTAAGTCCAGGGCATAGCTGCTTAGGCAGCCAATATTATGAGATACTAGCTGCTCCCTGTGGTGTTATCCGCTACATGTTTTCGGGATAAAAAGTAGCCTATGTTCTAATCCAGGGTCTCGGCTACCTCCATACCAAATTTCATCCAAATCCGTTCAGTAGTTTTTGCGTGAAATAGTAACAAACAAACATCCATCCACCCTAACTTTCACATTTATAATATCAGTGGGTTTCGATGGTTAGTTTTAAAGCTGTGATTTTGCTAGCTACAGTACTCCTTTAACTGGTTTACACACTACTGTACTGTACACCTATGATCACCTATCCAGTCGAAAGTACTACTAAGTACTAAGGTCCATTGGAAGGACTACCTATATCTTCGCAGGCGGCCCGAACGAGCCGGCGCGATATATAGAGCGGGTCCTCGCCGGCGTGGAGCGCGCGCGTGGTCCAGTACAGCGCCGCGTTGTCGTCGCCTGCGCGGATGGACTTGTGGATGGCTGACACTGTGTTGTAGTGTTCTTCACCACACTTGTCGTACAACATATGGGAACGCTGCAACCATATTTTTTGTTTTATCGTGTCATAATAAAGTCAAAGTCAATGTATAGTTTATTGCTATGCTGTGTTACATTAAGGTCTTAATATATAGGTAGAGCAACAGCTACGTTCAGTACGAACATGCAATATTAGAGGCTGAACTTAAAATTATGGTATTTAATTATTTACATTAACAAAACGGAATCCGAAAAAATTAAGTGGAATACTGTAATTGTCAAAAAAATAATTATATAAAAAATGTCACAGTTAATCATTAAAATTTATCGTCAAGAAAATCATTTATTTTATAGTATCCCTTATCTATAAGAAAATTGAATAAATTGCGTTTAAATATAGAAACACTTCCTGACTCCAGTATTGATGTTGGCAGATGTGCTTGCTCCGCGCACTCACACAAAACTCATACATATGTAGATGATTCCTAACGAATAATATTTCATAGATATATAGGCAAGGAAAAGTAAGGATTTTTCGTTTAGAGAAATATGGGGCGCAAGAATCTGTAGTTTTTAATTGACAAACAGAATGCAAGCACTTCTTCTGGGCTTTAAAAACTAGTTCCCTATCCGTGCAGTTTCCCCAGAATATAACTCCATAACGCAAGGTGGACGTTACATAAGCATGATACGATGTAAGAACTGCTGGCCGATTAACCACTTTCTTTCTTCTTTTAAATATAGTACATATACCTATATATAATAAAGAGGTATTATATATAATACAGTATATAACATAGAGTGTGTAACGATGGTCCTATAACACAATTTACATAGTAAATTCATAATAAACAGTTGTTTTATGAAGGTTATTGCTAGAACATTTTTGCTCTCCAATTTTTTTACACATTGAAAATAGAAGTTTTCTCTAATGGCGTAATTTTTTATACTCGATGCGCTCATGCGTTGTAAATTATTGGGTATGTATTAATCCACAATAAATGCACCTTGATGGTAATGTATCTTGTAACAAATTTACCTTGATCCCATCCTTGAGTTGATCGAGGGAGATAACCGCTGGCCCCGCGGCGTGTAGGTCAGGCGCCTGCGCCGCTAGCGCGAGTTCAAGCGCCCCGAGTGCCACGCGTGCGTCCCCATCGCAAACCTCTGCTAGCCACCGCAGTGACCCTTCCTCTATGATGTATCTGTTGGACAATAAATGATTTTATCCTACAGCTGGGTATAGACCTACCTTCAAAGGGTGATTGGGCGATATTCTCCTATCCGGCCCCAGTGCAGGTTAGCGGATTCCTCACATCAAGAAAACAAATAACTAAAATATATCAATGGTGGAGTATGCATTATTGAATACCTTTTGCAGATATGGTCACAATGTTTTCCATCATATGAAGAGATCAGTTTTTATTTTTTTATAATTAATTTTGTGTTGTTTGAGCTTCAATACTAGTCTTTCTGACAGTGTCCAAAAACTTGGGCTTATTGTGATTCAGCACAAAGTGCAGTAAGATACCCTGTTGTTTACTAGAATCTGTGTATCATGAGATCAGCTGCAATTTTCTAGACTTTTCCATTTTGCAATAAGTAAATGATAGGTTGAATACCTACTTAGGTAAATTATCTGTGGGCATTTTTTGAGGTCCTTCTAAGTTCACAATAACAGCCTCATTGTTCTTTTCAAGAGCTCTCTGCAGTATGAGCATGACATCATTAATGCTGAGTTTCTCTAAGACTACAACTCTACATCGACTCAGTAAGGCATTATTCAGACTGAAGGATGGATTCTCAGTAGTTGCACCAACAAGTGTAATTGTGCCATTTTCTACATGAGGCAGGAATGTGTCTTGCTGTAGCTTGTTGAATCTGAAATTAACTGTAAATTTAGTTACATAAGTTTACATTTGAACTTTTTTTTTATTTCCATTTTTTAATTTTTTTGACCTTGATGAATTTTTTGTTACTTGTGTTGGCATCAGAATTAAACTTTTGATTATTTTAAGGAATCAAGTGCTTTTAGATTTAATGCTTATAGATCTGTGTTAGACCACTAACTCACCTAAAGGTAAGTAACAATGTGGTTGAAGATTTACTCCGACCAGAGATCCAGATTACATTCTTCAGGAAACAAGGAAGCCGGCAGTGTATTTCATGACTTCATCATGTTAATTTCATACTGTGGGTAGTCAAAATATTTTAATTCCTATTTCAAAGAATATAAACTATATTGTTAGGATTGAAAGATACCTATGAATTTCATCCATAAAGAGAACAGTATGCCTTTTGAACTGCGCTTCATTCTTTGCTACTTTAACAATTTCTTTAACATCATTAATTCCTGACATTGTTGCAGAGAGTTTAACAAATCTCATATTGTTCTGTTCCTTGCAAATGGTGGCAACAACATTACCTAGTGATGTCTGTAATCGAAAATATTTAAAAACATTATCATGCCTCAATAAAATTAACATAGACTACATTTATATGCTTGAATGTCTAACTATAAATAACAGATCATACCTTGCCACAACCTGGGGGTCCCCATAATATCATATTAGGTACTTTTTTCTGTTCCAGTAAAGATCGCAGCATGGTTCCAGAACCAAATGCTGATGTTTGACCAACAATGTCATCAAGTGAGACTGGTCTCAAACGCTCTGCTAAAGGTGTGGCCTCTTTTAATAAGCTGGTGGCAGACGAACTTGCTTCCTGTGGAAAGCATATTGAAATTTACAGCGGTGCAAAAATTAACTTCAGTAATAGAATGATTATAGCATTGCACTAACGACAAGAACATTTTGAGCAAGTCAAATAAAGAAAATAACAAACTTGCTGCAGATCACTTCCTATATTTAATACTAACTTAATTAAAATTATTGGAACCCACTGACTGGCAATATTAAACAAAATATTCTCATATACCAAAATCTACAGAAGCCATTATTGTGCCCTACTGATAATTACTTTGTTTACGAGTTGGTTACTGCTAGACACTTTAACTCTTTTTTCATTAGGAGAAACAGTGTTGAAATGTGAACTGTTGCGCTTGAAGCTATTTCTTACTGATGTATTTAAGAACAAACATTTATTCACGTGGTCTTCTATAATATTTTTCTCTAAGAATTTATCGCATACTGGACATGCTACTGTTTCTTTGGGTTCTGAGGAGGAACTTCCAAACATATTACTTGATGCCATTTCGATATATACAAAATAGTAAGATCACATAACAGAATCAATGCCTAAATAAATTCTCATCTCAAACATATTTTTTATAATCTCTCTTTTATTGAATGTGTTAGCCAGCTTGTATTGTGACATACTGCATGTCTTGTGCATGACAATATATTAATCACAATTTTCTGTTTGCCGTAGCTGGTAACACGCAGGGTTGGATTCGGGTACGTTGAAAAATATAGTACAAGACTATCAAAAAAGTAGTACGACGATAGTAAACATTTTTTTTCAATCTTACATTGTTTAAAAAAAAGATATTAATCAATAAATAGGTAGAACCAACATGTTTATGCAAAATTTACTCCTCTTCTAAATTATGCAAGTTTTTGACTATTATTTTCTTCAGCCTTAGCATGTAAAAAAAAATAAAAACATCTCTTTTAAAATGTGAGTATCCGAAAGAATAAAATCGGTACAGTTGCCACTTTTGCGGCATATTTTTTTTCTTAGATTTTGGCGTCGCACCCCAAGCTTTAGCCAGTGTCAAGTTACACTTTCAAGTTTCATAATTTAAATACATACAAATACATACACAAAATGTGAAGCCAAAATCGAAAAAAAAATGAAGAAGAAGTATTGTTTGACAGCTTACTACAACACAACTCAAAGATTTTTTTTTACAGATGGTTTGACTATAAACGGGTGTCATATTTACCTATTTTGGTCTTTTATAAGTGAAGTAACGAAATTGTAGTATTTTTCCGTACTATCTTTAGATATGGATAGTATCTAGTACGGAGCATGAAATAGTAGTACAAATACTATAATTATAGTACGAAATCCAACGCTGGTAACACGTAAGTTTATTTTTCGCAAGTTCGCAAGCGCGGCGCGTACAATTTGTCAATTTATTTATTTATTTTTTTATTTAATTTGCCTATCGGGCAGGCTAAAGCTATAAAGCCATACTGCCTCGTCTTCAGTTATTGCGATTATTCATGTCTTACATCTATAGTTACAGTCAAAGTCTAGTATTGGTCAAGTCCAGTCCATGTCAGTCAAGTCCAGTCATGCTTTAGTAAAGTAGTGGCGACTTTACTTTAAGCTTCGATGGAGTTTTGGAAACAACACGAAAAGTCGTGTTTCACCACATTATATCATTTTCCCATACCCGCGCTTGTAATTCGGCACTTTATGAATAAAGATTACTATTTTTACACACGACAAAACACAGGTTTTGGATAAAATACAATGTAAATGTGATGATTTTTTTTCGTACTCTCACTAAAAACCCAGTAACTTTAAGTTAAGTGTTATCAATATATTTTTTTGTCAAAATTTGTAAAAAGTTAATTTGGAATATTAATGAAATAAAGTTCCAAAATAATTGTATTGAAGATAAAAATATATACGAAATTAATATTTTTTTCTTAATAAAACTAACTGGGTTTATGTAATACCTAATTAAAATTAATAAATAAAAAAAAGTACAACTTCATTCAACATAGTATTTTAATTTAATATTTCAAAGTGATAACTGTTTGGCTTTAGTGTTATGTCCTATTTATTTTGTTGATTAGCTGCTGTTAGTTTTCCATGGAATATAAAATAAAAAAGTACAGTAATTTTTCAATAAAATTATTATTTTTTTGTCAGTGTTGCCGTTGTAGTGACTTTGGCACTAGATCTAGTCATTTTTACATGTTTACGGTGACTTTTTTAATATGTGGTGATATAATAATCTTTGGTGAGTTTAAGTTTGACAGCCCTGTTGGTTCATTGATAGTATGTTTGCTTCAAGAGCGCGTAGGGTGTAGGTTTGATTTCCACCCAGGACGAACATTGTCTCGGATAAACAAATATTTGTTCAAATTGAAAGGTATTTTGTTCATTGATTTCTCATAACTGTTTTCAATACCATTTTAATCGTTAATTTTTTGATGAAGATTGATCAATCATTTTGAATTTATTTTTACACCCAATCTAGTGAACATTTTAATAGAAGTTTGGTGAATTTGTTTTATTCCTAAGCGGCAACACTGTCATTAGTACTAATAATCCAGTATTATTGTGTGACGTGTGTGTAGCTTGTGTTTGTTTTTACTTTTTTTAAATGTTATGTTAAAAACCGCAAAAGTTGTTTACGTAAAGCATCTAATATAAAAAATGTTTTGTGAGAGTTGTCTGTTACTTAGAGCCTGAAATGGAAGATCATACGGGACCCAGGAAACGTAAAAATAACTTAGAAAAAAGTAACGAGGTCAGCGAACTACAAAAAAACAGTTATAATGAAAGGTCTAAAAACAGTCTTAATGAAAGAATCGTAAGTGACTTAACTATAAAAAGTATAGGAACTGTTTACAAAAACGTATATTCTTTCATTTATATTACTCATTTTTTATGTTTGATAGTATAGGTGCTTGACCACAGCTTATCTAATGTTAAGTGACGGTGTAGTCGAAGATGGTAAACACACCTAGCTTGGAATGGATACTCTGATTATGAAGTGCCCTTACGAAATTAGCCTCTATGGGTCGTATTTTGCAAGGTCTCTTCGCTGTTTGTTGCCGCGTCCACTTATTTCACTATCACACATCAAATAGCAGCCTTAGCAATGGTTTTAGCCAGCCTTATGATGGCAGCCTTAGCAATAGTTGTAGCTGGCTTTATGATGAGCTTTACTAAAGAATTCACAGCTCAACAGCAGCCTAGCTGATACTATGCTTGTACAGAATTTTTGAAAGCATGTTATAATTCAAATATAATGATTGATTGTATATAATTATAATACAAGTATATCTGCATTTTTTATCCATGCATTGGTGGGTAATAGGCATCCATTTATAAATATTTTAAGTGAACATCATTGTTTTACTTGATGCTATGATTGTGTTATAGTATAGAACAATAAACCTTATTTCAGCACTATGAGGAGACAGTTAAAAGCAAAGAAACATCAGAAAAAAACATAAATGAAAAATTAAGTGATGTAGAGAAACAGCCACCCCTATGTTATATTAGCATAGAAATTGACCTGGTCTGGCTGGCTTTATTTGCTTTAGCATTATGCACAAGGCTGTACAATTTAGAGGAACCTAGATATATAGTGTAAGTATGGATGTCTCACTTTTTTCTACTGATATAAAAACAAGATTCATGGTAGCATTGTACTAAGAAAGATTAGTAGATTGTGGTAAATTACCAAATCATCCCTCTTATTATCTTATTGTCAAAAACTAATCACTTGCATTTGTCCTGCATAATGCCACTTAAGTACACTAAACTCATCCTTTTATTTTTATTTTTTTTATTATTGTAAAAAGTTTTATTTCCTTATATGTATCAACTTAATTTTATGCTTTTGCACATTTCTTTTCAGATTTGATGAGTTACATTATGGACGCTATGTGACTCTATACACAAAAGGAATCTTTTTTTTTGATAGCCATCCTCCTTTGGGTAAACAGCTCTTGTACTTAGCTGGCCGCGCTGCAGGCTATGATGGAAACTTCACGTTTGACCGTATTGGATCTCCTTATAGTGAAAATGTTCCAATAAAAGCTCTGCGGCTAGTGCCAGCTTTGGCAGGAAGTTTATTGGTTCCTGTCTCATATCAAGTTATGTTAGAACTATGTACATATCAATGGACTGCCATCCTAGCTGGCCTTTTAGTACTTTTTGGTAAGTATTTAGTATTTACATATAGTATACATAAGTATGTATGGATACATGTATTTGTATAGTATATGAAATTATGTATGTATGTATACATACTTATTATTGAAGTAAAGTCTAATTTACAACACAATTTTTGTTTGGAGGAAAATCACTCTAGGCGATAAAGCTGCCGTTGTATGTCATATATATATATTAGTCTATGTTGTTTGTGTTTTGTTATTTTCTTTATCTCTTTTTATGTTATGTATGTATGCTTGGTGTATAATAAAGTTGTATTCTATTCTATTTTTGCCATTTTATATTTAAAAAACTGATATTATAATTAAATACTTGAATAAGTTTCGAATCATAACAATAATAATAAACAATTAACCAATTTTGAAACAAAAAATTAGTAATAAGGTGCATGTAATTTTCAGAACTTTGATGTGTTAAGAATAAAAAAAATCTCTTTCATGTATTACTTGGGTGCAGAATTAGTAGATAGAATTAGCTAATACCATTTCACCTTGTGTTTGCTGAAGATGCAGTTAATAATGAAATATGATTTCCTTGCAGAGATAGATTAATTAATGTCATAAAGAAACTCAGACAACATGATAATAAAATATTTTCTTTACAGAGAACTGCTTCCTTGCTCAGTCAAGGTTCATGTTGTTGGAGAGCATACAGATATTTTTTGGTCTCTGTGGAGTGTTGTGTACTTTAAAAAGTACACGAAAATCTGGTTCCAGCTCAGGGGTCTGGCTTTTTATAGCAGCGTTGTCACTTGGTTGCTGCTTTTCGTAAGTTTTACAATGCTTGATTTGTTATTTATTAATGTTATTGCTCAAAATGTGTATATAGCTGATTTTAGCATATCAACATCATCTGTCTTCACAGATAAGAAGACAGGGATACAATGTACAAATGAGCACTTGAGAGACTATAATGCATAAATTCGTGTCTATATATGCGTGAATGGTTGAACACAGCCAGTTTTTATTGCCATAGATGGTAAACAAGCAGAAGGGTTTCCTGATGGTAAGCAATCGCCTTTGGGTATTAGAACTACTAGGTGCACATTGCCGACTTTTGAAGAACCTAATGTTGGAACTTCGCGGGAATAGAATGAAAAAATAAGATTTGTAGTGGCTTGCGCCATTTGTTATCATAGTCTGGCAATTTGGCTAACGAACATTGGTATATTAAAGGTTTTTTTAAATATATCATTGCTAACGAAGCCTTTTTTCGCGCTCACCGACGCAGCCAAAATAACAGACAATTGACAGCCCCGTTGGCTCATTGGTAGTATACCTGCCTTGAGAACTGTAGGGCGTGGGTTCGATTCCCACTCAGGGCAAACATTTTGTGAATAAACAAATGTTTGTTCTGTGTCTGGGTGTTCTCTATGTATTATAAGTATGTATTTACAAAAAAAAAAGTATTTATGTATTCTATCAGTTATCTGACTTCCATCACACAAGCTCTGCTTTGTTTGGGCCAGATGGCGCTGTGTGTATAATCCTACAATATATATATATTTTTTAATTCATTCAAATGTTAACATCTAAATGTTTATTTCAGGGTAAAATACTCAGGTCTATACTCGTATTATCTGAGCATTTATCTAGTCGGAAGACAGTTGTGGCGTCGCTTCGGCAGCCCGGGACCTATCTGGCGTGTAGTAGTGTCAACGTTATGGAGAATGTCGGTGCTGGTCGCGGTGCCAGCGGCGGTGTACGTCGGCGTGTTCTACGCCCACCTGGCGATGCTGCCGAAAGCAGGGCCACACGACAGTGTGATGACGAGTGCCTTTCAGGCCTCGCTCGAGGGCGGGCTGGCGAGCATCACGCGCGGTCAGCCGCTGCATGTCGCACACGGCTCACAAATTACACTCAGGTATATACAATATCGCCGAACTAAACCGCCACACTAACGAAAACTCGCCAAAATCCCTCACGTAACTAATGGACGCCCTAAATACTTGTTAAGCACAACGTTAAGGATAAAGTAACCTACAGATTTAAGATATCACTAATTTAGTAAATGCGAAATTGTGTATGTTGGTTTCTCTGCTGTTATTTTAATGTGTGAGTGATTTTGTCTCGTGACGTGGGGCTCGTGGGGCCTCATCTATAAGACGGTCCAGTGTGGTAAGGCAGACTGCGCACATCTTCGAGAACCTAAAGAACTTTACTTGAATGTTACCTTTTTTACCTTCGCCTTCCCAAGACAGCCAAACCCAAATCTTAAATATGAAAGCTCTCAAATAGTACTATTTGTCGCGTAAGATTTTAAATATACGTATTAAAGCAGTAATGTGAGCGTAGGCACACACACGGGCGCGCATGCTGGCTGCACTCACACGCCCATGTGTACCCGGTGCGGTACGGGGACGGACGCGGCTCCAGCCACCAGCAACAAGTCACCTGCTACAGCTTTAAGGTAACACCTGGCTATCCACATTTCTAATAACGAGGATTATGGACGTACTTTATACCAAAATGAAGACAAAAACATACTATCCTACCAAAATAAAAGCGTTTACACTGTACAATGTTATGTGATTGTAATTTTTTTATGCCATTGTTTTCGTAGAGTTGGCGAAAGAATTATATTTCGATATTTGCTATTAATAGCTGTTTCATGAGAATTGTGTAATAATGTACGTTTTTAGTATGATTTTTTTATAGAGTAGTATTCACATTGATGGGTAGATTGGTGACAAGGTGACAAGTGTATAAATATAACACTTGAAACTCCTTGTACACATTCCCCATAAAATGTCGGGATATTTTCTAATAGCGAAGTCTAGATGACACCACTTTCTTTGCGTGTCTAGCTTTACATTGGCCACTATATAGAAGTGAAGTGTCAAATCGGTAGATGGCGCTTCTTTTTGAATGAATTTTTGTTTTTATATAATAGGTATGAATGTTACATTCAGGACGTGAACAATTGGTGGATAGTGAAGCGTCCGGAGCGCAGTGCGCTGGCGGCGTCGCACCCACCGGACGTGGTGCGGCACGGCGATGTGGTGCAGCTGCTGCACGGCATCACCAGCCGCGCGCTCAACTCGCACGACGTCGCCGCGCCCGTCTCGCCACACTCACAGGTACAGAGGATCTACCGTGACAATTTCCGAAGTCTTTTGTCAAATTTTCGATACGAAATGTATGACATATGACCGCCCTTCACGCTAGTCTCAGTTTAAGCCCCCCAAGGGCGCTGATCCATTTTTCATACATTTTGTAATCAACAACATGACAAAGATTTTTTTTTGGAAACTTTGCAAAAACCATTGTAAGTTTTTTTATGGTTGACAGGTTAAGTGTTTGGCCACAGCTCCCCTGATGTTTAAGTGGTTGTGTGCTCGAAGATGATTAATACACCTAGGCTGGAAAGGCTCTCAAGTGAGGATGCCGGAGCAAGCCGTTAGGTGCTTGGTGATAGATTTTCAGAGTCCTAGAAAGTACCCTACTACGCTATAGTTTCCGCACGATGTTTTCCTTCATCGGCAGTTCTTGAATCCATGCCTTACGGCGTGCGAATCGATCGCGCTAACCACTGGGCTATCATCGTTGGCTTATAATTGGCTTATTGATAACTGCCTTGAGAGCTGTAGGGCGTGAGTTCGATTCCCACTCAGGGCAAACATTTTGTGAATAAACAAATGTTTGTTCTGTGTCTGGGTGTTCTGTATGTATTTACAAAAAAAAAAGTATTTATGTATTCTATCAGTTATCTGACTTCCATCACACAAGCTCTGCTTAGTTTGGGGCCAGATGGCGCTGTGTGTATAGTCCTACGATATTTATTTATTTATTTATAATTGGTGACCCTCAAGGTAACCAAAAATAATCTAGAGAAAAGTATCTTAAAGCTTCGACTTTATTCAAAATGTTAACATAAACTTTGATTGCATGTATCTGGTTACTACTTCTGCACTATGTGGCTACCGGCCCTAAATATGTATTATGTTATCAAGGAAGTATCGTGCTACATCGACTACAACGTATCGATGCCTGCGTCAAACCTCTGGCGCGTGGAGATTGTGAACCGCGCGGGGGATGATTCCACGTGGGACGGCATCCGTTCTCTGGTGCGGTTGATCCATGTTCCTGGCGGCGCCGCCCTGCGCTTCTCTGGCCGCCAGCTGCCCGCCTGGGGGTTCCACCAACACGAAGTCGTAGCCGACAAGCACACGCAACATCAGGACACTGTCTGGAACGTCGAGGAACATCGCTATACTAAATGTTATTGTCCCTTATACTTTTATGTTTACCAGGGTAACCAACCAGGGCACACACGTTATGCTTCTTCTTTAATTATCGTTTTAAAACATGTTCGTCGCGACGACAGACGCGTCGGTTGCCGGCATTTTTGACCCAGCCTTTCTATAAAATATTTTCGATTTTATCATGATAGATCTATACTTTTTATGGTCGATAGGCTAGGTGTTTCGCCATAGCTCATCGCTGTCTTACATATCCCTTGCTAACTTACACACTCACTAACTTCATAAATCTGTTTCATCCATCATCTCTACATTTCTAAACCACCTTGCTTCTTCTCCGTATTTGTCACTATGTCCACTATGCTTTCGTATAGTATTCTTCTTAAGTAGTACTAATGTCCCACGGTGTAAACCGTATCTATATGTATATCGGTATGCACATGTCCCGCATAAATTGAAAAACGTAGTTTCAATGTTGCGTAGAAAACGGGCGAATACTCGGTCCTACGATTTTGTTTGAGTTATGGGAATTACACGCACGCATTGTGTGACGTAAGGCCATGACATATTTGTGTGCGTGTATAGGATTGTAGGACCGATGAGTCGTCTCCCATTTTCTACACAATATTTCATTTCTAAACTTACTTATATGTTTGCGCAGCGGAAGACAGAGCGGAGCGCGAGCGTGAGCTGGCGGCGGCAGAGATGATTCCACGCGGCAGCACTCAGCTCTCCTTCTGGGAGAAGTTCCGCGAGCTGCAGCACAAGTTGGCGGCGCACGCGGCCGACGCGCCGCACGGACACATGTTCGCCTCCGAGCCCGCCGAGTGGCCGCTACTCGCGCGCTCCATCGCCTACTGGCTCTCGCCCTCCTCCAACGTGAGCACACTCAACCTTTTATCATATATAAAGTGACGCCACACATCTAGAGGGCTGTACCTCCAACGCCAGGTTCGCGCAGCTCGCGAAGAACACTTTGAGTCGCGATCTTTTTTACTTAATGCCCATGGCCACAGATAACGTAATATCAGCATAGATACATCTCATAAAAACTAAATCAGACTAATTTTTAGTGAGATACCTTAATGGCACCACTCTCTTTGTGCGTTCAGGTTACTTCTTTGCGTTGGCCGCTTCATAGAAGTGAAGCACCTAATCAATAGAATAGATGACGCAGCCTTGGGTCGGATTGCGTGTTAAATTGTCCCAGTTGTTTGTTCTATATATCTATAACAACCCTAAAGCCATGTCAAAGGCTTGCAGGCAGCACACAGGCTCTCTTAACAGGTGGCGTTTCCTTTTTGAGGAAATTTTGTTTGTGATGCGAGCCCGTGGTGTTGGTGTGCGCAGGCGCAGATCCACCTGATCGGCAACTTGGTGACGTGGTACGGCGGCGCGTGCGCTGTGGTCACGTTCGCGGCGCTGTGGGCGCTGTACGCGGCGCTGCATCGGCGCGCCGCGGCCACACTGCCGCCGCGTGCGCTCGCCGGCTTCCACGACGCCGCCGCCGTACTCTACCTCGGCTACTGGGCTCACTACCTCCCCTACTTCTTCATGGACCGAACTCTTTTTTTACATCATTATCTTCCCGCCTATATCTTCAAAATACTCCTCTTGTCGTACGTCATCGACCACCTTTATTGCGTCATCCAAATCCGAGACAGGACTCGTCCCGTCTCTAACGTTTTCGTGATCGGTGTCGCGATATGGTTGGCATACGTTGTGCTGACTTTCAAGAAGTTCAGCGTGCTCAACTACGGTACCACGGATCTGACCGAGAGCGATCTCATGAATCTCAGATGGAAGGATACTTGGGACTTCATACTCCATAAAAAGGGGTAACACTGTCTCCAACACCTTTTCTAGTTGCCATGTCTCAAATCTTGTGACTCTTATTTGTTGTAATTTTGATACTCGTTTTATTTAAGTGATAATTATTTATATTTGAAAAAGATTTTTTGAATCATTCAATTCAATTCTTTTGTATTTTAGATAGATGTATTTATGTATAAGTACCTAATGTTACTATTCCGTCCAGAAAATTATATTTTTGATACTTTTTTATGAATAAATACTTTGTAAAATATTAATATTATATTGTTTTCTTTATAATTACATAGGTACAATCAAATCATAATATGATACCCGTGGCAATAACCGTAAGTACCTGCCTGTGTTCTGCTATAACACATTGCACTGGCGCTCTTGAACTTACGTAGGTACAATTTTTCACGAATATCGTGTATTTTGTACTTAATTTTTAAAGAACAAAAAAGATTGACCGCATACAAAAGATACCAACTTTACAAAAGAGAACTTAAGTAGGTACTAAGCCTTACTCGATCGTACTTTTTTCGACGAGACATACACAATAGTAACAAAATAATTCTATAATCTACATATTGAAACATATACCTTGTCTGCAAAGAACAGGAATCAGGAACCAGGGATTACTGGTAAGAGTATCCAAGGTAAATAAAATAATAGAATAATTTCAGCTTCGGGAGGCGCTAAAATCATAATACTTATATGTATCTAATATAAGTTCCTATTTAATATGCTTGTAAAGAAAGCTTATTTCACAAAGCGCACGTTGTTCTATCGATTATTCATATAATTTTAAAACGCCCAGCTGGTCTTGAAACATACCCTACGTTACGAAAGCATCCTAAGTTAATTGCCGTCGCATCTAGAACTAGGCCTCTACGAGTGAGCTGGATTAACATGGGGGTTTTTGAGGGTAAAAAAATCGATCTAGGTTAAATTTTTAGGAAAACACGATTTACAATAACGCCTTGCGAAAAGCTGACATTTTCGCATATTTGCTTGCAAAAGTTTAATTTCAAATACCTATCCTGTTATCCTTAGTCAGTCAGTACTCACTCGACACTGTTCCTAAGTGTACGTGCGAATAACATATTGCTCCGAACTTTTGCCTGTAAATTGAAAAGATGGTGGAGGATTTTGCGAAATTGAATCTTAATGAGACTCCGGTAAGTACTTTTCATAGTAATGTTACAAAAATATTATTGAACTGCTAGCAATAAAAATAATATTTCTGATAAATGTTCTGGAAGTTATACCATGACTCACTAGTGTAAACGTGCAGCAAGCGCTCAACCCAGAGATGGTACCTATACCACGTAGGGGCGTCGCATCAACGACACATCGATTCACATAGAGACAAACACAGAATCATAATCCTAATAATAAATTAATATTATAAAAACGGAAGTAGGTACAACTTACGGTCAATTTACTAGTTTTGCTTAGCTAACGTAACGGAACTCGATTAAAATTTAAAAATAATGTTTTTAGCAGACGGGCAGATACTACTTTTTTTCTTGAAAACAGCCTTAGCATGTAAATTTTAACAAAAAAATCTAAACAATATCAATAATGCGCGGCGGTGTTTGTAAGCGCCTGATAAACGCAGATTTTCGTATTCCTATTGCAGTAACATTGTGTTGTGTTCGTGAAGCGCGGCGAGGGCATAATTATTTTCAATATAGGAGCAAACAATATTATTATTTTTGTTTTACTTCTGCGGGATTACTCACGTTTAATTTTATCGGAAACTCCGACTATAGTACCTAAATATCATCAATAAAACAAAAATGTGTCAAAACCACGTCAGCTTCCATAGTAAAACATTATTATTATTATTATAAGATAATCAACCAGGATAGCAGCAGATTTTTTTTAAATGACCTTTCGGTTTCTCGTTGGGTTATTAGCCCAGTCGGGTTAGAATTTCAAATTGCATTAATTACCACCTCGACAATAATTGCATCAGCAATTAATTCATCATAATTTTTAATTTCATAAGTTGGAAGTCTAAATTAAAAATGCCGAACAACTTCGACACCGACTTTTGCCGTCATATAGGTTTTAAGGGAGTAAAAGTTTTTCGTTAATTACTTGCCCATTTTCAATTATCAAGAAAAATCGTAATAAGTTGATCATTATTCGATTCTCTACATTTAGTTATTTGCTCATTTTTTGTACGACCGATATTTTTCGAATTGCTAAAGGCTGATACAATAATTATCTGGATGGTAATGCCTTAGTGCCTGGTGAGGCCTTATGTCGTCTTACCCGACCGGGCTATATAGCCCGCTCTATGGTACCTATACTTATTAGTTATATGGCTCTACCACAACGTAGGTAGGAATTGAGTAGGTACAGGGATGATACTTTATAGAGAGATCACAGCATTCAGCTGTAAACAGAAGCCACTGAATTTTTGTACACAGCAGCAAAACTACCACAGTCACAACTCGTTGCGATAAGCGTGTAAACTAACGAACTTTATCAGTCTACTTTTTTGGTAGTGAGTAAAAATAAAATTACATTACATAGGTACGTACGCATCGTTTGTTTACTGCTTTATAAGGACTATATTAGTTTCGAGTGTATTATTTCTGGTAATACCTACCTAATTGTGGGTACATATTTGTAGTAGGTACCAACTGACTACTGAGTAAATAATTTTAGGTAGGTACCTAACATTAAAATATAGTTCAGTACCTAGTAAGTCTATCAGTAGTTTTGCTGTCCTTCCAATGTAGGTACTTATTCACTCTTATGTTATAAACCGTATCTACTATATAAATAAACATGTGTGATATACCAACCTACATTTGTAATTTACTAGCAATGCGACCCGGCTGCACATGGGTGCAATTAATTTTATAAAAAATTCTTATTCAAAAACTCTATTTATAAAAAAGTTTTATTAGGATGTAGGTAGATACCTACTATAGACACTTTCCGTCAAAAGTTCTTTAAAAGAGTAGATCAAAAGACTGATCACAGATTGCCTTAGGTAGGTAGGTAGGTACCTACCTACTAGGTACTTCGACTCAATACATACTTATCTACAAAATCTTTTCAGGAGAATAATCCGGATGATACATTATCGAATTGCGGCGATCAAGATGATGACCAAGAAGCAGTAACAGAAGATACATGGAAATGGTAACTACCTATCTATACAAAAAAATATCTTTGCTTTTCCAGGATTTCGACGAACAAAGTAAAACCTAATATAAGTCCGAAACTGGTGAAATATATTTGGAACACACAGTAAGTACCTACCTAATTACAAAGTAACCATTATTTAAAATCACAGATTATTTTACACTAAGTAAAAAAACTCGAAATAGACAACAGCAGCACAGGGCAGGATCTCTTTTAAGATGTAATAAAATGTCTTATTGTTTGTGCGATTGTCCTCAGGTGGGAAAAGAAACTGCCGAATGATGGCACCCATTGGGCCAGCTTAAAGCATAATGGGCCTGCATTTCCTCCACCCTACAAACCGTTACGATTTTTTTATGAGCGCAAACCAGTGTTCCTCTCCGATGACGCCGAAGAAATGGCAGTACTTTACGCGCAACATTTGGATCACGCCTACACAACAGACATATTAAAAAATAAATTTAATTGCTCTTTTTTCAAAGACTGGCGAAACGTCATGACTGCAAAAGAGCGAAATCTTATTACAGATTTTTTGAAATGTGACTTCAGCAATATGCATGCATTTTATCAGAACATGTCACCAGATAAAGGTATAAAAGCTGAAAAAGATAAATATGGGTATTGTGTCGTCGATGGTAGGAAAGAAAGAATAAGTGGATTCAGCATACAATCTCCCGATTTAGTTCGAAGAAATGAGTCTATGTTAGGAATGTTAAGAAAGCGCGTAAGGCCTGAAGATGTTACCATTAATTGTACTTTAGACAAAAAACCACCACCACCTCCTGGACATAAGTGGAAAGAAGTTATACAGAATAATAAAGTTAAATGGTTAGCCACTTGGAAAGATAGTCGAGGAAAATCTGTATATATGCAGTTCCATCGTAACTCCGGAATAAACGGTAAAGACGATTACCAGAAATATGAGACAGCTCGAAAGCTTCACACACGAATCGAGAGCATCAGAGATGCATACAAAGCTGATTGGGCGGAAGAGAATTCTAAGCTCGTCCGTCAACGTGCCGTCGCTCTGTACATTATTGATCAACTCGCATTAAGAGTCGGCATCGAGTCAGACGATGATAATGTTGGCTGTTGCTCGTTACTCACATCTCATATAACTTTAATAGAACCAAATACAGTGGTGTTTACCTTCACAGGGAAAAAATCTATAAAATATAACAACGAGGTGACTGTAGAACCACTAGCTTTTAAAAACCTAACACAATTTATGGAAGATGGTAAAAAAAGACAAGGAAATCAAAAAAGAGCATGCAAACTTTTTGATAATCTAAGCACACATACTTGGAACACATATTTAAAAGCTATGATGCCTGGTTTGACCGGCAAAGTTTTTCGTACATACCACGCCTCAAAAACATTCGAAGAGAAACTTAAGCAGTTTACAGATTATGACGCTCCATTGGAAGAAAAACTTAAATCCTATAAAAACGCAAATGTCAAGGTTGCAAATCTGTGTAACCATAAACGGACTGTATTAAGCCCATTTAAAGGTATGTAATTCAAGTTTAACTTCATTCATAACGTAAACATTCAAAAGTATCCGCAGCTTAAGATTGACGCCGCCGATCGAAGGCATTGACTGCCATAATGTACAGGGGGTTATAAGTCTGGGGTGTACTAGGTCTATGGCAGCCCGTACACGTAGCGCGCGATCCGCGATCCGCGATCCGCGATCAATGATCGCGATCCAGACTGATCGTGTACGAAGCGGATTGACGGACTGATGCTCCGGATCGCATAATATCTAGAAATTTTGAAATCATGATCGCGGATCGCGGATCGTGATCATGATTGAACGTGTAAGGCGGCCCTAAAGGGAGTCATTGTGCTCATCATTTTATATCAACTTTTACCTACCTTTGACACAACTTTGTTTGCAAAAAAACTTGCTGTTCTGTAGACATTATGTACCAACAATAATCTATTTTCGGTTTACTACTTTTACCCGCCCATTACGGTTTACCAATCCCCTCCAATGTATTACTCTGTATCTGATAAATATTTGATTGTGTACTCGAAGTTGGAGTACCTGCCTACATGACTCGTTACCGCTAGTTATGGCAAATTGCAATGTAGGTACATAGTATAGGTACGTATGGGCTACGGTGAATTTCAATATCTCTAATAGGTACCTACCGACTTTGCGGCGCCATCTGGCATTATTCGCGTCTTTGCTCGCCTAAGATCACTAACATGATTACTTACCAATGTTGAAATAGGAAAGAAGTAATACCTAAATGCCAATTATCACCGGGACTTAGGCCCCACTAAACTACGCTGTCATTTCAGTGATAAACGTGTTCAAATTGCGATATTTTAAAATTTACCACATTCACTTTATTCTTACTCCCACAAAAGACAGGTAACTTCGCTTGTGAAATATTTCTTACGTTTTCTTTGTCTTTCTACAGAGAAACCGCAGGAAGAGACCAAAATAGAAATCCCGGGTACGAATATGTCTAAAGAGTTTTATAATGATCCACGCATTACAGCAGCTTGGTAAGTATCTTGGTAGTAATTTCTCCAAATAATATAGGTACAAGAGTCGCGGCAGGGCCGTCTTTAGCATATTTAGCCCCGGGGAGCGAGTCAGCCTGCAGTCGAACTAATGAAATGAATTATTAAAGAGTAGGTAGGTACCTATAATATGCAATAATCTATAATGAACTAACTGTACCTGCGGCTTTGCTCGCGTGGTCTGTGTTGTGGGTACCTATCAGAATTTATGGTGGTCCCGGCTTGCGCTTTGCACAGCACCCCCGGGAAAAGACGGCTTCCCAGTTCTTACGCTTTCATTAAGAGGATTATCAAGTTATAGGTACCCAGTGTTTCAGCGAGGTGTAGTAATAGATATTAAGGGTGTTGAGGTAAACACCCTAAAAGTTGTTTCTTTTGAAGGGTATGTAGCTACCGTACCTTCCCATCAAATACCTATCAAGGGAAACTTTAGAATATTAGCGTTCTCATATAAAATAGGTAGCAGGATTAGTCGTTTTAAATGTTTGTCCTCTGGTAGTGAGAAATTAAAAACTGCTGCAGTAAGTAGGTATACCTATTCAATGACATTTATATTGATCTTGTTGTAAAATGAATGTGTATAATTAACTTTACTCTTGTCTTGCAGGTGTCATAAACATAATATACCCTATAACACCAAAGGTATTTTCAACAAAAGCCTGTGCGAAAAATTTAATTGGGCTATTGCCATGGTCGAGGCGAACCCTGACTTTGAATTTATACCTACTCAAGAAGCGCTGCAATAATGTTCTTTTAATTGCCGCGACAGTATATTATTTTTAAGTTTTGTTATTTTTATAATTATTTAAAGTGATTTTCCATATAGAAGCCTAAAGACTTAACGGTTGAGTAAACTATATGCGGTAGTCAATATATTTTTTGTTTAAAGCCATGAAATCAACATAGTAAGGCCGCAATTGTTATTCGTGTATATGAAAAAAATTCATTGAAATATAATTTTTAGCTAAACTTAGTTTAACATAGTCCTATAATTACATAGGTAGGTACTCAGTTTGATAGACCTAGCCTTTGTGCTTCTCTATAACTATTGATATTGATCAAGCTCACTAGTTAGCTTATATACAGCTTAGTGTTTATACAATACATTATAATATTATTCCTATACCTATCTATCTAAAAATAGGTATTTTAATTTTGAAGCAAATCTGCTAAAAAAAAAACCTACTAATGAGTTTGTAATGTTGGACATTGTATATAATTTATGTTTTGTTAGACCCCTAAAATTTCAGTTTTTCTTGTTTGGATACTAATGTAATGTACATTTTTTCTTATGTCAAATAAAGTATTATTATTATATTATTATTATTATAACTTGACTCAATATAATCATTATGTATGGTATGTATGTACAATTTGTGCAAACTTATTTGATTAATTAATATTGTTTATTGATTTTAGTGTAATCATACCATATACACTCAATTTATTTTAAATCATGTTTATAAATCTATCAATGAATAAAGTTATTTTAACTATCTACTATTAATTACTTTACTACTCAACCAATACTTTACAACTTTTTGACTGATTTTGCTCATATTATATTCACATGAAAATCTCAGATCAACCTTTTGCATATAATTATAGAATTCAAACAACACACACACTCACCAATGTGTCCTGTAGACTGTCTAACTAAAGACTTTTATTTAGAATTAGTAAGTAGTACTTGTTAAAACAGATGAGTTCAGGAAAATTACAAATTAGGCATAATGATCACCACAACAGCTTCATTGCTTTTCACCATCTTTCTGGAACTACTATACCAGCAGCCAGTTAGCTTGGTTTGGGTAGATGATGGCAGAAGCACACACACATAAGAAATCAGTACAGGACTTAGCATGTGTATTTAGAAAAAGTATAAGAAATTACTACTTACATACAGACTATGTAACATGGTCTTATTGTACATAAATAGAACCAGATTTATCTAAAATTAATCTCTTCGAAAGATCAAGAGCAGTGATGTAAATAAATTCGAAACTACACAAATTTCAGGAGAATATTATTTATTTTTAAATACATATATAAACATTACACATTAGGGTGAAACCAGCACTGGGGAACAATTCTGGGAGTGTGGAGTAATTATTGTACTGCATTCAGTCATATTGGCTTAACAAATATTTTATGTCACTGACTTCTTCTATTATATGTGGTTTTGTTCAGTAATTGTCTAAAAAGCTGTTAGGTAATGATAGTTAAGGCTTTTGAACTTTATTTGATTTTATGAAATCTGATATTTTTAATGAAGTTCCAACTACCTATGAGGAAAAGCCAAATGGCTATTAAAAATTAATGAAAACTATTAAATATTTTTAACAAACATGGCTATCATCCATTAGGATGCTGACTTTGTATATGTAGTACATTACAGGCTTCCCTCCATTGTTTGCCAGCATATTATTATAACATGAGCACAAAAATGATCTTCACACTCTCAGGTACTGTTGTTGCTATGCTGGTTTATGTCTAACGGCGACTGTGGGATGGTTCAACATCCATTGGCTGCACAGTGTGAATGGCAACAGCCTCTACTTCTAAGGGAAAAACTCGCTGCTTCAACACTGCTGTTGTGCCAGCTGGATATCTGTACATTCCTTGTTTTTTACCCTAAAAAATTAAACAAACATTCCATAAGTAATCCCATACATCCCAATCCCATAAAGTTAATTTAAACAAAAATGTGTTACCCCTGAATAAATGCTCTGTAAGACTAAACCAAATTTCAAGTAGAAACATTCAGTTTTTTGTTTTTTGAAAATCCCACATGAATCTAACATTACATAAAAAGTATCCCAAGTGGTCAACTAAGTAACAAACTATATGACGAATTTCTCTGTCCGTTATTGGTCATATGAATGGAGCAGTTCTTGCACAATTGAGTAACAAACATCAAAAAATTAACACTTACAATATTAGTAGGATGCAACTTAGTAAATGAGTAACTAAAGTTATAATTAGTAAAAATGTATGTATGTATGTATGTAAAATGCATACCTTGACATTAGCTTCTTCATAAGTCCTCAAGTACTGAGCTGGGCCAGAACTTCTAATAACACAAAGATCTACATTGGAACCAGATCCCAAGTCATTGAAGATACCTGCTGCAATTGCATCACGAACAAGTTTCTTGCCTGCTTCCTCACTCATATTAGGTTTCCAGCCTGCTTCAAACACTGCCATAGCAGCAAGTGAACCGGAGCCTGTATCATACAAAAAAAAGTTATTAGGTGCCTTTTAAGAATAACATCATATCTTCATAATTATATAGAGAAAACTAAATCATTATAATTAAATCATACCCATTGTAGCATAAGGCAATTTATCAACAGATCCATGGGGATAAATGCAGTAGATATGGGGGCCAGTTCTGTCTACACCACCCAGAACAAGAGCGGCGCCGATGTATCCCTGGTAGCGGAAGAGCATCCGCTTTAAAAGCGTGGCGGCAGTCTCAACAGGTACAGTGCGTCCGGTGTGCAAGCGCTGCAGCTCAAGTTGAGACGATACTGTCTGCGTTGTCATTTCCGTGTCCGCAGCAGTTCCCGCGCCACAGCAGTACATGTTGGATGCAAGGTAGTGAATTTTCTCACAATTCTTATCCGAAACTACAGTGTTTTCTGTGGCTCGTGTATCGGCACCGAGGATAACACCATCCGCGTAAATAATGCCTACAATAGTAGTTCCAGTTTTAGTAGCCTTAGGAGCTGGAAATCCTTTCTGTGCAAGGAATGCATTACTGCAACAATAAAAGATTGGCAATTACATCTAAAATACTGTTAAACCTACATAAATGCATTAGTAATGTTAATGGACAGTTTTCAAGTTACCTACCGTTGGCAATTCTCAAAAGAAAATCCGGGCGCTGGTACCTCGGGTAACAAAACTGATGCCATTTCGACAAGCTTTAGATTTTAATATCAATTAAACTTTAAAAAAACAGTAAAACGCCGCACAAGCACACCGAAAATTATAAAATCCGTGTGAAATCCAAGAAACTAGCTTTTTGTTGTGTCACGCTGCCAAGCCAATTGTTTGTCAGCTGTCAGTAATTTTAATTAGTTGTCACTGTCAATATTCGTGAATACGAAAATTGAAAAAGTTTGAATCATCACCTACAGACAGATTAATAAACCCGGTTTTTGCCGGCATAAAATAATATCTTTGTGTAGTGGCAACACAATAGCTACGAGGCTGTTAACGATTGGCTATTGGAATAAGAAAATTTTTTACACAAAAAAAGTTTTTAAGTCTTGGAGGTATGGTATATAATGATTTGGTTTGATTTCAAATATAATACGTTTTCATTTAAGACTTGCGTATTAGCCAATAAGCAGTAGACGAATTGTCTTTGTGTCAATTTGTCAAAAATCCAATGGCATGCTGTCAAAAAAAATTAAATGTGTTGGATTCATTGAGTGCGTGTGTATTCCAGATTTTTAAATGAAATTCTAGCTTCTAAATTAGTTCCTAGGTTTTAAAGTTTGACAATGATTACGAATGCAGCATATGTGTGTTTGATTTATTTATCTTCAGCTGTAGTCCTCGCATTAGCTGGCCGTGACTTCTATCAAATACTCGGTGTTTCTAGATCAGCTAATACAAATGAAATCAAGAAAGCTTACAGAAAATTAGCAAAAGCATTGCACCCAGATAAGAATCAAGATGACCCCGATGCCTCACAAAAATTTCAAGACCTGGGTGCGGCATACGAGGCCTTATCAGACCCGGAAAAACGAGAACTATACGACCGGTGTGGTGAAGAATGTCTGAAGAAAGATGGTATGATGAACAATAATGATCCCTTTGCAAGCTTCTTTGGAGATTTCGGCTTTCATTTTGGAGGAGAGTCGCAGCACCATGAGACTCCGCGAGGGGCGGATGTAATGATGGAACTCACTGTCACTCTTGAAGAGTTGTACAATGGGAATTTTATAGAGGTAAGTATAAGGTTGTTAAGATATATGTACATCTACGTATAGTTAGCAGTATTTAGTCTGACTGGATTCTTAAATACTTTTTCTTACAGATAACTCGTAACAAACCCGTTATAAAACCAGCGTCAGGCACTCGTAAATGCAACTGTCGCCAGGAGATGGTCACGCGAAACCTGGGCCCTGGACGCTTCCAAATGATGCAACAGACTGTGTGTGATGAATGTCCAAATGTTAAGTTTGTTAATGAGGAGAGATTACTTGAAGTAGAGGTCAGTAAAGCACAATAACCACAGTATTTAGGACTCTTATTACAAGATGTACATATTATATTATGTTCACCTATTTATAAGAAACATTTGCATATTTTTATAAGAAGCATTTGCAATTTGGTATTCAACGTTCTTTAAAATATATGATTTGATTTGCTCATTTGGTAAAAGTTGTGCTTCTTGAGCTCTAGGGAGTGGGTTTAATTACCATCTAGAACAAACTTAGATGTTTGATCTGTATCTGGGTGTACCATAAATATTACAAGTATGTACTTACAAGAAAATAAGTATCATAGTAACCTATCAATTTTCTGGTTCCTTAATACACATTTTAAGTTTATGGACTCATTTACATATATAAATGTATAATTATGTATTCACAAATAAAAGATTAGGACCAGATTTTGTTTATATTTTTAAGATTTATGATTTAAAAAAACATTGTCAGGGTAAAACCTTGTTCACTTGTATTTTATGGCACTTTTCACCTCCTTTAAGTGTTGAAAACTAGTCAATTATAATCATCACTATAATGAGACATAACTATATTTTTCAGGTAGAAGTTGGTGCGCCTGATGGCCACAAGTCTAGACTACGAGGCGAAGGTGAACCTCATATGGACGGAGATCCTGGAGACCTTATTTTTGTGTTCATCACTGAGAGGCACCCACATTTCACTCGTAAGGGTGATGACCTTTACACCAACGTCACCATTTCATTACAGGTTTGAAGATTCTCCTTTGTTTTTTGATGACATGCTAAAATCTTCACAAATGAAAAGTATTACATTTTTACTGATTTTCTTATTTAGATATGCTAAGAAACTAATTTGATAATGGCATTTCAATGCTCTTTATTCATTTTGATGTGCAGTTATAATTTTTTTTCTACACATTAGCATTAACAATGAATCCATTAAAGCTGCATGTGATTAAATGTGTATTAGTTCTGTTTTTCTCCACCGCATGTGATAAAACATTGTTATC
This sequence comes from Biston betularia, assembly GCA_905404145.2. NCBI lineage: Eukaryota > Metazoa > Arthropoda > Insecta > Lepidoptera > Geometridae > Biston > Biston betularia. The sequence continues at coordinate 5,124,407 of FR989863.1, forward strand.
ACTAACTCCCAATTTAAATACCTAATAAGTTTTATGGCATTCATTCAAATGCATACCTACATTGATAAGCTTGTATAGTTGTTTTTAATTCAATAGTCATATATGGCTAATACTGACTCATACATTACTAGCTGCGCCCCGCGGTTTTACCCGCGTGGTGATGATGATGATGATGAAAATTATTCTATGTCTTATTTCAGGGCCTATAAAATACTAACCTACATGCAAAATTTCACCCAGATGTGTTGAGTAGTTTACATGTGAAAATGTATCAAATAAACTCACATTTGCATTTATAAATATTAGTTAGGATAATCAACTTTTCTTGAATTTGTTCCTTAATATTTTTAAATTTCCAGCTTACTACTATAGCCTTATTATAAGATTGTATTGTCTATTAAACTAGTAGTTCTAATAAAAAACGAAAGTATACTTCAAAAATTGAGCTTCATTAGTATCAATCAATCAAGTATCAAATCTCTGATAATTAAGAAAATCAGTGGTTACCTTTTTACATAAATGAAACATATTGAAAAGTACTATCTTCTATTTCAGGACGCCCTCACTGGATTCACACTTGAACTGGATCACTTAGATGGTCATAAGGTGACAGTGTCGCGAGACAAAGTGACATGGGCGGGAGCCCGTGTCCGCAAGAAGGGAGAAGGCATGCCTAACTTCGAAAACAATAACCTGCATGGCAACCTTTATATTACTTTTGACATAGATTTCCCCAAACAAGACTTCACAGATCAGGAAAAAGAAGGTAATATAAAATAATCATAATTTACAGAATATGTCAGGCTGTACAGTGCAAACAGGATCATGTAAGGTTAATGTAAATTTTTTTAAATTTATTACATTGTGATTATTGACAATGTAATAAATTCATCATCATCATCATTAGCCTATATTAGTCCACTGCTGGACATAGGCCTCTCCCAAGACACGCCATTCAGCTCGATCTTCGGCTTTTCGCTTCCATCCACCGCCAGCTGTCCTACGTATATCGTCACTCCATCGAGTCTCAGGGCGTCCTACGCTACGTTTGCCAATACGCGTTTGTAATAAATTATTTGTTTATTCAAATAACATGTCAAACAACACATTGTAAAATATAAAATGCCACCTCAAAAACACATTCACAAAGTTGTGAGTTGTCATCTCAATTTTGTATTTCTACATACTAGGTAAACCACAAATTGTTTTATTAGGTATGATAGTTGTAGGCTAGCTTTTTCTAATGAAACTACTAGTTGAAGCATTATTCATTTATAATTCTATAAATATGAATGAATAATTACATAACGGCTTATCTGTTTAGGTCAAAAACCTATACTGTTAAACATAAAAAATTATTCAAATTGATGATCATAATTTATAATATTCTAAGTTATATACAGTGCTTTCTTACTCTCTGAAAATTCAACATGTGAAAGTGAACTTAAAGCAAAATTTGTTTGTTTCAGCTCTGAGGAATATACTGAAGCAACAACCAAATAATAAAGTGTACAATGGACTGTAGTAGCCATATTGCCAATTTAATTTATTTAAAGTAGTGAAATGAGTGCAATTGTATGAACAAACTCTTGTATGTGTGCGATGGATTGTGTTACCTGGACAAATGTGATTTGATTTTTATAAAATAAACCTTTCCTACTGGAACTATAGTTTGCATATCACATCCATACTCTAAATATTATGTTCTATAAGTTTGATTAAACACAACTTTATAACTGAATAAATGATTTTATTAAATAAATCGAATTACAAAATATGATATAAAAATTTATATTTTGAGTACATTATCACAACATAGCTTAGACTATATATAACAAGAATTACTGACTAAAAACAAATTACAACCTAATAGGAAATCTCAAATTGTCTTTTTGAGTGTTTTTTTTTAGATTCAAAAACAGTTTACTTTGGGGATCAATTTCCCCATTATTTTAACACCCATGTTATTACACTTGTCTAATAACAAAGATAAATACATAAGAAATAGATACACACATATTATATATAAAATTTTCAAGGAAATACCCACAAATTAAATTTTAAACTGTACACAATAATTATTATTTATATATACACTAGCAACCCGCCCAGTCTACGCACGGACATAAAAGTATATAACTTTCCGGACTAAAAAAATCTGTAAATTGCAAAAGCGCAGAGAGCGACTTTATTATATATTATTTAGTGATATATCTACTATGTACTCGTACCTATATAGGTAGGGAGACCAAACGCCGCTACTATTAATTAAAAGAGCAATAAAAATACCTTGTGCAAATATTACATAACAATTGGCCTAACTTGTGCAATGTGCATGGTCTCCCGTGTGGCGTGCAGCGCACTTTATTCATGTAAAAGAAAAAAACGGTTTGATTGCTTTTTTGTTTGAAAGGTACAGTAGTCGGGAGTGTTCTTAGCTATGTTTTATGAAAATCGGTCCAAGAAGGCCGCCGGCACAAAATGGTGGAAAACATATTTTTTCTCAACTCCCTCAATATGGGTATCAAATGAAAGGGCATGACTAGTTAAATACTATGGGCACAGAGTACCAGTTGACACAATACGTAAACTATTGTAGTTTACGTGTAGTCTCAAAACGGATAGTTTACTGATCTCTCGGCAGTATGAGCGCAACGTGACGAGTTTATTTTACACGATATCGTATGATACATTTCAAATGATACAATACCTACAATTCAATATGATACATTTCAAATCCAAGATGGCCGCCACCACAAAATGACGAAAGTAATCCTAAGTTGTTTGGAGATAAACGGCTCTTAGGTACGTGTGTGAGTATTTACCAGTCATCGATTCGAAATTTGGTATTATGTGTATTACTGGTGTCGGGGGGGTTTTTTAAATGTATGATTGTGTCTTAGTATTAGAGAGGAATTCGCTGGAGTGCAGCGTGCAGTTACGAAACCAGGCAGGAGGGGTGCGCGGAGGGCACGAGGTCGGTGGCGGCGCCCTGCAGGACGGAGTTGACGACGGCACGCGCCAGGTACCCCACCGACACCTGCACCGGCGCCGCGCTCAGCGGGCACTCGCTGCACTCAACGCCGCTGTCCTGCAATACAAGCTTGCGTCTCAATCGATACAGCGTTCATGCAGCCGCAATTATTTTTTTTAGGTCGCGGAGATTATTTTTTATTTGTATCCTACATTGTATCCTACCTACATATGCGATAACATAACAACATGACCTACTTTCAAACATTATCGTTCGAGTCGCCCATATTAGCATACGAACACACCAAAAAAAAAACGTTTCATCTCATTATTGTTAAGAAATTTTGGCGGGAACGTGGCAAGAGTCGTACAAATGCGACGTCACTACTTTAATAAGGCATGACTGGATTTGACATGACTTGACCAAGACTAGACTGTTACTGTAACTATAGATGTTAGACATGCATTGCAAAAACCGAAGAAAAGGTAGCTAGATAAAGAAGCTGAAGACTGCGCACAAACATTGAAACTGGCAGAATGCACAGTGTGCGATGCCAAGAAGAAAGAGGAAAAAAACATTAGATCCACACGATTTGACAATCGATCAAAGATATATCATACGATGTTTGATTGGAATACACAAAGTTGCAGTACCTAGTTGTATTCTCTTTTTAGTTTATTATTGACCTGAATACTTCATTTGATTCCATAGTAACAGGCAATTCAGAAAACCAATGATAACATATCGTTTATATATTACGGAACTCCTGCAAATTAATATGTTAGATACCCATTCACTCGCAACTTGATAGCCAGATCGTAACCTACTTACATATCCATCGGGAAATACCCACACGGTCAGCGCATCTCACTGTGAGGTATTTTACCGTTTTTTAGTGATGATCGAAATTTGACCCGATCACTTTCCCAATAGGTTATATGCCAGGTCGCCCAAAATGATTCTGTGTGTCTTGAGTGCAAGACACACAGAATCATTATACTGTTTCCGTCTCTATCGGAAACTTAGCTGTGGTAAAACACCTAGCCTGGCATCCATTACCATACCTCGGCGTAAGTGCGGTCGGCGTCGTCGATGAGGCGGTCGAGGTCGAGCGCCTGCCGCAGGTAGAGCTCGGGGTTCCGGCGCAGGATGGTGGCCAGTACGCACAACAGCTCGACGCAGAGCTGCCGGCGCGCCGGCGCCGCCACGCGCACCAGCGCCTCCTCCACCAGCAGCGCGAACGACAGCTCCGACCGCGACATGTTTACAAGGGTCGGCTCCGCGGGGATGCAGTGACCCTGCCATCAAAGAGGATATCATATATCAACACTGTTACACGGCAGTTCAAGTACGCAACAAAGGGAGTGGGACTTAGTTTGTTTGTAGAACTGGGGTTAGAAATTTAGAATAGAATACAATTTTACTGTACACCGACAATCGATATAAATATTATAATATAATCTATTGATACCATCTAGCACAGGCCATGTATTTTTTATATTAAATAGGCTTGCTTTTGACCGCCACCTCATAATGTACTTTTTTTTTATTTAAACAGAGGCGAAGGGTTCCGTGATAAGTGCGAGCAAAATGGGTTACTTCGGCGCACATAATAACAGTGACGAAATGACTTTTGAATTTAGAACACTATTCAATTAAAAAGTTTGAACGCAATTCGCTTCGATAAAGTTCTGGCCGGTAGTAAAAAAGCGCGCTACCAACGCGACATTGGTTAGCCAGATTTAAAAAAGCTTTAGCCTGCCCGATGGGGCAAATTATTTAAAAAAATCTTATTCGTTTTTTTATTACCTTTTATCAAAATATTACAGGAAATTTTAATTTGATTTTCAAAAAATAGTAGGTAGGTAAAAGATGAGTTCTAGCAGTGAAAGCAAAATATTAACACTAAAATTAAATACAGAAACTGTCATAAAGGACTTACTATCAAACAAATCGAGAGAAATTTTTTTTTTCTTATAAAGCGGGAGGAAAAGCAGAATGTGCCACACGTTACCAAAATGATTTAATCTTGAGCGACGTACTTTGAAACCCTCGCTACGCTTAGGATTCTATCTAGAATCCTACGCTTCGCTTCGCTCTAGATTCAAACAAACGCTCTCGCCCTCAATACATTATTTAACTCCCCTGTAACACAAACTACTATATCGTAATCCATTAGCAAGTTCAAGATAGCTAGAATAAAACAGAACTTACCTGCACGACGATTCCTTTAGGCGTCCTTAGCAGAATATCCCACACCTGTATGTAGAAGTGTTTTGGGACGCGGCACAGGCAACCCTCGAGCTGCCTGCGCTGCAGCGGCGTTAACCTAAGAATTATGCAATTTATTCATTAGAAATTACCAATTAGCCGCCATCCACGGTAAAAACGCATCACCATAAATTGTTAAACACATACACAACACAACTCATATCAACTATATTGTTATCTGAAGTAACTCACCCGCGTTCGTCCGCCCATTCGGAGACAGTGAGCACGGTGGTGAGCAGAGTGCGCAGGCGGTAGGGCGAGAGCTGCGCGAGCGAGGCGCCGCCGCGCGCCGGGAACAGCCGCAGGTAGATACGCAGCGCCTCTAGCACCCAACCCACACGGATCTTCAGGATGCCGCGGAACATCTCCGGGCTCGTGCCGATCAAACGGCCGCAGTACAGCACGATCTCCTACACACAAGGACGTCTATATACATCTCTCTAGGTTGGCAACCCATCGGCAACATTGTTAAGGTGCAGTGGCGGCCTTAGGGGGTGGCAAGCAGGGCAACCGCCCGGGGCCTCGCGTCCTGGTAGAAAAAAGTCTTTACCATATATGTATGTGTATCTCGGGCCTCGCACTTCACAAAACCTCCCTGAACGCACAGATTCATTATTAGTGCAAGCATGTTATGGCCACCTGAGAACTAATTTTTAAGTAAAACAGACTCAAAGAAAAAGGGCCTCACAATGATCTGTCGCCCCAGGCATCGATACAGCTAAGGCCGCCGCTGTTAAGGTATCTACATCTGTCTGACTAGACTTTATATACTTATATATAGATAGACACTTTGGTTCATAAGTTGTAGGGTCAGTTTGATTCTTACACAGGTTAAACGTATTATGTTATTAACATAGATGTTTGTATTTTTATCTTTTATGTAATAGTAATGAGACGTACGAGACGCTTTCCTGATGGTATAAGATAACGCCTGTCCATGAAATTCAGGGCATCACTGCTTTGGCGCTCATTACTTTGAGACTTCCGATGTCTCAATAGCCCTGTAATTTCGCTAGCTGAAGTACCCTTCAAACCGGAACATAGTAATGTATACACACTACTGCTTGGCGGCAGAATATATAGACAATAGACAACACTTTATTTGGGACATAAAACACATTTCAACATATGGTACTGCGGTGGTACCTACCTAGACAACCTCCTAAGGAACCTGTTAACGAAATCTACCACCAAGTAAAACTGTTTTTTGTGTTTACGTTTTACCAGTATGTATGTATGTGTAAGTTATTATGTATGTATGTTATTAAGTATGTATGTATGTATAAGTGTAGTACATTTTGTAATTCTTGTGTGAACAATAAAGACATATCTATCTATCTAAGTATTTACACAAAATATAGGTACCTACCTATAAGTATATAAATATTATATCAGTTATATAGTTTCCAACGTATAAGCTTTGCTTAGTTTGGGGCTAGATGGCGTTGTGTTAAATGTCTACAGATATTTATGAATAGACGGTAAAGCTAACCTGCTGCAGTACGGCTCCAATGACGTCATACGGCTGGATAGTGGAGTACATAACGGACTGGATCTCGCCGGGAGTCATGGGCTTGTCGAACACCGTCTCCTTCTGGCCAATCACTCCAACAGTCAGCTAGAACGAGATAAATCATTGTCGGTATACCTTCCACATAATATACGCATCCTGTTGGTATTCTTGGTAATCATCCCACTTAATATTATAAATGTGAAAGTTTGGATAGATGGGGTTTGGGTTTGTTTTGATGTTTGTTACACACGCAAAAACTATTGAACGGATTTGGATGAAATTTGGTATGGAGATAGCTGCGACCCTGGATTAACACATAGGCTACTTTTTATCCTGAAAACATGTAGCGGGTAACACCGCGGGACGCAGCTAGTAAGAAATAAATACCCTGATGTGAAGGAAGAGAAATGCACCTCACGAATAACATAACCGAGTTTTGGCAAGAATTCAGAAGAACTTTCGCACAAGTCACTGTATTGTTTTACTTTTGATAAGTTGTGTGTTTTTGACTCTTTATATTCGTTAGATTTACTACTAGCAACCCGCCCCGGCTTCGCACATGTGCAATGAAGATACTTATGTGGTGCATATGCATGTATTATACATAGCAACCTTCCTCTTGAATCACTCTGTCTGTTGATGTAAACCGTTGCGTAGTTCAAAAGATCTATGCGTAGGTAGGTATAGACGGCGAAGCGACTGTTTTATACAATGTAACTAGAGATTTGTCTTGTTTGTCAATAAAGTTCTTTCGCATTATTATTTTTAGTACGTATTTTAGTATGATGGTCTTTTAATCATAAAGAACCAAATTTTGCTTATGAGTGATGATACAATGTGACAGTTTCATATTATTTCCAAAACATTCTTAGGTATAGAAGGTTTTAGTACCCCGACAATGAGCTTGAGCTGCCGGTGAAGGAAAACATCGTGAGGAAACCATAGCATGGTGGTAGGGTACTTTCTAGTACTCGGCTGGCTAGCTACCACCCTCAAGTTGAAAATCTGCCGCCAAGCATCTAACGGTGTGTTCCGGCAGCCTCACTTGAGAGCCAGTTCCATTCCAGGCTAGGCGTGCTTTACCATCTTCGACCACATCTTCACTTAACATCAGGTGAGCTGTGCTCAAACACCTAGCCTGTCAATCATTAAAAAAAAAAAAAAAGTAAATTCACCACTGCTTTACTAGAGCATGAACTGAAACTTGCCTATATGACTTTTGTTTTGAGTAATACTTTTTTTATGGTTGACAGGCTAGAAGCTCAGGCTCATTGTTAGGGTCTGAATCCATGTCCCTCGGCGTGCGAACCGAACGCGCTAACCACTGAGCTATCATCCCTACGAAATAAATTCACTTAATTTTATCATGATCTTCTTGACACTAGCAGAACTGTGTGATGCCAAAAATAAACAAACAAACGCTTTATCATCTTCGACCACACCGTCACTGTGGTCAAACACCTAACTTGTCAACCATAAAAAAATCTAACTCAGTGTGAATTAGATTTTTTTTAGTCGTCAAGTATTAATGTTTTTCGTTTCCACCAGCCTGTTTAAAGCAACCGAGCTCTTACAAGTAACAGAGACGGCCTATGTTTGGAGTCATAAAATGAAGACTTGAAGAGAATAATAAGGATAGATACGAACCTGTTTCCCATTGACGAGCACGGTGGTGATGAAAGGGCTGATGGAGTCGACGGTGTGGTTCAGCAGCGAGGAGCAGTAGCGGACCGCACGCCAGTGCCGCAGCACGCCAGCGGACTGGTACAGGCCCTTCAACGCTTCTAATGCGCTGTTACCACCCACCTGTAAACACCTTTACAAATAAGGAGGAATTTAGCCACACCTCTTAAAAACTAGAAAGGGAAAACCAGCCAAAAACCAATTTTTCTTTATATTTCAGAACTGCACAAAAAACATTACTTTTTTGAGTTGGTCGTTTGTAGCGATGATAGCTCAGTGGTTAGCGCGGTCGGTTCGCATGCCGAAGGGCGTGGGTTCAAACAACAATGAGCTTGAGCTGCCGGTGAAGGAAACTATAGCATAGTGGTAGGGTACTTTCTAGTACTCGGCTGGCCAGCTACCACCCTCAAGTTAAAAATCTGCTGCCAAGCATCTAACTGTGTGTTCCCGCAGCTTCACTTGAAAGCCAGTTCCATTCCAGGCTAGATGTGTTTTACCATCTTCGACCACACCTTCACTGAACATCAGATGAGCTGTCGTCAAACAACTAGCCTGTCAACCATAAAAAAAAACATCACGAATGATGCAGAATAGTGTGCACACGTTTCGCGCACGTTCCTGTTTTTTTTTTTGCATACCGTTTTAAAATTGGTTGCGTAGTTTAAATGAGCTAAACGAACAAACTGAAACATTATTCTTAAATTTAAAAGTACGAAGTTACAGATTGTAACTATGTACATGTACACTGTTTACCTCGTACATGGGCCCCTCGCGCTCCATGAGAATGCCCCACAGCTGGCACTGTGCGAAAATGTTGTCGGTGCCGCGCAGCGAGGCGACGACGTCCGGTGTGGATCTGGGGAATAAAAAAATGTTGATCTCGTATCGCAACCGCTCGATCGAGTTCCGTGTGCGACATGCCTATAAAGTTGCTTATATTATTTATTTTTGTTAAAAACGCATAAGTAAAGTTAAACAACCAAAGTGTAAAGGGATAATTGAACCGGACCACCAAGATACAGGCTTTGCCTAGTTTGGGGCCCAACGGTACCTACTGCTTAAATTAACAGTCTATATTTTGTATGTACCTACTGAAAATTATTTCTGGCAATAAATTATTATTATCAATAAAACATAATCTTAGACAAATTGTAAAGGACCTACATCGTGTAGGTCATTGAAGTTATTCATGCGATTAATTTATTTTTTCTTTTTTGTACCACATGTGGCAGTCAAGCTGACGGATTGCCTGATGGTTAGCAATCACCGTCGACTATAGATATCTGCAATACCGAGGGCACTACAAATATGTTGCCGACCTTATTAACACGCCTAATATGGAATTTCCATTATAATGTAACAAATTGCAACTGCCAGAACTCCGTGAATATCTTGGAAGAGAATTCCCCCTGGTTCTGAAGTTACCTATGCTTGAAACTTCTGGGAAGTCCTCGCGGTAGCTGAGCATGCACCAGATATCGGTCAGCGACTGGAAGTCTGGTTCATTCACAAGTTACCTGTGCTTGTATGATTCGTAGTCGAGGAGGTCCTCTCTGTAGGTGAGCGTGCGCGGGACGTCGGTCAACGACTGGTAGCCTATATAGTCGTGCTGCAGCTGCCGAAACTGCGTGAACATCTCCGAAGGGAACTCGCCTTGGCTCATAAAGTCCAAATGCTCTGGGGACAACCGACGTACTCGTATGACATTTAAAAGAATTAACAAAGAAATAATCAATACTAGTCGCATTGATACTTGGTAAGTACCTACTCTGATCTACCAAATCAGTCTATTTTCTCTAGAAAATGGTTGATTTAAAATTACAACTGTAATAGGAAAACTGACGACTTATACATTTTATTATACTATACAATGGTTTTTTTTCGATTTTTTATTTCTAACTTTTTCAGTAGAAAGTTTTTTCGTTACGATTTCATAAAAAATATCGGGTTTTTTCAGTAAATTTTCATTTCTTTGTGATGAGATTTTGCGCCCTAAACATATAACCCTGTATAGATAAGGCAAACTGCGGACACAGATAAGAATATACGTAACTATATAGTCTGGGTACCTTCAAGTCGCGAGTGAATCGGTTTCTTCTAGGCGAGCGTGCTCCACCGTAGACCGCATCTTCGCTTAACATCAGGCGGGATGGCGGTCAAACGCAAGCCTATCTACTATAAAAAAATAAAAAAAAACTATATTTTATGTCACTTGAGAGCCAGTTCCATCCCAGGCTAGGTGTGCTTCACCATCTTCGACCACGCCTTCACTTAACATCAGGTGAGCTGTGGTCAAAACACCTGGCCTGTTAAACATAAAAAAAAAATATAAACTATATTTAAATAAATTTGACTAATTAAACTAGACTTAAAAATATTTATACACCTAATAAGGTAGAATATTTAAAATATTGAATTACAATAACAAAAGAATAATTTCTTAAATTGTAGGTGCAATATAAAAAAAAAATTACAATTAAACTGCTTTTTAAAAAATTTCATTTAGACCCTTCTACTCACCCATACAAGAGCTAGAGATGAGATTCTGTAGCCGACCGAGTCGCACTTTGACGCCGTCGCAGTGGCCTTTCTTCAGCATCGCGAATAAATCTAGCATCTGCTTGAAGTGCGGGTCACGCATATGCTCCTCTCGCACCAGCAGGCACACCGTCGGCCGCCCGGACAGGCGCCAGTACCTGGGGGAAACAGAAACCTTACATTTATATTTCGTAAATTTATTGTTTAATTTATTTTGTGTAAACATCAAAGCCAAAAAGCACACATCCCATCTGTTTATAGTCGAAAATGATTGATTGCAAGATAATATACAGGAAAAAAAATAGATTGTGAGAGGTTTGTTAAATGAGTGCTCTGTTCCACCAATAGATAGATAGATAAAAACTATTGATCTACATACCAAAAAAAATTACTACAAAGCACATCTTACAGAATCTTATGAGCTAATGCCACAAGTGGCGGCCTTATCGCTAAGAGCGATGTCTTCCAGGCAACCAAGAATAGATGATACATAGTAAGAACAATATTTATTTATTTACTAGTACCTAATGCCGCTTTAACGCTCATTACTTTGAGACATTCGAAGGTTAGTCTTAATAGCCCTGCAATTTCGCTAGCTGCAGTAAGTACCCTTCAAACTGAAACTAAACCACACACATACTCACTTGCCCACGAATTGTAGCTCAGTCTTGATATCGTCGATAAGTAATGCCATGTCCCGGTACAGATAGAACTCTGACACCTCGAAAATGAGGGGATAGCAGAGGACTGTCATACCGCACACCCTGTATATCTGCAAATCACAAACTTATGATTTAAAAACCCATAAAGAACCGTCCTTATTGACAATGTAAGAAAACCATGTCAACATTTATGGTTTTTTATTTTCAAAATAACTTACATTTTATATTATTAATATGAAATTATTATGGTAGAATATTGATTTTAAATGACTAGCAGACGCCTCGCGGTTTCACCCGCGTAGTTCCCGGCCCCGTGGGAATACAGGGATAAAAAGTAGCCTATGTCACCCGGGGATAATGTACCTTGAAATCGGTTCAGTAGTTTTTGAGTTTATTCATTACAAACATACAAAAATCCAAATATTTCCTCTTTACAATATTAGTTTAGATTACAACATGTTTTGATCCGGAGATGGAAATGAAGAGATGAACACGACTGGCCCCAGGTAGCACAAAATAGAGAAATAAGGGAAACAAACTGCAGCCTATGCTTTCAAAGGAATGCGTGGACGGGAACGACATAATTATGTAGGTACCTGTAATTAGTATAAGAATATCGCAGAAATAAAGTATACCTTGCTTGTGCCTAAAGAGCCAACCGGTCTAATCGGTCGTCCAGTAAGCTTCAGTTTCGAAGCCACACCCAGCTCCCGATAAACGTGTACTAATTGTGTAGAACTGCACACCTGCAAATACATATGTAAAAAAAACTGATTGGGCTAGAACATACGCTTGTCATTATAGGCAGCTAAAAACTCGAAGAATGCGGTAACACTTCTACTGCTTACGCTGTATGCTAAAAACCCCATAAACATAATGTTCCTAGTTTTTTTAGCAAAATAGAGAAGACGATAAAACGTGCATACAAATAAGTGACAGTATTGCAAAGGTATACTACCTGTACGGGCTCCACCTCGTGCGGAGTTTGCGTTTGGATGCCGTACGTGCCCATCATAGCCTGCAGCCGCATCGACTCCGCGATCAGCACCACTTGCACTACCAGGTCCGTCGCTATCCCCTGACACAATTACATTCACCTTCAATGTTTATACAAAGACGGTGGGCAAGTATCTATTCACTTTCATTATCAATAAGGAGTCGTTTCTTTTTTGGGATGAGTACTATAGACGTACTATAAATATATGACAGCTTCCGATATTTCGTTATAGTTGCATGTACAAATATTTTTTTTTTTTATAACATTAGATGGAAATGTCCCATTTGGTATTATCCATTCATATTTAAAAAATTACATCAATCATGACAAAATCTTGTCAATATAATAATACAACAAATATGTATGTCAATAATATGATTAAATGTCAATAAAACAATTAAAATTGCTTACTAGTAATTAAATTCAATAGTACTATAGTAACGATACCGTTAACATATTATCAGGAGCTCAATTCACAACGTAATCACGATAAGTATCCCGTAAATAATCGTGCGTCTGTAGTGAATATACCTACGTAGAAACGGTGTAAAACATCAAAAAGCCGGCCCAGAATACATTGTAAAGCAAACGTGCTCGTTAGGACCGTGACGAGCACACAACGAACATTCACGCTATCACAGTCCACAAGAAGCAAGATGCTACCGACTCGATGCATGTAGCAAGATAACGGAAGTAATAAGCCAAATAACTGTGCCACCAAAAAATAAATTGCACGAATAAGAACTGTGTTTTCATGCAAATACTAGAACATTCGAACAGTGAGAAGTGTGTCTTCAGAAAATTAAGTATAATTATGTACTTCCTCATGCAAACTTTCTAATTTTTCTACTCACAAAACACGGTTTGGCCTGGAAGTCATGAAAACATATTTTTATTTTAAACTGATTACGATTTACGAATTTAGGAGTTCCAAAACTGTATCATGGTTTCTAAAAGGCTATCTCAAAACCGATAACCGTTGGGGCAGACATGCTTTACTCGAAGAGTAAAGACGAACGCAGCGAAGGGTGACCAAAAATTCGACGAAGTGACGATATACGTAAGACGTATCTGGAAGGTATCAGGCTACATTGAAATGGACGGTAATGGTCTGATTATAATAATAATAACTTTCGCCCTTCCTCATCTTTTGGTGGCATATAAGGACATAAATTAAATTTCTATAAAAAATACGCACGAAAAAACCATATCACTATTTATAGGTGAAGGAAAACATCGTTAATAGAAAAATTAATGTTGTACATATTATGTGAATCCGTCAAACTGCACCAACCACAAGAAATATCACCCAATCACTGGGCGTAGGGTAGCCTACCGCCTACCATCGAAAGGTGATTAGTGATTTTATTGGAGGAAGATAATGATCAGAGGCTCTAGAATATTAATTTGCAAGATTTACGAACACTTAAACGATATAAAGATGTACAATAATCGGGATAACGCCCTGGAACCCTGGAGATCTACGTTAAATGTGAAATGATCACTCTCTTTCTTATAATAGGAATAGAGTTCTTTGGCTTACCTGAAAGGCGGAGTAGCGTCCGGCGCGGCGTGGCCGGTTGTACGAGGGCAGGTAGCGGCGAATTGGGTCTAACTCATTCACGTGCAGCAGCCCGCCCGTCAACAGCTGAGCCACTACGAACATCGACTGCGCCCACAGGAACAACCCGCCGCTATCTGAATTTTATGACTTCTATAGGACGAACTGCAGTGGATTGCAGTTTCGATGCCCCAATCCGAAGGATTGATGATGAGTCTTGAGGAGTGATGAGTGATTTTGAGTGTTTGTCTGATTGATTTAGGATAAAACCCGTCCAAGGACGTCTACTAGCTGCGAAGGTGGCAGGAGCCGAAAAATAAGCCACTATTGTGCTTGCGTGGAACACGGGTCACAGTTTGCTATAGCGTTTGCCATGAACACGCGTGTGAGCAAGCCTGGCATTCATTTTTTCATTGTTAGAGCAGACTTATCTGGTACCTATATTTATATGAGATATTTTCTAGACGATAGTGATGAGCTCTATACGGGCTCTTGTAACATAAAATACAATAATAAATAAATAAAAAATTGGTTTCGAAACTTACTTTTGAAACCGCGAATGAAAGCAAGTATTAAGCGCCAACGTTAAATACCTTTCCACCTGTTATCACTCTATTATTTCAAAACGCTGAAAAGAGTTGTTGCTTAGTAGTATGTGTCATAAAAGGCAAGCGAAAGAAAAAGCAGAATTTGCAAAATCTGTTAAAACCACTAAATACCAAAGAAAATGTTAGACAAGAAACAGTAAAACTCTCTCTCTATCAATATGTTTGTTACCTTTGTGTTCGTGATCGCTCGGTGTGTCTGCAAATATTATATTCACATATATTATATTGACAAAAATTTGTACAGTAAATAGTATTATTGGTTCCAAGTTTTTTGTAATCTTTAGATTCTAAATAATTTAATCAGGCACATTATTGATATGTGTTAACATTTAACCGTATTGTTTCATTAAGCGCGATAAAACTTCTCTTCGACATGATAAAGAATTTCATAACATAACACTTTATATCGTTACGATATAAAGTTCGCTGTAATTTTTTCCCTTAAATAAATACTTACTAGCGGGTATTCTGCGCACGGAATTTGGTTCACTGCGCTCGTTGTCTATCGCTTCACGAGGTACGTAGTAATACATCGGGATAACGGGATCTGAAAACATCACACATTCACATTATTGCTATAGGAATCGCTCCGGGTCGCAAACGATCGACACAAAAATACTAACACTTTATGAAAACGATTACGAACGATTGGATTAATTTAAGGACTAAATTAGGTGATATTTAGAATCACCAATAGCTAGTAGATACGATCTGGGTGCCTTCAAGTTGCGAGTAAATCAGTTTCTTCTAGGCAAGCGTGCACCGTAGACTGCATTTTCCCTTAACATCAGGCGACATGGCGGTCAAACGCAAGCAAAAAAAAAAGTCATCTCGTCACTATATTCAGTAAAAAAAACTTTGGTCGATAGTCTCAAGATAAGACACTTAACCAATTAAGGGCCAATTCATATTCACTGCGCCAGTATGGCGCTCATAAAGTTTATACTAGTGTAGATTAAATTTTGAGCATGCAGCTAGACATTTCCATACGTGTCGACCCAAAAAAATATTGAAATACCTCCATACTCGTCCATGTAAATACGCGCCTTGAGCAACTTCTGATACTCCTCGACTTGGTCAGGTAAAGTCCGGAACACGCCATCAATGATCATCATAACGTAAAAAAGAGGCCATTCAGACTCTATGCCATCGAATTCTTTCAACTCCCCTTCGTTGTAGTATCTTCTGTTAGGATCTTCCAGCACGCACTTATATCCGTCTCGACTGAATCTCTTGAAGCCGCACTTGCCTTGCAACCGACGTAGTATATTCGATTTAGTTAGTTGCACTAAATGCTCCTCGTGAGTCGCGAAAGCAGGGAAAGATATTGTGGGTAAAAGAGCGGCGTCTACACCCTTAAACAAACAGTAACATTTTTTTACAAACTAAGCATTTGACCACAGCTTTGCTGACGTTCAATCAATAAACTAATAAATCGAATTTGCAAATAGCTCACAAGTAAGACTTTCGTAAGTGATTAGTATGTGATTTTTAGCTTGTTAAAAAATCGGTTACAATGCATAGTAAATTGTTATAACCATATTAGCAGCGCTCTGCGTTTTCACACGCGTGTTCCCTGATAAAGAAAGTAGACTCGTGTGATAATGCAGAGCATAAGCCATGAAGTAGAACAACATACAAATTTTCTCGTCTATGTTTTTATGAAAGAAATATTAATTTTACTGTTTTTAGATGAGTAATTGATAACTTATCGAAGTTTTCTATTTTTATTTGCTAGAGTTTCAGTTAATTGTAAAGAATAAATTTAAAAAAATTTGGACGACATTATACACACAACGTCATCTAGCATCTACCCAATCTAAGCAAACCTTATATAATGGGGTAACTGATAGAATGTACATTCTACGTATATTTTTTTTGTATATAATAGATACATACAATTAGAACATCCAGACACAGAACAAACACATAAATGTTTGTCCTAGGCAGGAATCAATCACCCTACAACTAAAGAAGTAAAGCAACTACCAAAAGTGCAGTCACCTGAAAAAGCTTGTCAAAAAAGTTAAGTTCCAATTGGCTAAGTGTATTGCCGTTACCTTAGAACTAGATTCGCGCGGGAGCATGGTTTCGAAGATACTTCTGTTTCGGTTGTGCGCGTCGATGTCGACATAAACAACACTCCAAGATGCGCCCTTATCTCCAAACAAGTTGCATCCGTTTATGGCTTCTAGCGCCGCTTTTGCCATACCTGAAATTAGGAAAAATGCATGTACCTACTCAACCCAAACACCATACATCAAAGGGTGAATAGGGTCCTCAAAGGTAGGCATCGTACT
Organism: Biston betularia; assembly: GCA_905404145.2. Taxonomy (NCBI): domain Eukaryota; kingdom Metazoa; phylum Arthropoda; class Insecta; order Lepidoptera; family Geometridae; genus Biston; species Biston betularia. Next base: position 5,141,514 of record FR989863.1, read on the forward strand.
GGCTATCAGGTGGCCCGACGCTTATTTGTGAAAGTGCTCGACGCTCTTTTAGTGAAATTTTTATGTTTATTTGAGTGGGTCCTTGAATGGTTTAGATTTACAACAGGACCCGGCAGGAGGCGCTGCATTCATACATCGGGTACGAAGTACCAAGAAATTCAGCTAGTTATGTATGAACAATTAAATTTAACACGTTTATTAAATATTTTATGAATTTGGACTACCTGGTATTAAGTCACGTTAGACACTAAAATGGTCGGAATGTTCGCTTCCCATAGAGTGATGATGAGTAAAACCAATAAATAAAAGTATATATATATATATATATATATATTATATTATTATTTACTTCTATTAACTAAACTGACATAATTATTATCGGCTAAGTAAACTGTTGAGTGTGGGTTAGATGTCCACCCATGACAATCATTTATGTGACGATAAGCGTTTGTTCTGTGTCCGGGTGTATAAAAATGTAGTCTGATATATTTAATTATGTAATAAACTATGCTTTAATGGTCATTACTTACCAATAGACGAAGCGTGGATTTCCGGTTTTCCGTCATTGTATTTCGATCCTCGTTCCCACATGCCATAATCTGGTGTTCTGTATGCTCGCTCCACATAATACACCAAGTTTTGAACAAACGCTACTTCATCCTGAACAATTAATTCAACCCATATTTAACATGACACTGTGTAGAGAAAATTTAAAACTTGACAAAAAATTAGTTTGTCACAAGTTAGTAAATTGATAATTCTCTTTCATTAAAAAAATACGCGTCTTATTAGGTTTTTTCTCTTAGTTAGTATCTAGTAATACTGAGAAGGCATGTATCATAAAATATTTGTGAAGAATACAGAGTAGGTACTTAGATACAGATGCGCTGTCCCAGTTTTTAACCACCGACGAACAAACAACGGGGTACGTCATAAGTTTGACGTGTGTGTGTGTGCGCCAGCGAGTGTATGTCTGTGTGTATGTGTGTGTGGCATCGTAGCTCCCGAACGGATGAGAACCGATTTGGTGAATTATTCGGGAGTGTTCTTAGCTAAGTTTGATGAAAATCGGTCCAAGATGACTGCCGCCACAAAATGGCGGATTACATATTGTTTCACAACTCTCTCAATATAGGTATCAAATGAGTGCAAAAAGGCTTGACTAGTAGAATACTATAATTATTAATTAATTTATACTTATGTTTGCTTGTCTAGTTCCCCATACCTGCGTGTAGATAATCTGTAGTCCCGAAGTGATCATCTGCACAAGAAACAGCAGGTAGAGCGAAATGACGTCGATCTGCAGGTGATGATACTGTTCGTCACTCAGCACCGGCTCCCCAGTGGTGAGGTGGAACTTTACATGGAGGGCGTGAGCCGCGCTCTGTCGCGTTTTGAATGCCTCCACTCGCGCCGCTTGCTTGATCCAGCATTCGAGAATACCGCGCATGCATTTCACAGTACTCTGACCTAGCTCGTGAGATTTACCACGGTCGTCGTCTATACGTCTGAAATTATAATAATGTATATCTACTGAAAAATATTTTCATGACCATGATGACAGTAAAGTCCGTAGTTTCTCTTTGCTTTTATAGGAAAACTCACAAGAGTAAATCGAAAATAATTCAACTATAAAAAAGCTGATAATCTTCTAATAGCTAAACAGATTGACTTGAATCATATCTAAAAACTTTCTCTATCAAGTCAATTTCTAAACAAAAACACTGAAATTTAAACAGTCCATCGATTTGGAAGCTACAATGCCACGGATAGATACACATTATACTTATAAGATCCCTATTTGCATCAGGGGATAAAAAGAATTCTACTTGATACTAAATAGATTATCAAAATAACATATCTGTAAAATAGATGAAGTAAGAACACAACTTACAATGACTTGATAACTACACACAAGAATAAAAGACACAATAAGAAATAATTAAACAATAGTGTGACAACTAGACCATTATACCACAGGAGAACCTGGCAATGACGTCAGATGTCAAGATGAATATTTTTTGCATCATGCTGACAATAAAGTTTAGATTTTCATAGATCAAGTTTTGTTTAGTTTGGAGATAGATGGCGCTGTGCCAACTTTTAAATTTTTGAGAATTGAACACAGTCCAGTCCAGTCTAGTCAGTCAGCTTGCGATCATGACCTATTGTGGTAACTAACGCCACACTCACCAATGCTATTGTTACATGGCTCATGATGATGTTGTAACTATACATATTAAATTAAAGGTCATCTAGTTTGAAATGAAAATCATATTTCTGAGACAATTAAAGTATTAACTAAATATGTATTAGATGCACAAACCTGTATGCCTGGTAAAGACCCCATATGGCCGAAGCACAGTAGATACTGTCTCTGACACTACCAATGTGAAGATCTGACGATAAGACAGGGAACAAACCAGTGATTGGACTCTGGTATCTCAACAGCTGTCTCTTCACTAGAAACAAAACAATATCTTTGTGTAGTTGGTTCCTTCATTCCCTACATTATAACAACTGAACAAAATTGGATGTGGAGGTTACTTTATATTCCAGAATAAAGAATAAAATCCTGTAGAAAATGCCATGAGCTACTATCCTGCTAATATTATAAATATGAAAGTTTGTTTGTTTAGATGTTTTGTTCAAGGGCACTACCACTATGCACCACTAGATGTTGTCAAGCTTCAGAATACACAATAGTAATGACTATTCTACTTAGACATTTTTAGTTTAATTTCACTTGGACAAAGTCACAGGAAACAATTAGTTATAAACTTTTCTTAATTTTTGTCTGTGTCAAGATTTCCATTATGTTTTCCTCTTACAGCATGAAAGAAAAATACACTTCTCAAGTATATTTGTTGGGAAAAGTTTGTTATTTGGAGTATCACCTGTTTATTCCATAGAACAATTCATAGTTGAACAATTAATATTGCATAATAAAAATATACCCTGTCTCTCTTTTACCCTTAGCCAATAACTATGACAAAAATAATCATGTTAAAATATTGCTCTATCGTTGCATGAAAAGGCTCAAGCAAAAAACAAAGTCAATAGTATATTTTTAGTTTTTTAAGAACAGACAACGTCTAAATCGTACTCACCTATGGCATAGTATATATCAAGCTGGCGTACTGTGTCTTCATAATTTGATATCTTTAAAAACTGTTGTGCATTTATGTCATCTATACTGCCCTGCCGAATCATATTGTCTGGAAAGGCCTGAAACAATAAATTAAGGTTATTTATTGAAAATATGTACTTGTGCCAACCTTTTCACACATTTATAAAAATAAAAAATTCGACAAAATGTGGAAACACCCTAGCCTAGATTCCAGGCATTTAATTTAAAACCATGGTCTAAGGTTCCAGACATTTAAAACTGATTTTGAATAAAACATCAATTGGCTTAGCAATTAGATTAACACAATATGTTTATTGACATTATCAATCACAAGGAAATTACCAAAATCAACGGACTAGAAATTTTTGCAACAAAAACTTTGTTTTGTTTATATTATTTTTTTCATATTTTTTTTTTTTAATAATTTGCCCTTTCGGGCAGGCTAAAGCTATAGAGCCATACTGCCTTGTCTTAAGTGTTATTTCTGCTGTATCTTAGCTATAGTTATCGTCAAAGTCGTCTTTGTCAAGTCCAGTTCGTGTCAGTTAATTCCAGTCATGCTTTAGTAAAGTAGTGGCAACTTTACTACAAAGCTTCGATGGAGTTTTGGAAGCAACACGAAAACTCATGTTTCACCACATTATATCATTTTCCCACACTCGCGCTTGTAATTCGGCACTTTATGAATAAAACACCACCATTTTTATGCATAAACACTTGACAAAACACTAGTTTGGGAAAAAAATACAACGGCGCGACACGACTCTTCCCGCGTTCCCGCCAAAACTCCTATTTTTTTCATGATTTATATATATATTTTTCTATACAATACATTTTTTTTAATTCTTTTTTCCTCATCTTCTTCGTTTTTGGCGTCAAAGTATGTGTATTTGCTAGTGTTAATTAGTTAAATATTTTCACAGATCAAGTCAAAAATTATGTTAAATTATTATATGTAAAATAAAAACACATAGTAATTATTATTCACAGTCAAGAACAGTCGAAACTTTACGAATAAATAAACACTATTTTATACATAAACACACGAAAACATCAGGTAAAGTAAAAATACAATGGGGCGACACCAATTTTACGCGTTCCCGCCAAAATTCTTATTTTCTCTACCATGTTATTGAGACCATGGTCCACGTCTCTCAGTAAAAATTGTTTTTATGGCTCATTACAATGTGCATTTCCCAATGTCATAATTATTGTCAAATAATGAATAATGTTACTGTCTTCCTGTCCATTACTTTGCTGTTCCGTCACTGTGTCAGTCTAAATGTTCCTTTTTGTTTTGATTGTCATCGGATTCTCGATTTCTATTTGTTTTGTGATTTTTGTGTCTAAAACATAAAATAAGTGGAATCCAAATGAAAAATGAGGTTATAGAAATAAATACAAACAACTAACATTGTTTGGAAGATAATCTGCAGGTTGAGTTTGCTATCCGATTATATTACTATTAAATTCAACACTTAGGTTCCTTCTATAAGTTGCTGGTAGTCTCTTGTATTAAATTGTTTTGTATCTGTTCAATTTATTTTTCTCCCATTTCTCAGTATGAAAAATTTACACCGTCGTAACAAAAATGAGCGAGGAAAAGGATATCGATGGCAACAACTTCCATAGAGATGCTCAGGTTTCTTGTCAGATTATACCTTGCAAAATACCTTTGCTGCTAGTTAAACCCTTTTCTGTCATATGGGTACTAGCAGTGTATCAGCTTGTTAAGTGTTTATTGAATGGACATGGTTAAACACACAGTATCATAGAATCTCGATCATTACTAACATTTTGATAATGTTACTTACATCAATGTTAGCTCATCAGTACATATATATCTCAATCATACACATTAACAGAATATAACTTAGATGTCATTCATAACCAAACATCATTTTTGGTATATTTCTCCTCTGCCACTAACTAATTTCTATAGTACATATTTTTAAGTAATGAGTTTGAATGGTTACATTTCACCCCTGGGTACTTATTCACATAATTATGTTATCGCAATGGTTTTTAAGGATTTTCTATAAATCATCATTATTACAAAAAATGAAAGTACTACTCATAACACTTACAAAAACTTAAGCAGTGGTGGGGTGAACTGAGGTATTTTTAAGTTACATGTTTAAAATTTGAGCTTTATGAGTAATTGGCTGCAACCTAAATTTCCGAGTTTATTATGCATGATATATTTTTGACATAAATTTAGTATAAGTACTTGTCAATGTGCATTTGATTATCTATTATACTATGAAGTAAACTCGCTCATAAAGATTTTGTTTTTAGATAGATTTGTTTAGTCTGATTGGAGGAAGCTGGCCACCAGCACCCCGAGAACCTGCCCACCCTGAGTACAGGTCTGCACCCCTTACCTATCGGCACACTATGCAGCGACCCTCACAAAATGAGCGGATCAAGTCTGTAAACCTCATTGAACATCTTGTACCTGATCGGAGACGGAATAAGCAAGCTGTTGGAAATATATCAAATGTGACTGACAGTTCTCCACAGAAAAGCAAGATGGTACATGAACCAAAGAAGATTGAGACTGGAATATTAATTGGTATGTCAAATTCAAAGTTGTACATATAAGTTTAGTATAGATAGGTACTGTATTTTTGTATAGATCCTGAAAACTTAAAAAAATAATAAAAGATATTTCAAGTTTATAATTTTAATCAGCATTGGTTAAAATTACTACAATTATTGACTTTTAAATTGACTGACTGACCTTAAAATAATAATCAATTGTGTCATTAAAAATATCTATAATATCCAAAATGATTACTTATGTTAGTTTTGTTACTTCATTTTAAGTATTGACATGTTACAGATGTATGTAGTGACAGTTCACAAGGATTGCACAACTCTTCAATGCTAGGGTCACCACCAACATCATCGCAGAACTCCAGACCATCACCTGTTGGACGAGCCCAGGTACTTTAAACAGCTTACTAGCTGCGCCCCGCGGTGTTACCCGCGACATGTTTTCGCCTATGTGTCAATCCAGGGTCTGAGCTACCTCCATACCAAATTTCATGCAAATCCATTCAGTAGTTTTTGCGTGAAAGAGTAACAAACATCCATCCATCCAAACTTTCACATTTATAATATTGGTGGGATACTTATAAGTGAGTGGTCATCAAGATTGAAGAAATATAGTGTAAAGTTATTAAAATTAGATTTAAATATTTTTACAGGATAATATTGGTGGTGCAAGGATTGATGCAGATCAACACTACAACAATGTCAGATGGGTTGGTAAGTGTGTACCATAATATTTTATTAGTTCATTTTTTCAATCATAAGTTTGCCAATAACATTAATAACTTATATGTAAACAAACTAATTATGTAACATAGACAAAATATGTTCTCAAAATGTCAAATTAATGTACTTACCATTTTGTTTATTTTTCAATTATTTTTTTGTTTCCTAACACTGACTGTTGCCTAAGACTGAGCACTTATTAAATTGAACAGTCAGTCAATCATATACATGGAATGTTCACATCACCACTTATTTCGAACTGAGTAAAAGTAATTGAATGCATCACAATAATTAGACACTATTGTCTATGCACAAACTAAAGAAAACAGAAAGATCGGAACCGATCTACAAACTCACACAGTGTCCTATTTTAACTTTCCTAGTTTCTAATTATAGCCACAGTCGGGGCGGCGTGCTGGCTAGCATACGCGTTGTATTCGTGCAATGGCTTTCCAATATTTACGTCCCCTTTCGTTCGACGAGATCCCGCTTTGCGTGCTCGAATACCTTGACGGTACATAGTTGTTGTCGGCAGTGTTTTGTGAACGAAGCGATGAAGTTTAGGTGTTATAGCGCCTGTTCCAGATGTGCGGTGCAGCGGTGAGGATGAGGTGTATGACTCTCCAGCGCTGGGGGAACCGCGAGCGGCTCCGCTCTCGTCGCGACCATCGCCCGTTTCACTTACTCAGGTCAGCATTGTTGATATACGGAACTTATTAGCAAATCATGAAAGGACATTTCGAAACAGATAAATACGTCTTGTGTGACATCAAGGTGCAAATGAATACGTTTTTTCTTGATGAACATGCTCTATCATTAACTGGTTGTTTGTCTGGAGAGATGGTGGTCAAACGCAAGCTTAATATGTTATCAATAAAACATATATTGTAATGGTTTATAGATCCATTTGTCTCAACATTATTAGATCAAACTGTCTAGAAATTATCGCTAAGACAGTGTTTTCTGCTATATTACTGTGGTGTCTTTAAAGAAAGGTTGTGAACTAATAAGTAAAATATTAACATTCTAAAGTTGTGTTTACGTGTTTAGTTTACGTACTATTCATTGGCTAGGTTATTAAACCACAGCTGTTCTGATCAAAAAACTGATTTCAGGACGAGATCGGTGTGGGGTCGCTGGTGGAGGTTGCGACGGACGTCGACCAGCATCACTATGGCGTCGTTCGGTGGATAGGCATTATTGATGGTTAGCGCTAATACCATCATAATTAAGTTGCTTATAAATCAGATATAATGAATATGCAAAAAAAACTAGTGATATAGAGCTAGCTGGGGAGCAAAAATGGTGTGCTGATTAAAGTATTATTATGAAATATTAGTTCATACTATAATACATAGTAACGTTTGGCATTATACCTAGCTTGCTATCGAGAGATAATCTAAATATATTATTTAAAGAGAACCTTCTACTTGTCATTTGCGAACTATGGACAGAAATACCTTAATTTAATATAGGTACCTATTTCTGTGCGTGTAGTTATCGTATGACAAGCAAAATTTTAGGACAGACCACAATTTTTTACTCAATACTATATCTATAGGTTTTCATCAATTTTAATGTTAGTATAAGTACCTACATTGACCTCTTGAACCGATTGCCCCGTTGGGCGTACACAGTCTTAGCATCCGAGCCACGCATATTGGCAGTCCGCCATCACAAATTGCAGACACTGCAATGGCGGGCGTGGAACTGGAAGAGAGCGTGTGCGGGCTGGGAGACGGCGCGCGAGGTGGTGCGCGGCTTTTCTCGTGCGCGGTGGGGCGTGCGCTGTTCGTGCCGCTGCCGCTGTGTCGCCGCGATGCGCGCTTCCGAGACACACCGCCGCCCGGCGCGCACCATGCGCCCGCACCCGCACAACACGACCAGGTACCGTCATCTTCGTAGTGACATAATGACGTTACACTTTGATTTTTTTCTCTTGATTATTAACAACGAATTTTGTACATTTTACTTTTTTTTTTAATCAGTGACTTTTATCCTAAGCAAATTAGCTACTGTCTCATAAAGTAGGGTAGAGCCCAGTTTAAGTCGTACTGGTGACTTTATAAGAAGCTTCTATGAGTTTTGAAAACAATACCATAATAAATTTTTTATCATGATTTTTTTTTCCACCAAATTCCGTATCCTCTGTTGAAAACGTGAATATCGAACGCTTTGAATGTATGTAGCTTGTATAACAGCCGTTTAGTCCTGTCGTTGTATTGTTAAAAAAAACTTAACATACCTACTTGTACATAAGGTACATTCTGCAATATGCGTGTATTATACCTAAGTGTTTCAAAAGATACCTACCTACTATACACACATACATACTATATTATGTTGGTGTTAAAATGAAAACATAAGATTACTTTTCAACATCGGCAGTTTACGTCATATTATATTACTTAGTTAAATATTCAATGTCCATCATCAATGGTCATGGTCATAGTGTCAGGTTCGTAGCTGAAATCTAGCTTGCGCGTGCGCACGATCTCCTTATACATAAAGGCGGACTTGCGCGGTGTGCGCGTACGCTCTGGACTATCGTAGTTCACCTCGTAGAGACCGAAACGTTCTCTGCAAACGAAAAGTAAAAGGTGATTCACACCGAAACTAGCTGTGTCGTAAATTCTCTCGATAAGATTTTGGTGCAGTGCATGAATAAATGTCTTATCGCTGACGGCATTTCATGACAGAGACTTTATTTTCCACAAGTGTCGAGCCGCTAGAGTAGAACTCTTCTAGCGCTTCGGCTACGCCAAGCCGTGTGCAAGGATAATGCAAAATACATTTTAGTATAGCGACCAATCGATATATACTCGGATGCCGGGCATACAAAATCATAATCTGAAAGATACATACGTGTAGCCCTGCAGCCATTCAAAGTTGTCCATGAGACTCCAAGCGGTGTACGCTCTGATATCGGAGCCTTCTTCCATCGCATCCAGCATGGCGGATAGGTAGGTTCTATAGTTTTGGACTCTGTCGTTGTCTTCCAGACCGGGATACGTAGCAAATCCGTTCTCGGTTATGTAAACTGGCGGATTGTTGTAGTCTTCTCTAATCTGTGTCAGCAGCTTGTAAAAACCCCATGGTACCGACTGAAAAATAAAACTTACAAAAATTGCTAAGAATGCAATAGATTTAAAATAGGCAATGTGAAATAAAGAAAGATTTAATTTACCTTAGTGAACTCCGACTGACCAATCTTCCATTCGCTTAGCTGATACATCATTACTTCCATGTCGTCATAAAATGACGGAGTTTCGTAGTTTTGCAACACTGACTCATTTCTGTATACTAAGTTTGTGGTGTAATGATTCAAGCCAAATACGTCGGAGGTTCCGCGAACATATTCAATTTCTTCGGGAGTGAACTCAATCAGCCTGGTTCGCGGGAAACCTTGCTCTTCGCTTTTAGCTGCCACTCTTTCCTTTACGATTGGGGGATAGTCGCCCAAATATATCGGATGCACATACAGACCCCACTGAAAAAAACGATTGGTTAATCTGAGTTTCGTGTTATAATTACGAGGTGAGACTCGGAACTTAATAAGTCGTTTCACTCACCATAAATTGGTTAGCATCATGGGCTGCCATGATTTCATTTTCACTTTCAGGCTCATACCATTGAGCGCTAAATGCAATAAAAATAATGCCTCCATACTTGGGCCGGAACTCCTCGTTGTATATATGATAAGCTTTGGCGTGAGCTAAGAGTAGGTTCTTAGCGCACAAATATTCGCCAACTCCCTTAATATTCACCATTGGTGCCTTACTAACGTCGCCGTACCCTTGATAGCAGATCTGGTACGGTTCATTCATCGTTGTCCAGTATTTAACTCTGTCCCCGAAAAGTGTGAATGCCGTTCGCGCGTAGTCCGCAAACCAATCAACAATATGAGGATTTGTCCAACCGCCCAACTCTTGTAGTTTCTGCGGCAAATCCCAGTGATAAAGCGTGATCATCGGCTCGATATTGTATTTCAACATTTCGTCAATGAAGTTATTGTAGTACTCCACACCTTTTTCATTGATTTGGTCGGGGAAGCTGGTTGGTAATATTCTTGGCCACGATAAAGAGAATCTGTAGAAGTCGATGCCCACTTCCCTCATCATTTCAACGTCTCTTTTGTATAAATGGTAGGAGTCGTCCGCGATGTCTCCATTGGAGCAGTCTTTAATCACGCAAGGGTTGGTGTGGGCCACATGATCCCAAATATTTGGGGTCTTTCCTGAAATAAAAAAACCATCGTGTTTTCATGTTTAGTGCGTTGAATAAATCCTTAGCCTGTCATGGTTATATATCAAAATAACAGGAATTGATTATTCAAAGAGAGTTTCTCACCATCCTCATCCCAAGCGCCTTCTACTTGGTAAGAAGCTGTGGCCGTTCCAAATAAGAATCCCTCGGGAAAACTTCTGACATCTTCACGAATTGTTTTACTTTTACATAATGCAATACCAAAACAGAGGATCCTGTTGAATATAATACACATTAGTTTTTTTACTAGCCATGATTCAAAATGTATTATTTATTTTTAATAAATTCTTACACTAAATTACGTAACATTGTGATTCTTCAGCAGACAAACACAACAGTCCTTTTTTACCAACCGTAGTGGGTTTTTATACCTAATCCCCGTAATATAGGTAGGTACTATTGTATAAGAGCTTATTATCAAAGATGTACATACAATATCCAAAATGTCAAATATAAAAGATTGTTATTGATAAAAATCTAGTTGTTTGTATCATTTTACAATCTTGATACTAAATTGTGATATACATATATAAACTATAATAAAATATATATAATTATAACCCTGAACGTTATTGTTAGAATGAGGCACGGTTAAAATTTTGCCTCCACTGACTCCATAAGGATTTCGTAATTCGTCAATTATAACTATGTATAAATAGGTATGTAAAGTAAGTCAAACCTAGAAGAGAAATTATGTGATTTGCGCTCAACACATACATGCATTCAAACCGTGACGCTACGAAATTTGTAATCTAAAATTCTAAACTGAGTATGTCAAACTTGACAACTCACTTGAGATAATAATCATTTTTCAAGTGTTTGTTTGCCCCCCAATACTTATATGTTTTACCAACACCAACGGTCGATAAGCTAATTTAAGCAGTAAAGTGCTATAGTTAAGATCACTGAAAACGTTACGTGCTTATTCGAGACGAAGCTTGACAAGTTTAATTATTATTTAATATATTTGACACTATTTCAATATTATTATGTTTCCATGTATAAGTATTTTTTGTCGAAGAGTAGTTGTGGTGACATTATTAGAGGAACTATTAAAACCGTTAAATTGGACAGCCAATTACAACGCGCGCAACGTTATGCTTTTTATGCACACAATTTTTGAAACACCAAACCACACAAATTGCCCTAATCAACGAATGGGTTCAAATTCCAGCAGTAAGTTTAATTTAAAGTAAAGAAAAATATCGTGTAGAAATTTTATTGATAGAGTATTTTTTTTGAAAACACGATAATTTTACAAAAACGGAAATCCCAATTTTAAAATTTCCCTTCACATTCTTACAAGTTAAATTGCATCATCTTGTTTCATTGAAAAATGGATCAGCACCGGGAACATTTTGGCGCGATGATTTTTTACGGTTGATTAATACCGGACGAATCATAATTATGATAGAATTAAAATGGCATTTACGAATGAACCATTTACCGCTAGTATAACGTGTAATTTAAGTGAATAGGCGAATTACATACATATACAGAGATTCAGCATACTGCAGCGTGGATCGGGAAGCATTTACGAGATTCTACACGAAATTTCTGAAAGATCTTTTGCATCTTCGCGTGAGAAGGATAGTATTGCGCTGGGTGCTGCACAACCTCACCGATGCTCAGAAGCAGGCCCGCGTGTAATGTGTTCGTGACATGATTGATAAAAAAGCAGACACGACTCGCCGTGTTTACGACATTATTTCGGGTGATAAATCTTGGATGTATATCAATACGATCCAGAAAAGAAGCGACAGTCGACGGTTAGGCTGGTTCAAAACAAACCAACAACGCCTGAAATGAAACGATCGAGAAGCGCTGGAAAGATTTTGATCGCTACTTTTTTATCTTTGATCTTTGATCTTTTTTTTATTTGGTGTCAATTTTTTTTACAAAATTAAAGTATCATCAATACCGAGTACCAAATGTTTTTGTCCGCACCCGCAATGACAGCGTTCGAGAAGGCTGTAGAAGAGATATCAGACTGGAAAAAGTGTTTCGGGAATTGGTTTAGACGCATGAAATTTTGTACAAAGACCTTTTTTAAGCCAGTGTGGCGGAGAATTCTTAAAAAAGGTTTTGTTTATAAGCTTCAGCACATAGACAGACATGACAGAGAACTCGACTACGAACTCAGATAAATAAACCAGCGAAGGCTATGAACAACTATCATTGCTGAAAAGAGTACCTATTCAAAGCAGCATATTTAAGTTCATATAAAATTTGGTTAGGCTGGTGCGGCAGCACGGGTAGTGAATGTGTTGATGCGTATCAAAAAAAGAGCCCCTAAAATCTACGTCAGGGTCGCAAGTTCTAGACACCGTACGGATATCCGTACAGTGCCTCTGCAACGCGATAGACCCAGCACCTCCTAGTTTGTAACCTACTTAAGTTTGTATGTATGATGACGTTGATTTTGCAGCCAGACTGCCCCGTGGTGCCGGGTGTGGTACCGCCTCTAAGTTCTCTGGGTGACCTCCCTGGCAAGAATCGCGGCATCCAAGGGCACCACAACTCATGTTATCTTGACGCAACGCTTTTCGCCATGTTCACATTCACAAGCGTTTTTGATGCGCTGCTGTACCGGCCGCCTGAACCGGAGGTAAGACGTGCTCGTATGTTGTTTGGTTTACCTACTGCCATCGTTTTATTATTGTGTAAAAAAATGTGTTACTATTTTGAACTTAGAACTTTTCTCATAGCAAACGGAATGTTTTGTCAGTCTTTTTTTTATTGCATAACAAGTTACTTTTTTGGAGAGCTAAGTCGATTAACATTATAATATATACTTATATAATTATGAAAAATCTGTTCACATTTTTAAATTCTTTCTTATAATTATGCTTAAGAGTCATGATCCTGCTATTTGTTGTCACGTACGGCGTGCGGAATTCTCAGTTTTATTGATCAATGGTGGTGTGTCAGGACTCCCCCCACTACAGCGAAGTACAGCGCGTGCTGCGCGAGGAAATCGTGAACCCGCTGCGGCGAAATGGGTACGTGCGCGCCGATCGCGTCATGAAGCTGCGGACGCTGCTCGAGCGCCTCTCTGACGTACCCGGACTCACCTCAGAGGAAAAGGTACCGCGGAGAACGTCAGAACGAGCAAATGCGAGTTGTAGGGCACTAATAAACTAGGTTAGCGATGACATATGCGAAATTATGAAAACGCTTATCTTATCAATGGGGAAACTTGCTGTACTAGAATACGAATGTTGAGGGTAATGTATCTTTTTTTTATGATGAATAGGCTTGTGTTTGATCGCCATTTTACCTGATGTTAGGTGAAGTTGTGATCTACTTACGATGGAGCACGCTTGCCTAGAACATACCGATTCACTCTCGACTTGAAGACACCCAGATTGTATTTATCAGGGAATAGGTACCCACTCGTGCAACGCATTCTACGCTTTAGCTGTTCGAAGAATGAAAGTTGATTCAAATCATTTCATACGGGTTTCTGGAACGAAAACCATGAAATGATGTCGCCTTTTCGAGCTTCTGGCCGTCTGATAGAAAAATGGGCATACAGATCTGAAGCACACTGAAATGAATCCGATAAAAAACCTACTTACATGTAAATTGTTACTGTCACTTCTCCTCACACCTCCAAAAACCGTTGCGTAGCTAGGTATATTTCACCATTCCTACGATATTCGACTATGCCATTATGTTATGTACAAATATAATATATAGGTACTATTTATAGCAAATTCACGATTATTTGAAACAAAACTATCAAGATTTCTATGATTAATTGAATTACCTAATTATTTAAATATACCTAGTTTCTTATAAAGAAATACATAAAAAGTACGTACCTATCTATACGAGCGATGTTTACGGCTCGGCGGTTGAATGCAGTAAGCCTGCCCCGCAGTAACTTTTGTGCTTACGTTAAACTATGATGGTACCTAAATGGTGGTCGTTAGTCGCGTTGTATTAGGTACAAGTAAAATGTTCTACGCCATCCAGGATCCGGAAGAATTCCTGAACGGCCTTGTGGCGCAGCTGCTTCGCGCTGAGCCGTTTCTCAAGCTGTCCTCAGGCCAGGAGTCATACTGTTACCAGCTGTTCGTTGAGAAAGATGAACACGTGTCGCTGCCCACAGTGCAACAGCTACTGGAGCAGTCCTTCGCAACTTCTGGAGTTAAACTTAGTGAGGTACTTGTAGTGATAATAGCTCAGTGGTTAACGTGGTCAGTTCACACTCCAAAGGGCATGGGTTTCCCACGAATTATCTTGAACTGCTGGTAAAGGAAAACAATTACCTTCTACTACCTACTACTTGGTGGTAGATCTCCTTAGCAGGAGATCGTCTAGGTAGGTACCACCGCAGTACCAGTTATTCAGCCGCTAAGCAGTAGTGTGTAAGCATTACTGTGTTCCGGTTTGAAGGGTACTGCAGCTAGCGAAATTACTGGGCTGTTGAGACTAACTCTATCAAAAGTCTCAAAGTAATGAGCGCCAAAGTAGTGATGGCCTGGACTTTGTTTTGTTACTTAAAGTTCTGTGTGTCGCTGCGATGGTCATGGACAGGCGTTATCTCTTACCATCAGGAAAGCGTCTCGTTTGTCTCATTACTTTTTACATAAAAAAAAAACTACGCGAGGAAACCATAGCATGATGGCGAGATACTTCGTAGCATTATGCTGGCTAGCTATCAGCCACAAAATTGAAAATCTGCCGCCTCATTTGAGAGCCTGTTCCATTTGAAGCTAGGTGTGGTTACTATCTTCGACAACACCGTCAACTGACAGGAGGGCTGTGATCAAACACCTAGCTCGTCACACAAATAAAAAAGGTATTTTTCGTTATATTATAGGGCTGCGTTTGACCGCATCCTGCCAGTTATGATTCGTTGATGTCTTTGGATTTAAAAACATCCAAATTGTTATGTGTTTACATCCTCGCTGTCTCAGTATGCCATCGAAGTCCTTAATGCAAACATGGTAAAATTTCCACTAATGGTTACTTGTCCGCGTCCGTCTAGCCTATCTAAATCTGTGTGGTGCTTCGAACACATCGCCGCTTACCTACAGGCAAATTAGTGATAGAACGTGGAATGATAATTATAACTATATTAAAAAATCGCTCTGTTCTATATCCTACCAAAGATTACAACTTGGAAGTTTATACATATTTGATTCGAAGGACCAACGTCCTTCGAATCACACTTATGTTTTTGATGTGAAAATATTTCTGCCTATCTATTTTTATTTTTTCGCGACTTTCATAGTGATGGCGTAGAGAAACGAAGTAATTACTTGTAGAGGTAGTGCGTATCTCGAGGGCGAGTAGGTACAGGCTGCTTTCCCCTTAAACAATACTGGAAAGCTCAGCGAAATTGATAGAGTTCAATATTGAAACAGTGATATAATCTAGACCTAAATTATTTGTTTCGTTTCATCAGGTACCGTCGACGTTTATTATACAAATGCCTCGGTTTGGTAAAAACTACAAATTGTATCAACAAGTGCTTCCCTCGCCGCTACTCGACGTCACGGATCTCATCGAAGGCTGTGAGTATTTCTAGAATTTCATTTTCATGCCACATGATATCTAATGTTCTAAATTATGCTTTATATTGCTAGCTTATAGAAAATGAAACATTCTTATTGTGCTCTTTCATTTGATACCAAAAACATGTTTGTCGCGGAAAAATCTTTTTGAGATATCAATTCAGGGTATAAAATCCACCATATTGAATGTAGGTACTGTGACGTCATACGCTCTGCAACTTAGGAGTCAAAATACTAGTAAACTAATGTATATAGTATATACTACTATAAATAGTATACTAATACTGTGCGAATGGAAAAATGACCTGTAACCTTGGTGTTATCAATAAAAGATAAATGTAGGTACCTATTTGTGCAACTTGACTTCTCAAGACTTACCATCAGGTGAGTAAATTTTCGTTTAATTGTGAGGGCGGATCGTGATGGGGCAGGGTGCAGCTAAAAACGCGCGGTTACCTTGTTATAGTGCCGCGGCAGTGCGCGGTGTGCGGCGCGCTGGCGCGGTGGGAGTGCGCTGCGTGCGCGGCGGCCGACGGCGGCGCGCTCGAGGCGGGCGCCGCGTGCACGCCCTGCCTGCGCCGTCTTCACACCAACCGCGCGCACCACAAGGTAGTATTATGTAGTATGTTTATTAATCCCCACGTTTTCTTGGATAACATGTCGCTAATCCGAGATAAGGCCAACCATGAGCTAACGTAAATTCTTACATCTTCTAATTATAGTGACGCCGTCGGGTACGAGTTGCGCTATTTTTGTGTTTTAAGATTATTAATTTTGAGTGTCTCATCCTTCTGATAGCAGTCCGTCTAGCACGCGAGCCTTAAAGTATTTCTAGTCGCGAAAAAGAAACACACGTATTAATTGTCTAGCTTAGTTACATGTTTGCTGCAGCTCAATATTTAATAAACACTAGAAAATATTTGACCCTGATATATAAAATATGCAAAGCTGAAATCCTCGAAAAAATTACAAATTTGTTGTACGCAGGCAACACCACTATCCGTGAGCTCGGAGTATTTATCAGTGCTGGAGGCAGCTCCGCCGCCACGCGTCTATATGGAGCTCTTCGCGGTACTTTGTATCGAGACCAGCCACTATGTTGCCTTCGTGAAAGCGGGCCAGAGCATCGATGCGCCCTGGTGTTTCTTCGATTCCATGGCCGACAGAAAAGGTATAAAACAAGCCTATTGGCATTTTTTTCCGGTAGGATAGTATATTTTTGTTACATACAAACAAAGTACGTTAATAATTATGTAATCATGTTATTGTAAGTGTCGACCACCTGATCAAAAAAAAGTAAAGTCAATGCTAAAAAAGCTGTCAACTTCTCGTTTAAAGTAAGACTTATCGTGTGTTCCAGGCGAGCGCAACGGTTACAACATCCCAGAGATCGTGTGTATGTCTGAGCTGGGCGCGTGGCTGGGAGCGGAGGCGGCGGCGGCGGGCGCGGCCGCGGGCCGGGACGCGCGCGGTCAGCCGCACGCGCGTCGTCTGCTCGCCGACGCATACATGTGCTTTTACCGCAGCCCCGACGTCGCCATGTACCGGTGATACCTGCCCTGGTACCTCATTTCAGCTCCGAGGCTCTTATTTTTAAATCATTTTTCGTTATTGTGTACCAATATAGCCGACTTTCCAAGTTTATTATATACACGTAGTCTCATCACGAAGAAACGAAATTTTAACCGATATGGCCAACATAGAACCAATAATAACCTGTGAAACATACACAAAAAGTGGCGCCATCTACCCACCGCATGACACTAGAATATAGCATGATTTACCGTAGTACCTACCGATTTTGTAACGGATGATGTATCTGTGGTAGAACCCATTATATTATGTCTTATATAACAGGCGAATGTATTCGTATGCGGATGATATCATAATGATTCGAAAATAGCTGCTGCCGCCTTCGGGTGGCACAAAATTCACACTGATAAAGAAGTAGTGACATTAAAAAGCCCAATTCTCATGATAAAATGAAGGCTATAGCCGTGTAATTTTAAACACGATTGATTTTTTATTTGTTATTTAATAAATTAAAAGTAGCCATAGATTTTATTGACCTTAAGGCATTTTTTATTATTAAAAAAAACAGTAATCAGAACTCCCAGCTTATTCTAATTCATTCAACATATCATCACAAGATGAAGACGTGCCGAGTGCAAGCGCAAGTTCTTATTTTAGCTAATTGTGTATGTTGAGTATTATTCACTAAAACGGGGACACAAAGGACGTGACGCGCGATCCCCGTTTCGAAACTTGCTCGTGTGAGTGAAGAGTCTAAAATAACTACAAAATTGAAAAGTGTAAACCTACTTTCAAATCTGACATTATCAACACAATAGTCTATTTTATATGTAAGCAGACATGCTTTTATAATACCAACATTATTGGACTGTGTTTGCCTATATACTTAGTATTATAATTAAAATAATGGGAGTATTATACCTTAGTTGTAGGTTTATTTATTGATCAAAAATGCGATATAATTGTTAACCTATTTTAATAATTAAATACAATTATTCAAAAAAATAAATGTTTTAACTGATTATGCTAGTTATTGTATTATTCCTGGCTTAGGACTACAAAGATCACAGCTACACTTATATCTACATCTAGTCTAAGACTAAACAGGAATGGCTTACATGGCAGTATTTCTAATACCTTTTAGTTTGCTCTTAGGAGTTTCAGCCTCCAATGATTATGGTAGGTATACTTCATAAGCATACATATCTAATTATAACTCTTCATGACCGACATTGTTGTTCTGACAATCACATTTGAACTGTGGTTGAGGGACGAGAGTCATGTCTTTTTTGACCACAACTTCACTGCTTAGTCTCTTATTCCATTCCTGCAAGTAATAAAAATCATAGTTTCTACTTATGTAGTACCTGTAATATTATGAACGAATAGCTTAAAATATAGAAGGCTAACCTAATCTGCACATGTAATGAGAAAACACGGCTTATTCTATTAAAAACATGTCACTAAAGGCATCTTAAAAATTATGATAGATAAAACTCTTTCTTGTACACACCATAAACAGAAAAAGTACAGAGAACAAAAGAACCTTATGAACTAGTGCAAGTGGCGGCCTTATCCCTAACAGCGATCCCTTTCAGGCAACCAAGCTAATTATGCTAAGCAGTAAAACTAATGGAGTAAATAATTATGTTTATCACCAGGTCTGGGTAATGGAGCATTCCTAAAAGATATGGATGAACTGTAAAAAAACCGATATTGGGATGATAACTCAGTGGTTAACGCGGTCGGTTCAAACCATGAGCATGAGCTGCTAGTGACGGAAATCATAGTGAGGAAACCAAAGCATGGTGGTAGGGTACTTTCTAGTACTCGGCTGGCTAGCTACCACCCTCAAGTTGAAAAACTGCCGCCAAGCATCTGTGTGTTCCGGCAGCGTCACTTAAGAGCCAATTCTATTTAAGGCTAGGTGTGCTTTACCATCTTCGACCACACCGTCACTTAACATCAGGTGAGCTGTGGTAAAATACCTAGTATGTCACGAAAAAAAACTTTAAAGTGAAATAATAATATAACCGGATTAATAATGTGTTAATAATGATATAACCGGATAAACATGTCAATCTAATTATGTAATGATGCTCTAGAAGTTGTACTTACTGAAAATAATGCAGCATGATAGCATATTATCTTTTGTGGCAACAAATGTTTGTTTGCAAAAATCCTCGCATTCTTTGCGATTTCTCGAGCTTCATCGTCATGTTCGAGAGCCCAATGTATTTGGTCAGTTAGATCTGAGAGATCTCGTTTGACGGGTACGAAGTGCACCCACGGCTCGAGCTGATTATAAAAATGCTCGTAGTATGGCGAATCTTGCTTGAGAACCATCCCGCCGCCCGCTAAGAGGTAAGGCATGCGGTATGCAGCTACCGTCCCATCTATGTTTACTTGGTATTTATACTAAAACACCAAAAATTTTATTACGATTATTCCTAGGATAATAATTACACTAGTATTGAAAATGTGAACATGACTGTTTCTCAGTCTGCTTGTTTTTATGACTAAACAAGCAAACCAAGTTTAACAAGGGGTATGGTGGTGGTATATATTATGAGGATGGACAATGGAATATATGCTTCCTATTAATATTATAAACGCGAAAGTTTGTAAGAATGTATGTTTGTTATTCTTTCACACACTACTCGGATTTTGATGAAATTTGTTATGGAGTTGGCTGACATTAACACATACATGTAGCGGGTAACACCGCGGGGCGCAGCTAGTTATATCATATTTTTCTCTACTAAAATGTAGTTTAAACTGGAAACCACGGGACACACTAGTCTTTAGTTATTTGTATACAAGGCGTATCGGTGGAAAATAATATCATTCACCCGCAATAATGATGAAAGAAACACAACAGCTGGTATTCTTTCTTTCATAATAAAAGTAGTTTACATTGTGTACATACTGGACATAGCGACTCCTGAGAGGCCGCAGAATGTCCATACTGGACATAACGTCAGCCGCGGGCGTCGACCGCTAATCTAGGTTGCTGATACCGCTAATCTAGGTAGCTAGGTTGTCCGCAGTAAGGCTGTCGTTATCTCCAGTATGGACATTCTGCGGCCTCTCAGGCGTCGCTATGTCCAGTATGGACACATTGATTTGTGTATAATGACCTCCATTCGATCAGCACTAACGATACGTGTGACCTGTATATTCTAATTGAATAATATATATACGTATATGTAAGTATAACTCTCACTACTGTTATGGTCTAGCTATTTCAACTTACATCAAAAAATTTGAAGAAGGAAATGTGTGGTTGTTTGGGGCCGTATTCGGCTTCTTTATCACGGAAAAAGAAGAAATTAGTAAGGGAAACGTTAAATAGGTCGGGGTTGGCGCGCGCGATGTCGACTAGTTTGAGCCGCTCGGCGCGCGAGTCGCGGCCGCGCCAGACCGCGCGCGCCTCGCGCTGCAACCACGCGCGCTCCACGCCGCCCTGCACCGACAGGATGTCCAAGGAAACTCTATAACAAAACATACTCTAGGTCTAGATTAACACAAAGGTTACATGTTTACTGTAAAATGTAGGATTCCTAAAGAATCCTCATCATAAGCCTATTGAGGTTCACTAATGGACATAGGCCTCCCAAGACAAGCCACTCGCCCCGATCTTCGGCTTTTCGCTTCCACCCACTGCCAGCAGTCCGAGGTATATCATCATCATCATCTAGTCTCAGGGTGTCCTACGCTATGTTTGCCAATTCGCAATCTCCACTCTAAAACATGTCAAACCCCAGCGGTTAGCAGTTCTGCAACAGATATGCCCAGCCCATTGCCACTTCAGCTTACTAATATGCTGTTCTGTGATTTATTTCTCTGGCGAATTACTTTGTTCCAGATAATTATGATTCCTAAAGAATACCAGGTGACAAAACAAGGCAAAATTTGAATAATTACATAAAACACTATTACATATTATACATACATATATTGGCTTTTAAAATGATGAACTTACCTGCCCATATTTTCTAAAGTTGACTCGGTTAGATCATAAGTTGGCAGGACAATATCAATAGTTTCATTATTTCCACACCATGAGAACACCGGGAGAGGCTCTGTGCCTCTATGAACTAAAGGCCAATCACCCAAGTTCATAACAAATTCCATATCAGGTAAATATACTTTCCTTGCCAAAAATAACAATATGTTATCAGAAAACATGTTAAAACCTACATGCTTTCCATAGCAATTTCTGTATATTTGATTGGCCTTGACTACATAATGGCAGAAGCTGGTACTTTCTGGCTGATGATATTTTGAAATTATTTTATTTATGTTTTCTTTCATGTCTACTTTTCTGAATGGTTGGAGGTCTTCATCAATTTGTTTGTAGGTTTCAGAGCAGCCATATTTTGTATACCACGTTTCAAAATCACTTTCAGGGCAATTACATTGGTCAGGCTGGACAGGACCTTGAGAAGAATAAACATTATTTCTCTACTAACCCTGTTACACATTTATACATAACCATACAAGTTAATCTTTTAATTGTTTTAATATGTTGCTAAAGAGCTGCCACATCCAAATTCAGGATAGACAATGTTATAAAGCAGAATAATTTATTAACACAGAATATTAGATGGAGACTGATATGGTTCAATATAATATCCAATATAATTAAAAGTGAGTAATCCCACACTAGTAAAACAATAATAAATAAATATGACACTTAACCTTTGAAATGAAAAGGGGATCCTTTAATATGTTTGCTCTTGTAAAATACATTAATGGCTAAATCATGGCATGTTTCATATATTTTGTATCTTACTATGAAGCTACCATCTTTTCTATCCAATTTATTGACCCAAACACGACACTGAGGGCTGAATTTCGATTTTCCTGTTATTTCTATAGCTAAGAGTTTTGAGAGATCTGGCGAGTATCTGAAAAGAACATTCTTAGTTATAAAATTTTATTCATAACAATAATAGCTCAGTATTTATGGTGTTTAATATGTGTAGTGTGTTGACTTAACAAAGAGGAAGGTTATCATAGCATATGATAACCATGGAGCACGATGGTAGGGTGTTTTCAAATGTTTAGAAAATTGATCGCCGGGTTCCTGTTTCTATTTCTTTGAGGCAGATGAGCGTTCGCAAAACTAAGTTATAAAAAAGGCTATCAAAATATTTTCCATAAAATAAACAATCATGTATAACTTACGAGATTTCATCGACAAATGTGAAATTAACGTAAAAATATCTTGCCGGCATAACAATTTGTTCAGGCTGCAGCCCGGGACCAAAAACATCTATTAAGCTTTGATGGGTCAGCTGAATTACTATACACAACAGAATATGCAACTGATGAAACATATTTAAAATATCCAAGAATTTCTTCCCCTTTGATACATATAACTCAGAATTAATAAAATTTTAAAAATATAATCCTTGCACTGCACATAAACATACATAATTTTTGTGTTTTTTTTTTTTATTTGCCCCATCGGGCAGGCTCAGACATAAATAAATAAATTAGATTAAATGTCAAACAAAATACACATCAAATTCAAATGCATGCAAAGTTTTGGCGGGAACGATAATTGCCTGAGATAATTGCTATTCGTTTTTTTCCAGTTATTATTTTTGTTCCAACGTTTATGAAACTTTAGTCTAAATGTTTTTTTTATTCGAAAAGTGTCCTATTAGGTAAAAATTTAATAATGTTGTGAAACATTATTTTTTGTGTTGTTTCTATAACGCCATCGAAGTTTTTATTAGTCAATAGCCACCAACCACCAAATCACCATTAATTTACTCACAGAGTACATTATATATAGGGTAACTTTACTGTACGTTTAGTCTGACATGATCACAAACATATTCCACTAGATTTTTTTTCAATAATTATAATATCGGAACGATTAATAAATACTTGACACTGGGAAAATGATAAAAATGCTATGCCAAAAACAAAGAAAACATGCATAAATTGAGGTTAAAATGTTAAAAACTCAAGTAGAGTATCAAGTTTGAAATCTTATGAATTTAATGTTTATTTATTGACTACATAATGTTATTGTAAAAACTGGACTACAATAATTTTGTTTCGATACATTGATTTATTATTATTTATCAAAGACACTACGAGAAAACGAAAATTATAATGGCTTTAAACAACCTAAAATTATTGTGCAGCAAATTGAGCAAAATTCGGTAAGCCATTAAATATTGTAAACAAATATGTTTTATAATATGGTGTAAATAATTTTGATTAATGATTGTTTTCAGGTTAGATAATGTACCAGTTAGGACTTATATACCACCAAGATACCATCCCCCATACTGGTATATGCCCAAGGAGCGAGTGGTATGTTAGCCGTATATTATGGCCAATTTCTAAGACTTAGGTTTACAGATCCTAACTTACCTAAATGTTACTGTCTTTTTTACTGCAGTCCAAGAACTGCAACATTTCAAAATAAGTTGAGCTTCGAAATTGGTCTTTTAGTAGGTATAAGCTGATGTAAATGTTTAACTATCTGTGCATATTTTTTAATTTTAGCGAACTGATGAGCACTTAACACAAGATAATAAGCAGTTTGTTAATGAGATTATGCGAGACAAACTAAAAATTCAAGAAGCTTTTTCATCACCACTCTCTGAGAACAAAACAATTTCTCCAGCTGAATGGACCCCATACACTCGCAGAGTTGGCCTTATCGCTCGCAAAATTGGAAATTACCCTTTATGGACAAAGGATGGAAAGAAAAAGCAAACTACTCTATTACAGGTTTATACAATTTATTTTAAGAAGCATTCTCATTGTTTAGTTTGAAATTTCACCCTCTTTACTTCAGTGCATCATCTTTTTAATCCTAAGCCAATCTCAACCATTACTTTCCTGTAGCATAGAACATAATTATTGTAGTCTTTTATCTATATTTTAATATGAGGTAGTTGAGAACCAATATATGATTATAATGTCCAGTTAAGAACTTTTAGAACTTAGAACTACTTAGAAATTTTTATAAAATGTAACTTTTTCAGGTAGTAGATAATCATGTCGTAAAATATATTCCACCTGAAGAATTTGCCCCTATGAAGACAAGAAATACAACATGGAAGGAGAAACAGAACTATGGCTGTATATTAGTTGGTGCAGAAACTATGGACCCCAGCAAAGTTACCAAAGCTTATTCTGGTCTATTTGACAGTGTAGGAATGCTTCCCAAACAGCATTTATTCAGATTTACAGTTTCGCCGAATGCTATGTTACCAGCTGGTACTCCTCTGTATGCTACACATTTCAGAGTTGGAGATCATATTGATGTTCGTGGATTGACGTAAGTTTGTTGCTTGAATTAGTTTTATGTCGAGTTGCATCACTATCAACTCTTTAAAACATAAATCATGCAGGTTAGAGTGAGATATGTGTAACATTGTTTATGGGCAACTATTAAATAATCAAAATCTCTAGTAGATATGGATATGCATATTATTATACAGTTAAATAACAGGTTATAATTGTGTTTCTATGGGCTAGACTGAGGCCTCTCTACACTATATACCTATGTAATAGTATTATTTATGAAGAGTTTTATTCATTTGCAAAAAGAAAGTAAGAAAAGTTTGCAGTAAATAACACACCAAGACAACAAACCTCGGTGAGGTCTGATGGTTTATGTTTGTTTATTTACGATAATCGTAATAGAGTGGTAAAAAATTATACATTATATCGCTAACATTATCAATCGCCATCTAGAGTCTCGATCTCTTTTTTATTCTTGTGTTACTAATATCTATTCTTGAGCTCCATCAGCACCCCTAGTGGTATGTTACAAACAAATATAATAAAACTTAAATAGAGAATGGGCACTTTAGGAAGTGGATGAATTAAGATTTAAAGAATGCTAATTTAGGAAAAGGATGTTGTAAGAGTAAGCGAATTAAAAAGTGGATAATTTTGGAAATTGACAAGTTAGGAAGTGGCCCACGTTGACAGAAGGGTTTCTGAGTCGCGACTCGAAACTAAATAAATGGAGATTTACATCTCGCTTTTTCAAATTATTTGTAACTGTACATTATTATTATAACCCTTTTATTCGATTGGTCAGCTTAAAATAGATAGGCACGTAGCACCGGTGTCGTTGCACCCCTGTTCAATTGCCAAAATTTCGTGCCGGGCGTTGCCGGTGCCGACTTTGACTCGGTCGGGTTTACATCTATGACTCAGTCGGCGCGTTAACTGTACCTATACCGCGTAGAATCGGGGCTAGTGTTGCCAGGCGTCCGGATAAAGCCGGACATAGTTAGGCTTTTTGATTGCGTGTCCGGCCAAAATAAACGGTGTGCGCGTGTTTGATAGTTAGACTTTTTAATTCTGTCCCCTAAATTTCCAGAATAGACCGAGGTTTCCAAGGTGTAATAAAGAGATGGGGTTTTAAAGGCATGCCTGCATCTCATGGTGTTACAAAGACTCACAGACGGCCCGGTAATATTGGTTCTGGCGGACAAAAGGCAAGAGTGTGGCCTGGTACTAAGATGCCCGGACATATGGGAAACAGGTGGGCATTAAACTTTTGTATTTCGCACCCTCAATAGTAGTTTTGCCAGCTACAAGAAATAAATATTTAATTTCTTTCAGATGGAGAATAAATCGTGGTGTAAAAATTTTACGCATCAATACAAAGTATAATGTAATCTGGACCTTAGGAGTGAGCATACCTGGAGGAACAGGCAGCATATGCTACTTGTATGATTCGATCCTCCCTTTAAAAAGGCATAATTCCAATTCTTTCCCACCTTTGCCTACTAACTTACCTTCAGAATTGGATAATGTATCTCTGGAATACTTTGATGAGTCTGTTCATCAGTTTGAGAACCCATCTATAGCATTTGAAGAATCTTAGTTTGTTATCATTTATTCGATTAGATTTCTGTTAAGATTTGGCGTCATTAAAAAATTACTTAAGGATCAACAACAGAATTGCAAATAAATAATATAGAATTTATTTTTTTATTTAAAATGTCCATGTCAAAAATGCATCTTAAAACCTACACAAAATACAAATACATAGTTTCATTAATTTGTCATAAATAAAACGTAAAATTATAATATTAATCAAATTACTTATGTAACTAAAGTAAAAGCAGCAAAATTGTTAATATAATGACATTTCATTTGCTGATGCTATTAATACTTAGATCTACATCAAAATCATGATTTAAAATTATAAGCAAATTCATTCAATTCAATACAAAATTAATAATTATGAGTTATGACTCGATTTTATCGAAATAATTATCCTATTGCTGGGTGGGCGGCTGGAAACCATAGCCAGGATAAGGCTGCGGCGCACCAGGAGGCGGTGCGCCAGCTGTGGGCGCGCGCGTGTACGGATACGGAGAAGGCGGGTACTGGGCTGGTGGGTATCCTTGCTGGTACGCGTGTGGGGGATATGCGCCACCACCAGGGGGCGGATAGTTCTGTGGATTTTGTGGGTAGTTTGATTGTGGAGGCGGTGCTGTTGACGCTGACGGTGCGGGACTCCCCGGCTGAGATGAAGGATTCGAGTAAGGCGGCTGAGTAGCAGGCGGATATGGAGATGGCTGTCCTTGAGGAGGATATTGTTGCCCAGGAGCGCCTCCTGGAGCGGACGGGCCAGTTGCCGTCGTCGATGTAGGGGCATTATTACCATGAGCGCTAGAATTGTATGTTGGAGATTGAGCAGAAGGAGATCCGTAACCTGAGCTTGGAGGGTTCTGTGGAGTGTACCCACTAGGTGGGGGCTGTGGTGAGCGGTTTGGTTGAGGTGTAGGGGCTGAACTGTAAGCTGATGTGGGAGTAGTGTTGGGGAAGGGTTGAGATTGGTATGGTTGAGGCTGAGATGTTGTAGAATTATAGGAACTGACTCCCACATTGGGATAATTAGGACCTGATTGTGGAGGTGGGTACGCAGAGTTTCCAGTATAGGGCGGTTGAGCTGGTGCTCTCACAGGATATGGCCCACCAGCACTGGCAGGACTACCTGGTGGTGGTGCATACTGTTGCTGAGCTGATGAAGGTGGATAACCTGATCCAGGGTGAGTTGCAGGTGGGTAGTTACTTGGAGTAGTAGTGATTGGGGGTCCATAATTAGAGTTTGGGGGATATCCTTGTGGTTGTTGAGCTGGGTTGGGTGGTCCATAACCTTGAGCAGGAGGACCATAACCACCTTGGGGTGGATATCCCGGGGCTCTCTGGTATTGTCCCTGATACTGGTTTTGATATGGTTGCTGACCATATGACTGTGTTGGCCTAGTTGGTGTAGTGGAGACACCAGCTGGTGGTCTGTAAGGTTGTGGGCCTGAACCAGGTCCCTCAGGTGCCCCAGAAGGTGAATTTATAGGAGGTGGTTGTGGAACATTTCCTGATGCAAGCTGATGTGGTGGCTGCAATCATTATAACTAGTATCACCACACAATAATCAAGGTTTTCCTTAATTAGATTAACAAATTTAAAAATTCATAATGATACAATCTTTGTTTTTATCCTAGTAAAAGTGCAAGATTTAATAAAAAAAATAAAAACAATTTAAGTTTTAAATATTATTTTAGTCATATTGAATTACTATGTAAAAATTTTAGAATGAGACTATAGAAGCAGAGTTTTTAAACTATTCTGCTGGTAGCTTACTTACTGGTAATATAGCCTGGATATTCTGATTAGCATCCGCTACTGATGCCAAGTATACAAGGTTTCTGTGTAGCATCTGCTGGTACTGGTGGCATTCCATGATTTGGCCTTTTGATTGATACTCTTGAATAGTTTGTATAAGTTGAGCATTTTCATCCAACATTTTTTGTATTTGAGCTGGATTCAAAGGAGGCCGATTCCCTCTTGCGGCGAATGCCACTGACATGATGTGATTCTCCTAAAACAATTAGAAAATTACGTTAATATTGCAAGTAACTTTGGGGTTAAAGTGTAAGTGTAACGCCTCGGACTAAAAGTAAATAAATTTCTTTTTATGCACTTACTTTGTTTACTAACTGTTACAAAAACTCTGATTATACAACAAAAGAAAATCTCAAAAAGAGTACTAACAAACTTCTGGTTTTTGACGCCGAGTCGCCGATGCTAGGCATTAGGCAAGGCAAGTCCGAAAGTTGCCAAATTATGTCGCCTAAATTACCTGATGTTAAACTAATTTTACCCTAAAATTACAGACATCAAACACAAAATTGCTAAAAACAGTATACACTAACTCTATATTGTAATACACATTCTATAATGTATTGCTTAGGCTAGAAGGAACAAACCTTCCTGTTGATAATATGTAAATAAAAACTAAACATGTCGTACAAATTAATATAACTGTAGACAAAATTCTACAAGAAGGGGAAAATGTGACCAGAATGCTGCCACGTAATTGTATTGCAATGTATTGCCACGCTGGATGTCATGCTATAACCAAGAATAAATTTAAAAAATAATGTTAATGCTAATATTTTGACTGAAGTATTGTCACCTTTATCAGGTCAATATGGTATGGACGCCTCTAAACCTTTCGCCAGATATAGTGCGTAATCAGCTGGCCCTCACTGACCTAAAGTTTCAACCTCAATCGGCACCAAAAAAACATTCTATCTAAATGACTGATATGTCTCGTTTTGAAGTTTTTAGCTTTAGATGCGATAATACTAGCTTATCTCGAAATCACTGAAGGAGACGATGCCAGGGTGTCACCGCATGTGGTGTCACACATCAGAAGCCATCTAGTAGTCTCAATAATAATTGTAGTATCGGTCAGTTTGGTTCTGAAACTCATAGGACGCCGGTACTGATAAAGGTTCGATAGATGACATCACGTAACTTAGTGAAAAAAACCATATCTTTTTGTATTACTTTTCCGGAACTTTTTTTTTTTATTACGGGTGAGTCCGCGTTTGACCACCAACTCGCCTGATGCAATGATGTGGTCGAAGATGAAGCACGCAGACCTAGAAGATACCTATTCAATAAAACTTATTCCGATTCTGATTCTGATAGCGTTTTACTAATCCCCGAATTACGAACCCGAGTGAGGAAAATAATATAATGTGACTTTTCGTGTTACTTCCAAAACTCCAGTGAAACCTGTCACTACTACTACTAGATTCCACCAAGGTTTACATTGTATTGCTGACTTATTTAACTTGATTTTTCATAAAATACTTCAAAACATCGACGTCACTTGACTCTGGCAAATGCACAAATTGCGCTCAACATAGAGAGAGAGAGGCAATTGCTTACATTTTCTTTATTTCCAAAGAAAAATATTTACCTTAAGTTTTGGGAGAGAATCACTATTTGGCAACATTAGACACATAATACTTTTATTCCATGGCCAAGAATAAAAAAAAAAAAAATATTCATAATCTGTAGCCAAGAATAAATAACAAAAAGTTGTTATTTTTATTTAATATAGAAAATTAAATATGTTTTTCAATTCTTGGCATTGTAACTGTGCCAAATAATACTTATTTCTTCTCAGAGTAGTTTTTAATCTGATTATTTCTTGGACCCTTTTTTTTCTTTGGTTTTGGCGTTGCGTTTTGGGCATTTGCCAGTGCCAAGCATTAATATATTTTCAAGTTGTTTCACCACATTACATCATTTTCCCACACTCCCCCACTCTCTGCAATATCCAGAAAATTAGTGTAGAGTAGTACCAAACAAATCTATAAGGGAGTACAGCTACAAGTGCTTTGTTTGGTAAACAAGGTATTACAATTTTACATACCTTCCTACTAACAAATTTAATGGTAATAAAACAAGAATTATTACTTTTATCATCAATACTTTTATGTGTGTGAAACAATTAACTTAGTTATACTATGTAAACACTAGAAATACAATCTTGGACTATGTTTGTATGTATTACAGAAATTTATCAATAGAAACAGCTGAATAATTTAAAGATGATTCGACTCATTTAGAAAATAAACTTTAAGGCATTTTGTACTATTAAAAAATTTTCAGTTATTTTGTATTCATTCCTAACAAAAGTTGAATGTTTGGTCATTAAATTTATTACATCTTGTATACATTTTAAGTCATACATACAATGATTTTTGCCCAATTTGTAGTTGTTAAATGAAATATTTGAGCCTCCTTCTATTTGTGCTACTCTTTTTTCACCAATATGTGCTATGAGTTTTGCAAACCCTTCACAATCCATGCCATACAAACTCTTTAGCATGTTTTGGCATATAGATGAAAATTCTTTAAGATCTCTTAGCTCATTAATTTCTTTTTTTACAGAATCTAGTGTCTTGGTTAAGTTTTGCCATACATTTACAATATTACTGCCATTTACCCAATTGTGGTTTACTGAAATGGTATCAATTTCATTTTCAACTTGGTGATACCATCCTGATGGCACAAATATAGCATCACCTTTTCCTTGAATTATTTCAAAATAAGTTACACTTTTATACTTGTCTGGCTCAAATCGCAGGATAACATTCTTGAATTTGTCCTTTAACTTTTTATGTTCACCAGGTGGGAAAAGATACCATTTCTTCCTGCCAGACACATTGACTGACCAGCTGAATGAGTTATAGACATCTGCATGCATTGGTGTCCTGCAAATGTTACAAACAACAATAATAAATAGAGAGAAACACTAAGGTAGGTTAAACTGAGTGCAAAATCATACACAAGAAATAAAAAAATAAAAATATGCATACAAGCAACAGCTCAGAAAACTATAACCCACCTACCTGCTGCATTTTTGTTTGTAACTTATACTTGTATAATATAATAGTATAAAAAAACATTTGCTTTCTGCTAAGTCTCTATATCCACTTGTTCTAAGCCACAATAGATTTTGATTGCAACAAGTTCAGATTATAATTTAAACATTTTTTAATATTAATTCATTAATTGCATTTTATGACATCTTTTTGATTTTTGATTATGTTCAAATTTTAATTATTGTCTATTTCCAGCTTTAAAAAATAACCATTCTTTTTAAAGCTGGGTAGAAAAGGGAACTATATCAACACAAATAACACACATCTAAGTAGTAGTTACAAATATTATACACAAATATAATTATGTAAAATTCTCTTTTCTGTGGTTTTAACAAAAAAAAATGTAAGTTGATTGGAAAATTCATGCTATGAAACGTTGAAAACTCTCACCATGATCCTGATGGCCCCATGTAGACAAACATAAAATCGTCTTGATGTTTGTCTTGAGCATATTCGTTAAGCCAATCAGAGCCAAACAACTTTGGTACTGTATAAAATTTATCCTCTGGTTTGCATCTTCGTAAGTGCCAATCCTTCAGGTACAAAATTTTGTCTCTTGTATTGCTTTTCCAATAGCTAATATAATCACTGAACTTCATTTCCGATTTAGGTTGATTATCAAATGTTATTTTTTTGCAATCTGTGACTGGAACTAATAAATTTCCATATTGATTTGTCAGGTAGTCAAAATCAATTTTGTCATTGTTGACCCATTTCTTGGATGCCTCCCATTCAGTACTTACATTCTTAATAATGCATGGCACATTCTTTCTTAAGTGATTATTAAAAAAGTCTTCATAGCTGATGTTGGTATATGTATTTGCATCAATTACAAATGGATGTGATTGCCTATTGTTAACTGTGGGTAGTTCTTTAAGAGGCTTTATTTCAACATCAACCATGGCAGCGGTGTTCTGTAAAGAGAAAAAAGTGTGGTAATAATAAATTGATATCATGCTTATTGTAAAAAGTTTAAATAATCTATTTATTATTATGAAGTTTTCAGACCAAGATCACTCGATTGTTTAGAACATTCAAACACAAGGCTAAAAAATAATAAGTAATCTTGTAGTGTGCAGAAATGAAAGGAAAGCTTGTGTAACTAGTAATTAAACATTTCAATAGGTTTGATTGGGTTTAGGCACTGACTGGGTGTCTAAACAGTATCGCTTCATTTTTATAAATACAACGCTATAATAATAGAATTGGTGTAATATCTTAGGTGTGAGCTCAATCCAATATCAATCTCAGGCTCTGCATTTGTGTCTAGAGAGATATATTTAGCGACACACTTAGTTTGGGTTACTGAATTTGTTTTATATGCATAACATAAAAGAAAAACTCAAGGGCGTCCAACCAATTTTTTATATCAAAGAACATGAGAATACTACCACCGCCTACCTAATCTTTCGTAAAGTCAAATACAAATCTAACCTTATCTCTTATTGGTCCATGTAAATTTACAGAACAACACAAATTATATGATGAAAGCTGGTAAAATAGATAAAATATTAAGTTTTTCTCGTTAATCGTAAAAGATAGACCTATACAATGAAAAGAAATAAAATCTTATTGATGATATGATGTTGATGATAGATTCAAAATATATATTTATATTTTTTTTCTTGACCAATGACCATAGATACTATTCCTTAAGCCGTTCAACATTCATTCAATGTTAGTGTAGCCCTGAGACAGATTAAAAACTACTGTGTAGCCAATAGAAAAAAAAGAGTAATTTAATTTAAGTGACAGTTGACTTTTTTTTTCTTTGGTTTTAGCGGCGCGTTCTAGCATTTGCCAGTGTCAAGCATTTATATATTTTCAAGTTTCAAAAGATAAATAAGTGTCCTCCTACCTAGTTATAGTCAAAGTCCAGTCTTAGTCAAGTCCAGTCATGCTTTAGTAAAGTAGTGGCGACTTTACTATAAAGTTTCGATGGAGTTTTGGAAGCATGTTTCACAACATTATATCATTTTCCCACACTCACACATGTAATTCGGCACTTTATGAATAAAACACCACCATTTTTATGCATAAACACTCGACAAAATACAAGTTTTGGAAAAAAATACAACGGAGCGACACGACTCTTCCCGCGTTCCCGCCAAACCTCCGACAGTTAACTTACTTTTTTGACTTACCGTTACATTATTAAAAATAAATAAATATGCGATAGCTGAGCAATAGTGAATTTTTTTTTGCATTGTTTCTCAAAGCTATTGAGAAGTCTCATGTATAATCAACCACCACTTTACAAGCACAGAATTTGAGCTGTTATGTTGAAACACCCACGCTGATGAATATGCAATGTGCGACGTCGCAATTCTCTCTGTAGGAAAAAAAATTGTGTCATATCATAACTGAAAACGTCATTCATTACATTTTGTGATGGCGGTGCTTGTGCTGGGGAGAACGCTTTGCTAGTTTTTATGTAAAACATACGATTTAGTAATTTCGTACTGTCAATAATCAGTTGTTGAAAGCAATATAATATTTTTTTCTTCAAAGAAATAATATTTTGCCTGGGTTATGATGGATTTATTAGAAAACGGTGTTAATTCTCTACTTTACTTCTTGGCGCCTATTGAGTCTGATTAAAAATATTAACGTATTATGTGCCTATAAGAAACTTATTAGGTGAAAATACATAGCTTCCACAATTATTTACTTTTTAGGTTGAAAAAGTAGTCATTAAGTTTATTTAGTAAACCAAGTGCGTCAGCGCGCCAACATGAATGATGTTCGTGACAAAGTTGTTGCCGGGTGTTCGAGCTCGACGTGGGAGAGTGGTGGCGCTCATAGCGACTCTTCGCCCGAGGTGCAGTCGTCTCCAAGCTCGAGTGGCGAAACGCCGCAGACGCCGGGTTCTCCAGTGCCCCTTGCACCTCATCTGGCCGCCGATCTGCATGCTGATCTCATTCAACAAGGCTGGCGCAAGTATTGGTCCAAGCGTGAAAATCGACCCTACTTTTGGAACAAGCTTTCTGGTGAATCTATGTGGGAATTACCAGCAGTGAAAAGAGATTTTGACCCCATCACTGATCCCCTTGGCATATGCCATACGGGCCCATCTGGGGCCGGGAATGTGACTCCTGGCGGAAACAAGCGGCGCCCTTCAGAAGACAATGGTCCTCCTCCTAAAAAGTTTGTGTTGGCAGGTCCTTGGGATCTAGAAGTACCAACAAATGTTGTCATATATGAGAGGCCACCTACAATATGTCCTCATCCACATCCAGAGATTGAAGGTTTCAGATTTGCAATGGCCAACAAGCTGAGGCAGTGTTACCAAGAACTATGCCACACAAGGGAAGGAATTGATGCACCTAAAGATTCATTTAACCGTTGGCTGATGGAAAGAAAAGTGAATGATCAAGGTGGATCCGATCCACTTCTGCCGAGTCATTGCTTTCCAGAAATATCAAGATCTATGTATGAAGAGATCATGAATGACATTCCTATTAAGTTGACTCATCCGAAATTCACAGGAGATGCTAGGAAACAGTTGTCTCGCTATGCAGAAGCAGCTAAAAAGATGATAGAATCTAGAAATGCATCTCCAGAGAGTCGAAAAGTTGTGAAATGGAATGCAGAAGACACATTTCAATGGCTGCGGCGCACAGTTGGAGCTACGTACGATGATTTCCAAGACAGATTAGCACATTTAAGGGTATGTGCACAATGTATATTAAACATAAAAATATGTTTCTTGTGTTTTGGCAGGTGAAATTTAGTGAGTTACAAATACAGATATTTTATTGATAACACCAATGTTACAAGTCACTTGTTAAATTTATGAAGTTGCTTTGTTTAGTGAGCTATATCACAAATTATATGTCATTACAAGTTTATTGAAGAACTAAAAACATTACACAATATTTATTACAGAGGCAATGTCAACCACATTTGGCAGAAACAGTGAAAGCATCTGTGGAGGGCATATGTTTAAAGATTTACCATTTATCAGCAGAATATGCTCGTAAAATAAGGGAAAAACATAGTGCTCTGTTGAAAGAAAATGGAATTCAGGTGAGCAATTTTGTCACTATGGCTTTTTATGAAAGTATCATTAATATGAAAAGCTAAAATAAATGTGTGGAATTGCATTATTCATGTTCCTACTTTATATGGATTTCCTGGCATGAAAGCAAATTTTACTAAAAATCATATATAGGTAGGAACATAATAAATATTTCTGTAATAATTTCAATTAACCATCAAAAATTACTTAAATCATTCAGAGGCACAGAGTGCCTGTTATATGATTGTAAAAGAAAATAAACCAAAAAAGAATATAATGAAAGAAGAAAGAATATAAAAAAATATATATTGAAAAAATTTGCAGCCCTTTTGCATGAAAAATATAATTTACCAAATAAGTAACTTGCAAGTAAGTCAGTAAGTTGCACTTAGGTATAATAATAATATTTTTGACAGTTTGTCTTTATATCTGAGTGGCTGGGTTGCTTACAAAAAACAAATGCCGTACATCTTGCTTATCATCAGGGAGTTAGTGACCAAATAAAGATCTAGTTTAAAAAAAAACTCAAAAGTACTATAGGGTACTGTTTGTGTTGTACCTATGAGAGATTTGAAAGATATAAAGTACAATATGAGTGTGTTTGAAGAGTGTCTTCAAATCAAGAGTATACAGGTTCCTTCACGCTTAGACTGCATCTAGGTGCTTACTGCTTTTGTAGCGATGATAGCTCAGTGGTTAGCGCGGTAGGTTCGCATGCCGAAGGGCGTGGGTTCAAACCCAACAATGAGCTTGAGCTGCCGGTGAAGGAAAACATCGTGAGGAAACCATAGCATGGTGGTAGGGTACTTTCTAGTACTCGGCTGGGTAGCTACCACCCTCAAGTTGGAAATCTGCCGCCAAGCATCTAACGGTGTGTTCCGGCAGCCTCACTTGAGAGTCAGTTCCATTCCAGGCTAGGTGTGCTTTACCATCTTCGACCACGCCGTCACTTAATATCAGGTGAGCTGTGGTCATACAGCTAGCCTGTCAAGCATAAAAAAAAAAACCTAGATGCAGTCTAAGCGTGTTCCATCTTAGACCGCATCGTTGCTTCACATTAGGCAGGATATAGTCAAGTTCGAACCTATTCAATATAAAAAAATATAAATATATATCATATAAATATAATCAGTCTGCGTCCGCAATCGACAGTGCGCGCACGTACGTTAGTGAATGACTCATCGCTCCAAGATGACGAATAATACTATAAAGTGTAGTAACTGCAACATAGTTATATGCGAGGTGCTTTCGTTTATTCAAAATAAAATAGACGTTATGAGTGAGGATAGCTTGGTGCGTGTTTGTACTACGGCATTTTCAGCGGAAGAAATAGACAGCGCCAAGAGATTATTATTTGAATCCGTACCGACTTCCAAACGAAAAATAACTCGGAAGAAGGATAATCGTTTACAGCGAGATCTATACGATGTAATTAGCCTTTTTAAGGAGACTGATCCAGAGTTGACACCGATATTTGTGGCTCGAGATTTACATAAATTGCCACCCGTTCATTTTGACCATCTTGATGCTACAAAATTACTAAAGGATATACTCGTGATTCAGCAAGATCTTCGAGTGATAAAAGAATCATACGTGTCAGAAAAGAAGTTTAATGAAATTAAATATGAGCTGGTAAATATTAAGAATGCATCTTTAATAAATAATAATTTTGAATGTAATGTTAATAGAAAGCGGGGTGGAGGAATATTTACTAATAGTTATTTACTTGATAGTGGCCCGTTCGGCCTACCCCACATTTCACAAAATAATGTGACTCACAATCAGCTGGCTCAGAATACGTGCGCGTTGTATGATAAATGCGGCACAATGGTTTCGTCCCCCGCACACACACCCGCTGTCGCTGAGGCCTGTACCGCTAGCGAGCGGCCGTCGCCGCCGTCCAAACCGGTTTCAACTGGGAATTGTACCGTGGTTTCGAACGGCAATGTCGCCAACACTCCGCCACCTAGGCCGTCGCTCGCGCAAGTGAAGAGGGACGGCGGCCCCAGCACGGAACGCTACTTTGGCATTACTCACCAAGCAACATCGACTCCGACTGTTCTGGGTAATAAAACCTTAGCGAACATTGTTAGTGCCGAGGGTCAATTTACGTCGGAGAAACCAAATGAGCAATGGATTGAGGTGCAACGAAAGAGATCGAGAAATAGATTTAGCACTTTGGAAGGCAAAGCACATAATAACTCAAGTGAAAAATTTAGAGCAGCGGATATTAAAATACCATTGTTTATAAATAATGTTGACATAAATACATCGGAAAGCGATATAGTGAACTATATATTGGACAAAATAAAAGTCCGTGTTATATTGCATAAAATAAAATCAAAGGTACAGAGGCAATATAATGCATATAAGATGCTCGTGCCTAGTACAAAATTATCGCAATTTCTAGAGAACTCTTTATGGCCGGAGGGCATTACGGTTAGAAAATTTATTGAATTTAAGCGCATGGATTATGGATTGCAGACTAAAGCAAATAATAAATAGAACTAAGTTCGTGAGTTTCAACTGTTACTCGGTCAGGAATTCTGTTGATTACGTTCGAGAATTGTGTCAGACGGCAGATATTTTAGCACTCCAGGAGACATGGCTCCTTCCAGGTGACATTCCATACCTCGGAAGTATCGATCCGAACTTTGCATACACTGGAAAGTCATCGGTATGTACGGCGACATTATTACAGGGCAGAGCACACGGTGGATTAGGCATTCTGTGGCGCAAAAGCATGTTTCAGTCAGTGTCGGTGGTAGAATGCTCTAGTGCACGAATAGCGGCAGTAAAAGTAACCCTTCCGCATAGCGAGTTCTTGGTGATGTCGGTGTATATGCCTACAGATCAATCAAAAAATCTAGACATGTTTATAAGTTGCCTTGGTGAGGTTAATGCGGTTATAGAGAGCTGTAGCATAGATACTGTATATATACTAGGAGATTTTAACGCGAACCCTGGTGCATTGTTTGGTACAGAGCTTTTAAACTTTTGCGCCGAGCAGAAGTGGACATGCGTAGACATAGATCTCTTGGGCTTGCATTCGAAATCTTATACTTTTTTAAGTAATGCATGTGGGACCACGTCATGGTTGGACCACGTAATCACTACAGAAGTCGCAAAAAGAACAGTTGTAAACGCTCAAATAAAATACGAG
The DNA here is from genome assembly GCA_905404145.2 of Biston betularia. NCBI lineage: Eukaryota > Metazoa > Arthropoda > Insecta > Lepidoptera > Geometridae > Biston > Biston betularia. Next base: position 5,180,188 of record FR989863.1, read on the forward strand.
ATCTCAACGTCTGACCATTTCGCTGTCGAAGTCACCTGTGATTTAAATATTTTAGTACCAAAGGTCAAACCTGTCAATGCTATGCTGGACATTGCTGCCTGGGGGGAACGAGATAAGGAACAGATTGAAAAGTATCACCAAATATGTTTAACAAAACTGCGTGATGTTCATTTTCCTGTTGAATTTCAAAAATGTGGAGATAAATTGTGTAATAATTCAGAACATAAAACTGTAATTGATAATATGTATGACAAAATAGTTAAAATTCTGAGAGATGCAGCTTCGATGTGTTCTAAGTATAGTAGACGCAGTTTAAAACAAAAACGGCATATTGTAGGCTGGAATAAACACTGTAAAGAAGCTCATGAGGAGGCTCGGCTTCGTTTTCTTGATTGGGTTAAATACGGAAAACCCAAGTCTGGTCTTATTTATGAGCAAATGCGGGATTCGCGAAGGAATTTTAAAAGCAAACTTAAGTGGTGTAAGAACAATGAAAACCAAATAAAGATGGACATTCTTGCGACACAGCATTCCGCTAAAAATTTTAGCCAGTTTTGGAAGGAGACCAACAAGTTAAATCCGAAGCCGAGCGTTCCAGTGAGTATAGAGGGTATTAGTGACATTAGTCAGATTGCCAACTTATTTAAGGACCATTTTAGGGTGCACTCTACTTTGGAACCGATGAACTGTGAGACCGAAGAGCATGTAACGCAGACGGAACATTCCATTTTTGTTATTACGGCCAAACAGGTTACGCGGATGGTGAGGGGCATGAAGCGTGGTAAATCCCCGGGCCATGATTCGCTAAGCATTGAACACCTACAACATGCGGGGTTTCATTTGCCGAGGGTGCTCGCCATGTTCTTCACTTTTTGTATTGGTCATTCATATCTGCCAGAGGCTATGATGAGAACAGTGGTCGTTCCGATTGTGAAGAATAAAACGGGGGATGTTTCTAGTTTAAGTAATTATAGGCCCATATCACTTGCGACTGTCATTGCCAAGGTACTGGACGGTATGATTGATACTCAATTGCGACAACATCTAAAGCTACATGACGCTCAGTTTGGTTTTAGACCTGGACTGTCGACTGAAACAGCGATATTGAGTCTCAAACATACTGTTCAGTATTACACGAATAGAAACACACCGGTGTATGCTTGTTTTTTGGACCTTTCGAAGGCGTTTGATGTTGTAGCTTATGACAAGTTGTGGAATAAATTAACGAATAATACTGGGATGCCCCCGGAGCTTGTATCTCTCCTTAAATATTGGTATGGCAACCAAATTAATTATGTTAAGTGGGCTGGGTCACTATCGGACGCGTACAGGCTGGAATGTGGTGTAAGGCAGGGTGGCTTGTCTTCACCGAACCTTTTCAGCCTGTACACTGACCGTCTGATTCGTGAGCTCAGCAATAGCCGTATCGGATGCTCAATTGACGGCGTCGTGGTCAACAACATCAGCTATGCAGACGATATGGTGTTGCTGTGCCCATCGATCAGTGCCCTGAGAAAGCTTATAGGAATCTGCGAGCGTTATGCGGGGGCCCATGGACTCAAGTACAATGCTATGAAAAGCGAGCTTATGGTGTTTAAGGCAGGCTCTAAAACTTACAGCATAGTCCCACCGGTCACTTTGAATGGCAGGCCACTATTGAAGGTTTCTAGCTTTAAGTATTTGGGTCACTGGGTCACCGAGACGCTCGAGGACGACTTAGATATAGATAGGGAGCGCAGGGCGTTGGCGGTTCGAGCGAATATGCTGGCTCGTAGGTTTTCACGTTGTACCGAACAAGTTAAAGCTACACTTTTTAGAGCATATTGTCAGTCTTTTTACACGTGCAGCTTATGGGTTAAGCACACCAAAAAATCGTACAACGCCTTGCGTGTGTTATACAACAACGCCTTCAGGTTGCTGATGAGGCTGCCACGCTGGTGTAGTGCCTCGGGGATGTTTGCGGATGCGCGGATTGATAGCCTCCAGGCCATCATGCGCAAGCGTGTCGCGTCCCTGATGCGCCGCGTGCGGGGCGGCTCCAACACCTACCTACAGTTGTTCGCCTGGCGGATGGATCTGGATTGCCCAATAATGCAACACTGGACAAGGATGCATATTGAGCATTCCGGATCCAAGCCTAAGTTTAGGTTAAGATGAAAATTATTATTTGTCTTCTTCTTTCTTTTTGTTTAATTTTGGCTGGTGTAATTATTTTTAGTTTTTAATTTTTTAAATGTATATTGATTTTATTTATGTAATAATTTTTAATGATGTTTCTATGGGCATGGTCTGAAATAAATAAATAATAATAATAATAATATGGTGCATGTGATGCACCTGTACAGATTTTAACTAAGTGAACTGGCATGAGTATTCTGGAAAGGGATCAGTACAAAATACCTTTACCTTCTTTTTGTTGTGATTTTTATAGTTCATCTTTATTATAGATTGGAATCACTGATTCACCCGACAAAGTTCACAAACTCAACTTAAAGCACAAGTAAAACATGTAATAAAAAGTTATTACAGTTGGTCAGCCTCAAAAAAGTTTAAAATAAACAATAATAATCATTGTAAGAGACAAAAATATTATTATTTCTTATGTTTACTGAGTGGATTTATTTCTTAGCTAATTATGCATTTTTTTTTTGTCACTTACACAGTTATTTAAGAAACTGGTATATACCTATATACATTTGTCGAGTGTATGGATCTATTGCAGGAGCTGGCAGGTCCGCTCCAGCAGGCGGCGCTGCGCAAGGTGTGGTGCTACCCGGTGCAGTTTGCGGTGCCCGCGCCGCGGCCGCCACTTGTCGAGCACTTCCTCGACCGGGACCAGGTGTTGTTGCGGTACCTCGCTGACACGCAGCTACTCAACGCCACCTACCTACAAAAACTGGTATTTTTTCCTTATTTTCGGTATCGCACTTTGTGCTTTCTCCCAGTGTCAAATATTTAATGAATAAATCAACTAATAAAAATAATTAACTAAAAAAGTACTAGATCTCATTAGCAGATCGTCTAGGTAGGTAGTACGACAGTACCAGATATTCTACCACTAAGCAGTAGTGTGTAAACATTACTGTGTTCTAGTTTGAAGGGTAGGTGCTGCAGTTAGTGAAATTACAGGGATATTAAGACCAACCATCGATAGTCTCAAAGTAATGAGCGCCTGTAGCGGCGTTTGTTACTCAAAGTTCTGTGTATCGCTGCAATGTTCATAGACGATTTCTTACTACCATGAAAGTGCGTCTCATAACTTTACAATTAAAAAAAGTAAAATAGCTCTTAGTAAAAGCCAAATTCACATAAATTTAGTCTGATTAGATGAAGGAGATTAGGGAACGAGACGAAATATGTTTTAATATTTATTTAATACTTCCTTCAGTGCTGTAAAGCACCTCCGCCATGACAAACTGCGGAAAAAATAACATATAGAATAATATCATTGTGTCATGTGCAGGAATGCCTGTACCGGTACAGCTGTTTCGACGACAAAAAGTTCGAGCAGTTTTTGTCGCGCGTGTGGTGTTTGCTGCGGCGGTACGCGGCGTGGGTCGGCGCTGGCGGCGGCACCGACGCGCACTTGCCGCAGTGCGCGCTACCCGTGCCGGTACTCGAGTGCCTGCACCGCTGCTTCGGCGTCACCTTCGAGTGCTTCGCCTCGCCGCTCGACTGCTACTTCCGACAGTACTGCTCTGCCTTCGCTGACACGGATTCGTACTTCGGCTCCAGAGGGTCAGTCTGATTTGTTGCCATATTTAGTAAACATTATGTTAAAAAAGAGTAAAACAATAATATACAATATTAATAGGTACAGTCGATTTTCACGATGCGTAATTAGTTACGCATGGTGATCCATCCATCACGTAATTGACACTTGAACTGAGCTTCTCCTACAACTCCATCACGTGATTGGCTTTTGAACTGGGATTCTGCGTTGGATTGAGGTTCTCCTACGTGACTATAGTAACTCCCATCACGTAATCGTCACTTGGATTGAGGTTCTCCTACGTGACTATAGTAACTCCCATCACGTAATCGACACTTGGATTGAAGTTCTCCTGCGTGATTATAGTAACTCCATCACATAATCGACACTAGGATTGAAGTTCTCCTGCGTGACTATAGTAACTCCATCACATAATCGACACTTGAACTGAGGTTCTTCTACGTGACTATAGTAACTGCATCACAATCGGTGAATACTACTCACTAAATGTCTAGTGAAAGATATTGCACGATTTCCTTTTTTTATATTTATTTAATGCGGCTCTTATAAATTAAGCTCCCCGGTAGGCCGTTTCTGGAGCTGCGGCCGGTAGCGGGATCGTTGGTTGCGCACCCCCCGTATTGCGAGGAGCTGCTGGAAGCGGCGCTGCGGCACATGGAGCGGCTGCTTCATGACTCGGCTGAGCCGCTCAGCTTCGTGGTCGTGCTGCCCGAGTGGGCCGACCGCACCACACACGCGCTCACCAAGCTGCAGGCCAGTCACTTCAAGAGAAAACAGGTACCACACACAATACCTGCTTACGACCTGGCTGGCTTAATTACACCAATATAATAATGCTAAATGTATGTTAAAGTAAGGACAGAGACGGATGAAACGCTCTCCTGATGGTAAGAGGTAACGCATGTCCATGGCCTGGATGATTGCATTGATGTTGGAGTAAACTCTTATAATTGGTGGCTTATAATGAGACCTGCCACCAATTTTATTTATCGCCTATGCTCACGAAATGTATTATGTTTTATTATATTAGCTTTATACAAACAACATAAGCGAGAATGGTTTTGGTTTGGTATCGTAAGCGAGAAAAAACTGTGGATCTGAAACTCTGTACTATAAGAGTTATATATATATATGGAGTTATATGTAAACAGTGGTATGAAAAAAAGCAGTGCTCATTTACTTCCGCCCGAAGCGCTGTTTTATTTTCCATACACGCAAATTGAATTACCTCTTCGTTGGTTGAAGTGCTAGATCGATGTTTATGTTGGCAGGTGGTGATTCCTGCTTTCGAACACGAGTACCGACATGGATTCCAGCATGTGGTGCCGAAGTAAGTATGATACTAACTAATAAAATTTATGAGTTATTGAGATAATAAAATAATTTGATGTACATGTAATAAATAATAAAAAAAAACAGAATGAATTATGAAACTTGAGGCACCATTATTATTATATAATTGATTAGAAATAGTTTTCACTTTGTTATTTACCTTGTTGATATTGTTAGAAATGAGGTGTACTTCCGTTGGGGCGGCGGCACGGTGGTGGTGTGGCTACAGAACGCGGCAGGGTTCGCGCGGTGGGGGCCCACCGACGAGCGCGTAGAGGCGTTACTGGACGCATGGCGGCCGCGCGCCAAACTGCGCGCTGAGCCGGCTGCGCCCGCGCCCGCGCCGGTGCCCGACGCACCTCCGCCCCCTCAGTCCGCACAGCCCCCGCTCACGCCGCAGCCGCCACAAACGCCCGACAAGCGACTTGCCGCATAGACTCGACACTCGACTGACACAGACGGCGGCGCCAGCGTCACAAACAGACCTTGTACATAGTGAACAGCGGTGAATGTAAATAGTCGGGACCGTTATCGTACCGCTAGTTCATTCCGAGTCCCATTTCTCTGTTGTATAGTTTGATAAAGATAAATCTTTATAAATTATGTTTTGATCGTTTATTATATTTTGTGAGGAAAATATTTTTACTTTTTTAGTGGTTCTCCTCATACCGGAGTAACCTTTTATTTACACGTTTGTTTCATTAAAGTAAATGTACGCGAAAGATTTTTTTTTCGTTTTATTGCATAGATCCCTTTTCGTAGTCGGTTGCAGTACGCATCCACAGGGCAAATAAAATAGAAATTACGTTATACGATGGAAAATTGTATGTATGAAGAAAAAAGTATCCTGGTTCATATATTTTTCTATAGAATACAGTTTTACATAGTTTATATTCTAACTCCACTGCACTGGAAGGAAGTCACACGTAATTATTGTGACACTCTCTTGTACTATGGTGGTATCGTCTCAAAGATAATTTGAAGAAAACCGTTTTCATCGACTCCCGCCAGCTGGCGCTGTTCCACTTTCTACAGATTTTTCCATCGTTTACGTAGTAGGTACGTAAACCTCGCAAATCATGCTAAACCTCGGACACCTCAAAAGTGAAGACGTCGTTGCGTATTGTGGCTTCGCGGCGTTATTCAGGACTTACCTTGTGCATATTGCTATGTATTTCCATGTTACTGCGTGCGTGTTGTATGCTCGCACTATGGACAAAACTATATTTTCCCGCACGTAAATGTGGCTGTTTTTGCTAGTGAAAAGATCTTTACGACTCGCATACTGCACGTCTAACATCCATTATGGTGAGTAATGCGTATTAGATGTAATACTATAGCTAGTCACTAACGCTAGTAGCGCTCGGCATCGGGCCTCGCAAGCGTACGGCTCGGAAACAGTGAATGCAGAGGGTGCCTTCGGCCACACTAGATACAGTATACCATAGTAGTAGTTTACGAGTCTATGAGACGAACACTTTGTAGATATTGTAAATGGTGCCACTTAGATTGGTAATTCTTTTATGGAGCTACAATGGCCACTTGAGCAATTTTCCTCGCTGAAGCTAATTATAGTGTATCTAAAATCAGACAATAAAATTATAAAAATGAAACAAATTTATTATCAATACTATGTTTATTGAAATACATATTATACACATATGAACTACTTTCTAACTACACTACTCTGCACCAAAAAAACCTATCAGGTACTTACTAAACTTATGAAAATGCTTAACAAAAAGGGTGTTAACTTCAAATTAATTTTCCCATAAGCATGTGAAACTTGAAATCGTAGTTTATTTTTCTTATGTCTAAATAAAGTTATTTATTTAGTAAACTGTTAAACTATGAGTGACTAAAGGAGACCAAGTAAATACTATAACAATCAGTTTAAATTATTTTGGCGGAATATAAGACTCACTACTTTCATTCTAATAATATAATCCTTCATTCATTTTTACATAAATACAACATAATCACATATTTTTATAAATAAACTACAAATATATTTATTTTATTGTAAAAATAAAGTATTCTATCAACTTAAAAATAAAAGGTGTTCAAATAAATCTGTAATATGTTACAAATTAAATATAATTTAGTATTCCAGCAAATTGGGTAGTTAAGCTCCTTGCTACAACTGGTTTAGCCATGTAAGTTTTAAATCTACTCCTAAACGCACAAGGGGATTCACAAATGGTTACAATGAATACTTAAAACAAAAATATAAGAAATCATATACCTTTAAGATTGATTACTAACTAGATGTTAATTTTAATAGCATTTAGTACATATTTATTAGAAACAGTGCATTAAAGTTATAATAAACTAAAGATAAGTGAAGTTTGAGCCACTTTAAAAAAACATATTGTGCTCAAATGTAGTGAATATTTAATTTAACAATAGTACAATATTTATGTAAAGTGCATATAAATGGTGTTATTTAATGTTTAATCTTAGCTTGTTACTTTTTTTGGTGGTGAATTAAATGTAAAAAATACAGCAAGTGAAAATTAATTACTTTTATAAATCACCAACTTATTTCTTAGTTATACTCTTCATCTTCATCCATAGCAAAATCGACTCCAGAATCAATTGCACACACTGGGCTGGAAACAACAACAAGTTCTATAATATCATATTGATGCAGTGACTTAAAGAGAGAATGTACCTACTTTCTAAATTAAAAAATTACCAGCCTCATGGGATTCGTCTTAATTTAACAGAAATTTGCTGTGTAACTTTAATTTATTTAGTCATGTAGCTCTTTAAATGTTTAGTAACACCTTTAACTTTTGCAGAAATAAGAAATAAGAAGTTTTTCATTGTAAATAATACATTATTACTAAGCATTTTATGACAATTTTTCAAAATCTGTCATTATGCACATTTTAAAGATGCATGTCCATAAAAAGAAATTGTGATTAATTTTGCTGTCCCTGTCTACTAAACTGCAATGAAAAAGACAACAACATTTTTCATAAGTTTGGGACTATTTTGCAGACTAAGCTTGCGGAACTGCTCTTAATATAATCTGAGTGCCTGATATTACGGTTAAAAACTCTAAAACCATACCTTATAGCTCTACAGGTGAAAAACACAATGCGTTTGAGTTTTCTGTTGTAGAAGAAATAGTTAAAGGCCCAGAGACATCCCGGCTCTCCAAAGGGATCACTAGCCAGATCAGGGTTATAGCTGTAAATGCTACACTCAGAAAGGTTTATTTCTTCTTCCATGGCGGCCCACATGGCAGCCCTCAGCTGCCTCCAGCGAGCCCCACCCACAGCTGAGAGGGCTGCATCTACTGCTCCTTGTACCCAATTTAAAGATGGTTCTGCACTGAATTCACTGCTCTGTTAATGAAAGATTATTGATATCATTAATAATGTATTTAGTGTTCTATATTTATTGTAAGTATGTATTTACAAAAAAAAACGATTTAAGTATTCTATCAGTTATCCGACTTGCATATTACAAGGCTTGCTTATTTTGGGGCCAGATAGCGCTGTGTGTAATGTCCTACAATGTTTTATTATTTATTTTCTCTACGATATAAAATTTAAGATGTGAGATTTAATAACATTACAATAACAATTTACAAGTCATTTGAAAACATATTACAGATAAAACTTCCATGGTGCATACCTTAGACATAGAAAAATCATAGTCAGGAAAAGCAGCATTTAGGGTTGTGATTAGATAAAATAATGTTTTTCGGGATATAGTATCACACAGAACTCCTTCCTCATCTCCAGATAAGCTTCGGCTGAAATTACAAAATATTTTGAATTTTTCTTACAGTTTATAAATGTTTTGTACAGAAAAAGTAGCTTGTTGTGATTTACAAAATTACCTATACGAAATGCCTTCTGGTGGTGACAATGCCTCCAAATTATTTGGTTCCCCAAATTCAGCAAACTTTTTGTAGAATGATTTTTCATTTCCAATCAGTTTGCAGCTGTAGCTCTCTACGCGGCCTTGCACGACACTGTCTCCATTTTGGATAGACAAAGCCCTGCTTATTGCCTCTAAACGGCTATTCTCCAAAAGTTTCATTTTCCTCAACTCTTCACTTTCCGAAATTTACCCACTCAAGCAGCCTCGTATTGTTGTAAATGATGCACGTATGTTCAAATCGCACGGAACACTATTTCTGTACATAGCAGAAGGGTGTATGAATATTCCTTTCCTCTTGGAGTGTAAAAGGTTCACACTCGGAATCAAGTTCGACTTCTTTTCTTCTTCCGCGCTGGTGGAATGCGGGAACATCACAAATAAGAAGGAAAAGTAGATATAAGAAATTGTTCCACAGGGACAAATTATTTTTAGCTTGTTTTTGGCTTTACAAGGAGATCGCGTCACTTCACTTTGTTGTCCTACAAGTTACATAAACACTACACAACACTAGCAATCAGAATCCATATCAGACATGGTAACAAAACTGTTGTGAAAGCCCTATATGAAACAATTTAAAGCGATTTCTTCGCGAAAATTATTTATTTCGTAAAACAAAACCTCTTCTCAATTCACAAACAAAAATTACAAAATGTCAGCCAAAGCTGGGGTGGCCAGATCTAATTTTGTATTTTTCCCCTAAAATCAAACAAGAAAAAACCCCCAAATATTATGTTATGATTGACAAGTAACTTTATTTTAATTTATTATAAACACACAATTATTTTTTATGCATGATGGGAGTTTCGTTATGTATGATGGAAGTTGAAATAATAGGAATGTAATTGTGAATGACTTAATGCAGGGTGTTTAATTTTTCGAGGCGGATATTATACAATATCATAAATTAAGTGGCACGTCATTTAGAATGATCTAACACGAATGTCTTTTGGTAAAATTCAGTAGAATTTATGGTCAACTTATTTTTGTCCTATATCATCGAATGCAATGCAAAGATGTGATCTACAACGAATCAATTAGAGTTTGTAATTTTGTTGGGTTTTTTTTATTTTTTTTATGGTTGACAGGCTAGTTGTTTGACCACAGCTCACCTGATATTAAGTGAAGGTGTGGTCGAAGATGGTAAAGCACACCTAGCCTGGAATGGAACTGGCTATCAAGTGAGGCTGCCGGAACACACTGTTAGATGCTTGGCGGCAGATTTTCAACTTGAGGGTAGTAGCTAGCCAGCCGAGTACTAGAAAGTACCCTACCACCATGCTATGGTTTCCTCACGATGTTTTCCTTCATCGGCAGCTCAAGCTCATTGTTGGGGTTTGAACCCACGCCCTTCGGCATGCGAACCTACCGCGCTAACCACTGAGCTATCATCGCTACAAAATTATTTTATGAAACGATTGTAATTTCCCAATTTTCGGGAGGACTGTAAATGAAATTTTGGGAAATCAATACAGTCCTGGCAGCACCGTCTCCATCCGAGTGCGGATTTTTTTCAAGGCCAAAAATAAATTTTAAAAAAAAGCCGAATTTGGAAAGTTTTTTTTTTTTTTATAATTTGCCCCTTCGGGCAGGCTAAAGCTATAAAGCCATACTGCCTTGTCTTAAGTGTTAATTCTGCTGTATCTTAGCTATAGTTATAGTCAAAGTCGTCTTTGTCAAGTCCAGTTCGTGTCAGTTAATTCCAGTCATGCTTTAGTAAAGTAGTGGCAACTTTACTATAAAGTTTCGATGGAGTTTTGGAAGCAACACGAAAACTCATGTTTCACCACATTATATCATTTTCCCACATTCGCGCTTGTAATTTGACACTTTATGAATAAAACACCACCATTTTTATGCATAAACACTCGACAAAACACTAGTTTTGGAAAAAAAATACAACGGAGCGACACGACTCTTCCCGCGTTCCCGCCAAAACTCCAACTCAAGTGCGGTGTTTTGGCGGGAACGCGGAAAGAGTTGTTATGTTAGGGATCGATTAAAACCCAGGTTGCTTCAAAATAAAGATATTATTTATAATAATGAAAAACGTAAAACAATTTAAAACATTTTCTTACAGACGATATTTTTCAGACACACGAAACGAATGACGATCGTTGTCTCATTTCTGTACGAAGGTTAGATAGTTGAGGTGTGCATACAGTATAGGTTGTATACCTATTACCAACACTCCTCCTCACACCGATACTATCGTAATCCTAAGGATCTCCTCAGTTCTTGAAGACGAGGACCAGGCAAGCCTTTAGTTAAAAGATCTGCCAACATCTTTGATGTCTCCATATAGTCGACTGATATTGTCCCATTTGATATATGCTCCTTCAGGAAATGGATTCTGATATCTATGTGTTTTGTCTTGCTGCTTACTATGGAATTCTTACACAGTTTTAATGCAGCTTGATTATATTATCATTGTAAATCAATATTGTTTCTTGTTTCATTTCTATCTTATCGTGTTTAACTTTATTTCCATCCGACAAAATCTTTATTTTCTAGAAGAACTTTAGCTCCTACTTTCTTCAGTATATAGACACATGGATCAGCTGATGACGGCACGAAGCTTAGTCTCCTCAATTCACTGTCCAGCTTTTTATACCATTGTCGTCCGGATTGTTTTTATTTATTTTATTTGTTTGAGCCAATATGTTTTTTTTTTCTTAAATAAACATACTTTTTCTCCTCTCATTTTTGTTAAATCTTCCAGCATTTTCTTAGCTTTATGATAAATTGTCAAATCTTCATTTGAACTTTCATCGACCAGGATTTCTGTTATACACTCTTCCAAAAAATCTGGCTTTTTCTATTATTTTCTATATGACTATTTTCTCATCAAGATTGCCATTTCAGCTCCAAGATGTTTTTGTCACATCCATCTTTTTTCTTTATTTCCCAAGTTGCATTTTTAATATGTGCTTTTATTTCTGCTTTTATAGCTTCCTGCCATTCTTTAGCTTTTACGTTTTGGTTACCCATATAACTCAGATATACAATTTCGTCAATATCTCTGACATTTAAGTTTGATATTTCCTGATATTCATCAGAAGATGAAGATTCTTCTTGATTAAGAACGTAATCTTTTTGCCAGTTAGGACATTTTCTTTGTCGTTGAGGTCTAGCATTTTCGCTAGTTATTTCAGGCTGATATACGCTTCCTCCATTCTGACTTGAAGCATCAATTACTTCTTCAGGACTGGTGGAATATTCAGGATTTTCAGGACAATTGTTATCTGAAGCTGACTCTATAGGAATTTGAACGATGTCAACATTGGGTTTGTAACCTTTTTTGTTTCTTTTCTCTTTTCTTTCAGGTTGGGAATGTTCCTGTTTGCCGAAAAGATCATTATAGTCACTGTCGTATTCAGTGTTGTCATTGTGATAATACAGTCTATCTATGACCTTCACGTCTCTGCTTATCATCACAACATCTTTTTCTGGACAGTAGATTCTATATCCTTTTGCATTTTGGGCATAGCCAACGAAAACTCCCTCTGTTGCTTTTGGTGTAAACTTTCCTTTTCTATGTTTATTTAAAACAAACGCTTTACATCCAAAAATGCGGAGATGCTTTCCTGATGGTGTACGTCCAGTCCATTTTTCATATGGTGTACATCCTTTCAGAGCTTTTGCCGGACTTCGATTTATGAGATAGTTTGCCGTATATACCGCTTCTGCCCATAATTTTTGAGGTAATTTACCTTCAATCATAAGGCAACGAGCTCTATCTAATAGAGATCTATTTTTTCGCTCACTTTGACCATTCTGCTGTGGTGTATATGGTGCAGTTAGTCTTCGTTTTATTCCGTTCTCTTTAAGGTAAGAATCGAAATCTCTGTTGCGGTATTCGGTCCCATTATCGGATTGCAAATTCTTTATTTTATAATTATCATGAAACTTTTCTACTTTGTTTTTATATTCTTTGAATATCTCAAAAACATCACTTTTATTTTTAATAAAGTAGACGACACAATACTTAGTATAGTCATCTATAAATGTCACAAAATATCTAGCTCCTGCTAGAGATTCAGGCTGTATCGGGCCGCATACATCAGTATGGATTATTTCCAATGGCTGTGTAGACTGTGGTCCATCTACAGACTGAAATGGCAGACGTGACATTTTCCCTTTTATGCATACTTCGCAATTGGGTAATTTTTCTGAAGACTTCAGCTTTAGACCTTTTATGAGTTTTCGCGTTGCAGCTAACTTCAAATCATTTTCATTTAGATGGCCTAATTTTTGATGCCATTTCTGAAGTTCCAGAACAGTTTCAGTAGTGTGAGCCACATTAGCTTTTTCACAACTCTTGACGTAAAATAATCCATTTATTTTTTCAGCAGTCAAGGTTGTTTGACCTTTTTCATTTTTGACGTAAGCTTTATTCTTTTCAAAAATGACGCGGTGTCCTCTTTCAGTTATTTTAGCCACTGATATCAAATTGGTGGACAAAGCAGGCACATATAAGGTATTCAGTAGAGTAACTGTTCCATCATTTTTATCGAAACATACTTTGCCTTTACCTTCAACATTTATGGTGTGACTATTTGACGCTAGTCGTAATGACCCAGTTTCTGGTTCTATTGTTTCGAAACTGTCTTCTTGTGCACACATATGTGATGTGCAGCCGCTGTCTAAGCACCACATGTTTGATGGACTCACTTTTAAACAAGGTGACATTACATTGCACATGTAATCACTTTTCTTTCCTTGTTCTTTTTTCTTGTCTGGTTTATTTTTATTCCAGCATGATTCAGCTGTGTGTCCTTTTTTCTTGCATATCTTACAGAACTTGGCATTCTTTTTTGAATAGAATGCTTCTGGAATTTCTTCTGTGACTTTATTGTTTTTCCTGGCTTCATTTTCTTCAATAATTTTAATCTTCAGATCTTCTGGGCTTGGCAGTTCATCTCGAGATTCGATTGCAATGCGAAAGTTTTCAAAATTCTTAGGCAAACTGTATAGCATCATTATACTTAACAGCTCTGGATGGATCTTAACGTCCATATCTGCGAGTTTGTCAACTATATCAAAGAAGTTGTTAAGATGATCTCGTACATCTTCATTTGCATTTAGTTGCTTTAGTACTAACTGTTTCAGTAACGTAGCTTTCCGCGCAGGGCCTGAACTTTGGTATGTTGATTTCAATTTTTCCCATACATCTTTCGCACTGACACATGTCTTTATTTGTTTCAGCTCAGGTGGAGAAATAAGAAGAAATAGTTCTGCTTTCGCCAATTGATCCCGTTTTTCAAATTCATCTCTTGCCGTATTTTCGAAACTTTTTGCACCTGATACAAATTCCCACAGTTCATTTTTCACTAAGACTGCTTGTGCTTGTAGACACCATGTATCATAATTTTCTTTAGTTAGTGTTTCTATACGGTAAGATGACTTATTCATTTTTCTTTAAGTACAAACCTCTATTAGTGAAGCAACCACGCTCTGCTACCACATGTTATGTTAGGGATCGATTAAAACCCAGGTTGCTTCAAAATAAAGATATTATTTATAATAATGAAAAACGTAAAACAATTTAAAACATTTTCTTACAGACGATATTTTTCAGACACACGAAACGAATGACGATCGTTGTCTCATTTCTGTACGAAGGTTAGATAGTTGAGGTGTGCATACAGTATAGGTTGTATACCTATTACCAACAAGAGTTATGTCGGGCTATTGTATTTTTTTTAACATTTGTGTTTTATCCAACCCATATTTATATGTATTAAAATATTGATAATTCATAAGAGCCGAATTTTAACCGTGAGTGTAGGAAAGTGATATTAAGTATATTGTAGTAAAACATAGCTTTGTGTTACTTCCAAAACTCCATCGAAGCTTACAGTAAAGTCACCACTATTTTACTAAAGCATGACTGGACTTGACCAAGGCTATACATTTACGTCATTGACTATTCTTTAACTCATGAAACTTGAAAATATCAAAACATTTGACACTGGTGAATACTCAAAATGCGACGCCAAAATTAAAAAAGAAATGTCGTTGTTTTTTTATTAAGTTTTGAATTTATGACAAGGCAGCTGAGCAAGGCAGTATGGCTTTACAGCTTTAGCCTGCCCAATGGGGCAAACTAATAAAAAAAAATGTTATGGATATTAAAAATTTGCTTGTGTTGAATTCTCCGATTTCTGAGGTTGAATTGAAGTGTATGTAGAAATAGCAAAGAGAAATAGGTAGTAAACTCAAACCACTGAGGACATTATTTAAACCACTGAGGACATTATTTATAGGACTCAAACTAGCAAACTACTCAAAGAAAGATTAACATTACTCACAACACAAGGCAAGGAGTTAACTGTCCTGAGCAATGTTGTCTTTATCAATTGTGGTTTCTAGGGTACTTAAAACTCAATGCCCTGCATGTTATCGATTCCAGAATTACGGTAATTTTTTAGTGTATGTTTTATGAAATAATAGTGTGCCTTTATGCGTGTTATTTCATGGGTCTCATTATTACAGCTACAAGAAAGCGGTTTTTTCGCGGCACCAGTATTGTTCAAAACGCCAATAAATGGGAAGTTACTTTAGATCACCGACGTTTGAAAACACCGAATGGAAAAGTCCTGACCGTCGGTAATGAAGGACTAGCGCGCGCTGTTGCTGCAGAGTGGGATATTCAAACAGAAACCATAGCACTGCCGACAATGCATTTGGTAAATTAATGCTTTTCATATCATATCCATTTAAAGGTTAAAATTATGAGCAAGTAATTTATGACATATTAGGCAATAAAATAATTATTTACTTGGTCCTTAATGAATTTGTGGCTAAGTACTTACATGAATATTTTTTTATTACAGACAGCTTTATGTAACACATCTCTGGACAATCCTGGAAAGCTGACCAAACAAGATATTGCCAGCTATTTATTAGACTTTTTTCCAACAGACACACTACTTTTCCATTCTGAGGTAAATTTTTACTAGGTCTAAGGCAAAATTTATTTCTCTGGATTATGTTTAGTGACATTGGTTAAGATACTGCTCAGTGGACATTAACAGTAAACATAAAATGACAATATTATCTAGATTCTAGACTAATCAAACTCTGTTACTTATGTAATTAAATTAATCACAAGCAACTATTTAGATCACACTAATATTAAAAACGAGAGCATGTCAGGAGTGCTCTTGATTTTGGACATATTTTCTCTCTGAAGCTGAAATACAGCATTTTATGATTTCACCTTAATACAGTGCCAGTGAACACTCCTAGCGTGCCCATGTAATTCATCTTGCAGTGCCGAGAGCATGCCTGGTGGCATCGCTGGGAAATACTCGAAAATAGTGGTGTCAATGAAATTGGACACTTTAATGCTATTGGAACAATCATATCCCTGAATATGTCCATCATCTAGTTTACACTCAACATACTAATGATAGTTCAAATATTTAGGAAGAACCTGAGCTGTGGGAGATGCAAAAGGAAAAATGGAACCCAATCCTAGAATGGTTCCAAAAGAGGTTCAATATCAAGCAGGAAATCTCTAAGGGATTCGAACCCCCACCAGTAAGCACAGAGACAAGAGCCATCTTGGCTAGACACTTCTTATCTTACGACTTTGATGCCCTTAGTGGTAAGTGTTATTTTTGTAATGTTACTTGTATTAAATATGCCACTTAATTTTAATTTAGGCTAGGCTTGCACTAAGGATTGTAAATTTCTGAACTAAAACAACACTTATTTTTTAATTTTTTTTATTATTGACAGGCTAGGTGTTTGACCACAACTCACCTAATGTTAAGTGACAGTGTGGTCGAAGATGGTAAAGCACACCTAGCTGGCTCTCAAGTGAGGCTGCCGAAACACACTGTTAAATGCTTGCAGCAGATTTTCAACTTGAGGGTGGTAGCTAGCCAGCAGGGTACTTGAAAGTACTCTACCACCAGGCTGTGGTTTCCTCACAATGTTTGCCTTTACTGCAGCTCAAGCTCATTGTTGGAGTTTGAACCCACACCCTTCGGCATGCCAACCGACCGTGCTACCCACTGAGCTTTTTTTATTTTGTGTAATATGACTATATTCAGGTCTGTTTCATGTATATTTTATTTTGCTAGCTATAAACTTTGGAATGGAGACTCTCAAGTCACCTATTTTGATGCTGGCCTGCATCGAGAGGCGTCTTGACCCTAAAGATGCTGTGTTACTGGCACGTCTAGAAGAAGAATACCAAGTGAGTTAACCTTTAACTTTTACCTTTACTGCAATTAATTTGTTATGAGTCTAATGCTGCATCGAATAATAAGGATATATTTAGCAGAGAAAAGTACATCTATTTTTATGAAGGACTAGCTGCGCCATGCAGTGTTACCCGCTATATGTTTTCAGGATAAAAAGTAGCCTATATGTTAATCCAAGGTCTCAGCTACCTCCATACCAAATTTCATCCAAATCCGTTCTGTAGTTTTTTCGTGAAAGAGTAACAAACATCTATCCATCCATTCAAACTTTCACATTCATAATATTAGTGAGATTTGATTTTTTCGAAACACGATTATGTTAAAATGTCTTGGTAGAAAAAAGCGACTCTTTGCACAGTCTGATAAGCTTTTTATTTAACTGAGGTACAAAAAAAGGCTCGCATTGGCTACTGGGAGCGCCTTAAGTAATTTTAATTAGTGGCGCCCTTAGGGGGTGGCAAGCAGGGCAACCGCCCGGGGCCTCGCGTCCTCGTAAAAAAAGTCTTTACCATATAATTATGTATGTGTATCTCGCGCTTCACATATTTAACAAAATTTAGTTAAATAGTAAACCTTCGCAGATTGTCACGGTGTAATGGTATGCCACATAGCATGCTAGGAATATACAAAAGTCCAATGAGTATGCCACAATGTTGTATAATGGTGTTGTTGCGTTGGTATTCTCGCACTTTTACCGATCGACAAGCGAGATCATCTATAAATAGCGGACGCTCCTCGACCCATTTGCGATCGAAATCAGGCTGTTATCGTGAAATACGCAATTTGGGGCAATCTTGGTTTATCATGAGATTCAGTAGGTTTTTCTGGCCAACACAGATGTCGTAGATACTATTCGTGTGCAAATTTAAACTAGTTTAAACTCGGTGCCGATGTGCCATAAAATAATGTAGGTATAATACGATATTATGTCAGCGTATGTCACTTCTTAGAAACCAGGGTCAAACAAAAAAGCGTTCTAAGCCTATGGTGGCTTAGTAACTTGTGGTGGAAAAAAAGAAGAGCCACACACAAGGCATGTACCCACCATTATAAGAAACATTTACTGTAGAACTAACCTTGTAACACGAAGTCACAATCATATATTACAACTCTATAAAGTTAAATTTATGAATACTGAAGAATAGTATTCGTATAAACCTTAATTCATGAATAAAATTTTTAAAGTTTAGATAGTTTAGTTTTATAATGTAAACTCCTTATATGAGTTCTATTTCTCTAAGTCAGTCAGTCAGTCAGTCAGTGAGTGGTAATTTAGCTTTATATTATAGTGATTATTTCTTATAAAACCGCCTCGATAAAAATGGTCTAAAATGTTTTTTTTTTTGTAAAATGATCAGAAAAAATGTTATAACGACTAATAGAGGCTTAAATTTTCATCGATTTTCACTTATAACTTTGTTGTTTTTGGTACTACAGCTAATAGCTACTTAACCAAAGTTGTAGAAATTTGTATTTGCAACTAAAAATGTTTTATAATTTTTTGTGAGACCAATGGTTTGTCAAATAAATTATGAAATAAATTATGAAAACCATTTGTACCCCTTTTTCTAAGATGGCGGCCGTGGCACAAGGGTTGTAACCCCACAAACTTGGGTTTAACTTTATGCTAACCCCTTTTGAATATCTAAAAAAATAAAGTGCGTCCTCTAACAAATGCAACCCCAAATGTAACTTTTCAATGGACTGATGCTTGTCAGTTCTCTTTACGGTTTTTTTTTTTTATTTTTACTTTCATTACGACAAGGTTTTCAGAATCTGGTTTCCGATTCTGGTTCTGGTTTTTCTTTTGTTTTTATTAGTCTGTAAAAAATTAAAATTATTATTCTGTTCCCCACACTAGGATGACCTGTATTGTGAGGTGACATTTTGGACTCCGGTTATATCACACGTAATATAATAAATTATGTCTTCGATTGCATTTATGCAATGTAGTGTGCACTGTTTTGTTTGAGTAACTTAAACTTAGGTTGCAAGTACAAGAGCTCTTGGTTGTTGCAGTTGGCGCAGTGGGGCCGCGTGCCGTGGGCGCACGAGCTCAACCAGGTGGAGCTGACTGCGCGCCTCTCTGCAGCTCTGCTGGTCGTACATTCCTCGAGCGAACGTCATCTTCTGAAGACAAAGGCGCCTGAATTAGAGCAACTCACCACGCATTAATCATCTTTATGAATTAAACACAAGCAACACACCACTCTTCTTTAGTTAAATATTTCATCTATTTCAAAACGGTTATTATAAGAAATCTAAATGTACATATTTGTAAATAGTATTTCTATCTATCTATGATAGCTGAGGCTGTTACTTATAAATATTACTCAAAGTTATTTGGTTCCCATAGTACAAGCTTTGCTTGGTTTAGGGCTAGATGGCGCTGTGTGATATGTCCAAGGATATTTATTATTTATTTGTTTATACCCGTTTCATTTCCTCGCGTGACATCTCACGTCACGCGTCGGCGAGACGTTGACATAGCGTTATAAGCACTGTTTGTATTTAAGGCCCGAATAGTCGAGCGAATTAAATTAGAAAAAAAGAAAATAATCATGTAAATTTGTTGCTTGTTGCAATTCGCTAAGGAACGAATATGTACCTAAATCTATTGGTAGCTACACTGATTGGTAGGCACCGTTATGATATTGCTGAAATGCTGCAAATTATTTTTGTAGTTTGTATGATATAGTATATTTAGTGTTCATGTTTTATGAATATTAAAAAAAACAGCCTATATGGATCTTTTAGTTTTTTTTTTAAATATGAAGATCCCATCTATTTTG
The DNA here is from genome assembly GCA_905404145.2 of Biston betularia. Lineage (NCBI taxonomy): Eukaryota > Metazoa > Arthropoda > Insecta > Lepidoptera > Geometridae > Biston > Biston betularia. The sequence goes on from FR989863.1 coordinate 5,200,161, forward strand.
CGTAAATAGATTTGTTTCGATGCTTCACGCAAGTACGCATTATGAGGTCCTATTATTCTCGATTATTATTAAACTTAATCGTGAGTTAAACAAAAATAAAATTGATAGAAAAGTAGATAAAGTAAAATATTTCAATCTGTCGGTGAATTTTTAAATTGACTTCAAGTAGCTACCCACCTAGGTATGTAGGTACATATATCAATAAGTGCTAGGTAATACTTTTGCTTTCGTTCAATGTTTTCTTATTATACCTACCTATTACATAAGACATAATTATTTTCAGTTGAAGTTTATAATATGGTGGCTTAGTAATTTGGATCCAAATAATTGCTTTGATGGAAAATTGTAAATGATTAAAACATCTAACAGGAAACGAGAAAGTGAGGTCGAGGCTCGGGGAATACAAGAATGAAATGAAAATAGCAAAAACGGAGTCGCGAAGTTCCGCTAAATATAGCCGGCGCGGGTGCGACCTCGGCGCGGGCGCACTGCGCATGCGCCGCGCCGCGCCGCCCGCGAGACACGCTTCATTGTGTCTCCACGGAGCGAAATTACTTAAATCACATTTATCCATATTTACCAAACAATATTGTGTTTACAAAGTGCAAAGCGTGACGTACATCTCCAGTGTGTCACTACTATAAATGTAATCCACCATAAATGTGATAAATCGAGGTTAACGATGTGCCAGTTTGGTTGTTTGAAAAGTTGCAACCGCTGATTCACTTCGCCAGCGCGTAAGTATCTTCAGCTACTTATCTAAAAATAATGTTTTAAATTGTACATCATCAGGATCATTGATCTGTGTGAAAATTTGTATTGCTTAATTAAATTGTATGATTTGTCATTTGATTGAAACATTCTTGGGAATGTGTTTATAAACAAACTACAATTATTCGATTTTGCAATTTATTTATATAGGTACATATAAACATCAGATTTATATCTACATTATGTATCTGTATCAATTTTTAAATTTAAGCCACGTTCCGCGATTTCATCTTCAATCTTACAGGAACCGTGTAGGTATTTGACGTGTTAATTCAATCCCTTGAACTCAATCCCTTGTGCCATTACAACATGGAAATTAAAAGAACTGTCGCGTTTATAATATTAGTGTGATCTAGTACTATATAGTACCTACTTAGTACCTAAACCATATATGAACCAAAATTGTCACATTATAAACCCGTTCACAAATCTCTTTGTGAATCATACTTAAGTAACTGTCCTCACTCGCGTAGGTAGTAATTGTCCTCCTCCTCAATACCCAATTATGTAGCAATTGTTCTGATTGAATCATACGGTTACTGTATAGTTATTTCTTCTCTCTGTCTCCTTCTATCTATGAGGTGAATTTATTCCAGGGGGTGATGAGCGGCGCGACCGAGGCGGAGGCGGGGCGGGCGCGGCCCCTGTCCGGCGGCCTATGGACGCTGTTCTCGTGGCTGCGGCGCGACGAGCACTCTTCCACTGAGAGCGTGTCGAGCGCTGGCTCCGATCGCACCGTCGCCAGTTTCGCGTTCCTCGCTCCCGCGGTTTACGGTCGTGCCGGCGCCGCGCCCGTGCACCTGCCACCTCCCTCTCCGCCCTCCGACTCGTACCGCAGGCGCGTGCGTGAGCGCAGCTTGCGCCGGCAACGCGACCGCGACCTCACGCTGCACCGCAAGTACGGCCTCTACGGGCTTGGGTTCGACGCGTCCAGCCTACCGACGCCGGCCGCCCGCCGACCCGAGGAGCGCGATCGCCGTGCTATCAGTGAGAGTCCGCGCGCCCACGTGCCCGGCAAAAGGCGTGCGCCGCTACCGCCCGCAGCCAGCGCCACTCTCCCGCGCCGCCGCGCTAGGAAAAGGCCTGCGCCGCTACCACCGACCGCGCCGTCGGCCGCACATCTTACCGCGCACGTCGCCGATCTCCGACCAATGAACCGACCAACTGTTTCTGACGAGCGCCCACCGCGGGGCCGCGATGATGCCATGGGCTGTAAACCAGAAAAGTACAGCAAAAAAGACACCCAAAACGCGCGCACGAAAGATGTTAAAATACGAAACGAGAAGAGTTTTCTAAAACAAATATTTGAAAACAAAAAAAGAAACTCTGCTATAGAAACTGCGTCAGTAAAACTCCTACCGAACATTAGCGAGCTGGACAAGCAAGCAGCTGAAATGATAGAGAAGTATAGATTGAAAGAGATGAGTTCAAGCGGTGTGCCGGAAAGAGATATTGGGAAATATGAATCAGCCTGTTCCTCAAACCGACAACTGGAAACTTGGATATGCACAAGATGTTTGAAAAAATACGACTCTTCTGTGATCATTTGTAACTACTGCTTGCCTCTTAACAAAAATAACAATTCGTATAAGGGTTCAAAAATTTCAAATAATTGTACTCAGACAAAAATTAATCAAGACAGTGTTGCATCAGGTAGTTCGAATGTGAATATTCAAGACAAAGAAAAACTAAAAGAAATATTAAAAGAAATGAAAGATAGTCTTCCCAAAAGACCTAAAAGTGAACTTATCTCTTCTAACAGAATCAAATATACTCGTGATAAGGAAACCAAAGAAGACACTCCTAAAAATGTTGAAGCTCCCACGCTTCGTATTGGTAGCTCGATTACTAAAGATAAGGATAAAAAACCTGAAGTACAAGCCTCCACAAGTAGTGTCGTAACAGAACCATCAAGTAGTCATCTAATTTCACAAAAATTAAATAAAACAAATAGTAACGCTTTAACGACAATAAATAGTGTTGTCATAACACAACCGGTTGTGTTAGTACACACGAAAGAATCTAATGTCGTCTTAAATGAAAGTAAATCAAAAAATGAAAATCCTAGTCAGCACTTGCCGATAGGAAACGATATAATAAAATCTCTGATTGTTGGTCGAAACTTGAGAGACACCGAAAAAGTAAACCCGATTAAAAATGATCAACCTCTTAACATAGTCTCTAAAACAAAATATGATTTAAACACACCATTAAAAATATCTTCGCTGTTGAATCCTATTTATATACCAAAAACAACATCTACCACAAATACAGAAGCAAAACTTGTGAAGCAAGTGGATCTGAAAGATATAAAAAAAGAAAATGTTAATACAGCTTATAAACCGCAACCAACCACTGCGGAAATCATTGTGAATATGTCTAGGTCAGATTCTTTACAGCTAGTACCTGCAGGTTCAGAAAAAAACAAACAAGACAAACCACTACGATTGTCTGAAACAAAACAGAATTTGGAAGACAAGGATACACATACTCAAGGACAAATAATAAACAAACAATCTAAAAATATAAAAGTCAAATCTGATAACAATCTTGTGAAAGATTCGCCATCAAATGTAGATATACCCTCAACGAGTAAAGATAATCGAATAGATCAACACGCTAGACGCAGAGACTTAATAAATCAACTAGAACGTTCTATAGCTATTGGTGACGAAAAAGCTGCAGCCGAAGCGGCAGTTAAACTAGCGCAACTAAAATTATCTTGTTCTGTTTTGTCGTTCTCTTCCCAAATAGTGGCAGAAACTTCTACTTCGTCGTTTACTACACCGCAACAAATAAATGTTTCAAAATCCAAGTTTGACAATGAGGGCAAAAAAATAAACAAGGACACTGAAACGTCTCTAGTAACGCACCCAGTAAAAATGGTGCCTATGAATAACACTTCACAGAATATATTGCAACTAAACATTGACAAACACAACGATGAAAAACGGCCAATATCGACGGTAAAAGAAAATGTTCAAGAAAACCACCAAAATATAAAACCAAGCGATTCATTAATACTCAAAGTAGAATCTGAGAGGCAAACTCAACCTGCTTGCGAGGCGAAAAATGTAGTTTCAAAAAAGTCTGCAACGAGTGAAGCTTCGACATCGAAAGGTGTTTCATCCAAGAAAGAAAATGGTGATGGAGATGTTCCGTTAGTATTCATACACATAATAATATGTTATTTATATTCATAAACTAGAATGATGAGTGCTACAACCGTAAGGGAGTATCCTGAAATTATGTAGATGAATCGTTGAATGGGGGAGAACGACGTGACGGCTGATTGTGTAACGCAGGGATTTCCAAACTATTTTGGGTTAGATAGGTACCTTCACTTTGAAAAAAGTCAACAAAACTATTTTTTGAGTTTTACTCAATAAGTTTCGTGTTCACTGATGATGAAAATACGAGCATATTGCATTCTTAATTACAGGATATTAATTTGGGTAGAAGACAAGGAAGCGACCCGCGGGCCAGTGCAGTTTCACGTGGCACGCGACGCAACGCTTGGAGACCTGCGGCAGCAAGCGGAACGCTCGCTGGGGCTGCCAGCGCGCCTGCAGCGCTGGATAGTGGGCCGCACGCTCTGTGCGGACGACAGCGCGCCGCTACTCTCACTCGCGGGGCCGGACTTCTCGGCGCCCTTCTATTTGTGCCTCGTGGAATCGGGTAAGTGCCTGCCCAATATAGAAAATTCGAACATTACTAGTTGTTAGTCCCAAACGATGACTTCGCAATCTATATCTTCACAACTTTTTTCAAAGTTTTGCGACGAACGAGTCGCTCTCCTGATGGTAAGATATCATGCTTGCCTCTTCTTACTTTATTATAATTATTTTATTATTTATTTACAAGAGAGTTGGCGCAAAAAGTTATCTCTTATGGATTTGTTTGGCATACGAACTCGAAAATCGTCTCGTAATTTTGCACGTAATACCTACCTCTTTCCCTACGATATTATAAAGGTCAGATCCTTATATTACGAGCTATTTATCCGTCATAAAGTTGAGTAAGTCAGTAGAACGTGAATGATTGTGAGCGCGATACATTCTGAACGTATAGAAACTTGCACATGTAATGATACCAGGTTTTCTATTGTTGTTCTATTGAAGTTAATGAATTTGAAAAAGTACGAGATAAAGTTTCGGGACCTCTGGTCTAAGTAGATCTACGCTCTGCTTGGTACATCAAAAATCACGTAACAAACATCTACTCAATTTCAGATGCTAAGAATGTTCAAAAAGCTCAAGTTGAAGTCGAGGTAAAGGAAGACCCTGGAAATGTTTACAACGAATTAGTGAAACTAGAAAAGCAACCTCTCGTTTCAAACGCAGAAGTGTTTGAATGTGGAGTTTGTTTAGAAGAGTGCCGCCCGGGCAATGGAGTGGTCCTTCGCGAGTGCGTCCACTCATTCTGTAAAGATTGTCTGTCGGACGTTGTGCGCCATAGCGAAGAACCGGTGGTCGCTTGTCCTGCGACGGGCTGCCGGGGCGTTTTGCAAGAACGTGAGATCCGCGGTCTGGTGTTACTCGTCGACTATGAAAAATGGTTGGCGCGCGGATTAGCTGCGGCGGAGAGTGGCACCAGGAACGCATTCCACTGCCGCACGCGCGACTGCTCCGGTTGGGCACTGTGCGACCCCGGAGTGCGACGATTCCCTTGCCCAGTCTGCAAACGCACCAATTGCGTACCATGCCAGGTGACATAACACAAAAGTAATACATTTCTCAACACACGCACTCAAGCGATGCGATTTGGTAGCGATGATAGCTCAGTGGTTAGCGAGGTCTGTTTGCACGCCGAAGGTTCAAACCCCAACAATGAGCTTGAGCTGCCGGTAAAGGAAAACATCGTAAGGAAACCATAGCATGGTGGTAAGGTATTTTCTAGTAGGTACTCGGCTGGCTAGCTACCACACTCAAGCTGAAAAGCCGCCAAGCACCTAACGATGTATTCCGGCTGCCTCACTTGAGAGCCAGTTCTATTCCAGGCTAGGTGTGCTTTATCATCTTAGACCATATCGTCACATAACATCAGGTGAGCTGTTGTAGTCAAAACACCAAGCTTGAGAAATAAAAAATTGAAAAATAACACGAGGGCAATATAATTATTGCTAGTGGTGGATGGAACACTACATCATGTAATCAGCATCAGTTTCAACACTTATTAAATTAACTTAAACCTGTACAGACATGAAAGTTTAGAAATTTAGATACCATACATATAAGTAGTCATAGTAGAAGTAGTGATAGTCATTTGATTCATCATTTCAAGTCTCATCATAATTATGTGATTCGCCTATTCTCTTAATTTTTTTTTTTACATCACATCTTTCTTCATCCCTCACCACGCTTAAAAAGGTAGATGCGTTATACTAAAGATTACCTTCATTTGTAAATGCCATTTGATACGAATTGTTCGGTATTAGACATTTGAAATCGTAAAAAGTCATCGCCGGGAAATGTTCCTGACGCAGTTCCATTTTACAATGAAAAAAGGCTGCAAATAAGCTCGTAAAAATGTAGGGCAAATTTTAAATTTGGAATGTTCATGTTCAACTTGTAATCGTGATTTTAAAATAAAATATTAAGATATAAGTAGATATACCTACATGAATACTTTCCGAGTGGCCTGGTATTTTAGTAAACTTATATTTATACATACGTACTACTTATGTCTGAAAAATGCTCGCAAGTTAGTGGCGGCGCGCTAATTTTTGCCGTAACAAGTCATTTTAATTTTATAAATTTGGTTTTTTTTTTCAGGCTATACATGAAGGAGAAACTTGCGACCAACACCGTGCCAAACTCGAGTCCACTGCTAGCTCGGACGCGAGCCAGACCGATGAAGGCACTCGGGCGCTGTTGGACTCGCTCATCTCTCGCGGGGAAGCACTCGAGTGTCCCGAATGTAGCGCCATTATAACTAAGAAATGGGGATGTGACTGGATCAAATGTTCGGCATGCAAAACTGAAATATGCTGGGTGACTCGAGGCCGGCGCTGGGGGCCCGCTGGTCGCGGCGACACCAGCGCCGGCTGCCGCTGCGGAGTCGACGGCAAGCGATGCCATCCGTCTTGTGGATATTGTCACTAGATTAATATCAAGAACAAAATCAAAGGTTTTTGACGGTCTTTGAAGATAATTACATGCCCCATCAGGATAATCTTTCAGAATAAGAACATTATTAAAAAAATTATTACGTCACTCTACTTTCCATTCTATCATTCAAAAACATTCTTTTTTTTTCAAAGTGCAAACAAATTCATTATCTATTGATATATTGCAGCAAGATGAAAGAGCACTTCTAACTTTCATAATATCAACATAGTTGAATTGAATGAAAGCTTTCAATGTAATGCATTAATTTATCTGTATAAGGAACAGATTTTTTTGTATTGAATAGGTTCGCGTTTGACCACATCCTGCCTGATGTTAAGCAATGATGCGGTCTAGGATAGAATTACCTAAAAGGATCCTGTTTACTCTTAATTAGGTTGGGTTATGAAATTGAATACTTTTCAGTGAGAGGCAGGCTAATAACGGGGATCATTATCTACATAAAAAGTATGGACTGTAATAGGAGAAACCTAAAAGCTACACCTGGATTGAAAGGTAGTATGGGTTTTATTGAATATTAAGAAGTTTTGTCTCGTTCATTAACCCTAAACACAAGGCCATTTTTTTCTTTAAAGTTTTGGTTTAGCCCATGAGCTTCTACATCAAACCTTTACTAAGCTTATGAAGTCAGATGGATATGATATAAATACAGTGTAACCTTAATAAAGTGAACCTCAATATAACAATATCCTCAATTTACCAAATTCTTTGAAATCTCCTAGAACTGTCTGTAAGGTGTAATGCAAAATATACCTTTACATTACAAATACTTCATGTAAAAGACCTCTTTACAATGAATTTAAAATAATTGCAGAATGTAAATAGTAAAACTTATCAATTATTGCCATTCACTATAACATGGCAAGTAGAACAGTAGGTACATTGTGTTGACATAATTGAATAAGTTTTCTTACATTGTTAAAACAAATCTTAGACCAACCTAACCTCTATATAACAAACCTCACCACAAAATAATGAATATTCCCTTCCTACAGCTTTGTTATATTGAGGTTGCACTACAATACTCAATATTATGGGTATTATTTTAATGTGTAGTAATTTGTATATAGCCTTTGTATGTAATGGTTATTTTCTGTATTTTTGATTTTGCAATGACATCAATTCATGTATATTTCATGTCAGTTATTAAAATTGTACAAAAATATTTAGATAGTATTTAATGAAAATCAGATTATATTGTATTGGGTATGCGATGGATTTTATAATAAACTAGCTGAATGCCTAGTGTTTCTTACTTAATGCATATTGTGAACCTTAAGTATACCATTAAAAAAAAAAATTGGTCCATCCATTTTCAACTTACATACTTATCAACCAACATTGATAAAAATATATTCATTTCACCCACTCTAGAATATTAATGAAAATTTTCACTAATAGTTGTAAGATTCTCAAAGCTAAAAAAGCTTGTAAAACTAAGATAAAAAATTAGATAGGTTTATACCAAAATTACTTGAGTCTAAATTAGCCTATATTACTATACTAATAAACAATGAGAAAAGAATTACAATAATGCTAATTTTTTATTTCATATAGCTAATGCTAATATTCTTAATTTAAATGTGGTCCAAAACCAACAATCTTCAGCACAGCGTTGGTTTAGAAAATAAGTCTGAGTAACTATATAATAGTACTTGTATTTCTGAAAGGTACTGCTAGACCTCTATAACAGTGATTCCCAAAGTTGACTGTATCATGACCCACTTAATAAAAACTTCCAAATTTCAGGACTCATTGCTTGGTTGTCATGAATAAAAGGGGTGCATAATTATATGAAAAAAAAGAACTGTTCAGATATAAAAATAATAAAAATAGACATTCAGTTCCAATCAAAGATTTTAATACTTTATATCATATGAATACACGCAGTGCTATTGTTCAACAAGATTAGTGTAACTTTAATTTGTTACTTTTAATTGTAATAGAGTATGATACATCATCCACTTTATCAGGGCCCACTCAATATTGTCTCGTGACCCATACTTTGGGAATTCCTGCTTTATAAGGATGTTCTTTTACATATTTCTTATTCCTCAGTTGGATAAAGAACCTGACAGGGGAAACTTGGTTGTGTAACAAAGACATCTTAAATTATTAACATGAAACAGTACATTTCTATTTTTGGTATTTTGTATACCATTACTGCACTTCTAGAAAATCACATTTACTCAGTGTAATAGAACACTCATTTCACATTATGCACACTCACTTATCACTATTCCTAATAACGGCGCATTCCAGGTGGTCCACGACCGGGACCTCCACGACCCATGCCAGGAGGAGCTCCCATCATTCCAGGTGGTGGTCCACCCATCATTGGACCACCACGCATTTGTGGTGGAGCTGATAGTTGACCACGGTTGCCAGGTGCCATATGTTGTTGTGACGGGCCTCCTACCCCCCTAGCTGGACCCTGTAGACCTGGTGGAGGACCACCAGGTCCAGAGCCACGGCCAGCTGCTCGACCCCCGCCTGGCCCACCAATCGCACCGGGCAAAGGAACTCTGGGCAAACCTTCCTCTGGTGGAGGAGGCCCTTCGATTGTCATAGACACAATGTTTTCGCCACGAAGCAAGACGAAACCTAGGGTTCTTTTCTCTTCCCTGTTCGATTTTACTTTTCTAAACTCTTCGCAGTCTCCTAAGATCAGGTTCATATGCTTGTCAAAAGCTTTAAAAGTTCCGATAAATGTTCGAGAATCTTGCAAAATTACACGAACTCTGTAGTTTATGTGCTGTTGCATCTTATTATTCTTACCGATCGTCTGAAAATTAATAATAACATTCATTGTAAACACTTTGGTACAAAAGTCCTCTGTTCATATTTTATCTAAAATAATGGGAAGCATTCTTAATAAGCAGAACATTGATACGGCTTAGCTATGCCTCCAATATAAATTCTTACATTTTTGGCATTTTACGCGGTAATGTCTGTAGGACGCCGGTGAACAAAATTACCACAATAAAACACCAAAATATACTAATTTAGACAATGGAAGGAATTCATAGTGACGAATCAAAGTAATACAAACCATTTTGGAAGCTGGATGTAGCACAGATTTCTAGATTAGTCTATTTCCTCTTCTCTCAAGCAAAACTTACGAATAAGCAAAATATTAAAAATGGAAACCGTCGGCGTCCGTCAACATCAAAACAAAAATATTTAATGTGACATTGACATGAAATAAATAATGACGTTAAAGTTTTTTCTCTACTTTTTATGCCATCACACTTGAAGCATGCTTTTTTTTCTTTGGTTTTGACATCGCATTTTGAGCATTTGCCAGTGTCAAGTGTTCTTTTTCTTAAATTTTGGCTTCGCATGTTAAATATTTGCCAGTGTCAAATGTTTTGATGTTTTCAAGTTTCAAGTCAAAACAATAAAATAAGTACAATACCTAGTTAATAAATTTAATTGATGTCACTTAAAACTATTTTAAGTCTCCCCGCGCATCGAGCCCCGGCCGAACGTTCCCGCAATACTGGCCGCGTTCCCCCGCTGGATCGCCAGGGAGATCCGTTGGGCCAGAAACCAGCCCGAACGGGGGTCCCGCCCCTTCTCCTTCAGGCGAAATTTACTCGAGTCGGGGCAGTGAGGGCAAGATGCACGTGAGAGACTAGTCATCGTGACAACTCGCAACTCAAGTTTCATAGGTATATAAAGTAATCAAAGTCCAGTCTTAGTCAAGTCTAGTCCGTGTCAGTCAAATCCAGTCATACTTTAGTAAAGTAGTAGCGACTTTACTACAAGCTTCGATGAAGTTTTGGAAGCAACACGAAAAGTCATGTTTCACCACATTATAATTGACACACCACATTATAAATGACAGCCCTGTTGGTTCATTGGTAGTGTGTCTGCTTCGAGAGCTGAAGGGCGTGGGTTCGATTCCCACTCAGGACTAACATTTGTGTGACTAACATCGATGTTTGTTCTGTGTCTGGGTGTACTGTATGTATTATAAGTATGTATTTACAAAAAAAAAAAAGTATTCAAGTATTCTATCAGTTATCTGTCTTCCATAGTACAAGCTCTGCTTAGTTTGGGGTCAGATAGCGCTGTGTGTAATGTCCTATGGTATTTATTTATTATTTATTTATTTAATTATGATTTTCCCACACTCGCACTTGAGATTCGGCGCTTTATAAATAAAACACCACAATTTTTATGCATAATCACCGAAAAACACAAGCTTTAAAAAAAACTTGTGTTTAATCATTCACTGAGCGGAGCGCTCCGTACTAGTACAAATTAATAGAGAAATGTAATAGTTCAGTATTGTAGTTCTAATAGTACTATACTATTAGCTCTGTGTTCATTGACTGACTTTGATTTGTGATTGTACAGTTCAATGTTAACTGTTAAAAACAATCACATGATAAAAACGAACATTATACGTCAACGCTAATTTTGATATACTTAGGAATCAGAGTACAGCTACACTATGAAAATAGTTCTATTGAACTTATTGTATTAAGAGTTCATTCCGTTTCTTTCAGTACTGTGTTCATTCTAGTACTTAGAACACCGCAACGTATTCTCTTAGGAAATTGGACTTTAACTTGTAGAGATACGGCATTATTTTGCAGAAACGTTCTTAATAGTACTGAGATTGTGCTCGTCGAATAGTTTGTGGAAATTATTCCTAACAATTCTTAGCCTACATTTCAAATTTTCGTGTGTACTACAACTCTTAGTAACGGTCAAAGTGGGTAAAGTATCTAACTTCCATAGTACAAGCTTTGCTTAGTTTGGAGTCAGATGGCGCTGTGTGTATTGTCCTACGATATTTATTTTATTTTATTTATTTATATACTCTAAAATGTACAAGGAAAATTATAGGTAGGTACCTACAACGGAGCGCCATGAATTTAAATGTATTATAATGTAAACTTTAAATCAATCATCCAAAAACCTAGAATTAATAAATGAACAATAATAAATACCCAGGGGTTTTGTGTAATTACCATATCAGAACTGGCCTTATAAAAAAATATTTACAAATTTCGAAAACAAAACTTATCAGGATCATATTTAGATTTTCCGATAGGTATGCGCTGTGGATAGAATCAGCTAGTGAGTTGCCAGAAACTTCAATTGGTGTTTGGGGACGAATCCCCATCACTTAGCTCCTGAGCTTAGCTCTGTATGTATGCGATGTTTAGTGTCTTCGATTTACGTCGAACTTACGTCCGACCAAAAACAACGGTTACAAACACTAATACTTTTTAATACCCTGCGGAAACTAATCAAAAACAAAAATACATAGAAACTAATTCTACATTTTCACTACATTTCACTACAGGATTAGGTATTGGAATTGGAATGAGTTGAGTAGGTATGCAAGATTTTACATTTCAAGGTACGAAAGCTTTGCACTCGATAGATACCTACTACAGCATGATTTAAGATTTAACAGAAGACCGGAAAGAAAAAGCCACGATAGTATCGCTCGAAGATCAAAGGACAGTGACTGCAGATTATGCATTGCTTGCTTGCCCAGTGTCAAAGTTCGCGAAAAGCGTCCTCGAAGCAATGTGGTACTTCACCACGATAACCCGTCCACACTTCCCGACTAAAGTCTGGACCTAACTACTTCTTTTTATAAATTCAAGGGTAAATCCGGAAGCGGCGGTGAACGTTTTTAACGAAGCCATTGAAGAGGTCCCTAAGGATGACCGGTGCCACTGTTTTTGCAATGGTTCCAACGAATGTAAAATTGCATTGATGTGTAATTAAGTAAATTGCATTAATGTGTTTGTAAGCTACTTGATACAATTTAAAGTTATGTGGTACTCATTCCTAATTAATTTTAATACTTGGTTTTTATAATAAAGGCAGCTATTTTTTTTTTATATTATATAGACTGTGTTAAATCACTATAGGTACTTTATTAGATATTACAATATATATAATTTAGTTCCAACTTCCCTAAATTAATTTATGTCCTTATATTGGTAGTGTAATTTGCTAACTTACCAATAAAGTTCACAAAAATTGTAAATGAACAAGTTTTGAACACTAAATGTACAAAATAATTTCTCCTAATACAGCTAAATATTTTCTCCTTTTACGTTTCCAAAGTACGCTCATATTACAGTATTTTTATTACATAGTATTTTCACGTTTATTATAATATTTTCTCTGACGTTTATGAGATGGCGTTCCGCATTAATATGAAATAATTATTTTAATAAGTTAAGCTTGTGTTCGCTCGGAATGAAATGAATGAATTACTAATTTGTTTTGAATAATAAATTCGCTGAAATATGATTTAGGCATAATATTATTTAACCGTAACACCGAGAAGAGAGTTTTACGTCACACCTAATTGATTACCAAAATTCTGAGACCAAAATGGATATTCCACACGGAGCGACGTCATTCAACCGCCATGACAGTCGTGGGCGTTTTCGCGGTAAATTTTAAACAGGGAATGTACTTTGTCAATTATCTATAACGGTTTTAGTGGTTCTTGCGAATATGACCGATTTTTAATACTGTAAGAAATTTTATAGTTTATGTCGTTCCGTATAATTAAAATATCGAGCCCCCATTTCTAATATTATTACGAACTAACAAAGATAATAAGACAGTGTAATACTTTGTATTTATTTTTATTCACTTTACTCATTCTACAGATCATCATACATTTCTTAGAAGTAGTAAAATAACATAAGAATGTTAAAAAAACGTGTATTAACTTTATAATTTTACAATGTCTTAAGTTGAAAATCAATTGTATCAGAACAATACTTCGAAATCATTTATACAAAATTTTGATTACACTATGAATTATAGACTCATAATAAATATTCTTACCAAATCTGAGGATATAGTTTGCGCTGACCGCAGTGAACCATCGAGAGCAAAAATATTATTTTTCTTTCTCATTCATCAAACAGTTTACAGTTTGCCGTAATCAGCGCAACCTAAATTTGCAAGATCGGTTATTACTATCACATAGCAAAATATTGTAGGAGTTAATGATATATTTTTTATAGTACATAGATTTCAAAAAGCTGTAAGTACCCACGTACTCACCAATAGCAAAGTTGTAATTGCTGAGCTGCCTATAATATTAGTTAAGTATGTATAAAACTTATTGACTGTTCCCTTATTCTAAATAAACCTACAAAAATGATATCATACATTACAAGAGATGAAAAGCATCGCCAATTGCCATAATATGTTAAATTAATATATAATTATGAGAAATTAGATACAGTTCAGTTCCTAAAGCAGGCAAACTTAAGTTATGATTCGGTTGCAGCTGGTGGTGCAAATCTTATAACAGACGTATGACACACCACTGGTAATTCCTCAAGTTCTGGCAGCGGAATTAATTTTCGTTTCCGGGGTGGTAAAGATGAAGGTGCAAATGTGCACTGAAGACTCGTGGGTGGCGCTATGGAAGGCGCAGGGAGCGAAGTTTTTGGCTCGGGAGCGGGCACCGTTACGGGGCTCTGGGGCGAGGGTGGCGAGCTTGGCGGCGTCGGCGGAAGCTGCTGCATCGCTGCCTCTACCAAGTCACACATAACGTTCCCGTTGACGACGAGCGGAGTTGCTGGTTGAAGTGTCGACGCTCTCGGTGTATCAGTCCCATGTTCTTTATAAATGTGAGCATCCATTTGCTTTTTGGTATTAAAAGTGCCATCACACACTGTGCATCGATAACAGCGCTCGCCGAAGTGTTGTGTGCGATGAAGCTTCAAAACATGGTTATATCCAAAGTCTCGAAGACAGATTTCACAGGTATATGGCCGTTCTCCTGTGTGAGTACGTGAATGTACTTTCAGTTGCTTAGAACAAGTGAAACCCTTTCCACAGCCGGGTGCGGGACAACGGTATGGCTTTTCTCCTGTGTGGGTTCGTAGATGGATCACCAATTGTCCGGATTGTATAAAGGTTTTATGACAGTGTGGGCACGCATGCGGACGTTCTCCTGTGTGGATCCGAGCATGTCGATGAAGTTTACCGGAATGCTCGAAAGCGGCATCGCAAACGCCACATCTGTATGGGCGTTCTTTTGTGTGTATACGGCGATGAACTTGCAGGTTCTCTTTGACGCTGAACATTTTGTGGCAATACTCGCACTCGAAGGGTCGCTCACCAGTGTGGGTCCTGTAATGGCGCACCAGACGAGCAGGGACGGCGAAAGTCTTGTGACAGACGTCGCATCGATGTGCATCAGCATTCGCACGATGGGATCGTGCATGAGCTGTGAGCGCACTGCGCGTAGACAGTGTCAATCCGCATTCACCGCATTGATGAACACGCTCCTCATCACCTGCAGAACGATATTGTTTTACTTGATATGTGGGTTGTGGTTCCATTATGACACCGAACTAGTCTATTGTAATTAATGGGGCAACTGTTAAGCGCGACGACCGTTCTCAGTACGCTGTCTGTTGCGTATGGCATGCAGCGTTCAGGAATATCAGGATGCACCGACATAATACGGCCACAAGGGGAAGTACGCGGGTAGAGGGGAGCGGAGTGTAAGCCGAGTGAATGTCCTCTGATAGCACGTGGAGGCCTGCACCGCGGCGATATCGTGTCGAAACCGCGGTGCAGGCCTCCACGTGTCTGGGCCGCCGACCCCAGCGCCCGCACAATAATGAATTCCCCCTCTAACACCGCGCCCTACCTCACCCTTCTCCGTGACATATATATATTATTTTATGGCAGTCAAAGCGTAAAAAACATTATTTTATCATATTCCGTTGCAATTTCTTGTTAAATGTGAGACAATATATATATAGTCACTAGTTATATTTTTATAGATCCACAAATTGTATATATATATGTATTTACCTATATTTTTAGTGAAGCTTATTTACATACATAATACCAACATAGGTATTTAGTTTGTTGATATTTATAAATATACTAAACGACTGGTATATTTTAATCTATTATACTCGGAAACGCAAACAAAAAAATATTATTGAATCGATAAAAAAAATGTTTAAACATTTACGCCATTATCAAAAAGTCAAATCTGTAGATACAAGTCGGTTTATATTGCATGCCATTTAAGTTCGTACATAGGAAAAATATTTGTACAAAGCAGCAATACGGGTAATAGGTATTTCTGCTGTATTTACCAAGTTAATTTCAATTTATCTCAAATATACAAAATAAATGAATAATAATAAATAAATATTATATTCATAATGATTTTGTAACTGACACCACTGAACATCAAGGAAAAAATAATCTTACCTATCATGTCGAATGATGATGATCTAAGTATCAAGATTGGTACAATGGCGTCAGTGTTGATGTAGGTTGCGCACAAGGTAGGTTCCGGCTCTCGGTCGCGGTAACGGAGACGCGCGCTCGAGCGGCTGCCGAGGAACGAATGCGTCGCGTCGTCGCCGCGCGCTGGAGCCAGCGAGCGCTCACCAAAGCGATTACGACTGGCAGAAATCTTGGCGTTGAATCACACGCGAAAGCGGACAACAGAACTGCACCACTAACATACTGCTTTTAACGCTCGCTCCTATAATTTAACACTGAGTGTCCTTCCCTAATAATGCATAACACTAACTATTAACCAAGCACTTAGCTATGCTTGTCTAGTATATTAAGCTTTATTTCGAAGAACTAAATAAGAAACCTAATATTATTTACATGTTAAGTACCTACCTTCTTTCTTTTAGTACTTGCATAACGTAATACAAGATATGGCAACGATATTTACTCGTATAGCAATTTATAGCTTAACAGTGTGCAACATTTGTTCATTTGCCTACCATGACTACCTACATAAATGTTTGCCTAAAATTATTACAAAATACGGAGATAAAAGTCAAAAATATTTAATTTTTAATTACCTAGCTTAGAGCTTAGAAGTTTTGATAATTGTTACTTATTTTCTTATAATGGAATATAACGTTAGACACAATTAACTACACGTTTTGCGCGCTTAGGTACCTACGCAAGTAAAATTACATGCTTACTTATTTCATATTAGATTTTTTATGAATAGAATGACAAGGTTTGTCGAAGTTGCGAATTCACACATTCAAGTACTCACATGACTTAAATAAACTTAACCTACTGATTATTTCTATTTAATCACTTAAATGTTACTTTGTAATTACAACTTTAAAGTTAAGATAAGTCTATTATTATAAATAAGTTCTTAACATGAAATTATGACCTCAGAATTTGTAATAATTAGACTTCTAAAATCAGATAAGGCAGGCTGAGTAAGTTGTATATTTATATAAAATACTGAATATACATTATAAATTAGACTAATTTAATACTTATTTATGTAAATTAAATACATAGATTCAATCTTTAAGGTGAAGCTATCAGTAGTAAACCCAAATGTGCAAGTTTTGCATTGCTAAATTATTCTTATTTATATACTTAGATGATAACTACCAACGTACATTATTTAGATAAAAATATAAAATGTATTATTATTATCTAAACGTATACCATACGATAGTAGACGGCGCGCGCTTGTTGAAGGTTGGTTGGAATGTCCGACCCGTGCGGGGCGGGAGCGGTGAGTGGAGGGGGGGCCACGTGGAGGCCAACCGTGGTTTCGAACGCGCGTGTGAACTCATGGCGCAGTGCGCGTGCGTACCACAACACAACCTGCCCCTTCCCAATCTATTCCTCGCTTTGTGTATCTGTCTATCTGTAGGACAATATAATATTGTTAGAGCTAGGTGCTTTGTTTGCTTGAACACCTCACTATTTCATTGGAGGTTTTAAATCTTCTTTATGATATAAATATACACGATTAGTATAAGTAATTGAATAATCATAATCGTTAAAATATCTGTGTTGTAGGTATTGGACTAAGTATGTTTATCTTACAACTAACTAACCTAATTAAATAGAAAACATCGACGCTGTATTATATTATCCGACTGCGCAAAAAAAGGGCTTTAATTTTAACAATCTATGTATGAATGAATGTTCATTTGTTCCCTCGTATCGTGTCCCAAATACTTATCACATTTTAACAAAATATAAAATGATTATAAACAAGTCTTAGCTCTACACGTGTTATAATAATATATACATATTTATAACGTTACAATAAAATCAATATGTTAAATTTTAACATTTGAATTCACACCAATAATATAAACAAAAACATCTTTTGAGACTGAATCACTACGTTCAGGTTAACGTCAACGTCAAATGATAGGGCTTATTGAGCGCATTCTAAATATTATGTATAATTTCTGAAACAATAAAATTAGGGTGTTACTGTCACTGCTACGACCGTGTATACATAAATACGTACAACACTAAGAATTTCTTCGGAATTCGATGTTTAAAGTCTTTTTTCTTTAATAATAAAGCTATGGCTATGGCGTAATAAAGTTTTGGATGTAGATTATAGATATTAGGTAGCTGTGACACCAAACTGCACCCCCCGATGTTGTTATCATCAGTTCTGAATTGCTATAGAAGCAAATTTAAAGAGGTATTCACGGCGAAACGTGGCATTGTGAAAAAAATATGCAGGTTTTAGTTTTCCAACCTACAATCTCAGTAATTAAAAGCACTGAGCTGGGCATAGCTACTTAATTAAGTTCTATTTAGTTTTACTAGCTTGGTAAGTATATATTACATTATTTATTATTATTATTTAACTTAAAAATCTTCATATTATGCTATTACGAAAATTAGTTAATCTGAATTATTTTATTAATTTCATTAATATGTCTGTTCTTGACTAATAGGACTTCATAATAAATAATGATTATTATCTTTATACTTGCGACGCGGTATGGAGGTACCTACGTCCTACATATTAAAATTAATATTCCGCATTTAAACTCTTTTATTTGAGCCTCAAAGCAGCTAAAAACAGCTTGCACTTTATAAATACCTATTATACGGGAATTAAACGGTTTAAAAATGTCAAAAATGCCATAAATTGCCAAGTTTATTATAAACTCTATGTTATTGTATACAACATGAATTACAGAAATTAATATTGTATTATAGTTATGCAAAAAAATATAACTAGTTAAATTATATGCATATACAAACCTAAAGGCACTAAAACTAGTTGTTTTCTTCGGTCCCAAAACACGACCTCGTGACACTTATTATCTTTGCAAACCTATAACCAATTTCGTGCATATTGGAAGTTAAAGTATTCCCATGAACTATTTATTTGCTTATAAAGTTTTATGAATGTCAAATCAAGCGGACGCAACTCATTTTCGAAAAATAAATAGGTAATTACATACAGTAACCCCAATTTCTGCTTCACAAATAGGTTTCGCTGAGAATTAGAGTTAAGCTCTTATTCATTGACGAACCTTTTCATGTTTTTTTGAGTAAACTGAAAACTGTTTTGATGTCTTTATAATTATGTATTATCTATCCTAAGTTAAGGCTCTACAAGTGTGTAGTGTAATATTCAGAGTATTCAAATCATTGAGAATAATTTTTGTTTTTTAAAGTATGTATATTATTTAAAAAAAAAATCCACAGTTTTTTATCATTTCTCTAACTTCTGGGTACCGCTAGTCATAGACAGGCGTTATTTCTTTTCGCCAGGAGAGTATTTTACTCCTTTCATTACTTTTACTTCACATTAAATAAATAAATAGATTTATTTTAATCTTACGTTGATATATAAGTACAAAAATTTTTTGTTCATGGACCTCTCATCAGTATAAAATAAGATTACATTTTTCTTCAAAATTTATATTATTAAAAAAATGCGAATAATAACACTACAAATGTATGCAAAAAAACTAGGAGAAATAAAGTTTTTTATTTTTTCATTATTTGCTTGACTAGTTATATCAAAGATGAGGATGACACGCAAAATTATAATGACCTTGTTTAATTAGAATGACGTAAAAGACAAGAAATACTTTTGTTTAATCGTTTTATTTCATAGAAAAAGCATATTTAAATGGCTTTCAGACTTTGAAATATGCTTTTTGCCCTATTTCGTAAATCAAAATATTTTGTGCGTGAGATGCGATAGAAGTTGGATAAGAAATAGAGGGCAAGTTATTTTTTCAGAGAGCAAGTTAGCTGTTAATTTTATCTTCGTAGACGAGTAATTCGACGTCAATTTCAACAACATTGCAATAGTATTCCTAGAAAACGTGTTGATGTTTTTCATGTAATTTTTTTGCTACAAACGTATTCATGTGGACATTATATTTTCACTAGAACATTTGACAATGCCACTATTTCGTTTAAAATGTTATTAACACAGGACATTTTGTACCAGTACCTAGGTACAATAAGATACAGTTAGGTAAGATTTATAACCGAGACACGTGTAGTTATCAATCTACTGTAATTATTATAACAAATTCATCATACATAATAACATATACTATAACACAACATATTTGTGGTCTATTTTAATCTGTTAATTCGTCGATTCTATATTTAATAATGTGTGAGAAGAATCTGCCATTGAATCATCACTACATAGTATAAAACAAAGTCGCTATTTTTGTCTGTTTGTCTGTATGCTTAAATCTTTAAAATTACGCAACGGATTTTGATGCGGTTTTTTGTAATAGGTAGAGTGATTCAAGAGGAAGGTTTTGGAAGGTTTATGTATAATAACATCTATTAAATAATGGAGAAATACTGTTATTTTCAGGGTTTCTAATGTGGTGTCATAAATTCTTACATTTCTTGCCGCTTACATTGCGTACGCAGGCTTAACCTTACAGGATTTATAAAAATAATGTACTAAGTATTGTACACCTTGAAAAGGTCTACAGAAAAGTCCGCGATGGTATATGTCTATCTCTTATCGATATCCCACAAAACCATTTTTTGTCATTTACTTTTTACGGCAAATAATAGCTAATTTTCGAAGCGATTTTAAGCACTAACATAGTATAAAACAAAGTCGCTATTTTTGTCTGTTTGTCTGTATGCTTAAATCTTTAAAATTACGCAACGGATTTTGATGCGGTTTTTTGTAATAGGTAGAGTGATTCAAGAGGAAGGTTTTGGAAGGTTTATGTATAATAACATCTATTAAATAATGGAGAAATACTGTTATTTTCAGGGTTTCTAATGTGGTGTCGTAAATTCTTACATTTCTTGCCGCTTACATTGCGTACGCAGGCTTAACCTTACAGGATTTATAAAAATAATGTACTAAGTATTGTACACCTTGAAAAGGTCTACAGAAAAGTCCGCGATGGTATATGTCTATCTCTTATCGATATCCCACAAAACCATTACTTTTTACGGCAAATAATAGCTAATTTTCGAAGCGATTTTAAGCACTACAGCATTATTCCTTATTTAATTAAATACCATAAATAGATTGTTGATTTAACATAGATTTATATGGCCTTTTACAGCACATAATTTCTTTGAATATTTTCGAAGATATTACAGATTTAAAAATACATTGCGTAGCGTTTGCGGCGGTACCTATCGGCTGGCAGCCGCCGACCGCAGCGCGACGCGATATGAAAAGAAGGCATACATATACATATAGGTATATGAGGCAGGTAAAGACTATGTAAATATTGACTATCAAAAAGTGATGTGGTATTTTGATAAATAAACATATTGATTTTTTTCGAATTTTGCACCCGTGCGAAGCCGGGGCGGGTCGCTAGTCTAAAATAAAATTCATTATTATAACATAATAAATTAAAGAACAATACATATTAGGCTAACCTGGAATAATACATTAACTTCCTAAGCAGTATACGGAACCAACCCTATATTGCAAATAAACTAACAAATACACCCAACATAAATGTATAAAAAAAAGCAGTATACGGAATTCCTGTAACAAATTCTATGTTTATCAATCTGAACTTTCGAGTTACTTATGCATTTTTTGCATTTTTAAATAATTTTATTTCTTATCCATAAAAGATATTTTTACGTAAAATGAATTTAAAACAGAGAGTGAGGTTAAGAGGGTGCGCGGAGGTAGGCAAGCGGTGCGGCGCGCGGGGCGAAGTGTCGACACGCGCTGCACGGTCGTCGAACGTTCGAAACCGCAGTGCGTGAGGCCCGCGGCTCGTGCGGTGCGCCCGATTCAACCTTCCTCAATGCGACCGCAGCTGACCCGCGCCGTTACAGCCCGCTCACCTCCTGGCTCGCCCCTCTCTTCTCTGTATCCGCGTCGTTTCAATGTGGGCTTTGAATTTTGCTGAATTTAATTTGCTTTGGCGTGAATTTGTCCTAAAGACTTAGATAGTAAGCAGACATTTTTCGAATATAACTACCTATTGATGGCGTGTAAAAACAGTCGGAACATGAAACTATACGTATAACTCTCTAGTTATTTGGTAGGTACTATATTATAATATATAGGTTATGCCTACATTAGTAGTTTCCTAATTACTTAAACTTATCTTACATACCAAAAAAATATTTGTTAGTAGGTAGGTACCTTAGTAGCTTTGATTAGGCATGTACGAGTATAAGATTAGTAGTAATTAGTAGGTAGTAGGTACCTTTTTTTTATGTGAAAGTAATGAGACGAACGAGACGCTCTCCTGATGGTAAGACATAACGCCTGTCCATGACCATTGCAGCGATACACAGAACTTTGAAAGGCCAGGGCGTCACTGCTTTGGCGCTCATTACTTTGAGACTTTCGATGGTTAGTCTCAACAGCCCAGTAATTACCTATATGTACTGAACTTTATTTCAGTTCATGATGTCAAATGATTTTGATTTGGTTCCCGCTCAGGCACAGACTAAAGCCTTTTTCCTGACATTTTAGGGTTCACGCCAACCACGTTAAATCGCTAACTGTCCAAAGAGCTAGCAAGAGAGATATAATTTATAACACACACAGCGCACAGACAGCTTTTCTAACATCATAGAAGTAGATAATCAGAGCAATATAATTAACAACTTACTCAAAACTGAATAGTTAAATTAAAAAACTACATTTCATAATATATTTTAGTTTTGTTTTTTGTAGGTAGTAGGTGAAAAATCTGGTAGGTATAGCCCGGTCGGGCATCTTCGTCATATAAGACCTAGTTGTTGAAAATTATGGAACTAAGTCCTCTGCAGCAGTGTAAAAAGTATTAATAACCTTTTTTTACAAGTCTTTTTTTTTAAATGGTTGACAGGCTAGGTGTTTGTCCACAACTCACCTGATGTTAAGAGACGGTGTGGTCGAAAATGGTAAAGCACACCTAGCCTGGAATGCAACTGGCTCTCAAGTGAGGCCGCCGGAACACACCGTTAAATGCTTGGCAGCAGATTTTCAACTTGAGGGTTGTAGCTAGCCAGCCGAGTACTAGAAAGTACCCTACCATCATGCTATGCTTTCCTCACGATGTTTTCCTTCACCGGCAGCTCAAGCTCATTGTTGGGGTTTGAACCCACGCCCTTCGGCATGCGAACCGACCGCGCTAACCACTGAGCTATCATCGCTATAGTCTACGCTGAAAGTCGCAAATCAAAATCGGCATATTTTGGTGTTCATGCAAAAGTCAAAAATTAATTTAACGTTTGAAATACGGACGCCCCTAGCAATACAAGCGCACACGCTCGTGTTGTAAGGACTCCGTGGCACTTGCCTACACACATCATCATGTTGTAGTAGCCCTCATTGGTGTAACGCTCCATGTCAACACAGCACTAACAATAGCAACAATAACAAGGTAACGAAAAAGGATAACAAATCGTAAGTAATGCAACCGGATATTTTGGAGCTTCCGAACCACACGTTTCGACCCGATAACCTGTGACCGATTACTAAATCTAAAACCTAGAAATTAAAGAATATTTTTCTAAATCGTACATCCATCTCGTTTCCTCCAAAAACGCCGATATTTTGCGGCTTTCTTTCAATTCGCGGCAAACACTTTGACATCGCCGCCTGCTCCGCTGCAAAGTGCTGACAAAGTTCACCTAGTGTAAAAAGCCGCTGTGTACGTGTGCATGTAGGGTCAGAGCCTACACAGTCCAGCTGATTGCGGTATAGGTTAAATAATAGTTAGTACTTATGCAACCGATTTTTTTCTGAAATTTTTGAACTTCTGTTACTCGAAAACTATTAGGTATTTTTAAAAACGGTAAGAGTAAAGTTGTTCAGATACTTATTTTCGGCTTCCTACATAGCAAGCCAAATAACCCGGTATATGAAGTTAAAAGAATTTATTATAATATAGAAATTATACAAATTTTATTGACATAGGTCATAGATGTAAGTAAAAAAGGGGAGATTGTGTACTAGCTTCTCAAAAGTGGAAGGCTCAAATTAGGTGCAATTAGGTTCACATATCACCAGCGTTGGATTTCGTACTATAATTATAGTATTTGTACTACTATTTCATGCTCCGTACTAGATAGTATCCATATCTAAGGATAGTACGGAAAAATACTACTATTTCGTTACTTCGCTTATATAAGACCAAAATAGGTAAATATGACACCCGTTTAAAGCCAAACCATTGAGTTGTGTTGTGGTAAGCTGTCAAAAAATACTTCTTCTTCATCTTTTTTGATTTTGACTTTGCATTTTGTGTATTTAAATTATGAAACTTGAAAGTGTAACTTGACACTGGCAAATGCTTGGGGTGTGACGCCAAAATCTAAGAAAAAAAAATGCAGCAAAAGTGGCAACTGTACCGATTTTATTCTTTCGTATACTCGCAGTTTAGAAGAGATGTTTTGAACAGGAGTAAATTTAGTATAAACATGTTGATTCTAACTATCTATTTTATTGATTAATACCTGTTTTTTTAAACAATGTAAGATAAAAAAAAGTGTACTATCGGCGTACTACTATTTTGATGGTCTTGTACTATATTTTTCAACGTACCCGAATCCAACCCTGATCACATACTTCAATACTTCAATAGTCAGTCATAGTCGGACCACCGTTTGTGTTTTACGTGCTTGCTACGACGTACGTACTTCTGTGTGTTTTTTACGACGTAATTTTTTGACTAATAAACTACAGCATTTTACAGCAATGCCGTCGTGCTCGTTCATTAGATGTATCAATAGTTCCAGAACAAAAAACAAAGTCCAAGGCATCACTCTTCACTCATAAGTACACCAAAAATTAAAATTTTCTTTCAACTTCTTTATTTCGCCATTTGTAGACAGGGAAAGATATATACGGTACATCAGGGCGTAAAAAGAGATAGTACTATCGTGAATACCCGGTGAACTCCCGAACGTGTATTCGCTGTTTATTGTGGGATCGTACTAGCGACTAATATTGTTGTCCCGGTCGTACTACAGTCTTAGGTACATCTTTCTATCTTTGTTGTTTGTTATATCAAGCACTTTATGAATAAAAATTTTATTACATTTCCAATTTTTATTCATATAGTGCCGAATCATCGTGTGTGTGGGAAAGTGATATAATGTGGTGAAACATGACCTATTTGTGTTGTTTCCAAAACTCCATCGAAGTTTATAATAAAGTCGGTACTACTTTACTAAAGCATGACTAGATATAATTAGATAGAACGACACGGGCTGGACTTGACAAAGACTGAACTTTGACTGTATCTTTAGCCTGTCCGATGGGGCAAATTAAAAAAAAAACTTGTCAGTTCTGTTGTCAATTTTTTTTTTTAATAATTTGCCCTTTCGGGCAGGCTAAAGCTATAGAGCCATACTGCCTTGTCTTAAGTGTTATTTCTGCTGTATCTTAGCTATAGTTATCGTCAAAGTCGTCTTTGTCAAGTCCAGTTCGTGTCAGTTAATTCCAGTCATGCCTTAGTAAAGTAGTGGCAACTTTACTACAAAGCTACGATGGAGTTTTGGAAGCAACACGAAAACTCATGTTTCACCACATTATATCATTTTCCCACAATCGCGCTTGTAATTCGGCACTTTATGAATAAAACACCACCATTTTTATGCATAAACACTCGACAAAACACTAGTTTTGGAAAAAAATACAACGGAGCGACACGACTCTTCCCGCGTTCCCGCCAAAAACCTTCTGTTGTCAAAGTTAATCAAATTTGGCAAATGTATTTGTATACTTTTTTGTTTTACATGGCAAAGGCATATTCAGCCGACCTCATGGCGTCATAACTAAAAAAAGTTTGAAAACGTATTAGAATTAAACTACCGCATAGAAAGCCAAATATTTCAAATTAGTTTCATAAAATAAAGTTTACTATCAGTAAAAAATATAAAATAAATACAAAACAAAACTTTGCATACCGAATTAGTTTCATAAAATAAAGTTTACTATCAGTAAAAAATATAAATAAATACAAAAAAATAACTTTACACATCGAAATTTATGAATAAAACACCACCATTTTTACGAGGCAGTGTGACTTTACAGCTTAAGCCTGCCCATTAGGACAAATTAAATTACAAAAAAAAAGTTATTGTCAAAGACGTCAATGTATTTTTAAGATGGAAAAGTAAAATTTTAAATTTATTTAATGTAAAAGTAAATAGAGCATAAGTGATTAAGGCCCTAATTTCAAATTTTGTGTCAGTAACACTATGGGTGGTGGTGATTTGGTAAGTTTTGGTAATACATTTCTTATGTAGGAATCCTCTAATACCCTGAAGAATCGCTTGCTTCTGATGTGATTTGAAACTAATAGAAGCTTCAAGTTTTTAGAATATAGCCTTAAAACGCACAGAAAGGAGCATAGGAATATAGGTAAGTAATGTTACTAGTCACATTATATGTATTTATATTTCTATGTTCAAGACTGTCAGATGGGATTGGTGAGTGTCATAAATGTGTTGCTTTTACACACATGCAAGTCCCAGGAAAAGTTGCTGCTGGAATGAATGAAGATACTCCTCATTATTTTACTTCTAGGTTTTAGACTTGATAGGTACTTCCTAACCACTAAAAGGTTATAGCAATAGTGTGGAGTGGTATAGTTCATTCTATGATATTTTTTTATCATTATCATATATTCTTGCATGCTTTAACAACTGTTTGATATGAGAACATTCTTGGAAGTGTTTGCAAATAATAATGTTAAATTTCTTTAATGTGTAATCACAGACTCAAGGTCACAGATCCCTGTCTGTGGATCATATTAATATATATTTTTTTTTAAATATGTGTATCAATAAATCATTAGGATTGTTCTGAATTTTTTAGTTCAGTTTTATTCATTTGTGTAATATTGTATTACCTCTGTTTAATTTCAGAATACTAAAAAATCATGGCATCCAAATACTATGAAAAACCAAGAGCGTGTGTGGAAAGCAGAACAGGCTGCTGCGGAGGAAAAAAAGCGAATATTGGAGTTGCAACGGGAACGTGATGAAGAAAGGGACCGCACTCAGTTGAAAGACATGGCCCAAAGAAACTTTGGTGGCCTTAGCAGCGGTGCTAGCGACAATCGATTGCATTGGATGTATGATGTATGTGAGCATTAAGATGATTGGTTATAATGTCTACTAAAAGACGAAGGTGCTAGCATTGCAACTTTAGTAATCTTAAAGATTAGAAATACATTTTTATCATGTTTGCAGTCATCTTTCTTATCCCACAGGTTTTGTTGTTCTTTTTTAGTGTAATGGTGCAGTAGCAATAAAAAATGGTTTGCAAAGAGGTACAATATCATTATTTACATGTTTCCTTGTGCCTTTCTCACCAAGAAATCAGATGCTTCATACATAAATGTCAACTGTACTCTACAATATTTAAAGAACATTATTTTTTTTTGAGTCTGTGTTTGTGTATGTCCCTTAACTGAAATTATGCCTTAAATAACAGTAAAACCTATTGTGGTCAATAATAAAACCTACAAACAGGTCCACTTACTCAAAGGTATTTTTTTTGTGCTGTCTTTTGCAGAAACCTGATAAACATGTTCAACAAGAAGACTATTTGCTAGGGAAGGCTATTGGTAAAAATGAAGATGCTGAGCAAGCCCAAAATGGTATCCCAGCCTTGTCTCGTAGAGTGGTAGGATCCAGCATGACAACAAGTGTAGATGATACACAAGTGGACTTGGCTCGCAAACTAAGAGAAGATCCATTACTATTAGTCAAAGAACGGGAACGGGCAGCACGAGCAGCCTTGTTGAACAACCCATTGCAAAGGAAGAAGCTTACTGAGTTATTGAGAAAGGAACAAGTAAGGATTTGTTATTGGTAAAAATACAGATGTGTATCCCGCATGCAATCTATCCAGGCTAGGTGTGCTTTACCATCTTCGACCACACCTTCACTTAACATCAGGTGAGCTGTGGTCAAACAACAAGCCTGTCAACCATAAAAAAAAAAATCTCTTTATCAAATTTCAACAGATTGTTCAAGTAATAATTCTTGAAAAAAAATTTTAATTCTAATATGTTATTTTTATTCTATTAATACTATACCTTTGGTTATAGGATCAAAAAGAACAAATAAGTAAATCTAAGAAAAAAAGTAAGAAGAAAGAAAAAGACCTGGACCATGCCCTAGCAGAGAAACTCAATGCACTAGCAGGTAACAAGGGAATAAATTTGACCAGTCTTTTAAATTCAGATGACTCGTCTGATATATCAGAAGATAATAAAAAGGCAAAGAAAAAAAAGAAGAAGGAAAAACACAAAAAGAAGAAATCCAAAAAAGATCGGCAATCACCAGACTCAGACATTGAGTCTTCTGATGATGATACTAGTAAAAACAAAAGCAAATATTTATCTAGGAGTGATAAGGATCAAATACCAAAAAAAGCAGATAAACATTATCAGGAATCCAGAAAACGTCGCAGTGATAATGCTGCTGAACATGATGAGCAATACACCAGAAAGAAAACCAAACAGGATTCAAAAAGGTATCAAAGCCCTAAGAGCGAAAGTTTTACACAAAATAAGGAGCCAAAGGAAGAGCATAAACAATTTAGGTCTGATGATGACAGAAGAGGTAGGAATGCTATCAGAGATAAACAGGTGTACATGAATGATAAAAAAGACAGTAACGCAAAAGCACAGTCTCCAAGATTCCAAAGAGATGTATCACCAAGATCGTCACCGCGGAGAGACACCCATAGAAGAGAGTATTCTCCAAAGCGAAAGTACGATGATAAGAAGATTAGGAAGCCAGGTTTAAGCGAAGAAGAAAAGGCAGCGCGGCTGGCAGAAATGGTGGCAGCGGGAGCAGAGCGGGAGGTGGAGCGTGGGGAACGCGTGGCGCGGCAGCGAGCTGAGGACAAAGAAGCGGCTTCACGAGCGCCTCGCCATTCACGCCACGAGGCGCGAGCGTTGCCCGATTCTCTCGAGAGCCGTATCCGTTCCAATAGACACTATATCCAGCGTGATCGCTTACACATGAATGAACACTTCGCTAGGCGGTGATGACTAGTACCTAAGCTTCTAGTGACTAAGCAAAACATATAGCTACTGTATTGAGAAGAATAATATGAAAATAAATAAAAAAATTCATAAATAACATATTTTATTTTAATTTCTCTTACAGACGCTAAAATACATTCTTTCTGTGAGTATAATTACTTTTAACTTAGGCATTAATAAATAAGCATATATACTAAAGTTCCGAACTTCCGAGTTATAAGTTACAACAAGTGATGAAGTCAATCCAAGGGAATTTTCTCTCTGACAATCTGAAACACAAAATACAAATATTAATAGAGTTATTTTTATCGTTATTTAGTCTTGTGAGTGGTGTTGAACCCGAAGCAGTTGGGTCTAAAAATGTTGCAGTCCGCAACATTATTTGTAGGTTAGTTTAGATCTTTCAACTAGAATCTAGATTCGTTCTATTGCATATGTTCGCAATCCTACTGATAATAAAATAAGTATTATCAGGATCAGTTTCACCGTAAAACGAGAAATAAATACATTGAAGCACATTTTAGTTGACAGCGCCATCTAGTCCCAAACTAAACAATGCTTGGTATTATAAAGAACCATATAATTTATAATAAGATATACTTATATATACATTTGCATATTTATTACTTTTGTGTCACTACATACCTATGTTTAGAGCACCCAGACAGAACAAACATCTGTATGTTCGTCACAAAACAAACACAGTTATAAAATATTAGTGTAGACTGTAGACTGATACCTACTAGGTACCACTGGTCAGATTACATTACGAGAACTGTTTGAAAGTCTGCCAGAAGTTTGATTGCATTCGCTGACAACGGATGTGAGAAACGACATCTCGATAGTGTCGACCCGCGGCGGTACCTCGGCACACATCCCAGCGTAGATAGGGTCGGTGTCCCAGGGTCCACGCTCGGGAAGCGGCAGCGCGCGGCGGCGCAGTTCAGCCACCAACTCGGGCACGTCCATGATGGGGATGGGGTCGAGCGCGCGCGCCAGCCCCGCCAGGTACTCCGTGTAGTGCGGCCTGCAACAAGGCGCGCCGTCACACACCTCATGCAGCGCGCGCCGGTACACGCCTTCCAGTGAGCCGTAGGGGCGTGGCGGCAGCCGAAGCGCCGCGCGCCGCACCAGCGTCTCCAAGTCGTCCACGGCCAGAAGCGGCAGCGGGTCCACGCCGCGCGCGCGCACCAGCCGCGACAGGTACTCCAAGTAGTGGTTCCTGCAACACATGCCGCGCTCACCGCTTCCATCGCGTCGCCGCGTCACCACGCGACCACTCTCCTTCTCATATTTTTGGTGTCAAAAGTGGCCACATTGCAGTCACGAAGATGATGCCCGCCAAACTGATATCGCACAAATCCCATCACATTGTTAGACAATGTACATAAGGCGTAGGGTAATATTGGTATCGTACTTGCAAAGTCCGGCGTAGTTGGGCGGCGCCTCGCTGCCGCATAAACCGTCGACAAGGCCACCTGGCGTCTCACGTTGCAGCTGGATGGGGCAGCGACCCGTGCTGCCTTCTGGGGCTTGCGTCTCGTATGACACATTGTTCATCTACGGTAACGAGACAGACATTTCTCATCGGTATAGCAACATACGGAAAAGTAAAATACGAGAGCTTTTTTATCTTAAAAGTTTAGTAAAGAAATGACATGTTATGTGATGTATTTACGCTTGTCGCTCTGATTAGATGTAGGTATGGGGTATACCTACATCTAAATCTGTCCAGGCTCTTAAAAGTTAAAGTGCCATAAAATCGCTTAATAATATATAAGTAGGTACATGAACCATATAAAACATTACACTCCTTTTTTTGGGCAGACGTGTACCTACCTAATAAAAATTTCACTAAATAAAATTGTGGAAAACTGCTACTATACTGATTTTTCATAACGACGTTGGTATAGTGAGTAACATGTTGAAATGTCGAAGTCCGATCTGTTGCAAGATGGCGACGCATAACGATGTACAGAGTCACATAATATGTCCATTTTTTCGTGGTGTGGTAAGAGTAGATAAGTATGTGTGACCTGTAAGAGTGTCTGCAGCTCGTGCGGCTCCTTGTCCCGCAGGTAGAAGAGACAGTTCCGCGGGTGGTGCGCGTGCAGGCCTAACTTAGCGCAGTACTCGCTGAGCCCGCAGCGCGCGCCCATCATGAACGGCTTGCCGCACCCGTAGCAGAACTCGAACTTGCATTGCGTGCACGTGAAGTGCATGCATCCGCCCCTGAAATCATGATTCCATCCTGGATTCGACATATCAGTGATCAAGTCACTTAACACAGGCCCTACCTACTAGAACAGTAGGGATTGCAATCCGGCGTCATTTTCAGTCCGGCCGGATACGACCGGATTCCCATCAATCCGGCCGGATCCGGTCGGATCCGGCCGGATTGATTAAATCAAGATGATTTTCGCTTTTTAGTACAAAATAAGTGAGTTAATCAAGTGTCACTGCACTTATATGTAGGTAGTTTATAAGCTTAGTCCCTAGTACTGCTCATACTACAGTATAAGATAGTAGGTACAGTAAGTAAGCTACCTGGAGAGCGAGTACTTGAACCGGCAACGTGGGCACTCGAGCCCGTTGTCGCGCAGGTGCTGCTGCACGGCGGCGGCTGCGCGCTCGGGGTCGTTGTCTTCCAGCCACACCGCGTACTGCTCACAATTCAGCCCTTCGTGGTTGCTGCTCCACTGTACAATCATGATACCATTAGAAATAGTCTTACTCGTATTACAGAATAATGCTAAAAAATCCGGATTTTCATAATGTACCTACTTACATACCTACTTACTTGTAGGTACCGTCCGTCTTAGCACTTATTGACAGTGGTCCAGAAAGTAGACACAAGTTTGCAAATGAATGCAGTGATAATCATACTACATTCGCCATTGAAACGAAACTATCTCGTAAGGAAAGTCATGTTTCGTTAAGGAAAGTCATCTTTCCTTAGCCTACTCTACCTACTGAGCTGGAAATGAGAGTTGTTCCCCAGATAAAACGCAGGTAGTGTTTATAATTATGTATATTCGTTAGTCCAGTTCTGCCGTTGCATATCGTTATTTTGTGTAATAATATGAACACGGTGTAGGCCGCGAAATGCAGCAGTAAATGTAAAAAAACTCACCGGTTTTCTACAAGAAGCGCATGTGATAGAACGGCACTCGGGACATCGGAGTTTCTTCTGCTTCGGATGTACAAAGAACCCTGAGGAACACTCTACGCACCATCTGAAGTTGGGATCGCGTGCCAATGTGCGGTCACGTAACTGGAAATAAATTAAGTAGATATTTTAAGTTTATTAGCGCGACCGGCTGCGCACTACATATTTTTTAAACGTCTGCAGCCAACTCTGTATGCTAACCTTCCTCTGGAACAGCTCGTGCACGGGCGGCTCGAGCAGCGTCTTGAGCAGTATGTCGAGGTGTGCGAAGTAGTCGAGCCAGGCGTCCTCGGGCAGCGTCTCCAGCTCGGGTAGCTTGCAGTAAGGGCACACGCAGTCCGCCACCGAGCGCTCCGTCACCTGCACCGTGAAGTACAGCCGCGCACACTCGCGGCAGCACCGGTGCGTGCACGACAGCATCGACACCATCTGGAACGTGGACACACATGTGTTTAGTAGGTTATCTACAGAGGTGCTAGCACATCAAGTTGCAAGATTTAGATACTTACAACCTAAACAATAGAAAATTGTATGGAAAGTGGGACAGCGGACTGCGGGAGTAAATCGAAACTGCTTTTTTACACACATTCGATTATCATTTACGTATCTACTGTGTAATTATTATGAATTAATATACTAGAGTCACAGATGTTAAAATTACTTTGTGTAATTGTAATACAGGCAGGGATATGTTGTGTCGTGCGCAGGTAGTGAGTACTCACCTCGTGTTCAGGCAGGTCGCGCGTGGCGCAGAGCTCGCAGTCTTGGTGCAGGTAGGCGAGTGCGGCGGGCAGATCGACGCACTCCAGAGCGGCCAACAGCGCGGCCGGCGGCGCGGCGCCGCGCCCCACCAACTCCACCGCCAGCCGCGCCTGCTCCCACGTCTCCAGCGCACCGCCAGCAAGCAGCATCCGCGCTTGGCGCTGCGACATACACAAACTCATTTTTTTATACATTAAATTTTTTCGTATTTTAGGGTTGGTTTCGTAGTAAAAGTTTTTATAATAATAAGTACCTACCTACAGTGACCTCTATGTCTCATCGATACACGTAGGTACCTACCTTATCCCGTCTAAGACACGTTGGCTGAAGACAAAGATTAAAAAGTGAAGGTGCTTTGTATTGGCATATAAAATTCAGAATTAATAACGCAAATATAGAGTATACAAATCGTGCGAAGTCGACAAAGGTCACGGACCCACCCTGATGGCTGTGAAGCTGAAATAAAAAAACCTAACTAATTGTAAAAATAAATAACAATATTTTTCGAGAATTCGGAATTAAAGAATGAGACGAAAGAATATTTAATCACACTAATATAAATTATAAATGCGAAAGTAAGGAAGTGAGTTTAAGAAATTTTTGCAACTGTAACAGGAACGAATGAACTTCGACATAGTTATTTCATCAAGAAATTTGTGCCGTTTCTTTGCGAAACTAAAAATAAATATGTCTTAAGACTAAAACAAATATAGATTACACTTTCATAACAAACAACATGCATGCTATACCTCCGGTGATCCTTCAGGCAGCTGCACGGTGGCGAGGTCAATGATCTGTCCCGACACGCGGCGCAGAGTAGGCGGCGGTGGCGGTGACGGCGGCGCTTGCGGCTCTTCCTCTTTATTATCCACTGGTCGTATCACCTGTGATTGCGAATCCTCCGAGTCACTGTCCGTCCACTCGTCCTCAGTGCGACACGTCTCCCGAAAGTAATTTCGTCTCTCCTTTGGTGGGGAGGGCTGCGGTGGCGTGTCTTGTTTCTGATTCTGGTCTGACTTCGTGGGCGGCGGAGGCGCCGGCTTCTTTTTCGTTAGTGTCGCGGTCGAAGTTGACGGCTTTACGTCAATTGTCACCGGTTTCTGTAACTTCACAGGAGCCGTATCGTTGAATATTTTAGATTGCAATTGCTTTACGTGCCCGCTTTGCACGTTGCCGAAATGCGCTTTCGGGGGCGCGGGTGCAGGGTAGTGCTTTACCGAAGCGCGACGCACCGGCACT
Source organism: Biston betularia (assembly GCA_905404145.2). NCBI lineage: Eukaryota > Metazoa > Arthropoda > Insecta > Lepidoptera > Geometridae > Biston > Biston betularia. Next base: position 5,234,504 of record FR989863.1, read on the forward strand.
TTGGACACTATTAGTTTTGGAGCTAGTTTGTCTACTTTTGCTTTTATGTTTGCCGTTGTCCTTATAGGTTTCGGTATGTTAGATTTTACAGTCACAGTTTTTGTTGTAGTATTATCATTTTTAGGTGGGGTTTCTATTACTTTTTCGACGCTGTTACGTGGCGTGTTGTTTTCACTAAGAATGGGCATAAGAGGCTCATTATCTGTGTCTGGAGCTGGTACGGGATCTTCAATTTTAATTTCAATAGTTTCCATAACTGTTTCTGTTTTTATAGAATGTGGAGTATCGTCAAAGTCGTCATTTTGACTTGATTCTGAATCATTTGTCGAGGAAAAAGATTTCGAGTTATTTGTTTCATTGATTAATTCTTCACTATTAGCTATTTCAGCTTCTGTTGTTTCAGCTTGTCGATTTTCTTCTTCAGATGTGTCAGATATTTCTATAGTTTCTATTATAGCGTTAAATGTTGGGTCTATACGCTCTGAAATTAAGAGTTTTGTGGGCGTAACTATTTTTAATGTCAACTCATTGATTGCATGCTTAGTGAGCAAAATTTTAGGTTCAATAATTTCAGTTGCAGGAGGAATTTCCGGTACTACCTCAGCTATCACAGATTGAACAGGTTCATAATGATTGACTTCATCTACAATGTTAATATGGTTGTCAAGTTCTTCATATATTTCATCGAATGAATTCACGGTCACAAATAGTTTATTATTATTCGAATCCTGTTTTTTAGACGATTTTAATTTAGATCTTTCTTTTTCATTCAAAGATTCAACGATGGGTTTCTTTATTTCTACAACTAATGTATGCTCTTCTTGTAAACTACGCGCTATGGAATCCAATATCTCAATGTTGGCATGTTTTACATCTGCAATCTGATTGTCTAAATTGTCTAACGCTTCTTCAAACTGTTCGTTATCTTCAGAACTTGTTCTGTTAGGGAATGTAGTAATATTTTTAGAATGTTCTTCAATTTCTCCTTCGTGTTCTTCTTCGCTTGACATGTCTTTTTCGTCCGATGACATGTTGTCAGTCTCTTCTGTGTCGCTGTAACTTGATTCTTCTCTCTCGTCGTTTGAACTAGATTCATGTTCACTTTGCGATGTCTGCGCATGCCCTTCGTCGAGGGAAGTTATATCAGAATTGATTTCGTCTTTCATTTGTTGAATCAATCTTTGAGTGTTATCAACAATGTCATTCAGATTACTCGATTTTTCTTCAGTTTGTTTTATATGATGTAGTTGTAACAGTAGCGGTGGTGATTTTATTTCATTTCTTTGATTTTCTATACTAGCCGACACAGTTGATTTATGATTGTTTTTATTTTCTGATTCGTTTCCAGGCTCAATAAATTTTTGATCTTTAGACTTTATAATTTTAATTTTAGCTTTTTTAGGTTCAAGTTTATTGTGACTAACTTGAGGTGATTTTAGGTTATTTACTTTAGCGCCGTCTTTTTGATTTTCGCGTCCAAGTGGTTCAATTCGTATGTGTTTTTTACCTAAATTTTCGTTGATCTCTGTGCCGCTTCGCATCTCATCGTCCCTTCGCGAATAATCATGATCCATTTCGACAGTTCTAGTTGTCTCCGACGAGCCGATGTTCGGGAGCGGGCTTGCTCTAGTTAAAGCATTATAGGCGTCGATGAAATCGTTCTCAGACTGGATCAGATCGTTAGACGGTCCGTTGGGAAGATCGAGGTAGGCCTTTTCTTGTGGTAGTAGCTCCCGTAAGAGGGTGCCGTCTCCCGCGGCGAGTAAGGAGCGAAGCGCGCGCGCCGCTTCTTCTGCGGTGAGAGGCGGCGGCTCGCCCCATGAGTCGCGGCAGCCGTCCAGCTCAGTATCCCGCGCCAGCGGTGGTGACGGACCCCACTCCTCGTACGGCTTCGGTGGATCGAACTCGTCCGAGCTGTAGTATTCCGCTGAAAGGTAAACGCGAACGTTATGCGGACGACGGGCTGCGGCGGCGAGTCAAGGTAAACGGGTGTGTAGGTTACCGCGCGCGCGGGGAGCGGCCGCGTCGTCGTCCGCGCCCGCCGGCGAGCCCCACACGCGTCCACGTACGCGACTTGCCGAGCTCACGCGACCCGCCTGGCCCTGCAATCAAACCAATCTTTAATCTATGTATTATATTCTACAAACGGGATCTGTTCACGAAGAAACGGTAATTCAATCAAAAAACAGTATACATAATTATATTTGGAAGTAGGCATTTTGCTTTAACACTTCACTATTACGAAGTACACAAGCCGAAGAGTTTAAAAAATCTATAACCCGACTGGGAATAAAATAGCTATAATTAAAAGAAAAAAAAAACTTTTAACGTTATTTCTAATTAAATTTAAACATATATGTAACTTCAATATATTTTTGTAATCCACTATTAATTTCCTTTATTTAGATACCCTACTTGATAGGTTTGGTATTTTTTTTTAAATTAACGTATAAGTACTATTTCGCGTATAAGTAATATTAAAAGATTGTTTTTTTAACAAATAAATGTGGATCACGATGTCTAATAACGTACCCACCTGTGAACATTTGCGATTTGGCGTACTGCAGTTTACCTGTCTCCGGAGCGCGTCGACGCACTCGGTGACGGCAGGCCACACGGCGCCGCGGTGCCGGGCGAGCGCGGCGCGCGCCTCGCGCTCCGAGAGCGGCGCGTGCGGGGCGAGGCGCGCGGCGGCGCCGCGTACGGCGCCCGCGAGCCCGCCCCACCGCGTCCGCAGCCACTCCAGCGGCGCCTCAGGACTCGCGCCCAACGCCACTTGGACCTGCCACAGAACACTCCTTGTGAACTCGATATTTGTACGATCATTTTCTTGAATAGTGTGCGACTGTGCGTGTGTGCGTGGTAGACTATGGCCTCACTCTTCTCACAATGAGAAGTGGCCCACGCCCAGCAGTGGGACAGTTCATAAAAACAGTGCTGATTCGGGAGCCCTTTATGGATAAATTTGGTTCATCATCATCGTCAGGAGTTTATTTAGACTAGTTGCAGGGCATAAACTTTCTCCCTCTTTCGTGCCAATTTGCCCTAGCGAGCGTCAATCCTATATAAGCGCTTGCGCAGTACTTCCCAATATAGCTTTGGTTGCTTGGCTTTAGTGGCTGTTACAACGGAATCGACGGAATAATCAACGGAAGACATTCCAACCTTCTATTCTATATAATTAAGTATGCTGAGTTGCTTTGGGACCGGTTTAAGACAAAAAGTAACGTATTGGTTATTGTTTAAAACACGCTTTAAAAACCACCAGCATAACATACCTACTAAGAAAATTTGGTTGCTTTGTGGAAATTAAAGGAAATGAATATAAATATATTATTATCTAAAATCTTTAAATTAGGAAAGATGAAACATTTGCCGTGGCCGTGGTGTAAGACATGTGGTTCACCTCGGCGGCATCGTAACCGAGTTTCTCCGCGTCGGCGAGCAGGCGCGCGAGCTCGAGACCGCGCCGCCCGCCGGCCAGCGCCTCGACAGACGCCGCGCGCGTGTGATGCGGCTCCGGCGACGCCGCCTGTCCAATACAATCACCATTTCAATTCGCATAATTATGACATTAGCTGATGCTATCTAGCCTCAAACTAAACTAAGCTTGTACTATGGAAACCAGATAAAAGTATTAGTATATACCTACTAGGTACATATAAATATAAATCCAAAATTTAAACAAAATGTTTAATTAAAAACAGACAAATAAATAATAATTAATTGACATTACCTGCAAGCCTTATTAAAAGTTTTATAAATTTTTCTTTGCTAATATTTATTTTAATGTGGTGTCTTTTTTTAAATCTTTAGTTACCTCGGAGCCGTAGAAGCCGGCGCGGCGGTGCTGGCGGCGCAGGTCGAGGTGCGAGGCGCGCCGCGCCAGCCGCCCGCCCCACTCCCCCGCCGGCGGGCTCGCCTCCCGCTCCCGCCACTCCCACCCGCCGCCCGCTGTGCGCACGCTGCGCTCGCTCTCCTACAATACGCAGGAATATAACAAATGTACCTACTTATATTCAATATTAGTAGGAAGTAATGTTTATCCTTTAGTTATTTTAGCAGGGTTTGTCTTTGTTGTGGCGCTAGCCGCCACAAGCCGTGGTATTTTCAGCAGATATAACTACGCTTAGAGGAAATATTTATTTACTTAAAGTTGGTCGCATTTTAAGCCATGTCTGACTGTTATAAGCTTACAAGCTACGCTCAGTTACCCGCGTGTCACTGGAGAGCGAGTGCCGACTCCGGGAGCGCTCGCGGCGGGCATCTTCCCGCAGCCGCCGCCGGGACCGCGCCGCGCCGCCGCCGCCGCCGCGCTCCCACGGACTGGCTTCCTCGTATGTCTGACGGACAAGAGTGGGCTAAGTAATTGCATTCACAATAAGCCGAAAGTTGTTGCACTCACCGTTGATTACTGTATACCTACTGTTGAATATACCTAAGATAAGAGGCGCAGACAATCTTCAAATTTACAACTGTAGGTAGATATCTAATAAATATCTTTTATAAACTACGACATCACCATCCCACATAACGAAAATCTCGGGAGAAGGATTAGCACAGTAAGTTCCTATTTTGATTTAAAAGACAAGATAACCGCCATGTTGGATGTTGATTCGACGATTATTGTCCGGATAGTCGTCACAGTGAACGGCCTTGGAACGTTTTCGCTGAGCTATAGGATCAAGATTCACATCCAAAAAGCAGTGATCCTAGAAACGGCTCCCACTGTTAGGTTCCTCTCACTCTGCAGCTTTTCAGCTCTGTGCCGCTGCCGGCGGCACCCTCGTTTTTTATATTACATATTTATGTTTTCATGTATAGGTATTTATTTAATGCAAAAAAAATTAAGTATGTAAATAATATATGATTTCAATAATGTAATATTTAGAGTCTCTAATTATGTTGTTAAATGATTGAAAGATAAAATATTTAGAGAAAATGAAGAAGAGAGAGATACAGATCAGGTAGTTGAATGATGGTCGTACCTGAGTGGATATGCTCTGCGGCGGCGGCGAGGTGCCGCGCGTGTTGGACACATTAGTTTTCGTAATCGGAGCCGGCGAGCGGCTCCCCGCTCGGACGTCGGGCGGCGGCGACGTCCCAGCGGACTTTTTTTGAAAATTTGCACTTGACGTGATAGCTTCACGCTTCACGCGCTCTCGCGGCGGCGACGGGCCGACCGACACGCTGTGCTGCGGCGGCGACGGGCCGACCGACGCGCTGTGACGCGGCGGCGACGGGCCCACTGATACACTGTGGCGCTGTGGAGCTTTCGGAGCTTCCTTGGTCTCGCGGTAAGGAGACACTCGGACGGTTTTGTTCGCTTCTCGTAGTGGGGAAGGTTGCGTGGGTGTCAGGACGTCCTTGGGTGGCGAGGGTCCTACTGCCATGTCGTGCCGGCGCGGTTCCGGTACGCCGTTTTGTTCTCTGGTAGGAGTGACGAGGCGGCCGGTCGGTTCACCGCCTTTCCGCTCTCGCGGCGGAGACGGCCCGCAACCGGTAGACGTACGCTCCCGGTTAGATTTCATCGACTCTGTACGCTTCAGTTTTTCAACTGTTCGGAACATTAAAATTATAATTTATACAGAGTCAAAATGGGTGCAATGGTCTCATCATCATTATGAATAACTTTAACTACGGACACAATTGTCAAAACGCAAAAAAATTACATTAATACTTTTATGTATAAACTAAAAAAATAGTTATTACATTTAGTGGATCGAGGGTCAACGAAATTTTTCTATGAAGCAGCTGATTATTTTCAGTTTCAAAGTTGTGCCTATAATAAAAGTTGTTCATAATGATGAGTACAATGACACATTTTCGGCTTAGTACAGTGTTACGTAGGTACCTACCTATAGATACTTAAGGGCCGCAGATAATAAGAACCAACACACGCCCGATGTCTAACTGTTTTTCTTAATTACCTAGAACCTCAGTCCGAGGACTCTCACGGACGCGAGGCGGGGTAGACGGCTGCTCTGAGATGTGAAGTTTTTCCATGTCATCAGTAAGGTCAGCGACTCGCGGCGGCGCGGTCGGCGTGCGGCAGCAGATAGCACACACTCGCACTCCGGGCTCGTTCACGAATGTGCAGTGCTCGCAGTGCCATGGTGCCGCGGGCGCGGGCGGCGCGGCGGGAGAAGCGGCCGCTGGCGATGGCTCGCGGGGCGCAGGATCACGCGGGGGATCGTGAGCTGAATCTCGGGCTAAATCTCTCGCCGCACCGGACCGCGAGCCGCGTCGCGGCGCTGGCCGCTCTTCCTCACTCTCACTCTCGGAGTCTGCGTCACTAGATGGTAGTGGCGGAGAAGGAGTGCGGTGCTTGTTGCGTCGGGACGCACGGGACCGCACGGAGTGCGCGGGCGATGCCGCGCGGGATCCTGCTCGGGATGCCGCTCGGGACATCGTGCGGCTGTCAGCTGTTGACCGTGTGATAATCACGAATTAGAAAAAATATGGTTTGATCAGTGGTAACAATTTAAAGATCATTGTATGATATAATACAATCAGGTATTTTCATTACATGTATCGATTTATTTTAAAATATTTTCGACAACAACATAACTACAACTGTAAACTACACAAAAACAAATAGATTGTCTATAACCCATGAAAGTCATTAATGGTTAGATATTCGTAATTATGATGTCAAGAAGCAGTAAAATAATTATAAGTCACCTCTGCGGTATGGCTGCGGCGTGTGCGACGCAAGATGGTGGGGATGCTGGAGATGAGGGTGCGGGGCGCAGCAGGCGGGTGCGGGGGGAGGTGCGGGCCATCCGGGCGCCGGCCACGGGTGGTCGAGGCTGGCGCAGGAGCCGTACCGCCAGGCCACGGGTGCGCAGTGCGCGCAGCCGCCGCACGACCCTGCGCCGCCCAGTTCTAACACAGACGCCCCGCGTCGCAGCGGTCGCGACCAGCCCGCCTGCAGTTCGCCTCCACTCGCCGTGGGACCCTCCCACGCTTCATTACCCGCCTGCAATTATTATTTTTATTCTTCAGAAATAACTCATTTAGTCCACTGTAAGGTATAAGCCTCTTGTCCAGTTTTCAATTTAATGTACCTACTTACATTTTTTTATTAGTGATATTATAATATCTATTTGGTCTTTTTGGCAGGAATGTGGAAAAAGTCATGTCACAGTATTGTATTATTTTACAAAACGTGTGTTTTTTAAAGTTTTTATACAGGGCAAGACCCGAATTAACCTTGACTTGGTTTATAATACTTTGAAAAATTAGATTCGATTTTTTTACCATTTACTTGATATTATCGAAATATTTGACGATGGCAGAATGCACAAAGTATGATGCCAAAAAAGAAGAAATAGTTTTTTATAATATACACTAGTATAGTACGTATGTATTATTATTGTTATAGACTTTTTTCAGAAGTGAATGTCGCATGCCTACTGTACAAAATTTGTGTAGGTTCTCGGTCTGAGTTGCTAGCCCTGGTGTCAGTGCAAGTTTGTATCTACGTATTTAAAATCGTAACAGAAGTGTTGTTTGATTTACAATATCTTTCCTTCTCTAGGTATGTATATGTTTTTAAGTTTGTCTGTTTTCATAATTAGTCTTGTATTCTGTGTTGACGCGAAAAATTCGTCATATGAACCTAAAAAGTAAAAGAATGTACTCGAGTAGGTACCATTTGAGGCATGTTGAATCCTTGCAGCGAACCACGCGGCCGGTTCCACGCAGTGTTGAGATGCCCCAAGGTGTTTGACTGTATCTGTGGGTGCGTAGGCGCCGCCGGATGCGGCATCGTGTTCAGGAAGGGCATGCTCCCGATGTGTCCGGGAGATAGCGCCACCTTAGGCTGCACGTGAGCCGGCAGCTGTTGCGGTTGGCTGAATGGGTGAGGTTGCGGCCGCATGCCGGCTAGTGATGGGTGGCTGAGCGTCGAATGCCGTGGGTCTTGGAATGGAGTTGGAGGTTTAGGACTGGCACTCATCTGTAAATATTGTTGTTTTTTTTTTAATGGAAAACAGGCTAGCTGTGTCGACTACAGCTGACATGATGTTAAATGACGGTGCGGTCGAAGATGACATACATCATCACCTAGTCTATAATGAAAACTGGCTCTAGAGTGAGGCTGCTGGAATACACATATTTTTTGACTCCAGAAAAGAGTAGGGGGTAGAGTAGTAGCAGAAAGGGGATCATCTTAATGAACAACTATACAACTCATACTATGAGCACAACTCTAAAATCATAATGACAATGACTATATTAGGGCTTTGTTTACCGAAGCTTATAACCCTGTATTATAAATGCGAGTAGTTATGTTTGTACCTCTTTCACGCAGTAAAGAAGTTCCTTCTAAGTAAGCATGCTTCATCTTAGACCATACTAAATTGAGGACATGTTAATATAGCTCCATTTAACCTCAAACTAAGCAAATATACTATGAGAACCAGACAGCTGATAGGAAACTTTTTTCTCTTTATGTTTTTTTTTGTACTTATAATACACACATTTAGAACACCCAGACACAGAATAAACATCTACATTTGTCACACAAATATTTGTCGAATGGGAATCGAACCCATGTCTTATAGCACTCGAAGCAGAACTGCTACCAGATGAGCTAGCAGGACAGTGGTACCTTATGTCTGCGAGGTGGAGGTACCGGAGGCGCCACCGTCTTAGGCGGTAAAGGTGGCCTGTCTTCAGATAGCTGTGATGGAGACAACGCCTGAAAAATACATTTTATTTTTAATGAATATATTATATTTAAAACCTTTACTATCTGCGATTTATATCTCTTCTTTTAATGTACTTAGTCGAGTAAAAATTCTATTTCTACTGACGTAGTTTCACCTGCAATTTTTTTCCCAGCAAATTGAATTTCCGTTCAATTGTTCATTTCATCTGGCGTCGGGCCAAAACAAAGTAGTTTAAACACATGCGGTAAGTGCATTATGAACTCTTTGGACACCAACTACTCCAACCCAACCAATACATGACGCATCAAGTAGCAAAGAGTGTGAGAATGTTGTTATTATTATTTTAATATTTCTCACCTGCCACACTATAAACACAACTTATTTACCAAGGAATAACAATTACATATTATAACCCTAATAGGCGAAAATACTTTTTTTTTTGTTTGTTTGTGTGTCAGTTTGTTTCGTATATAGCAACTTTCAGGCCACGACAGCTGGTCAATTCTGCAAGCTACCGTGCGAGTGAAGTGATGCGAATGCTAGGTGAATTTTACTTGATAGGTAATTACTGCAATGAAAGATTTACTTTTAGCATAAAGAGAATAGGGTAGTAAGTAAAATATCTAAAACTATATAACAAGCCAAATAAAAAACACGAAACCACAAAAAAAATGTAAGTAGGTACTAACTACTGAACGGATTTGAATGAAATTTGGTATGGAGGTAGCTGATATCCTGGATTAGAACGTAGGCTACTTTTTATCCCCAAAACATGTAGCGGGTACTTAACACCACGGGGCGCAGCTATATTAGATACAAATGTGAAAGTTTGGATGGATGGATGTTTGTTACTCTTTCACGCAAAAACTACAGAACGGATTTGGATGAAGTATGGTATAGAGATAGCTGAGACCCTGGATTAGAACTTAGGCTACTTTTTATTCCGAAAACTTGTAGCGGGTAGCACTGCGGGGCGCAGCTAGTAGTCCATAAATCCCCTTAGCGTGTCTAGCGTTACAGATGTCACTAATGATATCGTATGATTTGTCGATTTTGCTGGATGTCATGAGTGTCGCTCCGAACCTGTCTCTGGTGATGCCTCCGCTTGGGATGCCTGTGGTACATGTCGTCGCAGGAGGCGCAGAGCGCGCGCCGCCCGCATTCGGCGCAGCGAACGCGGGCGCCGCCACCGCCGCAGAGGCCACACGACGCTCCCGCTTGCGCCGGATGACCTGCACCATTATAATTTTATTTTATTTAAAATGGAAAACAAACAGCTATTTAATAATAGAATAGTTATGCAAAGTCTAAATAGTTCTGACATATGGATTCATTAAAAGTGCCCTGATGCAAGAATAGTAAGATTAGATAGATAGTTGTACCTCAAAGTAATTATCAAGCACTTACGGTTCACAGATAAATATATACTTAGTATAATAATAATAAATAATTATGTAGAATTATACTTTGCAACCTACCTTCGGCACTCCAGGTGAAGTGTTTAAAAACATTTAAGTATATTGTATAGGTACAGCTTAAATTTAAGAAGGAAAATACATGACTGTTAAATAAATAAAATTTATATGCCCACTTTCCATGGTTATTTCCGGAAAACTCATTAGTACGCGTCAGGATCGATCCCACGGATTTACAATTATGAAGCGCTTCCTGCGTATAGTTAAAATTAAGTGCAGTAATAACGATTAATAATCAGACAACTGAAAAAATAAAGCATGTAGTGATTTCACTTTTTTATGAAAAAGGCGATGTATCCATACATATTAGCTTATTTTTGACGTGAATACTAATGAAAATTATTGCTTCAATATAACGGGAGGCAATTCAGAAACCAAACGATAACAAAATCAGGAGATACTGTTTGGTGTTACAGCTTCATGTCTATCATCTTTATCCAAAATTTAATTTGAGCACTCGATAGCTAAAGGATTAAGTTACGTATTCTTAGTGTTTAAAAAAGTAAATGTACAATAATAAGTACGTCTACGACGCTACACATACATACACCCCGATTTTTTTAATATGTTGGTCAATGATTATGGGCAAACATTATCTCTTACAGTCAATCAGTCATCAGTCAGTCTTTATCATTTAAAGTCTCAAAGCAGTGATGCCCTGGACTTTGTTTTGTTACCTAAAGTTCTGTGTATCGCTGCGATGGTCATGGACAGACGTTATCTCTTACCATCAGGAGAGCGCCTCGTTCGTTACTTTTTACTTAAAAAATTATTTCTTACCATCAGTTAAGTGTGTCATTTGCCGTATTACTTTTTATCATAAAAATGAATAAATAATCCCTGGACCTTACCTGAGCATGGGCAATGTAATTATAATTGAATTTGTTGTAATAGATACTAACCTGTAGGCGGACGTGGCGGTGGCGGCGGCGGTGGTTGCAGTTTAGCGTTCACATACTGGTCTGAAGGAAACTCCACCACTTCGTAATCAGGCTCGGGCTTCAGAGGCTGTCGCTGCGGGAGCGGGGTGCGGGGGGGTTGAAGCACTGCAGCTGGTCGCATGGGGTGCGGCGTAGGCGACGGCCCGCCGCGCGGATCGCGGCCGCGGCCTTTCAGCATCTTTTCTATTTTCAAAAGTTACTTATTCGACAAATAACACTACAAATTATATTGTTAACATTTTGAACGGAAAGCCTACTCTATATAAGATGATATATTACAAAGGGGTCATATACAACTTAACGCTTAAAACAAATATATAAATCCGCGTCAGTCTACTAGAAACGTTGCTTGGCGTTTTCATTTTGCGGAGACAATTTATTAAAATGTTCTCGATAGTACCCTGTAAAAACCGAAAGTGGAGTCTCAACTAATTGCAATTAATTGCAATGTAAACCGGCTCTACCAGATATATGAAAAGTTTTGCGTGAGTTGTGCATGTACAAGTCTCAAGCACTCAATTGTACATGACCTGAATCTATCATATTTGTGATCTACACATTTTATTTGTTATTATTTAATCTTTCGCCAATATTCCGTACCCCATTATCATGTGATTGAACAACATTGATCAATACGGTAATATAAGGCACTTGTAGAGATCTTTAGCGGGTAAATAAGTATCGATTAAATTAAGCCATTATTGATTAATTTAATTTAATTACTGCCATTTTTTTTTGTTATTCCGATTTATTAAACGTATGAGTGAAATGTGCATGGTAGTAGCACAACTCTACTTGAGTTGTATTTGTGGCTAAACCAGCGCATAGTTCTGATATTCGGCTCGATGTTCTAGTATACATAGCTTTTGTATCTATACACCAGAATTCAGGTATTCGATATTTCATTTGACATAGTTAATTATTCGGTATTATTAACATGTGCATGCGGCGCTATGACCGGGACAGAGCGGGCGTTGCCGCGTCGTCGACCCATTTTCAGGCACTCATATCCCAAAATATCGAAACTGTTTCTATGTTGTCTACAATTATATAGAGATACCTACACTTACAATACTGTGATTAAGTAGGTCATAAGGATTATTTGCTATTTTACATTGACTCGCTTAAAAATTATAGAGCTTGAGCTAAATCCTAGAAGCTTTTGATCTAGATTCATTTACATGTTACATACTATACTCTATCTACTGTACACAGTACCCACTGTTACATATAAATCACTAAAAACTCATTTGTACTAATTTCATAATCAATATAACAATATATACATATATTATCGCTACTTACCGTTATTCGCAAATCCTCGATAAAGTCACTGTACTTATCCAATAACAAACACTAAATGTAAATCACTACATTTCGGAGTATGATAATTATGCAACTACACATGTGATTAGAACTTCACTCGCGAGGTTTCCGCTTAGGAGCCGGGCTCCAGGGCTCCGGGGCGGATCACAGAGATGATAATCGGCCGCCCTATCCGGACGAAATTGTCAGCGGCAAGACGCGTGTGCGCCGCCTCTATTTCTGTCCGCGGCCGCGTTGCCCCGATTTTACTAAAATTACGACGCAAAGCTATTTCCGCACTCATCCCAGTGCGCCCTCTAGCCGAAGTCAATACCTTGCGAAACTATTTTACTAGGCTATTCATCTGGATAAAGTTTAAAAAAGAGTTTTGTATGACTTGGAATCTATTTGATTGTGATTCTGATCACTCATTGATCTAAACATACTACGTACCTACATATAATCATAAATAAATAAATATGCCCACATAAATCTGCTAGGACCTTTCATCAAATTATTCGTCTGAGTAAATCTGCCTTTCTTTGCAACATCATTGAGTTCTTGCTTGTGTAGTGTCCGAACCAAAAAGGTTTTTGAATCGATGCCTTAGCAACTGTTTAGTATGTAAACAAATATCTGTCATGTGGCATTTGTTAAATCGAATTTTATGCTAAGATGGAGATACTGCACAAATTCAAGCAGAATGGCTATTTTACAGCCGATCTCTACCTTTTACTTGCCAAAAAGAAGCTGGCTGATCCATCGGAAGAGGTAACTTGTACAATATATCACAAGCTTCAGAGGCATTAGTTACAAAGTCTTCGAAAATTTTATCTGCGATTACCCGGCGATTACCTACCTTCGCCATAAAGTCATCTTAAATTTACAGATACAACCTTCGGAATACGAGAAAGAAATGAGAATGAGTACGCATGAGCGACTGCATACTTTAAACAGTATAATGATAGACAATATTATCACCTCTGAAGATAAGAAAACTAAGAAAATAGTACTCGAATTCACACCTAGACTACTGGTATTTCAGAACTACAAACAGAACGATCACATTGTTGCAAAATTTTCCGTTAAAAATATTAGTAAGGTAACATAAGTAACATCCCAAAGTGACTAACACTGCAGGAAATGCTATATTTAATAGATATAAATTTGATATCATTATAGGGCCCGACATATTTGAATATGGTATACAAGGAGTCGTCATACTTCTTCATAAAGCCTTGCGGAGGCCAGCTGCTGTCTAGGCTTGCTCCAGGGATCAGTGTTACTTTCTCTGTCACCTTCAAACCAGTATTATACGAAGACTACACTCACAGAGTCACATTTTACACAGACGTTGACCAGTATGTGATTCCATTGATAGGTGAGCATTTTGTAATGTTAGCATATTGTAACTTGTTAGAATTTGTTAAAAAATATACTTATTAAGTTATCTGTTAAAGCAATGGGGCCAAGGCCTGTGTTTGATTTTCCTGACGAAATCAAAATTCCGAAGATTCCGTTGAAAGTAGAAAACTTCGTTTATATGACAATCCATAATGTTGGAACGGTTCCAGCTGGGTTTACTATGGTCACGAGAAGGTAAGAGTATATACATTACTTTAACTCGTGCGTAGGGAATACAAGAGACAAGTTCATTATATTTACAATTTTCAGCCCTTTTTCCGTGCAACCAAAATCCGCGTACTTACGGCCTGGTGAAAAAATTGATATCAGAGTTGGTTTCAAAACTATGTATTTAGGAACAACGGATGGAATCATAAGTGCATTTTTTGAAACAGGTTTGTAAATAAGTTTATATAAAATGTATGTATCTATGTGACGCACGATCTTTTTGGATAATTATGGTCATATTACAGGAGAAAATTTTCGCATAAAAGCTTCAGGATCAACGAACATTATAACTGTTGAGCTAGAGAAGTATGTCATCAGATTTAGTGATACGTTTAAAACAATGGTACGCCAGCAAACGTTAAAAATAACGAATAAATCCAATCATGTGCTTACGTTTTTATGTATGAAGAATGAAAACGTATATTACGGTAAAGTAATGATTAAATTAAAGTTTCTGGTAAAAACTTAATAGTGCACTATGAATATAAAACATTATAAGCAAATTTTGAAATGAAATAGAATGTAACTTTATTACACACACAAACATATTTAACTAAACGCTACCAAAGGTAAGTAAGTAGTTGTATCTAGGTAAGTTCATGATATAGTTTCTGCTTATGCGTACGAATAAGCAACATTTATTCTGATTGTATTCTAGATTTCGAAGACAAGGTTAAGTTAGCTACAATGTTTTACGAATTAAAAGACAGCGAAGCAGCAAAACACATGAAGTTGGTCGAATATGATGTGATTAGCAGTGATGAGCATGAGAGAGTTTACACGAGAATATTTCACGATGAAATTCATTCTCTCGTATGTGATAAAACATTGCAGTTCCATAACATGCATTTCTCAATTACACCGGCTGTGAGTAACGACCTGATTTATGTACATTGTTGTACACAAGTCAGCAGCATATTGTGTTAAATGTTCATATCTGTTTGGTTTCCAGATCGGAAAGTTATGGCCCAATAAAATAACTGAAATAACAATTATATTTTCACCGAAAGAAATAGGGGAATTTACTGCATCAGCATTTTTAGACGTTGACGGGGTTAAAGAGCGTATTCCTTTGAAAATGATTGGGACTTCCTTGCCGCCTGCTATTAATTTGAACCTGGAAACTCTTGACATGGATTGCGTTTACATCAATAAGATGTACAATTATGAAATTGTTGCCATTAACAAAGGTATTCGAATATGCTATTTCTAAATTTGAACAGTCTTGCATCTAACATGCGCGTGAATTGTGTGAATGTATTTATAGGTCATATAAACGGCGTAATTGTATACAAAGAGGTGCCGACTCTATTTGAAAGTCATATCACTTGCACTCCTGAGATGCATTGCCTGCGTCCTGGCGACAAGGAATGCTTCGTCATCTCCTTCTGCAATTCGAACCAAGGGCCATATTTTGAAGAAATCAATTTCATTATACGCGACACAAGTGTTGTATTGAAAGTATATTTAAAGTAAGATATTGTGGTTTATTTAATTTTTTTCCTTTTTGATATTTGTATAACTAATATTGGATTTGTCTTCGTGTAATTCCAGAGGCACAGTAATATATCCGTCGTTGACATTTAGTATACCATGCTTAGATTTTGGAATGGTCAGTTTGGGTAAGAATTAATTGATTTTATATGAAATTTTTGCAAATCCAGCTATCGTTATATTATTTTTCTTTATCGATAATTATTGGACATTGCTTATTAATTTTCAGGAGTGCCTAAGACTCTGGAATTAGAAGTTATTAACGAATCTGTGGTTGATGTAAGCGGATCTATAAAGATATCTTCAGATGGCCCTGAAATTAGCAGTATCACATTAACTGACTATGCGTTCGCTGATGTGCCGAAACCTCAAGTACCGCAATGGCCAAGAGAATTCAATATTGAACCGTACAAAATTGACATAGAACCTGAATCAAGATTTTCTTTGAGGGTAACTCCAACTTCAAAATTTACCTAAAATAAAAACTACCGTTAGTTACTCTCTAGAGTTCATTAATTCTATTTTCCGCGTATACTAATTTTCTGTTTTAACATTTAATAACTTTCATTGTATTTTGTCTTCATATAGGTGACACTAACTGCTAATTTGATAAGAGCAAATCAGACTTCTCTAGAATTGGAGCTGGAGAAATCTGACAGTCCACCAATTATTCTGCCAGTTATGTACAACGCAATGGTTCCTGAAATCGTAGCCGCTCCAGAGATCAAATTACGAGCTTGTTTCTTAGATTATACATATATGAGCGAAATACAAATAACACCCAATGAATTCTGGGGATATTTTGTTCTGGACGAAACGCCAAGTGTAATGTATAATTTATCTCTAACTTCTTACTGGGTAATAAAAGGGTCAACAAAATTAGATTAAAAAAAAAACCAAAGGAACTACTGAAGAATGTATGGATAGTTTGCATGAACGAAGAAGTGTATGGAAAACAAGTATTTATTTAAAAAATATAAACTGAATGCAAAAAAAACTCTTAAAATAATGCAATGGAATTCATCATTAGCACCCTTTCTTATCCCACAAATGGGTATAGTCCTTTTTCTTGCTGTCCTATCAATCTTAGTCTTGTGCTAGTCTAAGTCCTAGTTTGACTGATGTCTGATGTTTGAATGATGGTGGCGATATTGTAGTCTCATTATGCAGCAGGATTACTAAAGCGAAGCTTACCTTACCTAAGCTACTTGTATCAGTCTGTTCTGACTGCAACTCCGTCTGAACTAAGCGAAAAAAAAATTAAAGAAAAATAATTCCAGCCATTATTAAAATGTGAACTCTGGATGCCATGCAAGGTAGAGTCCTGTGTCGTGAGATCCAGTGACTTCCATAACTAAATACTGGTACCTAAATAAATTACCCTTAAGAAAATATTTTTGTATTTGCTTAGGAAGCATTAAGCCCACGTGTTAAAATACCAATAAAGGAAGGACAAATTGAGCCAAACAGTACAATCACTCTGCCCGTTTCTGTAACAATGACTACGCTCGGACCGCAAGAATACACTGTAAGGTAAATTTGTTGCTATTGTTCCGTTATAACATACTAAAATAATATGACCCCTATTAACCCGTATTATCATTAGTTCTTTTTTTAATTTATTTTTTAGGTTACGTTATTCTCGTTATATACCTAACTTGGTGGTAAATTTCCTTATCAGGATGTCGTCTAGGTAGGTACCACCGCAGTACCAGATATTCTGCCGACAAGCAGTAATGTGTAAACATTACTGTGTTCCGATTTGCTGGGTACTGTAGCTAGCGAAATTACTGGGCTGTTGAGACTATCTATCGTAAGTCTCAAACTAATGAGCGCCAAAGCAGCGATACCCCGGACTTTGGTTTACAACTCAAAGTTCTGTGTATTGATGCAATGGTTATGGACATGCGTTATCTCTTATTATTATCAGGAGAGCGTATCGTTCGTCTCATTACTCTACGCTACAAAGCCGTGACGAATCAGAACAATGATCGTCGAATCAACATCCTTTAAATTTATATACTTATTATTATTACTAGCTGTGGCCGCAATTCCCGTCTGCGTGGATGTTCGGTAAGGGTAAAATTATGTTTCAGCTAAATCGGCCGAAACGCGTTTTTAGGGTAGTGCGTATTTTTTCATTTAAATCAACTTATTTGACTGTGAAACGATTGGAATAACACAAATACTAATTGTTATGGGAAATTTGCCACATTTGCACATCAGTGAAACCTGCATTCAAATAGGTTAAACCGTTTCTGAGATTAACGTCTATAAACGCACAGACAAAAAGTAGTAACTTTTTTTTGGTCTCGGTAACATTCAATTTTTTTTTTAAACATTAATTGTACAGACACGGCTCGTTTACGATTGTATAAATGCAAAGATTTTTGTCAAAGTTTATAATGTATTTTCTTTACTCTCATATTCTATTGTTTTCTGTAAAGCACAAAATGTCGATTATGAAAAATGTCAGGGGTCAAGGTAGACAGAGACACGTCAAGCGATAATGTGATATTAAGGAAACAATTGTCAGGACGTTCAAGTTCAAGCATTTGTTTACAGGATAAACTTATTTGGAATGTCAAAAACAATTGATATCTGTCACATCTCTGGTTGCGGTGTGCGACCTATCGTGACGTGTGCTCCGACGGCGCTACATTGGGGACAGGTCAAACTATTGAACAGATTTCAAAAAACATTAACTCTGTGCAATGACTCTCCGGTTTATGTGCATTTCAAAGCCTTTTTGGTATGTTCTATTTGGTATTTTGTAGCAATGATAGCGTAGTGGTTAGCGCGGTCGGTTCACACGCCGAGGGGCGTGTGAAAGGCGTGGGTTCAAAGAGTGTGATGGGCACCTTTGCACCGGGAATGGTCAGGGGCGGGTCATTTCAGTTTAATTGATTGTAAATTGTAGGTTGTTATTTTATTTTTTATAGTATGTAATCGTTCATTTGACTTAATAAGATATATGTAATATATTACATATACTTCACAGGGCCTCTTGGTGTTTCTTCACTTGGTGGCTTCAGCTACCTTCAACGCCCATCAAAAGTTCAGACTAGACCAAAGAGTCATAAGAATACATATTATGCATAATATATTATGTAGATTTGTAGTAGGAAAACTAAATATTATTTTCTTATATTAGGTACAAGTAGGTAGAACGTTTCTCCACCAGGTAACAAGCGTAAGGGAAGTTTAGCTAATTTAGCAGTCTGTCTATATTGACAATGCTGTGCAACTAAACGAAGAGACGACCTCTATACGTTTCGACAAAACCCTATACCCACTTTGAATCAACATTTATTATAGCACACATTGTTTTTACTAGCTCAATAAAGATGGCAAATGGCAAATATACCCTACAGAGGGCCAGATAGAGCCGGAATCAGAATCAGACATAAATCTTTTCCTGTATTTAGTTGATGCCGATACCTACACTAATAAAGCAGTGATCCAATTAGAAAAAGTTAAGGATATTGTGAGTAACACTAAATTATATAATTCACAAAAATTTACATTTTAATTGTTTATATTTTGTATGTCATTCTCTCAACTAAATTAGTCTGACTTGGAATTAGATTGGCTTGGCATTATGTGTTAGGTACACATAACGCCAATCCAGTTCTCTAATTTCAGTGTTTACAAAACAAGTCAAAATTAAAAGGTCTACGCGGAATCGCAGTATTTAGTCTAAAGAAGGATTTTAACATCTCTTGCTATGGTACCAACTCAGAAATCATGAAAAAAATCAGCTGCCATGTAGCAAAGTATAATTCACATACATCGAAACGTATAGAACAACTGATTTCTTTCGCGATTTAAGTGTCGATCCCATGTTAATAGTACTACGATACATTTTTTAAACTTCATGATCTCCTTTTTCCTTCTCTAGGACTACTATGCAAAAAATATATTTAGTTGAGAGAATGGTGGGTATACTAGAATCTACGTATTAGGTTTTAGTAGAAAATATGTTTAAATTAACAATAATTAACAATAATTTCTCACCTTTTTAGTTAGTGCCTCTATCGGCAACTGGCGTCGGAACTAGTATTGTAGTAGGTGAACTTCGAGACAGGATTATGCTCGGCAGGCATTTTACAAGGATTCCACTAAACTGCAAGGTTGTCCTAGAAAATCATGGGACTAGAATCCATTCATTAGAATGGAGCGAGCATTACAAAGCGCCCAAGACAAAACAATTACCCCCTGCGTAAGAACGTTTTACATATTTTGATTTTAATCATGTATTGGAACATTTATATAAGTTTAATGACATTTTCTCACCTAGAGGATTTTTCAATTTGGATCCCAAAATATTCAAAATCGCAGCAGGAGAAAAAATTGAACTGACAATCATAGGACTTTCTTACAAAGTGACAACCATAAAAGAAATGTGGTACCTGGTCGGCAGCGTAGAAGGAATCAACAAGAAGGAACTGCTCCTGGAGTGTCCGATTGTCGCAGAGTTCGTTGATCCAAAAATAGAGGTGTCATCTTCAGTAATTGATTTTCAATACGATTACGGTCCATATAGCGAACTTTACAAATTGACAGGTAAATTTTAATTATTTTTTCTAGACTGTCATAGGCAAGGCAATATTATTCTGGCGTATGTAGGTTTTTCTTAGGTAAAAGTAAAGAGACATTAGAGACGCTCTCCTGATGGAAAGAAATTACGCATGTTCATGACCATTGCAGCGGTACACAAAACATTGTGTAGCAAAACAAAGTCCAGAGCATCGCGCCTTTGGCGCTCATTAATTTGAGACTTTCAACGGTTAGTTTCAACAGACTGGAAAACCGGAACACAGTAATGTAGGTATATAAGTTTATGTTACTATGTAGTTTGAACTACCGTGAAAATAGTTAGCAAGACATTTGCGAAAAAAAATCTTTGTAATATTTATAGGTTTCAAAATGAAACAGTGAATTTAAAAAAAGTAAATTTTTCAGAACTCTTTTTATCGATAATCTGAACTTATCAAAATCGGGCAGAATACGCACATAAAGCCTATTCCTTTATTATCCGGACAAATTCTGTAGATTGGTAACCCTATAATATATGTATAATTGTATATCTATGTAACCCCATGTATTCTAAACGGCTTTGGAATCTCACGACCTACATTTTACAATTAGGTCTTTGTTTTTATTTTAATGATATTAACTTTTACTGGTTCAAAAATATTTTAGATCTTTGATTAATTTCAGATATTGTGACCATAAGAAACGTTTCCAAATTGCCTCTTGATATTGACATAAACGTGAAACCACCCTTTGCAATAATCCAGAAACACAGCACTTATAAAATACCATCTGAAGATGAAGATATGTGCTGCTGCATCTGTTATAAAGAGTGCGATTTGAACATCCCTAACATAATAGGTGAAGTTGGCCTCCAGCAATCACGCACGTTCATTGACTACTTAACTTTGAAACCTGTAGAACCGTTACGAAAAGGCCCTCTACATTTTTTTCAAAACATAAATAAAATAAAGATGGCTTTTAGTCTAACGCATTCCGTACAGGAACGACTGGAAGATCAAGAAGTAATGAAGCTACAAATTTTGTTTGATACAACAAAACATTTGACCCTGAAGTCTAGGGTTTACACTGATTTAATGAGGATAAAATTTCAAGGTCACAAAAATAAGGTAAATCATTGAAAATAGGATCGTATTGATTGGTATTAGGTCCTGACGTATTACGTATTTACAGGATGCGGTAAAACTAATAGGGACGATCAACTTTCCGAATCTATTGATTGTATCACCACGTGTAGATTTTCAATGTATTCTGAATGCAAGTATTGAAAGCAAAACAATAAAAATACAGAATATAACGCCGCTCTTAGTTTGCTACAAATTTCAATGGAAAAAGTGCAATGTCACACAAGCAACTATGGTAAATATTAATTGGCCAGATGTGGTACTTAGTATTTGAGAAATTGTTGTGAAAGAAACTTATTTTAAAATTGTGTTTATACTTTTTTTTCAAATAGCCAGAGCCACCAAAGATTGAAATGAGTAAAATTAGCGTTTCAACAACAAGTAAAAATTCAGAAGTCACAGGTAACACATACATTTTAAATAATTATTTTACGCTTGCTTTATTCTGTTATAGATAAAAATATATAAATGGGTCTAAACGCTCTGTACTGCATTTACGAATCAGTTAATATGTGTGTTGGTGTCTAAATTTACATTTTAGGGATCCATTCCTAAAAAGATCTGTCTGTCTGCCTTCGGAATGCAAATCAGAATGGGACTTGACTGAATTTTTTACTATTGATTTAACATCACCAATAATATTTCCCGAGGAAGCGTATTTCTCGCCTTCACGTTTAAGCACTGCTAGTTATTGCAATCTAAGTGCTATGCCATTTATAATTGTAATATTTTTTTAAACTAAGACATGCCTGTAGTAAATTACATGCTATGTTTACAGTAAGCCATCTTGATGAAATGTTAGTTTGTCCTGCACCGTCCGAAGCCAGAACTTTAAATGAGGTAGAAGGAGGACCAAAAGAATGCGTAATCGCGTTACACGAACCCATTGAGGACTCAGAATCTATACCTGAATCTGAACTCGATTTTGGTTCTATGAAATTGAAATGTATGAAGAAAATATCACCGATGCTAGAAACAATTTATGAACCACCATTTGATTGGATTTGGAAATTACCTAAAATAATAACACCAACTAAAATCGATATCAATGAAGTGATACAGTTGACTCCGCACCGAGGAATTTTGAAACCTGGAGAAATCCAATATGTTCATGTAATATTTCGACCTAAATGTAACATAAACGTTAAAGGTGTCCTAGAATGTGAAGTTTTGGGAGGACCACCAGAGACTGTACTTGTTACCGGCCAAAGTTCCGACTTGATGTATGAATTAAATACACAAAAAGTAAATTTTAAAATACGATCTTTTCATGAAAGTGCTTCCGAAGAAATAATCATTACCAATATTGCTCAGTTACCATTTGAATACAAAACTTATTTAGATGAACCAAAATTTGAAAACGAGCTAGAAGGAACGATATTAGATATAGTGCCCCCAGCTAAACTCTTAGACCACGAAGAAAATGCTGAGGTGAAAATTGTCATGAGACCTGGTGTGGTGGGATATTTCCACAGAGTATTTTTATTGGAAATTGGACATTTACCATTTATCCCAATAGAGGTCTTTGGTTGGGGAGTCATTCCTCAAGTGTACTTCACTCTACCTAGGCCAGAAATGATTTCCGTAAGTAGCAAAATATCTACCGGGTGTGTCGTGAAGTACTTGCTGGGGTTTCTTGGGTTACGTTAGAAATAAAAATACTAATCATCGTCATTATCGTCACTTAGCAACACCATCAACAAGTAGGTTTAACATTTTTTTTTGGTTGACAGTCTTACTACATCTCACCATAAATGTTAATTGATTGTGTGGTCTAAGATGATTAACACACCTAGCCTGGAAATATTTGTGATATTATAATGTTTTGTATACATTAATACACATATTAATATTTTATACCTACGCTATTATTTTATGAGGTTAGTTTTTTATTTTAGCAGACTACAAATGGTAGGTTAAAAAGTAAACAAATGATTTTGCATAGGTACCTTTAAAATACCAGATATGACGTATGATGAGTTTGTAGATACTTAGCAGTATTTTATTCATTCGTCTTTTGAATTTCTAGTGCACACATTTTACATAGTTTATATCTATTTTCATTCGTCAAACTTCTTATAACTGCATTTAATTTCTAACAGTTGAATGCCGAGTATGGATACCAGGCTATTTCTACTTTAACATTAGAATACTTGGAAGCAGTTAGTGACATATTTGTGAAAAATTATGAAGATTCAGAACATGTTAATTCACCGATGACAGAAAAATGTTTTGAAGATGGCGAATTTCAGCACGAGTGGCATATTTGCTCGTCTTGGGTAAAACACCGACCAAAACATATCTTGACCTAAAAACGCAGTTTAAGTTAACAAACCCTCTCGTTTAATTTCTGCGAAATATTTACGTATTTTTATTTTAATAGTAGGTACATGCTTTGAACGCGCAAAAGGTAATAAAATCCTCTCCTGAGATAGAGATATCAATTTCATGGGAGATGCCATTATACCATTGTCCGGAACTTTAATTAGCAAAACAAAGTCCAGGATATTGCATTTGTTTGTTTGTATGCATTGGCATTATATGTGATAAAATATTCTTGACGTTCATTAC
Organism: Biston betularia; assembly: GCA_905404145.2. NCBI lineage: Eukaryota > Metazoa > Arthropoda > Insecta > Lepidoptera > Geometridae > Biston > Biston betularia. The sequence continues at coordinate 5,258,281 of FR989863.1, forward strand.
TTTGTGATATTCGATAGTGATTTCGTAAGCCCAATAATTTCGATAGCTGCAGTATCCTCCAAATTAGAATATATTAATTTTTGCACACTACTGCTTGACATCAGAATTTGTTAGAAATTTGATACTATTATGGTACCTATCTACGACGACATTGCATCTTGTTGGAGATCGACCAATTAGTTTTAGCGGCGTTTTTAAGTCTGACGACCTAAGTGTTCATTACTGGCATAATTTGTTCACTAATGATGATCTTCAATAATTCAGGACGGATATCCTTCTATTATGGATATAGAATTAGCCATAGAAAGAATGCTTGCAATCAATCACATAAAAACACGCCCAGAGATTTTAACTACCTATTCTACGACTTCAAAAATGGCTTCTATACCAGGATTTCAAACAACACCCTATGTTATTGATTATGGCGTGGTGATAACCGGTAGTACGGTAAGAATCGCTACTTGATACTCTTAAACAGAAATCTGTATAATTATGAATTATGGGCACCTGATTAATACGTTTCATATTTGAATAGGTACAATGTATGGCTGAAATAATTAATTATGGTCCGATACCGGTGAAGTTGCATTTTGCTAGAGGCACCAGAGTGCCAGTTTGGTTAAACATAAAACTTTGTGGAAGGCTTATGCCTGGGGAAACTGGCAAATTTGACGTGGTATTTTCACCGACGTCCACCGATTTTAAACAACTAGAAGAACAATTAGAATGGTCATTTAACTTGGAGGTAACGTTTTTGTTATAATTATATAATTCCTTATGAAATGGCAAAGTGCCATAAATGTATATTTTTATAAATGTGTACATTTTTATCAAATTATAATGTAATTGTTAATGAATGATGGAGACAATTAAAGTTCATAACTCATTATAGGTTTTCTATGGTGTAACGATTCCAATCAAAGTGAAGGCTCTTTGTGCTGTTCCATATTTGAGCTCAAATGTATCGGAAATTAATTTTGGGTCAGTAAGATGTGGAGATAAAATTATAAGCTCGATACCTATTAAAAATGTGTACGTATGCTTAAAAATTCTATTAATATACCTATAGCAATAATACGAGAATATTAATCAATATTATTGATAAAACTCACACGATTACACAAGCTGCTTATTTTAGAGGGAAACCTACATGTATTTGGTTCGTGACGCTGAAACTGAGGGCAGCAGGTCCTAATCCTTTGACAATTATGAATACTTCAGGGAAATATGAACCCGGAGAAGGAGGGTGGCTCAGCATAGCTTTCAAGCCCACTATGGAGGTTTGCATTTCAATGAAATAGAAATACTTTAATGTGATAGGAAAGGTATAAATGTGATTAAAATGTTTTAATAAAAATTCATTATATCCCATTCCAGATGACTTACGAAGGCATGTTAATATTTAGGTTTCATATGAATCCTAGTAAAATGACTATTCCTATATTCGGACAAGGCATCATTCCGCATGTGCATGTTATTGGTCCTAATATTGTCTTCCCGCCTACTCTCCCGTGGTCGGCGACAACGGATATTTATTTCGGTTTAACAAATCTTTGTCCGTTCCCGATTGAACTTATAATAGCTCACAGTGACGAGTAAGAATAATTTAATATCATTGTTGTAGTTTTAAACAACTCTATAGTTATTTCCACAATAACAAACATTGCAAAGAACAAAGACAGGCATCAATATAACTTGCGAAACAAAGAAAAGCTGGTCGTGCCATGGACTAGGTTAGGTAAAGTTGAAAAGCAGGGCCGTCACGCCAAAATATTAATGTATAATAAATTGCCAAAATATATTATAGAATTAAATCATACCGAATTTAAAAAAAACCATTAAATTTTTTTTGGAAAACAATCCATTTTACAAATTAGGTGAATATATGTCAATGAGGTTCTCAGAATCCTCATTTATGTGTAGTACATAAACGGAGCCTCCGCTGTAGTATGTTCGTTGTTAATTACTCGTATAGGTATAGCTTCATTCATTAAAGTGTAATCGTAAGGTTTTTTTTGTACATGTGACTTGCCTTTAACATTATTGTTATTTATGGCCAATAAATATTACTGATTTACTGATTTATGTTAAGACAAGAATAAAAGCGCCTCGTTACTCTAGCAGTGTGTGCAAGACGGTGATGCAGCGAGAAAGGCATATCTGAATCTGAACGCAAATGATAAATGAATGAATAAGTAGACGTTTAGCAAAATACATGTGGTGTGGGAAGTAGTATTGATTGAGGCTCTTCACTTTTCATGCCTTGCTGAAATGAGTTTCAATCCAGAACAATGATCCTCGAGGCGACATCCCGCATGGCTTATTTCAAAATTTTGTCATTCATAGACTTTACCGACACTTATTCTTTTCGGCCTTTACGAGGTTTTGGTTTTGCGGGAGAGCAAGTAATTTTATTAGCACAGGCCAAAGCCAATTGCAAATGCAATGCAATTTAAAAGTTATTTATTAAGTACTTAGTAAAAGTGTGTACAAAGTGTGTTCGTAGCGATGATAGCTCAGTGGTTAGCGCGGTAGGTTCGCATGCCGAAAGGCGTGGGTTCAAAGCATGGGTTCATGAGCTTGAGCTGCCGGTGAAGGAAAACATCGTGAGGAAACCATAGCATGGTGGTAGGGTACTTTAGTACTCGGCTGGCTAGCTACCCCCCCCCCAAGTTGAAAAATCTGCCGCCAAGCACCTAACGGTGTGTTTCTTCGGCAGCCTCACTTGAGAGCCAGTTGCATTCCAGGCTAGGTGTGCTTTACCATCTTTGACCACACCTTCACTTGACATCAGGTGAGTTGTGGTCAAACATAGCCTGTCAATCATATTTTTTTTTTTTTTTTAAATGTACAAATGTGTATAATATTCTAGGAAATGGAAAGAAGAAGATGAAGTGTTCCAGTTGTTATTCAAATATTATAATAAACCTGAAGAGATGTTAGTGCCAGCTATAAAACCAGGAGTAGGGTTGCCCGTAGAAGTTATGGACTTCGTGAAAAATTTCAGTAATCGCGTGAAAAAGTATGTTATTCTCAAACCTAATTTATTGTAGCGTACATATTTGACATGCACTGACCGCGATTTTTGCATTAAGAGACAATATCAATTTACTTAGTTATTTCCTATTTAAATAATGAAAAGGCACTGAAATCGGTCCATAAAAGGCGCAGAAACCGGCTTGAGTCGATTTTTTTAAATCTTTTTTCGAAATCTGTTCAAATCTTGCCAAGCTTTCTTTACATAGTAAAAATAAATACTTGCATAGTAAAAAAGGAATAGAGAAACGTCTCCAAAGTCGCGGATAATAGCTGTGTGTACGATCAAAATCACATTTTTATATGGGTTATCTTTAGGACCATTTCGTGACTTTCTCTACGCTATAAAAAAGAATCACATAAATCTGTCCACAAATAGCGACGTCAACAGTGTATACATTTACATAAAGAAAGAATACAGTCGAATTGACAACCTTCCTCCTTTTTGAAGTTAGTTAAAAATAACTTACAATTTATCACGTCGATAAAATAGGTTAAAAAGTATTGAACTCATAAAAATCATTTTTGTGTTTGCGTTACACTGTTTTTTCTTATCGCAGAATTAAAGAGGAAGAAGCCGCGGCCATCTCTAAATCTTCAAGTGCCCGGGGAACACACATTCCGAAAGTGTAAGCTAACAGTCAAACGCTAATTATTTTGTATGTAATATACTCTATTATGCTTTGACCGACATCGATGTTAAACTGCAGTCTACGGTGGAACGAGTTTGCCCAATTAGAGTATAACCGATTCTACTCAAATTGGCCTTGGTTAAGGTCAGACGCCGACTAAATATTCTTTTTATGGGTAAATGCAATACTTACAAATTTTGCAGAAAAGGAAAAAGTCCTAAGGTTACACCAAAAGGTGTTGCGAATAAAGAAGTACCTATACGCAAATTCAGAAACGAAGCAGAAATAATAGCTGGTTTGTATAACTACCTTGAAATGAGTCCTAGAAGGGTAGTTTACGTTTAATTATAATGATCATTATCTCTAGATGAAATGAGAGAGATGAAAGAGGCTGGTGAGGATCCTTTGAAAGAATGTCTCCACGTTTTTGACGAATCAACGATAGATACGGATGCAGAAAATCTGAAAGGTCTTATAGTATTTTTTCATGGTACTCCATGCGAAGGTACGTTATCAATTATAATCCTCAAACTTATATTTTCTTAATTTTGATTCTCTGTGATGACTATTGTGCATTATGTTCCGCAGCTGTGAATTTATTCCAATTGGTTAAAATTGAAAAGGGTGATGTTTTAAATAATAAGTGCTGAATTATACTTATGAATTTGTACCTTTTCGTATTATGTCTAAAACTTCGTAGTTACTAGTAAAGTCACCACTATTCTACTAGGGCATGGACTGGACTCGATTGTGACTAAGATTTATTTTACTTGATTCTATCATGAGACACTTGAAAATATGAAATACAGGAAAATACAAAAAGTGTGATACCAAAAATAAAAGTAGATGATGCCTTGAAGAATATAATTTACTTTAAAACTTACCATCAGGACAGCGTCTCGATCGTTTCCGGTTTCTAACTTACATTGAAGTAAAACTAGATTACACGAATAGTCGAATTTTTCAGAAATGCAAAGTTTAGAGTTGGCGTACTCAGTGGGAATGGCGTTAGGTATACCGACATTGCCATTTGACTATTGCATTGTACAAGCTCTTTGTGTAAGCGATTGTCCTGCCCAAGTGCTGATGGTAACCGCAATTAATGAAAGTTATGAAAGTGCAAGAAGAAATGCCAAAGATGATGATTTCAATGATGAACAAACAGAAGGTGATAGTTATGAAATTATTTAGATTTGATATATTTCATAGTTATCTAAATACAAATTTTGGTGTAATTATATTTTATAGAAATGTTTGCTGACTCCGAAGATGACGTTGATATTATGTGGAAGAAAATAAATTATATAGCGAACGCTAAACCTACGGGAACTCCACGGTCCAAAGCTAGCGATAAAAAGAAACCAGCCAATTCGTCAGTTGCATCACATTCCGTTTTGGCACCATTAGGATCGCCAACAATGTTTCAAATGGTTTTTGCCAATACTATAATTTTATTGTCTGAATAATCGTAGTTGAACAGTAGGTTGTAATTATTGAGTGCTGAGGTAACTTTGTTTACCATCAGTGCTGCTTCAACATAGGTATATCGATATAATGTCTGCCTATGAACATTGAAAGCTGTATGCTACTTATTATAATATGTCATCTAAGTAAACGAAATTGCGTATTTGTTTTCCTGTGACTTTTCAGTGGTTTACGGTCACACATAGAATAGTCCCAACCTGCCCATTTTACCATCGGTCAGACAAGAGCTCCAAGAAGCGTCACCGCTTCATGGTCGATATTCCAGACTCGAACTAAACGGGTCGAGTCTACCTTCATTATACGAACCGCTAAACAATGGAATTTGCTGCCCGAGTATGTTCCCGATAGATAAAATCTGGGTGCCTTTAAGTCTCCCGTGAATCGGTTTCTTCTAGGCGATCGTACTCCACCGTAGACCGCACCTTCGCTTAACATCAAAGGAGTTGGCGGTCAAACGCAAACCTATATGTAAAAAAAAAGTCCCAATAGAGTATTGCCGTTGACAGGCAGCTGTAAAAGAACTGCCACTCGCAGCGAGCAATTTCTCTAGGGGTCGTGGCCTCTGGGGCCCAGCTTTGGCAAAGTGGAGAAATCCTCGAGGCCAAATCTCACCGCGTCTTACCAAACAAGTTGGAGGAAGGACTGAACTAACTAACCAATAAATTACGTACCTTGCGACTTCATGATCAAATGATGATAAAATCGGAAGGGAACTGGAACTCCGTAATATAAAACCATGTAATCTAGCCGTATTTACGCTTAGTGAAATGAAGTCTGTTTTTTTTGGAAAAATATTTATTTTGCACGCTTTTTCTCCATGGTTTGTCCTTTTTATAACAGGAGTTGGTGCAGGAGCTACTTACGGATTATTTCAAAGGGCCTAAATTTCAACGCGGATTTGTAATAGATTCACTTACAAGTACGATGGTGAAGATTCCTCCACTAGTTTTGACAACGGTACTAAAGTGTAGTCATATAAAAAATATACACCTTGTACTCTGTCAATCTGATTTCGCTAGATGGGCACAAATCTATGAGGAAACTCAACGCGAGAACGAAATGATTGACGAGTAAGTATGAATCTATCTAAAATAAAATTATCCCTTTGGGGGGGTGCGTGTTATCTACTTTTATTATGAGCAAAAACTCTGAAATCGTGAAAAGTTGTTAAAAGTTGCTCGAAATTATGACCAGCAATTGGTTTAGTACACCCTAAGCATATAGCCTTGAATATAGTTTTGAGAAGCACAAGGAAGAGTATTTGGAAAATTACAAAACCTAAAACAAGGAAATTTGGTTGATAAATCAGTGAATTTAAAAGAGTAGACCTTAAAAAATAACAAACAAAGGAAAGGAAAAGAAAAATTTGGTTCAAAATAAAGCAAACCAATACAATAATTAAACTTAGCTCCAGGGAGAGTTCCATCGTGTGCCTAGGTGGGCTAGCATATCAATCTACGACATTTACGTGACCAAATAACGTACGTAAGTAACGTAAGCGATAGAAAAACGTACGGGATAGCGATAGTTAATTGTTCAACTGTTTTTTTATACAGTTGAATATAGTTTATTCTATGCACTACGTAATTCACGGAAATTAATATGCTAGAGCCACTAGACATTAATTGCATATGACACAATTTATTATGGGTATCATAGTCCGCATTTATCCGATTTTCTTCTTATCTATTTTTAGAAATGCACCTCGAGTGTATGATGCCGTTGAAATTGAAGAAATAATTCAAACGTTTGAGGAAATGGATGAGGAAGAATATGATAATGCATGTCCAGAGCTTAAAGGCATTTACATTACTTATGGCTTAGAACAACGCAGAAAAAAATATGCTGATACACATGGGTGCTTTGAATGTTTAACCTTAAAATAAATTCGTATTTTTTTGGAGTTCCGAAGCGGATGTCCAACGGAACTCTATTATTTAACTATATTATGACTGTCAGTCGGTCCGACCCGTAATAACTAGAACCGTATTACGTCAACTTTATTAAGTAGACGATTAAAACTTTCACATAATAAAAACTGGAGGATTTTTCACATATATTTATTTTTTTATAATACATTATCATCTAACTTTTTAATTCTTGAACAGATTTGGATGTAAATTCTTACATTATTCTGAGTGACACAGGCTATAATTTTTTTTGGAAAAAAACTATGTACCTGTTTAAAAATTTTGGCTTGCGTTTTTTTTAATTAAACTTTGGCTTATTACGGCAAGTAATTATGACTGACAGAAAAGTTACTTATCTTGTACCCTTACAAGATAAATAACTTTTCTGTGATTTCATGTACATAAAAACAATAAATACATCACAAGTATAATATCTGGTCCTGTTTATTAAAATCCTGTAACTTTAATTGTGCTCCACGTATCAAAGATACCTACTGTTGTTGTTGATATTGTTGGAGGTACTTTTGGTCACAAATAAAATGTGTATTGTAATGTTGTTTTTAAATAATGGATATGATTGTTGATTTTCGATTATTCATGCTATTACACCTGTTGCTCTGGAATATTTTACGTGAGGGTATATCATAGCAATTTGTGAAATGACTCTTGTCAAGTTTTCGATACCAAAAAAATTGAAAAAATAAATAAATAATTAATAAATTGTGAGCGCCAGGGATGTTAGATGGCCACTGAAATCCTTGTACCAGCTGGCTAAAAAGCTAGTATTAAAGACGGAAAACTGGTACCAGGGTTGCCAGACGTCGAAATTAAAAAAAAAGGTTAAGCATCGCTTAAAACTTTGTTTCACACATATATTAAAATAATTATAGGTTTATATGTTCCTATGTCGATTAGCTCGATTATTTCAAAGATAACTTTGTATTTCCAAGAATGTTGGAGAAAAAGTAATTTACATATCATGTCAACTATTGCAGAAATCATCATGAGATTACTAAAAAGGACAAGAACAGTAAAAGTGGTAATTATTTTTTTATAGGGGGCAATGGCTTTAAGATTTTTGGATAGGTACGTATATGGTTTTGTCTAATTAATTTTTCTTTGAAAATTTACAGAGCACAGTAAATCTGCAATGACGATTGAAGCACTCGACCAAAAGAAAAAAGTTAAAAAAGACGAATCAAGTACGTTGATTAACTTGCAAAATAATTACAATACGCTGCAACTGTTTGCGTTGTAAATGACTTGCACTAATGACTTGTCATAATGACTACAAAGATAAAACTTATATATCTAAGAAAATAAATAAAAATACGTTACATAACAATTGTTACGATTACAGAAAAGCCGTCAAATGAATATGTATTAATGAACAACAGATATAATGAATACTTTAAGATTACGTACGATAATCTTGTTAATATTGCAAATAACTGGATGTTCGACCAATGTGAAGTTGGCTCTCCTATATATGGTTTTAATGGTCAAATTGTGGGCGTTACGCAGAAAAAATCTAAGAAAAGATCTGAATTGCATATAGCGGTAAGTTGCATATTGTGATAAACTTGATATTGGCATGGCTAGCTAGCGACCCGCCCCACGGGAAAATTTGTAAACGATAATGAAAAAAATCTGTATACCGAGTAGGATTAGTTGTATAGTTTATAAGATCTAATCTAACAAACAGACAAGCAAAATTAGACTTCAATTAATATCGTGAGCTGTTGTTCTTTCAATTCAGACTGGTGAATTCACCTGGTGACACCCTGGTGAGATTTTTAGGGACCACTTATCTCACGTTTTTATTAAAGAACAACAATTATTTTCTTATTTAAATATAATACAACGTTTAAGTGTAGGTACCAAAGTTTAACAATTTTTTTCCTATTAATGTTTTTTTTTTCCTTTTTTCTCACTTTCGAAATAAACACTTTTAATAGTTGTTAGCGGTCATAATAAATCACTTCAAAAGAAGTAAAGGAAGTGATTTTAATTATTTTATTATTATCTGTAGGTACATATCTAAAACAATTTATATTCTTTTAAAATTGACGTGAGATTTTCATTTATTCGTATGCCCTCAGTTTATATAAAAAATTATCCCTTCCCATTTTTAGTTCACGTAAAATTGATTAATGTTTCCTTATAAACTATTTAATTATAACTTATGAATTCAATCCTAAGTTTTATTGTAGATGTCTGAAATAAATGTAGGCGATAGAGGTTTTCCATTGACATTGATAATGTCGTCGTGTGTTACCTACAAAGACGCTTTAGTTCAAATGTTCAAAAACACGCCCTTTATACAAGAAGCTCTGAAGGAAGAAAAAGAGCAGGACGTTTTAACATGTCCAGTCAAGAGGAAAGAGTACACAGTTCTACTTCCCAAGACGTTCCCCACGTTGCATCATGAACCACCGCTTGACTGGCGGTATTTAGATGAATTGCCAGTACGTATCCACTCAGAAAAATATATATTATTTATTTAATGTACATACCTATTTTATTGACATGTGTGCAGCTTCTTAGCACTGGAATCATGCATTAAATTTCGCATTGTGAGCCCAAGATACAGTCCCAGTCCCAGCCTAGTTTGGGGCCCACTGTACAAATTTTACCAGAATCTAAATTGTAAAACTGTACCTACTACCTTATGTAAAGCTGTATTAAGTTTCCAGGAATATATCTTTTTAAATTGAGTTATTTATCTTAATCGATTAACAAATAAGAACATTTTTTTATGTAAAAGTAGACGAACGAGACGCTTTCCTACTGGTAAGAGATAACGCCTGCCCATGTCCATTGACCATTGCATCGACACATACAACTTTGAGTAGCAAAACAAAGTGGGCATCGCTGGTTTAGCGCTCATTAGTTTGAGACTTTCGGTGGTTAGTCTCAACAGCCCTGTGATTTCTCTAGCTGCAGTACTTACCCTTCAAATCTGAACACAGTAATGTTTACACACTACAGCTTGCCGGCTGAATATCACGTTAAGGCGATCTACACATAATAATTATAAGCATACTGTGTATACTGAATGAGGTTTATACTCGTACCCTTAATTGAGACAGCACTTAATTTTTGCCAACTTTGTCTTTATCAATGTGCCACAACTGTGTTAGTTGCTGCTTTGTTGGCATGAAAATGAACAAAATAAATAACGATGTTATTTCAGATAAAAAAGTGTGAATGCAATCAACTCACTGATTTAAGTTTGCTAGACGACTCCACTCAAGACTATGTTATAGATATTCTTTCAAAATGGCATTGCACGTGTGGTAAAAAGGTAAAATAATTTAGGATACCAACTTTAAGTAAGATGGGAACATGCAATGCTCTGCTGTTCTTGCCTTGAACATAAAATAAAAAGGTCTATTATATATCGTCAACGAATTCATCACAGCACGTTCATCGCTTTTCAAAAATTGTTTTGATACCACCGAAAATATAATCTACATCTACACTAATATTATAAAGGGGAACGAAAACAAAAGATACAAAATCTTTTTATTTCAATTCCATCACACAAGCTCTGCTTAGTTTGGGGTCAGATGGCGCTGTGTGTATAGTCCTACGATATTTATTTATTTACTTTTGTTTTTTGTTTGTAACGATTAAAGTCAAAAACTACCGGACCGATTTCAAAAATTCATTCACCATTAGAATGCTACATTCTCCCTGAGGAACATAGGCTAAGCCGGAAGTCTGGGATGGACCGCTAGTTAATAAAATAGATTTAATCGTTTGTGAATTTAAGGTCACTTCATCGCAAACATCTACAAGTGAGATTCCATCAACATCTCTTGAAAAAGTACCGACCGAGGAAACTGAAACTGACATATTTTATCCGGAGCCGCTACGAAAAGTTAAATCAATGGACTGTTAGTATACCCAAGCCAATAGATAGAAGAATAATAATTACTCACCCTTGAAAACGTCACGAGGTTACAGTACTTTGGAAAATGAGATGTAAATCGGCAAAGACTTACCGATTCTATTATCCAAAACAATCTATGAATTCCTTGAAATATCGGTACTTTTTGGGCCTGGGCCATTTCATTTGACATGGCATAATTATAAAACGTACCTCCAACATGTAATTTTACTTCCGATTTAAGTAACCGAACATTTTTTTTATTTCGGGCAAATTTAATGACGTTTGAATACCCACTTTCATTTTTAAATTACTGAAAAACGTGTTACTTAGCGTCACATTCTATGTCAAAAAATTTTAGTGAAGAAAAAAGACCGACAATCGTATAATATCAATCGAAAAAATTGATTATGAGTGTGAAATAAATGTATTATTATTGTGTATATTTTGCCTAGCTTTTTGTATGATTGTTTCAGCTCCCACACATTCTGGCGCTCGTTTAGTATTACAACCCGGTGACCTCTTGAGATGCAAATATTCTTTTAGCCCACAATTAGAAGGAAACTTTGGTGTAAAGCGATTTGTTGAAGTTAGTGGATGGCCAGACTCAAGAATAGACATTAACGTTACAGGAATATGTGATATACCAAGGTAAGGCCTTTTTTTTTATGGTTGACAGGCTAGTTGTTTGACCACAGCTCACCTGATGTTAAGTGACGGTGTGGTCGAAGATGGTAAAGCACACCTAGCCTGGAATGGAACTGGCTCTGGCCTTTGAGTATTACGATGAACGATATTACAAATGGGCGATTCCGCTATAGACGATTTCCGACATTATTTTTTAAATCACGCTATTACTTGTTTTTTTTGTTATCAGTGCAAAGAAGAAAGTCGAAATTTAATATTTAATATGTTTTTATTTGATTTTACTCCATATTTGCTTTTTTGGCGCGTTTGAAAATATTACCATCCAAAGAGTTGGTGCAAACTGGAAAATCATACCTAGCAACACTGGCGCGAAACAGCTGTTGCTGACAGTTTGAGGTTATGTTTTACCGGCTAAACGTGAAGTGACAGTATTTAGTTATCCTCCTGTTCCAAAAAATGTAAGTATATGTTGTTATTTGTTCATATTATTGACTGCTAGTTAACTGCTTGTTGAATTGTTGCACCCGCGATGCAAAAGATATAAAAGTTTACTTTTTTAAGAGAAAGAAAGAGCTCACAATGTGAAACTTTGCAAAAGTAAGAAAAAAACAAAACTAGACTTAAATTAATCGTTTTTAAGAGTGTAATGATTGTAAGGTTAAAATAAACGATAACTTAAATTGGTTGCACCCGCGATCTTGGTTTCAGATCGCGGGTGCAACTTTTTGTTACTTAACATTTTTGTGTGATTAATTACATATTTTGTTGTTTTGATATGCCTTGACTAATAATATATGCTGAATACGATTGATGATATATGTTTAATATGTGTTCTTATATTATATTCTGTATATTTTACAGAAATATCGGTTATAATGACAACAGAGCAACACACGGAGACTGCTTCGCAGAAATATAGGCGGAAATTAAAAGAAAACCCTGAGCTACATGCTGAACACCTCCGTCGGGAGACGCTTCGTGATACCAAACGGAGAGAAGTAATGAAACAGAAAATGGAGACAGATGTAGATTTAAAAGTGTTGGCTAGAATCAGATCCAAAGAAAGAATGCAGGCAACTAGAAAGCGGCGTAAAGAAGAACAAGTTAAACAAACGTGTACTAAATACATCAGTCCTCGCACACTAGGGAAGGCCGTGGCAAAAGTAAAACGTAATCTACCAGCTAGTCCCACCAAAGCGGTGGAAGTTTTAAAAAAAATAGCTTCTGAATTTCATATTGCTGCATTTGACAAAAATGACGCCCCTAACGCAGCGCTTCGAAAGCTAACGGATGAAGGGAAAAAACAGATTTGTGATTTTTTTAATAGGGATGACATTAGCAGACAAATGCCTGGCATAAAAGATGTAAAAACCGTCAAGTCCAATACGGGAACGAAAATGAGAATCCAGAAAAGAACAATGATTATGAACATTCGAGAAGCCTTCGAAATTTTTAAAGAAACTCATCCTGAAATGTCTGTAGGCAAGACTGTTTTTTATAATGAAAGACCAGCTCACATTCTGCCGATTAACGATACTCCTCATAATGTTTGCGTATGTACAACTCACTCAAATTATATTAATCTTCTTCTCGCTATTTCGAAACATACGACAGACTTTCCCAAAACTCACCAAGAGCTTTTAAAACAGGTATCTTGTAGTCTCGACAATGAAGACTGCATGTCCAGTAATTGCGATGCATGTAAAGAATCCAATATTTGGGATATTACTCTAGATTCCAATCCCTGTGTTAATTGGAAGGCCTGGATCTTTCAGAATCAGAGACCAAAACAGATCGTAATTAGCAAACCTTTCAATGAAGCATTAGACGAACTACATGACAGTACTGGTAAATTCAAGCTACATTCTTTTGTTAAAAGGGTACAGTCCAATTACTTTCAAAACGCAAAAGAAGATCTGACCAGTGAGAAAGCTGTTGTACAAATAGATTTTGCCGAGAATTACGCGCTAATTAGCCAAGACGAAATACAATCGGCACATTGGTCTCATGCACAAGTCACGCTTTTCACGTGTTGTATTTGGACTACCGAAAAACTTCATTCATTGGTCATAGTAAGTGATGAACTAAGTCACAATAAATATACTGTGCATCTCTTTCTGCAAAAAATATTTGAGTACATCAAGTCGGTCTCTGATAACATTACATTTTTGTATATCTTCAGCGATAATTGCGCCGCTCAATTTAAAAATCGATATGTGATAGCAAGTATGAATTCACTCAAAGCAAAATATGGATTCAATCACCTTGAATGGAACTTTTTCGCTGCCTCACATGGAAAAGGTGCTGTTGATGGAATTGGTGGAAGTGTCAAAAGATCAGTGTGGATCGCGGTTAAGTCCCGGAAAGCCATCGTCAACAGTGCCCTAGAATTCTATGATTTAGCACGCAGTCTCTCTAAGAATATCTTCTTTAAATTTGTAGCAAAAGAAGAAGTTAAAGAAAAGATAGCCATGTTGGATGACCAATGGATAGAGCTAAAAAATATACCAGGCATTCAATCAAAACATTTCTTCCAGGCTGAAGACGCTCATAGCATTTCTGTGGCGCGCACTTCACTGTCGCATTATAAATGCACTTTGGTTTTGAAGTCGCCAAACCTCACCACTAATACAGAAAGTGATTGGATCGATGACGATTTGGAACCTATTAAATCTGTATTGCCACTTAAAAAGAGATTGCACGTTTCTGATGTTTACAGTACTTCAGACTCTGATTCAGACAATGAATTTGTAAATGACGAAATTCCATCAACGTCTCTTCAAGTTTCAAAATCATGCCCAGAAGCAAGTCCTAAAACTGCTACTGTCCAAGCCGTTGTCTTACCGAAAGATATCTGTGCTGGTTTGTATGTGCTCGTACAATTGCTCTGCAAAACTGGCAAAAAAATTACTCAATATCGATATGTGGGGTTGTGTCAGAGCGATATGGATGAAGATGGAGAAGTCAGAGTACAATTTATGACGACTATTGATGGCAAACGTTTCACAGAAATCGTTAATGATATAGCAGACGTGCAATTTGATGATATTATCGCGAGGTTGGAAGCGCCGGAGAAAAAGACTGATGGAAATAATATTTTAATAGAATTTTCGGCGAATATTGACGTGTTTGAAAAGAAATAATTAATATAAGTGATTACAAAAGTATAATAATTAGCAATAAATATGATTTGATCTCTCATTTTGTTCCTAGATAAGTTAAATTGATGTTTATATTCACTTAAATTAGACTGGTTGCACCCGCGATAATTTGATGTTGCACCCGCGATATGTTTAAAAATGAATAATTCATTGTTTATTTTTGTTTTGCTTAGAGTTTTTATTTTATGAACTTTGTTACTTAAATATCTTACAAAATATTATGACATAACATATTAAATGTAGCACAATTAACAGATTTTTGCGTTTTTTATCTATGATCTGGAAAGGTTGGGCCAAATTTGTTGCACCCGCGATGACACTTTGAACCTTCCTCTTGGCTTTGATAATATTCTTTTAAAATTTTTGTAAACTAATATGAAGATAAAACATTAAAATGTAGTCTTTTAAAGACTAATTTCATTAAAAATGTTTTTTATTTAATTACATGAAACCAAAACATGCGTCTAAACGTTGCACCCGCGATAATGGAATCGCCCAAATGCCTATCTATTACAATATATTACCCGCGGCTTCGCTAGCGTCAAGTTCGTCAGACACTTACCGAAATCCTCGCGGGTTGTCAATATGATTTACCCAATTTCTTATCAGGATTTACATACAAAGCTCGTTTTTGAGAAAGTATCTAGCCAATGTCTGTCATCGAAAAACATGTAACCATTTAAATTTTCATCAAACGTTTCAAATTTCAAACGTTTAGCGTGAAAATGTAATCAACAGATAGGATAAATGCATTTGTTTTTGTGATATTAGTTAGTATCGGGATGTATAATAGTAGTAAGAAACACTATTTTACTTTGAAACTTGATCATCAGATTGGATAGCAGACCAAAGAAGATGTTTGAGAATTTCGTCAGAAGAACTATAGAGGAAAATGTCTACAAATTGTCATTTTTGGATGACCTTAAAATTTTTGAATTTGGTCCAATATTTACAGGGGCCTTACGGTAAGATAATCAATATAATGATTATAAATTATAAATCACTCAAAAATTATATTTCCATATTATAATATAATTTAAATATACATTTTAAAGTAGATATTTATTTCCAGAGTTTATGAAGAAGAATATTCTATCGATTTGAAGAATTCTTCACTAATAACAGCAGAAGTTGAGATTGAATTTTTGGTAGAGACAACAATATTTGAAATAAACAAAACGTTCATCACATTGGAGGTGAGTTCAATACTCGATGACATAACTTAAGTACCAAAAAAAAAATTAAAAAAAAAAAAAATTATGTTGAAATGTATTTTATGTCATAAATAAAGTGTTGTCTATTGTCTATTGTCTATTGTCAAAACACATCGGAAAAAATTAAACGAAATGACCATGGTGTCAAAGTTAATGACTACGGCGAAGCAAAAGCGAGGGTTATTAGAGGTATTGGTTCCATACATGAAAAGTAGGGATAGTAAAATATTGTTTAAAGCTTGAAACGATGAGAGAAAACATCGTGAGGAAACCTGCATGTCTGAGAGTTCTAAATGTTTTCGAACACATGAAGTCAGCTAACCCGCACTCGATTAGTGGGGAAGGAAGGCCGCGCCCGACAATGGAACAGTTTCAATATTGGGAAATAAATAAAGAAAAATGTAGACACTTTTTTCGGGCACTGTGCACAGACCGGAAAATAATAATCTACTTTTAACCCGGTTCACCGTGTGGAATTTTCACCTTGCTTATAATAGCCTAATAACCTTGCTTAAAAAAAGTATTTATGTATTCTATCAGTTATCTGACTTCCATCACACAAGCTCTGCTTAGTTTGGGGCCAGATGGCGCTGTGTGTATAGTCCTACGATATACATATAATATTTAGTGTGTTAAAATCTATGTATTTACTTGTAGCCTGGATGTCGAGATACACTGACAATAACAGCAGCACCAGCGGAAATGGGCATTCACAGAAGCGTCTTGTTGTTATGTGTGAAAGACAATCCGGATATAGTCACTGTTACTATCGGATGCAGTGGAGTTATACCAAATGTGGAAATATTACCTCTCAGCAAATATATCGGTAATAGCAACTCCGCTCTACGGAGCTACCGCTTATCCTGTAACTGATTTGGTTCACATTTGAACTTGACAAATGTATTAGCTTGAATTACTTGCTTACAGTATCGTACAGATTGAATCAACAGTTTGCATGTGATCCTCAAGTATATAGTCCATACTTCAGATTCAGAGACTTGCTTCGCATGGTTAGTTCCGATATTCTGTAACTTGTCAAAATGCCATAGCTGTATTTGGATATTTTTTTTAGAATATGGAAAGCTTTTGCTGTATCGTAAAGAAGACGATAGATTTATTGTAAAAAACGACTCAATACTACCTATAATGTGGAAAATACCGAACGCTGAAGAGTTCGTGGAAGATTTCATTATAGCGACAACAACGGGAATCGTACAGAGACATGATAACCAAGTCGTGCCCATCACGTACATTGCTTGTAGGGTGGGAGTTATAACATCGAAAATGTTGACAATACACGTAACTATGTTTTGTACCTATTCATATAGCTATTTTTATAGAGAAAAAAGCGTGATAAGGGAATATTGTGGTGTTTTAAAAGCTGTTGTGACAAAGATTTAGAAATCGATGATTAAATGGCGTATAGATATGTTTGTAGAATGGTTGAAAGAAGATTGATAAACCAATTTATGAGGCAAGTGTGAGTGGTCTGAAAAGATCAACGTTGACCACAGACAAAAAGGAGTCGTTTGTGGCGCAGACGAACCTATTATGACCAAATGTAAGACGTTCTAAAGATAAGCTAGTTCAACAAAAGTATTCATCAAAAGCTCATGAATGTAGTAGACCCTGAATATGCGTGTAAGGTTAGGTTAGATTTTTAATTAGTTAGTTAGTTAGATCTTTGCGCGTGTAAAGATTGCCTATTCAAAATCAAGAAAGCCTGATTAATTAGGCATCATGCCCATGAAATCAAAGATTATTTCCAGATTTACGATTCACTCGGTCGAGGAAATCCATTATTGGTAGACAATATTTATCTCTCTGCCGAGTGCTACGATGTCATGATCGAGTGTGCTTATGAAACTCCAACGGAAAACTATCTGAATTACGGCAACGTTAAAGTCAATTCTAATGTTGTACGAGAAATGTACCTACTTAACAAAGGGAAATATAATATTTATTACAAGTAAGTATAATAAAATTGAAACCAAGGTTAAACAAAGGTTACAAAGTTGATACCTTAGTATCAACTTTGTAACCTTTTAAAATTGGCAGTAATTGGCCTGCAATCTGCAACCGCATACCCGCTTTCGTTCGGCGTGCCACTTTCACCGCGTGCTTCGAAACCTGCGAGTTTGGCTCCAAAATACTTCGTTTTATAATTTTAAACAAATAAATTATAAGCAATTAATTTTTTTTTATAATTAATTGTTATTATTAGTTTTTGTCAGTATTTAATAAAAATTTATAAATGATTAAATTACCTAAAAGTATTAATTATTAACTTGTATACATACTATATAGAGGTTTTATGACGTATTTTGGCATTGGTTAAATTATTTTTGACGTAATTGGCATATGACTTAAAAACTTAACTTTATCATAAAAAAAATATCGTATTTGATGATGATTCTGATGCAAAAAAATGGGGTGAATTTTCTAAAACCTAATAAGTATTTACTTATTAGGTTTTAGAAAATCCACCCGTACAGTGTTCCCGCCCAATCAGTTAAATATTTAGAAATTAATAATAATAGTTATCGTTAACTTTTTTTTTTTAAGAATGAAAAAGGTGAAAAATTTTCCGGAACCCGCCTTGTTAAAATCTTTCGAGGCGTATCCTGACTGTGGGATAATTCCGCCGACGATGAAACTGGTGACCATAGAGTTCGACTGCACTCCGATCACATCAATGAACCTAGTGAACGTACCGGCATACACTTGTTCCTTGCTCGACGGCAGCCGGGACCAAGTAGTAGTTGCAAAGTTTCCTGTATGTGTCACAATTGCATCATTCTACAATACGTGAGTAAGAGCATACGTTGTCAGTTTGTGCAATCGCGCAATTGTTCATTGCTTTTAACCCCCGATGCAAAAACGACGGGGTGTTATAAGTTTGACGTGTCTGTGTGTGTGTCTGTCTATGGCATAGCTTTGACAAAAATGACAACTCTAAAGTTAAACGTTAATAAATCTAAAAATGCAAAGTGATGGCTGTTTGCCTCGACCCTGATGACATCCGAACATGTAACAGCAAAATGTTTTCGGTGTAGTGCTGGCAGATGGCTCGAAATCTTATGTTTCTAAAATTGACGCATGTCTCAGTAATATGATAATTTTATACTAGTTAGTTATACTAGTGATAATTTAGTTCCATTCCAGGCTAGGTGTGCTTTACCATCTTCGACCACACCTTCACTTAACATCAGGTGAGCTGTGGTCAAACAACTAGCCTGTCAATCATTAAAAAAAAAAAAAAAAGTACTACAACATAGAAGTATGTTGTAGTTTTAGGAACGACACGACTCTATAATACTTCAGTTGTCCGGTTAGTGCACATAATCAAATATTTGATGCCAATCATTCATAAAAAGATAAATTTCGGATTAACGATACAATGCGAGACCATCATATTACACGTGTGCAACAAAACTATATATTGTGCTATATGCTACAAATAATGAACAGTAGGTACTATAATACTTTAATGTATTGACATATTTTTGTACACCCACCAGATTTACTTTGTTCCCACTGGGCGAATTGAATTTCCACATTATTGCTATTGGGAGTGGAGTAACAAGAGAAGTAATTCTTAACAATACTAGTAAATGCCCAGTGACCTACGAAATAGTACTCCCGGCGAAATACCAACTGGAGCCTGAAGGTGCCCCGGTTCTGAAAGTCAAGGACAACAAGTAAGATAAAATCTGCACATAATAACATAAACTTCCACAAAGATAGTATATATTATATGTGCAATGTGCATATATTCTTTATACATAACTTTACCCTCTCAGGATCAAAAATCCGCCTTTAAGATGTGGCAACTTCTTGATTATGAACGAAGACAATCTCCTCGCTCCGGGTACGAGTCGTTTAATTCAAATACAATTTTTGGCTTCGGCGGCGAAAAAATTTGAAGAAACAATAAATTTTATTATCAGCGACACATGCCCAGCTGAGGCACAGGGAGTTCCCTTAAGACTAGTAGGCACGGGTGCTGTGCCAATTTTGGATTTCTGGAATATAGAAACAACATTCAGAGAGCATCTGATTGTTAAGAGCCTGGCAGAGTATAAAGTGCCCGAGGTACATCTTTAGTCTTTGCTTTAAGTTGTAATAATTTTAACGTGTGTTGTTTAGTTATGTTTATCTTTGACGTCTCCGAAACGGCTGGGCAGATTTTGATTTAGTTTTTATGTTGGAACGGAGACTTCATAGAGTTTACTTAGCTTTATTTCAAGAAAATCAGTTTAGCCGTTTTCCCATAAATATGCTAAAATTTTTAGAAAACGTGATTTTCCGACTTTATTTCATACACTGAGCTCAGTTGCTTTAAATAAATATCGTATTTTTTTACACAATGCCATCTAACCTTACCCTAAGCAATACTTGTACTATGAAAACGAGATAGCTAATAAAATACTTTTGTGGATAAATATTTAAAATAAATACAAAAAACCCAGACTCAGAACAAACATCGCACAAAAGTTTTTCCTGGGTAGGAATGGAACCCACGTCCCCCAGCTTTTGAAGCTAGCTGAGTTACTACTAAATGAGCTATCAGGGCAGCAAATACTAGTTCAGATTCTCGTCAGTTTGCATCTGTTTTCATCTCAGATCTAGAAAATTAGTTACCTAAACTATAAATGTACATTTCTCTAAATAAGTATGTATATATTTTTTTATCTTTGTAGTAAGTAGACTGGTTTTTTTTCAGTCCTCTCCACATTGTGTCTTTGTAGAAAACTCTGTAACTTTACATTTCTTCTGTGTAAATGTAAATGCGAGTTACATGGGAGCTATAGACCTCTACAACAACGGCCTAGTGGCATGTGCTCTAGTAATGAAACTACACTATCAATCCAACTCAGATTCTAGTATTTTTTCGTTGGATAAGTATGAAACTCATATAGAACCGCTGTTGCACAAGAATTTGGGTATTATATTTTCCCCGAAGGAACTTCAGGTAACGTGAAATCAACGTAAAATTATTTGTCTTGTTATTTAGTATAATACATTTTATAATTTACCTTTTAGGAATATAGAGCTGTTTTGGAAATAAGTCTAAAGCTCTTAGATAACCGAACGCAGTCGTTTAAGATTTGCTTGATCGGAAAAGGTGTCATACCCAGAATAAGACTGAATAAACCGAAAGTAAACCAAAATAGGATTGGTTGCCTCAAATTTCCCGTTACTTGTTTGGGTTCTGTAAGCAACAAGCAAATAAATTTTACAAATATAAGTTCAGTAAAGAGCGTAATAACATTAGACATAGAACAGCCTACGCGCGAAGCCAGGCCTGTGTTCTGGTTGTCTGCAGCAGAATCTTGCGAGCACATCATTTGTGATGGTAGAAACGGTGAGAAAACTTTAATTTCTCAAGATGTTAGTTTAAAAAAAGAGTGGTCGTGAGATTTGAGGTCACTATAGACTGTAGCAACAAAATGTCGTTTATATTTTTCATATCATTATCAATTTTTTAAATCTTATAATACTCTTTTTAAAATTAAAAACGCTAATATTAACTTGCCATAGCTTATTATGCCCATGTAAAGATGCGTGCTAACGTTAGTTCACTTTTAGGTTATGACCGTCTTTTTCTTTTCGTTCTTTTTGACATTAGACTGACGTTTGATATATTAGGATATATTTTTTATTAACATCGTCCATATATTACAGATCTCGAGAACACACGCATGAAAGTGATTATAAAACCGAATGAAATGGCTACATTGATCGTTCATTATAACCCTATCATGAAGGGTAAAATAAACTGCGATGTCAAGTTAACAATATTTGAAAATCCATACGAATACTTCACAGTAAACTCTTTTTCTGTTAATATTTGAATAGAAAATATTACTAGAGTTCCGTACCAATATGGTAAAAATTAAGGAACTGTATGTACGTATGTATGTCATAACTGGTTTTCCCAGAAATGACAATGACAACAATTGTCATGGTATGTTTAGTAATAGGATCCTGTTGAAACTTATTAAAAAACTGCTATGTCAATTGTCTAGTTATTGTTACATTTATATATTCACTCTAGAACACTGTTTTAAGGTGATCTGCGATGCAGAAGCATTCATGGAAGATGTAATATTAGTAGGCCTTGAAATGCTGTCCATGGAAATTGATTTGGACACTTACAAAGCAACAGGCGATGACGGCGGGTATATATTGAGATTGATATATAGTTTTGCTACCTTTTGCAAGAGTGCCAATATTTATATTCAAACCGCGTAGGGATTTTGTTTATACCTATCTTCTAATTAGTCGTTATACAATTTACAATTAGATAACTGTTTATTACATTAGTAACAATTAATTAATGGTCAATATTTATTTGTTTAAATTATGTTTGATTTGATTACTTGTTTACCCGTGTCATTAGGTACAATAAAGACGATGCAACTGACTGCGCTCCGTGGTTCACCATAGTTTGTTCGTTGTTATAAGAATAGAAGATAAGAAGTAGTCTGTGTGTTAATCCATAAACTATATATACATATATATAGTTTATTCCGAATTTCACACAAATCCGTATGGTCTCATACAAAACCGTTAGGTACAGCTTAAATGAATAAATATGCATACAAACATACAAACTTTCTTTTTAATAATATTAGTTTAATTTATGATCTAAATTTGATATAGGAAATGGTACAATATAATCGACACCATAGTTTATCTTAGATCATTCGCATCGATTACGGGAGATAGCGAAAAGAAGAGTAAAACTCCAGTAATTGCTGTCGAGAAGAAGAGATCCAAATCTACAGACAAAAAGAAACGTCTGTCTTTGGGATCAGCGAAACGTAGCGATTCACGAAGTATGGACCATTCTGAACTAAAATATGTTTTGAACTTTGGTAAGTATAGATAGATAGAGTTTTTATAGCTTAAATATACAGGACTTTTTATTAAATAAGACTTAAATTAATAAGAGGATCAAAATGTTCTCCTGATGGTAAGATATAACGCCATTAATATTTCATTAACCTCACATCTTAAGTTCATAGCAGAAGTGAAAGCAACTATTCTGTTATTATTTATGTAGTTGTAATTGCTTAATTGCATCAATATCCAGAACTTTGAGAACCAAAACAAAGTTCAGGGCACCGCTGCTTTAGCGCTTATTATGGGGAAGATACTACAGCTTTAATATTTTATTAGTTAGCATAAGATAGAATATTAGTAACATTTTGGTGCATACAGTAACGTTACTTGTTATATACAATAGAAATAACAAGTAACGTTACTTCGAAAAGTTAACGATTTCGTTAGAATCGAAACAATATATTAAATATTAATTTCAGGCGGATGTGAGCTGTGCGTCATTCAGAGAAGATCAGTCGTAATGATAAATAACTCGGACAAAGTATACAAGTTTGAATGGGTAGACGTGGAACCAATAGTAACGAAACCATACATCGGTTACATATCACCAGGAGAAGAAAAGGATATAGAAATCATATTTTTTGCGGGTCAATCACTTAATATAGTTAAGGTACAAAAAAAAAGGCCTGGTAGAATGACATTCGAATAGTCTACTAATGAGAGCCTAATATACTTAAACATGAGCAATTGTTTCAGGAATGTCTCATATGCCATTTAATTGGCATAAGTGATGAATCTTTGACACTAGACTCGAAAGGAGCAACTTGGGATAATCGGCAAATGGTCACATTATTCGATCATAACCGGTATAATTCAATTTTTGTAATTATTCCATTTATTTTATTTTGTGAATAGCATTAAGTCATCCAGTAATACTTATAATATACTAACATTACAGTTATAGCATACATCGCGTTTCAGCTATATTCTATGTGTTCATATAATAATAGTATTTGTTGTTTCTCGTTTCTTTTCTTTCTTTGTGGAAGTTGACGTCACTAGCCTATCCCAACAAAAAACCAGCGCTGATTGTAAACAACCAGTTGAGTTTACGCTGACTTGAGATCGGTTCATTACCAATTTTTAGGTACATATAATTTGTGTGTGTAATTTCCAATTCTCCTTATACATCGTCGTCTCAATATGTTATGAATAGATGTTTAATGTATTGTATTGTCACATCTTTTGAGTAACATCTACTAAATTCACGATCTTTAAATTTTAGAGAAGCTAGTATGAATGAGAGATGCGAATTGGCAATTGACGATCAAAATCTTCCTCCACCTCCAGAAACTCTGTTGGAAAGTATTACTATGATCGTCATTTATTCAGCAGTTACTGAATACACAAAATATGTATGCACATTGCAGGAAGAAAAATGTTTAAAACACACTTTCATATATCAGGTACTTTTTTATAGAATATATTGCAAATCAGTTATTTCAACTAAAGTTATATTTACATAGAATATATACAAAATGCAATACACTAAATGAAAATAATAATAATTCTAATTTATTGAATTGACAGACACGAACTTTTAATTTCGAAGTAGAAAATGTGGGTAATGTACCCTTGAAAATTTCGTGGAGCTTTCATATAGACGACGAGTACCCGATGAGGATAGATAAACATAAATCTCAAGGAAAACAGAAACCTAAGGTACTCGCCAATATGGTTATATTTTGCCCTTGCAAACTTTTTAAGGTACCTGCCGTAGCGAAATAAGAACCCTTATAGTTTCACAATGTAAACGGCG
The DNA here is from genome assembly GCA_905404145.2 of Biston betularia. Taxonomy (NCBI): domain Eukaryota; kingdom Metazoa; phylum Arthropoda; class Insecta; order Lepidoptera; family Geometridae; genus Biston; species Biston betularia. Next base: position 5,282,933 of record FR989863.1, read on the forward strand.
AAAAAGAACTTTGTCTATTTATTATTATCGAAGATATTTATAGACCCCTGCCATGATTTAGACTAGACGAGGTTATATGGACAAGACGGATTTTAAAATAATATTTAGACTTTTGAATTTGAAAACATAAAATATTTGACAGGACCTAGAAGATTCAAGTAATAAACTTAATACTATAGAGGAGCGCGGAGAAATCTTATACAACGACCAAGTAGCAGAAGGCATTACTGAAGGTAATGTAGGCAAAGTAACCTAAGATAAGTTTAATGTTTTAGCCTAATGAATACTGAATTTGACAATACATATGTATAGAGTATAGACAAAAATTACAATAATAATTTCTTTTGTAGATCCTAGTAAAATTACTCTATTTAGCGGCAGCACAGAAAGACAGAGCGTGGATACATGGTTCGAAATTGACCTGCCTTTTAAAATAGAACCCGATAAGGCATGCTTAAATGTTAAACAAAAATGTTCATTTCAAGTCATATTTTCCCCGCTTGAGGCATTTGACTTCAAAGTAAAATTAAAAAGTTGCATAGGTGAGATGCATATTTTCTTTCTTCTTAAACATCATTCAATTTATCATGTTTTATATTATTACTAAAATATTTGCTATTTCTTTCAGAAAACTTAGATCCATATGATCAGAACGTGACCTGTAAAATATTGGCGAAATCTTTAGTACCTTATGTTCACTTAGATATAGAAGAAAGTGACTATTTGACGGCAAATAGAAGGAAGGTTGTTGGCCTGGCATTGCCCATTGATATGACTGTGCTTGAATTTAACGTGTTAGGTTGGGGTTGTTATAAAAGGTATCATTAATCCGATCATTACATCTTCATCTTGATTGAAGGCTGAAGTCTTCAATCAAGATTCGACAGATTCACATAACAAAATTGGACTTTATTACAGATCATTCAATGTGATAAACCCTACAAATAAAGCATACGAGTTTATCTTTGAGATGATAATCTCAGAAGCACCTAAGACACATAATCATTTAATACCTGTCCATTGCGATATGCTGAAGGGTTACGTCGAAGGCGGAACCTCCACTGAAGTGACATTTACATTTTCGCCTACTGCTCCAGGGGTTAATCATTTCAATAATATTATTGTACCTACTTTATTCTGCCACCTACTCTTTCATCATATCTGAGAAACACAATTTAAATCGAAAGCCAGCTCAATTCTCATGAATGACAAGATAGATGATTTCGTCCTTTACGCTCATCTGTGTTTTCATACTGTCTATGACTAGTTCTTCTGTCTAGTATAAATAATCTAGTAACTAATTACGTAGACCCATTTTGGGGCGTGTTTCTGGTCGTATCTAAAAACAAAGCGCGAGAAATAAAAAATACTATTTATTATATGTAGTTAATTTCCCTGGCTCTGCTATTCTTATGGTGTGTTTTTTTCGTAGGCTAACTCACACGTGGTAGATATGCGCCTCTAGTGGGTCGATATGGATCATGTTAATATGAAAATTACGTTTTCAGGTATATGAATCGCAATGGAAATTCATCATTCCGGTTTACAACCTGGTGATAGGTTTGCTTGTGGTCGGTATAGTCCGGGAGCCCGAAGTGGTTTTCGTTCCTACTATTCTTTTGATACGAAATACACTCGTCGGATTTACTACAACTAACGAAGTCATCTTGAAAAATAACGAAAATCAGAGTCTTAATTTTGAATTCAAGGGAAATTCATTATGCAATGAATCAGGAAAGACACCAGTGATAGTTGACCCCGAACAAGGAGTGCTGAAACCTAGATCAGAGACTCTTATTAAGTAAGCTACTTACGTAAAAAAAAATATTTTATATGTTTTCTTTTCCAATATTTCATTATGACTGTCTTATAGGGTAATATACACGCCGATACATGACGGCCCATTATCATTCAAGATATTTTGCAATGTGATGTTTATGACGAAATACCTCACCCTCTGTGTTAATGCTCTAAGTTTTTCGATTAAGCCCAAAGTAACCTACTACTTAATTGGCAATGAACATGTGTTAAACAGTGAAGTTAATACAAACATTCATCTCGATCAGGTTTGTTATTTGGTTTTACGAAAAAGGTCGCGAAATACATGCCAGTAGATTAGTAACTTACTTGTTAGTTAACGGCATGTGCAAGTAAATATACGCATATTTAGGAGTAAAAATTTGCTAGTAAACTTGCATGCAATTTACTTCATCGTATATCTATCACGAGTAAGTAGTATAGGTACTTACATGAACCAGAATCTGGTGATTACATCTTTTGCCAGTAGCTTACGTTAGTCAATCATATAATGTTATAGTTATTAGTATTAGAATATGTAAAAAAATAAATTAATAAGACAAAGAAGAGAACACAATGTGTCGGCTACGCGCATGCCCGCAGCCGTCTGATACCCAGTAAATAAAATGTCGTCGAATTATACTTATTTGCTAGGTACATGCATATTTAACGTATAAACATGAAATTACCAGGCATGTTAAGGAACTGATAAGCAAGTATACAAAGTACCTATGCATAAGTATTGGCAAGGATTCTCATTTATATACATGAGGTTGAGAATCAAGGTCCTGGGGAGTACTATACTAGGCTCTTTGGCGAATACCTATAATGCAGGGGTGGTAAACCTTTATTAGTGAACTAGCCATTTCCTACAGAGAAATATGATAATATGGTCATGACGTAAGTAAAGAATAACCATTATAATCATTTAGTGATTAAATAAACAAAGTAAAAAAAGGCAAATACCTGGATGCCATTAACTGAAAACTGTTTGCGCCCGAAATATATACAGCAATTGCAATATATTTTACTATCTTGTTTTTATTTGAAGAAAAGAAAAGGTTAGTGTACTTTTTCTATTGTAAAGTTAGACGCTACATTTTAATATAACTCTCATACATATGTACAATATGTAAATGCATAACGTAAAAAAATCGATGATTTAAATAGACCCGTGGAATTAGTCGTAACTTATTTTTTTTAACAGACGGCTTCAACTTATGAGAGGACGATACCGTTTATATTAAAGAACGATGGATCCGCAACGTTCTTCTATGAATGGAATTATACGACTAGTGGCGTGAAAAAGTATTTGCAGTTCTACGTAGAGCCCAAAAGCGGACATGTCGCACCCGCCAATGAAGTTGAATGTACGGCATATTTTACACTTCGAAAAGTGCCAGTAAAAGGGTTTCCTGTGAGTCTCTCGGTAAGCAAGAACCCCCTAAAACAACAACTTGAAAGTAGCTAGTCTAATTTCTTCGCTTAATATTTTACATCAGCAATAAATTAACAGAACATTTTAAACATTGGTTAGTTTTAACGTTTATAGGTCAGGCGCTAAGAGTATACGATGCATTTCATTTTGTATTATTATAGCAATTTCATGTCTTTGTTTAGATATCTGACGGTCCCGAATATTCCATTTATCTGTATGCGGAAATAGAGAAACCACTATACCGCTTTTCGTGCATGAATTACGACTTCGGGAAATGTTTCATCAATGCACCAGATACAACATATAGAAAAAGCATAGCCTTCATTAACGACGATACAGTGCCCGTAATGTAAGAAATTTTTATCAATTTCGAATTCCATTTTAAACTTGGTAACTAATATTATAAATGAGCTAAACGCGCGATACTTTTATAGGTACACGTTGCGGTAGTAGTCATCGGTCTCGCATAGTCTATACTAGCTGCGGTGTTACCCGCTACATGTTTTCGGGATAAAAAGAAGCCTCTGTGTTAATCCAGGGTTTCAGCTACCTCCATAGCAAATTTCATCCAAATCCATTCAGTAGTTTTTGCGTAAAAGAGTAACAAACATACATCCATCCAAACTGTCACATTTGTAATATTAGTGGGATAATATAATGTCTGCCTGTATGTTACCTTTTCACAATTTAACAAAACATCCCATCATGATGAGATTTGGTCTCTGGAAAATATTTTTTTAATGTTGACAAAGTAGGTGGTTGACCGCAGCTCTTAGTTGAAGATAGTGTACCGCGGCCGAGCACTGTTAATACTTAATTTCTAACTAACATTGTAAAGACATTTGAAGTTATCAATTTTCAGCCTGCATTTGAATTTTAAAAACATACCGGAACTGTTTGTCGATTATCACGAGCAACCGAACATTATACCCGGCGACCCGCTTAAAGTTGCTTTATATTTTCGACCAAAACAAGTTCGAAACTACGAATTTATATTACAGTTTTGGGTTAACTCTTTGTGTGAAGAAATTATCACCATCAAAGGGGAAGGTCAGTAGCACGATATTAGGACTAATTTCGAACACTTCACTGGACAGATCTAAGCTTATAGAAAGGTGGCAGTTCTTGTCAAACGAACTGTAATAAAAACACAGCAACCAAAGTGTTTATGCATAAAAACATTTGTTATTCATGTAGTGCCGAATCACATTGGTGAGTGTGGAAAAATGATAAAATGTGCTGAAGTATTGGATAAAAATATTTTTCGTGTTGCTTCCACAACTCCGTCAAACCACTAATTTGTCAAGGCATGATTGGACTGGACATTGTAATTTTGACTTATTTAACTAGATAATATAGAATTTAATAGAATATTTGGCTATTTTCTAGCGAAATATTTGACTCTGACCAGTACACAAAGTGCGATGCCAAAAACAAAGAAGACGACAACATTTTTAATTAATTTATATCTGTCAATTGTATCCTTTAAAATTGGTCCTAATCATAGACTTATTACGTCCTAATATTGTATTAAAATAATGTGTAGCTGTTTCGGTATAAGCAATACACTCGTATTGCTAGACAAATAAGTTTAGGTGCGTAGGTACTTAATAAATAAGATTTTTAATTCTATAACTATTCGTATCGTTTACTTTATATGAATGCTCCTTCTAGGGATTCCTTTACTGTTCGACCTCTACGAGGGATGTCAAAAAAGCTTCGATTTGGGACCAGTCAAAGTAGGAGAAAAGATCGTCCGCACTATCGAAGTCATGAATCATAGCAAGATCCCAATCGAAGCCTCATTCATATTTAGAGACATGTATCCGACTATAGAAGACACTACATTGTCAGAAGCTACGAGTGTGTGTCTCAGCCCAAGCCAAGTGAATCTCCAATCTGACGAAGGACCGTCGAGGTAAAGTTACAACGTAAATAACCGAAATAAATATATAAAAAACAGTACTTATATACATATATCTTGATAAGTTCTATATATCTTTATTTCTTTTATTTTTGGCGTTGCGCTTTATGCATTGTACCAGTGTTAAATACGTAGTTAATAAATAGAAAGTGTCTCGTGACAAAATCAAGTAATATAAGTCACGTGAAATAAGACACGGTGAAAAGAAGTTCTTGCACTAGTAAAGTAGTGATGACTCTTACTAGAAGCTTCTATGAAGTTTTATAGAAAAAAAAACACAAAAAGACATGTTCTTACCACATTTGTATTACTGGTCTACACTCTTGTACCTATAGGTATAATTCGGCACTTTATGGTTTACATATTATAAACACTCGAAAAAACACGAATTTTGAAAGTTAATAAGCAGCGACATTGTTTTTCTGTATTTCCGCCAAAACTCTCTGTATAAGTTACTACATGCTTTATATAAACATAATGAGCCATTATGAAGATCGTCATATAGTCATCAAACGTCCATATTAAATGTTTGGAATGCATGAGGTATGCCAAAATTTCGCATAATGATGATACAAGCTTGATAGCTCAGCAGTATAACCAACTCTAAAGTATTACTTGGGTTTTTGATGGAAACTAGAAATTAAAAATATCCTCGATCACCGATTTGAAAATAGAACTAAGAAGTCTAAAATAAAATGAACAAAACATATTTAAAGGGGGACACAGTCGCAGTATCCAGGGCATAGAAACTTAGATTTAGTGCCATCTGCACCTACGAAAAGCCTGTAAAGCCCGGTGAAGTGGTGACGAAGTCCTATGAATAAATAAAAAAGCAAGTGCAAGCAAGCAAGCAAGTTAAATTCTAGTGGTCTAAGTACTTATTCAAATCTGCGACTGTAGTTTCCTTTCCGGTGACAAGATAAAATACGCCCTTAAAATTATATTAACGTCATAGTATAAATAACACTTATCTATTTGACTAAATATTTTTGGCAATATGACAAAATCGTGAGTGTCAACGCCCCCGCACTCGACTTTACATTTCTATTTTTATGTAGAATAATAATAATTAAAATGTTATAGAGTGGAGAATCTACAAGTGTACAAAAATGATAAAATAAGAGAACAAATAGCAATGGATACGAAAAATGCATTATCTTCTTTGAAGGTAGTCCCGAACAAGTGCGTCATACAGCCTTACAGAAAAGCCCCCTTGAAGATACAATTCAAGCCTATTGGAATGATTAGCGATCTTGACATACAGGTTGCAATCTAATCACTAATCCATAGCGTTTAAATATTGTACGGATCTAATGTTTAATTTCACCATATTATAATAACTATGTACTAAATCATATTTAGATTTCCCGTTGAATGTTAGTCATTGTTGTGTAAAAAAAACTTGGACATCGTGTTATTATACATAAATACATATATATTAACAAGGGTGCTATTTAGTCGGACAGTGATGACTTAAGAAATTGTAGCTGTACGTCAACTTCTTCAAATCTCTGTCCGATCGTGTAGAAAGAGACGTCTTGATAATTCCAAAAATAATAATCAGAATTTACATTTCATTATTTATTTTAGGCAATACTTTAGCAACTTTATATAAATTCAAAATTAATTAACTCGTTGCTCACTATTGTTTGTAAGACGTATCACGTAATAGGAGAAGCCATTGGCAGTCTTTGACTAGTTCGGGCGCCTATGGTAAATGTATTACTACAACATGTTTTATGTCGAATAAAAAATTATTTAAAAATATATCTATATATTTTAACTTCCAGTTAAACATGAAAGTGTTGAACTTCGAGAGACCTCTAGTGAAATTGAGCGGCAGCGCCACAGGAATGAGTTTTTGTCTAAATCAAAACTCATTGCAGTTCGGTAGAGTTCGGAAAAGAGGATGTAAAATACTAAAAGTTATGCTTTTAAACAAGGGTGATTTTGGAGCAAGGTAATCGAATATTATTGTTTTATTGAAGCAGTAACATTGTAAGATTACAAGCGTGACGAAGGTAAATTAGCTGATTTCTTACTGTAACTTCACAAAGGTTGCTTTACCAAAGTCTACACTTACTGGGTGTACCTACTACAAGTATGTATTATAAGTAGGTATGTATTTACAAATAAAAACTATTTAGGTATTAAGGAAGTCAGAGAACTGATAGAATAGTAAAGGTATTCTATCAGTTCTCTGACATGTTTATTTCCTCAACTTTACATTGACAATACATTTTTTAAATCGGTGCCAAATAGACGCCACGCACGGTACCACGCTGTATTTTATAAATTGGGTGGTACATTCAAACATTTGCTTAAAAAATTTGGTTATTTTTGAGAACCAAGCCATTACAATACTAAATAGTTAGGTATTTTACAAAATGGATGTTCTAAAAATAGCTCCTTTTATATTAATTAATCAGATCGTCAGAGTAAACTAATAGGAATCCGTAATGGATCCCCAAAACATATTTTTCTTTTCAGGTTCTGGTGGCAGCCCTTGATATCAGACGAATTTAAAATCTCCCCGCAGTATGGAAACATAGCTGCCCATACTAATGTTACGTTCACTATAACATTTAGACCGATCAATCACAATCCGTTTATCAAAGTTTGGGTAAGAAAACTTCGAAACGCCGTTTAACCAACGTGAGAGGAAATATTCCTCTCTTTCTTTTTCTCAGGTTTGGTTTGAGGCTCAGTCTGAAGATGCCCAAATGTAATTATTACTTTTATTTTTTTAGGCTAGTTGCAACATTGAAAATTACATGCCCTTAGAATTGGCCATGTACGCAACTTGCATAGATCTCGGAAATGTTCAAAATAAGACATTGTATTTGGAATGCCCTGTAAGGGAAGTCTGTGTCGAATATATTTGTGTGACTAATCCGTAAGTTTTAAATTATTTGAGAAAATAAACTATAAGTAGATGGCATTGTATAATTAAATTTATGTAGAAATTAAATTTTTAATTGTTTTTTAATTTATGGTTAATTCTTGAAGTCTGTATTACCTTTAATTATGGCATATACAGTTCAAGAATTTATCGACAAGCCGGTCTAGCCATTGCCACAGTTTACTCTGAGTCCAATTTCTGGTCTTGCTTATCGATGAATTATAAAATGTTTATAACAAAAGTATTCCTACCTATATTTAGAAACCACTTAATTTATCCAAGTTATAAGGATTGTAATTTTTCATTTTCAGTACGGACGACGTGTGGCTCATTTTATCAGAAATTTCTCAAGGACCAGGCGGACCTTTTGAGACGCCTAAAGAGTTTAACATTGAGCCCAACTCTACATTTGATATACCTATGAAATTCAAACCTAAATATTTTGGCAGGCATGAGGTGACTGTTTTTTTTTAATTTAATGGATGTCATTAGCAGTCTCATATCTACATATTAGTGTGCCTTCATTGCTGACAGTTTTTAGGGTTCCCTGGGCATTCTGTAGGTACAGCTATGGATCGTTTAAATTTGAGCAGGCACAGATAAGTTTTGACTACCTTGTTAGCTTATTTTTGTAGCTCTGCTTTGTGTAAGGGTCTGGGTTTAACTCCCACCCAGGATCGTCACATAAAGGTTTGTTTATGTGACGAACATAGAAGTTCGTTGTGTCTAGCAAGAAAGCTCTGTTTGAAATGTAAAAAAATACTGTAATTTAGGAGCCCTTATTTTTATATACGTAGGTATAGAAAAATAAGGTAGGTAGGTAAATAACTTCTGCTATAAAAATCTTTTTGGATTATTTATAAAAACTAATTAATTATCTATTTTAATATTACCGTTTACCTGCATATTAGTAGTTTCTAGTAGGTACATGAATTCATATTTTGATTGGTTTCAATATTTTGATACTCTTTGGTTGGTGTTGAAACGTTAATGTTTTCTTCAGGCTCAAGTTTTATATTCGCCGCTCGGAGAGAATGCGCTATTTGTTTCTCTGGTTGGACTAGCCGGTCATCCTAACCCCAATGGAAATATAGTAATCACAGTGTCTGCAAAAGACATACATACTGAAGAATTACTCGTTCGTAATATTACCGAGGTAAAATACTATACTTTCACGGATCTTAAAAGCGAAAATCTTTTATTACACATAAAGCTACTTCAACAGACATTATAGTTGACTTGGCGTAACCGTAACTATAGCTGAACATCGACACAAAGTTGCAAGTCTATCGATTTTCTATTGCACGCATTTTGGAGAGAGAGCTGTAGATCTACTTACATCTGCTTATTCTACTATCAGACCTCCAAGAGCTCTAAAAAGCGCCACCGTTTCATTGTCGATTTTCCAAAAACTCTAACAAAACGGTTTGATTACACTTTCATCATACGAACCGCTTCAGGGAATTTGCCCGAGTGGGTGGTCCCCGATAGTCACAATTTGGCTACCTTCAAGTCGTGAATGAATAATAAGTAGGTATAATATTTTCAGGCACCCGAAAGTTATTTGGTATCGACGGAAATAGAAAGAGTGATTCCTGACAAATTCGAAGGCTACTATGAAATCAAACACCCGGAGACTGTGAAAGTGTGGGGAGAGGCGTCGGCAACTTGCCGCTGGACTTATGTCTGTTACGAAGAATGCGAAATGCATCTAAAAGTTAGTAAACGTATCCTAAGAAGGTAGGTTATACCTAGTAAAGATGACTGAGGCAAACATTTAGTTGACAGATCTAGAATTACATGGATGGAACGGAAAGTTTTTAGAATGTAAAAAAAAAACAGCAACTGCTGCTCATGTTGATTCATTTATTATTTTTCAAAATTATCCTTACTAATTATCTCACATCGTTGCATACGATGAAATCACCGAGAAAAGCAGTGTGCACTGCAAAAAAGACTTTCAGTGGAAGTTCACTTCATAGCTTTGACAAATACTGCTTTGTTCTGGGTATTGAAATTTCTCTAAACTTTTCTTTTGTTAATATTTATTACTATTGAACATTTGAGGCTATAGAGCGTGCCAAAGAATTAGACAAACACAATCCTACATACGCTCAAAAACATTAAGTTTAGATCTATCCACTGAAGCCTTCAGTACCTATTGATATTAGTATCTAATAGGCATTGCAATTTGGTTGCGTACAGTTAAATTTAAAAATTCCATCTTGAAATATTTATAAGATTGATTTAAAATAGAAGCACATGGATTGATTCAAAAAAATCGGAGTGATTGGCGTAATTAAGGAATTAAGAATTTTCCACTTTTTGAAATATGGTCAAAAACAACTAAGGAAACCACCGGGAGGAAACCACAGCGTGATTCGTAGGCCAGTTTCTTTCTTTTGTCTTCACAGGTGATGTTCGTCGACGACTTAACTAGAGAGTATCAGTTTTACAACATCATAGCGACTGTTATACCGAGCGACATCGTGGATACGTTGGTGTTCGAGTCTCGAGCCACGGAGACTGTCCAGAAAGAAGTAGTCGTCGCCAATTCGCTGCACGAGGATGCGGAGTATACGATACAATGTCCTAGCCTCACCTGTCCCGATATTGTAGCAATTGGACCAAGTTCAGAAGTAAGGAAATTTGTTATAAGGAATCATGTCCGTCGGCAAGTCATAGCTACTGCGCTGACGGTGCTTGTTTGGCTTCTATTACACTACCTACAAGCCGTGGCGGTGTGAACAATTTTTACGGCCACGTTTTTATCTCGATTTACCGCACAGGTCGCGTAAACGTTACTTTAAAATTTTCCTTAAGCCGCTAATAAGAGTTGAATCGACTTTACTTATTTATTAACATCACATTCGAAGACTGTTTGCCAAGCAGAAGTGTGTAAATATTACTGTGTTCCGGTTTGGAGGGTACTGCAGATAGCGAAATTACAGGGCTGTTGAGACTTACCATCGAAAGTCCCATATCTAGTAAGTAATGAGTGCCAAAGCTGCGATGCGCTGGACTTTGTTCCGCCACTTAAAGTTCTGTGCATCACTGCGCTGGTCATGGGCATGCGTTTCTCTTACCATCAGGAGAGCGTATCTTTGTTAGATACGCTCTCCTGATGGTAAGAGAGTTTACAATAAAAAATATGAAATAAAGCTTTATCGACTTTGTTCACTTATGCAGGCTGTAGTATCGATGACTTATTCGCCTCTAGTAGTGGGCGAGACGGAAGATCGTCTAGAAGTACACAATAATTTGGCCGGATCGTACATATACCGGGTTATACTGAAATGCCTACCAGCTAAAATCAAGGAAATAGACGTCTCCACTCCACTTGGTACCAGTGTACCCTTGAGACTCCGTGTACAAAATAATACGAATGTCGCAACTGATTTTGTGACCACGGTAAGTCATCAACTAGCCCACGTAGATTGTATCATCATGGTAAGGTATTTTAACATTCATAATTATCTATATAATAATAAACTCAAATGTCCATTTTTCTATAGGTATAGAAAATAAGACTATAAGTATCTAAGTATATGAATTTGATTGTTTCTTTCTACTTTCTTAAAAGTAATAGATGAGACGGGTAATACCTACTTGCGTACCTACTGTTCAGATGTGTATTATATGGCACAGTAGCGGCGTCCTACATTTTCCTAGAAGTAAAAGTATCCTTTACTTGTAACGCATAGATAACTGCCATTTTATTTTAATAAAATTCAACCCTTATTAACTAATGACAGCTCTGTTGGCTCATTGATATCTGCTTTAAGAGCTGTAGGGTGTCGGTTCGATTCCCACCCAGGGCAAGCATTTTGTGGTATAAACAAATATTTGTTCTATGTCTGGATGTTCTCTATGTTCTATTGAAATAAAAGTATTGAAGTATCAGTTATCTGATTCCAATAATACAAGCTTTGCTTAGTTTGGGGTCAGATGGCGCTGTGTAAGTATTAGGTACACACAGCGCCATCTGATTACTAGCGATGACTGATGTTATAAATAAATAATTATGGAAAAAATATAGAACGATGACGTATTGACGCTTTTAAGTCACAGTTCTGGTTTCACACAGCTTATAATCTTATTTGAATTAGAATAAAATGGGGTATTTCTTTGTATTTTTACAGATTTCGCACACTTCAATTCAAACCGACGCTCATTACACTCTAGGAGCACAGGAAAAAGGAAAGTTTCTGGTTTGGTTCGAACCAACCGAACTCGGAGTTCAGCATTGCAAAGTATCTTTCAATTCTATAAATGCTGGAGAATTCGTGTAAGCTATGTGGTAGTTAAAAAGACGTGATTAGAGTAACATTTTGCTAGTTTAGGCAAGATGACCTAGGACTACGATTTTGTAAATCGCCTAGATATTAAGGTAGTTGAAACGTGAAAAATGTTCTTACATTTTCACTTCAATCAAGTGCATGCAAGAAAGGCAATCATGTGCGTGACTTTTCTCTAGATGACTTAATCATTCGTTACGTATGTAATTGAATAAATTAATATTCTATTCATATTCGTTGTACTGAAAAAGGTGTATAAAGTTACTCTGCTGTTGAGCTAAACGAATTGCGTGTTCGGTTCACGTTATACAGTAGGTAGATACGCAGTATATAACTAACAGATTTTGTATAACTTTATATCGAAGACCATTTTAGACAAAGCAAAACAGGGACCGGATGGTGAAGCATATATTTTTTTTATATATGTACTGTATGTACTTACGAAAATTAGTATGAAAAAAAGCTTCCTTTTACACCCACCAGGAGCGCTGTCTCAAGTTCCATGCATTAGCAAAATGACATGCTAGAAGAAACGATAAATGCTATTTTTGATCTGATGCTTCATTATCATTATCATTACAACCTACATAAATACAAATTCTGTTTCTTATTTCAGATTCTCGATAAAAGGTAAAGGGTCATTCCCGAATCCGCAAGGACCCTTGCCGATAAAAGTGGGAGGATACACAACAATCAAGTTTAAGAATGTATTTGATGACACACGAATGTTTAGGCTATATTTGGACAGAGAAGAATTCTATTTGAAGACTCTATTTGAATCTATCAAATCAAAGAAGGTTAGTATGAAAGACACCAGGTATTTCCAGTTAGACTCGATGCATTTTCCCGTTTTCTAATGCACAAATACTATTTTAGGACATCAGAATAACAGTATACCTGAGTGATATATCCCGGAAGGAGGCAATGCCTACAGGAAGCCTGACTATAGAATGCTATGACCCGCCAACACCCAAAGCACATTGGACTTATTTCCTGCAGGGTGTACCATGATTTCGCATTACATTAATTTTATTCTTCCTCATTTTAATATAATTATTATATTATTTTTAACAATTACGGCTATTAAATATATTTAAAAGGTTAAACTTAATTTTTGTTTCTACTTATACATTTAAAAAAATCTGATGAAAGAAAATAACTTCGTCAATGGTTTAGTCAACTAGTATTTATTACTGGTTACCAACTAAAATCTTGTACAATGTCATCTTTGTCAACAATATCATCAATTTCATTAACAACTTTCTTTTTGCTGGACTTTTTCGACTCCTTATTCTTGACTTTCTTTTCTTTCTTCTTCACTGTTTTTTCTTTGAGTGAAGAGATTTCTTCATCGTCTTCCATTTTAAAGTGATCATCTTCACCTTCATCTTCACTATCAGACGGGAATAGAACTAGAGGTCCTTTGTTATCTGGTTTCATCTTTGGAACATCATTCTCAGAAATTTTGGGTCTTTTAATCATTGGTAGATCGCCCACTCCCGCAATTTCATCGTTTTTAGTGATCTTCTTACGTTTTTGTATTTTGTTGATCTTGCTCCAGTTGTCATAGAAACTTTGCAATGGTGTGCCTTTTGCTTTGATGTTCGATTCCCACGCTGCCACTACTTTGTCATCACTCAAGGTAAATGTAATTTTGCTTCGTTCACGCTCTATGAATTTTGCGTTCTCTTCAATCTTATCAAGTAGCTGCCGTAACTTTTTTGTATAATTTGATATGGAGCAATTCTTCAGGAATTGTTTTAACTGAAAATATTTATTGTTCTGTTTATTCTTTAAGTTCTGGTAAAAAATATTAATTTGTAACCTAATTTTAGTGCATGTAATATTCCACTTATGATTAAGACTAATAACACATGTCTAGATGCAATCACTGTGGACTAAAGAATGCAAAATATGTTTTATCTCTTTTTCCCTTATTAGTCAGATAGTGACCTATTAAGAGTTGTAGAAATCACATCCATATGTCTCTTTTTAAAGTAAGAGATTAATCGATCTTTAATTCATGCTTCATGTGAAACTAAAGTATTCTGAGTGTTATGAACTAAAATATCAAAATATCGAGAACAAATGTGATAACGTCCTGGACTTTATTCTAAGTTCTGGTTACTACTGAAATCCTGGGCAAACACATTCTCTTAACATTACAAGATGTCTTGCGTATTTCATTACTCCTTATTATAAAAATAGACTTACCTGCATGACAGCTAGCAATGTGACATCTGGAAAGGCGATGGTATGTGATATGCTTGAGGTGTACTCTAGAAGAAGACCATACACCCTATCTATGACCATGTCTTTAAAACCATTTTCCATCAACTGAGACTTGGCTAGCCTTAAAATACATGAGAATTCCAATGGTTTCATTGACACTTTCTTGTGTTTTTTGTTGAAGTCATAATTTATTAAAACCTGAAAAAAATTTACTCTTGATTTGTTGCACACAATGTTAGGTAATTCGTAAAGCCATATCTCCATTACACAAAAAAAAAAGAAGCCAGAACTAATATAATTCAATCTCCTAGAGAGGACACAGCTTAAGACATAAAAAAATTATTACCTCTGTAAGATATGGCAGGATTGGAATAAATGTGTTAGATTCTTTTGATAGAGTAATCAATATTTCAACACAATGGAATCTCAGTGGGTAGTACTGATGTGTCGGCACCAACTTTATAGTGTTTGAGATCACCATGACCAAGGGGTAGATAAGAGGCTGCAGCTGGGGTTTATTGGAAGTAGATCCAAGCAAGTCTGCCCACAAATGTAGGGAGTTCACAAACTGCCAGTTATACACTGCCTGCCTGTTCTCTGTTTTGTTCACAACAATTGCATTCCTCAAGTGTATCGCCAGTTGTCTGATATAGAGAAACACATGTTGGTATGAAACATTCAAGTCTAATGTAAACATTTCTATGAGAGATCGTCGCATAAAGTTGATTCCCGGCCATGTTGTTGGACTGACAAATTTGCAGTTTTTTACATAAGTCATGTACATAGCTTTCAAGACAAGGTCTAGTAAAGCCGTCTGTTGGTTTCTCGTGATCCTAAGTATGCAAAGGAATGCCAACACCCGAACTGTTTCTTCCCCGGTACTCCAGAAAGTCAAAAGCTTTTTGAGTGACTGTTTTGCTATTCTCGTAAAGCATGCTATATAATTTGACATCTGGTGTAAATGTTTTAAAAGTACAGTCAAAATGTTCTCTGATGTGACACCAGCAAGCAGTTTCAGCAAGTCATTTAGATAGGATACCAGAGGTCCTTTAATTTTGACAAAGTGCTTGCATTTCTGAGGATCTTTTCCTGATTGTTCTATACCAAGGTACTTCTTTATTGCATTAGGTAGGTACAAAACACACATTTGGATAACTGCATTGAAAACAGATGAACCTGGAAAAATCAAATTGTTGATTACATTCAATATTAATAACAAAAATAATTAAACATACAAATTCAATATGCTATGCTTTGAGCAATATGGTGCTCTCATACAATGAATGTATGGTTCTACTTTTATTCTTTCCATAGTAGATACAATGGTATTGCATACAGATATGATTGCAGCTACAACAATGTTACACAGTAAAACAAACCTAACCTTCAACTTTAAATTCTCCCTCTGAGGTACCATCTTCACTGGTAGCTCGCAGCATGGCGGCATTGAAGACTTTAATAACTGTAGTAATGGAGACCAGCTTTATTTTACCCTCAACCTGCAGTTCTGCTTGCCATTTATTCACCATTTTCAGGGTGACTTTACCCTTAACTGGCTTGGCATCTTCATCCTGGAACATTTATTTTGTTACCAATGCATTATTTATATTTCTACTACTTAAATGCCCAGTACTTTAATATATGCTTGCAACATATGGGGTCTAATTGTGAACATACACTATCCACACAAAATATTTCATCATAGATCTAAGAGTTTGGTGATATACATACATCAGAAGAGTTATATGTCCACAACTACACATATAAAAAAATATATTGACAATTTTTTTTTGTCTGAAATTTTCCACTCCAGTTAAAAATAACAATAGGTATATAATAATAATTCATTACTCATAAAAATGTGGTGTCAATGCACTTAGTAACATAAAATTTAAGACTTAAGTATCTAGAAATAAACTTATAGTAAATAAGACACATCTGCCCAAAACACTGGCCGCTAGGCCTGCTGGATTGCTATTAATTTGGCTTTATGTTCTTTAAGTTTACCCTGACAAATGATTTTAGTTTATGGCATTTTAGATCTAATATTTTTCTCTACCAACTAAATACTCTACCAGTATACTCTTGTTATGTCTGGTCGGTATATACATATCTAGCATTTGTACATATTTTGCTTATGTGTTGTGTATTATTATTATAGGTTTTATTTTGAAAATGCTATGAATGATTTATTAACCTCAAAATCACTCTCATCACTGTCCGCCCGAAGAGGTCCTGGTTCGTGGAACTTTTCGTCATCGTCTTCTTTATCAGACTGTTCCTCTTCAGAACCAGTATCAAAGTTTAACAAGTTTTCATCGTTTTCTTCAAGGAAATTATAAAAATCAGGGTCGATATTTTTCAATTTCTCTAGCGATTTTTTGTGTGTTTCTGGGTCCAGCTCTTCTTCTGAATCTGCACAAGAAATTCTGAATTGTGATCTTATACCACCACATAAACATAACCTATTACAAATCGTATAAGTTCAGTATCCTATCCTATTAAGTTTCATTCTTTTCTTTCTTGCCTCAACTTTACATCATCTATTATATTTATAATTATGTTTAAACTGACCTGAATTATTTACAGGAGATTCTTCTTTCACTGGTTTTACTTTTTTTGGTTTATGTTTTACTTTCGTCATAGTCACAGTTTTTTTCATAACACTAGAGTTTACAAGGATCTTGAATCTAAACCCAGTATTACAATCAAATATAAATATATAAACACAAAGTAAAACTTTTAACTATCGAAACTAAGACCGATACAAGACTCCCGACTCCCGAATTCTCCCCACGTGTTGATTGCAGCTTACAGCAGACAGTTCTGCAGGCAAGACAGACTAAAGAATAATAGTAGATTCAAGGGAGATGTCAAAAGAATGTGAACTCTATATATACGAAAACTAGCGGCATCTCTTGACCGCCCGCTGAAAACTAGTTACCTAAACGGGTAGAATTTTTATTTTCAGCGGGGATATATAACATTAACATGATTATTATTATGTGTCACATAACGACACACCTTGTTCATTATATGAAGCTGGTATTGGAGTATAATGAACATAATTTTTTTTTTAACAGTACCATTTAGTCCGCAGTTTAACGTTTATGTAACGCAAGTTTCCACGTTTACATATAAAATTAAAAATACATCAATATTTTTTATATTATATATACATTAGTTGTTGCAGTATTATTATTTAAAAACCACAGCATAAAACACAATATTCACAATAACACAATATGAACATTATGCCCAAAATAAATAAACATAACAAAATCCTTTTAAAACTACAATTATTTTTACTTAAGGATTAGGGTTGATCATAATATACTTGACCAATTCGATATTATGTCTCTTAATATTTTTATAAATACATTCTTATTCACATCGCTACTTTATTAAAATAAAAACAGTTCCATCCATGTTCCATCGTATTGCATTGTGTCATTAGTTCGTTATATGAAATTAATGGTGAATGAAGTTGTCATATCGTTGTTGTTGTAGTGATATAGACTACAAGTGTTAATCTATTTGCTGATCTCTTCGGGCGAAGCCTCCGTATAATTATGATAGAACTTCACTTACACGTAAGTTCATTTAATCACTAATTAAAGTATTTAAAACTAAAATAAACCTAAATTAGAATAATTATATAGACAATGATTCTTGTTTTTAAGTTCTATATGACTCGAGAAATTGATTTAATAGGAAGTTCGATCTAAAGGTGAATAGAATTGTCACGTTTTGTTTGATATTATGTTACTAAAACAAACATCTTTAGGTTTCGTTTGCTAGAGTGAGAAGTTAAAATATTTCATCTCCATCCTTTTAGGATTCTCTATTCTTTTTCGCCTACACATACACGGTACACGCCTAACTTAACATGTTGGACGGGTTTTGGCGGGAATGTGGGAAGAGTCGTGTCGCTCCGTTGTATTTTTTTCCAAAACTTGTGTTTTGTCGAGTGTTTATGCATAAAAATGGTGGTTTTTTATTCATAAAGTGCCGAATTACATGCGTGAGTGTGGGAAAATGATATAATGTGGTGAAACATGAGTTTTCGTGTTGCTTCCAAAACTCCATCGAAGCTTTATAGTAAAGTCGCCACTACTTTACTAAAGCATGACTGGACTTGACTGACACAGACTGGACTTGACTAAGACTGGACTTTGACTATAACTAGCTACGAGGACACTTATTTAACTTTTGTAACTTGAAAATATATAAATACTTGACACTGGCAAATGCTAAAACGCGACGCCAAAACCAAAGAAAAAAAAAAAACATGTTGGACGGAGTTGTGGCGGGAATGCGGAAAGAGTCGTGTCGCCCTGTTTTATTTTTTGAGTATTGGTATATCAAATATTGGTATTTTATTCATAAAGTAACGAATTAATAGTGCGAGTGTGGAAAGTGATATAATGAAATGGCTTGACTTTTCACCAAATTTTCCATAAACTCGTCACTACTTTGCTAAGGCATAACTGGACTTGATCATAAATTACTTTGTAATGTGTGATTTTGATTAATTAAACTTAATTTTTCAGGATTTACGTGATATATAAATACTTGAGACTCGCAAAGTACGGAGCCAAAAACAGTTAAAAAAGAAGAAAAAAAAAAAGTTGGCCATGTTTGGTGCCATGCTTCCTATAAATTTCTTTCTGTTGCGCCGTAGTTTTTAATCTGAGGTTGCACCACAGTGTTCCTTTAATTATCTGTGCTCAATCTACAACAACGAGTGTTAACTGTTAACGGCGTTAACGCAGTAGACAGTGCTTGGTCTGTGTTCAACGTAGATTGGTTGGTGCACAATGACCCTGAAGTACTGAACGTAGTGCTAGATAATTATTTGTTGTACTTTGCACCTACTGTCTGAGAGGTAAACAAAAGTTATTGCATTATTTTTCAAAGAAAGTGAATTAATATACCTATTTCACTAAAAGTAAAGTTGGCGATATTGATTATTAAATCCGGAACCATATCTGATACATAACATACCTTTAATAAAAAAGAAGAGTCAACTGAATTGTCGGATTTTTAGAAAAGTTAGGTGAGCAGATATAATTTTATTACAATAAGATAAAAAAATTGATATCATCACGTAACGGTATGTAAGCTAACTTAATACTAACTTATATTAGCATACTGTATTTTAAAATTAAAGATGATGTAGGAAAATACTTTTTTAAGACGACTTTTATTTTTATGGTACCTACATTAAACATGTTTTATCCGGTGGTCTTATGTTGTAAATTAAACATAACAGGGTTTCAGGTCCTACTTGTAGGTATTTCTCTTATACACGTGGCCTGAATAATATGAAATACATATGCTGTTGCTTTTATAGTAGCACTAGCACTAGATTTTACAGGCAGATTCGCTCTCGTAGCCATTTTTGAAAAAACTGTCTTGATTTTTTTATAAGACTTCTGTAACCTTAGATCGGACGAACAGATTTAGTTACGGAAATTTAATGAATAGAGCTCAGCTAGGCTGAATTATATCCCGTTGCGTTCCTCGACTGATATTTTCTCATACGAATCGGTAATCAATGCTCTAACTGAGTCTTCCCGCGCTTCGACTCGCGCGCTACGAACACTGCACACAATAACTAATTTTTTATTTTTTAATTGGAATCGCTGAATTTGTTTTAGTCTGATGCTTAGAACAATCAGCGACGTGCAGTATCACGTTTGAAAGAAGAAACCTAATATCCGTTCTTAAGAGGGCGGAAGTTAGAACCCAATTAGTAAGATGCTAAACCCCTTCCCCCTCAGATCTCACATGAGATTATTCGAAATGCTTATTTTTAGCGTAAATAAGTTGTGCGTATCGTTTATTTATTATTAGTTTCACGAAGTTTTGTAAAAATAACACTATAAAACATGTTTCATCACATTATATCACTCATACGTATAGGCAGCCCGTACACGTAGCGCACGATCCGCGATCCGCGATCCGCGATCAATGATCGCGATCCAGACTGATCGTGTACGAAGCGGATTGACGGACTGATGCTCCGGATCGCATAATATCTAGAAATTTTGAAATCATGATCGCGGATCGCGGATCGTGATCATGATTGAACGTGTAAGGCGGCCCATACGGCACATCATCGATGTAAATTATGCCAAATTTACCAGTATACAGTAAAAAGGTCACTGAATTGTCTATCTATGTTTGTCCGTCAAAACCAAATAAATCAAGACCTAAAGGACATTTCTCTTTGACCTAAAACTATAGAAATAGGAAAAAACATAATTAATTGAATTGTAATTTTATCACAAAAATATTTTTTACGATTACAAACTTTGCAACTACCTACGTTTGTAGTTGGTGAATTGATCATACCGTATTTTGATGAATAGAAGATTTACTCTAGAAACTTTCACTACAAAGTCTATAAGGCTTTGTAGTTAACATTGTTAGTTACGAAGCATCTTTACTCAAAGAAACTGCCGAAATACGGAAATTGATCATTGTCATACTATGATAGTTATAAATAACGATTAAATCATGCATGTTCAAAAAACATCCCAAATCATCTTACCTACCCTCGTATGTTAAGTTTTTGCCAAGTATGAAAATACGACAAATATTTTTATAACCTCATTATAATAATAATTATATGTTCTAACTTTTTAACTGGACAGATAAATGGCGCTTAAGGGAGTCAAAGTCCTCGAGATCATGGGTTTAGCTCCTGGTCCATTATGTGGGACAATTTTGGCTGATTTTGGTGCATCTGTCACTGTAATCCAGAAGGTAAAAAAAATAACTTGTAGATTTATTAGAAGTGTTTTATTAGATTTAGAATTATTGAGAGTTAATAAGAAAAATAACAAACAATTAATTCTAATTTTTGCAACTATTTCAGATACAACCTTCGCCTTTCGATGTAATGTCTAACGGGAAAAAGATGCTGTCTCTGAATTTAAAAACAAAAGAGGGTGTGCATATTTTTAAAAAGCTGTGCGAGTCTTCAGATATACTTTTAGATACTTTTCGACCAGGCGTAATGGAGAAGTTAGGATTAAGTCCAGAACTACTTTTAAAAGAAAATTCTCGTCTAATTTATGCACGATTAACAGGTTACGGCCAAACTGGATATTATAAAGAAAAAGCCGGCCATGATATTAATTATGTTGCCATGTCTGGTATCTTATCGATACTCGGTAAGAACAATGAACCACCAAGACCTCCAGTGAATCTCTTAGCAGATTTTGCAGGAGGAAGTGTAGTATGTGTTCTTGGGATATTAATGGCTCTTTTTGAACGATCTAAATCAGGAAAAGGCCAAATAGTAGATTGTAGTATGACTGCTGGACTTGCATACATTTCTACTTGGATTTATAAATCAAGAAACTTGCCAATTTGGACTGGTGAACCAGGTTCAAATGCTCTTGATGGTGGTTTTCCTTGCTATGGAACGTATAAGACAAAAGATGGCAAATTCATGGCTGTTGGAGCTCTAGAGCCTCAGTTTTATTCCAATTTTCTTAAAGCACTCCAGTTATCAGAAAGTGAATATGATCAGCTGAATAGCAAATGCAGACAAAAATTCGAAGAGATATTTTTGACCAAAACTCAAGTCGAGTGGTGTCAAATTTTTGATAAAACTGACGCTTGTGTAACTCCAGTATTAGATTTAGAATCCATAGATAAATGTAAATACTACACTCAAGATCAAGAATTTTTTAGAGATTCAAATGACATGATTGTACCTGGCGTAGCTCCAAAATTATCCCGCACACCTGGAGAAGCCACTAGCCACAGGCAGTTACCGGCAGCTGGACAGCACACAATTGAAATATTAAAAGGATTAGGATACAAAAATAATGATATTAAAGAATTCATTAAAAATGGGCATGTATACGCCCCGCCAAAATCACATATTTAACATTAAGGAAAGTAAAAAAGATAAGTAAAGTAATAATAAGATCCATAATTATGTTTACCATCTTCCACCACAGCGTCACTTAAAATGTTAAGTGACGCTGTGGTGGAGCGGAGCCTATCAACTAAAAAAAAGTAAAAGTATTATCTTATAATTCTATGATCTTACGTAATAAACTGGTAAGAGGTGGATTGTATTTTTAGATATTTCTGCATTTTTAACAGAGTGAAAAAGTTGTGATTATTGTAATACTACTTTACTTATGTCATGAAAACTTTTGTAAATACTTATTTATTGTGGTGATTTAATAAAAGTTATAAGTAATTAAATGTTTGTTAAATGCGTTCGAGTTGTTTAATTTTAATAAAAGTTATAAGAGTATCGTCCAGGCCCTACCTACCTACCTAGGGACCTACCTTCAAATTATTATCAATTAAGTAATTCACAGCTTCAAAAGGATATTAGATCTTGAATAGTACGCAAGGTTTGTTTGAAACTCTGACTCGTGCAAAATTGCTTCGTATCGCACGACACACGTGCTGCCTTGCCAAATAAGCAATCAGGCCTTTTTATGAGTTCAAGTACCTGCTATATTAAACCTTTTTCGGCTCGTAATAGGGAACATGATAGTCTAGTAATAAGGAGTTTAGAAAACCACCAAAACAGTGAATGTACCTACTACTTTTAAAAATTAAGGTTAACCTACTGTGGTGTAACTTCTTGCTAAGAGATCAAGCCTCCTTTGTTATATCCTACTCATTCTAATTTATTTCTTTACATGACATAGATACTGTCATTATTCTGCATTGTGCTTTTCAAGCTGAATAAAGCCAATGTTTTGGTCTAGTAATTCTTTTATTATGTAACAATTTATTCAGCTTGAGTTACTCTTATAAAAAAAAAATAAAGAAACTATGGACAAAGATATAAAAAGTGATGCACCATTGGCTCGCGGCATGTCGGAAGGTTTGTCAAAATATTTACGCCCTGAACGTTTTGACGTTACGCCAGATTCTCCAAATTCTGAAATTAAATGGAAACACTGGAAGATTCTATTCACAAACTTCCTAAAGGTGGAACTACCTAAATCTGAAGGTATAAAATTAATGCTACTAATAAACCATCTGGATGCACATGTACACGAGCTAATTCAAGAATGTCAAACATATGAAGCCGCAATAGAAATATTAGATAAAATTTATCTTAAACCCAAAAACGTTGTGCACGCTCGACATGTTCTCGCAACAAGGCGTCAACAACCCGAAGAAACAATTTCACAATACGTCCAAACCTTGAAACGGCTCGCAAATGACTGCACTTTTGAATCTGTCACTGCTGAGCAACATAAACATCAATTCATCCGTGATGCATTCATAACAGGACTCTCGTCTCGTAACATTCGTCAAAGATTGCTTGAAAATATCAACCTCACTCTTGACGAAGCTCTAAATCAAGCTATTACTTATGAAACAGCTGAGAATAATGCAAAATCTTTCGCCAACGAAACGAAATTGACTTTAAATGCTGCTCAAACTCCAGAGCTACAAATTAGTTCACAATCGCACCCACCGTTGGAGCAAAGATTAGCTGCGGTAGCGCCACCAACTCAACAGCATAAACGTTGTTGGTTTTGTGGAGGAAATATACACCAACGTATAAAATGTCCTGCGTTTCATAACACCTGTGAACAATGCGGGAAAAAAGGTCATTTTGGCAAAGTGTGTCGCAGCTCCAAGCCTTCTGTAAATGCAGTAAATACAGGGGCTATAGAGCCTGACATGTGCGCTGCATCACCATCAAGTCTCAAGCAGGCAACGGTTCCTGTCATAATTAATCAGACTCGCGCCGATGCCTTAATAGATACAGGCAGTTCGATAAGTTTCATCAATAACGGCATTGCTCAAGCATTGAATCTTAGACATAAGCCATATCATCAAACGATAACTCTAGCATCACTCAATCATACTTCCGTTGTTCAAGGAGTTTGTTTCGCCACGATAGAATTAAATGGCTACACATATAAGCAAGTACCACTTTTAATAATTGAAAATCTTTGCGCCGATATCATAATTGGTCATGACTTGTTAAAAAATCACTCGTCAGTGGAAATGAATTTTGGAGGTAGTGAAAAGCCGCTAAAGATATGCAATGTTTTAGCTGCCAACATACCACCTGCATCCATATTCCATCATTTATCACTGGCAATCAAACCGATCGCTATTAAGTCAAGACGATACAGCGCTGTTGATGAAGCTTTTATTAAAGATGAAGTTGATAAGCTCCTTAAAGATGGTGTCATAGAACCCAGCATATCTCCATGGAGGGCGCAAGTCTTAGTTACTAGCGGAGGACAACACCGCAAACGGATGGTCATAGACTACTCACTAACAATTAATAAATTTACTCAACTGGATGCTTATCCTCTACCAAACATAGAATCACTTGTATCAAAGGTAGCAAAGCATAAAGTTTTCAGCCAGATAGATCTTAAAAGCGCTTACCATCAGGTACCAATACTCGCTAGCGAAAAAATATATACGGCTTTTGAAGCCTGTGGGAATTTATACCAATTTACACGAATACCATTTGGCGTTACAAATGGGGTAGCTGCTTTTCAGAGAACTTTACAATATATTATTACAAAAGAGAATTTGACAGGTACCTACGCCTACCTTGATGACGTCACTATCTGTGGCAAGAATAGAGATGAACACGATAAAAACTTAGAAAAGTTTATGAAATCTGCACAAAAATACAAACTTACATTAAACAAAGACAAATGCGTTTTTGGGCAAGAATCGATAAAGCTTTTAGGATATACGATCAAGAATAACACGGTAAAGCCAGATGAAGATCGCCTAGACCCACTGATGAAACTCCCCTTACCCACTGATGCGCCTTCTTTAAAACGATCGCTAGGAATGTTTGCACACTACTCGAAATGGATAAAGAACTTTTCAGAGAAAGTTCATCCACTAATAGGAGTATCAACATTTCCTATGAATAATGAGGCCATGGCGTCTTTTCAGTCTTTAAAATCAGATATCGCAAAAGTTGAAATTCAAAAATCTACATTTACAGTTGAAACAGATGCTTCAGATCATGCTTTGGCTGCTACACTGTCACAAAATGGAAGACCTGTGGCATTCTTCTCACGAACTTTGACTGATCCGGAACGCCGTCATCCTGCCATAGAAAAAGAAGCTGCTGCAATCGTGGAGGCTCTACGAAAATGGCGTCATTTTTTACTCGGTAGACACTTCATTCTCATTACTGATCAAAGATCAGTTTCATTCATGTTTAATCAGAAACATACAAGTAAAATCAAAAACGAGAAAATCGAAAGATGGCGTTTGGAACTGTCTTGCTACAAATATGATGTTGTATATAGACCTGGTCGTGAAAATACAGTAGCAGATGCTTTTTCTCGCGTATGTGCGCACCTAAACCCGCAAAGACTGCACGAATTGCATAACGCACTTGGTCATCCAGGGGTTGTAAGAATGACTCACTGGATTCGAATGAAAAATCTTCCATACTCGACTAATGACATAAAACTGATGACAGCGAATTGTAGAATCTGTGCAGAAGTCAAGCCTCGCTATGCAACTACAAAAGGCAATTTAATCAAAGCTATAGCGCCTTTTGAACGTTTGAACATAGATTTCAAAGGTCCTCTACCAACGAATACGCCAAACAAATATATTTTGACAATTATTGATGAATTTTCAAGATTTCCATTCGCTTTTCCTTGTAAAGATATGACTACAAACACAGTCATAAAATGTTTGAAGGAAATTTTTGCAATGTTCGGCTCTCCACAATTTATTCATTCAGACAGAGGTACATCATTCATGTCAAATGAGCTCAGAAATTTTTTAGTTCCTTTGGGCATAGCATGCAGCAGAACGACGCCATATAATCCGCAATGCAACGGTCAAGTCGAGCGATTAAACGGAACGCTATGGAAGACAATACAACTATTCTTACATTCAAAAGATATGGTAGTCACCCAATGGGAACAAGTTCTACCTTTAGCACTACATTCCATTCGCTCTCTATTGTGCACGAGCACTAATACAACACCACATGAACGGATGTTTAATCATCCCCGACGTTCTCCGACTGGAGAATCAGTGCCTTCCTGGCTATTGTCACCAGGACCAGTTTTGTTAAAAAAACATGTGCGAAATTCTAAGTTTGACCCCCTAGTGGAAGAGGCGGAACTAATAGAAGCAAATCCGCTCTATTCGCATATCAAACTTAAGAATGGTACAGAAACAACCGTTTCAAATCGGCATCTGGCACCTTTGCCAGACGAAGATAATTTTGAAGATGCCATAGATGAGCTAATCAATGAAGGACAGGTCGCTGAGCCAGCCGAGCCTACGACTACAACACCGCAAGAAGTTACGGCACCACGTCATTCGTCACGTGAAAGACGAGCCCCTGCATATCTCGATGAATACATCTGCGATACCAACGCCACTTCATTTTAAAGCAGGGGTGAATGTGGTGTAACTTCTTGCTAAGAGATCAAGCCTCCTTTGTTATATCCTACTCATTCTAATTTATTTCTTTACATGACATAGATACTGTCATTATTCTGCATTGTGCTTTTCAAGCTGAATAAAGCCAATGTTTTGGTCTAGTAATTCTTTTATTATGTAACACCTACTACTTGTATAGTTTAAGGTAATTTTAGTCCCATTTGCAACATAAACTTTTATTTTAATAGATTACATATTTAATTACTAATCGCCATCAATAAGTTTGTGATTTTTTTATAAACTGCGTAATTGCTGCGTCAAAAATTTAATAAGTTAGTATCATGGCTATCTATGCCGCTGCTGTCTATCTGACTGAAGTTTGTTAGCATAGCAATGTGAAACGTGACTCGTTTACTACCCTCTAAATAACCTTTTGCTTACGGACTACCCTCACAGGGTACTTTACACTTATAATGTACATCATCTGAATTATGTGTCAACAGTCAACGCGGCGCTTATCATCAGGCGAGCACCGAGCAAGGAACACAAAACTGTGAACCGTGCCATATATGTACATAAATAATAGTCGATTCGTAATCCAATCTTTTTGTGTGGCAGTCTATCATTCCACATGACATTAGCGGGATTGTGGAGAATCTCCGCAAATTCCATTCATTAAGAATTGAATTGGAGCATATCTTATAGCCTAGCATTTATTCTCATAACTGTGTGTGTCGGTGTAGTGAAAACACGTGTGTGATAGTCTGTGGCATTTCATTCCATCAGTTTTTCTTATCTGTGATCTTTTATTCTTTACATTATCATTCATTCTGTTACTGACATTTTCTTGATTTCCAGAAAAGAAAAATTAGAAAACACTAGAAAATAATTGCATTGTACGAAATTTCGTGTTTATTTTCACCAATAGATAAGGTCATTGAAACTTCTGTTTTTTGTATTAGTTTTGCGCTGTATAAGTTATCCAACTGCATAGAAGTCTTTGGTAGTAAGTACTGAAATCATTGTGAAACATTTTATTCGCATTAAAAAGTTAAATAGTAGGGCTGATACAGAAAAAGTAAATACTTATGCGCAAGGATGCATCAATAGCGGCATAGTACGAGAAAAATCAAGTTTAGCGGAATATGCCTGTTGAGAGACATCTCTGCGTCATATCCACAAGTTATCTTTATTGTGCAGGGATGTTTGCTTAAATCCTGCTTCACAATAGCTCGAACTGTGTTAGGGGCTATGCTGGCAGCCAAGAAATTAGCCATTACCGCTGGATGTGTTTCTGTGGGACAGGCTTTACTTAGTGTTGTCTTGCCCGTCCATATGAGGAGTTATCAACTTCTGATTTTATTATATAAATCTCAAATTTATTAAAAGTAGATTATAACAAAGATTTTTGTAATTTTAGATCAATATGTTGTCCCGTATATGTGTGGCGCGGTCTGCGTTTAATCTATCACAAAGCTTGAAGACACCAATTCCACAGAGATTTGTGCCCAAAAACTATGTTGTAAGAAACTATGCTCGTGAGCCCAGGTCTAAATTTGCTGCCAGGACACAGCCTACATTATGGCAAAAGCTTATGGCACCTGCTGGACCAAATGGTAAACACTGTTTAATAAAAATATTTCATGTTAATTTATATCTAGCCATTAAATAA
The DNA here is from genome assembly GCA_905404145.2 of Biston betularia. Taxonomy (NCBI): domain Eukaryota; kingdom Metazoa; phylum Arthropoda; class Insecta; order Lepidoptera; family Geometridae; genus Biston; species Biston betularia. The sequence goes on from FR989863.1 coordinate 5,311,592, forward strand.
TTTCTGTGTTTGTGATAAATTTTAGCATTTAGTCTGGGAAAAGGTGCCTTGGCAGGAGCATCTGCTGTAGGTTTGGTGGCGCTTTGCTATTATGGTTCTGGAGTGAAACCTGGCACACTACAGGAAGCGCAGTAAGTGTTAGAACTAACCGTTTGTACTAACAACAACTTGAAACGTTGTAGGTACCAGTTCATGCCATGAATGAATGTACTGTAGAAAATAAACAATGGAAATTACTAGGCAGTGTTCAAAAGTAGGAGTGAAAAATGTGCTTTTAACTGGGCCCAAGATTCATTTTTGATCAAATTTCAGTTTTGATTCAGGCATTTTTACTGTGATAAAATTATACACTGTTATATCATATTTAGAAAATAGCCTATGAAACTAACAAATGATTTTGCAAACATTGTCAAGATGATTGATGGGGATTATTTTTGTATCGTAAGATGTCAAATATATGCCGCCTGTTAATAAGAATGATTTGTCATTACCTTGTGAAAATTTATGACTGCTTATACTTACCAAGCAGGCTGTACAAGTTGATTAGGATTGCACCGTCTTGGGTGCTATTTTCTCGTCTCTTGGTAGAAAAATTATGTTTTAAACTAAACTTGACATTTTCAGTTTGTGGCCACAATATGTAAGGGACCGCATTAAAACAACATATGGATACATTGCTGGATCACTCATACTGACTGCTGGAAGTGCTATCACTGTGTTTAGGACCCCCGCACTACTCAATCTGGTGGCTAGAAATGGATGGATTGTAAGTGAAAATGAATAGTTTTTTGTATTGATTATATTGTAGATTGGTTGTTACAGATTTAAATTTCTGTGCCTTAGGGTGCTAGTAGAAGCTTGAGCTACTGAAACATGTTTTCTTGGATATTGATTAAAACACCTTTCAAACAAAAAAAACATCAAAGTTGGTTCAACCAATTGGGAGCGATGTTGCTACAGATACACACAAATGTTTAACTTTTACCACCACTCTTTCTGGTCAAAATAAGATAAGTTCTATAACTATTGCTAGGTGTCTTTATGTCACTATTATTTTATTTTGAGATAAATTAAAGGATTATAACAGAAAAAAAGCCGTATTAAATCTATTAGTAGATTTATCTGGAAAAATTGTGTTATAGGGCATTAGTATTATTAATGTGCAGATCAGAACAAAACATGAATAATTTGCAAAGCATTCTATATTTTCATCAGCCAATATTTTGTAACAAACTACTTTATTTTGGCTTCCATTCTGTAGATAATGATATCATATCAATAATCCGATACAAAATACAACACAGATAAACATTCTGAAGCTTAACCAACATGTGGATTTCAGAAGTAAATATAACAATAATGTTGTATCAAGCAAACACCCAGGATAATAACAGAAAACAACAATTAAATTTGTAGTTATCAGTTACACAGGACTTTGTTTTGCTACTCAAAGTTTTGTGTATCGCTGCAATGGTCATGGACATGCAATATCTCTTACCATCAGGAGAGTGTACCATTGGTCTCGTTAATTTTACATTTAAAAAAAACCATGTTTATGTTTCCTCATGATGTTTTCTTTCACCAACAGCTCAAACTCATTGTTGGGATTTGAACCCACGCCCTTCGGCGTGCGAACCGACCACGCTAACAATTGAGCTATCATCGCAACATAAGTTATATTAATTGGGGTTTTATTTTGATTTTATATCTTGTTTCCAGTCTATTATAGTGACGATTGGTCTGATGATCGGGTCCGGCATGGTGGTACGCGGCATGGAGTATCGTCCCGGGTTTGGCGCCAAGCAGCTGGCGTGGATGGCCCACACGGCCATCATGGGCGCCGTCATCGCGCCAATCTGCTTCCTCGGCGGTCCCGTGCTTGTCAGAGCTGCCTGGTGAGTTGTCTAACCCTTAGTCTAACTTCACACAGCGTATTTTTGTGGTGTATGTGTCACACGGCGTGGTGTATTTTTGTAGTGAGTTGAGACTAGTTTTGAGTTGAAATAAGCTGAGAAATAGACAGACGCGCCGTACATCGACATTTTGTTTTACCAAAGAAAATAATGTGGTTAGGGTGGTTAAAATAAAAGTCTAATTATTATCATATTTGACTCCTTAAAGTTTTCCAGAGCATTTAGCGTTTACGCACAATCATCAAATTAATATTCGCTCTTCATCAATCTTCGGTTTTTCTCAATTTCAGAATATATAGGTAACAATTTTCATAGTATTGAAGCTCTTTAATTATATCCGAACGTGATTCACTTTATAGTATATGCTGCCTGTTGTTTATAATAAATTTCACTTGTCCGTATTTTCCAAATAAAAAGAGACATTTACTGCCCAACTATCTACTAACTATAGTTATATGTATAGTTACATAGCTAAAGCGTAAAGCTACATCTCGTTTTATTCGACAAATGAAAACTATGTACCTATGTAAAGCTTTTTCAAGAATCTAAAACAGAGTAAGAGGCACGCGCTACCTCGTCTTGCTTCGGCCATTAGGTTACTAGGACCAAGTATAATTAAAACGAAATGTGTTTGTCAGGTATACGGCGGGTGTGGTTGGCGGTCTCAGCACGATTGCGGTTTGCGCTCCGTCGGGCGAGTTCCTGAACATGCGCGCGCCGCTTGCGATGGGGCTCGGCGCAGTGTTCGCCGCCTCGCTCGCGAGCATGTTCCTGCCTCCCACTACCGCGCTCGGCGCCGGTACGTAACGAGTTCTTCTTACATGAGTGTTCCCTCAGTGGATGCGACACTAGAGATTTACTACGATAACATGGCCCGCCCCTCCAAATTACAGTTTTAATGTGTGTAGTCACATCCTTAAAGAAAGAGTTTGTATGTAGTTGTAATTATTTATTCGTCTTCAGTAGCACCAGATGTGTTTGTCAACTTACCATAACTAGTTGACCGCGGAAGACAACGCACGTGTCATTTTCATAGAATACGTCAGTGCAGCGCCATACTAATAATAAAGAGCGATTAATGAACGCCACTAGTCGACACACAAATCCATGGATTTTCTAGCTCGACTAGGTGTTTGAAGGCAGTACCAGTAAGCGTCCGGTGGTGGTGTGTTGTAAATACTTTCAAATGTTTTGAATTTTGGAGGGGCGGGTCATGTTATCGTAGTAAATCTCTACTTATAAGATTCTTTTGTTCTCTGTACTCTTTTTCTGTTTCTGGTGTACACAAACGGCTTGCGGTAGCGGCCGCCAATTTAGTCGCGAACGCAGGTCTTGCCTTTGTGGTTTCACTGTTTGTTGTCGCATCTGCCGCTGCAATAATTTCAGCGGGTGTAGTGCGGCACGGTTTTGTCTAGCTACCCGAAACGTCTGGGTCAGGCTTAAAAAGTTTCACTACTTTATTCACTGCGTAACATGTTTTTTTTATATGGTTGACAGGCTAGGTGTTTGACCACAGCTCACCTGATGTTAAGTGAAGGTCTGGTCGAAGATGGTAAAGCACACCTAGCCTTAATGGATAGGTACTAGACGCGCCCCGCGGTGTTGTCCGCTACATGTTTTTTGGATAAAAACTAGCCTATGTGTTAATCCAGGGTGCCGACTACTTACATACCAAATTTCATCAAAATCCATTGAGTAGTTTTTGCATGAAAGAGTAACAAACATCCATACCTACATCCAAACTTTCAGCTTTATAATATTAATAGGTAACATTTCTGTGTTCCGGTTTGAAGGGTACTGCAGCTAGCGAAATTACTGGGCTGTTGAGACTAACCATCGAGTCTCAAAGTAATGAGCACCAAAGCAGCGATGCCCTGGACTTTGTTTTGTTACTCAAAGTTCTGTGTATCGCTGCAATGGTCATGGACAGGCGTTATCTCTTACCATCAAGAGAGCGTCTCGTTCGTCTCATTATTTTTCACATAAAAAAAAAATTAGTAGGATTATATTCTATGAACATTCACTGTTGAACATTATGTACATATTTTTAAATTGGTTAAATTAATTTCTCCTGTGGGCTCTCAAACAAAATCTAGCCTGTATTTTGGAACCTATTTAGCCAATGTGATAATTATAACAATTCGTAAAACAACGCTGCAAAGTTTTTGACACGCAGGTCTGTACTCGCTGAGTTTGTACGGCGGTCTTATCGTGTTCGGCGGTTTCCTCCTGTACGACACGCAAGCGATCATCCGACGCGCGGAAATGCACCCCGCGTACGGCTTCACCCCATACGACCCTATCAATTCGTAAGTATTTCGACTTTTCGGGTTACGTGTACCAATAGTTATAAGCTGTATCGCGAGGTTATTGTTGGTTGATGATGAATACAATGACCTCCATGGACTACCGATACACACCGGATATCATACATACCGGTGGTTGCAGGTGGTATAGTGGTTATATTACCTTTAATCATACATTGATAGGAGTGGCACATCCATAGAGATAGAGTCCTTTTAGAGATCTGTGGCATCCCTATCAAAGTCGATTCTGTTGTGACTTATTCATAGTAAACAAGAAAAATAATATATTACAAAATCAAGCTATCTGTACAGCAAATATCTTTCAATTCAATTGATTTGTTTGTGAACATAACAATACAATTATATATGCAATCTGTCGGACTCCGGACAAGAAATTCTGTTTCCCGGAGCCGACCGCTTCCGTAGTAGCATAATCTACTATTTTATTCGAAACTCATAAATCATTTATAAATGATTTTATGCTAATAATCTACTGTTTTATTCAAGCAATTGTGATTTACCGCAAATAAAGACCAAAATAAAAGTCAGTAGCTGTGATTTCACTGTAAAATTATACTGCATTTGTCCATAAATGGGAAAAAATTGTTTGTATGGAAATCGAACCACCTTAATACACTAAATTAGATTTTAGAAAACGAAGGCAAACAAAAACTTTATCTTTGTAAACAATAAACGATGTGTAAAAGAAAAATCAAGACTAAATAAATAAATATCTTAGGACATTACACACAGCGCCACCTGACCCCAAACTAAGCAAAGCTTGTACCATGGAAGTCAGATAACTGATAGAATACTTAAATACTTTTTTTTTTGTAAATACTTACTTATAATACATATAGGACACCCAGACACAGAACAAACATTTGTTAATACCACAAACTGTTTGTCCTGGGTGGGAAACGAACCCACGCCTTTCGGCTCTTGAAGCCAACATACTACCAATGACCAATAGGGCTGACTAAAATAAGCAATGAATCGTTTCAGGGCCATTTCCGTGTATCTCGATGTACTGAACATCTTTATGCGCATCGCCATGATCCTGGCGGGCGGCGGTGGCAACAAGAGGAAGTAATCACTCGAACACTAGTCTGGATATCGTCATCAGTTAATCTCAAACGAAAGCTAAATTGCTCGTTGTAATTGTTGCGTTTTCGTCGACTCATCGTAGGGGTTTCATGTGATATAATGTATATTGTAAGCATTAAGTTGTTATACGTATAAGGTTTGGAGTTCATAAATTGACAAGTATTTGTTTGTCATTGTTGTTTTATTGTGTTTATAAAGTACTTCCCCTATACTAGTTTTATCATTAAACAATTTAAAATGAATTCGCATTTCGCGTGTTTGTTTGTTCACTTAGTTCTACCTACACTACTAATTTTGGTTTCGGTTTTCATTATCTTCACTGATGCAGAGTAGAAGCGATGCATATTAACAATTTAAAAATGTTATGTACCTCTGGGCAGTGGTAAGGGCAATACCGTTTAAGTAGGTATCTATGCAGGTTTCACAGTAACTGTGCATTCGACTGCCGAATGTCGAATTGTGCGCGAAAGTAATATAATGTGGTGAAACATGACTTTTCGTGCGGCTTCCAAAACTCTGTTGAAGTTGTAGTGAATTCACCTACCTACCTACTTTGCAAGCACGGCAAACAGGCAGCCGGTTCTCATGATGGTAAGTTTACCGTCGCCTATGGAAATCTGTAATTTTAGGGATGCTGTCAATGCGTTGCCAAAACTTGAAAGCCAAATCCAAAGTTAGCCTATTTTAAAATGCTTTTTGTTGAAACTTCGCGGAAAGACATTCGCAGGCGAGCACCTAACGGTGTGTTCAGGCAGCCTCACTTGAAGAGCCAGTTCCATTCCAGGCTAGGTGTGCTTTACCATCTTCGACCACACCTTAACATCAGGTGAGCTGTGGTCAACACCTAGCCTGTCACCATAAAAAAAGGGAAGATTTTTTGCAGATGCACGCAAGAATCAAAAATGACAATAAATCCAGCTAAGCGGGGATAACTCCGTGAAAACAGGTTATCGTTTCATCATAAAGTATAAGGATCATGTTTAGTCTTCTCATGTAACGTAAAAGTAATCACATGTATATCACGCGATTTCCCGCGCGGAAACTTGGCAAATATAAAAAATAGTTACGTTTCGTTTTCAGGAATGAACAAAAAAAAAAGAAATTTCCCCGAGTTTATAATTTATTTACAGATTAAAAATTACAATGATTTATTTGTTTGTAATTTGCATAATAATATTTTTACAAGCGGTGTTTTATAAGTAAGGTAATTTCAAAATAGTAGGTACATAATTTATGTAATAATTCGATTTGAAACACTTGCAAGACTAGATCATTATTATGTATTATCTAAAAATACTGCTTTACAATTATTATTTATTTATCTGAATCTAAAATACTAGTTTTTGAAATTTCTTCCAGGAATGATTTGATCGTGAACTATTTAAATATTTTTAACACAATTAGGTACAAAAATATATTCCAAAACTCTAAAATTAAAAATATCACATCATGTTGTCAAATAAAGGCTCTTTGGAATTAATTATCAGTATATATATAACATTAAAAACTAAACATAGTAATAAAATAAAGCTAAGCAAAAGGCGAAACATATAATTTGTTCGGCTCAGTAAACTGACCAAACTAGCTCAATAAACATGAACGATTCCTCCGCTCCCTGCAGTATATCCACAAGAATGCGCTGATAACATGAGACTTAACTATGTCAGTGATATTATTTGTATACAATAGATCACCTACCTATCTTACTTATGAGCAAAATAATTATTAAAAGAGATCCACGTCCTATTAATGTCGGACATTAAGTAGTAACATCGCCAGTCTTATGCGCTTGCTGCTTCAAGTATATGGCGTACAACTGCCGCGCCTGGTTGAGTACCCTGTTCACGTTGTGTTTGCGCACCATCTTGTCGAAATGCATCGCGAGCTCGTTGTAGTCCATGCGGTTCCGCATGATGTAATCGCGGTGCTGCAGCAACACCGTCAGGCACAGGAACATGAGGAACGGGTTCCCGCCGCCAAACGCACTCGGCGGCGGCAAGCCGCTGATACTGCACTTCGCCGAGCCGTCTGCACTCGCCGGCGTGACCGACATACTCCTCTGCACCGGGGGCTTCAACGCCTCATACTTCTTCTGAAAGCTGTTTATAGTCGAAGCCACACTGTGCAAGTTCGGCTGTTTCGTATTCAACAGCGATTCGCAATTCTTTTTCGCATTCTCTAACTCCTGAGACATACTGGAAAAGAATTTCTGCGATCTCGTCGCGTTCGCTTCCTGCTGGTTGTTCTTAGCGGCGTCTTTCGACTCTGCCGACTCCTTCTCGGACGAGTCGGACTCGCTCGACGGTATGTGCGTGTCTTTTAAACGTTTGAACTGTTCCTGGGGCTCTAACGATTGGTTCTTTCTCAGTAATCTGATCGGGGTGACGGACTTTTTGCCGGAGTGTTCCTCGAATATCTCACCCGTGTCTCCGTCGAAGTCGAGCTCGGCCTGCTCGTCGGGAGTCTGCGGGCAGCTGGCCGTTGTCCGCGTCGTCGGAGTATTTCTATGTAACGGATTCTCCCACAGATAAATGTCTTCCGCGCTCCTTGCGTTAGACTTCATTGTCTCGAGCAAAGGAGATCTTTTCACGTTTTCTACCAGCTCTACTGTTTCCGCTCGCGGGTTTAGAGTTTCTGCAGGGCAGTCTTGTTTGATTTCAGTGCATTCGTTCGTAGGCCTCTCCTCCGTGCTGGTGGAGTCAGAAGGGGAGTCGCAGACCATGCTGCACCGGTTCACGTAGGAATTGCCGAACACTTGCCGGTCCAAGTGCTCCAATTCGAGTCTTAATTCTCTCGTCATGGAAGTCGTCATCGGGTAGTACTCCTGGGAATCGTCGGGACTGCTTCCTTCGTTTGCGTCGGCGCAAACGTTTTTATTCAATCTGTTCGCCAGTTTCTCGTCCCTCGCAACGTGAGCTTTACTATCGTCGGTGGATGTTTTTGTTAGAGTTATTCTCGGGCACTCCTTCGTGGTGCTGCGTTCGATGACAGAACGCGTCCGCTGTAGCTTTTCCTGCGTCACCGCGCCCACCTTGCCTGTCGCTGTCGCGAAATTGAGGAACTCGTTCAAATTTTTTATCATTTTAACTTTGGGTTTCGCGGAGTCGCCGGCTGCATTAGGCGAGTCGTCTAGCTTGTCCAAGGAAGAGAAAAACTTGTTATTGTGCACAGATATTCTGTCCCGCAGTAACCGGACTTGATTCCCTAGAGGAGTGTTTTTGGTATCGCTGTGAGCGCTGCCGTTCATAAGGTTCCCGGTACTGGCCCAAGCGGTGGCGAGTCCCTCTGCCTCAGGGCTCTTCCCGTGCTCTGGGACGCTCTTCATACTTCTCCTCTTTAGAGATTTACTCTCCCTATTTAATAAACCGTTCTCTTTCATTTTATCGTCTCTGTCTAATTTGGATTTCTGTTGGAGTGCAGCGTCGTCTAAGCTCTGGAATTCCTTGGATCGTTCGAGGGAGGTCATGTCGCGAGTCGCGTTTTCGTCGAGACTATGGTTCATTTGTTTGCAGGTGGCCAGTTTGGGGGTCTTGGCTAGGCTGAAACTGGAGCTCTGTCGTCGTATCGCGCACATTTTAGTATAAGCATTCTCTCGAGGTGCTTTGAGGAGCGGGCTGACCGGTGGCGGGTCTTCGTCTAAATCCGCACCTGGATCGAACTCCCTTTCTTTAAGGGCGAGTTCCACTGACGGATTCTTCTGCGGTAGCGATGCCCACAAAACCTCAAGCATTCTTAGCGCGTCGTCGAATGCAAACTCGCGTTTCATCTCGAGAAGAAGCCATCTGTAGCAGAAGAGTAGATCATCCGCCTGTTGTGACTTCAAGTAACTGTAGAAATCGGGGTCGTATACCTGCAACGAAGACATATTAGACTTACTGAAGTTGGAATTAAGGTACAATATTTTGTCATATAAACATTGTTTAGTTAGGTTTTTACGACACTAACCACATAGTAGTGAGGGAAATTGACTATCCAGAGTTAAACGCGGCCCGCCAAAGGTCGCGCGGTTGAGTCTAAATGATTTATATTCATATTAATTAGGCCGCCGAGATTATGATCAATCATTCAGATCAATATACCTATATCGTTTCTGGACAAGACGCAAAAAGGCCGCTTATAGTTTTAGGTACTGAACTTTACCCCTATCGCTCAAGCTGGGGTTACTGTATAGGAGACACCAAACAACAGAGAGGATATCATTGAAATTTGAGTGTAGACTATTATAGTTGTGTAAATTACACAAAAATACATTTAAAAAGCAGTTTTTATTAACGTCCGCCGGGTAAAAATTTTTTTTTTTTTTACAGGACATTACACACAGCGCCATCTGACCCCAAACTAAGCAGAGCTTGTGCTATGGAAGACAGATAACTGATAGAATACTTAAATACTTTCTTTTTTTTTTTTTGTAAATACATACTTATAATACATACAGTACACCCAGACACAGAACAAACATCGATGTTAGTCACACAAATGTTGGTCCTGAGTGGGAATCGAACCCACGCCCTTCAGCTCTCGAAGCAGACATACTACCAATGAACCAACAGGGCTGTCAAAAAATAACTTGACACTGGCAAATTTATCGGAAGTATGACACCAAACTAAGCAGGAGTAAAGAGTATTAGGTACGTTCCGTTTCGGAGGTGTTACCTGCAGCGACTCCGTAAGGTGCGCGAACTTCACCGTCATGGCGTCTCCGTCGAGCAGGAAGTTTGGGTGCAGGCGCAGCATGAGCGCGCACAGGCAGATGTACGCGTGCGCCTCGTCGCCCATAGTCACCAGCAACGGCGACGCCAGGTCTGACATACCCTGGCAGTAGCTCACCAGTGGGTGGTTCAGCGCGTACCTAATGTATGACACGGTCTTTTTTACTGTTGACAGGCTAATTATTTGATTACAGCTTGCCTAATGTTAAGGGAGTTTTGGCGGAAACGCGGTAAGAGTCGTGTCACCCCGTTGTATTTTTTTCCAAAACTAGTGTTTTGTCGAGTGCTTATGCATACAAATGGTGGTGTTATATTCATAAAGTGCTGAATCACAAGCGCAAGTGTGGGAAAACGATATAATGTGGTGAAACATAACTTTTCGTGTTGCTTCCAAAACTCCATCGAAGCTTTATAGTAAAATCGCCACTACTTTACTAAAACATGACTGGAATTGACTGACAGAGACTGCACTTGACCAAGACTGGACTTTGACTATAACTATAGCTACGAGGCAACTTATGTATTTAAATACATAATTTGAGAATGTAAAACACTTGACACTGGCTAATTCTCAAAATGCAACGCCAAAACCAAGGAAAAAAAATATGTTAAGGTGCAGTCGCAGATGGTAAACACGTAGGTAAGTACTACGAATTGGGAACTGCCTTTCAAATGAAGCAACACACAGGTTTTTAGTGACAGATTTTTAACTAGAGGCTAGTAGCTAGCCAGCCTTCACTAAGTACGTTTTCCTTCATAAGTTCTAGGTCATTGTTGGGATTTGAACCCATGCCTTCCGGCGAGCAAAACTAAACAAGTTAATCCTAGAAATTTAGCCTTAGTTACTTTGTGATACAAGATTTAAAAAAAATTTGGTTTTGTCACATTATGTACCTAAATTAAACGTTAAAATTATGGCACTTTTAGCCAATCAAACAAATAATAATCTAAACTGTGGTGAAGGTTAAAGTACAGGTAGAAACGAGTGCCTTACGGCGATATAAATATCGTTTGGGAGCTATCTAAATGCGGGCTCTGGTGAAATACTTACGTAGTCAATATATTGAACAGCGAAGCTATGTTTTGGTTATCGTCACTGCCCGCATAAAAATTGTGATGTCTATCTGTTCTGAGCACGTCCTTTCGAACCATTCCAGTCACATAAGCTAGGTCGGGGTTCACCTGAAAGGTAAAACTTATAGATGATCGTATAAAAGGCTATAAGCTTGGGGTGTATTAAGGCGAATGGGGGCATTATACTCATGAAAATGAAAATGTTTTATTTCAGTAACCAGTTTTTTTCTTAACATGAGGTAGATGGTACCTTCTGGTAAGTATTAAAAATAGGTGTGTCAGAAAATCCTGCTCTTCCATACCAATAATGTAATAAATACCAATAATATCAATAAATTATGCTAAAGTTATAGTATATGGAAATAATAATTATACTGCTTATAGTTTTTATTATATATTTTATTATGGACAAAATCAGCTGCTCCATTTATTTAGGTGATCAAATTTAGAATTAAAAAAAACAGTAATTAAAAAAATTCTTTCACCATTTTAATTTTTTTTTATTAATTTGCCCCTTTGGGCAGGCTAAAGCTATAGAGCCATACTGCCTTGTCTTAAGTGTTATTTCTGCTGTATCTTAGCTATAGTTATCGTCAAAGTCGTCTTTGTCAAGTCCAGTTCGTGTCAGTTAATTCGTCATGCTTTAGTAAAGTAGTGGCGACTTTACTTTAAGCTTCGATGGAGTTTTGGAAGCAACACGAAAAGTCATGTTTCACCACATTATATCATTTTCCCGCACTCGTGCTTGTAATTCGGCACTTTATGAATAAAACACCACCATTTTTATGCATAAACACTCGACAAAACACTAGTTTTGGAAAAAAATACAACGGAGCGACACGACTCTTCCCGCGTTCCCGCCAAAACCGTGTTTATTCTCTCACCATTTTAAGTAGCAAAGAGAGCCATAGACTACAACACACTAGGTATGAGAACATACATCACAGAGTAAATTGAGGTTAGAGATGGGGTAACACCATTCAATACAAACTACGTGAGCACAACGACAAACCATCACTTAACATCATGTTAACTGAGGTTAAACACAAAGTTTGTATGTAATATACATTAAAAAAAGTGCTTAAACAAAACTGAAAGGAGCTACCTACTTGAAAAAACTTTTAAAAAAGTTAATTAAATTTTCGTAATGACCATTACATTACTTCCCTGTACATGCTAATAAAACCATTTAAATCACAAATAGAAAAGTAACAAGTACATAAAATAAAACTAAATGTATATTTTCTTCATCCGTTGGTTAAAAAGGATTTAACTCAGTACCCACCATTCCTTTCTGTATACAATCTTTCCACCGCGTTCTCAATGCATAGTATTCATTTGCTTTTCTCTTGATATAGTCCATTCTTTCTTTACCAGTCATGCCATCGGGGTACACATTTAATATATGTTTCCAGACCACTTTTCTGAAATTAAAATTTATCCTTTATGTTTATGTTATTGTCCAAACAGGAAAAAATGTTTAGAAAAAGTCTGGGCGGGGTTAATTAGTCTTCAAATAAAAAATATTAGGCTCAAAAAATATTTTATGGAAATCTGTAAAAAGATATTAAAAGTATTATATCTGTAAGTATTTTTTTTTAATCGTTGACAAGCTTTGTATTTGACCACAGCTCACCTGATGTTAAGTGACAGTGTGGTTGAAGATGGTAAAGCATACCTATCCTGGAATGGAACTGGCTGAACTCAAGTGAGGCTACTGGAACACACAGTTAGATGCTTGGATTTTCAACTTTTTTTTTTTATTATTGACAGGCTAGTTGTTTGACCACAGCTCACCTGATGTTAAGTGAAGGTGTGGTCGAAGATGGTAAAGCACACCTAGCCTGGAATGGAACTGGCTCTCAAGTGAGGCTGCCGGAACACACCATTACACTTGAGGGTAACTAGCCAGCCAAGTACTACAAAGTACTCTACCACCATGCAAAATTAAGTATAATCATAAGTGTAAAATGTCCTACTATATTTATTTATATTTTTTTGTTGTTGAAAATTGCCAAATACCTGAGACTAGGGTCGATCCCCCCGCAGTAGATGACCTCTCGCAAGCGCGCAGCGTCGGTGATCTGTCCCGTGGGGTCGAGGAAGGCGCGGAACTCGTGGTCCGTTAGAGGAGGTCGAGGCGCCGCGCCCGCCTCCTCGTACAGGTTGAGTGCGCGCGACACCATGTTAAATGTCCTCTCTACCTGGAACACGCACCACACACACTTTATAGATTTTACACCAAAGACTGTATAAGCAATAAAATACAATACAATACAAAAAAGCTAATGAAACAAATACGCGGGCGAAACCGCGAGGTGTCTGCTAGTTACTAATAAAGAGGATAGATTTGATTTGTTTTCGTTTGTATTGAATAGGCTCTGAAACTACTGGACTAATCTGAATTATTCTTCCATCATTATCACTGAGTGACATAGGCTATATTTATATTGTTAATCGAGTTTTGTTTTGGCGTGCGAAGCCGAGACGAGCTGCTAGTCATACAAAAATAGACTGTTGTCTGTCTCTATCCAGTACAAATATGAGTAAACTAATTAGTAAAATTCACTTTTTATTGCAAACATTAGCATAATGAGATGTAAATGGTTCAGTAATTAACTAGGCTTTCACGGTCGACAAGTTGCAGAAGTCAATGAATGCCTGTTAAAACATTTTATGAGCTTTCAGTGAGCGGACGTAGCCAACACTGTATTTTCAAGACATGGACACAATATAGCGATTGTTTCAAAGCAAGACTAGGTATTCTTCTACAAAATCACCCAAGCAAAACAATGGATAATTGAGTTAATTTCCTCACTTTAGATTCATCAATTATAGATTTATATCGGCACTTTGGTAATTTAAAATAGATAGATAAAATTATTGACTTATATGAGGAAAATAATAGCATAGATTTTGAAAATTATTTAAGTTGTTGAAAGCTTCACTAAATATAAACATTATGTATTAAGCTCCTGAAGCACAGAAGACTTTTTTAAACTCTATAATTAGGATCAATAATTACTGGGTATGTGTATTATAGGAATAACTCATGCTTGGTGTAAGAAGGCTGTACCTATTATGGAACACCCACTCGGGCCACAAATTTTACTGTACAGTGAGTATATATTTGTTCAAGTTTTTTAAATATCAAGAATGTGACGGTCAACAAAGCAGGTCACAGGTGTTCTGTTAGAATTTTTATCTTACTTGGTTCATGATCAAGCCTTGAAAGCCAGTTTGAGGTTCCTGCTTCTCGGCCTGAGGTGCAGGAGCTACAGTGGGCTGCTCCTTGAAGTTTTGATTTATTATTGGTGCAGTTTGCGCTACATTTGGGGGTTCCCAGTCTTCTGAAGCCTCGGCAAATGGTCGCATATCCACCTTTAGTTGCACACATGGCTCAGACTTTTGTGTAACAGCTATATTATGTGCCCTGCAATAAATAGGTGAATAACAAATGTTTTAGCACATAAAATATGTTCCATAACAAATGCATTAAAGTCAGCCATATACATGTAGTGATACAAAGAACAATAGAATAGTCACTAACAATTTAAGCAAATATGGTAACAGAAAAATTATACCCAAAAACAGAAATAATATGTAGCGAACTTAAATTACAAATAAATTTATTCAATTTCATTTTAGATTCATATTTCTTATTATAAGTAGGTACCTAGTACTTGTAATGAGCACAATGGAGTAAATTACAATTTTATTTTTCCAGTAATAACTGAACCTAGGTATTCCACAATATAATGTTTCTAAACATACTTAAGAAAAGCAGCATCCAAGTCCCAATCAGAGAGTAGAGACAGGTGGATTTCTTGTCCATAGTCATCAATGCTTTTGTATGAGAGTGTGAAATCAGACTTTATATCAAAAGCTTTCACCAAAATACTTTGTAGGACCTCTAATGATGTTATTTGTGGATCGACGGAAAACTTTCGCAATTCAGGCTGTAGTTTGCCTTCACATTTCTGTAAAACATATTTCAAAGTAGGTCAATATTATCTGCTAATTAATGTTTAAATGTATCTAATGAATAATTACTATTAAAGGTGTAAAATCATTTCAGGTGTACAATTATTAATAGAAAAGAAAATTTAACTAATTAATCTGAAGAGACGAAATCTACAAAATATTTATCATGTAAGTAAATGCCAACAGAAGTTTTCATAAATTCCAGTAGATAAAATATTGATTACTTTGTATAACATTCGTGAATAGGATTCAAATCCCAGAAAGTTAAATATATTGTAGTGCATTAAAACATTTATCTACAATACACGCACGGTGTGATGTTTCACAAGAAATACATAAATGAAATTTATTGTAAATATACAAACCTTGACTTTCACTCTAACTGCTTCCTTGCTATAACCGAACATAATTACACATTACTTGCTACAGGATATTACAAAAATACTTATTCAACCATTCCAAAACATATTGCTAAAAAGTGTTCTTTAGTGTTGCAAAAAAAAGAAATGAAAATTTAAATTCTCGGACCGACACAACTTTGCTAAGTGGTCCACACCACAGAGGAAATTATATATGTCCACACTGTGTGACATGACAGTTCACACTTTGAGTTAAACTACGAGCATCGAGGAGAACGTACTCTGTACCAACATTCTTACAAAAAACACAATAAGTGGTAAAAAAAACATTTTTTACGCAATGTTCAGTACCTGAGCGATCGTGCTTTGCTGGCGGTATTAGCTGTGTACAACATTTAAAGTCTAACAAAAACTCGAAAAACGTGGTATACCAGAGATGAGACCCAGCTAGATCGATTAGATCAACAAAATTATCATCGAAATTGTTACAGCCGTTTTCAAGATCACAAAATATATATATACAATACAAAATATTGTTCGTTAGTTACAGATGTACTCATAGTATGATTTTGATCGAGTAATACAATTTTCTTCGTTAGGTTGACAAAAGTACATTCAGATGTGTAAAAACAGCTAGCTTGGAAGTGCCGACTCTTATGATTTAGTATTCATAACATCTGTGGACTTTTAGGGTAGTATCGAACCTGTGTTGCCATTGCTAGACGTGAGGCCCAAAACTTAATCCAACTTGTCTCTTCTCGATGATTTCTTCGTGTTTCGTTTTCTTGTTGCTTCATAAATTACTTTCCATAGAAGTCTTATGTAAAATACGCGGGTATATAAATTAATATAATTACATAGTTAGCTGAAATTTAAGACAATAGCATAAGTATTACGTCGGAAGTTAAGGAGAACAAAGATTCTTTGGTTTTGGCGTCGCGTTTTAGCATTTGCCAGTGTCAAGTATTAATATATTTTCAAGTTTCAAAAGTCAAATAAGTGTCTTCGTAGCTAAAGTTATAATCAAAGTTCAGTCTTGGTCAAGTACAGTCCGTGTCAGTCAAGTCCAGTCATGCTTTAGTAAAGTAATGGTGACTTTACTATAAAGCTTCGATGGAGTTTTGGAAGCAACACGAAAAGTCATGTTTCACCACATTATATCATTTTCCCACACTCGCGCTTATGATTCGGCACTTTATGAATAAAACACCACCATTTTAATGCATAAACACTCGACAAAACACAAGTTTTGGAAAAAAATACAACGGAGTGACACGACTCTTCCCGCATTACCGCCAAACTTCGACGGCAAGATTCCCAAATACAAATCTTTTATTAATAACACCAATGTTACAGGTCATTTAATTTCATTCCCTGGAAGTCCAAAGTCCGAGAGAC
This sequence comes from Biston betularia, assembly GCA_905404145.2. Lineage (NCBI taxonomy): Eukaryota > Metazoa > Arthropoda > Insecta > Lepidoptera > Geometridae > Biston > Biston betularia. The sequence continues at coordinate 5,328,442 of FR989863.1, forward strand.
CAAAGACCCCTGTCTTTGGTCTCTCGGGGGATCGGGAAGGTTTCAGAGCATTAAACATAGCGAATTTTAAATAAAGTAAATAGTTATCATCTATATATTTCAAAATGTTTACTGATAGAGTTGTTGAGTTACTTTTATTGAGGAAATGCAAGAAAAATATTGAGATGCTTTATAAATGCAAGAAAAAGAGTGGTATCACTACTACTAGGTGCACTAAAGATCTAAGTACCGATTACTTAAAATAAGCTTGCGTTTGTCTCCATTATCATGTACTGCAATGTAAGCATGCAATCTATGATTGGTTTAAGTCCCTTTGAGTTAGGGTTTTTTATATGATGTTATGTTTTTTTGGGTGCATTTGCAGTTTGGGGAGAAATCTATACGTCAACTGGCAATAGCCATGGGTAACTCAACAGATTTACTTGAGTCACGCCGCGGCTCGCAGCTCAACCCTTGAGCTGAAAACTTGAACCGGCTCAACAGGTCATTTCAGATCAGTTCACGTACTAACTCGAGGGAGTCATTTAGTCAATAGCGAAGTAAACTAGACCTTATGCAGCGCTAGAATATGCAGCTCATATAGTTGGCTTATAGTTTCAGCTCAACAACGTTGGAAATGTTCTCAATTTATCGGGAAATCTACTGATAAAAAATATTTTGTTAAAATTAAATATATTTTTTTTGGTTTCCGATTAATATTATAATTGCCAAAGTTTGTATGTATGGATATTTGTTAATCAATCATGCTAAAACAAATGAAAGGATTTGCAAAATAAATTGCATATAAATAGTTTATTATCTGGATTAACATAATTATTATCTTGTTTATCCCGGGAATTGTAAGATTCGTGGTAAATATGCTCTCCTTCCCTTTCTAAGTCATTCTGTTTCGTTCATCATTCTGTTCAGGTCACACTGCTTCAAAAAACAGATCGCGTCGCATCGGCTCCGTTCGGTTCACTTTTCAATTTCGGTTCGGTTCGCAATTCAGTTCGATTAGCTGCGGTCGGGTGCGCGACAACGATGACTCGATGAGCCGCAAGCCACGATTTGAGCTGCTTGATCTGCAGTTGAGCTGCAGCTCAACGGTTCAAACCTACGCGATCTGAATATTTGAACCGGTTCTGATCTGAGTTACACACGATTAACTGGCAACACTTTTATGATATTTTAACCTAGTCCGAGTTGTTTCGCGATTATTTCCATAGATAAATTCTAGATATATAAATTAGTTCATATTATTATAATACGACTATTTCCGTAATCTTTGTGATTTTTACTTAGATCGTCCAGAAGGAAAAAATGACTACTCCAAACCCTGTCCCTCATATTGACCGTGAGTTAGATTTGTCCAATACTGGCCGAGGAGTATGGCTTGTGAAAGTTCCTAAGTATATCGCAAACAAATGGGAAAAAGCTTCTGGAAATATAGAAGTAGGAAAACTGAAGATATCTCGTGCCCCAGGGCAGAAAGCTCAGGTGCAGCTCTCGCTCTCAGAAGCAGTCTTAATAAAAGACCCAAACGAAAAAGGAGAACAGAGTATACCGAAGGAACATAGACTTGACGTGTCCAATGTGACGAGACAATCATTAGGAGTCTTCTCTCATGCAGTCCGTAAGTATACTATGTTTTTGAGATATTACTATACTGTATCTCATCTCAATGTTATAAATGCGCCAAAGCAGCGATGCCCTGGACTTTGTTTTTCAACTCAAAATTTTGTGAGTCATGGGCATACCATCAGGACTCTGTCTCTTACCATCAGGAGAGCGTATCATTACTTAAAATAAAAATAAAATATCACAGTAAATGTAGGTGTAACCATAGTTGGAACGCATCATTGAAAGTGTTTTGTATCAAGTCATTTTCTTGTTTCCAGCTTCAAATACTGATGCAGTTGTGCCTGAATCAGAGAAGCTCTACATGGAAGGTAGGATAGTGCAAAAGCTGGAATGTCGGCCATATGCAGATAACACATACTACAGATTGAAGTCTGAATCAATAAAGAAGGCCTCAATGCCTCAGCGACAAGTGCAACAGTTAGACAGAATAGTGCAGAACTTCAAGCCAGTGTCAGATCATGAACATAATGTGTGTATAACTTTTAATTTCCTGGTTTTTTTTGGGTTTCACATTGATTTGGGTGTCTGATAGTACTTTAATACTATGCCTACCCAATATCACTTCTGTCCTATTTTTAATGGAACTAATATGAACTTGGGTCCCCATGGGCAAAATGGTTCAAATATGAAATCTCTACAGAGGATAGAAATTTAAAAAAAGAAGACATGGAAAAAATGAAAGCTGCCTAATTCCTTACTCTGCAGTGTATTTCAGTTAAAGCTGCCTAATTGCTTACTCTGTAGTGTATTTCCATAAAATCTGCCTATGTCCTTACTCTGCGGCAAGTTATACATGTTTTTATTTCTTACAAATCACAATAATATTATGTTAAATTATCATTTATTACAAATGCATTACCATATTTTACTGATTAATTTAACATTATCTGATATATTTAATTTATTTATATTTGACATGTAAGGAAATAAATAAATATGAACATAAAATCAAATAAGAAGTTGTTGATTGGAAATTTAGGTTATAAAACTCACCAAGTTGGATTTACTGTAACATCACAGACAATGTGACACATTTATTGCCATAATGACAATTTAAACAAAACATGATCAGTGAATTAGGATGTTCAATAGAACATATGAATGTACTTACATTATACTAAGGTAGTAAAAAAATGTCAAACAGCACCAAATAAATGATTACTTAATTATTTTTTAATTTACTTTTTAGATCAAATACCAAAGGGATAAGAAAGCAGAAGGCAAGAAAGCTCGTGATGACAAAGATGCTGTACTTAATATGCTTTTTGCTGCATTTGAAAAGCATCAGTATTATAATATAAAGGACTTGCAGAAGGTAATATTAACATATTAAGTTAATAAGCAAATTGAAGGATTGTGAAAGCAAATTGGCTATTCTATGTCTGATTAACCATTATGTGTATGTATATTTGTTTAATATTAAGTTTACTTACTATAAAAATAAAATAAGAACAAAATTGGTTAATAAGTTGCTTCTTTTTTTATTTTGCCGTTGCATTTTGTGCATTTGCTAGTGTCAAGTGTTTTGATATTTTCAAGTTTGATAAAAAGTTAAGATATTGATAAAAGGTTAAAAAGTTGTCAAATTCCAGTCTTGGTCAAGTCCAATCCATGTCATTCAAATCCAGTCATGCCTTACTAAACTAGTGGCGACTTAAACTGGAGTTTTGAAAACAACACAAAAATTCATGTTTCACCACATTATATCACTTTCCTACACTCACTCTTGTAATTCAGCACTTTATACACCACTATTTTTATACATAAACACTCGAAAAAACCATAGTTTTAGAAAGAATACAATAGAGCTACACAATTTCTTCCGTGTTCCCACCAAACCTGCATGATAGCAATGTTTTTTTTAATTTGTTTTTGGCCATGGTTTTGGATACTAGTCCTTCAGCTGGCATGATAGCAATGTCACAGAGATGTTGGTAGTTTTAAACAACATACAGCTAATGCACTTTTTTTACATATAACTGAAGTTTGATGTTTAGATAACAGGCCTCAATCATTCCTTCCTACCATTCCAGATTACAAGACAACCTATTGTATACCTAAAAGAAATATTGAAAGAAGTGTGTAACTACAACTTGAAGAACCCTCACAAGAACATGTGGGAATTGAAGCCTGAATATCGGCACTATAAGCAAGACGCTCCAGTTGAAACTAAAGAAGATAAAGACAGTTCGGACAGCGAATAGGCACTCATTGATTTCTATGACTAAGGAGATCAATTGGCTCAGTTTTTAGGGCCGAAATAGGTTCCGGTTATAATTTACCAATCATAATAATCCTGTTATACTGACGACCAACAACTCGCAGCTAAGGACGAATACCATTTAGAAGATTCTTATATTTATGTACCTTTGAATTTGATTAAAATGCCAAACAAGCAGAAAAAAAAAACTAAACAAATAAATTTTCTTTAGTATCTGCAACAATGAATTGGTATGATCTTGAGCAAGTGGCGATTAATGGAATCCATTACTTTATATTCTGAAAAACTTAACTATATAAGTTTATTTTTAATGAGACGAATGAGATACGCTCCTGATGGTAAGAGATAGCACAAGTTCATGATAATTGCAGTGAGATACAGAAAAAGGGTGGCCCTGCCTTGGGCGCTCAATATTTTGAGACATAAGATGGTTAGTGTCGACAGCTCTATAATGTCGCTAGTTCAAACCAGAACTCAGTAATGTTTTTTAGCAGCAGAATATCTGGTACTGCCAATATAATAATATCTTGTAAGTGCTTGTATTATTACTATTACTTTTCTGAATACCTTCATTTATAAAAATAAAAAAAAATGTAAGAATCTATGTTGCAGTTATAGATACATTTGTAAAGTGTATTTTGTTTTCACTTCTGGCATTCATATCAGTGGTAGTTAACAATGCATTTTAAACATTGATTAACTACAAGCTTAGTTTAGTAAAGTAGACTCTGAAATCTAGTTTATTTTTCGTCCTCATCATCATTTCCTTCTCCATCCATCCTGGACATCTTTCTATATGTTTTTTTTTTTTACCATGTTTAAAATGAAATGATTCTAGATTGTACATAATGGTGAATGAAAAGACTGTATATTGTCATAATTACTAAGAATAAAATAAGTTGTTATGTATTTGTGTTGGTAATTTTTCCCTAATCCCACTAATATTATAAATGTGAAAGTTTGGATGGATGGGTTTTTTTTTATTCTCGACAGGCTAGATGTTTGACCACAGCTCACCTGATGTTACCAGTGTTAAGTTGGCGGCCAAATCTAGCAGCCTATAATACGACCAAATTAAAATGACTTTTTTGTGAAGTTAGCGGCCAACGCCTTAATGACCTCTGATCCTTTAAAAACTTTCATGAATGTATTACAGGCGATTTCTGAAATGTGTTCACTATATAATAATGACATAAAACCCTAAAATGACAATTTATATTGCTTCATTTTTTGTGCATATCGATTTCCAACAGACAAACATATTGAGCCAAACTGCCACCTGTAAAGCTCTGAAATCATGAATCCTTGCTACTTTATAGCATTGACAGATATATCCTGCAACTGAAAAAACGAAAGCCAATGCGGCAGGCTGCATTTGAAATCCTGAAATGAGCATTCAAATGCAACGATAAAAAATTTTTGCGTTTCCGTCGATGGAAATATTTCGAGTAAAACCTGAAAACCTATGAAATACCAAAACTATATAATTCATATGAAAGCTAGTAAATGCAGCTACTAAAAAACAATACATTTTCAGTGATCCCATAAACGTCTCAGGCCGAAATTTTCAGCTGAAAGTGCAACGGAAGCAATATTAGCCGGTGAAATATTGGCTGCTGGTGATTTTAGACCTGCTTTCGCCTGAAAACTGTTACAAAACTTTTTCAAATTGTAAACGAGTAAAGTAGGCTTTCATATAAACACTATTTCGGCTCGATTTGAAATTCGTACAACCTTAAAGTTTAAGTCATTTTAATTTGGTCGTATTATAGGCTGCTAGATTTGGCCGCCAACTTCACACCGGTCCTGATGTTAAGTAACGGTGTGGTCGAAGATGGTAAACACACCTATCCTGGATGATGAATGGATGGATGAATGTTTGTTACACTTTCACGCAAAAACTACATAACGGATTTGGATGAAATTCGGTATGGATACCTCCATAGCCGAGACCCTGGATTATCCCATAGGCACTTTTTATCCCGAAAACATATAGCGAGTAACGCCGCGGGGGTATGAAATAAAACAAATTTATTTGCTCTCCATCTAATAACATTTAAAAATAGAGTCTAATATACAATATAATTGAATAGATATACATGATTGATAAACAATTTAACATGTTAGAGCTTGATTGTCTTATCAACAAATTCAACATCTATTTGAAACCGAATTAAAATTTCTAGTAAATAATCTAAAAGTACCTTATACATTTACAATTATAGTTTCCAGTCAAAGAGTAAAATTGAGATAGTCTTATGAGTTTTTCGAGAAATGTTTATAATTAGCATAAATTGCTTTCCGCAAAGATACAGAGTAAGACTAAGTATCGGATCTCGATTTTACGGATCAGTCTCCGAGGCGTTACATGTCATCGAATCAGATTAAGCAGTTGATAGTTCTCAGTTCATGACGTCATAGTTTGCAGCCTTGATGAAATAGGCGAGAGACCAAGCTAATACTGTTCCAATCAGCGGGAAGAACGCTGAGCCGAGTGCTATACCGATCAGTATGTCGGTATTCGCCTCCATGAATTCAGTCAGCGCCTTGTAGCAACCCTGAGGAGATAAAAAAAAGAGGTATGAACTTTCTCGTGCTCATTGGCTTGGCATTTGAATCTGCACTGCGTACCCCAAAATGATGCCCAAATCTACCTACTAATGTTCAGTAGGTATCTAATATAAAAACATCAAATTATCACATAAATTAAGATGCCTCCTTCAAGAGCTGAAGGGCATGATTCCCACCCAGGACAAACATTTTGTGGTATAAAGAAATGTCTGTTCTGTGTCTGGGTGTTCTGTATTTATTATAAGTAGGTATGTATGTATTTACCAAAAAAAAAGTATTCTATCAGTTATCTGACTTCCATAGTAGGTACAAGCTTTGCTTAGTTTGGGGGCAGATGGCGCTGTGTGTAATGTCCTACGATATTTATTTGTTTTATTTTATTTAAATTGATAAAATAAAAATAAACGAATTGGATGATGACTCCAATTGGACTTGACCGTGACTTACTTGACTATTTTTTTTACAAATTTTACAATTTATGTGATAATTTGATATTTGTATATTAGGTGAGTTCTTAACATTGGTAGGTACAACATGCGATGCCATATTCTTTTCGGAATATGGAATTCTTTTTTCCATTTCTTTTATTCTTTTCGGGTAGAAAACAGAATCCGCTGCTAACGTTAGGTACATTTACACAGTTCTGCTTCGAGTGTGCGTTTCTTACCCTCTGGTAGACGTCGCTGTAGTTGGCCGTGATGCAATGGTTGAGGTCGATGCAGCATGAGGTAGGGATCACGTGGTTCGGCGACAGCCGTATCCAGTCCGTGTAGTTTGATACGCCGCAGCATTTCAACTAACAACATGAAATCATACTACATACATACTTAATTCAATCCTACTTACTAATATTATAAATGCAAATGTTTGTTACGCTTTCACGCAAAAAACTACTGAACGGATTTGGATGAAATTTGGTATGGAGGTAGCCGATACCTTGGATTACATTGGATACATAGGCTATTTTATAACCCGAAAACATGTAGCAGGTATTTTTATGCGGTAGTGTAAGGGCAAGTACCTAAATTTAATTTCTATGAACATAGAGTCTTCTACGTAACGTCTCTGCATGCGACATATTCAAACCTATTTTGCGAACATATTTAATCACACAAATTGCACAATTCTATTCACACTTAACGGTTGTGAAATGCAAGCATGCTGTGTACTAAAACTGCGCATCACATACGCCTAATATTTTACAATTTATTGTGCCTCTCACGAGTTTCATAAACGCCATAAAAACTGAACTGGGCGGGATTATTTATCTCTTTGTTCCTTTGCCGCTGGCTATTACTAAACAAAAAGGTTAAGTCATCCTTGGTGACATTGCGTGAGGCGGCTATTGACGTACACGGAATTCTGTGGGCGAAGTCGAAAGAAGCGGCTTATAGCATTCAGTTTACATTCAATGAAAACGAAAACGGTGCATAATTGGTATAGAGTGTTTGTTAACAGTGCAAGTACAGCTAACCAGGGTCAAAATCGTGCACGCAGAGGTCATCTTTGCATAAAAACAGATGGGTACGGTAGCGTCAATAGAGATGCAATTTGTAACGCCTCGTGCATTTTATAGTTTCATGGGGTTTTTATGAAATTCTAAGCTTTATGATTCCAATTGGCCACAGAATATTCAGATTGCACAATTTTATACACAGAAATCTATTCTAATATTTTGGCGTTCCTTTTATTTTTTTGTAAATCAGCAACAATGAGATTAAAACAGGACATCCGCTTTGATTTTCCCCTAGTGTTCGTACTTCACCATGAGAGTAAATTAACTGTAACTTACACCAGCCTGTACTTCGTCAAAGTTGATTTTGTCGGGGCTGTAGTTGCCGAGGGTCTTCATAAGGCCCTCCTGCAGTCCTTTGTCGAAGGAGTCGCGGTGACATGTGATCGAGAGACTCACGCCCGCAATCATCATAAAGATGCAAGCCAGGAAACCGCCATACTGGAAATCAAGCAGATAGATAACTACAGTAATATAACTATTAAAGAGTGTACGGGATGACAAGTTCCGAAGGTTAATTGGATAAATAAACGAACTCTGCTTGGCTCTACTTGACTATAAGGCCATCCATAAATTACGTCACACGGTTAAGGGAGAGGGAAGGGGTCAACAAAGTGTGACGTTGTACCTACCTACTACAAAAGCAAGAACGAGTCCCGAGCTTCGTGACATCGTATGTATCTTGACAGTGACTCTCATTGTTTGACGTCATTATTTGAACAAATTAGGTATATAAGTAGGTACCTACATGTTGATATTTTACGATTTTTTATAATTCTGCTGTAGGTACTACTGTACCTACCATTTTTCGAAAGACATACTCAATCCTTGTGAGGTTTCTATTCTTACCACGTTAAGCAGCACTGGCTGTCCTTTGATGATGCAGGAGAAGGCGATGGAGCTGATGATAATGTTGAGGCCCCCGATGCCAATGATCACCAGAGGGCCTGTGCCGGAGAACTCTGGAGACAGCTCCAAGTACTTGTAGAGTTCTAACTCCGCCCATATGCCCACACCCAGGAGGATGATCCCACTTAACTGGAAACAACGAAAACACATTTGCGATACAATAATAATGTAGGTAGACATATAAACATATCGTCGAACAATACGACATATTATTTATAAACCTAACGTGGTAAGATATTTTGGAATTTTGGGTACCTACGTGAAACGCAGTGTGTAAGGGGAATCTCTTCAGGTTTAATCGTCTATGAGATTCTGCCTTTTAGTAGATATTTATGCAAAATTATTTTCGACGAGTTCATCGCTTCGTTGTTTCAAATGTTTGCTAATGTTTGAAATTTCCTTACGTAGCGGTGAGCTTACGATAACGCAAATAATCTGTTTGCGGCTATTCAATAGTAAAGGGTTACTAAAAAATACACCGAACTAGGAAACAAAATATGAAAATTGAGTTACACTGAAATACTGAAAAGCGACGCTTGTGTTTAAATTTACACTAGATTATTTTTTATTTAGATAATACTGCTAAGTCTACAAATACAAACTGTAAGAAGAACGTACAAAAACATCTGTTGAATATAGCCACGCCACGTAATACGTACAAACGTCCGCGATACAAGATTAAAAACGTAACTCACCCAAAAGATAATATTGAACACAAATAGTAGCGTCTTGAGACAGGCTATCATAGCCACGTATTTGAACTGGTTGCCCATTTTTAACAATCAAGCAAACTGCATATTTCGCTAACCATATTCACGAAATAGCTGGGAATGGAAGACTGTATATGGTGGCAGCTGGCTTCGAGACAAAGCTTTGAGAAGTATTTTGCGCATGCGCGAATAAATCGGCGTCTGTTTCATGTTTTTGTTTTAAATATGGGGCAATGTTAAGGGTTACCTTTAGGGTTCAATAAAGTGACCTTATCCTGAAGAATAAACGCTTTTTGAAAACATTTCGTTTTGTCTTTTCTCTTTAATTTTTTTTTTTAGAAATTTTTATTTAGGATAATAAAAAAACTTTTTTGAGTAATAAATATTTTTGATTAAATTAATTTTTTAACATTAATAAATATAAATTTATTCATTCAGTTTTTATACACAGTACCCACTAAATGCTCTGCAGTAAAGTTAACCATGTACGTTTTCGGATTACGTCATCTTGCACTTAATTCATACATAGATATCTATTACATTAGTAGATATTATGCCGCCAAGCAGTAGTGTATAAACATTAGGTACTGTGTTCCGGTTTGAAGGGCACTGCAGCTAACGAAATTACAGGGCTGTTGAGACTAACCACCTTAATGTCTCAAAGTAATGAGCGCCAAAGCAGCCATCCCCTAGACCTTGTTTTGCCAGTCAAAGTTCTGTATCTCGCTGCAATGGTCATAGACAGGCGTTATTTCTTACCATCAGGACCAGGTCTCGTTAGTATCATGACTTTTACAAAAATACATCAACGACAAAATTTCACAAAATACTTTTTAAGTATTTGTGTGAAACACTACAATAAAATTATAATTTAAGTTTTCAAAAAATTTAAAGTTAAAACAAAAAATGTATTAGGTTAACGGAGTCACAGACACTGGTGTCTGTGAAGCTGAAATGTGAGTGCGCTTCAGATCTGCGTGACCTAATTCCACCCTGCCCATTCTACTATAGGTCAGCCAGCTCTAAGAAGCGACACCGCTTCATGTATATATTCCGAAAACTCGAAGTAAACGGTTTGCATCTACGTTCATTGTACGAACCACTATAAGCAATAGAATTTACTGTCCGAGTGGGTGTTCCTTGTAGTTACAATTAGGTCACGAGTGAATCGGTTTATTCTAGGTCCTTCACCGTAAACCGCATCTTTGCTAATATCAAGCGAATTGGCGGTCAAACGCAAGCCTAATTGTAATAAAAAAAAAAATACAATTTCAGAGATTTTTATTAATAATCACCCTCACGTTGCGTCCCGCACATTAATTGCCTAACACCAAGTGACCAGTTTTATTTATTTTTGATTATTTAGATTGTGTTATTTAATGGTTGTGACTTGTAACTGTTCGTTATTAATAAATGAGTATGAGTATGAGTATACGCTGTGTTCAAACAACTAGCCTGTCAACCATAATTTAAAAAATAAAATTGCTATGTAGGTATATTAATTTGTGACAATATGGAACCGTGTTTAAAGTTTTTGTTTATTAATTTGGAAGGATGATAAGTGCCGATAAACTTTTTCTAGGTATTTAACTAATAGAACATGACATTTTTATGTGAGTAGAGACAAACATTTATAGCTAAGGTAAGGTAAGGTATAGGTAGGTACCTAATTATCAATTTAGTTACTTGTCGGCGTAGTTGTAGTACATGTAGGTATAGCATACTGCATTGTGCGATAGATGACGAATGTTCTGAAAATCCTTTCGACCGGAGATGACTGAACTGTAACAGTGTTCATCCAAAAGAAAAGTCTGTCCATGCTGCGCCTACGACTGCAACCGCTCGGTTAGTTTAGATTCAAACTACTGCGCGGGCGCACGTTCGCCGACCGCAAGTGAGACTTTTAAGCACGTTCTTTTTACGACGCTATTAAAAAAATTCAGAACTTGACAAAGTCACCGTGATTTAATGTAAAGATAAAAAATAAACATAAAAGAAAAAGTATTTAAACTCATGTGATTAAATGCTAGATTAACGATGAATTTCCAAGTCAATTTGTTTGTAATTGGAATTATTTTTCGAATCACAACCGTTTCCCCGATCGAGGAGATTGATACAAATGATGGTGAGTTATCACACATTCTTATTTCCGTATCTAGAGATATACTACAGGCATAACACTAGATATTTTTTTACTACTTATTAGGTACTTACTACTGAATAATAAAAGCTATCTAGTTAAAAGCCTGTTTGTAATTTGCAAAAGGTAACCGAAACCTAACGACACAGGTAAGAAACTATTTTTGATAAAATCTTCTGTAACCATGTTTTACAAAGTGCCTGGGGCCGTACCGTGAACTCTTATTACGATATAACACGATCTCGAGAAAGTTAAGCAAAAGTGCGATGATTATTGGTCGGGTATGTGATAAGCGGGCGCATTACTTTTTCGTGTGCACCTAACTTGAATGGCAATAAGAGTTCACGGTACGATCCCAGGTGATGATTTTCAACACAAAAGAACGAACAAAATGAATCTTAACCATATTTGTGGATAATGAGGTGTTACAGGTCAATAATTTTTAGTAATACATAATGATAAAAATTAACTATTACAATAAAATATTAAAAATTATAAAAAAATATGCAATAATGTCAAGTCAATTATAATAAATGTCAAAATTCACAAAATTCTTTGTTACAGTTACAAAGAATTTTGTGAACTTTGACAAACGTGTGCTTGATAAGCCAGCGTTTGAGTCGTGACTTAAAGCTGCCCGCAGAGGGCGCTGAAGATGCTCTGACAAATTGTTATACACTGTCGTACCCATAACATACCCACTAATTAATTTTTGAAAAAAAACAACAGAAGTCGATCACACACGCGATTTTAGCCAGAATGTCAGCTCGAGTACCTATGACATCCAGAAAGCCGTTCCACCTAAAAGGGTACCCACCCACGCGTGATACTTTTGGTAGAGAGTAGTTGTAAGTACCTACTCTATTTTTTTTGACGTTTCTAGAGTTTTTTTTGTGCTTCCGTAAAAATAATTAAAACTTATCAAATGTCAAGTTATATGTGATTACAGTGTAAGCTCTCAAATGCAACGCGAGAATGAATTCAAATATATTATACCTATTAGTAAATTACTAGATTTACCTCGCAGTTTTACCCGCGCTTTTCACAAACTGTGGTCCATGTATTCATCCAGAATATAAGCTATCTGTACTCCAAATCTAAATCCGATTAGTTATTACTGAATAATTAATCAAAGCCATGAAGAAATAACGAATATTTTTTTTAAATAATGTAAAAAGTCTTGCTTTTGACCGCCATACCTGATTTAAAGTGATACTGCGGTTTAAGATGGAGACCGCTTACCTAGACACCGATTTACTCTCAATTTGAAAAACAAACACACAGACATAAAATGATAAACTTTCGGTTAATTCGTGTGATGACACGGGTATTGCTAAAACGCATAACTTAAGATATATTTCATGTAGTATTTTTTTTCCTAAAGTTAACAAGTAGATATTAGATATATCAATTTAGTACACCGATTTATTGAGAGAGATGTTTAAATGCATTTTACCTTCCGGAATGTTTGTGTTTATTTTTTGGGATCTATTAAATTTATATTGATTTGATTAAATTTGATTTATTAAATAAACAAATTCAAATTCTTTATTTTGCAGAGACATGGGTTACAGAGATAAAAGTCACAGGTTTTATAGAATCACCATGCTCTAGCACCATGGCATGCAAATATTTATGAAAACTTAGGTCTAATTAATTAATTATGTCAATATCATTATAAAAAAATTGTAATTAATTGTATTTAATTTTGTCATTTAAAAACTCACTTATAGAATAATACACTTTATCGATTAAGAGCTTCTTTAGTCTAAATTTAAAAATGTCAATATTTTCTACATCTTTTAGAGCTTGTGGTAACTTATTATAAATAGTGCGTCTCATCGCAAAAGTGCTGTTGCTGTACAGGGCAGTGCTGCGGCACAGCTCACGCAGTCTGCCGTCATGTCGCTTACTGTGTACAGTTTCATACATGCCTAAGTTTGTCTTTACAACTAAGGCCGATTCGTAGATATATATCGAAGGTAAAGTTAAAAGTTTTAATTTTTTAAAAAACGGCTTGCAGGAATCTCGGCGCTTTAACCCGCAAATTGCTCGAATGCACTTGCTAACAACAGCGAACATACTTCTATTTACAGTGCAGACTCCGTTTATTTGTCACACAAAAATAAAGATTTCGAAAACTTCATTGACATAATATGTATAGTACATATTATGTCAATGAAGTTTAAACTTAATTTGAAAAATAGTAAAAGATTTTGAAAGTAGAAGATGGAAAGAAGTATAAAGAAAATGAGACAAAATTTAAAATAAATATCAGATTATAAATATACTGAAAAAAAAATGTGGTAGATACTTATTCATAGATAACATTATGTAAAAATCAAGAAAATCACACAAAAATATGTTTTTTTTGATCCAATTATTTTTTCCAAATAGTTTCCACTACCAATCACCCGATATAGTATGTACCAAATTTTTGGGGGTTAAAAAGGTTGGATAACATTTTATCACGAGCTTGCCCTGCAGGCTGTTGCAGATGTCATCCGCTTTTAAATCTATGGTTGTCCAGTATTAGTACCACGAAACAGAAAAACATCTGAAATTGACACTGAAAACCGTTTCAAAATCCATTGCGTGGTTTAGAAGAAGTAAGCGGACATACAGACAGACGCAGGCAGCTACTTCGTTTTATACTATTTAGAGATTGAAATAATAATATTAGGTACTTTTTTAAACTTAATAATAACAGTAGTACCTAAATACGCTTTGTGAATAACAATATGTCACCACTCCAGGCTACGTGAGTTTGTCATATTTGACGACACCGTCACTTAACATCAGGTGAGCTGTGGTCAAACACCTAGCTAGCCTGTCATGCATAAAAAAAATTAACTAAATTGCAACTGAACTTTATACACAAGTGAAATAAAAAGTAGGTATATCAGTTTCTTTACGTTATTTTTCAGTAAACTTTCAAACGAGTATGTTTCTCACGCTTTTTCACATCGATTGCAGTTATAATCTTAACAGCATCAGCATATAATCTGTATCGGCGTGGCATCAGATTACATGATGCTGCAATGTTTTTACTTCAATCTATACATAATAAGTAACAACGATATCTCATAAGTGTCTGCACCGATCTCACAAGAAAGCAAAGTGGTATAAGGTCGCACGGTTGCAAGTAGTCGATAGTAGGTATTACGCCGAATACTTTAAGCACCTACCTATTTAATTATTATTAGGTATACAATAGATATGTGAATGTAGGTAATTAGTTAGAGTACTAGTCTAAAGACATATATTCATAGTAACAGGAAACGTTAATCTTCGCGCTATCTCCGTCACAGATCGCAGTCTGTGGGGAGCACAGGCCCATCAGCGCTTATCTCGCCATCGCTCAGATAACTCGTTCAAATTAACTGCACACTGCACAACAATCACAACATTACAGTGCCCACGTTGTCGCCGCTATCGACCTTCTTCATCAATATCATTGTTTACATGGCATGGATCGATTCAGAATCGTTTGATCGTTACCGAATCGACCCGCAATTGGAACTGGGTCGTGGACGAACCAGCAGAATCGGAACGAATCGACTTGTACGCATGTACCGTTCGGGATCGAACTATACTCGAAGAATGTGCTCGTTCGGAATATATTTTCACGTGGGTAGACTTCCTAACGATAGTCGGTGAGTCGGTCAGCGATTGCAGCGGACAAGGGTAATTCGCCCTGCGCCGCGCCGTCAACGCGATGCAAATCAGTTTCGCTTCAGGTTCAGATAATGTTCGCTCACTTTGCGCTGTGATAGATTACCCGTGTCTAGTGCAAACTGTAGCAAAAACGTGGTTCTGCGGTAACTTGCAATATCTTTATCGTTAGGCATAATCATTACATCCACGAGCGCAGCCAATCTATGATCGTGCACTATAAATCTACACCGTAAGAGAAGAGGGCTACAGGGATTTAATTAGCGAGTTTATCTCAGCACCGCAGAACAGTATTGTAGCGGTACATTTCGAATTTGTAAAATGTGTCATATTGTGGCGTGTATTGCAGACAATAACGCGAATACGTGATAGTATTTTAGAGTTGGCGCAGATCCATAGTGCGCCTGCGCATGTCATTACATCGCTGGAACATTTCGCGGTCGGCATTAGCATTCGCTAACGGTAGCGCGCGGCAGCGTCACTCGCACCGGCTACCCCGGTCGCTTTATTAACCTCTCCCCGCACACCTATCAAAATGCACGAACTTTAAAAGTCACTGGACACATAACTGCTATTAACGAGTGAAATGTCGCGTCGAAAAACACTTGGCAACACTTTTTGTGGGTTCCTAAATGGGCCATGTGTGAACTGTGGAGTTACTTTCACTGAACGCGATTGACTAGACATCGCAATAATTAGCTGATAAAATTATTATTATTTTGAGTCGTCAATGTTTATGGACGCTATCCGTCACGGCGGATTGACGGTGCGGTATAGTCGCATGTATTCAAATCAATTTAAATTAGATGTATGTTTTTATTAATTAAATCTGTTTTATATCTAGTTTACACATAACCATACCCTGAGGCATATCAAAAGAGAAATGCATTAATACTTGTATAAGTACCAGAGTAATTTTAACAAGGCTACATACTCTATTTCACCAACCAAGAGCTACATTAAGAGCTATATTTCTCTTCTAGATATACCTTGTAAATTAAAATCAGGGATGTCATTAAACTGCGCGGAATTTTATTAAATTTATAAGTTGTAACGAGTTCGTTGCGTTAGGTTGTAAAAACCAATAAAAATTGATCAATAAATTATCAAATTTTAATTAAAAAGTAAGTTAGCACTTTCAGCGTTGAGAAAACTAAAGATGATGAGATCATAGGGATCCCATAAAACATTATGCCAACTGAATACATATTTATCATTATTTTATTTTAGACACAAGTTATAATATTAAGCTCAAATAATATTTGGTTTTGAGATCAAAATAGAGTACCTAGTTAAGTTTAAATATAGGCACATAAGAATGTTGTTCTTCTATGTAGATTTGATATAAAATGTTACTGAGACAATAACTCAATTATCGCTAATGAAATTTTTATTCGTGAAGATTTTAATTATGTATAAATTTTAGTTAATAACTTTCAATAAATAAATACAAATCCAATTACCAATTAAATAAATATGAATAAAAACCATCCCAAATAATAACAAATGACAATCGTGTAATGTTTTGCAAGATCCTGTCTCTATTTAGTTAAAATTGTACGTAGATTTAGTTAAAATTAATAATTTTCTCCACATAGTTGATCCGAGCGCAGTGATAGGATCAAGTATGTGGAGAGTTCAATCGAATCTAACAGCTATTAATAGTGGGCTAGGCCCCGTTGTATGCGGATGCTTTATATAAATCCAGTGAGTGTCGTGTAGCACAGTAGTTAAGCAAGCTACTCGTGCCAGCAACTAAAACCGGCAAATAGTTAATAGTCATCGATTATATTTTCTCCTCAGTTTTAGCAATTCACATTCTGGAAACACAGTCGAAACAAAATAATACCTATCGATAACGGAACTGAGTCCTTAAATGGTTGCGCCAATTTCACCGAGTCCGACCCACGCTAAATGATACTATTAAATAGCAGTAAAGGTATATAATTCCTTTTTTGTTTTTTGTAACGGGAATTAAGTTTGATTTTCATGTAAATTTTTGTTAGCTTCCTTATCAACTAACCGAAAATTAAATAGTTTGATCTAAGATCATCTGAGAGCTTGTGGCCTACTGAGACCGCAGAGAAGAGGCCGCCGGCTGCGATTCCATAACCACTCATAAAAGTTCTTTGGAACGGTGACCATCTTGAGCCTTCCAGTTGTAACCAGAAACGGTTATTTATTTTATTGGCTCCTGAGTGCTATTGACGTGGCCGTTAACCGTAGGTATTTCTCAGTAGCGCCCGCGGATGACAATTAGCTTGCTGGACCTTTACAATTATAGATATTACAAAATACACGTAATTTTTCGAATATTATGTTGTCTTTATATGTGACTTTGTAAATAGAACCGATTGTCTGCAAAGTTTATCATCGATATAAGAATTCCGTACAGCTACCGTAAACTATTCGAGCTTAATAGGCATCTGTGTTATCTCTCGCTATCTCAGCTCAGCCGTCTATCTAGTAATGTAGGCCGGGTTAGGTTAGGTTAGATCATTTAGATGCATCTGTTCAAATAACGCTAGTGTCAACAGCCGCTTCTTAAGCTCTGTAACGGAGTCGTCAGATGCTGACCTCTCGCTACCTTGTTGCATATAATTACGCGCCACCTATCTACCACCTAGACAACTAGTCAAGGAAAGGCATGCACGATAGACTGGGTCGTCAAGGGTAATCTGTGAAAGAAAATCGGTTTGTAGAATGGGAAACTGGTTTAGTTAGCTAGTTTCATTTTGTGCATGATTCATCATCATCAGTCTTTTGCTGTTCGCTGCTTAACGTAGGCCTCTCCTAATGCACGCCACTGAGCTTGGTCCATAGCTGCGTGATTTTTACTACAACGGTTAATACGATGGGAAAGATAGCACTATATCTCCGCCAAAAGCATTTACTTTAAAGCTGTCAAGTAGATCAAGAGCTTCTGAGAACTCAACGGCGCAGTAAAAGACATCAACGCGTTTCGGTGACTTTTTAACTAGTGCAACCGATTTTAAGTGTCTCGCGTGTTACAGGCACAATGAGCTAATTTTTACTTTAATCTATCCGAGCGTATGTTTTGGTTTTGGCTGCCCTCGTTTAGTTTGTCTAAACACTATTGTGACACTTCGCCGGGTTGTTATACTATACTGTTCGGTAGCTTTGTTCTGCTGTCGACACTCGCGTCGTCGCCAGTGGGTCACTTTTAATTGAATGCGGTAAAAACTGTCATTATATACGCACGGGCAACAATGGAATACCTATAGTTTAGCATCGTTACATTTTACGTGGTTCGTCGGACCACGGTTCGCAATGCCGTCGTTTTTATTTTTAGTTTCAGCCTATTTAGTATAGATAAATAGCAGTGCAGACTATGGTAACAACATTCGAAGGGCTGTGCTGTTTTCTTTTGTCATACTTTTCAGTGGAACCAATTTGGAAACAATGAAGAAAACAATATGGCGTTAACAGAAAGCAAAGGTATCTCGTTATGTTTTTGACACGTGACGATTGTGGTCGAGCGTTATGGATCTTTTCAGTACCGCGATTTTTACAATTCCAATTTTATGTCTCCGTTTATACGTGAGTGCAGCGATGCAAATCTGTGACCCGGATATGACAGACAATTGACATTATTTTCTTAATCATGCAGAACTACTGAATATGAAAGAACCGAAGAAATTGGATAAAGCAACACATACATCTAAATTGGCGTAGCATTTGATTATAATGCTAAGTGCCAGTGATGATGGAACTGGACAGTAGTTGGCGATGACACCATGAAATCAGATGGCCCCATAAAGCCTGCCAGGAAGTTCTCAACGCGTGAACGTTCATTGTTTGGTCAGAGCGTTTCGCACCGCTCGTCCTCCACAATGCCACCGGAATGTTATGCATTATTTAGTATATGAATGGAAAGCAGAAACGAATTGTTTTTTTATTAAAAAGTAGCTGACTATGTCAAACGATAAAATGGCTTTTTTAAAGTGTTATAGGTGATAGACGCAAAGTTGTTGTTCTATATCGTCGTGTATCTATCGGACACACTTAAGAGAGTACACTTCTGATCTAATTCCACCATGTCTATTCGACTATCGGCTGACGAGAAGCTCTAAATAGTGACACCGCGTCATAGTCGATATTCATCACTTTCATTGTACGACCGCTAAACAGTAGAAATGCCCGAGTGGTTGTTCCCCGATAGTTACAGTCTGGGTGCTTTCAAGTCGCTCGTGAATCGTTTTCTTCTAGGTAAGCGTGCTTATGCTCATGCGACAGCATCTTTGCTTAACATCTTGCAGAAAAAAAATTAGAAAAATCATGTAATTAGAAGTTTTCCCACAAATGCAAAATAAATAAATGATAAGCAGGTAGGTACTGATAGAGAGTAAACCGCTCTTAGTCAACCATAGAGTAGAGATTAGATGAAGGCATTTTTACAAAAAAAATTACAAACAGGCAGACGGTTCGCCTGACGGTAAGCTCACCGTCGCCCCTGAACACCTGTAACATTAGTGATGTTATCGATGCGTTGCCAATCCAGAGAGATGTTTCTAGACGCCTTTTTTTAATTCGTCTTATTAACTTGCAAATGTTAACAATGTTTAATAAACATGACATGGTTTTCATTGTCCAATGCGTACCCATCGTGTCTCGGAACATTAAAAGAGTTGGTCTATGTTGTTTATATTATGGTGTCATCAGGGCCGGTTTATACGAGTTTATATACGTAGTTATTGTAAAATGTCAGTAGCCACCACAGTACGATACGGTCCAGTCGGCAGGTCATGCAGCGCGTCAAGCTCAGAAAATATCTACTTGTACATTTACCTACTTTTACCTATCAACAATAAACTGGATACGTTATCAGCGATGTTTGTATGCTATGCTATTGAGCAGCTCTTACAAAAGTGATTAAAATGAAACGCGTCAAGTTATATAAGGCATGATTTCTGTCACTTCCCCTTAATATTATATAGGGTTATAAGCTTGGAATGTAGGTACTAATCTAAAAGAGACAAGTAATGGAGAACTTTTACTACAGCCTCTGAAATCATCAAAACATACCTACTCTACTTTATCTCTCTATTACTGTGAAAGTATGTGTTTGTTTACACAGCAACGGATCGACAAGCTTTTTTTGCAATCATGCATATAAATGGTCGGAGAGTGATATACCTACCTAAGCTATGCCCATCACCGCCGGGCGCGGACAGTGCTTCAATAAATCTGTAGGTAAGAAGACTGTCAACAAGAAATTCGATCGAATGCCAGAAAAGGAATTTTAATCCTTAAAATGGTTTCATGTCGACGTGCAGTTTAGATCCGATCTGCAAACGCGTGAAGCTCTGCTTTAGGTATTCTCTGGGCGTATGAGGAATCGATTCGTGTTGCAAATTCAATTCGATTGAGTTTAATGTTCTCATCGCAATTCGCACGACATGTCCCGCAGGGTCATTAACTGCTTGAAGACTCTCGATATTACAGCACATTTAGAAGCGAAGTGACAAGTAGCCACTGATAAGTGGCCATTTCACAGTTATAGTTGGTCACACAAGGGTAAGGTTGCCTAATAATTTGTAAAGGTTTAACGTTTCTTTGTCTCTATATGTTCAGAACGAATTAATTACCTACTTACTTTATCATAAAGTATCTTGAAAAGTACTTCCTAAAACAATTTTGACAAATATTATTTTGAAAAAGTCAATTTAATCTGCGTTTCGGTACCACGATAATGTTTCCTTTCGTAAAACTACGAGGCCGCGTCTGTACAAATGCTAATGCCGCTGCAATTCCGAGGTCTTACCGATTTCTGGTTTCGTTGTTGATATCTGGGGCAACGGGCCAATTGGCAAAATTCTACCCACATTTTTATAGGTTCATAACAATTATAACGCACCAACATATTAATCTAAGTGAATTAAACTCACGGGGCTGGCGAGAGAGTTTAAATATCAAATTTCAAAGAAGTATGAATATTCATAATAAAAGTGAAGATTGTACTGCTCTTGTGGTGCGTTTTAGCATATTAAGGTAGGTAGGTACATGTAGCACAGATCCACTTGAAGGTATGGAAGTCAAACTGGATTCTAGATCTCCCTTGACTGAATGAGAAAGTCCACTGAGTTACGTAACAAGACTGAGTATATCATTAAAAGAAAAACTACAAAAATTGGGAAACATACCAGCTGTAAGTAAAATTATGTGCAGTAGGTAGGTACGAGAAAGTCCTCGTCATCCAAACAAAATGTAATATAGTCATATTATACTTTTAATCATATGTGTGGAACATCCGGATCCTATATGAAGTTACAGATACAGCCATATGAGTCACGCAATGAACTGATCAAAATGGTCGCTTCATCAAGGTTAGTCGTCCAAAACAATAATTCTAAAATTGGTGTGTAAACCGATTCGGCTCCAACTTTCTAGTTTACAGCAAAACATCAAATATGCATTGTCATCACTTTAATTTACATTCAAATCACATTCATGTTAAAAGCTTAGTTTTACAAAATTTCAATAATTTCTGTCGAAATGTTATTTAATAATTTTCTCGATTCATTCATTTAACTCGATGCGTGTAAGTATATAATTTTGAAAAGAACAGGAAGTTAGATATCCTATTAGAAACTACCGATTTATAAGTGTCTTAATTAAATCAAGAACAGATTCATGTGAAACGTCAAGCGAGTTCGCCTCGCCTGTTACTTTCTAGTTAAAATATTATGTTTAATTTCTTACGGACCACTTTATTGTACTACATAGATAAATTTCTCATTACCGCAGTAGTGGAACTATCTAAACACGAGGGCCATAGCTTAAGGCGATAGATTGGCGTTGGCGTGAACCAGCCAATTCTCGTATCGGATCACCGCTACTAAGAAATTCAAATGCAACAGCACAATGTATTTCATTAATATTCTTTTATGTAAGTACCGAGTCGAACTAAACCCATCATCAAAATTAATCAAACCTTTCTTTGAATGACAAGCGCGTGTGTTGAATCGTTAGCCGACCTCGCCTTGGGCGTTTGCTT
This sequence comes from Biston betularia, assembly GCA_905404145.2. Taxonomy (NCBI): domain Eukaryota; kingdom Metazoa; phylum Arthropoda; class Insecta; order Lepidoptera; family Geometridae; genus Biston; species Biston betularia. Next base: position 5,350,822 of record FR989863.1, read on the forward strand.
CGCTCCAGTAACCCAAGAGCACCTACCTATGAACCTATTAAGAACTCGGAGTTGTCTCATTCTTATATCTATTAAGATCAGTCACACAGTTGGTGGCGAGGATCCTATTACGGTAGCGATAGTGGTTATAAGAACCGGGAACGGCTCAGTGAACAAGTCATTGGGTTAATGGCACGCCCCGATCGACGCGACGCGCTCGACCGTAAGAAAGGATAAAACCAAATGCCAATTAAGGAATGTGATAATGGGTTTATTTTCAGAGGTGCTGCATCTGATTGGAGAGCCGGATTTTCGAGACGTGCTTTTACGGTGGGAGTACGGGAGCTTGGATGAAGATGACAAACCGAAACTTTTAGCGTTTCAAGTGCATTATTGCGAACTCCAGGCGTGGGGACAATATCGGTGCCGCACTAAAGTAAGATGTTTTTACCCAGTTTTATTGCACTAAATATTGATGTTATCTTTAGAGGAAGCGGATTAATACTACACCGAGTAAAAATAGTTAGTTCTGGTAAGCGGGAGATAATGGGCCAGGGTCTGCGCGCGAGGCGTGACTGCGACAAGGAACATGCCGCGAGTCATTACTGTAGTTAAGTGTTAATGGAGCACCGCTAGTTTTTGCTCAATTTACACGGGAACAATTGTACAACATAATGCACACAGTGACAGGAAAGTATTGTTTAATTACACGAGGTGCGAACCTTCTTGTTGATTATTTTTTTCGTAGAGTAAAGTTGATCATTATTATAATATACAAAAAAAGAAAAAAACATTCAAGTTACATATTTATCACATCTAAAAATAACACAGAGAACATAAAAAACATTTAAATTGACTTAGTAATAAATCTAATAAATCTGCAACTGGAGGTAGTTTAGAATTAAGTGAATGGCTGCTGCCGAGCAAGGATTAACTCCTGTATTACGGCAGACAGCATATTTAAGTTATATAGGTGTAGCATCTCATGCGAGTAGTACCTATCCTAATAGAGGAAACCTATGTGCTGGTCTTTAAGTTCTTTGTCTTTGAGTATGTGTGGTTGCTTAGATATGCGACAAATAACTCAATATTTAGGTATTGTAAAGATTTATATTAATGGTATTTCGCTACAAACGTGTGTGCTACTAATGATACATATTAAACCCAAATAAAAATAATTTGAGAACTGCAGTCCATTTTATCTAAACTATCTTACATTTTAGGTCATTGACAAGTTAGAAGAAGAGAGCTCGACTAAAGGTGTAACTAGTGAGGCTACATCCACGAGTCCCGCTCCGAGCATCGCCGGCCCGGCGTACGAGTCGAGCACAAGCAGCGCGAGCACGAGCGCATCGAGCTCAAACAACGCGAACACGAGCACATTGAGCGCGAGTGCGAATCCGAGCACAGTGAGCCCGAGCGCGGCGAATGTGCGTCGCGGGCGCGAGTTCAGCACGCGCATCATCGGCCTCCGTATGGCCACCACCTACTCGTTCGAAGTGCGCCCCGTGAGGCGCGACGCGCGCGACCTCGCTGACCCGCACTCCATCGGCTCCAAAATAATTATCGTGCCCACAAAGGGATGTACGTAACAATTTACATAATGAGCGATTCACACAACAGATACCGCATCCGGAGTTTTGCATGATGACATTATATCCGTTAGTTTCAGCGCGCGCTACCCAGTGCCTGCCGCACGCGAGCGAGGTGGAAGTGTCTACTGGGCCGTTCTTCGGAGGGCGGATCGCCGTAGAGGCGGCGGACGGCGGTCCGGAGCGCTGCTCGCTGCAGGGCAACCCTAATAGTGCCCAGGACGCGTATATCTTACGCATACATCACGACGAGTGCGGCTCTGTAGTAAACGACACCACAGTTGCCACTTATGTCATCGTACAAGAAAACCTGCCCATACTTACCCACAGCACTCGCCGGTGAGTGCTGTTTTGCCACAACTCAATAGCGAAACTAAAAACCGTTTCTAACATTAGAAAGTTACCTATACCTTTGCCTTTTCTGGTTTCATTTTAGATTCCTAGTTCTTTGCACTTACAAGCCGGAGACGTTAACAGTGAGAGCCGGAATAAACTTGCCTAAAGCTCATCCTGGAGATGTCCTGCTTCATACCAAGACTCAGATGGGCTCGGTGGAGCCCTACGACCAGGACATGGACTATAACGAACTGCAGCCGGCCAGATTAGAAGCGAGCCAGGAACAAACACAACAAAGTTTGTATCAAAACTGTTCGTTCTGTTTTAGACACATTGCAATGTTCAGTTCAATAATGATGATTCATATTTTTGCTTACAGGTATGTTCGGGGAAATAACTTTGGTAATGTTTTTGGTGGTCGCTGCTTTTGGCGGAATAGCGTTGTTGATTTGGAAGGTTGTCCCCCAAAATGATAGAGATAACATATCGATATCAACGATATCTTCTCTAAACCGTAGTGGTTTCTTCAGCAGGCGGAATAGAGACAGGTTTTCGGATCAAAGCTCGGTTTATTCCATCACATTGTCCGAGAAAGACGAAGGTGTTCCCAAGAAAACAAATGAAGGCGATAATACGTCTGAAGCGTGAACGCGTATATGTGTGTTTTTTGCACTTTTGGTCACATAATTATAAGATTAATTGTGATATAATAATATAAGGGAAATGAAATATTATTATATAAGGCTCGAGAAACTATTACTAATTGGTCTATGAAATAATGTAAAATAGCTGCTGAATAAAAAAAATTCAGGCCAATAAAGATAAAAATAATAATAGGTACAAACTCGGCCAGTGTGTATTAACATGTTTCTTGCACTGTCTTCTGTAGTTATCTTCTATGGTTGCCATAGGTACGACAATAGTTTTAAATAACAGAAAGGCACTTTTACCTATTTAAAAATTATCATTCTTACAAATCACACAAACTACACAATAGTAGAAGTTACGAACATGCAAGTAACTAATTCACGTATCTATATACCTATTATGTTAATGGATTCTAATAATAGGTATGTTTTCAAACTGATATTCGGATATTTCAATTGCATTTTGACATAAATGTCAACTACTAACCAAGTAGAAACAATTGAAACTAACATTTTGTCATACAAATAAATTAGTTTGAAACGAATTTTTACAAACGTTTTGATTGAGCCGCCGAAAATTCCACAATTTGTAGAACTACCCATACCTATAGGTAACATAGAAATTATGTATCCATTTTGACTGATAACGCTTTCTAATATAGGTTTTGCCTGATATTTTAAACGATTACTGATTAATTACAAAACTTAAGGTTCTAAGGTTTATACAAACTAATAGAATATGTATGTAGATATAGTTAACTATACGTAATTATTGTTTAAGTGAGCGTGAATAAAACAATTAAATTACTTACTGCATTTTATTGAAATTCATCTGGCTTATCCAATATAAATATACGCTTTTCCATAGGCAACTCTGGATGCAAGAAATGATTAACTATGTCGTTGAGCTCTTCCAAAGCTATTTGCGCATGAAGTCTGACCACATAATCTTCATTGTTGTTATTGTAAAGGGATTTCAGTGTTCTATATATGGGGAGAAGATTTTCTTTAAGCTGCACTAGAGTTTCTTTTCCTAGACCTTTGAGGAGGCTGGATATGACCATGACGGCAGCACGACGGCATTCCACCGCCTTGTCCGTTTCGATTATGCTCCATATGCATAGAAGTACCTAAAAATAATAATTCAATGAATGCTCTATTAACTTAATATGTCCCTAAAATAAATAATATCGGTGGACATGCCATCTAGTCCCAAACTACATAAGTAAAGCATAGGGAAGCTATAAAAAACAACTATAGTCAGAGTATCCGACCTAAGCAAACGTGAGTAACGTAAGCAAAGCTTATGCTATGGGACCCAGATAACTGATATCAATATCTACTTTATATTTGCTTTTGTAAAAGTATATTAATAATACATATTATGTCATATACATAAACACCCAGCCACAGAAGAAACATATATGTCACACAAATATCACCGCAATTATGCAAGAAAAGTTTCGGCCAATCTATTGATGGCGATCGCGAGATTTTAACATCGATGTTTGTTCTGTGTCTGGGTGTACTGTATGTATTATAAGTATGTATTTACAAAAAAAAAAAGTATTTAAGTATTCTATCAGTTATCTGTCTTCCATAGCACAAGCTCTGCTTAGTTTGGGGTCAGATGGCGCTGTGTGTAACGTCCTGTGATATTTATTTATTCATTTTTAATTGTATAGGTTGTATGACACTTGCTCTTGGCTTGGCCACTCTTGGCCTTGGGACGACATATTAATTTTGACTTTAGGGCTGGCCTGTCAGCTCACTCAAGTGACTCATGAATACAATGATGAAACAAACGGTATACAATATGCAAGAGAGAAGATAACTAAAGAATGAATCGTCTGCTGCATTTCTAAAACGAGTGACGTCTTAAAGCTTAAAGATAAAGTCACTTTCAATAACTGCTTCGAGTCTTTAACTAATGAACTACGTGATAAATGGATAACTAAGTTGTACACTTTCGGAGGGAGAAAGTAACTTGTCAAGTAGCATTATGTCACTAGCGCCGTTTTGTGGACGGTGGGTTTATTTTTAGGGTATTTTATAAAGATTTTGGAAAATAATGAAGTTTTTCGATTCATAAATTTTCTAGCAAATAACGTAATACAGATATAAAAATAAAATAAATAAATAAACGTAAATTAACTAATTTTGCATGATTATAAACAGAGTATCGTGGTTCTAGCACGTCGCATTTTCTAAGTAAGAGTATGATACCATGTCCGTTTTCGTGTCTAAGTAGCGATAGTCTAGGGTTGATTATAATCGGCATAATTTTACCCTTCAATTTTGTGTGAAGACGGTGTAACGCACCCATTTTCATTATTTTCAGAAATTTATAAATTTGGTTTCCCCTTAACGTTGGCACCCGGAGCACAGCTTGTAATTCATAAATGAATTATGTCGGTGGACGTTTCACACAGCGCCATCTAGCCCCAAACTAAGCAAAGCTTGTACTATGGGAATCAGGCACTGATAAAATCCTAGTCCTGACTAATATTATAAAAGCAAAAGTAACACTTGTCTTTTTTTTTTGTTAAATTTTTACTACTCAACTGCTGAATGGATCTACCTACGTGAGAATCGAATAGTTACAAAATGTTTCTTGAGGACGGACCTATGTCCGTATGCTACCCTATGCAATCATACTACATACATACTTTTTACTATACATGCACCTAAATACATATTTATAATGCACATACAGAATCCCGACACAGAACAAACATCTGCGTTTGTCACATCACTATAATATAAAGCTAAATTCTTATATATAAATGTTTGTGAGAGGGAATCGAGCCCACACCTTACAGCTCACAAAGTAAAGTAAAAATCATGAAAAATCATTAAAGCAAAGTACAAATTTGGTACAAAACTATTCTTCCCATAGGTTATCCATTTTGACACGAATTCTTTTTCATTTCGAAATTTTAATGTTGGTTCTGTTTTTGGTTTTACTTTTTCTGAATAATATCTAGTGATTTAAAAATACAATAAAAATACAAGAAGAAAAACTGTCTTACCTCGTATATAATAGTGCCCATTTTATAGTGCAACACGCGGGCAATCTCCGCTAGGTTGGAGAGCGCCGAGGCTCGCACGAGGGGCTCCGGGTCACGGCAGCCGCACAGCATGGTGTTCAGGAGTATCGTCTTATGGACCACTGCCATCTCACCTGGTGCGCAACAATAAATATTGGTAGATATTTCACAGCGACATCTAGCCCAAAATAAAATTAAAGCTTGTACTATGATACTAGTTGCTGAGCAACAATACAGCTTATTTGATAGATATTTTTTTTGCAATTATACGAATAATTATAACCGACACCGATAACCGCTGGGGTAGACGTATTCTAGAGTGGAGAACGCTAATTGGCAACCGTAGCGTAGGACGCCTTGAAACTTGATGGAGTGACGATATACGTAGGACAGCTGGCGGGGGGTGTAAGCGAAAAGCCGAAGATCGGGCTGAGTGGTGTGTCTTGGCGGAGGCCTATGTCTAGCAGTGGACTACAAAAGGCTGATGATGATGACATGAATACACTTATGACAGATAAATTTAAAACAAGGTAGGTACTTGATCATGATAATTTGGTACGTGAATACAAGTAAATAAAAAAGCTTAGGACATCAGTATGGTTTCGAAAGCGTTGGCGGGGCGACCGCGTTTTGGCATGACCGCTAGCAATATGTGGCGAGTGGCGACTTAATAGATGATACAAATGGTTTGGGATTGGTCACCTTTGTACATGTAGGTACAACAGTGAAATCTGCTGAATAAGAAAAACAATGAATTACTTATGTAGCACGTCGCTGCCTGCATTACCTACGAAAAATGACAAGGACGCGCGTCGCTTTTGTAATCACACCTTGATAGAGATCACCGGATACCATCAAAATTATAGTCCAAGTATCTAGCCTCATTAAAATGTGAATATTCAACAAATACTCTTAATACACGCTTTTTTCTGGATGGCCTTGTCCTTCAATATTTATTCCTATGAAAATCAACATCGCTTTTATATATGCTTCTATAGTGGGAGGTAATTTAAAATAGGTACTAATAACAAAATCAGTTTACACCAAAACTTTACTAACACCACAAGATAGCTAAAGGAGCAAAGAATCTTTATGTTTAGTGAGGACTAAATACGTGGAAATCCGAAGGACTTCTTAGTGTTTAATAAAATACACATTATTGAACACTAAGACGTCACTTTTCACATGCCCACGACACAGTCATATCCCATTTTACTTGTGTTTTTTAAGCTCTTTATTTACTTACCTAATCTACTAATCACTTTAACAATAATATCTCCAATTTTCATTCTCAGCTCAATAATTTTATTCTGCGTATCACTTGTTTTTACACTTTTCTGGTCAGCAGATACCTGTAGGAACTCATTGCATAGAACATATAAGACGTCTTCCGTGCAATGGGTGCATAATGACGCTAAACCATTTATAGCTGATAGGTAAATGTAGGAATCTGGATCTTTAAGTTGCTCCTAAAAAAATAAAGTTAAATGGACACTAAGAAAAGATGTTAAATACCTACTCTGTTTTGTAGTATATATCTTATTCAATACCAATAGATTTAACAACCATGAAATTTTCTAAAAAGTATACCCTAAAAAGGTCTTTATTTATATTTAGACAACATAATGCACTGTGAACGACAACCCAGCGCTAAGGCAGCAGTGCCTTTGCCTTTATTTTGTTACTCAAAATTCTGGGTGCACAATGGTCAAGCATACATACTTATAAATACATACATAGGTTACATACTTATAATAAATACAGAACACCCAGACACGGAACAAACATTCATTTATTCCACAAAATGTTTATTCTGGATGGAAATCGAACCCACGCCCTTCAGCTCTTGGAGCACACTTTTTTTTAATTTGAAAAAAGTGGCAAGCAATGGGCCACCTGATTGTAAGTGGTCACCGCCGCCTATGGACACCTGCAACACCCGGGGCATTGCCTACCTTTAAGGACCCTATTCACCCTTCGTTTGAAGCTATGTAGATTAAAACTCGGCGGAAAAACCGAAGGTGGTAAAATACTACCAATGAACCAACATGGTTATCGACCAATAAAGTATCTTGGTAGCTTCATAGCTAGTAACTACAGAAAAAAGTTAAATACAAACCTGAAATATACAAAATATGTAATGTTTCTTCGAAATAGTTTCTGCATCTTTAGCATCAATTAGTTTGGTCAGTTCAATAATACCGTGTGCCCTAACTGGCAGCAACTTATCAAACACATCAGATAAGGCCCTTCCACAAGCACTCTCTGACTTTTGTGGTGCCCCTGAATTAATCAGGGATAATGCCTCTTTACACAGAATGTGATTGAAATTAGAGACATCTAAAGACATCTTTTCCAATATAGGTGTTATAGAAACAAATCTTTTTTCTAACTCATCATTCTTCTTAGTATTGGACAGAACTGTATTTAACAACACTAATGCTATAGTGGTGCATTCTTCGTCATTATTGGGCCTTGTAATAAAGTACTCAATGAAATTAATAACAATTGATGGATTTTCTTTCAAGATGGTGATTATTCTAGGAAACGTTGATATTTCTGAAAGTAGCTGCAGCACAGTGGCATACTGTTCATCAATGTCATCCAGCAGTACCGGTTCTTCTTCAAAGGATAGTAGGTCCTTGTTTGCCTTTGTTTTACGTTTCATACTCAGCTCAATGAGGAAATCAAGGGAAACCTCAAAAACTGATTTTATCAATTTATTACCAGCAGATTTTAGTATATCCAAAAAATATACCAATGCCGCATTTATTGTATTGCCTTCTTTGTTTTGAGATGTAGATTTTATAGCAATTCCTGAATCAAATTCTTCAATTACAATGAATTTGTTCCAATCATCATCAAACAGAAGTTTACTCATAATGCTTCCTACTTCAGTCTTATTTAGCTTTTCAAAGCATTTGACCAGTATGTCTCTTAGCTTTTCTTTTAAGTCTACATGTTTTGTGCAACTAATTCCAATGAGAAATAGTATTGGTAAGTTTGGTGTTAAAAATGAGACATGCCAGTCCAGTTTAGTGGTGCTAACACAAGCATGTATCACATTCACCTTGTGGTTCACTTCTTGTGGTGTTAATACTATAGTTCCAGGTAGTTTGGACCTTGTGACCAGACTGTTATAATCAAACACTTGAAAAATGTCTCTAATTATCAAGTTTATTGATTCTGAGTCAGGGTATTTCTCATTTAAACTGAGAACACATGCAACTGCTGTTGCTAAATAGTGAGTGTTGTTCAAACATACTATTTTTTTTAATTGTTCGGTAATGTTAGTGATATATTCATCTTCTGATATGGTTCCATGTTTTGTTGATATGATTCTGCAGATCATGTCGATTTTTTTCCATTCCAGTCCTGTGTCTATTTCATAGCTTTCTATGAAGCATCTAATAAGACTAAGCAAACCACCAGGAGCAAGCAGCCTTTGACTCAACTCTCTTGCAATAACTCTTTTTACAAAAGCTGGAGGAGATGGATTGACAATACTTTGTAGAACTAAAAGTTCTTTCATAAGAGTAGGTTGGAAGCAATTGGCAACTAAATATTCATAAGTGGATAAAAATTGTTGTCTGTCCAAATTAAGTTTATCATACATTTCTTGCGTCATAACAAAGTTACTATAAGATCCTGGTTTTTTCAATGGAGCAAATGCAAGTTGTATCAATGCTGCCAAATAATCAGATAGATGTAAAGTAATTATAACACTTCTCAGAACAGGGACTTTGTAACTTCGAGTGAAGAAATTTGTGCATTCCACTAATAATTCATATTTTTCTGCATCTTTAAATTTTAGTTGAGGCAATATATTTGAAGAGGAACATCTGTTTGATAAAGATATTCCTATACCAGGAATTAAACATGTTGATATGCCAATAGAAGTAATTAATTGGAAACTTGTTCGTAATAACTTCTGATTCTTTACACTTACAAGTATTGTGTCATCATTCAAAATCTCATTAGATAGTTCATCAATAGTCTCAAATATTTTTAACAAAAATGATTTAAGTAACTGATAGCTGTCAATATCATCTTGAATTGGCCGCTTCGTGACATCATTTTCAATCAGGTTTGCAATAATAACTGATAGAAATTTGGACTGGCCCTCTGAAATCACAATAAAAAATCTGTGACAGTGAATAGCTTTGATAACTTGCATGAAATTTAGAATGAAGGTTGTGCAAACCCTAGTAAGTAAGTACTACTTTATTAGTGTTAGGAGAAACCGCGGAGAACAGCAAAGATATTATCTAAAACACATTATTTTCTTTAATACATCAAACCTCAATCAAAATAAAATGGTTACATACGCTAATATGCCAATATAGATTGAATAAACATTTTTGAAACTTACCTTTATTCATAGAATTTTCTAACCGTGTAAATATTTCACTTAACTTAGTCATTTTAGAAAAATTACTGAGTTGTCAATACCCCCGACAATACTGTATGATAAATTATTTATTATAAAATAATAATAGTCATTTAAGTAAAGTGACTGCTTATTTTGCATTTATTAACATAAATAAATAGTTATATATTTCGATAATTCTTCACAAGTTATAACACAGGAACTTATACAACATAACCAGTAGTTAAAACCTAGCGCACACACAGGTTTCTCATTCTCACATAATATTGGCAATCATATTTTTGCGTAGAATTAACTATTTGTACGACAATTCAAAATTCAAATTAACTTTTCGAGATTTCATAACCTCTGTTTTTTCATAATTAAATTATGTCAAATGAGAATGATCTTTTTTTTTTCTTTTTTTTTTTTTTTTCTTTGGTTTTGGCGTCGCGTTTTAGCATTTGCCAATGTCAAGTAATTATATATTTTCAAGTTTCAAAAGTTAAATAAGTGCCATCGTAGCTAGTTTTAGTCAAAGTCGTCTTTGTCAAGTCCAGTTCGTGTCAGTTAATTCCAGTCATGCTTTAGTAAAGTAGTGGCAACTTTACTACAAAGCTTCGATGGAGTTTTGGAAGCAACACGAAAACTCATGTTTCACCACATTATATCATTTTCCCACACTCGCGCTTGTAATTCGGCACTTTATGAATAAAACACCACCATTTTTATGCATAAACACTCGACAAAACACTAGTTTTGAAAAAAAATACAACGGAGCGACACGACTCTTCCCGCGTTCTTGACATTAAAAAAACTCCTTGACATTATTACGGCGTTAAAACATAGAACATAATATTATGCCACTTATGCCAGCACCAAGTAATATTGTTTAAATAAATTGTTTTAGTTTTTGACATCGTGTTTTGTCGATATTAAGACAAATGAGTTATATTCAAAGTCACAATGTACTAAAAAAACTTTGTAGGTACTTGACATTGACATCAATACCAGAATGAAATAAATATAGAAAGTGTAATGTCTGCCATGGCCGAAGAAGAAAAAAAAACAAGAAAAAAAGTGTAATGTCAAACTTAAACTTGAAGAAAAAAAATTTTTTCGTCATTCATTCATACAACCATAGCTTGCTGTTTTGTGAACTTTTGTGCCGTATTGAATAAAAACAAGACTAAAACTACATTACTCAGAAGTAGGATTATACATTTTTGTTAAAAGTAGTCCCAAGGAAATCAATCGATCATGTTGATCAAAGTTAAGGTTAGAATCATTATTAAAATATGTCTTACGAATAGCTATTATTTTCCAACATTAATTTAACCTCTTCACTTTTTAGACGCTTACAGGTAAAGAAATCGAGATTGATATTGAACCCACTGATAAGGTAGAAAGGATAAAAGAAAGAGTAGAAGAAAAAGAAGGCATCCCTCCACAACAACAGCGATTAATTTTTTCTGGTAAACAAATGTAAGTAAAACCCCTTTGAGCATAAATGTTTTCCTATATATTATCTACTGTATATCTTATTCGTTTGATTTAAAACTGTTGTTCAGAGGCATTTGACATAATAGTTTGTAATGCAGTTAGTTTTGTGAAACATACATGGAATGGATGCATGTTAAACCCAGATTAATCTCCACTGGATGCAAATCAAACCTTCACAGTAAATGTATCGTGATTTTATTAAATAAAAAAATTTAAAGAATTACTGCATAGTTATCAATGGCATACTTCAGTATTCACATATTTTCATTTTCAAGAAATTATGTATCAAGCCTCTTTTTCTAGTTCTATTTATTGTATTGGTGTACACTGTGTTGGCAGACTTTTTAAATAAATAAATGTCACTTATTCATTGATACAAACTAGCAAACAAACTAGCAGTAAGATTTATTTTGATTTCCAGTTTATTAGCCCAGCTATATAATACCTCAATGTATGCCTCATGAATGCCTTAATGTATTTGTGAATGTACAAGTCATCAAAATAATTCATGTATTGAGATTATAGTGGATGAGTATTTTGTGACTGTAGATGATAACAAACATACATCTATGTGTACTAATATGCTTACCCCTGCATATGACTATATTTTAGTGACTATATTTTTGATCTCTAATTTTCTAGTAGAGGAGGTTCCTATATGTAATAAAATTCACAAATCTTCTAGTTGTGAAATGTGTAACTTCATCTGCTTGAGGGTAGTCTTGAGTGTCAATCCTGAGCCTATAATAATATTTACTTATTAAAAAAGCATATTGTAGGCTTTTTTGGTGAAGTAACTCATTGCACTTATGCTTGGAGAATGTTTTCAATAATAATAACAACAATTATTTGTACATTTAAAAAAAAATCACAATATGTTCGCTTTTGACCATACTCTGTCTGATGTTAAGCAGTAGTGTGGTGAGCAACCTATAGCTAATATAATACATATATATAGCCATACCTAATTAACCAAAACTGATCATTTGTGATAGAATAAGACCATATGATGATATTCTTTGTAGGTAGGCCTTTGGTCAAAATCTGATGCAGTGTAATAATAGTAATTATGTTAGCAAATTTGCCTAGAAACATTTTTCTGGTTTGTTAAATACTTAGAGATATATTTTACCCACTTTCAGGAACGATGAAAAAACCGCGCAGGACTACAAGGTTCAAGGTGGCTCTGTGCTTCACTTGGTGTTGGCCCTGAGAGGTGGAGAGTGATCTTATTTGTGATAATCTTCTGTTTATAATATGTAATTTTATTTTTCATTTCATGTATAAAGTCACATAATTGTGTTTGGAGAGTTTTAATTATATTTAAAGCAATAGTAAAGCTATACAGATACCAAAAAGATGTATAAAGCTGTAAAATCACAATATTTATTTGATAGAAAGATTAGAAAGCATGATAATGTAATATACACTTAATATAACCTATTTTTTTTAAACACCTATAGGTACTTTCTGTGTATATTTTGTACTACCTGTGCTGAATTGCTAGGTTTATATTTGTCAATTTTTTTATGTCAAAGTATTGAGACAAAAGACATTCTCTTGGTAATAAAAGATAACGCACATCAAAGAATACACAAAATTTTGAGTAGCAAAACAAAGTCCAGGACATCAATGCTTTGGCGCTCATTAATTTCGATGGTTAGTCCCAATAACCCTGTAAATTCACTAGCTGCAATCAATCTGGAATACAATTAACACACTGCTGCAAACATAGTTATGCTGTTTATGTTGAAAAGGTTTAACTTCTGAAATATGAAATGAGCATATTTATTTAATGTAAAGCTGTGGTTGCATTTGCTGTTCTGAATTGAGAAATAAATTTTGAATTAAGAGTTAATTGTGGAATATTTGCTTAGCTCTTTATAAGCTACTAGCGGACGCCTCGTGGTTTCACCTGCGTAGTTCCCGTTCCCGTGGGAATAAAGGGATAAAAAGTAGCCTAGGTCATCCAGAGATAGTGTAGCTTCCCAATGGTGAAAGAATCTATGAAATCAGTCCAGTAGTTTCGGAGCCCATTCAATACAAACAAACAAACAATTAAATGTTTCTTCTATATAATAGTATAGATAGATTAATTTTCTGTCTCATTCTTTATTGATTAGTAACTTAATAATTCGTATCTGATTAGACAGATCTCTCAACTACATATCTGTTTATCTAACTTGATCTATAACTAGCTGCGCCCCGCGGTGTTACCCGGTACGTATATTCGGGATAAAAAGTAGCCTATGTGCTACCTCCATACCAAATTTCATCCAAATCCGTTCAGTAGTTTTTGCGTGAAATAGTAATAATCATACTCGCAAAGTTTCGCATTTATAATATTAGTAGGATATAAAATGAAACCAAAATAAGTTGAGCAGGTAATTTATTACATCTATAACATTGTACACAATATACTCCAGGTATAATATTATTTTTACGTACTAATTTGCGTTGAAAGGATCCACATACAAAATAAAACTTCTTTGGTTGTTCACACAAATAAAAAACATCAATTTCTATATTTTTTTTACTAATTTAAAACTGTAAAATTTATAATTACCACAAGCCTTTCATTTTCACAATTCACAAAGATTATTTATCTATCTACTAGTTTGAGCATTAAACTACTCAAGAATTTGTAATTGTAGCAATAATTTGACATCAATTACTACAATTTTAATAACTACATACACAGAAGCATGCAGATTCTAGCATGTATAATAGTAATAATAGAAATTACATAATAAACATTTTCTTATCATTATCACATACACAAAGAATGCATTAAAACATGACAAAGGATTGTTTGTTTGTTTAGAATGTTTGATGAGTTTTTAAAATACCACTACAAAATGTGTAATCACTATTATTTTATCAAAAAATATTAAATGACGTTGGGACGGAAACATTTCCTTTTATAATTTTGATCAGAAGAAAATTCGTATTGATCGAAGAGAAAATTCAATTTTATTTAGATTTTTACGTAAAAAGGAAGAAATTGAGCTTCAAGCAATATTTGTCAATGAGCTTTACAAACTTTGGCACAAAATGTTCAATAAGTAGAAAACAGCGGCCATATATTATATAGTGGGATGGGAAAAGTCCATTGACCTGTTTAATCACTGTTAGGTATCTACATACTTTTGTCCGACTGCCCACGTACATTTTTCGCGCGTATGTATGTATTTTGATTAAAATATTATTCAAAGAGTTATAAAAACGTGATGGCTGGAATATGAATTATTAAAGTTCATTTGATGAATCATGAGGTTCTTTATACATTACGATATGGTATGACATCTAACAGGTGGGTGTAATCACAAGATTTTACATATAAAAATCGTATTTCATATCTATGTGAGTCACAAAGCCACAGACATACCAAGTTACATAGCATAGAATTGTCTCATATTGATTACGTACATGCTAATACGGGGTTATGCGGAACGGCAGTACCTACTAAGCCGAAAGTTCAATATAAACATCATTGATCGAGAAAAACTACTATAAACATTAGCTGTGCCATAGAAAAAATAATATTTTTCACTCTGGACAATATTTATGGAAGGGCTAGGCTTTTTTCGCGATTTTTGAATTGCTCCCTAGTAAAAGCGACATCTTTTCGGCTCATTACTTACTACTGCACCGCGTAACCCTTTATTACCAAAGAGTATTCCGGAGTATCTTTTAGACATCCCAGAATAGATCAACGAGAAGTATGTATGTTAATCAAGTAAAAAAAGAAGAGCTTTTAACAAGTGTTGCATTGTTCAACAAATGTCCCATCTCGAGAAAGCTTGGCCATCTCTTAAATGTAAATTTTTTTTTTGAAGGAGTTGCATGTAGACAGTTTTTACTGGCTTGCTTTTATTGACGACAGTCGGATAGGAACACCGTTTACAATTTTAGTATATTTCGTGGGATTTTAATGTTCTTAACTACGTGGACTAACACAGAGCAGAGCATTATAAAAATTTGCACTAATTAATATTATACAGTTAAAATTATTCTTGAAGAATAACTAATAATAGGAGATCCATTCTGCTTCGTGGCGACGGCACGACCTGCGGGAGGTAATTAAATTAATGCAGTTTCATATTGCAGCAACAAGTATGTAGGTACTGTCTGTTTTATATTTTGTGTCAACGATAGATGTAAGAGAACATACTTCGGTTTCTTATGATAGATCTACAGCAAGAGCGTTATAAAAATCCTGATACGTGACATGAAGTACCATAAGCAAAATATCTTCTATATTCAAAGCTACGATAGTGTAACTTTAAAACGGTTCTATTATGATGCGTGTAAATATCGTTTCCCCATTTTGTTAAATCTGTGTTAGATTAAGTGCAACAAGTAGAACAATTTTTTAATATTGCATATTAGGTAATCTTGTTTCACTTACACTAATGTTATAAATGTAACGGATTTGTATCAAATTTGGAATGAGAATAGTCTTTATACCCTGTACTTAGGCAATTGTTTTTTTCCTGGGAAACATACATACCTACATACCTACAGCTATTAATTCCTGCAATATTATTGTCAATTTACTGGTCTTATTTGTCAATTTGCTTACTTGTGCACCATATTTATTTAGACTGGTTGGTTACATTTATAAAGAATCATCTTAACAAAGCATTTCCTACGTAACATTGAAAAGTAGTTAAGCTGCAAATTTTATCTATATAAAGTGAGTGGCTGATGCCGCTCACAATGACCATCTTCACTATATCGACTAAATTGATAAATGATGCAGCCACATTGTGTGAAGGTATTGCACGGCACAGCTATTCAGAGTAGATTTGGGTCAATGTTACTAGCAACTGCATGCAACCGATGCATCGTGCAGGCGGATAGGTAAGTGTTTATTATTAAACGTGGATGAATGAATATTTATGTTCGTTGCCGTTCAAATAGGGACGCACCAAAGTGAATGTGCTATTGTGCAGTTCTGATTCTATTTTATTTATAAACCGCGTCAATCGAGCGTTGCTAAGAACAAAGTTACTTGAGCTATTTGTTTTTATCTTGAAAATATTTACTGTTACATACGAATACAGCACGTCTGAAATCCGCTAACGTACAGGGACTGTATATTTCTCCAATTTATATAATTCGTATAGTGGCCTGTATATTAAACCAGAGTAGGTATAAACTATCTACATGCCGATATATTTTCAATAATTATAATTATGACATAGGTACTTATTTAATTATAATTGACACTGGAGAAATTCACAAAGCGTGACGGCACAAATAATAAATATACATAATAATAATGGCAGCTAGCAGAATATCGAAAAAAGAATAGAAGTGTACCGTTCAGCCGTCTGAGAGTGAGGGTGTGACCCAGCCGTACTTGTCGTGCGTCTTGACGACGGAGCGGAAGGCTTCCTCGGCGCGGCGGCGCGAGAATTCGCAGCAGGCGCGCGCCGGCGCCCGCGCCACGCGTCCCTGCCCCTTCACCACGGAGGCTGCGAACTGCATCACTACCGCCTCCACCGTGTACGCGGACGCCCAGCCGCGCGGCGTCAACAGCTCCATGCATATCGCGCCACCTGCATCACACAACATTATTTTTATCGTTTAATTAAAAAATATACCTACTCGTATCTATATATGCTACTAAACCGAACCGGATGGAACCTGGTTGTCCACAGCACGGCACGTGGCTTATATTAGTGTGAAAAAGAAATATTAAATAAATACCGGAGGACACTTCACACACCGCTATCAGTTAATTAAAAAAATACTTGTAGATGAGTAGAATGGTAACTACCTTCCATGACGAAACCCTTCTCTATCCGGGGCTCGATGACCCGCATGAAGGGCGGCGCGAAGGGAAAGTTCTCCGGAAAGATGAGGTGCAGCAGAATGTTCGTGATGTGTAACTCGCGCAAGTCGGCCGCCAGCTCGCTTTCCGGGTCGATCTGGTGCAGCCGCACGTGCCACTCGTACAGGTTGTCGTTCACCAGCTCCACCTGTGAAAACCACGTCGAACAGCCTATTAGGTGGGTGGGTGGTTTCCTTAGGAGGTCGTCTAGATTGGTAGGTAGGCATCAGAAGCTCTCGCATATAAATTATCAAGATTTAAGTAGGTACAACGTGAATAATAGAGAAATGTATGCAAGAACATAAGTACCTACATATACCTACCTATATAGGTCTAATGGTTATTTATATATGGAAGAAGCTCACTTGCTAAGAACCGATTTACGTTTGAAGACTCCACAATGCAGTGAGTTTCTCGTAAAGCGACTCCGATCAAATGATAGCCAACTAGATTGTTTAAAAGACTGACCGTAAAGACCGGATCGTTCCTACTGTTCTGCAGCCGCTGTATTTCCTTGAGTTCCTTCATGAGACGGCGTGTGCGCACTGCGGCCGCGCGTTCGCGCACCTCGTTTGCGCCCGCTGCCTTCTTTTTAACCAGGGACGAAGCAGCCGGACTCGCGGGCAGGCTGGCCGCTGCTTCTGCTGGACTTACGCCATCCCTGGAAATTTATTTTGAAGTTACTATTATTATTGAAGAATACAATACCTACATAAAGTAGAGAATTTAGGTGGGAACAGAAAGAATATGCGATGTAAAGTATGCTAAGAAAATGTCTTTCAGTGGATTGATCAGTAGGTACGTAAGAATTGAAATAATTATGATATTAAAAATGGTCGCCGAATTTTATCTGCACGTCTTACATAGTAGGTACTTTGTAAATAGGTATGTAATATGTCTAAGTTTATGTATATACATAAATTCGACAAATTAGGTAGATACCTACTACAAATAGTGATGAATGATATTATTAAAAAATAGTAGGTATATATAATATTATAGATTGCCTGCGCAGTTTGAGACTAAGAGTAGGATCAGTAAAAAAACCTTTTTTTTACCGAAGTAAAACTTCCAGGTATTTGTGAAATATTTATTTAATCGGAGGAGTAGTTTTGGAAATGACCTCCTAGATGCATAATTCCAAACCTTAGCAATTTTTATTATTAAGTAAGTTTGCGATTGACCGCTATCGCGAAGATGCGGTCAACGATAGAGCACGCTTGCCTAGAAGAAACCGATTTACTCGAGACTTGCAGGACCCAGATTGTATTTATAGAGGGGCACCTTAGAAAGCAAATTCCACCGCTACATAATATTAGTGTAGATGAGGTAAGTATACGTACCTATAGTTATAGGCATTTCAAAAAAGTTTAATTCAGGCATTCAAGTGTCAATTTTGGTGTAAACATTTCATTCGTTGCGGTAACCAACCATCACATAGGCAACACATCTGATCAAACATTCCACAGCGTAAATCATTTACATAACAACTTTCAAACTGTATCCATTTAGTTATTTTAGCCTCAGTTATGTATTCAACTACCAAGCAGTAGTGTGTAAACATTACTGTATTCAGGATTGAAGGGTAACGTTTCTAGTGAAGACTATGTATTAAAAGATTTATTAATCATTAATACGTAAGATCATTTTACATATCAGTGGGACGAACACCTGCAATTTGCATTCACTCGTGGTGTTAGTTTACAATTCCGATTGAGCTCTAACCGAGCTGTACCTAACTGGTAATAAAATGTACAAATACTATCAGATAAGTAGGTATCCCTTTTATAAAGTGACAAACAAACAGGCTGCTTACTTGAAGGTGGCGATGATAGCTAAGTGGTTAGCGTGATCGAATCGTATGTCGAGGGGCGTGCATGGGATCAAATCCTAATAATGAGCTTGAGCTGTGAAGGAAAACATTGTGAGAAAGCCATGATAGCATGGTGGTGGGCTACTTTCTAGTACTCGGTAGGTAGCTCTCGTACTTTCAAGTTAAAAATCTGTCACCAAGCACATAACAGTGTATTATGGTAGCCTCACTTGAGAGTCAGTTCCATGCCAGGTCAAATGTGTTATCGCCTTCGACCACACCGTCACTTACCATCAGGTGAGCTGTGATCAAACACCTAGCCTGTCACAAGTAGAAAAAAGTTACCGTCGCTTAAAATTTTATATGGATTTTCAGGAACTTTGCAGAATGGTCTTTTGTGGGAAAGTACTGCACAGGTATGTGGAAAACGAGCGCTGTCAGTGCACAATAAGCAGACTTCCAAAAATTGAAAAATAAAAGACGTTTAGGGCAAGAATGCATTATCTCTTTTCTTCAGAAGAGGATCTTGTTCGTCGCATTACTTAATACCTACTATAAAATAAAATACTAACTTATCTCGTTGCGTAATTGGATAAAAATGTTTATGGACCATCTTACTTCCTGTAGTTTGCTCATGCATCGCCCTTACGTCAAATTCTAGAAAAAATATTTAAAATACAAATATTAGCTAAGTGGATATATTTGTAACTGCTCTGCCGAAGATATTTATAGCAAGCCTTATGAATAATTTATTCCCTTAAGCACTGTTTATGATTCGAACGAGCGACCTTAATCACGCAGTCTTAGCATCTTGAATGCTTGAACAGCGGAGAGGAGCATCGGAGCCCTTCGCGATTCGCCTATCGTTTTATCACAACAAAGAATACTTAGGTAATAATAAAACGTGTATACGTACATACTCTGAATTAATTTAATGCCTTGACGAGCCTGCAAAACACACTTTTTTGCCTGTAGTTACAAATTTTCAATCGGTAGTTGCTTATACCTTTGTGTAGATTGCTTTCACATTTATGAACACGTCATTTTTCGCAGAATGCAGACGGCTACGAGAATGCGGCAGATCGGCACTTCTCAGTAAAAACGAATAGGTCATTAATGTTGGACTGGAATTGGGTATAAAGAATGACGACCTACATATCTACAAAGTTGTTAAATACAAATGTTTTATTAAAAACACTAAAGTCAGATTTCCATTAATATGTTTAAAAAAAAAGTCAAAATCATACTCTAGAGTATGTCAATATGTATAATTTTACTTATATGTAACTAAACTTTACTACTTCGTAGTAAACTCTTATTTTTAAATAATAATGAAAGTCATAAAGTAAGGTCTCTTGAAGCTAAGATCTCAACTTGGTTCTGAAGCACGCGGTGGAAGGTGAATCCCGAACGGAAGCGGGTTACGGGAACCTACGCAGTTGTAGACCGAGGGCGGCGAAGGCCTAAGAATGTATAGTGACTTATTCGACTTGACCATCCGATGCGACGGCGTTACTAGTTATATTATGCAGACCGACTTATGTGTGAACTGTAGTCTGGGTTAAATATTTTATCTTGTACTCCGAAAGAGAAAACGGGGTTGAGAGAGTTATGCGACAATGAGTAATTGAATTGGATCGCATACCAGCCCAGTTTGCGGGAAAGATGTCCCACTTATGGCTTGGAACTGTGAATTGAATTACAATCGAGTGTTAACTTTGTAAATAATCTCGCTGTTGAGCATTGAGTTTGGATAACATCCAAAGTGCGTAATGTGCGACGGTCGGTCGTTGACTTGAGCTGGAGATTCGTGCAATTTTGTAGCTAAGTATACCTTCTACAGTCATTACGTAAACACTGATAAACCGTGTGGTAACGCTCATACTGTACTTTGAGTTTAACACACATTATGCATTGTTTGTACCCGACTAACTAAATCAATTTCGTAGTAGTAGGTAGTACTACGAAATTTTAGACTAGGTACTGTGCACTTATTTTGTTCTCCTACGTAAAAACCTAAAAGTAAGAAGCATTAAACCTACTCGTAGGTACTTATGCTTATAAGATGTTTTTTACTGGCCTATAAACACTAATTGCACAAAATTTCTGTAGGCATAGACCGCCTACAGAAATTTTCATTACATGAATTCTGTATGGATTTATATACATTTACATATGAACAAACGTAACACTCAATTAAAGCAGCGATGTTTTAGTTAGCCAGTTTTGTTACTCAAAGTTCTGTGTATCGCTGCAATGGTCATGGACAGGCGTTATCTCTTACCATCTGGAGAGCGTCTCGTTTGTCTCATTATTTTTCACATTAAAAAAAAAAGCCGAAACCGAAATGGATGTAGGTAATATGAAGTTTCGGCAATCTAACAAGGAGATACTTTATATAATGAGGATTAACATGGGCTACTTTTTTTAATTTTATATATATACCACGCGAGCGAAGCCGTGGGAAACAGCTACAGAACCTATATGTACAATGTACACGTACACAAATGTTGCTCTTAGAAGTATTAGATTAGATTTAGTGTAAGTATCCTTCAATCCGATTGATACAGCTTTGCACCACCTAGGTATAGGTAAACATACTAAATGTCAAACAGTAGCCCAACTGGGGGTTGATTACTTCCATTCAAGGCTATGAATAGGTAATCAAAGTTACAGCTATCCGTACATCTCGGTGGGCGGTGGTAACGTGGTTGCGTCAACATTATTAGGCCGGGAATGGGCTGTATACGCGATAAAGGTCCTGGGGTGATGCGACCGTGACCTTAGTGTTTAGATGGACTGTGGCGTGGGCCGGCTCATAAATCTTGCTCTAATAGCAACAAATCTTGTGGGATTTATTTGAGATATGAGAAAGTCTTACCACACTGGAGTTGATTAAGATATCGACATGATACCTATCATATCACCATAGGTAATCATAAAAAGTGCAGTTATCTTCTCTACATAGTATAAAACGAAGTCGCATTCCGCCGTCTGTACCTACACTTAGATTTTTTAAACTATGTAACGGATTTGAATGTGGTTGCCATCAATATGTGGTTTGATTCATGAGGAAGGTTTATATGTATAATACATGGACATGTACCACATTAGTATCTACATTGCACCCGTGCGAAGCCGGGGCGGGTCGCTAGTTTATTAAATATTTACATCGTTAGATATTTATACCTTTTACATAATAGCTTAGAATTAGGTATATTAAAGATACCTAACCTAATTATATACATTTACAGTGATGATAGCTCAGTGGTTAGCGCGGTCGGTTCGCATGCCGAAGGGTGTGGGTTCAAACCCCAACAATGAGCATAGCATGGCTAGCTACCACCCTGAAGTTGAAAATCTGCCGTCAAGTATCTAGCGGTGTGTTCCGGCAGCCAGTTCCACTCCAGGCTAGGTGTGCTTTATCATCTTGGACCACACCGTCACTTAACATCAGGTGAGCTGTGGTCAAACCTGCAAACCTGTGTAGCCTGCGCCAACAAAAAAACATTAAGTACATAATATAAACTTATTTGACAAATTATGATAAGTACTTTAGAAAAATGATGAAGTCCAGCATACATACAAAATCATAACCCTCTTTTTTGCTTCGCCGTAGTTGAGTAAAAACTAAATTGCGTCTAAAGTGTGATTCGTCCCCAGTAAAGCACTCTTACATTATTATGCAACTGCATTTCTGAATAGAGCAGGTGTAAAATTAGATAACCTTAATCGGCTCTCGTGTACCTACATGTAAATAAAGCTCGTTAATTTTAGACCGTTGCGTAACGCCTACCTACCCAGTACAAGTTATGTTGTGCCTACCAAACAGCGGTTACACACGGTGAGTTTTAGCAGCGACGTAAACACGCATTTTTAAAACAATGATATAAAATAAATAAATAAGTATCGTTGGACATTACACACAACGCCGTCTGACCCCAATCCAAGCAAAGCTTGTACCTACTAGTTACTATTGTACATTCATTTCAGTTGCGCGTGTGATCGTCTTTAGATGTTTGATTGTACACAAATTATAAACTCAAGTGTGTTTTAACACTTTAATAGAAATTACACTGATATAATATACATTTGTTTTTTTTTTTACTTTTTTTTTTTAAAGTAACGTGACGAAACGCTCTCCTGATGGTAAGAAACAACGCATGCCCATGATCATTGCAGCTATACACAGAACTTTGAGTAACGAAACAAAGTCCGGGGCATCGCTGCTTTGGCGCTCATTACTTATATTATGTATAATTCAAAATAAAGTATAGTAAAAGTTATAGATAGAGCCACTAATGCTTAGATTTGTAATTAAAAAAATTGAGGCCGGCACGGCGCGGCGATACGAATAAGACAACCATTGCTCAGTGGCTATATCAATAAAGGCGTTTATTACTTAGATGGATTGTTGTTTGGGATCGAATAGATACTTAGGATTTCTTCGTTCAGTCTGTTGATAATTTTGACTGTCCAGGAAGGATTGTAATAATTTAAGCATGTATTTAAAAAAGTATATATACATAAGTATTCTATTACGTACTACCAACAATTCAAACTAAACTACGAACAAACCGAGCATTTACTTAGTCACAACTTCAATATTAATAAACAGTTAAAATACCCATTATAAATTATAAATAAATAGATATAAATGTAGAGAT
The DNA here is from genome assembly GCA_905404145.2 of Biston betularia. Classification (NCBI taxonomy): domain Eukaryota; kingdom Metazoa; phylum Arthropoda; class Insecta; order Lepidoptera; family Geometridae; genus Biston; species Biston betularia. The sequence goes on from FR989863.1 coordinate 5,374,620, forward strand.
ATGTTTCGACTTAATTTCATTTTTCAAATTAATATAAAATGTCAGAGAACTGTAACAATATAATTACATGTAGTAACAACAGTACAAAACCATATAGAAATTATGATTGGATTGGTGAATTATTTTTGTTTAAATCTATTTTCATTATGTATATTGTATATAAAATGTATCAGAAAATAGTGCATTTAAAAAGGCCGTCTCTCCTAATACAGGTTTATGTAAACTTAAAAGGAGAGGCCAAGCCCATGATTTTAAAATATGCATCAATAAAGATTATTTGTATTTATTACATAGTTGTTTGGTTCCTATACACCTACGAATCTTTGGACTAGACGACGCTGCATGAAACGTTTTTGTGAAATATATTAATTTAAGATAAGATAACTCTTTATTGTTTACATCATAAATAAAATATTGATAACAGAAACAGGTAATAGTGCAACAACTTCTTTTTTGTATAATATACGTTTGACCGTCATCTCGTGATGATGAAAGAATAAGAAATTTATCTGAGAATAATAATGATAGAGCACATTTGCCTAGAAGATACCGATTTACTCGCGACTGGCAATAACTGCCTACCTTATCACTTAAAGCGATCTCTTCCAGGCAACATTAGCATGAAAAGGATGTGATAAAAAAGAACAAGGTGTCTTATCTCCTGGTGGTAAGAGATAGGGCATCGTTCGTCTCATTACTTTTACATTTAAAAAAAACTATTTCTTATTTATATTTTATATTTACATTTCATAGATTTTATAATTGTATGCTATTTTTTTTATAATCGTATTTTTTCTTTTGGTGTTGGAGTCTTCCTGTAATCAATGCATGTCATGATCCGGACTAAACCCGAGAATCACACGAATATTATAAATACGGAAGTTTGTGAGTGTGTAAATGTGTTTGTTACTTCTCCATGGTCAAACGGCTGGACCAACTTTTATGAAATTTGGTATGGAGGTAACTGACACCTTGGATTAACAGTAACACATAGGCTACTTTTTAACTAGAAAAAAATGTTTTATTCACGTGGGAACAGTGGGGTAACACCGCGCGTCGTAGCTTGTCTAAGATAAATATTAAAATACTTTTGTCTGCCCATTAAATGTTCTTAAGATTAAACCAATGTATGTCCGAAAAAGGTAGAAAAGATGGAAAATCGTAAGTAAAACCGCATAATTGTGTGGTGTGCTTTACCATCTTCGACCACACCTTCACTTAACATCAGGTGAGCTGTGGTCAAAACACCTAGCCTGTCAACCATAAAAAAAAAGTATCATAGGAGCGCGTATGGTTAATAAAATAGAGTATCAGTTCATCAGCGCAGTATTCGTTATTACATAATATGTAATTGTAGATACCTTGTCTCACATACAAACAATGGTAGGAGTTGCGATTATGGCCGTGCATTATTATACCAGTCTTTGTTATTATGCATTGTAGTATAAGAGTATTGAACGTACAGAATATTGCCAATTCACTTTTTTCCAAATGCATATTTCATCCTATTTATTACCTCATATTAATTTTTACCGAGTAACTACCTATATACAAAAATATTGTCAAAATATGATAACAATTTAATTTAAGGAATCTAGAAGGATTCTAGATTTTGTATAACACACGTATGGCATGTTCTTTTGTCTGATAATATAGTACTGTGTAGTGTGTTCTGTGTAGTTCTGTGTATCGTTGTGATGGTTATAGACAGGCGTTATCTCTTACCATCAGGAGAGCGTCTCGTACGTCTCATTACTTTTGACATAAAAAAAAAAACTTGTTCAGAAAAACGATCTTATTCGTGCTTATTGCCCTGAGATATAAAGATACACATCAGCCGCTGTGTGGAAATGAATTTCATTAGATCGACTTAGTGCGAGGGTAATTTAATTTTATAGAGATAGCACTCCATGCAGCAAATGTCTTAGGAAAGACAAAAGCGTGAGGTAGCGAATGAAACAATGTCTTTGTCAGCTATACACTGAAATTGAAACGACAATGACGCAAGGATTGGATCACGGCTCTTAGAATTTCATACCTAAGTGTTTTCTAGCTAAGATAAAATTAACGTGAAAGCAGAGATTATGTCTGTTATTGATGATAACATTTATGAAAGACCACACAGAGAGTAGGTACGTAAGGAAGTCATCATGAGTACTAAATACGTGTAGGGTAACTGAAAAAGGAAGTTTTAATAAACGTCAATTAGGTAATTAGGCCTGCCCAGCTAAATGCGCATGAAGTAAAAATAGAAGTGCTTCCCTGCTTAGAAGATACATAACATCTATTCAAACAGGTCGTAAAAAGTTATGAGTGTATCTTCTCGATTTTAGCAATATTCTGTACGTGCAATATACTTATATTACATTTATTGTTTTTATTGACATTTAATCATATTGACATCTATACTGTTATAAAGAGGAAAGATTTGATTGTTTGTTGAATAGGGTCCGAAACTACAGGACCGATTTCAAAAATTCAAAAATTAAAAAAAAAAAAAACATATTTTTCTTTCACCGTTGGGAAGCTACACTATCTCCGGGTGACATAGGCTACTTTTTATCCCTGTATTCCCACGGGAACTACGCGGGTGATACCGCGAGGCGTCCGCTAGTATTTTATATGTTATTTCATTAACATTTTCATTGTATTTTCATAAAATGTTATGATTTTGATATTTTTAAATATGAGTGGAAAAATGACCTGTAATTTTGGTATTATCAATAAAAGATTTATATTTGACATCTATCCGTGTACAAAATCAAAACAGAAGGTACGTACAAATATTTATCGAATGGGAGTGTATAGCCAAGTTTGCTGTGGCATTGGCTAGTGCTGTTTGTTTTACCGTCCGAGCTCATGCAGCAAACTAATTAATGTACAGTGACCTTACGCTGACGAAAAACTATGCGTGCACGAGCGTGTTTTGTGACGTCAAACGACCGACACCTTGATCTTAATACTCGTCTTATTATAAGTCGATTCATTTATTTTAACCTGAAATAGGTTCTCATGATCCTTCCTTGATTTTAATTTCTATGACGTAGATGGTAAGTAGACATGTGCAATGCGTGGGTAGCTGCAGGTACGTCACGTAGTGGTATGTGTATAGATACGTAGATCTTCTTTGTTAACAATCACTGACTCAGTAGGAAATAGAAGTGAGCCACTTCCCTACATAGTATAAAACAAAGTCGCTTCCCGCCGTCGCGTCTGTACGCTTAGATCTTTTAAACTACGCAACGGATTTTAATGAGGTTTCTATCAAAAGATAGAGTGATTCAAGAGGAAGGTTTAGTATATATGGGGCGTTCTACTTTTCTACCGACAATGACGTGTCTCCTCAGGAAAAAAAAATCTGTATCCGTCCTAAATTGCAGTTTCTCAAATTTTATTGTCACAAGATTTTTTGGACCATATAGTCATTATAATAACACTAAAATCTCGTTTTTATTGTTTTTGCTTTTTACAAAATTATTGTGACATAGTATTCGAAACGTGTGACAGAGGTGTTTTACATACAAATAAAGCGTGTCCCTTTACGCTGCCTAATGTTACAAAATGATGTCGCTTAAAAAAGTCATATAGGACCCTATAATATAAAATTAGTTATTGAAATGCTGAAATATTGTCTTTAGATTAATACAAATATAATAAACGTAAAGGTTCATATTATTAAGCAAAAAAATATTTTATCCTTGGGTACGGCTGCATATGTTTTTTCTTGCTATCTTCCGTCACGCATTTCGCAAAACAAAAAACGCGCCTTAGCTGTTTGATCTTCAACACTAAACAACAGCACGGTTTCCTTCTCCTCTCGGCTTTAAGCCTTGAGACCCCACCCTGGAGCGAGCCGAGTTAGGCGCCCGCAGGTAGTGAACCAGAGGTGCGTGTGTTTATTCGGCGACCGCTCTGTCACGTAAGTTACTACTTTAAAATATTATTGTAATTCCCATTTATTTACGTAATATTATTATTTCCCAGTATATCTGTCATATTTACTCACTTTTATGAACAATTTGTAATTTTATGAACGTTGAAATCCTCGAACACTGTTATTTTACACCTCTGTCACGAGGCACCTCTGTCACAAAATAGCTGTGACGAGAGTAGTATAGCTCGTGACGGAGTGGTATTTTTTGTCAGAAACTTTGCCTTAATTGATTTTCACAGTAGTTAATTGAAATCTTTTGTATTCTATATATTACATTATCAATTATTTTATTCATTTAAGGTATTATCATCAGGGTAATTAAATAATAGCGTTATCTGCGACGGAAAAGCAGTGACGTTGTCGTGAAAAAAGGAAACAGGACCCTGAAAAAGTCGCAGAAGTGAAATGATAAGACTTAGAAAGATAACATGCTTGCAAAAAGCTAGTCAAAGATCTGACACCAAGAGTACACAGACAAATGAAAAGAAAATGGCAAGTTAGAAACAAGAAGAGAACAACAGAAAGCTTTGCAGAACGTTCTAATGAATACTCGACTTCCACACCCGTTCCTTCAAACCCCAGGTTACTCCTTTAAGTCCTAGATCTCGTTCCTTAACTCCAACCTCATCCGCTGCTAGAGCAAGGGGAAGAGAAAAAGTTAGCCGAGACAGATCGAAAATTTATAGGCAAAATATGAAACTTCAAGGCCATGTAAAATAATTATAGAAAAAATACGAAAATACAAGAAAAGGCTTCATCGCCAAAAAAATAAAAGAAGACAGCTTATTACATAATATAACCAAACCAAAAAATTAAGATAAATTTAAAAGCGCCGAATAAAGAAGAAAAAAGAAAATACATATAGTATTTTGACAAATGCCATTAATGAACATTACAAAAACAAAATGAATCACTGCTTCAAAACAATCCTATCCTTTCCTACAAGGCACAACAATTAACCGTTCGGGACTATAACTTCAACTGTTTCAAGAGACTTTGGAAATAAAAAAAAGCTGCACAACAAATATTACGTTTATGAAAAGTTTATCTAGCTAGCTTTATTTTTATAAAGAGCAACTTTATAAAAATAAAGCTAGCTAGGTAGTTAAGCCCAACCTCAGATAAAAAAAAACCATTGGCTGATATAAATAAACAACATAATAATTAGAGCTCCTACAAAGAGATTTTATGAGACTGTTGTATAACATTGTATACTACTACTACTTACTACTTCAGAAGATGAAGATGATCAGCCTCTCGTTAATCAGAAAAAAACCTGTGCACATAATACCAGGTGCTTCATGTGACCTATCTGGAGACCCATTATTAATAAAAAATGGTATTATGTCAGTAAAAGTACCCAGTAAAAACTAAGTCGAGTACACCTACTTAGGAGATGAAAAAAGTTGTGTGGATGAAGATGGAGATATTCAGGTGATATTTTATAAAACTGTTGTTGACACTGACAAAATATTTAAATTAGTAAAATCAGATGTATCAGACGTGATGTTTGAAAACTTGATAAAAATGATTACGGTTAAAAGAGGAAGGCGTGTTATAGAAGTATTTGAAAAGTCGAATAAGAGAAAAGAAAAGATTAGTCTGATTTTACGTGTAGGTACCAAATAATGATTATACCAAGAAATAATATCTTATGTAGCATTGTAAGAGAAGCATTATGTTTTGTTATCCTTTTTTAAAACTTTCAAAACCTTAAAGGATTAAGTTTAAATGTTGGCCTATTAATATCTACCATTCTGTCATACTCTAGCACAATTTTGTCCCCCTTGTAATTAAGCATTAAAGCAGCATATGTTCAGTTTATTGAAAGCATATACACTAAAATAACGTATTATATTATTATATATTGACCATAAAAGGTAGTTACAGAATTTCAGCTATGTTTATTTCAATTATTTGCAAAATATTTCAAAGTTTGTTGTCTTAATGAGCAAAAATGTGACAGAGTGGCATTAAATGTCATTTTTTATATTATATTTGTAACAAGAATTGGGATAAATCGTGTTCGATAATAATAAATGCTTGTATTCTAGTTATGCCAAGTTAAAAAAAACTGTAAATTTGATTTTACATAATAATTAATAAATATATTAGTTTGTGACAGAGGTGTTTATTTTTTCTAACTATTCCGATAAAACTTAAAATAAATAAAAGGTAAATAACAAAACTTCGATGCACTATACATATCTGAAATCTTTGATAACTGGACAATAATGTAAAAATACATTTTTTTAAAGAATTACACTTTTATTTTTTTTTGAAATCTAAAAATTTATCACTCAGATTGTCGGTAGAAAAGTAGAACGCCCCATATATAATAAATTAGTATCTACATTGCACACGTGCGAAGCAGGGGCGGGTCGCTAGTTTGTGAATAAATTAAGACCAGCGGACATTCACTCAGCGGCATCGACAGCGGCATACTTTTGTTGTGAATACACACTTATGATACACACCATCCAGACATAGAACAAATATTTAAATTCCATAAAAGTTTGGCCTGGACGGCGTTCGAACTCACACCAGACAGCTTGTGAAACAGAGCTACCTACTAAGAAATGGGTTAACAGGGCGGTTAAATTGTACTAAACATGAACATTTGTGTGTTATTCATTCTATTCAGGTGCGCTGAAGCCTCAGTAGTAGGCGGAAATCGTCGATGATGATGATAGACTACCAGGAACATTTTCAACTCTCCGTATCATTACAGATGGTCGTCACATCTTTTATTTAAAATCACACTATACTCGTATATACTCGTACACTATACATTATAAAGGTGAGTGTGTTTGTATGTTTTTTACTTCTTGACGCGCAAACGGCTAAATAAATTTTGATGAAATTTTGTATGTAGGTAGCTGACACCCTGGATTATCACACAGGCTAATTTTTATCCCGAAAAATGTAGCTTGTAACACCGCGGGGCGCAGCTTAGTGGTTATATATGTGGAATCTTGCCAGAGGATTGTCATGCCCCGTAATTGAACATGTTTCTATCATTTTGGATAACTATTTAAGGTTACGGAACAGCAATAAACACAGAAGCGAATTGACTGTTTATACTTGTGCAAAGAAAACGCAATATTTATTTATTGTGACCTGTTTAGCGAAAGACAAGAGGGAGAACTCAAGACGCTCTTGGTATAGGACTGGGAATGATGATGAAGGAAATAGTCTTTCACAGTATTCTGACAACATACACTATTCAACCACTACCAAAGAAACTATGAATCTTTCAGAGATGATTTTAGTAAATATTTAAGATGAAAATGATAAATTTTCTTTTAGCTACATCGGATGAAAGCGGTACGAGGTGGTAATCCGGGAAAGGTAACATAATAGCGATAAAATCCCCGTATTCTGAGCTACTTATTATGATTCCTGTTAGGCCCTCGGGAAATAGCTACGCGATCAGCGACCACATATCGTATGTCTACGATATAAGGTTCGCAGTTGCAAAGTTTTTTCGCGAGCATCTAACAGATATATCACAATACAATGCTCAGGGTACAGGGGCTGATAACAACAGTTTGCAATATTATGTGTCACAAAATTCCCCTCATTATAATTATGTATAATAAATCTATACTATTATAAAGAGGAAAGATTTGATTGTTTATATTGAATAGGCTCCGAAACTACTGGACCGATTTCAAAAATTCTTTCACCGTTGGGAAGCTACACTATCCCCGGGTGACATAGGCTACTTTTTATTCCTGTATTCCCTCGGGAACGGGAACTACGCGCGTGAAACCGCGAGGCGTCCACTAGTATATTATATAGAAGAAAGTTTAAAATTTGTGTATATATATATGTTTGTTACAAAAGATGCAGGGTTCAAAAGTTGAGTAAAATTCAGAAAGAAGATAGGTCTTAAACAAAGCAACGTGAACAATAAAGTCGTAGTAGGTATTACGTGAACAGATAATGTCAGCAAACAAAACATTAAAAGTATTTATAGGAACAAAGATTGTTTTTAATTGAGGATGTAAACAGAATAAATAAACATGCCCGATTACCGAACGCCTTTACTTTTTAATGTTAGTGATTGTAAACTTGTTACTGTGATTCTGGTTACGTGACCGTTCACGGCTGCATTGCTCGTGTTATCAAACAACTCGTTACAATGGATTGAAACGTCCGCTGTGTCTCACTTTACGCAATTGAAATTCTTATTCGGAAAACTTCGTTTGTTGTACTCTCCAATAAAAAAGTCAGGCTGCAGTACCCAGCATACAGTTTAGACCTTTGAAAAATTTGTTTGCGTCATTGTATACTTTTCACGTGTCTTCAAATCGCGAGTAAAACCTTTTTTCTGGGAAGTGTGCACAATCGTAGACCGCGTCTCCGCTTAACATTAGGCACTTCGATGGTCAAACGCCTAATATGCCTTAAAAATATTTTTTTTTCATAATCCAACGATTTCAGTTTTTCCGCGAAAAATTTAAGTTTCCTTCAACATGGATTTATTTAAGTAGGTATAGTATTAAACAGTTTAAGCCATGTAGGAACCAAGTAAAGGTAAGTACTTATATTTAACGAATATATTAAAAAGGAGGAGGATCTCATTTTGTTGTACCTATTTAAAAAAATATGTTTGTTACCCCGTAACTTGAAATAATATGTTATTTTTCAGATGTCTTATAAAAATTTCTTGAAATATAAACCTAAATATCCAACCTAATTATATCAAACCTAGGTGTGTTCGGTTTTTTAAAATTGTAAATGAATACTTGTGTTTTATGAACTCAGATGTTTATAGATATTAGTAGAGACGGAATACTATTACATTAATACCTTGTACTTTCAGATTGTATTTTAGATGTTTGAGAGTAGGCATTCCATATTTCCAAATAGAAGTACCTACAGAGTTGGATTCGATGGATCACAGGATCCCCTAAAGTGAGATTTTGAGGCCGTAGAGTTGTGGGGAAAGAGAACCATAAGCTAAGTACCTACTGTGAATAGAATGTGGCAGCAAAGACAAATACCTGTGCCTCCGCAGCAAGCCTCGGCGCGCTGGCGATCCGCTGGGACCGGCGCCGTCGTTTTCGATTTTCTCCGGAGACCGGAACAGTTTTCTGAACGCAGCCGCCATTTTCTCCCTCGATCTCGACGCCATCGTGCACTATACCACCGATTCTATGGTCACTTTTCAGTTAACTTTCACACGATTTGTTTATTTACATTCGCGGATTTGTTGGCGCCGCGCGTTGTGGCGTCATATCAGATGTCAGTTATTTAAAATTTGATTATCGAACCGCTGGAGTGCGCGTAGCCAGTTCTATGGTTAAAAAAGAGGTCGCATCACTCGAGTCGTCTCGCACGGCGCAGCGAGCGGCCGCTGTGGCGTGTGATGCAGCGCACGTGCGACTACGGAGTGAGTGCCAGTGAGAGCCGATGAAATCGAAACTTGGCGCGCCGGAGCAGGTCGGTTATCGCACCTCGGCGACGGCGACGCGGGCGGACGCGGCGTGGATCCGCGCCTGTGTCACTCTGCGCCCGCGCATGTCACCCGCGGGACCGGCCGCCAGCTGCTGCTCTCGTGTGAACGAACTCACTCTTCCTTTTGTACTGGTTTGAGGGAAAATCGTTGCTCCTCACGTTCTACCTTGAACTTCTCTGTGCGGGATCGCAGCTGGATAATGTGACTACAACAAAGGAAATGATAATGTCAGTGACTCGCCTTGTGTAAATTACGTCGTACACATTATTAATAATTATTTTTCTGGTATATACATACATACATTTTATTTGCTAAAGATATAATAACATTATACTGCTCTCCCAGTGCCTATATACTACATATTCGTACATACAAAACCTGATCGAACTGATAGCTATATAGGTACAAATTGTACATGATTATGTAGAACATAGGTATGAGTAAAGCGTTTTAAATATTGGAATTTAAACAGAGTTTTATTTTAAACTTAGCTTAGGTATTTATTATATCCATATATGTATAAGAGAGCGTTGCCCACTCATTAGTTATAAATATATAAAACAACTGTTTTAAAACTCGTTATGCAGTTTAGAGATTAGGATCAAGAGGAAAACGTTTCCGAAGAAAAAAGTAAAAATTATATTTTTGTCAGGAAACTGACTAACGTTTTGACACGTTTTTGTTTTACTTATGCGGGATTATATCGGATACATCAATTAGTCTCTAATATATCCGGTGGCCTTTTTCAAGGAGTCAAAGCAAACATTATTTTGTTAACAAACTACAAAAGAAAACAGAACTAATTACGTATTTTACTTAGTTTAACTCATTACTGTTACATCAAAAAAAGTCACACTGCCACATGTGGTAAGTTGGTGGTTAACAGCAGATTCTATTGATAACTAATCAGTCATGATGGTGAAAATATACTAAGTCACACATCGACGCCACTTATATACATTCCAAAAAATCTCGTAGATGGGCTCCGTTTGTGTAAACAATGGTATCTACATGATTATTCTGCATGTATTTTCACACATGTCAGGCTCGGCGACCGCAATGTCCTTGGCGTGCCCTTAGCATTGGCGAAAGTTTATACGCACAATGGATACGGCCTACCAAGTTATTGGCAGCTCGCCCGATCGTAATGTTATTATCCCTCGCTTTTCGTTTTCAGTTGTGGACTCAAGTTGTATACACCTACCTACATATTAATAAAATAATACAACACATTTCAACAAAAAAATACGGGAACTGCGCACACTTCCCGGTGAAATTATAGATGCGGAAGTATTTCTCTCATGTTCTTTTGTTTGTTATGATTTTACGAAGTAACAGTACCTAATGAGACGAATAAAACTATTGCAGGGAATAGTAATGAGCAAGTGTAACATCTTAGCATGAATAGAGTAGTTTATGATTTTTTTAAACAAAACTATGAATGAGAAAATAAAATCTTTGTGATTTATAGTTATAGCTAGGAATTATTGGAGCCAAGTAGGGAGACTGTCTGACTTTTAATCTAGAAGTCTGGTTTTGAATCAGATCTCACGCCACTCGCCTTTTACTTGCGAGTTGCGAGTATGTGTGTAGATCATAGAGATGTAAATATTATATAGTGTAAATGGTATAAAGCGCTTTTGTTTTACCTCAAACGACTCTAAATTTTGTTAACGAGTTGTTTAGAGGGCAAAAAACTTGAATTTGTGTTAATGAACGCGATGTTTAATGACTACAGTATTGTTTTCGCCATTTTAACTGAAACCCTTTCGTGTTAGCAATTTACAGGCATATTAGGGAGGGGATGTTTTTAATTACTCTTGAAATAGCAGAAGGGAACATGCAAAATATGTCTTGAAATTCACAGTTGTAACTTGATAACTAATAAGTACTTTTGTACGTAATAAAAATAATGTCATGCTTATTAATAACTAATGAGGCTGCAACTATTACAATATTGTTCGAACACCTATACCTAAAATAAAAGTATTTTTTTTCTAGTACTAGGCTGGGTGTTTTTTTTTTTTTAATGTTGAATAGGTTCGCGCTTGACCACATCCTGCCACATGTTTGATCACAGTTCACCTGATGTTAGTTAATGGTATGGACAAAAATAGTAAACATACCTAGCCTAGAATAGAACTGAAGAATGGAAAAAATGGCTCTCTCGTGTGCTTGGTGGCAAATATTCAACATAAGTATAGTGTTATAATTAAACTAGCCAGCTACTAAAAAGTACTACTGACGATATTTTTCTTTACCGCGCGGCAATTCAAGCTTATTATTTTTGAACTTATACCCTCCGGAGTATGAACATACAGTAAATTTATCAATTTAATAAAATTTTAACACTGCGTGATAATCGAAACCAAACCGGACCCTGTGGATCACAGAAATGATTTTTGAAAATTCATCTCCTGTGCCCCTTTCTGAATCAGGTCTATTTTTATAAACTGTCCCACAGCTGGGCGCGGGTCTCCTTTCATCGTGAGTAGGGCAAGGCCATAGTCCACCACGCTGGCCAAGTGCGGGTTGGCAGACTACATAATTATGTCTTCGAGATTTTTTTTTAATGAACGCTCGGATATGTTTGTTTCCTTACGATGTTTTCCGTTACCGTTTGAAGTCACCGGCAATACGCGCATAACTTAGAAAAGGCAAAGTGCGTGCCATGGGATTCGAACCCAGGACCTCCAGATTGGAATCCAGACGATCTCCCATATAGGCTGCCGAAACTTCCTGTAGTTTCGGCAGCCTATAGGGGTTCGTCTGTCAGTTTAAGATAGTTATATTGCTAGCACTTTATAAATGAATATCTAATTCAATTAAATTTCCGTTTTCATTTCATAGTTTTTTTTTAATGCCTATAATATGCTCTATTCCTAAATTCCTATAATAACGTAAAATATAAACCACTCGTCCTCGATTTATAGAGCTTATAACATTTCATGCTAAGACATGATCGTATCAGCCTTGAAGAAAAACGTTATTGCCTCTTTAGGAGCTCTATTGGTTTGCCTATTTGCAACGCCAAAATTGCCTACTGAACGTTTTATTATCGTTGTAATATTGTGGGTAAGTATGCTTGTCTACCATTACCAATCAGGCGATTAAGGTATATTTAATCTACAAAAAAATTTACTTTGTCAGGGCATATAATCAAATACCAAATTTCAACACGATAATTGAAAGAGTATAAAATAATTCAAAAATAGTTGATGATTCAAATGGTTAAATAGATTCTCTTAAATCATAGTTGAACATTGTCGATCAAGTCACCTTTAAAAACGAAACTAAGTCATAATCGGTTCAGCCGTTTGGGAGCTACGATGCCACAGATACACACGTTAAACTCATAAGACCCCGTTGTTTGCGTCGGGGGTTAAAAACGTGGCAAGTTACATAATTATATGTATGTATATACATACCTACCTACACAAAGCTAACCGTACTTTTCCGTTAGAGAAGTTACGCAACTTTCGTATTGAGCTTGTGCAACCAAAGTTCTGAATAGAATCCAATTTTCTTTGAGTACATTTATTACAAAAAAGTTCGTCGATAGATCAGTGTTTAGAGGAAAATTAGAAATGTGACGTTTTTACCGCAGACGAGTCCGCGTGACCACCAACTTGCCTGTTGGTAACCGACAACGTGGCCGAAGATGAAGCACGCAGACTTAGAACTTAGACTGTGACCATCGATGGCGTGAGGGCGGTATCCGCCACCTTCTCACCCTCCCCGAATGACGTCAGAGCACCACAGACGCGCAGATTACAGAGCTCAAATATATTCTGATGTAGATATATACCTACTCACATATTTTAGAGATGACAATCTGTAATTGTGTGAAATGATGCGAATCTCGCAATTTGACGAGATATTTGACGGACGGTTTCATTTTATGTTAAGATTAATGGCGGATGAAATGAATTGCTAAAACACTTATGTAAAACGTTTCATAACATGAAGTTTGCTGATAAATAATTTAATTCAGATCCAGTCCATATTAAAAGTTACATATTATTCCAAAAACACAATCGATATGTCAATTAAAATCATTTAAATGTTTGTCCTGGATAGGAATTGAATCGCCTTTCGGCTCAAGAAGCAGAGCATCTACTTAAGACAGAAATTAATACTTATTATTATTGAGGACTAGGTAAGTTGTCTTCGAGATTGTTCCTGTTCATTTTGTTTGAATCCACATAAATACTACCATGAGTACTAACGTGTTTTGACGCTTACTGTCCGAGTATGTATACATGTCCCCATGAATAAACAAGTCGATTTTATAAGTCCGTAGTTATCTCCGAAAGCCAATCATCAAAATTCCAAGCGGGTGACGTGTAATCGGCATTGCAAGAGAGCTTTAGCCGGGTTCATGACATTAGCAAATACCATCGTCATACAATGCGTAAACCTAACACAAATACTACGCCTTTCCAACCATTTTACTTAATATGGTCAAACAATTTAAATGATTCATAATAAAGTTTAAAAGCATTTCATAATACAGGACACAATCTAGATACATTCTACTTTGGTTCTGTAAGATGCCACACGGAGAGTAAATTGTTGCAGTTTTCGGAAATGCTTATACAGAGAACTTTTCCACAGACTCAGTATTATTCGTGAGTAGAAATGCAACGAGACGCAGACAATCTGGTCGCTTCCGTTAGTGGCGCAAAAGCGGAACTTTTACTACCTCGAGCAGAATGGAAACGTGATGCGAGTCTCAAGAGAACATTTCCTCGTTTGGCGCCGACGCATTGCGAAATAAACTTCTGAATTTGCTCAAAGCTTTTTTAGGTGCTCATTGTAAAAGTTACTGTGAGATGGAGCATCGCACTCAGCAGACAGCTCATCTCGCGTCTTTGGGAGCTTCGAACTTTTTATGCGAACAAGCCTAAGGGTATCACGGGCTATAAAACTCTTTTAGAGAGGTCGTAACTAATTTTTTTATCGCACATTGCCACATTTCGTTATTCTAATTCTAACCTAACCAAATAGTTATCGAAGGTTCGTTATAAATGGTTATTATATCATAGCCCACTTCTTATATTATAAATGCGAAAGGTAGCTTATAATTGTGTGTTTGTAACTTCATCAGCTCAGAAATTGAATTTTCACTCGTAACAAACATTTTGTGTGACTGATAAATGTTTGTGCTGTGTCTGGATGCTTTGTAAGTATTTACAAAAAAAAGTATGCACATAAATTAATTCTACCAGTTATCTGGTTCCCATAGTACAAGCTTTGCTTAGTTTGGGGCTGAATGGCGCTGTGTGAGATTTCCTTAGATATTTAATTTATTTCTCAGTTCTTTTCGGGCAAAAATACTGTGTTCGTTTTTGTAAAACACAGTCTTACCTAATTTCAAGAATATTGATGAGTCTCTAACATACTCAGGAAAAGCTAGAAAACATTTTTGCATTTAGGTATAATAATAATGTATTTTTAATATTTTCCTAACCAACCTTGGTAAAATCCAGCCCCCGTAAGCTGAGCTTCATATTGCGATTTATGTTACGCCTAACGGGAATAAGCTACGCAACTACATATCGTATGCCTGTGCAATAAAGTTCGCAGTCATGTAGCATTTTCGTGAGAGCGTAACAGGAATTGCAAAAAAGAAAAAATCAGAGTACGGTTTATTTGTACTTATTTATTATGTACTTAGCTGTTTTTACGACTTTACAAAACGAATGGAATGGACTCAGATTAGGTTTAACCGATATAACCGTTTTGCTGAAACACTGAAAAGTGTTCAAGGGATTTTCTGTTCATAAATATGCTAAACCTACAGTACGTCAACGGGATTCATATTCATTTATTCAAATTCAGACATTACCAAGTCGGTGCACATGTGTTAGCTGAATCCCATTTAGTCTAGGAATGCATCAGAGCTTATATCGCTTACATGCCAATTTTTTTTTTTAAATCTGGCTATTGTTGTTCGTAAACCGAAACCCAAGCTTGTGTTGCTTTGACGTCAGTATGGACATTGGACAAGTAACTATTTTTATTCCAACTTATTGTTTATTTCCTAAGAAATAGTTTTTCGAATAAACATGTTTATGTTATTATGATTATACTAGCTTACGCCCACGACTTCGTCCGCGTTAACTTTAGAAGTAGGTGCAGAGAGAAATGAAACGTGTTAGTTTAAATAAGAGTAATGAAATTTGTGCTACTTTATTATTACATTAATTACTTATAAGATAAAAGATACTATTTATCCCGGAATAAAGTTACATAAGACAACTCAAGCGGCCAGCCGAAAAGAATACCCTACGACCATGCTATGGTTTCTTCACGATGTTTTCCTTCACCGGCAGCTCATGCACATTGTTGGAGACTGAACCCACGCCCTTCGGCGTGTGAACAGACCACGCTATCCACTGTTATAGTTAAATGAATTAAATTAATTCATTTATTTCAAGTACTGTTATAGTTACAAAGACACACGTTAAATTTATAATACGTCTGTGTTGGTTAACAAACAACAATATCTATTGGTCGCCTTACTAAGCAGCGCATGAACAAATTGAACAACCTGTACCTATATTAGATAACAAATTATTTCGATACGTTAGCACAATATACAATAGATACGGATACATTTTGGAGAGTGCGCTTCAGATCTGCATGACCTAATTCCACCCTGCCCATTCTACTATCGGACAGCCAGGAGCTTTAAAAAGCGTCACCGCTTCATGGTTGATGTTCCAAAAGCTCGAACTTTTGATTCCACCTTTTTCATGCGTACCGCTAGACATTGGAATCAGCTGCCCGAGTGGGTGTTCCCCAATGAATATAGTCTGGGTACCTTCAAGTCGCGAGTGAATCGGTTTCTTCTAGGCGAGCGTGCTCCACCGTAGACCGCATCTTCGCTTAACATCAGGCGGGATGGCGGTCAAACGCAAGCCTATCTACCATAAAAAAAAAAAAAAAGCAATACACACGCCAATACAGTTCTCTTGAATAGTGAAACATAAAAATAGTCAATAGAATCCTGAATGACGTCTTTCCTCATATCGGCGTGTCTAGTTAATCGTCCTTACTTCTAGGCAAGCGTGCTTTTTTTTTTTTAAATCAAAATAGGTTCGCATTTGACCATACTTTGTCTGATGTTAAGCAGCAGTGTGGTCTAAGATGAAGCACGCTTAGCTAGAAGAAACCTATTTACTCTAGGTTTGAAGACACCCATATTGTACCCTAACAGGGAACACAGACTCCGGCAGAGTTCCCCAACCTCGCTGTGCGAATAGAAATGGGGAATCAAAACGCTTTGTGCGAATATGGGAAACATCTACCATGTAGGTACGGATGACGTTTTGGTCGCGTTTGTCTGGCCGTCCGGTAGAAGTAAGGTGCAGGGGTGCAGGTGCTACATCGTAAGTCCGGTCAATCGTAAGAGTTAAAAGTTTTTTTCATTTGTGATATAAATGGATAGTTACACATTTCAGAGCATTACTCCTTTCTGGGCTGGATTGAGAAGTTCGGTGAACGGCATACTATAAGGTCGTGGGGCCCTATTTTTCCACTAAATAAATAAAATATATCCAATGTATAAGATATTAATGCGTATTTTATAGTTTTGAAAGCTGTTCAAAGACGAAATGTAAACACTGAAAAACAATCAAGTCTGCCGTAAAAATTCTTAATGCATTTAAATATGATCCAATTTTTGCAGATATGGATGTAGTTTGGCACAAATGGTGCGAGGGAAAGGGCCATTCAGCTATACTCGTATATAGCTACTCGATCCATGTTAATATGCGTCCGCTATCCGCAGACCGAGTGCCTAATAACTCTTCCGTAATCTGTGCTTTGGGGCGCCAGCGACCCCTGCCCAATTTAGTCCTAGGCCCTAATACGGTTACGAAGGAAATTTACGATAAAACAGTATTTAATGTTGGTGTACATTCTACATGCATTTACGTTTATAGTAGTGGCAGAAACACTTGCATATTAATAAGTGCTCGAGTATCATTTCATTTAATGCGCAATTTATATGTGACGTAGGTATCGCGGCAATAGTAATTAAATATGTAGGGACTTATAATACACTATCTATTGATGAGAATCCAAGTTGAGTTTGAAAAAATGAATCCGATAATAGATATCCGATAAGACAATCTTAACTTGATGTATCACAGTAATATCATAAGGGCGAAAGTTTGTGCGTGTAAGTGTGTTTGTTACCTCTTCACGCTCAAACGGCTGGACCAATTTTGATGAAATTTGGCGTGAAAGTAAATGGATTTAAACCCTGGATTAATACATAGGCTACTTTTTATTCCGAAAACATATATTGTTCACGTGGGAACAGCAGGTAACACCGCGGGGTAGCTAGTTCACTATAAAAGTGAGAGTACATTTGTTAGTTTTATTTTCACCTTTTCATGATAAAATTCACGTATTCAGACGACAAAGGATAAATTCCACCCCGAAAAATGACCAAAAATCTGGAAATTCCCGGATGATATTGCGGGACGGACGCAGCTAGTGACGTTATATAAATAAGTTTGATAGATTGTAGAAATCGATGCTCGTTTGCTATTAATTAGTTGACCTTGTAGGCATATTCTAGATTGCACAGTAACTAAAGTAGACCTATAAATTTTAACCAATGATAAGTTAATAATTTCTAAAGTAGCATTTAACTGTTATTGACTCTTCGAAAGTTAATTGATTCGCATTTATGATAATTATAGCTTTTGTGCCTGGGAGGACAAAGGTCATATTTACAGATCAGATATGAATGTTTATTGAACAAAACGATCTAACTGGTCCCGTTAGGGGGCTTCTGTTATATTAGCATAATAAGAGCATGATAATTAATTACCTACTCATTTATCTACTGGGCACAGCTGAACGGAATGATAAGCACGTGGCCCGAATTCATTTATTTTGAAAATTAATTATCATAATCAACTCACAGAACAAGGACACAAAACGAGGCTTAGTTAAAAGGAGTTGTATCCGAATATGACATCAGAAGGAAAAATAGAATATTTATGCTCACTAGAGTGTACATTTTTCAAGAAAAACGTAACATAAACTTGCTCAACAAAACTGATCACAGATAAAAAAGCACAAAAATTATCTATATATATATTCTTTTCTTCGGCCATGGCACATATAATATAATAGTAAGTTTACGCTTTGACTTCATTCTAACGATAGATTAAGCAACGCTAGAACTCTATGATGAACAATAGCTCAACATAATTATGTACGTATGTAGGTACGATGCAAAAAAATATAATCTTTAAAGTATCTGAATTAAGTTTTTGACACAAAACCTTAACCTTTTTTCGGGTTCTAAAACAAAATAAAAAAATAAATTATGAGTGTTTATCTGTGTATCTTAGTAATTACATCCATTCGTATTTCATCTGTCAGTCAGATTACATAGAATTATATTATTTGGCAAAAGGCATGGCATTAGAACATAGTTATGGAAATAATTAAAAAAAACATTTCTAATATGTAATTAAATCACATAAAAAGATCATTTTTCAAATACAATGTAACGTGTATTTTCAAAATGTGGGGGAAAATATTTTTTGTATATACCACTTTAAGCTGGTACTTCTGTCAGATTTAACTTTTCGTTATGCTTAGTTAATCTGACGCTTGATTTAAGTATTAGTAAGTATTTTCGTAGCACATTAAGCTAATAACGTGCTACGAACCCTTAACCAAATAAAAATTGCCCACTTTTGCGACAAACACCCTTAGTTTCCTTATATTTTTGTCTTTATCTTGAAATATGGATTAAATTTCTTTCACGATCTATAATTTCTTTGGTACTAGGTACCTACTATGAAGATAAACACTATTTATATAAAGTATGATTTAAATAATTGGCGACTAGTTCACTTGCTTAAAAAAATGCTTGTAAACGCAATCCCATTAATAATGCCATACAATTTAAAACGTTCTCATATTTCATTACAATAAAAAAAAACAGTATGATAGTATTTTTTTCAAATACATATATATATATATATATATTAATTAGTAGAATTCTGTTATAGATGGCAAGTGGCAGCCCTGATTATAAGGATTCTCATGTAAAATTATAATACCAGTAACATAACTTTGTAGGTATTGTATTGCAAAAGCCATGGCCAACGTGTAGTTGCCTTTAAATAAGTAAATTAACATCGAAGACTATGTTTACATAAACAAAGGAAGTTTGCAGCCTTGAGCGAGCATTCAAGATGCAGGCAGGACTGCGCTTCCGACACCAGATATTTACTGCGCGCCTTATTCAGGCATACCTCGACTGTTGTGAGCAAACTTGGCTACTCGCCATAATACAACATACCTACACTTCTTATGACATACTTAGGATTCTAAACATATAAGAAAATCCATCGAATTTTGAAATTTGTAATCGTCAACGCAGATATTTGGTTATCTTTACCTACTAATTTTATAAAGAGCAAAGATTTGATTTTTTGTTTGTTTGTTTGTATTGAATAGGCCCCGAAACTACTGGACCGATCTTAATAATTCTTTCATTTATCCGTGATCGGCGTGATGGACATAGGCTATATTTATTTCATACTGTTAGTTTTATGAAAAAGTCAAAATTAAATTACACATATTAAATTTAAAATAATTGCATAATAATTATGACTACAGTTAATGCACCAATACACTTTGGTACTTATTCTACCTTATGTAACCTAATTAAATAATACATTTATAAAAAAAAAGCAATAAATTATACGGTACCAAAATAGTTATAAAAAATTATGTACAAATTATAAAACAATAAATAGCTCGATAAACACGCCACCCGCAACGACGATTTAACTGAATGCCAAGAAGTTTCGTTTTACCTACTATATGTACAATTGTACATATATGAAACGAAACAAAAAACAACATAAGTAAAAAAAACTTGCAACTAAGTGTACATATATTGTATCTTAAATTAAAAATAATTAAACAGTAAGTACCCACTTTAAAACCTTAGCGAACCTGTACCTATCTGTTTAACTTTTAAAGTAAATGTTTTCTTTCTTTTATATCTCTTTGTTGACGTGTTTGTTACTTTTCACGACTTAACTGACAGATTTACCACATCAAAACACAGGCTAATTAAGATTAGCTTGTGTTAAGGCTTAGTTTGAAAATCCGAAGCAATTAACACATTGTACTGCAAGTGTTAAAAACAACGATTGTATTTAACACTTGTAGAACAATTATTAATAACTAAGAAAGAGTGTTTTAAATAAACACTCATTCTTAATTACAAATATAAAAAACAATATTGCGAAACCAAAATAGTTGGCAATTTATTTTTTGTAGCAAAATGTCATTTAAAAGTAAATAAATTTGTGAGGGCACCGTTGCTTTCGTGACAATTTGATAAATCTTATAGATCAAAAAATATATTAAGTTGTCCACTAATACTCTTCCTTCTACTAATACTAAAACCAACTACTGAAATACGTTTTTTGGGTTAATTTTCTATCAAGACATATTAATTAAATTAATAATTTGTACATTCTATATTATTTACCACCACTACTGTCTTCTTATTTTATTTTATTACGCAATAGTTTTCAAGCAATTTTACAATAAATGTATCGTACGAGACACAACGCTGATGCGTAACTGCTACATTTTTGTTTCACTAAATACAACACTGTTTATTGCTAAATAAGTTTAGTAATCAACTGAAACAACAAACAAAACACGCTCGCATTAGCTACTGGTAGCGTATGGTACGTGTTTGTGCGACAGACGGACATTCCTGTTTTCCCTCGGAAAATGCATCAATTGTGATTGAATGACATTTGTTCGTTAGCTGTAGGCAACCGACATTATTAGGTACATTTTAGATAATTAGTAATGTTGTGCAAAATACTGCACTATCGCTGCTAGTCAGATGTCATTACTAACGTGTCTAGGCGAAGTAAACTATTTTTTAATCAGTAGTAGTAAATACTACCCCAGTGTCAATCCAGGACCAAAATATTTCTAAATGTATTATTTTATTTTTAGTTATCTATCGTAAGCTTTAGTAACAATCTTTCGCTATTCTTTTACAAGTATCTAGTGTGATTATATCTATTTATAGAAGAAAAAAGCGAACACGGTAAAAGGTAAGTATACTTTTTATACAAACACCAATAACGAACAAAATCACTGGTTTAATGGAAAAAAGTTAAATAAATTCGTGAAACGATATGCCCCTGGTCGGTCCTTAGATTCACCCCCTCCACTTCACACCATACCCATATGGCTGGTCCAACGTTCATTTTTATCTTATCGAGGATGTGAGCTACCACTACACGATATGTACCTGCACCCCAAAACAACGAATATAAGGTAAAGTTAGTTTGAGCTACAATCACGCATCAAACAAAAAGGTACGATAAATATTTATGTAACACATACCTCGGCGTGGTGAAACGCTGCAGACGCGAGGATGAGACACGCCCGGCCGCTGCCGCGAGCCCCGCGTACTGCCGGCTGCCACCACCCTCCGCTAGAGCGCGCTCTCACACCACCAATCCACCCCGTCAATCGATCAACTTTCCATCCTACATAAACAAACTTGTATTTAGCAACACAGAGTCCAAAATCAAATGGCAAGCTAACCTTTTTTCACATCCTTTTCACACGTTTACAAGGTTCAGTATACAGCTTCAGGAATCAGAGCTTTGATGACGTATGTTCTGTAATGATGATTACTGAGCTTTTCCATGTCGAGTATATACTATTTGGTAGAAGTTGCGTTCTGACGACGCACCTTAATTTGAGATCAAAACGCATGGATGGTTCTCGACGTATCAGCATGACCTTTAGCAATGTCACTATCATGTAAGTACCATTAGAATAATTTAAGCTACTATTAGGTACTAGGAAAATGCATAATCAGATACATCCAGTGGTTGGTTACACACCCATCTTACCATTTAAAAGTTCTTTGTAGGAATTATTTTCATCCAAAGGTTGTCTGTAAAAAACCTTTTTGGCGATAAGGCCACCCAAGTACTACGCTATTTTTATTGTTCAGTGTTAAAGCTGAACATAATTATTTATTAATGTTGTTCAATAAAGTTATGTTGTACATATGGGGTTTTCTAATGTGACACCTTTTGGTTTGCATTTGAAGTGTGCAAACAATATCTGCAAGATAAAGCAAGTATATATATACTTATATGCAGTATGGAAACATGATTCAATGAAAAACTCAATAATGTAATTTACTTACTCATTTATTGGAGAGGGGGATTCTGGAAACAAGTTGCATTTAAAAATACTTTTTAAACAAAATAACATAGCTTTATTTCATTGCAAGAAATGGTTAACGCATAAAATCACAACATAATTTTCAAGTAATTTATGTACATAATTCACAACTTAGAATCCGTCCCTTGTGACATCTATCTCGTTCTCACATTTTATAAATGTTTTCAGTAATGTTAATGATGGAGGTCATTCTCGGGCTTAACCGATTTGGAGATGCGAATAATATTGGAATGTCATAAGCAACATATTGCGGTTCATGTTCATTGCTAATATTACCAGTTCAAGGTATATAAAATGACTGACTGAGAATTATCAAAAAGTTTACTTGATAAAAAAGGGACGACGAGGTTTTGCAATGATTTGCCAATACATTATAATAAATCGCAATCTGATTCATTATTTTTCGAAAATTGAATAAAATACTTCATTTCAAAAAATCTGCGAAAGAGATAGCTGCAATGGGAACAGATCCTTCGTGATAATTTATGTCGCAGTGAAATTGCTGAAACCGCAGTACTTAACAGCTAACCACATAAAAAATAATGGTGTCGACACAAGAAATTCCAAAGTTTTGTTACACTGTAACCTGTCGTAATAGAAATCGTGTGTGTTTTCTAAAGCGGCTAGCTGTTATGTGATACGGCAAATTTTTCAATTCGGCTGCGACAATTAAGTAGATATAGTTTATTGCACAAGTTATAACTTAGTCCATTAGTCTCATATACGTGGCGCTGCAATCGCATATTTTGCATGAAACTTGGAAACAAATCGATAGAAAAAAAAAAACTTTAGTTCCCAAAATATCCTTGGGACTAGATAATTGCAGACTTAGCTTAATTGACTAATGTATATCCTCGTACTATGTTATACATATATATCTGTCTAATACGCATTCAACATCAAATGATAAATATAGGGGCTTCTTTCCATCATTTGTTAATAATTTTATGATATGTTTTATCACACAGGTATGATTTCAATTCTCTCGATTTAATATTGTATGTTCGCATCGGGAAGTTATCAGGTACAAGGTATGGCAAGATTTGGTGTTGTTAAGTGAAATGTAGTAAGCGTTTCATACGCTATGAAACCCACGCCATGCTAGCTGTTTAGTATTTTCGACCACATAGTCATTTATCAAGTCTATCATGGTATGTGGTTAAATACCAGAAACATAAAAAAAAAATGCGTTAATCAAAGATGGTTGTGCTTGTGTCGCATGTGCCTAAGAACGAAAACAATTTAGATTTCTCGGTTGTTTTCGATGATCACCTTTTGTTCAGTTCCGATCAAGGATACGCTCATGCAAGTGAAAACACGACATTTATATAAAGCGAAACGTTACAGATATTTGGAGAAAATTAAAATGTATTTTTATACAACGTAACTAGCACTGAACATTAAAACAAAATATGAAAATACTGAAGTTTTTCGTACCCGATTCATACCTTTCGTGATGGCATGTAAACATTCTACTGCATCATCACTGTAGCAATTTAGTGACAGGAACTACATAAATATAGGTATATTCACAAATTATTTATTAGATACTTAATATTTATTTTACACTAATATTACTAAGGAAGCTTCATATATGTATATTAGGTACAATATTTTATTATATGACTATCAAATGCATTTCAAAGGCATTATTTACACACACATACTCGTATATGTATGTGTTTTCAGAATATACTTAGGGATATGTGCCATATTATTGTAATAATAACTGCATGTTACATTACATTATCTAGTTAAATAACTATTGTTTTATTGATAATTTATTACACATTAGTTGGGGATTCATTAGTCACAAATACTTTTGTAAAATGATAATTTAAAAAATCTGTTGACTTCATTACTAATAATTTACGTATATCGATAGAATTATCTATTACAAATATATGCACACAACATTTAATAACAATAATAATAAAATTTAGTTAAAATGATAATAAAAACATAATTCTAAAATATAAAAGAAATACAATTTTTTTTGTACATATTGGTGATTTCTCTCAAATAGAACACAATAAACGATCAGAATTATGTACTTGATTAAATATTAATTTGTATTAAAAATAATTAGATAATGTTTTAATTAAAAAAAAAAAAAAGCCTAACATCAAATTTCAAATTACTAACCTAAACAGTTCAATTCCTATAAGATATTATTGCGGTCATGGATAATTTAGTATTGTAAATGTATATTAAAAAGATTTAAGTTTAAGGTATATTTGGCCAAATGCGTAGGATATAATAATAAACATTACTTATATCAAAAGAGTGCGCATGGTTTAACAGATATGTAGCTGTAATCGTCCAGGGCATAATTCTCGTATTCTTAAACGTAATCTAGGTACTTCGGAGGCTTTCTTTAAAAATAAATTACGGTCTGTTATTTTAGATGAACTACATTAAAAAACGGGTTTTAAAAAAGAAACGGTTTTTACCAAGGAAGGTTAAAAATTCTTACCTTCAAGTAAGAGTTTTTAATCGAGCAATATTTCGATTGTTTTTTCCGCAATCGCACTCTTAGGTACTTAAAACATGATTCCAATTTTGGGAGCTTTAGTCGATTTAATCATACTTAACTGTGTTGCTGTTATATTTCAAAACTATAATATTTTAATAAGTTAAAAAACTGCCAAATAAAGCCTTTATAAGTATAAATATGATAACAAGTAGGTACATATAATTTTATTTGGTGGTATTGATCTTCTTAGCAGGACGTCGTTTAGGTAAGTGGCACCGCAGTACCTACCAGATATTCTGCCGCCAAGCAGTAGTGTGTAAATATTACTGTATTCCAGTTTGAAGGGTACCGCAGCTAACGAATATACAGGACTGTTGAGACACCATCGAAAGTCTCAAAATAATGGCACCAAAGCAGCGATGCCCTGGACTTTGTTTTACTAGTCAAAGTTCAGTGTATCACTGCAATAGTCATGGACAGGCGTTATCTTTTACCATCAGGAGAAAAATAAAAAATGCATCATTAATTATATTTTTTACCGGCATTTAATCGCGCACAGAACACTATAAAATTAGTTTTCATTCTTTATTTTTTTTGACGTTTCGGCTACGTCTTTGAACGGTAAACTGTGTTTAAATCGCGAAAGTTAGAATAAAACAAATTTAACTGCGATAGCCTCCTTTTAGGTCTATTCTAGTCAATCGGAACTATAATCGCTCTGACCTTTTATTACGTTTGAGAATACAACGTGTATGTTACAATGCCGATATGTAATAAATAGAAATAGTTCTATTCATATGCAGACATTCCATAATATCAATCATCACAAAAGTTTACGATAGAATATTTTTTTTCTATTAATCTTAACAATTAACTTTAAGACTAGCCTTTATTAGTTTAGTATATTGTACTCAGTATTTATAATTATCTATATCTATTATATTGACAATGCTATTCACAGCTATGCGAAGTCTTGGGAGGGGTTTCGGAGTAACCCAATACCTATTATAATACAATCTGCTTGTCGTGTACATTATTGAAAAAGATATTGGTTTCGTGTCTGTTGTACCACTTTATAAACAGAGCTAATCTGAACCGACTAAAACTGTAACTATTATATCTTAACAGTTAAAAAATGAATGGCAACAATTTTAGAGCTGTCAAATTTAGTTTCGTTTAGAAAATTAAAACAGCAGAATCAAGTCATAGAAGGGTTTACTTAAAAATACTGCTTAAATCAAGAAATTCTATTTAACGCCTAGTATGTATACAATACAAAAAAAGATGTGCGCATTACTTCATTCATTCATACGTCATTACCGGAATTTAATCGCGTACAAAATACTATTCAATAGTTTTATTTATTTACCTTTTTTTAGTATTTTGTGCACGATTAGGTCCTGGTAAAAAATATAATTATGTGTTAAAGTCTCGAAAGTTTCATAATTACATTTAACTGCTACCAATGTCTGAGGCGACAAATTAACTCTGACGCTAGGGCCGGCCAATCAGCCTGCACAAACTTTTTTAAGCAACATTTTTAAGTTAGACCTTATATGTAGGTATAAACTTTGGAATATACTACTTCAGCTTTGGACATATTATCATGAGAAGACAAATCACTCGATTTTATCACTACTATCGAAAGTATTCGATTAAAAAATCATTCTCAGCATTGCTCAGAGAAAAATAAATATCAGTCGATAATATCTGTCAGAAGGTGTTAAAATAGGTACATCTATTTCATGAAACATGACTATTTTAAATTATACAACGGACAAGGCAACAATAAAAGCCTTTCTTCTTCCATCCACTAAACTATCTATAAAGCATATCTATTTCAAATTTCTAAATAACAACCGACCGTCTATGACAACGACTAGTAAAAATTCGTCTAAACGCTTCTGTACCTAACCTTTCATAGTTCGATTAAATCGTCCCAAAGTCCATTATCTCATCCTCACTCGGAACCTGTTCGATATTTAGGCACTGGCCTCTATAGCACCGCAACTAACGGAAACACACAGTAGACTAAGCACTAACCGTAATTATATTATCTTATGAGACCCGTAAGCCGTGAATAAACGCAGGCGGGATTTGAATGTTCGCCGCTCTCTGTACGGCCCGGTCCGCAACGCCGATCGCACTTCAGTGGAATTCTACTTGGCACTTACAAATAAAAGGGAACAAAATAAACGCGTTCTGGTATTAACGTACGCATGTGACACGATCTCGCATGTCAGTTCTAAGAAAATATATCGACAGTGGTAAATTTACACTAATGACATCGTACGATTTGTCTAGCGTAGAAGTTTGGAAGAATTGTGTCGTACGTAAACGATAGTAGAAAAATTTATGACGATTGCGCCCCTAGTGGGCCTAATTGGAAACTGTTTCATTCATACATTTTCTCCTGCATATCGATCGCATCGCATCGCGTTATGCATAAAATACCTCAGTATGAAACGAGCATCTTCACAGAAGAACTTCGTCATAAAAGGTAGGGAAGGTGAAGGAGCCCGACCGTATGAAGCGCACAGGACAGGAAGAAGGGCCAGTGGTGGGCGTACCGGGCTCGCTGGGCACGAGCGGGAGCGCCCACATCGCAGAGGGGGCAGAGTGCGCGAGCGGCGCGGGCTGGGGTTGCGGCGGGCAAGGTGAGCGCGCACGGGCGCGGCGCACATCGGGGGCAGAGCGCACAGCCGGCACACGCGCGGCAGTATCGCGACACGTGGCAGTACCGCGGCACGCGGGGGGCGCAACCAGCGCTGCAGCCGCGGGGGCTGCTCGGGGCGCAGGCGGCGCGGGCTGAATGCTACAAACCCGCCTGGGAGCACTGCTAGTCGCCACGCCGCAGCCTCCGGGCCGCCGCGGTGTTGTGCCGGTACAGCCACACCTACCACAATATCTCCTTTAATTTACTATCTAGTGATTTCTGTAGCGGTATTACTCTTTTATAGTCTTACAGAGCAACACACTCGTAGACAAATCAATATTAATTTGTTAGCTAAATGAATTCGTCTCACTTGTCCCAGAGCCGCGGGGCGACGTACCTAAGTGCTAAGCTCAACGTTGGCTATCTTGCTAGTTGACTATCTACTTACTTGGAAGAGAATAACGACGTCTAGAAAGACTTGCAGGCTGCCGCACACCCAGAACTGCGTGGGTGCTTCTCTGAACACGAAGTACGCAGTTTTGAAAAGGTCTCCGCACGTCCACATCACAACCATGCTCAGACTGCAAAATATAGATTCATACGTTTAGTTGCGAGTCTTTAATCTTTACCATCTTGGATCAAAACTAAACTATAAAAATAAAACTGATATGATATTAATTCCATACTGACTGCCCTGTTAGCGCATCTATAGCTTTGCATCTTGAGTTGTAGGGTGTAGGTTCAATTTCCACCTAGGACAAACATTATTATCCGACTCTGTTTTTCAATTTAAAGACATTTATTTCTCAAAAGAATTACAATTTAATTCGCTTATTTGAGAATTTAGTTCGTCGTATTTTGATGCTTTGACATTAATAAATAAGTACATCATTTATAATTGTTGAATTATAAATGATGCACTTAATCATATTACACACGTAATTATCTAACTAGAGACTAACTAATTACTATTAGCATTAATTTAGCATTTAAGAATAGAATATAACTAAGACGACCAATAACATCACATAAACACATAACAACTGACGGAGCCATACATCGCACCGTTAACCGTCTCGTCCCCGGTGCTACTGCCGTAAAATGACAACAAACGCAGCAATAGATAACCGGCCGGCGAGGAATGCAGTATGTCATAGTATACTCAAAGACAGTGAGATGCGTTTTATGCTTTTATAGAAAATAATATTATATATTTATTTTTATTTTTTGTTGTTATTGTTCGTATTATTATGTACATATTATATAGATACATATATACACACATATATATACACATATATACATTATACACATATATACATATATATATATATTTAGTCTATGTTATTTTCCTAGTAGTTTTACGTCGTTAAGGATATATTGTTTCAATTTATTTTTAAAGATATTAAATGATACGCTATTTTTCACCTCTTTCGGTAATCGATTGTAAATGCTGACTCCCGCAGAAGTGATTGATTGCATGGCGGTTTTAGTTCGGAATTTCGGTAAAACAATATATGACTTTCTTCTAGTTATGCATCGATAGTGTTGGTGTTGCTTTTTAAATGAGATATTTTTTATGTGTATAGACTCGTTAAGGATTTTTCTGATAAATATGCAAGTGCTGTAGTAAAATAATTGTTTTAAGTTCATCAGTTTAGTCTCTTTGTATATTTTAACAGTGGATGTGAGGTAATCGTAATTAAAGAGCATTTTAACTAATTTATTCTGGAAAATCTGAAGTCCTTTGAGATTAGTTTTTGGTGCATGCCCCCATATTTCAATTAAGTATAATAAATGTGGCTTCACTAAAGAATTATATATTGTATACCGTATAGGCCAGGGCAAGCACCGCACAATTCCGCGCAGTGCGCCCAGTAAGGAAGACAATTTCGAGCGTATATGTTCAATATGCAAGTTCCAATTTAAGTGACAGTCTAGACGTAGGCCTAGATATTTTTCCGATTGTTTGCAACGTAGCACTTCCTGGCCTACTTTAAGAGGTAAGTGTGGCGGAATTTTTTTGTTCTTTGCTTTGAAAATTACGTAACATGTTTTAGCAGCATTAATGGTCAGGAGATTACTTTCAAACCAGTTAACTAGTTTATTCATGTCCTCCTGGGCCCTGGAAATAATCTCATCAATAGATGTGCCATAATAGAATAGACAGGTATCGTCAGCATAAAGTGATATGTTCCCATGAAGTCCAACCTTATTTATGGAGTTTATATAGACCAAGAAAAGTAAAGGCCCCAATATGGACCCCTGTGGGACCCCGAATGTTATTTTGTGTGGATTGCTTTGATATTTATCTATCTTAACTATTTGTGATCTATTTGCCAGGTATGACTTGAACATGCTAAGTGCAGTTCCAGTGATCCCAATGTGCTTTAGTTTTTGTAAAAGAATTGAGTGGCTGACGGTATCAAATGCTTTTTTAAGGTCTATAAAGACACCCAACACAAAGACAAGTTTAAGTGTAAGTTTTTACAAAGATCAAGATCAGATCTTTAACTTTTTTGGTTTTTATGTATAAGTTTAATTTGTGGCTAGATGTCTCAAAAGTAATGAAAGCCAGAGTAGCAATGCTCTTCGTTTTGTTATTCTGTTTATATCTACCACTGCAATGATCATGGGCTGGCGTTGTCTCTTACTATATCAGGAGTGTTTGTACGTCTCGTTACTTTTACATAAACAAAATCAAAAACATATTACATTGAATATTGACAATCTTATTTACAGCTCAGAGCAAAAAAATAGTGGATGTTATTTTAAAACATACATGCATTTTGCACTTAGGTAGGATCCTTATCATCATCATTAGTCAACCGTAGTCCCACTGCTTGACATGAGAATTCTCCGACGGCACGATCAGCCCGATCGATATCAACCATAATATGTACCAACGTCATCAATACATTAAATATCAAGGTGTTTTACGTTATCTTTGCAGAAACGCGGAACCGAACGGCTTTACAGATAAACAACAATGTGTGGTGGAATTACCTCATCCCCTCAGTGCTCTTATTCTGAAGATTCTTAGCTATCTGAGGTGCTCCAAGCATAGCTTCGGTGAACACCGCCAGAAAGCCTATCAGCTCGACGAATGGCGAGAACTCAATCAGTAGATATGTGATCGCTGATCCCAGTACGGAGAACACTAGCATGCAATCCACGTAGCTCTGGAAGTCTGACCACGCCCAGAAATACTTTCTGTCCATATCTGGGGAAGAAGAAACGGTTGTTGTTAATATCGTGCTCCTTTATGTCGATAGGTCGGTCCAGGGCTTTATTGTCAAGGATTTGTTGACAATAAAGCCCTGGACCGATTGATTAGCGTATAAATAACTAGAGTAGAATTTTTAGTCGTATTTGTAACAAGTTATGAGGATCCCGTGATGCGTGTAATTATTTTTTGTTTCATCTTACATACAAATTACAGAAATATTATTTGAATAAGAAAGTTTGTTTATGTTTATTTCTTCACAACAGATTAGAGTAAATTTATATAAATATATATATATAAGTACCTACTATACGCGGATCCCGCATGATAGCGACTGATTTAGTACCTGCCTATATTAATAATTTAGTGCAGTAATATACCTACCGTTTTATTTATTTATTTCATAACACATGAAACAGAATGCATTAATATTCATTACAATAAATACAAATACACATTAATGTTATTCGTGTAATGGGGCACTAAATAGTTAGATAAATAAATTCAAATTTGAATAGCCTGTTTAATATTGCAAATTTGATATTATTTTGTTATTTAGATCGATTGCTAGAAAGTAAAAAATTAAAAATTAATTCAGGGTCATGTTATTTTCACCCTGTTGAAGTGAATTATACCTACCTAGTCGTACCTACTACATCAGTTATACAGATAATTACAATGACATCAGTAAATTAGTTTACTGATGTGAGATTATTTTTTAAGGTCGCTGATGATGTCAGGATCAACTTACATACAAGGCATGTATTACCTGCGTGAGCTGTTTTTCTTTCAACTCTAGATCCCAGCTTCAATTTAGATACTTGGCGAGTTTAAATGAGATACGGTGGGTGATTCCCCCTCCCCCTCACGTGAGATTTACGCTACAGTTGTTAAGGCACTACAAAAAAGTACCTCTTTTTTCTTATGTATGGTTTTTAAAAGTTAACATGAGATTTTCAATTATGCAACGATATTTGTTAAGATTTCACTGGACGCAAATCACATTTTGAGTTAATGCCTCAAATCATTTTGCGTAAATTTACTTTTCATGAACACGGCTAAATCGTTATTGATGATATTTGCCATAGCGGAATAGCATAAATTGCAAGAATAAAGATACAATACTTTCTGGCCTAGGACATTTTGAGAAAAGTAGATAATCTAGGATTTAACCCTGGACAGAGCTAGCCTTCAATAATTAAAAAAAATATTGCCGCTGTGGACCACATCATCTATAAGATTCACCGACCTACCTATTTCTTATAGATTTTAGGCTACACAGGTAACCATAAAAAATTAAGTCTAGCATTCCGATTTATATTACTATCATAAACAAGCAATCATCTACTAAAGTAAATACATCAAATGATACCGGCATGTAAATGCATTTAGATAAAAGAGATGTGTATGTACATTATGCAAATATTAACAATGCATGTTTACTATTCATAAATTTGATTTAAATACATATAATAGATATGTATTTAAATCAAATTTAATCTGAAAATAAATATCTGACATTAAAAGTAGGTAAGCATATATTTTTAGTTATGAATAATGATGCTGAATTTTCAACAGTTTCAAATTATTAATTTAATATTTAACTAGGGCAGTAACCTTGTAGTAATAATAGATATAACAACAGTTACTGATGTTTTTAACAAAGTTGTTGACAAAACAAAGTGAAGGTCTCCATGCCTGAAGATTTTTTTGTTTATGCCACGATAACTTGAATACTAATGACGCGTTCTTCATGAAATATTGTAAGAATGTACCTAGTTCAATTGAATACAATTTTCATTTAAGGCTATGATGTATATGAGTCGCGAGGTCACAATTCACAGTGAACAACCAGCTTTATCTATCGAACGACTTATGTTGCAAACATGTTCTGATGCTTTTTATGGTAAACGTCGCTTATTCATGTTTACACGTAAGAAACCACTGTCTGTATCTTCACTTACTTTTAAATTAGGCAATGGATTTTGATGTGGATTACACTATCTCTTAGTTATAATTTATGGACAGTGGACAGTTAGTATTTACATACATCTTAATTAAACTTTTACACAAGTATAGAAATAAATTGAATTAGTGCTAAATCGTGCGAATCTGGGGGTGTGTCGCTAGTGTATAATAAACATATTGCACAATAAAACAACAACATTTTTGTCCAAAACTTATTTCTAAAAACATAAAGTAGAAATGATTGAGCATAATATGAGCATTCTCCAAAAATATTTGAGCATGCATTTTAAGTATTACAGAAATTCTTGCAATCATGTACATACACACATACAGCCAGGTACATACAGCTTGTAGCAACTGTATACATACATGGTACTGCTTACAGAGTACTTACTAGGTTTAGTCAATTATTTTGGGTTTAACTTAAAGGGCACATAAGGAAATCTTGTGACATCAATAGATAAATCGCGACTTCTGACATTTTGACCCAGTCACACTTCATTCACAGATAGCACAAATAACTTTGTTGTTATTATGAGAACATTGAACCCAGTTGTGTATATTTATTTAAACATGTTTCAGGCAACATTAATTACAAATAAACGATAAAAGTGTAGACAAAAAAAAATTCTTCAACTTTACACCATAGTCAACATAATGCATAAATCTTATGACTGGAGTCTACAATGCCATTAATTACACAAAGCCTTGCAATTCAAACAACATGCATGTAACACATTAAGCTGAAATTTTTAAAATGAAAAACAAAATTGAGTGAATATTCTAATCAAATGAGAATCATTACAGCATAACATTAAAACCACATTGAAAAGCGTGACGATTGTCCATAACTGAAACAAAAATAAATAATATGAAACAATGAACATGGCAGATCAAATAATCATGACAGGATCTTTGGGTGGGCACTCACCATAGAAGCGGTGTGGTTTCTCCCCTCCAGGGGCTCCATTTCGTTGGTCCAGCCAGCGAGCTGTTTCATCTGGCTGAGCTGAGCCGTTCACACAACACAACAGTATATATAACATGAATATTGCACCTAGTCACCAGCACCAAACAACATAAAATAAAGTAAAAATAAAAACAAATTAATATATATTAAAGGAAAATTAGTCAATTTTGCATAATTAAAATAAAATAAAAGCTATACAAAATAAATAAAATGTAAACCCAGAAACTCAAAATATTACAAAATACAAAAAAACATATTATTATAAAATATTTTTTAAATAGATACTAAAATATTGGCTTTACATGTAAACACTTATAATAATCATAGAAAAAAAGACACTAAGAGAATTTTGTAGTTGAAATATAATTTAGTAATAGTTATTTCACTATTAATTAGCTATATTAGAGGCTGCCAAGCAATCAGCTGATCAGCTTGAATGTAGGCAATTTGTAACAGAACAGTCAATATATACCACTACAGACAGCATGAAATATTCTGCAGTTTAACTGTACAGGTATTTCTGATATATTTAGTACAATGCAATACAATAAAATGTATTAGAAAATTATGTTTTAGCAGTGCACCCTAAACTAGACTATGCCAGTATCTTGACCTTATTAATATTTGCTAGTGTGCAGTGGTTTATATGCTTTATATTACAGAATACTGAACTAGTACTATAATTTATCTGAGCTGTTCTTCAATTCATTTATTTAGGATACACATACCAACCTGTGAATATTCTCTCCCTTGCTCTAACGATTTGGTTCTTTTTGCGAACAGTTACACAGAGGTGTATCATTACAAACATTGTTATATTCATAACAATGCTCTGAATCAAAAGTGGAAGTTCATATCGCTTGCCAAACCTGAAAAATAAAGTTGTTTACTGGCAAATGGCTTTTAATAAAAGTATTAATGATAAGTTTCAATTTAGTGAATTCTTTCTATAAATACGAGTACGAACCAGAACAAAATCCTTAATGTATTGGCGATGAGTAGCGCCAAACAAACATACAAAGAAAAACCTTCAGCATCTTGGGATTTTTTTATTTGTCTGTACTGAGGGATGTATGGAGCCACACCACCAATTATCATTGCGCCAGCCGCACCCCATCCTACCAGGTGGCCCACAGTCAAACCTAATTCATCGGAAATTATCCAATCCATTTTTTTAGATATAGAAACTTCAAATTCATTAACGAATAGCGATGTAGCCAACTGTTCTAAAATAGACAAGGTAAGTCTCTCACTATGCAATTAAATAAATCTACTATTAAAGCAAAATAATTATAATCTTTTGCTCAAATTGAAACAGCCCGCACCCCAACTTAATCTTTACATTATAAGATTACAATTGACAAATGACAATTGAATCGATATAATTTGTTCCTTCATACCATGAATTTCATGAACTAGTGCATGATGACATCTTTTTCTGTTCACTCATATAACAGATAAATCTATCTATGCTAAAAATAAAAGCTAAATGCGGAACAAGTCGGAACAACTTTCCTAGCTATCACTAGCTGTCAGTTTAATCACTGTCATTCTTCTTTGATTTTGGCGTCGCATTTTGTGCATTTGCTAGTATCAAGTGTTCTGATTTTTTCAAGTTTCTTAAGTTAAAAACTCCCAATTAAAGTGCTGTGGTCGAAAAAAAAACTGCAACGTTGTCATTTTATTAATGTTAGTGAGAGTTTTGGCGGGAACGCGGGAAGAGTCGTGTCGCTTCGTTGTATTTTTTTCCAAAACTAGTGTTTTGTCGAGTGTTTATGCATAAAAATGGTGGTGTTTTATTCATAAAGTGCCGAATTACAAGCGTGAGTGTGGGAAAATGATATAATGTGGTGAAACATGACTTTTCGTGGTGCTTCCAAAACTCCATCGAAGCTTTATAGTAAAGTCGCCACTACTTTACTAAAGCATGACTGGAATTAACTGACACGAACTGGACTTGACAAAGACGACTTTGACGATAACTATAGCTAAGATACAGCAGAAATAGCACTTAAGACAAGGCAGTATGGCTCTATAGCTTTAGCCTGCCCGAAAGGGCAAATTATTAAAAAAAAAAAAAAAAAAATGTTAGTGAGGTCTGGCTTTACAGCTTTAGCTTGCCCGATGGGGGGAAAAAATTTAAATAGCACGTCAATTTTACAATCAGCTGTTTGTATTTTGATTGAAGTACCTATTATTTTATTTTCTTTCTCTTCCAGTCTCGATAAAATCTATAACTGTGTATTATCAATAAAAAAAATCTTGCGTAAAATTGTTGCAGAAGGTGCTATAAATATAGTGGTGTGAAATATGGCCATTGTATCAAAGTTGCTTCCAGTGCTGCGAACAGGCAGCATCGGGCGCCCGGTTTTGCT
Organism: Biston betularia; assembly: GCA_905404145.2. Taxonomy (NCBI): domain Eukaryota; kingdom Metazoa; phylum Arthropoda; class Insecta; order Lepidoptera; family Geometridae; genus Biston; species Biston betularia. The sequence goes on from FR989863.1 coordinate 5,410,979, forward strand.
GCAAACATCTAAATTTAGTTATCCTCGCGCTTATTATTCTACTGAGAGGAAAGGTGGATTGACTAAGAGTTCGGAGAGAGCTGACGTCTCTACAGACGTGAGACCACTCGGAGAGAAGATCAAAGAGACCACTAAAACAGTTTCATACACTGGTGTCATTCTGTTGGGTGTCGGAGTTACCGGTGTTATCTTTTTTTACGTCTTTCGAGAGCTATTCTCAAGCAACAGCCCAAATAGCATTTATTCAGATGCTCTAGAAAAGTGTAAAAATGTAAGAATCAAAATCTTATAACCTTGATATGTTATCCACCATGAATTGATAATGTTTACATAATTCATTATCTGTCATGTTACCAGTCACTTAGATTTTACGTTAATGATATAGTTTAAGTGGCATCTAGTAGCAATGTTCTTGATAACAGTGATGATGTACCCAATTGATATTTTTATTTTTTAGGATCCAAGAATAGAGGATGCTTTAGGAGCTCCAATCAAAGGTTATGGAGAGGAGACTACTCGAAGACGCAGAACACATGTCAGCCACGCGATATACTTAAGAGATGGGGTCCAGCACATGAGAATGCGATTCTACATCAAGGGTATTAGGAACAAGGGAGTTGTTGAGTTAGATATGAAACAGGTAATTTTTGTTGTAACTTTACAAATAATTACTTAATATGGAGAACACTGAATGTTTTTAGGATAAAAAATAAACAAAGCAGCATAAACACATATTGTTGCATAATTATAATGAAATCACTTAGAATTAGCTATACAACTGGTTAGGGGTCTCCTCTACAGCTTTAATAATAATTCTTTGGCATCCCAAAATCCCGTAAGATTTTCTTTGCAAGGTGTGAACTCAGTGTAATTTGGCAGATGAGTCAACAATTACTTTTGTCTACAATGTCAATTTTGTTTACAGGAGATACCAAAATTTTTGTTGTTGCTTGTCTTGAAACATCAACCAAATTTAATTATAACACTGTAGCCAACTAAGGCCACAGGAAAAAGTCATAAAACCATGTAGCCAATGTTTTCACACATTATATTACATAGTTCATTGCTGACACATCTTATGAAATCCAGATTTCATTTTAACTAGCTCGTTCTATTAACTTTCAAAGTCATTCTCATAGAAATTCTGTGGAATTTTTACTTATTCAATTATCATAGAAAGTTCTAAAATTTTGTGACTGATAAATTCAATCTTGCAAAATAGGGATTGGACTTTTAAAACAATCTAGGTAAATACACCTTGCTAAAATCTGATCTATTTTTTAAATGATGTGGTTTCATGTATGGATCTTGGTTGAAGAATTTTATTATGTACTTTATTCTTTGGCACAAAATTAAATAAAGATTCCTTAAATGCTAGTTCATGAGTGTTCAAATGCGAAAATCTTAGTTTTTTATTTAGACCAATAAATTAATAAATAAATAATTTAACTTTGTTTCATCTATTACAGAATGAATATGGAAACTATTTGTGCAGATATTTACTAGTGCAACTTGATGACTACACTGGCAGAACCTTTATTATTGAGGACAATAGAGTTGAGTTAGATGCTAAATCTTCTACAGACTTTGGTGGCCAGTTGCCCACACTAACTTTAACCCAGTAAATGAGTTGCATAATCTCCAGTTAATTTGACCAAATGATACCCAAGCCCTCTTCACTACTATTTTTTAATCTGCACTGAACACTTTTTAATATCAGGAACACTGATGTAGATTTGAAAAGTAGAAGTGAATAGCATTTATATCAAACTGGAAGATGAGATTGTGCCACAAGTCTTTTTATGTATATTGTTAACTAATAGATAAGTAGAATATCAAATGTTTTAGAATAAAAAATGGTACTGTTTATATTATCCTTTACTTATTTCTAGTTTAGAAACTTTCTTTACTGGAGTTATTTATATTGATAACTACTTTTGAAAGTGACTCCCAATTATGGTGCTTTAAATATTGTATAATATGTGGTGAAATCATGTAACTTTACAGCCCTGTTGGTTCATTGGTAGTATGTCTGCTTCAAGTGTCGGCGTGGGTTCGATTCCCGCCCAGGACAGTTTGGGGTCAGATGGCGCCACCCCAAACTGTCCTGTGTGTAAAAAAAACTATAAGCATATGTCATACCCCAACACCTATAGATTTTGTTCAAATGTAATTTGTAAGACTGATACAGCTTAGTAAGTGTAAATTGGCAGTATCAAAAGCAGAGATATATATTTTGCCAATTTGTAGAGATTACTAAAAACTCTTTTGGAGCTTGTAAGTCAAAGTACAAAGATGTGGTGCTTGTTGAGCGCGAGAAACTATTGCACAATTACATATTATCGTGCTATTAATTATTTAGAAGGCGTTATAGTGTGTCCAACAATCCAAAATATGCACCTACTAAGATTTGTCAACTTCAGACGAATGATTGCTAATAAAATTAATAACAAGTTTCTAATTCCCACAACATTTTATGTACGGATAACTAACATGCCTGGCTTCGTGCAGGTACAATTTATTTTGGGGACTTCATTGCAAAACATTGAATTTATCTACTTATACTAAAGTCTAGTTAGTATGTACAAACCTTTTATAAAAAAATATCTCAATGATAGTGTTAGCCGTATCAAAACCCGTTGCATGATTTAGAAGGAAGTAAGCGAGAAACGGACGAGGAAAGCGACTTTGTTTTATACTATTAAGAAATTAATACAGAAGTTGATATAAGTACCTATCTATTTGATGTTGACCACTAAGTATGTTTACATGACCAGTTCATAATATTTAGGGCCACCTTTTGTCATCAAACGTTATTTTTGCTATAGATATAATTACGTGTATTTGCTAAAGGTTGGTATAGATAGGTATAAATTTTTTTTTCTTGTAACCAATGTTCTGTTCTCTTCGAAACTACTTGCTAACAGTTTTACTTAATATTTTAATTGGCACAGTCTAATGACTAGACTAATTTAATGACTACAAAAACAGTGGGATGTTCCAAGGGGGTTGTTTGGTGCCTCGTGAATCTCAGACTTGTTATTCTTATTAGAAAAGTTTTGTGTTCTCTCTTTGTGTAGTTTTGTTTATATATTGGGAGTATGACTTCAAACAATAATGCATACATTATTGATATTTATAAGGTGCATGGCATCACCACCTCTTATATTCGAAACTGGTTACCGCACGTTGCAGATACGACATAAATCCGCCAACGCTAGCTGCCGGGGGAGATCCAGTTTCGGCTATCTATATGAAATCGAATCATTCTTAAAATATAACTTAAATTCTTTGGTATTAAAATTCTAGGTACTTATTTTTAAAACAACGAACAAAATAACTATCTAAATAAAATTTAATCTTATTCAATGCTAGAGGTACTGACTGAGCAGCAGATTGCGATATAACTACAGTATAGTATAGTATGTACCTACCTACGCCTGGCAGTGTCAAATCAAGAAACAGTATCATTTCTTCCATGGCACTACTTCCCAAGCCATGAACAGTCGGTTTTTAAAAACGAACTTTTTGATCTTATCAAATATCCAATAGAATACAATAAATAGAGAGAGATACTGAGGCCAGGCCCATTTCAGTTCTTGCATTACGCTTGGCGTATACAAGATCTCTGATTGTGGTAGTCGAAGGCTGAACTCCATGTCTACAGTTCCGGTGTGCCCGTTCTGACTCCTCGTAAATGCTGGTTTGGTTTGTGTTGTTACTGAAAAATATATGAAAATAAAGTGACGCCTGTTAATAATTGACTTCCACACCCATAGACGCGTGTCTCAATAGTTTCAGCGCGGCGTTAAAGCACAGCTAGACTATGCCATACTTACTCATTCCACCGCAAGGCATCGGCATGCCCTCGGAACATCTATCAATAAATTCACGAAGGGCAACTGAGCGATATTCTAGCACACAGACCTAATGCGGTGCGTATTCACATAAATATGCCAGTTAATTGGTTCTTCGGCCATTATGAATGGATGAAGAACAAATTAACTGTTCTACAGGTTGCCTCTACGTTTTTCTTTGAGAGAAAACAAGTGGTACGGGGTAAGAACTTGGACACAAATTCCGAATAATTGTAAGCTCGGGCTGGGTTCGAACCTGCGCCTCACGGTTGTAAGGCAACCTTTTAACTAGAAGCATAGGGTTTACGTAGTATGTAGGTACATGATTATCACATTGAAAATTGTATCTGCATGAATTACTCACACAGTGTAGGTACATGTGTTAGTATCTCCTAAACGCTGAACGGATTTTAATAAACTTTTGTTAATGGACCTATTGTCGGTAAAGAAGGAAACCGATATGTGATATTTAGCTGTTGCGAAGTTGAGTGGAAACAAACATAGCACTCAAAATATTGCATTTATGATATTAGTGTGATCACTAGTTGTGTTAATTAAAGTTTAGGTATAGTACCTAACTAATGACGCAGTGACGATAATGTTTTGTTTTAATATTTTTTTATAAGTTTGGTGTAAACAATAAAATGTTATCTAGGTTTTTACCTTCTCTTCTGAAGTAGGTTTCTAGAATAGGGTCCACAACAAAGGTGAATATCTTTCCTTTCTCCAATCCATCAAAAAGGGAACTGTTGTATCTTGTGTCGACACTGTTCCAGTTGCAAGGCAAATGTGTTAGTTGGCTGAACTGAAGGTCTCCGAAGTATCGAAACCCCGAGGGAGGTATTGGAAATTCTTTAGTGACTACGGCTAGAGACTGCATGTGTAATGGGCAGACGGTCTGGAAAAAAATGAGTTGCGGTTTGCATTGTTCGAGCAGTTTAGGTAGTTATAATATCATCTTTATTTCTATATGCCTATTTAGTGGATTTACTTATTTATTGTACATTTAAACAGTGACTCGCGGGTGATGTTCGTTAAGTAGGTACATTACCAATATGTGTTAAAATAGGTAGTACTCGTATAAGTTATAGGTAAGCTATTTGATTACGTCGAAGTAGTCTTGTCGACAAAAAGCTCAACGAGATGATAAAAATGGAATAATTAAAGTCTACCACAACAACTGACACCAGTAAAATCGTTACGGATATCTTTTAAAATATAGTGATAGTGAAAACAATATTTTTATAAACTTTTGGTACGATAAACGAGGGTCAACTCTAATTTAGAATTAGTAAGACACTGATGTTGTTTAGGCAGACGTAAATGAAGAAACAGAAGTAGATACCTAACTGGAAAAGAAACAATCGTTCATCTTTAGATGATTGGGTAAGCATATATGTTGTAGATACTTTTAGTTTTGAAAAACGCAAACTTAGTAACAGAAGTAACTGGAAAAACAACAATCGCTTACCTCTAGATAATAGTCCAGACCTAAAATAAGAAGGATGGACGAAATAGTATAATCAGGTGGTACGATCAGATGAACTTTGAAGTCGATGAAATCATTCGTGCCATCTCTGTTATTGTCATATTCTTGAATCTGAAGTTTCAAAGAAAACAACGAAATTATAGTTATTATTTCTAAGTAGAGAAATATATTGTCTTCTATAGAACGGTCGTATCATGTAGGTAGGCACCTAATGACATAACTTGTTTGTATACATATCTACAACTAATTAAACATAGGTACCTACCTAATAATAAAGAGGTATCTCTCGTCAACATTACGAATAAATAAAATGGGTACTTATACCTACATATAAAGCTTCATAAAAAAGTATTTTTTCGTTAATCTATACATACGTAGGTATATAGGTAATAAAATTGTAAACTAACCGTGTCTGACTGCCTGGATATTACATTTTTTTGTCAAAAAAAAAAAAACGATTTATAAGTTGAACACGTTGAACTCATACTTATTACCCGAGATCAGAAAATAGTTTATTAAATTTTTATCTGTCTCGCTTTGTGTGTTTATGCACGCCAATCTCCGAAACAGTTTACCCGTTTTGAATGGAGTTTGTAATACAAGTGAATTGTGGCAAGCTTCCCGTAACATGTAGGTAGGTACTGTTTTATTCCAATCGGATCACAAACAAAAAAGTTAATTGAAACTATACGCGCTATAGGTAACCTACCAACTAGAATCGCCGTTTCGGGCGATGTAGCTGAAGCATAATTTCACCCTTAGCGAATATCCACGCAAACGGAGTCGCGGGTATAGATTGTTGCTAATAAATTATTATATTTATTACATAAATTATTGATAATGTAGATTTTGTAGTTGAAAGTTTTGAGTAACCGCTGCATTGATCATGGCGTTATGTCTTACCACCTGAAGAGCGTTTCGTTTATACCATCACTATTAGGTACATAATAAATTAATTATTACCTAATAAATTTATATTTGAAAAACACACACTGAGTAGCTACTATCAGAATAGGTACAATCGATAAGATCAGAAGAATAATATGTATGCTAAAAAAAGCCTTATGCTATGTTGGCAATTTTTTTTTTTTTTTATGTAATAAGTAATGAGATGAACTAGACGCTCTCCTGATAGTAAGAGATAACGAATGTCCATGACCATTGCAACGATACACAGAACTTTGTGTAGTAAAACAAAGCCCAGGGCATTGCTGCTTTGGCACTCATTACTTTGAGGCTTTCGATGGTAAGTCTCAACAGCCCAGTAATTTCGCTAGCTGCAGTACCCTTCAAACCGGAACACAGTAACGCTTACATACTACTTCATAACGGCAGAATAACTGGTACTGCGGTGGTACCTACCTAGACGACCTCCTTCTAAGGAGATCTACCACCAAGTAAAATGAAATAATCATGCAGTAGAACACTTCAAACAGCGCCATCTAGTCATTTACATAAAATGGCGCTGCGTAAAATGTTCTACGATGTTTTTTACGAATTATTATTATTACGTATTAAGTAGGTATCTACCAGATATCATATAGCGAGCTGGTGTATTTGTCTATTTAACTATACGTAAAATAAACAGGATTCAAATGTTTTATGAAAACGTGACAATCGTAAGAAATTATTATTACATTACCTGTATATCAGCACAATTTTCCTTTCCGCTGAAAATGTCTTCGTCCAAAGCTGCTCCTTCACCGCATACAACAGGCCGGCTTGAATCTTCTGTTTCTGCCACTAGTAAATAATCATAAGTAAAGTGCACTTTTGGCTGCTCGTAAAAGCTAAACGACCTGAGCCAGAATCCTGAAAAATAAAACAAATTCACTTTTTTTTCGTGAAGCAGGCATATTTAAATAAAGGCATTTTTTTTATCAACCGCCGCTTTTGATTGCCCTGTTAGCTCAATTAGTAATAAATAAATAAATATAAATAACTATTTGACAACTCCAAATGAGCGTGCTTTTGCGTTTTTAAGTTTCGTCTGTTTGAGTATTTTTTTGAATTTAAATATTATTTTACGTGAATTTAAGCCCAATTGAGCCGCGTGACCTACACATAGCCTTGTTTTCATATGCTTATAGAAAATAAGCCGGCTGCTTCGGAAGCTATAGGGCGTGGGTTCGAATACCACTTAATGTAAACATTTAAGTATGTGCTAAATAACAATATATGATTTGTTACTAGGTGTTCTAAATTATACTTATGTACTCAGGTATTATGTAGGTTACTTATACATTAAAAGAAGTACATCCGTTAAGTATCCTATCATATAAATGGTAAATAAGGGAAAAATGTACAATTTGCGTGATGTCGTAAATCTATAAAAAGAAAAAAAGGTTCTTACCTTTACTCCTGTATGCCACCATAAATGGTAAAAATATATTTAAAGCAGTAGCTATTAAAGTGAATAGCATTGCCTTTGATAATAAATAACCTTTATATTGAATCTCCACATTGCAACTGAACAGTTTGTATAAATTCATTGTCATAGTATCAATTAATTTGTTTTTTCACTACGTACCTAAAATAAACGTAGTTTTAATAATAATTATTTAGCAATTTAAATAATATCAATTTACTTTGGCTTTTCTCAATGTAAATCAAGTTTGTTTTGATTGAATTTGACGCATGGCAAAGAGTTTTATTGATCTACAACGCGTTGCTACGCAACTGTCTTGTTGCCATTACTTAAAATGTGTACCTACAGTGTTGCGCCTAAGTAAAATTCCAGTAACAAAAGTTAATAAAAATGAAAACCATGATTTTTATTTCTATCTTGAATTTCTTTTATTTTCAACGAAGCATGCTTGCTTTATGTGATTTGTGAAGGCAAATAACCGCTAAAACAATAGGACGCAATACAAGCGCCCGCTCACAACGGTATCCGTTACCTTTGTTACTGTTTTAAGGTTCAACAATAGACATGTGTACGTATATATCTGCGTTATATCCACACATAATTGGATAGGACATATAAATAAAATTAGGGCAAACTTTTAAATATATTACAAACCTTAGATTACAAACAAATATGTATAGGTAGGTACTCATCCTCTTTGTAAATATGAACTTTTTCAAACGTTTGACTGCCATTTACGTACCTACCTCAGATTAAATCTTCATCTGAGGTACCTACTAACGTAATTCTGGTAAATTAACATGCGAGAGCCATGGATCTTTTAAAATTTTTAGACTATTATTATTATTTGTAGCTTTCAGCCCATAATCGCCTACTGAGCAAATACCTACCTCTTTTTTGCATGCACTGATACTATAATATGAAAAACTTTTTCATCTGAGTAGTGCCGTTTTACATTTGTCTTGCAGTGGAAAGGAGAGGGTGGAATAAAACCATGAAGCTCTTGCGCACACTCTTCGAAATGTATTCGTTAAAAATAGACATAGTAAAGTGCAGTTCGTGCAAATCTTTATGATGTTTGTGAATGTGGAAACAAGACGAAACAACTGCGCAGTAATCTCGCCTCTCCCATTACTTTTGCCAGCTACCCGTGCTAATATCCGAGGCCTCAAAATTTTTGTGCGTAGTACATACGTACCTATACAGTATACATGCAACTGCGGCGATGATAGAGACTAAGCAATTTTTTGGCAACTAATTCGCTATCGCCAAGCAACGTATTTATTTTATTACTTTAACATCACTGCAACATAGCACATCGGGTTACTACGCTCCCAAGATTTCCAGCTGCTATTTAGTAAAAACCGTATCAAAATTTGCGAATATGAATGTTCCTACTAATTAAAATTAGATCTAAAAACAATCTACATTGAACGTAAAAGAAATAAGACTTTTTCAGCTGCTCACAATGGGGCAAGGTTCTTTTCGCAAACGTTGTTCATTTGTCAGCAACATAAAAGTATCTACCTACACCTACCAACCAAAAATACAACACGATTAGAAAAAACAATATGTCCCTATTGTTTAAGCTTACCCACTTGCTTGAATACTACACGTCCCGCGGCCGCTAACCTACACTAAAAGAATGGTCTGGTTTGTGCTCGACCCAGTGATTACAGACAAAAGCAGGAACAGCGCCTGCCATAGTAACTGACACCTTCTAAGGTGACCGATCTTGCCTTTGACATAAAGTATAAAAAGGGCTATAAACTTGGAAACAGCACCATTCGCTCTGGTGAGAGCCCGGAGCACAGTGCCGTCCTCAAATAGGACTATCTATTTCTTCATTACTGTACTACATCAGTGTTAAGATGTCTATGGTTCGACGATCCAGTATGGACAGGATGTCCTCAAGTATGACTTCAAGCATGACTGGCATGGGCTTGGGCGGTATCACTGGAATCACTTCGGGGATGAGCACCCTGAACTGCATGCGGGACCAGCAGATGACAATAGGCGGGATGCCTTCCAACTATGTCCCGGGGTTGTCTGCGTATTACAACATCTCTAGTTTCTGTCAGCGTCCAGGGCAGACCCGCCGCTGGCCTATGCAGCGTGCTGGTCCGACGGCGCAGCACCGTCCGGGACGCTCCCACAGTACGGGCTCGCTTCACCGCATGAAGCACTCAATGAGGAACAGCCCCAACACTCAATATACTCACAACCTGATTTGCAAGATGGCCGATCAAAATGAACGCCGACGTCGCCAAGATACGTTGGAAACGATTCCTCAAAGTTATTACTCTCAGCAGCCGCTGAAGGTAGAGCTGACTGAATTCTATTCGAGAGATAATTCGAAGGATCATCACACCGAGCAATACGAACTTGTCAACGATAGCGTCTTGCCCAATCCTGTGCTTAGGAGAGGCCAAAACTTCTTCTTTGCCGTCCGCTTTGACAGGACTTATGACAAACAGCAAGATATGATTCGTGTTGTGTTTTGCTTTGGTAAGTTAACTTACTATTTTTTTATCTGTTCAATCAATAATAGGTATATGACACGTTTTTTGTAACTAATGTAATTGGATAATAATTTGCCGTGTTGGTATAATTTGTAAAATGTACATAACAATATATATAGGTAATATCTAAATATGGTTCAAACCCTTACCTTGTCACCTCATTACACTATCTAATATTAGAAAAATGAAATAAAACATGTATTGCGTCTGTCTCTATCTAATTATTATCTTTCAAAGTTGAATAAATTATTATGGCATTTAGGATCAGGAGACCATCGTTCTGATGTTAACGAAGAAAGTTTCCGTTAGAAAAAATGAGAATAATTGAAAAATCGCAGATAAAACCGTGTGACGTTATTATTGTATATACCTATCTCTTGGAAACACTCGTTGATACTTATGTACTTATTTTATTATTCAGCTTCTGATGAGCAGTATATAATGATCTATGAAAACTTTTTCAGGTTCGAAGCCTAGTGTAACGAAAGGAACCAGGGTGGTTTTGCCTGTAAACTGGAACAATCAGCAAGGAGTTTTCCAGCATTCACGTGACGTGGTGGGAATGGGGATGGGTATGGGAATGGGTATGTCTCGTATGCCAGATACTAGTACGACTATGGGAACCATGGGCAGTACGATGGGCACTATGGGTACAATGGGCACTATGGGAACTATGGGTACCATGGGATCAATGGGACCGATGAGCGGCATGAGGGAAACTACAACGTATGGCGTTCGTCGTAGCTCATTCAGCAATGAGCCTTTGCCAATTCAGCACAGCCCGTTAAGCCCGCATGGACCCATGGATCGTCCTATGATAGATCGTTATGGCGGCACCACACAACACACATCATTCGGCCGTGGATACGGTTCTCGACATGGGTCACGCCATGGCTCAATGCAAAACTTGGCAGCTTTAGCTCATGATATGGATCGCTGGGACATCAGCATCCAACGACAGGATGGAAACACTATTACATTCCAAGTACACGTGCCGGCTACCGCACCCGTCGGTGTATGGAACTGCTGGATCCAGACCAACCGCTTCGGTCAACGCGACAATCGTCACGACTACAAATGTGATGAAGATATTTACATGCTGTTCAACCCTTGGTGTCGCGAGGACTCTGTATTCATGGATAACGAGTCATTCCGCAAAGAATACGTTCTAAACGAGCAAGGAAAAATCTGGTGTGGAACTTGGCGCCAGCCCAAAGGTCGCAAATGGATTTATGGGCAATTTGATGACACTGTTCTACCAGCTTGCATGTACTTGTTGGAACGAAGCGGTCTCGAACACGCCGAGCGTGGTAATCCGATTCGTGTTTGCAGGGCCATCTCATCAATGGTGAGATTAGTTTTGTAAATTATTTGGTACTTTGTGGGAACTTAGATTTACTAAATAGTTTTTTTATACAGATTAATGCTAACCATGACGATGACGGACTCATGGTTGGTCGCTACGACGGGGAATACAAAGATGGTGTGGCACCACACGCTTGGACCGGTTCCGTTGCCATCATGGAGCGATACTTGACAGATGGTGGTCGGCCGGTAGAATATGGACAATGCTGGGTCTACTCTGGTTTGGTTACGACTATATGCAGAGCTCTGGGTAATTTTTTGGCATGACTAATTCCCATTTTGTTATTTAAGATAGTATGATTAATTCCCATTTTGTTATCTAAGATAGTATGATTAATATTTAATAACATTATAGGTATTCCTTGCCGATCTGTTACCAACTACGTATCTGCGCATGATACCAACCGAACTTATACCGTGGACAAATACTTTGATCGAGATGGAAACGAAGTGCCCAACGGACCTGATGAAGATTGCTACGATTCTTGCTGGAACTTCCACGTTTGGAATGATGTATGGATGCAACGTCCTGATCTACCGCAAGGTACTAGCTGTATAGTTTTTAATACAGATTTACTTTTCATCGACAAGTCGAATTGCATAAACTGATTATGTTTTCACTTCATTCAGGGTATAGCGGCTGGCAGATTATTGATTCTACCCCTCAAGAAGAAGCTGAATCGGTATACCAATGTGGACCGGCTAGTGTCGAAGCTGTACGTCGTGGTGAAGTCGGCTTCCAATATGATACGCCTTTCATGTATTGTCAACTCAATGCTGAGTTGTGCCACTTCCAAGAGGAAGAGAATTCCGAATGGGGATTCATTAGGATGGCTTCTAACCAATACCAGTAAGATAATATACTGACATAACTATATTACTTAATATGCGACAAGTAAAATGTAGCGAGCTAATGCTTCTGCCATTTCAGGGTTGGTCGCAAAATCCTTACTAAAAATCCCAACCGAGACGATGATGAAGGAGAAAGTGATATGCTGGAAATCACTCACGAGTACAAAACCGTGGACAGCTCATCTCCTGAGCGCCTTGCTGTTATTGCTTCGTGCCGCGGTTACCAGCGCCTGCAGCAGTACTACGAATACCCCGACCGCAACTTTGAGGATGTTTACTTCGATCTCATGGATATTGATATCGTGCCTTATGGTCAGCCTTTTGACTGTACTATGAACATTCAGGTACTTAATCGCATCAAATACTGAATTATTACGGTGAGGACTCGTTTTGTCATGTACCTATTTTGTCATGTACCTATTTTGTTTTTAGAACAAGTCGCAAGAGGACCGTACGATCTGGTGTGTGCTGACTGCCAACTCTTGCTATTACACCGGGGCCATTGCTTCTCGTCTGCGAAGAGCTCAAGGCGAATTCATCGTGCGTGCGGGTCAGCGAGAGGTTCTCAAGCTACACGTCACTCCCCAGGAGTACATGGACAAACTTGTCGACCACTCTATGATCAAGGTTCATGCCATGGCCTACGTGAAGCAAACTCGTCAAGCCTGGTCTGATGAAGATGATTTCCCTCTACACAAGCCTAGGATGCAAGTGCAGGTGCCTAATATTTTTCATGCATATTTTTCAATCGATGATATTTTTATTAGATCGGCCTTACTTCTTATTCTACCATATTTCTGCAGGTACGAGGCCAGCCTTGTATTGGACAAGAATGTGCTGTCACGTTCAGCTTCCAGAATCCGTTGCACGTGCATCTGACTGACTGCTACTTCACTTTCGAAGGCCCCGGAGTACAGAGGCCACGACAGGTGCTTAATTTTATTCGTAACGTTTGCATTCATCCTAACTTTAAACCAATGTCACTTAAGTTTCTGTTTTAACTTCTGATGTTGTCTGTTCAGGTCCGCTTCCGTGACGTGAAGCCGGGCGAGTTTGTGAATTTCCAAGACAAGTTCATGCCACGACGGCATGGCGAACGGCGCATCGTGGTGACGTTCTCGTCGCGGCAGCTCGATGAGATCTTCGGGTGTACAACTGTGAATGTACGCGGCTAGCATGCCCCCGGGCCCCGCGCACCCTCACCGCGTGCCTCGCCGGGCCCGACCTCTCCCGCCGGCAATGCTGCCGCCGCCGCAGCCGTGCAGATGGACCGCTCCTACCACTCCTACGTCGCGCCTGACCAACACTACGTCCAGGAAGAGGAAGTCATCATAGTGAAAACCACTTCCTGAATTTGTCTCCAGTGTTGTGTCGGCCACGAGCCTTTGCATTTACTCTTTGTGTCTAGTTATATTTTGTGATGATGACGACGACTCGGCCAGTTAAAGGATATGTTACGTTTTCTAATTATTATTTTTTCACTTGCACGATCATATAAATAAAAGCCAAAAAAATTGTATTTTGATACGAGCACCATAATCACTGTGTGTTTGTTTCATTATTAAGAAAATACCGATGCTTCAAGTGCCATTGCGTGTTAATGATGTTTCTAAAGAGCGTTAGCGTTAAGAACTAATGATAAGCTAAATATGTAATTGTGTGCCTATTGCCAAACTATTTATATTATAAGTTTTATATATATGTTATAACTATTTATTATGATATATTAAATATATACCTTATTAATTTAAACACGAAATTTAAAAAAATGTATTTTCACTGTCTTGGTGTGTTTTTGGGATCTCAAAAATAAAAATGCATTCACTGCAAACATTCTTTATTTTTATACGTCATGATTAATTTTATTACTTAAGTGTAGGTATTGTGTCAGTTTAAAAGTTTTCGTAATCACCATTTTTGTTAGAAAATGAGGAAGGAAGATTATAATTTATGTTAAAAGTAAATATTGAGCAGAAATATCAACCGGTAATTACAGTTTCTAAGTAGCTAGGTAAATACCACGAATTACAAGTAGGCACGAACAACATTTTAAAATTTATGGTTCAATATACTTACCCCATATGTGAATTATAATAATTTTAAATACTTGAGATAAATAGCCGGCTTAAAACTCGTGAGTAGGTAAAAATCTAGTAATCACCTGTTTCATTTTACACACAGGGTATTTTCAGGGTAGGTTCAGTACCAATAAATTAATTGACTAAGTATAGGTATTTGAAATATTGGTTACTTTGATATCTAAGTTCAGGTACACCAAAAATATGTTCTTTTAAAATAATCCTGCATTATTTATTTAAAAATCAATTAAAATTTGCCGCAAGAAGGAATGTCTGACAGCGTCTGAATGACGTCATGCCGTGTGGACCCATGTCTGTATGGCAGTTCGTCTACAAACATATCAACAGCAATGACGCTTCACATAGCGTGACGTCACACTCTGCTTGGTGTTTATGGTCACCTGACTGATTACCTCATTTGTCGAATTTATTATTCAAAAAGTAAAAAAAAAATATGTAATTTTTCTGTTTTCTAGTGGACACAATCAATTTATTATACCATAAACAACTATTTATTGTTGAAAGTTTAATGCAAAAAAAATAGTTTAAAAATATTGATATTTGTTCTATTTTTGGTACAAATATCGGGAAACAATGTGATAAAACGCCAAATTACGAGGTCTCAGCATAGTTTTTTTTTTTTTTTTTTTTATTTTTATGAGCTAATATGTAATATGGACATTGGACATACATGGTCTGAAATAAATGATTATTATTATTATAGATAATACACTATTGGGTATCAAGCGCGGAGAAAACCAGTAGTGGTGCTCACACTATTTATTATTGTAATAATCCTAATGATTATTATCACCTAGTAAAAAAGCAGGAAATAGATTTATTCTGTACTTTTCCATGATAAAAATTTTTTACCCTCTGGGCCACAATAAAATTAATGTTTTTTTAAATAATTAAGTATCCACATTACATTGTATTGCACAATAAAATTGGAAAAAGTCTCATGAAGTTATGTCGGACTAATAATAATTGGAGCAATGAACCCTACCACGGGGATTTCCACTTTGTTTGCTATTTAACCGAGTAACTCGGTTTAATTCATCATATTATATTTGAATTTAGTAAAATTTAATTTACAGTGCAAGTGCATACGTGTTACAAGTGCATTTCAGTTTTATACTTTGTGTGAAAATTGCTAAAATCGTCAAGAAATTTTTATAATTGTTATATTTATCAAAAGTGAAGAATGCCTCTATGGTGGAATAATTGGTGGAAGGGTATGCCTTTATTTTTTTAATATTAGGCTTTTACATTAAAGATATTTAGAAAACATATTTATGTTATTAAGCTGCCAGCTCTATTCCAGGCTAGGCGTGTTTACTTTCTTCGACCACGACATCACTTAATGTCAGATCGGCTGTGGTCAATCATCTAACCTGCACATGTTTTCCTCGAGAAAATTTCTGAATAATTTCTTGAGGAACTTTTTCATGTCTGTGCGTAATCGGGGCGGGTAGTACCTACCTACTACCTAAGTACGAATACGCAACATCCTAGATACTTAAATCTAGCTGGTTAAGTTTTTTTATTTCGTTAAAATTTAAGAAGTTGAATTGTCGAAAATAACTTTCCAAATTTAATGTAAATCAGTTTAGGAAATCGTTAAAAGCAAATTAATATCTACAGACATACTTTCTTATTTATAAAATAAGTATAATATAAATTGTTTATTATATACTCAATGTTTTAGGGGCCTTGAGTGCGTTATAGGTACTAACTCTGACACTAGAGCTGAACATTTAGCCTATATGCAATTAAAATATTCGAATTCCTTTATGTTTCAATTCGAATATAAGTAACTTAGTGATACATTTAAAAAAGTTTTTAGTTGTTTGTTCCGTTTATATTTTGTAGGTGCCTACATAAGTGCAGAGCCTAGACAAAGTTATTCGGTATACCTACGATAAAGCTAAAAATGGGCGGAATTTACATAAACTGCCCACGTAACATATCGACAGCTTATGTCAATCCAGTTCATTTTTAGGGTTCCGTACCCAAAGGGTAAAACGGCCCTATTACTAAGACTCCACTGTCCGTCCGTCTATCCGTCTGTCACCAGGCTGTATCTCATGAACCGTGGTAGACAGTTTAAATTTTCACAGATGATGTATTTCTGTTGCCGCTATAACAATAAATGCTAAAAACAGAATAAGATAAATATTTAAGGTGGGTCCTATACAAAAAACGCGATTTTTTTGCCGTTTTTATAGACAATGGTACGGAACCTTTCGTGCGTGAGCCCGACTCGCACAAGGATGGTTTTTTAAAATTACATTAGCGTTATCGTTAATCGAATGTTACTTTGTCTAGGCCCTCAAAGCTTGGTTGCTTATCCTTTTTGCCTAAACCCGTGAAGTAGGAATTCTGCGAACTGACGGATTATTTATAAAACAATGTTATTTGACGCTACACGGATTCGCATACTTACACGACCAGTCGTTTCCATTTGGCTATTTCTGCGCCAGGCGTGGCGGCGGCGGTATAGGCCAAATATGATCTATGTATATACGACTAACCATTAGAGTGTATCTTATTATTATTCTTATATATCAAAATCAAGTTTTTGTAAAGTGTCCTAATTTCGGTCAAATGCGAGTCGCGTACAATAAGTTCCGTATCAGAAATCAAAAACGAAATTGTTGTTATCGAAGAAGTTGAAAACATATTGGCAAACTTTTTTACCGTGATTACTTAGTCATAGAAAATTGATTGATTGATTAAAAATAATTTAATTTGGTATTTATAGATAGCTTGATAAAGTTAAAAGGTTTAAAAAAATATTGTAAAATAACTGTTTTATTCTCATAATTCCATGATATTTTTCTAACCGGTTCAAAAAGACGACCTTATTTTTGCAGAAACTTTTTTTTTAAATAGACGTCATCCCTCGTACTTTTCGAATAGCTGTCTGTACTCGTGTAGGTTGGTAGGTACGAGAAAAAGATTTAGGTAAATTTGTATCTCTATATGAAAAATTAAACGATAGTGGAAACGTTATACTGTAATTATGACAGTAAGTACCTATTCTTGGTCATAGCTTAACTTAACTTAAAATAAGGACAAGAAAAAAACTTTTCTGTTATGTAGGTTATTGGGTCAAATGTATCACTAAGTAACGCAACGTAAATGGTGAATTCTTTAAACCACAACGCTGACTCTTTTCATTCAAGGAATATTACCTTGTCCCCGTAATAATTACATTCCCTGAATTTATTCATTGATTTAAGGGAAAAGAATGTCACTAGTCATGGTTTCAAGGTATTTTAAGACATATGTTGAGGATAATAGACTCTATTTAAAAGCAATTGAGTAGGTAATCTCGTGGCAAAGTTTATATAGTAGTACGGTTTATCCGCGCTGACAGTGATGTCACACGTAGTAAATTAACATAATCGTGTGTAACTTTATTTTATCAGTTTGTTTACTATCCGCGACATGGCTATTTGATAAATATACAAACACAGCGGCAGATTTTTTAAAACATCAAGGCAAGATTTCTATTGGGCTCTACTATTAAGTGGAAAGCAATGCCTGATCATTTTAAATTTATTTCGCATAATAGTTTATTAATTTAACTAATTGAAATATGGAGTATAATAATAAGGAACGCATAACAGAACTTATTTCAATTATAAGTTCATTATGGTTGTATAGTACTTTTGTCCCCATTATAATAGAGCCACTTAAAAAAAAATAGGAAGATCACATAAAAAGGATGTAAGTATATACGATGTAAGTGTATGCGAAATAAAACTAGTATTTAATGATTTAAATTATTATGGTCGCACTATATTATCCTTAGGTATATGTATATTTGGAAGTAATGCGACTGATTCTTAGCACAGGCACAGGCGAAAGGAGAGTAAGAGAGAAAACTAAGATGTCGGTTGACAGTTCAAATAAATTAATCCACTTTTAAGATAATTTAATGTATAATTCATCAATAAGTATGTAATTGTGTCTTAAGGGATATAGAAAATCCTAACTAACAACTGAAAGAATAGAAAAGAATAGAATTGGGCAAAATAGGAGGTCGAATGTAGTGAAAGTATCATGTCGTAATTTATTTTTCGTGCTATATTATTATCTTTAGTACTAAGTAATAGGTGACGTTAAAAGTAAAATTCAAAACGCGACGTTTTCAAACCAACTGGAAAATATTGTAAACAACATAATGTTGTAATGTTGTAATGTTGTTGTATATTGGGAAATTGTTGTTTTTGCCATTTTGAAGGAAGATAAGTCGCCCATCAAGATTAGTCGAGCCGGTTAGGGAATGTGACTGGCACAGACAGATAGAACCTGATCACACCTGATAAAAAATATTATTTCTCTTGTACAGTCGAAAGACGTGAATACATGCACACTGAAACTCTTTTATATGGACATTGGACGGGTTTTGCCTGACATGTACGTAAATAAAATGTGTACTTTCCAAGCTTCCCGTGTACCTACTACTGAGACGTCAACGTCAAAGCATCACTCATATATTATGAGTAGTCTGAAATGAATCACGGTTTACAGAATCGAACGCAGGTTCGTTATGACCCCATATTCAAAACTGATAAAGGGTCACGTATGGCCGCTGGGAAGGTAGCTAAGATGTGTCGAGGATGTATGTATCAGACAAACCTATAGCGCGGTACCGAACGCACGCGCCGAAGCCATCAGCGAAAACATTTTAAAGATTGTTTACGGCAAGATACTAAAGAAACGATTAATTTCGAATATAGCTAATTGTTTACACTGTGGTTATTAACGCTTGTTAATTCAGGAGCGGCTCTGATCTAATCGGGTTTTATGTAGAGTTATAAAGTGTGATAATTGTACGCGAGTGGTTTTCGGATTTTGAAGTTTGGAGTAGTTTGTCGATGACTGTTGATTGGAGCAGTTGATTAATGTTAGAGCCATGGGTTCTGTGAAGAGTAAGTTGTCAAGTTGGTGTCCATCTCGATGCTGCCAGTGCATAGGCAGAGCCGAGTCCTACGATCTCAAGGAGCTGCCACGACCTCCGCAACTCTGCAATTCCAACGGTAGGTCAAGGTTACCTTCAAGATAAAATGTGCCTTAAGTCGATAAGTGATGTCATGGGTCAAAAATTCTCGATTAAATTGTAAAAATTATTCTATCAAATTGCCTCATGCAAAGTGGTAATGAATTAATTTGTTCTTTTTTGGGTATTATAATAAAGCCAAGGATCTCACGTCTTTCAAACTTAGGTAGAATGCATTTTCAAATTATCTTTCGAAATTCGATATCAGCAAATAACAGAAGTTTAAAAGTTATTCAAAGCTAACCTACTTAATCATGAAAAAATCTGGAGTACAATCCTAATTTACGATTCTCCAAAGACAGAAAGTTGCGCAAGGTGGAGACCAACTATAAGCCTAGCGTAGGTAAATGTCGTAAATAATCTTCTTTTATACTTTGAGTTGTTTTTGAAGTGGTTTATAAATAACAGGTGTGGTTGGATGAGCAGCTGTGCAATATCGGCCGTGATACGTGATACTGGCCCGGTTTGTTTTGTAGTTAACACCTCACGCACAACCAAAAGTCCCTCGAAGGCTTATGTGACGCTACTGTTTGCATACTGGCTGTTACCTTGCATACTTTACTGTACTTAATCGAATGAAGTATTTTGAGTAAATTCATCAAGATTATAAACGGAAAATGGGAAAAATATAAATGAAGGGGAAAAATGTAGCCCGAACATATTAACGAATCAACTCAGTGGAACAGAGTAATACAAACATATAGGTATAGACTAACGATATAAATATAAAACTCAGGACATAGACTGCTAAAAACAAAACCTTATTAGCTTTTAACAAAAACAAATGAATTGCTTAGACCGATAAACTTCTAGAGAAAATTCAAATAGGTTAGTTAGAAAAAAAAAATTGTGCACATTCAAACATAAATATCTCCAAACAATTTACAAGCTAATAGTGGTATAGTAAAGGAAAATATTGTGCAAAGCAAGTTGGTTTCTCTATAGATATATCAACAGCTGAGTAAAGGCAACTAACTTTACGTCACCTCGTCATATATTATTTATTATTTCTCGAGTCTAACAACCGGTAGGAGCGAGCCATTTAATAATAGCAAAGCACCCAAGTAGTAAATCGTTACTATATAGGTATACTTCTATATTTGCTTTTTATCGAAATTATAATAAAATTAACATAAACCCAAACATAATCAATAAACATGCTTGTTGAACAATGCTGAACTTTGAATAAGAGTGATTCAACTAAATTAAACTTTTATTTATAAAGATCCTGTCAGATTTATAATATTTTCTTCTAGCTTTTTAACATCAATAAATGACATCAACAATAAAATATTCTGACTTTATATTTTGTAACAATTTATATGTAGCTTGAAAACCGTATGAATATGCTACTTAACTTTGTTTAATTATCGAGTAATTTTTTGAACTGAGAAACTGCGAGTCTGCGCTAGTCTTGCTTAGTATGTCATTTCAAGGTGAACCAGCGACGGGGTCCTGCCGACATACTTTGTCGGTAAACAAAAAGCTCTGAGATAACAGTAATCAGAGGAATGTGATATTTACTAAGTACGCAGCTTCAGGCGTATGCCAGAAGCTGTGCGGTAAGGCGCGAAGCCGACCTTCGAAACGCAAAATGCCACAAAGATACATCCATACAAAAACGATATTGATTTATCAAGCAGTCTCAAGATAAAAGCTTTTAGTGTTACCACGTATGGCGTACGCGCTTATTAGACCACTGCTTAGCCTAAGACTTAGGCATCTGGCAAGGTTTCTAATAAGCGCGTACGCCATGTTTATGGTCATAACGGTTTCGTAATAACTTCAACAAAATGTTACATTTTAATGCGAAAAAATATGTATGCAAATTGATTGTATTTCTGTAGGAACTGTTGTTTTCGAAACATCATTACCATTATCATAATGATGATAATGATGATTTTAGACTATACTGTATAGAAATAAGCTGTCACACACCGTAACACTCCATTCAGTTCTTAGCAATAAAGCGAACTTCCTTGAAATTTAATGTTGGTTCTGTTGGGTTTTGTTCAGATGACGTACTTCTGCTTAAGTTGTTGCAGAATTTATATTGCAGTATTATTGTCAGCTGTATAATAAATTAAATATTTTATTTTTACTGTGATAATAAATCTAGTGCAAAAACATAATGATTTAATAGGTCCTACTATAATATTATCATACTGTATATGATACAATTTTGAATAAAAAATAACCTACTGTTTAACAAAGACGTTGTCGAGATTGCTGTTGTGCGATAGGGTGGTCATGGCAGAATCGTTGGAAGATCTCAGCACAATGCTCGAAGACCTCAATTGAGTTTCCCAACGGGTGGGTCTTAAAATGAACATGGACAAGACGAAGGTAATGTTGAATGCCCGTGTTGTGCCCACCCCAGTATCAGTTGGGAACTCGGTTCTCGAAGTTGTTGACACATACATTTACCTAGGACAAGCAGTCCAATTAGGTAGGTCCAACTTTGAGAAAGAGGTCAGTCGTCGAATCCAACTCGGCTGGGCAGCGTTCGGAAAACTGCGCGACGTCTTCTCGTCCGAATTACCTCAGTGCCTCAAGTCGAAAGTCTTCGACCAATGTGTGTTACCAGTGATGACTTATGGCGCTGAAACGTGGTCTCTGACTGTGTGCCTTCTTGGTAAGCTCAAAGTAGCACAACGCGCTATGGAGAGGGCTATGCTCGGAGTTTCCCTACGAGATCGAATCAGGAATGAGGAGATCCGTAGACGAACCAAAGTTACCGACATAGCCCAACGGATTAGCAAGTTGAAGTGGCAGTGGGCAGGGCACATAGCACGCAGAACTGATGGCCGATGGGGCTGCAAAGTTCTGGAGTGGAGACCACGGACCAGCAAGCGCAGCGTAGGACGTCCACCCACAAGGTGGACAGACGACCTAGTAAAGACCGCAGGAACGCGCTGGATGCGAGCCGCTTCCAACCGGTCTTTATGGAAGTCAATGGGGGAGGCCTATGTCCAGCAGTGGACGTCCTACGGCTGAAATGATGATGATGATGATGATGATAGGGACACACCCAGGTCGCTGGCAGCGTTGCCCGTTGTACAATAACTAAATTGAACTTTTGAGACAAGTGAGTGTCAGCTCTAGGATTCCCCGAAGATCTTTAAAACAATATAATACTCTTTTGTTCCCAAATCAGTTTATGAAACAGTTTTTTTTTGGAAAAGTATAATACAAAATGTTTTTTTTTGTGAATAAAAAAAACTAAAGTATTGTATACTAATTCTGTTCACAAATCTTGGAGTTATCATATTTTTTTCTTTATTTATGATGTTGATTAGAAGCAAAACAAATGCAAATTTCACGACAAAAATTCAGTAAATAGCTTGTATCGTAATTTGTGACGTAAAGTTAGGTCTCTTGACAATAGATTACAATAGTAATAATACATTCCTCACCGAGTGGTCTATAAAACCAAATGTCACAATCAGTAGTAAAATTAAGATTTACTCACGACATCTGTCCCTCATGCGATGATACTTTGAAGTGATAAATAGAAAACACACCAACTACTATTTAGTTGGTGTGTTTTCTATTTATCACTTATCACTTATCTATTGATATTTAGACAAGAAACACGTATTACTCGGAATATTTCCTAGTAACATTGTACGGGTTTACACTTAACGTTAATACCTACTATAGTAAGATGAAAAGAGGTTACAACATTAATAACAACGTGCTGCTAAATCATAATCAGTATGCTGGCAACATTTTCATGTTGAACGACGAAAATCGGCTGAAGGACTAGTATCCAGGGCTAAGAATAAATTAAAAAAAAAGAATGTCGAAAAAAAGAAATAACTGTTATTTTTGTATTTAAGCGACATCTTTCTCATGAAAATAAATGAGTGCACATACTAATGTATTTTATTAGTACCTACGCTTCGACCTTAAACTTCAGAACCTACGCTTTACCGACAGAGGAGTGTGTAGGAAAAATCGTTAAACGTTGATGATTGAGATTATTCAATGGCAATGATGTGTCTCAATACGGCAAACCTAGGCACCTACACGACTAATTATGACCAAATTGGCGTGTAGATAAAATAGGAAAATAGGACCATTAACTTTAACTAACATAGTGAATATGAATTAATTCGATGTCAAAATTACAACCTGGATAGCTCTAGACTGCTGTTGGCTTTCATAATCGGTAACACAACTCTCTAAGATTATTACGTAGTGCTTAACGATAATTATTAAGTGTAATATCACATAATAGCTACTTGCCAAAAAAAAGTATACCTATTTGTGCTTTAACTAACGTTGCCAGTTCCAATTTTTAAACGATTTCAAAAAAGGAATGAAAGAGAAATCAATGGTTCTCAATACAGAGTTGCTTTTTTACGTTTGTTATGTCAGAACTTCGTTATAACTGTTTTGTAAAATTAATATTTATTTATTCAGATTTCTCATAGACATTTCATGAAAATCGGTAAAACAGTTTGGGTTTTCAACCGAAATAAATATATAAAAAATTGTCATCCAAGTAAACAAATTCCATATTTTGCTATCCTGTGACTTTGATACTTCATCGTAAGATGATGATAAAACCAGAAAGTAGTATTGGAACTTGGTAATAAAACAGTGTAACATAACCGTGTTCGGGCTTAGTGGAACGGAATCAGTTTTGCATCATTAGAATATAATAAATTGACAATTGATTAATCAATTTGACAAACTGCATACATATTGAGCCTGAGCTACCGATGAATGGAAACATCTTGTGGAATCCATAGTATTGTGTAGGTTATTTTATAGTACTCGGCTGGCTAGCTACCACCCTAAAGTTGAAAATCTACCGCCAAACATCTAACGGTGTGTTCCGAAGAGACCGTTCTATTCCGGGCTAAGTACCATCTTTGACCACACTGCCACACCGTAAGTGAAACATTTATAGATCAATCGGTAGCAATTTGACACAGTAATGTGTGACTTCAATTAACCTCTTTAATTGTCTTAAACGATAAAAGCAACTGTATCAGAGTTGCGTACATATCGGAATCCGTAATATATAGCTTTAGCTAGCTGTTTGCGCGACGAGTAATCAAATGAAAGGAAAAGTGACTAACGGTTATTTGTATCTACCTAGTAGTGCAAAGATATTATATTGCAACGCCTACTACATATTTCAACAACAAAAGATAAATTATTCATTTGAGAATTGCTTGAGTACCTACATTTCCTAGATGACTTCATTCAATTAGTATGATTGTTTACAAGACAATTAATTTTAAATTTATAGTTGTCACAGTGTTATAGTCTTATAACATAGGTACTCATATCTTGTTTTCTGATTGATGATGCTGTTTACTCAACTTATATAGGTGTACATATATATTTAGGTTTATACCTAGAAATGTGGTTCAGATAGGTAAGTACACCATTCGTGTAAGTAGCTGATCTCCACAACACAGGGAATCCTAGTGTGGAGATCAACGTCCGTCATAATTCTCCATTCCATTACCTAATTACCTAAATACAGTACCTGCCCATCTCTTTAAAAAGTAAGATTACCCGACTGTCGATGAAGTAACGCTTTTCATGTGTATGTGTGCAATTATTTGGCATTCTCTTCATCCTGAATCGTTTGTCATTACATTCGTCTCAGTTTTAGGAGTAACATAGGGTTTATCAATTATATTTCAATTTGTCGTCCGCGAAATATTAGTTGAGGAATTATTAAAATAAAGTGATAAACATTACGCGTAATGTTTATTACGTTTATAATAATAAATATCTAATTCCAAATAAATATGTTATGTTAAAACAAAAAACTCATTTCGCGTTTTAATTAGTATTATCGTCTCGCGGTGTGTTTTGGCAGCCTCATTTGAGAGCCAGTTCCAATCAAGGCTAGGCATGTTTACCATCGTCGACCGCACCGTTACATATAACATCAGATGAGCTGTGGTAAGACAGCCAGCCTAAAAAAAAAATAACGCGGGCTAAGAACGTTTGTTTTATTTATTAATTAATTCGCTTTGCTCTGTCTACTCTATGATAATAATTGCAGAATGAGACGTATATGGTCCAACTTATATGAAGGTATCAATTAAAATACCTACTTTAACAATCACATAACCAAATAACTGTCCTGGGAATTTATTGTTAATGACGTCCCACAAAGGGCATGATTGTTTAGCTTTATTTTTTGTGATGTCACTAATACCAATTTGGACATAGATTTGACCAACTCATGAGTAATGTTTAGCTAGCCTTGGATCTGAATGAATGAAGTATGTTTCTCAGTAACTGGATGTAGCTTTTCACGTCCTATTGACATCATGACATCATCGTCAGAGCTGCAGGAGTATAGATTTGAAGCCCACGTTGGTACCTACCAACAGTTTGCGACGGCTAACCCAAGGAAACAGACGTTTGCACGAATAATTAGCGAGTTATGAACAACGAATCGAAATCGAACGAATCTAGTCATTCGACTTGTGATAAGCGCGCGATTGTGTTATGATAGAACGGACGCGGTGAAAAAATAAACATGGTTGACTATATTAAAGATTTGTGGAGGTACTACTTTGGGAAGCGCCGTAAATACATTATAGTGCCGTTTAAACCAGGTGGGTGTTATTGCGATATTATGTGTTTTCGCAGACCACAGAGTTCGATGCATAATTTCGCTAATGAGCCTTCATTTATAGCTTAATAAAAACCTATTTTAACTCAAGGTCCTATGTGGCATTGTCGAGATTCCATAGCTAGAGAGTAAAAGAGAATTGTTTATGTTTGGATGTATTTGAAAAGCTTCGTGTTCGGTATAGGTAGTTGTGGCTCTGGGTTACCATGTGTGAAGTGTTGGCTACCCGCCAATCACTCGAGCGTAAAGATTTTTGTCGATGACGATCGTATGCTGGAATCGCTATTGTCAACCGACACTAAAAAAGAGGAGGCTCTCAATTCGACTGTATGTTCGTTTTGTATATATGCTACGCGATCATTCCTCCAATTTTTTTTTTTTTAATCTTTGACAAGCTAGGCGTTTGACCACAGCTCACCTGATGTTAAGTGACAGTGTGGTCGAAGATGGAATTATGAATCGATTTTGATGATTCTTGTTTTGCTTGGTAGATCATACTTCAGAGGTGGTCCCATATAAATTTTATCAAAATTGTACTCCGAAACCTCGCTGTTTCATTGGAGCAGTGCGTTTAATTGGCCTAAGGGTTATGAACTCGGTTTTTTAAAATTGTAAATTTATATATCTATTATCTTTCTATACTTACACAAAATGTATTATAAATAGGTATATAGAGGATCAAACTTTGCATAAATATGACTCATCTGAGTCTGATATCTGAGTAAGCTAAGCTTCTTGTGAGTTAAGCTTCTTAAGGAAATATAGATTTATGATCTACCTATAGTTTGTGCCAGAAAAACCAAACTATTGTTTTATTTTTATTGTGATGTAGGATTTTCTTCACTAAGCAGAAGTTATGCGCTTCTTGTAGATTATGCATTTCAATCTACAAGAAGACAGACATAATTCTAAGGAAATTATTGGCCGTAAAATATGAAGGGAAATTTTGTCCCAAAGTAATAAGTAGACTCTGCAATCACTTCGCTCTGGACTTAATTACTTTGAATAAAAATTAAGTATTTTTCTGCTTTTTTTTATTGAGCAAAACAATATGGTTCCGTTTCAGATGTCGTCGACGGGACGCGTCAAGGAGTCCTCGCGGTGCAAGGCATCGATTTCTGCATCGAGACCAATGGCGAGAACCATCACACAAATAAATACAATCTGATGACGAGATCCGTTGACAGGTGTCTAGTAGTGAGACGCGGCCAGCCTTTTAAACTGGATATCCTCCTAAATAGACCGTTCGACGCCAATAGAGACGCTATTTCCTTCATTTTCTACGTATCAGGTATGAAGGTCATATTGGTATTGTAATTCCTCTGCACGTTTATTTCGAGATCAATATGTACATTGAGAACGGCGTGTTTATCATAAGCTACATAATTGAATGAATTATTTTGCAGATGTGGAGAAGCGTGGGCCGTCCGCTGATACGTCAGCCGCGGTGCCATTACTCGATAGAGGATCTGAGACTGTGGGGGGATGGAATGCAGTGTACGAAGGGCAGATGGACTCGCACCTAATGGTAGCTGTTACTGCTGGCGTAGATTGCATGGTAGCTGCGTGGAAGATCGACGTCGATACCAGATTAACAGGAGGCAGTTCTTTGAGTTACACACATCCGCTGCCCGTTTACGTTCTTTTTAACCCTTGGTGCTTGACTGATACTGTTTACATGCCAGGTTTGTTATTTTTTTAATGGTTGACAGGCTAGGTGTTTGATCACAGCTCACCTGATGTTAAGTGACAGTGTGGCCGAAGATGGTAAAGCACACCTAGCCTGGAATGGAACTGGCTCTCAAGTGAGGCTGCCGAAACATACCGTATGAGATGCTTGGCGGCAGATTTTCAACTTGAGGGTGGTAGCTAGCCAGCAGAGTACTAGAGAGTACCCTATCACCATGTATGCATTTGGTATCTTTATATAACTGCGGTAATAGGTATGCTTTATTTACTGAAATATATCTTGCAGGACATGATCATCGTGAAGAGTACGTCGAACAGGACGGTGGGCTTATGTTTAGAGGGGTGTACAATCGAATCAAGCCTGTGCCGTGGAATTACGCACAATATGAGAAGGATATACTCGACTGCGCTTTGTATCTAGTCAGAGAAATTGGAAAGGTGAGTGATGGAAAATTGGACGACTAATCAGGAGGTCCTGGGTTCGAATGCATGTATTGTAATAAATAGATAATTATATTCAAGAACTTCGTAAATATACAAAAAGTACCTACATAGTAATGAACTTGACAGCCCTGTTGGTTCATTGGTAGTATATCTGCTTCGAGAACTGAAGGGCGTGGGTTCGATTCCCACTCAGGATTAACATTTGTGTGACACACAACTAACTAACATAGATGTTTGTTCTGTGTCTGTGTGTACTGTATGTATTATAAGTATGTATTTACAAAAAAAAATGTATCCATGTATTCTATCAGTTATCTGACTTCCATCACACAAAATCTGCTTAGTTTGGGGCCAGATGGCGCTGTGTGTATATCCTACGATATATATATAAAAAAAAAATAACTTAGAAATGGAATAAGATATTCTAACGTTACAGCAATGGACAATTGGACAAGTCCTATTATTTTTCAAAACCTATATACCTAGCTTTGACCTATCTTCAAAATGACAGATATATCAAAAGTACGAAACTAAAGCCACTTTTGTAATTAATAAAAAACGTCAACAATTTACGTTTGACACTCAAATTTTTTAAGAAGTAGTCATATTTTTACATTGTTAAATGTGGCTCTATCTCACATGGTAGATATTAAGTCGATCGTCTGCAGTAGTAGAAGTGATTGAAACGTATTTTAGCCTTTGTATTGCATCACTCTACAAAGTCCAAGGTTTCCTTAAAATCTATGCAAACAGTCGTATTTTGGGATACCGGATAAAAGCGCAGTCATTCAAAGTTAACGTAAGTTATACAACAAGGAAATTTTGTTAATACCAGGTCAAGGGTAAAGCAAGAGGCGATCCTATACGGACATCGCGGGCGCTATCTGCCGCGATCAACGTGCAAGATGACAATGGAGTGTTGTTTGGGAACTGGGGGAAGGAACTAAGCGATTACGACGGCGGCACCCATCCTCTCAAGTGGATCGGCTCGCTGGCCATCTTACAGAAGTACTTTGAAAAGAAGAAGCCCGTAAAATACGCTCAGTGCTGGGTTTACGCGGGCGTTTTGACCACAAGTAAGTATGAAGAAACCTTCGACTCGACTAGAGGTACCTACATGAAACAATAGCAGCTAGCGTAACGTGTCTTATCTTAAAATATGTATATATACCTACATTTTTTAGATACAATGCCAATTTAAACAAATGTTTTTATACAAAGTGTTCGTAAATGGATTGACCACTTGGTAACACTAGTTATTGATAATTAACTTGACGCCCTTTTAAGGTCAACTTCTCTACATGCTTACAGCTGTAGTTTCACAAGTAATAAATGGATATATTTTGTTAATCTACAATAATTATAAAGAGTTTGTTTGTTTGTATTGAATAGGCTCCGAAACTACTGGACCGATCTGAATAATTCTTTCATCATTAGAATGCTACATTATCACTGAGTGATATCGGCTATATTTAAATGTATTGTTGATCGAGTTTGGGTTTCCCGTGCGAAGCAGGGACGGCGCGATAATTTTTCATATTTTGCGAAGTATCTTTGTCTACTTACGACGTTTTAAGAGGTTGTTAACTAGTAACCAGACTGGTTAATATTTTCTTACATATTTTTTTTATTTGTATAAACTAGTGGATGAGATTTATGTAGACTGATGCTCAACTAGGCAGTAGGTCTATGATTCCTTTTTTGTATATGTACACCGCCCTCCCTACTTGGATTAACACCAATTACCAGCATACATCTACAAGTAGGTAGACTTAGTTTTAGCCTGGCTCAGTATATCCGTAATTGCCAGTTACTTATTCTCTTAGATTATTTATTGATGAGTCTAGATACCCGACTAGATACCGCGCTATCTAAAACGAGGCGAGATTTGCGAGGATGCAAAATTTGTGGCCAAATTCTTGTTTTTGTAATATTATTTTTACCTAGTTTTACTACGCAAACTGGCATTTTACTTATAATTATGACGAAAATTAATCAAAACACTCTGCGTGCACATTGCTTGCAACGAGACTGGCGCGGGTACGCTGACTTCGGCGTAGTATTTGTTGCCTCATTTTACAAGTAAGCCGGCGGTATCTAGGCGGAGCGCGCGCAGAGACCCATCAAATAATCTAAGTTTATTCTATACTGATCATAACATTGTGGTGTTTCCAGTTTGTCGAGCACTGGGTATACCTTGTCGGCCTGTCTCCGGGTACAATGCTGCCCACGACAGTCAAGGCAGTCTTACCATAGACGTCATCAAAGACGAGAATGGAGAAACTCTGGATAGTTTTACAAATGATTCCGTATGGAATTACCATGTGTGGAATGAGGTAATGATTTTGAGTCAATTGATCTTGAGTATTCCTTTAAATAAGGATGAATCAGACGTTTTAGTAGCAGCTTTATTTTTTAAATATTTTAGGACATTACTTACAGCGCAATCTGATCCAAAACTAAGCAAAGCTTGTAGGTACTATGGAAATCAAATTTCTGATGGAATATATACATACCTAATGTTTTTTTGTCAATACATACTTATAACACATACAAGACACCCAGACACAGAACAAACATTTGTTAATCCCACAAATTGTCCTAGGTGGGAATCACCCACGCCCTACAGCTCTTAAAGCAGATATACTGCCAATGAGTCAACAGGGCTGTTTTATTTCATTGTTATTAGCAATTTAATTTTTATATTTACCTACTGTAACAAAACAATACATTCTAACAGTAGTAAGCGATAATAAGCGTGGTACAATGGTTTATCACCATAATGGTTTAATCGCATACTTTAATATATTTTTTTTTATTTTATTTAAAATAGTTTCGCGTTTGACCACACTCTGACTGATGTTAAACAGTAGTGCGGTCTAAGATGGAGCACGCTTACTTAAATTAGTTTTATTTATTTACTTCGATGTTTTGGATATGTGAGCCGTAGTATTAGTTTGTGCGTGATTAAATCCCTACGACAAACATGATTATTATCTACGTATTAATTGTTCAGGTGTGGATGGAACGTCCCGACCTGGGTGCGGAGTACGGCGGCTGGCAGGCAGTCGACGCTACTCCACAGGAGACGTCCGAGGATATGTACCGCTGCGGACCAGCTTCACTGCGCGCTGTCAGAGAGGGCGAACTTCAGCGCCCTTACGACTGCACGTATGTCTTCGCGCAAGTCAACGCTGATAAGGTAAGACACTTTGTAGACGATATGCGTATTCGTATTATTATTACAAAGGTATTCTTAACACTCTCGGACATTCTCGATTAAGTTACCTTTTAAAACAAACACCTAAATCAAAATCGGTTCAGCCGTTTGGGAGCTACGATACAGCGACACACGGATACAAGGTTACAGGTATTACATAATATTATTGTACATATTATTAAAAGTGATGACAATTCCGCCACGAAGTTATAATCAATTTTATTTTCAGGTGCTTTGGAAATATTCTGGAGAGATTCAACCATTGAAGTTCTTGGCACGTGATACGACATCAATCGGTCAATTCATTTCAACCAAAGCTATTGGAAAAATGGAGCGAGAAGTAAGTGAAATGACCATTTCAGAAAACAATGTCATTTCACATTAGCGTGAAAGGAAACATGAATATAAATGTTTTACAAAAAAAAACTATAAACTGCAGAGCGTGTTGATTCCATTTGTATTTGTATGCTAGCGACCCGCCATGGCTTCGCACGGGTGCAATGTAGATAGGTATTGATGTGATTAGTTGGTTAGTTTATATGTATGTATTATGAATCTTTTCTCTTGAATCATTCATCTATTGATGGAAACCGCATTAAAGTCTGTTGCATAGTTTAAAAGATCTACGCGTATAGACGGCGGGAATCGACTTTGATTTATACTATGTAGAGAAGAGAAGTACTAGGTATATGTAACTCAACATTTAGTCTTCTAATAGGTTTCTTAGAGGTAAGCTTCATTCTAAACCGCTTTAATGCTTGACATCAAACAAAGGGCAATATTTTTTTTTTATACATAATAGGTTCGCGTTTTTTGTTTTTTTTTTTTTAATGGTTGACAGGCTTATTGTTTGACCACAGCTCACCTGATGTTAAGTGAAGGTGTGGTCGAAGATGGTAAAGCACACCTAGCCTGGAATGGAACTGGCTCTACGTTTGACTACACCCTGCCTGATGTTAAGCAGGATGCAGTCCAAGATGAAGCACGCTTACCTAGAAAAAAACCTGTTTACTCTAGATTTGAAGACACCCAAATTGTACTTCACGGGAAAAACAGACGCCGGCAGAGAGTTCCACATCCTCGCTGTGCGTATGAAGAATGTGGAATCGAAGCGCTAATTAGAAATAAAATACAATATAATACAAATTTAGATAAATCAATATTTTCTTTCAGGATATCACAAATGATTACAAATACCCGGAAAAGACGCAACAAGAGCGTGAAACCATGGAGAAAGCTTTACGCAAATCAGAGAGCATATTCGCCCGGTACTACTTGAACGACGCCTTTAACGATGTTCAATTTGATTTCGAACTCCGGGATGACATCAAGATCGGTCAAGACTTCTCTGTGGTAAGGACTATTTGCTAGAATATATTTGGTAGATCATAGGTATTGATTTTCCAAGAAGATACAAGGCTGAAAAATCATATTAAAAGTGTCAAAGAAGGTCGATAACGTGTTTATGATGCCCCTGGTGTTGCAGTTGAGATTGGGAATTGTGATTGCTTAGCATCAGAAAGCATGCAAAATAACTCGGTAAAATTTAGATGGAAGACGTGGTGAAGTGATTACTAAAAAACGTGAAAGAGAGATCAAAGTATGATGTAACAGATGAATATAGTTATTATTCATCTCAATTAACACTGATAAGAGTAAAAAAGCGTTGCAAAACTTCCGTTTGATAAAAATATCTCACATATCACTCTAAGAGGATTTCTAGTACAGGGGCAACCCCTTATCGGACATCCAAGAAGTTACCAGTTGCAAAAAAAATGTTTCATTCAATCCATTTATAAATAAACTAGCTGCGCCCCGCGATGTTACCTGCTATATGTTTTCGGGATAAAAAGTAGCCTATGTGCTAGTCCAGGGCCTCAGCAACCTCCATACCAAATTTCATCCAAATCCGATAAGTAGTTTTTGTGTGAAAGAGTAACAAATATCCATCCATACATCCATCCAAACTTTGACATTTATAATCTTAGTGGGATGAATAATTCCAGGTGGTGCACATAAAGAACCGTTCATCGGTTGAAGCTCATCACGTGAAGGGGGTGCTGCGAGTGGACGCCGTCACATACACGGGCAAGACTGGAGACAGCGTCAAGCGGACCGAGTTCGACCTGACCATGCAACCGGAGAGCAAGGAACAGGTTTCCTTGCTCGTCACCTTCGACGATTATTACAAGAGGCTGGTGGATCAGGTGAGGTTTCAGCTTTAATTACTCTGTAGACAAATTCGAATCTATTTTAGCGTAGGTGCGTGTTCCTGAGGTGTGAGTATGAGTGTGTTGTTGAGGTGTGTGTGTATTAATAAATTATTTGTATTCATGATTATATATACAATTATATACATACAACATAAATCAGGTGAACTGTTTTTTATGGTTGACAGGCTAGATGTTTGACCACAGCTCACCTGAAGTCTGATGACTTCAGAACCTGACCTGTCAAACATAAAAAAAGGTCGTAAGTTTCTTGTAGGCATACGTGGTCTATCGGTGGCATTATCATTTTTGACCACGTAAATAAACATCAGGTGCGCTGTGGTCATACAAATAGCTTGTGCAACATAAACGTGTTTGTGGTGCTAAAACGATAAATAACTTCTTTTTCAGGCCTCTTTCAACATCGCATGCCTGGCATCAATAGTTGAAACACAATTCGATTACTTCGCGCAAGACGACTTCAGAGTTCGGAACCCTGATATTAAGATCGCTATCGAAGGCAAACCTAAGTCTCGACAGGAAGTTAATGTAACTGTACAAGTAGAGAACCCTCTGCCTATACCATTGAAGAATGGAAAATTCTATATACAAGGACCAGGGTTGGAGAAGCAGCTAAAGATAGAACTTAGTGAGGTATGTTATTTTTAATTCTTGAACAAGTAGAGTTTGACCAGTTTTATAAATCAGTTTTTAGTGAAAGGTGTTGTAGAAAATAACCAAAAGCTTATCCTTATCCTGAACAATACTATTAGCGCCATCTCGTATGTTATCGTTGTACTAATTGACGAAACGCAAAATCACGTCTGCTTGCACCTGTAAAATAAATTATAGCAATACAAGTAAAATTTTTAGACTTATTGCCCGACTAGTCTTAGAATCAGGCTAGAATAACGTAAGCATTAATATTAACAATTTGTTCTTCTTCTTCTTCTTAGTCGTCATCTTCATTGCTGAAGGTCGTGTCTAGTGTTTATTTATTTGTTTTAACAATTTGTTACTGAATCATTAATAATTTTTCAGAATGTTGCACCCGGTGCCTTGGCTAAAGCCGAATTCAAGCTGACGCCTCCATGGGCAGGGCGGCACCAGATCTCGGCCAAATTCAGTTCCAAGGAGATGAAAGATGTCGACGGGTTCCTAGCCTTTATGGTGGCGCCACCAGATTCTAATGGATACTCGTCGGACACTATTGAAACAAGACAGATGTAGATTTATTCGCAAGGATATTTTATATTCGGATCTGAGAAGATTTACTCTATCAGAGTAAATTTCGTTACTTGTCATTATTACCTGACCGTACCTACTCGTGCATTATCTATAATATTTCGAAACCAAATAAGGACGAAGACAGCAGCTTGAGTTTGTATTATAAATATTAACTATTTTAATAATCATTTAAAACTATTTTGAATATTTCGATTACTCTCCTTTATAGTGTAACTTTATTATGTATAGTAACTTTACTATTTATTTATATTTCCTAGTTATGTAAGGTCTCATCAATCTTTCATTTATTTATTGACACAAAAAGAAACCAATTGGGTAAGTATAAATAAATTAGTTCATAAATAAGAACAAAATTATAGATATTAAGTAAATACTCTTTAATTAAGAAGATCTAAGCTAAAACAATAAACTAATTTTAAGATAAACTGGTATTTTCGTTTTAGTCACCTCTTAAGATTAAAGGTGTATGTAATAACCAAATTAAGTACATAATTATCATTAATAATAGATACCATTAAATTAAATCGGGTACTTCAGGATTATCCACAAAATCTGGCGGTGGTTGTTTAACCCCAATATTCATTCTAGGATCAACATAATCAGGAAGCGATTTCGCTGTACACATCTTTGACAAATCTAGTACAGTATCAGATGGCCCAATTTCTAAATATTCTCTTGTAGATTGCCCCCCGTGACAATCTTTAACGTGATGTTCACTGATTAGTTGAGCTTTTTGTTTCGCTTTGCTCTTCGTTAGAAGCGTAGGTTTGTTGATCACAAGGTTCGCCTTTGGCATTGTCACGACTAAGCGGCCGGTGGCTTGGGATCGTGTAGCAGTTGAGTTAGTGGTGTCGACCTCCTCCGGTAGATGGAGCTGAAATATTTTTCCTTTCACCATCACCCTCACGTAGTTTGGCTCTACATCAATGTTGACTAAACTCGTATCTAAATGTTTGTACACAGCCAAATCAAGGACAAAACAAGTAGGATCTGTGTCATTGAACAAAAAGTTAATTTTAGCTTGATTAATATTAAATGGCCTACCATCGGGTGCGAAGAATTTGTACTGCCGTTTTTCTTCTTTCTTTTCTGGAGTCTCGAAGCTTTTTAGCTTAAACTGTCTCATTTTTTCTATTTCGAGACGAACTTCAGGAGCATGTTCGCATTTTTCAGCCCAAAATTTTTTGTTTCTTTCGTCTGTATCCATGTCTTTGTATTCATTTTCCCATTTATCGTGAATTTCGCGTTCTAATCGTGTTTTTTGTTTACGTCGTTTGTGCTTATAGTCTTCTTGTTCAAAAAGAATATCCGAACGAATAATTTTAAGGTTTTGTAAGCCTTTGATACGATCAGAACGTTCAATATCTCTGCCATCCAAAGTAACAAGTTGAGGTAGAGTACCGATAACAAAATCGCTGTAGTTATCATAATCCATGCAAGGGTTTCCGGTTAAATAAAGGTGTTGCAAGTTATAGTTATCAACAAGAGATTCAACACTTACAATTTCACCAATAAAATTTAATGTTAGATCAAGTTTTTCAAGTGATTCACATCTTTCTAAGTTCTCTATGACTTCTATATTATTTAGTGCTAAATTAAGGTAGGTTAGATTCTTCAGCTTATTGAGATTTTCAATTTTCGATATGAGATTGCTTTGCATGAGCAGTATTTTTAGTTTAGGGCACCAGTCTTGAAGATATTCGATTTTCTCGATGTTTTCTTGATGGAGTGATATTTCTTCTAACGGAGCCAGTTGTCGTTCATGGTGCTCAGCTCTTTTGCGTACCAATTCTACAGTTATTTGCACCATTCTGTACTATTATAGGAGAGAAGTTAAAAGTTACAATTTCTACATGACATGTAAATTGTCATCGATTTAACGCCTAGTTAGCAACCGTTGCCAAGGAATAATTCTTGTTGTTGTTTGCTATGAAGATTGTAAAAAAGAAATGAATTCCTATTTTCTATCTTCAACGATTATTATAAATACATACAAATATTAATATTGTTACCTAGCCAAGCCTAAAGCCTATAAAAGCTCTGTATCTAATTTAAATTTTAGGTACAATTAACTCATGTGTCATTGTTGTTCATGTTCTTGTTTCAAACTCTTACATGTATAGCTTATACTTTGGATAAACCATGTGGTGTCATTTCATCATTGGAACCGTGGGACACAGCTAGTTCAGTAAAAATCTCTCAGTGCTGCTTATGTTAGCTACTACCACTTGTGCAAGTGAGTTGCTTTACTAATAGGTACTTACATTAGGTAAGTGGAGGATCGTTCCGATGATACTACATCGTGCATCGTATGAGCATTAACAACGAGCTTATCTCGCCCACACCGGAGATCCACGACGCAGCACGGAGACCGAAGGGCATTTGTAGAATCTACAAGATCCAAATGGTTATCTTTCCATCTCGGCGGTCGGTAATCCGTCATTTAACATTCCAGCGGTGGCAGCGCGACCGCTCAACTCAACCGTAGTAAATTAATATCGCTGTGATATACAGGGTATTAAAATATTTTAAACGACGCCATTTATAATATGACATTCAGATATCGAGTCGTAACAGGCGAACATATATTATTCCGAGAAACTGCCAAAAGACAATGAGGATGAAGGATTACTATCATCAAAGGTGCGTTTTATTATTGTTGTTTGAGATTCGTGTAAAAAACGAAGATGTGGGAAAAAAACAAGAGATGTAGAGATGAAATAAGGCATGACAGAGGGAAAGACGGTGTTATTAGTGAGGCAGGGTACGGCGCCCCGCGGTCTGTGTGTGCTTAGGGGGCGCAGCGGGGCGCCAGCGAGCGCGGCGACGGGCCCACTTATTGAAAGCACAGCATTTAACATTTTGTTGTTAAAACACACACGGAACCCTGAGTGGTCTAGTTCGTTATTGAATTTTGAGAATGTGCTAATGACGAGATATCTTTCAAAT
Organism: Biston betularia; assembly: GCA_905404145.2. Classification (NCBI taxonomy): domain Eukaryota; kingdom Metazoa; phylum Arthropoda; class Insecta; order Lepidoptera; family Geometridae; genus Biston; species Biston betularia. Next base: position 5,448,957 of record FR989863.1, read on the forward strand.
TTTGTTTGCCTAGTTTTGTGATGTTTCCATAAGTGGTTTTTATTTTAATTACTGAATTGTGGGTGTGCAATGAGCCTGTTTATGATCTAGCCTGATATTCATTGTATAAACCAAAATGGGTCCAAAATAGGTGTTTAGGATAAGTATAGTGTGTAATTGTAAGATAAAATAAATAAATAAATAAATATCGTAGGACTATACACACAGCGCCATCTGGCCTCAAACTAAGCAGAGCTTGTGCGATGGAAGTCAGATAACTGATAGAATACATACATACTTTTTTTTTTTTTTTTTTGTAAATACATACTTATAATACATACAGTACACCCAGACACAGAACAAACATTTGTTTATTCACTAAATGTTTGCCCTGAGTGAATCGAACCCACGCCCTACAGCTCTCAAGCTGTAGGGCGTTGCTTTCTTCACTCCAAAACATGTATTATAACACTTAGCTATTATAGTTTTACTTAGTAAGTATACTGTATATATAGTATACTAAATCATACGCATGTACACCAAATGATCTCATTAGATATCATTAGATTACGCAGTAGAAAAAACTTAAGTAACTACCTACCGACAAGCAAGATTTGTATTCCTTTATTCCCACATAAATATTATATGACTCGCAAATTCGACATTTAATCCTTTTATCTGATGTTGTAAAACAAGTCTGCGAAATTCTTGTTAATTGTTTTATACATGAAAGATTTGAGCAAAAAACCCGGCCTTATCAAGATTTCTCTTGACTTTAATCCTCATTATAGCTCAAAAACAGGTAGCTGGTTTGACGTAGAGTCTGCAAATATTTCGCGGTCCGTCGACCACCGTCGTCCAGAGAGCTGGAATGGAGTCATTTGAGACGCATGTGTCAGTCCCAGTCAAAACAACCGTCATCACCCCGACACCAGATTTATACAAAAAGAATTAGGTAATACCATCCTCGATAATGCAGATCTTTACCTCGTTATCGTGTTAAACTATTTTTGAGTGCCGTGTCTTTATTACTACTGTAGACAATACCAAAAACACAAAAAATTTCAAATAATTATGCTATCGAACGAGCGATGTGAATAAATTGAATGAGTGATTGCGAATAACATTAAAAAAAATTACTAGCTGCGCCCAGCGGCGTTACCGGTGTCAAAATTATAAGTATAATAACCCACTTTCGGCGTAGCATACCTAAAACTTATAGCCCTGTATATCTCAACACAGCTTACAACAGGTTACTTTCCTTCATTTAACCAATCACAGGTAAAAAAAAAACTCTTTTTTAAAGGCTAGGTGCTTGACTACAACTCAGCTGATATTAAGTGATAATGTGGACTGTACATACCTACTCAGGAATGGGTACTTGCTCTCAAGTAAGTCTGCCTTAGCAAGCGGCAGATTTAACTAGAGGCTGGTAGATAGACGAGTACTGGATAGTACTCTAACACCACGATATGGTTTCTTCATCATGTTATCCTTCACTGACAGCTCAAGCTCTTTGTTGGGATTCGAACTTACGATTTCTGGCGGGTGATACGACCACGGTAATCACTGAGCTATATCAATGCTACCAAACTCGTAGCTCTTTCATGTTGGTGTACCTATAGGGTTCTTTGGTTCGCACGCTCTGTTGATATTGTTATCTAGCGCTTAATTGGAGAGATTAGATTACGTAATTAAGTATGAACTGTCTGTACTCCGCTAGTGTGAAGTAATTGATAAGCTTCCTTCGTTTACATAAATTTGTGACTAAAATGTATCATCGTAGATAGTAGAAATATTTTACGCCTGTAATAATCATAAGTTACGTTGGTAAGTGTTTAATTAATTTCAATTTGGAAATTTTAAATAACTCAGAGAAAGTATTCGATGGTTTAATTTTTGTTAGGTTTTTTGCCTTGTTTAGTATTTTACATTGAAATTCCTTTTTACTATGGAAACGATCGTGATTTTGATTTATGTATTAATTAATAAAAAAATGAATGTAATAATGAATCGTTGATTTGCATATGAACATATTATTTTATGTGTAGAAAAATAATAAATTTGCCACCGACATGGTTGACAAAGGACGAAATAAATAATTGATGTTGGGGCACGTGTTGTCATGCAAATAAAGCTTATGACTTTGACATTTTAGTTTTTCTTTTATTTCGCTCTCGAAAGGACAAAGAACCTTTGGGTGTCCCCGGTGTCTATAATATATGATTCCTAGCGATATAGGTGAAACAAAAAAAAAAAAAACAAAGGACATGCAATCTACATTCTCGAAAAAAGTTGGATTAGGTACGTGTAGGTATGCTGATGATATGATGATTCTACTAGCATTGCCACGTTGAATAACAATGCTTATATTGCACCAAATAAATGCTAGAAACTAGAAATATGCCATAATACTTTTTGCCTGCCTTTCTGCATAACAAAGGGCATTGGGAACTGCAGAGAAACGTAACGGTATCCTCTTAGCACTTTGTCTTTGGCATCGGTCTACTTTTTGATTGTATACTTAGTGGTACCTATGGGCCACTACGAGCCATGATCTTCCCTGAGGTCAGTTAAGGAGGTCAGGGCCGAAGATGTCAGGGGCAAGCCCAGAAGTCCCGTATTAATCGGTTTTTGTGATAGACAGGAAATAACGAAATTGTAATTTAAAAATCCGGCTCCAGAGTAGTTGTGACCAGTATTATGCTGAGGTGAGCCCCTATTTTGTAACTGTTTGTCTCTATTTGTTGTTATTTTGTTTTTTTTTGTATTGTTGCAAAATAAAATTATTTTCTTTCTTTCTTTCTTTCTTAGTTAAAATACCTGTACCTGTGATATACATGAATTATAAAAAAAACAATGTATTTGTAATCTATATCTTTCATTGCATTATTATTTATTTAAATATGAAACCACGTATACTTATAGATACAGCTACGATATTATAATAAAAAAGGGCTGATTTACTGAGATATGAGTTACTAATTACTAGCCAGGAATTTATCGGCGTGTATAAGAGTTATTAAAATTGTAGAGACAACTCTATCGACAGCTTGCACAAGCGACGCACGAAATTGAGATCAGTGTAACTTTATAGAATAATATATATGTAGATGATTGTTTTTGTACGCAGTAATCCAACGTTGCTCTGAGCAGGCAAGCAGCGGTAACCGGCGCTGAGGCCAGCATGGCCAGCGTGGTCCGACCGCGTGCAGCGGACCGTACGCTGCAATCTAGCGGCGGCATCTCTCGCAATCAACGATTCGTTCCGGTGTGAAGTGGTGCAGGGGACGGGGCACTGGACCATTCTCACGTAAATAATTACCGGCGACTCTCAAATTACAAGGCGCCGCGGCCTGCCGATACATATTCATCATATGTTCGCGCCGCGCGTGACAGCTTCCTCAAGCCTCGCGCTCGCTGATCTACTCGCCGAGAACGCGAACAAAAAATCCACTCGCCTCATTTCAGTCAATTACGTACGATGGATGTTATTACTGGACATTAAATTAGCGTAAACGAAGTTCCCCTAATTTCTTGGTGGTGTATTTTTTCTTTCACATGTCTTTAAATCTTTCTTTATTCATTCTAATAGGAGTAGGTATACATTTTCTTCGTTTTGAAATTATGTTTTAGGTACAAAATTATAATAATATCAGTGTCGGATGAAGTTGTTACAAATTGTTATAATGGATTTTTAAGGTTTAGCTAGGCAATTGATATAAAACACGTAATTACTGTTGTCCGCCTGTAGTACATTAAGATAAGTTTAATAGGTATGTAGGTACAAATGAAGTCTACACACACTGACGCGGCCTGTTGTTTTGTTTTTTGGGGCCTGCTTTACTGTCAGTTTGCCACTGTCATTACAAGTCCTAGTTACACAAGGGGCAGCACAAACCGCGGCTGGACCTGTCCTAATGGGCAGCATTTTAGGTCATTTCATTATTTCATCTGGTTACTTACCTTGTTGCGAAAAATCAGTAATGTGCAGAATAAAATTTCATTAGGATAATTTGAAACTGTGTAAGGCAAGTGGCTCTAACCTCTGGATGCAGAAATTAATCTGACGGATGTCAACGTATTAGATCAGCGGCGATGAATATCTAATTAGTAATATTGCAGTTCTCTCTCCGGATGCCGGTTAAGCGATAAATTATGCACTCTGAGAGGAGTACTAATTTCGATGCCGACAAATTTTCCACAACCACGATTTTAATGCGTTTCAAATAATGTCTGTAGGCAACGTTAAATGATAAATCGTCGGCGGAACGCCCCCGAGACGAGTTCACTTCGAACGGGACGAGGTCCCTCTCCGGCTCTCACCGAAAGAAGAAGACGGAGACGTCTGTTAAAAAAGGAACGGGTCAGGCGAGACGCGATGGTGTCGAGATAATAACAGTGTAGCGACCAGCGGCCAGCTTTGAGCCTTTGAAAGCCCGCTGCCGAATATAACCATTAGCCGCAATTTGAATATTGCCTTGCGCGAAATAGTTTTCAATTTTGGCGTCGACCGCCATCGAAGGGATCGCATGAATTGAGAATGCGCATCACCGGCAGAGTGGAAAGTCAAGACGAGAAATGTGTCACAGCCGGAAGGCCGGGTCGCGTCGGGTGCGACGGGTCGACTAAAACAAACAAGTTAATTGTATTTATTCAAATGCGGTGGGGAGCCTCGACCGGCGCGGGCGGGGATGGAGTGCAGCCGTCGTCTCATGAATAGGCATGCTTGCCCGGCCTTCCTCGCTGTTTGTGCACCGTCATCCTTCTCTCAACTCTCTGGAACTTGACAGTCATATTATAATATATGCAAATCCTCTCGAACATAACATTCCTTTAAGTTGTAAGTACTATTTGTTATAAATTAAATTAGGTAATAAATAATTGCACTTTTTAATACATAGTAAACAATATTTATATTTATTATTTTCTTTAGTATTTAGATTGCTGAGGTAAGTTCTACGCGCATGTAAGGTTGACTCAACTAGAACTTAAGGAACGATATTCACACTCAGAATTAACATATTGGTCATTGTGTGAAGATCGAACGGTCCACTGGGCGGAGACCTATCTCAGAACACCGAGCTGCCCTCACAATGATAATGCTTATCCATTGTTTGGCTACGTTAAGTGTTAGACAACTTAGAATGTTTGTTTTCGGTAGTGATATTGGTATTTGACAGCCGTCGTGTTCAGAAAAGAAGAATCTGTTATGAATAGCCTTTTAAAATGTATTTACGCTGAGAAGGTTGTGTTCAAATTCTTTTGAATGTCAACAGATTTTAATATGATAATGACTGGAATCTTGAATTAGTTTGAATTATTCGGCCGATACGTTTACAGAATGCTTGAGAATCGTAAACTTCTTTGTAACTCTTGTTTCTAGCATCAGTAGCGTTTTATGACCGAACAATACGCGTTACTAAAGCATCCAAATGCGTTTTAGTTCCGCACAATAAATTCTTCTTTTACTACATCTAATTACTGTGTATGATATCGCTACCTTACGCCACGTAATCCGATTTGCAGCCACGCTCTCGTCCCCTGACAATGGAACAAGCCAAATGTTTATTTGCACAAGATATTTAGCCACTTCCCTGCCGGATTAGTGGCGGACAAAGACGAGGGGTGCACATCGGCACAGATAAAGCGGGACTAAAGTGAGTATAATGCAAGAGGCGGGGTCTCTCCCCAATGTCTCTCCAACAATAATTGTGTGATTTCAAACGGATTACAAGGAACGCTTTGCGAAAGGTGCAGTTTAGATCAGTAATCTGACTTTAATTAAAATCAAAGAGAACTGTGAGGTCAGGAGTAAGTAACAATAAGTATCCCGTAAGTTGAGAATGCCGTTAATTTTAACATCTCTTATAAAAGTTGTCTACATTAAATTTAAAATGTAGGTCCTGTAGACAATGAAGAATGTTCACTAGTTTCGATTTTTAACTTTTCTTATAGTCCATATGAAATAAAAAAAACGTGTGTAAAAATTATTTCGATATGTCACTTAGTTCCCGAGATATTGAATTTTAAACGGCGCGAGTGTCGGCCGGCCGGCGCTCGGTGCGCTGACGTCACAAGTCATACGCTCACGCGGTACGTTGCGCGCTCCGGCACGTTTCACTACGAAATAACGCAAATATTATTCGAAAATTTCGAATTTAAATACTAGAAAATCATGTGTTGTGCCAAAATGTAAAAGCACTACCACCAATGCACCGGAAAAGTTATTTTTTTTGGTTCCAATGGATACTAAAATACGTAAGAAATGGATAAAAGCTATGAAGAGGTTGGATCCATTTGGAGATAAAAGCAAAGTATATTGTTGTGAAGATCATTTTGACGTAAGTACATGACAATCTGTTATGTATACAAGTATATTTTTTATTAGATGGTAGGTATGTATGTAGTTTGCAGTAGGTTAGTATCTCTTATACCTATCTAGTTTGTATTTGGTTGGTATAAGTAGGTATCAGTGGTGGCTCGTGATTCCAAGAAATGATGGTTCAGTTACATAGAACAAACAAACGATAAAACTATAATCTTTCAAGATGTCGCATCACAGGTGCGAAACAATAAACGACTGAAATTAGGTCAAGGTCACGCAGGGCCTGCCCGGGCGCACCGAACGTCGTCACTCGGAAACATAGGCCGCCCGTGCGCCGCTCCAATTTATTCCTCATTCATTTAGTACCTACATAACATTTTCCGTTTCACGCGCGAGAACATTTCTATCTTCTAACAATAGTTTGTATGGAGAGACGTGCGCTCTTTTAAAAGCACTCCGCAAAATTTGAGTTAAACAAAAATGGATAAAGTTGTAAAACTTAAAGATGTAGTCGTTCAGTGCGTGCACGAGTGCAGTCAAAGAGCGGCCGCCGCCGCCAGCAAGAGTACCTACCTAAATATGTAGAAACTTATATGAAAAATAAGACCAGAGGTGCAAAACCTTTGGTATCAGTTTAAACGTATCTACCTAATATGTAAATAAAAAAACAACTAATTTTACGTCATCCTTTGTTTATTTTATCTACTAGCTTTCGCCCGCGGCTCCGCCGCGTCGATCCCTCGGGAACTGTATTATTTCAGGGATGAAAGCTAGCCTATGTCCTTCTCCGTGTTCTTAACAATACCAATGCTATATTTCATGAAGATCGGTTCAATATTTTTTGCGTGATAGCGTAATAAACAAACAAATAAACGAACAAACTCACTTTCGCATTTATAATATTAGTTAGGATAAGAACCTACAAGTATTAGTGTATCAATACGAGCCAAAACCTTTTGCTCCACATGCTTCAAATCATAACTTATAGTATTTATTCTTGAAAGAGGAAAGAGGTGTATGACCTGTGACGTCACACCGAAGCAGCGCCACCGCGCAGCGATTTCAAATTAACGGGATTTTTGAATGTCTATAAAATCTAAACTAATTTATATTTTGGCATGAAACAAAAACTAGTATATTTATATTCACATAGGCTTTACTGTGACAAAGATTCAAGCGATTTTGCATACCCAGTAACATTCTCCATTGATGTCTCGTTAGTCCTATAATTGCCGCTTGTCAAGTTTGAGAAGTAGAAAGTTCTTTGGTTCTATATTTTGTTATTTTATTTTGTAGCGATGATAGCTTAGTGGTAAGCGCGGTCGGTTCACACGCCGGCGTGGGTTCAAATTCCAGCAATAAGCTTGGGCTGCCGGTAAAAAAAAGCATCATGAGAGGCCACAGCATGCTGGTAGAGTATATTCTAGTTCTCGGCTGGCTAGTAAGATGTGTTTACCATCTTCGCCCATACCGTCAACTAATATCAGATGAGCTGTGGTTAAACACCTAGTCTCATCATTATCATCATCATCTCAGCTGTAGGACATCCACTGCTGGACATAGGCCACCCCCATGACTTCCATAAAGAAGCGGCCTACACCTAGTCTTTCAACCATCAAAACAAAGTTAATAACAACCATCAAGCTATATAAGAAGCCTTTGGGCGGAACATTAATTCTGACTAGGGCTGGCCACTTTGTCTATACGAACTTACTAGAAAGTACCTACTATACCACATTTCTTTAATTTCCTCAAGACTGCTTTTACAGACTTATTTTATAGCAATAAATATGCACATGTTATGACACGTATTTTGTCGTATGGTTATACCGTAGAAGACAATTTAGGTACTCGCCACTAAAAGTCGCCACTACTTTACTAAAGCATGACTGGACTTGACTGACACGGACTGTACTTGACCAAGACTGGACTTTGACTTTAACTAGGTACTAGCTAGCTAGATACGAGGCAACTTACTTAATTTTTGAAACTTGAAAATATAAAATATTTGACACTGGCAAATGCTCAAAATGCGACGCCACAACTAAAGAAAAAAAAAATTACGTCTTAGCCTCTATAACCGGAAATGAAATATCTTAAAAAGAATTTGAGTCACGACGCGTTTGTGGGCGCACAACATGACCATAAATAATGGGGATTGTTCATCCATTGAATATTCCCTAAACAACATTAGAGGAGAATGGGTAAATTGTCACTTTGTCACCAGAAAGGCTCGGCTGGAGCCCGAGTTTGCTCGCAGGGTGTTGTGGGAGACCGCAGGGGGTGGCGACGGGGGTCCGTCCACTCCTTATTTGCCCACTTTACTTTAAAATTGTCGTCTTTCCGACACTATTTTCATTAAAAAGTATGGAATTCCGCCTCGTTTAACTAAACTTTAACGCTTGGTTGGTTACGTGTAGGTTGTAAGGTATGTTGAAGGCATGCGCGGATGATAGGTACATTTTATCCTACTTTAGTCCATTCTTGGATATAGGCACTTCACGCCACTTCGATACTCCGATTTTCTTTTCCAGTACCGTGTTTTTTTAATTCTCTTGTTAACGCACCCTATCCATAACTTAATAGGTTGCCTGGAAGATATCGCTTTTAGCGATAAGGCCGCCAACTGTTCTAATAGCGTTAAGTTTATATTGTTATAATTGATGTGAATAAGAGTTATGTTTTTTTATTGATATTTTAGAGCCCAGTCTAAAATAGTCCGAAAATGCTAATGAGAACCAACACGGAATACTAGGAAAATTAATTTGTGCTGTGTTGGTTCTCATTGGAGCTGTTGACAACTATGATAATCTTGGCGTATTTAGGTCTGCGCCACGCCTGGACCCTAGAACTTGAAAGATTTTCTACCCAATTCACATTTATGTTAAGCCAAAACTTGTAAGATATTTCAAAATTTCTTTTATTCTACTCAGATCGAAATAATTAAAAATAACTGTAAGCAATGTTGACAAAACGACAGCTGTGCCGAACCGATACAAAATTCAGTTTATTATTCTATTATTTAATTTGTCGTTACATTGTGTTCGTCCTTTCGGATAATGTTTCCGTATTTACATGCGGAATCCGGACAGAAGTCAAGTTTGACAGTGTCAACATGTCAGCGTGACAATAGCCGTCGCATGTCACGGACTGTCACTCCAGGAGCATGAGAGCGGGCCCGGCCCGGGAGCGTTCCCTCGTGGGACCAACTGACAAGCAGACAAATTTGAATGTACAGAATTCTTTTCGTTTGCTGATGAACGATCGGTCCCTTGGTAGACGTGTTTAGATGAAATACATTTAGACTTGTCGACTTTTCATTTCGAATAAAGATAATTGAAATAATCATCTATAAGCAATCTGGTCTCTATGACTCTAAAGAGTAAAAATAAATAATGATTTCGAAAGAATTGAAAGCCTTACGTGTATACAAACACACATTCTTTACAAACGTTTATTATTCGTGAGTAAAAAAATGGGATTAACGTGTCCAAATATAGCATCAGAGATTAATTTACGATTTGTGTATAGTTTACGACGAAAGACAGTTATTCTCGCCCCATTTATAATATTTATTGTAAGCGATCACACCCAGGCGGTTAAGGGACAATGGGAACTGCAAACGAGCAATGTCAGTGGTTGGGACGAGTTCGCGAACGGAACGGGACGTCGCACAATGAGAGATTAATGGCGCTCTTTTTGTTATCGCTCGATGGTCTTTACGCATTTTGTAGCATCGTTTCACGGTTTATTTAGCTGTTTAAACAATAATGAGCGTAAAATAATGCACATAAGCACAATTAGTGTAAACAAAAACCCATTTTAGAGACTCGATTTTCTTTTTACAATTGAAAAAAATCAAAAGGCTTTTTTGAAAGGCACATTTCGAATCATGAGAAGTGATAAAACTAAGATTTAGAGCCAGAGAACTATTAGGCAGATAGTTAAAAATTATTAACGATGTCCCATAACGTCAAGTTGAGCCTTATAAAGCCTCATAAAATTGAAGTGTGTTGCGGTATAGGAATTCACATAAAGCGGCGTGAGCGCGGGCGGGAAGCGGGCCGGAGCCTGCGCCGCGCCGCGTTACAATGCGCGAGAGTCGGTTTTTTGGCCATTAAACGTGCGTTTTTTGTGTGTCGCGTTAACTGTCGCCTTATCATCGTGTCGAGTTGTCGACGCCTCCGCCCGGCCGCAATCAAAACACCATTCGAAGCGGTCATTAAAAATGATATAAAGTTTAATTTACAGCACTGGAGACGCGCCGGATTAACGGTTATCGGTAATGTAATGTCCACATTCACTTCCAACGTGAAAATTGTTTTCTTTGTCCAAATAAAATTAAGATTTTTATTGCTTAATGTTGCTGGCACTGCTCTCTCTTTGTACGAGTATTTGGTGTCCACTCGTATACGTAATTATTAAAAGATTTTTATGTAGGTGGTTACTGAACTTTATGCTTATTTCGTACGATTAAGAAATTAATGAAATGTTTCACTTGATCAGATAAAGAGGCTGATATTTATTACAGAAGTATTATTAATAAGTTAGTATTATATAAGTTGTGCTAAAGGCGTAATTGCTTTATCGTGAGTACCTACATTGTACTAGAGTTGCTAAATGCTTACATGACATGAATTATGGTAATAGTAGTATTATACTTGACGGTGTTTAGTTAAGACTTTCTTGATTTTTAGCATTTCCATAAAGATGGTTACATTAAGCATTTTTTTTGTATGGTTGACAGGCTAGGCGTTTGACCACAGCTCACCTGATGTTAAGTGAAGGTGTGGTCGAAGATGGTAAAGCACACCTAGCCTGGAATGGAACTGGCTCTCAAGTGAGGGGCTGCCGGAACACACCGTTAGATGCTTGGCGGCAGATCTTCAATTTGAGGGTGGTAGCTAGCCAGCCGAGTACTAGAAAGTACCCTATCACCATGCTATGGTTTCCTCACGATGTTTTCCTTCACCGGCAGCTCAAGCTTATTGTTGGGGGTTGACCCACGCCCTTCGGCATGCGAACCTACCGCGCTAACCACTGAGCTATCATCGCTACGAAAGCATGGTAAAAAGAACCTTTTAGAAATTTCATTAGGTATCTGTTTGTTAGCTCAGTAGTGGGTACGATTCCCGCCGAAGACAAACATATATGTGAGAAACTGGGTGTCACATAAATGCTTGTCTGGGTGTCTGGTTGGTTTTTTAAATGCGTCAGTTAGTTATCCGATCCTATAGTACAGGCTTTATTTAGTTTAGTCCTAGATAGCACTTAGTAAAATCTACCTATATCTTTATATTATTATATATACCTACATATATGTACAGTTGTAGAACACACATAATTCCATCTGCGTTTATCGGTTCTACACAACAACGTTTAAACTTTAAAAACATTTTTTTAAATACATATTTAGCATGTTTGTAGTCCGCCAGTGGCATTAAGTTTCGTCTTCACTATGCAGTGACCAACGAACTACCCCGCGCCACGGGTCGCGCATTGTTTATGATCCACACCACTTCTGCTGGCTACAATGATTTACGAACCGCCTGCGCCCATAAAAGCTACGACAACGCTCTAAAAGATACAAAAGACGCTAAAGAAAATGTAATATATTTTAAGTTAGAGCGAACGGATATAAAATTTGGTGAAATATATCAGTTTTAGTGTTGAGCGAGAGTGTTTGTTTATACGGCTGATTACGCACGCCTGTTCACGGGCAGCTTGACTGGCATTCATGGGCTGGCTCCGGGCTATTAGCGCAATGTTATATTGTATGGTTATTACCGTTTGGTCGCAAGTCATATGCGACCTTACTTGCAAACGTTGTTTATTTATTGATTTACCTAACTAAATATACTAAATTAATTAGAACGGTTTATACCAATAACACTAATGATAAACTTGAAATTAATTTTAGTTTAAAACTGGTTTTACGTTGCTGGGCACGATTTCCTCCGCGTAGTTCCTGTTCCCGTGGGAATACAGGGATAAAAAGTAGCCTGTGCCACCCGGGGATAGTGTAGCTTCCAAACGGTGAAAGAATTTTTGAAATCGGTCCAGTAGTTTCGGAGCCTATTCAATACAAACAAACAAACAATCAAATCTTTCCTCTTTATAATAGCATAGATAGATAGATACAGTAAACTCAGACACAGAACAAACATTTGTCATACAACACAATATTTGTCCTGTGTGGGAATGGAACTCACGCCCAGCTCTTGAAGCAGACATTCTACCAGTGAACCAACAAGGCTATCAAATAGACCGTATAGTATACTATTATGTCCTTTTACTATTTTGTATTCACAACACCTTGTACCGTATTGAAGCAATAAATATCCTAATAATAAAATTATACTACAGGTGTCATAAAATAATTATTTTAATCTAATCAATGTTTAAAAGGACTGTGTCGATTCATCAGTGATATTTATTGTCAACGTCAAGTTATAATAATTTAATGCATTGATTATTTATTGTCTTGAAAGAACGTTTTTAAGTAAGACCCCTCAAGTATATTTTGCATGGTAATTATTTTCTAGTACTCGGCTGGCTAACTACCACCCTCAACTTTATAAATCTGCCGCCAAGCTTCTAATGATGTGTTCCGACAGTCACACTTGCGAGCCAGTTTTAGTTGCTCAAAGTGGCGTAAATGCTTAGCCAAGTCTAGAAGCAGGATTTTAAATGACGTTGTCGTTATACATGAAGGTACTTGGTAATACATAGAGATATCTTTAAATAAGGTTTCAAGTCGTAATAATAAGGTTAACTTTTGGTTGGAGAGAACATCCGGAAGGTACATAAAAAGAATTATGAATAAACAATTTCATATGTTTGTTAGTTTGACGGTCGCTGTATTAGAACAAGATGCAACAACAGGGGCTCACTTGTTAATTTGGGGATTAACGTACTAAATACATAGAATCATGTGCCTATAGTGAGACAGCATACACCTCCTTGCTGTATCAAAAAAGTTAGGCTCAACAGCCCTGTAATTTCACTAGCTGCAGTACCTTTCAAACTGGAACACAGTAATGTTTACGCACTGCTGCAGCAAAATATCTGGTACTGCGGTGGTATCTACCTAAACGACCTCCTGCTAAAGATATCTACCACCAAGTAAAGTAACGCCTGAATCAATCAGTTTCTAGGAGAGCGTTTTGCTCGGCTTATTACTATTAATTAAAGAACAGTTGTGTGGCCGCTGAATTCGTAAACTGAAGAGTTATCAATGCCTATCAACTTTACAAGCGTCGAGCCTTGTTTGTACAATGCCTTTCGAAAGGACCAACCGTTCTCACGCGCCGCGCCGTGCCCCGACTTCTGTGGATGATATTAGACGAAGTGCAGTAATTGACGACTATAATCCCCTGCTTCCTGTAATAGGTACATATATACAGGGTTATAAGCTTGGGGTATATTCATCTAAAAGGCGGTCATTGTACTCGTCATTGTAAATAACTTTTACCATGGACATATCTAAAATTGTGATGTAAAAATGAGCATTTGCATAAAAAAGTTTGCTATCTCTCAACTAAATGTAAGGAGCAGCTTAGTTCTTTTCATGAAATCAGTAAAAGTTTATCATAATAATTATTTATTAGCCTATAATAACGCTCTTTCATCTGATAGCCTTGTTTACTAGTACCTTATAATATATCATATAAATATGACATATAAGTATAAAAGGTTATGTTTATATATTCTATTCATTTACTATATGAATATATTTTATTGTTTGTGTATTTTTGAAACGCGCTTACAATCCAATCTCTACTCCTGTTGGAATGACTGATAGAAAATGCTTTAACATTTTAGCCCTCCGATTTTACATATTATGTCGTTATACATGTAGTATACTAAAGTTGTGTACTAAAGAATAATAATATAAATAAAATAAGCATATGACCATGAAAATGTACAGTTTAACTCCTTAATTAATTAAGTTAACCTGATGTCATAAGTTTTACAAAATATTTGTGGTAGCTATAACACAGAATTACCTAGTAAATAGGTAAAGCTGCCAATGTAAAACCAAATTGATTTTATTTGTATATACCTACATAGAATTGGCTATGTAGGTATAAATTAAATTTAATTGAATTGTATTAATAACCATTAACTAAAAGTAGTAAAACTATTGTATAATAAAAAATATTTATTGGTCAAATGTCACCTGATCGCCGCGTCGCGGCCGACATTTGTATTTTCAGGATACCATCAGCGGAATGTTTGTGGTCGACACTCCTAGTTTACAGAAAAAAATTGGTTAAAAATATTCGTATGCAATAATCTGTGAGGATTTCTTCCAGTCGCGGCGGCCACCCACGTGGTGACCGTATTTCTTCCTGAACGAGCTAACTTCATTATTGTGGCGTGAGATACAATAGTTAAGAGCACGATTTATAAGTCTAACACGTTGACTTCTGTTTATAGCTAGCGGCGGGGCGCGGGCGCAGCGGGGGCGGGCTTACGTCTGCGCACGGATTTATGGCCAGGCTCGATAAAAGCTTAAATACTCTCAAGTGAGCGCATTGAATAGGTTTAACTCCGACTCCGAGCGAGATGGTATTGTCGCGAAGCGGCCTAAGGCGTCGGGAGCTGCGTGCGCGCGCTCTACGTACCCATGATGTCGCCTTCAGCAAACATGAATCTTCTGGTTCATATATCACCGCGTGTAAGACTCGCTTTAAAATTATTTGATTTTATATAACACTAAAAGTGGCAGTAATAATTATCATTGCTGTTTCGTGATTTGGAGAGTGCTGCAACTAGTGAAATCAGGCTGAAATGTGGCTGTTGTGATGGTGACTAATCATATCATCGAATGCCTCAAAGCATTGAGCGCCAACGCAGCAATGCCCTAGACATTCTCTTGTAGTTAAATGTTCAGGGTACCGCTGCAATGGTCATTGACAGTCATCTCTTTTCGTCCACCTTGTTAAAAATTATTAAAATAAATTTAACCAATCTCATTATTATTACAGTTTTTTTTTAAATTACAAATAGGCATGCGTTTGACCATTAACTCGCCTGATGTTAAGCGAAGATGCGGTCTATGGTGGAGCACGTTCTCCTAGAAGAAACCGATTCATTCGCTACATGAAGGCACCCAGATTGTATCTATCAGGGAAACCTATTCTGGTAACAAAACCCATTGTTTAGCGGTTCGAACAATGAAGTTTTCGCGCTCGAACCGTTTTGTTCGAGTTTTTGGAATATCGAAGATGTGGCGGTGTCCCTGCATCATCCGTGTCCTTTATCAGACTGCTGCTAGATTTAGACTATCTTTGCTTTATAATCTGATTCGATTTTATGGTAGACTCAGACTTGACCAGTGGTAGTGTTTTTACCGTTGCAATTAAATTTAACACTATTTCAGGCTTCTTAAATTTCAGAGTCCAGATATACATGCAGACTTTTCTTGGCAGGTGTGTTTCATACTATACCACAACACTGCTTAATATCGGGGTAGGTATGGAAAAACTACTTTGAATTAAAAAAAAACTACTTATTTTTAACATTAGGTAATTAGATATTCTTTTTAGATTTTTTTTGTGTCAATTTTGAAAAAGTTTTTTAGTTATTGCTTTTGTAACTAAAATAAAAAAAATAAAACATGTCAAATTATGAATATTTGAACTGCCTAATACAATTTTATCTATAATTAAGTTGCAATGCAACAATGTTAACAAATTATGTTATTCCTAATAAGACTTGAGGGTAATTTTAATTTTAGCTATCTCAATATGAACCAGAAACGGTTACAATTTTGCCTAAATTACTACAAGCGCTACGAGAACTCTACGAAAACTCGTAGCTTGTAGCACTTTCTTCCTAATTATTATTGTCGTCTATTTCTATGCTAGGGATTTAGGAAGTATTGATAGCAAACGAGGGCAGAGGGTGAGTTATTTTTGTTCCCTATGCCGTTGTAAGTATTGCGTTATCTGTGGCAGGTCGTAGGGAGCAGGGCACAGCGGAAAGTAAGTTGAAACTAATCCGGCGCGCGGGTGGGCGCAACCTGACACCGCGCGCGCAGCTTACATTTGTCATTTATAATGCGCGCGATTTGTTGCTCCTTGCCTTGCTCCTCACCTCAGCCTCTACCTTTTTATGTTCACTTATTCTTTATTCAAATATTTAAACCGACCGATGCGCGCAATATTTTTTATAGCATTTTATGACTTCAGTTTGTGGTTTATGAACAGTGATATTTTTTGTCGTGCGGTGAAATGAGATTTTTAGATGTATGTAGAAAGCTATGATTGTCAGTGAAAAGTTCACCTATTTAGCTAAGTAGATTTTTAAAATTCTATGATCTGACTATACGATTACTAGGTAAGCTGCAGTGAAGTAGTCTCATAGTTTCACTATCTTCATAAATCTAAAGCTGTGGCAGTCTTTATTTCCCGAATGTTAGCGAAACATTGTTTTTCAACCGTTAGGAATTGATTTTATCGGTCTCATCGCTGTAAAAGCTAATTTCACGGTCGACGTGTGGCGTCCGATTAGTTGTTAATTTAATTAACTTTTTATGCAACTGACAAATTTCTGTCACTTTCTAATATTGCACAACATGGGTGCCGCAAATCACTTCCTGTGTGGTCTGAAAACATGTGTGTGTGTTCCATTTTGAACAAATATTTGGTTGGCATTTCAAAGGATCAATGACGTTTTGACGGTCCATTTTTGAAATGAAAAAATGAGCGCCGAGAGCGGTTTCTACAGATTTACTATGCTCTGTGGGTATTGTGTTCCGTTTCACGCACTCTTTCATCCAGCGTTTCCTATTTTATTGGTGCGTCAATTGTGCTGATTTTAATAATGAAATATGAGTTCCGACATAGCGGCTTACAATCTGTTGTGACTGCTTTTGAAGGATTAGCATGTTTACATCGCGCAAAGTTTTTTGGAGAATATGAGCTATTAAATAAAAGTCATAAACAAATATATGCTACGTCTTTCCTTTACAACGTTCCATTAACAAACAGATAGTGAACAAAACAGATAATGCGACGCGATGTCATCAATATTGTGCAGATCTAGAGAGATAGATAGTACGATCTTTGTCCACAATCGTACACAATATTATTGAGTAATATTATTCTTTGCTGCGTGGTCTGCAGAACATCGCAAGACAATAGCTAAAAACAGACCTAGAAAAATCGGACATCACTTGACATATTGCAATCGGGTTTATGGAGCGAGTGTTTGGAACGTATTAAAAATATAAAATGCTCAAATAAGCACAATGTTAAAATAAAATTACATTTTTTCTAGTGACAACAAACGACAAGTGTTCAGCATGGGGATGCCTGATGCTATTCAAATATTCCACTAAGAAACAAATTGAAAACATTGACAGCCAACCCCAGTCATAGTATCCGAATATATTTTGGTATTGCCATACCGCGGTGCTGCACAGGCGCCATTCTGGTAAATTGAAAAACATCTGAGTGGCTCATAACGCCTCTTAATGCCTTCCAGCGAGAGTTATGGCTGTTTAAGTACGCAGTATTTTTCATATTTCGCGAATAATGCGAGTGTTCGAGAAGTTTCTGTGTTATGGATGTTTATTGAGGTGTGTTTTGTTCCCCCCAGGGCGTGTTTTTCGAAGGGAGTAATGCAATGGCGGATATTTTCACTAGACAGTAAGAAGGAGGGTTACAATTACCTACCTATGTAGGTAGTTTTAATTAGCTTCATATTACTTACTGATTGTTACAGTAAGATAATGCTTAGATACTCAAATGTGAACTCAAGTGCTAATTTATTATTGTAAACTTTGGATAAATTACCTAGAATTATAAAATGTATATACTTAGATACCTATAGTAAGTAGACTTAGATTTAAAAAAAATATTGTCACGTTTTACACTAATATTTGCCACACTTACCTACTTGAAATATTTTACTTATAGTTTCAGTAGCTAGCCATGAAGTTTTATTGTTGTTCACCAAGACAAAAAGTAGTCCAAAAATTTATTTGCGTTCCAAAATTTATAGGTAGGTACAAATTCATTAAACTGCTACTGCATTAGCAAACATTAACATACGTAAACTTTGTGTATTTTTTAATTAGTGAATAGGCTTGTATTGGACCGCCATTGCATCTGATGTTAAAGCGAAGATGCGATTACGATGGAAGCCGCTTGCATAAAAGAAACCGAATCGCTTACGAATTACGCTTATGAAATGTCTTAGGTGTTTATTTTATTGAAGCAATAGGTGTTTATTTTATTGAAGGATCACATTTGAACACTTGTTTGTAAAGACTTGTAAACTTTTCCACAGCCGCTCCGGAGGCTGCGGCAGCAAAAACTGTGCGGTCGCGGGAGGCCATGTTTCACAGTTTATTCCTATTACAGGAATGCTCGCGACACCACTGAATAGGCGTTTCGTTCTCTAATTTCGCTAAAGCCGGGTGAATTATTCAGGTCTTGTGCTCGTGTGCAGAATTGATGTGCTACTTATCATAGCTTTTGACGTGTTGCGAACAATTTGGACAATGTAAGGAAAAAGTACCTATATATCGAGTAACTTGGCTGTATTGCGTAATTCTATCGGCTTACCTACCTATATGTACCTATACCTTTTATACAGAGGGCAGTCTTTTTGACATTGTCAACGTTCTTATAGTGAGTAAGATACTGCTAAAAATGACATTTTTTTTTTTTTTTTTATGGTAGACAGGCCAGTTGTTTGACCACAGCTCACCTGATGTTAAGTGAAGGTGTGGTCGAAGATGGTAAAGCACACCTAGCCTAAAGAAAATACTAATTACTACTACTACTACTACTACTACTACTACTACTACTACTACTACTACTACTACTACTACTACTACTACTACTACTACCACTGGTGCCTACTTATAGGTAAGTAAAGAAAAAATATGGTTGCATAAGTTGCAATCTAGAGTGAATAGGTTTCTTCTAGGTAAGCGTGCTCCATCTTAGACCACACTATTGTTTAACATCAGGCAGAGTGTGGTCAAACGCGAACCTATTTTGAATACAAAAAAAAAAAAAAGTTGCATCTTGTATACAAAACTTTAATTTAATATGATAGATATAGTAGGTAGGTACTTAGTGGTGTACATACTTACTATGACAATTAATATATAAGAAAGAAAGAAGGAATAGGATAATTACTAGGTAGGTATACCTACTAATGAGGTAATTTTCAGGACACATTTTTGGTAGAAACGAGCAAAGGTACGTTGTTTTAAGAAATAATTGATCCAGGTGCATCATAAACCATGAAATAAAAGACTTAATTTTAGTGAAATATGTTAAATTTTTCTTACAATAGGTATGCATATTTAATATCTACCTATACCTAATAACTATTATGAACTTTACATAATCCTAGTATACTTAGCTGTAAATTGTGTTAAATTAAAATTCTTGATACTTGGTGCAATAAAGATAGTTTATTTTTAGCCAAGATAAGATTTACATGTTAGAACCTATATTGGATAAATGCTATGTAATAGAATACCTATGCACAGCAATTCTACAAGCTTTTCATTCTAGCGTGTGTACTAGTGTGCAGTGGCCGTGAAGAACGTAAAGAATTGACTCCGTCTCTGTCTAACTTTTTAATTTAAATGGGCGGTGCGACAGAAATGATGCGCGCGCGTTGTTACAATAAATTAGAGACGGCACAATTTGTATAATTAATAAATGGACTCAAATTATAGTTAATTTTTAAGGGACACTCATTAATAACTAAATAATGTTTGGAGTAAAACAAAAGAACTTTCTCATTCTCTAGGTACCATTTGAGTAAGCCAAATTACATGCACTTATAAGTTATTCGTACTAGGTCTCAATTTATGTTATTAAAACAATACAGTGGATTAAAATATCGATAGGTACTTGAAGTGACCACCTGGTCTATGTTAATTTATCTACTTACTTTTGAAGTTCTTAGTAATGGGCTATTTTTTACTAGGTAAATGACGGCTTAACAACTGCTAGAATAGAGAAAACAACATCAGTAATATTGTTATTGAAAAGCTTCACGAAGGAGGCAGCATGTGGGGGGGAGGCAATATCCCCGCGGCTCGGGTAGGAGTGCGATGGCCCCGCCCCGCGGCCCGCCCCGCGCGCCGCGCCGCTCCGCGCGCCAGTCCGCGCTCGGCCGCCGCGTCCGTTCAACGGGCACGACCGCGTAAACTACGATCAAAACCGTGCGGATAACTATCATCAGTGTACACTAAAAAATGCAAACTGTATCTTCGTAGTTGTGTTTGTAAATATAGAGTAATGAGAGGTAGAAGGTGCATATGTCGGTGAGATGGCGGTCCGCGGCTGATGGATGTGGAGGGCTGGTGCGGCTCGGCGAGGATGGTGGCGGAGGAGGGAAAGACGCGCGCGACTGACTTCTCCATCGCGGCCATCATGGCAAGAAGCGCCGGCGAGCCGCGCAGTCCCGCCGCCGGCGCCGCGCCGCCCGCGTCCGGACACCAACACAGCCTCCTCACCGCTGGTACAACATCGCTTCACATAATATTTAAGTAGCCGTAGGATGACCAAACTATGAAATAAAAAAAAAACTAATCGAAGAGATAGGTGACCACCCGGGTTAAAATCCACGGCTGGGTAAAATCCACTAAACCCCGTTTCAGTCCATCCACTAGGCCATTATAACGAAGGAAAACAATTTTATTTAAATTTCATTATACAGGGCGTAACAGATATCTGTAAGTATGGTATTCATTACTTATTTATATTGATGACTTAGAGTAAAATAAACATTTAAATAAATAGAAATAATATTTTTTACCGAAATAGAAAGAAAAGGGTTTATACCCAGTTCACCGGGTTATTACTTACCCAAATGAGGAGAAAGGGGGTTTAACCATTACGTACCCATCTTTACGTGGCCACGGGAAATCGGAATGCAATTTCGAGAATGTTTGTAGCTGATGTAATGGGAAAACTTCACAATTAAATTACACTGCGATAAGTCAGCTACAATGTCAAAAATTTGTTTTGCTGTTTTTCGACATATTGTACTTACTTACGAAGACGTTTTGTTGAAACCTTGGATTAATTTACGGCCGTCGGGTTAGATCCACCGCCCTATGTATAATTTATATTATTGAAAATCACGTACCTACTTATATGAAAATCTTTAGTTTGGAAATGTTAGGTATGCCGTTTGAATAATGATAAAAGAAATAGTAATTTCTTATAGCTCCCACACAATATCACTAGGTCCTTCTACTCTAGGCAGCTATCGTCGGCGTCGTTTACACAAAGATTTTTTGAAATAGCTTTTAAAATTTACATTGTGCTTGAAATTTTTAGATCGCAGTGATGAGGATTTGCATAGAAAACTATTTTACACAAGATAGATCTTTGAATAAGTATCAAATGCAAAAAAAATAATCTCTTGTGGTGTTTATGCGTGGCTTCGAGCTTCTATATCTCGAGATATTCTAACATTGTTGCTCTATGGTTAGCCGCAAACCTTTTCAAAGGAAGTTGGAAGACTAAGAAGTGCTGCAATTCAAATACCCAGATAGTTTGTAGAGTTCCACAGTGCTTAAATAACATGGTTATATTCGCATGCAATGCTAATAACAAGGAGAGCCATTTATTTTCTTTGAATATGACTAGCTACAACGTTAAAAACACAGCTTAAAGTTATATTACTCCAATTAGTATTGTGCATTTCGTTTTTGTATCACGTCGAAGTTTAGGTACTTGTTAGGTAGTACTTACCTATGTATCACAAAATAATATTAAATATTGTATGATTTTTTTAATATCGTGACCAGACTATAAAATCCTATAGAGTAATATTAGAGAGTGGCACTAAAATAGGCCTATGATGACCATGCAGATTAATTCTGTCGGTTATTTTTAATCGGCCCAATATGGTCTTTAGGCCTACATTTGGATTTAGAGATAGGTATTTACTTACATACCTACTTACTAAATCCAAATTAAGAAATAAGTTAGATTGTTAAATTTGACTGAAATACGACCCATTTACCCACGTTAAGATATTAACGATTTGTGCCTAATCAAGACAATTTTTATTATGTTAAGCTCAAAATTAAGAAATACAGTGTAAAGTTGTATGTATAGGACATGTGCTCAGGCATAACAATCCTACGAGCTTTTGCAACTAATAATGATAAGTAGAAAAGGCGGAAAAGTACCTGGGTGAAAGAATGCCGGATGCAGAAGAAAATCATGATTGCGTAACATTCGAGAATTTAAGAGAATTTCACGTGCCGCCGAACTCTTTAGCCTTGTCAGGGACATACATAAGTATATTCAATATACAGAGCTAAACGCTAACCTTCACAAGTAAGAGAAGTATTTATATGTATGACGAATAAGAAAGATAAGACATTAATTTTAACAAGTCTGACTGTACAAATAGGTATTGTCGTTTTCTTCAGTCAGGCTCGCACAGTTTTTACAAGTTTATAATAAAACGAAGTCCCCGTTTCGAAAGGGGTTTAATGGTAATTGGTGTGGTCGAGTCATGCGCAGGCGTCGGGTTGCGGGTCAGTTCGTTATTTCAGATTAATTGTGCGGAACAGAACACATTCGACACCGGCCGGCAATGCTGCCATTTTAGCGTTTTCGGCGCTCAATCTAGCGCTTTTTTGTTGAAGGTGGCGCTGCAAATTTTTTCACTTTTTTACTTTTGACGTAGCAGTATGTTTTAGTATATTTAACTGGCATGACCTACAGCTGGCTATGACGCTAGGCTGTGTTCTTTTAGTACTATAATTGCCATGTGACACTTTATAATTTATATCTAATGGTTTTTAACATTTATCAAAATTAGCTTATATGTAGATAAGTTATTTAACAAAAATTGTAAAACTTCGCTCATAAACAATCTATTTGAATGAAATTATTGACAAGATATATTTCTAGACGTACCTATTAATATAATATAGTTTGTTTCTCTTTCAAATTTCGAAACTTGTGTGATTTTTTTTAATGTGTTGGTTTGGTCAAATCTAGCGCTTCTTATATAGCTATTAGCGCTGAATGGGTATTTTGATCTGGCAGCAGTGACGGCCGCTGAGTCCGGCAGGCTCGCGGACACGCAACTTACAACCAACGATATTTATTTTATTTTATTTTACACTCGTTTTACAGTCCACGTCCACGGCGTTGGCCTACAGTATTAAGTGACTGTGTCTCATAAATCAATATTCTGAATAGTATAAAGCTATACTGGGTAGTTCATCACTAGGTGACATTTTCTTAATAAAATTTGGAGGTCAGCAAAACGTCTCGGAATAGTTAGACCTGACAAAAAAAAAAAAAAAAGCTTTTCAAAAATGGAATTAAGACTTCTGCTAGCATAACTGGCTAGTATATTTGCAGCAAAGAAAAAATCAAGATTTCGGTCGCTGGGCATTCTTTTGTTTTTAATAAACGTTATTGAAATGTGAACAACTTCAGTAACCTTCAGAAGTACCTACATATTTTCAAATATCCACAGGCAATGATGAATAATGCTGTTAAAATATACACGCTAGGTATTTACTTTCAATAGCATGTACACTTCCCTATGAAATCCAGAAACTTATCTTTACGTTTATAAGTACCTACTTAAATGTAAAAAAAAATAATTGTAACCCATATGTCATCTTAACACATAATATTTCTATTCCAAAACGTATGTTTGTGAGCATTATAGTATGAAATTCCCAGTGACGAAATCCAAAAAACAAAAAACTGTAAATAAATTTGTGTTCCGTCCTTTATCTATCGAGATCTGCGAAGAGACATATCGAGTCGGGCTGTTTAAGATGGTAATGTTAAAAAATTGTTAATTGCTTACTAAGTATTATTTACGTACATAGGAGCTGCATAGCGATAACTTGGAGAATTATTATTGTCTTTATCATTTTTGTGTTGTTACCAACATTTTTCAAGTTTAATTTATTGTATACTAGCTTACTTAGAATTAAGTTCAGGTAGAAATAAAACGAAGTAACAGATAAGTAATAGCCATGAAAATAAGCGCTATTTTATTATTTGATAAAGGATACCTTTTATCCCTGACTAATATTTCATAAGACACATCTATACCAAATTTCAAGTGGATACGTCTAATAGTTCGGTTTTTGACAATCCCACAGGAACCTAACATTTTTCCGATTTAAAACAGTATCCCATATTTTAATCCAGATAATGAACTATAATAGTGTTTCAAATTTCATTCAAATTCGTTCAGCCGTTTTTGCGTGAATGAGTAACAAATATCTAAACATACCAACTTTCATATCGAAAGTAGAAATTATAATTATGTACCTATAGTAGGACTACTATACGGACATTCGACTCAACTTGAACTTGCTTCGCTTGACTCGTGTATTTTGCCCAGGTTCAATATCAAGACAAAGTTCTCCCGCATCGCTCAGCTCACCTGGTTCCAGCTGCAGGTCACCGCTGCCGGACGAAGATGTGGACGTGGACGTGGAACAGTGCTCGGACGGAGAGCGCGACGCGTCCGACCATGCTGCGCCTTCCCCCGCACCTTCTTCTGGTGAGATTACTTTCTGACAAGTTAAACAGGATGGGTCCTCCCACCTTACTAATCGTAAGTGGATGTGGTCTCAAAATCGCTCTTAGCGATGAAGCTGCCACTTGTGGCACAAGCTCATAAGATTCTTTTGTTATCTGTAGATACTTATTTTTTCTATTTTTGGTGTGCACAATAAACAGTTTCTATCTAATTTATCTATTTTAATTTTACTACTGTCTGCCTACAAGATACTGTTAGTCAGCTTTAAAATGGTAAGAGAGAAACTTATATTGACTAGTGACTGTAAAGAAGCGTTTTATGCGAAATTTTATGCTAGCATTCCCGTAATCACAAGCCACAAAACGTAATGTTAAAATTGTAGTAAAGTTGTCTAGTTCCACTTCCTTGTGAGGATTGGGTAAGTTCCCACTTCTCAATATTGTTTTACGGTTAAGGTTCTGACTATAAAAAGAACCTATCCTTTTTGTCTCATTCTTTTCTGTTGTTCTTGTCTAGAGGCGAGTGTTTTGCACCGATCAATATTTTCTCTGTTTTCACAGAGGAAGGGTCAATAACCCACATGTTGATTTTGTACAGTTCTTCAAACTATTCTGTGTTTCAGTCAGTTATTATCTATTCTTTACGTAGGTACCGATTTATCATACCAGCAATATTTTTCCATTGAGCGGTAAATATAAAAGATTGATGTTTCCAGTATTCCAAACTTTTACACTGATGAGTTTCTTTTTAAATTCAAATTTTAATAATCATTTATCGTTTCCATCACAAAGATCAAATATTATCTCTATATGATGTCTATCAATATTCCAAGCGTTCATTTTGTTGCTTTTGTTTTACTTTGTATTATAGGTAGGTAGGTATACGTTAAATTCAAATTACATTCAAAATTCCGAGTTTGTGATAAATACAAATTCCCTACAAAATAATAACCGTATAAAATAGAAATGACTGTAGGTAAGTGTGAATTCCAAGTCATTCTTTCTAGACAGCGTATTCATTCATTGTGAAATAAAAAGTAAATTGAACTTGCGATTATAGAACTGCTGTTAGCACAATAAACAGGTTTTCTCATAGCAATACAATTTGGTTCTCACCGTGTGTGTGTTTCATGTTATTTAGTGCGTGTAGAAATCCATGGTATGGCCGCAGACATTGTAAATGGCTGGAAGCGACATGATTAATATGTGGGCTTCTATTGTATTGTATATTGTTCAAACGAGTTGTTAGTTGATTTTACATCATACTAATAATATGTTTTATTTGCTTGTGATTTATTGAAAAAGGCAGAAATAAACAAGCAAAGAACACAAATCAATTGTTTAAAATAATAATACATACCTACTACTTTTTTCACGTTTTACGGTAGGTACTTAATATTTGTTCAAAATAGAGACCAGCATTTTGGTCACGTATGATGTCGATCAGACGAGGCGACGGTTTTTTTTTTTTTATTTGTAAAGCACACCTAGCCTGGAATGGCACTGGCTCTTAAGTGAGGCTGCCGGAACACACCGTTAGATGCTTGGCGGCAGATTTTCAACTTGAGGGTGGTACCTAGCCAGCCGAGTACTAGAAAGTACCCTACCACCATGCTATTGTTTCTTTACGATAATTTCCTTCACCGGCAGCTCTAGCTCATTGTTGGGGTTCGAACCAACGCCCTTCGGCATGAGAACCCACCGCGCTAACCACTGAGCTTTCATCGCTACACAAAAAGGATAACTTATATGATACAAAGTTAAGCAAGCTTTGTTTTTTCTAGTTTTGTAATAATTATGCTGTATGTGTGTAGGTACCTATACTAAGCCGGAAATAGCTAATGTACTCATCATTATAATCCGATTTTTGCGAACCAAGAATGAAATCGCAAAAAATTGGCCCGCAGATTTTGTTGACTGTGAATTACATTATCATTTCTAAGACAAATTACTTAATCATTTATTAGGAATAATTTCTTCGCAGTAGTGTGTTTCAGTTAAAAAGTAGATACTGCAGATAGCGACATTACAGGGCTATCGAAACTAACTATCAACCCAAATTGATTCTTTTTGTATATACCTACTGGTTTTTCTGTATTATCAAATGTCTCAAAGCAATTAGCGTTACAGTAGCGATACCCAGTAGTTTGTTTTGTTACTCTAAGTTCTGCTCCAATGGTCATGAACTGACGTTATCTGCTATTATAAGGAAAGCGTTTCAAACAAAAGAAAGAACTCTATTTGAATATGTGTTACTGGTCACAGAACTAGGCGAGCGCGACACGCCGTCACCTGCACGGCCACTGCCGCCTGCCACCTCTTGCAACTGTGAAGAACTACTGTCGGTCGACTGTCAGCTGGAGACCAAAGAACTCTGGGATAAGTTCCACGACCTGGGCACAGAGATGATCATCACTAAAACTGGGAGGTTAGTCATACTACAACATAGCAGTATTTTTTCTGATCTCTGAAAACATATAAAATACAGTTGACAGCCCTGTTGGTTCATCGGTAGAATGTCTGCTTCAAAAGCTGAAGAGCATGGGTTCGATTCCCACCCAGGGGCTGTCAATTTTTGATTTTTGTTTTTTTTGTTTCAACAACGGAGGAAAATCTTTGTTTGCATGCTAATTACCAATCCAAAATGTAAAGTAATTGTACAAATCTAAATATGTATTTACAAAAAATTACATATTATAATACAAAAAAAAACAATTATGTACTACTTAGGTACATATATACATTTAATTATTAATTTTTAATGGTTGCGCTCATCAGCATAATGTTAATCTTTCACTTCACTGATATCAGAGTCAAAAACAAATTAATTCAGTGTACAATCAACCCCAAAAGGGGTATACGAAATGGATTCATCAGCTAAAGTGGCCAATTCCGGAATAATTACTTCGCGAACCCGGCCGTCCTTCAACCCTTTAACGAGATAAATTAAAAGTACATTTTTTCGTAACCGTCGGCTTAATGTCGGGCTATAAATTCACAAAGCCCCAAAGACAACAAACAGCGCTCGCCGGGGGAGGGGAAGATGTTTTTACAGTCACGCCGAGAGGTTTATCTAAATAATTGCGTAGTCGGTGGCGGTGAGCGGAAAATTGGCATTGTGTACGGGACCCTTCCCTGCACAATGAAATACCGACTCCACGCTCGCGGGAACCTCTCGAGACATACAATATTGATACGTCAACCCATTAAGTGCACATTTTTAATTTCAATCTGTACCTTTTATAATTCTATCTGTTTACAGCCAACCATAACATTGTTTATGGCCATATTTTTATTTAATAATGACAATATTTATTACTTGCGAGGAGAAGTTATGGGTTGCTATAAAATGTATCTTTTTCATAGCTGTGGACAGGTTTATAGTATACCTGTACTGCGAAACTATTTTAACTTGCTCGTGTTGGATATATTAAATTTCAAACTAACAAATCATCGTAATAACGATTTTAGGACAAGAATCCAACACTACAATCTAAATTGCTAAATAATTAAAATTAGTTGCCCGAGTGGGTGTTCCCCGATAAATACGAGGTGCCTTCAAGTGGCTAGTGAATCGATTTCTTTTACCTCACTCGTGGGTCAGTTCCAGTCAGGGCTAGATGACTGTGCTTTACCATAACACTACTGTTTAATATCAGGAGTCTGGTTAAACACGAACCTAATTTGAATAAACAAAGTTAAAATCTATCTTCGACCTTACCGTCCCTTAACATCACTTGGCTGTGGTCAAACACTTAAATTGTCAAACATAAAAAAAGGTAAGTGTGCTCATATGGCGGTCAAATGTTAGGCTATTTGTAATAAAAAAAATGTACAAAATCTCTGATCTCCAAATTAGGGCCATGTCATATGTTATCTGCATTAGGGAGGACCCCTGATTGCAACAAGTGTAATAGTTATTCTAAATCACTGTAGCCGGTACTCCGACACTTGTTCGGAGAGCATTTCAATCTCGGGGGTGATATTCCCTTTGTTATACTCGTTACATACCTATTGCAGCACGACCGATATGTCTTGATGCTTGGAGTCATATTATAAGTTAACTCGAATCAGTATTTTAGAAATAGATAAAAGCTTGTTCTAAATTATTTTTTTTGTCGTGAGTTTATTATTAGTCCTTATAGCAATGGTAGCTTAGTGGTTAGCGCGGTCGGATCGCACGTCGAAGTGAGTAGGTTCAAATCCCAAAGGTAGAACGATAGGTACTTTCGGAATTCGGCTGGCTAGCTACTTTAAAATCTATCACCAAGCTCGTAACGATGCATTTCAGAAGCCTCACTTGAGAGCTAGGTTTTATTCCAGTTACTATTGTCGTCAACGGCACGTAACTGCAAGTGAACTGCGGTCCAATACCTATACCTAGCCAACCATAAAAACTATACATGTTAACGTTTGTTTCTCTCTGAGTATTCTAAAGACTAAAGACTACTTTAAAAAAAAAATAGACACACATTAGAACAGGAAAACCGATAAAATAGGGAGAGAGGCGCTTTTAGTATACTTTCATGATAAAATATATAAACTTGATTTTTTGATAAATTTGTCTGTGTAACCGATAAACACGGCGCTTACTATCGGGTAAATGAATCGTCGTTACTCATTTATAATTATGAGAAACAAAATGAAAACTCAATAGATTTATTGCTCAGGTGAAAAGTGCCAAAACACTTCTAGTGATTTTGGGATCTGGAAAATTCGCATGCATAACTCAACTTACAAAAACATTAAACTAGTTTTAGGATTACAGGTTTTGTTAATTTAATGTATGGACATTGGACATACAGTAGGATATATTCAAATGTTTTTTTTTTACTTTTTTGTTATGTTGTTAATCAAAATTATCAAGATTATATAATCATCACATCTCCGCCTAAACAAGAGATAAATCAACCCGTCCAATCAAAATGGGATATCAGGGACAAATTTTATCGAGGGAGGGAGCGTGTCGGAGCGTGTTTTTAAATTGCTCTACACTGAATTGTCTATTAATTTATCCGATATTGTTCTCAACTTATTTGCGGACTGTACTATTTTCTTTGTAGGGCACAGCTCATCCGATGTTAAGAGACGGTGTAGTCGAAGATGGTAAACGCAGTAGGTAATACTTTCTAGTACTTGACTGCTATTTTTATTTTATATTGCTATTCAGTAAAAAATCTGCCGCCAAGCACATGTTCCATTCCAGGCTAGATTTGTTTACTATCTTCGACTACACCAACACTTGTTAACTGTGGTCAAACACCTAGCAAATAAGTAAATACTATTAAGTTCCGTCTCAGAAAAATAATAATAAACGCGCAAGTGACATTTATCGTCAGCATTTTAACAAAACTTCATGTTATATTGACTCACCTTCACACTCATCTATTTATTTTTAATCATAATTTATTGTTATTTACACAAAATTCTATTAGGACCATTACTTATTTCAAATATTATCATCCTACTTGTTAGTATGACGAGGTTAAGTAATTTGTTTGTGGTAGGTAAACTTTCAATTTTGTATCTGTTTAGTTTGGTATTAGCTTATGTAAATTAAATTTTCAATATCTGATCTTGAAGAGCCATCCAGAATAAGATGTTAGTATAGAATGGAATTAACATACATACCTTTTTTTTTTAATTAAGAAATAGGTTTACGTTTGAACGCCATCTCAACTGATGTTAAGTGATGATGCGGTCTAAGATGGAGCACGCTTGCGTAGAAGATACCGATTCACTCTCCATTTGAAGATACCCAGATTATATCAATCGGGGAACGCAGCGCATACCATTGTCTAGCAGTCCGCACAATGAACGTGGAATCAAATCGTTTCTTTCGAGTTTTTGGAACGTCGACCATGAAACGATGTCACTTTTTTGAGCTTCTGGCTGTCCGACAAAATAATGGGCATGGGGGAATTAGACCATGTAGTTCTGAAGCACACTCCCCGAAATGAATCCGATAAAACTTAAAAGTTTCAACGTATTTTGGTTAATAAAAAATAATAAGGTATTATTTAGTTATCCTTTCTTTTTTTAAATTAACAGCCTTACTTTTTGTTTTATTTTCATTGTAATTTTATTTACATATAACTTATTCGTCGTCACTCGACTCACATGAGAAATGTCGAATGTCTCGTTCGACTTATTTCAACTTTTTTTGATTCGTCGTTTTGATTTACAATCGGCCACTTTACTGCCGAGTGGACTTTGTTAGAGGTCTAACTGGTCGAGAATTTATGAACGTTGGACTTCCTTTGACAATGAGTCCATCCAAAATATTTGAATGTTAAGCCATAATGTGGTATTTTTATGTGAAGGGTTTATAAGTTAACAACGCCATTGCAATATTGGTTTGCGGCCTTTGCGGTCGCCTCGAGAACGTTGAGAATACCAGTCACGCCTAAAATAAAAATAAGGATTGATACTAAAATCGCAATAGTAGAAAGTTTTATAATTCATTTTGTTTCAAATATGTTGGGTCTTACTTATAAGTGTTGTTTTTTTCTTATAGTAGATCAAAGTTCTATCAATGAGAAAAAGCCGCGAAATGTCGCACAACCCAGTCGAACTCTCGAAGTCAAGTCTAATTTAAGCACGGATTAAGTTTAAACAAAATTTATGACTAAAGTTTTAAACATTAGGCTTCCAAGTCCAGGACTCTAAAACAATGTATACCTACACTTATTTATGTACATTTTTAAGTTCTATGTAAAAACTGTAAGTAATTAAGAGGCATATTTTGTTATTAAATTCACTTAGATACCTAGTTATTCTAGCAAAATAAGTAACTTTATATTTATTTTTTGCTGGTATTTTTTTTACGTACCTACTTATATTTTACAAGTATCTATCTATTTTGATTTGTTTTTTAATTATGTAATTTTGGTGTGAACTATAAAGAGTTTTCTATCTATCTATAGTGTCGGTAGATATTTAGTAAGTAACATGTTGGTAAAGAACTGTTGGGCATGGATTCGATTCCCACCAAAACAAACATTTACTTATGTGAAAATTTGATGTTCTGTATGTATTATAAATATGTATTTACAAAAAAAAGTATGATTCTATCAGTTATCTGGTTCTCTAAGCATCAGCTTTCCTTGCTTAGGGAAAGATGGCATGTGTGAAATGTCCTAAGATTTGTATTCAAGCCTCACAAATCTGCTCTTAAATGTATATAAAATAAATATAATTTACTAACTTTAACTGCGGCTAAATCTTTATTACTAAAATAATAAAGTAGATAAAGTTAACCAAATATATAAATTTATACGTATACCCATATATCATCATCATCATCATTTCAGCCGTAGGACGTCCACTGCTGGACATATGCCTTCCCCATAGACTTCTATAAAAACCGGGTGGCAGCGGCTCGCATCCAGCGCGCATACCTATGTATACTTGGGTTAATCTAAAAGTAATGACATGAATAAAACGCTTTCCTGATGGTAAGAGATACGCCTACGTATGAACATTACAACGGATCCCAGAGCATTGAGTAACAAAACAAAGTCCAGGGCGTCACCTGCTTTGAGACATTCCATGATTAGTCTCAATAGATCTGTAATTTCACTAGCAATAGTTTACGTTTACATTGATAAAGTCCACGTCTAAGAGGAGATCAGTACTACACGCTTGAGCACTGCAATGCCCTTACAAACTTAACCAATAATATTAAACGCGTGTTAACCTTTAGCACCTGGCTCTTTGATCAGCTCCTACGTGCCTTTGTCCGTCCAAAGGTGTGGACCGTTATAAAAAATACAAAACTTATGGCATTTACAAACAATATTTAGTGCCGTTTTGACAGTTATTATAGGCAATGATTACTGTTCATTAGAAGCAGTTAATTCAGCGGCTTTTGAGAAACAGGTGATTTGGATAAAAGAAAAAACGGCATAGAAAAAAAAATAACCTCGCTATTTTATAATAATTTTATCATCATCATTTTTAGCTTATCTCATTTGACAGCTCATTTGGTAGTGTATCTGTTTCAAAAGCTGTGGGTTCAAATCCCTTCCTAGATAAAAGTTTGTGTGATAACCATGTTTGTTCTGTATGTATTATAAGTATGTATCTGCACAAAAATCATGTACATAAGAATTATATCGGCTATCTGGTTTCCATTGTACAACTTTGCTTAGTTTGGGGCTAGATGACGCTGTGTGAAGTATTCTACGCTATTTATAATTATATTTTATCCATGTACTGCTGATACCGTTTTATAGGTATGTTAGTGTGAGTGACGTGTAGTGTTCATGGTTTATTTGAATACAGTCAGTTTTGATACACTATAAAGAACGGAAAGGTGCTGTAATTACGTTATTATAATTTTGGGGAATAACATGCAATTGCAGCGATAAAACAAGTGCAAAGTCAGACGAGTGTCAGCTTAGCTCTGTAATCGGTTTTAATAAATCGAGTACGGGGGTGGTCAGCAAACGAGAGGGCCGAGGGGTGTGTGAAATGGCCCGACATGTGCATTAAGTTTAATTGAAATTTTCGTTGCTATATGTTGTTTCGCACTAATGCAAATTTCAGCTTGACACGTCCTCTCGGCTCGGGCGTTCGCCTTCAAAAACATTTCAACGAATACACTACCTTTGTGCAAGTGCGTTGATGCACAAACAAATACTACGTGTTTGAGTAAAATTATAATTAACAGTATATGTATACATTTATAGGTACATTTTTTTAGCTACAGTATACTCTGTAATTAGTATCACATGAAATAAGTTCGTAAGGCATTTATATACAGACCATTATTTTCAGACTTTTATTACGAATTAGGAAAATCCTAATGACTCAATTAAGACGTCCAAATTAATAATTCATGACAATGGTTCATAAACACGATTAATCTTCTTTATTTTATT
Source organism: Biston betularia (assembly GCA_905404145.2). NCBI lineage: Eukaryota > Metazoa > Arthropoda > Insecta > Lepidoptera > Geometridae > Biston > Biston betularia. Next base: position 5,482,676 of record FR989863.1, read on the forward strand.
GTGCATTTGCCTGAAAACAGGTAGATACTATATGTAGGTAATGCAAAAAGCCGTGTGCTGCCTTATCAGTTAATTAATACTTAATTGTCGGAGTGTTGTGATGATTGCAATTCGTGTTGCCCCGAGAGTCGGCCGAGATCGTTCGATAATTCGATCATGCCGCACTGCTGACATGCCGCATAAAACGCAATTATATACGTCATGCCGAGCAATTAAGGCCCCTTACTTGGCACATGAAAATGCCTGGATAGAGCCGTTTTGTCTCACGCAAAAACCGATTATAGTCACTAATAATAAATTCAGCATTTTACGAAACATGCATTTCATTATCAGCATGCCCGTTATAATGTAGTTCACTGCTGGATGTATTTCTTACCCAAAACACGCCATTTAGTCTGATTTTTAGCTATTTGCTTCCATCATTTCATATTCATTTACTATATTTAACTGACATTTCAAATATTACTAATATTTAATTGTTTTTTTTTCTTTTCCCATTATTTATTTTAATCTGTTTTGTTGTGGGCTGATCTGAAATTGTGTCCGAAATAAATTATTTTGAATTAGTATATTGTCACTCTATCGAGTGATCAGTACGTGCCGCGCTTGTCGTGGTCTTCACTTTAGAAAACTATGCATTAATATTGCTGTTTAAACGACATAAAATTATTTTATTTTTGTAAAAGTGTTGAAATGGTTACCGTTGATAGCAATGACTACTGGTTACTGCGAATTGAATGAGAGAAAATGAGATGTTCGCACAATGAGTGGCGCCCACGCGAGACGCGATACGCGCGGTCAAACTGTCAGCTACCGTTCCCTTGTGCAGCTGCACCCTGCGGCCCACAGCGCACGGCCAGCGCAGCGTGCACCCTATCAAATCCAGTATTCATCCAACAGACACCGTCCGACACTCGCATAAAGATTTATTGTCAGAGAACTTACACGAGTTCTTGACGAAACCGCTTTAAGGCTATGGCTTTTTACAACGATGCCCAATTTAAAAGCCAATTTGAACACAAAGAGCGCAGCATATTACTCAAAATGAGTTCGTGCAAGGAGAGGCATCATCAAGAGGGTGGTCATTTAACAGCCATTAACGCCTAAAACATAATAAGCAACGTTAAATAATTACAAAAAAGGTGTAAAAAGCCTTTGAATACAGAGGAGAGCGATGCGCCCGCGCCGCTCGATGAAAGGCTGACGGCGAGCTTTCGACGGAGATTGATTACGTAATCATGGACATCGACGGATTTTGGGAATCTCATAGAGTGTAATCATCATTCATCTCACGGCTCGTTGGCGTTTCCATCGGGGAGACTGGAGTGAGTTTTGCCCGCTTGGATCGTCTCACACAATATCGAAACTAATTTTGTCGAAAAGTTTCAAGCGATAAACGCGAAAAAACGTATACGTAAAAAGATATTTTTAAATACAGATGCATGTAGGTATAGACAAACTGGTGTCAAATATTCGTATTAGTACGATACGGAGCAGCCTAGTTATGACTGTCTGTCAACCTGCGGAACATTTTTAACGTTCTCAAAGACTTGGCCAGCACGGTGAACTATGATCTATAACATTATCCTTCTTACAATGAGATGTGACCCACGCCTAGGAATGGTATAGTTTATTGACAAAGCTGTTCCGGATTCGTATCAATGCCATCATGTTGTATCGATATAAGTACAACTTAAAACGAGAACATCGGTATAGTATCCGGGCTGTCGACGCACAATTAGCCCTCCATTGTGCGTTGCGTATTGTGCAGCTTGCGCGGGCGCCGCCGCCGTGTTGGTTTTACTCCTACGCCCATTGTGATAGACTCGATCGCGCGCTTCGCCATTCTACTTGCACTGCCCACTCAATGAGATATTATCTCTACCATTATTAAGCATTTGATGTTCGTTTGAATTGATAATGATTTAATGTTAATATTAGCGGTGGAGTTATTGTGATTGATTACTTTAATCCATTGTATTTGCGTAATACCGGAGGCTGCTTCAGACATGATCAGTGATTATTCATTATTAACAATAGCTTCAGAGTTGGAAGTGATTTCTGAGACAGCGAAGAGATTTCGAAGAAGATTTCTGTGGTACGAGTAGTTTGCTTATATAACAATAGGCAGCACGATGGCCTCCAGTGTGCCTGGTCGGCGCGCGCGGTGGGTCGCAGTAGGCATTGGTCTCGGCGCGGTGCGCGTGGCTGCCTGTTACAATACTCGCGTAATGAAGTGGGCCGCGAGGGGCGGCATTGTGCCTCCAAAGCTCCAAACGAGCCATTGTGCCGAATGCGACCCCCGACCCGCGCCTCACCTGACCTCGCTCACCGTGAGCACCCCGGAATACCTCGCATTCGCCTCCGTCGTACTAGTGCGTTAGTTGCCATGTCTGTATGCCATCCGAACGGTTTCTTTTCAAAGATCTCGTTATCCTCTACCGAGCTGGGTTTCTGAACCTTATCACATCAATACCTGTCTATTTAATGTTGATTTGTGACATCTAAGTCGGTGGTCCTTTACACATTTATCATGTTGTTACGACATAAGCAGTCAAAAAAGGCTGTTGAAAGAAAATTGATGCATTACGGTTCCGAGTGCTTCGCATACTTGTTCTTTTTGTCACCAAAGTGATGACGGTTCGGAACTGGTTTTTACTGCCTAATTTAGATAATTTATTTCAACAATTTCATCAAAATTGTTGAAATAAATCTACGTCTGTTTCAATACCTGCACAAACAACTTTCGGAAGTACTGACACGTGGAACATAACAGTTGCACCGTGAACTTTTAAATTACATCGCTTCAGGCTTTGATCACTACAAAAAAATCAAATCGCTCCCCGTCACTTTCACATGTCGCTGAAAAGTAAAGGATAGCAATCGAAAATAGTCATGTGGTGTTACTTTTTTCAACTATAGCGTTAAATTTTCACAGCTACCCCTCGGCAGGAATAAATTATATTTTATGTCGATTCTGGGTGGCAGGCTGGGCGGTTTTTGTTGCGGCAAAACGTCACACTAGACACGGAAGTAAGGGTTGATTGGAATGTGTTTGGAGTCATGAATGCTTAACAGATGTATAGCATCATTTCTCATGTGCTTAACTATTCTAACTTAATTAATGATTACTCTAGAATATTCCACGTATGTTCATAAATATTTTGAACTGGCTTCAGTCTCTATGTTGATCTTATCAAGGTATAGCTGGTAATAACGAGCAAACCAAAGTAAGTTAGGAATTCTAACAAGCCCCGAACATTAGTGGAACTTTTCGGTACAAATGACGCCTAATGCGATCAAATTATTTCGGTAGTTTGCACCACCCAGCTATAAAGTTATTATTTTCCATTTCCTGGGTGTGTTAAGTCGATAACTCGAAAATGACTGGCATTCGTAGGAACGAACCCGCAATCTGCCCGCGCGTGCTCATTACCGAATCACGGGAATCGTAGCTACCTTTAGTTGGCGATGTTGTTTGGATTGTTATTATATTAACACTTATGTCAATTGGATATACACCCATACTAGTTGGATATAAGTGTGTATATCCAATTGATATAAGTGTACAGGATTAAAATGATTAAAAAATTGAACGCAAAGCGTAATTAGGTAAATTATTATAGAATATTTGTGCTATTAAAAATTGTGTTCACAATGGTACGAGTACTAACATATGATCGTGTTTGTTTGATTAAAATCATACCTCACTAATATTATAAATGTGCAAGTTTGAATGGATGGCTGGATGTTTGTTACTCTTTCACGAAAAAACTACTGAACGGATTTGGATGAAATTTGGTATGGAGGTAGCTAAGACCCTAGATTAACACATAGGCTACATTTTATCCCGAAAACATGTAGCGGGTACACCGCGGGGCGCAGCTAGTAATATCTATTTTTGTTTTGCTTTTACGAGTACGTGATTAGGTACTCACACTTGATTAGGTTGGATAGATCCATCTATAATTTTGGTTTCGCTTTGAAGAAGAACAATTCATTACTCATATAACTTTTATAAGAGCAAAGTCAGTCAGTGAGTGGTAATTTAACTTTATAGAGTTATAATAAAATTTTCAACGTTTACTGTGTAAGTTTACTGTAGGATCAGCCCTGGAAATGGGAAGCCAATCAGTTATTCCATACATGTCGCCCTTTGATTATGTATTTGTCTACAAATGATATCCCTAAAAAAAATTGTGTGGAAAAGGTTTTTTTTACAATTCAATATCGGCCTCATAGTTAAAGTTGTTGAGAATGATACATACAATAACCTCTTCTCGGCTTAATACTATCATTTCACATAACACTGCATTTCCACGTGATCTATACGATGACGACTGCGCACATTTCATGTCTCACTCGAGTCATCACCTAAAAATTATTGACATGTCACTAGATTTTTGTAAGCATATTCAACAAAAATTAATATACACTTTGGTTTGTGATACATTAAATATCGCATGACTAAGCATTCCCCATTCTCCATAAGTGAATATTTGATGTGACATGGGATTGACAGCCCAAACATTTGCCATATTTTATTCAAAACCAGTTTCTAGTAACGGTAGAGACGAAAAACATTCCAAAATAGTCATGTATAATGGGAATATAAGACTCGTAGTCAAGTACTGTACCGTTGTATAAACCTGCAATAAAAGACACGTATTACTTTCCGGGAGAGTAAGAAGTACTGAATTTGTTGCTGCAAAAGATATACGCATATAGTAGGTAGGTACTCATAATTATCTTGATATGGTGAGTTCTATATGTTCACCATACAATCGTATATTATGACGTGAGAGTTGACGTTTCCCCATTTTCCAGAGTAGCGTGGAATAGGTGGCGGGTGGCGGGTGAAAGCAGGATGCACGAAGCCGGTCGCGGCGGTTTCGTACATCGCCACCCGTCCGCGCCCGTAAGCTCGTAATTTGCCTTTCTATTAGAGCGAGGGCGTGAAAAAAGGAAAGCGTTTACGGCGTGTTTAATGTGAGCGAGCAGGAAGAAATATGGCCGCCCGTCGGGAGAAGGGAAAATTTTGGTTTTCACAGAGTTTTTGCAGAGATGTGCATCGGCTCGCGGAGTGCGAGGAGGACGGCGATGTTTGCGGAACCGCTCCCTCGAATAATTAGCGGAAGTCGTGGCTTAGTTCGCCCCCGTGCGGGAAGGCTGCGGGAAGGGAGTTCCTCTATTTGTCGTTTAAGAGTTAATCGGACGAACGATTCGTCACCCTCGGGAGAGCACGCCGCCGCTGGCAATATTATTATATCTTTATTATGAGTCGGTCGTACGGGACCCGGCGTCCGCCCCGGGCGATTAACGATATCGTGATTATTGATAACTTTGTTTTGCTGTTGCGAGTTAGGGTTCCGTCACGGCCACGTTCAATCAAATTTGTTAATGCTAGTAGATCGACTAATAACAGTTTTGTTTTCGAGTCTTTTGTATTACTTTAATTGATGCTCAGCATGTCATGAGACCATGCGTGGCGTATACAGAGACTATTTGTTTATTTTGTAAAGTTTCCTCCGTGTATGAGCGAGTAATATATCATTAGGTGGGGGAAGTGACAAATACAGCAGTAAACACAGCTCGTGTGCGGACTGTCAATTAGTTGTAATAGCACACTTCGGGCTCGCGACATGTGCTCCAACAACTTTTGTATTTTGTTGCCCTCTTTACGACACAAAATTATACACAGTGCGCAGGTTGACGGTTTCTTGAACGGTCACTAGCTTTTCTACACGGAGTATGTATAAACAATAATAAACATATACCTACTTTATTCTTATTATTCGGAAATATGATCACAAATAAAGAATTTTTCAGTTTAATAAAAACTTAACTCACTTATTCGCCAATAAATGAGTCGTAGTAACTTATGCTGTTTTTTTATGACTGCAATCTAAAAAAGGAATTGGAACGTGTCTGAAGCCAAACATTCCAAGTTTAGGTGTCTAGCTAAGTACTACATAATTAATGAATTGCGTTGGCCGCTAGCCAATCAACGGCGAATGAGTGATGGCAGTAATTAAACGGGTCGCCTTACAAATCAATAAAGCCACGATAAGGCAATTAATTGCACATGCGTTCACTGCGCTCCCTGAGGTGAGCCGTGCTCGATTCACTTGGAATTGATTTACTAATTAATAAGTCCCTTGCACCTACCAATTACGATTTTGTACCTACTATGCTACTTGCCTACCAGTAGGTATGTTGCTACTGTATTGCTTCAACTATTTAGATTGAAAATGTTACCTCTTAAAAATCAGTAATTCGGCATAGAACTAAAGTCACCGACATTATGCTTACATTCAGCAGTAGACAGCAAAAGACTTATAATGAAAAATCAATGACGTCACCGTTTTTCAAGTAGAAATTTCACTTAAGTAAACTACAAACTAACATATGATATGCATTACTCAAGTGTGGCACCAGTCGGCGAGGACAGATAATTTTTTATACCGGAGTCTGTTTTCCGAAAAGTATAAATTAGTGTCATCAAAACCAGTGTAAATAAGTTCTTTCTAGGTAAGCGTGTCTCATTCTAGACAGCATCGTTGCTTAACATCGGGCAGGATGTGGAATCGCAAAAGTAAAGTCTACTGGCGGTGGCACTTTGAATGGTAATTTATTGCCACTTTTACATTGACCAAGCTCAGCTCATTCCAGTATTTTGACCACGCGTCGCGACAATTAGACTAAAATGCTTTTGAATAACTCAATTTTACAATCTGCGAGATGATTGATTGATTCAGGCGTTACTTTGCATTTCAAGGAAAGTTAATTTTGAATATTTCAAAGTTCAATTTGAATATTCAAGGCATATATTTAGTTTACTTCCGTTTAACATAGGCGGAAATAAACTAAATATATGCCTTGAATATTCAATCTGCGAGACTTATTTATAATTATATACCTACCTGAGCAAAAAAAAAAATTCTCGCAAAGTCACAGAATCGTGTCCATGTGTGTTTTACCAACAAACCCTCGTGTGTGGTAAACACAACACCTCATCAACAAACCGTCCATTTATTGCCCAGTGAATGGTGACTCCCTCCAGGAGGTCTTCCTGGAAGGAGTCCCTCATAGTGTAAGGTGCGACTATTAATTACCCCACAACACTATTGTCGTTGTTGCTGAAAAGACCGTGTGTCAACTATTCAATACAGTTTTTGCAATCGTAAATTTTTGGGTTTTTGCAATCGTAAAATTTACCGCTTGTTCCGCTCGTGCCATAATTAAATAAGTTAACTAAAATTTTACATTAAAAATAACTACTACCATAAGGGCTTTGTCATTATCATCTATAACATTTAAAAGATTTTCTAGCTTCTTAAAAATCGGGTTGCGTGGTATAATCAGGCAGACATAATCAGGTGGAATGAGCGCCCGATGTTCAGCGAAGATGCGGTCTTCGATGGAGCACGCTTGCCTAGGCAAACTCGATTCACTCGCGACTTGTAGGCACCCAGATTGTATCTATGTTTTAAATAATATGTACGGGCCCAGTTTTAGCAGACTAAGTGCGAGTGGATTCGCGAACGTTCCCGAGCGGCCCGGTGTGGGTGGCACGTCGGTCACAATGGTGTTTGGGTTGGCATTCGTCACGGGGCGCCTGCGCCGGCGTGCCCCGGCCATGATTGATGACCTGACAGTCGCGCAGGTTGGACCCACGGCTTCCAGGACTCGCTCTATCGACTTTCTGACAGGTTTCATCGCCTTACGGCTATTTGGTTTCACGATCTTACGACTTCATGTAAAATATTTTATCATAATTTTGTTAGTCAATCGGATTTTTCGTCCATGATCGCGTTGTTATGTATTTGTAATAGAAATTGAGTCAGTTATATCTCATTGTGTCTTTGGCAATTGGGGTAAAAAAAGTTTTATCTAGAGTATACACTTAGTCAGGCAAATATGTATATCTTATAATGCCTGTAATGAGAAACAAAATATTGTCTCTGGCAAACAGGGCTTTGAATGACTGAGCGATTCACCGAAGGTTAGATATTCATACGTCTTATTACGCATACATATGTTTGTTAAAATGCTTATTTACCGAATTATATTGTACCGAAAGGGGGTCATCGCAGCCATTATTGTGTACAATTTTAAATACGGGTACAACAATAGATACATTTGCTTCGTGTTAACAAACATTTGCTATGAAACAGCAGATAACATATTCACAATTTCAGACTGGTGTCCAGAGTGACACTTACAATGATAAGCATCTTTACGGCTTAATAGGAGTTTTAATTCAAGCTTACAACAATGTAAACATGATCAAATTGTGCATTAATGTATTTCGAAACTTTTGGTGTCTTACTCATCTCACTTGCCTATAGTGTAATTTATGAATTGTCACACGTACATTCCATACGTTACCACGCGTGGTCTGTAATATAATATGCGGTCCGATGTTCAACACGATACCACGTCGAAATATTCATAATCTCCGGAGGGCTCTGTATATAAAATAATTTCATTTCGAGACAGGTGCAGAGTCGGGTTACGCAGGCACCACGGCGCACGGCGCGCGGACGCTCGTCGATCCACCGGTTTCATTAACATTCGGCCGAATTGGATCGTCCGTCCGGCTCGTTCACTCCAGGTGCAGGCTGTCCCATCAACCGACGCTACTTAGAACGTGTCTTGACATTATCTCCACTATAATCACGCCGATTAGCAGCCTAATAACCGCCACAGAGCCCACAAACATTTGTAATTCCATTTATGAGCTTGTAAGCAACTATATATGATAAGGTCACGTTCAGGAATAGATTCAAATTCTAATCGTCTGTTGTAGGCTTTTAAGTCTTGTAAACATAGCTATATCGCAGGATTAGGTATACTCTCTATTTTCTGATGTTTCAGCTGTTACGTATGTTCATTGTTCATGTGTGTCAAACTTTTAATATGTTTTCCTACATTAGTCTATAAGTAAACTTAATTCAATTTTGATTTATAAAGTCCTAAAAAGTAAAATGATTCTCTACGTTGTCTTGTTATAACATTTGCATGTGTTTCCAGTTTAAATTCTTAGCAGTTCGCGAAAACGTTCATTTTTGGGGTAAAAACGCAATCCAAAATTGCTAAAAGTTGGGAAATAAATCGTCGCATATATAGGAAGGAACCTAGTTCATCGACATACATGCAAGATACATCATTATATCGAAAATGTAGAGACGGTGCCTAACAACATAGCAAGTTTCATTTAAATCCATTAAGTAGTCCATTATCCAATCTATTAGTACATCCCCTTAAGTACTTAACTGTACTTACGAGTAAATTAAAACTTTAAAATTTATAGTATTAAGTCTACCTCAGACGTGGCCTGCGGTAACTAGCGTCACGACTGGCACGTCGGCCGCTGACACAGACCGTATCAGTGTAAGTCAGGCCTAAAGTTAATTACGCTTCTTGTATTTTTATATCAATGTGAACTTTACTACACCTAACTGTATACTGGACTAGCTAACTGTGTAACTAATAAACCACTATTACCGCACTCCTAATTAAGTATTAAAATAGGCTTGATAAGCTTTTATGTCTTAATATTGCGTGACTGTTGACAATTTGTGAGAAAATTAGGCAATGTCCTTTCAACCACGTAAAAGTACATGCATAGCATGTAGATAGATACGCTTCTTACATTTTGTTAGCAAAACGGGCAGGTTAAGCTGTGGCGGGAACCGACTGTAAAACAGCCAGCTCACGTATAGATATAGGTACACATGTATAAGTATTATACGACAAACTCTCCCTCGTTTGAAACAACCCTCATTGCTAACCCCTGGAATTTTATTATGTACCTACCAACCAAATTACAATCGCACTAAGATTATAAACGCAAAACTTTTGTCTGTTTATACATTTGTTAATTCTTCACACTCTTTAGGTACTTGAAATGCTTATACCCTAGATTAACACGAAGGCTACTTTTGATGTGAATACGTCTTTAAATTTTCTTCCATAATGGGAGGCAATTCAAAAAACTGATGATATCAAAATGTTGGATACAGTTTGGTGTAGCAGAAAAAAAAATCTACAAGAAAAATTTAATTAAACTATTCGATCGCTAACCGATCAAAGAATACGTTACGTTAAGTGAGGACTTGAAAAATGGAAAGCCAAAGGATTTTGTATTGTAAAAAAATGTACTCGTTCGCATGTACGTATGTACACGACAGTATTCTCGACACAGCCACACCCCGAAAAACGCTGGTGACGTTATTAAGCGCTAATAGCAATTAAAAAAAAAAAAATTGCTTGACATTCTTTCATATATCCACAGCTCACCTGATGTAAGTTATAAATATGAAAGCAATCTAATTAAAGTGGTATACTTTCATAAGATACCCTTTTCGATGATCTTTTCGAACCTCTGCAACCGCTGCTTTTTATTCAAGCGGTAATTTTTATTCGACGCCTGACGCCTCATTTAACTGCTTATCTTATGGTAATATTCCAACTAGACCTGAATCCAACTCGCTATTTTGCTGTGTATATTATTGTGGCTAAATGACAAAATGACAGATTGACACAAATTATACGTTTTTTTTACATTTAATCTTGCTGGTTTACATATTAAAGCAAACAAACATACGTGTATTTAATTAATTCGTTGTTTTTAGCGTACTTAGAACAAAAAAAACACAAATGATTTACAGTAATTTGCTAGAAATGGTGATATTTTAAGTTTATTTGCCTACATGTAATGTGGCAAACTTTATTTATGAACTAGTTTTGCACCTGAAAAAAAAAATGTTTTTTCGAAGAGTAAGTAGTTTTTAAATTTATTTGCTGTGATTCCACCAAAAAGCAAATATTGAGGTTCTAGCAGATATTAAGTGAAACCACGTGCCACTCCTTGTTTCCAGTACAAAAAGAGTAAACATTCAGCCAAAACCTGTATTTTTTCTTAAATCTTATTTTCTTATGATCTTATGTTTTGAACTTATTGACACACTACGGTATGAACCGTAGAAACTTTTGGTAGAGTTCGTAGAGTAAAAGTACTTTGAGATTTCAATATGCCGCCGGATTACAAGAGTGTTCAAGTGACTTGTCACCAATCGGTGCTAGAGCCTTATCGGCGACAGATCAGTGTCTTCTGAAATCGTTTGGAATTCTCGTTTACAACCGTATAATCCGAGATACGTGTCACACGATAAACAAATTAAAATCTTATTATCGAGAAAGTTAAAGTTTCATTTTAGAGGAGCTCGCGACAGATGGAAATATCTCGCTCGTGGCGGACGAGGCAAGTCATCCGTTTTGTGCTCGTCGTGTGATCCCGCGCTTAGCTAACCGTTTTGACACATTTCCAGATGCGATGGAGCGATAAACGCTGTTAGGATTCTGCCTCTTTAGTGACCGCTTCTTAAATAGTCGTGATACAAAAAGGGCCTTTGCGTCACAAAGTTTTATTTGCACTCTTAAGATTTAATCTGGTTGAAGTGAATTTTACGGGTCATTTAAAAAGACGGTTTCGGAAATTAAAATGCAATATTCAGTAGTGTTTTTTATTACTCACCAGAATAAATATAATGTGTCTTTGACGTCAATTCTTTTCAATTACTTTTTTCGTATCACGGTAAGCGATTACAGGATTAATGTTATCTATGAATGTCAGATTAGTTTGTCGTTAATTTTTTTCCCGTATGTACCTACCGAGAGTTGGAGAGTGGCGAGTGGCTTCCTAGTCGAGTCCGTAAGGCGAGATAATATCGACCAAGTAGAGGCTCGGCCAAAGGAACCGGCTCCGCAGTGACAGCTCCACACAATACAGTCGTTTAACACGCTCATCGCATTTGGAAGATCTCTTGACAGCTTACATGCTTACGGGAAACGAGCATTGATTCGTTTCGGTCCAGTGAAAGAAAGCTGTCTCACCTAAAGGTCATACGAGGCATGCGGTAGTTAGCCTCGAAATCGGATAGTACGATCGTAGTTCGGGTCGTCGTGGGATAGGATGGAGCGGTTGAATCAACAATGAGCGTTGATTCGTACGGAGATATGGCTTGCGCGAGGCGTGTCCGCGCTTCATCGATCGCAGCCTCCGACGCTCCTCGACGACGTCTGCTCCGTAGCACCCCCGGCGCCCGAGCCCCGCGGCCCCGCACCCCTCGCCCGCACACGTTAGCGCCCCGACCGACTGCATTTACCACCCGCCACCCCGCACCGCTCCATCATACATATAGGTATCATCTACACGGCCTGTCTGCTGTCGGTGTCTGCCCACACCGCAAATTCTAACATATTTTTGCGCATGCTTATGCGATATTTTATCCTTCATGCGAAAACTCTGAAAAATAAAGCGCAAATTCTCGTTTACGGCTTCGTGTTTATGCTCCAATTTAGACGCGAGGTGTTGATTTGACTCTAGCAGCTCGGAGTGCTCGATTGAAGGTGCAATTAAAGCAGTTTACATCTCTTCGCGAGCGGCCTGTAAATGTTATTCGAGCTCATTAAAACTGAATTACGTGATAAAAGTTATGCGCGTACATTGCTACCACGTTAACATGCTCAAATGTTTATTGTCGAAACATTGTATGAAAAATTATGTTGCCGATTATAAATTTTATTAGATAATTTTTATAACATGAATTGAACTGTGTTTTTGGCAAAAGAGTTGTTACGTTGTATTATTATTTATTGTGAAGAAAATGTAAGTACAATTTCACTGCTCAATAGCTAATAGCTTTATCTGTGGTGTAACATCATACCACATTAGTGGTCTAAATTAAATTTGTGTGTTGTCGTGGCGCCGGCGGCGGTGATCCATCATCGGTAATGGCGCGGCCGCACTAACGACCGTGCCCGCGCCGTGTCACGGAGCACTTGCTGGTGTGGCCTCGCCCTTAGCTCATGTCTCCTACATCTCGCTTAGTAATCCATATTGACACTTATTCACACTTCAATATACCTACTACATACGGTGCAGTAGACTATTTACTGTTAGTGTTAGCATCAGTGTAGACTGGACTGTACGAGTTGAAAAATATGCATTGTCCTTAAAATTTAATCTATCTAAAAATCAACCCAATTTTTTTGCAGTAGGTTACTTAAATTAGCTAGCGAAAATTTTTGTAATTGCTTATTTTGTTTTAGTGAATAATTTTTATCGAAGTTTTGCTTGATAAAAAAATTGTATGGTGCATTATTTTTTATAAGTAATGAGACGAATGAAATGCTCTTTTGATGGTAAAAGATTAAACTTGTCAATAATTATTGCAGTGCTATCTAGAACTTGGAGTAATGAAACAAAGTTCAGCGCATCGTTGTTTTAACACTTAGTTAAGAGCTGGCTCCCTCAAAAAATACCAAAGTTCGCATCGTCCACGGCTATACCCTAAGCATAAAAGAATAAGGATGAAAATAGAATATACCGCTTGACCATATTGTTGCATGGAATTACGCAAACGTAACTCGCAAATCAAATTAAATTTATTAAGAGTAAAGTAATTAATCTAGGAAAAGAAGTTTTCCTATAAACAGGTAATGAATGGGATGCTCGTTTCATGAGTATTTCTTTGTTTATGTAACTCAAGTTATTTTTAAGCAAAAAGCTAAAATCTCGGAAAAAGCCACAACTTTGAAATAGTACCTAAAAGTATCGGATTAATTTCTATCTATCTTGTTTTTAGTTCGTAAAGGTCAAAAAAAAGTTTTAAAAATAACATGTTTTAGTTTTAAATCGATCTTAATTACAATAAATATCACAGCAAAAATCATGTTTAATCGCGCAGATATTCGATAGTGACCCCAGTTTCAATAGCCCTGTAAATTCGCTATTCTATTTTAATGCAGGTAATATTTTACTGCTTTTTAAACGTTTATAGTTTTATAACCCGTAAATAAAGTCGACCTTACAAAACTGATTATTATTTTTGTAGTTGATACTGTTTTGTAATAAAATGTCTAGACCCTTTTGTTTATTGCAAAGAGTCGAGTTTTATTTAAAATAATCATATGTGTTATATGTTTGCATATCATTTAAGGTTAAAAAGTAAACACGGCCTGAGTTACTGGCCATGCACCCGAGGCAGTGACATTAAATCGCACAGTATGTGGTCGCCATTTTTCACCATTTTCAATTAGGCTCAGCGAGAGCATGTCGTTGATATGTAAGAAGTGCAAGATAAATACTTGGACTCGGTCGCCACTTGAATCGCTAATTACATCAGCAGCTGACTTCGGTTAAGTGCCGATATGAATCTTAACTCTGACACATGGGAACGAGTTACACTGCTTGAACAAAATAAACGTTTTATGATTATAATTGGCGGAAAAGGTTGTAATATTCACATAACTCGATTGCGGAACTAAAAATACAATCCCGATGTAGATCTCGATCTTGTACCTTGTATAGTTCTTTATTATCTATGATGAGCGGAGCGCATTGTCGGACAAGTTTTGAACAAATTCTATATCGTGATATTGAATGTTCATTTATTTATGAGCAACCGTGACGTACCTATACCATCAGTTGAACAACTAGCTTACTTCTAGAGCTAGATGTTTTTTTCTGTATCTGGGTGGTAATATATAATTATGTATTACTTACATTACCACCCAGACATGTATTTAATAAGTTATAGGTAATTATTTTATTAGTTAGGTAAGTAGTTATTCCATCTGATTCTCATAGTACAAGGTTGGGTTTAGTTTGAAGCATAGATGGCGCTGTGTGAAACGTATAACAATGTTTATTGATAAACATACTTTTTGTACAATAAACTCAACAATGATGAATTATACAAATAGGTACAAAATAATAATCAGTTTATAAAACAACAAGCAAAAAAAAATTATCATTAGTAAAATACTAAATCAGCGAAAACCTTTGGCCCCTAGGTCTTTGCTGAGTTAGTATTTATTACTAAACAAAACGCGTTAAAATTAATTTCATAATTGTAAACTATATTATCGTTAATTTCGATAAACAATTAATTTATTTTATTAAGAATAAGTTGTGCTGTAATCGGTGGCTAGGAGCATAAATCGAGTCGACACAACACCTGCGATACGCTTTATTGAGTTTTATAGAGCCTACGGCCCATTTAACGTGAGCGTGGCTAGCCTTTGCAATAATAACGTTTAACTTGTTAAATACTAAGTATTGACCAGTTTTAATAATTTTTTTTAATGTTCGTTTTACTCATACGGGATTTTTATGGTTTGATAATGTGGGTTTTCAAGGATTCTAAGCGTAGTACGACGCGCGCGTAGCCTCTTCTTTCTTCTTGCTTTGTCTTAAAACGGAAATGCGTCAAAAATTTGCATAGTAAAAGATTTTATTACTGTTTGAAAAGTCTTGAGCGCGAAGGTTTGTAATTTCTTAATGTTGTAATGGTTTTGGATTAAATTATTAGGTAATATATATTACCTAATATATACCTTACTAGCTGCGCCCCGCGGTGTTGCCCGCTACGTGTTATCGGGATAAAAAGTAGCCTATATGTTAATCCTGAATCTTAGCTACCTCCATACCAAATTTCACCCAAATCTGTTCAGTAGTTTTTGCGTGAAAGAGTAACAAAAAGAATCATCATCATCATCACCATCCATCCAAACTTTCACATTTATAATATTAGTGGGATAGTAAGTATAAACTTACAAAGTATCATGAAGTCAGTTCTTTAGCTACAAATAAAAATGGTATAAATTAAATAATGTTCATGTTAAAAACTTACCTCGTCATTTCATGTTACTTACTTGCTTTAATATCTTTTATAAATTAGCAATTAAGTAATGCATTACACTATAAACGTAACACACACAAAGAATGTAGTGCACTCACAAGTACGTTTTACAATAGCTGTTAAAATCTTTCAAGCGAAAAGTGATTGCAAAGACATGCAGCGAAAATGCTGTTTACTGCATGCCAGCAGGTACAAAGTACCATGGTATTTTGTTTAAAGTAAAGCACTTCCCAGACACACGCAGCCTGGTATAGTGACCGATACGGCCGCGACTAGTTCGAACGCCGACTTTAAACATTTTTTTTGACGTAATATGCAAGTATTACGTCAAAAATGTTCAAATGTTTGATTTAACCGTGAGAATAGTGAAATTGTCATAATGACTTTTATGATAATTTTGTCGCAGTCGATTTGTAGAATACGCCGTATTACATAACGGCTAGGCATTACAGAAAAATTGTTCGTTTTGTATTATAGCGGTTCAATATTTAACCCCATTATCATTATGATGTGTTTTACAATTTACTCGTTAACGGCGGACCACGTTTAGCCTCATTGTAGAGTGACTAATCATAGTAACGAAGTAATAAAATTGCGTTTAAAAACATTGATCAAGAAGGAAAGGTATTTGATAACTGACACGGCTTATAAGTAAAATAGTAAAATGTTATAAGAAAATAAAGGTATTCCGTTTTTTTATGGTTGACAGCCTTGGCGCTGGACTACAGCTACAGAAGTTAAGTGACGGTGTAGTCGAAGATGGTAAAGCACACTTAGCCTATAATGGAACTGGGCCTCAAATAAAGCTACCGGAACACACCGTTAGGTACAGATTTTCAACTTTAGTTTGGTACTTACCCGAGTACTAAAAGATACATTACCACTATGCTATGATTTCCTGACGATGTTTTCCTTTACCGGCAGCTCAAGCTCGTTGTTAGGGTTTGAACCTACACCCACTGGCGTGTGAACCGACCGTGCTAGACACTGACTAACTCATCGCTACAAAATCGTAAAAATACCCGCGTCGTTGGATCTTTTGAAGTTTTTTTTTCATAATTAGATAATTATTCACAGCCTCTTTCTCACATCGAAATCTGTGCGCAAATAATGGAAGTAAATCCTCAAACTTACGATAGGTTCCTTATTATCCAATGTAGCAAGCACGTCCTGCATTCGATTATCGGATTAGTAGTGAATAAAATAAGGTGGCATTTAGTGCAGCAAACATATGGTGGTTACGCAAATTAGTCTTAGCAGACTTGTTCTTGTTTTATATGCGTGTTGTTATCATCTCTATATCTAAACAGTAGATAGGTATAAAACAAAACATCTGCTCGTTCTCTATGTTCGCTTTCTTCTTCTAAACCGCGCAACGGATATTGATACGGTTTTATTTACTACTAGCAGACCCTTCGCGGTTTCACCCGCGTAGTTCTAGTTCCCGTACGAATACAGGGATAAAAACTTGTGTTACTCGTGGATATTATAGCTTTCCAACATTGAAAGAATTTTTGAAATCGGTTCAGTAGTTTTTGAGTTTATTCGTTACAAACATACAAAAATCAAAATCTTTCCTCTTTAAAATATTAGTGTAGTTTTAGAGACTTTTTCTCTGAAGGTTTTTATTTGTGGCTTTATGTATAATCACATTTATTACAAAGTAGAAGTGATTTTGAGCGTCTATTCCGCTAATGCAATAATAATTGTACCTACGAGTACATGATACTACTGCTTCCATTAGATTACGTCGTTGATGAGATAATTGCAGTTCTGTCGGCAACTAGCGAGCCGCTAACTCATTGCAAAATTATTGTGAGTATTCATAGCCATGTGATTATAAATTATATGGGTTGGTAGTTGCCTACTGAAGAGATTGTATTATTGATTATAAAAAAGGTGACATAGTTCTATTTTTAAAATAAAATCTGTCAATCAAATTGACAACAAACAATTGAAATCACACTTTGTCAATGAAATTTACAGTTTTGGGAGTAAGTAGGCATTGTAAATAGAATCACATGTTTCTTTACGGTTGACAAGCTAGGTGTTTGACCACAGCTCACCTGATGTTAAGTGATGGTAAAGCACACCTGCCCTGGAATGGAAATAAATTTATTATTAAGCTCTAACTGTTTAAAATAAATATAGGTATAATATGTATTTTTTTGTAACTAGTAACTAACCAGTAAATGTTTTAAGTATTACCAGTGATTTGCATGTGATATTATTAGTTGTTTATGGCCTATAAATATTAGATAATTTAAAGGAGTTTTGAAAGCAATGCCAAAAGACGTGTCTCTATATAATTTCACATTCCTCGTGCACATCATTCGACATTCTATAAACAAAAATACCACGATTTTATACATGAACACTTGTTCAAAAAACACAAATTATGGAAAATAATACAACGTCGTGATTTTTTCATGTTTCCGCAAAAACTCTCATCAGCACATCATTTTTTTCATATTCATCAAAAGTTACTAAATTAATAACAATACCAATTTGTAAGACTAAAATTAAGTTTTAATAAGTTGCCAGAGAAGATAGAGATAGCAAAAGGACGAGTCGCACCGGTCATTAGCGGAATGAAGCCATTAGGAGCGTGTAAAACAGTTAATTACGGCGTGTAATCTCGGCTTCTCTGAGACACCACCGCCGCCGTACCGCCGTGTAATGAACACGAATAATGACAAATTTGCCTAGCGCTGCGCTGTGCACATTTGCACAGCTAAGTAGGTACAGCAAGAAATAATGCAACTGTTAATAAAATGTAAAATTAGGTATTAGCTACGACTGTCCTGTTAGTTCATGTTGGTTTCTGCTTCATAAGCTGGAAGAAGTGGGTGCGACAAGATCAACATTTAACAAAAATTTAATTGATTCAGGCGTTACTTTGCGGAAGTTCATTTTGAATATTCAAAATAAAGTATAGTAGTAGTGTAGTATTAGTTAAATTTAAGTCCTTATCACTGTGGGTTGTGATACATAACACACTTGTGTGTTATGTATCAATTTTCTGGTTCTATGGTACGAGCTTTGCTTTGTTTGGGGACTAAGTGGATGGTGCTGTGAAAAATGTTCACCGATATTTAATTTTATTTTCTTTTCATTTTTTTTTATGAACACCAGGTTTAAATTTGTTATTAGAAAACAAAACTGACAGGCTTAATAAAGCTTAAGCCTGTCAGTTTTGTTTGTTTTGTTTTGTTTTGTTTGTTTCGTTAACGAAATCAATGTTGAAAAGCATGTTACTTACAAAGACTACTATTTTAGACACTTTATAGTAGGTAATATTATTTTAAAATCACTTTCTCGGCGTCTTTTGCAATAAGGCCTCTATAATTAGAACAAAGGCCCATATATCAGCGTTGTGTACGCAGTCATGGATTTACAGTTTTCATCATAATATTTATGTTGATTTCTCTTCTGTTTTTATATTTATGATTAGTTACATCAAGTCACGATTGGCTAATTATGCGTATGCACGATGCTAATGATGTTCGACCTATCACGTGCTGGAGCAATGTGAACTGGTGTCGGTAACCGACGATCAAAAGACTGCCTGGCTACGTAACAATGGAGTCAACGCGTCTCGCACTGCGCTCCGAGAAATGTTATGTCAAAACAAACGTCGAACTTCTTAGCATTAACGGTGCCGGCTCCATCGCTTGCAGGGATTATTTAGTACTGTAACCTATCTACGACTCACAACTTAAGTATAGGCTAAAGGAACCTTTTATTCTATCAACGCCGCCGTTTTGGATACTCTTCCCAGCAATATTTTATTTGACAGGCTAGATGTTTGATAACAGCTTACCTGAGGTTAAGTGAAGATGGTAATATCACACCGAGCCTGAAATGGAACTGGCTCTTAAGTGAAGCCGCCGAAACACACCGTCAGGTGCTTGATGGCAGATTTTTCAACTTGAAGGGTGTAGCCAGCCAGCCGAATATAAGAAATTATCCAATGACTAAGCTATAGTTTCCTTACAATATTTTCTTTCAAGTTTAAGTTCATTTGTTGGGATTTGAACCATACCGTGCTATACGTAAGAACTAACTACTAAGCTATCATCACTACAAAATTAATCTATGGTCTAATTTGGCTGCTCTCTTTTCTACTGCCACATTGCTAATCTCTGCTCTTTTGATTTTCTATACATACCTAGTTACGTACTTGAAACGTATATCCACCTGTTCTTATCAAGGAAGTTGTGCTCTAGCTAGTTCTCAAAACCATTCGCGCACCAAGTATTATTCGTATTAGAGTTGCAAATGTGTACACAAGCGAAAATGTGTGTTACACGCACAAGAAATCGTTGAGTCGTCAATTGATTTACTGCTGATTGAGTTGTCTCTGGTTTTTATGTGAGCTGCGAAGCTCGTTTTTTTACTAAGCGAATGTATTTGTACTACATAATTGATTATAGTTACTTCCCAGTATGAAGACGATGTGCTCATACTTTTAAAGAATGCACTCACACCATTAAATTAATCTTTCTATCATACATGCTGTAGTGATATTTTATAACATCAATTTCAATTTTTATAGTGTCGTAAACCGTACAGGGTCATTTAATGTTTTAATAATTTTGTAGAGAACCCCAGTACCGAAATGTCGAGTAGGGCTACTGTAATTTACGAGGGCGAATGTTGCATATCCACGATTGTGTTGTTAAGGTTTATGGCGAGTCAACGTGTTCCACCGGAAGTGTCGTAAAACCGACCTCATAGTCAGATCCCAACGATAATCATTAAAGGGCACCTTGTTATTGTTAAATGCTCTATGATTGCCCACTAATATTAATTAGTTTATTATCGGCACTCGACTCCATGCACGCATGGAATACTAACCTTGTTTTTATATGTAACTCTGCTCCTAAGATAATAGACCAATAGTCACGCAGAGAGTTAATCCATAGTTAATCATACTTGTAAGTGTAAACAAAGAACGGCGTGAACCGATTAAAAGGTGATTCCGGTTTGGTCTGGAATTTCACGCTTGGGTTCAAAGTTGCTGCTTATGTATGGTAAATTATTGTTTGTTAGACTATAAAACATTTCTCGCATAGCTACAATCTGAACGCAAAAACAAAGAAGAATTTTTAATTAGCGAGCAAAGCGTTTCCCTGTAGTGGTGCGGGCGCCCCGCTGCGTCGCTACTTTACAAACATTGCGTTGAGGTCGTTAACAAAACGTCACTTTTCATAATATTTATGTCTCCATTATTTTTCATGTACAACAAGATCGTAAAATTGAAAGTTCGTTGATGAAGAGGCTTCTTGATTTGCAAAAGTTGCATGAGAGATAGATGGGAAATTTGGGTAATTTTTCATACCTCAACCGCAACCCATGCCAACCAATTATTTATTTACGGTGATTAATGTTTTCCTTCATGCCACACGGCAAGTATTTTGTCTCAAAATTTAGATTACACTTTAACGCGACAAAGATGATTTGATAGAAATTTACTTTATTTACTTCAAGACCTTAAACTCTACAGAAGCAATAAAAAGTGGCTCCATTCCAATTTGCTTGATTAGGTACCCGACAGAGGACAAAATATGTCAAATGTCAAATTATATAATTTAGAAAGAAAATATCATTAAAAGCTACTGTGAATCTTCTAAGATGGAAGGTCATTTATCAAGAGTTGAAGTAAGTTAATGTTTTGGCAGGAAAGTGGAAAAATATGTCGCTGCTGCATTTGTATAGATTTTAGTAAAGTGGCTACGTTTTTGTGCCATGCTTGGACTTAGGTACTTTGTGTGACTTTGACTGAAACTTATTTAACTTGATTTTACAATGTTAGTCCTGAGTGGGAATCGAACCCCCACCCTTCAGCTCCCTAAGTAAAACTTTAACAAATGAGTTAACAGGGCAGTCAAAAATTGTCATAGTATTATGTAAACTTTTAACTTTTTCTTCATAATAGCCGCTAGAAAATATTTAAATTTTGGCAAAAAGCACAAAGTATGAGGTTATAACCAAAGAAAAAAAATATAACAACTTGACAGATGACAGCAACTGATGCTCTCGTGGTCCTTAGCGAAGCGCAGCAAGCTTCTCTAATTCTAAGCTGCTCACTGCAACGACTAACTTGTTGCATTTTTTTAATATATCATTGTTTATCTCGTTGTTTTCGTATACATCCTGATTGAGTGAATGCTGCCAGTAACTGGATACTTCATTTTACAATCGGTGGGTTTAGCCGCGAGTGGCACGAGAGTCACGTGGCGACGTAACGAGACATGTGATCGACATCCATGACACACTGCACGCTGCTCCGCGAATTATCCCCTATTTGCAGTTTCTTGTTTGATATGTAGGTACTTTAGAAATTATTTTATAAAAACTAGATAATAAACATAACGGAAAATGTTGAATGTTTTTGCTCTTAATTTTCCAGATTTTGATTAGATATTTACACATACATTTTCATGTAAATTACAAAAACCAATTTGCTCTTTAAAATCAAAACTTACCTAATGTAGATAAAAAAGGCGACAGCCGTACAAATAAGATTTTTATCAGGAATACAATTGAAATCTATATATATTATATAGTCAAAGTCAAAATAAAAATTTAGAAATAAGAAAAATATGAGATATGTTTTTTAATACTGGCAAGTTAAAAAAATATACATACCTACCTTAAAATGAATACCTACTATTTACAAATTTATAAAAACAACTTAAACTCAGAATTTTTTAAAGTTTTTAAAATGTTTTTTAATGTTGTTTAACCGTGTTGTTGTTTTTTTATTGTTATAGAGGGGCTAGTAAACGATATAAATGCATATTGAGATAGTGCCTCTACCGGGAGTAAATTGATACTACCTATATTCATACATTCCACTATCGTCCACTACGTAATTCTCGCAAATTTATTTACTAGAGCCACTGTTTGTTAATAGCTTGTCTGGTTGAAATTGACATTTGTTAATGAATGATATTCATAATGCCAAGTTAGCTAACATTACGAAAATTGCCATGATCATACGAACTAGTCATAGGCCAGTATCTAACTCTTATTGCATATAAAATATTACTCGGTGAAATAATAATTGTATTAAAGTTACTAGAATTATAATACATGGAAATAATAGATATATAGATACATTTTAACACAATAATTCTGTAAATTATAAATACTTACGCATATCATCCAAATTATAATCTATGAAATTGTATACCTATTTACGCAGTTTTTACTCCGAAAATTGTCTTGTGATGTGAATGATCTTGATTCTGATTAATTGTTATAAAAACTCTTTGAAATATCTGACGTTATTTGATTGTAGCTATGATTATAGCGATAACTGATTCTCATAAGAGAAACTTTGCACTTTTAAAAAAAAAAATTGATCTTATACAAACGAAGCGAGTGAATAATTACCCCCATATCTCCATATAAAATCTCTGAAAAAAGACTGACAAGCTGTAATGCCATGCAACGTTACAAGAAAATTAATGGAATTGTGCAGTTCTTATCCCACACGCTTAGCTATTATCAGTTTATTTAACTTTTCTATTCATTTTGCTTTTATTAAGATGAATAATATGAATTTAATTTTTTTTTTATCTTTGACAAGCTAGGTGTTTGACCACAGTTGTGTTAACACACACAGTATTAAGTGACAGTGTGGTCGAAGATAATAAAGCACACCTGGCTTGTGAATTCACTATCACATTAATGTTATAAACATGCGTGTTTTTTGTCCGCTCTATAACGGTTTCATAGATTTGGCTGAAGTTCGGGAAACACGTAACTTGTAGGATCCACATTTCTCTTACTCTCGAAATCAATGAAAACCTAAAAATTAAATACATCGATGATAGTTTTGTTTACTCCGAAACCTCGCTGTTTCATTTGAGCAGTACGTTTAGTTGGCCTAAGGGTCATGGAGTCGGGGTTTTTAATTGTAAATTTGTAAATTACTGTTGCGTTTAATTTTCTATATGATTTCATATGTAGTGAACGACACCCATGCTGGTATTAACTATTGTAACTTTTTGTATTTACATAGCTATTATTGGACAAACAGTAATGATGGGTGAGCTCGGAATGAGGACGAATTTCGCGCCTCGCACCGGATGCGGTTGTACGTAATTGGTGTGTTCGTCCAAGTTAAAGTGGGGTTTTCATGTGTCCCTCGTCATTTCTCCGTCCTACACCGCAATAATAATTCTTTAAAGACATAAAAAATACAACTTTCACTAAAAATATTTTTGTCGTTGTTATTTTAAATTACATTTTCTAAATTAGTTTGCTTCAAATTATTATATGCAATGACAATAATCATTCTTAGCATTGTTTTCTTGAATGAAATATCGTATATTTTTGTGAAAGTCCCAGCACTTGTCGATAAGGTATGTCTATATCACTCAGTATTTGTTAAGCTTATCCGAGGGCATCGCAGAGCGACGTATATTAATGAATTATGTAAATGGGCTCGACCGACCGCCCGTCGACGACTCCACGAACTTTTTTATTACTCGCAAAATCTGCCATTAATATTGATCTGTATATAGTGTGTTAGAAAAGGTCAACCGAAATTCAGGTCAAATTACTATGAGCTTACTAACTTCATCTATCGGGTACAATATTATTTTTTCTCTTTTTAGGGTTTCCGTACCGAAACTAACACGGGACCCTATTACTGAGACTCCGCTGTCCGTCCGTCCGTCTGTCTGTCTGTCACCAGGCTGTATCTCATGAATCGTGATAGTTAGACAGTTTAAATTTTCACAGATAATATATTTCTGTTGCCGCTATATCAAGAAATACTAAATGTCAGAATAATAAAATAAATATTTAAGGGAGCTCAAATACAACAAACGTGATTTTTTGCCGTTTTTATAGATAATGGTACGAAGCCCTTCGTGCGCGAGTCCAACTCGCACTTGGCCAGTTTTTTTAGTTAGTTACCTCTCTTTTAACAAAGATTGTCAGTCACCTTTACACCTTATCCAGCGCGAGTCTGAACAGGTGCTCTATTGTTTGTATATCTTTCTATTTCTTGACGTGGGTTCAAATCGCAATAACAATCTTGAGCTACCGGTGAAGGAAAACATCGCGAGGAAACCGAATCATGAGGTTTTTTAATATTCTTTCGCAATGGGCTAATTTCCGCCTTCAAGTTGAAAATATGCCGCCAAGTACCTATCTTTGCGTTCCGGCTGACTCACTTGAGAGATAGTTAAATAGTAACTATATGATAGAAAGAAAGTTTTTTTCTTTCTTTCTTTCATAGTTCCCATTCCATGCTAGATGTGTTTACTATCTTCGACCACACTGTCACCTAACATCAGGTGAATGATTGGCAAACACCTAACCTGTCGCCCAAAAAAAACATCGTTATGGATCCGCGAAACTTGTATATTTCGACGTATTGCTTTCCTGCTGTTTTCCCAATTAAAACGGTTTTAAGTGTGAAATTTGAAACTGACATTACGTGGAGAAATTGGCATTATGTTACGTGTGCAGTTAAATAATTAAACTTTGCAATAGGATGTAAATCGTGATCACGTTCGATTGTTATCCATGATGGATGTGGCTCATTACCCTTCTCGCTGGGTGGCGCGCCGGTTGCTGCGACGTCGCGCGCTCGCCTTAACGACGCGCTCATAAACGCAGGTGACAGCGACTTATTGTCGAACTCGACGAGAGATCCTGCGCAACCGATACCGAACCACCATTCAAACACACCTTAATACGATTTATTTATGACTAGTGCTTAACCCTCGACAGAGGCCCTCAATACACGACGCTTTATAGCCATTTGACAGGCGCACCCAACCACTGAGTCCGGTCTTTGAAAGTTTAGATACAAGTAGGTATGGATTTCCTCCATATGTAAAAAACATGTCATATTTTTAGTATTCATTTTAACGCCTTTCGGCGGGTTCTTTGTTATCAATTAGCAGCTTTGCAAGTGCAAAGATTTTGGGTAGCTGATGTGGCCCTCAGTTTCCTTGACGACACGAAACACAGTCGACAGAGACATAATGTGAATTTGTCTGATCACGATACAGATGTTTAGTTCCGATAGACAAATTGTGATATCAGTTTATCTATCAGACAAACCCTTGTCTTCTTGGTTGGGCACAAAATTACAAAATGCCGTTTAGAGGTAAAAAAAGTTTAATAAGGAAGACTGCTTCATAAATAAACGAAGGCGAGATGTTATCGGCCCTCGGCGGCAGGAAGCGCTTCAGCCCATTTAAGGGTGCATTAAAATCGAATACATCATATTTGTTTGATTTCCTAGTTCTCGTTCACCCTGTAATTATACAAGTCACCGTCCGTGGCCGGATCTCTGGCAGTTTTTTGTAAAATGTGCATTAATCATCTTTTTTTTATTGCGAGCATGTGTTTGGTCTCGTAAAACACTTTCGAGGGATTATAAGCTTTTTGTATTCGTAATGTCTAATTTGGTTTCTGTCGGTTCTTATATGAGGTCATTAGCGCGGTGAGGTCCGGAGAGACTTCAACGTTTTATGTGAAAGTCGAGTTTTATGCCGATGTAATTTGTTGCAATTACAACGCACGGCTACAAGTATTTTATTTTTTTTAACTTTTTGGATATTTACGACAGAGTTATGTGATGACCGAGCAAGGCATCTGATGGTAAGCGCGACGTTTGCCCATATCGTGACCGCTGAGTTTGTCATCTTTTTAGAACTGCGCTGTAATTTAGATAATTACAAAATTTATTTTCTTGGAATCATTTGCACTTTCATTTGCTTGAGTTAATAGGACTCATTCAAGACTAACTCTAGTTCTAATTTGTGATATTTTTTTTTGTAAATAAAACTTATTTTTTGTATAAGAAATTAGACAATAGAGACGCTTTTCGGATGGTAAGAGATAACGCCTGTCCACGACCATTGCAGCGATACACAGAACTTTGAGTAGCAAAACAAAGTTCATGGCAACGCATTGGCGCTTATTACTTTGAGACTTTCGATGGTTAGTCTCAACGTCCCTGTAATTACACTAGCTAAAGTACCCTTAAAACCGGAACACAGTAATGTTAAGATACTACTACTTGGCTTGCTTGCTAATATCTGGTATTGCCTCGACAACCTCCTGCTAAGGAGATCTACCGCCAAGTTATTCAAGTAAAAATATATAGCAGTCTATTCAGCGAAATAATAACATGTATAAGTACATAATATGTTTGAGTATGTTCCATGACACCTTGTAGGAGCTACAAGTGTGAAATGTAGATATGTTACGTTGATAGGCCCAGACTTACACGACTACAAGAGGCTTAGGTAGGTACGTCTTGTTTCATGAGATCACATCTGCAATGGCAATAAAACTTATTGAATGTATTAATCCTTCTTAGCCAAACATAAGGAAACCTTGAAAGTCATTTGGAAACTTATTTCGGCCATAATGACAATTTTAATCCAATTTAATTGGATGACACATCGATTGGTAATTCGGCTTTTGGTTATTTATATTGACACATTTTTGTTGATTATTGTACGCAGACGTATGTTCCCGACGGTGCGCGTGTCGTTCGCGGGGTGCCGCGGCGAGGCGCGCTACGCCGTGCTCCTGGACGTGGTGCCCGTGGACGGCAAGCGGTACCGCTACGCGTACCACCGCTCCTCCTGGCTGGTAGCCGGCAAAGCAGACCCGCCCGCGCCCGCGCGCCTCTACCCCCACCCCGACTCGCCCTTCTCCGGCGACCAGCTGCGCAAGCAGGTCGTCTCCTTCGAGAAGGTCAAGCTCACCAACAACGAGATGGACAAGAACGGACAGGTCAGTTCAATTAAATTGTACATTTTCTGTTGAACAACGTAGCAGATGATGAATGATGTAAGCGACTCGTCAGACAGCTTTGTTATCCTGGCTTAGTTTATGATTTATGTTTATTTAATATGCGAGTTCGTAGATACCTACTCATTAGTATTTCAGTTATGACACAGAAAATTCAATCCTAAATATCAAATATAATATAACCTCATGGTGTGTGTGGTCAAATGCGTGCTGGTTGCAAATCATTATGTATAAATTAACTATCTGTAAATATTTAATTTCTTATCATGCCTGATACCGTTTGAATTTCTATGGTTTTTGCAATAAAATTATTGGGATATTTTTAAATAAGCAAATGTCTATTATTTAAATTACGTACATAATTATTGTAATATCAAAAGTAGAGGGGTTTAATTTTTGAATACAGCCGACTTTCGAACAATATTGTACGACAGACGGACATATTCGTGTACGCAAACTCGGGCGTAATTCGCTCATTCAAAAATAGAGCTGGTACATCATTTGAGAACAGTTTGTGTCACTTCCTTGTGCGTGTGGCAATTTATAGAATTACTGGCAAAATTGCTGGTGTCAGCGACACCTCAGGCGTTCGACGAGAGTGTAATGAGTGCATTGTGGGCAACAAATTAGTCGCACATGTCGCGCCGCGTCAGCCGGCGAGACAAGCCACTAGCTTGTTGCAGGTGCGACCTAGCCGCACCCACTCAACCGGGCAAATGTCACTCGAGCATCCATTACCGTTAGACCTCTACCGTGGCATCAAGTTCCGTACTATTAGAGCTCCTTTACGAATGGACCAGCAATATACCTACCTATTCAAATTTGATATTATGTTTGGCTTAAGGAAGAACGTTGGTTGACGTTACAAGACACGTAAATTGATTTTAACACTTTCAATTCCTGTTGTAAACCATTTTGTTTTTGCAATAGGAGGACTAGTAATTGATACGATCAGTTATACGTTGTTAGAGAAGACTGATAAATGAGTACCCGTTTTATCGAAATCATGTTGAAGTGGAACATAATGTTGAACTATGTAGGTAGTCTTTAGTCAAATTAGTAAAAGAAGGGCAACGGAACGGAACGGCCGAGGGCGGGGCGCAGTGATGGATGGACCCAGCTCTAACCAAAAACACACCTAATTGGCTTTCCAGTAATCCAAAAAGTGACGCATGATGGTTATCATGGTCACGGATAAGGAATAATACGATGTACGATTTTGATAAATTTTCCTACAAAAATTAAACTTCGTTCTTTTAAAAGTTACAAAGCTTTTAATCAGTAATATTTTCTTACAGTCGATGTTGGTGCCTGAGTAGTTAAATAAGTAAACTGTTGATAAAGCGGGGTGGCACGCAAGTCTCCGCGCGGACGCGTGACGTTCGCGACTTGCGTCTAATTGTACAACAAAAACTCCATGAAACCGACGAATAAATCATCAGCTACTAACTACTTGAGCTTGTATATTTATAAACTTAAAAGGCAACGCACTTTTAAATGTGCATATTTTCTTATAAATTGTCAAATAATTACATTGCAAATCAGAGCAAGTAGACCGTATAATTAAGTTGGTTTTAAACGGTTGTAGGTATTTAATTTCACTCTTATTTTAAATCTTGCGATAGATTTTTTTAGTACTTCCCCTGAACCGATTCTGATGAAACTATGCAACCGAATATTATTCTCAAGACAATCTATAATTATGTAAACTTCGGCTTCCAACTTCTCAATCCTGACGCTGCAAGGGTTCTGCCCACGAAAACCGCAAAGAGTTGAGGGATCTGTAATTTATTGGTATCGCGGTATTAATGACTTTATTTTTGAATTTTTCAGTACGTCAGTCATGTATGTAAAATAAAACCGTTAAACTTGAAAACACACACATTTATTTCTCAAGTAACATGATCTGTTTCTGATAAATCTAACATTTAGTTACAAAATATTTCTTAAAAAGCTTGATTATATTGAGTGTTGACAAGCCCGATACAGTTTACCCTGGTCAAAGTTATTTTTTACATGTCACTAAAACGTGAAAAGTCTTAAGATTAATTGCAGTATTTAAATGGAGAACAAAAACATTAACTACAAAACTTGTTATTTACGGCTGGCCTAGTTTTAAGCAATGTTTTTCTAGAAACTCAACTTGTAATTAAGCAAATATGTAAATGAGTGGATACATAACTACTGGTGGAACCGTCTGCAGCAAGCACTGACCACGCACCCCAGCAATGATTAATGAACACCGTTTCAGACGTTTACTTAAATAATAAACTTGAATAAATAATCCTTACAAGCGTTGGTAATGATATAATCTAGTTCCGTTTATTTGAAGAAAATTGGGAACTCGGTATAGTTAAAACGCGTTCATTGCACAAACAGCGGCTCAGCCGATTGTTAATACAGATTAAATATGATAATACAAACAGAAAAGAAGAAACAGAAATAGATACAACTTGATATAGACATACAATAATCAGTGGCATGACAATACAGTCAATTTGCATATTTAATATTGCTTTGGTTGTAAAGTATGGTGAACATAAACATTTAAAAAAACTTCGCTTAGTCCGCAAATAAAAAACTATTTTTAGTTTAGTTTTGTCCATACATGTTTTACTGGTAGGTGTTTGATCATATCTGAAGTTAAATGACAGTTTTCTACTTGAACCTTCAAGTAGAAAATTGCCTCCAACTAGCCATGCAGTACCTAACTATCCAGCCCAGTTAAGAGCCTACCTCACGATGTTTTCCTACATCAGCAGCTCAAGCTCATCGTCGGGTCGGATTTGTACTCACCGCTGAGCTATCATCACTACAATCCATATGATATGCCAGCATTCTGCAGCGGCTCGCGCACTCCCACGACTTTCAATAATCACAGCCATTTATTTCATGTATTACACTGCATATTATGTCGTTAGAATCGTTATCACCGTATTTATTTTATGCAACAGTCCAGTCCAGTGGGTCGAGCAATTATAATGCACTTAAGATGTGTACAACAGTTGCAATATCTCGTTTATGATCCGCTTTTTCTCACATAACGAGGTGATTATCCGTCACGGACATCGACAGTTAGCGCAAAAATGTTTCACGATTCATCTAGACACGGCTGTAGGCACAGTAATGGTGATCGTTAGCCTAAAAGCCAATACCATTAGCGAGGTTGTCGCTGTGCTTTACGATCGACAGCGGGGACTATGCCTATAGGCAAAAATACACACGTCGGCGACGCATATCCGCGCAATTTTTGTGTTTTATACCAATGCTAGCACAGTTAACCGTACGCTGTGGGGCGTGAGTTCAAATCCCAACAGTGATTTTGAACTGTCGCCAAAGGAAAACATCGTTAGGAAACCATATTAGGGTCGTACTTTCTAGTAGGTACTCGGCTGGTTAGTTACCACCTGCAAGTTGAAAATCTGCCGTCAACTAGTTAAAATGGTGTGTTCCAGTGGCTTCACTTGAGAGTTGCTTCCCATTCCAGATTAGGAGTAGGTATGTACCATCTTCGATCACACCGTCATTTAACATCAGGTGAGCTTTGGTCAAGTACCTAGTCTCTGAACTTTTTTCTGTTTATGGTGTGCCCAATAAAGAGTTTTATCTATCTAGCCAGTCACCAGTAAAAAAAATAGACCCATGACTATGGGACAAAAATGAAAACTTTATGTCGGTGACGCGGCTACATTAGCATGTCGATGACGCGAACTCATAAGTTTTGCCCCAACCAATAAAAAAACGCAGCAGCTAAAGAAGTTTTCACTTCTTCTGTATTAACAATCCACATTTAATTTATATCGGCGTCCAGACTCGCTGCAATGAATGTACTCGTACAAGTTGATAAATTTTAATAAAACGTTCACCGTTCGCGCGCCGCACCCGTCCGCGTGCTCGTCTTAATGAATAACAACAAACATCAATAATAATTCCGACGACCGTTTGCGTTTTTAATTATTGTTGATATTTTCACGTCGTTAACGTATTTTGAAATAAGGTGATTATAAAATAAACACGCTAGACAGGTGACTGGAGTTGGTAGTGGATATGGGTTTAGGTGTAATATAAATTAATAAGTTATATGTCGTGGCGTGGTCACCCGCTGGGAGCGCGCGCGGTCCTCGATATACCCTTACACCAGTAATTGTCGTACACCTCAGCTCCGCCACTACACTGTTCTTGAAACTTTTTTTTTAATGTAAAAAGTAATGAGACGAACGAGACGCTCTCCTGGTGGTAAGAGATAACGCCTGTCTATCACCATTGCAGCGATACACAGAACTTTGAGTAATAAAGCAAAGTCCAGGGCATCATTGCTTTGGCGCTCATTACTTTGAGACTTTCGATGGTTAGTCTCAACAGCCCAGTAACTTCGCTAACTGCAGTATCTTTCAAACCGGAACACAGTAATGTTTACACACTACTGCTTAGCGGCAAAATAACTGGTACTGCGGTGGTACCTACCTAGACGACCTCCTGCTAAGGAGATTTACCACCAAGTAAATATAAGTAAACTTTATAAGTAGTTTTTAATTCATAAAATTTGTTTTTAATTTGTTTTTGTCTTTGACTTGTATTATAAATTAGTTGGTATATTATTAAGTGACACTGTACAATTTATTTGTTATAGAATGTTTAGCTTATCTTTATTTTAAATGAAATAAAAAATGCAGAATTGTCAAAATTAGTAAACTTTAAGTAATCACCTATAGCTAGAGTATTTTCTAGATATGTACGAGTATATCCATAACGTTGATCTGAAATTTCTGTTTCTTTGTTCTTTGTGGCTGCATAGGTACCTATGTCTTGGAAAAAACTTATCTCTAGCAGCAGAATATGATATATGTTTAGAAGTTTAACTTTAAAAATTCTACGAAATGTTGTGTTTTTGTAGTTGACAGGCTAGGTGTTACAACTCACCTGATGTTAATTGATGGTGTGGTCGAAGAGTGCCAACACATCTAGCCTGGAATAGAACTGGTACTCAAGTGCGGAATACAGCGTTACGCGCTTGACGACAGATTTTCAACTTGAGGGTGGTAGCTAGCCAGCCGAAAATACTCTGCCACCATGCTATGGTTTCCTCACGCACGCTGTTTTCCTTCACCGGCAGCTCAAAATCATTGTTGGGGTATGAACCCACGCCCTTCGCCGCGTGAATAGACCGCGCTATCAACTAAGCTGTAGTCGCTATGATTATGCGCAAAAAAAAAACGTATTATGTAGAGGTTGCAGGTAATCATCTAGTAGGGCTTGCCATAATTAATTACCCTTCCAAAAACTGGCAAGTTTTTCTACATAGAGCCATAATAATCAAATCGTCGAAGCCTATTTACGTAGATAAGATTTTTGATAGCACCCTTCATATGACGATGGGCATTACCTTGCCTGGCGCCATACACTTGACAAATCTATCAGTAACAATATATCCATCATAAATAACTAACCAGTATTGGACAACATAATCACCCTTCACTATTCCAATCTGATATCGTTTTTATGTGTGATATCAGTATCGTTCCGTGGTAATATTTGTTGACGCTTAGAAAGTCGGTAACAGTCTTTATAAGTTACTTGAATCGTCACCAAAATTATAGCCTGCCTTCATAAATATTAATGTTGATTGGTCTCGTTGGTTGGAATCCTTGTAAACAGTTCAATATAAATAATTGCACGCTTAAAACAATAGTAGCGCCGGTTTGAGTCTTGAAATATAACGGTAGTTAATAGTATTTTATAGCATGCGATTATAGTTTTATTGCTTCTGTACTGTATATGAATACACACACTATAATAGGTTTATACATTGTAATGTTTGTACTATCTGGAAATTTCATAAATTATTGACGGTCCAAGAGCGCCGCTAGATTGTAATTAAGAATCAACACTAGTAGCTGTGCTTCTCCTGAAAACTTTCGATTTTCTCTTAGATTGTTCAAACAATGTCTTACACAATATATACATTTCTACTCGAAGCAATTATATGTATGCTATTGCAAATGTTGTAGTCTCATAAAAAGCTAATGTTAATAACGTTTTAAATTACGTTTGTTTGTTTAAAAGTAAGTCGTGCGTATTTACGAGTCAGTGTGCTGTTACTGCTTCTCACTGTTGTCGACGTGGTGGCACTAAACACGCGGTTTTACGTGCAAGGAACATGGCCTCTGTCTCGTTACTCACCAACCCTCGGCTGACGGGTAAATCACTCACAGTAACAACTATTTCTAATAAAATCGTTCCTATTCGTATAACCACAAGATCAGTAGGATTTGTGATTGTGTTCACATTAATGATTCATTGTTATACCAATTGCAGTCGAAATGGGATCGTATCGTTTCTATAATATTTCACTAGCTACGGTTTGGGATTTTTGCCGCTCTTACTGTATGAAAGTAGCTTCTTGTATTAATCCAGTGTAAAAGTTATCTACATTCTGAATTTCATGCAAATTCGCTAAACCATTACAGCGTGAAGGATTAATAAACAATGTATATAACATACAATGTTTGAAATAAAAAGTACATTTAGTAGCGATGATAGCTCAGTGGTTAGCGCGTTAGGTTCGCTTGCCGAAGAGCCTGGGTTCAAACCCCAACAATGAGCTTGAGCTGCCGGTGAAGGAAAACATCGTGAGGAAACCAAAGCATGGTGGTAGGGTACTTTAGTACTCGGCTGGCTAGCTACCACCCTCAAGATGAAAATCTGCCGCCAAGCATCTAACGGTGTGTTTCGGCAGCCTCACTTGAGAGCCAGTTGCATTCCAGGCTAGGTGTGCTTTACCATCTTCGGCCACACCTTCACTTGACATCAGGTGAGCTGTGGTCAAACACCTAGCCTGTCAACCATTAAAAAAAAAAACATTTACTTTGTACTAACCCGCGATTTATTTTTATTATTAGATTAAGATAAAGGATACGTTTTACGACGCATCTATACCTACCTAATTTTAAGATTGGTAGGTAGGTACGTACAGTATTTTGTTTTTTGATAATATCACAGGAACCTAATGTGTTTGGGTAAAAAAAAAGTATATTGTATCAGTTTCCTAAATCCATCCCGTTTAGTTCCTTAAGTACAAATTTTGCTTAATTTGGGGTTGATGCCGTGTGAAATGTATTCGAATATTTGTTTCTCTATTTTATATAAATAAAGTAGGTAGGTATTTGAAGCAATTATTACGGACAGTTGATAATGGAATGCCGTTTGAAAAGGAAAGCATGTTCCCGTCATTGTATGCAAATATAGACGGTGGTGCCACCGCGAGGAGTTGAGCTCATTTAGCAGAGTTATGGCTCTCAAGTACGCAGTGACGTGATGCGAATGATACGGGACGCGTCGTATTAATCAAAACCCTGCAATATCACCAACGGAACACGGAGAAGCAATAACGCGAGCGCCGCCGCATCGCGGGGGGCGTCCACAGCGACATAACATTTCTCACTTCAATTTGTAGTTGTATTTGTTTTTCTGTTACCAGCGTCTCACTTCATTTCAATCGAAGGTAGTTTTTAATATTTCCTTTTATATTTTTTTCATTCCGAGGTGACATTTATCGTGGCTCCCCGGGTGACGGCGACGCGACGTGCGCTCTCTAGTTAAATGACGATTTACCAGTTATCCATTCGACTCCCGATGTCAGCCTCTTTACGAGCGAGTATTTTATTTGGAGATATTTTACTGCCACCGATGTTATGATGAACGTTTACGTATCTCTGAGTTATTTTAATGTTCCATATGGATTTGTGAACTTGAATACCGAGACGCTTGGACCAATAAAGATGAAATTGATTAAGGTATAAAGTTTAGGGATTAGTGTTTTGGTCGTAATCGTAATAATTTGATTTGTAGAATATGGCTTTATCGGTGCCCTAACTTTATGGTTATTGCTAAGTGATTTGAACTTCTTTGAAAAGCATCCGGAACAGATATTAAAAATAATAACTATTATGAATTAAACACAACAGTTCACAACCTTTAGTTCATAGTTATTTATTCATGAGTTTTAAGTATACATGCATAGGTGCCTACATACGGTTAGTGCTAACATATGCTAGACAAAACTTACAAGTTAAATTTAAAGTAAAATTTATAAGTTTAATTTAATTATACAATAAAAATACACAACACGAAATATTAAAGGATTATCATAATTAATGTTAGAATGGAAATAATGAAAATAAAAAATGCTAAAGCCAAATTACAACAATGTCGATTAACATCAAAAAAATAATCTAAAATGAAACATAAATTTACAAACCCATTGTTAATATAATAAGTTCACTTTTTTAAATTATTTAATGTTTGGGATCTGAACGTTGTAGTAGGTAGGTACCTACGTACTATTAAAAATAAATAGTAAATATCAATGTTCACAATTTATTTGTAAAAAAATACTGTCCCTGATATTTATACATTTACCAATTAATTTAGAAGCTTTAGCTATACCTAGATTACCTAGGTCTGAACTTTTTAAAAATATTGCTGTCAGTTTTATTTCTGTCTATTAGACAAAAAAAGTTTAAACTTTTGTTAACTAATAACTAACACCTAAAGTTGTTGTTGTTAACTAATAAAATCTAAATACATACCTATATACCTTTTTGGTTCAGTAGTATTGAAAAAGATTTCATTGTTCTATTTAATTGATGTCTTTGAAATCAAAGCAAAAAGTTAAGTTGTATAAATTAATAAAAACAGGATAAGAAAAATAATTCATTTCAAAATGTGTTAAAACAGCGTTTTGTATTTGTAAGCTTTATTGTGACTGTAAAAGCACATTTTCGTCCCAGCGAGAGATAATGGATGCAAATACTAAGAAATCCACTACTTTAGTGGATCGTATCTCACGCTTACCGCCGCTGTTGACTTAACCTTGATGACACTGTCATACAATCGATGGAAAAAGCGTTGTAAACAAAAGTTACATTAATTTTTAGTGTTTCTTTTCAAATAAAACTCCATGACAATAGTTATATTTTAGGATTCAAATATCAATTTTGTAGTAGTTTCCCCGTGTTATTAACCAGATGGCGTAAAATACTAGTTTGGATAACTTGGAAATACAACTGAATCATCTTTCATTACTTTTTTTTTGTGGTTTACAGGCTATGTGTTTGACCACAGCTCACCTGATGTTAAGTGAAGGTGTAGGTGTTATTACTTACCGCTTGACGAAATTATTAGATTATATTATCATAACAGTGTGTTTCAATTTGGAGCCATTTTCATTCCAGGCTAGGCGCGTTTAACATCTTCGACCGCACCGTCACTTCGCATCAGGTGAGCTGTGGTCAAACAGCCCTAAGTCAAACATAAAAAAATCAGAAAATTTCACATCAAATTTAAAAACTAAAATTAATGTACCAAATGAAATTAAAATTTTACAAATTTTTTATACTATTGGACACAAACACAGACAATTATTTTATAGATATATAGTATTATTTGTCTACGTTTAATAAATACTAGCGGACGCCTCGCGGTTTCACCCGCGCCCGCAGTTCCCGTTCCCGTGGGAATACAGGGTTAAAAAGTAGCGTATGTCACCCGGGGATAATGTAGCTTCCCAACGCTAAAAGAATTTTTGAAACCGGTCTTGTAGTTTCGGTGCCTATTCATTACAAACAAACAAACAATCAAATCTTTCCTCTTCATAATAGTATAGATATAGATAGATCTTTCAGTGACACCATGGCAGTACATGGAAGTGACGACACGGCTTTTATGGTTTTTTAAGCATTGATATACGTATATACTATTTATATACACAGTAAAATAGTCTTTTAAAATAAATAAATGGAGGGTTGCGTTTAACCGCCAACTCGGCGATTTTTTAGAAATATCTAAGTGGGTATATTGAAAGTATTAAAATTAGTTAAGCGTTGAGTGTGCGGTTGTACTTGCTTCCTACGCAGCTATCTCGATTCAATCGCTGACATCTCGTATTGAATGAACATGTGCTGTTGTTTTAATGAAATATCATGCATTGCAATACGTACTTATAGCGATACTTGCCGCAGTGAAAATTGGTAAGCTGATTGGTAAGCTGGTAGCTG
Organism: Biston betularia; assembly: GCA_905404145.2. Classification (NCBI taxonomy): domain Eukaryota; kingdom Metazoa; phylum Arthropoda; class Insecta; order Lepidoptera; family Geometridae; genus Biston; species Biston betularia. The sequence goes on from FR989863.1 coordinate 5,520,246, forward strand.
TATTTGTTACAGTTTGCAAAATAGATATTTTAAGGTATTTTTACATACTCTAATTTGAATAAATAAATAATTTGACATTAAGTAATAAGTTAATTCAAAACATTACAAAAAATCTGAACGACATATAATCATATTTGTGTAAATATATATTTTTCTTTGCTTTTAATTTCTTAGATGCCCTTATATATACATAGGATTTAAAATTCTGAATTCGTTGTACTTAATTATGTTGTTAATGCATATTTTAACACGATTAAAGCTAAATTAAAAGTTTACTTTAAATAAAAACCTGTTAGGTTAGGTTAGGTAGGTAATAGATATAACATTTTTTATTTGAATCTTTTTTTACACGACTTGCAAAAAATGTAGCCTAGTATTTTTAAAGATTAAGTACCTACCTACTTTAATATTGTTTTAGTTGTTATCATAATCGTATATGCATATCTATTTAACGATCTTTGTTATAGTGGCATTACATATGGCCGCAGCTATATAACCAAGACACGGAATGAAATAAAACTTGTAGTAGCAACGCTGTACGAGAAAAGGTAGAAAACATTTAGGATGTGACAGCATTGCAGAATTCAGGGCACTAAGTGCGCCGGTTGAGGGTACAAATGGGCCAATTTGTCGGAGCGAGCACCACTGCCGCGAGCCTCCAGGGCGAAAATCCGCCGTAATCCGACAACGTGCTCGCTAATCGAAATATCGACGCACCGCTTATCGACAGATTGACCCTGTCGACCTTTATCTACCTCCACAAATTGTAACAAACATTTGTTGAATAAACAATCGGTTCTACCAACGATTTCGAAATATATTAGAATCGACTTCGTCTAAAAGTCAGTATGCGTGTCGATACGAAAAATGAAAAAGATTTTCGTTTTCTAAAAACTTTAAATTAAATTACAAACAATAGTTTATTGATAACAATATAACAACAAAAATTACTGTCATAAAATGACGATAAAGAGAAACGGAAGGCACCTTTAATTTAAAATGTTAATATTCCGTTAGCACAAACATGGTACTCGGGCGACGACCCGCTGCCATCTGGCCCCCACTGTCCGCCATGTTCAGCCCCTCCCCATTGCCCTCCCAACGCCCTCCACACCAATTACACGCATCTGCCAAGCCACATGCTGTCTTACCACAAACATCATAAAGATTAATATTCCTCAGCAGTTGTTGAAAGGGGAGATCGGGTGGGTTGTGCCGAGATCCCTACGGCGCGAGCGTGTCGTCGCCTACGTACTACGTGATACCGGCGATACCATCGACGTGCCAATAATTATTATAACGCACAAGTATTGGCAGCACGGGCTGAAATTTTATGTTCCATAATGAAGGGGGCTATGATGTTCTCTCTTCTGGGAAATTTTCTGGAGAGTAACTTTTATGTGAATTAGGTACTTGTTTTTTCTTAATATTATGTGCCTTTTGACATAAAATGAGAAAATTGTTAAGTTCTATAATTTTTTAATAAATATTTAGTGACTTGAACACGACTGACAAAAGGAAGATTTATTTTAAATATGTTTTATGACTTAGGTAAGCCTCATAATTGCGTAATAGATCTCCTTAGCAGGAGGATGTTTAGATAAGTAGCTACCACCGCAGTATTTGATATTTTGCCGCCAAATAAATAAATAAAATAAATAAATATCATAGAACATTACACACAGCGCCATCTGACCTCAAACTAAGCAAAGCTTGTACTATAGAAGACAGATAACTGTTAGAATACTTAAATAGTTTTTTTTAGTAAATACATAGGTATCTACCTACTTATATTACATAGACACAGAACCCAGACAAAGTCACTGAATAGTAGTGGGTGTGTACCTTAACGCTACTGTGTTCTAGTTTGAAAGATACCTACCTACTGCAGCTAGCGAATTGACAGGGCTGATGAGACTAACCATCGAAAGTCTCAAAGTAATCAGCGCCAAAGCAGCGATTCCTTAGACTTTATTTGGTACTCAAAGTTCTAGCGTACCTATCGCTGCAATGGTCATGCGTTACCTATCTCTTACCATCAGGAGAGCCTCTTGTTTGTCTCTATTCCATAAAAAAGATCAACTCAAGCAGCTACAACTATACGTGGTTGAGTGTGAGCACCGTTGCTAGGTCCCGTCAGAAAGATTGCTGGGCGTGGTGGGTGTCATTAGCGCGGCTCTAATTTCCACACCTGCGTGCTAATGAATTATCGCCCCCGCCTGCCGAATCACGAACACGCATCGCTTGTAATGTTATCTCGTAAGCTTTTTTTTAACATTTTCTAGGTTTTACATAATGTTTTACATCATAGAACAACAAATATCGTAGGACATTACACTCAGCGCCATCTGACCCCAAACTAAGCAAAGCTTCTATGAAAATTCAAACCGGTAGGTACACAGTAGATAATGTTCAAATAATGCTGTTTGGCAGCAGAAAAAAAACCTACATTGACATTGGTGAATTTTAATAAAATGCTATGCCAAAAACTAAAAAGAAGAATAACGTGTATTTTGATATTGTTATTTTATGCATGAATAAAAAAATAGGAAAATGTAGAGGAATGTTTTTTTTATTTTTAAAAAGGTCTAAAAGTTACTATTTTTTCGAATAAAAACTACGGAGGCTCTCCTACACGGCAAGAAATCCTATAGGCACTGGCATAGCAAACAAGTCCTAGATAAAACTTTGTAAAATCAAAACATATTTATGGAAAAATGAATTAGGTTCATGTCTTTATACATAATGAAAATTAGGTATTTTTAAATTTATAATAAAACCACATGTATTTTTTTCAATTCTAGAGTCGCATTTTAATATCATTATGTGCATTAAAAAAAAAACGAATTACGTATGTAAGAAACCTTATTCATGTGAAATTATGAGAGGTTTATGTTAATACTAGAAGTTACGACGTATACGTAAAATAAAACCGGGCAGCTAGGTTTAATATCCGTGAAAATCTGCAGTCAGCACCAGATTACATTTTTCAAATGACTTCATCGAAGATTTTACTCTCTAAGCAATATTTAAGTCAGTTTTCATTATAATGCTGTTATGTTTAACGTGCTGTGAAGAAAATTCGCTGAGGCGTGACTATAATAACAATAAAGCTCCAGACGATAGTCGATAACCGTCCTAAAGTCGGTCGGTGCTTTTGCGTCTACAATTAACACGATTGTGTAATAAAAATAACTTGCCGGGCTATATTAATTAATTTACAGAGTTTAATTATCTCATCAGAGCCGTAAAGTTGGGAACAATTTGCTGGCGCGGCTGGCTTATCGGGTCGTCACATCGCCACCTCACCCCCCTCACTCCCTGGACACAGGGCCTCTTCAGAACACGCTATAACGTTTTGATTGATACTCTTCATTGTACAGATAAAAAGTACAGAAAATAAAAGAATCTTATGAGCTAGTGCCACACGGCCTTACCGCGAAAAGCGATCTCTTTCAGGCAACCAGGAATGGAAAACACGTTACAGCATAAGAACAGATGGGATACGTTGTAACACTATTAAGTTCAAAAATAAATGGTCAATGATGATGACCAACCGTGGTTACACGTGGTCATAATAGGACGTGGTGATGTTTTAGACTTGTTTTGATAATCATAGTTCGGGATACTGCGTTACGAGAATAATTGTTGTAAACCTTATTTCCCCATTCATTTCATATAATGTAAAGGTATAATGACTGTTAGCTTATTTGATAGTGTATACATATTTTCAAGAATTGTACGGTGTGGGTTCGATTCCCAGTCATGACAAACATTTGTGTGACGAGGAATTTTTGAATTTACAAAAAAAAAAGTAGATAAGTATTCTATCAGATATCCGGTTTGCATAGCACAAGCTTTGCTTAGTTTGGGGTTAGATGACGCCGTATGAAATTACCTTTTTATTTATTTTGGTAGGTACAGCCGCAATCATGTAACGCTTTGCAATTCAGATCGATTTAAGGTGGAATGGTATTTTTTAAGCCCACGTTATAAACGTTATACGCGTTTTCAGGAAGGAGTCTTATTTGAGTTAGAGTTAAGGCCTGGTCGACGTACTCTAAGTCATTACATGCTTTTTTATTTTGTATGCCTAAGTACCTGCTATAATTTTGTACACATTAAAATGTCTATGTTTTTAACATCAGTTATAACATGAAATATCTCTAGAATAAGTTGAGGTGTAAATCATCAGAAGCAATAGCTGCTTTTCATACTGTAGAGAGAAAATAGTTCTGTCATGATAAACGTATTGTACGTACGTTTTTTATTACTTAACTCATTTTCTTTGGATCTAAAATTTTCCTCATCCATCATTTTGAACCTGAACATACCAGTATGTATCTCTTAATATAGGTGCATGATAAATGAAAATAAAATTAGTAGGTGTCAAATAAATATATTTAAGAGTATCATCTGTCTTTGATTGGTAAAATTAGGTATCACTCTGTATATAGCGTACATGATATAATAGCTTAGTCTGAAAAGACGTTCACTCTCTACCAATTAATTACCGACAATGTGCTACGTCATGAGAAATCACCGACGACGCCATTGTTACCGTATCTTATTATAATCAGACACAACACATGTTAATTAATTAATTAGTAGGAAACACAGGAACTTAAAGAATTCGGTTTATGGGAGAGGCTAAATGATACTGCTGTTATTTTAAAAATATTATGTGATATAACTATATTTCGGCAATATAAGCAATAAATTGTATTACATTTACTGAGTGTAACGGCAATGCTCCCGAAAACGTAATCATCTAACAGTACTGAGGTATCGTAACATTCGATTAGCGATAACGCTAATAGAAAAGCAAAAATGTACAGGATTATGATAAGTTGTCCACGTAACATATCGACAACTTATGTCTTACTAGCTGCGCCCCGTAGTGTTACCCGCTACATCTTTTCGGGATAAAAAGTAGTCTGTGTATTAATTCAGGTTCTCAGCTACCTCCACACCAAATTTTATCCAAATCCGTTCAGTAGTTTTTGCGTGAAAGAGTAACAAACGTCCATCCATCCATCCATCCAAACTTTCACATTTATAATATTAGTGGGATTTAAATATAGAATGCTACTTTGTCTTGGCTTTCTGGTGTTTTATAATTTACATACGCTATTGGAATTTTATTGATAGTACAAATAAATCACCCCAATGTTTGTATCCGCAGATCGTTTTGAATTCGATGCATCGGTACCAGCCCCGAATCCACCTGGTGAAGGTGCGGGAAGGAGGCGGCCCTATCACAGACCTGACGCGAGAGCAGCACCGTACTTTCGTCTTCCCGGAGACAGTGTTCACGGCTGTCACCGCTTATCAGAACCAACTCATTACCAAACTCAAGATCGACTCCAATCCTTTTGCGAAAGGCTTCAGGGATTCTTCGCGGCTGACAGATTTCGATAGGTAAGAATATGTTACTTTATTCACCCTGTTATGATCGCTATTTTATATCTCTAATCTAATCTAAGTAGCTGTTGTATAAAGAAACAGGCGTTAGTCTGATGTCTAAAAGTGGTTTGGATCTTCATCCACAGCGACGGTTTGATGCTAGTTGGTGGCTTCGCGTATGCCTACGATCTCCTTCTGGTGGAAAATACAGATTTCTTCATGATATTTTCTTACACTGCAAATAGCTACGGCGATGTTTTTTACTAGGCGTGCTTTTATTATCTACATAGAACAAAATACATTCACTAATACATTCTAAAGGAAATATACAACGAGACTAAATAAATTTCTACCTTATGCAATTAAATAATGCAGCATTCTGGATAGCTGACGCCTCCCTAAACGTTTGTCCAGAGGACCTAGCGAAAGTAACATTCGAATAGCGATAATGTTAATAGAAAAGTCCAAAATGTTCGCGATTGACATAAGCTGTCAATATTTTACGTGAACATGAACAGCTTATGTCAATCCTGTACATTTTTAGCTTTAGCAATTTTTTACTTTGGTCTGTGTGAAATTTTTAGACGGCCGGCCCGTACATGTCTTTGTTGAGCAATTCCTTTTTTTACTTTACCTACTTGTTTTTATGTGCAGTGGGATGCTAAGTTTTTTAGGGTTCTTGAAAATTGAATACTTTATAATAATTAGATTTGCAGTGAAGACGTTGTCACAGCTAGATACTTACGACGCAAAACATCGTCTTAACTCTCTTTACAGAAGCCTTTTACCACAAAGCCAAAGCACTTCTGACTTTAACGATGTACCCAATCTAATTTACCAAAGGTGTATTTACTGCGAGATTACATCAGGTGCGTTTAACAACAAAGTAAAGTTTAAGCATCGGTACATTACGCTCATTTCATTAGCAGCTAACCTTATGCCGTTTAGCATCTCAATAAATTAAGCGTTTACTAGTCATAAACCTACATCGAGAGAGACGACATTTTCGAGTAGATTTCAAGGTGAAACTTAGGCAAAAGATCGATGACGAATTCGCGCCCCCATATGCTCAGTTTATGTTCTCCAAAGTGGTCCAAATCGGCGTGTAGCGGCGCTCGAGGCGATTTTGATAAATTGACAGGTTATTAGCAACAGTTGAAAGGCATTAGGTCGGCCGCCCTGCAATTTGCACGAGCGGCTTCACACGAATAAAAGATTAAAAACGCTCCTTCGCTGATTGCGGTTGGTACGTGCCCAAATGCTGATCGAAAACTCAGATACAGGGTTGGGATGTTGCCATTTACTATAGGTAATATCATCGAATGTTCAGTCGAAGCGATGTTCAAACCTAGCTATAACTTATTACTTTGAATGTGGTTCTCCAGTTTTCTTACAGATTTTAGATCAAAAGCACAGCTATTATAATTGTAGTCAGATTTAAAGGCAAGAGTTTCGCACCGTTTAGGTCGTACAAGTACAAAACAATGACTTTTGAAGTTATGTGTATTTTGCCGATGACTTCAAACGGTGAAAGAAAACATCGTAAAAAACCTACAAACACGTGAGTTATAGAGAGAAAATCTCATAGGTGTGTGAAGTCTGCCAACTCGCACTTGGCTAACGTGGTGGCCTTACCATTCTCAGAATGAGAAGGATTCGGAATGATTTTTATTTGTATAGTAATCATGCCCAAAGTAGACTGCATCTTCGCTTAACATCAGGCGAGATAGCGGTCAAACGCAAGCCTATTTTTATTTGAAAAAAAAAAGTTTTTATTTAGTGTCATGAGTTATTTATTGATTACAATCATAAGATTTAATCTAATACGTTGTTAGGTTGATATTGTTAAAAATACTTTTTTGTTGTCTTTGTAAAAATTGTTTATATCTGTACTAACATAAATTAAATAGTTTATTTTAGTGCGAATCGTCTTAGCTCTGTTTATAGGAAGTAAATGGTAGCACTAAAACTAGTGATGTCATAGCACCTATAAAATAAGTTGTTAAACTTTATCCCTTTGTAATGTAATACCTAAGTAGTAAAATACTTTGTTCAGTCAGTGTATAAATTATGGAGTAAACAGCTAACATTTAGTTGTTAGCTAATTAATGCCCTACATAAAACTTCACTATATTTATACATAATATAATTTTGCATGCACTAATTAATTATTATGATTTATAGTCATAATTAAATATTTACATTGCTATTGTCAGTAGCTTTGCAACTTAGTACAACTTAAATAAGTAACTTCAAGTCCGGTTGCATTACAGTCATATAGGTACCTACATATGTAGTATTATTACTTTGAAACATTCGATAATGTTTCAAAGTAATAATAAGTGCCAATGCAGCCATTGTCTTTGTTATAGTGCTCAAGTTTTGTGTATCGCTGCAATAGTCATGACCAGGCGTTATCTCTTGCCAGTAGGAGAGCGTCTCGTTCGTCTCATTACTTTTACATTAAAAAGTTTAATATAGTTCATAATGGTTTTCGTATGTCGAAGTAAAAAAGCGAAGAGATCATAAATTAGTATGCGAATTACTAAGTTTAAGTTTCTATTTAAAAATTAGGTTAATCAATTAATCATACGTATGTACTAAAAACCTATCACGGTTTTTTGGAATAAGGGACGAAAAGGTATTGGATAATTAAAAATTAGATTCCATGCGTACGTATCTTTACAAAAAAAGTACATCCTCTTCAAGCGATGTGGGTTTTCGCCCAAACGCGGCTAGGTTACATTGTTTTATTACGAAGTTCCGGTGTCCACCTGTGCCTGTGGCTTCATTCTTCTGATGCAGACCATTGCAGCGTTTCCCAGAAGGTTAAAGTACTATCTAACAAAACAAAGTGCACGACATCGATGCTTAGGTTCGCATTAAGCACTTATAGAGACATTAGAGTACCTACCTATTAGTCTCAGTAGCCTTGTAATTTCGCTAGTTGCAGTACACTACTGCTTGACGGCAGTATATCTGTAACAACCTAGACTGCCCCTAGCTAAGGAAACCTACCTACATAGTAAATTTCGGGGCATTTCTTCTAAATTCGTTTCTTATACATTTTTCGGACTTTTTTTGAAAAAATGATTCTTAAGTGAGTTCATATTTTACTTTTAACTCTTAGTTATGAACCACAGTAGAATTATCTTTGCAAGTGTTGTCAGAGGCGAGAATTTGCCCGGGGCTATACGGCGGCCCTTCCCATGCACCATGAGATCACCACTACTTACGTATGGACTACATAAACTCTTGTAAAATCAGATCAGGATTTATTAAAAGTAACTTGGAACTCTTTTTTAGGGTTCCGTGCCCAGGGTATAACGGGACCCTATTACTAAGAATCCGCTGTCCGTCCGTCTATCTGTCTGTCCGTCTGTCACCAAGCTGTATCCCATGAACGGTGATAGTTAAACAGTTGAAATTTTCACAGATGATGCATTTCTGTTGCCGCTGTAACAATAAATACTAAAAAAACAAATAAAATAAATATTTAGAGGGAGTCCCCTAATTATTTATTTTATACCACAAACGTGTTTTTGCCGTTTTTGTAGATAATGGTACGGAACCCTTCGTGCGCGAGTCCGACTCGCACTTGGCCGGTTATTTTCTTTAACATGTAAAAGTTTTATCCATCAACTCGCCTGTTGGTGCTGTCAAAGATGACGAACGCATACTAAAAAGACACCTTCACTCAACATTTGAAAAGATCCAATATAGTGTAACATAGTTTACATTATTCGATATATTATATAAAAAACACTTTCTTTTACTTTGGTGAGTTAAATCTTTGCTGTTTTCAGTTATTATAAGAGACTTTGTTGCTATCCCCAAAACATGGGGTACCTACTAAACTTTGGATAGTTATTCAAACCGCCAAGCAGTGGTGTACAATCATCACTCTGTTCTAGATTATTTACATATTAATAAAATAGTTTTCACATTTTATAATTCGGGGTGTCGACTAATATTACTATCAGGCTAATGGCATACGTTGCGTCATTCTAAGATTAATTTTAAGTTGCATTTTTTTTAAATAATATGTCAGTAAAATCAGTAAAAACAGTTTTCCGCTGTCGATAGTAAGAGTAAATGTAAATATAAAACGTTGCAAAAAGGAGGCATAATGACTGGACATAATTATATTCCGTTATTCGAAAGTATTTTACTGTTCGTGTTAACACGTTCGAGGGTGCATGGTTGCGAAGGAGGCGGAGAGCGGCGGCGGCGTGTGGAAACAGCTCACGTCAACGACGGCCGGGCCCGGCGGCGGCGGCGGCGCGCGTAATCACAGGGCTCGCGCTCATTATGCCCTAAACGACAAATTAAAGCGCATTTCTATTATCTCGCCATCGGTGTGATGCACGCATACTCCGGACCCGCCGACCGGTCTACACACTACGCTTGAGAAACGACAACGCTTACACGGCTCAGCAACCTGCTGAATTGTCTATGCATAACAATTACGGATGAGAATGTGTAAGATGTTATCGAACCATACGATATGTGCATGGTTTATAAGCTAGGGTGTAGGTTCACATACTAAGCCGAAATCCTTTATTTTACTCCACATTATTGACTGTCTTATTATCTCATTTGACTTTTATGCTTCTTGAGGTGTAAGGCGTGTGTTCGATTCCCACCTAGGACAAAAAGATAATATAATTATATTTACAAAAAAGGCATTTTTTTTGTAAAACTAATGAGACGAACAAAATGCGATGGCAAGAGAAAGTATACCAATATACAATACATTGTGACAAGTTTTGCTTAGTTTCACAACAGTTTTTACTATAGGGACATTAATGATATTGTGAAAAAAGTTTTAGCTGTTCAATAGTCAAAAGTCGGTGACCCTTGAACAATGAACATATATGTATGTCTAAAGCAGCAAATTTCGCGATTTCAGAGTTTACCCCTTCGTAAAAATGGTTCATAATGCTGAGTAGGTACAATATATTGTTTTCGGCTTACAATTAGTACACTCCATTTATTTTATTAATACAAAACAAGATCTTTAGCCGTAAAACAAAATGTAATATCAATTAAATATACATAAATACACGTACATACATATTAATTTTCTTATATGAGTAAAAAACTCGGTATGTATTAGGTACATGGTAGTTGAAGAAATATCCATGTACGCTGTAGTAGTAATTTTGCTAGCAGTAGTGAAAAGTAAAATTACAGTGTGTTCTATTCTTATGTATCTTTATTCATTACAATGGAGGCTTAATGCAGTAGCTCGGAAGCTACAATTATGACGTGTCCATTGCACAAGTCATGCATCAGGTAGGCGGTAGCATGATCGACGGAATTATTAAGGCTATTGATAATCCAGTGGATTGCGCTTCGGTAGTGGCTACTGATTCGGATTAATTGATACAGCAGCTGAGCGGCGGCGCGATGATAGTTCGCGTCGGTGATTGACGGCTAATTCGAGATGCTATCGGCGCAATTACCGCGTTCCTCGGCGTCTCACTCCGGCCCTCGCTACCGCACTGATACTCACTTTGCCGCTCTTACGCGTTAAAATTAGCTTCTGTATATTCATACAGTATGACTGGTGAGACACCTACAATCGAAGACATGATATTTAGCGATCATATAGGAAGAAAAAAATAACATTACAAATAAATATTAACTGACTACGAGGTAAATTTAACCTAAAGTTATATAATTAATTACGCAACGCATGGATACCGCGCGGACGCATGAGCTGGATGTTGTGCGGACGTTCGCGCCGATGACGGGGGATTAAACACGTACTTTTTCGCGTGATCAAAACATTTTTATCGGGAGTGTATCCACCCTTTATTCATTTATAGGGAAATTGGGACCAAAAATTGAGTGCCTAATTTTATTACATAATCATAACGAGAACCGAGTACCGAGTACTCTCCTTCAGTATCGTAGGTGTCTCACCAGTCACGCTGTATGGTTAAATATTTAATTGCTAGCCTGTTATTTACAAAACTAAAATCCCACAAGAGGAGATCGCAACGTTTGTTGCCATTCAGCATACATTTTAGATTGAAGTCGATGCCAGCATTCTAGTCACTCGAAGCTTCTTATCGTTCGGCCAGGTCCCAATATAACTTGTTAGTGCATATATATTATGTATGGCAGGTACTTGAGAACCAGTTTTTTCTAGGCTAGGTGTATTAACAATCTTCGACTACACCGTCGCTTAACATCAGATGAGCTGTGGAAAACACCAAGCCTGTATATACAACCTTTATTATTTTTTTGTTTTTATATACTGTCATATCTACTGCTGACCGTCCATGCCACGTTGACCAAGTGCAGTTTAGCAGATTTTACAAATCTTCGAGAACTTTTTTAAGAACTCACGGATATGTAGGTTTCCTAGCGATGTTTCTTTTCACCGTTTGATAGCTGACTTCTTCAGCTGCAATACGCACATCGTGCGGTGCGTATCGAATCGAATCGAATGGGATTCGAACCCAGAACCTCCAGATTGGAAACTAGATTTATTCCCCACTTGGCTGTCAAAACTTATTTAGGTGCCAATATTATTTATTTTATTGCTTATTATCACATATTATATATCACATGCTATCTTATACGGAAATTCGATTTTTCAGGATTAAAAAATTACTCATTTTAAATAAACTGTATGACTTTACACATGACTGAATGAACCTACTTAAAATGCTGGTATACTTAGACGATCCTTGGAACGATATTAATTTTGCTGTTAAAATAAATTAAAAGAAACCCGTCTTCAGTTTCCATTTTTACAGAGTGCTTTTGCATGAATGCAGCAAGTAAAATAAAAAATAAGGAAATTATTGATTTTCTTACTGTAAATATACCTACAGAAAGCGCTTATGTGAAAAATAACACGATAAAGATATTTAAAGACAAACTATGCTATACATCCATAAAATAACACACAGAAACTTAGGTTAGCTGAAAATATATTTAAGGTTACATGTACCTACTACATGTAACCTTAAATAAGTGATTGCTTAATTTATACATTTGGAATATTCTTAGATTAAAATTAGACGTTAATGGCTTTGTAGTCGTCATCTGACAAGGCTATCGCTACTGTACTTATAGTTTAGTTTATGCGTAGGAGTACTGATACGATCTCATTGCAAAAGGCCTTTCTACTGTCTGTTCGAATTGTTGATTTGACGATACATGCCGACTGTAATTTTGAAAGCTTTTGTGAGTACCCACTTCCGCATATTTCGTGTAATTAGACTTGATACTAATCTCCTATGAGAGCTGCTTTGTTTTTCTAATCCACATCGTCATAAACGAATATAAATGCTCAAAATTACCGCATAACGGCGCTTCAGCCTTAATGACTTCCTTCGCTGACGTCCTAAATCGTCAGACAATAAGAATGATGAATTGCCATTGTGTGAGAATCGGGCGGTGAAATTATTTGCCGTGGTGGCCGAGGCGGCATTTCATCCATTAATTAATAAGATACGCCCCGCGTTCAATCACGGCCGATACTTAGCCGGCGCGAGGAGTTATATTTATGTTCGGACGCACCTCTTCGTTAATTGCGTGCGATTCACTTACGAGCTAGGAATAACTTTAACGACAACTGCGTGTCGGTCGCGGCCGGGAAACGACAGCAAAGCTCACAACACACATTTCATATCATTTATGACTACTTACATTATAGTCCAGTGATATCTTACATCTTGTAGTGCACCGGCAGTGAGGATAAAATTATGCACGAGTAGAGATAAGCTGCATTTCCGGCATTAAAATATCATAAACAATAAACGGCGCAACAATATATGCTAACGAAAGGAAATCATATTTCAAAAGTTATCAGATAGAGAGTAACATTAAGCATTTGCGGGCAAATATCGATAAGGGGAGTACGGCGATATATCGATAAAAGCGATCGTTCGAGGCGCGTTTCTGCGCGGGCTGTGAGACTCGCCGCCGCCGCCGCCCTGTAATTTGCCGACGGAGAGTGTTGGGTATTACTGCTGATACCGAGATCATAATAAATACGCCATTAACGCCCCCGCAGCACCCGAAACGACATAACCGCTTGACGGAACTTTCTCACTTTGGCCCCAATCTAGAATTAAGTTACATTTACTGACTTGCGGAAATGACTGTATTTGAAATTATTAACGCTCCCCTGGATAAATGATCCACTTACAAATAATTGACGTTATATTTCTAATGTCATATTTACACAAAAATATGCTGAAAGTTTTCGAACAGACATTTCGAACACATGACTGGCTTTCATCAATATGTGTATGTAGTTTACTTACTCTACCATGATCCTCGAAAGCGTGTGGTGTTTATAACTTGATATTAAATTATGGGTTATTGTAAAATAAATTTGAGAGCATCGCAGTTAAATGATCGAAGTGTGAATATTACTGAAATTGCTAAACATATGTATGGCTACAACTACCTATAAGCGTATTATGCTTATTATAATATCACGATACACAAGTTTTCGATATTATATATATTATAGGTTTCTATTGCATTAAAGGGATGATGTAAAAATAGCTATAGCCAACGTTAGCGTGTGTGGGCACTACCTGTTTTAATTTCGGAGGAGCGCCGGCGCCCGGGGCTCCGGCCCGGTGATAGATTACATTCGACACGGCATCTCGTGGTGTCACGCCGATTTGGAACTCAGCGCTGGCTCGTCACGCTCCGTTATACGCCGCGCGTCTCAGATATCTCGCATTTCGCTAAGTACCTACGTAAACGCAATTTATGGTAATAACATCTGCTAAAAAAGAATATTTTTTGACAAATAAGAAAGTCGATAATGTACACATGTAGTGTAACGTTCTGTTGATAAAAAAAACATTTAAAAAAGCAGGTGCTTTTTATAAACTATGAATTTAACAATTTTTTTAGGACATTATTAAAGTCTACTTAATAATATATTACCTACTTGTGGTATTTATTTAGACCATGTTAATTTGTTTAACTATGTATTTAGCCAGTTAAATTATGTCTTTTAGAGCGTTTTTAAATCTGTTTTTGTTTGTATCTAGATTTTTATGAAAAAAATAAATTAAGTTGGTTTGTTTTAGTTACCTTTTAATCATAGGTATAGAGAAATAAAGATAAGACAAATATGAATTACAAAATCTAAAGCTTATGTACAAAAAATACACAAAAAATATGATTACTTTTAGCTGTAAGTGCAATATTCGGGTTGAGGTTGAGAGAATGTAACCTAACATTCATTCAACAGCGATAAAACTTTATTCTGATCGCCTCACATGAAAGACTAAAATCTATAGATAACTATGCGAATGAAGCGCGAGCGTGTCTCGGTACAAGATAAAGTGTAAAGCGCCAATATGGTTCTACAAGGGAAAGGAGCAAGCCCAGTACCTACTTGTACTGAGCAGGCGTGAAAGATGCATTATTGTGCGGGCACAAGTGACGATAGTTTCGTAGAGAGGCGAAAATAGCGAGTTAACGGGAAGCGTGCTCAGTGGGAGTCGCGCAGCCTCCTGGAACCGATAAAGGGCATCGCAGTGCCGTGGCAGTAAACGCGGACGATCGCCGCGCCTCGTTAACCGCCACCTCTCGTAAACTCACTTCGGCGAAACAATCGACACCGCAACACGACCATACCTCACGGATTATAATTATTGTACAAAAAGACAAAATTGCATAATCATAAGCTTTAAACGTAGCTAAGTATTCTTTGTGCAACGCGCGCTACTATTTTAGTTCTAGAAAAATTGGCGAATACAAGTCGCGCAGCTGCGTGGAACGCATAATAAGTTTATGAGATTCGCTAACGCCACGTGGCTCGGCGGTGGCCGACGTTCCGCGAACAGCTTTATAGACTACGGACCGCTGAAAACCAACGAACACGCCAACTCACGAAATGCACACTTTCACAGAATCTGCGATGCATTTGTGCACACCGTGCGTCTCGTTTTACTTGCTTTTGTCGAAATAGAAATTTTCAAAGACAGTAAAGTTTTGAAATCACTGCTAAGTTCCATCAACGGAATTAAAACTGACTAATTTTTCAGTTAATTTTTAAACTTAATATCCGGTACCCCTAAACATAAAGTGATTTTAATGAAAATTTAATACATTACTATTAATAAGCAATAGATCACCACTAACCACCAACCACCAACCACCAACCACCAACCACCAACAACCAACTCCACCAACCACCAACAGCCACCAACTCGCCTAACGGCAAGAACTAAGACAGGCCTAAGATTTAGCATCATTTAACATTCACTCTCACCTTAAAATGCTAGATTATTGTTGTCTTAAGAGACAGGATGTAGGTAGCAGTCGTCCACAGGTGATGATTTGCTTATCATTAGGCGAGTTGTCTGCTTGTTTGCCACTCTTTTTATCAAC
The DNA here is from genome assembly GCA_905404145.2 of Biston betularia. Taxonomy (NCBI): domain Eukaryota; kingdom Metazoa; phylum Arthropoda; class Insecta; order Lepidoptera; family Geometridae; genus Biston; species Biston betularia. The sequence goes on from FR989863.1 coordinate 5,536,038, forward strand.
GCACACCAAATTTTCTAATCGACACAAGTAAACACGAACAATGTGTAATCGTTCCGCAGAGACCCGATGGAGTTAATGCTGATGGAGCAACAGCTGCTGCGATCGCCGTTGCGGCTGTACGCGGGAGGCGGGGGCGCGGAGGAAGAGGCGGAGAAGCGCGCTGCGTGGGCGCGCACGCCGCCGGCCCTGCAGTTGCTGGCGTTGGGCGGGCGCGCCTGGCCCGCCGCCTGGCCGCAGCCGCTGGCACTGCCGCCCGACCTCTGGCTGCAGAAACCGCCGCCACCGCTGCGCTACTGCCCGTACCCGCCGCCCGCGCCGCGGCCCGACCACGCGCACTCGCCCAGACACCCGCTCTGAAACTCTTCGAGCACACCTAGCTCATCGCTGACGACGGCGACTTTACTCCTTCGACCTTCATTATAAGAAGGGTATCTACTTAGACATTTATGTGATTAGTATTCTACAGAACGATCTGTCACTGAACAATATGAACGTTGAAGTGCGCTGTGCAAATCATACCCGCGAAAGATGTTTCGTATATACTAGAACACTAATTTATTCAGAGTGAATTTTAAATAGTATCTATCTATCGTAGACCTATACTCGTATGTAAGGGTTGCCGATAGCTGTAATTTCATGGTTCCTACCCAAAAGAAGAAATATTTCGTGCGTAATTTTAAGATAGAGTCAAATTAATCTAACAATAGTTACCGGCTCGATGTACGAATATGGTTTTGCAATCTGTATAAGTTTTTAGACAATAATTCGGATAACATGATTAATTTTAATCATTCTAAGCCAAAGAATCAGTTTCAAAGCGGACTATTAATATCATGTTTTTATTTACATGTTAGAAAACTTGTATATGAGAAAATAATCTCTTGCAATTTATATTCGTAAAGCGTTCACATTCCAATCTAATAGTGTTTTAAGTTGAGGTCACTAAAACCAGACTGACTTAGCTGCAAAAACATAATCCCGTAGATTATTTTGGTTTACCAACAATTTAAAAATACGATACATAAAACAGATAGTTTTTTGAAAATTTCGCCTTTGCTACTCTGGTTTTGTGATCTCAGTTATTTCCAAAACCTAGTTTAAAAACAATTGACAAAGTCTGATGACAAAAATCTGGTGAAGGTTACAATAATGTACCATGTAGGTACATTTGCTCATACTGGACATTTTTCGCTTCGTAATTTTCTTTTAGATTTATACTTACGTTTAATACGCTAATAGTACCTAACTACTTTGAATTCCATTCCCAGTGATAGTAACTTACTTTAATATATAAGTAGGTTTATATACTTGTAATGTGTGTACATTTTATAAACGTGAAATTATTTATATTCCTCTTAAGCTACAACATAAAACTGTATGTAAGTATGTATAGTGGTTTACTAAATTATTTTTGTAGGGTAAGCACTGTAAATAGTGGGTCACTTAGATGTTTACATCGAGTAAGAGGTATTTTAATGTCAGTAGTACAGTAATAAAAACGTTGCTCACATTGTTATACTAATAACACTAAGATTATAACTAACATAACAATATCTTTATCACAACGCTTCTGTTTCAACGATGATCACAAAAAATAATCTGTTTTAATTAACTGACAGTAGTTTACACATGAAACGACGTGATGCGATCGATATTGAGCAAATCTAAGAAATTATCAAGAAATCATACCGTGTCATGATATTCGCGGTTTGAATAGTCGCTTTAACGTTTACGTTTACATTTTTTTAGGACTAACGTTTAAGCAAGATCAGCAATCGATGCGATATCTCATGTTCGGTAAAGCCTTATACTGTCTTTTTCTCTTTACTGTTGAGAGAGGGAGACAAAATAAAACACAATCGTAAATATTTTTGAGGGTATCGTATTGCGAGTATTACGAATAATATAGGGAGGATTACTTGTTATTTTGTTGCATCTTTTCTTGAATAATTAAGTATTTAATTGCTAAAAACTCACTCACGTTTAAATAATTTGCATCAGATTGTGCTCCAGTCTTTGTGTTTTAAGAATACTTTGCATTTGTTGCAACCATCGCGTGTCAATTTATTCACAAATTATTATAAGCACTTGACGTCATCAGCGGACTTTTATAGGTCGACTTCTGGGAATCGCTTTACATACTAGTTAGTTGTACGTAGGACATGGGATATAATAGTGTATGATATAATAGCGTGTAGTAATTGCGTGCAAATGTCATGTTATGTTGAGATGGTAAGATGTCACCCTTACGTAAAGAATTTAACAATTATTAGGATTCCGGATTGAAGATTATCATTTTTTTAATATGAAAGTAATGACACGAGCGTGGTGATCTCCTGATAGTAAGAGCTTACGCATGTCTTTCACTATTGCAGCGACTCACAGAACTTGATAATTTATTATTATTAACAAATAAAAAGAAAACGAAATCGGTATACACGAAATGTGTTTATGTTTATTTTCGCTTTATACTAAAATCGTTAATAGATGTAACCATAATACTTGGTCGGTTATTTTAAAATACTATTTATGTACCTACTAGGTTTTCATGTTGAACTTTAACAGATGTCTCTTTTAGAAAAACTAGTACCAATATATTTCAACAACTATTATTAATTTGTTCTATACCTGCAATTAGATTTATTTAGAAGCGATAATCTGTTAAAGCAACTATTCAGTGGCGATTGGAACAATTTAATCATATACAATGGCCGTTGGGGCTGCAAAGTTCTGGAGTGGAGACCACGGACCGGCAAGCGCAGCGTAGGACGTCCACCCACAAGGTGGACAGACGACCTAGTAAAGACCACAGGAACGCGCTGGATGCGAGCCGCTTCCAACCGGTCTTTATGGAAGTCAATGGGGGAGGCCTATGTCCAGCAGTGGACGTCCTACGGCTGAAATGATGATGATGATGATGAATCATATACAATTTATATAAATATACATAAAATTTGTTATGCATATATTTTACTGTAGATACTTAAAGTAAAATGTGCATGTACTTCATTTATCGACATAGTAGATACATACAGAGTACCTATGTAGATTCAAATAATTTATAAACATATAAGAAAATACCAATATTTTGAAACTTATGTTTATCTACTACTAGCTGTTTTACCTGCTATCTGCAGCTATCCTTCGGGAATTATATTTTTTCCCGAGAGAAAAATGCTATGTAGGTATGAGTAATGTTGAATATAAATAAATGAATATCATAGGACATTATCTGTGTCATGTGACCCCAAACTAAGCAGAGCTTGTGTGGTGGTAAATTTCACCTTTATAATATTAGTGTGATTACAGTGATTGTATTTGTTTTCTGTTTTGTAAGCTGTGTTTATAGAACAGTGTACGTTCGTTTTATTATCACTTTGATGAGCTCCTGCTCCCTCGCTTTGCCTCTACGCAGTTTCCCTTACATTACTATGATTGGGGTGCGTCGCAATAATTGTTTATCAAATTAAATGCCCTCATGACTCCCGCTTCTGCAGACCACAAATTTCCGGTAGGGTTTATTATATGATGTAATGGTGTCCATCGCAAGTAATTTTGCAATACAATAAAAAACAAATTGAACATAATAAATTATGTAAATTGGTTTAAAAAGAATAAGTAAAGCTTCACTAAAACGACAAATAACATACAATTTTACAAATTAGGTACCTATCTAAGTTAACTTAAATTACCTGTCATTACATCAAGATTTGTGGTTTTATGCCACAGAAATAATATGTATATTTTTGCTAAGTTTAGTTCCGTTATTTTGTTCAAAATGAGTAGTTTTCACCCCAAACTGTGACCACCACAAGCATGATTTTACTCTTATTCAATGTTAAAAAATGTGTAATGAAAGTCACTCGTCAAATATGGTTTTATTTACCACGTTCATTTTTACTAGTATTTAGCTATCAGCAATTCATTTAATTGTGAAAATACTATATCTATGATTTAAAATTTACCAATTGATAACAAAACTGTCAATGGGTACACTTATTAAAATTAAAAGAGTTTTCTGAGTCAAGAAGATTTTATATCGTAGTTAGCTTAAACATTCCAATGCTTCTATTAAACTTTTATATCCGAATAAACATTTGTGTTGACGCAAATAACTGCTAGTTGATCCACATAATTATTTACACTTATTTCTATCCACACAAATTTATTAGGTTATTTACTCTTTCATATGACGTGACGCAGAATAGAATTGATTGCTGAATTGTGTTAACAAATTTATGTGTAAAACAAACCGACTTCGAAAAAACCACAGATAGTGCATCATAAAAAATATGTAAATAAAGTAATCTATCAAGGAATTCTAGTTTTTACTTTTAATCTGTAATCATAATCAAATTGATCTATGTGTGTATTATTTATGTAAGCGTTGCAATAGTTTGATATGAGAGAAATAAGTTGAAACACCATGTTAAATATCTGATAATTCTGCTATCCCTATTATAATTCTGTAGCACGGACAGGCGTTTTGATGTCTCATAATGCTATTATATATTTTGACGATGTTGCACAGATATCGATCGCATCGCGTCTTGTCATGTATAAACTGCTTTACACAACAACGATTCATTGATTTTTTTCAATTGAATTGATAGTTTTATTGTTAATTTGTTGTTTGTAAAATATGTGCCTATTAAAGATACTGTAGTACTGTTTATTTTATCAGATAATGCAATGTGAGCTCTAAGTACGAGAAAGTAGAAACACATATCAGGGTTATGCCCTACGTGTTAATAAATTGAAAATCAACCATATTGATGTTTTATTTATTGATATAATCATTTAGCATTTTAAGAGACAATTAGCTTTTATTACGGTTACAATTTCACAGCAATTACTACGAAAGGAACGTAGATACAGTTCATTGCAAACATTGACTAGACTAATTAAATTGATTATGCAATTGATTGATTATACTGCTCTACTTATATCATTAGGTCAATTCAGCAATTACGGTACCGTATACGTGCATTTGATGAATAAATACAGTCTTGAAATAATTTACTGTTGAGATTGATAAAAAACAGTTAATCAAAAATACATTGGTATATTGTTAATGATTTTTTAAAATGAATTAATGTATTGCCATCCAATAGGAATTTATTCAGTTGCGAGAACTTATCCTGCACGCTGCAACAATGCAAACATTTCTTGAAGAAGTTTGAGTAAATTTTGTATCAGCATGATGATGGACCCACCATCTAATATTTCTAAATATTGGAACATTTTCCCATCATCCAATATTTCTTAAACACAGATATGCAGATTAAACCGTTACTTATCACTAGGCGTCCAATAAATAATCGTCACACTTTTATTTTCCGTCTTTATTAAGTGTCATTAGGCATTATTAAGCGCGTATATATTGTCGATGATCGGCCTTCCGTCGGTCCGGTAATTGCCGGCGATGAGGCGGCCTACAAATTGAAAGCGGCCGCGGCCCGAGGCGCGTATTGATGGATCTGCTGCCATCGGGAAATTACAGCCGGCCCTTGCGACAGCTTCGCAAATTATGCGTATAATGCTAGTAAATAATACGCCACTCGCTATAAATTCATGACGTGCTAGGACATAATAAGAGAGCTCGTACGTGTGAGGACGTCATGCCAGCACTTGAGACGGTTAATATCAGGACGACTCTACAAAAATGAGAGATCTAAGGACCTTTACAGGAAATTATAAAATACAAAATACAAAAAAAAACTCATAGAAGAACGGCTAGATAGATTTAACCACATATGATTTCAGTATCTACACTGACTTACTTGCTAAGTCTTAAACATACATGCATACACAGTCACATACATATAGATACACGCACCCATGTGCATAAACACCCAATACCTACAATCTACATACAGAAATATTTTAGGATTCATATTTTGTCTTTCTTTAAAATGTATTACCTACTGGCAACAATTTGCCATTGCTACATAAATTCGGCTAAAGGACTACTTAGTATCCATGACCAAGAATTAATAAAAAAAAGCTACGTAAATTCTAAATTCGAAATTCAATTCAATATTTCTTTGTTTTTTTTTTCAACAATCTTAAACTATTTCGGGAGCCAATTGTGTATATGTCAAATAAAAAATATTTTGATTTAATTTTGATATTTCGGAAAACGTGATTAACATTACAGTTCGCAATTAGAGCTTTAGGGCGTGGGTTCGATTCTCACCAGAACAAACATTCATGAGAGTGTATGTATTGTGTGTGTGAGGTGTTCTGTATGTATTACAAATAAGTATTTACAAAAATTCAATCAAGAAGGATTCAATCAGTTGTCTGGTTTCCACAGTACAACCTTTTCTTAGTTTTGGGTTAGGTTAGTGTGTAAATACCTACGATATTCATTTATTTAAGACTAGCTGCGCCCCGCGGTGTTACTCGCTACATGTTTTCGGGATAAAAATTAGTACACGAGTATGTGTTAATCCAGGGTGTTAGCTACCTCCATACCAAATTTTATCCAAATCCATTCAGTAGTTTTTGCTCGAAAGAGTAACAAACATCCATCCATCCAAATATTCACATTTATAATATTAATGGGATAGGTGTTCTGATGATGTCATTTAATTTTCTCGTTAAAATACTCGAAAACCTGGAGTAGGTATTCCCAGACTGGAACAGCCAGAGCCAGCCGATGCATAAAATACGCTGGCAGGGCGTACGCCGCAGACACCGACTGATTGACGCCTTTCATTACCGGCCCTCATTGTTCGCCGGCAGACGAATCGCGTTATCCTTTCGGAATCACAACACATTTCATAATTATGGACTATTGTGGCGTTGTCTGGACTAATTCCCCGGCCACGAGTGGACTCTTCGCCCGAGGTCCGCCGAGATATATCGACGCCCGTAAAGACAGACTGATCCAATAATGGTTCGCGTTGATTAGTTTTCAAGGGAAACACTAGTTCGAAGAAAGGTCTTGAATTTAATGTCCTGTCAGAAACTGTTTCAACAGCGCATTGTAATTTGAACGTTATGCTGCGCCATTACCACGGTAATAATATCACTGGGAATATGTACAAACACAGTTAACTACGGAATGTGAAAAAGTTGCCTGGAATATATTGCTTACGGCGATATGGCTGTGGTGGTTGTTGGATATTAAGTTATTTCGTCACACAATGTTTACAATTTATTTTAACATTTATAATTACTTATTTTTATTATTGAGCCTTTTTATTAATGCTTGATAGGGTAGGTGTATGACGACAGCGTGATGTTGTGGTCGAAGGTGGTAAGTGCACCTAGCCTGGAATGGAACTGGTTCTCAAGTGAGGCTACCGGAACGCACCGTTAGGTACTTGGCGATAGATTTTTAACTTAGCCATATGAGTACTAAAAAGTACTTTACCACCATGCTATGGTGGCAGCTCAAGCTCATTGTTTGGTTTGAAAGCCCTTCGAGTGTAAACGCGCTAGCCACTGGGCTTTTTAACAAATTTAAAAATAAAGGGGCGTTAGACATAAAACTTAGTCGCACGTCCTAGGCACTGGGTTCCTATCCCTGCAACGTGTAGAACCCGGCACTCGCACGGTGGCACCATTGAATGCTAAGAAGTTTTCTTCGTTTCTACTTACTAACCTCCAGTCCTATACCTACTTGTGTGAAATGAATGTTGCTATAGTATCTGGAGAGTATAGTGTCTGGAGAGGGCGGTTTAATCGTGTGGCGTACATTATTTTATTTATCGGAGATTATCGACTGACGTCGCCCATATGCGAGCTCAAGCCCCTGCCCTGCCTTGCCCTGGCGTGCCCTCAAAGAGATCGCGGATAGCCGATACTGCACCGAGAACAAAATAAATGTACGATAACTGCCTTTTTATGTTCGCCAGGCAAGGTGTTTGACCACAGTTCACCTGATGTTAAGTGACAATGTGGTCGAGGATGGTAAACTTGGAATGTAATTGGCTCTCAAGTGAGGTCAACCTGGAACACACCGTTAAATGCTTGACAGTAGATTTCCAAGTTACAGGTGGTAGCTATTCAGGCAAGTACTAGAAAGTACCCTATCACCTTGCTATGATTTCATCACGATATTTTCCTTTACCGCTAGCTCTAGCTTATTTATGGGATTTAAACCCACAGCGTTCGGAACTGACCACACTAACCACTAATACAAAATACAAATAAGTATAAATAATATTTATTTCTGACTTATTGACCACTGGGCGATCAGCACTACAATTATTCGTAAATAAAACACTGACTCAAGCTCTCGACGTGACTCGCCCAAACCAATTTACTTCAAATAATGAGGAAAAGGAAATCGAACACAGATAGAAATCAGGTGAGACAATTCGATGGGTATTGCGATGTCCCGGTCGAGCAGGCCGATCTATCTAGGAATAAGCTAATCCACGTCACTAGTGCTGTGCGGTCGGATGGATCGGCAAACGTTTTTCTAAGTCAATGCTGTAACGGTATCCGTCTGTTAGATGCGTCCGGAGTCAACTGCCAGCTCCAGCAATCGGATAGACAAGTAAATAGCGGTGGACTAATCGTCGCGTCCAACGAGGGAAACGACGAATTACAGCGTCACTGGCGCTTTGTATTGGCGATAGATGTCTAAGACTTGATAGGAAAATGTAGGCTTAAAAAAAATATAAGATTGCATTTCTAAGTTGGCAATACTATGTTTAGATCCGTTGAATCGTTTAGCACATGTGTTGTTGTGGAGTAGGAAATGCTGGTTGGGACATTGAGTGACGGGCTAGTTAGTGTAAAGTAGCATGATTATCGACCAGCTGGGTTGAGAGCGGTGCCGAGAGGTGCCGTCGTTAGGTTGTGACGTGATCGACAGGAGACAGGCTAACCGCTGCACTCATTCCCGTCGTTCCCCACTAACAGCCAGACGCGTTGTTCTAAGACCACAGGAGTTTTGGGTACAATGTGACAAAGATACACCTTTAGTCCACGTGTTTGTGTGAAATGTTCGTTACCATAATCAATTTATTAGTTCTAGGTATTTAAAAGTCAATCAGATAATACGATACAATAACAATAAAAAACAATGTCAAAGTTATAAATAAAATAAATATAATTGATGTCACACCCCAATGATAATTGTAAATATGTTATCATTAAAAAAAAAGAAATGACAATCACAAAAATAGTAAAAGAGTTTATATAAAATATGTCAATTAAAAATTGGTTTTATTTTGTTCTTATTGTTCCCCTACCTGTTTAAGAACAGGTGGGTTACTTTTATGTTGCTTGTTTTTGTGTCTTTGGAGACAATTATTTTGTACTCTCTAAACTTACATGAAATGAACAAAAGAATATCGACACAAATATCTAAATTGGTTTGGATTGGCAAATACTAATTTAACTATCTAATCCACTTAGCAGTAGGTAGGATTTAGTTAAAAACGTAAAGCTAATTGAAAACAAAATCGAAATATTCATATATACTTCCAGTATACATGCCTATACTATACAGTGCTATAAGCTTAGGGTGCACTACGCTGAAAGGGGGTAATTGTAATCGTCTTTGGGAACAACTTTTCCAATGGGGACAATTTTTACATGGATTAATTTAAATACTACCGCTGGCCGAACTTGTGTCGTGAAGGCTATTTGTTCGCATCCACAGCTGCATACTGCGACAGTTTAGACAAGCTTAGTCACGATTTATTCAGCTTTTTTAGCCACTACCATAAAACGTGATACCACAAATAACCGTCCTTTTTGCTTTGCCGTAGTCGGGAAATAATGTCAAAGTGTTTTAAACTCTACATGTAGAGCCTGGAAGTACGTAGTACGAATTACTTGCCGTAAAAGTAGATTTCTAAACTAGTTAACAAAGACACAATGCTTAGGGCGCTTAGATGGAATCATTACAGACAGGCCGACAGCTTGGAACCGGAGTTCGATAATAACGATAATTGCGAGAACGTGGCCATCATGGTCCATTTGCCTGAACGCTAGACTGGCACTGGGCTATTGAGGCTCGCATCTCAGCCAAGAAGCCCCAAGTTTATGTAACGTCTTGGAGATAATGGTTCACTTCGAACACTTGAACGACTCCATGACGTCCTAATATAACATTAAAAAAATAATTGTTTAAATACATATATTAATAGATGGAAAAAGTAGAATTTGCTTTACGTTCTAGGAAAATATTTGGTCATTAGAGAACGCAAGGAAACAATAAATAAATACTAATATTTGTACTTATTGTTTTTGTATAGGTACTTTATGTTCTCTACATGTCACAAATAAATTGACTATTTCTAAAAACTACAGCAGTAGTACTACATATACTGAACTACATATCACGATAAAATTACCTACAACTCTAAATTACACCCGTGCGAAGCTGGGGCGGGACGTTAGTAAGAAACAAATGAAGAAGGTCATATTAGATACGCAAAACAAATGTAATAAACTAAATACCTTTCACATCGTCCGCCTGAACATAAAGTTGCAATTATTATAATGAGTGACCGCAGCGAAAGTTCTTCAAGGCAGGAATCGATTACTTTGTATTTTATTAAAGGAAACCAGCAATAGGTCCGTTTTTATGTTCTGTTCAATGACGGTGCAGCGCAATATACACGAACTACCTTTTAGTTTCTACAGACAATTTTTATTACTTATTAATTGCAAGGTATGAAGCAACGCTCTGATGGTTTCTGGCTAAATCAAACATGCTCGATCAAATATTGTTATGTAGTTTTTTGTTTGACTGTTATTACTTCATAAAAGCACTGGGAATTCAGTGTTTTAAAATATTTAAATTTTTTGGCAGTTTTTGGCGGGAACTTGAAAAGAATCGTGCCACCCCATTGCATATTTTCCAAAACTAGTGTTTTTTCGAGTATTTATAGATAAAAAAGGTGGTGTTTTATTCATAAAGTGCCGAATCATAAGCGCGAGTGTGTGAAAATAATATAATGTGGTGAAATGATTTTTCGTGTTGCTTCCAAAACTCCATCGAAGCTTATAGTAAAGTTGCTACTATTTTACTACAGTATAACTGAACTTGACTGATAGGGACTGGAGTTGACCAAGACTGGACTTTGACTGTAACTATAGCTACAAGGCAACTAATTTAACTTATGAAACTGGTAAATGTAAAAGACTTGACACTGGGAAATGCGACGCCAAAATCAAACAAGAAGATATATTAAGTGTTATCTAAAAAACTTAATTTAGAAGTTATGATGGAATAACACACATATGCACAAATACATGAACCCTGAAAACATTAAACTCCTTTTTTGGGCAGTCGTGTAAAAGACAGCTAAAGACACAAAAATTAAACTAAACGAATTTAAAACGAAATGTTAATCAGATAAATATTTTTTCAGCAGGGTCCTGGTTTAAGCAGTAGTCCTGTAGTATCTTTTGAGCAGCAATATGAACAACTTTTCAGCAAGATTTTTTATAGTTCTTAAAACAATATACTATTTCATAGAAAACATTCATTTACTCTCAGTAAAATGGATAGAGTTTAGAGTCTGACGTGATAATTCGCGAATAAACTTTCGTGAAACTTTTAGATACTAAAATAGACCCCCGACTGGCGTAAAAGGGAACTGAATCGTAAAGTGCTGTAATTTTTTGTAGAAAACTTGACGAAAGTTTTTTAGAAAAGTGACATGTTTCTAGCAAATTTTTAGTCAAAATAAAACTAAATAAAACTGACGTACAGAAGTTAACCTTAAGAGTATGCTAATGTTGTTATCTAGTTATCAATGTCACTGTAAAGGTACATGTATTTTAAGCAAGTCTCTATAAGCAAACGTAATTGTAGAGTAAATAGTATTTTACAAACGGATTTAGAATCATTGGCTATGGGCATAGGTTGACCTGCACCAGTTGAGCGAAGATGCTGTAGAGACACGTAGAGCAAGGTGATCCCTCAGGTGAGCCCTCGGACTCCGCCCCCTTGTTTATTGCTTATTAGCGGCGGCGCGTTTGAAGTGGCGCTCTTTGTTCTTGCCGACAACTCCCCCGCACCTCCCCAGCCCCTGAGAGCGGTCACGAGCGCCGGCGCAGCGTGTAAGCTATGCGAATCATAAATATTCTTGCTATTTGACGTTAGCCGCATGGTGATATCGATCTCGGTACCATGATATCGCATGGAGGAAGGAAGAGCGTCATAAATCACACACATTTTAAAAGTACACGCGTATTTACACTTATACACAAGTTCGATGTCGTGCTGTAACATTGTACCTAGAGTGCGAACCATGAAGAAATCTATTTCAAAACTGTCATAACATTAGAAAAACTCTTTTGAAGGTGTGGGTTCGATTTCCACTCAATACCAACTTGTGTGGAAACTCAGACGGATTTTTAGACTAAGTTTTTTGTATACATTATGTAAATAGCAGATATAATTTAAGGTCTTGTTTTTATTTACTTGTGTGTGACAAACATGGATGTTTGTTCTGTCTTTGCAAGTTCTGCATGTGTTATAAGTACCTATGTGTGTATTTACAAAAAAAAAGTATTCTATCAGCTACCGGGTTCCATAGTACAAGCTTTGCTTAATTTGCGGCTTGATAGCCCAGCTTGAAATGTCCGCCAATCTTCTTCTTCAAATTTAAATACCCTAAAATATTTTTTTAATAATGTAAACTTATCTGGTATGAAATGAAAGTTAGATTGAATGCAATTAGAAAATAGTAGTATAGTTTATTTGTTTTGTTTATTTATGATTTTGTTTTAAATAGTATAGATAAATATAGATTGATGATATATAAATAAACAATCCTTGTTAACGGTATATACCTAAATTAGAAAATTATTGTTTAGAAATTCCCATGTAGGTACATTTAGGGGTGCTGTATTTTTCATAATATAAAAAGCTTTATAAGTTTTGCCCGCGGCTTTGCTCGCGTTAATGTAGGATTTTTTCTGTCCCACAGGATCAGTACTTTTTTCTTAGAGAAAGGTAGGTACTCTATGTCCTTTTCTGTACCTCTGACAACGTGTACGTAAACTAAACTTCATAATAAGCGCTTAAGTTGTTAAGGCATGGAAACTAAGAAAACAAACTTACATTCGCATTTATAATAATATTAGTTAGGAGGGATACTGTAATTATAGCCCAATTAAAAACCTAGGAGCAAGGCTCTAACACTTTGGTTAATTATCGTTATTCCGTTAGTACCTACGCAATACGCGACAAGACAATTTTTTTAAACTGAAATTCTACTATAGTTTATGCGAAACAACACACGCCCGTTGTACCACGGATTGTCTCCTTGAAAAAAGTCACCGTGACTGGAACTATAGAAGGAATATCCGACATAAGTAAGGTAAGGTAACAACAACAAACAACAACAAAAAAAATCTTTATTTATTTTTTAAATAAGTAAATGTCGTGTAGGCAAAACCAACAACCAAAGGTAGGTTAGGTACTTACCTTAAGTTAACTAAGACAATAACAACAAGGTAACATTATCTTTTGATCTCTGTACTTTTTTTTTCTGTTTATGGTGTGCATAATAATGAATTTGTTTTATCTATCTATCCATAAGTATGTAAACGTGAATTAAACCGCATAAGTAAAACAAAAACATGTCAACACCACGTCAGTTTCTATATGTAAAATAGGTACATTTTCCTTAGAACTGATTTTATCTGACATCTATGATTATAAATATGTAATTAATTAGCCTTAGGCACACTAATCTTTTCCTTAGAATTAATTATTTCTGGCTGTCAGCAAATCTAATAATTTATTTTAACATTCAAAGTGTTTTGTATCAGCATTAAAATCAAGTGAGATCTCACCTGCTTTCTGACTCTAATAAACAACTTTTAATTGTAATTAGTTTGTACCACAGACGCGCAATTACGCGTAACTGTCTTGCGGTTTTCCGTAACTTATTATCTGAATGTAGATTATACATTGTTACAAAAAAGGTGAAAAGAAGTAGTAGGTAGGTAGCATGGTAAACAGGCGACGAGTGGCGCAGCTGTTGCCGCCGCTGCTCGTGAATTAGCGCGCTTGCTCGCTCCTCATTACAAAAATAATTACTAATTTGCCGCTTACTTTACTGCCTTCGCAAAAACGGCAGGACACTGTATTTATAGATTATATAGTGTGCATTAGAATCATAATATTGACTGCTCCGTCAGCTCATTTGGTAGTAGCTCTGCTTTATGAGCTACTAGCTACGCCCCGCGGTGTTACTCGCTGTTCCCGCGTGAATACTAGGTACATGTTAGCGGGATAAAAAGTAGCCTATGTGTTAGGGTGCTAGCTACCTTCATACGGAATTTAATCAAAATCCATTATGTTATTTTTGCGTGAAAGAATAACAAGCATACGTACAAACTTTCGCGTTTATAATATTAGTAGGAGTAGGATCTATCGGGCGTAGGTTCGATATCATTCATTCATATCACCAGGACCATAATTTGTGAAACGAACATCGATGTTTGTTCTATGTCTGGGTGTTTAAGTAAAGTTGTTGGTTAGCTTGGAATGTACAAAGCGAAAGTTGGTTATCATATTAATTATTATGAATTTCTTTTACTATGTATAAATACGTGATAAAATGTTATCTTAAACTATGGAGGAGCCATTCCAGGCTTGGTGTATTTACCATTTTCGGCCACGCTGTGTGGTAAACATCTAGGCTATCAACAATAGAAAAAAAATGTTTTTACAATTTCAGAGTTGTGTCAGTCATTATTGTGTAAAGGGAGTCATTATACCCATTAGTACAATGACTCCCTTTCGGCTGAGTACACCCCAAGCTTATAACCCTGTATGGTTGGTAGTTATGCTTTTACAAAAGTGTATCAGTAGGTATTCAAACATTTGGTGGTTCCTGTATGAGGCTAGATGGGGCTGTGTGAAACGTTTACCGATGTTTATTTGTTTAATTTCAAGATAACGTTTTTAGTTTTTGATATGACACGTGTGTCATCCCAAATAAAATCATCTAAACCATTATGAATACGCATCAAAAGATTTGAGTGCGTTGCGTTTTCAAACACACGTGACTATCAAAAGATTAGTGTTATTTATGACATTAATTTTTCTTTGAAACTCGCTGCCGTAGTTCTCCGAAGAGATCGATATCAGCTTTTGCTCAATAGTAAACGCATTAGGCACCAACATGTCTGGGCGTGGGTGAAGTTCCTCGAATATCTCAAGAATGGTAATCTTGTATCTAACGAGAGAATGACAGACGATTGAAGGAGGCCGACGATTTCTACCTATCAACGAAATGGCTGCATCACGCAAATTACAGACCCGATAACATCTCGTGATAAAACACTCATCATTCCTCCAAAAATTTAGTTAAATTATTATTTTTTGTACATTTTCGATAGTCTATAGTGTAGATGTAAAGTTACTATGTGGCATGTGAGGATAGATTGTCGGTTCTGCGGCAAATTTGGCCGCACTGCCACTTCAACTTTTATCTAGGCGGCGCTACCAGCCGCTGAGAAAGACGTGTTTTTTGAGTGGGAATCACAAATCGACAAATATGGTGTAGGACGTGTGAGACTAGAAGAAGTGACAATATATGTATGTACCTACGTAAGACGACTGGCAGCGGCTGAAAGCGAAAAACCAAAGATCGGGCTGAGTGGCATGTCTTGGGAGAGGCCTATGCCGAGCGGTGGACTATGTTCTATTGATGATGATGATTATGAATACAAAAGGTTTTTCGACATTACAGTAGTTTAGTGGGTAATTACAGTGAATGCCATCTTAGAGTATTTTTGCGCTGTACAGGGTGTAAGAACGACGTTCCCGAGAGCGAAAACAGGAAAAATACGCGTTATAAATAAATAAAGATCCTAGGACATTTCACACAGCGCCATCTAGCGCCAAACTAAGCAAAGATTAATGGATTGATTCAGGCGTTTCTTTGTGGAGTTCATTTTGAACATTCAAGGTGTATTTAATTTACATTAAGCGGAAATAAATTAAAAAGTCATATATGTCTTGAATATTTAAGCAAAGATTGAACTATGGAACCAGAGGGCCTAGACAAATGGCATTCGCTACATAACGATTCCATTTCTACATTTCCTATCGCATTAACGATAACGCAATTTTATTGGTAGACAAAGTAACATTCGTTCAATGATCGCTAATGCGATTCGTTTATTAGACAACTCTACCTTTTGTCTATGGTCTATCGTTACTTGAACGAATTAAACGTCAGATTCCGCGCGCCATTGTTCGTTGTCAACACCGCACACGAAATTTTTAAAGTTTTTAAAAGTTTGTTAAATTTTGTTTTGTGACTGAATCGTCAATAAAATATTTGGTAAGTTATAAAAAAATAATACTGTGAATACGCAAAGTTAAATAAATATGATTTCGCATAAGAGTCGCACAAAATATGAAAATCTCTTTTTGCGCGTTTTTACAGATGGACTCAAGAGTACGCACTAGCGGACAACAGTTCGCAACTCTTTTGGAATACATGGAAAGGTAAAATGTTTATTTATTCCTGAAATACCTGGACCAGTCACCATCCAGTCACTGGACTACTAATAATAGTATTCATTCATATTATTTATTTGCGTATATAAAGTAGTTGGAAGATGTACATTAATTGAACACCATATTCTGCCTTTCGGCATGCAATATCTTTGACTTATTACCTATTGTTAAGTTAGTAAATAATTTAATAGTTGCGCGCAGTTTTAAGAGTTGCACAATGTCTTCTTAACGTGATACAATGATTCTTTAGTTTACATTTACCTAATGAGGTCAATGAGGTCAATGAGGGATCTAATGTGTTTACTTTACATAAAATAAAAGCGCTCTTTGTTCTTTTACATTCCAGTCACGGTGATCTTGCTAAGCCACAGCTTGGTGTTCAAGGGCGCTTAAAGACTGATCGCTTATGGCTCCAATTAGCCAACGCCTTCAAATTCTGTCGGTGATGGTGTAAATAAGATTCCCGACAAATGGAAAAAGGTATAAACTTTTTATGTATCACATTTATTTCTAATAATAATACTACATTATATGAAGTTAATATACTATTTATTAGCAGATACAGAACAAAGAAAAAGCGAATTACCATTGATAGTGAAATAAAATAACAAATGCTATAATAGCTTAAAACTAATTAAATAATCCACCCCTGACCGTTTCCGGTACAAATTTGCCCAAAATAATACTTATTTTTTCACTAACTATAATTATGTCTATTTAAGGTGTGGGCTGATTGGAAGTCCAAAACGAAAAACACAGCATGCTAGTACACAGCATGCTAGTGTTATCTTGCTAGCAACACTTGGATGATTGTGAAGCCTGAGAAGAACTCTGCCTTTCAGCAAACATCTCCAGCGTGATTTCAGCAAACCAAAGCAACACTCAATCAAGTTCCTGGCTAGCACATGGCGCGATGTATATATCTCTGCTTGAGATCCAGGTGCAGCATCTAACACGGGCGTCATCAGTCAGGGCCGCAGTTGATAGCCAGAGTCACCTGAAACAAATACATAACATTATAACATTCAATTATGTCAATCTGATTTAAAATAAACTAACACAAAATATCCTAAAGTTTCATTTGCAATCCAGTGGTAAACTATTTCGAGGATAAAAAATAGTAGATGTCTTAATTTATGGTAAGTAGAAGCTATTTCCAATAAGGTTTAATTTTATTTCATGAATTTTAATTTAGTGAACAGTATTGGTTGTGCTATTGTTGAGTTAAAGTTACAAAATTCTAATATTAATGATTAAGAAATTTATTATTGAACTGTTTTTTGTTAAATATTAAAATAAACTAAATCTGTAGAGTTGTGATGGTATGATGAAGCTACAAAAATACATATAACTATCATCATAGGTAATGTTAAGATATAAATTTCACTAACAAAATCTTAAGCACAACTAACTATTACATTACTTGATTCTGATTAGCTTTTTTAGTGAAGTTCTGATTTGAGAGCTGAAGGGTGTGGGTTTGACTCAGGACTGACATTTGTGTGATAAACATCAATAAATCATTGATTGTTCGGTATATTTTAGAAGTATTTACAATTGCAAAAAGGCTTATATGTATCCTATCAACTATCTGATTCCCATAGAGCAAGTTTTCTTGGTTTGGGGATAGATGATGCTGTGTGAATATCCTCATTTTATTTTTGGTGTTCAAAAACAAATATTTTATTAATGACACCAAAGTTACAAGACATATTGCCATTAATTTTTAAAGATAACATTTAATTTAACAAAATGTCAGTAGAAACATAATAATAGTATGTAATAGTGCAAAAATTGTTAACTGTAATAATAAAATAAGATGTCTTACCTAGTAACCAAACATGTTATCTACTCTGGTGAAGTCTACGCATGTATGTCTCTAGTTCACTTGCAGACCATGTGTATGAATCATGTGTAGCTCCACCAAACTTAGAATTGACATTTATTATTTCTAGGTTGTGATTGCAAACCTGTAAACAGAAAACTTAGTTATATTGTGAACAAAATACAAGTTTATTTTAAATAAATAATTTAGGTGATGTTTTACTTTCTTCACATGATCAAATAATTTTCTAAACATACCTACCTATTAGAACTACATTTTTCTTTCCAATGAATACCTAAATACTACAAACTCACCATCTGAACATTTAATGAGTGATCCCCTTTTCTGTTATAATATAATTGCTCATCAGTAACAGGCTTCACAATTGCTATATGAGTGCAATCAATGCAGCCTATGATTCCAGGTAAATTATACCTCCTTTGAAATCTGGAAAAAACATACAAATCCTTATCGTGCATCAGGAAGAGTGTATTAAACATAGGAATTTTTTTAATTATTAAACACAGAATATTTTCTTTTACTTCATCATCAGTAGGTAATATTGTGAAATAAAATGCATGATCCCTAACTTAACATGAAATCCACTTACTCTTCTTTAATATGGCACCTTTCTCTCTGTGTTTGACGAAAAACAATCCACTTTTTTATCATGTTTGGGTGGTTGAGAGCTTGCACGACCTCGCTGATACGACGACTTGTTGTCCTTTGAGTTAAGTGCTGTATTATACCAACTACTCTTTGAACCTGTAGCAAAGAAGCTAAGGGCACAAAGCACCTGAAACATAATAAATAATGCTATGACCTAGATATGTACATACTTAATTAAAACTGTATTTATTAGTGAAACAAAAACATTCATAACTTTACAGACTGCTTACCTTTGCTTCTACGGAGATCTCTGTAGACCCTTTCAATGGGGTCAAAGCTTTTAATGATCGGCAAAGCATTTTAAATACAGCTTTGCTAAGCCTAAAATGCTCAATGAACAAAGATTCCGGCATCTCATCAACACTTTCCATTTGTTGCCGAGAGCGGAATCTTCTCTGGCGTCTAAGCCAGACACTTTCGTTTTGGGCTGTCCAAAGTAATCGCAGCGTATGCATTTTATATTGTTTTTAATTAAAAAAATCAACACAACACAAATCAATAACCGAACACTGCCTACAAAAATCGCCATTTTGTTTTGATACGATTCGATTTCTACAGGGTCTTGGCAGTCGTTAGTGGTTCCACCAATCAAGTCGCAAACTAGCAATAACGATTGTCAAAAGTGCCACTTGGCTACGCATTTCTATGAAACTAAGCGATTCGTTCGTTCGTTGGAAACGATTAATTCTATGGAATCGCACCAAAGATACATTTGTCTAGCAAATTTTATATCGTTAATGATAGACCACATGACTTATCGGCCCCTTATGTCAATCCCATACATTTTCGGTCTTTTCTAATAGCGTCGCAGTTAATCGAATGCCATTTGTCTAGGCCCTCAGGTACCTGATAGAATACTTATCTAGTTTTTTTTGTTGTAAATACACATTTATAACAGAACTCCCAGACATAGAACAAATTATGCTCGTCATACAAATGATTGTCCTGAGTGGGAATCGAACCTATACCCTACAGCTTTACAGTCAGTAAATAAAGATATGTAACGACACGTAAAAATAAAAAATAATATTTTTAATACCTCCATTTAAAAAAAAAATTGAACTTTATCCATCTACGTAGGTCATGTATGAAGGTGCGTCTTATGGTATTAAAACCTCAACAATGGAAGGTAGATAGTCTACTCCCAAGTAGCCTGCCGTAGAATAGCCACCAGGAGATAAATGTAGAAAATGGTGCAGTATGAGTAAGTGGTGCGATTAGGGATGATACTGAGGGCGGACGCGGCAGTCGCTAATAGCGCGATAGGCGATACCATCGCAGCCACGCCTGCGATGCGAGGCGATGCAGCGAGCGATACCGGGGATACTGAAAACAATTTATGAGCTCACTCTACAAAGCCGCTTTAACTTCCAGCCTGAGATTTTATTACAGTTAGCTTGCAAATAAAAGGTAATTTAATTAAATAATGTAAAATCTTTAGATCTAGTTACTTAAAGACATATGTATAAATATATATCTATATATCAGTAAGTACGTGAAAGTATAAACACCAAAAGTCTCGTTTTTTTTTGTTTTTTTTTATGTGACAAATTTAATAATGAGACGAACGAGACGCTCTCCTGATAACGCCTAAGAGATAATGCCTGTCCATGACAATTACAGCGATACACAGAACTTTGAGTAACAAAACAAACTCCAGGGCATCACTGCTTTGGTGCTCATTACTTTGAGACTGAGTCTCGTACGCACATACCGTAAATACGAGCGAGCGAGCGAGAAATACCTTCTAATTACAAATTGTACAAGTTTTTAGAATTCCATTAAAGTGCTTATTGGGACCAATATAATTAAGCCTAGGGCATCAGTTTTATCTATTTACATATACATTCAAATGAAACAATAAATTAAAATTCACACAGCGCCATCTGACTCCAAACTAAGCAAAGCTCACACAGAACAAATATTTGTTTATGCCACAAAGTTTGTCCTGGGTGGGAATCGAACCTACGCCCTTGAGCTTTTGAAGCAGACATTCTACCAATGAACCAACAGAGCTGACATTTATGAAAATGGCTTGTTATAGTAAGGGTCTAATCTTAAAACATAGTGTTTATATCCTCTTAGCTGCGAACCACTGATAATACTGTAGATGCTATAAAGGCACCTAATAACTCTTTACAACCGATAGTATCGCGGCTTTCTCATATTCTCCGCGAAAACTGTTTCGCTGCAATCAAGGGCATTGTTATTATTTACGACTTTATTGCATCTAAGTGGAGGTTATGGTTAATTATGTATTCCACGTCAGATTACGGCTTCTGAGTATCTTTTCAGGATATTATCACATCGTCATTATCTCTTTTTTTATGTTTCATATTTGTATGTTGTTGTCTTTTGTTTTGGTGTATAATAAAGTTATGTTCTATTCTATTATATTGTCATCACAAGTAAGAGGGAAGAATGAAGAAACACAGTAGTCGATAGAAGTAGGTACTTTTATGTAAGTAGTTATAGATAGATGG
The DNA here is from genome assembly GCA_905404145.2 of Biston betularia. Taxonomy (NCBI): domain Eukaryota; kingdom Metazoa; phylum Arthropoda; class Insecta; order Lepidoptera; family Geometridae; genus Biston; species Biston betularia. Next base: position 5,557,483 of record FR989863.1, read on the forward strand.
GAAAATTTTGGGTGGAATACGTTTTGTAATACTTTTATGAATAGATTAATTCTGTACCGATACGATCTCTCTCTCCGATTCCCTCTTAATCTTTTCTCTTCATTGTTGTGTTACGTTTATTTTAAGTAATGAGACGAATGCGTTTCTCTTCTGATGGTAAGTGATAACGTATGTCCTTGACCATTGCAGCTATACACATAACTTTGAGTAGCAAAACAAAGTCCAGGGCATCGCTGCTTTGGCGCTTATTACTTTGAGACTAGATGGTTAGTCTCAACAGCTCTGTTATTTCGTTAGCTGCAGTATCCTTAGTAATGATCACACACTACTGCTTGGCGGCAGAATATCTGCTACTGCGGTGGTACCTACCTAGACGACCTACTGCTAAGTAAACCGGATCTACCACCAAGTAAACCGGTGATTTACATTCTCAACTACTTACTCGTTTGCCTTATTAAATAACTTCAGTTGCGATTGACCTACTTGCGTTCAGTGCAAATTGTGTAAATTGTGGAATCATCGCAATATGATTACCGTGAGTCGACAACAATGTTGTTAATCGTATGGCGGCCATACGAACCGTGGAGGGAACGAATTAAAACATTCCGCTCGTAAAACTATAAGCCAAGAGTAAGTTATTGCTACCGGCACAGAGTTCTGTGTTTTAATCGTGATAAGTAGGTACCAAGTAAGGTCATTAAAGCAATTTTATTGTAAGTTTGTAAAATTTAGACATCATAATATGTCCTTTTCTTTTTTTTGTTTTTGGCATCGCATTTTGTGCATTTGCCAGTGTCAAGTATTTCGATATTTTCAAGTATTTATGATAAAACTAATAAAATAAGTCTAAGTCACAGAAAGTAAATTAAGGTCAAGTCTGGTCATGCCCTATTAAAGTAGTGTCGATTTTACTACAAGCTTTAAAAAAACAAATTTTACTACATTATATCACACTCGCACTCGTAGTTCGGCACTTTATAAAACATCACTATTTTTACACATGTTTTATAAAATAATACGACGCGATGACACGACTTTTCTGCGTTTCCGCTAAAACTCAAGGTATATTCTTTATAATATAAGGTGTAAAAGGAACTCTCCGGAGAACAAAAACAGATATAGCGTGAGCATGTTACACGCCACGTTTACGTAACGCAGCGGAATTCGAGTAAAATTCGCGTGGAATAGTACTTTTTATGCCAATGTCGAATTTAACGCGACGAGGTCAGTTAGGAGCTCGTTTTGTACTATCATAATAACCTTAAAAAGATATAGCATTATAAACTATACACGTTTTTGGCAAGTAATCTCACGAGTTAAAGAATCAGGCGCCTGGCGAAGGTGACTTTTATGATAGGATATAAAAATATTGCTTCTACTGACCAATGAACGAAGATCGTTTGTTAATTTTTAGCGTCAGCTGATTTTTTTTGTACCTTTATTATATTACTAGCGGCCCATCCCGGCTTTGTACGGGTGGACATTTATTTTTCAATAAAATTCTTATAATAAATTTTTTTTTTTTCTGCTGGCAGCCCCAGCCATGTAAACAAGTGTTGAAAGAGCTCAGTGTAATAAATTTCGTATTTTAATAGCTAAACAAGGATTTTTGCATTATAAGGATCTGTAATATCAAGATATATAACCTGTAAACATCCGCCGATATCCAGACACTGGTGAGATCAACAAATACATACACTAAAACACCTTCATCAACACGTATAAATTCTAAAGCATAGAACCGTTATTGAAAGTTCAAACCTCAATAGAATTTTCATTTCATTTTGTACTTTGGCAAGAACATTTGTATAAACGAAGATAACTAAACTGTAATACCAACCAGCTGATTGACGCTAGTTTGACATTTGTGTTTATGACAGATGACAGTTTATTTCTGTCTGGCGCAGATAATGAAATGTCTATGGTCACTGATGTTTAGATTTATTACTATAGTGACAGTTGCCAGTATCTATTCCATGTGAAAGTACAGATAAAAAATTAAAATAATCAATCAGACATTTCGTTCAAAAACCACCAATAAATAGTAATTAACAGTAAGGGGTTTTGGCGGGAACGCGGGAAGAGTCGTGTCGCTTCGTTGTATTTTTTTCCAAAACTAGTGTTTTGTCGAGTGTTTATGCATAAAAATGGTGGTGTTTTATTCATAAAGTGCCGTATTACAAGCGCGAGTGTGGGAAAATGATATAATGTGGTGAAACATGAGTTTTCGTGTTGCTTCCAAAACTCCATCGAAGCTTTACAGTAAAGTTGCCACTACTTTACTAAAGCATGACTGGCACGAACTGACACGAACTGGACTTGACTAAGACGACTTTGACCATAACCATAGTTAAGATACAGCAGAAATAACACTGAAGACGAGGCAGTATGGCTTTATAGCTTTAGCCTGCCCGAAAGGGCAAACTAACGAAAAAAAAAAAAAAAAAAGTAATTAACAGTAAATATATTTTCACTCACGGACACATAAAATTCTCTTACAATGGACTCAGAATATAATGCGTTTCAAAAATACAGGAAGTCGAACTCGCTTAACAATCTTTCAAATTCTACTATGGCCGAGAGTACAATGTTAAGCCTGCCGGATAACACTTTGAATGAAAGTAACACGTAGTACGTATTATTATATTATAACGTAACATTATATTATTCATATGCGTCTTATTTAAAACCCTGCTGCCGTAGCAACTTTGCCTTACATAAATATAATTGTCTGTGTTTGTGTAAAGCTGTAATAAATTTATTCGTAATTGTACAATTTTAATTAGATGCTATTTTTATTTTAGTTTTATTACTTTAAATTTGTTATTGCAAAAAGATGGGAGGCCTTTGCCTTGCAGTAAGACAGTACCTACCTACAGGCTGATTATAATAAGAACCTATACTGTAATGTCTCGTTTTAAAATTATTAACATTGTATTCTATCGTGATATCTGATGTAAATTTTTTAAACAATATACTAGATTGTCAACTATTATCTATTTAAAAGCACTAAACAATTTAGAAGTCTTTAAAAATATTAATTGAGCTGTATTTCTAATCTCTAAATCGTGTATAACAAAATCGCTGCCCGCGTCTACATCTGTTTGTATTTGCACTCACTTTATCTTTTCATTTTAACCATTTTTATGACTAAAGATTTGTATGTAGTTGTAGGTACATCCTAATTTAACTTTTGTACAAGTAGAGAAATTCGATTTTTTCAAGTAAAATGACCATAAAAAATAAAATGGTATATTGGTGTGTAGTAGAATCAGGACCCAGAGAAATACCAACAACACCTATTTATTATCTAGAAAAATTATAAATTAATTTGTTATGAAGCGTATTCATAGCAGCATCATATCAAATTTGCCAAAGATGGAAACACGGCCAGTGAAGGTGAACGCAAATCGAAAGGTGCCCGTAAAATCTACACCTGGTTTGCAAGTCGCAGGTACTGTATGTGTATGAGTTCCCGACGATATCAAATATTAAACTAGGAGGGAAGGCAGACCTTTGTGTGGGACAATACAAGCTGATAATAATAAATACTAAAAAAGTTTTGTGGCATTACTTTGTAACTTTTGATGGTTAGTCAACAGCCCTGTAATTTCCCTTTAAACCGGAACACACTACTGCTTGGCGGCAGAATATCTAGTACTGCAGTGGGACTTACCTAGACGACCTCCTACTAAAAAGATTTACCAACAAGTAGATTGTTTTTTTATTTTAATGTAAAAAGTAATGAGACAAACGAGACGCTCTCTTGATAGTAAGAGATAACGCCTGTCCATGACCATTGCAGCGATACATAGAACTTTGGGTAACAAAACAAAGCCCAGGGTAACAAAACACTGCTTTAGCGCTCATTACTTTGAGACTTTCGATGGTTAGTCTCTATTGTGTTTATAATTGAGACAAGTGTCAATTAATTTTAAGTTTTGTGAAGATGAAATATCGTTGAAATCCATAGGTGGATATGTTTGCGAGCTGACCGCACAAGGCTGTTTTGGATCTTTCATCTACAACGTCAAATTCAAGAAGCGGCGAAGGAGAACATTCTGTCGTAAAATAATGAAAAATATTATAGTTTAATACTCACATCCGGAATAAGACAGTTAAGTCATTCATTAGATTCCCCTTGATGTGCCGCGATCGCTTAATAACAGGACACCTTGAGTTGACGGCATATTCAACATTAATGGTCCATGGACTTTATTACGGTTATAATTTTACTGCTGCTAACGTTGCAAGAAGAATTAGGCATAACAAAACATGTTTAGTATCTTGAATTATTATTTGAGAATGTTTTGATATCATTTTTTTCTGATAAATAAATCCAAAAATTGCTGAACGATTTCACAACTAAGCATTTAGTTATTTCAATACATAACAATCTACCTAATGATATCAAAATGTCGAAGAGGACTCAACTCAGAAATATTTAACGCTCCTTAGCAATTGTTTTCTTATAATTTCAAAGAAGAAGAAGAAACAATGTTTGTGGAAAATTCAAGCACTTATACGCATTTCATGTGATATTTTGAAGTCACATAACAAATCAGCGTTATTAGTGGAATACGAAATGGCTCGTAACACGGTTGATGCGACTGATAGCATCACGGGGCGGTGACATCGCACCTTCGCCGAAAGGTATCATCCCATCGATACAGATAAGGTGACAGTTTGTATTACCCCATATACACAGATTAGCTAATAGTTTCTACAATTCGTCTCTAATACGTTTGACGAGGTTACCGACGGCAATCGGTCGGTCGATCAGCGTTTACCTGCCGCGGCTGCATTGTAAGCTCCCTAAGGAGTTCCCTGTGATCCATCATAACACTAAATCCTACAAAAGAGACCGACGAGAAAAAGCTTCCTATCTACCATCTAAATCGCAACATGGTCTCAAAAGTGTTCTTTTTTCATGACGCTATTTAGGTAGGTACAAAATTCTAACCTGGGTCTGAACCGTGAGCTCTTTTTCGTCTTCATTTTTGGCTTCGCACTTTGTGCTTATGCCAGTGGCAATTGTATCGATATTTTCTAGTACTTTATGAAAAATCAAATAACAGTAAAAGCCACACAAAGTAAGTTACAGTCGAGTCGTGCCCTAGTAAAGTAGAGATAACTTTCCAAACCCAAAAATACCAAAAATACTTTTCTGTGGCCTCGACAGTGTTAGCCCTCACGGGCCCGCCTCCAGACCCGTGTAGCCTGCCAACGATGACGATGTGTAATACTGGCTACATCGCGATCGTGAACCAGCAAGTGAGCGTCAGACTGCTCCACATCTGCATGCTCATGGCCAGGTAAGTGGCACCTACCACCTCGGCTGCAGAGGAGAGAGAGATCGGCGCACCGTCATACCGGTACTCTTGTTCCTTCTGCAGCCCCACTGCGTCCACTATCTAACGGTGGCGGCTTTGTCAAGAGCCACAAAATCACACAAACAGTCTTCTCCCAACGCAGGCCTCTAGCCCTCAGCTGCAGTGTCTCTACGACAGCGTAGTCCGCCTTAGTTGCGGTACCGCGTCGACCTAATGAGCTGATTGGCACCCGATACTTTGTTTCTTGGTTCACAACCATCAATTAGTTAACGTTTTAGTCCACCTGCTATCATTTTGGCAACACGGCCTGCTCAACTCCGTTTTAATTTAATAATTGTTGCTTGATTGGATCTCTACATTTCTCACTCAATCTTGTAATTTGATATTGAGCATAGCTCGCTTTATGGCACTCTGTGCAACTTGTATTTTATGCACAGCGTTATGTGTAAGCGTCCAGGTCTCTAGTGATTAGAATACATTTTCCTTATAGCTTTTAATGAAACAATTTTTTCGTTTGGACGCTTCGAAATCACAAAGAGAGAAATTTCTCAAAGGTTATTAAATCAATGCGACGCATATATGTTTTTGTAATTAACTGCGTCATGTAAAAAACACTAAACTGTAAAAAAACGGCCGCTCCATGGTACACAATTTAATTTTTGTCTCATCACCATAATTTAAGCATAAATTTTACGATAAGCAAATGTTAATTCGCACCGAAATATCCTACCGAGTTGCAATATTCAATACTTGCGCGTTCTTTATTTATGGGACGATTTCGACAGACCAACAGAAATAAAATTAAGTTGTATTTACGTTGAATTTATCATCACGCTAGCACCCACTTATTCATCGCGGGACTCAATTAACACAGTGACATTCGCTTAATTATAAAAGTAATTAGTTTCTTTCCGCGAAGTTGGTTAAGTTTCATTAATTCATTTCGGGCCACACCTCTCCGTAGACCCTATTACGAAAAGAAAAAGTTAGCGAACTCGTTTTTCTGGAAGTTGTTACGTTTTTTTCACTTTAGTGTTTGGTATCACAATTTGTGTGTTTTCCAGTATCAATTTCATATTTTCATGTATCGCATGATAAAATCAAGTAAAATAAATCTTAGTCATACTTAAAGTCATGGTCAACTCCAGCCTAAATCCAAGTAATGTAATAATGACTACATGAAGCTACGACAGATTTTCGAAAGTAACACGAAACGTCATGTTTAATTTTCACACTCGTGCACGTAATTCGGCACTTTATGAATAAAAAACTTCCATTGAAGAAAAAGAAAAGCAAAACGCAGAAAATCATATCGCCGCATTGTATTTTTTTGCATTATGTGTTTTTTTGGAATATATATCGAAATATATCTACCTACATGACAAGATGGGGAGCGGGCACGGCAATTTGCGAAAAAATATTAGATGCAATCTGGGTGCCTTCAAGTCGCGAGTGAATTGGTTTCTTCTATAGGTAAGCGTACCACATCATAGATCGCAATTTAACATCAGGCGAGTTTTGTTTGAAAAACATTCGCCAAGTTTTTGAGGTCTAATGTTTGAATAGGCCTATGTATCACCCTAAGCCTTCAAACCTTTACCGGTTACCTTCAATTTTGATGGTAATTTGTACTGTGCGTCTAGCAATCGGACTACATTAAGACTACATTTGGTTTCGCTAGCAATATTCATGCTTATAGTAGGAAATAACTGGGTTCACTATTGAAAAACACGTTAAAAAGGACGGTTTGTATGTATACCTACATATACCTATTCGGTAAAATTCTATGAAAAATGAAATCAAGCATCTGCTGCTAAACATCACATATCATCATAAACTCCATTTTTATCCAAATAAACATTGTTAGAGCAAGAAAATACACTATTTCATTTGTTTTGAATAAAACTGACGAGTGATAAATTATAAAGTAAGTAGGTATATTTTATTATTGAAACATGCACGCACAAGGCGCGGGATTCGCGAGCATTCCGTGGAATCGAATTTTACGATGTTTCGCCGCGCATGGCCTGCCACGATCTTATTTTCTTACTAAACTCTAATGTAGGGTCACAACTAATACATTAAAATACCAACGAATTATATGTAGTTATATGTACCTAAATAAACGTAATTTCAAATTAAAGAGTTTTTGCAAAGCGGCTAACCAATCAGCTAATCTGATTGTTCTGTAGAAGACTTAGTTATGTTTAACGTATTTTAAGATGGAAAAAAATATTTTGAATAAATTAATCTTTTGTGCAGTGAAATGAAATTAAATTTATATGGTAATTACATTTATCGTCTATCACAAGTTATACATAAGTGTTGTTCAAAAGTAACATGCATAGAGAAGCATTGTTACTCATGCTAGAAATTAACCTGTGTTATGGCAAAACAATACCCTCCGAACTACTGAACAAGCTCGTAGATAGGTACACTGCGCTGGAGTTAATCTGAACAAAATGAAAGTTCGAATCACGTAATCTACTCGGATTACGTAGTGCGTTTGTATTACTTACTGACTAATAAGTACCTACTTTTTTCTGTGTCAACAATTCCTAATCTCAATACTGACACTAGAAAAACCCGTCCAGATTCCTGTTTTTCTAAATTGCGAACTGGAAAACTTTACATATCTTCGAAACTGACAGACGCGGAGGTTTGTTCTCGTTGGTCTCGATATGCGTATTGCTGTTAGCTTCAAACGGTTAAGGAAAACTAAAATTTTACCTACCAATAATGGTAAGTATTACTTGTACTACATTATAATACTATAATATAATGTGTAATAAACATTAGACGGGGCGACGTGGAACAGAAATACAACGAGTATCGACTGACCTTGTGATCGTAAAAATAATTAACTGTTAGCAAATCACCTAACTGACAAAATTTCATCCACCCAAACACGTTTTTACTGTTAAGCTACTCATTTTTATGGCATCAATAAATATGTGATAAGTGACTACTCGAATTCTATCTTTAAAAATGAGTAGCCTAAATTAGCTTACACTTATATAATAACGAAAAAATTGGTTATCAATATTTACTGCACGAGATTCGGTTCGGACACGTTGCGGAAATATTAAAAACGCTTCATTATTTTGAGTTTCATGGCTTTACAATGCATCTTTACACCTTCCACCGGATCGAATTTTACAACCGTCTAGCACAACATATCGTGCTCGACACAAGTAGATACGATATTCTTATAATGAACATAATGGCTAACAAGAACGATTAGGTATTTAATTAAACAAAAAACCCGACTGTATTAATTTATTGAATTTCAAGGTAGGTATAATCAAATTAAATAAAACAAGCAACATTTAAAATAATAACTAATCTAAAAGGCCTCTATCAATGGGAATAGTTTCCAAAACGCTGGCCCCATTGCCGCGTTGTATGGCAATACTCAAACTATGGGAAAAATATAGGCCAGCGTTTTGTTCACGTGTGGCATCGACTAGACGAGTTGACAAGTCTATCTGTATATACAAACTACTATATAATAACTACAAAGTGATATTTTTATATTCTCTCTATCTTTTTTACGGATACCATATTGAAAATAATTTTATTTGCTGTCCTAGGCTAAAGCCTGTTAAGTATGCCAAAGAATTAGACACTTACATATGCTCGAAAAACGTTATTCATCTTCGGCAGTCGGGTAAAAATATCTAAATATGTACTTTAATTCAGCGTGCGTTTTGCATTATTCACTCTAATTTATAGACTAGAGAAATTAATGATTTATTTTGTTAGATTGTATTTAATTTTAATTGAATTTTCATTTTATTAAAACAGTGATTTTATCGACTCTAGTGCTGAAAGTATTTATTAATTGAATCGTTAGTGTGGGGAACTCTACCGACTCAAACGCGCAGATGGTAAAACCATTTCATTCCGCTGAGCCGTTCAAATAATTGTGTAGAGCTTGCTGGCAACAAAATTAAAATGGGGTTTATTGACTATATATCTTTTTAGATTCACTTCGATCTGTCAAACCTCACATTTTTACGTCACATCGCAGAAATCTTGTTGGAGAAATTGACTCAGAAAACAATAATTTTATTTTAATGTCGCCAACAGACTATGATACAAAATTGCTGTTTAAGTTCGTAATATAATAAATATGAGTGTAAATATAATATTCATCGTTACCGAATCGATTAAGCTTTATAGAAATATCTGCACATACTTGTTGCTTGCAAGTTGTGTCAATCTATGTAGATATATCTAGAGTTTTACTTTATGTAGACTTGAAAATTAAAATTACAATTTTGTAATTAAATTAAATACTAATACACTGTAATGAAAATGACAGTTAAAGTTATTGTAAGTTTAGAACCTTTAAAATTGGTCATAAATGTATTGGTCATTGTAGCGATGACAGATCAGTAGCGGTTAGTGCGGTCGGGTTACGCGCTGAAGGGCGTGGGTTCAAATCTGAACATTGAGCTTGAGTTGTCTGTGAAGAAAAACAGCGTAAAGAAACCATAACATGGTGGTAGAGTACTTTCTAGAACTCAGGTGGCTAGCTATCGCCCTATTTTTAAAATTCCACCGCCAAGCACCTAACGGTGTGTTCCAGCAGCCTCACTTGATAGCCAGTTCCCATTCCAGGCTAGGTGTGCTTACCATTTTCGACCACACCGTCACTTAACATCTGGTAACATATGGTCAAAGTTAGATCAAGTTAGATTGCCTGTCACTAAAAAAAACCATTAAGTAATGAGTTTAATAACAATGCGTTCTTAGATATGATAAATTGATGAAATAAATTGATAACTGATGAGGTTATCAATACACATTCGCTAAATGTATTCTATAATTATAGTGAAATGTGGAAGAAGCCAGAAAAAAATGTCGTCTTTGTTCCAATAGGATCACACAATTTCGATTATTATTTATAAACGAATCACTCTATATTAGTCAATTTGTTATAGCCACTATCTTTCTATCTTCTGATTGAAAATAGACCGTGTTTTCATTACAGAACAGAGTTCAATTTAATTTGATCGAGATGAAGATCTGGGGAACCACTGCGCACTGGTTCAAATCAGAGGGTGCCCTGATTGGGGTATCATAAGCTAGTGAGTGTACTTTGAAACAGACAGCGGCACTGATACACTTATTACTCAAACGTCAGGGGTCAGATGCGTCTGTATTAGTAAGCACACCAGTAACTGTGAGGAGTGAAGAGTATGTTTGTGAATGTTGAGTGATAGACGCTCTGTATGTGTGTGTTCGGTGTGTGTGGGTGGGTAAATCACCACAGAACAAGTTTACAAGTGTAATTGTCGCGGCGGGTGCCAGTAATTGATTTATTCTGCGTCTCTAAGCTTTCATCCTGTAGAACGCGGATGTTATGCTGTATTCACAAATAGGTTATTGGGGGAAGTCGCTAAATAACGTCCGATGTCCGTCGTGACTTGTGACGGTATGATTTGATGATTTGACGATTGTGTAGTAAACAAAAGAAGCACGTAGGTATAATTTTTATAGATTTGTGTACGGAACTGCAGCAATCCTGCTACGTAAAAGCGTCTTAGCAACAATCATCAGGTGTAGAAACGATACCTAGGCCAATGAGTTCTTGAAAATGTTTGAAACATTATAAAGTTTGAAAACATCTATTTATTCAAAAACGTCTATTTATTGATATTATTGATACGTTTCAAGTACCTAATAGGCACGAACGCGGAAAAATCATGCAGCAAGCATTGTTTTATTTTCCAAAACTTGTTTTTTCGTGTGTTTATGTTTGGAAAGAGGTATTTTAGTCGTAAAGCGCCCAATTATGCACACGAGTGTGGGCAAGTGATATAATTTGGTGGAACATAATACATGTTCGTGTTGTTTTCAGAACTGTAGCAACATTTTTTTAATGGTTGACAAGCTAAGTTAAGCGCGCTAACCACTGAGCTATCATAAGTATATATTTTAGTAGTGATATGATAAATAAATACATAGTAGGTATAAAACAAAGTCGGTGCCCGCGTCTGTATGTTTCTCGGCTCACTTCTTTTAAACCAGGCAACGGATTTTGATACAAACTCCAGTATCTTTTAAAGATTTTTTTCCGTAAAGTTTATATGTCTGTACGACGCCAGGGCGAGTCACTAGTTTGAATATAAGTTTACTGTCAAATGGAAATATTTTCCTCATTACAGTAAAAGTTCTTCACTGTTTTATACAAACATCTTTCAACTAATGTTTCATATCATTTGCTAGTTTTAGTGCTAATATTAATTAAATAATTTAAACAAAATCATTAAATTTTCTCCACACATGTTTAGCTATATAGTCGTTACTTATAATAAACCGAATATGAGCCAGTTGTATCCCCTATTGAAAACAACAGTAATAAAACCAGGATCACATTTAGAACACTTTACATTTGCTGATTCAAGTGATACCACTCACATTACAAGTGTAGGCAATATCCCGACTTCGATATAAGCTGCTATAAATATTTAATAGACATTTTCCCACAATGGGGTGGCCATTCGCACCCGTTAACCCTCAGGAGAGCAGTAGAGGCTACTGATCGAAATGACATAAACTTGCCACGAGAGCTTACTCCAAATTGATCGCGAGCTGAAACTTTTCAATCTTATTAAGTTTAAAAAAAATGTTATTTCATAATAACGTAGGCAATTGAATGCGCGATAAGGGTAGACTTGACAAAATTTGGCATGGACATCTAGTATAAGATTTCATTGTATCAGTGTTCAAGAAATATTTCTGAATCTGAAATGCTTTTTTACTACATTTACTCTGAAATAGATTCATTTTTTTCTTTAGACAATGTCGTTTGTTTATCAATTGTCATTTTACAGAATATAGCGGAAAAAGTGTTCCAACAAATGTTGATTGAGAATATTCTGAATTAATGCCATGATAGATTCTATGGTATAGCATTGAAAAATGTCATGAATCTTCAACGAAATGTATATAACAGAATGGAATTGAAATTTCTTGTACACCTAACATACATACATTATAACATACAAAACTTAAAAAATACAATAACAAAACAAAATAGTATAATACATAAGTACAAAATTATAATTATGGTAGTACATCGGCGGCCGATTTTTATCCCAATTTTAAAGTCAACGTCAAAGTACAAGTTGTTCACAATGGGCGATCAGCATCCTTCAGTATTACTACACTTCTCCGAAACATACTGTATATATGTTTTAGAAAGTGACTAAAATGCTTGTTTAAAATATTTGACAACTGTTTTGAAAGATAATCACTAATCATATTTATGCTAGTTAATTCCATTTCACAATTTAAAGTCACTGCGCCCACTCGACGGTGTTGTGTATTTTGACTACCTGTCAATATTACGCGGACACGCCGTCAGGAGCCTCCATTAACGCGTTACTTGTCAATAAAACACGAAACAATTTTTAACTTGTCAATTTATCTATTTTCAGTTCCGCCCATTGGTTGTTAATTGCCACCTACTCAAGTATTGGGGTCAGCAGCTGTCTTGTCAAGAAATATTTGCATGAAGAAGGATGTGTATTATCGGAGATAGCGTAGCAAACGGCAAGTTTTAAATGTGTGTTTGTTACTATATATTGCAATATATTCAGTTAATTATTTCCAAGCAAATATAAATGGAAACAAAACGCAAACATGAAAGAAAACAGACACAGCAAATCAAAGATAAAGAAACTTGACTAGATTACATAATATGTAAAAGATCTTACACTCTGAAAAATGACGTGGTTTTGACATGTTTTTGTTTTTCTTACACAGGGTGCGAAGCAAGGCGAGGCCGCGCGTGCGTTGTACTTAGTTTCGACTCCTTGAAGAAGTAGGTATACGAATTATCCTGACTTACTATATTAATTCCCTAATCATATATATATATGTACTATAATGCCTATTTGAATTGGGAATGTGTGTCAAGTCGCACGTCCTAGGCACACGTGTGACTGCCCCATTAGGCAGCACCATTCACGCCTCCAACTATCAATACTCAAACTTTGATACTGAAAAGGCTCAGACGTTTCATTATTGACGCAAAAACCGACTTTACCACCCCCCCACAAGGTGTAACTTAGTTTGCGGAGATCGTTATTTTCAATTTTCCTCCAATCGAATTTGGATGTAACATCAATCGAGTTCCCACATTTTCCGGGCGCACTTACACAATATCAATCAGGTTTTATTGGTGTTGTTGGGTGTGGGAGGGGTAGGGGGTGCCGGGGCGCGACTATTTGTATCAATAACCTGTCAATGGGCTCACGCCCCGTGGGACCTACGCCCTGTCTAGTTCGAAACATGCGGTATCTGCGACCGCGGCTTTGATTAGAAATACATTACGATATCCGTGTGAATATTGGTGCAACCCAACAATACTTGGTGCGCGGTGCTCGTTGTAAGTGATGCTGCTAGAGCCGGCTATATCATCTACTTACTATTGCACTATTGTTACAAGTCTACGAGTATTGGCATTTGTCGAGAGAAAGATTGAATCAAGTATTGAAACGTGATGGCTTGAACAATGGATTAAAACATTTATTAAACTTTTTAAGTAGGTCAAGTGTTGTTCTTTATATAAGTAAAAAGAGGAACTTAGTCAACGAAAGCCTCCTAAATTTGGTTTATAATATTAAAATTATTTGTAAAATTACGTTAACATTCCACTGTACAAAACAGCACGAAAAAAGTTCCATTTGCAAAGTTCCCTCGTAACACTACATTATCTGCTATCAGTGGCGGTCGACAAAGTAAAATTGGGGACACCTTATTTCCTCGGCTGGTTTGCAAAACACGTTCGCGCTTCCACCTATCCCCACATCTCAACGCTTATAGATACTATCTGTTACACCTATTAAGGACCCCTACATAAAGCGAAAATTTAAATATTGCAGCACATTGCGGATTTTAGTGGGTATAAAAGGAAGTCGGGGAGTGTTAGAGCAGAGATGTGCGAGGTGCAATTTGGAAGAGACGCAATGGAAGGTGTCGTTTGGGAAGGTGTAATACAGGATCAGGTGGGCGCCTTCTTCACGCCGCCGCCGCCGATAACACGCTAATGCCCTCAACTTTGCACCGCAAGGGAGGTAAAGGGGAGGTGGGAGCCGGTCGAGGGATGGGGGCCATTCGTAAAGGAAAAATGGGAAAAGTCAGATCATTCGCGTTATTGAACGCGAATAACTTTATCGACGTGCAGTATGCGCTGGAAGCTCACAAAAACGACAGATTTTTAGTCTGACGCTCAAATTGCTTCGTAAGATGATATTTGTAGAACAAAAAAACTCCGATATTTGAAATAAATAAAGATATAAAACCTGAGTGCCTAGCAGTCTTTATATTCACGGTCCTCGTATAGTAAAGCATGTTGATCAATAATATACCGGATGAGTAATTTATAGATAGTTAACATTTATTGACCGTTACAATTACATCGAAGCCAAAAGGGGTGCAATGAAATAAAAGGCTCATAAATATGAATTGTGAATTATGTTACACCATTACACGTTGTCAATATCGACGTGAGTGAACGACGCGCTCCGGTGAGTATGGAACAATAAATAAAACGCTCAATACCATTAGCGGGACGTTCAGATAATGCGTCCACCTTTAGCGAGGGCCTCATATGCATTGTTTCAGCGTATCACGTACAAATACAAATCAAATTTTTCGTTAATATTTCATAGCACACGTTCGTCGCGTTCTGCGTAAACGTCGGACCTACGATTTGTTCCGGTAGTGACTGCCAAGGTAAAGTACATAATATTTGCGGTAATAAACGTGAATTTATTACGCTGTTACGTTTTGCAGTTTTACTGAAATGTGGAGATGTGTGGGCTCGA
Source organism: Biston betularia (assembly GCA_905404145.2). Lineage (NCBI taxonomy): Eukaryota > Metazoa > Arthropoda > Insecta > Lepidoptera > Geometridae > Biston > Biston betularia. The sequence goes on from FR989863.1 coordinate 5,572,661, forward strand.
CATTAGTACCGGCTGCCTCTCCCTATCTTCCCTCGTCCCTTTTGTATGTGAAACGCCTGCCTGCTGAGCACGGCCGTATAACGCATTAGGTACTTTCTGGCGTGTGCCTTTATACGTGTGCTTTATGTCGATAACATTCGTCATGCCTACCCGACAGAAAGAGCTTGTAAGTATCTGCTTAGCAATTTCGTAGGTATGTTTACTAGGCATAAATATATGTGCATAGCCAATGTTTGGCTCATCTCTATGAACGTAGAATATGTTGGGATTTCATGACTCTACGAGAGTAGTTTTGTATTGTAACATCGTTACTTATTTCAACATTAGGCCAAGCCCGTATGAGATTCGTTTTAAGTCTTTATTTTTTTTTGTTTTTGGCTCTTATAAATCTCAGCCAAAGTCAGATTCAAGTACAATAATGCCCTAATAAAGTAGTGGCAGCTAGAATCTTCGATTGAGTTTTGGAAACAACAAAAAAAATGTTTTACCACATTGGTGTCAGTAGTTAGATACGTTAGAACTAAAACGCCACTATTTTTTTTTACTTGAAAAAAAAAACACATGTTTTGGAAAAAATATATCATGCATCTGCACGGTTTTTTCGCGTACGCGCCAAAAGTCTCTTCGTTGTACGTTTTTAATGACTTCTCTTTCAACAAGACTCATCTCTCAAAGTGTGAAAAATAATTTTACATAAACATTGACGTGTATGTTCCTGAGTTCAACAACAGCTTATAGAATAGGCCTAATGTGGATATTCGGGGCACGTCCGCGAGTCGGGCTGGCATTAAAAGGGGATTATGAGCCGAGTGGCCAACGATGCAGCATTACGTGCCGCGCCCTCACAGGGAGCGCCCGAGATAACACACAATAAGGCTCTGTTTTGGACGAACAGACTTATCTTTGGGAGGTACGCGGGAAATCACTGTTGTGATCGACGGAAAAGATGTACCTACTATGAAGTTAATTTCGTTCTTAACGGAAGCCGGGCCTGTTCATTAGGACCACCAAAATTTTAAATTGAAGCAAAATCTTATATTAGCTTTGCAGTGAATTAATTTTGATTAGATCATCATTGTAATCAGCCTTTTGACGATTTGTTGTCTTCATTCCAGAACGTGTCTACCCCAAATGCAAACCTATTACCTACATAGTTATAGATAGCATTTTTTTTTTATTTTTTTTTTAATGGTTGGCAGGCTAGTTGTTTGACCACAGCTCACCTGATGTTAAGTGAAGGTGTGGTCGAAGATGGTAAAGCACACCTAGCCTGGAATGGAACTGGCTCTCAAGTGAGGCTGCCGGAACACACCGTTAGATGCTTGGCGGCAGATTTTTAAAAGCATCATTCTAATCTGCCACAATTTTACAACCTACAGCAATAAAATATTGAGCAATACCATTTATTTCCCTACTACAACATAACTTGCCCCTATAGTCCAAATTTAATAATCCCAAGAACATTGCCACCGCCACCAAAGTCAAATGAAATATTAAGTCACACGTTAAATTGAATAAGACCTTTTGGAAACGGTGCGTCATCCCACCATCCACGATTGGAAACAGTTTTACAAGCAATAAATTGGTGCGGGCCATGTCAGTGATACAACATTTATTAGCTACAATCCAGATTAGATTAGCGTTGCATCCCTAGGCGCAGAGCAGCCGCTGGCGGCGGGCGGCGCCCTCGGGACGGGAAATTTGTCCCAGTAATGTAGCCACGCGCCGAGCTAATTCGATGTACTCGGGGACCCTTCCTCTATGTGACTCGCATCTACTGCTTCATTTTAATTGAATAGTTGGCGTGGGGCAACGCTGTTGTTTTCCTACAGATAGCTTTATAGCCGCTTTGCATAATTGCCCGTCGTGTCGCTCTAATTTGTTATAATTTCGCAATCTGTCGCAATGAGAGATTTTGATCATATTTATGCGTTGAAAGGGGAAAAATCTGCGAGAAAAGTTTTCAAACGGGCTTTATGCTCAGGTATTAAAGCATTGTGACGTTTTTGTTTTATTTGTCAGTCCCACAGATGAAACTAGCCTTTAAAAAACTATGGTCAGTATTGTCACAACGTAAGATTAGCCAAAAAATTAATTTGATTATATATTTAGGTGTGTAGGTACCTATAGTGAAAATTGCAGTTTGTTTTAATCAATCACCTGCAATATTGGTTTATTAAATAAGTAAAAAAAAAATCAACAGTTATCGATGGTATTTATTGTTACTCTATCTAGTTTTTGTACAAAATGTCAAATACATTTCCAAATAGGTATAAGGATATCTTCACAGCTTTTCTTATTGCAGTATGATACCATCACCGCCATCTAGCGGATCGACAGAAAACGAAAAACAGGTTGAATGTATCGCCAGTAGCGGGCGAAAACATGGCCTCAATGGAAGTCTCATAGATTCTAATACTCAAAGCTTCGATCATTTTTGTACGTGTATATGGCAACATGTATGGACTTTTACTATTATTATTTCAGTCTCTTGTGTCCCAATGCTGGGCAAAGGCCTCCCTTCCTTCCGTCTTCATCGTCAGTTTTGGTGGTCTAGTGACCGTCCGATGAACTAATCAGTTACCAGTTTTGTTCGTCAACTCTGAGTTAGTTTATATTTTGGGGTTCTATCTGTGGTGACCTTTGTCCACAGATGATGGACTAATTATTTAATATTATTACTTACACATTTATTTTTTAGACAAGCTTCCTTTCTTATACTATTAAAAGAGAAAAGATTTGATTGTTTGTTTGTTTGTGTTGAATAGGCTCCGAAACTACAGGACCGATTTCAAAAAAAATTTCACCGTTGGGACGCTACGCTATCTCCAGGTGGCATAAGCTACTTTTAACCCTGTATTCTAACAGGAACGGGAACTACTCGGGTAAAACCGTGAGGCGTCCGCTAGTATTAAATAAATCAAATACTGCATAAATATGTCAGTTTTGGTAAGAGAATTTAATGACAGTATTTCTTTTATTTTTTGTAAAAATTCTTCGTACATGTCAGACTTTCTTTTAACTTATCATTATTTTAATTGCTTTTGTTTGACTTTTTATGTTTTTATGAATCCTATCCTCTTTTTTTACGATAGAGCAAAATAAAATTAAAACAGAACTGGTTCTTATACGTAAAACAAAATCGCAGTTTCAGTTCAGTTGATGGAAATCTTACATAAAACGACAGGTACATATATGACGACGGACGGATATTATAGGTTCAATATTGACATAGACTAGAAAATTAGAATTGGTTTAAAGTTGATAGGGTTTTGTTGAACATTATAACATAAATAATAATGGTACTTATTTAGCTGGTAGGTGCGATTATTTTGAGAAAAGGTTTAAAATTGTCCATAATTTATGTGCTTAATACATACTTATTTTCTGTACCTTTTGCTTTACCGAAGCGACCACTGTCATCATGCTTAACATCATTACTTTTTTTTGTTGGGTAAAATAAAGAAACCACTGTATTTATGTTAACAAACATTTAATTTTGTATTCTTTAGCAATATATTATTTATAATAACTATAATTTAACTACAAAGAAACTATAAACATGGATATCTATGTATCTGCATATCAGAATGTTGGAATCATCTGTGAACATAGACAGCTTAATAACTGTCTAAGCTAGAAATTATAATACCTAGCCTTAACTATAAACACCTAAGTAATCTAAAACAATTTTATTGATTTGTTGTAAATTATTGCACATTTTTACTTTTGCCGATAAAATCAAACTATGCCTTTATAATGTGTCCTGATACTAATGAAACAGAATAATTTATAGCAAGTCGCTATAACTAGACTTTTTACACAAGTGATCTGGAACGCTGTTTTCTATCATAATGTGTTTAGGTAAACGTGAAATTTTACTACTAAAATTTGCAATGACATGCCAATTTCCTTACTATATTCCTACCGGCCTAGACTACAACATGGGCTTAGAGAAAATCATCACTACAAGACGAAACTATTAGGAACATATCATAACAATAATTATACAATTTAAATTAAATTAAATATTATTTTACAATATATTACATCTCCGAGGTGTCATTCGACGAATGAATTCATCGATTGCTGCGAATTTTCAATAATTTACACATGATATTTCTGTTCGTTCGAAACGCGCACGAGACCGTGTCACTCAGTAACCGGGCGAGGTGTCCAGCGAGAATGCTAGACGAACCTCCTCTTCGAAGAATCCGTTCCACGTGAAGATTTATTGTTGCGTATGAGTGAGAGAGAACTTCGGTGGTGCGTACTAGGTGGGGCTGTGCGGCGCGTGCGGTGGTAGCGAGTGAGGAATTGGATGTGGATGCGGCGAAGCTGCGCGCAGAGAGTCCGGTGAGGAGCCTGGCGAGGCCCGCCGCGCCGGGTACGGAGAGAATCGGTGGTGCTGCAGCGCGGAGGGCGGCAAAGCTGCGGCGGCGGCCGGGCCCGCAGCCACTCCGGCGCCGCCGCCCGCGTATACCGGCCGGGGCAGCTGTAGCCCCGAGCCCGACGCGAGGTGGTGATGAGCCAGCAGCTGTGGCGCCAGACACGCCCACTGCCCCCACAGCGCGGCGGCTGGCACTCCATACAGCGGATACGCCGCGCGCAGGAACAGTTGAGAACGCGCCGCCAGGATCGCCTTCTCCTCCAGCGTCAAATTGTTGTTATGCTGGTCCAGCTCGAACGGCCGCAGCGGAGACCGTAGGTATTGCTGCTCTGCCAACATTGACTCCATCGTCTCCCTGAAACGTCAACCGCTCCGCTTTAGACGCTCTGCCATAGGGCACGATACGATAACGCATAATGAAGAGGTATCTACCTATGACTGATGGCGCCGAAGCGCCCTTCGTCGGGGAAGAAGGGTGTTCTTTCGTGCTCTCCCGTGACATAGAATCTCGACAAAACAAAGAAATTTCAAAATAAAAATGTGTTACATCAATGCGCCGTCATAAAGTGAATGAATCGTCATCCGTGGAACGGTGTGGAGCAGATCTTGAAAACGGTGAGATAGTTGCGGGTGGGGGCAAATTAAAATTACACAGACGAAGCTGTCCATAATTATAAACATTTAACTATAATAAAGATGGAGACACAATTGCGAGCATGAATCTAGAAATCAATTTGCGTCAGAAAAATCAATTATTTCTAGATTCATGTTCGTTTGTTTTCTTGACAAATAAAAAAATACTTGAACTTATTTTGTATTACGAAACTACAAGTAGGCTAAAGTTGTAAAATTAGTAGTTGAAATTGAAATAAATCTATCTCCGTTTCTATTAACGAATTATTTACAAAGAGAGGTACTGAGACATAATTTTAAACATGCATAAAAAGGAAGTTAAGTCAAACACTAAGTTGGGTCGCAGACAATATTATGATAGTTACCTCTCAAATTCAGTGAGCCGTGAAGAGTCACGGAACCCCTTTGCGAATGGATTACTGTCGATTTTCAACTTCGTGATCTGAAAATAATACACAATCATGAATTCTATTTAAGTTATACATATGTATAATTGTATAAACTAGGAGCTAAAAATGTCCCTAACCCTTTTATTTTAATGTGTTATTATTGTAAGTAGACAAATTTGCGCGTTTTTTTTTATGTGACAAATAATGAGACGAACGAGACGCTCTCCTGATGGTAAGAGATAACGCCTGTCCATGACCATTACAGCGATACCCAGAACTTTGAGAACAGGAGAGTAAACATTTATTGCAAATCATCTTGCAATGGGTTGATTCAGATCCTATCATTGTGTCACAGTACGAACAGGGCGGAGTGAGGTCGCGGCTGGCGGCTGCTCCACACCGCCCGCTGAGCCCTACATACACAACTAATAAGGTAAACTTATTGTCGACACACCACATTGGTTTATCTCTTAAATAGCCACTACACAGCATTGTGCAGCTTCAATGTGACACGCGAATATTGTATTCTTATTATATTGAATGTATTAAAAAGCAAGGAACGTCATGAAAATGTTGACAATCTGTATATCTTTGAACACCGACGTACTTACGAGCTTTTAGATTCATACCATACCCGTCTGCTTATACCGATTTATTATAACTGATTTTTAACTGACTCAAAAAAAGAAGAGGTTCTCAATTCGACTTTATGTTTTTTCTGGTATGTATCGCGATCATTCCACCAATTATGAATCGATTTTGATGATATTATTGTACCTACCTATATTATACACGGATGTTCTTTTTTTAGATTTTTTTCTATTTATCATTTTTTTGGCTTACAATCATAATATTGACATTTAAAATGGACTTATTAGTGACTTTTGATATGTTTACCCATAAATCGTGATGAAGAAGTCATTGTGCTCATAAAGTAAATGTTTGATTTAAGGGAAGATCGAGGTGTTAAAAAATGTGTTTGGCATTGCGGAGGCAGATGAAAAATCGCCCCCTCACTGAGTGGCGCTCCCGCTGCGGTTCGCACAATTTGTGAACAATATTTACGATAAAACCTGCCACGGAACCGGTCACCATTAAATAGCGCCCGTTCTCCTAATATCCCAACGGATTAAACCAATATCGGAATTAATTTTAGCGCACTCTTGGCATTTTTATGACGAAGAGGTGAGAAAAAATAAAGTATTTTTTAATGGTTTGCAATAAACAAGTCATCGGTTCGGCCGCACCGGTGTCAATCTTTCGGCGTGTCCACTCGTCTGCGGTAATTACCTGGCGAGTGACTCGCGCGCACTCTGCCCTAGCCAGCGCTCGCCAGTTCACCTGACACCTGTCTAGACTGTCTACATTTCATACATCGGTACCTATTTGCCGCGGCTTCCTACACAACATTCTTGTAGTTTTGACACCATCAAACTTCAGTTCACCGACATTTATACCAATGAGCTCAATAATTCCCTCCTACAAAAATTTAGAGCAAGCGTGGTTTCCGAGAATTTATTTACCAACTCAGAGAACATGAAAATGAGGCAAGTATTTGCCTACGTTCTTCATAATTGTCGAACATTTCTCTCCTAAAACAATGAAATCTTCTGCTAAAGATTTATGCATCCGTTTGATGCTGTTATGTTAATCTGCAATACTTCTCGATAAATGTCACGGATCAAAGACATCAATAAAAATGACAAAATACTGACCTAACTGTGACAAGTCTTCGGGATTGTGGTGAATAATTTTATGAGTAACATTCTTCTCCTTAGAATAACAATTATAAAAATAGATTAACGAAACTATATAGACAATGGATTTTGTTACGAGACGAGACGAGATGATTCATGAGACATTTTTTTATAAAATAAAAGTAACGAAACGAACATAACGCTCTCCTGATGTTAGGAGATGAACATTGCAGCGGCAGATCAGAACTGTAGGTAATCTGTATCTCAGTTATGTAATTTTATACACATTACATACGAACAGAAATATGTCCAGCATTTTTGGGCACGTTGCCTAAAATTAGAGATTGTCTAAACTATAGTGTATAATTATTTTAAGCAATCTCTATTTAAAATTAAGTTAAGTTTATTTTGACGTAATATTACTTAGTTTAATTTTTTTTAATTTAATGTCATTAAAAAAATATCGACTAGCACAAAAATAATAAAAAAATACCTTTCATCAAGAGTTAAGAAATAAACGATATACAAATATTTGGTTATACCAATGTCAATACTACCAATCTATCCCCTTTAGAATAAAAAAATACCCATCAAAATACATTAAATTACAGAATGAGGTCTAACAGGGGGTTTTTTTTATTACGGAATAGGTTCGTGATTGACTACATCCTGCCTGATGTTAAGCACCGATTTTGTCTTGGACGGAACACGCTTACCTAGAAGGAACTTGTTCTCTTGATTACAGGTTAACATGACATGTTTCACTGATGAAGGAAGAGTAACTTTGGCGGAAATGCGAAAAACTCCATTTTGTACTATTTTCTAAAAATTGTGTGATTTTGTGTTAAGTGATTATGTTTAACTCCGTAACTTGAATCTTCTAGTAAAGTCACCTACTTTATAGACTAGATTTGACTTTTACTGTAGATATGTAACTCTGTCTGTGGATTAGACCTTTTTTAATTGATTTTATTTTGAGACACTTGAAAATATGAAATACCTACTGCCTGCCTACATCCCTAATCCCTAATGTTGCAGGTACCCAAAAGCTACGGTGAGCTTATCTTCAAACGAACCGTTTCCCTATTAACTTTACTATTTGTATACTTGTTACTGGCACAACGCAAATAGTGCGGTGCCAGGAAAAAAGTAAGGTCAGCAAGGGCACGATCTGGCAGTCACTCCGTTTGCACACCCACCTATCGAGCAGCCGAGCACCATTGACTACAATAGGCGAGCTCTCTCGTAACCTCACTCACTTTAGATAATGAATGCGCCTATAATGCGAGTAGTAGCCGACGATATTGATGGATTATTCATAATAGACGCTCCACTGTCGCTTTTAAACCGCCCCGTTATTGTTCTCTTAGCATAGCTTTAGACTGCTAAACTGCATTAACTCAAACGTATCTGGAACTCCATCCTCGCAGACAATAGGAATCCAATTAACCTAAACCACTTAAAACATTTCTTATGACAGAGAACGAACACCAAAATAATGAACGAGGCAGCTTCTTGCCACTGACTTTTATTAGATTTAGTACAAACATAAGAACGAGGCGTGTCAAAACAACCTAATTTAAGTATCAACAAACGGTCGCCTTGGGCGGCTGCGCTCGCGCTCACTGACAACATTAAAGGCGCCATAATGACATTATTTCCGAGTGGGAAACAAAAAACACAGCTGCACAAAACGACATCAAGGAAGGAGAGAAGCGCGTCGCGACTGGGGATGCAACGACAGTAGTAGTAAGTGTATGAAACTGCACTAAACCTGTTAGCTAAAAAGGATCATATAAATAGACACATAATGAAATGGCCTTAACAAAAACAACAATCAACAGTTTGATCACTTTGTCTTTAACATTTTTGACTGCCCTGTTAGCTCATTTGGTAACACCTCTGCTCCTTGAGCTGAAAGACGTTGGATCGCTTCTCAATCAGATTCAACATTTGTGTCACAAATACTTATGCACGTTTGTTTTGTATATGGGTATTCTAAATATAATATGTTTAGAACATAGATATAATTTATATACATAATTAATTATTTTTTTACAACATAAGTAAATGCGTATTTTATTAGTTATCTGGTTCCCATAGTACAAGCCTTGTATAGTTTTGGGCTAAATGCCGCTGTGTGAAATTACCTCAAAAATTTATTTATATTATGAGATTGAAAATGAGAATGCTAGCTGCTAAAAATAGACATTGAAACCCCTATTCGAAAAAAGAATTAACCTGCGATTTGAGATCACGCCTCTTCTAAATTACTTGTCTTGTCTAATGGCAACACAATAGTAAAGCAATGTCACAATAGGTGAGTTAAACATCTCTTTCCGAGCAGATTGTTCTACGCAAAAGAAAATTTTTATTTAAATTTTACTCGGTAGTATATCTCCCTAAATGAAGATTGTCTATTTACGCAGTATCAAATATTCTGGCACCTAGCGTAGTGCGTGGTACAAACATTTACTGTAGTCCAGTTTGAAAGATACGGCTATTGAAATTCACCGTCAAACGTCTTTAGATAATGAGCACAAAAGCAGCGATGCTCAGGACTTTTTTGTTACTTAAAGTTTGGGGAACCTCTGCAAAAGTTATGGACAGGCGTTATTTCTTAACATCAGGAGAGAGCTTCGTTAGTCTAATTACTTTTACATTCAAAAAAAGTTTGAAACTGAAAATACAATTAGAAATACATCTGAAGAGGACGAGATCGTGTGTCGTGTAAATGAACACGCAAGTGACGCTCGACGAGCGGGACACGACAGGAACATCGAAGGGAATAAATAAATGTCACGTTAACGCGCGGCTGGCTCCTTCTCGCGGCGCATTGATTGATGCACTGCGCGATGAACGACGACCACAGATCTACTCTTGATATATCAGTGGTCTCACTTTGCGACCGTTACTTATGTCTAACATCTGTCAAAACGAATCACACGATACTTTTCTTTTTCTTTGGTTTTGGCGTCGCATTTTGACTATTTGCCAGTGTCAAGTGTTTTATATTTTCAAGTTCCATTTTTAAGTTGTGGTACATAAAAAAAAAAATAAAAAAATGTGGCGACATGATTTTTTCGCGATCCCACCAAAGTTACGTTGGATAATATAATTTTTTAAAACTATATTTTTTACTCGGTAGCGACTTTCTCTCCGGCTATCTACCTAGTAGCCACGACTAGGTATTTATTTTGAGGACTAGATTCCAAAACATTGAATTTCTTTACTTATACCTACCAATAAAATTTTAATTCAATTTTAATCTGAAAGGTACAGAATGCACCCTGCTGTACCTTTCAGAAAAATATATTTACATGATTGTGAAAGCCGTATCAAAATCCATTGCGTAGCTTAGAAGAAGTAAGCAAGCAAAAAGAGACGTGGACAGCGATTTTGTTTTATAATATTAAGAAAAATATTTTTAATCATTAGGTGGCGAAACATGTTTCTTTATCTTTTTCCAAAACTTTCACCACTTCTTTACTAAGGTATTAACTGGAATTAACCATACTTTATGGAACTTTGCGAGTGAGATTTATTTCACTTGATTTTATCATAAAACAATTGACACTGGCAAATGTCCCAAGTGTAAAAGTAATGAGACGAACGAGACGCTCTCCTGATGATAAGAGATCATACCTGTCCCATTGTCCATGACTATTGCAGCGATACACAGAACTTTGAGTAGCAAAACAAAGTCCAGGGTATCGTGGCTTTGGCGCTCATTACTTTGAGACTTTCGATAGTTAGTCTCAACAGCCCTGTAAGCTAAGTCGCTGACTGCAGTACTCTTCAAAGTTTATTTATTGATAAAGAGATTATTTATTTGAAACCATTTGTATATTTGTATACACATACGTCGTATGTAGTACGTGTACGTTTACGATTAACACGTGAGATATAGCGGGTGAAATCACGGGGCATTGTAATTCTATAAAAATCTAAGCCATTGAATTATTTTCAAATCTGTATCCACTAATAAACATTCAAACAAACTTCATCGGTTTGAACATTACGTGTCGAAAATGCAAACTTCATCGTAACTTGTTTAACGATTAGTTGCAGCGATTTCACAACCGCTCGATCTACGCAGACGCTCGCACAGACTTCACTGAATGACCTACAGCTGCGAGCTGTAATAGTGTTTTCCAGAAAACTGATGCTTTATTGTCAATAATTCGTAAACGCCGCGGAATAATGAACACTGCATGTGGCATCGACAAGTATAACTGGCCCGAAGTGTGTTATTATTCTCAGAACTACTGTGAGGCGCAAGCAAATTGTCCATCTGCAAACTTGTTTAGTGCTTATTCCTACCTATCAATGTATATATCGTATTGCGAACTTTTTAAATTAATTTGAAGAACGTTCTGTGCACCGATTCCTTCCGCATATAAATGGAATAAATTGTAGATACTTAAGTATTCACTCATAAACTAACTTGTGATGAAAATTCATACCATGTTTGAGTTTTCATATTCATGTATATTTTTTACAAGATAAAATGCGTACAAAAGTTGTTCAAAAAAAAGTTGGGAGCTGTTTATAGACCGTCGTCTTCATCCAATATTTCTAAGAGCTGGAGTTGGTCTCTTATCGTCCCAACTGACAGAATGAAAGACACCGTATGCAGATTGTACAAATCCTCGGCTACTTCCGTTATGACTTTTAAAAGCATTCTGCACATCCACATGGTGGCCGGTCCTTTCGTTTCTGTGATTACAATTCTGTTTACCTTTCATTTCGTCGAAAGCCTATTGAAGTATTATGATGAACGTTCCAAGTCTACGGCTTCCCTATTCAGTCGAGAAAGCAGGTCTTGTACAGTTCCGATGGACAGTATGAGATCTACTTTGCATTCGTGTCCGTGATTTCTGCTATAAGCTCTCAATATTAACGAGTAAGCGATTTGCCACATTTCCAATTTTATAAATTCGCTCCATAAATATATTATTATGTATGTTTTGATCAGTGTTTGAAAGGTTGACTGATGTCAATTTCTTTTAAAGTCAAATTACATTTATTAGGTACATGAAAAAGTTTTTATTTGATACTGTACCTACTTATAAAGTTAGGATGTAAAAATATTGTGACTAATGGGCTCTCTTCTGATGGTAATCACATCTGCCCATGACCATTGCAGCGGTACTCACAACGTCAAAGGCATCGTTATTTTAGCGCTTATCATTTTGAGACATTCGATGATTAGTGTCAATAGCTCCTTGATCTCTCTAGCTGTAAGTAGTATACTTCTTTTTTTATGCCACATGTCAATACTAGGTGCACTATAAATATGTTGCCAACCTTTCAAGATTCTATTAACACGTCTTTTAAAGAATCCTATGTTGTAACTCCGCGGGAATACGGAGGAAGGAAGATCATTCCACAGTTTCCAAGTAAAGCAAAAACGTGTGATTTGTTATCATAATAATTTTATAAGAATAAAAATATAGATATAGAGAGGATAAAATAACATAGATTTTTCCAAAAATAGAGTGCTAAGTACCAAGATTTGAGGACAACAAATTTGTTTACCAATTTTGCAAGAAAAAAATGAATTATGAATTATAATAAATTCCGGCAAAGTTGAAGACATGATATCGTCTCAAAATAGACGGCATTCGGGCAGAATTTAAAGGATGACAACCCCAATTTGCCTAATGATAAGGCCGGGACATTATCTACAAACCATATTATCATTACCCTGGTCACTTTGTACCACCACATATATATATATTTTTTAATGTTTGACTGGCTAGGTATTTGACCACAGTTCATCTGATGTTAAGTGACGATGTAGTCGAAGGTAGTAAACATGTGTGTTACATAGCTTGGAATAGAACTGGCTCTCAAGTGAAGCTGCCGGAACACATTGTTAGATGCTTGGCGGCAGATTTTCAACTTGAGTGTTGTAACTAGCCAGCAGAGTATCAGAAAGTACCCTACCACTATGCTATGATTTTCTCACGAAGTATTGATAAAAGACTTTAGCTACCAGTTCTGGTCCAAAATACCTACTGTTTACAAGCAACTTGTAGTTAGTAGGTACTAGTAACTTGCTACTCGTAACTTTAGCTTATTAATCAATGGATAGCTTATCCAATATCCATTGCATTTATTACAAAAACAAACAGTAAACAAGTTTTGGTCATTGTCACCAAATTAATTATAGTGGTAGGTAGTTGTAAGATACGTTCAGTTTTTGTGTGGAAGCTGGTTGCGCAGAGGCAATAAATTCAGGCAGGCCGCACACGACGGCGCTGCGTGACGTCACACTTGTGTGATCGATGGCGCTAAACCCGAGAACGAACTAACACGCGGCACTTGCCCACGAGAAGAAGCGAGACGCAAATCTAATAAATAATTCCATTTTAAATTATTTTAAATCTACTCTTAAGCAAGTACGTTGACTCCTTGTATTTTTGACTTATGTTAGGTTTCGTGTTATCGCGCTCTATCGCGTATTAAATAACGAGCTACTTACATAGACATTGATGTTTTTATGATCTAATTATTTATTAAATGCTCGTTGGTTGGAATTTCACATTATTGAGTTTTTTTTATTGTAGACAAGCTAGGTAATTGACCACAGCTCGCCTGATGTTAAGTGACGGTGTGGTCGGAAGATGGTAAAGTACACCTAGCCTGGATTGAACTGGCTCTCAAGTGAGGCTGCCGGAATACACCGTTAGGTGCTTGGTGGCAGATATTCAACTTTAGTGTGATATAGAAATATCATATCACCATGCTATGGTTTCCTCACGATGTCACCGGTAGCCCAAGCTCATTGTTGGGGTTAGAACACACGCCTTTCGGCGTATGAACCGACCGCGCTAACCACTAAGCTATAACAGTTTTTACCGCGGTCTATTGACGGTTTTTAAATTGATTTTACCACTACTTTACGGTAAGAGTTGTGGGTTCACTTTCAAGCCCATATGGTTCTGAGCAACGGACCCTTTAGTCGGTGTAAAGCTTACAAAACATTTTAAGCTCTAGTTAACTTTAAGTAACATTCGTAAAATTCTATACGGCTTAATGATGATTCGAGGATAGTCTTATGATCATATTAAGTCTTAATAACAGTTTAAATAAATAGTGAAATTAAAAACTTAAAAATTTACAGTAACATAGGTTTTCCTAGTGCAAAATATAGGGTAGGTACTTATTAGCTTTTTATTCTTAGAACTAACACAACATGTAAATATTTTTTAAATATAAGCCAGGTTACATAGAATGAATTGAACATTAAAATTAATGAACGCACCGTTATTTTATATTTTCCTACGAGAAGAAGAAAGAACAGAACAAATATATCGAACCGGAATCAATTTATCCAAATATTTTCAATGACAAAATGATCACGTTCCAACGAGTTACAAGTCAACAAACAAACACAAACGCATTGAAAAGAATGAATCGATTATGAAAGGAGAAAAAGACGAGCTCGAGAGGAGCGCGGGAGGGACAGCTTGTGACACCTGACCGCAGCCATTTTGGCCCGTGAAATATGTTTATTTGTCGTGGCTGCCCTTTGTTATTGAAATTGTGTTTGCTTTTACTCCTTCATTATATTGTTCGATTATACTCTGAAGAACTCGTTTGTGGACGCGCGATGTGAGAATAGCTTCGGAGATTTTAGAATATCGATTGTTGATACTGAGAAATGAGATATAAATTTCAATTAGGCGTCTATTGAGAGTGTTTGCATCTACATGTGGCTCATCGGGCACAGTTACTTTAGTGATTATCTCTTCGAGTCGGATGCGGCGTTACTAATTCGAATAAGTACGGGCACGTTTTCTCTAATGCTTTTATTTTCAACAATTTGTTCTGTCATGTCAAACTGTAGTACCTTTTGATATTTAGGGATAAATCCTAATAATAAGCTTAAGTTTTCTTACACTAAAGTGCCAGAATTAAATTATCTACTTGCACACGAATTTTCAGTTAATCTTTTTTTTTTTTTTTTTTTTTTTTTTAATACGGATAAGTCCGCGTTTGGCCACCAACTCGCCTGATGGTAAGCGACGATGTGGTCGAAGATGAAGCACGCAGACCTAGAAGATACCTATTCACTCTGACCTTGAAAAGATCTTGATTATATCTATCAGGAAACAAGGAAGCCGGTAGCTTGTTCCATTCCAATCTAGCAGTGTTTACTTTTTAGTAAGCAATATTTAGGTACCTACCTACATAATATCTGTAAGGTATTCTAGTAATGCATTTTTACGGTGTCAGTAAAAGCTATAAATAATTTTTTACACAAATCTACTTTGATATGCATTATATAACATTTAGTTTTAAGTAAATAAATACGAAAAATTATAAATTAGCTAACCCGTAAGGTGGTTCGATTTCCATACAAATAATTTTTTGCCATTTATGGACAAATGTAGCATAATTTTACAGTGAAATCACAGATACTGGCATTTATTTTGGTCTTTATTTGCGGTAAATCACAATTGCTTGAATAAAACAGTAGATTATTATTAGCATAAAATCAAATTTATGAATGATTTTTAAATTTATAAGTTTTGAATAAAACAGTAGAAGATTATGCTTGTAATCTACTGTTTTATTCAAGCAATTGTAATTTACCGCAAATAAAGACCAAAATCAATGCTAGTAGCTGTGATTTCACTGTAAAATTATGATCCATTTCTCCATCAATGGCAAAAATTTATTTGTATGGAAATCGTACCACCTTAAGATCAAAATGTTTACTCGCGGCCGGTAAATAATTTAACAAACAATGGGTTACGTTGAGTTACTAAACTTGAGAAAAAATCCCTTACGATTCACCTAGTCTTGTCAGGTCGCTATCTTCAAGTTTTTGCTCTTAGAATGCCCGGGCGCAATCGATCATAACAAATTCACAAGTCATCGAGTTACAAAAACGTTTTGTGTGCATTGAAGATTCGTAACGCTAGCAAACATTGTCACCTCCTGTGAGACGAATTCCAGACAATGGATTCTACAGAAACCGAGCGCCGGGACAATAGTGTGGTGGGTGTAAAAATGTTAAATATTGAAGCAGGTCGCTAGCCTGCGCTTTCCCGGGAAACCTCCCCGCGGCGCACGCGGCGACGTAGCGTCTCACACGGACAAACAAAAAACACAATCCACATTTTTTGTAACACTTTATCTCGACTCGTATCAACGCAGCAGTGTGATAAAGCACCAATAATGATGTTTCATTTCGATCGATTTATTTAACGAATGTCGCGGACACATAAAAATTCAGTGACACTTTTTTTTCTCTACTACAGAATGAAAATTAATTTTATTTTGTATCTGAATTTATTTTATTAGAATTATATGCTCTTAAAGTAGGGATCGTCAGTTTTTTATTCTTTTTAGAAGCTTTGAGTTATGCGGGCACGGACATAATATCGAGATCGGCGGGTTGAGGCGCGCAGGTGCAAACATGCTAAGTGTGTTTTCATTGTTGTAAGGGATTGGGTTATCAGTGACACTATCTGAGGCGTTCGACAAATGTTTTAGCTGTCAGAGCGGTGACGTCAGCCGAATCGGGCAAGAACTACGTGCGCGCACCGCGGCCGCCCGCGCCGACGGACGCAAGATCGTACTGAAGATTATCTCGCCTTTTACAATAACGAGTAGGACTCTACCTGCCCGTACTTAGCTCTAAGCAGTCTTAATTTTATGAATTCCAAAATTAAAAATCGTTTAGAACATAATTATTAAGTAAAATATTTTTTTGTTACTAGATCGTTGGAAGTAAAACTTTAACACAGCATTTTTATGGCGTTTTATCACGTTATAGAGTTTTGAAGAACGAGGATGAACTCTGTAATACATCTTGCATATTTGGAGTAAGTATTTCAATTTGAGTACTGTCCTACTCATCACTCAATTGGTGCTGTGCAGCATCACTAGGCTAGTTGGAAGCCATAAATCTCCAATCGCGTTATTAGAATCTATATAAATTAATAACGTTTGACTCGAGGGAGTAGTTTACAGCAGGCTGCTAGATAGAGATCGGTACTTAAATCCCAAGGCCTGATTCACTGTTTTACCTGTTTATGCACATATTTTCATTACATTAGGTAAATCTGTCATACAAGAAATGGGGAATATCGGTGTTTATTTATGGTTTAAGTTTATTTCTTAAACACTTCAAATATAACATTCTACTGAAGATGAGTGGATGAGTAAAACTTAAACAGAACATAATGTTGCCACTAAACTGAAACTTGAAGCAGCTAATTAACGAACGAATGAAGATTTATGTGCCGCGTTGTCGATATAAAGCAACTCGCTTCCTTTATGAAGCTCAAAACGTCCTAATTATTTTACTACGCACGGGAAGAAACAAAACGAGGAGCACGGAGACGCCCAAACGCTTTTGTGACAGAGAATTAATTGCGCGTGGCGACACATGCAAGCGGCAGGAGCGAGCGCGCTCGCCACCACACCGCCTCGAGCGAGCGAGCGATCCGCGATTTATTAGGCTCTCCGCCATGACGAGCTCAAATTAGCACGCTTTGCTTATAACTAACACTGCTAGGAAGTAGTGTGTGATTGTTGTTGAAGATTGTTTCAACAACGCCCGGCTGACTCACCAATGCTCGGCGGCTACACAATCCGAAAAGGTACATTAGCATTTCGAAGAATGTTTTGTGAACGTAGGCCGAATCCAGCATTTTGAAACAATTCCTAGAATAAGTTGAGTGGCATACTGTCGATATAAGAAAAAGAAAAGAATGTATCATCGATTGAGATGCGACAATGGTGGACAAATCGAGTCGGACATTGGCTTCGCGTATATTTAGCTCGAGTGAAAAGTTTAATCGTCATGTCGCGCGCGCATCAGCCGCGCCGTCCGTCAGTCGTCGCGCGACGCGTCGCCCGCGTGTGGCCGCCTGATACACAAAAATTACGTGCCACCTCCCTTTGTTCAGAGTGGACATACCTTTCAGCGGGATGCAATTAGTGCTACTGAAATAGCCATCGTCGATACGATACTCGGCCGACAACGCTATGCCATTTGAAACGTTCGGCTCTGTGATCTATTTTAGATATCAAATGATAGAAACAAGAAGAAGATTAGTGATTCCAAAGAGGCGACAAAGTACTCGCCATAATAAAGACGCGTGCCAGATCTGTCGGGATACTCACGAGTTGGTTCTGGTATGCTGTCACCGCGGTGAAGACACATTCGGGGAAGATGAAAGTCTTGAACTCTTCCTGCTCGAGATCGGTGATGGGCGCGTTTATTGCGCCCTCTCGTCGCAGCACCAAGTGAATGCGAGGCTGGTACTTGTGCATCGAGTTTAGCACCAACTGCCACAAACAAACGAAAATAGATTTTCATTACGATGTTGACGAAATGACTAAGTAAATGTCATCCTATGCTACGAATAAGGATAATATCAGTTGAAGATTACCGACCTGTCCGTTCTTGTCCATCTCGTTGTTGGTGAGCTTGACCTTCTCGAAGGAGACGACCTGCTTGCGTAGCTGGTCGCCTGAGAAGGGCGAATCGGGGTGGGGGTAGAGACGCGCGGGCGCGGGCGGGTCCGCCTTGCCAGCCACCAGCCAGGAGGAGCGGTGGTACGCATAGCGGTACCGCTTGCCGTCTACGGGCACCACGTCCAGCAGCACGGCGTAGCGCGCCTCGCCGCGGCACCCCGCGAACGACACGCGCACCGTCGGGAACATACGTCTGCGCATAACAATGAACAACTTTCTTAAAACGACTATATACTGTTAACTGTAAACGACTGTACTATTTTTATTTATTCAAAAGCTTAAACCTAATACAAAATCATAAAGAAGCGATACAATTAAGAAATAACAAAATTTTCGAATGTCGGCTGGTTAAATGATCGAAGATGTTTAGAAGTCACTGGCATCTATGATATTAGTATCGTAGATGTCAGTGATTTAAGTAGACTTATTTGTACGAAAATGCTATCTTAGCTGACCAGACTTCCTTTTGTTTCAATATTTTTTTGTGTGAAAATCAGTTTCTTAAAATAAATTGTAAAAAAAGTCACGTAAGAACTTAAATAAGTTACAATTCACGTGCACATGTGTGCATTTTATCGACTTCCTTATTCCATTGTTGTGTTAAAGCGTATATTTTCACATTAACGCAATTATTCAGCAATTACTTGGTCGAACTAAAATAATAGCTCTCTGTAACCGGCACAAATTTTCCTCTGCTCATTAAAATCAGGGTTTATCGGGTCGCGAATTATCGCAAGCAATTAGTAAACATAAAAAAATAGGAAAATACATTTCCTAAACAAACATTGAGCGTTTTCATGTTTTAATTAATGCCATAACTTCACAATGATACTTGTCATATTCATATTCTCCCCTCTCTACATAAAGTCAATATTCATAAGTAGAATATAAAGAATAATATTCCAAATGGTAAAAACGCTAAAGTTGAAAGTTGAGTTTCTTTTCGGAGTGATGTGAAGCATCGAATAGCACTACCGTACATAAATTGTTTCATACGAGTTTGAGTCTAAGCTGTCGCCCCTTTCCCCTTCTTAACGGGGACATTCTTTAATGTCTCCTGTTGTAGAAAGATGAATGTGTACACATTTTTGTAAAGGTGTATGTTTTTGTTCACTGAGTGAAATTGCCTGCGGTTGGACGACTTAAAAGCTCACATTACGATAAAGTACGTAGCTGCGGTTTCCTGTTAGCATTCCTAATTTACGTTTGAATAAGGGATATTACCTTGTCACTTTTAAATATCATAAAATTATTTTTAAGACCTAGCAAAATTACAAAACGTCGAAAGAGTCATTACAAAAAACATCTGACAGAAACCGATCAACGATAATGAACTCGTTGTGAGCAGAGAGGAGTGTCACAAAAACTGGTGTCGGTAGCGGGCGCGTGAAACACTATCTTCTAATCGACATAGAATGGTAGTCATTGAGGCGGCGAGAACGGAAACAACAAATCTTTACTGTAAGCTGAGCCATGACTTTGTCTATCGGCCTCTCACTTTTTTTTCTTAATCGCCCGAGGCACTGGCAGCGTTGTCGGGAGATGACGCTTGACAATTCGCCATCGAAGCTTACGCTAGGTGGAAATGGAATGCGGCTTCTGACCCGCGAACCGTCATACCCAACGTTTAAATATGATTGACGACCACCCAAGACGCAAGATTGTGTAGATGTATTACGATTTACAATAAGACTTTGATTGGATCGTTTTCTACTAGAAAATTTTACGGCTGATTGCACATAAATTAATGTTAGAGTATTTTAACAATGGCGAGGTAATACGGACTCTACGTATCGACGTTCTAATGATAATACAAGATCGAAAGCGGACAAAAATAAGATGTAACATTAATAAGATTTATGTGCGTTTAGCTGTGGTCGCGCGCGTCGACTTGTGAGACGCTTCTTATAGTATGCTCAGGAGGTGCAAGAGCTCGGAGTTGGCTAGCCGAGATGCAAACTCAAGCAATTGCGAGCGTGCGTTAATGGCGACAGTCGACGCAGGCGCGATATATTACCGCAATGATATATGACCGTCGTCGTCGTCCATCATCCTACCACCCAAAAGTTAGCGGAAAACCGCCCGTGAGCAAAAGAACATCGCGCCGTGCGCATGAGTCGCTTTAATGAGCAGATACCGAAGACAGAAATAAGGGCCACGCTTTTACTGCGCCACTATATTGTTATGACATTGTTAAAATGCTTATCCACGGCTGAAATCTAGACATTGGCCATAAATTAAAGCTACTAAATCATGAGAGTTGTATGCTTTAAGGGTATGCTTTTTAGGAGATGAAGGTGCGTACTAGATACGATTAGATGTCAGCTCAATGTTACCTATACTAAACCAGATTTCTTTTTGATGCTTTTGATGATTCTGTTCAAAATAACTTATTTACATTGTAGGTACCTACTGGAAGAAATATGATATTTTATTTTTAATTATTGTTTGACAGTAATGTGTAATTGATGAACGGGTCTCCAAAATTTGCGTAACTCTAGTTCTAACAATTTTTAAAATCGGACGTGGACCAAGTTGCGTAGTTTCCTTTTTTTTGTTATGTGAAAGTTGTGTGAGGTCTCCTGATTGTAGGAGATAACGTCTGTCCATGACCAATTCAGCGATAAACAGAACTTTGAGTACATACTTTGTTTTTATGTTGTTTATGTGAATGCAATTTTTATATGGTCGCGATGATATATTTCTTGTGAACAACTTGTGAGGAATGGGTATAGAAATTGTGTGTAGAGAGTGAGTGAACAAAATTATCAGGATCGCGGAGCAGCAGCGGCACGGCTCAAGCGACGCGTGGACACGTTGTCTTAATTAGAAAGCTACGGCGCGAGGTGCGAACTCGTCAATCATTGTTTTCCTCGACGTCGCATCTGATGGATCTTCGCACGCACTATTAAAACTTTGTTAACCATACATCCTCCATATTTTATTCGTTTTGAATTTCAAAATGTTGGTTTATTATAACGATTTCTCTGTAATAAACATCTAAAAAAAAGAATAACTAGCACAATCTGTAAAATTATTTCAACTATAGTTTATGAAATACGATCGTGTTAATGGAGTAATTATGACAATGACATAATTATGATAATGGAAGAAATTGCTTTTAACGTTAAGACTCCGTTGTGGAACTGTCTTTTGACTTAAAAGATAGTTTCACAACGTTTTAAGATTCTTGTCTGTATTTTTTTATTTTCTTTTTAATTTCAGGTGTATCTACAAAACAAAGAGTTTTTATCATTCTATAGGTATAAAACATTGAAAAGAAGAGTAAGCTGTGAATAGTTGATTTAAATTTATTGCATATTTAAAGTATATGGATCGATTTCAGGTTTTACCAAACAAAATTAAACAAAATTGGATGTCATTATGCAATAGAAAGCCATGCACGCCATTAGCGTAGTGTTATCACGTCGTGATTAGGGGCCGTCGAGTAGCCAATCCGCGCACTGGGCTGTCTAATTATACAGGAAAGCGCTTTATTAATAGCAATTACACCCTGCCGCCATATTGCCAACGCGATTTAATTAACTCGATTCGTTGATTAGAGACAGATGGCGCGAGATTGCAAATTCTGTCGGCCCGCTCATTAGCGCACTTCTGATGGAAGCTGGTACGTAATTTTAATAGCCACTGATTACGCATTGATGTCTATGAAGTCATAAGGCCCGTCTCTAAATTACAAAAGTCATATTAGATTACAGTAATTTTATGGATAGTCGTTTAAGTAACTTACATAACTCACATAAATACTCATGATAGATATCCGTATTGCTACAAGCAATTGACGTCTTATTGACACATAATGGTGTGTTCTGGCAGTATTCGTCCACGCTGTTATTAATTGAACAATATTTGAGTTGTGATCTAATACCTAATGAAAAAAAAACCGGGGCGTGGCTGTGTCGTAGACATGACCGTATGTGAGTAAATACGTGTACATTTTTGTACACTAAGAAGTCCTTTGGATTTTCATCTTTTTAATTCTCAGTCTACGGTAATGATTTTTTTTGATTCTTTAATTATAGAGTGGTGTAATTATTTTTTGTATATATATGATATGTAGATGCAACACAAAACTGTATACCTCAATTTTGTCATCATCAGTTTTCTGAATTGCCTCCCACTATGGAAGCAAATTTAAACAAGTACCTATTACTTAAAAAAATATTAATATTATAAAGAAACTTTACGAGCCGTACTGTTGCATAAACATGCCCAACAGGTTCCATGAATTATAGTTAATAGTTAGTTACAGCGCTCTAAGTGATTTTTAGAGCGTTATCTAGTGTTAACAATTCGCGTCAATGCCTTGGTGGCCTATGAATATTTCAGATCAGATAATGAGAACACTTACCTAAATGTTCGTAATACTTGTGTGACTATTATAAGATGACTGTATTACTGTTATATTTTAAGTGAGTATTTACTAAAAATGTATTTTTTTTGTTTGATCAATAAAATAAATGCTAAATATAATAAATGAATTAGAGATATTATTGAAATAATGACTTATTAAATTTTGAAAGACCAAGCTGCGCTTGCGGGTCCGACTTTGCGGATTAAAATTCTCTTAAGGACTGCATTTTACGGGATAGAAAAAAAATCACAATATGACTGTTTCGTGCGCATCTTGTATGTATGTAAATTTATTTATTACCTCGTACTTCCAAAAACGGCCGAATGGATTACGACAATTACAGTATCGTTAGATTCGTCTTAAAAAAACAAGTGTCCTTAGAGGGTTGTTAAAAAAAATAAAGATGGTGGATTTTTGGGGCGAAATAGTAATCCGTTAATAAAAAAAAAACTATCAAGTAGGTACAGTAGATACTTACCTATCTAAATAAAGGAAATTAATAGGGGATTACAAAAATATATTAAAATTAAATCTATGTTTAAATTTAACTAGGAATAATAAATAGCTTTAAAAAGTTTTTTCCTTTCACTATAGCTATTTTATTAGCAGTCGAGTTATTGATTTTTTTAAACTTCAGCTTTTCTTTATTTAGTCGGAGCACACGGCTCAATTAAACATGTGTAGGTAATCGCGTATACATTCGATAGCATTTATAAATAAGGACTCTGGTAGATTTATATGAACATCGCGTCGCGTCGTGTCGTTTCGTCATGGCAGTCATCTTTTGACGGATGGCCAGATACCGGGTGTCGCGTGACACGTCGGCGTGACGCGACGTGACGATCCTGACACGGTCACGACTCGTCGCCTGCTCCATCCGAAGCGTTTGAAACCCTACACTCTATTTCTGCCAGCGCTTACAACACCAGCATTGCCAAATTTATTACTGTCATGTACTCGTATTGTATGAATACATCCAGAACGTAACAATTTAAATTATAAAAAATCTATTTATAATGACAAACTTATATAAGTTTGCAGTGTACTAAAATCCCGCCTTGAGCAAATGTTCTTAGATCCTTTCCTCTATAATACGGTTTATTTGACCAATGTTGTTGCTTCATTTCTAAGTGTATGTTGAGGTCAATAAACTAAACTAATTTTATAGTATTTTATGCTTTATGGAACAGCTGTTTTTGACGATTTTAGAGTTGTGCTCAAAGAAAACGTTTTTCACAGTGATGAGTATCGTGACCCCCTTTGGGTTTGGTTTCGCCACAGCATAATTCTGTATGATTTTCATAGAAATGGAACGGGTAGTTTGAAATTAAACTTTATGGTAACTGATTAGGATATGGATTAAAATAATTACTTTTAGTTTAACTCGTACGAATCAATAAAAATTGGATAAAATTGTTAATCTTATGGGCGTGATTATGGAAAGGACGTAGCATCGACGCTGAGCTGCTGACACCTCTCTGACGCGATGACAAATGATCTGACGTCAATTTATACCCACTAAAATTGTATAGAATAGATTGAGATATCATTGTTCCAAAAGCTCACTCATGCCACTAATTAATTAAACTATCTGTCATTTATCATTAACAGCATTGACTTCTGTGATAAGTTAATTTGGCAAAATCAGTGATGAATCTTTTAAGAAATATCTATTTCAAAATATTACATTACAGCTGTATAGAGGAACATTCCTAAGGACGACACGGCGCAAGAGATTAATGTGCGTTAGAGGCACCTAATGAGCAGTGGGGCGTGGTTGGGCGTCGGCTGAGGTGCAGCGAGTGAAATATCGTTCGTCCTGGGAGGTCCGGGTTCAAAGCCGCGTCAAATTTTCGACACTCGCACGATTTTGTCATGCTCATTGATTAATATCTCCGTCAGTGCTAGACGCTGCGGCGAGATCGTAGATAACCGCCTCCAGCGTGCGCGCCACCGTCACGGTTAGGCTTTGCTCGCTCGTGTTTAGCCACAGAAACAACTTAAATTTATTAGATATCAGTTACTTAGTTGATAGTTCAGTAGTTAACACGTTCGATTTGCACAATGCAGAGTGTAGTTTTGAATTCTAAGTATAAGCTTAAGCTGCCGATGGATGATATATGCTTTATTCTGGTACGTTTTTATTATGTTGACGAGGGAAATCTTCTTCTTTGAGGCACATTCAGTAGGTATATGGCATCGTGCTAACAAAAACGCTCCAAGCGGTTTTTTTTATACTTTACGGAAAGCTCCGAGATCTCCAGTGAAAGCCTTCGCGCCTGCAATACCGCGCTTCCACTCTTCACGGAACAGCGGCACGCAATGGCAACAGCATATTAATTTTTGAGAATCACGTACCTAGTACGTAAACCGTAGTCAAATTAATGAAAAATAGAGCAGTTTATATTTACTCCCGAGAGGGGCGCTGTAAAAACGTTAATAAAGCGGGGCTTTTCATACGTTTTTATATTGTTTACGTAATACGGAAATCTCAAAAATTGATATTAGTCTCTCTGTTCCGAATACATTTTAGTACCTTCCCTGGTTAGCTAGCACTCCGTCTAATTTATTTTTTATTGCCATGCACCCAGGCTGTCTCTCAAGCTAGGCGTATTTTACTGTTAAATGAATCGCGGACTTTTACGTGATAAAAATGTCTAAGTACGTATGTTCACAAACGTCGACCACACATCTGGTGATATATAACACAAATAACCAACCAATTATTACTTGCCAACAACGAATCAACCAACCAACTTGCCAACTTTTAACTTGCCAATTATTATTTATGACAACTTAAACATAACCAATTTAAACAACATATCAAAACTGTGTTGTACTTGCATCAAAACTATCTGTATTGAAATTTACCCAATCTACACTTATTAAGTAGAAACAAAATTATAAGGTTTGCTCGCGGCAAACGAACGACGCGAGCGAATCAAACAATGCAGTACGCAGCCATTACCAACAGCAGATGTTGCGTGTAAGTATTTATTAGTGGCGACGTAATTAGTGAATTTAAACAAATATTACTTATGCGTACAATTTTAATTGCGGCGTACGTTAATGACATACTAGCGCACCTATGTTTTATTACCGTTGCGCTTGCTACACAGGAAAGGCATTCATTTGTGCAAAAATTTCAAATTCAATCACTAAATTGTAAGCACTAAATAAGAATGCATATAGTTTCATAAAGGCAGTCACATGAAGGCAAGTAATTAAGTCGTTAAAATGTATCATTGCTTCAGTGGATTTAACTAAATCATGAATTTTAGAACGTGGAGTTATACTATTCAATAACCACTCGACATGGGAATACGATGAAAACCAACAACGCTATAAATTGATCATAAAGAGGAAATGTACATTTAGCAGCGCTCGGCTATTTGTCTGCCATGCAGAACACGAAACACTCATATACAGTTTCCATATCCACCGTTGACGATATCCTTCCACATGTTACCCTGAAGTGTAGTCTAAGATGAAGCACGTTTTTACTTAGAAATCTACAGTCATCCACGCTTGCCAAGTACAGCTTGGCAGACTTCACAGGTTTCCTCACGATGTTTTTCTTTATCTTTTAGCTAGCAATCAAACATGATAGAAAATACGGAGGTTACAAATTTCACGTGGAATTCGAGCCCAGATTGGAAGATGGTTTCTCAAGCTAAACTGTCGAAACTTGAATGATGTCTCCATGCCAAAAACTATGTCAATTCGTAACTCTATTAGTGCGTGAAAGAAATCAATAACAAATAAAACCAACAACAAATGCAATAAACACTGTTCCATTCGTTTAAAAACCTGCAGGTTAAAATACATATTAAAGTCTTACTTCGTCTTCTTTCGACTGTCTTTTGTCTTAGTTTGTCTAAGTCATACTTTATAAATAAAGTCCAAAAAAATTTAAAATATGTACTTCATTATATGTAAAAGCAATAAAGTGAACGAAATGCTCTTCTGACGGAAAAAACCAGGAAGAAAAAAAAAGTTCCATGATCATTGCAGATATCAAAATGTATGAAAAATGGATCAGCGCCCCTGGCTGAAGTAAATAGAAACTGAAATTGAAGTGAACTGCCGTAAAATTTCATACAATATCGTTCAAAAAACGTGACGTATTTTGTAAATTGTCACCCTAGATGAAAAAAGAAAAGACAACAAAATCAAACAAAAAAGTAGAATAAAACTCTGCGAGTAATAAAATTGACTCTATATTAATAAATATTAATAAGCTTCAGTTGTTGCGTTCTATTTTATTTCCGTTGAGTGTTTGATTTCTGACTTTTTTGTACGGAATACTCTGTGGTGTGAACTCAGCATGCATTTGACAAGTTCTTAGCTATTTATTTGGTAGACGGTAGACAGCGGAGGCGGGCCGCGGGCGCGCCAGCAGTCGCGAAATTCCAACAGCTCGTTTTGTTCCTATTGTCCGTGCGAATTCGTTCGCTAATGGTGTCACATTGCAAGGCGAGCTTCACAAAACAAACCTAATCCTCTTATTTTCCGATTATTTGGGTCCTCACTGATTAAAAAAAAATATTTAGTCGTTTGGAAATGAATTTTGATTTCAGTTGATTACTGCGTTAACAAATTTTCTAAGTCCGAGATTTTATTAAATTCTTAATTGGCTGTTGCAGGACCTGTTACTTAGGCCGGTATTAAAGAGACAGTAAAAATACGAATAAACATATTTCAATACGGCGTAGCCGGGACAACATGTCGTCATTACTTGTTAATCCACAAAATATAAACTGACATTAGATATATAGCGAAATAAACGTAGCCTAAACTATACATCGAAAAGTAAAATACTGATTATATCAGCAAATATAAAACACATGTGTCTACTAACAAATTCAAAGGCAACACAAAGGAATGATATTTATAGCTTCACGTGAAGCTCTCTGGAATTATTCCTTGCAAATCCGTCGCTAATTCCCGCAAAGCCCACAATTTGGAATCACGTTCATATACCGCGGCTTCTACGCTATTCCTACGCCGATAGAAAAGGTGTGTGCACACAAGCACACCTGACTCCTCTCACTACCAAAGGCGGCGAGGAGTTTCGCAAGTCGACACTGAAATTGGGAAGTTTGGCGACAATATTGCGAAAACTGTCGCCTTGTACCTTGCACCACCCACGCCTCCTCGTCTACCCTTCTGAATTTCATTATTACATATCTTTACTGTCGCTGTATACCTAGCTCCGTTGAACGTTTTGTTAAAAGCTGTCTGAGGCTATCTAGAGATGCCGAACGTATTACCTATTTAAGTTTATAAAGAAACATTTAAAAGCAACAAGATGTCTAATTTTTTACGAGAAATAAACAAGCAAGAAATACTCCGAAAGGCAAGCTATCGACGCCTATTGATACACGTAGCTGCAGCAGTAGAAAGCATTGTTACGTTGTCTACTCTTTAGAGCCTATTCATTTAGTTTTACTTTTAGTTTAAGCTCATCTATGTTTTTCAAACTAGGTTGAGTAAACTTCTCTATTGCTCTACGTTAACACTATTTAAATATAATAAACAACTAAACATTACAAATGTATAAAATAAAAAAATGCATTATTTGTATTGTAATGGACATATCTAAGTATATCGGTAGATATGTAGTATATGTTATAGGTATGCAGATATAGTGTAGTTGGAGGCACATTTAGCTCGAGCTACGAATGTCAACGTCTGGCCGGGACGTGCCCTATGTCTGCGGCTGCTAATGTCGTCAGTTCTAGGGGGCCAGGAGGTGGTTCTAGAGGGAGGAGGGGGCTCACGTACTGACTGTTAAAACGCTACATGTCAACGGGGGCGGCCCGCCCCGTCTCAGAGTTTGTAATTGCTACGATGGAACCACGTTGATAATGTCGTGACCTACATGATATCTGCTGAGCCAAACTAAACTTGAGGATTCTAATATGACGGTATTTTGTCAATCTTATTGTGAAACACAACCCATATTGATTTACTTCTATACGTATATATATCTTTTTTCGCATTTCAGACAAATAATATTTCTCACGACATATGAAGAAGAAGAAGATTTTCTAAGTTTTATTTTTTTAATGTAAAATTAAATAAAAGGTACTTAACGCTCTCCTGATGGTAAGAGATAACGCATGCCCATGATCATTACAGAGATACACAGTAATTTGAGTAGCAAAACAAAGTCCAGTGCATCGTTACTTGGACGCTCATTAGTTTAAGACCTTCGAAAGCCCTGTAATTTAGCTAGCTGCAGTACCTTAGACACCGTAACACAGTTGTTTAACACACTGCTGCTTGGCGGCAGAATAGCTGGTACTGTAGTGGGACCTACCTAGACAACCTCCTGCTAAGAAGATCAACGACTTTTCCGCAAATGCATTCGGTAGAATTGGCTCGTACAGAAAATCTATAACATCCTTAAGGGGCACATTCACAATGAATTCAAAATCCACAAATAATATCTCAAACATTATACATTACATATCTCCAAGGACGGCAGAGACGGCAGAGAATATTATCAGGTGGAATCTATTTTAACATAATCGGTGGACCGCACGTTAGGTCCAACCAGGCCGTCAATCGTCAACTATTCTCGGTGGAGCCAGATCAAAGCCACGATGACAATCTACACAATTACAAGAACATATAGGTGGCCATATAGAAAACTTTACCTTCCCCTTAATGCTGTCTTTTTCTCTTTAAATAAAAACCAGTAAGTGTACGATTACTTCCAGACTAACCTATAATTTTCATATAAGTTAGTCGTTAAAGAAAACTGAACTTGTAATATTGAAGGCAGTTAAAGACGAAGAAAACCTACCATTAGTAATGGCAGTGTTCATTTTATTAGCTAGCTTCTCGCATATGTAATGTGCGTGATTTGGTACGAGCATGGTATGTGTCACATAATATCAGAGCGTGCGTATGTGTGGCTCTTCATGAGTACATAGGGGGAAGGCACCGGATGTCAACAGCAGGGAGGAGGGCTAAAGTAGCTACATAAACATTTTCCGCGTACTTACTTCCATAAATTAGTTCCCGCGAAGGCGCGTTATAAATACCCGCGAAACGGCACGCCGCTCGCTCATTACCTACTAATAGTTTTACTTATCGACTTCCGCTATACTTCTCAAACAACCGCGCTCCGTCTCCAAACGCTTCATTTGTTTAACTCTATTTAACATGTGCTTACAATCTCACCCCTTTCACAAAATTATCAAACGATCGGTTGGATCGATTCTTTAAAAACGTTTTGTTATACAAAACAGTCATCATAATAATAAGCACCTTTCCGTGTGTCAGACAACAAGCGACGCGTCTCGGCGAAAATTCCAAATTACACCTCACGAAGTTTCCCAGACATTTACCCGAATATAAAAAAGTCGTTCGACAATCACCTATCATTACTGGAGGCGTCGTTTTAACGCGCACACAAAGGGTGCTGGCATAGGAAGAAAACGACGAAAATTAAAAGTTTCCCCAAACAAAACAACAGCTGTCATATTAAACCTTCAAAATAAAGATTACAAATGAAATATTCACGGTGAAAGCGGGGCTCAGCCCGTGGTTATGTAAATAAGTGGCTACGAAAATGTACATAATTAGTTTACACGTTTTCTCTTACACCCCGCACCCTGCGCGGCATATTGCCGGGAGGGCACTGCGGTGGGGCGGGGGAGTAGAAAGATTAGCTCACGATACACTTGCTAAGGGCACATTTACATGAAGCACATACTTTATTATATGACTACACGTGTTTCTTTCACATAAGCTAGTTAAACGATAAAGGGTCAATCGTTGAATTAATAATTACCTCCGGAAGCTATTTATTAATTCAACGAAGCTAGTATTATACTGCTATCGATAGTTCAATTATTAACCTTTTTCTTCATGAAATACAAGACATTATTTTACAGTTACCTAATGTTCATATGACCTTTTTAAAACAACTGTCTACTCGTGCCTACATCGTAATTATATTATTACGTGGATACTGATCCAATCGAGTCTACATTGTGCTCTACTCTAACGAAAGACATAAACGAGCGTCTCGAGTGACAGCTAATCCTGTAATAAGACACAAAGCAAAGTGAATTCACAATGTGACGTGGTTCAAGGAGCGGGCGGTGAGCCGGTGACGCCGCGTCGCTGGCGGGTGTCGCGGTCGCGGTTCTCCTTCCCCTTAATTCTTTAGTCGTTTTCAGCTCCGTCAAATATCGCGTTTCCTCGTTTGCATACATTTTCACTGACTCCCCGCGCCCGAGCGGCCGACGCCGTCTTTCACGAATAAAATTAGTGTCGGCAGCGTGACACCGACTGAATTTAAGCTTAATAAGATATTTATATAGAAATTTCCGATTCAGCGGCAAAGTTCAAAATTTGACTCCGACGCCGCAAAGAGTTCGGTGGCGTTTTCAATTTAAACTTGGAACAAGTTAAATAATGTGCGAGCTCCGGCCAACTCGATTCATTTAAGGTTTTAGTGAAATTAGCTTTTGAATTCGAATGACGCTGAAGTATCCACGGCATCAGACGGTGGAGTTTAAGCTGTATTACGGTTTCATTAATTCAGCATTTTAAAGTGAAATAATGCTAACAAGATTATGGATAAAGTTTACAAAACTTTGTATGTCCCTTAATTAAGAAATACTACGAATTATCTATGGCATTGAAGTAATTAGTTAAATTTGTAAAATTATAATCCTCCAAGGTAATGAGGTATTTCTCGATAACCACATTAAAACCCTCAATTTAAGTATAGAATTTAAACAACCATGTCGTAATCATAAGAAAAGTCTTTAGTTATAAAGTAGGACATTACATATTTAACGTATAGACGACGCGTATTACCTGATTAATTTTTTTTGCAAAATCAGTAAGACATAGGTATATAAGGTATCAACAAATTTTCGTAGAGGAGTAGGAAGAGGGTAGCAAGAAAAGCGAGTGAGTGGCAATGGTCGCCGGGGCGCGTGTGCATTTCGCGCGTTGCCGTACAGGGTACCTCGTGGCGGTCTAATGTAGACCATAAATCAGAGGTAACGCGGCCACCCCGCCTCGCACCACCTCGCCACCGATAAAATTCCAAATTGTTTTCTCGCCCCCGGCGGGCGCCGCCCTCGGTTCGCTCTTAAACGCCGCTTCAAGTTGCACTTGTGAATCGCACTTTTTACTGTTCACCAAATTGGCGTTGCGAATCGCTTTTCGAGTTCGCTCACTCGATCCGTTTTATGGCGAGTTATGCTCGACGGAATTTTAGATCAAATTTTTTGTTTGCAAACTATCGTGGCAAACGCCAGAGAACGCTGGCATTGGTAAATGCGAGCCAATTAGAAGATTAAGCGTTGACAATTACTGTGCCGGGTCGCGATCGTATATCAACAATTATCACGAGAGTGCGACAAATGGCGGACTCGCCTCGTGCCCGTGTAGCGCGGTGCACGGTCGGCGCACACCACTGCCAACCTGCTTGCACCTATTCTACGTACATATGCACTTTGCCTACAAATTTATATACTTATCGGTAACTGGTTTTGTGCTTGTTAAACTATATCACGATGATATTTGAGCAATATTAGCTACATACTCAAAGCTATTTTTTATAAGTAATTATATATCTATACGAGGTGAAGATTACTTCATTCAAGGATACAGGATACAGTCAGATACCTTCAAGTCGTGAGTGAATTGGTTTCTTCTAGGCAAACGTGCTCCATCTTACACCGCATCTTCGCTTAACATCAGACGAGATAGCGGTCAAACGCAAGCCTGTGTAACAATACTAATATTGTTATAATAAAAAATGAAATCTAGTATTGAACTTAATTGCGACTTGAAAAAGATGTTTTTTTTCTAGAATGATATTTTTGCTCAAATTGATTAGTCTTCGCAAGTACTCGTAGAGTAAGGATGCGGATGTATAAACTACTATAATACTTCACTACTATAATTTTTTTTTTAGTTTTGTTTTATGATTATTATTTTTTTATGGTTGACAGCTTTGGCCAAACACCTAGCGTGTTTGACCACAGCTCACCTGATGTTAAGTGACGGTGTGGACGAAGATGGTAAAGCACACCTAGCCTGGAAGGGAACTGGCTCTCAAGTGAGGCTACCGAAACACACCGTTAGATGCTTGGTGGCAGATTTTCAACTAGCTAGCCAGCCGAGAATTTCATTTCGTATTTTCAGAAATTATGGCAAGCATTCGATTTGAGATGAATGTGCACACCGTGTTTAGTTTTATTATTGGTTTTGCAACGATTTTTTTTTTTAATTATTTGGGTATCCAAGTACATTGTGCCTCTAAAAGTATTGAACGTGTTCTAATCAGCATCCTAGAGCTTATGGTTATCATAGCTAGAGCCGTATAGCTAACACCTAATTATAAGCATATTTGAAAATGCCAATCTGTTTAATATCTAAGTAGGTAAACATTTATGCTTTTAATAGAACAGAGGAAAAACTATACCGAGCTAATTTATGATCACTAGGTGCTGCTGAGAAGTAAATCAAACAACCAACCGAGTGCCAAGAGTTGCCGATTGAAGCGTTGGCAGCATTCTAGCTGCGACGTCTTTACCACTTGAAGACAGATTATAATTAAGACGATCACAATAATTCGAATGCTACAATATCACAGTACACTTACATATGAAACAATATATCTGGTAGGTACGTGTTTGGATTATAATAGATATCAGAATAGATATGTATGTCATACAATTTGTGAGTATTTTGTATCCGCAATTTTATCTGAATTGATATATTTTCTAAGTAAAACCGTTACATTTTCCAAAACAGTTTTTACAGAACTCTTAGCATTTTGAGTTTGTGTAAAATCACTTCGATTTGATGTTCCGTTGAAGAAATATAAACAAACTATCAACCAATAAGTATTTACGTTTGAATTTGTCAAGTGATACCTTTAAAGTTAGCCATATTGTCATGATATTTGTTTGTGTTAAATGTGATTTCAGCATTAAAATATATAGTTTAATGAATAAATATTACACACACAAGTTTTTCTTAACGTTGTAGATATTATTGTAGTAGAGTACTAAATCAATGTACACAAAACTACCAAAATGTTAACTACCTATAGATACAAAAATTTCCTAAGAAAGCTGCTTAAATTCAACAAGCAAAATGACTGCTAGATATTTTCATTATTGCAACGTTCAGAGACCCACAAACAGCAGTTACACTAATTTGACAAAGTTTATCAATGTCACAGCGAAATATAAACAACGGCATCAGATGGACTCCGCTGTAATAGCTGTCGTACACAAAAGCCGACAAACATCAAAATATTTGCAGAGCGGATGAAAAATGGCTCCCCGACGAATGAACTAAAAGAGCCGTAGCGCACACAGAGACAGGTTTTAAAATGGTTTTACCCCGGTCGTTTCGCCGCGATTAGCGCACTACCATTGCGTCCGACAGAATATTTACATTATTCTATTACGCCTGTTATGATAATCTTCTGGGGATGAATGCAAGCGACTCAGCTAATGTGCACAGATTTAATATCGCTTTATTTTTCTCTTGTCTTCATTTATTACGCGGTACAATTTAAATCAGCGGGTTTATAGGATTAGCGAGGCTTTTGGGATAGGATTGCATTTATTTTTTACGGCATGAGTTTGTTCATTTTATTTTGCGCTTTTGTTTTTGCTTTCAACACTCGGCGAATTCGAGCTACTTCGAATATAATAATCTAGGATCGTAAAATACTGTTATTATTAGGTAAGTTATTTGGAAGAAAACATAGATCTCATCTCTAGTAAAGAATTAATAAATCGATTGACATAGGTACATGCCTATATTTTATCGACATGAGGTACCTACTAAAGATAACCATGTATTTAAAACTTTTATTTTTATTATTTATCATACGTGAATCATTATTATCATTATCATCTAAATAGGCCAAAGCTTTTTAGATTTTAGATCAATGGCAGAGAAGACAGCGATTCTAAAAGTAAACTCGCACCTGATTTGAGTCGACTGCCGCTGCAAATTGTGATATTACCCGACAACTCGGCTGAATCTCTGCGGGGCAATTCAATTACAGTGAAAGATCCCTCATAAGCGAATCGTTTTTCCGAGTCATTAATTTTTTCGAACGACACGGGAGTCGGCGTGATATGGCGGGGTGGGTCCAGGCGCGCGGCTATCTCACGAGATAATGCTGATTTATGCTGGCGGGCGACGGTCGCGATTCGTCGCGCATCGTCGCCGCGACATGCGAATGTCGCGCGATCGACAATCGCATCGCCGCGCGGCAGTTTGTTTAGAGATTGACGCTGCCCCACCCCGCGCCCGCTGTTCATTTGTGACGGTTAGTTGGCGAGATTTATGCTAATCGTCGGGGCCGACTCGGATAAGCTCGCGTGACGGTGTGTGGCAAATTGTCTCCCATTGCGACTTCCCAAAGCTTTTTGTTGCCGTTGATACCGCATACAATCTTACGTGACTAATACAAACGAGTGATAGTGGATGCAAATAATAACTGATGACGATGATCTGTTTTAATTTATGACGTCAAAGTTATGTGTAGCATTATTGCCTTCATTGAGAAATAAATATAACAGAAATATATTTCTAGATGCCATACTTTATGGTGCGTGGTAGAAAACTGAATGCCCCAGGCGTCGTTAACTCGAGAACATTATAAAGAATAAATAAGTGAGGTATTAATACAGCTTTATAGTCCGTGAAAGAACCCTCATTGTTGTGTACGTTATACTCAGCCTTTGTCCGTATTATTTATTTAGAGACGACGTATTTGGCATTAAATAAAGTGTTAGAACTGTAATTAGTCCAGTGTTTTATATTAAATGCGCGAAACGTTAGTTGAGTTTCAATATTTTTCAAAGATACTTTTGAAGTAATATTTTCTTCAGTTAACAGAATCTTACACAATAGTTTCTCAAGGGGGCCTGTTATCAAAAGAATGAGGTTTGTGAATTTGTCACGATCGGTTAAATGTCGCGCGTTGATTTACACAGCTCTCGATAAGAGCCAGTAGTTTGAGACGCTTCAACGCTACGCTAAGAACAATCAAAACTGCGTTGTTAACAGTATTTCTTCGATTACAGTAAGCACGTCGTACACCATATGATGCGATCAATCGAAATCGCTGTGGAGTTATTAGAGAAGAAACTTATAAAAAACGCAGTGGTCGGTCACGGCCCAGATCGATTATTGGGAAAGTTAATCATTACGGCTTTGGTCTTCATGCAGTATTGAAAAATTGAAAGTTTTTTGCAATTAATAATATGAACCTAATTATTCGTCGATCAAATCGAGTCGCGGTTCATAATGCTTCAAGTATCGATGCCTAGCTGTATACCAAGCTAAGGATATAAAGTCGATCAAATTCGCAATTGTAAAGACGGTGTAAACTTCAGTTGTGGCAGCGCGTCGTCGGTGGGCGATTGCCCATTGTGCGGCAGCGCAGCGCGACCGACACGCCTCGCACCGCCGCGCACTGTGCCACCTACCTTATCGCTGCTGAAACGCAGCGTCGATATTGCCTTGATCTCGTTAAACCAACAATCGCTGTTCGATTGGCTACCTACCGCGATGATTTTAATTTCTGCTTAACGGCTTGATGAATGGGTATCTAGATAACTGCCTAATTTCCGCGGCTGAACGAGAAAAAATTTCGAAGGTTATTTTAATTATTATACTTGTGTATGAAATTAAACAAATTTCAATTGCACCAATAACGCAGAAAACCAATGTGACTAATAGATACCTTATCGCTTTAAAATAAGTAGCTCTTGGCTAGAAGTACTCACCTATGTTAATGAATGGAAAACTAAATTAGCTCCGGTAAAATGTGATGGTCAAATTCACAACTATTGCCACGAAAAGCCATACCATGAGCAAGTTTGGCGATCACGTAAAAATTTCGCGACTGCGAACCTTATTCCGCGGAATTATATGTAGTTAAGTTAGGCGCCCGTACAACGGCCTCAGTAAATCGAATTAAAATTATGCTATCTTACTCACCTTCCAGTCTTTGTGATAATCATTTCTGTGCCAAGTTCATTAAACTTGTCCCAAAGTTCCTTCGTCTCTAAGTGACACTGTATATGCCTCATCTCTTCGCTCGACCACCTCTCTGCGAGCTGGGGGTTCCGGGGGGGAGGAGAGAGGGCACGAGAGCCGCATGCTCCGCTCGCTGATCCCGCTTCTGACGTAGAGGACACGTCCACAGGAGAGTCTCGTTCGAACTCCGCGAGGGGAGGCGACGGAGACCCTGATGCCGACGCAGTGGCATCCACGAATTTTTCTGCAAGAGTGATGGGTGGTTATGAAAGTAAAACCGCTAGAATCTGGGTAAGATAAGTTTTTAAGAGTGCCGTGTTAATTTAGTTACACTATAACTATTATATCAAACCGCTCAATATGTAGGAACCTAAAATGTACACATTTAGTTTCTCCTATTTTTAGTACAAACTTAAAGAATGATATATTCTTTTGAATGAATTGTGAAGCTAAAAATATTCAATTGTTTTTATTTAATAGTTTTTTTTTATGAGTTGTTATTTGTTTAAGCGGCGACTAGATTGTTTCATATTCCCGCCAACAAATAAAAATTTCATCGTTATCATAATTAGCAATGAAATAAGATTTAAAAGAAATTTGAATTGAAGATTTTTTTTTTCGTCGCGTTTTAGCATTTGCCAGTGACAAGTATTTATATATTTTCAAGTTTCAAAAGTTTAATAAGTGTCCTCGTAGCTAAAGTAATAATCAAAGTCCAGTCTTGGTCAAGTACAATGCGTGTCAGTCAAGTCCAGTCATGCTTTAGTAAAGTAGTGGTGACTTTACTATAAAGCTTCGATTGAGTTTTGGAAGCAACACGAAAAGTCATGTTTCACCACATTATATCATTTTCCCACACTCGCGCTTGTGATTCGGCACTTTATAAATAAAACACCACCATTTTTATGCATAAACACTCGACAAAACACTAGTTTTGGAAAAAAATACAACGGAGCGACACGACTCTTTCCGCGTTCCCGCCAAAACCGATTTGAAGATTTTTGATTTTTTCAAATAAGTTTTTTTTTTTTGACACCGCACATTGTGTTCACATTTTGCCAATGTTTGTTTTCTAGTATTTCAACATTCTTAAATATTTTATGAATAATAAAATCAACTGAAAAAAATTACAACAAAACTGTGTCTCAATCACAAATGAAGACCTGATGATGATATAACATTTTTATTCTTTTTTTTGTACTTAGTAATATAATACCTACTTAACAATATTTACTAGCCATATACATAGACCTACCTACCTACATGAAACATTGTTTTTTTTTTTGGAAGTGCGTTCAATTCCCACCAAGGAAAGACATTAATGTGACGAACATAGATTTGTTGCGTCTAAATATTCCGTATTATAGATCTAAATTTAAAATAATAATTAATTTATCAGTTATCTGGTTTTTATAGTACCTACAAGCGTTGATAAATTTGGTAATACGAGTAGATAGATGGCACCGTGAAGAAAAACGTTTTTTTTATTTATTATTAATGTACAAAAATAATACCTAAGTCATCTTTACTAAATAATTGGCAAGTTACGGTGACTTGGTTCTGTAGGTTGAATAATTTTAAAGTTCAAATTCACGAAATCATTTAACATTAATTTACGTATAGGTATTTGATTATACAATATTAAATGACTTGCCCAGTATCACGATTTTTTTTCATAAGGCCAATAAATTCTCCAGTTTTATCACTTGGACCTACACGAAGATTTAAAACTTTATAATTCAGACTAAGTACTTAGAAATCTCTTTTACTTCTTCTACGTTAGTTTAGTCACATATTTATGTATATTATTGAAATTTGTGATAAAAATACAGATTGGACGTTGAATTGTATAATATTTTTCTACATAAAAAAACAAATGGTGGTGGTTGGTAAGCGAACGGCTGAACGGAATTAACTGTTTTTTTTTTGGAACCGAATTAAATGATTTTTTTGTTTGGAATGTAACGCTACCGCACTGGGTAAGAAGTAGGTACTATGGCTAATGACGTTAGTATCTTAATAGATGTTTCGAGGATCTGTTTTACATGTTTGAGTGCAAAAATATCAAAATGTACTATATTACTCAATAATCTCTCGTGTCAACTTATTACTTAAACTTAATGTGATCTTGTTACTTAACATTTACTAGGCGGATGAAAACGAAAAAGTTTTGCTAATTACACAGAAAAATAAAACATAGATTGTCTCTTACCATCAAGAGAGCGTCTCGTTCGTCTCATTACTTTTAAATAAAATTATATAAAATACGAATTAGATATTTGCTATACTATTTACTGTCATTAATTTTAATTAGGTAAGAAAAATATAGGTATCTCATTGGGAAAATATTCTAACTGACGACCGACGGTTATTTAAAATACACAATTACTTATATTTAGTTCGAAACTAATGGAAAGTACTTATATATAAATTTATTGAGGTTTATTTATAACGATTTTTTTCTTCTCTTCTTTGGTTCTGGCATTGACTTTGTGGATTTTGCCAGCGTCAAGTATTTCGATATTTTCATATATAAATCAATTAACATTAGTCTAAATCATAAAAAGTAAGTTGCGGTCAAGTTCAACTTCTTATTATTAGCAGCATCAAGCAATAGGTAAATACTGTGTAAAGAATTATACTTGAAAAAATCTTCTTTTCAAAATTTCACTAAATCCACGATCTCTTTTTAAAAAACTTATCTATCCTTATATTAAAAAAATTGGACGCAAGTAGTATCATGCACACATCCACTTAAATATTTAACTTTAGGTACTTAGGTATATGGCACTTACTTTTTATTTAAAATATGATATTGTAATACACTTATAATTACTTATAAGTAGTAATAGTGAACACACTATAGGTACGTATGGTGCCAAAGGAATAAAAAAAAATTGACAAGTGTCTAAGGTGTAAATTAAAAATGTTGTTTATTTTTTTCTTATTTACAAGACAAATTGATTAATAACAGTGCAAATAAATCTATTGCTTTATTTTTATTTCAAAATTGCATAATTCAAGTTATAGGTATAAGTATACGTAAAGAGATCAGATAGTTTTTAATTCACCTGTGCGTTTTAGATTCTTCATTATGAATAACATAATAATATTAAAATAAACAGGGCAACGCAAGGCTCAATCATACTGCTATTTGTAACTGTGAGTACCAAAATTTAAAAGAAACTTACGTAAATAAATACCTACCAAAGGTCTGTATAATATATTTTTAAATAAAATACAAGAAAGGGAAATTACTTAAATAGCATATTAATATAGGACTATAGCTACATGCCACCCAGTTTTCGACAGTTCGCAAATATATTCGTGGACTCTATCTTATTACACTAATTAGATAAATATAAACTATTGTGAATACCTTCTAGAAATAGAAAAGTGTGCACAAAAATGAACCTTCTGAGCCAATACCAAAAGTAATGCTTTTAGCGAAAATGCCACCTAAAAAGTACATAATTATAAATTTATGAACTTATATTACTTATTTATGAAATGTTTTTTTTTTTAATGATTGACAGGCTAGTTGTTTGACCACAGTTTATGAGATTTTTTTATTTAAAAAAATCTTTTTTTTATTATGTAAGTACCTACTATAATCAGGGTTTCATTTAGTTTTAGGTTGTCGTTTATATAATTATATGTGGAAAAGTGAAATAGTACCTTCTGTTTCTGAACATATCTAATAACATTTATTTATAAATGTCGTTCTTTGCCATTCGTGAAATTGCCTCTTCTGAAAATAGATAGATGCAAAATTTACTTTACTAGTAAATACTTTGTTAGTACGTAGTTTTCAAACAATAACTGAAAAAGTTAATACCTAATACATCGAAAAGTAGTAACGCAACTTACAAGCTCAACAAGAAGTACCAAACGTAAGCTCTAAGTCCATAGATTTTCGGTACATTGGTATGCATAGTAGATTTTTTTTACATCATCAGGCAGTCTAATAAGACAAATTAAAATAGAAAAATGGACGTACTAGAGGGACATTAAGCGCTGATGATAAAAAGACCCGTAACAACAACGTATAATAAAGTTAAGTAGGTATGATTTTTATATATGAAACAGAAATGTGTTTAGATCATAATTCTCATAAATTTTGTACACACATATCTGTCATAATAAAATTAGTTCTCAGTATTTTCATTTTGTGGTCTTTGTATTTTATAAGATATTAATCGCAATGTTTACATTTTCAGTATTAAACTAATATGCTTTATCTCTTGTTTATTAGGACCTTCAAACATTAATGATCGAAAATAGTAAATAGTTAAGTTTTTATCTCAAAACAATTATTACAGTACCTAATTGACAATTGTTCCTAGCAATTTCAGCTAACAGATATATCAGAGATAAGTACATCTATCTATTGTGTATAACAGAATGTAATAAGTATATATATATATATATATATATATACTTATTACTAAAACCTATAGCTCTAAAATAATAATAAATATTGTCAATTAAATGTTGTGTTATATAATTATGTATTAAAAATAACAAATGTAGATAATCTATTTGTAGTTGAACGTATACAAATACATTCGATTAAATAAAAATATACTTTAATTATATAGATACCTATAATGAGAAATAAAATAGGTACGTAGTAAAAAAATGTTATTAGTTTCATCGGTCAAACTTCTTTACCTATGTATACCTAATTACCTTAACTTTAATCAATTTTCCTACCTAATAGTTTTTTCAAAATTAGCGGAAGGTACCTCTCTTCAATACATCTATAGCTTAACACCAGTGAGTTTAAGCGTATTTCGAGATGATTTTAAGAATGGTTGTTGTAATTTTTGTAGATGTGTTAATAGGACAATGGTTCGTGATATGACTTACCTAAGGGTGTGAGCGTATCTTCCCGCGGGTCTCTATGCCTTCGCCTCTCGCGGCGCTCCTGGCGGTCGCGGGCCATAATGGCGGCGATGGAGAAGTCTGTGGCGCAGGGGCGCGCGGAGCACTCCTCCTCCATGGCGGAGCCTTGCCGCTCCCGGCCTTCGCCCTGCAGCAGCATCAAGTTGAGCGCCTCCGAGTGCCCGGAGCTCCCGCGGCCGCCCGACCACGCGCCGTCACCGTCTGAACATCCCATCGAAGACGAGGAACATATTCTTCGCACCTTCGAAATGAATCAGCTTTCTGCTGACCGAAAACACTTGTTGATTCTTCAATCTCTAAATTATTACTCGCCCACGTAAGTTTTTAACCGAGTTTAAATTGTATAATTTGCCGGGATGAAAAACAATCACAGTCGAAATTTATTTTATCGGAACACAAAATGATGGATCATATGGGGATAGGAAGCGTCGTTTCGTGTTAGTGGAGTAGTATCGTCACTGTTAGCAAGTTTCGGAGAAACGTAGAAACTTTTTACGCGCGCTGCGAGACAGGTGTCGTGTGGCGGACCGGTGCGGCGCGGCGCGCTGGGGACTCGACTGAGGCGGCGGAGCCGGCCGGCTCGCAGGGAGGGGCTTGCATCGCCGCCCTACGCCACCGCGCTCCGACCGCGCACACACGACCACTTTTTTATTACTTCTTTCTTATTAAGTCCGTCCCGCTCGCGCCGGCTTCTCCGCGCGTACCGTCCCTTTCGATGCGAGTTTTTCTCCACGCGATAACTATTGAAATTCGCTAAACGGCTCACCGCGGCGCGGAAAAGGCTCTCTCGTTAAACTGTGTACCGATACTATCGAAGTATTTATTCACAGAGCGCCGACTGGCATTACTATTTATGCACTGTGTGAGTACCGCTATTGAGATGCTATTACTGAGAAATCATTTTTAGGGTTCCGTACCACAGGGGTATATCGGTCAGTATTCGTACAATAATGTGCCTATCTAGGCGTTAACTAAGTAGGTACCCAACTATCGATATTTAGTGGCAGCTTTTTTGGTCAAATAGAATTAGCATCTA
The DNA here is from genome assembly GCA_905404145.2 of Biston betularia. NCBI lineage: Eukaryota > Metazoa > Arthropoda > Insecta > Lepidoptera > Geometridae > Biston > Biston betularia. The sequence goes on from FR989863.1 coordinate 5,615,649, forward strand.
TTTAAACTTAAACCGGTTCCGTAATTATTAACACCAGTGGAAATAGGAAATAGGTACTTAAATGCTATTGGCTAAGAGTAGACTGGAGAAAGATTTTATTTTCGTCCCTTACTACGCACCTACATATGCGAGTAATTAAACGATTTTTATTATAATATATAAAATGTATGTAAAAGTAATGAAACGCTCTCCTGACAGTAAGACATAACGCCTGTCCATGGCCATGCATCGATACACAGAACTAGAAGTAACAAAACAAATTCCAGGCCAGCATTGCTTTGGCGCGCATTACTTTGAAACTTTCGTTAGTTAGTCTCAAGTTGGTTAGTCTTTACAGAGCTGTAATGATATTATTAATTGGTAATGAGGTAATAATTGTAATTGCTTGCTTACTTGAGGGTGGTAGCTAGCCAGTCGAGTACTAGAAAGTACCCTACCACCATACAACTTTCTTGTACCTACTTCAAATTATGGAAAAATAGAACCAACAAATACCTACCAAATTAAAAAAAAAACAAGCAAGCAACTCACCTACTACAGAAAACAAACTGAGTGCTAAATGCGGCCGAGAAACATTTATGGCGCTAGATCAAATTTGCGGAAAATTAAACTCAACGACTCGCCTCCACTTCTGAAATTATAATAATTTATAAAGGCAACAAATCAAACTAACCATGTCGTTTTGCTATAAACCTTATTGACGATAAGCCGGTAATGGGCGCACAAATAGCCTTCTCCACCGGCTTGTGACGAATCATATTAATTATTTTGTATTATTGTAAATTTCTTCATTTGCTAGGAACAAATTCGCGATTTGTATTCAAGGTGACTGTATCAGCTGATAACATGTGAGCGACAGGGCTACTAGATTCCTTGGACCCTGATTATTCGTCTGTGGCTACTACCTACATTGATGACATCTTTTTTTTTTCAAAAATAAATAGATCACAAAATGTTTCCTATTGTTGTTAAAAAAGTTTGGATATTTTTTTTGTTCAGTAGGTATCCAAAATTGGAATGAACGTTTTTTCTTTAAATATTATAACATAACTAAAAGTTAATAACCATTCATTGAGCCCTTTTTTAATTATTTAAATATTTTGTTTTTTCTTTAAGTATAAAAGAAAAAACTGTCGTACCTATTATTAAAATGAACCTGTATTGAGACATATACTTAGACAAAGATTTAATTTCATAGTGATTTCTTAAAAATGGCAAGCATGCGGATATGACCGTCGCGTTCAAGTGAGGTCGGAAACTATACAGAGTTACGCAGAATATAAACTGAGCTGGAAAATGGTTCTCAGCACTAGAACTTTAATCGACTATATGGCAACTCTGAAATCTCGACAAATAAATAAAGAAAAGATTATTTACCATTGATGAACGTTGAGAGCAGCACGGAGGGTTCCAACGGGACTGTTTTCTTAATAAGTCTAAATACACATGCCATGCCCGCTTTGACGTGTGTCTGTTTGTCGGACCTATATTGATCTGTATCTATGTACCTACCTACCTGCAGTCAGTTGAAATTTTCATGTTTTGCATGAATATGCGCTAGGTACAATAGCACTAACATAATATCTACCTTTGTTTTTAGTTTAGTTTTTTTTTTATTTAGTTTGGCTAATACCTACTTACAATGTTTTTTTTTTATAACCGTAGCTTTATCGTTAAAATAGTAATAAATAGAAGTGTGAAGTGAAGTGTAGAAGTTAGTATAATTATAAAACACTTCTTGACAATATGCGAGTCGAACTTGCACTAAGAGCCTATTTAATTTTTCATCAATAAGTTATCGAGGTAATCTAATTTTTCCAGTAGGTAGGTTGTATGCTTCTTACTTTATTGAGCAAACACTAAGTATATGTAGGTAAGTACATTTTGTTTGGTTGATTCGAAACCCAATGTTGAACTTGCACTTTTTTTCTAAAATTATTCTTTACATTCTTTTTTTTTTCAAATAGTTACCTAAAAGTATAGGCAATGTCATGACGCACGCAAAAAACGTTATAAAAAGTGAAATTGCAACATTGAGCATGAAGGAAAATTGTTTCCTTTTAATTTGTCACAAACCTCTTCCACTGCACTTTTTTGTCAAAATCAACAACTTGTGATTAAAATTTAAAAGTGGCGAGCAAGTCGTGTGAACGCACTCGCTGCGGCGACGGAAGGGGGACGCCGCCCATAGTAGGCGGGACCAGACACTGCAAAGGAATATCTACCTTATGCTACATGTCTATAGATATAAACTTTGCTACGCTTTTCAGATGCATTTAATGCAAGTCGGTGGGTAAGGCAATTCTTGCTAAGTAGCGTCCGAGTACTTGGAGTTTGCATACAAACTTCCCGTGTTGGACCTGAATTTAAATTGGGCCTACTTGACACTTTTAAAGATCTAAAGAATAAGATACCTATTTAATTACTGATAGCTAATATTACACTAAGAGAATATTATTTGTAAAAAAATGATACCGCCTTCCATACTAAGTACCTACTTCTGTAAAATATACCTAGGTATTACCTACCTATTAGAGTTCTTATTAAATGTCAGTTTCTATCCTATGATTAAGTTGTTTTTTTGTATACATGCACCTCGGCACTCCATTTAAAACTTTATTTTACAAAATAAAAAAGAAATTTCTTTAAATACCTACCTTTCTTGTGATTTTTATCTAGATTTCAAAATACTTGGCATTGGCACAAGGTAACAGTCAGATGCCAAAGAAAATTCCTACATCTACCTTGTTCACCTTGAAAACACATCAAATAAGTATATAATTTACATTTAATTTATATTTAATTTAAGTATACAATTTGGGTGTCTTCAAATCTAGAGTAAACAGGTTTTTTTCTAGGTAAGCGTGCTTCATCTTGGACTGCATCCTGCTTAACATCAGGCAGGGTGTAGTCAAACGCGAACCTATTATGTATAAAAAAAAAAAAAAAAAATATAATATAGAGTCATCTACAGTATTAGAGTAGGGTATTAGAATTTGCCAAAAATGTTTTGTCACATTTTCGATACCAAAAATAAGAAAAATTACAGCTTTCACGCTAGTTTCAGTTTACTCCCGTTAGAGGTGCTTATCCTAAATTTTTTGTTTTTTACTGGGCCTATAAAAAATTAGATGAAAATTGTTTCAAATTGTTATTTGCCATTGGTCATATACTCTTATAGACAAAAAGAGTGTAGAGTAGTGCGTGTATTAAAATCATCAGAAATATTAGCACATGAGTTGTAAAAAATAGTAGTTCCAAATACTCCAAGCCATCAAAATAGAGCACAAGAGTCCCAAAGTCACAATAATTTGTAAACATATTAAAACAGGTAAAAACTAATACCTTACCTAGATATATCATACATAAAGGTCCCGAGATTAATAATCTCGGAGCAAAAAGGGATAGAAGAAAAATATAAGACTGTTTCAATAGTCTGAACTTGTGTTCAAAATCTTGCTTTCACTAGGACAATAAAATTTTAGCACCAGCGTTATTGAAACAACTAAATCTCGCGCAACGTCTCAATACTTGGAGCAATATGCGATATTCTTACTCCACATTATTGGCTTGGATACGTGCATGCCATCCATATAAGCAATACTTCATGTTTGAAATTTAAATCTCTTTCTATTTATGAAAATACTAGCTGCGCGGTGTTACCCGCTACATGTTTTCGGAATAAAAAGTAGCCCATATGTTAATCCAAGGTGTCAGCTACCTCCATACAAAATTTCATCAAAATCCAGTCAGTAGTTTTTGCGTGAAAGAGTAACAAACATTCATCCATCCATGCATCTAAACTTTCACATTTATAATATTTGTAGGATTAGACTCACCGAGGTAGGTACCTACTAGGTGGTAGATCTCCTTAGTATAACGTTTTTTTAAAAACGTACAATAGATAATCTGCCTCCAAACAGTTTGAAAGTTACAGGGCTATGTAAACTGACCATTGAATAGGTATTTCAAAGTAATGAATACCAAAGCAGCGGTGCAATGATCTGGACAGCGCTACAATAGTCATGGAAAGACGTTAGACATCTAATTAATTTTACATATAAGCTAAAATCACAATATCTAAAATTATATTAATTTTAGACATGCAGTTTTTTATACAAAGATAATGAAAATAATAATATAATATATATCGTGGGACATTGACACACCTGATGACACCTACACACGGTGCCATCTAACCCCAAACTAAGTAAAGCTTGTACTATGGAAGTCAGATAACTGTTAGAATACATTTATAGACATTTTTAGGATACATTTATTCACATAGATATTTTTATTTTTTATACATACTAATAATAATACATACAGAACACCCAGACAGAAAAAACATTTGTTTTTCCCACAAAATGATTGTCCTGGGTGTGAATCGAACCCACGCCCTTAAAGCAGCTATAGTACTAGGTACTACTTAAAAACCAACAGAGCTGGAGAAGAGAACGAAACTCTCATATTGTTAAGAGATAACGCCTCTCCAGAAATGTTACGGCGATACCCAGAGCTTTATAGTAACAAAGCGAAGACCAGAGTAAAAAGCGCTATGCTTTAGCACTCATTAAGTTCTTGAAGACATTCCATGGTTAGTCTCAATAGCCCTTAACTTTCTCTACATTCCTTCAAACTGAAGCGCTTTATATGTTAATGGTGTAAATTAATATATCCTCATTCCGCTGTAAGAAAACAAAATAAGAGTAATACATAGCAGTAGCATAGTCCATTGTTAGCCATATTGGTAAGTTTGTTTAAAAACAGGTAAAACGCCATGACCGCTATCCCGGCGAAGTACCGATCCATCTTCCTTGCGAAGCTCTTTTTGCCTTGTGGCACCCGCGGGATACGAGTCTGTCCAAATCAGGGACAAGGAAACTAGCATCGAAAATCCAGATAAAACGTATCACAGTTTCTGTGCAAGTATTTGTTTATACATCAGCCTACTTAAAAGCAGTGCTTATTCCTAATAAAATTCAAGTTACATTTTATTACACGGAATTAAAAACACTGGAACTAAAATGTACTTAGGTACCTGAAGTAAATAAGTATTTTTAAATCTATCTTTTTCTGCTTCTCTCCTTCCTTCCCACACTGCCCTCTGTATTTTATGTTTGTCTGGATCAGCTGTTAGCATCCCACTGCTGGACATAGGATAAACCCGAAAGGTAATTGTGCGATATTCCACTACCTAGCTTGCTAGATACCGGTTAACGAATTCATGTATACTACGCCTAACGCCATTAATTTTGTTTTCCATAATTATATCACCTGCCAACGTCCTACGTATGTTCATGTACCTATCAGTAGCGAAATACATACATGACTTTGTCATTTTTTTTTTAAATTTAATTTTGGCTTTGAGCGACCATGTCTGTTTAGATGACTTTGTCATATTATTAGGGTGATGAGGCTGATGTTTTTTTATTATAAAAAGAATCACTTAGTCGATTTTGAAACCATATTATGTGAAATTATTTATTTACTAAATTCAATTTAGTGGTGTACTGAACAAAGTGTGCTTATACACTGCGCTGTATTTGAGTTAAAATTAAGTGTTCGGATCACGTCATCTAGTAGGAACCTACATAACATATTTATATCATTAGGTATGAGTTTTTAAATCTGTACGTAAATTCCAAAGAACTCATTTGTACGCGCTAGGATCGAACCCACACATCACGATTATAAGGATTAAAGCTCTACATTTCGGTATACCTAAAATAAAATAGGTGACTTACTTAAAAAAAATCTGATGTGGAGGTGTAAGTACAATCCATCATATATAGCTACCGAATCTTACACACAATTTTTGAAAATTATTTTGGCTATTTTACCCCTATAGGTAGGTATTCCAAGTACTGGTAATGAAGAATATCTAACATACTGCTTCTCTACTATTTCATTGCTCGAAGCTATTGAAATACAGAAGCATGTAGAAGAAAGATATTTACTAACGAAGTCATTTTGTCAGCACTAAGTTTTACTTCATGTTAGTATCTTCGCTGTCTGGTGTTGGCCGACCACCGCGTGACGTGGCAAGCTGCTAGCCCCCGACACGACAGCGACAAAACGTCGCACCCAAGGTGCTTCTATGTCACATGAATAAATTAGGAAGGTCCGAACTTAATTAATGTGCGACATACATATACGGCTACTTTTATAGTGATTAAAAGCTTTCCTGTAAATAGATTTGGGTCGATAATGAGCTGTTGGAGGAAGTATAAAGTACGTCGCATATTATGGGTAAATTTATAGGTAGGTATATGATATATTTAGGCCTAGAAAAGTGATTGTTTGGCAGTCTAGCGCTGGTGTGATTTATCACAGCTTCTGAGCATTACTGCAGATGTGTAGTTTGAAGAACTGAACACAATGATGGAGTAGCTCGCACATCTCCAATCACCTATATTAATCGTTCGTCTTCGCTGACCCTGCACGACAATGCACGACCGTCGACCTAATACTGCACAGCAGATGATCTCCAAGTTGCAAGAGCTGTGTTGGAAGCTCTCCGTCATCCGCCGTACTTACCAGACCTTGCGCTTACAGACTTCTACTGTTTTCCAGAAAATGGATAACTTCTTGGCGGGAAAAAAACCAATACTCGAGAGGCAGTAAAAAATGCCTTCAAGAATTGGTTGCCTCCGTTTGTCCCTTCCAGCTGATTTCTTCAAGAAGGGCGTCAATAAACTGCCACTGCGTTGGCTAAGATGCATTGATTGCATGGGTGATTCATTAAAAGAAATAAAAAAAATGTAGATTTTTTATTTTATTTATATTTTTTCATATAAAACGGCAATTTCATAGGTAACCTAATATCACTCTTTATTATTCACGTCATTTACAAACAATGATATAATGAGCAGTAGTAAAACAATTAGCAGCGTTTGCCATCATCAAGTCTCTGCGGCGGAAGACCCCATCAATCCATAATCTTGTACTACTAAAGTAATGAGACGAACGAGACGCTCGATAACATTCCAACATTACCCAGTGCTGTAAATAACAAATGAAAGTCCAGGGCATCACTGTTTTGTTGGTCATTCATTACTTAAACATTCCTTTTGACTGATTACCTGATATTTTGCCGTTTTTTTTATGTTAAAGTAATGAGACAGGCGCTATCTCTTATCATCAGTGGAGCATCTTGATAATCTCATTACAATAAAAAAAAAGTTTGATAACTAGTCTCATTAGCATATTATGTAATCTGTAATTGCATACAGTGAAATTTTACTATAAACAAATAAACTAAACGTGTTCACAATAAGTACTCGGATTCCTTTCTTAACTTCACATACTATGGTACAAGTAGGTAAACCTTTCGCCCGTGACAATACCCGGTTCGAGCGGACAGTGTGCTCTCACGGGACTTGCTAAATCGTATTGGTTTCTCTGCCACTTTGTTTATTTGTTCCCTTTCTTTTACAGAACCAAGCGAGATTCTATACAGATATGTCTCAAAATTTAGCTTTACTTTTTCCGGTTTATTTATGAAGCAAAGATTTGTTTTTATTACGATAGACTTAGGTACTTTTTACCGCTAACTCGTTTGATGATAAATGTAAATGGTGATGCGGTCTACGGTGGAGCACGTTCGACTAGAAGAAACCGATTCACTCGTGACTTGAAGGCATCCAGACTGTAACTATCAGGGAACATCCAGAAAACGATGGCATATATCTACCTACTGAAATTTCTCGTCATACTTCCTATCTCTTGTTTTTACTCCTTTTGTAAATAACTTGTGTTAATACATTAAAAAAAGTATTATAAATAGCTGTCCCGCTACTTATACCCATGTTTAATTGTATATGTTTGTGTTCGTTTTGTTGCAAGTTAAATGTTTTAGTTTCAGGATGACAAACGAAAACTATTGCTATTCTAATTCACTGAACAGTGAGACTCAGGATCGTACAAGTTCTTTGCGTTAAGTCGTATCTATATCTGTCTACGTGGCAGTGGCGGTGTTGTGAAACGTCTTCACAATAACTATATACTTAGAATTTAATTGAACTGACTTTAAGCAACGTACGTATGGGACCTATCCTAATCACGGTCATGAGTCTTCACTTACATTGATAAATATGAAATTTAAGATTAGCAATATAATCAAGTCAACACCTTTCAACGAATTATTAGTTACAAAGTAGCTAGATCCTAATAGGTATTTGTGCCAAAAAGCTTAACAACATTGTGGTCCAAGACCACTTAGATAGAATTATTTACAATTAGGATGTACGTATTCATTGCAAAGTGCAAACATTTTGTCAAAATTTAGATAACAGACCTATATTCAGCAACGAAAAGTTAGAAATGATAAATAAGAATGATATAAAGCTGCCTCCACATAGTCATAATGTGCAAACGCCAAGCTCTCCGCGTTTTGGCTGACACTGTTCCAAGTGGAAGGATAAGGTTCAGCTATACTGCAAGCGATATGAGTTTATTTCTAATTTTACAAATCAAACACTAAACTATTATTTTGCTTTTTATATGAACAATATATTTACATATTATTTTAGACTAGACTTACTAATATTATATATATACTACTAATAATAAACTAATTAAATAAATACCAAATTTTCATGCAAGCTGCTATATTGCATTAGAAACAAAGCTAAAAGTAAAGATATATAAAACAAAGGAAATTCTGGAATGAGAAACAGTACCTACATACAAGTTTTCGCAGAAAAGCGAAACAAAGCAACACGACAAAACATGTTCCACCAAAATATGTCAATTTTACACCCTCGCACGCGTAATTAACAGGAACATTTGAAAATTCACAAGTTTTGCAAAACAAGAGTATTAGTATTAATACAAACATGTTTCATTTTCCAAAACTTGTAAATTTTCAAATGTTTATGTTAATTGCGAGTGTTTAAATTGACAAAATATAATATCACACTATCACATTATATCAATAACTTCAGCGAAGCTTCCCATAAAGTTACTATCAAGGCACTGAATTTGAATCTGGCTTAGTGATTCAATTTGACACAAAGAATTGTCACTTGATTTTTAATCGAATACTTAAAATATCGAAATGCTTGACACTGACAAATTCCAAACATGCTATGCCAAAAACAAGAAATGAAGAAAAAAGAAACAAAATACAGTTACTGATATCTACCAACTAACGCTTTCACTCGCAGTACAACTCCACAAGCAGGCAGCGAAGCACAGCGAGGCGCGAGCTTGCTTTATCTGCGCTGGCTTTGCGCGAAACAATATATTTATTGGACAGTGGCGCGGCGCGACCCGATCTACCCTCGGATGATCTATTCCCTGCTCTTACGTTGCCACTGTACAGGACCGCCGCACACAAAAGGAAAACCAACTTTACCACTTTTTGTTTTCTGCTAAAAATATGCTTACAGAGCAGTTTGTGAGGTATTTGGTGTGAGCTACAAGGAGCGCATTGCGTATTTTGCCTGCCCTATTAGTTCATTTAATAAGGTAGTAGCTCTGCTCCTTATCCTGAAGGACGTGAGTTTGATTCCCACTCAGATAAAAAAAAATATGTGACGAACATAGATGTTTGTTCTGTGTCTGGGTGTTCTAAATATGAGCATTTATATGTGATTGTGTGTATTCCCAAAAATAAAAGTACATACCTAAATATTCTAAGAGTAATGTGGTTTTCATAGCACAGACTTTGGTTTGTATGTATTTCACAGTCATCCAAAATTTGTTTATTTTCACAATAAATACAAAATCCCGTAGTCTTCTTATTGTTGTTAAAAGTTGAGGTCATAATTGATTTCAGACTAGAAACGACACACACACAAACACACATCGTCAATAAAAATTATGTCAATAATATATATAGGATATTTTATACTTATAACGCTGGGTTCGCGTTGCAGATTTGTAGGTGAAATCAATCGATACAATTTTAGTTTAAGGCACACCAACGCTAGTTTTTTGTTTTTTAATTGTCAATATATGTTCAAAAAGAGAATATTTTCATTGAAATAACTTGGTAGATTTTAGTGTGCAGTAAAACAAAACTTGTTACGTTCAAATAAGGTCACATTTTGCATTGACTGTGTGTTTTAGACAGTGTGATGGTAGCGCCATGCACTGGGTGTCACACAACTCGTATTTCACGATACACTAGTTTTGTTTCGAAGATCAAACAAAACTAAACTGCTAGCATGCACTACTCACTGACCTATTCGTTATTTATTGCCCCAGACGAAATTCTTATTTTCCATACAAGAAAAACATCTGAAATCGTATTAGGAACGAATAAACCGCAGGGACGTCTCAATCGCGGTTCTATTTGTTCGGAAACGGTCTCCAGAGAGGCGAACAAGATGGATCGCGGTGTCAACACGAATTTGCATCCGTTGTTTGTCTCCGCAAGCGTCGGCGGAAAAAAACACCGCAATCTCATTGGGTTCGGTGCACCGGCAGCCCGCATCAGTTATTCGCCGTGCGGCCGGCTAACACGATTATCTGTCGTTTGGAACGAGACGCTCTTTTTTCCCGTTCCCTTGTTTTCCAGCTCGCGTCTGCTCCCTGTTTTTCTGAATAGGAAATGGGATACGTCACACGAAAAATTGACAAAAATATGGCCGATGGAAAATAGTGGGGTTTGCGATATGATCTGTCGGATCCCGCGCTCTGTGTATACAAAATTTTATTAGTAAGATCGTTTTCTTGTTTGTCATATTTTTTGATTCGCTGCCTCTGATTGCTTTTGTTTTGCATAACAAAATTTTTGTATTAGTGTTAGTGAATTCAAATTGAAGAAAACTTATAACTCACGATGACAATTTGTATACATGACACAGAACTATCGCTATGTCTCGGTGATGATTTAAAATGTTAATTCTTATCTTTCTGTTTAGTTACGTCTTCTCATTAGCGTTGGCAGTAGCAAAGCTACAAAAACTGATACCAGCAAAAACTTACCCACGAGTTGACAGACGAGATTTCAAATATTTCAACAATGCTCCGTTTCTGTGAAACAAAATGCACATCTTTGATTTATGGCTTTAGTAACACATTACAAATTGTTATCCAAGCCCATGTTTTCCTAATTTATTAGTTTTTTTTAAAGACCATACGACTTGGGCGATGCCACCGGATGAGTTTGATGATACTCGTACACGCCTCTAAATGTCTCTCTGACTGATATAACAAAAAGGTAATAATCATTCGATAGCGTTACGGAGCGATGTTTAGCCATAAATTGCGGAGACCTGAGATGTGATTGCGCCATGAATTACACAGCGAGCCACACGCAACTAGTCATAAAGATCTCTCTAATGTCTTCATACGGCACTCTCAACACGAACTCGGTGGAATAGATTCACCGAAGTAATAATTTCCCCGCGGAGAGTAGCTCACACGCTCTAGCCAAACCGCTGATTACGACTTGATTACACCCTACAAAAACTTTCATAACCCGGAACTTCAATTGCCATTAGTGGACAAAAAAACAATTATTGACGCCTCATGATAGCAATTAACACCCGTCTGTTATTATTTCCAAATCTTTACTTTCGGTAGACCAGCGATCATGTTTAATGAGCGGCTTCGAGAAAGTTTTGAGAAGGTAACATTATTTTGTGTTCAATTGAAGGAAATTGTACCTTCGAACGTCACGGTTAAGATTGATTCAGGTTTTGGAGGCAGCAGTAGTACAAATGCATCGCATAGACGTGTGAAGCTGACGCCTCCTGCGGGCGGCGCGCGCGGACCACCCGCGCTCGACCACCGGCCACAGAAGGGCGTGTGCGCGCTCCACATGGAACCACACGAAACAGTTCTGATGGTCTCGGAGTTGTAACTTGCAAAAATGACGTGATGTCTTTTTTGACAGAGCCTTGTACCTATCGTTTTTTTATGTGTGACTGGCTATGCGCCCAAAGCTAACGTGATGTTAAGTGACGGTGTGGTCGGAGATGGTAAGCACACCTAGCATGGAATGGGAACTGGTTCTCAAATAAAGCTCCCGGAGCACACCGTTAGATGATTGGTGACAGATTACATTTGTATTTGAGAATAACTAGCTAGCGAAGTAACTACTTGAAAGTATTCTATGTCCAAACTATGGTTTCCTCACGAAATGTTTTCCTTCACTGGTAGCTCAAGCTCATCGTTGGATTTGAACTGATGCCCTCCGTTGCGCGTTGTTAACCACTGAGCTACTATCGCTATCGTAAAGGTACTCACATATGTCAACAAAGTTGACCCAGAAGTCGTCGTGGTCTCTGGTGTGGTCCGAATATCGCGGCCGCTGTCGGCGCGGCTCGCGGCACGCGCGCTATGCGCCGGCGCAGCCTCCTAACCGCTTAATAAATGACCAGAGCACAGCATTAGGCGGATCGCATATATCATTTATGTAAATTGTGACGAAGACATATCTAGCTCGACCGCGCGTTGCCTTCACTCCACACGACGTACATTCCGACTCAGTTTGTTATTCCTCTGAAATAAATCCACAAATGAATGGTTAGTAGTCATTACGGATAGTTATGCTTGTCACGATAAGAAAAACTTGCGGTTTGAATGATTGCAATATTTGTTTCGTCAAGAATTGCGCAACTCTACCTCCAGTCAGTCTGACATAGTGTTATTTATTTCTAATGCTATAGAAAAAAACTTACATGTACCTACCCAAAATTATTGTCAAATTACTTTACTACGGGTAAATAAAACAGCATAATTCACCCGGTGCAGATACTCATATTTCAAGTAGCTTTTAAAGATGAGATGATTTTGTATTTGCCTTAAATCTAATTTTTAGTACGGATATATTGAGTGTTGCCATCCCGTTGAGAAATACGAGCGTGGACAAAAGGGTACCACCCTTGAAGCGGTGTTGTGACAACTGTTACTGTGTAAGGGTAGAATGGCGGTTTAGATGATCGATTAGCGAATTTCTTACGTGAGGAGTCCTTTCCAAATGATTTAAACAAGCTCATCAATAACAATCAACTCGATATTAATACTATTTTTAAAAAGATAACTTAACAGTAGTTATTTAATCAACATTTTATAACAGCGGTACCTACATTTGAAGTTTTGCGATAAACTGTCTTATTTATCCGGAAGCTACTCTATAAATAATCTAGGAGAGCTATTCTAGAAAATAAGGAGAAATACGTAATGTGTAGGTACATATGAGTATAATTAAGAAATGGATGAAAACCAGAAGGGTTCTGTAGGACGTAATTAAATTAAGACTACTTTTTTATTTTCTTTATGTTCTTTTTGTAGGTTATATGAGGTTCGATACGACATAAAACTATTATTTAAGGATTTCAATTAATATGGTATCACTATATTATCCTTATTATTCGATTTGGAAGCAATGCGACTGATTCCTAGCACAGAGGCGAAACGAGTGTATGAGAGAAAATCTAAGATGGCGGTTGACAGTTCAAATCAATTCATTTACTTTCAAGAGTAATTTTTGTACAAATGAACTAATAAATTCAACACGCCCCCTCAAAAATTAATCGGTAAACAAACATAAAATCAATTTCAATTGACTAACTAAATAGCTCACATATACTTCCAAATATCTGCTGGGGTAATACAATATGGTCCAACATTTGTTGCTAGGATTAGGGAAACCCAGTAAAACCTAATCAGACCATTTCATTTATCAATGAACTTAAATATCATGATGTTTTACAATTATACAAGTTTTAATCACATTTATACACAGTTAAATTTTACATATATTGTATATAAGTTTTATAATATAATAGTTACTGTAAACCCATTTTACTTCTTAGTCTTTGAAAAGTTATTCCTGGTAATGGTTTCGTCAGGGTGTCTGCCAGCTGATCACCTGTGGGAATGTATTTTAATTTAATTACATTTTTCTCTACTTGTTCTCGAGAGAAGTGATATTTGATATCAATATGCTTTGATCGCTTGTGACTAGTCGGATTGTTAGCGATACTTATACAGCCATTGTTGTCCTCATATAGGGTAATAGGATCATTAATGCTGATCTTCACACTGGCTGCTAAAGATTTAAGCCATAATGCTTCCTTTACTGCCTCAAACAATGCCATATATTCACTTTCAGTGGAGGAGGCTGCGACTGACGCCTGCTTTCTCGTACTCCAAGTTATAGTACATTGGTCAAAGAGTTTAAATAAATACCCAGTTGTACTTTTTCTATCCCTTGTATCATTACCTCCCCAATCTGAGTCTACGTACCCACACAAAATCTCATTGTATTTACACCGCTTGTAACACAATTTCAAATCAATAGTGCCTTTTAAGTACCTGAGTACCCGTTTAAGACATTGCCATAATTCTGTATTATTTTTGTGTGTGTACCTACTCAGTATACTTATACTGACGCTTAGATCGGGCCGAGTACATAACATAACATACATCAGGCACCCTATAACGTTTCGGCACGGAGCGTTATATTTCTCTTCAGAGTTCAATGCGTCATAGTTTAATTTATTTTCTAAGGGGGTAGATACAGGTTTACAGTCATGCATTTTAAATTTAGTCAAGATTGTTTTGATGTATGCACTTTGATCTAAAGTAATTTGATCACCTTCCCTAGTGATTTTAATACCGAGAAACAATTTAATTTCATTTAAATCTGTCATTTCAAATTTACTCATCAAATACCTTTTGAAATTATTCATCATAACAATATCAGCGCACACTACTACCAAATCATCGACATATAGTACCACGTATATATTTTTACGTACGTCCCCATTATCTAGTATGTAAATACATCTATCTACTGAAGAATTTTGAAATCCTTCTTCTTTCAAAGATTGTTCAAATAGTTCGAACCAGCACCTAGCTGCTTGTTTTAGTCCGTACAATGCCTTTTGCAATCTACAAACATAGCCTTCTTTACTTAATATACCTTCAGGAATTCTCATGTAGATTTCTTCCTTCAGATTTCCATTTAAAAAGGCCGTCTTAACGTCCAGATGATGAACCAACAAATTAAATTGATTCGCGAAGCTAATTATAAATCTAAAACTAGCTATCCTTGCTACAGGTGCGAACGTTTCATTGAAGTCCATAAGATACTCTTGGCTAAACCCTCTGGCAACTAATCGCGCCTTAAATCGTTGAGGATTTCCAAATTCGTCGTTTTTAACTGTAAAAATCCATTTACAATCCACAATATTTTTATTTGGGGGTCGTGGTACTAGCGTCCATGTTTTGTTCTTACGTAATGAATTTAGCTCATCCCTAATCGCGCATTCCCATTGACTTCGATCATGGCGATGTTTGACTTCATCAAATGATTTTGGTACATCATTTAAAATTGACCGAACACACATCAAACAATCATCATCATCATCATCAATTTCTTTATATGACACAGGGGGATGATTTTTGAACCTATCACTCCTTCTAAGTTCAGTCTTTTGTTTTGTGTTTTTATTTTCCCGTAATGACTCATCAAAACGAACTTTATCAATTTCAGATTGCATTTGACCTATACTATCATGGTTTACTTTGCGAATTTTAGTCGGACTTTCACTAAGTCCATCAGATTTAAAGCTATCTGATTTACTGCTAGTACTGCCAGAGTTCCGAGACTTGATTGACACTGATTTCGAACCATCGTCATTATCAGTTTTGCCATGAGAATTTTGAATATTCTCTTCAGACTTCCATGAAGGCCTGGACTCAAGGAAATTAGTCTCGTCCACAATAACATCTCTGACTACCATGTACTTTTCGCAATCAGGGTTCCAAACTTTATAACCGTTCGGTTCATAACCCATCAAAATACCTTTCCATGATTTATCGTCAAATTTAGCTTTAGTAGTTTTGTTATGTATATAAACCGTAGAACCAAAAACCTTTAAATATTTTACTAGAGGCTTTTTACCGTGCCACATCTCGTATGGTGTTTTTGAAAGTTTCAGGGCCTTAGTCGGTGTTATGTTTATCAAGTAAACAGCAGTTAAAACTGCCTGACCCCAGAAAACTTTTTCTAATTGAGCACCGTTTAACATTGAACGAGCTTTTTCTGTAATGGTCCGCACCATACGTTCAGAAACACCATTCTGTTATGGGGTTCTCGGAACTGTCAAATGATAAGTGATACCTTTTTCAATGCAGTAGCTTTTCATTTCGGTAGATAGGTACTCTCCGCCGTTATCGGAATATAAATTAACTACCTTCAAATTGAATTTTGCTTCACTTTTTGCAACAAAATCTTTAAACGCAGCTAATACGTCAGATTTGTACGTTAGTAAGTATATAACACAATAATGAGTATACTGATCAATAAAAACCACGAAATAATTTTTATTATCTGTAGTCGTTGGAGTGATAGGGCCACAAACATCAGAATGCACAACAAATAATGGTCTGTTTATATGACTTTTGTCTTTAGCCTGACTAAACGGTAGTCGACTCTGTTTCCCTTTTATGCAAGCTTCACATAAATCATTATCTGGCATTACTGAATCAATTTGATTCATATCCTCGAATAATTTATTCTGTTTTATTTCTAAGAATTTCATTTTACTCAAGTGCCCTAAACGTTGATGCCACAATTTGTAGCTTTTCTTGTCACTAGCACATGCTTGGGAAACAGGGTGACACACGTTTACAGACGTAACAAAATCTATAGCAATCAAATTGTTAGCTGACTTACCTCGCATAACAGTTTTACCATTTTTGCATATTTGGGCTCCGTCCTGGTCAAAAATAACTGTATACCCGGCTCGCTGCATCTTTGAAACCGATAGAAGGTTGTATGGAACCTCACGGCAAAATAACACATCCTTCAGAATACCTGTAACTCCCATATTGCTTGTAACCTGCAAAATACCTTTTTTAGTAGCTGAAATAAATTCATTATTTTTAGCAACTGAAATTTTTAGTGGGGTAGATAAATTTTCATAATTTAGAAACAAATCTTCTCTGTTTATGATGTGGTCTGATGCACCCGAGTCCAATAGAAATGTAATTTTATTTCCTTGGTTATCTTCTTGGTAATCGCCGGTCATAAAAGCAAAACCTGAAAAATCATTCGATGTTGAAGGTTGATTTTCATTTATCTCAACTGCTTGTACTGTCCTTGTTCTTTCTTTGTTATCAAAATGCCTCTGATTGATTCTCTTGAAATAGTAACAATCATTTTTCTTATGTCCTTTTCGTCCACAATGGTAACATTTCATGAATTGTAAATTATTTTTCTTCTGCTTATTATTTTTATCTGACTGCTGAAAACTATCAAATTTTCTTTTCTTCCACGTATTATTCTTCGCTTCTACTTGTAACACTTTCGCGCTTGTATCACTAGATTCATTTTTCAACTTCACTTCATGATCTAATAATCGTGTTTTTACGAAAGCTAATGTCAAATTATCTTCCGATAATGTTTCAATTGCAGTAATGACTCCATCGTAAATTGAGGGTAGTGTGAGCAACAAATGTGCGACTTTGTCAGTTTCCTCTAACTTTGCACCAGCAGCAATCAGCTCAGTTATGAGGTCATCAAAAGTAGCAAAATATTTTATAAGCGGTACATCACCTAGTAGTTTTAACGCCAACAACTTTTTACGTAACGCCAACTGCGTAGCAATACTTTTTCGTTCGTACAGCGTATCTAAACTTCTTAAAATATCTTTTGCTGAACTACCGTCTTTCGCGAAACTGAGGTACGAATCGGATAGATATTCAATGATCACATTCTTGGCCATCCGATTGTTTTTCTCCCATGCTTCGTTGCGAAATAACGGATCATCGTCGATCACTTTAATGATGTCCAATTCACTCAACAAAGCACGTATACGAAATTTCCAGATACTGTACCTTTCGCCATCGAAGGGTTTGATATTTCGTTTTATCTTCGTATTTTCCATAACGAAAAATTACACGTAACTAATCTATTTTTAGATCGTCGAACCACGGTCACTAATTTTCACTCGCGTAATCTGGGCTCCATAACCTGTAGGTTATATGAGGTTCGATACGACATAAAACTATTATTTAAGGATTTCAATTAATATGGTATCACTATATTATCCTTATTATTCGATTTGGAAGCAATGCGACTGATTCCTAGCACAGAGGCGAAACGAGTGTATGAGAGAAAATCTAAGATGGCGGTTGACAGTTCAAATCAATTCATTTACTTTCAAGAGTAATTTTTGTACAAATGAACTAATAAATTCAACACTTTTTTCAAATTTCCATATAAGGAGCCTCTTATATTCTGTTATAGTAGGTAGGTATATAAATATCCTTGAACATTCCGCACAGTACTATCTAGCCCCAAACTAAGCAATGCTCGCAACACACAACACAAAAAAAAATTACACAAAAAAACACACACAACACAAAAAATACACACACAAAAAACAAAACACAAAAAAAAACAACACAAAAAAAACACATGACAAAAAAAAATTACATAAGTTATCTATAGATAACTTATATATAACTTATATAATTTTTATTTGTAATTTACAGAATACATATATTCTGTTTTATTAGCACTATACTACTTGGTGGTAGATTTCCTTAGCAAGAGGTCGTCTAGGTAGGTACCACCGCAGTACCAGATATTCTGCCGCCAAGCAGTAGTGTGCAAACATTACTGTGTTCCGGTTTGAAGGGTACTGCAGCTAGCGAAATTACAGGGCTGTTGAGACGAACCATCTAGTCTCAAAGTAATGAGTGAAGCAAAGCAGCGATGCCCTGAACGTTGTTTTGTTACTCAAAGTTCTGTGTATCGGTGCAATGGTCATGGCGTTATCTCTTAACATCAGGAGAGCGCCTCGATCATCTCATTACCTTTACATAAAAATAAAAAAAAACATGGAACAAGTTCTCACATTATACAACTTTTATTTTCACGAAAATTCAGGACTTACCTATGTAGAGGAAGTAAATTAAGAATTGAAGTATAGTTCAACATAATATATTCTGTCCAGAAAAGAACTATACAACAAAGAGGTGTGTGTAAAACGGCCAATAACATGTACCTATATATGTACCTACAACTGTGTAATTCCAGAGGTTTTTAAAAAAAAATTACCTAATCAGTCCCGTATTGTGACACGTTACTAAATTCTTAATATATTTACTAGACTACTGAACAAGGTGTATACACCGACCTGCAGTTGCGATGAACTAAATATATTTGGATTTAGTACGTTGTAGACTTATTTAATCCTCTGCCTTAGATGGAGCACGCATGCCTAGAATCCAATTCACTTGCGACTTAAAATCACATTTGTATAAATAGGGGGAAATTGTATCTACTATTATCTATTATGTCCAATCACGAGCTCTCGTTAGAGTGACATCTGGCCACGTCATAGGCCGGTCGTTAGCTCCCACTGCGCCATTCATCACAGGATCTTGCTCGCAGCACTCGCGACACTATTAAGACGTTTTCAGTGGAGCCCTATTCACCTAGTGAGTTATGGTGGGCGTCTACTAGTTAACTTAATGTTGGTTACCCACAATGAAAACTACGATTGCGGTTACTTGCGGTGTGGCCCGCACAATGACTCGTGAAAAATTACTCACCTTTTGAGTTCAAGGACTTTATTATACGAGTGATTGTTTGTTATACTATTTATTATACGTAAGTTTTTATTTAATTTATCAAATTGAATTATATTTGAGAAACATCCCATTACGATCAATCAAGAAATATTTGTATGTCAAAGTATAAAATTGTATAACATATATCCTGTTTTTTTTTAATTGTACGTACGTTAAAAATAATAACACTAAAACAAATCCGTGGCTTTCAACTACAAAAAATCCCGCCCGAACCGAACCACCAGGACATTGACGGCCAATGCCAACACCAAGTTTGTTACTTATTAAAGTAAACGTTATTAATGTAGGTAATCATTAAAAAAACAAATAATTCGCCTCATTTTAAAGTTACCTACAAAAGTTCCGGTGTTTGCATGGTAAGTTTTGTTGATATTTTTACTCGTATATACGTACAGTCCTACATACATACCTAGATACATATTTCCTAAGTGACTATTAGTTGACTATGACAGTTTCGTAAAATTGAATCTGGTCATCTTGCGACGGGCACCGCTAGCTGATTTGCAACACAGTTCAATCTTCTAAAGTCTATAAAATTCTTTTTATATTTTGAAGTTTTAACAACTGATTATTATTTTTCTAGAACTTATAGTACCTAATAATGTTACAACGTTTCCCGTCTGTTCTTAATCAGTAACGTGTTTTCTATTCTTGATCGCTTAGAAGTTATTGCTTTTAGTGATAAGGCCGGCTACTTGTGAAGCTCCTAGGATGTGTGCTCAGTGTGCAATTTAAAGAGTTTCTATTATCTTTTTATTTTTGTCCATATATCTAAACACCACGTCGTCGTCCAAGTTTGAAAAAACTTGGACTTGGTTTCACACGTGGTCACTGATGTAGGCCTGTGTTTGGACATTTCTGCGCCCCCTGCCGGTTCGCAAAACGATATTTTTTACACCCGCACAACTTGGTTTGTCAACTGGCACATTAGGCAAGGTGTTTTCAATCAGGGTGGTCTAATTTTTTGTCCTTGACTGTTAATTGCTGACAATTGTGATCACCAACCATTTGGGTGAAGAGAGATGTTTCCTCGGACCAGATGTGTTAATAATGTTGACTGCAATGTTTTTTTTATGACAGTTTCTATAACTATTTTTTTCTTTTCTTTGCACGTCAGCTTCATCAGTCAGTTTTTTCTGTTTATATGTAGGTATCTTTTGTTGTTCATAAGCATTTATAAGTGTGGCAAATATTACGTCTATGGCAAAGTCTATATATGGACTATTGTACATAATTGTGTGTATTTTTTTTTTAATCGTTATTAACTATGCTAAATTGTTACACGATTTCTTAAATAAGAGTTTAATGTTTTCTGGGTTTATGCATGTAGGTATATATGTATGTATATTAATGTTATTATTTCACTATACTTTTGAAATTTAAATGACTGAACAGATTTAGATGTATCGTTAAAATTCTAACATCATTCTGAGTGATACTGGCTATTACTGGCTTTTTGGCTTTGCCCCGTTGGCTCATTGATAGTATATCTGCCTTGAGAGCTGTAGGGCGTGGGTTCGATTCCCACTCAGGGCAAACATTTTGTGAATAAACAAATGTTTGTTCTGTGTCTGGGTGTTCTGTATGTATTATAAGTATGTATTTACAAAAAAAAAGTATTTATGTAGTCTATCAGTTATCTGACTTCCATCACACAAGTTCTGCTTAGTTTGGGGCCAGATGGCGCTGTGATATTTATTTTTTTATTAAATTTTTTAATTAAAAAAAATAAGTAGTCATTCGTGTTTTTTTAATTTACTTAAATAAGCTCGTTTCATTTAAGTATTGTTTTCTCTAGTAGTTTTTAACATCTTTAGCTTGTTAAGAAATGGACAAATGGTGTGAGCTACTTTTTTTATTTAACTTTCTTTTTATTTCTTTGCACCTATTTTGTTTTTTCTTTGATTCAACTTCATGTAGGTACATTGTGTGGTACATTTATTTGAGAGTGAAATTTATTTTTCTAAGAAACTGACTATCATTACATTTTCTCCCTAACTTGGTATCAGTAACATTAGGAAAAAAATAACAGTAAACAAGCGTCTACGTATGCATCACGAATAGAAAAATAATATATTTCTGCAATAATAAAATAGAAAAATAAAGTAGAAGTTTGTGAGCCTGCGAAAAAGACCAAGTTCGTAATTGAGAACTTTTTTAAACGGAATAGAGTATTTTTTTGTTATAAGTATCATACGAAAGACCCGCTTCCATTAACTCAGTAGCTCAAAGTACTCTTGTAGATAACCGGGCCATATGCAGTTTTTATTCTTCTATTTCTGGTGCATGTTGCATCAAGGGTGATGGTCTCGGCGCCTGCGCAAGAGATTAACCATTCGTGCTTGCCATTGATAATAATACGAGCGTCAAGTAGCCTGTACCATCGGCGTCTTTTAAAACCAGGCGCCAGTCATCTGATATCTATCTACGGCAAGCACCTACTTGAGAACTACTCACAAACACTACTAAACTTACTCTATAGAAACTGAGATAGATGTCACTTTTTTTTTTTGTTATGTAAAAGAAATGAGACGAACTATGCGCTCTCCCGATGGTAAGAGATAACGCATGCCCATGAACATTGTAGTGATACACTGAACTTTAGCAAAACAAAGTCCGGGGCATCGCTGTTTTGGCGCTTACTACTTTGAGACTTTCGATGTTAGTCTCAACAGCCCTGTAATTTCGCTAGCTGCAGTATCCTTCGAACCAGAACACAGTAATGTTTAGACACTACTGCTTACTACTGAATATCTGGTACTGCGGTGGTGCCTACCTAGACGACTTCCGAAGGAACACTCACTGCGGACAAGTAAATTGCAGGATTATCTGGCAAAATGTCAGGATTCGGGAAATGTACATTTTTAGCTATTGTCTAATTATGTTAACATCTTTATGATGATTTACCTAACATTTTCTTAAAAACTATTACTATTCGAGTCAAGGTCAAGCTATTGTTTCCATAATATGTTCTGATTTAAACACTATCTTCCGTTTTCTTTAACTGTATTTACGTTTAAAATAATATTATGAGTTCGACACCACGAAAAAACGGTAATACACAAATAAATACGTGGTTTTCAATTACAAAAAATATTACTTGGATGCCATTGGTTTAGCTACAACTGTGGAAAGATATACTCCCTGTGTGCACAACCAAAATCGTAAAAAAAAACAAATTTATCTACGCATTGGCAAAGGTAAATGTTTTTTTTTTCTAATAGAACAGATTCCTAATAGATATGAACACTTTCTATTAAGTCAGTTTTTTTTTTCTTCACAATGTTTTCGTTTTTGTTTTCCTTGTTGTTTTCTGTAGAACCCTAAAACGCACGACGATATTTTACAATTAGTTTCTTTTTGCAAAAGATTTAATAGTTTTACTTTATTTACCGGGAGCAGCAATTGTGATGGATTATGGAAGATGAAGGAATATTGGATGCAGCTCGATTATGTTTGAACGCAATTTAAGCACCTGTTAGTTCTTTGTTCTTTCCGCTCTCTGATACCATCAGCAAAACAAAAGTATATAAAAATATACACTCATACCTTTACAAAGCATGTACCCGTTAGTCTCAAAAAAAAAGATGAAATTAAAACGTCTACCTTGATTTAATATAACTTATTTATAATTAGTTATTCTAGAAATTTTAATTAATGTTCACCTTACACTTAACGCGACCGCATTTACTTAGCGTCAAAAACCGCAACGAAGTGTGTCTTTCGATTGTTTGGAACGCTATTTTATTAGCGTTTCATATATATTGTACAACTCAAATTTCAAAATGAGTTACAATTCCGTGTTTTTTTTAAATCAAAATACAGCACCATCTAGCCCCAAACTAAGTAAAGCTTGTACCATAGGAATCAGAAAACTGATAGAATACTTTTAAACTTTTTTTTGTAACTACTTACATATAATACGTATCAAACACCCAGACATAGAACAAACATTCATCTTCGTCACACAAATATTTTTCTTGGGTGGTAATCGAACCCATGCCTTAGCTCTTAAAGCAGATACACTACCAAATTAGCTAACAGGGTTGTTGATAGTATATTATTATGATACAGGCCGACGTAGCAACAACAGCGATTAGTATATACCTACAGCTACACATAATATAAATCATACATAATTACCTTATCAATAAAAAAACAGAACAGATACTTGTATACTACAGCACAAGATTTTACAAACGTGGTACCGGAAATGTAGATAGATTAGTGAGAACAAAGTTACATTAGCAGAACAGCACAGCACAGAATAAAATATTGTATGTCCACGAGAACAAAACTATTTTGTAGTGCTTACTGCAAATTGTTGATAAATACATATAATAGCTAAGTAATAAGTACTCATGACAGGCAAAATATAAATGGATTCTGTTATGCCCTTGCTGACGGTACAAAATCGAATGTGTGTTGAATTGGAGCCAGTTTTTTGCAAATTCGGCCGAGGTTCGATCGGTATCGCCTATTAACCGTGCGTATCATAAACCGAAACGATATCATTTTATTACTGAAATACTCGCATGCAACACGGAACCAAGAAAACATTTTTCAAGTTACGCTCACAATATTATTATGCTGGTTCTACAGATCAGAGAAACAAAGGCTTGTGTTCAGTAAAGAAACAAACGATGCGTTGTAATGAGTTTGTAAATGAATCACAGTTGTTATTTCTGTAAAAAACAGAATTAAATAATATAGCTACCTGCATGAAGACAGATTTTTGAGTGAAACTTCTTTCATACGAATACTAAAATTCTTAATTTAAACGTAAAGCTCTTTTTTTTCTGTGTACTTTATATTTTTCTTTTCTCTCATATAACTAAAACAATTCTTACAACTCTTTGCTACGTGTCGCGTCATTGAAATTTCACTTTCAATTCTCATTCAATTATTATTTATTTATCGAATCGCAAGTTTTACTCTAAAGATAGTTTAGTAATTTTTAAGGGCTTTAGTAGTCAGTTGCTTTGTATAACTTTGACAGTTCTATCTGTACAAATCTTATAGGTACCTTCACCATAGGTACTTAAATGTTATAAAAATATTGTACTGTTTCTTTTGGCATTTACAATTTCACAATTCTAATCCGCACAGTCAAAGAATGGAACAAGCAGTTTTTCTGGGGGTTTACAAAGTCAAAGTAAAGAAAACTGAAGTGTAATCTTGACAAATTTTGTCTAATTCAAGGAGAGGAAACACTGTTCTTTCTATTTTCTGAGGAAATACTTAACTTGTACTAAATACGGACGTTATGTCATATTTTTATCAATCAAGTATTGTAATGTTGGTGCATAAAGTGGTCCGCATGCAATGGAAGCTAATTACCTTCTTTTACGGGACGGTGTTGATCATGCAAGGTTTTTGCTCGGAGAAGGCGGCGGCAGTCGCCTTGTATCGGGTAAATGGTGCGGCTAAACGTTTGGCCACTCTTTTGGCGAGTGGCAGATTGGCGACTCCCAGCTATTTGACAGCCCCGTTTGCTCATTGGTAGTATATCTGCCTTAAGAGCTGTAGGGCGTAGGTTCGATTCCCACTCAGGGCAAACATTTTGTGGTATAAACAAATGTTTGTTCTGTGTCTGGGCGTTCTGTGTGTATTATAAGTATGTATTTACAAAAAAAAGTGTTTATATAATCTATCAGCTATCTGACTTCCATCACACAAGCTCTGCTTAGTTTGGGATCAGATGGCGCTGTGTGTATAATCCTACGATATTTGTTTATTTAGCTATGGCGGTGCTGTGCAACTGGTATCTCGGCATTCTGTACCTACTATGGTGGACTGGAAGGAATCTCAATACCTACTGACACGTCGTAAGACACAGTACTGACACAGCTAAAAAAACCTTGGTACGTTATACTAAGTCGGTTAACTCACATCTTAGCCGTTAGTAAATGTATAAAAATTTACGTATAACAAGCTTAATTAAGAAAATTAAAAGGATGCCCAATCTAATTTTAATTTATAGTCAGTGTCACTCGGATAATGTGAGGATTCTAATAATACCCCCCCAATACATCCGAATCTGTTTAAACATTTAAAAGTTATGGTGGAGTAAATAAACTCACACACATAAACATATAAACATATACTCTGAACACATTACACTTTTTTTGGGCAATCTTCAAAAGTAGTTTCCGTTTAAACACTGCCCTAGAGTACATTGACCCTTGATCAATGCATGAAACTGATTTTAGTTTTGCGATTTCTAAATTGCCCATAGTAAAAGTTGTTCGAGTTCAATGGCCCATTTTTCAATTGTGTAATGTAGGTACTTGTTTACCCATTTCTCTGTTGTTTTGAATCATTCATCATAATCGCTTGGTTTAGAGCCATACTGTAAGTTCGCTAAATATATTGCGTGAGAGAGCCTGTAGAGCCGCTTATATGATATGACGACGATGTCACATTATATAATTGATTGAATTAACCGCTCCCGGCGCCCATTACGAGAACGTTAACATGTTACCTCTAGGCGACGTTCATGCAAATTTATTATTACACTAATTAATAATCCCTTTCAGATCAAACCAAAGGTTCAGATGGATTTTTAATACATCTGAAACATCCGTTCATAAAAGCCGTCAAAACCTTGAACATCGACGCAAAGTTCTCTGTCTGTTTTCAACTACTCTTTGGAGAGTGCGCTTCAGATTTGCATGACATAATTCCACCCTACCTATTCTACTATCGGCCGGAGCTCTAAAAAGCAACACTACTTTCTTGTTGATATTCCAAAAAGCCAAACTAAGTGGTTTGATTTAACCTTCTTCGTACGAACCGCTAACCATTAGTACCTATTTACTGCCTGAGTTTGTATTTCCCAATAGATAAAATAAAATAATAAAATAAATATCGTAAAACATTACACACAGCGCCATCTGACCCTAAACTAAGCAAAGCTTGTAGGTACTATGGAAGTCAGATAACTGATAAAATACTAAAATACGTTTTTTTTAAATACATAGGTACTTACAATAAATACAGAACACCCAGACACAGAACAAACATTTGTTTATACCACAAAGTTGGGAAATTCCCTGGGTGGGAATCGAACCCACGCCCTTCAGCTCTTGAAGCAGGCATTCTACCGATGAACCAACAGATACAATCTGGATTTACCTTCAAGCCGCGAGTGAATCGGTTCTTTTCTAAGTAAGCATTCTTAATCGTAGACCGCATCTTTGCTTAACATCAGTCATGATGGCGGTCAAACACAAGCCTACATCTTATAAAAAAAAGGTTTAACAAAAATTTAGGCATAAATTGGAGTAATGCTCTGTTCTTACATAGAATAAATTAATATTTCGCTATGGTTTCAGTAATCGTTTCAAACGTTTTATGATCGAATCAAGAGCATAAACTAAAAGACTTCCTACATTAGGTTTAGATACGAAGAAATCGTAAATTATTGTTTGTTTTTTCAGTGCCTACCTACTTACACCCCAGAAAATGTAAAGAATTATAGTGTGCCCTATATGAAATTATAATGGTAGGGAGTTAAACTCCCTTTAAATGCCTGGCGCGACGTAAAGCAATCGATATTCGAGAAGACCTATAAAGAATATCGAGAGGTCGTATAATGTCATTGTCATGTCATTTGACATCAGCGAAGTATTGTGAGATCGAGATCGGTAAATAATTTGAAGAAGAAAGTAAATTTATAAAAAAAGTTTGGTATAAGTTTTTACGCATGTTCTCAGTGTTCATATTTATTGTGGCACGCATAGTCGCATAAGAGAAATTGAATTGGATTGAATAAACTAATGAGGGATAAAAAGAAATTGAAATAAGTCCCTTATTTCAATTTCTTTTTATCCCTCATTAGTATCCGTTAAATTAATACACATTGGAAAATGAAAGGAAATGAACCTAGGCGTAGATAATTTACTAGAAGAATGGTTGGCACCGTGCAGCAGACTAATGGCCATTGGCGCTTATTGATTGAAGCTGCAGGCCAACAGTAAAACGCACCGGTGGTCGTAAACTGGCACTCGAGCCGTCGCTACTGGCGCCCGCGCATCGATCAAAGAGCCTAGCCGACAAAGACGCCGCTGCCCGCCTTCCTCCCGCCCTGTCAACGCGGTCACGGCCCATACTTAATGTTCGCCCACGGCTAAAATTACGATCGATGAATGTTATCGACAATTGAATATTAATATTGTACTTTCCATAATATTAATACGAAAACATAACATGCGAAATCTCGCAAATCGAGGACAGCGAAACATAAAATACGCAGTAAGTGCGCCGAAGTAATTCTAATCCGGCTGGAACGAGCCCAAAAACTGCGGGCGTCTCGAGATGAAGTCGCCGTTTTAATTGGTCGTATTAAGGCTGAGCCTCTTATTAATAGGTTGATTACTTGCGGGCCGCCGGCGGCGGCTGCGACGCGCCCGCCGGACTGCGCGGGCCGGATCAGCAGTTCCCGTCTCAAGTTATGCAACGAGGCTAAGAAAATCTCTGTGACTGTAGAGTTTCCAGTGCATACGCTACAAGCAAAGCCGTGGTAAATAATAAAAAGCCGGTAGCTTTCTTGGAACGGGGATTATCTCGCTTCGAAATAAAATAAAGGAACTGAAATGTGCGGTCCAAATCGTGGCATTTAAATACTTCCGAGATATTTCCACACAAGAGGTATGGTAATGCGAGTGTTGCGAATGAATCAGTTTCACTTTGCGCTGTACTTCAGCGCTGGAAGTTAATAACCTGGAGTTGAAAATATCAATATCGTCTGGAAATACATGCGGTATCTGCGCGGCTCCTATAAATCTGCGAGGTGTCGGCCGCTATCGGCCGCGCACTCTCCGCCTGATGTTTTGTATCATCTGCAAAGCAGCTAATGAACTACTTCAGCCGAAAACAACAACTGCACTGATTTAATATGAATACATCATACATAATCAAGCATTCACATTGATAATCACGAATCACGAATTCAAATTTATAAATGTCGCGAATTTGAGGTTTAAAAAAATTGGTACTAATATAACCATAAAGCAATTTAATTCAATTAAATGTATACAATCCTTTGAAGAGTGTTTTATTATAACACAATATTGATTCAGCTGCATTAATCAAATTATCGATTTCGGTTCGACGTAAGCTCCGGTAGCACGTGGTGTTTGACTCAGCGAGGTAAGTGCTGCCCGCAATTAAGATTGCGCCGATGAAGACACACGCTGAAGTGTTTTCTAATTACGTACGCTATCAATCTCAGGCTGGAGCGCACCAGAACACCGCCAATCAAGTAATTGCATCGCGTGCATCAGCTTTTCGGCCCTCGATAATAATAGGCATTTTATTGCCCGTAATGGAGTCTCTAGGGCCGCCCGGTTAATGCTTGGCGTTTGGTACCGACATCGCTGCTTTTAATTTGGATTAATTTATGCAAGGAAGACGCTCGAAACGGACTCTGGTCGAACATTGTTTTCGTAATCAATTAGGACGACGGTTGTTTGACTGTTGATATTGTACGTTAATGTAAATTCGATATCGTTAAGTGCTGACTATCACGTTGATTGATTCTAGCGGCACGCAACATTATATCGTAAAGATT
Source organism: Biston betularia (assembly GCA_905404145.2). Taxonomy (NCBI): domain Eukaryota; kingdom Metazoa; phylum Arthropoda; class Insecta; order Lepidoptera; family Geometridae; genus Biston; species Biston betularia. Next base: position 5,644,795 of record FR989863.1, read on the forward strand.
CGTGGATGCATGTAGTACGAGTGGGTACATATGGGGCGTTTGATGCTATTAGTCATCTTCTAATCCGAGGTATTTCTCCGCGTCAGCTAGTTTCTTTGACGTGGCATAACGAAACAGATTTCAATTTGTGGCACGGTATGCCGTCAGTGGATGACCCGCATAAAGGAGGTGATGCTAATCGGACAGGTGAGCCGACATGGGCTCGCATACCGAAGCCGGCGAGGACGTTCTGAACAAACCTTGTGTTGTGATCGATCGATGTTTTTACTTCTCGCCTCTTAAACTAGTTTCCATATTTAGAATACTTTTGGGCAACGAAATATGATGGATCATCAGCTCGTATGGTTAATTTTTTATCCCAGAACATTTGCTTGCGCAATTTCAAAGCTGCGATTGTAGATAGAACATAGACCGCTCTAGATTGTTGTTATTACAAAAAAGTAACAATGCGAACTGTACTCATAAATCTACATTCATTAGAGGTCGCCTATGTAGGCTCCGTAACCTATTGCAAAGTTACGCTTTATCAAAATATCAACTGAGATCACAATCGAGTGTTTGTAATCTCATAGATATAAAATTGGTTTCTTAGCAATTATAGTTCACGGTTGTTAAAAGTGTCTCGATGGGAGAATGGACGAGAAGCTAGTTCAAGTTCAACAAACGAGAATCAATTGTTAGAGACCAGATCACCTATCACCGTGCAACGCGTTCGTAAATCATGATCAGCCGATGATCGGACCTGATGCGACGTCAGATTAGAGCGCTTCTAGCTTTTTGTTTGTAATTTGTGTTCGCCGCCGGGATGGCTGGATGACTTGCGTGCGAGGCCGCGAGCAGCAGCGCTGAAAGAAACCTCTCATGCTGGCATTCGGTTAGTTAGCTCACTCTGTAATTTATCAGTTGTTATTGTCTTGCCGTCATTCGCTGGACTGTGAGATATGTGAGTTGAAAATTCCATGACTTTTATTTGTAGTTTGTTTTGAAAGGTTCCGTAACAAACATCCTCAGGGATAAGTTGGGGATTGCCGAGCCCGGTGCCGAAGCCGCAATTACTGGCGGCTTTGCGTCGGTAGCGAGACCGCTTCCGACTTGAACTACTAATCGCAAGGGTCATGAGGACACCCCTAATCTGCGCTCAAATGATACGTGACTTCGTTTAATTATGTGCAGTTGGCCCTGTTTCAGATTTGTTCATCATTCTCTCGTCATGGTTCGTAAGCTATCTGTTTACTGATTTTGGTACTCCGTAAGATCGACGATGCTGTCGATTATAATGTAAAAACAAAAAAGTGTTTTACTGAGAATTTATCAACAAATATATAGATATCTGCCTACTTATATTTAAAAAACGTCAAAGTTACCTACTTACCTATTACGTATTTAATTTACAGCTATCTAAATAACTAGATATTTTGTACATAAAAATCAATTGTCACATATGTGTATGAGAAAGCATCACTTGATAAATAAATAACGTAGGACATTTCACTCAGCGCCATCTAGCACTAAACCAAGCAAATTACCTAATATGGGAACCAGATAACTATAGAATACTTAAGTACTTTTTTACATACATAGAGAACAAACCAACAAACAATTACTTTCACATAAATGTTTCTCCAGGAAGGAATCGTACCCATGCCTTATAAACTCTTGAAGCAGATATTCTATCAAATGAGCTAACAGAAAAGTCAATCTGATTTACGTTTTGTTGTATTTGAAATTGTCAACAAGTTTTGTTTTTTTTTTTAATTTGTATATTTGTATGCATAGTAGCCAAAATAAAGTGTACACATGCAATTCCGGGACGAGTCGAGTCGAGAATAGAAAATAAATCAGAAAATAAGCTACGCCCCGCTGTGTTAATCCTGGACATAAGCTAGCCCCGTTTCAAACTTCATCCAAATTCTGTCCAGCCGTTATATCCTATTGAAGTTACGAACATTCATACAAACTTTAGCCTTTACCTATATAGTATATGTATGTACAGGTACTCACAAAAACGTATCTAAAAGAGGAAAAATGTTAGCGGCATAATGTCAATTTTGAGTTTCAAATTTCAATATCCGTGTTAAATGAGATAATAGTATCAATATCCGAGCGGCAACAAAAGTCGGCTGAACCAAACGCAATGGAACACAAAAACCGCCGTATAATCGGCTAAGGGCGGTAATCCGTCATAAGCGCGATATGACAACCATACAATGTCACAAAGGACGTTATATGGATCACGGACCACCACAATAGTTTGCGGTTACTTGTGTATGTTTAGCTGTAGGGCATGGGTTCTATTCCCGTCCAGGAAAAACATTTTGTAGTATAAACAAATGTTTGTTCTGTGTCTGAGTGTTATGTACGTATTATAAGTACCTACGCATTTATAAACAAAAAAATATCGGTTATCTGACTTCCATAGTACAAGCTTTGCTTAGTTTGGGGCTTAGATGGCGCTATGTGTAGTGCCCTACGATATTTAATTAACAATTTTCAGTTACTTTAATACATAGGTATCTATATCAGTAAAAATGTATTTTTATGTTTATCTAGGTATCTGGTTATTTACATATTAAACAATCATAAAGTTACTCTTACGTTTATATCCTTGTGCGCAAATTCTAATGGTAAGTGATATTAATTTCCATCTCTCATCATTATCTAACGCTGTTTTCTCCGCTCCACTGGCATCAAACTTAACCCAACCTAAAATAAGAAGGAACATCTATCTTCAAATTTGATCAATTCAGGCAATATCATGGCAGTGACTTCTGATCAACTTTTTCTGTCAGCCGTCAATCCAATTTATCGAGTATCTATCAAATCCGTACCTCCAGCTGCCACCGTATGGCGATTGTATTTTAATTGAATAATACGAGAAATATAATAAAATCAGTGGTTTTCTTGAAATGAGATAAGTCTCGATCTGGCGGAGTAACACGAAGTTGCCTTAAGCCAGGCCAGCTTAAGGGTACATAATGTTGAAGTCTACTTATACCAAAATTTAAGGTATTTTAAATTTTTAAAGCGAAATAATTATACTCAATTATGGTTTTAGCTGCGAAATGAATAAATATTTACAATGAGTACAACAAGACAAGTGAATAAATACGTTGACATTGAGTGATACTAGATTGTAAAACTGTAACTAAGTCATTTATTGTTACAAATCGTTAGTGAGTACGCCGCTTTATTGAATGAACCATATATTAGTCATAGTCATAGTTCTTTGTTGATAACATCAGTTACAAATCAATTAAATAATTTAAAAAAAAATTAAATTAAACTTAATAAATTAAATTTTATTATTCTAAAAATATCAAAAAAAAATTAATTGGATTACAATTAAAAATTAAGTCTAATTATAAAAATATAATTCATTTAAATTAAAAACAAAATAATGACCAGACTTGACTTTGACTTACATTGTGTGACTGAAACTTATTTTACTAGTTTTATCTTTAAATACTTAACACTGGCTAATATAAAAAGTGCGATACCAAAACCAAAGAAGAAGAAACGCATCTTTCATTTTTCTTGACAGTTCGAACTGTCAACTGTGCGGTGTGCGGTTTGTGACCGATGAACAAGTTGACTTTACAAAGTGTAAGTTTGTTTTGAATTTTGTTGCATTCATGAAGCATAACTGATAATAATTACTAACTAATACAGGTGATCAATATAGAGTGACGTATGTGTACCCGGAGGTTCGAATAAACAGCATTTTTGACATTAATTCGTTCAGACCTCAGATCCGTTGATAAGCTTGTTTTTGTAATTTGCCCTTTCGGGCAGGCTAAAGCTATAGAGCCATACTGCCTTGTCTTAAGTGTTATTTCTGCTGTATCTTAGCTATAGTTATCGTCAAAGTCGTCTTTGTCAAGTCCAGTTCGTGTCAGTTAATTCCAGTCATGCTTTAGTAAAGTAGTGGCAACTTTACTACAAAGCTTCGATGGAGTTTTGGAAGCAACACGAAAACTCATGTTTCACCACATTATATCATTTTCCCACACTCGCGCTTGTAATTCGGCACTTTATGAATAAAACACCACCATTTTTATGCATAAACACTCGACAAAACACTAGTTTTGGAAAAAAATACAACGGAGCGACACGACTCTTTCCGCGTTCCCGCCAAAACTCCTTGATAAGCTTGATTGTTTGTTTATAATTTTTGAACTTCGATCATATTACACTAATCGAAGTTTAAATTGTGAAATAACGTCCAAAATAGATTTTAGTGTGTTGTTGATAGGTACATCTAAGATTTGGAGTTTAACTTTTTAATTTACTTAATATTCGGTTGTATCTATTATTCTTTTTCTTATTTAAAATAAAGTAAATTTAAATAGTAGGTACCTGCATAAAAAAATATCAAAAAAGTTTGACATATTATGTTAAATTTCATGATATTATTTATTTTTTTTATGGGAATGTGCTGAATTGTTAAACTTTTTTAATAATAAAATGATCGGTAAGTAACACATTTCAACGAATTGAGAACGTCCTTTTCAGTTGTTTCGTCGGTCAAAAATTCTGTCAGTGATTAATCTACTAATGCGTGACCTCCCTCTATTTAAGCGAACACGCAAACACTACTTAAAAAGTTTACACTACTGTGTAATTGTTGTAATGTTTGTCTGTAGCGGAATACAAAAAAAAGATTTTTTTTTTTCGTTGCAAAGTTTTGTAGCGATGATAGCTCAGTCGCAAGCGACTTCGACCGCACGCCTAGTTCAAATCCTAACAATAGGCATAAACTGCTGGTGAAGTAAAATATCGTGAGAAAACCATAGGAACCGTGAGGTTGTAGGAAAATTACTCAGCTGGCTTCAAGTTGAAACACTAAGCAATTTACGGTGTGTTACGGCAGCCACTTGAGAGCCAGTTCCAATCCAGACTAGATGGGTTTACCATCTACAACATTACTGTCACTTAAAATCAAGTAAGCTGTGGTCAAAATATTTAACCTGTCAAACATTAAAAATATATTCACAGAACATTGCACTAAAATCACACTACAGCTAATTTCTTTTGGGCTGAGCTGTCAGGCATGTTTCCACTTTTTTCTGTTTTGGACACGGTTAATTCTATTGTTGAAAGTAACCGTCACTCAAACGTCAACAAACAGTCAAAACATCAAAAAGCTCATGAAAAAAATCTTTTCTGATTTCCCATGGCATCGGCACTTTTTTCCTGTTTTGGTAATGCGACAAATGGACAATAAACATTTTGTAACAATAGAGCCTAGTCAATTTGCTACAAAAAAAAGTATTATATCCATAGATATTTGAACAAAAAGCTCAGAAACAATTTATTCGCGGTGGCTTCGAGTCTTATGTAGGTAACAGTTTCGTATTCAAGCCACTGTTGTATCCACGATTTCATCAACCAAGTGTTTATTAAAATCGACCGAAATCATTTCTTTAATATCCCCGTAAATTACAGAGTAGGTATCATAGATAGCTTCTGTCTAAACAACACAACAAAAGAATAGAAAACAATTCGGGTGTTGTGTTGAGTGCGTGCGGTAAAGCCAGATGTGCGTGCGCAGTGTTGGGGCGCTGGGGTCTTATTTTTCAATCAAACGCCTGAGTTTTCGTATACGAATATAATCGTCTGACCATACAATATGATTCGAAAGTATATTCGTATGACAATTTTGTATTCATGCAAAAGCACAAAGACGTACAAAACGCTCTCCGTAACCCGGAACTTTGAGTTATAAAACAAAAACCAGAACATCACTGCTGCGCTTTGAGATATTCGATGGTGAGTCACAATACGCAAAACGCAACACGCTGCAGTACCTTTCAACTGGAATACAGTATAATGATAGATAGATAGAAACTCTTTATTGTGTACACAAGAACTCTTAAAATCAGAAAAATAAGAGATATAACACAAACAAGAAACTTAAGACCTTGTGCTACAATTGTGTACTTTTTTAAGCAGATTATCGTTTAACGGCTTAATATCTGACATTTTCGTAGTACCTACCTAGATGACTAAGAATGATTTCTACTACCTAGTATTAATAAACTGAGACGTATGATTCCAAAATAGGGACCCTGATGTCGTACGTGCGGAGACGAGAGCCGTTCGGCGGTCGGCGGTCGCTGGCGGGCGGCATTCGGCAAATTATAGACAAATCTGAGAAAGGTATTATTTTTTCAACGCGCTCGGGTGAGAAATGCGTGATTGGGGGGCGGCACGAGATTACAGGCCGCGGACGACACGCCACCGACACAGATCTCTCTCACTCACTTAAAATCATTATTTAGCTATAATAAAGTGTTAGAATAATTATTATTGCTGCCACCCATAAAGATAGAAATATGCAGTTAGGAAGGTTTAAAACGGATTTGTGGGCAATTTGTGACCCTTAGGCGATTTTACGTAAGCTCTAAGATTAAAGTTTTAAAGGTATCTTGAGCGCTAACTTCTATATGTCAAGTACATATTACGTTTTAAATACTGCCTCAATAGATTTACTATCAAAAGGTCGCTCGCTAATCAATACAGAACACGTTTCTGATACGGATCCTATTAACTTTTTTAGCTTCTGCTCGAACGAGTGTTTAAGCTAAATTACCCGCTCGAACCCAATTTAGGACTATGTCGGCGATAATAAAGTCCATAATAAAACCTGATTAGGTAGACGCCAATTTTGACACGTCGAATATCGCGTTAACTGTCATTAGCAATTTTATGCAAATCCTAATTTGGATCACAGGTTTAAAATGGGTAAATTAGGGAGGAAATTATAGGGCTCTCGCGCCGAAGGAACGCTTATGATGCGTAGCCACGGGCCGCGCCGCTTCGCGCTCGCCTCTCGGCCTCGTCGACATTAGAACATAAAAGATCACATATTACACTTGGAAATTATTATAAACACGCGTACGAATATCAAAAGAGCAATAAAAATTAATCATTTCTACCTAAAATATGAAAAAATACGCAAGTTTTTTTTTCGGGAGAATAACCAAAAGTTATTTTGTTTTTCTATCTGAGAACCGCAAGAATTTACTAATAAATTAATATGTGTGTTTGTGCCGTCGAGAGCGGCGCGGCTCTGCAGAAGTCTGATTACAAGGCGGCCAGTAATATGGCGTCGTCCCACCCTATACTCAACTTAATGCTCTCGCAATTTCACTCGAAATAATGAACGCAATAAAAAAATGTTTCGGCGTGTTGCCAGATGTATAGGTATCGACGTATCATGGTACCTTGAAATCTAAGATGAAGAATTTCTAAGCTAACGTTATTTTCTAAGCAAAAGTAGTGAGACGAGAGGCGCTCTCCGCTGATTCTCTCGTAAAAATACCGTGTGTTTATGACCATTCCGGTGATACCCCGAACTCAAAGTCCAGCGCAGGCGAATGGCTCACGATAGATCTGTAATTTTGCTAGTTGTACCCTCTAAACCGGAACATAGTAATGTTAACACCTAGTAAAACCTACTACTGCATGTTTAGTAAGTAGATAATTAGTTATAACATATTCAACAATTTTATTTCTACCAGATTACCAGTGCAAGAATTTATATTATATAATACATATGGTATACAAAACTATGCGTTTCATTCTGGATTGGTTCAACTCTTATAAACTGTCCAACTGTTGTGCACGGGCTTCTTGTCATTGAGAAAAACTCTCTCAGACATGTTTGTTTAAACACACATAAACTGCCTGATTTTAAAGTGAAACTTCTTTCATACGAAAAGTAATATTCTAAATTTAAAACTATATTACTGTTTCTCTTTCTTTCTACGTTTTATCGTTCTCTTTTATGAAACAAAAAGCCTAACGTGCGCGTCCTTGAAGTTTCAATGTCGTCCAATTGTTTATCGAATCGCCGCGGTAGAAGAAGAGAATATAGAGATGTGTGCCGTGGGATTTGGATAGATAGGTTTAAGATAAGATAGATTGATAGGTTTTCAATATGAAAGTACTGGTACCTTTTGATTATCTTCAAATATCAATATAGAACAACGGCCGTAATTTAAAGTCGCATTAACCGTATAAATTCACTATAGCTAACTATAATTAAATATTTACCATAATAATATTTACCTTAAATATATAATATTAATAAAACATGTATAATACAAGTACTAGTAAAGTATAATGACAACAAAGCATGTCCTAGTTGGCTGGCAGTGGGTCGGTTAGGCGAGATAGCGCGTCCCCCGGGAGCCCATCAGATAGCGCTGGAATATGACGACAGTTCGCGGCCTCCCACCCGGGACGACCGACAGATAAACAACAACATATTAGCAATATATTTCGTGTGTACATGGCATTTTACCTGTCCAGAGCCTAATACCCAATCTAATTTTGGCAATTTTGGCAGGAGCGCCGACTAATGACGTCACCGCTATACCTATATTATTTTTACTTAGTGGTAAATCTCCATTGCGAAAATTGCAAACCTAATTGACTCTGAAGTTCTAAAAAATAAAAAGACTTACCTAGACATAGACATAGATATACTTTACTTGTAACATAAAACATATTTCAATACAATTACCAATACATACAAAAAGAAATAACAAACATAAAAAAATCTTATACAGATACCTATTGCTATAACGCCGGCATGTTTACACAGTGTGATCTCTTAGCTATTTGCGTGAAACGCATTTTTAGTTTCATCTAAACTAGAAAGTTCCTGTTCTAGAGAGTTTCTGTTGTTTCTTATCTATTTTAGTTTCTCTTCTATCTATTTTGTTATTTTATTTATTTTATTTATTTATTTATCTTTTATTTAAATTTCTGCCTAGTCAATTATTCTAAATTTCGTTTAGGTATATTTTTTTGATCGCGAATAGTATGTCTAAGATTAATTTTAATATTTTTTATGATAATGCCAATATTATATTAAAATAGATAATAACGCAAACTAAAATAGGTAAACGTTGAAGAGTCAAACAAAGTCAGGTAATTTCAAGGTCAATTCATAGAATAAACAAAAGTGTATAATGCGGTAATTTGGAATGTCGAGTTGGAATATAATGATTAACTGCTAAAAAAAAATTTACATAAAATCCTAAAAAAGTTTTCATCCAATAGTAGTTAATATACCTACACATTTCAAATAAATATTATAGACATTTTAATTCGGTAATTTTAAAAAAACATAAATAAATCAATATCGTAGGACATTACACACAGCGCCAACAACATAAGTTACTTACTCCTTGGTTCTAGCCAAGAAGTTTGTCTATAAATATGGTTCCACAGTTCAGAAAACTGATGATAACAAAATCGGAGGACAGCTTGGTGTTTCGGCTACACATCTATCAAAAATCTACATAAAAAATTTAATTACACAACTCGATAGCTAAAGGACCAAAGATATCGTTACGTTGAGTGAGGACTTGAGACATAGACATCCGAAGTAGATAGGTTCACAAACACACGGACATTTACTATTAATTTTTTCTACAAATAGAATCAGGCACGAAATTAAAGTGGACCTTTCTCCTTTTTTAAATTAAAAAAGGGAAATAATTTTTAATTAAAATCAATGCCTATCAAGAAAAAGCTTAACCGATTTGCGACAACCAAATCCTTATAGCCCAATAAATTTTATTTCATAGAAATGCGGAAATAATCTGTTGATTCTGCGAAATCAAAACTGGAGGATGTCCGGACGGGGACGGGGGCAGGTGGCACTGGGGGTGGCAGATAGCAGCCGGCTCCGATCTGATACCGGCTAATACGACGACAATTCGCAGCCGAGACCCGAAATAAAACAAAACTCTATGTACGGTGACGTAGGTAGCTGGAATTACTTCGTTGTTTTTTGTTCAAATGTTTGAAATGGAAACAAAGGAGAGTCGACTATTTATTAGCTATCGAGGTCATGGAATAGATATTGAGGCTATTTCTAAGCAACTTTAACAATTATTACAATTAACTATTTATGCCTCGCGGTTTTACCGACATTTTTCTTGCTTTCGTGTTTTTTTTTCGGAAGTAAAGTAGCTTGATGGTCATGATGTCTTCCGCATTGTGTACGTTCATGCAGGCTACTGCTATGCCAAATTTCGTGTTATGCAAAATATATGAAGGTGCCTACCTACCATCCTACGTATGTATATAGGTATATAAATGCCTTTATTGTATTTAAGTAGAAGCGTAAGTCCTCTGACAAAGAAAATATGATGACCCGAACCTTTTACGAGATTAGCCGATAACGAACATGTAACTTCACATTAAAATGATTACCTGTTAACGTTAAAAACTCAAAAGTCAATTTAGAAAAGTTCCTGATATTACACAAAGCGACAACATCAAACAATAATTTCGGAAAAAGCAATTATCATTATAGAGATAAGCGAGGGTCGGAGGCGATCGCATTAACATCATAAAAGGGGCGAAGTTTGTCTACGAGCCCCCGGGACACCCGTCGCCGACGAGACAGTTACATATTACGCAATAAAGAGCTGTTCTCGCGAAAGGAAGTGTGAAAATGAACAACATCAAGGGGTTATCTTGAATTACTCACTAAAAACTTATTGCCGGAGCCGTTCGAGGGTGAGGGGTGTGCGCGGGCCGGGGCGGGGGTGGATTTGCCGCGAACAGATAAGGGCGCGCTATTGGGATCGCGCCGTTCTCATCCAATTACACGGTCGAGCGAGCGCGCGCGGCGGGCGAGAAGCGAGCACAGATAAAAAGCGGAGCAACTTGCTGTCTCCGCGGGGATTGTCGCTCGGCTAACGTTTTCACCTTCGACCCGTCCTTTGTATCCACCGACGCAATTTGTATCACGACACGGTGACAACCCCCGGTTTCTAGTCACGAACGCTGCCAGAACAACCGTGGAAGACGACTGGCATATGTGACCAGCTGAAATTGCTTTTACTCGTTTAATACTATTTACAACTTGCGTGTATCAAGTTAAGTTTTTTGATTTTTACAAACTAATATTAAGTGATACCAACATCTAGAACTCTTTCTAGTAGCGTCTTTGGAAGTGAAATGGCCTACCAAACATACTAATAATTTACAGGAAATTTCAGGTAAAAGTAAGAGTCTCTCTTCCGAGGGAAAGCAATCTAAGTAGACGTGTTAAGGGAATTGCCGACCGCGGCGCCGCCGGTGAGGCCGCGGGCTCTTGATTCAATTAGAACTGATGCCGCGGGACCGCACTTTGCCCCGGCCGTGAGTGCCCCCATTCACCCCAAAAGTCGAGCGAACTTGCTCAGTCTAAGACGACTAAACTTAAGCAAATCCTTTCGAATCAGACTGGTCTCTTTCTCTTATAGATCTCAAATTTTTCATACAGCTTAGGTGCCACTGAACCGTTTCACGGCTACCCCTCAACCATAATTCCCGTCTTAGGCTTAGTACCGTAACCTAATAAATAACAGTGACATTTGTTTTCGGTACTAAGCCCCACCCTCTGTCACAAGCAGAACCCAATCCGACAGCGCGCCGCCGCCGTATGTAAATAGTTTACCGAAAGTCGCCGCTCGTCCATCACGCGTTGTCACATAAATTATGCCGCGGCGAATCCGCGGTCGAATCATTGTTTGACTTTTATCTTATTACGTACATCTCCCGATTTTGTTCGCGTCATATTTCTCCTGACTTATCGGTTTTATCTATCGTTTTGTGGAGAGTCGCGCTATCGATCACTCGATCCCCGCGCGGCCGACAAATGTCTCCGAATGTTTTGAGTGGATTAGCCGAACTGTCGGTGTTGGTCGGCCGCAGAGGTGACTAATGTCTCCTCCAGCTTATTTGGAGCGCGTATCGAGTTATTGTTGCTTATCTGATGATGCGCCTGTGGGCCGGCGGCATACCGTGCGGCATTTCAGAAACGGTCTCAGACTCCTGTTGCGCTTTCTCTGTAGCACCATCGCCGGTCACTTCGCCTTGACAAATGACCACTCTTCTCAAATGTCTAAGAATGATTATTTTCCATTGATCGCAGTAATAAATTAAGTCACGCACTTGACTTCTGAGGAATGTCGATTCAATATGTAAATACCCATAGCCCGGCTCGATCACGACTTGCACTTCTTCATATCGGAGACAGGCAAACATATCAAGGCTTCGCGATCAGCATAACATTTCTGAACCGGTATACGAGGTGCCGTTCGTGATGACGTCACTTAATATCATAAGATGATTATTTATAAGATGAAGGTACCAAAGAAGGGCTTCAGAGACAAACAGTAGTCGCAGCGAGAAGTTCGGCGTCCTATCTGGAGATCTGGTATCCTGTCACGCGACACCTCGGTGGCATTCACCGGATCCGCGTTAAATTAATGAAATCATCCATCCATAAAGACCCAAACGCCTCTGCCTTCTTATGAATGAAATTCCAACCTGTACGGTTCGAATCCTTTTTTATGGTGATCATAAATTAAACGACCAATTTCCAGTGAGTGTCACAGCACGGGTAAAGAAATCATTTTTATAATATCCTCAGCGCTTAACAAGGGTACAAATAATGCCCACGCATATTCACGCGGCCATAAGTCGGGATCGGAGAGCTGCCCACTGACTGCTAAACTGTTAATATAAATAATGAACTGCGTTATGAGCTGGTGTGGTAGGTAGCAGTTCGTTGACTAACGATCCCTTTGTACGCAGAGTCGTAACTTAGTGTCAGACTCTCGGCTGTTTACCGACCGCCAACTTTATACGTATCAGTATTTGTTACAAATCAATTTAACTCATCCTTTTAAAAATTTGAATCGGTGCCATTTTAAGCGTTTACATCGCATGCGAATTTATGTTAAGGTTATATTTTTACATGATTTGTATTTGTCTTCTCAGTGGAGGAGGACATGGACATACAGTCCAGGAATTTTTTGACCGAATTCGCTACTTTCGCTGTTGTGTATTGTGGCCCAAACAACCGCTGACAAGTTCGTAGCGTGACATAACATACTGAAATAGTTAGTACTCAAACCACGTTAGTAAATTATATAAATTACCACATTGTTTCCAAAACTTCATAAAGACTTAAAACTAAATAAAGTCACCACTTTTTTACTAGATCATAGACTGGACTTGACTGTGACATACTTTATAAGTATGACTTAAACTGTAATTTACTTTAACCAAAAATAAAGAAAAGAATATCTCTTTAGTAGTAGATTTATTTTGGTTTCGTCATACTCACCTACGAATAAGTATTTAAGTAATTACTCGAATAGTACCCTCTACAAATTTATAACACAGTATATTTATTTTATTTGGTATTGCCGCTATAATTCCGTGGTGTGTTATGTAAGTTGGTATTTGTTTAGGTATCATCGTCCACTTTGTCTCGCCTCCCGCGGCATCCATTCGCAGTGTAACGTGATACCTACGCTCGAAGAAACTCGTGCCCTGCCAGTGGGTCGCCCACGAATCAAGTCCTACTATGAAACGCCGGTTTCTTCTATAAGCTCCATCGTAGATCATATCTTCACTTACTAAATATTTATTAAACAAAATAAAAAATGCCTTAAATTATTCTATTTACAAAATGTATACAAAAAACTTAGTCTAAAAACCGCCAGAGGAGGGATATGTGGCCAGAATGCTGGCAACATTGCCACGCTGGATGGCAATGCTTAGGTTTTGACCAAAGTAGATACCAGCATTCTGGTCACCTGAAGCCTCCTCTAGACGTTTGGCCAGTTTTGACGTTTCACTTTACATTTTTTTACTTACAAATTACAATTTTCAAGCGAGGTGGCAGTCAAAGCAAACCTATGTCTCCAATAGCTAATGTGAGCGTCTTTTTGTATCTCAGTTAATTATTATTAAACTTATTTTGCAAAACAACGTTTAACGTATTAAAAATATGGTAATTACTTATCGATTAATTTATTGGAAAATAATTAATTGCATTAAAACTGTCGTTAATTGAATAACAAGAAGATAACAGTACCGTCAAATAAAGTATTGTTCATAACCTTTAGTAATTTGATTAATATGTATTGATATAAAATTAACACAGAAAACGTATCCGCTTTAGTATTACTTTAGACGGTAACTTTAAAAAAATGGTAATCGTGTCTACAAGAACGGTTGTCTTAGAAATATCATAATAATTATGACTCGATTTCCTGCTATATATACGTTAGTAAATATTTTGCTAAATATAATACTGCGAAACAACAATGAATACCTATCGCGCGTTAATTAAAAAAAAAAACTTACAATAACGTGATTTTTCTAACTCTTTCGTTCTATGTAAGGAATCCTAAATCTTGGTTTATTGTAATTTTACTTACCATATTTACTCTCACAAGGTTAACTAGCAGGTTTACTCATGGCAGACTCTCTGACAAAGTTAACTAGTAAGCTTACTCATGGCACTCTGACAAAGTTGACTAGTAGGTGTACTCTTAGCAGACACTTTGAGTGTAGTCACAATAAAAAAAACACATTTTGTTATAATAGTTGCTCTTTTGGCCACATCCTGCCAGATTTTAAGCACTGATGCGGTCATGTGAAACAAGCTTAGGTACCTAGAAGAAGCCTGCTTATCTACAGTAAAAATAAACAACCATACCGTTTCTATTTAAATTATTTGTCGTATAAATAGATAAATACAGAAACTTCAGCATTGTCCTTACAATTTCACAGTAGTTAAATACGGGGGCAAACGGGACCCAGCACTAATTTATAACCATAGCAGTCAACTGGCTGACATATGACATCTGGTTCCCTGATGCTCTTTTGTACACGGAATATTATAAGCGTAGGTACTAGATAAATTTATATAAATTCATTTACCTAGCTTTAGCTAGGTTCCATGTTTTTTTTTTTTCTTTGGTTTTGGCGTCGCGTTTTAGCATTTGCCAGTGTCAAGTAATTATATATTTTCAAGTTTCAAAAGTTAAATAAGTGCCATCGTAGCTAGTTTTAGTCAAAGTCGTCTTTGTCAAGTCCAGTTCGTGTCAGTTAATTCCAGTCATGCTTTAGTAAAGTAGTGGCAACTTTACTACAAAGCTTTGATGGAGTTTTGGAAGCAACACGAAAACTCATGTTTCACCACATTATATCATTTTCCCACACTCGCGCTTGTAATTCGGCACATTATGAATAAATCACCACCATTTTTATGCATAAACACTCGACAAAACACTAGTTTTGGAAAAAAAATACAACGGAGTGACACGACTCTTCCCGCGTTCCCGCCAAAAACCAGGTTACATGTTTGTCAATCAGCAAACATAGCTATTTTGGTCTCTTGGAACAATTCAAAAATGAATGTTTAACAATATATTTTACATAAGCGAATGTTTACCACGCTTAATTTTTTAAAGTTTTAAATAAAATTTTGTTGTACTTTTGGGAAGAAGCAATTATATATTGCAGGACTATTGAAAATAACCATCAAATGTCCGCCGCCAAAGCAGCAATGCCCTAGACTTAGTGTGCTTTACCATCTTCGACCACACCGTCACTTAACATCAGGTGAGCTGTGGTCAAAGACCTAGCCTGTCAGCTATAAAAAAAAAAGACTTTGTTATGTTACTCAAAGTATTTGATACCGCTGCAATGGTCATGGACAGGTGTTACCTTTTACCATCAGGAGAACGTGTCGTTCGTATCATTACTTTTACATAAAAATAAACTTTGGAACTATGTATATATAGTCTTTTTTTCGTTTTTTTACAAATGCAAGCGTATTTGACCGCCGACTCGGATGCAGTTTGCGGTGGAGCACGGTCGCCTAGAAGAAACCGATTCACTCGCGACTTGCAGGCACCCAGATTCTATCTAACAATATTGTATCTATTTTTTTCCTGATGATGTATGTAATTTTTTAAAGTTTTATTCATAATTATTAATTGCTGAAAGCTTGTTTAAAATATGATTATGAGCTCCTCGCCAAAGCGAAACGCTAGGCGTGAAAATGGAACGGTTGCTATTAAGTTTTATACGTGAAGTCCTAAGTTCATTGCGAAACACCATAACACAATGTTTCATTGCCATCGATTGCCCTGTTTGCTGGTTTAGTACAAGTTTGGCTTTATGAGCTGTAGGACGTGCATGGGTTTGATTACCACCCAGAACACAGGATAGGTTCTGTCTCTGATTAATGTTAAAAATATGTATTTATAATAAGTGTGTAAATATTGTATCATTTATCAGTGACTTTAGTATGTTAATTTGCGAGAATTACGTTAGTGTCCACGTTAATGACAGTAAAATATTTAAAAAAAAGAAAAGTTTCCGTTAATTTCTCCCCAGCTGCCCACTTTCCTTTCACTTATCGATCTTTTACGCAGTATGAAAAGCTCAGCTCGCAAATGCTAGCCCTTCTGGTTCACAAAATAGAAGCTTTGTTTAGTTTAGCGCTAGATGTCCTTAAATATTTATTTATTTTGACCATGCGATGGTAGATAGTAGGTACCTACATCCGAACGACACTAAAAAGTGTCCGTATAAATGATTAAGTGTTAAGTTACGATGTACGCAGGCGCGCGCGCAGCGTGGCTCCTACCTCCATTCAGTGTCCAGCGTATAATATTACCTTAACGCCGAAAATATCAAATCGACAGGAAGATGTTATCGCTACGGAATGTTATAAAATTGAATATTCTTAACATTGACCAGTTTGAACAGCGAGTTACCCCTGTGGCGTGTCTCTTCCGGACTCTCTTCTCCGCACTGTGCGCTAGATGTCACCTTCGTTCCACCATCAACTACCATAATATTTTTATGACACGTTTTATTGTGAATAGAGACGTTATTTAATATCGCTGTTAACGTCTCTACATATGAATGATACTTTTTAGAACTTTTTCTGCTTGGCGCGTCGTACTCATGTTATTGAGTTTATTAGAATAGAATGCTATAAATATTTAATTTATAGTCACTTACAATTCACTTACTTATATAGTATAAAATAAAAATAGAAACAAATGGGTTAAAATAATAAGTATAATTTGGACATAAATCCAAGTTAATTAAATATGTAAGTAAGCATTATTTCATTTTACATTTTTATTTATTAAATGCATTTACTTTATTAATTCACAATAGAAACAATGAAAATTTTTATGACTCTCTAACTCTAGATAACTACATATATGTAAATGTGTATTCAATATAAACAGAATCGTTTTATAAGTTGATCTAGGTATAAATTTTATACGAAATGGGACTCTAGTTTGTCGAAGCACATTATTATATTATAACTATTGATGTCATTAAAATATTTTATTAGTTTAGTAAGGGTTATTTTATCTCTTAACTATAAAAAAACAAAGTTGTCCTTCGTCTGACTTTTTCTCCTCGTACATCTTGTAAAACACGTCATGGCTTTTGATACGGGTTTCAATGTCATTTAGATTTTTTACGGAAAGTTTGTACATACAATGCATCCTAATTAAACGTATATAAGTGAAGAAATTGAATGTTTTGTAATCAAGTCACCGAAACAAATTAGACGCGTGCAAAGCTAAGGCAGCACGCTAGTTATTTTTAAACTAAATTCATGCTTCATTTGGCATACCTAAACTTACCACAAAGAACAATCATTTGTAAAATAAAATACACGGCTGCAATTCAT
This sequence comes from Biston betularia, assembly GCA_905404145.2. Classification (NCBI taxonomy): domain Eukaryota; kingdom Metazoa; phylum Arthropoda; class Insecta; order Lepidoptera; family Geometridae; genus Biston; species Biston betularia. Next base: position 5,662,334 of record FR989863.1, read on the forward strand.
AAACAAACTAAAAAGAAAAAAATATTTATCCCATCTATTCGAAAAGAGGCGTAAGGATCCACGATAAGTGCGAGCAAAATGGGTCATTCCGGCGCACTTAATAACAGTGACGAAATTACTTTTGAATTTGGAACACTTTTTAATTAAAAAGTTTGAACACAATTCGCTTCGATAAAGTCTTGACCGGTAGGTAATAAAAAAAATAAAACGCGCGACGACGACGTGCCATTATTGAAACCCAAATTTTTTAAAAATACGCGGAAACTTTTTGTTCGTTTTTTTATTACTTTTTATCAATATATTACAGATAATTTTAATTTGATTTACAAAAATTTAGTGAAAATTAATTGTAACAGAGAAAGTGGGATATTAACACCAAAAAGTGTAAAATGAAACGCAAAAACTGTCATAAACAATGTACTACCAAACAAAAGCGAGAGAGAATATATTTTCTCATAGAGAGATAAAAAGCAGAGTGTGCCACACGGTCCCAGGAGTTACCTTAGAATCCTGCGCTGCGCTTTGAATTCTAACAATCGCTCTCGCCCTCAATACATTGTTTTGGTCCCTTATGACACAATCTGCTATTTCATGCATTCCCATCTGAAAATGGAACTAAACTACCGCAATATTGTTTTTTTTTTAATTATAGCTAGTGCCAATTGAGAGTATGTAAAAATTCTAACTATATCTCATACATCCAAATGAGTCATTTTATAGTTATGGGGGAATAAAGAAACTCGCATACATATATACCTACATAAACCCTGAAAACATTACACTCTTTTTTAGACAGTAAAAATGATGCAGTTGGACTGCAATGAAAATGAAAAAGTTATAATTTTACGGGCCACGCGTTGCAAGTATGTACTGCGCCTCTAGAAAAAGCTATAGAATTTATAATAGTTAAACAAACCGGACAAATGTGAACAAACTAAGAAGTGGTGTTACTAACAAATTCGACAGTGGTCCTCAGACCTGGAGCCCTACCGTTTAATTGTTGTTTATATGTATTCAAATGGGCCGATTGTTTTACACGAAAACGGCCCACATATGGTTTTGTGGAATAAACAAGGAGACACATCGTGTAAGACGCGCTGCGTGACATATCACGCGCCTATACGACTAGGGATTGCAATCCGGCGTCATTTTCAGTCCGGCCGGATACGACCGGATTCCCATCAATCCGGCCGAATCCGGTCGGATCCGGCCAGATTGATCAAATCAAGATGATTTTCGCTTCTTAGTAGAAAATAAGCGAGTTAATAAAGTGCCACTGCACTTATATGTAGGTAGTTTAAATACATAAATAAATCACAAATGTATAAAATCAACTTTATTTCCTAACCAATGTTAAGACAAGTTTTTTTTTAATGTAAAAAGTAATGAGATGAACGAGACGCTCTCCTGATGGTAAGAGATAAAGCCTGTCCTATTCATTGCAGCGATACACAGAACTTTGAGTAACAAAACAAAGTCCAGGGCATCACTGCTTTGGCGCTCATTACATTAGACTTTCGATGGTTAGTCTCAACAGCTCAGTAATTTCGCTAGCTGCAGTACCCTTCAAACCGGAACACAGTAATGTTTACACACTACTGCTTAGCGGCAGAATAACTGGTACTGCGGTGGTACCTACCTAGACGACCTCCTGCTAAGAAGATCTACCACCAAGTGACCTACTATATTATTTTGCCACAAACTGCTAGCAACGGATCCGGTCTTCGGATCCGGTATATTGGTACCGGATCCGGTAACCGTTAAATGGTGCCGGATCCGCCGGATTACCGGATCCGTTTTTCCGGATTGCAATCCCTATATACGACCGCGTAAGGTATTATATTGAATCAAATCCATAAAATATCTCTTTAAATAGCTATTTTATTCGCTAGGGCTATTAAGAACGTATAAAGTGCGTAATTTATTCGAATCGACGGTATTAGAGTTTTGCTTTAGATCTATCGATACTTTATCGATCCGACACTCTGATAGAGTTGCTAATTATTATTAGTAATCATCTCTAGAAACGATCTTTTAATTGAGAGCATTTGTTGTAAAGAGTGTGGAAACGCCCTAAGCCATAGTTTTCCAGTTGGGTGTAGATACGCCTTGTGATGCCTGGATTCTATCACTGACTTTTCGGTATAGTAAACCAACTAGAGATACCTATAATACCTATATATCCCGAGAAGAAATTCAATGCGAATGTGACATGATGTTTAACTTACCTACTTCTATGGAATTATTCGTCGATATCTCTCTACAACGAAATTCACTACAGTACGTCTCGTCATAATTTTTATCTTTGCTTCTTTACTCTCATGGGTAAGATATATGTAGCTTTAGCAGAATAAATCGTTTTTCTTCTCCATTATTTTTGGCATCGCGCTTTGTGCGTTTACCAGTGTCAAATATTTCTATATTTTCAAGTGCATTATGACAAGTCAAGCGCGGTATGTATACTTATACAAAGTAAGTCAGTGTCGAGTCCGGTCATGCGTTGGTAGTGGTAACTTTAATACAAGCGTCTATGGAGGTTTGGAAGTAACAACAAAAATATTTTTTTTACCACATTATATCACTTTCTCACACTAACACACGTAATTCAGCATCTATGAATCAAGCACCGTTTCATAAACGAAAATTTGGAACAATTTGAAAAATAGTACAATACGGCAAAATTACTTTACCGCGTCCTTGCCAAAAAAAAACAAATTGATTATATATCTTTGTAATATTTTAAACAGCAATAAACTAAGTTACTAAAATGTATCAAGGTGATAGCTAAAATGAATACGGATGAAAAAAATTCCATTCCCGAAAAAATTTAGGTGGTTGTTAATAGAAAACTAGAAAAAATAAATCTTAAAATTGGAATTCCTAACCTGCCAAATTACAGCGCGAAACCACTTTCGCGCTGTAAGTAATTTGGGTGCGGAACTAGACTTGCATTTAGGAAATAGTTGTAACAATCGCATCGTGAGAAAGGTAATAGTCGCTCGCGTAAAGAGTCACTTATCTAAACTGTCGTGTTCGAAACATTGGGAAATGTTATAGAGTCATAAGAGTCGTGAGAACAGCAGGAGGTAAAGTTATTAGCGCGCTAAATTGATTAAAAGATGAAGCGTAGGCGCTCACGATACTTTCGTAACCGTGTACCTGAGATTATCAAACTCATTTACATATGATTAGTATTTAATGATTTTATTAAATCAGTCCTATAATCATGTTAATTAATTACCTTGTTAAGAATTTCCTAAAATTAAACTAGTCACTACTTTACTTGCAGACTAGTTTTTACCCGTGGTGTTGCCTGCAATGTGATCATAGTCTACGTCATCAATATAAACTTTTTTCACACAAAATCGGAATGTGTGTCATGGATGCGTGTGTTTGTGAATATGTGTATATTATTGAACATCCTTCGGATTTCCACGTTTTAATCACTCACTAAACATAACGAGTTCTTTGATCATTTAGCTATCGAGTAGTGTAATTAAATTTTAGATGTAGATGATAGAGATGTAACTTAAACACCAAACTATATCCTATACGTTTTTATCATTAAATGCCTTCTACAATTGAAACAAATTTAAGGACATATTCACGTCAAAAATATCAGAAATTATGTCCCTCACAAATACACAATTTTGAAGTACAGCAGCCCAGAAAGAAATCGTTAGTCTATCACTTCTCTACATAGTTTAAAAGAAAGTCGCTTCCCGCCGTCTGTACGCTTAGATCTTTTAAACTACGCAACGGATTTTGATGCGGGTTTCATCAATAGATAGAGTGATTCAAGAGAAAGGTTTATATGTAAAATACATGCATATTATTGCATATGCACTACATTAGTATCTACATTGCACCCGTGCGAAACCGCTAGTGTAAAATAATTCCAGAAATAAATTCAATAGTTATCTAAGGTATTTTGATTTGATTAAACCTACACTAATTTTATATTTTGTCAGGGATATAGTAATAAATTTTATTATATGTATAGATGTACACATTACTCAATGACATTTATTGAACAAAATAAAAATCTGAAATTAATACTATTTACAAATTTATACAAAAAACTTAATCTTAAAGTCCGTCAAAGGAGGGATATGTGGCCAGAATGCTGGAAGCATTGCCACGCTGGATGGCATAAGCTTTTGACCAAAGTAGATACCAGCATTCTAGTCACCTGAAGCCTCCTCTAAACGTTTGAGTTAGTCTACTCAATTATAGTAGGTACGTTGTAATCAAAATAACGTAGCTTCAGAGATACTCGCTGGTGTGGCATAGTGAATACATTTGCGTCTCCAATGTCGATGCGCTGCAGAGTGCTGCTTCCGTAACAGCATCTTGCAAAAGAAAAATGAAAATTTAAAAGGTTTTGTCTATGTATCGCTAGTAACAAACTTTTATATTTTTATCGGCATGTACTGTTAAAACTCGTTTAAAAACAATAGACATCAACAGGGTGCGTGTCACATCGAATATCAATGAGAGGCCGGCGGCGCGCACGGGCCTGCAAAAGTGTAAAGAGCAGCGAGGCGCGGGGCGTTACGTAAATCACAGGGATCGCGAGAATTCGACAGCGCTGAAATACACGCTCGTACGCTTTTATAGCGCTAATGCTGACAGCTGAAGCCTACGATTTGCGATGGAGTAAACTCTTCGAGTAATCTAGACGTGGAACGATCGAAGCTTGATCAAACACATTTTCAACACGCTTAAACATTCCCGTTCTAGGCTAGGTGTGTTTACTTATCGTTGGCGACACGTCACTTATCATCTATCGATATGTAGTCATAAGCGTTGGGTGTACTTGTCGAAAGGAGATCATTGTAGGTACTCATTAAAATAAACAACGTTGAACAAAAATTAACTATTTCAGACATTTGGTCAGCTGCCACCTTTAAGTTGGAAATCTGACGCCAGGCATCAACGGTGTGTTTCGGCCTCACTTGAGAGCCAGTTCTATTCCAGGCTAGGTATGTTTACCGTTTCGACCATACCGTCACTTAACATCAAGTGAGCTGTGGTCAAACACCTAGTCAGTCAAGCATAAAAAAACCTCGCCGACGTTTTGTCTTCGGGTCGGGTCCTCTTTAACTATATTTAAAAATAACAATAGGAAGTCATCGTGCAACAAGCGAGTGCCTCTATTAAACTAAGTGTAGAAGTGAATTTTAAGCTTTTTTTATGTAGTGAGACGAACGATACGCTTTCTTGATGGTAAGAAATAACGCCTGTCCATAACCATTGCATCGATACACAGAACTATGAGTAGCTAAACAAACATTACATAGAGACTTTCAATTCTTAGTCTCAACAGCCCTGTAATTTCGTTAGCTGCTGTACCCTTCAAACTAAAACACAGTAATGTTTACCCACTAAACTAAACTTTAGATAAATACTTACTTATGCTACATTCAAAACACAGAACAAACATTTATAGTCAAATAAATATTTGCCCTAAGTGGGAATCGAACCTACGCTCCATAACTCTTAAAGCAAATATACAAACAAATAAGCAGGGCAGTCATTTATTAACTGCCTTGTTATCAAAGCTAAACATTGATCGAATCTTTTAAATTGCGTTGATCTGGAAAGTGGAAAGTTTGAATGGGCGGTATGCATAAAGGCAGAGGGCGCGTTCGGCATAAAAGGCCTAGCACACTACACAACACATGGCACGTGAAAATTATTGCCGGGTGGATTTTTCGAGAGCATTAATGCAAATTTATCGAGCCGCGCAGCGCTAATTGCGAGCGACGCGAGCTCGCTGATTGTTTTCTCGTCCGATTTATGGCAACACCTATTGCCGATTTAAAGCTTTAATTGTAAACGATTCACGTGTTTTATTGGATAGTCGGGCCGTATTTATTCGATTGCTCTCTGTGCGGTTTCAATTATTGATTTTCCGACAACGCTGCCCTTTATGCTTGGACTGACGCACTGTTTTTTTACGTTTCGCTAGCACTTTATCGACGCGGGCTAACACCATGACTTTATTTATTGATTTACCTTATCTGAGGTGATATTCGCTGGTATCGTCCATTCATTTGTAAATTGGCAGCTTCTTTGTGACTCAGAATCACGTATATACAATTATTTTTTTATTTAAATTTTAAAATTAGGTTGTTACACAATACAATTCACAATAACAATTAAAACAAAAGAAGAGCGAAGAAAAAGAAGAAAAAATCTGGCATGGCTCCAGCTCATAAGGCTGTTTTTTTTATATTGATTACTAATATACAATAAAAAGTTACTATCCATGTATTTACAATAATTTTACTAGGCTGTGACTTGACTTTGACTTTGTGGAATGTTTACTAAGTCCACGCTACGACATATTATGTAAGCGCCTACGGCATGCCTACGAAATTGTAGCACGTTGAGTGAGAAGTGGAAAAGCGTCGTAAAAACCAAGAAATTGCCTCTCGGCGAAGGTAGGGATGTGTTAATAAATTAAGTGACGTCACATCCGAGCGGTTAACAAAGTTAGCGGCTCCGGCTACGGCTGCGGGCGTTTCCCGCCTTTTTCGCTTAAGTTTTCCGCGCCGCAGGCACCGGAAGTTCGGCCATTATTATTTTACGCGGCCAACAAGCGGCGCGATAATATCCCGCGCTTCAGCCGGCTGCTTGCTCCGGACTTCCTTTAATGGGAGAACGTGTCTTCTTACTTCTACCTTAATAGGTGTAATATTTTAAACAAAAAACCAAGATTTATTAAGTTTGTTCGAAGCGATCAAAGAAGCGATTTTCAAAAATTATATGAGATTCAAATAGATTTATTTGAGAGTAATGAGACCAGGAAGACGCTCTCGTGATAAGAGATAACTGTCCATGACCATTGCAGCGATTTCCAGAACTTTAATTAACAAAACAAAGTTAAAATACATACATAAAAACGAACATTAACGCTCGTTACTTGCCAAGTTTATGATATTTGATTAATTCTTATTAGCCCAATAATTTCATGGTTTTGAGTATGCAGGCTTATAAGTTTAGGGTATATTAAACCGAAAGGATGCCATTAAACTGTATAAGAACAACTCAAAAACAGTAAAACTAAAAAATCATGTTTTATAGAAAAAGTTCGTTGACCTTTGATCAAACGTATGAAACAGCTTATTTTTCTGCGATTTCAAAGTTGTATTTATAGTAAAAATTGTTCATTATTATTACAATAACCTTGATATTTTATACAATGTTTTAATGTTTGACAGACTAGGTGTTAAACCACAGCTCACCTGATGTTAAATGATGGTGTAGTCGAAGACGATTAACACACTTAATATGGAGCTGGCTCTCGAGTGAAGCTGCCGGTACACACCGCTAGTTGCTTGACAGCAGATTTTCTACTCCAGTGTGGTAGCTAGCCAACCGAGTACTAGAGAGTACCCTACCACCATGCTATGGTTTCCTCACGATGATTTTCTTCACGACAGCTCAAGGTTATTGTTGAGGTTTTAACCCACGCCTTCCGGTATGCGAACCGACAGCGCTAACCACTAAGCTATCATAGCTACAAATAAATGTTCTGCACTTGTTTGTCACCCCTTTCAGTTTAATACATCCTTTGCTTATAACCTTGGATAAACCGATAACAGTTACAGAAAATCGAAATACTCAAGCCCAATTCCAATTGGTAGTGTAGATTTGTCTGTTTGACACGTAACATCTCAAAAGGCCGGCATCGCGGCACCCCAAGCTCATCGGTTTCCTGTTACACACACGTCACGAGACCGCGCGGCGAGGCGCGTGTTTTGTGTAATCCCACACGAGGCTTAGTTATTCGTAAGCCGGGTCGGGTCAGCGGGGCCTCGTCTCGTTTCGTCCTTCGTCTCGCCTCGTCCCGTAAATCAATCCGGCCGTCTCAGGAATAAGGCTCCACGGAGCGGGGTGGTAAGGAGCTGACGGGATCAGCTTCATTTGGGGGTTTACTTCTTTAAGATTCCGTCACCATAACGAGACTCTTTTACATCGTCTTTCTTAGAACCTATGATTATCAGCTGTTTAGCTTTATAATTTTATACTCGCTCTTAACTGGGTTAAGTTCTATAAACAACAGCTTAGATTGGAAATTTTGGCGGTACTGTAAAAATGTATAAAAGTGTTTATTCATAAAGTGGATAATTATGTACGCGAGCGTTGGAAAGTGTTGGAAACATAACTTTTCTTGTTGCTTCCTACTCCATCAAAACTTGTAGTAAAGTTACCACTACTTTACTAGAGCATGACCTGTCTCGACTAAGACTTAGTTGTGTTCTTGACTGTTACTTAGACTTACTTAACTTTTCTACTTGACAATATCAATCCACTTAACTCTGGCAAATGTACGACGTGCGACGTCAAAAACAAAAAAAAGAAGGTGAACAATTTAGATTTTAAAATCAAGCAACGCTAACACTAATCGATTTAGACATTTTTTTATGGTTGACAGGCTTAGTGTTTGACCACAGCTCTCCTGATGTTAAATGACGTGGTCGACGATGGTAAACACACCTAGCCTGAAATGCTCTCAAGTGAGGCTGCCGGAACACAATGATACGTGCTTGGCGACAGATTTAAAATACATAAAAGGACCGATGTGTACTGAGCATGTGATATAATAGACGTCACTTTACATAAGCAGATATAGTTATATGAATAGATATATACGTGTAATCATAAAACAGCACTGAACTTTCTCGTGACACAAAACATGAAATGGAATAAAAAAGTTGTCATTCCATTGTGTGTTAAATTATTCACGAAATCTATTCAACGCTCCAGATCTTCGACCAGATTACGGCGATATGGTGAATTACATGCGCTCCCATATTTCATGGCACCAAACTCGCTGATGACAATCGTGACACCAACATAATATCGGATTTTTGCTGATAGTTAATGATAGTCATTTTGAAAGTTTGAAAACGTGTAGAAACTTCGACACGTGATTTACTCCTAGTTTTTACTGTTATAAGATAAATATTTTAACACTGCAATAAAGGAATAGTATTGATTAATCTACTACCTAAATGATCAGTTAAAAGAGATCGTTGCAAGGTCTACATTTGAATCTTACAGATACAAGCTATCAAAATCCATTACAGCGTGAAGAAGTAACAAACAAATACATACTTGGTGGTAGATCTCCTTAGCAGGAGGTCGTCTAGGTAGGTACCACCGCAGTACCAGTTGTTCTGCCGCTAAGCAGTAGTGTGTAAACATTACTGTGTTCCGGTTCGAAGGGTACTGCAGCTAGCGAAATTACTGGGCTGTTGAGACTAACCATCGAAAGTCTTAAAGTAATTAGCGCGAATGCAGTGATGCCCTGGACTTTGTTTTGTTACGCAAAGTTCTGTGTATCGCTACAATGGTCATGGACAGGCGTTATCTCTTACCATCAGAAGAGCGTCTCGTTCGTCTCATTACTTTTTACATTAAAAAAACATATGTAAACTTTTGTTATTTACAATGTAACTGTCTGTATTGATATAAACGAGTTATAAATTCATTGATGTTGATAATTTCAGGATGTTAAAAACCTGTCACGTATTAATTTCAGAACAGAATGGAGGCAGTTTTATTTGTAGCCGCAGGGCTGATACAATTAAAAATTAATCTGTATTCATATAACATTGATACGTTAACACGCATCCGGCAGCGGCCGCCATTACCCGACCTGTCGCGACGACGGCTCAGCTCCACCACAAGCCAGACACATCTTCAGGGTTTCACCTCGTCCAATAATTACGTAGGCTATCATTAAGTCGCGTGCACAACAAAACGTAATAACCTTGCAATTAGACGGTGGCCATTAGATCGTAATAGAGTTTCGTACAATTTGTGAGTAAAATCGTCAAGCGTGTCACATTACCGGCGCCCATTAGGGCGTTTACACAACACGGAATTGAAATGAGCAGTCCACAGATTATCATGATAGACAAACTGGCAGCATTGTCTCGATAATAGTCGAGTATACGGGATGTGTCGTGTTTTCGTTCATTAAACATCAGATGCTTATGAACAAGCCTAAAAAAGTTAAAAAAAAAACTATAACACGACAAGGAAAAAAATCAAGCTTATATGTCACTAGTTATACCACTTGTGGCTATCTGAATCTGATTATTCGTTTGAGATCTGAATACTTACGAGACCTATTCTTTAACATAGGTAAACATAATATGTATTATTTTTATTTTTTTAACTTATTAGTGTTACAACGTTTCCCGTCTGTCATTATTGTGTATCATCTTTCATATTATTGGTTGCCTAGAAGCGGTCGCGCTTAGCGATAAGGTTGCCACTTGTGGCACTAGCTCAGAAGAGTCTTTTGTTCCCTGTACTTTTTTCTGTTTTTTGTGTGCACAATAAAGAGTTTATATGTATCTAACTATCTAGCATACGCCAATTGACGTGCATTTTATCTTTTAAAATTTAAGTAATATCTCATCATTAATATTATAAACATTTTTAAATAAAAATAAATAAATGAAAGAAGTTACCACAAAAAAGATCTCAAAACTGGATAAAAAAGACAGTAGCTGTATGACGCTAATTTGCGAAAATAGAACATAATAGAATTATATATCGCGCTATCCTGCGATTTGGGATCGCCGTATCTGGAGCGAGAGGACGCTAGCTGTGCGGCGATCTACATGGGCTCGTGGTGGTGGCCTAGGGCTACTCACGGCGTGGTTTTCTTTGTGGGGCCGTGCTGAGAGCCATGCCGGAGTGACTCTGACGGGAGGGGGCTGCGGGATGGGAGGAGTGCCGGTGTTGCGGGCGATGCCCATTCCCAGCGGCCAAAGTGGCAGGCGGCGGGGCCACTCATCTGACCCGTCGCATGGAGACCACGGGCGTGCAGACGTGGGGCCGTCTGACGTACTTTCTGCGGTGGTGGTCCCCGAGGTGGATAACGATGTGTCTGGTGTTCCGACACATCGTCTTCGTGGCAAGGGAGCCTGGGCTCCGAGGTGGTGTCCGAGAGGACAAGCGCTGTCGAGGCCGCGGTAGAGTGCGAAAGCGTGCCCGCAGCCTCGACACAAAGCGCCGAGGTGGAGCACTCCAGGGTTTTTAGTGGGTAGGCCGTCATTAGGACGGAGAGTCCCACATAACCAACGTGCCCGCCCCAGGGCCGGTAGTATACACAAAGTATTTTCCCTGGACAAAAACCAGGGTAAAACAACCCAACAAACCTGCGTTTATGAAGGACTGAAGGTATTTGATCACATCCTGTAACCGTGTACACAGAGCTGCGAGATTTTATCACTGCGTCAAATAACCACGAACACCAAGCGGTGGGTGATATTACCAAGCAGTAGATATTAGGCAGCCCCGTAAAATCGACGCGTATATTTTACCTATGACTGAAAATTGCAGTAGGTAGGTACATACCTACTGAAACATAATAAAATAACTGACTATGTCAGTGCGAAATGTTTCTTGGTCTCTACTTTAGTCGATCTTAAAGTACTTCATGCCAAGTACTTTTACTTAACAAGTTATTTTTGTAGTGATGATAGCTCAGTGGTTAACGCGGTAGGTTCGCATGCCAAAGGGCATGGGCTCAAACCCTAACAATGAGCTTGAGCTGTCGGTGAAGGAAAACATCGTGAGGAAACCATAGCATGGTGGTAGGGTACTTTCTAGTACTCGGCTGGCTAGCCACCACCCTCAAGTTGAAAATCTTGAAAAGCTTATAGTAAATTCGCCACTACGAAAACGATGAAAAAATGAGGTGACTTAAGATCACCGAGACCTTGAAGTCAGTACTTTTTTTTTATGGTTGACAGGCTAGTTGTTTGACCACAGTTCACCTGATGTTAAGTGACGGTGTGGTCGAAGATGGTAAAGCCTGGAATGGAACTGGCTCTCAAGTGAGGCTGCCGGAACACACCGTTAGATGCTTGGCGGCTTGGATGTTTGCATTAATCATAGCTAGCATTATTTATTAGCTTGCCGATGTCATGCGCCCGCTGACAAAGTCTGGCAAGTTGATGCACGTTCTAGGCCCAGATGTATACAACCGGTTGCCGGAGACAGTCACCGCTGCTCAGGGTATAAATGCTTTAAACATAAACTGAAACACCGGCTTCTTTTTTTATACACAGAAAAAATTCGCATTACACATACTGCCTAATGTCAAGCAACGATGTGGTCTAGGATGGAACACGCTTACCTAGAAGGAACCGGTTTCTTATCTTATCGAGCAAATGTTGTTTTTTATTATTTGGTGAATTAATGAAAACTCTAGTAAAACATTATTACATTGTAAATTATTATTAATAATTTTGGTGTATGTATTTTTCATTTATTAAAATGTTTTATTTTTTACAAATGGTTTTTTTTCATTGAAATAATTCGTGATTTCGTAAATTTACGCAATTTATGTAAAAAATACTTTGACTTTTTATACATTGTTTAATTCTGAAGCTCGTGTTATGAGTGCAGTCTAAGATGGAGCACGCTTACCTAGAAGGAACTTATTTACTATACGTTTACAAAACAAGCGATTCAATACATTAGATAATTGTGCCAAACAGGTGAATAATTTGTACTTCTTTTTAATTTTTTCCCTGATCGCAAAAATTACCTATTTTTCTTTGTTGATACCTGCCTCATTTAATATTGTAGAATGTCATAATTGTATTACATTATTAGCTGCGCCCCGCGGTTTATTACACGCTACATATTCCAGGGTAAAAAGTAGCCATGTGTTAATCCAGGGTCTCAGCTACCTCCATATCAAATTTCATCCAAATCCGTTCAGTAGTTTTTGCGTGAAAAAGTAACAAACATCCATTCATCCATCTTTTCATGTATCCATCTATCCAAACTTACACATTCATAATTTTAGTGGGATACTAGCGACTACTACCCGCTCCTGCTTTACTCCTGCGACTACTACTTTAATTGGGTGATTTGATACCATCCAAAATACCGACTTTTTCCGTGACTTTTCCATAAATTTTCTTTTAGACCACATTAACTTCCAACTCATAGAAATCCCTGAAAAAATCCTAATCCAATTTACATAATTTTTTTTTAATGAAACAATCGAAACGCTCTCCTGATAGTAAGAGATAACGCATGTCCGATGTCATTGAATAAAGATATAAATAATGGCAGCCATGGGGACTACAGACAGAAGTGAAAACTTAAAACATTAGCAAAAGTTATGCCCCTAACAAAAATAGCTCAAAACGGCTAAAGAAGTTTTCCCTTCAAAAATATCCGGGGTATTATTGTTATACTAGTACCCTTCAAACGAGATATGACTATGTGTCTAATATTGTATCCGGGCGATTTCGGCAGGTAGCTCGATAATATCCACACGTCGAGCATTAGGCCGGCCGATAAGATCCTATCGGCTCACGTTAAATAACACGTTTCCTGCCATCGTCGTGGTAATTTTAATAATGTAATTACGATATTCGGCGTTTCAGTAATGACAGGCGACGCGAACGCTGCACGATTAAATAACACAATGTATTAAACTGCTGCTGCCACATCATTATGTTTTTAAGCTTTTTGGACCGAGGTGATGGATGTACTGTAAACCCATATTAGAGACAGGTTTTTTTTTTGTTATTAGATGATTTTTTGTTCAGCAATATTTTGAGGGTCCTGCACACATCGCCATCTAGCTCCCAACTAAGCAAAACTTGTAGGTACTTTATATAAATATCATAGGTCATACACACAGCGCCATCTGAACCCAAACTAAGCAAAGCTTGTATTATGGAAGTCAGATAACTGAATACTTTTTTTTGTAAATACATACACAGTACACCCAGCCACAGAACAAACATTTGTTTATACCACAAATGTTTTGTCCTGGGTGGGAATCGAACCTATGCCCTACAGCGCTTATAGCAGACATACTACCAATGAACCAACAGGGCTGTCATAGGCTGTACTATAGCTACCAGACGTCTGATAGATTTTGATTGCTTATTTTGCATATATAATAATTATATGAATATGTAGAACACCCGGACACAGGACAAATATTAAAAAGATGTTTGTCATGTTCTGGAAACGAACTCACGCGCTGCACCTCACAAAGGATAACTACTACCAGTTAGATATAAGGAAATTGGAACGTTGGAGCAACGCAAGTGCACTAAAGCAATGATATTCCGGTCTTTGTTTTGTTACTGAAAGTCTTGAGTAACGCTGTCGAGGGCATGTGATGTCGTCTAGTACGTACCTACGTTATTTCTTACCATAACTATAAATGTATTAGGTACTAGCAGACGCCTCGCGGTTTCACCCGCATAGTTTCCGTTCCCGTGAGAATACTGAGATAAAAATTATCTTATGTCACCCGGGGATAATGTACCTTCCCAACGGTGAAAGAATTTTTGAAATCGGTCCAGTAGTTTCGGAGACTATTCAATACAAGCAATCAAATCTTACCTCTTTATAATAGTATAGACGTACGGTAAAGAGTCATTGGTTTTATAATCATGAATATTTTTTAACATGGAAATCGTAAAAAAATGCTCAGTGCCATGCATAAGAAGGCCTACGTTCAGCAGTGGACAGCAAAGGGCTGATGATGATGATGAGTCAAGCAAGCAAATTCACAAATGTTTGTGATGTAATTTTACCAAAAGAGTTTTAGTTGATTAATGTTTTTGAGCTGTAGAATTAGGTGAAATAATGATAGTATGGCATTTTCTCTTATGTTGAATAAGTGCCTATTACCACAGAATATCAACGTTTAACCAAGTATTTACCTGTTTCAGGATATTAGTTTTTTTTTTCAAACATACCATTTACTTTTTAAACCCCTTGATTAATAACATACAATCTGTTACAGCTACCGACTGCCTGTTAATTTAATTAAACATATGTTACGAAGGAGGCTAAACACGGCCTTACTTAAAAACGATTTGATTACCAGGTTAATGAGAAACAAACATATGGAGGCCTTGAAGTACTTTTGAATTAATTTTATGATAGTTAATTATGCGTTAATGTTACATAAGTAAAAATATAAATTTTCAACTAAATTAAAATCAAATGCTAGTACGAACAACCAATTTGAGAATAAGCCAAATACGGACACAATTTTTACCAAAAGTAGAACATAAACGATCAAAAAATATGCATAAAAACTGCAATTTAAATGGAAAATATACTTTTTCCAGTGATCTCCAAGTACTACTTGGTGGTAGATTTCCTAAGCAGGAAGTCATCTAGGTAGGTACCACCGCAGTGTTAGATATTTTGCCAGTGTAAACATTACTGTGTTCCGGTTTGAAGGGTACTGTAGCAAAATTACTGGGCTGTTGAGACTAACCATCGAAAGTCTCAAAGTAATGAGCGCCGCAAAGCAGCGATGCTCCGGACTTTGTTTTGTTACGCAAAGTTCTGTGTATTGCTGCAATGGTCATGGACATTGGACATGCGTCATCTCTTACCCTCTTACCATCACGAGAACGCAAAAAAAACTACATTTACAATAAAAAAATATTTTATTGTTACAAAAATTGTGGCTATATAAAATAATATCTATGCTGTGCTGACAGGTCTCTAGTTTGCGGACACATATGTCGCTGTCGTGTTTTAGATATCCATAAGTCATGACTGGCAATATACCTACACGAGTCATATATTTTTTTTATTTTTCAATGCTTGATTTGTGTTACTTATCTTTAATATATCTATATCTAGGTATATTATATATTAGCAAGCATAATGAATACGTGTGGTTCCAACATTGTAATAGCTGGAGAACGTCTCTCAGCCGTTAACATTCGGGTAATCACTCAGGTCTAAAATTACTTACCTGCGCGTAATAAGGTATCATCGCAGACAATTTTAATGATTGCTTACAAGATTAAATTAAATGTGTAGGGAATAAATGTCGTCACATTACGAAGGCGCAGGCGGCAATCTGCAACGGATCGGCTCACTAATGACGGTGTAAGATTATTGTTTTAGATCACCGCAGCCGCCCTCTAATTTACTGTATCGCCTGTAATTAAGGACTAACACTCGAAAAAAACGCATCAAACTCACCCCTTCACGATAACTGTGCATCCCTATGAAATATGGGACAACCGCCCGCTCGAAATAACGGTCGATAAGGAACCCATTTCACTGTACAATTCGGATTTATGAGCAGCTCACTGTGCACAATGATAATAAGATTTCAGAACGACACTTTTTCATGAAAACTTACTTTTTCAGTTCCACGCGGATTGCGCAAACGTTTAAACAAAAAGTTATAACGGCCATCCAATTAGTTTAAGAGTCCGCACAGAAGCGCTTCGCCGACCCTAAATTTTTCTCAATTAAATGCAAAACTCGCCCCAGGACCGGGGCTATATAAAATTTTAAGTCCATACCTACAATTCGCGCAACACAAATTTTTATTACCTTCTCTCGGTAAGTAAACAAAAAGAACAAATTAGCCGAGCTCGGTAGAAGACGCCGTGTCGTCCGCGACCCGCTCCGACACAAGGGTGTAAAAAGTAAAACAATAAGGATTCCGCGCGGCTGCACTGGGATATTTATTGTTAATGAAAATGGCGGGATTTAAACTAACGTCTTGTAACTAAATACCCTCTCACGGTTAAAGCGGGCACTAATTTGGTTTTTATAGCGCGTCCTTAATTTGATTTGGCGGCATCGCGGCCGCGGCACTATTGCCTGTAGGAGCAATTAATTTGCTCGGATTATATTTTTTTCTCGGGGCGCCCTGTGCGACTCTCCCCGCGGTTGCTTACGCGATCCAATCGAGGAGGAAAAAATAAAATAAAACTTAAGCCCCGTTTAATTTGAAGGGTGGTTCTGGGCTATTAAAGTAACACGCTTATGTATTGCAAATTATATTGAAATTTGTCTTCCATTACTGAGCGTCTTCCTCACACAAATGTTGCCCGCATTACGAGCGGCAGATTTTTATTCCGCGCTACGCCCACCCTTGTCTCCCGCGTTTTTACTGAACTTTTGTGGTGCTTTTTTCTCGCTAATTAAAACTCTTCCGCGCTGTTTCCTCAGAGAAACGAGATTCGATCAATTAATTTTTAGGCGGCGTAAGCCTTCTCGAAATTTACTGCGATATAAAAAAGGCATTTTCCAAAAAAAGGGTATCAAAAAGTAATTGATCAAGTAAAGGTTTTCGTGTCGGAGAAAAGTTTTGAAATTGCGAGTTAATTTTCTTGTTGTGCCATTTTCTTGGTAGCGGGAAAATAAGAGGCAATCACGATTGGTGTAATGGGAAGGTATTGTTTATGGAAGATTCTATACAATCAGCTCGGCGGCGTAGTCGCTGATGAAGTCACGCGCGCCGCTATTGTGTCTCTGGGGACAGCCAGCCGATTACACTAATGCAGTGCTCGGAATATGCACGTACACACAATCACTGGCCATCACTACCGAAATGACTACTAGCCCGGGTGTCTTCGGTTCCTTAACCTCGGACCACCGACGTAATAACCATTTTCATAACGAACGTAATAATTTGTGAACAATAAAAGAATTAGAACCTATACATTTAGAATCACTCAAAAAAACTATCAACTGTTTTTTTTCTATTTGACATTAATTTCGACAAAAAATAAAACCACATAAAACAAAATTAAGCAATACTTAAACTATAAACATTAAATAGGTTAAAAAGTTTTGCACGCTAAAAGAGCTGTCTCGGTTTCCATACATAACTTAAGTGGTTTATTCAATTAAGTAGTAACTCGTACCTTAACATGCTTTCATGTAGATTACGCAACAGCAAATCCCATCGAGAAAGAAAAACCAGACACATTCAGCATGAAATCTTCCCAAAACTCTCGAAACTATCCGCCTAAGTGAATTAAAACGTAAACGTTAATCTGGGAGAGCAGTGAGTTGATCTCTTAATCAGCGGGAATGGCGGTGGCGAAGGCTGCGGTGGCCACGACGGATGACGACGGATGGATCACGCGCCGGATTAAATGGAAATCAATAGCACGTGACATCCGGACACGCCTGATCGGACCTCTGTGCGAGTTGTAGAACTGGGATGTCATTGGATTGGGAATACCTAAGTACTCCAACAATTTATGTACTCGTATACCTACAGATCAAACTAATATAATTATGAGATGGATGAGATTTTTTTGATGTGAGAGTAAGTAGGTATACATATTTCTGTAACGGTTCGATAATTTTAGTAAAGTTTAGAATGGAGGTAGCTTGGAATTTAGATATTCCTGCCATTCTGCCTTACTATGCGCGGTTCTCGCTACCTTCGTATAGCAAAACGAAGTTACTCAGACGACCACAATATTCGTTCGCAGATTTTTTTTTTAAGAAATGAGACTAACCGTACCTTTATGGTTAGAGACAACGTATGTTCTTGTCCATTGCAGCAGTACTCAGAATGTTGAGTAACAAAACAATATCCACAGCACCGCTGTTTTGACGCTCATTACTTTCGAACTTTACAGACATTCGATGGTTAGTAACAATAGCTTCAGTAATATAATTTACTAAAACTCACACAATAAGTCAGTCGCCAGATGAATCGAGTATTACCATACGAGAGCAGCGAGAACTGTGCACAGTAAGGCAGGAGGGTAGGAACCCCTAAACTTCAAGCTAAATCCAATTATTTATATCTAATGATTGGAGATGACTTGATATTTGATCAATTATTTTTTTGACTATAAGACACTAAGTTATTAAAAAGATCAAAGAAGTCTCAAAGTAATGAGCGCCAAAGCAGTGATGCCCTGGACTTTGTTTTGTTACTCAAAGTTCTGAGTAATCATCGCTGCAATGGTCATGGACAGGCGTTTTTTCTTACCATCAGGAAAGCGTCTCGTTTGTCTCATTACTTTAAAAAAAAAAAGATACAAACTTATATCCTACTAAGCTCAGCGTAATAAGAATAACGCATTTTTCATAGTTTTATATTCTTGCGTTACTGCGTTTTGTCACCCGGAGGCAGTGCAATGGATTAAAATAATTGTGATTTAGATATACGGCATCGCATCAACCCACATTGCAACATGTACTTACCACATTTTTCCCGAATAAAGGTTTATACCTAGGGTATATTATCCATTTTAGTTTAGTTTAAACCCAAGGTATTGCGGTGATCAGTAGGAACAAATACATACACACATATGACTATCACTTTTGAAACAAAATTAATAATGCTCTTCCTTCAAAAATTTCGAACCTTTCTACGGTAGTGATGATTATACTCATAATTCAGTCTTGATTATTTTCTCTTACTCTACCAGTATACAAGTAAACCATCTGTTTTTCTACATGCGGATAATCTTTGCAGCAGTGAGAATACGTCAGTATTTTCCTTGGACAAAGCTTTCATCGATGGTCGATGATTGATCAATCCAATGATTTAGAAAGGTGGTCCCTAATTGTGGCAATTCCGTACGTTTGTTTGTAGTTACGACAATGCAATATGCCAGACGAATTGCAAAGGTATGTTGTGCATACATTTTAAGTTCTTATACGTTTAGTCATAACAGTTTTGATACATTTTTATAATAATTATTATCAATGTCAAATTTTATTGTCGAAATATGTTTATACGTTCTGTCATGCGTTTATTTAACAACCATGTATTATAACATTCAAAATGTTCATCGATCCAAATTGATTTTCATTTATTTGCTTTGTATAGTAGATATTTAAGCAGTAAGAAAATAGACACTGGCAGAAACACTGGCTTAGGTAGGTAACGGTAAAGGCATTAACTTCAATCACAGCTTAGTTTCTGTTTTTCTTCGAAAAGCACTAATAGTAGGTATAAGAAATAGAAGGGTAATAAACCCTTATTGCCCTTAAAACATTAACAATGTCTTAATTGAATTGAAGTAAGTAGGTAGGTACATCATTAGACTTTTTTTGGGTAACCTAAGAATTTTGAAAACTGTCAATTGTGACATACACCAGAAATACCCATTAAGTAAGTCTCTGAATATCATTCATGTTCATTGAATGCCTTAAGTTAAAAAGCAGGCGTCGTAAATCATGTTTATACAAAAAAAACTATATAGTATGAATATCAGAATGGAAAAGTATCTGATTAAATAAGTAAGTAGATAGTATTGGTAAGTATTTTACGTTATTTATTCATAAGTTTGCAGCGTGTCCTACCCAAACAACGGTTACATACTAAAGCAATATCCGCAAAAGGACAAAATATCGCTGCAAATAAACGTTTAAGTTTATGGACTCGAAAGATATTACCGATTCGTGATCTCCTTTTTCTTTAGTTTCGCGTTTCGCCCGGTCGGCCATCTTGGCGACATGTGGCGGAAGATTTAGACGGGAAACGTGCCCTGCTATATTAGATTATGTCGAAATGAATTGAGCGCTACTATTGGATATGTTATTGACGTAGATTTGCGATCGGAGGAACGAACTGATATTTCGTATTGTTATTAAGGGAGCGGAGCTCGGTGGGACGTGCGTGGAGTCCTAAGCGACCCGATGCGCCCTTACGGACCTATCGTTTAGGCCTCTTTATATTTTTCTTATGTAAATACTGTTTCATATCCGATGAGCTTTATTTATGTGGGAATCGTTTTGGCGAGATAAGTCTCTCCTCTGCTCCAGTGTTCATCTCTTGCGATGCATGTAAATTCTGTTTGTTTTGGAATACTGATTTATTGTTTGCAGCGGTTATCCTATCTTTTGTTTTATCCGCCTGTCATTTTAGATACATTATTAAGATACGTATTATTTACAGATATGTACAAGTATAAGTTTTGTTTCGTAAGATAAACAAGTTTGACGGAAGACTGGCCGGAGCGTTTGAAGTGTCGCTAGAGATCAAAGATCGCCGACCAAGAGTGTTGTTAAAACCATCTTCAAGGGTTTCAGCGCGGTAAACAGAAGCTTGGTGTGTGGTGTAAAATTTAAGAAAAGCCGTTTTATGTTATACTTTGTTGTTGTTAAAAAAATATGGGTAAGTATGTACATTTGTACTAGTATAGTCTCTTTTTTTATGAAAAAGTTATGAGACAAATAATACTCTTTCCTGATAGTAAGAGAAAACGCATGTCTATGACCATTGGAGTGATACACAGAACTTTAAGTAGCAAAAGAAAGTCTAAGGCATCGCTGCTATGCTTGTTACTTTGAAACATTCGATGGTTAGTCTCAACAGCCCTGTAATTTTGTTAGCTGCAGCACCATTCAAACCAGAATACAGTAATGTTTACACATCTGTGTTTAGCGGCAAAATATCTGTAGTACTATGGTGATACCTGGACTATCTACCACCAAGTAAAACAACATTTACAAGCGTAAAAACGTAGCGTACCTACTCGTAACAAAATATGCTACGACAGAGTTGACCAAGAGTAGTGAAGTGTCTTTGACGTAAAATGTGTAACATGTGTTTGTGTGTTGTCCATTATCTACATTAAAGCAGGTAAGTTCAAACTAAGTTCAAACACTCCTACTATAAAAACTGCCATAATTATATTGATTTTATTTTGAATCCGGTAAATATAGTATATTTTTTTATGGTTGACAGGCTAGGTGTTTAACAACAACTCACCTGATGTGAAATGACGGTGATTAGGTAGATATATAAAGCCAGTTATTGTAAGTACATAATCGCCGTCTCCAGCAACTCGAAGCTCGTCTCAAGGGCGGCGCACGCGATGCCGGCTTCCTTTGATGTCGCAAGGGTAGTTATGAAAATTAATAAAGTGAATAACGTGTAACTGCTTCCGATAAGGCGGCTGCTGCGCGGGAGCACTCTCTTTTTTATCCCTCGAACGTTTAACGAGCCCGCTCTCAGTACGAACATGTCTTAGGGCACGAGCAGATGTATGTATGTATATTGTATGTATCTATGTATTATATGTAACTAAGTATGTTTGTTCGGATGGAATCTTAAATTTGACCCACTTCCCGTAGTCCGATTGGACTCAAATTTGGTGTACCTACTTACTTATGTATCAACGGTGACAAAACAATGATATGATACCATGAAGCGTGTCTGATGATGGAAACGGAAGATGACCATAGGAACTTTTGAACTAAACAAGATAAAAAACTATCGAGTTCGGCGATTCATTCGTCTTGAGGAGCCAATCTCTAAAATACTTTAGTAACAGGTATTGCCTCAAGCTTTTAAGAATAGGTATGAATTAGAACTAAAAATTAAAAAATTATAGAATATTTTTTTTTATGGAATATAATTTTTAGTTAATTGTTTTTAAAACGTATTTTTTTACTCAAAAATTTTAATAGGCTTGTTATTGTAAGTTACTTTTTTTTTATGGTTGACAGGCTAGATGTTTGACCACAGCTCACCTGATGTTAAGTGAAGGTGTGGTCGAAGATGTTAAGGCACACCTAGCCTGCAATGGAACTGGCTCTCAAGTGCGGTAGCCGGAACACACCGTTAGATGCTTGGCGGCAGATTTTCAAACTTGAGGGTGGTAGCTAGCCAGCCGAGTACCTACTAGAAAGTACCCTACCACCATGCTATGGTTTCCTCACGATGTTTTCCTTCACCGGTAGCTCAAGCTCATTTTTGGGGTTTGAACCCGTGCCCTTCGGCATGCGAACCTATCGCGCTAACCACTGAGCTATCATCGCTACAAAACTACAATTATCATTATCATCGTTACTATAATCGGATAATATTTCCTTTAGACCATTAGATCTAAAGTATGAACTTTACCTACCTACTAAGTGTTAGTCAGAGATTTTCGCTGATTTAATGTACCTACCTACAACTACATTATAATCTGGCATTGTGATTCATTAAAGTAATCACATCTTGTCTTCTAAGTTTTATCTTACTCATTATACAGTCTAAATAAATATAAAATACCACGAATACATATCAAAAAATAAATAATCATGAATAATGTGAAAAGAAACCTATCAATAAAAGCGAACTTAACGTGTCCCGAAATAAAACACTTTGTTATTAAGTTGACAAGCAACCGTAAAAATGCTCCTTTAAAATGTAAAATAAACAGATCAATCATGTTGAAGCGATCCCACCGGGTTCGGCCGAATCCCCGAAAAGAATCCTACGTAAGCGTCTATTATAAAGTACAGATGTTACCTCAAACTCCGCGCTTCTGTCGCCCTCACTCCTACCCACTCCACACACGCGTGATAAGGACACATTATAAAAGTGATACGCATTTTTATTCGTTTTTTCGAAATAAGAATTGTTCTACATTTATGAGAGTGATTGACATGCGGTCGCCGGCGGCGCCCCCCGACGCGCACCAACAAGATGGCCCTTGTATTATTATCATTTCATTATTTATTACGCTAATTATGAAAGGGTCGTATTTAAAAAAGAAACAAAGGTATTACAGATGCCACATTCAACCGGTAAAAGCTTTGCGGACGTGTGGCATGCTACTTTTTCGGGTAAATAAATCTAGGAAGGCACATCAATCAAGTTGTCGGATGGACGGGAAGTCCCTTCCAAATTATTATGTAGATCCATGATTTAAAAAAGTAACGAATTCATTAAAACGTAGGTGTACGTAGAATATAACCCTTTCGTGTTTTAGAACGTCAAACATAAAAGGGTCCGTACATTTAAAGCCATGAGTGACACCAAACAGCGGTTGGGTCGTGTTTCGACTTCTGAGGTAGATTTCACGCGGGATAAGGGCATAGCCGTCATTCGTTTTGTAATATCCGATCCTTAAGATATTCATAGAGGCCATAAACCAATATAGTCATTTGCCGGGGTGGGCCGGCTCGCACTAATTGAAACCCGGGCCGGGCCGACGTGAGAAGACTAGCCATGGACTAATCTGACCGGCCGGCAGCCGCCACCCGCCCCACGCCGGCCGGCCACCGCCGGGTCTCGACACCGCTACTGCGTGTGTAATTGGAGATTTCGCGATATAACACTATCACCCTTCATTATGAAATAGAACGAACTCGGATCGTCGGCGTCGGTATTAGGATTATTTAGGATAGCCCAATTCATTAACCTCAAACGCCTCAATCCACGTTGACTAGATTGTTATTGCCATACTTCGATATCATAACAATGGCTTGTGTCAAGTTATGTCCACCATGAATAAAGTGAGTTTTAACGATTGATATCATCACATGCACTAACAAAAAACTAGATTTTTGCTGGATGGACACTTCTTTCTATTAATAAATAATAGGTTTTAGCTTGACCACATCCTGTCTCATGCCAAACAACGATGTCGTTTAGGATGGAGCACAGTTGTCTAGAAAGAATCTCTTTATTCTTGATACCGTTTACGTCTCTATAGTCCACACTAAGCCTTATCGCTTAGAGCGATTTCTTCCAGGCAACCTTAAATTATAAAAAATTATGATCATAAATGTTTTTGGAAAATAAATACGGAAAATTAGATCAGTCACGTGACCGTAAAGACCAAGCAGAAAGTGTGACGTCACACCATGCGAAGCGCCATTGCTGCTGTTGATATTTTCGTATAACAACTGTCATAGATATAGATAATATGGTTGTTTGACACAGCAAGCCATAATTCAGACGCTATGACAGTCCGGCCGTTTTAGCGATAAATGTTAATTGGTTTTAGTCCTAAACTAAATTTGAATTAAACATTATTTACTTTAAACTTATTTAACCATAAGATAACTAATCTTAAGTGGTGTCAAATTTTATTACATGATCATAGATGAACATAGAAGTCTGTTCCGAGTAGGTACCACCAACATACTGAACACCTTGGTTCAGTATGTTGGTATTATATTAATAAGGATAGGTGCTTATGTTTACAAAAAAAGTACATATATATATGTAAGCATCAGTTATCTGGTTTCTATAGTACAAGCTTTGCTTAGATGGTGATGTGTCCTTTGATATTTATATTATTAATTTATCTAAAATTTTGTATATGTGAATAAATGTTGGTATAATAGGTACAGTTATTTAACGTCAGTCTAATTACAGCAACTAGCGAGCTAAGTTCTTTATTTGTTCGTGATTTAGACGAGCCATTGAATTATTTGCAGTGGTTGTAAACCTAGCTATAAAGGGGATTACTGTCAGCTATATAAGCCAGCAAACAAAACTTTGTCAATTTGACTCCAGTCTACCATAATTGTAAACTTACGATTGACTTTATCCACGTGTGTATACTGCCTACTTATATGTCAGTGATGCTCAAATGTTATAATGTAACCTACACAATATTTGTAAGTAACTATAAGTAATTGAATTGAAGAAGTGGGTAAGTAAGGAGGTATCGTACTTACCTTAGAATTAAAATTTTAAAGAGACAACTATCTAGGGGTTTTATTCATTTATGTGTAAATTTAATTCATTAATTATATTTACATATATTTGGCATCAATTGGGAAATAACTGGTAACTTTAGAAAAAGCTATCTATGTATATACGTCTATGTTTACATAATTATAATACTGTAGATACTCATCAAATTATAGGATACTAGATATCATATAGGAAGACACAAGATAATATTTGTAAAAAGTTTTGGGCATAGTTCGTATGGTTTTATATGAAGACGTAGTCGGAGAGCCTCTCAGAAACTAGCTCTTAAGTAGTTTAGGAAAATATGCAATAAATACGGTGTTTATCAAAAGATTTTTATCTTAAGTGTGATAGTTTCTAGTACTAAGGTATCTAAGTTCGGTGCCAGAAAGTACCCAATGCAATGTTTCCTCACAAATTGTAACCGATAACTTCATAGTTGAGGTTTGAGGCAATAGTTTAAGGAATTTGATTCACATACCTACGCTAACGGCTGAACTATCATTTCATCACAGAACTTCCTCGCCGGTAAGCGATTATGCCTCGCTAGGCATAATGCCTCGCTAGGCATAATCGCTTATAAACATGTGACATAGCTATGTCACATGTACCTAATGGTGGTAACATCTTTCTTT
Organism: Biston betularia; assembly: GCA_905404145.2. NCBI lineage: Eukaryota > Metazoa > Arthropoda > Insecta > Lepidoptera > Geometridae > Biston > Biston betularia. The sequence goes on from FR989863.1 coordinate 5,688,209, forward strand.
TGAAAATAGAAACAAATCAAACAAAACTAATTATAAATATACTATAGGTATGTTTCTACCTATTGCAAAACTCTAAATCCCTCAAAAATTGCATTTTCTTTAGCACGTGCAATTTAAAGAGAGAGAAGAATCAGACTGTAAATACTGAGAGATCGAGAATCAGGATAACTGAAACGAGGGTTTGACGCCCGTTTCGGAGCTTGACGAGATTCGGGGTGAGCCCCTAAGCCGCGGGCGCACTTGCGATTGAGACGTCGACGCGCCTAAAACGGCCTGGCTTAGCGCTCCTCGCGCCAAACTCGATACCCGACTTCTAACTTGTCTTGTGATTCGAGGTTAAGTGTCGAAGTAACGCAAATTCGCGACTCGGATACCGCCACTGGCGAAACGCTTTCGTGAATTGAGGAAATACGATTTATGTTCCCCTACTGAATTTTCTCAGGGTTGTGTACGTAACAAACGATGCGGACGCCGGAGACGTTTGACATGAGTCTTGCAGAGCACCAGGACCGTCACACTGGCGGCGGCGGCCACTCCGCAAGACTGCGTGGTCACGAGCGTAATCCTTATTTATGGCAAGACGCCCTGCGACGCCTCCGGTGGACCAGCTATTTGTCAGGACCGCAGGCCGGCTGCATCAATCTCGAGCTTCGGATTAGCGCGACCTCGTCGATTCTCGATGATTCATCTCTGCGCCCCATTTATCATCCGGTACACTGAGCGTATAATAATAGAGTAGCTCGTCTTTATTAACGAACACGACGTTATCTATTGGCGATGTCGACAATAAATACTGGCCGGACATAAAGTGACCAACAAAAGTGAATCTGAATCACCCCCGACCGCTCGACACAGTGCGGTGGAGGCGCGCGCCGGGCATACAGCCCCCGGTGCTCGTTACGAGATCGCACTAAATTACGTGCAACTTACGCGGGTCATCTTTCATTATTACGACTCTATTTTGGCAAGTCACAACAGGGCGGGCGTGGCGGCCGGTCACCGATGACCATTATCCCTCTATTACCCTGCCTGGCTCTTTTTTCGCTGGGCGCGCTGACCGCTGCCCCTATGCGGGGTGCCCTGAGAGATAAAATCGTAAATTATAACCCAATTCCATGGTTGTTAAGGCTTGACAGATGAAAAGGCTATCGCTGACCGTGAGTGTTTGGTGCCATATCGTTAACATATCAAATGAAATGAGGGTAGAGTGCCATAGAGACATTTGGAGATGATGAACATCCGATTCGTCGTATGTGGTAATTTTATGAATTTCGGTTGGATAATATAGCCGGTTTTGGAACGTCATTTGAACGTCACAATAAAGCTACACAATATTACTTCCATCTGTAATTTATGATGTACTAAATGAGACCTTTAGAACGTGTTGCAGTTAAGGATTATTTTGTAAACTTCGAATAATGTTTTTGTTATTTCGCATTGTGTAAGAAAAGCTTACAACCCTAGCCGATACAAATCGATGCCTCAAGTAATCCCAAGCTACTTTGTCGATAATAATTTACGTATAAGTTTGTGTGATAGAATCAGAGGTCGGCGGGAGGCAAACGAGTGGGAGGATATTACTGTAATGTTACTGAAAGGCGCAGGCTCCAGGCGCCAGGCTTGACAATGCCCCATTAGGGACAGCTATTCACTGAACAGATAACCGGTTACACGGCAACATAAACCAAAGGAAAGGACTAGATGCGTTTATTCCACACAATCATGACTAACTGCTAAAGAGAAAACCAATCAGTAGTTAGGTACTCTTTAGTGTAGAGGTAGTAAAGGAAACAATAACTCCAAGGCAGACGGTACTGTCGAACACTTTGTGTCCTGCTCTTATTAAATAAATAAATTAACTGCATACAATCCTCTTAAAGCTGCGGAATGAAAGATTCCGTGGAAGACGGCAGCGTTTGCGTGCCGTCTCAGCCAGCTTCTGAATCTCAAAAACTGTAAACAGCCTATATTAATGAATAGAAGACGACAAGTTTGAAAACGTTGCAAATGTAATACGAATCTTTTTCTAATTCCCAATACGCGGCCAATTAATAAATATCAATGGTGGTACCTACATATTATTATATTATAACCACGATGACCGGGCGCGAACACCCGCTGGTTTCGGCCATTCAAGCGCTCACAAAATATGCCCTACACTGGGTTGTAGGGATATGAACGCTCTTGATATTATGCGTTTGGACAGGAATGATTGAACGGATCCCACAGAATTAAATATCGATTATACGAGAGAATGTGCCAAAATATTTTACGACCGCATTATACTATTAGGTATAGATACATATACATACATTGGTCTTCCTTACAATCACAAAAAAGTTTAGGTAGGTACTTCTTTTAAGTTCTGTAATGATTAACCTTTAGCAAAAGTCAGAAATTGCAATTGCAAAGATAGGCACAGTTGTTACTTAGACAACTACTTTTTCTTTCCTACGAAGGCAAGTCATATATACCTACGAATATTTCATAGCAAGGAGCCTGAGTAAAATAAATAAACTTTGCATTTACGAGCTATGACAAATCTGAATTACAACCATAACCTTTGTCCACCATTCTGAACGCATTCGGACAATAAAATAACTCATGTCCAATTTATGTTAATACAATAAATACTGACATAAATAACGCTGGAAGATGGTATAGAAGACAATTTAAATTTATGTACGTAAAAGTTACTGTCTTTAAAGGAGTCATGAGATATACAAATTGAATGATTTGTATATCAAATGATTGTAACACGAATGTAAAAGGGCATTACAGATATTGTAATATCCGTGTCTAATCTAAAGGGTACGAATCGTAGAGCTATATAGTAGAGAAGCTAGTTATTCTACCGCCAAGCAGTATTGTGTGTACATTACTGTGTTTGAAGTTTTGAAGGATACTGCAGCTAGCAAAATTACAGGGCTATTGAGACTAACTATCGAATGTCTCAAAGTAAGAAGCGCCAAAGCAGCGATGCCCCGGACTATGTGTTCCTATTTAAAGTTCTGTGTATCGCTGCAATGGTTATGGACAGGCGTTTTCTCTGGCCATCAGGAGAGCGTCTCGTTCGTCGCATTACTTTTTTTATGGTTGACAGGTTGGGTGTTTAACTTTTACTTTTAAAAAAAAGCTCTGTAGCAATTCTGCCCTATTAGCTCATTTAATAGCTCCGTTTCTAGAGATGTAGAGCGTGAGGTCGATTCCTACACAAGACAAATATTTGTGAGACGAACATATCTAGTTATTGTATTAAAAGTAGATACCTATGTATTTACAAAAGAAAAAGCAAATAAATATTCTATCAGTTTAGTTTGGGAATAGATGGCGCTGTGGGAAATGTCCACCGCTATTTATTATCATTTTGCAGTTACCGATGTAGGTTAGAGTTGAGTATAAATAATTTTAAACGCTTTTATTATATTGCTCTGTTTACTCGTATAAGCGGCTTTAAAAAAATTACAACTTCCTTCGTAATAATTTCAAAAATTCTCGTTTGTACGTTTTATATGTAGTACCTAGGTATGTGATATGTCAATAATAAAAGTTCTTCATAACGTTCTTCCTTCAAAACCACATAATTAAACACGTAGAAGTAAATTAACTGCCTTAAAAGTGCGGCTATTTGTAAGAAAAGATCGACAAAGCGACAGATGCTTGCGGCCATCTTGTGGCTACGAAACTGTCGCATGCACCGTTCGTGACTTTGTGGTCACAATTTCGTTTATTTTGGGTAATATAATACCCCCCACATTACCCGGAAACAACTGAAAGCTGCAGTAATTATGTAAACAACGTGATGACGAACATAACTCGTAATCTAATTATCGTCGTAGTTACGAGTATGCTGTAACTCCATAATTTTGAACAATCTAAAGCACAATTAAAGACGGTAGCCGTTTACCACAACGTACGAAAACATTGTTGTGAAACCTGAATCATAATTATTTTAATACAATTCACGCCAAGATGCTCCCAGCAAATTATATAACTTCTTAATTTTCTTTTTTTGGTTTAGTTTTGCACTCTGTGTATTTGCCAGTGGCAATTATTTCGATACTTTTAATTATTTTATAATAAATAGAGTGAACTAAGCTAAAGACACAGAGTAAGTCGTTACTACAAGCTTCGTAAAGATTTGGAAGCTACGCGAAGTCATGCTTTAATACATACCTATATCACTTTCTCACATTCACGCAGGTAATTTGACACTTATAAACACAATTTTTCTAAATAAACATCCGAAAATCATAGATAAGTTTAGAAAAATATTTCAATGAGGCAATATGACTTTTTCGTGCTCCCACCAAAAACTAATTACTATAGGTATAACTAGATAGGTACTACTGATATATTTTTCTTGTACAATATGTATATCTACGTTTTAAAAGGAAGGTAATAAAAAAACAATATGGGATACAAGGCAAAGAGTTGTGAACCGTGAAATTGCCATCTGCGTCGCGAACATTGTTAAGTGCGTATAACATACAGAGTTACAATCTGCGATGTTATTTTCATCTCGGCTTCGGAGACTCCTGTTTAAAAATGAAAGTATTCCGTTTTTCTGTTGTTTTTATCTAAATTCAGGAGTGTCGTAAAAGTCTAAACCGCAGCGGGGAGTTTATTAATCAAGCAGAAGGGACATCTCAGGAGCTTAGTGGCATTTTTCTTGGAGAGCGTCTTGTTCATTATATCCCGGGACGTGGCATGATGAGAAATTAATCCGTGGGGTATCAAGGCAGGTGGCTGACGCAGGTGCCGTGCGCGGACTATTTGCCGAGCAGCCTCTAGCACTCTGCAGCGGATAAGCTGAGGATACATCTTGCGAAATACTGAGATGAGACGATCACAGAGATGTACTCGCCTTCAACTGCCCTAATAGAATACGTGACACTTTTTATGAAGACAATGCCTACATGAGGAATTTAACCTGGAACGGGAAATAGTTGTATCGCTGCATTGAATTATTTTCCAAAACTGTTTTTTTTTCTAGTGTTTATGTAAAACAATAGTGGTTTATTATCCTAAAACATCCAAATTACGTAAATGTATCGGGCAGTATTTAAAAAAATATATATTTAAACTTTACGCGAATTTCATTAATTACTTGAAAATGTACTTGACACTGTCAAATACATATACAAAGTGCGTTGCCAGAAACAAAAAGTGCAATAAAAGTTTCAGCTTTGAATAATAAACCACTATTAAATCTCAATTCAGTCTCATGTAGAGCGGTTTCAGTTGCAAAACGCGAAGAAAAGCAGCGGCTGGCGCGGAGGCTGCGGCGGCCGTAATCCAAACATATCTCGCTACATTGCTCGGCGCGACACAACGGGACTTAGCGGAAAGCCCCGCCGCGCAGATGCTTATCTCAATAACAGTTTTATTTATTTTTGCGAGCGGCTGATCCTCCCGGAGGATCCGTCTAATGAAAATAGAGGGGGCCGCGTATGACTGCGGCCCGCAACAGCGCCGCTGCAAAACCGCACCACAACGAATGTGTCTTGTACTGATTGTTCCAATCCCGCACGCAGTTACTGAATTGAGTTGCATTTTAATAGGTACCTACTACGGGAAAACATATTATAAATACTTAACAAAAGTTATATTGAAAACGGGTTTATTTATAATAGGCCCGCTAAGTAGTGTTTATACAGGGTTACAAGCTTGGATTGTACTAAGCCAATAGGAGGTCGTTGTACTCATCATTATAAACAACTTTTACCTTGAGCACAACATTTTTCGAAAAATTTAAGCTCGAGTCGACTTCGCGCTAGTTTAACAACCCCAGCTTCCAGCAAAGTACGTATATTATGAAAGTCGATATGTATATGATAAGTGTTGTTTTTTTGTTTGAACTACAAGGGCTCACCGAAACATCAGCGCTGATCAATAGTCAAAAAGTGGTCATACCGCTTAGTATGAACAGTATTATGCTGAGGTGAGCCCCTATTTTGAAACTGTCTGTCGCTGTTTGTTTTTGTGTTCGTGTTACAAAATAAAACTTTTTTTTTCTTTTCCATTCTTTCAAAGAGATGCCGATCATCTGATCAACAATGTCATGCTGCTTACCCAACATTCCATTCCCTACATCCGTAACTGGAGCCCTTCTTTCAGATCGTATAGTATTCCAGCTTCCAGCGAAAGCTAGTCTTACAAACTTGCATCAAGATCCACCAGAGTTTATTTAGTCGCGAATTAACGACCGCAGCCCTCGTAAAACAGGCTTCGAGTGTCGTAAAGACGAGCACATTGCGACTTGTCAAAGCAAACTCGAGTGTCTACTTTAATCAAGTTGATACAGAAAACTAGCGCAATCATTTTGTTTTATGTTTGCCTCAAGAATGTCTCATGCGCAACTTGAGGTATTAACTATTCGACATGTGCTTGGTTTTGATGCAGGAATCGTTTAGAGGTTTGGATAATGAATGGGTAGGTACAAAGAGTATTGTACAGGTTATTTAGTTAAAATGGTTTCGCAATACAATACAATGTTTTATTGAAAACACTAGGTACAGTTAAAGTCATACCTATTTGAATACATGTCTTAAAGTAACAATACAAATGTCAAATCATTTTTTAATACTTTTACAAAATAATGTAGGTACATCTTGAACCTAATTTATTTGTTTTTTCATCAACCAAAGAGATCGCCACCGAAAGAAAGTTGCTGACACTGTTGTTTAACGAAACTTTAATGTTGAAACATCTTTGTAAAATTTCGTAGATAAAAAGTTTATCAATTATTACCTACGATTTAAATTTTGAAACTAGGTACTATTTATAACCGACATAGATACACAAATTTTGAATGTATGTAAGTACGCAGATAACCTATTACGAAACCTGAAACCTTCGAAAAGATAAACGAAAACCATAACGTCACACTAATTACTCGCATTCAGTACGAAAGAAAACCATAACAACAACCGTCTAAAAATAAAGCAATTCAAAGCATATTAAAAGCCAATTCTCATCAAAAACCGCAAAGTACCGGGGAGGTGAAAAATCTTGCGGTGTGGAATAAGGCAGGAGCCGCCGCCTAATTAGGTCATTTCCCATAATTGCCAACTCCAGAACGTTCAGATTGGTTTTTTCGCGTCGGCGGTGTCCCACGAGGCCCGGGGCTCTCGTTCTAATGAACAGCGCAGACTGTTGAATAAAAATCGGATAGTTTCACGGTGCTATGCCTGTTCAACGCTTTTTTGTTTACCGGACTAGGTAGAGTTTGCCAGCAACGATTGCCTATTTATAAGCAACTTTAGAATTTTACTTTGTGGTCTATCTCCTACGCTTGAGGTCGTTTAGGTAGGTACCATCGCAGTACCAGATATTCTGCTGTCAAGCAGTAGTGTATAAACATTACTGTCTTCCGATATGAATGGTAGGTACCTACTGCAGCTGCTAGCGAAATTACAGGGCGGTTGATACTAACCATCGAAAGTAATGAGAGCCAAAGCAGCGATGCCCTGAACTTTGCTTTGCTACTCAAAGTTTTGCGTATCACTACAATGGTAATGGATAAGTATGAGTTATCTCTTACCATCAGGAGAGCGTCTCATTCATCTCATTACTTTTACCTAATATATAATATGTAGGTATATATTGACTATTCAGTATTCAGTAGCTCTGCTTTTTGAGCTGTAGAGCACGGGTTCGATGTCCACCTGGGACAAATATTTATGTGACAAATATCTACTTTTAATTCTTACTTCTTCAGACACGGCTAAACGAATGAGGCTGAAATTTAGAACGAAGATAGCTACCCTGGATTAACATAATAGGCTTCTGTGTGTCCCAGAAAGTATGGTGGGACCTGTAGTACGATACCATTAAATCTCATAATACCTACATCTCTTTTAATACTTACATTACCTATGTGTTATTATTCAAATGGGAATATAACTTTGTCCTTCTGTATGTCTCGTTATCTTTACGCGATGAAACGGCATAGCTGAATTCGATAAAATCAAGCAGGTATAGATAAAACCGAAACTCTAAAAAAAGACTTAGCAACACCATCTGTCACCGCAACTTTAGTAAAACTGCAGCCAATGCAGAGTAAGTATACCTAAATATATTCATGTATTTTATTTATTGAATTAAATATTGTACTAATAGTAAAAGTATCATAGCAAAAGCAGACAGAAAGAAACAAGCATAATTAAAATGCGTTTAACTTAAACTGGATAGTTACCAAAAATTATTACCGAAAATTACAAATCCTACAGAATATAAAAACGTAAATACTTAAGTTAAGTCAGAAGCTGTTAGTTCTATGGCGGGTGGTCTATGTTTCTTCATCTTATCACGTTTGCGAAGCTCTTCGCGGAGGAGAACCAGGTTCTCGTAATGCTCCGTGGAAGCGTCGAGGAGCTCCACACAAGCTTTCACGGCGGCGGACTGCCGCCCGCGCTCCAATGCCATGGTCGCGTCGGTAACCTGCCCCACCGTCAGAACGCTTTCTACCATGTCATCGAGTCTGAAATTCAAGATGATGCATTATTTTTCGAAGTTTTATGATCCTATAGCCTATAACTACAAAAGCTTTTGTTCATTACAAACCTTTGTTCATAGCAATATCACACTAATATGATTAACACTGACGAAACTTCTAAGTAGGTATTCAATGATATCACCGTGTGGATCCATTGTGTTGCAAGGACGAAAACCTTATTTGTATGATGTATGTAAAAGTAATGCGACAAACGAAACGCTCTCCCGATGATAAGAAATATCGCCTGTCTATGACCTTTGAAATGATTTAACCCACAACTAGAAATATTCAATAACCTTCAAATCAAAACATAGTACACACTTCTGCTTGGAGGCAGAATATCATTCTGATACTGCGGTGGTATTTATCTAAACAACCTTGTGCTAAAGCTCTACCTCGCCAAGTGAAATAGAACAGTAACTAAGATTGTGACAGTGTAGGGATGGCGTACTATCAAAAAGACCCCTTTTGATAGTACCTACTCCATCAACGTACCTACAAAATCAATTAATTATTATTAACCGTACGTACGTTAATGTCATATGTCAATGTTTTTAAGCATATATGTCAAGGTTTATGATGCTTACTTGCGCTTTCGGATCTCAAGGTAGAAGCAGAAGAAGACAATAAGCGTGGCAACAACCACGGCATTGAGCATAGGCCACGTGATGGTTCCACTGAAGATGTGCAAGCGGGTCACACGAAATTTAGGCACTACATCCCATACTGAGAACCCAGGAAACAATAGAGTGACTGGTAGAGCGAATACGACTATTGTACCCGCCACCAGAGTCGCGTCATATTCGCTCATATCCGACATTACTCGGATAAAATGTAAAAACGTGCTAATTTAAATTGCATTTTTGAATGAATGAGAAAAATGTTAAAATGACATCATGACTGTGACAAGTGAACAGTTGACAAAGAAGAATTGTAACGAAGACGTAAATAAGTTTTTTATGAAACTAATGCTACGACTGTTCTAGACATAGTGACTGAGGAAACTATTAGATCTTTTCAGTGGTAGTAATTGGACCAATATTTTCTATCGGGTAGAGTAGGTAGGTCACGTGTTTCTCTTTGGTATTACCATCGCATTATACATATATGAAGGTTAATATGTACCTATACATAAGAAACATCGATAAACCGATAACCAATCGTAAGTCTGTTCAAAGTTAGCGAGGCAGTAAATAAATGCGCTGGGTGTAAGCTGTGTCCGTCATATGAAGCGAGCTGGCGACGTGCCGCTCGCGTGGCATATCAATTTCGACTAGGTACACACAATAAAATTGGACGGTCTCCGGAGAGGGCTTAAACGATTCGCCGTTTTGTCTCGGGACCCAGCTGCGTAATGACCGAAGCAGGAAAAAATTGTCAGCAAGAAAACGCGAGGGTAGTCGGGTTTATGTGCGCGCGGCAGCTGGCACAGCCCGGTCGGGCGGCGACGCGCTCCTAACGGCCTCTGCTTACCTCGCAAAACCCGCGCCAATTTTATTTATCGAAAATATAAACCGATTTGCGGAGGTCCCTCGTAAATTCTGAACGGCTGATTTATGGCGGTTACAGGGCGCGCTTAAAACAAAGTTGCTTCTTAAAGGACTCCCCTACGTAATACTTCCTTATGTGAACGATAGGGTCAGATTTTCTTTTAAGATAGGTTTGCGAAGTCACCGATTTACCTATCTGCACATAGGCAAAATATGAATGAACTATTTTTTGTCTTTGCTTTTTCTATGAACTATTAAGAAGACGAAATTCCACATTTTTCATAATTTTAAGTTAAAATTACCGAAACCGCTTATGTTTCTATGGGTAGGTGCCCCTTGCGATTTGCACTCACGTACCCATTAGTATGGTTAGGTTTTAATAGTTTCATGACATCGCGTGCCGCAAAAGTTACGAAGCTAACAAGTCTAGGGCATGAGTAAATCGCGCGCCATTCCCGAGGGTCCGCTAAAGGAAAGTGTTTCCTGCTGGACTCCATCACGCGAATCAATTAGGTGATTTGAGGGCTGCCGGGGTTCGTGTGTTAAGGATTTTATGTTAACTTGCAATAGCAATATAGCTTAGAAGTATATAATCTGCCTATTCTAAAAATGAGTCTGAAATAAATTTGAATTTTGAATTGAGTCTTATCTGCCCACGTCATAATTTTCAGCCTGTAGGTAAAGTTTAACCAGTAAAGTTTCCACAGTTTCCTTCTGGGAAACCCTTTGGATTGCAATCTGAAGGTTCTGGGTGCGAATCCCACGACGGCACGCAATGCATATTGCTGCTGACATTGACAAACAGAAAGGAAAATCTGATCTGATCAGATGATGATCTGATCTAATTTTGTAGCGATGATAGCTCATAGCGCGGTCGGTCTCAAACCCCAACAATGGGCTGACGGTGAAGAAAAACATCGTCATGAAACCATAACGTGGTTTTAAGGTATTTTCTAGTACTCGATTGGCTAGTTACCACCCCAAAGTTGAAAATCTGCCGCTAAGCATCTAAAGGTGTGTTCCAGCAGCCTCACTTGAGAGCCAGTATCATTCCAGGCTGGGTGTGTTTGCGATCTACGACCACACTTTACTTAACATCTGGTGAGCTGTGGTCAAACACTTAGCCTGTCAACCGTAAAAAAAGACAATTCTGTTACTTTTACTCAGCCAGAACGTGATCGACGACATTAACCATATGCTCACAAAAATGCAATCTAATAAAACATATTAATAAGTAGTTACAGATACAGACTTAGGAATCAAGAAAAGGGCAAAATGAAATAAGACTCCCAGTCTTGTATAATTAATTACTTTTATTTATGTAGGTATAAATAAATTTTAAACACCATTGATGCACCACTCTACACCAGATTTGACACCTAAACGACGTATTCTGACAGTCTAAAGAACCAGTTCTATTCCAGTCTAGGTTTACTTTATCATCTTCGACCACACCGTTACTTAACATCAAGTGAGCGCTGGTCAAACACCTAGCCTGTCACGAATAAAAACATTTTTTTACCAGAGAAACCTCACAACGTTTTGATACTTAACATAATAGGCAAAACTATTTAGATTTTACTTGCTGACGATGGTCTAATGTTGAAGCCTGGAGAGTGGAGGTGCATAGGGGAACTTTTCAAGAGATTCTATAAATTGAATAATTGTATGTCCTCGCTTGAAACCTGAGTGCGACCCCCAGGTTCTTGTACCAAATGTACCAGAGTCCATTACATCGTATAATTGAGCCGAATTAATTTACCTTTATGAAGGGTAAATTGTTCTGGTGAATCCCCAATCAATTTACCAAATTGATCGCCGCTTTATGACGGGAAGGTTCACTGTTCAGGCGAATACTTGGATACATTTTCGGTTAGATAGCTAACTACACGCTCTCTTACCCTGATTATGGGGGTTCGATTTTTGATATTATATTTGTGTGCCTTTGCAATGTTTTTAGTTGATTACGGTAGTTACGACCAAGCTCTAGATAAACGTAACTTATGAAAAAAAATCTAACCCACGACTATATTAATATCGAATTAATTGTTTAATTCGATATTAATAGGTACACTTAGTTGCTCTCTTACATATCAATACTTGGCAAGTATTGTTATGTAAGCTATTGACAGCCCTGTCGACTCATTGGTCAGCGTGAAAATGTATCTTTTGAGTCAGCGTGCTTCATCTTCGAAAACATCATCGCTTACCATCAGGCGAGTAGGTGGTCAAACGCGGACTTAGGACCTTTCAGCTTTAAGAGCTGTAGGGCGTGGATTCAGTATTATCTAGTTCAAGATCGAGAATGGCGCTTTTTAGTATCGAAGGCCAAAACACATTTTGGGGTCGCTGCGCCAGCAAAGTTAGTTAGGTATATTTGAATGGAAACAACAATAGATAAATAGATGATTGTATATATTTTGAAATACTCATATAATGCTACAAATGTATAAAATATCAGTCACCTTAATTATACAATATCGTATTGTAAAAAATTGCGTATTTATAGTTCTATGATTATTAATTTTCATTTAAAATACATACACAATGATAGTATAATTATTAACTATTGCTACGATTAGGTGCTGACTGTATTAGTAGTGTAGATAGCGACTTAACAGAAAAAGGTTGTTTGTACAAGAGACCATGTCCGTGTCGGTAACATACGAGTGTTAAGGCAAGATGACCAATGTTTTATTTATTAATAAAAACCTAACAAAAGTTAAAAATATTAAATTATATTGACTAAATAACCTGAATCTTGCAATAAAACGTATTTTTGGTAGGAATTGACGACCTGTTTGTTCAGTTCATTCTCCTGCAGTAATTGCTAGATTTCAACACAGGTCAATCAATAATTTCAATCAACTCAGTTTCCTCCTTTTTTACATATATTTGTGTGCACTTAAGTCATGGAACAGCCGTCATGTCTATGCAATAATGTTATTTTTGTGCAACGTAAAACTAAAACCTTTCTGCTTTATTTGTTAACAGACTCAAAATAAAATATCATACATTTGTCATCTTGCCTTGCCGGACACTCATTGTGAATTTTTATGGCACATCGCACAAACAAGTCACCGATATCGGTTGGATTTCTTGTATGGAACTGTACAAACGCAGTAAGAGTCCGAATATCCGCTAATTTGGTCAAGTTCATTTTCAGATTAGAATTTTATATTATCCATACTAATATTATATTAAATTACTTTAGTTTGTCTTTTAACGCAGTAAAAGATCGACGTCATTTTGTATAACTAAGCTTCGTCCTAATAGACGATGACCATCGTTTGCTGATTCGAGCCAACTTTGTAAGTACGAATTAACGATCGAACATATTTCGTCTACTTGCGACGACAGTTTGACATTTCAAAAACCATAATTTTACAGAAAACGGCTATTAAACTTTTAAATAAACGTAACTCTTAAATTGTTGTCAATATAGCTTTATTATGTAGGTATGATATTAAGTAATTTGAGTATAACTAATATTGAAACGAAATATCAAAAATAAAAAACACATTTAGAAGTAAATTAACTTCATTATCGATTTAAAAATAAAAAGATAACAGATCACGTTGTTAAAAAAAAAAGTAAGTATACAAGGTGATAAGTTGCCACGTTGAAGATGATGTAGAAATTTATATGTAATACGTAGTATCCTTGTGATGTCACGTTTTTCATGAAAACCGAGACCACTACACACCTCGAAGCTTAGGTGATAATTGAACTGTCACTGTGTCGAAGACAACTAGATCACCAAACGAGACAGCGCTGTATCGTGATGTTTTGTCTTTTCTCTCTTTTCTTTGTTGTTTGTAGTAGGTAGAAGAAATATCCCGTTTTTGGAGATCACTAGATCCCGATTCAGAATATCAGTAAAACGAAAAATCGCATAATTCGAGATGTCACACTGTCGTCGCAAGTGGACGATTTGTCGAATTAATGTCCTACTGAACATGGATTCATGTCATGCGTTACAATTTTTTATAAATAGTAGAATTGACCACGCGTGTGAAACGGACGCATTTAGTAATTATGTATTTTATGAAATCGACTAGAATTCACTTGACGAATGAAAGCCTACGCTAGCTATTTTTGTAGACAGATCGCTTTGCAATATCTACATTATAAATACAATATATTGCACAATAGTATGAATAAAACATCGAGTGTAAAACGAAAACAGAACGCGTAAATAATGGTGAACACCTACATAGCCAACGAGGAGGAAAAAGATAAAACATATTTTCCTCTCTTTTGCACTCGCTGGAATATAAAAGAATTAACGCTTTCGTGAAATCAAATATACAAATACGTCGTAACAATAGATCACGATACTAAAATACAATATCAATAGTTTTCTCACTATACATAAATTGACGATTACATTCCTGATTTTGTCCTAACATTAGCAATGCATTAAATTACCAATATTTATATATTTAACCTTTGTTTAAGACACCTATCTAAACTATAAGTAGCTACATCTTTTTTGTTTGTGACGTCGATAATGTATTGAATACATTTATGAATAAAATATAATCAGTAAATTTACTGAGAATGACATAATGAAAGATATGGAGACTCGACAGTTTTTATTACGATTTTATATTTCCGAAAATGTTTAAATGCGCCAACTTTGGACCTTAAGCATTTTAATTATTGTTGTTGTTCATAACAACAAGAATGGCTATTCCGCGTGTATCCCTGTACAGTCACTGCTACAAGGTTAGATATATCAACGCCTTTAGCAATTGTATGTTACGGTAAGCTTCATATTACGATTTATGTAGCGATAAAATTATCATGATTAGCTGAAGAAAACACTACAAAAATAGTACACCCTACGCTACAGACAAAACCTGTATCTAATATTATAAATATAAGAGCATTTCGATGCAGCTAATAATAGTTAATAATTGTTAGTATATTTTACATATTTTTTTTTTATTACAAGCTAAATCACATTTCAAGCATTTTTCTTACTTTCTAGCGAGATAATATATTCCCTCTAAATAATCATGAAAAATAAAACAATGACTTACAAATAATGAGATTAATTGATAATGATAACAGCTTTTAATATAAAATAGAATGCCACATTACATTTTTGGTTGTTTGCATGGACAACAAAATATTTTTTTACAACGCTTCAACAAACTATTATTCGAGACAAAAACGGCATAGTAAAACTACACATTATATACATATACCTAAGCGTTAGTATATGGTGTTGAGACACGCTAAATTAATTAGAAGTAAAATAATAATATCACTGATGTCCTTGAAATACCTTTTGGTATTTGAGTTCAAAACAAAATATTATGCTGTTAAAATTCAACACATTACATTTTAAAACAGAATGTGGTTTATTAAGGTGCAGCAATATTAAGGGTTGTTGTAACTCATGAAAATGAACAACTTTGAGAACACCAGTTTACTAATTCGAAAAAAATATGTCCTCATACAAAATGAATCATGGGGTTGGTCATTTTATTTTAAAAGTTATTTTAACTTCAATGGATAAATGTTCATTTCCATCCATTAAAGCTGACAACTTTTAAAAAAAACTGACCAAATACGTGATGCATTTTGTGTGAAGACATATTTTTCTCGAATTGGTAAACTGGTTTTCTCAAAGTTGTTCATTTTCATGAGTTAAGTACAACAGCAGCAAATGCTGTCAGTTTCGCATCGGACTAGATATTACGACAATCTTCGTCTCAGTCAAGGGTATTTTAATTGTGTTCTCACATTCATGTCAAAAAATATTAATACAGAGTGTAAGGAAAACCTTATTGAAAATAAAGATATTTGATAGTGCTGGTAATTACTGATTCGATAGATACTAATACGAAAAAAAAAATTTTTCGTTTCTCGTTACAAATAGTCAAAATGAGCTATAAAGTTTGGAACTGCTATATATGCAAGCGGCCTCCTCCGATAAATAATTCAGGGTTGGCTCGAGTAGATGCTGGTAGGGGGAAATGCACAAAACAGCCCAAGCGGGACGTCGGTGCAGGACTTATCTCCACTTTGAATAAGAATTTCCAACAAATAAAACAAAGTATTGTACTTAAAGTTAAAAAAAAATATGGTCTTACCAAATAAAATATCATGAACCACTGATACAAGTAGTAAATAAAAGCATAACAGTTGTATATTTGAAAAAAAAATATGTCGAAATGGATAATTTCTTTTGTTATTTTGTTAAACACTTGCAGATCCACACAAAATTAAAACATGGAAAGGCTTTCTAAGTCTACGTTCAATAGACTAGCAAGAAAGCTGGCTAAAATTAACTTCTGCAAGCCATTTCGTATTCTCACACGATACCCGAATAGTTTAGATAGCTTGAGTATTTTTTAAATCACATCTGTAGTCCGGAGCCGAAGGTCAGTTATGAGATACTAGCAGAGAAGCTGACAGAAAATATGTATTTACATCCGACGTATAAAAATGCATTTGATTTAACTATCCAAGTGGTGATATACCAGTTTATAATGATTTTATTATCGAATATGTACAACGCAAATTGCGATTTCTTCTAACCCTCGCCGCTCGATTCTAATCTATTATGGAAACTAACGTGGCTTTGACACATTTTGTTTTACTTATACGAGATTACTCACGTTTAATTAGGTCGGATACTACGGTTATAGTTTCAGCGACATCCCCTTTCCCCCCACCCAACCGGTGGACTTTCCCTTTTTCAAGGAGTCAAAGCAGAGTACAACACGCGCGCACCCTCATCTTGCCTCACACGTAAAGACAGCGGTTGACTTGCGGGCACTACTTTGACTCTCTGAAAAAGGCATCCGGATGGGCCTCCAAATTACTGAAACTTACACAAGCAATTACTTGCAAGAAGTTCTTGCTAGTCTATTTGGTACTTGTACACATACACAGACGTAGGTACTAAACCGTAGTCTCTAAAGCGTCGACAGCTTCCATGAGGCTGGGCACGGAGTCAACCTTCATTCCTCGCTTACGGAGGTCGTTCAACTCCTCGACCAGCTTTGACTTGTCTCTGCCAAGAGTTTCCCTGGAAAATTTACAATTTAATTTTAAACAAACACTTATGAAATGTAGCACAACGTCGGAAATTTTTCATCTTATAAATTTTGACAAATTCGCTTTCCAAAACCAACTCATTCGGAACTAAAATTACTTGGAGATAAATAACTACTACCGAGTTAGTGATATATCGATTTTCATTATATACTTCGACATTATAAAATCATTATTTTTTTGTAGTGCCTTAATAAAACTAATAACTTTAAAAAATACAAATTTGAAATTCCCCGGACATCAGTATCTAATATCATACCAAATTTCAAATCAGTCAGATCTCGGGAAGACGATCACATCCATTTATCAACTAGAAAAGAGCTGACAATCTTTTAATAGTTGAGCAGATTTTCTTAAATTATAGCTAAATACATGCACAATCTAGTCACTATTATGAAGTTGTGACTTGCCCAGTGTAATTAATATATTATAAGGCCAATAAATTAAATAAATAAATACCAAACAAAAAAAAATAGTTAAAATTGTTTTAGTTTGGGAGCTACAATGCCCCAGACAAACGCACAAGTTAAACTTATAACACCCTTCTGTTTGCATTGGGAGTTAAAAAGAAAGAATGCAATATCCAGGCATCGTCATATTTATCTTAGGTACACAAGAATAGCTGACGTCCGCAAAATTATGTTAATACGTAAACATGTTTATAAAAACGCGAATGAATCACGCGTGACATAATTCATACACGTCAGACAGTTTAGTACCAACTCCAAGTAATTAAAAGTGTTGTCCTCTAATATAACACAAGGAACAAAAAGTCGTGTTAATTTTGACACAGTTCTTACATACTGATTATTATATGACACAGTATCTCAAAATTCCGACGATTAGTAGCTTATCTGTCGGATTTACTGCACTAAGTAACATGATCATAATAACAAAATCCACACACACACACATCACATTTCTGGGATTATAACAGTCTCAAAAGTGTTCTTTGCTATCTTACAATGAACCTAGCTTTCCTTTTTACACTACAGAGCAAGTGAGCCAATGAAAAAGATT
This sequence comes from Biston betularia, assembly GCA_905404145.2. Taxonomy (NCBI): domain Eukaryota; kingdom Metazoa; phylum Arthropoda; class Insecta; order Lepidoptera; family Geometridae; genus Biston; species Biston betularia. Next base: position 5,706,293 of record FR989863.1, read on the forward strand.
TTCTAAGCATGTTTCGATTTAACATTTAGGTGGGACTGAAATTAAAAATCTGCTCTTATTTATACATATTATTATAACAATTTTAAAAATATCAGTTAAAATACTTTGAATACAATTGAAACAAAAATTATGAAATTGTGATTAGCAATTTTCCTTCCAGATAGTCATCAATCATCAATCATAAGTTCAATAAAATATTTTCAAGGCTAAACCTATTGCACTTTATAATTTTTCTTCCTGGTTACTACTTGGCACTCTCCTTTCCCATCTCAGTGTAGTTTGAATTCTTTGTCTTTTGTGCAATGACAGTTCACAACTAAACAACTGATAAGTTCTTGATGAAAGACTAAGTAAATCTGCATCATTAAGATAGACATAGGATTTTTAGAAAACATATAGGAAATCTTCAATTGTGAGGTGCATTATCACATCATGTTTATATAGTAAATACTAAATTTTGTTTAGTATACTCTTTTTGTTTATACTCTATTATATGGGGATAGTCCAATACTCTGAATTAAAACAAGCTACTTTTAGTGTACATAAAAATTAATTATAAATAAGATATCTCACCATATAGATATGCATGTGTGCAGTAAAGGTACATATAACAGCAGAAGATCAGAGTCAGATACAGCCTCATAACGACGGAGCGCGAGCTGTGCCCATCTCTCCACTGGTCCAGCCAGAGCTCCCTCACTGGCGCCCGCGCACGCCACTATACGGCACAACGAACCAAGTACTACTCTTGCTCTGTCTGTGTATACCTGGAAGACACAAGAAGTTTAACAGGTGCAGATTGCTCATCCACTGATACCAGTACATAAATTGATTTCAATGCAGGAGCGTCTACAGATCTACCTACAGACACCAATCTACAAACAAATAAATTCTGCACTGGCATTTATATGTCAGAATATCAAAGGAGCTATCAATCTTTAGTTAATAAACTGAGGCATGATAATAATTATTATTATGTAAGTTATTGAACCCTTTATATTACTAACTACATCACTAATCATGACAAATAAAAAAATAGAATTTACAACGAATATGATGAACTTTGATGTTATAAGCCAAACAGTTTGTGAAAACATACCTTGTTGAGTAATTTGAAGCTGGTTTCTAAGATATACAACGCTGCATCATACATTTCATTACTGATGAGTCTTTTAGCTTCCTGTAGCTCTGCACTTTGAAAAAATGCAATGGCTGCCGGGGTGTCCCTGAGCCTTGAGTCATTTGCTATCAAAGTCAGCAGTGACTCAAACGCTGAACATCTGTTTGAGATTAGACTTGGCTCGAAATTCCCCATTACTATCTGAATATAAAAATATTATTATAATTAATAAACACACTGCATTGTCATCAGTCCATAGCCCACATACAAATATTCGATGTAATTAAATGTCTCGAAATTTAACTGAAATACATATTATTATAAATAGAAGTGAAGCTAATAAAAAAGTGTGTTAATATATTAAAAACTAGGTAATCAATACCTATAATCAGTTATCTACTCCATTATGACAAACAAGTATTCATAGACTTGAGTTACAATATTTCAACACCAGGGTACACACACAACTTTTTGTTTAGGCCGTAATACTAATGCAAATGTTAATTTATAAGTCATTTGGAAATTAATTTAATCATAATCACTTAGCTTGAACAGTGGACTAATTTATCTTAATTAACTAAGCCTAAAACCACCTACAGTTAGCTATCTAACAAAAGAGAAACAAACAAAGAACATAATAGAGCAAACAAACTATAAACTGACCATGAGCAAAGCGTTGATGGTTAGCTAAGTAGTTTTATCTCAATATTATTTGAATTTCATATCAATGTTATAGAAAAAAAGTGTCAATGTATTGTTAAGGCTGATTTTGTATTTATTCATTTGATAGTATCAACTTTGTAACTATGGGTACAATTTAAAGAATATGTAGTAGATATCATGAGGGCAACATTTCATTCAATTTGTTTAAGTTTCTTTGATCATTGATAATTTATGTAAAGAAGGTAACAAGCCACCCAAGCAAGACACTAAAATTAAACTAAACGTTCATTAACTTAACAAACTAAAAAGTCATGAAAAACACAAAAAGGATACTCACTTTTCTCGGAAATGAAATGTCGTTCAGCAAAGCAGCATAGTCTTTTTTGAGACCATTGTAAAGATCTAAAAAGTGGGTGTATCGTCTCTCAACATTCGCTGGATCAGGATCAATAGCACCAGATTGTGTAGAATCTTGTCGTACTTGCACCATGTAAGCTACGAACTTTTTTTCCTTTTCCCCATCGACTGTACGAGAAGAAACTATTTCAAACTTTAACATTTTTACTGTTGAACACTATCTTAGCGTTTCGATATGATTAAAAATACTGTATGCTTTTGTTCCTTTTTCTTGCGCGCGATTTGTTTGACTGATTGATTTGTATTTTGTTGCTTTGCTTTGTTCCTTCGTTTTTCTTCTCCAGAAAATACAATATGATACAAAAAATATACAATGAATGATTATGAATGATTAGATTAGGACTGCTCGCTCAGTTGATTGGATGAGAAATATCGATGTATAACAATCGATTTTTCGAGTGTGTAATTTTTTTTACTTTAGTTAGTTTTCAGTTCACGCACAACTGATTCTTTGAAAAATTAATAGGAATTAAAAAATAATGTTATTTCTAAATAGTACCTACTGACATAATTATGTAATAATGGTCTGGTGCTTTTGTTCATACTGCCACTTGTTATTTACAATTACCTATGTTTCAATTGTAATTCCACCCAGCACAGCGCGTAGCATTAACTAAATTAGTATCATAAGTAAACTAGATACTAAGGTATTTGGGGTAATAAAACATATTTTGATTAATATAGCATCGATGGATATCGTTTCATCATTTCATTCATTTTTTCAATTGTCCATCCCTAGATTTTTTAGTTGACGTTGACAATACTACAATGACGTTCAAGCACTTTAATTTATTTTTTCCTTGCTTTTGGCGTTGATTGATGTTATGTTGAAATGGATCTCTAGGTATTATCCCTGGGTTTCATACTGGCTAAACACAGTAATTAATCAATATGATTTGTTTAGGAATTACCTACTTCGAGCCAAGTTGAAACGTCAACAAAAATTGTGTAGGTACCAATTAAATAATTTCTAATTTTAATTCTTGGAAAGACTTTCTATTTGTCTATTTTGAGGACTACACAGTAAGTTTCAAAGACGAGAAGAACTTGGCTAGTAAATAATAAAAATTAGGTAAAATCTGAAAAAAGTTTCTAACCCCTTCAACTAAAGTATTTAAATTTGCTTTGGTGTTTCCTAAATATTGCTAGCACCCTACGCTCGCGACGCTACTGACTGCACCCGGCGGGCGGCGCGACGCGCGGCACTAACTGTTCGCTTGCAGATGTGCCTTACACACTCAAAGCCCAAATAATGCCTAAAGTCAGAGATAAAAGCTCGATGCCCCCTTAAGATTTCCTTGCTCAAAATTGAACTATCATCATCATCACATATTTATAGGTATAGGTAGGTAGGTACCACAAAAGTTAAAACCAAGTTAAATATGATGTATTTTGAAATCAATTTTCATTGCTTTTTAACAATGTATAACACTTTACTAATCACTTTATAAAACTATGAGAACCCCAAAATTAAAAATCGTTACAAGGTCTAAACCAGTGCCTAATGATAATGAGAAATAAATTACTTCTATATAATATGGTGGATATGCTTTTATTTTAAATTAGTTTCAAAACCGTTTATACATATATTTAGTATTCACTTAACACATTATCTATGATAGCATACAATTTTCTATCACAAGGATTTATAGTTCAATGCGATCAAAATGCGATTATATAAAATACAGTTTTGGTATCCCTATGAACGGACTTTAGAGGTGTGTATATAGACCTCTAAGAGCAGTATGAATGGTTAATGAAATAGTGACACTTATCGCAAATTCAAATAAAAAAACTATGTACAAATTACTTATATTTTAACATCTGCAAGTTCTTAACATAAGCTTAAGGTGGTAGTTACTTATTTATATCATGTTGTCTTGTAGAGATGGAGATAATAACAAAATAAATATCATAAAACGTTCCTTTGAACGCCTGCATTCTCATTAGTCATTATCGTCTATTCTGAAAAAGAAATGTTTTCCGAGGAAAGTAGTTTTGTCGAAAGTCGTCGGAAAAAAATGAAAATAATTATTGCCCATTATTGCGTTCCTCTATATGGAATAAGGTCATTATATTAAGTATTTCATCTAATATGTAGTATTGTGTATATTCTATGGTACACAACACTTGTATAACATTATTAGTATGGATACTTGTTTATCCATCTCTATAAAGATTAGAATACACTAGGGTTATATATTTAGCAAAATTTTGTCAAAATATTATGTAAATAAGTACCTACTTACGTTAAATACGTAGTTGTAAAAATATTTTGTTGTATAAAATAAGAAAATATACAATTTTTTTAAGTAACTAAAATATAATATCATATAGATAACTATACTTATTAATATTATGCTGGGTACAGACTAGGTCAACGAATTTAGTATTATTTTGAAAAGAGATAACAACATTTAAAAAAAACACTTTCCTTGTGCATTGCTCTTCTGTGGAACAAGTTCTTTGCTTCTGCTTTTTCAGCTAATCACAACATCACTTACTTTCCATCAAGTGTGATTGTGACATGCCTAGTATGTTTAAAAAAACATTAGTTCGTTAGCCTAATCTGTACCGAGTATTTCGAGACCCAAAGCTGGTATAAATGTATAATGGCGATCATTGGCGTATAAATAAATCCAATCGAAAATCTACCAGTCTTATAAGCTCACGTAATAAAATAAATGCGCTTACAAAATACCCATGATCTAACTACGCGATCAATATCAGTGTATATAATTATATAGATTAAAATAAACATTAAAAAGCTGTTAATTTGTCAGAAATCATCTGAATTTCTCTGTTTACAATATTAAACATTTTCTCTCACAATACTTTTTTTTTTAATAAATATGCTACCGTACAGTTAGGCTTTTATAAAACAGTTTCCTATGCTTTTTCTAGCGTTTAGCCTTCATACATTCCTTAATTCGAATAAATATTACATATTTTTATATTTTTTTAGAATGCAATGCTAAATGGATAATACAAGAACAATACATATTACCTACACTAACATTAAAAACAAGTAAAGTTTGTATACGTATAAGGTAATATCCGAAACTACGCATCCAGTTTAAAAAATTTTTCATCATATTTAGAGTGGCCTTTAATTTGGACATAAATGTATGTTTTTTAAATGACTTTTTTCTGATTTTCTTATAGTAACGAACTGAATTCCACGCGGGAAAAGCCGCGGGCGCAGTGTAGGCATTTAAGTAGACTTTATGTATAAATCATTTTTGTACATAAATATAAATATATTTATTGCATATACCTATTACAAATTATGTGTATATGTCTTATTTTATGTTATTCTCTATTAATCGTAGATTTTACGTCCACAGCTATTGCAAATAGCGCGTTTATTTTCACAGTATAAATGAAGAAATCAACTAACGTTACGTACCAAAGACAAGCATTTAAAATATGAGGATGTTTAACAATTCTTAAATATTGTCAATCATCGCTCTCTGAATTATCTACATAAGCGTAACATTGGTCCTTATATAAGAAGTTATAACCGACATACATATTCGAGACCATTCGTCGTCACCCCGTCAATTTCGGGAGTCCATATCACCAATTCATCACCTTCGAATGGGTAAGTTGACTGGTGGTTTCTTATTGCCTCATAAAACGTCGCTAAAATTCAGGCTTCTATTTAGCATTAACCGCCTGACCTAAAAACTCCGCTAAAACGCAACGGTGCAGCAGTTTGCATTCATTTCGCTCACGCTTTGCTATCACTTCGGTCATGCTCGTGACTAAAAGCCACTCTACATTTTAAGCCTTAAGATATTACTTTAGGTTTATACTATGACTACGTTTGCACTATTTTTGCATAACATGTATGCAAACGCGTGATATTATTGCATTGTTCAATGAAGGCCGGTCAAAAAAAATCTGCATCATCAACCAAAATGTCAAATATTAATGATTATATCATCTCAGAATTAACTTGTTTGCTTGGTGGCAAACAAGTAAGCAATCATCGTCGTATATGTTATCTACAATGTCAGGAGCACCACAAATATTTTGTCAATTGTTTTAGGTCTGTAAACACGCCTTTTAAAACCCCCAGATTAGCTCTTCGAGAGAAAAAAGTATCCTAGATAACAAGATATTTTTTCAGTGCTTCTTTAGTAAGTAATAAAAAAACACCAGTTAACTTCCCATTCTCATCCTGTAACGTTCAATTCGATAGCTTTTCTAGAGACTCGACGTAAATACACGAACATAGTTTTTGCAGAAACCTCAGTACACATCCTGAGAAGTTGTCATACGCGATCGGTTTGGATTGCCATTTCACACAAGCGTAGTATACAGGTATACCGGATAGGACGATGGCCACCCCTATAGCGGTGTCTTTAGGATTGGTGACGGCAGGAATGATAACTAAACATCCAATGGCTAATAGAAACAGGTACGGGATGACAATGTTGACTTTGATCGGGCGCGGGATGTCCGGTTTGACGCGCCGCAACCATAGCATCCCGACGACCGAAGCTCCCACTGACAGCCAGAGAGTCTGAGAGAAATAGTTGATGAGGTCGAACACATTGCTTGTGGTCAGCATCAACAGGGAGAAGAAACACTGGAAAGGACAAAAGAGAGTAGTTTTAGCGAGTGAATTTATTAATGACGCCTCGCGGTTTTACCCGCGTAGTTCCCGTTCCCGTGGTAATACAGGGATAAAAAGTAGCCTATGTCACCCGGAGATAGTGTAGCTTCCCAACGTGTGAAAGAATTTTTGCCTATTCAATACAAACAAACAATCAAATCTTTCCTCTTTATAATAGAATAGATAGATAGATTAAGAAATACTTAGAAATGATTGATGTATTCAGAATGATTAATGATTTTACTTGGTGGTAGATCTCCTTAGCAGGTGGTCGTCTGGGTAATTACCACCGCAGTACCATATATTCTGCCGCCAAGCATTACTGAGTTCCAGTTTGAAGGGCAGCTACCGAAATTGCAGAGCCCATCGAATGTGTCAAAGTAATGAGCGTCTAAGTAGCGACATCCTGTCTGTCTGTTTGTTTTACTACTCAAAGTTCTGTGTATCGCTTCAATGGTCATGGACAGGTGTTATCTGTTACCATCAGGAGATTGTCTCGCTCATTTCATTACTCTTAGGTAAAAAAATGGAACACTAACAAACCTATAGATTACATTGTATTAATTAACCTGATATGACTACCAATTTGAAACATAATTCATACTAGGTGTTACCCGCAATTTTGCCTGCGTGGAATTTAAAAAAAACATCACCACCACCAGATTTCGTCAAGTCATAAGTAGAATACCTAGTCATTAATATTGTGTATTGTGAAACTTGACGACATCTGATGGTAGGTAGTTTTTTAATTATTTTTTTATTCGAAATAGGTTTGCGTTTGACCACGCCCTGCCTGATGTTAGGCAGGATGCAGTCTGAGATGAAGCACGCTTACCAAGCAAAGAACCCAGTAGAGCCCTTGAACATTTTTGGCAATCCTACAGGACCCTAATATTTTTCTGACCTAACAAGTATTCTATATGTTAATCCAGGTAATAAACTATATTTGAGCTAAATTTCATCCAAATACATTCAGCCGTTTTTGCGTGATTGAGCAACAAACATCCAAACATACAAACTTTCACATTTATAATATTAGTAGGATAATACTACTGCGAGAATCTTGGGATGGCCGAGGACTCGGAATTCCAGATAGAACCTTGCCATGGCTCACGAAAGAACTGCCATGTGGGATAGTGGCTTCAGGCCATAGTCATTACAGTGAACGGCCCAAAAAAGTTATCGACCCCAGCAATGCTACCGGTTAAAAATTTAATTCAACTTCATTTATTAAATATATTTTTATTACATGTAAAATACCTAAAAATAAAATATTGCCTGGCTATTTTTATCATCTAGGTTAACACCTTTGTTTACATTTTTTCTGTGAATAAAAAAACCAGAATATACCTATATATAGTGATTAAGTTTTTTTACATAATTTATGTTTTTGTATATACCTGAAATTGTACATTTGTATAAAATGTAAATTTAAAAAAATATATATTATAAAAATTAATACTAATAGAGCAAACGGTGTCTTCCGGCAACTTCGACCGCACCATCTATAAAAAAAAAAATATGTTTGACAGGCTAGGTGTTTGACCACAGCTCACCTGATGTTAAGTCACGGTGTGGTCGTAGAAGCAAGCATGCTGTGGTCAAACACCTAGCCAGTCAAAGATAAAAAAAGAACTTTGACCAACAATAATAGTTGTACATTAATATATAATATATACAGCGAGACACACATAATATGGTTGAATAAAGTCAGAAAAATAACTAAAAATATTACTTGCATAATTATGTAATGTGAGTAGGCAGATATTACCTTGAGCGCAGAATCTTAGAATGCAATTTGTGTCATGTATTACCATGGCTGTTTATAATCTATACCTTCTATTATAAAGAGGAAAGATTTGATTGTTTGTTTGTATTGAATAGGCTCTGAAACTACTGGACCGATTTCAAAAACTATTTCACCGTTAGGAAGCTACACTATCATAGGCTACATAGGTGACATAGGCTACTTTTTATCCCTGTATTCCCATGGGAACGGAAACTACGCGAGAGGCCCGCTTGTGCAATATAATGTTTTTTTTTTTTTTTTATGTAAAGTTAATGAGACGATCGAGGCGCTCTCCTGATGTTAAGAGATGACGCCTGTCCATAACCATTGCAGCGATACACAGAACTTTGAGTAACAAAACAACGTCCAGGGCATCGCTGCTTTGGCACTCATTACTTTGAGACTAGATGGTTAGTCTCAACAGCCCAGTAATTTCGCTAGCTGCAGTACCCTTCAAACCGAAACACAGTAATGTTTGCACACTACTGCTTGACGGCAGAATATCTGGTACTGCGGTGGTACCTACCTAGACGACCTCCTGCTAAAGAAATCTACCACCAAGTAAACATCTTAGAACAGAACAGTTAGAACATCTAACTGTTATAGTATAAAGCTTCCAATCACATAAAACGTTTTTAATATTGCAATAAGTGTTTAGATGAAAACGATACTTTTGGCATCCCACAAATATTATAAATGTGAAAGTTTGGATGGATGGATATTTGTTACTCTTTCACGCAAAAACTATCGAACGAATTTGCATGAAATTTGGTATGGAGGTAGCCGAGACCCTGGATTAAAACACTATTTTGTGACCCGAAAACATGTAGATGGTAACGCAGCGGGTCGCAGCTAGTAAAAAATAACGCATATTTATCAACATTGCAACGGTACCCTTAAAATGAAGATCCAGGACATTATTGCATTGAAGCTTAGTATAATTATGATGGTGGTGGTTTAAATAAAGATATTTTAAGTATGCAATATAGGTTTTATACTTACAGTGAATATGAGAGATGGTATCGGCGTCTGCTTCCTAATGTGAAAGAGAGAGAAAAACGCAGGTAGATGTCCTTCTTGCGCGCCGGTAGCAAATAAGCGTGCCGACGTGAATAGCACACCGTTGACTCCGCCGAAGGTAGACAGCGCTACGAATACTGGTATCACCCAACTCCATCCACCGAATAGACGGTCACCGAATACCTGGAACGAAACGAGCATGGCTATAAATCACAAATAATATGTGTACGAGGGAACTGGCTATGAAGGAAACGACGTGTTAATCTATCACACGTATTAAACCGTTTTAACCCGTCATGTTTATCCAATGCTGTATGGTATGGTAGTCAAAAAGGGTAAAATGTGCCAAACTTCACAGCCACTATAGCGGCTGCAGAATGAAAGACTCTCAAGTTAAGCTATGTTTGTATTAATATAACATTTTTTCCGTACAAATTTGGGCCATCAAATCCAGTTGCACACCCGAATACACGGTGGCTATAATACCTTCAGTTTTATATCGAGAGAGGTTAAAAATATCCAAAATTTCAGAAACAATCCCTTGAGGTAATAAACACATATTGCTGCTTATTACAAAGTCATTATTGGGTTTAAGACCAATTTACTCTACATTTCAAGACTGCACCTACTCGTAAGTACTTTACGGGTAACACAGACACCGACAGATCGACATCCTTGAAGTGCGAATGAAAAATGAGGAATCGAAGCGATTATTTAATTAGTCTTATAAATAATATTACGTAATTTGTATCTAAATATTCAAATATATTAAAGCTTATTTTTATAAAGATTGTTCGTGAAGCTTACGCGGAGAATGTATGATTAACCAGTTTAAAAGTTATCACCAAACCTCTTATCGTATTGCTATGGAACTAATTATTTTGGGTCAAAGGTTTAATTGCGATAAGATTTTTAAACAACTTCGTGTTAAATAAATTGACTGGAAACTTTAATGTTTTTATAAGTTGCAGGTTAGTACCTAATAATTTGATACCTATTTATAACTTGATAGTTTTGCTACGGAAAATGAAGTGTGGAAATAATTGTGAAAGAGAGAGAGTTGTGCCAAGCAGTCGTGTGAAAGGTTAACTAGTAAGATAATATTGCTATTTAGACTAACCGTGGATGTAAAAATAAAAACACCTCAAAGTAGTGATACCCTAGTCTATGTTTTGTTGTCAAAAGTTTTGTGTACAGCTGCAATGGTCTTGGACTGGCGTTAGCTCTTACCTTAGGACCTCTTATCTTAAGAAATCGTTTCATTTGTCTTACATCTTTTACATTTTAAACAAGTTCTTCCTATGGCAGTGCGATGTGAGTACGTAAGTACCTAGTAGGTGTGCACTGTGCACTCCGCATTTCTTCATGTAAGAAATATCTATTGATTTTCTTACTACTGTTTGTAGCATAAAAAGTTATTGTTAAGGATAGGTTGATACAAATTGATACGCACAACCTAGTAACCTAACTCCTTATCGAGAATCCTACTGGTCTCTAAGTACATAAATCCTATAACTCATTACTATGACTGTATCGGATAGTAGGGTTGGTATACAAGGAAATGATTTGGTATATTTACGGAGGTTTCTGCGTCGATGAAATATAATTATAACTAGGAATATAAGAATACTCTTAATTCCAGATCTGTAGTCGATTGTCAACTATACATACATACATATTTACCATCATCATTTGATATCCGTATTGGTAGTAGGTATATTTGCTTTAAGAGTTGTAGGGCGTGGCACAGTAGCACCATCGCATATTGGCATAACTTATAATTTTTACACCATCGCGATGTGTACCGTTAAGTTTGGTGGGGTTGTTGACTGGCATGCGATTAATTAAAAACATAACTTACGCAAATTTTTGAAACTCACGGTTGTTTGACTGAGACATCAATAGGACAATGGCACGATAGAGGCTGGTATGCAAATTCAAACAGGATCATTCATGATACCTAATACTAAAACAGGGGCATAATAATACGACTAGTTTCTCCGCATAAGACACTATTTATTTGCAACCTGTTCATATTCAAATACGAACAAATTCGATATGTTTTGTTCATATTGAACGTAAACTTGTAAACATAATGTACTTGTCGATGATACTGGAAGACCAGCGCTGAAATGGTTAAATAATAAATATATTTTTTCTTTACTTAATACAACATTTTGAATCAGTTAAATGTTACTTAAAACTATCGTCAACCTTATTTACAAATATATCCAACCGCCAGTTTGTTCCAATAAACACATTGTACTCAGTTCATTACATGCAATTATATCACCAACAAATCATAATACAATTTAACTAAACATATGTTTGTTTTACATAATTATGTTTGTTTTAATGCGTGCGCATACAACCATATTGTATTTACTGTGGGAATGGCTGGCAGAAAATGGTTTAGCATTAAGTCCTTCCTTTGTACATGTTATTTTGTAAGTGTGCAATAAAGTATTAAATAAATATATAAAGTTAAGTGGAGGTCCTTTCGTATTTTCTTAAGAAATCGGAGAATCACACACAGTTGTAAAGGAATAGAAATAAAATTGCATTATCTAATTGAAGGTGTAATACATTGTAGTTTTAGTGGATAGGCCGTAATAAGGACGGAGAGACCCACATGCCCGCCCCGGGGTCGGTAGTACCTATCAAAGATTTTCCCTGGACAAAAAAAGGATCTAACATAGGCTTATCTTTCAAAGCTCATGGGTACTATACGTATCGTTGATACGTTTGCACTTTTTTTTAATGAACTTACCGCAGCCACCGCTGGATTGGCGCTCATCTCAGTTTTGGAGACGACAGCGAAGTACGCCAGGTTGGCGAGCGCGTATATTGTCGTCACCAACGGCATCGCGATCCATATCGCGCGGGGAAGGTTCCTGGAATAACAGAACAGCCATCATGAAGTTGCTATACAAAAACGTCAAATTGCCGCCACAATTCCACAAGACCTAGGAGTTTAGAATTTAAAAGTTATGCAATTAAAACTATAGGAGAGTCAAGAGTCCAACATGGAGCGTTTTATTTAGTGGGAATTGATAGGGTTGCATATTTTGGCATTTTTTACGTCATCTACGTGTAGCGACCTAGTACATTAGATAGTAGTCATCGAGTAGTAATAAAAAACGTGGGGCCCATCCACGTTTTTTATTACGACTTAAAAATTCATATTTTTGCGTAGATATTTCCGAAATAATGTTAAATTTTCTTGTGTTGTGAACGTGTGATGACATCTAAAGTTTTAATATGTTCCAAACTATCTGTCTAAGTTAAAGTAATCCCTTAAAATGACGTCTTTATTAATGATTTATTTGGGAAATCTACGTCCACATTGCGGTATTTCGCAAATATTTGGATACCACGGGATTAAGAATGGTCAGTAAATTCCGGGGCTAAAAATAACCTCGCGGATTCCCTAAACGTTATCAATTTATGATAACATCAAATACAGTTAAAATGCTAAAAATAATAAATAATATTAAATTCATAAATAATATATAACATTGCACCAAACCTATACCATTCTATCTAATCATAATGTTCATAAAAAATAACACACAAAACATGACAATATATTTCCATTTCTAAATTCAAAATCCCTTTTTTTCTTTATAGGTAAAAATATTTAATGTTTGGCAATACATAGATGCCGTGGACATTAATATCTATATCTACTAAAATAACCATGCGACCTAACATGTAACTTTAGTGTTATTAATAACAGATTTGTATTAATTTGTAAAGGATTCTAGTTGTCAGGAAAAATCCCGGGTAGTATATATATATATATATTTTTAATTAATTTAGTTGACACAGCGATCCTAACTACATAAATAACATCACAATGTTAAAGTTAACGTAATTTTAGGTAATCAATAAGTGACTGCGCTATTACTTGCGTCCATTCAATTAAATACGATATTGAATCTACCAAGGCCTTCGTATTGCCGTAAGATTTAAAGTTTACTCTTAGTATAAAATACTTAATAATACAAGGTCACCAGTTTAATAGGCAACATTGAAATCAACGTTTCTATAGACTACGTTTCCTGGCGCTAAAAACAACAATTACACTGCATGCGATCATATCATGAAACAGGATCATGAAATATACTTAGGTGCAAAAACCGAGAATTGGCGCCGATCCAGGAGACGTTTAATCTATTAGTGTATAAAAGTCGGTTTTCCAGTTTTTTCACGCTTGTTTTCAGATCTCGGTCAACTCGATGTACGCTTCTATCTGCCATGAATAATACATGCAATAGGGTGAGAACTGTTGAGCGGGCAGCTGTATAACTTGGTTCTTTATTGCACCATCTAGTGATCCCATTTCCTGATTCCCTGCTTCGGTACATCTCTAATAATAAAACATATTACCACGCTCCAGCTCTATGAAAATGAGGCGATCATTGTTACGCCTACGGCTAATAGTACTTTTAAGTACAATTTCAAATAATGTGAATAAAAGATTGCCTTCATTTATTTTCCAATGTTTGTAGAGCTAAATCAAACAAGCTCGCAACTAAAGGATCTCTCTATTTGAACAACTCTCGTGGGAACCACTTCTAAGGATTTGAAAGTATTGCGTGCAATTGTACCTACCATCGCAGAATAGTAAAAAGAAATTACGGAACCAAATTGCGACCATGACCTCAATTGTATGAATGACGCAATTATTGTAGTTGTTTCAGTTCAAGTTATGTAAAAGAATGCGGGCGCGTTATCTAGTACTCTATAGACGTAACATTACTTGATTGAAATAAATAAGATGTCTATAAATTAAGAAAAAAACACGATGTTGTTAAACTTTTTATCGGCAACGGAGCGGTACGTGATTATGGATAACGACCCTTATAAGCTAGTGGTACGTGCACAAACGAGCGACTTTATAACTGCTTCTGCATAAAAACTACGAAGAAAAATTACTTCAGCAAGATTTTTCTACCTCACATGATAGAAATAATCTAGTTTGAAGCTTGTTGTAAAGAACATTCAGGATTTTTTTTTGTGGTTGACCACAGCTCACCTGATGTTTTTTTTTTTTTTTTTTTATGCCACAGGTGGCAATCAAGCTGACGGGTTGCCTGATGTTAAGCAATCACCGTCGCCTATAGATATCTGCAATACCAGGGGTACCACAAATACGTTGCCGACCTTTTAAGATTCTATTAACATGCCTTTTGAAGAACCCAATGTTGTAACTCCGCGGGCGGGTTGTAACTCATTCCACAATTTGCAAGTCAACTCAAAATTAAGTGAAGGTGTGGCCGAAGATGGTAAAGCACACCTAGCCTGGAATGGAACTAGAACAAGTAGAGAACTAGAACTATGGACCAGTTTCTGAGTACATCATGACTATACGAACAATATTAGTGACAATTTTCTGGGCAAACGTGTTCCACTTCTTACATACATATCTTATCTTCGGTGAGGCAAGGTCAAACGTGGACTTTTCCATAACATAAAACCACCCCATAAAAATTTCAATAGGTACGAATGTCTTACAATTGGATTTAATGTTCTACTATCAATTCTGTGTTATGATTTTTACTACAGTCACATAATATAATACTATATAGCTATAGAAAATTAAATAAGCACCTACACGAAAGAAAGAAAAAAAGAAAAAATTTTTTTTTCCTAACAATACACTAGACACAACAACAGATAAGTACAAACAAAACACACAAATAAAAATATACAGATTAACAAAAAGACAACAAATTTGACAAGACAATAAGCAGGTTATCGCTGCAGTAGTACATGAAACATCTATATTACATATCTATTACTTTTAACAACGATCACTGAATCTCTGTCTGAATTCAGACTAAGTACTTCTAATAGAGCTGTAAAGTAGGCGTGCGAAAGTAATAAAAAGTAAATTATTAGTAGCTGGCGGCCTAAGCACCTGATAACGGCTAACACGCCTCACACGAGTGTTGTTCTAAAAGTTGCGCAGACAATACACAAGTATTTTCTTTAAAAATATAAAATCATCATTTATTTTGATTAGTTAAAATTTCTATAGCGCTGAATACGCTGTACTACGTACGTGCGAACCGCTAATACTAATAGAACTAGTAGATGTATAGTGTGAACCGAAAACTGACAAACAACGCACGGCCTAACCTGTTAAGTTCTAGTAATTAATATATGTACCTTCAACATTTATACTATTATAAAGAGGAAAGATTTGTTTGTATTGAATAGGCTCCGAAACTAATGGACCTATTTCAAAAATTCTTTCACCGTTAGGAAGCTACACTATCCCCGGGTGTCATAGGCAACTTTTTATCTCTGTATTCCCGCGGGAACGGGAACTACGCGGGTGTAAGTGCGAGGCATCCGCTAGTCATAGAATAAAGAGAAAAAGTATCCTCTTAGGTTTGTGAATAAATTTAAAAAATAAAAATAAGTCCGTCTATTTTCGTCATGTGTGTATGAGTGTGTTTACGTAGTTTTTATAAATGCAATATCAAGTTTTCCTTTACACGATCCACTTTGCCCACGGTTTGTAAGATATACTGTGACCACAGCTACATTAATACAGCCCGGAAGGGTACAATTCGCATCCTCATGAAGAAGCCCAGATTCTGCAGCGCGTCGGTAATGTACGCTAAGTCGCGGTTTCCTGTTATATTTGCAGTTATTCGATCTTGTACTTTTGGTACAAAATAAGGGTATCGAATCATTTTGCGATCTCCTTATCCTGTCCTCGCATACTGCAGTGCCTGTCCGACAATCTGTACTGCCCTATTTACAGGTTTTGGATAACTTTGTTGAAATTATATGGTTATCCATAAATTAATTTATAGTAAAATTATAATTGAAATTATATGTATCTACGTAATTAACTTTATGTTATGTATGTACTTTATTAATTTAAATTTTAAACTTTAAATTAATTCATGAGACCATTGTTTTACGGATTTATGCGCCAGCAATAAATGTTTGATTGTTTCATTACAATATTTTTTTAAATACATATGTTACGTGTTTGCTTTTAGTTGTTTTATATTTTGCACTCACTTGTAAGGATCTTGTAGCTCTTCAGTGACGAAGTTGAGGTAGTTCCAGCCACCGAAGGCGAAGAGGCCTTGGTAAAACGCCAGCGCCACTCCGCCGGGGTAATATTTACCATCGAACGCGTTGTCGAAGTTCTGAGTGTTACCTGGTAACGAAAATGTAACTTTAGGAATGGATCGACATACAAATACAAATCAAATACAAATCATTTATTAATAACACCAAAGTTACAGGTCATTTTTCCATTCATAAAGTAACCTACAACAGTTTGAACTTTCAAATACACCCAATCCTGTCAAACCAAATTTAAAAATAAAACCCAACCTGTCAATAGTGTAGAGAAAAAAAACACTGCAGGTAATTAGTATTCGCAGTATTTTGCGTGCTAGTTAAATTTACTCTCAGAAACATTAAACTAACACTGTATAAGGTTACTGGCATTTGAAGGAATCGTAATCATTCCAAAAGGAATTTAAAAAAAAAACTATTTCCGACTATGTACGTTCGTCGTTCATACTACACATAAATCATAAACCGTTTTAAGGAAGGAACGAAAACATGGCAAAGTTTTAAAGTAAAAGTATGAGACACCTGTACGCTAGCTGTAGTACCCTTCAAAACAGAACACAGTAATGTTTGCACAGCATTATTTGGCAGCAGAATATCTCGTACTGCGGTGGTACCTGTCTAGAAGGCCTCCCGCTAAGAAGGTTTACTACCACGTAAAGTTAACGTAAAATATTCTGGCGTACCACAAGGTACGTAAAAAATACAAACGCATAAAAATATGTCTGTTGTATTTCTTTCCGTGACCTTGTGCAGCAACACATTCCAATTCCAATAAGATACTAAATCATTCAGGGTTAGTCCCTTCACAGAATAACAGCTTCTAGTTCAATGGCATTCAGTTTTTGTTCTAATTGCTAGATATTGCATTACTGAAGTAATTACTTATTAGTAGCAATTGACTTAATAATTTTCTGTCAGTACCTAGAATTTTCATTATAAATGCAGCTTTGTTTATATTTGTAAAATTATGTTCTATCAATTGAGAGTAAGACTACAACGTTAACATTGAGAATTAGGTATATAAAAATTACAAAGTTCGCAAAAAACATACCAGATAATTGTATATACGTAGGTAATAGGTATATACATATACCAGAATGCAATGACATTAAACCAATGGCATTGGTTCTAAATGAGCCTTAATGCAAGCAACGAATTAAGCCTAATAGGTACAGATTACTAAGTGCGAGTAAAGTGTAGGTCTTTTATAGAGGGTGGTATAAATCTCGAATTAAAAACATCAATACTGTTCCGCGAATAACTATATATTGTATTGAAAAGATCTACGTTTTCGGTATGTAGAATGTATTAATATTTATCCTTGGATTTTATTTGTTTTTTCAAAGTTCAAAGTTCAAAGTTTTTCTTCGCTCAAGATGTGGTTACATTTTTGGTCTTAAATATATAATACTAGTACAACACATCTTACTCTAATTGGCATGCGAATTTACAATATTCCTAATAGCTAAAACCTATATTATATTTATTAAAATAATGTACGATAAAAATTTAATTATATACAGTTATGGCAATAATCAACACGATATCAAATATTAACTAAAAACAAAATTATTAACTACTTAATTGTACAGAAAGGAATAATAAAAATATGAGACATTTACATTGTGAGATCAATATTACGACTAAGTATTACTATTTTAAGTGATAATATTATGACTATTTTTTGGTAAAACTGTATGTGTGCTTATTGCATTCGAGAAAGTGTTTGATTTCGTAGAAGCAACATTCAGTTAGCCACCTATATAGTTTAACTCTAAATTGTTGCAATGGAAGTGTTTTTAAAGTTTCTGGGATTTTATTATAAATTCTTAGAGCCATAACATAACAGTTTCTGCGGTACAGTTCGTTATTACATTGTGGATATACTAATCTGTTTGGGTATCTTGTGTAATAACTACGATTATTATTAATAATCGTAGTTATTACACAAGTCACATCACATTTTCATATTATTATGTCTGTTGTTGTGAACTCTACAATAGGGCGGCCAAGTCGACGCATGTTATGGGTCACACATTACCGGAACGCCTATTTTGACAAATTTTAAATCACAACTAGGTTAAGCTCTGGTTTATCGGGGAGACGTTTATAAGCTATCAATTTTTTTTTTTTTATATTTGACGTCTCGCTATATTTTTTTTAATGATGACATTACGTAAAGTTGTTTTAAGTAACTACTCTTAGCTGACATCAATTATATTCATTTTTATTATTTTTGTTTTGAGATTGTTTTTTGTAATTTTTTTTGTTTCACTGGGTATTTATTTTATTTAGGTAGGTATATTGTAATAGGATTTTGAAATTATGGTGATAGACATACACACATACATATAATATGTGTAATGACTTGTGATTACATGTTACTGTTACCAATAAATTTATTACGATTTTATTAATATAGGTACCTGTATAATATAAATAGGACTTCGAGATGTAACACGGACCTCCAGTATATACTTTATCAGTAACAGTATTCATAAATATAATTTACTGACCATTAAGGCAAAGAACCCCGTGACTTATTTCACAAGACGTAAGATAAACAATGATTGATTGAAGAATGAGTTTTTTCTGTATTCAATGAGTCTTATATCAGGTACCCTATCTCGGAAGATGTAAGATTTATTTCAATAAAATACAAAGTATTATACATGTTAAATGACGTTGTGATCCAAGATGGTAAACATGCCTAGCCTGGAATGGAACTGGCTCTTAATCAGAAGTGAGGCCACCGAAACACTCCGTTAGGTACTTGGTGACTGATTTTCAACTTGAGGGTGGTAGCTAGTCGGGTAACTAGAAAGTACCCTACCAACACGCTATGGATTCCTCGTGACATTTCCATTCACCGCCACCTCAAGCTCATTGTTGGGGTTTGAACACAACCATTTCAGCCAGTAAACCGACCGCGCTAATCACTGAGCCATCATCGCTACAAATTTACCTGTAATTATTGGTCTGACTTCTATTGATCCATCTAGTTAAAATTACAGTGAACAGCTTAAACTGACAAATAGAAATAATTGAGCAATAAGAAAGAGATTGTACCTACTATCACATAATAATTGTCAACCGCTTATTAGGTCACTTGCCTTCTGAGATGTAAGTTATTATTATTAGTTTAGGTACTGCCTATTTACATTTCAGGTTAGTGGACTAGTATTGTAATGACACGTTGTGTAATAGATCTTCGACCCAGCACGCAGCTCTACCCTTATGTTTGCAATATACATAATTATGTATGTATGTGCCTTGTTTTGTTACTCAAAGTTCTGTGTATCGCTGCAATCGTCATGGACAGGCGTTATCTCTTACCATCAGGAGAGCGTCTTGTTCGTCTCATTATTTTTTACATAAAATAAAAATGTATATGTAGATGTTTCATTACTGTAGTCAAATTAGTACGACTTAAACAAATACTTTTTCACTTTTTAGACTGCCCTGTTAGCTCATTTAGTAAAATATCGAGTTCGAGTTCGAGTTCGAGTACGTAGTCGAGTTCTAGTTCGAGTTCTATGCGTGCTGTGTCAAGGATCAGAAGCCTTTTGAATCTGCCATTTGACCAGACCGCCTAGCGAAAGCCTTTTAAAATGATGATCGAGGCTTTTCCCCGTAAAACTGTGCACCGTGATCACTATCGGGACAATGATGTTCGATGTCAACACCCCACATGGCACCTTTATTATTAAACTAATAAATAAGTAAATATCGTAGAATATTTTACACAGCGCCTTGTTGTTAAATTTAGCCGAAGAATGTACCTTATCTACTACCAGCGATATAGTTATAGTATAGCTAATACTACCAAAACTGTACTTACTTACTGTAATACTGTACTTACCCAAGCAAATATAAATTATTCCGGATATAATGATGACCACCAGCGCCAGCAGTTTGGATGACGTGAACACATCCTGGATCCTCATCGTCCATCTTACGCTGATGCAGTTTACAGCTGTCAGCACACCTGCAACAACAAAACCATTATTGTTTCTTTCTTTGTTAGAGGTTATAGACTAAGTAGGCACATATTCAGTTAAGTAAATCATGACAAAAACAGTAACGTAACAGTTCTTTACATTTTAAGTGTTTTTACGTTAAATCTTTGATAAAATGATGGTAATTGAAAACCTGTACTTACACTTTTTTATTTAATATTAAGTAATAATAATAAAAAACGTAGGACATTACACATAGCGCCATCCGACCCCAAATTAAGCAAAGCTTGTACCGCTATGGAAGTCAGATAACTGATAGAATACTTACATGCTATTTTTTTGTAAATACAAACTTATAATAATGCATACAGAACACCCAGATACAGAACAAAGATTTGTTTATACCACAAAATTCTTGTCCAGGGTGGGAATCGAACCCACCCTTTACAGCTCTTAAAATATACTACCAATGAGCTAACAGGGCTATCAATATTATACGTATCATATTGATAGAAAAATCAAAATTTGTCAGTAAAATGTAAACTGTAAATGAAGTGGTTTTGACACATTTTATTGGTAACATAGAAATATGTGGATACAACATAAACACTTAAAAACTTATTATATACATAACTAAAAGATATTATCCTCTTTAATAGGCAGTGAGATAAATACTGAGGTCAGAAAAACATATCAGATTACAAAAAGTTTTTATTTTATAAACACAAAAACTCATGTACAGCTACACTAATATTATAAAGAGGAAATATTTGTATTTTTGGATTTTTGTATGTTTGTAACGGAAAAACTACAAAAACTACTGGACCGATTTCAAAAATTCTTTCACCATTTCACATTCTCCCTGAGTAACATAAGCCTATATTATTTATAACAAAAATTTAATTAAAAAATAAATGTCCACCCGTGCGAAGCCGGGACAAGCTGCTAGTTATGCAAAATAGATATTACCTATTTTATTATTAGGCAGATTAAATACTTAGGACAGGAAGACACATTCTGTTGGCCAGACGTACAGAAAATGTACACTGTATTGCACGTGTAAAACGTGTGCCTATGCAAATTTTGAGTCTATTTCTAAGCAACCGGCTTAGACTTGAATAGTGACTAATGAGAAGAAAAAAATGTGTTTATTTAAAAATATGCTAATGATGCTCTACAACGCGGAATCTCAATATCATTTCAAGTTACACAGGTTTTGTGGTCTTGGACTTAAAGCTTACACGGCACAATGCACCTTAGCTAATAAATTGTGTGTTTAGTAACAATTACATTTAATATTTTAGTGCATACTAACAATGCAGTACTTTCGCACGTTCGTTGATTTCGCCTTTGGTTGATAGGCTACGTGTTTCACCGGATGTTGACGGTGTGATCGAAGTACAGTGGCGAGGATTTTTTTTCACAAACTGATGACAGGTTTATATAATTAGTTATGATTCTAATATATTTTAGCTCGTTCTGTACGTTATCCAACCAGGACCTGTGGTAGTCTTGGATATATTGGATTAACCCGAATTCTCACTAGTTATGATTGACCAGTTAGCTCATCTGGTAGTAGCTTTGCTTCAAGAACCGAGCGTTCAATTCCCACCCAGGACAACATTTTTATGATGAACATTGATATTTATTGTAGGTCTGGTTGTTCTGTATGTATTATAAGTCTGTATTTACAAAAGTATATAAGTATTTTATCAGCCATCTCGTTCCCATAGTACAAGCTTTGCTTAGTTTAGAGCTAGATATAAAAAAATGTTCTACGATATATCTACATAGTATAAATCATAGTCGTAGTACGCTTAGATCTTTTAAATTACGCAACGGATTTTAACGCGGTTTCCATCAATAGACACGAGTGATTGAAGAGGACGGTATATATATGTGTAATACATGAATATGCACCACATTAGTATCTACATTGCATTGATTGCACATTTTTTATTCGCACAGCGAGGTTGTGGAACTCTCTGCCAGAGTCTGTGTTCTCCGTTAAGTACAATATGAGTATCTACAAATGTAGAGTAAATAGGTTTCTTTTTTTTTTTTTTGTAATGGTAGTGACACGAACGATACGCTCTCCTCATGGTAAGAGATGATGTATGTCCATAACCATTACAGCGATACACAGAACTTAGCAAAAGTAGCAAAACAATGGCCGGGGCATCGCTGCTTTGGCACCCACTACTTTGAGACTTTCGACGGTTAGTCTCAACAGCCCAGTAATTTCGCTAGCTGCTAGCCCTTCAAACCGGAACACAGTAATGTTTACACACTACTGCTTAGCGGCAGAATAACTGGTACTGCGGTGGTACCTACCTAGACGACTTCCTGCTAAGGAAATCTACCATCAAGTAAATTCTTCTTAGTAAGCGTGCTCCAACAGACCACACTACTGCTTAACATCAGGCAGAGTGTGGTCAAACGCGGACCAATTTTAAATTTAAAAAAAACCGTGCGAAGCCGTGGCCTGTCGGTAGTTTACGATAAAGTAGAAGGATAGCGATATAGTTGCGTACACCGTCGCACAATATACTTTGTGGCATATAGTCGGCACAGTATTAGAGCAGATCGAAACTCATTTCAAGACGTGTTTCCCGTCGGCAGTAATGAGGTTAAGTGGAAGTTTCCTCTCCAGATCCGGGCGTGAGACGCACAGCAATCAAAGAATTAGATGCCCATCTCTTCCCGTTTAGAGTTACTTGTTTGCTTATAAACAAAGGATGCAAAGTCAAGCTTGACGTCAGATCGGTCGTTAGGTTTACTTAGATACCGAATGGCAAAATGTTAAATAGCCATGCGCAAAAAATCGTGACCTAAGTATTTTTGTTTTTATTTTCAATAAAGTAACAAAACACATTAATCTCGTACGTCTCACTTTAAAAAAGGCTAATTCAACACAGTTAAATGAGCACTAGTAAACATATACAATGACTAAAAGACGTAGGTAATATTCAAAACAAGATAAACGCGGACGTGTGGTAAAATTGCAAAAGACTGCTTACTCGACTAAACTGTTTTACTTCTATAATTTACTACAAAGTATAAACTAATCTATGACTGCAATTTTTAATATCGTCACAGATTATTATTTACAAGCGGACGCCTCGCGGTTTCATTCGCGTAGTTCCCGTTCCCGTGGGAATATAGGGATAAAAAGTAGCCATGTCAACCGGAGATTGTATAGCTTTTCCCAACGGTGAATGAATTTTTCAAATCGGTCCAGTAGTTTAGGAGCCTATTCAATACAAACTAACAATCAAATCTTTCCTCTTTATAATAGCATAGGTAGATAGATAAGTATCACAGTTAATGCTATAAGACATTAAATGGTGAAACGTTAAATTAGATTTTCCATGATGGTACTTGGTTGTCTGGAAGAGATCGCTGTCAGCGATAAGGCTGCCGCTTGTGGCACTAGTTCATAAGTTTCTTTTGTTCTATGTATTTTTTTCTGTTTATGGTGTTTTTTTTTTTTTTTATGAGACGATCGTGACGCTCTCCTGATGTTAAGAGATAACGCCTGTCCATGCCCATTGCAGCGATACACAGAACTTTGAGTAACAAAACAACGTCCAGGGCATCGCTGCTTTGGCACTCATTACTTTGAGACTAGTTGGCTAGTTGGTTAGTTGGTGTGCACAATAAACAGTATTATCTATCTATAAGAACAAAATCATGCAACCAACGAACTCTACGTACCATATAGAGCAACGCGTGTAACAGATATTACCACTACGATACTATTACTAAATTATCTAACTGTCATAACGTAGTGTTACAACTGTTTTAGATAGTAAGTACTAAGTAGGTATGTAAATGCTGAATAACTGCACATCAACTGAAACATGTGACAAGAACGGACTCTTGAGAATGAGGATACTCATTTATTATATTATTATATAAATGAGTATATATTGTGTATAATATTGCGGTTTTCCTGTATTACGTTTTTTACACGTCAGGAAAAATACAGACGCCGCCGTGTAAAGTCCCTAATCATTTTCCCTATAATTTTATTAACAACAAAACAAATTATACCCGCCAAGTATAAATCAGCAGGTAAAGCCAACCCAAATCATAAACATTTATATACTTACTTTTACACTATACCAGGTAATATTTGTGTACATGAGTTAATGCTCTCGACTTGTAGCGATGATAGCTCAGTGGTTAGCGCGGTAGGTTCGCATGCCGAAGGGCGTGAGTTCAAACCCCAACAATGAGCTTGAGCTGCCGGTGAAGGAAAACATCGTGAGGAAACCATAGCATGGTGGTAGGGTTCTTTCTAGTACTCGGCTGGCTAGCTACCACCCTCAAGTTGAATATCTGCCGCCAAGCATCTAGCGGTGTGTTCCGGCAACCTCACTTGAGAGCCAGTTCCATTCCAGGCTTGGTGTGCTTTACCATCTTCGACCACACCTTCACTTAACATCAGGTGAGCTGTGGTCAAAACATCTAGCCTGTCAACCATAAAAAAAAAAGACTTAATAGCCAGTTCTAGACAGCTTTTAAAATCATCGAATAAAGTGACCGGAGCATACCGTACCTAAGCCCTCAGCGACAGTTTTTCAACTACCATTCCAAATGCATGGTAGCCACATATTATCTTTTTCTTATCGAAAAATCCCAAGAGCTTGGGATTTAAATCTACGTCATGCGGCACGAATTCCAAACATGCCAATCTTCACCAGAAAACTTTTAAGTAAACATAGAAAAACACTATAACATTTCTATGAGTGAAACTAAATCCTATTCGACTAACATTATAAACGTAAAAGTTTGTAAAAATGTTGGATATATGTTCGTTACTCTTTCACGCAAAAACTCTTAAACGGATTTAGATTAAATTTGGTATGGAGGTAGCTGAGACCCTGGATTAACACATATGCGACTTTTTATCCCGAAAACACGTAGCGGGTAACACCGCGGCGGCGCAGCTAGTTAGTGATAAATTTTATCTTGAAACACAAGATACTACATAAGACCCCAAAATGAATAAGTATGACGTATGCCTAATGAATCGCATCAACTATTATGTAGATATGGGTCGTGAGCAAATCACAGGCTAAGGCAAACGATCCGTGAATCTGCTGTCATGATTTACTATGTCTAGCACTAGCGGACGCCCCCCTGTTTCACCCGCGTAGTTCCCGTTCCCGTGGTAATACAGGGATAAAAAGCGGCCTATGTCACCCGGGGATAGTGTAGCTTTCCAACGGTGAAAGATTTTTGAAATCGGTCCAGTAGTTTTTTAATTATTCGTTACATACAAAAATACAAATCTTTCCTCTTTTTAAAATTAGGAGTAATCTCATACATTGCCGACTTAGATATATGCAGGCACAATGCACATCTTTATATAATTATGTATTAGCTTGTGCACGCGAGTTCGTCCGCGTTGTCTCAAGAATTGGGTTCAGAGAGAAATTAAACATAGTATTTAAGTAACAAAAGAGCAATAACTTTATCCATCATGAAACATGCGCTACTTAATTGCCAAATTATTATACAAGTTGAAAATCTACCAAGCATTTTACGGTGTGTTCCGGCAGCCTCACTTGAGAGCCAGTCCCATTCCAGGCTAGGCGTGTTTACCATCTATGACCAATGACCATACTATTTTGTAGCGATGATAGCTCAGTGGTTAGCGCGGTAGATTCGCATGCCGAAGGGCGTGGGTTCAAACCCCCACAATGAGTTTGAGCTGCCGGTGAAGGAAAACATCGTGAGGAAACCATAGCATGGTGGTAGGGTACTTTCTAGTACTCGGCTGGCTAGCTACCACCCTCAAGTTGAAAATCTGCCGCCAAGCATCTAACGGTGTGTTCCGGCAGCCTCACTTGAGAGCCAGTTCCATTCCAGGCTAGGTGTGCTTTACCATCTTCGACCACATCTTCACTTAACATCAGGTGAGCTGTGGTCAAAACACCTAGCCTGTCAATCATGTAAAAAAAAAAAAAAAACTGTCACTTAACATCAGGTGAGCTGTGGTCAAGCACTGAACCTGTCAACCATTAAGAAAACTTATATGTGTGCGATATCTCTACCATTATTTACTATTGACCGCATATTGGTTTGTTTACGTCGGCGTCGTCTTTCGCTCTCATGTACCTCGTTTAAATAGTATTAGATTAAATGTAATTATAATACATAAACAAAACAAACACTTTTATTCAATAAAATAATAAAAGTCGAGTTTCACTTTATTTCATTTGTATTTAAGTAGGTACTCTTAACTTTATTAAACCTGTCTGAAGGTTTGAAGGGATATGCATTATGCGTTCCGGATCGTAAATAAGTCCAATTCAACCACTGCCATAAACTATGTGAAAGTAATATTTTGGCCCTATCCGTCCTACACAACAGCAAAGATTGCATAACAAGTAACATCATAATAAACAACAACCGACGAAATCAGGTATCACATAGATCAAGAGTGAAAGTGAAAGGGATTGGTAGATTCGTAGGTAATATCGGAAAAGTGTTACCTTGGCAGCATTTCTACCTAGTGTTAATTCGTCATGGGATTGTAAATGACCTTAAATTTTAACAGCTAACAACTCTTTCCAAGCCGTATACGTCTATAGAAATTTGGGTACTTACGACAAATGACAAGTGAGTGTAGTTTTTTTTAATGTAAAAAATAATGAAACGAACAAAACGCTCTCCTGATTCTAACAGGCAACGGTGAAAATGTTTAATAACATAGATGAAGTCTAGGTTATCGCTGCTTTGGCGCTACTTAATTACTTTGAGAAATGCCATGATAAGTCTCAAAATGTTAGGTAATTTAGCTATTTACAGTACCTATTGAACCGGAACACAGTTATATTTACACACTACTGCTTGGCGGCAGATTATATGGTGCTGCGGTGGTACCTACTTAGACGACCTCCTGCTGAGGAGGTCGTCTAAGTATCAACAAGTTTCGTTTTCTATTCATTGTTGTATCTAGTGTCTTATAAAAAAAATGTTTTTCTTTCCTTCTTTCAGTAAGGATAGAAAACTAAATCAAGACCGTATCTGAAAACCGAGTTACAGATCGACGATCCAAAATTATCGGAAAATACACAACAATGTGGTGCCGGTGATTGTTCGAACTCGATCGAACACCTCGTATGGGATATTAAATTACCATGAGACTATCCAGCCGCTAACCGACTCGCATCATACTCAGTTAACCATGGTATGGCAAACTCGTTTCATATTATTAAGGGTAAGTACCTACGTAATGTTTACTTATATAGGGTAAAACGGGGCATATGTACATATTGTATATTGCTAAATTACCTCCTTAACATACCTTTATATAACCTTGGGGTGTACAAAGTTGAAAGTAGGTCATTATGAACAACTTTTACTATTGACACAACTCTTTAGGCAAATGTCTGGAACAGCTGATTTTTTTACGACTTCAGAGTTGTGTCCATAGTAATAATACCCTAAGTACCCTTTCGCTTTAGTACACCCAAGTTTTATACGTATTTTCACTCGCGTGTTATTTATGAACTGAAAATATTTTGAAAAGCATTAAAAATTCCGAGCAGCGGCTTTGAGGCGAGTACGTTGGGTCGCACGCGCCGGCGCGAACTATGTCGTGTCAAATAGACGCATTTAAGGAACTGATGAAAAGTTTCTGGAAGACACTAGTAACTAGGCTAATGTGAAATAAATATTCCCGGCGGGGTTCGGTCTGTAAACAATTTGATCAAGTTGCCTTGATATCTACTCTGCTAAGTACATTACGCGAATGACACTATAAACAGGTTCATTCATTACACAGTTCAATGTAACAGATCATGGACATAATACGCATATTTTTACTGTTATAATGATAACTTTTACTTTTGTTGCGTCCAAGGCTTTTATTGGTTACACAAGTTCTGTCCACTACATTTTGTGCTAGGCACTATTTAGTATCTGAAACCTATCATGCGAGAAACAAATGAATCAATTATAATTTCCAACTAATATCTGATATGACAATCATGTCAAAAACAAAAAATAATTGCAATGATCATAAATAAAAAAATAAAACATTGGAAGACACACACATCGCCACACAGCGCCATCTAGCCCCAAAAGTAAGCAAAGCTTGTACTATGGTAACCAGATAAACAATATAAAACTTAGATATTTTTGTTCTGTAAAGACGTATACATTAAGAACAAGAATATAAAATAAACAATCGTGTTTGACATGTAAATAAATATTAGTTATGTGAGAATCGAACCCACGCCCTACAGCTCAGCTCTCTCTCTCTCTCTCTCTCTCTCTCTCTCTCTCTCTCTATGTGTACCTACTTATTGTGTTTTCACAAGTAAACTGAAAATATCTGGACACAGCGATCGATATTGAGCATCAAACGGACGTATATGCGTAGGATACTTTCACACTCTTTTGTAAATCGGGAGCAGCTTTAAATAACAGTAATAGGTCCCTGGGTAAAAAATTATAAGCAGCTCCTTCCGATTTACCGTTCCACGTGACTTTCTAGAAGTATTTTAAGGATAGTACTTACATAAACAAACCGCAGCGAGCAGCCTGACAGCGTTCTGTGGAGGATCACACTCCGGGAAGAATGGCTTGACCACATAGTGACCGAATGTGAGTGCCACAATAGCCTGCGTGGTCGGCCTGATGATGAGCAGGGCGATCCACAGTCGCAGGAACGCGGGCAGCGGCCCAAATGCCGTGTATATGTATGCGTAGTCCCCGCCAGACCTCGTGATGGAGGTACCCAGCTCGGCATAGCACAAAGCTCCTAATGTGGACAGGAGACCGCAGACCAGCCATATCATTAACGACGCGGCGACTGATCTGAAACAAAAGAACAAGATAAAGGTCACCGAACAGAAAGGCAGCCTCACGTCTTACAGCCTGACCGGGAACGATATGTTTTAACTAGTTAGTAAAGCAGCGGTGCGTTAGTAAAAAAAAGCGACCCTGAATCGTTGATTTCATTCCATTTGAAGTGATTTGAACTTGAGCACTTATTCGGATTGCTTTTGTTGTTTTTATAAAGTGTCCACGTCGTCAATCTTCACAAGTCTTCAGAAACGTTAATAGCTCTCAGTATAAACAATATGTAGGTTTCTTCACAATGTTTTCCTTTCTCGTTTGAACCCAACTGAAATAAGCACTAACTTATAAAAGACAAGTGCGCACCGTAGGATTTGCACCCAGGACAACAGGTCCTGTCGTGATTGCAATCAATTCACAATCTGCGTGCCTTCGAGTCGCAAGTGAATCTGTTTCTTTCAGACAGGCGCGCTCCATAGTAAACGTTTTCGCGACGGAAAAACGCAAGCATATTTTTGAAATAAAAAAATCGTCTTCCAACTAGGCTAGATTATAATAAAGAATATTTTATAGACGATCTAAGTCATAATTCGTCTTGATGTTTTAGTGCCAAACCCACATAAGGGGGTTTCTTTTTTTCCACTGCCACCACTTATTCGTACCTACCTACTTTTAATGTTTTATTATTATCTAAAATTAAAAAGTAAACAACTTATTCAGAGAATTCTTGGACAGTGAGTTATTTATAGCTAGATGCATAGATAGCAAGAAGGTAAGTACTTAACACGAGGATCAGTTACTCTTTTTATCGCATGTATCCGGAAGAATCTTATCTAACCTTTATCAAAGTGGGTAAAATATGTAAGAGATATTGTTACGTTGACTCAAGGCCGTTTCTAAAACAAAAAAAAAGCCGTCTGCGAAAATTTTGTTATAGAGTACTTGGTAATCTTATCATTTTACGAAAACCTTTTACGAGTGTGTACATCAATTTTATTCCTTATCATAAACATAACTTATAAAAATATATGTATATATATATTGGATGACATTTTCACACAGTGCCATCTAGCGCCAAACTAAGCTAGCTTGGACTATGGGAACCAGATATCTGACAGAATTCCTGGATTTTTTTTCAGACATGCATACTTATAATAAATACACTTACAACCCGTCCCGGCCTCGCACGGGTGCAATTTGTTTTGACAACTTCATTACAAAACATAGAATTTATCAAATTACACAAAAGTTTGCATATATGATTAGTATAAACAGCTACTTTTCATAACAATTAAGGGATTCCGAAGAGTTAACACTTATAGGATTAAGTACCGGCAAAAGTACCGGTTTAGTTGCTGGAACGAACAGGTTTCAGGGCCATGGCCTACTAGTAGGTACCTATTACAGTTATGAATGAAATCCAGCGACTGCTACATGTTATTTAAAAAACTACTAGTACGAAGTAGATTATTGTAATATATTTAAGAAGTTTCGGGAAGAAACGATTTTCATTATACTCTATCTCGCCCTAAATTTTTAAGACAAGTTACTGAAACAAAACTGAAAAGAAAAATACCGATTTCCATGTAAGTAGGTATAATCTGGGCTCTCTCGCTTTACAGTGTTTGATGTGTTTCTCATCACGTTTTCTTCACACATGTTTAAAGCGAAACCTGTTTTAATATTTTTAAGATCCATGATATCAATATTTCAATGGTTCGATATCATTTTTTCTAATAAAGTTCGTTGCCTTCTAATCAAAATTCTCCATTCAAAACGCGCCTACCTTCTATTTAAGTCGTGTATAGTAGGCCTGCTACATGCTAAATATGGTGTGAATTGAACAATGCGACTGTTTTGTACCTCGCCGTGACTTTGCTTAGCACTTTATAAGGTTAGCCAGATTTTTAAAGGTCAGTGTTAAGCCAGATAACATCGTGTTTAAACTGACATATATATAAATATAAACTCATTTAGCAACTTGTCTACATGGAAGAAGATATTAATTGCTTTGGCCCTGAATAGCCCTGACGTTAAGAAGATAGTACATCGAACTCTCGAAAGGGACAAGGAATGTAAATCATCAAGTAGACTACACGCTGCAAATAAATTCTTGGAATACGTGCCTTGAAACGGCTAAACCGATATTTCTAATAGAACGACCATTTCTGAGAAATACTAAAACCAAGTCACTACAGCAAGTGAGTAAACCATATTTTCAATTTACTTTACTATGATGGACATTTGATAGTAAGTTGTGTAGGTAGTGTAGAATAAGCAACAAGTATCACAATGTTCTAAACAGAATTTCAGGGATTAAAAGTACCTACAAACGGTCATAAAAACTATTCTGAGTATTTTGTACATAGGTAGGTATATATCACACTCATTTCCGTGCCGCAAATATGAATGTATCGTGTAGATATCTAAATACTATACATCCTATTATGTATAGTATTCTACATAACGTGTTCTAGAGTGGAGACCGCGTATTGGCAAGCGTAGCGTAGGACGCCCTGAGACTCGATGGAGTGACGATATACGTAGGACAGCTGGCGGTAGATGGACGCGAAAAACCGAAGATCGGGCTGAGTGGCGTGTCTTGGGAGAGGCCTATGTCCAGCAGTGGACTAATATAGGCTGATGATGATGATGATGATACATACTATTATAAAGAGGAAAGATTTGATTGTTTGTTTGTATTGAATAGGCTCCGAAACCACTGAAACGATTTCAAAAATTCTTTCACCGTTGGGAAGCTAAACTATCTCCGGGTGACATAGGCTACTTTTTATCCCTGTATTCCCACGGGAACGGGATCTACGCGGGTGAAACCGCGAGGCATCCGCTAGTTATGATATAAGTAGGTACAGTTAGCATCATCAATAGACGGCGGAACTAATCGGTGATAGCGACACTCAATTTATTTATCGTGAAGTCTCGAGAACATTATCGTCGTTGGTCATCACTTTCGATTGCGCTATTTATCTCCGAATCCTATTTAAACAACGGATTGGTATATTGGTATTGATTACGTATACGTAATAAAATAAACATTTTACAGAAAAATATTTCACAATTAAGCTGCAACGTAAATTAGATCCAAACCTTTTATGGTTTATTTTAGTTATTAGAAATTATTGATGTCAACATTTTGTGTACCGCAGGAAGAGATCGGCTCCGGGAAACGGAATTAATTCCTTGTCTGGAGTCCGATGGAGAGTATGTTTTATTTGTTAACGTAACATTTTTATATCTATATACTATTATAAAAAGGAATGATTTGATTGTTTGTTTGTTTGTTTGTTTGTTTGTATTGAATAGGCTCCGAAACTACTGGATCGATTTCAAAAATTCTTTCACCGTTGGGAAGCTACGCTATCCTTTTTATCCCTGTATTACCACGGGAACGGGAACTACGCTGATGAAACCGCGAGACGTCCGCTAGTCATCAATAAATTGAATTTAATTTAATAACGTTTTTACAAAATAATGTATTACATTATTGACAAGTTTGGTGAAACCCGTTATAGATCAAAATATGTACCTACTGGAAAATATGTACCATATATAAATAATAGTACGAATTATTATTTTTTAGAGATGCCTAGATACTCAAAATATAGCACCAGTACCGACTTGCACAAAACAAATATACGTATAATAAATAAATAATATTACACACAGTGCCATTTAGCCCAAACTGAGCAAAGTGTGTTCTATGAAAACCAACAACTGATAGAATACTCTATATAATTATTTTTATAAACATATATTTATAATTCATAAACACCCACACACAGTACAAAGATACAAACATTCATATTCGTCAAATAAATGTTCTGGGCGCGAATCGAACCCTCACCCAACAAGTGACAGTTACAACCAAATGAGCAAACGGGGCAATAAATGATAGGAAAAAACGTGTAAATTAAAAAAAATCGTACCTGTTTGTACCGGTTGGAATTAAAGATCAACATCATCTACATAATATAAAAGTTGTACATACCTACTAAGTAAAAAAATGTATTTATCAAAACAATTATCTAGAGCAACAAGTGTCTACCGATGCATTACTTAGGAAAGAATTGCTGATGGAAATATACACATAATAGTCACATAATTATTAGGTATGATTTTCGAGGAGGCGATAAGACACTGAAAGCCGACACCATTAATCTAAGGCCATAAAATATGATTTATAATATGAGATGGGGAGAATATTAAACATTCCTTGCTAAGACCTTCGCGGTTATGATGTCACGTATGTATAAAAAAATGAATAAGAGAATACGTATATAAAAAGGCCCCTTAAACCTACAGCTGGGTCGCAAGTGTTAGGCACTATACGGCTTCCTTGCAACGCGATGGACCCGGGACCCACATGGAGATAGCGATACCATTAAATGCTAAGAAGTTTCATATTAACAGCCATAAAAACTACTAATACTTTTTCAGTAAGAATAATGCCATTTTTGTCTTAGATTACTTTCTTTAATTTTTTTAAAATAAAAGTAAGCAACGTAGTTTTCATGAGGTAACATAGGTTTTTTAGTGTTATAATTATTTTATTATTATTAATCTATAATTTACACTGGTACCTAGGTATAGTAAATGGTTATATTAACTCTTGTACCTACACGAGCATGTCGAATTAATAAGTAGGTATATTATATTTATTTGTTACACGGGAAAAGTACGAGGAAATTATATTATAAAAGTATTTTATTAAATCTGTTATGAATCACGTTGTGATGAAATGTGATATTTTTCCAACCGCTACAAATATACCCAGTTATTGTGGCCTATAATCAACTATAACATGAACCAAGCCAAGCAATTCTTGAAACAAACGTTATAAATAAAACAACAGAATTCAAAATTAAACAGAATTAAATCTACATGAAGCATAATCACAGTGGCGGGAAAATTAAGCAAACTTACTCTGTATTTTGGAATACTCCAGTCGGAGATATAAAAATGCCGGAACCGATGATAGTCCCGATAATGATACCGACACCATTGAACAAAGTTATTTTACGTTTTAACACCACTTTGCCATCGCTGGCATGAGATTCTTCGCCCATACCGCAAAAATCGATGGCCTACACCACTAAACAAACGCACGTGGGCAGACGAGCGGTGCCGGCACTACGCAAACTCGAATATACACGCGCCGCGGAATATCTCACACGACTGAATCACTTTTCTGTTAGCATTTTTATGATCCGCAAATCTGGAATTTAGCGAATAGACGCCGGCGAGAAGCGAGCGAACGACGCAGGCCGGCGCGCAGAGAGCCGAGCGGGACTGTCGCCACAGCGCATGTGTTGTGGGGAACTAACGCTACTACGAAACCTTGTAGAGCACCGAGAATCGTTCCGCGTACGCTATCGAAGGGGACACCCTGCCCTAACCCACCATGCCGGAGAGAAGGACAGCGAAATCGACACCGGTCGTCGAATTACGAGCAGGCGGTAAAATTGAACAACCTGTTCAACGAAATCGTAAACTTCGATTGAACCTTTCGTTTCACGCAAAATCACAATCAAATCAAATATGCTGTAGCCAACATACACTAAAAGTTTACTTTTAAATTTTGAACCCTATCTCCTCTCGTTAAGTAATACCACCATTGGCTTTTCATACACGTTCGGGAAACATAATTATGCTGATGATACAAAACAGAGAGTTGCATCATTTTCCGAGAACTTACTCCAAAAGAAAGAACTGCAAACTATTTATTTGCAGGGCTTTTGCAGTTACACAATATTGTATGAATAGGTATTTTGCTTTTAACCACACCCTGCCAGATGTTAAGCAGGATACGGTCTAAGATGAAGCACCTAATCGGTTGATCGCGCATATAATATGTAATACGATTACTATGACATTAGTTTTATTTATTTACCTCGCCGTTTTGACCATGTTGACTAGACTTGGTCACGAGCTTGGGTCCCGGTGATTATGGTTAAGTCCAAGTAAAAACATATACCTACTAATTATGTCAATATCAAAATGGCAAAAAAAAATTGTGTACGTAGTAGTAATGAGAGGAAGGAGTCACTCTCCTGGTGGTAAGAGAAAACTCATATACATGATCATTATAGCGATACACAAAAACAAAGTACCGCTGCTTTGGCACTTATTACTTTGTAACGTTCGATAGTCAGTCTCAATAGCTCTGTAATTTCGCTACCCTTCAAACCGGAACACAGCAATATTTACACACTCCTGTTTATGTAGTTATTAATTGGCATATGTAAGTGTGTTAAGTATATAAATATATTATTATGGGTTTAGAATCCATCAAAGTATTTATTTATAAGTATAAAAAAATATAATATAGTATAGTATATAAAAAATAAGTAAGTTTACTAATCATAGAGACCTATTAATCTGGTTTAGTAGGTAACTAACTAGTCTTAATCAACATAAAATACATTTTTATGGCGGCATTCTCATTGATTTTAATAAATAATCAAATATTTCATTCAATTTGCATTGGGTCAATAGAGTTTAAATTCAGTGAAAATGTAAAAAAACACGAGTTTTCACTTCTTAAACTCACACTTACATCGCAAATCAACTATTACTTATTTAAATTAGAATTGAAATAAAAAAATAAGTGTATACTATAGCAAAGAACAGCACGGTAAAAATTGTTGTCAGTATAACTATAAAACGGCATAACTTAAGCAGATACATATCTGCAACTAGTTTGGTTCAATTTGTTTACCTATTGTAATCATGTTTTTGAAGACATCGCGGGAGACATCCTGAAAATAACACGGATTTGCAGCACAAATGCGCCCGCGCCGCGGCGCTGCCGTCGCGCTTTCCGACGCCATTTTCACACAGTCCCGAGCTTTCCCGCACACAGGTACGTGCAAAAATCGCATCCAAATTTTAATCGCCTCATTAGTGTATATATGCATCAGTGAAATCAATCAAACATAACGAGTGGTGCGTCCTTCATTCAAAAAATAGTCTTCAACGCTGATTTACACTTTACCGCACGAAAACAAGAACATTGACCCTCGATAGCACACGTAATAGTTAACATGTTTTTTGTTCGTAATGTAAATTACTGAATACAAAACTTAGAAACAATGCACCTATGTAAAGTTCGCTCTACATTTTCTAATTAATGTTTTTCATATCACGGTTCTGCACGATCGGGAACTGCCAACGAGTGCTAACATCTAAAAGTGAACTGAGGAATGTGACCGTCATGTTTCGGTTACATCAACGCACTACCACAGACAGAACAATGTGTTACCTATCTAACTGTTCGTAGTAATTAGACAGTGTGGTATGCTCATCGAAATACGATCTATTTATGTCATCATGTCCTTATTTTTTTAATAGATCGGTAAGCATCCCCCGCAGCGGCAGCGTCGCGAGACACGAGTCGTGTCGCGAGCCGTGGAGCCCTTGCACGTGCTACAAGCCCTACAGACTTTCATATGTAAAGGATTTACATAAATTCAGGTCCACTTCTAAGTATAACCCCGGCGAATTGTAATCCGATGACACTTATCCAAAGATCAAGCGCAGGAGAAAACATGGATGGCCCCACAGCCAAAGTTGACGGTGGAAAATCAACAAGGCCAGTCAGAAACAGACGTTATACTAGGTTCGTACCTAAAAACATGACTCATTACTTTCAGTCTTTATGAAATTATTTCTTTGTGCGTCACTCACAAATTGTGGACATAAACGACTTTTTATTAAAAAAGCTAGCAACTATTGTAAATGTTCTTGTTTTGTGACGCACTTGCTAAGCGCCATTTCGCCCTTGTTTTGTGCTATAAAATTATGTTGTTTTGGTTTCAGGAGAAGTTTAGTGGCAGGCCAGCGTCCACAGAAAAGGTTGTTTACACCTGAAATAAAGAGATACCTAAAAGACTGGCTCGTACGTCGAAGAGAGAACCCTTACCCCAACCGAGAAGAAAAGAAATATCTGTCTCGAGAAACTGGCTTAACGTATATACAAGTAAGATTTCAATTACCTACATTATCTTTAACATCTAGAGTCTTGTTAAGTAGAAAGGTATCAGGTTTGTGCCTA
This sequence comes from Biston betularia, assembly GCA_905404145.2. Taxonomy (NCBI): domain Eukaryota; kingdom Metazoa; phylum Arthropoda; class Insecta; order Lepidoptera; family Geometridae; genus Biston; species Biston betularia. The sequence continues at coordinate 5,743,892 of FR989863.1, forward strand.
CCATCAACCTAATTGGCCCGGTGCCAGTTATTGCTATTTGTACATAAATAGGCACTATTTTTGTCTCCGCTTTCTTGACTACAGTGTTTTGTTCAGTTTATCAGCGCATTGACTCATTAAAGACTGCGTTAAATGGATGTTTACTCTCAAAATACTGATTTGCCTTTATGAACGCCCCAATAAGTACTCAAAATTTGAGAAATGGTTACTTTAGTAGGATTAAAATAAGTTTCAATTCACAGATATGTAACTGGTTTGCCAACTGGCGCAGAAAATTGAAGAACGTAAATGTGGAGCGCCAACAACAGACGTGGGGTCATCTCATACGCACATACAACGACCGGGCACAAGGCAACGTCGAACAATTTAGCATTTGTTCAGACGATAGTATTTGGAGCGAACCAGAACCAAACAGTTCGGAACACGAGAACTTAGAGATCGACGCTGAATTTACAGATAGTCCAGAAAGAGAATACCAGCAAGAATCAGACTCATCGTCCACGTTGAAAGACGCTTGCGACAACAATAACTCCTACAGTGTCGAACTGATCGGTACCAGAGAAGAAACGAAAAATATATCGGGCCCCATGCTCCTAAGCAAATGGTTGGAGAGCGCGGCTCGTTTCCAGCCCAGTGAGAGCAACTACTCGTGGTGGGCAGATGAAAAGAGAAAGAGGCCAGAGAACAAAGTACAACGCATCACTGTCAACACAATGGCAATATCTAGACACGATAGAGACGAAGTGGAGGCCGCAGTAGCCCTCACAGCGTTAGCGAGCGCGACGAGTCGGCTCACGGCAAGCCCATAACTTTACACATAGCATTATAAAGCCGGCCCCACACAGACGACACCTGCAGTAACCGCTAAAAATAGGGCGACCTAAAACCACGGCTAGGTCTACCTACACTGCCGTCGCTAGGTTACCAAAGTGAAACCTATTCTATTAGTCATTGCTAGCGGCTACTACGACTGTCGCCGCAGCCGCTGCCGCATCAGTTCGGAACAGGCTTTATAGTTCCTTATGAATAGGATATTTTATGTTTAACATAGATTTAAGATTTTATTATTATTTTGTGGTAACAATTTCCAATATGCATCAAAGTTGCTCAAGTATTATTATGTAAGGTTTTTGATTTCCCTTCAAATAGTCAATATATTTTGATCTCTTTTGGAACTAGATTGTAAGTTATATGTAAACTCCTGCCAAAGATTGCGTTTAAATAAATAATTTGAATTGATTTTACGAACCTTTGATTGTCTTCAGTATGATCTTGCAGTTTTCTTGATGTTGCTGTTGCAATATAAGGACTTACTTAATATATATATCTACTTGTATTTGTCACAAGACATTAAATAAATAGCCATAATAAAATTCAATAATCTACATTATACATAGAGAACAAGCACAGAGTGATTACAGTTTTTGTACTTAAATACTCATCTTTTATGTTCTTGCATTACACGGGAATAGTCACTAGAACTAACAACACACTACTAATTTTTATGATTTTGAAGATTGAATGATCAATGAAAGTATTTTTTACCTATGTCATCTGTCACTCTTATAAGAACAATGGGGATAGAAACAACATTGAGAGCTTCATAGTTATGAAGTTAGATCCAAATAGTGTTGATATAGATACATTTTAAAATGAGTACTGTGAGGAGCATTAATATTGCATACTGTGGAATGGTATTTGATGAAGCAATAATAAAAGCCATTATATTGTAACATAACTACATATATAAAACAACAAAATTGCTAAATAACCATATACTAATTAATCATCATAAAATGTTATTTCAACTATCTTTTTCTTCTGGTTTAGTATGTAATTCTGCATGTTTGTCAAGATGCGAAACAAGGATTTGTTGGGTCTGGTTGAGCTGACTGACGATGCTGGAGCCAGCACTGTCCAACACGCCACAAAGTTGGCTTCTGGCTGCTTCTAGACTGGGCATTCTACTGAACTCGACTAACTCATTTTTTGACATTAGTCTATCTTGAATTATACCAGCTGAAAATGTAAACAAACATTAGATTCACAACAATTTAAGGCTGAGGTAACATATTGTTTTGACACAGAAAAAAAATCATCTTTTATTAGGACTCTGTGGCTAAATGGACCATTAGCTAAAGAGTCAACCATAGGCATATTGTGGAGAGGCTGAAACCCCTTAGAACAAACATTTACATTTCAATTAACAAAAATCAATAATTATTAAACTGATACTTTTGTTTAATTATTTTGAGATTAGCTACAAAACTTCCATATATATGTAATATACTTATATGTGTTTAAATTTAATTGTGACCGAATTAACAGTAGTAAATATTTCAATGCTATGGACAAGGTATGAAAAGAAAGGTAACTATCATACTTCTTAATTCATTCACAGTTACCGAAGCCAGCATGTTCCAAAAGCTGTTCATTGTTTTTCTCTTTCTCTCTGTTTATTTAGGAATTTCAGTTTTTTTTTCAATACTCTAAAGCAGCAGTCCCTTAGCTTATTTGTTTTACTAATTCACTACTGATATTATAAGATTGCAAAATTAACTTATTTTAGTTTGTTTACAAATCCTATGATAGCCTTAGTACTAACATCATAGAATCTGCTTGTCACAGTTTCTGGTTAAAACTAAGCAACAAACCATTGATATTTTATTCTGTGTAGTGTAGGTTATTCCAAGAATGGAAACTCAAAATTAAACTCACAATCTGCTTAAATGATATCTACTATCGTAGACCGCTGTTCACATCTTACATACCCCCATTTTATTTCCTCTCACCTGGAACCCTGGATGTTGACATAGACTACTTGGGTCATCATCACTCTAAAGTCTAAACGAATAAAGTCATCCAGAAATTGCACAGAATTTTATTCAAGATCCATTCCAGTCTAGGTGTGCTTTACCATCTTCGACTACACCTTCACTTAACATCAGGTGAGCTGAGGTAAAACACATAGCCTGTCAAGCAATAAAAAAAAGAAACAATTTTTTCAACAAAACTAAGAGAAATGTCAAAAGAAATAAGCTGATTGATTTGGTTTCTCCATCAGTTAATTGTTCATACCCATCTATTATGTCTACCTTTTTTGTAGTTGGAAAGTCAATTTTTATAGCTACAAGAAACAATTAAGTAATTCAAATTGTAAAACTTATACAAATACTAACCCATAACTACTAATTGAGGTGTTTTTTTCAGTATCTTCAACATTTTAGCAGCATTTTCAGGCTGCCCAAAGATAATATTTTGGTGTGAAGTAAATAGGTGATTTATAGCTTCATACCGTGTACCCACTGTGGCCATACTGACAATCTTTTTACCATATGTCCTCAGGTGCATGTTGTTTTTAGCTAATGCTGCAAATACGGGAGTTTTATCCTCCATGCTTATCGAGTTCAGATGAAGAAACACAACCATTTTCGAAGTATTAAACCAATTGAGGCATTCTCTTGCTAATATTCTTTCGAATGGATTGTCGATGTCTTTATGCCACTTTTTGCTTTCTTTGCCGCACAGTACAATGTCGGGTATGGTCCAATTTGGCGGCGCATGAACTGGTTTCGCCAGATCTATCAAAAGTTGCCTTTCGAAGTGAGGCTTTCGAGGCTTTTGAATATTAATTTTACCACGAAACCGCTTAGGTATCGTAAATGCCGCCTGCGCCTGCAGTAGTGCTGCAAAAGAAGATAAATCGTAGGTTAATACAAGTATATTTATTGGAGAACAAAGTGTGTCAATTGATACAAAATAGTACTCCTTACCTTTTTGAAGAGAAGCCATTACCTCAATGACTTTAGCGTTTGAAAATTGTCGTGCGAGTAAATCAAACTTCGATCAAAGAAGATGGATATATGTTCGAAGACTCTTAACTTATCTTACAAATTCAAAATAATTAAAAATTAAATTCAACATTTCAACAACATAACCTATTCAATTATATTTTTTATTATTTAGCCCCATCGGGCAATTTGGGCAGGCTGAAGCTGTAATCTGTATAGCTATACTATTTTAACCCATTCAAAAGAGTTTTGGCGGGAACACGGAAAGAGTCGTGTCGCCCCATTACATTTTTATCCAAAACGAGCATTTTTTCGATTGTTCATGTATAGAAATAGTGCCGTTTCAGTCATAAAGTACCGAAAAGTTTATTTATTATTTATAAAAATGCTGAATTACAAGCGTGGGTTTGGGAAATAATAATTTGACATGACTTTTCGTGTTGCTTCCAAAATTCCATCGAAGCTTTATAGTAAAGTCGCCACTACTTTACTAAAGCATGACTGAACTTGACTGACACGGACTGGACTTGACTAAGACTGGACTTTGACCATAACTATAGCTAAGAGACAGCAGAAATAACACTTTAAGACAAGGCAGTATGGCTTTACAGCTTTAGCCTGCCCGATGTGGTAAATTAATTAAAAAAAAAATTGTCGTTTTGTCAATGTCAAGTGACAAGTGTATTGAATTGAGAATTGAGAATTTGAGGTCTGAATTGGATACTAGAAGGTAGAAGTGAACCTGTATTGTACGGTTTTTTCGTCTCCTTTCTTTCAAAGTAAATCGTGTCGTGTTATAAAAAAGGATAGAGTAGTTAATAATTGTAAGTAACATCTTATTATTTAACTAAATATTTTTCTTTGAAACGCTGCTAGCGGTGTGTCGTAGCGTATTTCTAAATATTAGAAAAGAAGAGGTTATCTTATCGCCTGTGCAGAAAGATGGAACGAGATCAACCAGTATACCAGGCACTATGAAATCAACTTACAAAATTTCTTTGAAAACATTCATATTATGTATATTCTATATGTTTAGTAATACTTTTCAGAAAATGAAGGATAATCCTCAAGACACACCACCTTCTTCGTTAAACGGTGACGAAATATCAGGCATGGAAGATGAAATGTACATGTTCGAAGAAGTCGAAGAGATCGATCTCGATGACGATGAGGAGTTTATGGAAACCGAAGACGATGACACGGAATACGAAGAAAAAGAGCCTCCCGCAGAACACGCCACACTGGTATTTAATAAACATGTTGGCTCTGTGTTCTGCTGCGATATCCATCCTGATGGAAAGCTAGCAGCTACCGGCGGAGAAGACGACGTAGCATTTGTATGGTCACTAGAAAACGGTCAAATGATGATGAAGTGTACTGGTCACAAGGACTCTATTGTCTGCATTGGGTTCAGTTTTGACGGCGCATATTTAGCAACGGCTGATATGGCAGGACACATTAAAGTGTGGAAGGTCAACACAGACAGCTATCAGGAACAACCTTGGCCTGTAGTCTTTGAATATGACACTGATGATATATCCTGGGGCCAATGGCACTTTGGTACTAGAGTTCTATTAATTGGTGTTGAAAAAGGAGATATTTATGTGTTTAAAATTCCTACTGGTGATACAAAAATCTTACAAGGACACAACATCAAAGTGGAATGTGGAAAAGTAAGTAAAGACAATTAAATCAATTCATTCAATAATAAAATAGCAAGTATTCAAATAAAATCTTATATTACCAGCCAATCCAAAACTTTGTACCAATTTCATAATAATATGCAATAAGGTGTTTGTAATATCAGAATGACAATCAAGAAATGGAATTGATCAGGACATGTTGCTAAAAAGAGTGAAGGCAGTTAGTCTAAATCTAAAACATTGACTGGTAACTGCCGGCTAGAAAATAAAGTACAAGATCAAACTGAGAGGTGCCCACCTCTCAGTTTGTAGGGTTGTAAAAATAGTAAACAGCCTGGGTAAGATTGGTACTGCACCTGATTGAGAGGCCAACTCTTAGCAATAACAGTAGAAGCAGCATTCTCATGGCTAGCTAGTTTGTGACCCTTTTGTTATTAAATAGCACATTTATGAACATATTGATTATTGTTAATAACCTTATATGCATGTTTCAGCTTTTAAATGATGGAGTCCGGTTAGTAGTTGGATATGAAGATGGAGCAGTAAAAACATGGGATTTAAAAACATGTACAGTTGTCAATCAGATACCAGCAAATGTACATCAAATAAGGGTGACAGCAGTCGATACACATCCTGAAGGCAATTTAGTGGCTTCCATATCAACAGATGGTAATCTTTTGCACTACTGTAAACAAACAAAAAATATTTATAAATAAATATCATTGGACATCACACACAGCGCCATCTGACCCCAAACTAAGCAAAGCTTGTACTATGTGAGTCAGATAACTGATAGAATACTTAATACTTTTTTTTTTGTAATTACGTACTTATAATAAATACAGAACACCCAGACACAGAACAAACATTTATTTATACCAACAAAAACAATAAATATAAATATTGTAATTGTTTTATTGTATTCAACAATCATATGCATTTTTCTTATTGCAAATGCCACTAAGAGTCTAGTGCTATTATTTTTGTCAAGTACAGTAGTCTTCAAATGAATTACAGTAAAATATTGAATCAGATCAATAAGAATCTAGCATCATATTTTCTCGACAAAACTGACAGTGGGGCTCAGAATCTCACTTGGGACAAATGTTTATGTGATAATATGTGTTAAATATACATTTGCTATAAATATTTGTTCTCTGTCTGGGTATTCTAAATGTATGTAAACTTTTAGCCCCTGCTTTCCAGGATAAAAAGTAGCTTATGTGTAACCAGGTTTAAAGCTATCTGCATTCCACATAAACTGTTAGGATACTATTTATCCTGATTCTCATTCTGTTTCATATTTGCTGAACATCAGGTAGGATGGCGGTCAAATGCAAGCCTACCTATTATAAAAAAAAATTGAAGTTTGTTTTAGTTTTGAATTTTATTGGAATTAAATGTACAACACATACTTTATTTTTAGGCAAAGTAGTCATGTCGACCTCAAGTAATGGTAAAGTTGTCGGCCAAATGGAAGTAGGTAAAGACTTGGAAACAGTTGCCTTTTCACAAGACCCACCGGGATTTTATGCACTTGGTGAGTTTCTTGCATTGGTATTAATTTACTACTAAGTTCAATTTCAAATGATCATATTTTATTCTTGAACCTTGAAACTAACAGCTTCTAATCTATCAATGGTGATCAGTGATCACTTATAAACTCCTTTCACAGGAGGCTGATTATTTATTTATCAGTCTATTTATCAGCTTGCGATTAAAACTAACACAATATTTTAAGTAAATTTACTGGTCTTACAGAGCCATGTAAAAGATATTTGCAACATTCTGTATCTTAAAACAATATCCTAAATGACTCACTGTTTCTCATTTAGGGACATTAAATGGTGACATCAGTATATGGGACGCAGCGCGGCAGATGATGCGAATACATTGTTCCAAAGCAAACCAGGAGGCAGGAGTCACCAAGATGATATGGATCAAGAACCACCTAATAACAGGCCTTCTTGACGGCTCTATTAGAGTTTTTGAAAGTCTCACTGGGGAGATAACAAAAACCCTTACTGGTCATAGATCTGCAATCCTAGACTTGTGTTACAATGCTAAAAAGAATGTTATAATGACCACTTCTGATGATGGTACGGCGCGAATATTTGAATATGAAATCAACAAGGATAACAACTAATCTTTTTTAAGATTTTGTATAATGTTTTATACATATGTATAAGTAATTCCTTATTGTCATTGATAAGACATAATTTATTTTAACTGTATACCTATGTTCATTATATACATATACAATTATAATTGAATTATTATATTTTCCTGTATTTTAACGGAAATGTATTGATTATAATATTTAAGTAGTTATGAATTTTATTTATGCGCGATAACTTACTATTGATTTTACTAAAATAGGTTCTAAGGAAGTTTCTGTTGATCCTGTTTTATTTAAAAAAAATAACTGCAATAAAACTTGGCAGTTTATCTTAAAAAACGAAGTTATTTATTTATTTATATTTTTTTAAATCGCCGTGTGACGTAAACGCATTTGGCGGGCCCCTTTGTGTGTAATAATATTATGTACTCGGTAATAGAATAGAATACTTATAACTTAATTGTACACCAAACATATGTACAATATAATATAAAAAAAGAGATAAAGAAAATAGATAATAACAATATGTGGTAGTACAATGACGGCCTTATCGCCTATAGCGATTACTTCCAGACAACCTTTGGATGGGCAGAAATGATGGCACAGCTATTGAGGCTGGCGAAGTAAAAAAAAAATACAGAAAAAGGTAAATATAATAATAATATGATACATGATAAGAAAAACACTATAAATAAATTGAAAAAAAACAATAAATATATTATAGTGCTACTAATTATGCAATATATAATCCTATCCCTATATAGCCAAAAATCCCGGCTAAAAAATGTGTTTGCTTGCAATATCTCTTACGCGGTGTGTATGGGAGTAGTAGTTTTAACTATATATCATATAGTATAATGTACATTATAAAAAAATTAAAATTAAAGACTAATAAGGGCGCATGATGATAATTCGACGTGGCGACGTCACATGCTGATCGCGCAGCGCGCTTCTTTATTTTCTTATGGATTGGGTTCAGGTAACTAGATATTATAGATCGCATTAACTTATATTTTTAAAATTTATTTTATAATTCCATATAAAAACAATAAAGCATTTAAGTACTGTACATATGAATGCCTATTACATAATAAATTTTGTAAGTATCTGATGTGTATTTTGTAGATATTATTTGTGTAGCCTAGACTAAATTCACTAAACCGTTAAAGCAACATGCTCCTTTTTGAAAAGTTAATGTAAGTATGTACCTAAAAGACTTGAAGGGTTGCAATATCCTCCTACCCACAAATTGCTATCGCACGACGAGTCATTGAGGGTCAATGACAGTACAATAAGCATGTTATAAATGAATCGGCCGTATCCTGTCTCCATGAAGACGCCGTTCAACTTAAAGACGAGTATCTTTGTGCTCTATATTGCTCAACGTAACACTTCATCACTGTCGAGTTTTAGAAATTGTGAAAAAAAAAACTGCTGCACGCCCACGTGTTTTTCCGACCATGGCCAGATAGAGATGGCGAAAAACCAGTTGTTCCAACTTGGCAGTGAATTCACATGGAACGGCTACAACTCTAAAAGAGATCTTATGCGTAGGAGCCACGGGCGGAATTTGCCTAGCACGGTCGAATACACGCGCCGTTTTATGTTTGAGCCATCTACGTATCGGCGGCAGACCGTTCGTGGTAAACTTGCAAAGCAGTCAACGGAATAGTAAAACAGGCGCCGGCCCCGTCGAACGTGTACCGCACCATATGGAAACGATCGCGAACGGAACTTACAAATAAAATAAATAACAAATTAAACATTCAAACTGTGACTAAACTGATAACTTATTTAGGTCTTGCCGAAATACCTTTAACGTATCCAGTTGTTGTGATTATTTTTCGTTGAATATTTTAACCTGCTACCGTATGGCAATAGTTCACTATGAGCATATCGGCAGCGGGCAATATTTATTAATAGTTCCTGTTATCAGCGCGAGGTGGTAAACCGCTCGGTGTGTTATTATCAGTTCCATGGGGAATTCATGGTGTATTTCGACGCACGTGGTGGATGCCGCCGCAGCGAGCACCGCAGTGTGATGCAATGTTTAAATGACAATGTCTCAGAACGCAACGAAAACTATGAGTGAAAGTGTTTGAATTTATTGAAATCACTTATTATTGACGAAGGATATTTTGCAAGGAGTTTATAATGGCTAAAGTGTCGGACGTCGTTGGTTTACCGCCAAAGCCGATGGATAATGGTGGTGGTGAAGCTGAGGGTAGCAGTGACGCAGCGTCGAGTGAGGGAGTGCGGCTGAAGAAGGAGCTGAGTTTGATGAATGGTGTGGCGATCATCGTTGGAGTGATCGTGGGTGCTGGAATCTTCGTGTCTCCAAGCTATGTGCTCAAAAACGCTGGCTCTAAGGGCATGGCGCTGATCGTGTGGATACTATCCGGAATATTATCCATGATGGGGGCCCTATGCTATGCAGAACTCGGTACGTGAAACATCATAATATCATATTGCGAGAGTTTGTAAATTGTAAGTATGTAAGGTACCTTTCAATTCCGGAACTAAATGTGTACGTTTGTTGTTGGGGAGCTAAACCTCTGGATTAAAAGATAAGTGTTTTTATATTCTGAAAAATCTGATCTTGTAGGATAACAGGTACCTCGGCTCCCTGTCTGTGAATATAAATTTGCAATTTATATTCACAAACTGCGGTTGAAGTTATTTATAACTCATGTTTTGAATTTGTGATAAAAGTTTAATAGACAAGTCTATACTTTAGCGTTTATCAGTAGGTATACTTACTCGAAGTTGTTAAGACCGTGCCAACGTTTGAACGACATACAACTAGGGATTGCAATACCGAAGGTGTTTTTCAATACCGGTATTTCGGTATTGTACCTGAATGATACCGGGATACCGGTATTGATACCGGTATTATGATAACAATTAAAATTTGTTCATTTTATTCTATTTGTTATAATTTTTTGTTTTTGTTTGTTTGGTTTTGTGGCATTCATTTATTATAATTATCTATTTTCGTTCGTCAAATTTAACAAATCAACAATTAGTCAATACCGAAATATCGGTATTCACGAAAAAAAAAGTTACGCGTAACATCTATTTTGTTTCATTCGAGTCTTGAAAAAAGATTGTCTTTTCAAGTTATTTTTCTCGATTGATTTATTGTTTTATTGATCTCGACAAAGTTACTCTCATTGTTCTGAAAATAGCCTAATACTCAATTAAGGGATTAAAATTTCTAAAATCAATCAAAGTATCTTTTCTACCATTTGAAAATTGAATCCCTAATTAAGCGTGAAGTTATTTTCAAAGCAATGAGATTAACTTTGTCGAGTTTAGAAAACAATACATGAAAGACAATCATTTGTCGAGATTTGAATAGAACAGAAAAGATGATATTGGTCGGTAAAACCTTTTTTCCCAAATACCGAAATTTCGGTATTGTCTTACTAATACCGGTATTGTAATACCGGAGAAAATCGGTCCGGTATCCCGGTTTTCGGGATTCCGGGATCCCGGTATTCAATCCCTACATACAACTCCATACCATTAGGTACAATAATTGTAACAAACTAGGTATACCTACCCAATAATAATGGCTTTTGTAATAAGTAAAAGTTTTTGCTCTATCGTAAAAGTAACACATACCTATGTATATGGAGAAGAGTCAAGTTGCTACGAAAAACTTGGCCAAATGCAAGTCGGCTTCGATGACGGTACACAAACAAACGAAACCCTCCTCGGTGCACGAACCCGACTCGCACTAGCTCTGTTTTTATACTTGAGTAACCAATAAAATGTTTTACCTAAATACGAACTCGCGGTTAGTGGTTCTAAACTATAACTAGTTGAAACTGCGTTTAACAATGTTGATACAAACGTATTATTCCCTTGTCTTCCATAAAAATGACTAAAAACTATTTTGTCATTCGCAGATTTCAAACATTTATGCAAAAAAATATGCCATATAGGTATTTTAGTTGATAAAATATGCCTTTTTTAATTTTCGTTAGTTCTCTGCTTTTCCCTATTTAAATTTTCTCGTGAAGTCTATATTTACACCGAACTTGCATTTTTAGTTTACCCTTTTACTCTCACATTTTTATTTAACTGTTACAAACGAAATATTATCCTTTACCTTTCAACCCTTATTTTTATGCGAACGTCCCAGCGTGTGTACCTACCATTTGATATTTATAATCAGCTATGATCGATTATTTTCTCATATGTGGTCTATCGGTCTGGTAAATATCGTGGCCTTTGTATTCAACATACTAGCCTAGTCCGATAAAATTTTTATATTTGAAGGTCGACCATAATGTTATGCCCATTTCGTCTCGGAAATATGCAAGTTTCTGATGCAACAGACTGGTTCGATTTATTTATATGCTAATACTGGCCCGCGACCTTTATACATTAAATATGTAATCACGAGAATTCTGTAGGTACCTACATGTAAATAACGTTTAGTGAAATCACTACAAAACAATTATTGATAAGAGTAGGTAGGTATCAAATGTGTAAATGTAACTGACCTATTCTTCAAACTTCTTGTGTAATTCAATTATTAGAAACAATATCTAATAATATTTAAAAAAATATAATAAGTAGGTAATTAAGTTACAAAAACATTCCCAAATGATTATAATTATCTTCCATGGCGATAACTTGCCTACTGAACATAGTATAGGGTTTACCAGTACCAGGATAAAATAATGATGAATGTGTCGGCAAATATTAGCCTATCTAATGCCGTGTTGATGAGTGTTTGTATAGATGGGTGATTCTACGATAAGAGGTTTCAAGTTCTTAGAGGATACGGCCAAGAAGAAAAGTTAGAGTTTTTTCTTGAAACCCTTATATTATGATTGTTGACCCGTTTATTTACCTTTTCACACAAGGGCAAGTCACTTTATACATATTTCATTACTTTTTCGAAGACCAGGGTAAATACATCGAGCAGGGGAGAGACATCAGGACCAGGGTAGATACTTATTTCACCAGGGGAGAGAATTTGACACAATAATATACTTAATAAAATCAATAAAATGAATTAAATCAACTTTTATTAAATATTGTTCTTAACATATAATCAGACTATTATATTAATCATTAATCAGACTATCATATTACAGCATTTTTTTCTAAAACAATAGTGTTTCACTTACAAAAATACACATGTAAATTATCTTGCCATTGTACCTTCAACGATTATAAAATATTCTTTTATTAATACTAATTAATACTAATAAAGCTCTTCTTAAGTGTTAATCAGACTTGGATAATCCGGTTAATTTTCATATTGCCTATACCTATGCGGTTCTGTCACATTCTGTATACGGCTCATTTAATGAAAGATAGAAAGTAAATGTAAATTAGAAAATGAAAAATAACATAAATATTTAAAGGCACTCTCTTGCTTACATGAACAAAAAATAAAATCAAAATAACATAAAAAATTAAAGGCACTTTCTTACCTACATGAATAAAAAATATAATTAAAATGCTTAAGCTTTCTCAAACACATTTACCGACTTTTTAAAGGAGTAAAACATCCTCTGCCCTTTCAAAATAAGATTTGGCATATGGAGTGTCTGGACAACCTGATCTTCTGAAATGAATGAAATATCTTGATCAACTTTAAATAATTTTCCGGTTTTGTATGCATTTTTTATATACGTTATTTTAATCTTTTGATATCGTAGCCTGCTTCTCTACTTCACGTTTCTTCTGTAATCTTTCTTCACGTGTTAACTTTTTCCTTGGTGCCATAATCTGTAATAATGACCGTAATATATTAACAATATTTTTTTATCATAAAAATTTTCATTTGCCATAATTATTTAAGTCATTTAAAACTGACGTTGAAAGAAGTAACATTTAATTTAAGATTTTTTTATTGAAACAAAATAAAAAAACCTTAAATTAATACTACCTATTTACAAAATGTATACAAAAAATTTAGTCTAAAAATCTGTGACAGGAGGGATATGTGGCCAGAATGCTGGCAGCATTGCCACGCTGGATGGCAATGCTTAGCTTTTGTCCAAAGTAGATACCAGCATTCTGGTCACCTGAAGCTTCCTCTAAACGTTTGGCCAGGTCCCGATACAGTTCGAGAGCGGCCGGCCCCCACGGACCTAAAGTTTCAACCCCAAACGGTACAAAAAGATATATTCTATCCAAATAACTATATTTGTGCCGTTTGAGGTTTTCCGGCACCAGCTTGTCCCGAAGTCACAGGAAGATGAGACGGCGCCAAGGTGTCGACACAAGTGGCATCCCATACAAGAGGCCGTCCTATCTTCCAAGGGATAAGGGTCATCCCGTCGGGTCTCTTGCCGTCGTCACGCATCAGTCCGTTTGGTTCTAAAACTGATGGGACGCCGGCACTGATAAAAGCCCGACGGATGACGTCTATTAAGCTGGCGTGCAGCGATATACGCCCAGCACTCTTAAAGCATGAAAGCGCGTGGTGGCCGTGGCGATCCGCTATTTCACTGCACGAACTGCAATGAGGGACCTGACATACTGCTCCTGATCTTAAAGATATGGTCACCCGGAAAGTGTTATCTAATAGATTACCAACGTTTTTTGAAGGAAGTGCATGTAACCAAAGCCCTGACTCCCAGCGAGAGACTGCAAGTAGGCGAGCGCGTTCTGTAGAAGAAGTCGCAGAGTCAACTAAGCCTTGACTTTCTAACTTACACAGTGGCTCGTCCACTGCCTTTGAGAATTCGGGCCTTTGGGTACGGACTGGCTTGGACAAGCAGCTTTCCAGCTTTCTAAAGCCTCAGTCAGACAGCTTATTTTAAAATTGAAGTTAGTTAAATCTGCGTTTGTTATAACATCTTATGATGAATATTATCTCCCCTGGTCAGGGACTCTCTCCCCTGGAAGTTATCTTGACAGGGGAAATACTTCAGGGGAGAGACGTTTTCATGACAAATTCAATTATTTATACTGAATAAATTCTTTTTTGGGTTAATTGTATATCTCACTTATCATATTACTGTATTGATTAATTAGGGCAGTAAATGCAAATACATTAAATGAATATTATAAGTTTTATGACTTACCAGTGGAGAGACACATTCACCTTGCGAAAGCACTACACCGCACAGTCGCGTCGCAACAACTAGAAAATAGCGGCGCTTAGACGGCTCGCGCGTTTAGTAATGCTAACATCACGCCGATAGACGAGCTTGAGCGCTACTTCCAATATGGTTGTCCTTAAATTTATGTTTGTATTAGCGGAACGAAATTTGGCAGGGTAGATACACAAAAAAAGCGGGACAAAAGTTAATTTTAAAAATTATTTGAAATTAACAAAAGTATTTTATTTTTTATTTAATAATGTTTAAGTATAATTACTTAAATTCCATTTAAAAATGCTTTAGTTAAATAACTGATACAAAAAACATATGTATTGTTTGAAAGTTAAATTGAAACCACCAAGGGGACAGGCCAGGGTAGATACTTTTTTAGACTTTGTAAGGAATTTCAGAAAAATGTGTTTTAATTAGGCATTCAATTGTGATGTTATTTAATAAAGTATATTATGATGATGTGATTCATTGTAAGAAATAGCAACATATAGAATAAAAAAACTGTTATAAACGGATTGCCGCACAAGTTACCTCTTATCGTAGAACCACCCAGATAGAGACTGATAAATCGACACCCGTTATTAAAAATGGACTGCAGTCACTACCGACATCATAATACTCGATAGTAAAACTAAAACAAGGTCATAATACTTCCTAAATTCTTATCGATGTCATATTTTAGCTAAAGCACGTCTGTATGATCGATATCAAATGGCTATATGTACTCGTATTGTTATAGCTATTTATATGCAAAAGGGTGTTCATCTAAAACCTAAAATGACAGAAGATGCCGAAATATCAATGAGATTACATCACTTTTGGGTATTCGGATCTGACGTAATTGCGCTTTTGATTTCGTTAGCACAGTTCAGAAATTTTCCTATAAGGTACCAGAAATGACAGGTTGAAAAATAAACAAAAGACTGTCCGTTACCTAATTTTTTTACTTACGATGTCGTATTTTTGTCATTATTTCACTTCATGGAAATTCTTTTGGCAACCATACAAATAGGTTAATGGAACGTTTTTTCCCAGAGACATAAGTAAATTATCTGTTGTGTTCTCTACAAATACTTGCGACAAATTACAAACAATACTTTTGTGTCCCAAAGAAATGAATATCCAAAAATCATAGTGTTAAGAATTCAAAATAGATTTCCAAATTACTTTTCTCAGTAGGTCAATATCTAATAATTTCGTAAATTCTTCAGGCCAACATCTATGTTTAACATTGTTATCACATTCCAGGTACAATGATCCCTAAGTCTGGAGGTGACTACGCATATATTGGCGAAGCTTTTGGAGGCTTGCCCTCTTTTCTGTACCTCTGGGTGGCACTGTTCATCTTAGTGCCGACTGGTAACGCTATCACGGCGCTCACCTTCGCGCAGAATATCCTGAAACCGCTGTGGCCAGCTTGCAAGCCTCCTGAAATAGCTGTGAGCCTTTTAGCTGCTAATGTGACTTGTAAGTTAATTTTGATGATTTGTTTGTTGAAAT
The DNA here is from genome assembly GCA_905404145.2 of Biston betularia. Classification (NCBI taxonomy): domain Eukaryota; kingdom Metazoa; phylum Arthropoda; class Insecta; order Lepidoptera; family Geometridae; genus Biston; species Biston betularia. The sequence goes on from FR989863.1 coordinate 5,760,033, forward strand.
ATAATGAAGTCGTATGTGTGACATATACAACCCTCATACGATAAGACTTCATACACGATTGTCGAAAAAGAGGCGTATCATTTTGATTGTGCATCTATCTATACTATTATAAAGAGGAAATAAATAATAATAAATAAATATCGTAGGACATTACACACAGCGCCATCTGACCCCAAACTAAGCAAAGCTTGTACTATGGGAATCAGATAACTGATAAAATACTTAAATACTTTTTTTTTTGTAAATACATACTTATAATACATACAGTACACCCAGACACAGAACAAACATTTGTTTTATATCACAAAATGCTTGTCCTGGGTGGGAATCGAACCCACGCCCACGAAGATTTGATTGTTTGTTTGTATTGAATAGGCTCCGAAACTGGACCGATTTTAAAAATTCTTTCACCGCTGGGAAGCTACACTATCTCCGGATGACATAGCTACTTTTTATCCCTGTATTCCCACGGGAACGGGAACTACGCGGGTTAAACCGCGAAGGCGTCCGCTAGTCACTTATATTGCTAGTAACATTAAATAATCTTAAATGGCTTTATCAATTTTGAAGTACATGGTTTCATTACATCTGGCGTTATGTTCAAAGCTTTTCTAACTAGGTCTTTGTTTTTTATTTTTGAGTAATATTTGAACAAAAATAAAGAATGTTTTTTTGTTCCTACGGATCATCAACCCACGACCAGGACTGCGAACTTACTTGAATACCTATGTACTACTATGTTAAAGAGAAAACTCGTTAGTTTCACAAACCTGTTTTTACGTTTCACAAACGTTTCGTTACCTGGAACCCTTTTCGGTTAACAATAATTACTTATCCTTTCCAGGTCTTTATGATTACCCCATCCTATGGCCAAACAGGTTCTTCGAAAGAATTATGGTCTTTATTGGCATTCCGAAACGTTTTGCTTGTCAGTTTGAATGGCACTTAGAAATAAAAGATATTTGGTGTAGTCTTATTTTTAACGTTTTCGTTGTCGATCCGAGGAATTTACGTGTTATTTACATGTATAAAAATTTTCCTAGTTTCTGTTTAGTTCCTAATTTTTTAGTGTCATACAGAAAATAATGGAAAGATTGAAAATATCTTTCGTATAGGTACCACGCCTTGCCTACCATATACCTATCTTTTATTCTATTCTGCATACCTAAATTGTACAGAGCATATACCGCAAACTCCAAAAAAAATTTACTAATGTAACAATGAACTGGCCTCGCTGTCTTGGTGATAGAAAAAAATCTATGTACCTAATATAAAGATGTGACAGTTTTTGAAATTCTGGTGGCCACCAGATGTTTGCGAAACCCGCGACAGATTATTATCGAAGTGTCAATGAACCTAAACTGAACAGTTTGCTCATTTGTTTAAAGTAAATATTCAGGCTAAACTACTCAGTGCAACCAAATATTATATTGGCACCGAGTCATTCCAGTAGACAACGTAATGAGGCGGTAGCGAGCTATATCGGCTCCTTACGGCCCTTGTGACTGAGGACGACAATCACGTTTCAAAGGTGTCGCCATCTATCATCCTACTCAAACTAGTTCCTATCTACGAAAGGCTGTCGCCTCTGTAAGTCGACTGTTCGCGTCTTAGTGCAATGTATGGGATAACTGTCAGGAAGCCTTATGTATAATATAATTCTGTTTCAAGGTGTAAGGCAATTGTGTGGCAACACAAACGTTGGTTACGTTTGCGTTTTGTGATTTCACCTCTCTTGCTCCATGATATCCAAAACGTTACAATGTAGCGAATGATTACGTCCTGTGTCATTAATTAGCTTAAAAAATCAAGCTTCTCGACTGACATGCTTTATATATCGTCAAACGACGATGCCTGCAATTTGCGAGGAAAACCGAACACTTCGCTAGTAAACAAACAAACCTCTTTATAATCGCGCGGTCGGTATGGCGCGATCGCCGCTGATTGCGGCCTGACAGCATAATGAGTGCTTCCTCCCGCATCGCTGTGACACACACTCTTACGTACAGAACTACTTGTCCACCGTCTGATGTATGTAACGTAAGGGCACGTAATTGCAACCGTACAAGTAAATTGACGCCCGCATCCGATTGATCCAATTTTACTCCGTCCCTATCCGAAGGAAACACCATGCTTTCTATGATCTCCTACCTACCTGCGACAAACGAAAGCCGCTTTCTCTGTCGTCTTAGATGTGTAATTTGTCATTTCAGGTTTCCTCACAGTGATAAACTGTTACAACGTGAAATGGGTAACTCGAGTGCAAGACTCGTTTACAGCGGCGAAAATACTGGCGTTGCTGGTGACCTTTTTCGCGAGCGTGTGGCACTTATTCTCTGGGCACACAGAGAACCTTGATAACATGATGCAGGGGACAAAAACGAGTCCCGGCAGTCTCGCTATAGCGTTTTATACGGGGCTATTCTCGTATTCGGGATGGAACTACTTAAATTTCGTCACAGAAGAGTTGAAGGATCCATACAAGTGAGTCTAATTTACAGAGCCAAGATACAGTGTATGTCGCAATTTTCTTTGTGCGTTTACTGTTTGAGATACTATTTAGTGTGTATAAGAGTTACAGCATAGTTATTACCGGTAGCGGTAAAGACAAATACACGATTTGACGTCACATAAAAAATATTTGGATTTATAATGATGCATTTGGGTTTGTAAAATACCTATACCTACATAATATATGATTGTTTTATCTGTGTACAACTAAAAAAAAAAAAAACATATAAAACATAAAAAAACTGCACGTTTCATTAGGAATTCTTGTTACTCAAGTAGTAAAAAATAAACAGTCTTAGATTGCGCATCGTAAATCACGATAAGCTAAGCAGGGGGTAATTAAAGGCAGAGATGAGATGTTTGTTATTTTCTTAGAAAAGATTCAAGATATATATCAGTAAAAATGACAGACGAAATGTGCAATGTGCATACCATGAGACTATTCTCAGAAACATATTAGAATTTTTATACTTCGATCGAATGTTAGTTTTACCGTTTGTTTTGATGTTACCTACCTCAAACATTATTTAGAAGATGGAATGCTCTTCTTTCCTTCCTTGAATTGTAACTGAACTAAGTATCTACCTATTACAGATGTGGTTTTTAACTCTATAGGAATTGAGTCTGATTGATCTGATCGCGCATTCAATTATTTATTATTTTACAGTTACTAAAGATACATCAACGCCTCAAAAACGGCTACGACCCATAGTGCTATAATATCGTTTTATTGAAAAATTGGTTCACTATCTTTTTATCACTAGACGTAAAAATTGAATTTATATCGTAATAATATTGGACCATAATTTTTGATGTATCAAATTGTCAATGCATTTAATGAAAATACTTCATATGAAATTAAGCAATCTTAAGTTGTCAAGACTTACTTTTTACTTTAGAATAAAGCTTTCTTGGTATGGACAATAGTATCTTAACTAAAATACGATGTCATGCTCCTGAGCCCTCAAACTCAGGGAGCCCCTCGAATCCTGACCATCAAGCAAGCCGCACTTACTAAAATTTCTCCCACCTTTAAGATGCAACTGTTACCAACTTTACTTATTGAAAGTTATGTTAGTAACAGTTTAACCTGTACTATCCCACTGCAGGGCATGGGCTTCCCTTCCCTTCCCTTCTTCCCTCTTTTGCAACCTGAGTCCAGTCTTTCAAATAGTCTGGGCCGTCCAGAAGGCCGTTTGCCATCTTGACCACTGCGTCGTGATTTTTGGTCCAATGATCTCCCGTTATACGGCTGGCATGGCCGGCCCAGTCCCAATTTAGGAAGACGGCTTTCTAAGCTGCATCTGCTATTTGAGTCCTGGAGTCTAATATTAATGAGGTGATAAAATCTTTAGTTGCCTAGCTACGCCACTGGTGAACAATATAGAATAAATCAATGAATGAATCGCCTAACCTAGAGTATCTATTTTCAGAAACCTCCCTCGTGCGATTTGCATATCAATGCCAGTGGTGACCATCGTATACGCCCTCGCCAACATCGCCTTCTTCGCAGTCCTTACTAACGCAGAGATCATCGCGTCACATGCCGTCGCGGTCACCTTCAGCGAGAAAATACTTGGATTTATGGCCTGGATCATGCCCCTATTCGTTGCACTGTGCACTTTTGGTTCATTGAATGGGGCGATATACGCGTCTTCAAGGCTCTTCTTCGTCGGTGCTAGGAACGGGCATCTACCTTTGGCTATTTCTTTAATCGATGTGCGAAGAATGACGCCGGTCCCGTCACTTATTTTCATGGTAAGTAATTTGCTGGATGCTACAGAGTAGTGTATTTTTTATCACGAATGTTAATTCGTATTGCATGTCTTTTTTCTTTACATAAAAAAATACAAATATTGAAATCTAAAACGACTCAAAAATAGTGCTACACGTATTACAAGTTAATTTAAAGCTTAATACTGACCAGTGTTGGCCGTCTATACAGGGCTGGCTATATATAATCATGGGGTTTACTAAGCCGGATAGGGGGTCATTGTACTCATCATTGTTCACAACGCCGAGATTCGTTGCTAATTACACAACATTGTGTAAACCTCGTTCGGTAGTCGAAAAAAATAATTAAGAATTTGACTTAATACGGTAAGTTAATTTTGTCAAGATTTTTTTTCGATTGTTAGGTAACGTCACATATGAAAAATCATCTTTATATCAACTACGCAGATGGGTTGGGCGTTTTGAAAGCACTTCTTTATTTTGAAGTTCTATTCTAGGTACATACATAGAATTATTTAGTTGTGTCTTTTAGGAATTAACCAGATGACACTATAAAAAAATCGTAGAAATAGATTGACTGCCTGTGGACTTGATTTAATAAGTTTAAAGCAAGTATTGAAGTAAGGTATATACGTACCTATGTATAACGTGGTTACCTTATTTCATAACCCACAAAATTCTGTATATATGAATTACATATGTTTAACCATAATGCTTTATGCTCTTATGCCTATGTCAAGCAGTGCGATAGAGAAGGATGTAATGGTAATGATGAAATAAGAAAAACACGTGCAATTTTAATAACCTGGTTGAAAGAGCTACGTAGCTATGTACACTGTCGAAATACGTCACTAAAACAAACACTTTAAAGGCCATCACGCTTCCCCTCTTATCGAATAATTTGAATACAATGGAGTGTAATTTGTGGGAAGTAATGAATCCAAGTAGTTAATCAAGTCTTTAGGATACGTACCAAACATTTATGTGTTACTGCATACAAGAAGATTGCATATTAATTTTGTGTTATCATAATTTTAATTCGGCAATTCTGCGGAACATACTGTTACCGTACTGTATGTATTATAAGTATGTATTTACAAAAAAAAAGTATTTAAGTATTCTATCAGTTATCTGTCTTCCATAGCACAAGCTCTGCTTAGTTTGGGGTCAGATGGCGCTGTGTGTAATGTCCTGTGATATTTATTTTTATTTTTTTTTATTTATGTTTTGACTTTTCAAAAATATGGTTTTTTTTTAATATTGAATAGGTTTGCGCTTGACCACATCATGCCTGATGTTAAGCAACGATGGGTCTAGGATGGAATACGCTTACCTTCAAGGAACCTGCCTGTTTTGAGATGTCACACAAAGTGTGCGTTATCCCTTTTTTTTGGTTGGTTAAGTGTTTAACCACAGCTCACCTAATGTTATGTGATGCTGTGGTGTAGATGGTAAACACACGTAGCCTGGAATGGAACTGGTTCTCAAGCGAGGCTGCCGGAACACACCGTTAGGTGCTTAGCGACAGATTTACAATTTTAAATCGGAGCTTGGCAGTCGAGTACCTACCTACTAGAAAGTACTCTACCACCACACTATGGTTTCCTCACCATGTTTTCATTTTATTTCTGCATTTAACCTATGTTGACGAAAAGTTTATATACAAAGACGCTTTGCTTTTTTCAATATAACGCCTACTGATTTTGAAATAACTTCCTTACACGACACGGTATATTGCTATGCGCCATTTAAGCCTCTACTAAAAGGCAGGTAAACCTCGCGACTAACAAAAGTCGGATTTATTATATTACCTTTAATTATGATTGTTGTTTGTTGATGAAAGAAATAAAGCATTTCGCACTATCCACTGGATCGTGTCCTAGGAAGAACTCCGCCAAAACGCGCTGATGCAGCAGTTTGCATACAGTATCCATTCCAGGCTTAACATCAGGTGAGCTGTGCTCAAACAGCTAGACGATCAACCAAAAAAAATATTATACATTTTGCCCGCGGTTAACAGTCATGAATTTGTGTTTGTACTTTTAGCTTTATCCTCTCGGCTTAGTATTGTTATGTTTTAATAACTTCAATTTTACCACTACACCATTAATTTATTACAAATGTACGGCATGCGATACTCCTTATTTTTTCTTTCGTGCTTTATCTTTCATGTTCTCTTCTTTATCTTTAATGTGATGATGCTGGAAAGAAAATAGAATATATATTAAGAAGTATGGTCATCAAAAAAAGAATATTATAAAAACGAATTTCGAATTTGTACATAGGTACATAATTATATTATGTCGTAACATTTTAACTTTAAGAAACTGTTTTCACTTGTATTTATATTGCGAAGTCTGGTTTTTTTAATTTAATTTCATTAATTTATTTTTGTTTACCTAACATCCACTCGTGGAAATGCTAGCGCAATTCAGTTATATGAATATTGCTTTACTGTGAAACCACAGTAAAATTCTACAAACTAGAATTTAACTCTAATTTGTCCGCTAACTTTTTTTTACATTATTTTTTATTGTAGATTTACACCAACTCGCTTGGCACTCGTTTGGCACCAACTCGCTTGATGTAAAGCAACGATGCGGCCGAGAATGCCTTAAAAACGTCGAAATTGTAGTTCGTAGAAAGCAGAGAAGCCGGCAATTTTTTATTTCATTAAAAATTGTGTCGCTTGTTAAATTATATAAATGTTTGTCCCTCATTTGACCTGTTTGCGTTTTGCATTAATTAAAACAAAAGCATAATAGTGTGAGCGCTTTGATGTGAAATGTATCTAATTTCGTATAAAACTTGTCGAAAAGTCACTTAGTGAAAATGCGGTCAAAGTAAATAAATAAAATAAAATAAATAAATATCGTAGGACTATACACACAGCGCCATCTGGCCCCAAACTAAGCAGAGCTTGTGTGATGGAAGTCAGATAACTGATAGAATACATAAATACTTTTTTTTTTATAAATACATAATTATAATACATATAGAACACCCAGACACAGAACAAACATTTGCTTATTCACAAAATGTTTGCCCTAAGTGGGAATCGAACCCACACCCTACAGCTCTCAAGGCAGATTAATTACCAATGAGCCAACCGGGCTGTCAGCAAAGTAAATAGCTAATTGATTAAATCAGGCGCTACTTTGCGGAAGTTCATATTGAGTGTAAATAGATTAAAGAATCATTGGCAAAAACAAAAGAACCCCATTGCAAAAACCAATAATCGTAAAACCCAATCAATCAGTCTTAATCTTAATTAATGTAGCCTTAAAACCCATAAAACTGGAACCTCTATCGATTATGTCTATCAGTGATGTAATACTAACGTTTTTGTTTCAGTGCATTGTAACTTTGGTCCTACTGATGACCAACAATGTGGAGGCGCTTATTGTCTACGTGACATCAGTGGAAGCCTTGTTCACGTTCTGTTCGGTAGCCGGTCTTCTATGGATGCGCAGAACTCGACCAAAACTACATCGGCCCATACGAATAAATTTCATATTACCTATATTATTTTTAATCATCTGCGCTTTTCTTGTTATATTCTCCTGTTACGAAAACCCGCTCGAAGTCGGGGTCGGTATCGCGTTCATATCTCTAGGTATTCCGATTTATTTCGTATTTATCATATGGGAGAACAAACCGCAGTGGCTACTGTCTGCCTGCAATTCTTTCAATTTGTTCTGCTCTAAAATGTTTTTGTGTCTTCCTGAGGATTCGAAGGAATTATGATGTCTGCGGTTTAGCTTTACGTTTAGGGACCAATGGTTCGATGCCATTCCAATCTCATAAAAAATAACTATCATGACGCATGTATGTCAGTTTTGTATTGAGTATTTTGTTGTGTGAACCACGAATCTGATTACTTTTTTTGCATTTTCTGCTTTAAGCGCTTTAGTATTACAATTCAGATCTGTTATTTGGATATAATAATTTATGACTTTGTTTCCTACGCATTCCTAGTTTAAGGATTATGCCTGATGTAATATAGACAATAAGTATTGGTTATAACGTTTATGTGAAAATAAAATGTTGAAAATGAGTTTGTTGATTCAGGTGAAGACTTTTTTCGTCATACTCCCAATAATCTTAGGGGCCTCACGTGTAAGCATTGTCTAGTAACCATTAATTTTGAATGCAATACAATTAAAACTCAACGAAGTCTCCAAAAAGTGACTCTGTTTTATTCAGCGTGACGAGAAATATCAATATTTTATCATGCATGTCTACTGACGTTTTTGCTTTGTTTCATATGTTGTAGGTATAACTACTTAACCGACTTTAAACATTTTAAGAGTTTCGTAGGAAACTAGGAGTATATGATTCTGTATGACCGCCTGTTAGTCAAACAAATTATTCTTGTGAGTCCGGCAGACGTCCTGTCTGATTGGAGCTCCATCTACCGGCTCTAATTGTGGATCTAAACCATCTATGAATAAACACAGACACACACAAAAAAATTACCAAAATTAGTCCAGCCTAGGTGTTCAGTGGCATTAACGGGCAAGTCTTGTGAAATAAGGCAATCGATGTGTTTTTGTCAATCTTTTTGTGACGTTATACATCATGTGGAAGTTTGAAATTAATGAATACTATAATACATATCCTGAATTATTATGCTTGGAGAAAAAATAGTTTCAAACGCTTTTCGTTTCTTGAAATTATGAAATAGAATATGGCCAAATTATTTTTAAACCGTAATCTTGATATCAAAAAAATTATAGGAAAGGCGCAATTTTATAGATGCTAACTTTGATGCAGATACATTTAAGGCTTAGACCTTTTATTGTACGTTTTGTTTATTCTATTAGCAGATAAGTACGGATAGTTTGATGAAAATTTCTGATAGTGCCTGCTGAAAACCTCTTTTCTGCGTTACGTCTGTTGCTGTTTTATTTTGGTAGGCGCTACAAACCATCTCTCTCTTCGAAGAATCAATCTCTCTGACGAATCTGACGTCACGAGGCACGTGTACCTATAGCATGTCGCGAGAGGCCGCAAGAGGTGGGCGCGCGGCGGCGGCGGTACCGAGCACCGCGCGCATGCTTCCCGGCCGTTTTGTATTTTGATTCTTCTAGTGTGCAACTAAATACCGACCGACCGCGCTCGGTCGTATTATTTTGTTGTCTTACCTCTTTAGTTTGAGTAAATGATACGTTACCGCGACATTGACGCTTTTATGTAATTTAGTGGAGTGAATCAGTGATTAGTGCACAGACAGAGTTGTTTATTTTTTATTATTCATCTTGTGTACATAATATTATAAAAATGGGAAACAAGCAAAGACGGAAAAGAAAATGTCTGTGTTTGTTTGTTACCTCTACACGCTTCAGTAGTTTAATTATTATCTTTTTGTTTGTATTTATAATTAACTAGTGGCCCGTCCCGGCTTCGCACGGGTGGACATTTATTTTTTAATTAAATTCTAGTAATAAATATAGCCTCATAGTAATTACTCTAAACTACTTTTTTAAAATGGGTCCAGAAGTTTTTCATAATTCATACCTATTGCGTAAATGGGTATAAAATGGATAAATGGATATTAAAAAACTCAAAGAGCGCCATATTCTGCATTGCGCCGTGCAAGAATAATCATGTTCATGTACATGCAATACTAACGTAGATAAACAAAAAATGACAGAACCTTTACAATATTATATTCATCGATAATTCGATGATTATAACAATATTATTAGTGTAGACTAGCTAACCCATGTTAAATATATTGTAATGTATGTAGTAAGCCTTATCCGTGTGCGGTCCACCTTACTCTATGGAAAATGTTGAATCGTGTGGTCTATGGGAAGGCGTCGGTTCTGAACGGTGAATAAAGATGGTGCCCGATATTAAAACGGTTTTCATTTAATATCTCAAAAACCCATCGGCCCCATTGTTTTCTCCATCTACGCCCCACCCTTTGCTGCCTACTTGCTACGTGCCCACAGGCTACGCGATGCAACTAACTATTACTAAATACATTCGTGTTCTCTGTGACTTTCATCAAACGTCATACGAATACGAAGTCGTGATGAACATTTAATTTGTACGAAACACCGAAGGTAGATTTATTCGTTTCCAGAGCGAAAATTTCAATGTAATCATAAGTTCCCACGGTTGCTTTATGAAACTTGAAAATATAAAACACTTGACACTGTCAAATATTCAAAACGCGATGCCAAAACAAAAAAAAAAAAACTTCTGTCATAATGTAACAGATAATCAATGTAAAATCCGCTTTCGGCAATAGGAATAAACATTCTGTCTCCTTCTTGCTCGTGGCTATAGTAATTTAACTCTCCTTATCTATTTTAGCGTGACGTCAATGTATTCAAATCTAACGTCAGACGTATGTACGTCTGTGTGAGTAGAAAATATCAATGTAGATGTTCAAGCAGAAGTTCCCACGGTCGAGGACTTGGCCCTTAACAGGTACAGAAAAAATATATTTGTAAAAGACATGTATAGTTTAAATAGCTTTATTTTAATTTTGGTATGTACATATGTATAATCGTAAGTTTGTAGGTAGGTACCTATTTTATTATGATATAATTATTTCCAACGAATACCTATATTGGATGATAGGTTGTGGTGGTAGGTTAGGTTAGTTAGGATGGTAGTTGGTGAGATAATTGGGTAAGACTTCAAGTTGGTGACTAAAAAAGCCAAGAAACCTTTCCGTGATTCTGTCACGCACTGCACAGAATTTTTATCTAAAAGATAGCGGCTTCAACGGCCGTGCACACTGCACAGCCGTCGTGTAAAATTTACGTATAGTTGAAAAAACTTATCCACGAAAAAATACAATCAAAAATACAACAGTTTCAATCAGAAAATATTCAAGGTTTTTATATCTTTGACCGAGGATAAGTTTGCTCGTAAATACGAACCCTTATTTATTTACCAGAGCGCTAGATATTTGTTTATCTACACAACAAAGAGGATATTTTTTGCTACCTTATAGTTGTATTATTTACTCGTACAAGGATTTCGCTGGCAATTTAATATTCATCTATTTTAATACTTACAATTAGACTAGTTCAAGACCCGGAACACTTTTTTGTGTTCCAATTTTTCTATGAATTCATCTATCTTTTCTTACCCGTCGGCACAGTTTTTCTGACAAATTGTGTTTTGGGTAGTAGAGCGTAAACTGTCATCGTGCCAAAGTGTCCGAGCACGTATCTAGACGAACCAGTCGCGCCTCCATTGTATGCCACCGTGAAAATTGGGCACAAAAAAATTACGAATTCGAATTTCGTAACCGTTACGGAAGCCGGCGCGGGCGCTGCGCAGTTCGCTTGTGGAATCGGTAACAATATGCATCAGTTCCTACTTTGATGTTGTCGTTATTCGCTCTTACCCTTTGGAATATGATCAATCTGATACCTACTTAAAGTAGAATAAAATTACATTAGAACGCCATATTTTTGAATCGTGCGTATTCTTATTTCATATATGGCCGAATTTGGAAATATTTTGTATGGATAGTCGGATACATTCCCATGCAGAAACTGAGACGTATGATTCAAAAAAGGTACCAATTATGTAAAGTAAATACATATAATATGAAGGTATGTACATGCATAGATTTAAATTTATAAGATATATAAACAAGAAAACCTTTGTTTCACGCTAAGTACTTATCTGACAAGATAGGCTCCTACGAGCTAGTTGATCAATCCACTAAGCTCGCACTAACGTCAAAAGAAATTCGTTATCTGGTCTATCACACTATTATTACAGTTCTATTCCAAACTAGGTGTGCTTTTCCATCTTCGTCCGGTGTGGTCACTTAACATCAGGTGAGCTGTGGTCAAACACCTAGCCTGTCAACAATAAAAAAAATATATAAATGTGAAAGTTTGGATGCATGGATGTTTGTTAGGTACTCTTTCAAGCAAAACTTACTGAACGCATATTGATGAAATTTGGCTGTAAATGTGTGAAAAAAAAGTGTAGCTGAGACGCTGGATTAACACATACGGCTATTTTTTATCCCGAAAGTATGTAGCGGGTAACACCGCGGGGCGCAGCTAGTATTATATATAGTATAGTAATTTTATCCAAATCCGTTCAGTAGTTATTGCGTGAGAGAGTAACAAACATACTCACAAACTTTCGCATTTATAACATTAGTAGTATTGAAAAGGCGGAAAGTTTGTGAGTGTGTTTGTATGTTAGTTACTTCTAAACGGCTCAACCAATATTGATGAAATTTGATATGGAGATACCTGATTTAACACATAGGCTACTTTTATTCCGAAAAAATGTAGCGGGTGAAACCACAGGGCGCAGGTAGTAAGAAATAAAAAGTACCTAGTTATACCTTTGCAAAAATAGCAACGTATTTATTCACACTTATAGACAAGGTGAATAATATTTATTTTATATCATTTACAAAGTACATATCGATTGCATTGTCCACACTGATATCGCATCAGTACTGTTAATATTTGTTTAATTTTCTTAAGCAAAGTAAATGATTGATGAAAACAAGAGGATTGGCGTAGTGACGTAGTAAAACTAGACTGTTAACAAAAATAAACAATAAAATTTACAATCTTGTCATGGCAGAACATAAAGGGCAATCATAAAATAATTTTAATTCTATTTTTAACACTAATAGGGCCTGTTATCGTGCGAAAAATAATTTCCATAGGATTTGTTCCGCAATTAACCCATCCGGTGCGACACGGATTAACTTCGATTAGGTGGGTACTTCCGGGCTAAAATTCGACATGAGCAGTGTTACTTTTTGTCCTGGTATAGTTATTTCCGCATATCAATCGATCTATTACATAAAGAATTGCACAGAAAAATATATAAGTAATTTGTATCATTCGATTATTGGTGATTCGATTCGCATACAACTTTATATTTACCGCTAGTATTGAAAAGTACCCATATAAGTATTTTAGTGATGATAGCTCAATAGTTGTTTTGGGCAGATCGCACGCCGAAGGACTTGGGTCCAAACCCCAACAATAAGCTTGAGCTGCCGATGAAGGAAAACGTGAGAAAATTTACTAATTCCCATTCTGGTTTATTTCCCATCCCACCATTCGGTCACATAAATCGAATGAGCTGTTGTCAAATCTATCTTGTACAAAAAAAAACAACCTATTTTATATCTTAATTGTTGCATGCAAATATTAGATATATAATATATAGGTAAATTATCTGTATTTTTATAAGTAAAATAAGAAAGGTATCCCTACATTTGAAGCACAAATTTATGTGAAAATTATCTAAGTAACAGGCTTCTAGCGATAATACCGCCTTTTGGTACTGCACAACTTTTTTATTGTATTTTTTCTTTATGTAGGTGCAGCGTGTATTGTAAGTGAAGTTGTAACTAAAGCACATAGAGTACGTACCTAAGTTGAATTCATAAAAAACTTGTGACGGGATTAGCAAAAAGTGTTTTTTTTTTCGTCAAAAGCAGTCAATATTCCAGTACCAGTGGTTAACGGTAACTTTTTAGTTAGATACAGTTATGTTGTTATATCGTATCTATCTAAATCAAATATTTTCGAGTAAGTATTTAAATGTAGGGCCACTACCTCCGATAGTGATCGTTTTGTACGTGTTTATGTAAGCTATCTGCGTCCGCCGAGAATGTTTGCAGAGTGGGTGCAGCAGCAAACATGTAGACTTGTAAACACATAAACAGAAGACGGGGAACTGCTGTGAACTGTGGCAATTTTCAACTTTGAATTTTTAGAATTGATCCATTGTTCTTCGGTGCGAATTTTTTAACAGTGATCACATTTATAAAAAGTGTAAATTTACAATCAATCAATTTTCGTAAGTAAGTATGTTTCGAAAGATTTTTTTAGATTATTATCTAATACTTATTACTTTAGATCTCTTTCGCTAAGTTAAAAAGATTGCGCTCTTTTATAATAACATATGAATACGAGTCTGTTTGTATGTATGGATGGGGGTATGTTAGTTATATCTTACGCTGAGACGGCTGCACGGATTGGCAGATATAATATATATACTTAATTATAGTTTATCACCAGGATTAACACATAATTTATATCTCATAAGAAATGTACCTATATCTATTATTACTAAGCTTATGATAGACAGATGCAACATACAGTTTAGAAATTTATTACAAATCATATCATTTTACTAAAAAAGTACAAATAGTGAACACATCTAGACTGGAATGGAACTGGGTCTCAAGTGAAGCTGCCAGAACACACCGTTAAATGTTTGGCGGCAGATTATCAATATGAACTAGTGGGAGCTAGACCGCCGACCGCTGCCTATTATAATTTAGTACTATCGCGCTGATTTGTCAAGCCTAAAGGTGGGCAATAGAATCCTTAATGGCTACTAGTAAATACCTTAATTAATTAATTAGGTTTATTTTTTTACAAGTCTTTTTTTTATGATTGTCTTTCGCATTTCATTTGGAGACGATGCGATGGTCTAAAAATAAATATCGTAAGACTTTATACACAGCGTCATCTAGCCCCAAACTAAGCAAAGCTTGTAAGTATTATGGGAATCATAGCTGATATAATACTTTATCCTTTTTTTTAGTAAATAGGTACATACTTATGATACATACCTACAAGACAATCCAGACAGCAAACATTTTTATCGTCACAAAAATGTTTGCCCTGGTGGGAATCGAACCCACGTCCTACGGCACTTGAAGCAGATATTCTACTAAATGAGCTAAGAGATCAATTATCAACAATCAAGGTGTAAATATGTATATTCATACCAAAAATGTATATCGCGCACTTTAACCCTAGATCACTAACCATACGCCAAAATTACGAAGCGCACCTTGCGCTGTCCGTGTATAGACAGGTTCCCGGACCCCGCCGCCCCTCCCGCTCCTAGTACCTTCCTAATTGATGTAACTAGTGACCTGCAGCTACTCTTTTTGGTTGCACGGTAATAAGATAAGAAGATATTGCGAAACCGTCGTAAAAATTACGAAAGGTTAGTAACTAAGCAACTTTTTTTTTAAGTTGTGATTTTTTTTAATCAGCATTTATTTTCGAAAATCATTATGAAAACGTATAATATTTACTATGTTTATAGACGTAGTAATTACTGTACTTTATTATTACATCAACAGATCTCAATGTTATTTGAAGGTTTTTCAAAATTTATTGTTTTTACATTTCCATTCTTGTTGGATTTTGATTTTTTTCATTTTAGAGGTTTACTTCCGTTCCTTTCGCAGCTGAATTGTTACAATCGCCGTTTAAGCTCACTATAGTAGGTACATTTCGAAGCAATAAGCGAGAGATTCCCAAAGAAATGACGAATACCAGATACAGACCTATAGGTACGTCGATGATCGGTTAAATGAAACGTCAATAACGAAATTACTTTGGTCTCTTATTAACCGAAGTCAAAAAAGGTTATTTACCTTCTTTCTACTACTCATAATCAACCGACTATTAATGCAGCTTCAAATAAATCTGAAATAATTGAATTCTATAACTGTACAAAAGGCGCGGTTGATACTGTGGATCAGATGTGCTCGATCAATGAGTACCAGCCGTAAGACCAACCGATGGCCACAATACTTATTCTACGACATCCTAAACCTATCTATAATAAATGCGTGTGTCATCTACGTTTATAATGCTATTCGAAATGAAAAAAAAAACAATAAAAAGGAGATCATTTGTATTAGAAATGGCAGACGAGCTAATGAAGCCGTGGTTACAAGAAAGATATCAGACCGTAACTTTGCCACGAAATTTGAAACAAACTATTGCGGAGATCTTAAAACTTGATATTGCTCAGCCAGGATCAAGTCAAGATCTTCCCAAAAAACGCAAAACATGCACCGATTGCCCCGTTAAAAAAAGTCGGATGACCACGAACGTCTGCAACGGCTGCAAAAAGGCGATTTGCAGGGAGCACATTATTCCAATCTGTAATTAATGTTCAAACTACTATAATTTAAAACAACTTATTTTGTTTGATTAAGAAATATATAAGACTGCTAATTATATTTGTACTTTGTTAAAAATAAAACTGATTTAAAAAATAATGGAGTTTTTGTCCGTCGTAAAATTTACGAATGGTTAGTAATTACGTAACACGGAAATATGGTTAGTGATCTAGGGTTAATAGACAAAACATTGACATCCATTCCATCAGTTTTTAAACTAGCTCTTTGTCAGTAGATCCTACAGCACGTGCTCATATACATTATACATAATAAGTCGCGATGAATAATTGATAATATTATAGACGTGGGTCGCGTGCTAACTGGCTTAGACAAGACAAAGTAACATTCGATAATGCTAATGGCAAAGTGCAAAAATGTACGGGATTGACATAAGCTGTCCACATGACATATCGACATGTCAAATAAATACATTTTTACTTTTCTATTAGGTATCTAAGTACTGTTATCGCTAATCGAATGTAACTTTGTCTAGGGCCGCTGTTCTCAGATCGCATCGGACTAAAATCTAAGAATCCAACTGCAAAAACATTGACTTTTCGAAACATAAACCATCAAGTTGTTATTTAGGTACGCATATGAATGAGAAAGCAACGGCGTGCAATGCCCTTGATCTTGATAAGAGATAGGAATCTTAATTTGATGGTAAACGTTTGTTTCTTTTGCAACATTTTCATTGACCTTTATTTGGAAATTAATATGTAAGCATCTATACCATAATAAGAACTCCATGCATGCTTACCTGATATTTTCGGTAGATACCCAGATAGTAGGTAGATACCTACCTAATAATAATATATCTTGGTATATTTTTGTCCTGAGCTGATTCACACTAAGTAGGTAGAGCTCTGGGAAAGTAAATATAGTTAAATTATGTAAATATATTTTTGATACATTAAATAAACATTTTTGTGTACACATACTTTAATACAACGCGGCATTGGGCCCAGCGTTTTGGGAACTATTCCCACTGATAGCGGCCTTTTAGATTAGTTATTATTTAAAATTTTGCTTGTTTTATTTATTTTGATTATGTATACCTTAAAATTCAATAAATTAAATGCTTACTTAAAAAAATTGCCACATAAACATTTACTAACAAAGTTACTTAGTTTGAGTTACCTACGAACGTGAGAATATTATAAATTCAACTTTACCGCACAAACATTTTCATTTAGTCACAGAGACCATCGTTACCCACACGTTTTGTTTCTGATTCATTATCACTTAATTATATAATTAGCACATCGGTAGATACAGTTATTTAAATATAATAAAATTACCTTTTCGTCGAAGCAGACAAGAGGGACCTATAAGTCCTAGATAAAATGTCACATAATTATTTAAGTATCTCGTAATTCCTCTTAACCGATCAAATAATGGGGAGACAATAGAAAACCTTCAAGCGATCCTTGAAAGTCGACGCTTCAGACACAAGATAAGTAGGAAACCTCGGAGGTTCTCTTGTCACTCCGCGAGCGCACTTGAGTATCGGTAACGGTGCCAGAACCGGCCTCCGAGGCTCCTATCGGTCGGTGAAAGTCAGCTCAGACGCTTACCTCGGCTCAAGTCGTACAGCCGCGGCCGCGATTGATACGCGAGTTGCCAATTCGTAATAAACAAATACACGAGAAGTGATCAGTAAGAGCATAGCCGATGCGTGAGCGCAGCGCAGAGCGTCACATTATCGCGCTCGTCGAAGTAATCGACGCAGATCGGGTGATAGCGCGGAGTGGCGTACCGGGTCCGGCGGGCGCGGCGCGAGCGCACCGGAGCCGAGCGCTCAGACGGCTCAGTCGCTACCATGTGGAGATCGTGTCTCGTAGTCCTGGCGGCGCTCTCCGCCGCCGAAGCTGCCAGCCAGTCCTCCCTGCAGGTGGACCTCAACAACACCCTCCCCGCGGAACAGTACTTCATCGACAAGATATTCAGCAAGTACGGCGACAAAGGAGTCATCACGTTTGAGGTGAGTCTCTACCACACGTTGCTTTTGAAACTGACTAAAGGAATTTTAATTTTATTACGCGCGTGCTTGTAATTACATTTTTTGCTCGTGAAATGTGTCAAAACTGGAGATGCGATAAGCTATATAGACGATATAAGTAATTCTTGACAATCTATCTTATTGTAATCTACTTATGCAAGTAATTACTTCGTTCATATTTACCGACTCCGGAATAAAACGTATGAAAAGAGAAGATAGCCAAACTTTCCAACCTGTTACTATTCGCGGCATGACAGGAAACTTTACCAACCGAGATTTTCTAAAACACCTTTCCCTATTTCGTTAACGGAAGTTCATCGAACTTAATCGCTGTACTAACTACGATAAATGAATTATAGTTTCCTTATCAATCGACATCAAAAATACCTGCTTATCAACAGGTTTTAAATCCATAAGATATTTTATGCGTATTAGCTAACTACACGTTATTTGTTAACTAGCTATGCCCCGCTGTTATGGCTACAATTTTTACACATTTTCTTCAATGTATTACATTTCCCCAACGACTTTCACACAAATTTTCTTATTTATTATCATAAAGGCTAAACTAAATAGTGTGAAGCGAGTTGAAACAAAGTGAGCTAAACAATTCTTCAACGGGTTAATACTATGCTGTCATAATCATAACAAATAACCACGAGGTAATGATCATTGTCTTGTCATTGTATACTTTGTTTTATTTGATCATGTGTATACATTCCAGATACTTATTAGTTTGTTATTTGTGCATTACAAAGATGTAGAATTATTGATAAACGTTAATTGCGTATCGAGCAAACAAAGCTCTCTCTCACTGCAAAGAGTTGTGATAACTTAGACAATGACTGCTGGGAAACGAGCTGTTCTGTACTTGAACCAGCAATTTTGAACCTAATAGATATCTGGTGTAGGGCGGATATTTCTATATAATACATTAACGGAATGGCGCATGTTTGAATCCCTAGTGGAAACGTTGCGGTACGTGATTGCGGAAGTCGCAGATTCGATTGCCGACGGAACGAAAATAATGCGTCAACATCACCACAATGGAACTTGAATATTTTTCGATGGTAGCTGGCATATCCAACCGCTAGTTCTTTTTTCAAAGATTTCCGCCCATGGTGTAACTATGGTTAGAATGTACATAAACAAACATAATCACTAGGTAGTAGTATCTCTTTAGTAGGTCACTCATAGGTCATGTAAGTAGGTACCACCACAGTATCAAATATTTTGCCGCCAACCAGTAGTGTGTAAACATTACTGTGTTACGGTTTGAAGGATACTGGAGCTAGCGAAATCACAGGACTATTGACCAACGAATGCATCAAAGTAATGAGCACCAAAGCAGCGACGCCCTAAGTAGTCTTTGTTTTTTTAATCAAAGTTCTGATTACCACCTGCTGCAGTGGTCATGGGCAGACGTTATCTTTTATCTACAGGAGAGTTCTTAGTTCGTTACTTCTTAATAAATAAAGAAACGCATCAGCAAATCGCATAGGACACTTTAACCAAATTAGAATAATTATTATTGTAAATGGTCGATAATTATGTTGACTTGTTTTTTTTAAGTTAAAAATATAAACAGCGGATGGATATGCCAGAAAGGTTATGTGCTCTTTCTTAACAAATTATACGTAATTTATATGTACGTATTTGTATTGTTCAATGTTCTTACATGTGATTTTCTAATAACTGTCCCGCAATTTTTTGGCCTGACATGCCACGCCTGTTTTATGTTCTTAGTTAAAAAACAGCTTAAAAGTGATAATAATATTAAAGCGTTACACGTATTTTGTTATGAATATACTTAAACATGTTCATAACAAAATCTAAACTCTCGAATTGTTATCACATCTATGAATACGATGGAATTGAATGAAAAGACGCCGCAAAATAAGTGTTTACAGTACCTATCATAAAGTCTTCATTGACGTATTATTTTTAGTACCTAAATAATAATGTAGATGGTCATACTGTAAAATTAAAAATACAGAAATCTAATGTACACCTATTACACCTAAGGTACAAGTAGCGTAGGTAAATAAATACGTAAATTTGCCATAAATTATAAATTCTAATTGTCGCTAAAAATAATAAAGTCTGCAATGACGCGTGTGAACAATTTGTTAGAGTAACACAAACAATAGATATATGTACATGCCTACATAGAATAGAATGTTTTGCAAAGTTTACGACTACGTATGTATCTTGCACTAGGCACGTGAAAGTTACAAATTGAATTAAAATCATACGTAAAAAGTAAAATAGTCAGATTTACACGTAGTTTAGAAATAATTAATAACCAAGTCCATCATCTCACGTAATGCTTTACAAAATACTAGCTGCGCCCCGCGGTGTTACCCTGTTAATAAGTAACCTGTTGTTAAAAAGTAACCTGTGTCAGTCCAGGATGTCAGCTACCTCCATACTATATTTCATCAAAATCTATTCAGTAGTTTTTGTGTGAAAGAGTAACAAACAAAACAAAACTCCATCCAAACTTTCAGATTTATAATATTAGTAGGATTATATTTACGCCACCATGTATAGAAATAACTCAATCGGTGAAAGTTAGGGAAAGGAATCAAAGGTTGCTCTACAATAAATTAATCACTTCATTTTTGCAGTAACAGATTTTTTACGTACACACAGACATTTACAATTGTAGGTAATGTACCATAATCAAGGTATTTCTGTTTCTGTTTTACAACCTGTCACACTGCTGGCCTCTTGTCTTTATAGGAAGGGTAAAAAGCGAGTCGCACACATCTTTAAAAATATGAAGTACTTTAATATAAGTATAGATACATCACACACATAACTTAGAAAAGATAGAAGTGTCTGTCTTAGCGACATGGCCTTAGCCATGGCTTTAATAAAACATCCGCCGTCTCCAGTGTCGTTAATAAATACGAAAAAAAATGGTTTTTTTTATTGTTGGCCAGCTTGTAGCCATTTGTCCACAGCTCACCTGATGTTAAGTGATGGTGTGGTCTAATATGGAACACCTAGCCTGGAATGGAACTGGCTCTTAATTGAGGCTGTCGGACCACACTGTTAGGTACTACGAACTAAGTGACAGATTTTCAACTTGAGGGTGGTAGTACCAGCCGAGCTACTATAAAATACCCTACCACCATGCTGTGGTTTCCTTACGATGTCTTCCTTCACCGGCAGCTCAAGCTCATTGTTGGGGTTTGAACCCACGACCTTCGGCGTGTGAACCGATCTTGCTAACCACTGAGCTATATCATCGCTATCAAACTTTTTTTTTTACTCAACCAAATGTCGGTAATAATGCAAGCCTAATGATGTAATTATAATTGTTATGCCTTCGTAACGTCTATGAAATTCGAAAACTGTCGTGAATTGCGCCTGCGCCGGTAATTATAATTCTTAGCGCGTACGCGCGTGCTTACCTAAGCACTGATATCTTCATACCTAACCGCAACACGTTCTTGTCATTTTTTTTTCTAAAATCGCCTAAATTCCAAAGCGCGAAAAATCACACCTTGCGTGCATTGTTCTCTCACAGAAATGATAAGCAAGGAACACAAACTTCAACAGATGTTTCGTGTCGTTAAAAACTTTTATAACTTCATTTACTAGGTAAATTAATAAATTAAATGTGGATAATAAACTCAGCTGATAAAATATATAAATTCCAATATAATAACGCCCGATTTACCTACTATACATTTTAATCGTTAATTTGTTTTTTTTTCATAATTACCGAGATCAATTACAAAAACATGAACAAGTGATACATGGATACACTATAAAATTAAGTGTGTAACTATATATTTAAAACTCTATTGTATCCTATAGTAAGATACTCTTAGTTAACTGGTGGCAGACTGATAGACTTGATATGGTAATACCTAGGAAATATAAGAAACTACACACTTTCATATAAATTTATGAATACAAACTTTTAGCAGTCTTTTTTTTATTTCTTGTTCTTCCGAGGAGGACTTGGCGTCGCACTTTCTGTGCATTCGAAAATTTTAAAAGTAGATCTTTTCTTCTTTAATTTTGGCGTCGCATTTTGAGCATTTGCCAGTGTCAAGTGTTTTGATATTTTCAAGTTTCACAAGTTAAAAAGTAGTCAGTGTTCAGTTTTGGTCAAGTCCAGTCCGTGCCAGTCCAGTCCAGTCATGCTTTAGTAAAGTAAAGTGAAGTGGACTTTACTATACGCTTCGACGGAGTTCTGGAAGCTACACGAAAACTCATGTTTCATCACATTATTTCTTTTTTCCACACTCGCATTTGTGATTCGGCACTTTATGAACAAAACACCACCATTTTTATGCATAAATAAGTAGGTACTCGAAACAACACTATTTTTGGGAAAAAAATACAACGGGGCGACACGACTCTTTCCGCGTTGCCGCCAAAACTCCTAGGTTTATTGTGTTCTAGGTACGAGTAAGTATAGTATATAATATACTAATGAGTTTGACAGTAAGAGACCGGCAATCATTTAACAAAAAGTAACAATGGCATGACCGCTTTTTTGAAAAAGGATCACTTTGCAAGCGTGTTAGTCAGTGCAGTCGAACATCATTCTAATGTGTCAGTTATCGTCTCATTCGCGCGTGTCAAACTACAAACTCCCTCATTGTACTCGAAACCCCTTATTTAACTTACGGAGTTCTAAATAACCTTATTTGCACAAACATGCTTGAAAATTTGAGCATTATTTTGACAACCTTCTTCGAGATAAATCAAAATTGTATCTGAGTCGAAATTGCTGTAGGTACCTACTGGCGAGTAGCGGCCAAATAAATTACATGGTAAACCAAAATAGTAAATTCATATCTGTCATGTTGTTTAAAAATGGAACGATCTTTTACTTCGAAACATGGAACCAATGAGGTAAATTATCAAAGGTTTTATTTAAATTTCGACCTGGCTTGCAAATCTTCGAGCATACAAGGCTGGTTTATCTGAGTTGCAAATAGAAAGCTAAATACCGCGCATTATTTGAGAAAAGTCCTTGGCCACAAATAGGCATAGATGGACTTACGTATGTGTGCCTCGGCTTCGCCTCCGCCCACATTTGCATGTTCGCCCATCAATGCCTCCTTTGCTGGCCGCTGCAGTAATGTACTATTATTACTATAAAGGTACAGTTACACATGCTCTAGAATAGCATGCTAAAAAACGTGCTATAAGTATGCTTAATATGAGTATGCTTATGAACTGTTTACATTTGCTAGCAATAAGCATGCTAGTTTTAAGTATGCTACTTAATAAGCATGCTCAAAGCAAACACTCCAAACACAAATGCGATTTTAGCATGCTCTTAGTTCAAACATGGACGATGAAACAACCATCCGTACGGAGCTTAATAAAGTTATTCTTTTGCTATCGTTGCAATGCATCCGAAGACTTCTCTCAGGTAGAAAGAGAAAAAACCAATGTAAAAGGAATAGGAAGATTTGGGTCCGTGATTGGCTAAGTAGAAGGGAACAACTTGGAGCAAGTACTCGATTGCTAGTAGAAATGCGAGAAGAAGATATTGATGGTTACAAAAATCATTTGCGCATGTTACCGCATCAGTTTGACGAGTTACTATCTAAAGTTGAAAGCGCTATAAAGAAACAAGATACACACATGCGAAATGCTATTCCACCAAAAGTGAAACTGGAAGTGACATTGAGGTATCTAGCAACTGGAGATTCGTTATACACATTAGAAGCACTTCACAGAGTTGCAAGGTCTACTATATCTCTATTTATACCTGAAGTGTGTGATGCAATATACAATGCTCTGAAGGATTATATGCGGGTAAGTAAAGTAAACCAGTGATTATTAGTTTAGATCAAGTATTTATTGTTTAAAATCTAGATTAAAAACTTACTAAACTAAATTTAACTTTAACACATTTTCCATGCTTTGTTCAACAAATCTTCTTCAGGGACAGTAGAATCTGATTGGGATAACGCGTAAGGAAGTGTGTAAGTGACTGTATTTGTGTTTGTACTGGGAGGTATGAAAGTCATTGTCTGTGTGTTTGTAGTAGGAGGTGTGTAAGTGACTGTATTTGTGTTTGTACTGGGAGGTATGAAAGTCATTGTCTGTGTGTTTGTAGTAGGAGGTGTGTAAGTGACTGTATTTGTGTTTGTACTGGGAGGTATGAAAGTCATTGTTTGTGTAAAGGGAGACAAATTTGGGTACTGGCGTCGACGTCTTGCTGCAGTCAGAATTGTTTGGATCTCATGTTGTACATCTAATGCGTCGTACAATGGTAGAGTTCGCAATTGAGCTGCAACATTTTGAGCAAAATAATGGAATTCGTCGTAATTAGGCGGTGCATTTATCGCAGAACTAATATTTTGTAAACGATCGAGAGCATATGTAATGGGTTCTTCTTGTAAGCTTCTTTTTCTACGTCGTGTTGATGAGTTATTAGATGAACGCGATTGTGATCGATCTTCTGTAGTTGGACTAGGAGAGGGTGATAACACATTCATCGATTGCGGCGTCAACGAGTTTGAATATGAAACAGCGTCACTTGGTTGTGAATCTTGCGATGGCTCGTCTCTCTGTAAAAAAAATCTATTAAGTTTATAAAATACTTATTTGTTTTTTTTACAGATTCCTGGTTCTGAAGATTGGAAACGCATTGAACATGGATTTAGAACTAAATGGAACTTTCCAGGTTGTGTTGGAGCGTTGGATGGCAAACATATAAATATATTCGCCCCTGATGATACTTCTGACTACTATAACTACAAGGGCGCTCATAGCATCATACTTCTGGCATTAGTTGATGATGACTATTGTTTTTCATACGTAAATGTTGGGACTAATGGTAGAGCTTCTGATGGAGGTGTTTATCAAAAATCTAATTTAGCACAAGCTTTGGAAAATAATACTCTCAATTTTCCGGACCAATCAGTTATTGTGGCAGACGCTGCTTTTCCTCTAAAGTTATACCTTATGAAGCCCTATCGAACAACTCCAACGCGTAAAGAAAAGATATTTAACTACCGTTTATCGAGAGCCAGACGAATCGTTGAAAATGCGTTTGGTATTTTAGTGACACGATTTCGAGTTTTTATGGATGCCATAGATATGGCCCCCAAAAATGTCGATAGAATTACATTAGCTGCCTGCTCTTTACACAATTGGCTTCGGAAAACATCTGATATGTACATCACGCAAAGATGCGTCGACTTTGAAGATACACAACAACGTGTTGTGGTACCAGGATCATGGAGGGCACAACTACGGACTGCTTTGGAAGGCTTACCACCTACACGCTACGCTAACCACGCTTCTCGACAGGCAGGAGCGATAAGAGACACCTATGCGCAGCTCTTTGAAACTACAGAGGCGGTACCGTGGCAAGGCCATATGATTTAAATTAATACATAGAAAATGCTGTACTACTTATTCTATGATATTAAATAATTGTGTGTTACTAACAGTTACGTGCATTTTTATTTAAGTATTGTAAACCAAAACTCACCAATTCCATAGAAATAGGGTCCCTGTAATCGCCAGTGTCTCCAAGGAAAGAATGCATTTCGTGAAACCAAGACATGGATGGGTTGTACACAGTAGCGGCACCAGAACCGGATCGCTTGGAATTCTCAATTTTTTTTAATTCGCTGTGGTAAACGGACCTCAAGTTCTTGATTTTTGATTTTATAATTTTCACAGTCAAAGTAGGATCGTCCATGTTGGTTAATAAATCTTGATATGCATTATTTCTTGCAATATTGTTTTTGTACTGTGGTATATGCGGATTCCATAGGCACTCGTTGTTCCGATATAAAATTACAAATTTCAACGTTTTTTCATCGCCCCAGCGAGACATTTTTGGCGCGAAATTGTGCACGCGCAAACGACTGATCGCTACTAGCATGCTCAATAAGCAAACCTGTTCACACGCGCTAAAAGCACGCCCCCTTCCACCCGCGCCGCAGGTAGCATGCCCAAAAATCGCACGGCCGTCGATTTTTGAGCATACTCGTAATTAGCATGCTAATTATTAGCAATGTTTCGACACACATACCACTAAGTAGCAATTGCTCAATAGTGGCATGCTTTCGTGCTAGTAATGAGCATGTGTAACTGTACCTTTACATTCGCATGCTACAAAAGAATCAATTAGACTTTCTCGAAAAAAATTTTTAGTATTATCTATTATTTAGTTTTATTTTAGCAACTAAAATGTAATTGTTGGTGAATAATTAATAATTTGAAGAAAATTTTGGAAAAGCGGCATAATAAATGAATTTCGAAGTAGTTCTACAGTTCTGTTGTCCCGCATTAACAGTTGTTAGTATACAAAATATACACTACAAGGAGTGATGGCGTTATGAATGAAACATTTTTAACGTAAACATTGCTCTTCTTGTTTATAAACAAGCTAATGTTTTGCCGAAGGCTTAGCCCCGGCAGTTATTGGCAGATAATTGTTTCGTCACACATCGAATACATACCTACCTCATTACGTTTAAATATTTTTTCACTAGATCGTTTGCGTCATCAAAATTGAAGTTTCTTGTATAACTTTTTACACATACGTCTACGAAAATTACATTGAAATGTTGTGTAGATAAGTCGTTTTAGTATTTTATTATTTAAAATAGTCAAGATATTGTAAAATAATATCTAAAAAAAAATTGGCGCGTCCAAGCATCGTGTACGTATAATTTAATTATTATTTTGTAATTAACACCTAGTTAATTAATCTTGTTAGTACGAACATCGCCGGCAAGCCTGACTTCTTGTCTAGTTCTAGAAAGTTCAGGATTTTTAAAATATATCAATATTATATAAAATCAATAGTTTTCTCTACATTTTCCAAGCAATATTGAATTGAAAGAAATTTTGTACAGCATAGTAACTTAGGCACAGAAAAATATTTTTGAAAGTGAAATTTTAAATATGTTTGACTATGTTACATGCCTAAATACTACCTTTTATGGTAGTAGGAACGTCAGTAGTAATTTAACTTATTATCTGCACCAATGTTCTGTGATAAATATACGAGATACCTACTAAAAATGTTGCAGTGTTTTTTATTGCAGTCCAACAAGAATTGTAACATTTTTAATAAGTTTAGAATCATTATTGTGAAGCCTTCTTCTTGTTTTGTAAAAGATCTATAAACGTTAAAAGTAGGTACGTATAATCGGCATCATAGAGTTTCTTACCATTAACATTTATTGGTAGACAAGTAAATAAGTAAGGAATATTATCGCTACAGGTTAATAAATGCTTTATCAATGCGTATCAGAAGCAAAATAGACATGTACCTAAATAAATTCTCTCCTATAGTAGCTATATAGATATAGGAAGTAAGTATTTATTACCTTCAACTTGACTTTACGACTCAGAGCTATCTGATAACAATAGTTTGTTTAGGGAATGTATTTAATATTTTAAGCTGTTATAGATATTACATTTCAGCTTCCGTGTGCTATCGTAACTATGTACTTCTATTAGCTTAGAGTTACCTACTATTACATGTTAAATAATGTCTAAAGTACATATCTACCGAAAATCGATTAAATGCTCTATCCTATCGATTATGACAATCGATAATGTTGATACTTTTTTAGAATACCCAGTCTATTTATCTATACCAAAACCGTGACTTGATAAATTGACTATAGGTATGCAATGAAATGTTTTAGAAGGAAAATTCCATTTCGTTATTTTATATGTACCTACCTAATCTGTGTAACCACCGCGCCATTAGTGCCTAGACTGAGAGCCGGACCTAGTAAACCCTACGACATTGAGATGAGACCTAAACCTATGGGTGTGTAGAGTGATTAAAGTTTTGTATTAAAACTTCTGACCTGGCAAACCAAGTTTGCCAGGGCCTAACCTGGAGTGTTCGGAATTCAGCTTTTAGGGCTGGAAAAATGGGCTCTATATCAGGAATATGCCATACATATGTACCTACTTCTATATGACAATCAATAGCTCTAGTCGTCCTGAATATTGGTTTGAGTGTTCGATGTTGTAGTCGTTGTTTTCTACGGCCGGCTCTCTATCTACATTATGTAACTTTCAATAGGTTTAAAAATAATGTGGAAGCCACAGTAATTTTTTTTTTTTTTTTTTTTTTTCGTTAATTTGCCCTTTCGGGCAGGCTAAAGCTATAAAGCCATACTGCCTCGTCTTCAGTGTTATTTCTGCTGTATCTTAACTATGGTTATCGTCAAAGTCGTCTTAGTCAAGTCCAATTCGTGTCAGTTCGTGCCAGTCATACTTTAGTAAAGTAGTGGCAACTTTACTATAAAGCTTCGATGGAGTTTTGGAAGCAACACGAAAACTCATGTTTCACCACATTATATCATTTTCCCACACTCGCGCTTGTAATTCGGCACTTTATGAGTAAAACACCACCATTTTTATGCATAAACACTCGACAAAACACTAGTTTTGGAAAAAAATACAACGAAGCGACACGACTCTTCCCGCGTTCCCGCCAAAACTCCCGGAAGCCACAGTAATGTTAACGACGCCAATTTTTTTTATTGAAAACCATGTGTAACGATGCCACGCATTTGGCCAACGTGATGGACTATGGCCTTACCCTTCTTACAATGAAAAGAGACCCGTGCCCAGCCGTGAGACAAATTAATATAATAATATACCTAAATAATAAACTTAAGTTCTTTATTGTATGGCAGGGGTTCGAGCACCTACTGGACAGCCTGGGGCTGGGTGGACGCGTGTTCAATTCCCCTCATGAGCTGGCAGCGCACCGCGTCAACGGCACCTTCCTGCAGATGCATGATACCTTGCATCGTCATAAGCGGGCGCCGCCTCCAGGTAACCATTTTTTTTATATCACCGGCTCCGGAGAAAAAGTGCGGTAGTTATGTGGCACTCTCCGCCAAAGTAGCGGTGTGCGTACCCACTAATAACTCAGGCATGTTTCTGCTTAACACCTATGTGCCGGGGCTACGGTAACACTTTCGCACTCGTCAGTGGTCCCAACGGCGCTAGTCTCCTGGGATCCTTCCCTGTTAAAAATGAAGTTGGAGAGCCTCCATCCCTCTTTCCGTGAAGGGCGCACGCCACCTCAGGGGTTAATCTTGTGGGTGTGGCAGACTCCCCCGTGTCCGCCACTCAAAGCCCATCGCCTCCAGATGTTCATATAACCAACTCTCTGTTCATACCTATACACAGGCCGATTGAAGTACAAACCGTTTTCTATCATAAGGTATATAGCATGAGGTGCGCTGTGAAAACTAGGCATAGGTAAACCCCTACCGTAAAGAATTTTCTATTAGATCACCATAAATTACACCGATTAGCATCATATTGTATAGGTAGCAATACTTATCTAACAGTAATATTAATCTGATTTTGGTGGACTGGTAGTAATACTATTAGCTTTTTGAGATATTTAAACCCATGATTTTTTAATATTTATTACTTGGTCGTAGGTCTCCTTAGCAGGGGGTCGTCTAGGTAGGTACCACAGCAGTACCAGATATACCTACTACTGCCGCCAAGCAGTAGTTAGTAAACGTTACTTTGTTCCTATTTGAAGGGTACTGCAGCTAGCGAAATTACAGGGCTGTTGAGACGAACCATCGAAAGTCACAAAGTAAAGAGCGCCAAAGCAAAGTCCAGGGCGTCGCGCCCTGGACTTCGTTTTGACATTAAAAGTTTAGTGTATCGCTGCAATGGTCATGTACAGGCGTTATCTTTTACCATCAGGAGAACGCCTAGTTAGTCTTATTATTTATAATAAAATTTAAAAAAATGGCTGTCAGGCGCAAATTTATTCTTTTTGCAAAGTCACACTCTTATCTAAAAACATGAACAATATATTGATATGACTATGAGAACGAGATATGGCGGTTTGGCTTTAGACAGACACCTGATCAAAAAACTTATTAAATAAATGAACTAACGTCTCTAATGAATAAATATATTGGAGAATATTTTCACACTATCTAGCCCCAAACTAAGCAAAGCTTGTACTGTGGGACCTGATACCTAAGAGAATACTTTTTACAATTATTTTTTTATTCTAAATAGTTTTGCATTTGACAACACTTTGCCTTAGTGCGGTCTAAGATGGAGCACACTTACCTAGAAGAAACCTATTTACTCTAGATTTTAGACACCCATATTATACACCTAACAGGCAACACAGACTATTGCAGAGTTCCACTACCTCGATTCCATATTTTTTATTTGCACAGGCAAATAAAAAATATGGAATCAAAACGCGTTGTGCGTACCTACATGGGCATGGGTAGGTAATATGGGTGATGTTTTGGTATGTACATATAAATACCTATATACATTTGTGTTATCTAGATACAGACCAAACTGCGATATTCATTAGACAAATGTTTGTCCTTGATGGGATTCTGACAAAGCGGAGCTACTAACAAATATGAGGTAACAGGACAGTCAAACACCTGCCAAGCACAAAAACCATAACAGACTGTATTTTCATGTAATCAAGGTCATTAACAGAAAAGACATAACAGACCCAAATGATAACCACTTATACCTAGTATGTAGACATTTACAGCTGCCTGCCAATCTAATGAAAGGAGGAAATGAGTTTCATTCATGACAGTATCTACTCGTAGTGTGAATAATTCTAACCTATCCTTGAATAGTTTAGGTGTTGCCTATTCGACCAGTCATTTTATACCTACATCCTAAACCAACCTTCGCGGTTCGATCAGAACGCCGGTTGTACGTTGCATTGATGACGAATGGGTACCGAACAGTCAGACAGTCGTACATAAATAAATAGGTACAAAATTAATATTAGAATCAAACCATCAACACGACGCGTATTACGCGTATATACGACCCCAAACTAAGCAAAGCTTGTACTATGGAAGTCAGTTAACTGATAGAATACTTAAATATTTATTTTTTTGTAAATACATATAATAAATAACACACCGGCAGGTGCTTGACGGCAGATTTTCAACTCAAAGGTACCCAGCAGCTAGCCAGCTAATCAGCCAAGTACTAGAAAGTACCTACCTTCACACCATGCTATAGTTTCCACGATGTTTTCCTTCACCGGCATCTCAAGCTCATTGTTGGGATTTGAACCCTTCGGTATGTGAAACGACCTGAGCTGTCATCACTACAAAAAAAATCTATTACATGACTACGGAAAAGATAAATATATATCTATGTAGTCAAGGAAAAAATTTAGCCAATGTCACCTGGACCATAACAACGAAGCGTTGTTCGGTCATCTCATTCATCAAAATCGCATTCAATCGGCTTCAACACTAAGGTGGAACACACATACATACATAAATGTCGTTATGCAGAAGCGAGCCATTCGTGACATATGTGCGGATCAAGACGATGCGACGTCTCCTGCGTGGAGCTGCTTAGGGTGCTACAGAGCTAATTTACTAGGTCAGCCCATAGAATCATAGGTAACTTTCAACGTAGGGGCGTCTACATCACGCTAACAATTCGTAGCAATTAAAAAAAGAACAACTAGTAGTTAATACCGTGGCATCGGCTCGTCAAGTCGGAGAGATCAGTACACATGGACCCACTGGGGCAACCGCGTACCCGCTTTCGGGATGCACCTTCCATGACGTGTTTCAGAAGCAAGCTGATATCTTTTCTCCAAGATACCTGTTTTATAACTTTGATGATTATTTTTAAATAAGAGATTATTTATTTACTAGTCTGTAATTCTATTTTTTTATTGATATTTACATACGAGCTGCGGCCCGCGGTATTACCCGCTACATGTTTTCGGGATAAAAAGTATAAAATAAATAAATACCTACTTATACACACAGCGCCATCTGGCCCCAAACTAAGCAAAGCTTGCACTTGCACCACGCCCCATGTGTGATGGAAGTCAGATAACTGATAGAATACATAAATACTTTTTTTTCTCGTAAATACATATTTATAATACATACAGAACACCCAGACACAGAACAAACATTTGTTTATTCACAAAATGTTTGCCCAGAGTAGGAATCGAACCCACGCCCTACAGCTCTTAAGGCAGATATACTACCAATGAGCCAACGGGGCTGTATATTCTAGTAGCCTATGTTCTTTTCTAATCCAGGACCTTAGCTACCTCCATACCAAATTTCATCCAAATCTGTTCAGTAGTTTTTGCGTGAAAGAGTAAGAAACATCCATCCAAACTTTCACATTTATAATATTAGTGTGATGTGGGACAAGCTACGTGTTTGACCACAGCTCACCTGCTGTTAAGTGACGGTGTGGTCAAAGATGGTAAAACACACCTAGCCTAAAATGGAACTGGCTCTTAAGTGATACTGCTGGAACAGGTACTAAAGTGCTGTTTTATTTCCTCGAAATAAAAACATCTGACAATCGCCACTTTCCACGTTTCACGACGTTCGAACAGAAAACAGACCATGAACTTATTTTTTGCACCTCCAATAATAGTCAAATAGATAGGTATCTTGTCAGCAAAAAACTGTATAGAAAAGATTGCAATCGTTTTCTCGCATTTACAACGAAATTTTAAATCAACTTTGAACAAGTAGGTAGTTAAAGTACGCATTACTACTAAACTTATTTAAAGTGTTTTTTGTTGTTGTCTAACTAATCTCCAGACTAAATTACTTGTTAATCTACAGATTGGAATATTTTTTTATATAAAGCAAAAACAGATTTAAAGTAGGTGGGTAGCATTGAACCAATCTGTGTTCCAGGGTAGTGATCTATATTGGAGATTGCATTGTCAATGTGTTGTCCAAAATCTAAATTGATTTTTTATTCGGTGTAAGCAATTAGTCTTAGAACTTTTTAGGTATGTTTACCTATTTACAGGTTGTTCTAAAAGAGATTTTTTTAAAATTAAATTAAACTTTTAATATATTATACCTACTTACATACATTTCCAATTTGGTCCATGTATTTTTTAAACTAAGGCATTATTATATAAAGTAAGACTTGACATAAAAACGCCGCTGAAAGTTATACTACGGTAGCCGTGTTCTTCAGTTTTATGTTGCGCGGAAACGAAAATCGCGCGAAATTTAAGCACTGAAATAAAGCGAAGAAAATTTTAAAATACGGAATAAGGTGTTATACGGCAACAAATAATGAGACCGACTACACGCTTGCGTGATGGTAAGAGCCTAATCATGATCCCTGCAGCGGTAGGTAGGTACAGGCCTACACATAACTTCGAGTAACAAAACACTGCAACCAGCAGTGCAGGTCATTCCTCGTAAAATCATCCCTATATCCCTACCGCCTATAAAGTCGCTGGCTGCACCTTCTCGCTGGTTAAGAGCATTTCGAGCTCCTCCGATCACGGACAAACGAATTGACGATGATAAGTCGCGATTATCCTATTACAGCTCGCAGTGTCTGAGGTCATACAATCATTGCCAGCGTACATCGATGCTCTGATCTGACCCTTGCGCACCTACCTATACTACCAAAGAGTTCTCAACATGCAGATCTTGTAATGATGCCAAATAACAAGCCAAGTTTATGAAACGATTAAAGTAATACGAGTTATAACTATTGAAGCTATGGCTGCCTGGTTGGAAGACCGTCGCACTGCCAATTTGAACATCCTATGTTAAAATCCATGTCCATTTATCCAAAAACAAATCGGTGTTTAATCGTTATATTTTAATCGTTTTAAACTTATTCGACGAAATCTTTTTCGTCGAACAAATAATAATAATAAGTGTTCAATCGTGTTGCTTCCAAAACTCCATCGAAGCTTTATAGTAAAGTTGCCACTACTTTACTAAAGCATGACTGGCACGATCTGACACGAACTGGACTTGATTAAGACGACTTTGACGATAACCATAGTTAAGATACAGCAGAAATATCACTGAAGACGAGGCAGTATGGCTTTATAGCTTTAGCCTGCCCGAAAGGGCAAATTAACGAAAAAAAAAAAAAATTAAGTCTATCTTTGTAGGTTGTAGTTTGTGCAAGCATGTATTTTTAGGTACGACTTTGTGACCAAAATTAGCATAAAGAAGCGAGTTGCGTAGTCAAAGTTATTCCACTAATATTTATAAATGTGAACGTTTGGATGGATGGATGGGTGGGTGTTTGTTACGCTTTCACGCAAAAACCACTGAACGGATTCGGATGAAATTTGGTATGGAGGTAGCTGAGACCCTGGATTAGAACTTAGGCTACTTTTTATCCCGAAAACATGTAGCGAGTAACACCGCGGGGCGCAGCTAATAATATATAATAGTTCATACACTTATCCAAAAAAGTAAAATATCCGTATACGACATTTATCAGAACTTGTAGAGAAATAATGTGTCACACATTCTGGCATTAGTTAGGCATATCTATATCCATTCAAGTAGTTTTACGTAACTAGGAATTAAAGTTCTGTGATGAATTAGCTACTAATCCTCTTAAATACCGATACCCATGTATTAATTTCGACATTATCAGCCCTTATCATCTGTTGATTTAACTTTATTTTCAGCTAGCCCTACCCATGTTATAAAGCAAATGAGTACCTAGTATCTATACTTGTAAAAAAATGGGCTAGTTGCTAATATTTATCTTCTCACCATACAATTAGGTACAAATTACTGATTTGATTATAGATTGTGAACTGAACTGAGAAATATTAAGTTGTTAATATGATTATAAATCTGTGTGTAAACAAATAATAATTAAATAAATAGCGTAGAACATTAGGAACACACAGCGCCATCTGACCTCAAACTAAGCAAAGCTTGCACTTGCACCACGCCCCAGACATACTACCAATGAACCAACAGGGCCGTCAAAACATACTGTGCCAAATATTATTGTTTCGGTTTGTAGGGTACCTACTGCAGTTAGCGAAATTACAGGGCTGTTGAGACTAACCATCGAATGTGTCAAAGTAATGAGCCCTAACACAGCGATGTCCTGGACTTTGCTTTGTTACTTAAGGTTCTGTGTATCGCTCCAATGGTCATGGATAGGCGTTATCTCTTACCATTAGAGAGCGTCTCGTTCGTCACATTACTTTCACATAAAAATTGAAAAAAATAATCGTGCTTTGTTCCTTTCAGACTCAAAGCTCTTCGATCACTTTACATCAACGACCATGTTGATAATCTTTTGTTTCTTTGACTAATGCTTATTTTTTCATCTTTTGCAGAACAACCTATACTACAGAAGTCATGTCTGTCACCCAAAGAAATATTGGAAGTATACGGAATGGAGAACGAACCTGGTGTCATTACCATCAAACCGAAAACCTTCTTGGAGATGTGTCCAGCGCTGGTATACCAACTGGATCAGCGCTCTTGTTACAAGACTGCAGCTAGCGGGCCGACTATAGAAAGGCATTGGAGTGAGTATATTTACAGAATATAAAATTGATACAGCGACAATTAATTTGATGGTGTCTGATTTAATGATGGTTCTTTTTAATTCATTAGAGAGACTATATTTAAACGGTTTCCATTTAATATTGGAATTGTTAAAACTAAAGAGCAAACTGTATCTTATACCTACTTTAACTTAGTAAGGTATACTTACTTACTATTTAACCTGTCTTTTTCAGCTTGGATATACGCAAGTTTGAGTATCTTAGTCATCAGCGCGACTGGACTGTTAGGGGTTGCCATAGTGCCACTTCTGAAGTCGGTGATATTCAGCCATGTGCTACACTTCCTGGTAGCAGTTGCAGTTGGCACTTTATGTGGAGATGCGTTACTACATCTGCTGCCTCACGCACTTAAATCTCATGGTGGCAATCCATCGGAACCGCAGGAAGAAACCGAAGTAGTTCTCAAATGTAGCGTGACCTTCCTCACAATACTATTCTTCTACACCGTCGAAGCCGTTATGCAGACACTACACGGGGGCCACTCGCACTCACACGACCCACAAGGGAAAACAGTCGAAGAAATGAAAACGGAAACAACGAAGCAGATAGAGCCGATTGAACTGGGTGCGATGATGCCGGGCTCGCCGCCGCCACCCGCGGAGAGGCCGATGACGTCGACCGCCCTGATGGTGATTGTCGGAGACGGACTGCATAACCTTACAGACGGGTTAGCGATAGGTGCGGCGTTCAGCAGCGACCCAGTGACCGGGTTTGCGACAGCTCTCGCTGTGTTCTGCCACGAGCTGCCCCACGAGCTTGGCGACTTTGCCGTGCTCCTCCGCTCAGGAATGAGCATCAGGCGCGCTCTCTACTACAACATTTTATCATCGGTGCTCAGTTTCATGGGCATGGCTGGCGGCATATGGCTCGCGGAGGATCACGAATCCGCCTCGCAGTGGATCTACGCCGCCACCGCCGGCACCTTCTTCTATATCGCTCTAGCTGATTTAGTACCCGAAATTAACGAAAATAATCACGGGAAAAGTATTAATTTACTATTAGCAGTATTAGGTATTCTCGCGGGCGGCATTATTATGCTGTTGATAGCTTTACACGAAGATTCAATTCAGTATCTATTTAGGAGCCAAGAACAATGATGACGTATAATAGTCGCTTTTTGTGCCTACCTTATTTTCGAGACTAAGTACCTACGTAGGTATATATATATAGGTAGGCGTAGGAGTGTATTTTTTAAAAGGACTTCTTTGCATAGGTTGGCATTTCTTCACTTCCGGTGAAACAAAGACTATTTTACATTAAGGTAGTATAATAATAAATAGGTATTTTATTTTAAAACAGTGCCTAGTAATAATAATGTTGTGATAATTTTATCCTACTCATCGTTGTTCAAATCGAATGTTAAATTATATTATTAGTATGATCGTTGTGTAGGTAAAGTAGCAAATAACTATTTAGCAATTAACTATATGTAATGTTAGAATAAGTAAGCATTTACTTAGTTAAGTCCTCTTAATTCGATAAGAACAAGAATATACTTTTGTAAACGATTCCATGCATGTAATCTTAGATGCAATCGAAAAGATTGCAAGTTATTGCATAATAAGTAACAGGGATTTTACTTTTATAATATTTTATGTAAGAAGAAGCATCTAATACTACGATGAAGCTCCGATAACACTGTTGGGCCCGTCTATCTTGAGAAAACAAAGAAAAACTGACTCAGAAGATAAAATTTATTAAGTATCTACTTACATCTACCATTGAATCCTCATACTATTAGCAAGTCATTTTTCTACCATTGAAATACTTAACTAGTAGGTATCTTTGACCAAAATAAAATAAACGTGCTATAATCGTTCATCTTGCTCTGTAAAAATGTGTCAAGATTAATAATCATGTACCTATATTAAGCATACATAATTATGATGTTGGGCACATGACATACCTACCTATTTGTTATTTGTGTGTAATTACAAATAACAAATAAGTAGGTAATCATGTGCCCAACAGCCAGGGAACGAAAAACGTCGGACAATGCGTACGATGAGATAAAAAACGAACTAAACGGTTTGATTCCAATTCCATTGTACGCTAAACAATGAAAATTACTGCCCGAAT
Organism: Biston betularia; assembly: GCA_905404145.2. Lineage (NCBI taxonomy): Eukaryota > Metazoa > Arthropoda > Insecta > Lepidoptera > Geometridae > Biston > Biston betularia. Next base: position 5,797,680 of record FR989863.1, read on the forward strand.
GTGTGTTCCATGATAGGGTTCCCTTCAATGTGGGTGCCTTCAAGTCGCGAGTAAATCTGTTTCTTTTAGGCGAGCTGCTCCACGGTAAACTACATCTTCGCTTATCATCAGGCGAGATGGCGGTCAAACGCAATGTTTAAAAAACGCTCCTGGACAAATTAATGTACTACTTTGTGCCTACGGGTCTATTATATAGTTGTTCCTCGTACAGAAAACCTCGAAATCGTATGTTCACGATTTATACATTACTATATAGTATACTTATATACTCGTATATTATGTATACACGTATACATAATATACTTATATGTATGATGAGAATATAGTTCCATAATTATCATTCCAGTGTCGGCAGTGACGTTGATCGCTATCAACAACAGTTTTATTAAGTGATTCGAAAACTAAATTATTTTTTGTTTTCTCGTACAAGATAAGCCTACATGTCTAAATAAGAAAGAACCTAGATATAAATAACAAATCCGCGTGTAAATATTAAAAATAGATTTAAATACGTACCTACTTTTGGCATGCAAAAATAAACTTAGTAAGTAAGTATACCTAATGTGCAAACGTTAGAAATAAAATGTTAAAGAGTTATCCAAGTCTTTAATTACTACCTCGGAAAGCAGGTAGGTAAGTAAGATCTATTTCACTTATCCCACTAATATTATAAATGTGAAAGTTTGGATAGCCATTCATCCAAACTTTCACATTTATTAAAACAAACAAAGAAAGAAAGAAAACAAACATCCATCCATATGGGTGTTTGTTACTCTTTCACGCAAAAACTACTGAACGGATTTAGATGAATTTCGGTATGGTGGTAGGCCGACACCCTGGATTAGCACATAGGCTACTTTTAATCCTATAAACATGTAGCGGGTAATACCGCGGGAGGCAGCTAGTAGATACCTACTAGCTACCTCCCGCGGTATTCGGTATTAATTATTATTAGTAGGAACGACACAAGATGGCATAAATAATTAAATTGGATACCGGTAAACACGTCACGGGATATGACGTTCACAGAGTGACTAATCGGCTGCGCATCAAACTGTTCTAGAGTAGTTTTTGATGCTTCAGTATAAGATAAGGTGTGTTGACGGCTTCTAGTTCTTTCTATATGACTGTATTCTAAGTAGCTGACAATGCTCCTAACAAAAGTGTAACTGCTGCGATTTTTACTGGCCAATGTTTCAATACGTCACGAATCTTATTTCACATAAACACAGCCTATTGGATAAATTCGAGACCAGCACCATGGCTGCAAGTTGCGTTAGTATGAAACTAGCTTAACTCAAGTATGACTATATGGACTTAAAGTAAAGAGCCAAAATATGTAAAAAACCATACGTCAATCGATCCAATTGCAGTCAGATGTCAGATGTTCAGTAAAGTCAGTAATTTAGAAAGAAAGAAGCTATCATTCTTTTTCTTGAAAAGTGCCCGAATGTGAAATTTTTTAAAGTAAATATTTAAAAATACCTATTTAGGTTATCACCATACTGCTCGATATCTACTTTTGAGAAGTTATAAAAGGTTGAAATATCCTAAATTCCTAAAAACATGATTAAAGGACTGGTAAGTCAAATGTCTATGAATTTTTTTTTGTTGTTTATTTGTAGGTACTCTGGAGCTTTGTACGCCTATACTAATTTCGATGAGTTACCTAAAAGGTCAGAATTTCAACAGCTTATTTTTGACATATTCCGGAGATATCGGAGATCATCAGGAGAATTATCTCTTTGCAAAGTAAGACAGTTTGTAGTCGAGCCTTATTAAAAACCATATTAGCTCATTTGAAGGTTTCTTATGGACTCTGAATAAGTACCTAAATACATTACATGGTGAATATACAGCTTTAATTGGGAATTCATTTCCATTAGGAAGCAGGTTAGCAAGGCTTCGGGTATTTTTTAGATTTTTCTTTCGTCTATCACAATATATTGCTAAATTATCCTCATCATTCTTTACATGCACAGAATTTCTCCTGGTGTTTTTTTTTAAATATCAAACCATACTAGACAGTAGACACCATCTGCCATGTCAGGTGACTGCCTGACAATCAGTTGAAAAAGTACAATTATATATAATTATGAATAAAAACCTTATAAAATTGCAGAGGACTTGAACTTTCTTCATCAACCAGACTTAACACTTTTCTCTTAAATATAGTATTTACTGTAAAACACAATTATCCTTAAAAACCATTTGATAAAACTAAATAGATGTAAAGACTTTTACAAATAAAAGGTCAATTTATAAGCAATAGAAGTGGGAATGAGAGGAATAATATCCAAAGCTTTAATAGGATCAGAACTAACTTTGTTCAGCAGGGATGAGACCAGGGGCAGTGCAGCTTGGCATTTATATTTATGTAAAGGGGCTCCTTAAACCTACAACCTTAGAAGTCCTAGAAACTGTATGGGTTCCTATCCCTCCAAAACAATAGACTTTGGGATTGCATTACCATTGAATAAGCATTAAGAGAAACTTCATCAATTCACTAAAAAAATACTGAAAATTAAATTTACAAACTCTTAAATTTTCAATTCTTAATTTTTATTAAGAATATGTTAACTTAACAATAATGATTAAAAATACTGGTAGCTAAATGTATGACTGACAAGATAGTTCAAGTAACAGGACCCTGTTAGATATCCTTCACTAAGAAACATACTGATCACTATGATTAATAATACTCGTTGCTAAATATATGACTGACAGAGTTCAACTAACAGGACTCTGTTAGATGTCCTTTCTTATGAAACCCTATAATGAAATTGTATTTATCTTTTATAAAAAGTTGAAGAATAAATAAATGTTAAAATAAATGCCCAAATGGACACTAGAAGCTTTATGAGATCTGTGACAGTGATGCGTAATGGTGAAATTTGTAACATGTCAGAATGTTTTAAATTAGTTGTCTTAATCTTTTTAAATATATAATAAACTTTTTTGCTAATGTTATCATTCAAAATTAGAATGACATAATGATGACAACATTGGCAGTCAAACAATGACAAAATTAAGTGAAATTTAAATTATCAAAACAAACTAAACAATTAAAATAGTACATAACAGTAAGACTGATGCAGACAATTTTAAGAAAATGACAAGTAGTATAATTTTTAAACCAAATCATGCGTTGTATGTTACGATGTATCAGAACCGCTGTAAGTGAATTATCTGCTCCTGTATTTCCTCTTCCTGGCAATGTGAATTCACTTTTAAGTGTGAAGTGTAAGGGTTCATACATTTTAGATCTTCCACATAATGAAATGGACCCGGTGGCACAGCTCAGCTAAGCGCCATCTGACACCAAACTAAGCAAAGCTTGTACTATGGCAGTCAGATAACTGATAGAATACTTAAATATCATTAAATTTTAAACTTTACCATCTTATCATTGTGGATAAAAATATTAAAAAACAATTTGTTTACAGATAATATTCGGAGCCGGTGTTTATACTGGGGTATACATAGCGCAAAATTACCAGGTATTATAGCCAATGCTTTGTCACTGAATAGTTTTAAAACAAATAACATTGATCACTTTCATATTTTTGTATTACTACATGCAAAGGAGGCCACATCAACATCAATCTAATTTTGGTCATCCTTGATAATTACTCACTTGATTTGTAGTTTCAGAATAGTTCCTGGTTCAAAACATGTTGGTGTGTAACGGCCTCTTTTGTTCAGTATACTTATATTGTCGGAATAATATTGCTCATTTTTAAACAGGATGGCGTTGCAGCAGTTTGTAATTCGACAAGGAAGCATTGCGACAAGGCATTGAGTGATAAAAGTAATGATAATAATAAAAAGAAATGGTTTGTTCATGTATCTCTATGTAGCATATCAATTTTAAAATTACATTGAGCCGTTATTTGAACCAGGAACTTATTATAAATTCTTCAACTGAATAATAATACTAACACTACTTGGCAAGTACTGACACCACTCTTTTTGGTTTCAGATAGACAAAGTAGAAAATCCTACAGAGCTATTTGCAAAGGCACGAGACTTCATTTCAGAGAAAATAGATATTGGGGATGCCAAAAAAGGTGATGACAGCAAGAAATGCAAGTGAAATTTGTAAAACACAGAAATATTTTACTGTAAATATTATTTATTAGTACTATACAATGATAATTTAAATATAATTTAGTCATTTTTAAAACCATTGTTTTTAATGACTAGGCTATTCTATATCATAGACAACCCTCCTCCAATATGTTCAACTCTTGTAGTAGGTTCTTCAAAAGCTAACCAGTCACTGGAATGTGTAGGCAACAAGCCCATACTCTGGCACTTGTAAAGAGCTAACATAATATTCACTATGTTCCCAATGAAGTATACAAATTTTTGACCCACTGCTTGAGTCCCTTCTACCATTTTGAAGGTACTTTGTGTAGTGAATAAAGCTTTTACAGGACGAACAATTAACATACCGACCATCATAATAGGGAATATAGAAATAGAATTGCCAGCCATATACATGATAAACAAGTTCATTGGTACTTGTTTGAGAGGACCAAGAGCGACATCCCATAGTTTTTTTATTAGTAGTAAATTGGAGTCTGTATCTTTCGACGTTTCAGTGTAGCTCGCATTGTTAGATAGGCTGTAACCTGGAGGCGATGGCAATTCCGTAGTTATTGCTCGATTCCTGCAAATAATAATAATAATTGTAAATTTAAACTGTAATACAACGAGCACATTTCGTTGCTTGATTTTTATATCGATTTCATCCTGTTGAGGTACTTACTTCTGGTTGAAGTCCATGGACCATTTGAATTTCTTGTTTTGTTTTATTTGAGACATAATGATTTTGTAGTATAAAGTAGCTCTGTTTTATTACCGTCCCTATCCAAAATTTGAAACACTAGATACTTACTTCAACACTACGTATTACTCGGTATTACACTAGAAATTTTTTTTTTTTTTTTTTAATAATTTGCCCTTTCGGGCAGGCTAAAGCTATAGAGCCATACCGCCTTGTCTTAAGTGTTATTTCTGCTGTATCTTAGCTATAGTTATCGTCAAAGTCGTCTTTGTCAAGTCCAGTTCGTGTCAGTTAATTCCAGTCATGCTTTAGTAAAGTAGTGGCAACTTTACTACAAAGCTTCGATGGAGTTTTGGAAGCAACACGAAAACTCATGTTTCACCACATTATATCATTTTCCCACAATCGCGCTTGTAATTCGGCACTTTATGAATAAAACACCACCATTTTTATGCATAAACACTCGACAAAACACTAGTTTTGGAAAAAAATACAACGGAGCGACACGACTCTTTCCGCGTTCCCGCCAAAACTCCTTACACTAGAAAATAGACATCACAATTTAGAATGGTTTTTTTTAATTTGCCCTATCGGGCAGGCTAAAGCTATAAAGCCATACTGCCTCGTCTTCGGTTTTTGCGATAAATCATGTCTTACATCTATAGTTACAGTCAAAGTCTAGTATTGGTCGAGTCTAGTCCATTTCAGTCAAGTCCAGTCATACTTTAGTAAAGTAGCGGCGACTTTAATTTAAACTTCGATAGAGTTGTGGAAGCAACACGAAAAATCATGTTTCACCACATTATATCATTTTTCCACACTCCGGCTTGTAATTCGGCACTTTATGAATAAAACACCACAATTTTTAAAGGTTTTTACTCTGTTTGTACTCGACAAAACACTAGTTATTATAAAAATACAATGGGGTGACACTCTTTCCGCGTTCCCGCCAAAACTCCCAATTTTTCACAACTTTTTCTTCTTTGTTTTTGGCGTCGCACTTTATGTATTTACTAAGGTCAAGTGTTTCAGTATTTTCTTCTCAGACAAATAATCAGGATCCAAGGGTCCAAGATTTTCCTACTAGTAAAGTAGTAATAACTTTACCGCTTGTAATAAACTTCGATGACATTTTGGAAGCAAAGAATATTCAAGGAATTTGAGAGCAACATAAAAAGACGTGTTAATTGGGCACTTTATAAATTAACGTTACTAAAGCATGACTGGACTTGACTGACACGGATTGTACTTGACCAAGACTGGACTTTGACTATAACTACAGCTACAAGGACACTTATTTAACTTTTGAAACTTGAAAAAATTTAAAAACTTGACACTGACAACTGATCAAAACGCGACACCAAAACCAAAGAAAAAAAAGGGGCACACGGAGACTACTTATATACTATCAGTGTATTTAGATATTTTCAAATATTACAATAACTTACAATTAACTGTGACTTTGCATGCTCTTAAAAATAATTTATTTACGTTTCACAAATAAATTACAAACAGAAAAATAATGTTGTATGGTTAATAATTTAGTCTCAGATAAAAAATTTAGTACATAAGTATAATTATGTACAGAATTATTCTTATTCTGGTTACCATTGCTCCGGTGGATCTGATTACCCCTTACTCTTGAGAAATGGGACCAAATTTTACTCGTTTAAAAATGAGTGTAATTATTTTTGTTTGTATTTTTTATAGTTCTATTTTAATAGGATAACCTGATTAATTACACTTTAATAAAACCCCAAAACAAAATTAAAAGTTACGATCTGTAAAAAGTGGCCCAATTCCTCGCTCCTCTAATATCCACCACACTACCACAGAGTATTTAAAACACGCCTACTAGTACCCTAGACCCTATATAATTATAATGTCCTCTGTGCCTACTAGTCCTATAGAGGTCAGTATAAGAACAACATTGAAAAAATTATGTTAACATTCGAACGAAAGAGCACTCATTCGGCTTACAATTAACAAAACGCCATTATTTTTAGACATACAAATGTTGAGAAATTTGGATTTTCTGCCATGTCCTAAGGTAAATTAGGCTGGAAATTTGTAGTGTAAGTAAGAACAAAAACGAGTATTAATACAACATATTTTTATTTTATTACATGTAATGTTTAATAATAAGTAAATATTTACAAAAGGTGACATTATAAAAACACTGAAGCACATATATTTATATGTATAAGATTGACCTAGGGACTTTGGGCAACATGCTTGAAGGTTAAGCTTAGGTTTTTAGCATTTTGTTTTTTTCCAAAGTTTATATTGTTTTGACAGATGTCCACACAGCTTGATTTAAAATTTTATAGGCAAGAAAAAATTTAAAAAAATATTTTCAAATATAATAAGGAGCTTTGTTTAAACAAAGCTCCTTATTAAAAGAAAAAAAGTTAAAAATAAAAAGTCAATAATAATTTTATTAAAGTTAGAGATTTCAGAGGGTCCAAGTTTCTACACCTAATTACTACTTGGTAGGTACATTGTACATGGTAGGTACCTACTAGTATATCGAGTTAAAAGTTTTGGCTGTACTAAGCAGAAAAGTGTAGATCATTATGATGTGAAACAATAATAATTAAATTATGAAAAATATCTTGCCCATATTGTTTGGGGTGAACGAACTTTTTCTATAGAACGGCTCATTTTTACATGATTTTAGAGTAACCTATATCTTTAGTACCTAAAAGCTGTACATAATGATTAGTACTACCTACAAACCCCTCCTTTAAGGTTATTAGACCCTATTAGGCTTATGCTTGGGGTTATTATCCCTATAGTTGTATTTTATAGTAGTACCAACTACCTAATCTACTAGTAGGTATAGACGTATATTAATAGACACAGATACTGATATCTATATTTTTTTTACATACCTAGGCCACTGAATAAGGTCCTTTGTCCGTTTTGAGGATTTTGATGATTACACATCCTGTGTATTTACCAGTACCTAACAGATAACTAACACTTGTGCATATGAAACCTAACTTGTAAGGTTTATACATGCTGATTTCGACCACATAAAATGTTCAAAACATTTTTCTTTATAAGTAGGTACCTAAGGAAACTAAGCAACTCGTGCCAAGCCATTATCGGAGATGAGCGGACCTCTCGTGACCGATACTTCGTTTTTCGCAGACTCCTTTAGTTTTTCTCTTGTAATTATATTTTCAGCGCAGAAGGTTGCTATCCTGTGACAAGCTTCTCTCAGAATATCTTCTGGCACAGTTAAAACTATGCGCATGAAGTTGGGGAATGCGAAACACTGTAAAAACAATATCTAATTAAAGAATCTAAAGTAATGTTCTTTGCTGATAAACCATTCACACTGGAGTTGTGTAGCGATGATAGCTCAGTGGTTAGCGCGGTAGGTTCGCATGCCGTAGGGCGTGGGTTCAAACCCCAACAATGAGCTTGAACTACCGGTGAAGGAAAAACATCGTGAGGAAACCATAGCATAGTGGTAGGGTACTTTCTAATACTCTGCTGGCGTAGCTAGCCAGTCAAGTATTAGTAACCCTGAAGTTGAAAATCTGCCGCCAAGCATCTTACGGTGTGTTCCGGCAGCCTCACTTGAGAGCCATTTCCCTTCCAGGCTAGGTGGTGAGCTTTACCATCTTCGACCACACCTTCACTTAACATCAGGTGAGCTGTGGTCAAACACCTAGCCTGTCAACCATTAAAAAAAAAGTTGATCATGGTCAAACGTAATTTATCGCAAATCAACTTTAGGAAAACCGATAAGGGCACAAAATATCCGATCAGACCTATTTTTTTTCACCTAGATTGAGTTGTTAAGTACCTACCTAAAGTAATCTAAGTACACTCACCTGTCCTGGTAAACAGAAGACTGATTGTTCTGAAACCATGCGTTCCACAAACTGCAACTCACTCTTGAATTTGGGGAACATTGCCATCTTTATTTCGATCATCATGTACATAGCTCCTTGCGGCATTATCGGACGTAAACCGGGGACTCGACGCAACTCCTCGTAAGCCAGTTTTGCTTGGTTCTGTAAAAAAAAATATTTTTAGTTATAAACGCTTTGAAATTTTGTTAAAATGTATGCACATGAATTATAAAACATATAAATTAAAATTAATATTTTTTGCATTAGCTTTTAGTAAACTTGATAATGTTTTTTTTACATTTATTGATAAATCCAAGGTTGAGTATCAGTTGTTAATCACAGTTTTGCCGCTAGGACTTGCCATATTGCAGGCATAAGAATGCTTTGGACACTATACAGTATATATACAGTGCAAGTCAAATTGATAATGTCAGTAATAAACAATAAAAATTAAATTTATTGTTATAAAAAAATTATGTATATTTAGTTGATTACTATTATACAGGGCTACATGTTATACAGTAGGTACACGCTGTTTAGGCACAACAACAATCGCGAAAAAAATCAGCTGCGCTAAACATTTGGTTCAGAGACTTCAAACTTTTTCTATACCTAAAATAACTAGTTTTCATGAAGTGAAGACTTCTTTAGCTACGTTGAGCGATTTTCGGTAGGAGCAAAACTTATGGGTTCACGTCACCGACATAATAATGTGACGTGTTTTAAGTTTTCATTTCTGTCAGCAGTCCCATTGACTGGGTCTTTTTAGAGCAGGTATATTTACACCCTTTCGGTTTATTTTTGTGATACCTAGACGGTACACAATCTTCGATGCTAGAACAGGATTCCAACTTGACTGAGTTCTGAAATGCAGTGCAACCCCCGTATTCTGATCTTCTTATTGTAATTTCCAGAAATTAGCGCGTTCAAACAAACAAACTCTTCCGCTTTATTATGTTACATAGTATGGATATCAATTTACTCACCTCAATAAAAAGGACGACCTCATCAAAAAAAGTTTGCGGCGTATTTTTCAATATCGTAGGTAAAGCCCTCTGTATCAATGTACACGGCCCCAGAATTCGAGTCGACAGATTGGCAAGCCCCTTGCGAACTTCCTTTCCCAAAACATTATTTCTGTCATGCATTACGATCCAGCCCATGCGCCATCCGGGAACTAGAAACCTCTTGGTCAGTCCCCCGCAAGACAGAATAGGAACATCTTTGGACAGCGAGGATAGAGCTGCGTACTCGTTACCAGAGAAAACAAAATGTTCGTATATTTCATCTGCTATGATCGGTAGATGGTTTCTACTTGCTACGTCGAGAATCTCGTACAGATGCTCCTTGTTGTAAACTGAACCGCATGGGTTTGACGGGTTGATAACCACTATCGCTGCAGTATCATCGTCGATCTGATTCTCCAAGTCTTCAATATCCACTTTCCATTGTTGGTCTGGCTGTAACGATAGCGAAGGCATTTTACATATCTACATATACCTATGTACCTACATCAATAGGAAACCTTTATTGAAGTATATACGCAGTTATCTATAAGAGAAACTAGAATGTATCAATATAAGTCAATGAGCAAATATGCAAATTATATTCGTAATAAACTGGAACTTGTTATGGTTCTAGAAACTTGTTGCTGCCGCATATACTTAAACATATACCTACAACGGTTCGGCATACCTATAGCCACCCCTGTTTATTGAAATGTTCATGCTAGGCCTTCATTGAACTGTGGATTTCCTGCAGTAGGCAGACCTTTCAAAGGTCTTTGTGACAACTAGACAGTTTCAATGTCGTAAAATAACTTTGTACTTAAGTAAGTAGGTTAATAAATTTAACCATGGCACACTATTGTCACGCCACGCCTTTTCTATCGAGAATGCAAGTCAGGATCGCAAATTTTAGTTTGTGTAAAACACAGCGTGCTTTTGAAGGTTAAAAAAAATCTAAATTGCGTATTTGCTATTTGTGCACGAAAATGGTTCACGATTCAGGATCATACATAGCTCAGACGCCTGAGACGTGATTGAGAGACGATATAGGTACGTAGAGCACGTGGCAGTAGCTGAAAGCGGAAAGCCGAATTCGAGCTGAGCGACAGGTTTAGGAAGAGGCCTATATCTAGAAATGGCCTATGATAGGTTGATCCCGATTAATGAACGAAACATCCTTAAAAAATTATCTAATTAAAGATAAAATCGCTGAGCGTTACCCTTAATAATTGAATTATAATATATATAATGTCGTTGCTGTATTGAAATAACGTTTTATTTAGCAGATTTTGCGAACAGTCTTGAACAAACAAAGAATCGGGTAATGTACACTAGAAGTACTTACTATATGAAAAACTCACCAGTAAATTATAATATTTTATAACTATGCCAAGTCCGTCAGCCAAAGTTTTGTAAATCATGAACCCTGGACGCGGCACGAGAATGTTCTGGCCAGAGTCCGCGAGCACCGTTATGGCCAGCTCTATGGCATGGGAACAGCCACTGCATAGGGTCACATCTTCTTCGGAGACTTCGCCCTGGTGAGCGGAGTACTCCGCCACCGCTTGCCGTGCTTCCAGATGTCCTTTAGCAGGACCATAACTTCGGCTCTTACACCACTCAATACTTTCGCGAACTGCTTGCAACACCTGCTCGGGCGGGTTCAAATTTCCAAAAGTGGTAGGGTCACCTGAAAATTTAATGAAGTAAAAATAAAAAATTTTAACAATAAGTTAACATCATTACATTTATCGTGACACCTTTACAAGGTTCTTACCTATTTACTCTTTAAGTAATGAGCGCCAAAGCAGCGATGCCCCAGACTTTGTTTTGTAATTCAAAAAAACTCTGTTCTGTGTATTGATATTGATGCGATGGTCATGACCATGCGTTGCCTCTTACTATCAGGAGAGAGTATCGTTCGTCTGATTTATTTTTTACAATTAAAAAAAGGCACTCCTGAACAGAATGTCGTCACTACGGCAGTATTCTACCGCCAAGCAGTAAGTAATGCATAAACATAGCTAAACTAAAGTGTTCCAGCTAGAAAGACACTGCAACTAACGAAATTATTGGTCCATTGAGAGAGACTAACCATCGAAGGTATCAAAATAATTTGCAGCTGAAGAAGCGACGCTCTAAACTAGTTTTGTTACTCAAAATTCTGGGCACCTAAGTAACAATGCAATGGACGGCGTTATTTCTTACCATCAGAAGAACGTTTCGTTTCGTCACACAACATGTACAAAAAAAAACTAATATTAGCCTCTCTGTCTGCATATGTCTAGAATTTAGATTGTTTTCACAGAAATGCTATTTACGAATAGTTTGTATCTCACCTAGGTTGTCATCCTGACTACAGGTCATCTGAAGTTAAGTGACTATGTGGTTGAAGATGGTATATATGGCCAGGTATGGGAGTGAGGCTCCCAGAATACCACAACCAGCGTTAGGTATTTGGTATAGGCAGCCGAGTACTACAATGTACTCTACCATCTACTATGGTTTCCTCAAGATGTGTGTCTTTACCGGCAGATGAAGCCCAACAATAATGTTGGAATTTAAACTCACGCCCTTCACCGTGTGATCTGAGCGTGCTAACCACCACTGTCATAGCTACAAAACGAATATGTCAGGTTTTGGTGATATGCCTAAAATATCTGGAAAATTAGTATGATTCAAGCACGTTGGAGCTGATTGCCTTTGTATTCTATTGTTCTGTGTGTTGTAGATTTTCTACAACTTTTTACTTTACCTTTGACCTATTTCTTACTTAGAAACGAATTTATAAATATCTTATCTACACAAGTTGCGAAAACATTGTGAAATCGAAAATCCTGTTGACCTTCATTCAAGAATTAGATAACTGGGCTAACCGGCTTCTAAATTTCATCGTCACATTAGCACCACTCACACCCCTGCACAAAAAACGTGATGTGCTTAAAATACCGCTAAATGGAGTACCTAGTTTACCTGTATCTATTAATTCTCGAAAAGATCTCGATTGAGTTGCTTTTACAATTTTATTCGGGTTGCTAAGTGTGTACTTATTGGTAGTACTTATTAGAGACGTATGATACACAAAGGGTAGGTAGACATAGATAGGTAGTTGCTTTTTTTATATGATCTATGTAATTGTACGTGTAGGTATCGTTCAATATTGTATATAAAATAAAATCTATGGATAATGAGCCTATCATCAAAATAAATGCGGATTATGAATGTTAACAATACAATATTTAATTTTGAAATTAACCCCTTTATGACGCGAGCCGTGATGAAAGTCGTTTCACTGACGAAAAATAGGCAAACCTTTTCATATCCTGACAGTATATTTTTCAAAGCGAATTTTTTTCGCATGTTGAAAAATAATAAATTACCTGCGCATGATAGAACGCGACGTGGCATTGTAAATCGCGCAGTAACTATGAAGTTTTGTTTAACACACAGAGACAGTTATATTTTTCCGTAAGAGTTCTTGTGCATGTAGGTACTATTGTATTCTGTGGGTCTGGCAAAATAGCTTTAAATGACGACGAAAACAAAAAATCTAAAGACCTAGCTCGAGACAGACTCTCGCGCCGAAGTTTTCAAGCCACTACCTAAGATTATAATTAAGTAACTATAAATATAACGTCAATAGATTATTTTGTGTTTTTTTAATGTAAGAACGAAGCGCGGTCTCTCCTAATACAGTTTGATCAAACTTAACAGTAGAGACCAAACCCAAGTAAATTGAAAAAATCCCTGAATAAAGATATTTCGTGTAACGCGGCGCAGAAAATGGATGCAGATTCCCTGATCCTGAAATTTCGATTCACATAATAATATAGGAACTACATTGTGTGCACGTAATTAGTACGTAAGATATGCTTAAACTGTAGAACAAAGTTTGTTTTTTTTTACGTAATAAAAAATAAGTATTATTATTATTTCATTTACATTTTTTTCGCCTTGAAACAAAGGTTCATCAGAATATTTTCAATTAGAATCTATATTGTATGAATGCCAGAATCAGAAAATATTAAATTAAAAGTACCTAAGTAAATAGTATTTACTTTGGCGTATTTTTAGATATTTACAAGAGCACATTACACGCATTTCACTCTTTAAAAAAAATTCGCTTCCTACCAAAATTCTAAAAAAAAACTATTCACATCAAAGCTATTATAATTTTAATTAATTTGCGATTATTTTTATTCCATGTATTTATTAGTACGATTAATTACTTCTTTTTCCTTCAACTCCACAGACACTGGGGTCCGTGACCTTTGTCAATTTAAAACATTTTTTTAACTTTAAATAAACATAAAGTATACGCAATGGAGGTAAAGTGATCTATAAGTAGTTTTGATTTATTACTTTCAACGTTTGAACCGAAACGCAAACTTGTCAAATTACCATAACTTTACTCCGTTAAATTTGACCCCATATGATCTGTCAACATGTCTGTGACAATGGTTAAATGCTGTAGTAGGTACTTATAAAACGGGCAAGTAGTTTAAATCTCGTATGTAACAAAAAATAAGAGAGCAAAATTGCAATCTGTTATATTGCAAGGGTAAATGTGAGTAAATACTATAATATAATAGTTACAAACTGTTCAAAGTATAATGGCTGGTTAAACCCCGTACATTTAAGAAAGAATGTGAATTCAATATACTAAAATATATAATTATTTTGATTGTCATTCAGTGTTGTCTTAATATCCTTACCGACAGAGAGTGCAATCAGCTGCTTGTTCGGATTGGGTTCCACCTGCAGATTCTCGACGATGTCCCGTATCAAGTTATGGGTATTGCGAGCCAAAGTTGAAGCACGGACATCCCATGTCTGCTTGGCTTGTGACCGGCGCGACATCGGCACAAAACTTGCGAAATGTTGGAAGCTGCGGCGACACTTAAACTTGAAATGAGAATATTGCTCGTATTTCGATTCACCTCAGTTTTGTATCGGAACTGTGGCGTTTGACAGGCTCGAGTGTCCAACTCGTGGAACTGGTTTCAAAATGTAGATGAGATGACGGCAATAGAACCAGCTTGTTTATATATATTCCATACAAATACGCCACACTTATTATATAGATTTCTACATCTGGAATAATCCGAATTAATAGCAAAACGGATCATAGCCGTGTAACAGCCGCTAACTAAGACCTAAGACTAAGGTAAATCGAGCGCACTAAACACTGCCCTCGTAAATAGTTAACTTCGTTTTACCATTCGAATGTTTTTTGTGGAAAATTTGTTCAACAGAGTTGTTTACGTCGTCGCCTTGTCATTTTATTTATGCAATACGATGCAACACAAATAAAATACTGGAAAACAGTTTCTGGCTGCGTAGAAACCTGTTACATACTTATTTGCTTTTCTATGTCGATACATTTATAATGTGCTTATGCGTCGTAGAATTATTGGCAGATATGTATTTGGGGGAAAAAAAATTGTTGTAACTTATAACTAGGTATACCTACCTAGCAAAATATTACCTTATCACACAGGGTTAAAACGAAAAGAAGTTACTGTAATGGGCACACCTCTGAAAACAGCTGTTCTTAAAAAAAAAAGGAGATCTCATTTTTTTCAGAACAGCTGTTTTTTCCAGAAAAAGCAGCTATTCTATAGAGCTTAGTATACTAGGTCTAGGCTCTGTTAGCTATTTTTATATTAAGGAACAGCTGTTTTGTTCTCGCAATTTCAGAGTTATAGCCGTAGTTGATCAACAATGAACATCCCGAAATTTGTCTTCAATTTCTTCATTCAAGAGAGAGGCCACCAATTGTTGCACCAAAATATTTTCGTTTATTTTGTTCAATTGTGATGATATACAATCTTTTGTGTGAACAATAAGTAGGCGCCCACTTGTCTAAAGAACATTATAAAAAACACTATATATTAATATTTTTTTAAAATGGTTACAAAACTTCTTGAAAAAACTCCAAACCCCAAGTATTTTGGTTTTGCTTACTTAAGTCATTTTTTTACATATTTATGTAAAGAACTCATAAGAGGGTAAATCGCTGCAGCACCATGTTTCATGGATGTTTACATGTAAAAAATTAAAAACAACAAAAATACATAATGAACGATAAAACCAGCAATACCTACCACTGATGGCTACAGTAACGAAGTACCTACAGAGAACCTATAACTAACTGTATACAATTATTTTACAATAAATGAGTTAAAACGTTTATATACTCACTCTAAATTTTATTATCTACCTTGCGCGTCTTTAATTTTGCAATTAAATTTATTTCAACATCAGCCAATCAACTCAACCCGATAACCCACTTTTTTAAAATTAACAAAGTAGGTACTTTATAATTAACACTTTATTTTAAATTAAAAAAAATACAGAGTTCAAATACATATATATAACTACAAGGCTACGTACAAGATGCAGATTTGATTTTTAAACAATAATTGATTAATTATTTATTATTAGTATAAATAATTGACTTATTAATTTCCATCATTCCAATTTCCATCTTTTCTTGTTTTTTAAATTTTTGACATTAAATATTTACAAAACATATATAATATAAAAAACTTAAACACTAGGGTGCTGCCGGCAACGGGGCAGGGCTTAAGCTGCCGGTGGTTAGGGCTGCAGAGTGAGGAACCTCCTCACAATGCGCGCCGTGTCAAAAATCGCTGCCTTTTGAAGCTGACCCTTGACCCAACCGTCTAGCGAAAGTCTTATTAATTTTATTATTAGGTCATTTATTATAATATGTTCAGGTGATGAGTATGTCAATGTCATCACACAATCCAAAAAATAATAAAACAAAACTCTCTCAGCTCAACTTCACTTAGCTCACGAGATAATTTCCATGTGGGATCTTGAGTCAACAATCATTGTCCCTATAGTGTCACGGTGAACGGTCTTATAGCCAAAAGTCTTCCCAACGAACACCCATTCTAGGCGATTAGGTCAAGAGTCAGACCCAAAAGGCAGTGATTCTCGACACGACTCGCATTGTGAGGATGTTCCTCACTCTACAGCTCTAACCACCGGCAGCTTGAGCCCTGCCCCGCTGCCAATGGCACTCTAGGTTTAGGTTTTTTATAATTATCGTATATTTCTGTAGATAAAAACATAATTTTAGCATTAGAAAATAAAGAACTCGAACAAAACTTACAATGATTTTGAAACGAAGGTCTTGTAATACCTATAATAGTTATTACAAGACCTCGTTCCTAATAATTTTATTAATATCTTGAATGTTTAAGGTACCATATATACCATATTAAATTATTTTTAAAATTGCAATCCTGTTCAACCGCATCAGTTTCCGATCTGAGCTACAAGCGAAAATTGTAGAGTTATAGTCGGTTAAATTGCTTTCTTGGTGTCTAGGTATAAGTGCTGCTTGCAGAAAGCAACCATCCTGGTGCAGGCTTCCAGCAAGACTTCCTCAGGCACCGTCAGAACCACGCGCATATATCCAGGGTAATTAAAGCACTAGAACAATAAAAATCGAATCCTTAGCATAACATAATTTCAAAGCATATTTTTTCTAGGCACAAAGTTAAGACGTTCAAAAGTATAAAATGTTGGAGGATATTTCCAGTAAAAATATCTAAATTATAAAGAAACTCGTATCAAAAACTGTTACCTGATTTAAAAAGTAAGCGAAGAAACAGATAGACAGATTCAGGTACGAAGTATCAGGACGCAAAGGGAATTTCTTGTCAAAAATTTCTTCCGCAGGGATTAGAAGATTTTTGGATTCTTTGCTGTACTAGCATACTATAGCTATACTACTTTGCTTACTTTTTGCCATAAATAGGCGTAAGTAGTAGGAAGGTACTTTTTTATCTTTTTACACAAGAAAACATCGATGCTCATAACTTTTGTAACCATAAAATAGTTTTTCACGATATTTTCATTCGCATAATTTGTAAACTTTTAGCAAATTAAATTTTTCATAAATATATCTACACATCTCACGCCATCTAAGTAATGGATTAGAGTCATGTGGGTCAAGTGTGCGCATTTAAACTTTGATGCTTCAAAAACTCGAATATTATTAGTAGAATGAAACAAAACTGTGTTAATTAGTAAGAGTGTTTATTTGTTATCAACTTAGACACAACAATAGTATTATCAGTAGCTTATATTTTAAGAAACTATAGAAAACAAAAACCCTTTCATATGCGCACTTTTACCCCAGTATCGGGGTATGTGTACGCAGCACTGTGGGTAAGTGTACGCAACAAAAAAAAAATATTTTAGAACATAAACAAAAATTATAATTATAAAATTTTTCATCATAGTTACTTACCTCAAGCCACGCCATATTCCGCAGTGTCTGAAGACTCGCCTCTTTAATCAGTGCGTCCTGCCCACCATGACATATGGTGCCGAGACGTGGACGCTCACACATGAGGCTGTGCACAAAATTAGAGTCGCACAGAGAGCCATGGAGAGGTCCATACTCGGCATTAAACTCCAAGACCGAGTTCGTAATACCGATATCCGGCGACGAACGAAAGCTCGAGACGTCGGTATCGCAATTATGAACCTCAAGTGGAGCTGGGCAGGACACGTTGCTAGGCGAAGTGATGACAGGTGGAGTAAGGTTGCAACAGAGTGATGGCCTAGGCAAGGGAAGCGGAACGTCGGTCATCCAGCCGCAAGATGGGTCGACGATATCGTCACCGTCGCGGGTCGAACCTGGACCAGATTGGCACAGGACCGAAGCAGATGGCATGCAAAGAGAGAGGCCTATACCCAGCAGTGGGATAAAGAAGGCTGTGGATGATGATGATGATGATGATGATGAGTTACTTAAAGTAATCAACAAAATCGTTTTAAATCAAAATATGAGATCAACTTGAACAGACCCGGGAGCTCCAAATCAAGGCGGCGTATGGGAGCGAATGATTCGTACAGTGAAGACAGCTATACACAGCGTACTACAAGAGCGAGCGCCTAAAGAAGAGGTCCTGAACACGGTGATGGTGGAAATTGAATATACGGTGAATTCACGACCGTTACTACACGTACCAGTACACCCGGACGACCTGGAAGCGCTTACACCGAATCATTTTTTACTCGGAACGGCGGACGGAGTACCATACGTCGGCGAATGCGAGGTAACCGACCGAAGGATTTGGAAGGTGATTTATATTTGTACGCTGAAACAAAACATAGCAACACATGTACAAAGAAATGCAAGCGGGGTAAGTGTGCGTATGCGCACACTTACACGACAGGCTTCTGCGCACACTTAACCCAAACCATAGAAACAGGATTATATGAATATCGTTGATTATTGCGTCATCATAACAACTTAAACACTGGCAAATAACAAACTTGATATTATGTTGCATTCGATAGCAAAAAGCATATTTTCAAACAATTTACATGACTACAAAAGATTACGCGTCAAATGTGACGAAATATCGTAAATATTTTAGCAAAAATCTTCATTTACCTGTCAATCCAAAATGGCGCGCTAGCAGCCGCTGTAATACGAGCGCTTCGCTCGACGTCCCGTGGGGTACTGAAGAGGGGGGTTGCCGTTTCTTAGCGCTATATATTTTTTGAGATATTTAGAATGCGTACACTTAGACGCTGCGCACACTTGACCCACATGACTCTAATGTTAGTAAAATTACCTACCTGTATTTTGTGAAATTTCTGTAGGTACCTACATAATATGTCTGTTTATTAACGATAACCTAGAAAAATACTAAACAGATTTTAATTCAGTTTACACAAATGTGCTTAGAAAATTTCTAGAAAACACATATTATATATATAGAAATTAGTGAATATTATAAAGACAAAAAATACTATCTTAGGACATAAAACCTTTATTAATTATGTTTATCACCGGGACTTAATGACGCACACAATTAATTCTATGTAGATGTATGTGATAAACATAATCGTGTGATAAAATTACACCTCTTGAAAAAGTTTGAAAATAACACCTTTACTTCTTACTAGTTTTTGGCGTTGCACTTTGTGCATTTGCCAATGTCAAGTGTTAGTGAGTTAGTATCATAAGTTCAATGTCCTGTTATGTGACTGCCCTCTTAGCTCATTTGTTAGTTTATTTGCTTCACAAGCTGTAGAGCGTGGGTTCGATTCTCACCCAGGACAAACATAAATGTTTGTTTTGTGTTGGGTGTTATACCTGTACCTATTATATAAGTACCTATGTATTTACAAAAAAAAGTACAAGTATTCTATCAGTTTTGCTTAGTTTGCTAGATAGCGCTGTGTGAAATGTTCTAAGGATATTTATTTATTCAAAATAAGTCACAGTCAAAGTCACACAAAATAAGTTTTGGATGAGTCCAGTCATGCCCTAGTAAAGTAGTGACTTAACTACAAGCTTATGACATATATTGATTATATGACTTAGGTTATTACACAAATAAGGTAGGTAATCCAAATCATTCACTGACGTTATTTATTTATTAAAAAATACAGTGGGACTCCTATCACTGTGCTGGTAGCAATAGCTACAAAAGACGCGCGTATGCATACAAAGAACGCGTGGTCATGTAGGTAGATCCGTAACGCGCAGCTAGTCAACTGCAATGCAGGGTCGCTGTTAAATTCGATCAAAATGATAATATTAATGATATAATCATTGAAATTCTTCAATTGAAATAATGATTACCTACCATTAAAACAGATTAATGATATTGTAATACAAAATTAATCTTATCTAATGATTTGTGCTAAAAATAAACTTACTTGTCCAGGTATGCAAAGGACAGACTGTTCGGCACATAGCTGCTCTATAAATTGGAGTTCGTTTTTGAACTCTGGGAACAGAGACATTTTAATTTCCATCATCATGTACATGGACCCTTGTGGCATTATTGGGAGCAATCCGGGCGCCTTCTGTAACTCTCCGTAGCATAGTTTTGCTTGTCTCTGAAATAAATGTGGCAACGTAAATTATACTGGAATGGAATGGTAGGTACTCTTCGTATCATCAGTATAGTAGAGCTTGCCTAGACGGGCCCTGTATCATAATTTGTTGAGGGGTGCCCTTCTACCCGACTTTTATTTTATAGCTCCACTGGAGTAATCTTACTTTTCGTTCACTCATTATTTTCAACAAACTTGTTAACGAACGAATAATTGTACGAAGTCTAACACTGCTCGCGGAAAAACGATTGCATGGTGGTAGGGTACTTTCTAGTACTCGGCTGGCTAGCTACCACCCTCAAGTTGAAAATCTGCCGCCAAGCATCTAACGGTGTGTTCCGGCAGCCTCACTTGAGAGCCAGTGCCATTCCAGGCTAGGTGTGCTTTACCATCTTCGACCACACCTTCACTTAACATCAGGTGAGCTGTGGTCAAACAACTAGCCTGTCAACCATTAAAAAAAAAAAAAAAAAAAGACGAGACCCATTGTTGCCGCGGCCTATGAAATTGTGGCTAACATTTTACAAATTTTTGTTCGTACAAAACTACGCGTATACCTACATTATGCCCTATAGCCCGGGGGCATCAGATCATGGATATGGCATAGACGGCGGTAGCTACGCCCCTGCGTCTAATTATCTTTGTCCATTCAATGGCTAGGATAATTAACAGTAAAAACTAATTTGTTTAAGGAATGAATCAAATAAAAAAACCCAACTATGAAGTTACATATAGATATTAGTTATTGTTTTCTTACCTCTATAAAAGTCATCATGTCATTAAAATAATGATGTGAATCACATTTGAGAATCCTTGGCAATGCATGCTGTATCAATGTATTAGCGCCAAGAATTCTGCCAGCCATGTTCGTCAGCCCCTTGTGAAATTGCGTTCCGAGAATATTGTCCCTGTCATGGATTATGATCCAGCCTACTCTCCATCCAGGGACCAGGAATCTTTTGGAGAGGCCGCTACACGTTAGTACGGGAACATCTTTCGACAGAGCAGATATAGGGACGAATTCTTGGCCTGAGAAAACGAAATTCTCGTAGATCTCATCTGCTATGATCGGAACACAGTGCTTTGCGGCGATCTCTAATATTTCAGTCAGGTGCTCCTTGCTGTACACCGAGCCGCAAGGGTTAGATGGATTGTTTACTACGATAGCTGCTGTGTTGTCGTCTATTTGGCTCTCCAACGATATCAAATCCACTTTCCAGTTATCCATTGGCTGAAAAGAAAATAAGATCGGTAGTATGTTACATTTTCTCATTAATAATATTGATAAATGTATTGCAATCATGAATTACAGTCAATTTGCGATTTTGACAGCCCTGTTGGTTCATTAGTAGTTTGCTCTAAGAGCTGAAGGGCGTGGGTTCGATTCCCATCCAGGATAAACATATTGTGGAATAAACAAATGTCTGTGTCTGGGTGTTCTGTATTTATTATAAGTATGTATTTGCAAAAAAAAGTATTTAAGTATTCTATCAGTTATCTGACTTCCGTAGTATAAGCTTTGCTTAGTTTGGGGTCAGATGGCGCTGTGTGAAAAATCTTACGGTATTTATTTATTCAAGCATTTTTTAATACTAGAATGAGTGCATTACTTCTAGATTGACGTGCTACAATCTTCACCACTCTGTCGCTTACAATCAAGTGAGATAATGGCCAAACGTGTCTACTTCTCTATATCTAGTAATAAAGGTACCTAATGACATTACTAACCAACAAGTCATAATATTTTATTTGGACACCAAGTCCTTCTCCCAGAGTTTGGTGTAATGAATACCCAGGCCTAGGCACTATGATGTTCTGGCCCACTTCAACTAGCGTGCCTTGAACAATTTCGATAGCATGCGCGCAACCACTGCAGATAATGACGTCATCTGGCGATATATCTCCTTGCAGCTTACTGTATTCCGCTATAGCCTTTCGAGCTTCATAGTGACCAACCAGCGAAGCGTAACTTCGACTTGAATTCTGAGCTAAACTTTCGCGTATGGCGTCAAGGACTTCAGTCGGGGGTGTCAGATTGCCAAAGTGTGTGGGATCTCCTGAAAGCGGAAATACGAATTTGTGTGGGCTGTGGCATGAAAATAAAATTAATATGTAGCCATCGTTGAGACTGATTTTTGATTTATAACAAAGAATACTTGGCCTAGTCCATACAAGAATTTTATTAGTTATTATTTGTATGTATATTGAAGAAATATTTTAAGATGTTAAAGATTTAGGTAGGTAATTAAGTGCTCAAAATTATTTTTGATTGAAATGGAGTGAAAATGCCCTGCCCCGCTCCCACAGAGTGATATTTATAAAATGACTGTGTATTATTTGTTTACGCAACATTAAAGTGACGTCATGTCTAGTAGGTATATTTTGTTATATTTGACATTGAGGTAGCTTGTAGTGCGCTCTTTGTCCGCCATAACATTAAAATACATGTAAATTCCTTGTTCATAAACAGATTTAAATTATTGATTAGTTAATTATTAGTACCTACTGATAAAATCTCTTTGTTTACCATTAAATAGTATGTACTTAGGTATTAAAAAAAAATCGTTGCGTGTCTCTGGTCTTTTCGCGGTATGCACACAAAACAGAAGAGTTTTGGCGGGGACGCGGGAAGAGTCGTGTCGCTCCATTGTATTTTTTTCCAAAACTTGTGTTTTGTCGAGTGTTTATGCATAAAAATGGTTGTGTTTTATTCATAAAGTGCCGAATTACAGGCGCGAATGTGGGAAAATGATACAATGTGGTGAAACATGAGTTTTCGTGCTGCTTCCAAAACTCCATCGAAGCTTTATAGTAAAGTCGCCACTACTTTACTAAAGCATGACTGGACTTAACTGACACAGGCTGGACTTGACTAAGACTGGACTTTGATGATAACTATAGCTAAGAGACAGCAGAAATAACACTTAAGACAAAGGCAGTATGGCTTTACAGCTTTAGCCTGCCCGAAGGGGCAAATTAACAATTTAAAAAAAAATGCACACAAAACAGGCAGTATGGCTTTACAGGTTTAGCCTGCCCGATGGGGCAAACTAATAAAAATAAAAATAAAAATAAATGCACACAAAACTGATAAATAATAGCATACTTTGCCTCTCCCTCTATTGCGTATAGTTTTAAGTTTTTAAGTTTATTTAAAGTTATAAAAGGCTAGCGGACGCCTCGCAGTTTCACCCGCGTAGTTCCCGTTCGCGTGGGAATACAGGGAGAAGCCTATGCTACCCGGAGATAGTGTAGCTAGTGTAGATAGTGTAGCCGTTGAGTGTAGCTTCCCAACGGTGATAGAATTTTTCAAATCGGTCCAGTAGTTTCGGAGCCTATTCAATACAAACAAACAATCAAATCTTTCCTCTTTATAATATTATAGATAGATAGAAAAATCACGGACCCTGGAGTCTATGGAGCTGAAATAAAAAAACAATTTAGATATTTTTTTACGGACGGCTTGAAAACTATAAATACTTATTAAGTTTTTATATACCTAAGTAAAGAAATTAAATGTTTTGTAATCAAGCCGTCAAAATAAATTACACCCGTGTGAGGACAGGGGGTCGCTAATTAAGGATAATAAGATATCTTGTCTATTAAACGATTGCTGTGATTTTATTATCTATTATAATTATATGAAGACGACAACAAGTATATTGAGCGGCAGTTATCATAATTATTGATAAATGTACTTGTACATTACCTACCTATATATGATTAAAAATGAATGTACGAGTATGTTTTTTCATATAAACGTAATGAAACGAACGAGACGCTCTCCTCATGGTAACAGATGTCCGCCTGCCCATGACCATTGTAGCGATACATAGAACTTTGAGTGACAAAAAAGTCTAGGGCATCGCTGCTTTGGCGCTCATTACTTTGCGACATTATATGGTTGGTCTCAACAGCCCTGTAATTTCGCTAGCTGCAGTAGACATCCCTTCAAACCAGAACACATTAATATTTGTACCTACTCTACTGCTTGGCGGCACATTATCTAGTACTGCGGTGATACCAACCTAGACGACCTCCTTCTAAGGAGATCTACCACCAAGTACATTTTCATTTTGACTTAGAGTCGCCTTTAGCGGAGCAAAAATATGGCAGTTACGTAGCTACACGTCGACGACGTAGTGTTTTTTTTAAAGATTTATTTATAAGTAGGTAAATAAAGAGTTTATACAAAATAATTATCATTATTTTATATTTGCAATCAAACTGTTGCGTAAACTAAAAACGAAAACAACAACCTACCATTAAATAATGTCTTGTGCATAAACCTTTAGTAGGTACCTATGAACGGGCGCTTAGCCATCCACCTCGGCGAATGACTAGCCGCCTGTTGAAGTTTGAATAGTAAGCCGTCTCAAACCCTTTACTAGCTTCGGATGACGCCTGGCTATTCCGTCCGAGCAACCGCGGAACTCACTTGGAGCGATCCGACGGCTGTCCGGCCCTATCGGGGGAACCTACGCTGTGCACCTATGTTCCCTACCGCCCTAACCCTACTTCCCTACTTCCCTAGCGACCCTAACCTACCGTATACAGTAAACATATACTTAGATAGATAGGTACAGGATACCTGGTGCCGTGAGACCTATCGGCAACAGGCGGAAGGGGAAGGAATACAGGAGGAGGTACGATGTTCCACTGTCGTGACGCAGGCTCACGCCACGGTCACAGAAGGTGACGGTGCTAATAGTCTTGCCACAGTGGAGGGATGAGATAGGTACACCCGCCCGCCCAGCGGACACTTGCCGGGCACGGCGCACTTCTCGCGCCGGTGTGGTCGGCCTGGAACGGCTCCGTTATATACTACACTTATTGCTATGTGGAGCCCTAGATTGCACCATATTGCTGATCGTCCAGTTTAAGTCGGCCGCGGGCGTCGACCGCTTCATGTAGGACGCTGACTCCGTGATTTGGCTGTCGCTATATCCAGTATGGACATTCTGCGGCCTCTCAGGAGTCGCTATGTCCAGTATGGACAACCTACTTATATACTTTAATTGATATGTCTTGATGTAAAATGAACACAGGTAAAACGTATTTTTAATATTGTTTTCGGTTAAGATTATTGTTAGATTTTTTAATACTAAGAAATTGTTGTATTGTAATCGTCTTACAAGCAGAATGGTCCCTTTAGGAATATCATCAAGATTTATTTATTTATTGTCGAAGCATTTTGACTACAGTACCTTTAATTTTCTTCATCATTTAAGGCTGGTACCTACCTAAATGTATGTAGTAATATATATACATATATATGTAAAAAAAATATACAATGATTTACTAATAATAATAAGTAGGTAAGTGAGTTAAGCAGGTTTGAATATTTGTTACTTGAATCGGCATTAAATTTTTTATTAGTTAACTAATAGGTATAATTTACTAGAGCATTTACTATAATTTGCAATTGCCTAGAACCGGTTAAATTTTTTTTTGCTTAACAAAATCCCCCGGAAACTCACACTCCCCTGAAAAAAAATTCGAGCACAGTGTGCTCATGATTAAACTGGGAAAACGTGGTCATAAAAGAGGGACGCAACGCAAAAATTAAAAATAGACATGACAGACATAAAGTTAGCAAACGTCGCAAAAATTACTTAGTATTAAAAAAATTTAGTGAGGTTCATAAAAATGGTTTAATTGAATTTAGGGCATTTTGTCACGTGGCCTATTAGTAGAACTTATATACTTATCTATTGAGTTCCAAAATATCCTGTAAGTAGGTACTTTTTTAGCCCCAATTTTCCCATCTACGATTTTTCTAAGTCGGAGCAAGGCTTTCCTTTCATCCATTATTTAAGTTCAAGAAACCCACCGCTATGCAATTTGACGTCAGCCACCCTTTTCAATTATTGCTCAGGCTCAAACCTCCCCTTCCGATCCAGAACGTGAAGTTTTGTTGGCAAAAAAAGCGACAAATTTTCATTTGACTTTACAAGTCTTCCCAAGCATAGGCACGAACCTCTACGACTCAGTGAATTAAAAAATCATAACTTAATTCAAAGTTTCATACCGACAGAGAGTGGAATGAAAGGCTTCTCCGGATTCGGTTGTATTTTAAGGTTTTCTATAATTTCCCTGATATGGTTGATGGTCTTCCGCGCCAGGTGGGAAGGGCGCACGTTCCATTGACGAGAGGTAGGCTGCGACATGTCTCACTCACTGAAGATACACTACATATAATAAAGTTGTACAACGCCGACGTTACTAAAATATAGGTATAATTTATATATGAGTAATGGGTTTAATTCACATGACGAAAGCCAGCTTTTTATCAAAGCAAATTATGGCTATTAATACCTTCCTCGAGCGTAGTTTCCTTAAGTGTACCTACTTACATAAAAGTAACTTGGTATGAATCTCATATCGAAAAATCAAAACGCCGATAGGTGGATAGAGATTAGGTATAATAATGAGTTAATTGTATAGATTATACTATTAGCGTTTTGATTTTTCGATATGAGATTGATACCAAGTTGCTTATAAGTTATAGTTACGTAGGTTTCTTTGCTAGATTTTATTACAATAAAAAAATTATAGCATGCCAGTAGCGCAAACGAGGTAGGAGAGACATACCTACTTATAGAATCCCTCGACAACGTGTGCCGCAGGACGTTGCGTGGCCCATGTGAATGATCGTCACTGCCATGAGTCGTCACTTATGTCTGTATACATGTTTTATTGTATAAATATGTTATTACAGTAATAGTACATTTTATCATCATATTAGATGATACGAAGGGTAAGGACGCTGTTTATTTTAAAAGTTTCGTGATATATATCACAACGCTCAGCATTCACACCACTGTAGGTGTAGGATCACTGAGCAGGGTATATGGATGATATTTGCACATAAATCAGATAGATAGCATTAGTAGTTTTCTGAGAACAATAGGGGATCATATTAACTCGAGGGATCATTTTAGACACCTTCCCCCTACATTTTCAAGTGAAGGAAGACGAAAGGAGTATAGAAATTTTGAAAAGGCTAGAGCAGTTTAACGATAGAAGTTAGTAATACATTTTAAAAATAAAATAAAATTCATAATATAAATTTATATTGTGAAATTGTGATGGATGATTTATATTGTGGTAGGTACTTACCTTACAATGATTTTCTTTTATTTACAGCGAATTAAGGAATTTAATTTCTAATCAAAACTTATCTTGATTTTTTTTTTTTTTGAAAACAGGATGCCAGGTCTAATAAATACAACCTATTTACCTAGCCCAACGGATTAGCAAGTTGAAGTGGCAGTGGGCAGGGCACATAGCACGCAGAACTGATGGCCGATGGGGCTGCAAAGTTCTGGAGTGGAGACCACGGACCGGCAAGCGCAGCGTAGGACGTCCACCCACAAGGTGGACAGACGACCTTTGTAAAGACCGCAGGAACGCGCTGGATGCGAGCCGCTTCCAACCGGTCTTTATGGAAGTCAATGGGGGAGGCCTATGTCCAGCAGTGGACGTCCTACGGCTGAAATGATGATGATGATGATGATGATTTACCTTGTATATGATAAAATTTCGTGAAAATGATCACTGAATATCTATTATTTATTTTCTGAAATTTATGATGTTTTAAGATACCTAAGTAGGTACACTATCAAGCTTTGCATCAAAAAACATCTGATGTGAACTTGAGCTGCCGGCGAAGGAAAACATCGTGTGGAAACCACAACATAGTCGTAGGTAGGGTACTTTCTAGTACTCAATAGACTAACAGCTATCACCCACAATTTGAAAATCAGGAGTCAAACACGTAACAGAAGTGTTCCGGCAGCCTCACTTGAGACCCAGTTGCATCTCAGGCTAGGTTTACCATCTTCTGCTTCCACACCATCATTTAACATCAGGTAAGCTGTTGTCAAACACCTAGTCTGTCAACAAAAACCTTCCAACCCGGTGGCGTTGGAACCGGTCGAGGTCGATTACCATGCTGACAGACATATTGCCAACAATAGTCCTGTCCACAAAGGAGTACTTAGTATCATCATGTCTGCATTGACAAGGACTTTAGGTACGGTTAGTAGCTGTGCTTCCTAATCTGTATTAATTCCCATAAACGACAAACATTTGTGTGATGATTGTTTTTGTACGTATAAATTTGTAAAGTGTCTGTCAAGTATGTTTCAATTATAAGTTCCTATAACATCTAATTATTATGTCGAAAAAAAAAAAATATCTGGTATTGATGGCAGGTACAAGCTTGGCTACCTATTTTGTTTATAAATATTACTATAGTAGATAATATATTAAATATGCAGGTAAGGAAAAAAATGAGTGTTCGCACACTTAAGGCATCAGGCGTTCAGGCGGGTAGGCGGTCAATCCATTATAAAAAAAACACGTGTAATATCTTTATCCGATAATAATTATTTCTTATCTACTAAGCATACTTAGTTACTAAGTCTCATGTTGGTAACTAAACGATGATACGTGATTATGTTGCACATACTTATAATAATAATAATAATTAATTAAAGTTTTTTATATTATATATGTTTTATAAATATTTAATGTAAAAAATTAAAAAATAAGAGATAAAATAAATACCTGAAATTATAATTATGTGCAATATAATTACGTATCATGTTGTGTCTAAATTAATAGATATATCTATTAATAGATACTTATTAAGACACAAAAAACAGGTAGATACCTACTTAAAAAACTAAACGGAATCAAAAGAACGCCAAATTAGACAAATCTTTTTTTTTCTTTTGTACAATTGCAACATCAAATTCAAGTTTTTCATGTAGATAATCAAATAGGTAGATGTAATTTTATTCGTTATATGCAGCTTTAGATTTATCCAAATAGAACATCTTATCAGTATAAGATATTTATAGCATAGGCAGCCCGTACACGTAGCGCGCGATCCGCGATCCGCGATCCGCGATCAATGATCGCGATCCAGACTGATCGTGTACGAAGCGAATTGACGGACTGATGCTCCGGATCGCATAATATCTAGAAATTTTGAAATCATGATCGCGGATCGCGGATCGCGGATCGTGATCATGATTGAACGTGTAAGGCGGCCCATTTAGGTACCTATATCCTAAATATAGCTACTTAATATTTTACTAGCAAGCTATACCCCATTTTTTCAGTAGAAAATTACTGTATTACAAATTGACTTTATTTATTGGTCAGAACCAAAACAGCTGACAAACGATCACCGGTTATTTATTACAAATAAATTAGCAGTAACTATTTGAAATTATTTAATTCTATGTATATTGTATACCTACTTAAACGCGCCTAAGAAAAAACGAAAGTAGGTAGTGCATGCTAGCGTAGTATGTTGTCGCTAATATTCAGACAGGTAAATTTTAAATCTTGAATGGAAAATTATCCACTGCCTAAAAAACAATGCAAACCCGGTACGTACTTACAACTCATCCAGCACTAAGTTTTATCCAACAAAATATCTTCGCAAGGTGCACCATTTCCAAGAAGTATTTCTATAGGTACTTGCTAGTCCCTATGTTTTTTAGTAAGGCAATAACATATACAAATGTTGTAGTGTATTAATCCATATATCTATCCATCTATA
The DNA here is from genome assembly GCA_905404145.2 of Biston betularia. NCBI lineage: Eukaryota > Metazoa > Arthropoda > Insecta > Lepidoptera > Geometridae > Biston > Biston betularia. Next base: position 5,827,830 of record FR989863.1, read on the forward strand.
CGAAATATATTCCTCCAGGTCTAGGCTGGCACGACATTTTTGTCTACGACGTCACATAGTTGTAATAACATGCTACCACAGCTACCAGCTTTGACTAGGTACTACTTGTAACTACTTCATTGTCGACATGCTGTTTCTACAGACCTACGTTCTTGATTTCTTATTTTGCTATGGTTATAATAAATCGAAATCGAATGCAACAAAGATACCTAAGTACATATAGAAAAACAACAAGGAGTAATTTTTGGTCAGCGTACAATATTTTTTCTGAATATCAGGATTTTGGTGGCTTCAAAAATAAAATCCCTTACGTAATTTTAACCAGCTGATTTTACATGCGACAGGGCGTGAAATAAACCAACTGTGCCGTTGTTGTTGGTGAAGAATGACAATTAAGTAATAAGAGTCCATACGACGACACTTATTTCTTTCAGTATATAGTGTAAATTAGTACATTTTTAGTGTAAATAATGTAGGTTTTTATTTGCTACATAAACATTATTAGCTTCTTAAGCAAATTTCGTCGAACTAGAGCCTCATCCAGTGATGCCAGATGAGGGGGATTCCCTGAATTTCCAGGAGTTTTTCAGTCTCTGGAAAGAAATTTGGGGGGGGAGGGGGTCAACTTTTCAGTGTATGGGAGATATAAAAAAGAAAAGGATTGTGAACTTGTGAACGTCCATGAACTAGCCAATGTAATCAATTTTTTATCCTAATCTACTTTTTGGGGATTTGGAACAAAGTTTGGATTAAGGAGAAATCTATAGTCATTTGGCAACACTGGCCTCATTATTTTTGTTTTCATTTCACGAAAATCTTGAAAGTCGGTCTTTACGTTTTGTTCTTTTTGTGATCTCCATTCTAATTTTATCGATTTCAGTATAAATTAGACGATATCCAAAATGAAAAGAAATCTTTGTACTTTATCAAAATTAAAACAATTTAGAGCAGGCTCACTACTTACAAGAAACTTAACCAAAGAATCTACTTCAGACAAGGACTCCATCAATTATTGTGCTAATATCGTAAGGTACCGACAATGATATTATTTACATTTTATGAATAAGGGGCATACTATCCGAATCAGCCCTGTTTTTATAAACTGTCCCACTACTGGGCGCGGGCCTCTTCTCATGGTGAGAAGGGTAAGGCCATAGTTTACCACGCTGTCCAAGTGCGGGTTGGCTGACTTCACAGATCTTCAGTTCAGTTCTTCGAGAACTTCTTTTTTATGAACACTAACATGTCTCACTTTCCTCACGATGTTTTCCTTCGACATTTGAAGTTATCGGCAATACACACATAACTTAGAAAAGACAGAGGTGCGTGCCGTGAGATTCGAACCCAGGACTTCCAGACCAGAAGCCAGATGGTCACATACCATAAGATTGAAAACAATCAAACATGAGGGTATTAATCTGAAGGCTACCTACATGCATAATGCTATTTGATATTCTATTCAATTGTGTCTTTAAGTATAATATTTGACGAATACTGGTACTTCGAATTTCTTTTGCAGATAGACAGCATGATTATGAGAATTTCTTGGCTACTCTACTAATGACTAAATCAGTTAGATCGCCAGCTTTGGTTGTGAGAGCTTTCAATGTAGAAATAGCTCGTATTCAAGACCAAACTACAGACGTCCAGACAGCTGCATTTCGTCTACAGTTCTGGCATGACACACTTAGAGATATCTATGGGAATGAGAAATCTCTTAAGGATATACCAGCAAATCCTATTGCGCAAGAACTATTCAAGGTAGATTTTTGAGTTTGAGTTTCCTTAGTTCTAAAAAAGTATAAAGTGGCCATTTGGTCAGTGGATCAAGCTAAGTTGGCTGTGATTCACTTGATGGGCCAGATTTTCAACTTAGTGTTATATTCTTGTACTTAGCTGGTTACCTAGGTACTACTACCACAAAATGATTTCCTCCACAGACAGCTTAAGCATATTGTAGGGGTTATAATCTTTAAAATCAGTGATTGATTTCAGATGTGCTGCTGCTATTCCCTTCCACGCAGGCATCTTGAAAAGCTCGTAACCTCTAGGAGTGGTTTGCTAAAAACAAAATACTTTCGAAGCCTGGAAGATATTGAGAAATATGCAGAAGAAACTGTGTCCTCCATATACTACTTAATTTTAGCAGTGGCTGAAATAGCTAATATACATGCAGACCATGCTGCCTCTCACTTAGGAAAAGCACAAGGAATAACTAATATTTTAAGGTATAAATAACTAATGTAGACTAATCAGATTGTTGCTTGATATATCACAACAGAAAAATAAAATTGAGGGACTAACTTAGTGTGACATTGTCACAAATTCAATAATACAATATGGAAGGAGTAAAGACTGATCACCAGTCACAAGATAAAACTAGATAGAGCTAACCATAGAGCTCTATCCAGTTTTATCTTGTGTTTTATGAGTGCTAGCACCAGCTAGCACTCATGCACTCAATAATCATTTATGAAGATTAACTCAACCAAAAGAATATTTATACTATAAGTGACTTAAAATATGGCATTATATTATCAAACTCTGCTTCAAACATATTTTAACTAAAGGTGGTAAATTTCAAATAGTACATAATGATAGTAAAAAATAATATTTCAGATCTATACATGTGTCAAGCCAACATAAAATGGTTATGCTACCAATGGACATCCTGATGAAGTACAAAATAAGCCAAGAGAGTGTTCTAAGAGGTGTGGACAGTGAAAATATGAGGACTATTGCATTCGAAGTAGCTAGTAGAGCAAATAGTCATTTAGAAAAGGTAAAGGTATAATATTTGGTGTACAATATTAGATAGAATTACTTTTTACCTAGTGGTAGATCTCTAGCAGGAGGTTTAGGTAGGTACCATAATACTACCAAGTATTCTGCCTCCAAGCAGAGTAAACATTAGTGTTCCAGTTTGTAGCTAGCATATTACAGGACTGTCGAGACTAACCATCAATTGTATCAAAGTAATGAGTGCCAAAGTAGAGACACCCTGGACTGTTTTGTTACTCAGTTTTTACATAATTATGTATTCCTGCAATGGTCATGGACATGTGTTATCTCTTATACTTAGGACATGAGTGGTTTGTCTCAATACTTTTAAATAAAAAAAACTACTATAGGCATTGTTTTTTTTTATTGTTGACAGGTATTTGACCACAGTCACCTTAAGTGATGGTGTGATTAAAGATGGTAAAGCACACCTAGCCTGGAATGGGACTGTCTCATTGTGGTGTGGTGATCTTGATTACTATAATGACCACCGTCAGGAATACATTATGCTAGTTATGTTATGGGAGTGCAAAATCACCTACTCTATGAAAGAAATTATTGAGACTAAACTTTGTGCTGATAAGTGTTTTTGGATTTGCAGTTCCATTGGGAGTCCTTAGCATGATTTCTTTCAATTTTTTCCAATCACATTCCTTATATGGTTTTTAATTTTTTTATTTCTCTATGAACTTTTTTGTTGATAATATTGTATTAGCATTTAATTAATTTAAGTTTTTATTTTCAGGCAAGGAAAATTGCTGTCCCTAAATTAGCTAGTCAAATATTTCTGCCAGCCATTGCAGTAAACTCATATTTAAAAAGGCTACAAAAGTGTAATTTTAATTTATTTGATAGGTCTTTACACCTAGGCAGTGCAACCCTGCCTTTTAGTTTGTATTACAATAGGATCTTTAATAAATATTGAAGTGTATGTGTATTATATAGCTTGTTGTTATGTCTGTAGATCTATTAGAGAATAAATAATTTTGTTGATAACCATGGTTTTGTTTATGAGCATGTAGAAGCAAAATGTACTACACACACATATAAGAAAGTATTTTTCATAAAACTTTAAGACAGGCATAATAGAAAATATATTCATAGCAGATTAGATAGTAAGATGTATATTTATAAGCTTTTACCATACAATGTTAGTTTGCTTATTAGTCATATCTTTCAAGTTGAATTAGAACCTTTTTCTCTTATAGTTGAAAGTCAACATGTTGATTCTTTTTTTTAATATAAGAAATAGGCTTATGTTTGACCGCCATCTCATCTGTCTTTACCTTTGGTTGGCTCCAGACTAAGGAACTCCTCCACAGCAACAGTATAGATATGTAACTTTGTCTGCCAGTTCTTATGCAACATTATCTGGCTGCTTTACCCAGTGTTGGCATCTGACTAAGTTCCCTCAGTGACCAAGAGTAGAAATCTTGATAAAAGCTTGTTTAATTAAAAAAATGTTTTCTACTATCATTTCATAGAATGTTTCCAAGTTCATAACACGACAAATTTATGGAAATATCCAAAATAAATGTGTAGGTACTACTGCATACAGCATAAGGAGCTCTCATAGTCAGAAACTTTTTTTCTTTATATGGAAAAGGGATAAGTTAAAACAAATAGTTACATAAATAATTGCACAGTTTACTTTTAAGCTTATTCATGCAAATAAATAGTTTATAACAATACGAGATTCAAGCAAATGTTTGGCAACTTGAGTACCTTAATCATAGCTGCACACTAAAATGTCTACACACCGAAACCTGCCTGACGGGCTACCTCGGCAGCTTCACATACTGGCCACTTTAACGGCGGCATGAACCGCGGCTTTTGGAGCACGCAGGTATATTTGGAAACAAGCTTATAAACCCGCCAACAGGTTTGGTGTGCAGACACCATTATACTACATTATATTTCATATTCATAATCTCGTTTGGTTAAGCAAATCATCATTAAATAATATTTAGTTAGTATGGTATGTATTCATATTCAGGGTACATTAATCTTACTATTTTTCTATATTAGAAGGAAGTTCAACATAATGATAATAATCAGTAATAAATGTAGTCACACAATAATGATTTTACAAAGAAATTGACCCTGCAAAACTGTACTTATTAATTAATACAATCTTTTAACTTTAGTAAAATAAAACTCCGAAAATCCATGGTTATATCAAAAATAGAATTACCTTGTATAATTATGTACTTGGCAATCTGTTTCACAGCTTTGGTAAAGATAAATCAAGACTTCTTTGGTTAATTCGAAATTAGTTTTTTAAAGTGTGATGTGATGTAGTGCTAACTTTTTAAATTGTTAGTCTTTGCCATTATAACTATTTTTCTAAGCATTAAACAAAATGTTTGAAAGATTTTATTGACGAGAATAATTTAAAGAAAAAAGTAAGTACCTACTAAACCCTGTCATAAACAACTACCATGAATTTCATCATTGATATGTAATGTAAATTATCAATAGTAAGACAAATATTGCATTAGACTTGATACTGTTTGGAGAAATTTGAACTCTATACAGTTGGGTATACATTTCCTAATGTCAACTTATATGACAGACACATTGATTATGACCAAAGGACCCAGTTGTACGAGTTTTGTTATATGTTACATACATTGGTAGTTTCAAATACATTTTAACTCAAGGCAATCCTTGGTAATTAGCATCGGGGCTTAGTGTAAACACAGCCTATTACAATAAATTCTAGGTTTTGGAATGTAAAGTTCACTTTAAAAGATACTTAAGCCTACAGTAAAAAAGCTAATTAAGTACTAAGGTATCCATCACAATGAGCTAGCTACATGTTAAAAAGCTGCAAAAAGAAGTGTAAGTATATTTTTCATTCTGAGGGTGTCAAGTCTTTTTCTGGTTCACCTTCGAAGAGTAATTGTTGAAGAAGATCATAAATTGGCTCAAATGCTTTTCTGCAAGCTGCATTAGTTGGAATGAGGTAGTCGTGCATGTCATGATGACTTATTGTGCCATCATTTTGTACAAAACCCTTGTCTATGGGAACCATTTCCACTTTATTCATATTGACAGCTTTCTCTTTCAACAATTGGTTAATTTTTGTGTTTCTTTCCCGTAAAGTGTTGGGATATTGGCCTCTTGGAAGTAGACTCTGGAATTTGATACACAACACCAATGTTATTTAATGGTCCCAAACATAAGCATCAATCAAGGAAGATGACAAGAGAGAGGAGAGTTATTTCCTGCAATGGGCAAAATACATCTCAAATTCAATGATAATCACATGAAAATCAACATTAGTATTATCAGTTATCATAGGAGTTGCACAACTTTATACATGGGTCATGGAGGTTAAGCAATTATGATGTAGGTAAATATGTATATATGTATTATATTTAATACCACCTAAACTCATTTGACCTTTTCATGCCAATATTCTAAGTAGGTATAAGCATGACATTGAACAAAAGCTAAACCTATAATTATGACAGCTAGGATCTTTATTGGTTTCCCTTAAACTTTTCATTAGGCAATTATTATACACAACTAAATTTTGTACTTGAATTAGGTATTTTAGGAATGTTTTACTATTTATTGTTTAAATTTTTACAGTTAAGGCTTATATGCTTGACTGTGACAGCACATGATACAATTAAATGAGATTAAATTGATAAAATTATTTGATACTTACAGGTAAAACTATGTAAGCACTTGGGTGTTTTTCTCTAATAGTCCTTACTATTTCTAGAATTCCTTCGGATACTTGCTCTGGTGTATGCTCAACATTATTTGTCCCCACATGCACAACAATCACCTGTAATAGATTTTATAAATGAGAGTGGTTTTTATGATAATAATCGTAAATTTAAGAAAAATGCTGCTTTAAACTAATTTCATATCTCAACTAAACTAAAGCTCATTTCTCAACATATTCATACAAAACTTCCCATAAATATATTTTACTGGTGGATTGGATATGTAAAGAACCAATATTTTATGGAGCACCACAACCTAATAGAATGACTTATGCTGTTAATATTAATAGTAATAGCTATATTGTAAAAAAAACTAAAAAACTTACTTTGGGATCCACATGATCAAGTTCTCCATTCGTAATACGCCACAGAACATTCTGTGTTTGGTCTTTATGAATACTAAAATTAAGACAATGAAGCGGAGCAAACCATTGGTTCCACACTTCAGTATGCTCTAGGGCTTGCAATATCGAATCACCAATAAATATAACATCTGCATCCTTCCCCTTTGCATCGGATAAGAATCGGTTATGCTGGAAATAGCAGTAAAAATTTACAGTTAATAATATAAAATCTTGAACACTAGTCATAACATTAAATACCTAAGAAGTATACTAGAGCTGTATGAAATCCATTGTAATAATTAAAAAATAATTTGTTTAGGAGGTAGGTATAAATTGAAAATGATTATTAAAACGTAGACAAGCATTTCGTAGTTTTTATTAACTTACAATGCTGTTCCATCGGCCATCGCCTTCTGTATCTTCCTGGGGAGCAGCGACTGAGCAAGGATTCATTATAAATCTCGTAAAAACAAGATTATCCAAATATTTACATTAAAATGTTAGTATTTCTCAGTTTTATCAATATCGAAATTTCAAGTATCAAAGGAAAAGCAAAGAAAAATGAAAAGCGAATGGTTTGCATTTTGATTGAAGATGAGTTTCGAAATAAGCCCATAGTATCCGTAAAACTCAATGGCGCTGTTATAAACCATCACAAAACTACTAGCAATTTGACTAACATTACGTTGGTTTTTATTAGCGACGTTGATGTTATTATAATTACTGATCTATAATAGAACCAAGAAAAGTGTAAGCAATTTGAATTTGGTATTGATGTCATTTTCAATGTCTAAATAAAATAGCAGTCAATGTCATTTTTTTTTTTAATAATTTGCCCCTTCGGGCAAGCTAAAGCTATAGAGCCATACTGCCTTGTCTTAAGTGTTATTTCTGCTGTATCTTAGCTATAGTTATCGTCAAAGTCGTCTTAGTCAAGTCCAGTTCGTGTCAGTTAAGTTCAGTCATGCTTTAGTAAAGTAGTGGCGACTTTACTATAAAGCTTCGATTGAGTTTTGGAAGCAACACGAAAACTCATGTTTCACCACATTATATGATTTTCCCACACTCGCGCCTGTAATTCGACACTTTATGAATAAAACACAACCATTTTTATGCATAAACACTCGACAAAACACTAGTTTTGGAAAAAAATATAACGGAGCGACACGACTCTTCCCGCGTTCCCGCCAAAACTCCTTAATGTCCATTTGTCTTCTTAGCTTTTTCTTTTTCTTTGATTTTGGCGTCGCATTTTGTGCATTTACCAGTGTCAAGTGTTTTGATATTTTCAAGTTTCTATGTAAAAAAATTGTCAGGTCTGTCTTGGAGAGAACTTACTATAGAAATGAATAGTTGTCAGGATCTCACAGAACCCACAGAACATTATCGTATTATATTTCAAAACTTTTCAAAACTAGTGTTTTTAGTCTTTGCATAAAAATGGTTATGTTTTATTTATAAAGTGCCGAATAAGAAGCGCAAGTGTGGGGAAATGATATAATGTGGTGAAACATGGTTTTTCGTGTTGCTTCCAAAACTCCATCGAAGTTTATAGTAAAGTCGCCGCTACTTTACTAAAGCATGACGGGACTTCGACTATAACTATAGCTACAAGGCAACTTATTTAACTTATGAAACTTGAAAATGTAAAACACTTGACACAGGCAAATGCACAAAATGCGACGCCAAAATCAAAGAAGAAGGGCTGGAAACTGTAAAATCTGGAAATGGTTCGTCTTCGGAGTTTTGGCGGGAACGCGGGAAGAGTCGTGTCGCTCCGTTGTATTTTTTTCCAAAACTAGTGTTTTATCGAGTGTTTATGCATAAAAATGGTGGTGTTTTATTCATAAAGTGCCGAATTACAAGCGCGAGTGTGGGAAAATGATATAATGTGGTGAAACATGAGTTTTCGTGTTGCTTCCAAAACTCCATCGAAGCTTTGTAGTAAAGTTGCCACTACTTTACTAAAGCATGACTGGAATTAACTGACACGAACTGGACTTGACAAAGACGACTTTGACGATAACTATAGCTAAGATACAGCAGAAATAACACTTAAGACAAGGCAGTATGGCTCTATAGCTTTAGCCTGCCCGAAAGGGCAAATTATTAAAAAAAAAAAAAATGGTTCGTCTTCGTAGTATGTAGTTTGTACGATAATTTCACGCCCTATACAATATTATATTTATATCCAATATTAAATCCAAATTAATACTAGATAGTTATTAAAATTTGTTGAGACTTCGAAAACTGGTAAATCGATTTCGACAAAATTTACTGTTAAGTTTATATAGCTATGTATCATCGTCTCTGGAAAAACGCGTTTTTCAGATTTTTAAGATCGCGCCACTTTGCTGCATTTCATCAATAATCATTACAAAACGTAACCTAAAAATTTAAAAATAACGTTAGCGAAATAAAGTCAAGTAAGTCAATTTATTTATGTAAAACAAGATCTCACAACTCGGTTTCTAATTTAGAATGAAAGAGGATTCCGATGAACCTACAATTGAAAATAGACATCGTAAAGAAAGGAAAGAGCTGCAGGCAAAAATTCAGGCGCTGAAAAAAGCGGCGAAAAATGATAGAACTAAAAAAAAAGAACTTACAGAAGAAATTACCCGATTAGAATCTGAGTTGGAGTTGAAACACAAGGAAGAAATTGAGGCGTGCCACCACAGCACAAATATTAATCAAACAGAATCTGATACTGAACCAACACAACCTGAAGAAATCCAGCCAAAATTGTCGAAGGCTCAGAAGAGACGGGATAAAAAATCTCAACAGGAAAGGGAACGGGTTGAACAAATCAAGGTTCAAGAAAAAGAAAATCTACATGGACCTAGGAATACTGAGATAAAAGCAATTGAAGACAAACTTAAACTTAAGAAGTTAAAGATTTTTGCTATCGCTTCAGATGGGGATTGTCTATACAAAGCTGTATCTCATCAGCTTTTAACAAAGAAGCAACAAGAGCTCTCTGTGATTGAATTAAGAACAAAGGTTGCAGCTTACATCAAAGATCATAAGGAAGACTTTATTCCATTTATGAGCAATTTAGTGACTTGCAATATGCTCACTGATATGGAGTTTGAAGACTATTGTCATAAAATTAAAGACACTAAAGTGTGGGGTGGGCAGTTAGAAATAAGAGCATTGTCTAATTGTTTAAAATGTCCCATTACAGTGATACAAGCTACAGGTCCCGATTCTATTGAACAAGGCACTGAGTTCGAAGGTCCTCCATTGATTATAACATATCATAGGCATATGTTTAGCTTAGGTGAACATTATAACTCAACTGCCAATTATTAAAGGATGGAGATGTAAAAGAAGTGCTGGACCTTTCAATATAACTTATCATAATTATATAGGACAAATGTAACTTTTAAACTTTTGCAATTCAAACTCCAGGACTGAAGTTCTAGTATCTAACATAATTTTTATAGGATAACGCATTTATTTACCAGAATATATTTTATTGTGTTGCTTCTTATTTTGGTGAAGTACTCAATTTTTATACATTAAAATTTAATGTTTATGTTTGCACTTTTTGTTTACATATATTATGTAACCTAATTTTATGGTTAACTTGAAGCGTGATATCTACCAGGTGCCTAGGACTTACAACCCAGGTGTTAGCTGAGGCTACTTAAGAAATGCTCAACCACCCCGCTTATATTTACTTTTTATGTGAAAAATAATGAGACGAACGAGACACTCTTCTGATGGTAAGATTGGCTTTGGCCATCCCGGCACAATGGAACTTCTCCTGCTCTGATACTCCTACAGCATGAAACTATTTATGGTCAACTCATTTGTAAGGTCATTTATTTAGCTTTGTTATGTGATTTTTAGGGATAATTTTGTTTTCAAAGAGTACCCTGCATCCAACTAACCAGTGCTCGTCTATTCCTATTGCTTACCAGAAGGCACTCCTGACAACTAAATTACTCTGGTCCAGCAGGGTGATCTCAAAAGTGTCAAAAAAATAATAATTTGAATTTGCAATCTTGAATCCATCTCTAGTGTGATCATGTGACTTCCCTAAGGTACACACTTTGGTTACTCTAAGGATCTTTTAGAGCTCTGATAGGCTTTTCCAAATTAAAATTTTTAGAAACCCATTGATGATTGGTCCATCGAGAGGGCCAGGCCAAGCTACAACTGGATGCCTTGGTTATAAGAAAGATTTTACCAATATCTTATAGTGTACAATACACCCCAAGCGGTATGTACATACAATAAAGATTTATAATAATATTTCCAAATAGTGACAGTTTTATTAAAATTACATTTGCTTAGTTTATTAACCTAAAGCTTGCAAGAAATTAACATTGCATGCAATCTCTTTAGCTTAATAGGAATCTAGAATAACCAAGACAAATATTTTTTTTGTAAGAAGCTAAATAATTTATTGTTAAGAATGTTAGTACAATTTAGCATTACATTTTTGAGTAAAAATTGCTAGTACTATATTGTTATAACATTTCACAGTTATGCCCCATTGGACACTGGAGCATCAGTAGCAACATTCTCGCCTTCGGTATTATGTTTATTTGGGTCATCTGGTTTCATAGCCGGGAACAGCAGTACCTCCTGAAAAAAGTTAAATTTGAAAAATACTGGGATATTAATTTCCTTATAGTTGATAACCATACTGGTTTTTTGGCCGCAAATAGGTTTGATTAGCTGGTAGAAGGTTACTTGGTTTCTAGCACTGTAATGATAGGGTATTCCGCTGCCAAGCTGTAGTATACAAACATTCAGGTATGCCGTTTTCAAAGTTGTTCATATTTTTTATTACAATGACTTCCGGCTTAGTACACGTCAAGCTAATAAACCCTGTATATTCAGTCATTTGACAACTTTAAACTTGGTAATATTTTACATGTATTTTGCAGTAAAGGCAAGTTTACCTTAATGTTATTGGCGTCGGTAAGGAACATGGTGAGTCTGTCGACACCCAAACCCCATCCCGCTGTGGGTGGCAGCCCATACTCCAGTGCGGTACAGAACGCCTCGTCTGTGGGAGGCGACTCGTCGTCTCCAGCTGCGCGGTCCTTCGCTTGTTGCTCGAAACGCTCACGCTGCGTCGCGGGATCGTTCAACTCAGTGTATGCGTTGCAAATCTCTTTCTTCATTACAAACAATTCGAATCTGAAACGATATTCAGTTCGTTTTAGAAAAAAAATACCTGCTGATCTGACATTTTCTTTCGTACACCATGTTCGTAAATTAGGTATTAAAATTCCGAAAGAACACAATATACATATATAGCTAAAATTATTACTGCGGCAGCTTATGTACATTTCAGCATTTGCGCAAAAATTTAATTCAAAGACAATGATAAAAATAGTTAACCTTTCTGTGAGGCCAGGAATATCTCTATGGTACTTAGAGAGAGGGCTCATGATCTGCGGGTGGTCCATAATGAATGTGGGATTGATACATTTGTCCTCAAGGAATTGTCCAACTAATTTGTCTAGAAGTCTTGCTGTAGTGCGCGGCGGAGGGCATTCTATCTGTGAATGAAATATTTTTGGATAAGCATAATCGGACTAAACTTTGCACATAGCGCCATCTAGCTTCCATGATTCAAGACTCAATATTTTTTATTGTCAAACGTATCTATTGGTGGACTTTTTTGTGTATCTGCATTCTATTTGTTTTATTATAATAAATATTGGTAACACATAAAGTAAAACGTTTATACAAAGTGTTACTTAATTATATGTAAAACTAGCCTATAACCAGTCATAGTCTATAATACTAAATATGTTGTGTTCAAATCGCGAAAGGTAAATACAGTCATAGTCTAGTTCCAAAAACAAAATTCTGTTTGCTTACCTCATGCTTTTCACACAACTGACTGAGAAGAGCATTGGCTTCAGGTGTGTCCAGTTTATCAGCGGGCGGCAGTTTAACATTTAGATCTTTTTCTAATGTGGCAATCATGGGCACTTTGGCAAATGGAGGTGTGAAGTCAATCTCCACCTCTTTACCTTCAGGGCCATCTGGGTGGTATTTAATCTGTAAATGCATCTCACTAAAAAATGGGAAGAACCCTTGATCTAGTCTTTTAATTATATTATTTAAGTAACATTAGTGGTGCATCTTCTTATTGTCTTAAGCATGGCAGGTGAGAATGGTGGAGGTGTAAAGGAGTAGAAAAAATATTTTTAATACAAAAATAAATACATATGTATCATATATACAAATATATTAAAGTAAATTACACATACCTTGTAAGTGCCATGGATACTCTTGACCATTCCTGAGAGCAAGGATTCAGTGATCTGTATAAGATCATTGTAGTCAGCATAAGCCATGTAGAACTCACAAGTTGTAAATTCAGGGTTATGCGTCAGATCAATACCTTCATTTCTAAACTGACGTCCAATCTCATAGACTCGGTCCAGGCCTCCAACAACAAGCATTTTGTGGTACAACTCTGGTGCTATTCTCATGTACAAGTCCATATTTAATTCGTTGTGATGTGTGATAAATGGCTTAGCAACTGCACCTCCAGCAATCATATTCATCATTGGTGTTTCAATCTCTAGGAAGCCCATGTTGTCCAAAAACCTTCTGACATAGGCGATTATTTTTGCTCTTGTATAGAATGTTTGTCTTACCTAAAAATTGTGTTAATACTGTCAAATTAATATAATTTATGTTAAAGTAAACAGAAAATATATTCAATGACATGCATAACATATTCAAGAATCTGTCCAGCACAGTAAAAGACTGTACTAATCTGAGCGAATAACAATTTTGACTAAGGAAGTGTCACTAAATGCAAATAAAAGCATTGTTCAATACATTTCATCATGGCAGAACTCATGATGAGCGGATTATTGTCGCAATATTAAGGTTGGCCCCAAAGTAAAAAATTGTTCATACAGATAACATTGAGCTCTTTTCTTCATAGTCTATAATGTATTATAATTATACTAGTTAATAAGGTTTTTTGTTCTCTGTACTCTTTTCTGTTTATGATGTGCATAATAAAGAGTTATATCTATCTATACCATTTTGAGCAATCTTTTACTTATGAACAGAATAGACAACTCTGATCCAGAACAACATACAAAAATTATATTGTACTGCCAGAAAAAATGAATCTTATATGCAAAAAACTGTATATTAGCTAACAGATAAAGAATTGGTGAAAAACAATACAAACCCTATCATTTAAAATGAGATCCAAATATCTCTTCCTAAACCTGGTCTCCTTATCTTTCAGCCCAAAATGTAGATGCGGAAGCATATGAAGACAGGGTGAGAGCAATTTAATACTTTTTGGTATAATTGAGAGTTCCCCCTTCTTGGTCTTCCCTGGATTACCAACACACCCAATTATGTCACCTCTTCTCAATTTATCAGTGTCAATGGCAAACTTTTTTTCCGACTCGTACATTTTCGCATTAGCCATAACCTGAAACATATTTTAGAAATCACAATAATTTTTTTATCAGATTTAGTTTTTATTACTTCTAGTTTAGAACAGCAGTTTTGTAATATATTTTTCTTTTTTACAACTGTGAATCTAGTACTTTCACTCATTATCATGAATGTTAAAATACTTGTATGTCATGAAATGGTCCATTATCTTTTTGTGGCATAGATAAGAAAGATGAAAAAAAATCTAGCCTTTGGATACACAAAAATATATTTCTATAATAGGAAAATACTATTTTGCAAATTGTGTTTTATGATAACGAATGATGAAGAATTTGTAAACATTTATGAAAGAGAATCTATACTTTATCATTTTACAACTGTTACCTGAATTTTGACACCTTCAGCTCTCAGATCATAGAATATTAGTTTAGCCCCCGATTCTCTGATGGAGTGCACTCTACCAGCCAGGGAGATAGTGACATTCTCTAGCACCTCACCACTGCCAAGATGATTGTACTTCTCAATAAACTCCTCTAAAGATGTTGTGACTGAAAACTTGTGTGGGTAAGGGTGGTCTTCTTTGGATCCAGCCTTGAGTGCTGCAACAGCTGAAGTTCTGAGTTTAAAGTATTCATTGGGGCTTATTTCTTCTTCAGCTGCCTTAGAAGACTTTTTGTCCTTTTCCGGTGCAGCTGGCTGTTGAGCAGCTTTCTCTACCTTTTCTTTCAACTTTTGTTCAGCCTTTAACCGCCGTTTCAGCTCACTGTAACAAGAGCAATAAATAAACATTAAAGCCATTTAAAATAATAATTGAGAGGACATTAACCCACCCTTTGCATACCGAGCTGGATAGTTTTATGCATCGTCTGGTTACCAGTTCAAGTCTTATAGGTAACGCAAGTGTATGAATTATCTTCACGGCGAACATCTTGTTTTCACTCTGTGTACTCACTTTTTAGAAAGATTTTCACTTGAAGTTTCTGCCATAGCTTAGTCCGAAGTTTAAAAA
This sequence comes from Biston betularia, assembly GCA_905404145.2. NCBI lineage: Eukaryota > Metazoa > Arthropoda > Insecta > Lepidoptera > Geometridae > Biston > Biston betularia. Next base: position 5,843,114 of record FR989863.1, read on the forward strand.
GATCTTAATAATTTGGTTTTGTAACCTAAAACCTATTATTTCTAAAATTATTCACCGATCGCCGCACCAACGAGACACGTTTCAGAACTTTCAGAGTCGGATAGAGCGAGTTTGATTTGACATAACAGTTAATTGACTCAGTCACTTTTCACTTGTCAGTATTACAGTGACAGTCATACACCGTTTTTTTTCTTTGGTTTCTGCGCCGCATTTTGAGTAATTACCAGTAACAAGTGTTTTACGTTTTCAAGTTGAATAAGTTGCCTCGTAGCTATAGTTATAGTCAAAGTCCAGTCTTGGTCAAGTATAGTCCGTGTCAGTCAAGTCCAGTCGTGCTTTAGTAAAGTAGTGGCAATTACTATAATATAAAGCTTTTTATTATAAAGCTTCGATGGAGTTTTGGAAGTAACACGAAAAGTCATGTTTCACCACATTATATCATTTTCTCACACTGATTCAATGACCACATTGCTTACTTGCGGTGGTTGCTACATTATTTTTATCTATGGCAGATTTTGACGGCAGATAATTTAAAAAATGGCAATATTTCTATTGACATCACAGCTGTTCGTTTCGTGTGGTCTGTCTTGCTAGGGAAAATTGTAACAATTATTCAGAAAGTGAGTTTTTATTGTTTATATTTAGTGAATTTATACTCATTATAGGTTAAATACACAACGCTAACACGTTTTTTTAAAGCTCAGTGCTTCACAGCTAGGTTGGCAAATGATTTTTTAATATGTCAGAGATCGTTTCTCCCCGCATTCTCGTGAATTTAAAGTGCAAGTGCATAGTTTCTAATATTCTAGTGTATGTATTGATACTTTTATTGCAGGTACAATCTTATGTGGACAATATTACTTAGTTCATCTGTTCCGATTATCGAAATACTATGCCTCTTTTTGGAAAATCTCAGAAGAGTCCGGCGGAGCTTGTGAGATCATTAAAGGATGCTGTTACAGCTCTAGAAAGAGGTGACAAGAAAGCTGAGAAAGCACAAGAAGATGTTAGCAAAAATTTGGTACGTAATCTTGGTGTTTAATACAAACTTTGCTGAGAAAATGTTCAATTAAATACAAACTGATCCATTTTGTTGACAGGTGTTGATAAAAAACATGTTATATGGCACATCTGATGCAGAACCACAGACAGACATCATAGTAGCACAGCTAGCCCAGGAACTATACAATACTAATCTATTGTTACTTTTGATACAGGTAAGTGCACATTGATAACAATCATGGTTGCTGATGTAACTTTTAAACTCTTGCAAATTGAACACAATTATGAATTATTACCTGAAGCAGTGTCAGAAATGAGATTTGTGTGTGAATCATAGGCATGAGATCAAACCCAAGTAAATGCCACTATCTTTCTCTGGGTAGACATAATACCTAATGTACCTCAAGATAGATGAATACTGATTCTTTAGAATAAGTTGTCAATACCTTTAATATGTCAAGGTTGGCCAACAACCAATGAGTATTGTTTGACATAACATCTGACTTTCTTGTATACAGTATCAGCAAAACTCTTCTTTTAAGTCCAAACTCAGTTGTCTTAAAGATTGTGGCCCAGGCTCACTCCCTCGGCAGACCCCATCAACATCATAATGAGTATAGATTGTTCTATACTCATTATTCAAAGGACTGATGATAGGATCATATCAAATTGTTTTTTTTCAATTCACTGGGTTGGGCAAGGATAGGAACACAGGAAGTGAAAGTGAGTGTTAATGTGAATATAAAAGGGCCTTACTTACATTGCGAGACCTAGGCACTACAGGTTGTTGTCTCTGCAACACAATGGATTGCACCCGCACAGTGATACTATTGAATACTTTTTAGTGTTTTTTTAGCTGAATCACCGGGACTTAAAATTAAGAGTTTTTTTACACAACAAAATAGAATTAATTTGTTTTATTTATTTACCTTAATTTTTAGCCAAGTTACAATAGCTGTGGTCAAGATACATGCTGACTAATAGTCGGCTTATAACTATAGCTAAATAGGTTTAATAAATAGTTTACAATATATATGTTTTTAGTATCCTATGTGTGATATAGAAAAAGCTGATCTAGTATAGAAGAAGGGACACAGTTGCATTGTAAAAGATAATTGGTTTATTTTTATTCCTTTATTTATATCCTAGATGGACAGATTATTTTTAAACATGCTCATTAATTTTAATAGAATCATATTGCTAGGCATCATCTTCAGCCCACTTTGGTCCACTGCTGGCTATAAGCCTCTCTCAGTACACATCACCTAGCCCAATCTTCAGCTTTTTATTTCCAGTCATACATCAGTACGTATATCATCACTCCATCGAGTTTGAGGATGTCCCATATGTTGACCTAGCGTTCTCCACTATAGAACAAACCAACAGTTATCGGTTCCATGACAGATATGTCCACTGGTCTTGCCCACTGCCACTTCTGCTTACTAATATGCTGAGCTATACAGAAAGTGAGAAAATAAGTTCCGCATGAACTAATTAAAAGGTGTTAAACTGTGCATATAGGGTAGGATGTAAACCCTATTTAGGATTTGGTTTTGTTACTTACAATCACACCATAATCTTGCAAAAACAAGAACCAATACCATTGAGCTTAAATTTGATTATAATAGAATAGTTATAATTTTTTGTGGTTTTTTTTCTTAAACTTTTTGAGCAAAACTTAAAACTTTTGTAAAAGTTTCATACCCTCATTAAAAAAAAACCATGGCTATATAGGTAACTTCCAATATATAGAATATGATGATATTTTGCCTGTTTTTAGATATTGTAGAAATTGGTTATTTCCATATCAAGTTTAGTATGATAATTTAAGATCTTATTGCTGGCTCTTACTTTATAAAGCAACACTATAAAAATAGCATGTATTATTGTGCTGTGCTTAATGATTTGTAATCTGTGTTATATTGCCAACTAATTTATTAGTAAGTGACAATATTAGGATCACAGATGAATCATGTAGATATTTACCTACATATTGGACTCTGCTGCTTGTTCATATATTTATTAGATTGATTTCTAATTAAAAAAAAATTAGATAGACAGATAGATAGAACTCGTTATTGTGCAAAACAGAAAAAAATAATTATATCCATGTTATTTTTGCACTAGCTAGATCTAAATTAAAACATAAACGGAAAAACAAATTTGATAAAGCATAAGCAGTGTGTCCCTACAAGTTTTTTGAGATTATTTTATATGTCAATATCTAGCTTTGCGAGTATCAATATTATGTTGTAATATGACATATTTGTTTTTGATTTCATTATAGAATTTAAACCGCATCGATTTCGAGGGTAAGAAGGATGTGGCGCAGGTATTCAACAATGTGCTTAGACGTCAGATCGGTACCCGGTCTCCGACAGTCGAGTACATTTGTACCAAACCAGAGATACTGTTCACTTTGATGTCTGGGTGCGTTGAATATTTTAAATGTATTTAAGTTATTGCCTATACTATTCAAATTAAAACTATATAGATAGGCTAAATTAATTGTTGTAAATATAATTTATGGATGAAAAATAATGTATGAGAATCCCAAAAAATTAATAGTAGAAATTATCATAGATATATAGTAGGAATTAATAAATATAATTCAAGCACTAAACATTGACTTGATATGAAGAAAAAAAAATACTAAAGTGAAACAAGAATTATTAATAATTACTAGTATGAATTAAATTAAGCTGTTAAGAAAAATAAAAATGCTGTTAATTGCACAAACATAAAAATAAATTTTGCCCTGATTACATTAACTATCGAAAAATACGTAAGTACCTATGAGGTAAAACATTGTACTTACATAAATCAAAATGTCCCCAGAGCTAAGTAGAATTTTTTTACATTATTTTTAATAGTTTTTTCTGTTAGAATTACTGGCACACATAAAGTGTCAAATCAAAATCAAATTAATTTATTTCAAGTTATAACTATGTGTATAGTATTGCGGCGGCTTCACACTCGGCTCAAGATCCGTGTCGTGGACACCAGGGTAACGAAACAACAGTTGAAATATCTTAGGGGAGTCTGATACTATTAAAAGAGTTTATTACGGAAAAAAATTTAAAGAAGAGAGAGGAAAATAAAAAAATAAATTTAAATTACAATCTCTTTGCATGCATGTTCATGTATTTTGTGTATATACGATATGTATATGTACGATATTTGTTTGTCGCCAAATTTAGTTGGAAACACGCACGTTTACAAAAATGACAAGAAAGTAATGAGCCAATATCAATGTATGTTTATTAAATGAAATGTTTTATGTTTCAGCTATGAGCACCAGGAGATAGCATCCAACTGTGGCACCATGCTTCGAGAGTGTGCCAGATACGAGGCCTTGGCTAAGATAATGTTGTATTCAGATGATTTTTACAATTTCTTCCGTTATGTAGAAGTTTCCACTTTTGATATCGCCTCAGATGCCTTTTCTACATTTAAGGTGTGTATGGCTTCTATTTTACGCATTTCTCAGAAGCATATTAAGACAAATTTTGAAGACTTGATTGGTCTACATTGCAGCCCTTGTTCAACAGACTGTAATGAAAATGAACTGATACACATAAAATTAATTAATTAACCTTACCTTCGGCAAAACTCCCGGAGAATACCGAGTTCATTTACTCATCCTCCCACTACAAAGGTTTCGGCCATACTATCATTGTTTTCCCTTGCCTCGCTTAAAGAAAAGCAAACCAAAGGTTTAGCCCTTTATTGGAATTTTATAATCGTTTCCTTATTTATTTTGATAATTATGCATTCTATTTATTGGTAAACGCAATGAACACTCATAGATTCTATGAAACTTATCTAATCTACCCAATGCTATGTATTCAGTATTAACTAGGAGCGCCTGGCGGTTTCACTGGCTATTTTAAAATAATCCATTTTTCCAGAATTCTTTGTAATAATTTAGGGCATAAGACACCCTTATTCTAAATGACTAACAAAACCGTTACTGGATGTCGTCAAACTTACATACATATAAAAATAGCAGCAGAATATGGTGGTACCTGTCCAGTGTCCATCCTCTTGCTATAATAGTATATTATTTATTATTGTTATATTATTTTCTAGGAATTGCTAACAAGACACAAAATGCTATGTGCGGAGTTCTTAGAAGCGAACTACGACAAGGTGTTCGGGCACTACCAGCGGCTGTTGAACTCTGAGAACTACGTGACCCGGCGGCAGAGTCTTAAGTTGCTCGGCGAGCTGCTGCTGGACCGCCACAACTTCTCCATCATGACGCGGTACATCACTAACCCCGACAACCTCAAGCTCATGATGAACATGCTCAAGGAAAAGTCTCGCAATATACAGTTTGAGGCGTTCCACGTTTTTAAGGTTAGATACAGCGCATCTTTTTCTAATTTTATATTTTGTTTGTAACTGAATACCGTTTCCTAATATTATGAATCCCTAATTTTTAAACCCCATTAAAAAACCACTATTTTAATACACAAAAAATCGAAAAAACTAAAATTTCCGCGAAAATGTTATTTTTCGGTAAAGCTCTAAAAGCATTTTTTTTATTCATTCTTGGCCATAGAACTCTAAAAGCAGTTTTTGTTGTGTAGTCAGGTGTACTACGAATGTGACAGGCTGTGTTTGACCACAGCTCACATGAAGTTACGTGACGGTGTGGCCTCTCCGAATGTATGCAACTTAGCCACAATTCTTATTCGAGAGAAAAAGTTTAATGCTACCACAGAATTTGTCTCAAATAATATGATAACGCATTGGCGATAACAATTGTTTGGTTTTCAGGTATTCGTAGCCAATCCAAACAAACCAAAACCTATATTGGACATCCTGTTAAGAAATCAAGACAAGCTGGTAGACTTCCTCACCAAGTTCCACACGGATCGCTCGGAGGACGAGCAATTCAACGACGAGAAGGCTTACCTTATAAAGCAAATCAAAGAACTGAAGCCACAGGAACACTAACGTTTATTGCATTTCATTAAATCACCACTTCCTCCTCAGAAAGAAGTTAGTTATAGATGCTATTATATTTAAATGCTTCTATGTCACCCGAGGGTGTGCGCCGCGAACCCACGAAGTAACGTTGGAAATATAAACGGATTCATTCGGTCTGTGATGCAGGGAAAGAATATTGTGGTACGAGCAAATTAACACTTTTTTAAAATAAATATTCGTAGGAATATGTGTTACTTATGGTTCGACTTATATCTTTTGTAAGTTGTAGAAACCATTTTTAGTTTTTTATGATGTGTTTAGTGATTGCTCCGGTGTCACGAAAAGTAATGTTTTGTCACATTAGCGTGGTTCCCTTTGTTTATCGCAGTTTTAATGTTACGATATGAATAAATGCAGGTACCCTGAGATCTAAAGAGATTTGTATAATGTATATATTTATGGCATTTTTAATTTAAAATGTTTTTTTTTTGTATTCTAAATCAATATCAAAAGTATAAATTGTTGAATGTGAAGAAAAGTATATTTTATATTGTATATTATTGTCAGTATTGATTTAAAGCATCTGGAAATTAGTAATATTATTTTGTAATAGTTAGATCTTTCAGTTTTTTATAAGCTTAATAGTTCAGGATATGAAAGTTGCATAGAAATATTTCATTTCTATTATTAAGGCATGTCTAAATTGTCCAAATCGCTGTTTTTTTTTTATGATTCAAAATATTGTTATCGAGCGTCATTATTGCAGATACATTCTATAGAAACTGAATAAATGATATTTATATCAGGTAATATTTTATTTAATCTTATTTCTATCTATATCGATCAGCGAGGACGTAAATTGCCCTCTTTTATAGCGTTAAGTTCCTAACTCAATATAGGTACAAACTAATAATACTACGAGGAGTTTTGGCGGGAACGCGGGAAGAGGCGTGTCGCTCCGTTGTATTTTTTTCCAAAACTAATGTTTTGTCGCGTGTTTATGCATAAAAATGGTGGTGTTTTATTCATAAAGTGCCGAGTCACAAGCGCGAGTGTGGGAAAATGATATAATGTGGTGAAACATGACTTTTCGTGTTGCTTCCAAAACTCCATCGAAGCTTTATAGTAAAGTCACCACTACTTTACTAAAGCATGACTGGACTTGACTGACACGGATTGTACTTAAACAAGACTGGACTTTGACTATTACTTTAGCTACGAGGACATTTATTAAACTTTTGAAACTTGAAAATATAAAATACTTGACACTGGCAAATGCTAAAACGCGACGCCAAAACCAAAGAAAAAAAATTATACTACGAGCAGGTTATAATTAAACAACTCGATTGTTTGATGATCTTTATTAGATTCAAGCGTAATGTAAACGGCGTTATGGTACTATATACAGTGAATAAAGGTACCTTCCCACATTCTATTAGCGACTTTGAAGACAGGCATACTGTTACGTGCAAACTAAAGCTTTTTCAAATACAAATAAATCAAAGCATTATTCGTTAGTACAATATATGTAAAAATATATTGCTAAATCAAAATACCCTTTCTGACATCTTAAACAATTTAATCAGATACACAAAAATTCAAAATGCAACTGTATTAACAAGACTATACCACCATTCAGGTACATGCATCTTGTCAAGACCTTCAAATTATAGGTAATACAATCATTAAGAGTACCCCTCCTTCAAATGTCTACTAGAGAACCACACTCTTTATAAAATCAGTCTGAAGTTTACACGATTCCCTATCATTTCAGTAATTTAAAAACAGTGATTAGCTTCTTATAATTAAAATATAAATTAAATATAATTCTAAAGAAAACTAAAGGCCTTTGCCAGAATAAAATTGCATGAAATATAAATATACTATATATTGTAACGTTTTTCAAACACAATGGAAGAACTTAAAGTTTTGGAATCGACCTTTACAATAAAATAAACTGACTTCACTAGGTAGCTATATTAATTAATTATATTTTCCGTTTTGAGCAGATAATGGTCAGGAACTTTCGGACATCTGATAACAGATAGGTATTGTATAAAATGTACCTACGAATTATTAATTACGAAGTCAGTTTATAAATAAACACAATTAGCATAATCGATAAACTAAACATCTAAAAAAAATATTTATTTAATATAAGTGTTGATTATATGAGTAAATAATAGTAAACATCTAGGTTCTTAACAATTACATAGAATCTAACGAAGACTGCATTGTTCAGTCGCTATTATAAATTATAATACAAAGTACGAAGTTAAATATTTTATTAGTTATTTCATAGATAATAATTTTATTGGTAGTTTGCAGTGCAGAATGAAGCTAGGTTACAACTTTTTATAATTTTTAAAGGCTAAATTAGATCGACAGTTGTAATAAATATTGATGATTTTATAATACAGTTAAAGTAGCATTGTGTTATTTCAGTGTCGATTCTGATGATTTCATAAACTAAATTTAACAACACCAGTGTTGTTTTGTTTTATACATATATGCAATTTACAAATGAAAGCATGGCCTTAATGTTAGAGAGCTGTTAAATTTAGTTTAGGTAAAGTTACAATAGAATGTACATCGGGAGCTCAATGAAGGGACAAACAATTTGTCTCATTTCATAGAAGTGCGATGCTCGTGAGTCGTAAGACTGCCAAAGAACAACAATTAAAAACGACTGAAAGCTATAACCTGAGGTTGTTTTTCACTGCATGCACAGGAATGTATGAGTGAATAGCTTCTTAACTCAATACATAAACGCCATACATCTATACACTGCCTAATCACGAACTACTTGACAATTGAAAACGAAATTTGATAAGTATAAGTAGTTTATAGGGACTATAATATATCAGCTAAGAAAAGATTTTGCGACATAAAGGTATTATATACGTATATTACAGGAGGATTATAATTTATGTGAAAGACGGCGAAGGTAAAATTAGAATGGAATATTTTATCAACTATATTTAGAGATTGTGTCAGGACTGTAAATTGCCCTAGAAGAGTGTGATCAGTGACCAAATAGTGAAATGCAATACTTTAATAAATAAATTAATCTGTTTAATTTTTGAACAGTCCCAAACAATATTTTCCCGACTATTCGCACTTTTACAGTGCAATAGATTGACTATAGTTAGGAAATATTTTTGATCAACTAGGGTTCCTAAGCTCTAATAGCGTTAGATTAGATCATATTACGCGAAAATAAAATGATTCATCGGAAAAGAGATCACGTAGCAAAAATAAACATAATAACATATTTATCATAAGTTAAGAAAAAAACACATTGATATAATGGCAAGTACTATTAAACATTTTACACACTAGAAATATGGTTTAATCATGTAAATACGTTACACGTAAGAAGTTTTATTCTATTTATCGAGTCCGTTGCTTAAGTTTATAACGTGATAAAATCTGTCATTTTGTCTATGATCGCATTTCAAAGTCACTCATTCGAAGTGACAATTACGAAAATGACAAAAGTGACTTTGCTATCATTTAATGCGATAGATAATAATAATAAATCATTGCATTACTAGATCTTAGCATTATCTTCAAAGCCTGATTATGTTAGTTGTCAATTCTGCCACCCAATCACCGCATTTTTGCCGATAAGCGTATCGTTTTTTATGTACATTTATATATTTTAATTGCATTATTCGAAAAGGGAAAAATCGCTTGCAAAATTAAATTACGGTAAATATTAAACAAAATTACCCTTCTTAAATAAAATTAATGCTTTATTTATCTTTTGATACAATCTGTGTTTGGACGGCAGAATCGTAATCCAGCCTAGTCCGCTCACGCTTTTGTACTACACATTAGAACGTAAAGGTAGGATTGCGAGTGACAGATAACATTATAAGACTGTAGGCATAATTTACGCTTCGTATTTTTTGTACTTTAAAAACACAGATGTCGTTAGTAAAACATTTTTAATGCTGTCCAAAAGAGAATTTTAAAAAATATCCCAATGTAACACTTCGAACTCGATTTTCTTGCTCACATTAGGTCATTAAGGGGCAGATTTTTAATTTCTAAACTATCATTCAACGCGCGAATCATGCACTCCTGGCATAGCATCAACTCTCAATTGAAAAATGTGATATTTAAACAACAAATGATGCACAACTAACTCTTTGGTTGGATTTATAAAAAGCTTAAGATTCACTTAAGAAATTAGATTTCTTTTAATTTTGCAATATAGGTATAAATTTGTATATTTAAGAACAACAAAGATCCAGGGTCCAGGTCTTCTTTGAAACTATATGTAACGTGTTTATCTCGAAAGACATGTACGGTTCAACTACAAAACGTAGCCGGTCAAAGAGTTCAGTTATTAAACATTTAACATTGTTTAACGTTAATGTCAGAGTTTTAACTGAAAGGCTGTCAACTCGCAGGCTTTGTCTTACGTGACTTTTTGACGGAAACGGAAAAATAATGGCGTAAAAAGAGTACATCAAGCAGGAGCATAGTTGTAAAAATGTTTCAGTTTTCCACATTTTATTGCGTTAGACTATGTTTTTTGGTGTTTTTAAAATCTATAAAACAGCTATGCCATATATATGTATGTCTTTTATGTGTTGGTGTCACGCCAGTTGAGGTCTAATTTTTCCGTTTCGACAAAAAAAGTAGCTAGTAATTCTTATTGTAATAAGAATTCTCCGTTGATGTGTTGATGCTTAGCTCATAATGATGAGTTGTCCCGTGTTGTTTGCGTAGACGAGTCCCTGGCCGGGCTGGGGCGCCCAGCGGAGACAGTTGAGACTGGTGAAGCCGTGCTCCCAATGCTGCATCAGCTCCTTGATTGGAGACAGCCCAGTTCGGCTAGAGTTCTCTGCAAAGATGGTATTTAATTATTATTAAGTCTCAAAGTAATGAGCGCCAAAGCAGCGAAGCCCTGGACTTTGTTTAATTTCTTAAAATTCTATGTTTCGCTGCAATGGTCATGGATAGGCGTTATCTCTTACCATAAGGAGAGTCGTTCATCCTATTACTTCAAAATAATAATAACATTAATGCAGTGTAATGCCGATTGTTTGATTGTTTGCCGACGCCGAAGAGGATTGATGTTAACGGCAATACAGATAACATACATAATTAAACTAAGTCATAGTATTTTGTACTCGAATCAAGTCCCGGTGACAAACACAATTATGTATGTTACCTGTATTGCCGTAAACATCAATCCTAATTGGCTGTCAGTGAACCATATTGCCTTTTACAGCAATTTTGATAAACTATCAGTTATCATATTGCCACTAACATCAGTTTTCATTGGCTGTAAATCAGCTAAATTGCCGTTTACAACAATTTTGTTCAGCAAGTTCCATTCCGGGCTAGCTGTGTTTACCATCTTTGACCACACTAAAAATCAGGTGAGCTGTGGTCAAACATCTAGCCTGTCAACCATTTAAAAAAAACCTTCAAAGTGACGTCACTCACCGAGCGGGTCGAGTTTGTAAAGTAGTGCGATGATATTGGTGCGCGCATGCGGAGCGGAGGTGAAACGGCGAGAGCCGAGTCCTACGGCCAGGTAGCGCGCCGTCGGCGACAGCGCTACCGACACGGCGCTTTGTTCAAGCATCGCCGTGTGCAAGCATTGCCCCAGCCGACCCCATTCCAGAGAGTATACACCTGTGTACGACACCAACGATTACAGGAGCTAGCACAAAATTAAAAAAAAAAGCGTAATTACGTAGTACGTATGCGATGAAATATTTATAAAACTATAGGACAACATAATTGGGGGACGTAAATGGAAATTTAGCTTTTTTAACGATTATTCTGCGAGCAACAAAAAAAAATTCGGTGTTTTCGCAAAATTCTATGTTAAATCCTCAGATATATCAAGACAGTAGAAATATGGTCGCTAGTAATCACGAGGCTCCAACGTATTTACTTGCCCAACACGTAATTTAGGAAGCAGCCAGACTACTAGCTCCACCCGTACATGTTTATCGCATCATCGACGCGTATTAGCCGCAAGCCAAACAGCACGACGCGACTCAAAATAAAGATATTAGGAAGCAACAGCTATTCAAAATCAGTTAACCACAATGAAATCCTGTTCGATGGTAAGCGCAGAGCTTGACAATGGCTGAAACGATTTAGCTGATTTTTTTTCAAATACAAATATTTGAAAGATTTTTTTTATATTAGAGGACATTTCACATAGCGTCACCTAGCCCCAAACTAAGCAAAGCTTTTACTATGGAAGTCAGAAAACTGATAGAATACTTTCGGTTTTTTTTTGTAATTACTTATTTATACAGATTATATATACAGAATTGGCAAACGTAGCGTAGGACGCCCTGAGACTCGATGGAGTGACGATATACGTAGGACAGCTGGCGGTGGATGGAAGCGAAAAGCCGAAGATCGGGCTGAGTGGCGTGTCTTGGGAGAGGCCTATGTCCAGCAGTGGACTAATATAGGATGATGACGATGATGAATAAATACACAACACCCAGACACAGAACAAACATTTGTTTATACCACATAATGTCTGTCCTGGCTGGGAATTGAACCCACGCCATTCAGCTTTTGAAGCAAACATACTACCATATACGGCTGGCTGTATATTGTTATAATATAGCTAGTTGTTAACAACTTGTTCAAACTAGCGACAGACATAGCTTCTGAAAGAGCTTCGACTTATTATGTCCGATAAGATTTTGAATTTCACTTGTGTTTATCATATTTTGCTTATGGTGGTGCTTACCGAGCCAGCTGTTAGTATTCCTCAGCCTGGTGCCGGGTAGTAGAGCGACGAGCAACCTGCCGTCTTTGGAAATGTCAATGCTTGCGTCGTTATGGATTCTGCATCTTTGGACTACTACATTTTTAGTACCTAGAAATAAGAAAATTTAGTTATGTTTTGTTTATTTAAATTTAAAAATGTTTAAAAGGTATTTAAATTTAAAAATGTTACTTTCGTAAAATATAAAAAGCACTATAACCGAGAAAACGGCTATTTACGAAGTGTAGTTGTATTTAGGTCTAAGGTGTTGATTTACTGTCTGCTATGTCGGGCGTCTGTCCTGTGGTGAAGTCCCAGGCCTGCACGCGGTTGGAAGGCGCCGGCAGAGCCTCAGAGATGATGCCAGCGTCGAGGAGGCCTGCCATGCCGCCCATGCGGCGCCCCAACCCGCCACCGCCACCGCCTTCCCCATCCTCTTCTACCACCATCGCGTTCTGAAAACACAGACTTCATTGCACACATCGTAACAACGATTTTATGTCGACAATTTGAACCTATATAGTATATACATCCTAGCGTGTGTAAATGAGGACAGCTTTTCACAAACTTCTTTACTAAAAAACTACTAAACTTCTTTTTTTGTGTGTAATTTGTCGTAAAATTCTATGCTCAATCTATAACAGGCAATAAACAATCTTGCACTCACTGTATGAGGTTTACGCTATATATACATACTAATAACACCTAATTACTTTATTAGTAAGATCGTGGGATATATTGGTCTAGTAATGTTTCACCGCCAGTTTGGAAAATGTTATACAGTTTTGGTTACTAAGTAAACAATTACCTGTGCGAGTATAATAGGCTGAAGGTACTCGTGAATCCGAGGCAGTCTGTGCGCGTGGTTGCCTTGGGCGTCTGCGGCGGGCGGGAGGTCGTTGACCTGCATAAGAGGCATGGCCACGTTGTTCAGTACTGCGTGGAACTGGTCAGAGGCGCCACTGCCGCTGGGTCGCGCGCTTTCCCCGCGACTCGTACTCGAGAAACTGACGAACGGACGCCGGCTACTCTCTCCGCTATTCTGCGGCGAATCTCTATTCTCCGCTTGATTCTCATTCGCATTTGATTGTAACGCGAAAACAGACGACGGCGTATATAGACGAATCGTCTGTAAGCGCCTGAAACGATTCCGTGCCGCATTTCGTAGTCTCACCGCTTGCATGTGCGCTATCCTTATCAGATTGACGCGATTATCGAAGTCGCTAATATCACCTCTTGCTGCGTCGCGGTTAGCGTTGTCAGTCGCGTTTGAAGGACCGGCAACCGGTTCGTCGCTCGCCGGCGGGATTCTCGGCGTAGCCCTCGACAAAATACCGCGATTTGGCAACCTTCGCAGCGCTGGTATTCTATGTGTTGAAAGCGCAGGATATCGACGTCTTATGAACGGGTGAGCAACGGGGTTGGTCCTGTGCAGGGCTTTTTGTCTTTTAGATTCCAAGTAGAGTTCTCTCCTCGTACGCGCTGTGGATGAAGTATTCCTGTTTGCGGCCGCGATTTGGACAGCAAGCCTATGGCTCCATTTCTGAATGCCGGAATTTGTCGATTCGGTAGGCAGATCGTTCGTTTGGGTATCTTGTTCGGCTACGGACGCTTGAGACGTCGACGGTGTGGGCTCGGGAGGTTTAGGGTTGGAGGTGGCTGTGCTTTGGTCATTTGACACGTGATCAGCCCGCTCTTCGGTCGGTGGGTTGACGCGCGGTGAAGCGGGATCGTCGGGTCCGTCCACGTTAACAGGGCCGGCGTGCTCCGCGTTCTGTATTCTGACAACATCCGCGGATACCACACTCTGGGACGGGGGCGTGGTGGTGGAGCCACTTCGCGCCGGGTTATTCCTAGACATCATCATGAAACACGATAGGGCTAGTGCCTTCTTCAGAGCTTTTAGCATATGCATGATGACTTGGCTGAGACCACGCTCTCCAAGACACATCATCATCATGTTGAACATCACTGAGAGGACTTGCATAGCCCTCATACGAATTTCATGTTTGGTCGTGCCAACGAATGCACGCCCAAGAGGATTTCGCCCCCCTCGCCCTTCGCCTGGCTGCCATCGGGAGGAAGACTGTAGCCGTCTCCTAAAGAACGGCGATGCTCGCGAGCTAGCAGACGACCTCGACGACCGTAGAATCGCCGGTCGATACGGTCTGCTCTCCACGGGCGCGCTCTGCTCGAGTTCCGCGGTAGCGGACGAGCTGGTACTCTCGGAAGTCGTTCCGTTGTCTTGCACGTTAGAATTAATTCTTTGGTTTTCTTCGGACCTGGTACCACCGCGAGTGTTTCTGTGCCGCGAGGCGATATCCGACATTTCAGTTAGGATCATGCACCGCTCGAGAAGGCCGCGCGTGTAGTACCCGGGCGAGTCTTGGCGGCCGGTCTCGCGTTGCAGTGCCAGGATGCGCCGGCGCAGGTTCTCCCACATAGTGCGAAGCTGCTTTAGCGAGAGCCTTTCACCGCGCAGCCACGTCTGTGCCAACTCGAGGGTGTGCTTTTGCAGTAAGTTGACGCCGCGCCGAACTCGTCTATAAGCCTCCGCCGAAGGCATCTCCGGCCCGCGCGACCAGAAGTTGTCCCTGCTCGTGGACGGTGCGTTCGGGTCGAACTCTGGCTGGGGACGTGGATTCGAGTGTGAGGGCCCTGGCACTGGTGAGCTGCCCTCCTCGCCTTCAACAGGAAGAGTCGCTTCCGGCGGCGAGCCGGCTTGCGTGCGCACGCGGAAACCGCCGCTCGACAGCGACGCAACGTCGTCCAACTCGAATACTATCCGATCAGTCGGCGGATCAGCACTGGCAGCGGTGCGTTCGGTCTCCGGTACAGGTGCAGGTGTCGCCACCTCCGGTTCACGGAATGCCGAGTTAGGCGTCCGCAGAATATCTGTGTGATCACTATCCGAATCCGAGCTAGAGGCGAACAAATCCCGGTGCAGGTCATCTGCGAGCAGGCGCATGCGTGGTGACCGTCGTATGTCGCCTCTTTCACCACCTTCCCCACGCCCCGACATCAGGTTCATAGACATGTTGGTGATAAGGTTAAGAAGCCTCGTGCCGGAGTCCCGCAGGATATCTCTGATGAGGTCGAGGCTTTCGTTGATGGTCTGCGCGTCGACGTTATCTGTATCGGGGCTCATCTGGGTGGAGGAGTTTGTAGTAGTGGGAGCAGGGGCGGGTGCGGGGGTGGCGGAGGTGGAGGGCGCGGGCTCACTCGCGGGCGGCGGGGAGTGTTGCGCCGGCGAGTTGCGCCGCCGTAACACCACGAAGTCGCGCGCGAGCGCCGAATCCGAACGCGAGGATGTAAATATACTTGTGCGGGAGGAATGCAGGTCGACTGAAGACTCGGATCTCTCTAGAACGAACCGGCGCGATCGTGGCGCGGCTACGCTGCTCTGTGGCGGCGTGTACGCCGAGCGAGATGAGAATGGATTCGGGAGCAGTCGCGTTCGCTCGCTTTGGTCGACCGTGCGGAATGTTCGCATCGAATCACTTATCAGAGGTTGAAAGGCCGATGACCTCGATCCAAGAGGCGAACGTTCTCGTGTCGGGGAATCCTGGGTCCTGTAAGGAACAGACAAACATATTTGATTTAGTAGAGTTGATCTACTAAACTAACTGACTGTTGATTAACTTACTGATGTATGGTTACATTCTATTACATGTTGAGGTCACATACATTCCATGTATGCAAACTCAACATTTTATAAATTTAACTAAAATAAAGATAAATTAGACACGAAGAGTAAAATAATTTACCTCGAAGCGTCGCTATCAAATGACAATACATCTAGGTTAAGAAACCGACTACTGGAGGCTTCCCCGTCTCCGCTATCAACTCCATCTTGTCTACGTGACGTGCCCGGCGACGGGTTCGCTGAAATACATACATAACTTTAACACAGAGCATAAAGACATACAACAAAGTTCATATACACATTATTTAGCTATGGCTTTACTAGGATAATTATCGCCTTATTATTTTGATACCTACGCCAAAGACGTAGGACAACTTAACAAAAAAAAAAGTATCATATATATCTATACCATTTACATATTTCAAATGAAATACTAAATTAAAGCTCATGTACCTACTCCAAAAATCATTTTTCCAGCCAAATTATTTAAATATGTTTCATCACTTTTGTATTTAAAATATTTAAATTCTTGTTGAAACAATTTAATGGGTCGGCGTACAGAGCGCGGCATGTCGAAGCGGGCAGTTGGTCACATGAATACTAAAGACTTGCTTGCATCACACTAATACTGTAAAGGCGAAAGTTTGTATGTTTGTTATTTCTTCACGCTCAAACGGCTGAATCAATTTTAATTAAATTTTGTATGGAGGTAGCTGACACTAGGCTACTTTTTATCCCAAGAACATGTAGCGCGTAACACTGCGAGGCGCAACTAGCATATAATATTGTGGAAGCTCCTTTGGTCAGAAGAGAATGGATTATGTATTTTGAAGAATAGATAAATCTCTTGACTTTTAGGTAGCCAGTACTACATTTTGCAGTTATGATTATAGGCCATAGCTAGAAAATAAAGGAAGGGCAAAAATTTGATTTTAGATGTACAAAGTTGTAGATTTAGATATCAGATTGATTATATTCATAGATATTTTTATAGGTTGATTGGCAGCCCTAGTGTCAGAACGAATGTGCCACCCGAAGACAAGTGTCAGAATGAATGTGCCACCCGAAGACATCTGGCTTAATGATGTATATTATCAAGTCCTAGCAATGTTAACTTGACACATGATCGATTGATGGCACATTGACATGATGCCACGTTGAGTACATTACATACCAAATCTAGAGTAATTATGTAATTGTCAAGTGCATACTGGTGTCATTGGTCCTGAGGGATCGACGAGCCGCGCGCCTTCGCCGCCCGATGTCCATGGGGTAAGTTTCCATTGGGTCAGTGCCGCGATCAATCTAGAATTATAAATTGTTGACTGAAGATAAAAGATCAACCCAAGACTTTGCGTTCATTGATGATTATTGCCTAGTTGACAGGAGTAACTGAAGTAAACAGTCTATTAACTTTGATTGTTAAAATTTATGATATCTTTAATGGATAGCTGGCAGTGGATGGAAGCGAACTTTAAGTAATGTTTATAAAGCACTCATATAATGAAAAAAGTATAATCAAAGTAAATATAAAGTCACCAACACCTGTACAAATACACAATATCATCAACACTGCATCGAACCAATCAAATCAACTTTGATTTACCCTGCGTCGATTCCCATTACTCATAATGAATATCA
This sequence comes from Biston betularia, assembly GCA_905404145.2. Lineage (NCBI taxonomy): Eukaryota > Metazoa > Arthropoda > Insecta > Lepidoptera > Geometridae > Biston > Biston betularia. Next base: position 5,861,104 of record FR989863.1, read on the forward strand.
AAACCCAATTTACGTACAGTATTGGTCGGTGGCGGTGTATTGGTGAGCCGGTGTCGTACCATGAACAGTCGCTGGTAGTTTCTGACTAAGCTGTCATATCTTTGCACCAGGGTTTGATAGGAGTTGACTATCATGTCCTGGGCCGCGCCGGGGCTCTCGGGAGGGCGGGCGTTTGTGTCGTCGCCGCTTTCGCCGCGGCCTCCGCCCCCCGGGCTGCCACCATTGCCCCCGTTAGTCGATGGGCCACTGCTGCTAGAGCTCGACGTTGACAGTGGATGGCTGTTGGCGTTGGCTGGACAAGCCCACAGAGATATGCCCGTAATCAACTTGTATCCCAGCGAATCAAAAGCGACGAACCTAAAAAAAGGTAAATAGTAAGTAAAGTCTTAGTCTAATGTCAAGGTAAGACGTTTGCTAAGTTTATAAGCTATAAGTGAGTTATACTTATAATTCTTTGCAAATTCTCTGAAACCACAATTTCAGGAGTAAGGCATGAGAAAGGTCGTTGATAAATATACATGGAACCACGATGTTTTGTTTTTGTAACCTATTTTATTGGACATACCTTACTTTCTCATTAACATTATTAGTAGATACTTTAGTAAAGGGGGCTGGGTGACTCCAATCCCAAAAGTATAGCTCATTGTATGTGGCAATGACCAGCAACTGTTCCCTTGGATGGAAGGCTATGGACGCGATGACAGTCTCATTGCGAACATTCCATACTTCACTGCCACCCTGTATGGATATCAAATAACTAGAAATTAAAAGTATTCATTAATTTATTTCAATTTCTTTTAAGTATTTTTTCCTTTTTGTAGACCAAGTCGGGTTCTGAGGGCAAATAGATTGAATCAAAAGTGCATTTGCGTTATCTTTTCTAAGAATCAGAAAGAAAGCTATGCTGATGTCTTGATGACAATGCTAAAGTAGGATATAAAAGATATACTTACACTTGCTATATCCCATACTCTAACTTGTCCACCGAGACAACCTGATCCAATAAGCTGTGTGTGTGAAGGATGAAAGGCAATGCACCATGGAGTCCGAGGATGACCCTTGAGTATCCTCACATGTTTGCCACTCGCCAGTTCCGATACATACACATTATGGTTTCCATGAGTGGATGCTACCTTTGTCCTAAAAAAAATATATTCAGACTTTAGTAAAATAGAACATTATCTCATGTGATACCATAACTATTTAGTTTACTAAAATCTTACCCATCTGGACTAAACACCATTAAAAATGTTGATCGTGGATAACCAGGCAAGTCACACGACTGAAAATTGCAATGTATTAATTTTATATCAGAGACTGGATAACAGAGCAACGAGTGAATATTGATTATATACGATCTAGTACAGTTACACATTTTTATAGCACAATTATGCTGTACGATGACTTGTAATAATGTTTACTAACTATGCAAATATAGTAATAAATATGAAAGTGTGTTTGTTGGTGCCTTTGATGCTTAATAATTTGTTGAATTATGGTTCAAAGGTTTTTTAACACAACATATTTATAAGGGCGAGTGAAATGGGACACTTCTTATCTTGGAAACATGAATAGTTTTTATAAGATTATCTATGTGGCTCAGGCTGCTGCTAATTTAATAAACTGTCAATTACTTTAAAATTAAGTTTAAGTTTTAAGCATGATAAAAAAAAACTAATTTGCATTTGTAGCAGTTGTTTTGCTTACATATTTTTTTTAAAATTAAGCTAAAATGGAATGAATTAATTCACAACCTCATTTTTAAAAAACTTACTCTTATTTGCAAAGGTTTTTGTACTAGAATGTCTTCAGCAATATTTTCAACTACTTTCTTGTTGGAAGGGTAATTGGGAGGATCTGTGCCACGTTCCCTCCATTGCCAGCTGCGGGCAACATTGCCCACGGCCAGTGTGTCTTCTACTGGGTCACTCTTGATGCCATGCCATGATTCATTATCTATTACTGGATACATTTTCCTATGTTTACAGAAATTGCAAATTAAAAATATGATTAAATAATCACAAAAAAATTATGCATATACATTATTATTATATTATCTGATGTGCAAAGACAAAGTATTTATTTTTATTCTGGCATGCAGAATTTCTTGTAATGAAACCTTTCACTTGATTCTAATTATTTTAATATCTTATTCTCAGTATCCAATTGTAAATGTATATTAGTTCCTATTAGTAGAAACTTATAAATAGCTTTTCTGTTTTAATTTATACCAAGTGTATATTAGCAAAATCTGTTATTCAAGGCAGTTGCAAGAATAATTAGGCAGTCAGTTACTTAAGAAGTAATAATACTGAATGTGCATTTATTTTCTCCCACATTAGCGATTTATTAACCGGCTGGTAATTGGGCCCTTAGTAGATCCACATAAGGTCAAAATGTGTTAATGGATATGTAAGATGTCATTACAAATACAAAATAAATAATTACAGTTATCTCTTACTTGCAATAATCTATCAAAGAAAGTGACTTTTTATATGTTTGCAAACAACCTTTCCCAACTGGAAACCTACAACCCAAAATGTAATACAACTTTTCTTAGGAAAGGTTGTAAGTTTTATTATATTTTTATAAATTGTTCTAATTATAAAACTGCGCAGAAGTAAAACTGCAAATTAGAAAACTGAACACGAAGAGCAGAGGCAGGTTTAAACAGATAGAAACTTAACACATCAATAGAAATAAAAATCTGTTATAGAGAACAAAATAGTATTTGTATGTGTGTTTGACTTATAATAATTTGTTGTGTATTCGTTAGATTTATAAGACAAAATGTAGTTAAAAGTATGTTTAGTCAAGGGACTATGAGATTGTAAAGTAAAGCAAGGTTCAGGGTAAGCGAGCAGTTTAATTATACTACAATATGCAAAAAATAATTTGCATGTGTGATCATGTTCAAATTAATAAAAGTTCATTGTTTCAGATGAATAAATTATGAAGGTAGTTTGCAACCTAGATTAACAAACAAGTCAAGTATCACAAATTAACATAATAATTAATATTGTTGTAGGATATAATTATTGTAGGTATTACTTTAGATACAGTATTTTAGAATATGAATTAATGGCATTGGGCTTACCTTGTATAGCTAGGTAATTAGCGTATTGTATGAAAAGTGGTAACTCTGAAATAGAAAATAATTTTTCTCTGAGCATAATATATCACACAAGTACATAAACATAGGCCACATTGAAAATGATCTTATGTAACATGACATCAAATAAACAAAGTTGGGGTAACAATTTCATACAATCGAAGTCAATCAGAGAAGTCTTGTTATATGAAGTCCATACCTAGCTATTACAGTCAGTATATCTATACCTAAAATGTACCTACGCGAATTGACCGGGGTAAGCCATATTGGAAATACAACATGTTTCATCGATTTACATAATTGACATGAAAATGATTTGATTTTACATAAAACAGCTATATATTGCATTCACAACATAGTTACAGCTTCTTTCGAGAAGAAATTATACACAATCATGCGATACAAGATGTTTATTGGTTGTCATTGTAAAGATTTTTATTTTACCTTAATCATGTTGCAATCCTAAATAATATAGAATCTTATAGACATACACAGCGTAATATTTGTTATAATCAATTTATGGGCATTGTATTTGCGATAAATTGATTTCTACGACACAAAAACTACACAAACAGAAAACAATCCAACAGCGCCAGCTGCGAGCTGTCAAAAGATTTGACAGTTGTCAATGTCAACAGATAAAAAATCAATAGAGATATGGTTTCTTTTTTTTTTCTTCTTCGGCCATGAAATATGTTTGAAAGTTTTCGCAAGGAGCTAAGATTATATCGCTATTTCATATTTAAGACTTCTAGAATCCTTAATTAAATTTAAATAATATACTAAACAACGTTACACATATACTCACGTTGCATTCCCATCGAATTCACAATTAAAATGATATTCGGGTGGAAATTTTCACGGGACATGATCTAGGGTACCTATACCTGAAAATAATGTGTAGTAGACCTACCTTTTATCTCTGCAGTTTACTTGCTGCTGCCAAGCAAGGATACGAAGTGACATGTCTCTATAATACTACAACGTCGTGGCGAAGACGATTTTCCAAGGGTTTCAACAACATTTGAAGGACCCAAGTTTAATACACAATTTTTTTAAAATAAAACTACAGGGAAACTTTTTGGGAGATAGTAAAAATGTAATACCTAGTTACCTACTTGTTTCGCATAGATAGACGAGAAAGGTACTTGAGATAATTGAGGTATTTTAAAATAAAGCTACTTGGTGGTAAATCTCCTTATTCAAGTTCAAGTTCGTGTTATCCGCTCAAGACGTGGTCACATTGTCGATCTTAAATATTATATTATATTAAGTACAGATTATGCATGACAATTAGTATAACATGTGCATCTTAGACTAATTGACATGCGAATTTACAATACCTAATAATAATTTAGCAGGAAATCATCAGTTTTTCTGTCGTCAAGCAGTTGTGTGTAAATATTACTGTGTTCCGGTTTGAAGGATACTGCAGCTAAGGAAATTGCAGAGCTATTGAGACTAATCATCGAAAGTCTACAAGTTAAAAAAAATCCCCTACCAAAAAATCGTTCAAAGCGGCTACAGAATCATTTCACTCGCTAGAAATTAGCTCAATTAATAAGGCAATTAAACTCTAGTGTCAACTGACATTCTTTTGAATAATCTGATAATACATTGCAATCTATAAAAAATCAAAGGTAATATTTTTGTAATAACGATTTTTCAAGTCCACTTGTTTTTTTCGTATTTGTGATAAAAATGCACATCTTTACCAGAGTTAAGGAGTGAGATAGAAAAAGATTACTTAGTTAATTTTTCATTTCCACACCACATGTATAAATCTCTGGCAGCGAGCGAGTACATACATTATGTTCCAAAGCAACGAGCGACGTTATAACGAGATTTTTTCGCAAAATTTGATTCTCCGCAATTTTGAGTGTGAAACAAATTATTTTTTCAGATAACGCTCGCATCACTTTTACTCTCATGTCAACTCATATAAATATTTATTTAATTTGTGATTTATGTGCCATGATTATTATCTACCTATTACCTACCTAAATTAAATTACTTAGATATAATTAGCATAAAGTAGGTAAATTATGATTAGCTCCTAGAGTTCGACTGAAACCTCAAACATCGAAGTCCATATAGATAAACCAAATAATGAAGGTAAATACAGGGTTATAAGCGTTGGATGTACTGAGCCGTGACAGGTTATTTGTTATTTGTACTCAATATTATGAACAACCGTATTTAACAGTGTTGTTCCCGTAGTAAAAGTTGATACGACGAGTTTAACCTTTTTTTCCATTTCATTTTAGGACATCCCAAATTTCTAACCCTGTATAGCTTAGTTGTAAATTTTATGCAGCGGGAAAGGGTAAATCTTCTTAAAATATCTGACTGTGTGTAAACTTTCCTTTAGATAACAATTTCCCGGGGAAAGCTGGGACCATTTCTCTTTTTCCTTGTCTATAATAGTTGTGTTTGTGTTGTCTTATTTTGTTATCACTTCTGAAGGCAATCCTTAGTCGGGTTTTAGTATTTTAAACGTTTTAGCTTGTTAGTTAGTCATTTATTTCAACTTAAGCTGGAAACTAAGTTTAATGGCAGAAATAATGGTTTAGATTTATCTTACAAAAATGTACTTACACAAAAATCTTATAGGTACCTACCTACTTATGCACAGAGTTTACTTTACAGTAGGTAAATGAATCGCTGCTTCTGACATTTTCTTCACGGTTGTCTGATGCTGATGCATGATTCTCATGATTTAATCATTTTGAAGGATAGACATCACGTTTAATATTATTTTCTCTAGCAACCGCAGCCTCGTATATCTCTAGTTTTGATGTGGGTATGATCGAGGGCGATCGGGTGTGAAATAGCGCGGACGATCCGCTAGCTAGACGAATAGGTGTGAGAGTAATATTTACCTGAAGAGATTAGGATAATACCTAGGGTCTCAGAAGATTCATCGTTATAGCCTGTGGTCTAGGGTAGGGTAGGTTCAAGTAGGGTGACGATACAGCAACCACATTTTGTACAAAACAAAACACTTTGTGGATAAAGCATTCTCATCCAGCGTCTTAAATTATTGACGAGAATAAGCCTTTAAATTTGCTTAATGGTATCGTGACGTTCTGAAAACTAATGATAAGAATCAGAGATCAGATCAGAGGGATACAGTTTGGTGTTGCAGTTACATATCTATCATCTACATTCATACACGATATAATTATACCACTGGAAAGCTAAAGGAACGAAGAATTCGTTACGTTGAGTGAGGACTTGAAACGTGGAAATACGAAGGATAAAATAAATATCAACACGCATTTACGTATTAAGTAGGTATAAATGGCCATGCTCACGACACAGCCACACCCCAATTTTTATTTATACTTGTACGTAGGTAGGTACTTATTATGTATCTATATATTTTTTATGTTTAACAGGCTAGGTGTTTGAACACAGCTCACTTAATGTTAAGTGACGGTGTGGTCGAAAATGGTGAACACACCTAGCCTGGACTGGACATGGCTCTCAAGTGACCCTGTCGGAACACACCGTTAGGTACTTGGCGACATATTTTCAAATTAAGAGTGGTAGCTATTCAGTCGGGTTCTAAAAAGTACCCTACCACCACGCTATGGTTTCCTCACGGAATAGTTTCCAAAATGTAGCCAGCCACTTTGGCACGTTGCATTTTGCACTAAGGTGTGGCCAGTGGTTTGCTCACGTGTGACGTCGACCAGACGAGACATTTTTTCTTTTCGAAGTTAAATATTGAAATTACATAAATGAATGAATGTAGTAATATATAAAAAAAACTATTGTATAAGTTGTTTGGTTGTCATACTACGAGGTATGCTCAGTTTGAGACTAGATGGTGCTGATGAAATGCCCTCGTATATTTATTAATTTATAGCTGGGTTATGACTGAGAGACCTAGATAAAACGTTTCCCAGGATTACTTACGATGAGGCAAAGTTTAAAATAACTATGTCCCAGACAGTTTACAATTTCCAGTGTCCAATTACAATCACTTGTTTCCGATTGTCTGGATTTAGATGCTTCTCGTCTTCCTTGCAAAGGCTCACCCCACTAAAATATTCATTCCTCCCCGAAATAACTGTAGCAGATGTTGACGAGGAAATATCCTTCGATTTGGAAAGTGGCTCAATCGTTCTAAAGTTCTGTTCCTTTATCGATTGGAACTTCGACAGATTTACTGCCTGTTATAATAATTCGGGGAAATCTTTTGACTCAACATTTGTAGGTTATGAAATATCTTCTTAGGCTTCCTTCATATGGAAGCACAACGCTTATAGGAACTACCTACATACTAAAAGTGTGCCTATTTTGTAAGTAGATCAGTTATAAATTGATCGAAGATTTAACATTGCGCCTACATTATAAAAGATTTCTACCTAACTTTCTTGTACAGCTATGTTCTGTATGTAGGCACACAGAAAATATCACCGTGCAAAAGGTCTGGTTCCTATACCTAATTACACTCGTAAACTTTGACGAATTCAATTAAAACACAGACAATACCGCAAACCTTTTCCTTTGTCTGTAAATGATTAGCAAAGTCAAGCAGCATTCGTACATATTAAATCACTCCTTTTTAATTTCCCTAAAGTCTATTCTGAAATTATTGTTAGGCGGTCCCAAGATACTGATTAAAATGCATGGCCAACAATAGACTGTTCCAGATCAAACATTTTTGTTCTTTGTGTTTATATTAAACGACAGCGGGGTGGGGACTTTCAATTTAAGATATTCTTTGCTTTGTTCTTCGTTTACAGTCGATGGTTAATGAAGACAGACTCATGCTTCATGACTACTGTTTGTTGGAATGAAATTTACAAAATCGGTCAATTTAGTTTATTATCTCAACAATATTTTTATGAATAATGAGGTTTACACTAACTAATATATAATGTGTACTATACTAAAAGTTCCTGTTAAGTGCGTAGGTATAGAATATCAAAATGTGTTGTTTGATTTGTTCCCATTCAATCCTTTTCAGCTGAACTTTGGCTTTATTAGGGTTCCGTACCCAATGGGTAAAACGGGACGCTATTACTAAGACTCCGCTCTCCGCCTGTCTGTCACCAGGCTGTATCTTATGAACCGTGATAGTTAAACAGTTGAAATATCTTTCTTTTGCCGCTATAACAACAAATACTAAAAAACAGAATAAAATAAATATTCCCATGCTCCCATGTAACTAACGTGATTTTTTGCCGTTTTTATGGATAATGGTACGGAACCCTTCGTGCGCGAGTCCGACTCGCACTTGGCCGTTTTTTTTAATCACACGCCTGAGTTTTCTTATATGTATACGCCCAACTTTCTAACGATATTGTATTGCGAACATAACTCAGACGCAGAATTCAAAAATACCGTTTTGATAAAGTTTGGCACGATATGGCTTAATACAAGCCTTTGCTTTTTATTCCAGCTTTATGTAAAATAGTGAGTTAAATCGTTAGCAAGTGCTTTTGGAGGTAAACTGCTCCTGAATAAATAAATATTGGACGAAATCTTACACGGCGCTATCTAGCCCTAAACAAAGCAAAGTTTGTACTATGAGAACCTGATAACTGATAGAATATTATAAACACGTACAAGTTCGTTATACTAATGTTTGTCCTGGGTGGGAATCGAATTCACACCTCAAAGCTCAAGAAGTTTAGATACTAACAAATGAGCTAACAGGAAAGCCTAATTTTATTGTGACTATGTTGTTCGTGGTTTATCATACCTATAACTTTCCAATTTTCTTATGTTTCCCGTGGTAGCTCTTGGAAGCGGTATTAAACATTGTCTCACATTATTTTGTTACATTTTTAGTCACACCAGCTTGGAAGACTTAAATAATTGTTAGCACAAAAAATATTGCAGCGATGATAGCTCAGTGGTTAGCGCGGTGGGATCTTGGAATCACAGAAGCGCTGGGCTCAAACCTTAACAATGAGCTGTGGTCAAACATCTAACACGTCAGGTATAACGATGTACTTCGTCTTCCGTTGTAGTATGGTTCCGGGTAGTGCCACATTTAGAAAAAATTCAAGTTAAGATATTGTACTAAAACGACCTGATTTTTTCACTGATCTTAGTTTGATAGAAACATTAGTCTTAAAACCTGTTATAGTAGATGGAAGTGTGAGATAATGTTAGTAAGTGTCCATGGAAGTAGTGGGTGCAGTAATTTTGTCGCGTTCAGTGGGAGGTTGAAGGGTGTCTGAGGGTCGTTCTACCACTAATTGTCTGCCTCAGTTTAATACGGGGAGTATTAAAGAGAGAATTCTGTGCAGTTGCGAATATTATATCTATGAGTTTTAAGCTTAAGCGGCTTTGAGTTATTATTTGTACGCATCGGGGAACGAACGTAGAGCTACCTCGTTTTTTTGTTTCAGTGAAATTGGAATTGACTGCACCATATTCGTTGGCGTTCGTTGAGGCGATTTGATCTCAAAACTTTTTTTAATGGTTTTTGACCACAGCTTACCAGAAGATTTATGTTCCATATTTGTATAATAAATAAATATCTTAGGACATTACACACAGCGCCATCTGACCCCAAACTAAGCAGAGCTTGTGTATGGCAGTCAGATAACTGATAAAATACATATAACATTTGTTGATACATAAAATGTTTGTCCTGTAGGTACGTTGTTGTGTTTTGTTTTGGTGTGTAATAATGTTATATTCTATTCTATAGCCTATCAACCATTAAAAAAAAATTTGCTGTCCACTTGACACATCGACATCTTATGTCAATCCCGTACATTTTTTACATTTCTAATAGCGTTATCGCTAATCGAATGTTAGGTACTTTCTTTCGGCCCTCGAGAGCTGAAGTGCGTTGGTTCGTATAAATAAGTATTTAGGTATACTTAATTATATCTGATACTCCGACTATAATTTCGGCCACAACCGATGGCCTTCATCATGGAGACAAAGCTGAGTACGAAACGTGCGCGGCCTCGTCTTGCTTCGCACAAATTTACTGGACTTAGCTTTATAGTCCTTCAGTCGAAAAGTTAGTTTCGTTTTGTTAGACCGTTATACAAACTTGTAATGAATAAATACAGGTCCCTCAGGACGTATAAACAGAGTCAGTGCGCGAAAGCCTTTGCAAATGGCTAACTTGTGTTAGATAAATAAATAATTAAACATATACATTGTATATTTACATTTCTGCTAAGAAACCGAAAGGTGGTAGGTATATTTATTTATCTTCGTTGTGATATTTTTTACTGTAGGATTACGGAATAACGAAGAAAAGTCATTGAGCATTTTTGTATCTACTTATATGGATAAAGATCATTTTATGCGCTGTCGTTCCGTTCATCCGATTGCGATTAAACTTGGTCAACTTATTTCTTCCACATGCGCGAAGGTTATTAGGCTTATTATTATTAATTTCAAAGGATATTTCCAAAACAAAATTGCAACAACGCGACTTATACCAGGTTACGAGATAGGCTCTGACATATTAAGCACGTTTGTTACTACATTTAATCATCAATTTAATTGTGTATGACATAGGGTTCCATTTAGCGGAACAAAAATATGGCGGTTACACAAGTTCATACGTAAGTTTTCTTATTCCTAAAAACTTTCCTTCTTAAAAAAGTGGTACTGCAATCCTACAGGTTTGCCAGGTACTTCGCACCGGGCAAACCAGTTAGTTTAATGCATATATACCTAAATTTGTATGTCTTTTACTTAGTTATAGTACTTTTAGAAACTACAAGTTTTGCTTATAAGTATATCTAGATACATTTTTAAAACTGAAAAAATGAGATATAATTGTATGTTCTTTAAATTTATATCTTACCAGTATTTGATAAGTAATTGCATTGAAATACATAGTTGAATTTCGGGAATTTTTTGAAAACTTTATTGTGTAAATCGCATGTATTGAACATTGTAACTTACAAAACTTCAAACAAATAAATCGAGTAAGTTTCGAAAAAAAAAATAACTTGCCTGTTTATTTGAGAAAAAAATCTAATGTTTATAGTTCTAATTTTTCCCTTTTCCTTTAACCTTTCTTTTTTGTTTTTGGTCCACATTCCATGAGTAGCTTTCAGTCGACGAGTAAACAATCACAGCACGGCTCGAGCTCGTTATTCCATCAGGTGCACTGCTGGCGGAAGCGAAAATTTAATTGGACCATGCGATTTCCGCGAAAATTTCATTCTACCTGAGCCCATTTAGTTCACGTCACCAATTGAGCTCCCACTGATTTACTTCGCGCTTATATAGTATGGTTTAAAAATAGTTCTAATTTAAATAGTTCACATAACACATTGGTTTTACATCGTCTCGTATTACATTCTCAATGGGCAATACCATTTGTAGCGATGATAGCTCAGTGCCAATAAAGCAAGTAGGTAGCATTATTCAGGAAAAAAGTAATATCTGCTTACAGTTTTCCATTGCTTATTTAAAATTTGCATTTATTGCTGCATGGACACCATAGGGGAAGACTTGCGTGAATTCTAAGGCGCAAACTTGGAAGAGACAGCGCAGGACCGGGACAAGTGACGTTATCTGGTATCGGACGCCAAAACCCATTTTCGATCGCTACGCCACAGGAATTCAATTTTAGTTTCTCCGATAGGGTTGCTGACTGGCTGTTACATTTTTCCATCCACAGCATATCTATTTGCAAGATTTACCTACCTACTAGGTGAACAATAGAAAACATAGAAAGTGGGACAGAGAATAAAAGGTTTTTTTTTAATATTTGATTTACGTACAATCGTTATTCTCACTGATTAATATACTAAACCCAAAGTATGTATAAAGTATTTTTATCGATATTAGGCCAGGCCCTAGAACAAACCATGACTAGGTTTCTACGAGGTAAGTGTTCTTCATCGTAGATCGCATCTTCGCCAGTCGTTATATCTCTATCTCTCTCTCGCTATCATCAGGCGAGTTAAAGGCCAGACGCACGCAGGTCTATTTAGTAAAAAAAAAAAGACCGATGTTGTTGTAGGTTCGTTGATTATATAATCAGCTCGAAACAATAACTTTACAAGTATACTTGAAGCACAGATTGAACCATGTGAGGGATGAGGTAGATGTTTAAGTAAGTCAGAATCACAAAATAATTTATACTCCAGTCAAACCATAGAGGAACGTTCTTATTTATATCTACACGTATAATTAATAGGTACTTTACTTACTTAATAGACCAGAGTAGACGAGCACCCAGCCCATCAATCTTGACTGATACTTTCGGTTAATGGATTGAAGGCGAGGTAAACCGGAAATTGGCATCTGTCGAAGCTACAACTGGTTCAAATACGGTATACGCATAGGTAGGCAACGCGTGTATTACGGGCGGTTATGAAAAAGTAGACAAAATTAAACCGGTTACATAATGTAAATGTTATAAACCGAAAATTTGTCGATTAAGAATATGCAGATGAACGAAATAGATACCTACTCTGTATAATTATAGTGAAGTGATTTTTCATGTCTGTTTGCGCCAAATAATATACGAACTATTTAATTTAACTATTAAATTTGGACATGGCTAGAATTTTTAAGCTTAAATAATTTTCTACTCATATTGATCTGTGATTTTTTGCAGTTTCATTAGTGACAAGACTAACTTATCTTATTTATGCAACTATTTGACAAGGCGAGCGAGTAACACGCTAAGCTGTGTGGGTGTAGGTATGTTAAGTACGTACATATCTATATAATTTAGCCTAAACACTCATCTTCTTCCTGCCCGCTTGTGACGCGTATGATCATTTATAACATACGATTTATTTTCGATACTTTAGAACAACCTACCTAATGCCGAAAACATTAGGACAACAGGCGTTGGGACCGTAAAAACGTTCGATAATTTCGATCCCAGACAGCGGTTGATGAGCGTGTGAAATGATCCGCTGGAAAATGCCATATATTTAGGCGAAAGGGTCAAAGAAGGGATAATGCGTGGCCACGGTCTGACCCGACGTAAATAGCTGCGACAGCAGGCGACTGCCTCGTCAGGAAGGACTTCAATCAACCACTGAAAATTGCGTTAATGGATTTTGTATCTTTTTGCTCTTTGTTTTCTACATTGTATATTTTGTTCACAGACACGAATTTGGGAAATTTGACAATAAAATAAGTAAAACATGTACCTAATGGGTTATATTTGAATTGACAGTAGAGCTAATAAATTACACAGTGGCTACTAGTTTACGATTCTTACATATACCGAACTCTACGTTGAAGCAATAAATCTGAGGTTGGATGGCCTGGAGTTCTGCCAACTTCAACCACTTCTAGACGACTAACTTGATGTTCATAATGAAATACTATTATTGCTTTATTCTGAACCGAATTTCCGCGTGCACTCTAGGTTTACTTTATTATTTTCATAAAAACGAAAACTTCGTTTTGCATTGGCACACTTGTTTTAGCCGTTTATTTTCAATTAGCTGCTGTTGGAGGCTTTTTGCTGATTTCGTTGGAATTCCTATCGCCAGTGCAATCTGCTTGGCAAACTGGACGGCGCCGGCAATCGCGTAATTTAATGAACACTTCCCTAATCGAGTGACGAGTAGGAGCCGCTCCGACGAAAAATATCGTACAAATTGGATTTTCCTACTAAAGTTACATCGGAAATCCAAGAGTTACGTCACGATCCAGTACGATTGATTAATTATTATCAACAAATATCCAACTCTAACTGGCTTTTTCTGAAATTATACGCATTACTGATGAAATAAAGAATTATTTATTGTTACCATAAATTTTAACAAGTTTAATTTAAAAAATTAAAAGAACACGAATGCTCAGAAATGTATATAGCTATTGTCACTCGGGATGATATAATTGTAACCATACCTCATACATCCAAATCTGTTCAAACATTTAAAAGTTATGGTGGAATAAAGAAACTTACACACATGAACCCTGAAAATATTACACTCCTTTTTTTGTGCAGTCACGTAAAAATACGCATGCATGTTATTGGTTCATTTATTCTTCTTCCTCGAAGAAACTGAAAAAAGGGAATCACGTTAATTGGTTTTGGCGTGATTGATTGACTTTTTATAGTCCACACCAAAGATTACATACAGGAGCTACTTGTAACAACTGACGACCTTATGCTTAAAGCAATCTCTTCCTGGCAACCTTCGTACGGAAAGGATTAAAAGAAGAAAAAGACAGAATGTGCCAATCAGAAAACATAATATGTATATATAAAAGAATCCATAACTATAACATGTAGAGGGATATATATAAGTAGATTTATTTTTCATTTTCGTTCTTTATCACCATCGAGTAGAATTGCGGATTGCGAGTTAGACATAGATATAAATAAACTATGTTTTATTATGTTTGTGTTATTTGAATGTACCTAAGTAACAAACTATGATGTTATTATAGCTTGTAGGCAAGGTGACACGTTCGTCGTCGCATTACCTGAGTTGTTGTTCTAGCTGACATAGGTTGCCCTATTATACACGAAATTCTGTCATGTTACATACATTATTCAAAGAAAATATTAGTTACATCTGTAAGCAGGTCAGAAGGACGATTCATCATAGTGGAGATGACGTTTACGACCGATACCAACTGATTTGTTCCAGATCAAATGCGAATCCAATATTTACGCAACGTAATCATACGGATACGGAAATATTTACGTCATATTGTTGCGCTACAGGCCTCTGAACCCGCAATGCGGGTAGGTGGGGTGTTTTGGGAACCGAATCGCTGGATGTTTCGGCCCGTTCGGGCCAATAATGATCATTAGGTATGGTTAGACATTTATTGAAATGCTTTTAGCGTCTTTATCGTTTTTGCTCATATTTACAAATGTTATGGAACTACTATTAGCGGTCAGAGCCTCATCGTGTATATTTTTTCAGGAACATCTTAATATAATATTATTAATATTTAAGAACTAAACTCCTTAGCGCGTAACTCTTTTTCATAATTTTTTTGTCAGCCGTAAAGAAAAGCCGTAGATCGGGCTTAGTTGCGTGTCTAGGTCTTATCCTGCAGTGGACTATGACAGACTGATTATAATTATTTTTGTGTTAACTTCATTTTCATACCAGAGCTACTGATTAAAAAGCATTCTAGTCAATGCGCAGTTATCATACATGTGTTATTTAGTTACCGACCCATCTTTGTTACGCAGCACCGTATGGCTTAATACTTAGTTGGTGTAAACTAGGTTACAAGCGCGTAACAAAGCAGCTAAGTTGAAATAATACAGCCCTGCTTATCTCTGACAGACAGCTTGAGCGCGAGTAGACGAGCTCCAGCCCGATAACCTTGCTTAGTCTAGTATTTACAGCTTGTGATTTATGGAGACGTAACATGCCTATTGTGTAAAACTATTATAGGTAGGCACTTTCAATCATTATTTTTTACTATTTTTATGTCACACACACGAAGACGTTGCTGTTTTCTGAAAAGTACAGCATATTGGGAGTATACAGTAAAACAGCTTACAATTATTTATCAATCCACTTTTAGCTACTACGGAACATGATTGTATGAGCGCTTGTCGAATCTGTGACGCGGAATTGTGCCCGTAACTCAGTTTTTCATCAAACGTTGCTTTAATTTTTCCTCGTCACACTTGTGAACTCTTCCAACCGATGCAGCAAGCGTTCCAACGGAACAGCGAATGGATTTCGTGAAACGCTATTCAGCGAGCTACCACAAACTTTCCGAACATTATTTTTCATATTTTGTTGGTCGTTTCTCCCGCTCTATCTTCTGTTAAGAAAACGCGCGTAAATCTAAAATATATTGAGCTTTGCTCTATCGCGCGATTACGTAGACATGCTACGTCGTAGGCAGTGCCACCCCAAAGCGACCCAATGATGAGAATATGAAAATAATATCTTTCAAAAACAAATATTTTAGTAATTTTTTTTTTCGTGATTCGGCAGTAACTCAGCGTTTTTTAGATATCAATATCGGTTTACTTCTCTAAGAAGATTTGCTTCCGAATTATTTCGCATAATCGCGTATATTCAGTAAATCCGCAAAAACGTCGAATCTTCAGAAACGTAGACATAGGTAAGGGTAACTATTTATTCACATAAAATCACAATAAAAAGGAGTTGTTTTTGATGCTGAATAATAATAATCATGCCAAGCAATTCATTCGCTTGATAGTAAAATAAACCGATATACGAGTACTGTGCGGTAATGAACCGCAGCCGTCATACCTATAGGGACATTTTTAGTTAATAGGCTATCCTTCACAGGTATAGTTCTGCTGTTTACAACATATAAGTTTTTAAAGTTTTCCAAAAAAAACGTTTAAAGTTTGTACGAAATTTATCTGTAATTTATAATCATAGTGATGGTAATGGTATGTATGGTAATTTTTTCCCATAGCGTGGTGGTAGGGTACTCTCTAGTAATGGGCTGGCTAGCTACCACCATTAAGATGAAAATCTGCAGCTAAGCACCTAACAGTGTGTTCCGGCAGCCTCACTTGAGAGCCAGTTCAATACCAGGCTAGGTGTGTTTACCATCTTCAACCACTCCGTCACTTAACATCAGGTGAGCTGTGGTCAAACACATAGCCTGTCAACCATATATATCTTAAAGAGTTTTTATTATTTTGATCACAAATGTAATGTTATATCTCTGATGTTATATCTTAAAAATGTAAAAACCTGGTCCATAGTTTCTGTAAAAATAGTTTTTGTCTAATACTAATTTAATTATTTTAATATGTTGGTAGAGAATTAGAGATCAACATGAACGGCTAGTAAAACTAATCATTGACATTATTAAAGGAAATGGTAATGAAAGTGCCTTATAAAATGGTGAAAATCTCTTTTTTTGAAGTGAAAACTTCTTTTGACGTGTTGTGCGATTTTTGGTAGGGGCATCATGTGTATTTTTAGTTGTGATTAGCTAATTTTAACAAACGTTAAAGTATGTGAACTATTTAAATTAAGTTGAATGAGAAGAAGGCATCCATCCAGGCAAGTTCGTCTCGAATATAGGCACATCGGGCCGCGTCACCCCACTCTGTTATTGTCGCGAGCTTTCCAATTACACTGGAGACGGATATTTGCCCCGATGCCACCCTAAAGGCGAACGCACATTAGTTTTCGAAACTTATTTACAAACTTTTAGGTTAGATCAAGAGTTTGATAAGCAAAGTTATTTTCGAGCTCATATTGCGAAATTTGCAAATTAATGAATTCTACCCTGTTTTAACACATCGTAAATATTAGTTTAAATTCAGATTCCAATAAATTGCTAACAATTGGCAACATTCTGAATCCGAATCAGCCCTGTTTTTTGTCAACTGTCCCACTGCTGGGCACGAACCTCTACTCATTGTGAGAAGGATCAACAAATATATTATTTAAAGTAATGATGTCTACAAGTTTCAATATATTTTTCTATGAATAAATATAGGTATAGTATAATATTCTTCTAATTATGTTTATGCTTTTTTAATGTTGAGAACCTAGGTGTTTAAAAACAGAACACCTGATGTTTAATCTCTATAATCTTTTTACAGTGCGGCTCGTCATACAACTGATTTTGCATATCGTCACGTACCTATATCATGGGTTGAGAGCTGACTAGTCTTACTTTTTTTTTCTCTTTGGAGTATCCGGCTTAATTAAACGAGAGTACCTACTCCCGTGTAAGTAAAACGAGTAATTGGATTATTTCCGTTAAAATCACTCACTTTATTTCTATATTATAGTTTACTCGACTTAAGAACGTTTACTATTGACAGTGACAGTGTGCATTCAGCCTTAACTTCTGTTATCTCCAAAGGGCTGCAAGGGTTCTCCAAATAAAAGCGCGAGCATCAGCAATACTGTCTACATAAAACAATAAATCCTTAAATATAAATCCCCAGCTTTATTATTTTCTTCTCGCTTCCTTTGTTTCTGTCGTAGGTGTGTTTTTTGCTCAAGTTTTTGTATAGATTTTCGCGCCAAAGCAGCGATGTCCTGGATTTTGCTTTGCTATTCAAAGTTCTTTAACCGCTGCACACACAGAACTTTGAATAGCATATCTGACCATCAGGAAAGCGTTTCGTCCCTGTTAATATTTTCACATGAAAAAAAAGATGAAACGTTAATTATTCAGTAAATTTTTAAGATTTTTTAGGCTACTAATTATACAATTGTGGTCTTATTAACTACGCTTTTATTCATTGTAGATGTTAAATAAATATATGCACTTTAAAAATAAATCATTGTACAATTAACCATCATCGTACCCAGCGGCTTGAAATAAGCTGGAGCTACCGTTGAATACTTCGTGAAGAACAACAAATAATAACTTTATTTGTACTATTTTCTAGTACTCGCAAATTTAAAAAGAGCAGTTAAACACAAATCAGCCTGTGTTGGTAGCTTTGCTTGAAATCCAGGTCTTACAATAGTCCATCCCCTGTACTCTGAGCTTCTTATTTCGATATCTGTTAGGCGCTAAAGAAAAAGCTATGCGATTGCGAACCTTACATACCTACATAGATATTGCTACATATAGCTTGACTTGACCAGCTCTCCTATTGTTAATCAAAGTTTGACTTGTTAGAGAACCTTCGCGACTAAGTTTTGGACACCAGCAATAACGATGATTGATTATATTGATACTATCTCACTTATAGTTTAACTTATTGGTTCATATGTTTTTATTTTGTCTGGGTTGCTTAAGACGTACTTATTCTTGGTGCTTATAAAAATACACTCGTAACAGGTAAATATATTTTTTTAATAAATTGTCATTATCTTATTTATAAAAAATTAAGGACGGTATGAAATCATAAATAATTTTTAGCAAAAAGTTTGTTCAGTTTGCAGTGTACAAAATACTATGGTAATCCAGACCAGATAGTGTGCCAAATTTCATCCAAATCTGTTCCGCCGTTTTTGTGGTTGAGTAACAAATATACATCTATCCATCCTCACAAACTTCCCCTTTTTTTTTTAATTTTTATTTTATAAGCCTGCCCGTTTCGCTGAGTTTGTACCTTTAAGATAGGTAAGTACCTAAGTACATAAAGAAAAAAAAAATCTAAAAATTTAACTTAACGAAATTACCTGCCTAGACAACTTCCTCAATTCAGTCGTTCAGTCGTGAATAGGTAATAAACAGGCAGACAGGCAAAAAACATCTGTATATCTGCATAAATAATTTAATGAAGTAGCGCTACATAATTATACGTTATATATACTATATATACGTTCTCAAGACTATTGTAGCGCTGGTAGCTTAACTAGATGTTTCCAAAGGGTCCACCATTCCTATTCTTTTTTTTTTTTTTTATGGTTGACAGGCTAGTTGTTTGACCACAGCTCACCTGATGTTAAGTGAAGGTGTGGTCGAAGATGGTAAAGCACACCTAGCCTGGAATGGAACTGGCTCTCAAGTGAGGCTGCCGGAACACACCGTTAGATGCTTGGCGGCAGATTTTCAACTTGAGGGTGGTAGCTAGCCAGCCGAGTACTAGAAAGTACCCTACGTACGTATGGTACGTATTGCGTTAAGCAAGTATTAAACTCACCATAAACTATACTAAAAAGAAAAAAGCATATGGAGCAGCTTGTTCATCACAAACGATCGATATTATACATAAAATGTAATATAAACATTATATTCACGACTAGAATGTTGTTGCCAATGTGTTTATGACGGATATTTAGCGTCAAATAAAATATTATATCGTAACAGAGTAACAATAAAAATGTTTCGTGCAGATTTATCGGGGCCGTTTATCCCGGATGATCCCGGGGCCGCCAGTAAATTATCACCACACTTTGCCTTGACGTCACATTATGTGGACGCAAGACGGCTTGTCTCGCTTCACACATATTCTAAACTAGCTGCGCATAGCGGTGTTACCCGCTACATGTTTTCGGGATAAAATTAGCCTATGTGTTAATCCAGGATCTCAGCTACCCCCATACCTCCTCATAGCTACCTCTGCTCTAGACTTTATGTTGCTACTCAAAGTTCTGTGTATCGCTGCAATGGTTATATTATGGACAGGCGTTGTCTATTACCATCAGGAGAGTGTCTCGTTCGTCTCATTACATTCACATAAAAAAAAGATACCAAATTTAATCCAAACCGGTTTAGTAGTTTTTGCGTGAAAGAGTAACAAACATACATACATCCATCCATTCAAACTTTCACATTTATAATATTAGGGATTAGATTATATTATTTTAGGCCTCTTCCAACTACCAGCCCAAATCCTTACAAGATAAATTACGAAAAAAAAGTAACTGCCATTTTCTCGTTAAAAATTATTTGAAGACGTATTACGGATACAATTGAACCATGATAGAATGTAAGCTTGCTTCATTTATTTTATAGAGATCACTTATACCTACCTATACATAACTTCTTTTTTAACCTTTGACTGTCTAAGAATTTTATAACAACTCACCAGGTGACTGGAATGTAACTGGCTCCCAAGTGAAGCTGCCGGAACACACCATCAGGTACTTAACGGTATACTTACAACTTGAAGGTAGACAACCGAGTACTAGAAAATACCCTACCATCATGCAATGGTTTCCTCACAAGATTTTTCTTCATCGGCAGCTCAATCTCATTTTTGGAATTTTCAATCCTCGCCTTTCGGCGTGCGGTCCGAACGCGCTAACCACTCAGTTATCATCACTACGAATTAACTCACATTCGTAAGTCTACTTATAATACCTGCACCTACAAAATTACGGCCAATTGTAATAGGAACCACCTTGCAAAGATTAAGATAACTCTTTAAGCTAAGATAAGATTGATCCTATTCAATCTTATTCGTGCTCAGCACATGACTATTGAGCACGAATAAGATTAGTTTCAACTGACGAACACGTCAAAGGGGATGATATTGTTAAAAAGAACAACTATTTGCACACCCGTCTGGAACTATTACTTTTATAAATATAGTAGCAGTCCGTCCCGGCTTCGCACGGGCGGATATTTATTTTTTAATTAAATTCTAGTAATAAATATAGCCAACATAGGCTAAATAGACACAGACTAATAGAAGCAACCAATGACAACAACTCAGGAAGAATGTAGCATTCTGATGGTGAATGAATGTTTGTAATCAGTCCAGGAGTTTTTGGGTTTATTTACAAAAATCCAAAAATACAAATCTTTCCTCTTTATAATATTAGTGTAGAGGAACATGTTATACGTATTCACTAAAACAAAATACAATCTACTACAAAATTGGTTGCTTCTATTAGTCTAAAAATCCTAACGCTACCACTACTTTTTAAAATCATGACACATAAAAGAGTGTAAGTACATTATGTACCTAAAGCTAATTTTAATCATTTATGTCGTTACATTTTTGCTCCCCAGCTGCAATTCCATTCCACTTTTTAAGTAGGTCGGTGTTCATTCATATAGAAATGTGGGCTTGAGGACATATTCTACCGTAGGCTAGAATGTTTCACGCAGGACTCTACACTCGGTAATAAGGTTAACGAGATGGCCGAAGGCTTTAACGAGCGAGCTTTCCCAGTTTTACTGAATTAAAAAAGTCTACAGAAATCCACGATGAAACGTGGTGATATAAACTTAGCTGAACTCAAATAGTGCTTAGTAGGCGAAGATAAAAGCAAGTTCCTGTGCTGATCAGTTGCGGATGATGAAATTGGAACGACTCGTGTCTATTCTAAGAAAACTTGGATAAAGTCGGATCTTCTATCCTGGCTTCTCGCTGAAAGTTTTATGAGCGAGATAAGATAGATTGAGGCTTGGAATGCATTATTGGCTATTGAAAATTGTGTCGTATCATATCTTACGTAAAAGTTTATATTGACTGTGAAATGTTGCGTAAAAATAACTTTTATTTGCAATTTTTCTGCCCCTGGAAAGACAAAGTAGGTCAGACATGAAAACAAACGTTTACTGTCGTAACAAAATGCTCCCAGATGAATTCAATCTAAAGTTTGACATCTATCGGAGACAGTTTATAGTGAAATATCGAACCCTGGTTCAATTATAAGATTGAATAGTTGGAGGATATCATTCGGCTGCATTTGGATGAATGGTTCCGCTGAGACGCCGCTGTCGTTTCGGACGTCGTCCTACGTTGCGGACTAAAGTGGCTGAAACTTTCACAAATCACCATTCTAATCCTGCTGCAGGTCTGTTTATATTCCAAGGCGAGATTGAAATTATTAAGATCGAGCTGTGATTGTGCTAAAACTTGTGGGAGCACTTGAGCCCGGCTCTCATTCAAATGCAGATATAGGTCAGACGCCGATTGAGTTCGAACAGTGTAATTAAAGGACTTTCCGAAGTCGGATTATTTAACAGAACATAAATCCGTTCTCTAATAACTAATATTTTACAAACTTTCATTAAACCCAAGATCATTTATTTTTAGGACATACTTTTGTATTACTTCTGTAATAAGTATTAATAAAATTAATTCTAAAGGTATGCCAGGAGCACTGAAGTCGTTTGCTTAAATACTTAAGTAAGTAGTTGGAAAGCTATCTAGCTTTTTGAACAGTTATCATTACATTTGATATTCCAGGGAGGTATTACCGATAATAAACGTATAATATATACATGAATATTAAAGTGGGCATGGGACTGAAGTCTGTGGTGTGCTTTTCGCTGCGTGTCGGTGATAAAGTCGCTCGGGAGATGTGAATAACATTTACCTCTAGCAATGGATTCCCGAAGGGATTTGAAGGTATGCGGTAAGCCTGTCAGATTATACTTGAAGATGCTTATTAACTATTCATGTTTGACTGATATTTCTTACAATGCATTTAACTGTACTAATACGAATAACTATGCTTAGCTACTTCGATCAGCCTCCGTGGTAAATTTGGAAGATCATTCTTTGATACCAAAATGTACATTTGCAAATCGAACTATGTATTCGTATTTACATCTAAATGATCGATTCGTCCACACCCTATAAAGCCTCAGGCAGGTCGTTAGTCTAAGGTATTTTTACACGATGAGGCGACGTTCGAATCAGGTATACAAAGTACGTACATACTACGTATACAAAGGTGTCTCGCACAGTATTTCATTATGTTCGATACATTTACAAGTGAGTCGTGAGGTGTGAATGTGGGACATGGTCAGTCATGTCCGTCATAAATATGCGGCTTCACCTTCAATTGTAAGGTTCGATCAGTCAAATTGTATAACTCGAAACAGTAGCGTGTTGGCGGCTCATTGCAAATACTAGTACATGTGTCTAAAAATAAATTATAAGTGGACATACTTATGTAGGTAACTTAATTGACTGCTATGACTTTATACCACAAAGTACGGTCAAAGTGGAAAATCACGAATTACGTCCACAAATAATATTAAATATACACAAACAAACTGAATACGATTACACGGTAAATACGATTGCAGCGCCAACTATCAAATCTAATTGTGAATCTAAACTGTACACACAAAAAGTTTAATCAAAATTGGTTTAGCCATTTGGAAAAGTTCAGTGAAAAACACACGTACAGATGGACTATATACTCAATTATTCATGTTTATTATGATTTGTTAGTTATTATTCACACGGTATATTCCATATCAGTATTTTCATCTTTAACATGACACCATGTTATGTTACAGTAAAAGCACGAAACGATAAATTTTTAATTCAAACTTACATTTCAAGACGTAATAATTGCTTAGCGGCGGCGTCAGTGTGAAAGCAGAAAGGAAAGGGGCGCTGTGTAAAGCTAAGATGTCATCTCATGAAAAATGTTGCCTTTTTATGAAACGTCGCACGTGATTCAAAGTTTCAACTGCTTTTATGTCTTGCTAGAATTTCCGTAGTACGGTAGGAAAAAGGTGTTTACTTTAATTAGGTATGTGGTAAATGCGTAGACATAAGTAAAGTATTAAGCGTAAATACACTTCAGAATCTAACTCTATACATTCACTATACATTAAGCGACGTTTAACAATATTATTACTTTTGTGTTACTTTTACATTAGGGGAGGTAATACCCTATAGTGGTGATGTATTTGTAGGCAGTTTATTTTATCTCTATTGTTGATGTTGTGGCGAAATACGTCGTTAGTTCCGCAAATCGCGCTAAATAATATACGGCGGGTAAGGCCCTGAAGCACGCTGAAGGCAGACGAACCGCTCCGCCCGCCCTACGGGGTCATTGACCTCGAGCCGCGGCCCTCCGCCCCACATTTTTCTTTTCGGACAGTATACGGCTGGCGGGCTCTCCTCGCTAAATGTGCTGCGTTGGCGTCTTGCTGAATATGCAAGTGCGACTATTGTTCCGTTTTCGCAATTTCACGTGTAATCTCGTCCTGTCCGCGCTGTATTGTAAACTAGTGAGGAATAGTTGCAGGGATCTCCACAACAAAGGGCTTCTATTTCACATAAAATACGGGACGTGTGCACATGCATGGTTTCTTTAACAGCCTAAACTACAACATGTCACTGTATTTATATGCGTCGTTCTAAGGCGTCGTTTAATGTTATTATCTCAACGGAATTTGTGAAGAAACAATTTGTGTAACAATTCTTTAGTAAAATTCTGGAAAACTACAGTTTACTAAAAATAATTTCTTTGTTATTCTTTGATATGAACTTTGGGAATCTATGATTTCATTGGATTTTGTATAAATTAGCAAGTCTTGAATGTAAAGCAAAGTTGAAAGTTACACTTCCCGTAATTCTCAGTTTCCGATACCGTGCGATAGACCGTTGCGAGCGATAGTGGCCGAGCAAAGTTCATTATTCATTCTTTACACAAGGACTGCGATTTTCTCTTGAATAATACATAGTTTTCTGGAATAAAGAGTTTTGGCGCTAGATTTTTTTTATGTAAGGAGGTGGGTAATTTAAGTAATACCTTCTCATTTTGCGGAATGATGGCCAGCAAAAGGGATGATTTCATAAAGGAGACGAATGAAGGAGTCTCATTTGCGAGGTATTCAGTAGATAACGAGCGAGGGTGTGACTCTCAGCTCTCAGTTCAAAGCAACTAAGTACCTTTGTGTTTTATGTATGTTATTGCTGGCAAGGTACCTTTTAGTACATGAAAACAAATTAGATAATAACATCTTCAGCAAAAGAAAATATAGGATAAAACTTAGATTTAAAAGGAAGTCGAACTGAAATTAGATTCACCACGGATAAACAAATAAATAAATATGATGATGAGGAAGATAAATAGATGACTAACGAAGGAACATTAGTGTAATTTGTAAAGTATGCGATACTAATTGATTGAATAAATAATAATAACGAGATCGACCTTGCAATCGCCTTTTATTGATGTAAAAATTACTAATAATTTAAATCTGGATGGCAAGTGGCTTTTAGCTATAACTTTAGGAGGTTCTAAATTCGGCTGTTTTTTTTGGTTACTTCAGAAATCCGTTATTTAGAACAGATTTACCGATTTGACAGCCCTGTTGGTTCATTGATTACCTGTTGTCTGCTTCAAAAGCTGAAGGGCGTGGGTTAGATTCCAACCTAGTATACAAACATTTTGTGGTATGTATATCAGATAGAATACTTTAATACTACTTTACTTTTTTGTACTTCCACAGTACAAGCTTTTCTTAGTTTGGGGTCAGATGGCACTGTGTGTAATGTCCCACGATATTTAACTGATTAAAAAAATATTTTTTCATTTGAAAGGATATACTTTCATATCGGTCCCATAGAAATTTCCAAGTGTAGTTTATTAGTGTTTGGGTTTAAGAGCATGAAGCCGATTTTTTAAATTGTAAATTTATACTTGTCGTATTGATCGTATTATTAAATACCTACATATAGCTTATCTATGGGTAAATTTAAAATAAAATACCAATGACGTGTTTTAAATATAAAGCTTTTTCATTTATTCATAATAGGTTTGCATTAGACCACAACCCACACATAGGTTTTTAAAATTAAAACACCTGTTTTGAGTGGAGTAAAAATTTCTTACCGGTTTCTTCGGTGAAGGAAAACATCGTAAGGATAATAAGATTTAAAAAGGAAATCTTCACAGTAGGATTTCTGAGAAGACATGCAGTGACATATGTATGTAAATCCGCAGACCTAGCCAACCAGCAGCGGTTGCTGTCGCAACTCTGAGGTTTTAGCGACATAATATCTCCAGCTTGCATTCTCACGCAGTTAGATGTTTTGTGAAGATTTTCCCCCGTTAACAAATAAGTTAATAATTTTACCTACTCGTACCTGAAGTCTAGAGTTCACGATTCCCGACAGCATTTAGTTAAACGTCTGCTCGTTCTGGCGAGCAATGGCCAGTCTTGATGAAAATCAGTTTAGAAGACCCGCTCCGACCGTGAAGCGTAAAGGACCATTCAAACTACGATTTAGTATATCGAGCCATAACTTGATTTGGTTCATTATTTTGTCGCATCGCTATATCCAAATCCAAACGATAATGAAATTGAGTTTCATTGGGTTATAAAATAAATAAGTAGGCGGATAAACATTTTGGGTGCACTAAGCCAAAAGGAGCCTAGGTCATCGTACTTACAATTACGTAAAAGCTTTACTGTGGACATAACTCTTCAATTGTAAAAAAACAGCAGCTTCATACCTTTGGTCAAGGATCAACTTACTATTTCTATAGAACAGCTTATTTTCACAGGTGTGCCCATAGTATAGGTCATAATAAAACTGACAACCATGTGTAAATGTTTAGCAAAAAACAGATTTGTTGTCATAATGTGTTGTACCGTAGTCTGAAGAATTTCAGTGTGCGCCCGTAGAGCGTACTTGAGAGCCAGTCTTGTGCACTTACCTTTCATTTTGTAATATTCCTTTTCGTTCTCATTACGGTATTTCACTAGACAAAGTAATACGATCTATTTTACTTTTTCTTTGTTTTTGGCATAGTAATTTGTGTTTCTGTGCTAGTGCCAAATATTTGAATTTTGACAAATTTTTAAAACGTTCTTTCGAGCAACACAATGTCATTTAATTTAATATTAATTTAACAATGAAAATTTAGAACTTATTTCCAGGGAAAAGGAAAAAATCCCAAATGTATCTACCCATTTAAATGATAAACTAGCGAATTATGTTTGTTTAATGATTAAAATAATATAGCACAAGTACTGTTTCAGATGTAACAAGAAAAATAATTTTAAAAGGCCAACTAAATTCAAAGTTACCTACAAATGAGACTACTAAGCAGATCTTTGTGTAATTAAATACTTTAGCCGGACCCTTCACAACGTCGGCCGCCATTTTGCTTAAGTATGTACCTACTTCAGGCTTACGGAAAAGAAGCAAGGCAATTATATTACAATTAATGCTCATGACGGAAAGCAAAAAATTCAGAATTAAAACGATACAAAATTTGTGTTTAGTATTTCGTGACCCCCATTATTTACTTTAGCTTTCCAGTAAATTCGTTTACCTATTTGAGATTTCTTCTTGAGGCTGGTGAATCGAAAAGGTCGAAACGGGCAAATATAAAATAGGCTGGATAATCGTTAAGTATTTAATTGATATAATTGGCCTTTTGGTCCGCCATTAAGGGAGTTCGCCCGACCCTACAGTTGGGTCGGGACTGTTCCAGAAACAGACACATTTTTTTCGTTTGCCTTTATAAAGCGTAATACCTACTGTCGGTGCTTTTTTTAACAAACTCCTTTTCAGAGCTGTTCATTATTTCATAGCTTGATCCTTTTTTAGGACTTGGGAATGGATGATAAATACATTTATACGTGTGTTTCAAAAATAACCTGCTAGATCGTCGTTCCATTCATTACTTTTTTTTTTTTTTTTTATTGGTTGACAGGCTAGGTGTTTGACCACAGCTCACCTGATGTTAAGTGAAGGTGTGGTCGAAGATGGTAAAGCACACCTAGTCTGGAATGGAACTGGCTCTCAAGTGAGGCTGCCGGAACACACCGTTAGATGCTTGGCGGCAGATTTTCAACTTGAGGGTGGTAGCTAGCCAGCCGAGTACTATGGTACCCTACCACCATGCTATGGTTTCCTCACGATGTTTTCCTTCACCGGCAGCTCAAGCTCATTGTTGGGGTTTGAACCCACGCCCTTCGGCATGCGAACTGACCGCGCTAACCACTGGGCTATCATCGTTACATACTTTATTATGTATTTATGTATGTATGTAGAGTAATTATAGACCTGTAAATTTGGTCCACGCAGACCTCGCTGGACTGATTAACGAGAGAAAAAAAGAGGTAAAGAACATATTAACGTTCTTTTACTCTCCTCGTTCTGTTGTGAATAGCCCGCACGTCTTTTAATAGAGCAGAAACTATTTTGTTTCAAATAACTATTTTAATAGCTCTTTTACGATTTTATGCTTTAAGCCAGTTTTTAGGGCTGGCCTATTTTTTGGCCTGCTACATCCACCTGCGTTACATTCAGTAACGGAGATGGATGTTGCAGAGAAAAGACGAATTTTAATACCTTTCTTTGATTTAAAAAAAATGATCTATGCTACTTACCTATAAATAAATATCTTCATTTTAGTGACTAGTTTTAAAAATCCACAGATCATGAATATAATTTAATCTTATTCCTGTTTCTCATGTAGATGGTTATTTTTGGAAAGGGTGACGACAACAAAATTGTGGAATTGATTGCGGCGCAAGTTACGGTTGTTGATTTTTTATTTATTGTATCATCTTAATGACTACTGTGGCTCAAATACCTAATTCTTATTACATTAGTACAAGTAAATGTAAAGTCGAGGTGCCATCAAGCAATCAACATCTTTTTTGTTTTTTTTTTCTATAAAAACCATTTGTTTTAGATGTAAGTATATAATACTTGCCGTATTTATTATTATTTTCCTAATAAAAATAAAAAGAAGGAAAGAACGGCTGAAAATTGATGATAAGTTGGACTCGGAAATGAAAGCTGGCTCGAGGATAAGTCGTTATTGCTGTTGGTTACCGGAGACTTATGGTTATTAGGGATACCTCTCGGATGGACACTTATCTTTGTTTTCAATTAGTTAAGCCAGAAAACTTACGAACATTTATTTCGTCTTATTTTTGTTTTTGGCGTCACACTTTGTTCATTTGCTAATGTCATGTGATTAGATATTTTCAAGTATATACAATAATGTACAATGATCAAGTTTAGTGTAAGTCGCAACCAAAGCCACACATAGTAAGTCAGGGTCGAGTCTCGTCTTGCCTTTATAAATACGTCGTAGCTTAACATTTTTTCAGGATTGTAGGGTGAACACAGCAAAAAATGTATTTTATTGTTATTTAGTGTTAGCTATACATTGAGCACGTAATTTATAGTATGGAAGTGACAAACTAGGTGTACGTCGTCGTCTTGGCGTAAGTCGAGTTAGGGTCAGTGTGCGAGTCAGGTTAGTACTAAAAATTCCAAACTTTATCTAAGAATTATATTTTTTTGCTATGGAACCTTCGATGTGCGAGTTCATTAACCATTTAATCAAGATTATTTTACAATATTTGACTATTATTAAATGGCTTTACAAGTTGACTCAAAATGATGAATAATAAACACTTTCTGCAATTTATTGCAGCCCATTGTAAAAACCATATAGATACCTAATGGTTGTGCCAGTAGTGTTAGTATTAGAATTATAACACGTTCTAGTTACAACCGGCGGCAATTTACAGTCCATTTTACTGGCAGCTCCGGTGTAAACATCACTCATAGAATCATACAGCCACACGTCATAGTACAGCTAAGCGGTGTGAAACATCACGTTCCAGTCTCGAGCAAGTCTGATGCCAGCTAATTAGCCCTCCCGCAAGCTCTCGTGAACATTTTCCGTAGATTTTTTAATGGTTTTGCATCAGTCGTCAAAGCCGCCGTGTTCTCTTATTATGCATAGTGTAACACTGGATAAATACCGTCCGCAGAGGGGCCACCAATGCAAATGAACGTTTTTATGTCTCCCACCGCGCAGTGGCGAGCTGCATTCGTCTTGCGAGAATTAAACCGTGCATTTGAAAAGGTTAAGATGAATGAGAATTGTACGCTTACAATGCAACAACAGTTTACAACAACTTATTCCTGTACGGGAAATGTAAACAGTCTGCGTTTTATCTGCACAGCTATGTGGCGTCTAGCTGGTGTTCAGTGTGAATAGAATGTTGGATGTTATCAAATACTGTTTTTACACAAATATCGTTACGGTCGAGTGTGGTAGTAGGCGGTTTTGCAATGTTCCTTCGTTGGACGTGTTTGTCACTATCGATTTGTCCTGTGACGGATATTCGTGTTTAGGGGCACACGACGTCTGAACCGCGTCTGAACAGGAAATGGCCTGGAGATGAGCACTGCCGTTAGTAATGGGGCATCACTTGTACCTATCTATGTAGATAAACACGGCGTTATTTGATTTCATGGCAAGTAATGATCGATAAATACTACTTGGATATTTTTGTTTTGTAAGAAGCATTGTTTTAACGTTTTATACAGAGAAAATACTGGAGAAGTCCGTACTTTCACTTTCAAAAGCTACTGAAATCCAATAATAGAGCGTGTGAGCCAACAAAGTGATGTGTAAAATGGAGTCAAGAAATGTTAAAAAACAACGTAGAAACAGCTTACGCCTTAATAAGATAAAAAAAAAACGTATTTATGATGCTGCTTGCTATTTATTTTTAATATAATTACAGAATTTTATCGAGGTCGTATCATAGACATATGAGAAGTCATTAAATTTGTAGGTACCGAGATGTAGTCATTACTCTTAGCGCGAGACGAAAACTTCTTAGTATTCATTGACATCATGGTAAGGGTGCCGGGTTTATTATAAAATCACGTTGCAGGGACAGTTACCCCGTACAATCCCTAGGACTTGGGATCCAGGTGTAAGTTTTTGTACGCTCACCTTCAGTCCCCGAGTTTCCAACCCTGCAGATTTTTTAAAATAAACCATTCGTTATTGAAATAATAATGATAGTACAACAAATCGTAAGAAATTGAGATACTATAAGTACAGGAAACCATTATGGTACAGTCTGATAACACACATCTCGAAAGAGACGTAAAATGAAAGCTAATAAGAAAAGATAGGTATACAGTAACTATACTTCGTTTGGTGCAATTTGAACCGTTGCGTGTCTGTATATATAAGTTCTTTGTCGTATATTATTTCTCAGTTCGCCGATAAAACATCAGTGACTAAAGGACGGTTTTCTTGGAACCCGATGGGATTTTGCTACAGCAGGGTCCTGTCCACTCAAGTCACTAGATCTACCTGCCGCATGTTTCCCGCCCTTCACCCCCGGTAACCTGGTTAACTATTCAGTAAAAAAACGAAGCCGATGCTTATTTTACGACACACTTGCACTTTCAAACATTCTTATTAATTGTTTGTCTAATAATATTTCAAGAGTTCTACGAAACTACCAAAATTCTTAAGTGTTGTTGAAGTGTTTCGATTACATCACAAAGTAATAGGTACTTATTATTTTAATGATGGCGTTGAGGGTTCCAATGTTCACATAAAATAATAATTGTATTCGTAAGTTAACGTAATTTTATCTGGTAATGTTTTTATTGAAAAGATAACATCATTATGGAAGTAGTAAAGTAATCGAGCGCAGATTTATGGTCCATTTCAGTGCCCATTTATTTAAATGGGTTGCTAAATAAAATACGGACAAAAATAAAATTAAAGCCTTCTTTAGAAACTCTTGAAAACTCTCACCATGATAAATGAATAGAGAAGTCACTGGAACCAGGTTACACCCTCAGGCATGGAGTCGGCGATAAAGTCTCAATCACCTGTCCCCGGCAGCAAGCGACTTCTCCCCATGATGTATTGAAGTATCCTTAACAAATAATATTTATCTTCTATTATTATGCAAGGTGTGTGTTGCTGATAAGACGCGTAATTTTCTCGGATGCCGATTTTGCGACGTAGGAAATTTATAATTATGAAGTTGAGCGGTATAACATAAAATTACCGAGTAAACGCTTTAGTTTTTTTTTAAACTGCGTACGGTGGATGCGATGTTAAAATCACACATTTAATACAAATCCTATACCTATATCCTCATTATTACTCTTGGTATAAATGATTTAGATTTATAACAATTAAAAATAAAGTGTACGCTATTCAAATTTCCATAAACTTCAATTTTCAATTGAATGTCGTTGTATATTTCTTAGTATGTGTATCAAATGTAGGTATCTTATATAAAAATGTACAGTATGTTTATCTTTAGCAAAATGCATTTTTCTATGTAGGTAAGTATGTTAGTAGGTAGGTATAGTTATGAAATCCTATCACGTAATCAAATTGGACAAATTAAAACGCTGTATTTCGACCATTCACCTAATTTAGACGAGTTTGTAACTATTGCAGAAAATGCATTTTCGGCTGTGAGAAATTTTAAAAATGTTCGGTAATCGAGTTTTAGTAAAAGTACCTAAACAGTTTTACATACATTTTGAGAACCATCTCCTGGTGTATGTGATGCAGTGTGCTCGAGGATATTACGGAAATAAACATTAGGAATATATTGGTAAATATTTCGGCTGGAATGGTTGGATAAGCGCGCGCACCGCGCCACTAGCGGCAGGCGCGGCGCGCGGGGTTCCGGCCTCGAGGCGGCACTCGGCTCGCGGCGCCCTCGCGGCTCGCTCAGTCAGCGCCTGACCACAGGCCGCGCCGTCGTGTTGTCTTCCCAATCAACACGACTTTCTTTCACTGACACCTCACTTAACATCATCACTCAAATGACTAAATCGACCCGCAATCCTACAACATTTATAAACTTTTAAAAACCAGAACCGTTCATTGAAGTATTCGAAAACCGGCTCCGAACTTGACTTGTGATTGTTGTCCAAACTGTCAGTGCGCGTGTTGTGCTTTATCGATAACATAACCTGTACGATTTCAAGGGCGCAGAAGACTTGGTGCTGTGCTGATGAAGTATAACAGAAACAGGACCTTGTAGAGTTGTTCCTAGATTGTAAGTGGGCGTATTCGAAAGTTTGAAAATCGATCGGGTGACGTGCGTGCGTGGGATTGCCTTTACGTAATCTTTGTTTACCTTGGGAATATTATGCACCGCGGTGACTGCCCGCCGTGACACGTCTCTCTAGGCAGCCTGCAGATTTTCCTCTGGATGAAAAATTTCACGAGTAAGTTATGCATTGCTAAGGCTTTTGTACAATAAATTCTATGGCTACATTTTATCGTTTATTACATTGTTATGTTGATGTATTTGTTGTTATGCTTAACAAGTTTTTTTTAATAGGCTTGCGTTTGACCGCCATCTCTCCTAATGTTAAGCGAAGTGGTCTACGATGGAGCATGCTTGCCTAGAAAAAAACCGAATCGGGAAATCTTTACAATCTATC
This sequence comes from Biston betularia, assembly GCA_905404145.2. Lineage (NCBI taxonomy): Eukaryota > Metazoa > Arthropoda > Insecta > Lepidoptera > Geometridae > Biston > Biston betularia. The sequence continues at coordinate 5,894,496 of FR989863.1, forward strand.
CGGGGTAGGTACAACCAACTCGCGTAGCAAATTCCATTGTTTAACGGTTTGTAGAACGAAGGTAAAATTAAACCGTTTAGTTTGAGTTTTTAGAATATCGACCACTAAGCTTTATCGCATTTTAGAGCTTCTGGCTGTCCGATAGTAGAATGTACAGGCAATATTAAAAATGTATACCAGATACCTATTATATTGTAGACATAAAAACAATGTTTTTACCGCAAGACGTTGATGAATTGTTTTTATCCCACTAATGTTATACCTACCTAACCTAAATGTGAAAGTCTGAATGGATGGATGGATGGATGTTTGTTACTCTTTCACGCAAAAACTACTTAACAGATTTGGATGAAATTTGGTAAGTACGGTGGTAGCCGAGATCCTGAATAAACACATAGGCTACTTTTTATCCCGAAAACATGTAGCGGGCAACACCGCGGGGCGTAGCTAGTATTATAAATGTGAAAGTTTGGATGGATGGATGGATGTTTGTTACTCTTTCACGCAATAACTACCTACTGAACGGATTTGGATGAAATTTGGTATAGAGGTAGCTGAGACCCTGAATTAACACATAGGCTACTTTCAATCTCGAAAACATGTAATGGGTGACACCGCGGGGCGCAGCTAGCATCTTGTAAAAGTATGAGATGCCATGAAGCTTTTTGTATTTATCTTTCTATATAGGTATCAGTAATAGGTATTGTTTTAGAATACATAGGTACATACATACCTATTAATGCAAATAAATAATTTTGCGTCCTAAACTAAAAAACTTACGATTGCTAAAAAACTACCTAAAAACCTTTTACAAGTGACTGACAACTCAACTAACGGATGAAGGTTTCGCCAGCTGCCCACATCGGGCAAGTGAAATGTTTAGTCTTTCGCGTGGGATGAATGACTATTTACGCTTACTATTATATAAAAATGGATGCCTAAGTAGTAATCGTAAGACAAAAAAGGAGTTAGCTGAGATTAAAGCAACTACTAAATCTAGCCGCCGACGGTTATGGCATTTCAAGTCATACCTAATGCATAAAATCAACGACAAGCTACCATAATCTACATCTAAAGTATACAACTATACCTAACAGGTTTTAATGTTGTATTTTGCCGATTGATAACAAATTGAAAACAGCGAGGGAGGTTTGCATAATAAAAATGATATATTAATTACTTTTAACCTAATAGGTAGGTACCTACATATATATAATAAATATTAATTAAGCATGTTAATACAGTTTTATGGCGGCACTTACCTAACTATTTTTCTAGAGCTTATAGTGTTTGCGTAGATACAAGTTATGGTGCAAATGCCAATGTACCAAAGGCTGTGAATTAGTTGGATAAGCTCTAAGTTTCAAATAGATATAAGAAAACATCTCGATCTTGTTTATAAAAATACAACGCAACGGAGACAAAACTCGATTGATAAACAGTTGGAATAACGTCGAATCCAAACAATAAAAACAGGGTTTTATGAATATACCTGCCTAGAAATGAGGATGAATGAGACACAACCGTTACAGGTCACTATTTATAAAACGGTAAAGGATAGAAGACAGCCGGTTAAAATTCACAAAAGCCCCTAGAAATAAATCTGAATAAAAAACCGGTTAAAATTATTATTATTGTACGAGTAAAAGTGGTCAGAACTTATGTTCGTTACCGTGGAACTTGAAATACATTCAATATTGGACACGATATCTACTTTTATATATAATTGTATGCAATACCCGAAATAATCAGACAATAATCGAACAACACAACGCTAGTTTGAAACATGTAAACTAGGTATATCCAAAGGTATATAATCTGAAGGAGTTACCTAAGTAAATGAAATTATAATAAAATTAAATTTTACTCCATACTTAAATCTATCCGGAATTGTATACAATGGTATTTATATACGTATAGCGTATTTAACACATTTCATGTACGTAACATATAAAAAGTTCTTGTCTTTCGGAGGGCTTCGCGAGCGGTAGAACAAGCCTAGGTAGGGAAGCCACGCTTTGAGAGCGGTGCGTACATATTTCATGAGAACTGGTCGGGTCACAATGGCGTCGCGATGAGCTCGTCTGGCAGGAAGATTCCCTTTAGCTTTTCCATTACCGGTATAGAGTCCTTTAGCACCTCTGTACTTATCGTATGTCGAGGACATGCCATTAGCGATTTATACTACCTTCTCTCTTCTCCACACGTATTATGCAATAGGTGATACATAACTTGTTTCAAAAAACTATTTTTATTTCTAACGTTTTCATTCGCATTTATGTTAATGAATTAGACTCGCAAGCAATCTAGTAACATTCAAACGAATTAATATTTTAAGTCAAGAAATTGCCTCAAGGCCTTGTACACGCCACGGTGTCAGGAACCGAAATAGCTTTTAAGGATATCATTAGCCCCTTGGGAAATTAGAACGAATTACATAACGTCACTGGTGTATACTCGTATTATGTTTAACTTTAAGCCTCGCATCTAACATGTAGGTACTACTAGCTTATATTGTCTCCCATAATTTTGCACGTCATAAGCTTGGTTTCTCTTTTCATTTCGTAGGAATCTGTTGCTTTTCTAGTATTTTTAATCGCAGCATTGATATTAATATTAGCTTTTGTACGTAGTTTTACGATGCTCTAGTGCTAAAGAATGCTATATCTGATGTTCGAATTGTTGAAAATAGCCGTTTTGAAGTGGCGCTCGGCAGCGGGAAGCGAGCCCTGTTTGTAAACAAACCCAGATGGAAGCCGGCACGAGGTTGCTGGGTACTTTCAAGCTATGACTCAGATTTAGAATGATGCCATCCGCTTGTAGGCACGCGCGCGACCACGTCATTCCAGTACCTCAGTCTGAAACTGCGCAGTTCTCCTTTAAAATTTGAACTCATATATCTTTCGTCAAAATAATCTCTCATACTCAAGTTATCCAGCACGTTTAAGGGTCGACATGAATTTCTGACAACCTCCCTGTCACGTTGGCAACACGCCCCTGCTAATGTGAGTTGAATGTAAAGTCTACTAACGTCCCATATTACCTCTCCCGAGGGAACACACGTACCCAGTACTTCCACCTACGTACGAGATAAAGGTGGTAGGGCTACGAGCTTGTGCTGGCTAAGAGTTTCATTTCATTGCCGACAAAAGGGAAACTACAAGGTAAGCAACTTGTATAAAGTTTACGACGTTTGTAAAACACATTTTATAAAGGAGCAGATTTTGTTGTTCAGGTATAAAATATATTATGATTATTTACAGCGTGGTTAGGTTGATGTGGGCAGGTAGCGGCATCGGGCATTAAGCTGTGGGTTTCAGGCAGCCATCCCTTATGAAATGCAAAGTAAATTGAATATTCAGAGTTTCGTTTCATTCCAAATATTAATTTGTTTGCGAATTAGGCTGGTATCTAAATGATAATAAGTATAAGACGGTACATAAATTAAAGCGATGTATGAAATTTTCAAACCAATAAATTTTGCAAAATATGTGTATACTAACTACTAAACATTTGATGCCATATTGTGCCATCTATTTTCAATTCACATGTTTACTAATAATAATGTAAAATTTGTTTACATGTCACTAACTTTTAGTTCCTTTGAACTACAATATAGTGTGTTCGCGAAGCATTCATCCCAGTAAAGTTATGGGATAAAAAGATACCCCTTTATTATTTATGGTCCAGAGCATCCCTTTTCCACTGAATCTTCCATAAAATATGCTTCCCTTGTAAAGTCACCGTGCAGTCTTTACTTAGGCAACAACACTTGCATTGAATTACCGTGTAAGAGTTGCAAATTTAATTAAAAAAGCCGAAAGTTAAATGTGTTCCTGATAAAAGGTTAAAGTTTAATGAGTTTCAACGCGACTTCGTTCGTCGCACGGGTTCAATTTGCAGAGATGTCGAGGTCGAACTGATTAGGTTAATAAATGGATGACTGCACTACGAAAACAATTAGATAACGTAATCTACATGGCGGGAGTACGATTATATTCGAAATAATTTGTTTAGTAAACAGATCGGGTGATGAAATAGACACGCTTTCTCGGTTTCGCCGGCTCAATGAGTTAAATTGATAGTTGATTACTGAACCAGACACAGCAGCTGATCAAATTACAACCGACTGTCTCTAAGCATTCGTTCTACGTTGTAACTAGTCGTGTCTATTTTATGAGAAAGTGCTGAAAGACGGTCATGTGGGTCAGAAGACTCGCTTTCATTGTCCATTTAAATGATACTAAACATGCACTTCACAATACAGAGTATCGTTTTGCTTTGAAGAAAACCGACTCCTAATATTTTTCAGTGATTTGAATTGATTAAGTTGAACTGCTAAACATTATTGATTAGGAATCTTAAAAAATAATGTAAATAATAAATGCGATTGTGAGTTTGTTACGTTTCACGTCTTGACTCAATCGAACTTCATCTTCATAAACAAAGGGACAGAGTGTATGCAAGATTTCATGTACATAGATGCAAAATACAGAAAAAGGCATAGAGTACATTTCATCCATAAAAGAGTACTTGCCCCAAAATATGGGAAAAGCTAGTTTTGTTTGATTAAAAATAGACCATAATACAATCGAAAAACTGACGTAAACATTAGATTGTTTTTTAGCTAAATACAGCCTTATAGTGACACTGTACCTATATTTTATGCACAATAATCGACTGCGGTAATAACCGTAAACATAATAATTACTATGTGTAGTAGCTATTTATATACTCATAGTTGAGCACGAGTCTCAGACAGAAGGACGAACAATGAAAGTTTATCGTATGATTTCCTTCATAGGATGACATACCCGTCCTAATTGGATAGATCGCAACGATACGGCAAAGTGTATTATTACCGATTGTGTTGCGGAATTAGTGGAGTAAGCGATTAGTTCTATAATTGACTATAATGGCAATAATATGTACCTGTGTAATTGGACAAAGGCAATGATAAATTAACACATCTGCAATTTGCTTACACCGAGACTGCAGCCGGAACCGGCAACGTGTGCAGCGAAGCATACAGAACCCAAGGTCGGACCGCACACGCCCAAATTATCCAACCAAATTACACTTACAAAAAGCACATACATCGCATAATTCCATTTTGTAACTCGTAATAAAGATTCCGATCTGATATTTCTTAACAGATATTAAGACTTTTGCAATAGACAATTAAAAAACTTTCCCAGATTAAAGTGTTAGAAATCTTATTCACTTATCCTTTTTCGAAGCTTGGAGAGATAAAGATTTTCGTGGCAATGATTTAGCAATTTACGTGAAGTCGTGAACTCCAATTTATTTATTACTTTACGAATTTGTAAGATTTCTAGGTAGGTATTCAATTTTCGTCAGTTCGCAAAGTAATTAGAGCTTAGAACTTAAGAATATTAACATACTAGCAATCCTTTATTTTTTAATGTAAAAGGGAAATGTATGATTTCAATTCAGGATGTATAAATTACTACTTCGTATTTTTTTTTAGAGTAATGAGACGAACGAGACGCTCTCCTCATGGTAAGAGATAACGCCTATCCATGACCATCGTAGCGATACACAGAACTTTAAGTAACAAAACAAAGTCCAGGGCATCACTGCTTTGGCGCTTACTTTGAGACTTTTGATAGAGTTAGTCTCAACAGCCCAGTAAATTCTGCAGTACCCTTAAAACCGGAACACAGTAATGCTTACACACTAGGTACTGCTTAGCGGCAGAATAACTGGTACTGCGGTTGTACCTACACAGACGACCTCCTGCTAAGGAGATCTACCACCTAGTAAACTACACTAGCTCGAGTTTTATGACATTTATTGGATTCATTTTTGGTGTATTTATCGGTTTTATTTCCCTGACGGCTGTTATTTTGAGGACAGAAAAACCACAACTAATTTATTGACGTCAGATGAGATTTCGGCTTCGAGCGTGACGGCTAACGGTAACTACAGCGTATGTATGAGTGGATTGACATGGTTCTACGAGAACCTATCTATTTGTTATGGAGTAAGAACATACATAAGTCCGGTGTTAGAACCGTTTTAGTTTGAAATAACTTCTAGTTATAGCTCTGTTCAAGTCTAAATCGTGCAAACGTTTGTCGCATCAAGGACAGTAAGCTTTCGGTACTTCGATTGTTTTTTTTAGTTCAAGATTTACATCGAATAAATAGTTTCAAGTAGTAGTATGTCTCTTTTTGTAGTCTCAGTGCACGAGTTCTATTCATCCGGGCTGCCATAGATGATCATCTAATTTTATATAATTATGTACAGATGACCGCGGTGATAGTTAAGGATCAGATGAACATAATTTTCAAAAACAAACAAACATACCATCATGTTTTTTGATTATAAACATTTCAATAATTTATTTTTCTTTGTTTTTGGCATCGCACTTTGTGCATTTGCCCAGTATTAAGTGTTTTGATATTTTAATATGTTCAAGTATCATGAGTCACAGATAAAATTACACCAAGTGACACTTTATGTTAAAACACTAAACATAATCACAGGAAAAACACAAGTATTCAAAAATAATATATTGTAGCGCGACGTGAACTTTCCGCTTTCCCGCCAACATTTTATCAATTTTAACTGATGACACCGTTTAGTTTTGTTAGTTGATTATTTATATTTGTGAAAAGTTGCGCAGATAATGAGTGTAGACTTTTTGGTCTTTTAATTTTCGCTCGTCAACCAACATAAGTAAAATATGAGAAGAACTTAAAAAAAAAATTTACACAGGTATATTTTATTTAATAAAAATAAATGTTTCACACTTAGCTTTGTGCCTATTACATGATTGCTACAATATCTATTTAGTTACGACATAAAATAACTTAAATGTTTTGTGTGATTGTGAAATTCTTTCTTATCAATTGCTCCACAAATGACAGCGCTATCGACTAATGTGAAATATAATAAGAACAAATAAATTGTTAACATTCGCGTGACAGTTGATGTTTTTGACGAGATCAAGTGAGATTTCTCTGTAAAAACAAGATTGTTTCAAATCACGGGTGTTATGCGTGGAACACCGAAATATTTTCTTTTTTGTTAGTTCTTTGTAATTTTTAGAGAAAACGTTGGCCAGACATGCGATTTCAGCATATCGTTTATTGCTTCCTCAATTCTCTAAATGTTAATTTAGTTTTATTACTTTCTTGAAGAAGCATGAATATTAATAGAACCTACTTACAGCTAAAATTTACGCAATGCATGTAATATTTCAAAATAATAGGTAGACAATCATTATTGTATAATACACTAGAAAAACAGAACCAATAAGCAGAAGGCAAAACAATGTAATAAACATGATGACGACAAAAGCTTTATTCAAAAAAGTAAATAAATCATGAATCTATACCTAGTAAAAAATTGCATACGAGTTAAATTAACTAAGAAACCATACAGTGCACAACCAAAACTTCTTCGCCAAAGTAGTGGATTATTTTTTATACTTTTCTCGGCATAAGTATAAAAAAACTTACTTATAACTATTTTATGGTTGACAGGTTAGGCGTTTGACCACAGCTCACCTGATGTTAAGTGACAGTGTGGTCGAAGATGGTAAAGCACACCTAGCCTGGAAAGCAACTGCCTCCCAAGTGAGGCTGCCGGAATGCGCCGGTAGATGCTTGGCGACATAAGATAATAGGATTATACATAGAAAATTCAAATGATCTTATTAAAATAAAAAATATAATTTACACGTTGTTTTATCAATCGATATAAATTAAAAAAAACAAAAATTACGTTACTTATGTGCTTGTATTTAAAAACAAACATACTTCCAAACTAAAATTGGCATACCAATGAAATGCCAAAATGAAACAAAACTAAATTTAAGTCTATACAAGGTACTTATGGCCAGAATGCTGGCAGCATTGCCACGATAGATGGCAAGGATATGGCCAAAAATAAATTAAAAAGAAGATGACGCTGTCATACGTCTTTGCATGACAAGCGTGAGTGTGGGAAAATGATATAATGTGGTGAAACATGACTTTTCGTGGTGCTTCCAAAACTCCATCGAAGCTTTATAGTAAAGTCGCCACTACTTTACTAAAGCATGACTGGAATTAACTGACACGAACTGGACTTGACAAAGACGACTTTGACGATAACTATAGCTAAGATACAGCAGAAATAACACTTAAGACAAGGCAGTATGGCTCTATAGCTTTAGCCTGCCCGAAAGGGCAAATTATTAAAAAAAAAAAAAAAAAAAACGTCTTTGCATAACAATATTACTACTATGTTTAGTATCATAATATGACTCTAAACATAGTGGTATACTACATTTCCAGAAAGTGCTTCGGTTGTGTTGTTATAGAATTTGTGAACTGATGTGTTGAGCACGATGGGTGTCCGTGATTCGGCCAGATTACTTCACAGCTGGGTGCCTTTTTGGTCAGTGACAAAGGTAAATAGTAACCTACTGACTGTTCCGACCTTGCATTCTCGAATTGATTTTAAAATTTGCTTTATATCAGTTTATGTGAGTGTACCTACCAGTAAAATATGTTTTGTAGAACTTTATGTTTAACTGTTATCTGTGAAATGTATCGAAACGTAAGCGCAGTGTTAAAACATATCGATGTTTGCAAATTTTATAAAAAACAAAACACACACCGTCTTAATTCCTTTATAATTATGATTATTCATAATTATATTTTGACATTATACCATGGGATTATTTATTTATCAGTTGACTGGTCTTTTTGTTTTAGAAATCAAAGTGCATCATACTTGATTTATTGCGTAGTAAAACTATATTTTCTATGTTTAGATCATCATAAAATAGCTTGAATTGAGTTTTATATTCGTTTAATAAAAAGTTTTAATTCGTCTTCGTTAGACATGATAGATTTATGTACAAAGTTAATTTGTTAGCCGGGCTGAGTCACGTCGGAACAATGCATCAAATCGTTCAGGCGGCGAATGCAATCCCCGCTTCGAGCTATTTAATGGAATCAATAACAGACTCCTCGTTACTTATGTATCTATTCTCAAGACGTGGCAGAAAAGTTTTTCTTCGCTATTTTAAGGAAAGCTTCAGATAAAACATTAGATCTGGTGTCGACAACATTTAGAGCGCGTTGTGCGTATCAAGTATCGATCTGGTGAGCGACTTGGTTGCGTCGCCCCACATTTCACGCTTGTTGCCGATCGCGATGAATTCGCTCGCATCGCCCGATCTGTTAGCTTTGCCTTATAGTCCCGCTGTGGTTGTATTCATGTTCGATGTATTTATAGATCGAAACAGTAGCTACATATAGCACATGCTACCGACATTTGTATTCCGCAATCTTTAAAGAGGTTGACAAATAGTTGAGTAGGTATGCGCATGAAATTAGAAAAGATTAGCTGTGGACACAGTTGGCATAAATCAGTACAGATATAACGTTAGTCATATTGATTTGTTTTAGATAAGGGTTTACAATATTGGCAAATTTTGCCTTGAAACTAGATATGTATTTTCTATATATTCTATAGCCAAAGGTTAAGGTTAGGTTAAAAATAGTGTAGATATTTTGTTGCGTGAAAAATGATTCTTTCAATTTCACCTTTTACAAACAGGACGTAAGCATGCACGATGGGGCAAATTCTTAAAAAAAAAATGATGCATTTGTGTGACGTAAGATTGCGCTATTTGTATGCGTGTAGCTAGCTTATGACGTGTAAAATTTCATACACATTCAAGGAGTTTCCATACACCTGAAAATTGTAAAATCAAAGTTTCCACCCCAGATATTATGATAGGCACTTAAGACTTGGCTATACATGGTTAGTGTTCTATTTCTTGTTAATATTGTTACATGAGTTAATGTCTGTGTATGAAAATTATTTGCATAATACACCTCCTTTTTGAAACGATTTTGCATTTGCATATAACTACGTAGACAGAGACACCAGATCTTTAGCATATAACTTCTTGGTTCGTACTTATCTATTTATTTTACAAAAATGGAACGAGTATTTATAAGAAGTTACTATGACACTTTTAAATGTCGCTGTCTATTCAAATAGGATTTGAGGCTTTGTCAATAGGTACATCACTAATTCATTCATAGTTTGCTGTACCGATGCCCTCTTGCACAACACCAGATGTTCTCTGACTCACGGACTGTAGGTGTCGAAAGTCTCTACCAAGATGTAATGAGCTTCTATTTTAACAAACACTTCGTAATTATAGGATCAATGCAAATTATGTTACCATTTCTAGTTAGGCTTGCGCCAGTCGCCGGTTACACAAGCAATTAGCAGTTACCTAGAAAATGTCATTATATTATGTTATCTGAATGGCTGTACAAATAAATGATATCATCACCGTAGCTGCCGTGTGCGATAATATCCGCATTTATTTCACAAAAACGCTGCAATAAAGCCGCATCACATATTCGGAGAGTGATTTGCGCTCAGCGCCGACTGCAGTGCAGTTCATTCCACAGTAATATGTGGTCTGTGAGCACCGTGAGAAACATTTCAAGTACCTAAATTAACTTTTCCGTCATTATCGTCACGCAACAGAGAATAAGTTGTAAACTACACATATTAGCGTTTTTGTCTCACTTTGTTACGTGACGTATATATATATATATACGATCGGCGTTAATCGATTATCATTAAAAGTTTCACGTACCTTCGCAATGATAATTGTTATGTAGGTCATTGAACTAAATAACGGGATTAAAAGTGAGTGAATGGATGCACGTTTGTATCGTGTTACTGGTGCTACTATCGTGACTACACATGCTAACTAGCAACTGTAATCTTAACTACACGTACATTCTAAATTTTAGTAGTAGGTACATACATACGTGTTATTAGCAACTAGAATATTTATATCTTATATCTATCTATATATTTACTAAACGTTGACAAATGCAATAGTGTTTCAAAGTTTCAAAACTCGCAAAAAAAGCTACAAAACTTATAATTTTAGGGTTTGGAAATGTTAAGACAAAGCAACAAAGTAGAGTAGTTCGCAACAAAAACCCATAAAGTTATAAAAGGTGTGGACTTGCATTTTTCCCTTTAAACGAATGAAATAAAATGAGCGACGATAGCAAATAAGAAACGAGTGATCGGTTCGGGGTGGCGTGGCGGCGGGCGGTGCGAGCGCGACGTTCGCAAACAATCACACGAATAAAATACTATACTTATCACACAGAGCTTTATTTTTATTATGAGACTCATACTACACAGACGTACCAGCGATCTAAGTCGAAGCAACCGACCGGTGAGGTAATCATTTTGCGTCTTACGTAACAAAACGATCACAAAGAATACCTAAAATAAGGGCTTACATCTAGAAAATTGGTAAGTCAAATTCCAGCTCGGGATCTATCTAATTGCGGATGACTACCTTTTATCAATTGAACGAATATAATTTGCTTATTATTTTTGTGGCATTATGAATCACTGTTTGACCATTACATTGTGCAGTCAAGCTTCTCGGCGACTTCACCCTGTCACAAAGCTTTCATTGTTTGGCCGCTTTTAATTAATATCGATCATTTTGCTAGACTCGATGTTCTTATTGAACAAATCAGAATGCTATCATTATGATTCGTTGCACTGGCTATATTTTTCATAAATTTCAGGGACAATGAGACTTTGAAAGCAAGCATTGTGTGGTCGAAAGAAAGATTACGTCAATTTTCAGCTACATTGTTTTTTTTTTTATTACACTCTTCTGCCGTGCTTAGGCCTTGTACATTTCCTTTCACTTCTCAAGTTCTAGTCTCAATCGGGGATGCTTACGGGGCATTCTAGCCCCAATAGCACTCACCGCGCCATGGATAAAATTGCATCTTTCTGCGTTGAACCCAGACAAACCTAGAATATGGATTTGTCTCTCTAGTTTTAGCGAGTGGAAGTACTTTTATCACGGCTCGAGTGCTTTTTTTGCCTGTATTCAAACACTCAAAGCGTCTGAATAGTTCTGTTGCCCACCATAGTTTGATTTATTCTTTAAAATTTATTGTGTTTATTTTTACTAATACAAGTGTGAACGCACTGTTTAAGTAAATGGTATTTTTTGACATTGAGCATTTTAGCTTCCAACCAGTAAGTGTTTGTAAGTGGATACACAAATATCAAATGTTGATGCAAGATCGCAAACATGAAGGCAGTTTGTTGACTATATTTATGGATAAGGTGCGACGAGGGCTTAGAATAGCCAGTGATATCATACCGATGACATGACGGTTCACCCAATCAAGCATGGCGTATAGAATCCGATGACGCTACTTCGTATTCTTATAAAGATTTAATTTTATGACTGACGATTTTTCTGTTCGTTTCTACAATTTTAATGAATGTCATGATCTAAGCTTGTTCATTGGTACATTGTTACTGACATGGTGGAACAATAATGGAACATATCGAACATGAATGCTTCAACTATATCTTTGTGCACATGTTTTGCGAGCGAATATTTTTATTTTTTTGTTTAAAAGTAAAAAGACAAACGAGACGCTCTCCTGATGGTAAGAGATAAAGCATATTATCCATGACCATTGCAATGATACAGGAGGTTGTCTAGGCACCCCAGTAGTATCGCGGTACGTTTCAAACCGGAACACAGTAATGTTTACACACCATTTCTTGGCGGCAGAATATCTGGTACCGCGGTAGGACCTGCCTAGACGATTTCCTGCTAAGGCGATCCACCACCAAGAAGAATCTACCACTGAGATAAAGATAAATCGAGAGTATGATGTGATCTTCATGAGATTTTTGGTAATGAACAATGATTTTTGAAAAGAGCAATATCATCTCTGGGGCTATGAAGATAACCACGTAAATATCCACATTGTTACAATCCAGTAGGATTTTTAAATATGTACTTATGCTTGTCTATTTATGTATTTATCTTGTGTAGGTAAACCGTTAAACTTTAGGAAACTTATGAAGTATGTAGCAAAATTTCGTTTCATTTCAATACATAAGTGTCTTAGGAAGTCAAAATAATTAGTAATTGTGTATTGTGACAGGTACATGGTTACTATATGTGCTTGCAATGCTAAACTTCAAGAAGTTTCTTAGCTTCATAGTAGAGTCAAACTCCAAGTATCGCAACAAAGAGTTGTATCGATTTACTGCCTGGCTTCTCTATCATTCGTTATTCATCTCGGCGCGGAATCAATCTTCTGATTATCCTCTTATACAAAAGCCATCCCCAGACGCTGCCTGTCGCAGATCACTTTGCTAATACAAACGAAACTAGGGACGGTACTTATACCTATTGTTACAGTGTGGTATGTTTTGTATTCAATTTATTAGTATTCTATATGTCTATTCTATTCAGTTTTAATCTAAGAATAAACTGTTGCACCGTTTGTTGTTTGTTGAATATCAGAAATTGGAAGCCAATGTATATTTGACGATAAAAATACTAGTTTATTATTAATTATGTATTTACTAAAATAAGTTTACTTTTTAATGTAAACTTAATGAGACGAACGAGATACTATGAGTCCCGATGGTATGAGTTAACGTCTGTCTATGATTTATTGCAGCGATACACAGAACTTTGAGTAACTAAACAGATCCCAGGGCATCGCTGCTTCGGCGCTCATTACTTAAAGACTTTTAATGTTTAGTTTCAACAGCCCAATCATGTCGCTAGCCGCAGTACACTTCAATCTGGAATACAGTAATGCTTAGGTATTATTTCTTGGCGGCAGAATATTTGGTACCGCGGTGGTATCTACCTAGACCTCCTGTCATCTACCTAGTTAACCTACTGTCAAGATCTACCACCAAGTACAGTTGGCTACAATAGGCAACAAAGAAAGCAAGGAAAGAAATTGACTGTCAAGACACTCAAGAATGTATAAATAAAATAGGTAGGTACTATAATATGCGATAAACCTGAAAAATCCCGGGAAAGACAATAGATGCAGCTAGACACATGAAATTCAAAAGATAGTAGCTAAATTAAATCAAATCTTTTATAATCTTCTTTCACTTTCTGAAGTCTTTTATGGACGTCCGAAAAGGGTAATAAAATCTCGGCATTTCGGCGTATAGATTAACGACGTCGGCTAGGCGCGTCTCATGTCACGGAACGTTTATTGAAAGCCTTTGTCAGGGCTTTCACGTGATGATTGACAAATTGCCGCTGATCCCCGCTGATGGCGTATCACAGCTTATGACGTGGACGTAGCCAGGGTAAAAGGCCAGGGGCTCTGGGACCAAACTTTGTTTTTAAAACATAAAAATTGTCTAATACTTTTTTTTCTTTTTACTTTACTATTTCTTTAATCCTTCTTCTTTTTTTTTTATCTGCCGTCTGCTTCTTAATGTTGTGGCCCTTGTTACGCCCACGTTTCCCGATGGCAGCAATGATTAACCCGGACCCGCGCCTGCCCCGATTTGGGTAACCGCATTTTTCTTATCAATCGGGGTTAAAAGCTATAATGGAATCGACGTCGTTTCGAAACTTATGGCGATATTAGTTGAGACCTATCGAATGCGTATTCAAATATGTCTTAACTGAGGCTTACGTCTAAAAATAGAGTGAATCAAAATGATGAATTTAAACAATAACACTAAGCAAGTAAGCCCAATTACGTACTACCATTAAAACTACAAGTTATGTTACTAATAGGTTAATCTCCTTAGCAAAAAGTCATCATTCGTTAGGCTTAAATTAAAAAAAAAATGTCCCGTACTTGTAATAAGTAAAAAATTATACAAAATATTTAGATTTATATGTTTATAGATTATTATTATTATTTTTATTTATAAGTGTATGGATTCCTAAAGATTTGATTCACAAGCCTGATTTTCTATGTAAAGCGGCGCGTACAATACATACATTTTTTTATTGATAACAGCAAACTTACAAGTTATTCTCTGTAAGTAGGTAATTCTGTCTCATTTGGCTAAATCTTTTCGGTAAATCAATTTGTTATTTATGAAGATTTATTCTTAGAAAAATCATTAGACTGTGAGAAATATTTTTAAATTAGACACGAGTAATGTAAATGTATAGCACTTACTCATAGTCAGGCTTGGTCGCTCATATGTTAACAAAGAGCAGCGTGAGAACCGTGCAAGTAAATAAAGAATCCATTACACATGGCACAGAGCTCAATTTCAGTTCTCAAAATAAAAAAATACATGTTCTCTCATATCTATCTATACAGTATATATAAATAAAAATTCAATAATGGTAATCGTATTACTTGAGAACTAGAACGAGAACGTCTGAACCGATTTAGCTGTTTTTTTTTTTGATCGTGATATATTTCGATAGAGGTTTATATGTAAAAAGAAATTGGCAAAGGCCAAGCACACTCTATCTAAATATTTTGTACCCGGTGCGGTACAAAATATTTATTATTCTCTAATCGCTTAAAATACACGTAAGTCCTTGATTTTACTGATGTACACTGTACTCTGCTTTTGATAGAAACTAGTAGCGATATTAGCTTAGTCGTTATCGCGGTTAGATCACACACCGAAGGGCGTGGGTTCAAATCCCAACAATGAGCTTGAGTAGCAGGTGAAGAAAACCATAGCATGGTGGTTAGATACTTTCTAGTATTTGGTTAGCTAGCTACAAACCTGAAGATGAAAATCTGCTGACAAGCACTTTACGTTGTGTTCCGGCAGCCTCATTTGAGAGCTAGCCCCATTCCAAGTTTATTATCCTCAACCACAAGGTCATTGCACATCAAGTTAGCTCTGGTAAAACATTAAAAAAATCTATTTAACGAGTCTTGTAACCGTTCATAAATTCCTATCAAATCAATAAAATAACAGAAGTATAATTTGATGGCGCAAGTTATTTACGACGACTAAAAACCTGTTGGATGGGAACTCACATTCCATATTGGGATTCAAATAAAAAGTTGTCCTGCGACTAAGATTCCTACAGGGTTCCATTCAGTTCCATTACACAAATGTTTTCTTAGTTACGTGGTTACTCAAATTATCATAGTATGGAAGAGGTGGTGCCAGAAGACTTGCACAGTTTTCATGTGAGTTGAAGCGGAATGAAATAGCATGCACATAAGGTTATGGCTCTGTCGACTGAATAATAAGGCCCCGTTGTGTAGCACAACCCAGGCGGAGGTCACGTCGCGTCCCGCGAACGGACCGGTTCGATGCCCTGCAACCACTGCACTCTACTAACAACAACAATCTTCGTCAATCACGGCAACCATTCGTACCTGTACACAGCAGACACGGCAAGTCTAATTACACACATAATAACACCACGTCATGAATATTGAACGGGAAAGTCAGTCAACGTCTTTGAATCTCTAATCAAACGCCCAACACGTGTCAACAGTCAATAAGTAAAATCAACTTGGTAATCTAGGAAGTCTCACTTCTCGTTTGTCATGCTCTTTAACCAATAAAACTAGCGTTTTTGCCATTAGGCAATAATTCAAGTCATCGTTTTACGAAATTATAGCACCGGCTACTTTCTGATCGGAATATTGCAACTCTGCACGGAAATAAAGATAGAGAAAAGTTGCTATTTTATTTGCTCGGTAACTGTAATAATAATTAGAGAAAAAGAAATTAAATAAGCAGAGTCAGGTGCACACAACTCTTCACTTCCCATGGGGTTTTTGTTCGCAGTCGTTCTATCCTTATCGAACACTGTAGGAGTTATAGGAGCAACAAAAAATCCCGACTATAGTGGTGTAATTATATCGTTGCAAGGAAAGCCCTCCATTGTTTTTGCCTTTTAGCGGAATGTTTCATAATTGTATTTTGTATTTTCATGTTTCTTTCGTAATCGTTATATATTATACACATGCAAATAGGTAATTGTTATGACAATCACAAATCAACCATTTCCTAAAAGTCAAGTGACGACACAATAAAAAAGGAAATGAAACGAAGCGTGTAAGGTAACTTCAAAACTGTTTGCTTAAGACAACTCATGATCCGGTTCTTAGTGCACGAAATAATAATATTATTTACTTGCATTTGAATAAAGTAGTGCATGTTGGAAAGCGTTTACATTTCACTTAGTCGAGATTTAGCGTCGAGTGGCGCTGCGTCTTGTGTCGGGCTTTCTAGTGAAATCCCTCGACACTAGTGGAGCTCGGCCTCGATGGGCACCGTGAACTCGCATAGATATCTGCCGATTTCATCCTGTGTAATGCGAACTACCAATCATCCAGGCTTCAATATTTGGCACGTGCAAATCCAGAAGCTTTTACGGACTTGGAATTATTTTCCACACTAGCTCCATTCTCGGGTTACAGAGGCTTCTCAGTATATCGCATTTTGGTAACTTAGTATCCTTTGTGAAGCACGTTACCACACGCTATGATAAATTTCCGTCAAGATGGCTGTACTATTGGTAGCGAAAATTAACAAACGGACATACACATAAACACAATTACTTTGACATTTATAGTATTACGGTCTAGGCACGAACGCACGAACATACATTTTAAGAAAAAAATGCTGTAAGCGTTGGTCTAACATGGTCTTGAACAACTTCACGCCACCTCAGCTTCTGAAGATCGTAAGCCACCTCGTCTTGCCTTATCTTGTCTCATGGTGTCTATTAGTATTGGAGGCCAAGACGCGTTTTGAATCGCTGCACCAACAAAGTTAGTGATTTGTAGCGATGATAGACCTTCGACTACACCGCCACTTAACATCAGGTGGGCTGTGGACAAACACCTAGCTTGCCAACCATTAAAAAAATGATCTGAGTAACGTACAGTCAATAGTCATACGCGAGGTTAATTAACCACAGAAAGAACGGTGTGTTCCGGCAACCTCACTTGAGAGCCAGTTCCATTCCAGGCTAGGTGTGCTTTACCATCTTCGACCACGCCTTCACTTAACATCAGGTGAGCTGTGGTCAAACACCTAGTCTGTCAACCATAAAAAATAGCATATTAAAAAAAAACCGTTTCAAACTTTTTTGGAGTAGGTACATTATGCTCAATTCTTCGGCGAAAGACTCAATACGGGACACAATTTCTCCGATTAAAGATAAGCTGATGCGGTTTATAATTGGTTGCGATAGGGCTTACAAAGATAACGGGTAGCACAGTTGAAGTGTTGGCACGTCCATGCCCTGTCACGACCGTGTACTTTCGCCTGCACGATTGCCCTATTTTTGTGCTTATAAACTTCGAGTACAACGAATCGCACTTTCATTCACAATTTAATAGCTTTCGTTGGCTCGCTACAAGCTGAACTGTCAACGAAGTATTTTTAAAAGCAATTTAAATTAAAACAAACGCTGAATGACTGGAACTTATAAAAATATTCCCAGGAAACGGTGATGTGTAAATTTATCGTGTCGGTTGTCGGTTCTAAACATGGACACAGAAGTACCTAAGCGTTGTTTGCCTATGGACGGTATGTCAGCTTTCGGGACAGTTTTATCTTTTAAAATACTTACACCGGCCCGACGTAGGTCGGTGAACTTCACGTGAGAAAGTTGTATAGATTAGAAATAGAGATAAGACAAAAACTAACTGACCCACACATTTCAAATAAAGTTTCACCTAGATATGAACCTTGTATAAATGAAGTATCATAAAAAATAATGGTTGCATTGCATTGGACGAATAGAATCAACTGACGGCAATTTGTAAGTTAGTTTGTGTCGTTACCTCCATAACATCTCAACAGAGGTTATTTTTTGTCCTGAAAATATTTGTAGGTAAGGGTGCTTTATAAGATAGCAGGTAAACCCACGAGGCACGCTGATAAGAGTTTGTTAGTTTATGATAGCAATGTGTGTGACTATAAATAAATTATTTTATGTAGTGGTATGTACACATGTACAGTCACTGTTTAATTTTTATCCAGACAGCGTGTCTCCACCATGCGCACACGTGCGAGCATGCAACGACACGATGCGACGACGCCCAGTTTAATTACGTCCCGTAACCCTCGCCAAAGGCGGACCTGCGTAACAACAGCATGCTGCCGCCGCCATATGCACTACATGACTAGTTATTTATTATCTAATAAGTCAAGTTTTTCGGGCCAACTCGCATAGAACACTCGCGCTTTCGCCCGATGCGATTAATTACCAGTGTTATTCAACCTGTGGTGCATTATTTCACGCTCTGCATGGTCGCCGCTTTCCGGTGTACTGCGTGCGATACGATACGTTGCAGCTTGCTTGCACTCGGCTCCGTTCCCAAGGCGAAATATCAACACGATTTTGACATTTTTAGCTCTTGGAAACTTGCGTCACACTGCTTTAGAATGCCACGCTTGTGACGGGTGTTGAAATTCTATTTATATTATTAGGTACAAACAAGAGTTAACCCTTTTACGGAAGATTGCTTTATTCCTACAGTGCCATCTTCCATGGTTACTTATATTTCATGAAATTATAGAGTAGAATTGAATCTAAGTATGTATATTATATTTTGAGGTTACCCTATCATTACCTTTTAGTTAAAATGACTCGATACAGGTAGGTACAAACAACAGAGTAGGTACAAAAGTTCTTGGCGCCGCCGAAGATGATTTAACAAACCTGCTAGTACAGGCTTATTTGCATATTTTATTACACAGTAAAGGTTAAAAGTTCTACTCATTAATATGTAGGCGTGAAGAAGTTTAAATAAATTATTCAATTTATACAGTCGGGCATTATGATTGTTTTGTCGTGTATTTTAAATTATTAAAATACACGTAATACGATAAATAAATTTCGTAGAACTTTTCACACAGTGCCATTTATACCTAAACTAACCAATGCTTGTACTATAGGAACCAGATAGATGATGTAATACTTATAATACATGAACACAGACACAGAACAGACCTTAATTTATCGTGACATATATGTTTGTCCCGGAGGGATTACCTATACCCTATACCTATACCTATAACCTATACCCTACAGCTCTCGAAGCAGATATTCTACCAACTGAGCTAACAGTCAGACTTATAGTAGTATTTGCGGCAGACAAATAATTAATTGAACGGTGAAAGTCTGCGATATGCCGGCTAGCAGGAAAGGCCTCGACAACGTCGCAGCCGTTTACGGTATCCAAGATCGAATCCAGTATTTTTTATTGCTGATCTCATGTAGCAACGACGTGCGCACAATAATCGTAAAAGTCAGCCCCCTTGTCGAGAAGTGCGAACTGTCCGCGCAGCGATAAAAGAAAATGCATTACTTCCCTTGCGAGGGCGAGCAGGGGTTTCCTGAAAGCAGCCCCTTAAAATGGCGGCGCTGGTCATTAATGTTCGGCTCAGGAGTTGCCCAAATTTTAAAAGTCCAATCCTAACTTAACAATTTTAATTCTCCGACGAATATTGCGACTCCGGGTGAGTCGCACAACTTGAGAGGATATATTTTATAATTTTGTTAGTTCCTTATTTGTAAAGTTTACGGCATAATGGGATTTTTTATGGTCATGTTTATAAAATACGGTTATTTTAAACATGTCTAGGACAACAAAATTTATCACAGTTAAATTAAATTGTCACACTAATATTATAAAGGCGAAAGCTTGTTGTGTATTTGTATGTTTATTACTTCTTTACGCTCAAATGGCATGATCAATTTTGATAAAATTTGGTATGGAGGTAGCTGGATTAACAGACATATTTGTATATAAATATTTGTAATAAAAAAATATTTGTATAACAAAAAAGAAGTTTTTAAAGTGTGTATTGCAATTTCAAATAAGTTGACCTGATGACATAAAAAATCTAAATGGAAATAAACTAAAAAAATGTTTGACTGATTGGCTCCTTAACAAATGTTTCTATAAGGAGTTCATGAATTTTTCTAATAAATAATGACTAATAATATTAATAAAATCTAGACTAACTAAATTAATTTATCTGCTTTTATATAATATTTGCACGTCTGCTTGCGGACTGAATACATTGTAACACTACAAAAATTGTTATAGATAAGACTAATTATGCGTATAAACCTCTATTTTTCTCAAATCAAAAATTGTATTCTTGCGAATAAAATATTTGATTTAAAAAAAATGTAGTGTTCACGTGGAAACAGCAGGTAACACAGCAGGGCACAGCTAGCATACTAATAAAGAAAAGTATTTTATGTACGTATTATGTATATGTATTAAATGTTAGAGGACCCGCGACGCCTGCGCTGAAATCAGGTCACTAGATACGTGTACGCTTAGAATATAGAAAGAACGTGTACGTATATGGAACTATGCTAATTGAGTAAAGCTTGCTGCAATACCTATTGTTTTGTTGTCAGTCACCCATGCTCTGAGATTAATTGAATTGTACGCTTTTCTCCAGCATTGCAGCCACGTATTTCATTACGTCGTAGTTTCAGCATTGCGTTGTTCCAGATTCTCTCGAAATACTTTGTTCCGTTAAGTCATAAAATTTACTAAAACTAGCATTATAAATTAAGTCTGCAATGCTTAATTCGTCAAGCCTGAAATGGTTCGCAATGTTTTAATTGCATTCAATTACAACGTGTTATATGTACAAAATTAAATACCTTACCGTCTAATGTGGTAACAATTAAAGGGGTCATTGTACCAAAACAATAAGTGTTATCACGTTACATCGACTTTTTTGGCACAAGGCTTTAGTACTGATTCACCGTGAGAGAATAGCTCTGTTTAACCCAAGCAATGGCTGCACAGAGAAACAAACAAAATAAACAGTTCTTTGACGGTTGTTACGCAGAGTTGTAGATCTATACGAGGACGAATATATCGCTTCGGGAAAGAGATGCCGATGTCGCATTCTCTATAGCTACTCTTGTTTTATGTCTATTGGACTTGATTTGGTTACCTGCTGGTAAAGATACGTTCACAACGTGAGTTGTTAGGGATACGTGTAGTAAATAGACATCGACTTTGGTTGCGTTGTTTATATTCTTTATAGTATGATAGTTTCGTGTTGTTTCCTACTTTGAAACGTAAAGTTCGTGTACTTCAGTATTTTGTTTTAAGTTAAATGTACTGACTCTGCTTTACTGTTAGAATTTCAACCTTACACGTTTTAGAACAGTGTTTTTTTTATAAATTGTGATGATATTTCCGAGGGAACTATTTTTTCGATATTCGATTGTGATATACAATTTTATATTTCTAATATTAAAAGTAACACCAAAGTACTTTTTCTGTGTTAATTTAATACCAAGATATATTAATTACATTAGTAAAGGATACGCACAACATTTTATTTAAGGGCACTGTTACTTAAATTAAGCAATACAATTAATTATTTTCCGATAAACGTATCATTTACAACGTTGTCGTGTAACTGTCATGTTTTTGCTCCGCTAAATGCCGTTGTTTAATAAGTTTATTAATCAACTGAGTTCCCAAAATACGCTTGCCTTAGCTACCGGGAGCGCCTTAATACACGCGGTCATTAGTACGATCCGCAAGTTGCCGAAAGAATCGACACTAAATTCCTTCAAAGCAGACAAAGATCAAAGATTTTATTTTGTACTCGGATTGTTGACTTGTTGCAAAAATCTTCACGTCGCTCGCGTCGTTTCCTTAGTTTACATAGAATTCTATTAAAATATTCACATAATTCTCTCGCCGTATCTAACTAAACACATCGGATGAATGTATTTTCTACACGTCACAGACGGATTTCATGAGATCCACCTAAAGACGCCGCCACCGGATGCCTGAATTTCGTTTTCTTGGAAGGTTTCAGGAGAGGGGGGAGGAAAGGGGGATGGCACGTGACGTGTTTTTATGATGAAAATAATCAGAACCTGTGGATGCCACGTCCGGCACGCGTGACTGTTTAGCGGCTCCTTGAACTTAGGCTCTCGTATGGTTATTTACGCCTTGTTAGACCCTGAACTTTTCTTAATTATGTACTTACATCTCAATCTATCGTATTTTTTAGTTACGATGGAGTTAGGATTTATTATTGAAGTGAAAACTTCTGTAGCCGCGTTGAACGATTTCTTGCTAGGGGCAAAACTTATGTAGATTATAGCAGCTTTTGAGCAAAGCCTTGGCGGTAATTGAGCATTTGTGGGCTGCATAGAGCGTATACTAGCGTCTGCAATACCTACATTTTCAATACAAGTTTTTATTGCAATGTTCTGTAATACAGAATAGACTAGGTATTAGATATTCATTGGTTATGTGCCAATGAAAGTCTTAGTGTCAAACATTGCCTAATATCACAGAATAAGTAACAGTACTCGTGCTCTAATACCCTTTTTAATATCACAACAATGGTAGTTTGTAGACGCTAATTTATTCTTATCTGTAATGTTGGTAATGCTTATTAATATAAATAGCTAAACTTGTTTGGAAACCTTGTTCTGGACTGTTAATATTCTTTGTCAGAATGAAACGAAATTTCCATCATCGCCGTTAAGTTTAATCGAGTTATTTTAATTGTTGCCGGGATATTTCGTCCGCGGTCGATCTGTTCTAAGAAGACGAAATTCCAAACGATTGTTAGATAAGCACCCATCGATTTGTGAGGGGATGAGATTATATATTGACAGCCCTGTTGGTTCATTGGTAGTGTGTCTGCTTCGAGAGCTGAAGGGCGTGGGTTCGATTCCCACTCAGGACTAACATTTGTGTGACTAACATCGATGTTTGTTCTGTGTCTGGGTGTACTGTATGTATTATAAGTATGTATTTACAAAAAAAAAAAAAAAAAAGTATTTAAGTATTCTATCAGTTATCTGTCTTCCATAGCACAAGCTCTGCTTAGTTTGGGGTCAGATGGCGCTGTGTGTAATGTCCTGCGATATTTATTATTATTATTATTTATTATTATTATTTATTAATGGAGAGTCGTAATTTCATGTTGGGTGTACCGTTCCTGCGTCCCAGGCGAAAGTGATTAGCGGTATCTGCAGCCGTGGATTGGAGGTCAACGACCGGCCCTTACCTCGCCACGTGCTGGTTACATTTTGTATTATGTCATAGCGTGACCAAAGCGTGACATTGTTTATGCACACACGTTTTATTTTGATGAAATTCAAAATAAACAAAAGATATAAAGCGTCTCGTTATTATGCTTAAGTGTTTAGGGGCTCTGCAGCCCATGGCTCTAGGCATAGCGCATGTATTACTCTAAGCAGAGTAGAAAAAATCCAGGAAATAGCAGTTTCTATTTACGCTCGTTAAAAGCGCTGTCCTAGTTTTCATGCAGTTTAAAAAACTGCATGAAAAAAATCGTTTAAGTAATTTCTCGTATTTGACACAAATTTCTGCGTTAATCCTTTACTTGTTCATTATCTTGCCAATACATGAATGAGTGATATCAGTTGGCACTTTGTTATTTATGTATTCATGTAAACATATTACTAGAGCTGACACTGCGTAATGCTTCTTTGAACTTCAAGACGATCTCTCATGCACTATGCACATCTCGGGCACTTCTAGAAACCCAACTTTCGCTAATTCAATAAGTGCCAATAAAAAGGTAGAAAGGTTGAGAAACTTTTGTAAAAGAGTTTTTAGGCTTTGTGTGAAAGTACTTTTAGGGAGACCCTAGTGAGCACATTTACTGAGTAACGAAAATCCTAGAAATTCGAATTGCTCAGAACCTGATGCTCTATACTGAATTATGTAAAGGATAAAAATGATGTTAGGAAAGATTTTCGAAACAGGTAGATGCCTGTTTTGTCAAAGTATATCTATTTTATTATCCAATAAGTATATAATTAATTTTATTTATCTACTCGTCGGTGTTTTTATACGCTCGACAAGGACGCTGTCCTAGTTTTCATGGACATTTTCTAATGTTTATGTTGGAACCACAGGATCGTTAGCACAAGACTATCGAAAATGTGTATTCCATAATCGATAACTGTATGAAAAATGGATCTCTTACAATATGGACGGTAGTGTAAGACAAAGAGTTCATCGAAAAACAGACACACACAGAACACACTAAAAGAAACTGAAGATAATAATGTATATCTACATGTAAATACATACACACACACATATACATATATGTACCAATGAACATGTAGACTATATATATATATATATATATTACTAGTGGGCGCGTCGTGGTTTTACCCACGTAGTTCCCGTTCCTGTGGGAATACAGGGATAAAAAGTAGCCTATGTCACCCGGGGATAGTGTAGCTTCCCAACGACGAAAGAATTTTTGAAATCGGTCTAGTAGTCGTAGTCGGAGCCTATTCAATACAAACAAACAAACAATCAATCAAATGTTTCCTTTTTATAATAGTATAGATTTACATACTTTTGCTAAGGACTTAGTATAACACGTTTCGAATAGGTACACTGCTAGTGGAATTGTCTAACTAAAGAAGATATTTGTTCCAAATTGTGTTTTACGAGATTTTTTATCATTTTTTATGTTTGACAGGCTAGGTGTAGAATATCTGCTGAAAGGAGGTTTACAGTTGTTACAATTGTGTCTACCTAGTTTAGCAGAGCATAAACTATGTAATAAAAGTTTTACGCCATACAGTTTAAATTACTTATTTTCAAATGACTGTCTAGTGCACTTGGAAATAAAGTGAGATAAACATCACCAGACTCAGACTCAATATTTAGAACATTAAAAGTTACAAATCCTTGTCTGGTAACTTGTATGTTCTCTGTCAGTTGAATAATGCAAAAACTTTTAACGAATGGGTGTTTGTTTACTATGTTGTCTGAATAACTAGTATTTATGCGGCTTTGGTATTTAGCAGTTTATTTATGTCTGGAGATTTCTTTGACATGACACCTCACCTAGAATACAGGAAAATTCTGCAAGTATTTATGTTTATTGCGTGGGCGTAAAAACGGAATAGATCATAAAGCTATTTGTTTCTATTTAATATACTATCAGTAGAATATAAATACAAATATCATGTATAGTTAAACTATATTTATTGTTAACACCAAATATTGTGCACATAATATCTTTAGTAGAAAAATAAACAAGAAATAATTGAATACATAAAACAAAATGCGTAAAAAGAATTGGAACTATAATTTGTAGCAATGATAGTTCAGTGGTTAGCGCGGTTGGTTTTCACGCCGAAGGGCGTGAGTTCAAACCCCAACAATGAGCTTGAGCTGTCGGTAAAGGAAATCATCATGAGAAAATCATAGAATGGTGGTAAATTACTTACTAGTACTGGGCTGACGAGCTACTCCCTAAGTTGAAAATCTTCCGCCAAGCATCTAACACTGTGTTCCGGCAGCCTCACTTGAGAACCAGTTCCGATACAGGCTAGATGTGTTTACCATCTTCTACCACACTGTCACTTAAAATCGGACAAGACTTGTGCGAGAGATTTTTCAAGGAAAATCCACGGGATAGTCCGAATTTTAGATAGTATCTAATCGCCAAAATTAAGTGCACCCTTGCGAAGGAGCGATTCGCAATTATTATTCATGTATATATAATATGTACACAATTATATTTATATTTGTATAAGCAGCGATATTGGTCATTGCTTCATATACAACATAAGTATAAGTAGGTAAAGCTTTTATCAGTAATATAAACAGGTGCCTGTCAGAAAAATATGGAGTTCACCCGATGTCTGTATGATTAATGTTCTATTTCGGAGAATGAAATATGTTTTCGTAATTAGAGTAGGTATAAGTATTATCTCTGACGGTAACAGTAGTGGATTAAAGCGGCCATGTGCTGCTATACAGCTGGCAGCTAGCCACCAAGTAATAAACTCATTTATGCGGCTATTTTCTTTTATAAGAAATTATTACACGTCTCTTACTTGTCTACTTGGCGTATGATAGGTTTAGCTGGGCCGTGTTAATGCGATTTATTATGAGTGCATTTTCTAAATGCTTGTATTGATACACGTAACAAAACTTTATCAAGCCTATGTGGTATACAAAAGCTTTGTTAACGAACAATAAGTATGAAATTGCCTTCAATTCAACGTATACTGTAACAATAATAAACGAGACCGTAAGTCGTAAGGTTATAACTTTTCATGGAATAATTCCATTCGAAAGTCAGAATTCCAGCATCATTTAGTCGAGTTTATGACGTTGTGTTTATACACAAAATTTAACACGAAGTTTAATGTATTTCGCCGTGTGAAACACGATGGTTAGCAGCAAGAAACGTTCATTTGTACAAACCCCGTTGGGCGGGGGCGGGGTGTGCGGTACGCTCGTCGGAGACTACAGTTCGAAAGGAAATTTGGATAATAAGCAGGTCTACGTCCTTGACATGATTGCTCGAAGTTAATTTACGTTAAAACTAATACAATAAACTATACCTATGCATACAATATAAGCACTGTGATTGATTATGAAACAAATTACTAAACCAATTACTGCATCAATATCGTCACGCGTCAATATCACTAACACGTCTCCCTAATGACACGAGGAATATTTACTCGTATCGGGGAATTAGGTCAGTGGTCATCCCCATGTAACATGAGAACCCCTGCGTCATGCGGCCATCCATACGTCTCGCAGAGGCCGGTCATACATTTTTATTTGGCTACTCGGTGACTGATGACAGATATGGATGGGCCCCGCGCTACTCCCGCAGGCTCCCCAGTAATTTGTCGGTGATCGCGCCGCGGCCCGGCTAATGGGTCGGGAGTTATATTTATATGACGGCCCCATAAATAGGATGCCGATAAATATGATCAAAATTAATGGGCGTTATTCGATAAGTTAGTTTTCCTCAGACTTAATCAATCGAAATATATTTCCGTTTTCCTCGTAGCTCTCGGAAGGGACGGCGAGCCTTTGCGCTCGTTCTACTGCCGGCCAATAAAAACTTTGTGCGTTGTAGTAAAATAACGTTGTATCCCCCGCTTTATAAACAACTTTACGGTATTTCCACTCACGAGGCGGCCTTCTACGAACAATAATATTCGGAACTCGAGGACTGACGTCAGCGGAACCGTTATATCTAAAGTGGAGGGTATGAAAGTTAGAAGGGTAATAATGAAACAATTAAAGCCACCCGAAGCTCTCGAGCACGGACGGCACATCGGCACAATAGCTCTGCGCAGGACGTTGTCGAGAGGACAAAGAATTACACACGATTTTATTATTCAGAACACTTGAATAAGTGGAAAAGTGAAGGCGGTCTAGTGGGCATTGTGCGTGCGAGCGTGCTGTGGTCGCGGGAACCCCGAGCCGGCCGCTACCCGGACCGCGCCACTCGTGCTGCCTGCCATGCTAATTACGTTCTCGCGGGACTCGTCGTATTGGGGCAGCCTTCAGAGCTCCGTTTTGCGTTTCAATTGGTGTTTGCACCGCATACACGGTTGCGTTAGTACAGAGCTTGCCGGGTTTTAGTTTGATGTTCACATTGACTCGTTTCGGAAAAGTGATTGCAATTGAACCTTGTAGCGATTCCTGTATGATCACGAGTTATTTTCGATTGAATAAAATGACGTGTAAATTGCACAGAACCTAACCCGAGTAATAATCGCAAAATGCCACAGGTTAGAAAAGGAACAATATCAATGTGGGCTAGAAAATAGGTGACAACTCAATGACCCTATGATTTTTTTCTCCTGTTACACAAGTTTTTTATTATACTAATAAATGTATGCGTTTCTACACATAGTACTAATAGTACATTTTTACCTTGTCCGCAATTTAGGTATTTAAGGATCAGTAACTAGACTGTGTGGAAAGTGCGAGAATTCACTTATCCATTAAGACTCACGTTGTTACGAGCTATTTTTCTCTGTTTCAGATAATTGCTGTGTTGAATAAAGCCTAGCCTATTAAGGTATGTATGTAATTTAACCTACATATACATGAATTTTAAATTTATTTCATTGTGTATTTATTTTATATGTATATAAAATAAATACAGAATGAAATAAATTTCATTAATGTAAAAATATTATTTCGCAGTTACAATTGGCACGGATCTTTGAGAATTTAAGAGCATTAAAATTGTTGCCTAAGCACACTAAAATATACCTATACAACTATCTGCTACCTTAGTTTATTTCGTACCATCATAATTCCTGCTGAGATGTAACAGTAGTGAATATAATTTTAGGTGCACAAAAGAACTCGGTAAAATGGGAATACATTAGAAACCTTGAGAATGTTTCCTTAACAGTAATTTTCAGGTTGTTAAGCATCTCTACGCAGAAAATGTAAGAGAGGCCCCAGATGGAAGTTTGTTTGTTGTCCGTGTTTGTCGCGCGCCGGCCGCGCGGGACGCTCTGACTCCGCTGATTTAGGGAGAAACTTTCCTTGTTTTGCATTTTACGGCGGCGAGAGAGCGGGGAAACTCGCCCCGGAGATTTAAATATTTAAGAAGTGGCGTAACTTCGCTGAGGTGCGTCCCTTTACGCGTCTTCTGAGCGGCTGCCATGCATGCTTTCAAGGAACGTAATTGAAACACTCGTCCGAATTTGCCAGAAAGCGAGTGAATTGAAATAGCTGGATTAAAAAAATGCAATAGGATCGTTTCCATTTCCGTGAGAATTCTCATTTAATTGGTTTATCCGTCCGAGTGCCGGTGCTCTACGAGGTACGTACAAATGCAGGTTTTGTCCCTCTGAAAGAGGTTAACTAAATAGTCGGATCTTTATTCATGATGAACGAATAGAAATACTATATTCCGCTGCACTGAATTAGCACGTATGTGATTCTGTGTTGATTAACGTTCTGTTCTGCTCAGAAACACAGTAAGATTTCTATTTGTATACATAACTTTAGCACAGTCTAAAATTAGTCACTCGTTTAGTCTTAATTCTCGATGATACATAATTTAAAAATAAATCCTTAAACGAAATGGCATCTAAGTATGTAGTATGTAAAAGTAACAAATTATTTAAAGTAACTTTAAAAAACTGTTTGAATTGTCACTTATAATACCACAAGAGCTTCAAAATTATCGGGTATTTCCCGATAGGTTCGTTGCAAACAAATGAAGGAGTCAAGTTTTTAAAAAATCACTCGCGCTTCTTCGCGCTCGTGATTTTTTAACCTGAAAAACTTGACGACTTTATTTGTTTGCAGGGAACCTTGAGGGAAATGCCAGATAATTTTGAAGCTCGTGTGGTATTCGGGGGATTATTTTTCCGTCCCAAATGTCGGCCAATAGAATTGCACCATTCGACGTCACGTGGTACAACCTACAAATTTTCAAAAAATTATCAGTATAATACCATGTAGGTTGTACCACGTGACGTCGAATGGTGCAATTCTATTGGTCGATATTTGGGTCGGAAAAATAATCTATCACATTCACAACATTCAAATATTTTAAACACCGTCAATGGCGACAAAAACAAAAGATACAAACGTAGCACAAATCCAAACTGGTTCCATTAATTGGATTACAGCCTGGAGCTGCTCTATTATGAGGTAGGTTAAGTTAGTGTAGGTAAGCATTTTTTGTTCCACGCAGGAATCAAAGGAAATCTTCAAAGAATTGGACCTTTCTTTTTGTAGCTACGTATGCGTTGTTCTTGTTAGTTTGCCTCAGTGACGGAAAAGTTTTTGGGTAGTTTTCAAGGTGTCTCTTCTTGAATTATGCGACTAGATAGGTATTGGCATTGTTAACCCTGGAGCCGGGATCTTAGAAAATGGTTTTTGTATTATTAAAAGTGGATCTCTGGGCTTGCGAGTGGTCAAATTTGTGCATCTGACTTCCCACATAAGTTCAAGGAAGACTAAGGCACGGTGAAGCTCGTGAGGAAGTAAAAAGGAGAATAATCTCATCTCAACGGGAGCGATATCAAAGGCAAACTGTTAAAAGGGTGTGTGGCTCTGGAAATCCCAGTGATTTCTGTCAAGCACGTAAGCAGGCCACCGAAGATATTTTGTTAGTAGGTGTATACTGTATAGGTATTATAGATGTTTCCAGTCAGGTATGATTAGAATTTATGTCACAAAAAAAAATATTGCCATTAGAAAATCAATAAGTAATAAAATATAATAGTCCATATTGCGTTTCTATCACAGCAGGTTGCAATTGACAAGAAGCGCCGCGTTTCAATGTTTTTCTCTATCGGGGTTTCCGCGTCGCTGGAACCCGTTTGTATATTTTTTTTGTACAATAAACGACATCCGCAAAGCTTTTTCTGGTTGCTTTCCTTTGCAGCGCCTATGTTGAGGTGATTGCTGATATTGCCCGTCCGTTGCTTGCTTTTATTTTTAGCTTGTTTATCTGCTGTTCGAATTAGTTCCCTCCGATGCGAGTTTATGCCCGTGTCATGCCTCTTGCCGCAAATTGGCGGTTTCTCTTTCGCCTTGTTGAACTCGTGTGTCTCCTCGCTCATGTTGCTTTAGTTGACATTAAAGGCTTGGCGAAGGACGTGATTGCAATATTAATTACCTCCAAGCTGTCCTTTTGTAAAGTACTCATATTTACTTTATCTATACGTATTAGGTACTACTGACGTACTCTTACTGGATCAGCTTTTGTTGCATTAGCGTTTAAGATCCCACTGCTTGGCAAAGCTACTACCTTCAAAGGATGATATTCAATTCTGGCCTGGTGTGATTTAAATAAATAAAATAATCGGAATAACAATAATATCCTAGGACATTTTTAGTACTCATAGGTACGAGCATGGAATCGAACTAACCGCATGGCTGAATTTTCCGATTGAGCTATCACGTTTTAGCAGGCTGTTATTGGACTATTTTGAAATGTAATCTAAGTATGATATATATTCCTATAAGCCCTTTGCAGCATACAATATTTATAGTTTAAAAAATCATGAAAATATTATGTGTGTGTTAGACTTCAGAGAAAATGTGGAGAGTTTGAGATACATTTTAAAACCACGGAAAACAATGTAGTTACCTATACTTGTTTATAAATCTACTATAGCTTCACTTTTAGATAACTTCAATGACGCATTCGTGGCACAGCAGTAAATCAAACGGTATTGCGAGCTAATCGTTAAAACGACAATGTTAAGACGGTTATGAATCTGGATCGAGTTATAACCCGACGTAGATGGCGAGGTTTTCTCCCCTAATGCTGGCAGCCCTTCGCTCCGCAGCCGCCGCCTCGGGGCCCCCGGCCAGCCAGTAATCCGGTTACCAAGAGACCGCACACGCCGCCGCGCCGCTCTGATCGGAACTTAATTGGTGATGCTCACCTGAACTACCACAAATCTGCTAAGTTTTGAGCCGCTGGTAAAAGATAATGTGCACTTTTATACTTTTTTTTTTTGCAAAAGTAATGAGATTATGGTAAATATAACGCCTGTGAATGACTATTGCACCTAGAGCTTTGAGTTACAAAACAAAGTCTAAGGTATCGCTAATTTTGCGCTCATTACTTTGAAATATTTGGTGGTTAGTCTCAATACAATAATCCTGTAATTTTGCTAACTGCGGTACGTATCTTTCATACTGGAAAACATTAATGTTTACACATTGTTTGACGGCATAATATATGATACAGCGTTAGACGACTTCATGCTAAAGAAATCTATCGATCAGTAAACACACACATCTCGACTTGATCTCGTTTTCCGCTAATCACTTCATTCGTTTGTTTGTCGAGTTTCCGAAAATAATCTTTATTATGTTTATATAGCAATCTGGTGCGATGAATTTGTCAATTGTGTAATCTGAATGCATTACAGACATTAATTTGAATTCTAGATTCTAAACTTTTTATAAACAGATTTTTACAATGAATTTACTTTATGAAATAAAAAAGCTTTTGTTGAAATATATGCTCAAGTACTTATAAGTTGCAGTTCAAAATACGATAAATTATCGTGGATTAAGTTTCATAGCCCCTGCCGGCACTTTCAATTTACGGTGTACAAAATTGGCGGCGCAGCGTTCCGTGACGAAATAAAAGGTTTATGTTTTTAATAAATCCTCTGCAGTATGTCCGCGAAACCAACAGACATATTTTTACTAGTATTTGTACATTGCACACGATTCTATGGAAAAAAATAAATTTCAAATTTATTTTCCAGTGATGTATTATGATATTTGACCAGATTTACTAGCTTATTATTGGAATATACGTGTTTATAATTCGACATAAAAATAGAATTATGATAATACTAACTGATCCCCGCTTTTAACGAAATTATAAAGTTGCCGTAGAAGGTCCAGGGCATCCAAATTTCATCTAAATTCTTCCAGCAGTTAAAGCGTGGGGACATAGCAAACACATACAAACATACAGATAAACTTCGTCCGCGTAGATTTTAACAAAAAGTTTGTTCAGTTTTGAGTTTACAAAGTATTCTATATGTTAATCCAGGCCATAAATATGTCTGCCAAATTTCATCCAAATCTGTTCAATAGTTTTTACCTTTAAGAGTAACAAACATACATCATTCTTCACAAACTTTCACATTTATAATACAAGTTGCGCCCCGCGGTGTTAACCGCTGTTCCCATGTGAACACTAATTTTTTCGGGTTAAAAAGCCTATGTGTTAATCCAGAGTGTCCAACTACCTCGATACCAAATTTCATCAAAATTGGTCGAGCCGTTTGAGCGTGAAGAAGTAACAAACACACTCACAAACTTTGGCCTTTATGATATTAGTGTGATATTATAGTTGGATTTATAATACATATTAGTAGGAAGTAGAAAGGATTAGTATGATGTGAAAGTCGCTAGCTAAATCTTGCAGTCCGTTGTACCGTGATCGCAACTGTCATACGCACAACGGATACTGTGATCGCCCATTTCTCCATTCCTTACCAGCCCGAAACAAAGTCAAATTGAAACGTCAGTTGCCAAAACATTCAGTGAGTGACTGGTTTAGGTATTTCTCTAAATTCAGACTTGATATTTGATGCTGTTTTGTTTTAGGCTTTAAAAACGCTTGCGAGTTTTAGTCTCAATTTATTATTGTAAAGAGAAAATGTTGTAGGAGAACTGACATGCGTATACAGAAAAAAAGATGAAAAAGTATTTATGAGCCGTGCGGCTTTTAAAACTTTGTAAAATAAATCTTACATAGCGCTATCTAGCCCCAAACAAAGCAATGCTTATACTGTGTAACATTACTGATTAGCTGATAGAATAGAGAATACCTACTGAAAGAATATATTTATATTTTTGTAAATTCATACAGAATACCCAGACACAGAACAAACATTTATGTTTGTCACACACATGTTAGTTCTGAGTGGGAATCGAACTCACGCCACACAACAGGGCAGTCTAAACCATCTCGAGACCTGTTCCTATAAGTACACGCTTTTAAACGATAATTCTGTCAAAAATAAAATATCTTTTTTTTTATTAGGTACTTAATAATAGGCTTGCGTTTGACCGCCATCTTGCCTAAAGTGAATTAAACTAATGTATTTTATATAGTTCAAAAAATTGTTATTTTGAGTGTACGGAATTTCTTAGTGTTTGTACCATATGTTAATTGATTTGTTTTTTTTCCGGTAAATTGGTGAATCTATTGGTTTAGGTACTTAATTTTCTTGTTAACTCATTTGGTAGTAACTCTGCTTCAAGAGCTGAAGGATATGGGTTCGATTCCCACCCAGGATAATCATTTATGTGACGTACATGTTTGATCTGCGCCTGCGTGCTCAATATGTATTATAAGTATGTATTTACAAAAAAAAAGAAAAGTAAGTATTTTATCAGTAATCTGACTTCCAAGTTCCATAGTAGGTACTTGCTTTGTTTAGTGCTTTAGTTTGGGGTCAGATGGCGCTGTGTGTAATGTCGTACGGTATTTATTATTATTAATTTAATGTGAGTAAGAATTAAAAAGTTGTGCGCAATTGTAGAGCGTCATAAAGAAAAGTCTTCAAACTCTAGTATTGAACTTGTAATACAGTAATTGTTTTTCAACGCCAAACGAAACTGCCCTAATTACACGCAACTTAGACGCTATACTCAGAAAATGTGTTGTCAATTTTTTTAATCAGAGTGTGGTCTTTCCTCCTCCTTATTTCATAATCCTCGATTCACAGCGCGCTGTGGCTGTTCCCTCCACTTTAATAGGGATTACGTCTATTCATTTGAAATTCAGACGAGGCCTCATCGCTTTCGCGTTCGTTACCATGAAACCATTTCTTATAAACAGTGAAATATTGAGGTTGCGTTGCTTATTATTAGCATACGAATATAAATTGAAAATATAGAACACAAAAATAAGGTCATCTTAACTTTTCGTCGCTTATTTAAATCCGCCGCCTCACACTAACCGTGGTGGAAAAAGGTGCTCAATTGTATTTTGTTTATAAAAATTATATTGGCTAAATCACCAGCATGTCTATTAAAAACAAGAACTTGTTGTATGAAGTGAAGAGTAGATATGAAATGGTGCGATCGAATAGATAACCGAGAATGGTGGCACAAAGGGGTAGTCGGAAGCCGGTCGATGGCGAATTCCTGAATGCCAGCTATCACTGGCCTTGCCCGACTTACCGATGACGATGTTCACGATAGGCATTGTATGTTAACGCAAACGCTTGTGAACTTTCACCTTTTTGAAATAGCTTGATTGTAGAAAAATAATTAGAATTTGAGAAATTGATTATTATTATTATAGCTTAATGGCTTTTTTAATCGACGTAAATTGTTTGGAAGTTTTTTTATCTGGTAACAATCCCAGGATTCTTCTAGCTTCTAAATCATCTGCAGCCTGAAAATATATAATAAACATTTTTTTAACTATACAAGTTTTTAATATACAAACATTTCACATTAAATGCATTGCAATATACATTTTTAGATAATTCAGAACTAATCATACATCACTGGAGGTTTGAAAAGCTTATGTTACAGCTGGTGGTATGAAAATATCAAACCTACAGTATGCAGACCTTTTTTGTGGATGATAGTTTAGGTTCTGACCAGAGCTTATCGTGACTTGGTCAAATACAATCATAATACTTCAACCAAAAAAAAACGAAACTGGAAACGATAGAAGATGATGACAAACTTTGCTTGCTCTCGTGCAGCACTTCAGATAGATAACTATATTTTAATATCAATAAAGTAGGCTTATAAACAAATAGTCGGTTACCTTGGCAGGGTCTGGAGTATCGTAGTTAAGTGGTTCAGCATTCTGTAAACATAGATAAAAGGCTGAAAATCTAAAAACCAACTTGTCCAAATAACAACATAACGATTTTAACGTTAATATAAAACATTTAGTGTGTGTAGTTTTTTTTATATAATTAAACGTAAGTAATCTCGCACAAGTAAAATTAAAATGTGTCAAAACCATGTCTTTTTCGTGGTAGGTTTTTGAGCAGCCGATTTTTTCCACATTTCATAATTGTGGCTACAGTAAAAGTTCATAATGATGAATACAACGATCCTCTTTCAAGTATAACTTTACATAGATATATAACCCTATATATCTATAGAAGACACAAACAGCCAGTACTTTTTTGCGCTTAATTTTTTGGTCAGTTCTTCAACAACAAAAAACGAATCTGAAAACAATACTAGTTATCAATTATGTATATTTTAAAATGGATAGTTGGTTACCATATTAGGATCCGTAGTATCGTAATTAGATAGTTCAGCGTTCTGCAAACATAGATAAAAGACAAACGCTAAAAATCTATTTGTCTAGAAAATACAACTAGAATTTGGTTACAATTAATGTTTGCATAGTAGATATTTTAATCATAATATTGATTTATTTTTCTAATCAAGTGATCATATTAAAGTTCGATAGGGAACGGATCTCTTTAGTATAACGTTAGAATGTCCGTCTGTCTGGCCGTAATCTGTAGATATGAAATCTGTCTGTAGTAGAAAAATGTTGTAGAGATTACAAAATTGCGTGGAAAATGGGTGAAAACTCCTAGGTCCTATAATTTTCGCCTACACGCAGACTAAGTGATTGTTGCGCGTAGTTTTCTAATATCTAGCAAAATTGACGGGCCATTGAGTAATGTAGTGTTATGTAAGTACATATATATACAACTTTTTAAAATCTGTGTTTACATGCAATTTGGTTTGAATTACCTACGAACAAAAATTTAACAATCCTTGCTAAAAGAGGCTTTTTTAACTAAACATTATTACAATCGTTCTTATAATAATTATTGTGACGTCATAGAATAGATTGGATGTCAAGAAGTTGCCTGATGTAATAAGTAGTAATAAAGAATACAGGTTACTTGTAAACGTGGCGTAACGTTAAGTTAATCTATGCTTAAATAGACTTGTCGCATTTCATGTCAACGAGCAGTTGATAAAATGTTTTAAGCATTGGTTAACTTTAGGTTTAAGTAACGTCTATAACGGCCTAAAATCTATCATGAGATACTCGAAGGTATTTTTAACTTGCAGATCAAAATATTAGGTGTTCGCTAAAATAAAATACAAGCATTACTGGCATATTCTCTTACCATCGGATGTGGGTTCACATCTATGTTTTGTTTTGGCATTGGAGATGTCTTTATACCTGTAAAATACAATTGTTATGTAAGTATTTTTTTTACTTTCTCAATAATGTTTAAAACATCTCATGTGATGTTATTAACATTGAACTAAAAATAAAATTAAAATGGACACCGGTGCCAGTTCCATTCCAGGCTAGGTGTGCTTTACCATCTTTGAACACATTGTCATACAGCTTATCAACCATAAAAAAGTAAACAAATGTGCGAGTAAAGTTAATGATGTGATAAATAAAATAATAAATAATACATAGGTAATTATACATAGGTATTCAATCTAATACGTAGGATAAATATGTTATAATCTTTAGTAAAATTAAAATACTAACCATTTTTGTCGACTATTTTGTTGAAATACTTTATGAGGTCTTCAATATTCTTATCGGGGACTAAAAAACAAAATTAACATTTTAAGTTAAACGTCAAAAATTTAAATAGCGTAAGTTACCGGTTACAGCTTTTGATATACATAAAGACGTACTTTATTTCTACTTTGCTTCACGATTTTATCCGCTGTCCTTATTTTATCTTGTACACCAGATTACTTCAAAGCGCATAGAGAGCCAACATAATAATAATAATTTTTAAAAATGTTATCCGTAATGAATGCTAGCATAGCATAGCATAGCATATATCTATAGCAAACTATTATTTATCCCTTATGTAAGTACATAATTTTGTTACTAAGCTACCACCGCACCAAAGTTCAATATTTATACAGTTAAACACAAGCTTAAGAAATTATTAGTAAAAAAATGTATGACAGAATATTAGTACTCCAGACCATGATCACGATTCATACAGTTATTGTAACGCGGGACACATACATAGATATTAATGTGTTTAATTTACGGGTGCGGGGCAGGTTCAACAGCTACCTTCAGTTGTTCTCCTCAACAATGGATCTAGATTGCACAATCATGCAATACTGGGCATTCTGGATCTAAACCGCAATATGGGTGAAAATAAAATATAGATTTTAGTTGTAGTTTTATAGACTAGTGTCTGAAATAAATTACTATTTACTTACTCATGTTTTGCGGCCTCATTCTCATAACATGAGCCTCAACTGAAACAATAATTATGTAAATTAATTATCACATTCATATGCCAAAAAACAAGTTCTTGTTCGCAATAATGTATGACTAAATTATAATGTGCTTACAGTAGCTAAAGTGTACAAATTTTACCTAAACTAAATAACTCGTCGATCCTCGGACCTACCATTTGTCACGAGAAAGTTTTCTTAGAGAATAGAACAGAATATTTTTGTTGTGAAAACTGCGTACGAAAGGTCTTTATACATCATTTTATGGTAATAACAGTTTACCAATTGTAGGCGTGCTAACTTTTTATGTCAGAAGGTATATCGTACATAAACCAGCGCATTAAACAAGTGTTAATGTACGACGATATTGTCACCGTCGCGGGTTGAACCTGGACCAGACTGGCACAGGACCGAGGCAGATGGCATGAAAAGAGAGAGGCCTATACCCAGCAGTGCGATAAAGAAGGCTGTGGATGATGATGAATGTACCTTAAAACCTTAAGGCTTTAATCACTCAATTATATTATTTGCGATGTTTGAAAATCGTTTAAGAAAACAAAACAAATATATTTGAATTTTTTTATCGGTTTCATTATCAGATCACGTTATAAACAAGCTTAACTAAACATGTATGTCAATCAATAATTTATAGCAGCTTTAAATAAAATAAAAAAATAAAACCCTGGAAACATTATACTCTGCCCAAACTTTTTTGGGCAGTCGTGTAAAAATGAGAGTTTTTAAATGATTAAAAAATGAGAAATTTCTGTAGAAAATTTTATTTACAATCGAACTTGAAGGACAACAAAGTTTACATAAGTCCCACACACTGACAACCGAAAGTAGACTTTCAATCTACGCGTACCTAACATTTCTAGTTAAAACTTTCATATAAAAGGTGTCCTCAAGAACTTACTAATCTTTTCCATTTTTTCGTCAACAAGAGATAATCCCACTGTAAAAAATAAAGAATTTAGTCGACTTGTTATAATATGTTTGTTTCAGATCCGCACTATAATTTTACAAAGCATGAAATTAATATTATATGATATAATTTGTTACCCATTCTGCGAAACTCTCTTATGTACTCATCTGGTTCCTCTTGAACAAATGCTGTAAAAAAAACAATGTTCTTTGTGACATGGCTATTGGCTTGCCCACCACTTTATATTCTTTATACAATGTCATAAAGCCTTACCGCTGTAATATTCAGACTGATTTGAACAAATAGGATGCAGGCGGCATGTTTGCAGAAGAAAATCTTGCTCACATCGATATTTCCAACGACAAATAGTATTGTTAACTGTAAGTAGACAAACGTAAGTTAGACATCAATTTCTTTTTAGCTTATTTTTTTCGTGGCCAGGTTATAATTTTTCAAACTTGTTTAGATACTTGTAGTTTTTACAATTACATACCTTTTCTGTTGTTTGCTTTTGATCTCAATATATTTTTCTTCGCTTTTGCCTTTTGTGATTTCTTATGATTTCTAGTTCTTGGCGATTTATTGTTTCTCTTAATTTTTTTATGTACTCGACTCTGATCGCTTGTTTTGTCTGCACTATTATTATTTTTTGTTGCTTGACCAATATTTTTCCCATGACGATAATGTTTGTTGCTAACAACCTTTTTTTTGACTAGATCTCTTCGACCCGGATTAACCACCAGATTTCGATGCTTGCCTAGTTTATTTTTCAATTTTTTCAAATTGCTGCTAGCTATGACAAAAAAGTTTAGAGACTTTTTTTACAGTATATTAGTAAAAACCGTAAAACTACTAAAAAACTAGCGGTAACTAAAACTACTACACGTCATATTATTTTACTTTAGTAACGATAAAAATGTGCTCAATTTATATTCAGCATTTATATACAGAGTAAAAGTAATTCGTTGCTTTATTCGTTGAATTATGCTGCTATCGAGTGCTGGTTATAAAAGGTTATTAGCTAATTTGCCATGACCTTGTTCAGATGCTGGTTATATGTAATAATATAATATCTAAATAAAAGAACTACCTGGTCTGAACATAGTCCACATATTGAGCTAAGTTAAAACTGCTTAAAAATAATTGAAACTGTGGATGCGAAAAGATTCAATAATAAATTCGGAAGACGTCGAATTATTTTTTTCATTCGATCAGACAACGTTATCGGACAAGACTTGTATGTTTTTTTTCTCAAATAAAAAGTAATCAGACGATTGAAACGCTCTTTTAATGCCAAAAGACAATACTTGTCTGCATTGCACCGGGTGGTACCCAGAACTTTAGTTAACATAACAAAGTTCAGGGCATCGCTGCTTTGACGCTCATTACAAGACATTAAATGATTTACTTTATTTTGTATTACGTATTTCTCGCAAATCTAATAATAGAGCAACTGATGTAAAATCCGTCAGACCCAATGAAACTGCGATAACTCCCGATTCCAAAAATGAGTTCGTTTCCTTGCACTTTCACATGTTTAATTTATTTATGAATGTTGACTTATTTTGTTAATTCCTTATTTATACTTGGTACCTTGTCGACGTTTTGCATCTTTTCCGTTTTTAGATATTGGCTTATCATCAATCCACTTTTTTAGTACTGAAAACATTTACATTTCATGAAATTAACATATCTAAAGACAAAGACGATAAAAAGCGCAAGCTGACGGACAAAAATATCGTGCAAAGTAGAGAAAATGCGATATTAGTAATTTTAATTTAAGTCACACTAAGCAGGATAAATTCAGTATGCTACATGCTATATACGTATAATATGTATCCTAATATTATAAATGTAAAAGTTTTTAACCGACCAATCAGATTGAGCAGATATCCAGCCATGGATATAGGTACATGGCATCCTCGCAAAAAAGTATGGACAACATTGTCTTTTTGAATTTATATGGATTTATTTATGACAACATATATACGTACATTGTACAATGTACATACTTGATTAGTTGATTGTATTTATACATAACAACTACAAGTAAACTACTATCCTACTATAAAACAGAGACGCCGCGCCGTCGAGATTGCTGCCGCGTGATTGGGTTCCCAGTACACTGGCGGCATTGCCCCGTTGTATCACTATGCTCAACTTTTGATATAGGTAGGCGCCAGCTCTGAGATTCCCCGAAACTAGGACCAGCCGCTTCGAAATGCTAAAAATATTTTTTGGTGAAAAATAAATTATTTATAGATACTATTACCTTTGTAGTGACATCTATTTGGATAGTCATTAGCTTCGTAACCTAGCGAAAAATGTTATTTTAATATAATCTATCCAAACCACACACATTCACAATATATTCAGAATAAAACTCACCATATAATTTTATATTAGAATCCGTTTTGAAACCTAATAAAAATAACAAGCTTTTAATTATTAGCCAATAGGTATTTTTAGAACTGAGTAAATGGTTGCGAGGAATCAATTTTGACTGCCCTGTTAGATCAATTTATAGCACCTCTACTTCAAGAGTTTGTATTGTTTGGGTCCGATTCCCACCCAGGACAAACATTTATGTGACGAACGCAAATGTTTGTTCTCTTTGGGGTTTTGGGGTATATATATGGATAATCATCAACCTATCATAGTCCACTGCTGAAAATAGAACTCTCCCATGACAGCCTAATCTTGGGTTTTTCGCTGCCGGTCACTTCCAGCTGTCTTACATATATTGTCACTCCATTTAATCTTAGGGCGTCCTACATTACGTTCGTCAGCTTCACATGTATACATACATACATTATAAGTATGTTATTACAAAAAAAGTGTTTAAGTATTCTGTCAAATTTTCATTGTACAAACTTTGTTTAGTATGGGGCTAGATGGCGCTGTGTGAAATGTGCTAAAATATATATTTAATGTTATTACATAGTTGAAATTCAACGTTTGATCACATAACTATCCATCTGATGTGTGATTACAGTCGGCTTGAATACTACGAGTATTATATTACTATTACTACTTTCTATTAGTATTATTTACATTTATAAATAAGTATTTATCTGTATGTAAAAGTCATCTTACCATGGAATAGTGTGATCGGAGCCTCAGTAAAGGATTCTGACGACGTTCTAACACTGTTTACAACTGTGAAATAAACGCACAGATATTTTTATTGTTTTCTTACAATCACACAAATTGTATAGATTTTATAGATTTGACACCCCTGATAGCTTTGCTGATAGCTGTTTACAGAGTTGTAACAACACCTGTCACATATTTATATTCATTCAGCATCATCAGCCTATATTAGTCCACTGCTGGACATAGGCCTCTCCCAAGACACGCCACTCAACCCGATCTTCGGCTTTTCGCTTCCATCCACCGTCAGCTGTCCTACGTATATCGTCACTCCATCGAGTCTCAGGGCGTCCTACAAAGCATGGAGTAAAAGCCGTTTTTATGCTGTGCTGAAAATAATCATGAAAGGTAATAGCCCAATTTGCTCAAGCTCAAATGCAAACACCAAAATAGATTTAATTAATTAATTAATATTCTATTTAACATTCATAAGTGTGCAATATATTGAATATTTGAGAAAAAATAATAATTTAGCTCGTTCCTATTTATTTACCTAGTTGGTGCTGCGCTTTGTAGTAGTGTAATAACTTACCTTCACCATCGAGGGATAGTGCTTGCATGGCGTCAAGTCCATCGATATCGATAGCTGGAATATTAAACTAATTAGAATTAACATAAAGTTAAGTAAATAATATAGTGGTACAGTAGTGGGTCTGGCTATGCATCACCAAAAAGGTTCGAATTAAAAAGAAGGTCGCTTGTTTTTTTTTTTCTCTTTGCAGTATGTGTGTAGCCATATAGCAATGTGTTTAAAAAATCGTTAATATAAAATGCATATTAATTAACCAAATACACCTTAAGTAATACTGGTACCGGTATATTAGTTTTTTTACTAAAAAGAAGAAAATGGCGACTGTAGGTGGATGGCACACTCATCTACTTGTAAAAATCAAACTTACCGCTCCTTTATCATAATGTAGAAACTAACCTTTAATGATCAGAATTCTTTTCCAAGTCAGAACTGAAAAAGACAAAGCGTTTTTTAAAAATTTGAAAGGTGATACTTTATTTTGGTCACACTGGGTCATTTTGAATTAATCGACCACCTTTCGCAGGCAATTTCATGATAAAAATATTTTTTCTAAAAAGTTACTTACAAAATCTTTCAAAAATTGTATCTGCTAGTTCGTATTCGTTTTCGCTAGAAGATATGATTCCCTTGCCACCTCTGT
The DNA here is from genome assembly GCA_905404145.2 of Biston betularia. Taxonomy (NCBI): domain Eukaryota; kingdom Metazoa; phylum Arthropoda; class Insecta; order Lepidoptera; family Geometridae; genus Biston; species Biston betularia. The sequence goes on from FR989863.1 coordinate 5,938,091, forward strand.
CGACTGTGAAACGAAATGCGCGATTACTAAAAAAAACATTACTGAAATATTACTTGCTAGTTGTTTCTTTTTGGATTCGCACATTGTGCATTTGCTAGTTTCAAGTTTTACGATATTTTCAACTAATTAATGAAAATTCATGTAAAATAAGTCCCATACTATTTCCAACTAAGACAAACATTTGTGTGATGAACATAGATGTTATTTGTATCTGGGTGGTCCGATTAATTATAGATACATATGTATTATAAGTATGTATTTACGACAAAAGTTTATAAGTAGGCACCTATTCTATCAGTTATCTTGTTAACATAATACAAGCTTAGCTTTTTTCGGGGCTAGATGACGCTGTGTCAAATTTTGTACGATATTCTTTTTAAGTGCTAGTTATTTTATATCCCAATTTCCACATCGCGAGCTAGGAGGCTTGGAAACTTATCCGAAGAATGTAGACGTTGATAGACCAACATGATAAGTACCAACCTATTAACCGAAGACATTATTCGGAAAAATGAAATAAGTTCACAATTGTGATGTCTTTTTATGTTATTTGTTTATTGTATAATTCATTTATTCAAAGTAAAGACAACTTATGCTAATGTGCATCGTAGCTACGCGTATCGATACCCGAAACGAGGTCTTACTCATCATTGAGATCAACTTTTACAATGTAATCAACTTTGAAATCGCTTAACTTAATTATACTATCAACTAGATATTATATACCGTAACCTTAAATATAAAAGCAGGCAAGAACATACCTTTTTTCATTAATCTTTTTGCAATTTCTACAAGTTCTTCTGATGTGATAGTATCACCTGATTGTAATGAAAAAATAATTAGTTATGAGCTTGTATACAGCAGTAATGACAACAACACACACATGACGAGTAAAAAAAATACAATAGTTACCAACTTGCAGTGATCTTGAATGCTTGTTTTTAAACTCTAAAAGTAAAGATATCATAATTAATTTATTTGCTGCAACAGCAAAGAAAGTTTATAATTACAAATGTCTTAAATACAATGTAAGAGTGGTTGACAAGTTTTACATTCCTTGTGGGATGCATTTGGCCTTCATCCGAACAGAATGGAAATAGGATAAAATGAATAACGACTGATATTAATTTACCTATTGATAGATTTCGCGTGGCGTGGGTTCGATTCCCACTCAGGGCAAACATTTTGTGAATGAACAAAAAATGTTTGTTCTGTGTCTGGGTGTTCTGTATGTATTATAAGTATGTATTTACAAAAAAAAAAAGTATTTATGTATTCTATCAGTTATCTGACTTCCATCACATAAGCTCTGCTTAGTTTGGGGTCAGATGGCGCTGTGTGTTTATTTATTTATTTATCCAGTTTATGGCAGTAATTATTTCATAAATTATTATTTGAAAGTAAGAAAGATTCTAATTAAATTTATCGATCTCCTTAAAAATTCGGTTGAAACACGTAGGAACAATTGACCAATTTACATTGATAAAAAATAAAAGTAAATAATCAGTCATAAACTTGCTTTTTGTGTTTGGCTCATGAGAAACGGGAACATTTTTATGTTCCCGGGAATCATCTCCTTCATTTAAAGAAAACGTCTCTGGGTCATCTGGTTCCAAATTGTCCAAATCTTGATTATCAGAGTTAGAGTTTTCATTCGTATGAACACGTGTATCATCTTCTTGTCTGCGCGATCTATCTTTTACTTTTTTTTGTAGTATTTTATCTGTAAATAATTGCTTTAGATAACATATGAATATAATACACTCTACATATCTAATCAAATACAATATAATAACAAAGTTTTTTTTTAAATAAAATATTGTCAATTTATTATTTTTCACGATAACTTAAGACCGTTTAAATTTTATTTAAAAAAAGGGTGTTTATACAAATTGTTTTTTTGCAGTCACATAATATATCTGTCATCTACATCCAATTCACATGTCAATTACATCACTCCTAGGTAAAGGATTTAAAGATTTCGTTACATTAAGTGAGGACTAGAAATACGAAAATCCGAAGGACTTTTTAGTGTTTAAAAATGTAAACGTATTTACGTATACACGGCCGTGTCCAAAACACAGTCTCGCCCCGATTTTTTATTTGAAATAAAAATCGGGTCAATTTTAAAATCAAATCAAAATTAATGATAACAAAAATTTACCCAAGCGACAATTAAATTTTAGAACTAACTTGGTTACTTCAGTTGAATTCTATTCTTACCCAATTTATTAATGTTCCAGTTATTGAAGTTGAGTAACTATGAGTGGTACTTACTAAGCTTATTGTTTAATAGTTTCGAAGGACTCTCGCTGTCGATCTTTGGACTTGCTTGAATCTGTAGCGAGTATGAAATCAGTAATCAGTTACAAATATAATTTGCAACAAAGACATGCATACAATAGTACCGACTGACTCGTAAAAAAATGAAAACAACACCTAAGGTCCACAAGAGGGAAATGTGGCTAGAATGCTGAAATTATAAAGACAGTTTGACAGGACTCTCAAACAGTACGTAGAGAATAGGAAGACCCGAAGACAAACTTCAGTGAAAACTAATAAGAAAACCTAATTAAATACTCACAAAGTCATTAATTATTAATAGTAATAACAGATATTTGGTGATTCGTCCGATCATGACTTTGTTACATCATAATATTCATAAATTCATTAAAATTACTTTCAAGAAATAAACTTCTAAATCAATTATTTGCGTAATGAAAATGTCTCGAGCGTGTAATGTAAATTATGATTCGCGGAACATACTAACTTAGTGATTAACTTTGGTTAGTAATTTTAACAATTGTTGGCAACACTAATGTTAACAGCGTGAAGTGTATAAGTGGCCTGGAATACGACCTCCGCAAAGGAAGCAACGTCAGTTCGGTGCCGTGAGAAGCGAGGCGCGACCGGGGCGTGGGGCACTTTTGCTCCAGCCGAAGACCGAGCCAGCGGTGGCCATTTGCGCCTCAGTAGGAATCCATCTTTGTTGATTTGCGGTTTAATTTCAATATGACTGACCAATTAGCTATTTATGATTTCATGTATCGTTGTAAAATTAATGAAATAAATATGTAACTTCTGAATATAACAGTGTTCTATGTCTCTTCCCCGCTTCTGAAGTAGTTAAGTTTACACAATACATATTTAAAAAGTCATGTTTACAGCAGAAAAGGAAGTTGACGCAGTTCTTTTTTTGTCGTACGTGAGCGTGAATCTTACGTATAGTATATTTATAAGCATAAGAACCTGTACATATGTTGCAATAAAGTATTGAGTATTAGACTTTCAATATTTTTTGACAGATGTTTGCCAATATTCTATCATAAGTACCTACTACTTAATTTACTAGGTACTAAGATACCTGCAAGACTGTTTCAAAAAAAGCTAAAATACAGGCAAAGTGCTTTGCTCGCTTAATATTTAGTACCAAATTTAAAAAGTAAAGTATTTAAAAACGTTAATTACTAAAACTTGCTATACTAGTTGAGTTACACTGGCTTTACGAAGCTTGTTCCAACGTATGCGCCAGTTAGCACGACTCTCACTCGGAAAGTTACTAACACTTCTAAATTACCTACGAGTTTCGTAAAGAACGCATTGTCTGTCTGTCTGATCTAGATTTCATTGCGTTCCTTGGTGTAACAATCATTCTCCGGGTTATCGTGTGTGACCTACATACGTTGTGTTAAGAAAACTCCATTTGAGTAGTAAAGCAAATGATATATCGTGAATGAGACCGCAATGTAATATTATCTTTAGTTACGCAACGCCATATTATTTTAATAAATATCTTTTTTATGAGCAACAGAAACTTTTTCTAAAACGCTAAGATGATGATGTTATTTAATTGACATCTTATATTTGGTGGTTTATTTCTCGATCTATTATAAATAGACATGAGTAAACATATATGAAAAATTATTGATACGGTATGGAAATATAATAGTGTTTTTATTGGAAGGTGTTTGACCACATCTCACCTGATAATGTGGAGCTGCTTTAATTTTCAACTTAAAGCTAGCCTTTATACTAAAATGTACCCTACTACCATGCTATGGTTTTCTCACGATGTTTTCCTTCAAGCGAGCTCATTATTGAGTTTTGAACCCACGTCCTTTAGCATGTAAACCGACCGCGCTAACATTTGAGCCATCATGTCTACAATCCTTCAAACAGGAACACAGTAAAGACATTTACACATTATCGCTACAAAATTTGACAGCCTTAGAATGGAGCAAGCTACCGGCTTCCTTGTTTCCTTGCAGATATTTAGTTCAGGTAATTTCAAGGACAAAGTGAATAAGTGTCATTAGAACTTTGCATGTTTCATCTTCGATCATATAGTCACTTACCAAATAAATAAAACACACAATAAATTAAAACAAAATGCTTTAGATGAAGTTGCACCTCATTAAACGACGTCGACGCGCGATTTTTGCCTATGCTGGCTTCATGCTTTTCTTTAATAAACTAGGTACAGTACCTGGGCAATCGAGTTTTGCTCGCTGTATGCAAAATATAAAACTCGGAAAAACGTATTTTCGTAGTGATGAGACGTAGGTAGAACTTTTTTTGCTCAAAAACGCCTGTTTTAAAATTCATTACAAACGTTAAAGCCGTTTTCGAGATCTCAAATATATATATATGTATATACAAATATTTTTTGTTCAATAGCATTAGATATATCACCTTTGTCTGTTAAAAGCATTTTTAACTGGAAAGTTTTTGGAGGAGAACTTTGCTTTTGCTACCGTAAAGAAAATTGTTTAGTAAATAATCTTCAAAATCGTCTACAAAGATGTGTGCAACCACAAAACTAACAGTTGTGTAAATTGTTAGTTCAATCATGCATAGGTTGGTTCGACAGATTTGCAATAAATTAAATAAGTGAATCGGGCGGATATCTTGGGTCGGTAGGTACGTTCCCGCCGACGTTACATAATTTTACGGCAGCCGATAGGGATCCAACGTGCGCCCTCTGTCTAGACGCGACAGAAGCACTAGACTTGTTTTACAACTACTCTTCGATTCACCGAATATTGCTCTCAAGCTCTCGACTTATCTGCCGACTGGTCGGATTTCAGCGTCGCAGATGGTAATGCGAGTTGCGATTTTCGAAACGACAGAAGCTGCGGCTCCAGCGCTTCCCCAATGCTTCTTGGGTAAAGTGGATTGACATCCTATCAACCGAAATGCGATCGCGTATTGACGACGCGTGAAATATCCCCCGAGATGTAGACTATTTGCATTTCAAGCATAAATTGAAACCTGAATGGATGCAATTTCGGAAAAATGAAATCATCTTACAAGAAAAGGAATCCATTGAATAATTTAGTTTTGAAAGTTTTTTAGTACTTGTATAACGCATTGTATTGGAAATCGTAAAATTCAACAAATAATGTGTTGACCTCGGTTCCAAGGTGATACAAAAATTGCATTGCGGCACTATTGTTTGAAGCATGCAATTTTTTCTTCCCATTAGAGGCAAAGTATCATTATTGGGAGCGGTCAGCGGACAAAGACGGCTGCGCCGGTACAGCATCATACACCGACACATTGTTAAAAACAAAACAAGCGAACCCATTATCTGGAACAGTACACTTCCTTTCACTTCAAACACACAAGCATCAATTTATGTAATCTCAGACCACTTACCGCAAAAACAATGAACCATTACACACGCCTTCAATAAAGTACTTATACCCACTCGTACCTTACGAGTTGATAGTGGCTGAGAATAGTTTTTAAACTAGGAGAGAATAGAAACTTTAATTTTTTTAAATTCAGATGTAACAAAATGAAGTTTTACACTTTTTTTTTGTTGGATACTGACAATATTTTGACACATTATAATTGTTCTACGATCTCTAGGGTATATTAACAAAATGGTATAAATGGCATCTATAAGACTTCACGGTGTTTTAGCGGGAACATGGAAAATGCGTATTGCTGCATATTTTTTTTTTAAGATTAGTGTTGTTTTATTAAAATGTCGAATTAGCAAAGAGAATATTATGAAATCTAAAAAGCATGATTTTCATCCTCGACACACATAAAAAAAACCATGCAAATATACAAAAATCCATGAAGACATATTAGATGTAGTATGTACATTGATCACAATATAATAAGTAAGATAGAAGCGATGATGTCATCACAAAACCACCAGTTTATGCGTCTTTTATGATTTTATTTTTAACATTTTTGTTAACGATTTTTCAAATATTTTCGCATACATTTACCTACTTTTGTATTTTGATTCATCCATTTTCCTAGCAAAGTAGCAATGCAAGCATTATATTGGTCCTAAACAGGCACATTTAATATGTTGGCACCGTAGATAAAACAAACGAGAGACAGTGTGTGTTATCGTATAGCACATAGTTACATTTTGCGCAAATGAACTGAAACAGGGCGGTTGTTGCCCGAGGGCGACAGTTGCCTAGATTCCAATGAAATAAAAGGTTTAGGTTTCGATTGTTTTGAAGCACTAGGTACTGCCACCAGCTAGATGAAACAATTGCTGAATGTTTTTCCTAGTTATGTTCAACGAGTTTTGACATAAAGAGAGAACATACATTTTTGAATTTTTCATCAGGTTGTTGACAGTTGTCTATGATGCTGTATCTTTTATTCTCGTTGACATAAAGTAGTATATAGACCGAATGAGATAGTGATGTCATAATTCTGTGAATTCTTTTCGTGCGTGATATTTCGTGTCACTGAAAAGTTGATTGAACAAAGTAGTAATACAGTCCTCTATCAAAAAGCTGTAAGTAGTTTCCACCATTTCTTCCATTCCATTTCTTTTAAGATTTGGTTCGTTTCATTGATGTGAATCAAATATATTGTTTTCAATGCTTTAATTTTATTGTCAATTGAAAAAAAATTGGGTCAAGTTCAATTTCAATAAATGATACTTGAGTGTCAATGTCGCAGCGACAGTGAGAGCGGCCGCGAGCGACGCTTTCCCATGCTGGGGCTCCGCGCGCTCCAACGGCCCGACAGCTGTATCCGGAGCAATGGCGTCACAGCTTCGCCTGTAGCGGATGTGCTTTATGAGTGGAAACAGTTAGCAAATCTTTATCGTAGGAAAATATGGATCACGGTCACTAAGCTTTACTGCTTCTTTTATTAACTCTGATATAAGGTACTTTTACAAGCATTACTATTTAAATTTTACGTAAATTTTCTTAATCTTCCGTTTTTCTTCTTTCAGATCAAAATAATAAGCTATTATGAAAATATGTGGTAAGCCATTAACGTCTGGTATTATTTAATTTTACGGAAATTTAAATTTTTCGCTATTTTGGTACGAATAGCAACAAACCTACATATGGAAACAACTTTCATAGCTTCTTATTACGTCGATATGTGATGCGTAGAACCAGTCAAGTTATAAAACGGCCATTGGCATAACACAATGATACAACATCTAAGTTAGGAATATTATGCAAATACTTTATTTTGATTTTATGCGTACAGTATGAATTACGATGCTTTTATATCGTGAAACGGCAATTAAGCAATAAATTGAATCATTAATCGTATAAAACTTTCTAAGAGAGAGAGAGTACACATTTATTCATTGCATGCTATATATTGTGTATAATATACAATCTTAAAGTGGGATTGTATGCTTTATAAAAAACATATTTGTTGTGTATTCAAAGAAAAAATTAACATTCCGAAGTAGCCCTATTTATAAACTATCTCACGGCTGGGCGCTGGTCTTTTCTCTTTGTGAGAAGGGCCATAATCCACCACGCGGGTCAAGTGCGGGTTGGCGGGTTTATACATCTTAGAAAACATTAAAAACTCTCAGCAGCGTTTTATTTCACCCGCACATAACTTGGAATAGACAGGTGCGTGCCGGGAAATCTAAACCCAGGGCCTCCATATAGGGAGTCAGACGGTCTCTCTTAAATACTCATGTAGCTGCACTATTCAAAAATTAATTTTACCATTACATACATCAAACAAAAATGAACAAGACATGGCCAATACTGCGATAAAGAATTTAGTATTTTACATAACAAAGCAACACTGCATTAAACTTTAATATTTTTTTAGATATAATCGATGTTTATCTTAGTTATTGAATTTTGAAGTTTTATTATATGCCTGTTTTTTAATATAAAAACTACTTAAAGTCTCTTACCTTTTTACCTACGTACATAAATCTCCAAATGAACAATGGGCACATCGGGCACATTCTATTTGGGCATTGTTTCCAGCCCCTTTCTGCATGAATTACATTCAGGCACACGATTTTCAATAAATCTTTTCTTCGGTCCACTGAGCTTCTAAATTATTAAATGTTGTACACTCGTGTTAATCGATTGATTACTCAATTACGACTTCAATTTATTGGAAGCACAAGTACCCAAGTTTAATCGATTCTTTTACTTTAATAGGAGAGATATTAAAAAGGTAATTGGTTATTAGCTTTAAATTGAATGGATGATAATGTACATTTTCCTAATAACTTTTCTATTATTTCGAATGTATGTTAATGATAATATAATACAACAATATTTTGTTTGCATGCAAACAATATTTTGTTTGATATAATTGATAAAGTCGTTTTTTAGATTATGTTATACTAGCTGCGCCCCGTAACCCGCTACATGTTTTCGAGATAAAAAGTAGCCTATGTCTTAATTTAGGGCCACGGCTACGTCCGTACCAAATTTCATGCAAATCCGTTCTGTAGTTTTTGCGCTAAACAGTAAAAAACATCCATCCAAACTTACATTTATTATATTAGTGGGACTACACGATGATGTAATAACGTGATGAATCTAATTGTATTTCACAGATAGATACATAATAAAAATCCTGTTTACTTCTTTGTAGTTTGTAAGTTATTGCCTATAATCTTGGTGGTAAGTCTCTTTAGCAGGAGGTCGTCCAGGTAGATACCACCGCAGTGCCAGATATTCTGCCGCCATGAAAGTGTATAAACATCACTGTTTTCCATTTTGAAGGGTACTGCAGCTAGCGAAATTATAGAGCTGTCGAGATCAACCATCCTGTCTCATTGTAATAAGCACCAAAGCAGCGATGCCTTGGACTTTATTTTGTTATTCAATGTTCTGGGTACTGCTGCAATGGTCATGGACATGCGTTATCTCTTACCATCAGTAGAGCATCTCGTTCTTCTCATTAATTTTACATTAATAAAAAAATCTAAACGCCTAAATGAAAAATTCAAAGGTAACCAATAATCCTCATAAAAATAAGATGGGTATGATAGCTTTAAACCGACTTATATGCTGAAAAAGTAAACTATAAAAAGTCATCATGAATGATTTGAGTTTTGAAAATGTTACTGAGATTTGGTGCAGACAATGGGTGGACTTTTTGCTAAATACAATCCGCCAAGTTAACCTTTTTAACTCGTCATTATTATTGTAATGTCCATTTCAATTACAGTGACATAATTATAGAGATAAGTGCTACTTTTTTCTAAATATAACTCGAATTTAAAGCAATGTGTGCCGTTACTAAACGTGTACAATTATTTGAAACCCTTTATCTGCTAGCAGCCGTTTTAAAAATGTTGATTCGTCGATTAGGGTTTCATTGTACTCTTTGCACCATTACGGCTTTGGCAAATAAAAATTGACATGTCCGACTTCTGTCCGATCCGTGGAGTAGAATTGCTAGTAATAAATATTGGCAGTCGGTTTTTTTACAAACTTGAATGTTTTATTTGCGAACTACATAGTTATTATTTTACGTATATTAGTGTTCACATAACAATGATTTATTTGTCTACTTGTTTTTGCTAAACAAAGGCGCATAAAACTTATTTTTTAAATGCTGTTGTCTCGAGGAGAAACTCATCTCGTTTCTGACGTTGAAAGGTTCTCCACCACTTCCTGTCTTCGTGTTGAACTCTGACAAAGCTGGATTACAATCTTTCGCAGCGACGGTGTCGAGGAGGCTCGACGCTGAGTGACTTGAGCCGCGATAGCTACAGGCTTTGAGGACCCTGGAAATATCAATGTACTTGTATATTTCTCCCAACCCCGGTACAGCTCCCCCAATCTCAACCCCGACACTTGTATTTATGGTCAAAGTGCTAAAAGCTTAGTTCGCGATACACTCAAATTTGGGCTTAAAAAGTATTAAAGTGAGAACTTATTTTAAGCCGACTTAACATAAATAATGCAAACGCCTAATTTTATAAGTCTTTTTAATTAGCGATTACATAAAATTCAGCTCCGGTAGATACCTAAATGTAGTTCGTCAAATGCGAAATATCTTTGCAATAAAGTAAATATGTGATTATATTGCTATGTACACAAACGAAAAAAAAAATCAAACGATGTTATGGATGTGTTAGCTCAAGTTTTCAAAGAAAACTCAACTTTTGTTCAAAATGCTCACTCAGGTGCGTGAGTAGGTAATCAATTTCCACTGGCAATATTTTCATACCTGATCAAGGGAGCCCATACATTTCCGGAAAAGGTTTTAGTCGATCGTAAATGAGAAAGGCAGTAAAGCTGGCCATTTGACAAAAACATCTAAGCACAATGGATCTTTTAGTTTTTTTAAATAGATAACACAAGATGTAAAGCTCTGTTTGTTCCTACATAAGGTTTAGGTGTTCGATAGCAATTTTTGATAGTAGTTATAAGTGCCTGTTTATCGAAATTTTAGGGTTACATTACCATTTTTACCTTATTTTTTATTATTTTTCTGCCATCGAATATCTCAGGGTCGGTTGATGAGCGACAAATTAGCGATGCCCTAGACAATGCAATTTTTAAACTTTGGCAATTTGAACACATATTTATGTTTATTACCGGGACTTAAGAGGACGCAGCGCGATTTAATACGGTATCATAAATTCAAATTAAGATCGATGTAAAAATAAAACATATTTTTTATCTTCATTGACAAGCTAAAAACAAGATAGGTATATGTATATATAAAGTATCGATTGAATATAGGTATATTCAATCGATACTTTTGCTAATTAAAAATAGTTTTTTTTTTCAGATATTTTAGCTTTTCATTAAAATAACATAAGCTTTTTTATCAGCCCTATGTCCCATTGCTGGGCAAAGGCCTCCCTTCCTATAAAAAAGTACTCATCACACGAGCATACCTACCATTCATTATCCGTTTATAAGAAACATTTTTTTATAAACATATAGCTACTATCTCATGCTTTACTAAAACTCCAAAAACTAGATTTAGTTAATAGAGTAACTCCGAAGTTAACTTACTTCTGGTATGAACTCGAGACTACACTAATATGTGTTGCAAGGAGCTGTCGGTGCTGTAGTCTTAAGTACTCTTGACTTTAATCAATACACAATTGTAGAACACACGTGAGGTGCACCTCTCAATTGCTAAATTTAGGCTACGCTCAAAATCCACATCCGTAAAGCCTGTAGTACATATCCAGCGTTTAATGACGATGTTCCACGTTCATTAATTCCTCTGAACGGAGGCGTTTTGTAGCACGTCTCTGAAATGCTAATTCGTCCCCGTACAGTACACTCAATATGGCCCTGTAGCTGAACCCTTTGGGCGCGTTTTTACAAGCACGCTCGAGTTACGAAAGTTAAACCCTTCCATTTGTTTATGCTGATGCCGAGGCAAGCTTTTCCAAACTAATCATGTGAGAAAATCATGTGTGGGTCGCGATCGTGTGCTGCATCGCAAAACAATGCGGTCCTTCACCGAAAACCTTTGTTCTTCTGTTGTTAGAAACTGTTTGATGGCCGAGAAAACAATAAACCGCTTCCGCCGTGTGATAGTTTCGAAATATTTGACCAATATTCAGAGATATTTTCCGCACAATGCGTAAACACAATAAAGTGTTTATTTAAACCGTTTTATGTGTTTCTTTGCGAATAACTATGTTTGTTTATGATAATGTTTATTAGGTACCTGCCTATTATGTTGGAGGTGTTTACAGTTACTCTGGAAGAGTCAAATTAAAATAACGATGGCGCTCGTTATTTCTCATTTCAATTCCGAGAGTGACATCCACCGCGGCTGTAAACTCCTACAAATAAGTATTTAAGCGGAACCCTCGTCAAATTGCCGAGGGAGGACCGAGGACACCCTCAAACGTTACTGTGACGTTTTTGACTTTGTAACTTTTAGTGGACGACAAAATAGTTTGTTGTAAGCCTAGTTCTGTTTGTTTAACATAAATTACCCGGATCGTGATTGACACAGCTCATCTCTCTTCAGTACGTAACCATGAAAATATGCAAGTAGATAGGTTGTTGAGATCTCGATTTAAATTATTCTAATCAGATTTCGTAAGATATTTCAGCTACCTCGCTTTAGCCTCCAACAAATTGAAGGGTGAGAGCCATTTCGAAAACATTTATTCACGCTGGAGTGAGTAAAGCTCAGAATATTGGAAATACATCCCGAAAGAATCAGTAATGTCTTCAGAATCATGTCAAGGATTTTAGGCAAAAGTTACATAGTCATTCTAGTTTCCATCCAAGTTATATGAGCATTATTAGTTGTTGGCAGAGAACAGGGTGTTGTACTGCCTGGATACGTCTAACTATATTAGCGGCCTTTCATGCTAGGTCACTTGTGTTCTACTCAATCTAGGTCATGCAGCGTCCCCTATTGTTGAATCAATATTGGGCTGATGCCTTTGTTTTGTGACCTAATAATTCTGATGAATGTTTTATAGAATTCAGTCATGTGTTATTCGCAAGTAAAAACGTTAAAATGACTAGATTATGTAAATGATTTTGTGTATAGTTAACTGTTATTCTTTACGTACCTATAAATTATATTTTGATACGTTATGTTAACGTTTAGTACCAATTATGAGTTTGTATTATATCAGGATGTAGTTATTGTGCTTATTAAGAATACTTTTATAGGGTTTTAAATAAAATAATTAGTTAATACTCACATTTCACTGTTTTATTCACATGATTCAAAATATTCACCAACTATGTATTAAGTGGAGTTGTCTCGAACGCTGGTACTCAACTGCCTGTGAGATGCGGCTTTTCTCAGAGGTAAAAACCCCACTCTGTCTACTTCTCTCTCCACTAGCGTCCTATTGGTTGAAGCCGCGCTCACAGACAACTAGTGCCATGTCTAGTCAATACAACAATAATTATATTCATTTAAAAGAAACAGTATACAATCCAAATTAAATACTTAATTTCGCTAACAGTTATTAAAAAAGAAAAAACAAAAGACAGCAGTTGTATAATTGACGGTGACAGGAACGCAAATATTTTTTTGGAGGTCTCCTAATCATTTTCTCCTCGATTTTAGAGTGAATTTAGGAACAAAGAGTGTAAATCTAGGATGGACCGTTAGAACTTACATCTGGAAAGCCTATTTAGCTAGTCGGTAGCAAGGTTTTAGTAAAAACAATCCCAAGTTATTAAATAAATAAATAAATAAATAATAAATATCATAGGACATTACACACAGCGCCATCTGACCCCAAACTAAGCAGAGCTTGTGCTATGGAAGACAGATAACTGATAGAATACTTAAATACTTTTTTTTTTTTGTAAATACATACTTATAATACATACAGTACACCCAGACACAGAACAAACATCGATGTTAGTCACACAAATGTTAGTCCTGAGTGGGAATCGAACCCACGCCCTTCAGCTCTCGAAGCAGACACACTACCAATGAACCAACAGGGCTGTCAATTAGTTTAATTTTCTCCGCGATAGCTTTGTAATCACCGTTTTCAAATGAAATACATTCCATTATTGAGACAAACTTCAAAGATTCATAAGTAAATTACTTCATACAATTTACAGCACACAATGCATGCATTGTTTCTGCGGCTATTTATTTGCAAAGCGCTTTCACTGAGGAACGGACTTTCTTTCACGTAAGCTAATTCAAAACAAACTCGATCTAAACTGGGAAGCTTTGTTTGTGTTTCTTTGCTAGTCGAGCAGTTGGTGACTGAAGGCGTTTTCTTACCACTTGTTTTAAATAAGTCACATTTTCGATACAGGAAGACAGAAACATAAATAAATAAAATAAAGACATGTGGGAGATCAGCTTATGTTTCTCTGGTCCGCTGTAGTATTTTATTGCTAGCCAAATCAATGTACATGCAACTTTGTTTTTATTTCGCTAATCTGTACTGTACTTTCCCATCATAACTTTTTAAGGGAAATTTCTTCATTTATTATTCAACTCGAATTACTCGACTTAAACATTATTTCTCAAGGGAAGACTCAAGCCGTTTTACTTATTCACCATGACTTATTTATATCTTTCGATAATTCTTCTGCATTGGAAAAGTTGTAAAAATAATAAAACTCATTAGAAGTCTCCGTTCTGTATTTAGCATGTTGAATATGAATTGCTAATGATAATGGAAGTTCCAGTATAAATCAAGAACAGAAGATCAACAAGATACAGACTCAACCTAGCTCCCTGTAAAAAAATCACCAGATTTATTAAAGTACTCGAGTATAGTAGAGTATGTCTCAACGTATGGACGGATTGCCTTGAATCGTAAACTATTAAGTGTAAAAACTATTACCTAAGTGTATTTATTGTGTGTAAACTGCTTGAGCTGCCGATGAAGGAAAACATCGTGAGGAAACCATAGCATGGTGGTAGGGTACTTTCTAGTACTCAGCTGGCTAGCTACCACCCTCAAAATCTGTCGCCAAGCACCTAACGGTGTGTTCCGGCAGCCTCACTTGAGAGCCAGTTCCATTCCAGGCCAGGTGTGTTTACAATCTTCGACCACAACGTCACTTAACATCAGGCGAGCTGTGGTCAAACACCTAGCATGCCAATATTACGCACAGCTCCATCTGACACCAGACTATGCAAAGCTTGTATGACGGCAGTCAAATAACTGAAACCCTTTTTTTTTATATAAATAAATATCGTAGGATTTTACACACAGAGCTATCTGACCCCAAACTAAACAAAGCTTGTACTATGGAAGTCAGATAACTGATAGAATACTTAAATACGTTTCTTTGTTGTAAATACATACTTATAATAAATACAGGACACCCAGACACAGAACAAACATTTGTTTATACCACAAAGTATTTGTCCTGGGTGGGAATCGAACCGACACCGTTCAGCTTTAGAAGCAGACGTACTACCAATAAACCAACAGGGCTGTCAAAATACATATATACTTATAATAAATACAGAACACATACAGAATAAACATTTTTTATACCACAAAATGTTTGCCCTTAGTATGGAGTGAGTCCTTGAATTAAACTCACCACTAATTGGCGGCGTAATATTTGACACTGCGGTGGTAGTATAATAATGTCCCATAACAATACTAAACGTTATGAAGTTTCAATTCCTCAATAGCTGAGCGCTATGAAAATTCTCAGAAGCATTCAGCGCATAATCTCGTGTTTCGTTGAACTCATTATATGTAATTGAGAATTTCTACAATAACTTGTTAGAAGACTCGTCGTTCTTTGTAATCCGTTTTGCACCCGCTGTAGACATCAATCATGTCACCCTAATGTCAACCTGGCATTTTGCATACCTAACCTACACTTTCAAAGTTGAAACTTTTGCATTACTAAAGTATAAGTTTACAGTTATTTTGCTTTTTCACAAAAACATTAATTTTGTACCGAGTAGGCAGTGAGTAAACTATAAAAGAAAAATGTCTTGTCCGCCCTGTTACTCCTGACAAAGCTATTGCTGGAATTGTAGCAGTCATAAATATGCGATGGTATTCCGTTTGTTTGCCAGTAGTGCTGAAACGAGGTTTATTTTTCGGCTGCTTTAAGTAATGGTAGTTTGCATGTAACATTTGAACTAGCTGGCACCCTCGAACCGAGGGGGCCACCCCGGAGCGCTTCCCTCTATGTGGCAACACTCGTCTTTGATACACGCCTTTTGATGTCTGCTTCCGCGCGACACAATGCTTGTGTTTACCTACGTCCCTGAAACAACTTTGCTTTACCCTATAAAAATGAACTTTTTGATGAGATTTCTATGGGGCTTAAGTTGTCCATATGGTAGGCTGAAATGCCTGGTCAAAATAAAAAGAAAACTTTATTGACGAACAATTCATTTATTTGTGCCAATTATGATCATATTATCCATATAAATAAAAACGTAAAAAATATTTGCTAATAGGGGCAAAATCAGTTTTTTGCTGGTTTTTCATAGCAAAATCAATTTTTATTTTTTATTTTAAATTTAAAAGCAAAGTATGCTACAAAACAGACCTAAAAGTCAGTAGTGAAACATACTCGCACACATCACTTCAAAGGTACTTATACACACACTTTCTTACGTAATGGTATTAAGCATTTTAAGCCATTCTACAAGTTTAACGACTTCCAGTAATCCTTCGACGCAATTTGGAAACAAATAGAGTTCAGTAGTTTGTACAGATAATTGCTGTACTTTCGTAGTAAATACTGCTAAACACCCAGCACTCGCTCCGGCAGCCGCCGGCCACGCACGCCTGCCTCGCTGTAATCGAGCTATAAAAAACTTTTACTATCTTATTTCACGGGCCGCCTTTGAAACAAATGACCTATTTCATTTCATGACAGGGTTCTCGGTACTTATATTTCAAAGGAAGCGTTATCTGCATAAGAATCTTATCGTTGAAATAAAAAGGTTGAAGAACTTGTTGCCGGCCGCCATAATTAAAATATGTTGAAGTGCCTCTATTTATATTGGAGTGCAAACGGGAGCTTGCAATAAGTGAATATATTAAGAAAGATAAAAGTTTACAAGTCAGCACCGGCCTCGCGTCATCAGATAAGAGTTCAGACTTCACGAAACTAAATTTGCATCTCCTATCGAGAGTAGAAAAAGGAAAAGAGATAAAACAGTTTTAATAGGGTCTGTTGGAACGCCGCGCGAATTTCAATTTAATGTTTTTACACTTAAAATAATACCAGTGCTTTTTGAAACGATGTTCAGGCTAAGTGGAAGGTCGGGCTTATCCTTAATTCAAGTTTCTGAACTCACCTAAGCCTTAGAGCTTATTTTGCTATCAGTAGGCTTCAAAGTAAACCTAGCGTAAGATAATAAGTAAAACAGTAGCTACTTACGTGACCAACTTACTGCCTAAGTGCTAGTGTGTTTGACTTATGAGCCATGGATTCCTATTTCGATTCTCGGCCAGGCCGATAATTTTTTCAATGGTAAATCTGAATATACTACATATTTGTGTCCGTGTTTTCTTGTATGTGCTTTGAATTCCCAATGCAGATTTTTTTTATATCTATACATTTAAAAACATAATATTTTCGTTATTCATTTAACATAATGTGGTGTTTACGTTACTATTCCAACGATTTATTTCAAAAAGCTGTGATTTGTAGAGCGTCGACAGACGCCGCCACAGATTGGTTTTTTTTTTTTTTTTTTTTAGTAGATAGGCTTGCGTTTGACCGCCATCCCGCCTGATGTTAAGCGAAGATGCGGTCTACGGTGGAGCACGCTCGCCTAGAAGAAACCGATTCACTCGTGACTTGAAGGTACCCAGACTATATTCATTGGGGAACACCCACTCGGGCAGCTGATTCCAATGTCTAGCGGTACGCATGAAAAAGGTGGAATCAAACCGCTTAGTTCGAGCTTTTGGAACATCAACCATGAAGCGGTGACGCGTTTTAAAGCTCCTGGCTGTCCGATAGTAGAATGGGCAAGGTGGAATTAGGCCATGCAGATCTGAAGCGCACTCTCCAAAATGTATCCGTATAAATGTTGTAGCCACAACTGTTCAAACGATACGGCGCACGACGCGACAGCCTGAATACTTACGACTCATTGTTGCATGTTATCTACCAAGTGCCACAAAGCCACATTCGGAAACTGTTTTGAGAATAATTTTGTCGCTTTTCTCAACGAGTTATTTATGTAACAAAGTTAGTGGGATTTCCTGTGGCAATATATATATGTAGTTATTATATGAAATTCTAAGGTAAATCATCCATCTTACATCTAAACTCTTAAAAGTATTAAATTCGATATTAATCAAATATATCCATGAAATATCCTGTAGAATAATTTTCTTACTCTTTCAACGTTTTAACACTTACGGACATATTGATCTTGATCCTTATTGCCCGAAGTCTGATAACTTTCAGCGTATTATGTTAAAGGAAAACTGATAAGTGTTATCTACCTACTCAAGCTGAGCTTTCAGTATTCCTTTTCTCCACGTGTATGCTACAAATTAAATATAAGCAGTTTCAATTCTGTCAAAATATTTCTGGAAGAAAAACTAACACAACAGCTGTCATAACAGTGTACGTTGTGGTTTACATAACAAGCAAACATTTTATCTCGCTTAGCTAATGTGAAAATTACGAAATAAGTTAATGCATCACATATTTATTCGATTCGCCATTTGCATCAGCAGATTATCATATATCAAACGGATGACTGAATATATTTTCAACATCGAAACATTAATTCCAGTTGAGATTTTAATTTCACTCTACGGCGATGACACCGCTGCGCCGCTTGCCGCCGTTACGAGGAAACTCCCGTGCCTCTCGTGACCTGATTCATACTTTATTTTGTTTTCAGGGCATTCAACGTTGTTTGAAAACAAGCAACAGGAACTAAACTGGTTAACACACATGGGCGTGTTATATATGCATGGTTCTAATAGCATTCTCTCTATTGTCACTGGCTAACTGGGACGTTGCAACCATAGGTTTTATATAGGACAAGGATAAAACCTGCAAGTCTCACCATACCTCAATAGGAATTCAAGTGCTAGTCAACAAGCAAAAAACAAAACAAATTTACAATTAACTCATCCTGAGTTTTTTAGTTTACTGATCCAATTAAGCCACTTACTAAGATTTAAAAATAAATCATGAGTAAGGTAAATGCGATAAGAGTAATCACGAGTGTGTATTTCTATAATACGTATGAATATCTCAACGTGCCTTATCAAATAATAATAAATAAATATTTAGACTAGCTTTTATTGAAAATCTGATGAATTTCATTTCAAAATACTGTTTTGAAATGAACATTCCAACTTTTCAATTAATACTTTTGTAAACAAATTCGGCACAAACATTCAGCCAGGCGAATATATCGAGAAACATATTGTGTTAACGTTTAGAGCCCATATTGAAAATTGGATATCCGTTCGGTAGTATCTATAGTGGATGGTAGCGTAAAGTTTTATCAAATGGAAGTGCAGGATGTAGGTCGCGAGTCAGGGGCCTTTGTTCCGGGAGCGGCTGTAAATTATCTGCATTCCGTTCTCCTTCATAACTCTGTATCGGAACTGGCTGCATGTCTGAAAACAAAACGCGACCATTCTTTTTTCCGACGTGAGCGGAGTTTCATTGTGCTTCATAGTTTTTTTAACATTAAATTTTCCGTGTGCTCGCTCTGGCTAGCTACAATAAACGCTTTGTCAAATATAAACCGATATTCTTCCTTTGTTGGTAGTTGTGTATAGAGATATGACAGAGATATTTCAGCGAAGTGTATCTGCTTTTCATTTGGGACTCCATAAACGTCATAGGTATGAAAAGTTTGAAAATGTATTACATTTTGTGGGCCGTAAAACATTTTACTACGGGCACAGGTGCTGCGTGAAAAACTGCAATTCCGTGTGATCGTAAACGAGCTTTTATGTGACGGATTCAAGTGGGTCTAAACACGAGTTAACCGAGTGCTTATGTACGAGGGCCTGAGAGGCCGTCCGACGGCTAATTCACAGGACGGCCGTAGCTGACTCTGTTATAAAGTTTGTCTGTTAAGTGATCCGCAAACGGGTCGCTTCTTTATTTAGGTCATCATGGCTCGGAGTCAGACTTGTCTGTAGGAAGTGCAGCTGAGGCCTGATTCCAAGTAGCCAAGTGAGTTGGTCTGCAAGTTATACTTCATTTTGGCTAAGTCACGTTAACTTAAGAAGTTAGGCAGCTAGCGAAATTACAGGGTTATTGAGAACATAAAATATCTCAAAGTAAAAAGCGATGCTCAGGACTGTGTTTAGTTACTCAAAATTCTAGGTACCGGTGACATGATTAGGTATGGTCAGTCGTTATCTCTCACCAAAAGAGCGTCTGATACGTATTATTTCTTTTACATTTACAATACAACAAAACTTCATTAGTAGTTAATTTTTTATGGTGTCGAGCCTTTCATACTTGTAATTACGGTAACTGATATACATTTTTGTATTGCAGCTCTCGATGGTTGCGAATTTTTATGAAAATAATTTACTAAGTCCACAACGTATTTCGTTTTCAGTACATTGTGATTTCAGTATTCGAACATTAAATTAATAATTCAACTTAACTATTTTGCAATATTTCGTTATATTATTACAACTGTATCACACACATAATGTATCTGCCATGATTACTAGGCTATACAATAAAGTAATTTGTCGGTATTATAGGACTTTGGATATGTCTATACTATCAAAGAATAATAGTATTTTTAGGATTGCATTGCAAACTCGGGATCCATAGATTTGCCATGTCACGTCTTTATTTTCCCAATATTAAGAGACTATAAGGAGTATGACACTAATAACAACCACAAAGCATTGAAACACTATTGCTATGTATAAAAAAAAACTCTTTTTTATAAATTTCTTAATAAAAAATTAAGCGCAGCCCTTTTACTTGAAACGATTTTTTTATGCTTGACAAGTAAGGAGTTTGACCACCGTGCTAACCACTGAGCTATCATCGTTACAAAATATATATTCATCGTTATTTATCGTCGTTTATTCATTTTATTACAATGTATAGATTATAGATATACATCGAAGTAGGATATTGTTGAAAAGAGAATCCAAAATTTCTAAAGAGTTTTTCCAAATCAGGTCTCATTTCTTAAATTATTATCAGAGCATACAATATCAATCGTTTCTTTGTTACAGGTATCTGGAATGAGAAAAACTAAAAAGCAGCAATACCGACCCCCTGATCGAATGTCTAGGTACGTAATCAACTCTGATTTCAGTTCCTACCCGCTTATCCAAAAACGATTTGATTTCCACATCAATTTACTTGGTCAACGTGATTACGCATAAGTTACAGCTACGAGTATAACCGCGAAATAATGTAAATCGTCCGATAGATACAGTCTGCCTTTATAAAAAACTGTATCGGCTTCTACTTCATCATAAACCGCATCTTCGGCTAACATCAGTCGAGATTGTGGTCACAAGGTATTTAATAAACATTCGGTTGTACAAATTACAGTTTAAAAGTTTTCTAACGTGGATAAATCATGCATCAGCTTTGTATTATTTTCCAAAACTTGTCTTCTTATAAGTGTTTATTTATAAATTATAGTAATAAATTATTCATAAATTGCAAAATTATGTGTGTGTGTTTGTGTGTATGTGGGAAAGGTATACAATGTAGAATGTTAGTGTTGTAATCACTATTTAAACATGTAATTTCGTATTACTTCCAAAACTACGTCGAAGCTTCTAGTAAAGATGCCACTTCACTTGAGCATATTCGAAGGTGTGACTAGACTTGACTGTTACTTTGTGTGACTTCGTTTGAGACTTTCCTTAGTATTTTTTTAGTTCCTTCCTTAGTAT
Organism: Biston betularia; assembly: GCA_905404145.2. NCBI lineage: Eukaryota > Metazoa > Arthropoda > Insecta > Lepidoptera > Geometridae > Biston > Biston betularia. The sequence continues at coordinate 5,959,647 of FR989863.1, forward strand.
TAGTTGTTAGTAAAAAGACTTGACCGTGACTAACTTTTTTATAACTTACGCTTATTTCACGTGATATAACATACTTATTGTACATGAAAATATGGAAATTGTTGACACTGGCGAAATGCAAGAAGTGTGATGCCAAAAACAAAGAAAAAATTAGATTTCAGCACACAACATTACGTTGCCGGCTCCGGCTGCAGACACGTCGTGTCGTAACGCTCGGTTCGCGTGTCGCGCCCAATTATCGCCCGATTTTACGCGATATTACAACCCGAGTGAAAGCCTGCCAGTAATACAGCTTGTAATCCACTTAAAAGTTCATATCCCTGATATATCGTCACACGAAACACGTGTTGTTTTATTTATAGCGTGTTTTGTTTGCGAATCGTGATAATTCAGCAAACGTTTCGACGCAATTACGTTAATTATATTAGTTACAGTTATGAATATTCAGCGCGGTGATGTTACTTAGTTTGGTTAACAAAACGTTTTCAGATCTACGTAATGAATCTTATCCAAACAATTGTGCGCCGTTCCTCTTGAAGACACAACAAGCATCCAATATTGATGTTCGTCCGACAGCCTGTTTGAGATTTAACTATTTCCCCGTCCCGGTAGAGACGGATCGCCTCGCCGCGCGGTACCGCTTGGCTCTCATAAATTTCCTCCATGGCCCATTGTCTACCTATCGCCGTTGATGTCGCAATTTAGACGCTGTAGCACGCTCAAGCGCTCAAATAATCTCAACTGGCCATCTATCAAGTTCTTTTCTAAATAGATGGTTGATTAAATTGTTAAATTACAGCATTTATCCGGCCATGACGTGATGAAAGTGAAGAATATAATTATTTATTGTGTACAGTATTTATAGGCTGTTGAGTACTTTGCTTACATTTCTTTTACTAATAGCCACAACGTACCTAATTAACAATTAAATTATATCTAAGTTTTTTTTATAGACAAAACTGAATGTTTTACTAAAAGTTTTAAATATTAACTTGGAACGTTCTGCTATAATACTGGCAACTGTAATAATGTACATAACGTCGGCTAAGAAATAGGTTTTATTATCTTTCATATGATTCATAAATATCGTCCTTGTCGCGTAATGGAGTTTATTACGTAGACCACGCAGAATGAGAATACCCGCACGATAATTTGGGACGGCCATCTGACTGATAAATTCATTTTGTAGCTATCCATGGCTAAGAAATTATTTTGGGAATTTCCGCAACTACCTAATTGATTCAATTGTGTTTCGCTAGTGGCGGTATCAGAAGGATAGTTCAGAGTGACTAGCATATATCGATTAGCGTGATTCACTTACCTACTATGCAAACGGTAGAAAAATGTATATAGGACAGCATCTTTAGTGGAAGTAAAAACTGATTATTTCTGCTTTATTACCTTTTACTTATTAACTCGAAAATATGTATGCTAGAGTCATAGTTCCCGAGAAAATTATACATATAAGTAATTAAAGTAAGTTCGTAATAGCTAAGTGGCCAACCCTTAACCCAGAGCCCTTTAGCCCAGAGTTATGGCGCCCGAAAGCCCTGATATAAATTAACTGTTGCTGTTATATAACAACCATTAACGTGACAACCGTCCCAAAGTAGCGCACGGTGTTATAAATGCCACTCGCGGACATCGTCTGCATCATGAGAACTTAGTCAAGAGCGCTTGATGTGCCATCACCGTACTTATAAAATGTTGCTTAAAATGAATCATCTTTGTGCTTTCTTCTACTTTCGACTGACATGAAAAGTTACGCTTGAAAACTTGAAACTTTAAGCACAAATTAACTTTTTTAAGTAAAGCCCATAACGATTTCGTGGTCTTATAACAACTATAGTAGTACAGAAATAGCTCCGAAAAGGCTCGGTTTATTTATATCAACCGTAATCCTGGAAATCGATATCGAGGTCGCGTGTTCTATTGCTGAAGCTTACAGCCATAGTAAGTCTTATTCACTTTATTATTTTAACTGATTTCTGTTCAAATAGGAACAATAAAATGATCTACCTATATTTAATCCTACTATATGATAATATTTATTAAATATTAGCTGCGCCCCGCGGTTTAACCCGCGTGGTGATGGACGATTATGAAAACTATCATATATCTTTCAGGGCCTAAAGAACCTACATGTAAAATTTCACCCATATCCGTTTAGTAGTTTACGCGTGAAAGCGTAACAAACAAACTCACATTCGCATTTATTTTATATATTAGTAAGGATTTATCTATACTATTATAAAGAGGAAAGATTTGATTGTTTATATTGAATAGGCTCCGAAACTACTGGACCGATATCAAAAATTCTTTCACCGTTGGGAAGCTACACTATCCCCGGGTGACATAGGCTACTTTTTATCCCTGTATTCCCACGGGAACGGAAACTACGCGGGTGAAACCGCGAGGCGTCCGCTAGTTCATTATAAATGTCAGTTTGTATGTTTGGATGTTTAGATGTTTGTTAGGTTTAAAAAAAATTGCAGGAGATTGCCTTAAGATACGAAGTAAAATAGAGTTATTCTTTTTCTTTTAAAATTTAATAGCGCCTGTGAGATTGTCTACGCGTGTATAACCGGTTAATGTAATGAAAACTAGGTTAAGAAAAAGATCAACCTGCCGCTTATTTTGTATCACCCCGGTAATAATAAATAAGGACGAGCCCAACCACATTTAGTGGTGAAAAGATGCGGAAAGGGAGGCCCGAAACGTCTCTACGTAATGGATGGCATGTTTCTCTGTAGGGTCCCAGAGGCGAACTATCATTGGTAACCCTTATAAATTCGCTTACGAGTAAGCGGTTACAAGACAGTACTGTTGCGCTGAATGATATGGCTCATCAAATATTCTGCATTATGGAGGAGAGAAACTTGTTACGTACTCCTCGGTGTTCATGATAGAAGAACAAAGCGTGTATAATGCATGAAAGAGAATTAATAGCCACATTAATGTGCGCTTATTTCAAAGATCTTCGTTTTATACTTAATGTGTTATCAAATGTATTGATAATTTAGTATTTAATTACAGCGGCCGGCAAAACATAAATAGAATAACGTTTATTGTTTTTTATAAATGGTTAACAGGCTAGGTTTTTGACAGCTCACCTGATGTTAAGTGACGATGTGGTCGAAGATGGTAAAGCACACCGGGCCTGGAATAGAACTGGCTCTCAAGTGAGGCTGCCGGAACACACCGTTAGATGCTTGGTGGCAGATTTTCAACTTGAGGGTGGTAACTAGCCAGCCGGGATTGTTGTTTAACAAACATGATATGTTAGGCTGAAGCAAAGCTAAGGTACACAATAGTACACTTACGAGTATATCAATGCCTAGTTATTGCCAATGCCTGAAAAAAGCCACGTCCGGTGACCTTTTTCAAGGAGTCGAGGCAGAAGCGCAACATGCAATTCATCAAATCTAATCATTTCAAACTTATATTATGAATGTTTACGGTAACCTACTTTTACCTTATTAAATTATTCTTACAGGGCGTGTGCGTGAGATGGCACGCGCGGGCATGCTGCATAGGGGTGGAAAAAATGGAGCCGAGTGAGTTCTACCTTTGAATATATGTCTTTATAATTACTAAAACGTGCGTGTGACGAACACATCCCTAGTAGATCGACCATGTAATTCTAGCTGATAACAAAGGTATCTGACACACGCAACCAACTAAAGTGTAGGTGCAATGAAAAATGGGACTGTCCCAGGGAGAAATGTCTGTTTTACCAGTTATTGTTTCAGTGATTGTTTACATTATAATCGATGATTATTTGAAGTTAAAACGGTCCCTGAAATTGTAGTTAAGCGTCAGATAATCTTCACAATGAGATCGGCCATTGTTCTCTCTAATATCTCAATTCATTTTGTCTGCGTTTAGTCAAGGTCGGTGTAATGGCTTATTTCACAGAATTATCCGGCTATATTCCCGTGACTTTCCTTGACAGACATGATTTAGCACTTTGTGTAATTGAAGTCATATATTTTATGTAGGTATCTACTTGCTGGATGACGAATGTCCTCGACACATTTCTACTTTGTTTGCGTATTATGTAAAAGTAATGATAAACGCGAGTCAAGTCAAGTAACAAAAATAACAGCAACGTAAAAAGGTGTCCAAAGCTGACTCATCATGGATTTTATCTTAACGTACAAATTGTCTTCGCATAGACAACGGACTAATTCGGAAATCAAACATTTTTCAAACACTTTCACTTTTCATTTTTCATTCACTTTAAAAAAAAACAATAAATTAAATCTTGACCAAAGATGCATAGTAAGAAAACATAGACAACTGCTCAAGCCCACTCGATAAGTGATCAAAGTAATGCGACGTGAGTTAGGTCACTACTGAGTTGTCCCAACCAACTACTTTTGCAAATCGGGAACAGATAGACCTTAAAAATCTGTATACCACATAACAGGTCGCTTCAGTTAAATATAAAACTCCTATGTATTGCATATTGTTGAGTTCAGAATAATATACTAAATGTCCTGAAGTGCTGTTAGATTAAATATACACACACACTATTGCAATGCAACGCAAACATCAAATTCAGTTATAAATGTTCGTATAGGTTAAAAAAATCACTGCGTAATACTTGCTTACCTATACACGTGTCCTGTTAGTATTTTGCTTGCTCCATAAATAAAATGATCTAAAAATACCTATGTATGTATGCTGCGCTCCCACGATTGCCCTTATCACAAAGTGCTTAAGGGTGCGTCGGTGGCTAGGGCGGGCCGGGACCGCCAGGGCGGACGGCAGGTGCAAGCCTGATAGAGCAATTACTTATTTTAATATTTTTAATGCCAACCTCCGTATTTCTCCGTCTGTTTTCACCCTCTGATAAAGTTGCGGCCTATTCAGGTGCTACAAACAAGCCATTTTCTCCAAAATAATTAAACGGAGAGACACAATAATCTTCAAAGTTATATACTCCATCTTTCCTAACTTTTTAAATTAAATAAGATCGTTGCGATGTAGATAGTGGCCTATGATAAATTTAAAGATATTCAAATAATGGTTTCAACCGTATCTTTACTAATAGCGAATACTATTAGAAGGTTATTGATGTAGGTAATGTACTAAAAAGCAGTAAAACTTAAAAAAAAAAGAAATGTATGAAGATGTATTTACAGTTCGCCAGATTTTTTGTCATTCAAAGCATAGTGCCCAGACGGGTTTTCTCATGAATTGTTTTGTTCTTTTAGTAAGTCCATTAATTTAAGTACCTAGAGGTATCTCGTTGCGTTACAATATTTAACCTATACATACATATATCGATACTCAAAGCTTTTACCTAAGCTGCACAATTAATAGGTTCTATTTTCGTCAGTAAAGATCATGACATTTTCAGGAGTTTCCAACTCAATATTGGAAAACAACTGGAGTTGGGCTAGAGGTCTACTAAGTTAACGTCTGGTTTCGGTGAAACTTTGTCACGGTGGGGGAGGGGGGCTGTATTAAACCATGGTTCCATGTAGTGGTGACCGGTACCCCTCCCCCACCTTCGTTTCCCGCATTTTCTCACCTCGACTCGCACTCGGCTGTCTAGACCAAGTTTAAATTGTTAGAGGCAACTTTGCTTTCCACTCGAACGAACTTTATTTGTAAAGCGCATACCGTTGCAAGGGCAAAATTTTACAGATTCATTTATTTAAAGTTTCATTAAACATCGCCTCGGATGTCACCTGATCCACGACGTTAATATTAAAAGTAGGAAAACGTTTTTCCTTCTCTACTATCTCTGTAGCCACCTGTGTCTGTGCACCCTCCGTTTATAAAGGCAAGGAAAAATGTATGAGGAAATTTTTTAGTTTTTATAGTAACATGCGTGGAAATATTTTAATATAGGATGAAGCCGGTACCTATCCATTGGGTAGGCGGATGTTATTACAGCCGCATCACCCAAGGAACATCGCAAATAATATGCGTCGGAGTAGGTATCCCCAACCGATAGGGAAGCATTCCGTAGGGAAGATGCTACTTTGAATTTACCTGTGATTCTTAATTCTTTCGGTTTTTATATCGAAAATATATAGAAGGATTATACACACAGCGCCATCTGGCCCCAAACTAAGCAGAGCTTGTGTGATGGAAGTCAGATAACTGATAGAATACATAAATACTTTTTTTTTGTAAATACATACTTATAATACATACAGAACACCCAGACACAGAATAAACATTTGTTTATTCACAAAATGTTGGCCCTTAGTGGGAATCGAACCTACAGCTCTCAAGGCAGATATACTACCAATGAGCCAACGGGGCTGTCGGCTGTGTTTATTGTGTAAACATTTAATTTATTATCTAGTGACTATTTATTTGGTGGTAGATTTCCAATCTGGAGGTTCTGGGTTCGAATCAAATGGCACGCACCTCTGTCTTTTCTAGGTTATGTGCGTATTGCCGATAACTTCAAACGCTGGAGGTTAACATCGTGAGGATACTATAGTATGGTGGTAGGTTACTTTCTAGTAGGTACTCGGCTGACTAGCTACCACCCTCAAGTTGAATATCTGCCGCCAAGCATCTAACGGTGTGTTCCGGCTGCCTCACTTGAGAGCCAGTTCTATTCCAGGCTAAGTGTGCTTTACCATAATCGTCCACACCGTTAATATCAGGTGAGCTGTGGTCAAATACCTACCATTCTATCTACCATACCACCTACCATCAAACACTACAAATTATAAAAAAAAGCGATATTTGGAAATATTCTTCTTATCAATAACTACCTAATGTACGACTTCATACAGTAAGAATAACTCGAAACTCCGGTAATTAGCAGCTAAGTATGTAAACTTAAGCTAGGAATAGATAAAAAAATAAATAATTAGCCCGCGTTGATGTCTTTTCCATGAAAATCGTAACCGCTCTGTATGTGTAACATATATTGTCTTAAACTTACTTGAACAACTAATATTTTGTTTTTATATTGCAATAAATGTTAATATTAATTGCTAATGTTTCTATGTTTAAAGGTCGTAGCGAAGCGTCGGTAACGATCTTTTTACAACTTACTTATTTTGTGGGTTGTAGCAAAAATCTTCAAGAAATTTATTCATGGACTACCAAGTGATCGTTGCGAATACCAAGACTTTATTTACGATTCTACGGTTAGTCGTAAATCTGTATCATGCTTTTATACCGTGATGAAATAGATCATAACTTTAATTGGCTTCTTTGGTCACAAAATCTTTACCGTAATTGTGGGTCAATGGGACGACCATTATGTCTATTGAATTTATTGAATTCGTCCTGATTATTATTATCGATGCTTGGCAAATGTCAGTATTTTTTAGTAATAATTTACGAAAGTCGTTCTTAAGCAGACAAGAAAATAACCAGCCATTTTCATCAGAACAGCTTAATGAAATTGATGCTGAAAATAATTGAGATCTCGTTACAATAACACGGTTGTACGAGTAAATCTCTACAGCCGATTTTCTCAAATTAACAACGCCGATGTCAATTGCGAGGTATTCTTTACAAAGGCTTCAGATTCTACCGCACACCAAATTCTTGAAATGTCGAAAATTCACAGAAGTTTTCTTTTTATATCTGCGTCATAATAAGAACCTCAAATATCCCATTTGCGTGCCGCACATTAATAAAAACTGAATACATTTTCATGAGTCTTTGTTATAGGATCACAATTCTTAAAGAAAAGACCTCGTTACAGGCTACTTTTACTGGTCGTTTAGAAGTGGGTCAGTGTCCCGTAAAAGTTTCCACGAATGTGGACCGCAGTCGCATTACCGCGGCCGATCAAAGGCTACCTCCGGCATGATGACCCTCATCCTGAGTACGTACTCTTGGAATTCAAGCATTTGTTTATCCTCCCATCCTGCATCCGCGACATGATTAATAATATCCACTCCCTCTTTTGATTTCGAGGCTCTCTCAACGCGACGCTGTGACGAGCATTTTACCAAAGAATGTGCTAAAGTTTCGGTGGAATTCGGTTGAAGTTTGATGCAGCGCGCCGCCGCAGGGAGCGCTAACTGCATAATTATTTCCAGTGTTTGTCCCCCATTAACATCTGCCGGCAAGCTCAGTTACAGGTCGGCCCCGCACTCAATTTGCTGAAGCTCTTTAATCCAGCCACGCAGCAACTAACACCAAGTGCATAATTCAAACTGTAATTAGTTTGTTGAGAGACTGTCTGCTCGAAAATTACGTTAGAAATAATTTAAATTTGAGAAAAGCTTTGACAAACTCTCTTTTAGGTGCTGAATACAGATTATAATATGTTATTTATTAAATATTGAAACAATTCATTTATTAAAGAGAATACTTTCTTGTTTCAGCTAGATTAATGTTTACATAATTCAAATTGTTAGCGTGGTACTTCCAGCCAACGAATGTCGTTAGAAACGATTAGATTATTTTAATCTATCACTTTTCGGTAAAATTTCTTATACGCTAAGAGAATATCCGGTCTTTTATAAATTTTGTTACTAGTATTGGTTTTTCTGTAACTGCGAACGGGACCATTCGGTGTCCTGAATCTTACCGGGGACACCGGAACGGAGCAGTAGAAAAAAGGACAGTACCGATCAAAACGGGACGTATGGCCACTTTAAAGTGTATATACATATATACTAGTGGTCATCGTGTTAGTTATTCATTTATCTCATTAAAAAAATGTCTAATCAGTTTTCCTAGTGTCTACAAAAATCACGAAAAAGCTTTTAGCCCTAAAATGTACCTGACGCACTATATCAACATCCAAAAACTGAGAACGAAATTTCGTTCCCCGATGAATACAAACATGCTACAAATTCTTGCATAGTGACATAAAAGCGTCCCAACAGAATGCTCGCAATTCTGCGATAAAAGTAAATAAACACGCGCATAGGACCCATTTCAACAATTTGCCGATATTATGTTGTCCTGACCGCTACCCTTTCAAATATAATCAAAGTATTAAACGTTTTACAAGTTCTTTCACCTACGCATAAACAGTTTTTAGTCATATACTGTCTAAATTGGAAAGATTACACATTGAGATGGAAAAAAGTCTTTTTTAGTCTCAAAAATATAGGTATTATACTTACGGTAAAATGTAATAACGATTTAATCTTTGAATTCTTTATGCATCTGTTCTCTTTGTGTTTCAATTCTTGGCTAAGATTACATTGCATAATTTAGTGAAACTAGTATGAACTAGAAAACTATCTCGTATGAGATAAAAAAATACGTACCATAAAAGTACCATTTAAACTATTGCTGCCGTTTGTAGGAATTCTCATTATACATTTAGATTTAACTTAGCTGTAAAACCTGTTTCGAAGTGCTCTGCAGTACAATATACGGATTAGCTCTAGGGTATACTCGACGCTCTAAAATAGAGCAGAAAATCCATAATAGCATGCAATCGCAGCAATGTTTCACAAATGTTTTCCATTTTACTGATTGCTTACTAGTGAAATTTGAAACTCAGCGGCGTTATTTTGCTGTGATCCAAACAACCACTACAACTAGTCATATACGGACTTGCCTACTTTTATATTATTAAAATTGTATTGTTTTGACGGTACACAGAAATAGCAACTTCTACCCCGAATATACTTAGCAATGTTACAATATCTCTGTGTAGGGTTGTTACTCAAAATAATCAAAAACAAAAATAAACAAATTTATTACGTTGCGTTTAGCGATCGTATATAATAAGCCCTGTTTTTATAAACTTTGCCACTGCTGAGTGCAGGCCTCTTTTCATTGTGAGAACAGTAATATCATAGTCCACCACGCTGGCTAACTGCGAGTTGGCAGACTTCTCATATCTTCAAAGGCATTAAAAAGTATCAGACATAAAAAAATGGTTTTTTTACAAAGTATCAATAACAAATAAAACGTTGCTATCCACTAAGGTAGATAATAAGTAATAACTAATTGAGTCGCGGGTAACAACCACTGGCAGATATTAAGTATAATGCAGGTTTCATTATGTTATTTTTCTACCCCTTTTGAAGCTAGCTTACATAATACGCACATAACTTAGAAAAGACAGTCCATGCCGTGGAATTCGAACCCAGGACTTCCAGATTGCCAACTAAATTGCCGTAGCTAAACTTAAATTTAATTACGGAGGAAATTTAATTTAAGTAACCATAAAAGCGCAATAAAGGCGAAATACGCGTCAGGTGCCCTAATTCTGAGGTTCAAAGGGATCAGTCAATTTGTTTAGGACCTTAGATATCGATGAGCAAATATTTCGTACCCAGTTTTACCTCACTCGACACGGTTACCTATCGAGTTGTTGTAGCCCGCTTTTCTGAGCGTAATGTCGAAAATGTATGTATGGTTGTATGGTTTCGTTTATTGTCTATTAATATATTCAATAACAAAGAGCTTTGGAAACGATAATTTTGTGTACATTTAAGCTTATTAGATTAAGGCAGTTAAATAAATATTTTATGAATGCTGCGAAGATCACGTTTTTTTATATTTGAAAATCATGAGACGAACACGATGTTTTGTTTTGACAAATTTGTCTTTCTTTAAATTTATCGATATATGTTGGGTATTTCTATTATGATACTACGATGACTTATAACCGCTGTGAAAAGTAATAAATAAAAAGAATTATATATTACGCTACAACCTCCGTTTTTCAAATTTTTTTTTGTCCAAATTTATTAGCCCTCTTGAAAAGCTTTCGGCGTTACATCGACGTGCCTTTTATAAAGTCGACACAAAATGTTTACGAATAACTTATGCATACTTACTTAGTTTTTACAGGGTTATAAGCTTGAGGTATCATAAACTGAAAGGGAGTTGTTGTACCAGCTACTCACAGTGAATACTTGTTACTACGCGTAGAGCTCTGAAATTGTAAAAAAAAAAGCGGTTTTATAGAAAAATAACATTGACCCTAGAACAAATGTATCAAACAATTGATTTTGTTTCGTGTACTTAGAATTTTGTGCTCATAGTAAATGTTGTTTATAATGAAGAATACAATTTAATTACCCCCTTTTTGCCTTAGTACAACCCAGGTTTGTGCATCTTATACAATGTTTTTACTACCCAATGTTATCAATTGCGTACAGAATACAGAATTTGAATTCAAAGCGTTCAGACATATCTATATACAAAGTGACGTGAACAAGGTGTTAAATTAAACTTGGGCTGAGTTTTGTTTCCATAAGGGAAATGTAAGTTTGTTTTGGCTCAGTTTAATTTATATCGAACAACGCTTACAACGGTATCTAAAGATATGTTGTATAAATTGGCCGTAATATAACATAGAGTTTAAAACTGAGAGTAAGACTCTGCAACGAACGTTAACGAAAGAAAATTATCAGTGGTGCATAGATTTACATTCCATCGATCGTAACCATAAAAGATTTTTGGTCCAAATTTAAAGGAACACGCGAGCCAAGTCATAAATAACTTTGCCACAGTACGCTTTATTGTCGAGCAATATCGATTCATGTCGAAAGTGCACGAAATATCAGTATTGCAAGAGGCATAGTTCACGGATTATTGTTATTTTATGTTACGAAAGGATCGGATCGATGTGGAAAGTTTCACAGAAGGTCGGCGCTGCAGCGAGAGGCGGACGAAAGTGAACGTTCCTCTGGGCCTCCCTTCCTCCCACAGACACCCTCCGCGGACGCGAGCCACAGACGCCAGGGAAAGTACTCACTTGAAAGGGAATTCAAATGTGGTATTGGCTGGAGGGGAAATAATAATCTTAGAATTTTACTTCCCTAACGTCGTGTCGGCTATAAGATTGTCTAATATTACAGGGACTCGTAAAACAGTAACTTGAATAGAAAATGGTTTACCTGATGATTACAAGATTGGTAGACGATATCAGCCCACAAATCACGCGAGCCGAAATAATAGACTTTCCACTTGATAAAACGAGACAAACGTATCTATATTCTAGCTTTGTCACGTTTCCGCGCAGAGAAAGACAATAGGATAAAGAAAGCTGAAGGTAATGATGATAATATGTAATACCCTTCTTTTCTTACTTTACTGAACATAATTGTGTTTCGAGTATGGATGGACAATGAGAAGTTTAAAAAAATAATTTCATTACAAAATGTTATTCTCTAAGGAGCAACTACATAATTTGAAGAACTTTTTGCTGTGCGATGTAATCAAAGAAACACATTGTCCTACGTGAGTGAAAAACACAGTAATGCAACGCAACTTGAAAATATCAAGCATTCGCTGGATCTACGACTGGTATACGAGTTCTACGAGTTCTTGTGATCCCGTAGTAATTCACAAGTAGCGTTGTGCCGCGTCGTCGTATCTTAAAGCTTTCAGTCACTCACGTAAGACAATAAACTAACTTACGCACATGTATGAGAGCCAGAGAGGGGCGGCATAATTCAGGCTCTCTCGTTAACGAGCCACCACTCAAGCTCACTCCTGTAGATGTGATATTTGTAAGCGCATTGTTTATGTGCGCAACAACGCCATCGTCGTCCGTATATGCAGCCTGAAAGTAGCTGGAATATCACTTCTATCATGGAACGTTAAATTAGCAAACTAGTAATATACTACTATTAATAAAAGACAAATACATTAAAATGGTGTGTAACTTACACAATACATTTGGTAAGAGATAACGCCTGCCCATAACCGCAGCAGCGATACCCAGAACTATGAGAAACTAAATAAAGTCCAGTTCATTGCTTCTTTGGAGCTCATTAATTTAAGACATTCTATAATTAGTTTCAATAACAACGTAATTTTACTAGCTACAGACCTTCAGACCTAAACACAGTAATATTTACACACTACTGCTTGGCGGGTAACTACCTAGATGACTTACAAGAGAGAGACCCAAGAGATTTTTCTCCTACTCTACGATCAAATTATCTAATCTGTACTGAGCTTATCCGCTGCTACATAGAGCCTTCGAGCTAAAAGTGAACGCATCTGCGCATTTCCCTCCCCTTGTACGCACGCTATGTTGGATCGGCATTGTTTCGACGCTACATTGCAAAGAGATTTCCTTAAACAAAAAATATATATAAATCTACCTAACACAAACTAAGAGCCTAAGTGGCTTACTTTAAATAAATTAAAAAAAAATAAACAATTATATTTGTCATAGGGACTTCATCGTGCTCAACAAATGTATTTAGGCGATAAACATATTGTTCAAATGGCAAAGTTACAAAACTAAATAGACAGAAACTGCTAGATTTTCTAAAATTTATACATGCTGGCATATTTTTAACACTAACAACAGTATGTTGATCCGGATGGCACATGAAACAATTAACAATGTAATCCAAAAGAGGTGTCAGCGTCTAGCCCATCGTTGAGTGGTCGGGCAAACAACCGCGAGCGCGTGTCGGACGCCCCCGGCTTCAGTCCGCTTTGCTACTAATTATCTAGGGAGACAGACAGCAGAACACTTTGCTACTTGGGAATAGACGTTATCCATGCTTGTAAAAACAAACAGGGATCGCAAAGCCATCTTCCGCTTAGCTCGAACACTCATCTAGACGATATAGTACGAGTTTAAGGAGTGTAGCGGCGTTTACATGACTTTTAGTTTATATGGGCTAAAGAGCGTGGGTTCGATTCTCACCTAGGACAAACATTCATGTGACGAACAATGATGTTTGTTCTGTATCTGGGGTGTTTATAAAAAGTACGTATAATCTATCTAATTTTCTTGATTCCATAGTACAAGCTTTGTTTAGTCTGAGGCTAGATGGCGCCGTGTGAAATGCCTTGCGATACATTTATTTATAGTAAACGGAAAGCTTGATGCAAAGTCATTTAAAAAACATTTACGCTGCATTCTGGACCTGGCTAAGAAAGTAAGTGTGGTTAATCTCATTTAACTATTTCATGATGGCAATTACGTACTGAAAACGAATGTACCTACTCGTAGGCAGGGAACATTTCTTTCAGGCGAACCCTCCGCAAACTTGCCTGCCACTGCAAACGCCCGACATCGTCACTAGCTATGATTTAAAATATTAGCACCACACATATCGTGGGTACATTAGGTTTTCACAATCCTCGAGAAGGGAGTCCAGCAGGTACTACAAAGTACTGTTTCAAGTGTCGAAAGAAATAACGCCTGTTCAATACCCATTACTATTGCAGCAAGTCCATATCAACGCTAATTACTTCGAGACATTCGATGGCAAGTTTCATTACTTCTGTGATTTCACTAAGGTTCCGTATGTTCGTGTACGTTCTTGTAATCATGATACCAATGTCGTCATCATTATCCGTTTTGTGATACATTTAATTAAAACTAATTACGGGTCTTACCGTTCGAATGGTTCGCACGAATCTCGGGACGGCATGGTGAGGGGGAGAATTTGGCGTTTTGCGTCGGTTGTCTTGCCGTTTCCCCCTGGCATAGCGACCCTCGCACAGATAATTAACTGCAGATAGCTACACCCTACAGTATGGGATCAAGTTTTATCTACCGCTTTTTAAAGAGCGTTGAGTAGAGTCGGTCGAGCGATCTCAGGATCTGGGGTTCAATTTGTAAGGGTGGCTAGGTAAACGACCGTGATTATATTGATTTTCGCAAAGACATCTCTTTTATGTAGCCACCCTTCAAATTTTGCTTAAATTGAATTATATTCCGCTTATACTTGTACAGGTTGTTAATGTTATTTTTGTTGGTAAGTATTATATTATAGGCATTGAGAAAAAGGTTGATGCATGCGTAAGTACAACCACATAAAATAAATTTAGACCCAATCTACGCAAAGCTTGGTATGGGAACGATATTAGCTAATAGAATACTTACTACTAAACTAATACTACTACTTAATACTTACGCACTTTTTTCTATTGCGTATAATACATTAAAAAAAAACATCCAGATACAGAAAACGATATGTTCGTCACACAAATGATTATCTTGAGTGTTAATCGAACCCACGCCTCTCAGTACTTGAAACAGAGCTACTACCAACTGAGCTAAGTATAGTCACAATTAACAACAAGCTGAGGATAGTCACAATTAATGCAATAGACAACACGCAGAGAAACATGAGCTAAGAATAACTAGGATCTTATGAGTTTTAAGTGTTGTAGGTATAAAAAAAATCTGAGTAGTAGAAAATACTCATTATAAAAAAACGACCAATAAACTATGTAAGTAGTATTATTTATATGGTTAGTTCCAACCGATAGCGTCGTGTTCATACTGTTATGCATACCAGTTTGCACTCAAAAATCAAATCTTCATGAACAGTCAGCAACTATTTCGATAGTAATCCGGAATGTTCCACGTCAAAACGTTCCGCGTGGTAGCACTTTGAAGTTATTCATATTCAAATTCCACAGGAGCGCTCTCCCGATATGTTGCTATATAATACTTAATTTACATGTTTATGGTGTTTCGAATACCATTTTGTTTCTGCATTTTATTGGAGGCGCGTGGGTTGGTAGATACGGCCCCTCTAGCATTGTTTGTGGAATTAACGCAACACAGCATCGTGGCCGCCAGACGTATAAATCAGACGGCTAATGCCGCGGCATCCGGAGCGTCTCTATACAGTACGCGTGGCGACATCAGCCCGTTTCCCGCATGTTCTCTGCCAGCAAAGCGCAGCGCCACCCTCAAGCAGTCATGGTAACGACAGCCGAAAAGAAGGGTGCCGAAGATTTATTAATTCGGAATTACTTTTCTGTACGTGCAATTTACTTTGTTTTCCGCCAGGAATAAAAATTGCCGGTCTTATGTGCTAATATGTTGCCGAACAAATCATGTGTGAGAGATACGCATTGCGTTTGTTAGCGATGTGTATAGAGTGAAAGTGTGGGAACAGAGTGCTGTACAAACGAGCTCAGTTCTCAAGGAACGATTAAGTATTCAGATATTACGATTGTATTGTATTTACGATTCCTATCTAGGAGTGTTATCTAGTGCAATTATACTAGAGCGTAATTGTAGGTATACCAACAAGATCTAGTATTGAATACATAATACTCATGTCAATTTCTAAAGTACATGTAAGAAGTGTGACTGCCGTGTATGCTCATTTAGTAGTATATGTTATTCAACAGCTTAGTTTCGATTCCTAACTAAAACATAAAAATGTTTGTTCTATGTTGAAGGATATTACACTCAGCGCCATCTAACCTGAAACTATGCAAAGCTTGTACTATGAGAACCGGACAACTTTTTTTGTAAATACATATCTACTACATACATATTTAAATCATTTGTAGGTTTTTATTTACCTAGAATTATAATTTTTGTAACAAATAAATTCCTTTGTTTAGAAAATAGATACAAATGTGCTGGGAATGTTAGTAGCTTCTGTACTAGAGCATAGTTACGCATGTCTACTGCAAGTTTGTGTGGCTCGGGTAATTGAGGAAGCGAGGGACGCTCGATCCTATTAATGGTTATAGCGTTATTGTCTTGCCCGATGTAAGCTACATGTTCGGCAACGCTTAGTGAGCGTGCAATGAATTTGCACAGTACTCATAACTATACAGTTCACTAACTGTTGAATATTTGACAAGATCACTTTAAATTCGCACTAAACGTATTAAATCTACGCAAAAGTTTAATCCAACAAATTTCGAAACAGAGCTGAAATACCTCGTATCGTATGCAAGTTGGTTATGAAATTAGCGCTCAGTACATTCTCGACCTCGTTCATGTTGGTAGGTAAGTTCTAAAACAAAGTTTGTCTATTCGGAAATGCGAGCGAGCCGGTGGAAGAGTTTTCGTGAGCAAAAAGCATAGTTTTTCATTGTCGCCTCGCCGCCGTCGTCTGCCCGCAGCCATTAATCGATACTGCAGCAACTGCAGGTTTACATGCTATAATAAAATTCTTTATGAATATCATTCGATAACTTTCTAATATTCAATTCATTTATTCAATAACATACAAAGCAAATTTTTAATTTAAGTCTAAAATAATCTTTAATTGTCTTTGAAATAATTTAAATTAGATTCGGTAGAATAAATGTTATGGAAATAGAAATAATTAAATAAATAAACATTTAGAGATAAAGATATATTTATTTGCAACTAGCGCCCCGCCCCGGATTCGTACGGGTGCGATGTAGATACTTAAAATACATTACGAGATGAGACTTTGTTTTATACTATGTAGAGATAATATGGGCTGAAACATGTTTGATGTAAATAACTGAATTGACGAACTTCATGGTATACCTGAAAAGGCGTACAAATTGGAGATGTAAGCAACTTCATTATTCAGTACATGTTAACTTTCAACATTCGCGTGCTTAAAACCCAAATTAGAATATTCTGAAGCTCGCGCTATGGATGTTATTTTCCTTACATTCGTCGACCAACGAGTAATGTTACTCGCCGCGGCTGTAACAAAACCATAAAAATTGTAATCTAATTTGCATCGTATCGTAAATCAACCGACGGAATGTTTTCGGATATAATTAGAGAGAATGTAGGGATTTCGAGACCACCCAAGCCATAATTAAATTATAACTGGGCAAACTGGCGGTTTTTCTGACACCATGTATCTACCCTAGCGCAATTACGAAACCAAGTTCACACACGAGGGTGAAAATTAAATCTGTCTCCCATTACGGTACAGGCAATCCAAAATATTTTATTTCGTTTCAAGCCCACGATTTATTTGCATGGGCAGATTAAGGATTGAGCAATAATAAGATTTTCAAAATTAAATATCACAGCCTAAATCTTTAAATACCTAATAGCAATATAGGTATATAATATGTATATAACTGTTATATTTACGACTATACGTATCTCTGGGAAAACTTGTTTTTTCGTGTTTTCCGAGTTTTAAATTCTGCATACACCGAGCGGTACGGTCGTCTGGGTACTTCGTCAAAAATGCGAATGTGATCTGATTGTTACAAACTTGTGGACCTATTATTATTAGAATTATTCTATTAAGAAATATTTCAACAAGAAGCAAATTAATAAAATTTAAAGCAAATTAATTTAAGTTTCCTCACACATTAATATTAATATTTATTTAATAAATTAATATTAACAATATCATTTAAATACGGATAGATTCAACACGTGGAGAATAAAAAATCAGAACAGTTACATTATAAATTACAATAACATACAATTTGTGAAGTCAAGATGTCAAAACTAGAATAAGATTCCATTGGGTATATTTAGTAAAAAATATGAAATCAAAATTTTAATGAAAAGCTATTAAGATCAAAGTTGGTCAAGCGGTTCGGAACAAATAACTTAACCACTTCATTCTCTCCTTAGTGTTAACCACCACCGAGCCCTTATACCATAATATCATTGAATATGATTGGGTCAACTGGAATGGATCAATGATTATTACGCAAGAGGTGACTTATAATGTCTTGATGAAGATTCCTCGGAGACTGACGGGAGGTTGGGAGTGACGAGACCCAGGTAATGACTTAATTAAAACGCAATCAGAGCCCGTCTGCAGATTACATAGCTGTATATGTATAATAGTACGTTTACACACTATAACCTCGCTCCGGGTTGGTGCTCTGTATACGATTATCTGAATGTTAATGAAAAAATATAGACCAAACTCATATTCAGCTTCCGCATGTTAATATTTATTCAGTGCTTTCGTTTGCACAGAAGTGACGAAGGAAAATAAAAGGGGAAATGAACTTGATAGATTAGATGTAAGTAGATATGTACACTCAATTTTGTTACTGAGGAACACATCGCTCCCTAGAGTTGAAAAGTTCAATATTGACTCGCAAAATTGCTCTAAGTCGGTGCAACTGATAACGGCAAGTGGAATTGTCAACCTTATTATCTGATGGTAAAGTGCGGAATTGCTTCCGGAAGCTCGTGAGGTGTTGTTACAGCTCGCCGCGCTTATTGGCATGTCCTCAACGCTTCCTTCCGGCGACAACGAAGACGCCGTGGATTTTCCGCTAAAAGCTAACCGTCCAATAACATTTATTTATAGGGAGATGCTCGAGTTGACACTACCTAATGGGCCAGCATTTATTTTAAAATCATTGCAACATTTTTCAAGTAAACAAAGTGAATCCAATTTTTATATTGTCGTTGGTGTCGTTATGAGATAATTCAAGTATTTACGAACTGGGTTTATAAATCAAGTTTGTACAGTCAATATCATACGTTAGATGTTCCGCATAATATTAAATCCTTAAAGAAAAAAAAAAGAAAATGTTTGTTACGATAACTGTACCAGCGACAAGATTAAATGGGTTTTCTAGAAACTCTTCAACTAAATTTATCAAAAACGTAATTTGTCCAATTAATAGTAACCAAAATAGTAATAGTAATAGTAATAGTAAATAGTAAAATAGTAATAGTAAATAGTATCTTTTTTCTTTTATTTTCAGTACGACTAATAAAATATTTGCTAGTACTTGCAACGTTTAGGTGTAGAGAATCGTACATAGTTATAATGTAATTTGTACATACCTATATGTTCAGTTGAGTATTAGCTAGATAGTACTTTTGTTTGAATAAGTTAGTCTATAAAAGAGTAAATGTTTCTTTTTGTCGTAACAAAGTTGTTCTGTTTTCTTGCTCAGTCAAGCGTCTAAAATTAATGGCAGAAGGTCTGATGAAACAACTGATAAGATTAAACTTTCCTTACGTCATTAGCGTTTATCGTGTTACAAAATCGAAGTTTGCCCTGCAAAAATAAAGATTTGCAAATTTTTTTTTTCATTAATATTTAAAGAAAGAAATCCCTCTTATATTTTTTTATTTGAGATTAAAATTATTTTCTATGCGAATTAAAATAAAATAAAAATCGTGATCAGAGTAATTAATAAAATAATTAATTTGCAGCTCTTCTTTCTAAAAAAATCGTGAAGCTTGAGTACAGTTTTTTTTGTTGAGTTTATTACGTACTCATTTTTGATCGCTGAGAAATCCTTCGTATTTCCATGTTTCAACTTTTCATTCAACGTAAACTATTATCGACGTTGGTTGCAAAAATTCTTTTGATTGTTCTAGAATATCTAGTCCAAGCAAAATATTCCACAGAAATTTGAATCCAACCGGAATAGATAAAATCGTAGTACGATCATACGCTCCGATAGGATGCACCTTTTCCCGAACATTGAGTTGATTGAGCCATCCGCACGTACCCATTTTCATATGAGGATTTCCCGAATATTGCCAAGACATACGGACGGGTGTATTTCGGTCACGTTCCATTATTATAACTTGAATTTATATTACACTATGAAGCATAACCACAACCACACCTGTACGCTATACGCCTATTGTTGAACTTAAATAGGCAGATAATGAAATTATTAGATAATTCCGGCTTACTGTGATACCCCGTTTTCATTGCGTCGAATATTGTAACCACAATCTAGTAGTTAATTTTGAGGCTATAACATCAAAAGCCTATAACAGACAATCATGCTGGCGTGATAGATCGCGAACACATCAATCTTTCTAAAGCAATTTATATTATAAATTATGCTTTAAAAATTAACAAAACTTTTTCAAGGTTCCGTAACAAATAAAGAAACATAAAAATCGTTATTTACATTTGCACAATATGTAGTATTTTTGTTTTACTTATGCGGTATTACTCACGTTTAATTTTATCGGAAACTCCGGCCTTCAATACGAAAGCAAGACGATGTCGCGCGCGTGTTGTACTCAGCTTTGTATCCATGAAGAAGGCCACCGAATGTGGCTGAAACTATTGTCAGAGTATCTGATATAAACAAACGTGAGTAATGCCGCATAAGTAAAACAAAAACATTTTCCCGCTATATTATAATGGAAAATTATTAAAATCTATATTCAAACAATTTTATTGGTCAATTTTAATTTATATTCTTCTTTTTCCAAGCACTCTAAAACTGAATTACTCTTAACTGAGAACTCTTAAACTATTCGGAAGTTGCTGTCTCCCTATGCGGCAATACTCGGAGATAACAAATAGAATTTCCCTCTTGTTTTGCTCGGCGATCCATGTTTGAAAAGCACTTGAGGCATACTTTTCTAAAACTTAATTTCTCTACCAGTTTATAGTTCTCGAAGTTTAGTGCTATAAGTTCTTAAAACTCGAATGTGCATACTTACCTTGCACCAGCCCATCTGTCAGCATCGTTCCATCCATTCATGTATCGGTAGAGACTGATTGATCTTCGAGTGCTATCCGCACCGAAGTCAAGCTAACAGGACCTCATTGTTGTTGTGCAGACTGCAGAACGTTGCAGCAGTATAGGATGTTGAAATCTTAGTAACTGACATCGATGTTGGAATAGAATTATGCCCAACATGTGATGAAAACAATTCCTCCTAGTGATTTTCCTACAAATATAGTTACATATACTTATAGTTAGAAAAGGTTTAATAAACAGGGCCACTGATAATTAACACAGCCTTGTAACATCAAGTTATGTACATCACGAAAAACGACTTCTGTTTACCTATGACCTTTTAATGTGTCAATAAAGAGTTATTGCTATATACGATTTTTTAATTCACTAGAAAAATATATCTGTTTTTCATTGTTTCTTCCTTTTTTTAATCATATAAATTTATAGATCAACTAGCTGCGCCCTGTGGTGTTAACCGCTACGTGTTTGGATAAAAAGTAGCTTATCTCTAAATTCCAAATCCGTTCTGTATTTTTTGCGTAAAGGGTAACAAACATCCATCCATCCAAACTTTCATAATTATCATATTAGTGGGAAATGTGCTTCTATGCAGAGATTGATCTTAAAAGGTTATTATTACCTAGTTACTATTAACCCTGCTAATGTCTACAGACTTATTTTTGAATCAGGGTGATATTTGTGTATCCCATACTGTTTATTTGCGGCTACCCAAGGCAACAGAGTGTAGATACGCGGGGTCGACGCCCGGTTGGGGGTGCGCTGGGTTGCTTTGCACTTCCGCTTCGCTGCACTCATTTCCGCATAAATAATACCCGCGCCGACGCATCAAGATGTAAGCCTGTGTTACATAGGAGCCGCTCTAAATATAGTTCACGAAATTATGGACCCTTTTAAAAAAAACTTTAACAAGCCGTTGAAATTTGTCTACTGAACCCCTTTAAAAGGATTAGGATGCAATATTTGACGTGTTAGTCTACACTATTCTTTTAGTATCGGTGAGTATTTAAACTTGTAGTTCCTGTCGTAATTTCTACCAACTTCTTCTGAGTTCAGTAGTAGTTAAAAGAACTATAGAAACCCCCAAAGTTCGGACGGGATACAAAAAAAAATACGTCGAAGTAAGTTAACACAACATCGTCCGGCTAATCAGCACAAACCAGCTTTCGTTTAAAGAAGAAACGCAATTTGAAGTTGTCTGAAAAGTTTCGAAAGTGTGTGGGTGAAATAAAACAAAGGCAGGTAGGCGGCGGCCGCCACCGCGGCACTCATGCTGAGTGTTCTGCTTCTTTGTGGCAAGCTGCGATACAATGCGGTACCCAGCGACGACGCACACAATCGGCCGCCGAGACAGAACTTGTACAAGTAGGCTTCCACGTCCGCTGTTCACCTCCAATAAGGAAGCCTTATTGTGTTACCGACAACGCTAAAGCAGCGGTTACTGAGACTATTCACTACTCAGTACAAATTGTAGGCAAACCGCAAAACAACTTCTCGCTACATACCTAAATACGGCTATATTGTTACTTATTTTGTGGTGTAAAATATACTTCCGAGAAGCGATGAATTTGTTCGAAAAAGTAAAAGGCCATATTCTTTCAGAATTAAGATAGATAGATAGAAACTCTTTGTTGTGCACACCAAAACTAGAAAAAAAAATAGAGAAAACAAATGAATGTTATGAGCTAGTGCCTCAAGCAATTGAATCTATGGATATTTTAGTAAAGCTTGTTTTGCGGTGTGCTCGGGCTTTGCTGGGAGATCATTAGAGGGATTATCTCTAACGAACCCCGTATTCGAGACAGATAGTCACCGGAGATAAAGCCGTATCTCGATCGAATCATTAAATGACTTTTCTAGAAAGTAAGTGGTCATTCACTGTCAATAAAATTGCTAGTACCTAAATGTTTTAAAATATCAATGTCGTAAAGTTACTAGTAAAGTTGTAGCTACAACAAATGCCTTTTCCTACGATGTTCGCTGGAATCAAAGTAGTATGTACATGTTTTAATCGTAAAGCTTATAAATAAAAATTTAATCCCAGATCTTAATCTCAGTGCACTTATTGCATCTAGGTATTACAAAGCTAATATGCGCCTAGCAAAAACGTTGAAATAAACTTGCGAATACGCGGCTACAGTATTAAAATGTTCTTCTCATTTCTTGGGGAAATATTTTTATAGGCAGTGGAACTTGCATTTTTAAGAGTACATTTCAATTTATTGATCTAATATAAAGAGCGCAGCGCTTTGGCCGCGCGGCCGCGTGAGGGTCTATCGAGAGACGGAGTGAGAGCTCTTTACTCTTGCAAGGGTTGCTTTGTACTCCCTCCACAGCCACTTCGCAGCAATTCAAATATATGTGCCGATATCTATAATGACTACCCACCCTATCACATGAAATAAAAAACTCAAGAATTTTCAGTTATATTTTTATACCATATTTTACAAAATTGGTTTCACCGATACAAAATGTTTTTGGTCGAAAGCGGTTTTTCTTCATTGATAATGAAAGAACTAATTTCAAACGACCTTTTGAAAAGTCGACCTTTTCTTATTTCAGATACCACGACATTATTATTGAAAGTGGGATGTTTTAGGTACTTACCTGCCGCCCGCGTCGTCGCCCACTGAAATACGTAGGCAGGCGTTGTGTCGAGGCGCAATTTAATAAGAATATTGAAAAATAACACCGGTCTTATTTTTCCAAGATGATTATCTAATTTTTGTGTTAAAACAGTGAAATCATGTGTCAGACAAATCGAGAACACTAGAATACTTGGTGGTAGAATTCTTTAGTTCACTCGAGATCCAAGAGCCCTCCGTCAAGCACCGAAGACCAGGGAAGGTGTGGGGATTTTAGTGGGTTTAGTTTTAGGGATTTTAGTAAAGAAAGAATTGAGCATGTGCTCAATTCTTTCTTTACTTTTTTTTCAAGATTTAAAATTAAACTCGCCAAAAGTAAAAAGGCTCCTTATTTTATTGTTGTCTAGTAAATACCACAGCATTATCAGATATTTTTCTGCCAGAGAAAATACCTACAGTGCTATTTTAACTATTGAACGTGTCAAAGTAATGAGCGCCAAAAAAGCGATGGCTTGATGGATTCAAAGTTTTGGGTATTGTTACAATTGTCATGAATAGTCGTTATCTCTCACTATTAGGAGAGCGTTTTGTTAATTATCCCACTAATATTATGAATGGGAAAGTTTGGATGGATGGATGTTTGTTACTCTTTCACGCAAAAACAACTAAAGTGACTTGTAACATTGGTGTTATCAATAAAGTATTTGTATTTGTAAACGGATTTGGATGAAATTTGGTATGGAGGTAGCTGAGCCACATTAGCACATAAGCTACTTTTTATCCCGAAAACATATAGCGGGTAAAACCGCGGGGCCTGACTAGTTTTTTTTATAAATATAAAAGAAAGAATGAAACAACGAGATCGGTTTCCGCTACAAGTTCAAGATGAAATCAGCTTAATAGAATCATGTCCGGTAGGGTGTTACAATATCTATCGGTCCCCTAATTCGAACGTGATGGCGATGTAAAGGAAGTGGCCTTGAGGCGCTCGTAGTGCCACTTGTGATTCTCGTGGAGGAAATGACTTCAATTTACCATTATCTCGACGAGAGTGCGGCGGGTGAGGTTGTCGGCGTTTGTCATGGCAACTTATTTACTATGACAATCCAACTAGAAAACTGGCGAGGAAATTGCTCGGCTACAAATTGGGCTCGCTCGACTACTTTACTTTACTGCTTGACTTTTTACATGAACTTTTACGACTCGGACTAATGTTACTTTCCGCTTAACGTAGCCAGATACTCCTAGTTATGACTGAGATCCATTAAAATGTGCTTAAAGATACCTGACGCTTAAAGACTCTTACGAAAAAAGTTTAAGGAAAATCCAAGTTGTTTTTGCCAGAAGCTTTCACAAACACCCACTCATTGCATTTAACATTTCTGTCAAGATTTTACCAACACCTGAGAGCCTAGCAAAAGAATTTGTGAAAAGCTTTTATAATTTTTTCCAAAGCGATAGCTCAGTGGTTAACACGGTAGGTTCACGCGACGGAAGGCGTGGTTCAAATCCCAACAACGAGTTTGAGCTACCTGAGAAAATCATAGCATAGTAGTAGCACTTCCTAATACCTAATACCTACTCGGCTGGCTAGATACCACAAACTAGTTGAAAATCTGCTGCCAACCGATGTGCGAGAACCAGTTCCAATCCAGGTTAGGTTTGTTTACCATCTTCGATCACAGTGTAACTTAACACCAAGCTTTAAAAATCAGCTGTCCTGGCGGGCGAAATGGAAATAACTTGGTATAAAAACTTAAACAGGTCACAGCGGAACAACTATAAAAAGACTGATGATCAAAACGAGTTTACCTAATATTTTTAATCTTTTAATTTTCTAAATTGCAAATCTTTCCATAGGAAAGGTTTATTGGCCCTTGACCGAACGCATGGAATATAATGTTATCCATCATGGGAAGATTTTTGCTATTCACATTGCTGTAACAAAATATAAATCGGACTGTAGTACAAATTTACGATTGTAGTTGAAAAATAATTCCCCATACATTGAAATACGTCACGTACAAACGTAAGTTTGTAATCGTAAATAATGTTTCGAATGTTTTTCTTTACTTGTTCAGTAACACCTACCTTTTTGCCAAATTTCAGGAGTCGAAATATCTTATAGACATTTTTGACAAACAGACAGCCGGAGAACGAAACGATCCTAGAAAGATTCTGTGTGCCTTTTGAAGCACGGAACTCTAAATAATGAAATCAAATAATAATAAATAATGAATATCAATACTGGAGTCGGGAAGTGTTTCTATATTTAAACGCAAATTATTCAATTCTCTTGTAGATAAGGGATACTATAAAATAAATGATTTTCTTGACGATAAATTTAAATGACAAACTGTGACACAACATTTTTTTGACAATTATATTATGCAATTTCATTTCATTTTCCAGATACCATTTAATATATGTCATATAATTAAATACCATAATTTTAAGATAAATAATATTGCATGTTCGTACTGAACGTAAGCTCAGCGTGTTGCTCCATTTAAATCTTAAGATCTTAATGTAACACAGCATAGCAATAAATTATATGACTTTGAATGATTTTGTTTGTTGTTAATTCCAGCGGGTGCGATGACGTGCAGCGGTCGCTGGAGCTGCTGGACCAGGTCTTGAGCGAGTACGACGAAGGCGAGCCGCGGTCGCTGGAGGCACGCCCGCCGGCCCCTGCCACGCCTGCCACGCCCGCCACGCCTGCCACAGACGACGACTCGCCGCTCGCCGGACACACCTCCGAGGACGATGGATACATGAGCATGAACGGGAGAAGGTATGCTATCATCATTTTTATATTTCGTCTATAACGCCTGCTCAGACTATGGCAGCAATATCCAGACTGAGAAACTAAAACATTATTCATGACGATGGTGTGATGAGCGTCAATATAGTGGTTTTAATAGCCGATCATCTGCTTCTACTGATAAATATTACTTTCTGCTCCACAATATTGTAACTATAGCGAAAGAGATACAACTCTATAGCACGATGATTTATTTTGGTCTTCGATCCAGCTATCTGGAAGCTCTACTAAACAGCTGCTTCCATTCTAGAAGAAATACGATGAACACCATTTTTGTCCAACGAAAAACATATAAAACCCGCAATAAGCTTTTATTTAACTTGCAATTTATAGAATAGAATACATATTTTTTGAGTTATGTTTTTTTTGTAATTTTTTTTATCCGTGTTTGTTAGTTCGTTTAGGACAAATCTTACTAGTTGAATTAAAATCACTTACCTACGTAGTTGAAATTTGATATGTTGATTCAGTTACAACGCTTTTTTGTGGTAATCTTGACCTGATTCTACACCTAATTGGCTCTACACGAAGATGAACTCTCCAACGGTCAACAGAAACATGTACCTAATTATGCTTAGACCTTTCATCAAATAATTATGAACGCACGTCATTTTGATTGTTCGTTTTAAATTGCACTATTACCTGACTGTTAGTAAAAGCTAGTTTTTTAAAACATTTTCCAGAATATACTTAAATTATCTAACAAATTCTATTATGTAAACATCTTTTTGTAGTGAAACCTCGGCCATAAGACAATGTTCGCTCATTGATACTAACATTGCTTTAAGAGCTGTAGAGCGTGGGTTCGATTCCCACCTCGGACAATCATTTTGTAGTATAAACAAATTAATTTAAAAATTTATTCAATTAAAAAAACCAGTTCCATTCTAGGCTTGATGTGCTTTACTGTATTCGACCACACCGTCACTAAACACGAGGCGAGCTGTGCTCAAACATCTAGCTTATAAAACATATAAAAACTACAAAAAAGACACACAGCCACAGCCTTTTTGGTTAGTTCGATGGTAGTTCACTCACACTTATATACTGGACCTGTGATTTCAGAGCGAAGTTCGCATTGGGTTTCCGTCCGACGGAGGAGCGCGAGGAGCCTTCGCCCCCAGCACCGCCCTCGCCGCACTCCCCTCCACCGCCCGAGGAGGCACAGCGAATTATCGAGACTCTACTTCCTAAGTAAGCTTTATACCAACATATTTTATGAGTAAGCTATGTGTCACAACCATAGAGATCTAGAGGCATGCCAATCCCGTAAGTGAAACCCGGTGTTGCAATAGAAGCTTACGCATACACAAGTAAAGAAAATTAAAATAATACGTTGCGTTGTATGCATGCCATGAACACAAAGCACTGAGCACGACTATTCGATCGCATACCAGGTAGCAAGTAATTTACGTACGGCACTACTACAGACGCAGCAATATTACTGCGGCGAGCTATGGGTTCTTTTTTTGCGCATATTACCGTGACACCGGCCCCGCCCCCTTCTCATATCTCCATTTAGTTTCTGAGATCTGTGGTCACAACTCAACAGAAGTGGCATGACGGCGCGTTGTAGATAATAATCAACATAACTAGCCAGAAAAACGTATGGTTACCAGAAATGTTTTCACTATGCCCTTGACGACAGACTTTCGACTTAAATATAGCTAGCCAACCGAGTTCTACAGATGCCCCTATATCACCAGGGTATCGTTTCCTCTTAATGTTTTCATAAACTAGCAACACAACCTGTTGTAGCAATGATACCTCAGTGGTTAGCGCGGTAGATTCGCATGCCGAGGGCGTGGGTTCAAACCCCAATAATGAGCTTGAGCTGCCGGTGAAGGAAAAACATCGTGAGCAAACCATAGCATGGTGGTAGGGTACTTTCTAGTACTCGGCTGGCTAGCTACCACCCTCAAGTTGAAAATCTGCCGCCAAGCACCTAACGGTGTGTTCCGGCAGCCTCACTTGAGAGCCAGTTCCATTACAGGCTAGGTGTGCTTTACCATCTTCGACCACACCTTCACTTAACATCAGGTGAGCTGTGGTCAAACACCTAGCCTGTCAACACTAAAAAAAAAAACCTCATTATTGAAATCACGCGTGCGACGTGTGAATCCATCGTACTAACAGCTGCTTCTAATCACGATGTATTTTGCTTAAACGATGTTAAAAATCAATAGTTTATCTATAGTAAGTACTTCACTCTCCAGTTTGAACCATAACCTTAAAAATTCATATATTTTTTCGTAGGAATTTACAAACAGCGCCATCTAACCCCAAACTAAGCAAAGCTTGTATTATGGAAGTCAGATGACTTCCATAATAATACTTATAATAAATACAGAACTCCCAGGCACAGAACAAACATTTGTTTATACCACAAAGTTTGTCCTGAGTGGGAATCGAGCCCATGCCCTTCAGCTCTTGAAGCAGACATTCCACCAATGAACCAACGGGACTGTCACTTATACATTTACTTTTTATTATAGCATAAGCGTTTTACTCGTCTTATATTAGGCACTTTTTTACCATAATTAGAATACGGCCATCAAAATTATACAGCTTGTTGTCTGTGGAATATGTTGTATATTTCACAGACTGCAGATTTTCTTACGACAGTATATTGCCTTAAATAATATTTATGGAACTTTACCTATGACGTTTCAGAGTATCACCAGCCAATTCAGCAAAACGAATCACTTCCGCTGAACAGCGCGAGGCAGAGGAAAAACTAGATTCCATTATTAGCGTGAACGGAATCACAACAGCTACACAAACCACTTTTGTAAGTTAAAGAAAATATTCTCGAAATAAGTCTGGAACTTGCCATTAACAGCTTTTGGTTTCATGCCATTAAGCTAAAAGTTACAACACGTGTTTTTGCTACAAAGTACGTACTTACAAATTTAAGCTGCAGGTTGCTACAATTACATGCATGACCCACTAATTTGTACAATTTAACAAAACAAGTGACTTGCCTGTAATAGTTTTAGATAATTAAGTTTATGGTCAATAAATATGTATCACTGATTACATTGTTTGTACAATTATGATATTACATAATAATGTATTAGTGTCTAAGTAATGAGCAGCTAAGCAGCGATGTTACTTAAAGTTCTGGGTATCGCTGCAATGGTCAACTTTTTACACTAAAAATAATATAACCAGAAATTATTATTTACCTAATTGATAATGTCAATACTTATTAAATAAGTTTAAAGAATTCTATTCTTCTGATATTTATACCGTAGTAGTAGCATTTAACAGGCAAGTCTTTAATACTTTACCTGCTCGACATTGGCAGCATGTAACTGATTTGTGCCTTCTGTCCTGATTTCAGCCTAAAACAAAACACCAGCGTCCATACGGTTGGGAGAAGGAAGACGGTAACGTGTTTCAGCTGCAGCCGGCGCCGGTGCCTCCGTATCGGTTTGCCTCTCTGCAGCACGGCGCACGGCCTCCACCAGCCGGCTCAGCCTGGCTGCCGCCGCGACACGCGCCGCCCGCACCGCTCAACAAGTCCCCTAGCCTCGACAACCCACCCGTCTTCCCTTTCATGGGATTCTCCAGCGAATTCAACGACAAACCCTATAATGAACACCCCGTCACGATATACCCTGGACCGAAGTATGGTAGCAAGGCCCATTCGCCGACGTACAACATCCAAAAAGTTTCACCATCCAACACCAAAAGTTCTGAAAGGAAAAATAGTGCCAAACGCGACTCCAGTTCTGACGGGGAAATGTTGTCGCCGAAGACCAGGTTGCCTCCGCGGACTCTCGCCGGTTCTATGGAGAGACATAGAGAAGTGTGTAGAGGATCGACGGAGGACGTGACGGGGAGCTCGAAGAGAAGTTCGAGTAAGAGCAATGAGGAGGAGCACTTTTCGGATGACTCGCTCGAAGAGCCGTTTCCACCGCCGCCGCCACCCGCAGTTACCACGCCTTCGAAACGTAATTCCATCGCATGGGAAGTATCGCTCGATGGGGATGATCCCCTACTCACTCCAGGCAGTACAAAGGTAAGTCTGGACCAATTTAAATTATGTATATCTAAGTATCTTATTTTAAGCAATTTAAGATCCAAAATTATGGCTAAGTATCTATAAAAGATTTGCACTGCAGTTCCAACCAATCATGCAGAGGAATAAAACATTTATATTACCTTTCTGATACTTAGAAACTTTAATAATCGTTAATGCACCTAATATCGAACAGTAATTACCTCTCAAATGAGGCTGTGACATTAGAAAGATAATATTTTTCGACTTTTAAAATAAGGAAAACAAAAAAAATTACACAACATTAACATTGTACGTTGACAATTGCAGGTTATAGGTCGAAGAAGGAGAAAGTCGGGTGACCAATCGCACTCGAGCACAAGTTCCATCCCGCAACGGCTCGATGATGACTGGAGCGAAGAATACTGGCCCCCGCCGCCACCCATCGCTCAGTGTGAGCCCCTCGCTTCCCCCACCTCTGACGGAGAGTCGGACCTTCGACGGCAACAGGACCTCGCCTGCGGTACTTACGTCATTCGAAAGGGCAAGAACAGAAAACAGTTACCAGCTTTCAATAAAAATTCCACAAGCAAACCCAACAATTTGCTCCACAGTCACAGTCTCAACAGAAGCATAGACACGGATAAGTCAATAGGCGGCTCCAGCATATCGATAAGCGGTTCTGGGTCCGTGGGCTCGTACAACTCTCGACCAAGTTCAGATCTCAGCTTGCCGCAGTCGCGGTACAGCATCGACCTCAACTCAAGACTGAGTCGCGAGCTCAACACTCCCAACTCCAGATACAGCATCGATCTCTGCACACCGAATTCTAGGCTGAGCAAAGAAATGACATCGCCGAAATCTCGACTTAGTCTAGATCTCAACAATGGGCAGGACAGGTACATAGCCCAGGAGTACTTCGGTCATAGTCCCAAGAGTAGAAAATTACCTGGCGACAAGATCAACTCATCCAGGACCAACATAGTGCAGAACAAGCTGTCACCGCAGAATAGATTCACAGACTTTAAAAAGTATTCATCCACTTTTGATAACATACAGTCATTGATTAAGGAAGGTAAAGTTGAAGAGACTCCTCCGACTGAGTGTAACGAGACGGTGAATGAGTTGGCCACGGTGGCTCCGAACATGGTGCGCGTGGTGTCGCTGCCGAGCCTGGGCGCGGACGAGGCAACAAGTGCTAGTCGGCAAGCGCTCATTACCACTGTCGAAGAGGAGGAGGACCAGGAAAGCGGCGAGCCTGGCTCAAGCGGCGACACCTCCCCGCTCCGCAAGATAGAGAACAACATTACCGCCATACTCAACCAAGGTCGGGACCAAAAACATTTTACCCCATATTTACCAAAAGACTGGAATATTCATAAGGACGAGTACTGTGATGAAGTATCTAAGGATATATTAGAAAACAATTTCCGTTATAGTTCTAGGGAGAGACAAAAGAGACACGATATACAAAAGTCTTCGAGTCACAATGAAATTCAGAACCAGAGGTCGATAGACAGGCGCGATCGGTCGAGGAGGTCGAATAGTATGCACAAGTCGACGAGCGCGAAGGACGTGCCCGTGGGGCTGATGAGGCAACCTTCTTCCTCGGACTCTGCCGTATCAAGTGGAGGGGATTTCCCATTGAACGTTCAGATAGTAGAGCACCCGTTCCGACACCCGCCGCTACCTCCATCGCCCACGTTGGTACACGAGTTAGGCCCTCTACCGCAAACTCCGGAGTCGCCTACATTCCCCCCTCTACCACCGTCACCGGTGCAAGAAGTTGATGATGAATATACAGAAATAATGCAGCCTAATGATAAACGTACTGGAAAGAAACCTGACACTTTACCCACACCCACCATGGAATCCATACGAAGGTAATGTAATAAAATAATAATGTATTAGTAGGTACCTTCTCTTCATTAAGTATAGCTGGAAAATAATATTGTAGTGAACTTCAGTACAACGCAGAGGTCAAATTCGATTAAT
Organism: Biston betularia; assembly: GCA_905404145.2. Classification (NCBI taxonomy): domain Eukaryota; kingdom Metazoa; phylum Arthropoda; class Insecta; order Lepidoptera; family Geometridae; genus Biston; species Biston betularia. Next base: position 5,992,138 of record FR989863.1, read on the forward strand.
TTGGAACCACATTCAAAATTCGTATGAAATTATGATTGCCAGATTTAAATTATCTAATATTTATTTTGATGATGATATTTAACTTTTACGAAAATTGACAATAATGTAGAAAGTTGATAACTTAAATACACAGAGTTAACTTGGGATGTGCTGAGCCGAAAGGGAATCATTGTACTCATTATTATGAACAACTTTCACAATGAGCATGACTTTGATTAAAAAAAGTGTTGTTCTATAGAAAAAGTATCTAAGAATAGTTATTTCTGAGTATACGTCATCTTCACCTTCGAACACGTTGGCTCGTATTAATAGGTGAGTAGGTGGTCAAACTCATCCATATACGCAATAAAAAAAATTAAGTATGGAGTGATGTTTCTATCGCGATTTCACTATTATCCTCATTGTAAAAGTTGTTCATTATTGTAAGTACAATAACCGTCTTTCGGCTTCGTACACCCAAAGCGTATAACCCTGTAAGTGTACCTACATAAAGGCAAGTTCACTAGGTATGTAGTAAATTTGAAAAGATCATCATGTCTAAAAATTTTTGTCTGCAGACCTTCAGAACCCCCCGCCGTACCTCCACACCGGGATACCACGAACAGCCTTAAGACGAGATCAATGGAAACTAGCTATAACAAAAATAGAAGAAGCAGTAACTTCAAAAGTGGCTCTACAGACAGAAGAACACTACCTACAGGTATACTATTCTATCATTACCTTAACAATGTTATATCTCTAGTAGGACTGAATGAACCCACTGAATATCTTGACATCTTTTTTTTAGAAATTTAAGTCTTCATGAAACTACTCTTTTTATTAAAAGTTTAGTTTAATTATTCATTTACGATGAGGGAAAATACATTGTAAGAGTACTAAAATTAAATTAGTAACTAAAGTTGACAAGGGTCACGGACCCCAGTGTCTGTGGAGCGTACTGATACTGATCGAATACTACGCCCTTCGGCTCTTGAAGGAAACATACTAACAATGAACCAACAGGGCTGTCAAGGTTCTGTATTTATTATAAGTATGTGTTTACAAAAAAAGAAGTATTTAAGCATTCTTTCAGTTATCTGCCATAGTACAAGCTTTGCTTAGTTTCGGGTCAGATGGCGCTGTGTGTAATGTACTACAATATTTATTTACGATTCTATTTTTTTTTGAACACCTAAAATCATTTATTGTTGCATCAGGGCAATTCTTACTTAACCCTACTAAGAACTATTTAGACTGCGTAACCAGTATTGTACCCACTTTGTTAAATGAATAGCATTGTACCTATGACCTGTGACTTCGGGACAAGCTGGTGCTGCCGCATCTAAAGCTGAAAACCTCAAACGGCACAAATATAGTTATTTGGATAGAATGTATCTTTTTGTGCCGTTTGGGGTTGAAACTTTAGGTCCGTGGGGGCCGGCCGCTCTCGAACTGTATCGGGACCTGGCCAAACGTCTAGAGGAGGCTTCAGGTGGCCAGAATGCTGGTATCTACTTTGGTCAAAAGCTAAGCATTGCCACCCAGCGTGGCAATGTTGCCAGCATTCTGGCCACATATCCCTCCTCTGACGGTTTTTTAGACTAAGTTTTTTGTATACATTTTGTAAATAGTATAATTTAAGGTATTTTTGACTTAGAATATCATAACCAAGTTCAGGGCATCGCTGCTTTGGCGCTCATTACTTTGTTATTGGTTGGTCTTAATAACCCTGTAATTTCACTAGCTGCAGTACCCTTCCCACGGGAACACTGGAATTATGTTTACGTATTACTATTTGGCAGCAGAATAACTGATGCTGTATCTAGATGACTTCTGCTAATGAGATCTACCGTCTATTAAAATTATTTTCTCATTATTCCAGACATAGGGGCAAGCGGTGCGCGACGCCGTACTCTGCAACGCCAGAGCCGAGAGGCGTCTGTGGGACGTGGACCGCTGCAGACATCAGCAAGCTTGCCTGAAACACCAGTATTTGCACGCGGCTGCGACGTACCTCGTACGCCGCCGAGAAACTCTACTGGCCCTCCGAGGAACAATACCATCAACTCTATGCAATCTATAGGTAACAAACTCGTAGATATGTCACGTGTATAGAATCGGAAACGCGTATTCATTGCAAACTCAGATTATTGCAAATATCGGAGAACCTGTCCGAACCCCTCACTGGTCGTAGAATTTTTTTTTTTTTATATTTGGCATCACTCTATATGCATTTTCACAGTGTCAAGTATTTCGATATTTTCAAGTAGGTATTTGATGAAAAATAAAGTGAAATAAGTCTGTTTAAGTCACGATAAAGTCCAGTTATCCTACATATTGAAATATCTGCGATCACTTTTTTACCCTCGTGCACGGTACGCTTTGGCACTCTATGAATAAAACCTCACTACACTTTTTATTAGCTTGACTTTTTTCTTCTTCTTTTTAACTAAATTTTCAACAACCCCAAGACGTTCATCAAATTAAAAATTTTCTCTCGAGTTCATAACAATGCAAGCGTGTTTTTTTAAATTATGATTTATTTAAAAAAGTAAACAAAAGCAGTAAAAAAAGGAAAATAAACGCTGCATCATGATGTTTCCACGTCTCCGCAGACACTTATTATTAAATTATTAAAGCATTATGCGTAATATGGCATATTTATATATACATGATAGTTATATTTGACAGCCCTGTTGGCTCATTGGTAGGATATCTGCCTTAAGAGCTGAAAGGCGTGGGTTTGATTCCCGCTCAGGACAAACATTTTATGTATCAACAAATATTTGTTCTGTGTTTGGGTGTTCTGTATGTATTATAAGTATGCATTTACAAAAAAAAAGTATATATGTATTCTATCAGTTATCTGACTTCCATCACACAAGCTCTGCTTAGTTTAGGTTCAGATGGCGCTGTGTGTAATGTCCTACTATATTTATTTATTTATTTATATTTATGGAAATTACTGGGCTGTTCAGAATAACCATCGAAAGTCTCAAAGTAATGAGTGCCAAAGCAGCGATGCCCCGGACTTTGTTTTGTTGCTCAAAGTTCTGTGTATCGCTGCAATTGTCATGGACATTCGTTATCTCTTACCATAAGGAGAGCGCTTCGTTCGTCTCATTACTTTTACATTAAAAAAAATTGCAATTATTGCGTATAAAAGAGAAGCCTGCCTGATGACTCAGCCTAGATCTATCATAAGTTTAGATTATCGAAATATTTGACACTGACAAAATGCACAAAATGAGGTGTCAAAAACAAAGAAGAACAAATAAAAGTCATTATTTTTGCAGGAAAATATAAGTAGAAAAACTTTCGTTTGTAGTTTATAATTTTTTATTTTATAACAAATACAGGTTACAAAAATAATGATTATCTAATGTTGACAACATTAGATAATAATTATTTTTCATCATGATTCATCATGCTAGGCAAGCTAGAAGCGCATTTGTTATAATTTTACTTATTAATTCGTGTGCAGGTAGTAGCGCGACTCTAGGTGGGTATGGGCGCGGCTCCGTGATGGGCGCAGTCGGTGTCTGCACTGGTGCTGACTTACTCCGACTGGGCGGCCCGCCCCGCGGCTGGTACCCGAGGCAACGACACCGGTTAGTACAACCCACATACATGTCATTTTATTTTTATAGAAAGGTTTGTTTTTTAAATTAGTGGTTGAGGCAACGGTATGTCCAACTTAGTTTGTCACTGGTCGTAAATCACCACAGTTTCAACATGTCTACAAGGGTGCAAATGGAAGAATTTTGTAGGTATCAACGTTCGGTAGCTGTGTAAAAAAAGTTAAGTTTTAAATTTCTTAAAAATAATAATTATCTACTAATATCTACATATTTTTTACAAATATCTAAAAACAACCTAATCTAAAAGACCATAGAGGAGAGGTATGTAGCCAAAATGTTGGTTAAAAACTTTTGATCGACGTAGAGGCCAGCATTCTGGCCACCCGACGTCTCATCCATACGCCAGGACCCTAGGTTTGTGAGTGGCCCCACGAACTTAAAGTTTGAAATAAGTACTCACATTACTGTTGCCAACCGTCCTGTTTTCCCAGGACATGACCTAGTTTTTTTGTTGTTAGAGTTCTGGGATGTCCTTTCATTTTTCAGACACCATTTTGTTAATATATGTATAAATAAATGCCATAATTCAGTACGCTGTTGCTCTATTTAAATCTTAAGACCTTAATGTAACACAGTATAGCAATAAATTATACTTTGACTTTGGATAGTCTTTAAGCAGCGTTCCGAGTTTTTAAAGCGCCCTCATGTATTTTAAAATTCGCTCTTTGCAACTCTATTACTGCGTCCTGTATTTAAAATGAATTGTCCTGGTTTTTCCAACTTCAAATTCTAGTTTTTTAAACTTACATTAACATATTTTGGTAACATAATAAATAATTAAGCGATTCATGAATACTACACAATACTCATCACCTTTTATTAAACGAATAAGTTTCTATTTCACTTATTGCCATTGCCAGTTAATTATATCCTTAATCGAATAAAAAGTAACATTGATTTGTGGTGGAAATCAGAGCAGCATTACTGACAGCTCAACTGACACGTAACATGCAGCTAACCAGTAACATTCGCTTGGCAGGCCGGCTTCCACCGAGCACCTGGACAGACTAACTGCATCGGCCAAGGTGGCAGACCACCCGGTGGCGTGGGAAGGCACCGCCACCCGCAAGCCCCTCACCCTGCCGCCAAACCTGACGCCTAAGTTCTTCCAGAAGTCACCGCGAGAGGCGCTGCGCAGGGTCACCAGCTTATTAATACGCAAGGGTGAGTCGTCTTATTTAACTGACAACACTTTTCTTTTTTATTTCATCTATAGATTTTTTTATTATCTAATTAATTAGCAAGTATAACGTCTATCTTCGTCCTTATCATCTTTAATGTTATTAAAAATGTTTTGACCAATGATATCATGCAATCTTCTAATTCCATTTTTATGTACCTATGTTAATGTTACCACATTATTTGAACTCTGTGATGGAGCGTTTTAAAAGTCAAGAAACGAAGCCATCACAACAATACGAAGTTTTCTTTAGTAACTGCAAATATATCGGGATGTACTGTAGGTACATGTACGTTTATAAGAATTGCATCTAATGAGACTTCAAATTTGACAAAGGGCACTAGGATTTCCATAGAAACGCAACATTATCCCCCTAGCATGTTGCCAAGGCAACACTCCCAGTAACAGCTGGGGATATTGCCCCTTTTTTGGTTCACAAGGCACGGTCTATGAAATTCGGAGATTTCTTAGAATGTATTACTATTATGTGATCCGAAGCATGGCAATACAAAGGAGTGCAACCGCTAACTAATCTATGTATGCTTTGCTTTCAACCAACCACGATTTAAATCTTAGTAAATGAGTAAGCATAAGTTTCGGGAAGGTATGACAGAATACGTCATCGCGCTACACGTCACAATGCTTTCTACCTTCGGTATATGTATGACTGTATATATATGTCGTGGTGCTTAGGTAGGTACTATGACATCACCAGCCAACGACCGTTGGTCAAAGATCATTTGAAGTGCTAACCGCTTTGTCTTCACGTGACATTTCCAGTTTCCGGTTTACATATTAGCTATTCAACTATTTGCTATTTTAAGACGACGAAAATATATAGAAATTATGTATCTACTTAATAAAAGTGCTCTATATTTATATCAGTTTCTATAGGTAAATATAATTTAATTGCTTCATCATCATCAACCTATCACTGTCCACTGTTGGGCATAGGCCACTCCCTTAACACACTACTCAGCCCGATGGTTTGCTTTTCGGTTCGAACCACTTTAAAGTGTATTACGAATATCGTCACTTCACCTAGTCTCAAGGCGTCGTACAATACGTTTGCCGATTCGCGTTCTGCGGTAAACATGGCCAGCCCACTGCCACATTGGCTTACTAATACGCTGAGCTATGTTTACTTTAGTTCTCTGGCAATTTACTTCATTCAAGTTACGAAGAATTTTTTTGTAACCTGAATGAAGTAGGTACTTAAATTACTGACATAAACATAATTATAGATTTATAGTGGCTAGAGAATTGGGGCGTTTGCCCAGATGGTTGCGCACTAAGACGAATAAAATCAGGTTGCGCAGGTTCGAATCCGCCCGGTCGATTTTTAAATTGCCATTGACAATAGGTGTGAATGAAATGAAAATCAAATAATTTCTTTTTCCAGATTTGCATTCATCAATTAATTTTAACACAAAAGTAAAACAAATATAATTAAAAATGTAAAGAAATAAATGCTAGTCGTTAGAAAAATTGAGTATGTCGCAGTCATCTCTGTGGAAACCATCCCTATTTAAAAACCCCCTATGCTATGGTGACGCGTTTCAGCACATATCTAACAGATGGCGCTAGTAGTACACAAATCGTTTATTTGTGCGATCGAAACCTCGATGCCTTAGACACCAAAACGTGCTTTGACGGCTTTTTGTTATCACTCCCTGTTCCAATAACAACCTAACTAGTTTGGTATTCATGCATATAAATTAAGTATTTATCTTCAACGATACATATCCATTATTTGTCTTTCTCAAAAAATACCTTTTAAGTTACCTACACTGTTACAAACAAAGCATATTAATCGCAGTAAGGAAAATAAACACGTACCTACTTATCTAAATGGAATACATTCAGGGCGTTTCCAGCGAATTGTTTAGGGCTCAGATACTGATAAAATTATGTTCTTAGGACGATAGGTATTATTTATTTTGTTGTGGAACTTTCTTAAGTATATGATTTATATGTACCTATAAGTAGGTAAGTATTGTATCAAATAAGTACGTATCGCTCGAAGTACATGCCCTAGGGTCTTATTGATTGGTTGACTTAAAACAAGCCTATTTCATTTCCACGTGTGATATATATATTTTTAATGTAAATGTAATAAGACGAACGAGACTCTCTCCCGATGCTAAGAGATAACGCCTGTTCATGATCATTGCATCACAGAACTTTGAGTAGCAAAACAAAGTCAGGGCATCACTGCTTTGGCGCTCATTACTTTGAGACATTAAATAGTTAGTCTCAACTAATATTCTAACTAAATGAAACATTTTAAAAACAAAAACTTCCAAATTTAAGTCAAAAGAACCATTTAAACCTGAGGCAATAAATGTCAAAAAGAGCCAAGTGCGTGTTGACAGCTCCGTTTACTTAGGCACCTAAATTACTAAAATCAATATTACTCTATTGTGTACGTACAGTGTCACTATAGCAGCGTACCGTGTAATACATTGATTTATTACTTGAATTGAAAAGCAGCGTTCTGCTTTTCCGGTGCTGTGTTTTCCGTGTAACAGATAGCTATCACAAATACATATAAACTCAAGATGAGCGATCTTTTGCTTTTTACGGGTTTTGTATTTTGCTAGTTAACTGTCTAACAACTCTTCCCACATTTTCTAGAATGAAAAAATGTGGTTTTGTCGGGTATGAGCTCTGATGTGAATAAAGAATTATCCATATCCGTTTTGCCATTACAGCGTGAAAAAGTAACAAATGTAGGTACATCCAAACAGACAAACTTTCGCATTTATTTTTTTCACTTGGTCATGGCGTGTTTCCTGCACGCTCCTCCGGAAAAGCCATTTCATTTGAAACTTGAGAATTTCACGTTCCCATAGCTGTTATATACAAATTGAAATCCCATCCAAACTGGGTAATGTTTGTGTTATACCTATGTATAAATACCCAATGACTTTACCTACTCAAGTACCTACTCAGCAAAAAATTCACACGCTGACGCTATATATAAACACATAGACAGGTAGGTAAATTGTTAAATTAAGTTTATTATCTGTCACTTTCCTATAAATGTTATTGTACGTACAGTCGATGAGGTAATTAGTTTAATATAGGTAAATAAGTCATGTATAAATGTGCATTTAATACCTATATTTATGTTATTACTAGTTGCTACCCGCGACTTTATTCGTACAGTCAACAAAATTATTTCTAAGCTGACATATCTAAAACTATGAGTCACTGCCTACTTTAAACATATATGTATATAGGTCTAAGAGTTTTTGAAATTTCCTGATTAATCAGTATGTGTCAGTGGCGTTTTGTTTTTACACATAGGCATTTATATGTATATGTGTGGTGCTCACAACAGATAGTTAGGTACCCATCAATATCAATTTTATTTAAAATCGCAGGAATCGTAGGTAAATAGTTAAACATAGGTGTTTATAAAGGACACTATATATAATATAATCTACACAAATTATAAAGAGGAAAGATTTTATTTTTTGTTTGTTTGTATGTTTGTATTGAATAGGCTCCGAAACTACTAGACCGATCTGAATAATTCTTTCATCATTAGAATGCTACATTAGCACTGTTTTCCCGTGCGAAGCCGGGGCGAGCTGCTAATGAATAATAAATAAAATCATTACGGTACATAATTCAGGTTAACAAAAAGATTGCATCCCTAATGTAAGTTGTTAAAAAAATATAAAAATCATCAATGTAAGACCAAATTCTAAGTAGGTACGCAATTTCGATTTTGTGGGCTTTCTCGAACGTTTTCTTTGACTCTTCAGTGGTTATCTTGGCCGGCTAGTTTCTATAGAGTTATTTATTTGGTTTTGACTCTAGTAAAACTTGTTAATAATTTAAAAAAAAACTGCTTAAAGAGCCGTAGGACCTGGGTTCGATTCCAACCAGGACAAACATTTATGTGATGTTTGTTCTGTGTCTGCGTATTCTGTATGTATTATAAGTATGTATTTATAAAAAAAAAGTAAATATGTATTATACTAGCGGACGCCTCGCGGTTTCACCCGTGTAGTTCCCGTTCCCGTGGGAATACAGGGATAAAAAGTAGCCTATGTGACCCGGAGATAGTGTAACTTCCCAACGGCGAAAGTATTTTTGAAATCGTTCCAATAGTTTCGGAGTCTATTCAATACACACACACATTTGGCCCCCATAGTACAAGCTTTGCCTAGTTTGGGGCTACATGACGCGGTGTGAAATTTCCTACGATATTTATTGTATTTATTTATATATCTCAACAATTTCGGTCATTTTAAATTTACTAAGTTTAGTATACAAGGATAAATTTACGAATCAACGGAGAAAACACAGCGTTATAAAGGCAGATACAGATAGACAAACAGACAGACATGGCGTAAAGGTTTTTTAGTTTGGTGTGGAACCCTAAAAATGTAATTTATGGCGTGAGTCAAACAATCGACAATTTATTCATAAAACTCATTATAATCTATGCAAACAACGGCTTCAATGAATCTTGTCTGTGGGCATAGGATCCTGTTATTATACCGATACGAGGCATGTAACAATAAGGCGTTAACAATCGCTTACCTAAAAAGTTGGGCTGCACAATAGTGAATAGCATACAATGGCGATTCTGTTACCTGCGACATCAGTATGTGCATAATAGTACGTATGTCGGCAACGCGGCGCGGCGTGGTGGCGCGGTGCAGTGATTCAACGCAACGTGGCGCGTTCGCCCTGCATGACTGTCGCTGCACGTGACTCACCGACCGCCAAACACAGAGCCAATACACCCATGCTCTATAACACGGAGAAAGCAGATAATGACTGACGCTTTAATTTATTACTCGTAATAATTCATTCCTGGAACGCTGTCGAATGATTTGTATCCTCCGATTACGTTACATTGAACCTGAGCAAGTCCCGGACGAGAGATAGCGCCGCTTCCAGAGAACTCGGGAAGCTAGCGCAAATAATAGTGTCAATGTAAACTGTTAACTAGAAATAACGTGGTCTGACAAAACCGGTCGCGGCCAAAGAAGGCAACGGTGCAGGCTTTGAGGCCAAGATCGCAGCGCCGTCACACGGCTGCGCCCGAGCCGCTGTGTCCTACATAGAACGCAATACTCATACAAAACCATACAGCCTCACCATTATCCTCTTAGCTGCTTGTTTCGCTACACAAAATTGCACGTTTATACGCAGTAAACAATCAAATAGAATTTCACGACTCATTGAACTGAGAAGGTTTTGTTACGTCTCATTCTAAACTGAAGTTGGTACTTACTAGGTTAGCGCAGCAATTTAAAATGTTTTTGAAAATAGACCTTTTCTATAGCTATATAAATACACTTCGAGCAATAATATGCATACATAATTATAGGTCAAGCTATTTATCTTTGCCGCTTTTTATTTATTACGAGATATTTTTACGACAAAATATTGGAGAAAGGCCAATTTTCTTATTCACTAAAAAAATCCGAACGTGTTAAAAATTATACCCACTTCGTTATTTCTATCAACTCTCTCGAAAACAATATAGTATAAACATGTATTTTGTACTATTCATTGCAGCTGGTATACCGTCTATATAAAGAAACTTTATATTATAGTATATATGAGCCACTTTCCTTAGGTATATCCGCTTGTACCAAACACGAAAATCTAATTTTCATGGAAAAACGAGTTCCAAGAGATGATAGAAAAGCCATTCGCCTTTAACTTTCTCGTATCTTTTTTGTCCAATATTGATAACATAATCTGATATTATGTCGGTATCGCAGCGATAGCCTCCAATCAACCGACTAGCGACTATCCACATCTTAATCATTAACCTTATCGCGGTTATCAGGGCTTTGCCGACCGAACCCAATAAAACTCGCGGGCGTATCTACAGAACTTTTGATATGGATACTGGAAGGATCTAACAAGTCAATTAAATGTGACTCAGCGTTGCAATGTTGTTAGCCAAGACTGACAGTCACACCCAGCGACTTTGTTGGGAGACCAGGGCAGCTGGCGGATGGATGGAAGCCAAAGGCCGAAGATCAACCCGAGTGGCATGTCTTGAGAGAAGGCTATGCCCAGCAGTGGACTACGATAGGCTGAATAAGAAATAATTCTATTTATTGTTCAAAACTAGCTTATCCAACTAAAATAAGTATAAATAATTTTTATATGTTAATATTATTGTAAAAATAATGCGTATCAGTGTTCAACCTGTAACTCTAGATGTAATGGACATTTCACACAGCGCCATCTAGTCCCAAACTATGCAAAGCTTGTACTATGGAAACCAGACAACTGACGGAATACTTAAATACTGTTTTTTGTAAATACATAGGTACTTAGTGTAATAATACAGTAAGAATTATTATACTAAGTATGGATAGCTAAAATATATTGCCTGGATTTATTCACTTAAAAATACAAATAAAGAAAAAACATGTTTGTTGTGTATTTTTTTTACTGAAAACACTAACAGACTTTTGATTAGAATAGCCGTCTCAATTTTATCCCAATTTGATAACTTTCACTGTTCTTCATTATAGAGAACAATATATATGCTCTACATAAATTAACATGAAGCAACATTCCCGGTAAATCGCCTAGGCGTTATATATTTCAAAGAACTGTTATTAATTTTGAGAAGCTAGATAAACCCCGTTTAAATTTTTAATTACACATAATTTACCTTTAGAGAACCGTAAACATGGTTGCACGGCCTTTCCGCTTGCAGTGTCTAGGTATATAGAAATCTAGATATTTAGAGAACCCCAGCTTTGATTATAGTTACATTCAAAACTGGGTTTGTCTAAAAATACGCATAAAATGTTTATTGCATGCTTTCTTAGTTGCAGCGTATCATTAAAATGTCTGAGTAATATATTAATTTGCATTAAATGGGCGCAAATGTATGATAATTACTACGATCTCTCACAAACTTTCGCATTTATAAATATTAGAAGTCTCATTAGTGAGTGCTTGTTACATATTAGGTATTGTATAGAGTTGTTGGAACACTAGATTCAAGTGAGAATAAAATAGAAATTTAAGCTAAGGAACTATGTAAATATTGGACAACAATTTCACACAGCGCCATCTAGCCCCAAACTAAACAAAGCTTCTACTATAGGATCCACGTAACTGATATAATACCTATCTATCAAATACCTACTTATACATTTTTTTGTAAATACATACGGAACACCCAAACTCAGAATAAACATTTATCTACTTCACACAAATGTTTGTTCAGGCCAGGAATCGAAGCCACGTTCTGCAGCACAGGAAGCAGAAATATCTACCTTTCATGTTTCTGTAAGGTATAAGTTATTGTAATTTCATCGACTATCTGCCGGGTGCCATGCTCGTGAGGTCTCTTCCAGAGCATGGGAACGCGTTCTGCATTCAAATGATTCTACATCCGTCATAGTGCCTGCTAACAATTCACATTTTAGCATCCGGCGGCAGCCGGGTAAAAATCCTGTATGAGATTGTCACATTTCATAGAAGCAATATTTGTACTTCTTTTACACAGAATTTATAGCTTCCCACGAAGACAGTGGAGTTCGTAAGAGCTCTACAACATTTACAAAAAACATATGGCCCTACATTCGAATACTGGTTGACTGACTTTCAACTGATGCTGTTTTATGTCTTTACTGCGACAGTTATAGCGATGGTTCTTATACGACCAGCTTTTACTATAACCTCGACTAATCAACGTAACAGCTGCTCATATAATTTTACTAACCGTGATTGGACTCGTTCCTGATATTCTATCGGGGTCGAGATTAAGAAACCATTAATATGGAGATTTTCACTTCTCATTCGGTTAACCAGAAAATCACCTTACTGTAAACCTCTTAGGAATTTATTGATATTCACAAAGTCAGTTACGATCATATTTGATTTCGTTTAGAACCTACAGACTTTTATTGGGAAATTTTATTATCTAGGCTAGACTAACCGGCTAAGGTTCATAGTAGTCTCCATGAAACTTTAATTACGAGACATGAACGATGGACTTTAGTTTTGACTTTTGACTTCAAATTTCTATTGACCTTTGATTAAATACGATAATGATCATAAACCCGTCTACATATCCAATACATATCTTCTAGTCATCATGACATGATATTTTTCAGTAAAGTTAATAAGTACCTACAGATGTTTTGGCAATTTGAATCTCTGTGTGTGGAAAGTTTTGTTGAATATTTCAAAACTATCGTATCTATCAATAAAATTATGTATGTTATCTATATATATATATATATATATCTCTCTAAAGCAACGGTCGTGACCCGCGGTCCGCAGATATTCTACTTGGGGCCCGTAATTGATTAGTCATAAATATCTAAAATGTTAAGAATTCCAGATAGAAAATATTATAATTATAAATATAAGAATTACATTGGAATGTTTAATAGCATTTTTGTTTATTCGGGTTAATATCACGGGTGAGGTCCGGCTTTACTTTATTTTGTCACCTTGTGGCCCCTGCCTGCTAAAAGGTTGCCGACCGCCGATCTAAGAAGTAAATAGGTAGATACTAATAGACCTTAGTACCTGACTTTACATAACATGTCATGATAGATGAGTCATCATAGGTAGTTCTCGGTAGGTACGTATCTTCGCAAGTATCTGTTGAATTTCAATCGGCAGCGATTGCCCTCGCGTCGGCCTCAACCTTGGGCCCACGTGCCTTCCACTTTAATCAATGGGTATTTATAACCACTGGTACTTGTACTATTCTATGTCAATGATTCAATCTACATGGTGTTCGACTGCCCATGTACACTATTCTGCAGTGCAGTAGTTATTGGTAAACGCCTCAAGCGAAAATCTGATTCAATTTGGCACCCTCTCTATGTGGAGGGTTCGGCTCAGCCCCCTCAGTTTGTCTTGACGCACCCTTCACGTTGGCTCTTCGATAAATCACTTAAAACAGAGTTCGTAAACGAACATAATTCTGGTTTATTCTATTATCAAAAAAATAATAGTTATGACCAAGTATAGTTTTTACTATACTTGGTCATTGGTTCTTCCCGCCATGATCACAATAAATAAATATCTTTAGACATTTCACAAAGCGTCACGTCGTCCCAAACTAAGCAAAGCTTGTACCATTGTAACCAAATGACTGTTAAGTTACTTATATACATACGTTTAAAACACCCAGACACAGAACAAACGTCCATGTTTGTCACATAAATGTTTGTCATGATTGAAAATCGAACCCACGCCCCACTACTCATAAAACAGAGCTATCACCAAATTAGTTAACAGCACAGTTAATTTTTTTTTGTCCAGAATACGTTATTTATCTCTAGTAAAAACACCACCGGACTACTAACTCGACGGTCAAATGACATTGTAAAGCTTGTTTAAAAGCAATGGACGCAACTCCTTCAAGACCGGAAAGAATGACATGAACGAGAGGAGTGGGTGGAAACAGGCTGATTAGATATACAGAGTGCTATCAAACTTTCTGTTTGCAAGTATAAATTAAAAATGTTTAAAACCCCGAACACCAGTAAAATAACACCAAATTTCGACTCGATCAGATCTTTGGACACAATGCACATGTCTATTTATCAACTAGAAAACAACGGTTGAACACATTATCTTAAATCATAGCTAAGAACATTATCAATCAAGTTATTTCAAACAAAATAATAAATCAATATCGGTTAAGCCGTTTAAGAGCTACGATGGCACACTATAAACTTATGACACTGTTTGCTTCAGGGGCTTAAAAGTAAATTCGGCGATGAAATAAGAAGAGTACTTTTACAAAAATCATTTAATATTGTAACCATCTTTTTATAGTAGAGGCAGATATGAATAGGAATTTTAATTCTACATTTTCTGTAATAAAAGAGTAACTAGAACTCCTAAGAGAACTTCGAAACAATAAACGTGAGCAGAACGTCATACCAATCTGCTTGATTGTTCTATAGATGACTGTCATTTTTGACTATTTTAAGGATCTAAAAAAATACATTTTACTCAATCAATTTCGTATCGTACCATATTATGGAATTCTCAAATTATTCAATAAAATAAATGAATATTTTTGTGAAGTAGGTACTAAACAAGGTGTACTCTAATTTCGTTCAGATCAACTGCTGCTATTTGATTTCGGATTTCGTCATTAAATATGTAGTACATACGTACTACATATATACATAGTATATTATATTATATGATATATATAATGTCACTGGTACTAGTCAATATCCCATGGTATGAAGTAATTCTGTGGAGCGCATGCGCACCACGTAGGTACCTACCTACTAAACTGTGCTATAGAACGCTAAACTAAATAAATCATTGGCCTTCTTGAGAAATCTTCTCAAGGAAATTGTGGGTAACAAAGCCCTTTATGGCTGTACAATTTGCATATTTAAGTAGATGTTTATCTTTTAAGACTTGACACACCGACGCCTTTAGAAATATTGTTACTGTATATGAGAAGGCGCACTGAATTTAGGTCGTTGTTATAAATAGCGAACCTTTCTGTTTCAATAAACACACTTGGAAAATACTATTCATTCTGCATAGGTTGAACGTTGATTTATTATTCATATGCCCTATTCATACACACATTAACAACAAATACCGAAATGTACATAGACGTGTTCCTATCATGTTTGCCACAGCATTAGCGAATAAAAATAAAAGTCGATTAACACGACCGACCCGACAAGGCGTGAGTTTATTTACACGTTGCGAAGCGCAGACAAACTTCTGGGCCCTTCTGGGTATTTATAAATCTAAGCCGAGTGTTCTTCGTGCATATTTTTGTTTTTGTCATTCTCTCATCGCTTATTGTGATTCTAGTGTCAATATTTATTTAGTCTCTTAAAGAGATCTTGTAACTTTTTTTAGAATCAAGTACCAATAAGCTATCAACTCTAAAGTCTAAAAACGTATTAAAAATAAACCACCGCATAGAAAGCCAAAATATTCAAATTAGTTTCACAAAATAAAGTTCATTATTACAAAAAAAACTTTACAACTCAGTGATACTCGCACAGTGAAGACGATTCTAACAAGATATCATTAATCAAAATCGGTTTAGTAATTACAAGGAAACTTAGAGACGGACAAGAGGACAAGTCAAAGAACTCTCCTTTTTTGGCTTCGCCACAGTCAGGTAAAATACGGTGAAATTTCTCTAGTAAGTAGCGCGGATTTTAAAAATTACCCATTGATTTGATTTGAGGTCGGTAAATACTTGCATAAGTATCTATAATCTTATATACATTATATATGAATGTAGATACTTATGCAAGTATTTATACAACTACCAACAGGTTTTATGATTAATTATCTAACTAAGATTTAATTTAACCAAGGTGCATCTTATTATCAAGGTGAAATCTAAGTGCATAGAAAGCTAGATGTAAATATTTTTAATTTTCTAACCACGAGTCAATAATGATTGTCAATACATGTGAGGCACGAGTATAGCAAGCACGATCCACGACCTTTCCAGTCGAGTAACCTAAAAGCTTCATAAACCTTTTTATGGATATGACTTTGTCGACAGCCATAGGCACCATATGGCATTACATACGGTCGCGCAGGTAAGTCGCTCAGTCAACTGAAAACGTTAAAAATAAGCCGTATATAGGTTACCTCGCTTCGGTGCACGTCCCTATTAATAGACGAAAATGTCAAGCTTTAGCCACATCAGCTCCAATATAATCTATGCCTAACAATATTATACGATTCTTTAATTCATTAGGCGAAAGCGTTCTAATTTGTTTTTTGCACGATTTCTCTAAGAATGTCAACTTCGAGGTCAAAGTAGAAAATTGAAGTTGTTATATTTTGTGTATCCTTTTACGGGTGTCGTGCGTGACATTACAAAGCTTAACCTTAGCGGTATCCTTTCGTATCACACGGTCGAGTTCAGCCTCGCTGTAATCCTATATGGCAAGACGCCACGCTCGACTTATGGCGTGATTACTTCTTTGTGACAACTGCCAACATTGGATTTATCTTTATTTGACATTAAGTAGTATGTATTTTGTAAACTACATTCTAGAATGGTCGATAGTGATACAGCATAACTTCAAAGTAATTTCCAGGTTAATAGCTGATTAGGTACTAAAAACTGGAAAATGATTATCTATGTTTGAAAATGCTTTGTTTCAGTCTTTATACACTACTTCGTGTAAGCGGCGCGAGAGTAGTTATAAATAATAATATTTTTTGTAAACAACTTTAGTTTTGTTTATTAAAAATTGAGATAACATATCTATGGAAACATGTATATATGTATACATATACAAAGATCAGCATAGTTCATAACACCTATGAATCATCATAATTAGTCACTTAGCATTTAAAAACAAATTCATGCAAACACATTCATTAGACATGTACAATTAAAATATTATGATGAATATATTTGAATATTTTTATGCAAACATTTGTAATTGAAATAAATAAGTAAAGGGATTTGCTAAGAGCACATTTTAGACGTATTTATCATTCAGGTAGCCGTACCGACCTCATGTTTTATCTACATACGCAAAGACAATAAGAATAACTTAAGGCATAGTTTATTTTTTATTAGTCTAACCGCCCACGGCTACCATTGTTGATATAATTACTTCACATTGATGTATCTACGTGTAATTCATATTTTTAACTCGTCTCCAGTTGAGCCGCAGATATCACGCAAGTGTCCGACCGTCACCCACATACCACATACCTGGTCTACACCTGTGCACACAGATGCCTTACGTATTTCACCTTCCAGCTGAAGAAAATTTACGAAAACTTTATTTAAATGTAATAGGGTTCAGAGTATCGCTGGAACGAACTTTTATTGTGGACTGTACAGTGTATTATGTCGTGTTCTTCCAGCGATGGTGAAGTATCCTGAGCTGGTTTTATCTAGGAACGATTTATTTTCTTAGTTCTCAGCTAGACAGTGTGCATGCGAAATGCTTGCTTGATAAGTCTAGTTGTATAAACTCGATCTTGCGTAGCTGCGAGCGCGTGCGACCCTATTTGAAGAGTTCCTTAACTTTTTACAGACATGTCAACTAAGAAGAATGGCTTAATCAATACATTCATCATACCAATTCAAAATCAATTTTGAAATTCTAAATATTTAAATATTATGGAGGCAGATCCTCGGGAATAGTCCAAAATATAGTATTTCCTTGTAGTAGGTATATGAAAATAGCTGAACATGTCTCTAGGTCTGTTTTTTTGCTTACTTCTTCTAAACCACGCAATGGATTTAGAAAAACCTTAAACCCATTCCTAAAAATTATCTAAATTCTATTGAAAACTGGAATTTAGATAATTTTTAGGAAAGGTTTGAATACACAATTCATCGTAATTAAACTATTGTTAAAATAGAGAAATAAGATGTTTTGTAATAAATTTCATGCGAAGCCGGGACTGACCGTCAGTTATTGTATTTATGATATACGCCCCGGCCACTCTATATGTTTGCCTGTTATTTTTGTAGCTGGCAAAATCATTTTGTAAAAAAATGTAGTAAAAATAAAAAACTCTTTTCGTGGGACTTATTGAGAATTTCTTCTATTTCGTCAAGTTTGGTAAGGATCTGTGTGGTGAGGGTGACACACTTTTTCTATTTTTACGATGTAACACGTTAACGACATTAGTATTTATTGTTTGCTGTTATAACTTGATTCTAAATTTTTTTGTGAAAGTCGCCACTAACCACAATGTAAATTTTCTAAATTTCATTTCGACGACCTGGTCGAAGGATTCTTCCGATTTATTAAATTTTGCATCGCTACCACCTAACCTCGACAGCATCTGCCTGAATAATGCAAACTTACTTCATAATTGTATAGGCATTTAATTTCATATTATTATGGCGAGGGCAATTCATGTGATATACTTGATATGAAATTGCGGTAAATTCCTATATTTAACGGTCGTGTTATTAGTATATTTATTGCCAACTAAAATTAATACCTACGACCTAAGCTGTTTATTTGCAGCGTGTCAGTGCCCGAGTGGTGGAATTGAAATTAAATTCATATTATTAACAGTGTAAAGATGGCTCACGTGTATCATAACCATGGTACTGTTTTTGAACAGGACATTGCGTGGAAATATAACTTTTACAACACTTCATTTTGAATTAAATAAGCGCATTTATAGATAGATATTAATTTCTTTAGTTTGTTTTTAATCTAAAGTAACAATAAAGGTACAAATAAATATACATACTGGGGCATTTCATACAGCGCCATCTAGCCCCAAACTAAATATATCTTATGCTTGAACCATCAGTTATCATAGAATACTTGTTTATAAATACTTTTTTTTGTAAATACATACATAACACAGAACAAACATTTATGCTCCTCACACAAATGTTTATGCTGAGTGGGAATCGAACCCACGCCCTACAGCTTTTCAAGTAGATACGCGACCAAATGAGTTAACTAGTCTAAGCCAGTTGTAATAATTTAGTCCGCGTTTCCTGGTTTAAAAGTAGCCTATGTGCCAATCCAGCAAATTAATATAAGTAGTTAAATTTAATACAAATCATATAAAACGTTAAAGCGTAAAAGAGTTAAACATACGCAAACGTGATGTTTTTAATATATTAGTGAGATGAGAATTGCTCCCAGAATTGTTATCTGTTCAGGTATTATCTTTTTTATAAAATCACGTGTGACATACGTGTATGTGCGCAAATTCTTTTGAAACTTTACTTGTTAAATCGTTTATTCGAATCGAAAGTATGGTCACTTCAGTCATGTGTTAAATCTATGGCGCGACGGTTGGTTGCGATTTGAGGCGAAGTCAACGTCTTTTCCAAGGTCACTCCGGCCGTATTTTGCGTCAAATACTGTCTTATACTTGCCGATGCAAGGCATTTATAACGACTTTATCCTGTCTCTAAGACTTGATCCGCTAGTCTGGATGAGTGCGGATTAACTCAGTCATTAGGAGTCCATTTATAATGCTCTTTAGCCCAATACCGTTCCTATAGGTAGTTAGTAAGTATTATTGTCTCGATGGTATTGTCTTCCTACGAACAGTGATATTGAACTGTTTGGAAATGAAGTTCATGTATTTAATGGCCTGGCTCATTAGTGCCTACTGTAGGCTAGATAAAACATACCACTGCCATGTTGTTTTACCATTCCGATGGCGTTACATCATTCTATAAACATAGGACTGCCAACCATCTGTCGGTATATTATTTACGATATTCACTAACGAACACATAAATACGTGGTTACAAGGATAAATATTATATTAGTCAAGTTAGAATAGGCTGGAAACGATCTACAAAACGGTATATATACTATATACCGTTTTGTATATATAGCATGATATGACCATAATTATGGCTGTTTCAAAGATTGTTTCAGGCGAGCTAATCACAAACACGATACTAGTTAGTTTTTGTTTGTCTTACAAAATTAATCTTGTTACTGAGCTTCTTTGTCGAAATCATGCTCAACCTGAGCTTTTAATTAGTGACTTTTTTTCATTGGTTCACAAACTAGGTATTTGACCACAGCTCACCTAGTGTTAAATGAAGGTGTGGTCGAAGATGGTAAAGCACACCTAGCCTGGAATGGAACTGGCTCTCAAGTGAGGCTGCCGGAACACACCGTTAGATTCCTGGCGGCAGATTTTCAACTTGAGGATGGTAGCTAGCCAGCCGAGTACTAGAAAGTACCCTACCACCATGCTATGGTTTCCTCACGATGTTTTCCTTCACCGGCAGCTACCCACGCCCTTCGGCATGCGAACCGACCGCGCTAACCACTGGGCTATCATCGTTTATAAGTTACCAGCCGCATCCAACTGTTCCATCACCTACTGGAATTATTCTAGACTAAAAACAGAATTTAGTCTAAATCATTAATTTAAAATCTTAGTAGTGTCGTAGTGGCAAAACATAAGATTGGCGGTTGTGGCTTGTAACATTGTAGTTAAAGCAATGTAAATTCGCGAGCAGTGTGCTCGGGTGAATGATCGCTATGGAACCGGTCAGACGGGCGACGACGGCGGACGAGGCAAAAAGGATCCTCCAGGGAATGTGCCGCACCGGCCCGCGCGAGACACGCAGCGGCACGCTCGCGCCACGCCCGTCCACGCTCCCTATCAGCCTATCACACAGTTTCACAGTTTCCGGCTTGGATTCCATGTAACTAGTTGACTCGCGTCACACTTATCTCTCTCAGATAGGTTTGCTCGACGGGATATGTATGTACTTACTAGATAGCACAATTACTATTAAATTTCATTTCGGAATCATAAACGAACTATGCTTCGAGCATTCATTTATATTTTATTTTATTTCATTTCATTTGTATCGATCAGGGAACACCCACCCACTCGGGTAATGTAGTCCACGCTTTAGCCGTTCGAACAATAAAAGTGTAATCAAATCGTTCGTTTACCTCAAACCTACGTGGAAATATTTATACCTTCTAGCCTAGGTACGTAATATTCGATAATAAAGCGATTACGAATGTACCTGTCTGTTGCGAGAAGTTGACAAAATAATTCCTACTGAGGTGATGTCGACGCGATATCAAACCCTTCCATATCAGTTTGCTAACAAATTGTAATGTCACTATCGCAATTACATCATTTTACCTCTAATTTTATCGGCGTAATTCATTTCTGCTTAACATATGATTATTTGGTTTACTATAATTAACAATATATCTTTAACACATTTTGTCGTATGTACCTACCTACTTAACTTTTATTTGGATTTACTTTTCTTGTAAAAGTGCCTATAATTTTTTCATTATTTATAATTATCGAGGTTATTTATGGGTACGAAACTCTAGAAGCAACATTGAAACGGAAACTTTCTAAAATGTATGAACGCTAGCCTATTTTCGAATAAAGCAAAAAATGTTGAATTTCGTAGTTTTTAAACGAACTTATATAAACCTGTCCGCCGCCGCGCCGCTCATGGCCGCTATACAACTTAATTATAATATTGTTCCTGTCCCACCTCAGTGGGCCGATAATGATGCCTGGACACGCTCTTGACAACCAATACACCGGTTTCAACATTTTTAATCTGCTGTACCTAAATAAAAGACAGAAATGTAAATACTAACCACTTACTAGTTTGCTTTTCGTTTGTCGCAGGGAACAACGGGAAGGAGAAAGAAAACTCCCGAAGCAAGGAAGCCACGTCACCAGCAGCCCGCTCCGCCAACGGTTAGTAATTGAGCATCTCATCCAACGAAATCATGTTATTTAAATAAAAATACATTTATATATCGGATCTCTTCACAGATTTATACGTGTGCGTCTGTAAGTTTTCAGAAACACACACCATCGAATGAGTTGAGAATAGAAAGGAAGTAGACCAACTAGTACTATTTCTATGAGAAAACCCCATCATTTTTCGAATTGAATTGACAGATTGTTTATTATTTACGACAAAGTTAGTACCTATAATAATCGCGTTTTAAGTCTTGATTGGGTGCTTAATATTGGTGTGTTCAATCGGGAAGAGGGTGCTCCAGCTGCGGTGCGAGGGTGCTGGCTAAAGAGGGGAACGACGGGGCTGCGGGTAGTGCGCAGCCGCGGCTCCCGCGCCCTCCTCGCCG
This sequence comes from Biston betularia, assembly GCA_905404145.2. Taxonomy (NCBI): domain Eukaryota; kingdom Metazoa; phylum Arthropoda; class Insecta; order Lepidoptera; family Geometridae; genus Biston; species Biston betularia. The sequence goes on from FR989863.1 coordinate 6,014,526, forward strand.
CCTACTCCCCGCTTTGCAGGGGCGACAACTACCCCATCCTACCGCATTTTTGCGGAAATTGGAATCGTCCCTAAATTATTTGGCCATAATATTCTCGAATACGTACACGTTTCGGCAACATTACTAACACCGACAACGACTTCAGTAAAAGGCCGTTATTGCCCTAAACACCGTGAAATGAAGACGAATTGGCTTAATGTTATTGCACAGTTTTGTGAAGATTAAACATAGCTCTCGTCGGCTATTCGAGAAAATATAAATCAAATTGCATATATACGTACCTACCTACTACTAGAATACACCTACAATACCTACTACATAGAATGAGAAATCTTTAAATGTTTGTTTAAGAAACACGAACCAAAGACTTATAATACAATTAATTAGTATGTCGGTTAGGTTAGGTAAGTAGTATGTGTAATGAAATTGCCTAAATTATAGTATCGTCAAAAACGACGTTTCTATTTTCCTTACTTTTGAAAGTGAAAATTGTCGAAAACTAAAGTGTTCGTGCGTATAAATTGTTTTACCACCTAGGAGTATATCTCCAAACAAAGACATTTGAAACAGCTGATATGATACTTAATAGTATGTTGAAATACAATGTCACCATGTCGCCTATACGTGACATATCAATGGAGCGGTCTTAGATAATGATACGTCCGTTTGTGTGAGGCTGCCTCCTCGACTTGTATCTGGTTTTCAAACACAATTGTAATAATATGTATGTAAGTCTATAGTTATTCTTGTTTGACTACCTAGCGCATGGTAAATAACAAGGATCAATTAATTACCTGCTTTTAAACTACATCCGGCCTTCTTTTACTACAAAACTATCTAGTATTTTTGTAAGAAAATGCACTTCGGAATATTTGGAAACAAACTTGTAGAGTTATACAGAACTGTAAAACTAAGCCGAAATGGGTTTTTATTATGGTTTTATGTATTATTTCTTTGATTATCATTGACAACTTTTACTACGAGATACTAGATATTACTATTTCTATACATTTCGTTAAATATTTTTACGGATTTTTTCTTCACAGTCCAGGTTTTACCTCATAGTTCAAACCATACCAGGGTTCAGTTTTTGAGTTTTTTATTATTCGACAGCATTGTGGTTGTATATTTTTGTGCGTATAGTCACGTAGAGGTATAAAAATCGAGCCCATATGTAGATCCAATGCAGTTGCAATGGTACAAAAATGTATTAAAAGACAATGTACTAACCTACCGAATTGTTCCAATTGTTCAATACCGAACAAAAGAATTTGGATGCCAAAGAAAACAACTTTATAATTTACTGCTTATCTTGACTTGGCTCAAGACGATGACGTAAAGCCACCTTTCTATTTCTAAGTGAACGACTAGTTAATTGCTCAGCTTCTTCATGTCCATTACGATTGTTGATGCTAGGGTGAGCCAAGTGTCGTGGTATTTCTTAATTGATGTTTAAACTTGCTTTTACCAACGGCTCGTGTAACATCGACCCTTTTGTTGGTTGTGAAAACTTTACGCATAGATTTGTTACGAAACCTTTAGCGAAATTTATTGTAATGCTTCATCATCATTTACCTATCCCACTATCCTATCCTCTCTTATGCCCACTTTTAGACATAGGTCTTTTTCAAGACTCGCCACTCAGTCCGATCTTCGGCGTTTCGCTTTCAGCCACTGCAAGCTGTTTTACGTACATATAACGTTCAGTTTAAGGGCGTCCTACACTACGTTTGCAATTGTAATGTCTATTGTAGAATTTTCGTGAAGCTCCTGAACAGTATACCTAATGGAAATAAGTATATGCTTGTTTACCTTCTAATGGAGCATGCAAGTGAAAACTGCAAACAGTTTCAGTTTCAAAACTACTTCATATCAAGTGACGTTATCCAGAGGCGCTGATAAGAGCTGTACTAATCAATCTTAGCATAAAAACGCCTGCATACTAGTATTAATAGGTTTTCCTTAAAACCGCTATCCAATTTCACGTTTATTCATAGCTGCCAGCTGGTAAACAACACGCTGTTTGCACAATTTGGAACTGTTCCAGTATTCATCACTAGGTACCGTATCTGCAAATAGGTAGTTTTTCCAGAAAATATTGAATTCCAGCTTGGTTTAGTAGTCCCGAAGTAAAAATAGATAAGCTACTAAGTAGGTACTGCTTTGGGTTGTGTTGCAAACATATACCTACATGCAACTACCTACTACTTGCTTAGTCATTTGTCAACGGCGCGGCGAGTAAGTTTTTAATCGTGGGCAAAACGCTTAAATCATTAAATGCGATCAAAAAATAAAGTATGTAGTATGTCATAACTTTTTTTAAAATATAACCGGCTTCTGCTAGCTTAGAATCACCCGTTGGAATAGAATTGTGCCCAATAGGAATAAAACCGATGAACTAGAGTTTTCTGATAATGTTTAGGTTACAAAATGAAAATTATGCATGGTCCTTAAAGGCAGACAACGCCCACCGCTTGTTTACCACTTTTTACCAAAAAAATGTACTATAATATGAAGGATAAAGATAATGCTATTTAAAAAAATGCCATAATTAGGCATTCTATTATCACGTGCACGTGACCATGAACTACCAAGCAGTATTACGTCACACCGTGCGAAATACCATTGCTGTTGTTGACATTTTCCTAGACAGATAAAATGGTTTTAGACGCCGTGTCGTCATTCAAATGCCATAACAATTTTTTTAACGGTAAATTTTAACTAGGTTTTGAAACCGCAAAATACATAATTTAAATTCGTGAATGTTTAAATAGAACACATCTTTAACCTTAACTAAATATCATGGTAGTATTATTAACCAGTTTTTCAAATTAAGTCTAGTGGACTTGTATAAAATATTGATGATCCAATTACATTTTTTAATATAGCCTACAGCCCTACACCAAGAACACGCCAACTGGCTAACGGCTGTGAAGCGAATTAGTACACATAAACTATCTAAAACAAAAGAAACCATTGTCCGATAGTAAGTTGAAAATTAATTACCGTGATGATATATTTGACAAATAAAAATGCTTTCATATTAAAAATTAAAAAATACCCGCATGAAATCAGAATGTTATTATGTTCGTTTATTTACCATGTTAAAACATCCATATTAGTTAGGCAAATGATGCTTTATTGTAAGAACATAATCAATTTGAGCTAAGCACGGTTGATGACCTCCTCGCTTGGCATAATAGGTTGGTTGGTAGTAACCTACCAGTTTTATATATGTACAATTAATAATTCATACAGTAATGGCGGGCCGCGAACACATTTGGCGAGACTTTTTTCGCACTTGTTACCTACTCGATGGATCATTCAACCCATAATTTAACGGATGTCTGAAGTCAATAGAGACCCATTTGATTTTAAGATTGTTATCTTAAAAGATTATAACAAAACTCTCGATAGATATGTAAAAAAAATGTAGAGCGAACACTATATCCAGTTAGATGACCAACCAAGGCACTAAGTTATAGCTAATAAACCATTATATTATACAAATTTATTTATTGGTTCTCATTGAAATTGAGTATAATCTTTAGTAGGTATGCCTACTCAGTGCTATATATAAACTATTATTTTCATAATCTATATAATTTGTACCTTCCACACCAAGATAAAATAAATACTATATTATAAAAACTAGTAAAATAATCCGCCCCTGACCGTTCTCGGTGCAAAGGTGCCCATCACACTCGTCGCATTTCTCACGCTGAATGCAATGGCCAACCTCTGCACCAAGATATCAAATTATTCAAAAATACTCGTAATTTGTACCTGAATATCAGCCGCGCCTACCTGATTTAGGCAAATAGCAATATGGCCTTTCTTTCTGTGTTCAGCTATATATATGATTTTAAAATGAAAACTAAGAATTGTAGTCGAAGAATACTCTCATTATAGAATGAAACTATATCGCAGAATTTCTTATCAGCCCAAAAAGATGTACTAGTCGATAAGTTTCAAAAATATTTATTTAGATGATTGCTTACGCAAGCATGTTTCTGTTCGCATATCATCGCATTGTGTTTGCGTCGTGTATTCCATCCTAACTGCGTGCGGCTTCTCAGATAATTTATCTATTGATCTCCTGATATCAGAAACGTTTTATCCTATTGTTCAATTGTCGTTTCTATAGTACTTGTAAGAATACGCATAATGTTAACTCATAGTTTTTATAATCTCTAAGCTAACCTATTCGTGACATATAAAACTGTAAATGTAATCTATCCTTGAAAAGTAGTCTACTAAAATTATTAGATTGCCTATAAATTTTAACCTTTACCATGAAGTAAGAAGGAAATGCGATATTGGACACGAATGCTCAAAATACATCGCAACACAACCAGTTGACAAAGTGTGCCAGCATCGCGCCCGGTCCACCCGTCGAACGAGCCCGTTACTCCGAGAAAGTAGACGTCTGCCTCCGAGGCGCACGCGCATCCTAATCCGATCTCCACATCTGACGTCAAACGTAACACATATCTAATCATCATTCACAAATATGATTTCACCTTAAAATCCAATTAATTTTACATTTTGCACAAACGGTAAATATTGTTACCGAGCGCCTTCGTTCCCCTCTCGTTGCTAATTAGTGCATTCAAGTTAAAATTGGTCTTGGTTCAGGCGTCTGCGCCGATGAATCAGAGAACGTAGATATTGTTTGATAACACTGAAATTATGTTTATAAACTGGAAGCTATTAATAATGTAAATAATAGCGCGACAATAGCGGGACACGTACTGGCGATAAAAGGTCAAACAGGAGTTTATCACTGCGTGCGGCTCATTGACCTCGCCGAGAGTTGCGCGCTACGGTCATTTACCGGAATTAAATGGGAATGAGATTATGCGAAACAAATACAATGGTATAATGTAAGTCGATACGTCTAGAATAGAAGTAACGCATTGCCGTCTAGAGGTAGTTATAGCCGACGTGGTGGCGCCGCGGCTGGCGCTGACCGCAGCTTCTGTAGCCAGGCGAACTCCTATTACAATAGCTGTTTTCATTTTACGCGTCACTAATTAGGTATATCATAAATCATAACCATTGGAGGAGTTTAAATACGAGTATAACAAAAGGAAAATTGATCATGGCCTCATTGTTACGTCGAACAAAACAAATTAATCAAGAGAGGAAACTTACCTTTGAGGTACCGCTCTGAAGTAAGTAATATCCGAACCTAACTATGTGTAACGAAATTAGTGAATCTTTGTTATGTGACATTCTCGATAAAGATAATCTTAGTGTAGGTACGAGTATGTCGGGCAAACCATTTGAACGCTACGATAATGCTTCATTCGTGGTTTACATCAACTTAATGTATTAATTTCATAGATGTAAGTAAAATTTATATCAATGATTAATGTGTTGCAAATGCAAAACCTTAAGGACCAGAGTAAATTTTCACACAGTGAAGCGTTTCGGTAGTCGAAGTGAGATGTGTCTTTCTCTGACTGGGAGCGGGAAGCTGCGATCAATACAGGGCCGGTGTGGGCACGCCGCCGCGCGGCGTCGCGTCGCGTTGCGCGCCTCTGCGAAAGCGAGCGCACCGCTCCGACCTCGCTGCCCTTCACCAAGTGTCGACGACCCCAGAACCCCGCAACGCCCCAAACCCCCTTTTCGCAACACCCCTTCTCACATCTCGAACGCACATCTTCATGACCCGATTATTGTTAAAATCCCCATTGTCACCTAGCGATTTCGACTGGCTTATATGAATCACGCACTGACTAACAAATCTCGAGAATTTTATTCGTAAAGTTCTGATTCAGAACTTCAAAAACTGCCTGTTAACGCGTTTCCTTATGACATTCGTCATAAATACAGTCATTTCCAAATAAACGAATCGTTTCTTTGCTAGTCGAAACGCGTTGCCTGGAACCGATGCCGTAGTTAGAACTTCCGCAGCTATCTAGATGGCATACTTAGCCGACACATCCGGCGGCTGGCGGAGTAACGTAGGCATATTCGAAAAAACCCGATCGATACGCTGTTCGTTAATATTCCGTAAGCGACAGTTGCCGCGCCGAAGGACCCGAAAAGGCCGAAAATCCGGTGTAGAATCACATTTATAACAATCATGTCTATAGGTATGTGTAGACCAATGGCAACGTAACAATAAAAAGCAAATGCGATTTAATTGGACAAGATCGGCACAGAGCAGGGATGAGTGACGTACGAGAAGAGGCCTTTGCTGGCCAGTGATTACAGGTTAAAGATGATCTATATATAGATTTATATCATCAAGGATTTCAGTGATATAAAATCATCAACTTCAATCAACTATATGATACTGAGATAGTATATAAAATTCTGATCTATAATAAGATTATAAAAGTAGTGCAAGTGTCCTTACTTACCTATTTATTAATTTAATACTTACAAGAATTGAAATAACATTGCATTGAAGATTAGATATCAGCCATAAAATATGCCCGCCGCCAAATCTTTGCGGGGAGCATAGCCAATGAACTTGAGTAGGCAGACCTCCACTGCGCCAGTTTTATTTACAGCCGATATAGCTTCGCTATCATTAGACATTAAAGCCGCAGGAGACATACCTACGCTTCTGTGGTAATGATTACTTCAAACTTTACTAATGATTGCAACAAAATTAAATAAGTATTTAGAATCAATGATACTCCTAAAACATGTGGGTTTATTTATGTGCTCCTTTAACATAGGGTTTCGTAGTAATACCACATTTGTAGCGATGATAGCTGTAGTTAGCGCGGTAGGTTCGCATGAAGCGTGAGGAAACTATAGCATGGTGGTAGAGTACTTTCTAGTACTCGGCTGGCTAGCTACCACCCTCAAGTTGAAAATCTGCCGCCAAGCATCTAAGTGTGTGTTCCAGCAGCCTCACTTGAGAACCAGTTTCATTCCAGGCTAGGTGTGCTTTACCATCTTCGACCACACCTTCACTTAACATCAGGTGAGCTGTGGTCAAACACCTAGCCTATCAACCATTATAAAAAAAAAAAATATGTATATTGAACAATTATTCTGTAAGCACCACCTATTACTCTCGATGGTATTTTTTCCCTTGCATGTGAAACAGTAAAGCGCAGACAAAAAAAATCCGATTTTTCGAAACAAGTTTTTTATTTAGAAACTTAAAAAAAAATCCGATCGATTTTACTAGATTTCCTTGACCACCCTTGAACTTACTAGAAATTGGTGCACTATACCTACCTATAGTTAGGCAACAGGAAGCAATAAAACGTAAATCAGTATTACGACTTACGACTAAGAGCAACAAAATTCCTCATTCTTTCCGTTATAATCCGTGGTGACATACCTTCTAGGTAGGTGTTGTTTATTGAGTGTCTAAAATACTCTTGTATTCTATAGTTTAGTGTATTCCCTACGATTAAATACAAATGTACAAATAATCCTAAATTTTCCGCTGACGGCCGGCATCGGATGTCGGGAGCGCGTTCGTGTTCTCGATTCAAGACTATTTTCGGCAGCGTGCATGGCATTTGGACCGCGCGCTGGAAACTACCTACTTACCTACCCGGTTATTTTCAGATGCCCTACTAACGATGTTCTCTTACTTCATCAGCTAACTATGCACTCGTTATAGATCACTCTAGTACGATCGTATATTCTAGGAAAGTCTAGGACGTAGTGATGTTTGTACTTACTTGTATTATAACGTCATATTTGTAATTTTCTATATATTTTTCTTAGCCAAGTATGAAAAGACATCCGTTAACCTGTTTCGCATTTCTGTTTGTCTTGAAGAGATTGCTTCCAGCGATAAGACCGCCAGCTGTAGCACTAACTGGCTTTTTGGTTTTCTGTAGATACATTTTCATTTCTGGTGTGCTCAATAAAGAATTTATAAGTATATATCTAAAAAAGACCATAAACAACAGTAATGATGTTAAAACAGAATTATTGGATTCTAAAAGAGATTGTTTACGGTCTCATGCGTTTTAAATTAATTCATGTCTCTATCCAGAGCGTCTAGTAAAAAATGCAATGCAACTAATTAGGTTTAGCTGAACACTCAAGTTAGCGGACTTAGTTTTTAATCGCGGTATGGCGCTCGGTTGAAGTAACTGTACCATTGCACATAAAAAAATGCAGTCAATCAGACTATCTTGGGCTCAGAGAAAATAAGCATTTCGTAAAACATTTTATTTTGTCTAAAATTACATATCTGAGTTTTTTTTTACTCATTTGACAAACGTGTTTAACCCTAGATCACTAACCATACGCCAAAATTACGAAGCGCACCTTGCGCTATCCGTGTATAGACAGGTTCCCGAACCCCGCCGTCCCTCCCGCTCCTAGTACCTTCCTAATTGATGTAATTAGTGACCTGCAGCTACTCTTTTCGGTTGCACGCTAATAAGATAAGAAGATATTGCGAAACCGTCGTAAAAATTACGAAAGGTTAGTAACTAAGCAACTTTTTTTTTAAGTTGTGATTTTTTTTAATCGGCATTTATTTTTGAAAATCATTATGAAAACATATAATATTTACTATGTTTATAGACGTAGTAATTACTGTACTTTATTATTACATCAACAGATCTCAATGTTATTTGAAGGTTTTTCAAAATTTATTGTTTTTACATTTCCATTCTTGTTGGATTTTGATTTTTTTCATTTTAGAGGTTTACTTCCGTTCCTTTCGCAGCTGAATTGTTACAATCGCCGTTTAAGCTCACTATAGTAGGTACATTTCGAAGCAATAAGCGAGAGATTCCCAAAGAAATGACGATTACCAGATACAGACCTATAGGTACGTCGATGATCGGTTAAATGAAACGTCAATAACGAAATTACTTTGGTCTCTTATTAACCGAAGTCAAAAAAGGTTATTTACCTTCTTTCTACTACTCATAATCAACCGACTATTAATGCAGCTTCAAATAAATCTGAAATAATTGAATTCTATAACTGTACAAAAGGCGCGGTTGATACTGTGGATCAGATGTGCTCGATCAATGAGTACCAGCCGTAAGACCAACCGATGGCCACAATACTTATTCTACGACATCTTAAACCTATCTATAATAAATGCGTGTGTCATCTACGTTTATAATGCTATTCGAAATGAAAAAAAAAACAATAAAAAGGAGATCATTTGTATTAGAAATGGCAGACGAGCTAATGAAGCCGTGGTTACAAGAAAGATATCAGACCGTAACTTTGCCACGAAATTTGAAACAAACTATTGCGGAGATCTTAAAACTTGATATTGCTCAGCCAGGATCAAGTCAAGATCTTCCCAAAAAACGCAAAACATGCACCGATTGCCCCGTTAAAAAAAGTCGGATGACCACGAACGTCTGCAACGGCTGCAAAAAGGCGATTTGCAGGGAGCACATTATTCCAATCTGTAATTAATGTTCAAACTACTATAATTTAAAACAACTTATTTTGTTTGATTAAGAAATATATAAGACTGCTAATTATATTTGTACTTTGTTAAAAATAAAACTGATTTAAAAAATAATGGAGTTTTTGTCCGTCGTAAAATTTACGAATGGTTAGTAATTACGTAACACGGAAATATGGTTAGTGATCTAGGGTTAACCAATAATGTACGCTTGCCTGATAGCAAGGGCCTCGCTTGTTAAACTTCACGACATCAAAACCGCGGCGTAATAAATCACTGCATCTAACTCGTACGATACCTACTCTGTGATTTCACTATGTAGATTGTTTGTCATCCTAAATTTTAAGAAAAAAAAACAACTTTGTATAATTTTGTTCCCTATTCATTTCATACGGGATAAAACTCGAGATCTGGAGTTAGATGATGTTCCGGGGCCCGGAGAGGCGCGGGGCGCCGCTGCCACGCTATCGACCGGCCCTACACCCCGCTGCGAACCAACTCCGCCGTCGCGTACACTTGACATTCGCGCTTCTCACCCCCCGCAGATAGTTCACGACCCCACGCGTATCACGATAGTACCTTTCACATTTTTAGCCTCTACTATCCTGGTACACTAATACTGCTAAATTTTTAGTTAACATTATGATGTATTTATTTTGCATTAAACACTATAATAAATTTAAGAAAGCAATTTCGGAATTGCGCCACCCTAAAATTCTTGTATCCACTAAAAATATCTTGAGTAAAAGTGCTGTTTAGATTAGCAGAGGTCTATATCGTTATTAATTTATTTGACAATGATCTCATTTGTTCGCAGGAGAGGACCACCCAGGACAGAAACAGCGCAAAGGATTCTTCAGAAGCCTGTGGAAAAAATCCCGACATTACTCTTTAGAACACCCTTGAAAAGGCGATGAATACGTCATACTCGGCCTTTTAATCACTGTCTACTGTCCAGTCACACTCGTTGCATATTTCAACTTTCTGTGACGAATGAATTCACTGACGAACCCCGATTTACTCTACGTTTCGAGTAAGCAGAAACGCAGTATTGATTCGCACAACTTTACACGCGAAAAGTATTTGATAGCAATATTTACGGCATTGTATTCGTTGATTATGAAAAGAACTTAGAAAGTAGTTTGTTTATATGTGACAAGAAAACCTTTATAAAATAGGCGAATTCCAAAATAAGAATTTCCTTGCTTTAGGTGGAGTTTGATGATGGATTACAGAAGTTAAATTGTGAAAGTAGCTAGTGTATAAAATGCTGATGGAAAACGAGTTTGCGTTAACTTTGTGCGGCATTTGTTAATCAACTCTTATTAAAGCATAATTTATTTGTAAGCTGATAAGTGTACCATTCACTTTCTTTTTTTTCTGTTATATATATAGATCTGTAGAAATGTAGATAACCATATAGTTATTTTTATTTAGAATAACATTTTAATACCCATGTTAAAATTAAATTTCGACATAACACAAAATAATTAACAAGTTTTTTGGGCATGATTTTTACGTAATAGCCGTAAATAGAATATTATGTTGTTAGTGTTTGGTTTTATCAACAACATACATTTTTATCATCAATGTATGTATAGGTTGTAAGTTTTGCAACCATGTCATTTTATTTTCTTAACCTGTATAAATCTGAACTGTACAGTACTGACATTTCAATATTTCTTAAGTTTCATCTATAACGAAAATTGGCCCTAGTGTGTTGTAACATAAAGAACCAAATCACTTGATAGGCTATTGCTGCAAGTTTAACATTTGATACCAATTCTTGTATTCGAGTGTACTTAACTCTTACTATTGTAGATTTATTAAAATGAAAATAAATTATGTTCATTAGCAATAAAAAAAGTAGTTTCAATATGACACCTACATTAGCAAGGCACCTATGGTTGAAGACATAAGGAAACACGTTGTTATAATACAAATCATTTTATTATTAGATAGACACAGTTCCCATCGCTTATCAGAAACAATGTACAAAGCTAGAGTAGTAATATCAAATATAAACAATATGCACCCTTCGTTTACTGCAAGCCTTGTTTGAGGATACAGAGTAATTGAGCGCTTCTATTTCTGCAGCTAAGAGTTAGAATAGAACAGAATGCAAATGTTTATTATTATTCACTACACAAGATTACAAATGTGGCATAATAAAAAAGAAAGCATAGCAGAAAATGCAGACGGGCGTGTGTCCCGCCGCATCGCACTGATCTAACGGACATAGCATATTACTCACACGATGGTTCCAGTGGGACTAGAGATTTTCAATAAAATTGTAATACTTGGGTTACAGTGTCTTTCATTTTGTAACAAGCCCTTACACAAATGCTTATTTATAATTATATAATATATATGCTGTATAATGTTGTTACAGTAATTTCATTACGTGGATATCATACCGTCTCATCAAGCATCTGTATGGGACACGGACTATCTCTAGGCGATCGTGACAGGTGTTCGCGACGCGATCTATCTCGAGGTGGTGATAACGCGAGGTAAACGAATAGACACAAGATGCTTGAAAAGAAACCTAAAATCTCTATACATAAACGCTTTAAGACCTGCCTGCAAGGCTAGATATGCTTCACGAAGCCGGTCGATGAAAGCAAATTTTTAAAATACATTTTAAATCATTACAGTAACCATTACTTTGAGGAAGCGGTGAGCGTAAAAAAGGGTCCAGAAACCGCAAAGTAATCGTATCTGCATTAAGTTACTAAACGTCTCAGACACTGACGACGCCATAGTTTATCAAAACAAATGAACGGTCCTTATCACTTTATAGAATATACAAAATGCAGTTACTTATTTCCCTGTGGAAAAAATATTATCTTATAGTATTCGTAGATCACGGCGCGTTTCGATCTGGAAATAAAGAAGCACTGTTGGATGATAGTGTACAAGTATGACGTTAATGCAAGAGCCAGATTGAAAAAGGTCTACCAAAGAGACAATACAATAAGTGAGTAACTTAGTTATGAATATGTATCAATACAGTCTTTTACAGTGCCCAGGATGAATGGCGCAAGTCTCACAATCATTTCAAATATAACTAAATATTTATTTATTTGCCATCTTGTTCATTGGAATTTATTAGACTAAGCCTGCAGCATTTATAATAAAATAGACGTCATGTCAACTAAAGCCTTCAAAATTTGTCTTGGCACGAATATTAAACTAGGAAATGATTATAATTTACTTAATAACATTTATAATCATAATGAATAAAACAATGTATATTAAGTAGAATTTTTTGTACCAATGGTAAATTATGGACACTGAATAATAAACCAACTCATATCTTTATGTATCATAACTATAACAATTAACAGTATTGCCATAATATTATCACATCAAGTAAGTGTGAATATTTGTTTTTACTCAAAAATATGGATTGGGGATTAATTTAATAATACAAGAGGCAGTGAGTACATGCAGCATAGTAGGCGGCACATACAACATTGCCATGTAATTAGACCTTAGGAGATAAGAAAAACCATTTTTGCTGGCTTAGAACATGAGTGTTAGTAATAATCTGATCCACTCGTTTTATCCCACAAACGCACAGCAGACCTATTCATATAAAATTTGTCGCATTTATGAGCAGGGGATGGACAATTTTTCCACAGACATGTACTGAAGCGGCTGGTCTGAATGAAGATATAAAGGAGATAACATGAATTACATCTAGGCTCACCTTTAATAACCACAGGTAATTAAATATTCTCCTAACTTCTCCACTACGGATGCGGCTTGCTGAGGTTGGATGGGCTCTTCATAAAGAGAGATAACAACAGCTGAAAAAAAAAAACATTATTAAGACTTTCTAATAATAAGGAAGAGAATATAAGAAAAAAAACCATAATACTATCCAATCATCCTACCAAAAAGATACTTGTAAGAAAGGGCTTATAAATAACACAGATACGTTGTGTGGCAGTATAAATGGATATGCCAACATACATTTGGTCACTTTGTTATCAACAAAATTTCCATCAAAATCCTGGTGACTAAACCTTTAGAAATTATACTAAACAAAGCCATGTAAAGGTTATTTCATAATATATTTTGGAAAAAATCAAACTACTGTGATTTTAAATCACCCAAAAAATGTAAACAAAAGTTGTTAACATAGGAAAAAATAAATACACCTGCACTCGTCTCTTGAAATTGACATAAAATAACATTTCAATTTTTTCCAAAAATAAAAAATGTTTGACATCCTCTTCTTCCTTTAAGAAGTACTGGGCATTAACCCAGATATGCTTAACAGTAAAATCACCTACATCTTTTTCTAGATTATTCAGTAAGAAATATAATAAAAATATCTCATTGGAGTAATGATATAAGGAAACTTTTTACTCAGGATAATGTGGAACCCTAAAATAATAGTTGGCAGGCAGTTAATAAAGATACACTATGTTAAGAGCTGAGAATCACTATTATTACCTTGTTGTGTCTTCATGCAGTGCACGCCGACCTTGCCGAGTTTTGCGCGTATGATGCGGTCTGTGCCACTGAGGTAGATGTACCGTGCGCCTGCTATCGTCACGCCGCCGCTCGTTAGGAGTGATTCATTCTCGAAACCAGCCACTATCTTTGCAACTTCATCTTTTGATATCTGTCAACAATATTTCTTAATAAGTAAAAATTCTACCACTGCACACCATATTTAGGGAGTCTCATCCTAGATCAGTGAAGGACAATAACTTAAAAAGACAACAATGCTCCAACAAGTTGCCATTCCTACCCTGTATACCAGGCCCTAAAACTGAAAATTTGTCAAAGTGCCTACACTCTCCAGCATTTGGTAACAGCAAGAAAACATATTTGCGTTCACATATCCAGTTCATTGTTGTCTTTTTAACTATTGAAGTTAGCATAGGTTAGGTAGCGAAAATCGAAATTAGACATACAGTTAATTTAAATAGACATCTTTGTCTGATAGGGTGACAAATTCATTGTCAAACATTTTGCTGTTGACCAATGGGACCAATCCTGAAATCTCATAAACATATCACTCATTCTGAATTCCGATTGTAAGAAAATTCTTGTCACTTGAAGAATAAAACATATTCATACATTTTTGACTGTAAACAGAAGCAATATCACTTCTATGAGTGAGCAATAAAATAGTGAGCCATGTTATTACTTGCATATTTACACTGAAATCCTGCACTACAAATATTATACAAAAAAAAAAGACTACAAATAGTGCCACTAATGCTTTGGTTGGTGAATACATAGTTAGATTGTTATATAAAAATGACAAACTAATATTCACTACAGCTGCAGCCAAGATGACGATGCTCAGATTGCTTGGTTACTAGAGCAAAAGGAGTGTGTAACTATTCGGTTACACACTCCTATTGCTCCAGTGACTTGGGTATAAATTGTCAGTCGGACGATTGTGATTTATTGTGAAGATTGAGGTATTGAGTACATAACCAGAAAGCTTATGCAACCTTCTTTCCACCTTCCAATTACATGTTTATACATGTTTCATAGTCAGTTAAAATGTTAATAGTTCAGTCAACTTTCCTATACATTTCCATCAAACATCAGTATAAAACCCTACATTCTCTGCAATTCATAGTTTTCTTTCTACATAACAAGAGTTCTGAAGCATCTTACAAATCATTAGTAAAGTTCTTCTAATAAATTGCAAATAAGTTTTCATTTACATCGAAAACAACCAACTTATACAATGAAGTAAAATTAGGATTTCTTAAATCTAAACTTCGGATTTAAGTTTGCTTTAGATTCTAAAGCAAACCATTTCGATTTTATCATATACTAGTAGACCCTGCAGACATTGTGCTGCCTGCTTGCAGCGCCACCTACCGGATCCAATTGCAAATCGAAACCATACTCTCACAACTCACAAAAATTTCATCAAAATCGGTCTAGCCGTTCACATACAGAAGATTTATATGTATATAGGTATAGAAGATTGATAAAACTCAAATCTAATGAAATTTTCTTACTAATGTATCTAATGAAAATTACCTATATGATTTATCATGACCTTGGAGTATCTGATATTGTGGTTATTTTTATGAAATAAAACTTAAATCAGGGACTTGTTTTACACCAAATTTAATTCAAATTAAAGTATGTGAACATTACACCTCAAACAACACATAAAATAACTGTTTGTAATTATAATATGAATTTAAAAATTGCCTGCTTTTAATATTATGAGCACAACACAAAGAAGTCTTCAGTGACAGTATTTTCTGAAAAGGTCAAGTTGTTCCAATACAAACTAAGTTTTATAAGGTTGCCAGTTATTATGACTATGCGATTTTTAATTTGAGATATAAAAATATAACAAACCAGTCAGCTAAGGGATAAATTGGCGAAAATTATTTAGTTTTGTCAAGGAACAATTACTATGGAGCTAAAGAATATGTAGATTAATTTTTCTCATTACTGTTAGTATTCCTGATATTAACAACTGCTTTTATATCCATATTTTTATTCTGCATGAAATTAATTTTCGTGGGTCATGGATGGTTAAGATTTTATGACAAAAAACATCTTCATTTGGCTTCACACGAAAAAAAAACAATGGTGATAAACAAGCACACTAATTTGTTGTGGCAAAACAATTCCTATAGTGAAACAGACACACAACTCAGGATTCATACATTCTAATAAGAAAGCTAAAAGAGTGATTATGAGTATCTTATTACTGCAACGGATTTGAGATAAATTTAGTTTAGGCAAATAGTTTGTGACTATTGACAAATATAATGTGTGAAATATACGGGGATGACAAAGACATGAAGACTATCTTCATAGGATGCTGATGATTGCTTAACACACAAATGAGATAGTTTCCGAGTGAGTATGCATGTGTTTTGTTTATTACTTTTTCAATTTGTGGTTTCAACTGTACAGATTTGAATGAAATTCAGAATACAACTACTACTTATAAAAAATAATACTATTCTCATTGGATAACAGGTAAAACTACCAGGTACTGCTAGCAATCCCAGTAGGTAGGCATATATAAACTGACATTAGCCCCAAAATATTTGATAAAACCTAATTCCACTATTATTGTAAATCCACTTAATCTTTAGGACAGGTTAAGTGAACACTTAGGTTATATGACACAATATTATCCAAATTCCAGTTCCTTAATGGGTAAATGCCCTGATGTGACCTTGACATGGCAACTTATGTTGATAATCACATACAATAAAATTCTGTCTGTGAGTTTGCCTACAACATACCAGTCAATAAACAATTCAATTTCAAAAATTTTTTTTGAATTCAATTTTTTAAGTACATAAGTACTTAAAAAATTGAATCTTTGTAAGAATTACTTCTTACTTAATTAGGTAGTTCAGTCACTTAAAAAGTAATTACACACACTTTTTGACAATAAAGAAAAGCTAGTTCTAGAAAAATACAAATGTGAATTTGTGAAGTGGAATGTGAAAAGTGAAGGGAAATGATAATTTAAATTTAATGTAAAAATAATTGTTTTTGGAACCTAATTCATTAACTAAAACAAGTAGGTATTGGGTCCAGACTTCCTTTTTTCCTTTTAATGACAGTTAATCCTTAAACACAGACAAGAATTTATTTTGAAGATGTTGTAAAAACTATTAGGAGCTAACCAACAGTTACCTAAGAGTTTTTATTGGCATTTTTTTTTCAAAATTGATTGCTAAACAAACTTTAATTCCTTTACTATACTAATTAAATTCACCAATCTAGTAAGAAAGCAGTGTTTAAATCTCAATTTAATAAGTCTACTTTCAGGTCACTAGTAGGTATTTTTAACAATTGGAATAAACTAAGGCTACGCTTTTCAATTTCTTATCTAACAACACATAGGTATACTGTGATGCACCATTGTTTAAAAAAAAGGATGTTCTGAATTCAGACTTTTTTTTTTATTTGTTACCACAGAAATCTTGTCATTTATAAACTAATTTGAATATTTTTCACTTTCATTCTCTCCTTATGTAATTTAAATACATTAGTTTCATTTTTAAACCATAATATCTAAAATGTAACGTTTGTGGTTTAGTAATATTCAATTAGCAATAACACTAATAGGAAAGCTAAAAATGACAGGATTGACATTAAAGGTATTTATGTAGCATATCAACAACTTATGCCAATCCCAATATTGTATTATTCTATTAGTATTGACTCTAATCAAACGTCACTAGTCTAGGCTCTCCTGTGAGAACAATGGTTGAGCATCCATTTTAATAACATAAGTTTGATATCTACTAAGTGCTACTTCTGTTAAGCGAACAAACATTAAAATAGGGTTATCATTCACTTTTGAATGAATAAATACAGCATGCAGTGACAATTTGGGTGGAAACAATCCACAGGGCTTAAGTATTATTATTACATTAAGTTATAAACCTCTTTCAGAATTGTATGGAAGATAAAAATGAGATAGAGGTATTCTCCATTTATAATAAAAAAAGTTTGAACCAAATAGCTATACCTGTGCAATTTTTTACACTATAAAATGAGTATAATGTTTACAGAGTTCATGTAAGTTTCTTTATTTCAACTTTAACTTTTAAATGCTTAAACAGATTTAGATGTAAGGGATATATGGTTAGAATCCTTGCATCTAACTAGAGTGACACTGGCTATATTTTTTAACACACCCATGATTTTTTTCCCATTTAATAAAACTATTTTTGTTTAATGAAATATGCATGTACAATAGCAACAATTGTGACAGAAATTCTTAAGGAAAAGCCCATAAAAATCACAAGAGCACCTAAACTATGCATTTGCATTCTAAACAGATAAACAAAAATATTGTCTACCCTAGCAACAATTTTTAGACAAAACAAAATAACGTTATAACAGTAGGACATACTTGATGCCTGCCCATAACCATTCCAACAATAACCAGAACAAAGATTAAGGTTTAGAGAACAAAATAGAGTTTCTATGTCACTTAAAAAGGATGCACAAAAATGAAAACTAGTCAATATAGTGTTATTATACTGTAATTTAAATTCATAAGTATGGGTACCATAGCATGATAAAGTACCTACCAGAGGCCTATATGGAAATTCCCATTCTATGAATTAGAAATCAGGCCACAATATTTACTCAAGAGTGTACGTATGAAATAATTCTGATAATTAATAGATTTGTGGCAGATATAACTAAACTAGGTAATGCATCATAATGTGAACACAAGCTATACTGACACCGGCCGGTAACATTACTATGCCCAGCAATGTATGACAAAGAAGAATAGATGAGCGTCTTGAAGATTTAAATCTAGGGTATACCACATGTTCCTCCCACTGAATACGATGCAGCGATTTTCAGGACGACAAACACATTTTTTTCTAATTTGAATTGACTGCCACCGCATGTCGCCATCTTGTCAAACTTGCCGGCTAAAGAATTCGTCATCCACTGATCTTCCTACACGCACATTTATCACAGTAAAATTTCACTCAAGAACACAACGTAAAACGTATTTACGCAATCCACTGTCCACGTAGAACAAGAACAATACGGAGAAACTTACTTCGAAGCCTTCTGACTTGGCCCAGACATTTCCATCGTGACCTGCAATCGCTGCTTTTGTAACACATCTGGATGCCATTAACTGTTTATCGACGTAATCTTGCCAGCTCATTTTGATTGAGTTCGACTAAAAATAAAACTACACTTGAATATCACAATCTCCTCTACACCGCGAGCAAACGCTCCACACGAACAAAAAGCACTGCCGTTTCAAAATGGCAGCTCTATCATAGACACAACCGGAAGACGCTTATCATTAAAAAAAATATTGTCTATACCACAAATCAAAGACAAACAAAGCTAAAATTATTTATGGTCCAAGCAAAATATAAGTTTTCTGTTCACTGCCGAACATGTCTAAGTGTGATACAATTTTTTTTTAACTGTTTCACAATAATTACAATTTATATTAAAAAATCAATTATCAATTAGTAATGTTTATTTATTTACAATTATTGGGTGCAGACTCTTCTCATGGTGAGCTGGGTGGTTAACGTGCTACGTTAAAATTAAACTTTGTAATAAAGATACATAATAATCGGTAAAGAATACAGCAAAATATTTATAAACGTAATTGATGGTAATCTTAGACCTTTCAAATGGTAATAGTGGCACGTCTGGCCTTGTTCTGGCATTTATATTTCGGTCACGGTTAGAGATGTTTCAGTCGATGAAAAATTTGCAAAACCACACAATACTATTGTTTACTCTCTACAGCAATCTGAGCTCGCTAACATCCTGGATCCGCCCACTTAGAGAGGTGATGGTCAAACGTTTGAACTTGACTTCTGCTTACTACGATGTGTCTATACTGATAACTGACATCTTTGAACTGCTGGGTAACTCTCTCGACGACTCTTAGTTTCAACTCATTTAAAAAAGCCAAATCCGCAAAAAAGCTTGGTATCTTTTTTAAAGTGAGACAGTACCCACAAGTTTGTACGAAGCACAAGTATACAAAGTACTGTTTGCACCTATGAAACGACTCTGTCAATTACCAACTTGAGGCAATGGAGTGCGCTGAGACTAAATAGCAACGATTCTTAGCTAGAGTCTCGGCTTCAAAGCCTTGAGCATTGTCGTAGCTTAATAGTTTTTTACCGGATACTTTCGAAGAGTGTTTGAACTGCTTAATTTGACACCTTTTTACTACCAGACAGCCAGACAAACACGACCAAAACACCAACCGTAAATGATGGGTATTTCAACTGTGTCGAGATTATGTCCCGCCTGTGATTTTCTCAATATCATCAACCCGTTTTGTTGCCAAGCGACTAACGATTACATTGTTTTAGACACAACTAACTATTTTACTTAGGTCATTCTACTGAAAAGTATTTCTTATCATATACATGAAAATATACGTTTTATTTGTACGTATATTTCATAAAGGATGCTCAACAATCTATGGTTGAGGAAATAGTTATATCATGAATAGAAGGCTTTTTTTGTTGGGTTGCTTATTGTAGAGTAGGACAAGCTGCCAATGAAATTAAAAAAAAGTTTATGACGTAAATCCGGCAATTTATATACTCTTTACGTATATAAAATTACATTTTTCACTAGGAGTGAGTAACATTCTATCAAAAATATAAAAAAAAATTAAAATAGTTGCTGAAACTTAATTAATTGGATATATATCCTAAAATTAATATTATTTAAAAAAAGCTGCTCTTAACTTAACTTGACCTTGGTAGTTCTTTTCCGTTCAGCTACCGCGATTGGAACATGTCCTATTCAGATGAAAGAAGGTAAGTTCTGTTCTTATACTGTTTTAACTACAATTTTCTATGAGATATGATAATGTACGTGACGGGCAGATAATGAATTACTATTTATACAGGAATTCCCAGATGAAATACACGTATTTGCAAATTTATTTCTCTCTATGTCCCTGTTGCCGATTGCCAACATGGCGCTGGTAGGAGATCATTATTACAAGATTCTTTGCTGCACGTGCTTTTTTACCGTGTAATTGATTTTTACATGAAATCGCCCTGGGTGCAAATGTTTTATTAATTATTTAACTTCAGCTATGATCGTGATTCTGTATAACAACACTGATGTTAATTAATTTGCGTTTTGACAGTCTTCTACACTATTTCTAATAAATTTTTGCGAGAATTTTGCTTATTCATCGCGACTTCGCCCTTGGAATTAGCAACTAAGTTTCTCGGTTTGTAAATTACTTCAGATTGTTTGCTATGTATGTTAGGAATACAAACGAACGCAACTAAAATAGGTCTTAAAATTTTACAGATCAGAAGACTGGCCGGAGGAGAAAAATGGGCCAGCAAAAGAGCAGGGCAGCTACAGCGATGGAGCTCCCGCAGAAACCGAGACGTTGGATACCAACTGGCATCAAGTCGTGGAAAGCTTCGATGACATGAATTTGAAGGAAGAATTGCTGAGAGGAATATACGCGTATGGTTTTGAGAAACCGTCTGCGATCCAGCAACGCGCTATAATGCCGTGCATTCAAGGACGTGATGTGATCGCTCAGGCCCAGTCTGGAACTGGGAAGACTGCTACTTTCTCTATTTCCATCCTCCAGCAAATCGATACTAGCATTCGAGAATGCCAGGCTCTCATTCTGGCGCCTACTAGAGAGTTGGCACAACAGATTCAGAAGGTATGCTGTGGCCAATAAACTTTATGAGTGTGTGATTAATGCTTCAGTTTGCGATCAATATTAACTGTGTGATGCAATAATTCTAGGTGGTTATAGCCCTTGGTGATCACTTGAATGCTAAATGTCATGCCTGCATTGGTGGCACCAACGTGCGTGAGGATATCCGTCAGTTGGAGAGTGGTGTACATGTGGTGGTGGGAACCCCGGGTCGTGTGTATGACATGATTACACGACGGGCTCTGCGTGCTAACACCATCAAGCTCTTTGTGCTCGATGAAGCTGATGAAATGTTGTCTAGGGGGTAAGTTTACCTCTTTTCTCTAACTACAAAATTAAGATTTGTTTCTGTGTAAAATTTTACTTAAACCTTGTTCTACAATAAACTTTCATGTTATTCCAGATTCAAAGATCAGATCCATGATGTATTTAAGATGTTGTCTGCGGATGTGCAGGTTATTTTACTGTCTGCTACTATGCCTGATGATGTGTTAGAAGTCTCGCGATGCTTCATGAGGGAGCCTGTGCGCATCCTTGTGCAAAAGGAAGAAGTATGTACTCTTATTTATATATATTAATTTAGGAATGCTTAATGATTTATTGGAGCATGGTGATAAGATACTTTCCAGTATGCTGCTATCTAGCTCTAGTCCTCAGTAGGGAATGCAGTCCTGTAAAATAACTTATAAGACTGAAAGTGGCGGGATCCAGGTGAATACCAGTGAGATCCCACAGGGTTGGACATAGATTTCCCTAAGAAATTAAATACCAATAAAGATTCTATTTTAAGAGAGTTAACATACTGTTACAAGTAAAATTGTAATTGCTTAGTCATACAAATATCACACATTAATAATGCAAGAAATTTGTAACATTTTGCAAATACTTATGCAAAAAAAGAAATTTTATTTATATCCCTATACTCTATACATATTATAATATGAGGTATCCCAGTATTGCATTACCTAGTCTTTGACTTGTTGCAGAGTACTTAAGGTCCAGTTGCCTTGTTTGAGAATTAGACTAGGTTCCAGTTTCTTTTCTAACCATACCATCATATCTGGTATGGCCAACACCAACATAAAAAAGGATATTTTTTTTCGTCAAGTCATATTAGAAGTTTTCTAAGTATTTCCCAAAGACTAAAATTATCAATATGATTTGGTTATATGAATTAAGCACATTTTGCCATCTTTTTTTCACCATAAATCAGACATTAACAATAATATTATGATTGTTAATATGTCTGTTTAATGTTTTTGTCTCTTAAGTATTTAAATTGTAACCTTATTAGTAACTAATCTATTGCAGGTTTATTAAACTGTGTTACCTAGTTTTATGATTAATTATGGTGCAATAGATGATGGAAGTAATTATTTTTATTACAAATTGATAATCATGTTGCTAGTTCAAATCAAATCTTTGACATGAGTATGTACTTTGTATGTATTGGGTGATTTTCAGATGGGAAATTATGTAAATGTGTACTTTAAATTTTCTAAATATCGTAATGAATGCATGAAGTATCTTACACGAAAATAAGTTAAATTGCTCTTTTGAATATTTTTGTAGAAAGATTTTAAACTAGCGTTTATTTGTGTTCTAGCTTACACTGGAAGGTATTAAACAGTTCTACATATCTATTGAACTGGAGGAATGGAAGTTGGAAACTCTCTGTGATTTGTATGATACCCTCTCCATCGCTCAGGCTGTAATCTTCTGTAACACCCGCCGCAAGGTAATTACATTTCCAGTTCATTTTATTTTTATATAGAGAACTAGCAGACGCTTCGCGGTTTCACCCGCGTAGTTCCCGTTCCCGTGAGAATACAGGAATATAAAGTAGCCATATGTCACCTGGAGATAGTGCACCTTCCCAACGGTGAAAGAATTTTTGAAATCAGTTCAGTAATTTTTGAGTTTATTTGTTACAAACATACAAAAATACAATTCTTTCCTCTTTATAATATTAGTGTAGATTATAGTCAAAATATTTATATCAATATTACAATGGATAAAAATTAAGAATTTGCATAACTAGTGAACACACTTAGATGAAAACTTTTTAGTGTATAATGGTATCACTGTGCTGGTGCCTATTCCATCACATTACAGGGACAGGAACCCTTACAGCATTTAGGACTTGCAACCTAGATGTAGGTTTAAGGTGTGTCCCTTTATATAATAATATTATGTGTTTAATGCTCACCTTCACTACCTGTGTCAATAGACTGAAATGAACTAATATTAATGTATGTAATTAATGTACTGATAAAAATGACTGGGCAATTGTGAAAAACTGTCAAACAGACTAATTACTCCTGATAGCTGACCTTCTTATTCTTATTCAAAGTAGGGGCGATAAGTCAGGACTTATCGCCCCTACTTTGAAGCAGGATGTTGGTGCAGGCACCAACATCCTGCTTTGTGTATTTACCCCTACCAGTGTACCCAAGCCAACCCAGCTCCTTGAAGTATCGGAACGAAGCTCTGGGCCGCTGGCATAGTAGCTCCAGTGTGTTGGGTAGCTGACCTTTAACTCTTTTATCAAGCTTTGTCTATAGGATAGCAGGAAAAACTGTGTACTGATTATTCTACTTGAGGACGTCATACTTAACATGTACGTCTGATATGGGCCTGTGTTCCAGATTCTGCTTGTCATGTTTGAGTCATACATGCGTTCGAATATACTATTTAGAATTGAAACATGTATTTGTGTCCAGGTGGACTGGTTGACCGAGTCCATGCACGAGCGTGACTTCACTGTGTCCGCCATGCACGGAGATATGGACCAGCGCGAGCGTGAGGTGATCATGAGGCAGTTCCGTACTGGCTCCTCCCGTGTCCTGATCACCACCGACCTTCTGGCGCGAGGAATCGACGTCCAGCAAGTCTCTTGCGTCATCAACTATGATCTGCCCACTAACCGTGAAAACTACATTCATAGGTAAACACCCTAAAACTTGTTTTACATATTGATTTCATTGAAAATATTCTACAAAATTCAAAGATGAAAAACTTTGGTAACGTTTTTCCTTCTTTATTACAGGATTGGACGAGGTGGACGATTTGGTCGTAAAGGAATTGCTATCAACTTTGTTACTGAAGCTGATAAGAGAGCATTGAAGGATATTGAGGAGTTCTACCATACAAGCATCTCTGAGATGCCCAGCGATGTGGCCAACCTCATCTAAGGGCTGCATTTTCCGGTTTATACTTTGTGTCCTGCGTTCTATTGCGATATTTATAAGGTGTGTGTTAGGAGGAGCCTCCTAATTCCCCTGTGCTGATTTTTTAATTTGGAACTCATTTCATTTGGACAGATATTCGTTTTAGTTTAATTAATGTTTACATTATACTATAATAGACGTATCAATATAAGTTTAATATACATAGTTAGGAGTAAGACCGGCTCGGCCGGATGGCCCCCGTTCCGCGCAGGCCTCTCTGCCGCCTGCATAGAGGTCTCATCGGGTACTGGAGAGGCTATTTCAATCACAAAACTACTAGAAGAAAAACATTGTATTGTGTAACATTTCCAGCTGTACATAATATGGTAATTGTTTTTGTAATACGGTAAATAAATATAATTAAATATCTTAATTGTATTGTTATTGAAATGTTTGGATATTGTAGCGCTCCACTCCCGATCGGAACCTTAATTTCTCTAGAAGTCTGTATTGAATTATGTAAATTTTGTTTTACAGAAGATCTACCTACTGAGCCAGTGAAACGCACTATGGACACAACTATGTGGAAATAATAAATCAAAATTTTCCTCAATATTCATTACTTTCTTTTGACAGGTCCTTGTTAAATCCTGTATTCCCAATACATTGCTTTTTGCATTTTACATAATTTTTAAATATTGTTTTCTACATGGTTTTTATGTTCATTTCGATTTATTTATATTTTTGGAATAAATTTTGTTGGAAATACTATCATTGACTTTTGTCAAAACTGGTAATTAAGGTTCCTATTTTAACTTGACAGATAGTAATAGGAACTTAATATCCAAAAAATTAATGTGCGTATAAGTAAACATCATGCGTATAATTTAGGTAGGTATTCATGTAATAATAATATTTATAGTGTTAAGTAGTGTTGCAGCTCGCACGATACGAGATTGGACTCGCGGTCGCGCATGCTGCGCGACGCGCGCGAACCTTTCTCCGCTTCATTCGTAGGAATCCAAATTAAAATTGCTGTGAATTGTTTTAACAACAGTAATATAATGAGGCAATGATATAATTATCAATAGTGTTTAACTTTATCTCAAATGATTGAACTCTTAATAAATTAATATCACATTTCTGGTAATGTTCTTTTTCACTAGTATATAATACAATAACACTTTTAGCAAATATCATAAAAATGCAAACAACAATATCAACAAAAGAACTGAGATAGGGAAAAACACGTACACTGTCACTCTAGGGTGACAAACCGAAATCAATACAGAAATGTCATCTTCAACATTTTGTAACCCATCCTTCGTGGGCACCTCCACGATGACTAATTCATCACTAAAGAAGCTAACGTTGAATTCACATTCTGTTTTATTTACGCACATTTTAGAATGAGAGTTGTTAACATATTGGAATGTCGGCTTATAAATATCAAAGATAGCGTGGATGTCATTTCTAACGAAATCATTATCACTGTAGAAAATATAATAGTAATATCCATCTACTAAAACTTCATGAACAACTTTTAGTGTTGTAGTTTTTTCTAAGTAATTTGTACTATTGCATTGAATCGCGTAGGGGAAATAGTCATTCATCAAAATGTTGTCATGGTAACAAGTGTGCAAGTTATTTTCGAAGCTGGACACAGAACTGTCTTGTGCTTTATCAGTATTGTTTAAAGCGTTTCCACCATGGTGTACTCCCGTGTCTAATATTGTATTTGGATTGTGCAACTGTGTGTTTCTTTTATGTCTCTCCTGCTTTACGCTTTCGGCTTCCGGATGCACGTTTGTATAGTTACTCAGTGTCGAAGTCTTCTCTGGAAAAGAAATATCCGAAGCTACAGTTTTCTCTTCCAGAATGTTTTCGTTGGACGTGGAATTGGTAACTAGTTTCTTTCTGTTATTTGGATCTTCTAATGTAACTAGTACGCTGCCTTGGTTCTCCACAATTGGAGGATCTTTCTTGTATTTGTAGCCTTCTAGGATCCCACACGTATTTAGGATCCTATCTCCTTTCACGACTAATATCTTCGAACCTTCGTATCTAGAGCAAGCCTTTAGTTCAACAGTTGCTCCTTTCAGAAGATAAAATCCCCAATACTCGAGAGTATCGTCAGGAAGTGTCATTGATTTTTTTAATCTTATATGTTTTCTTTGACCCGATAATTCAGGTACTCCTTTCATTTGGAATGCATTAAATGAAGTATTCATTCTTAAAGAATGTTTTTCGCAAAAAACAGAGGACTGTCCTTTATGTATTTGGATGACATCAGAGTCTGATATTTTATACA
Organism: Biston betularia; assembly: GCA_905404145.2. Taxonomy (NCBI): domain Eukaryota; kingdom Metazoa; phylum Arthropoda; class Insecta; order Lepidoptera; family Geometridae; genus Biston; species Biston betularia. Next base: position 6,041,567 of record FR989863.1, read on the forward strand.
TTACATCGGCGTATTTGTAGTTTCTTAAATATAGCGGCAGCACGATTAGCATTGTTGGTAGAATTGTCGTCAAGAAGCAAAATGTTATAACTCTTCGGGAACCATGCATCTTACTTGTGTCTCCATCTGCAAAGTATGAAAATGACGTCGAATAAAACTACCAAAATAATACTAATTAGTTAGCTGTGATAGAAAAAAAAGTTGGCCTAATATGAAGAAGCGCTATTTTCTATTCAATACTAACCGGTTTCTCGACAATGATTTTTTTAAAACTAATTAGCATCACTTTCTTATTGCATAGGATAGGATTGCTGTTGGGAACAAAATCTATTTGATTTACATAACTAGTTATATTAGTCGCATGTCGAAGGGTGAGGGTTCAAACCCTAACAATGAGCTTGAGCTGCCGGTGAAGGAAACCATAGCATGGTGGTAGGGTATTTTTTAGTACTCTGCTTGCTACCACTCAAGTTGAAAATCTGCCGCCAAACATCTAACTGTGTGTTCCGGCAGCCTCACTTGAGAGCCAGTTCCATTCTACGCTGGTCTGCTTTACCATCATCGACCACACCGTCACGTTACATTAGGTGAGCTGTGGTCAAACACCTAGCCTGTCAACAATATAAAAAAAACCTACTCTTAAGATATCTAAACATATATATAATAAATTGTACGAAAATTACGTTAAATATTGTCTGATAAAGGAGTAATCGCGCATAAAGTAAAACAAAATGTGTAAAAAACAACTGTCAGTTTCCATAACAAAACAATGTTTACGAATGTTAGGTGGGCAGGTATTTATGTACGAGTAATAAATTATATGCTTTGCTAGAATCATGGCGAATTAATCTGCGATTAGACATTGGTTGCATTTATTAATAGAAAAACGATCTACACCGAAATAGATTCAATTAAGTCCTCATACTCAGTATCTATCCAATTAAACGTACTCGTGTAGGTACATTATTTTTAGAATATCATATGGCGTAGTATGTAATACAATTTTCATGATGTCATGCAATTCACACGGTGTGATATTGACGGAATTTTTTACTCATATTAAGAAAAGCTAGATCATCCTTGGCATATTATGTATGCTTACATTTTATAATTACCTATAATGAGCTACGTTCCCGAATTGCAGTGTGCCGTCTACATAAGTAGGTATGCCTACTTATTTAAATAGACGTCTAGATGTCGAAATTAAAAAAATATACCTACGTACATATAAATTATGCTACATGCGATAATTAGATTGATATCTATGTAAAGTATTTAATTATTAAAAATATGTGACTATACCTGACTAAGCTAATCAGATACATAGTTATAAGTCATCACAAGTACATAGTAAGCTGGTATTTTGGTTTATAATTCATCAGAAGTAGAAAGATCCACTATATAAAGTACCTACCTAGAGTGATAATAGTACAGGCATTTTCGTAATCAATGTCCAACGAGCTAAAATAACAGGTAAACCACAGATTGTGTCACTACACTGTAAATAAATACTCTCCTTCCCTCATACAAGCGAAGGCGGATAGGTGGTGAATACCTATTATTATAAATGCCCCATTACATTGATAAGGTTCCCCTTGACAAGGCCACCAGTGCCACAGATAACAGACAAGTTTTACATTGTCTAAGGCTTTCAGGGCAAGGTAAAATATACTGAAAGATTTGCCGTTTACATTACAACGACTGTGTCACTTTTTCCCATATCCTGTCGTATTGCTTGGCACCTACTGTACGTAAAAGTAGGTAGGTATTTATTTGCGTGATTTAGGCATTTTCTTTGGCAATCTAGCGACTACAGAATTGTTTGAAAAAATATATTTTACAAGGTTATAAGTTTAGCCGGTACTAAGCCGAAAGGAGGTCATTGTATTCATCATCGTGGACAACTTTTTTATGGGCACAATGCACGAAAATAGTAAAAAATCTAAGCTGTTGTAGCAAAAGTTCGTTGACCTTTGACCAAATAACTAAAACAGCTGTTTTTATAGCTAAGTGACAGGCTAAGTGTTTGACCACAGCACTCCAGATGTTAAGTGACTTTGTGAACGAATATGGTAAATTCGCCTAGACTGGAATGGAAACTGGCTCTCAAGTGAGGCTGCCGCGACGTATCGTTACGTGACAGGCCGCATACTTTGAATTTGAGGGCGGTACCTAGCTAGCCGAGTGCCTAAATAAAAGTTGTTCCTAATGATCACTAAGCACCTACCTATATACCTATTATTATCTGCGAAGATAGGGAATCTTTTCTACTACCTATTCTTAAATTGCATGCATTTTACGCCGCTTGGTCGTAATTTTTAGCAGCTGACCACAAATTACTGTAGAAACATGTGGCTGGCATTGTTGTATTCGTAAGTGCCTACATAATATGCCAGGGCAATTACGTGTACCGGGGCGTTGTTCACAATCGTTTCTGAGTTGCCTTATTTATAAAACTATTATGATTGATGTTAATATAAAACTAACGGATTATAGTGATATAGCTCTAATTAAAATGCTAAATAATTATGTACTTAGTACTAAACTACATTAATTTTATTATAGCATACTAAACTAAAACAGAGTACCAACCCCACGTCAAATAGTAAAACAGTGTAGGTATCTACCAACTATTATTTATTGAAATTGTGCTAAAACACAATATATAAAAAGTAAGTACTTAACTAAAATATGTATCTTACAAGTCTGCTTATTAATAGATATAAATCTTACATTTATTTCAAAATTTAATTATAGTTTCCTTCACCGAGAAGTTCGTCTAAATAAAACTGAACAAAATTACTGTAAGAATTTTTATCGAAATACCTAACTCACCTCATAATATTTATCTTTTACTACATGATAAAATATATTGACCTTTTAGCTAACTGCTGCTTTCATCAAATTTTTTTTTGTATTTGCCTAGGTGTCGCCTTACTTAGGTTAGGTATCAAGTAACTAATAAGAACCTAATCAAAACAGAAAAATACGAGTGTATTTTGATAGACATGTCTATTAACTAAATACTATTTTCTTACTTACCGTTCTCTTTGGTTGGCACGTAAGAATACTGATAATTTGTGGTGTAGTAAGTAGTACTCGCAGATCTGCGAAAGTCCCTGGTCATTTTGATCTTTTTTGAACACACAAAAGAAAGCTAAAGTAATAATAACGCAGTAGACAATTATATAAAAATTATATAAAAAAATACTTGCACTAGAATCCACACAGACTCTATAGGCGAAAGATATGTTTTATCTAATTATTATCAGTCAGTCGGGTGTGGTGTGGATAAATAAATATGAATCGGTCATGTTTATTCATAATGATTAGGTAACGCAGTCAGGATTCAACCTTAACTGACGGAGATAAAGTTTACTATTGAAAGTACGCGTAAATATATGCTTATGATCAACCTATGTTAAATTACATAAATATATTTTATGCTAATACACGAAAATAATCTATGTTACGTATGTGTGAACCATGTTTTTAATATTGACAACTATTATACCCATAACATAAAATAGGTGCGCAAAAACTACTGCGAGACGTATTATAAACGCGAACGAAAGAGAAAGCCTCACTTGTTTCTGTTTTGCTTTCTTTGGTCCCTGTGTGCCTGTGAGTCCAGCTGGGCGAAGACCATTCTCTCCTAGTCTGCACGGTCTATGTCTAAAGCCTGGTGGTAGCCAGGCTATACCTACTTCACAAAAAAGTCTCACCATAGATAATACACTATAGAGTCTCCCACGTCACGTAATATGTGTCGTTCAAGTTTTTGGGTCCAATCTGTATTGACCTTTGCCTATAATAGATATTGTTTGTTCGGTACTCCGACATAGGTGTGAATTATTTTATTCCAGCCAAGTCACCGAACTCTGTACCTGGCTAGAAGCAAATTTTTAAACACAGAAGAGAATGGAATTCATTAAATAAGTTAATACTATTTGTGCCGTACGTACGTATAGGTACGTATACAGTTATCTGCAGTTGAGTACAATGAGATGAGTCTTAGGAGCACGTCATCGTAGTAGCAAGTAGTAGTAGGTACACTGAGTACACCGACATAATATGTATGTCATTGAGTAAAGGAACACAATATGAACACTTTTGTGCATAAGTAGGTAACATGTACCTACATTGATTGCTAAGATCATAATAAAATACAAATATTTTATTGACAATATCGTTCCGTACAAATTCCGTAATACTCTCTCCTTTGCGTAGTAGGGTAAGTAATACTTATTCATTGCTTTTTGAAAAGTAGGTAAATAAAGTACGATTAATTTAAATACATAAGATGTATTATTGGTTGTAGTAGTATACGATTTACTAGTCCGGCTTGCCCAAAAAGTCCAGTACGTGTCAGTTCGTGCCAGTCATGCTTTAGTAAAGTAGTGGCGACTTTACTACAAAGCTTCGATGGAGTTTTGGAAGCAACACGAAAACTCATGTTTCACCACATTATATCATTTCCCCACACTCGCGCTTCTAATTCGGCACTTTATGAATAAAACACCACCATTTGTATGCATAAACACTCGACAAAACACTAGTTTTGGAAAAAAATACAACGGAACGACACGACTCTTCCCGCGTTCCCGCCAAAACTCCTTCTTTTTTTTTTTGTAAGCACCCGAGAACTTTTTTTTTTTTTTTTTTTCTTTAGTTTTGGCGTCGCGTTTTAGCATTTGCCAGTGTCAAGTATTTATATATTTTCAAGTTTCAAAAGATAAATAAGTGTCCTCGTAGCTAGTTATAGTCAAAGTCCAGTCTTAGTCAAGTCCAGTCTGTGTCACTCAAGTCCAGTTATGCTTTAGTAAAGTAGTGGCGACTTTACTATAAAGCTTCGATGGAGATTTGGAAGCAACACGAAAAGTCATGTTTCACCACATTTTATCATTTTCCCACACTCGCGCTTGTAATTCGGCACTTTATGAATAAAACACCACCATTTTTATGCATAAACACTCGACAAAACACTAGTTTTGGAAAAAATACAACGGAGCGACACGACTCTTCCCGCGTTCCCGCCAAAAAGCCCACCCGAGAACTTTCTTTCTTTGGTTTTGGCGTCGCGTTTTAGCATTTGCCAGTGTCAAGTAATTATATATTTTCAAGTTTCAAAAGTTAAATAAGTGCCATCGTAGCTAGTTTTAGTCAAAGTCGTCTTTGTCAAGTCCAGTTCGTGTCAGTTAATTCCAGTCATGCTTTAGTAAAGTAGTGGCAACTTTACTACAAAGCTTCGATGGAGTTTTGGAAGCAACACGAAAACTCATGTTTCACCACATTATATCATTTTCCCACACTCGCGCTTGTAATTCGGCACTTTATGAATAAAACACCACCATTTTTATGCATAAACACTCGACAAAACACAAGTTTTGGAAAAAAATACAACGGAGCGACACGACTCTTCCCGCGTTCCCGCCAAAACTCCCCCCGAGAACTTATTTTCTTCTTCTTCTTCAATTTTGACAACACATTTTGTCCATTTGCCAATGTCAAGGTGTTTAAATTGATTTTTTATCAAGTAGGTATCTTTTGCTAAATAAATTAATCTTGATCGAGTTCGGTCAAGCCCTAGTAAGTAAAATCACAGAATACAAATTTGCACAAGTAAATTAGTTCGACTTGGTGACTTCGATGAAATTTTGAAACCAACACGGAAAATCATGTTTCATAACTTTTCCTATTTTTTGTCACATTATATCACTTTCCTACACTCGCGTACGTAATTCGCCAATATATGAATGAAACACCATTATTTTTATACATAAGCACGCGAAAAAACATTTATGTTTAGAAAAATGATATAATGCGTCGACGCAACAAGTTCGTATTTCTGGCAAAATCCTGTACTGTAATCAGTTAGTCGTTGTATTGTAAATTAGTAGGTATTTTTTTTTCAGCAGTGTTGCATTGTTAAGTTATTTCTTTACTTTCGATTAAGCTCAATACAAGTGAATTCGCTAAATCATTCTCGGAGCGTACTTCGAAAAAGTAAAGTTAAGCTGGGTACAGATGGGGCAACAAATGTAGTGCTATATCGTTTTGTTTGAATTAAATGAAAATTAATATATGACATTCGTGACCCAGTTAGTTTTAGTAATTTAATTCAATTCCTAGTAAAGCACATTATTAAGGATCTCAGCTAGTAATCAATCACTGCTACTTGCTTTGATGTTGAAATGTTTATGTCTACAAGTTTTCTTTCTTTATTCATGTTATCGCTTTAAATTAATCCAGGTATTCATAAGCTTTAAGATTTGCAGGCATAATATGATTTTACTTGGTTTCAGGATACTGAAGTTCTTTAATTCGTTTAATATATTACGTTCAGTGTATATACTAGTACTCTTTGATTACGTTCAAATACACACAATTTTTTATTTTATACCATTTTGGTTTTTTATCGTTATTGTCAATGTAGTAGTTTTATTTCAGCCTGAGTTCACAATTTTTGTGCTCCTGTCAGTTACAGTTATGTCAGATAAGCGTTAATCAAAGTCATGTAAAAAATCTGTTAGAAAAGTCAAGATCAGCTGGTTGATGTGTTGTGTTAATTGTGATAGGCATCGTGTCGTGTGAGGTCTCAGATGTGAGGTGATATTATTTTGAAGTAGCGGAGTTGTCAAAAGTTTACGCAAAAGCCATAAACCAAGAATTGAATTGATGTTATTTTGTTCACATTACAACTCCAATAGGGAAATTGGCATTACTAACAGTTTCTTCTTTGGGTATTTTTATAGGTATAATTAGCCGTGGCTTACCTAAAAAGTTCATCTAGACTGAGTTGTACCAAGGTTAGGGTTTGACAAAGTAGGTTGCCACCCAGATGATCCAAATACCAACGGTCAGAACAAATACCCACAAATACCCATTATCCATCCAGGTAAGCTTGTTAGGTCAATAAAACATAGGCAACTGACCTTTTATAGATTATTAGTTGATTTAGGCGTTACTTTGCGGAAGTTTATTTTAAGTAAATAAATGTTAAGCGGAAATAAACCAAATATACACCTTGAACACTTTTACAGATTCTATAATTTTTCCTTGTTATTGTGTTTTAGGATTGATTAGCTTTTGAGTCTACATACATGTGAGGATAACCCCTACAATGAACAATATTCTAAAGCCAGAACTATTATGGATTGAGGGCAGATGCTACAGGATCAATGATTCTACGACAAATACCATGGAGTTTCATGAACACGATTTGTATGAGGATGGTATGTGATTCCTTACCTACATTTTAATTTTATTGAAGGTCTGCAAGCTTCATAATATTTCACTAAACAGTATATTGAATAAGTACTGAAGTAAGTACTAGCTATAAATCAGCTACTTATTCAGTTTTTAGCAGTCTCCATGGTCTATTTTTTCTTTTAACTCAATGAAAGCATAAAGAAATGATATATTGATTGAAGCAGACTTGTTAAATTTGCCATATCACATAATGGCTAGCCATTTAACACCAAGGCCCATTTTGTATAATGGCACATTAAATAGCCAAATAGAATTACAGCTAGACAAACATTTCCCACATTATATTTGTGCTTAGCGGCTTACCAAAAATTAATTTATTCTCTACATATGGTTATCCTACAATGTAACTTGAATACAATGCAGAGAAACATGGTTACAACATTTTTTATAACATATCGCTTTGACAATTTGGCTGACTAAATATTGAAATGCCATAATATAAAACGACTCCATTGTTTAAAATGGCTAGCTAATATGGAACACTAAATGGATGGATAATTTGGATATAATTTATAGCACTTCTAACTTTTCTCTTACAGAAATAAACTACAATGATGAACAAATGGAAGATGAAGATGATGATTTTGAAATAAGCATGCTTGATAATTCTAGATATTCTACAAATTTTCATGTTTCCAAGTAAGTTGCAACACATTATAACATAACTTTTCTCTTAAGGTGCATCTACACCGTAGTTACTTTTTGTGGAGCAACAGAATGCAACACAATAACATTAGGTAACATTCTTCAACTTTTGCCACTATCAGACTATTGGGTGTTGCCCACTAACACTTGGAAACGTTGCTCCACAAAAAGTAACTGTGGTGTGGATGCACCTTTAGTCTGCTGGTTTCACCGTGTTACAAACATTAATAAGCTCTTTGTAACATAGTAAAGTGATGAGTGATGTAATTAAGGTTGGGATCAAACAAACAAATAATATAAGTAAAATATATTGTTCAATTTTCTTGCAGACACTATGTTGGATCCATCATAGGAAAAAAAGGAGCAACCAAAATTAGAATAGAAAGAGACACTAAAACAAATATTAAAATACCAAAGCAAGGTGAAGCTGGCGACATCTACATTCTTGGACCCACAGCATCTGTGAGCAACAAAAAATCTAATTAGATCTTTGAAATATGTTATGTATTTATAAAAAAGACTTCATTTTACTGTTTCTAAACAGGCTTATATTACTTTCATCATGCGTAAAGAACCTTAGGAACTACATACATGCACCTTATAAACAACAGTTTTTTTTGATGTAAAAAGTAATGAGACGGACGAGACACTCTCCTGATGGTAAGAGATAACACCTGTCCATGATCATTGCAGCTATACCCAGAACTTTGAGTAGCAAAACAAAGGCCAGGGCATCACAGCTTTGGTGCTTACTTTGAGACTGATGGTTAGTCTCAACAGCTCAGTAATTTCGCTAGCTGCAGTACCCTTGAAACCGCAACACAGTAATGTTTACACACTACAGCTTGGCGGCAGAATAACTGGTACTGCGGTGGTACCTACCTAGACAACCTCCTGCTAAGGAGAGCTACCACCAGTATGTGTATGTCGAACAGCCATTGTTCAATCTGTGTGCAGTGTACACTAGGGTAACTTGTGTCTTTGGATCTAGAGTCAGCCTATTAAATATTATGCTATTTTAATATGAAAAGCTTTTTTTTTGGCCTCTGTAACTTAATAAAGTGCAACATGAAATTATTTTTTTTTAATTTTTTGTACCCACGTGGGTGTGTGTTGGAGGCGCCACTACCAAATTTCTGGCCCGGTTGGAAAAAATAGTAGATCCGGGGCCGCCACAATGTTTATAATACAATAATACGAGTATTTTTTGTTTTTCTAGAATGTAAAAGCCGCTAGAAGAAGAATTAACCTTATAGTAATGTCATCAAGAATGAAGCAACGAGCGACACATTTTATCTCGATTCCAATGAATAGTCCAGAGATTATTAAGAACTTTCAGTTTTTTAAAGTAAGTAATTAAACCTATTTACACTAAATATCTATGTTTTCGGTTGTGTATTATGTCATTTCTAGATGTATGTAGTTTGTTTGTTTATTCGATTAGTTCTTCTGTAGTATTAGAAACACTGTAGTTTGTATGTTAGGATGTCATTTGTAGATAATTTCAAAACATGCAATTCTTAAATTCATAATGATTCAATAATTAAAATCAAAATTAGAATTAAAATAGACTTCAAAAACAAAAGTAAAATCAAAATTAAGTTCAATATTAAGTAGGATTAGATTAGAAATTTGAAACTGAATCTAAAAATTAAACAATTGTTACATAATAATATAATTATGTATGTACTTATGTCCTTATGAAGTGTACATCATTCTCATTTTTTTTATAATCACATTTTATGCCATAGCTTAACAAAATGTTCCTAAAAAATCAGATCTAATCTTCAGAAAGGATAAATAAAAAAAAAAACTATTACATTAGTGTATTATTTATGTATTATGTACCTACTCATGTAAGACACATCCGCAAAACATATTTACTTCAGGAACAAGTTCTCAAAGAGTGTCCCAGCAGAGCTTTGGAAGAGTCGCTATTTATAAAAGCTGAGAAGCTTCATTTGACACTTGGTGTCATGTGCTTGATGGACAATGAAGAGAGGCTATCTGCATCCAAACTCTTAGCTGTGGCTAAAGAAACTATAGTCTTGTGAGTGTATTTCACTAATCTTATTGCTTCAAAGTTTTCGATTAACACTGGTACTCGTATGTTTTTTTTTATGAGAAAAAATTACTAATGAAACATACTGGTCACTTTTCTAATCATATCTGTCTATGTTCGTTCCATACATAAAGCATTAAGAAACGGAAAGAAGGTCAAGGTTCGCTGCATTGGCGGTCATTACTTTTAAACTTTCGTAGCGATGATAGCTCAGTGGTTAGCGCGGTCGGTTCACACGTCGAGCATCGAGAGGAAACCATAGCATGGGTGTTCTCTAGTACTTGGGTAGCTAGCCAACCACTCTAAGTTGAAAATCTGCTGAGCTCTAACAGTTTCAGCACGTTCATCCATTGTAACTAAAGTCTCATCGTCATCAGCCCATTTTAGTCCATTTCTGGACATAGGGCATTAGGAGACCTACTAATAGGCTTGCAATCTTCGGAGCAGCCAGAGCTTCGGCTTTTCGCTTCCAGTCTGACCAATGCCTTACGTATATCGCCACTTCACCGAGTCTCAGGGTGTCCTACGCTACGTTAGCGCATACGTGGTCTCCAAAGTACAATTCCAACAGTTTTACGACAGATATGATCAGCCCACTGCACTTTCAAATTACGCTGAGCTTCGCCAATTATACTTAAGTAATTGACGAAGCTCAGCGTCTTTAGTTTTCATCTAAAACTAAAGTCTATTGTGTTAATTTTGAACTAATTAGTTCTTTTGCAGGCCACTACTGAAAGATCATTTGCCATTGAAGATTAGGCTAAAAGGGTTGTCGTATATGAACGATGATCCGACGCAGATAGATGTTCTATACGGAATTGTCACTGAGGAGGGCTGGGCTGGCTCCGGCTTGTTACAGAAAATGGGTGACTCTCTAGTAGATCACTTCTATAAAGCAGGTGATTTGGTTTCCATTGCGGTTATAAGCTTGTTCTCATTCTGGGCTAGGTTTTTTCGATCACAACGCGTCTTGACATCGGATGGTCTGCGGCAATCATCTAGTCTGTCAACCATAAACAAAAACATATAGTTAGCGAAATTATATCACTAATGAGATATCCATCGGATGTCGCAAAGTGATGAGCCCAATACAGTGTGTATTGACTGGTTTTTTTAAAAGTTCTAGTCCGTCAATGGTCATGGGCAGGTGTTACCTCTTACAAGTGTTATTGGTTAAGAAAAACCGCTCTGAAAGTCTTTCCGTATAATTGTAACATGCAACACTTAAAACCCGGTCTCTTTATATCTTTTCGAATTGTTTAGGAAGCATGTTTATGTGAGCAATTTTTCTATTAAACTGGAATTCGCCGAAATTCGCCGCTTTGTAAAATTAGACCTCCCTCTTAACACGTGAGATTTATGCTATAATTCAATAATCATTACAATACAATTAATCATTTTGAATTCACGAAACAAATGTATACGCATCGATAACTTCACTAATAAAACTTTTGACTTTGACTTTTGACTTTGACTTTGATTTTTGACTTTGACTTTGACTTAATGTTGCCGAAGGAGTTCAAAGTATGAAGTGATTTTCTTTCTCTAGGTTTCATGGACAGAGATCATGGTAGGGAGAACATCAAGCTACATGTCACGTTAATCAACTCCAAATATCGAAACAAATCTGCTGCCAACGAAGAATCGGCAAACACAAGAACTAGACATACCTTCGACGGATCAGAGGTGCTTCGAAAATTCGCAGATTTTGATTTCGGGGTCATAGAGATTAAAGAAATACATCTATCGCAGAGGTACTCTATGGGACCAGATGGTTATTACCAACCGACTTGTATTATTTCGTGTAGTATATAAGAAGTAAATCTGCTATGGTGTGTACGGTGTATGAAATGTACCAGGTAATATACTATAAATACCTACTTACCGCTATGTTTTATTTTCGTCTTGCTTTGTTTTACGCAGTGTTAGTCGTGCCAGACAAATGCGACGCGCGAAATAAGGATCGTGAGCACATGACTCAGAAATCTGACTCATCCTAGTCCTAGACTAGACGATTTGTCTCTCTTTTGGATACTGGTACTAAATGTAACGCTTACATGTAGATACCTAATGTAACGAAGACAAAAACAAAAGCCTCTTTTTTTTTGTTCGCGAGGCAGGGGGCGTGGCAAGAGACGCCGATACCTAGCAGCAAGATAAGGAAAGCTATTGATGATGATCACACTCAACTCACAATCCTTAAACCGTATATTGTCTGGAATTAAAAGCAACACATTCATAATATTACTGTAATCCCACTAATATTATAAATGTGTAAGTTGTATCGATGGAAGGATGTTTGTTACTTTTTCACGCAAAAGCTACTGAACGGATTTGGATGAGACTTGGTATGGAGTTAGCTGAGACCCTGGATTAAAACATAGGCTACTTTTATCCTGAAAACCTGTAGCACCGCGGGGCGCAGTTAATCTAAGATAAAGAAAAAAACGTGACAGACATACAGTCATACAGACATAGAAAAATCGAATTAGTTTGTGCTATTTTGCTTTAACCTTTTTTATTTTAAAGTATTGAGACGTTCGAGACGCTTCGAGGCTGGCGTTATCTTTTTCTTAATGGAAAAAGATAACGCCAGCCCATGGTCATTGCAGCGATATCTGAACTTTGAGTAACAAAACATAGTCCAGGGTATCGCTGATTTGGCGCTTCTTACTTTGAGACATTAGATGGTTAACCTCAATCAGGAGTATTGAGGTTAGTAATTTCGCTAGCTGCCCATACTCTTTAACCCGGAACATGGTAATGTTAACATACTACTGCTTGGCGGCACAATATCTAGTACCGCGGTGGTATCTAGCTATACGACCTCCTGCTAAGATGATTTACCACCAAGAAAAAATGACCTGTTCTTATATACAGGACAGGACAAACAACAGGAACAAAGAGGACAGGTACAGTACATATAGGATAACTAGTAAAATCAATCATCTTATCTGTGATAATTTTACTCGACCACAATGTTAGGTACAGTACAACAGCCGATTATCTAAAGGAACTTTCGCTCCTTACGGTCATTCTAATGCTCATTAATTTTTGACGCCATGAAATTGTTACATAAACGACTATATTAAGTACTACACCCACTCTGTAAGCGAACTTAATAATTAAGGTAAAAGTGATATTATCATTAAAAGTAATACCGGACAGGGCTCGTGAGATAAGCTGAGATCGTCGCTCACTCGCCGAAGGCTTTAATCCGACTTTCAGCTTATTTCACTCCCGTTTGAATGGCTTTTATTGGTTGCCGCCGAGCTGCGAAGCTGTTGATACGGCATGAGAATAATCTTGCTCCGTAGGATCACAGTTGCCTTAACATTTTATATGATACTAGAAAATCTCTGCTCTGAGCAGAAAACCGAAAAAAAACTTACTTTTGGTGAGTTGGTTTCGGTACTTGTTTTGCATAGCGCTACGCCAGTTTCGTAGCTCAGCGTAGCACTTGGAAAGCGAAGCTAAGTAGTGGCGTATAAAAAAAACTTACTTTTGGTAAGCAATTTGAACAAAAGTAAGTTTTTTTTTGTTTTTAATAATTACGATCGACGCTGGCTGAGTTCGATACCCGGCACTGGGAAGTTGTGGACTGAATTTTTGGTTTTTAAATTTTTAGTGGAAATTTCTGGAAGTTAAACACTACTATAAATTGAAGAATTCATGTCATCAATAATAAAGTACTTTTTATCTTATCACAAAATGCCAATCTAAGTACTATAAAGTATTTAACCCATACGACAAATATGAACGTCTGACCAAAAAATAAACAAGCTTAAGTGGCAGTGGGCTGGACGTATGTGTCGCAGAACTGATAACTGTTGAGGCAGACATGTTCTCGAATGAGAATTGCGAATTGGCAAACGTTGCGTAGGACGGGACTCGATAGAGTGACGATATACGTAAGACAGCTGGCGGTGGATGGAAGCAATAAGCTGAACATCGGGCTAAGGTTGCATTTCTTGGGAGAGGCCTCTCCCAAGAGGCCCAAACTACTAGTAGTGGACTACAATAAGATATTGATGATGAACCAAAAATACTATGACAGCCTCTTGTCAACTATAAGGAACTCTGTACATAAATATATATAACACAGAATAAACTACAGTTTTTGAATAAAAAAAATGTTTTTCATAGCGCTACGCCAATTTCGTAGCTCAGCGTAGCACTTGGCAAGCGAAGCTAGGAAGTGGCGTATACGGGCGGGGCGGGCGGTCTCCGGCAGTAGGGGCGCATTGCCTACGTAATGCGCCCGCCATACGCGTTCACTCCTGCCTCGCACTGATCGCTCACGTGTTTTGCAGAAGGATTGCCACTACGTAAGTTCTTTTGTTTTTTTTTCCAAAATCGTTTATAAAATTAAAAGATACAACAACATACATACATAATTATACATTGATTGATTCGGGCTAGAAATAACATTAGCTTGTTAATCTGTTTGGCAGATGATTTATGTGACACATCGTGATTTATGCGTCACCCTAATGTAACTAAATAGTGTTGTTAGTGTAACTTTTCTTGGACGTTGTGAATAAATAAATCATTTTTCGGTTAGTTAAATATTATTACTGTAAATTTATTATAACGGTCGTTTGTCCTATTATAGTAATTTCAAGCCATATCAGGCCTTTGGGCGGGTTATTAACTCTGACATTAAGGCTGACCACTCAGTCTATACGACAATATTAAATAGCAATTGACGTAACGAATTGTAAGTAGGTGATTAGAATTGTACTATACTACGATACACACGACAACACGACTTTATATAATGCATTGTGCAATGCACAATGCATTTTATATAGTCGTGTTGTTTAAATATGTACATCAGGTGAACTGTGAAACACCTAAATTGTCAATTTTAAAAGAAATGTAATTATATTCAATTCTAGTATACGACGTGTAGTACCTAATTCTTTGGAAAACAGTATAGAGACAGGATTGTCTCATATAGGACCCACAAATAAATCGTAGCACTCATGGTTTTCATTAAGGAAGTGTTATACGTAAATGTGGAAATAATTCCAACCCTTAAACATAAACCGCTCCCCTTGATAATAAATACGACGGTTGAACCCTCATTAGCATAGCATCACAGGCCTCCAGGTATAAGTTTAAAAGTGGGAAGAATGATAAAAAGTTACGTCTTTGTGCTAGTCTTAACAGGGAGCTTGGCCATAACCGTAAAGAGGGTTCTGTTCTCACGAGTCTACTTTTGCGGCTCCCGTAGCGTCATTTGTTAAGATTTGTTGTGGCTGCCCGGTGGAACACTAAGATTTTATACGGTCTTTAGGCATGTGCATTATACTTATTTCCTCGTAGCAGCGGAAAGGTTTGCCAAATATTCATTTTAGCATACTTTGAAAGGACTACGTTTTTAATTGAGAGTATAAATGTTACATATATATATAATTTAATATATATACACATATATAATTTTATACACTTAATTAAGTTATACTAATGTCTAACAGTTCGTAGAGTATTAGAGAGCTTGTTTACGTCCCCGTGTAATTTATTCACGAGGTAAACAATAAACAGTGACATGAAATAGGTAAATCCAAGCGTCTCCTGCCATACACTTGATGTCGCCCAAACTCAATAATATCGCTCTGGCACGCGAGGGGGCCTCACAAAGGGCTTCACAACACTCGCACGATTCCGTCACTTGCTTTATAGTTTCATTATTACACTTTCCCTGTTCACTAGGCTGCGGATTTCTATAGGAAGGCGTACGGGCTTATACGACCTGTATTACTCAAGAAATTCGATGTTTTCAGTGGAGTTACAGGGCGTAAAGAGATTTAACAACCCGTATCTCAGGGCGACGGGCCCATTACAGCGCCGTGTAGGTTTTCAGATTGTTGGGTGACGCTGCGACAGCTGGACAAAATAACGTTTACAATGATAGGAAGCGCTGATTTGAACGAATTGTTAGTAAATACGATTTGAGTAAAGTAAAAAAACATTGATCGCTGTAAACATGTAGTTCACATTCTAATAGCATCTGTAAATAATGAAAAGTTTTAAATATGTTTTTGGTATTACTTATTGTCACAAAGTATACATCCTAATCCCACGTAAAACCATGACATAACCTGCCTACTATTTATCACTACATTATGTATATAGAGCAAAATATAAACTTCCAAAAACAAAACCTAAAAAATATGTATTAGAGAGGTTAAGGGTGGCGTTACAAATTAATGTCTGTAAAGGGTGTTCGTTTCGGGGTGGATGATGAATGGGACGACCCTTCATCGATCCACCACCGACTGAAGGGGCAAGATCCAGAAAGACAGGCAACGTTAAGTGATGTCGCTCTAATAGCTGTAAATATGCGTAGGCTTTTATCAACTTGAATAATCTTATAATTTACGCTCACGTCAGGATAGCTTGTTCGTTATTATAGTTGAACCAGCAAATCCGTCCCTACTTTGTACATGTAGAATGAAACTTTCCGAAAAAAAACAACTCTAAATGATATTTGGTGAGGGGAGTGCCACCGACCTTGTGTGATCCGTGGCAGCGCTCCTGTTGTGGTCACGGGGTGTTTTTTCCTCCTCGGGGTTTTATATCAATCCATAGGCACAAAACTCAAAGACCCCGACGGCACTGGTCTCACACGCGGTACCGCGGCGGTCGCTCCAGAAGGATGGAGGAATAGAAAAAGGCAATGTCTGCGCTCGCGCACCTCGAGTGTCGAGGATGCACTCTCCGCTCCGGGAGACGTGCGTCGTATCCGGAAGCTTGTCTCACACTCTCGTCGCGTCGGTTTATGCACCAACACAACGAAGTCTCAATAGAGGCGTAGCAAGCCCACCAACACCAATACTCGAAAACTAATGTTTGTCTATGTGTGGTCACATGATAGTAGAAATGCATTTTACGCGCGAACTCAAATTTGTATATAGAACAAAAGGGAAATTAACCGAACTCTGGTTCGGTGTACGAACCATACCGCTCACCTTGAAAGAACATTTTCTTTCAATACTCATTAAAATGAAACTACTTAATATTATTATTACTCTAACTCTAACTCTAAATAAATGTTAGGCACTTACACAAAAAGTACCTGACTCTCTGTACATTTACTACTCTGTGGGAAGCTTGCAAACCTTTGCGACTGCACGCTTATACAGTGTCTTGCCGGCTTGCAAGGTAACGACTCTTATTTTGTTATTAGTACCGGGATGAAGGGCGTGTACACGAGCTAACTTCCACCTCAGTGGAGGAAGGTTATCATCGCACATGACAACAATATCTCCTACTCGTACAGGTGAACCAATATCTGTGTACCATTTAGTACGTTGTTGTATCTCATGCAAATACTCGCGGCTCCATCGCTTCCAAAAATGTTGAACACATTGTTGTACCCAACGCCACCTAGGTAGCCTGTCGGGGTTCGAGTCCGTCAGAGAAATATCCGGAAGGGCCGTCAAAGGGCCACCTACTAGAAAATGGGCCGGAGTAAGGGGCAGCGGATCGGCTGCATCTGCACTCAAACTACAAAGCGGCCGCGAGTTAATCACGGCTTCAATTTGACACAACAAAGTGTGCATCTCATCGTAGGTCTGCACTCGCGTACCTACGACTCGATAAAGATGTCTCTTAACTCCTTTCACCCACGTCTCATGCAAAGATCCCATGTGGGGCGACTGGGCTGGCTGGAAATGCCAAGTGATACCCTGTTGCAAAGTTTGAGAATTCAAAGCAGTTTGAACAGAATCATTTCTCAAGAACTCATATAACTCGCGTAAATAGTTGTTGCAACCAACAAAGTTCCTAGCACCGTCCGAGTACAGATCGGTAACCATGCCTCTGCGGGAGGTGAATCGCCGCAAAGCCGCTAAAAAACTCTCGGTTGTACAATCGCTTACTAACTCAATATGAACACATTTCACGCTCATGTCAACAAAAATAGCCACCCACGATTTAATGACTTTTGCATTTCTCACTTTATTAGCTCGCACATAGAAGGGACCTAGGTAATCTAGGGTCGATCGCGAAAAAATGCGCTGCGGCTGGACTCGAACCGCAGGCAGCGGCGCCATAGCCGGCCGCGACGGCACCGGCCGCGCGCGAAAACAACGCACGCACAGAAACAAACGTTTCCGTATAATATCTCGACTCGATAAAATCCAATACTTACGGAGGAGTAGGTATTGAATTGTTTGAGCGCCAGCATGCAGGTGCATGACATGGGCATCGTCAATAATTAAGCTCGTTAAACTGTGTTTTTTAGGTAAAATCAATTGATGTTTTGTCTCATAAGGAAGCAAAGATTTATGCAAGCGTCCCCCCACACGCAAGAACTCCGACTTATCAATGAATGGATCGAGCCGTCTCAGCTGATTGGAAGGTCGTTGATACTTTGCAATGTTTACAAATTCGTCGTGAAAAACTTGATGTTGCACTAAATATATCAATCGATTTAGGGAAAAATTATACTCGTGGACTGTTAAATAATTTGGATGGGAAATTTTCTCTTTTTTAACTCGCGACTTTAGAATGAAGTAAAATCGAAAAATGTAAGAAGTGACTCGAACTAATTTACCTAAACTCGAGTATTTATCAATAAACTCAATCTCCTCGACCTGAGTAGCAGGTAATGACGCAATAGGTATATTACGTTTCTCTTCGCTCGTAGCGGGAATGTACTTAGATTTTGGCCAAGCAGTGGGTTCCTCGCGAAGCCACTGAGGACCGTGAAACCACATATCATTTTGCAAGAATGTGGAAGGTAATTGACCTCGGGAAGGCGCATCACTCGGATTATGAGCCGACGGAACATATCCGAAACGACAATTTGGAACTCTGGAAAGAATCTCACTTGTGCGATTGGAAACGAAAGTTTTCCACTCATAGGGCGGTGATCGGAGCCACGCAAGCACTACTGATGAGTCTGACCACGCGAATGTCTCCTCCAGGTTGACACGACCATGATAAGTGTTTTGTACTTTTTCCATAAGCTTAGATAACATCACGGCTGCCATAAGCTCGAGGCGAGGTATGGACAGGCACGGTGATATCGGCGCGACACGCGTTTTCGCCAAGATAAGAAAACTTTGCACTTCCTTAGTGACGTCATCGATATGACGTACGTACACGCACGCTGCCATGGCACGCTCGCTCGCGTCACAAAAACCATGAAGCTGAACATTACTCGATGGAAAAAATACCTGACGAGGTATTGAAACTCGGGACAAAAGAGGTAACTCTTGGACGAACGCTGACCACGCGTTTACAATGTCAATTGGAGGTCGTTCGTCCCACTGAACTCCTCGGATCCATAATAGTTGAATCAGGTGTTTTGCGAAAATTGTCACAGGTGAAATCCAACCTGCAGGATCGTAAATTTTAGCAATCTGAGATAAAATACTCCTCTTTGTGATAACATTCGAAGTGCATTTTACACTGAATGTGAAACAGTCTGACTGGGGATTCCACTGAAGCCCTAAGACTTTAGTTTGGTTGTCTCTTTCCATGGGAGCGAAGGACACGCCCTCCTGCCGCTCACCATGAATAACTGGCGCTTGAACTGCAGCTAGTAAAGCTGGCGAGTTGCTGTGCCACTTATGTAACTCAAAACCGGCTGATTTACAAATACCTATCAACTCTCTTTGCAATAAAAGCGCATTCTCCTCGTCACTCACTGTGCAACACACATCATCGACAAACATTTGGTCCAATAGAACCTTGGACGCAAGTGGAAAAGATTTCGCTTCGTCGTGGGCCAACTGCTGCATAGTTCGAAGGGCCAAATAGGGCGACGAACCGACTCCAAATGTAACCGTGCACAAACGATAATCGCGAATTGGCTCGCTCGGTGAAGTACGCCACAAAATTCTCTGAAGATCACGATCGGACTCGCGAACATTAATGTTCAAATACATTTGCCTAATGTCGGCTAGCAGCGCAACACTATGCACTCGAAACTTCAGGAGAATGTCAATAATATCCTGATGAAGCTTGGGACCTGTCAAAAGGACATCATTCAAGGAAATTCCGTTAGAACTCGGACAACTCGCGTCGAACACAACACGAACACGAGTAGTCGTAGAAGACTCTTTAATCACGCAGTGGTGGGGAATGTAGTAAGTACTACCTAACGTTGGAGGCTCGGAAACCGGCTCCATGTAACTCAACTCTAAATACTCTCGCAAGCACGCATGGTACTCGGCCTTAAGACTCGGGTTCCGCTCCAAACGATGCTCAAGTTTGTGGAACCGAGCTAAAGCAATGTCACGGGACTCGCCAAGGGATGGTGCATCAGGTTTACGGGGTAAAGCTACTGAGTACCTTCCTGTAATATCACGAGACTGTGTACTCTCGAAAATAGACTCGCATAGACGTTCCTCGGGGGTAAGTACCTTCACCTCAGGTACAGACTCTAGTTCCCAGAATTTTTTCAAGTCGCTGTCATCGGAAAATGAGCTAAAACAAGCTTGAACTGGGGACGAAGTCGGAGACTCGAACGCTAGCTTACCTAACAATAAATAACCAAATACGCTATTTATCGCGATCGGCATATCAGGACCTCCTGTAATCACGTTACCTAACAACACGTGAGGTAAAATATCCGCACCTAATATCATCTCGATCGGTTGAGGTAAATAATAAGTAGGATCTGCAAGACTCAAATTTTTAATATGTTTCCAACCGGAAACAGGCAACTCAACACTCGGCATACACGAATGTGTAAGTTTCGGCAGAATTAACGCATCAATTGGTATTGACGGTTGTGACTCATTTCTCGGCGTGATACAAAACGACACAACTCCTTTCGGACGAATGGGTGAACCATCTCCTATACCATAGATCGGCGTGTTGGAAAACCTCCGTTTAAGCCCTAATCTATTAGCGCACCCTTCCGTCAGGAACGAAACCTGTGAACCCGTATCAACCATTCCACGAACTGTCGACAATTTCTCAGTACCTACGTATACATCGACGAGTACTGTAGCAAGCAATACCGTCCGTGTCGGAACAGAACGCGCAATGGACGATGCACAATCTATTTGTGTCGCTGAACTCGACGTTACTACATTAAGTGGTAATGAAGACTCATTGCAATTCTCAGAACTCTGTATTGAAGATATCTTTTTCTCACTCGAACTCGGAAACTCGCTCTTATTTTTGAAACAAATAGAACTATGGTGGTTCTTAGAACACACCCGACATACAAACTTAGACGGACACTGTGAAACAATGTGTGATTTTCCTAAACAATTGAAACAAATATTTCTTATCTTAATAAACTCGTAACGATCGTGAGGTGACCAATTCATAAACTTTGTACATTTAGTCAATGAATGTTGACCGTCACAACAAACGCATTTGTTATCTCTATTCTCAGAACGTGAAGATCGAAACTCGTTTGAGCTCGGAATGTTATTAGTGTTCGGAGTGCTAACACTGAGCGCTCGGAAACTAGCACGTTGAGCCGACGACGGTGACGAGTTGCCCCCGCCACGCCACTGAGGAACTTTCGAACTACCTTCATTTTGACATTTTTTCTCACTTGACTCGACAATCTCGCTCGCTATTAAATCCTTTTCTAAGAAATCGACTAATGACTTTACACTCGGTATCTCGGTAGGGTTTTTCAATGTCAACTCGAAACGCTTACGAATAGATGAAGGTATTTTACGTAGTAAAATGTGCAACAACATAAAACTCCATTCATTAATGGGAAAACTCATCACTTCTAACGCTTTTATGTTCTCCTGATAAATATTTAATATATTACGCAAACCTACGGATGGGTTTCTTTCGGAACACGACTCGATATCAAAAATGCGATCAAGATGTTTGGAGGCGATAGCTCGTTTGTTTGAATATCTCGCAATTAAAATGTCTAACGCGACGGAATAATTTGTATCCGTGATGGGTATGGATTTAATGAGATTGAATGGCTCATTTTTTAACGTAAGGAGTAAATACCTAAATTTCTCAGACTCGTTATAATTGTCATTATTGTGTACAACTGCTCGAAATAAATCGTAATAAGAAGTCCATTCGGTGGACTCGCCGGAGAATGAAGGCAACGGTAAAACAGGCAACTTATTAGTGTGACAATGACCGTGATTAGATTGCATTGAAGTATTTAAATACAATGCTTTGCTCATACGTCTCCCTTCATCGTCCCGTCTCCTCAGCTCGTCTACATGACTCTGTATAGCGTAGTAATAATCATTAAATTGATTTCGAAATTGCAATTGTACATCTCGATCAAAGGTTTGTAACTTCAACAATGACTTCTCGATTTTAGTTTGTAATTTTATGAAATTTCTATGAATTTGTTGAATATCTCTTGCTCTAATTTTAAATTGTTGTTCGTCTTTATCGTGATACTCTAAAATACATTTGACTTCGTCAAGTATAATTTCACGCTCGTAAATATCTTGTTCCGCCATATTGTAGGTCGAAGTTCGGCGCAATACAAAAATGGGCAAAAAACAGGATGAAAACTCAATAAAAGCTCAAAATATTGTCGGGATTTGTAAGATCGCACGACAAACTCGGAAAATATACACGATTACTCGGAAAATATGAATGATTACACGAAAACTCACGGATTATATTACTAACAGCGGTATGCATGTAATAAATTTTAAGGAAAAATAATGTGACCACAGCATAGAAAACAAAGGATCCGGCTCGAATGGATCAAAAAATATGGTGAGGGGAGTGCCACCGACCTTGTGTGATCCGTGGCAGCGCTCCTGTTGTGGTCACGGGGTGTTTTTTCCTCCTCGGGGTTTTATATCAATCCATAGGCACAAAACTCAAAGACCCCGACGGCACTGGTCTCACACGCGGTACCGCGGCGGTCGCTCCAGAAGGATGGAGGAATAGAAAAAGGCAATGTCTGCGCTCGCGCACCTCGAGTGTCGAGGATGCACTCTCCGCTCCGGGAGACGTGCGTCGTATCCGGAAGCTTGTCTCACACTCTCGTCGCGTCGGTTTATGCACCAACACAACGAAGTCTCAATAGAGGCGTAGCAAGCCCACCAATACTCGAAAACTAATGTTTGTCTATGTGTGGTCACATGATAGTAGAAATGCATTTTACGCGCGAACTCAAATTTGTATATAGAACAAAAGGGAAATTAACCGAACTCTGGTTCGGTGTACGAACCAATATTGAAAGCCGTATCAAAATCTGTGGTGTTATTCAGAAGAAGTAAACAAACATGGGCAACGACTTTGTTTGTACCATTCAGAGATAGTTTAAATAGTTTTAGTATGAGGTTGGTACCTATATACACACGTTCTGAGTCAGCCCTGTTTTTATAAACTGATCCACTGCTGGGCGTGGGTCTCTTCTCATAGTGAGAAGGATAAGATCATAGTCCAGTAGACTTCACATATCTTCGAGAACTTTTTCTTTTTAATAACTTTCTGACAAGGATGTTTTCTCACGATGTTTGATGTTATTGGCAATACTCACATGACCTAGAAAAGACGGGAGCGTGCCATGGGATTCCAACCCAGGACTTCCAGATTGGAAGTCAGACGGTCTCCCAACTAGGCTGCCGAAATTTCAATGTATATAATATACACACGTATATTTTATATTTTTTAATGATCATCGGCAATTGTCTATTGCCTCAGCTCGGCACAGACTTCTCCTCATATATACCACTAATACTGTAATGTCAAAGTAAATAAAGGTTCAGAAAAAATCAAAATGTATTTATTAGCACAAAGATCAATATTATAAGTCCATAAACAAAGTTTAAACACAAACACAAATCACAAGAAATTTAATTATATTGAGAAAGGAAATTGTATTTAAACATTAATTAATTGATTGATTCAGGCGTCACTTAGGCGTTTATTTTGAGCGTTCAGTGTATTTCCGCTTAAAAGTCGTTTTAGTTACTTTAGTGATGAGGATTTAATTTAATATGTATGTATTTAACTTGACGATACCTTTTTAATCTATCTATACTATTATAAAGAGGAAAGATTT
The DNA here is from genome assembly GCA_905404145.2 of Biston betularia. Lineage (NCBI taxonomy): Eukaryota > Metazoa > Arthropoda > Insecta > Lepidoptera > Geometridae > Biston > Biston betularia. The sequence goes on from FR989863.1 coordinate 6,065,536, forward strand.
GATTGTTTGTTTGTTTGTATTGAATAGGCTTTGAAACCACTGGACCGATTTCAAAAATTCTTTCACTGTTAGAAAGCTACACTATCCCCGGGTGACATAGGCTACTTTTTATCCCTGTATTCCCACGGGAACGGGAACTACACGGGTGAAACCGCAAGGCGTTCGCTAGTATCTAATATAAATTTTCTAGTACTTGGCTTGCTAGCTACCAAGTTGAAAATCTGCCGCTAACGGTGTATTCCGGCAGCTTCATTTGAGAGCCAGTTCTATTCTAAGTTAGGTGTGCTTTACCATCTTTGGCTACACTGTCACTTAACATCAGATGTGTTGTGGTCAAACACATAGCTTGTATATTAACGCTGTAACGATCAATAAAATTGGTGAGGGTCAACTTTTTGTGTAAGTAGGTTATTGGTATAAAATTGATAGTTTTTTGGTCGTAGCTTAATATAAAATTAACTTTTTATTCGTTATTGTAGGTACATAATGGTTGTATATCTTATCTAGATGATAGCAAATATATGTAAATTTACTACTGAACTGCGTATTTATAAAAGGCAAACCGTATTATTTTCTTACCTACCTACGTAGCGACTCTGAATAGTGCAGGTCATTTTGTAAATACCTATCTATTGTTAAGACTGTAATATATACGGTTTTAAAATATGTATATATACAAAAATGAACTAAGTATAGTAAACATATCCAACCACATTACCATATTTATCTACACTGAGGATTATTTGTTCTGAAAATCAAGCTTTACGGCCTACTCAGGGGTTTACAGCAGAGATAAAAGTTCTTAATAAAATCACTCGTAAAAGATATCGAAACGTTGATATGAAAGGATAGCTAGCTTAACCCGGATGTAGTGGGGTACAGGGTAATGTTTTATTGATAATGTTGCTAGAATAATGAAAAGTTCCGTTTTATAGCGAAAGGCCGCCTGGCCGCCAGAATGTGCCATGTCGAGATAGTTTTTGAATAAATCGTAAGTATTTGTAACCAAATAGGGATAAGCGTCTCAAAATATATACTAGAATGAGTAGGTAGGTACGTATGGTATAGAATAGTACATACATGTATTTATAATTTTATACATCATAGATTTTATTAATGCCTTTAAAGCTACACATTCGGTCCAATCTCTATATAGTGTAAAACAAAGCCGCTTACCGCCATCTGTATGCTTAGATAGATAGATATTTTTTTTATTTAAAAAGTAACGAGACGCTCTCCTGATGGTAAGAGATAACGCCTGTCCATGACCATTGCATATATAGATAGATAGAAATTACGCAACGGGTTTTAATGCGGTTTCCATCAATAGACAGAGTGATTCAAGTGAATGGTTTTATGTATAATACATGTAAATGCACCACATTAGTATCTACATTGTACCCGTGCGAAGCTGGGGAGGATCGCTAGTTCAAAATAAGACGCATAATATGAGACAAATCATTCTCTCTATGAATATGTTTAGTATAGAAATTTAGACAGGAATAGGAATCCATTTGATTCTTGTTTAATTGAACCCTAGTGTGTCCCTCTAAACTCGATTTTAAACATTTCAACTTCACCGAACCCCAACATTTCTACTTTATTACCCCGTATTCTGACTAACGACATTCACTGGATCGGAAAATTCACTCCAAGGCCTCGACAATGAGCGTTCCTTCCCGGAATTTGTTTCCAAACTTGAGTTTGTGAAAGCACTCCAGGCAATGTTGGGAGGCGTGGCGCCACCGAGAGCCCATTCGCATTATGAAAACGCTTCAGACCGCAAGAAGTTTACAGAGCAGTACACAATCTTAACGCACATTTCAAAAAAAATAATAGTAAATAATTTACTATGGGAAACTTGATAAATAACTTAAATACTTTTTTTGTGTATATATATGTTTACAACAAATACAGAATACCCACACACATAACAAACATTTATGTTAGTCACAAATAATGTTTGTCCTAAGTGGTGGGAATCGAACCCACACACTACAGCTTTTGAATTAGATATACCTACTACCAAATGAGCTAACATATTGACTACCCAGTTACCATGAAAAATGCATGTATTGCTGTAATTAGTTATTTTGTGCGACTCAATCGATTTCAATGAATAGCAGATAGATTTTCAGAAGAAGTCTACATGACCAACATCATCGTGAGCCCAGTTTTGTTTACGGTTGGAAATAGGTCTCTTCTAATATACTCGCCTAGCCCGACTTCGGCTTTGTTGCTTTTTCGAGCTTCTGGCTCGGATAGTAGAATGAATGGCTGAATGGGGATTAGGTTGGGATTTGATTATGCAGAATGTTTCGTAGAAATGATTTACTCATAAAATGATACCTACTATTCCAGTACTACACTTCTTCAGAACTCCTTGTAATTTATGAAGGGCCCTTACTGATATATATTTATTTTGTTGTACCTCATTCTAGATTGCCTTGTAAATGTGTTTGCGGAACACACTTAGCCGTTATTGTGTTATGTCTTAATATTATGTTTGTGTGAAAGTGGTTTCAGGTTAGGTTTGCTACATTAAACTCTCTCCTAAATATCAAATGGTGTGCAGTATTATTTATTACTTTGTGAACTGACAATAAACTAAAAAAAAAATTGACAGACATTGTATAAAACAAAGACACATTCCGCGTCTGTCTGTTTCTCGCTTAGTTCTTGTAGACCACGCAATGGATTACGATTTACACTGTCATATTTGTATATGTAGATATTTTTCACGGAAGGTTTGTATAAAGAATGCATCTACCTATAAGTTTATTAAAAATTAAAAATTAGTTGCATCCGTGTAAAGTCGGAATGGATCTTTAGTTACCATTGAGGTTAAATAGGTCCAGCGATGCGACTATTAAGTGTTTAATATCTATCTATTTTTTTTATTATTATAAATATAACTTTTACAATGTTCTGCCGCCAAGCAATAGTGTGTAAACATTACTGTGTTCCGGTTTGAAGGATGCTGCAGCTAGTAAAATTACACGGCTCTTGAGACTAACCATTGAAAGTCGCAAAGTAATGAGCGCCAAAGCAGCAATTCCCTCGACTTTGTTTTGTTACTTAAAGTTTTGTATATCGCTGCAATGGCCATGACCAGGCGTTATCTCTTACCATTAAGAGACCGTCTCGTTCTGCTTATTATTTTAACAGTAAAAAAATAAATGGAGTTTAGGTACCTACATAGGTTAGTAGTAGCTCTTGTATCTAATGAACAAGACAACAACAACAAACAATTTGCTTTGGTTTCAATTCCTGGAGAGATAATTTTCTGTAGAAAAGGTAGAGAAACACGTGTAGCGTTACATGTTTTTATTTATTTCATTTATTCATCTTGTTTCTCTCGTTGTTCGCCTACTAATTCCAGATTTTTTTTCCAGATTCCAGAATTATGTTGCGTAAAACATGTAGAATCAAATTTCAAGTGAATATATATCCTATATCCTGTAAGTAGTTTGATAATCCCGCAATAACGAAACATTTTTCCGGGATAAAAAGTCCTATATGTTAATCCAGGTAACAAACTATATGTGTGCCAAATTTCATCAAAATACGTTTAGCTGTTTTTGCGTGATTTAGTAACAAACATCCAAACTTTCACGTTTATAATACTAGCTGCGCCTCGCGGTGTTACGTACATGTTTTCGGGATAAAATGTAGCCTATGTGTTAATCCAGGGTCTCAGCTACCTCCATATCAAATTTCATCCAAATCCGTTCAGTAGTTTTTGCGTGAAAGAGTAACATATTAGTAGGATAGGATTATAAGTAGGGTTATTATCATTTAAATAATAACTTATTATCACTATCTCGTTTATAAATAGTTATCTTATATATATATGTATATATTAACGTTTTCGTGTTGAATCCCAGCTTTATAGTGAAAAAGCTTTCGAAACGGAAAAATCGATTTAGGTTGGTCTCATTTCCAGGAACTCACGTTTTATTTTTCTCGTACAAAGCTACATAAGTTCAGTCCCTCAGTCGGTCATGTACCGAGTACCTTCTTGGTATAAAAAATTGAACGCGCGTTTAAATAAAATAGATTGACGTTTATTACCGCTAAGCGGACGCTGAATGTCCACTCATTATTTTAAAAGGAGCTAAATAACCTCATTTATTCGAGACAAGCAGGCTGGAGCGAAAAGCCTTGGCCTACAAAGATTCTGCTGTCGTTTCGGAATGCGCTCGGTTCCTAGTTGCGGCATCACAATGGAAGGTGGCTGTTTGTTTTCATTTGTTCCGATTGGAGCTGTGTGGGATAGTGTTTGTGAGATATGAATAAGGTCACCTAAAGTAGGTGAAAGCGTACAGTCGTACATGGATGAATCTAAAGATGTGTCATAAAAATTGTGTCACAATAACTAAAATCAAATAGAAGCTTTTTTTGTATCTCATGTTTACATTGCATCATTAAATGCTATTTACGTCCAAATTTATTTATTCTAATTATATGTCTATTAGTGTATTTAATTCTAGCCAGTAAATAAGAACCCCTGGTTAGTATAGAAACCTTCTCTAGAAGTTTCTATTTTTTCCTATACAGGGTTATTGATAATTGGGGCAATGAATTACCTAGTATCCTATCGCAGGGAGTTTTCCTTTGCGATTAAAAGCCTGTTGATTCATTGGTGATAGCCCTGTTGCTTCATTGGTAGTATGTGTGCTCCGAGAGCTGAAGGGTGTGGGTTCGATTTCCACGCTAGATAAACATTTGTCGTATAAATAAAATGTTTTATTCTGTGTTTGGGTGTTCTGTATTTATTATAAGTATGTATTAAAAAAAAAGTATTTAAGTATTCTTACAGTTATCTGACTTCCATAGTACAAGCTTTGCTTAGTTTGGGTTCAGATGGCGCTGTGTGTAGTGTCCTACGATATTTTTTAAATTTATTATTTGTTTATGTAAATGGGTTTTTATTACTTTTACATTATGTGGCTATTAAAAGTCGACTATTCTATGCTTTCAAATTTTGACTGAGCGCCCTCGCATTTACTCGTTTTGGAACTGGAAACGGTTTCCTTTTGGTACAAAAAATAAATTTAGTCGTTTATTTGTGCACGGAAGAAATAAAACTACCAAAGTCGTACTAAACTAAAGTTATATATATATACGTAGAAGTAATTCTTAAATATTTGTGATATAATTATAAATAACTATACGCGGGGATACACGTATCGGTTATGCTAATCTGAAAGGTAATTATACTTATCATTATGTACAACTTTTAATTTTGGGAGTGGCACTAATCCCGTGAAAATAATTAACCGTTCCATAAAAAATGGTAATTCTATCTTTTGCTCACGATTTCAGAGTCCTTCACATAGTAAAAGTGGTTCACAGTACTACAGTTTTTGTAACTCTATAGAGAGTATAGATGTATACTGTAGACCACTGTACAGTGTACATCTAATAAATCTTTTATTAGCAAAGCTTATCTTAAAACTCCCTGATCCCCACTCAAACTAATGTAAACTTTCGCCGCGATCGACAATAATCGAATTAGAGCCAGTTCCGATTGTCTTTGTTCGTGGAATCTTTACCTTTAAAAGTAATAACTTAAAGTTATTGCTTTGTTGGAAAGGCCGTAACTTTCCTGTGCCGAGCTGTACGCACGACGTTGTTTTTTATCCCTTACTGCCGCAGATTTTCGTGTAGGCTATGACATCTATGCGGCTTCGATTGAATAATAACTACGCAAATATTTTGTTCAAAGGCCACCCAAAAAGTGCCGCCTGGGGCCTCGATCTTGCAGGGGCCTCGCGTCCTTGAGCAACTACCGATGTAGAAAAAAAAACCATATGTATATGTACGTGTATCTCGCGCCTCGCACTTCACAAAACCCTAGAGTGCTCGAGTAGCCGTAACATACTTGCATTTTAGTGCAAGTATGTTACGGCTACTCGAGCACTCGAACAACAAAGAAATAGTGCCTCACAATGATTTGTTGCCCCGGGGCCTCGCAACAGCTAAGGCCGCCGCTGCCACCAGAGCATGGACAATTGGACATGTAGCTAGAATGCTGGCAGTATTGCCATGTTGGATGACAATGCTACAATGCTAAGATTCTGACCGGTGTAGATTCCAGCATTCTGATCACTTAAAAAATAATAAGTATTAATTTGTAAATTGTGTTTGAAGATTTAATATTTAGTTATAGTGATTAGTAATTAGTGATTAGTAGGGATAGTAACATCAAAATTATAGTAGGTGCATTATTGTATATTATTATCATTTGAATAGAGATGAGGGTAGTTTGTGATATGCTAAATATTTATTGAAGGTTTCTTCGTCCGATTTACAAAAGTAGCTATTTTGCTCGTGTAACTTGCTATGTACGATGTTGGCGCGACATTCAGACGCTCAAATAAGCGCCGCTATGTCTGGTTTTTCTATTTTTAACGATTTTCGTGATTAAATGTAAGTAAGTAAAGTTAGTTTATTTATGTGATTACATACATATACTTATACAAAACGTATAATTAACGTTGTGTTTTTTAATAACGTTTTGTATTGCAAGAAAGTTTACTTCTAGTTGAGTTGATTACTTATTTATATCAAATAATCTTAAACTAAAAGAATAATTCATTCCACTTATTTGTTCACCTTTAGTATATCTTAGGATGGACTCGTTGTCTAGTATGAGTTTTCTATGAAAAGCGTTATAAATCATTTTTATAAAAAGGGGTTTTTATTATTCATTTTTAAGATTGTTGTGAAGGAATAAAATAAATCAGTCATCTTACATATTACCGTAAAAGCACTTTGTATGAAACAAGAAAGAAATTTACGACTTGTACATGACAGTCCTCGTGCGACGTTGCATCAAATTTGCGTATTCAGTTTTACCATTGATACCAATAAAATTTGTCGTATTTCATCAAACAATGTCATTCGTATATAAGTAGAAATTTACTTTGATTTTGTCGAGGTCTACGGAATTTAGATCATAAGATTTAAATACACGAAATTACTTTCAAATTTTCATTTATACACGATTCGCAACTATGAGACATATTTTGTGAAAATTGGGGACTATCATAAATCACAGGATATATACATAAAATTGTGTTGAAATCGGTTCATCTTTTAAGGGCACTATGCTAAAAATACAAAAACAAGAATAAATAATTGGAGGTATAAAACTGATCATAAACAGACCATAAAGTTCAGAGAGGGAATGCTGCATTGTTATGTCTGGCCAGAGACTAATGTCATCGAGACTTGGATTCTGGATACTAACAACTAGAATAATCACATCTTGGAGCTTTCGAGAAATGATGCTGCTCATGCGAATGCTCAGTATTAGCCACGCGCAGTAATGTAAAAGTTCTCCAGCGTACATACTTATAATAAATACAGAATAGCTATTGCATACCGCTAAGAAAAAGATATTTACTTATCTTGGCCATGAGAAATACTAACTAATTCTCAGTTGGGCCTGATCTAAGATAAAGGCGCATTGGGAGAATAACGGAACATCTAAGAGAGGACAAGCATTGACAGAGTAGTACAGCTTTTTCGCTTGGCTCTAGGCAGAGAGGTGTTGGCTGAGCTGACGACCAACTTCCAGTAACTGAGAGAAACCGGATGATGATAATGATAAAACTAATAATTTCCCTTTCTTTACGACTTCGTCGAAGATTAAAAGCACAATCTTATGATATAAATGAGGCGCTACGGTTTCGTAGGCGGTCTACGAAAACAACATTAATATAATGAATGGCGTCTGTTTTGGTTATTTTCAACGCTATTAACGTAGCGAAGTAGATACTGAATGTACTATAATAGGGTGAAACGGGTTTGTTATCCCTGCATTAGTCTGAGGCTACGGCGTAGACGTTTGCGAAGCTATGCTGGACTGTACGTGTATTGTTCCAGCTATATAAAAACTATGTAGATGTAGAACAAGTGAAACTACAACGAGCGTACAAACAAATGAAGCTTTATTTAACTACGAATGTATTTATGGTTGTACAAACAAGTGAAGTATGGTTCGGTGCTAAAAAAATTGAAAAAATTATGTGCTTGCATTTTGAAATTTAATTAACCCTAAACCAACACGTAGTGCTATGTATACGTAGATATAGCATAAGGAAAGTGCTCTTAGTTACAATACTGGCTTTGTCCATTTGCAATTTTTTAAATTAAATTACAAAAAACTAAATGTTCTTAATTTTCTAGGGATGCTTATTACAGTTTAATTAAATATTACTATAATTTATGACACAAAGCAGACACAATATTTTTTTTTGTACTAGACGTATAAATATTTATAACAATTTGAACATAAGTAAATAAGAAGAAAATATTTACATATGGAAATAATCAATATCAGACACAAAGAGCTTCCGAACGGTCCGTGGAATAATACAGCATTTTTATTAGATTTCTGTTCCCCGATTGAAAAAGTAAAAAACAGAAAGTTTTCGTTCCAGTTCCAAGAATCTTAAATGGGAGTAGGTAAGTGTTTTTTGACAATTGTAAACGTTGGTTGAAGATATTCGATATTTTTATTTCTATTTGCATTACTAGCGGTACTCGTAAACCGCAATGTGTTATGTAAGAAAGATACGACGTACAAGAAAATTTAATTTTTCAACATTTGTAAGTAGTGAGTTGACGGGTTGACTTATAAAAACAATGATTTAAACCAAGCACAATTACTGTACACAATGAATTGCGTACGTTTTCCAGTAGTTTTTAGAAAAAAAGTAGAGTGTACAATAGACATATACAACAGAAATCCTACACAAATATGTATACAATACCCAATTTGACAAAGACAGATTGAATGAAAGAGTTTTATTTTACATCCGAAAAACTACAAAATTACAAACTGTGTTTAAACTAACAACAGTAAAATAAATATTATCTGTTACCGCCAAATCCAGAACTTGTTTCTCAAGAACTACACTGGGCACACTCGAACAATAAATGAAACTGATTGGGACGAGATAGGAATAAAGAAATTCCCGTGGCGCTGCCAAGAGAAGGCCACTTTTGTTCCCGCAAATAAAGACGTGCCTACATCTCGTTATTATGTAAACCTAGTGAATCGAATAAGCAATAGGAAAGGCCGCCGGCCTCCAAAATTGCTGTACATTTCTGATAAGTCCAATCAACATGATCTGAATATTTGATAACGCACAATTGGTGTGAGTACCTGCTTGCGACCTCATTTTTCTTTGAAAGTTCACTTTTTTTGGTAAAATTTATTAGTTTAAAGTATTTGCAAGAATAATAATAAATATTTAGTTTTTCATGAAATTTTCTGAAATAAATAAATAGTTTTTTTAAAACAAACCAATGATAGCGCAGACGAAACATAAAAAATCCTCGTAAATAAAATAAGCAAGTAGTTATCTATATGTCTCGACATACATTGCACATTACTTGATTATAAATATGTTATGTGTCTTCACAACATAACTTGCAAACAGAATGTCGTTAGGTAAGTACTTGCGTGAAGATTTGTCTTACAGAGCGCCCTCTACGTTTATGTTGACAAAATAAATAGATAAGTCGAAATACAAGCTTCATTCGTATTAATCTTGGTTTACGAAGGTACGCTTTGCTTCCATTCAATGGAGCGACATCTACATGACTTCAGGAGTGGTTGTTATTACGTGGTTATTTGGGTTGCCCTCTAACCTTAGTTCTGAAATAGCCGTGGCGCCATCTGTGTGTTTGAAATGTTTTCAAGTTTAATGCCAAGCAACTTGGAAGCCTCACAAATGCTCACAAGTTGATACCTTACCAGTTCCCAAGTAAACGTTAGAGGGCATTTCAGTATCCGGTTTCAAGGCTCTCAAGTAAAGGATATAGTCATTGAAACCTATCAAGTTTCAAGCTTGTTATGTCAGAAATTTTGATCGTTTTATGGGTTCCATTAAATTTTATAACTGTAAACGTTGTCTCAAATTATTTCGCTATACTTACGCAGAGTGTCTTGTCATCTAGGCTAGATTTAGGGTATTCTCTAGATACTCGTACGTTATGCGAATAAGAATCTAGATTTATATCATGGAATGGGCTTTATCATTCTGTTTGGGTCTACAATATCGGTTTAAGTAGTAAGTACATAAATTAAAACTACATTACAGATATGCATGCAATATGAAACACACACATATGAAATTCAGTGGCAAGTTACTTCGACTTGCGCACTGGTGACCTAGACCGCTAAGCAATAAAACTACTCGTTTTTTCCGAGAATCGCTTCGTACTAAGTAATTCTTAGAAATATGGGATTGGAACAATAATGTTCTTTCTTATAAAAAAAGTACCTAAAGTACTTACTTTCTACACATACATAATATATTTTGACATCATTAGTATTTGGAGCTAACTAGGAAGAATTAAATAGAATTTGTTATTTTTAAAGATATCAACGGTAATATAATGTATATTGGCATTACTTTTAAGTAAGTACAATTTTTGATGTTGTTTGTGTAAAAACAAATATATCTTATGTGTTTAAACATTTACAAATGATTACTGAAACAATTTAGAAATGAATGTATAAAAAGTAATAAAAGATTCTATGTTTTATCTGAATGTTCAATTTGAATGTTTTCTATGCAAAGCCGGCCGAACCTGCAACCGGCGGCCGAGGGCGGGCGGGGGTGCGTGCGACCGCCACGCCACGCGATCATTTTGCAGCGCTAGGCGGGCGAGAAGCACGTCACTCGTCTCTCCCATCGCACATTGTACTATAACCTCGTTAACTCAAGTGACGTAAAACCTACATAGGAAAATAGTGAGGCTCGCAATTAAACGTTTGAAAAAGCACGGACTGAAAGCCTGCTATTGAAGTGGCTCGAGATAACCTTGCTCGCTGCATTTATTATTCAGTGACTGCGCTGTAACATTAGCCAGGATGGCGCCCTATAAAGGTATGTTTAGCTCATGTTATTACTTAATATTGGACGCGTACGTGTCGTATTTGAGTTTGTTTGTCATAAAGTAATAATAATCTTTGCATATTAACACCTGTGGAACGAAACGAATGGCCGCGTACTTTTATTACAGAAATTGTTACACTCAATTTGGTATGAGTTTATTATTGAATTCTATGAATGTTGTATAAAAAAATCAATGCTTTTGCAATGCATACATATTATATGTAACCTATAAATATTTGCTTTATAATATCTAGTTTTCGAAGACATTAATGCAAGATAAAAAGGCCGGATATAAAAATTCCGGTTGCACATGTACGAACATTTCAGTATAGTGTTAACAAAATCATTGTATGAAGCTGTCATACGAAAGTCAGCCCTCAAACCACGTAAAGTATTTATAGTTTATTTCGATCATATTTTAAAGTGGCTCATTAATCACACACTACATAAATTGAAAATACAATAGATAAAATTTCGCTTTTATTTATATTTCTTTTTGATCTACGTTTCGGAGGAGTGCAACCAGAAACACCATGACACGACATTTTTATAAATAGGTATACGTATATAATTTTTTAGTAGGATATAGGTATGTATTTTTGATGTATCTATCTACTATAAAAAGTAGGTATACCAATTTCTGACTATATTCAAGGGGACATATGATCACTACACTTTACAGTTATATTTTTAATTATACCTAGGCGGTTGTTGATAAAACTTGCTAAAACGGTAGAAACTGACGTCAACGTTTTGCATAATATACTCTTACTCGTGCCTAAGCTCTCTTGTCATTTTCGCAAATTAAATAGGTATCAAAAATAGACATCTATCAAAAGTAGAGCACCTAAGACTTTAAAAATGATTGCGCAGAATAGATACTATCATTTAATGAAAAAAGATTTGAGAGATGTGGTGCCCCTGCTAGTAAGTAGTGGAAAGACCCAGTGGCGGTCGTAAGTGCTATTTATGGGTCGAACGGTTCATTTACCGCCGGCCACTTTATTGCCAGTGATTGCTAGCCTGAACTTTACTTATTGTGTGGAACAACATACGGGTGATGCATAGATTTTGCCGTATTAAAAGCTTCGAGGGATTAAAGTGGGCTTAACGTTATAAATCTGTGGAAACTGACGTGGTTTTGACACGTTTTTGTTTTACTTACGCGGGATTGTTTACGTTTAATTATATTGAATACTCCGACTATAGTTCATGAAGAAGACCACTGGATGTGTGTGGCTGAAACTATATTTGGAGTATCCGATATAATTATACGTCTAAAAACAGCTGTTCCATAGTAAAAATCTCAGTCATCCTCCATGAAACAGTGATTTTTTTCCAAATTTAATACATGTCAAGATAATGTTAATTATAATTCAATTGAATTGAATTATAGAGCCATGCATGAATAGATGAATAGGCATGTATTGATAGGTTTCTAGGTACATACCAATATGCTTTGAAAGGAGTCAATGAATAAGATTATCTAGATTGGATAATACAAGATCCCGAACTAAGAATAAGTATTTAAGTCTTAGGACTATGAGTAAGTTAGTAAACGTGCCCTAGGGATTAATGAAATCGAACCAAAGTCCAACGAATGTTTAGTTCGGCTGTTTTTGTGCTAGGCACGATAGAATATCGCCTGACTCGAAAAAATAAAGAACGGCCAGACGATGCTATCTTATCCAAAAAGACAAAAGTTGCATTATTATAAAACTAACTTTCGTATGTCTTTTCCAACACATAATAATGAAATATTTACTCACTAATAAGGTTTACGTACCAAGATGGTGAAAAATAAATCTTTTTAATTTCTTTATTGAATGACATAATACACAACGGTACAAACTAAGCAAAGCGTATTATCTCGAAAATGTGTGAAGTCTGCCACCCCGCCAACTTGAACAGCGCGGTGGACCTTATATGGCCTTATCCTTCGCACAATGAGAAGAGACCCCTTGTGTACTCCCGGCAGTGGGACAATTTATAAGAACTGGGCTGATTCGGAATACATCTAATTTAGTAGAAACAGAACTAATTGTTCGTCACAATTTTTTTTTGTCCTGTAGTAAATTTCCAGTATTTGTTCCGTCGCGCGTTTGTATGTAAAAACTGATTTATAACAACTAGCAAATAATTTCTGTCAGTAACTAATTATTCCTTCATGACTAATGAACAGATTTGGTTCGTAATAACGAGCTAATATAGTCTCAAATCTTCGACGAGCGCGTTCTAATGGATTCATTTTACTAGCTTCATCTTATTTTCATACACCAACAAGCGTAACGAAATTGATCACATTTTTAGCTTTAATCCAAATTTTTACTCATAAATGAAACAGTAGATAAATATGTATAATTGTATATAACCTTTTATATGTACCTAGTTAATGACAAAATTACCGCATTGAAATTGAAAAAAAAAATAACATTTAAAATATAGTAAAACAATTGGTGGCCTTATTGTAAAGAAAGTAAAGCAAATAAAACAAAATAAATAGTTAAGATTCTCATATTGAGTGTTAAGAGTCAGGTACATAGCGATAAACAAATATAGGAAGGTATTTCTTTATTCAATACGGAACGCAAGCTGAAAGTGTAGAATACACTTGCTACAATTCGTTATTGCATGGATAGACCTACATATGTACAGCTGTATAAAATATACACATGTACATGCGATATCCTTACAATTTCAGCCCATTCAGAACGGTGTCTCTTGGGAATATTTGACTCGTAAAAATAATTCTGTTACTGGCATGAAAAAGCTTATAGAAAGACGTTGGCGGCGCGTGGTTAGTACGTATTAGTTTAATTTAAGAGGTTTGCGTGACAATGCCAAGAAAGGTCGAATGACATTGCTGCAGTTACATAGTAAGTACCTAACTGGAGTCACCCTTACTAACTTTTAATAACAGTCGTATCGTATGTTCTCCTTTAGTTGAAATTCAAAGATTTTCATTAAATCGCTATATTGTGATCTTTAGATGGTTAAATGGTGCCTCGTAGGCCATTATCGTAACTCGATTTGTAGAGGTGGAAAATATGACCTAAAATCTTATTATCGGATTCTCATCGCTTTAACTTCGTAATATCAAAATCGAAAATGTTTAAGCCATTAAGCCGTCTTTATTTAGCTACGCCAATCTGAGCTGCTATTACCAGAATCAGTACATTTATCAGTATGAATTAAGAGGATGTCGAGACTGGTTTGGCGTCGGGCAGGCGGATAACGTTAGCTATTGTCTAGCCGTCTTGCGTCCTGGTGCCGACACCTATATACACTGCTGCTACATGTCTTGTAACTACGCGATTTTTGGTTTTAATAATGATAATCTAAATTTTAAATATTTTTCTACATTTTTATTTCCTTATGTTTAAAATTAATTACGATTTAACACCGCTCACCGCAGCTTTACCGAGCTTAGATGTTTTCTGAGAGGTTGCCTAGAAGGCTATGTGTTGTTGCCATGTCGTAAACTGGTACCTATTATTTATTTTGTAGATATATTTACGTGCAAAATTATAATTGCATTCAGCTTTTTTAGGATATTCATGTTTGTTTTTCAGTGTCTAAAAAAGTCATATCCCATTATATTCTAGTTTTCAGATGTGGATCTGAAGAAAGTTTTATTTTTTAATTTGTAAATAAAACGAGTATGTTGATAAATAATTTGACCAGATTCGTGGCAAAAAAAATCAACCTCAGTCAATATATCACCGAATATAGTTAGTTAGCTAGGAAACGTTTAAAGAATTTATTCAGGTAACCAGAATGCTGGCATCTACTTTGGCCATTTGGCCCAATTTTTCACTTCTTTTGGACTTTTAGATTATGTTTTACTATTTACACTATTTTATAAATTAATTATTAATTTAAAGATATTTTTTAAGTTGATGTTAGGTAGGTAGGTATATCTGCACGTTTTCTTGTTTCTATAAGATAGCTAGATATACGCTTCTTTAATAACTGAATCTGGTGACCAGAACTAAGCTTTCGATATTCGAGTTCCATTCAGAAAATAATAGAGGTGCGGCCTGGTATGTGTTCCTGAGGGTCTTTATTTTCTTTATACCGAACCTTTGGGCTGACCCTTCGATATTAACGGTTATCAATAAGTCTACTTTTAATATTTATGAAGGAAACCGAAACAGAGCGATAGGTCTTACGTTTATGATAGTTGTTTTCAGTTCATGATGTAAAAAGTATATTTTATGGCTGTTCTTTTTAGTTTTCTGAAATAACAATGCTAAAGTTAGAAATTTATAATTTAGTTTTAATGTTATTTCTCTGGGAAAAAATTCCAACTTATGATCGTTCTGTAAGATTCTTCAATATAATCTTTTAAATATTCTGGAGTGGATCTCAAAGAAAACAAGAACTAAAATTATTGTATTCTAGAGTAATCTTGTTTCTCTAGATAATAACAAGATAATTTATTTATATATTCAATTTAATAATCTTTATAAAAACAAATCAATTGACACATGTATGTTGAAGCATCACTTGAGAACGGCGCGATCGATTTGGTGGTTCTCTTTTTCTTTGTGTTTGTTATTGTGAGAATTGTTTTGTATTTTTGATTCGTTAAGAAAAGTCGGAACCTTGTATGGTATCAAGTTGAGCATCCGTGCGATGTCGGTGCGGGTCGCTAGTTAATATATAAGTATAATTATTATTATATAACAAAAGTTAAGATAATAATTAATTACAATTGCTACGATAATAACGTAAATGTACTCTATTATTATCTAATTCATTTAAAATTGGGCGTTAAAATGCGAACCTATTTTGAACAATAAATATTTATAACAAAACTGGGTATTTAACAACAAGCAAAAATAAATACCATTAAAATGAAATCTATCAATTAAAGCCTTATAAATTACAATTCTTAATTTACATTTATTTTATTGTCAGGCCATTTACAATGTACATTCGAATCTGTTAGTAATAAAAACATCTAAGTGCCTATTTTCAAGGAAAATGTATCCAATTAATTTTCAGTTTCTTGGACAGGACAATATTTTAGTTGGTCGAGTGTTTTAGGGTCACATCGCGGTTTTTGTTGTGTGGTAAAGGCCATCCATCATTTTGGTAAGCATTAACACGTAGGGCGGCGCGTAGAGGGCGCGCCGGGTCACGCCACGCGTCGCCCGCCCGCCCTAACTCCACAAACTCGTGTATATCTACAGTGAAATAAGAAACGTGGCCGTAGGAGAAACTGAAAAGTTATGAAACAAGTTAGCAAAGTTAAGAAATATAATTTACTTACGAAATTAAAATGTGTTCCTGTGTTACTTTGTATTTGTTTTGACCTGCTTGTTTATTCAATTTGACATTTTCTTTTGAAAGTTATCGTCGAAACTTATTAAATGTGTAAAATAATACCCAATGAAGTTGTTTCTATGTTTCTTGTCTGAATAGGAGGTTTGAAAATAAATTCTTCAAAATATTAATTATTTCGTATCTGACTTACTTGTTTTGGAAATAATGAGAGTATAAATATATACACGTAATAAATGTATTTAAATTATATGTATATAATATCAGGTACATAATCAGAAATCAAAATGTACAGACAATAAAAGATTCTTCTTAGCCAATGTGGTGGCTGAAAGCGTTCTCTTTCAGACAACCATGGAATGGAAAACGGATTATCCTACGGATACCTGTCAACCATAAAAAAACATAAATGTTTGTTCTGGTGGGAAAAATCGAACCCACGCCCTACAACTCTTTAAGCAGATACGTATGTATATTTTACCAAAAGGCAAGGGCAATTGCAACCTTAGTCTGGCTGCCTATAGTGAAGTGGTGGCCCCGTAAGTAATTTTAGACCTAAACTTAATAAAAGATGTAGCCATCACCCAACGCCGGCTGTGTAAGGGTCATTGTTTATTACTTTAGATCTGAACATTCTTCAAAAGCTCATCATTTATGTACACAAAGCAATTTCCACGCTACGTAAGAAACTCGCCTAGACTCTAGTGATGTATGGGGAGCTAGCTTCGGAATATACGGTTAGGTAATTTTATTTATCTCGGATCCCTTGGTCCCGGCGATTGATGACGCCCCTTGGTCCCGGGCGGTGCTCTACACGGTTGTTATAGAGCTGCCTTTACAATGGGATATGGCTCAGACTCCATTCTATAGCGTTACGATAAGAAAAGTAGCTACTATTTGTTCTATAGTCAGACTTATTTATATATTTTGTGCACTTAAATATTATTACTCGTATACTCATAAGTATTTTGTACATTTATACTCGTATTTTTTAATATGAATGACATACATTTATAGCAAAGCAAATTTTAAAACTTCTAAATAATAATATGGTATAATGCATTTAACATTATTATACGTTTCTTTAAATAATATACAGTATGGATAGTTATAAGCTTAGAGTGTACTAAGTCGAAACTGGGTCATTGTACTCGTTGTTATAAACAACTTTTACTATGAGCACAACTTGAAATGGAGAAAAAAAATGTATTTTTATAGATAAAGCTCGTCAACTTAAATCTCCTTCTCAAAAAGGTTTGGACATGATAATACTACCAAGATCCTTAGAGTTTTGTTACTCAAAGTTTTGGGTTCCCCAGCAATGGACGTGAACTTCTATTTCTTACCATCAGGAGAGTGCTTTGTTCCCACGACTTGTTACCATGATAATTATATTCTGAACAGGGTGTTACGCAGAATACACTGAGTAAGTAAATATATCTACATCCGTATTGTAGGGCAGCGTGCGTTGAGAATACTTCAGTATAAATATTTAATACGGCTGCCTCGACCTCAGACGGATCCATGTGAATCGATAGTACGCGCCTCCGCCACATGACACCACATGGCCCACATACACAAATGAAAACAAAAGGAACGTTTACGATTATATAGATTAAATGTGTCAGTTATTTGTGAAACATAGCACTTTCATAGATATAGTCAGTGATATTTAAGCAGGTACTACGTTCTAGATGAAGTTCACTTGTTTCAACCCAAATGCAGAGCTATACGGTAAGCGGTAACATACATAGTTTACAAAGGTATATATGTATTATGTATGTTACTGGCCATATTCGATTTTAGGTAAACTGGCTTTTTCTAGGCTAAACTAGTTCACCCTATAGGTGATAAGATAAATTAGTTAAGGCTAGGTCAAAGGTGTTTCATGTACTTGTACAATTAGTCTGATGATGATGGTACTGATAATAAACACTGGGTTGGTTTTTTTTCTTGTTATCCAATTGCTTTTTTATCGCCATTTAAATGTTCAAACCGTCTATTCCTCAGGAAATGAAAGCCAATTTTTACTACTGTCGATAAGGTATTACATAAGTACCTACCTTTTGTACTTTAACCATTATTGGTAGGTAATCGTTGCTATCTTAGAAGTTCTCAAGCTTTTAGGCACATTACAAATATGAACATTTACTTTCGTTTGATATTTCGTGTAAGTATGGAAGAGAACGTTGATTTATAAATGTCTCAAGTTTCCGTCGAAACTTTGTAGAACGGCGTCGGCAGAGTTCAGCTACGTGGCTTCGGAGCCCAAAGCTACGTATTGGTGCTATGGGACGCGTATCGCAGAAAACAAGGCGGTCGTTTGATCGATAAAAGAAATTTTCATTGCCCTACTGGACGCTCGTTCGGTCTTTGCGGAACTTAAGTATACCTCGTAATATGTACAACTGCCGGTATTTATTTATTGATTACAATGAACACATAAATTGCTTAACAAAATTGTTGAATTTTTTTTTATGATCAAGGCCCATATATTTATAAAGATGAGTCAAATGATAAAATGGTTTTTTTTCTGTAGAAACGTACCTAAATCGAAATACGCTGATGGATAGCAGTAACAAAAGTTAAAATAGAGCATGAAGATTTGTAAAAAAAAAAACATCAACCATTTACGTTACGTTTTATTAAGTCTGTGCTAAAATATATAGAAAATAAGAACTTTACCTTACTTTTAGTTTCTATTTACGCCGGTGTGTGTTTTAGACGTTTTATTTAGTATTAAAACCTTGATGAATGTATGTATTTTCGTGAGATCGCCACGCTATTACGGTAAATTACACTGTCACGTTCTAATTATACGACTAATTCAAATAATAATTGATACGTAAATATCGAACATTTGTTCGATATTTACGTAAAAATATACGATTCTAAAATATATTCTACATTTTAGGGTACAACGGACGGGTAAGGTACGTGTCAAATAATACCTAGATATGCGATTGTGAACGCTATGTTATAAAGTAGATAGGTACGTGTTTACGTTTCGTGAAAGGTCAGATGTAAATAAATTCCCGTGTTGATTGATATCAACAGCTCGGCCCATAGGACCACGTTAACAAGCTTGATTTCAATTTCTTTTTCCGATTCAACGAGCGCAGTCGCTCGTCGCGTCGTTTATCCTATATTGGACATTTATGTGTAGCTATATGAATAGTATAACTGTCCAATGCAAAGAAAAATTAATAGTTTACAATTGAACTAGATGGCGCGCGCGTCGATATAGCTCGCGGTATCGTTTTGTTCTTGAAATTTACTACCATATAGAACGAAATTTATAATAGACAAGCTTCTCACTGATCACTCGATTATCTTTCATTTACCTCCCCGAACCTAAAAATTATTTGGAAGTTTTTCCATGGTCCTTCGAGCCGGATACAGCAAGTTATCTGTGAAGTGAATTTCAAGTGTGTCAGCAGACATACTTTCCGGCGTTGCCACTAAGCAAAGCACTAGAAACCGGTGGCGGTTTGCCACTGAACATTGTGCTCATCGTACCCGGCCTATCGAAGAAGGCCGGTAAGACTGGTTGGAGCGGAGTGCGCGGTGCACTACCCAACCGAGGAGGTGAACGACAACCGGAAGGAAGGAACGGGGTGAACAAATTCAATGACGAAGTCAGCAACCTGGTGACTGCAGCAGCAATCGTCAGCAACGTCACAGCAGTGACGTAACCAGCAGCAATAAGTGTGAGGTTTGCCTATGGTGAAATATTGTGAGTACATTTATAATTATTTCAAAAATTAATTGTGACAAAGTTTCATCGACTTAGAAAAATTCATCAATATCTCGGACTTTAGTTTAGTTAGTTTGCATGATAATATTAACTTAGAATAATTTCTCAAAAAGTGTTCTGACGGGGAATCCACGCCGGTTTTCACCCAGAAGTGTATTATATTCCAAACACTTAGAAAAATTTCAAGATTTTGTCATCGACTTAGAACTAAATTATAAATTGTGTTAACGTTTTGTTAGTAGTTAGTAAATATAAAGGTGTGTTCAGATTGTTTTCCACTTTTTTGAATTGTTGTTTAAAATATAAAGGTATCTTAACATGGCAGCCATTATTAAGGGTTTAATACGTTTAAAAAGTAATTTAGAAAAATCTTATGAAAACTACAAGAAATCTCCAAGAGATCGTCTTGCCAAAGAATCTTACTTGCAAACTAGACTGGAGACTTTAGAGAGTCAGTGGAAATTAATATCGGAAAGTCATACTGAGTTAACTAATGAGATAACTGATGCCATATTAGAACATGAATATTTTACTAAAGATGTGTTTGCGGACATTGAAGAAATTTATATAAACTACAAATCAGACATTAAGGAAGCTCTGTACGATTGTATACCTAAAAGCTCTTCAAGCAGCAACGTGCAAACAACGTATAAAAATGAAAGCAATGTTCGCTTACCTAAAATTGATATTCCATCATTTTCGGGTCAGTATTCAGAGTGGCCTAGTTTTAGAGATTTGTATGTATCATTGATTCACAATAATGCCTCCATAGACAACGTGCAAAAAATGCACTACTTAAAGGTACATCTCTCAGGAGAAGCAGAGCAACTACTGAGACATGTACCTATCACAGGGGATAATTATCAAGAGTCCTGGAGTATTCTAAACGGGAGATATAACAACAAAAAATATCTTGCTAATAGTCTACTGAGGCGTTTTATGAATCAACCTAGTATCGGAACCGAATCCTGCAGTTCTATTAAAGAGATGTTGGACACAACTAACGACACTCTTAATGGATTGAAAAACTTAGGAATTAAAGTAGATTCGTGGGACGTCATTATTATTTATATAATTTGCATGAAATTAGATTCTGAAACTCGAAAGCAGTGGGAGACAAAAATAAGTGTGTCTGATGAACTGCCAACCTTGCTTCAAATGCGGGAATTTTTAGAAGCACGATTTCGTTCCCTTGAATTTCTTGGTCCTAAAGCAAAACCTAAAACAAGTTTTTCAACCCAAAAGCCTAAAGTACTGCATGCTATTGCAACCGGTTCCAATTCTGTAACAGAAATATGTTCGTTATGTAAAAATGGAAATCACAAATTATGGCAATGTAAAGATTTTAGTAAGCTTGGTTACGACGCTCGACATAGTTTTGTCCAAACAAATGGATTTTGTTTCAACTGCTTAGGTAAAAACCACTCTGCCAATGCTTGTCGAACGTCTACCAAGTGCCGCATCTGTAAACATAACCACCACTCACTACTTCACCCAAAACCAGCGTCAGAATCACGGTCTTCCG
Source organism: Biston betularia (assembly GCA_905404145.2). Lineage (NCBI taxonomy): Eukaryota > Metazoa > Arthropoda > Insecta > Lepidoptera > Geometridae > Biston > Biston betularia. Next base: position 6,087,029 of record FR989863.1, read on the forward strand.
ATTCTTCGAGAGAGGTGGCGTTGGAAGTTAAGTCAATCGCACCAAAGGTTCAAACAGCTTCGGAAAATGCAGTATCGTCAGCGAACCTTGCAACACATTTTTCGAAAGCAGTCACTCCTACTCAAATTCTTCTGGCTACAGCTATTGTCAAGGCACAAACGAGAAACGGCGACACACAGCTACTGCGAATGTTACTGGATCAGGGTTCGCAAGCGTCGTTTGTTACAGAAGCTGTCGTTCAACTGCTCTGTCTGAAGAAAATTCCGAGTAAAAGTGTAATTTCAGGCTTGGGTGGTGACAACGGTACCTTAGCCTCAAAGCACATGGTGATAATCACGGTGCAATCACGGCATGATCCTACATTTAAAATGAAAGTACAAGCTCACGTCTTAGGCTCTATCACAAACTTGCTTCCATCCAGGAAGATTGATACCATAGAATGGCCGGAACTAGCCGATATCAGTTTGGCTGATCCTGACTTCGAAACACCAAACAAAATAGATATTTTGCTTGGTGCAGATGCATACGGTAAAATATTGAGAGATGGATTGATTAAGGGTCCCAACGGAAGATTGATCGCTCAGCACACAGCCTTGGGATGGGTTTTATCAGGCCCCACACATCATAACGATGATAATCAATCGCTCTCAACACAATCTTATCATAATGTGACAATAAGTATGCATGCTCATGTAGATGAAAATGATCTTCTAAAGAAATTTTGGGAGATCGAATCTGATATCTTCGAAGAAAAAATCCTCACTCATGAAGAACAACAATGTGAAGATTTTTACAAACAAACAACCCGAAGAGATTCTTCAGGAAGGTACATTGTGCAACTTCCTTTTAAGGAAAAAGATCCTCAGTGCAAGTACGGAAATTCAAGAGATATTGCCTTAAAACGATTTCACCATCTTGAACATCGGTTCAAGAAAGATCCCGAGATCAAGAAAAGGTATACCGAGGTGATACACGAATACCTGGACCTTGGTCATATGGAGCGTATAAAGAACACAGATGACAACACTGGTTGCGTCTATCTGCCACATCACGCCGTTATACGCGACACAAAAACGACGAGCAAGGTTCGTGTTGTATTCGACGCATCATGCAAGGGAACCAATGGGATATCTCTCAATGACACGTTGATGGTAGGACCCACCTTGCAACAGGACTTACGCCACATCATAATGAGGTGGCGTACTCACCCCATATGTCTGAGCGCAGACATTGTCAAAATGTACCGCCAGGTGCTCGTAGCCCGGAAAGAAGCAGACTTCCAGCGGCTGCTCTGGAGAGATGAACCGGAATCTGAAATAGAAGAGTATAGATTAGTAAGAGTTACCTTCGGCACGGCTTCAGCTCCTTATCTGGCTGTGAAGACGCTGCAGCAACTGGCCGTCGATGAAACTGAAGAGTCTGGAACTGGAACATCTGAAAAAATAAAAACAGATTATTATGTAGATGATTTATTAACAGGTTGTCAAACGGTAGAAGAAGGTATAAGAATTTATGAGGATATGATAAAGATATTAAGAAAAGGAGGATTTGAGTTGCAGAAATGGGTAACGAACAACAAGGAGTTGGGAGAAGTAGTAATGGATAGAGAAGGAAACCAGGACAAGAAAGTGGACATCAAAATGGATGAAATGGTTAAGATATTGGGCTTGTCGTGGGACAAGGAATGTGATTCTTTTCATTACACTGCGCAGCTTCCTATTCTGCAAGATCCTGTAACAAAAAGAAAGGTTATTTCAGACATTTCTCGATTGTTTGATCCTTTAGGCTGGGTTGCACCTTGCGTGATTGTTGCCAAAACGATGATACAAAAATTGTGGCTGGCAGGAATCGATTGGGATGAGGAATTACCTGACAACCTACTGGAAGAATGGTTAGCCTACCGCTCAGAAATAACCAACATTACCAATTTCTCTATACCAAGATGGATGCAAGCTAAAGAAGACGATACTCACCGAGAGATACATGGCTTCTGCGATGCCTCCAACACAGCATACGCCGGGGTGGTCTATTTAAGAATAGTAAATGCAGCCGGTGATGTGTACGTAAACCTCGTCACGGCGAAGACCAAGGTTGCTCCGACCATGCAGGTTTCAATACCTCGTCTAGAATTGATGGGCGCTGTCCTGGTAGCCAAATTAAGCACGGAAGTCGCTAAGGTGTTAAACATCGACAAGGCAAACATTCATGGATGGACTGACTCGACAGTCGTGCTAGCTTGGCTCAGCAGCCATCCAAGTCGATGGAAAACATTCATCGCCAACAGGACATCCGAAATCTTGACAAGATTAGACAGCTCCCAGTGGTCCCACGTGCAATCTCTTCAAAATCCAGCAGATCTTGCATCCAGAGGTTGCACTCCTACAGAACTAGCTCAGAACGACATGTGGCTTCAGGGCCCAGCTTGGCTGAAAAACTCGGCTCTGGAATATAATAGACCGAAATCAATATCAACGGACTTAGAAAAGCGTCACATCAAGGCTCACGTAGCAGTTGATGCTACAGACGATCCCATATGGACAAGATTTTCATCTTTGCAAAGGCTTATTCATGTTGTAGCATTCTGTCGAAGATTCCTGAAAATCAAGGATGTAAAGGCAAATCGTCACAAGTTCCAACCTTACCTTGAGAGCTCAGAACTCAATGACGCTTTAGACACTTGCATAAGGCAATGTCAGGCCACGGAGTTGGAACAAGACAAAGGCAAATTGAAGTCACTGAACCCATACAAGGACGACAAGGGAATTTTAAGAGCACAAGGCAGAATCCAACATTCTAACCTCTCCGAAGAAGCTAAACATCCAATCATTCTTCCACACAAAGGTCACCTAACCAAACTAATAATCGACGACGCCCACAAACAAACGCTGCATGGCGGTCCTTTGCTGATGCTAAATTATCTTCGCACAAAATACTGGATAATATCAGCTAAGGGACTCGTAAGAAAGCATGTTCACAAGTGTGTAATTTGTGTGCGACACGCAGCCACAACTAAAAACCAATTAATGGGTCAACTACCACCAGCTAGAGTCACTCAATCAAGGCCATTTCTTAATAGCGGTGTGGATTTTGCGGGTCCGATCAACTTACGTGTGTCCAAAGGACGCGGCAACAAAAGCTACAAGGGCTACATCAGTCTTTTTGTTTGCATGGCGACCAAGGCCATCCACCTGGAAGTCATAAGTGATCTGACTTCCCATAGCTTTATTGCAGGTTTCAAGCGATTCATAGCAAGAAGAGGTTACGTTAGAGACATCTGGAGCGACAACGGTACGAATTTCGTGGGAGCGGCCAAGGAACTTCGTCTGCTTGTGGCTGCAGAAGGGTCATCCGTATCCACGGAAATCCGAGAGTGGTTAAGCACTAAAAGCGTCACGTGGCACTTTATCCCACCTCATGCACCCAATTTTGGCGGTCTATGGGAAGCCGGTGTGAAGTCCACAAAGTTTCACCTCAAACGCGTCATTGGCAACTCAACCCTCACGTTTGAAGAGATGACGACAGTCCTAACGCAAATTGAAGCATGCCTCAACTCTAGACCCCTATCGATGCTTCCGAACGATCATGACGATCCGTTACCTCTCACTCCTGGACACTTCCTCGTTGGAGAACCTTTGATTGTAGTTCCCGAACGCAACTACGAACTAAGCAATATCAGTACTCTAAAACGTTGGCAACTGACACAACGGATGCTGCAAGATTTCTGGCGCAGGTGGTCGGATGAATATCTCATGCACTGCTTGCAGAGATACAAGTGGTCAAAACTTAATCCAGAACCAAATATTGGAGATGTGGTTCTCGTTAAGGAGGATAACCTTCCTCCGGCGCGATGGCTAATAGGTAAAGTAGTTATTAAACATCCAGGTTTGGACCAAATTACTAGAGTAGTAACTTTGAAATGTAACGGTACTCTACTTAAGAGACCCACATCCAAATTGTGCATACTGCCAGTGACGGATTGAGCAATTTGTAATCTTTGTTAATTAGCACTGTAAGCATTTATGTGTATAAATGCTGTTGCAAGGCTTAAGTTTCACGACCGCACCCTTTTCATGGTGGGCGGTATTTATCTATGTATCGAAGGACGTTTAATGACGTCCTTGGTGGGCGGTATGTCCAATGCAAAGAAAAATTAATAGTTTACAATTGAACTAGATGGCGCGCGCGTCGATATAGCTCGCGGTATCGTTTTGTTCTTGAAATTTACTACCATATAGAACGAAATTTATAATAGACAAGCTTCTCACTGATCACTCGATTATCTTTCATTTACCTCCCCGAACCTAAAAATTATTTGGAAGTTTTTCCAATAACAAAGTATAATTATAGATATTATATACTTCATTGTTAATTCAAATTGCGGCACACGGTCAACGTCACACTTTAATTATATTAACAAATAGCAGCGCCCCGCGGTGTTACCCGCTATCCAGGGTTACAGCTACTTCAATACCAAATTTCATTCAAATCCGTTCAGTAGTTTTTGCGTGAAAGAGTAACAAACATCCATCCATCCATCCAAACTTTCACATTTATAATGTTATTGGTTAAATATCTCATTTCTTTTTTAAGTAGGTAGATATGTATTATTATTATTTTGATTAGGTATAAAATTAAATAGTATGAGTCTAAGTTACTTGGAATAAATAAATAAATTGAAAATAACTACTAATAATAAGTCATATCAGATGCCTCCGGGCGGCACATTTTATTGGTTTAAATATTATTTTAAATTAAAACAGATATTTTTCACATGAAATCACTAAGCATACTTTTAATAGAAATGTAATTATCGAGTGGTGCAATTGCATTTTGAGTATAGATGATACCTACCTACCTATGTAGCTGCAATACCAAAATATATCCCCCGATTGTGTTATCCATTACTTTTCTGAATTGCCTCTCATTTTAAAAACATATGACGTCTAAATGGGTGCTTAGAAGCTGTTTTAGTGTTGTAATTGTTATTCTTTTTCGAAAACTTGTTATACTTTGTTTGCCGATTAGAATAAATTTAGAACATTTGCAAACATCTACACTATTATAAAGAGAAAAGATTTAATTGTTTGTTTGTATTGAATAGGCTCCAAAACTACAGGACAGATTTCAAAAATTCACCGTTGGGAAGCTACACTATCTCCGGATGACATGGGTTACTTTTTATCCCTGTATTCCCTCGGGAACGGGAACTACGCGAGTGAAACCGCGAGGCGTCCGCTAGTAAACATAAAACAATAAAATTTACTTCCCATTTCTAGTATACAACGTTTAATTAATTCAGCTCCTCAGTTCTAGAACAAAATAGAGGAAAAAATTCTATTGTCCTAATTTTTGACAAGCTTAATAACAATTTCCCCAGTGCTGCGAGCTCGAGTGGCCAATTTCGCCCAGAATTTACCCTAAACAAAGACCGTTACATCTCACAAATTAACAATTATAAAACAGAATTGCTTTATTTAGGCATCCTGACGAGATTATTAGAGATACAAGGGCCTCTTTGCATTATAAGGGACAAAAATGGAATCTCTAGTGCCCGAGTTGTTTTACCAAGCTAAAATGATTAAATTAAGTTGTAAATTAAATAAACAACTTGCTCTTAAGATTATTGTTTATTAAATACGAATGTATTTCTAAAATATATCAGATAGATTTGTTTTAATTAGTTAACCGAAAAACCCACTGTTGGAGTCTTCCCAATTTTTTTCACTTGTCTCTATACTGTGCCAGGATCAACTGTGTCGATAAGAAAAAGTTTATGGTTTTATATTTTGACGTTCCATTTGTTACTGCGGTAGATAATAATAATCAGCCTAATGTTGTTTCGCTTAGGTTAGATTTTGTTTTGCATTACCTGGTTTTTATAGCGATTCTTGGATATACGATGAATTTTAACATATTAAATCCTATTAATTATAGTATCGAAAATTATCAATTGAAACAACTATTGCGATATAATGGCTGTTAGGTAATTTTGTAAACATTATGTAAACGAACCGGTAAACAAAGCGTCGGACGTCCAACAGACGTTGGGTGAACAATATCTATGTAGGTATAATAGAGATACAACATAAATAGTAGATCGAACGCGTCAAATTGAACAAGATTAGCATTATTTCGGGATGAGTGGCTTACAAGAAGAAATATCGATCACGGGCTGAAAATGATGATGAAAGAAACGTATTTTTTTGCTAAAACACTTCTGTTTACTTATAATAGTATTTGAATTAATTTGCTATTTTGTTTTGAATTTGACATGTATTGTTTAATGTAACATTTTGTGACACAAATGTAATTGATTAACCTTTTTTTATGGCAATAAATAATTTTAATAACCGTGGTATGTTATAGAACACGTTAACGTTATATATACGTTAAAATGAAATGTTTTCTGTTGATTGGCTCGTCTTGAACAAAATGAACCTGCAAGATCAGAAGTTCGTTTCAACATAAAATTAAATCGTGTTTATAACTCTCCCAGAAATTCCGAAAGACCATTTAGATACCGTTGCTAGGTTTGAGGCTAAATTAAATTAAATTCCCTACTTATCTGGCGAGTTTTCTCACTAAAGATATTTAAACAGTGCTTATTACAACCAATCTAAAATTGGAACACTTTAATGTTCCTAGAGGGTCGTCTACGACGGTAACTTGTAATTAATTGGTTTTAGTTTTCACTTTCCCTGAGCTTTTTCGGTAACAATAAGTTAAATTTATAATCGCCTCGTGTTTTCGTTTTGGGGTATATACTACAATCCTATATGTATTCTACTACTTATTTATGAAAGTCTAGCTAATACATTTTATACCTACCAGGATACTTTATCATGCCTAAAACCATGAAATTTAATTATCTGAAAAAAGTAAGTAAATTTTTAGGTCTTAACAACACATCTTGACTTTGCACCGGTGCAATAGACAGGTATGTATTTTAGCGATTTGAATACAAACAAATAAATACTTATCTACCTACCACTTTACTAAGATACACTAAAATTTAACTATGACGTAAATACAAACCTTCCCTAAAAAAATATCTTAATGAGTGTGAAACCCGCGTCAAAATCCGTTGCGTGGTTTATAAGAGTAAGCGGACATACAAGACGGACGTATACAGAAACTTTGTTTTATACTATTTAGAGAAGAGAAAAATAGAAAAGAAAATTTTTATTTGAACTACACTGACTTGAAGTAACAATCGAGGTAACGAAACCAATCGTTGCTTCCAGTCACTCCAATAAGCGTCCCATAGGCCAATTTACTCGTAAAAATCATTTATGGAATACACGTACCGTTTAGGCTCACAATAATTTGTCTGTAGCTCTTTCGGTAATGGCATTTTTAGTTAAAATTCGGTGTGTTGTTCGGTGGTATTGGGGTCAGACAACGTTGGGGCAAGGCGGTGTTTGTAATCGTTCCCTTCCCTTCCCCCCGATTACAATAGGCTTCCGGCTTTTAGCTTGCGCTATGTTTTGATTAGCCCGGTTGAAAAAATGCGTGCTTATAGAACAGTATGTACGCATATTAAAAGAAAATTAGATTTATGTATGTGTAGAAGCTGCAGCTGTTAGCTACCATAGACTGGCCCGGACTTCGCGCACTAAACATGAGCACATGCAAGTTCGGTATTACTAAATACACGAGAAACACGTTTTCGCGCTCAGAGTTGGCCGTACTCGTACGTCTCCAGCGCAATTACTTATATATACTTTTATCTTAGTTCACTGTAGTAGTTATGCAGTACTGTATATTTAAGGACTGCAAAAACAGTTGACAAAAAGAAAAAGGCCACGATGGAATAGCATATAAACGATTTTATTTAAATTTACTTGTATATTTCTGATTTAAAATTTTAAGATAGGTTTTTCGATGCGCTGAACCGATTCTTGTGAAACTTTTCACCTGAATATTATTCATTATACATTGTATATTTTGGGTTTCAACTTTTCAATCTTGATGCTGCAAGGATACTGCTTACAGACATCTCAAATACCGATGACCCGTTGATGGTGTATCTACTAGTATTACTTACTTATATGGTTATAGAGATAAGGATTTTGCCTTGTGGGTCTGATATACTTTGAAATTAAATTATGAATGAATAACAAACACAGATTACACGTACGCGGTAACTTACGAGAATAATATCTCGGCTCAGTCTATTTTATAGTACAGTAGATATACAAACATGAACATTTCTAAAAGAAGAACGTGAGCGGCCGTCAGCTTGCAATTTCCGGTCCATTGCGCAGCCTTCCATGGATTTAGAATATAAATAGTAATGTGTTCCACATTTTAGTCTGGAAAGTTGACGCGGCTTCAAGAAGCCTCGCACGCGTTGTATTCTTTATTGACTCCTTGAAAAAGGCCATCGAATGTGGCTGAAACTATAGTCTGAGTATCCGATTTCCTTAAGCAAACAAGAATGTGTTAACCTTAACTGTAGTTTGAAATAATTTTAAGAAATCAAAGGTTTTATCGTTTTTGTCGTGAGACAACAAACCGAATAGAATTCACACTTTTATATAATAGAGAATAAAAAAGACTCATTACACTAATGAATGGCTGGTAAGTAACAAAAAGCAGCCCATTTGTCCGCGTTAATTGTCAATCACTTTGCTCTACGGCTTCCAGTGATTAGTGAGGGATGCAAACTTCCGCCTTGTGACCTACTCTCGCTTACGGAAGATTGAATGTCTATAAGTATGATAGATGTTTATTATAGACCGGCTGTGCCCGCAACTCCGTCTGCGTGCCATTCAACGAAAAATACCACCACCACCAGATGTCGTCAAATCATAAGTAGAATAGTCATTACTTTGTTTGTGTATTGTGAAACTTGACGATAGATACCTATCTAGTGGTGGGTAGTAGTAGTCCTTGTACTTTTTTGCTAATCACACAGAAGCCTAATATTTTTCTGATATAAAAAGAATTTCTATATATATTAATCCAGGTAGTGTGTACGATATTTCATCCAAATCCGTTCAGCCGTTTTTACGTGATTGAGTCACAATCGACCAAACATATAAAATAAAATAAATAAATATCGTAGGACATTACACACAGCGCCATCTGACCCCAAACTAAGCAAAGCTGGGAATCAGATAACTGATAAAATACTTAAATACTTTTTTTTTGTAAATACATACTTATAATACATACAGTACACATAATACATAAACTTTCACATTTATAATTCTAGAAGTATACACATATATATTAGATAGATGAATCGGATATACTATAGGAAATATCAACTTCGACCACACCGTCACCTAACATCAGGCGAGCTGTGGTCAAACACCTAGCTTGTCAACTTTTTTGTTTTTCACATTCAAGGTTCCTAAGTTTCACCTGGATTTTCACTTATGATGTATTTAGTGAATACATACATTTACAGCTACTTAGAGAGCAAATTTAAATATTTTCGTGTTTGGTAGAGATAAGAAACAGCGTATAATAAAAGTGATGAATGGAACTTAGTTATGATTAAGGCCTGAAGCTGCCTGGGAGCAGTTTCCCTGAATTGAAAAGATAACTCTGTTTAACAATTTACTGTACATTTCATACAGGTATGTAAGTTGTGTCCGAAATTCTACTCAACCCTTGTCTCATTGTTGTAAACCGTAACTTAGTTCGTCGACATGTTAGAGCTTATATATCCTATCTGTCGTGGAATACACAACAATTTTCAAAATTAATTTAAATAGAATCATGCACTACCAACATGTCGGCAGCGAAATGGTTTTTTAAAATACTTAATGGTTTTTAATACTAAAACCAAGGTTAAGGAAAAAATAGGTTAGTATTTTAACTATTTTTTCCGATAAAATAGTTACCGGAAAACTAGGTTAGTATTACTGAAAATAGGGGAACATTTTGATGAAATACGTCGCGTATTGCATTATTTTTTTAAGTACATAACAACATTGTCTAATTTAGTGAGTAAGTATGTTAATCTACATAATATCATTTAAAATTGTGTGTAAAATATCTAACACCAATTATACTCCTGCATTATCAAGCATCTTACTAATACTGCTGTAAATTGGTTGTAGTATAAATTGAGTTAAATAAGTAAAATAAAGTTATATTTTATAAAAGTAAGTATGTAGAAATTATCTTCGTACGTATATTGTATTATATGCGATGGAAACTGACTTGGTTTTGTCACATTTTAGGTGTTTTGCAGCCGATTTTCTACTTGAGGGTGGTATTAGCTAGCTAGCCGAATACTAGAAAGTACCTTAACACCATGCTATGGTTTTCTCACGTTTTCCTTCCCCGACAGAATATTCGTACATATTGTATTATATGCGATGGAAACTGACTTGGTTCTGGAAGTTGGTTTTGACACAGTCATTTTAGGTGCTTTGTAACCGATTTTCTACTTGAGGGTGGTACTAGCTAGCTAGCCGAAAACTAGAAAGTACCTTAACACCATGCTATGGTTTTCGCACGGTTTCTTTCACCGGCAGCTCGGGCTTATTGTTGCTAATCAAAAGTCATTAATTCCATACAAATAAGTAAAAAGAAAACCTTGTGTAGGTATAATTTCTAAATATATTTACAACGTTTTAAATTCCATTTCAGGTAATAATGAGGATCAACCAGGCAAGCGACAACGGGAACGTGACCTTTAACCCGCCAGAGGCAACGAGCGAGGCTTTCAATGAAAATAGAACCTGGCTCAGCGCAAATCCGAACTCCAACCCGTATGAGAATAGAACCGACAATTCTCTCTACGGTTCCCGCTGCAGCACTATTTATAGCTCCACGGAAACAGAGACGTTTATAAATTACAGCGCTGCTACGGATATCAGAGACTCCACGCTCAATGTAGAGTTTGTAGTATGTAACCGACAGTATCGCATTAACGCTCAGAATAACATAAATTGTACGACTTCTCTTCCTAAAATTAACATTCTGGAGGAAAGTAACGAAGATTGTAGCAACGGCGTAGGTAAGGATCTGATCTAAGAAATTTTGCCCATTATTATGTAGTAGTTCTTTTTGATGGCTAATAGAATAGCAGTAGGTTTTATTTATATAAAAAATACTCCAGATACAATGTTTACATACCTTTTATTCACAAAATAAGTCAACAAGAGGCGAGAAATGTAGCCAGAATGCTAGCAGCATTGCCACATTCGATGGTGATGCAAAGTTTTTGTCTGAAATACATATGTTTATGCCAGCATTCTGGCAAGTACGAACTCCAGTTCTTTTTATTTCATTTTTTATTTTAAACATTATTTCGTCCCCGGTTTAAGGGATGTTACCTAGGGTGAATCATAGAAGTAGTAATATTAAAGGACTATAAAATTTGCAAAAACAGACTGTTTCATAGAAAATGCCTTCAAGATAATCAAATATTATTATTATTTTTTCAAGATATTTTTTTTTAATTTCAGTGTCTTTTTATAGTTTATATTTATGGATAGTATATCGGAAGCCTTCAACATTGCTATACTTCTCCTTTGTAACAATCTGGATACAAATCAAAATATATTACAAATAGAATAATAATTTTCGAATAGATGAACTTATTTTAACTTTTGTTGTAGGTGAGTGTAATGTATTCTCTGATGACACGCCCATCGACGACGACCGCGTGTTTGATCATTCAGACACAGATGACATGTCAGAGAAAGGCGTTCATCCAGTTCCGAGAGGAATTGTGAACCCGAACTACCCCGGCTTCCAACACCTCGCGCATACATTACAGGTATGTATCCGCTACGAAACCTATGAACTGCCTAACACTGAAGCCTATTATTAGAACCAATGCGCATTGAGTGTATAGTGAATCAGTATTGCAAAACAGTTTATTTTTTCTAGGACTATTCTACAAACATAGAAAACTTTTATCACTCAGAAAATGATATGACTGATGACGACGTTGATATAGAAATTACTGATTTGGCATATGAACCCGAAGGCAGTCAGAATACCATTGAATGTAAAAATAATAACAACAATAATATTAGCAAAGACACATTACACTCTCCAAGTAATGATTTGCGTCTGAACACAAAAAAATTAGATAGCAGTATACAAAGTGACATTCCGGATCTTCTAAAAACCATATCAAAAAACAACAACAACAACAATGAAAGTGATTCAGCCGATTACGGTTTGAACTACAGTGACACAGATATCGAAAACAATTTCAACACAAAAGATATAATAGGTGACTTTAACAAAGAAGTTGAAGACGAGATCAAACATTTACTAAATTATAACATTAATATTCAAGACGATTTGGAAGAGTTACGAAGAGATATTAAAGATACTTTTGCAAAACCTATAGAAAATACCATTAATAATATCAGTGACGTTGTGAATCACGTAATAAAAAAATTGGTTGAAACAAAAAGTGAAGTAAAAGAGGAGAATGAAGCAAAAAGCCCACTTAATGCAGATAGCAGAGAAATAAATAGACAAAATGAAAAAAATGCTAGAACAGAAATGAATCTCAGTAGGCCTACGTTCTTATTCATCGATAATAGCATCAACCATAAAATAGATGATGCTATTCTATCAGATGGGAAAGATGAAATTAATATTAGCGAATACGATCCTGATAAATTAAGTCAAAACGTTGAGAACACAATTAAGCAGCTAAGCACGGAGTTGAGAAAAATAATTCCTAAATTAGACGAAATGCGTGAACGCGACAGGCTTTGGGCTGAACGGAAAAAAGAAAACGTATCAGTTAAGGATGGTAACTCCAATGAAATTGGTAATTCTTCGAATAGTTACAATTTAATCAGCACTGTAAATACTCAGATGAAGACAGAAGTTAGTAAAAGTTGTACATATAATGACAATCACTCAGATTTAAGGAATTATCCTCAAAAATCTCTAGCGTAAGTAACTAAACAATGATAACCATTATAAAGTTTGGCACAGGGAAATTAATGTGATCTTCGGCGCGTAGTTTTCCAATTTCAAAGCAAAATCATGTTAGAAAATTAAACTATTTCAGACGAAACATTTTCAACTAAACTTGTCGATGACGTTTCACATTGGTGTATATTTAGCAAGATAAACATAGTGGCTACTAACCTCCAATTCATTGTAAGAAATTAGTAACACACGGTACTGTACAACGTTGCCATGAATTAACTGCAACCTCTCATAATAGATCCGAAGTTGTCATTTCTATAAAGTCGTAAATAATTATAAGTAGTTTTTCACTAACTTTGTGTGTTACAGATATATTGACAGAGCAATGAGGGAACGAGAAAAAGATGTAATGTCAACTAAAAACTACTATCATAGTGCTCAAAGTAACGCATCCGTCCGTAAAAATGATGGTACCAAAGAACCCGATTTAGGTAAGTCCTGAAGAACACTAAGTGGTTTTTTTTAAAATAACAAATACTTAGGTAGGTACACTTGCGTTTGACTGCCATTTCACGTGATGTTAAGTGAAGAAGCGATCAGCTTGCATATAAAATACCGATTCACTCTTGCATTGAAGACACTATATGGAGAACACCCACTCAGGTAGCGCATTTCACTGCTTAGCGGTTCGCACAATGAAAGTGGAATAAAATCGTTTTTTCGCGTTTTAATCATAAGTAACATTATACTAATTTTAGTTAGGTACTTCCCTCCTAAGGTAACTAAATTATTCAGTAAATATTGAAAAAAACGTGAGATGCCTGTCTGTTATCGCTAACAACCTACCTCATACGGCTATATATGTACCCATCTATAATTATTCTATAAACAACTAGTTAGTAGGTACGAACAATCAACGATACGGCATCGCATAAAATACGAACAAACAAATATTCATTTTTATAAATTAGATAGATTTATTAATACCTACTTACATTTGTAATTTCAGATAGTTTCGACGTTTATAACATAGAGACAGCTCTACCTAAACTAGACATAGATGCTATAGAGAACCATCTGCGAGAAGCAAAGGCGGCTGAAAGAAGGGTATGTAAAATGTGTACAAGTGAACCACCTAGCTATATATTTTACTACGTAATTAGTTAAATAAATCACCAAATGCTTAAATGGTCACTAAAATACTTAGTTTAAATTTCCGCGCTATTCATTGCTTAAGTAACGGTAAATGCACATTTGCGCTTGATCCACGTCCACCGTGGCCATGTGTAACAGTTTATTGTAATAACTAACACCTACCTATACAGGTAGTACGGCTTTCTACTATGATTCAGCGTCGCTGCAGACAGCCAGTCTCTGCGCTGCTCTAACAATACCAACAGTTTCGCAACGCGCACGGTCGGCATTTGTGTCTCGTCTAAACTCAGTGCAAGTTACTTTGTGCTAGTTTTAATTAAACCCAGTGTTGTGCTATATAACTTAAGACAAAGTGATGGCGTCTCTGCCTTATATCCCAGAACAAAGACATTATAAAAAAGATACGAGATTTCTTTTGGATTTATACACCATTACATACGACAACCACGAATCAGTTGACAATGTTTGCTGCCTCGTAAGTTACATTTGATAGTCAGTAGTTGATAATTTCAATTGTTTTCTAAGTCGGGATGAAGTTTTAAATATTGGTGTCCTAATTTGGCTGAATGTAAATGTAAGGATTTACCATAGATAAAAAATATAAGTAGTAAAATGGATCAGCCCTCGTCCTTGCCCTATTAATGTCAAGTTGACAGAGATGAGAAATGACAGGACATGGACAGCCAGCTGCCATTTCTTTCATGTGTTTATTTTTTATTTGTACAAAACCAAAACCGTGCCATATTATTGCCAAAAACACATAAGACTGATTAATTATAAATATGTTTGAGAGCTTTGTTAGTAATATCAAACGGAAGTTTAGCAAAACATCCGAAGAGAACCGCGAAAACATTGACAAAATAGAAAAACCAGGGTTTAGACGTGGTTTGCACCTGTTTAAGTTAAAGCTGTCGAAACCAGAGACTCAGAACCCACCAGAACCTGCTATTTATCCCAACGATGCTATATACACAGCTTTAAGCCCACGTGCCATCAGTACAGCAGACAGTGCACATACTGAAATTGAGTGGCCTGTTTTGATAGACAATAATCCTAACATTCTAGATAAATTTACAAGAATAATTACTGTTGCAGCTGATACTCCATATGATAAAAAAGTTGGCTATTTACTCAGTCCTTTTTAATCATTATTTCTACCGGTACCCTTCCTAGCTTATTATTAAAATACTTGTAAACTTGTATTACAGAAACGCAATGACAGAGAAGAAATTAGAAGGAGGTTGGCCATGGGGGCTGAAGCTGAGGAGTATTACAGTCTGGGGCACACAGACCGCCCTGGGAAAAAGCCCAGTCTTCATTCACGACTTCAGAGTGGTAATTAATGTTAACTTTTAGGGGTTTTTTTTATGTGGACTGGGATACAATATCTTTTATCACTTATCTAATACATGGTGTTTGGGCTTGTTTGTCATTCTTTTCATATTACATAATGTTCACATTTAATTGTGCTAATATATTGTATATGTATTGTATTTGTTTCATTCAATGACTGTAATATTTTCATATGGTGTGGTCATACAGGGATGAATCTGCAAATATGTTTTATGAATGAGACGGCATCAGATAATGAGTCACTGAGCTCAGATATGGATAGAAATGTAAATTACAGTACAAAAAGTCTGTCCCGGTCAAGTATTTTCAGCAAGAATAGTTACAATTCCAATCATCCATACCAAACAAGGCCTCTTTCTGTCAATATCACGAAACATGACAAAATAAGCACAGTGCAGAGTGGTGAGTACATCCTGGGCATTGTTTCATGCTTAATAGTTATAGGTAGTGTGCAAATTATAATTTGTCACAAAATTCATTGTTACAGCTAACTTCATTATTTGAATGTAAACAAAGGTTGACCTTGACAAACCAGTTTTTTACTAATACATAGTTGGTTTTATTGAATTCTAGCAAAAAATCAAATCAAGGATGAATTTTTTGTAGTATCAAATGTATGTAAACAAAGTCATTCTTTTGTATTGATAGTACCTTATCAAATTGACTATACAGCTGCCTGTTATATTATATCTTAGTAAAGTAAAGCAGTCATCCTAAATGATAATAATGTAATGTTTCTAGGAGCAAAGCTGCGGCCATCATCTCTTACCAAAAGTGCAAAGTCTCGGTCAACACAGTCATTAGTACACACAGAGTTGAAAGAATCAGATTTTTATGCATTACAAGCAACACTACAGACAGAAGCTAGGATTGCACTAGCACAAGCAAAAGAAATGGCTCGTATACAAATGGAGGTATGTATCAGTAGTGTTATGTTATTCTAGGTTTGGTAATTATAATAATGACTAGCGGACGCCTCGCGTCATCGCATAAACAGCTTGACTATGAAAATTCGTTGTATTCGGAATGTTACATTTTGTATTCAAGCTTTTGTTTTCTATTTATATACCTACACACTTGTTACTGTGTCGTTGTAGCGCGAGCGTCGCGCGCGTGCTGTGTCGCCTGTGACGGAGATGTTGCGACGCGGCATGCAGAAGGCAAGCGCGCCGCTGGCCGCCGACCGTCGCCGCGTCTCACGACAACTCCTCACCGATATGAATATTGCGCAGCTACAGGCACGTATCTTATTTATTAATATTATTCTGATTGTGGGGATGATAAGTCCTTTTCTGACGTTTAACTTGAGGTGTATTTTTAAACGTGCTTTAATTGCTTATACAGCATGACTGGTGAGATACCTACGATACTGAAGGAGACTAATCGGTACTCGATTCTCGTTATAATTATGTAATAAAATTAGGTAATTTTTGACCAGATTTCCTTATAAATAAATGAAACGTGGATACACTCCCGACGCTGATAACGATGTGTTGATCACGCGACAACCCGCCGTCGGCGCGAGCGTCCTTCCAACGTCCAGCTCGTGCGTCCGCGCGGTGTCAATGCGTTGCGTAATTGAAAGTTTACCAAGTAGTCCGTTAATATTTATTTTTAATGTTATTTTTTTCTTCGAATATGATCGCCAAATATCATGTCCTCGAGTATCGTAGGTGTCTCACCAGTCATGCTGTTGAGTCTGGTCTGGCTTAGTAGCTCCAGTAGGTCACACGAATGACGGCGAAAACAGGTTTCGGGTAATTTGGAAGTCTGTAACACCAAAAAAAAAAGTCACATTTCAAACAAAAATCAAAATCTAAAGCTTTTAGAAGCTAGGTACCTTGCTACAGGATACACATACACGCGTTAAAAACATATAATATAGAAATAAGTATTTTACAATCGTACTGTTGATACGACATAAATAAAACAAGAAAACAAATGTCAAACATACAATTAAAATCGAACGATGATCCAATCATTGACTAAAAGCGATAGTGCATCGCAATAGGTGTAGGGTGCGAGGAGACTCGCGTGGGAGAATGCAAAACGAAAGGACGGTGCGACCTCGCAAGGACTTTGACCTATCCTTACTTAAACAACGCGCGGCTATCGATATTATACCACAAGTTAACACACCACGATTACTCAATACATTTATTGATAGGCCTGTTACTGTGGGACTGAATCGTCGTATACTAGAAATTTCATGGCATTTATGGTCAAAAAACATGATGCATGATACCCTAACCAGTTAGTGGGTCGCATCGTTGCTTATTGTGTAAAGAAAGTATACATTTACAATTAAAAAAACTGACCCCATGCCCCACACACGAAACTAAGCTCGAACACGGCTAGGTTTTAGCTATTATGATTTAAAAATCAAACTATTTAACCAATTTTTCATGAATTTCTATGTCAATTTCTATGGGACCGATCTGAAAGTATGTATATTCTTTACAATAAAAATATGTAAAACACATTATGCGTCCCTATAATTTTTGAGGGTTACCTTCGATTTTTTTTGGATCCCATCATCAGATCCTGACTTAGTGCCAATGGGACCACGTCCTGGGAAGACACTTTTAGACAAAAAAAGATTTTTTCGAATCGGTCCAGGCGTCTTCGAATAAATGAGGACTAGCTTTTATGTCTGATTGTCTGAATAGTGTTAACTGGTTGGCGACAGATTTATTTATTTTTATAAATACAGCTGTACTAGTTGCAACATTGCACCGTTTTTTTATAATAGTTCGCTATTGCATGACCTTGCCGCCGCTTAACTCGATGTCTAGCTTTGATATAAATCTTAAAATATTATTATGTAGGTATATTTTTTGTAAGAACCTTATCGTTTTAATACCGTCACTGCGTAATGCAGATTCGTCCACGTTTCTGCTGTGTACGCGCATTTTATCAAAATCGGTTCTTCTGGTTCAACCAAGAAAAGGTGCCTGATAATAATAAAATCAATCCGAAAGAGTTCGTTAAAATTTTAAGTATGGATTATGACACATTTTTATATTAGCTATTAGAAACTTATCACGCACACGTACAAAAAAGGTCAACTTATAACAGCTGCCAGTTTGCATTCCAAACTAGGTGAGTTCTCTGTATTCGATCACACCTATAGAAACTTTCTCGGGGGCCTGCCACCATGCTTGACGAAGGGCACGGTGATCTCTTTAGAAAAGCACCGATACCCTCCTAGTTTACTTTTGGGAGCGCTCCCTGAAAGAATATAGCGATAGCGAAAATGTAGCAATGATAGCTCAGTGGTTAGCGCGGTCGACTGGCATGCCGAAGGGCGTGGGTTCAAACCCCAACAATGAGCTTGAGCTGCCGGTGAAGGAAAACATTGTGAGGAAACCATAGCATGGTGGTAGGGTACTTTCTAGTACTCGGCTGGCTAGCTACCACCCTCAAGTTGAAAATCTGCCGCCAAGCACCTAACGGTGTGTTCCGGCAGCCTCACTTGGGAGCCAGTTCCATTCCAGGCTAGGTGTGCTTTACCATCTTCGACCACAACCTAGTCTGCCCACCATAAAAAAATACACATATTCTCATTTTATTCTACAATGGCACAGTTCACACCGAGCGATTATCTTCCCTGTGTACGCAAGTTTCTTACGATTTTTTTCTTAATCGAGAATCCAGTTTTTAAATTTGTACAAAATCTTCGAAGAACTTATCGGCACGGGCTCGGAGTCAAACTCATGAATGTTAGAAGCGACAGTAACCACCTCCGTATAAATTAACATAGCTCTATAGGTATGTTGTACAATATGAGTGTCTTCAAATCAAGAGTAAACAGCGTGTTCCATCTTAGACTGCATCGCAAAAAAAACCATTTTATTGATCAGGCGCTTAAAGTATTATAAAAATTGACCGAATAGATATGATTTATGAAGATTTGCATTCGATTTTGTAAACCTACTCAGACAGTTACATTAACAATGGATTTATGCTCGGATCACAATGTCCATTGTGTTCGAGTGTTTATTGATGGTCTCCAATTTGGCGTATTATTTCGAAACTCGTAGTAGAAAGTTACTCAAGTTAGTATAATTATCAACGCACCGTGGTTTCTTCACCTTAGTTTAAATATAAACTAATAAATGTATCTATTATATCAAAGCATCTGAAGAATCTGAACATTACAATTATCGTAAAAAATTTCGTCAAGTATTCAATATGTACTAAAATGTTAAAAAAATTATATCTTTGTTGCAAATTATCTTTATCCCTTAAGTACATTCGCCTATACCATATGTGATCCGTTTAATTCGTTATTTTAGTTTATATAGTGTTAAGCGAGAATTTAACATTTACACGAAATCTAAATTTGTAGTTTTGTTGTCACTATAACAATACTTTAATATCGTAACCGTTATGCCCGGATCTCCGATACTAAAATAGAATATTCAGGTTTTAAACTAACTTCCATAAAACCCTGCACTGTTTTCGTTTAGTAAACGTATAAAAATACGTTCTGGTTTACTACTTACACTAGGACTGTAACAAATGGTGTTAAGCAGCTTGTCTTCTCATGCTGCCAATATTGTTTTATTGCAGGTGGTAGTGAACGAGCTGCACTCGCAGATCGAGTCACTAAACGACTCGCTGGTGAAGCTGCTGATGGCGCGCGACGAGCTGCACATGGGCCAGGACTCCATGCTCGTCGACATCGAGGACCTCACCAGATATCTGTAAGTACACTACACCGCTAACCATATTATATAATTACACAATGCATAGTCTAAAGTCGATGTGCGAACGTACAAGCGGCGCACAAAAATTTAACTATTCTCTGATTACCATGGATTTAAAATTGTATGCTTGATGCAAATTAAATTTAAAAAACAAGCAACTCTTTGCAAGTTCAATACTTTGCACCATACGTAATTTAAAAAAGTAAGATACGCCTACGCCCAGCAATGAAACAAAAAGAGATATGAAGGCCGACTAAGCGATCACAATCAATGCTTATAGCTTCATCAATGTTTATGTGTGGCCATATTTCTTTAATTCAAAATAGTTCTAAGGTGGCGCACGCTTACCTAGAAAAAACTTATTTACTCTAGATTTGAAGACACCCATATTGTACCTTACAGGGAACACTGACACATATAAGGGCTTCACATGTATATTGCAGTATTTTAAACTTTGTATGTTATAATACCGCATCGTAAGACGTAGATAGATATTATAGCGTATTGGTCTATCAATTAGAGGTGCCTCTAAACTGCTATCAGCCTATGGTATATGAATATTTGTTTGACTACAGAAAAATTCCGAAGCACCATCTTACCGAAGATACTTATGAAACAGAAGATGAAAGAGATATGGAAACACAAAAATTGTTATAGTATACGAATATATTATTTTAACATTAATTTAATCGCTACTATACAACGATTCTAATGTTTCAATTTTCACATTACATCAACTTTATCTAGAAATGCGTCGTAAATCTTAACCTTATTTTACAATAAGTTTATATATTTAGCTTTAGTTAACTAGTTTATGGTAGCTTTATGTATTCTAAGCTGTAGTTTCAGCTTCACTAAACATTTCACTCTATTATATGACAAACTATAAAAAAAAAAAAAATTAACAACTTTTGTAAAAAAATATTCGTACACAGCCTAAAAAGTGTCGAAATATACGTATTATCTATGAAATAAAAACATGTATGTAGGCGCTATCCCAATCTTTATAAATTTTCTATAGATTTTCTATTGGCCACGATCTCTCCGATGGAAATGACGATGTGGCCGAAGATGAAACACTTTCCTAGGAAATTACTATTCATATTTTTCTTGAACAAGCCCGGCTTGTACTTAGTTGGACACACAGACGCTGGCAATAAATTTCTCACATTAACAGCTCTTATAAAGAAGGTACACTGAAAACGTTTAGTGCGTTTAAAAAGAATTACAATACTACGTATTTTTCTATAGTTTTCATATATATTCCCGTATAAAATGTTGTCTCTTTTTCACGCATTGTATTTACTGCCAGAAGATCTTTAACACACATTACAATATATAACAGCGTAGAACAGCTTAGAAGCGTTTATGCAAAAGATAATTCACGATTGAGTAGTTGATTACTAATAATGAATTTATTTTTTCTAGGGGTGTAAAGGAACAGACAAAGAAAACCAAAGGTACTGCAAAGACAGGCATGAAGAGGCTCACATCGTTGGTGCAAAAGTAATAACACCACTTCTATATTATATTACCTTGTTGTACATTTATTGTATTGTTTATTGTTTGTAAACTTGAAATGTTCTGGAGTCCATTTTATAAACGCAAATGGAAGTCTGCCCTTTTTTTTAAGTTGGCTTGACCGCCATGTTGTCTAACGATAAGCCATGATGCAGTTTACTATGGATCATGATTGCAAGTAGAAATTCTTCTTCAAAATGTTTTAACGTATTTACCAGGTCATTTTAGATGGGCCGTCTCGCTCAAGACGTCAAGTCAAATTTTTCCTGCGTATTTTTGGTAACTACGCTTCAATCGTTCATGTTAATAAATAGGTTGAATTAACAAATTACAGGCACAAAACACAAATGTATTCCCAAGTCTGTGTAAATTGGTACCAAATCCGAAATCTAATACGAAAATGTTTTCGACTGTTGTAGCTACACTGAAAATCTAGGTGATAATTTTAACGCATAAGTTGTTGAAACAACCCATTTATTGTTTTTCTGGGATCAGTAGTTGAGCGAGCCGTTTAACCTTTAATAGCGGTTGAACCGGGCTCTTCCACGAATGTTGTGATTGGTTTATAAAATGGATCCTAGATTAGTAATGATGTCGCATTTGCTTGCTTCTATTGCTTTGACTCTTTTCTAAAACTGTTCTCATGTAAAAATGTTTCGAACGGTAAAGGATAAGTTCCCTAAATAATTACATTTGTGCCATAGCCAATATTAGTGTCTTTATAACTCAGTATTCTGAAATGATGCTTACTCGTTCGGTCAGGAAATCATTATCATCATAAATATGTTATTTTCGACTTTATTGCAATGGGTATAGTGAGTACATTTGTTTACCAAATGATAATCAGCTCAAATGACTAATTGAGTTCATGGTAAATAAACTGAAATTAAAGAGACCTATCAATAGTTAATAAAAAGCATTGCGTTTGTGAGAACATAATAAAAAATGTTTCGTTCGTTTCCTAATTGTAATTACTAATTACAGTTCGACAAATAATAATAATTATTATTTAATGTATTCTTTTTCTATTTAGCAAATGCGACTTCATTGTGTTCTGTATTTCTTGGAAAGTACTAATTTGTATCTTAGTTTCAGTACTATTTCTAAGACTTTACTATGTATGCGTGTAAAAATATATCTTCTCGATTTATCTTTTCTTTTTCCAATAATGCCTTACCAGGAGATCTCATTGAAATAACAGTGCGTTCTAGATATTCGATGGTGCAATTGATAATGTATATTCTTAATATATTATCTACTTACTAATCCCTCGTATACTACATACCTACTTACTCTATAGACAAATTTGTTATTTTTTAAGTTTCTGTTGCCCATTAACTAATGCTATCGTCATCCGTGTAGGGTATTTTTTTTGCGATTAAATAATTAAATAAATTATATATTCATGTATAATTTATTACCTAGATTTAGTCGTGCACAAATTACTGTGAAATATTTTTATTTATTTCCTTGACGTTTCGGCCACGTTGCAATAGCCTCGGTCACGAGCGACTTCAGATATTTCATAGTATTTTGTGCGCGATTGAGTCCCAGTAACAAATGTACTTATGTGTAGGGTATTTTGCTATTTACGCACAATCTTTAATTTTTTTTTGTTCACAGCTATGGTATATATTTATCTACCTACATACAGAAATTTGTGTTTTTAAATGGTTTTATTCAGCTTGCCCTGTTTGTTGTTGTTGTTTTTGGGTCAAATCTATCTTAAAAATAAAAAAAGACCGAATTCAGATCTCTTTCGCATCTCTAAATTTATACTCGTAGGTTAGTAGGTATATTAGTTATTACATAAAATGATATAACAAGCTAGGTTCGTATAAGCTGAGTTACGAGGCCTAGCGTGAGTCCTGTCTCGTAAAAGAGTGTGTGATACAGATTTTAGTTATCTAGAACGCATTGTACATTACTAATCAATCAACAAACATCATCACATCAAATTGCTTTTATAGTACTATAAACCTTCAGTAATATGCTAGTAATTTGTTATTCGGCTAGGTTAGGCTAGTCGGATATTTGTTTATGATTTTCCGACTTCGATGCGTGTTTATTCTTCGATTGAAGTAAATTGTTAAGTTTGACAATCCTGATTCCATTTTTTCCCTTATTTCATTAGCAAATATCAGTTACAACATCTCTAAAACTGAGTATCGTTTAGTGCAGGCAATTGTACTTTTGCACTATACCAATCCTTTATCATTACAGTCTGTCCTTCAATCTTCTTATACGATTTGTTGAAATTATTAGCTACAAATATATTAAACACTTTAATATTTTCTTGTCTACGCGTCGTTCTAAATAAAAGCGAGCCTATATGTATATCTTCGATAAAATGTGTATTTACCTTAATTGATGTTTCCTCTAAATTTATCACTTATATTCTTAATTACTATATTAGTTTAATACGAGTACTTATATAATTGATTATGAGCTAAGTTCGTTTTAAATTTTTTATCGTATACCAAATTATACAGTTGGCTATAATATTGTACCAATAATTATGAATGTATATAAAGAAGTGGTATTGGTATTGTTAAACTGTGAAACTTTTGTCTTAAATACTCGATTGTATTCGACTCAATATGTATTGAACTGTTTGTATATTTATGATACATATTTCTGCTTTAAAATAGATATTGTACCTTATGACCCACCTAGAGATATATTTTGCTAATTCGCAGATTAGATAAAATATTTTTTCATAATAGATGCTCTTTAGCCCGAACACACCTTTAGTCCAAGGACTTGAGGATAAGTACATATAACTTTAATGTTTGGACTGTGTTATTTTTTTTTTGTTTTGGCGTCGCGTTTTAGCATTTGCCAGTGTCAAGTATTTATATATTTTAAAGTTTCAAAAGTTAAATAAATGTCCTCATAGCTAGTTGTAGTCAAAGTCCAGTCTGTGTCAGTCAAGTCCAGTCATGATTTAGTAAAGTAGTGGCGACTTTACTTAAAGCTTCGATGGAGTTTTGGAAGCACCACGAAAGGTCATGTTTCACCACATTATATCATTTTCCCACACTCACGCTTGCAATTCGGCATTTTAAGAAAAAAACTCCGCCATTTTTATGCATAAACACTCGACAAAACACAAGTTTTGGAAAAAAATACAACGGAGCGACACGACTCTTCCCGCGTTCCCGCCAAAACCTCAAGGACCGTGTTATTGTATAGGATAATTACACTAGTTTCTTACTTAAAACACTTTGGTTAAATTGACAATGATGTTGAAACTCGGCACATTAAAGAACGCTGTAATATAATTTTGTCTATGGCATATTTAACTGAGCATATACTTCTCAGCCGTTGGCATACTTACGAGAAACATCGTTTTCTGATAGTACATAATCACACCCGTTACTGATTGCAATATTTAAGGACATAACGAGACCAATTTTGAAGGTTTAGTTGAAACAAATAAACTTACTAAAAATGTTGCAGCCCATTAGAAAAGGACAGTACATTTTTTAATATATTTGTTTTTCAACTCAACTAAAGCCTTCAAAATTTATTTAAATATATAATTTAGTTTTTACTAAGGCGATTTAGATCTATCAAACCTGGACACTTCTCAATAGATCTTGGACGCGAAAATTATTCGCTGTAACTTGACCCTTATCTCTTTGACTGAAGGTGTGTTTAATTCACTGTTTATATACTAGTGTAATCACAATAATTGTAGGCATGCACGTGCCACAGATCTTGTTAATGTTATGATCTTACCGGCGGCTTATTTGTACGAACTTAGGCGACATTTACATGTGCATTACTGTCGTGACACGGGTGGAGCCGAGGGACATGTAACGCGAGTTCATGAGTGACTGCAAAGGTTTAAATATTACTTTTCATGGAATTTAGTCCGGCTATAAACAAAATATCGCGACAGTAATGAACCGATAACTGTGCATGTTTCAGAGAATGCAATTACATAGTACAATTTATATAAAAAATGGTATACTTAACAATAATGTACATAATGCGATAATCCTTTTAAAAATCAATTTAGGGAGACATCAAAATATTCGTATTCGGAGTTATAAGTTTGGGGTATACTAAGCCGAAAGGGGTCTTTTTTCAACGACTCAACATTTAGAACAACTTTTACAGTGGATACAACTCTGAAATCGCGAAAGAAACTATGTATGTACAAAAAGTATGTTGTCCTATGACCAAATATGGTATGTTTAATAATGACCAGTGACCACTGATTTTGTTTTCGCTATTTCACATTTTTTGTACGTTGGCTACCTTTCGGAGTTGTACACCCCAAGTTTAAAACCCTCTATAGACTTTTGTTAGTTTCTATCACCTGTACTACATGATGCGACGTTAAGAGTAAAGCGCTAACACGGCTAGATTTTAAAGTTATTGCCATACAATGATCATTATTGTTGTGTATTGTTGCTATTGTATAACATACCTATACATAACCAGATAGTAGGACAAAGGTATATTCTTAGAATACATATTCAATAGTTCGATTTAATATAGCGATGAATGCCTTTCTGAGTTGTGCATTTTTCAAATATTACAGAATTTACTTTGCTCATATTCTTTTACTATAGCTAACTTTACTTTGAAATTTGGGTTAGTGTTAAGTTTTTTTCTTACATTTTGTGTGTTTACTATTTTTCTTACATACATTATGTTTTATACGAACATACCTAATTTATTTTAGGTGATGATATTATTAATTTAAATCAATTGAATATCCCGACATTAACATTGTGTTCTGTTGTACCATTCACTAAACAAATATAAGCTATTCTCAGTATACCCACAAAAAAAGAACGTCAGCGGGGACATTGTGAATCTACCTTTATTCCAATGCGTAAATACTCTCGAGTAATTCACCTTTCAAAGAAAAAAAAACAAAATCAAAATTGGTTCATCCGTTCAGGAGCTACCATGCCACAGACACACACACACTCAGACACGTCAAACTTATAACACCCCGTCGTTTTTGCGTCGAGGGTTAACAAAAGGATGGCAAATATATATTTAGTTTAATTTGTAATACTAAATCAGCATCATTGTTGCCTGCTTATTGATGTACAAATAAAACATTTTTTAGTAAAAACAAAATTTTATGATAAATATATCTACCAATATCAAAAACGGAAGACTAAGTTTAGTTTATTTTAATTATGTTCTCTTTTATTTTGTTAAGTCTTTTGTTTAATGTACAGTAAGGGTGGATTTTTTACAGCTATTGGCTGTACATACTAGTGTGTTGGTTTTTACTCGTAAAATCAGTACAACCATTATTATTAGTGTTTAAGTTAAAAAGCGAGCTTTCAATCAGCATAGCGTAACATTTAATATCATAATTCAATCAGTCAATTTTCACATAGCTAAATAAAGTTGCTTGCAAAAAATATATACATCTGCAATGCTAGTTCGCTAAAAAAGGTCCATTATTAACTGACTTTTATAACTATATTTAGCCATTGTAATCTATTACACTATTAAACACGTTACACACACATTTTACGTTTATTGTACTACGGTGGGATGCTCTACGAATATGAAGAGTTCGGTTCAAATCAACACACTATTAAGATTCCGCCAATGTCTTATCTGTATATAATGTTATTAAATCCTGGGATCTCAAACTAAATTCCCTAACAGAATAGTTTATTTTTTAGTACTTTATTATTTACTATTTGTGTGTTACATTTTGTTGTGCTAGATTAATTATGTTGTAGTTACCATTAAAATTATTTTAATGTCATGTTACTATAGCAGAAATATACTTCTTTAATAATCATGTAAGTACGTCTACAGTTGCTGGTTGCAGCTGCTTTCGACTGTCTTTGTGTCGTTAACTTTGTTGATATCTCTGTAATGTTGAAATGTATTCCAATGGATATTGAAATGGCGACCTATCTTAATTATTCTCGATTGTGTTATCAATAACGCAAATATCTAGTAAGATTCTGCATGAAGGCAATTCGATTATGAACATTAAAAATAAGAGAACTTTTGCAGTAAGTCTTCCATTTTGGTTTCGCTTTCTTGGAGTGTAATATTGATTCAGATAAATTGACGGTGGTATCTATTCTGTTGTACAATTTGCTAAATTTAGCATCGGCATGCGGCAGCTCTATTTTACTAAGTATCTTTTTCACATAGGTATACGAGAATGAAAATAAACTATATTTTTATGTGTTAATTTAGTAAAAGTAGGTTCTAGTGACTTGACTTAATGTCAGATTTAAAGCATATTCAGGTTAAAAAGTACAACAGAATAGGTAATAAAGCAATTTTTAACGCAAACTTCGCCCTGAATCCTTTTAAAATTACGTCTCAAATCCAAGAAAATACCTAATGGAATTATGGTTGTAGTCAAACAAAAATCTGCAATTTGGACAGAAAAGCATGCTTAGAAAATGGTGATGCATTAAAATTACTTTTTCTTATACCTATAGAACTTTACTAGATATTTCAACTTTATATGTCTATATCTCTCAAACTTTGTAAGCACATCACTAAACCAATGTATACTTGGTATTGTATGAATACACATATGGTTAGCAGCTAATGTTCGTTCCTGTTAATCTCTGGTTAAAATGGAGCTTCGCGTGCTTATTGACAAATCATACCGACATGTGATAAATACCTACTACATATTGAATTATTCTAAATAAACGAGAAAATGTTCATGTATATTTTTATTTTTATTCTACGAGGAGTCACGATTCCTTTTAAAACTATTTCATATACCTACATAAAATACGTACTGATATGATAACGTGATCGGTTCACACGCCGAAGGGTGTGGGTGCAAACCCCAACAATGAGTTTGATCTGTCGGGGAAGGAAAACATCGTGAGGAAACCAAAGCATGGTGGTAGAGTATTTTCTATATAGTACTCGGCTGGTTAGCTACAACTCAAGTTGAAAATCTGACGCCAAGCACCTAACGGTGTCTTCTGGCTGCATCACTTGAGAGCCAGTTCCATTCCAGGCTAGTTGTGCTTTACCATCTTTGACCCAGCTCGTAAACAATAAAAAAAATACTTATTGACACATAAATGTTTATTCTGGTGGGAATCGAACCCACGTCTTACAGCTCTTGAAGCAGATATTCTAACAAATGAGCTAATAGGGCAGCAAGCAATCGATCGATAGAGCAAGTCGATCTATATAGATATCCACGTGCTCCGTCTTCTGTCACCATTAGAGTTGATGAGTAACCGTAAATAAGTATATCCCTTCTTAACAATATTATAAATGCGATTTTTTGTGTGTATGTATTTTTTTACGTCACGTTGTAATTAATATGGAATGTAAATAATTTTAGAAGGTATACAGCTTTTACCCTGGATTAACGCAAGCTACTTTTTATCCCGGAAAATGCGTGTAAAACTACGAGGTGCAGCTAATTTAGTTCTTTGACTCGATCTTGGCACATTATAGGTATACAAACAGATGTAAGCATGTAAAGTATGACATAGATTTGGTTATCGAATGTTTGTGCGTTAGTGCAGTAGTGTGATAGTCACTAAAATTATAGTGTAAATTACATTTGTGTCGGTTCCCACAAGAGTGTCACGTCGGTGTCAAACCCGCTGACCCCAAATTCAGCCCACCTGCGGGCCCAGGTGCGCGTGCGCAATTAATAGGTACCATCTTCCCATAGGAGATACAGGACTGATGTAACTTCAAAAAGATTACTATAAAATTACAAGAAATAAAAATGCTGCATATTTGCTATTAGCTTACTTTATTTTGGTATTGTGTCGAAATTTAGATTTGGCATTATAAATAAGCATTAGTGTTGCTGGTACTTATTGTATACATAATAAGTACCAGCAACACTTCAGAAGTTTACGTCTATGTTATTAATAATATTTAATCTGGCATATTTCTAACGATAAGCTTACACTAAAATTCGTAGGTAAATCGATTTAGACTCAAATTTCATGGAATTATCATCACCTACATATACCAACCCTAGAGCTCATTATTTTTTTTTACCTGTTGCGAAAATGTAAGTTTTTAATAGCTCGACAGTTACAGAATTTGTAAATTATTCAGGACCTTGCAACATTTAAAAAGTGTCGGCCCAATAAATTCACCCTAGCGATAAATATAGTTACCTACCCCATTTTATTATAAAACAGTTTCTTTATCTAAATTGAAAATGAAGAGAGGACACAATGATTTATTCTTATGGCGTGTTTTAATTGTGTGAATATAGACATTTGCAATCTTATCAATTTTATGGGATATTTCTATTTCAGCCAATATCCTGTGTGAATTTTTAGATTAATTGGTCGCATAGCTCTAAAATAGTTAAGCACCACTCAGTATTTATTGCGTAGAAAAAAAAAATATGTTGAAATTGCATAACACAGTTTTTTTTCTACGACGAACGAACTTGAAACACACCTATCTTGATTATTATTATTTATTTATGTCTTTTATTATGTTTTTTATTATTAATACATGTCGACATTCCTATAATTTATGTCACGTGTACGTTCCGTTTTCAGAAGTTTAGAATTATAATAATAATATTTTTTATTTGAGCAAAATATATATATATTGAAGTTATGACTTAAAACACTTAGTAAACTTAATAAACTTATTTCCTAACTTCCTGCTGTGGACCCTGAATCTCACACTAGGGAGTCCCGTGTCGTGAGGTTTTTTAAAGACTCAGTTTGAAAGTCGATCTCCTTTGCAGGAGGTCGTCTAAGCAGGTAGGTATCACTACAGTGCTAGATATTTTACCGCTAAGCAGTAGTGTGTAAACATTACTGTGTTTCGGTTTGAAGAGTACTGAAGGTAGTGCAATTACAGGGTTGTTGAGCTTAACCATCGAAAATCTCAAAGTCATGAGCGCCAAAGCAGCGATGCGCTGGACTTTGTTTTGTTAGGTACTCAAAGTTCTTTCTATCGCTGCAATGGTCATGGACATGCGTTATCTCTTACCATCAGGAGAGCGTAGGTACTAGGTAGCTATAGATGAATGTTTATGTTCCCTTAACAGCATTTAGTATCGCGATGGTATCGGACCGATGAGGAGCATGCAAATCACATCGCGTCGAGCATGCGGGCTGCCGAGCTGCCGTCTACACCGTTATGCGCCACCGCACCGGGGAGACACGGGTAATGACGTTAAGTTCTAACTTACTTAATAAAATCCAGAAGTCTGCAGCGAAATAGTAACGTGTAAATATATCGGCGTTTCGGCTTGAGGGGTACTGCAACTAATGAAATTACAGGTATATTGAGCGTAAAAATTAAAAAATACAATTGTTAAAGTTTGTGAGTGCGGCTCACCGGGTTTGAAAGGAAATCAGAATGGAGATAGAAAAATAAACAAATCAGATTTGAGCTAAATTCTTTTAAAAGAAATACGGTTCGACGAGACAGCGGGTAAATCCGCGGAACATTGCTAACGGTATGTAATAGAATAATAAGACTGAATTTTATTATTTATCTATTCGTAGCGTCTGGTTTAGGGCATAAGCGCACAAGGAAGAAGATACGTAGGTATACCTTTACCAACATTCTTTTTTTAAACTCAGAATAGGTTAGCG
This sequence comes from Biston betularia, assembly GCA_905404145.2. Taxonomy (NCBI): domain Eukaryota; kingdom Metazoa; phylum Arthropoda; class Insecta; order Lepidoptera; family Geometridae; genus Biston; species Biston betularia. The sequence continues at coordinate 6,118,215 of FR989863.1, forward strand.
TTTGACCACACTCTGCCTGATGTAGATGATGTCTCTCAGTAGTAAGCGTGCTCCATCTTATGGAGCACGCTTACGCTTGAATTATCAAAAAACTAACTACTGGACACAAGAAATTTAATTTTTTACTTTACGTCTTATGGAACATTATTCAGGGATAAAAGGTATCCTTTATCTTAATCGAATGATAAAACAACGCAAGTTTCATGAATAAATCTTTATAAATACTGCATAACAAACATGTAGGTACTTATATATAAAATCATACATGTTTGTTTTGTTTTTTATAGCTGAATAAAGAAATTTTAAAGCTACACTAAATCTAATAAGCCAATACAACTCGATCGATGTTCATAATTATAGGTCTGGCCTGGTCTCCTGCACTTCGAGTTCAATGTCAACGCTGGGGTCACCACCGCCGCTGTGGTCTTGCTGGCATACGGGCGTGTTGATGCACGCGCCGATTTTATTGTTTTAGTTTATACTAAATCTGTAACGTGCGATAAAGTAGTCAAGTAGGTACCTAATTACGTGCTTATTGGTACTTGTAATCATATTATTATATAAATATCCTAAATATTATATTTACTTCACCGTGTCCATCTAGAATGCTATGAAGCTGATTCTACTAATAAACCGGCTTCCTGGTGTACTACTGAAATACTGAAATTTCATCGCCGACCACGTCGCTATGATCAAACGCGGATTTATGTGCCATAACAAATAGTAAAAAGTTTATACTAAAGCGTTTTTTATCTAATGTAATTTTTTTAGGTATTCGCTTACCTACCCCAAGCTAAAAACGTACTTAGCTATTTTCTCACTATAATGAAAGTTAAAATCTAGATTCAATAGAAAAAAATAATAACAAAAAATAAAATGTTAAAAATAGGCAAATAGGATTCATAAGAGTCAAACAAACTTTGACAAAAACAGTAAATCGAAAAATTTTGCACGCGTAAGTTTGGCTATGAATTATAATTATAATCCGTGTAGGGTGTGGCACAATGAACCCCGTCAACCGAAAAATGATTAACTAGTGATTAAGCTGACGGACGCGCACTGGCTTCTCCCACCGCAGACTAAGTAATGCGATAGACATGGCACAATGCAGCTGAAAACCTTATATAATATAAGAATAAGGGTAATATACTTTTTATCTACGTACATGTAACTATTAGTGATGGCATAATTACCTAACTTTTTTGCGTTTTGCTTGACTTAGATAAAAAAAACAATGAATCGTACGTACTCACCTACATGCCTACTTAGAAAGCATATGTAATTAGCTCCCTAAATCAATATAATTCTATAACTTATAATAGTAATACATACTCGTAGGTACTAGAACATAATAACTAATTCATCAATGTGGCAGTGGTAGAAGACAGGCATCATAAACTGCCTCTTTAGAGTCTGAAGTCAGAAGCCTGGCACTTGTTTTTTTGTCAATGATTTAGAGTAATAAAGTAAATATTTGCTAGCTATTCTGGCCATGTTATAGAACTGTGTCGTACAGTTTCACCGGTGAGTGAGCAGCGACGGGCCGCGATGCTCGCGCGCACGTGCCGCGACATATGCGCGCCATACTGTTTGTTCGCCAATCATAACGGACATATTTCATCAGATAACGGCCCACCGCCTCCGCATATTGCCTCAATCTAAAACAATGTGTAACAATTAAAATGTCGTCACGCAAACCCCGAAATGATCTGAAATTAATCTCTTGCATTCGACTCGGTTTTCGACGCATGCAGCCGTCTCGTTAACGCTTACAGATATTTATAATATGCTATTTATGTGAAGAACAGATGATGTATTTGCTAAGTGCAGAAATGTAAGTTTTGTGTGCAACATTTAACTAATTTTGGTAGTTTTATATATATAAATATAAATATAATAAATGTTTTTTTTTGCATCTAAAATTATTATTATCAGTGATGGTTAAGTACCTAACTAATTATTTTCTACGATATGATTTTTTTTACGTGAAAGATGCTAATTTTAATTTCAAAGAGTTAATAATTAACTGTATCTTCTTAATATGAAAACAATTAAAAGACTGCATACACTTATAGATTCATCATAGCTTAATAGCTTATACAATATCTTATTGGTAACTCTTTTGCAAAAAGTAAATGCCTAAGGAAATATACAACTCCACTAATTTTATTCGACTTCCAAGCAAATATTACTTACTCCCTTCCGTAACAGAACAAAAAACTGGATATGGATGACAATTTAATAAACATATCCGATATAATACTGCTTAATATCTATAATTTGACATAAACTTAAATCTAAAACTACTTAAAACAATTTTTCGTTTTATTATTAAAATATCCACAAGTCTTTATATCCTCTTCTCGCTGGATATTAATATTTTTAACATTTTATTTCTAAGTATTGACGACCACTGGAAACTAATAATATTAATTTAATTAACATTTTGAATTCTATGATTAGAGTTCATATTGTAGGCAAAGAACTTGGTAGTTATGATAGTAATCTCTTCTTTGTTACTTAAAGTTTTCTATTGTATTGTTATTTTGACTACAGTTGGCTATCGTGCTATAAACGTTTGTTATTTTTTTCCTATAGCATTGTAGCTACGTAAATATCTGCGCTAGTGAATCTTCACATTCTACCTCCATTACAATAGGTATCTTTCGATATTATGACACATCAGCCGTGAATAAATAAATATCGGAGGATAGTTCAAACACCACAATCCAGTGCCTAAGCAAAGCTTGCGTACTATGTGGGTCAGAAAATGATAGAACACAAATGTACTTTTTTTGTAATAATATCCTATACATTAAGACACATAACAAACATCTATGTTTGTCACAATTTATTTTGTCCTCTATCTAAACCCCAGAGCTCAGAAACTTATTGTAGTCAAATATCGTCTAATGTCCAAAAGTCCACAAAGCTGCTGGCCTGGAGCGTTTTGGCGGATTCACATAACCCATTAAAATTCTGATTACATGTAAGGTATTTCTCGACAGATTTATCTCATAAATAACCAGTGATATGATAGATCTGTAGGTACGTAAATCCTACAAAATTTATATAAACCGGTCCGGGATTGAACTCACACTTTGCGTTAGCAAGGGTTTCTTTTTAACATAACATCGCTCACTTACTAAATTATAAATGAAATTTTATTGTTTTTATGTTAGGTCTGAGAAGGTATGTTCTACTTTGCATTTTTGGACTTCTCCCAAGGGCTGGACTTGGAAGGGTAAAAAAGTGCACCTTTCCAACGCAATTGACACTTAAGGGTCCATTGTGAAATGTAATGAATGCCCCTTGTATTACAAGGAACCTGCAATTTAGAGGCACGGGCGGCGCGGGCGCATGTGCCGCCATATGGCGCTCCTTCGCGATTTAGGGGGCATCCACCAAACCTTACAACATTACGCGACAGATATGTACACTACTGGATAAGTCCTTTCAACGCTCCGTAAGTATTCATAAACTAATGTTATAAATGTGAAAGTTCGTATGTTTAAATGTTTAGATGTTCTCAATCACACAAAAACGGATAAACGGATTTAGATTTTGACACACATATACATAGTTTATTACAGTTCATCTCCTTAGCAAGAGGTCATCTACTATAGGTAGGTACCACCACAGTACCAGATATTTTGCCGCTAAGCAGTAGTGTGTGAATATTACTGTGTTCTGGTTTGAAGGGTACTGCAGCTAGCGAAGTTATAGGTCTGTTGAGACTAACTATCGAAAGTCTCAGAGTGACGAGCGCTAATGCAAAGCCGCGATGCCCTGGACTTTGTTTTGTATTTAAAGTACTGTGTATCGCTGCAATGGTCATTGACAGACATTATCTATTACCATAAGTAGAGCGTCTCGTTAGTCTCATTACTTTTGCATAAAAAAATATTCTATAAATAGGTCATTACATACAGCGCCCTCTGACCCCAAACTAAGCAAATCTTGTACTATGAAAGACAGGTAATTGATAGAATACTTAATTTTTTTTTTGTAAATACATACTTATAAATGCATACGTTACACCTAGACACAGATGAAACATTTGTTTACATCACAAAATGCTTGTCCTGAGTGGGAATCGAACCTACGCCCTTCAGCTCTTGGAGCAGACATACTACCAATGAACCAATAGGGCTGTCTGTAAAAAATCACTTTTTGTTCAAATTAGTTGACCAAGTTCAAAACGCGGGTAGAATCGAAAGATGATGACATTCGTGTTTATTATGGTATTCGTGTTTATTATGGTATGGTATTCTTATTCATCTAAATAGTTTAATTAATCAACGTTGATTATATGCGTTACATGCATTAAATGTAATTTCCTCCTGAAACCTGAGACATGTTGATATAACTCTTCTTCTCAGCAGAATTTAAATGATAACGTACAAAAGATACATAGTTTTAACGCTAATATTAAGTCGATGAAAATAAGTTTTACTGTACCTCTTCCAGTCTGAAGAAGAGCGATGGCTTTATAACTTTTTAGAATATTTTTTTAAAACAAAAAACGATTTCTTTTTTTATTGTAAGGTGTATAATAATATATGAAGGTATGTTACACGATCTATAGTCGAAACTTTTTATCGATAAAAAGTTTTAAAAAGTTGTTTTTTATTAAATATTTTTCGTAGACTACATGTCGTTGATGTCTTTTGTAAGAGCACGGACACTCGCACGTAGCGTTTACTGCTACGAGCGATTCCACGTAGACCATTTGAAATTCGTTTGTATTTTATTTTTTGTTTAGAATAAATAAAATGAAGATTTTACATATGATTTGAGATTATATAACTGTTCCTTGGGGACAAGCCGCCGATGATTTAAATGGTCAAACGTTTGGTGTATACGTTAAGTGACTGTTATTCTAAAGTTTATGTAACAGTCATCATCAGTATTGCCATTCAATGTGTCAATGTCGTCAGAATTCTGGCTACATTTTTTTTTTATTTCAAACTTTTTTTGTGACATTTTTATATACAAAATCTAAATAGTTTTACAGAACACATGTAGCGGGTAACACCGCGGGGCGCAGCTAGTTAAAATATAGGTTTATCCGAGTTATATTGTAATAGATATTGCCTGCCAATATCGCTTTAAGCAAAGTTGTGGTCTAAAATGACGCTTATCAGCACGAGCTAAAGCTAGATGTCAACGATATATTTGTGCTAGAATCTAGGTAATTTAAACGTAATGCATTATTGAAAGATTTATTCAGCTATTGTGATTTATAGAATCCTAATTGCTTAAAACAATACAATATTCTAATACCAAATGCATTTCTACAAAAATCTACTAAGCTATTAGAGTCTGGTTTGTTTCACCGGCGAAACATTTTACGTGGGAAAATTATTAAAAAGTGCATTAACAGTGCAAGACGGTTGACCCGCATCCTTCGAGTAACGTCTAATGTTTTATTACTACACATGCCTTCTCTTGAGTGTATGCTGTAGGCCCCTTTAAGTGTATTCCCTTGTAAAGAACACGTGCGTTAACTGCTTGCTAAATTGGTTTTGTAGGAAACCTCATTTATATTCATTGACCGAAAAGGTTTAATAACCACGATGGACTCGCTTTAGGTGAATGTTTATCAAATTATTACAACAAAATTCTATAACAAGTATAAATATACAATTAAAAGAACCGATGCCATGCCATGTTTAATAATAATAAGTAATCAAACTACTCAACCGATTTTTCATGTAATTTGTATACGGGAGCAATGTGAAAGTATCTAAGTTTTCCTTTAAAATAAAAATATATAAAACACTTTTTAGTTAAAATTTCTGAATTTTTCTGGGATTCCATTACCAGATCCCCTGGGAAGTATATACCCTTTTAAATAAAAACCAATTTCTCGAATCGGTTTAGGCGTCTTCAAGTAATCGGGGAACGTTCTTAAAAATAGAAGATTCCGTTTGAGAACCTCCTCCTTTTTTTGAAGTCGGTTAAAACAACTAAAAATATATAGATAGATATAACTCTCTATTGTGCACACCATAAGAAGAAAAAAGTACAGAGAACAAAAGAGCTTTATGAACTATACATAACATCTACCTACATACCTACTTATATATTGTAACAAGAAAATAGTTTAACGGTTGTAAAGCGTCTGACATATTCAACTTTCTTGGAAAATCTGCATAAAATTTTGTGCCTTCATGAAATGAAATTCAATTTCGAATTTATCTTTTTTCCGTAACACGTGCAGATTATGAGAGTACAATTATATTTAAAATAAGTTAAATATTTTTATCAATACGTTTTGTCTAACTAGTATTGGTTATGAATAATGCTGACACATATTGAATTCCGTTCTTTTGCGAATTCTCAGTAACCAGTATAAGATTCCACTGCAAGGCTTCTATTTAAAGCACTAGGTCAACGCACGAGTTTTTTGCAAATCTCATTTCAGTTTGCACATTGCAGCATCTGGTAGATATGAGTAAACTTTTTTTTAAGTAACGTAAATGTAGAATTTATATCACTAACTTCCTTTGTCTTTTCGAAACTTGGGTTTACAAAATAATACAAAAGTGTAAGATATAGTAAAATACAAAAATAAAATAAAAATATATAAAAGAAGGGAAATGTGGTTGAATTAAACCATAAATCTATTAAAATATAACTAAAAAATATTTTATTAAAATTAATCATTTTATGTTTTTAGAGACTTACTAAGAGATTCCATTAAAACATATGTAAATGTTATAAATGTGTAAATTTAAAAATTCAACCGCATCTATACAAAATCGTGTTTTAAGAAATGCAATCGTGATCTTTAGAGTAAATTTGCAAAGTCTTGTATTTCGAGTCAACGCTTAAAATATCTGAGCCCAAGATTGACTTGGTTCTATTTAAATTTACAAAAATAAACGTAGGACATTTTTTTAGTATAGTAAAGTAAAGGAACTTTTTTTGATCAACGTTTTTTTGCATGGCATTCTGCAGTTGTATCTTTAACATATTTATTTACGTCTTTCTGGTCACAAAAAAAAAACTTAACTATAAAGTGTCGGCAGGCTAGGAGGCCCTGGGTTCTAATCTCACGGCAAAAACCTCTAATCTTTTCAAAGTTATGTGCGTATTGCCGATAATTTCAAATGTTGAAGGAAAACATCGTGAGGAAACTGATATGTCTGAGAGTTCTTTAAAAAAGGTTCTCAAAGATGTGTGAAGTCTGCCAACCCGCACTTGGCCAGCGTAGTGGACTATGACCTTATTCTTCTCACAATGAGAATAGACCCGCGCCCAGCAGTGGGTCAGTTTATGAAAAACCCGGGCTCACTATCAATTTCCTATTTACCTCTAGAATAGGTACCATAGAATGTACTTCCACAAAGTTTGGCCGAACGAATGATTGTTTGGCCCGATTATTTGCATTTCTCATATCATCGCCTACCAATAGGCGAATAAGGAGAATTTGACAAAATTCTAAATTTAATAAAGTTTTAACGTAAGACGCGACACTATTAATATCCAATACAATTTGTAACGGTGACTAAGGAGGCCTCATTCTACAAGCTTAGCTTGTAGTGTGACACAGAGTAAGGTCAGGTGTGCGTGTACCTCGCACCTTTGAACTGTAAAAATGTTGAAATATTTCCATACGTATTACATGGATAGCGGCGATAGCAAGATGCATTAAACCAGTATTTAGCGGAGTTGCAGCGGGATTACACGAATGATACCTGACTACTAGTGATAGCCCTTACTACAAGTAACAGTCTGTAGTACGTATTTATAAAAGTTTTTATGCATTAAGTTGATTTTTTAAAGTCAGATAGACGAAACGCTCTGCTATAAAAGATAACGCTATCTACATATTTTTACATATACATTGTAAACTCTTTATAACATTATTCTTTATAATGATAAACTCTCTATAACATAGAAAAGATCACAATTTGGTTGGTTTACCTTAAACCCAAACATTGATACACTCTTTATAGCGCAGCAGCCATTCTCTATTACGAAGAAATGTGTTTATATTTAGACACAGAAAATCGTCACGGTGTTATTGTTTATGTTATCTTATCAGGTTACAAAAGATGCCGACTAAACCGTTGAGGCCCCGAAACTTCTGAGGTCGTAAACAGCCGTCTTGCTTTTGTTATTGTTAATTGCCTTGAACATGTGCTTGGTTTGCTTGAAAGGATGATCTCGAACTAAACACCTACCTATCGTATTATCAGTCGTGAACCAACTTTGAAACTGTTAACATGGTCAGTAAAAGAAAAGCGTTAATTTAAGCGTTAAAAAGAAAATTATTGTTAATTTGGTTGTTTTTCTTTCTTCACTCCATATAACGGTAACTCTCTATAACGATAAAAAATGCTCGGTCCCTTGAGTTTCGTTATAAAGAGTTTACACTGTAGTATATCTATTTCTGATAATAAAAAAATAAAAAGCTTTTATTTCTTCGAAAAAACTAACGAAATTATTAAAGTGAAGCGACTACAAGCGACTTTTTTATTACTTTAACATTTATATAATACTAGGATATTATTCTCTCTTTATTTTATTAATCATCATATCATTATAGTATGTATGAATATTTTGTAATTTTTGGAATATAACTCGTAATCTTGATGTTAATTATAAAGTACTTGCTGCGCCCCGCGGTATCACGCGCTACATTTTTCGAGATAAAAAGTAGCCTATGTGTTAATACAGAGCGTTAGCTACCTCCATACCAAATTTCATCAAAATTGGTTTAGCCGTTTGAGCGTGAAGACGTAACAAACATACAAACACACACAACACACACAAACACTCACACAAAGTTTTGCTTTTATAATATTACTAGCTGCGCCCCGCGGTGTTACCCGCTACATGTTTTCAGGATAAAAAGTAGCCTATGTTCTAATCCAGGGTCTCAGCTACCTCCATACCAACGGAATTTTATCCAAATTCCGTTCAGTAGTTTTTGCGTGAAAGAGTAACAAACATTCATGCATACTCATAAACTTTCGCATTTATAATTTTAGTAAGATATTTGATTGTATTGTTACAGTTTAAAACAATGTTAAAGTGTAACAAAACTAAGTCAATGTCATTAGTATAGCGTGCAACAGGATTCGTGGTAGGGCATACGTAGGCAGACCGTCAATTATACAGGGCCGAACGCAGGACATGCGCGGTGGACGGCCCGCACCGGCTCGCGCCACCTAGATACCACTTACCAGCTAACCCATTTATACAGCGATGCGCTGGAAAACAGGAATAAATGAATTAATGCAAATTTATACTATAAAAATTGTCGCAGGTGCGCCTGGACGAGTTCCAGCCACCGTCGGATACGATTTAACGCGCTTGCGCCGCGCGAAAGTTTTATTTATAGTGAACGTGAACACCGATTATACGCACAGCTTGTAATTCGGAACCTATCTAGTAGTTGCATCACAATTGTGTGTTGCGTTATATTTTTTATGACTTCCTATTTAATTAATCGTATCTTATCAATTGATTCATTTTTGAAATAAATCAAACTACTCGATTCTCGAGTCCTGTTATCTCATGCAGACATACACACATTTAGACTTTTCCTATGATTTATTTATGTAAACATTCTTTAATTTTGAGATTTATATATTTTTGAGTTTGTTAAGTATACCTCCTATATTAATAAGTTGTATCTTTCGATTTTATTTTGAATTAGTACTAAAGTAAACGACATTGCTGACTTGACAATCCACAACTTTAGCCTATGAGGTTGTCAAATATTTATGTAGCAACGGTTTTTTTTTTTTTTTTTTTTGTTTTGGCGTCGCGTTTTAGCATTTGCCAGTGTCAAGTAATTATATATTTTCAAGTTTCAAAAGTTAAATAAGTGTCATCGTAGCTAGTTTTAGTCAAAGTCGTCTTTGTCAAGTCCAGTTCGTGTCAGTTAATTCCAGTCATGCTTTAGTAAAGTAGTGGCAACTTTTCTACAAAGCTTCGATGGAGTTTTGGAAGCAACACGAAAACTCATGTTTCACCACATTATATCATTTTCCCACACTCGCGCTTGTGATTCGGCACTTTATGAATAAAACACCACCATTTTTATGCATAAACACTCGACAAAACACTAGTTTTGGAAAAAAATACAACGAAGCGACACGACTCTTCCCGCGTTCCCGCCAAAACTCCCGTAGCAACGGTTTCATTTGCAGCGCAGTAAAATGATGTAGTAATAACTTGATGATATCAAGTTATTTCCGTTGATAACTATAAACCTAATTGAAATCGTAAAAACTTTATTAATCATATATTTGAATGACTAATAAAGTTTTCACCGTCAAAGTAACATTGAAATAAAAGAAATAATGCAGCTTTTAACGTATACGTAAGTTATTTTTGAGTCCTTTTTAAGTAGACGCTATAAAGATATAAGCTAAAATTTCAATAAACAGTTGTTAATGTTTTTTGCAAAAAAAAAAGCGGGAAAAACAAACGCATGTCAACTATTTTCTTAGACATTTTCTTACCATTGTAGATCAACGTTGTTTTTTAACTGTCTTACGCATCTTCTCATAGTGAGAAGAGTAACTTGGTAGACGTCACTCGTCTTCGAAGATATCGTAGGTACTCTCAAATATCTAGGTTTCCTTGCGATATTTTTCTTAACAGTTTAAAGGTGCCGAAAATTTTCACACATAACTGAGAAAACACAAAGAAGTGTAAATGTAAAGTGTGTGTAGCTAGATATCTATCATATTTATCTAAAATTGTATTACTCGATAGCTACAGGATCAAAGCATTCGTTGCGTTGTTGCTATGCACTTGTAACATGAATATCTGAATGATTTCTTAGTGTTCGAAACCCTAGGGTAACCCTAGGTAAGTGCGTGTACATTTTCGAACCTCGGCCGTGTCTACGACAGTCACACCCTGTTAGTACCCAAAGGGTAAAACAGGACTCATCATAATAAAAAACTTTCACTATGGGCATGATTCTGAAACCACGATAAAAAATTATCTGTACCTACTATGGAAAAAAGTTTAACCCAAATTAATGGAACAGTTGTTTTTTAGAATTTTAGAGTTGTTCATAATGATGAGCATTTCCTTTATTTCGACTTAGTACTGTCGACCGGGAAACGACGCACCTACTGGAAGGGAAGTAATATTATGTACCAAAACATTACCACATTATTTTTATCTAGTTAATTTCTATGCACCTACTAATGACGCAATAACGCAGAAATATAAAGTACTCAATTATTTACGCTCGCATAAGATGGAAGAACCGAGAACTTAAATAACTTAGCGTGCTTATATTACACTCAAAATATATTAACATAAGTGGATACACTACAACACAAACAAAATAAAATAAAAAAGTTATTTACTGATACAATATTTCATGAAATGCAATCGTAGATGTGGCGCCGGCTAGCTCTATACCTACCTAAAAGTAGAAGTATAAAATCTTTAATATATTCTTTTATCTCTGTCCTGCGGGCAATTTACTAATATCAATAAGAGCGCTTTGCCGCTATTTAGCTTTGGTTTTGCATATCTGTACGAGAATGTTTTAATGGAATCGTAAAAAAACATTTACGACGTTCGCTTGCTATGATTCCCAATGAACGACTCAGTTAATAAGCAGTAAAAATTGGCAGAACTCATCGATATGCTATTTTCAAATTGGCATTAATGTATATTTAGTAGCGTACATCGTTTTTATTGAACCGTAGGCAGTTTTTCATCTAATACAAACGAAAATTTGAAAGAGGTGGGTTCCAAACTAAAAGCATACTTACAAAGAGTTTTCCTGCAGCTTTGCTCGTGTTAATATTGATTGTGTCAATCAATGCAGGTTGTCAATCGATACAGAAAACATTATTACATAGTAAAAATGATTAATCTTTTTAAATCTGGTTGTTAATAGAGAGTAGAAAAGTAAAATATTTAAAAAAGAAAAAAAACTACACAATACATGTACCTAGGTATATTAAGATTAAATGTAGAAAAAGAAATATGTGTAAAATGCAAGTAGAGTCAGGTTCTGCCTTGCCGAAAATTTAAAATCCCAGTCCATCTTAAATCTTATCTATTGTTAATTAGCACCCATTAATTATTGTCCGCTTGCCCTTGGCCGTTGCAATCATGAGCATGAATAATAAAGCAATATTTTAGAACGTTGCTATCTACGCATAGCTGCATACCACACATAGCCAGACATGGGAAAAACATGGCTTTTTCAAATATTCTCGTGAGCAAAGCCACAGGCAAACCTAGTTAATTCTTCCCAGTGTTTTTTTGTAGCGTGGATAGCTTAGTGATGAACACGGTCAGATCCCACGCCGGAGAGCTGCTGCCGCAGCTGCCGGTGAAAGAAAACATCGCGAGGAAACCACAACATGATGGTTGGGTACTTGTTAGTACACGGCAAGCTAGCTACCAGCCCCAATTTGAAAATCTGCTGCTATCTTACGGTGTATCTTACTTGAGAACCAGTTTCCATTTCAGGCTTGATATATCTATTTAGCATCTTCGACCACTCCGTCACTTAACATCGGGAAAGCTGTGGTTACTTTTTCGGTTAGGTTTAAAAACTGGAGACTGGTAACGTAAGTACAACAAAGTCCTATTGCTATTTACACCATCGAACTTTGTCACCGTATAACGATCTATTTTATGTGAACTATCGATTCGGGAGAACCTTCGAAGTAAATTAGTACGACAAAGTACCCACCGTTTTACTGCACAATGTCGCAAACTCTACTACCGACAACTTACGACGGCACAATGTGCGCACGCGACCTTTAGCCGGTAATAATTATTAAGCGCGTGCTTCATAATCTTACCTTGAAGACGTCAGCTGACTTTTTCAGAGATACCTTTATGTTACGATAATAAAGTCTATTTTTCGAAAACTTTCCGGGGTTTGAATCGCAATGACGTTCACGCATTCCCTAGCTCAGGCGACGTCTGCATTACATATATGGAAACGGCTACTTTTAACGCACTCGCCCCCTGATTAGCATTTTTTACGTTTGATTTTAATCGTACGAACAAGTGTTTTATTTTAGCGTTTAAAGCGCCTATGACATCGTTCTAATGAGCAGCTGAGACGCAGCGCGGCTAGCAACACGTACTCGTATCGCCCGTTTCTAAAGCAATTACACGGCAGAAGCACGACAGGTTAAAATAAAGTCTGTCTTACAAAACAGCAATAAACAGTGATATGCATGTAAACTATGTATTAAATGACGCGATTCAAATACTCACTTCGTTCAGGTCAACTACAGAGTAGTGTATACACCTTGCGTTGTTGTTCACAGGATTCATCTTATCTATCAATCACACTTATATTATTATTGTGTTTCTATGTTTGTTACTTCTTCACGGTCAAACGGTTGGACAAATTTTGATGACATTTGGCATAAAGGTATCTGACACCCTGGATTAAGACATAGGCTACTTTTTATCCCAAAAAAGATAAAGCGCAGCTAGTTCCTAATATATAATACGAAATTTAGAAATTAATAAATTATAAAATAAAATAAAAAGTTTTGTTCATAATAAAGTTCACGAATGACAAAATCATCTACAGAATAATTACCCAGATTGGTAGTTTATTTTGCACATAAGTTTTTTTTCTGTAGGTATCTTTTTTGTGTAGGTAGTTATTATCAATAAATCAAAATATCAAATTAGCAATAGTCATACAGGTTTGATAAGAAAATTACAAGGCTATTTTAGCCTTGTAATTTTGCTTGCTACATTACTCTTCAAACCGGAACATTGTAATGCTTACAGCGTTTACAAACTAGGTACAGTTTGTCGGCAGAATATATAGGTATAATACTGCTATGATACCTACCTATTCGACCTCTTACTAAGTAGATCTACCACAAAGTGATCACACATCCGAGTATACCTACTATACTTCCACAATTATTTGTCTCATGAGCATCGGCAAAATCTTTTTATAGTAAATATAAAGAATACCGTTACTCATACATAATTATCTACATAAGAGCGAGAGTGGATTCTTACGGAGTGAATTATCACCGACCGCTCTTCAGATAGGAATCAATTAACTGGAGGCGACGTGCTCCCGGTCCCGATCAGCCTTCGTGCCACCTGCCTGTTCCCCGCTGGCCAGTACTAACCGGTCATCCAAAACCTACCTCGCACCCCGCTTTCCTTCACATATCAGGCCTTCAACAGGAAGCTTTCTGCAATACAGAGACACATTTAAGGTGGCTCTCGGTTCTCAGTGAATTACAACGACCACTGTTAGCTGAGCTTCCATACTCCCCAAACAGTCTATGCTCGCAGACCATAAAGGGGGAATTAAACCATTAAGTGGAGACTTTCTTTAATGTTCACGTTGCGTTGGTCGCTTATCAAAGAAGCGTGATTGCTCATTCATTATCCGCCCGCAAAATCGCGGCACCTTTGCTGGTTAATTGCGATAACCCAATTTTTTTGTAATCGAAGTTCGTGTTGCCGCCTGTGACAGTAAGCAGTTTATTTTGATTGTTTTGGAGCTATACAACAGTTTTAATCTGATTGTATGTTTTTTGGTTTATTTCGTTTTTGAGGAGCTGAGAAATACTTATTTTGACATTGGTAAATGCTTGACTATCTATAAAGTGGCAAATACTTGTCGAACTAGATGGGTTTGTATATTGATCTGTAGGTATGAAAAGACATTCTATCATTCCAGGGTAGTTGTGTTTAGTTTATTCGACCACTGTCTTACTTAACATATTTAACGCTTTATGAAAAATCGAAAATACATTAGATAAGCTGCGGTTAAACCCCTGTCAATAGCCTGTCAACCATTAAAATAAATTTAAACATCTCAAACACAGCCGGTATTTGGGGTATTTGATTTGTAGAATTGTACCTAATAAAATTTCCTTGGTAGCATGCCTCCATACCTGACGGAGAATACCGAAATCTTCTAACGATCGCTCCATTACCCCCAGATATCTGCTTTCAGTTGAACTCCCTTAGAATACTTTGTGCATTTTTCTTTCCTCCGTCAAGAACAGCACGCGTCACGCTAGTCTTACCTTACGTGGGCTTAATCAATGGCAGATCAGATCACCAAATTTGACCTCCTGTAAGCTCAATTTTAATCGGCTCTCATGATACCCAGGGGATACCAAAGCTGTATCGTAATTCCCCAACTCCAGGACTAAAATAGATAATATACCCACACTCCCACACTACAGTACGTAGCTACATTCGCAGCTGACGAGTGCCGGCGGCGCGCATCTGAGCTCGAAGGACGTAAAGCATGATTTACCCACAGTAGTTAAAACACTCATTAAGAGTAACATGCACGGTGACCGCAGACGATGCCGCGGGGCACGAGTTAACTCGACCACTCTCACACAAACTCTTGCATAATCTGCGGACAGACATCTTTACTGAGCCTGCGCCGAACTGTAATCTTCGACAAAAAGATTAATATCACCTTGTGAGACATTTATAAAATGTTTATGTGATTTTTACAAACCGATTTTCGTATTGATTGAATGGGAATTCAATTTTAATGGCTAAAGTACGTAGAAGCAAACATTGCTTTAGGTGGAGGATATTTTTTTATTAAAGCAGGGTCTGGATTTTGTAACATGGCTTGTGTGCAATTTGGTAGTTTAAAATCATTTTATTGCTTAGTGTTTTTTTTTCTTTTTTACTCTATCATGAAAACGGTACTTGGTGGTAAATTATTATCATCCCTACGCGGAAACATGGGAAAGTTAGGATATGGACAGGTACGATTATTTCGTTTTCGTCAGTTGAAATATTTATATCACGGCTCGCGTCCTAAACGGGTTGAAAAGTGTGGGAAAAACACAAATATTTAGAAATCTATATTAAGCCATTTACGGCCGCTGTACTCGATTGAGTAATATTTAAAGTATAAACTAAAAGAGAAGAGAAGAAAAGAAGTAGAGATTTTCTTTTGTTTGCATGTCACGGTAATATTACTTTTCTTTTATATAATAACAACTGTAGAAAGTTTTACATTTTCTGTTATCACTCAAGAGTCACTCAAGTGTTGTTCTAAAAAGAATACTGAGCTATTCAAGAGTTCGCTGGGAGGGGAAAATGTCTAAAAACTCTTTATGTTGAAAAATAGTGCTTTTAAAATTTTCACCTTTAAGTAATCAGTGTAGGTACTCAAACGAGTAACGAACGAAGTAATCCGACATAGAACTAAAGTAAATAAATAATAAATAAATAAATATCGTAGGACTATACACACAGCGCCATCTGACCCCAAACTAAGCAAATCTTGTACTATGGAAGTCAGATAACTGATAGAATAAATAAATACTTTTTTTTTTTGTAAATACATACTTATAATACATACAGTACACCCAGACACAGAACAAACATCGATGTTAGTCACACAAATGTTAGTCCTGAGTGGGAATCGAACCCACGCCCTTCAGCTCTCGAAGCAGACATGCTACCAATGAACCAACAGGGCTGTCACCGACATAGCTCAAAGAATCAGTAAGCTGAAGTGGCAGTGGGACGGCCACATTTCTCGAAGAACCGATAACCGATGGGGTAGACGAGTTCTTGAGTGGAGACCGCGTACAGGCAAGCGTAGTGTAGGGCACCCTGCGGCCAGGTGGTGTGACGACCTGCGTAAAGCGGCGGGAAAACAATGGACGCAAAAAGCTGTCGACCGAGCTCAGTGGCGTGCATTGGGAGAGGCCTACGTCCAGCAGTGGACAGCGAAGGGCTGATGATGATGACTCAAACGAGTAGGCACATATCCCATAAAACCCATTAAAATATATATATAGTGTAAGAATACATTTGACATATAGAGCCGTTAATAGGCTATTTAAGTAGGTTGTCTGGCTTACGCACGTTTGATGGATTAATACACACATTATACAGCCGATGCCACAAATACAGAAATCCTTGTAAGGATAAACGTTATAAAAACATAATGTGAAGGACTTAATGCACCTTTTCAATCAATTACCAATAAATAGCGTTTAAGATAGGCTAGGAAGACGACACGACGAATTCCCCGCTCCGCTGCCTGAAGCGTGCGCCTACTTTTTGCAAAGGCAGGTGCAAGTGCATATGCTATTAAATTGTCAAAGAGCACACATACGCACACTCGTAGAATTTTCGATAGCTTCCAATAATCAAAAGTCAAGTACATTATTTTGTGGAAGCGCAAGCAAAGTTCACACTTTCTGGCTCGCGCACACATTCAAACGGTCCTTACATACACTCCATCACCGCAAAACTTTCGTACTACCTTCAACATACAATATAGAAATGATTATAAAATGAACATCAATAAAAATTACAATTATGAGGTTGTAATGTTTGCGGAGAACGTGCGTAGTCATTACATAATTAAAGGCGCAGTAATGTTAACCGCAGTAGTGCGGCCTCGCACCGAGAACATGTGGAGCAGACAGAGCGGCTCAATTATTGGAGGAGGAGAGTTTTTCAGCGTAATGAGCGGAAACCCGCGCGTCTTGCGCACAATGCCGAGCTTTGTGCGGTGCGCAAGCGGCGCGCTGCGCTCCTGTTACAAGCCTTTTACGGTTTCAGATGCGCGACGCACGCCATATGACTTGCCACTACCTGATTATTTATCTCTGAGCAAAATGAACAAGTGGAAGAGTTTCAGAAGATTGAGAATAGTCTGTTCGTTATCAGAGGATAGTTCTATTGATTTATGTAAATAAAAATCAATTGCTACACGTATGTCGGAGCATAATTCGAGAATGGCTGGACCGATTTGGATAATATTTTTTCTTTTCGTTGTGTTCGTGATTGTCAAGACAAAGATTGTATGATTTTTTTTTTAAATTTGCAGGATAAATCGGAAATATTAGCGTAAACGCGATAGCATTAGTATGTGACTAAGGATGGAATTTCTTAAACCTTCTGTTTATGCAAAATTGGCAAGCGATCAACTAAGGATAAGTAATAAGTCACAATTTGTCATCCATGACTAGATTTTATAGTAAAAGTTGGATACTATAATCTCTATTTTTTTTCATTATACATACTACATACGATTGACTACAAAAAATCTTACACCATACCTTTACCCACCCCTATATTCTAACAATGCCGTGGCTTTCTTTTCCAAGTTTTTGTTCGATTCTTATTAGTTGTGAAAGTAACTGTTTTGGAAACAGTTGGCCGATGCGCTGGCGAGGGCACGCGCGGTCTCCAATAAATCCGTTAAGGGCGCACATGCCGCCGCCGTCGCGGTGAATCTTGTCGTCCAAGACTGAGGGAGTATAGAGATGTTCATAGAACTCGGAAAGCGTATATCGATAGATATCTAAGGAAATTCATTCCAATCTATTTATCGATACTTTACAAATGTACGATTTCAGAGTTGTGCCCATAGTAAAAGTTGTTCATAACGAGAGTACAATGACCCACTTTCGATGTTGTACACCCTAAGCTTATAACCCTGTAGGTATACGTTTATAATACATAAATAATACAATTCTCATTATGGTTTTTAGCATTTCCAATGGATTATTTACATAGCTTTTAATGTTATCCAATTTATTTCCGCTCTGTGGCGCCTAGCTGCTATCTTGCCGTACCTCATGGTTCGGCAATGCTATTTTACGTGTGTGCACTTTTGTTGCAGTGTGGTGTCGAGTTCTGGGGGCGCGCTGCCGACTGGGAGTACATCTTCAGAACGCAGAAAACAGCCATGCGAGCGATAAAACGAATGTTGCGAGACACATCGGCACTGCCTTATTTCATGGTAAAACTTACTGTCCCGAGCTCTCCAGACAGTGCTGCACGCCTGGGATCATCTCGAAGAGTGTCTACTCGTAGCTTATGGAGGCGGGCGAGGCACGCGCACCGCATACGTACCTACTGCGCCGCACCGACTTGCCTAGACAACAAAATTAGTGCACGTGACCGTGACAGAAGTATACATAAGAAATCAGACTCGTATTCTAGGCGATCCTATAAACAGAAAAAAAATCCATCAATAAAAAACTGGCTCATCGATCAGGCATTTTACGATTTCAAAGATTTGATCAAACTCGTAATAACAGATATAAGAAATTATATTGTTAATTAGTATTGTATTGCGTCATTACCAATAAAATGTAAGTGTATTTAAAATTATGAATATTATTATAGAGTTGTAATTTTTATAATTATAAATAAATAAATATAACCATACACTCATGTGTTTGATTTCTACTATGGCAGATTTGCACATATTTATACTGCTATAATAGTCTGTGAAGAAAGAACGCATCGACAAACCTGGACATCCCTACCTGCAACCACCTGCCACCCGCACCCCCACGCTATATTTTATTCTACTTAATCGTCCTTTCCGTTATATTACCTGTTTTATCCCCACTTAAAGCAAATATTCTCGTTTCTATAAAACTACAAAGTCCAATCGCGTTATTAACTATAATAGACACTTTTAATTGAGAATCTATAAAAGGTTTCGTGAACTGTCCTTATAAGGGATAAGCATTCATCATGGAAGCCGAGCTTCTCATCTGCCCAATTAATAAAAGTTGACTGCGAGGAATGGCGCGGCGGTCGCGACAGCCGCCATGCCGCGGGTACCGGTTCTGATGCAGCTGAGCCATACCACCCTCCCACTGTTTTATTTTGATTTACTTATTTATCAGCCTCGTACTCGCATACTTTATGGACGTGGTTAAAGATTTGCATGGTTATTGTCGTGATTAGGTACTCATCTGAGCCGTATTCAAACAACCGCTTCGCGCGACCTTTGCAATAAGATCAAAATCAAAAGTAAGATGGGCATTTTTCAAATCTGAATTGAGGTATTCAAATTCATGTCCCGAAACTCCGATTTGTATTTCGAACAAAGAAATAAAATAAAAACGAAAACGGTAACAGAAAAAGGAGTTATAAAAAGCTGTGCGAACGCGTGCCGCAGCGACATGTGCACGCGCCGAGCGCCGCGCTAACGGGCCGTGACGCGCCCGCGCATCTCCCCCTCTCCGCTCCTCCCGCCCGCCTGCGCCCGAGCCTCGCGCCCGACACGCGCTACCCGTTATGTCTACAGCCCTCACTAACCCTCCTAATGCGTTAATGCACTAGGTAGACCAAATTAAAATCTGTACTGAGTAAATAGTAGGTCGGTTTATACATAATATATGTGTATGTTTTTTTTATTACATAATATGCATTTGCATACCCAACTTGTCACGATTATAGTGAAAAAAACAAGATATCAAGGAGAATAAGATTAATCGATCAAAAACAAACTATCGATATTATATGTTATAAGGACGCTGATAAATTCTGTCACAAACAAAGTGAAACATTGTTAAGGCTTCGATACCCAGCCGGGCAGATGTGTAAAATTGTAAATAAACTAAATTATTTGAATTGAAATGTCTACTCATTGTATCTACGAGTATGTTTTCCAAAATCTCCAGAATAGTAAATCCTAGTGGGGAATCTATGAGTGTACACAATTTTTAATGTTTATGGAGAATATTCATCATCGGCTCGCACTTGCTCAAATTTTTATTGTATACTTTGTGCGACATTTTTATTACAATAAATGATAGACTATAATCTACACTAATATTATAAAGAAGAAAGATTTGTATTTTTGTCACGCATAAACTCAAAAACTACTGAACCGATTTCAAAAATTCTTTCACCGTCAAGTCACACTATCCCCGGGTGACATAGGCTATTTTTTATCCCTGTATCTCAACGGGAACAGGAGCTACACGAGTGAAACCGCGAGGCGTCCGCTAGTGTTTCATAAAGCTAGATCATAAAGTTTACAATGCGCCTTACATAGCGCCTTCATTACACAAAAAATAAATCAATTTTCAAATTAACTACAAATGAGCAAATGATTACTGAACTAATTTCGTCCTGTTCGCTTATTTGGTTGTAGCACTGCTTTTTAGGCGTCAGTTCGATTGCCACACAAAATAAACACTTATTAGTTGTTTTTTATGTGTATATATATATATATATGGGTGTTCTACCTAAATGTAAGTATTATAAAAGTACGATTTAAAAAAAAAAAAAAAGTATTACTATATTCGTTATCTACGGTCCTTAGTACAAGGTTTGTAGCTATACAATCAATAGTTTGGGGCTTTGGTATTGTGTGAAATGTTCTTCAATATCTATTTATTTACAAGCATTTTGTGATATAAATAAATGTTTGTTCTGTGCCTGGGTGTGTGTATGTATTTACAAAAATAAAACTATTTAAGTATTATATCAATTATCTGTCTTCCATAGCACAAGCTTTGCTTAGTTTGGGGTCAAATAGCGCTGTGTGTAATGTCCTATAATATTCATTTTTTTATTTATTTATATACTGTGGTCTGGCTACATTGATATGCCCGCCTAGTGCACGAGCACCCCGTCTAGTGACTGAAGCACCTCCCCTGAAGCCTTAGTAGTCTCATGTAACTGAACACGTAACCAAACCAGATTAGTCGCTTAATTGAATTTCCCGAGATTGTTATTACAATTGATCAATCGACTGTTCAAGTACCTAATAATAATGTGCCTGAGCGAATTGAAGCTCTCTATGACAAAAGGATTTATTAGACAAGATAACACTTTATCTATCTATTCTACATGTATTCAAACAAAACAAAACTCATAACTCATATCATAACTCTTTATTGATTACATATGTAACAAACATTAATTAATAACGAAACACTTTTTCGTGGCAGATCTCCTTAGCAGGAGGTTGATGACGAGGTACCACCACAGTAATTATTCAGTAAGTATTCTGCCGCCAAGCAGTAGTGTGTAAACATCACTGTGTTCCGATTTGAAGGGTGCTGCAGCTAGCGAAATTAAGGGGCTGTTGAGACTAACCATTAAAAGTTTCAAAGTATTGAGCGCCAAAGCAGTGATGCCCTGGACTTTGTTCTGCTACTCAAAGTGTATCGCTACAATCGTCATAGACATGCGTTATCTAGAATAATCAAAAGAGTATTATTAAAAAAAAAAACTTAACACTGGTGAATTAACTAGCGGCCTTTAATGTAGGTATATTTAACTATAATATGCAAACTGTTGACGTCATGCATCTACAATGTGAGAAGCATGTATTATTAATGATATTTATAAGTAAACACACCTAAACCTCATAGTGGATTTAGGCATGGTATCTGATAGTAGACAAATAAATAGTAAATCAGAATGTACGTAAAAGATTTTGTACGATTTCTGACTTATGCGCTTTCTCTACACAAACGTAAACATAGAGATTCGTTTCAATTCACGAAAAGGCTTCTAAGTCGGTATCTAAGCAACGCCCCGCCCCGCGGTAGATGGCGGCCAATGGCGCGCCGGGGCGGAGCGCGATCAAACAAATCTAAGCACGACACGTTCTCACATTTACGAAATAATCAAATCCCTCACAAAATAACCACTGAAATTACCACAGAAACTACTGAGCCTTAATCCTAACAAACCGGTCTAGCCGCAGCTAACAACTTTCGCGATACATAATAATGCTAGGGTTATAATGTCACGCAACCGGCAACCGCTTATTTAAGAGAATTAATACTTAAAAGTCATTTTTCAGTACGTCCTCTGAACCGTCGACGTAAGCGCAACTAACAATTAACTAGTGCATGCAAGGATGCGACGCGAGCCACCTGTCTAGAGCTCGTTTCATCAAATCATTTCTTTACAGGACAGCCTCTGCCCGACCTCTTTTTGTTTGCAAAGTTTTGAAAAAAAGAACGTTATAGTGTCGGTAGTCGGGTAGGTCGGGGCGCGCGAGCCTCGTTTCAGTCAGGTGCCAGGCGCCAGTCGAGACGCACCGTGCGCTCTCGTGCTACGCTCCCGCAAAGCCTTCCAATACACGCGGCCGAACTTGTGGCGTTCACTCCCACTTGCGCTCCAATCTCATACAAACAATGACTCTCAACTGTGAATATTGACAAGAAAAACTGAATAGTGCACTACCGTAGCAGTGAATGATCACAACTTCGTAGCACCGTAGACTTCCCGCCCAAGGTAAGTCGCTTCCAAACGTGATGTATCATTATTTATTTATTTTGACAGTAAAAAGAAACCACTTTTGAAACTTTTAATACGAATTGTATTTCATAAATATATGATTGCTATAACGTAAGGTGATAAGGTGTCTTTGTCTAATTAATTGAAATTAGAAAACCTTTCCAGTTTTTTTAATCACTCTATTTAATTAAATGTTTTATTTTTACCTAACTAAAATTAAGAGAATCTTCTTATGTTTTGCTCTAATTAAATTTTGAATTTCGAAAGACAGATCTGCCTAACCTAATTTAGAAATAAATAACTGCGGCGAACTTGAAATGTTTTTGTTTAAGGAATGGTTCTAAATTGTTCATCTATCTAAGGTGAGTATTATTACCAAACAAAATAGCTAGTTAGTGTATAAAAAATCGCATACATAAAAATTTACTATTTAGCCTAATAAGTTACAATATTAATTACTTTCATCAATATTAATCTAGAATTGAATAAAATAATACTCGTATAAGAAAAATTATCATTGTTAAGAAAAGTTGAATTAACCCTCTGTTAATCTGTGAATAGAATTATATACTGAAGTATCTTTCTTTCTGATGATGGAATGGAACCTTTCACTTATGAATATTATTTGAAAACGCATCTCTAAACTAATATTATAAAGAGGAAAGATTTGTATTTTTGTATTTTTGTATGTTTGTACGAATAAACTCATAAAACTACTGGACTGTAGTTTCAAAAAATATTTCACTGTTGGGAAGGTACACTATCCCTGGGTGACATACTTTTTATCCCTGTATTCCCACGGGAACGCGAACACGCGGGTGAAACCGCGAGGCGTCTGCTAGTATGTTATATAATTGTATAATTACATAGGTATTTACGATTCAAGTAAGTATGAGAATGAATTCAACATACTACTCTTGAGTACATATGATATGGTATTAAAGTTTTAGTCCCGGCTATAGTCCAAGCCTTTGTTTACATTAACAAACAGGCTTGCTTTTGACCGTCATCTCGCCTGATGACAAAGATGTGATCTACGATGGATACACTTGCCTAGAAGAAACCGATTCACTCACGACTTGAAGGCCTCAGATAGTATCTATCGGGGAACACACACTCGGGCAGCTAATTCCATTGTTTAGCAATTCTTACGAAGAAAATAGAATCTATCTGTTAGTTTATGGAACATCAGTCATGAAACGGTGTCGCTTACTTACAGCAAGGTTTGTTCAGATAAAAAGATATAATATTTTAACTTCCAGATTTTTTTGCGGTATCATTTGCTAAAATATAACTTTTAAATTAAAAAACTAGGTAGTCATGAAATCCGCTGATAGAAAAACTTAAAACACGTCATTAGCATCTATAAAGTTTGGTAAGTACCAAAAATCGCTAAACGCGGCAAAAGAATTATTCACTTTAAAAAAAATAGGCAGTCATGGGGACTACCGACAGAAGTAAAAACTTTGATAGCAGTATGTCGCTAGCGCGGTCACATTAGCATGTCAGTGATGCAAATTTAGAAGAAGTTTTCGTTACAAAAATTGATTCGAAATTTAAATCTTTGTTTCGAATCTTTCCTAAGAAAGACGCTATTATTTTCGAGACTCCTTTGTTAAAACATGTAGCAGTTATGGCAGTAGACAAATCTTTTTTTTATTTCGCAGAAGTTTAAAAAGGAAAGAAGAGACAACTGGGTTTAGTTTTTTACTTTTCGTGTAATATGAGATAAACCTCTAAATATAAATTTGACAAGCACGATTGAAAAATTAAAAAAGAAGCTAAGCGAATCCTGTAACAAATCCATACGTATTGATACTGTAACGAGCGCCAATATAACTATCTCACCACCTATTCTATTGGATAAAAACTTTTATAAATGGATACCTACTTTATATAGGATAGATCTGAACATTAAAAATATTTGTAAACAAAACAAATTTTGCTTTACAACAAAAAATAAATATCCTCAGAGTATTCACATAGCGTTATCGAGCCGCAAACCAAATAAAGCTTGTACTATAGAAACCAGATAACTGGTAAAATACTTTTAATTACACTATTTTTACGTAAATAGGTAAATACTTATAATAAATACCGAACATCTAGATCTAGAAAAATATTTGTTAGTCACGCGAACTTTTATCCTGGGTAGGACTCGAACCCACACCCTACAGCTCTTGAAGCAGATATACTACCAAATGACCTACCAGGGCAGCCAAAATAGTCAATTATCGCAAAACTCTATCTGCAGGGGTTATTGTGAACTCCTAATGTCATTCAAGATAGGTGAAAATATTACACAACTGCGAACGTTGCGCGGGGATACAATGCGGCGCGGTAATTTACATATTTTTTGATCGTGTAACTTACTTACCCCCGAAAATACTTAGGTACCTAAATAAAACAAGAAAAATTGTAAAATTGGTCTCTTGTTAAAACGCTCCTAACATAAAACCGTTTCGAAAGCCGTCTTGTATCATATTCTTCTTTTTAATTGTTAGGAAAAATGTATTAAACAGAATAAAGTACCGTAAATTAATACCATTTTTGTATAAAAAACTTATTGTTTGATTTATGATTTGTTGATATTATTTACTTAGCATTTCATCAATTAAGTTTTAGTCCGCATATGTTGACAAGTTAAACTAAAACTTAATTGATAAAATGCTTGAGTTTATGAAAAATTTAAAATGACAACTTATACATGCAGTTTTTCCTGCACATTTAAATCGCAGACCATCATAATAGTACAGTGATATAAGTAAGTTCGAAAACGTTGTATGTCAAGCACTAGTGTCAGAGTTAACATGCCATTCGAATGTCTCTGAGTGGCTTATAACAAAAATTAAACCGGACCAGTATTTTAAAGTTTCATTCTGTTACTAGCGTTCAGGTGTAAATTCTTCTAACTTCACCTTTGCAAAAGTAAATCGAGCTACTCATTTACCTACGCTGCGTGAAATGCAATCATAGGATAAAAGAAACGTGTCGTGGATTCCTATAGAAATAATTTCTATGCTGATTGATTTTCTAGACACTTGTTAGAATTCCCATAGCGT
The DNA here is from genome assembly GCA_905404145.2 of Biston betularia. Lineage (NCBI taxonomy): Eukaryota > Metazoa > Arthropoda > Insecta > Lepidoptera > Geometridae > Biston > Biston betularia. The sequence goes on from FR989863.1 coordinate 6,144,287, forward strand.
GTTAATATGCAGGAAAAAAACACGTTGTCAGCGTCGCGGTAGGCACATACTTGCCACTCGCGTCTAATAAAGACTCGCTTTATTGAAACAAGAAATCGCGACATACAGATCTCATAAGACCGCGGCCAATTAACAGTAATAGCTACAATCCATTGGTCATATTTGTAAGACAAGAAAATGAAACGAATAACACGAGTGCGATCTTTATCTGGTTTCGAAGCGCACTATTAGTTAGCCCCGCGCCCGGCTACCGCCGCATTATTGCAATTAGGAAATTCAGCAAATCATTGTCCGAGATCATTATTTATAATTTACAGAGACAATAGTTTCAGTCCACGCGAAGGCTCACCTACTTCTCGAGTTTAATCCCTAATGGAATTAATGTCCTCCGTCGAACGCATATTGGATTGAAACTCACACATACAAGCACTATTGCTGTAAATATGTAATGTAACGTGTGTCGGTGGATCTAATGAAGATTGTTTTAGTCGTCACGTGCATTATTAATGCGCGTACGCAGCGGGCGCCGCGGCAGTCCATTATTCAGATTCTTCATTTGCTTGATTGAGCTTTTAATACGATTCGCTGTCAACAAACAAGCGGTCGGAATAATCAGCTAGTGAGTGGTGCGACGTTGCGCAGCACTCGGCAGAACGGACACTAATGACATCGGTCACGTAAAACTAATCCGTGATATCGTCACTTCCCTGATCACAGTCCGTAATAGGCTTTAAAATCTTGATAAGATCGACACAATGAAAGTGTTTATTGCTAGTTAACCTTATTTTTCCGGCGTTGTATTATTGATTCAAGTGTTTAAAAAATGTATGTATGCAATACAATGAATTATGACATTCAAGTAGGTAGCTTGTTTACAGAAAGTCTGTGATTACGAGTGACATTATACTAGTTAAACATTACATAAGATTTAAATATTTATGGGAGAAAATGACAGGAATGTGTGTTACAAAAGAAGCAATGTTCTTCAGTAGAAAAACAAAACTGGCTGAAAAGTGAAGGGAAAAGTTGATTATCTTTAACCCAGAGGAAATTTTACGTCTGAGAAATGAATGGTGTCTAATGAAAACGAGCAAGAATTAACCAAACAGTCGTTAAAAACATTTAAGCCATTTAAACTAACTCGGTAATTTTTTTTTATTTATGCTTGACAAGCTAGGAGTTCGACCACAGCTCACCTGATATTAAGTGGCGGTGTAGTTGAAGATAGTAAAGTACGCCAAGTCTGGAATAGAACTAACTCTAACGGAATACACCTTTAGGTGCTAGACGGTAGATTTTTAAATTAGAGGGTGGTAGCTGGCCAGCCGAGTACTAGAAAATACCGTACCACCACGCTATGATTTCCTCACAATGTTTTCCTTAACCGGCAGATTAAGCTCATTGTTAGGGTTAGAATCTAGGCCCTTCGGCGTTTAAACCGACCGCGCTAACCACCATCGCTACAAACATTTTTTCTTCACTTTGATACTTAGAGGAAAATTAAGTCGCCCATCAAAATAATTTTTGTTGATGCAGGATGTCCCGACACGTGCTGCTGTCGCGGCTGGCGGAGCAGTTCCCGGCGTCGTCTCCGCCGCCCGCCCACCGGTTCCCGTCTCCGGAGCGCAGCCTCTCCCCGACCTCGCCTCCCTCACCTCATTCGCCTCCGCACTCACCTGATCCGTTGCCTTACCACAGACTGGATCTGCTCCAACTTGGAGACATAGAGATAGCTGGTAGAGCATTGAAACAATATGCTAGAGCAACTGGTACGTTTGAAATTTAAATTTTTTTAAACGAATAATAGTAGAGCTGATGTAGCAAAGATGCAGAAGATAGTTGAGTAGAGTTCTAAAATTTATAGCATTTATATCACTTGTTTTGTTCATCATTCGGCTGAAATAATTATGTGCTTTATTAATTAAAAATAATAGGTTTAGTTGAAAATAATTATTGTAATTATTAACACTGAAGAAATTATTTGAATCGGCTAATAAGTTAAACATGTTTTTATGAATAATTATATAGTTTTATAATTTTGAATATTGTTTATGATAAGGTTTTATTTGTCTTTGTACATCTTCCTAGCACATTTTTTAATTTAAAATATTGTAAGTAATAAGTGACTGTATTAAGTAATGTAAATTATAAATATCACAATCATGTAATCACATTACATTTCTGTGATGTTGTTTTTTATGGTTGTCCGACTGGGTGTTTGACCACAGCTCCCCTAATGTTAAGTGGTCGAAGATGGTATGGAAATGTTGTATTTAATGGTTTCGATCGGACATATTCTGTTTGTTTGCCGTGAAACAAGCGCTAGAATAGACTTGACAAGGTAGTAAACAAACGTCATTCCTTCATGAAGTAAGCTCAGTGTCTAACAAAATGTTAACGCTTATAACTTCTTTATTTATGAGATTTTAATTTTGTTTTGGGCGATGGTGTCTGCGTCCAGCATTTACTGATAAAAAAACATGATCGTTCTCTCTATTGACGGTGTACACAAACTATCACAGAAGATTCGAATCTCAAACAAACTTGAATCATAAACTAATTAGTTAGACTGATTTAATCAACGCTATTAATTTAGTTAATAATAATTTTCCTTTACCAGAACTGGGAGCTCTCATGTACTGCAGTGGGCTGGGGGCGCTGTATAGTGGGGCTGGCGTGTGGCCCTTGCTGATGCCCAGGACTTCGCCTCAGTTTCCAAGAGCTTTAGATCATTCTCGTCATACGCCACCACGTGAAGGTAAATAACAAGAACTTATTGGAATTAAACGGTTTCATACCTATGAGTATTGACTTGAAACAGAAAAAGCATAGAACTCGGCTGCATTAGGTAACTGAGCTATTTTACCAGCTAGATGTTTTTGATCTTTCAGCTGCTAAAATAACCCGATCATCATCTCACGCCATAGCTGAAAATTTAAAAAAAGAAAACGCATCTGAAAATGCCTATTAGAACTTTAAAAAGTTTAGCAAAAAATAAATCTCGTGTCAAGAATTAGTTTTAATATCAGTTCTATTCTAGCAGATCGTAAGTAACAAGAGACAAAACAATGTAAATAAATAGAAAATTCAAAACTCGTTGCAAAACAAACACATAAAATTTTAAATTAAAATACAAACTGTTATCGCTAATTGCATACGAATTTCAAGAATTTACCAAATGGTAATACGTTTGCGACATTACAAAACGTCGTTTTGCCTCGGCCTCCTTACATTGCTTCTCCTGAATACGCTCATTAGAATAGCTATCAGTGTAAGGCACCGATTAATAACTCGGTACGCTGATATGTAGCCGTCGTTTACATGTCGTTTACCTCGCGAACAGACTAAAGTTGCGCGTTTCCTTCGGCCCAAGGAAAAGTTGTACGCTTTCAATATTCCACCGTCTTCATGTCGCCTCTTCAAATTCTTTAAGTATTCTAATTGCTTGTTTGTTATCCGTGCTCGTACCGGTTACGAGTTAACCTCATAGATAACGGCAGTCATGCTTCCGAAACTCCTTCAGTACTTGATTTTCAAAGAATTTTATTTGCTTTTTATCGTTTCAAGGAAAGTTTTGTGTTTGGTATTTCAATGTTAGGTACAAATTTGTACCATTAATATTTTACACATATATTCGGATTGTAGTAGCGCAAAGTTACGTTACTTAAATAGTTTTGAGAAAATTTAACTATCTAATCATAAAATTGCGAATACATACAACATCTACAATATACAAAACTTTAATACCTACTCAAATAAAAGTCTGCATATACGCAAATCAGTTACTATACAAATATACTTGCATACCATACGTGGAAAAAAGTACTCGCAAAAGCAAAGTATCATAGACATTAGGGCGCCCAAGATACAGGCTTTGCCTAGTTTGGGGCCCGTTGACCGTTCTTCCAGAAATCGGGAAAAAATATAAAATCTACGAACCATTTATCTGTATATGTCATGTATTCTTTAGAAATAAACTATTATTATTATTATTATTATTAAATTGACACACTTGTCACACTATAATATCCATCTGTTCTAATTTATAATTCTAATAGGTACTCATGTTTCTAATCGTTTTAATATAATTTCTTTTTTTATTAAAACTAGACCTAATAGATTTTTAAAGTTCCGACAGCCTAATTGAGAGACCGTCTGACTGGAACTGATCTGGAAGTCCTGGATTCGAATCCCATGGCACCTCTGTTTATTCTAGGTTATGTGCGTATTGCCCATAACTGCAATCGGTGAAGGAAAATATCACCATGAAATCTACATGTCTGAAAGTTATTACACAAAAACAATCTCGAAGATGTGTGAAGTCTGCCAGCTCGCACTTGGCCAGCGTGGTGGACTAGGGCCTTATTCTTCTCACAATGAGAACGAACCCACGCCTATCTGTGGGCTAGTTTATGAAAACAGGGCTGAATCGGAAATACATAGCTTAAGAAATTTCATCAATTTCTTTTTCTCTAATTTACAAATCAACGTTTAAATTAGATTAGCTTAGAGATCTACCTATCTAGTGGCATCTTTGCGCTTTTCTCAGTCATCTCCTCCTCATTATTCGAAGGTGTTGCATGCATTATTGTGGGGGAACTAAAATGTGTGTTTCAAAGTAAACATTGACGTAATCGTTGGGAAACAGAAACGCACCTGTACAGATTTCATAAGTCATTTTACAGACGACCGATTTGACTCGTCCGACTTTAAATTTACCGATATAAAAGCGTGAAGAACACTTGAGAGAAAAAGTCGACATTATGTTTTTTGTTTGATATAAGTATATCACTTGTTGACACAATGTTTAACATTGTTCAAAGTGCATCTGCATTACAATGTCAAAAAAATGGTGCTTAAGTGCGTGTTTAAGCATAATGTATTTAAAACATCCCTAGTTTAATAAATAACAGGTTTATTAATACACTCTATCTAGATTTTCAATTTAATAATACGTTTCTAATGCGTACCAACTTCTGGAATCTTTAGTTTTTATCAAACGTTTTGTTGAGATTGACTCAGTAAATTTGTAAGATGTCAAACAAAGATAGTTATAAAAGCTTGTGACAAATTTTCATGCATCTTTGCACAAACATTGAGTAGCCGTGACAATATAACGTTACAATAAATTCAACCTGAACGCTGAACGGATTATAGAAGCAGTAGGTAAGACAGTGAAACTTTTTAACGGTTACTGATAACCCCTTTGAAGTTGGGTTTGTTCGGTTGGTTTAGACGAGTTCTATACATTATGCTTGGTGATGAGGGCCTGATGAATCTGGAGACGGGCTGTGAAACTCCCCGACGGTTACTGATAATCACTTCGAGTTAGGCTTACTTGGTTCTTTGTGGTTGATAAAATGGAGCTAAAACTCTGGTTAATTTCGACAATTTAAATACATTATATACCCACTTCATAATGAGCGTCTGATGTTAAAGTGACGAGGTAGATTTTACGGTTTTATTTAGCTTTGCGCTGGTTATATTTTGTATATTTGATATTTTTAGTACACCTTATATTAATTAAAACCCGTTTTACTTTATTAAAAGTATGTTCCCCCTACTTTTATTTTAAGTAACTGGACGAAATATAACTTCATAGGTTCGTCTTTTTGGTTAACACAAATGGTTTTTTTTTAGAAGACGAAGAAGAACTTCCCCTTAATCTGTCGACAAAGAACCGTCAGATCTGGTCTCCGGGTAGTGCGTGTGAACGAGAGAAAGATGTGCGGGTTGACTCTCCGATATTCAAATGGGAATCTCAAGAAGAGGTGGACACCCCGTTGGAGCTTGTAAAGAGATGCCGCAGCAGTCCCGAGGGCGCTGAGCCTCCCACCAGCCCCTCCCCGCGCCGCTGCCCCTCCGCGCCCACGCACCCGCCCTCATCCGACATTAACTTCTCGCTACTAATCAAGAACGAAAACAGAAACGAGAAATCATTTCAGGTAACTATCCCACATAACCAACTATCGAGTTTTATAAACGCAATCTGCCTACCATCCAATGCGACATCCTCCGAGTCCAGTTTAACTGTACAATTTCCGTTCAAAACGCTTTAAAATAGCAAACCAGTATTCGTTTTAGTCTCTTTAACAAATCAAATAGCAAAAACTGCCCCTGTCTTAATAAGTACAGGCTGCGACCGAACGGGTCGGTTCGCACGGAGTCTCTCGACTCGTCTTCAGCCATTTTTGTGCCTTTCTTTTTTTCTACTCCCGCCGTTATAAAATCCTCATCGGTTTTAATCAAAATTCCATTTTTAATATCACGGCGCGGCAGTATATAATTGGACGAATAATTACGCTGTGTCATACGGCGATAAAAATGTTGTCACTCGTCGTTTTCCACACTTATCTTTAAATTAACTCGACATGGAGGCGTTCATTCGATAGTAGCTACGGACCTATACGAATAGAGCAAATTATATTCTGTATCCTATCTGATTATATGGAGGATTTGCTCAGCAATTAGGACCGAATAAAATATCATTCAAAGTACCTAGAAACGTACAAACTAAGTAATATAGTTATATCTTACATTAAGACGTAAGTTTGCAAAGATTTAAAGTATGAAACGTTTATTGAAAGTGATAAAGATGATTTTACCACAATTAAAAGTTACCGCGCAATTCACTGTCGGAGTATGAATGAAGTATGAAAAGGTAAGTAGCGGAGAGGCGTGCGTCCGCCACGTGTCGCGCGCGCGCCTTCTACCGCTCACGACGCGAACCTACAATTCATATGAAAGCTCGAAACAAGAATACAAATCCTCCAACTCCATTTTATGAATGAACAATTTCTGTGAGAAATTAACGTTCACCTAAGGTTAATAGGCACTTCTATAAATCCTACAAAAAGTATACGATGGCAGTAAAACATAATAGCTATCGCATCGTAAAAAATTACAATCGAGCTTTTTTATTTCGACTGACGCATTTCATAAAAAATCACCTCCCTGCGCGGTACAATTCGATAACCATATGCGGATGGTCATACCTAGCACCTGTGTTGTTTATAAGAGAGTGCATCGGAGCTTATAAAAAGGCGATCAAAAAAGTAGCTGTTTTTGTGAAGCGCGAGTAAGGGGCAGCTGCCCGCCAACTGTCACAGCGAGCGCCCGCCGCGGATTTGTGGATTATCATACCGCATACTTAACGACCAACCGACCGACTAATAGCCGCGCGGATTCTTTGTGCTCTTTATTTATTAACAATCAATTTTGTTATTTGTAAGATACTGGATAAAATAAAAATGAATAACGTGTGTGAGTAATAGCTTGGACGTAAAATGAACATTTACTCGATGGCAGTCACCATTAATGAAATGTTGCATACAATTGCATTACTTGGTATTTATAAAAGTACTTACGTATAGAACATTTGCCTATGTCTAATCCTTTATACCATAGATTCTACAGCCCGTACTAATCAGTTGTTTTTAATTCCAATTATTATCTATAATAAAACAAAACATACATAACTGAAACTGAAAGTTGCACAAAGCGGCTTTTGTAACATTTCAGTTATAATAAAACACATGATTTTATTTTACTATGGAAACTTTGAAGAAAAACTAACTATAAACTAAACACAAATGATATACTGGAGAGCTGATTTTTCTTGCAATTTGGCCCGTAGTAACAGTTGTCCGTAATAATGAGTAGGTACAATAATCCCTGTTTTGTCTAAGTACCACAAACTTATAACCCCATAAATTAAAGAAAAAGAACCGAGGTATGTAGTTCCTATAATATAAGTATACGTTAAATATACAGTTAGACACATTTCGGAAACTTGACAAGTATGTACCTAAGTAGGTACTAAACTAAGTGGAAACTTGAAGTTGTGAAACACATTAAAGAGGCCGTGACTAACATCGTTAATCTGTGTTTCGTTTGAGTAAAGCATGCCTCTTTCAAAACCGGACTAGTGCATTCCAAAAACATCTGATTAAATAAATCTAAAAGAATCATTGTGACATGTACCTACCTACCATACTTACTCGGAAATCTTTTGTCTCTTATAAGCAACGGCTTGTTTGCCAAGTCCAAATACCACTAACGAATTTAACTACTTACCTATCGTAGTACCTACACATTATGGCTAGCTATTTTACTTGTTCTTTTTATTGCTTTGTAATACCATTACTTTTCCATTTTTCAATAGAGTATAACAGAACGACATAAAAAATATTTTTTTGTCATGATAATCATCAGTTACTACAATAAATATAATCCAGTGTCTTGATGGGCAATTCACATTTCCTACTAATATTGTAAATCTGAAAGTTTGTATACAGGATAGGTATAAGTTTTTAAACGTTTGTCACGTAATCACACATAAACGGTGGGTTTGGATGAAATGTGGCATCTATATATATATATATATATAGTTTGTATCTGGATTAATATAGATACTTATTATAGGATACTTTTTATAGCAGAAAAATGTTAGGTTCCTGTAGAATTGTCAAAAACGTCTGCTGGAAGCTTAGACCTTTCAACCAAAGGTCTAAGACTGGAAGTATTCACTTGAAATTTGGTAGGCATAGATGGGTATTATGGGTTATTGTTTAGGTATAAAAGGTATCCTTTATCTCAATTTAAAAATAACATAGCGCAAGTTTCATGGCTGTTGCTTATTTGTTGCTTACACGTTTTTCATTTCTCTCTGAACGTAATTCTAAAGCTAACGCGGATGAAGATGCGGGCATCAGCTAGTTATTCATAAAGCTATGTCAGGGCTTTTGAGATTAATCATCGAAGGTCTTAAAGTAATAAGAACCAAAGCATCGATGGCCTAGACTTTTCTGTGTAGGTACCTACTTAGTCTTGGGTGCCGCTGCAAGTCATGAACAGACGTTGTCTCTTACCATTAAGAAAGGGTTCCGTTAATTTCATTCCTTTAAAAAAGTAAGTTTACCAACATTTGCATTTATAAATCGTTCAAGAAAATTAAACCGATCGATTCAACCTTATTAGAAATGTACACGGAAAAATGCCCGGCCAACGAGCTAATTACTAGGCAACGAAATAAAAGTTGTGGAAAATCAAAGAAAAGTGTGGAAAGGGGTTATAAAGACGGCCTGTTATTACTAGCTGTCAGTGGCGGAAGGTGATGGACGCTAATACAGATATGTTTCTAATTACACTGCTGTGGTTCCCAGGACGCAATTACAACCATTTCATTATTGATAGAATGATTTAAAGCACGTGTTCTGGCAAAATCATGTTATGCTAGTATAAACGCATAAACTATGCATTGTTAAATGTTTTAACAGGTGGTAGAACTCTTTAGCAGGAGATCGTAGCAGATATTATGCCGCCAAACAGTTTTGTGTAGACATCACAGTGTTCTGGGTTGAAAGGTTAACTAGAAAAATGATATATCGTTCGCCTACCCCTGCAGGCTTTTAGTATGAGCCATACTCGTGAGTATGGCTATCGAAACCAAATTTAGTCTTAAAGATTATATGGGTAGACGCACAGTAGGTACAATTGATCATCAGTATTGAAGGTAGGTATAGACATAGGAAGGTTTCGGACAGATCGTAATAATAAGGCCTTTTTTGTTTCAATCTAGGAAACGCTTTTTTTAATTATTCCGCTTGCTATGCTTATCGCTAATATAAAGATTTCTTCCAGGCAACCAAGAATAGATAATACGTTACATCTTAAGAACAGACAGGAGATGTTGTAACACTATTAAGTTAAAAAAATAAGAGCTAATAGTTTAAACAATTAATTTTCTTTCAGTGCAAGCAATGTGGGAAATGCTTCAAGCGCTCGAGTACCCTGTCCACACACCTGCTGATCCACTCAGACACCAGACCCTACCCCTGCCAGTACTGCGGCAAGCGGTTCCACCAGAAGTCTGATATGAAGAAGCATACCTACATTCACACAGGTACATATCTACTCAAATACTTCCACAAAGAAAAGGTTCGAGTTATACTTGCGCTCTACTCGTAGATCGGAAAAGTAGTTCAACTTCTCATAATGTATAGGAAAAGTAATTGACGACCAAACTTATGAATTTCAAATCAAACTTTAATCTGAAAAACAACAATTACATAAATAGTTTTCTTATTAAAACTCTACACGAAGTCATTTTCACAACAGAGCTAGGTTGCAGACATAGGTAGAACAATTTAATACGTAACTGATACACATTACGAATGAAATTAACTACATTATTCAAAACAGTCAGCGTGAAACACGAACTATTATGATAACTGTTTCACAAACTTCCTTAAGTGTCAACGTGTCCCACCCTCGTGTAATACGCAAACTTAAACACACCCTATCATTTTCTACCTTAACTTCGTAACTGTAATCTTTCGTAAAGCATTTCATGACAAATCAAGTAAACTACTTAGCTTTAAACATACGTTTAAAGGTAGTGTTCTCTGCAATGGAATGATTCTCATATCTGTAAAATAAAACTGCAACAAGTCCAGAGAACACGGTATAGTCGATTACCTTCTTAATCGGAATATCAGTAAACAGCTGCTGAAGACGTTAACCGAGTTTATCCAGCGACTCAATAATATCTACATAACCAAAGGATAGACCGGACAGTTCTGCCGGGAGACAAGTTCATTAAATCGAAAACGTACGAGTGACCAATAAAAGCAATCGGGCGACACATCCGAGACGTCTGAGAATTAAACATTTAAAAGCTGTGCAATTACCTTTTCGACGGCAAATCGCGGCCGGTCCTCTGCGCGTTAATGAATTTTAAATAAGCAAAAAGAGCGCAGTATAGTGCTGAGTGCAGGAGTCAACCGCCTAAGGGGCGTTTCGCCTCGCCTGAGGTCGCGGTCGTAATAATAGCTCATATCGGCATAATTTTATTATTTTGCTTATGAGGTCGTTGTGAAAGCAATTACATACCTAAATAGTAATTTTAAGCATATGTGTACTGAAATACATAATTTGGCAACATATAGGCATAAAAAATTCTTCGAAGTAGAACTTAGGGACTAGCATAGAAATTCACCAAAAATAGAAACTGCTCTCTTTTCTTCCCTCGACATAAGTAGGTACTAGATTCATTGCGTACCTACCGAACTAGATACTTGACATAAAAACGCATCGTATCTCGAAATAGCTAACAGTATTCACAATCTTTATAACAGCTAGGTACTCATTATTACCTTGCATGCAAGTTTCTCAGGTACATACTACCAAGTTTCATATTACGTTAAGTGAAAATTTAATGCTAAAGATGTCACCGCCTGGAACTTCTTAAAAATAATAGATAGAAACGTAGAAAAAGTCTACTACGGTTTTTTAATGGCCTCACTGCTCCCAGTAAGCTCAACGGGACGAATTACAGTAGTTAAAAAATGTGGCGGACATATTTGTCTGCGCCGGAGACATCTCGTCACGTCTCCGGGCCGTTCCGAATGATTTACAGCGGCCGTACATGGCGCTCGCCTCCCGATAAATGCCTCATCATCAATATTCCAAAATGCGGCTCGGCTGCAATTAGCCGCGCAGCCTTCGCAGGCCTTCACGTGCACCGCGATCACGGCGCACGCACAAAAACTGCACCTCGAACCTGTACTATCTATAAAACGACATTTGCATTTTTTCCTTCATATCTATCTGTTCAATCTTCGGATACGAATAGTTATAGGGAATAATGTTGCTGCGACATTTAGTCGCCGAGATTATCGAACCCGCCGGGCAATTACCGTTAAAGTTAATAAATACTGGTCTAAGAGGCGATACTGCATACTAAATCACTTCGGGAACCGCATTTTAATAAATAAACAGCCGATGATATGACAAGTATTGGTCCACTTACACAAGCTTTAATTACACGTCGACGCGATATCTAGCTATAATTTATGAATTACGTAAAGACGAAATCGAAGTAGTGAAGGCGGCCGCGGAATTATAGGTCGTTGTTAGCGGTGGCATCGCTGATTAACATTGTCGTGCCGGAACATCCCCGTGTTCAGCTCATTTAATATTTACGAGTAGATTCAAAGCTATCGATATGCATGTTGATGAAGGTGTGGTTTTTTGCAGGTGAGAAGCCGCACAAGTGTGTGGTGTGTTCGAAGGCGTTTAGTCAGAGCTCGAACCTGATCACTCACATGCGCAAGCACACTGGCTACAAGCCATTCTCGTGCGGGCTTTGCGAGAAGGCATTCCAGCGCAAGGTGGACCTGCGTCGGCACCGCGACTCGCAGCACGGCGCAGGCGACGCAGACGCGCCTCTCCCTCTCCCTTTACACCTGCCGCGACGCTATACCTTCTACGACGAACCCTCCGCGCCTCTCATCACTAATTAACAGCGACCCTAAGTTGCGACACTCGCCTCTACATTCATCTAGAATATTTTACTGTCAAAACACAAAAAATATTATTCGAGTACAAAATTACGTATCTTCATTGTTCATGTTAAAAATTTGATTTCGATTGGACAAATACAAGGCCAAAGATTTTGATTGATTTAAGCATTGCGGTGGCCTAGGACTAATTGGGTGATCACAAAATTAAATGGTTGTTAATATAAGTACTAGTAATAGTAATGTAAATATTATGTTATGTTATGTTACCTTTTAACGCCTTCGAAGAATATTAGTGAAATAAATTTAAGTTAGGTACATTTTTAAGGCTTCTAAACTAGTTATTCACCATATATAGTTCCAGAACAATCCGTCCAGTGAGTGATATTTTTTAACTATGAAAGTTAGAGCATAATTTATTGGATATCGTACCTACATACCGACACTATTGAATATACAATTATACATAAGATCAACTCTATTCAATTTTAACGAAAACAAAAGAGTTTTTCTTCAATATGAAATCAAAGTTACGGCTTTTAATATGTATGTATGTATTCAATATTATTATAGTCTAATGGAAACCAAAGTAAAGTGTCTTATTTAGTCGAGTGTGAAACGCTTTATTTAAATAGGTATGGTTAGTCTTATACCTGTAGTTATTTATTTATTCTCTAGACATGTGTGTATTTTGAACTTTTATGTTCATCTATAATTAAGCCTACACTAGACAGTAAATAAAAAAAAACTGATTTGTGGCATGAAGTCATCTGTAATAGGACTGTAGACAATGTAGATATAGAACAATAGATAATATAATTTTTATCGGAAAATTAAATTTAATCCATTAGTGTTGCACAAATTAAAAAAATTTAGTGTGTTTTACCTATAGGCGATTATAACTTAATCCGTCAGTAAAAAATAGTACCTTTTAAGTTTTTACTTACATTAAGGTATTTAATTGATTGGAGTATACTTATCTATAAGTACGGCCTTATACACCCGTTTATAGTGTTCACTTTAGAGCACTGATGCACACAGGCGATAATAAGATGTTAAATGTGTCTCACATTTAACATACTTTGTTGAAGTAAAATAAACGTCATAATAATCAATGTAGAGAGAACCATATAAGAACTCGTAGAGATATTGAGACTGGTAAAACCCTGTTACCGTGCCATTTATGGTCTTGTTACCAGAAAAAAAACACCTAATCACCAAGCATGAAACATACCTATTAAATGCTTAGTTGATAAATTATGTTTTAAAATAAGAACTAATAAGGTACCACGTGTAGTAATTATGCACCTTATGACTGTAAGCTATGTCAAGTTGAAATTATAATCCGTCCAAATAATGATTATACCTACTTATTAATCATTTTCAGATTAAGTTTGTACCAATATAAATTGATATACAAATTAATATTATGTTTTTAAAAAACGATAGTAAAAACAGTTAAATCTATTAAATAAACCTCGAAAATTGCCTGTAACTCATTTACTTAGGTACCAACGTCTGATTTGTAAGAGGCTATCTTTACCTATTACAAGACTACATAATTAAGTGCATGATAACCATTTTAACCAATTCAAAAAGAGAGACGGTTAATATATATTTCCTATGTAACAAACCACTTTGTGTGTATCTATAACTTCATATTATATAGCGACACGAGGTAGCCTCGAGGCCCAAGTGTAACGGCTAGAACACCAAAGAGAGCGCAGCGAAGGCTTCGATATTTTATCCACAAAATAAATCGCTAAGTTGGCATTATTGATGACTGATAGTGTGGAGAATTTACGCATTTATGTATTAAGATAAATTTAGTTTTAGTTTATCAAATTACCAAGAAAGTGTGGGCGGTGAGACCGTCTTGCTTATTACCTACTACCTACTTATGTATTTTACCACAGTGCACTCATAGTCGTCGTAAATTTTTACAACCTTTTATTTTTCTCTTATACCTTGACAACCGATGAATTATTTAGCTAGGTATGTATTTGTTTATTTTTAAGGCAACATTTTTGAAAATGATTTTGAAACCTCTTTCAATCTAAGTTAAGGCAGATACCTGATGGGCTCCGAAGATGCAAGCAGCTAATGCCAAATTGTAGTAAACTTGCCGAGTTTGGGTTCATAATGTTAAACATAAAAACGTGCGTATTGAAAAAAGTTTTTAAATTAAACTTTATTTTACATACTTGCTCTCTAATTAATTATTACATCTTTGATAACACAATGAGTGCAACTATGATTGGTGAGATTTTCAAAATAAGTGTCTTAGGCATTGCCGAATGTTTGTGAAGAAAAAGTCAATTTTGTAAGTTTGATCTAAGATGTAATTTATTTAATTAGGCCTGTTCCCTATAAATATAAAGTTATTTATGAAATTATTTCTGGTATTTTATTCCTTTTTATAAACCTTCGCTTGTTTTTACTTGAAATTAACATATGATATAGGAACCTACGTACTAAAATTAATTTGTTAAGTAAACGAAATTACTACTACGATCTACTACCTGAAAAAGTTTTGTAACTACGATTTTTAATGACGTTAAAATATGATGCGGTAGCTCTTTATACCTATAAGTAGGTACTTATTACGTACATACTTTATAATCATGTAGTTATAATAAGCATATATCTACCTACGCACATTGGTAGATATAAATAAATATGCTTACCTACTAAACTAAACTAAAAGTAGTCGACAAACCTAGAAAGCAATCCTGGAATAAATTACATTAGGTAAGTGCCTAAACCGGGTTAATTTGATAAGTTGATTTGATTGCCACCCGAACGTTCAACACCGCGTTCTAAACAAACAATTACTGATATGGAATCTTCATTAGGTACCTACATACCACAAGTTTAGTAACGAGCACTCATTTCGAATTAATAGTGTTAGTACGTCGCTTTCATTTCGTTTAAATCGGGTAATATACTAAGAAATCAAAATAACGAGTATCGCGTGATCTTTACTCGTATCGAGTATGGATGACATGCGCTGTTAAAAGAATTTTGTAATTTTCTCCAACGCAATTACTTCAACAGTTTCGTGCACAAAAAGATATGTGAAAAAAGCTATGTTGATATTGGAGTTATAGTCACCTACTGAATATAAATAAATTAAACTATAGGGGTTGCTATAGGTACTGATATTATCTTCACTAAGTTTTTGTCGAGTAATACAAAGTAATCTTATCTTGCCTACTCTCAAGTTCTTTTAAAAAAAACAATCAATAAATTAAATCGTTGTATATATATACCTGTATGTAGGTAATAGCCTAAAGTATTAGAGTAGGTAGGTAGGTACCTATCCAGGTAAAGTATCGGTAACACAACTCAGCCCTCATTTTATTGTCTCGTATGTAGGTAGGTATACCTACCTACTACACATATGAGTACAAATATTTACTTAACATCGATACCTATCCCGTAAGAAGCCCCTCATGTTTTCAGTGCACTACTACCCCTTTAACCGTCCACCAATACGATTTACTAATGCAATTAGGGAAGTGGCAAACGATGGACATACGAGTAAGAATCCGTACAAAGAGCTGCATGTGCATGAAATACTTTTGCTTGGAGGGATAAATAAGAAATATAATACATAACTGACTCGTTCGGTATAATAATACACGATGTAATAGACGTTACTATTTATGCAAAATGGCAAACTAGGGCACCTGTTCCGAGTGGCAGCTTCAGGGGCGTCAAAATCATAATATTTACGTATTAGGTACCTATCCAATATGCTTGAAAGATAGCTTGTTTCACAAAGTGCCTAGTATAGAGCGCATTGTTCTATTGATAATTTATTTGATTTAGAAAAGCCCAGCTAGTTTTGGAACATAACATACGTTATAAAAATATCCTAAGCCGATTTTTTATGTATCTGCCGGGGAAATCACAATCGCATGTAGAACTGGGGGCTCTACAAGAGCTGAATAACCACGGGTTTTTTGAGGCCGAAAAATCGATCTAGCTGTGTCTAATCTCTAGGAAATTAACATGTTGGAGCTACCTACAGATGTTGCTTCGTTCAAGTGATAGTCTGCAGTGCTGTTTCATGTTCCCCGACGACTTAAAGAACCATAACTAACTATTTATACAAAATGGGTGTCATTTGTGTTACTAGTTTTCAATTGTATACCTAGGTACTTATACATCGAGCAAAACTCCGTCGCCCAATACTACCTAAATAATACCTACAGACTTAACTACAGAATGCAAACTCATTAAAAGGGAGAACAAATTTGAGAAAAAAAATTGTTCTCTCTTAATTTCATTACTATTATTCTCCTGCGGAATATATCATATCTGGTTCCCATAAAACAAGCTTTGCTTAGTTTGGTGCCAGATAGCGCTGTGTGAAATGTCATACGATATTTATTTAGTATAATAGGTAGGTATTATTAGGTATATCCGTGTAAAATACTTAGTTTACCAGTTAGCCTCCGCGCGTGGCCAAAGCAAAGCGTGATCCGCTCAGCGTGACGAGTTCGATTAATACGATAGAGCTAATATTTGTATACGAACAAAATATTTTTGTACAAAATTAGCACTACCTAATGTTTATTCTGTAACAGGATGGTAAATGGTGTAAATTATCAATACGAAACTTCTCTCCCCAAACCATGTCCAAACGTGTAGGTAAGGGGAGTATGTAGATACCTATACATCGAAATTATACTTACCTCACATAAGTCTTAACTTAATTAGAATAAATACAATATTGGAGGGCATTTACACACAGCGCCATCTAGCCTAAAACTTAGTACCTAACTCTAATAGCACATAGATGGAGGTATACTCGTACCTACCTATTCTAAATTTGTTTCGAGAATTCGGTCAAAATATTTTCAAAAGCAACTACAAATTCTATCTATTTATAATAATCGTATAAGAAGAGAATATATACGTAATAGTAGGTACCTACCTAATGGTGCTCGAAGCGATTTTTTTTTTCTTTGGTTTTGGCCTCGCGTTTTAGCATTTGCCAGTGTCAAGTATTTATATATTTTCAACTTTCAAAAGTTAAATAAGTGTC
The DNA here is from genome assembly GCA_905404145.2 of Biston betularia. Classification (NCBI taxonomy): domain Eukaryota; kingdom Metazoa; phylum Arthropoda; class Insecta; order Lepidoptera; family Geometridae; genus Biston; species Biston betularia. Next base: position 6,161,645 of record FR989863.1, read on the forward strand.
CTCGTAGCTAAAGTTATAGTCAAAGTCCAGTCTTGGTCAAGCACAAACCGTGTCAGTCAAGCCCAGTCATGCTTTAGTAAAGTAGTGGTGACTTTACTATAAAGCTTCGACGGAGTTTTGGGAAGCAACACAAAAAATCATGTTTCACTACATTATATCATTTTCCCACACTCGCGCTTGTGATTCGGCACTTTATGAATAAAACACCACCATTTTTATGCATAAACACTCGACAAAACACTAGTTTTGGAAAAAAATACAACGGGACGACACGACTCTTTCCGCGTTCCCGCCAAAACTCCCTCGAAGCGATTTGTCGCTTGCAAACGACATTGTATTATTTATTTTGTACATAGGTTTATTAATTTTCTGACCGAGGGGCGAGGAGTACAAATGAAAAAGAGAGAACAGCGTTATTGTAAATTCGGTTATTTCTTCATGTATTTTCAAGTGTACAGCGAAAGTCTAGATGGCGCAACACTCGTCTGTACGTAGCGCTATTTTGGCCTTACGATAGCTACTTCGTAGTAGTAAACCCTCAAATCAATAGATGGCGCTTATTTGTAAGTAATTTTTCGCCTTTTTGTAAAAAAAGTAATGAATGTCCAATTTTCCACATCCACGAATACGAATATTTGACTCCAACATTCGCAAATGAGTACTAGTTTTTTAAATATTATCGTAAGCTCGTAATCGCCCACTGCTGAGCATAAGCATCTTTTCTTGTACATCAGTAGTCTAGGACTCCCTGTACCAATCTTGTCCATATTGTTTAATATATCTTATTTTATTAGTCCATTACTATTTCTTAAACTAAAATCCGACACAAACTTATAATATAAATAAATAAATAAATCACTCCTCACTTTTAACCAAAATGACTTTTAAGCAAAAATACACTAAATATTTGACTCACTAATGAAGACTCAAAATTAAATTCCACAAAATAACACCTGAATTTATCAATAAATTATAATTTATTCAATGTTTTAAAAGTGTGATCATATCACAGAATAAAATTAATATAGCCTTGATAGTCTCTAGTAATATTATTGTTCAAAAACCAAGCAAATGTAGGTACCTGGAGAAAAATATTGAATAGCTACTTTACCATCAAGTGAGACAGCAGTCAAACGCAAGCCTATTCATAACATTAATTATTTTTATAAATTAGAATTTATGCAGAGTTCAGATGAAAGTACATTAAAATTATTCAATTTGTATGATAAGCAACATACTATGAATATTTGGAGGATTTTGACCTATGCGACAAACTGATAAGCTATCCAGCCTTTACATGTAAACATTATTTGTAGTACCGAAACATTGTTTGCATTTTATTTTTTGTATTACATTTAATTTGGTGGATTATATCAAGAAAGACTACACAGAAATAATTATTAATTGAAGTCATTGTGCATCATTGTGGACTTAATTCGAAGGAGTGATCAAGATCAGAAAATATAAGATTAACTGTAAGAATAATAAAATCAATTGTTGTAAAATTAAGGTAGGGTAGTACTAAAAAAATGTTTATTTACTTTTTAGTACTTAATGGAAACTTAAAAACACAATATGAGTAAGCTAGGAGAAATTACTATTTTGACTGCCAAGGCAATAGCAAGTCCAATAAAGATAAAAATTAAAAGATAAAATAATTATATGTGTTTAGTTATACAATTGTATACATGCATTATGTATACACTATAATTATGTTCATGTGATACTTGGTTTACCATCATAAGAGAATTAAAAAAATATTTGTCGTAAGAATTTACTTCTTTGGTGAAAAGCTACCATTGGGAGCCAACACACAAAATGTTTAGACAATAACATTGTAATAATTTCAATGAGACACAGTTAAACCAAAGAAAAATCATGTATTAAGGTTTAAAGTGCATGTGACACTTATCACAGTCACAGAATAAACAAGTTCATAAAATGATGACGAAAACCACAAGGATTAATCATCCCAGTTAACTTTGTGGCAGTCATGCCATACAAAAGTGCCTTTTTGAGTCTGTGGAGCTTCTAGGGCCAGGTATAGAGGAGCTTTAGCCCCTCTCTCTGGCACAAAGTCCCCCATGCCTTTTGTCATGTCAGTCTTTACAAAACCCGGATGAACACAATTGATAGATACATTCTTTTTCTGTTCATTAAACTCTCTTTGCTGCACAAAAGTTAATGCCGACATAGCCACTTTAGATACTTTGTAATCACCATAGTGGCCAGCAAATGAAATAAAAGAACTTTTGCCACTTTTAGCCGCTTGAAGAAAATCATTCACAAACTGTAGTATTTCTTCAGTTTTTAGATCGTCTTTTACTAAAGTGTCCAACCACAACTGTTTTCTGATGTTGGACAATAGACCCCAGTCACTGCTCATATTAATGATTCGAGCGTCATTTTTTAAAAGAGGGTATAGAATTTTCGAAATTGTTAATAAGCTCATGAAGTTTGTGTCTATGAGCTTTTTAGAGTCTTCATACGATGAAACCGGTTTATCAAAATCCAGAACACCGGCGTTGTTTACCAAAATGTCTATTCCCGAGTGATGTTTTGAAATGTGTGTGGCAAACTCTCGTACACTGTCTTCACTGGTGACATCCAAGGTGTGAAATAGCGGCTTTAGTCCCATGTCCTTAAGTTTTTGAAGCGCCAGCCGCCCTCTTTCTTCGTTTCTAGATGTGAGGTACACAGCACCATCAAATTTTGTACATAGACCTTTCACAATCTCGAAGCCGAGTCCCTTGTTCGAACCGGTCACAATAGCTACTTTGGTTTCCATTTTGTACGAAAAATATGTAGAAATAATATTATAAAGCTATAAATTTACAACGTAAAAACAAATATTTACTTTAGCTCCGAAAATATGACATCTTCCTAAGTTTTTTCGAGCGCGATTAAAAATTGAGATTGTCAACTTAAAATTGTCAGTATATGACATAAGTTAGCTGTCATTTATTATTCAGTTCTTTTTTTTTATTTTATGGCTACTATCTTTTTTATACAATTTTACCATGTACAGAAAAAATTGAGAAGCGAAAATATTGCCACGTTATATTTTGCTTGGGGCCTACGTACAATCTACATGTTGAAACTATTAGCTTATTTATAGAGAGGCGGCATGTGAAACGTGCTGATACTTGCGACTGGAACCGCGTCTGTTCCTAAGTCACGACGTAACACGCGCAAATAAAAACATATAGCAATGCGAGGGCTCGTTAAAGATGAAGCTGTCTAGTACTCGGCCGCGAGCAACACTACATTAATCAAGTAAACTCTTTATGAAGACTCATATACACAGCAATATTAATATGATAAGAGTTGACCACGTGACGCGACGTACGTACCAAGAAACGCGACGTTTCCAAAAAAAGAGCCATTATTGGATAATTTTGTTTATTTATACAAGTAATTATAGGTACAGTCGACTGAAGTAGGCTCATCCCAAGCTACCAATATGGACTTTCAAGACAAAGAGGATACAGTCCTATCCTTATTTTAGCTCTTGTCACGTTTACGAGCGAGAAAAACAATATTGCCCCCATCGCTTACTACATCGACTGGTAGGTACTATATCAGTCACCACCATATTAGTCATGTTTTACGCACTAAACTGCACTGCAAACTACTCGAGTTTTTCTGGCAGTCACATCATACTAGAAGATGTACCGACCTACTTACCTACTAGTGAAAATAGAAGGTGACCAACTAGGCTGCATAGTAGCGGGAGAGCCAACGTATTCTCGAAGCAAAGCCTTATTCAAATCCTGTCTAATATGCAATTAATACATTATACGTCCACGACAGAAATATTTTACCACAAGTAGATAGATATTAATTATTACACTGTAAATACATCATCTAACATGTCTTGCTTATCTTAGATCTTTTTTGCATGTTTAATAAAAAAACTATAAGTACCTACTATAAAATAAAGTCTTATTTCGGGTGTATCTGTTTGTTCGCTTAGTTTTTAAACAACACGACGAATTTTCATACTGCTTTCATTATCATTTAGATAATTTCTTCGGGAATATTTAGGTATATTCATACGAATCCGGAGTGGGCCACACGCTAGTAATTAATAGACAATGATTCTTTAGTAAGTTTTCTATTGTAGACCTTATTTAGCAGCTTAGCAAACAAATAGTGCAATAACTTTTAAATAACACACCAATCCTGAATAAAATCTTAAGTCTGGACTCGATTGTAATATGTTTAGTACATAGTCGCGAGAACTTAATAAGTACATAACATAATATATAGACTATTGCGATATTCGTTTGTTGTAACTTTAACAATTTAATTTATTGTCCCATTAAACATATTTGTCGATACTCTTACAATAAAGTAATCGATAAAGTCGTTTTCATGCTGTCATTATACAAATAAAATACATAGATAGGTACATCTTCTTTTGTTATTATTAATTTAATAGATATAGGTACGTACACTACATACCTACTAAATGTTTTTATTGTATTATTTTACAACTATGGTATGTGAAGTTTTAGGTGTAAATGTTATAGGTACCTTATTTTTGTTTTACTTATGCGGAATAACTCACTTTTAATTACGTTGCACACTGTGCGAGGCAAGACGAGGTGGCGCGCGTTATATGCTTTGATTCCTTAAAGAAGGCCACCGGATATGGCCGAAAAAATAGTCTGAGCGTCCGACGTAATTAACTGTGTGTAATCCCGCTTAAGTAGGTAAAACAAAAATAACTTTTCATATCACAAAATATGATTTATTTAATAATGGCAATGGAGCTGCTCCTCAGAAACATGAGCTTCGTGTGCCCTTGATAGAATGCTATTAACACTCTTGTAATTATTCACACTTATCTGTTATATGACATATTTATAAATAGCACTGTGCTATTCCGTATTATGACATATTTGAGTAGATAGGATTATAGTTATTGTTTTTATTTGTTATAGAATAGGGCACATAAGTACACGGAAACGCGAAGGAAAAAAACAATATATATATATATAGGCACAATACTATTAAAAATATCTTTGTTGCGTACATATCAGCTGATAAAAATGTAAACGTAAACGCACAATAATGTAGCTGCGTTATCGCATGGCGTGGATGGAACATACGAATTTCTCGAAATAATGTGTGCTATTACTACAATATTGCTGTACCTACAATACCTACATATCAAATAAACTAAATGAGCTAAAAAAACAAATTTCGCTAAGGGTTCCGTACCTATGCTGTCATAGAAAAAATAAAGAACAAGGAACCTTAAAAGCTCGAGTTATTGTAAAAAACTATCTATTAAAGAAGAAAAAAAAGAAAAATTGTTTCAAATTGTCAATATTAGCGCCTTTCATGTGATTCGTGTGATCACTTAAAAGTAGCTATGTATTTACGTTTTAAGCTTCATAACCAAAGGAAAAGAACCTATTATTTAAAAAATGGATGCATGACATGTATACACTACATGTAGGTATATCAACACGAATCACGATTAACCGAAGTTCCTAGGACTTTTTACCCTCTTGAGGATAAAATCCTATAGATTACACAGCATTTCTTCGTGCGTTTCGTATATGTTCAAGACTATGAAACGCGAATGTTGAATATAACCTTTAAAATATTAACTGGCGAAAACATGGCACTATAGCATTTTATTTGAACAAAAAAAACGCTATTTTGCGAAGATACACTATCCTTCCTCAAAATCATTCCCACACAGTCAACATACAGTTTAGATGTAGAGTACCTATTGTGATTTAGCTCTCTCCTAGCATTATCGATACAAGATACCTACAAGTATAGACGAGCACAAAACAAATAAGGGCTAATCGTGAACGGACTCTGTTCACTTGACATATAAACTGCACTCATACCAATCTATATTATAAAACGCGTATTTTTTCATTTAACTTTCTGTACATGCTACTTTGTTGCGTTAGAGACATTCCGTGACCATGGACAGACAGACATCTACAAAACAGTAGCAAAAATTATGAAATAATGAAGATTGGGACAACGTCTATGGCATAAGGGTGCCTCACTAACGGAAGCTAATTTTCGTGCATATTTCAGCCGATTATGTGCTACGTACCTTTCTTTTGATATATTTCTAGGGATATTAATTTAACCTATTGACCGTTTATTTATATATACATAAGTGTAAGTTACAAATACACAGGGATGCCTTATTTTTCGTCTGTTACAGCAAACAAACACACAGTTTAATTACATTACTACGCAGAAAATAGATAGACTTAAATATCGTGTGTTCTAATTTCACTATTTTTACGTGTCTTTTATTATGACACAGTTACAAACATAAGTGTATGTTGATATACAAGTGACGGTGCGGTATTTTTGCGTAAATTAAAATACAATTTGTTGTCGTATTTCGTTAAAGTGAAAAGCACACTGCGCAAAAGTTATGTTCAAAATAATGATATCCAGGGATGTGCAATCAACAAAATTCCTTTAGTATATACCAACCGAACTCTGGTGTCACCACAGTTACATGGGGTTTTAAGTCAAGTTCAAGTTTTAAATCATACACATGAATCATGTCATAGAAATGTGACTGAACTTAGAACGAAACTCAAGCAAAAACGCATTTACTTAAACGATTTAAATTTGAGCTCCTGACCGATATCAAGCGAAAAACAAACTACTACAGCAATAAAAAAATTGTATAGATATCCCTGTCGCACAATATTGGAACTTTGAACATACCTGTATCAGATCATGCTATTTTTAGCAAATTTTCTAACGTTGACCAAGATCATATCGGCAAACTGATTACGTAAGTTTTCACTCATAATCGCGCCATCGCGCCGCGTTTAAGATGTGAATGTGTTGATCTAAAAAGCGCCATTGTTATAGCAAGTGACAGCTATCGTAATAAGCTACAGAAAGATCTCGGATCTGCGGGTTTATTCTTGGACAACTGATATATTTTCCGTTTCATTTTCACACACATAGGTACCTACATGTCAATCACAGAAACATAACGAAATAATAGGTATCTGTTGTCCCAGAATTACCCCATAATAATCAATAAATGCTATTAATCTTTGAAGAGTTCCTTATTTACAAAAATGTAATATGCATCACAACACAAACAAATACATTCCAAATAGTTATAGATCTTTGTTCTTTTTCATTCATTCTTCAACTTACGCTAGGTTTGAATTTATTATAATGTTAATTTATGGCTCAATCGATTTTGACCGCGCCATAAATTTTCCTTATAAATGTGTAAGCGGCGAAAAATCCTATGGTGCCTGTTAGGAGCCAGAATGTCAAAACCATGAGACCTGAAAAATAGACAAGAAATATTTGTTACTACCAATCTTTTACAAACTATGTAATAATAACGAATTTCCTAGTTATAGAATCACTAAACAAAAGTTTGCAAATTTTCAGTCGCAGTGCAAATTCGTTTTTGGAGCAGGAGCAGTGCACTGGTTGGTATGAAATAGGTACTAGTTGGAGCTAAATCTGTACAGTTTAAGTGTTCATCACATAGTTGATTAAAAATGTACATACCTGTATACCCAATATAAAGTAATGTTGGTATAAACTCTGTTATTTCCAGTTTGGTGAAGAAATAAAATATGGAGTAAATTAATATGTACACAGCAGATCCTCCAGAAATGATGAAACTCTTCCACCACCAATGATAATCCTGAAAAAAAATCACACAGGTGTTTAATCAAAGACAGTGATCTTTCAAACTATACATACATAAAAACATTACCTATAGTAGTTTGACGCATATGAGATATGTTAAGACTCATATCTCATATGCGTCAGACAAGGAGCCGTTCTTGGCGCTGACTTAATGTATCTAAAGAAAGAAATTACTCGTTGAACACATCAAATGTTAAAATATTATCCACTTTTAACTGATTTAAACATATTTACTTTTGAGTGTACACATTACAAGGAACTTACCTCGCCACATAGTTGGAAATAGACCAGAACGATCGATATCTGCGATACTGATACCACCAGGATACAAAACACGAGAAACAGGAATCCAAACAGATAATAAAACTGATTCTCCCACAGAGCATTGAAAATGAAAAACAGTTCGATAAACACTGCACCAAATGGCAGCACGCCCGCCATGAATATACTGAAAAATAAACAGAATTGTTGAATAACTAAAAAATATAAGCAAGCAATGAAAACATTAAAGTTCCATTCACATTGTGAGTGAAGCTAATAAATAAATATTGGAGGACATTTAACAGCGCCATCTAGCCCTAAACTAAGCAAAGCGTGTACTATGGGAACCAGATAACTGACAGAATACTTAATTTTTTTTTTAATGTAAATACATACCTATAATACATACAGTACACCCAGACACAGAACAAACATCAATGTTAGTCACACAAATGTTAGTCCTGAGTGGGAATCGAACCCACGCCCTTCAGCTCTCAAAGCAGACATACTACCAATGAACCAACAGGGATGTCAGATATACTTAGGTACTTAGTGTGAACAGAAGTATGAAAACATTGCTAAGACAAGAAAAGACAATAATAAAAGCTTCACTCACTAGTGGCAGTACCAACTCTCATAACACTTACCATACAAATATGTTCATGTACCAAACTTGCTCGGGTACCTTTCTTGGTATAAAATTAGTTCGTACAGGGTGTTGGAAGGGTTGCTTCCGACATCCAAAGTAGTAACCCAAATACACGAGTGGCAGCGATATACAAAACCAGAGACAAAGGAGGGCCATCATGGTAGAGAATGGAACTGCGCCACTGGAATGTTTGCCCATGATGAAAAAGTTCAGGAAGAAACATGTGCCGAAGACTATAGCCGGGTAGAGAGTCGCTGTCAGGAACGCGGCTTGTTTCCATTGCTTGCCTTTCATAGTGTTGTAGAGCCGTGCTGAATAGTAGCCTGCGATGAGGCCCATGAACACGTATAGGAATATGGCGGCCGTCATGAGGGCGCCGCGCGACGCTGGCGACAGCATGCCCAGCATGGCGATAACTGGAACAATTAACAACATTTTTTATTTACTATTTTTAGTTTAAGGCATAAACATTTTGTTCCCGAAAATAAAATATTTTGAAAATAAATCGTTCGCGAAGTCGGGATGTTTTTGCAATTCCCTGGAAATTCCCGGGATTTTTTTAAATGTGATTTAATGCACTAAAACACTTGTAAATATTGATTAAAATTAACAATTAGTCTGAGCGGCACCCGCAGGCCATACCATGAAGTTAAGTCTCAAACTGTTATAAGTAGGTATAACTGATCAACGCTTGTTACGATGATCTTAATCTATTCAGGAATGAAAATTAGTAGCACTCACATATAGTGATAAGAGCCATGAGGAAAACTTGTATCCCGCTGCCGATGACAGCCGCGAAAAGCATTCGACGCGGCGGCGGCCTGAACACGTCGCCGTGGACCAGCTTCCATCCCGTCTCTTCCATCAGATCGTCGATACTCTCGTCAGAATTGTAGCGAGCGATATCGCGTCGGAGCGTGCGCACCATTATCATTGTCAGTATCCCTAGAAATGGCAAATACATAATAAGTAAATAAGTGGAATAAGAAACTCATGTTAGTAAAGGGCATTCATGTCTATTGTAGCGGTAGATTATATAAAGCATCTATCTAATGACAGGAACCAAGTATGCCAACACGAAATATCTCTGTGTTGAACAGCTTGACCTTGTCTGGTAATGGCCATTCACAATGTAGCATGCTCGCACATTAGCCTGACTTTATAGATTTTATTCTATTTTACTCTATTGAAAATTTTGTTAGAAATTTGCCTGTCATGAGCACACTAATTTGATAAGGATAGAGATGTAAACACATAATTAAAATATATATACCACAATAATCTAAAGTTGGTGTAGTATTTTTATAAATTTAAAATATTTGTTTAATTAATAATACAAATTGATATGGGTTTACATAATTAATAAAATAATTAATTATTACTAACCTGATAAGAAGAACAACACAACTATAGAGTTAATAATAGAAAACCAATGTATTTTCACATCTTTCATGCCCAAGTAAATGTCCCATCTTGACGCCCAGCTGACTTCTGATTCACTCCACTCTACAGAGTATGTGAAATATAGCTTGGTGCCTGTATCTTCATTCACTAACTGAGGCTTTGACTCTGATGAGAATTGGCATGATTCATCCGCAAAAGTCAAATCGTCTTTGTTTATAGACAATGTTTCTACTTCAAATCCAACCACTCTGTAAGAGTCTCTGAAAGTTCATGAGATTTTGTGAAGACAACCCATGGAATGCTTGCGTATTTCAGACAATTATTCATTTTGTATCACTGCTAATAGTTTACTTAAATGTAATTTTTTTAATGTAAAGTATGTGTGTTCTGCTATAGTGCCAAAACTACTTATCTGACCTTAATAAACTTATAGCTATAACAACTACAACAACAACTACTCTACTCTCTCTTTTCTTTCGTCTACCGTTATGACTTGCAACTTATGTTATCAATAAACTGTTCCCTGTTAGGTACAATATTGGCGTCTTCAAATCTAGAGTAAATAGGTTTCTTCTAGGTAAGCGTGCTCCATCTTAGACCACACTACTGTTTAACATCAGGCAGAGTGTGGTCAAACGCGAACCTATTTTGAATAAGAAAAAAAAAAAATACTACTATGACTATGAATAAGATGTCAATCTAACTAACTACCACCCTCAAGTTGAAAAATCTGCCGCCAACCAAGCAGCTAACGGTGTTTTTTTTTTTTTTTTTTTTAATGGTTGACAGGCTAGTTGTTTGACCACAGCTCACCTGATGTTAAGTGAAGGTGTGGTCGAAGATGGTAAAGCACACCTAGCCTGGAATGGAACTGGCTCTCAAGTGAGCCTGCCGGAACACACCGTTAGATGCTTGGCGGCAGATTTTCAACTTGAGGGTGGTAGCTAGCCAGCCGAGTACTAGAAAGTACCCTACCACCATGCTATGGTTTCCTCACGATGTTTTCCTTCACCGGCCGCTCAAGCTCATTGTTAGGGTTTGAACCCACGCCCTTCGGCATGCGAACCTACCGCGCTAACCACTGAGCTATCATCGCTACGGTGTGTTCCGGCAGCGTCATTTGAGAGCCAGTTTCATTCCAGGCTAGGTGTGTTTACGATCTTCGACCACACCATCACTTAAGATCAGGTGAGCTGTGGTCAAACACATAGCCTGTCAAGCATTAAAAAAAAAAAAATTATTCCACAGTTGGGTGATAAGGTATTCTAGAGCTATATTTTTTGTGTATTTGTTGGAATATTAAATTTTCAGCTTGTTCCCATTAAATCAATTGTAGCTAGTTAAAATAAGTTAAAGGTTCTCGTTAAATTCACTGTTTTCAGCTACTTACTAGGTAAGGAGAGAAAATACACCCAATATTTTTAGTATTATGATGAATGTTTAAACATTCTTCTAATTAAAGTACTTACTGACTATGCTTGTGATATTTGAGCAACAATTTTAGATGGTTGTTGATATAGGCCTTTCCTTTGGACATGAAACCGAGATGATAACCTTGTTCAACATTGACTTCTGATGTTTCACTGTTGAACACTCTAGTGGCCACTGGCAAGTTGTCAACTAATCTGAAAAAAATAAATATGAGTTTGTAAAGTGTATTTCAATTTCAATGTGAATTAGGTCTAATTTTACCATTTATATTTTAATACAAATTATTTTATGTACAAAAGATGACTTCTACAATTAATGGTAACTCTACTGCTTTAGTGAATATCTTTAGTGGATCTCAAACCTAAGATATAATTTGAGTTACTTTTTTTTAGACATAAATCATTATAATTCTATTTCACATAAAAAATATTATTCATCATTTTGATTAATTGAATTACACAAAGATTACAAGTAAACAATCAATTCGGCATTTGTAGATGGCAAGTATGAATTATTAAGCCCGCCTTTATTTATTTATTGATACACAAAACATAACATAGTCAGAACAGATACATAATTTGCTAGGTACAGTTTTAAGCCAGATCATATGCCTAAACAAGTGTATACAACATGACTATATACTTTTGTACATTTTTAGTTAGTATGCAATAAAGAATTAAATAAATATGTTAGTACAGCATCAAGTACATTAGAATAACTTACAGATGAACGTTGTATTCATGCTCTATCCTACTCGCTACTTTTTCAGACTCTTCAACACTCCAGTTGATGGGGTTATTTTTGTGGTGACAGAGCAGCCTGCACTTAATGTTTTCAGCCATATGAACTTCATATGGAGTATTCACTATTCTATCCCCTCGAAGCACTTCACCAAGATTCTCTGATTTATACACAAATGTTCCATTTTTTGGGAGACAGAGTGGTAAAGAGTAATATTCGTAAGGTAATTGCGTACGTATACTGGTCATTTTAACAGCTTTGACTTCAATTTTTTGACCCTTCTTAAACTCCACTGGGGCAACTCCTGGTACATAAAATCCATGGCAAATAATAATAGTACTAAACAGCAAACAGTACTGGAATAAACTCTGAAAAGTAAAAGAATGTGGTCATAGTATAAGCGGTATTTTCGTAGTATTATAAAAATAATGCAATGGTTAGATGATTGGTACCAACCCGAAACATCTTTTTTTTTATTCTGATAAAATAAAACTTGTACACTAAATCATTATGGGTAATTGCAAACAAAGTAACGAAACTGTTGACGTCAATATTTCGATTTTCTCATCAGAATAAAACTAGTTTTAATTACTTTAATTTATTTCCTTTCCGTATGAACCAATAATCGAGCAAATTGCAAAATTCACTACTGGAATATTGACAGCCAGTAAGATATGAAATAAAACTGTCAATGTCAAGTTAGTTTTTCATTTATTTTTGCCCATAGGCGAAGCTGAATTTTCATGCCTATTAAACCATAGAGTGTTTAATCTGAGCCTGTACTACACATACACTAAACCATCTATTTGTATCGGTATTGGTCCTTTCTTGACATAACCTTTTCTCTGAGTGCTTCTACATGTATTTTTATTTACTTTGTAAAGGTTATTGGTAATAGTAAAGATGACTATAACTACAGCTACGAGGCAACTTATATAACATATAAAACTTGAAAATATAACTGGCAAATGCTCAAAATGCGGCGCAAAAATTAAAGAAAAAAAATCGCTGGCTGGCTTTCTTGGTGTCTCAAGTATATTTAATGTTTACAAAGCTTTGAAGCTAGTAAATTGCCACTACGTTCATAGGGCATGCCCAGCTTAACCTTGACTCACTTTGTGTGGCATTGACTGTAACTTAAGACTTGTTTTTTCTAGATTTATCTTAAAATACTTATAAGTATCAAAATACTTGAGACTGGCAAATACACCAAGTGCTATGCAAAAACCAAAGAAAAAAAAGAAGACGTGTTCGTGATTGGTTTACAGTTCACTTGCTTTGTGCATCGCTTATAGGCAGTTAGAAGAGCAAGGCAAGTTTAGCAAGTAGCAAGCGAGCAAGCATATCTACCGTGCGTAATCTTTCTCTTTGATCTAATGAAATATTATTCTGTATTTATGATTATATATTATGCATCCAGTTCTACAATATTAAATAAAAACTATACTGAAATCAAACAAGTTTGCCGACTATTCTATGTGAAGAAGTGAATTGCAGTTGAGTGATAGCACACCAAAAGTTACAACAAGGGCATCAACATGGTTCAGGTATTCAATACTTTTAATTTTCTTTATGAAAACTACTTAAATGTTAATAAACTACTTAATATTACACAAATTTGTGCTATAACAGTTTGTGAAAACTAAGATATACTAAAATGTAGTTCCATGTTAAGTATCTTCCTATCAAGACTAACCTAGATTGGCAACGTTTTTTTATATAATTACTTAGCTAGATACGATATCCCTACTAAAACCACATCCTCATTAATATAACAATTTCTCATGCAGTAAGATTAGCAAACAATGTTATTATGCTCATGATGATAATAAAAAAATTGGCATCTATTAGGTTATAGTGTATAGTATTTTAATAGCCAACTTCATCTCATTAAAAAAGTTTAGTCAAACAACAAAGTAGAATAAATGTTGCATAGAAAATGTGTGAACGCTCCCACATGTTATGCTTGTTTATATGAACTCCACATAAACAAATACCTTGATCCATTTGTGTGACATTACAATTTGGCGTATTAGTGTGTAGTAGTGTCTGTGTAGGGCCATGGAGGGATTTTTTTTTTCACTGATTATGATATTTGATTGCTGTTCTTCTGTACTTTTTTATTATAATATGTTGGTTATACTTACTCACCAGCAACATGCTCTATAACTGACTTTGTTTATGTTAGATTATAAAAACCTATTTGATAGGCACTTAAACAGCTGCTTCATATTTTGTTTAAATAATGAAGAATGCATTAAAAGTTCATCAGATGCTGCTATATACCCAGATAATATTGCATACACTGAGAATAGTTTTGTGTAAACAAATAGTTTGAACATTGTTGTAGTTTGACAATTTTATTTTCAAGACCAATTTTTCAGGCAACAGATGAAATGGAACAGTCCGACTTACCACAAGCTGTTAAACTGTTTAAGGAAATGAACTCAAATGTACAACAAGTTTCTCAATTAGTAGACAACATGCTAGTCAGAGTCAAAAGTGGTGAAATCTCAACAGATAAGGGGCTAAGTTTCCTTGAGATGAAGTATCAAATGTTACTCAGTTATCTGATAAATCTCACATATATTGTTCTAAGAAAATGTTCTGGTGAAAGAATTGAATCTGATCCATCTATAGATAGACTTATTGAGATACGAACTGTGTTAGAAAAGATTCGTCCAATAGATTCTAAACTAAAGTATCAAATTGATAAATTAGTCAAAACAGCTGTAGTTGGTATCACATCTGAAGATGATCCACAATCTTATCATGCCAACCCAGATAATCTTGTGAGTAAGATAGATGAATCGGAAGAAGACTCTAGTGATGCATTTGATAGTGGTAAAGAGAAAACAAGTAAATCCAATATTTATGTTCCTCCAAAATTAGCAGCAGTACATTTTGAAGAAACAGCATCTAGAAGAGAAAATGAAAAGAAAAACAAAGAGAAATCCAGAAAGCAAATGTTAAATTCCAGTGTAATGAGAGAACTTAAGGAGGAATACTCTGAGGCACCATTGGAAATGACAACAGGGAACCATGTGAAACATTCTATATCTAAGTATGAACAAGAAAAGACTGAATACGAAGAGAATTATCTGACACGATTACCAGTCACTAAAGCTGAAAAGAATCGTAGAAGAAAACTGACCACTGTTGGTATGCTGGCAGAAGAAGTTACCGGTACAAGTAGTAAACAAACATCACGCAAACATAAATTGAAGTCCAAAAAAGGCAAAGGTTTTAAGAGAAGGCGTATGCATTAATAGATTATACAGTTAACTATCAACCTAACAAAAAACCTAGTAAAAAGACTAAGGCCTATCTTTAATGAGGAAACTCACAGTTAACTATATTACTAACTTGTTTGTATCTCATGTTATAAATGGGTTAACAACACAAACTTGTATTTGGCACAGCTAACTTTAACTTTTTCAAGACATTTCACTATGTAAGATTATCCTCTATGTTAACAATTGATAAGTAAAGAGAGGCTAATTTGTCAAATTTTACTTATGTATATAATATCTCATGGAAATAACATGACAGTGACAAGGATAGGTATAATGTAAAGCGTGTTGGAAATAGTGACAATTAGCTGGCATTGGAATACTGCTGTGACTTATTGGTGACTCCTTGAACTAAATTTATGGGACTAGCTATGGGAGTTCCATTATGATTTTAAATACAAACATACAATTTATGGTAAAAATACGGGAGTTTTTATATAGTAACTAACATGAAACAGGATGAAAAATAAGTACACATTTAAAAAAGGGATTTGTATGTTAGTTTGTTTGCTATTTTATATAAGTTTATTTCATGTCAGGCTTTGAAGGCCATTTAAGTTTTTGTTAGACATTTTTCAAAATGAAATACAGCCATTTAAGTTTTGTTACACATTGTTGAAAATAAAATACAGTAAAAGCATGTATGCATGTACTTCAAAATTATCATCAAAAGCCTATGCCGACTATTTCTAACTTGTTGTGCATTTTTATGAGCCTAATTATAATTTTAAGATATATATTTTTCTGTGAGGATCAAGAAATGTGGCATTTACAACCTTAAATTTAATAATTATGATCAGCCTTCAGTGCAACTACATACTCAATACTCATATACGAAAAATGCACATTTTTCCGCAACTGCCAGAAGATGCGAAGGTATCTTTATTATTTGTAATTTTTCATTGAATTTCTTTTTAAGTTTGTATTAATTTAAGTATGACGTTTCATTTAATTTCTTTGTTATATTTCGGTTTGTATGTTCTGATTTGTATGAGATAAAAAATAAAATCGTTTGGATTAGTTGGTTGTTTGCTTATCATCAGAAGATTTGATGGGGAGTGGGAAAGTCTGCAGGCAGGTGGAAGGGTCGAAGGACTGGTAGCGGAAGTGTTTAAGTTTGCGGATGTGCCCAATGGGTGTGTGCGTGTCGAGGCACTGATAGAAGCCTCGTGGCGGCGCCGTGCCGTGATTATGCGTTAGGTCAGACCGAATCACGCGGTTTAGCAGCCATGTAGGGGATTCCATTGTCAACTGAAAAAAAACGAAAAATCGTAAATACATATTTGGAATTAGTGAAAAATAAGAATGCCCGGTACTTCGTACCTGGTGCGGTAACGCTCAGCTCCTGGTGTCGCGCCCATTATGAACCTCATTAGAAGTAGTACCAGGACTATTTATAAAAAAGTATCTGTTACATCGGAACTGCCTTTCTAATATGTATACGTGTTTACCACCGACCATAATTTTATTTTTATTTAAAGGTATTAAGTACCGATATTAATAACGAGAGCAAGTAAAGAATTGGGAATATACCTAATATAGATTTTCCGTAGATACGGAATATGTGTAACATATAGGTACCTACGTATTAATAAAACACATATTAACCGGTTTCATAACTCCTGGATAAGGGTTGCCGTAATCGTCTTGCTGTGTGGTCGCATAATCCATGACACCAAAATCTGTAGGAAGTTGCGCTAAGTCTGCCTCTTTCATCAACTTATTTCTTCCGGGAGTGCTGTTCACATGGAATAAATTGGTAAGCACACATTTTAAAGTACACTAAACCATAGAAATAGAACACTTATTCCATTTTCAAGCCATGGTAACGGGCCTGATTACCACGAATTCTTAAAAATTTAAGTAGTAGAACGTCCTGACACCTTAAAAACGTTTATTCCTGTAACTGTAACTCACATAGGTACATACATGAACCCTGTAAACATTACACTTCTTTTTTGGCAGTCGTGTAAAAATAAACACTAGGACAACTGTAGATTTGCACTTATCCCTGAATATAGACGGCGTATTTAACTTTGTGCAGGTACTTACTCAGTGCAAGGATAAGAAGTGAAATTGACGAGTGGCTTGAAGGAGTAGATGGGGTCGGTCTTAGAGAATACATCCCGGTGCATAACGCGAGTCTCCGTGACGCCTGTGCCGAAGTCCTGCGACCCTAGCCGCAAGTAAGTACTCGTATGGTTACTCAGCTCGTCGCGGTATACGTAATTATCCTTAGGCTCCGCGTGTATGGAGAAATCCCAGTGTTCTATCTTCACTTTAGGCCCGTAACGATTTTTACAAAACAGTATCTGTTGAGGCTTTTTAGCCATTGGGGATTTGAAGTGCCATTTATAGGCTTCTCTTACTCTGTCGCCCATTGGGAATTACATATATGGATTTAGTCGTACTTGGGAAGGACGTAATTTTATTACTATAACACTGTACGATGTAAATATTAATAATAAATCTCATTAGGTAATAAAGTACAAATTAAATTACTCATACTTTACTTTCACTTGCTTGTCAAATTTAGTTTGACAAAATCTTACTACATTATGTTCGTCTATTTCTCCACTACATGCCTCCATACATAATGTAAAGAGTTTGTATATTGGTGTAATATCCGTGTCCTTTTTTTTTTAAACTGCTGGGTGCGGGTCTCTTCTCATTGTGTTGTTTATAAGGCCGTGGTCCACCACGCTGGCCAAGTGTGTGTTGGCAGATTTCACATAATAATCTTCGAGAATTTATTTTTAAGGACTCTTGGACATGTATGTTTCCTTAGATGTTTTCCTTCACCGTTTGAAGTTATCGGCAATACGCACATAACATAGAAAAGACAGAGGTGCGTGCCTTTGAGAGGATTTGAGCCCAGGACCTCCAGATTAGAAGTCAGACGGCTCCCAACTAGGCTACCGAAACTTGTAATATCTAATACTCCTATTTATTGTAATTTGGAAATCGGTTAATACTTATATTTTTAGTCCTCATTACCTATATTTTCTTGCTACTTGATTTTCTGAACATAAAAATAATTTTTGCATAAGCCAAATTTATTGATTCAAATTCATAGTATGCGGCCCCATTTTATTGCAGCACAAAGTTTAAATTATCATGAACTATTAATTTTTGTAGCTCTTGAAGGTCCCCACGGGAGTAGGACTCGGGTCATTAGGCATCTTATCGTTACTGAGAGACAACTTCTCTTTCCATCGCATTTCCTCTTCCTTAACATGAATACTCATAAGAGTACACGCGATGAAAGCTTCGAAAAACTCGAAGAACGTCATCTCTACATTCAAATCCAATATTTTGTCGTTGCCATATAGCCAAGGAAATATTTGCCCGAATATCTTGATCATGGATTTGCTCGATAGATTTCCAAAGTTAAAAATCTTCAAAGTCTTTCGAAGTTCGTCCTCGTCATTTTCTTCTTCATTTTGAGGTAGGATCAGATTGTCTACAACATAAAAAACACGTGTACAAATTAAGTAGGTATAATTAGATAATCGTAATCAGTTATCATAAATAGTTCACCACTGGGTATAGGTATAGGTACGCGTAGGGTTTTCTCAAAGCACGTTAGGTACTTAACCCGAGTTCCGAACGACGCTACGCTACCCAGTGTCGGTTAATTTTGGATGAGTTAGAAAAGTTGAACTTACTTAAAAATGAAATGTTGACAATATATGCTATTACTATCATTCTATTATTAATGTCCTAAAAAGAAAATATAATTCTAACTATAACGACAAAGTGATTCCAGAAACTTCATGAGCTTTCGGATGCTGTTTGCTAATGTTGAGTCGGAGATCTTTTCCGTTTCTTAACAATATGATGTCGAAAGTTGGTGTTCAATATACATACTGGTTATGAAAGTCAATTCCTCTCCGTAGATAAAGACGTTCCGACCAGTCGGAGTTGCGTCGTCCGGAGAGTCCACTAAAGCAGGTTGCGGAGGGTCCTGGTAATGTGGAGGTCGTCGAGTGGCGCACAGGAATTTCCTCACCGTGTGTGGCTCCCCGAGTACACGGTACAGCTCATATGCACCCTTCAAGGGTACAAAAGAACCGTAACCATTGACTAGTAAACCTGTGAAAAAAAAACATAATCCGTGTTAAACATTGGAAAATACATTTTCCTGCCTGCTTTTTTGGCCTTGTTGTTTATGATTTCATAGGAGTGAGATCGTGATTTACCGAATTCTGCGGCACCATTGATCGTAATGAGTAATTTGTATATTTATTATAAATTCCGGAAATATTGGTAGGTAGGTACATAACATATACATTTATTACTAATGTAAGGAAAAGTTTATGAATCCTTCTGGATTGTCACAACTATTCTGCAAAATTTGAGGATAATGATAATTCATTAGTATACCTAGTAGGTAAGTACTAAGTAGAAATGCATCACTTTTTCCTTCCTTCCTTCCTTTCGTAACTAACTAAGACGGCATTGTCTGTGCAACAGTTTCCTAGATAAGCGTGCTCCATCTTATAACGCATTATTGCTTAACATCCAGCAGGGTGTCGTCAAAAGTGACCCTATTTTATCTTTTTTTTGAACAACTTTGTACATGTACCTATATATATTATCTCCCAGCTGAAACTTTCACAAATTATCCGTAACTACGGCGGATTATATTATCTGACAATTTATTATTTATTTAATTATGTTAAATGAGTTAATGAGTTATGTTAATGTGTTTATTTTGTTATGTTAATGTTATGTTTAATTATGTTTATGTTATTTTGTTATGTTATGTTAAATGTTTTGTTATGTTAATTTAAGTTTAAGGGTATGAAACATATTTTTATATTTTGCTCTATAATAAAAACAGTAATATACCTACATTAACGTTAGCGTACTAAAAGTTGGTCAAGTGCGTGTCAAACTTACGCAAAAGTCTAATCCTTATCATCTATAATTATGTCATCGAGGTAAACAAATACGTCTGCCAATATGCTTTACAACTTATTTGGCAAACACCGAAGAAATCCCAAACCGGCTGCTACTACTACTACTACTACTACTACTACTTGGCTGAATTTATTAAGTCTGACCTTTACGTCGTCCACTGCCAGGCAAAGCGACGTTATCCATAAAATACCTAAATGCGCTCGATAAAATCGTATCTGGTTTCACTCCAGGCATTTCTTTTTTAGGATACATAGTGTTTGATACAGCTATCAAACTGTGAAGAAACTGCCAAAAATATATTTTCTCAAAGGGATCGTGGGCATTTTGCGAAAGCCATTCGGGACACGCATGAAACAATCTATCGATCTCGACTAAAGAAATACCATATTCATGCATATTGCAATCGTAATAGAACTGCCACAAATATAATCGTATCATAATAGGTGGAAAGTAAACATCTTCTGTGTTACAGATTGTTGCATATTTATAATATATATTTTTTAAATCAGTCTCATAACTTCTCAGTGATTTACGCAAAGATATTTCTTCAAATTCAATCATATTCTCTAATGCAGTAGCGTCGTGGTCAAGTTCATACATTTGTATTTCTTTTCGAACTACTGTAGAAAGTTTCGACTCAAACAACTTATTGTTCTCCATGTAATCGTAAATAATGTTAGCTCTTATTTCAGCCTTTTTGTCTATATTTCTCAATGCTCGTTCAATATGGAACACAAGTCCCACAGTATCGTCGCAAATATCAAATCGAAAGGGTTCGATATATACAGGCTGTGTAGAATCCGTTGTATCCTCAATCGGATCTGACGTCACCGGGCCCAGAATGTCGTCAATAAATAATAATTTGTTATTGCGCATTATCAGCCCATTATTAGTAATAAGTTTACCAGGCCCATGCTTTTTATTGTTTCTAAAATTTCCTTTGTAGTGAGATCCCAGGCCGAGACCAAAATTAAGCAGTCCGTGCCCATTTCTTTCACCTTTATACCAGTGACCTTCAAAGAAGCTGATAGATGGCAACGCCAAAGTATTGTTATAATATGCGTCCCAAATATAAGTGCCATAGCCAGACATAACTCCATTTTTCCAACCACCCCTATAAAACTGAAAGCAGTAATAAGTAATTCTGTTACATGGGTAACTAGCAAGTTAACTTATTTAATTCATATTAACTCTGTAATTATAATTGATGCTGAATGCTGATGTTGATTATCAGAAAAAAGAACTTACGTCGTGATTGGGCCATATCATCAATCCCTTGCCTTCTCTGGTGTATCTGTCCCATTCGCCCCTATAACCGCTTTGGGAGTTATACTCGCGAGATCCATATCCATGACGAACATTCTAAATGAAACGGCAGAATTAGTTTATCTTTTCTATCTTTTTTATCTAAGTCAAATACCGTCTTTACAAACTTGCCATTTATTTCTGTTTCGAACTTAGGCGTTCTGTTTGAAAATTTGTTAGGACGAGATAGTTTTTTATTGATCACCGGTAATGCTATTTTAACATTGCGATATCCAGCCTCATACTAAGCAAAGCTAGTACCATGGGAACCTGATCTTCTCTACATAACTTTCGGCGGGAATCGACTTTGTATAAAACAAAGTCGATTCCCGCCGTCTGTACCTACGCTTAGATCTTTCAAACTACGCAACGGGCTTTAATGCAGTTTTTAACAATAGATAGAGTGTTTCAAGAGAAAGGTTTATATGCATATGTACCACAGTAGTATACATGCATATGCACCACATTAGTATCTACATTGCACTCGTGCGAAACCGGGGCGGGTTGCTAGTAGCTGATAAAACAATTATTATTGTGTATTTTTTGTAAATAAATACTTAGACACAGAACAAACATAAAAGTTCACCCTGCGTAGGCATCGAGCCTAGAATGACCTAAGAGGGTAGTCAATTCGGCTATATAAAATCTAAAATTGTAAATTTGTCTAAATAAAAATGGCCATGTTAAATAGAGTGGATAGATTAAGACCTATACCTACATTTGACATAATTATCTTGTCGACAAAATATTTGAGGGTTATGTCGCGATCGCCGCTAGGTAAAATCCATACTTGCGATCTGCGTGCTAGTTCAATAACTTCTACATGCTATCCTAGTACCTACTTACTCACTTATTCCAGAGATGCAATTAATGAGTCGGGAACAAGTAAATACTTACTAGTATGCATTTGATCTAACTATGGTTACTTTACTATTCTACTCTACTAAGTAAGAAAATTTCGGTGACTAAGATCCTAATCTTAGTCACCGAAATATAAGAAATAATTACCTAACATGTCTTTTGGTTATGGAGTAACACTACAACCAGATTACCAGATTATAATAGATTTCCAGATTGTTTTTCTTATCATATTTTTATGTTACAACTATGGACGTTTCTGAATTAAATGTTTAGATAATTTTGAACAAAATTTATGCTATTTATGGTCACCACAAAATCTCAAACACTATTCATATAAAAATTGCATGATTTTACTGTTTTACTTTGAACTATAGAAAAATGACTCATATTATTCAATGTAATGAATCGAGCGTTTCTAAATTCACGAAATTTTTGCCCGAACTTATGATTCTGAATCTATACATCCTATACATCGTCCTCTATAGAACAAACTAACGGTTTTACTTACATATTCCCAATCCCCATCGTATGAATTAGATTTTGATGAGGGGTAATGTATGGCCCCTGAGCCATGCTTTGCACCGCAGTGCCAGCCGCCGGTGTAGGATCCCTGTTTGCGGGAATCCACATAGAGCCCTCGCCCGTGACGCAAGTTACCGACAAAGTCGCCCTCATACCAAGTATCATCCTTCCATTGGATAAGACCTTCTCCGTGCATCACGTTATCTTTGAAGTGGCCCTAGAGATAATTCATCTAGGTACTTATTTATTGCGTATTATTATTGGGAGTAATAATAAATTTACTGTAGGAAATTATGATGACAAGTAATTATTAAATCGGCACACGGTAACTGTATAGGTGCCTGTCTAGACACTGCAAAGGAGATTTACCACGAAGTAAAACCAGGCGTATCCTTTGTGAAAATGTGATCAAGTAATCCCGTTATAAGAAGTTGTCTAAGTAACTCAAAAAAGACGCAAAAAACACGACTGCCATTTATTGTCACCCTCTCTAAATATTTCTACATAAGTTTTTGAGAGGTACCAACCAAATACACGGTACCATCGGCCCATTGAAAACGACCCTCGCCATGCATGCATTTCATTGAAATGTTCCCCTCGTACACATTACCGTTTTTAAAATGGATTATTGCTCTCTCATCAGGTGACGACCACCAGCATTGATATATAGGTTCCTGGGAAAAGATTTCATTTTAAAACTTTTTAGTCTAGGTAGATACATATTTAATAAAAATATTAGTTTTAGTTTTGTTCGGTTTTCAGTAGCTGTTTAGTTGTGTCAATTTGTGTGTAATTCTAATTTGATAAATAAATTACTTTGGGAATCAAAAAGAAAACAGCTATCTATAGAAAGGCTCTATAATTTATTACAGACAAGAGATATACATTACAACTCTATAAAGCTTTTATATATATACCTACCTACTACTATAACTAGGTATGTTGATTAGGAATAAACTTTTTACTATGTAAAATTGAAATCAACGGTTTTTACAGACTACGCCACTTTTTGGCAGCTTTGCCGCCTATATAATGTGTACCTATGTACAAAATACCTATTACTTACTTAATGTGGAAAAAATATTTTTGAAGTTACTTTACCTGTGTTTCTAAAAGTTCTAACTTCGAGCTCCGACTTCTTTTCGTTTTTAAATTTTTACCTATAAAATGTAGAATACTCTAAGTTGGTAATTTTTTTGCAGATAGGTACCTACTACTAAAGTTCTGATGCAAACAAATTCAAATAAAAACTGACCAAGTGCGAGTCTAACTCACGCGCTTAGGGTTCCGTACAAACTTGTACCTTGTAAATAAATTATATGTATGTAGATATATATACATATATAGAAATATATATACAGAAGCATAATATAATTGAATATTAATTTGAATATTAATTGAATATTAATTATTAATTGAATATTAATGATTCTTTTATAAAGTTTAGGAAAAAACATTCTAGATAAATTTACATCTAAGCACGATAGATGACGTCGTGCACTGTTTCTAAATCAGTAAATATTGTCGAGCCTTATTCTTATGGTTGGTAGCCTGTTTTACAGTAGCTCACTAGATGTTAAGTGACGGTGAGGTCGAAGATGGTAAACGCACCCAGCCCGGAATGAAACTCTTTGGTAATTATTTCTAGAGCTAAGTCAAAATATTTTCTGAGATTGTTCTTCTCGGCCATCACGAGATTCTCGTCAGTATCAAATAAAGAATATCTCAAGTGATCAAGAAATCTCAAAAGGTCAAGTATTAAAAAAATATTGCATAAGGATTCCCTACAATTATATGATACAAAGTTGCAAATGAATTGTCGATATTTGCTTTACTAAATTGCTTGATTCTAGATAAACGGGAATCCTATAGATTTTTAGCTCTTCACAGACTAAAATATAAAGTGATCGTATTATTATTATTATTTTTTTTTTTTTAATTGTTGACAGGCTAGTTGTTTGACCACAGCTCACCTGTTGTTAAGTGAAGGTGTGGTCGAAGATGGTAAAGCACACCTAGCCTGGAATGGAACTGGCTCTCAAGTGAGGCTGCCGGAACACACCGTTAGATGCTTGGCGACAGATTTTCAACTTGAGGGTGGTAGCTAGCCAACCGAGTACTAGAAAGTACCCTACCACCATGCTATGGTTTCCTCACGTTGTTTTCCTTCACCGGCAGCTCAAGCTCATTGTTGGGGTTTGAACCCACGCCCTTCGGCATGCGAACCTACCGCGCTAACCACTGAGCTATCATCGCTAGATTAAGTGTCCTTTTGAGGTAGGGAACCCTAAAACATACCTGACGGCGGTGGGCCAGTATCTTTTCCACCCTTTTTAGTCTTCTTACTAGCAAAAGTCTGTTCACTGGGTGACTTGATACCATCAGCCAAAGTTGAATCATTGATTGGAGGTGTTATTACATCCCACGATT
Organism: Biston betularia; assembly: GCA_905404145.2. Taxonomy (NCBI): domain Eukaryota; kingdom Metazoa; phylum Arthropoda; class Insecta; order Lepidoptera; family Geometridae; genus Biston; species Biston betularia. The sequence goes on from FR989863.1 coordinate 6,187,154, forward strand.
CTACAATGAACTTTAACATGGTCTCGAACATCGATGTAACCAGTTCTCGCCTGACCGCGCCTTGTGGCCGGGGAGGCCGGGGTGACAGGGAAACATTAGATTCACTCAGAAACTTGGACGACCGAGTACGTCCAGTATCGTAACCTTCTGAGAAAGTTTTGTCGACTATCAAGGAACTCTCCCGCCGAGTTAGCGTTCGTTGACTATCTACGTAATACATGGTGCATTATATCTTTGGAAATTAAAATAGTCGAAATTATTTTGTGAGTGTAAATTACTTTAGTAATGTCATCTAAAGTGAATTGACGTGAACGTCACGATAATTACCATCATTGACGTTTTAATGAATAAGAAAAATATGATTAAACTTCTAATTTAATAAGATTTATAGGTAATGAATCTGAAAAGGTTTTGAGGCTCCACTTTTGAGCTATCCGTGTGGTTAAATCATCATTATTACAGTTTTTGCACACGATTATGGTCACGTACCCAGGAGTCAGGGAAGATATAAACAATCAATTAAAAAACCCTAGAAACTACGTCAATAGTACCTACCTATTCTGTCTACACTTATTCACTGAAACATAAAAACCAAGCCTACCTCTTGCTAAGATGTAACCTTGGTCTCAATAAAATACATTTTTATACACGAATTTGATGTATTTTCAAGAGCAATTTAACTTTGTTTTTTAATTTGCGTTTACCGACTCGGTCATGATGAATGCGGTGTCTCCCATAGTCGCTCTCCCAAAATGTTGAAGCGTGTGTTAACGGGTTGTTAAACACAGAATGATGACCTAGAGAACAATACAAATATGTACAATAAATAATCAAAAATACATGGCAGTGCAAATGCAATAAGTAGGTATAAACGCGTAGCTAGTTTGCACCGAGGTAAATATATAATAGTTTAGGTATTTAGTACAATCAGATGAACAAAATAACACTGTTATACATCTGTGCTACCTAAAACCTACATAATTGAAATCTTAAAAAAAGTTCTCGAAGATGTATGAAGTCTGCCAACCTGCACTTGGCCAGTGTGGCGGACTAAGACGTATTCTTCTGGCAATAAGAAAAAGCCCGCGTTCAATACTTGGATAATTTTTAAAAAATGTGTGATCCGTTTAAAATAAAATAAATAAATAAATATTGAAGGGCATTTAATAAGTTTTATGAACCTATATAATTAAATATAAAAAAGTGTTACAGCTTTGCCACACTGGGTCTGTATTTCAGTAACTAGCCCGAGTGATACAATAGGTATATATTTTTTAAATCTATTGTTATTAATAGTAATTTTGGTTGTTTATAACGTATACGTACGTGTTAATGTCGATTTAAGGTCTCAATCTTATAAAGGTAGTTATAAAAAATGGGTTGGTAGATACCTACCTACTGGCATTATTTCTGTTTTATGTAGTTACGTAATGTTTTTTTATTAAAGCATAAATGAAGTAAGATTATTAATTAACCCCATTTGAACATATTCCTCGGTTTCCAAGGCTGCCACAGAGAGGTGTCCGGTTCAAGATCGTCCGAAGGAGCGTCCACCAACTTCAAAGGCATATCCTGAGAGCTCCGCGCAGAGTTCTCGCCTCCCCAGCATGCGCACACGAAGCACACCACAGGGATTAATAGAACCTGTCATAAGCGATTCGAATTTGAATCTTGAGTGGTATTTTGGTATACTTATGTAAATAAACTTTTGAGTATTTTCCAGTAGTAGGTACTCGGCTGGCTAGCTACCATCCTCAAGTTGGAAATCTGCCACCAAGCATCTAACAGTGTGTTCCGGCAGCCTCACTTGAGAGCCAGTTCCATTCTAAACTAGGTGACCTTCACCGTCTTTGACTACACCTTCACTTAACATCAGATGAGCTGCGGTCAAACACCTAGCCTGTCGACCATAACAAAAAAAAACAAATTTAGGTAATGGCCGACATTTCGCACATCGCCATTTAGTCCTAAACCATGTTGTGTTTTGCTTCACCATCTTCGACCACACCTTCACTTAACATCAGATGAGCTGTGATCAAACACCTAGCCTATCAACCATAAAAAAAGAACAAATTTAGGTAATGGCGGACATTTCGGACATCGCTATCTAGCCCTAAACTAAGCTGTATTTGTTAGTATTGAGTAGGTGCATAGTAGTCATTCTAGTAGGTAGGTAGGTACCACTTGTGACTATTATAGTTGGGCAGGCCAGGCACGCTTTCAATCAGATGAGCGTCCTGTGCTTCTAATGACTGCAAAAAAACTTTCGTAAAACAACGAACGCGAGAGAACGCTTCCAAAAAAAATTCTAAATAAATGTCTTGGACAGCCCATTTTTCCGAGATGCGATGTCTGCTGATAGTCAAGGATACTTTATGCTCACCTTCTATGCACTGATCTGTGTCACGTCTTATTGTATATACGTATCTAATTGTTTTTTAAAGTATTGAGAAAAATCGTACCTACCTTAGAACTCATAATTATGTTTTTACAAAATTGAAACACTCGTTTTAATACCTCCGTTCGTAATACGCGTGAACGAGTACTACGCTTGCTTATATCGAATACTTACATACAACTACAATCGTTTGGACCGGATAAGTGTTTCACGGCTTATTATATCGATGTTAGGACACCGGCGGTGGCTTGCGGGCCGCGGCGTCTTCACTGATTTCACTGACCCGAATCATCAAAGTTGTGTAAATAAATATAATTTGATTGTAGTATCGTTTTTTGAGCTCGATTTCCGCGCCCGCACCCGGACGTTGATAAGTGAATATAATTTAATCCTGAGAAGTTTCGTCTATAGGAGCTAAGATATGAAGTGGAATAAATAATTTATTTCCAGACAGGATGTTTCGGAAAAGTGTACCTAGTACCTACCTCATTGTTCAGAGTGCTGGTCTAAACATCAATATGAACCATTTTTTTTATGTGAAACCAACGACAGCCAGCACTGTTGATTCATTGGTAGAATGTCTGCTTCAAGAGCTGAAAGGCGTGGGTTCGATTCCCACCCAAGACAAACTTTGTGGCATCAACAAATGTTTGTTCAGTGTCTGGGTGTTCTGAAAAAAAAGTAAGCTGAAAATGTGCCGCCAAGCACTTAATGGTGTATTCCGCCAACCTCACTTGAGAGCCAGTTCTATTCCAGGCTAGCTGCGTTTACCATCTTCGATCACACCGTCGCTTTTTTATATAAAAGTAACAAACGGGACGCTCTCCCGATGGTTAGATATAACGCCTGTCCATGACCATTGCAGCGATACATAGAACTTCGAGTAACAAAACAAAGTCTAGGTCAAAGATTTGATTGTTTGTATTGAATAGGCTCCGAAACTACTGGACCGATTTCAAAAAATTTTTCACCGTTGGGAAGCTACGCTATCCCCGGCTACTTTTTATCCCTAAATTCCCACGGGAACGGGATCTACGCAAGTGAAATCGCGAGGCGTCCGCTAGTATTTTATAAATTGAATAAAATCCTGCATTTACTATACCATTCAATTTATTTATTCAAACAAATTATTTCCCTAATAGTAAATAAATAAGCATTTAGGAACAATAAACACTTTGTGATATTTCTATGATTTGACATTTTTTAATATTATTTTGTTAAATTCATAAATACAACATTTTCTTTATCTTATATCTCTCGAACATTAAAGGCAAGACATTGTGCGCAATGTGCGCTTTATTTATATTTAATTAATAATAGTGGTTCGCGTTATTTTGTGCCTTGTTTTATTTTGCTCGAAGTAAAGATCCTTTAGATTTAAGTAATACTCCAAAGTCATAAATAAACAGTGCTTATCCCCCACGTGAAGAAGAAACTTCCATATTTGATACTAAACCAATATTGTTGTTAAACAAAGCAACATGAAATGTACTGTTCTTGAAAATGTGTGAAATCTATCAACCCGCACGTGGCTAGCCTGGTGGCCATATCGTCTCATTATGAAAAGAGGCCAGTGTCTGGATACTGGCCTACCAGTAGAATTATTCTACTGCTGGCAGTAGAATAATTTATATAGAGCTTATTTAGGGGCTTGGTCAACAAACAGACTAATAGAGTTAAACTTCGATGTCTCAATTTTACTTTGTAAGCAATCTATGATCGACGTCACTTGGATAGCATCTCAGATTAGAAAAAAGTAAATAATTGGTAAAAAAGTAAAGTAGCATCTTTTACGCAACATCTAGAAAAACTACTATTATTTAAAAACCGACTTAAATCATAAATGCTCGAAGAAGCAAAGTTAATAAAAAAAAGGATCACCACGATAAATTATCCACAAAATAGAAAAGAAGCATTATTATAACATTTACAAATGTCGGGTTAATCAGGATATTACGTACTAGCATAAATATACGGAATCAATTTCCTTTTTGAAGTCGGGTTATAATTAAATTACGTGCTGACTCTATTATTTATAAATGTATCACGATTCTACTAACATCTAAACAGATAACAATTACATACAATTTATTCTTTTACGTGTCACAATCACGTTATTATCACAGATTCATTATTTGGCTGTCATTCTATACAGTAGAGACTGTCATACAAATTATCTCTTTCATGTTGTGTTCAAACACATTTATATAAGCTCTACACATATTTGATTGAAGCCATTTTATAGGCGCACAATTTTAATTGCTCAACATATGATCATAAATTATCAAATTCAAATAAATTCGGGTTCTATGACCGCCAGCCTTTATTTTATAAGCGACAGCCCTGTACGCCAACGCCGTCGATACTTGACAAGAAATGGCTTAGATGTATATGTATCTAATTATCCTACTAATATTATACCTAAATGTGAAAGTTTGGATGTTTGTTACACAATCACGCAAAAACGGCTCAACGGATTTGGATGAATCACTAATATTATAAATGTGTAAGTTTGTATGTTTGGATGTCTGTCACTCGATCATGCAGAAATGACTGAACGTAGTGTGGATGAAATTTGGCACACATATAGTTTATTACCAGGTTTAACATATTTACTTTACTTTCTGTTTTTTTTTTATTTATTTTTTATTTTTTTTTTTACAAAAATGTTAACTTCCTGTGTGGTTATCAAAAAGTATCCATTTGAAATTTGGTATGGATGCGTCTTATGAAACATTATTCAGGGATTAAATGTATTATCTTAATCTAATAATAAAATAGCGCAAATTTCATGACTATTGCTTATATGTTACTTACATATTTTGTTTCATTTCTCTCTGAACCTAATTCTAAACTTAACGAGGACGAAGTCGCGGGCGTAGGCTAGTGTAATATAAAACAACTTTCAGAACGAAAAATTATATATATCTTGATTTAATGGGTATGATTTTGAAGCAAAATCAAAAACCCAGTGAACAAAAAACAAAATATTAAATTTCATTTAATATTTTGTTAAAATCGCACCCGATCCCGAAGCCTCGTGCTCAGTTTGGGGGCCAATGATTTAGTGTATAATGATTACCATTGTATACTTAGAATTGTAATATCAAATACCACTTCTAGATGTACTAAGTTCATTGTATTCTTTTCACTGTATACTGTACTCCCATGAATTAAATGTATCTTTATCTTATCTTTAGCTTACAGTGGCTTAGCGTACAGGAAACCATTTGTGCCGTGTCGGCCAGAGTTAAAAGCAATGATTACAAATAAAATAAAAATTAACTACAGTTACCTTAAATGACTAAAACAATAAAGCACTTAAAATACTGTAAAAAATCTACATTTCGGTCGGGCAAGAGTTGATAAAGCGTGTGTTTCAACCAATACTTATGGATTAAACCCCTACTTTTCAATTTGTAACTTGACTAGAACCAAAATAATTAAACTAGACTGCACAAGAGTTAGAACACACAATTAAAAACTGTTAATACTTAACGGCGACACCGCAGACTGGTTATTTTCACTTTCTTTTTGCACAAATTAGTTTTGCATTTCTTTATAAATATATCATCATTTTATAAGAAAACTACTAGTCAATTAAAATGCAATTGCAAAGTTACATCAAAACTGGACGAGCAATTTTCCAAACAGTTCGCGTGGTCGCCTTAAGAGTTTAACTCGGTGCTTAGTTTTCACACAACTTTGGATAGCACTAAAAACATTAAACAATGTAGGTGCATTATTAGAAGCACTAAATAACTATGTTCTTTATACAGCCATTAATGGCACCGAAGAAACCTTATATGTTAGGCGGATATTTCTACTAATCTACATTAACATTGTTAAGGAAAGATCACTATCACACATGGTGTTAAGTATTTAACCTTGAATTTCGGGTTGAGTTATTCTTTGGGATCCTTTAAGCCATGCATTCACTGAGAAACAATTGCTTATAAACTCTGTTTCAGAAACAAAACGACATTTTGAATCAAAATTGTTTGTTTCAGAAAAGCGTAGGGTAGGTAGGTAATAGTCACAGTCTTCTGTCACAGTCTGGAGTGCAGAAACAAATCAGTTGCGCAACAGGTGCATGCGAGTGTGGACGCGTGTTTAATTTGTTGATAAACATGGCTGTGGTGTGGGACGACGAAACTGTTTTTAGATTATAGAACTGTTTGAAAAAAAAAACGAGTATTATAGGTTTTCTCGACAAAGAATTACAAAAATAAAATCAAAAAAGTGATGTGATCCATCAAACACGTATAATTCACTAAAAACGTGTTGTCTTCTCAGTAATTCCTACCATCTTTTTATTTTATTTTTACTAGAAATGGCCTTATGCAAATAAATAAATGTAGGCACCACACAACAACACTACTTTTTCGGGCGACATGACCTAATCAACCGACTGTGTGGACGGCAGATTTCCCGAAACATTGTTCCTGGAAACATCTACGTAATGTTTCAGAAACTTTGCATTGAAAACATTGTTTCTAAGTGAATACATGGCTTTAAAATACTCTGCTTTGCTCAGTAGACATTTTATAGGAAACAAGACATAGTTTTATACCTATGGATGAAAAGTGAACACCTACTGTATAAAAAAAAGAAGTTTCAAACAGATAGCACCATGTGTAGAGGATCTTACGTTTCAAAACGTGATTGTCAAACTATAATTCTAATATAAGTGCATTAAAATATTAATCTCATTATATGAATAAGTATCTTGAACATTCTTGGGGCTTCACATAGTCGCTTTAAATCTAAGATTCTACCACCACTCGACAATCTACACTATCCTTCGTTGTATCAATATAACACTTTAATGTAATATGCCTAAATAACAGTGAACCCGCGTTATATGTATAACACCACTAAGATCATTAATAGTCTCTCGATACCAAACTGACTCAAATGAACACATTGAAATATTGATAAATTTATTATTATTGTTATATATATAACCCAATTATTAGAATAAATCAATGTATGCTACAAATCGTAATTGTAGGGAACAGCCTTGATAGTTCAAAATACTGTTTGCCACCCGCATCAGGCCATTATGTTGGAAATGGCCGAATAACACTTCGAGGATAGGTATATGTCCATCAATGTCACATTAAAAGTTGATGCAGTGCAGTTAAAACTTTGCTGTAAATGAAACGATATAAAGCACATTTTCCAATGGACTGCAGTCTAAGCAGTGTCATATTAAACGATACAGTTCAATTAATACTGCACTGTAAACGCAACATGGTCAGATGCTGTTCTTGAGCCAGGCGGAGGCACGGAGCGTGCCGACAAAGGAGGCACGGCGGCGCGCGGCACGGTCGGGCGGCCAGGCCAGCACCAGCCAGGGTCACGAGTCGTGCAGCAGCCGCTGGTAGTGCGGGAACACCTCGTACGGCGGCACGTGAAGTCCGAACTCTAGTGCGACTAGCACCGCAAACTCGAACCGCATCAGGTCCTTGCGGTTCACTCGGAATGTTGTTTCGATGCGCTGAAACAATATGTAGATAAAGATCGACGTGCAAATGATTCTTGTCACGAATAGAACGCGCAAGGTGACTTTTTTATTTTTAAGTCAAGATATTTCATCCATCCAATATTTTCAAACAAAACAATAGATTCTTAAGTATGTATTTACAACAAAATAAGTATTTAAGTAATCTATTAGTTATCTAACTTTCATAGTACAAGCTTTGCTTAGTTTGGGGTCAGATGGCGCTGTGTGTAATGTCCTACGAAATTTATTTTTTTAAACAACTAGCAGCGTGCCGCGGCGTACTTTCCACAAGAACTGTAGTGGTGAAAATAACTGATGTGGTAGTTTAAGTTATAAGCTATCTTAGAACTAAATTTCACTCTGATCCGACCCCTTAGAATAAATAAGTGACAATCGTACATACTAAAACAATCAGAAAGTTTTAACGTTTTTGTTAACAATTATAACATACTTTACCAAGTAGGTCAAAACTTTGTTTTAAGTGGCACGAAAAAAATAGCAAACATCCTCCAGTTAACCTCCTTACACTTACATCAATGAGCGATTTAAGCATGTCTCCCTTGACGTCGTTCATTTTGGAAGCGAGCAGCAGACACGCGCCAGCACAGAGTTTCCTGTTGTCCTTGTTGATGAGGTTGGCGAGGATCAGCTTCTCAAAGTACACATACGCTTGCGCCACTGGTAGCAGGTCGATACCACCGTTGTCGTACTTGGAAATCTTGCGCATTTCCTTTTTGATGCTAAAAAAAAGTATACCGTCATTGCCTGATCCCATCTAGAAGAAGTGACTTATGTTACATACAAAGATTGCGCTTGTGGTAAAATTAGGCTAATATCCGTAATATATTTGGGTATCTTTAAATCTAGAGTAAACACTTAAACAGATTTTTTCTAGGTAAGTGCGCTTCATCTTAGACTACATCTTGTTTTACACCAGACAGGGCGTGGTCAAACGCAGACTTATTTAGAATATAAATATCTAATATACACCTACAGAATGGTGCGGTTATTTTTTTATAACTGTATTGCAAAGAGGTAGGCTATTGTTTTGTATCTGATAAACTTACTAAAAACTAGGCTAAGCCAGAGATATATATAGGAAACGAAGACAACACATCAAATACTTTACAATTACGATTTATAATACTAAAAAAAATTGGGTGATCCCTAATCTACTATATGTCGCTCTAAAGCTTCTGATAAACTATATGACTGACCATTGCTGTTATGCGATGTAGACCGCACAAATAATGCTCAGTTATAAACGACACTCTCGGTCATCCATCCAATGACTAAACATATCGCCTCAACAAAGAACACCTAATTGAGCTACTACTTTCGAAAATGCTAGTCTCTTTTTCTGTCCAACTAAGCAAACAAAAGAAAAGTAATCTCCTGCGCAAGCATACTCCTTCAATGGAAAGAAACGGAGCTATTCATAATCTGATAGAATTTTATTGTCGTAGCACAAAGCATCAAGCTGAAAAAATTACCTTCTTAATTTGCTCAAAGTCAACTTGATGTGAGGGAATTTCTCTCTGAACTTGTCGTTGAGTTCTTTCTTGAGATCCTGCGGGCGTACGTAGTCTATGATGGACGTCATGTACGACGTGAATGTGAGGAGAGTTCGGTGCTTGCCAGCTATCAGCTCAGGGTCGTCCAAGACATTGGGGTAGTAGTACACCTGTTGGGGAAACTAGACAGTCATTTTTTCAAGGTCAGAGTAAGTGGGTATGTTGTAAGTTTAAACTTCATCTTCGGCCAAATCATCGCTTACCGATTTGATTTGGCATGGACTTATATTTATGTCAGAAAAATATGTGGATATACACATACATTAGAGTACTCAAACACAACTATTCCTTCTTATATTTTACTTTCTATTTATTTTATTACTCTTTACATCCTAAAGTTGTCTGAATGAGATCGCCTTTATATATAAGGCCGCCATTTACAGAAGTTATAATCTAGGTCTCATCTAATGCAGCATTGTTCGTTGATCACGTAGACCGAGTTTGTCTGGAGCAGTTACGTAAGAATCAGAAAAAAAGATTTACAATTTTATTGATCATTGATCAAATTATAGGTCAAATAAATATGTATAACATAATTTAAGGTATTAGAAATTATTGGACTTAACATTTTGTGTACCGCAGGAAGAGATCGACACCAGAAACCAGAATTGTCCAGATTCCGACGGATTGTATGTAATATTTATTAATATTAAATTTGTATCATAAATAAATTGAACTCAATTGAATGTCCAGTGAAAGTATAGAATCTATTAATGAATTGGGAGAGATCTTTACTTACATATTTCTGTGAAAGTAAAGCTTCTTCCCAATCGAAAGACTTTGCCTCCACCGATGATAGTGGCGGCGGCGACGACGGAATCGCATGCTTCTGAGATGATTCGTACGAAAAACACCTGGAAAATATAACATTGCGATTTAAATAAACGAAATAGTTGTAAGAGCTCTTAATTGCATGCAAGTGAATGAATGATACGATGTGCGTGCACTTTTTAAGTAAAGCATACACATGCATATGATGGATCAAGTTCTGTAGTCACCTATAGGTACCTCATAACATCATGTTTCAATATCTTTTGTTAAAATTCACAATCCGTAATGTTGAGAATACTTTGATCAACAAATACATATTTAATATTGTGAGAACTAATGAGACGGAACGCTCTCTTGATAACAAGAGATGATGCCCGCCAATGACTCTGGCAGTACCCGAAACTTTTAATAACAAAACCAAGTCCAGAGTATCGTCGAATAAGCATTTATACTTTGAGACATTTGATAGGGAGTTCTCATATAATTATTTATATTTCTATTCAAATCGGCTCACTCCTCACTGTATCGGAGTCTATGCGCTACGCTGTATTTCGACTCTGCATCAGTTTAAATTAAGCTCTAGAATTACAAAATCATAACGCACAACCAAAATTGGTGGTCTGATAAGCATTAATATTTTAAAAAGTAGTTTCGTATGAAATTAAGTAACAAGTTCTAAGAATAGTTTCTTAAAAAATATCCTCTAAAAGCTATTCCCCCCCCATTCAACCTTAATAGTGATAGTTAAAAAAATCATTTTGTAACAAGTTCTTTTGTCACAATACTCAAAATTATAATAATAATTAAATAAGTTATAAAAAATATAATTATACATAAGTTATTAGTCTGTGGTACATAGCAATTACGAAAAGGGTGGTGTGAATTTTTGTGATCCATATAAGTTATTTTTTCGGTTCTAAATTTTATAAATTATTATTTGAAAAATGGATTCTACTTAGGTCCTTCTATTACATACTACCTAATCACCTACGTGCCTCATGCATTCACAGGACATGTATAAGTATATAGTATTACATAGTGAAGCAGATTGGTCGAAAGGACAACAGCTTTGCTTTGCTATCACTTTGAAAGTAGGTTTTTAGCGACCACCAGAATGGATTTCCCTTAGATTTACTATTAGTTTAATACAGATAAAAAAATTTGAATAAGTTGTTAGTAATTTGCTAAACTTAGTCATATAAAAACAATAATTATGATCATGATTATTACCATAGATCCACCACACAAAATCAATTGTATTTCAGGCCATATAAAAATACATTTTAACACCCTAACCCATTACTAATTATCTACAATATTTTATACATTTTTTATTAGCAGGATCTGTATAGCATTAGCCAATCTAGGTATGCATAGCATTAAAATTTGTATAATTTTTCAGTGTTTACCATTTCATATCCTTGCGCCTCGTCAATAATTTAGTCCTGAAATTTAAATTTGTTAGTAATGAAATGATTGTGATTACACACACATGATATTCAAAAAACCATACAAGAGTGAGATTTTGTTCATGGTTGTCTGTGAATTGCGAGTGAGAGAAGCATCCAGAAATAATGAAGTTCCTCAAAACAATGAGATTTGAAAAATCATGCATGAAATTGTAGCTTTGTAGACTCAAAGTAACACATTTGTTTCTGATAATTTTCTAAAGCTTGTTCTAGCTAGGATAGTCTATTTTTTTATTCTGCTGTCAGGAGTGTATATTACATATCAAGATGTAAAATTTTATTTGTCTAACTAAAATTATTTTAAAAGTATAAAATATGCGAGTTTGTAATCTAATATATCCACACTACAGGTGCTTTTTGTATTTGCATTGCATTATCTCTTGCTCCTCTAGATAGAAGGATGACAAACTTGTCATAACTACCTTGTTCTGTGATATAACTGACAATAATTAGATATAGCACTTTCATAGACACAGATTCAAAAACATTAATTCATGCACAGTAAGCACTTTGAAAATGAAACAACACTATAACAATTATTTTAGATTGAGTTCTCATTACCTGGCAATGACATGAGGGTGACGATTTGTAATTTTAGCCTTCTCAATAAAGTCTCCATCATACATTTTCTTATATTGCTCTTTTGGACAGACACGAGATGGCACCAGTAGTTTTGAGTAGGAAATATCTTGTCCTTGTTCTTCTCTTTCCAGCCCGAGGAGGTCAAAAGGGTCCATGCCATTATCTGTGATTGCAGAGAGAGGTCGAGGCCCAGAGGTATTGCGTCTGCGGACTCCATCCTTCCTGTGATCAGATCTGAAAATATTGTAATGATTATCTTTTATAAATATGGAAATAAAAATTCCCCAAGCACATGTAGACACACCACATAGGGGTGTTAATTATTTACATAAAAATGGTCTTTATTCAGTTAAGTTGCGTGTAGTAGTCACCGAATAACACTTGACAAGTTTTTCTTTTTCTTTTTTTCTATAGTAATTGCAATAAGATGTCAAATGTGTGTAAAATATATCAATTATTACACACATTTCACATTGTTTGCAGTTTTAAGAAATACCTAAAAAAATTAGAACATTATCTTGTATGGAGACCCCTAAGTTAAGTGTTTATGTAGTCTGCCACAACAACAAATTATATACATAATGCATTTTTAACTGGCTTCCCATAGTATAAAACTTCACAGTAATGTAGTTCTTTTGAAGTTTATTTAAAGTTGGATGAAGAGTAGTAAATGGTAGTCAATATTACTTTAGTTTAACCTAATATATACCGGAAAATATCTTACCGTGAAGAGCGAACTGTTTTAGAATATGGTATGGTGCTGAACACCACACAAGGTACTCCATGCGGTGGAACAAAAACTAGCCTCTCATCTTTAAATGACACTCCTTTTGTAGAACGGACTAAGCGCAGTTCTTTTGTAAGAATATGATTCTCAGGGATACAAGTACTACTTGTTCGAAAGCGACCTGAAAAATTACCTGTCCTATCATAAGCTCATAATTACATACAGGGCTCTAATTGTCTGGCTACATACAGTTTGGCAACATCACAAAGTTGCTTGAAGCTAATGTTAAAGTTTGATACTACCTCTGAATTTTTGCCTGCTATCCAGTAAGAATCATTAATTTTCTTTAAGAAATTACAGTTGATGTACTAAGGAATGTAGATATTAATTGTATTTATATAATAGGAAAAATATGATGTCATATTTTCTTACCTAAATTTAAGCTTTCTGAGCTACTCTTGTCATCTGTAGCAATACCAGAGAGACTTACAATATGACCTTTCTTAAGTCGTATGGAAGAGTGCTTTTCTTTATAAGAATCAGCAGCACCAGATGAACACCTGAGATTATGACAGAGATTATAGAACAAATGGTTTGATGAAATTATCACATGAGTACATTTACAACAACAGTATTTTTGCGATAAGTGACTGTACCTCTCCCTGTAGCTGCTGTTGACAACTTTTACCGGCGTGATGGTCGATGCGTACTCAGAATCAGAGCTAGCCGAGTGGTTGTCAGCACTACGGTTTACAGGACTTGCTTGCGGTACTTTGATGCGGCCTCTAACACTATTATGTTGAACATTTCCCTTGTTTTTACTAATATCAACGACTTTATCACTGCTATACGTTTTATCGACAAACTGTGCTGAATCCGACTCTTTGTGTTTGCCATCTAATGATATATTTGATAAGAATGTTATTGCAGCTAAACGTCTTCTTGCTTTTTCGTATTTATTTCGGCTGGTTGACATTACGTAATGGCGTATAGATAGTTTTAATTTGAACGTATGGTGGCCTGTAATTTGAACGATGTTCAATAGGCAAGTAGAGCAATAATGTAAAGTAATCAATTTGTTTTCGGAAAATAATAAAATTGATCGCAACGCAAATCAATCAAACGCAACGAAGGGAAAACGAAAAAAAAGCGAATGACATTTACACTGACATTTAATGTAAAGTGACATACCATCTTTTTTCTTCAAAAGTCACCACAAAATTTTAAATCAATCGATGATAAATCTTTAATTGATACTGGCAGAATACATAGAGTGAGTGCAATGCTCATGAAAATGAAAAAAAACAGGGTTTTACTGAGAAGGTAAAAAAAAATATTTCCAAAAATTACGAAAAAACCATTAGTTAAGTTACCACTGCTCCAGGATAAAAACTTACCGCGGTTATTCTTGCTTTAACTGTGACTAAGAATGAACTTATGACAAATTAATGACGAATGTAGAACAAAACTAAATTGTAATTTTTGTTAATAAATTGAATTGAAAAGGTAAGACAATAATGTTTTGAAAAACGGTTGCCGAAATATTTATAAAAATAGCTGTCATTGTCAAATGTCTAATCGAGTTTGCCTTTGCTGTCGATTGTGGCTTAAAGTATTGAATTAGGATAGAAGAAAATAAGTTTTGTTTTCAGTTTTCAACAATTTCAAAACGACAAATATTAGTGCGATGGAGCCTAATTTACCTGGCTCATCAACGTCTTCACGTGCTACTAGATTTATGATGGAAGGGGTTGGAGCCCGAGTGATTAGAGGGCCAGATTGGAAGTGGGGCAAACAGGTAGAGACTGTTTGTTTTTTTTAACTCTTTCACGGAATTAAAATAGTTTTCCGCATACAAAACATCAAAGTATAGATTATATCTTCTTTAACAGAGTAATGGAAATATTTTTTACCTAAGAGCTAATTTATATGAAGTAGTTCCTTGAGTTTATTACATGTTCCATAACAAATGCTACTTGAAAATTATTACTCAGAATTCCAGCAATGTAAAATGAAGTTATTTTCCTCCTAAACTAAAAATGTCCACCTAAATAAAGATAATGAACTTACCCACTTATTTTTAGGATGGTGGTGAAGGGCATGTTGGAACTGTCAGAAATTTTGAATCACCAGAAGAAGTTGTAGTGGTGTGGGATAATGGCACAGCTGCAAACTATAGATGTTCTGGAGCATATGATTTACGTATATTGGATAGTGCTCCGACTGGTGTAAAGCATGAAGGCACTATGTGCGACACATGCAGACAGCAGCCCATATTTGGTACCAATAATATTTACTTATTATCAATGTTAAATGCATTTTAACTGTTTTAATACAAAACAGCTGACAGTATCTAGATAACATTATTGTCAATGAATTATGATAGACACTGTTGTTATGAGGTATAGATTTTTTGCAAAAGATAACAATTTTAACTTAATATAAATGCAGGTTACAGAGTTTCATATGATGTTACTTGGTCTAAACCTTAACTACTTATTGCTACTAATGTAGTAATTGAAACTTGCAGTTTATATTCCTTAGCATAAAATGCATTAATGAATTCAAATAAGTATAAGAGAAAAAGGGTACACCAAGAATAAATAAACAATTTAATAAAAAAAATTATTCTAATAATAAGGTATTCGCTGGAAGTGTGCTGAATGCAGTAATTATGATCTGTGCTCTGTGTGCTACCATGGAGATAAGCACAACTTGAGGCATAGATTTTACCGAATCAGTGCACCAGGGTCACAGCGCTGCCTTGTAGAGCCTCGGAGGAAAAGCAAGAAACAGTCTGTTAGAGGAATATTTCCTGGAGCTAGGGTTGTCAGAGGTGTAAGTATTAATCATTAAAAAAAATTGATTGTATCGTTCTGCTTCAAAATGCTGTTACTTACTAAATATTTATTTCATAGATTTTGTACATTACTATTTATTAGCAGAATAAAATAATAGAAAAAATTAGCATATGCTTTCAATTTATTATGCTAGTAATTAGTTGCTACAAAGCATCTTGCATAAACTCAAATACAAATATAAAATGAATTTTCTTTAAATGTTTGTCTGTTTTTCATAGTATATTCTATACAAGCAAACACATTTAACTAAATTGGCATTAAAAGCCTTGCCAAGTATTATAAGGTGTTAATTTTGCACTAATTAAAGACATGTACTAGTAAATTGTTTTAATGTTATGCTTATTTCAAATTCTAGGTTGATTGGCAATGGGAGGACCAAGATGGAGGCAATGGGCGGCGAGGCAAAGTCAATGAAGTGCAAGACTGGTCAGCAGCCAGTCCGCGCTCCGCAGCATATGTGGTTTGGGACAATGGAGCCAAGAATCTTTACCGAGTTGGCTTTGAGGGCATGGCAGACCTGAAGGTATTTGGTCTTACTTTGAATAATGTTCTTTTAAGATAGTGAAATTTATAAACAGAGCAAGTTCCCTAAGGCATCATTGAAAAAGGTGTCTTAATAGAATCTAATGGAAAAAAAGGTCAGCCACATACTTGTAGTGCCCCTGGTATGGCAGATACCTAACGGCGACGGTGATTGCTTACCATCAGGCTACACGCCTGCTTGATTACCAAATGTGGCATCATAAAAACCACTTGAAAGTACATTAAAAATTAATGTAAAAATTAATTTGTAAGAAAGGATAAGTATCTGAAGATCCTATCATACTGAACTATGTTGCAGATATGTGTGAGATACATGTATGCATATGCAGAGTTTGCTGTACACAGATATTATCAAATAAATAATGATGAAACCTCCTGTCTATTTATCTCTCATAGCAGATATGCCTGCTTGAGTACTACTTCCTTATCTAATTTCACTAAAATCAACTTACTCATTATGTCATACTAAAAAGGAAAAAGCTTTAGTTGATAATTTTAAAAAATCATGTTGGTGTCTACCTACCGATGTTTTTACTTGTCCATTTTGAAGTGTAATGTCATGACACTCATATTATGAATGCATAAGTTTATCAGTTTCTGTTACTTCTTCACACTGTAATAGTTTAACAGATTTCAATGAAATTTGGTATGTAGATATACCCTCGCTGATACATTGGAACTGTTTTTTGTTAATATTTGACATTTTTATTTAATTATTATAAATGGACTATTATTAGATTAAAATGGTCAAAGCCATATGTATAAACCTCTCCATGATAGAAGCTAGAGAATTATTTTAATGACAAAATGTCAATAGTTTCATAGACAAATTAATAAATAATTCATTTATTGTATTTTAATTTTCAGGTTGTGAATGATGTAAAGGGTCAGAATGTTTACAAGGAGCATTTGCCCCTCCTAGGAGAGCTAGGTCCTGGAAGGACAGGGCCTCATGGGTTACAAGTAGGTGATCAGGTATGTAAATGTAGACGATGCTGCAGTAGTTCTGAGACTATCCAACATATTACAGGTGCATGCAAAGCTATAGCCCAAACAGACTACAAGCATCGTCATGATCAGGTGGCAGCCATCATACACCAGTACTTGGCACACAAATATAAATTAATAGATGAAAAATTACCTTACTATAAATATGTGCCGCAGTCTGTTGTGGAAAACAACAACTTTAGACTATACTGGGACCGCACCATAATAACTGACAAAACATTTCATTTCAATAGACCGGATATTACAGTACTAGACAAAAACAATAGAACAGCTTATTTAATAGACATCGCTATCTGCAATACACACAACTTGCAAACGACACACACCGAAAAAATAGCGAAATACACGGACCTATCAATAGAGATCAAGACCCAGTGGCAAATCAACAACACCAGGACGATACCAATAGTACTGTCAAGCACCGGGGTGATACCTAAGACGTTACACGCTGGCTTAGAAACCCTCAACATCCCACCCACAGCTTACAAACTACTCCAGAAAGCCACTATACTTAACACGTGTAGGATTGTAAGGAAATTTTTATCCTTAGAATAGGCACTTGGCTCCGGCCCGTGCAAGATGTACCTCCCTTGCAGGAGAGAGACAAAATGAATAAAAATTATAATAATAATAAAAATAATCATAAAAGCAGAGGAAAAGAGGAAAGTGGCGTGAAGAGCAGACATGCAGTGGCATCATTGCGATGATGTAGGATTAGCCTAAGTTTGTTTCACTTTGTGGTAGATCTTCTTAACAGGAGATTGTCTAGATAGCAGTAGTGTGTAAGTATACTGTGTTCCGGTTTGCAGGGTACTGCAGCTAGTGAAATTACCGTCGTAAGTTTCAAAGTAATGAGCGCCAAAGCAGCAATGCCCTGGACTTTGTTTTACTATTCAAAGGTCTGCGTATTGCTGCAATGCTCATGGGCAGGCATTGTCCCTTACCATCTTGAGGGCGACTCGTTTGGTTTATTGGGTTTACTGTCACCTTATGTACCTCATGAAACTTGACACGTGTATTGTTCTTAACAATACACGTATCATATTTCGGAGACACCTCTTGTGTCTAAACACGATTTGTAATTTTAAGATACAAATGAATGCATATAATTATGTATTTATTTATTTAGGTATAGAATGCTAAAATTGAGATCCTTTTTTGTGCGTAGTCGGATAAAAAGCTGTTGTTATTCTTAGGTGAACGTAGACTTAGACCTGGAGATAGTGCAGTCACTGCAGCACGGTCACGGTGGATGGACGGACGGCATGTTCGAGTGCCTCGGCACCACCGGCACCGTGGTCGGAATCGACGAGGATCACGACATTGTCGTCACTTATCCCAGCGGCAACCGGTGGACTTTCAACCCCGCTGTCCTCACCAAGGTATAAATTATTTTTTCAACTTGCAATGGTAGTACATAATTATGTATTATATTAGTTGTTTTTTTCAAATTCTAAACCATTTTTCGACCACTTGCTGGTATCCGATTGAGAATATCGAGTAATTTTGTTATTATAAGTACGTTCCATTGCTCATGATAAATATATTTTTTTGTTTTGAGTTCAGGTTTCCTTAAAAGCTTCTTTGCGTATATTGTTTTGTAGGTGTGCAGCGGGAACCTAAGCGCGTCAGCGTCGACCGGCGCGGGGAGCGCGGCGGGGGCGGCTGGTGGTGGATTCGCGGTCGGCGACCTAGTGCAAGTGTGCGCTGACCAGGACCGTGTCAAACTGCTGCAGCGCGGACACGGCGAGTGGGCGGAGGCTATGGCGCCCGTGAGTATCCTACCACGGTCACACTTGCAACACGCGAAAAACAATATATAGAGAGCTTGAGTTTTTGTAGGAACTTGGAAAAGTCATGCGCTTTCCAATTGTTTTTATTTTTTATATTTTTATATATTGAATAGGTTCGCGCTTGACCATATCCTGCCTGATGTGAAGCAACGATGCAGTCTAAGATGGAACACACTTACCTAGAAGGAACCTGTTTACTCTATTTATATTTAGCAAGTTATGCACACTGTACCAAATTACGAGAAGTAATTTATAAGTTACTTAGTGTGTAGCTATAATAACTTGGTGTGTTTAGTAAGAAATGGCCTTGAACTTACTGCGTTCCGGTTAGAAGGCTACCTAGCGAAATTACAGGGCTGTAGAGACAAATCATCGAAAGTCTCATGGTAATGAGCGCCAAAGCAGCGATGCCCTGGACTTTGGTTTGTTATTCAGATCTTTGTGACAAGGACAAGCGTTAGCTCTTACCATCAGGACTGCGCATTATTTGTCCCATTACTATCACATAAAAAACAATTATAATAATTCAAACCTCTTCAGAGAAAAGTAGTTAGAAAGTTTACCATGACTGTAGTTAACCATTATATTTTTTTATAGACGCTAGGAAAAATAGGGCGCGTACAGCAAATATATCATGACAACGATCTGAAAGTGGAAGTGTGCAACACATCGTGGACATATAACCCGAACGCGGTGACCAAGGTCGCTTCCTCCGACGGCAGTATATCTGGAAACTCTTCAGGTGATTATAGTAATTCCAACAAATATTTGTGTTACTTGCTAAAATATAACCATCGGCTTCAATGTGGTAGATGTAAGCTTTTGTAACGATGATAGCTTAGTTGTTAACGCGGTCGAATCATATACTAGAGGGCAAGTCCCAACAATGAGCTTAAGCTGCCGGTGAATGAAAACTTGAGGAAACCAAATTATACTGGTTCTAGTACTCGTCTGGCTAGCTAACACCATCAACTTTTAAATCTGCCGCATAACGGCGTGTTATGACAGTCTAATTTGAAAGTTTGGATGGATGGATGTTTGTTACTCTTTCACGCAAAAACTACTGAACAGATTTGGATGAAATTTGATATGGCGGTAGCTGAGACCCTGAATTAAAACAGGCTACTTTTTATCCCGAAAACATGAAGTGGGTAACACCGCGGGGAGCAGCTAGTAAATAATATAATTTCTATGTATCTACTGTGCAAAGTTTCATGCTTCTGCCCCATTTTAAAATGTATGAGCGTTTTAACTGTGCTTAATGCTTCCGATACAATTAGTAACAACTAAGTATTTATCAGGCGAACGTCTGTCCGCGCTTCTGAAGAAACTGTTTGAGAGTCACGCGAGCGGCGACGCTAACGAAGAGCTAGTGAAGGCTGCGGCGAATGGTGACGCCGTGCGCTGTGCCGAGATTTTGGCGCGAACAGACGGAGCGCAAGCAGACGTCAATGGTTTCTATGGTGGACATACGGCACTCCAGGTATATAATGACTTTTTCAGTACGGTATTGAGATCTTTCATAATTGTTGTCAAGTGTCTTTGTGGCCATCCATTCCTTCAGCTTAGTTATTGGCTACTTTGCCTATGTACGTTAAAAATGTACAGCTGGGCATCTTATCATTTAGAATAGAATAGAATAGAATCATTTATTGACATAATTATTTAAAACAGATACTTAAACTATGTAGGTACTATGCTTACACAGTTATCATACAGTTTAAAAAATATGTATTGTCAGTTTACAAAAATTAAATGTAATAATTTTATTAGCTGTAAAGGGGCAATAATTGTCATGTAATCGTAAAAATCCGAATAATATAAATTAGAAAACAAAATATCTTGCCTTATGTCGAAGCATTAAACACATAATAAAAACAGGGGTTCCCAAATTGAATATGAATCATAGATTTTTTGTTTAGTAAATACTTGTTATCTAAAATGGTCTATCAACTTATCGCTGTTATGAAATGACAAGCGTGAAAACATGATAGACTACTTTAAGTACCAATAACTTAAAGCAACGTTTATAAGTAAGGTCCACGTTGGTAAAATTGCGACAGCGGCGCAGCGAAAAAAAAAGTGGAACAACTGTTATCTTACTTTCAGTTTCTCAACATGAATGCCTTTTCCTAGCAATTCTTGTAGCGATGATAGCTCAGTGGTTAGAGCGTATTCGGTTCGCATGCCGAAGCGCGTGAGTTCAAACCCCAACAATAAGCTTGAGCTGCCGGTGAAGGAAAACATCGTGAGGAAACCATAGCATGGTGGTGTACTTTTTGCATCTAACGGCGTGTTCTAGCCTCACATGAGAGCCAGTTCCATTCCAGGCTTGGTAGCTTTACTATCTTCGACTACATTGTCACTTAACATCGGATGAGCTGTGGTCAAACACCTAGTCTGTCAACCATAAAAAAAAAAAACGATTTTTCTGGCATTGACTGGTTATAGGTCGAAACGAACCCAATACAACCACAACCACTAACAAAGAAGAACACGATAATGATTGGAAAAAATGGGATGGAACTGTTTGTGTTGCAGGCGGCCGCTCAAAACGGGCACGTGGAAGTGATTCGCGCGTTGGTAGAAGGTGGCGCTGAGGCGGACGCGGAGGACCGCGACGGCGACCGCGCGGCACACCACGCGGCGTTCGGCGACGAACCCGCCGCACTGCGTGCGCTGGCCGCCGCGCACGCCGACCTCAACGCGCGCAACCGCCGCCGCCAGACGCCGCTGCACATCGCCGTCAACAAGGGACACCTCGGCGTAGTCCGCACGCTGCTCAACCTCGCTGTGCACCCTAGTCTGCAGGTCAGTCACTTCACTTTCTGGACGGCATTTTTCTTTTTTTCTAGAAGGATTCTGGAATCGCACACTCCAATTACCAGTTTCATGTATTATATAATTATTTTATGAGACATCATCAACATTTTGACAATTTTTTATATTTCACAATTTTTTATTTTTATGTTTAATTTCCTAGTTGTTTAACCACAGCTCACCTGATGTTAAGTGACGGTATGATCGAAAATGGTAAAACATACCTAGCCTGGAACGGAACTGGCTCCCAAGTGAGGCTGCTGGAACGCACGGTTAAGTGGCATGTGACCACAATGTGGTCAAACTGAAAATGGAAGAGTGATTGGGCGACAGTCCTACGCAGGTTGTTTAGGTGGTCACACGACAAAACAAAAGTATCACCAAATAGTACTTTAAATTTGCTAAGCATAAACATTGAACATAAATTCAAAACAAAAAAAAAATGATAAGCACTATAAAATATATATCATATAAATGAACCAACTGCACCGTGTTGTTGCACTCCACACTCTCAGGAAACCTATGTTTTAATCCAAATTACATCCGAATCCCGTTATAACACGAACAAGTAAAAATCGGACACTCGCATCTATAATAATTATTATTACAAGCGTGTTTCAGGCATAATCCTAAAATAACAGTAAACAGCCAATTACTCGTAAGATAATGTTTCATTGGTTCTAAATTCGTTGATTTCTTTTCCATTCTAATAAAGGAACCTATTTTATTAGAGAGTACGAAAACTCGATATAGAGGTAGACCAGCTGATTTACAAGACTTACTAATAAGTAGAAACAGGACCAAGCCGTAGTCTTCACGGAATAATTACCGCCTCTAAATAGGATAAATTAGGATATTAGCGAAGTGTAAAGGGAGCGGATTCACGGATACTGCCGCTAATATATTTTTACATTAGCTGTTTACGATCTGTTTTGCCATAATTTGTATTTGGCTGCAAAGTCGTTAACTGGGATTGAATTAATTTTACGACTAGGGGATGGTGCAGCTACCGAAATGTTTGTCCACAAATATTTTTCCAAAAATGGAGCAAGCACTCGAATTGGGAACGCTTGAACTATTGAAGAAATGATAAGTACTTTCAATATTTGTTCAGATGTTCTCGAACTCACAGCGAAGCGGCGGCTCCCACTAACTAGTTACAGAACTCCAACCATTGTTTTCTCAAGTTACTAATACATCAAAGGTGCCTTCGGAAACGTTCTGTTTGCGTGCAAGTCGCTACACATCGAATTTAACGATCCGATTTCATAATAACAGTATTTTTAATTTTACGATAAAGGGCGCGGTTACCCGTTAGCAGGTTAAATGATAGTTTTTAGCAGAACTGTATTTTATACAAAATTACAAAGTCGAAGTAGTAGTTTCGCAGAGTAGAGCTCTCTTACTATCGGTGAAGTCTTAACTCAATTTGTTTATCCAGTTTCGCGCGGGGCCGTATCTCTGGGACTTTTAATCTAGACGAGTTGAGTTTCACTCGTTAATGAGTGTAGCGTCGCTCTCAGACATGCGGTCGCCATAATTGCCAAACTTTGTTCGGGCCGAAGCCACCGCACCCTCCACTTGTCGCGCGCCATTGTTCTCATGGTAACGCGTGTGTTAGATGCCTTTACCGAAATCTACTTCAAACTTGAAGGATTATATTGTCTAGTTAATGCGAAGGCTTCTAAAATTAGGTGTACTTAACGTTGAAAGTTTTCTTTAACAACGTGGGACACATCCATTCTCATCTAATACAATGTTCAGAGTAAGCATTTTGCTGACACTCCACTCTGAAAGCTTCTTTCATAGAAAATGTTCATAGCTTTTTTAAAGCTTTGACTCTCATGAAATTGGCCTCAAATATGGATCCTTTTAACACCCTGCATCTTAATGGCTCACCAAATTTGCCCCTTTATGTCTGTTACGTAACAAGGGCGCGAATTAATAGATCCGACGGAATTGTTCGGCATTGACGGTGTGAACTCACCTCTTATCTCTGTTTAATTATGTCTTCGCCAACTATCCTGGATAGCCGGCGCCATATTGAGGCGCAATTGGGCGTAAAGCTATTTAAATCTGAATAGGGCATTGTGAAGGCGCGTCACCTTGATTCAGGCGTGTTTAATAAAGTTAGAGTGCCGGAGCTCGTGGACACCCACTCTGGCCCGCCTTGCCCGCCTTCCGTCGCCCCGGGCGCCTCTCGAATCGTCTTGTACGAGTTAAATACCCCTCTCCTAGATGTACCTCTTTACACTTCACTTCCTATTATGCGCACTGAACCAAACCTATTTCTACTGGACACAAAGGCAATGCGATTACTTTGACTGATTAACCATAAAACTTAATCGTTCATAAGGGCTAAAGACATTTGTACAAACAAGTTATCAAATGCATGAAATACATTTTAGTATCTACTTGAAAAATTGGTTACGTACCAATGTCACACGTCAGAGGCCAATCTCGATGACCAATTCTCGAATGTTGTTTTGGATTATAACAAGGCGTATTCATACATGTACCCAGACAGGAAAAACTGGATGTATACGAATCAACAAAGGATATTATCTAATTGAGTTTTGGGTCGCACGTCTTTGGAATTACATACGTTGCGGATTTGTTATGTGTACTCAATATAACGTCGCTTTGTTACGACGCAGAAGACGGTGTCAGAAGTCAACGGAGCCGCCTGTTACGTAAATATCGGCTGGGCGTGTTGCGAATAGGACGGAATACACGATGAGGGGAGGAGGCTGTCCCGTTTATACTATATACCTAAGTAAATGTATTCAACGAGTTAAAATAAGTTTATGTTGGAAAAACGTGACGTACATTCAGCGCCGCTCACAAAGGACACGGGCGTCTTTAGTTACGATAAAACGAATGGTAAGAAGCCGATTCTCATTATAAAGCCTGGTGCCGCTCCCTCCATGACGGTACCCTAACGGTCAATATGCTGAACTCCTCATTAAAATCTAATTTGCGTTCAACTTACAGCGGAGCGTCTCTTTTCCTGTGCTACAGATCCCGCTCGAGACCTTTTCTTTTTTGTCGATTATAGTCTTTTGCGAACCTTTAGCAATTGCAATATTTTTACATTGCTTAAGGAAGTGACTTTAATTCCTCCTGTGTGAAATATTTAACAGTCGTTGCAGTGTTCGCTTAATATCTTTTAAGGGTAAGGCCGTTCACCGCGAAACGGAAATTCGCAGCCCTTCCATTTCTGGTTATACGTCGATTTATATTCTGCGCCCACTCGCCGCCTGAGAAATCTCATGTTGGAGGTGCTCTTTCAATTTGAATCGGAACACTCGGATCGGGGAATAATGTATTTCGGTATCGACCCTCCGCTAGGAACGGATCCTCCTGTTTATCGCCGCTCTCATTTATTCGGGCGTCGTCGCGCCTTTATTTTTTCAACACAAACTCGGTGTCGCGCTGTTTATCCGTCGCGAGATACTATTAGCAGGGTCTTTGTTTTGAGAGGCAGCCAGATTGCGACGCTCTGACTAAAGGATAATTGAATTGTCACACTACTACAATTGTCCTTCCAAAAACTGGGTTTCGGTTGTGTTTTTATTGCCGAGTTTGTTTTAGACCTTTTTAGGATAACCGAATTTCAGTAGCTACAAAAATACTCCTTTACTGTGTCTCACGCTGTACATTTTTATTTTGGATCACTGAACTCTAATAGCTTGAAGATTAGATGTCTGTGCTTTGTATATCCATATAAATGTGCTGAAACAAATACTCTAAATGTAACTCACTTAAATCGGTATCTAAAATGGAGGAGTGTGGTATAGCTTGAATCAAAGTCAATGCGAAAAGTTTACCAGAAAAAGTTCTAGAAAAGCGGATTTTATCAAAGAGCTCTGCATAGACAGCATTCTCGTCATAGAATGCAGGAAAAGACCACTCCACAAAAGTCGACATTTACAAAGCGTCTCCGGATTCAAGTTCCCGTGAGCGACTGATCGCAAAGAACGCTAGGTTGTCGGCTAGTCGCCTTTATCGAACAATTGCACGATGCATTCAACCGTAGTTTTCTGTTTGAAAGAATAGGAAACCTTGATAAAGGCCTGGCTACAATATACCTACACTTATATTCTAGCCGAGGGGATGGACACGTAACCAAAAACATGGTTTGATCGTTACCTCATCTAGAATTCGAGTCGCGATTCGGATATCCTGCGGACCCTTAACCCGCGCCCTATTTCTCCTATTCGGAGGACTATTTACGTCGTTTTGTTTGATAATCTGCTATTGTTTCGTTTGGGCTGCGTGGCATCCCTGCGAGACGTATGCGAGCTATCTATAGGGAACGTGAACGGCCTGCGAATATGTAATGAATAAATAATGCAAACTTCAGATCTGAATGATATGTTTTAGACTTCAAAAAGTAAATTTAAAAAATAAGCAAGTAAGTAAAAATTATATTCGGAGACTATTGTCTTTGCAGTAATTATCATATTCAGTGTAAGTATTCGTCCATTAAATCCTTTTGTAATTTCCATTTAAGTTACAACGTTCTACGCAGTGACTCGTCCATACGATTCATGAAGCCATTTCATTTCCGTTTATATGCCTATTTGTATTCTCTTCCTTCGCGGTTAGAGAAATCTCTATACAGAGATGCTCTTTCAATTTGAATCGAAACGGCCGAATTGGGGGGAATAATTTATTTTGAGAAAACAACTTTTTATTCGGAACATCCCTTCTACGGCTAGAGTGTGTCTTTGTAAGCTTTTTTATAGATTACATAAATAAGTACATCAATACTTAAATTAAATGTACTCGTTTGTAATATTTTATAGAAGGTATCAGCGTTAAAACTAATAAAACGTTACAATTATCAATACATATAAAGTTGCAATGTTGCAGAGTCACCGGCAAGCCATGTCGAAGGCCTTATAGTAGCACGTAACGTTGACAGCCTTGACAAACTTATTGTTATGATCAAACAGGCAACAAATACCTCCATAGAAACCTAACAATCAAAGCCTACCAGCTCTTCAATTATCCCTCAAATATTCCGTTTTCCCACATTTTCCCATGGGAAAGTTTGATATGTCTGTCCTTCTAATAGGTAATGGTGACGTATTACCAAATTTTATTAAGGTTAGCATGAAGGTGACAAACGAGCAGTAAATTTTTGCATTATAATCACATCCTACCTGATCACTAGGATAAGTTACAGATTTAGCAATAATTCTACGATACAAGAATGATAGCACTTTCTCCGGTCTATGGCAAATCTGTGTCGTTTGCTCGCAACAAACGTATGTATAGTAATACTGTTTTAACTGTACGGCGGAGGAGAATACCAATTTAATCCGCCCAGACTCAAGGGTCTAATTCCAAATTAAATGTGAGCCGAAATGTAGTTTATATTTTGAGATATCTGATCTTAATTATCTCTACTCGACTTGATATTGTTAATTCTCTGAAGTGCTGTTTATTTATTTAATTCCCTTATTGGCCGTAAAATATTTCTTGCTATATTTAACTGCTTAAAATATGAGCGTGTTTTCCATCTACTACCACGACTACGACTAGCTAGCACTATTCTTATGAACACAATAAAAGCAAAGTTTTAATTATATTTCGGTTGACTCGCACCGCTTACTGGTATTATATAAAGTATTCGTATAGAACGAGTGTGGCCACTCGGCCTTTACGAATACTATTGTATAATGTCTATTGTCCTGTTGTCCTGTTGTTGTATTGTCAAAGTTTCAGTTGTATTTATCTATCACTGCTTTTATCTAGGAAGTTTTAGATAAATGTTAAATAAATTAATAAAAAAACATACATTTATAATGTCTGATACTAGAAAACTATTGAGGCTTTTATATATAACCGCTACAAAAAGATGATAGTCATGACAGTTTTGTTATGGGCAAGACGTTGGTGGGATTTCAGTAATTGTAATGCAATGTGAAAATGTATAGCAGACATCAGATCGAAACGGTCAAGTGGGCAACACAACCTCGTCATGTGTCCCTTGTTAAAAATATTTTGTACAAATGGTAACAAAATCTCATGATACCGCAAATTGAACGAAATAGAAGATACGAAAGCTCATTCTTGTTGTTCTATTTCTTCGAATCGTCAGATCCCAGGGCCCAGTACAATCTGATTGCCTACTGATAGAAAACAATTTACAGATGCCAGTTTTGCTCGTGTGCGTAATCATGTAGGGCTGGGTAAGCAATGAGGGCGCGTTCAGACTTGCTGACATTGCATTAAAAGGTGGAGCGTGACCGTCTCCGCTTTTCCCGGCTCCGATTTAGGTTTGTTCGTTGCCTCGACTCAACCGTCTTATTGAAATCTAATTTTCGTTAATCCTCAGAACGAGACCGAGCGCCCAGCCCGAGACGTCGCCGATAATATTTTCCTTGTTATTGCTTCGTGGAATGCATTCCGACCCCTTTAGAACTGTGAAAGTCTAGGTTAATGGTCCGAAATGAAATAGGTATTTTATCGTTTTTGTTGTGTTAATGTTATTTTAACTCGAATCGCTGGCGGCGACTTTCCTCTTTTTCTTTTAATGATTTTCGTAATCTCTACTAACTTTCTGAGATAAAAAAAGGTTGTATTCAGCTAACTCGCACCGGGCAGAAAGACATAAACTTTAAAGGGGAATCACTTTCGGAGCTTTTCTACGAAAACCAACCCCTTTTCCACCCACAGTGGGAAAGCGTCGACCTAACACTCTTTTGTATTTTCATCTTTGGAAACAAAGCTTAATTCTCGTATTATTCTTAAATTACCTCGCCTGTTGTTTCTAGCAAAGCATTTGCGTTATGTGATGTGATATGTTAATTGCCGGACTGTAACAACTATCATCATATATGTCAGCTGGTGATAGGAGACAGTGCATTATGCTTATTTTGCACTACCAATTTGTTGAATATTCACAATATGTATACCCAGTCCAATATTTCAACGATGAGTGCTTAACATTACCATAAGGATTATATACTAATAGGGGAGTTAATCTTATCACAACTAATTGAGTTTCAAGCCTAAGATCAGTTCAAACGTGTAAATCGTAATATAAGCAGATTTTACAACGTTAATTAGTACACATATAGTTACGCATAAGAATGTGTATTTAATTCAAACAATTAGTACCAATTACACCAATGATAAGTATAAAGTTAATTTTAATAAGTCAATGAAAGTCAGATTAAAAAATATGTTAAAGAAATAAGCTTTGTTTAGTTTGGGGTCAGTTGACAGCCCTGTTGGTTCATTGGTAGTGTGTCTGCTTCGAGAGCTGAAGGGCGTGGGTTCGATTCCCATCCAGGACAAACTTCGTGGCGTTTCGTTAATGTGATATGAATAGTAATCATAATAGCTCAGCATAATGTTGGACAAGCACTGAGCCCTCGTAGTATTGGAAAAATTCAGTTTTTAACCGTACCAGAGAGAGCAAGCTAAAAAGTTAAAAAAAAAAAAACTACAACCCGGCTACGGCATCACGCAATCAACATGAATGTAACGACATGTCATTCATCAAAATCGAGTCAGCGGTTTAGTACAAAGGACATACAGACTACATACAGATTAACCGCATAACTCCTTTTTTAGTCTGGTAAAAATGTATCTGCTCTTTAAATTTCAATATTGAATAAGTATGTTTTGCAAGCTGTCGCGCAAGTTACGAGTTTTAAATCGATCGATTTAATCTGCGTGTTCGTCGCTAGAATACTATCGTCTCCGGCAGGACGTATGATATGTGCTTAATTCAGGCCCCGCTGCGTGGCCGGGCGGTCTTGCGGTAGTGGCGCGCCGGCTACACGCTGATTTATGTTATTTGCACGTAAAGCGGAATTAATGGCTTTATTACTCTTCACTGTTTGCTGATCTCGGAAGCCGAGCTCCGTCCGCGTCCACAACTCCGTTTGAACAACCGAAAAGCGCTTTTGAATGAGCACATCGGCAAACACGTAATGGTTTCCTCCTTGCGAGTGTATGGAAACGTTTGCTGAGGCTCGCAAGATTTAGTAAAGCTTTAATCTTAATGAGTTTCGTTGTTGGAATACAACTTCTAATTTATTGCTCTGTAGGAAACTGCATTTGCTTGGCTATAAATAAATAATTAATAAGAATAATTACTGTTGCGATTTGTTATTATTGACTGGAAATATTTTCGAAATTTGCAATTCATTTTGGATGCAATGAAATAAATAGAAATATATTATTGACCAGCGGACACCTCGCGGTTTTTAGTTACCTATTCTATGTATTAGGATGTAAATTATTATTAGAATGTAGATATATTTATATTATAGCTATGTATTATCCTTTGTGCATATCCTCGTTATTGACACACCCCCGTTTTTTCTTCGTCTGATCCTGTCCGTCCTAAGGTTGCCTGGAAAAGATCGCTTTTAGCGATAAGGCCACCAGTTGTTACACCTATTAATTAAGTTTATTTCTTCTGCATTGTATTATTTTTTTAAGTGTGTGCAGTAAGGAGTTCGACAATCAGATCAAATCGAATCAAATCGAAGAGAGTACAATCAATCACCTCGGGGTTTCACCCGCATGGTTCCTGTGGGAATACAGGGATAAAAAGTCTATGTCACCCAGGGATAACGTAGCTTCCAATCGGTGAAAGAATTTTTGAAATCGGTCCAGTAGTTTCGGAGCCTATTTATTACAAACAAAGAAATCTTTCCTCTTTATAATAGTATAGACAGATGACGACTATCAACTTGAATACAATTTAAACCAATCTAAGCTATATTTTCTTTCATTTTGTGGTTATTTAAGAATGTATAAAAGCAGCTGTATGTTCTCACGTCTAAACATAGCCGTTCTCCGTGGCATGGTTATAGCAGGGCTGTAAGTTAGGCCAAGTTTCATTATAAAACGTCATAATTCATGTGTGAGTAATATCCCGTGCGGCATACATAGCGGAACGCTGGCGCAGCCCCCAGGTGAAAAATTTGAGCGTGGCTCGTTGTGCCGCCAGCTTAGTGTTTTATCTCGGCTTAGCGTTACGAGGATTTGTGGCTCGCTAAGTAAGGTTTTATGTCCCTGGAACGGCTGCAACTTGGTTCCCCTGATAAAAATCTATCTTCTACGTTACCTAGCAATTTATGTATAGTTCGTGTAACGATGTCGACTAAGTAGGTAAATTCGCCCGCGTTAGCGGTTATTTTTAGAGGGAATGGAAAATTCGCAGGTTGCGTCCGACTTGCAGGTGGTCTTTCTGCACTATCGCAGTCGTGTCGGAATTGGTAGTCGTAAATAACACTTCGCACTGGTGCTTCTTTTCTTTTCTCCAAAAACAACAGGTTTAAAATGGTAATAAATTAAATTGGTTTGTCTATTTTTTTGTTTGTCTATGTTTGCCTACATAGTATTGTAATGGAAGTTTTTCATTAATTAGATCATTAATTTTTGTTAATGTTTTTATTTAAATGTACACATTAAATCTATGATCAAATATATTTTTATCGAAGTACATATTAATTAGATTAATAAAAAAATTATTATCCATATTATTTATTATACAAATGTATTATTTATTATCCATTACATACAATGTTTTTGTAGAATATAAACGTCTTATTCAACTTAGCGAACGTTGTGATATTAGTATTAGCAACACAGTAGTCGTCACACGGTTTTTTCAAACTCATGTCCCTTATTGTTTTTGTGTTGGAATTCTTGTTTCTCGACATAGCCATGCGACTCCAAATTTTTGGCTTCAAATAGAAAGGGACGGTTATGCGATGACAAAACGTAACATCCCGTACAAATTCGGTAGGACGTGTTATAGGACGGAATTGAAGTGGAATGCAGCCCACGTGCCTTTCAGTGTTGTACTCGCGACGGCGCGGCGGTCGGAGAGCTCGCGTGCAAACCATGCCAGCAGCTGTTAGCGTACGTACGGAATGCGAGAATAGTCTACGGTTACATTTCGCACAGCTCGAATAATTTATTTGTGTGCACTTGTGCTCTACGTAGCGCAGGTGTAATATGCTCGAAATACTGTTTTATCGCCTTTTGCGTCAAACTTTGTTAAACTATTTATGAGCGTGCATATTGTAAACAGCTATGCACTCCCACGTAGGTATGTGGTACATTCGTATTTTAAACTGAATACCACCTTCACAGTGCACATTGTAGGAGGTCAACTTTTTGATTTAGAACTAACAGAGGACGTCCTAATCTTTAATATCAGATAATGAAAAAATACCAACAAAACCGCGGCAAACGAAACATACTGAAACAACTTCTTTGATCTTGAATTCGAAGATGTCATTCATTCAAAGAGTCGTGAAAATCTGCTGAAAACCCACTGAAGCAAAATATAAGATGAAATATGGCACATCTTAAAATCTTGAACAATATTTTTTCTGCACATGAGTAACGATATTCTGCACATGGGCAAATCGATGGTAAAGGCTTGCGTCATATAATAATGATGAGTTGCTCGTATAATGATGACTTAGTGGTAGATCTCCTTAGCAGTACAAGATATTCTGCCACCAAACAGTTGTGTGTAAACATTACTACGTTCCGGTTTCAAGAGAATGCAGCTACCGAAATTATAAGGCTATTGAGACTTACCTTCGAAAATAATGAGCGGTAAAGGAGCGATGCCCTGTACTTTGTTATGTTACTCAAAGTTCTATATTATATCGCTGCAATGGTCCTGGACATGCGTTATCTCTTACCATCGGAAAGGTGTGTCGCTCGTCTCATTACTTTTAAAATCTACATTAAAAAAATTGTGGTTTTCTGATTTCAAATTTCATTGTTTGTTTTGAATAAATGAATAAACACAATCATGAATAAATAAACTGGAATAGGTACATAGTATTGCCTGTATCCAGAGTAAAATTCTCGTATCATCAAAAGACTTCCGCGTTCGTTTCGCGTCGCTACGTTTGTTTAGATTTCATAGGGGGTGGAAGCAGTAAAACAAAATAATCAGATTCATCAGCCTTTTGTCTTGGTGCCGGCTGTTAGCCAGCTCGTCGGACGCGAATTGTCTGTGTCGATTGTTTACTTCGTTAGTCGACTCTATCTCCGCCCGCACATATGTACACGATGCTCAAACGAACTTTGATCCTGTTCCACGTTCCACCTACCCATCGTTATGTTCTCTGCCAAAGTAAATTATTGTAGCTGATACACAAAAATATATGTACCTTCTATTTATCGTTCTAAATGTAGAGCACTCAGCGCAGCTTTTCGAATGACACACAGCTAATATAATGCCGCTTTAACTTAAATATTTTACAGTGAGCAAAGTAAGCTAATAAACATTATTATAGCTGAACATATAGTAGTTTTTATACAAGCCCCAGGTAGTGCGCCAGCTGTGTTCTGCAGTTTCGTCTCGAGTAAATTTATGAACGCTTTCAGGGCTTTCATCGTTTGCCACCTGACCTGCCGAACACATTACGTCGGACAAATGTACCGTGTCTCTGTTTATATAGCACGGTTACTCTCGCTCGTGATAGCTTTATAGCCGCTGCTTACCTAAACATGAACCTAGACTGCTGTAAAGTGTAAATTATAACATCATCTTGCATAAAGTTTGATACTTGTCTCTAGTACTCGTATACTACGCTACTTTGGTAGGTATTACAGAATTGCTGAGTATATGTCGATCGTTGAGCATTAAGTGTTTACAATGTGTCCTGTGTTGCTGTATATACATTTTCGTTTCTAGAAAATTTACTTATCTTCTGAACTGTGGAAACGCGTTACATTGTAATAATACATTGTCAAGTTTGTAGATTTTCACCATCGTATCACCACTATCGCGCCAGCTACTGAAATCTTATTAACTTTAACTTTAATTCTAAATTTAAAAAAGAGTTAAAACATTCTTCAAAAGTTCTGTGAGCAAGAAATCCCCGTACTTATAGATTAAGAATAAAAATAATAAATTTTTTGTACAATCTTGTAAAGTTTCATTTTAATTGCAATAGATTCTTAGCTCGGTCTGCTAGCGAGATTCTTATAGAAAAAGTTTTTTAATATCGAACGTTACTGACTGTCGTTTTGTACCGATCAGAAACACCTATTTCAGTCAGAGAAAACAAAAGGTTTTTATATAAAAGAATCGCAAGTAGAATTGTGTTCCGGACCGGCTGCGGATGAAATTTATAGCGAAATGTAATGCCGTCCGTGGGGACACTCCTCTGCTGGCAATGTTCGGCCCCTTTCCCTTCGCGCGACGCTATCTCGCAGTTTACGTTCCGCCCGTGCTTTTCTATTTAATAAATTAACTTCAAGCGTGCCGGACACATATTTCTTAGGAATTAGCTCATTTATGTTTTACTAATACGGAATTACTCGCGTTTAATTATATCGAACACTCAGACTATAGTTTCGGCCACATTCCCGCATATGAAAACAGCACGCAATGTAGCGTAAATTGTAAACATATACCTATACATGTATAAGTTATTGTGTTACTAGGAATATGATTAAAAAATTACCTATGTATTACTACCAAATGAGCTTACAGCAGTCTAAAAAAAAAAAAAAAAAGTGTCATAATCACGTCAGTTTTCAATAGTTCAAGTATCAAGTTCAGTAAAATTAGCTCATTGTTCTATTGGTTATACGCGACACTGCGCATCATCTTAAATTTAAAGAGTTTGTTAAACACACATGACTCTTTTCGTGTAGGCTGTTACCTTATGTTTATGTTATCTTTAATATATTTCCTATTACGAAATGTTGTATACATATTGTCTCCTTAAATATTGGAATTTAAGTAGGAGGCGTTATGAATCTAAAAACAAAACTGGTTAATTTTTAGAGATTTTCAAAAATTTACAGGTACACAAGTACTTCTCTGAATACGGAGAGAATGGCATTCTAGTGTTATTGTGGTCGTAGAAACACAGGCGGTGCGTGAAACAAGAGGCAGTACGGAAGCTATTGTTGAGCTCCCGTGGATTTAGCCAGATTTAGTTTACAGAGATATTCTCCACTTTAATGTCCAACCTCTTGGTACGGCAAGTTGCTTTCACTGCTATGCAGCTACGATAACATTTTATGTTGTTGCTTGCTTCTGTGCTGCCACTAGAAGTACTACTTTACTTTCTGTGTGTACTTAGAACTTGTTCGTAGATATCTACCGTCTACCATCTTGAAGGACGTAGTGACTTTCATATTAATTACTTACCTTACACACGCGTGTACTTTTTACCATAACACTGAACAAGTAATGTCATTTATTACGTAGCCGTAAAGCTCGAGAGAAATATAGGGAAAAAGATAAGGCAAGAGCGCTTTATTATTTCTTTTTGTTCATACATAAACATTAGTTTCAGAAATAATGTGCTATGTTGTACGAGCGGGTACAAATTTTATGAAGGCTTTATCTAGGTCGGTGTGGGAGGTTAGGTATAGTTTCCATTAGTGTTTTAGCAAGTAGAAGTTGAAGTTTAGTGAGGGAGAAGTTGTTTTAAGTATTCCCCTATCGACGAGGTCGGAGGATGGGTCGGCGGCGGGCAGACGGCGGCAGCAACTCGCCTCGGGAAACGTAGCCGAGATGCCACAAAAACTTCACCCTCGCTTTATTATTACTACGATGCTAATTAAAATAGCTACGAATAGATTACGGGCAGCTTCTGGCGGCGGCGCTTAATGCGCTAGCTTTACGACGTCACGCTTTATGCTCTCTCATTAGCGCCGTCTCCAAACTCACTCCCCTTTTTTATGGTTTCACGTTTTCTTTCATCTTCCATTTAACTTTTACATTTGATTAGGTTTTTTATCAGTCGTCGAATCGTTTTTATACAGGTAACTGTTAACACAAACTACCCAGAAAGTATTTATTCAGATGGAGTTATGGTTTCGAAAAGTTTGCTCGTGAAGTTGTGTAAGCTCTCGTTTATTGTGGTCGTTACAAAGTTAATTCGCAAAGTTAAATACGAACAATGCTACTGTAGGTGGATCGCGACCGGTTCGTTATTTCATTGCAATACAATTGCAGTGAACGAACCGTATTTCAAATTATATTTCCGATAATTGTGTAAGCGGGGTGGGATCGGTCGGACACCGGACGCAGTATAACAATAAAATAATTCTGCTTCATAGGCGGGTGTTAATGGCGCGGCCGCTCGTTAGCCATGCGGGATTACCTATTGTTAATGTTTTAATTTGTGTCCGGCGGCCTTCGAGCACACCCTGCTTAGCTCCTCACTCTGAAACTTATATTTTATTATCATATATATATACTATGTACATATATCCCTTCGCTTACAAACATATTGTGCAATTGAATCAGTTTGATTTTATACGCCACCGACTGTAGCGTAGTAGTTAGAGCGTTTGGTACCCTTGCCGCAAGATATGTGAGTTCCAATCCCAACACAAACCAACAATGAGGTTTAGGTGTCGAAGCAGGCTAACGTCTTGAGAAATCCATATCATGATAGCAAATAGGTTTCAGTGCAAGGTTGACTAGCTACTATCCTGAAGTTGAAAATGTATGGTTAAGTACCTAACATTGTATACTGGCGTTTCACTTGACGAACAATTCCCATTTTAGGCTAAACGTCTTCTTTTTCTTGGAAAATGCATGAAATTAAATATTCAATAAAATACAATACAATGTTTTATAAAATTGTTGAATGTACTTGTAACATTCGCTTTCAGTTTCTTTAGTAGCAAGCGATTAGAAAGCTGAGGTTGGCGATAACTTTGATAATTAAATGTCGACATATTTATTTATCCAGTATTATTGACAGAGTGCGACCTCGGTTCGTCGTATTGGGAGTAGTTTCGGGCGCACGTAACTTCGCCTTTTCGTAGCAATTCTCGCTGAAAGCCACCGCCGACCGCTCAGACCCCTCGCCGCAAACTCACACCCTATTGTGTCCATTACTACCCTTTACAACTAGTTTTTACCTGGCCTGCTACACCCGAAAGGTAGCCTTACTCTAAATACATTGTCTTCAGTTTACGTAACAGGCCGAATAAACGTAGAACGTATAAAAGCGTGGAAAAATAAGATGTGCCGGTAGAGCACACCGAAAAATACAGCAGAGTAAGCTATTTATTTATATTGAACTCGTTTCGTGATTTTTGCTTCTTTTTTTCTTTCTTCTAGTTGTTTCTTGAGACGCGCTATGTGAGATATTGGAAAAGAATAACGTAACAGTGCTTACAAACAAAGTCACATTTCTACATCTAATTTCCGCTACTTACCAAAACGGGGCCTTTATTATATGAAGAAAACGAGACAAATATATCATGACACATCCTATTTAAAAACTCAAGAAACTCTTTATTCTAGTTGTATCGTCTCCAACCTGCTTATTCTCATTTGTTAGTCAGCGACGATGAAATAGTGAACGGGGCCCATTTCCGAGAACCGTGGCCTTTGTGCTTTACTGCCGGTTTGTTTATTTCACGGGGCCGCCTCGTAAACACTCGCAGACCGATACACTAAATTTGAGCTGGCCTTCTTTATTTTCTCTTTTGAATTTGTTTTGTTTTACGGCCACAAATAGTAACGATAGGTGATGAAAACTTCCTATTCATTTTGGACAAAATACCGATTCATATGTATGCCGTTAACTTTCATGCAGCTAAAAGAAGTATCTGTGTTAAGATGTATGTATAGCGGGTGTGTTTAAACTTCAAGCCGAAGTGATATAAAAGCACTTACGATCTTAAAAGGTTTGAACGTCGTCGGCAGCGGCGGCTAGCGAATGATCGCTGGCTGAGATACCGCCGGTGAAGTTTGCGTCCCGAGCACACCTCGCACTACTTAATTTACTGCCGCGGTAACGCCACGAGCACGCTCCGTATCCACAGTTATTGCCAACTTGAAAGCAAGAATGGCTTACACATTTCCTTCATATCTCCTGAATTTAAGCGTCTACCCACTCCAACTGTACATTATTCTTTCTCTTTTTATACAGCTCGTTTTAGGAGAGTTTTTGTACAGACTTCGCTGAAGACGCTCTTTAGTTTTGTTCAAATATTTTCAGTTTGGATACTTGTTTGTTCTTGTTGAGTTAAAGCTTCAGATGTACCTATCATGGAATACGTTTTTTTTTTTCGAATAAACTCATCACGTCAACCCATTTTGTTTTTCAAAAGAGTTTTAATAAAAATATGTTTTGATAAAGGTAGAACTGACAATTAAGAGATGTCTCTGTCTACGCTCTAAAAATAGCATTTTATTTGTATTTTGAGATTTATTTGTGACTCGAGGGTGTAGGAGGAGTTAAGAATGTCACTCAAATACAGAAAGCTAAATGGGATTGAAATTCGTCGACAGCTCCCGTCGTAACATTGGCTATAATAAATGTGTGGCTGAAATATATTGAAACGTACCATACATAAAATTATAATATGTATCCGTGATACGCATAATAAATTTAATCAATATTTACACTGAATTGGGTATCTCTCAAAAACATGACCGTTATAAACCGTATGCAAGTGACGTCATAAAAAGTCAATTAAAAAATACACATGAATGCTATTTATATATTCAAGATTTGAGAGGCTTACCAGCAAAAAGAAGAGTGTATTTTTCATAACTTTTCCACGCATGTGCATTTCACTGTCTTAGTGACTAGATACCCAGCCTTTGTATTAGGCCCAGTTATATAAATATGATTTTTACACCTAGAGCGCACTAGTAAATTAGCTTAAGAGAACTGTATTCTTCAATTGCGATAAATAAACTCTACATAAAGTGAAAAACGAATGTGGTTTTAAATTCTTGACTTAATTACTTTCGAGGAAGAATATAACTTGGTAATATAAGCAATTAGAAACTTGTTTGACGCTACCGGTCTGCTGGATCCGCCTCGGGCACAGGAATCGTGAGCGGGATGAGCCATTACGTGCTTTCTCGGAACTTTTCCTTTTAAAAGTCGTCTCTTACTCTTTTCAAACTTATTATATTGGATAATTCGGCCGAAAATATGAATATGACGGCCGCAACTTTAGTAATTTTAGCTCAGCAACCGAGAAAATTTCTGTCGATTAGGCGATGAAAAATGATCTCCTCCGGCGTTTAGGTAAGATTAAGGCTTTATGAGAATCAACTTTATTATGACGTTCGCTTTTATAGTGAACACTACCGCGATTATCAGACCGCTAATAGATGTCGTATTGAAATTAAAAAAAATTGTAAAATAAGTGTAAAACTATCTTTTAAAGCTAGTTTAAGATACCTTTTGTCTGTGGTATATC
Organism: Biston betularia; assembly: GCA_905404145.2. Classification (NCBI taxonomy): domain Eukaryota; kingdom Metazoa; phylum Arthropoda; class Insecta; order Lepidoptera; family Geometridae; genus Biston; species Biston betularia. The sequence continues at coordinate 6,226,417 of FR989863.1, forward strand.
TATACTATTATAAAGAGGGGGAATTTGATTGTTTGTTTGTATTGAATAGGCTCTGAAACTACTGAACCAATTTCAAAAATTCTTTTACCGTTGGGAAGCTTCACTATCCCTGGGTAACATATGCTACTTTTTATCCCTGTACTCCCACGGGAACGGGAACTACGCAGGTGAAACCGCGAGGCGTCCGTAGTTATGTAATAACAAGGAGTAACTGCATAATATATTTTGTATGTATATTATTATTATTTTTATGTAAATGTAATGAGACAAACGATGCGGTCTCCTGATAGTAAGAGATAACGCATGTCCATGACCATTGCAGCGATACACAGAAGTTTGAGTAGCAAACAAAGTCCGGGGGATCGCTGCTTTGGCACTCACTACTTTGAGACTTTCGATGGTTAGTCTCAACAGCCCAGTAATTTCACTAGCTGCAGTCAAACCGGAACACAGTAATGTTTACACACTACTGCTTGGCGATAGAATATCTGGTACTGCGGTGGTACCTACCTAGACGACTTCCTGCTAAGGAAATCTACCACCAAGTAAAAGTAAAGTATATACGTATGTTTGCTAGTACATAATATTATTCTGCTTTGTGAAGAAATGGGACGTTTTGTTGTAGAGTAAGCATCGTCATTGAAAACAATAGACACATTTAACAAATGAATGTGACTGTCGCAAATATTTACTTGGAAATTAGAAATTGTGTCTTACCCGCTGTGTAACTCTAAAGTTTGGTATATACGAGTCTACCTACTTGTATTACCAATTATGCAAAGCGTCTTCCGCGTTGCGGCGCGCAGGAGCGGCGCGGAGGCGGGCGGGCGGCGGGCGAGGCTCGCGGGCCCAGCGGCAGGGCCGCCGCTGTCGCGCTCTTTCCTCACTCGCAGCGAAATAACGACCTCAATTTGCATAACAATGCTCGTCACCCCTTATTCCCCACCGGCGACTTTCGCAGGCTACGCGGTTGTGTCCCACTGGACACGACACCTTTTTTAACTTATGAAATCTGTCTAAAGCAGCCGCTTGATGTTTAATTGGCTTTGATGCAATTTATTCAGAGGTGCGGATATCGTAAAAGCCGAATTATGCATAGCTTCATTATATGCCGTACAATGAATATTCTCAGAGTTACCGAACTCCGTTTAAATTTTGCTGTAGTGGTGGTGCAGCGACACCGAAACGGAGACGGCGTTGACGATGAGGACGCTGCGCTTCGCACTCGATGTTGTCCGCTATTCCTAACTTCTCGATCCAAGTTACCGTTTAATTGAATCAAAGTTTTCGGCTTTTTGTGGCGAGCGTACCAGCCACGCACGTTCCTAAACTTTCTTTATTAAATTATTGGAAGTTCAGAAACGTTCGCCTTTGAACGTGAATTCTGAAATAGAATTGGGGATATTGCTACTGAGTTACAAAAAACATATCTATCCTCTGCAACGGACTTCAAAAGTAATAAAAGAGAATCAATGCTTGTACCATAAATAAGTAATGTTTTGAAATCTGTATTCAATCTTCTGTCGTCAAAATAAAGGACAAAGCAGTTAACGACAATAGCGTAAGATAATTGTGAATCCGTCGAGTAAACAGTTCATAAAGATGTACGATTTTGCTCGCTAACGACAGCATTCGGGGAAGCATTGTTTTGTGGCGTAGCTTTATCTGGTGCGGAACGAGTTGTCGTTCCCGTAATTTATAGATCGTCCTTCGCCTCGGGCCCGCACCGCGCCGGCTAGGAGCACCCGCTGGACCCGGCCGGCTGAATGCCATTAACGATCACGTAATAGACTGCTGACTCCTCACGTCCCAGATTCAAATTTGAGTAAATATGTCGCTGTCGCCCTTCTATTGTATTGCTCCGTTGTTTACATTTACTTGGGGGTTATTTTGAATTCGGACTTGAATGTTCCCTTGTTATCTCGGTACGTGTGCACTGTGAAAGTCATTTCATATTCATGTCCCGCCTTCTATTTTTTAAAATTTTCATATGTAATATGTGCCAACTAAAATATTTGCATTGTGTTGAAATAATACGTTCCGTAACGCTAAAATACATATAAATTGTATTATTTCACTCTGCAGAGTAGACACATAAAAAAGGCAATAGAAAAATGGCTAATAATAATACAGGGTGTAATATTTCTATCACGGTTTTCCTGGTTTAGTCACGCCATAACATGTTATGTTAGATATATCCTATTGAAGAGAAGCTCAACTGTATAAGCAAGCACATTCATACATGTGTATAACTGTATAGGTATATGGCTTTCACGAATCTGATAGTGGCGGATATTGGAGATTTACCTAAGTGTGACGAGATCCGACGAGGACTTTGTGCGGGGCTCTCGCGGGGCCTGGCGCACAATAGCTACTGGTACTTTAAGTAATAGTTCTCTTCCTTAGCGTCGCTCATCTTATGAATTATCCTTAAAGACCGGGTGAATATACTCCCAAATGAGGTATTGTATGAAAGAATATTCTCGTGACTGTAACATGAACCTTGTGCTCTCGCATCTAGATCATTTAATATGTATGTATATCTTTATTCAATTTGAACTACCTAGCTACATATACGCTCAACTGTTATGGCAACGTCTCTATTAAAGTATATTTTAACCCCGCTGTTATAGGATTAAAGTAGGTATCGTATAATATTACGAGTGCCGTCAAGTGTATCACATTCCTTTTATATAACCCACATTTGGTTCGTGTGTGTAGCGAGTTTAATATTACTTAATTGTGTTAGGAGGATCTCTACGCACGCCTAATTTCGAGAAACTTCTGCCTTTATGATTCTCGTGATTTGAAACAGATGCAGAGTAAAAGTAACAACAACGCTTCATAACTGCAACATTTCATGATTGTTATTTTATTTGTTGCTCGATTGTTTCATAATGTACTGATATTTTTATTTACATATAAAAAAAAGAATTTTACTCTAGAAACCATTTTGAAAAGTTGAAAATAAACTGGATAATTTGTATAAAAGCGCGTTGTATTTTAGTATCTGCTAGTAGTATCATGGAATGTCACAGTTTTTTCACATTTATGTTTTATTCATAATCATGTCAATAAATAGAATAAGAGTATTTTAACTTACCATATTAAAACGAATAAACAGACATATATTTATATGACACTATGTGTTGTTGACATATGTGTATAAAATTACAAAACAGTAGCCTATGTTTATCTTTAAGATGTAAAGTATCTCCTTGTAAAATTGTAGTAAGATCAGACCAGCCGTTTAGGCGTGAAAACGTAACAAACGGACATAGTGCCAGAGTTACAAACTTTTTTTAAATACTAGCTGCGCCCCTCGGTGTTACCCGCTACATTTTTTCAGGATAAAATAGCCAGCTACCTCCATTGCAAATTTCATCAAAATGGGTCCAGCAGTTTGAGCGTGAAGAAGTAAAAAACATACGAACACGCTTACATACTCACAAACTTTGGCCTTTATAATATTAGTGTGATTTGTCTGGATTAACTGTACACATACGTGTATAATTATATAGGTACTCTAAACATGAAGAATATTCAGCAGTTCCAAAAAAAGTTTGTTAACCCTGGGCCAAAAGTATGGAGTAGCTGATGCCTTATCTGAGTTTAGACTAGTAGCCATAGTTAAACTTGTTGATGAGCGCAATGACCCCTTTTCGGCTAAGTATACCCCAAACTTAAGACCCTGTTGATAAATGGTCGGAAATGAACTTTTGGCACGGTACATAGAGTTGGTCCATAAAAGGGATAGAACGCTGCAAAGGCATAGTTAAGCGTAGGGTAAAATGCAGCCGTCAGGTACGGCCGCGCGATGACAGTGCTACGGCTCCCCACGGGCCCCTTCTGCGATCCTCGTAAATTGCGAATATTAGATTATAAGTACGGAGTGCGGCGAGCGGCGCGGGTGCCATCACCCGAATATCGAACTCGTGCGCTGGTTAACGTGGCGCCGCCGCGCACCGTGATCTGAATCTGCTTTTTGGACTATTCCCCTCGGGCTCGTTTGCACTTCCAACGCCACCGCCTGTTAAATGTTCGCTACGTTTACTGATTTACTATCATTATTCTATATATTGTAAATTTGTGTAACACCAAAAAATTTAATCCCACTAATATTATAAACTAGCGGACGCCTCGCGGTTTCACCCGCGTAGTTCCCGTTCCCGTGGGAATGTAATATATATTCCCACGATAAAAAGTAGACTATGTCACCCGGGGATAGCGTAGCTTCCCGACGGTGAAAGAATTTTTGAAATCGGTCCAGTAGTTTCGGAGCTTATTCATTACAAACAAACAAAAAATCTAATCTTTCCTCTTTATAATAGTATACTCGTAGTTGTGTAAGTTTAGATTGATGGATGTTTGTTACTCTTTCACGCAAAAACTACTGAACGGATTTGGATGACATTTGGTATGGAGGTAGCTGTGACCCTGGATTAAAACATTTTATCCCAAAAACATGTAGCGGGTAACACCGTGGGGCGCAGCTAGTTAAGTAATAATTGCCAAAGTAGCAATGCCCCTGTTACTCTAAGCGTTAACTCTTACTGTGGTGTCCACTAAGATATTTATGTGTGCGTGCTGTGTATTTTTTATTTACACAAAATGTCAGGCAAAGTATTTGACAACAGCTCACTTGATGTTAAGTGACGGTGTGGTCGAAGATGGTAAAGCACACCTAACCTGGAATAGAACTGTATCTCAAGTGGCGCTGCCGGAACACACCGTTAGATGCTTGGCGGCAGATTTTCAACTTGAGGGTGGTAGCTAGCCAGTCGAGTACTAGAAAGTACTCTACACCATACTATGGTTTCCTCACGATGTTTTCCTTCACCAGCAGCTTAAGCTCATTGTTGGTGTTTGAACCCACGCTTTTCGGCTTGCGAACCGACCGCGCTAACCACTGAGCTATCATCGCTACGAACTACACTTACTATTAGGAGTGCATTTTGTTCGTCTCATAACTTTTATATAATCACAAACGATTATACATATTTATACTGTTGATTCACACGTTTATGGTTTGTGCAGATTTGAAATAAATATTGCAAATAAAAATAACGAATGTTAGAATACATGTTAAGGTTTGCATGCTATCATAATTATGAGAATTTATAAAAACTTTTGGGTTAATAAAATTCATCATGAAACAATTCATGCATTACTTTCGAAGTATAATTGTACTTGTGTAACTTAAAGTTCGGTCGGCACAAATGGGCGCTCTATAAAAAGCAGTGTAATTTAGCTCGCAAAGAGCGTAATGTTTCGTAATGCCCTCTTACAGCTATAACGACAATGGCGGTGCGCAACGGCGGCGCAGCTGGCGGCAGCGCTGCGCCGGTGTTGGTTTTCCCATTGCGACCGCCGTTACGGCTTCATTAGGCTCAATGTTCACCAAACTTGTGTGGTGCGAATATGTGCAAAAAAAGAACTGGTTAATGCCACGAAAGCTTAGACACATATAATATAACATTAAATCAAAAATTTAAAAAACCCCCGGACATGTGTGTAATATTCTACTAGTCAAGCTCTTTCATTTGATTTAGGGAGCTGTGAAAAAATGTGTAATCCGCCATTTTGTGACGGCGGCCATCTTGGACCGATTTTTATCAATCATAGCTAAGAACACTCCCAACTAATAATAAAAAACAAAATCAAAATCAAACTTATAACACCCAGTCGTTTTTGCGTCGGGAGTAATCTACACTATTATAAAGAGGAAAGATTTGATTTTTTGTTTGTTTGTATTGAATAGGCTCAGACTACTGGACCGATCTGAATAATTTTTTCATCATTAGAATATCGTTAATCGAGTTTTGTTTTCCCGTGCGACCCCCTACAACCGTACAAAAAACTGCTACGGTAATTACATCTAAACCCTATATAAAAGTACAGTCGAAGACTAAAAAGTACCATAGTAGGCCATAGCACTATGGTTTCCTCACAATGTTTTGCTTTTAAACGGCAGCTTAAGGGGTTTTGAACCCACGCACTTCGGCATGTAAACTGACTGGGCCACTGTAAACCATTGGGCTAGCATCGCTACATAATGAATTTCTTCGTAATTAAACTGGCTAGGGCAAAGTTGGCGTGCTCTCTAGATGTACGTGTCATAATCAAACAAGCTAAAATCCGTATGATGTCAGCTGTACTCGCCCAGTACAAACGTTAAAAACATTACTAATAAATCAATAACGTGCTGCGTAAATTCGACAGATCTTTTATGTTGCTCTGAAATTCCATAAAAAATACCACATATTCTGTCCCTAATATATGAGCATAAGCTCCTTATGTGTTTCGATACTGTCTACAGAGGCTTCACTCTTACAGTCATTACGTCTCTTGAAAATGTTTTTCGTTCAATTAGGAATGCCTTAAAGCTTGAAACCTCCTTATTATTTAGCCATCAAACGTTTCTGTAACAAGAAAGGGAAAATAATTATTCTACGTTTTAAGTACCGTTGCCGGTATCAAGTCGTCCTTTTTCACCCGCTTTATTTATTACACTGAGTAATGAGACTTGAAAGGAAACTTTTAAGATTTTAACGTAATTAAAGTTAGTAAATTAGACCTCTAAGGTTCAGTAACGAAGTCAATAAATTCTTGGTACACGCTTCATCATCGTCATCTTTGATTTTCCAGCACTGCACTGTGTACATGGTAAAAAGGTAATTTGGCGCTGAAAAAAATAATATTATAAATGTATATATATTATCTTTTTCGGCTCACCATCTTTCATCAATCTGATGCCATAAAAATATATAAATTGAATGAATTTGAATTTGACAAACTCACACACTCGTATAAGCCTTTAAAAGTATGTAGGTACAATACAAACACACAATAGGTATTGGATAATTGCTTTGTTGTTACCATAATTACAGTAGTATTCTTTTTTAAATCTTGTGTTAATTTTATGTTGTGAGATCTCGTGGCATTTCACTATTTTCATTTTAATGATCTAATTAACTAATCCGATACATTTGCCATTGTGAGGTCGTAAGCTTGTTATTATTTACGATTGTCTCGTACTTTTCCGATAATGGTAACATCACATGCCTTATGTTTGATTACAGTCAAACGGACATAACATATCTATCTGTAGTTTACAGTATTCGTGTGAAGCGCATTATAGTCGTAAATGTGGAGTTCTAGGTATATTTTCTGGACAAGGAAAATTGATGACTTGTAAGTCTTAATATTTTCTTTGTCGAGCTGTAAACGATATTATGTACAACAAGGAATCGAGTGTCCATGTAGATTATATTGATAGCTTGTTTTAATATCTGTAATTGGTTGAATGGGAGCGAGCGTGGACGCCGGCGACGCTGCTCCGGAGGCTCCTCGGCCTTTGTGTGCAGCCTGGATAATTACTCAGGGACTGAGGGGCGCTTCGCCTGTGCCTCCACTCAATTTATGCAGATACATTCAAATGTTCCTCATCGCAGCGAGAAGAAACGATAAAAATATCAATACATCGTAATATGCCCTGGACTTTGTTTTGCTACTCAAAGTTCTGTGTATCGCTGCAATGATCAATGACATATCGATCGTCTTTGCTTTTACATTAAATAATGTTCTAGTTGATTCGGAAAAAAATATAAGCTTATTATAAATCTCTGAAAGATAGAAAACTGCTTATTTTTGTTATCGACATGTTGACTGATTCTTAATTTGGTAACTATATTTTGATAATACTTACAGTCAAGACACGTTCCGATTTGAAAAAGAAAATGAAATCCCGCTGTAATAAATGATCAGCGTTTGCAAGACATTAGTCACAGGACTATTGCAATAAAACACCGTCAAATATCCCACATATCAACGTCAATACGTAATTTACGATTCTCACGTTTCTTTGTAACGTAACAACTGAAAGTTATCGTCATATCTGAGTTTGCCAACTCTCGCAAAGACAAATTGGAGTGGAGGCGGTGAATAAAGTTTTACGATATGCGTGGTTATCAGAAATGTGCGCCGAAGCTTCTCAGTTCTGCGTCTCACTTCTGTACACAGACAGAACCTAAGCTTATTTTAATTTTAAATTATAAATGAGACATGTTTGGATGCCTTTGTGGATTTTCTTTTTTAAGTTTGGATACTTTTACCGCTACGTTTTCTAAGAAATGCTACGGATAAAATATTGACTATTTCCAATATAGCTAATATTACATCTAACCTGCGTCATATTACATAAACAGATGAGTGGCGTTTTCTAGGTTCTTAAAGTTTATTATAAGTAGATCAAATCTATGATTTAGTTACAATTTTGATATTCTGCTAATATAATAAAAGTATTAGTGTTTTGAAGATTTGTATATTTACGTGTTTGGAGTTAGTACACTGCACTCTTCTATAGCCCCAGTGTTTATCTACGGCGTGGCTTACATCTCGCGCTTCCCCGTACACCTGTACGTATTAAATACCTCTCGTTGCTCCTTGTTATCTTTCCCCCTTACTGTAAATTACGATCTTTGTATGTGCGCCGTGTTTCAACTCTCACGTCGTGTGAAACTGTAACATTGTTTATCACGTCACACTATTATTAAAACTGCTAGAGTACCTTTGCCTCATTCTCTTTGTCTCTTACGTCTGTGTGTTTGTTACTTTTAAAAGACAACGACTGAACCGACAGCCCTATTGGCTCATTGGTAGCATATCTGTTTTAAGAGATGAAGAGCGTGGGTTCGATTCCCGCTCAGGACAAACATTTTATGTATAAACAAATATTTGTTCTGTGTCTGGGTGTTCTGTATGTACCTATTATAAGTATGCATTTTACAAAAGAAAATAATTATATGTATTCTATCAAATATCTGACTTCCATCACACAAGCTCTGCTTAGTTTGGGGTCTGATGGTGCTGTGTGTAATGTCCTACGATATATATTTGATCTGATAAGATTTGAACAAATTCGACATTGGCATAAAATAGTTTAATCAATTTTGTTCGGAGATAAAGTAAAATTGGTAATCCATGTCCAAATCTAGGTTACACAGGTAATATTATATAAGAATCAAATTCATATATGCGCAATGGTTATATGTAGAATGTAGATAGTTACTTTCCAAGAAAGATTTTTCCAATTTTATATCCATACGTGCAAAACACATTACCCCAAAAAATTATTCCAGATCCAGGTAGTATCACGTTAGCTACTCAATGATTTAAACTTGCTAAAAAGAATGACGGATATATTGGTACGGTATGTCGAGATATCGCCACTGTAAATCGATATACAAGAAAGTCTTTCAACATCAGCTTAGATCGGCTCCGAAGTTCAAAGCGTTGTTTGCAAAGTTGCAACGCGAAGTATCTTTAAAAATTCTTTTTATATGCGGCAACCTGGGAGAAGTTCCACTTTGTTTCGTCCGTCGTCGTACCGTATCTAAGTAAGAACTAGTCGAGCGGTCGGAAAGGTCCAGGGACGCTTTTAAAAGGTTCCATAATAAATGTCAAATGCGAGTGGTTCCACTTGAAGAATTTTGGATTTGGTTCAATAAAATCCGGTCCCTATTTTAAATTGGTCGCTTCTAAATTTATCAACGCAAAATAGAAAAGGAACTATTTCAGGTTAATGGTAGCGTATGGTAAAATTTGTTGTAATTATGATTTAATATAGATACAAAATAAAAAAATTAAAATTAAAAACTATTAAGAACATTATGAGTTCATATCCAACCATATCATTTACAGATGATTACTGAAGTTCCCCATACCACTCTTACGTTAGCCTAGTTACAAAAACAAATATTTCATGCGAGAAGCCAATTTTCAGGTAACGGATATACTTAACGTATGTCGGGCGGGTGATCCTTTGTCAGATATTCATCTTGACTGTACGTGAATTCTTATAAAACAAGCCGCTCTGGCACGACAGGAAAACGTCCATGGCTAGGGATGTGACAACACTACGAACCACCAAGATATCTATAGAATGAAAGCGGCAGGTAAAAAAGGCAGAATTTCAAAAACATGTTTAACAATTTGATTATTTATACGGGAATAAACTCAATATATATATTTGTAGTACATTTTAAGACCCCCGATTCTGTTATAAGTTATCTCCTTAAGATGTCCATAATGTTTGAATTCTATCGATAAAAATTTGTTTGATAAGCATTTTCGCTATTTGTTAAACATCTTGTCTAAATATCATTCTTTACACTTCTCGTGAGAATATTCTAATGAACTCGTTCTATGAATTAGTCTAATCCATAGGACGAGTACTATAGAAACATAACTGTAAGTATCAGTACTAACCGATTTCATGTTTTATCCAGAATGCGCATCATTTCTTTTTCTTTGGATGAAAAGTTACCAGAATCACTTAAAAGTATTTAATACTTTATGCAAAATTTGTGCATAATACCGTTTATATATCGATATTGTGAGAGACGTCCCTTCACTAACGCTCGGCGCAGCCCCCGCGCCGCGGCCACCCGCCCGCCACGAATGAAAACCAACTCGGCGAGCGCACAGATAAAACGTATGTTCATTTTATTTCCACATTTGTCAGCGTTCGTTTTGTGCCCACTAACATAAATTGGACGCGGAGGGAAACCTCGCAGGTGAATGTAAAATAGCTGGGTTTTCCCAAGATAATACCGACGAAATTTTACGACACCATTATGCGATTTATTGGTTGTGTCACAATCAAAAAGAATATTTCACAAAAATATTTTGATGGAACACTTATGACACGTGTAAAATTAGGCTGCCCACGCGTAATAAACTGTTTCAAATCTTTGAAGCGGAATAAATTTACTATTGTGACACTGATGTTAACTTTAACAAAATAATGCGTCGTCCTTTGTATTCTTTAGAAATACATTGTAAAAATTACTAATAAAACCTCTGTTAAAATATCAGTCTGAAGATCAGCACAAATAGACAATTCTTACAAAGATGCCATCTGTTTTGTTACTGGTATGCATGTGCTACGCTCGTAGCACAAAAGAGCTATACGCCCTTCACTTGCATGTCGTGCTACGAGAAGCTACGCTCTACAGATGTGCTACGGTCGTAGCTCGTAGACTTTTGCAGTTGTACTTTATTTAAGTAGTGTGTGTTAACGAAACTTATATACATATAAGATAAGGCATTTAACTCCATACATACTTATTCTCATACAGGCATTAAAATATTCTGCCTTATTCAAAGAACTAATCCGATAAAATTCTAACAATCCACTAGCTTTAATATACGGTCAATGCCTTTCGCCTGCCTGCGTTCAATATATAGTTCTAATGTGTATATCATTAATATTATCTGACTGGATCTACTCTCCTGTCCGCATTAGTTAATTAATAGGCTCACAATCAACGTACCAATTATTGAAAACCTCAATATCAGTATTGTCCATCAAATCTCTAAAAGCTCAAAGTGATGTATCTCAATATAATACAAATAATTATATTGATTCACACACACATAATCACGCACCACGCTTAGTTGCGTAGTAGTGAATTTAAATTAATGACGTCAATCAAATCGTCAGTTTTATAGATGACTTAAGAGCGGTCCTCTGTTTCATCTGCTATCGTACAAGAAGCATATTCTTTTCCGGTATAGAACGTAGTAAGTGATGTTACTCTCTGTCACTGTATGCCAGGAAAATATAAAAGAAAAAAACAGGTCTGATCTGCCATTTCTGAGCAGAAAAACGAAACTTTAAAACCAACGTTCACATTTCACGCTAATACCTATACAAGTATTAAGAGAATTAGGATTGTCAAAATTCAAGATAGAATAACGGCCGTGTGTTCCTACCGTCAGGAAGAACTAATGAATACCGATTGTTCTGTTTCAAAGACTGACGCAAGCTTTCAATTAAACTTGCCAATTAGCTGCAAGCCGCTCGGACACATGTACGATGTACATGCTACATGCGTAGAATGACTGCCTCGTTTTATTCGACGTGCCTCACAAAAACGTACTGTCTACAGTAGGGCTGTCATAAGTTCCCGTATACCGGCACATGTCTCAGTTTGAAGCGTTGTGTCGTAGGCGTCCCGGTCAGCAGGTCAATTTTTTCGATTTAGTAAATATAACATAACTTTGTTTATTTTTAACCGACTCAAAAAAGGAGAAGTTTCTCAATTCGACTGTATGTTTGTTTTTGTACGTATGTTTATTTATGAATCGATTTTGATGATTATTTATAATTCTATAATTTTTTTTAGTCTTGTATAAATTTTATCGAAATCGATTAAGTGGTTTTTAAAAAATCAACAAAAATCAAAAAATTGTATACATCGATAATATTTTTGTTCCCCCCGAAACCTCACTGTTTCATTGGAGCAGTGCGTTTAGTTGGCCTAAGGGTCATGGAGTCAGTTTTTTAAATTGTAAATTTATATATTGTTTAGTAGCGTGTAGTAAATTGGAAATTTCACGAGTAAGCTGCTTACTGGAAACCTTCACATTTCGCATTATATTAAAGCTAAAAACAATAAGGGCTTGTTAAAACAAACCAAATGAGCGCAATCTCGATAGATTTTATTGTAACATATGCAGAGTTTTACTATCCACATCTCGGCTCCACCATTGCATTTAAATAATTATAACCCAAAAATTAAACGTAAAGTTCCTTGCATAGAATCTGTATGGTCATGCTTCTTTCCCTACCCTATTTTCATTCTGAATGTATCGGTCGGATCTTTATCATATAAGGAAACCTTATCTAATATCTCGATTCATAATTTGCAACCGCCGCCATGCGTATTAATCCCCAATACGACGATCCCTTGAACGAATTTAGATTTATATTTCTTAGTTTAGTAAAGATCATCATCTCTCTGGTTTTGTAAGTAGTAAGCAGTGCATGATGACTGTAAGATTTTGTTGAATCATATGATAATACATTATTACAATTATTTAAATCACACGCTAGTGCATGCTTATACGTCATAACATGTGTGTACTCTGTTTTGAATAACTCTATAGAAAACTGTCGTCGCTTCCGCAGCGGTCACTCGATGATCAATAATTAGCTAATGAGAATTGCGCACATTTCTGTCCGACTTCATAAATATTTTCCTTATTGCCTGCTACCACGACCTGTCGATAAATTTATGGAAGGGCCGACGTCACCTGAAATTTTATGGTTTCTTTCTCGAGGCCTGCCTCCCTGTATTTATGACTTACCAACTAACCAGCCTCTGGGAGACCAGTGAATAATTAAAAACTCATGATTTCCTCTCAATTTAAAACCTTCGGTAACTATGGTTATGGTGTACTTATTTGGATAATTAAATTATTAGATGCTTGTCATGAAGGTCGGAACACAAAATTTATATTCGTTTGCTGTAGGTATCTCATTAGTTTAAGGTAATGAACAACAAACACAAGTTTTTGAACATAAAGGTAGGCTGTTACCGCACTTAGACCTTAGTTAGAGCAGGCCCGGCCCGGGTTGCAGAGCCGGGTTCGATTCGTGTCACATTATCGACACCTGTGCGCCGGCCACAGCGCTGGCTTGGGAAAAACTATAACCGTCCTGGGCCTGCAATCTCGGCGACGGCCTGTGTTCACCTAATAAATGCTTTCCATCGCCCGTTCACTATATAGCCGGCGAAAGTTCGCAAACCGTTATTGAAAATGCGAACCCGAATATTTTACTAACATTCATATTCGCTTATTACAACCGTGGGATATGGAAGAGATTTCATCCATGCCGCATTTTCGGAACTCAATTGTTCTACAAATGAGTAAACCCATGCAAAGCTGATCAGCTTTGTTTATGTGTGCGTTTGTAGTCATGTGTGACGTGTGTATTAGCATATTTGTAGTCGTGGAAAAATAACAATTACCTACTCTTTTACATTAAGTGAACAAATCTTGTCTAATTTTTAACAGATTCTAAATTTACGTTTGATCTAAATAATAAAATTATTATGTAGCTGTATTGTGATATACTCGAAAGCTGTTCAAGTAGATATATTTATTTTATTACCTGCATGATGTATTGCCAACCTCTGTTGGCTGCATATATCATATGATTAATGGTTAACTCTACTAGGGCTTATCAATATCCATAAAATGCAATTTCATTGAGATTTATGTTTGTGATAAATTGTCTGTCCAATTATTCAGAAATTTAGTAAGTTTCTGCTACTACAATATAGATCAATCAGCTTACTTTACTTTATTGTGCGATTTTAGTTTTTCAGTTCCGTCACCTTAGAAATAGATTCTGTTTTTTTTTGTATAGCAATGTTTAAGCCATAATACGAGTACATAAATTGATCATATTTGGTAGAGTTACAACACTAACTGAAAATAAACACCAAATGATAAACCGTATGCTTATCTCTAAAAACAATCTAGCTATCTTACTTACTATATAAACGCTCTTAAGTCATTACATCGTTTTAAGATGTTTAGTACAAATAAAATATTAAAACTGACAGGTTCTGCCGATGGTAAGAGATAACGACTACCTATGACCATTGTAGCGGTACACGGAGCTTTACTAGATATTGGCTATGTATATTGTATAAAGTATAAACTTAAAATTTTGGGAAATAAAATTATTATTAAAATCCTTGAATCATTAGCGTTTTTACAATATACGAGTATTTGGCCGCTCACAAGCTGATGTATAATGTAGTAAATGTTACTATTTTGCTTCGAACGTTTAGCGATATTAACAAAAATTTTAGACCTTACAATATTATTTGGACATTTATTAATACATTTTCTTATCCCTATTTTAAGAGAACTACCCTTAAATCTAATTATTGTCTGCTCTATTAGCTCATTTGGTTGTAGTTCTGCTTCGAGAGCTTAAGGGCGTGGGTTCGATTCCTACTCACGACTAACATAAGATAATATACATGATGAACGGATATTTGTTTTGACTTTGCGAATTCTGTAAAAAACGTATACGAATAATTAAGTATTCTCTATAGGTACCTGGTTCCCATATTACAAGCTTTGTTTAGTTTGGAGCTAGCTAACGCTGTGTAAAGTGACCGATTGACCGTATTTATTTGTTTTATTTATTAGTTTTACTAATAGACAGTTAATTCGTATTCATTGTTAGATTCTTTATTATTCTATGAACTGGTCTTATACATACACTAGCAACCCGACTTTGCACGTGATAACTTAAAACCGTATCAAAATCCATTACGTGGTTTAGTAAAAGTAAACGGAAAAAGAGACAAAAGCAACAACGACAACGGGTCTGTTATTACTATTTAAAGATAAAAATAGAGATGCTCACAGACGGACAGACAGTTGAATATGACGAAACTAAGAGAATTACTTGCTTAGCTACTGTACCATGAAAATATGATAATGTACGTGCAGAGGTATTTGAAGTCTCTAAAGAGGATCAACGTTCGCTCTTAGGTTGATTAATTCGCGTTATTCATGATCTACCAGTTCCTTACGGTTTTAGACGATAGATTAAAATCTGACAAAAATATTAATGAAACTTTTTATCACACTGCAATATTATATGCAACATATACTACGTTTTAAAATTGTTTTTTACGACTTTACTAGTTTGAGACTAGATTCAAATGTGATTAGCTAAAATATGTAACCTTATAACATTCTTCAAGATACATATGTATGTCTACGTTTTAAAATTGTTTTTTTCTTCGTTCTTTACGATTTCACAACTTACACAATAGATTAAAACGAGACAAAAAATAAATATTTTAATTGACGTTGAGTAAAGAGAAATAAATGATATTTAATTTAAAATGATATAGTGCCTGATGTGTAAATTGATATAAGATACACTAAGTTTTCAGGATTCTATTCGACAACTTCACAATAGCACGTATATGGATAGCTACTTTTTTATGTTCGGGTATAAAGTACGTGACTGAGCGGTAAGTTGCAGAAGCGAGCGCAGCGCTCAGCACTAAATCTCAGCGAGTACATTAACGTTTTCCGATATCTAAAGCGCAGTGCTCACAGAACTACCAGTCCAGTTGAATAACAAAGAACTGCGTGGCTTCGGTATCGAGCGCTAATGGACCGGAGGATTTATACAGTTCCCCAGAACGTTGTCGCAACTATGTATAACATCAATAGCATATATACTGTTTTGTAAGAGACGTCTTTGAGGTTTGGATGTATTCATCCCATGTATAAACTGGTGTAACGTGTAGCGCGTATAAACTAGAGTACGCATCCGTGCTAGTTTATCTTATTCTCATAAATAACCTGTCTAATCCACGCCGGGCCAGCACGTATGTGTGTATCAGTCTTAACAGGCAGTGCGCGAGCTTATTTCCGCACAATCAATCAAGGCGACTGATGAGCACACTCTGCTCGCACAAACTGTTCATTATTGAGCGTGTTGAGATTAATCCGAGCAGACGTTGAAACTAGCATTCAGTTATTACGCGAGTCACATGTGAAATTCTGGACGCTCAACAAACACCTTCATCTTGTGTCGAATTTGCATAAATTTGAAAGTCCACCGGACGTCCCTTGTTGGCAAATTTCCACACTGCAAGGGAAGCGGACGTGTATTTCGTTTTTAATTCTTGTTTTCAACTTCTCTTACCGGAATTATGTTATACGAAATGGATTGTTTTTGTTCTTGTTTCCAGCATAAAAACGATTGTAACGAGAATACATACTTTTGTACTATATAGGGTTATACAATACAGTTTGTGCGGTGTACTCAGCCAAAAGAAGGGCATTATACTCATCATTATTCCAAATCATAAATATTTTCGTCATTATCTCACAGTTACCTACAAAAGTCTACAACTCTAAATTTAGTAAATCGGTTGACATTTTACAGAGTAACAACTTAACTAACTGCTACTTCAATACCTACCTACATCCTTAATAACTATACGCACAAGTACGCGCACACACACGCCTAGTTTTTTTAAAGGTAATTTCTACTTAGCGTTGTTATTTTTTTTTTTGGGAATTATTTTTAATTTTTATAATATAAATCTATAGTTAACCTTCAGTTCAGTTTGGGAAAATGTTTTTATGTTTATGAAATAAAATTAACAACTTTTACTATGACATAACTCTAAAAATGTAAAAATAAGAGTGATTTTTTTTTATTGATCTGGCGTTACTTTTAAGCACAGCGTAGCGCTCGTGTGTAGCTCAATACAGTCGTTTCGCTTAGCAACGACAAACAATTTTGTCGGATATTGTAAATACCATTTGTATCTGAGCGATGTCATATGTCGCTTGACACGTTAAATTAAAGGTATTTGTTTAAAAAGTTTAACCATTTTATGACATTAGGCTTTGCCTGTATGAACTTATTATATACAATCTTATCTATTGCAATATATATGTGAGTTTCGGCAACTAATTCCTTTGGCATATGGATCGCTCTAATCTGCCGCTTTGATGAAAGTGAGCGGGCCGTCTGTGGCGAGTGGCGGGACCGCGCTCTGCTGCCGCGCTATATGGCCCGTGAATAATCCTACGCAATACTTCGTTTAATGGCTTGGAATTAAACAATTAGTTATTTTCTTTCTGCTTCGCCAATGATGGAGTCACATCGCTATGACAATAAACTTTTAACACGTAACGTCCCGTGAATACCTCGGTTTAACCATACACGACAATTAAGGGTTACGTTGCTCACATGCGTGACGTCCTTGTCCTGCACATAAATATAAGGGGCCTATCAAGCTCGCTGTTGTGTCCACGTCCATTATATTCTCTTAAAATTTTACGATACGTAACAGGTAGCTTATTAAAAAATCATATTGCAGCGACGCAACTCGGATACCGACCCACTCTTTTTTGCCGGAGGGTTGCTTTTATTAAGCGTATTAATCCTCCTGATAAGCCTTCTCTTTGTTCATCCACGATAATGGAATGTTTTGATGTTTTAATCAAGGTTAAAGATTTTTTTCAACTCTGTGCTTTGTTGCTATCCTGGCTAAAATTTTGGCTCTTCTGATGTATTGCCTTATCTTTATTACTTTATTTGTTTGAAATGTGGATCTTCTTATACACCGATATATTTTTTACCTTGCCTAACCATATTTTGTAATACATTTGAAGTGGAATGATGATATAATAATTAAAATTAACTTTTAGATTTAACAATTAAGTATAAAATTGTTTATTTTCTAATTGCAGTGTTAAACCGTAATCTATAGTCATCGGTCTTATTAGTTAAATAAATGTAGATATAGGTCGCGATGACGTCAATCAAGGCGAAAGAAAGGATTGCGGCGCGGGGGCGACTACTCGCACGATACTACGATGAATGAAGCGTCTACGCAATAGAGAACTAAAAAGTTTTAGAGAATAAAAGTCAAAGTATGACGAACACTTTAAAAAACAAACGATACGGTGTGTACGTAAATGCCTGTACAGTTTTGGACACTAAGAAATTCTTCTGATTTCCATGATTCAATAACTAATACTTGCATCCGTTAACTATAGAGTTGTGTAAATAAATTTGCAACATCAAACCAAACTATGCCCCGATTTTATTGTCGTCATTTTTAAGTGTATTTTTTCTTACTGATTGTTTGTCAATAAAGTTATTCTTATTTTTAATTACCTTCAACTACGGCAGCTATTTTAAAGACGTATTTACGTAACAACAATTATATAAATAGGTTCAACCGCTTACAAGCGTTTTTATGCGCTTACAAACGAATATCATTTAATTTTTGTTTTATTAAATTTGTTTGAAATAATGTGATGTTTATAGAAATATTTTAAAATGTTTTGTTTATTGTAGTTATGTTAGATGTTAGTTTAGCACATTATTACATCAAACTTTTTTTTATGAAGTACCAATCACATGAAGGAGCTTTAGAATTTGTTTTGCGGTTGCTAACACTCCATTTCATTTAATTAGCTGTACTTTTTCATTTTGTAATGTCATTAAGTGTTATTTTATTGTACTATAGACAGACTTTTTAACATAACTATACATTTAAGTAATTGAGGAGTTCATGGTTCGCTTATTTATAATTCTGTTGCCGATTGATATTTCTAATAACTGAGTACACATAAACATTGACACATTAAAACGCTTTTAAAAATGCATAGTAATATAGCAGCATCTCCAAAATAGTAAAAACTTACCCTATGTTTCTGTACGTGAGGTAATTTTATTACGAATTAACAGTCGTTGTATCGAGAACATTCTTCGTATGAATTTAGTCAATTGACGACAGATGAGATACTAAAAAGAACGGTTCGAAAGTAATCTAACAATTTGAAAAGCCATTTTAGCAAATCATCGCCAAGTAATACGGAGTAAGCAATAAAAATGGAAATGAAAAATTCGAGTCTGCAGGTTAATTCAAGCGGGTCGTGTTTTAGTTTACGCGCACTCAAACAGTATCGTGCTAAAATTTTATTACAGCATAAAACTTGTGATTGGACCTGCGCGTGTTATAGCTTCAAATTAAAATATCTTGGCGGCTAGTGCGAGAGTGGCGTTCTGGCTCTGCCGGGTGGTGCGGTACCTCTCGCCTGTACCTAACAATATTGCAGTCTAAATCTAATTTCTTGTTACGTCTAAACACTTATTTTTCCGATTCGCAGTGGCGTGTTCAGCTAGAACACCGCTATTTCCTTAGTAGCTATTTAAAACGCTTGTAACTAACCGCTTGCGCGGCTTCTTCATTTTACTAATTTCATTCTACAACAAAACGCGTAACCGCAAGAAAGAAAATCTGTCGGTTTTTAAACATTATTATTTCTTTGAGAAAATGTAAATGTTTTGCACAAAACCTGAGCTAAATTAGTTGTAACGGCTGAAAGGTGTAACGACATATAATTACGATAATCAGCAATCAAATTAATTAGTATCTGCTTCGCTTGTAATGCGATGATTGCTCAATGGCATGAATTACCAACTGTAATGGTCATCTATATGCCAATACGGTTAATATTTAATGCTGCTATTCTGTGCTAAATTACCCCGTGTCTGTGGTTGAGGTGTGCTGAATTACTGCCATTCGAATGGTGGCGGAGGCTACGATGTACCTCCGATTATGGTTTCACTTCTCACTCCTCCGCTCACTTCATGCGGAAGTCGTTACCTAGAGCTTCGTTCAAAGCGTGAAAATATAGCGAGGAATATTTCTGAGCTCTCTGGCAAATCATAATAGGTACTATCTACGTTGTAAACATTTCGTCGTGAATGAGATGTTCATTAGCTGTGATGTGATTCCGAGAGCCCCCAGCTTTTTGGAAATGAAAATTACTCATCTTAAGGCCCCTTGCAAATTAATTGCAGAATGACAGAGCACAACGGCCGGGTCTCTTAATGCACGCTCACAAAGCAAAACGGCTTGGGCGGCGCCGTGGCGGCACGCAGCGGTGGTGATTATGATAATGACGCGGTGGCCGCGCTTTTTGTGCCGCCACCGCTCGCCCTGTTACGGAACTCGACACCATTTTCTGATTTCGCTCGTGCGCTCGATGGCGCATCGCATCGCACCCGATCTCACCGTTTTTCGTTTGCAAACCACTCCGAGACTGTTATAAATTATGCAAGTCGCTATAATCCACGCCCTAAACGCCTTCTCCGCCGCCTCAATTATTCATTCGAGCGGTTTGATGTTTTAGAAAATTGTCGCGATACTCGAGACGGGCGATGCTTTATAATTCAGCAGCTGAAATGTCGTCGCAGCTGCCGTCGGATTCCGGTGTTGAGGCTTGTCTCTCGGATTAGTTTATGGAGACGGGGTCGATTGGAAACTCATTTAATTAAAACTTTTGAACAGTTGAGAGTGGAAAACGTTTTGTTCCAGGATTCGGAAGGGGACACGCCACTGCATGATGCCATCTCCAAGAAACGCGACGACATGCTGACTTTACTGCTCGAGCACGGCGCCGATATGACTCTCACCAACAACAACGGGTTTAACGCGCTCCACCACGCTGCGTTGCGCGGAAATCCAAGGTATGGGCTCTTACTGTAATTTATAACTTCTTTTTTACTAAAATACTAGTTTCAAAGGCGTTGTGCTCCCACAAAGCCTTGTACTAAACCTAAAGTCGCGTATTCTACTCTTAATTATGATTAAGTGTTATTATGGGATTTGACTAAAGCTAAAGTCACGACAATCCTATTGTCCTATGAATACATGTTAGTGGATTTGTAAGAAAATAGGAAATGTTAAGGCTGATTCATACAGGCGCGGCCTGCGATAGTAGTCATTTTTGTGGCCTCGAAATCTGCTACTACCGCAAGCAATGTTTGTGTGGGATAGGCTTAATTATGTATTGGTGCATCCGCGTCCGGCAAAATATATATATAATATGAGAGCTGATCTTAATGTTGCGATTTCAAGGCCACTCCTAGAGTAAAAATTGTCCGAAACGATGGGTACAATGGGCAACTTTCGGACTAGTAGCATCCAATATAAATAAGACACCTGATTACATTATTATACTAAAGGAAATGTTAATAGTACACAAGAGTGTAGATAATATTCCAGGCCCACTTATCTACACGAAAGCATTACGTCGTAGACTTTGTCTGAAATAAACATAACGTCCCCGGTTGGTCGACATTATCCCTAGGAAAATGGGTAGTTATGAGCGAGGCTGCCTTACAATAAACTACTTACACGTCTAATATTGCTGTCCAGGAGCATGTGCGGTCGCTCCGTGTGATGTCTTTATTATATAATTCGTAGAGAGCATGCTGCTTGAAATATCACAGGTAATAAATATTTTAGACCTATTTTCGAAGTGTAGCGAAACATATAAAAGTAATGTACGCAATACTCTTTTGAGCTGTTAGCAGGATTTTAATAAAATTCCACAAAAAGCTATCTGCTTACATGTCAAGGCTATTTGACAGCCTTTTTTGTAAGTATTTATAAGTAACTACTTACTGTTACAAGAGTACATTAATATCTTTATCATCAAGGCAAGTGAGTTTTTTATATATTAAACAGTATGTATACTGGCTTCATAGTGTTAAAGTAACATACATGGCATATATGTATTTGCGTACATGGTAGATACTACTACAAAATTTCACAACTATAGGTACGTACCTACTCGTAAATATAAATCGTAGGCCGAGAACAGAATAGGCACCGAAAAAGATTGGTCAAATAAAAACGTCTTTGAAAGAGAAAAGTTGGGTAATGTATTATGGATCGGTAAGAGTTAGAATAATGAATCTCCGACGGCGAATCGTGCGTGAAGCGGTTTATTTGTGGAGGGTCCGAGAAGGCGCCGGCCGCGGCCGCGAGCTGCTGAGAAGCTGCCGCCTACATTTATTCAAGTCACGTGAACCGTCCCAGGGAAATAATACGAAATGTGCCTACGTGACCAGTTCATTATGCGGCAGCGCAGAGCGACCTACTCGCGGCCACCTCTACTTTTCCCTTCGTGAGCCCTTCCTTTGGCCGCATTACAAACATCTGAACGTGTGACGACGCGGGAACCGGCTCGACAAATCTTTACATAAATCTCGGCTCGTGAGTCATGAGTGACCCTCGCTGCCGAGGTAGAAGGCCACTTAAAAGCCGACAAATCTTTATGTTACCAACAGCTTTTCTTTACAGAGTATATATTTGAAAATAGTATATGTATTTTTGCCACGTTTATACTAGTTTCCCTCTGCCTTTTATATCCGAAAGCCGACCACTAACATAGTCAAGAGAACCATGAAATTTCATTTAAGTAGCAGTCGCGGGTTTTGTGTTACTGCGTAAACACAACTTTGGTCCGGAAACTTTAAGGAATGAGTTTTTAAGATTGTTGTTTAACGGTAGGTAATCGAATAGAAGATTGTCGTAAAACGTTCCCGATTTTATCGCGGAATGAGAAGTCGCTCGCGACTTTTCCCATTCGACAAAAACGTTCGTTTCCCCCTGGAGATGTAAAATCGTTTTATTTTATTACTTCCGCCAGTATATCGTTATATCAGGAGCCAGCCATCCTCGTCGATTTGAAAACTTTTTAATAAAATCGAAACTGATTTAAATTCGATGATTTCCATTTTATTAGTAAATATTCAACGTATAAAGTTCGATTTATGAAATAAATTTTCAAATTTATATAAGCCGTCCCCATATATATGGTAAACGACCCCACTTCAAGGGATGAAATTAATCAACGTAAGTCTGCCTTCACTGTCCGTTAGATCTAGCCTGACATTCAACAAATTGGAGGAGTGTGATACGATTCGGCTGTTATCAAAATTTAATTAGGCGATTGCGATTCACAAGACTCCTCTGAAGGAAACTTCACTAATGAAATTAAACACGAGATGTCGGGAAGTGGAGGCGGGAGGTCGCGTCGCGGCGCGCAGTCTGCGATGCCGCGTCAGTGCGGCTGCGGCGCGCAGTGTCATTACGTCTGATTAGAAACTGTTATCATTCGAGCTTATCGTAACAACCCCCTTAACGAGCCCTTGTAAAACTTCCATAGCGATTTCGTGATACGTTACCGAAACTCTATAAGCTACCAGTATCGTTCCCGTAAATTATAATTTTATTAACACTTCCATGGACAATTTTAGAATACGTATGCTCTTTTGTTCAAATATTAATATGACGAACTCTTTTGTTCGTTCACTAATTTATGGGGTTGTGTTATTTCGAATGGCTTTTGTTCTGTGAATCATAAATCAAAAACGATTATTGTAATGTTTCCATTCCTGCTTACTTTTATGTCACAATAGAGCTGTATATATGGTGTATCTTAGAAGTGTAGTAACACTTAAGGTTGATGATGATCTATATCTTTCTTTATATGTATATTTCTTTGTATATGTAACTAACACTTTCTGTTAAAAAACAAAAACTATAAAAGAAGAAACTGATAGGCTGATTCACAGAATGATCGATCTACGCATTGCTGAAACAGCTGGGTAGCTGGGCAGCTAGAAGCATGAAGTTTTGCACAAATGTTCCTTAGGTGACGTAGGTGTGCACTAAGAACGGATTTTTTTAAATTCCATCCCGAAAGTTGCAAAATGGGGGTTGAACGTATCCTTGAAATTTGGTAAAGATGCGTCTCATGGAACTTTTAGAAAATAACTTTGTATAGTAAAAAGCGCAAGTTTCATGACTATTGCTTAATTGTTACTTATACACGTTTCATTGCTCTCTTAACCTAATTCTAAAGTTAACGTAAGTCGTGGGCGTATGCTGGTCTCCATATAAATAAAAAAAATGAATATGAGCCGACCCTGAAGTCGAAAACAAAATTCAGCTATTCCATAGAAAACTTACTTGACTGCCCTGCTACCTCCTTCGGTAGTAGCAATGCTCCATGAGCTGTGTAGGTCGTGGGTTCGATTCTAACCCGGGGAAAACGTTTGTCTGACATACGCAGATGTTTTATTTTGTATAATATGGGTGTTTTAAATGCATGTAATGTATTATAATAATAATAATTTACAAAAAAAAGTATAATTTTAATCATTTATGCATTATATCAGTTATCCTGTTCCCATATAAGCTTTCCTTAGTTTTAGACCAGATATTACTGTGTAAAAAACAAAATAACTCTTAGTATAGGACCTAGCATGAAATCTAGAAAAAACCATATTTTTCTATCGAAAAATTATCAACCATACAACTGTTTTATTTTTTGCGATTACAGGGTTGGCTGGTTTTTTGGTAGGTTGGTTAGATTGCCCATAGTCCCATAGTAATAGTTGCTCATAATAAAATCACTACAATGGTTCGCTTCGGCTTTGTGCTGCAGATTTACGTAACCCTATAAATAAATAAAAATTCTTGTAATCGAATCAATCGTGAAAATCGTTAGTTGCTAATTGACAATAAAATTTCGCACGAAGTCGTGGGGCAAAAATATACATATATACTAACGCCGATGGGTGTCAGCAGAATCTGATACATTCGTTTAACTCTTCACAGGTTTTACGGTTCATCATCAACATTTTATTCTATAATTTGTATGAATCGTAAGTTATACGCCCTTCCATCGAGACTTTATAATGAAAGCCAGCAATCAGCGCCCGAACAGCTGGTGGGTTTGTCGCAGCACGCTTCGATAAGCGCATTCGCGGCCGCATTAATCGTGAGCTTAAATATTTTAACGCGTCGTAACATTGATTTATTCGGAGCGTAATCTCAGCTCGCGGCTTGTTTGTTCTTCGGCTCGAGACGTATAGGTAAGATTAGGCGCTGCGCCCTCAATCCGCCCGAACTCCCGGACTCTTTCCTTTACCGACACTTGCCGATATTAATTGCCCTATTTTATCATTGCTGAATAATGATCCGCTTCGTTTTATTCGGCAGTCAATGTTTGCGCTACTGAGCTATGGAGCTATTTAGACACCGGACTGTGTTGGCTGATACCTGGACTGAATACGGTACTAGCCGAGTATTCGTAGAAGATTTATATGGTCGTTGTGCAGCGTTAATTGCAGGGGATGGAGCTATGTGCGATGGTATCGCGCCGCACGAACTGGAAATGCAACGGTACGTCACCGTGTACTGCTTCTCCAAGCACAGACACGAGAACAATGTGTGCACTGCAAACACACGAAACGCGAACGCTTCAACACCCCATTTCATACATCAACATATCTGTTTGCGCGCAGTAAACGGATAAATAAAATGTGGGGCAGTTTCGTGAAAAATATAATGCGTTGATATAAAAATGCGCTATGTTCAACAGCAGATAGCGAAAGGGCGCGTCTGACGAACGGCCGGGTTGAACTGAATCGAAACATCGACGGACTGGCGTTGAATACCTATTGGCACAGATATCGATGACGCCCGTCAAACGAGTGGCCGGCAGCGGAGCACATTTCAGTATGACAGATTTATGAGAACCGACTGCCGGTTATAGAGAAACTGGGAGGCTTATAACTAGGAGGGTTTGTGGAGAAGGGTCGGGCGGTCGTGGGAGGCTCTGTTATTGTGCGACGTTTGATTTACGCACGTACCGCTATCACCCTTTTGTTAGGTTGAATACGGACTGCTGTGCCGGTTCCGCTGGCTCGGTGCAGCTGTAGTGCCGTATCTACGCCCGCAACAGTTTTTATGACCCTGGTGTGTCGTTATTGTTCGGCTACAAACATGAATGGGCTGTTTCCTGAACGGTAACTAATAATTTTAACGCATTCGCATGTAACCATAAATTATATCAGTTATAAAATCAACAACGCTCAGCAATATTATCGATATTTCGTATGTATAATTGTATATCAATATTATGAAATTGACGGGTGGAATTAAGAACCTTCCTCTTTTTGAAGTCGGTTAAAAATAGTAGAAAATATTCGTGCCACAAACCTAACTATTCGAAAACACACAGCGCACCGCAGATTCACACGCTGTTCTAAAGGGACCATTAATTTTTCGAATTATAAAAAAGCCTATCTTACTCACCGATTCTTAAATTAGAAATCTTGGCAATGAAAGTATCCATTGCTACGTAAATAAAGATACACAAACGGACGTTTTAGCGTTCATAATACTAGTAGTGATCTCATATATACAAACAGACAGGTGTGCTGTAGAGGCGTGGTTTTCACGCTAGGAGAGCGTCGCACCGCGGCGCGCGTTGAGTGGTAGTCGGCACCGCTAGAGACTCTGAGACTCTATTTTTCAATCATACGCCTAAGTTTACGCATACAAATATATCTGCCTGTTGTACAAAAATCATGCATCATGCAAAAGTTTGCGAAAATCATACGAACGATTCAAAAATAAAGTCCCGCATCGGGCGCGACGCTGGTGGTTGGCTCGTCGTTACCCGCAATTAGCGGGTCTACACACGCGGATAATCCGCGCCCGCCCCGACGATTGCACTTCGGATTCACCGAATAAATTCATTTGTACGCAAATTGTATCGGCGCTTGCAATTAAAACTTTGTTGGCGCTTCGAGCTAAGATAAATAACACTAATACATTCTGCTTATTGCGGGGAACTTGCCGGATACGGAGGATATATTAATGTTGTTCCTAATTTGTTTGGGCGGATTAACCTCGTTGCCCTTTCAACTTATACACAACAATAGTCCCTTTGTCCCTGAATAACCGTTTAAACTTCTCGGTTTAGTGAAAGCATGGAAAAATACCATAATTTCAAAAATTATAATGAAAATGGAGTTTATTAATGGATACTTCATTTTACATTTTGTCATAGTAAATTTGAAAATAGAATTTTTATTTGTGTTTGATTTGGTGTGTTTATATCTTATTATATATCTTTAATACTTTAACCTGCACGAATATCCAATAACGGTAACTGAGCTATGGTCTTATAATAAACTAGATTTATAAATGCATCCAAATATGTAACAATTTCTTTATGTACAATTTATTATTATCTAACATCTTTCACAGTCCACAATCAAAAACTCGTGTTGGTCTGAAGTGTAATAAGTTTCATGTCCAATCTGGCAAATTTATTACCTCCACTGGTAGCATCGTAATTACATTATACATACCCAAACAGAAATAGCAACAAGATAGACAAAGAGACGCTCAGATAGTTTGGACATGTAGAGGGGATTGGTGAAAGGAGATTGACGATTTATTACACGAGTGTGAGTGGATAAGTCGGTAAGATTTGACGTAGGCGAAAGTATCATAATCAAATTGAAGACGTTTTAAGGTCAGGTCAATAGTAGCCTAACTGAAGAGTATGTACGGAAATGCCAAAGAAAATAAAAGAAGCGAGAGATATTACTATGATCGTAGCTAGCGGAAATATATAGTAAGCAGAGACTCCTAAACAAATACATAAATGGAAACTGACGTAGTTTTGACACATATTTGTTTTACCTATGCGGGATTACTGACCTTTAATTATATCGGAAACTCCGACTATAGTTTCGGCCATATTCGGTGGCCTTCATCATGGAGACAAAGCTGAGTACAACGCGCGCGCGGCCTCATCTTGCCTTTGGTTTCGTCTTTGTAAACGTTAGTAATCCCGCATAAGTAAACCAAAAATACATATGATTTTCCTATATTATTTATTCAAGTGGGATAATAAATAACGTGGTCATAGCTCACGTGAAGTTTGTTTAGTGCAGCAGGTTTTGCCGCGCGTCTCGTCTTTTTGTGCCCGCCATTGTTCCATTCGCTAATGTTGTTAGTGCACTTTTTCAGCGACTACGCTAATTTAAATACCTCGCCTTCCTTTTGTGAAGAGACTCGTCTTCCGTTTTCCGCGAGTCCCTTTGCGTTAGATACGTCCGCGTTGGGAGACTGCATTTAAATGAGACAGTTAATCACTAGAGTTGGCCTCCCGTTCCTTAGAGCCGTTTGTTCTCTTCATTCATTACATGTTCAACTGTAGATTTATTCGTACACCAGAATTTCTCGCTATTGCCTCGTCTGAAAACACGTCGTGTATTTTTCTTCAAACGGTCATTATACTCATAATTATGAGCCTCTTTTACTACGGACGGAGTAAAGGAAGACGTCGAGCCATGACTCAGGAAACGTGAAAAAAAATCAGCAAATATTTTTTCGCGATTTTAGAGTTATGTCCATTGTCCATAGTAAAAATTCTTCGTGATGTATTTTTCTTTTCGGCTTAATATACACCAAGCTTATAACCCGATATGGGTATTGTAATCAAAAAGTACTCCGAGTTAGTAACGGCGCATTGACGTCTGGTCTAAAGTAAGAATAGATGGCTCGTTCTTTGTAGTTGCGCGTGGCGGTAGGCGACGACGACACTCGCTCGGAATTGTGTAAATATGAGTAGGGTAATAAACTCCCAGCGAGTGACGTGCTCGAATTTGCCTGTTATAGTTCTGTACGTGCGTCTCCCTTCTGTAGAGGAAGCGTCGCCCGCTGCGCCCTCGCCTCACATAACAAACTTTCCTATCCTTTGAGACGTTTGTTATTTTGTTTAGAAACTTTCATGTGCTAAAAGTTGGTTCTTCATTTTGGATAGTTGTGATTGAGTCTGTTTGTCATAAAAGTTGTCCAAATCGGTAAGTAAGTATACGTTTTATTGCTAAATAAAATCATTGCTATTGATTCATGCCGTATTTGAAAAATTAAGTTTTGTAATTTTTTCTTTATCAATTTTGCAACTTCTTTAATGGTCTAGTTTCTAAGTTTAATATAATACAGCTTTTACCTCCGCAGTCTTTGTCGCACATATTAATTTCCTATCGTAAGTCTCGGGATCAGAGGCGTCGGCGCGGCTCCGAACGTAGCCTATGATATATTGCCCGGTAATGAAATATTCGCGGTGAGAGTCAACCGGTAACACGTAACCAATACTTTCATATCAAACCAGGTAAACTAGGCTAGGAAAGCTTTAATGACGCAGGATTTACCGCGACTTATTAATAAAATTTAAATACGGTGCAGATTTAAACGTATAATTTGTATGATTTTTCATAGAGCTGAACGGAAAGGGAACCTCACAAACAATTAAAAAAGTAAACACTTTCCTGCCATTGTGTGCGTGATCGTAGTATGTAGTGTCAACGTTAACATAACTAAATACCTATAACTGTACAAACCATGTTAACTATAGCATCACAGATTGTATTTTGGTGTGTTAGGTACACTTTTTGGTATGTATATACTTAAAAGAATTTAAAATCATCATAAACTATAGTTTAAAACATGCGACACAGTTTAATACTAGGTTTTCGCTTCCATCCGCTGCCAGCTGCGTTTGCCGATTGCGATCTCCACTATAGTACATTCCTACTATAACATTTATAACATTTATCGGTTTTGCGAGAGACATGACCGGCCCACTGCCATTTCAGCTTGTTAATGCTATAACTATAACTTTGGTTCTCTAGCAAATGGCTTCGTTTCAGATTCGATCCCTTATAATAACTTCAAGCTTGTTATTTCTGCTGTCTGTGCTACTTTGAACTTATGGATTGCGCTGCGTGCGCTGTAATACCCGAGTCCATAGCAAGCACAATGCACTATTTAAAAATATTAAGATGCACGATAGCTGGCGGAAAGACGGAAATTTCCTATCGCAATTCCCCCCATTTCAATTGGAGTTATCGGTGGATCAACATCAATTAACAAACCAGCCAAGAGATTTCTTTTGAAAAACAGTATAAAATGTAAATGTATGTATGTACATTGTATGTACTAGCATCGCAATTAGTGTCGCAGTATTCAGCACATCTCCGGCGACAGCTAAGCATATATGAGGCAATAACGTACTCTTTCAAATGTATGTGATAAGCCTCACTTCGGGCGGGACAGTATCGTGGCGAGAACGTAATATCAGTATAATTGAACTGCCACACCACGCTATCGCCTAGCCTACGCGAGCGGTGTGCTCGTACCATTAAACTGAAATTCAAAATACATTCATTATGCTTGCCTCGACAAACTTGTCTCGAAACAGTTTCACCATTGTCGTGTAAATGTAAGCTCAAACTTTGTGCTGTAGATAACGCTATCCGAGCTTATCATAGCCCAAATAAATCATCATCAGTAACGAATGGCACCTTCCAGCCAGTCACGCGTGCACCATAACTTTGTTGTAACGTTATTACGTTAGACGCGAAAACAGTAACTGAACGACGTGACCGCAATGGCAACAATCAATTGGATTTTGTTTTATTACTCGCGATATACTAATAGTTTTCTTGTAGCGGCACTCTGATTTGTTCTACGATATTATTTTTCGATCTGTGATTCAGTCTGTTCATTACTAACAGTCATTGGAGCATTTTATGTACCCAACAGTTTTCCAGCATTTCCACAATTTCGGAAAACTGTAATATATACGTATATACAGTGTTATTCCTCAATCAGTTCTGTTATTCAGTAGAAAAAAGTAACAGAGGTACTCTCTTTTATGCACACAATAAAATGTGTGATTTATAAGACAGACCTGCAATCATAAAATAAAGATTTATGTACCTATTCTTACAGTGCATTGGCGCGACAGATGAATAATTGTCCCAGGGAGTGCGTCACAGTTTCTCGGCACGCCACCAAGTCATACAGCTCTAGGATTAATCGCTTGCGTCCTTACCTCAGCGTTCCTTTATATAATCCGTGTAATAAGGGCGGGGATACAAAGAGGTTCACAAAAGCTCTTGGCATGCAGAGCGAAGCATGACTCGGGCGTTATTTTACCATCAGTCAAGATGACAGTTGTATTTTTCGCGGCCAGCGGCCGACGCTCAGGCGCCTCCGCATCGTTTATCATCTTCTTCACCATCGTGTCCAAGCCCTTAGTTATTTATGAATGCTGAGATAGCGAGATGAACGATACTTCATTCACTTT
Organism: Biston betularia; assembly: GCA_905404145.2. Taxonomy (NCBI): domain Eukaryota; kingdom Metazoa; phylum Arthropoda; class Insecta; order Lepidoptera; family Geometridae; genus Biston; species Biston betularia. The sequence continues at coordinate 6,257,599 of FR989863.1, forward strand.
GAGAGCTTATTTTGAAATTGGAAACAAGTTATTTTTTGTAAAATATTTTTTCAGTTTTAAATACGTTTTATATCTTAGGAGTACACATTTATTAAACCGTTTTGTAGTGGGTGGTATCGATTCAGGAGATCTGAGAGAATGGTAAATTGTTGTTGTTGTCGAGATTTATTGCCGTGTCGGTGTCGCGCGGCGGCTGCTCTGGCAGGTTGGCAGCAATGCAGCCGGAAGACGCGCTGCGGCGTCAGCAGTACGTGCGCCGTGCCGCGCCGCTCTCGACTCGCTCCACGTTTATTATCGAGTGATTGCCTTCCCGCGTGATCCGAATTGCCAACTATCTTTTTGAACGGATACGAAATTCTCCCCGAGATTAGTCGCCTTTATTTTTATTTTACGGTACGTCTCGTGATTGCGAGCCAAGAGATACGTAATTCGGCTACGAATATCCGTTTTCCAGGTAGCTATCGTTGTGAAATTAGAGTCGTTTCAATTTATTTCTTGTTATCTGTAAAAGCATTTCGATTTATGCTACCGCCGCTATTTATCTTCGAAGGTTTTTAGGGGAGCGTAACAGCAGAGAGCGCTTACTATTATCTGTCAGTAGAAAATGATGATGTACGTTCCGCGGCAGAGGGTTTTCAGACGAGAATTTGTACGCTAGAATATGTAAGGCTTACCTCGTGTCGCATGCAGAGTTCTCGTCGACACTTTGACAGTTAGTAGGGGCAAGTCTGAAATATCGGCGTGCGCGGCTTAATCGCTCAGCGTACGATATTGGCGTTACATCATGTTGTCAGCGGAGAGAAAAATTGCCGCGTTCCATCCCCCGCCCGCGCGAGCACGCCTCACCCGCGCGCCCGCCGATGTCGACAGCGCGTTTATATTACTCGGGGATTTATTGTAGTTTTACGAACGCATATTTGTTTGTGTTCATGGATATAAATAGGTACTAACATCCTAAGGGATATTTATCAATATTAAACAGGAAACTTTTATTACCTCTTATGCTAATTATAATTATTACTAGACTCGCTCGGGCACTAACTTTTTGGAACTGTTAAAAGTTTTTTTTTAATACGGTTAAGTCCGCGTTTAACAAGCAACTCGCCTGATGGTAAGCTATGGCGTAGTCGAAAATGAAACTCGCAGACTTGAAGATACCTATTCTCTCTGACTTTGAAAAGATCTAGATTAGTATATTTCTCAGAAAACAAAGAAGCCGGCAGCTTTTTCCATTTCTTGGCGGTACGGATGAGAAACGTAGAGTAGGTACGTACCTTTATTATATATATTATTACCCTTTGGTAATACCATTATGTATGGGTAAGCCATCTTTCTACTTCTTCTTTCTACTTACCATTATGTATGGGTAAGCCATCTTTCTACTTCTTCTTTCTACTGACTGTTAAACGTTGTAAATCGTGTCATAATTTGCAATGTAAAAGAATTCAAACCTTCGCAGTATTTGACAAGTTTCAATTTCGCGTGCAAGCAGGTGAAAGTCGTGAAAATAGGTAAATTTGTATACCTGAAGTCGACTTTTGTTCAAGAGTGATCCCTCAGCAGCATTCTAAATTTCGTTTCAATTCAATTCAGCATATATATAACCAACAAACACACATTTACGCACACAAAATTTCACATTTATAATAGTAATAATATGATTACTAATTTTCATAGGCAAATGAGTTCCTATCAAAAAATCAACAAGTCGAAACACATTTCATGTTCACAATGTAGCAAATTTTGGTTTAGATGAATTTGAAGAGCTAACGTAATGAGCATTGTCGTCAGCGCCTGGCTGACTCCCTGTTTCCAATTACACAGTTCGTTACTTTTGGAAAGAAAGAAAATGAGAGAAAAATACTGACGCTATGGGTCGCCACAAGGGCACAAGCTACTAATTTTCGAAAAATTTAAAGTGATGCTTTACTTAATGTCAATTTAGGCTTGTTTGTAGTACCCGTGATAATTGTTCCATTATTATCCTAGTAAGTCTACTATAATCCAATGCACAGGGGCCTTGACCTTAATTATTGATCACGAGCAGCGCCCCGCGGTGTTACCCGCTACATGTTTTCGGGATAAAAGTAGCCTATGTGTTAATCCAGGGTCTCGGCTACCTCCATACCAAATTTCATCCAAATCCATTCAGTAGTTTTTGCGCGAAAGAGTAACAAACATCCATCCATTCATCCTGATCATTAAGCGTCACACTCAGCCCAATACTCGACTTTTCGTTTGTAATGACTACTAAATGACGTAGGTATATTGTACCTTCATTGAGTATATGTTAAGTTCTTTAAAAAAAGTTCTGGTATACATGTGAAGTCTTTTAACCCGCACTTAGCCAGTGTGGTGAGCTATGTGCTTACTCTTCTCCTAACGAGAAGAGGCGCTCGCCCAGCAGTGGGACAATTTATAAAAAAAAGATTTGAACTGATTCGGTAGACTGCTATAAACATAAAAAATCCCTTTTTTGCGTAGTCGGATTATACATAAGTTGTAACGACGATGACGTCCATTGATTCATAATAGCTGGGTTGCGATTAATGTAGTCGCGCACTGTCAGAGTCTATTCAATAACAGGTGCGCACCTGAATTTACGAGTTCCGCAAATTCATTGTTATTCTCAACCGACGAATCAAGCTCTTCAATACATCTATCGTGATAATTTAATTAAACGCATCTCTCATGATGAAACTGCGATTAAAGTAAACAGTTTTACTAGAATTCAGTCTGTATTCCTTATGTATTAGTAGTAATAAAGTGGTTATTTTTATTATAATACTAGCTTACGCCCGCGACTTCGTCTGCGTTAACTTTAGAATTAGTTTCAGCGAGAATTGAAACATTTGTAAGTAACAAATAAGCAATAGTCATGAAACTTGCGCTATTTTATCATTAGTTTAAAATAAAGGATACCTTTTATCTGAGAATAATGTTCCAAAAGACGCATTTACACAAAAAAAAAATGAATACGTCCAGTTGTTCGTTTATTTATAATCCCACAGGAACCTAAATTTTTTCTGATATAAAAAGTATCCTATTGTCTAAATCTTGGTAATTTACTATATGTGTGCCAGATTTCATCCAAATCCGTTTAGCTGTTTTTGCGTGATTGAGCCGTGTACAACGGGGAGTGTGGGTAATTGTACCAGTAGATTGTCGTGGTCGAACGCTCGGCATGGTCCACGTGGCACAAGATTGCGGAGACGATGTTTGCTCTTTGGCAGAGGCCGAAGCGTGCGCTCGGTTCAGCGAGCCGAGCGAGCCTCGTCCTCTCGGGTCCGTATCTCCGCCCAAATTGAAATATCCCGCTTTGCCGGCCGCCGGCGGCCGAGCCTTCGATGCTCTCCACTACGGTCACCAAACACAAGCCGGCGCCGGCGGAGGCCACCATATTCTACCTACAAATTAACTTACACTATTTATCAAGACAATAACATGAAAATGCAATTTTTACCGGACCACGGCGAAGCAAAAATGAGGATTATGATTTTGACCAGTATGTATATGTTCATCTGTTCCCTCATAATTTTTAAAGTAGGTACTTATCATAATTTGATATATGAAGTATCGTTGGAAGCATCTTGATGACCTTTCATGTAAAAAAACACTTTTTTAATGATGCCGTGTTGGGTAACAAATGAAAGAGGTGTTTGATGAAGAGAAAGAGGTTAATTAGTTAATTCCAAAAATATAAATATTGTTGAGTTTTGCTCGCGACTTTGCTTACATGCACCCAATAATTGGGAATCATTTATAAAATTCCGTCTTAGATGTGAGCCAAACATATTTTCTCTCCAAAATCTAAATGTAAAGCGCCCTGCAAATACTTTATCACGAAATAATAACTCCAAAATAACTTAAACACTTAGGTGTTTAAGTTATTTTGGAGTTAAACAATACTTTCTAACAATAGTAAGCGATCATAAGCCTTAAGGTTATCCTTTGAACATTACTATGAATATGTAATAAATACACTAAAATATACGAGTATTACGTATACAGCTGTTTGCTTAATAGACTACAAATATTGAATAGTTTGTACCTACATAACAATTTCAGATCAGAATATTTTCTTGTTTCATATTTTGAAGAGATGATTTTTGATATTTCAGTAGTCCGGTTTTAGTTTTTGAACCTACTTTTTATACTTACTTTTTATTACTTTTTATTTAACTTTTTATGATACCTAGAATTGTTATTTTTGCTTTATATTGGTATATACACTCGGTGATAATGAAGCATTATAATGATAAAAGAATGATTCAGATTGGTCCAGTAGTTTCGGAGCTTTAGTTTTAGTTTCCTTTTCAATGCAAACAAACACTAAGAAACAAATTTTTCCTCTTTTCAATTAGTAAAGATTATCCACACATTAAACCTAAACAACTGTTCTAGAGTAAACATTATAAACTAAAAATACAATTATAACAGTACACAACTAATTCATGGGAACATGGCCACTGACGATGATACGACGATAGGTACATACATGTATTGTATGCATGGTAGTTTTAGATTTGGCCAAAGGGTCATAAATGTGGCCATATTTCGCTAAAAATTATATATTGGAATGGTTTTGGAACGATTCAATTTCCTCGCGCAGACAGCTGAATTTACGTGCACAGATTTACATGCCAGCGGAATTATTTGTAAGTGGCACCTCCGACGATTCATCTATATTTTATTATTTGAAGCGAGCATATTTTAAGAATGCCTTTATTAGAATTAAGTTAGCGACGTCTTATTTTTATAGGTAGCAAACCTAAAACAATAATAAATAATCAATAAACAGTAGATATTATAAAACAATGACGTTTGTATGTTTTTCCGCTTACTTTTTCTAAACTACGCAAGGATTGTGCGCATATATATATTTTAAAGGCATGATTAACGCAATACGTCCTATTTAAACTTTTGTTATGATTTTTCTATATTTTATAGTAGAATAATTCAATGTTGTGAAAGTTGCAAACTAATGGCAACCGTGCAAAGCCGGGACGATTCGCTAGTTATTTATAATTTCTGTTTTACGGAGCACACTGGTGTATCATTACATGAAACGGTTTTTAATCGACACATGCAAGATGTAAACCACAGAAAACTACTACATACAACCGACAATGTTCACGATAATATAAGGACAGTTAAGATTGTCCATATATCTGGCACAGTTTGAGAAAGTTTATTTAATATTCATATAAACAATAGGCATCTAAAAGTAGTTATGAAGTTTATTCTGCCTTCACTAATCACTTAATACCGCTAAAGATAAACACATATTTAAGAATTTTGCATAGTTTTGTTTTTTAGTTTCAGTTAATTTTCTCGTTGGAGGAAACGAATACATTTATATCAGATAAAAGAAATAAGCAAAATCCTTCCCCAAAAAGGGTCACAATTTGAGAAAAACGAATGTGTGCCAAAAATAAACAACAATAAGAGAGATGTATTTGAAGCGTGCACACATTGTTTAAATCGATAACCTTTGTAGAGGTGGTTGCCTTACGGAGCCCCTTTGCAGGTAATCCTGCCCACTTGGAGTTATTGCCGGCGAGGGAAGGAAAGATTACCTCGGCGGGAGATAAGGAGGTCGCCGGGCTTCGAGTGCGATTGTCCCCGAGTCAGGCGTCGAATTGTGTCAAGTGAAGCGGCAAATTGAACGGCCGAGCCTTCTGCGCGTCCCGCTCACTAATCGTCACATAAACTGCCGCTGCCTGAACCTTTAATTACGCAAAACGCTTTCTTCAACATGTAGTCCACCGTCCGTGTCTAACAACTACCTTAACACTCATTGCATTAGGTATAGTCAAATGTCCTCGTATGAAATTTATTTTTCCCTTTAATTTTGTAAATGTATAAAGAGGAGGTTGGTAGGAGCAACTACGAGCGTAGCCTGAATCTCATTTTACAGCTAAAAACGTAGCTCAGCTACAAGTTTTTACAAATAAAATATACATAAGCTAGACATATTATAACTACATCAACAAAACAAAAGCGTCGTTTTTTTTTCAAATTATGTATACGTTGTAATTACATCTTTGCGTACCTCCATTTACTACTGGCTTTACTATAGAATAGTACGTGTATTGTTATGTATTCTGAATTATGAAAATGGAATGTTACAAAATTATGAGTGACGCTAATGATGAAAGCAGGCAGTGGGCACGTCACGTAGCGTCTCTCCAATTACGCTCCTGCGAGCCGGGAGTCACGCTGCGCTTCATTCGTTAGCTGTACGTGCCGTCGACAGCTGGACCGGTCAGGCTACTAGAGGGATAACTTGTTGATATACCAGTATTCTGGATATTTCCAGCTATTCTCAAGCAATAATTTCACTCTGAATAGGTACATTACAACATTGTTGGCATAAGTATGCAAAAATACTCACTGCGCACTCATAAATGGAAGCCAAAAAAAAGACAAACTTGTTTTTCAACTTCATTTCGTAAATGTTATAAACACCGAAGGAAATCGAGTATTGTAACAAAACACTCCACGTGGAATTTTGTGATAAGACGAAACTTTCTCCTTCTCGCAAATTACACCCTGAATTTAGTTGATAGAGAAACTTTGGCGGAATGAAATCACTTCAACGACGGTCTTCCCTATGTATTTCCTGTTTTTATACGGTTACGAAATCATTTCTAACTAGAAATAAACACGACCATTAATAACGCTGAGCAAGATCAGGATAATAAAATGAGAATATTTTAATGTAATTATATTTCTTTAGGTTTTTGCGTCTACATTATTTTCTAAACTGCAGTACCATGATTCCTTTATCAGGTGGTTACGGTATAGTGGAACACTGAAGAGCTTAATAGAGAAATATCCAGTCTCGAACCAGAGCTAACGTGTTACGTGAGTGCAATGCGGCTACTGATAGAGCTACTTCCATTATGATATTGCGCTGAGAGTGGATTTGTTTTCATATCTTGGTAACATAAAAGCTGAAATTCACAACTCGCATTGGTGCGTGAATTGCAAACATTAGCAAAACAAATTCTGCCTCTAAGAACTGAAGTTCGAATGAGTTACAACAAACTTTTATAGGATTTTGAAATGGTATGGACTTTCAGGATGTTGCGAGATTTTTTATGAAAATAAAAGAATGTTTATCGTTCTCGAAATTGCTACGGATCTTTAGTTAATTCCCATTCCCGTATCAGACAGTAAATATTAGTCACTGATTACATGAGTGAAATATATGTTTTGAATTGAAACATTGCATATTCAAAACTCATAGATATTATTTTATCGAACAAAAAACTGGGCATTACTAATCCATGAATCATTATTTGCATATGAAAATGATCCATTTTTGTACGACATTGTTCAAAGCCATGCATATTAGATGTGAAAACTCATATAATCTTACGTATGTAATAAATAAATAATCAGTGTCCGATTGCAACGTTTTGCTACGAATGAGAATATGGTCGGTGAAGTTGTCAATCGGGTGCATAATAGGCGGCGTGTCACGTCGCGCCGCCATTCATACTGGCGGCTCGCTGACACAGCGGCTCTCGAGTCGCACGTGCCGATCGGTGCCACTTGCCGCGCTGACGATACTATCGCATGCTGCCTGATCACACGCCTAGGTAATCGTATGCCTGCTGCTTAACGTGAACATTACCTATTTTTGTAAACGCCTCCAAAACGGATGAAGATTCTCATCAGATGCATACCGATTACTTTGATATCTGTAACCGATTAAGCGTGTTTCTTTTTTTATGCTAAGAGTAAAAATTTTAAGATGTTTTTTTTTATTAAAATGAATTTATTTTGACTGCGTATTTTTAACTAGCTTTAATAACATGTGTGGTATTGTTCGGTGTCTATTGTTTTGGGGTTCGTTTTTTTTAAGCTTGACAGGCTAGGTATTTGACCACAACTCACATGATGTTAAGTGACGATCTGGTCGAAGATCCTAAAAACATCTGGCCTGGAATGGAACTGGCTTTCAAATGATGCTGCCGGAACACACTGTTAGATGTTTGAAGGCAGGTTTCCAACTTGAGGGTGGTAGTACTCGACTGGCTAGCTAGTCGAGTACTTAAAAGTACCCTGCCTTCATAGTATGGTTTCCTCACGATGTTTTCCTTCACTGATGACTCAAGATTATCATTGTTCCATCTCCAACGCGACCGTGCCGCGGTCACTGAGCTGTCATCGCTACAAAAGTCAAAGCATTCAATAATAACCATTTTTAGCTCCTCAAGCGTTCGCTCTATTTCCTTTTTATTGATTGGTAAAGAATCTACCCAAATAGCAACATTTAGGTAGATTCTTTGATCATTCATCACACATTTTTTCGCAAATATTTAAAATACTCGCTTTGTATTCATGATGCACAATATAATTAACCATTACAATAGTCTAAAAACAATGACTTGTGGTGTTATCAATAAAATATGCAATGCAATACACATTGCAACAAACGAACAGGTTGAAAGCAAAAATGTAAAAAAATCTAGAGTAAAGTTTTTCGATGTTTCATCATCATCATTTCAGCCGTAGGACGTCGTTGTAGCGCGTTCCTGCAGTCTTTATTAGATCGCCTGTACACCTTGTAGGTGGACGTCCTACGCTGCGCTTGCCGGTTCGTGATCTCCACTCCAGAACTTTGCAGCCCCATCGGCCATCAGTTCTGCGTGCTATATGCCCTGCCCACTGCCACTCCAACTTGCTGATGATTCGATCTCGTAGGGAAACTCCGAGCATAGCCCTCTCCATAGCTCGTTGTGTTGTGCTTTTCATTGTGTATATAATGTTTGTCTTCTTCAGATATAAGGCAACTCATTTGAACTCTATGTAAATAATTTTCCAAGATGATTCTCCAATCTCCGTTTCATATAGAGACCCGTTTCAGCGTGGGCAAATGAGTATTTAGGTAACTTCCTATCTCCGGAATCCCTGTACCAAAATGAATCCAATTATGAAAGTTTGCTGCAACAAAACATCGACCCTTGTTTCGGGGGTAATTTCGGAGCGGCGCTTGTTGGGCTGACGCGGCGCGACAATTATTTTCATATAACATAATTCGGGAGTGTCGGTCGGTGTGTGTTAGCCGGGTACGCGTGATTCAGCCGTCGCGGGCCAACGCGACGGAAGCGCCGAATGGCGACCTCGACCTGCTCTCCAGAACTCGTCATTTTACCGGAAAGTCGTATTAATATAAATTGTGAACTGTCCTGGCACTCCCTTTAAAACAACACATGTACCCTCGTCATTACATGCGTATATTTCTGAAGTTTTCAAATTACGAACAAAGTTTCTGTTCATACGCGTAATGCTTTTCATTTCAGTTTTGTATACCTAAACAAAGCGAAAAGATAAACACACGATACCACAAATGGTAGGAAACAATTAAGAAGTGTCTATTTTGCGAAGCTTTTAAAGTGGTTCCCTTTTGTTTCTAAAGTCATTCTTGCTTTCCTTACAGGTAAGGCGTTACCTGGAATATTTTATTTCCAATCAAAAAAATGTAAGTAAAAAAACTGCAAATATCTTTGTTGAAAAAAATATGCAAAAATTCAATTCTGATTTAAACAAATAGAAGAATATAATTACAAAACATGAACTCGATAATATAGTTATTTTTTTGGAGTACTCATATTGTTGGCTTAATTTGGATGTGCAAGATTTTTTTCGGTTCCAAAACTATAAAAATAATACTCGTTTCAAATTGTATAAATTTGAAGGATGGCCGTTTGTTTGCGTCGCCATTTCTCAAGATACGCGCCCGGTGTTCGCGCGAAACTTCTGAGAACAGAGACATTTGATTTTAAGCCTCGCGGACTGTAAGTGTTATTTCTTCGGAAGAAGTATTATTCTGTGAGAGCAGCGCAGCTCCATCGTTTCGAATGCTCCATTTAGTTCCAAAGTTTTTCTCGTTTATCACCGTTGGGCTCTCAGAAGTGGAGATTTTTCCTTTAGATTTGTTGTCACGCCAGACCTTTTTAATGTACCATTCTTATCGTTACACGATTAAGAACAAACTTACTCGTGGTACATTTGTTATGTCGTAGTTATTCTTCATATTGCTATATTACAACTAAATCTATTTTTATACATAAATGTACAGTTTTTCAATATAAATTACTCTTTCAACCATTTTGTCACAACTGTAATCATCCTGCAGCACAAAACAAAGTAAAACAGTCTGAACGGACGCGAGTGTCATTTAATCCTTCATCACACGACAAGCAGAGCAAGCTTATTATCACGGCGGCGCGTCCGGTTAAGTCGGTGGAGCGGATGGTTCGTTAATTAAGCGCTGAGACTGGCCAATAATAAAAAGAGGGCAGATTACCGCTGGCTCAAGTGTGGCTGAGGTCCGAACAGGTGCAAGTGCCGGTAAGCTGAGGCTCGAGGCACACTCGCCCGCCTCCGAACGCCGCCCGCTGACTGCTGCGCTTAGATAAAAGGATTAGCAGACTTTCTACTCCCTTCTATACAGTACCCGCTTACAAATTACTATGTGCTTACCGATTCCACCCACCACATTTGTATAGATTATCAACATTTTTTTTACCTTTCGCGTTGTTGATGTGTACAACATTCAACAAAGTAAGTATAATGTTTGTAAGTAATCAAATAATTCATAGTAAAACATTTGTTACTGTTCATATTTTTGTCATCAACCCGAGTTATTTATAGAGATCGCAATTTAATTTGTTACACAGAAATGTAATTAACATTTATCACGAGTTTCAATTACCTACAGTTATAATTGGTGCTCCCACTTTAGATTAAATCATCAGATATTTGTCGGAATTCCATTATCATAAAACGGACATAATTCAATTATTTATTTGCTTAAATTATGAACAGTATAATCAATACAAATAATCTTTAAATTCTTTAATGGGCATAAATCATACACTACCTACGTATATTTTATCAGCTGAATGACGATAATTTTATGTTTGGTTTGTGTCAGCTCATATCTACGATTATTGTTTTTTGGCTTTTGAGATAGATAAAAAGCGATGTAAGCAATTCTGATCTGCTGATCATTCTTCTTTTCTTATCACAAAGTTCTTAAAAGCACTAATTAGCGAGATAATGAAATAAAGGAATAATATATCATATTTATCGAACCTGTGTACAGTTTGGCTAACTCTATGTATGTAGTAAGTCTAAGTACGGAGTCTAGGTTTCTATTAGGTTTCTATATCCCAAGAAAATGATTGTTTAAAAACGATGAACATATGTATTTTTTTTACTACTCAATTCTAAAAAACTATGAAGACGTGTTGGCGTAGCATTGTTGTGATTGTTCCCGCACCGCTGCCGACGGCGCAGCACCCGTAATGACGAGCCCTCCTGCCCCCGTCTGACACTCCTCACTCAACGCCGACGACCCTCGCTCAGATTGGAAAATGCCTCCGCAACTTTCCTACTTACACAAAAAGTTAACGTGAAAAGTTTGCTAATGTTCCAATGGCTCAAGGGGTATTTTTTATTGTTACGGTAGAAGTTTGTACGATTAATGTAATCTGCTTCACCTATTTAGATTTTGTAATCGATGTTGCTAGGCGGGCTTGGCAAGAAGATATATATTAAATCCATCATGTCAATTTTTGTTACTTGTCATGTCGCGAGCAATCGAAAGATGGAATACTACGAAAAAGGGACTGTAAACCGAATAATGATGCCATAAAAACTATGTAGCGTGCCGTGCGCACTAGACGGGACGCACTGCGACGAGCACGATCAAGGTTGGATTGTCAATTCATGATAACGTACTGTGTTTTCGTTTATGTGCTGAAAAATTTTCATAAAAGTATAGTTAAAATGATTTGTGATCTAGAAAATGTCTGAGTTTCGGGCAAATGGTGCTCTAAAAATGTTGGTGGATCGGGATAGGAAGGCTCGCGTAAACAGCTCGGTAAATCACGGGAATTGTGCGGCACAGCTCCACTTGGACAATATTTGTGCCAATAAAATCCTCCCTTACAAAGCTGTTGTTGTCAACGGAAAGCCGCGTGATCATCCATGATGGACTAAAACAGGTCAGGGAAGTTTCGTATTATGTGTTTCACGTTGAGGTGACACTGTCTTTACTGGTATAAATAAATACATGCTTCGAAGCAATATTTCTTGGCTTATAATAAAACCTTCCAGTCTGTTTTTGTCATATGGTATTCTTATCTTATTCTTATTCGGAATGGGGGCGATGAGTCCTGCACTGACGTCCCGCTTGGGGTGTATTGTGCATTTCCCCCTGCCAGCGTCTACCCGAGCCAACCCAGCTCCTTGAAGTACCGGAGCGAGGCTCTGGGCCGCTGGCATAGTAACTCCAGTGGGTGAGATGGAATTGTTAACAATGATGAAAAGCAGTCAGCACTTCGCGGTGACATAGATAAAGCTACCTCATGCAATTTAGTGGCAACTCTAGTTTCTGCTGTGGCTTTGCAGTGCCACAACACATGCTCTACAGTTTCGTTTTCCTGAAGGCAGCCACGACAAAGCGGGCTATCCGTGGCTCCCAGTTTGTACAGGTGACTATTCAAATTGCAATGACCGGTTATCAGGCCTACCAAAAGACGAAGGTCCTGTCGTTGCAACTTCAATAGGTTGTTGGTGATCTTCCTGTTAAGGATTGGAAAAACAGTCTTACCATGTTTGCAGTCGTCTTTCTTGTCCCACAGGTTTTGCTGTTCTTTTTCGGTGTGGCGACGCAGTAGCTGACGCACTTCCATCGCAGATGGTTTGCAGAGAGCCAATGCGTCGACATTTACCTGTTTCCTTGTGCCTTCCTTCGCAAGCGTGTCCGCCACGTTATTACCTGAACATGTTCCGTGGCTTTTTGTCCATCTCACTATGGTTCTATACCGATGCGAGAGTGTTTGTAGCGCCGTGTGGCACTCTTTAATGACTCTAGACCTTGTCACAGGTCTTCTTAGTGCGTAGATGGTGGCCGCACTGTCGGTAGTAAACATTAGTATGTCTTTTTCTTCTTTAAACTGATCGCATGAGAGACCGATAAAATCATTGAGAGGAGCCACTGCCCTAGCAGCCAACAGTAGACCCATGGCTTCTGCCTGTAGTGCTGTCGTGGTCTTGTGCAGGGCTATGGCCTCCTTGAGTCCGAGCTCCGGCGAGTAATAGCCGCAGCCAGCTCCCTCGTTGTTCTTGGCGCCATCAGTGTAGACGTTCCACGCAGCATTGATGCCTGCTGAGAGGTTGTCTTCTGTGAACAGCTCGTATTTTTTGCTGTCTAGATGCGTACTAGCAATTTTATCTGTACCTTGAGTTGCTTCAGGGATAATTCTTATCGCCCGATCGATTATCCTGCAGTGGTTTGTGGTTGAGCCTGTGCTTTTCCACTGGTTGGTAGATTTGATCTTTAGTGCTGAGGCCATCGCTTCCTGTTGAATATGCAGGTGCAGTGGTGTCAGACCTAGGATGATTTCGAGGGCAGCCGAGGGTGTTTTTTTCATACATCCGCTGATAAGAGAGCATGCAAGCCTCTGTGTTTGCTGCAATTTCATGATAACTGTCGCTAGATTGGTGCGAACCCACCACACTACGCAACCGTATGTGAGAACAGGCCGCACCATCACAGTGTACAGCCAGTGGCAGAGCTTCGGTTTGAGGCCCCAGTCCTTTCCTACTGCTCTAGTACACTGCCATAAAATGTTAGTTGCTTTTGTGGTGATATAATCTAAATGTTTCCCCCACAACAGTTTGCTGTCTAGCCAAATTCCTAGGTATTTTACTTCCTTATCAAGTTTTAATTTAGTTCCAAACAGTGTAAGAGTGTTAACTTTATACGCTTTCGTCTTTCGTGTGAACAGTATCATCACTGTCTTTTGTGGATTCACGGATAGGCTGTGGCTTTCACACCATTTTTCCACAACCTTAAGTGCTCTTTGCATTTTTTCACACAAAGTTGTTTCGAAAAGTCCAGAAACCATAATTGTTAGATCGTCAGCGTAACCCACGGTGACGATGCCTTCTTTGTTGAGGAGTTCAATGAGTTCGTTTACAACGACCACCCAGAGTAACGGAGACATGACTCCACCTTGCGGGCAGCCACGCGTGACACGGCAGCGCGTCGTGCCCGCTGTTTCTATTCTGGCAGCTCTGTTTGAGAGCATTGTTGTGACCCAATCGGAGACTCTCTTGTCTACTCCCTGTTTTTTTAGTCCATTTTCGATGCTCGAGAAAGTAGTTTTGTCGAAAGCTCCTTCAATATCAATGAAGGTGGCCAGACACGACTGCTTGCACTCCAGTGCTGATTCTATTTTGTGCACCACCTGATGGAGAGCAGTCTCTGTTGATTTACCCGACTGGTATGCGTGTTGATTGTTGTGGACTGGATTGTCTGCCAGCGGTCCACCCCTTATGTGTTTGTCACAGAGTCTTTCTAGCGTTTTTAGTAGGAACGAGCTCAGACTTATCGGCCTGAAAGACTTTGGATTTGTGTAATCAGCCTTTCCTGGCTTGGGTAGGAAAATCACCTTTACTTCCCTCCATGCCTTAGGTATGTATTTCCATGCCAGGCATGATCTAAATATAACCATGAGGTGTGTTTTTACTGTGTTCAGGCCCCATTGTAAAAGAGCTGGGAAGATTTCATCGATTCCCGGTGCCTTATGCGGTTGAAAGGTACTAACGGCCCACAGTAGGGTCTCTTCCGTGACGATCGTGTCTGCGAAAATCCAGTCAACATCGTCAGGTTCGTGAGGAGTGTGCGGTTCCCACCCTCCGTCATCATCTAAACGACAGTCCGGAAAATGTGTCTGAAGAAGTAGTTCAAACTGTTCTTGTTCCGAGATTGTATATGTGCCGTCGGCCTTCTTTAAGGTCCCTAGTTTAGCTTGCTTATCGCAGGTTATTACCTTTCTGAGTCGAGCAGTCTCGCTCTCAGATTGTATTGAGCTACTGTATTTTTTCCACGAGTCATTTTGGCTCTTTTTGATTTCCACTTTGAATCTGTGTCGCATTTGTTTGTAGTCCTGCCAATCAACAATAGCGTTGGTGTTCATCGCTCTGTTGAAGTGGTGTCTAACCCTTTTCCTAAGTTTAGTTAGTTTTTTGTTCCACCATCTATCTTTCTTGGGAATTGTAGTATAGTTTTCCGTTTTTAAAGGACAAGATTTTTCGTAGCTCTCTCTAAGAGCACGTGCTATGCTGTCGATCGTAGTTTCTATACCTTGTGGTGATAATTCTACTGTTGGGTCCACATGTGGTATCTCTGACATTGCCAATTCGAGTTTATCTCTAAATAGCGATTTGTCAGTATTCTTTGGGTTCCTGTAGGTCCGTGGTTCAAACTCGCCCACAGTTAAGCTGTATCTGATCCATCTGTGATCCGAGCCGGAGTACTCGTTTGCTGCCACTCGCCAATCGTTAATCGTTTTCGAGATTGCATTTGTGGCCATAGTGATGTCGATTATCGTCCTAGCCCAGGACGTAACGAAAGTGGGTTCAGAGCCCCGGTTTAGCAAATTTAGGTCATGTCTGAGGATGAAATCAAGCATGTCACTACCTCTGTCATTTGTGTCTGGGCAGCCCCAGACGACACAGTGAGCGTTTGAATCACAGCCCACTACGCATTCAAGTTTATTGGAAGAGCAGAATTGCATTAGTTCTTCTAGTGCTGGGTGCGGCGCTTCTTCCTTAATGTCTAGGTACGCCGAAACCAGGATTACCGTTTTGAGAATACCTTGAAGACCTGTCTCAAGTTTTACTACAGTAAGATCATCAGTGCATAAATGTGTTACCAAGGACGCTTTGTAGGGTTGCGGTACGTATATAAAAGTACGCGTTTTATTTAAAACTGGTGGAGTGAAAATATTGCCTTTAAGACCGTTGAGACCACTTACCTTGGAGCGGCATAAGTGAGGTTCCTGGACCAGTGCTATTGTGTTCTGTCGCTTCTCCAAAGCTTCTCGTAGGGCGGCGGAGCCTGAGACACTATGATGTATGTTGGCCTGTATTATGTTTAGTGTAGTGCTGACATTTGGCCTATATGTGCTACCAGCTGCCGCGGCAGTTGGAGTGTGTGTGTTTGTTTGTTTATTATTGTTTATTTGGCAGACCATTGTTGAGCGAGGTTTTTTTTTTTTTTTTTTTACTAAATGCTCTGTTACTTGCTGGGATTTGCGCGGGAGAGGTCGGTTCGGTCCGTGTCTACGGACGACGCCGGCGAAAATATGTTGAGACCCATAAGGTCGAGATCCCCCGCACAGTCGTCGCCCGCATCCAACAGCCGTTCCTCCTCCTCCCTCGTCCATCCCATTACCTCGGCGGGTGACGTGTCGTCATCTGCCCCAGGCACCGCAGGCACGGTTTGGCCGCATGAAGCGGCGCTCCCCGTACCCTCGACACCCACCACAGCAGCCGGCATGCCCCCTCCGGTTATATTGTATCCTCTTACCTTTACGTAGATTCTCGCGCAAATATAATGCAGACGAAAGTCTACGCGCCTTATTAGTTCTACATCCTCTGGTGAAATCCCTACCACG
Source organism: Biston betularia (assembly GCA_905404145.2). Classification (NCBI taxonomy): domain Eukaryota; kingdom Metazoa; phylum Arthropoda; class Insecta; order Lepidoptera; family Geometridae; genus Biston; species Biston betularia. Next base: position 6,274,092 of record FR989863.1, read on the forward strand.
AGGAGATGGTTTCTGGCATCGCCTATAGAGCGCACCTCGTGGGTGAATATTTGCCATCTCTCTACGCCCACCCCCGGGTTTAACGCCACCAGAAAATTTATAAGAAGGTCTCGTCGGCTTGTAAGCTCGGCTAGGCCTCGCCCAAAGTCGGGAACATAGATAACCGCAGTGTAATACCTTGGAACTTTACTCTCCGGGACGACAAAACACCCGCCCCAACCCTGCCACAGAGCAGACATCTGCTCAACAGTGGTCGTAAGCCAGGCGAGTGCATAGTCGTCTCTGGGTGTATATCTTACGCCGCCGCGGAAAAGCTTCGGTAACGCCATAAACTGCGGTAGACGAGTGTCGGCTCGTTCACCACCTTCCAAGAAAGCGTTGTAAGACGCCCTGTCAACTGCCATACGCACGCACATTGCGCGAAACTCGTCCATCGGCACGCGGAGGCGGTCCAAGATCACCACCCGATGGTGAGTTTTGACGGCCCCCGCGTACGACGATGGTCCCGCCTCATTCTTCGACTGGGTCGCAGCGGGTTCACTGCTGCCGGGCAGCAGTGGACCCGCTGGAACACCATGTATTACATCGTTACTCAGTGGTACCGCAGCGGAGTTTACGCGGTGACAAATTTTTTTTTCTACTTTCGCGCACGTGGGTGATACAAAGTCCGAACTCCGCTGACGTTTCGCGCCTCGATTCGTCGTGTCCTCTTCCCCCGAATGGGGTGTGTCTGTGTTCGACACGACGATACCGGCAGCTACTCTCTCAGTGCCTACGCTCCCCTTCTTACCCTTTCCTCTCCCTTTGCCTTTTGAGGGGCGTAGGGCTAGGTCCGTTCCAGTCGGGGGGGTACTGGAGTCGAGAGCCACCGGTTCGTGTGTCACGTGTGTTGTGTTAAGGTCCTGCTGCAGGTCCGTCCAGACCGGTCCCTCCCGTCCCTGCGGTTCACTCCTTTGTCCGACCGATGCCTCCGCATCCGACAGATGTCTCGGACTGGGTGTCGCCACAGGGACAGTGGTCGAGACCTGCGGGAGGGCGCGCGTCATGCAGGCCACAACGGGCGGCGCAAGCGCCCCCATGCCGTGCAAGTGAAGAACGCCCTCCCGCTGGAGCCGGTGGTACTGATCCACCAACTCGGCCTCACGAACCCTGCGCTGCCTCCATTGGGCTCGACGGCTGATGCCGTGATATGGGCTTTGGGCGAGATTCGGTTTCCCGAGGTCCCGCCCGTTACCTGAGACTGTGACTTCACGCTCCGCCGCCTCCCGCGCAATCGCCACCGAGTGTCGCCGCCCCTCTCGCCGAACCGCCTCGTGGCTTGGCTTCTGCACTGGTCCAGGCGCTGTCACTGTCGTCGTCTTCTTCTCCGTCGTCGGTCCAGTCGCATCCGCGATAGGCAGGGCCTGGGACACCACCTTGCCGTCGCCTTCGGTAGCCCATTTCTCACCCTCTGGCCCGGGAACCAGAGAGCGCCGGGTGCTAGCCGGGTCACAGGGCATACTAGTATCTTGCTTTACATTCATCATTTTTTATAGTAGTACTGTGGAGCAAGAAGACAGTTAGATTGGGCGCTAAGCGATGGGTGAAAGTAGTTGCCCAGTCTACTTCCCCCCGGTGTTTCGCATGTTAGTGAAGAGCGGTTCAACCCAAGAAACACAGGGGTAGTCACACTCCTCACGAACACGCCGGCCACGGGCAGCCGCGGGGAGGGGATGGGATGCTCAGCATACCAAGGGATAATTTGAAATGCCATTCACCCCATCCCCTCCAGTGCCTTCCCTCTTTATCCGGGCTTAGGACCGGCACCATGCTGGAGTGATTGTGCTGAAAGCGGAAGCAAAAGCTATGCAGCGGGTGAAAAGCAATAACTACAGTATGATGGCGAGGTTACTACAGTATGATGGCGAGGTTACTACAGTATGATGGCGAGGTTCACTTGTCATATGGTATATTTATGATTCGTATTCATTACAACTTTCATATTTTGGTGCCTGAAACTCATATATTTGCGAATGGTAAAATTCGGATGCAACTGTGTTCGCATAATATTATCTTATACCCACATAAGACGCAGTTGTTAATTATTGTGTTGTCAGGCAAGTTTACTTTGCTATATTATCATATTCGCGGTGGCGCGTAGTGCACGCAGACGCGGTCCCGCGCGTGCTATTGCACTGTAACGAGGCATTTGCATCTATGGTAATGACTAACCAGCTTATTATTCAGCGAGTACTACGACGTGCGCATAGCGTGAAATACGATGCACTGTGAACACTACCTCATGTGCTCCAATCTTTTGTGTTATCCCAGTTGATTAAATTGGAAAATTTTTATTGTACCTTGTTATCGGTTAATCTCAAAAATGTTTTATTTTATAAAGTTTCGCAAATTCAAATTACATATTGTGTGATATCAAAAACGAATTAAAATTTATCACGTATTAAACGGCCTCTAATGTCATGGCGACTTAATGACATCACGCCGTGTGAAATAATAATAATCGTATCTGAATTACGGTTGTTCGACGAAAATGTCAATAACAGCAATAACGTTTCACACGGGACGTAACACTGCTTTGTGTTCACGAACATGTAACCTAACGTCTAATTTTGAAATTGACTAAATAATTCAATAATTAAAACCGATTTAATTTCGAAAAATAATTATGATCTTTATCTATTATTTATGTTATATGTTACCTACATAAGATTGACATGATTAATCATAAGAACTCTAATTCATCTGTTCTATTCCTAGTTAGGTACACTAGGAAGCCTATTTTCACGTCAAGTTTTATGAATAAAAGGATAGTACACTTCTGTTTATAATACCAAAATATCATTTCCTTCGTAAAAATAACATGCCCGTTCACGTCCAGCGACCGCTTAGCTTTTCAATAACTTGAAAACTATCAGCGGCAGCTCTCGCGGGTGAGTAACTAATAAAGTAAGTTGGAGAGGAAAAGTAAACTAATATCGGTTGTACTGGGCGACGACGGCGCGGCGGCGCACCGACCGCGCGCCGGTGCCCGTCATCTTCGCAACAGATTTATTACTTTTAATATGAGCACTCCATCCGACGTCTTGAGTGTGGTTCTCGTTTCCTGCGCTTCTCATAACATTATGAAAAATATCACCTATTCAAATAAAATACCTTTTAAACCGTTTCCAATTTCAACAACGAAAGGGATGGCAGTTCATCGTTTACTCGACGCAATAAATAAAACACAAAAGTAATCATTAGCACTTTGGCCATCTTTCTCACTTCAAAAGTCGTTTTAGAAAGTTGCTTAAAATTTGCGAAAAAGTTTCTGTACAAATTAAGAGCAAATTTTACTCCGTCCGTTTAGCCATCAGTAATTTCAAAGTTCTAATGAATTTTCTTCTCTGACATTGAAAAATGAATTTCGACCCCTTGCGCGCCGCCGGGACATCTGTAGAGCACGAATCTAAATCGATGTGCGAAACCGAGTACGGTGCCGCCCGACCACACCATTTAAATATGCAAATGTCTTTGCATGTTTTAGATTGCTCTGGAGTATAAATCTCGAATCTTCCTTTACAGACTTTAAATGCAAATATTTTTATCCACTGCATTTGACGGATTATGTCTCATCTACAGAATCATTGATACGTCTAATCAATATTTAATAAGCATTAATATATCGTGCAGTGTATCGTAAATGGCTCGTTCGAAGATGGCGCGGAAGGTCCTCCCAATCCCCGCACCCCTCATTGCCCCTAACGGTGGCCCATTAAGCGCACGGGCCGGAGTGCTCCGGACCGTAGTTAATCCACGTCCTCATTCACTGTTATTTCGAAGGTCTGATCTAATCTAAACAGGGCTTAGGCTTACAACGCCAGTATTTCGCGCGACTCATCCCTTTTATGTATTTGACTATCCTCGAGCCCGGCCCGCTGCCGCCGTTCGGTTGACGTTTGTCTCAGCTATAAAAGGAAATAACACTTTCTAGATTTCCGATGCAATGTTGTGTTAATGTTTTTGTGTTAATCATTTTCTCTGCGAATTGATGACTGACTTGCAAGTTATAGTTCTACGTCACTGTTTGATAGTATTTACACAATTTAATGAAATTGTGTATCAAAATTGGTTAATTATCGGGCTTTTTAAACTCTTAAATAAATGAAATGAAAATAAAATGTAATTATTTTATTGCATTAAATGTACCTAGAACTTGGAAATTCAACCTAATTTATACGATTTATAAGAGAGAAAACACAAAGAAAAACGAAAACTCGTATTGGATCTTGTTACCGTAAACTTTAAAACAATCCTTAACTTCAAATAGCATCCTCATTGTCTATTCGGACAAGTAACGCCAGCCAACTGCGGGGGCCGGCGTGCGCTGGTGAAAACCGAAGTGGAAGGGTCAATTTGAAAGCTATTACACGGCAGTGGTTAGAGGTTCACTTCCGACGGCTGCACTAAGCTGGCGTGTTCCAATCCCCTCGTCCAATTTCGGGCTTTCTGTATGACCATTCATCTCGTGTACGTTTACAGCACCGAAGCACATCCGTAAGCTTTTATCTCATTAAGACCGAGACTATAGTTGAAATTAATACCAAGTAACAACAAAACTATGTTTACTAAAATAAAAATTAAGTATGATTTTTGTTACATAGATGCAACGTTTAAAAAAGTAAAGTTTTAATTTCAATCAGAAACGCATCGGTTCGGTTGTGAAACTTTTAACCGTAGGTATATATGAAGCGTAAGCTGATTCCCGAATACCTCTTCATTTTTTACGGTACTCGGAGAAAATTTACGAATTTAGATTGAGTATTTATGGATTCCATATCCGATATTCATTTATAGCCGGGTCGGCTCCGCATCCGACCCCTGAGAGCTCCGAAAAGTTGAAAATGACTCCTTATTCCAATCGGCAAATTTTTATTTTGAGATGTACTGGAATTTATTTAACACGAGTATGTGTATATACTTGCGCTTTGTTTTGACTATTGGTTATATTTATGTTCGACTTTATCTGCAGGAAACAAAACTCCATAAAGACCTACTTAAACAAACTCGATCTAACATTGTTTCGAGTGCATTCTGAGTATAAGAAGTTTGAACGTATCCTTGCAATTTTGTCAGTTACTACACAACACTTGTAGAACAGTCGTTAAGCATCTGTGAAACTTAGAGTTGCATCGTTCTGACCGGTACTAGCGAGAGGGCTGTAGTACATTGTAGCGCGCTAGCAAACGAGGAGTTATGACGCTACCGGAGGATTACGTGAGTGGATGTCGTAATAAAGCTTGCGATGAAGCCGTTATCCGAAGATAAACGTAAATATCTCCGGCCGTTGATGTCGACCGGTCGTCCGCCCGCCCTAGCGCAGGGTGCGCCTAGCGCTCCGTTCGGCGCCTCGATGCTCTACCCTGAATATTTGTCTCCTTCCCCTTATAATTATACCTGTGATAACATCTACTGTTATTCAGCGTCGGCCTTAATTTACAACAGGGCGATACTCATCCCGTGCAAAAATACATCTTGTATAGCAGTAGAGTGGCGTATTATTTCATCAGACCAGAAGCACAGACTAGAGGCACCCGACAATGATAGCATCTTATTGAGAAAGCTGGCACGAGGCGCTGGCTTAGGTGCTAGGATCCTTTGTGTTCCATAACGTATGTATTCTCGTGCCCGCTCTTATCTTCTAAATTAATTACATAAATCTTGTTTGCACACGTCTTAAGCTTATGACGCACTGCCATAATTTAACTAGAGCTGGGGTTTGCACTGCTAATGAAGGACGTTTACAATGCGACACGTAGATTTGCATTAACGTATTACTTTGGATAATAGCTACGATATGGATGTATACGGCCAATTTGCTTAAATCAAATTGTTCCGTTTGGAGTTCGGTTACTGCTTGACATGTACCTGCCTACAGCTTTACAAGGAATGTGTTACAGGGAAATAATCCCAAAAAAAGGTAGAAATCCTGAGGTAACCATAGTATAGTGGTGGGCTACTCTCTAGTACTTGGGTGGCTAGCTACCACCCTCAAGTTGAAAATCTACTACCAAGCTCCACTATCTTCACTAGCTGCAGTACCCTTCAAAACGGTACACAGTAATGTTTACAAACTACTGCTTGGCGGCTGAATATTCGGTATTACCTAGACGACCTCCAGCTAAGGAGATATACATATGCAACCGAGTAAATTATTTGTCTGTGGTTAAACACCTAGTATGTAAAATTGAATAACATGACAATCAGGTCGGTATTTAACGACATCTATTTGATTTCACTATTTTTATAAAAGGTCACGCGAAACTGTAGTACACACTACAACTACACTACTACTACTCACTACTTATGTAGTAACTGTAGCATCACTGTGTATTATCTAGATGATTTAAATTAATTAATTGTGTATTGTATTGTTCTTAATTGTATATATGACTTATGGTCTAAATAAATAAATTTTAAATGTAACCCGAAAGGAAACCGTTGTGACAGATGATTTTTCTGCGATTTTAGGGTCGGCCCAGTTTAAAAGTTGTTCGCAATAATGAGTACAATAAAGCTTTCGGCTCGATTACCGATTCGTGTAAATATCTGACGTATTTCCGCTCCTACGTCGCGTCGTCTCATATCAAATAAGTTTCCGATGACAGACCTGTACGATTGTACATGGTTCAATTACTAAAATTTCTAAACTAACAAAAATTCTGTACGAATTTACAATTTGGAATTGTATTAGTTTGTGGGAGTATCAGTATTGCATAGCTATTGCTATATAAGTGATGAACACAGGTGCGACAAGATGTTGTTCTCTCGGTGACGCGCGCTACTACGATCCTGATTTCCCAGGACATCGCCTGTCGGAACCTCATTCTACCTGCGGAAGACGCCTTACCTTAGCATTCATGCCTTTGTGACTTGAAAGTATAATCAAATCCACAAACTCTTCCAACAGGTTGATACAAATGATAAAACCAGCATTTATTGTGACGAAGTATATTGCCTCCGTCCGTATAGGGATTTCATACCGCTTCTAGACGCTGCTGCACTGCGATAACTTAGGAATCGATTTCTAAAAGGTCATGAATTAAATACTAGTTTCATACCAAAGGCTACTATGAAATTCAATTCAATTTATTGCATAATAAGTAACATTATAATAGTACCACATTTTAGTAAGGAAACTGATGTGGCTTTGACACATTTTTATTTTACTTGCACGGGATTACTCCCGTTTAATTTTATCGGACACTTCGTCTATAGTTTCGGCCACATCCGGTGACCTTTATCATGGAGACAAAGTACAATGCGCGCGCGCTTCAATCGTCAATCGTTATGCACGTTGTACTCAGTTGATTTTATCTGTAAATTATATTAGTTTTCACTAAGATATAATCGGTATAATCGGTATATAAATACGTTCGACTCTCACCACTAACCATTACTTGTGATTATCCGAGGATACAAAATGAAAACAAGAAGAGGTGCACAAAAATCGCCTTAAAATTAGTGTTACTTATGCGGCCTAAGACGAGGCTGCGCGCATGTTGTACTTTGTTTTGACTCCTCGAAGAAAGTCACCGGATGTGGCTGAAACTACAGTCAGAATATCCGACTTATGTAGTTAAACGTGAGTCCCGCATAAGTAAAAAAAATGTGTCAAAACTACGTCAGTTTCCATAGTAAAACTAATTTAATTCTTCATTTTACAACACCATAGCTACTCAATGATCTTATATTAATAGTCATGAACTGTAATATGCAGTACGCTCGTTTTCGTATATAGACCTCAAACTTTGTATCTTATTTTAAAAGTAAAGATTCGCCTTCTTCAAAATAGTACCAAAGTATCCGCGGACAAGACGTAAAATCCAGTATTGACATTGAATTCAATCACGGTCTGTATCAGAGCGCTCCGTCTCGGCGTCTGTGCAAAGAGAGTAAATGAAGAGTTCCTCACGAGTCGTTCAAATATTCCGCGAGCGCTGCACTACAGCGCCGAGCTGCCGCTGCAGCCGAGCGCGAGGCGCCGACGACGGCTCGTGCTCCACGAGTACGTGGGTTCGCCGGTCTCGCCCGCACCCGCGCGCGCTGGTAATCAGCTTTTGTGCGCGGTAATTGGGTGTCTGAGCTGCCAACCGAAGCATTTATTCCCGATAAATTGAAAACTGCTTTGTGCCTTGAATCAGATGAAACTGCGGGGAACTTGTCTTTTTTGTACATTTTATAAACAAGTTTTTGTAGTAAGAGCGACGTTAATAAATATGTTTATATATGTATAGGGTTAAGCGGAAATATACTAATCTGAAAGGAAGTCAATGTGAATAATTTATTGAGGGATAACTTGAAAAAAAAAAATCGTCGAGAGTGAATATTTTTGTAATTTATTTGTGAATTCTATATTATTATGTAAAAGTTATTCATAACGATGAGTACAATGGTTAGTACTACCGATCGCGTAACAATCTTTATTTAGGGAGGTTGATAAACCCATCAAATTAAAGTACTTCTAAAACATGTATTTGTAAAATACTAGGAAAAGAAGGTGTCCCGATACAAAATAGATAATGTAATTTTTTTTTTAATCTAGCGTACAAGTTTTATTTTTTTGAAGTGATAACTTCGTCAGCCTCATTGAGCCATTTTTTCGGTGTGGCAAAACTTATGAGTTCGTGTAGCCGACACGCTAATGTGACGTGTTTTAAGTTTTATTCTGTCGGTAGTGCTCATGACAGCCTATAAGTTACTCTTAGACTTAGAAACACTTATAAAATTCATAACTTTGAGTATTCCTCAGATTACTCCTAGGGCGTAATTTTAATGTCATTAAATCATAAATGTTCCTGATACTCAGACGCTTATTACTTTAGGTTAATTGTGTAATTGTATAAAAATTGTGATAGCAGAGTCCTCTGGTAGGTAACAGCCTCACTAATGAAAATATTGCGTCGTTGGAGATATCCGCCCTCGCAATTGTAAGGTCCTTACCGGGGTATCTACGCGCTGGAACGGCGTCATTTACATATTTTAATAAAATAATATCGCAACTGAATCGTAACTGAGAACTTGATTTAAGTTCTTACCGCGATGAATGTAAATTCGCCGCCGCTGCCGCCGCCGCAATTCCAGATTTCAATTCTGGAATTAATGGCAGCCGACGTCGTCGGTGGGCCGAACCTCGTCTAATATTTGTGTTACTTCCGGGGACTTCTCTTAAGAATGGAATAAATTAGTGGCAATGAACGATCGGAAGATACGCATCTGTAAGTGCGGTGACGATGATACTTTCGTGAATAAATTTCAGGTAATTTTTCATCATAAGCTCCGGTGATTTTAAATAATATTCAGTAGGCTTTGCACGACGCCGCTCGGCCCTGCTAAGCGTGCATTAATATTGTCAATAGTTGGAGTTAGTGGAAGTGAAGTACGTGTTCCGCCTGCCGGTATCTACGGCGTAGCTCGCGCGGTGAATTCGAATGGGCTCTCACACCGCGCCGCCCGCGCCCGCGCCCGCTTCACCCCGGCGCCCACCTTACGCCCTCCACCCCGTAACGCCCCATAAACTCGCGTCTTAATTTTAACTTTATTTCTAACCGCTACTGTGTTCCAAGAAAATTAAGTGTGAAAATACCACTGAAGGATTCGCGAGGTTTTATCATGGTTTTTATGCCGGCTGCCTAGGTGCGGAATTGATATTTCTTTTATCATAATTACAAAATTCTAAATTATACGTGCGAGCATTTCCATTCGGATAAAATATTTCAACTTATCCAATTAGAGCTTTCACATTTGCACTCTATTTACATTATTTTATAGATTTTCCTGCGTAGCATGAACTATAATTTGGATTAGTCGTACTAAATACCGTGCTGTCATGAATAACACTTTTATAGGAATTTGACTGATTTGGCATATAACCAAATTAAACAATTGTATATGTTAAAACCCCCGCTTTGTGGTGAGCAGACTAACCGTATCCAAGTTATCATCTTACCGACGTTAAAAACGCTGATTTATACCAACAGACTCGTAAGATCTAGCTTCGCCCGGTCGACTGTTTATCATAATCATGTCAATATCAAGCGTGTTTCCTCCCAAGTTTCAAGCGTTTTTTTACTCCGGTACATATACTGGAAAGGCTCAAATAACATCATAAATACTTTAACAGTCGTATATATGTATAATAAATTATTTATAGAAGTCTGTTAGAATAACGATAATTTTCGTCTAATAAATTAATACAATTCCGCCAAATTGTCGATACAATTAATGGGTGTTATATAGCAATAATATTAAAACATTGCCAGAATTATATTCCAATTGGCGCGGTATGCTGCAGTAATTTACATTTTGATCGTAGTTATGAATTATCACTTCGCTCTTGCGAAATGATACTTCATAACAGTTATTAAACAATAGATTGGCAATTTCGGTCACGTATTTGTTACATGGAAGTTCACATCAACATCGCCAGAGCGTTTGGAATATACTCCAAGGTAGAAGTTTTCACAGGGAACGTGCAATTTTAAAGTTATACAAGCAGGAATCTTGCCAAACGAAATGTAGAATTACTGGCGAAACCGCTTAGACTGCACACTCCTCCATCTGAACGAGGCTCGCGGCCTCCACAATTGCTATTATTGGGCCAATCGAGGCGCCAACCCGACCCAATGCAGGGCACGGCCGCACGATTCAAATAAAATTCGTCGGAGGGTACTGGCTGGACACTGCGGCCCTTGTTGTTATTCTGATCTCGTGGCATTGTTTTTATCTTTTTAATGAAAAGGATCGGCAAACATTTGGCATTTTGATACACATGACTTGGTAAAATGGATAAATATATCACTGCTATTTTTGTTTCTGAACTGCATTAAATATGAACTCCGGGACTGTAAGAAGACGAAGTTCCGCTATTTCAGTTCGTGCGTAGAGTTTGCTTCCAGATTGGGTGTATCTAGCAGCATACATCACATTTAAAACCCACGTCCCGTACGCTGCCGTCGCCTCCGGACTCCTTTCGAGCTGAGAATTTCTAATAAGCAACCCCTCGCGCACACCCTGTGCCAAATTTTCACGAGTTCATTAGGTAACTCCACTCTTTATTGTTTATTTTAGTTCCAAGACCTTTTTGTCTTATCCCTTTTGTGTTTACTTCCTGTCCGTCGTGCCCGCTAGTTAGTTGAAAGAATAAATAATGAAAAATAAACTTCAAAGTACCCAATTCGTTTGCTTCCTTTTTTTTTTTGTTTCCTTTTTTTAAATTTTGGACACGTCTATTATAAAAGAAATATTTATAATAGTTCAAACGTTTTAATTAAACCGAATATAACAATTTGTTTGAGTTATTCTAAAATGGGTTAGTATGCTATTTAAATAACTGTGTAATAGAGTTTTAGTTTAAGAGTGGTGCTAACAATACCTGTAAAAGCACTAAGTACAGCCGTAGATGTTGCTTACGTGTCTAGTCACTGAGCTAAAACAATTTAAAACAACCGATATAACTGGCTGTAAATAAACGTTCACCAGTTGGTGCGGACTGCCCCTTTAATTATGAAAATGTATGCGAAGCACATGAAAGTTTGTGCAATAATGGCATGGCCGCGGCACCGCGCGGCAGCGGCTGGCCACGTCCTCCAGGCTTCAAGCGCACTATGGCAAAAAATATTGTGCTAATTTGCATCTTATTTGAACTAACGGTTTTCATCAGCATTTCTCAAACCAACTATAATTGACCGAGCCAAGTATGTATTTGTTTATATATACTATTTCCACGATAACATTTTTTTAAATAATAGATAGGCTTGCGTTTGACCGCCATCCCGCCTGATGTTAAGCGAAGATGCGGTCTACGGTGAAGCACGCTTGCCTAGAAGAAACCGATTCATTCGCGACTTGAAGGTACCCAGACTATATTCATTGGGGAACACCACTCGGGCAGCAGATTCCAATGTCTAGCGGTACGTATGAAGAAGGTGGAATCAAACCGCTTAGTTCGAGCTTTTGGAACATCAACCATAAAGCGTACTCGATCCAATCATCTTGAAATTTTTAATTAGGTATTTTGGAATATGAACCAAATTGGTGAATGGGTGGTGCAGATAAAAGGGTTGCATGATCAGAGTTCAGTTCTAACGCATAGCTAATAATCATTTTGTATGAAAATAAAAGAACCGCAGTTCTTGGTAAAGTTTAGACACGATGTTAGTGGAACTAGAATGATCGCCGATTAGTAATTGTCTGTTTCAATAAATTACAAGAAGGTTTTAAAATCAGCATTTGTAAGCCCCATGCTAAACTAAACAACTCACGCTTGAGAGGTTTGCTATTTGCCTTTTTTCTATATCATAGGTCATTTCACACATGGCTATTTAGCCCCAAACTAAGCAAGGATTGTACTATGGAAATCAGATAGCTGATAAAATAGTCATATACTTTTTTTTGTAAATACTTACTTGTTATACATACAGAAACCCCAGACGTAGAACAAACATTTATCGTCACATAAATGTGTGTCCTAGTGAGAATGGCCAACCCATGCCCATGCAGGTCTTGGAGCAGGTATTTTAACAAATAAGCTAACAGGGCAGTCAAAATCATTAGGTAGCTTCAGATAATATTTCTGGTCCATCATAAAACCAGTATGATAATAACGTAATACATATGTCAGATCTTATCTCAATTGTTTATTAAAGATTACTATTTTTTTAAGCCTAAAGTAAAATAACTGTATCTTGGTAATGCAAATAATTTCGTAGTGTATTTTTACCTTAACTGTCGTCCAGTAACCCGTACTGCTATTCAATTACCTACAACATTCTGAGAAGAATTTTCAAGACGATCTTGTTAGAAATTCTACATTTATTCAAATATTTTTAGCACAAGAGCGTAATGGTCATTTCCATTTTAGAGTACTGTTATTTTACTTGAAATTATCACTCGATTTAGAAGCCCTAATAATTTTGCACGCGTCACCCTACTTTGGTAATTATAAAATTTTCGGTATCATTAAAAATCATATAAGATTACTCATGTCTGTAAAGTTCTGAACAAGAACCTTTACTAAACTTCGCACGGAAGTATGTTCTTCTGCACATTCTTCATGTGTATTGTGTATATCGCTAGACCGAAACCTACCTATCCGACATATCATGTCGTGTTGTTTGCGCTCTAGGAAAGCTTTCGCATGGGATAAACTCAGCTCCTTGACAAAATAAAGTAGCAATAAAACGACTCGGTCGAGGGTTATTTACAGCGGGTCAATTATGTGGCAATAAAGTTTTTAGTGTTGCACAAATTGTCGATTTGGTGTCGGTGACGGATGGCCGCGCGACTGGCGCCAGCAAATGAGCACGCGATAAAATTATCGTTAGCGGTAACGACATGAATAAATGCAAGAGGGCTGTGTACCGCTCGCAGCTCGCGAGACGAGACGCGCTTGCCTCAGCCGCCTGCCACTCGTTAGGGCTCTTGTGACGATTGCACGCTGCATACGAGCTTTGAATGCTTGGTGAAGGCTCGCGCCGCACTGCGTTACTAACCCGCAGTCCCACATAATTGACAAACGCGACAAGGCGACGCGATGCGATTCAATGCGAAAATGCCAAACAGCCGCTGTATCTACTTGTGACTTACATTGTCGTATAGGTCAGTTATTGCGATTCAGTTGTAATGCACAAGTCGCACCGCGTCGCCACACGTCACTATTAGTCGCCCACGTAGGACAATTAGGTTAGGCGAAATCTTTTGAGTATCGTCTTCGCAGGATCAAGTTTCCTGGATTCCTTAGAAACTTAACTGTTTTAAACTTTAAATTGCTTTAAACTTTAAGGAAATTTACACGGATGCACATTAGAAAAAAACTACAAAAAACTTGTTGGTCCGGTCGTTACCATGCTTCATAGGAACACCCAAATATTTCATCAAAATCGGTGACGCAATTTTGGAGTCCATAGGGATCGATTTTTCACACATCGATTTTTATATATACATAAAGATTTTTTGAGAAGTTGGTCAAACATAAATCATAAACAAATACTTTCAGCCTGGTGCACAAAACTCCACGCTGCTTATTATTATTATGTTGTAAAAGTTGAAATTTTCCTAAATAGTTTTCAGTAACAGCTAAACTACATTAACCGCGTTTTAAATCTCTGCATTACTCAATTTTTTTTATACAAAACCTCTGGTCCGGCACGTGCGCTTTTAAATAAAATGTAACACATTTCGTATTCACGAATAAGGAGGTTTCTTTAAACGAGGGTAATGTTTTTATTCATCACACTGCTCATTCGCTCATAAAGTGAAAATTTGCCTGATGAGAAATAAGCATATACATAAAAGATTTTCTCAAAAATAATTTGAACGCTGTAAGTAGAAATAGTCAGCTTTCATGATTTTTAATAGTTTGTACTCGTAATGAGTAAAATTTTAGAAATTTGTGTAGAATCTTAAACAATTTTACAGTTGAAATAGTACTGATGTCAACTCTTTATTGTTTATCAAGACAACATGATGTTCATGGTTTTTTGTTCACCAATAAACCTGATACTAAACACAATAGTAAGCTGTCGAACAAACTTGTCTGTTCTAACTTCTAGTGTAGCTGTATTTTTCATTTCAACTTGAAATTTTTAAATAACTATTCATTTGAGTTGATTCCACAAGTTATCTTTTGGGTTGTTTCGTCGGTGCCTGTATTTCGGACCACATATTTCTTCTCCTTTGATCATTCTCGTGAACTGACTTATCAACTTGATCTTATATCTTTAAAACTTTATTGTACACCAAAAAAACCTTCACACAAAATACAATCAATCAACTTATCTAGTACGACTAATATTACTATTATTCTTTCTTTTCTTTTTTGTTTACTAAAAAAATGTAGAAAAAAGTATTTTAGTGTTGTCCATTTCATTTTACTTCGAAAAATTGTAGATACAAGTGAACACACCACGACGCATTGAATAAACTTTATTCAATGCATCGCGGTTGCAATCGGGAATAAAAGATTCAGTCACCAGTTTATGATCCACTCTGGGCGGGGGTGCGGGCATCTGATCAGCAACGGTGGATACACCGCTATGGGCCCATAAATAGTAACGTTATGTAGCCAAAAAGCGAACATTATACGCACTCGCTCGTATAAAACCAGTACCACGCTAACCATCGCTATAAATATCAGCTAACCAGCGCTTAAATTATTGCACACAGGAGGATTTCCAGCAAAAGTAAAGTATTTATTCTGCTAGAGATTTTCACCGGTCGTCTCTATGAATTTAAAGTTCCGACTTTAAATAAAAGTTTGTTGTACGAACGCAAGTTATATAGTGAAGGCGAAACTAGTGTTTGATTTATGTACGTGCAGGGCGAGCTCTTGGCCGACGGTAATTTTAAACGTCACGTTTATGATGAATACTCTCAATTTTCTCGGGTAAATGCCGGTTCCGACATGATAGCTATTGTTACCAATTTTACATTTAGGTTATGTTTTATTTTATAACAATAATAAATTGTGACGTTTGGGAAATAATTTAGTTCAAATATTTTATCATAAAACTTTCAAATGTATTGTTAATTAATCTTGTGGTGGTTAATGTTTGGAAGGGGTTTTAGCGGAAATATCATATCGCAGCATTGTAATATTTTGCAAAACTTGATTTTTTAACGAGTGTTTAAAAAAATACTAAGCGAGTTGGCAGATGGCAGCCGGTTGCATGACACATTCTGTTAACCGTAGCAGCATCGCAGATGAAGTAATATGTACCGCATGGCCTGTGCGAGCGCGAGCAGGCACAGACTTCGTCCCAGTTACTACGTCAGTAAGTTCACAATCGCAGAGTCATCGCGAGTAGCCTACGCCACTGTCGCTACGCTACGCCGCTTCCATAAATCAGTCTGCGCCCTTTGATGGATGATGCAACCTCTACAAAAAAATATAACTTCTCTATCTGTGACTCTATAGCCTTCCTGGATACGTTAATCTAGTTGAATAAGGCTGAAGATGTAAATGTTAACATTTAAATCTCATTGGGTTTAAATGTAAATGATGCATGAAAAGTTCTACTTTTAGAAGTAAAAAAATATTAGAAGTTTACGGCACTTAAATTATCA
The DNA here is from genome assembly GCA_905404145.2 of Biston betularia. Taxonomy (NCBI): domain Eukaryota; kingdom Metazoa; phylum Arthropoda; class Insecta; order Lepidoptera; family Geometridae; genus Biston; species Biston betularia. Next base: position 6,290,196 of record FR989863.1, read on the forward strand.
TACATATACAGCTTTTATAGTCCGCTCTTTTACTTAAGGTATTTAATATTTAAATCTTAACACTATTGTCAGTTCGAAACGATAAGTAGAATTATGGAAATCTACACTAATATTATAAAGATTTGTATTTTTGGTTGTTTGTAACGAATAAACTCAAAAACGACTGGACCGATTTAAAACTTTCTTTCACCGTTGGGAAGGTACACTATCCCCTGGTGACATAGGCTACTTTTTATCCCTGTATTTCCACGGGAACGGGAACTATGCGGGTAAATCCGCTAGTAGCTCATACAGACAGAACCATGGAATGTGCAGAATAGCATTGTTGATTTTGTTACAACTAATTACATGGTAATTTTATTTTTCATACAAATTACCTAGTAGTGTGTGTGTACAAGCAAGATGAGGATGTTAATCGAACATGTTATTTAAATGTTTGTTGCATTATATTTCAATGTGTTTTCATTATTCAAGTATTAATGCGATCATCATCATAATCAGCTTATCATAGTTCTTATTTCATACTATCTTAGGCCTCATCCAAGATGCGTCACAGCCTGATTAAAAATTGCTTGGACTATTTGTATCTTTTTTTATATTATGTAACTCCGCTCTGTCTCTTTAACGCACGTTGCGTTAAAGAGACAGAGCGGAGGGTCCTCTTGTTGGTCTTTCCGCAGAGTTGTAACATCTGTCCAGGGAACATTTCCTTGAGTTGACAACGGTCGAAAACAACATCGCCAACCATTTATCTTCTCGAAGCAAACCATGTTTGCTGCTCTCTCTCTCTCTCTCTGTAAAAAAACGATCTATAGTCATTACTAAGTGCACTGGGATAGGTTTAATTTGGTTGTTTCGTAATCGCGTGCGGTACGGGCTCGCGCACTAGCGCCGCTCCTGCGCGGCCTCCGTCGGCGGCGCCTCGCGGGCGCCCATTCCCTAACTTTTATTATTTTTGTAGCGTGAGTCGAGCGCTGTTTTTATTGTCGCGAATGAGTTCGCCTTCTCTCCATCCCACGAGCTACCTAACTTTACATAGGTACAATGCCTCAGCACTTAGCACAACAAAGCTTAACGACTTTCACAACGAAATATCATTTACTCATCATTTTTGAAGAATATCTCAGCAAGGGCCTGTTAGATTAATGTTTCACTTAAGTTTGTTCTGTATCTGCAAGGCGCGATGTTATTGTCGTGGTAAGGTGTCTGAATTCTTTATTATGTAGCGACGACTATTGCTTTTTCTTGCTGTAAAAGTAATACAGTCTACAAAAACAAATTAGATGGGGTTTCTTTATGAATTAGTCTTCTGACAGAATCAATGGCTTTGGAAAATGCATACTCGCTCGTTAGGGCGGGCGGCGCGCGCGGCAGCGGCTGCGGTCCAGCGCGTGACGTCACGTCCGAAATCCCGCCCCGCCCCACCTCAGCCCACACCTCATTAGCATACATTATATTCGCCATTACCCCCAGCTCTGCTTGTGGTTTTTTGCACTGTTTTTGATGATACAGCCATGCCAGCAGTCTGGAAATTATCTACTATCCTATAATCCTAAAGGACATCTTATTTGCATTAGGTGACGATCGGTTGACAATTTTTTTACCCGATTCATATTCGACCAATGTATGGCTTGGCTATAAATTGTAACAAATGCTCCGTACGCGAGTCTCGTGTTTCCTTTTATTTGAATCGTATGTAACAAAAACAAACATATATCTGGAGGGTAATGGGTATGTTTATCAACAATTTATTCGTGAGGAAAACGAAAGCAACAGCTCGCAAGTAGGACGGCGGCGCGCGTCTGTGCCGTAACGTCACCCGCACTGTGCGTCCCGCAGAGCGCACGGTATTCATGCTGATTTACACACCCTGATATCCAAGGACAGTACGTCGGCTCATGTGAATTGTTAGAGTCAACTGTCGACCAACTTGTCTGTTCTAAGTATAGCTGCATCTTTTCATTTCAACGTAATTTTTGTAAACAACTGTCAGATTGTGTGGCGCTGTGTGTAATGTCCTACGATATTTATTATTGTTTTGACTCCTGAAGTTACCTTTAGGATTGTTTCATCAGTGCATGTGTTCCAGAGCATATTTTTTCTCCCTTGGTCATTCTTGTGAACTGACTTATCTACTTTATATTATATCTATCCATATTAATAAAATTCTAATAATGTTCGCCAAGTACATAACTTGAGAACGGCTGAACCGATTTAGCTCATTCGCACCGGGTACGAAGTGCCTGGTATTCAGCTAGTGCTTGTTACGAACATGTATCAGTATGCTCTCACGCCGATATAGGATTGTAATCCACTTAAAATTGGCGTAGCTTAGTTTTATATCGTTTTAAGAATATGTAAAAAAAAGACCACCTCCTCCGCCACTAACCTGTACTCAAACGTAGACATACATTCATATAATATCAGTTTGTAATCGAACTTTATGTATACTTTATATAGTCATTGTCATGATTGAATCACTCTGGGAGATTGGCGCATACAATACGGCGCGCCTGTTAATTTTTAATAAGTGATCGTAATTGCATAACATAGCATCGCGACACGCGAACGAGAGCCGCGGTGCTGGCTGGTCAGCGCGCTTCGCTAATATTTGCACATTGCGATTGATGCGTACCAATCAATACTGCAAATAACGAAAATTTTAAATGAAATCTACTAATAAGTTTGGGTGCGATTTCATATTTTTTTATATTTGTTAGATAGTTTATTCTTTATATAGATAACAAATCCAAGTCAGCCTATAAAATCGAATAAGAGATATGATTACTGCTATAACATTGTAGAAAGCAATTGATCACTGTGTAATTTTTTATTTTATTTAAAATCTAACCTAACCTAACCTACACAGAAGTATCACGAGTTTCTTAAACTAATTTACAAGCTTTGACTGACATGTGAAACTAAACAAAAAAATATCCATTAGCAATAAATACATTTTCGATATTATTTATTTCTAAGAACAGTCTCAGCAAAATCATCTTCAAAACAAAGTAACTATTTTATACGAATAACATATCATCATATAACAATAGTGTTTAGCGGGCAAGCAGACAATTTTATTCTGTGACTCTGTGTGGCCTCGAAGGTTATTAGAGCGGCGGAAGGCAATATTCGGCTCTCATCGGAGTCATAAATATTTTTTATAAGCAAGGAGGTAGCGGTCGCACAAACAACAGGCATACAAAAGCGTCGCAATCAAAATAACACATCGGTGGCGCGCCTCGTCCAAATTGCTTTGTCAAAGTGTGCTCGCTCTGATTGCTCCATTCTGGTCCCGGAGCAGAGCACTTTATTCGCTTTTTGCTTCCTTATCATTGAAACTGAGTCAGCTGTGCGAGTTTTTATTATGTTGTGTTCAGTAGTTTCTGCCAAAATATCAGTACGCAGAGAGCTTAGAATTCCAGTAGGTAATTATGACTGTAGGAGATATCCCGTAAAGCGAATTATGTTGCTTTAGCTGATGAGCATATAGCAGCAGAATACGCTCGTTTTCTGCCCCCCTCAAAGCCCCGCCGTTGTCGCCCGCTCAGCCTAATTTAATTTCAGCTAGTTGCTTAACAATTCCACCAGCTAAAACGTCTAAGTAGACGGGTCACGCCGCCGCCGGATTTAGTTTATTACGAGTTCTATTAAGTGAGTAATTAATCTGACTGGCTGCGAGGTGGTTAGAACTAGAAACGCAAGCGCTCGGTTAAACTGTGCTTAACTTTCTACTACATCTATTAAATTTGGTGCATCAGTTCTAGAACTGTTACTCAGCTGGGTCGAGTTTGGTAAAGTGTTGTTCGAATTTATGCAAAGTATTTCTAATAGTTGGTACGACTACTGACTACGGCCAGTTTTGCCACTGATGTTATAGCAATTTGGGTAATATTATTGTGCCCATATAAATAAATGGTTGATATAATTGGCTAGTACAACTACGTATTTTAGAACCAAATACTGTCAGCTATTTACGGTATTCAGAACACAAGAAAAAAAGTATTTTATCAGTTATCTAGTTCACCCATAGTAAAAGCTGTGCGTAGTTTGGGGCTAGATGGCGCTGTGTAAAAATAGTTGTAAATGTCCTACGATATTATTACAGGATTACGCCCGCGACTTCGTCCCCGTTGAGTTACGAATCGTCCCTAATCACCTAGCGGTATGAAATATACTTTACGACCTATTTACATACCTACCAAGTATACATGTAAAACTTCATAAAAATCGGTCGTGCCGTTTCGGAGGAGTACGACTACAAACTCGTTGACACGAGGTATATATAGATTTATTTACTAGCCCGAAGTACCAGAAAGTTAGCAAGGTTACCAAGAACCCACAAGTTGGTTTTCAGTGCAGTTTTGAGACTGCAATAGAACTTGCACTTCGGCTTCGAGCATAAACAAGCCTTCTGACTAAACTGCTACTATAACTTATTGATTGCTTATACCACATTACAAGGAATCATTATAATATGGTATAAGTATTATTTTTGTTTTTTTTTTATGTGTAATAGCTATGTAATATTACGCATGAAATACAATCGTGTATGAATAAACACCTTAATTTCCGCTCTACAACTACAATAGTGAGGATGATTGTAGTTATCTTGTGCAACACCTAAACATCTCAACCAATTTTGATGAAATAAATACGATTTATAACTTCTTCAATCCTACTGAGAAGATTATGGCGTCGCACTTTGTACATTTACCTGCGTCAAGCATTTTACAAATACGAACACGTCAATGCTATTAATTGTGTTGAAGCCACTTCTTTTATTCTCTTTCTTCTTAATGATCTATGGAAGTGCTTAACGTCATACACATAACACACTCATTCATGGACGCACACACATATATACACAAACACACACATACACGCGCGCATACACACAAATACAGCACATGCTTACATATAAGAATTTATTAATAGATTTAGAATTAGTATATTTGCAAGCAAGTTAAAAGAAATTGAATAAGAATTGAATAGCTAATATACAATATATAAATTATAAATAACATAAAGTGTACAATTTGCAGTGGAAATCAAAGTAAACAGTTACTTGTAACAGGGCGCCCAAGATACAGGCTTTGCCTAGTTTGGGGCCCGTTGACCGTTCTTCCAGAAATCGGGAAAAAAATATAAAATCTACGAACCATTTATCTGTATATGTCATGTATTCTTTAGAAATAAACTATTATTATTATTATAGTGTTGTTACATTTTTTTTTCTCTCGTCAGACGAGGAGGCTACGCTTTTCACGGGCTTTTGGCCAAGCGAAAAGTTGATAGTAATTCACTGGTTTAGCGATAAAAATTTCCGAACAATACGACAGGTATTCAGGATAACAGCTTTTTGTAGTTGAATGGATGTGTTTCTATGTATGTTTAGTGTTTCTAGACTTGTGAATAGTGTGTAAGGAATGACGCCTGTAGTAGATAAAATAATCGGGATGGTTTTGACTGTGTCTACTTTCCACTGCGTTTTAATTTCTATTGCTAGGTCTGTGTATTTTGTGATTTTATCAGTGTATGTAGCAGTCACATTATGTGTGTTAGGAATCGCTACATCTATGAGGTAAACTATTTTATTTTGTTTGTCGTGAAGAGTGATGTCAGGTCTGTTGAAGTGAATGGTTTTGTCTGTTAGGATAGTTCTGTCCCAATACAGTTTGTAGTTAGTTGAATCATGTATTATTTCAGGTGTGTATTTGTAATAAGGTACTTTTTCTTGTATGAATTTGTATTTAATTGCTAGAAATTGGTGAATAATGGCTGCCACTTGGTCGTGGCGGTGTTTATAATCTGTTTGTGTGATTGTTCTGCAGGCTCCTGTTATGTGTTGAATAGTTTCGGAGTTGCTATGACAATGTCGGCATAGATCAGAATGTAGAGTATTGTCACGGATGATGTGTTTCCTGTAGTTGCGTGTGTCTATAATTTGGTCCTGTATGGCTAACATGAAACCCTCTGTCTCTGGAAAAAGATCGCCTGACTTGAGCCACGCGTTCGACGCAATTTTGTCGACATTTGGGTCCAACAAGTCTCGGCGATGTCTCCCATGAAGAGATTTTTGAAGCCAGGAACTGAGTTTTTCTGTATCTGTAGTTATCTTTTCGTTTTTTTGAGCATTGGGATCATTTAAATTTAATGGTGTTAGTTTTATATCTGCTATAACTGATGCTTTATGCAGTTCAGATCTTTGGGTCTGTTCGTGAAAATAGCTGCGTAGCGACGTGATTTGCTTATTGTGTAAGTTTTGAATGTCTATCAGACCTCTCCCTCCTTCTAAATTCGAAAGTGTTAGTCTCTCAAAGCATGCCCGTGGGTGATGTTTCCGGTATTTTGTCATGTGCGTGTTGATCATTCGTTGCAGTTTTATGAGGTTCGATTTTGACCAGTGTATAATTCCAAATGAGTATGTTAAGATAGGTATGGCATATGTATTGATGGCTTTTATAGTGTTTTTAGCGTTAAGGTGTGTATTAAGGATTTTATGTAAACGAGTTTTAAATTTTTGCTCTATTGTCGCTTTTGTTTCTTTTTGGTGTATTTGTCTAGATTGTTGGTAACCTAGGTATTTATAACCACTATCTACATCAACGGGTTCTATTTGTTCGTCATTATTAAGCTGGTATGTATTTTCTTCTATTTTTCCTTTTCTCACTGATAGTATTTTGCACTTGTCTATACCAAATTCCATATGTATGTCTGATGAGAATGAAAGTGTGATGTCTGCAAGGTGTTCTATTTCTTTCAAGTTGGTGCCATACAGTTTGATGTCGTCCATGTACATTAAATGTGACAGTGTGTAGTATGTGTTTTCGTATTTTAGTTTAAATCCAGTATTGCTGTTATTTAGGAGGTTAGAAAGCGGATTTAAAGCAAGGCAGAACCAAAGTGGACTAAGTGAGTCTCCTTGGAAGATGCCTCTACGAATCGGTATAGGTTCAGTTTCCAGAGAAGTGTCTCCTAATCTGAGTTTGAGTACTGTGTTCCATTTTGTCATAGTGTTCCTCAAAAAATGTATGATTGTAGGGTGTACTTTGTAGTGTTTAAGAATGTATAAGAGCCAGGTGTGTGGCACTGAGTCAAAAGCTTTTTTATAATCAATATACATGGTGAAAATATTACGCTTTTTCCCCAGTGCCTGTTTGGAAGCTATCGCATCAATCGTCAGTTGTTCTTTACAACCTTGACTATACCTTCTACATCCTTTCTGCTGTTCAGCTAAGATATTGTGTGTGTTTGTGTGCTTATATATGAGTTCGTTTATGCATGCAGTGATTATTTTATAGATATTCTGCAAACAAGTAATAGGTCTATATTTGGCCGGATTTTTAGTGTCGGTTTTGTCTTTAGGAAGCATATAGGTGGTACCAAGACTTATATATTCTGGCATTAATTCGGGTGATTTGATAAAGTTGTTAATGTGGTGAAGTATTATTGGATGAATGTATGTGAACTTTTTATACCAGAAGTTATGAATATTGTCTGAGCCTGTTGCTTTCCAGTTATGTAATTTACCTATTACGTGTTTTAGTGTGTCTAAACCCACTTCACTAAACTCCATGTCAGATACATCCTTGAGCGTTTGTTTGTCGTCATCTATCCATTCTGCTTCTACGTGTTCTATAGGCATAGACCAGATGTTGGACCAAAACTCTTTCAGAGTTTCTGGTTCAGGGGTCTCCACGGTCTGGCTATTTTGCTCTTCTTTAAGTGATCTATAGAACTGCTTTTCATTATTGGCAAACATTGAATTCTGTGTCTTTCTTTTGGTAGTGAGTTTGTAGCGCCGGAGTCTGCTTGCGAGAGCGCTAAGTTTTTGCTTCAGTGTGTCTAGAAAATGTGATAAGTTAGAATTTGTTCCTTCGTACTGTGAGTGTATTTTATATCGTATTTTAATGTTCTCTACTGCGTTTTTTAATCTCGTACTCGTATTACCTTTAATAAATTCGGATAGTCTAGCTATATTCGCTCTAAGATCTTGAATTCTTTTTTCCAGTCGCTTTTGCCAAGGTGGAACGCGGTCCCTATACTTCTGATTTGTATTTTTAGACTGCGTATTAGCTACATTACTGTCATCTTTAATTTTACCTCCATTATGTATAACAGCAGTATATGCTGCGCAGTAAATAGCTGTTTGCATGTCAATAAAGGTCGATTCTAGTGTGATATGCCTGGGTAATATATCATCATTAATGTAGTGTACTATTGCTGCGAACTTTCTAGATGATTTTTGTTTAGGTAAAGAGAGTCTCGAAATCGGCTCAGTAATTTTAAAGATATTCAAGGCTCTTGTGAAGGTTTCATTAATTTGTTGTTCTAGTTCTTGTGACATATTATTTACTATTTCAGGTCGTATTGGGTTTCTTGTATTAGGTTCTAGTAAGCTTGTTTGTGTTCGTGTAGCAAGAAGTACTTCATCACTTGGTGATATTGTTTCGCTAGCAATGTCCAGTGTTATATTTTGTGTAAGTGTGTTTGGTAGATTATCATGTGTATTTGGTGTTGAGGCAACTATGTCTTGGTTTATGTTTATAGAATTTGTGGTTTGTATATTTTGCATGCTATCTAATTCCACAGAAATTTCGTCACGTATTTGCTGTAGCCGTTCATCTGAGATAAGTTTATTGTTTATTATGACACGTCTTTGATCTGCAACCCTTTGCTCAGAAATATGTGAAAGGTTCGGATACTGATCAATAAAAGCACGGTAGAGTGGTTGCCTATACGCTGTTTTGTTTGTATCTAGCTGGGTTATCTTAAAGTAGGCTCGAATAATAGTCTCGTTCATTGCGTTTGACCACCTCATCCTTTGGCCTGAAATTTGTGCGTCAGTTGTTTGTGTCAGGTTGGATATGTTAGCGGCAGATTGTAAAAGAGCTTCAGCTTCTTTTCGTACTTCATTTATTTTATGGGGTGGTAGTAAATTCTTGTTTACAATAGCTCTTCTCTGGTCACCGATTCGTTGTCGGCTAACCTGAATAGCAGGGTATTGTTCGGAAAATCGTTTGTGTAATTCTGCAAGATATGATTTGGTGTCAGTTTCTATCATAGTCAAAATAAAGTACGTGCGCATAATAAAGGCATTCATAGCATCTGTCCATCTTATGCGCGTACGGGTTGCAGCCTTGGTGGGTACAGGGTTCTCGGCGCATGCCTCCTGTACAACATCCTCAGCTGGTAACGAAGGGTTAAAATCGGAGTCCGTTTGGCTTGCGTTGGTCGTCTGACAGTTAATCAACCTCGCCCGGAGATTCATCTCGCCCCTGGCCACACAGGGTTCTTTCCTACTGTCATCGGCTTTCCCCCTGGAGCCCCCGGGCACTTGGGGACATTGTAATGTTTTTCTATTCATGTTTTTGTTTTTGTTGAACACACATTTAGCTCACTACGCTGGTCCAAAACGTATGAGCATGCAGTAGGCTATCTAACTAAGCCCGTGGGCGCCGCCGTTGGGATTACCTCTTATTCCTCTTCCGCCGCCACCCTGAGCTAACATTCTGCATTAATGTCAGCTGTCCCACTTAAGCCTCAACAAGACTTTTTGCCTAAGAGCCCCAAAGTGGTCGTAAAAATTGAGTTTCATCATCATCACATACATACATACCTACATACATACCTACATACATGCCTACATACATACATACATACATACATACCTACTCAATACCATAGCCACGTTAGCCGCACCAGTAACTTCTCTTTGCGTTGCCCGCCCCCCACGTGATCAGATATTCGATTTGGACGTGTGGTTGGTTTTTTAGGGGGCTGTGGTTGGTTTTATAGGGGGCTGTGGTTGGTTTTTTAGGGGGCTGTGGTTGGTTTTTTAGGGGGCTGTGGTTGGTTTTTTAGGGGGCTGTGGTTGGTTTTTTAGGGGGCTGTGGTTGGTTTTTTAGGGGGCTGTGGTTGGTTTTTTAGGGGGCTGTGGTTGGTTTTTTAGGGGGCTTATTATTATTATTATTAGCTTCATGTAAAAGTTCTCCCACTGGTATTAGTACATATTATTCCGTAGACGTGTTTTAGCAGCTCTTGCCCATTCGAAGCGTAACATCAAAACTTGCATGAAACATGTGCCGTCAACATAGCTACACTGCGCCAAACGGATGCCGGACGTGCCACGCCGGTGGCATCGTGCGGTTACAGCCTAATGGATGCTTTTGTGCAGTGCTGTAGAGTCGCTATTTTTTCGAGTACACTACAGCTATTTTCCTTTCACAACCGGTAATCACCCCTTTTTCTAAATCAATTGTGGAATTCCTAATATTCTCAACGATTCCGCTAGAAACAATTCCATTTGGTTGATGTGCCTTTCAGCTTGTATGTAACAATGAGTTTAATCCTATTAAAACGGACACACATTGTGCCAGAATTGTAGCGTGGTGGCTTTGGTCTGTCGCCGGCCGCATCGGCTGTCTGCATCTAGTAACCGGAACCAGACTTTAAACTGAATTGAACATGGTTTAATTTCGTTGCTAGGGCTGCGTTGAAAAAGCTCTGCCTAGCCGAAACACAACTATTCCGGGAGGAAATAAAATAGCAAAGGGAAGCGATGCGGGCGTCGGACGAAGCGATTATGCAGTCGAGAATAATGGGCGCCGTTCCACATGCACGTTTTTGTTTGTGGTCTGTGACGCGATTTATACGCAAATTTCTACCGACTCCAAAGTGAGCACTGTTCTCGATAATTGAATTAAACAAAATCAGCCGCACATGTCTTCTGTTTTATCAATACAATTTCAGCAGAAACATAATTATAATAAATAGTGTCACCAGATAACATCATCTCTCATACATAATCTAACGAGAAAGTGTCTTGATATACTTATAGAGGTACGTAGCTATTTAAAAAAAAATAAAAAAACTTTTATGTTTAATGGTTTTACTATGGTAACTGACGTGGTTTTGACACGTTTTTGTATTACTTATGCGGGATTACTCACGTATGCGACCTCTTCTACTCTCCGCACACAGACGAGGCCGCGTTGTACTCAGCTTTTTTTCAAAGTTTCCTACGGAACTCTAAAAGGCTTATGAAATTCAGTGAACCACTCTCTAAACAAACAAGCAATATCGTTAAAAGTAGGTACTTCTTTCATCTTTGCTTTCGCACTAACTACCGCAAGCTCTACCGCCAAACACAAAGTTCTATTATTGCTAGACTTGTTGTCGTTTTTCCGACTATTCCGTGTAGATTTTCTTGGTGGTGGTTACAAAAAGATCAATCCAGAAGGTAAGTGTAACTTTTAATAGCGTTATCAGTGGTCAGACAGCCCGGCGTGGTTCGTCGTCTCCCCAGGATAGAAGCCGCCGCCGCGGCGAGCCTCCATCAACCCTTATTAAAGATTACAAAGACGCACGACCCGACCTTCCCAGAATTTCTTTAGACTCCTCTCTTCCAGTTCGTAAGATTGAGTTAAATTCTTGAATTTTGACATAATTAGGTTTGTATTTTAAATAATTGAACGGACGATATCATGCCTATTTTAATTAAAAATTACTTATTACACAAACTCAATTTTACTCGTATAATAAACTAAAAAGTCTTGCTCGTAAGTTTTTCCAGTAAAATATTTTCGTGGTAAGTAACAAGTAATAAAACGACAAGATCCTCTTGTGATGGTAAGAGATAAGAGATAACCATAACAAATTGAAATGCAACCTAGAACTTTTAACAAACAGCGTTCACGTCATCGCGTCATCGATGCTCATTACTCTTTACTTGAATGTAAGCCAATAGTTAACGGAAGCACATTTGTACTTTTGACCGTGACAATCAAACCCACTTAACAGCATCTGTAAAAGAGTTGACTGCCGTTAAATCTGCCATAAACAATAAAATTTGCATTTATTGGTCGTCCTTAGCGTCGTAAATTCACTGCGAGCGAGCTGCAAACGACGTTTTGAGTGATATATCTAGTGCTATAATCACAGAAATGGTAGTGTTACGTAAATTCGCCTATGTGCATTAATTGAAATCACCAGTCGATTGGAGTCAGTGACGGCGGTGAGCGGCGCGATGTCGCTGCTCTGCGCACGCCAATTATTGTCATTTGTTCAGGCATTCACTCGTGTGCACCCTTCGGACAGCCAGAGCCTAGACTGCTCTGCCGCCAGCCGCCATGCTCGGAACCTGTCTGTTCGACTCCGAACGAACATTTCCAAATGAATAATTCGCGCTGGCCGATGCAGTTATAATGACCATTTAACGTTGATAACGCCTTTTTTTTATTAAGACGTAAAATTATATCACGTTACAAAATTGCATCTTTGCGAAGCCGAGGCGAGTCGATAGTACGCACACATTTAAAACGCCTTGACACGAAATAAATATGTTTATTCGGCATATTATTGTCTCATATTTATTATTATATAATAGTATTGTACCTTCTTTTAAATATATCCATTCGTGAATCGTATAGATAACTACGCTGCAGATAGCGAGGGCTTAGCTTGCTTGTATTAGCAACCAAGCTACAAGACACAATATATATACTACCCATACCTATGTATTTACTTTGGAAAGATTTAATATACATATGCTACAAGTACATAGTTCTCTTCAACGCTTCCTGCTTCATTGTCTGTTATGTAGCTTTCCTTTGTGTTACGTTGAAACTCTTAATGCAATTCAACATTAAGAACTTGGCGACAACTAAAATAACTTGAGTAGATTTCCATGCAAACAAGAAACAAACTTCGTACTCTCAACGGCATGTAAGTAGGTGTATAAGTCCAATAATTCAAGGGAGCGGGTGGTTGTAATGTTGAAAATTTTCAGCGCGTCGCGAAACTTATATCTTCTGGGTCCAGTAGACTGACAACATTACCAAGTGCTATCTTTTAATGCTGACATAATAAACAGTTGAACTAAACCAATCCAGTAAATATTTACTTATGCTCACCACATAAATGTTGTTGGGAATCGCACCCACACTAAAAATAACTAAGCTACTAACAAATTAGCTAACAGGGCTGTCATGACAAGTGTTATTTTAATACTGACATAAAAACGGTTTCTGAATCAATCCATTAAGTACATTATTTGTCTTTATATAAGTGCTATAACGCGAAGCTTAGATCTTCTGGGGCCAGTAGACTGGCAAACTTAACAAGTGTTATCTTGTAGCACTTACATAAAGGCGGTTTCTGAATTGGTCTGCTAAATTTACTTGTCCTTGTGGAAGTGTCAAAGGGTAGCTACTTTGAAAGCAAATCGAAGCGATTGAAATTTAAACCCGTGTAATAAGAACTACGACTTTCGCCAAGCGTAAGCCGGTATGAGTTTTGCAACCTCCTTGCGCGCCTGCGCCGTTTATGGCTTCCTCCGCAAAGTGTGACAAGCCGATGACGAAATGATTGTATTAGTATTTTTCTAGCTATGCAAGCCGCACTTACGTAGAAGTACAATGACGAAAATACACAAGATAAATTAAATGTTTTATTTTATGAACAGTCTTTGTTATAAAAATTGGTTTCCATATCTATGTTACAGAGCAATACAACTAAATCAAGCTACATTCGACTGTTACGGACTCTTTCTTAAACTGTGTGCAAAATTTTATAAATGTGCTGGCATACTATAACTATTCAAATTTTGATACACACGGTGAGTCTGCCAAATTCTTAACCTAGGCGCTCGCTTTGAACTAGAGACTTCCTAGACATCTTCAATAAAGTTTTCTAATATATGTATATTCTTATTGTCATATCAAAACATCATAGTTAACGACTGATGTACATATACTCGTATGCCTACAAAGATGTAATCTAAAAACTTGGTATTTATATCGGTAACAAAAATTATTTTATGGTATATTTGCACATAACGGAAGAGAAGTATCGATAAATGGATAATGTAACTTCTCGGCTCGGGCCAAGGTGTGGTGTGCAGAGCGGAGCAGAGGCACAATGAAGCGCTTGGCACGCCGGCGGCGGAACCGGATAGCGCCTATTGCCGGCACTCAGGCGCGATAAGGGCTGCGAAGGCGGCCGCACCCGCGCGACGCTGTCTACGCCTGTCCCTGATTTATGTACGACGTGTCTCCTTTTTAATGAGTCCGTAAGAAGATATCCGCCTGAGAACCACAATAAATTTCTCAACTGTGACTCTCCGAAATTCTACCGTCGATATCTGCAAACAAACCTAGTCCCGTTCCGTTAATCTGCCGAAGCGCAGAACGTATCGCGTATATAAGTCGCGCTTATCTCGGGTAATGGCCGCCTATCTAGTTGATCTGCCAGTTTTATTTATGGCCATGTTTTCCTTTACGCGCTCCTTCCAATTTGTGGAGAGTGAAAGGGATTGTTATGTGGCTGCCATGTTTCATAGCAATAAACATGTGTATCCGAAATAACGACATTAACTATTTTTCTTCACTCCCTTTGATTTCCACGAGAAGCGTCGACACAAGCTTTCGGTTGGACGTACATATGTACGAATTAAAGTTTCAAAATCATTCAGTGACCTTTTTTGCTGTTATAAATATAATATAAGCATTATTTCGAACTAAACATTATCAGGGTGATTCAAACTACTACCGTTATTGTCAAGGATTTAAGCGATATTATAAAATCCCGCAAGTTGAACGTCAAAGAGCTGTAAAAGTGATTGTGATTTAGTCATATAATCCCGTTACATCGTTTAGAGAACAAAAATGTTCTGGGATAGCTGAAAAACGGCTGAGGGCGAGAACGAGAGGGGCAGTGGGGGTGTTCGGGTGCGGGTTAAAATACAGACCGTGGTTGCGTGCCCCCTCGTTACGGCCACCGGGCGTCCGCGCTCGTTCTGTGTAAGTAGTGCGTTCATCCTGTTAAATTTATTGCCGCTTTTATATCAGCCGTTACAGGGGGGCCCCCTTCCGTCCGTATCGGGAGCGGGCCCAGCTTACTGAACTCGCAATTACGCTTTACCGGCTTTGACTCTAACGGAGGCGACTTTTGCCGTCTATCGAATTGTAATGGAATTAGCGTTCCGCTGCTCTTTTAATTTGTCCTCTATCTTTGTTGAAACGAATCCTCCATCCAGATCGTTTGCTCGTTTCGTAAAGTGTTTTAGGAGAATACAGCTGAGGCTATTTGTACTCATGAATAGATAAAAATTTAATGTTTCAAATTGTAATTTAAATACATCATCTGTATTAAAGCGGCGATGCCCTAAACTTTAATTTGTTACGCAAAGTTCTGGATACGACTGCAATGGTCATGGACAGACGTCATCTTTTACCATCAGTAGAGTGTTTCGTTTATCTCATTACTTTTACATAAAAACGACGTTATATTAATCATCCAGCCTTTGTATAAAAATCGAATAATGTTTGTTCTGTATGTATTTACAATAAAAGTATATCAGTTATCTAGTTCCCATAGTACAAGATTTTGTAGTTTGGGGCTGGATGGCGCTGTGTGCAATGTCATGCAATATTTATTTATTGTTTTTTTTTTTTTAATGTAAAAGTAATGAGACGATCGAGGCGCTCTCCGGATGTTAAGAGATAACGCCTGTCCATGACCATCGCAGCGATACACAGAACTTTGAGTAGCAAAACAACGTCCAGGGCATCGCTACTTTGGCACTCACTACTTTGAGACTAGATGATTGATTGATTGATTGATTGATTAACTCTTTATTGCACACACTAAAAAAAAACAATACAGAAGAAATAAAATTAATTAATTTGTGTAACAACTGGCGACCTTATCGCTAAAAGCGATCTCTTCCAGGCAACCATAGGACGGACAGGATCAGAGGAAGAAAAATACGGGGTCTGTCAATAACGAGGATATGCACAAAGGATAATATATAACTATAACATAAATACTTATATCTACACTCTAATAATAATATATCCTAATACATAAAGTAGGTAACTAAAAATACACTAATATATATAAAATTAATTTATTATTTAGATGGTTAGTGACTGGATGGTTGGTTTTATTTATAATGACTGAAAATCTTCTTAAATTCAACAATTCAATCTTAGTATAATAATAATATCATAGAGCCCAATAAAGCAAAGGGTTTACCTAGACTAGAAAGTTCCAGTATGACTTTTTTCATTAGATCAGTCTATTGATACCACATAACATACACTCGTGCATACATTTTTAACTTCAGCTCTATCGCATACTTACCACGTAAGTGGCCAAATAATCAATAGTGAAATGTCAATAAAAATATCGTGAATAAAATTACACTTTACTGATAAAATTTCCACACGGTTCCGTGCAGTTCCATCGTGTCGTGTGTAATTTTTAACTTTTGAGCAATGTAAGCACGCGTTTCGAACAAATTTATTAAGATAATCTTTTTGCTCAATTATGTAACACTTATTAAACAAAATAAAAAATACCTTAAATTATACCTACTATTTACAAAATGTATACAAAAAACTTAGTCTAAAAAACCGTCAGAGGAGGGATATGTGGCCAGAATGCTGGCAGCATTGCCACGCTGTATGGCAATGCTTAGCTTTTGACCAAAGTAACACTTATGTCACGAGCAGAGAATCTAAATTGCCGTTGAATTTTTATGTATTAAAATTGTACGTATTATGCTGGCAAATACATACATACATTCTAGTTAACTGTAGTGGGATAAGCCTCTCAAATAAAAAGGCCCATGTTATAGTCGTTCTGGGCGTCGTTATGCTCTACGCGCGTAGCAACTCTGCTACGACCGTAGCGCGCTTGTAGAAGCATATATTCTTTGTTAGTATAATAGAGACTTAATAAAATATAGTCTTAATAGAATGGATAGACTTAGACATGTCTATTTAACCGAGTGGAGGAGGGTTTTTTTCATACGACAGCGTATGAAAAAAAAAATTGTATATTTTTCGACGAAAACTAATGTCGATTCGCGTTCTCTCATAAAATTGAAATTTGGCAGTAGTAAAATATTCAATTTTCAATTCCAAATTCGAATAAAATCGGTCAAGGTTTGTGTAGGCTTGCTAGTGGACCTTTCGAAGTGAACCACAACGAGTCGATGTTTTTATGTACGTATGTATGTTTATTCGACAGTGTAGGTTTATTTCTTCATACTTCGCAAATAAGATATTCGTTATGGAGCCGTATTGTTCATCTGGCAACATTTTGTATTTGTTGTAAACTCCTATTATTTAGCAACAAAACATTGACATAAAGAGTAGAAGTGACAGTGGTGGTGGAGCCTCAAGCAATCTGAATGAGGCCATTTTATGAGCTTATTGAAAGATAGTCGTCTTCGGCGCACCACCCTAAGTGATGAGATCCAGCCCAACCCTCCATAACGTTGTAATACCATTTTACTGCGCAACTTATATATATTTTTGGAATAATTTTACGCGATTCTTAGACACGAATTACGGTACCCAGACCGCCAAGTTAAGCTAATAAAGCTAAACATCATAACAGCTTAAATTTGCATTTTATTTTTAACTGTTCTGTTCTTTAGTTCTGCACCTGTACATAGGCTGCAATAAAGCAAGTATAATATGACATTTAAAAACAACATTAATTTTGATTCAAAATAATGCTCCCTCCTCTCTTTTAAACGTTGCTGTGCCCGACAGTGTCCATATTTGACCATATACTACTTTGTATTTAAAACATCTTGTACTGTATAAATATAATATCTTGAATCTTAAGTATTGAATACGGGCGTTAAAAAATATGTATCGTTAATTCACATGGTTCCACCTGACACTTTTTATTACGGACGGCTAGGCATACACGGTCAAAGCGCCGTCCATAAATGGTGGATATTCCCCACGTACGGATTAAATGCTTTAATTCTACTTTCATCATACGTATAACAAGGATCTGGAACTCTGCTGGCGTCTATTTTTCCTGTGAAGGACTGTTTAGATGTCTTAAAAT
Source organism: Biston betularia (assembly GCA_905404145.2). Classification (NCBI taxonomy): domain Eukaryota; kingdom Metazoa; phylum Arthropoda; class Insecta; order Lepidoptera; family Geometridae; genus Biston; species Biston betularia. The sequence goes on from FR989863.1 coordinate 6,308,073, forward strand.
CCAGAGTGATCGGGTTTTTTTCTAGGTAAGCGTGCTTCGTCTTAGACTACATCCTGTTTAACATCAGACAGGGCGCATTTATTCAAAATAGGTTTGCAAGCTCAAACTTAAGGATCAAAAGGTTATGTTGTTCTCTGTACTTTTATCTGTTCATGGTGTGCATAATAAAGAGTTCTATCTATCTATCTTGTTTTGAAAAACTAGACTTCTCAAAAAACTAGACGGAGCTTTTTGCTTACACAATATTAATTAAAGGAAACGCGATAGATTTATAGCGTGTGTGATGAACAGCGTTTTGGGTGGTGAGGTACCTTAAACGTTGTTAAGAATTACGTCATTTATAACTAATGCTATTATCAAATCTAGCGAATTTGATGTGTTGTTAAATAATGCAAAATATTTGAATTATTATAGGATATGCACCACCCAGACTTATTACCCATTATAAAAACGTTTGTAACTGTATCTGTTTGTTACCTTTCACGCCTGAACGGCTGGTCTGATCTCACTATAATTTATCCAAGAGATACTTTATATTATGAATATTACATAGTCTACTTTTTTGTAATCATGTATGTATGTATACATATACATGTGTGTGTCCACGCGAGCGAAGCTGCGGTCAACAGTGATTTATAAATGGATTAGCATGTAAGATTTAATACTTGACAAAGTAACCTCAAGTGGACAGCTACGCATAAACGTAAGCAATAGTACCGGCAAAACGGAAAACTAATACATGTTTCGCGTGCGTCCCTTCTTGGATAATAAAAAGTAATATTTCTGTAACAGTTACATGTAGGTGTGTATGGCGTATTTGTGTCTATTGGCAGGGTTCGTGCGGGTCAGCACACGTGTTCCCTACATACAATTAGCCGTTAGGGCACGCCGTGACACCCCTAAAACGATTTGATTAAAGTAATAAAATTCGAGATAGCCGGCGCTAGCGGTGCGCGGCGGCCGCGATAGAAAACTGGAAGTTATGCGCCCTTCCCATGAAGCGTTACCGCGGCCTGCCCGCAGACCGCTCCACCTTAATAACACAGGTCACTGGTTTCACGGTAAAGCTCAAAAGTTTTTAAATAAAAATTACCTGAAATATGAATTTGATGTTGACGTCTATATGTATACTTACGTTAGAAGACTGATATCATAATTATGATTGATGCTTTTTCTGTAATTTTGCGTATGCAGGCTCGACTTATTATCTCAAGTACAGTAGATGATACCTACAATAAGGGCTTTACTTATAAACAACAACTTATTATTCAATGCTAAAGAATCTGTCTTATTTCTACGCGTGACATTTAGTAAGGCTCTAATTGTATTCGAACGCGGAAACATAATTGCGACATTGTATTATTTTTCAAAGCTTTTTGATTTGTCGGGCGTTTATGTATAAAAATAAAACCTTTATTCAAGAGCTGATATTAAGCGCGTGAGTGTGAGAAAATATAATTTAAAAAAAAATACATTACCTACTTATCGTGTTGTTTCCAAAACTCCATCACAGCTCGCACTAGTTTGTTAGGGCATAATCGGAGTCGACGGTGTGTAATATGTACTCGTACGTCTAGTTATTCAAATAACAAACAAACAAAGGCAGAGTTAGTATTGCTTTTATAACATAGGTTAGAAAGTATGTTATTATATTTCCTCGTGTCAAAGCGTACCTATCACAACTTGTGATAACATACCTATAAGGAAGAAAGAGTGCAATTCGATGCAAAAGTTTGCCGTTTAATACCCTGATGTTGTGCTTCCCGTATTGGATGTAGTTACCAAGTATCGAATCCCTGAGCTTAGGGCGGTACCGCGTGCACGTCAAACTTTGCTAACCGCCCTTAAGAAAGTTGGTAAAGTTGCCTCTGCGAGAGATGTGCTGGGTCTTGTCCACACTAACGCTGAATGTACATTGTACATGCACCATGTAGCCCTTCGAACTCAACTCAGTTGTTTACGGCATGATTACACACGACTGACACAATGACATTCGTGTAAATGTCACAACGACAGCTTGTTGAAAGATGATTCATAATTGATCTATTACAATAGATAATATAATACATAACTACCTCTATAATTATTGCGATTAGTCGAAGTTTGCTGTATATTTTTAAAGAGTTCGTATACAATATTAAATATTTTACGCTACTTTGCAAGGGCCCTTACAGTAGAAGCAACGTGCTCGAGACTGCCGCTCACGACTCGCCCGATCTCGTGTAACTCTAATCCCGCAGATGATGCTGGATTTACTAGCTTTATATTACCTCCCATATAAGTTACGGAATAAATGCTGCCTTAGATTTCAAGAATCCTCGAATTGTAGATATATATAAATTAACTCTTTATTGCTAACGCGAAAAATTGCACTCAAAGAAATAAACAACAATTATTTATTAGTGTAACATGTACGGCCTTATTGTTAAAAAACGATCTTTCAGGCAACCTTTGGATGAAGAGAATTAAAAAATAGAGTAGCCTACTTTACTTTGGAAACGAGATTATTATGCTCAATGACTGAGAGTTTACACTACGGTAGTACGGAACTCCAAATTAATCTTACTAATAATAATTTATCAATCAAAAACGCAATAAGTATTATATTTTGTGTTCTATTGGAATCTATCGACAAACATAAGTCTTCCTAAACTTGTATTCCGGAAAGCTGTATAAATGTAGCCAGTATCACAATAAGATACGAACAGTAATGATATCTGAAATGTGTCGGTTTTGCCCGTGTGGAGATTTGGAGAGCTGCGCGCCCGTGCCGTACCGTGTAGTACCCGTCTGGTAGCGCGCTGTATCCGCGTCTCGTGCGCCTGAATGGCGCTCGCGTCGCATTATTAACCGTCACTTCGCTCGACAGGTGTCGCCGTCAGCCAACTCGAGAGTAAATTACTAGCTTCCAACTCGCTGAATCAACTCGTTTTCTTAATCGATTTTCGAACCACTCACCAAAGACCTCGTTATTTATTAGTACCGCAAAAACTTTAACCCGATTATTTGCCCTTCGTTAGTGGCGCGAATCACAATTTGTTAATTAAATTCATGTGCACGTCTCTAGCAAATTTACTAATCCGACCCTAATTTAATTGTGTCAATATCCTATAGTAGAGTGGAGATATTATTATCATAACCCGTGAATTCGACAGCAGCGTAATTTTGTTATTTACTAAAATGGATTATGTTTATACTTACAAATAGATGGAAGCGGCATGTGATAATTATATACATAGATGTCGATTCTTGTAAAATCGAGCGGCAGCATCTTGCATGCAGACGAACTCCGTGCTCGTTGTCGTATTTAATAGGGAAATAGGAAACATAGCTGGTGAGTCGACGAAACACTGGTGCCGTGGTATTGTTTTAATTAAAGTAATTGGAGGAGCCACGTCGAGAACCTCCGCTCGGTTGGCGTGATCTGTGCCTTGAGGATTTACACCAATTTAATGCTGAACTCAACCACCCGTCAATTAACGATGCGAATCCTCTTCGATCGTATAAACAAGTAGTATGAACTTTAATGAAAGCCGAAATCAGTCTTGTTCATTAAAACTTTTCCACTGCTGTATCCGGACCTCTGATCAATGTGAGAAGAGTAAGGCTATGTTCATGTTCACCACGCTGGCTAAGTGCAGGTTGGCAGACATCACATATCTTCGAGAACTTTAATCTTTTTCATTCTTCTGGAGAATTCTTTCTGATAAGGGTATTTTCGAGTTCAGGATAATCAAATCTATCAATTTGATGCGGTTTTGGCCGTATTTCTATGAGACAAAAATTGTAATCGTAATCATTTTAGTCTGGTATTATAACCGCTTGAAGTTTGTGACAATACGCACATAAAAGAAAATACAGAGGTGTGTGCCGTGGGAATCAAACCCAGGACCTCCAAATGATAAGTCCAGTTGCCTTAGATTACTTGAATACGTCCTATCCGGTTGTATTCGACGACTCTAGAATCAATAATAGGTTTCATGTTCTCCAGGAAATAGAAACGGAAATGAAAACATTAATATTTCGTTTGTCAATGCCAACTAATCCTCGATACCGAAAAGCTCCTTCCCAATGCGACAAATGCAGCCATACAATATGAGAAAAGAAATGAAAGAAACTGACACTAACAAAAAAAAGCCAAAGATAAACGGAAACGGACCCGCTCATAGAGAAAACTAGACGCTCTTGCAATTGAAAACTTTGCGGACAGTTATTCAACTTATTCTTTGTAGATACGTGAATCTTCGCTAACCAGAAAATGTTCATTTTTTAACATTAATGTTAATATAAAACGTCAGGTAGATACGTAACTAGGTAGATATCAGTTATAGACATATAGATTGCGTAGCTCAAGCTGAAATTGTAACCCCTTTATAAATAAGCATATTAGAAGGTTTACGTAGTAAAAGTACACATAAGTCCCTTTATCGTGTAATGTTTGCTTTAACGGAGGCTTGATGATACTCGACAAGTACCGCCACCCTTCAGTAAAGTCGGCGTCGTTTGCCTGTAATCAAGCAAATGTTCTATTTCTGTAGAAAAGCTCGGATTAACCCCTTCCTTCGCCGAGAGCGCGTTTGTACAACTTTCTATAAAGTAATTAAAGGTTCAAGCTATTTGAACTTCTAACATTTCATAATCTATTTATTAACGGGGTATCTTCGGCATATTTTTAAGACTGGACTGAATCACTCGAGGTTATGACCGTTCTTGCAAATGTAAAATTTTAGCCCAATTTTGATAAAACTGACTTACACTTATTTGTAACAGTAAGTAGTGAAACTCTATGAACATGTCACGACCGCCTTTGACAAATTTTTACATGAGAACATTGGTTTGATTGAACAAATATCCGTAGTAACAACTTCATGAGGTGATTATTTATGAGCGTGCTCGCTGACGGCAACAAAACGCATCGAAGAAGAAACCGTGAATAATGCAAAGGCTCGCGAATCGGATCATATTTTTTCAGAGAAGATGTGGAATCGCGAAGTGGCAAAACAGAATTTAATATTCGTAAAAGGGTTGACGTCGGTGTAGGGGCAGCGCGGCAGTTGACGCGTGCCTGCTCTACGAGTTTTTTTGGCTACTTTCCAGAATCAATATCTTCGGATACACAGGCGGTCGCGCGTTTTACACTAATCTAGCCGTAACTTCGCCGCGTACTATGTAGACACAGCTCACATACAAACATAGAGGTCGCTCAATATCTACGTTTCCATTTTACTAACCAAACACTTCGCTAAACTTAATTTAGTGATTCTGCAAGTAGGAAATGTTGTTTACAAAATTCACGAAAATAGTTAGGTTAGGTTAGGTTAGGTAAATACGTAGTTATAGCAAAAACTGCGAGTACTAAACGCCTACTTTCCATTTATTTGTCGTTTTATGGGCAATGTTACTAGCCCGCCATGAGAAGGGGCTGTACATGCGATTCTATTTGCTTAATCAGCAAATGTTTATCGTAGAGTAGGTGTTTATAGGGTACGAACCCCATAGGCCTATATATATATAAGCCTCTGGATTTATGTAATGTTAGTTTAGATTTTACATTAAATCTTTAAAGCATGGAATACTACACGAATCATTAAACGCAGCAAGCACTTTCTTGTAATATTTTTCTTCTGTAAACATTTATCAGCAAACCGTTTCAACACATGTTGTGTAAGCGACACTATTCCTTTGTAGCCTGCAGCTCGCGTGCGAGCTTACAAATTCAAGCTAAACAATGTTATTTGATACCATAACAGCTTGTACAATGCGTGATTTGATTAAAATCACCCCAAAATATTTTACTCGGAATAGCTACGGCACTTTTGTGATTAATTATTATAATTTCACTTTAATATATTAATAGATATGTTCAATGTTCATCTTACCACTAAATTGATGGTGGCCCCAAAATATAATCCTATTTGGGCAGTATTTGGTATAAGTATCATTATCTCTTTTGAAATGTCGTACTGAAATGAAAACGCTTGAAGACACGTGAATGAATAATACATGAAAAATAAATCATTTTAGCGACGTTTCTTTCTGAGTGAAATTTACAGTGAGTATATATTACCTTCCTATTTTCTACGAGATCCACAAAAATGGGATGCGTAAGAACCTTGAACTCAATGGGATAAGCATTCACTTTTGTGTTATATGCGATGACGTACGATGTTGTCTTTGAAGTTATACAAAGATGTGTGTCGCTGATCCTTTTTACTGTATTATTTTCTGTAACAATAGAGTTTTGTGATAAAATGATCGTTTTGCACGAAAATTGAATTAACGCAGTTAGTGTGGAAATGGCGGCGGAGTGGGCGCAGTCGGGTGCGAAGCGATGCGGCGTGCTCGAGAGCTCGGTTCATTTAAAGGCACTTGTCTGTAATTGCAGAGCGACTAAGACTTTATCCTGCCTGAACATCAACGTTACCGAATAAAAAAGTTTTAATGGCATGCCTTTGTCGAGCAATGACGCCTTTTGTCGAATCAACTAACATCGGCCTATTTGTGCTTTGAAGATATTCCATATCCTCTTTCTAACGGGTCATTCATATATTGCATTAATGGCATGATATTGTGTTCAATCTGTATATATTAATTTTAATAGAAACCTTTTTTTTTTTATGGTTGACAGGCTAGTTGTTTGACCACAGCTCACCTGCTCACCTGATGTTAAGTGAAGGTGTGGTCGAAGATGGTAAAGCACACCTAGCCAGGAATGGAACTGGCACTTAAGTGAGGCTGCCGGAACACACCGTTAGATGCTTGGCGGCAGATTTTCAACTTGAGGGTGGTAGCTAGCCAGCCAGGGTGGTGGTAGGTAACCTGAATATTGAAGTCTTTTTACGTTGACGTTAGTTTTGTCTAAGTTCAGGTACGGTCACTAAAACATTTATAAATAAAGGAACAAACCTTTCGCCGGATAGTCAATGTTATTATTGCTCATTTACTTTATTTCGAGTTACATTTTGCAAATCAAAATCCTGTTTTCGGTAATGCACTCGGCGATATTTGACGTCAAATCTTTTTTGTGTTATAGAAATGCGCTGGGAATATTGCGCAACAACTCAAAATAAAGCAGTATTTACAATTTTACACACTACTGCTTGACCGTTGAATGAGTCACAAAAGTGTGGTACTGATTCTACATAAAGATACCTAACAGTATGATCGCCCTTTGTCGAATGTCGAGTATAGACTGCTCTGTTAGCTCATTTGGTTAAGTTCGAGAGCTGAAGGGAGTGGGTTCGATTCTCACTCAGGAATAACATTTGTGTTTTTTTATGGTGGATAAGCTAAGTGCTTGACCACAGTGAGCTATGAGGCTGTGACAGACAGTCCGATTACTTAGCTTATCATTCTGATGTTCAGTAACGGCGTGGTCGATGATGTTAAAGCACAGCGAGCCTGGAATAGAACTGTCTCTCAAATGAGGCACACGGAACACACGGTTGTGTGACTAACATAGACGTTTGTTCTGTGTCTAGGTATTCTGTAGTGTATTATAAGTTTGTATGTATTTACAAAAAAGGTATTTACGTGTTCTGTTAGCTGTCTGGTTCCCATAGTACAAGCTTCGCTTAGTTTGGGGCTAGATAGCGCTATGTGAAAGTGTCATTATCATATTTTATTTTCGATATAGGCAGGTATATAGGCGTTTTTTACCGTTATTCGTCATGCATATACAATGTTATTATAAAAACTAGTAGGTACTTACAAAAATCAAGGAAATCATAAACAGTTAAAGATAGATACTATCTGAGCATTCAGAAAATAAAGTGTTGCAACTGTTTTAGATAGCAGTTGCAATATCAAGCTAAACGCAGTAAATAGCGTCGGGTGCCGGTGCTTGACCCACTTCCTGTTACACGCCGAAACGCCTGCGATTTAATCGCGCCCTGCCCCGCTCCTTCCGCCGAGACCTCGCACGCTTCACTTCTTTGCCCCATAATTATTAAATCCATTCCGACCGAGCCAAGAAAGCACCGCGCCCGAATAGAAAACGCCGCCGTGCTAATTCACACCTAGTGACATTAGCGTGACTGTTATTATGGTGTTTATCTATACCATCTGATTAATGGAAAGTTTCGGCATATCACAAAATAATATAAAAGATATCGTATTTTCTCAATGTCTGGTTTGCTTTGTTCTTCTAAACTACAGTTGTTTTAACGATTTTCAACTTTTTTATAACAACTGTGTTCGGATGGTTAATATATACCAACGAAGCTGGTCGTCCAAAAAAATATAAATTTCTAAAACTGTTGGGATTTTATATTCGATCAATTATATACAACTCTGCAACATTCGGTCAATCTTTTCGTTGCGTACATTCGGACGTTTCACGCTTTCGGTTGAGTTCACATGGCGGCAGCGGGGCGCTGGCGTCGCATCTGATAGTCAGGCGGAAATTGCGCGGCGCGTCGCGTGCGCCGTGCGGCATGCCCGCTCCGACTGCCCCTGACGTGTGCTCTATTCGCCAGCTATTTTATTTCGCATTTTCTACAACCCCGTTGCATCTCCAAAATCTTTTCCACCGCCACGTACGTATCTCAGTGTTTATTTTGCTTTTCCATTTCGTTACAAGTGGAAATAGATATGCCGAGAGCAGACACACACTGGCTTGAAAATGTTAACGGTTACACCAACCCGCCAAACCTAATGGGGCTTTTCGAATGTTTCGCAAACGCGTACTGCATTTTCACTTAGAAAATATCAAAGATGAAGAAAATATGAGCTCTTATTATTTTTTAACAAAGTTTTATAAGATAGAAATTGGTATAATTAATTTAAAAATTAATTAATTTAATTAATTTAGATTGTCCAATTATGCAATACTGGACGAAGGTGCATATTGGGCATTCTGGATCCAAACCGCTAAAATTATGTAGGTGACAATAAATAATCTCTTTTAGTTGATTTTGATTTAATTTTATTGTTATTTTTTATTTTATTTCATTTTTATTTGTAATTTTTAATTTTAAGTTTTAGTAATTAGCATTTCTATTTTAATTTTAATTTCTATGATTATATGTAATATGGACATACATGGTCTGAAATAAATGATTATTATTATTATTATTATTATTATTTATTGTTGAGGCACGTTTGCTTGAGATTTGTTGTATAGAATTTATTCACAAAGATAATGTGAGTGTGAAAGACCTTCAATATAAAGTAGAAACGACTGAGTGTTGTTTTGTCTGTCTCGTGCCCGTCATAAAGCAGGCTAGCGTACGCTCAAATATTTTGTGAAACTTTCATGAATATATTAGCCATAAACGTGACTAAAGGAATCTATTCCTCATAGCGAACGGTCGTTCCGCACTTCGCTACCTCGCTCACGGCTATCCGCATGATCCTTTACCCCTTTTCAGTGCTTTCGTATGGAAGAATTTCAACACTATGTATTGTATTTATTTCTAAAACATTGGTGGATTTTTTTTACAAAGATTATATAGAAGAGTGATGTAATCGATAAATACAATTAATTCAGGGTCTCACTCAAAAACACTACTTTATTAAATATATATTTGCATTTTTTACTGTTGATTGGTTTGGTGTTTGACCACAGCTCATCTGATGCTAAGTGACGGTGTGGTCGAAGATGGTATAATTAAGTATACTAAAAATTCGATCACATACGAGTTGAATTCGCGTACTGTCTACACCTCGCACATTTTTTTCATAACACAGGTTAACCGAAAATACGAGTTTTTAATTATTTATTAACGGTTTATATAATAGAGCAAAAACACACGCTTCTTGATGATATTTTACTATTCATATTTTCTCTTATACATATTCATAGGTTTCCCTGATGGTAAAGAGGAACTCATATGGTGAGATTCTGATATCCGTTTGTTCGTCTGTACTATATAACACAGCCGATTTTCTCAAAGACAATAAGTATAAAACAGATACGTTAAAAAATATGATATGTTGGTAAAATCATAAAAAGTACATGGAAGGGTTCCATGATTTTATAATTTTTCAAAAAATTGCAGTTCCACGTAAAGTATCCAATCTATTCGAACAACGACTATTGGTTCTTCATAAATACGGTAAATGCCCCTAACAAGACGTGCGGATTTCTTTCCGGCCGGACCCGTCGTCTAATTAACTAGAAAGAAGATAATGTTCTCCTCTCTTTTTCTCTGTTTGTGTTTAACAAAATTTGGTTTTAATATAAAATTTAAATAAATAATGCTAATGTTTCTTTATTTCCATCAAAATATTACAGGCATTGAATCTGCGACAATTTATTTATATTTTATGTAAGTAAAATAGGGATATATAAAATACCATAATTGCATATCAATTGGATGCCCTAATTAGGCCTTATGTCCAGACGCTCACTATAATGGGCGTTTATAAAAATGATGGTATCATTGAAATCATGTTATATCTTAAAAATCAATAATGCCTCCTTGTCTCCATAACCTACATAAGGCTCGCAGTAAGTACACACTTATCTTACCCGTTCGCCTCTGAGGCTTGAGCGCTCGTAAAAATACAACTTATACTGTTATATTTTTACGACACCAACGAATGTCAAGTTTTCGAAGACGCACCCTCCCCGCCTTCCACACCACACCCTGGCCTGTACAAGTGTACGCTGTACCCTTGCTGAACCCCTTTTATTGTGTAAAGCCGCCCGCTCTTTGATTTTCATTAGCTATGTTAAGTGGTATTTTTAGACGCGTCATCTGATTTTTTTCTATTTTTTTTTTTGTTTACCAAATCTTATGGTGTCAACCGATTCAATGAATGCATATTTCTAAGTTCAGAGATGGTCTCTGTTACTCCATGGTAAACATTGAATTACGTTTTTTTTTTTTTAATTTAATGTATTCTATGTATACATTACATACATGTTTGTAATCTTAATATTTAATTGAGTAACATACCTACTTTACACCGAAATTATTTAAAGCGTCTCAGATACTAAAAACTGTCTCCTGCCAGAAGTTTGGAGCTACCGGCTAAGAGGTGTTAGGTATAACTATTCATGCCAAATATCGATGTGCAATTATTTGGGTGCATGGCATTATTGCGTTGGTTTGGATAAGAATCGATCAGTTGCTGGGGCGGGTCGCGTGCACGAGCCCCATAGCGGGCGGTGGGCGGCGCGGCGCTGCCTTCCGGCGAAACGCGAGGAATGTTGCCGATAGATTAACTTCTGATCTCTTTTCCGATATTATAGCACGCCGCTTATGTAAGGAATTCTAAGCGCTTCAATCTGGTTAAAGGCCAACTAAGGCCCTCGCTACAATCTTCCCGGAATCTCTCGGGATATATTCAATATCTTAAATATATCTTGTGAGATGTATATGTAAAGTGAGGCTGTTTCTGCTAAACCCTGCTTATATTTCTACAGACATAAAGACCACAGCGCCAGGTTTATTATACCAGGCCGGTAATATTTTTATGTTCTCATTTTAACAGATCAAAACTAACCCACACTGGAAAATTATAATCTAATTAAAAATTTTAGGGTTAAGTTTGAAAATTTTGAAAATCAGATAGTTCCTACAGAACAATATACTATAGTTACTGCAATATACTGACTGACATTTGTGACTTCTCTATGATGCAAAAAATATTCTTGAAAAAAGCAATTTCGTATTATGTCCTATTACGAGTCTCCACTGAATGGTACATTGTTTTAAATGTACATTTGTTTTTTTACTTAAATGACTTAGTCAAATATGACTATACCAGCCTCATTGGTCTGGAACAAATTAATAACATTTTATTTTATAGCCTACGCTTAAGATATTTAGTAGACTAGCCGCTTTCGATAACGGATTAGCCATAATACTGGGGTAACCCACATCGTACATACGGCCTCGATTCATACACACTCCGTCACCACATGATATTTGACTTCGACCACCCTACACTCCATGCAGTTTGGCGTGTCGGACTTGCCTATCAGATGTAGGAATCTATTGAGCGGAATGTGACCGGATCGAAACCTCATGGTCGTTACAAAGTCTACCCTACTTATACGAGCACTTGCGCCGGCAAACCATTCCGCGATTCAGGTTTGGTTATATGATTTTGTACCAAATGCCTTTTCATAAACCAACTCGTTAAAATTCACCCTCCAGTACTCCTCATCTCTATCTATGTCCAATTGTCCATAGTTAAACAGTAAGAGAAGAGAAGCAAGCAAACGAAAAGTGTCCCTTTGAATAAAGCTTTAAATTGCTCTCTTCGTTTCCGGGTTGGCCGACGTCTGATCCATTGGATCTGTTATCTTTTTGACCAAAAAACTTTGAAAAAGTGAAGTTTTCGAAACGCATTCAATGGATAAAGCGAGCATATTTTAGTTCCTCAGTAAATATCTTAGTTCAGTTCACAGTTATAATCTTATTTCATTAGTTACTTTATATATATATCTACCTAATATGCGATATGCTATCAGGGAGCCACGACTATTCGTGGTGTTCCAATCCAGACTGAATAGCAATTCTAGAATCTGATAAAATTACATGTTTTTCAGCTTGTATTTAATCTATTTAATCTTTTCTGTTACAGGTAAGAAAACACCAATGTCTGCTATATGTGTATGTATCAATTCAAGATATCGTCTATATTATAACTGTAACTTAGCACAAGAATGTTGACAAACACATAACTTAATAGGTGTGTATGATCCACGCTAACCAAGATTAATGTCGTCTATTAAAATTGACAAGTAGGCGTGCGACATAATATAGAGCGCATATTTACCTACCCCACGAGCTCACAACCCAGACACAGTTTAATACGGCGATGAAACTTCTGTCAACGAAATTAAAGTTAATCATATACAAGCCGTACCTTGAATGATCTTCGGGCCAAGATTATTACTAAGTGGAAGCCAGTTAGCAAACGACTGCTTGGCTGTCCAAGAAACGACCAGATAGCCTCGACTAACACCTCGTAGTCGAAAACTGACTGGATTGGTTCGTTGTAGTTCTGGGCAGGGAATGGAAATAAATACAACAAAATCATAAAAGTCTTTTCGCAGTGGGGCATAATGGCCTCACAATAATAGTATCCCTGTTTCATCACATCTGAGGTAAAAGCCAAACCAACAAATAGATAAAATTGTTTGCGAACAACACCAAAATTGGTTAAAACTTAATAGACTTCGACTATTAAATTTATTTCGGCTTATCTCTCTTGAACGCGACAAAAGAATAGAACTCTCCCGTTGCCAGTTATTTAGATTTCTATAATTAGTTCGTGAAAGTAGCAAAGCAAAAAACCATCGTATTTTGCATGGAGTTTGTGTGTAATTATAAAAATATAAAAACACGCAAATCAGCGAGTAACCTTAACCATTACATCCATACGATTGCGTTTTGCGGTAAAATATCCAGAGCCGTATAAAAATCCAAGTGTACTCGTAGTGTCGGTACTAACGTTCAATGTAATTTATACAGGCTTATGAGCTTGAAATGTACTAAGCCAAAAAAAGATCATTGTCTCATCATTATGAACCACTGTAACTATTAGCACAACTCTGAAATCACAAAAAAAATCAACTGTGCTATATATTTTGTCAAAGACGATTAACCTTTTATGGAACAGTTTTTTGACAATTTAAAAGTTGTGCTTCTGGGCATCATAATAGCCTACATTTACTATAGTAAAAGTATAGTCATAATGATGAGTAGACTAATTATAGCCCAGTATCGGATAAGTACACCCCAAACCTTTAACCCTGTATAGGTGACTGTCGCTGCTTTAACTGCCCTCGAGGTCTTCCTTAATGAAGCACGAGATCTGTCACAATTTAAAATACTGTCATTAAATGTAGCACGGTAATGCGGTGCGCATACTTACGGTAGAACCACCCATTTAGGTAGAGCGAGGGAACGCTGCGGCTTGTTTGCGTACAAGTGAATTCCATTAGATCCATCGTGTGTACGCCGCCGCAGCCTCCGCGCGCTTCATTCATATCCCATTAGCTGATCGATTCACAAGTGCAATACTCATTTACTTATACGAGCACAGTCTGCTGATTCCAGCTTTACTGTATGCTGAATCTACGAATTAGTTTGTAATCGAATTAATAGCTACTAAACTACATTGCTTTGTTTTGAAACGTCGACATAAATTTTACTTTGATTTAGGATCTTTATATTTGGATTTATTGGCCACCCTTTTGTCGAGTTTACATATTGTACATTGCGTTTGTATCCAAAGGTCTAAATAAAAGAAAAACAGTGTTTCGCTGGATGCCATAAAAAGTTGTGTAAACAAAAAATCTCTGACAGGAGTGTTATTAAGGGTCTGTTAGTCTATGTAATTATAATAACTCGACAAACTCATTTAAAGTCACAGAAATGTGGTTCGCCATTTAAAAGTGTGTTCAACTGTGTCGGGTTGTTGCGGGCGCGGCGCAACAATAATTAAATTTTCCCGTCGCTGAGTGCGCCGCGGAGTATGTCGTTTCATCAACCTCGCACTAACTCGCCGGAATGCCGTCGCCACCTGAAATATTTCATCCAGACTTACAGCTGTGCTTCAATCTGCAGGAAATTAAATTTACATTTTCATATGTGTTTTCAATTATTTTCAAACCAAAGATGCTTCGGTATACGTGCATGGTTTGATTTTAAAATCCAAGTATGAAGTCGGTTTATTAAAAACTTAAGAAGTATCAGCAAAAATTGTAAAAGCTTTACGAGTACCATACGAGCATCACTGACCAAACAAGCATAAACACAAAAACCAAAGCCACGTCCGCTAAATTTACATATCCAATAACAGCCGGGAACGACACGAATTGTTTGACACCTCAGCTCAGCCCTCAGGCGACCACTACACCGACACAAACATACACGGCAATTCGGAAACATTGCCTTTTCAGTCGGGAAAAAACAAGGAAAACAACCGCATAATTCTCTCGCATTTGCAAAAAATAAACACTTACAGCTATTGTTTACGAATGCCCCGTGCGCGTGCGAAAAAACGTGACCTCCCGGACCGAACCCTCCCTTCTCAGACCCTCCGGGTGGGTATAAAACAATATTTCATATCTAGATTTTAAGTTATTTGTATAATCAATGTTGATGCATTGTTAATTTATTGATTCATTACTCGCTTCTCCTATTACCTCAATGTACCTTACATTATAAACGAAAGCTTAATTCAAATCTGGTCTACAATTGTCCTAAATGTATGTCCGATTGATAAATCGGATCGGATAAGATATTTTGGTAGTGATGATAGTGACGTATCTATTAACGAAGTAATAGGCTTAGAAAACATGACAGATTTTATAGCCTAAATACAAAAAATCGGGGTAAGCCATGTCAAACGAAAGAGATCAATTGGTACCTACATTTTAAATATGTATAACTTTTCTGGCGAATGGTAGCGTTCCGTAACTGACAAGGAAGTAGTCGTATTTTAATTTTCCAACTGCTTGTTTTATTCTTCTTAAGCGTCATCTTGATTGAATACTTACATATATCCTTCTACTAGACCTCAGTAGGACAGTAATTACTGATGTATAAAAACCGGAAGATTGAAGAGCTGGTGGCAAAGCCCATCGTTATTAGTGAGACAAAATCCCAAAGGCTTCGCTGGCTTAGGCATCTCGAAAGAATGAAGGAAGATCGCTCCGTTAAAAAGGCGTATCTCGGACTACCGGAAGGCAAAAGGCCCGTGGGTTGCCCCAAGCACAGGTGGAAAGAAAAGATTAAGTAGCTAAAGATATTCAAGAACTGGAAGTTAACAAAATTGGCGTGAATTAGTTTAGATCAAGAAAGATTTTAGTATCGGATTTCAAGATACAGTTTGAATAGCTGCACAAACAAAGTTTGTTATTATTGAAACGCAATAAAATCGATAAACATTATAGTTTTTATTTAGACTCAAATATTTCGAAAATATATCATTTTGTTCCATAATTGTTTCTCTTGTCTACGTTGCCCAATACACTCATTGTATCGAGTGAGGAAACACAGGTGTATAAAAATAATTTTTAATTATTACTTATTCACAAATAGTCTATGATGTATGAAAAAACCGTGATAAATAAGTTAACGAACGTAAAATTATGGTGAAGCTATAGCGGTCCTTAGTTAGCTGCGGAACCCCATAAAGAGATAATAACTTATTAAAACAAATTTTTCAATAGAGATATTCCAGTGTTTCTTCCTGATTTCACTATCAAAAGTATATATCTTCATCCACCAACCACACAAAATACTTGCAATAAAGCCAGTATATCAGTTTACTGTGGAAAAGATTGTATACAGAGGTATGAATAATAATTATTTATTTATCGGAGCTACTTTCACAATCATGTGAAATATTGGCGTGTGATAAAGTTGTAGAAAATAACGGTTGTAACTTGGAGATGTGCCAACTAGCCAGTCTGATAACGATGTTTCATGTAAATATTTAATTACGAAAAAAGTAAATAAAAGTGAAGCATTTTCGTTACGCGGCATTTAAGAAAAGCTCGCAGTAAAAGTCGCTTGATTCCTTGAACGATGCTCCCTCCAGGCACCCATTTAGAACACTTGCTCTCGCAGGCACGAGAGCGCGCTGCCATTTTCTATTTTAAGATTATAATTTTATACGGCCTCTCCGACAACTGCTATAGCCAATTTACTCTTTTATAAAGATTTCAAGCCTGTAAACTAAAGATTATTATAGTGCTACGAGTATATTTTAATTAGTATTAATATCTATTTGTGTTAAAGTTGTAGGAGCTATCATCGTAATATTGAAGTATCAGATACTTGGACAGTTCCTCAAGGTGCTTTATCATACTTACTGGTTTTATAATTCCAATTCTTACCTACCCACCCGATGCTGGCAGGATTCCATTACTCGTCTTTATGTACCTGCGTAATTTACCGAAATGAATATTTTATTCGGTACTTATCGAGGTATTGGCGGTGTACAGTGGCGGTGTAGAGTTGCGAGCGGCGATGATTGGCCCGGTTTCTCCGCCGCCTTATTTCCATGTTATTACCGGCAGCGAAGCGATATTAAAGCGAACACTGTGGCGGCGCCGCCGCCGCTGCCGCCGAGCTCGCGTCTCCGCCCTGTCTTTGCGTCCGTGAATTAGGTTAATGGCCTGCCAGGTGATTTCCTTCTAAGCCGTATTTTGGGTAAAGCACCACCGCCTCGACACGCCAATGTCGCGGTTACAGCTCCCCGAATGGAAAACTTTTGTACTTCACCCTTCAAACCGTTTTTTGTTACTACTCGCGCCGACCTCTCGAGCCAATTACATTTGTAACTCGTCTACTTTTACTTAAACTTGTGCGATTTTTTAAGGCTATCATTAAAGTTGAGGAAAACCCGTACACAATATTACAGGTTTCCTTAAAAACTTGTAAACTAACATGAATAATAATATCCTACCTAAACATCAGTTTCCTTGTGTAGTTGGCACTAAGTAGGTACTAACGATAAGACATTACCGAGGCCTATTTTATGTGAAACATTTTAGGTAAAACATTGTTCTATAATGAGGGCAGGCAGGGTAAAGAGAAACGACACCTTTCGTGTTTACGTTTGTTAAAATATATACTGAGTAGATATTTTATGTAAAATATAGGTACTTCATGATGAGAAATCGTGAAATAAACTCTGTTAAAATATCACTTGCAACGTGTAGTGTTTACGATGCGAGTGGTCCCGTGGGTGCTTTTGATTTACGAGATAAAGTCGCATCACGGCGGCGGCGGCGGTGGGTTCCGCAGGCACACCGCTGGCCGCGAGGCGTACGAACGGCCCGGCTGCATCGAATGCCTCGAGCGTTTATGTGCACCACCCTCACTGGCTCTCTCGACAGATACACTTCCCGACACAACAAAAACTAATCGTATATTTCTGAATTTGCAGTGGCAATGGTGTGTTTTTGTGAACAAACTGGGAACAAACAATCTCCAATGTGTTCCTATCGATGCTTTACGAATCGTATGACTTTTGTTCCAACGTTTCGTCAAAGTATAGAAGAACCAAATGGATAAAATTAATTCCTCAAATGAACTTGATATACTTAAAGTAAACATTTCTTTATTTCCCTCTTTTTGTTAAGATGGACTTTTTTTGGAGCTGTCCACGAGACATGTCTACATGTCTATATCTATTTTATCAATACGCGAGCATGTATCAAATGTTCAACTCTCTAAATAAAAGACCCACATACAAATTGATGAACAGAGAGTCAAACGAACATGGTGAAACTGTAGTTTATTACGCAACTAAAAAAACAGACGGCCTGTAGCGGTTCGCCGAGTAATCTTGTTATAATATCAAAGCACGCCGCGCATTAAGATCTTTCCCTCGCGTGCAAACTCCAAAAACCTTCGTAGTTCCAATCGATACTGCGAAACAGAGGCACAAACGTCTTTATCTACAACCTTGTGAAAGCTTCTTTTCCCTGAGGGACCGCTTCATAAAAAAAATGCAAACCTGCTAAAACGCCGTACCTGCCTAAATGAGGGATGGACTGGGACGTAATTTTCGTTCTGCTTACCAATTTTTTTTCGCTTGTTTCAGGAATAAATTGTCTTTTTGTTCGTTTCGATTAAGTAAATAGATTAGGAGGTATAGGAGATGTCTTACGTTAATTTTCTCCTTTATTAGTTTTTATAGCAAACTTTTTAGTAAACTTAAAGCTTTATGTATAAAGATTTTGTCTTTTTTGCTTGTATTATTTTATTTCAGCTTTTAATTTTAACAAAATAGATCATTTTAAACAAGGCCATGTTTTAGGATTAATCGTATAAGATTTCTCTATAAAAGTAATACCTTGTACTTACCTGGTACATTACATAAACTTTTTAGTAGAATAAGAAATAGATATTATCGCTTAATTACTACCTACTCATAGTCATATCTTGCAAGCTCTCTTCGTGCTTTTATCATAGCTCATTTTTAGAAATTTGAAAGGAAATTTTTATCTCACCAACTAATTACAATTAAATAAAGAAAGAATAAGGTAATAATAGTTAAAGATTAAAAAAATGTTTAGTCACTCTTCCTTGCGATATTTAAATTCAAATTTTGTGACTACTATTACTCAAGTCACATATGTAAATACCTAGTTAATAAAAGAAATACTACACGAGTCGTGATTTACTAATTAATGGTTGTACAGACGGACGCATTAGTGTGTCGGGCACTAAGTGTGTATAATTAATTACACCTGCGAAACTCGCCTATTCTCCACAAAGCTTGCTTGATATTTCAAGATTCTATCACATTTCTTTGGGGCTCTGAGCGCTGTGTATTTTTGTGTGTTGTATTCCCCTAGTTATGAAGATACAAAACGATTTGTAACTATAATTAATTAATGTATGTTCATGCATATTCGTATTAGTAAACAAGCATACACATTCAAAGAAAATTCATCATAATTAGAGTCTTATTTAGCTGACACGAAACCTTACCACGCAGCGTGGTTATACGTAATTTGTGATTAACTTCCTATTATTCTATATAGTACTTTTCAAAACCTAACAAGCTTGGATTACCAACTTCTGTCTTTTAAACTAAACTAATAATATTGTAATTACGATACCTGTTAACAGCCATTCAGTTATTATGACGTTGGAGATAGCTGTGCCTGAAAGGACTCATCAATTCCTTCTCGCGACTTCATGCAACCCGCGGAGTTGGAGTTGAACGTAGCCTCGCTTGAGTTGTCTATCATCAAACCCTAAAAATAATTATGATAATAGTTGTGGGTTTTAAAATTTAGAAAATTTGGCTGATTGATTAATTAACATATTTACAAAATATGTTTGCCCATAGACAGCTTCTTAGCATCATACATATCTTTATTCCATGACTTTTAATAGATAATATGTTTTTATCCCTACCAAAAAGAAATCATTTATATTAGGACTCTAAATGAATATAATTATATACGTTTTCAAACGAAAATAAAAACAGGACACAAAGCTTTAACTAAATTTTATACTTACCTATAAAATAAAAAATATTTACAAACTTTAGACTTTTTTAGAGAATTTATGTCTAAATCTGTGTAGTAATGCTAATTATGTTTATATAATTATGTTAATGTCCTAGATTATGACTAAAACAGAATACAACTTTCAAATAAAAAAAAGTTAGTAGAGTTATAAATGTTCGCATTGAAAATAAATCAATTTCATTCATGTATTTAATTGTCATTAGGATGTTATCTTCATAATAACATTTGGAGATCACTAAGAGAAACTTCTTACGACAAAATTCTTAATATGGCTGATATATAAAGAGAACATTGTCACCTGTGATAATATCTACTCTACATAAACTCTTAAATTTGTAAAAGGTAGGTAACATTATTACTATGTATTACGTAATTGTTCCTTTGCTGAAATGCTTGTAATTATAATTTTAACACTTACAATTACAAAAAAAAAAAAAAAAAAATTAAGTATTCTATCAGTTATCTGACTCCCATAGTACAAGCTTTGCTTAGTTTGGGGTCAGATGGCGCTGTGTGTAATGTCCTGCGATATTTATTTATTTATTTATTTATTTATTTATAATTGCAAGCATTCCCCTTATTTTATCTTTTTGTGTTCAATTCATACCTGTGGTGATTATACACTAAATCTTATTAGGCGCATAATGCTTCTAAAAAATATCCAATAACGTTACATAAATTCCGCATATAATGTTATCATGTATGTGTCATTTTCTATCGTTTGTTCCGCTAAATAAGTAATCTATCTATCTATACTATTATAATGAGGAAAGATTTGATTGTTAGTTTCTTTGTATTGAATGGGCTCCGAAACTACTTTTCTTTTTTTTTATGTAAAAAGTAATGACACGAACGAGACGCTCTCCTGATGGTAAGAGATAACGCCTAACCATGACCATTGCAGCGATACACAGAACTTTAAGTAACAAAACAAAGTTCAGGGCATCACTGCTTTGGCGCTCATTACTTTGAGACTTTCGATGGTTAGTCTCAACAGCCCTGTAATTTCGCGAACCGTACTGGACCGATTTCAAAAATTCTTTCACCGTTGGGAAGCTACACTATCCCCGGGTGACACAGGCTACTTTTTATCCCTGTATTCCCACGGAAACCGGAAATACGCGGGTGATTCCGCGAGGCGTCCGCTAGTTCAAAAATAAAATCATTCTCATACCATAGATTTGGAGCTTGCATTATTCAGTGCGCAAGACAAATAGAGACCAAGGAAAAAGATGGCTGCGTGAAACTGACGGAAAGAGAAAGCCTTATTATCAACTGAGTTGACTCTTCTTTTGCGGGGAGTCCTATCCAGGGAAACATATTTTATAAACTACATTTTTATCCGTGATTTCTTCATAAACATTTGATTTGTAAGTCAAAAGTAAAAATTAAAGGAAAAGGAAATGTTTAATTTTTATAATGTATTGGTTAGCTTTAAAACTTAAAAAAAACAGTTTTTTTTACTTTTGCACAATCGAAACTCAATTTAAAATATCGCAACTCACTGCAGCCTAATCGCAAAATGTTTAAAAGGCATCACACACTGAGAAGAAGAGAATGTTGCCATATCAGATTAGAAAAAATAGTACATAATATATATAATTATGTAAAAAATAAGTGAAGACACCTTGGCTCTAGAATTTCAGCTTGTCATACGGGACACGCGTACGGTAAAAGATTACGTCACACAAACACATCGCAATGTTTGCGTGCGTTTCGTTTGCGTATGACAAGCTAAATTCTAGGTTCAAGGAGGTTCCATTATTTTCAACATCTGCACTTCTTTTTTAAAAATCTGTTCTTACATTATCTTAAGATCATATAATCATCAGACATCACAAACGGGTAAGATACGTTAGTCAAAATTTTTATTATCATAATTGTTAAATTATGATAATAAGTCATATTTTGACTAGGATGGAACCGACTGCCGTAATACAGGGTTACCATGCATAGCTGCTAACATCGCGAATTAGGAACATAGAACAATATAAAAACGGAATTTGAATAAAATTATAAGTTATACATGGCTTTACTATTATATTTTGGCAGTTCATCAAACCATAATTATAATCTTAAATTGTACGGCTTGACATGCTTGACACATTTGTAAGATAATAAATCCCTTGACTCAAATGTCTTCAAACAGATGAAAGATCTTAAAATGAAAATAAATCATCACGTGTGACGCCCTTTTAATGCATAAAATATCTCCAGAGTAAATTAATACTTTTATGAAGTTAAGTAATATATTCCAGCAATATTAATTGCAGTCTGACAACCCGGTCTATAATGATAATGAAATTATTTATGTCCAAAATTGCTACAGAACCCTAATATACGCGCGTACCAACACGCACTTAACTAAATTTATTTTTTTGTAAGATTTTAAAAGATTTGTTTTCATATTTACTTAACACCGCAGACCACATTTATTTGCGTTGTATCCGCATTTAATGAACATGTAATTTTTAAGTAAAATTCCTGTTTACTTAGTTTAGTATAAATAGTGAAGTTATAGCTTAGACCGGAAGAAAATCTATTTTGCCAGGTATTTGTTTACTATTGCATCAGTCTATTGCAGTAGAGCATAGTCGACAGCGATGTTCCCTCTGATGAAATCTTCATTGGATAATGATGAAAGTGAAGCAGATGTCAACTACAGCTGGTTGAAGGGGACCAAATGATACGAAATGACAATTTGACCCGAAGTCAACCAGCTAAAGCGAACAACGCCACCACTAATAACGATGACTCCATCCTCGGTCTTCAGGCTCATCTCTACTCTTCAACTCTTTGGCAGACTTTTTTCAACTATCCGGTTAGTCGCTGCTTACACTTGATTCATTTATCCTAATAACAAGCTTTCAAACATAATAAAAACATGTTACAAATATTCAAAGATCGAAAACACCGACGCTGTAAAACTCGTCAGCATTCTTAGGTGATCTTATATTTAGATTGATGTAAAATTTAGCACGTATAGAGTGGAACAGATGGGTCCAGAAATAGCAGAGTCGTGAGTGTGTGCGAGGGCGTGCGGCGTGCGACGCGGCGGCGGCGGCGGCGGCGGCGGCCGTGGCGGCGCCTCCACATATAGGGCTGGCGAGCGCGCTCTGCAATCAGACGCAGTGTAAGCTTACCCGCCGAGAGCCGTGAGGAGCACGCGGCGTGCCGGCGTGCCGACATTGACGCGCCGCATGTAACCGTACACGCCGCTTCGCTATTTTCGTCTCGTCCGGTGCACTAATTCGGGCAGGGTTAACGCGGCGGCCTCCCCGATCTCCGCCGGTCGTTACACACTTCCGTCTTCCTTCTCCCATTTAACACTCGAATTAACTAGCCATCGTTTAAAAAAGACGAGCACATCACTCTGAAATCTAAGTCTCTTCCTAAGTTGGACGCGGAATTCCCTGAAGGGAAGTCGGTGTGCGGAAGCTGCGTCGCGATGACCCCGACGTCATCGACCTGACGTAAGAACTGGATGAGGGGTTCGTTGACACCTAACAGATTTGACCTTGCATTTGGTTTCGCTTGACCCAAAAATATTTATAAAGGGAACGTAAACCGCTATGTGAAACGCAGCCTAAGACCGATAAATAAATTAGTCCAAGACCTTTCAAAAAGGAAGGTGAAGGACCCTAGACGACCAGGTGAGAACCGCGGCGGCACCTTAGGTCGCCGCTCTACGTCCGCGAATGCATTCCGACCGACGACGACGCGACATCGCGAACCTACTAACCCCGCGTCGCGAGGGGCCTGCGCCCCGCGACCCTCCGAATCCGTACACCCTCCCTCCCCCCTTCCGGTCCATCCGAAAAGCTTCGAAAATACTCGCCGTCTAACGCTCGCATAAATCGGGGATGGAAAGAGATACATTTTATAATATCTGCGACAGTACAAACATCATTAGGTAGTTATGAGATTTAGTCATGAAAGGTGTGATTAAGGGTAGTAAGTATTGCGGTTCGTGAAGAGAGACGCGTAGAGGGCGCGCGGGGCGGGCGGGCGGAACGCGCGGGCGGCTAGGGCGGGCGGGACTCGCGTCTCGACTGAGAGGCGCGCAGCATCGCGCCGCCGCGGCGCTCCCCGCGCGCCGCCCGGCCGCCGTCGCCTCGCCCGCAGGCGCCATCGCTGCTGCCGCGAGCCGCACTGTCTGCTGCGTCCGCCGTCGCTAGATCGCCCTCTGCGCAAGTCGCCAACCCCTAGTCTAGCCTTGCCTAATCTAGCCTAGCCGGGCTGGACAGCAAATCCTGTGCGGCGCCTGAAATCGCGCTCACTAAAACCTTTCACGACATGACTTCCTTATTCTCTTAACCAGTTGACAGTATAAAACTTATCATCAATATCAATGACTGTGATAATTAATTTATCTAAAGGAACACCTTACAAAAATGATCTAATTATAAAGCCACAACATTTTATACATTACACATTTTTATTTGTATATAATTTTAATTTTTATAAGTAAGTAAAAAAATTACTAAGAGCAAACAGGTACACTGGATTTTGCACTAGGAAAACCTGTGTCGCAAAATCCAGTGTCTTCCGTTTTAAACTTTTGCATACAAGTATTATTGTACCCCTTTTAAAAACTAAAATAACCATGCGGTTATATTACTTAATTGAAAAGAGTGGTACTTTATAAGGCAGCGTCATCTTTTAATCGAAAAATATGAAGCTATTCGTTGTCAATCTATCCGACAACATCATTAGTCACGCTTTTTCATAAGCCAAAAAAGGGGCCCAATATTTTCATCTTAGATATGAGTATGGTACAGAAAACTTGATATATTTCATCTCCGTTCTCACAAAATAGAGGTTCAATATATTTGCCACCTTTGCAATTTTTCAAGACTTAAGCTCTAGTGAATATTTATAAGATTTATATCTGTATTCAAAGATACAATCAGGGCTTTTCCCCGTCGGGGTATGCGGGCTATAAAACTACTGCGATGTGTGTATAATATGAATAAGTAGCAACTATAATGGAGAATTCTTAATAATAGTTTAATGAAACGAAATTATTTCAATATTTGTGTACCGTGAAAAGAAACTTGATTACAAATTATGATAGAGTTAGACATTTTTTTCTCCCAGTACTTGCAGTACATGATCAAAATAAATCGCGTTAGCACTTCTATTTTAGTAAATAGCTTAACTAACCATAACTTTAGTATCTATTTTATACAGCGACAGGATTATTTGATACAGGGACATTGTGACTAACCATCGAACGTCTTAAAATAATGAAAGTCAAAGTAACGATGCTCTGGACTTTATTTTGTTATTTAACGTACTGGGTATTGCTGCAATAGTCATGGACGGGCGTTGTTATTTCCTACCATCAGGAGAGCGTTTCGTGTGTTTATTTGTTTATTACGAGTATTTTTCTTCACATCCCATCCTTTCTATGAGTTGGAAACAATATAACGGAACAGAGTCATACAAGAGTGCGATCAGACAGAGTAGTATCAGTGCGGCGAAGTATCGTCTGTTAGTTTTCGTGATTATTTCAACACGAACGCAATTAGAGAGGAGTGGCGAGCCTACTGTTTGTTTTAATTACAGCGAAATAACCGCGCGGCGGTGCCTATCCGCCCGCGCCCGCGTACCTCCCGCTCTATCCACTTTTTATTGCAAATTGCAAAGCCCATTACAGATAAAAACAAACTGATTTCACGATTTCAAATTACAAAGCCACGGGAAGCTTAACGCCGATCAATTAAAACCAATTCCAATAGAACCTGCCAATCTAAATGTGTCGGGTTATTTTCGTTTTCGGCTATATACTTATAGCTATATTATAGCCGTAGCCACGAATTTTGAATTGGTATTTACCTTCATCGGTTAGCTAAAAATCTATTACAATCGAGCTAAAAAGTATGCAAAAACGAGATCAATAATGTGAATGTGACTGAGACCGTACCTATTTTGTGTTTTTGTGGTATGTTTATTTGTTACTAACGATCCGGACTACACACAGGTGCAATTATTCTGGCAACCTGATCGTAAAACGTTGAATCTTTCTACTTACAAAAAAGTTTGTTAGGAAATATTTTATAAACAAACCAACATCTACCTCTACATCTCTAAATGGCAGCGAAAACCGAACTAATAAATAAATAATAATCAGTACAGACAGACGCGGACAGCAACTTTGTTCTATATTTACTATTTATTTACGTATTATGCTTCAGTATTTTTAGGGTTCCATACCCGAAGGGTAAAACGGTCCCCTATAATTAAGACACCGCTGTCCGTCCGTGTCTGCCTGTCCGTCCGTCTGTCACTATGCTATATCTCATGAACCGTGATAGTTAGGCAGTAGAAATTTTCACAAATTATGTATTTCTGTTGCCGCTATAACAACAAATACTAAAAACAGAATAATATATATATTATTATAATATATATAATAACTTGGCTGGTTTTTTTTTTGTTTCTAATACCGGAGTCAGTAACACAATTTTGCTGTTGAGTAGGTTGCCGCACGAGAAAACTTATATTGTCAGTTTTCGTATATATTTTTCTTTTCTATCCAAAAATAACCCCTAAATCTTTCTCTTTATCAGTAAAATTTTTCTTCTACCTAGTAAGTAGTAGTAAGTACACTCTTTATTGTTTACACCAAAATTCTAATCGTTGGATAAAGCAACAGCAACAATCGGCGGATTCGGCGGCTGGCATAGATTAGCCCGATCAGCCTACTTTGGTGTAGGATTCATTTAGGTGTGACATAAAAAAAACACGTAACGTTTATATAAGTATGTACTTAGATTATAATAATAAATATATAATATAAATGTTATCGCCACTTGTATTTGCCGCCTTTCCGAATGCAAAACAATCAAAGTCTATACCGGAAACTACGTGCCAGCTGTTGATAGCTATCACCGTAACGGGAACCGAGGCGCTTTCTCTTCTCTTCGTTCGTGATTGTCCGACTGCTTGCAGTCACTTGGCTCCTAGTCGTCTTCGAGAACACACTTGCCTGAGCTTGGCTGTCTGGTGTTATTAAGTGTGAATTATATAGTGTAATATTGTGTCCAAATGTGTGTCTGTCTATATAAACAGGGTCTTGCATCTAGCGATGAAGGTATATACAGTTGACCATGCCCGTGTCGCTTTTATCAGAAGTGTTGATAAGTACTACGTCTACAAAATGCACAATGGCCTTTCAATTGTTCAAGTAAGTCGTTCTACAGCTCGAGCAGCAACGATAGTGACCATGCAGCACAAACATAAGAGATGTCGTAAGGGATCCCAAACCGTGAGTTACAATGTTGTATTATCGTCGGTGATCCCCGAATTCGACCCACTGGTAGACAATGTTATGTGTTCCTCGTGCAAAAACTTAGGATATATGGAGGTAGCTTGTAACGACAAGCGGAAACCCTCGAAGCAGTATAATTGAAAATATATAAAAAAAAAAAAAAAATAACTACCCTCAGTTTTTATTATTTACATTGGTTGTTTTCGGTTTTAACTACAAGACCCCAGGGGTTGGCTATAGAATCAGGCCGCAGGACTTGTACTTCGCAAGGCTTTAAAAAAATACAATTCCCAACCGGCGGAGATACGTAGTTTTTTTTTTACCAGTATTGTAGTATTCGAGAAGTAATAATGTCAGGTGAGGCCGAGCCAAATGAATAGAATAATATTCAATAAATATGAAGTAATGGCAGAGAGTGGTTATATTATATAAAATGGAGATCTACCCACATAACATAATAAAATAGTGTCGATTTCATTTGCCTGTTTGTCTGTTGAAAATAACTAATTGTAGGCTTCTACTGTAATATTCAACGATTGTTTGTTGAAAGTAACTTGTTTAGTCCCGAGTCAGGGTTGGCGCCCTCGCTGCGCTCAGACGCCAAGAGCTCGAGGGACTGTAAGTCTTTAACCCGGGGTAAACACTGTGCTGTTCATTACGAATACAAGGAAAATAAATATAAAAACGAATTAAAAAAAAAAAAAAGAATAATGAGTGAATGTTATTTGACATAAATCAACGGAGCAAAATGAAGATCGGATTGCGGCTTTTCCGACATCTTTTTTGTTCTGTGGCCGGTCAGCTCTTCACCCATTCTTCTTCTTTGATTTTGGCGTCGCATTTTGAGCATTTGCCAGTGTCAAGTGTTTTATATTTATATGCATAAACACTCGAAAAACACTAAGTAGTTTTGAAAAAAAAATACAACGGGGCGACACGAATCTTTCCACGACCCCGCTAAAAAAAAAACTCTCTTCAGCAACTATTTTTCATGTTCACCGTTAAAAAAAAAAACAATGGTAAAGATTTTTTACAAATCTATGTTAGTAAAGAAATGATTGTAAGTTGATGATTATAAAGTAATTAAAAAAAAGTATATTCTTTAATTATTATTGTATAGTCAACTTAACGTTATTTCAATGTTACATCGCGCTGTAATTGAGTGGCTGTATAGAAAGTTGAAACAAAGTTCAATAGAAACAAAATAAAAAATAGATTTTTATAGTTTGAATGTTGTCACTTGTCAGTTGAAAGCGATTCTTCCTAAGGCGGCAAAGTATTACTTCAGACCTACTTTCCGAGTATGAGTAATGAAAAAAAATGTACATGCCTCCACACACATTATAAAATAAATTTTTGTGTCACTAAAACTTTAATATTGAAAAAAAAAAAAAAAAATTTTGAATTGCAATAAACAATTAATTGCTGAAAAAGTAAAAGATTTATTCGACGCTAAAAGGAAAGACAAGGCATTCGAACGATGGTCAAATCCCGTAAACTGCTATCTCTCTACAAAGGCCTATTTCAAATGACGAAAATTCTAGGTCACTATATAATATATCAAGTAGCGGACATGATATGAGTTTAAAGATCAACAGAACGTTATGATGCCACTATTTGCGTAGAAAATTTGAAACCATGAATCCACGTGGCAGATTAAGTCCGGATGTTATCAAGTGTGTATGTCAAAATTGTAACGATTTAGTTTTCATGTTTAACGTAGTTACAGAAAAGCTACAAACATAATCTTTAAAAAGTTCAATAACATTAATAATGTGCTGTTTAAAAAAATATATTAATGGTCTAATGCAATCGCTTCAACATCGTGGATAGTATTTTGGGGGTTGGTTGGTTGTCTAAGCTACAACAGGCATCCGTGCTGTGAACGCTGTTGTAGTAAGTGGTGATACACGGTTAGGTTGATCCTGTATGAACATCATCTAGCTAAAACCACTAAGGATACGAACCAATGCCTAATGTACAGTCCAATGTTAAATTAAGTGGTGATACACGGTTAGATTGATCCTGTATGAACATCATCTAGCTCAAACCACTGAGTATGCGAACCATAGCCTAATGTACAGTCCAATGTTAAATTAAGTAGTGATACACGGTTAGATTGATCCTGTATGAACATCATCTAGCTCAAACCACTGAGGATACGAACCAATGACTTATGCACGGTTCAATGTTGAATTGATAAATAAATGACGAATTCTAAGTGCTGTGCCTACTCTGTACTCATGTTTTCAGCTCTGCATCAGACCACTACGCTATTCGAGGACGAATGCGTCAGCAGGACGGCCGGATGTTATCGCCACTTGTATTTGCCGCCTTTCCGAATGCAAAACAATCAAAGTCTATACCGGAAACTACGTGCCAGCTGTTGATAGCTATCACCGTAACGGGAACCGAGGCGCTTTCTCTTCTCTTCGTTCGTGATTGTCCGACTGCTTGCAGTCACTTGGCTCCTAGTCGTCTTCGAGAACACACTTGCCTGAGCTTGGCTGTCTGGTGTTATTAAGTGTGAATTATATAGTGTAATATTGTGTCCAAATGTGTGTCTGTCTATATAAACAGGGTCTTGCATCTAGCGATGAAGGTATATACAGTTGACCATGCCCGTGTCGCTTTTATAAATAAAACGAATATACCTACAATACATACACCTTATAATGAAACAAAAAAAAAGGTCAGCAAACAAAATGTTGTGAGGAAAAACTTTTATGAGGCTTAAATTGTGAATTAATTATTTATTTATCTGTTTTTGATTTAATATTTTGTTTAAATTTTGAATTTAGATTTATAGGTGTGATTGTTACATCTGTACCCGCGCCGATGTAAGCTCGGGGCGTTTAAGTCTAGTTAGCATAAAGGAAACCTTTTGGCTTTTGTGTGATTACTTATCTCCTATTTATTATCTCCATTAGCAGCAGCAGTTCGTTTTCCATGTAAAATAAAAATGATAGATCACATTGTATGGTATCATTAGCGACGTTACAAGTTTCATGTATCTACTACTTAATTGCATTTTATTTTTCTTGGAGTTAAAATGAAACTGAATGAACATTTGAAATGTCATTCGAAACAAGCAGATATAGTTATTAACATTTACATTTTGTATGTTCAGTTATAATTTTTTAAAATGTTAAATGTGCGCGCGAAATAAAGGAGACACTCGTATTAATAATGGGCTCGCTAAGTCGACAGCTTCGCTACATTATTTCGTATTCATAACATACTCGTACCTATTTCTGTTACTATCAGAGACGTCTTTGAGTATGAAGCGGCGCCACGATCTGAATAATGTGATGCGACGTTTCATGACATTCCATCAACGATTTTAATATGTTATTATTGATCACTTGATAACTAAAAAAAATGTGAGTAGATCGACATCGGTTTGGATTTGTTGTCGTCATATTTGATTTAGCGAGATATAAAGATACTTAAGAGTGTTGATCTACTCAACAATATGAACCACTTTTGGAACAATATCTCGGCCGATTTTGATTCCTAAACGGGGTATCGATAAATTCCTGTAAGACCAGAGATGGTCACACTGATGATACCGTCATATTTGTATACCGTTTAATGACAGGATAGATACATAAATAGAGCTCTAAAATGAACAATTAAGCTGAGGCAAATGGCTTCTAGTTGTTTTAAAAATCACGTTACTTTTTTTGAAGATCTGAATCTAATAGTTTAATTTTGATTTTATATATTTAGGATTTAAAACTAAGGGCAATCCCATAATAAAAAAAACAAATGGGAAACAAAATTATGATCTATATATGTATAGGTATAAATATAAATAAATGTATGTAAATGAATCCCTGTTCTCTTGGTCACGCCAGAAATTGAGAGCGACTTTATCGATTTCATTCATCTTTTTTCAAAGTTTCTAATACTTTGTTAAAGGTTCTACGGAAAGGAAAATTGCGCAAAACATTTCATTGCGGGTAACTGCTAGTTTTTAATAAAAGTAACATTACTTACTAAAGTCAAAATGCTTATTAATCTCAGGTAAATAATGAAAAAGGGTTAAAACAGTATTCCAAAAACCTCAAAATCATGTTTGCATAGTAAAACTGCCTGAATTTATGTTAATAAGAATATCTATTTTTAACATATGTAATTAAGTAACCCTAACATAACAACTAACGTGAACGTGCTAACATAATCTTAACCTGTGGCAAATTTTAAAACGATATCATATAGATAGTTCCTGGAGAAAATTTTGTGATACAGACATTCATAAAAAAAGTTCGTTAGATAGGCAAAAATACGCCTGAAGTTACTATAATACGCCTGAAGTTACTATAATACGCCTGAAGTTACTATAATATTTGATGTGTGTGCCTATAATAAAAGTTGTTTATAACGATGACTGTAATGACCTCCTTTCGGCTCAATACATCTCGAGCTTTTATAACCTCTTTATATTTAAAGTTCCATTTACATTCAATGTTGTTGCAACGTGTACCATCCAACTATACCATCTAAACATGAAATGAAAAAAAAACTCTCCTTAAAATCTTTTAATCTAAAGTAATAATAAATAATTGAAGTTTCCTGTGAAGATCACTTTAAACGAGATGTGATATCGATCGGTCCGCTTAGGAGAGCGCGTAGGTAAACCTTGTTAGAAATGGCTCGACGCGATCCGCCATCATCGCCACTTTCAGAGAAACACATTTCCTGCTTCATTGTTTCCTAATTTCTCCAAGTTCCTCTACTCTGCGCTCCTTCGCACTTGTTCGCACTCCTATTGTTTCTCCAACTCCTTCCGGACTACGTTCCGGTTAAATTGTCACGTTTATTATCCGTTTCCTTTTATCTTCTTTTAAACTAAATTAAATTGATTCATTACATTGTATACACTAACTGTTCTGTGTATTGCTGTTTTCTTTTGTATCATATAATGTAATTAACACAAATTCAGCAGAAAGGGAAAAATGCTTTGAAAAAGATTTCGACTAAACGTGAAAGCAAACATTATATGAACCTATGTATTGGAAGTTTCCTAGAAAATTGGATGTAATAAGAAAAAAAAACAGACAAACCCAATTACATTGTAACCATTTTGTTACAAAATACAAAAAATTATATAATATTATTCCTGTGAATTTTTGGGTCAAATGTTCAGTTTTGACATTGTTTGATTAGTGAACATCATTTTGCCTTCAGTATCTATGAAAAACATTCAAACTATGAAACGTAGGACTCGTAAAATTAAAATCTCATGTTTTATAGTATTCTGTTGCGTTGATAGGAGCGTATTCGAATGTGTGGATAGCTAATGTAACATTTTTGAAATTCAATCCTGGTGGAACGTTTAAAAGGAGTAGATTGTAATTCAGTTAGGGAGGTCTCGGTTGGAGGCCGGAGAGAGGAGAGATCATCGGTTTAGGAGTTGGTGGCTTACGCCGGATGAGTGAGGGCCGTTTAACGGGCTAATTATCAAACGGCTAATGAAGTTTGTATTCAGCGGGCGGCAGAGGGCGGGCGGCTGCGAGGCGCTACGTGTGCCGACTGCCAATCCGCCCCACCTGATAACACCCCGGGCTCCACAGAAAAATTGCAGAGAAAAAGTTTCATCGCACGCGAACGTGAATGAAATGAAGAATTGCGCTGCTTTCGGGATTATTCCCAACATAAAATATCTTGAGAAACCTTTGCGTTCTGTTTCAATTCTTTAAGACAAATGTAATGAAGTTGAGAAATCTTTGCTTGGATTATCTTATCGTTCGAGAATCTGGGACTATTAATTTTCAAATTAAATTTTATATCACAGTCTTATGGGTGTTGTATTTCTATTGTTTTAAGAATTTGAATGCGTAACTGTCTACAGAGTCGTTATACATATTTTGTTTTAATAGTAATTTGCTGTTGAAAAGTAAATGCTTTATTTTTATAGTGGGTATACATGGTAAAGTCACACTTATAAGTAAGTTAATTAATCATGTTTTGTTTCCTAACGACTTTAAAAAAACTATATTGATATGAATGTATGAATATTGGCTGAAGAGAATTTTGCATCAGATGTTTTAGTCCCAATAGTAACATTGTGCTACCAACTCCTGCCTGACAATAGCTGTTTTACTTTAAAAGTTTTCAAAGAATACATTTAAGTTTAGTATCCGTTATCATGCTGCGATAAAATTTAAATGAGGCAGTTTGCTCCTTGTCTAAGTTTAAATAAAACTACAGCGATAGCAGGTAACGATATTGGCTGCAGAAAGTGGTGTTGTAGTTGTGTAGGGTCCCGGACCGACGTTGCACCGTATCCAGCTCGTCCCGTCCAATAGCTCGCCTCGCGAGACCTCTCCGAGAAGACAGTTACGCGTAACGACTGCCATCATGCACCGACAAAATATAGCTAAGTCAATTTGCTCCATGTCCAGCTTTAAGTAAATGGTTTGTTGTCTACACAATATCTCAGTAATATTTTCCAGTGGCGTTGTTTCGTAGCGAAGCACTTATAAAATAGAGCGTTTTACCGTTTTCGCTATGTTATTTTAGTAGGTGCTCTCCAAGTGTCGGGCTATTTTCGAAAGCGAAGATACATTGGAAATTATTTTCTATTACATTTTTGCATCTTCTTTTTCAGTCTTTAAAGGCAATCTAATACAAAAAAGATAAACATTGATAAGTAATTAAAATAATTACATGTTTATGTGTTTCGCATCCTAATTTATGTATATTTTTTATAGATAAAGTCATGTACTTACAAAAATGTTGACGCTAATTTAGTCCGTAATGAAATTGATGCGATGGTTGCCTTAAATGTTCGGCGTGAGTAATGGTGTGACGGGCTGTTCATAATAACGGTGTGTCAGTGGGCTCTGGAAGAGTAACGAGAGGAGCGCCACCGGCGCCGCGGGCCGCCCGGCCACATCCAGGTGTAATTGTCATTTATCACCCGAAAGATAACAATGCTCCAATCAAAATTCTCCATGCGCATTGGTGAAAAATTACCATCCCTTATCTTCGGCGGCTGTTTGTACATTCCGCCTTTTAACTCGTAAAAAATGTGTGTAATTACGGACGTATTTCTACTGGGAACATTTTGTTGGGCAATAAGTCTCAGCTAATTGTTTAAAAAGATAATTGGGTGTCGGTTTATTGTGCGACGGGTCCGGGCCGGTGCGGAGGCAGGCGGCAGCGCGCCGCTGATGGCGCCGCGGGGGCCGCACACACGCCGCTAATCACCTAATTCCCTTATTTTAACATTTGCCTACTAATAACTTTGTGACGTCTTTTGGGCCTGCTTGCCGCGTGTCCTCCTCTCAACGTTTATGTCATATTTTATGCCCTTGTTTATATCTACATCAGGTTATAAACACTTAAATTCTTAATATTCTGGAGAATCCTTTGCTGCATAACAAAATGTTACAAAAAAAAATTCTATCTCGGGAATGCATGGAGGCATCGAGTTGAAATTAAAACCATTATACGCAGAACTGTAGTCTTTATGCAAGGAAAGATGGTCCAAATTTTACAGTGAGTTAACCGTATCATGTCTGGTATGTTTAGATTTGGGAATTTTCGGTTTATAAAGAAAAATTAAAAAAAAATATATAATTTATAAGTAATTTATATGGGAACTGAATTTCAGGAAAAGCTCAAAAAAAACTTCCAACTCGATTTCCGAACTATTTATCATACCTACTAGTTTATACGGAACCCTCGGTGGGCGAGTCTGACTCGCACTTGCCCGTGTTTATTATTGAATTGACAGAATTCGAAACTACAGACTACATATAGGTAAAGGTAGCGTTTATACAAGTAAGCAATAACGTGGTTTATTTTTTAACTTAGAAATAAGCTAGGATTTCTACAAGTTTAATATGCAATGACGATTATTTCAAAATAAGAGATTATTGAATAACTAGCAAGTAATTGTAATATGTTTGTTTTTATTGACATTTAATTACCTATATTGACATAATTATTTTATATGTGACGTACTATTTCATTGACATTTTCATTGTATTGTAATATGTTATGATTTTGATATTTTTAAATATGAATGGAAAAATTACCTGTAACTTTGGTGTTATTAATAAAAGATTTGTATTTGTATTAGCTATTATGAATCTTCTTACTTAATTACTGTCATTCGTGAGAAATCGGGTAAATAAAATTTAAAAAGTTGTGTAAAAAATTGACGTCGTATCATCTTGTATTCATAACTTTACGTAACACATGAAGTGTATCTCACTGCCATCTAGTGCAGACTAACACAAGTATTTTGTGTCTCTTGTAGAAATGGTTACAAGACTTCTCGCTATGTGGCGCATCAGCTCTGCACTTTGATTCAGTAAAGCAAAAAATTGTGTCGCATAGTAATTCTAATTTATATTACAAAAAATTCAAAACTAAATGTTCTACAACACTAACACGTGATTAAGGTTTTTTTAAACTCATTATTAAAAAGCATTCACAATGGTAGATTGGTATTTCAATGTACTATGTAGGTATTAGGTATATACCTAGTCTTAAGATCGATGTTTAATATTAACAGATCGGTTCACCACGTTTTTTATTTTGATGATATTTTGACTACTATAATACAAAACTCTCTACTCAATAAAAATGCGAATGAATGGAATATACCGTCATGTATAACTTATTCCCTCCAGATTCGTATGGAACATTTACAGAATAAATCATGTGACTTTAACTCGACTAACAACTGAATATTTTAAACCGCAAGAAAATAGTGACATCAGCCGGGAGAAAATGATATGAAATTAAATTTAACAGTCTCCAACAGCTATAATTAATGATCGGCTACGTCTGGCAAGAAATGTTGACTAAGGCGCAGCACGTCAGGAGACGTTAGTGGCCTCTGGATCGCTGCCAGAGATTCGTCCGGTGGTTATTTTCGCACGTCATCCGCGAAAAACAACATCTACCTACTGTATATCTTAGTTACTGAAAGTGAAAAATAAACGTTTCCTTATGCTGGAAGATGGTTTACTTTACACAAAAACGTTCACGGCACTAACGTCGAACAATGAGCTCGATTCTTGTTATATTACAAATAAATGTAAAGTTATAATTTGTTATTTTAATAATTTTTTTCCGTAATTTCACAATTTCGTAAGTTTACTTAAAGATCAATAATTTTATACACCAAATAACTACACTAGGTAATCTGTACTATAGAGTAAGCGCTAATAACATTCTCTTGTTAAACAACGGTGGTCCCTCTATGTAAAAACCACTCATTTCGTTGGCTAAGCTTAGCCGCTAAGCTGAGTTTATAACTAGTTTATTACACTACAGCCCTGTTGGTTCATTGGTAGCATGTCTGCTTCGAGAGCTGAAGGGCGTGGGTTCGATTCCCACTCAGGACTAACATTTGTGTGACTAACATCGATGTTTGTTCTGTGTCTGGGTGTACTGTATATATTATAAGTATGTGTTTACAAAAAAAAAAAGTATTTAAGTATTCTATGAGTTATCTGACTTCCATAGCACAAGCTCTGCTTAGTTTGGGGTCAGATGGCGCTGTGTGTATAGTCCTACGATATTTATTATTTATTTATTTATTTATTTATTTATTTATTTATTTATTTATTTATTTATTTATTTATTTATTTATTTATTTATTTATTTATTTATTTATTTATTTATTTATTTATTTATTTATTTATTTATTTATTTATTTATTGAAAAGTCATTCACAGTCTGATTGTTCTCTACGGATGTAATTTATTAGTATTGTTAAAAATTGTAGAATTAAGAAAATCCGTAGACAATTGGTATTTTTGTTTAGTACACTTAACATAATTGTTTAAATTAATAATACAGGGTTATCCGTTTAAAATCTTTGGAAATAGAAGAGAGTCATTTTACATATTTCTGGCAATTTCAAATAACTCCATCAATGATATAGAAGAAAAATGTCTCAAATTGTCTAAATTAACACATTTCATGCTTGACTCTCTGCCTGATTACATTAATTAACTTTCAATGTTCATTTATTGTTCGCACAGGAATAAAATCACAATTACGATAAAATTCGAGAGCTATCCAAAGAGATTTTACTTACCTCAGTTTATATATCGTTGGGGCTATCATTTTCTGAATCCATACCAGATTTTAGGTCAGTGGCTTTTATAGTTCCTAAGAAAATCGGCGTTGACATACATATTGTATACACGTATCGAAGTCTGACTAAACTATCATTTAATTATAATCAACATTTGAAAAGAAATTATGGATCTTGCAGCTTGCTTTTACATAGGGAATTTTATCATCAAGTCTTAGATTAGATGACAGTAAATATAAAATATGTCTAGTGCGTCTATCTATGAGGTCACACCTACATCTGTATGCATTTCTACTTCATTAGACAATTTCAACTAACTGCTAACTTTATTATATAAACTACAATATTTGGCATACCTATTTATAGTTAGTAATAAACTACAAATATTTTTTTTTAATATAAAGGAATTAATCATCCGTTTTTGTTCAAACACGCTCGTGTATCTTGCAGCCGAATCGTATGCAAGTAACTCTATCAAAATGGCCTTTGTCTAGCGTTCATTATCCCCCTGTCTAGTTTAAAATTCTTTTGTCGATAGCAGTAGCTGCATGTATGCATGAATAAATTGTTTTTGATAGCTGAACGTTCTCTATAAACTGGTAGGTCAAGATCCCGTTCTCATAGAGCAATCCTTTGTATAATAGTAAAAGGCGTACACTATTAAAGGGCGCGGTATCGGGTAGATTCTGGATTCATGTGTGCGTGATTATTATTTAATCTGTGGTTCGTAGAGCAGCCGGGTGTGTGTTCGCATTTGCATGAGAGCGGGAATAGCATCTTCAATGTTCGACACCAGTTAATAGTTTCTCTACAATACCATGACAACAAAATGGCGCCGCGCCTAGTACCAGCTCTAGGTATAACTTTTTATTCATACAAAAACGGAACAACACACAATTTAAATTGATCAGATAATCTATTTCAGTACCATGCACAACAATACATACCTACGTGAATACATTCATATAATCTGCAATACAAAAAACTTACCATCTTTCAAATTATTCTACGAGACGATAACATCGGTTAAGAAGTATATTTTTGCGGAAGTACTAAATGTCATATTTCAAACCTTAAGATGTTCAATTGGCACATAATTGGAACAACACTGGTTCTCGCGTTGTGTGGGTGAGGAGTACTCCTGATTGTATTGCGTACGCGTTGTCATTGGCCGGCGCGCGCGCGCTTCCGTCGCCGCGCCAGCGCAGCGGCGTGTCGCGTCACTCCCGCGAACTCAAGACCCCTCGCTACTTAAAACAATGAACGGAACTTATCTAATGCCTCGCCTCTTTCTTCTAGCATTATTTGATCATTTGTCAGCTGATCAGAAAAATAATCAGGTACGTTAGAAAAGTGAAACAAGAACATACAGCAGAATACTTTTAATCATGTATTCTTTCAACACTAGAAGAAAAGTAAGCATTTATGATTGGCCATGCAATTAATTTGCAACTTCTTTTAACTTTTTAAATGCCTTTGTACCTTTGCTTATTAATGACATGGTGGCAACATTCATTACAGTATACAATGAAACAAAAAACGACTTAGGCATTTTAGATTTCAATTTGCTTCCAGCTTTGGATCACCATGCATTTATTGACACACTGGTATTGCCCGCGGTTTTGGCCTTGCGAGCCTATCTCTATTGTATCTTCGTAGAAATACATTTTTAAAACCCTTTTCTTAGGTACTCTTCGTTATTTATGGAACTCCTATGAAATGTTTCGGGCTTCTGTATGCAGCTATGTATGTATGGTTCTGTATGGTCTAAACAGACAATGAGTTCTAGGTCAATTTGTACTGCTGAGGAGAGGTTATCATGCTCTTTTAGGAATAAACTTTTGCATGATGTGAGGATACACCATGTAGCGATGATAGCTCAGTGGTAAGCGCGGTAGGTTCGCATGTTTGGCATGCGAACCTACCGGACTTGGGTTCAAACCCCAACAATGAGCTTGAGCTGCCGGTGATGGAAAAACATCGTGAGGAAACCATAACATGGTGGTAGGGTACTTACTTGTACTCGGCTGGCTAGCTACCACCATCGATTTGAAAATCTGCCACCAAGTACCTATCGTCGTATTCCAACAGCCTTACCTGAGAGCCAGTTCCATTCCAGACTAGATGTACTTACAATCTTCGACCACATCTTAACCTTACACCAGGTGAGTTGTAGTCAATCACCTGACCTGTCAACTCTAAAAAGAAAACTACCTTAATCTATATAATACATAACAGCACAAGACAGTAGATATGTAAGCATACTGAGCATGTAATTTTGGTATTACGTTCAAATTCAAACAATCCCACTATGATGGATGAATGGATGGATGTTTGTTACTCTTTTACGCAAAAACTACTTAACGAATTTAGATGAATATTGCTATGGAGATAGCTGAGACCCTGGATTAACACATAGGCTACTATTTATCCCGAAAGCATGTAGCGGGTAACACCGCGGGGCGCAGCTAGTAGTAAAATATTTTAAAAGAATCAAGAACCATAACAACTCATAGACTCAAAGAACAATATCGAGCATTTCTGACAATATGGCCATTAATGTCATTGTGTGTGAGCCGAACCGCTCACCCGCGACCGCGTGTAATCAGATGCATCAGGAGCAGTAAGCACCAGATGTGGCGCAGGCGCGGCCCGGACACTGCCGTTTTTTGTCTTTCCTTTCTTACCCGACTCTTTTTTGCGCTTGCCATTGATGTCCTTGCCAACACAAAATACCTATTATTTAGTCAGTGGCTTTACGTACACGTTTAAAGGATTTTTTATTACTACTTAGTGATCGTTAGCTTGACGAATGGATCACGTAAGCGAGATTATAGTTAGTTCTGTAAAGTTTCACCTTGTCTGAAAACAATTCTCTTATTACGTCATTCATACAATTGGAATAATAGCTGTTTTCAGATGCATCATCGAAGACATCACTGTCTTCAAGCTTTTTTTAAATAATAAATAGACTAGTGTTTCACCGTCATCTCAACTGATGTTAAGTGATAATGTGGTCTAAGATGGAGTCTGCTTGCGTAGAAGATAGGTACTGATTCAGTTGACTTGAAGACACATATATTGTATTCATCCACACACATCGGGCAGCTCAATCCACTGTTTACCGGTCCGTACAATGAAAGCCGAATCAAATAGTTTCGTTCGAGTTTTTGTAACATCAAGAAAATTGCTCTGGGAACCAGTGCAATGATCATTGACAAGCATTATCATCAGAGGCACGTTCCATTCGTTTTCTGGCTTCTTACAATAGTGAAAAATCAACAAAACGGACGTCAGTGTAGTCGGCTAGCTGAAACAAAGAACAAGCACCGTCATTATAGTTTGTTTAATTTTGATCAAAAAAAATTCTTCTGTGAGCTTTGCTTACGATCTTTTGTCGTCGATTGTAATTGTGACGTCACACAAGCACACGTGTTAAAGTAAGTAATCATTATTTCATGCCTTTGTTTTGAGTTGATGTATCTATAAAACATATTTTGTCAATTAAGTATGTACTTACAATGAAATGTAATAAAAAATCTTACAAATCGGTATTTCAATCAGAATCTTAATTGTAATTTTGCTTTCAAAGCTAGACAGACAATGAGTTAATGCTGTTAGTATATATTTTGATTAGTCTATTGCTTACAATACGAGTATTGAAATTAATTAACACATTTTTTTCATGAGTATAAATTCGTTATGAACCTAATTGGATATTATCTAATATTTCACACATTTCTAAAAAAAGAAATATTCGCTAACAATTTATTATTTTCTGAGTCAGAGTTTATAAATTAGACACAAACAAAATTCATAATTATTTTACCTGTTATTTAAATCTAATACAATGTCACTATTATTCACTAACATCAGTAACATATCAAAGTATTTGTAAAAAAGCACTAATGCCATTGTACACGTTATTTTAATGATTTAGAGTTTTACGTTTCGATGACGCAGGAAAAATTGAAATGGGAACATTTCAAACGATTTCATTAACATAAATGTATTGTATTGTTACCGTATCTAGAGTAAGTACTCGTACCTAATAAACATTTTCACCAAACTTCTTTTAGCGTACTTTCTTTTCGATTCTTTCTAAGCATCTTTACAAAGGAATCTTAATTAAACTCAAAGTTAAATGTTAAGCATTTAGCAATTAAAGGAACTTTTAAAATGTACGGCGGAGTTCAACGTTAATAATTTACAAGATTTGA
Source organism: Biston betularia (assembly GCA_905404145.2). Classification (NCBI taxonomy): domain Eukaryota; kingdom Metazoa; phylum Arthropoda; class Insecta; order Lepidoptera; family Geometridae; genus Biston; species Biston betularia. Next base: position 6,349,604 of record FR989863.1, read on the forward strand.
GATAGCTAGAGCTCGCCGTCTAAGTTGCTATTTTCCGTTCATGTGAACCTGTTTCCGTGGCATTTTATCTTGAATCCGCTGAGAAAAGAACTCGGTATTCTCTAGACATGGCTAATTTAAAATGTTAAGTGTATGTAGTTTCAGGCGGGCGGGCCGGCGCGGGCGGCCGCGAGACGCGCTCCGCACGTTTATTTATGTAGTCTCCGCTCCGAGCTGTTACCTACGCCAGATGTTATTTTACGACAACTCGCCAACGAACAAACTATTTGTGTTTTACTTACTAATTCCGGATTTTTTATTACCGCTGGCGGGAAACATGATCGCAAATCGAGAACTGCCATAATCCATAACTCTAGATCAGGTAGGGCAATAAAATTCTCATACCTATCGACAGCGAGCGAATAATAAGCAGGTACATACTAAAATGTGGCCAAATCTTCGTTGAAGTCTCCTTCATATCACATAGTATCCACGATTTTTGCACATATGCATCAAACTAAAGCACAAGAATTGACACTTTGATAACATAATTAGCACTAGAGTTCTCGATGAAGCGGTTTGATCATGAATGCTGAGAGAAGTCCAATCGCTGAAACGGTATCCCAGAGTCGCAGACACGCCCGTGCAGCTCCATACTTCTTTACATTCCATACGATTATAAGCACTATGGGATAGTAAGGAAGCACGGAACTTGCACAAGGCTTTGTGAATCTTCAGTATTGAGTCCATCTTGAATATCGGAGTTGCCAGTCCTAGATGTTGAAATTGGTCCTTTCAGTACCTGCTTAAACACACCGTATTGTGGCCTTGACGGCACCGGCTACCCTCGGGGGAAGCACTCAATCGCGGAGGCGGTGGCGGCCGGCCGCACCGCGTGGGGGTGGCGAGCGACGCGGCGTGGTGGCAGCTCGCGGAGCACTGGCGGCGCGCTCGATGCGCACGCGCAGACCAGCTCTAAAAATGGAGTCAACCGGCGGAGTTCGCTTACGACTCGCGAGTACCATCCATTCCAAATTTGTATTTTCCCGAAATAGCCCGATCGGCTTGCGTCCATCGGATCGGTTACCCGACCGTGCACCGACCTGCAGCGCGCGGTGACTACTCGGGGTGCAGGCTAGAGCGGCAGAGCCGACTCGCCGCGCTCGCACGAGCACCGTGAACCGAGCCGCGTGACGACCGCTTCGAAAATAAACGTGCACGCGGCGAGGCGGCCGACGGGCGCGGGCGCCACATGTGTGCTTCTCGCCGCCACCGCGCCGCCGCCGCCGCCGATCCTTCGAGCGCCGCTGGAGGGGAGGCTATTATTAGTCACACACCATCCACCACTGTCACCTCCCGCGGGGTAGTCGGGCTATACATAGTTCCGACCGATCACGGGATCTGGCGATCCTGCTCGTTCACTGACCCCCTCTGAAACACCACCCGAATACCTACATTAACATCGTCAGCTAAATAAATACCAATTGTACACCTTCTTCTAATTGTACAACTGCGATTGCTATCAATATCTTTTTAATTTATTAATAAAATCAAAACAAACCGTTCTCACTACTATTTGGCAATAACGCCCCCGCCCCGGCCATAAATTTAATGAGTATTTTATTTTGTGTGCAGAAATGTAATTTTAATACATAATTAAAATTACAACGACAATGAATGGATTTCTATATGTGAGTAGGTACTTACTTAAAAAACACATTATGAAATTAAAAAACTTCCAAGTTTTATTATAAACTGCAAAACAGTCTGCGGCGTCCGAAAGTCGTGGCCTGCAGAGATACAAGTAAGCTGGGCGCGGAGGTAGCTAGAGTAGAATAAGCGACACGATGTGCGGGAGAAATTTCGTCGCCTGTAAACGCTTACCGTACGTTCGTTCAGTCAATAAAAGAATTTTGGCAAACTTTCGTAGACAAACAAGTGGGACGGAAGCCAACTCATCTTTTGTCTGTTTAAAAGTAACACGCCTTTGTTAGCGTTCGATACTACAATGTATAACTAAATTAAAGTAATATATCAAATCTGCTTTTCTGGTGTAAAATGTAAATGAATTTGATATTATAATGATGTTTACTGTATTTGAACAAAGTTCATGTGTTAGTCAGTGCAGAAAAAATTGTTTACGATAGGTATACCTGGCTTATACGGGTATAATGAAATGCAGTGGCACTTGAAATGTGAATAAAAATTCACACGTGCATCAATTTATTCTGGGTGGCACTGCATTTCATTGTATCTGTATAAATATGAGATGCAGCAAACAACTCATTGATATGGATTAGCACAAGATGAGAAAATACAAAACCAAAAAAAAATATCGCTGAAAATACAAGTACATACTACAGAATAATTTTCATCAGTTTTCACAGGAGTGATAGAATGCAACCTCGTTCTCTAATGATAGCCAGTTCCATTCCAAGCTAGGTGTGTTTACCATCTTCGACCACGCCGTCGCTTAACATCAAATGAGCTGTGGACAACAGTTACACCTAGCCTGTTAAACATTAAAAAAATATATATACCGAATGTATGTACATCATAATTACTTTAAGATTTACTATTACTTTTAACTGTAAGGGCTTTTGTTAGTGTAAATTAAGTCGCGAAATCTAAACATCATCTACATGGTATCAGCCACTAAAGCACAAAAAAATAATTAATTGCTCGGAGAAGTAGAAGAGAATCGAATACAAACATTGTCTTCAACAGTAGGTACTGTTTAAAGCAATATCGCTGCATTGTGGACACAAAGCAATCATACCATTTAATTTTCGCAGAGCAAAGGAGAGCGAGTCAATAAAGTAGTGTGTACATACCGTATATAGCAAAACCGCATATTGCCTACGGAGGCAAACATTTACTTTGTAGCAAATTACCATAAGACGATATCTAATAGGATTATATCAGATCAGCTCGGAAGATGGTCTACTGAGTAAAGAAAACTGGCGAGACTGTGGGCAGAGCAAGCGACCATCCGGCCGTCCAAAGAGCGTCCGTTGAATATTAATGTGACATTGTTATTGGTCACTAGTGCCCGCTGCTGCCCCAATCGCGCATTTCCATAACTTACTATTCTGGATCCTTGGAGAATCAGCTCACTTTGTTGGAATATGATTACTTGGACTGCGCATATTCGCCGTGTAAATTCAGTTTTGTCATGGCAATGACGTTTTTTCTCACTTTACATTATTCATTATGGAATAATGTATATGATTTATCTTATCAATCATGGCATACGTTCTCGAACAGTCTGGCCGATTTATTCAAATAAAGTAGCAGATGAAAACTAATAAAAACAAAAGTATTGCAACGCCAGTTTTCTTTCCATCGTATCTCGAAATTTACGAAAAATGCATTTCTTTTCAATACCCCAATATCTTAATACCAGTGAGATACCGACAACCTGTGTCAGATTGCCAATAAGGGTGAAAAGGTGTTTTGGCGGGAACGCGGAAATAGCCGTGCCGCCCCGATGTATTTTTTCCAAAACTAGTGTTTTTTCGAGTTTATGCATAAAAATTATGGTGTTTTATTCATAAACTGCCGAATCACAAGCGCGAGTGTGGGAAAATGATATAATGTGTAATTTCGTGTTAGTTCTAAAATTCCATCGAAGCTTATAGTAAAGTCGCCACTACGTTGCTAAAGCATGACTGGACTAGACTGACATGGGGTGGACTTGCCCAAGACTGGGCTTCGACTATAACTATAGCTACAAGGCAACTTATTTAACTTATGAAACTTGAAAATGTAAAACACTTGACACTGGCAAATACTCAAAAAGCGACGCCAAAATCAAAGAAGAAGGGTGAAAACCGGATTCCTAGCAACCCTAGCGCAACCTCAGCTACATCGATGAGATGATTCACGGAGTTGAGGTACTTCTGTCTATTCTGTGGCACCATGCGTGGAGACATGTGACAGAATGTGTTAGAAACTGCACCCATGTAATTTATTTCATAGATGATTGCAAACTTGTAGGTAGGTACATACGTTTGCGAGTACCTACTAAGTACCTATATGCTTTTAAAACGCAATGATTACAATGGGATGCATTTCGTTATAATTCAGTAAAAGTCATATTATAAAATAAATGAGCTTACAATGATCACAAAATAGATTTAAATTAATCAATCGATTAAATTTTGCGTAAATGTAGTACAAGACATTCATGTTTATTGATACACTCAATTTACAATTCAAATGTCAAAATTTTAAAACTCGTCAAACAACCCTGTTGGTTCATTGGTAGTATGTCTAAGCTGAAGAGCGTGGGTTCTATTCCCACCCAGGACAAGCATTTTGTGATATAAACAAATGTTTGTTCTGTGTCTGGGTGTACTGTATGTATTAACAAAAAAAAACTATTTAAGTATTCTATCAGTTATCTGTATTCCATACAAGCTTTGCTTAGTTTGGGGTCAGATGACCCCAAACGTAATGATGTGTAATGTAAAAAAAAAAAAATTACCTACTCGTAAATGTATGTATGTATTTATTTTTGTTTCAATAAATACTGAACAGATTTGAATGTACTTGATTAGGCACGGATATAGGTTATGCCATAGATTAAGTCGGTACTTGAACAGTTACAATGCTCATACAAGATAAAAACAGACAGACAAACAAATTTAATTACATTTATTACTTCTATATCAATAATGAAGTGCCCTCCAATTCCTTTTTTAATGTTCACTATACAGAATTTGATCTCCTCCAGTCTTATCTTCTTAATCTATATAAATCTCGTGTCACGGTGTTTGTGGTCGCACTCCTCCGAAATGGCTCGACCGATTTTTATGATTTTTTTAATGTATATTTGGTACGTATCAGAATAGGTCGTAAAGTATATTTCATAACGCTAAGTGATTAGGGACATTTCCTACCTCAACGCGGACGAAGTCGCAGGCGTAAGCCTAATATACCGCGTATCTTCTGTACGTGCGTTTGTCACCTAACTTCTAAACGTCTGGTCTGATTTGAATGAAATTAACACCCAGAAAAAAAAAAGACTCCAAATGAGTTTTTTTTTTTACAAAATTGTAAGGATTTCAAAAAAACACATAATGTCATGGAATAAGTTTTATGAAATATCGTTGCTGCCGACTAAGAAGAGCCTTTTAGAACTGTAAAGATTTTACGGAACCCCGTAATGTTTGCTTGACGGTTTAATTAGTAAAAGTGTGACTATTCTCTACGGGGATTCAAAGGGGCTTGCTACTATGCTATGCTACTATGTTATCTATAAATAAAATTATTGATCTATGTATGTTTGTATGTGTACCTTAGGCATTGCAAAGTTGGCAAAGTTACGGTGATAGGATATCACCGAAAGCCAAATAGAAACGTATCACATATTTATTTGCGTTCATTCTTCGTAACTAACGTTTTACTCGTATCTACCAAGCATAGCGAGGCCTACGCAAATTTACGTCTATATGTTTGTGTATCGAATGTAACTTCATATAAGCTAGTAGGTAACCCAGAATTCGAGAAGGCCTAACTTTTTATAGTTTGGCGAAAATTGGCCTGGAGAAATAATACTATAGTGTTCATGTATATTTATTTATATTAAGAGTATTTATGATTTAGGTACAGGTTGGTGTGGTAGCAAAGCGACAAAGCCCTTTAATTTATTTTTTTAAATATATTTGTGTATTAATTTGTTCGAAGATCTTTTCGACACTTTTTTTCTAATCTACATGAAATTTTGAGCCATTATAACAAATCGATTAAGAGGTTCTAATCGGTCAGAGCTGTACTTATAAAAATATACTAGTAGGTATCGCGAGGTCTCAGTTTGAGGCAAACAATCAGTCATTGTACCCGTGCTACTTAATTAAAATATTGTAAGCGATTGTTTTCCAAACAAGTCTATATAAGCTATTAAAAATACTAGATGCAACAAAACAAAATTTGGAGTGTGGCTGTGTTTTGGACACGGCCCGTGTTTATGTGACGTGTACAGTTTTGAACACTAAAAAGTACTTCGGATATCTGTTTTATATTCTCACTCAACGTAACGAATTTTATTATCCTATGCTTATATTCTTTTTTTTTATGTAGTTGTAATGAACCGAATGAGACGCTCTCCTAATGGTAAGAGAAACTGTCCATGACCATTACAGTGATACACATAACTTTGTGTGATATACCAAGTTCTAGGGCATCGCTGCTTTGGCGCTCATTATTTTGAGACTTTCCATGGTCAGTTTCAACAGCCCTGTAATTTCGCTAGCTATAGTAACCCTTCAAACCGGTAAACACAGTAATAAATATATCATAGATCTACCACCAAGAACTGTTGCTGTGTGGAACTCGTTGCCAGCGTCTGTGTTTCCAACTAAGTACAACCCGAGGTTGTTCAAGAAGAATGTGAATAGGTATTACCTAGGCAAGCGTGCTTCTTCGGCCACATCGTCGCTTTCCACCAGGTGAGATTGTGGCCAAACGAAACATCTAGTCCGAAAAAATCTTTAAAAAAAAATGTATAGCATATATACATTGTAGAGTGGTATAATTGAATTTTAGATTTAGAAGATAGATGCTTCGCCAAGCTGTATGTTTTCGATGTTGTCATCATCAGTCTTCTGAATTGCCTCCCACTATGGAACTAATTTCAAAGGCGTATTGGAGTCGAAATGCAGGTCGAAATGCAGGTTAAAGAGAAAATCTGTGACGTAAAATAAATCTCGAATCGGCAATCACAAAACTCAAATGAAGTTGGACAGGATATGTCGCCAGGCTGGGTAATAGCAGATAGACTAAGGCGTTGACGGGTTGGTGGTCGCGAACTGGTAAACGGAGCGTTGGTCGCCTACCAGCTCGATGGGAACACGACATAATACCTGTCGACCGGGACAAGTGGCGTACAAGAATAGAGACCTATGCTCAGCAGTGGGCGAATACGTGCTGATAATGATGATGATGATGAGCATACTTTTGGTACTTGCTATGTATCTACCTACTGGTTAAAAATTTCATGAGAACTGGAGGAGAAAAAAAATTGTTACGTTTATTCGTTTTCCTTGACGATTCCTACTGAAAGCACAGAATACATAATAGTACAAGTAACAAAATATCTTGACACTTTAATACAAATGAACGAACGGACGAACGTTTACCAGATTTACATCTGGTAAACGTACATAAACGTACGTAAACGACGAACGTTTACTAGATTTATATCTGGTAAAAGTTCGTCTTCTTACCAAACGGAATGAGCATTACTGCAGGTGTGTACTGTGAAGAATCGAACAAAATGATAGAGAAGCTTCAACCAGCTTTGGTAAATCATTCGTCTCCGCTGCTCCTGCACGACAACACGCGACCTTATACTGCACAGCAGACCGTCTCCAAGTTGCAAGAGCTGGGGTTGGAAGCTCTCCATCATTCGCCGTACTCACCAGACTTGCGCCTACAGACTTCTACTCTTTCCAGAATTTGGAATTTCTTGGCGGGGAAAAAATTCAATACCCGAGAGGCAGTAAAAAGTGCCTTTGAAGAATTTGTTGTCTCCCGTTCAGCTGATTTCTTCAAGAAAGGCATCAATAAACTTCCACTGCGTTGACAAAGATGCATCGACTGCGTGGGTGGATATTTTAATAAATAAAAATTAAAAAAATTATAGAAAGAAGTTCGTTTGATTGTTCAAAAACAGGAATGATTCGGAATCGCCCACAAATTGGACACAACCCAATTACACTTAGATACTAGTATTCTGATCTTAAGCTTAAACTTCTAGTTTAACTCTCGGTAGATGGAATCTTTACTGAATCAATACAATACAGCCAAACAAAACAATACAAACGAAGACAAAATATTGTCTAATGTCGCATGACATCAAACTGTCCCCATCTCATATAAGACTCGTTGCATAATAATTATTCTTAATAGACTAGTATGGACAAAATCGATTGACAAAGTGAGAAAGATTAATCACAGCTCCAATTCAGTAGAACATGGTAAATTAAACACTAGTTTAAAATTTTAATATGAACATCTTTTTAACAATTCTCGATTGTTACCTACTTACTTGCTATTAGATCCTTAGTAAAAATTTAGGTAAGAACTATAAGAAGATCCTTGTCAAATTGAATATTCCAGTAGTTATTTGGTGTTTCTGGAATGTGAGTGTTCATTTGCGATCACTTGTCTTTCATATCACTGTATCCTAATTGAACAAGTCAGCGTGCATGTGCCACGAGTGTAAGCCGTTGCAGTCGAAAACGCGAGCGCTCGGTGCGCTATTACCAACTGCTGACGAACGTAGAACTCGCGTGGTGCGTCCGCGCCGCCGCTCCGCCCGCCGCCGCGCCCGCGCTCGCCTCTCGCGACGTTTGACCTTATTTAATTACTTCGTTCGTTTTTACTCTTTCAATGTAACGCAACACGTTAAAATATGTAACCACTTAATTTACTGTTGCCATACACGCGGCTACTGTTGACCGACACCGCTCCGTTTAGTCACCAGCAATGTCATAGTACTTAACTCATGGATACGAATACAATTTAATATACATATTTACGAGAAACTCTGAACAATATAGATCGCTTATAGCAATAATTAACGGTTCTGGAGATGTCTTTATCCATAGTTTACTCGCGCATAAACCTTGTAAAAGTATTTATTGGTGAAGCAAATGCGATCTCTTGACTCTGGAGCTATTTCTGTTTCGAGTTCACCCACCTCGAGACTGTCGATGGTTTCTGCAGTAGATATAATTATATTATATTAAGGGACGATTGCATTTCGTGTTTCAGTCACTAAAATTATTGCACTTTATATGAGCTTTAAGTGTCATGTTTCCATATACAATCCGGGAGTGAAGACTTTCATTTCCTCATATGGACATGTTACCATTGAGTCATGTTACAAAGTGACTAACTAAATCACATTTAAAAATAGTTTTAAAATGAGCAACCTTTACAAGAAACAGATTTCTTTATTATCTAAACTTAGATTACGTAGAATATTTCGGTTCGCATAATAAGTCTCAAATGTGAAACTACATTCTCTGCAGGGGATTTAACAGAAAAAACGAAGCATATTGAACAGAGGCCCGGAGTGTAGGAGACATGGGGGCTCCGGGACGCGTCGTGGGGGTGTTCCCGCGGCCTGTCCGTATAAAAAAACTAATGATTTACTGACAATCCACTTAGCTCCGACGACTATCTATCATCGAACTTGGTAAATTACTCTCTCAAACATTGACTTACCTAGCTGAAATTGTTCCTCGTACGTAACAATATAGCTTATCTATTGATAGATAGATAGATATAACTATTTATTGTGCACATTATAAATGGAAAAGAGTACAGATAACAAAAAATCTTATTAACTAGTGACACAAGTGGCGGCCTTATTGCTAACAGCGATCTCTTCCAGGCAACCAAGAAAAGAAAAATACGATAGAAAACATAAGAAACAGACGGGAGATTGATTTACCTACTTATTGATGTTAAGAAAGTTTAAACAAAGTATTGTCAAGTTCGTGTTTCACCCTCATGGGAATGAGGCCTACTTTGTATTCCACATGCCTTATGTTTTCATTGAATAAAGTAACCAAAGCAAACAGACTAAAGGACAAACAGACGGAAACTTAGACATCGCGATGGTTCAGTTATTCTACAGAACCTAAAAACATAATACATAATTTTACAATGTGATACAGATCTAAAAAATGTGTATTGCATTGAAATTAAGATTATTTCATTCTGTTTTGTATGTTAAACCTATTATGTTGAACCTTTAAGTGTGGAATGTCGTTGGGTGATGATTTTGTACTGAATAGTGAAATTCGCGATTTACGACAACGTCAAAAAGTCTAGGTACTGCCGATTCCGTATTCCTGTTACTTTCACTATCCCTTTGCAATTGGCGTATGTACTTCGTATTGAAATGTCAAATGTTACTACTGCAATATTACATCTGAACTTGTGATGCAATGTGATCCTCAATCCTTCTTAGGAAAGGTCTTAGGAGACTAACCATAGAATGACTCAGAATAATGAGCGCTAAAGCAGCTATATTGGATATCGTTGCAAAGGTCATGGAAGGGTGATATCTCTTATTACCAGAAGAACATTTCGTACCTACATCTCCAACAAAACCATTTTTACAAAAAACGGTATAATACAAGTATGAACGTAACGTGTTCTACATATTAAAAAAATATATTTCGGTTGTTTCAGCGCAATGAAGATAATGCTGGGCAAACTACCGAGACCGTGGATAGTGGATGATGCAAAGGACGATGGGTATACGGCATTGCACCTGGCCGCGCTAAACAACCACGCGGAGGTAGCCGAACTGCTAGTGCGCGGTGGTGCGCGCCCTGACCTGCAGAATGCGAACCTGCAGACTGCGCTTCACCTCGCCGTCGAACGCCAACACACGCAGATTGTGCGCCTGCTCGTCGCGCACGGAGCTGACCTCAATATTTGCGATAAGGTGAATCCCATTTCTTTTAACAACCACGCGGAGGCGGTCGAGCTACTGGTGCGTTCGTCGTGTTGAGCCCCAATTCACACAGATTGTCTGCCTGCTTGTCACACGCGGAGATAGGCCCCGAAACTACTGGACTGATCTGAATAATTCTTTCGTCATTATAATGTTACATTATCATTGAGTAACATATGCTATATTGTTAATCGAGTTTAGTTTACCGCTACCGGGACGGGCCGCTAGTTATACAATAAATTTGCAGTTTTTATGATTCTGTCAAATTCAGATTTTGGTTTTTGTACGTGTGGAGGTTAAAGATGTATTATTGCTGACGTTATCTATGAGATTTATCGTGAACCCCCAAATTATCTGTGTGTTTCTCTGACTGTCGGGTGGGCTATAGATAATGAATATCTATATTTCTGGTGATCACCATTTCTATTCATTCACATAGATTATTATGGACAGATTACAGATATTAGTTAAAGTCGAGTGCACTCTCGCGCGGGTGTGGGTCAACCGACCAAGCTATGGAATGCGGCACTCTCAGCAAAGACACTGTGACACTGCATCACGATTTTTTTTAATATGTCCATAACGTATTGTAACCAAAAAGAAATAGAATAAAAATACATGTTTTTTTCTACCTACCTACATAAAGAACGTAAGAAAATATGGTGCATATGGCATCATGTCAAACTAAACAAATAACTAAATATGGATGCTATAATCGTATACAACTTAATAAAACGGAGGCAAACCATAGTCTTGTTTATATTATTTTGCGAAACTGTTCATTCCAGGACGGCGATACACCCCTTCATGAGGCACTTCGGCACCATACGCTGCAGCAGTTGCGGCGACTGCAGGACGCTCGCGACGCATCACTGCTCACAGGCCTCGCGCACGCGCATGATAAGAAGTCGTCTGCTTCCATCGCGTGCTTCCTCGCGGCTCATGGAGCAGATCTCACTGTTAAGAACAAGAAAGGCAAGTATCGTGCTTCCTACGCTCTGCCACTTTAGGATCAGCTAAACTGCAGGAATAACCGCAGAATGAGGTACACAGTCGCGTACATTTTTAACGTGATCGCCATTCTAAATGGTAATATTAAATTTGACTGCCCTGTTATCCCATTTAGTAATACTTCCTAGGCAATGGGGCGTATGTTCAATTCCCACCTGTATTATGTAACGAACAAATGTAGACATTTATTCTGTGTGCCCTGTATGTATGTTTGTATTTACAAAAACAAAAAAATTCTATAAGTGTTCTGGTTTCCATATTACAAGCTTTGCTTGGGGCTTGAATATGTGTGATATTATAGCTCACGGAACGGCCCTGTTCAATGTCGTGGTTAACCAACTATCAAAGATTAGGAAGGGTAAATATCGTACTCTGTTTCGTGCGGTTGTAGTTGTCAGCTGCAGAACATTCCGTGATATAACGTGCAAAACCATAGATAGAAACATCAATCCAGTGTAATCTCATGTCCTGGATGATATTAGAAGATTCGATTCGCATGTAGAATTAATCTCTGTTTAGTATCAGAATCCAATTAAACGCTCTGTCAACGCATTTCAGGCCAAACCCCCCTGGATTTGTGTCCCGACCCGAACCTGTGCAAAACTTTGACGTCATGTCGCAAGGAGGGCTCCACACTAGGCACCGAATCGTCACCGGACGGGGAAGTCGCTCTACCTGGGACAAGCGCAGCTGCCACCGTATCGCCCTCCACCGCCCAGCCGGAGCCAGGACCAACGACAGCGTCTGTAGAATCTCCAAGTGATCCCACAGCTGATGAGTGCCTGGTCTGCTCCGACGCGAAACGTGACACCCTGTTTCGCCCTTGCGGACACATTTGCTGCTGCAATGTCTGCGCTGCACGGGTAACGATTTATTACTTTTATGACATATTTTGATAGCAGACTTTCAGGGAACTGCTGGAAATGTGATTGTAACTTGGAATTCTGGTCTGACTGATCATTGATATCGCGCTGCTGTCGATTCGGACATAGCTATGCATGAGAGCAATCTGTAGAAGTATTGCTTGCGTTTGTTTATTCTCGTTGGTCGCGGCTGATGCGCCCTTATCTCGAAGTACGCAGTACGAAAAACATGCCGTTTCACAAACGAGATCTTAACTTATCCCAGTGCTATGAAAATGACACACCTATAGTCCTATACTCGTATATATAAAATTATTTTTGTTAACTTATCGTACATAATATAATATATTGTATACAGGTAAAGAAGTGCCTGATCTGCCGCGCGTGCGTGTCGTCCCGCGCGCGCGTCGGTGAGTGCGTGGTGTGCTCGAGCGCGCCCGCCACCGTCGTGTTCCGACCCTGTGGCGACGTCTGCGCCTGCGCCGCGTGCGCGCCGCTCATGCGCAAGTGTGTCGAGTGCCGTACGCCGCTGCAGCCCGCTCCCTCTGCTGCACCCATAGTGCAAGCTGCAGTTGCACCCGCGCCGGTATTACCTTCGGCTTCCAATCTCTCGGGCGCTGTGCATAAAATCGATTGTAAGTTGTCATTACTCATGCGCTAGTAAGTGAAATACCTCATGCCGCAGCAGCCCGCGCTCTCTGTGCAAGCGGTTGCTGTACAAAGTTGGCTTATTTATAAAGTTAGTTGTTATTGCTCATGCTCAAGTGTCATGACTGCCGCACGCCGCGCTGTTTTATAGTGAGTGATTTAATATTTCCAAAAATGAACCGTAGATATGCATAAATTGTGAAGACGTCACAGTTGCTCTCGGATCAAACGCATCGGTATAGTCAAGAAAATGAGAAAGATAGATCTATACAGATACTTGATATTGATTCCAATTTTTCATTCAGTAGAATCTCTTTCGAAAGGCTCGTATATCCCCATGCGAAATCAGTGCGGGTCCCCAGTTAAAATAAAAAAAATATTTAATTTTTTATTTCAGTGGAGAAGGAGAGCAGTAGCAACCTAGCTCAGGTGCAGGTGAACAAGGGGCGCGCGGGGCCCGCGCCAGCCGCGCCGCACACCATGAACAATGGGTCGCGATTCGCGACCCCCGCCCCGCCACCCGCGCCACCCGCCGCGCCGCCCGCACTCCATCCACCCGCCGACGTGCAGAAACTGCAACAGCAACTGCAGGACATCAAGGAACAGGTAGCGAGATAACAAACTCCGTACTGGCTTCAACAAATGGATACAGAGGACAGCTAATGCCCGTGCATACATGCATACGACGTTTACTTTTAGCAAAAAAGTCTATGAGTATTGATATTGAGCAAAAAACACAGTATACATAATAGTGTAATCTATGTACCTCGGTACCAGACGCCACCAAAATCTTTTATTTGAAATCTTAGTTTGTTTACTAAATATCAAAACTTGGTGCGCTAGGATTATTGAAACGTAATAAAATAATATTTGTACTACGGAATCTGCTGCCACCCGAATCTCGCAAATTACTTTACTATCGGTTGTAAATAGCATATTAGTATGTAGTATATTACGTAATAGATGGCGTTGTATCTTAAAAATATCGCTTTCTTACAAATTAGGAAGAGCGCCATCTATCGGTGCTGCTGTCTGGGTTGCTGCAACTCAGTAATGCCATGGTTCTATTTTTGCAATTTTTAATACATTTTCGATCGCAGCGCTTATGGAATCTGTCTCAGATGTATTGTAGCAGACTTCCTAGCTACACTCGAATGTATGTGCATGGCATCAGAAGTCGTCTCTATATTTTCGTTCATTCATAATAGTATAGAGTGTCCCAGTAATATTTACTTTGAATTCTTGTTGTAATCCAACTCAATAAGATTGGTACCATTCATATCTAATGTTTGTTATGTGTTTTTCATGATTGACAGGCTAGACATTTGATCACAAGTAACCACCATGCTATGGTTTCCTCATGATGTTTTATTTTACCGGCGCGGCGGTTTAAGGTCATTGTTGGGATTTGAACCGACACACTTCGGCGGTACAAAAACTTAGATTTGAGCTAACTACAGATTCTATTAGTTTCAAATGAGTAAATACGCTAAGCAGTTGCAGCGTGAAGTAGCAACAAACAAACAGACACGTACAAACGTACATACACAGAAACTTTAATATTTATAATAATACTAGCTGCGCCCTGCGTTGTTTAGGCTACATTTTTTCGGGATAAAAAGTAGCCTACGTGTTAATCCAAGGTGTCAGCTACCTCCATACCAAATTTCATCAAAATCGGTTTGCCGTTTGAGCGTGAAGAATTGACAAACACATTTTCACCTTTTATACTTACAAATTTATAACATTAGTGTGATTTATGAAATTGTCAGATTAAAAAAAAAATAGAAACCATAATATTAATTATGGTAAACATAACTCACTGGAGCTATGCCATGCCAGCTGCCCAGAGCCTCGCTCCGGTACTTCAAGGAGCTGGGTTGGCTTGGGTAGACGCTGGTAGGGGGAAATGCACAATACACCCCTAGCAGGACGTCAGTGCAGGACCTATCGCCCCCATTTTGAATAAGAATAAGAATATTGTTTATGAGGTAGTCGCCAAAACTCGTTACCATTGTTACAGACAATGTGCCCAATCTGCCTGGATCGACTGAAAAACATGATATTCCTGTGCGGACACGGCATGTGTCAAATGTGCGGTGACCGTATCACCGTCTGCCCCATCTGCCGCAAGCAGGTCGAGAAACGCATCCTGCTCTACTGAAGCACGTCCACCAGCCCCGAAGAGTGGGCAACCATACAACTTTCGACACTATAGACGTTACTGTATATAGTATCTGAATGAGCATCAAAATGGGCATTGTAACTTAAATTTATTCTGCTTTATGCTTGATCATCATGAACTACGGAGGTAATAGAAAAAAAATGTCGACTTTTTGCTACGTATTGTCAGAGCTATCGCGAAATAACACGTATTCGCAACTGTAAAACGTTACAAAGAGTCAAATCAATTTGTAAATCTTGTTTTTTTTCACAAAGCAATCATTGGCTCATTCCCCGTTTGTTATATTTCATGAATGAAAAGATTCATAAATCAATTTGTCATTGACCAGTGGTTGTTGTTTGCAGAAGGATGGCTAGGTAGATACCACCGCAGTATCAGATATCCTGCCGTCAAGCAGTAGTGTGTAAACATTACTGTGTTCCGGCTTGAAGGTTATATTGTAGCTGGCGTAATTGCAGAGCCCAATGACTCACAATGGAATGTAGCAGCGATGTTTTGGATTATATTTTGCTAGAAATATCTTAAGGATCCGTGTTAATGCAATAGTCTAGTACAAATTAACGCCCGAATCAATCGGTCGTCTGGCCTTAATTTATTATTTAGGTATTCTGATAAATCTCAAAGACGATCACTTGCTATTTTAATATTTGAATTAGTAAAGATTACGTTCCCAGTCGTTGATATATTTTAATTTAAAACTATTATAGAGGTATAAATGAATGAAATAAACAAATTTATTTATTCAAATATAGTTAATAAGGTCAAGTATGTTATCGTTATTGTTAAGAGCAAATGATTATATTTTTAATTTTATTGGAACTGATTTCCAAATCAGCTGTATGTTTCCATACAATAAATGTAATGACTATAAGCTAGCCTAGTTATTGATGTATTATTAATACTCCGTTATACATTTCTACAACAATGTGCATTTATGAAATTTCATGAGTTAGGATAGGTATATTTCATTGTTTTTATTAGATAAATTTTCAATGTAATTTTATTGATTTATTTGTTCGCTCAGGTAGACTACTACGATTTCATGAACATTCTTGATTATATAGGATTATAAGCTTGGGGTGTACTAACCTGAAAGGGGGTTATTGTTTTCATCATAGTGTTTTTAAACTATCGGCACAATAGGTATGATGACTAATTAATACTGGCCAAGTGCGGGTTGGACTGGCGCACGAATGGTTCCGTACCATTATTATCTATAAAAACGGCAAAAAAATCGCGTTTGTTGTATGAAAGCCTCCTTAAATATGTATTTTATTGTTTTTTTAGTATTTGTTGTTATAGGGGTAAAAGAAATACATCATCTGTGAACATTTCAACTGTCTAATTATCACGGTTCATGAGATACAGCCTGATGACAGACGGACAGACAGACGGACAGCGGAGTCTTAGCAATAGGGTCTCGTTACCCTTTGGGTACGGAACCCTAAAAAATCACTAAAATTATGTATTTATTTAATGAAACTCGAGTCATGGAGTACCTACGAAGTACGCTTTTACTTTTTTACTAAGAGCAATATTGATTCTTATTTTCATAAAATAAAACTACAAAACACGAAAGTCCGCCATGATATTATTATGTTGAACACCAATCAAAGTGAACGTCACTTTAACGTAAACAGATAAACTTACAGACAAACGCTAACAGATAAACGCTGAGGGACCACACAAAACTTTAGAATTCATGTTTAATAATACAAATTAACTGAATTATTCAATAAGCTAAGAAACGTCTAGTGTTTACGTTTTGTATATAATACAAACGTGACGTCACGACACTAGAAGTGTTTTGATACGAATTTCAAATCTAGGATTTTTTCCCCTTACTAAACCTATATTATCTGCAGAAATATGCTATTCATTATAAATAATATAGGTACCTTTCCGAACATTATTGGATAGTTTTTCAAAATTAGTCATCCTGCCTATTCTGGAGTCGCCAAAATTGAATTTGCTACTTCACAAATTTGACCATAGGCCAACGTACCTACCATTTCTATGATATAATTATTTATGTTTTTAAGATTTTAGAGTTGTGCCCGTAGTGAAAGTTTATATTGACGTTTACATGTACAATAACTCTCTATCGGCTTAGCAAGCCCTTACACTTCAATGTTATAGCACGGTACATTTTCTGTTACATCAAATTAGGTTTCGGTCTTTCGGCAGCAATAACAACGATACAATGTCTAAAGAAGATTAAAATGAGAGTTACTGAGATCGCGATTGGCCAACTTTTCGGGTCCTATATTAATCATGAAGGTAACTATCAGCTGTCAATTTTTTTTCTGTGGTTTAAAAAATGTATGCCTGCAATCTCAGAGTTCATCTCATTTTCTTTTTAATATTTAGTACCTTATACAGCAGTTTCTTAAATGCCTGAAACTAAAATTGGTACAAAATCTTTACTACTTTGAGACTGCGTTATGATAAATAATTTGTGACTTTAATACGTTACCAAAAGAGCTGACCGTCTATTTATATAGCTAAAGTATTATTCAAAGCAGGTATATACCTATGTTTTATTTAAAGTTTAACTCGATGTAAACTACTACGAGTACGTTAGTAAGAAGTTTTATTGAACTACTCATATTTTGTATTCATAAATAAAAATACATTTATAACTAAACTAAATATTTTTATTCTAGAACCATACTAAAATAGCTCACATTCTTTCAAGTTTTGTAGTAAACTCCAGAATGCATAGTATAGAATTAACCAATTAAGCATTTGACTTATGCATAAATAGAATCGTGGTAGGTACAACATTATTTGTACATTATTAGTCTGAAAGCGCTATTTGACAGCTAGGTACCAATTCCGAGAACAATATAATGTCCAGTAGGTATATTAGATACCCTGTTATGGCCAACATACACGAGAAATTTTTAGTGCATATAATATGTAAAGTAAATAATCCACGGAATCCGCGGATGATTTACGTCAACTTGTATTTACTAATTCTTCTTATGCGTTGGTTCTATTTCCGTATGGAATCATGGTGTCTTTAAGTATATGTGAAATTGCAGCACAGTTTTTAAATAACTTTTATTCTATGTGCTTCGATCAATAATAATCCATTGATCGCAGACCATACGTATTATATAAACCGCGTACAACACTTTGTTTTCTTTTGCCTATCAGAAATAAATCACCTTTCGTATCACCAACTTTGAAATATCTAGGTTAAAAAAATGAACATAATAGTTATGCAGAGTATTCTGGAGCCAATGTGTCGTGAACTGGCTCTTTAGGTTCCGGTGTGGGGCTCACTATTCTGTCCTTGGTTATATTGTCATCCAAAGCACTCAGGCGCTCTGTGAGTAGCTCCCGGTAGAGGTCATACATCCGAAACGAGAGATGAAAGTCCTTCGCTATATCGCTCTCATCGCATCTCTCGAAATTTTTGTAGTAGTAGCCTGATAGACCATCCAGATTGGGTGAAGTGGCGCAGTATAGTGGCGTGCTGGCGGCTTGGCTCTAAAAAGATATTTGTCAGTTTTCATCTCTCTTGTGCGACCAAAGAGGAAACGTTATTTAATTTAGCAAAAAATATATTGTTCGCGCTTGTACGTAAAAGGCCAAAGCCTTGAACATCGACGGAAAGTTACATATCTGTCGGTTTTCTTCTTGACACACTTCCACACTCACTTAGCGTTTCAGATCTACATGATTTAATTCCACCCTACCCAACCGAATATCGGACAGCCAGGAGCTTTAAAATGCGGCACCACTTTATGGTAGATATATTCCGAAAACTAACTAAACGCTTCTTTTCCACCTTCATCATAAGAATCACTAAACTATGGAATTTGCTGTCCGAGTCAGTATTCCCAGTTGGATACAATCTGGGTGCCATCAAGTCGCGAGTAAATTGGTTTCTTCTAGAGGCAAGCCATCTCCATCGTGGACCGCATCTTCGCTTAACATCAGGCAAGATGGCGGCCAAACGCAAGCCAATTTGTAATAAAAAATAACATTAAAAAAATATGCTCACCACTGTTTTGCTGAAAGGTAACATTACGGTATAGAGGACTTCATACGGCCACCAGTTGCGGCATAATCGCGTCTTCACAAAGGAGCCGGGATGAGCGCTAAACACACTTTTCGTGGTCTTCATCCAGCGATAAGCTATATGATGCATTGCGAGCAAGCAGCACAGCTTCGAGATATTATATGCTTTGATCGAAGTGTATTGGTCACAAGGCAGCGACACCATTCCCTCAGTTGGCATCAATTGATCTTCAACGGTCCACTTCACGTTCCTGGAAATTTTATTGAAGTAGCTCGAGAGTTAAGCGCTACGGAAGCTTTATCATACACTTAATAGACATTGACCTGTGAGATTCCGACGACACGAAGACAACACGTGCGTCCGGTGCAAGTATGCTTTCAAGTTTTGATAATAAATACAACTGGCTCAGGTAATTAACTTGGAAAGTAGTTTCTAAAAGGTCTTCCGTCAGAGTCCATGGCAAACCAAAAACAGCAGCGTTCAGAATCACTATATCAATTTTCCTGTAAAACAAACAACACCATTGACGATAAACAAAATAATGGCTTACAACAAATGATCTTTTCTTATTAGGTACTTAATGCGTGGATCACGTCTTTGCAAAGATAGACCGAAAGTAAGCGAGATTAATAGGTATAGCTATCAGACTAACTACTACTAGAAAAATACGTAAATGTACCTACAGCAGGCACAACAACTTAACGACGACCTAAGTACTTTGTTTAGTTCTGTTTTGTTGACTATTCGCGTGACATTAAATTTGCTCTTAAAAGCTTCTTACTTAGTCTCGGCCAAGCGCTTGAAGAGAACAGAAAGACGTCTCGGCAAGTGATTGGAAATAAACTAAATATACATATACCTTTAACCACTCAAAATTAACTTCCGCAAAGTAACGTCTGAATCAATCAATTATCTTAAAAACTTACTTTACGTGTTTCAAGATGTGATGAGAGCAGTCAGTGACGGAACGCAAGGAGGCGAGGTTGAGCTCATAGAAAGTAGGTGTTATGGTGGGCGGCTGCGCGCAGTCGGCTACAGCGCGCGCTACCTGCCCCGCCGCGTACTTGTTCCGGCACGCCATCAGCACTGTACAACCGCGCGCACTTAGACTCCGCGTCATCTCCAGCCCAATCCCGCTGTTCGCTCCTGTGATGAGACACGTCTTCTCTGACAGGTCCACCACTTTCAACAACTGCCGAAATCATATTTCTACACCTACCGTGAAGCCAAAGCTGCACACTATGCAAATAATCTACGCAACTTATAAGGAAGCCTGTATAAGAACTACAAGAAGAGAATGGACCTAATGATACGAGTACTTACGAGCATCCATCTCAAGTTGAGCACGTGATACAGGCACCAAACGAAAACAATTATTTATTTCATCTTTACCTTCTAGCGGCTAGAAGGCTTGAATCTAGCCCAAATGTGTTTATGAACCTGAGTAGGTAGGTATCTACCTACTAGATACAAAGAACTAGCGGACGCCTCGCGGTTTTACCCGCGTAGCTCCCGTTCCCGTGGGAATAAAGGGACAAAAAGTAGCCTGTCATCCGGGGATAGTGTACCTACCTACACAACGGTGAAATCTGTCCAGTAGTTTTTAAATTTATTCGTTACAAACATACAAAAATCCAAAAATAAATCGTTCCTCTTTATAAAATATTAGTGTAGATGTGCCAGACCACGCTGAAAGATTTGCAAAAAAAAAGTGTTTATGTAGTATGAGACACTGGCCAGTTATAATGTATTTTAAAAACACGAGTATTTGCAAGTAAAAAAATATGAATATTCGAATTTTAAAATTTCCCTCCACATTTTTTTTTGCTAATTTGCACCTTTTTGTCTTGTTTCATTGAAAAGTGGATTTGCGTTGGGAACATTTTTGCGCGAAATTTTTACGCTGGACAGGTTAAAATCATAGGGCCGCCTTAGGGCCGCCTTACACGTTCAATCATGATCACGATCCGCGATCCGCGATCCGCGATCATGATTTCAAAATTTCTAGATATTATGCGATCCGGAGCATCAGTCCGTCAATCCGCTTCGTACACGATCAGTCTGGATCGCGATCATTGATCGCGGATCGCGGATCGCGGATCGCGCGCTACGTGTACGGGCTGCCATAGTATTGCTGTTATGATACGAATTATATCACATGTACATTTGTTACTTCTTCACGTTGACATTGCAGGACGGATTTATAAAAAATTTGAATAACAGATTCCTTATACCATGGCTCCTTTTCAAGGCCAGAAAAGGCGGCGATATAAATCAAGAACAAAAGAATGTGAACCTGGTTAGCGGTCGGTCCGTGTATGGCCATACTGAACTGATCCTTCGCCATATTTAATCCGCAGCTTAACACATTTATAGTTCGCGTTATTGTGCTTATTGATCTGATGAAAACACCACTGGCAAAAGGGGCACTGAAATAAATTTTATACAAATTTGGTCATAATTTGTTACTCACCGGTAGGTACGTACACGAGGCACCAACAAAATATATTAACGTGCATTTCGACCCATAATGTGCCATACAGAAGACTTATTGAAATAAAAGAAGTGTACACCGTCTTAACCTATAAGATAAATAAATATCGTAGGACATTACACACAGCGCCATCTGACCCCAAACTAAGCAAAGCTTGTACTATGGGAGTCAGATAACTGATAGAATACTTAAATACTTTTTTTTGTTGTAAATACATACTTATAATACATACAGTACACCCAGACACAGAACAAACATTTGTTTTATATCACAAAATGCTTGTCCTGGGTGGGAATCGAACCCACGCCCCACAGCTCTTGAAGCAGACATGCCACCAATGAGCCAACAGATGCTCCCTCACTTGGAGCATTCGCCTGTAATGTAACGTTACATAGTCGAACATTTCGTCATTGAGGCAGGAGAACCGAGCATTACAGTGCGCAACCTGTGCGCAGATTCGAGCATAACATTGGTGAGGGAACGGGACCGAGCATTACATGTGAATATTTTGATACAACTTGTAACATCAATGCGCACCACTTGTAATTGACCGTGATTGATGTTACATTATAGACGAATGCTCGTCAGTCAGGGACGTAGTACTGTAATGTAATGCTCAAAATAGAATCTGAAATGTTACATTACAGGCGAACGCTCCAGGTGAGGAAAGCACCTCATCATCAGAGAAAATGGCGGTCAGATGCAAGTTTATTTTCTGTAATACAATCAACAGGCCATGTAGGTAGATGTGATAATATCCTCATCCAATTAATTATATCCTCGTCCAATGGATTTATTTACATCGTCGATGATTGCGTTCGTGTTAGTTAATTTAAAGTACCTAATATGGTAGGAATGGGTTGAGAACTCGAGAAGATTATTGCTCAACATGCATTTTGTAGCGATGATAGCTCAGTGCATCCTATAGGATGGTCAGTTCTCACACCGAAGGACGTGGGTTCATACCCCAACGATGAACTTAAACTGCCGGTGGAAGAAAACATCGTGAAGTAATCATTAACTTACAAGTACCTACCCAAGTCGAAAGTCATGTGTGTATAACCAGTTGTGTTTATTTTCTTTCTCTGATATACCTACATATACGTATATTTTATGTGTTCCATTAATCGCTACTTTCCAGATATGTACCTAGGTATTAAAACCAGCGGCTACGTGTGGAAAATAATTTCCTAGCCGTGACCAGTGGTGACGAAAGTGGTGGTAATAGTCGGCAAATCGGGTCGGGTCAGCGGATTAAAACAAAACAAAGAAAAATGTACAAAGAAAAATTTGTTTTTGCAATGTTTTTTTTGGACGCATGCTAAGCGCTCCAGCTCCCCCAATCCAGGGAGGATTGGGGGGATCCCTTGCCCATGATTGGGAATATAAGTTTGTGTACGTGTACGAAACAAAACAAAAATTGAAGACTAGAGAGTGTTCACAATTTACTAGATACGTAATATACCTACTTTTTTAATTTATTTTGAGTATGGTTTTTAAATGCGTCTTTTTATTTAAATCCTTGCCGTATTAGTAACTTACCACAGAATTAAATTGTGAGACATCATTAAAATGACGTGAATAACCAAAAACAAGACTAGTATAATATGCAAGACCTGGAAAGACAATATAAGGATTCAAAATGTATAAAAATGCGTTTAAAGAAACTTGTGAATGCGATTTGATAGCAATTTGTTTAGTCATTCGCCATTTTAATTTAAATCAATCAATTACCTGAGGTTTATTTTGTACAAAGAAAAAGTTTTAGTGCCATACTTTTCCAGGTTTTATGCAAAATTTATAAAAGTGATACGGTAGCCGCCTTTAAATCGCTATTAATTAATCAATATTATATTTGTGAAAGATTCGATGTTTGTTACTCAATCACACAAAAACGGCTCGACGAATTTGAATGAAATTATATTTGTACACGTTTTATCAACAAAAAATATGAAAATCTATCGATGACTAAAATGAAGTTTTTGGTGTGACGCGAAAAGGTCGTTACAGGAATATATTATAATTCAAAATGTGTTTTTAGATTGATGAAGTTAAAAGCAGAGAATAATTAATTTCAAGCTTCCATTATGAAAAAGTAAAGATGTACGTAATTTTTTGCTAATTTTTTACGCAGTATCTACCAAGTCCAAACGGATAAACAGATATTTTCGTTGTTTCAAAAACTACATAGATGCTTTTAGCAGATTCACCTATTAATCACGGACTTGACTTGAAGTTTATGTGACTTTAAATGTGATCGAAACTTATTTCATCTTGAGACACTTGAAATATTAATAACATGGCACTGGCAGCATGAACAAAGTGCGATGCCAATAATAACACATTCATTTTTTAATTTTGGCGGGAACGCAGATGTAGTCGTGTGGCCCCGTTGTATTTTCTTCCAAAACTATTGTTTTGTCGAGTGTTAACGCATGGTGGTGTTTTATTCATAAAGTGTCAAATCATAAGCGTGAGTGTGGTAAAATAATAATGTGAAACATGACTTTTTGTGTTGCTTCCAAAACTCCGTCGAAGCTTTATAGTAAGGTCACCACTACTTTACTAAAGCATGACGACTTGACTGGCACGGACCATAATTGACCAAGATTGGACTTTGACTATAACTATAGCTACGAGGCAACTTATTTAACTTAAAAATATAAAACACTTGACACTCGCAAATGCTCAAAATGCGACGCCAAACCCAAAGAAAAAAAAAAGACTGCACACAAAATACCGAAACATTAAAACCTCAGACGAATAATAATTTTATGAAGGGTCCAAGCTTGGACCCTTCATAAAATTTATTATGATTATTATTCGTCATTGAGTCCAAAATTAAAACTGTAGTCCGATGTAAAAAAAAAAACTGGCAGAATACACAGATGCCAAGATTAAAGAAAAAAAAACACATTCATTTGTTTTGGACGTTTTTGTCACTGAAGGGTTTTTGGCGGGAACGCGGGAAGAGTCGTGTCGCTCCGTTGTATTTTTTTTCCAAAACTAGTGTTTTGTCGAGTGTTTATGCATAAAAATGGTGGTGTTTTATTCATAAAGCGCCGAATTACAAGCGCGAGTGTGGGAAAATGATATAATGTGGTGAAACATGAGTTTTCGTGTTGCTTCCAAAACTCCATCGAAGCTTTATAGTAAAGTTGCCACTACTTTACTAACGCATGACTGGAATTAACTGACACGAACTGGACTTGACAAAGACGACTTTGACGATAACTATAGCTAAGATACAGCAGAAATAACACTTAAGACAAGGCAGTATGGCTCTATAGCTTTAGCTTGCCCGAAGGGGCAAATTAATAAAAAAAAAAAAATTGTCACTGTCGTCACTGAAGTCTGTCTGGCTGGCAGCAGTGGTGGCTAGTTTATTTATTTATATTGAATTGAATACTGAAAAGGTAACTGTATAGGAATACTAATATTGCAAAGTTCAAAATAAAACTATTATTTATTGTTTAAGAAGTGAAAACTTGCTTAGCTATGTTCATATTATTTTCAAATGCAAATGCAAATGAATAATCGTATTATTAATGTTTTTTAATATTGATACAATTTCAGTTAAAGACATGGAGAAATCAAGCAAACGGCGATATTCTTCTGGTTCCGATAGTGCGGAAGAAAGTCGTAAAAGAGACCTGCAAGAACGTGATGAGTTTGCCACAAGATTGAAAAAACGCGACGAGGACAAGGTAAAAAAAAAAGCCGAATCCACCGGCAAAAAGTCCTATGAAGAAGCAGCCAAGCGTTTGAAAATGGAAGCCGAGGATAGAGACAAAATATTGCCAAAGCTACGTGTACAGTCCCGTCGTAAATACTTAGAGAAAAGGAAGGACGACAAAGTCATAGAATTGGAAGCCGATATTGCTGATGATGAATACCTCTTCGACGAAAGAATGTAAGAAAGCTCTCATCTCTTAAATTTTATTTTACCTACTAAAGCCAAATAAAATAGGTATGGCCTTCAATTTTCATCAAAGAACCAAAGTTTGCACACCTGGTCCATATCCTTCTGCTTAAACTACTCCTAAATTTGCATTTATCATTCGGGTCACAATTAAACTTATTTTGTATTTTATTCTTTAGTATCATGAGCATTAGTATATTTATATGAATAGCGTAAAATATGCCACTATTTCTGTAAACATACTACAATAATGCCCACTTTCATTAGTCAATAACCTTTCATTTCTTTTGTTCATGTATATTATTGCTATAAATATATAAAATTTAATTAACAGCTTAACAAAACGTGAAAAAGAAGAAAGAGAACATAAAAAGACAATATTAAAACTAGCCAAAGAACATGAAAAAGCAAGGGAACTTGAGAATGTTCAAAGATATCACATGCCACAAGACTTGGGAAAGGGAGAAAAGGGTAAGACCAATAAATATTAAAGAAGTTATGCTCCTGGCTCACAAAAAATATATTACACTCAGATTCTGGTCATTGTACTCATATGACTATTATATATTTATGTACATGGGTGTGAATCTTACTTATGTTTTAAAAAATCTACATCCATCTACATAATAGTCATAAAAAATATTTATTAAAAATGGATGCATTTACCAAATTCAGCATGATGTTTGGCCAGCATATGACATGACTGATTGAAGCTTTTCAGATTTTTGTTATATGTACTGTTACTCATGTTCCTACTAGTAGATGTATTCTAACTATCCTGTGTTAATATTAGCCCTAGATCATAAATAGATGGTTTTTCTTCTAGGTGATTACATTGAAGTTGATGACTTTGAAAAGTTGCCACATTCTGAGCAAAAGAAGTGGGAACAGGACCAAATAAAATCTGCTTTCTTTAAATTTGGTGCAAAAGATGCTAAAGGGCAAGAAGAATATGAGCTGTTGCTAGATGAACAAATAGATTTTATACAAGCTCTGCAGCTGGAAGGCAACAAGGAGAAGAAAGAAGATGAAGAAAAAAGTGAATATCGCAAATTACGCATGACCATTGAGGAAACTAAAAAGTCACTACCAGTTTATCCATTTCGAGATTCATTGATAGAAGCCATTAAAAATTATCAAATATTGATTGTTGAAGGTGAAACAGGATCTGGGAAAACTACTCAAATTCCACAATACCTCCATGAGGCAGATTTTACCAAAGATGGGAAGAAAATTGGATGCACTCAACCAAGAAGAGTTGCAGCCATGTCTGTAGCAGCTAGAGTGGCTCAGGAGATGAATGTAAAACTCGGGAATGAGGTCGGCTATAGCATCAGATTTGAAGATTGCACTTCTGACAGGACAGTTATTAAGTATATGACTGATGGAACTCTCCATAGGGAGTTTCTATCAGAACCTGACTTGGCTTCATACAGTGTAATGATTATTGATGAAGCCCATGAACGCACATTACACACTGACATTTTGTTTGGACTTGTTAAAGATATCACTAGATTCAGACCTGATTTGAAACTCCTCATCTCAAGTGCAACATTAGATGCAGAAAAATTTTCAAGTTTTTTTGATGATGCACCTATATTTAGAATTCCTGGGAGGAGATTCCCTGTTGATATTTACTACACAAAAGCACCAGAAGCAGACTATGTAGATGCTTGTGTTGTCTCTATCCTACAGATACATGCTACCCAGCCCCTGGGCGACATATTAGTATTTCTCACAGGGCAAGAAGAAATCGAAACCTGTGTAGAAATGTTGCTAGAAAGAACTAAAAAAATTGGCAAAAAGTTAAAGGAACTCATAATTTTGCCTGTCTATGCGAACTTACCAAGTGAAATGCAAGCCAAAATATTTGAACCAACACCTGAAGGGGCCCGAAAAGTTGTCCTTGCTACTAACATAGCAGAGACATCATTGACTATTGATAACATTATTTATGTCATAGATCCAGGGTTTGCGAAACAAAATAATTTCAATTCCAAAACAGGTATGGAGAGCTTAATGATTGTGCCAATATCTAAGGCCTCTGCCAACCAAAGAGCTGGCAGAGCAGGCCGAGTAGCTCCGGGAAAATGCTTTAGGCTTTACACAGCATGGGCATACAAATATGAACTTGAAGACAACACAACTCCAGAGATTCAAAGGATCAATTTAGGCAATGCAGTCCTCACATTAAAAGCTCTAGGGATCAATGATTTGATTCATTTTGACTTTCTTGATCCTCCACCACATGAAACACTGGTATTGGCTCTTGAGCAATTATATGCACTTGGTGCTTTGAATCACCATGGAGAATTGACAAAGGCTGGAAGAAGGATGGCTGAATTCCCCACAGACCCTATGCTTGCTAAAATGTTATTGGCCAGTGAAAAGTAAGTCATTTCTACGAATCATATTGTCTAAAAGCTAGTCAAATAGTGATAGTAAATATTTTTTAACAAAATTATTATATAAACTTAAAAGATGTTGAATAATTTACGCACTTTTATTGAATATAGGGTCATTTGTATATTAAGCAAAATTTTTCATTCAATTCCTGCCAATCTCTGATTGAAAATATGCATTTTACTTATTACTAACTTTAAATATGAATTTTGATATATTCTCCAGGTACAAATGCTCTGAAGAAATTGTCACTATAGCTGCAATGTTGTCAGTTAACAGCTCAATATTCTACAGGCCAAAGGATAAGATTATTCATGCTGACACAGCTAGAAAGAACTTTTTTCATCCAAAGGGAGACCATTTGACTTTGATGAACATATACAACCAATGGGTAGATTCAGACTACTCTGTTCAATGGTGCTATGAAAACTTTGTACAATATAGATCAATGAAACGATCTAGAGATGTGCGCGAACAACTAGTTGGCCTCATGGAACGAGTAGAGATAGAAATGGTGTCTGGCATTGCTGATGACACTAGTATAAGAAAAGCAATTACGGCTGGCTTTTTTTATCATATTGCAAAGTTTTCAAAAGGTGGCCATTATAAAACTGTGAAACATAATCAAGTAAGGAAAAATTCATGTGTTGCAAATAAACTAAAGAGATGTTTTTTTTTATGTGAAAGTAATGAGATGAATTACACTCCTCAGTGATACACTTGACTTTGAGTAGCAAAACAAAGCCTAGGGCATCTCTGCTTCTGCACTCATTATTTTGATATTTTCGATGGTTAGTCTCAACAGCCCTATAATTTCACAAGCTGTGTACCCTTCTAAAGAAAAATCTACCACCAAGTTAATATATCATATGTTATGTATAAGGAAGTAAAATATATACTATGTGTGTCAATTTCTATATTGCATGTTTTTTCTACTTTCAGACTGTAATGATACACCCTAACAGTGCATTATTTGAAGAATTACCACGCTGGGTCATTTACCATGAGCTTGTATTTACTTCTAAAGAGTTTATGCGACAATTAACAGAAATAGAAAGCAAATGGCTATTAGAAGTAGCACCACATTATTATAAGTCCAAGGAATTAGAAGATTCAACCAATAAAAAAATGCCAAAAACGCTTGGCAAATCTTCAAGTATTCAATAAAAATTAGAGTCTTTCACAAAATATTTTGTATTTTTCAATAAATTATTTATCCTATCGAAAAATAGTTAGCTCTATAGAGATCTAGCAGAAAATTAAGAATCTACATGAAAACAAATCCTAGAAGTCCGACACTCTGCCCTTCCTTTCCCAGTCCCCATATCTTGTTGGCTCTGGGCCTTTGGGACCTCCGACCTCGCCAGTATGAGGATTGGTATTGTCGGGCCAAGCAGGTAATGGGTCATCTTTTTGAGAAGGATGTACGTTAGGCTGTTCCCCAAGATCATCAATAGATGAAGTTTCTCGTAATTTCTTGCGAAATTCAACCAATCTTTTGGATTCGCCTTTTTTAGGTTCTTTCTCATTGACGTCTGAACTAGCTTTTTGCGAATAATTATTAGTATTAGAATTATATAGTGCGTCTGTAACAAATTAAAATTAACCAATTTTCAAAAAATATTAACGAGCTATTAAGTTTATTTGCTTAAATAGGTATCTAACTTACTTTTTAGATAAATAATCCGAAATAAATTAGTTCGCAACATTTTTGTCAGTACTTGGTTTGGTAGAGTTGGTAGACGATATTTTGAAGGCCGAAACTATAATATTATATAGGAAAATTGACGTATTTTCTACCAATATTCCGACAAAAAACTTTACGTGAAGTTGATTTTGTCAGCCCTATTGATTAGCATTTCGAGATTTGGCGGGAACGCGGAATGAGTCCGCCCCATTGTATTTTTTCCAAAACTACTAACTAGTGTTCTTTCGATTGTTTATGTGACGTAGGCCGTAGGCGTTTTATTCATAAAATACCGAATTACAAGCGCGAGTGTGTGAAAGTGATATAATGTGGTGAAACATGACTTTTCGTGTTACTCTCAAAACTCCATCGAAATTTATAGTAAAGTCAGCAGTGTCGGCACTACTTTATTAAAGCTTGACTGACATGGACTGGACTTTGACTATTTTTTGACGTAACAAACTTGATAATAGCACAACACTTGACACTGGCAAATGCATAAATTTCGACGCTAAAATCTGTTGGTAATAGGTATACAACCTATACTGTATGCACACCTCAACTATCTAACCTTCGTACAGAAATGAGACAACGATCGTCATTCGTTTCGTGTGTCTGAAAAATATCGTCTGTAAGAAAATGTTTTAAATTGTTTTACGTTTTTCATTATTATAAATAATATCTTTATTTTGAAGCAACCTGGGTTTTAATCGATCCCTAACATAACATGTGGTAGCAGAGCGTGGTTGCTTCACTAATAGAGGTTTGTTCTTAAAGAAAAATGAATAAGTCATCTTACCGTATAGAAACACTAACTAAAGAAAATTATGATACATGGTGTCTACAAGCACAAGCAGTCCTAGTGAAAAATGAACTGTGGGAATTTGTATCTGGTGCAAAAAGTTTCGAAAATACGGCGAGAGATGAATTTGAAAAACGGGATCAATTGGCGAAAGCAGAACTATTTCTTCTTATTTCTCCACCTGAGCTGAAACAAATAAAGACATGTGTCAGTGCGAAAGATGTATGGGAAAAATTGAAATCAACATACCAAAGTTCAGGCCCTGCGCGGAAAGCTACGTTACTGAAACAGTTAGTACTAAAGCAACTAAATACGAATGAAGATGTACGAGATCATCTTAACAACTTCTTTGATATAGTTGACAAACTCGCAGATATGGATGTTAAGATCCATCCAGAGCTGTTAAGTATAATGATGCTATACAGTTTGCCTAAGAATTTTGAAAACTTTCGCATTGCAATCGAATCTCGAGATGAACTGCCAAGCCCAGAAGATCTGAAGATCAAAATTATTGAAGAAAATGAAGCCAGGAAAAACAACAAAGTCAAAGAAGAAATTCCAGAAGCATTCTATTCAAAAAAGAAAGCCAAGTTCTGTAAGATATGCAAGAAAAAAGGACACACAGCCGAATCATGCTGGAATAAAAATAAACCAGACAAGAAAAAAGAACAAGGAAAGAAAAGTGATTCAATGTGCAATGTAATGTCACCTTGTTTAAAAGTGAGTCCATCAAACATGTGGTGCTTAGACAGCGGCTGCACATCACATATGTGTGCACAAGAAGACAGTTTCGAAACAATAGAACCAGAAACTGGGTCATTACGACTAGCGTCAAATAGTCACACCATAAATGTTGAAGGTAAAGGCAAAGTATGTTTCGATAAAAATGATGGAACAGTTACTCTACTGAATGCCTTATATGTGCCTGCTTTGTCCACCAATTTGATATCAGTAGCTAAAATAACTGAAAGAGGACACCGCGTCATTTTTGAAAAGAATAAAGCTTACGTCAAAAATGAAAAAGGTCAAACAACCTTGACTGCTGAAAAAATAAATGGATTATTTTACGTCAAGAGTTGTGAAAAAGCTAATGTGGCTCACACTACTGGAACTGTTCTGGAACTTCAGAAATGGCATCAAAAATTAGGCCATCTAAATGAAAATGATTTGAAGTTAGCTGCAACGCGAAAACTCATAAAAGGTCTAAAGCTGAAGTCTTCAGAAAAATTACCCAATTGCGAGGTATGCATAAAAGGAAAAATGTCACGTCTGCCATTTCAGTCTGTAGATGGACCACAGTCTACACAGCCATTGGAAATAATCCATACTGATGTATGCGGCCCGATACAGCCTGAATCTCTAGCAGGAGCTAGATATTTTGTGACATTTATAGATGACTATACTAAGTATTGTGTCGTCTACTTTATTAAAAATAAAAGTGATGTTTTTGAGATATTCAAAGAATATAAAAACAAAGTAGAAAAGTTTCATGATAATTATAAAATAAAGAATTTGCAATCCGATAATGGGACCGAATACCGCAACAGAGATTTCGATTCTTACCTTAAAGAGAACGGAATAAAACGAAGACTAACTGCACCATATACACCACAGCAGAATGGTCAAAGTGAGCGAAAAAATAGATCTCTATTAGATAGAGCTCGTTGCCTTATGATTGAAGGTAAATTACCTCAAAAATTATGGGCAGAAGCGGTATATACGGCAAACTATCTCATAAATCGAAGTCCGGCAAAAGCTCTGAAAGGATGTACACCATATGAAAAATGGACTGGACGTACACCATCAGGAAAGCATCTCCGCATTTTTGGATGTAAAGCGTTTGTTTTAAATAAACATAGAAAAGGAAAGTTTACACCAAAAGCAACAGAGGGAGTTTTCGTTGGCTATGCCCAAAATGCAAAAGGATATAGAATCTACTGTCCAGAAAAAGATGTTGTGATGATAAGCAGAGACGTGAAGGTCATAGATAGACTGTATTATCACAATGACAACACTGAATACGACAGTGACTATAATGATCTTTTCGGCAAACAGGAACATTCCCAACCTGAAAGAAAAGAGAAAAGAAACAAAAAAGGTTACAAACCCAATGTTGACATCGTTCAAATTCCTATAGAGTCAGCTTCAGATAACAATTGTCCTGAAAATCCTGAATATTCCACCAGTCCTGAAGAAGTAATTGATGCTTCAAGTCAGAATGGAGGAAGCGTATATCAGCCTGAAATAACTAGCGAAAATGCTAGACCTCAACGACAAAGAAAATGTCCTAACTGGCAAAAAGATTACGTTCTTAATCAAGAAGAATCTTCATCTTCTGATGAATATCAGGAAATATCAAACTTAAATGTCAGAGATATTGACGAAATTGTATATCTGAGTTATATGGGTAACCAAAACGTAAAAGCTAAAGAATGGCAGGAAGCTATGAAAGCAGAAATAAAAGCACATATTAAAAATGCAACTTGGGAAATAAAGAAAAAAGATGGATGTGACAAAAACATCTTGGAGCTGAAATGGCAATCTTGATGAGAAAATAGTCATATAGAAAATAATAGAAAAAGCCAGATTTTTTGGAAGAGTATATAACAGAAATCCTTATCGATGAAAGTTCAAATGAAGATTTGACAATTTATCATAAAGCTAAGAAAATGCTGGAAGATTCAACAAAAATGAGAGGAGAAAAAGTATGTTTATTTAAGAAAAAAAAACATATTGGCTCAAACAAATAAAATAAATAAAAGCAATCCGGACGACAAAGGTATAAAAAACTGGACAGTGAATTGAGGAGACTAGGCTTCGTGCCGTCAACAGCTGATCCATGTGTCTATATCCTGAAGAAAGGAGGAGCTAAAGTTCTTCTAGGAAACAATTTTGTCGGAATGGAAATAAAGTTAAACACGATAAGATAGAAATGAAACAAGAAACAATATTGATTTACAATGATAATGTAATCAAGCTGCATTAAAACTGTGTAAGAATTCCATAGTAAGCAGCAAGACAAAACACATAGATATCAGAATCCATTTCCTGAAGGAGCATATATCAAATGGGACAATATCAGTCGACTATATGGAGACATCAAAGATGTTGGCAGATCTTTTAACTAAAGGCTTGCCTGGTCCTCGTCTTCAAGAACTGAGGAGATCCTTAGGATTACGATAGTATCGGTGTGAGGAGGAGTGTTGGTAATAGGTATACAACCTATACTGTATGCACACCTCAACTATCTAACCTTCGTACGAGTTTTGGCGGGAACGCGGGAAGAGTCGTGTCGCTCCGTTGTATTTTTTTCCAAAACTAGTGTTTTGTCGAGTGTTTATGCATAAAAATGGTGGTGTTTTATTCATAAAGTGTCGAATTACAAGCGCGAGTGTGGGAAACTGATATAATGTGGTGAAACATGAGTTTTCGTGTTGCTTCCAAAACTCCATCGAAGCTTTGTAGTAAAGTTGCCACTACTTTACTAAAGCATGACTGGAATTAACTGACACGAACTGGACTTGACAAAGACGACTTTGACTAAAACTAGCTACGATGGCACTTATTTAACTTTTGAAACTTGAAAATATATAATTACTTGACACTGGCAAATGCTAAAACGCGACGCCAAAACCAAAGAAAAAAAAAAAAAAAAAAAAAAAAAACCTTCGTACAGAAATGAGACAACGATCGTCATTCGTTTCGTGTGTCTGAAAAATATCGTCTGTAAGAAAATGTTTTAAATTGTTTTACGTTTTTCATTATTATAAATAATATCTTTATTTTGAAGCAACCTGGGTTTTAATCGATCCCTAACATAACAAAATCAAACCAGAAGATTAGCATTTCTTTTTTATAACTTCATAACATAGTTTTAGCGGGAACGTGGAAAGCGTCGTCTCGCTCCTTTGTATTTTTTTGCCAAAACTAATGTTTTGTCGAGTGTTTATGCATAAAGTGGTGGTATTTTATTCATAAAGTGCTGAATCACAAGTGCAAGCAAACTTTTCGTGTTGCTTCCAAAACTCCATCGCAGTTTTATAGTAAAGTCGCTACTACTTTACTAAAGCATGACTGGATTTAATTAACTGACACGGACTGTACTTGACCAAGACTGGACTTAGACTATAACTATAGCTTCGATGCAACTTATTTAACTTTTGAAACTTGAAAATATAAAACAAAGACGATAATAATTATATTCATGATTGTCACCATGACCACAACCACGACAAGCCCCAATGTAGGGTGGGTGCCATAAGCATCTTATTCACCCCATTGGTAGATTATATTAATCTTTTTTTAGTCATGATCTTATTAAAACTGAAACAAGGGAATAATTTAGTTATCTGCGGTACCGAATCAACGATGAATGAAATATTTTGCAGTCTGTGGGGATGTGAAAGCAGTGCTGCCATTTTAGCTCTTTTGGGGCTAGATCTAGCCTTTTTTTAGTGTGCTTAGCTACCATCCGAGACTTTTAGCACCTAGCCCTTTTTTAACTTATTTATTTATTCAAAAAGCCCGCCACCAATACTTTAAATTACTAAATTATAAATGTAAGTGTCACAGCAATTATAGGCGAAGACTGCATTACAATTAAATATTCAGTCAAAATCAATCGTCAAAGATTTTGTTAATACTAAGTTAAAATCTACAAATACGAATTCATCATTACATGGACAAAAATAAAATAGATATACAAATCAACGGTACAATAATTTAAATGTCATCAGCTAAGTCAATATTGCGAATAGCCTGCTTGAAACTACTAAGTACTGAAAAAGTTCCAAGGAATATTTGCTATGTAGACTATTCAGTAGCGTTATAAATCTATTTAGAGGCGCATTTTTGCCGAGGTCGGTATAATATCCAGGATTCGTTAAGACTTTGAGCTTCAAAGCCCTGGTTAGCGTAGTTGGTACCGGAAAATTCAAGCAAGACAGCAGTTCAGGGACGTCGAGTGCTCCGTTTACAAGTGTGTACAGGAACAGTAAATCGAACGTGCGTCTTCGATCCGTAAGAGAGCTCATATGAAAGTATTTAAGCCTCGCTGGGTAACTGTTGATGGTCTTCGCAATATTACAAAAATCCCGCAATCTGCATCCCGTGCTTATGAGTCAAGCCAAAGCTAAACTAAAGATGTTTTTTTATTTTTTTTTTATTTATTTAAACACACAAAACAAATTACAATCACTAGGAAACTAGAGTACAGAAATGTTGGATCAGAGCGGGATTGTACAATATATCTATATAATTAGCTAGGGGTCGGACTGAGCCAGGCGCTTAGGACATAAAGAATTTCTGATATAGGTAAAAATTACTTAAAGTACCTTATTATCATAATTTGATTCTAACCATACTATGTTTGTACAGTTTAAGCCGTATATTTTCATTGCCATTTTGTCCTTTATTTCAGTACATATTTGGCTAAAATCTAGCCCTTTTTTGGGCAGTGAATATCTTCAAAACTAGCTCTTTTTGCAGCATTCTTAGTTCAGGACCTATTTTTCGCAGTGGCAGCGCTGCGTGAAAGTAGTCGCGCGCACACGACTGTGTTAAGTGTTTACTACTCAAGTCCAACCCAATACTGTTTTTTTTTAATAGTACTGGTGATGTGGGCGCGATTTTGTATGAAAAGTAAAAATTCACCTAAAACTTGGAATACTATTAAAATGGCTAAAAGTACTTTTGAATACGTAAAAAAATTTGAACTAGATGATTCTCTAATGCCTAATACTTGGATAGTTGTTAGACTCGATGGAAAGTGTTTTCATAAGTTTTCGGACGATCACCACTTTAGCAAACCAAATGATTTGCGAGCCTTAAAGTTGATGAATTACGCTGCCTTTACTGTTATGAAAGAATTTCATGACTTGCTCATCGGTTTTGGACAAAGTGATGAATTCTCATTTGTATTTAAGAAAGAGAGCAGTCTCTACAAGCGACGAGCAGCAAAGTTGCTCACTACAATAAATAGCAAGTTTTCGTCGTCATATGTATTTTATTGGAATAAGTTTTTTGGCGACGAAGAATTACAGTATCCTCCCACTTTTGATGGACGCATAGTTTTATATCCTTCTGAAGATAACCTAATAGATTATTTGAAGTGGAGACAAGCCGATGTTCATATTAATAATTTGTACAACACAACCTTTTGGACTTTAGTATTACAAGGAAAACTTAGCCCCGCGCAGGTTAATATGTTTTTTTATGTAAAAGTAATGAGACGAACAAGATGCTCTTCTGATGGTATCTGAGAGATAACACCTGTCCATGACCAGTGCAGTGATACACAGAACTTTGAATGACAAGAAAGCATTGACATTGCTGCTTTGACGCAGCTTTTGGCAAGTTTCAACAGCCCTGTAATTTTGCTAGCTGCAAGGTGACTACTCTTCAAACCGGAACACAGTAACGTTAAAAGTTACACACTACTGCTTGGCAGCAGAATATCTGGCACTGTGGTGGTACCTACCTAGACAACCTGCTCAGAAAATCTACCACCAAGTAAATACCATGGTTTTCATGATTTTAATTGTGATATGAAATTGCTTCTTGTTCATTGCTATTTTTTTCTGTTTCAGGCAGAAAAGCGATTATGTGGGACTCTTTCAGCTGATAAAAATGAAATATTGTTCCAAGAATTTAAGATTAATTACAATAATGAACTTGAGATATTCAAAAGAGGAACAATACTTTTGCGTAAGAATATAGTGACTGATAATGTTACCAGAAGTGTAATAGTAGATGTTCATGATGACATGTTGAAGAAAGAGTTTTGGAAGGAACATCAAAGTATGTTGTTATTGAAGCTTTCTAAATTAAACTTTGTGTATGAAGGTCCCACAACTGATATTTTAAGGGAACAAATAAATTATTTTAAAAATTGATAATTTGTGTTATTAAAGTATTAATACCACATCCTTAACATATTATTTCCAAGTCATTGGATAAAAAACTAATCCACCATTATCAGATAATCATACATAAACATGTATATATATACTATTGCAATAGGTTCAATTGAAAATAGACATAACATTGTATAGCATTTTATTTATTAAATAGGTAGGCATAAATGAATAAAAGTGACTACCAGAAACCAAACATATTCTTCTCATCAAATTAAATAAGGATTGGACACTAAACAGTTTCTAAATAAATACTGATTTGTGCACTATTATATTTTCAACCCATTTTACTTAGGCCTCAGGGTTGTAAGCTAAGATTTACTAAGCCGAAAGGGAGGCATAGTATTTATTACTAAGGCCACTAGAAAATATCTAGCTATCCATAGAAGTATGTTGACCCTTTAATATGAAAACTTTGTGGGTTTTATATGGGATTGCTCAAGTGCTGGATGTAGGCAAAATTAGTTTTGGAATATCTAACTTAATCAAATGTGAGTAATCCTGTATAATCAATTTAAAATACACAAAATTTAACCCTTGACCAAATGTATGGAGAAGCTGATTTTTTCACGCATTAGTTGTGTCCATAGTAAAAGTTGTTTATAATAAAGAGTATCATGACCCCTCTTTTCGTTCATGTACGCCCCAAGCTAATAATCCTGTATAAGACATTTGGGGATATAATGTCTATATAATTATTTAACACTAATGTAACTGGTGAGTTTTACTTGCAACACTAAGCTTTTTCTCAATCTACTCTATGAGCAGAATGGATATGCATAAAGGGAGTTTATACTGTGGATTAACACATCTAAAATATTGTATGAGACCACAGAACTATTTATAATTTAAAAAAAATACTTTTTCAGTGAACTCATGATGACCTAAGCCCTAAAACATTTTTTGGAATCAGGAAATGATCTTGATCATTGTCTTAATATGTGCTGAACTTAACTACAGATAAATATTTTGGGCTTTACTTATGAGGGTGCCTTAAGTTAAGTAATGCTTTGTCAGCTTCTCATAAACTGGAAATGCCATGTGTGGAAATAAGACAGGCTTCTTAAAATAAAGATTAAGCATTGTTTATAAGTAAAGCCCTTACAATAGAAGATATATAGATAAAACATAAATTATTCTCATAAAGTTTACTATAACTTCTTACATAAAAGTTGTGAATTCAAAAATAATGTAACATTTAAGAAGTTATGTTTTTATGGAGATTAGAAGAAAATTTACTTAATCTAAGGTAAAGTATACAAGCAGAAATCTAAAATAATTTCAACATTTCATCTCTTTAGTAGTTTTCAATTTTTTTTAATATTTATTGTAATCCAAATAAACTAAACTGTCAACTCGTCCATTATTCATCACATATAACATGAATTATGTATATAATATTTAACAGGAATAATTATGTACAAATGAAACTAACTGGAAACATTTATAATATTTTTGTACAATAATTATACAATAAATCTGGTTATTAATCATATTAAATGCACCCTATAGTTTGGTTATGATTACAAATTTAGGTATAAAACCGTTATCAAATTACAGATCCCAGCAGGTGTGGTCCAATAATGTCTCATCACCTTTTATCATATCTCTCTAATTTAGAGCAAGGTATTAAAAATATTGGGTGGTGTAATAGGTCATTTAGTGAAGTGAACACAGTTATTATAAACATAGGGTACAACAATAAATTCACCGGTCTCATGGCTACTGCTATAACCAAATACTACTGTATTGATATATTATTGCTTTTTAGAAGATTGGAATGTAGTTGTCAATCTTGGCACGGTGTTTCTGTGCTACACACTCACTGATCCAGACAATGTTTCGGCATTCCTGTTCTTTCAGCTTGAGGTAAGAGTAGAATACGCCAAAGTGGAATTGTTGAAGGAAAGCAAAAACATTTAGGTTCACCTGTAAGGAATATATACCATTAAACACCAGAAGAATACATTCACTTTGGAATCTAAGAGCAAGACCAAAATATGAACATAAGTGTTATTCTACGTCGCGAGTGAATCGGTTTCTTCTAGGCGAGCGTGCTCCACCGTAGACCGCATCTTCGCTTAACATCAGGCGGGATGGCGGTCAAACGCAAGCCTATCTACTATAAAAAAAAAAAGTTTTTTTTTTTTACTAATTTGCCCTTTCGGGCAGGCTAAAGCTATAGAGCCATACTGCCTTGTCTTAAGTGTTATTTCTGCTGTATCTTAGCTATAGTTACCGTCAAAGTCGTCTTTGTCAAGTCCAGTTCGTGTCAGTTAATTCCAGTCATGCTCTAGTAAAGTAGTGGCAACTTTACTACAAAGCTTCGATGGAGTTTTGGAAGCAACACGAAAACTCATGTTTCACCACATTATATGATTTTCCAACACTGGCGCTTATAATTCGGCACTTTATGAATAAAACACCACCATTTTTATGCATAAACACTCGACAAAACACTAGTTTTGGAAAAAAATACAACGGAGCGACATGACTCTTCCCGCGTTCCCGCCAAAACCTCTTAATTTTAAGTCAAGTTACTTTCAAGGACTACGACTTTTTTTTATTTCGAAATGACGTCATTATCTTTCAAAACTCTATCTTCTTTGTGGCCACTGAAATTAATTACTTAAACATATTTAACTTAATTAGAATAGCACCTCAAACATGAAAAACATATCTCCCTTTGATCAGTCTCCAAGCCTTTGTAAGTATTTGTTTCAATAAGTTTAAATATAGAAGTATCAAAATATTTTCTTTAAAAGATCTAAATCTAGCATTCGTTTCTTTTACCAAAAAAACATTTACAACTAGATTTGTACCACTATATTTCAATTGTTATTGTATTCTTACTATTTGTAAAAATAAAAAGATCGATTAATTATTTATCAATAAAATTAACAAATATAGCAATTTTTCATTAAAAAAAATTTTTTTTTTTATAAAGCAACATTAAAATCCCTCCCTGTATATCTTTCCCTGGTCTGTCATATAACAAGATAAATAAATTAACTGGCCACATTGATAAGCACATATTAAAATGTACCCAAGTCTTGCTGCCTCTCTGAACAAGCATTAACAGAATAAAAAATTATATATATATTATACTTGGTACAATTTCTTTATTTTTTTGCACCATAATAACACAATTTCTGACAAATTTTGTTATTATCATGCTGCAAACTTTTACAGTTTAGACTTTAAACTTAGGATAGTCACAGACAGACTGTGAAGGATCAGTAATGTCTTACTCTTAGATTAAAAAAACTTCAAGAATATTCAATTATTCAACTCACCTCATGCTCAAAGAATTTATCCTCCAAAGTCTTGTCTCCAACATTGGTGCCAGCACCTTCAAAGAGGGCTGAATATTCAGAGTAATACTCTGCCACAGCCTTGACTTGCTCATAGTCATCAGCACGGGCCAGTGCAGCTAAACCATCAGGATTCAGCTTGCCACAACGAGGATATAGCTTAGCACGGTCATCTTTCGACAGCTCAGTGCCAAAAGAGTTGATAGTAATGATGATGGCACGACGATCAGCTTCAAACTGTAATATTTCAAATTTCATAAATTATTTAATTGTGTATGGTTCATAAATATAATCTGTTTCATTTAAAAAAAAATATTCTTATCTATCCCACTGTTATTACTAATTACAGCAAACACAGAATTTCAGGTGCAGAACAGCCAAGGTCAAGACAATATTTAT
The DNA here is from genome assembly GCA_905404145.2 of Biston betularia. Taxonomy (NCBI): domain Eukaryota; kingdom Metazoa; phylum Arthropoda; class Insecta; order Lepidoptera; family Geometridae; genus Biston; species Biston betularia. Next base: position 6,390,738 of record FR989863.1, read on the forward strand.
CAGTAAACAACTCACAGCTAAGATTTCACACATCACATCAGCAGTGGTTCCTCCAATTTGGCTGCAGAATTCATAGAAAGCTTCCAAGTAAGCTTTGTACAAGGTGTTCCGAATTATCTCAATGTTCATCTCATCCAAATCCTGCTCACTAATACAATCAACAAAGAATGGGGCCAAGGGGGTGTCGACCAACACAGCATTGTACAGCTCGGCAGGTGTAGCTGCTACATGGATAGCTTCCATTTGCTCAAAAGACCCCAATGGGTGGCACTTCGGGATCAGCTCAGAAATAGGTCTTTGATGCAAAGTTCCAGTAATTAAAAGAATAATATTATCAATCATGTAACTGTAGGTAATGAAATCCAAGAAAGTAGATAGAGGCTCGACAGAGTGGTTCCTCAGGTGTTGAAACTCGATTACGAGTTTCTCACGGAGCTTGTCGTCGATGGTCGAAACAGACAAGGGGCTGGGCTCGTTGGCGAGGAACGTGCCATAATCAGTACCTTGAAGATGAAGCTTTAAATCTGTCAAACAAAAGTAACAATTGGTTACGTAGGTATTACGCCTATTTACAAAGGTTAACTATATGTATTACATTCTGACGCTATTTACCTTCTAGGGTTTCGCACTGCACCAAGTTGAGATAGTCTGCTTGTTTGAGTATACCACATTTGAATCCTCGGCAGAGACCTTCCAAGTATCCAGCGTCAATGTTAAATATGCACCCCTTCATTTTGCTGATGAAGCTTTTACCACCTTTCACTTTATTAAAAGTATTTTAGGTATACTTCGCAATCCAAAGCACAGTAAAAGCCCGAAGGAAGAGCGTTTTGTAGGAAATCAATTACAAGAACTGACCATTGATCATATGATGTAACCATAGACAATAATGTTGTCATTATAATTCTGGCATAAAAATCTATGAAGTGCGTGTCTATATTTATGGCTAATGATAGTGTTCCGTAGGTACCCATGTTCTAGATTATCTGGATTATCAAATTATATTTATAATTATTTATTTATAATGTTTTTGTTAAACATTTCATGGTTAAGAAGACGTAGACGACAACCCGTAGACGTTCAGTTTGGATCAAACTTCAATGATCACGATCCGGATTGAGGTGAAAAAAATTAATTGATGGATTGAAGCACTACAGATTACAGATTTGGATCAAGCTCATAGTATGTACCTATTGTGATTAATTTTTTTTTTTTTCGTTAATTTGCCATTTCGGGCAGGCTAAAGCTATAAAGCCATACTGCCTCGTCTTCAGTGATATTTCTGCTGTATGTTAACTATGGTTATCGTCAAAGTCGTCTTAGTCAAGTCCAGTGAGTGTCAGTTCGTGCCAGTCATGCTTTAGTAAAGTAGTGGCAACTTTACTATAAAGCTTCGATGGAGTTTTGGAAGCAACACGAAAACTCATGTTTCACCACATTATATCATTTTCCCACACTCGCGCTTGTAATTCGGCACTTTATGAATAAAACACCACCATTTTTATGCATAAACACTCGACAAAACACTAGTTTTGGAAAAAAATACAACGAAGCGACACGACTCTTCCCGCGTTCCCGCCAAAACTCTATTGTGATTCAGATTGAACGTCGAGCTACAACACCAAATTGGATTGAAATTTTGACTAATTTTGTAACTTCTTTTTTGATTTTGACGTCGTATTTTGTGCATTTGCCAATGTCAAGTGTTTTGAAATTATTAAGTTTTAAGTGAAAAAGTAGCCTGTGATGTGACTGTGATACCCGACCAAAAAAGTGGTAAAGGCAACTTAAAAAAAAAAATTGACACTTTTTCAATGTCAATGTCAAACTTGCGTGTGTGGCAATCTAAGTAGCTGTTCCAATTCCGAATTTCAAATTTACAAGGAAAGCTGGAAAGTAGAAAGCAATTTCTACCTCTACCCTGTTCCGTGATTTCACGGCTATAAAGTGTAAAGAACCGAATGAGATTTCTATGAACAAAGTAAATTAGGTAAACAAAAAACATTAGAATTATAATAATTTAGGGTGATTAAATCAATTGTTTGTACAAATGGATACACTAGGTAACAACACTATCCGCCAAAGGATAAATAAGATATTCGATAACCATATAGTGTCGGACAGCAGTGATGCGCTCAATTCTGTTTCTGGATTATGTTCCTCGAATTCGGCATACACTCGCAGAATTCTTTTGAACGAAATCGAAAAACGGGATATGCTCGTCAATAAAACCGTTCTAGTGGAGTATAATAAGGTAAAGGCCAAACTGCAAGTCTTGTTAAACTCACTTTCTTCCCTGGATCATTCTGTGAAAGACATGTCCAATAGACTAAATGAATCGAAGACTAAAACCCATCACTTGATTGTCCAAACAACAAAGTTAAAAGAAGAAAGAAAGAAAACTGAGAAAAAACTTGTTTGGGTGAATTCATTTGTTGATTGTTTCCAACTACCACCAGACAAAACTGAGTATCTATATAATGTTTCAGTAAAAACTCCTCTTACATCTGATTTCTTTGGAACATTGTCTCAAATTGAAAAGTTAAATGAGAATTGTAAAAAGCTTGTCAAGTGTTGGTACCAGACTTCAGCATTTGATATTATGGAGACTGTTGGCCTACAACAGGAAGTTGCCATAGAAAAACTATATCATTGGACAATAGGAGCCTGTCTGAGTACCGATTCCCCTAATAATGCACTTATATCTACAGCACTGGCTAAATTTCAAAATAGACAAGTTCTGTTTTCCAACATCATAGATGAATATTGTTCAGCTAGAAAGGCAACCATTGTTCAACTATTTATTGATGCCTTGACAAAAGGGACTGAAAGTGGCTCAAAACCAATAGAGTTTTATGCTAATGATTCTAAACGATATGTAGGTGATATATTGACTTGGGTTTACCAAATTATACCTGTTGAAAAAGAAAATTTAGCCACATTGTTTAAGAACTGTGAAATCCCAGATAAGAATCAGCAAATTATAGATGCTTTGACTAGCATAATGGAAGCTATATGCCCCCTATTAAAAGTGAGAGCTGAACTTATACTAAAACCTGATAAGGATCCACTGGTTCTTTGGTCCATCACTAATTTGTTCATATATTACAAAGATGTAATTCAGTCCACAATAGGGAAGGGACACTTAATTAATACTCTGGAAGAGCTGCTTAAAAAAAGTGAAGAGGTATTTCTTATAACTTTAGATAGTAAGATACAAAAGGAACTTAGTCATGGAGTCAAAGCACCACCAGTAGATTTGAATCCTTCCATAGTAGTTACAGATCTTGTCAGTTTTTTGAGAGATTTGTTGGCTATAATGAACAACTCTAATAATCTAAACACATCAGACAGGAAAGTGATTGTGACACACATTTTGGATCCACTACTACATGCTATCAATGAAACAGCTTGTCACCTAAGTTCGACAGACATGTCTGTCTATATGTTGAATTGCATTTATCATATACAGTGCACATTGTCACTTTACACCATTATGGACGAGTATAATGAAAGGCTACAAGCCCAATCTGAAGCTCAAGTTGACACACTGACATCTGAACAGGCCAGCTTTCTTGTTGCAAACCTTAACTTGGGTCCGATTTACACAATTCTTCAGGAAAAGATAAGTGGTCCATTATCAGCTATTCCTGGTATGGACACTTCTACCTTAAAAACATTTTTAAACAAGTTTGATCTGTTTTTGGTAACTCCTGATGCCTACATTCTGCCCCAATTAAATTTGCTACTAAGTCACTCCCATAAGCTCATTATAAAGAAGAGAGCTTTTGAAGTGATATTGGCAATCTATGGTCAGCTTTATCAAGCAGTTCATGATTCTAATAATGGATATGTGGATCCTAAATCAATTATGAAAAGAACACCCGAAGAAGTAAATAAGTTGATTATGTAGCCTGTCTATTTATTTTGTGATTTAATATTTGAAAAAAATATTTGACTTGCAGAGTAGGAAATCTTTGATTCCTAGATATTCTGTGTTAAATAGTATGATTATATAATAAAAAAATTGTTTACAAAACTAGTTTAATTATTATATTGTGAATGTATATATATTTATTTGAGAATAAAAAACTGTGAATATACAATGTATATAAAATACAATAATTTATTTTTTACTTTAGTTTTAGTGTATTTGTTGGATTATTTTTGTGTCAAAATATCAAAAACAAATATCTAGAAATTCAAGAAGGTAAGGTAATGTAATACCGAATAATATAACACCGATACCGATAATTTTACATGTAAAATTTTGGCGGGAATGCAACGAGAAAATCAATGGATCGTATACTTTTTCAAAACTTGTGGTTTTGAAAATCCCCAGATTGGGACCAGCCAATATTGTAGGTAGGCCTATAGTATAGAGGGAGTTTCGGCGGGAACGTGGAAAGAGTCGTGTCGCCCTGTTGTATTTTTTTCTAAAATTAGCTGTTTTTTCAAGTGTTTATGCATAAAAATGGTGGTGTAAAAATGATATAATGATACGACTTTTCGTGTCGCTTCCAAAACTCCATCGAAGCTTTATAGTAAAGTCGCCACTACTTTACTAACGCATGACTGGACTTGACTGACACGGACTGGACTTGACCAAGATTGGACTTTGACTATAACTATGGCTACGAGGCAACTTATTTAACTTGAAACTTGAAAATATTAAACACTTGACACTGGTAAATACTCAAAATGCGACGCCAAAACCAAAGAAAAAAAAAGAATTACTCACAACACAACTTAACACAAGGAAGATCTGTGGTCAGCGATTAATTTATCCTGAGGTTATAAAAATAAATATTTCAAAAGTAATAATGTCCTCCCGACAAATAACAGAAAAGTCGCTGTCTATGTTAAGATCCTTACCCCGCATATCACTTGCAAATATTCGGGATAATCCTGGCTCGAAGATAACCGTAAGGATTTACAATCTGATAATTTACTAGTCTCTATTTTCATTAATTAAAATAGCATTTTGAATGTTGTATTTCCGTACCTCTTCATAATTTCAGCAAAAAAGGGGTCGGGGTCAACATGGAGGCGACAAGCATGGATCTGGAAATAAAGGATCCGGGCAAAGACAAAACTACATGAGGTTAGGTTATGAAACTGGCAATAACCCATTTTACCTGAGAGTACCGCAAGAACATTACTATAGGGGACATCAGTAAGTGAAAAATGTAGAACTAGTTATCCTTAAGTATCCATTCTTATTTAACATATTAGATTTTTATGTAGATATTAATTGACACAGATACTTGATTATACTTATACTATTCTTTTATGGTTGCAGCGCAAACCTGTTTATTCATTGTTTTACTATTGCAGTTTAAGAAGAGAATATCCGCCGATGTCCTTGCATCAACTTCAAAGTATAATAGAAAGAGACCGTATTGATAGCACACAACTAATTGACATTGCTACTATTGTAAAATCTGGTCTATATAAGTTTCACCCGGATCAGAAACAATTTGGAATTAATTTAACTGACGAAGGTGCTGATATGTTTGCTGCAAAAATCAACATTGAGGTTCAATGGGCTAGTGAACAGGTAATTGCTGCCATTGAGAAAAATGGAGGAGTCATTACAACAGCTTATTACGATCCCCACAGCCTGCTTCTTCTAAACAATCCTAAAAAATTTTTTGAGACTGGACAAGCTATCCCAAGAAGAATGATTCCTCCTCCAGATGCTATTGAGTACTACTCCAGCGCTGAGACAAGGGGGTATTTAGCTGACCCAGAAAAAGTATCACAGCAAAGACTTAAGTTGGCACAAAAATATGGGTATAAACTGCCTGACTTGGAGAAGGATCCTGACTATAGCATGCTGTGTGTGAGGAAGGATCCAAGACAAATATTCTATGGTCTAGAACCTGGATGGGTTGTCAATTTGAAAGACCAGTGCATTCTAAAACCAAAAGATGAGGAGCTATTACAATTCTATGCCTCATAATGTTGCTGTATCTATAGTTTGTAGTCATTAAGTGGTGTTTTCATCTAAACAGTACATTTTGTAAATAAAAATAATTATGCAAGGAAATTCTATATTAAATATTTTTTTTTTTTTTTTTATGGTTTACAAGATAGATGTTTGGTCACAACTAATAGGTGTGATGTATACATTCCTTACAGTACACATAACCATAGGTATAGAGTTAATTATCAGCTGAATGTTCAGTGCACTTAGGGTTGCCATTAGTCCGGATTTGTCCTAGTTTAGAGGGCATCCAGAGAGCGTCCGGGCGGAGCTTCATTTGTTGTCCGGGTTTAAAGTCTTGAGCCACCCGCGACTCACTCACTGTGCTCGCACGCCGCGATCAGCCGACGAACGGACTCGCCAAAACCTGTTGACATGTCCATGTTCTAGGCTCTAAAATCCGGTGTTTTTCGCGTTTTATCCTGGTTGCCAAATTTTAGAGATGGCAACCTACACTGCGTAAACAGGTAGGTTATAAATGTTATAATGAAATACCTATGAGTAATAGAGATGGGCACTTGTCCTCACTTGATGTACAAGTACGCCCAGTTGCCCACCCCATGTCTTCAGCCTGCATGGTGCATAAAGCTGTTTTAACTGATGACTACTTGAGAACGCGCTCTATACCTACTATGGTTATATATACTCTATAATGATGTATGAATGTGTGTATATAATATACATATAAAGGTACTTTCACGAAGATATTGTAAACTAGCTGACCCACGCCGTGCTCGTAACGCCCCCGCGTCAAATCATAACTTTGAACATTTAAAATCATCAAAGGACCTACATGAACACAAATAAATTATCAGAACCAATCGAATTGTTACGACAGTAGTTGATATTTAAAATGACTATATTCAAAATCCTTAAAATATAAATAGTTAAGTCAGTATAAATATTATAATTTAAAAACTAGTCCAAATAACACACCCTTGACCGCTTCCGATGCAAACGTGGCCATCACACTCACCGCATTCCCACGCTAAATGGCAATGGCCATTGTAGCTTGTTTATAAAGTATGCGATTCCTGTTAGGCACTCGGGAAATAGCTACGCGGCTACATAATAATTATGTGGTCAAACGCGTCCTGAGGATGCCTCTTGTAGAGGCGAAACTCGTGTCGGCAAGTGGTTTCTACAGCGAGAAGAGGATATAGGTAAAGACTTTTAATTATTTTAATCCATATCACTGTTGTAACTGAAACGACTTAAGCGGAAATAAACTAGATATACGTAATAGGTATATACCTTGATTATTCAAAATGAACTACCGCAAAGTAACGCCTGAATCAATCAATTAACGCAGAAGGTAGTCCTAAAATAAAAAAGAAACTATTCACAAGCATTTATTTCATTTTGTAAACTTATTAAATGATATTTATTAAGCATGTAAAATAAAATAATTTGATTTTAGTTCTGATGACTTAGTATCTATAGTGGTCAGGTTTGTAAGGTCCCTCAAGAGGCACTCCAATGTATTTGGCCTGCTTGCCGGTCAACTTGGTAAGCTTCACGCCAAGGTGTTCTAAGTGAAGTGTTGCCACTTCTTCATCTAATTTCTTTGGCAAGGTGTGTACGCCGACAGGATACTGGTTAGCTTTTGTCCATAGTTCAATCTGAGCCAACACTTGGTTGGTGAAAGAGTTGGACATAACAAATGAAGAGTGACCAGTAGCGCATCCTAAGTTGACAAGCCGTCCAGCCGCCAACACGATGATGTGGTTTCCATTATCTAATTCATAACGATCAACTTGAGGCTTAATGTTGACCTTCTTAGCATTGTTATCTAACCAAGCTACATCAACTTCACAGTCAAAATGACCGATGTTGCACACAATAGCGTCATCTTTCATCCTGAGGAAGTGGTCTCTAGTAATGATATCAATGTTGCCAGTTGTTGTAACAAATATCTGTCCAACTTCTGACGCTTCTTCCATTGTGGTCACCTGGAATCCTTCCATGGCCGCCTGGAGCGCATTTATAGGATCAATTTCAGTAACAATAACTCTGCCGCCAAATCCTTTAAACGCCTGAGCGCATCCCTTGCCGACATCACCATAGCCAGCAACTACGCATACTTTTCCAGCTACCATGATATCAGTTGCCCTCTTGATACCATCCAGTAGTGACTCTCTGCATCCATACAGATTGTCGAACTTGCTTTTAGTCACAGCATCATTGACGTTAATAGCTGGCACCTTCAGGGTTCCCTCACGGAACATTTTGTACAAGTTGTGAACTCCAGTGGTTGTTTCTTCAGAGATGCCTTTAACATTTTCTAATAGTTGTGGGAATTTGCTGTGCACCAGGTTTGTTAAATCACCTCCGTCATCGAGGATCATGTTCAGGGGCTGAAATGAGTTACCAAACCTGAGGTTATTTTATAGACTAAGAAAGCTAACTATTGTGTTATGGTATCTATATTCATAGTATGTATTTAGATGACTAATTAAGGTTAAAAAAAAGGATGTAATTTGGTATGTAAAGTTTTTTTTTGTAAGTAAAGTATATTTTTTACTGTTAGTAAACTTTATTTTAAGAAACTAATTTGAATATTTTGGCTTTCTATGCGGTAGTTTAATTCTAATACGTTTTCAAACTTTTTATAGTTATGACGTCATGAGGTCGGCTGAATATGTATGTCTTTGCCATACGAAACAAAAAAGTATACAAAACATTTGACACATTTCATTAACTTTGACAACAGAACTAAGTTTTTTTTTCTTTGCCCCATCGGGCAGGCTAAAGCTGTAAAGCCATTCTGTCACGTCTTCGGTTTTTACAATTCATGACATAAAGTAGACAAATCTTATGTCATAAAAGCGATATCAGAGTCCAAATAACGTTTCAAGTAAAATAATCCAGATATTTGTATCAATAAATCGAAAAACAACTCAACGTTTGTGTATTGATAATATTATTATGATCGCCGAATTATGGGGAGGATAGGCAAGTAGATGATGTAGTCATTGTTAAATGAATATAATATTTACCTTTCCATCAGGGAAGATAAGAGTCTGCTCAATACACCAAATGTATTCTTCTTCAGTTTCACCCTTCCATGCATAAATGGGAATGTCTCTGGCCACGAGTGCTGCCGCGGCTTCATCTTGTGTACTATAGATATTGCTGCTAGACCACTGCACCTTTAATACAAAATAAATTTACAATTAAAAAACTGACTCCATGACACTATGCCCACACACAGGTATGTTTTAGGTACTGCGCAAACTACATTTTTATGGGGTCCAATCGGAAAGATATATAGCTCACCTGAATAACTCCAAGGAACATAAGTAACTGTCTTTACAAGCCTATAATATTCAAAGAATTTGCCACAAGTCCTAATAGGAGTTTAAAGTCCTAAGAGGACTAATAGGATATTTTCCATCAACAGCTCAGCAACATGATGGAAAATATTATAACACCTTAATTATTATTAGAAGTTAGTGGATCGGGTAACATACATAACAAAAAAAAGACTACGACAAATTCAGGGCCTCCTCCTTTTATTGAAGTCGGTTAAAACATTTACTCATGATACACAATTAACTTATCTGAACATTTTCATTTTGTACAACTTAGCTAGAACAGAAAATTTAAGTTCATTAATAACATCAGTTTTGTGTCAAATGCTAGTTGGTATGATGTAGGGAAGCAATCTAGGAGTAATATTGTATTGATTTAAATTAACCCAGTAGAACAACATATATAAAATTGTGTGCATAGATATGTTAAATAAGGGCCTTATGGGGCCATTGTTTTGGCCAAGTAAATAATAATAATAAACAGTCTATCACAATCCATCATGCTTGTGATTTTTTGGGTTGTGACTTGTCACTAAAGAAAGAGCATTCATGTGGGGTTGTGAATGTATACAAAATCTTAAAATGCTTTTGTTAGCTTTATAAATATGTATCAAGAAATAGATCACTGATAAGCAGTTTACATAGTTAAGATTTTAAAACTAAAATAGAAATGACAATGGCTGAAATTATTCTACAAATGCAAAATAGGTATGTACATAAATAAAAACCGACCGAAAATATGTAAGTGTGAAGAATGTAATGACAAAAAATTTGATTATTTGAAGATTTATTTAAAAAACTGCTTGTTGTTTCATTGCCTGGTTTCTGAGAGTAGTGCACATAGACAGACACGAAATTCAAAAGCTCAAAAAAAAAGTATGTATTTCTTTTAAACGGGTTTAGATTATGGAAGATAGTGAGTAATATTGTCATTATGTGTATTGTAATTCAGTCCCTTGTCACATAAGATATTGCACAAGTTGATACTATCTCATGTTGACTACACAAGGTCAAGGGTTAAAGATATAGAGGTTATATCCTCTTGGATATGACTCGTTTTCATTGTTATGTTTACAAAATATGATAAAAGGAATGAGTTGGTAAATGGTGAAATAACACGCAAATTTTACATTTTCATCGAGTACACTACATAATGGCAAGGTATGTGCCTAATCTTTTGGTCAATGATATCGTTGTAAACTAGTGATAGTGAGAAATTAACAAAGTTATTAGCTACTTTTATATTTTAGAAAGTTATCCTAGGATATTTTTATGTTACAAAACCTATAAGAAGAACACACAATACAAGACATATAAAAAGGGGGAATTGTTTTTGGAAAAGAGAATAATAAATTAAGATAATTAATCATCAAAATGACTAGAAATATTTAACAGTCAGGCATATAAAAAATTTGTAACATATTTTTTAAGGTGAACCTTTTTCTAAAACCAAATCTCAATAAGCATATCAATCGATGATTTCTAAAAACCTGTCAATTGATAATATTTTCTAGGTAATCTTATCTTAGACACTTCAAATATATACACTTGTAATATAGATAAGGTATAAATATAAGTTTAAAGGCAGTTTTTATTGCCTACTATCTATTTTACCTTTTTTCTGTTTATGGTGTGCACAATAAAGAGTTCTATAAATTTATCAAATTTTTCACGCTTCTTGCATTTTCCTATTAACATGCAACATCTGCTTCATAGACAGTATATCGAGACTAATTTAGCTGTATAAAAAAAAAAACAGTTTTTTTAAAACTATTATAAGAATTACACTCTTCTACTAAGCTAGTCACTCACATAAATCCAAAAAATAATAGCACTCAAGGAAGGCATAAATCTGTTGATACAATATGGAGTAAATTTATAATTGTTCTCAAATAAATTGTACACACATTTTCACATTACCTAATGTTAGTGTGATTGTGTCAAAACCATGTCAATTTCCATTACCAAGCAGTTACTTTTGCATGATCACAAATATATTTGATTTGAAATTCTCTTATCAGGAGCAAAGAATAATAATATAGGTATTAACACTTGATAAGAATTAGCTAACTTATGAACTGAGCTGATGTAATAACAATATAATCATGACATGACTAATTTATTATAGATCTACAACCACTCTTGCTTTTTGCATATGACATTTCTCAACAGCAAGGGGACTGGGCATTTTAGAATTAGTTATCTTATTAAGTGTGTGAAAAGCATTAAAAAAAAATTTAAAACCAAGATTGGGTTACAGTAAAAAATAGAAAACAATAATTAAATTGAGATAAGTCAACATTATAATGAGATAATGAGAATAGAAATTTAGAATCAGTAAGGAAGATTACTAACAGCAGTTATGTTGATGATCAAATTGGTGCATTAGGGATTTGTTTTTCCTTGGCCCTTTTCCATTCCCAGGAAATGGGAATAAAAATTTAGATGTCATGGGAAGTTATGGGAATAGGTTTTTTAAATTGTTGGTTTTACTAGCTTTACCTTGCAAAAGTCAAGTAAAACTTGTTGTTTAATAAAATGGACTTTATATTTTGCCTTAAAATTAAAAAATCTTATTAATAACCAATCTCGTTCATATTATGTATAAATCTCAGTTTGTAAATAAATTCATAGAAGCCAGGATGTTTGTGCCTCTATTACGGCTGCACCAATTCGGAATATTATTGACCTAATCATTAATAATTTTGCACTGCCGCTGCATGTTCACTGCAGGTGTCAGTATCTGTTTTATGAATTTATTTCATAGCTTTGTGTTTCAGGGCATAAAATCACATAAAAATGGTTTCCGGGAAATAACAAATAAATAAATATTGTAGGACACAGCACCATCTGACCCCAAACTAAGCATAGCAGTTGTCTGATTCCCATAGTATAACCTTAGCTTAGTTTGGAGTCAGATGGAGCTGTGTATAATGTCCTAACATATTTATTTATTTATACAAAATGTTTGTCCTGGGTGGGAATCAATTCCACACCCTTCAGCTCTTGAAGCAGACATACTACCAATGAACCAACAGGGCTGTCTAACAAGAATTTACAAAAATAACCAAACTTCAGGAATTACATATTTCCTAGAAATTCCTAATTACCTAATCCCAGAAACACAACTCTACAAGGCTCGTATAGTGATAAAAAATTATGTAATATAGTCACTTACTTCAGCTCCTAATTCAATGAGTGTTTCAATAAGCACAGCTGTCTGAACGGTCATGTGTAGACTCCCAGCTATCCTAGCACCCTTCAGGATTTTGGCAGCAGCATACTTGTGTCGACATGCCATCAAACCTGGCATTTCCTTCTCTGCCAACATGATCTCATTGCGTCCCAGCTCTGCGAGCTTTTCATCAGCTGGAAACAAAGACAATTTTCTTTAGACAAGCTTAGGTTTATTCTTATAGTAGCAGACTATCCTTGGACAACACTGTTGACGTTCACAAATCAAAAGTCTACTATAGCAAGTAATGTTTGCCTGGAAGAGATCACATATAATAGGATAAGGCTGCTAGTTGTTTCACTATTGTCAAGTTGTTTATTTTATTGTATCTTATTAAACAATAAACAGCAAAACTTATTTATTTTACACAAATAAAATTTGAGTAACTACCTTTATTTGGGTAGGTATACTTATATTTTAAAAGTTAAAAGATTAAAGGAGAATGATTAATCATTTGTTATCGAAAGTATTACCTATAGATAACTTTTCATTATGATTTAAATAAACATGACTATCTTTTCGTGATAAAATTATAAGTAGTAACATGTAGGTAATGTAATGTAACCAAAAATATAAATATGTACAACTTTTTGTCTTCTAAAAAACGGAATGGATTTTTAATTTTGTAATTTACCTTGATACCTACTATTTAATCAATGCCTATTAGCACCGCAATTAGAAAAAAAAACATTTAAGAAAGGGTTGGATAATTTCTTTGAGAAATTATTTTATCGAAGTTATTTTTAGAAATCTAGCTAAAAACACACCAGTGATTAAAGCCAGACGCATGGTTGAAAAATAACCTAAGTGTACGAATAATTGAAAACGTACAAATAAAATAAAACATCTTTAGAAAATACCAAACCGTTAGGCATCGCAATGCCCAGAAAAACACATTTATTTCAATGTTTCATGGTAATATGATGCAATTTAAGGACTTACCGATTTTGTACGGCGGCTTCATAGTTTAAGATAAAATTGACCGTAATAAAACAGTAAAAATCAAAGATATATTATTTATTAATAGTCCGTGGAATACACGTGGTTGTTACTAAGTATTTTATTATTCCGCAATTTCTCACGAAACTAAAATAAATAATAAATAATCGTAGAAATGACCACTCTGCACAGCGGCTACGCGAGAAAGATTTGTTTGCTCGGTTAAGTTGTCTAGTAAGTATGCCAGTATGTAACGTTTGTCATTGTCAATTTGCGTTTCGATAACTCCATCACTCACGTTATTTTACATAAATTCGCGAAATGTTTTTGGTACATATTAATATAAGTAAGTTCAATTGTCATAGCATAATTATTATGTATGGGAGAAAACAGGTAGGTAGGAACTTTTATACTTTTGCCTGCCTAAAAAGATGCAACAACTAGAAAGAAAGACGCCGTACCGTAGGCTAAAATATGTATTAATCTTGATACTTCCGCGTGGATAATAATAATTTATTATTGCTTTCGAACCACGATTACGATAACTTTTCTCAATAGAATAAAATCATACATATATTACATTTATATGAAATAATGTAACATTTGCAATGATTTTATGCTAATAATCTACTGTTTTACTCAAGCAAATAAAGACCAAAATCAATGCCAGTAGCTGTGATTTCACTGTAAAATTATGCTCCATTTGTCTATAAATGGAAAAAAAATATTTGTATGGAAATCGAACCACCTTAAGCCATAAAAATACGAAAACATTTTCACAAACCTTGCCTCGGTAGTGGTAGGTAGCCGGTTGACATTTTGAGTCGCCCTTGGCGATCCGCCTTAGCAACGCATAAAGGCGGATCGCCAAGGGCGACTTTTTTCACTTTCCTTCTTCGTCACCTTCCCCTATCATTCACTTTCTTACCTTGTCTACCTTCCTTCTTTGTTATACTTGCAGAATAATTACTCTCCACAAAGTACCAGCGTAGAAATATAGAAAAAATGGTTCTTAATAATGAGTCATCATCATCAGCCCTTCGCTGTCCACTGCTGAACGTAGGCCTCTCCCAATGCACGCCGCCGAGCTCGATCGACAGCTTTCTGCATCCAGTGTTTTCCCGCCGCTTTACGCAGGTCGTCACACCACCTGGCCGCAGGGTGTCCTACACTACGCTTGCCTGTACCTACGCGGTCTCCACTCAAGAACTCGTCTACCCCATCGGTTATCGGTTCTTCGAGAAATGTGGCCGGCCGCCGGCCCACTGCCACTTCAGCTTACTGATTCTGATGAGTAGGTACAATAAAATTACCCCCTTTCGATACATTATTTTACAGTTTTTACCGCAAAAGTTAAAAGTCGTATTTTGTCATTTTTGGCTTTCCCCAGGCTTATAGTTTGTAGGTAGATATATATATATATATATATATATATATTTGTTTATTTACTACTATATTTGTGACGGTGGTTACCTACACGGTTTTCCTAAACACAATGGTGTAAGTCAACTAACATTTAAAATAAATTTGTTACTTATAAAAAAAACTTAGCATAGCTATATATATATATAATTAAAAGAAAACAGATAACAATCTGTTTTCTTTTAATTTTATGTACAAGTAATAAAACGAACGAGACGCTCTCCTGATGGTAAGTGGTAACGCCTGTCCATGACCATTACAGCGATACACAGCCTTTGTGTAGTAAAACAAAGTTCAGGGCATCACTGCTTTGAGTCAATGGTTATTCTAACAGCTCTATAATTTCGCTAGCTGCAGTACCCTTCAAACCCGGAACATAGTATTGCTTACACACTACTGCTTGGCGACAGAATATCAAAATGCAGCGGTGGTATCTAAGTACCTAAACAACCGCCTGCTAAGGAGATCTACCACCAAGTACTATATTGTATTCAGCTTATCTACTATAAGTTAAATTCATTATTAGATATTGTATTGCCAATAATAATAATAATCATCATCGTTGGCAATGGCCATGGTAAGGTGTTATCTCTTACCATATTATAGTGAGTGCTTCCTGCGTCTCATTAGTTTTACCACAAAAATTACATGAACAGCTAGACCTGATAGCTCTATTTTAATCATTACCTAGTTGTCACGCTGTCGCGTCGGCAGTAAAAATTACTCTGATAAAACGATGCTGTACCTACTAATCACCATCGTTCTACCACTACTGAGCTAATAAAGGTGGTAATAAAAAAATCGTATTAACCTCTAAATGTTTTATTGACCATAGATCAGTTTACAGGATAGAACGTGAAATATGGAAATAGATACAAGGCGTAACAAAATAACTGAAAATAATTTTTCGCGCAGGAAAAGTGGGTGGTATTCATTCGACTCGATGCCTTTGATTCTAATCAGAACCTTTCATGGCATGGCACTAGTCCTCACACATCCTCCTATCATACTTAATAAGACATAACAGTATCTGAAATTCAGTAAACGACCAAAGTTCAAACAAACTTTTTCTATAAAACGTCTATTTATGAGAACATAAATAGTTCCGAAGACAATAAGCACACTTCATATAAAATCTTGCATAATTCGCGCAGACATCATCCCTGTCAGTGATGTTCAGACTAGCAGACACTCATGAAACAACTACAAAGACACGGCATACGTCTCCTCACGAAGCTCCTTTATCAACACTCGAATGTGAATTGCAATATAATGATAAATTTTCGCATAATATCCGTTGCGAAATGATTATTCGCAATTGCTGGTATTAACACCCATAACGGAAAATGTTTACATTTAGTTACACGTAAAAGGCACTGATCGACGACTAACTTCGAATGGAACATTGATTGTTCTTCAAACAGAAATAGGATGGAACAAGCTCACTGCTTAGTAGAAGAAATATTCGAAATATGCTCTGAAATAGATCTTATGTACCTTTAGACTCGACCGTACCTCGGTCAACTTTAACTTGGATGTATCAAAGAACAATTGCGCAATAACTACAACGTTATTTTTCTCTACTAAGTAGGAATGCAATCTGAATTGTTGTCAGTGAAATCATATCGTCACCATTTTATTCAGTTCTTTCGCTCTCCATAAAACTTGAACGTTTAAATTACTAACATTATTATATTGTACGAGTATAGCTTATAATTCATATTGTCAGTCCGTCTGTCTTATGAATAACTTACGACTACTTAAAACATATCTACTATCTAAAATATTAGTGTAGATACGATAGTATCCGCCCGCAAATTAAACAATATAAACAACTTTTGCTATGACTTTCAGATACTATAATATGGAGAGCTCGAGTCATCACAAGCAGGCTGCTTTACGTTTTTAAATTAACAAAATATATTTATACAATTTCTAAAATGAAACGTATCATTTATGTAGATCTGCATGCTGCCTTCTTCAACATCGTTGCTAACGAGATCTCAATAAATATCACTCGGATAGGATAATGTAGGAATTAACATTCAAGGTCTTACTTAGAAACGCCTTCAAGGCTAAGTGATGTTAGTGTTAGCAACATACACTTCCTTTTAATATCTATTCAGCAGGACGGTCGATTTTAAGTAAAATTATAAATTAGCTATAATTTTTACCCACAATGTTTGATCAGAAATTGTAGACTTGATATCTGTGATTTAAAAAACACTACCATTTGATACAAGCTATATAAAAAGATAAAAAGTAGATCACTTCAACCTTTAAGCATTCGTGTATTTTATCGCGAGATTCATTTTTATGCGACGTATATTTGTTTTAAATTAAGTAAAAGTTTTGAAATAAATCGATCTTGCAAAATCTTTTTGTCCAGTCCATTCTCAAGACCGACAGTCCTTTAGAGAAGGTGTAAAAGAACTTTTATAATTATTACATAATTATGTACAAAATTGCAGCAGTAAGATCTTAAGGCAATTAACTTCTTATATTCATCACTATTAGCAGTATTCAAATTAAGTAAAAAGACAAAAACTTTTGTATATCATTATAAAAAATACAACTTTCTAACTAATATTTGAATTAATACACAGGAGAATTTCAAAATAAAATAAATAACAAATAAAAATTACTGAAAACAATGCGAACAATACTAAAAATGTATATTATTACTTTGAGTAACACAGTGATGCATCTGTGATGAACTATAAGTAGTTTTCACCAATATGGCGGCCTTTGATCTGCAATAACGTTGAAAACGAGCGTCTTAAACATACATTATACCATAACATATCGTTTGGTTTGAGACACATGCCTAAGTTTATAAAATACGTCTCCTTACGCACCATCTTTCACTACCATCCATGACCTTTCGTACATCCTTTACATACATCTTACAAAACATAATAATAATTTATAAATTTCACAATCCCTTGCATATGTGCATGCCTATAGTAACATTCGTCTTCTTTCATTCTAGCTCACATTCATAAAATCCACTTACCTCAAATAAGTAAAGATACCACAGCCACTGTCTGTATTTATAATACCAAATAGGAAAATGCTAATATTAAAGATGTTACAATTTCATGGAAAGATAATGGTCAGGCATAATACACAAAGTTCAACATTCAATAATACTGCGCTAAGTGCACAGTTCGTAGCTCAAAACCACCGAGTGATTCAAAGAGTAGCATTACAAATTAATTATTGCCATATATCATAAAGTAACTAGCTCCAACGATAGTGATTAGCTCAAGTCTGTAAGAATCTAACCTATAACATATAATTATGTCAAATACTTGTCGAGAAACTCTCTATATAGACTTACAAAGATAAGTGATCCATTACTTACTAGACACTTAGCAATTTTATTCCACGCTACTACAGTATTAAATTGGATATTTTGATAATGTCACACATACTTTTTATAATGGCTATTGGCAACCTTTAATTTGAATAAAAAACGCCGTAGCGTCGTATTTAATTAATTTACCTTTATGCAAGGTTACGAACACAACTAGAGCTTTAAACGAATGCACCTAACGACTCAAGTAATGGACATAATATGCCTGCCAATCAATACAGTAACTAATTTTACCAGCAGTAAGTTGTTTGAAACCGGGTGACATCACTGTGGCAGTGAGGTGATTGGAATCTGAAACAGAAACAAGTTATTAAACTACTTATTCGTTTTGTATTAACTATACAAAAGTAACATTGTTCTTTAGCTCAAACGTTTTTGCCTAGCACACATATATTCTTGGCTTGGTGTGCTGTACTATCTTCGACCACACCATCACTTAACATCAGGTGAGCTGTGGTTAAACACCTAGCCAGTCAACTATAAAAAAAAAATTTAAATAGGTTAGCTCACGTGATGTTAAGTAAAGGTGTGGTTGAAGATGTGGTAAAGCACACCTAGCCTGGAATGGAACTGGCTCTCAAGTGAGGCTGCCGAAACACACAAAGCGCTTAACATGCTTTGTGGTAGATTTTCAACTAGAGGGTGGTAGGTAGCCAGCCGAGTACTAGAAAATACCCTACCACCATGCTATGGTTTCCTTGCGATGTTTTCCTTCACCGAAAGCTCAAGCTCATTGTTGAACCCCAACAATGAGCAATAACCCACTTTCATTACATTTTAAATTGCCATAGTGAATATTATTTGCATTTATTCCACGAATTAAAAGCAGGTAAAGTAGCGCGGCCAATTTACGTTTTTTGCGGAGACTTGGGAGACATGTATCCAATTTGTACATCCTGCTTCACAATATTTCATGTAATCATATCTTGCGGTAGTATTCTTTTTAAGGGTTGTTTGATAATTTTGTTGTTAATAATTACTTTTATCACGGAGCGTAGCTGGTTAACCAACATAAAAAGGAGAGTATTTGTAATACATGAACATACAAACATACTTGTTATCTCCAAAACTACTAAACACAATTTGAAAAATTTAGAAATCCCCGACTTAAAACTACCTATAAACTTAATGAAATCCCATCGTAACACCCATCTAAGAACATGCCCCAATCAAACCTGAACCCATAACTGAAAACTGCATCAAAATTGTACCAAGTGTTGGAGAAAAATGGCAACATTGATTTGCACAAACAAACATCCTCTCACCCTAAACGCATATACCGTCTCCGTTCCGTCGTGGGTAAAAATGGGGATATCTATTGATACATCTTTGTACAAAGGCACCATTGAAAGTTCAGTGCCAGTGTTATATTAGCAAATCGTACATATGACCTTCGATAAGGCACTTCGCACACACGCACAGAGCCATATATCACGCTCTTTCATCATGAACCAGTTAGAAAAAATACCAGCTGGCGTTGGGCTGGGCCTGGTGCTTGAGTTTGCGTATCTCCTTGGTGGCCCAGTTGGCGAGCGTCTTGGTGCGCGGGGTGCGCGAGCGGCGCGCGGCGGCGAGCAGGTCCAGCAGCGGCTTGGTCTCGAGCAGCGGTAGCACGCGCGTGCCGAACACGGAGCACAGGTCGCCCGCCAGTCCAGCCACCACAGACATCTGGCCGTCAGTGCGCTCCGGCTCGCAAGCCACTCGGACCATGAATGATACTATGGCCGGCACATGAGGCTCTACAAGCGCTACGTCTCCAACCGGCTGCAAATAATACGCACACGTTATACGCAGTCACACAGTACAAACGGTCCTAACGAACGTCAACAAATGTGCTTTTTCTTTTTATTGAAACTACATTAAATTTGTTCACAATTGTTGGCCCTTACATAGGAAAAAAAAAATGTATTAAAAAATAGGTATATGCCCATTTATTTACTACTAATCATATTTTAACAAATGAATTTTTATCCATGTGTCTGTGTGTGTGTGTTTGTTATGTATCATAATTATGATACATTAATTTGCAGTAAAACCAATATGGCGGATTCATAATAATATGTAGTAATCTGCAATACTTCAGATTATAATTTCTGCTATTTGGACATGGATAAAAATTTCAGAATGCCCAAATAACAACATGACAAAATAACAACTATTTCATATATTTCGAGTTTCACTAATTAGAAACTTGTCAAAAAAAAGGGATCAAAACTTCAATTTTTTTAAAAGATACTCATGTTTCCACAATAACATAAAAAAATCTGTTTGCATTGTTCTTATAGGTTTTCAGTAATTATTGAGCATCCAGATTTCATTTTTAAGAATAGTTTGTCTCAAGTGTTTAATGAAAGGTTGTCCTACCTCTCCGGCGGAACCCTTTAGGCCTTGAATAATGCCAGTATAGGCTTCCAGCACACTCTCATGCAGCTCTCCCACATACTCCACCATGTCGTAGTCACTGCGGTCGACTGGTACATTGCTGGCCTGGAAATGTAACATTATACTGTTATACATACTTAATTCCAAAATGTACACTGATTAGTTTACTATTGTACTATAGTACAAGTTTCAATAAAAAAAGGAATCATAAAAGTGTAAGTTGCTTAATTTTATTTTTTATTGATATGAGCTCCTAGTTAATCATGGCTTCCTAAAATAGGAGTAATTTTTTTGTACATATAGCTATTTGAATTTGTTAAACGATTATGGTTAAATCCCACTAATATTATAAATGTGAAAGTTTAGATGGATGGATGGATGTTTGTTACTATTTCGCGCAAAAACTACTGAACAGATTTGTATGAAATTTGGTATGGAGGTAGCAGATTCCGTATTAACACATAGGCTACTTTTTATCCCGAAAACATGTAGAGGGTACAACGCGGGGCGCAGCTAGTAAAGTATATTATAAGTTTTAGGTACAAGCCAGACTGTTTTATATTCCATGTAGTGATTACAAAAAATCTAATTTTACATATTTTTATATTTACCTGCAGCAACATTTGCATAACCACTACAAAGTATTTGGCAAAATCAGGGCCAATACTGAGTGCAATATCACCAAAAACAGATAAAATCTGTGGTTTTACTGAGCGATGGATAGACGGATCAGTAAGATTCTCAAGCAGCAGCACTATAATCTCATCACAATAGGGCAGCACCTGCAAAATTAAATTATTTATCACAATAATGTAATAGATTGTTAGCATTACTAGATATAAGGTGTTAAAAATCTAGCTAATTGTAAAAGTTCAGGTGCTTACTTTATTTTTCAACGACCGACAAATATCACCGGTGAGACCGACGGCTGCAATGCATACTTGATACTCTTGATGGTTTTTGAGGCCAACATATAGATATCTCTTAAAGGCTTCCATGTATTTTAAGAAGCCATCTCCAAGGACCTCGACGAGGGTAGAGACAGCCATGAGGGCGTCTTCCTGCACCCCGCCTGCCTTGCCGGCATTTCCAGCAAACATGGTGAGAAGTGCAGACATTATGGCGTCTGATATCTGAGGCGCATCCTCTGGAGTAACCTTCCGCAGCACTGACTGCAATGTCGCGCAAAGGAGACTTTGCAAGTCGTTGAACTGCGAACGATCTGCCTGATTTGAAATATGATTCTCCATCTGTAATACTTGCTGCAGTCTCTCCAATATCACCATAGTTGTCTTTTGAACAGTCACATAACAATCTGTCGGAGAATTCTTGACCATTTCCATTAGAGCCTCGTAGGCAGCTGACCGTAGATTGTGTTGCGCCGCGTCTTGACGATCAGTCGTTTCAAGGAGTCTTTGGATGATAAAATCAAAGTAGTTGGACATGCAGTATGTTCTTGGCTGTCCAGAATCTCCGCAGTCTGCCGCTTCGTAAGCCGCCTCTGCCAGACCAGTAAAGGCCCAGCACACGTTTGCCGCGACACGAGGCTCCGCCTTAAGCCCGTTAACAAGACTCTCCAGTAATGGCTTTAAATAAGTCTCATTGATGGCAGCTTCGGGAACAATTTCACATATTCTGCCGAAGGTCCACGCCGCCGTATCTCTTACGGCAACACTGGAGTCGTACATGGCTTCGATCAGAGTTAACATTGCCTCTTCTACCAGGGGTTTCAGAGTGTTGGTTTCTAGACCACCCAAAATAGAACCAAAAGCCATTAGAGCAGCTTCCCTGTACCTCCAGTTTTCATTTTTGATGTTTCTATTGATGAAAGGTAGCACATGAGGCACTATTTCGTCTTCACAGCAGTTTGATAGAAGCATCAAACAGACAGAGGCGGCTTTAGATGGATTCCACTCCAGTTCATCATCAGTGTCATCTTGTTTGGTCAACTTCTGCATGAGGACAGGAGCTAGGTACTGAAGTGCACCCTTTGCATAAAACTTGGAAGTTCGAACAGGGATTCGGCCTGATAACAATAAAATATGATACATATTCATGAATGATAAGAACTAAAAGTCGATAATTGTAATTTATCAGTATGATTTGTACACAATAAACACTAAAGATATATTGATAATAAATACTGATATCACTTTTGCAATGTGTACCTGATTCAGTAGCCTCCGCTTCCTCAATGGCAAGGTCTATTTCTTCCTCACTGACATTAGACCAGAACTCAATGCCTTGCAGTGAAATTTCATCTACATCAGATTTCATAGCCTCTAAAGTGATAGGGAATAATGCTTGCCCCATGTATGGTTCCATGTATTGGTAGTATAATGAGAGAATTTTTACCTGTAAATACATAAATTGGCATGATTAATATCTATGGGATGGACTCGGAGCAGGTGGAGGAAGAGGCAGTATTCAGACACAAATACATAAGCTGGCAAGATAAAGATGTATGACGATAGGATGGTAAATTATGCCACTTGTGTAAACAAGTGAAGAGCATGTTATCAAAAATAACTGTATGAATAAGTTAAACAATGCTTACTAAACACTGGAGAGCAGCTACACTGATTCTCATATCACTGGATTGAGTGGCTTCACATACAACTTCCATGATGAAATTTCTTTCATTGTCTTTGTCAAAGTTGCCTTTGGTAAACTCTAGAGAGTTCAACAATGCCTGAGTGGCTGCAAGGCGCACATGATTACTGGGCTCGGTAGACCTCATTCCGTGGATAATAGCAGTCAGGATTGGATTGCTCTGCTCTGTTAAAACTTCAGCATCTATTTCTTGGCATATGTAACCTGAAATAATGATTTACCACAATAAGTCTCCTGGATCACCCAGTCGTTCTCTGATATAACAAAGTTTTTTCTTACAATAAAATGTTATTCATACCAAAGTCTGGTCAAACTAGAATCAGACTAAAAGTTTGGGTTCAGTTTAGACATTTTTTTGTTTACTTAGACTTAGACAATTTATTACTTATTAGCATTAGCTGCACATAAAAAGTAGCTCGTGTTAAACTGGAATATTAGCATATCACAAATCTGTCAAGTTTGTTACAACATATGTGCAGACTAACTTTCACATTAATAATATTGGTGTGATTCATTGTTTAGTTAAGTGATGTTTTGTGTAAAACACAGCGATTTTTGATTTATATAAAACATTGTATACCGATAGCTTCTAAAGTTGCCTCCTTCTTCAGCTCTGTAGAGTTAGCATTGACAACATTGTCAACAAGGTAAGGTATGAGATCATTCCATTGCCCCACTGGCAGTTCTGCTACTGCTACATATGCTACACATTGGGCAGCTGAGCTTGGTCTGCTACTTTCAGTTCCTATTGCAGTTAAGATCTGAAATATTCGACCATAGAATATCACTTTATTGCACACCAACCATTAATTAACAATCATAACTTACATACCTTAAAAAATAAAAATTACATTTAATCAATATACAAAGCACAAGAATTATACAGTTTGGTTCTTAATTTTATTAGGTACTCAAGTTTTAACATCAAAGAAAAGTTTGCCTTCTATTGTATCATTTTGACAGAAGCCATTTTTGATACATCATCGTTCCTGTGAAGTCAACCAACATAATTATGGGTAAATGCCAGTGCTGTTTTTTAGATAAGCATTGTTATCAAAAGTACTCACATTCTTTTTAATATAAGATCTTATATCCTCGGGTAAAGCTAGCCACCTCTGTTGGTATCGTTGCTTGAGTGTGGTGTCTTTGGAAGTGAGATGGTTCTTGAGTTGTAAACCTGCAGCTGTGCGTGCCACCTGGCTATTGCCACCTTGTGCCAGCACCTCTGACAGCATCTTGATGAATGTCGTAAAGTTGTTTCGCACAGCATTTTCCAAGAATTGTTCTGCTGATTCCAATTCAGTTCGATCTGGAATTACAATACAAATTTAAAAACATGGCCCTCATTTATATAGAATTTAGCAATATATTTAGTTTCTTGCACATGTATCTGAGTCTGTTATTAACTTCTATAACTATGCAGTAATTGATATAATAAAGCAATATCATGGTAGAATCCTCAACAGAATTCTAGCGCAAAACATTAGCATAATTAGATATGATAACTTTGTTTAAAGTTATCATATCTAATTAAGCAAAATCATCATTATAAAATATATTAACCAAAAAAAGAGATTATTTGTTTAAGTAATGAGACTAATGACCCATGATGCATGTCTATGACCATTGCAGCGATACACAGAACATTGAGTAAC
Source organism: Biston betularia (assembly GCA_905404145.2). Lineage (NCBI taxonomy): Eukaryota > Metazoa > Arthropoda > Insecta > Lepidoptera > Geometridae > Biston > Biston betularia. Next base: position 6,415,666 of record FR989863.1, read on the forward strand.
AAAACTAAGTGCAAGGCATTGCTACTTTGGCGCTCATTACTTTCATTACCTTCAAAATCAATAAATTCTGTTATTGATGTCCATCTTAATAAATGAGTAAATGTTAGATATAGATAATCTGTGCCATACAAGTAAAGTGATACATAGATATACAAGTGACAGACACATCAGCTTTATCATGTTTATCTATCATTAAATAAATAATCTAGCACACTCAGCTTATATTATTTTCATCTCCATACAGCTAGAATAATAGTAAAATAGCTTTTAAATCTTTCTTTAAGTGTTTTCACATATCAACAGGTCAAAAAAAAAACATGATTTTGCATCTCTGATAGTTGTGGAGCCAGGGTGTAACTTAGATACTTTTCATTGGAGAAAAATATTTATTTTACATACAAATATTTACAATTTCTGAGGTATCATCTACATCAATGAAGTTGCAGGTCACAGCCTAGTGATGTGCATAAATACGCTCTACAAATAAATCTACAGTAAATGTAATGTATAGAAAATCATAACCTTAAAACATTAAGAATTGACATGTCAACATGTTGTACAGCTAGTAAGAAATAACTGATCGTAAACTTAACTAGATATAATTTATAAGACAGTAGTCATATACCAGTTCAAAACATTTGTTGTTAAATAACATATCCATGTCCTATTTTTCTATCACTATTCTTAATGGAGAGTGCAAGCAAACTAGAAGTTTCGGAATATGACAAAGGGCATCGGTATGCCAATTCTACCGCCTGCAGGGAATTTTAATGTTTTTTCTCATTAATAAGAACGTAGAATAGCTTAACCGATCATTGAATAACAGAAGGTATTTGAAAGAGGATTGAAAGTTTGTAATAGCCTAGACAGAGACGGTTGAAATGAAACGCCATCAGTGTTCATAAATTAGTAGTAAAACAATACTCACCCGGTGATATTGTTTTTTCCAATATGTGTATAAGTGCTAATGTAGTTTCCGAAGGCATTGTGACCACTATATTTAAATTAAACTCTTGTCAAAGCGTTTTAACTGTGAACGGAAAATTACAAAACCGGCACACCACGGAAGAACGTTCGTAAAATGAACTAGCTAGGGTTGCGTAGCGTATGTGATCCAATGAAAAATGTTCTTGATCCTTTTGAATATAATCGGAGAATGTCCAATCAGTGTTGTCATTTGTCAGATCACATTAAAAAAAAATGCCGTGTTGTCCAAATTAAAATACGGTGTTTACAACTAAAATACGGTGTTTAATGGAGCAAAATACAGTGTATTTTACAGTGCCATTAAATGACGTATGACGTAAAAAGGAAATATAATATAAAAACTTTAAATTATATATGGGTTTATTTTGTTTGTTAGCTCTAGTCAGGGGCGTAGCTACCGCTATATCAGCTGTATCAATGATACGGGGGCCCGAGCTCTGTAGCTCGGGCCCCCGTATCATTGATGGGCATCTGTATGCCCTTAACGTGTGTAAGCAAAAATTAGTAAAATGTTATCCACAATGTCATTTATTCTCGTGCTTCCCGGAAAAAACTATCATACGATCAACTGTCCATATAATCAATAAATGTTTATTTTAATTTAATGCAAGCATTTTTGTTTCTTCTGTGAGAAATCTTTACCCTTCATTTGGGCCCTCCACCAAATTTTGATGCAGAGCCCCTTCAAAGCACGCTACGCCACTGGCTCTAGTTATGTGTCAAGATACTGCTAATATTGAATTATGTTAACAAAGTGGGTACGCAGGTCACAGCATAATATGTTCTGCATTCATCATATCTGTTTGACTGAGGATATTGTTATTTAATGGTTCAATCTTTAATTATGTAGTAGTATTGAATGAAAAGATCTCAATTTACAGATTTAAATGAAATAAAAATCCAACGTTTCGTTTAAAATAGACGAAGCCTTTTTGTCCTACAATTTTGCTTGATATTCGGGAACTATACGCACACAAAATATTAAAGACTTAGTCACAAAAATTCGTGAAAGTACTTGTGTGTTTATATATTTCATGTACTTATCAAGCGAAATTGGTGGACCAAGATATCATAACCTATTTTTTTTCATCTTTATTTGCATTGTAATTGAATAACTATACTTATCTTATCTACTGTAAATACTTTTTTACTATTTTAATCCAAAACGAAGATGAACCAATAGTAAAAATTGAAGGATTATAATTAAATTTATCAATTTAAAAATTATAGAAATGTTTGATACAGTATACACAAGAACGGCTTTTTTTAATAGTGTCCAAAAATTGTTTGTATATTTTTTGGGGGACTTTTTTCGCTAAAATATACCTACGAAATTTAATTAAAATTTTTGTAATCATTTGTAATATTATGTTAAATATGTCTTAAATATTAAAATAGGACACACTGTTCTTTCTTAAAATTAACAGCCAAAATAGTTATCAATTACATCTGTTGTAAGTAAATAAATAAGAAGAGATGATATCGATTAGTACCTTTTTGCATCTTTTTTTGTTTGTATAAAGGCTTTCAGATCGAAGTGCAAAAGTTTTGGTAAACGTACATCTGTGATCTTCACGATCACAGCACCACCTACTAAAGTATGTTTTAATCAATATACTGTTGATGTTTGTGGCAATTTATTATGTTTTATGGTCATTTTATTTCATTTACCTATTCTTTTAGAAATGTTTAAGGTAATCATAACATTAATAATGATTACATTATAATACACTGCATCAGTAATCATTTTTATTATAATTACGTTATTGTTTTCGAAGTAAGCGAGAGACTATTAAATATTACTTTCTCTAAGCAAGTTGTATATCATTACAATTCATCAGAGTTTTTATCCGATTGTAATCCATCCGTTGCCTATCTAATATTGCAAAGTATATACATGGATCGTAATTTGCACAACCCTAAAACAAAAAATTCGGTGTTACAAACATAAAAAATAAGTACGCAACAAAGCAAGCGTTCTTTTTTCTTTGGTTTTGGTGTCGCATTTTGAGCATTTACCAGTGTCAAGTGTTTTACATTTTCAAGTTTCGTAAAATAAGTTCTCTCGTAGCTGTAGTTATAGTCAAAGTATAGTTCAAATTCAAAGTGTAGTTACACACACGCGCTTGTGATTGCGCATTTTATGAATAAAACACCACCATTTGAATGCCTAAATACTCGACAAAACACTAGTTTTGGCAAAATAATACAACGACACAACTTTTTGATGACACCGTGATTTCCTTCAGTGAACTTGTAGAGTACCCATATTAATATAACCTGTGATACCTGGAAGAAAATATTAACTCTTTTTGTTTGTTGTTTTATAGTATTTAAATGTTAAAATGATGACATCATAGTGTTTCGTTTTACGTGCAGAGGTGTTAGTAAAATGAGGAAAAACATATATTTTCGGACTATTTCCAATATTTATTTTAGTCTAGTAAAACTGATACTACCTGTACCTTAACCTTACTAGTAAGACATAACCAAGTTTAACCGTAACTTAATTATTTATTCAAGAGCATGAAAACAGAAAATTTCAAATTACGATACTAAAATAAAAAAATATCTCTGACATTGACTAACATTTGACAGTCGAAACTTCTTGCCAGTGTCAAACTCTATCATTCGTCTTTTTCGTGTTGTGTTGGTGTTGTGTGTGGCTGTTCGGCAGAAAATATTTGCCAAAATGGTATTAAATCTTTTAAAATGTCGTTAATCTTTTGATGAAACCTAATATTATCACCAAATAAGTATTTTATAGGGGTGTTAATGTATTTGCTATTGTGTATTTTGCGTGCCGGTAACAAAAGTTTGTTTTGTTACAGTCGCTCGTAATTCCAGAGAAGTTTCAACATATCCTGCGTATTATGAACACTAACATTGATGGCAAGCGTAAAGTTATGTTTGCCATGACTGCCATCAAGGGCGTTGGTCGTAGATATTCAAATATCGTACTGAAAAAAGCCGACATCGATCTGGACAAACGTGCTGGTGAATGCACTGAAGAAGAGGTAAGTTCTCCTTCATTTAAATAAGGGTAGGTTTAGGTAAGTAAGACGCGTGAAAGCTACAAAGGTGACATTTAACACGAAACGGCTTTAGCAAAATCATTAGAGAAAGATATATTTACGTATTTTACATCTTACAATGTTGGAGTGCCTAAATATCAATAACCTTGTTACCTTAGCAATAACCAGATCCCAGTTGTTATATGAACCTTATCGAGGAGTATCTATCACTTGAATGTTGATGTAAATAGCTATAAATACTTACTAGATAGATGTAAATTTCAGCACATCCAAAAAGATTGTCCATAACCTATGGCTCCTTAGCTGGTACAGCATACACGACACGAAATTTACTACTGCAATGTAATAAAACTGTAAAGTTGTAATTTTTGTTTACAATTTGTTTAATATGTGACCAGATAAAAAGTGTTGATTTGTTGAGTATGTCGGTTCATTTGTAACTTTTAGACTAGTTTTTATGTGTAATAAAATTATTCCTAGATTACAAATATAGTTTTGTACTCCTTTAAAAACTTATTTAAGTTATGCAGAAGAATAATTATCTAGTGTTATTTTGACAGCCCCATGGGCTCATTGGTAGTATATCTGCCTTGAAAGCTGTAGGGTGTGGGTTCGATTCCCACTCAGGGCAAACATTTTGTGAATAAACAAATGTTTGTTCTGTGTCTGGGTATTCTGTATGTATTATAAGTATGTATTTACAAAAAAAATTAGTATTTATGTATTCTACCAGTTATCTGATTTCCATCACACAAGCTCTGCTTAGTTTGAGGCCAGATGGCGCTGTGTGTATAGTCCTACGTTATTTATTTATTCATTTTGTTTTACAGGTAGAAAAAATTGTGACTATTATGTCCAATCCTAGACAGTACAAAATCCCCGACTGGTTCTTGAACAGACAGAAGGATATTGTGGATGGAAAATACAGTCAATTGACATCCTCCAATTTGGATTCCAAGCTCCGTGAGGACTTGGAAAGGCTTAAGAAGATCCGTGCTCACAGAGGTATGCGTCATTACTGGGGCCTGCGTGTCCGTGGACAGCATACCAAGACCACAGGCAGGAGAGGAAGAACTGTAGGTGTATCCAAGAAGAAGTAATTTGTTAAATAAAAAACTGTAATTCTCATGACATGTTTTATTTTTTCCTTTTAGTTTTCTAAAATTATGTATAACAAAGTAGGGTTCTTTATAATGTTTAGTATAAAATAGAATTGTTCTGATAATTCTGATCTAAGTGGAGTTTTGATCTAACTAAAATTTAAACATGATTGCATGCATTTTATTCATTCTATGTATTTCACAACTGAACTGCATAGGATTAAGTAAAGAACAGAAAAGCATAGGTAATTAATAAATGTGTAATTGATTGCATGTATTGAAAAAGGTACATAGCCTCTTTGATAAAAAAATTGTAGCTTGTGATGATTTCTTAAATTTAATGGAATAGTACAATAGAATTAGTATATTTGTTTCTAAAGAATTAGAATAAAACAGTTACTCATATTGTGCAATAAGTACCATCATATAAACACCAGCTAAAAGAGCTAATATTTCTTTGATTGATTGAGATAGTTTATTAGAGCCTTCTAATAGCTCAGGGATCACAGACACAGTGGCAATATAAATAAAGCCACCAGCAGTAAATGGCAATATAAGGGATGACACAAGTCCCTCACTGGCACCCCGGAGATATATTGAAAGTACAGTCCCAGAGATGGCTCCAAATGCTGTCAGCAGTTGCAGAAACATAGCTTTCCTTCTTGAGCATCCAGATTGAACAAGTATAGCAAAATCGCCTATTTCATGAGGAATCTCGTGCAGTAAGATTGTCACAGTTGTTATATATCCAATACTTTGTCCAGCAATGAACGAAGCACCAATAGCCAAGCCATCAGTGAAGTTATGAAGAAAGTCAGCTGCTAAGTTTAAGTATCCAGCTATTTTGATATCTTCCTTCTTGTCCTTGTTTTTCTTCTTTGACTTTTCATCAGTTTTCTTGTCAGTTCCGTGGGAGTGTCCATGTCCTCCGCTAAATAGACGAACAGTTTTTTCGACGACTAAAAATAGAATGATTCCACCAAGAACTCCCAGTCCCACTGTCGTATCATGAGGTTGATGCTCGCCTTCATCGTGGGAATGGCTGTGACTGTGGCCACCGCCAGACATAAGCGCGTGTGGAATCAGGTGAAGAAATGCGTCGCCGAGAAGTCCACCAGAAGCGAAAGATAATAAAATCTTGAGTAGAGGTTGTTTCTCGATACTGCCATCAACGGGAATGAAGAATAGTATCAAAAATGGCACTATACTTATAAATAATGTGGAACCAAGTGCACTGATGTACAAGTTATAATCTGGTTCAACGACCTTATCTTTTTTGTATTCTTCGTTTGCATTTTTGGAATATTTGAATGCCGGTTCTTCTCCGTGAGAATGGGAATGGCTGTGGCTATGACCTAGTACAGTCACAAGTGTAACGGCCAAAACTATGGCTATAATTAACTTTTTACAGGTCCAAATCATTTTGGAAATTAAATTATTCAAGTTTTAAATTCCACAACACACCACATCCACATCACAGTTTTTATTTGATAGACAGTAGATATAAATTTAATGTCATTGACACGACTCACACGACAGACACCGTCAGTCACGGCATTTGATTTTTTTACAATAATTTGCCCCATTGGGCAGGCTAAAGCCATACTGCCTCATTTTTTTTAAGATTTGCTGTTGACCGCATATGGCCTCCACGGCATAGAAAGGATATTTTTTTTCTTCTTTTTTGTTGTTTGGCCATGGCACAAGGATACATTTTATTTCTCTCGTTCTATTTCTAAAAATACTATTGGAATGGAAAAGTTATCTCAATTGATTTTTACGATAACTTTTAATTTAATTTGCTCGGGCTGCATCGGGCAGGTTAAAACTATAAAACCATATTGCCTTCGGTTTTTGTCATTCTTGTCTAATATCTATAGTTACAGTCAAAGTCATGGTCAAGACTAGTTAAATCCAGTCATACCTTAGTAAAGTAGTGGCGATTTCACTATAAGCTTCGATGGAGTTTTGGAAGCAACACGAAAAGTCATGTTTCACCGTATTATATAACTTTCCCTCACTCGCGCTTGTAATTTGGCACTTTATGAATAGAAGATCACTATTTTTATGAATAAACACTCGAAATAACTAGTTTTGGAAAAATTACAAGAGGGCGACACGACAGTTTTCGCGTTCCCGCCAAAACTCTTATCGTAGTTGAGTGTCTGTCATGAAGCTATAGTCTATATGTCAGTACTGAATTTAAAAAAAATTGACCCATCGGGCAACCTAAAGCAGTAAAGCTATACTGTTTTGATACGGTTTTCACTTTCGTTTATAGATCAGTTTCTCCGGAAGATTTGTATCCTCCCTACTATCCTATACAAATACAAATACAAATAAAATTAATGGGTCATCAAAATAGTACAGGTAAGTATAGTAACCCTGCCTGCAGCTTTAGCCTTCGCTGTGTTGCTGCAGACAGTGTCTTCCCACTAAGGTTTAAAAAAATAAAAAACATTGAAAACTATCCTACTAATATTATAAATGCGAAAGTTTGTGAGTATGGATGGATGTTTGTTAGTCTTTCACGCAAAACTACTGAACGGATTTGGATGAAATTTGGTTTAGAGGTAGCCGATACCCTGGTGGATTAACACTCAGGCTTATTTTTACCTCGAAAACATATAGCGGGTTACACCGCGGGGCGCAGCTAGTATAAAATATAAACTAATTCGTTATTGTAAGTGTATTTAGCGTAGGTATACCTAGTCTTGCCATAAATATTGTAACAAAGAAAATTTATTTTTTTCTTTTGCAAATAACATGTATTACTTTTACAGTGTGTTAGTTTAATACATAAATATAAAACAATTTAAAATATAAAAAGTTTATTCGAAGTGGTCTCCATTGGCTACAATACAGTCCTTTAAACGTTGAAGCCAGTTATCAATAGAAGTACGCACTCTTTCTATGGGCAAATTCTTCACTGCCAATCGTATGGATTGTTTTAGGGACTCCAAATTATCATGGCGTTTAGAGCAAGCCGTACTCTCTAAAACTGACCATAAATCATAATCCAGCGGATTAAGATCGGAACTAGACGACGGCCAGTCTTTAGCTCTGATGAAGTCCGAAACGTTCGCTTCCAAACAAGACTGCGTGGACCGAGCATTATGACCGGCGCCGAGTCTTGCTGGAAGGACCATACTTGGTTATTGAACATGGTGTTGTTAACTACTTAACTACCTTCTCAAGAATGGTATCTCGATACACTTGTGCCGATGTTTTGATACCTTTTGAGACCTTTTTCACAAAAATATGGCTCAGTCACTCCTTCATAGCCAACACCCCACCAAACCATCACTGAAGTCGGATAATGCCCACGTTGCACTCTGTCGACTAATTGGGAAGCTTCCTTAGAGCTTTGAGCATAAATACGGTCATTTTGTTTGTTAAAATGTTGCTCAATTGTAAAAAATTTCTCATCCGTAAACAAAAATTTTCTGTGACCTCCTTTTGCGTACCGCTTCAGTAGTTGTTTCGATTTTACCACCCTATTCTTTTTTTAATTATCAGTTAAGAAGTGACCAGTGCGTCTCTTATAGGCTGGATGTCCTAAGTCATCTTTTAAAATACGCGACATGGTTCTAGGTGCCATCTTCATATCCCAAAATAAAATCTTTTGCTTTCGGACAGGATTTCTTCGAATTCTACCCCTTACTGCTTTGACCACCTTTTTCGTACGAACACTACGTGGACGGCCAGATCTTTTTCTGTTACAAACAGAGGAGGTCTCATTGTACCTATTAAAAGCCCGGTACACAAACATTTGACTAATACCAAGCGTATGGAGAGTTTTAAAAATTGCATTTGGCTCCATACCTACTTTGCGTAACGCAATCACAGCGATTCGGTTCTCTTTGTCACCCCACTCCATTTTAATATCGCAAAATATTGTACAATTTATTGGCGCCAAAATGAAAAAACACAATGAACAATCATATAAAAATTACAGATTCCAAATTCAAATGTAATATTTTGTTTATTTTTAGTTTTAACAGTATTTATGGCCAGACTAGGTATGTATAGGTATTTGTTTGACAATCAAGTCGCCATAATAAAACGCGGCAACAGGCGAAGCCGGGATTGATCGTTAGTAAAATATAATATGATTTTTTTAAATACTGGAACTGTATACTACCGGAGGTAATGTACAGTTCCAGTATTAAAAAAAATCATATTCTGTACATTACCTCCGGTAGTGTACAGTAATGTTAGTAGTGGAAAACCGGAGTTCCGAGCAGCAGGATTTAGGTATACAAATGTGCCTACTCTTGCGACTATCACCTGCTTTCATGCGAAATTGAAACTTATAACATGGCACGAGCGTTCACATTCAGTTGGGTACCACTGACTCGAAAGCGGTTTTGCTGCAGAATTACAGGAATGTAAGTCACCGATATATAAAAAAAGATAAGTAGATAATTCATAAATTATACCTTTTATATCTATCTACATTACAATTGTTTTTATTTTTGTATTTATAGTTTGCTTTACATAAACTAAACTAAAAAGTGGGTTGGTACCTACTCTGTTCCAAGTCCCAACTCTACAGTACACGTGAAAACTTACGATTTATGAAAATACAGACATTTTAGTTTTTATAACTTTATTGAGTGGATAAACTACTAGCACAGTTAGAACCAGTAGGTCATCTTTATGTTGCCGTCTACGTCTCGCTGCGTCTCTACCACGCTGGTTTGCCGCACCAGTTTACGCATCGAACTGCGTCGACGTAGCGGTAGATCTGGTAGTTCATCTTCTGTCGATTGTGCTTGTGTTAGCTCTAACTGGTCGAGGTTTTCGTATGATTCTGCGGTAGCAGCTTGTCTGTTGTTAAAGAAAATAATAAATTTGTAGGAATGGTAGAGACACGCCGAGCAGAAAAATAGATGCCTGTATGAGACGCGAAAGTACCAGCAAAAGGAGGAAGTAAAATAAATAAAAAATTCTCCTTTCCGTTATCCTGTTATCATGTGTAGCGATGATAGCTCAGTGGTTAGCGCGGTAGGTTCGCATGCCGAAGGGCGTGGGTTCAAACCCCAACAATGAGCTTGAGCTGCCGGCAAAGGAAAACATCGTGAGGAAACCATAGCATGGTTTCCTCAGTACTAGAAAGTACCCTACTACTTTCTAGTACTCGGCTGGCTAGCTACCACCCTCAAGTTGGAAATCTGCCGCCAAGCATCTAACGGTGTCTTCCGGCAGCCTCACTTGAGAGCCAGTTCCGTTCCAGGCTAGGTGTGCTTTACCATCTTCGACCACACCTTCACTTAACATCAGGTGAGCTGTGGTCAAACAACTAGCCTGTCAACCATTAAAAAAAAAAATCCTTCGTGACAACATTATTTTTTCGAGGATAAAAAATAACCTATGAAAGATATTTATTCCGAGTTTTACTCAGATTTTTGAATCCGTTACAGTGTAAAGAATATGAAACAAACTGTATCTATACTATAGCTGTTATACACAAGACAAAATTTTGTATTTACAATAATCGATTGTAGGTAATGAGTAATAGAAATAAGTATACTTTTTTCCACCACAGGACCAGCAATCAGCGTAGGTCCAATCTTTTCCGAAGAGCTCTCCTTCCTCAGCGGTCTGCGGTAGCGAGGAATGTAAGGTCTCGGGCAAGCGCAGCGCACTGATACCTCCAACCACCGACACGGCTCCCATCACCACCAGTGGTAATACTAAGTTGCTTGAACCCTGATGATCATAACACTAAATATAGGTAATTTTGGTCTACTATGTAGGTAAAAGTATGTGAACGTCTTGAAAATGTTCTAAGTTTTCAACAGGTGTCAGTGTTAGATGCGAAAGGAACTACTTCATTTCATTCCTGAAAGCCACTTTATCAAATGTTGGCATCAGCCAGTTATTATCACTTATTATATTAACTATTATTTTTACTATCATCTTTACTGTTTTTGTATGGGTTACATGGATCTCGTATGGCCTAAGTATAACTTATTCTACATAATTATATCTACGTAAGTATATGTAGGAATGTTGGTAGTGTAGATTACAACGTGGTCTGGATTTGTTTCCCGGATAATAAGGGGAAAACTGTAAACCGTGTCATAATCCATGAAATGCTGGAATCTTACAAAACCTGTCAATTGCACATTTAGTGATTTTTGTTGTAGGTATGTCTATAAGTCAAAGCATATCTACTTGTATAATGTATATAGCTAACGTCATGTAAAAGGAACGCTGGAGGAAAATGTTTGCGCATGGGTATATTTGCGCACCAAAGTACTAGGCCTATTGTTTTATTTTTGAACCAGGCTTTCACTCGCGGCTTCGTTTATTGGTTATTGGTAGGCAGTGGCGGCCTTAGGGGGTGGCAAGCAGGGCAACCGCCCGGGGCTTCGCTCTTGCAGGGGCCTCGCGTCCTCGTAGAAAAAAGTCTTTACCATATATGTAGGTACGTGTATCTCGCGCCTCGCACTTAACAAAGCCTCCCTGAACGCACAGTTTCATTATTAGTGCAAGCATGTTACGGCCACTCGAGCACTCGAACTATTTTTTTAGTAAAATGGACTCAAAGAAAAAGGGCCTCACAATTCTGTCGCCCCGGGGCTCGCAACAGCTAAGGCCGCCACTGTTGCTAGGTACATTGAAAAATATATTAGATACATTATATTATCATTTGGTAAATAGAATTTAAAACATGTTTGACCGCCAGCGTTCTTTTCACATGGTGCGACCTGTACAGCATCAATAATAATATAACACACTACAACATTACTTCTTCTATATTATAAAATATTTTTCTATATATTTATCTATCTAGTAGCTGTAGCTAGTAGCACCCGCACTTTTCTTTTTACTTGTTCCGAGGGATTATGTTTTTTTAAATTTCGTCAAGGTTCACTGGCCGGGTAACAAACACCTAAATAAACAGTAACTTTCGCATTTATAGGTAAAATTTGTGTGAAGCATGGTACATCTAAGCTACTTATCTAAAGATTACAACATTACATGAGATTCTTACCAAATAATTGACAAAGGGTATAATAATTAGGCCCAAGCCGCCTATGTACGCCGACGTGCCGATGCCGACTCCCCTCAACTCCGTCGGGTACAATTCTCCAGCATACGGGTAAATTATCAGGAAAGAAGCTGAGATAAAACATTTGGATACTAGATACAGGATTAGAGTTTCCGTCATAGCATCTGGAAAAAGTCATCCAAGCTAAGTAATATAATATATGTAATATATCTTAACCTACCTTTACATCATCAATACTTAAAGCAAACCGTACCTTTGGGTAGCAATATAGTGACGATACAAAGGATTCCACCTATGACCATTGAAATACAAAGAGGCCACCTCCTTCCGATGCGGTCCATGACGAACCAACAAACAATGTAGCTCGGTATCTCCACAGCCGATGATAAGAAGAAACTCATGTATTGATTGTCTCCCATCGCAGGCCCATAATAGCTGAGACCCACGTACACCATTTCTGACGCGCACCAGTTTAATGTGATAAGGCACGTTTTCAATCTCATATTCGGAGTTCGACACAAAGCGAACACGCTCGCTGTTTTAGCCTCAGTGTGACCTGTCTCCTTTTGTTGTAAAACCTGCTTTTGCAGTTTTATGGTATACTCCTCTGGTAACTCTTTACCATTAACCCTTGCTATTGTTTTCAGAATATTGTTCGCTTCCTCGAGTCGATCCATCATTAGTAACCATCGTGGTGATTCCGGTAACACGAACCAGTACAAATAATACAAAAGGAAAGGTGCTGAAGTAGCTAGCCCTAGAGATCTCCAATCTCGTAATAGGTAAGTCACTCCTGAGAGTAGTATAAGGCCGAGTGTGTAGAATACACACGTCATTACTGTTACGAATGACCTGTAGTTTGGTCCAGCAAGTTCGAGAGCTACAAATATAAAGTCACATCAAATAAATATGAGATTGACTTCCATTGCACATGAAATTATGAAAGGTTATTTTCGAAATAAAATGGATAGACTTACAAATTATAAAAGGTATTTGGTAGACAGCCGGAATTGTAAGGCCTACGATAGTTCTGGCCAATATCCATACCCAGTACTCATAGGCGTAGACAGTCATGAAACTTCCCAATAATAAAGTAGTCAGACATATAAAGAAAGATTTTTTACGCCCGATCCTGTCGTTTAAGTAGCCAAAAGTATAAACACCAATAGGTCCTCCAATGTTCAGCGCAACTAATCCAAGAGTAGGGTAAATGTCATAGTCGCAAACCAAATCAAACTGAAACAAGACAGGATATAATTATGAACGATAAATTTGTCTTAATTCCCACTTCAGGTTAAGCATGTTCGACATGTAATATCACACGTAAATCAATATCAGGTGAATTGTAGACCAATGTCAACTCCTATCATCTTCAAGAATATCTATTTCGAATTACTTACGTCAATGACCACCGATGATTGTATTTCAGAAGTATCATATTCATAACCATCTATGCACGGCTCTAGTGGCCAATCCAGGCTGTGGTTATAATTGTTTATATTTATAGAACGTAATTGCTCAGTCCAGTTAACTTTATATCTTAAACATTTTTCAAAGGCACCATCCTAAAAAGAAAGAATGCTTAAAATGAGACTCCAAGATTACCTATTCTAAGAATGTTCTTAGAATAAACGTAGCGTAGTAGGCCATAGACTGAAACTAATGATGAAGGCTATATTAATATTATCCTAGCTAATATTATAAATTCGAAGATAGCTAGCTAATATTTAAATACGGCCCTGTTTGTTATTATTTCAAAAACATACCTACAAAGTAGAAATACTGAAAAAGGACATATGTAGGTTGTATTTACGTAATCATAATCTTTAACAATATTTTTCATCACCAAGCTGTTGAACTCACGAGGAGGTACGCAGGTGCAAGGTGCTGTAATAGGTACATATTAATAAATATTGGGCATTTTCACATAGCGCCTCTAGAGGCGCTATGTGATAATGCCCAATATTTATTTAAAGCCCCAAACTAATCTATTATTTATCTATCTATATGGGAAATAGATAACTGTTAAAATACTTGCATATAATATAGTATATTTTTTTGTAAATACATACCTACATATTTATGATACATACGAAACATCCAATCACATAACAAACATCTACGTCACATAAATGTTTGTCCTGGGTGGGAATCGAATCCACGCCCTACAACTAAGGAAACAGAATAATACCAAATGAACTAACAGGGCACTCAAATAATAAACAAATTTAAAAAAAGTAGTAGGTATGCCGTGTCTGGAAGTTAAAAGCAGAAGATTGGGCCGAATATCGTGTTTTGCGATAGGCATAATATGTCTAACAGAGAACTATATAGGGACGGCCTATTATGTCGATGTAATTTTAAATTTGTTTTTGATGGTATTGAAGGCAACTCGTGACGGTTGCAAGGCGAACCTTGAAAGGTATTGACAATTCTTTCCGTCGCTTCTGGGACAAATTTAGCGCTTGCAGTTCTGGAATTTTGCACCAGTGGTCAGGTACGTCTGTCATGAACAGCTGATTGAAGGCACAGAAGCCGCACGGCAAACACGCCGGCAAACACACGAGCCACAGTAGTAGCTTCTGGTATAAACCAAACTCTCCGATTTTTGGCAGCACTTCGTCCAAGTCAATAGCGTCATTATTAGATTCTTCAGCCTAAAAACAATGTTAAAACCGAATTTTAATAAAAAGTAGAGAATTTTACTCAGTAAGGTCAAAACTACACCACTAGTTTTTAATTACTAGAAGTTTTTTAGTGGGTTATACAGACTAAGATAGACATCGTAAATGTGCAACCTGTGTATTTATTAATTCATAATACCATAGTTATTACTAGTAAAAAATTTCGGAAATTCTGTCTAAAATTATGGACATAGCACTTATTTACTACAAAAGAATACTATCACCGGACCAGCTAGCGGTAGCCAATGGCTGCTTTCATTCAAAAATTGCAAAATCATTTTCTTTCTCTATCGCACTATCGAGACAAAGGTCTCCCGATCCAGTCGCTCTGGCTTGCCACGTGATTTATGAATGAAATTGCGACGGACTAGGTTTAGGTAATGCGTATGGGTAGAATAATAACCAGGAATCATCTTTTTTGTGGATAATTTTTCGATGTCGATCTTTAAATATTTTTTTTCATAATGGGTTTATGGGTTTATAGAAGTAGATAACGCCAATTTTTTTTCTAGTAATTATAAAATAGTGGTGTATAAGTACGCAGATGATCGTGAATTCAAGTAAGTAAGTATTATTTTTAAATCTCTTGCACATTTTTCATTAATTTATTTACAACCGTTTTAAAAAGTATACAATTATAATTATGGTACAGAAAAACCATTTTGGTTTGTATCGGTACAACAACACACTGCGCTAACACAAAATAGTTATAATATTAAATTTTAAAACTACCTACTTCTAACATTATAATAATCCAAAGTGAAGTCACAAAAAACAGTCTTCACTTTGGATCCGTAGGGGTTATCTAGGCGACTACAACAGCTGCGAAACCGGTTCTAACACCGGGGCAGCAGCGCGTATACAGGTGTAAATAAACAGCAAAAAACATAATACTTGCGATATACTACAAGTATGCAAAAAAACTTTGTTTAGGTTGTCATGAAAATATTTTTCATAAAGTTGCTTGTAGTATTAGTTATTTACGCTAATTTTAAGCTTCAGTGCCCAAAGGGTAAAACGGGACCCTATTACTAAGACTCCGTTGCCCGTCTGTCTGTCCATCTGTCACCAGGCTGTATCTCATGAACCGTGATAGTTAGACAGTTGAAATTTTCATAGACGATGTATTTCTATTGCTGTTATAACGACAAATACTAAAAAACAGAAAAAAACAAATATTTCAGGGGGCTCCCATACAATAAACGTGATTTTTTGCCGTTTTTATAGATAATGGCACGGAACCCATCGTGTGCGAGCCCGACTAGCACTTTTTTCGTTTTTTATGTTTGCAGGTATGTTGTTTGAGTTTGAGTGTGAGAATCAGATAAGTATGGGTTCTTCTTCTATAAAAATTATTTATTAACTCTAGGAATATTAAGCATTTTTTGAGATCGCTATATAGTCCTATTCTATATAGTCGCCATATTATTAGTATATGTAATAGGTATGGTGTATGGATTTCGAAAATATTAATTGTTATTTAATAGCGACATAAAACAATTTGTTTTGAACGGGCAATATCTTACAAAATTCAAATAAATCTAAGAATTTTTTTTCACGTTACTTTTAGATATTATATTCAAATTCAAATTATTTATTTATCTTAACAGGTACTACATTACAGATAATATATAAGGTGTTATACCTATCTATCTATATGGAACGGTGTATAAATGTCGTAACTGCATCTACACAAAATTCCACGTCGTTTGAGACGACCGCTACATGTTTGCGAAACTCGTCAATAGACGATAGCTATTCAACGTGGGAATTACAAAACAAAATAAATAAATTACAAGAGGAATTATGGTCAGCTAACCATGAAATTAAAAATCTTAACCTAGTAAATACTACATTATCTAAAAACTTAGAAAAGGCAAATAAAGTAATGGAATTTTATAAAAAGATCGGAAAGTCAGACACACTGTATAACACCTCTGTCACTTATAGAACAAAAATTTAATGGAAGAAAAACTATTAGTACCTATTGTAAATACACTTTTGTGTTTAGGCTATAGATATAAATTAAATAGCTTAACACACTGCCACAATGTACTAAAATTTCCTACGATTAGGTACACAAACAGATGGAGAATGTAATGTTTAAATGAATAATAAACTGACAGTTGTTGACCCAGAATGGAGATCAAATTAATAGACAATTTTTTCGGGCATAACTTTGTTTGGAACATCTAATTATATACGTTGACAATTTCAACAACAATGGTACTTTTAGTGACGTAATATGTATAACTGAGCACATTTAATTTAGAAAAGTTATATGTGTAAAGTGACAAAAATATCTTAATGAATTTTATATTAATATGGACAACGATAAATCTGAACTGGGGAAATGTTTGAAATACGTTCACTAAAATTATTGATGTCAGCACAGTCATAGTTCTAGATGATAGAATACATACAAATGTGAAACAAAAAAAGAGATAATTAACATAACAAAATAATATATATAATTGGTGTATAAGGGTGGTCTTATCGCCTAGATGGATTTCTTCCAGGCAACCTTTGGATGGAAAGAAAAACAAATAGATAGATAGATAAAACTCTTATAGATATTAGATGATCTGGAGCTATATCTTGGCTGCCTGGTTTTCACAAACATCTGTTACCGATTCAAGATAGACTTTTCTATTTGTGTTGCGAGGTTACTGATATTCTCTTCAGTCCGTACAACCATACCATTCTGGAACCATTTATAAGCTGGTCTTAGTTTCTGCTGCGCTTGGCACAGTAAGCTTTTGTTACGTTTAGTTAGGGCGCGATGCACTGTTACTTTCGATTGTACTTTGATTGATTCCATAGACTGCAACTCTCGTTTAATTTCTGTTGTAATATCTCATAAAAAACTAGTTATTTGTGTTGATATTGTACCTCGTCACGTTTACGCTTTACAAAACTTCCTCTTCTTCATCATTTTCGATATCCAGTATGATGAAGGAAGACTTTCTGTTTGGCAAGTCACGTTGGCATTCACTGCAGGTCCAAACGAGAAATTTAGAGTTACGGAACGCAGCTAGTTGTTTCGCTGTTCGATTCGCATGTACCACCTTACCACAGGATCTACATTCTAGTTGAGGCGTATTGTTCGTAAGTCCTTTTCCACAATTGTCACACTTTGGTACAACATGCATTGTATATACATATTTTAGATTTATTAGTGGGTCTCCGCGCGCTCTCCGACTAGGTACCGCGCTACTTAAAATCGACAGCCTCGTGAATGCGGCAACTTTATATAGTAGTTGTGTAAGACAATTCGCGAGGATGCAAAAATTGTTTCTTGTAGTATATTTTTACACAGTTTCACTTCTCAATTTGGCATTTTACTTAAGATTATGGCGAAAATTAATCAAATCACTCGGCACGGCCCACCTTGCACATTGCTTGCAATGAGACTGGAGCATTTTACACCTACGCCGGCGCGGGCGGTATCTAGTCCGAGCGCGCGCGGAGACCCATCAAAAATTTAAGATACTTATTATATTCTACTAGCAGCTCGCTCCGGCTTCGCACGGGAAAACAAAACTCGATTAACAATTTAAATTTATCGATTCAGTAGTTACGGAGCCTATTCAATACAAACAAACAAAAAATTTAATCTTTCCTCTTTATATGATGTAGATGAAAACTGTAATAGTTATGATATTGCAGACTTATTTGTAGCTGTCACTTTGGTCTATAAAACGTCACTTTATTCTATTGTCACTAGTTTTCGGTGCGCATGCTAAGGATTTTTTCAAATTTTTCACAGCTTGGGTTACATTATTCAATTTACCATCCGGATCCCTAAATGTTTTTTAAATAAAATATAGCCTATGTTCATCACGGATAATGTAGCATTCTAATAATGAAAGAATTATTAAGATCGGTCCTGTAGTTTCGGAGCCTATTCAATACAAACAAACAAACAATCCTTTCCTCTTTATAATAGTCTAGATAGATAGATAGATAAATGGAAAAAAATCATTGAAAGAAATCAAAAGTTGCTAGAGGGTAGATTAAGTAGGTAGTTATCTGACGTAATTGCACTTTTACACACGACACGTTTGACAACTCGAATGTTAGTGAAACTTGTTATTAGCTTATCTATGCGTATTTTTTTGAAATGAACTTGCTAGGTCGTAAGATTTTTGGGCACGAATAATTAGTTAGCGAGATACATTTATATTGAATGAAATAAATTACCGCAAGTTTTTGTTGAGATCCATAGCTTGTGACTTGTTTATTGTTAATCGTCATCACCTGTTTTGACCTATTTTGCGCAAGAGAGACACGGAACTAATGAAAGTTGACATTATGTTCAGTGGATGGAGGAAGCCGTAGGAAATATTAATCTAATTAATCGCTCATACCTTCGCCAAGGGCCTCTAGGCTAAAACTACTGTTGAGGTTTTTACATTTTAGTAGATACATTACCTGTTCGAAATCCTGACCTGTTAGTCCATTTGGTAGAATATCTGCTTCAAGAGCTGTAGGGCGTGGGTTCGATTTCTACTAGGACAAACATTTATGTGACGATAAATGTTTGTTCTGTGTCATTTATGTGTATTATAAGTACACATAAATGACACAGAATATTTACAAAACAGTATTTAAGTGTTCTATCAGTTCGGGTTTTCATAGTAAGTATAAGCTATGCTTAGTTTGGGGCTAGACGGAGCAGTTTGAAATGGCCTATGGTATGTGTTTATCCCTATATCTTCTAAATTCCAGGATTTAGGTAGACCTAGTAGACCGTTTGGTAGACCGGATTATTGATATTCAAGTTACCATGGAACATACAAAGATCACACAAAGATTAATTTTACTCTATACGATTAAAGCATGTTCAGCTGCATTTGTTGTGTAAACATATAATTTCCAAAGAACTTTCATTGTAGAATGGGGCTTCGATTTTCCTGGACATTTTCAATCGTTGAACTAAATTCATAGGTTTTTATAAATTCGTGCAATACCTATAGGTTTTATTTATATTAGGTATTTAACTAGTACCTAACCTGTAAATAGTGTTGTGGGTGTGTTATTATTAAGTTAAATTTACAAATTTTAATATTAAAATTTATTGTGCAACTGTTTGGTGTTCCGAAATAAGTAAAATAAAATAATAAATGAAAATGAGGCCGTTGATGTTACTATGAGTGATCTCGTAACAGTTAACAGTGATGAGAAAAATCGGCACAACTCATTATAAAGTCATGAGCAGTTCAAAACATAAACTACCTATAGGTACATATAAAAGATAATAAAATAAACTATATTCAGTTTTGTTAAAATATTTTATTTGTGAAACGTAGATAAAATCGATACAAGTAATTAAAATTCTTAGACATACAACTTATTATTTTACACAATAATGAAACTGTGAAAATTGTCTTAGTAACAATAATAATCATAAATTTATATTCTCATCATTCCAACGAATGTGCGTGTTCAGTAACTTTCGTTGTACTTGCGTGCAGTGGCCAGCAAGTCGTGTGCACACTAATATGTAGGGGAAAAGGTCGGTCACAGTCGAGGTTACGTTTTGGTTAGTACTGGCTTGACACACATACGGCAGTACTCGACAAAACTCTGTTCCTCTCCACATTGTCGGCGTGCATCACCCCTTGCCGAACACCGCCGTCATCTCTCCAACAGTCTCATTCGCACGCTTCCCATGCCAATGGTAATAAATAAGTTTCTACAATTATACGTTTCATATCCTATACAAACGTTTCGATCTTCGAAAGAATTGACTTTTCATATAATATTATTAAAGGTATAAAAAGAAGATTAATTTTTTTTGTATAAAAACTTGGTAACATCTCATATTCATTTAATTTATAGAATAGGAAAATAATGCACATGCGTTTTTACCTATATTGTATAAATATCGCAGTTGGTAAGCAATTTAATCAGGTAACTAATTGGGACGTTGATTTCGTGTCATATATCTAAGTTTAAAAGATCTAATATCATAATTAGGTCCTTAAGTTTCCGAGACATTTAGGCATAGCTCTACCTTAAAAATTGTGCTTCAGTATTACTGAGAGGTCCGGGCTCGTCGCCAACGAAATATTTGACAAACGCAACATAATCTCCAAGAACAAGTAGTTGGACTAAAATTACTCCTATTCTGTAACTCTCTAGTTTGATAGAAGGTAGGTAATGTTTAAGGTACTTACGTAATTAATCCCTAATCAAAAAATGTAAACGCTATTATAATTGTCAAAGTTGGCATATTGATCGTATAAATTCCTATTGTAAGTATTTAATGTTAGAATAGTAAAAAATCCGACCAGTGAGTCGTACAATCGATAACGTACCTACGTTGGTGTTTGCGACCACGATAAATAGTTTAACAACCGTTCAGTTGCTAATTACAAAAAGCTTGAAGCTTCTTGATAAAAGGCATAAACCTACAATATGCAGGTTTAAAATGTCCAATAAAACTCGAGTTTCTCGCGTCCGACGTATCTGAATCCAGTACCCGGACACATTACAAACAGGTTCATTCCACTCGCGCATTAACAAGTCAAAATATACGTAGCTTGACGGGTGGAGCGCATTATAAACAATTTTTCATATACACACATATATACAACGTCAAAAAAAAAAAAACACTAGCAAAACCCAAGTCGTTGGTAAAGAAAATAATAAAAATTTTGGAGGTAACATTGACAAAAAAAACATAAAAAAATGATAGGTAACAATCATTATCGCACATCAAAATTAAGACTATATTTGTTTGAAACATGGCAAGTATTTACAAAGGGACGTCGATAGCGGGAGGCGCGTGGGCGCCGCTCGCCGCCGCTACGTGAGCAGCTTGAAGAACATGATGCCCAGCGAGATGTTGATGAATAGCACTAGAATCACCAGCTGCTGGCGGGAGAACCAGTCCTGAAACAATGCAACGCGTTTCACCACAATTTGTACATCTTGGGGTCGTATTCTCTAACACACTAAACTCTTGCCGTAATCTTGTAGCGTTTTTAACGTTACATATTAATATACGTTTATTTTATTGTTTGAATACAAGCACGTAACATTTGCGCGTTTAATTTGACATTAATATAAATAATGCCGTTTACCAGCACCGCCGCAACACGTCGTCAGCCCATTTGTATCATGTTATGGAACCAGTGTATAATGTATAATTGTATATAGATGCTAAGTCTTTGGGAATTTAACTTCGATAATTAAAAATCTTTCACAGTAGGATATTGTCCGTATCATCATGGGATAGCGTAGCGTGCTACGTTCGTAGCCTATTCGTATGTAGAGTTGCTACGAATACTTGGCTCCTCATTGAAGTTTATTATTATGATGTTGAATCATAAATATAGACATGGTAATATAACAAGTATGATGTTAATAATTATTAACGCAGGTTTTATTTGGCTTTCTCATTTTAATGTTAATTAATTCACACAACACTTGACGTGAGAGTACGGTACTCCAGTAGCCAGTAGTAAGAGACAGATCTTATAAGTATGCATTTATGCAGGAACAATTTTATGATTTAAGGGACTATTTAAAGCTCAAAGATTTTTCTTGAATTAATTTAATTATACATAATGTCGATAAGATTTATCCGTAAACAATATAATTATTAATTTTAAATAAGTAAATAATGTTTGACTTGTAACTAGGGTGTTATTAATAAATTATTTGTATTTGATAAATAATCATATTTATTGATAACGAGTTGTTACAGGTCAGAAAATGTTCAATAATTTTAATACTTATGTACTGGTAGCACAACTAAAATATATTAATTCGTCTTACAAAATAGGGCAATTAACAATATCAGTAAAAAAAGAAAATTACAAAATATACACGTATATTGTATTTGCAATAATGGTATAAAAATGTCAAATTAATAATCACAATACGATAACGATTAACGATATGCGGGTATGAATGTGTATTCACTGTGTTCTAACCATACATTTCCAGGAGGAAATGTATGGTTAGAACACATCGTGAAGTAGCTTATACTTAGTAAGCTAACTAAAAATCTACCGCCAAGTATCCAGTAAATTGTTCGGGCAACCTCACTCGAGTGCCACTTGCCATTCCAGTGTGTTACTTGCCACCAGGTGAGCTATGATCAAACCAGATGTTTGATTATAGCTCATCTGACAAACCATAAAAAAGTGAAGACGTACCTTGACTTGCGGACTGACCAGATAGAGAAGAGGGTTGGCCCTCAGTTTCTCAGTTTCCTCGTGCATGCGGCGCACTTCCTCGCGGCGCGCCGAGCCGAGCATGGAGACTTCCTCGCGCGACATGCCCGCCTCACTGCGCGGCAGGCCCGCCACATCCGGCAACGACTTCTTTCGCTGCAGCGTTTGTGGAGTGCTTAGCATCTGTAGACGAAAATCATACGATCGGTGTAATCTTTGCAAAAAACAATTACTGATTAAGAGGTGTCACTATCGAAATCAGTTATTCTCAAGGATTGCCCCTTTTCTATATATACTACGCGGAAAGTGTCCTTGTACTTATGATTCTGAACAACTTTATTATGGGCATAGCACTAATGTGAGGCGTTTTTTGTCGAGCTAAATCTCACCCAAACTACTATCAGATATCACGATGACATTAAAAGGGCAGCAAGAGTGTCGAGGCAAATCTCACGATATCTCACGGTACCTCACGTGTAATTAATAGACGTTAATAAGGGTTGGGGTTTATCCCACTAATATAATAAATGTGAAAGTTTGGGTTTGGGGATGGATGGATGGATATTTGTTAATCTTTCACGGAAAAACTACTGAACGGATTTGGATGAAATTTGGTATGGAGGAAGCTGACACCCTGGATTAACACATAGGCAACTTTCATCCCAAAAACATGTAGGTAACACCGCAGGGCGCAGCTAATAAGTTATAAACCTGCGTAATTGGATTAAGTAAGATTTTGTAATTGAATAAAATGTTTCCTTATAGGTAGTCCAAAGGAGGTTTGGTGTTTTTGGGATTAAAAAAAAAAAGACTGCGGTAAAATTATGGTGTTTGCCTGTTTGTCCGTAAATTGTATTCCGGCAGGATTGACAGCTGGATTTCATTTTTTATATGGTTCGCTAGTGCATAAAAACTACTTTTTAGACAAATTAACTAGCTATCTTATAACAACTTATATACAGTAGTCATGACATCGCAAGTAAAACATATACAGATATTTCTATACATAAAATTTTAGCAAATAGCTAATAGATTCTTTTTAAGTTTTCGCAACTGTTATTATTAGGTATCTTACCAAGTAATTATTTCAGCTGTTATTGTTCCATTAGAAAGCAACAAACTTTTGGGCGACTACGCAGAAAATTATTGTTGTTTTCCATCGTTATATTTCACTGAGACTAGATTTCGTGGATTTAAAAATTTTCCAGTCCTTGTCTAATAGACTGCAATGGCAAGATATCAATATTTAGTAAGTTACGCCAAAATTGGTTTTATTGTCTATACTCGTCTTTCTTCTTTTAATTTTATTCTTAATTTTTAGGAAACTTAGGATATTTCAGAGTTATAGTACAATTTTTTTTAATAATTCATGATGCCTAATAACGTAGAAATATCTATGTACATCATTTATTATAGCGAATTGTATATTAGCGAATATTGAACAGCGCTAATAAAAAAACAGCGTTTGTCTAGTTCCTAGAGTAAAATAGTTTGTTTACGACATGCAAGAATTACCACTGCTCCACTGACGCAACGCTCACATTATTTGATTACGATAAAAATAACTCACTGTAATAAATGGGAGTAGACAGTTCGAACTAATTGCAAGCCTAATTTGCAAGGGTTAATCAGTACCTAAAACCCTCCGTAAATTTTTCGCTGACTTAATATATCACGCGCGAAAACGAGGCAGGCTGCATTAACCTACCAAACTTTAAGCCATGTTTATATGTAAACATCTATCTTTACTAGTAAAGATCTATCAATAAACTCTCAGTTTATTTGTAAAAACGATGAATCTGTCGATAGACAATCAAATTGTTAAATACTCGTAGAAGATATATTGTTCGATTGATGCTATACTTAAATGATGGCAAACATTCTATATTATTAAAAAATGTAATAAGCTAAACACATAGGACTACATATACCTATATAAACATCGCATAAAGTTAGCTAGGTTAATCTCAAGCCTGTCTTGTTTTCGCGCGTGATAACACTAGTCATAGCTAGTTCTCTATAATACCTAGGTCGTTCTGACGTTAAAAAAACAGCAAGAATTCAAAAAATGTTGGATAGTGAGACCCTCTATGAGACAACCCTACCATTAAGAACGTTGTAGTAGTAGGTACCTTGAAATTTGAGTAACACAACAAAAGCACGCTCACGCTCTTTACTATGGGTCATGGTAAAGTCTATCACCCGAGTGATCTCCTACATATGATACACCAAGTAATTATCTCAGTGTTAGTAAGGTGAGAAGCTTCAATAAAATTGTGCGCGTACGCAAGGTCAAGTTAGGGAAGTGTTTACCTCCACGGGAGGCACATTGATCCAGCTCTCGGACGCGCGTCGCGCGAGTATCGCCGGCGAGCACATTAGATCCTCCTCTTCGTCTTCTTCACCCTGGTACCACATCTTAACGAATTCTATTCACAATATATCTAAACAAACGTCTCTATCTATTTGGTCAAACTTTAAGGTCACAGATCACAAGGCCATCACATTTCGTTTGGTCAATTTTATAAATGAACGTTTTTGAGGTGGATGTGTTTTATAATTAGCGAAAATGTAAATATTGAAAGTTTATTTGATATTGGAATATTTGGAGTTATATTTAGCGAGGAGGTGATACACGGAAAGCAGCGGCGAGTGACTGTCTCAATTTAGAAATAGAACGGGCTGAGCGCTGCGTCAAGACACCGCCGCCCGCCCGCCTTCGCCGCTCGCCGGCTCGCCTACTGATCTGTCACACATACCTACCGATTTGAACCCCGTATGACAAATAAAAAATTAATTCTCACCCATTATAAATGTTGGAAACTTATAGTTTTCGAAAAATAAATTAAAACTTTTTAATCAGAATAATATACGCGTCAGAAACTGTAATAGGTACAATTTAGTTACTTTAAGTATATACAAATTATTTATCAATTTACTATTTCATTGATGATGAAGAAAAACAATTATTATTATAAATGACCTAATCGATCCCATCTCATGAATCCGTCACTGTTTTATGTAAACATTATGAAGAATAATGAAGGACGAAATTATTTAAATACGGTGACGACGTATTGCGTGTTACGCATATACGAATAGATAAATATGTTATTATACAGGGATAAGCTTGAGTTGTGCTTATCATTATGAACAACTAAAAGTACAACTCTGAAATCGCGAAAAAAATCAGTAGTTCCATTTTAATCACTCGTTTGTTATGATGAGTTCAAAAACTCTCTTCCTACTCTTCTTCTTTCCTTCCTAACCTTGTATATTCGTGCGTACGTACATTTTAGAATTTCGCAAATCCCGTCAATAGATCGTAACATTACATCTTTTGAGCCCTAGGCCATACATATATTCCGACGCATTAATCACGTTTTGTTCCTGCATTCGAGCGGCGTCGGCAGTCAAATGTGTCAGATAGGGACTCATTTTGCAATGCAAAATTATAGCGGTTACGCTAGTTCGCGGATGAGCAACTTCGATTTTTAAAGTTATCTCGAAAAATAACCATTATGAGTCAGATTTATTTTTTACTAAGAAAATCTTATCTATTAGGTACTATGACATTCGCAGGTTTTTATAGTGGAATCTCATAAGTCTCGAAGAGTTTTGGCGGGAATGCGGAAAAGTCATGTTGCCGCATTATATTATTTTCTGAAGCGTATGTTTTCGAGTGTTTATGTACCTATAATAATAGTGGTGTTTTATTCATATAGTGCCGAATTATAAGCGCGTCGGAAATTGATATAATGTGATGACACATGACTTTTCGTGTTGCTGTCAAAACACCTTTGAAGCTAAAGTTAAGGAAAGTCACAGTATTTCCTAGTGCATGACCACACTTGATCTTAAATTATTTTGTATGACTTAAATTAAAAAATCAATAATCATAAAATACTTAAAATATATCGAAGTACTTGATACTGGCAAATACACAAAGTGCGACGTTAAAAAGAAAGAATAAGAAGTCTTGATAAATTTATAAAATTTTCAGTATCGTATTTAGTTTATTTTCAATCGTCGGTTATTATTCATCTTAAACTACTTTTACGAAGTCCTTCAATATAATATGATTAATTTAAAATTTGTAACCAATGACGTTTTTAGTAGGATTTTCACTAATTGTTTATTTATTGACTAAAAATACTACAAAAATTATCAAACACAGCAGCAATAAAAATTTAGAATGAATGCTTTAGATAAATTAAACAATGTTGTTTCTGAGAACCTGCTAAACAACCTTGCAAGTTAAGAACTCGGCTCATGGTGATCATTTATTTAATTCTACTATGCACATGCCACAATATGTATTTAATGGGTTTTTATAATAAAGAATAATTTGAACAGTTTTACTTGCAATTGTGCATTTACAGTAATGCTTATTTTATTAGTAGTAGTTCATGTAATATAATTATAATTAATTAATTATCTCGAATAACTTTTTTTATAAACGAGGTTTGTTGTAGATCACATTCACACACTTAACAGTGGGTATGGAACATGGAAAAGTATGATTAAGAACGTGTTTATTTAGGAATATAACTTTAATCACTATTACTAGTAAACTTTGCATCTGATAACCAACTATTTAAAGAGGATTTATTAGTTAATTTTGAAATTACAGACAAAAAATTATAATTTGTTTTTAAATGAAAAATAAAATTTAGTAAAACCTTAAAAAACTTGTCTGTTTATTTCGATTAACGTTATACTTCACCATGTCTCACGTTGATAGGTATCATAATTTCTGAGGAAATCTACTTAACGGACGAACAAACAGATACGTAAAATATATTAGCCCGTACACTTGATCTCCAGTAGTTTTTTGAGAAAGTATTCATTAGTATATTGAGTGATATCTTACCTTACGACCCCCGCCGCCGCCGCCACCGCCGCCGCTGGGCTTTGGCGCCGGTGGTGGCGTGGGGTTTGGTGCCACGTAAAGGCTCTCCGTCCGCTTCGGCTGGTAAGGTGATGGCGATATATCTTGTCCGAGGTTGCGCTTGCGGAGCAATGATTCTTCGAACGGTTGAGGTTCTCGTGAACTTGCACGAGTAACAGAGCCGCGGCCCGACGTCAAGTGGCCGTTGCCCGCGGGAGTGGCCGCTCTGGAAGGAGGCCGCGACGACATTGCCGGCTGCGGCGCTACAGACCCAGCGCGAGATCCGGCATTAGGAACAGCCGCCTCCACGGACGGCTGCCGTGACCGTCGCCCGTAGCGATCAACACTTGAGTCTCTACTGGGAGGTCTTTTGTAGTGGTCAAAATAATCTATCGATGGTCGCTGCCCCGGCGCTCTCATATCGCGAGAACCATTGACGACATCTTGTTCGGTCTGAGTAGGTTGTCGGAATCCTTGGTTATCTGCGGTTTGTTGCCGATACATTTGTTGATCTGGGACCTGTCGGTACCCTTGGTCGATCGATTGGCGATATCCTTGCGGCTCCATATTTGACCGATAACCTTGAGGATCTACTGGCAGAGGTTGTCTGTCTAGTGTACTTTCCGAAGCCACAGTTCCGACGCGGTATTCATTTCGACCGTAAGCAGACGTGTCACCGTCTACGTACGTGTTAGGTTGGGGATTATGATTCGGTTGGCCTAGCACACTTTGTCGTCTAACTGGACCTTGTGAAATATTACGATCCTGTTGTGCAGGAAAACGATTTTGATTTAAGCCAGGTCGCATTGCTGATGATAGACGTCGTCCCTGATTCGTGAGCTGTTGTCCGCTTTGTTCCATGTTCTGTTGATAAGGTAATGCGTCTTGTCTAGTCAATCTATACGCGGAATTTGGCGGTTGCGCTCCGCTAGGAACTGAAGAGCCATACGCACCCAATTGGTCATTTTGAGAGTAAGGTTTTTGATAATCTAGAACGTTAGCTTGTATATTCTGTGATGCCCATGGCTCTTGACTTGACACGTTATAGTTTTCATACGGAGGTCCTAATGTTCTGTTATCTGTGTTGTAGCCAGCGTTATTTGTGAGTCTCGGATCTGTGGGTGGCATCGTTCTAGGATATTGCGTCGAGGGTCTCCTGGAAGGCATCGCGTTAGGGATTTGACTAGTTTGTGGAAGCTGCGAATGTATCGGAGGGATATGATTTGGAATGCTCTTTCCGTCAAGGATCTTCTCAGATTCTTGTGGCGTGGGTGGTGCAACTTGTGCATCGGAAGCTTGTTTTTGTCTATATTTTTCTCTTAATCCTATTCGGTCAAAGCCAGGATGCTTAAAATCTGGGGCGAACTGCTTTGCAGTGGCTTGCGCTATATCACAGTCTTCTTTTGCTTGGTCCGCCGCTTCATCAGCTTGTTCAGCTTTACCGCGAGCTGTGGCGGTTCTGTAACCAAGTAAATAATCATAAGCATGTTGAATGAACTGAATGACTATGTATATACAAAGTTGAGAGATATCTTTACGGTTGTGTAACGTAACAAGATATGTAAAATCAATGAGTAATAGCTAACCTGGAGATGGCAATGTCGGCCTTTTGCAACGCTATTTTGGACGCTCGCTGAGCCGCGTTTACCGCTGAATCAACGCGTTCTCGGAATTTTGCGGAGCGCATGAGAAACAGTCGCTTTTGGCTGGTGATGAGCACATTGTTTTTATATTTGCCCTCTTCCCTAGTGCCGTCACGGAAAGTAGTCACACCGTATCCGTATTTCTTATTCATGTACCATTCGCCTTCATATCTGAGGCCGTCGCTACGCTCGCTAACCCCAAAACCTGTGCGTTTGTCGTTCTTCCATTCACCCATGTATGTTTCTGTGACACTGGCATCCAAGTGTTCATCCTGTAGCAAACATATTATTTTATTAATGTAGGTTGAAGGCATTATGTTTAATTAGATAGTTATTTATAAATTTTGTACTGTTTTCGATGCAATATGAACTTATACATAAAATTGTGCACGTCTTGCCGGAATGCTTTCTATGTATCTTGTACGGCAGTGTATGTATTGTATTGTACAACTATTCGTGATTTTTGTAAATTGATCCAAATTGATCCAATTACCTCTACATTTAAGCTTCATAGGCGTAGTGCATAACCGCGCTATGTTTTGAATTATTGAGGTTATGAACCACCACAAAATAGGTGCGAGTACAGACAGTATGGTGGCACGGAATTGTTATATTCATGCGTGATGCTAGTCACCAGACGTTTTGCTTATAACATCATTCATTTGTATGTATGTACACTGTTTGATTATGGCATGCCATTAATTACATTTAGGTAGGACGTTAGGCAAGATGACAATAAATTAAAAAGAGTACCTACCTATTAAATAAGTACAAAAACCATAACTAGAAAAATGTCAGACATAAAATATCTGTATTTTTTAGCTATAAAAAAAGTACTTAAGCATAGTATCTATCAGTGAAGATATTTACATAACTTAGTATGTTAGTTATTGGACTGCGACTAAAATATGCATTATAATAGCTTATCGGTTAGGTAAATTAGTAAACATTGTTCGAAGTCCTGTGGTATTTACCGCCATCCATTGTTAATTTGCATCGATGAGTTATTTTTTTTAATGCGTCCAATTTTTAGATATGTTAATATAAGTGGCTCAGTATTTGTCTTCATGGTTTTTATCCCTGAGATAAATACATAAATTGAAACTGTGTTGTGTTTTAAATTAGATTTAAATTAAGAAAATGTTGATGATTGGAATCTCTTTATGTTTTTGTTATATAACTTTGCGATTTCAATGCTTAAACACCTAAAGGAGTTGGTTTGCCCGTTTCCACTACTGTATCTTGTACTCGTATTTATAACTTCATGAGTCAATTGGCACGTTCATATACACGTATCAACTCCCAGTGACAACGCGACAATGACACGATAATACGAACTTTTACAATATGTGATAAGGTTAGACGTAATTTCTGTTTTCGCCAGACGAGTCACAGCGCCTGGTACACCCGCCAAATATTAGTTCGCGGCCCGGGGGTGGAGGGCCCACAGGACGACCAGAGTTTCACATCGGAAGCGTCTAAATTCGTGCAACGAGTAAGCGAGTTTCTAGGGAGAGACTAATTAGTAGGAGCCGGACTCCATCGCGGGTGTGGATCGGATGGTATGCAATATCGAAGCTCAGATGAATCTCGGCTAATAGGTATTTTCTCGAGAGCAACAAACATTGTTTGTGAACCGATAGAAATTCGGAAATGTGGTAATGGCGATGGAGTCGCGGCTCGAATGTTTCGAGTAAATTGGGATCCCACCTCGACAACGAAACTTGTGTTTGAGTTTGTGTGCAGAGAAGCGTGGGTCATTGCCGAGTGGGAGCTCTCTACGGAGGAGACCCACGAGGACGCGGAGCCCCCCGAGCCCCCGGACCGGACCGAGCCCGAGCCGTGCTTGTCCAAGTCGCCCGCGCTGCGCTGTCTGCGAAAGTTCTGAAATCACGTTATGCGACTTTTAGAAAACTATTTTTGTTGCTGCATTTTTGTTTAAAAAAAAGGTAGATCGGAATCTGATATTTTACTAGTAGTTTATTATTGTTATTGGCTAATTAATCTCTAAACTGTTACAAAATTTTATAAAAATTTATAAAACAGCTATGGTTCTATTTTTATTACAGCATAAATTGAAATTGAGAATTTTTGGATTATGTTGAATGTATCTAACTTTTCATTGGCTACCGTTACCGTCCTATGTGAATGCATCTAGAAAGATATTGTGTGTTTACTGTTTAGGTAGGCACTTCTTTAAAAAAATGCACTTTATTTTAAAATGTTTCATTTCCAAATGCAACAGACACGCCTGTTACATATAAATTATTCACGTTTAGATGCATAATAATAATAACATAATCTTTCTAAAACTCTCAAGTTTTACGAAATATTAAAATCATCGATATTTTGGACATTAAACATTCTCCTAATAGTCGATTAACCACTGTACATGTCGTGTAATACTATTTTGTGTAAGCACACGAAGATGTATTGATACATGAGATTTGATCCAGAGAATTGCAGATCGCGTTGATAGCGGCTCTAGGAGGCAAGAATCAAAAACGATATCTGTCGGTCAAGAAATGTACTCACTGAGAAGAGTCCTTTCTTCGTTTTCTCGACAAGCGAGCCTCTGCGGCCCGCGGCGACGTCAGAGCGCACGGTGAGGACGAAGCCACCGCGCGCGTCGTCCATGCGTGTGGTACGGCGCTCCGACGGGTCGGCGGCGCCGCCCGCCTCCGTGAGCGAGGACAGCGAGCCGCGGTGGTGGCCGCGCGCGCCGCCGCGGTAGTGCGACGCCAGCCCGAACGGTGCGGACGTCCGCACGCCGTACCCGTGCCGCAATCCTCGCATCCATTGCCCTTGGTATGTTCCTGGAAAAGATACAAGATCTCGCTAATTACTCTAGATCTATAGCACTACCTATTCCCCACAGATTCATTTAAGATAACAATAACAAACCTACAGGAATCATTAGTTTTTCAGGATGAAAATGTAATCTATGTCACCGTCGGAATATACATATATCGCCAAAATATTGTCAATACGTTGTTTCGAGATTGTGGATGATGAAGATGATGACATTGTTTTTTTTTAATTTGAAAGAAGGTCACAAACTATATAACAAAATAAATTTTGATTTTAGCAAAGATCTGATTCGTAGTAATTGCAAAAACAACCTCTACAACCAAGGAAAAATTGTGAGAAAATCACGATGTATATAGTTACAAAAGTTAATAGAGCACAGAATATATAATAGCTCAGAATAAGAGAATGATAGAATATACCTAATATGGCTCGATCGCCATTTGAGGGTATTATTATGCCCTATAGGTCGAGTATTAAAGGTTGATGCGGTATTAAATTTCTACGTGGGAGACTACGTAGAAACAGGTAGGAGTAGGTAAAATGTAACAAATTGAGCGTGATAATAACTCTGACGGCAGACGCGAGCAAGGGTGATGAGAATGAACTCGCTCATACATAATTGAATAGATTATCTACCTAACTTAATAATAACAAGATTTTAAGGAAAGGCCGGCGTAGCGTTCTTCCTATGTTGTAAGTATTTGTAGGAAAATAATTAATTTACTTTTGCATTTTGCTTAAATTGTTCACAGTATAAAAAACCTCAATGAAACGAAGAAAAACAATAATGGCATAGTTTTTTTACAGCGTGTAGTACATAGGCACGAACAGCTTAGGGAACGGAAGCCATCATCATGATTTTTGATTGATTAATATTTTCATAGGCCGCATCATGTAACGTGTTTCCCGATCGTGTT
Organism: Biston betularia; assembly: GCA_905404145.2. Classification (NCBI taxonomy): domain Eukaryota; kingdom Metazoa; phylum Arthropoda; class Insecta; order Lepidoptera; family Geometridae; genus Biston; species Biston betularia. The sequence continues at coordinate 6,448,947 of FR989863.1, forward strand.
GTACTTAAGGGTACCCACGTAAATAAATCTATCTAAGTCAACTTTCAAATCCATCTAAGTCAACTTTCAGAACATTAGTTTACTGAATAAAAAAAAGTGTCCCCATACAAAGTGATCAGAAACGCATTTTTTTTCGCATACGCATTTATTTACTTTTTTTATATGTAGTGCTGTGAAAGCAGATCTGATGTATTACATCGATGAACCGCCTTGCAGATTTAATTAAAAAATCATAAGTAAACAGAGTAGTTTATATGTAATCATCGTCAATACTCTACACCACAGTGAACAGATATATATTATTATTAGTAAATAATCTACATTGAAATGCATAACACTAAAACCTCAGCGAAAAGGGTATGGCAACCTTGAAAAGTTGGCTTTCTCTTGCCCTGGCAATACCGAAGGCAAGAGAAAACGAGGCCGCTCGCCAAGACGATGGACTGATGATGTGAAAGTGAATTCTATCAGGTGGTAAGAGCTAATTCGGAACGGAGTCGATGGAGGCAGATTGTCCGTTTAAGGGGTTCCAGTGACCACGATCCTCAGAAATGAGGGACAGATTGAGAAAATCATTGTGCTGGCAATTTATGAACATGGATGTCTTTAGCTCTCAGGTTAGGCAAGAGTAAGTATTTAAATACGTCATTCATATGTCTGATAAAGGAAAATAGCAGGAGATTGACAAACGTCGCGACGTCGTTGAGTTCACTACTCGGTTCCCTCCAATGAACCATAGTATCGTTGCCGGATGTAGGCGAGAGAGAAAGTCGTACCTAACCGTGAAACTGCCCAGTGTGAGATGTCAATGACAAGTTGAGTCACTTTGCCGTCTCGAGGCAATAAGACTGGGATGGCCAACGGCAAGTTAGTTTTGTTTAGACTACCACCGACTCGAATAATCCCGACTACGTCCAATGATGGATGCAGTTGCACATTGTTGTCATATATCAAGGAAGCTCTCAGCAACCTCATTTTTGTGTATTTTGTACTATAACAATATAATTAATGGTACTTATAGTGAAAATATTGTTTAGTTTGTTTTACTTAGTTGAAGTTAATTTTAAGACGTTTTTTGAAGTGAAAACTTCTTTAGGCGTACTGTGCACTTTATTTTGTAGGCTATGTAATGTTCGTTTAAGTAAAAAGTCGTCTCTAATAGACTAAGGGAGCGAGAGAGCTATAGTCAACGCGTCACTGCTATACTCGCTCGGTGACCGTTACATGAGAGAGTTTACACTTATGTCGTGTCGTCTTATTAAACAAATACCATTTTTTTTATAAAACTTTACATACCTGTAACATTTATAGTTATTTATAGCTAAAAATGCTTCTGATTCTACCACTAAGTCACAGTTTCTAAGTCTTTGAATATTAAGTTCGATAAAAGGTTTAATCTAAATGCATGGTAAAATATAAATAATGATAACTTATTGACTTTTAACACAAAGGGATCGCCGAAAGCTGAGTACCTAGTTAAACTTAAAGTCAATATTATCGCGCAAACTTATTTACGCATCGAATTTCTCTTATCGAATTTGCGATTGTTATTTATTGAAGAAATTACAACCAGTCGTAGGTACTTATTACCTAATTCCAACAGCGTTCTCAGTTTACCTATTGAATATTATTTTACCGCAAGGAATAACTAACTAGGAATAACTATTTTACTTGCGTAACAAACATTGAGAATATTATTTCATTGAAACAAGGTAATAAAAGACACGTTGAGATGAATTGTAATACTGTTTACCGCGCAGTCTGATATCAAATGGTTTCACAATAAAAAAAACAATGAAATGTATATATATATAAATATAAATATATATATATTATATTAAAGCAGCAAAAAAATATTGCATTAATCTTGTTAATGTTTCTGAGGGGAACACTATTCTTGAAACAGGATAACGACAACATTTCTCGATAAAAAGTTAAAATGACACAAAATTACGTTTTCTGCGTAAATATCTTATAGAAGACAATGACATATTTATTAAACTATAGAAGGTTACACAAAATACTTTATTTATTGTTACTTTTTTAAAATGATGTAAGAGTTTCAATGTACGAATGTATGAATCACAGCGTCAGCGTGTAACTGCTCTATATTTTTGCTCCGCTACACGCGACAATGTTTATTGCTGGATAAATTTGGTAATCAACTGAGTTGCGTTCCGGTTTGAAGGGTACTATATGTAGCGAAATTACAGGGCTGTTGAGTAACCATTCAAAGTAATAAGCGTTAAAACAGCAATGCCCTGAACTTTGTTTTGCTACTCAAAGTTCTGTGTATCGCTGTAATGATCATGGGGGCATGCGTTATCTCTTATCACCAAGAGAGCGTTTCGTTCGTCTCATTACTTTTACATTTAAAAAAATACCAAAATACACTCAAAAGTCAATGATTACTGTCCGAATTCAAGTCTATATTATCTGTTATTTGATTAGTAATGGTATCAATATTCATCACGTGATGAGCGTTGTGAAAAAACTTGATGCGCTGTGTCGCAAATAGCAATCCTATTATAACAATGCATTTTTATAATGAGATCGGTAGTGTAAAACGAGTGTTCGAGTGGATTGTGCGGCGGCGCGGCGTGCGTCGCGGCGTGCGGCAGGCGTGCCGTGCTATATTTAACCAGCGAGGGCCGCCGCTGCCGGCGCAGCCACGGCTCACAGGGCCGGTTCCAACCATTCACCTACTGAACTACCAAAACCGCCTCGCACCCGTCACCAGCGGCGGCGTTCCACTGCTTCCGGAACTACATTATCATCATCGTTCCATTCATAAAATCTTCCATGTGTCATATTTTTTTTAGTTTACACGTTCGATACATTCACTCAAATTATAAAGAAAAGTAGAGATAAGAAATGTGTCGGGATGACATAGATACAAAAATACAGAAAAATCATAATAAGATAATGTTGACGTTTGATACGCACATTAGAGGTATTATTGATTGGTACATCGGCTGTACGTATATTTCTACCAACCGCTACAGTAGGTAAGGAATCTAAAATTGAACCATAGGTTAAACGCTACATGCGTAATTGTAATAATAATTTATCAGCCAAAAGAACCTATTAAAAATTGCATTATTTGAAAATAAATAATTACAGTCAAAGTTAAATTTTTTTTTCTGTGAATCCTCTCTATCCTAAAATTACCCGCAAGATACTGCTTTTAGCAATAAGGCCACCATCAATGTCATAATCATATTGTTTATTTCTTTGAGTTTAATTAACTTTTGGGCTATCGGGTAGCAAACGAATGCTCAAAATATATTTGCTAATCTTCTTCGTCGAGTTGATGTTTCAATTTTTTTATTTTATTTTTTTATTAGATGGTATTCTCCCAGTATTTAGCCACTGCAACACCGCGGGAAATGGCTTCTTGGAGGTCTTCCATCGTGGTGCACAGCGAGTGCAGGCAAGGAGGTATTATTAATTTACTAATTTAAAAACAGAAATGCCGTTTTTATACGCTATATAGGGTACCGATGAGACTGTAGCTGAAGTTAGATCCGATATAAATTCCGATTGCAGTTTCCTTTCTAGAAATATATTTATGACAAGTCCCTGAATACATCATTACAATTTTGTGAATGACTAATCTTTATTGGGATTATGAGTCAACAGATCAGTGTCGAGAAATGTGTGACGTAGTTTCACGGTCCTACGAGTACATGCCCGACGACGATGTTCTACGTAGAGGAGCTGCAAACATAATGGTTTCCAATCTATTTCAAGGTTGAATTAATTAAATTGATTCAGATTGTCATTTGGCACAGTATAAAATAAACAATGTGGAAATTTTACATTGACAATTTATTGTAATATTTTACCAGCGAAAATTGTACAACCTAGTATACTTAATTATTCTAGATATTGTCTTTGAGTTCACATGAGCAAGATACTAAATATCGCGTGACTGTTTTGTTTCTAATTATTATTTTCCAACGGCAAACGTTGCGCGAGCAAAGGGGGTTCCTTCCCAACTCACGCTACACTGTATTAATCTAGGTCATTAGGTGAGCTCTGCTACATTTATGCGTATCATTGGAATGCATCCGAGCCTTGCCAATTACGGAATCTATAAAGGAACATTATTTTTACAACCGTAATTTAAAATTTTAAAATCTAAATACCGTTATTTATCAAACTGTCTGCATAAGGTTACACGAACGGTAAGAAGTACAAAAATGAAAATGCCTATCCTGAAATGGTGAAAGATTTGGGAGGCACGCATGGTTGAAGATTTTGACGGAGTATTATATAATAAAGGTTCATTTAAATGTTAAGACATTTTGCAATCGCAAGTTACAATTTAAGTAATAAAAATTGAAATTTAATGTTTATTACATTATAAATATTCCTAGAAATGGTTTACAATATCGTGTTTGCGTCAGTAAGGCGAAACAACCGGTGTATGTTCGTTATCGTATAATTAAAATACAATAACGTATTCTCTTTTAGCGATCGACCGCACGTAAGAATGCCACGGCCGTGTAAACGTATGTATTTTTGTCTGGATTCCAACAGTTCGGCAATGAAAGAAATGAGATAATACTGACCGCCATCTGCGTAAGTTTCCGAGCCGTATCCGTCCTGAAGTCCGTTCGCCCAGGTGCCCTCATACTTGGCGTTGCTGATGACGCTCTGGCGCACGCCATAACGCCCCTTGTAACCCTGGGTCCACTCCCCGCGGTACAGCCACCGGTCGCGCGTTTCCACGCCCAGCCCATGTCTTTTGCCATTCTGCCACTGCCCCTCGAACGAGCTGCCGCTGTAACACATATTCACTCTCATTTAAAATGGTGCCCTAATTCTTGATCTTAAAATATATGAATGCTCTATTTTTCAACAAACCACCAAGTTATGAGGGGTTATATTATGTAAAATATCATAAAATTTAACGTAAGTACTTGTCTCTGTTTAACTGGTTCTTTGTGAGTTTGCCATACTTATAATAGTTTTACGGTTTGATCGATTTTAACTAACTTTGGTATTGAAATAATAGGATTAAATTAATCACGAAGAGAACGAATCAAACGGAATTTCTAACCTGAAACGATAAAGAGAGCTCATCATGCTGGATTGCAATGTTATAGCACTCCTAATACCTACACGACGACAGACGTTTCAACGTTATATATTTAGAGCCTTGTTTAGGCTACAATTGTTAATGGAATTTACCTTTAAATTTTACTGTCTGGTCTACTCTGCTTTTTAGAACAGAACTAGGTATGTAGATACTTATATACATATTTTTTATTCGTGAACTCTTCACAGGTGGGTATATTTTACCATTATATCAACAAAGCAAATACATGTCATGCATGTCTGAAAGTTCTTAGTAAAGTCTGCCAACCCGCACTTGGCCAGTGAGTGTTTTTTTTAAATACTCGACAGGCTAGGTGTACCCGATGTTGAGTGACGGTGTGGTCGAAGATGGTAACAAAAGAATCTTATGAGCTAGTGCCACAAGTTGGATGATCCTAAATTTTCAAATACTTAATCGATCTATGGAAAACTTATCGACAACGATCTCGTAGGTATCTAAAACATCACTATTTTCCGATATTGCCATAGCAATGAAATTCCTTTCAGTTTTTATTAGTTGCGGTAAGATAATGGAGCGGTCTGTTCTGCAGATGGACGCGGATGGAACATGCCCGAGTCCAAGCTCTATTTATAGCGCGTTACACACGCTGCCGCTGAATATTACAAGTAAAACAAACAGCGTTCACTTGTGCCCAAGCTTCTGACCTTGCGCTGGCAAATGAGGTGGCCGCATTACGGGTCATTACACATTTAGTAAGTTCCCATGAGACTAAGATTAAATAAAATATGTCACCTCAGAAATGCACATTTCCATTATTTCATATACAGGAAGACTTTATTGAGAGTGCGCAATGCGCATATTTTGTACACGTTAACCTTATTACAAACAAATAGGCACGTATTTTTTATTTTTATCCACATTAGTACAAAATTATCGAAAATGGACCTGAATTTATCCACCACTCACGCAAAAATCAGAGTCACATGCGAGTATCACAAACACGCGCCTACTATTTAGTAATCTGTGCCTACTTATTTACTAAATAGTTACTACGTAAGTAAAGTGGCAATACTTTCCTAAATTCTGTGGTCAATACACAAAAAAAAAACATGTATTTTTATTAATGAAATATGTTTTATTAAGGAGTCGCGAATTCGAATTTCTGTTTATTATGTAAAAGTAATTAGACGAACGAGACGCTCTCTTGATGATAAGAGATAACGCCTGTTCATGACCATTGCAGCTTGCAGCAATACACAGAGCTTCGAGTAGTAAAACAAAGTCCAGGGCATCGCTGCTTTGGCGCTCATTACTTTGACACTTTCGATGGATAGACTTAACGTCAACAGTCCTGTAATTTCGCTAGCTGCAGTGCCCTTCAAAAGAAACACAGTAATATTTACACACTACTGCATGGCGTCAGAATATCTGGTACTGCGGTGGTACCTAACTAGACGACATACTGCTAAAGAGATCTACCATCATGTAAAAGTATGGGAATATATATTGTGTTCCTTGACAAATTTGAATTCTTTATAGTTTCGTTCTGCGGTCCATCGGTCAAGATTTTAAAGATGGTTTAAAAAAAAAACAAATTACATTCCATTTACAAATTTTAAACCCAAAGACAATCAACTATAACTCGAACTTCTACGACCAATAGGTCAAATAAGATTAACAACTGACGAATCAAGATATTTCTAATAGAATATTCAAGTATACACACAAAAAAAAAGTATACATATAAATTTATTATTAAGTTTCCATAGACAAAAATAATAACGAAAAGGAACAATCCAAATAAAAGTCAATCTCAGAATCGTAGAGAGTACTCCACCACTTCGCAGATCACAAATTAGAGTAACGAGTCCCGTAGCTCCTCGTAGCCTTTACGTAGCCAGGCCGTTCTACACGAGCCGATTCGTAACAAGTTGCTACGCAGAACTAACTCTCAAAAATATACAAAAAACTCGCTTATTAGTAACGGTAAAAATGAAAACTCGCTTATTAGTAACGGTAAAATTGAAAACAAAAACAAATTTTGTTGCCCTGCGCTACAAACGAGTAGTGTCGTAGGACAAGACAGTAGTAAGAAAACCATAATAAAATTATTCGGTACAAACATCCCAATGCAAATATGTTACAACTTTACCTTACAGATCAACGTGGCTGCTGAGCAACAAAACATTTTCAATTAAATATAATTGTAGCTATTGGTATACATGGAAGAAATATGACATTGACAGCCCTGTTGGTTCATTAATAGTATGTCTGCTCCAAGATCTGAAGAGCGTGGGTTCGATTCCCACCCAGAATAAACATTTTGTGAAATAAACAAGTGTTTGTTCTGTATCTGGGTGTTCTGTATTTATTATAAGTATCTTTGAAAAAAAAGTATTTAAGTATTTTATTAGTTACCTGACTTCCATAGTACAAGCTTTGGTTAGTTTGGGGTCACATGGCGCTGTGTGTAATGTCCTACGATATTTATTATTTATGTAAAAACGAATTGTATAGTTTTTTTATAAAAAGGAGAAGAGGAAGTTTAGAATTACAACACAATTGACAAGTAGATTCTTTTTGTTTTGTAAATATCTCTGGAATTATTATTTCTTTTGATAGAATAGGTAGGATAGTTACAGTCAAAGTCCAATCTTGGTCAAGTCCAGTCCTTGCCAGTCAAATTCAGTCATACCTTAGTAAAGTAGCGAAGACTTAAATAAGGTCTTACTTAAGTTTTCGATGGAGCTTTGGAAGCAACACGAAAAGTCATGTTTCACCACATTTTACAGTCATATGGTATATTGCATTTCCACACTCGCGCTTGTAATTCGGCACTTTATGAATATTAGTTTTGGAAAAAAATACAATGGGGCGACCGCGATACGACTCTTTCCGCGTTCCCGACAAAACTCCTAAAATTTAGTAAACAAATTTGGTAGTTTTTTGTTCTCTACAGAATCCTAAAAAATACAAAGTTATTTAAATTAACTTTGCTTCAAAAGTTTCAAAATTCTGAGAACAATTCATAATGAAATAAAGCCATGAAAATGGTTTAACTTGAAATAATTATTATTCATAATAGGTATGCAAGAATAAGTTATAAGTTAAGTACTATGGTATTAATTTTCAGTAATTCAGGTCGAGAATTAAGCTATATTGTAGGCGTAGGAAAATAGCATAATAACACATGCGAAAGTGACTGCCGTGATATATTTGTATATTAGTGGCCTTGTGATGTCGTAGCGGCTGTAAAGATTAGGTTTTTTTTAAATGCTAACACTAAGCTATTCTTTGCATTTCTTTTTTTTCCATGAAGAGTATGGTGTTGCTTAATGTGCATGTGCAATTACTAGTGTTTTTACAGTCAAAGCTAGGAGTTTGAATACAGTTTATATTATGATGTTAAATGACGATGGGGTTAAAGATGGTAAACACGCCTGGAGTGGGTCAAATATTTAAATGTTATATACCTACAAGTCACTGTCGAGCGAAACAGCCGGAAACTCTATGTACTTAGGTATCTGATGGTGATTTGGAAACGATACTTAATGGTACAAAGGTACAATACCTATGACAATATATTAAATGTTGGTACGAAAACTAAGTTAGCACTTGGTTTCATATTTACAAACTTTGGAGATGTGTAATGTGTGAACATTTTAAATTCTTCCGGGAATCATATCAGTCTCGTTCTTTGATACAGTCTACCTCCCTTTATCTTTACACGTCGAAACACTGCTTCTTTCTATGGTGATGCCTTTACTGTACAAACCATCTGATTATGCAATGCTCTGTTTCTCTCCATCAGACAGTCACAGTCCTTGAATATTTTCAAGGTCAGAGTTAAATTGCATTATTTTTCACAATGTTGAGTTATATTGATTTTTATTTGTTTAGTATTTTTTTTTTCTTATTGTTTTCAACTTTATAGACATATATCTATGATGTGTATAGTCTATGAATATTTGTATATAAAAAAATATATTAAGTTTTATTTAAATAAATAAATGTTTCACATACTTATTACAAGTAATATTTTTTATAACTGAATAGTGTAACAACATCTTCCATCTGTTTTTAATTAGTAACGTGTTTTCCATTCTTGGTTGCCTGCAAGAGATCGCTTTTAACGATGAGGCCGCCACTTGTGGCACTAGCTCATAAGATTCTTTTGTTTTCTATGCATTCTTTTTACTTCTGGTGTGCACAATAAGAGTTTCTGTCTATCTATAAAATAATTATTACTTGATGCTTACTGTAAATTGTAATACGAGTCGTGACTCACGATGTTGCAAGTAAGTATAGGTGTGTGATGGAATCCCAGCTAATAAGAGTATATACGCAATACGCAGGTACAAGCGTAAATTATTGATGTTGGTACAAAAGCAGCAACCTAGAGCTTAATTTGTTACTCACTATATAATATTACACAAGTTTTAGCAATGCCGTTTGATAGTTTACTTTTCTTAAAATAAAAAATGACAATTTATATAGTATAGTTTTAACAATCGAACTAATACTATAAATACAAAAGTTTATACATTTGCTTGTTACCTCACTATAACAGCGTAACAGATTTAGACGTAATTTGTTACACAGATAGATTATTATTATTATTAATCCAGGGTTAACAGATGGCTACGTTTTATCTACATACGTTTTATATAAACGCGGATGATACTGCGGGGCGCAGAAAGCATATTTGTGGTACCTACATTGTCCGAATCAGCTTTGTTTTTTATAAACTGCTGGGCGCCGGCCTCTTCTCATTGTGAGAATGGTAAGCCCACAGTCCACCACGCTGGCCAAATTTTTTAAGAACTCTCAGACATATATGTTTCTTCTCGATGTTTTCCTTCACCGTTTGAAGTCAGCGACAAAACGCACATAACTTAGAAAAGATAGAAGTGCCGCGGGGTTCGAACCCAGTCTCCCAACTATGCTGCCGAAAATTCACCTACTATCCCACTAATATTATAAATGTGAAGGTTTAGATGGATGGATGTTTGTTACTCTTTTACGCAAAAACTACTGAACGGATTTGGTTGAAATTTGGTATGGAGGTAGCTGAGACCCTGGACTAACACATAGGCATAGTTTTTATACTGAAAACATGTAGCGGGTAACACCGCGGGGCGTAGCTAGTAATACATAAAATTAAAGAGCGTGGTCCATCCTAGATCGAACCCCGGACTTTATTTTATTAATCAAAGATCAGGGCAGCGCTGCAATGGTCATGATAAGGGGTTATCTCTTATCATTAGGTTTCATTTGTATTATCATTCCGTTACTCAGTAAAAAAAATGCATATGCATTTTTTGCAATTTGCAAAATGCATTAGCGTCAAAAGTTTAAAGAAATAAGTGAATCGCTTAACTTTTTGACAAACAATGCTAAAATCGAAATCTTTAGCTGAAAATTTATCTTGTTACGTGCTAAGACCGTAATACTGTAGAATAAATAGTAGAAACAGTCAACGCAATACATAACAAATATCTAAATTAACTGACGACTTCAATTTGCATACATTGAATTAGAGACAGCATAAAATTGTTATATAGAGCATCGTCGTTCGTTGTTCTTAGTATAGCGGATCCGATGAGATGGCACGATGCCATGAGAGTCAATGGACTACGGGGCAACGAAAGAATTACTTTGGATCTTTCGCCCTGTACTAACTGTGAGCGACCGAGCGTGGCGTGACGCGGTGCCAATGTGAAATAGACAAAAGAAAATTTGAACTGATGGTACTTTTAATACCAATTAGTAGTAAGTAAATGTTAGCATTTTAATTCTGAGATGTTTTAACGTTACTTTTTCTGTATTTGGTTAGGTCACTTTTTTGCCTTTATTTTCTTTTTTTCAATTAAAATGATCTGCATTCTTTTTTAATTTTTTTTTTATTATAGGCTTCACATAAATACCTACATTAATACATGTGTTATGATACTTACAATCTAATATAACTAAATGAGGAAGCACCGCATGCGCATCATTTTACTAAATAATTACTGTATAAACTATCAAATAATGACCAACCAACTATTGGTTGGTAGATCTCCTTAGCAGGAGGTAAGTGCCACCGCAATACTAGATATTCTGCCGCCAAGCAGTTGTGTGAACATTATTGTGTTCCTGTTTGAAGGGTAGCGATGCTACAGGGAGCTACAGCTAGCGAAATTACAGGGCTGTTGAGACTAACCATCGAAAGTCTAAAAGTAATGAGCGCCAAAGCAGCGATGCCATGGACTTTGTTTTACTAATCAAAGTTCTGTGTGTCGTTACAATGGTTATGGACATACGTTATCTCTTACCATCAGCAGAGCGTTTGGATCGTAACATTACTTTTGCATTAAAAAAAGTCATTAGATATATTAGATAGGATTTTTTGTTTTTATTCAAGAAGTTTAAATACTGTCTACATTTAATTTATTCATTAATCATAGGTTCTGTCTACACGAAACTTTGGGAGTTCTAATAATAATTAATTATATTTTTTCCGCCAGAACTTGTAGTGGTGGTTGGACACTATACGAATCAAGTTATTTTTTATTAAATAATTAAAAAAAATTTTAAATAAAAAAATAAAATTAAATCAAAATAATTTATTTATTTATTTAAAAAAAAAATGCGAATGAAATAATGATGAAAAAACAATAATACATCTATTAGGTATGCAGTCACTATCAAAAGCGCCAGCGTGTCTAGTGCGTTAAAAGGTTTTCAATCGATATCTATAGGTACCTACTTTTGATGAAAATGCAGGAGGTCAAATTCTGTACATATATTGAAAAGTTTAATTAGAGGGCACTCTATTATCAATACTGAAGCAAACAAATGTAATTTAATTATTTTTTGTCTGTCTGTATCTTGAAACAGCATCAACTATTGAAACGCCGCAACTATTGAAAGGATTTGAATGAAACTTGCATGATTATTGTACATATACTATTAGGTAGGTTATTAGAAACATTTTATCCCGAAATTCAGGATTTTTTCCTTTGGAAGGGATGAATTTATTTATTTATTTATTTGTTTACTTAGGCAATAATTCGCAATTATTATTTTTTTGCTATAAAGGCGGTACTGAACTGTACAATTTTTAACTTCAATGGCATGGTAGTTTGAAAATGATCAGCACCAACATCTACACCTACAGTATAGACGTCCAAAATAACATGAACCCCGAAATATAAAAAAAACTTTGAGTGCACGGCTCATAATAAATTACTTTGCCAAGCGAATTAATTTAGTGTGCACGTTCTCATTAGTGCAGACTGTGTGTTTAGCCTTATTGTCAAAATCGGGCCACCCCAAAGGCATAAGATAAACATTCAAATAACTCGAAGCAAAAATGTAAAGATAGTTTTAAATAATATTTATTGTATTTTGAGTTTTACAGCATCTAATGTTTTTTACCAAAAATGTTTCTACAAAAACTCTGAAACTGCAGAACTTCTTGAAATTCCATAAATACAGTATGCTTTTCCAATAAATTGGGGTAGAAACTTCTTGCGTTTCCAAACTGAATTCTTTCAATCCACGTAGACTTAGTTTGTTCACAATAACCTGTTTTTATTCAAGTTTCACCTATCTACACTAATTATAAAGAGGAAAGATTTGATTTTTTGTTTGCATTGAATACGCTCCGAAACTACTGGACCGATCTGAATAATTCTTTAATCATTAGAATGCTACATTATCACTGAGTGACATATACCACAAGTCTAAAATTGTTTTTTTTTTTATTGTAAGATAAAATTAGTGCAGCACTAAGTTGGATAACTTTAACTGTTGTTCTTATTCATTTATTTTTTATTTTTGATGCGTTGAATATGCAGAGGCACATATCTCTCTTACATATCTACTTACAATTTTTAAATTACTTTTGTTGTAAATTGTAATTACTGATTAATTGGTAGTTAGGTGATTTTTTTATTTAAAAAGTAATGAGACGAACGAGACGCTCTCCTGATGTTACGAGATAACGCCTGTCCAATACTGTCCATGACCCATCGCAGTGATACCTACACAGAACTTTGAGTAACAAAACAATGTCTAGGGCATCGCTGATTTGGCACTGATTAGTTTTAGACATTGGTTGATTAGTCTCAACAGCTCTGTAACCCTTCAAACTGGAATACAACAATGGTTGGTATTTGTTAGATGTACAAACAACAACTGATATATTTAATTTATTAGTGAAGTACGGACTACAATTAGACAATTAACTTTTCAGTGGCATAGTATGTGGAGTTGGGTGGCGAAATAACGGCAACTAGTTTTGAACAAAACCGGTATACGATAATAAGGCAACAATATACCTACTGGTATTTTCCCATCAGTTGAAAAACAACTCACTTCAAAAACATCTGAAAGATGTTGAAGTGAAAATTTGTTTTTAATGCTGAACTTAGGCTGCTATCAAAAAGAAAAATAAATGGTCCGTTTTAAAATTTTAAGGTACGTAAATTGGTACCTACAGCGCGAAGCGCAGCCTACTGAAAAAATTACAACTGCTAACAGTACTTATACTTTTTTAGTATAGGCTGTGTAGGCACTGTTTGTATGTAGGTATATCTGTATAGGCAGTCGACCTTCGCCACCCTTCGCTTTGTCTACTTGGTAAGGACCCCGGCGCCCTTAAAAGTGATAAGCCAAGTGAAAATGAGTCAAAGGTTTTTGGTTTTTACTTCAGCATTTTCTTTTCAGAAATTATTTATCATTCAATATTACCCACTTATTCATCATCTAATACTACCTTACTTTAGATTTCTGAGGACCTGATTGGACTCCACAAACTATGTGAATGTATTTTGTAATACTTCTTGAGGATCATTAGTTTTTCGTACAAAAAATTCCAAATCGCAGAAAAAATGGTGACGGATGGTATCTAACTGCAGGCCTTGTATTGTTGAAATTATTTCTCGAGCAATGTGAGGTCTTGTACGCTGCTCTCTACAGAGCAGTACGATGCACGCATTTTTCAAGTGTTTTCAATTTTATCAATTAAAAACATTTATAATAAAATAAAATAAAATGTAGCCAATAGGTAATAGCAATAGGTAGGGATGTGGGTATGCTAACGTCCATGACCTTGCCGCTAATTTCTTAGCAGTTTCATACGGATCGGCTTCCACCAAAGTCTTTATTTCGTCTTTTATTACTTTAGTGGTTGATCTTTCTCGTGGTTCATTCTTCAACTCATAGTTTTCGCTATGGAAGTGGAGCCGTATAGCTAATATATTCTTTACAAACACAGCATTGACATTACGCTGTTCAGTTACGTCGAAACTCAAATTTCAAAATTACTTTGATTTTCGCTATAATATATCCATTTCACGTTAAAACCTGAATGTAACAATTGAAAGTCGAACAATTAAATGTTATATTTTTTTAAAGAAAGAATGTTACAGTTTTCGTATGGAAAAAAGTCTTCCACTATGAAGGTTTTATTTTTTCCTAAAGTGGTCAGTATTTTATTTTTTTATAGATTCTTGAAGACAGAATTAGTATTGCAGGAACTTGCTCGGCTAAATGTTACTCTACGTTTCAGTGTATAAGACTGATGATGGACTGTAGTAATAAATTTGCTTGAAACATAGGGAATGCCCGGTTTTAGCAAGTCACAAATAAACCTACATATTCGCTACCATCATCATCATAATAATTTACAGTTCATTCAGACTATTCATTGTACAGGATAAGCCTCCTTCGGCTTTGTTTCGCTTCCACTGAAACGATTTTAATCTTTTGTTCGGATTAACGACACTTAAGTATATTGTTAGCGAACAAACTTATAGAGAGGTAAGTACACATTTGCGCTATTGGTGCCAATAGACTTAATGGATAGTATTTGGTAAGGCATCGGCATAGTACCTACTTGCATTAAATTTTTGTCAGTAGCATTTCTAATTACGTTATTCTGTTTCTCTCCTAGATGTATCACGTCTTAATGGCAACTCTCCAACACTATTCGATGAGCTGCGTTTTATTCTCTATTACTCAGGAACAGAAGCCTACCCTACACATACCTAATACATAATACAAAAAATATTCGTAACGTAATCCAAAGACAATTTATGTGAATGAATTATTAGTAGAAAAAAAGCAAACTGCAAAATATAACGTACATTCTATGTTTTTTGGTTACAAAGAATAGTCTAAACGACATTGCACATCTAAATTGGTCCAGACGTTTTGTCTACAAGACAAATGTAGCTTTTACGATTTGAACACAACTTTTGAAAGTTTATTAATAATTTATTTTAGTGTTCATGTTCATGTGTAAAGAATAGAAATCGATTAAATAAAATACATACCGACTACAATTTAATTAATTATCTAATCCAAAATAAATAAATAAATATCGTAGGATATTACACACAGCGCCATCTGACCCCAAACTAAGCAAAGCTTGTAGGTACCTACTACGGAAGTCAGATAAATAACTGATAGAATACCTAAATACATTTTTTTTGTACATACATAGGTACTTATAATAAATACAGAACACCCAAACACAACAAACATATTTTGTTTATACTACAAAATGTTTTCCTGGGTGGGAATCGAACCCACGCCCTTCAGCTCTTGAAGCAGACATACTACCAATAAACCAACAGGGCTGCCAGGTCCCTAAGAGTGGAGAATAGTTCGCAAAACACAGAAATGCGATGGACCCGCATGGCGATAGCATTGACATAGTAAAGAAGTTTCGTTAGTTAGTAAGTTAAGTTAGAACACACTATGCCCATAGTGTAGGTATTTAGGTTGTGGATTCGATTTTCACCTGGGTCCAATCTAATTCTCTTTTTTATACTCGACAGGCTAGGTGTTTAACCACAGCTCATCTGATGTTGAGTGACGGTGTGGCCGAAGTTGGTAAATACACCTAGCCTACACACCTATAGATGCTTGGCGGCAGATTTTTAACTTGAGGGAGCTAGCCAGCCGAGTACTAGAAAGTACCCTACCACCAAGGTATGGTTTCCTCACGATGTTTTCCTTTACCAGCAGCTTAAGCTAATTGTAGGGGGTGAACCCACAACCTTCAGTGTGCAAACCGACCGCGCTAACCACTGAGCTGTCATCGCTACATAAAATTCCTCAGGCTATACGCACCACAGATCAATTTAAGCACAGATCAATTTCATCGTCAGTCAAAGAAATACCGCGAGGAAGCCAACATACATAATGTTCAGAAAACAAATCTCCGCTAACAACCTCAAACATCAACAATACCTGTGCTCGTATTTTCAAATTTACTTGATAATTAAACTCGATGATTAATAAAATAAATCAATACTCAACACTCAATAAATCTCTTTTACTCGATACCTAATTAAAAGTTTGCTTTCATACAATATCATTAGAGTGACAACGTAGGTACCTACTTGATTTAAACATGTCTTTGCTAAAAGTCTAGACTAAGGTCAATTAGGTGCATGATCGTGAAATACAATCCCTGCACAGGATGAAGGTTTTGATATTCATTACAACAGCAGTATCGTTACGTACATACGAGTATATATCTACTTTTATATATGTACGTATACGATGTAGGTATATAGTATTATACCTAGCCTAGACATGTAGACTACTAACGATACTAACCTATGTATATTATTGTCCGTCTATTGGACTTCATCGATGCCGATTGATGTTTCGAGCAACAGTTTCATTTTGTTCATAACAAACAGACAAAGCTACTTTCACATTTAAACCTAAATTTATACCTAAAAATAATAATAATTATATAAAAATAACTAGTAGCGGCTCACAGTTTCATCGGAATTTTTCGGGGTAAAAAAGTAGCCTACCTTATATCGTACATACAGGGCCGCTTTGGGCCATACCAATGGCCACGGCCCCACAATAATTTGGGGCCTTTTGAAAAGTAAAGAAAGTGTATACATTTTTCTGCTATGATCTTATAGGTAATTAGTAAGGTATTTATAATGGTTACTTAAAACTTTTTTTGGGCTTCATCTACATAAAATAGAAAAAAAAGTGTATCATAAGCGAATATATCGGGCCCTCGTAGGGATGGCGATGGCACGGTCCCCGTGTACCCTTATGCTATAGGCGATATTGAGTACATGTTTTCCTTTCTATTGGACTCCATCTGTGCCAACTGATGTTTCGTTGAGATCGATCAACAATACTACTTCTACTACTTTCTCATTTATAACAATACAACAATTGAACTGCGAGCCGTAAGCTCTCAGTTTCATCGGCATTTTCCGGAATAAAAGTATAAATTGTTACTGCATGAAGAAATAACAAAGATACATACATACATACATACATAATTATGTATATTGTCAGTATAAGTAATTAGCGTGTGTGAGAGTGAATGAAGTCTATGTGATTTATGGAAGTTAAATTTGCGATAAAATGTATAATAGTTATAAGGTTTGGGGCCCAAATTATTCTATACTTACAGTAAACCTGCATGTTGCTGTCTAGTTATATGTACAAAAAATTTTTCGTCTCATCTATATTATAAAGGCGAAAGTTTCAGTGTGTAAGTGTGTTTGTTACTTCTTTACGCTCAACCAGCTTGACTAATTTTGCTGAAATTCGGTATAGAGGTAGCTGACACCCTGGATTAAGACATAGGCTACTTTTTATACCTAAAAAATGTAGCGGGTAACACCGCGGGGCGCAGCTAGTATATTATAAATGCTAAAGCCTGTACCTATGTGTGTTTTTTTTTATATTGTTACCTGCTTGGTTTGAATCTTAACACACTATAATCCATCGCTCTTTATTCGAACATTTTCTTTGGTACCCAGCATTATTGTCTGTAAATCTGCTTAATTATTCCAACTATCAGTAGCTGTATAAGTACTATTGATAGACCTAAATCTATATGTACATTTTTTGAACAAAAGGACTAAAATGGCGATGACATGACTGACAGATACACAATGCGAAGATATAATGGTTGCTCAGTACGTTATAGCCGTTAAACAATGAAATTTTCTACCCGAGTGGGTGTTCCCTGATAGAAACAGTCTGAATGCCTTCAAGTTGCGAGTGAATCGATTTCTTCCAGACGAGCATGCTCCCCCATAGACTGCATCTTCGCTTAACATCAGGCGAGATGGCGGTCAAATGCAAGTCTATCCACAGTAAAAAAAGATGTTATGTCTTGCCGTCAGGAGAGCGCTTCGTTCGTCACATTACTTCTCAACTTAAAAGATGTAGTAGGTAGGTAGGAGTAAAAAAAAAGTCGTAAGACTTAATTTGAGACTCTCCTCGCTTGAAGTTGGTTGACAAGGTCACGACCAACGAATAGTAAAGTTTTGATAGGTGGCAAAGCGAAAGATTAAACACAAAAAATTACTTTAAATTACGTTTTGCAAAGATTAGCAGTTGGGACAGGATATCCAAGAGAAGAAATGAATTGAAAGCTATATTTCTATTTATCTCTATAGTGAGACTGGTAAAAAACATTGTGGCGTTAAGGAACACAAACAATAAGAAAGCTTCAGAGTTAAAAAATAAATAGTTTAGACTTTGTTAAATACCACATCCTCTGGCTATCGTCAGATGCATAATAATACAATGTGATTAAAACATTAAAAATAAGTATTTAGTAGTTTTTAAGAGAATACTAGCTGATATAAACAAATCGTCTAGAACTAATCTAAACTCCGTATAAAATCATATCATGAACTTGTATTAGGTTAATAGGTGCGTCAAATTTGCATTACCAAATATTTGATAGAATATTCCAAATAGTAACCACTTAATATCTACTGGTACTTGATATCACTAATTAGCTCCCAATAAATTATTTGGTTTAGATTTATGGAGAAATATTCGATTTCTTACTCGACAACGTATTTTCAAGTAGGTATTTACTTAATGAATGTTCTACATCTACAATAACATGTTTGCAGACTGCTACAAGTATGACCGAACTCCGAAGGCCAGATCCATAATAACTGATGGTGAATTGCGTTCAATTGGCATTCAATTGTGTATAAAATCCATTTTGATTTCCGCCACAACAGAGTATAGAGTTTTACTGTAAATATCCTTGAGTTCTAGGATGGATTGATAGGTCTGAAGCAATGACAGGTCAAGTGACATCAAGGCTAGAATGTGATACTGTTATCTAGTAAGTACCCGCTGTTATCAGTGCCGTGCCACGGATCGATACGAATATTTTCGCTGAGATTGGGCCATGAGGCACTTTCACCGCCGTTACACGCGTTTTCTAGCGAAACACCGAACTCAATTATTAATAGCAGCCTATTTTTGGAGCGGCTTCGGACGCGGATTTGCGCTCGGGCATGTGCGAGGCCCGGGCGAAGTCACTATCTCACCTGGGCCAGGTGTAGACGCCGGACACCTCGAAGCCGAAGTGCCAGGAGCCCGCGTACGCCCCCTGCGCCTTGGGCCCCGTGCACACCCCATGGCCGTGGGCCTTGCCGTCCTCCCAGCCACCACAATATGTACCACCATCGTCAAAGTCGAAACGGCCACCGTTGAGGCCACGCTGCGGGGGGTTTCCGCTAGCGGCGTGCGCGGCGTCGGCTAGCTCGCTCGGCTGCATCACGCGAAACCGTGGTGCCGCCGAGGGGAGGGCCTCCCGCGCGCACCCTCCACCGAGCTCGCGGTATAAATAAACATCAGCTGGGCATGTCGCGCCGTGGCGCGTCGCCGAGTGAACACCACTGCGATGATGCGCGAGGAGCACTGCGCGCCCGGAGCACGCCGCCCGCCCGCCCCCGCTCCCGCCCGCCTTGCGCACTGCGTACTACTGCCCGCGCAAGCCTGCCGCCCGCCGCCGCCGCCGCCCTCGCCATACCGTCGCCACAACACTATATCGCTTAATCGCTTTGCCCTACCAAAGCCTACTTTTATTGGAGTGCCTACTTAGCTTCACGCCTGATTTATAATGTTTAATTATACCTATCTTAACGATGATGAGTAGAGGAAATCATAGTCGGATTTCAGATCAGAATACGTGAAAAAAAAACGATAAAGGTATTTAGGAATTAGGATAAACCTAACACTCGGTGTAGGAATTTTGAATTAGTATTTAGGGCTTGATAGTTAAGATGAGACTGTTAGAAAAAAAAAAACATAACCAATTTATCAATTAGTATTGCAGTCGGTAAGGCATATATCATGTCATGTAGGTAATTATGTCACCGAACTTTTGTTTAACTTATACGGGATTACTCACGTTTATATAAGCCGGATGCTACGACTATATACGTGCGGTCACAACCGGTAGCCTTTTTTAAGGAGTCAAAGCAGATTGCGACGGTTGGATACTCTGACTACAGTTTCGATCGCATAATAAATAAATCATTTTTGAAGGTAGGTTGTGAAGGAAGGTGCACCCCATATGGTGGCAGTATGCACCTACAAAAGTATGTAGGTAAAACAAAGTTGTGTCAAAAACAACACTATTAATGATTAAACACTACAAAATATGGAAATTAAAATAAAATTAAAAAAAAACCTTACAACCACAGCTTATAACCTAATAGGTGTTATGCTTACTTGAATCTAAAGACTTACCTAGGTACTAAATGTAACGTACCTTTTTTTTTTTTTTTTTTTTTTTTTTTTTTTTTGCGTGGGGGAAATGCACTTACGCATTTCCGCCCGCCGGGCAGACGGGCGGGGTATGTCGGGCTCGACACCAGAGTGGTGCCCCTACCGACTAAAACCCCCACGTGTTCCCTCGGCAGTGACTATGTGGCAGGGTCGCGGGATCGCTCTCGCACTCAACCGCAACCCCGCCCTGCCAGCGTCCTTCCGGACCCGCCTCGGGGAGGGAAAAACCCCTCCCATTCGGCTCCAGCGACGCGCCAGGAACAAGTGGCGCGTCACCTACAAGTGGTGTGGGGGGTCAGACAGCCCGTCGTCTGACGCCCCAGGCCCTCCTATCGGAGACGGAGTACGAGCCAGGTTGGCTCGTCTCCGTGTCCGCGCCCACCGGCGGGGAGGAGTCCAGCTCACTCACCCGCTCCTCGGCCTCATGACCTCTCATCGGCGACCACCTTAGCTAAGATGGTCGGCAAGGAGAGGTCAGCCTCCACAACCGCGGCCAGGGATTGCCGCGGTTCCACCTCTCCCGGGCATGCCACCTAGGCTTCCTCCATGGCCATTGCGGGGCCAGTCGGCTGCGACTTGGCCTTGGCCTCAGTCGCAGCGGTCCCTCTCCTCCGTCTTGACTTAGACGGAGGCTTGGCACAAGCCTTGCCCCCGGAGAGGTGCGCTGCCGGCTTCCCTGCTGCTGCACATAGAGTGCAGTGCGGGGCGGCAGAGCAGTCCCTGGCCTTGTGGCCCTGCTTACCGCAGCGATGACAGTCATCGCTGCGGTCCACCTCTGACTTGCACTGGGCCCGTAAATGACCCGGTGCAAGACATCTAAAGCAGCGGCGCGGCCTGGCATCTAAGAGCCGAACCTGCGCCGCCACCCACCCCACCATCAGGCGGCCTCCGCTGGCCACGATCTTCTTGGCGGCCGCGACAGGGCACCGCACGAAAGCAGACCCCATGCCTGCGGGGCCCCTTCGCACTTCGCCAACCTTGACGCCGTGCTCAGGGCACCCGCCGGCCCTGGCCAAGGCCCCCCTCAGCTCGTTGGAGTCCACGGAGTCATCCAACCCACTCACACGCAAGTCCGCGGTGGTGGTCGGTCTAGACACCCGTATGTCCTCCGAGCCTTGGAAGACTTGCCTTAGCCTCTCGGCCAAGGAGTCCGCCTTCTCGTCCCTCTCCTCGCCAGGAACTTCGAGGACGCGTGCCCCGGTGGCCGCGGCCCGCAGCCTCAAAGGTGGCATTCCAAGAGCCGCAAGATCGATGCGGCTCTTGGCCTCCAGCAACACTTTGGCGTATGTGAGGCCCTTCTCCGCCGCCCCCGGTTGCAGCGTGATGACCACAGCTGCGGTACGGGGAGGGCGGAGTTTTGCCGCCTTTGCCTTCGCGGCCTTCGGAGCTTGAGTCCGCGCTGGAGTCCGCGCTCCTTCGGGCTTCTTTCCCTTCCTCGACCCGCGCCTTACGACCTCCGACCATTTCTCCTGAGCAGGAGGCACAGGTCGAGTCGCAGGCGCAGGCTCCGGGACTGCGGGCTGAGCCGCGGCGGCAGTCTTCTTCTTCGTCCTTGGGGCTGCAGGAGCGACTTGCCGAGCCACTGCCGCCGATGTGCTGGCAGTGGAGGGCGTCACCCGCTCCCTCCGGCGGTCCGCCTCTAGAGGAGGCCTAAGACGCCTTTCCGGGAGAAGTCGCTCCTCCAGTCCCTCAAACCGAGCATTAATCATGGTGCCCACCTGCACCATGATAACTCTCGTCATCTCCTCCAAGGCTGGAGCCGTAGAAGAGGGCACCGAGGGCGGGTTCTCCCGCGCCGCACGTAGTTTCTCCATCTCACGGCGGATCTCCTTGAGTTCCGCCGTGAGCTTCCTGTTGGCCTCCACCAACAGGGCCACCTCCTCGGGCATGGTGCGATCGCGCATCTCCTTGAAGGACTCCTGCACCACGCGTGCGGCGTCCTTCAGGGCAGCCACGAACGTGCCCTTGAGGTTCTTGGACTTCTTGGCCACCATCGTGATGGTGTCCAAGGAGTCCGCGACCAACCTCTCGAGCTCGGCAGCGTCGTGGCTCCCAACCTCCCGCGAGTCCCTCCTCAAGAAGGCGCGCGATCGCTCCGTCCTCTCCTGCAGTCTATCCGCCATCTGTCTCTCGGCCTCGAGCCGTAACTCCTCCTCCCGCGCTCGATTGAGTTCGGCCTTGGCCTTCGCAAGGCCGACGTATTCCCCTGTAGTAGGCGGCCGGCCTCTGCCCCTGCGCACCGCAGTAACCTTAGAGGCTGGACCCTCCAAGGCACCCTCGGCGCCGGAGCAGCTGCCGGACCCTTCTTCCACCTCGTAAGCCCTCTTACGAGGGACTCTATCCGGTGACTCGGACACCGTCATCATGGACATGACTGACGAGTCCGAGTCATCGTCGGAGTCGCAACGCGTCAATAGAACGCGCGCCTCCCTTCTCTTTTCCTTTACAGTGTCCTTTCGCTGTGCATCGATTTCCGTTTTCCTGCCATGGTCGTTCGTAGAGTGATTTTCGCCCCCCCCAGAGTACGCGGGGCTGCACGCCGGAGCGTGGAGGGATTCCTCCTTTCGGAGACCCTCCTGGGTAGTCATATTAAAACCACTTGTATCCATTATAAAGATTTTGCTCAATTTTAAATGGGTAGAGCTCCCCACACAATATAATAAAATAAATAAATATATATATATAGTAGGGGCCTAGCGACCAAACCACCTCGACCTTTGATCATGCCCAGGAATGCCAGCCAGGAGCCATGTCGCAATAGCAACATAGCTCCAGGCTAGCAACCCGAGCACTCCCTTCGGCGACCCCCGAACCTTGGGTATCGCGGCCTTGAAGGTCCGCCATCCTGCGACCCCTAAGGGTCCGCTGCAGCCAAAAAAGCTGCCGTCGGTGTTGCCCGACAGGGGAGCCGAGTTGACAACCCCTGCCGCGCCGCAGGCCTTGAAGGCCTGCCATCCCACGACCCGAAGGTCCGCTCGGTCCATCTCTGGACCCGTCAACCGCGGAGCTCAAAAACTGAGCCCGCTAGCCTCACATCCACTGTGCGCTATGCTGATCATAGCGCACGCGGAGAGGCTCCCCCCCGTCCAGACTTCAGCTACGGCCAACAAGATCTCTCCCCATGGAGAGAAGTTATTGACCGCACCCAGGGTGCACCCGCCCGAACCATTACCATCCCTCCGGATTAGGAATTCGCGAAGGATAGTAATGGACGAGCTTCGAGGAGGTAGTCTGGCACCGCACCCCAAATGTAACGTACCTAATCGTAGTGTCACATCATAGGGCACACAATGTTATGTTTTTTTGTGCGCACTAGATATAAACAAAGCGTGGAATCGCAGTAATATTATAATTTTTGGAGTTTTGCGAACGCGGAACGAGTCGTGTCGCCCCGTTGTATTTTTTTCCAAAACTAGTGTATTGTCGAGTTTTTAACAGTTCATCCAAATATAGTGAAACTCGGAATGCAAATACCTACCTTTTAGGTATCCTAGGTTAACACAGGCTTCTTTTACCGAGAATATATATGGTTCTCATAGGATACCTAACGGGTGAACCGCGGGCATACTTAATCATATTCATACCTAATTACAAGAAAGTTTTTTCTATTATTAATTCTGCAGGCCATTGTTAGTTCTATAACAGTAATATTGTAATTGAAAATGTTTAAAGGAATATCTATTTTTGGACTTTTCGCTGCATTAGATTGGAATTTGGAATTCAGAATGTAGAAAGCATATGCCCTGATTTTACTTGCGCCTATCCCGAAAATATATGCGACTTCCGTATATCTAAAGCTAACTGCGGTAAACTGCAGCGTAGGTTCTGCAGTTTTACCATATCGCATATCGTAGTTATTTTTATAAGCGCTAGGTACTTCAAGCGTGATAATAAGTAATAAGAAACTATCGTATTAATTAGCGTGTCAATTGTCTAATGGTTTGGCAATAAATATAAACACACTTTAGTAAGAATGCTATGTTGTCAACGAATATACTACGTAAGTGTTAAGCATCCATGTGTACTTTTATGCTTATGAAAATTAACTACAGAGTTATGAAATAATATGTTATGTATGAATGATCGAAGATGGCATTATAGAGTTTTATAAGTTTACAAGATCTTCGGTGCGTGGAAACCCCCACAAATGAGAATTAGAAGCAGTCAAATACTTGATATGGAATTAAATTTTAGTTACAGGCAAACCTTAATTTATACTAATCAATATTTAGAAATACTGAGACGGGCAAATATACAAAAAGAGATGCTATAATCCGGACAGGAAAAAAGGAGAAGTTTGAGTTTTGGCGGGAACGCGGAAGGAGTCGTGTCGCCCCGTTGTATTTGTTTCCAAAACTAGTGTTTTATTGAGTGTTCATGCATAAAAATGGTGGTGTTTTATTCATAAAGTGCCGAATTACAAGCGCGAGTGTGGGAAAACGATATAGAGTGGTGAAACATGACTTTTCATGTTGCTTCCAAAACTCCATCAAAGCTTTATAGTAAAGTCACCACTACTTTACTAAAGCATGACCGGACTTGACTGACATGTATTTTAAACTTATTTAATTTATGAAACTTGAAAATATAAAACACTTGACACTAGCAAATGCTTAAAATGCGACGCCAAAACAAAAAAAAATAGGAAAAGTTATGTCACCTCTAGAGTTTTGGCCTAAGATTTTGGCGGGAACAAAGAAAAACTATTCAAATATGAATAATTGCATTATTTTCCAAAATCTTTTATCGAGTATTTTTAATAAAATAGTTGCGTTTTATAAAGTACTGAATAACGTTAAACATGAGTTTACCTGTTGCTTTCAAAACTCTAGCAAAGCTTGTAGCGGAAATATTGGTTACTCTTTGAAAAGTACAAAAAGTGCGAGGCCAAAAATAATAAAGCAAAATTGAATACGCTGATGGCGGCGTTTGCTTGTTCGCAATTTTTTTTGAGTGCAAAACGTTTAGTTGGCAATTGAATTTATCAACACGTTTATATGTGCCTAGTTACGTTACGAAATTCCTCAAAGTATCTATATAAACGACAAATATTGCGTCTCAATAAAAGTGTAAGATTAGTGAAATGTTCAACTTTTGATTAGTGGTCGTGGTGAAGCGTCCCCAGCCATGACGCAGTTTCTTCCGCCGAATTTGCTGGCGTTATTTGCAGCGCGTGATCCTATCCCTTACTTGCCGCCTGCGGCGAAGCTTCCGCACGAGAAGAAACAAAAAGGATACGATGGAGTTGGTGCATTCCTCAACGTCTTTGAGGTTAGTTAAGCACCGCTGGCAGAACCAAAATTCAATGACATTGGTTTTACTTCATTAACATTTTTTCTCCACTTTAGTTCTAACTTGGTAGTGTACCAGTTATCGAAGAGCATTACTAGCCTCCAGCATTTGATTTAGTACTAAACGTGTGATTTAATTTTTATTTCAGTCCGATAATATTGAATGTGCAAAATTGCCTTATCCGACGACGACGACCAAAAGATATAAGCTACATTTACCTAATTATTATGATTTATTTAATTTTCTGTAATTAGTATTAATAGTACCTATTTAATACGAGTGATATTGTTTAGCACCCGTCGGAGACTCCACCACCGACACGTGTGGAGACACGAGAGGAGCGGCTTGAGCGCAAGCGTCGCGAGCGAGCTGAGCAGACCGCCTACAAATTAGAACAAGAGATTGCCCTGTGGGACCCTGCACAGTCAGCGCGTGTCACCACAGATCCATTTAAGACACTATTTGTAGCTAGAGTGGTGAGTAGTAGTGTACCAAAAAAATGCTTGAAAGTCAGAATTGATATTTAAAGCATTGTGATACAGATGAAGTGTTAGGTGTTGTGCTATTGGTTGTTTTTTGTGTCTGGAGACTGCCTAGAATTCCATGAGGCTATCACAATTTCTTATCTCATAGTAGGATTTGATCCGGGAAGCGGAATTCATTGTGCGGAGTCTGGTGGAATGTATCTAATATTTTGTGAATGTAAAATTTTTATATTAATAAATACATTAAAATTTATAAAAGAACCCAAATTCCATTTCATAAACTTATTGGTTTGCCATCAGACAAACACTTTCTACTAATTCATAAGGACTGCACCACTGATTTGACACATTGCTTATATTAAAATCAAAGCTTTCATAAATCTATTTCTTTCCAGAACTATGATACATCTGAATCAAAGCTAAGGAGAGAATTTGAAGGCTATGGAGCTATTAAAAAGGTAGAATACTTATTTAAAGGACAGGTAAAAGGTGTAGTAGGGGCAGTTTTGATTTGCATTCTAAATTCTAATTGTTGATATTTGAAACTTAATAACAGTTGCAGAGGTAACTAGCAGGAACTAAATAAACTAGTTTAAAATAAAAAACTATATAATTACTCTTTGTCATCTACATGTCATCAAATTGCATGAAAATGTTAGAAGTGTTTATGCTCTAAAAACTCACAATCTTACTTATAATTTTTCAGATCTGCATGATATTCAACAAGGAGAATGACAAGCCACGAGGTTACGCCTTCATAGAGTATGAACATGAGCGTGACATGCACTGTGAGTCAGGCACACTCTCAGTCACCCTGCCTACACATACACACAAAAACACACATGTACATGGGGACTGAGTGGAAACTATCTATAGGACTGGACTAACGAGATAGATAGCAAACTGATATGAATACATATTTACAATACAATATTACAATATTGTGTGACATAGTTAACTTTGAGTTATTAATTAATAGCTGTATACACTTGAGTTATAGTCTCATTCAGAAGTGCCCCGGTATATATAAGTTTTAGTCGAATTTGCTTCTGTCTCATAAAGCTCATGACAATTATTAGCACCAAGAAGTTGGCAATATTTATTTTAATAGTTAGTGTTTCATTAGTTATATGATTAGAGAGTCAGGAGAGTTAATGTAATGGTATAGTTAACTTCAAATCCCTTTTTTTTTAGACAATCACATATAGGACCATAGATTTTACTTGAATATATAATAGTAACTACTCAGTCTCCTGTTTCATGATATACAATCTTTAACAAAATGATCACCAGTAACATTTCCGTTAAATAATGCTATATTTTAGTTTTCTCAGTTATGCCTAAAAGAAAATTGAGAAAGCTATGGTTTCAATATCCTTTCTATGTGTTCAGTAATGCCAGTCATTGCGTAAATTATGGCTTGTCATGTGTTACTAAAATATGGCCTTATTTCTATAAATGCTTATGGTGTAATTTAAGTGAGATTTTTGGAGAAATGGTCTTTCTTGTTTAATTTGTTCCCTTTTCTGGTTTAAGGGTATGATTTTATATATTATTGTTTGTTATATTGGAATACATGGGGGTGAAAATGAGTTTAAATTTGCAACTGTGAATATAATTGTGTTACGAGTATTATGTAACTCATAATACTCGTAACACATTATTGACAATATTCAAAAATTCAATTTACAATGTAATTCAAAGCCCAATATTGAGACTGTTTCTCCTAGAAAGTCTATACGAGCGGCGCTCAGTCGCCCGATTAGCATCCTTAGTACACCTGAAACCGCGGCATTACCTCAATACACTTGCTCACCAAAAAAAAATTACAAAACTCTTGCACGGCAACTTTCAGCATCATAATTGATGCATGCATCAATGTGCCCAGTAGGAAATTGCCGAGCAAAAGTCGTTCTCTGTTAATAGAGCCTTTACTGTTTGATTTAACCAATGTTTATCGGGCTTTATTAGAGAAAAGAGACCGCGTTTCATAAGCATAGATTTGTAAATGATTGAATAGCACTTAATAAAAGCCATCAGTTATTCTGACTAAACAACTCCTTACTATTCATAACCAAAATGTGAAGCCCAAATGTATCATTAGTAAAATTAAATAGCATGGCACTATGCCAAGTTAAGGTAGTTGAGCGCATGCCACGGTCGCAGTCGAGAAATATCGTCGAATGTTGTGCATCATTAATAAGGGTTTTTTCTATTTCCACCCAGAACCCGCCGTTATGACCATACCACAAACGACAGCCGTTGGCCACGTATTATATAGGTTTGTATGTGGTAAGACGCCAACATACAAGTAAAACAATAATACGTATTATTGCGTACGGTTCGCGACTTTTGTGTTCTGCTTTATATGGTTAGCTTTTGTGAATTTATGTAAAAAATATATTTAATACTTTAAGTAAAGTCTAAAGTGATCGATGTACATTAAGAAAATTTATATAAACTTTGCCATACAACACTATTTTCGTCCTCTAACACTGAAGTAACAGTGGTAGAAGTTGAGTTACTAATATAAGTGAGATCTCACTTAACTTGCTTAGATGGTTCGTCCTCTGATTGCCAATATGTTAAACCAGAAAACGTAAAACAGTAAATGGGATTAGGTTCTTTAAAAATTACCCATGTTCTTTTTAGATGTTGAATGATGATTTCAAAATTAAATTAACTTTTCATCCAACTCATATTCAGTAATATTTTATTTTGTTATAGAAAACGGCTAACTGTATAATGGTTGGTAGCATTTGTCGCGAACCACAAATACGATTTTGGATGTTACCACTGATTAGAATCAAGCTGAATAGCTTTTGATTAACTTTTTGTGATACACCTTAAAATTTTCATACAATCTCGTTGAAAATAATCTAATGATTTTGAATGAAACTTCGAACAGTTTTGCGTTATCTCAATATAGTTAAACAGAAATTGATTTGGTATTGATAATATTCAGTTGTTTCTTCAATGTCGATTATCGTCGATTACTGATATTTGAAATTTTAAAAAATTAATAAACGTAGTTTGTCTATCCTTTGTGTAAGTCTATGATTATTAATATTCGCGCGAAAATGGAAAACGTAAGTAAAACGCGCACAGGTAAAAAATACGTTTTTTTTTCACTCCGTGTGGTCCGGAAATAAATTAAAAAAGTAAGTAAAAGTTTGACGGTAGGTATAAACGGTGGGTATTTTCATGTTATATACAATTATTATTTTATTATACTGCGCGATTTTCAGTATAGCGCACATAATTTGCTCAGCGTGAGGAACTAACCAACAATACCTATATCAATTTTAAATAATCTATAATTCTATTCTTTTCCCCTTTCAAAATTGGCTCTACGACATATTATTATATAGTATAATACTACCTGTAACATTGCTAATATGAACAAAGAAAGGTATATGTAAACCTCTCGATATGAAAATTCGTGTAAAATGTGTCCTTTATGGGGTGGGGTTTACTTAAAGGTTCGTGCGCATCAATTAGTAAATAAAAAAATGTCGGTCAGTTGATCCGCTGTTCAGTTTCTGTGCATTGTTATATCTTACTACCTAGACAGTATAAGGTGTCCAACTGTTTAATCGCGCAGTATAGGTTCCATTATACAACGTATGGCGTCTCGGCTCTGTCGGTAGGTATTCCGCAGTAGGTATTTTCTATTTACTTCATGTATTTCTCTTTTACAGGTTTTTATATTTTGTTAAAATTTGGGGAAAACATTTAAGTCGTTTTGATCTGTATATAATTATGTTTATACGAACTTGAATGTTTATCTCAAATTTCGAAACAGTTTAGTTTTAAAGTCATGTCTATTGTCTGAGTCTACAAAACGACATTTTAAAATCAATGTAACGTAACCGAATTGATGCCCCTGAAAATAAAACCATAGTTATCATAATATGCTGTTAATTTACTGTCAAAACATTGTCAACTGATCATATTAGTGTAAAATTCCATATTTAATTGTCAATAACAATTAATTGTCCTCACCAAGTTAGCTGATAAATTTCCTCTTCTTCCGTATATATAATCGCTTACTAGACTCACCAGTAGACCCCTCTTAGCTTCGAATTAACACGTTCCGTACGGTTTCAGCGGCGTATAAACATGCGGACGGAAAGAAAATCGACGGAAAACGAGTTCTCGTGGACGTCGAGCGAGCCCGGACTGTCAAAGGATGGCTACCGAGGAGACTTGGTGAGTGATAATTATAGCCAATGTAACGTACAACGAGTCCAACGTGGTTGCATACTACATCCACTAATTCCATTCTCATCCATTCAGAACTTTACAGAACTCTAAAATGTCGACAGTTTCCTACTTTTAGAGGATCGAAAACCTTTTTCTTTAACTGATTATGCATAACGCAAAAGTGATCATAATGATGGTGACAGTGTCCTGTTTCAGCCAAGTACACCATAAACTTACAACTCTGTATCTGTACAAATTAAATATATTATTTATATATACTAGCAGCTCGCACCAGGAAAAGAAAACTCGATTAACAATATAAACATAACCTATTTCACTCAGTGATAATGTAGCATTCTAATGATGAAAGAATTATTCAGATCGGTCCAGTAGTTTCGGAACCTATTCAATACAAACATAAAAAAATCAAATCTTTCCTCTTTATTATTTAGGTACTAACGATTTAGTTTTGTCAATATATATAATTATTTCTCAGCATCTTTGGCGTCACATTTTGTACATTCGCCAAGCCCTCGCTACGCTCAGGCGCCAAACCCCATCTTGGGACTAAATAAGTTACTTTCACCCCTTGGGTAACAATGTACTATTAATGGATACGTTTTTTGTGACATATTGACAATATTTTTAAGTTTTAGTTCTGCATCGATCTTTTATAACTTTTTTATGACTTATGTAATTGGTGTATTTTAGCCATTTTAGTCAATAAATAAATAACTCTGTATTAGTACAGATATATTGCATAGCGACTGAAACCGTAGTGTTAATAAAATATTATTGTGAATTTGTATTGAAGTTGTTTATTATTTCCAGGTGGAGGACTGGGCGGGACGCGACGCGGCGGCGCTGACGTGAATATCAAACACTCTGGCCGTGAAGACAACGAGCGTGAACGCGAACGGTACCGCCTCGAGCAGCGCGAGCGCGACACCCAGCGGCACGAGCGAGGTAAGCTCTTACCGACCCACAATTACAATAAATATCCAATAAATTATTCATCATCATCATCATCATCATTTCAGTCGTAGGACGTCCACTGCTGGACATAGGCCTCCCCCATTGACTTCCACAAAGACCGGTTGGAAGCGGCTCGCATCCGCATCCATTATTAGGTACCTCTATGGCAGCCCGTACACGTAGCGCGCGATCCGCGATCCGCGATCCGCGATCAATGATCGCGATCCAGACTGATCGTGTACGAAGCGGATTGACGGACTGATGCTCCGGATCGCAAAATATCTAGAAATTTTGAAATCATGATCGCGGATCGCGGATCGTGATCATGATTGAACGTGTAAGGCGGCCCTATGATATAACCAATTTGTCCTGCCTACCATGACATGTGGTGCCGAGACATGGACACTTACAGGTGAGGCTGTGTATAATATGCAAATGGTACAGAGAGCCATGGAGCGCGTCATGCTCGGCGTCAAACTACAAGAGTTAGAAATGTCGAGATCTGACGCCGGATTAAGGTGCGTGATAACGGATCAGCTATCACAAAACTTAAATGGAGTTGGGCAGGACATGTCGCCAGACAGTGATGACAGGTGGACTTAAACGTTCAAATGTCGTTAAATTAGGTTAGTATGTTAAGCGCCATAAGAAAACTGAAGATATTACGAGGGGCTGCACATCCCGTAGGTCTGCAATTATCGTAGATTCACTCATCAATTACGTATGCTAACGTGTAAAATATAGGTGACTTCGACGAATTTTTCGCAAATCGACTAGACATCGTGTGCCGTACATGCAATGCGAAAATTTATGAATAAAATATTGGAGGACACATACAGTTCCAACCAGCCACAAGCTACCTAAGCAAAGTTTGTACTATTTGAAGTACATAGATGAAGTGAAGGCTGAAAATGCAAAGCATATGAGTGAACTTCACGCGTTTAGGGATAATAAAATGTCTGAATACATTGTAAACTCGTGATTGTTTTGGGGGCCTGCGATGTTACCCACAACAGCTGTACTTCCTGTTTATCCATGTATTGTATTGTTCTAGGCGGCGCCCGACGACGGTCGCGGTCACGCTCGCGGCGGCGTTCAGGTTCGCGCTCGCGACGCAGGGCGGAGCGCCCCGACCGCCCCGACCGTCCCGACCGTCCCGAGAGACCCGAGAGGCCCGAGAGACCCGAGCGACCCGAACGAGAACGCAGACATAACAATGAGGAGGAAAAGGGTGAAAGGTAATCATCCAAAGACTAAGTCGGTGAGAGATATTCTGCCGACAAGCAGTAGCGTGTGTCTACGCACTACTGCTTGTCGGCAGTGATTACTGTGAGCCGGTTTGAAGGGTAGGTACTGCAGCTAGCGAAATTATAGTGCTATCGAGACTAATCATTTAAAGTCACAACACAACACAACACAAGTATTGACAGCCCTGTTGGTTCATTGGTAGCATGTCTGCTTCGAGAGCTGAAGGGCGTGGGTTCGATTCCCACTCAGGACTAACATTTGTGTGACTAACATCGATGTTTGTTCTGTGTCTGGGTGTACTGTATGTATTATAAGTATGTATTTACAACAAAAAAAAAGTATTTAAGTATTCTATCAGTTATCTGACTTCCATAGCACAAGCTCTGCTTAGTTTGGGGTCAGATGGCGCTGTGTGTATAGTCCTACGATATTTATTTATTTATTTAAAATAAGCGCCACAGCAGCGATGCCCTGGACTTTGTTCTGTGTACCTATCACTGCAATGGTCAGGGCCAGGCGTTATCTCTTACTTTTATAAGGAGCGCGTTTCCTTAGTATTATTATTTTAAAAAAATATAGCCTTGTAGGTGTATAAAGTGATGAATGTTAAAGTATAACGCGTTTCGTGTGTGTTGTAGCCGTCGTCGGCGCCGATCGCGCTCGCGCTCAGAGCGGAGACGCCGGTCGCGCTCGCGCTCCCGCAAGCGCTCGCGCCGCGACAAGGACCGCAAAGAACACAAGCTCAAACCTGAAATCAAGGTTAAAGAAGAACCTACTGATGGTATGTTGTATTATACTTACTTAAGTTCTATTACAACGATGTTTTTTTTTTCAGGATAATGATAACATCGTTATTTTTATAGAAATACTTCCCGCTGCAAAATGTCACTGTGTCGTAAAAAAAGACCAAATTAATTCTATGCATTTCAGTTTGAAGAAATTAGAAAGTATGAAAAAATATAACAGAAAAATCAATGCTAATTATTACCTTAAAGAATTGTCTAAATATTATTTATTGTATAAAAATCTTGGACTTACTTCTATGACAGAGGATTAACCTATTTCTTAATGCTATTCCAGATTACCCAGAGTTCCGCATTCCTCCTTTGGATGTGCAAATCAAGCAAGAGCCACCGGATGAGGAGAAATACAATCCCGACAACGGCGAGCACTACTGAGCGAACATTATTATCCCCACACCACAAACACCATGTCTTGCAAATTTTCTTATTGGCGAAAAAAGTGAGATAACGCCTGCCTTCGATGAAGAGTCACATTAGTCTTGTAAATTTATACCATAAAAGTAATTGTTTTTTTGTGGATGTGATATGCAGTCAAGTTACTTTTGGCATACTTCCATTACAATTTTACTGTGTGTTGTAGTGGTGTTGCTTACCATTAGTAACGATCCCTGATTGTCTCAGTATACATAGAATTCTATGGAAACTTCCTATAGAAGGAAAAATTCTCAAGCTTAATATTTAGAATAAAGTGCAAATAGCACTCAATTTTAATTTTATTCAGTAATGAAATGAAACAGCTATTTTATAAGTATGAAATTGTAAGTCTGTATGTTGTAAGCAATATAATGTGGCAATTTTACACAGGGCATTGTACAACGAAACTGCCTCATGCACAATTGTCTGCCCCTTTTTTTTCTACATCATTTTTATTTTCATCATTTGTCAATCCTTATCTTTATAGTATGAACTGTGTAATATTAATATTAATACTATGTATTGTCAAAGTCATTATAATAAAACATTTTAGAATTTTACAAATAATGAAGTCTAGTTTAAAAACGATTGTTTTCACATTTCCAACTGCCCATTTTCTCATCTTGATCATGTGTTATTGAACTATTTGTAATGTGCTTTCATGAGGAAAAGCGCTTTACTTGTGGCTCAATTTTGAAGTGTGAAAATCATTTGAATAGTTCAAAAGCGTCGTTGATCATTGATCGGTCAATGAGAGCTGTACACACAGTTTTCTTTCAAACCTTGTGGCGCTCGTACTGCCATTTGCTAGTGCAACGTAGTAATAACGTTACAAAAATGGCATCATTATAAATTATTTTTTTGTCATAAAAAAACGTCACGCTGGTCTGATGCACCACACAAATTTCATTGGGCAAACGTTGGATGCTCATTGACATTGAGCAGCAGTATTCATTTACTGTCCTTAAAAGTCGGCCAAAAAACTTTATTTTATTCATTGTCTGAAAAGCTCTTATTGTGGTTCAGGTGGTCGGCGATTCGGTCAATAGCTACACCTGTTAACTCTGTTCAATGTATATAAGTTTTACTGTCTTCAGTGCCGGAGTGTCGGTCACAGCGGGACAACTTCAAAAATTATGTAAGAAAATGAATAAACATACATACCCATTGCCACTACCCCGGTACTGGAGCAACATCCTAGCATGTAAGTTCTGTGACTAAGTAATAAAAATTTAAATGCTGTTTATTTTGTTTGATTATAAAAATAGCTTGATCTTCCTTTAGTTTAATGCACCTGGAAGTGCCTATACAGGAAATAATATTATATATACTATTATGTGTTACCCGCTATACGTCGGTTTTCGGGATAAAAAGTAGCCTATGTGCTAATCCAGGCTGTCTGTTACCTCCATAGCAATTTACGTATAGACAATGGTGTTTTATTCAAAAAGTACCGAATTACAAGCGCGATTGTGTGAAACATGACTTTTCGTGTTGCACTCCAACTCCATCGAAGTTTATAGTAAAGTCGCCACTAAAGCATGACTGGATTTGACTGACACAGACTGGACTTTGACTACTTTTTAATTATGAAACTTGAAAATATCAAAACACTTGACACTGGCAAATACACAAAATGCGACGCCAAAATGAAAGAAGAAGAATGTGTCGCGTATTTCACTTGTCATCTTGTCATTATTGGTTTTTGTTTGTCAGTCTTATCGATCGATTTTATATTTATTAATTATTTTTACGAAAAGCTTTTTTACAAATCTAAGCTAAGCAATACAATAGTTCCGTGCAGTTTTGTTTGACGTAGTCAGTTTTACTACATAGCGAAATGTCCCCTTAACATATGGACAACATTATAGATTCTTACGCAGTGGCCTAACAATAACAAAACGAACACAATCTCTTCTTGTAAGTACGTTTAAAACAAAAACAATGAAGGTACATAGGTAGGTAGATACATTTTCTTCTCATATTCTGACAAGTAAGATCAATCATAAAATTAGCAATTGAGTGGGTGTATCAGATATGATCTTTTTAAATTATCTTATTTTAAACAGCAGATCTGTTAGAAACCCATCTATTATTTTCTTTGTTCAGTACTATGGACAACCCAGGGACTAGTGGAAGCAGCAGAGCCACTTCGGTGGCTCCAACATCTTGGTGTCATCCAGCACACAAAATACATCGCTTCCTGGCACTATTGTTGATGTGTTTCCTTTGTTTTGGTAAGTGACCTTGTAGTTTGATAGTTTAAAAAACAATAAATACTTTTCTCATGTATATACACGATCTCTGTTAGAAATACAGACTAGCCCAGCTGCAGCATTGCGTGCAGCATTAACTAAATAGGTTGGTATGACTAGAATGACACCATCGTAATCAATATTATGAATAGACTTTCATAATTAAGCTGCTAAGGCAGTTGTCTAAATAAATTATTGGAATAATTTAAGTTAACAGGATACATAAACATTTTAGTAGAGCTAATAGAAATTAACTTTTCTCTTTAAATATTTGTGTAGATCATTACTATAGTAAAAGAGGGATTGTTTTTAATAAATATGTAATTCCTCCTTTAACTCCTTATTTGAGTTAAAGCTGTGAGTCTGTAGTGTTATTCAAGAATTGAAATGATTAAATGAAATAATTAATAAAAATGATACACTGAAAATCTTTATTATTTCCAGGTTCCTATTTTTGTTATGATACTCCTGGAGCTTTAGCTGACAACTTTAAGGACGATGTACATTTAAATACATCTCAATTTGCCTTATTGTATTCTATTTATTCATGGCCAAATGTAGTATTATGTTTTATTGGAGGCTATTTAATAGACAGGTAAGGGTACTTAAAAAACATTATGCTAATTATTATACATAATATGTGATTTTTAAAATATATATGTAATAATCATTAATAAAATGTAATGTTAATAGAAAGAGCAATTGATTTAAATAACATAGCCGCTGCAGAGTATAGAAAAATCAACACAAAGGAACGTATAAGCTACCCATAACAAAGTCATATCATCAAAGTGGGTTTGATTACCACA
This sequence comes from Biston betularia, assembly GCA_905404145.2. Taxonomy (NCBI): domain Eukaryota; kingdom Metazoa; phylum Arthropoda; class Insecta; order Lepidoptera; family Geometridae; genus Biston; species Biston betularia. The sequence goes on from FR989863.1 coordinate 6,486,093, forward strand.
AACATTTGTGACAAAAAATGTTTGTTCAGTATGTATTACAAGTATGTTGAAAAAAAGTATAATTATCCTATCAGTTATCTGGTTCCCATAGCACAAGCTTCACTTAGTTGTGTGAAATATCCTAAGATATTTATTTATTTAGTATCATTAAAATTTTACTCATTCCAAGTTGAGTTAGTTAAGCACACAAGCTTTACCACTTATAATTTGTGTGTTAGTGTAATCCAGATTCTGTTTGACATAAAAGTTTTTGTGTTTGACATAGAAGTTTTTGTATGTCATTAAATTGTTAAGCCTTTTTCTCACACATACAACAATGCCACCATGGCTGTGTTAAAGACACCAAGTCTGTTGTGTGCATGCTGTGAGATAATGTTGAATGGATCTACAGTAATGCTTATTGCCACTGGGAACAAATATTATGGCAACAATCTATATAACACTTTACAGAACATTGGCTCAGTAACATTATCCTGTGACTCATGAACTCCACGTTCAATAAATAACTGATAACATTATGCACACATTGCCAACTGTGTCACTGATATATGAATCCAATTACTAATCAGTCGTACTTTTGTACTGGGAAATATTTCTGACCTTATTTGAATTGCATTTAGTTATCAACATTATAAACTTCTCTAATGTGAAACTAACGGAAACTAATGAGGATAATTGTATAGGTACACTAAATAAAATACAAAGCTAATTTGATGTTATGCAAACATACAATTTTCTATTATAATTGTAATATGTAGTAGGTCTTTTATATACTTTGTTTATTACCATTTTTACTGGCTCTTTATGTAACCAATCAATTTGGCAGCCCTGTTGGTTCATTGGTAATATGTCTACTTCAAGAGCTGAAGGGTGTGTGTTCCATTCCCACATAGGACAAACATTTTGTGGTATAAAAAAATGTTTGTTCTGTTTGGGTGTTCTGTATTTAATATAAGTATGTATGTATTTAAAAAAAGTATTTAAGTATTCTATCAGTTATCTGAATTTCATTACTTATAGCTTTACTTAGTTAGGGGTCAGATGGCACTGAGTGTAATGTCTTAAAATATTGATTATTAATCTGTAAGGAAATAATTAGCTCTATAAGGCTGAAAACTATTGTTTTTTTTATATATATGGAAATTCTCCAATATGTTGTTGATAAATGTATGATAATTATGTGCAATTTTTTTTTCAGATATTTTGGCGTGAGGCTTGGCACTATAATATATATGACAATTGTTTTAATTGGAGCAGTTATATTCGCTTTAGGTGTCTATATTAATGCATTCTGGCTGATGATACTTGGACGATTTGTGTTTGGGTATGTATTTGATTTGATTTTCAGTAAATAAATATGTACAGTAAAATTATTTTGAAAACCAGTTTGGTCTTGACACAGTTTTGACTCCAGGAGTAGTCAAAATTGTATAATAATAATTGTAGTCAGAAGCAGTGTTTAATGTATATGCTATCATAATATAGTTTAGAGAGCAAATGAGAGATTACTCATGTCTCGTAGGTGAGTCCTTATTTTAATAAGTATGATACTCATAACCATGGCTTAAATCCTATTCATTTCAAATTTTAAAATATGTATATTCATAATTTTGCAACACCACATGCATAGTAACAAAATGATAATAACATTTATTAAAAGCTCTTATCTCTATGGTTGTTTTTTCAGAATTGGTGGTGAATCTTTACAAGTGGCAGTAAACAACTATGTCGTGCTGTGGTTCAAAGGGAAGGAGCTCAATATGGTATTTGGATTGCAGTTGTCCTTCTCCAGATTTGGTAGCACCGTTAACTTTTGGGTGATGGAGCCAATTTACAGATCGGTGGCCACTTATTATGGTGGATATGAACGATTGGGTGTTACTCTTTTTATTGGTTTGTATATAATATTTATATTTAATAAATATGAACTGCAGAAAATGAACAGTCTGCTAAATATGCGAGCCAATGATAGAATTCGCTCCACTCAAAAACAAGATGGATAAACATTTGTATGAAGAGCATAAATGTTTGTTATTTGTCTGGGTGTTCTGTATATATTATAAGTATATATGTACAAAAAGAGTATGTAAGTATTTTATCAGTTTTCTGGGTCCCATAAATAATAAATAAATTAATCTCTTATTAGGTAGGCCGACAGGTTAAATTAAGTTAGGTACTGGGTACATACATATAATGAGATGTTAGATAAGTACTTACAATTTTAGACTCAAATTCGGGGAAAATTATTTTCTTTCAAAATAGTCAATATTAAATATGGGAATGTTGCCCTGAAGTTTGTTTTATAACTCAAAGTTCGGAGTACCACTGCAATAGTCATGGGCAGTTATTATCTCTTACCATCTCTAGATCATTAGGTGTTACCATAAAATTATCTATCTACTACTGTTTCACTGTTAAGAGTTTGATCCGATAATGAACTATATAATAATAAAATTGGCAAGTAAATGTCGTTTCTTAAATTGATTTTATCATAAAATTATTTTTTATCGTCTTCATACATACTCGCAAAAACTCGATAATGGCTAGACAGATTTTGATGAATTTTAAATTAAATTGTAACTCGGTGGCGCTACGAGCGCGGCGCGGGTCAGCCAGTGAAGTAATAAAATGATTATTATTTATGTTTTTTTTTCAGCCTCCTTAACATGTCTCGGATCTCTGATCTGCGGCCTGGTTCTCGGCTGGATGGATCACCGAGCCGAGAAGATTCTGGGCCGGCAAGAAGAGAACGCAAATGACGAGCCATTCCATCTATCAGACATACGACATTTCAAATCGGTGTTCTGGCTAGTGTCTGTTATCTGCGTTGCGTATTATTTGGCTATATTCCCGTTCATAGCTTTGGGAAAGTAAGTGTAATTTTAATTGAACAATTGAATCGTCGGGAAAAATCAAAATTTGGAATTTGCGATTTTCTTATGGAATCCTTAAAGTTTTATTACATCTTTTCCTACATACCATTTTACCTATCGTGACACACAACCACAAGCATGGTTTTTGGTAAATGGAATAACAGCTATTTTTATACTTATCATTGAGTTCAATTGACGTACTACGAGTATTAAAGAATAGGATACTTATCATAGTATAAGTATATTCGTATCGTATATATAATGTAAATCAGCGCGACACGCACAATTTCTCTTGAATGCATATTTAATTACTTAATGATACACAACACACAACAACAACAACAACAAAATTAATACATTGACAATAAAATTATGTTTTTAAATATAATGACAGTACAATTAAGTATTGTCGTATCTTCTAGAGACATAATATGTAAGAATATATAATTTCAATAATATTTAAGATAAATAAATATTTCAGATTATTCTACGAGCGGAAATTCGACTTTAGCCCTCAAGATGCTAATAACGTAAACTCCATGGTGTACTTGCTCTCCGCTGCTTTGAGCCCCTTCTTTGGAATTCTAATTGACAAAACCGGAAGAAATGTTATGTGGGTTATTATAAGCATTGTTATGACAATTGGATCTCATTTTATGCTGGCATTTACCTTCTACAATCCTTATATTGGCGTGGTAAGTAATATTTATGAGGAACTAGCTGCTTCCCGCGGTGTTACCCGCTGTTCCCACGTGAACACAATTTATTTACGGGATATTTTTTTTTGGGTTTGTTATATTTTATGCCTTACCCTATCTTTGCTAAATTATATATATTATAATCATATAAAATACATTGTATTACATAGTCAGTAATTCTGCATCAACACATGGTTATTACATACCTACTCAAGTTTTTTTCTTTTTATATTTCTCTATTTAATTTGATGGGTAGATATTATTATCTTTAAGTTACCGATCTGTAAATGTATTTCTTGATTCAGACAACTATTATAAGTAAATAATTTAGTAGATACTGAAAATGTACTGAAACCGAGACGTATGTTGGTATGTATATTTCTGTATGATGCAAGTTTTATATTTTATTTCAGATATCCTTGGGCATATCTTACTCCCTTCTGGCTAGTGGTTTATGGCCTTTGGTTGCTTTGATTGTACCAGAAAACCAACTTGGCACAGCATACGGAATGTAAGTTAACTCATATTAATAATTACTTCACACCCACATACACATCACACGTAAGCATAGCTTTTGATTGTCATAATATTTATAGGCTAAAAATATTTCTCATTCACAGTGAATATTCAACAAAAAACTGGCCTATAAATATTTTTATACTTAGGTCTTTTTAAGTTTGCTTAAATTATTTAATATTTTTTAAACTAAAATCTGCTTAATAAGCAGAGGTACTTCCCGTACCTCTGCCCGAGGCGACACCCGTACATGGTGGATGTTCCCTATGTGCGCACTAAGCGCTTTGAGTCCACATTCTTTATTCGCACAGCTAGGATGTGGAACTCTTTTGGAGTCTGTGTTTCCCGAAAAGTACAATATGAGTGTCTTCAAATCAAGAGTAAACAGGTTCCTTCTAGGTAACCGTGTTCCATCTTAGACCGCATCGATGCTTCACATCAGGCAGGATGTGGTCAAGCGCGAACCTATTCAATATAAAAAAAAAAACCTCTGCCTTTTAGAGTGATATGAATTAAATATAATAATGACATACAAGTAATATAAAATGTGAATAATACTAGTAACTGAATACAAAATTTTGACTTGATTGCACTTGTGAAGATTCTCTCCATTTTTCATCTAGAAAAGAGCTGATAGTTAACTGGCTGAAGAGATTTTCTTGAATCATATCTAAGAGTACTTTCGATCAAGTCATCTTTCAAACAGAAAAAAACGTCATCACGTTAAACTTATAACACACTAAGCTGCGCCCCGCGGTGTTACCCGTTACATGTTTTCGCGATAAAAAGTAGCCTGTGTTAATCCAGGGTCTTAGCTACCTCCATACCAAATTTCATTCAAATCCGTTTAGTAGTTTGCGTGAAAGATTAACAAACATCCATCCAAACTTTCACATTTTTTTTTTAATGGTTGACAGGCCAGGTGTTTGACCACAGCTCACCTGATGTTAAGTGAAGGTGTGGTCGAAGATGGTAAAGCACACCTAGCCTGGAATGGCTCTCAAGTGAGGCTGCCGGAACACACCGTTAGATGCTTGGCGGCAGATTTTTCAACTTGAGGGTGGTAGCTAGCCAGCCGAGTACTAAAAAGTACCCTACCACCATGCTATGGTTTCCTCACGATGTTTTCCTTCACCGGCAGCTCAAGCTCATTGTTGGGGTTTGAACCCACGCCCTTCGGCATGCGAACCTACCGCGCTAACCACTGAGCTATCATTGCTACATTTATAATATTAGTGGGATTAAAAAAAAAATCTAATGACACGTTCAATTATTAATATTTTTTACAGATGCCAAGCTGTGCAGAATTTAGGATTAGCCACAGTCATAATACTGGCAGGAATGATCGTCGATAGGTTTGGTTACTTGATGCTGGAAATGTTCTTCTTGGCCTGTCTCTTCAGTAAGTTCTAATGTACCTACCTAATCCTTATTAGTACCTAATATTGTACCTACACAGAGATTATAATAAATTTGTCCGTATTTGTCATTAATCAAAATGTCAAAAAAATAGAACAAGACTGTCTAAAATTTATAATATTGTAGATGATAACATTAATTACACTGACATCTCATTGACATTTTCAATTTTTTACTTTTGATTTGACGAATCACCGACAGTAGTTCCTATTTTGTATTGTTTAATTTTTTCTACGTCACCATACATGTACTTAACGTTAACTTTTTTAAATATCTATTATACCCATACATGCAGTAAATGAATTAAATTTGTCACTAAAATCGTCCGTCAGGCTGTGTAGATAAAAAATATAGTGCAAGTAATTATAATCACGTAGTTTTTGACAAGTCTTGCAGTAATACATACTAAGTAACAGCTTCAGCAAATGCCAGCTAAAAGTAACCTTATGTTATATATCTATGGATGTATTTATTCTTAGACTGTGGAGTTGCCTACTAATAGTTTCATTGATTTGCAGTATCATTAGTAGCGGCGGTATTGATATATGTTATGGATTCGGTTGGCGATGGAGTGCTGAACATGTCGCCCAGTAAGAGGGACTCTATGAAGCTGTAAGTATCGGACACCTCTAATTTGTACCCAAAAGTGCTAGTATATCGATTTCAGAGATTTACTATGTAAAGGAAAAAATATGGAAAGTGCAATAGCGATTTAAAAAAAAATATGTGAATGTAATAAGAACAAGACGCTTTTTGAGACCATTGCAGCAATACACAGAACTTTGAGTAGCAAAACGAATCTAGGGCATCACTGCTTTGGCGCTCATTACTTTTGAGACTTTCGATGGTTAGTCTCAACAGCCCTGTAATTTTGCTAGATATTTTAAGCTAGGATTCCATTATACTTGCTGGTACCGAGTAGATTTAGCGAGTATATCATGCGGATGCGAATGTGCGATGTGGAACGAGCCACCGAATCTGCATAACAACGTTATAAAGCGATCACATAAAAGCACTGCTATAAACCAAATAGATGTTTACGATTTTATAACAAATTTTATTTTCAGGCACAACAGTATGTTGCAACATGACGAAACTGCTACTCTACTAGACAACGAGGACTATACTGATCAGGAAGAGGTAGATTCCAAGAACCTTACCGACTCCACTCAAGACCAGAGCCCTCATCGAGACCATGCTTTAGAACAGTCCGATAGGATACGCAGCCGTTATTTATCACAAATATTGCCAAATAATAACATTCCGTAGACAGGTAAAATGACTATTTTTCTGATTGTAAATAGAATTTTTATTAGTATGTAATTAGATACTTATAGCAGACATACATTTTTTATTTTAATCTAAAAAATATACCATTTGAAAATATTATTGCAAATGTCTTATTTATATAACTTATTGTGCTTAGATCGGGATTTTCCGTCTATAAAATCTTACATTTTTTAAGTTTAAAATACTATTTAGTACATTATAGGTAAGTACAAAATACATTTAGTCTTATGATAATTTTTTTTGTAATTGCATACTATGAGAGAGAGTACTATGTCCAGCATAGAAGATATCTAACAAGATATTCATCAATAATAAAACATCAGAACATGATTCAATAGCACAGAGGTAACAAACAGAAAACTTATCAGTTCAGCCTGTAATCATGGTTTCTATTGGAATGAACTTTTTTATTGAATAATTAAAATAATCCTGTAATTATACCATGTGTCAGCACATGCTTAAAACACTTAACTGTTAGAATCATTGGGAATGTGAACTATGCATTAATATTCCATTGGCATCAGTCTGAATCAACCAATTCCTTGATTCTATATCAAAATAACCTCATCATAGACTGAACTGTAACTTTTGCTATTGGTTATAGAAATATGAACTATCAATTATTGGTTAGTACAACAACATAATAATATAAGGAAATTGTGAACAGTCACATTAAAATAAATGCAATAACATTCAGAGAGGAAAAAAATCCTGTAGTTAGGGTTCATATTTCATTTGTGCTTATTATTAAAATTCCACTCAATGCCATTACCGGGTAATGGACTCTTGATAAAAGGTAAAATCCAAGTTAGATACCAGCGCTCGCCAAATACCTCTATTATATTTAACTTCCATCCATTGTCATACACATAATCAGTTTTACATTCGTTTTTTTCATAAACTATCCTTCCTTTTAAAATATTATTGAAATGATAGATAAACAGGAAACCTGTAAATAACCCTACAAATAGATTTATAACTATTAAGAATACATATAGTGTCTCATCTCCAGAATCAAGTGCAAAACTGGCGAGTGGAAATATAAATTTAACTAATACAAGACCACTATTCCATGTGATAAATTGAAATAAAAATTGTACATTATAGTAGAATGCATATATCATTGACACAAATATGTAAAACGTGAACAGCATGAAATACCTGTGATTGTAATATCCCACGCAGCAAGCAAAAAAAGTGCAGTGGTGATCTCGTTTTAAAATACAAATATCGCAGGTAGAGCAATGCCATGCACGCGGTGGACGGTAGCATTCACAAATAGTACACACAGTCCAACTAGACTTACCATTACTATCTAAAACTCTTCCTTTAATACTGGTATTTGTGAACATTCCGAAAATCATATTACCAATAATGTTCAGTAAAAGAAAGTGTGCTACAAATAAATGAATAAAGTATGCCACCGTCCATTCATCTACAACAGTTGGTAAAACAATGCATAGTTCAAAGTAAAAAAATGATGGTATTAGAACTAATACTATTATCAAGTAAATACAATGCTCAGCTAATCTCTTCAATGTTTTATTACGAATCCTTTCTACTTTTAGCAGCATTTTCACTTAACTGCACCTATATGAAGTAGGTATCTCTTGCTCTGAATGATCATACAAATTAAATTTGCATATGATTTTAATTCTGTGAAACGTTGTTGTAGCAGAAGTGTTTAGGTATTTTCTGTGAAAATAATAGACTTGTTAAGTATTAAACCTTATATGTATTGAGATTGGAAATAAACTTTAGTTTTTTAAGTACCTTGTATAGGAACCCTTATAGTTTTACTATGCCTGTCTAGTTGTCTCACGATCCTATCATTTAGCTTTTTATTAAGACTAGAAGAACATTCAAATGGTGTATATAAATAAAAAAAAATTGTAGGACATTACACACAGCGCCATCTGACACCTAACTAAGCAAAGCTTGTACTAGGAAAGTCAAATAACTGATAGAATTCTTAAATGCTTTTTTTTAATGTACTTTATCATTTATAAGGTAAAAATATATTTTTTTTTCATTTATAATTATACGCTCCACAGACATGGGTCCGTGACCTTTGTCAACTTTAGTTACATTTTTTTTTTATAATTTTACATTACATAAAGAGGAAAGTTACGTTAGTAATCTTAATCTAAGGTTAAAGTAGGTACTAGATTGTGTGTATACCGCGAGCAGACCAGTGACCCGCAAGCAGCACCCGATCACGAGTATGACGCATGTGCCAGCCCTCTCCCTCCTCAACCATATCTGAGGGAAGAGAGCGACCCGACACGACGCCGCCGCAAGAAGGAGCCTTCGATGGTGAGCATGAATGCTCGAGGCATACACACAATCCTTATTTCTATTTAAGTAAAGGTAGAAGTAGGAAGTAAGAAGGTAAAAATATTTTAAGGAAGTTTGGAAAGAGGTAATGAATAAAAATATTTACCTATTCCACAACAATAACAAATTCATTAGAATTTTTTAACATAAGATCTATCGTTACCTCTAATCAATCGAAATAAAAACCGCATAGTTTAAAAATTAAGTTATACTGACAGAGACAAAATTACTTATAAGGCAAAGAAAACAATTCGCTGAAATTCATACTTACCTTAGTATTAACGAATTTGGTGTATTGCAGTTCATTGGCTGTTCAATAATCTATTGTCAACTCTACTAAAATACTGTAAATTTGTCAAATTTCGTATTACTGTTTGATGGATAGGTACAAATAGCTCATTATTACATTTTTCATTCTGAAACGAGACATTTTAGATTATAAATAGGAACACTATAATTTTTTTTGTGTGTTATACTTGTACGTATACCAATGATTACCTTTATTTTAGAATATTTAGTTAAAATGTACTAAGAATTGCAATGAGCGTGTCACATATACCAGATTTTTTGTAATTTTTGTTCATAAATAACCAAGGTACTTTATAGGTTATGAAGTGAGAGTGCAATATTTATTTTACTTGTAAAGTACGTATGCCGAAAATAGCAAAGACGAATAATTATATCAAAGTAGCTTTTGCAAAAAACCTTTTTATCTAGCTATTTAAATAAAAAGTGTTTTGTTTACAATTTTACATCATAACATCTTCCAGTCAGTATCTAACTTTTTTTGTAACTTTATCGGCATCGGCAACTGGATATATGATTTTTTTTCCTTAATGCCGATCTTTATTTACATGCTTTATTTTGCGCCTTTTATGTCAATCAGATACAAACAAAAAGCAAATATCTAAATCTCACCAAACAAGCAAGCAAGCAAATTGTAAAATGTTATTTATAAATGCAGTGATATGATTTTTCCACGTTCCCGCCGAAACGACAATTTTATTTTTTAAATTTATTCTTGGCCAGGTATCTTTGACCCTTCTTCGTCTGAGGTAGTCTTTAATCTAAGGAGTCAGGGAAAGTAGTCCTTCAGCCGAACAACTTTTTAAAATGTTAAAGGAACATCAAAATAGACAAACTTAAATAACTCAAATAACTTCATAATGACATCGTTTTGTTAAAAATAATAATTATCTATACCTGGTTATTCGTCTGTGATCTATACATACTTTGGTACTCAGACGAATAATCAGCTTAGGTATAGTGCGTTTCACTAAAGAGTTCCCTTCGTCGTCATGTTGGCAGCCCTGTTCGTCGAAACGTCAAACAGATAGTTTCATTGTTCATTGCTCTAATTGTTTTCAAGTTTTTAATTAGTAAAAAATTTCTAAACATGCCCAAAACACTAAAAAGTGGTGAAAGACGGTGTGACGGTGGTGTTAAAAGTCAAATGTTTTTGTGAACGTGAAAAACGGAACAAAGCGCCAATAATCCCTTTGGAATGTGTTCGTAGCCGTGTCGCCGCCATGACAGGTTAGTAAAATAGGGATACCAGGCAGGTCAAATCACTATTCCTCGTTTTTCTTAATGTATATAATAATTATAATTTTATATAGTAACTACATAAACTTTTAGATATGTAGAAAGAATTCAAATATAAAACTAGCAATTGTACTTATTTATTTATATTGTTTTTGAATTTAAAATGTGTCTCCAACAATTGTGTTACAAAATAAATAAAACAATGTGGATTTGTTATTAAGTTAATTTTAACATTTATGGAGTTTTTTTATAAAAACTATTTTTTCAGGTATATCAGAAAAAACAGTCACACAAATTTATAAAGAAGGTGAAGCAGCTGCTAGTACTTCAACAAGAATTTCGACGCCTGGTAAGAGTCGGCCGCGCGATAAACAAATTAAGCTGGATGATTTTGAAATTTGTGCATTACGACATAAAATACATGAATTCTATGCTGTGAGAAAAGAATTACCTACGCTGACCAAATTACTGCATGAAATGCGAAATGATATCGATTTCAAGGGAAGTCGCACTACTTTATGGCGAATAATGAAGAAGATAGGATTTTATTTCCAAAAATGTAAATCAAAAAGAAAAGTTATGATGGAAAGGTACGATATTGTGGCTTGGCGTAGTCGATATTTGAAGCAGTTACGAGAAAATCGTGAAGGAGACCAGCGTCCAGTCATTTATTTAGATGAAACTTACGTTCATTCAACTTACTGTGCAGGTAAATGTTGGCAGAGTGACACAGAAGCAGGCGTTTTATCTTCGGACTCAAAAGGACCACGATGGATTATAGTCCATGCAGGGAGTGAAACCGGTTTTGTACCCAACGCTCAGCTGATTTTTAAATCACAGTCTAAATCCGGAGACTATCACGATGATATGAATCGAGAAAATTTTATGAAATGGATTCAAGAAAAGCTTTTACCGAATCTACCTCCTCAGTCGCTTGTGATTATGGATAATGCTCCCTACCATACAGTGGCACTCAACAAAGCACCAACAATGAACAGTACGAAGTCTCAGATGCAAAACTGGATTGTTAGTAAAGGTCTCGCTTATTTACCAACGATGGTAAAAGCCGAGCTTTATGAAATAATTAAAGACCATAAAGAACCGCCTGTTTACGAAGCAGACACGTTACTGGAGAAACATGGTCATAAAGTGGTAAGGCTCCCGCCTTATCACTGTGATTTAAACCCAATTGAGCTCATATGGAGTCTTTTGAAAAGAAGAATTGCAGAAAAAAATGTTGGACAGGAAGCAAGTCAAATTGTTAAAATAACAGAAGAAGCATTTTTAAGCATATCTGCAGAAGATTGGAAAAAAGAATGTGATCATGTCAAGAATATTGAAGACAAATACTACAATGATGGAGTACGTGCAGACGCAGAAATTGACCGATTCATAATTGAAGTAGGAAACGATAGTGACGATACTTCTTCTGATGATGATACAGGTGGTAGCGACATCTCGGGTGTTGGCCCATTAGATGAACACAGTTATTATAAAAAATAACCATAAACATTTGTTTTATTTTTCAACCTTGTCAATTATATCAATATAGGTAAAATACATAGTTGTATTAAAACTATAGGACTAGGGACCGCAATCTGGTCTGGTGTCATTTTCAATCCGGCTGGATTCCCGCCGATACTTCGGACCAGATGTTAAAAAATAGTATCTACGTTAGTGACATTAAAATTTCCTTAATTTCGAGTAAACATCTTTCTGAAAAAGTAGCAACACTGGTTTCGTAACTACCAACATGACGACGAAGGGAACTCTTTCGTGAAACGATCTATAGTGGTCCTAGCTTTGGTAGTAGCCATGGGTAACTCAACAGATTTACTTGAGTCACGCCGCGGCTCGCAGCTCAACCCTTGAGCTGAAAACTTGAACCGGCTCAACAGGTCATTTCAGATCAGTTCACGTACTAACTCGAGGGAGTCATTTAGTCAATAGCGAAGTAAACTAGACCTTATGCAGCGCTAGAATATGCAGCTCATATAGTTGGTTTATAGTTTCAGCTCAACAACGTTGGAAATGTTCTCAATTTATCGGGAAATCTACTGATAAAAAATATTTTGTTAAAATTAATTTATTTTTTTTGTTTTCCGATTAATATTATAATTGCCAAAGTTTGTATGTATGGATATTTGTTAATCAATCATGCTAAAACAAATGAAAGGATTTGCAAAATAAATTGTATATAAATAGTTTATTATCTTGTTTATCCCGGGAATTGTAAGATTCGTGGTCAATATGCTCTCCTTCTCTTTCTAAGTCATTCTGTTTCGTTCATCATTCTGTTCAGGTCACACTGCTTCAAAAAACAGATCGCGTCGCATCGGCTCCGTTCGGTTCACTTTTCAATTTCGGTTCGGTTCGCAATTCAGTTCGATTAGCTGCGGTCGGGTGCGCGACAACGATGACTCGATGAGCCGCAAGCCACGATTTGAGCTGCTTGATCTGCAGTTGAGCTGCAGCTCAACGGTTCAAATCTACACGATCTGAATATTTGAACCGGTTCTGATCTGAGTTACACACGATTATTTGGTAGTATGAAACAAAGTCGCTACCCGTCGTCTGTGCGCTTAGATCTTATAAACCTCAATTTGTCCAAGTTATAAACTATGCAACAGATTTTAATGCGGTTTCCATCAATAGACAGTGATTTAAGAGGTTCATATGTATAATACATGCATATGCACCAAATTAATATCTACATTGCATAGTTTCTCCTCAAATGAACAAACATCTTCAGACATAAAAATGGCCCAGGTAATTGAAATTCAACTATTAAATTTTATAACGATTGCTAATTCATTTTTTAAGTCTATTTTTATTTGAGGACCAGCTTTTACCACATTATTAAGCCTGCAGATGGCTAATTCTCATAACGAGAACTTAAAACACGTTTAAGGAGTAACTTTTATAATAATATTCTGAGATAATATCGAAATATTTGACACTGGCAAATGCACGGGGTGCGATGTCAAAACAATGAAGAAGAACCTGTAATATAATATGGGAGTTTTAGCGGGAACCATATTTCTATAGCGGGAGTGCGGAAAGAGTCGTGTTGCCCCGTTGTATTTTTTCCAAAACTTGTGTTTTGTCGAGTATAAAAAAAATGGTGGTGTTTTATTTATAAAGTGCCGAATCACACGTGCGAGTGTGGGAAAATGATATGATTTGGTGAAACATGACTTTTCGTGTTGCTTCCAAAATTCTATCGAAGCTTATAGTAAAGTCGCCACTACTTTACTATAGCATAACTAAACTTGACTGATACGGATTGGACTTGGCCAAGACTGGACTTTGACTATTACTATAGCTACGAGGCAACTTATTTAACATGTAAAACTTGAAAGTATAAAACACTTGACACTGGCAAATGCTCAAAATGCGACGCCAAAATTAAAGGGGAAAAAAACTTATTTTAAATATACGTAGTTTTTAATCTGAGAAATATACTATCACTTGACACTGGCAAATGCTAAAACGCGACGCCAAAACCAAAGAAAAAAAAAACATTTTTGTCATTGTCACTGTGACGTCATGTTATATGACAATTGGAGTTTTGGCGGGAACGCGGGAAGAGTCGTGCGTGTCGCTCCGTTGTATTTTTTTCCAAAACTAGTGTTTTGTCGAGTGTTTATGCATAAAAATGGTGGTGTTTTATTCATAAAGTGCCGAATTACAAGCGCGAGTGTGGGAAAATGATATAATGTGGTGAAACATGAGTTTTCGTGTTGCTTCCAAAACTCCATCGAAGCTTTGTAGTAAAGTTGCCACTACTTTACTAAAGCATGACTGGAATTAACTGACACGAACTGGACTTGACAAAGACGACTTTGACTAAAACTAGCTACGATGGCACTTATTTAACTTTTGAAACTTGAAAATATATAATTACTTGACACTGGCAAATGCTAAAACGCGACGCCAAAACCAAAGAAAGATATGACAATTTTTTTTTTCAAATTTTTAGTTGTGTCTTCGGATATTTTATGCGTATGCATATTTTAATAGTTTTGGCGGGAACGAGAAAATAATCGTTTCACCCCATTGTATTTTTTTTCCAAAACTAGACTTATTCGAGTTTTATAGTATTATTAGAAATGTATAAAAGGCGAAGCAGAGGCGGCTCAAGCAATCCGGTGGTTTAACAAATACAAATATTTTATTGATAACACCAATGTTACAAGCTCAGGTTACAAGTCATGTCACAACTGTTTATGTGAAGTCTGTTAATTTTTGAAACTGATTACTAAGAACTGATAGAAGAAGAAATACAATTATTTTAGAAGACCTTCATTTTTATTTACCATTATATATATTTATGTACATCGATATATAGGCTGACAAAAGAAGGACTTAAATACCTCTGCAATGTGTTGAAAGGGTACGTCCGGAGCTCTTGAAGAGTCACGATAGACACCAAGGTAGGTATAACAATCTTTATTTAGAAGCAATGATTTTACTCCCTATAAATCTTAACCTAAATCTAGCTACCATTATGTTTCACTGTGGACAAAGACATCTTCCACCTCACGCTACTCAGCCTAAATGTAAGTATGTCTAAATAATAGTAACTTAGTTTCCTTACATTTTGTAAATCACTTTTGCATGTATTCTGTGCAACTGGTAACTGGAGATTACGAAAAGGTTAGTGTTGCTAATGGTTTCCCATGAAGAACTCTTCAACCATCCAAATGTTAATGTTTTCTATAGGTATTATATCTAATGCTAGAGAACAAATGTATCTAAGGAGTACTAGTTAGTATAGTTACTATTTCCTTAGATTCTATAATTACTATGGCTTTCATGGAGTGGATGGCTGTCATTTTCGTATTTTCTAACCCAAGAAAACTACTATACCTATCAATTAATTACTATTTACTTAATAAATAATAATAATAAATATCGTAGGACTATACACACAGCGCTATCTGACCCCAAACTAAGCAAAGCTTGTGTGATGGAAGTCAGATAACTGATAGAATACATAAATACTTTTTTTTTTGTAAATACATACAGAACACCCAGACACAGAACAAACATAATTGTGTTTATTCACAAAATGTTTGCCTGAGTGGGAATCGAACCCACGCCCTACAGCTCTCAAGGCAGATATACTACCAAAGAGCCAACGGGGCTGTCAAACTACTTTGAATGTTCAGATCAGATTGTATTTATTTTCCAAAACTTCTATCAGTGGCGTAGCGTGCCTTGGTGGGGCCCCGTATAAAAATTTGTTTGGGGACCCTTATGAAGCGTAGGTAAAGATTTCTCACAAAAGAAAAAAAAATGTATAAAATGATAAGAAATATTTATTCATCATCATCTATCACTTTTTCCAAATTTTTTAAAAACAAATTAAATATGTATAGTCTGAAGTTTTTTAAGACCTCCCTTTTCTGTTTACTTTTTCCGCTCCGTATATAAATATACGGGCCACGGGGGCCCCGTATATATCGAGCGTCTAATTGATACGGCAGATACGGCAGTAGCTACGCCCCTGACTTCTATGCATGTCTTGTTACAAAACTAAAAATAAAATTAAATAGGTTCCTAGGTACATTATACAAATTTTAGGTAACTAAATATCTTCAGTCTGACCACAAAAATACTTATCTCGAAGTACTTAGTATGTACTCATATAAAACACTTGAAGAGCGGATCGCGCTTCATTTATTTATAGGGAAATTGGGGCAAACAATAAGTAGGTACCTAATTTTATTACATAATTATAACGAGTATAGAGTACCAAGTACTCTCCTTCAGTATCGTAGGTGTCTCACCAGTCATGCTGTAAGTATAAAGTTGCTGTAAACAATAATATACAATACCAATATTGCCTTTATGAATGGGATGTCTGATTTGAATAATTCACAAAGTGATATGCAGGTATTGAAACAGTCTTGAATAAAAAATCGTTTATTTGGATAACGATTACCTAATACAAAGGTATATAGATAACATGGTCTGATTTTGGTCGGCATTTCTTTTAACGTTTAAGATGTCAACGCGGACGAAGTCACGGGCGCCAGCTAGTAGTATTATAAAGCTCCAAGTCGAAGGACATAATTATGAAGGAGAAGGGTAAATCTAAAAAAACAGAGGCTATGGACTTTTGTCTAAGTAAAAATAGGATCTGCATGTATTTTAGCATAAAAATGAGTTAAGTTTTCTTTGATGTTGATTTGATGACTTTGTCACACCTTCATTACTGCGTCAGTCAGGAAAGTGTTCAATTATTATTGCATACAACTACTCCTGGATCGATAATTGATCCTGCTCTTATCACTACGCCTTGTTTAATTCGTGATCCTGGTCCGATATTCGCTCGGGCTCCGATAACTGCTCCTTGTTCGATAATTGATCCTTGCCCGATAACTGCTCCTTGTCCGACCACTACACCACTTTCGACAACTACTTTTTGTTCAATAACTACTTTTGAGTCAATAACTGCACCTGAACTAATACGTGCTCCCGGTCCGATAACGACTTCGGATCCGATAACTACACCTGATCCAATAACTACATCTGAACTAATATTTGCTCCTGGGCCCATAACGGTTCCAGGTCCGATATTTGGTCCGCTTACTGCTCCAACATCTGTGAATAACAGTAAACCTATAGATAAATAATAATTATACAGAATGAACAACTGGTATTACAACTCTATAAAGCTAGTTTGTATATATTATTGGAACATTTGATGGTCTCATGTATAAAAAAAAGTTGCCCATCACCAAACGCCCGGCAGATGAGCATTTACGCAATAAGTACGCAGCTTATACCTACTGAGAAGCAACGAAGTGTACCTATAGTGTACACGCGCGCACAAACACACGTCACACAAGAGTGTCGAGACGTGGTGTAGAGGGTCATACACGACGGCATAAGAGAGCGTAACGCCGCCCGTTACCCGTTACGGTATAAAAGTCGGGTTTACTGCCAAGGCGCGCCAATAAATGTATCACATCAAAAATGTTTATTTTCTTTTATGATACCTTGAAATTAATTTCAAATTACTTCTAAAACAGGAACAACAATGTCTTAAAATGAAAATTTCAAACTTCTATTCTAGGTGTTCGATAAAACTATTACAGAACACATCAGCTTAAAATCAGTACCGAATAGAAGCGGATCCAAAAAAACTAATATTCCCGCAGTGTAATATTGAATTATACCATAGGAACTAACATTACGAACTTACGTGATGTATAATAAAATACCAGAGCATCTTAAATCACTTCAGTCTGTTTATACATTTTAAAAATGTTTGTTTTGTTATTATCATTCCAGGTATTTATTTTATATCTTAATTTTTAATTTTTTTACATTAAATAAGTATAAAACATAATATAAAAAACTTAAAAACTAGGGTGCCGCCGGCAGCGGGGCAGGGCTCAAGCTGCCGGTGGTTAGGGCTGCAGAGTGAGGAACCTCCTCACAATGCGCGCCGTGTCAAGGATCACTGCCTTTTGAAGCTGACCCTTGATCCAACCGTCTAGCGAGAGTCTCTTGAGATGTTGGTCGAGACTCTTCGCTATAAGACCGTTTACCGTGATGACTATCGGGACAATGATCGTCGAATCAACATCCCACATGGCGGTTATCTCGTGAGCCAAGTCAAGGTACTTGCTAAGCTTGTCCTTCTCGGCCTTTTCGAGATTCTCGTCATGTGGGATGGTGATGTCGACGAGCACTGCCCGGCGTTGAGCTCGGTCGACCATCACGATATCAGGCTTATTGGCGACAATAGTCCTGTCCGTGATGATAGACCGGTCCCAATAGAGCAAAGCACGACCATTTTCGAGAACAGGCGCTGGTGCGTACATATAGTACGGCACCTTATTAATTAATATACCTAATACCAAAAGTTGCCACACTAATATAACGTATTTTATGTTCATTTTATAATTACTCCTAAGTATAATATTAAATAAAATGTATCTATAATATGTACCTACCTAAATATTTCTCATGCTTAAAGCTAAAATTGTGTTGTATTTAGGTAAATAAGACCTTATGTAACCACAATTTAACGCGATTAAATGACTTGAACTTGAACTTGATAAGTTATCTTATAATAACAATCCCGCAGATAAATAAATCGTTTTACAAGTAAGTTGTGAGCCGAGCTTCGAATATTCGATATTTTTATAATAAAAAGTACGTAGGTAATGTATCTAGCACGCATACAATGTTTACGTTTCAATATAGGTAAATTTTGCGAAATGCGGCGCAAAGGCAAAAAGTCAAAACTTTCGAGAGAGACTCTACACCTAATGGAAGAGCGACGAGACAACCCAATGTTAACTTCGTCAGAACAAGAGGCGGTAAACAAGAAAATCACCAAGCTGGTACGACGCGACCTCCGATCATTTAATACGCTCTTGATTGAAAAATCAATTGAGCAAAATCGGGGGTCGAAAGTGTTTATCCAACCACTTGGTAGAAGCCATCTGATGAAGTTAACCACCTCGACGGGGAGAGTCGTCAGTTCTAGGCCAGAGATTCTCTCGGAAGTGGAAGACTTCTACGGTCAGCTATACGCATCGCATGCCCCTCATCTCCCACCTGCCAATGAGGACGAAAGAGCCACTTTGACACGCCACTACACGGAAGATCTGCCCGACATCAGTCTGGATGAGATCGTGATGGCCCTTAGGCAGCTTAAAAATGGAAAAGCCTCGGGAAAGGACGGAATTACAACGGAGCTCTTAAAGGCCGGTGGGATTCCGTTAATTAAAGAGCTCCAAGAACTCTTTAATGCCGTCCTTTTTACCGGGAGTACTCCACAGGCATGGCACAGAAGCGTAGTCATTTTGTTTTTCAAAACGGGTGACAAAACCCTTTTGAAAAACTATAGGCCCATTTCGCTTCTGAGCCATGTCTATAAGCTGTTCTCTAGGGTTATTACGAACCGTCTTGCGCGAAGACTCGACGAATTTCAGCCTCCGGAACAGGCCGGATTTCGAAGCGGGTATAGTACCATAGACCACATTCATACCATGCGGCAGATTGTACAGAAGACCAAAGAGTACAATCGGCCTCTTTGTCTGGCGTTTGTGGACTATGAGAAGGCTTTTGACTCGGTCGAAACTTGGGCTGTTCTGGAGTCCTTACAGCGATGCCAGGTAGATTGGCGATATATCGAGGTGTTGAGATGTCTGTATGACGCCGCAACGATGACCGTTCAAGTTCAGAACCAGTAAATAAAACATATCCACCTTCGACGAGTGTAACGGAACGTTACATGACGTTGTCTAGTTTAACATGTATGAATACGGAACCCTAAAACTACACGATCATAATTACTGACATATACCTACCACCTTAATATTATTAACCCACAACTAACAAATAAAGGATCGAAACGCACGACTGGTCAACGAACGAAGCATTTAATTTAAATTTACAAATTCTATAATGCAGTTCCGAGCGATTGTACGTTAGCTCGAGAACAATAGGCGGGAGCGGGAAGCGAGAGGTAAGAGGTGCGCTGTCGCAGGTTGACAGGCGGCCGGCCGCCGTTCGAGAGTCGCAGCTATACTAGACCCGTGATCGGTTCACGCCACCCGTCGCAATTATTTAAATCTTTCTAATGGCTGTTTTATTATAAAATCATATTTATATTAATATAATCATTATTGTATTAGTAGTGGTGACATCTCACCCACTTTAAATAACTGTTCCAGTGCCGGATTTGACCCCGCTTTAGGGGTCTTCTATGCTTCTGGCATCTCCACTACAGATAAGCATCTTCTGTAACTACCATTATCTACTCACACCGTACTCATACTCATCAAATCTCCCAGAAGAGGATACCTTAACAAGTCCAGACGCCAGCGTTTCCCTACGGACGAGGGCCATCTTCGACCATCGGTTAACAGGGAAGTGATTGAGTTGGCATTGTCAGTTAGGCCGTACACCACGACCCTAATAATAAATTTGTGCTCACCTACCTACTACTGAATTTTATTTTGTAACACCAGGTTTCTTTATAAGCAAAACCGGGTAGGTGTGACACGAGGCGTGAGACAAGGGGACGTTATCTCCCCGAAACTGTTCTCAAACGTACTGGAGGATATGTTCAATACGCTGGACTGGGCAAGGCGAGGCATCAACATTAATGGCGAGTACATCTCACACCTTCGTTTTGCGGACGACATCGTCATAATGGCTGGATCGCTGGAGGACTTAAAATGGATGCTGACCAGCCTTACTGATTCTTCTCAACGCATCGGTCTCCGGATGAACTTGGATAAAACCAAGGTCATGTTCAACGAGTACGTTGTTCCGGGACCGGTTGCCATAAATGGTTTCACTTTAGACATTGTTCATAAATACATTTACCTAGGGCAGACGCTCGAACTAGGTAAAAACAACTTCGAAAGTGAAGCCAATAGAAGAATACAGTTGGGCTGGGCAGCATTCGGAAAACTACGTCGAGTCTTCTCGTCATCCATCCCACAAAGTCTGAAGACAAAAGTCTTCAATCAGTGCGTCTTACCTGTCATGACCTACGGAGCCGAAACGTGGACACTCACAGCGGGAATGGTCCGTAAGTTCAAAGTCGCTCAGCGAGCTATGGAAAGAGCTATGCTTGGCATTTCTCTGAGGGATCGGATCCGAAACGAAGTAATTCGCCAGAGAACTAAAGTCATTGACATAGCTCAGCGTATTAGCAAGCTGAAGTGGCAATGGGCTGGACATATCTGTCGCAGAACCGATAACCGCTGGGGTAGACGTGTTCTAGAGTGGAGGCCGCGTATTGGCAAGCGTAGCGTCGGACGCCCTGAGACTCGATGGAGTGACGATATACGTAGGACAGCTGGCGGTGGATGGAAGCGAAAAGCCGAAGATCGGGCTGAGTGGCGTGTCTTGGGAGAGGCCTATGTCCAGCAGTGGACTAGTGTAGGCTGATGATGATGATAGGTGTAGGTACTTATTAGTAAGATGCATTAGAGCAATGTATCCCATAAAAAAGACTGATGGCTACCCTATTTCAAAGGCATAGCATGTAAGTATTTATATTCTTGAAATAGCCACATTTGTCAAAAACAACCCTAATTTATTCAAGCGTATGACAGATGTAAACAGTCTTAAGAGACGGAGACATCACCAAACTGCGTATTCGAAAATACTTCACACTGGCAAATGCACAAAATGTGACGTAAAAACAAATAAGAAGAAAATACCAAAATCATCATTTCGAATTCGAGTAAACAACAAATGCCGGAAAACTGGCAAACATTTTTTTTTCATATTTTGAACTAATTAAATGAAAAATGATAAAAATTATCATGAAAGAAACCTTCTGATGACGCTTTTCCACGCAGCGCCATCCAGTGAAAAATTACAATCAAAATGATAAAAAAATATCATGAAAGAAACCTGATGACGCTTTACCGCACAGCGCCATCTAGCGCAAACAAAAATGCTGTAAAAACCAAGATAATTGATTAAATTTAAACGTATAATTATGTAACATCGCTAGAGAACCCTACAATGAGCGCTGACTATTTTTTTGTTATAAATACATAGTAGGTCTAAGATTTTTCACCTCTTTTCTGGAACAATTTCGTAGGTTGTTCAGCTGCTATGATATGTGTCGACAATGCCGCTGCTACAGCCATTGTGACGGCAAACCATATATATCGGCGATTCATCCTGCCCTGCAATATAAATACAGTTATAAGCTTCGGGTGTACTAAGCTGTAAAGAAGTCATTGTTCTCGTTATTATGAACTCAGATAAATAAACCAGCCAGGTTAAGCCATGCGACCTAACTTCAATACACAAAAGTCTGGCAATTTCGGCGGAGGACGTGGTAACCCACACAAAAAAAGTTCAAACAAACATATTTTGCGATTGCGTCGTTACGCACGCACACGAAAAAATAAGTCAGCACTAGCTTACGTTGTAGGCACACATACACATTCACACATGGGAGCGTTCTATCGGTACACGGTAGATAGGGATTGACACTTTTGATATTGAATTATCGATAAGTTCTGCCCTCTGATAAGCTGAGGGCACAGTGGAAGAGCCGAGTGGGAGGGGGTTACGAGATGGAAGGAGTGCCGATTTAGCGATCCTCTTTACCAGCGGCCAAAGTGGCAGGCGACGGGGTCACTTATCTGACCTGTCGTACCTTGGGTGTCTGAACGTAAGGCCGTCCGACGCCCATTTGCTGGTTAGGTCTCCGAGGTGGATCATAATGTGTCCGGTGTACTGACGCAAATCGTCATCGTGACAGGGCGAGCTTGGGCTCCCCGAGGCGGGTCCGCGAGGACAAGAGCTGTCGAGGCCGCGGATCGGTGCGAAAGCGTGCCTGCAGCCTCGACACAAAGTGCCGAGGTGGAACACTCCAGAGTTTTTAATGGGTAGGCCGTCATTAGGACGGAGAGTCCTAGATAACACCTTGCCCGCCCCAGAGCAGGTGGTATTCACAAATAATTTTCTCTTGACAAAAAAAAAAGAACAGACAGAATGAGTTAACTACTGTAAACACATTTATTACAGACTTATTATAAATCGTACGTAAATTTTAGTTAGGGTTCGTACATTTCAGTACGTATAAAAAATTGTACTGAAATTTAAGCTTCTTAGTTTATTCTCTATTAATTTAGTTGGGTACTCAACATTTCGTCATACGTCATACGTTTCGTACGAACATTGAAACAACCACGCCCTTTAATCTGAATTATTAAACGACTCACTTGATGTTGCGACGTATCCGGCCGATTGTTTGGTTGTTAGGTAGCACTTCTGACCTATTAATTAACTATAAATCTTTTGTATCGACTCTTGTTTTTCTCTTTTTACCTCGTTAACACTCTACGTCCACCAGTCTTCCCCAACGAACCAACAATAATATTACTCTGAAGACTGATTACTCACAAGGAGACTGCGGGCGCTATATACCCTATCGTGACCAGTGTTGCCGTCAAAGAATTTCATTTTCTCCCGAAAGTTTTCTACTGCCGAATTATTTTGTCAAATCTCCAATTCCTCGAGAATCTTTTATTTGTAGTGTATCTTTTAATCTTGTATTTTCCGGACTTTGTAGCGACATCTTTTCAAGAATTGTGTAATTGGCTGGTATTCGGTGTTGAATTTCTTTCAATAATTTCACATTAAAATCAACACATTTTAATTGCTGATTGCGATAGACTGCTTTGACTGGCATGGGATTTGTAAAGATATCTAAAATATGGATTTGGATCGATGTGTTCATCAACTTCATTGTCAGGAAATCGTTGACAATCGTTGCGAAACATGGAATTAATATTCTTGTTGAAATTGAGCGCAAAATAGTCATAAGTGTATTTAACAATTTTACTGGGTCTACATTTTCTCCTTCAAATACTTTAATCCCAATTTGGGCATCATTTAGTAGGGACGATTTTTAAAAAGTATAAGTATAAACGATTGGACTCATCATTATACATCTTCCAAAGTAGATCTGCTGTGTAACACTTTTATTTTGCTAGCGAGAAATGAAGTTTCAATTCTTTCCACTGTCCTAAAATTCGGACTACAGCCACTTTTAATATTTTTAGCGGGGTTGCCCCGCAATTTATTGCATGAAATAATCCGGCTGAAGGAATTGTGTAACATCCATGGCCAGAATAAATAAAAAAAAAAAATTGCATGAAATAAAGATTTGGCTTCGTACTTACTCGTCGCGGCTTGGCGGCGTTTGGGCAAATTTGAAATTGCCCAAACGCCGCCGCGCCGTGAATTTTTGATTTTTTTTCAAAACTAGACTTATTCAAGTTTATAGTATTATATATATATATATTATTGGAAATGTATAAAAGGCGAAGCAGAGGCGGCTCAAGCAATCCGGTGATTTAACTGTTTATGTGAAGTCTGTTAATTTTTGTAACTGATGACTAAAAACTGATAATAGAAGAAGAAATACAACTATTGTAAAAGAAGCCCTTCATTTTTATTTACCATATAAATGTACATCGATGTAGGCTGACAAGAGGGACGTTGAAGCGTTGAAAAGGTACGTCCGGAGCTCTTGAAGTCACGATGGACATCAAGGTATAACAAGGTATCTTTATTTTGGAGCAATAATTTTACTCTCTATAATTCTTAACCTAAATTTAGCTACTATTATGTTTCACTGTGGACAAAGACATCTTCACCTCACGCTACTCAGCCTACATGTAAGTTTGCCTAAATAATACTTAGTAACTTAGTTTCCTTACATTTTGTATGTATTCTGTGCTGCATTCATTGCTGTTCTGTTTAGTGTTGCTAATGGTTTCCCAGGAAGAACTCTTCAACCATCCAAATGTGATTAGCGAATTTATAATGTTTTCTATGTTACATCTAATGCTAAAGAACAAATGTATCTAAGGAGTACTAGTTAGTATAATTACTATTTTCTTAGATTGTGCAATTACCTACTATGGCTTTTATGGAGCCGTTGGCTGTGTAGATGGCTGTCATTTTCGTATTTTCTAACCCAAGAAAACTACTATACTAAATAGGTAGGTACCATAGAATTATTACCTAGTAGGTACATTATACAAATTATAACTAAACATCTTCAGTCTTACCAAACAAATACTAATCTAGAAGTAGTATGTACTCATATAAAACTAAAATTTTATTTTTTGAAGAGAAATTGGCCAAACTTTTAGAGTCCAAATTGACGTAGAACCTACCTGCTGCGGGGCCCGGCTCGGTGCGGGAAACATGTACCAAGAAGGAAGGGACTTTATCTAACGCTGTGTACTCTAGAATACCTATCACAATCGACGGATGCGTATAGATAGACGCATTGAATGGAGGCTGAAGCCATGTCTATCTATATTATCGGCAATGGTTTTCTTTGCATTGGAATAGTTTCCAATTATCTTAAAACGACGTTTAGGGGCACCTGAGGGGATGGATATGTCCTAAATTACCGGCGGGTCCGGGGCTAAGGACTCCATGGTGGTTTCCTTAGCTGTTAGTAGAACACAACTATGTTAGAGCTTTTCTACCAACTCGCCAGTGTTATCATAAACCACCACCACACAACCACTCAACAAAACTTCTGCGACGTATTTCGCGTAAATAATGCCGGTATTGGCCGGTATATTAAATTTACTATAGATATACAGTTCCTATGAAAATCAACCCTCAAAAGTGTCCACGCGCCAATGCTTAGTTATGCAGATTAATGTCTCTCCAGCTGATGTAAAAATAGTCCACAAGCGGTTATCAATTTGGATAGCGGAAGCGGATTGTCTCATCCCTTCTAATAGCATTGTAAAACATTTGTGAGAGTTATTATTACTACATCTTATTTATTATTTTTTGGTTTTATGGGTCATGATAGAACCTACCCAGAAATGAAACAAGATATCTAAAAATATATTTAATGTCAAAATAACCTTAAACGTTACATAGCACTTTATACAAATTCGGTATGTAAAGAAAAAAAAACTATACTGATTCCAAAATCATTTCGAAATAATACATTCCTGTACATTATTTTTACGTTTAAAAGTATAAACAAAGAGAAGGGGTGTATTTTAATAAAATACATAAAAAAACACTTTACTTCCTCTTGACATCTAATAGGGGCTACTTTTACCGACTAAAAAAAGACAATGGCAAACTAAAACAAAATGTCAATTTCAATTCAACAACATCGTTGGAGAGCTTTGGCGGGAACGCGGAAAGAGTCGTGTCGCCCCGTTGTATTTTTTCCAAAACTAGTATCTATTTGTCGAGTGTTTAGGCATAAAAATGGTGGTATTTTATTCATAAAGTGCCGAATCTCAAGCGTAAGTGTGGGAAAATGATATAATGTCGTGAAACATGACTTTTTGTGTTGCTTCCAAAACTCCATCGAAGCTTTATAGTAAAGTCGCCACTACTTTATTAAAGCATGACTGGACTTGGCTGACACGGACCAGACTTGACCAAGACTGCACTTTGACTATAACTAAAGCTACGAGGCAACTTATTTAACTTTTAAAACTTGAAAATATGAAACACTTGACACTGCAAAATACTTAAGATGCGACGCCTAAAAAACTAAAGAAAAAAAAGCATCGTTGATAAAATTAATCAAATTTGTCAAAATAGCTTTGTATATTTTTTTGTTTTATATGGCAAAGGCATATTTTACATATTCAGCCTACCACATGACGTCATAACTATAAAAAGTTTAAGATGTATTAAAAATTAACTACCGCATAGAAAGCCAAAATATTCAAATTAGTTTCATAAAATAAAGAAAAAATATAAAATAAATAAATACAAAAAAAACTTTACATACCGAATTATGAAGAAGGGTAAATCTAAAAAAACAGGGTCTATGGAATGTCTGAGTAAAAATAGGATCTGCATGTATTTTAGCATAAAAATGAGTTAAGTTTACTTTGATGTTGATTTGATGACTTTGTCACACCTTCATTACTGCGTCAGTCAGGAAAGTGATCAATTATTATTGCATACAACTACTCCTGAATTGATAATTGATCCTGGTCCTATCACTTCGTCTTGTTTAATTCTTGTTCCTGGTGCGATATTCGCTCCGGTTCCGATAACTGCTCTTTGTTCGATAATTGATCCATGCCCGATAACTGCTCTATGTTCGATAACTACTCCTTGTTCGATAATTGATCCATGCCCGATAACTGCTACTTGTCCGATAGTTACACCACTTCCGACATTTACATTTTGTTCAATAACTGCTTTTGAGTCAATAACTACACCTGAACTAATACGTACTCCCGGTCCGATAACGACTTCGGATCCAATAACTACACCTGATCCAATAACGACTTCGGATCCGATAACTACACCTGATCCAATAACGGCATCTGAACTAATTATTGTTCCTGGGCCAATAACGGTTCCAGGTCCGATAATTGGTCCGCTTACTGCTCCAACATCTGTGAATAACAGTAAATATATAGATAAATAATAATTATAGGTACAGAATAAACAACTGGTATTTTACAACTCTATAAAGTTAAATTACCTTATTTTACATTTACAACTCTACAAAGTATTTTACTATAATGTAAATAAAAATTACTTTTAATAGATAAAACAGTGAATAAAAAAATATTCAGTCACATAAAAGAAATATACAAATTTACAATAAAAAAAACCGACTCCATGATCCTTAGACCAACTAAACGCACTGCTCCAATGAAACAGCGAGGTTTCAGAGTAAACGAAAATAGCATCGATGTATACAATTTTTATATTTTTGTTGATTTTCAAAATTGCTCGACCGTTATCCATAAAATTCATATGGGACTATCTCTGAAGTATGGATCTACCAAGCAAAAAATCATCAAAATCGATTCATAATTGGCGGAATTATCGCGTAACATACATACAAAAACATAGACGAATTGAGAAACTCCTTCTTTTTAAAATCGAGTCGGTTAAAAAAAATAAGATAAAATATAACAAAATGTGTATCCAATAATAATTTTGAGTGTTGATTTCGATCCGGTGACTGTGTAGGCGTATTCAAACAGCTTCAGTTACCAATCGGCCACCAGTCTACTAATATAAGTAAAATTGTTGATCCAGTTTGTTTACTTAGGTATTTAGCTCAAACCGGTTTTCATTTCGCCGCCGTATGTCTATCGACAATGCCCGTCGCGCGCGGCGCGGCGGCGGCGCGCGGCACTAGCTGTTCGCTTGTGTGCCTTGCGCACTCACACACGGAGCGCACAGAATACCTAAAGTCGACTAGAGAAATAAAGTCGGTGCGCCCTTAAATTACCACTCACTGACTGACTGACTTAGAGAAATAGAACTCATATACGGAGGGGTCATAGGAAAAAACTAAATATATAGCCGTATAGAGAATCGCTCAGAGGGCCCGGATAAAATGCCGAACCTTCCGGAAGTCGACTCTTCGACGTGGTACCCCATTGGATCTCGGGAACTAGAGAAATTTTAATATTGCACTTTAACTAAATATACCCAAAACCTTGGTTACTTTTAGGTGGGTCAAAAAAATTCATGGGTTTCACATAAAAAAAACATGATCGCCATACAAACTGTAACCTCTAATATCTCCGAAACGGTAAACTTTTTCGGGGTATCGCTCGAACAAAAGTCATAGAGGACGTCGAGATCTTAGAGAACATAGGTCCCATACAAAGTAATTTATGTGTAGTTTTATCGCGACTAGAAGGTCGCAACCGCCGCGATTTTTCAAGGCGCTTGCTTGCGCGTTTTGTTCAACGCCAGTGAAGCGAAGGCCGGACGCCTGCGTTTGAATGTGTAGCGTGTTCTACCTACTATATCACCACCAGCAGCATTTTGAAAAATAAATGTATTACGAGTTGTGGTAAGTAAAGATATTACGAGGGGCTGCACATCCCGTAGGCCTACAATTATAGTAGATTCACTCATCAAATATGCTAACGTATAAAAATATAGGTGCTACTCTCACATTTCACCGGATTTCGAAAGAATGTTTTGGCGATTTTTTTTAGGATTTTTTCTCGGAATAATATGTATTTTCGCGTTTTGCGGTTTTCAAAAACACATTATACACACTGTAGTCTACCTGGCGAAGAAAAAGCATTAAATCTTAGATTTCTTATCACCGGCGGTGCGGTGGTTTCTGGATATTTTCTTGTATTTTCATATGCGAGGGGCGAATATGATTCTGCGGGTGCGAGGGAAGACGGAGAGAATCTGAAGGCCGGGTTTCATGTTCTTAGTACAAAGTTTAATCTGAGGTACAAAGTTATGTAGAATGTACATACCAATCCAGCGTCCAGAGGTCGGAGTAGGCGCAATGGCAGCTTGACCAGCGCAGCGTGCGCCGGTCTACTATCCACAAATTAGGCATAAACACTCCGTGGTCTATAGCTTCACTCGCGAGTGTCATCGGGTCCTTTTTCGGAAGGTTTCGCGACTAATTGACGATGGTTATTGTATTTTAAAAGTGTGCCGTGCGTCGTCGTAGCGGCGGGGTTCGAACTGACGTTAGTGAGTTGCGCCTCGCTAACGAGCGGCGGGGTGGCGCCACATTCGATTTTCCGAGCATGAATTAGTATGTTTAAATCTAACATAACTCATAAAAAGAACCATCCCCCCGGCCTTCAGGCGATAAAAAGATCTCCTGAACTAAGAAACAAGGAAGAGGAAAATAATAGCGATATAAGCCAAGTGCGGATAAAGCGAAAGTAGGTACATCTAAGTGACAAAAATGAAAAGGGAAAAACTCAACTGGGGTTTTTTTTTATGGTTGACAGGCTAGATGTTTGACCACAGCTCACCTGATATTAAGTGAAGGTGTGGTCGAAGATGGTAAAGCACACCTAGCCTGAAATGAAACTGGCTCTCAAGTGAGGCTGCCGGAACACACCGTTAGATGCTTGGCGGCAGATCTTCAACTTGAGGGTGGTTGCTAGCCAGCCGAATACTAGAATACCACCCTACCACCATGCTATGGTTTTCTCACGATGTTTTCCTTCACCGGCAGCTCAAGCTCGGGCTTATAACTAAGCCTAGATAGGCGTTTTACTAATTAAAGGTTATAGTTATTGGGATGGCAAAACACAATTTTACTACAGGTCGAACATAGGTGCAATTTCGTGTGCGTACCGAGACTACTCGAACAATCCCGTCTGATGAAGGCATGACGTCCTCAACTATGCCTATCGGCCATTGTAGAGGCGGCGAATTTTCAGTTTTAAGTGTAAAACTACAGTGCCTTTACATCAAATAAACTTGACTTTCAATTGACCTTTAAAGACGTCACATAGTAGAGAGTATAGAGCTACTTTCAGTGCTTAAAAAAACTAAAACAAAATCTGTCACTGTCAAGTCATCGGCTGGCATCGGCATCGGCATAATAACTTCTACCATAATTACACGTACGAAGGTACATAGTTGTTTTTCGCTTTATTGAAACAAATATCTGAATTATTTTACTTTACACGTTACTCTGACTCTTATATCGCCTTTAAGAGATTATGATACTTAGGATTCATTCACATTATGATATAAGATTTGTTTACTTCATGTCAATTGTCAAAGTCAATCAAATATAAAGCCATAAAATGTTTGAAACATATAAAAAATCAACTACTGCATAGAAAGCCAAGATGTTCAAATTAGTTTCATAAAATAAAATATATACAAAAAACATCTTTACATACCGAATTATGCTTACTGGGGATACCACGTAAAAATATACGCGGCTCTAGACTCTAAAAATTAGTTATAAACTTTATTCTCCACCCTTACGAGGTAGTTATTTCGGGGAGACCTGTTGATAGAGGAGAATGATTTTGATGATGAACTACCAACAATAACGCAACTTCATTCTCCATCAATCCTCAATAATTCAATATCGGAAGTTCAACCAGATCCTGAGCCACGACTGGACCTGATGATAGACTCGGAGATTTTGCATAAACATTTGCAGAATTGATGGAAGACGTGTTTCGTATTTTATTGAAACTCGTCGCCTAACGAGGTTAAAAAGAGGTAAAAAGTTATTTTGGGGGTGATTTGCATCAAAGTTGATATCAATACTCCTTAGTGCTTTTGATTTAAATTACATTTTATTTTGACACATGTCTGAAAACTCAATTCGATTTTATTCGAAATATGGAACACACCTATAGTTTATTACAGGCATATAGGATACTTTTTATAACAGAAAAATATTCGGTACTTGTGGAATTAACTACTAGACGTATTCACTTGAAATTTGGTATAGATACGTCTTGTGGAATATTATTCAGGGATAAAAGGTAAAAAGCTAAAAGCTATATCCTTTATAGTATTCTACTAATAAAATAGCGCAAGTTTGGATAAATTATATGTCTAGATAGACTGAAGGAATACTGAACGCGTCGAAAAAAATAGTGGCTAACTCTTAGCCCCTAAACCTATCCCCGCCCCTCAGTATCAGTCGTGCCGTCACTGGAAACGTACTAGTCGCTAAACAATTTGAGTTGTGAAAGATGACGAGTTGTGCTATTAAAGTATGCAGAAATTATAAAGGCCGATAGAAAACAATGAAAATAGTTACTTATCACCGGTAAGGCACATTATTTTTATTGGAATTTGTTCAATAACTGGTATCATTATGCACGCACACTAGAACTAAGAGAATAACGCAACGCGAGTGTCAGACGTACCTGGCACGCACACTAGTAATAGTGGCCTGTCCTTTTTCTTTCGTAAACAGTACGAGACTCTCTAGATATATAATTCCTCTAAGCACACAAACATGTTTCATTTCTCTCTAAATCTAATTCGGTACGTAAAGAAAAAAAACTTTACTGATTCCAAAACCATTTCGAAATAGTACATTTCTGTACAATATTTTTACGTTTAAAACTCTGTAAACTATGAGGTAGGGTTTATTTTAATAAAATACATAAAATAAACTTGACTTTCAATTGATGTCTCATGACTTCGCCTCGTAAGGCAACTTTCATAGACTAAAAAAGCAATGGCAAACCAAAACAAAACTTGTCAATGTCAAATCAACGGCGGTCATAATAACCTCTTCAATACACGTACGTCGAGTTGATTTTCGCTGTATTGATACAAATATCTGGATTATTATACTTTAAACGTTATTTGGACTCGTCATGAATTGTAAAACCGAAGACATGACAGAATGGCTTTACAGCTTAAGCCTGCCCGATGGGGCAAATTAAAAAAAAAACTTGTTAGTTCTGTTGTCAAAGTTAATCAAATGTGTCAAATGTGTTTGCATACTTTTTTGTTTTATATGGCAAAGGCATATTCTACATATTCAGCCTACGTCATGACGTCATAACTATAAAAAGTTTGAAAACGTATTAAAAATAAACTACCGCATAGAAAGCCAAAATATTCAAATTGGTTTCATAAAATAAAGTTTACTATCAGTAAAAAATATAAAATAAATACGAAAAGTCCCTGGCAATTGGCTTAACAAAAATAATAACAAAATATGTAGAGTGGATATCGATAAAACAAATTTTATGCAATTCTATTCGAAACCTCAAAGCCTTAATAGTGTATCAAGATAAACAGATAAAAGAAACTAATTTATCAACATTTTTCGGAATAACCATAGATAACCACTGTAACTGGAAAGCTTATGTAGACAAAGTATGTTCGAAACTCAGCAGTTTTGCATCTGCACTTCGTAGACTATCTTTAGCAGTTTCTAGAAAAATATCTAGGTAAACTCGGAAATTTTTAATAAACTTGGAAGTAATCGCAGTTACTGCACCAGACATCCAAAAAAACTAATATTCCCGCAGTGTAATAATGAATATATACCGTAGGAACTGACATTACGAACTTACGTGATGTATAATAAAATACCCAGAGCATCTTAAATCACTTCCGCTTCAAGAACTTAGAACTCAATTCTTTAGATGGTTAAATGATCGCAAATTTTATACAATTAAAGATTTATTTGAATATTTTGTTAGACAACCTTAAAGTTAATCTATATATATAAAATATTTATGTTATAATTTTAAGTCTGTTTAAATTTTAAAAATGTTTGTATTGTTGTTATCATTATTATTAATTAATATATCTTATACCAAAAGTTGCCATACTAATGTAACCTATTTTATGTTAATTTTCTAATTACTCCTAAGTATTAAATTAAATGTATCTATAATATGTACCTACCTAAAGATTTCGCATGCATATTAAAGCTAAAATTGTGTTGTACTTAGGTATATTATAACCATACCTTACGTAACCACATAGACTTTATGTAACCAATGTGTTGTCTTATAATAACAATCCTGCAGATAATTAGAAGTAGGTAGGACAAAAATAAATCGTTTTACAAGTAAGTTGTGAGCCGAGCGTCGAGATAACATTATGTATTTTTAATCGATGTTCGATATTTTTGTGATAAAAAGTACGTAGGTAATGTATATAGCCCGCATACAATGTTTACGTTTAAATATAAAAGGTGAGTAAATATATTGATAGGCACAGTACAATTATTTACAAATTAGGTGTAGGTACTTATTAGTAAGATGCATTAGAGCAATGTATCACATAAAAAAGGCTGATAGCTACCCTATTTTAAAGGCATAAGATTTTGACTCTACCGTGTAAGTATTTATATTCTTGAAATTTGATTAATGAACATTTGTCAAAAACAACCCTAATTTATACAAGCGTATGACAGATGTAAACAGTCGTAAGAGACGGGACACCACCAAACTGCGTACACCGTACACGAAATACTTGACACTGGCAAATGCACAAAATGTGACGCCAAAAACAAAACGCTTTTCCACACAGCGCCAACTAGCTAAAAATTAAAATCAAAATGGTAAAAAATTATCATGAAAGAAACCTTCTGATGACGCTTTTCCACACAGCGCCATCTAGCGCAAACCAAAATGCTGTAAAAACCAATATAAATGATTAAATTTAAACGTATAATTATGTAACATCGCTAGAGAACCCTACAATGAGCGCTGACTATTTTTTGTTATAAATACATAGTAGGTCTAAGATTTTTCACCTCTTTTCTGGAACAATTTCGTAGGTTGTTCAGCTGCTATGATATGTGTCGACAATGCCGCTGCTACAGCCATTGTGACGGCAAACCATATATATCGGCGATTCATCCTGCCCTGCAATATAAATACAGTTATAAGCTTCGGGTGTACTAAGCTGTAAAGAAGTCATTATTCTCGTTATTATGAACTCAGATAAATAAACCAGCCAGGTTAAGCCATGCGACCTAACTTCAATACACAAAAGTCAGCCAATTTCGGTGGAGGACGTGGTAACCCACACAAAAAAAGTTCAAACAAACATTTTGCAATCGCGTCGTTACGCACGCACACGAAAAAATAAGTCAGCACTAGCTTACGTTGTAGGCACACATACACATTCACACATGGGAGCGTTCTATCGGTACACGGTAGATAGGGATTGACACTTTTGATATTGAATTATCGATAAGTTCTGCCCTCTGATAAGCTGAGGGCACAGTGGAAAAGCCGAGTGGGAGGGGGTTACGAGATGGAAGGAGTGCCGATTTAGCGATCCTCTTTACCAGCGGCCAAAGTGGCAGGCGACGGGGTCACTTATCTGACCTGTCGTACCTTGGGTGTCTGAACGTAAGGCCGTCCGACGCTCATTTGCTGCTTAGGTCTCCGAGGTGGATCATAATGTGTCCGGTGTACTGACGCAAATCGTCATCGTGACAGGGCGAGCTTGGGCTCCCCGAGGCGGGTCCGCGAGGACAAGAGCTGTCGAGGCCGCGGATCGGTGCGAAAGCGTGCCTGCAGCCTCGACACAAAGTGCCGAGGTGGAACACTCCAGAGTTTTTAATGGGTAGGCCGTCATTAGGACGGAGAGTCCTAGATAACACCTTGCCCGCCCCAGAGCAGGTGGTATTCACAAATAATTTTCTCTTGACAAAAAAAAAGAACAGACAGAATGAGTTAACTACTGTAAACACATTTATTACAGACTTATTATAAATCGTACGTAAATTTTAGTTAGGGTTCGTACATTTCAGTACGTATAAAAAATTATACTGAAATTTAAGCTTCTTAGTTTATTCTCTATTAATTTAGTTGAGTACTCAACATTTCGTCATACGTCATACGCTTCGTACGAACATTGAAACAACCACGCCCTTTAATCTGAATTATTAAACGACTCACTTGATGTTGCGACGTATCCGGCCGATTGTTTGGTTGTTAGGTAGCACTTCTGATCTATTAATTAACTATAAATCTTTTGTATCGACTCTTGTTTTTCTCTTTTTACCTCGTTAACACTCTACGTCCACCAGTCTTCCCCAACGAACCAACAATAATATTACTCTGAAGACTGATTACTCACAAGGAGACTGCGGGCGCTATATACCCTATCGTGACCAGTGTTGCCGTCAAAGAATTTCATTTTCTCCCGAAAGTTTTCTACTGCCGAATTATTTTGTCCAAAAAAAAAATCCAATCCAATCCTCCAAAAAATCCATGAAATCCATGAAATCTCCAATTCCTCGAGAATCTTTTATTAGTGTATTTTCCGGACTTTGTAGCGACATCTTTTCAAGAATTGTGTAATTGGCTGGTATTCGGTGTTGAATTTCTTTCAATAATTTCACATTAAAATCAACACATTTTAATTGCTGATTGCGATAGACTGCTTTGACTGGCATGGGATTTGTAAAGATATCTAAAATATGGATTTGGATCGATGTGTTCGTCAACTTTCATTGTCAGGAAATCGTTGACAATCGTTGCTAAACATGGAATTAATATTCTTGTTGAAATTGAGCGCAAAATAGTCATAAGTGTATTTAACAATTTTACTGGGTCTACATTTTCTCCTTCAAATACTTTAATCCCAATTTGGGCATCATTTAGTAGGGACGATTTTTAAAAAGTATAAGTATAAACGATTGGACTCATCATTATACATCTTCCAAAGTAGATCTGCTGTGTAACACTTTTATTTTGCTAGCGAGAAATGAAGTTTCAATTCTTTCCACTGTCCTAAAATTCGGACTACAGCCACTTTTAATATTTTTAGCGGGGTTGCCCCGCAATTTATTGCATGAAATAATCCGGCTGAAGGAATTGTGTAACATCCATGGCCAGAATAAATAAAAAAAAAAAAATTGCATGAAATAAAGATTTGGCTTCGTACTTACTCGTCGCGGCTTGGCGGCGTTTGGGCAAATTTGAAATTGCCCAAACGCCGCCGCGCCGTGAATTTTTGATTTTTTTTCAAAACTAGACTTATTTAAGTTTATACAGTAGCTAGAATTGATTTTTCTTGTTGGCTGCTCGCCGGCAAGCCGAAAGAAGGCATTGTTTATGATCGAATGCGGCTAAGCCGAAGTAAATTTAAAAAACAAAATAAAATGGTGTCAAAAGAACGAAGAAATGATTAAAATGAATATTTTGGCAGAACATAGACAAGATACCTAATAATTTTACAAAGTTTTGGAACGCTACAAACCCCCTAAATTACAAAAAGACACTACAGCTGACGGTTGGCGGCGAGCAGGAACCACAAAACATTGCCGAATTATTTGCTAAACGTTTTAAAATTTTACCCGAAAAACTTGACGTGTTGAATGCTCGATCGCGTGATATTAAGAGTATAAGCTGTATCTTTACGCCAAACGATGTGTTGCAGGCTATAAAAAAACATGAAAAAGGGTAAATCGCCAGGTCACGATGGTCTGAGCATTGAACACAGTGGGCAAGTAGTCTTATTGTTACCAAATTAAGTAATTTATTTAATTTATGCTGCAAGTTCTCATACCTACCTGACAACCTGATGATAGCTATAGTAGTCCCAATCGTGAAGAACAAAACTGGAGATCTGGGTAATGCTGCGAACTATCGACCCATTTCATTAGGAACAGTTATTGGCAAATTGTTTGAGAGGCTTCTGCGGCCCTCACTGGTAAATAATATCAAAATTGATGACGCGCAGTTTGGTTTCCGTACAGGTCTCTCGACAGATACCGCAATATAGGTATAGCTTGAAGCAAACAGTTCAATATTATACAGGCGGAGATGCATCTGTATACGCTTGTTTTCTGGACTTGAGTCGGGCGTTTGATCTCGTGAATTATGAAATTCTCTGGAACAAACTGTCGGACTCAGAAGTACCGGATGACGTTGTGAACATCCTGAGATACTGGTACGGCAACCAAACGAATGTAGTGAGGTGGGGCGACTCGACTTCCAGCGAATATATGCTGGGCTGCGGTGTATGTCAAGGTGGTTTGACCTCTCCTGACCTTTTTAACGTTTATATGAATGACCTGATAGAGGAGTTGAGAAGCACCAGAATAGGATGTCATGTTGGAAACGTTTGCGTCAATAACTTAAGTTACGCTGATGATATGGTGCTTCTTAGCCCCTCTATCAACGGCCTAAGAAAACTTCTAGCTATATGTGAAAGATACGCAGTCAAACACGGTCTGAAATATAACTTATCGAAAACGGAAATGCTGATTTTTCGAGCTGGGAAGGGTCCGGAGAGAATACCAAGCGTATACTTGAATGGCTTACCAGTGAGGGTTGTACAACATTTTATGTACTTAGGGCACATTTTAACGGAGGATCTAACTGATGACATGGATATGGAGCGTGAACGAAGGAGTCTGTCGATCAGGTGTAACATGCTCGCGCGCCGTTTTTCCAGCTGTAGCAACAACGTCAAAAAAACGCTTTTCCAAGCTTATTGTTTGTGCCTATACACATGTCAGCTGTGGACTAAATATAAGCAGAAAACGTATCATAGTATAAGGGTGCAGTACAATGATGCGTTCCGTAGCCTTATGAAAAAAGCACGTTACTGCAGCGCGTCGGGCATGTTCGCCGATGCGCGGGTTCCCGACTTTCATGCCGTCATTAGATCCAGAGTGGCTTCCTTCTGGAATGGGTTGATACATTCGAAAAATAGCATCTTGCGAGGCCTGAGTGACTGCTACAGAAGTCCAATTTTTAAAATGTGGAAGAAAGTGCACCAGAGTGCGAATCATAGATAACTAGTCTGTGACTTTAGATTAAGTAAAACTTAATTTAACTTAACTTTGCTAAAATGTAAATTTTAATTTTTTTATATGGGATTATTTTATGCCTGAACTAAAGAATATTATTATTATTATTATAGTATTATATATATATATATTGTATATATTATTGGAAATGTATAAAAGGCGAAGCAGAGGCGGCTCAAGCAATCCGGTGATTTAACTGTTTATGTGAAGTCTGTTAATTTTTGTAACTGATGACTAAGAACTGATAATAGAAGAAGAAATACAACTATTGTAAAAGAAGCCCTTCATTTTTATTTACCATATATATGCACATCGATGTAGGCTGACAAGAGGGACGTTGAAGCGTTGAAAGGGTACGTCCGGAGCTCCTGAAGTCACGATGGACACCAAGGTATATAACAAGGTATCTTTATTTTGGAGCAATAATTTTACTTCCTATAATTCTTAACCTAAATTTAGCTACAATTGTGTTTCACTGTGGATTAAGACACCTTCCCCTCACGCTACTCAGCCTACATGTAAGTTTGCCTAAATAATAGTAACTTAGTTTCCTTACATTTTGTATGTATTCTGTGCTGCATTCATTGCTGTTCTGTGCAACTGGAGATTACGCAAAGGTGGTTAGTGTTGCTAATGGTTTCCCAGGAAGAACTCTTCAACCATCCAAATGTGATTAGCGAATTTATAATGTTTTCTATATTACATCTAATGCTAGAGAACAAATGTATCTAAGGAGTACTAGTTAGTATAATTACTATTTTTTTAGATTGTGCAATTACCTACTATGGCTTTCATGGAGCCGTTGGCTGTGTAGATGGCTGTCATTTTCGTATTTTCTAACCCAAGAAAACTACTATACTAATTAATTACTATCCTTTGAATGTTCAGATTGTATGTATTTTCCAAAACTTCTATGCATGTTTTGTTACAAAATTAAAAATAAAATTAAATAGGTAGGTACCATAGAATTATTACCTAGTAGGTACATTATACAAATTATAACTAAACATCTTCAGTCTTACCAAACAAATACTAATCTAGAAGTAGTATGTACTCATATAAAACTAAAATTTTATTTTTTGAAGAGAAATTGGCCAAACTTTTAGAGTCCAAATTGACGTAGAACCTACCTGCTGCGGGGCCCGGCTCGGTGCGGGAAACATGTACCAAGAAAGACGGGACTTTATCTAACGCTGTGTACTCTAGAATAACTATCACAATCGACGGATGCGTATAGATAGACGCATTGAATGGAGGCTGAAACCATGTCTATCTATATTATCGGCCATGGTTTTCTTTGCATTGGAATAGTTTCCAATTATGTTAAAACGACGTTTAGGGGCACCTGAGGGGATGGATATGTCCTAAATTACCGGCGGGTCCGGAGCTAAGGACTCCATGGTGGTTTCCTTAGCTGTTAGTAGAACACAACTATGTTGGAGCTTTTCTACCAACTCGCCAGTGTTATCATAAACCACAACCACTCAACAAAACTTCTGCGACGTATTTCGCGTAAATAATGCCGGTATTGGCGTAAATTAAATTTACTATAGATATACAGTTCTTATGAAAATCAACCCTCAAAAGTGTCCACGCGCCAATGCTTAGTTATGCAGATTAATGTCTCTCCAGCTGATGTAAAAATAGTCCACAAGCGGTTATCAATTTGGATAGCGGAAGCGGATTGTCTCATCCCTTCTAATAGCATTGTAAAACATTTGTGAGAGTTATTATTACTACATCTTATTTATTATTTTTTGGCTTTATGGGTGATGATACCCAGAAATGAAACAAGATATCTAAAAATATATTTAATGTCAAAATAACCTTAAACGTTACATAGCACTTTATACAAATTCGGTATGTAAAGAAAAAAAAACTATACTGATTCCAAAATCATTTCGAAATAATACATTCCTGTACATTATTTTTACGTTTAAAACTATAAACAAAGAGAAGGGGTGTATTTTAATAAAATACATAAAAAAACACTTTACTTCCTCTTGACATCTAATAGGGGCTACTTTTACCGACTAAAAAAAGACAATGGCAAACTAAAACAAAATGTCAATTTCAATTCAACAACATCGTTGGAGAGCTTTGGCGGGAACGCGGAAAGAGTCGTGTCGCCCCGTTGTATTTTTTCCAAAACTAGTATTTGTCGAGTGTTTAGGCATAAAAATGGTGGTTTTATTCATAAAGTGCCGAATCTCAAGCGTAAGTGTGGGAAAATGATATAATGTCGTGAAACATGACTTTTTGTGTTGCTTCCAAAACTCCATCGAAGCTTTATAGTAAAGTCGCCACTACTTTACTAAAGCATGACTGGACTTGGCTGACACGGACCAGACTTGACCAAGACTGCACTTTGACTATAACTAAAGCTACGAGGCAACTTATTTAACTTTTAAAACTTAAAAATATGAAACACTTGACACTGCAAAATACTTAAGATGCGACGCCTAAAAAAACTAAAGAAAAAAAGCATCGTTGATAAAATTAATCAAATTTGTCAAAATAGCTTTGTATATTTTTTTGTTTTATATGGCAAAGGCATATTTTACATATGCAGCCTACCACATGACGTCATAACTATAAAAAGTTTAAAATGTATTAAAAATAAACTACCTACCACATAGAAAGCCAAAATATTCAAATTAGTTTCATAAAATAAAGTTTACTATCAGTAAAAAATATAAAATAAATAAATGCAATGCAATGCAATGCAAAACTTTACATACCGAATTATGAAGAAGGGTAAATCTAAGAAAACAGGGACTATGGAATGTCTGAGTAAAAATAGGATCTGCATGTATTTTAGCATAAAAATGAGTTAAGTTTAGTTTGATGTTGATTTGATGACTTTGTCACACCTTCATTACTGCGTCAGTCAGGGAAGTGGTCAATTATTATTGGATACAACTACTCCTGGATTGATATTTGATCCTGGTCTTATCACTACGCCTTGTTTAATTCGTGTTCCTGGTGCGATATTCGCTCCGGCTCCGATAACTGCTCCTTGTTCGATAATTGATCCATGCCCGATAACTGCTCTTTGTTCGATAACTACTCCTTGTTCGATAATTGATCCATACCCGATAACTGCTCCTTGTCCGATAACTACACCACTTTCGACATTTACATTTTGTTCAATAACTGCTTTTGAGTCAATAACTGCACCTGAACTAATACGTACTCCCGATCTGATAACGACTTCGGATCCGATAACTACACCTGATCCAATAACGACATCTGAACTAATTTTTGTTCCTGGGCCAATAACAGTTCCAGGTCCGATAATTGGTCCGCTTACTGCTCCAACATCTGTGAATAACAGTAACCATATAGATAAATAATAATTATAGGTACAGAATAAACAACTGGTATTTTACAACTCTATAAAGTTAAATTACCTTATTTTACATTTACAACTCTACAAAGTATTTTACTATAATGTAAATAAAAATTACTTTTAATAGATAAAACAGTGAATAAAAAAATGTTCAGTCACATAAAAGAAATATACAAATTTACAATTAAAAAAACCGACTCCATGACCCTTAGACCAACTAAACGCATTGCTCCAATGAAACAGCGAGGTTTCAGAGTAAACGAAAATAGCATCGACGTATACAATTTTTATATTTTTGTTGATTTTCAAAATTGCTCGACCGTTATCCATAAAATTTATATGGGACTATCTCTGAAGTATGGATCTACCAAGCAAAAAATCATCAAAATCGATTCATAATTGGCGTTAAAATTCATAAAATAAATACTTTACTGCCCCCAAAAATCTCTCTAGGCCCTTTCTGTCACTAGGGATACATATTTCTTTGATGGCTTTTATTTTGTTGTAATCTGGCGTCATACACGTGGGCGTCGAAGACGTGCCCTAAATACGTCACTTCCTCTACACCGATTTTACATTTCTTTTTATTAAATTTTAAATTAATATCTCTCGCTCCCTCTAGTAATTTCTTTAATCTCTGATCATGTACCTCCTTGGACGGACCCCATATAATTATATCATCCACATAATTTTCCACCCCCCCGAGGTCTTCGAACAACTGGCGTACTTTGGCGTGGAAAACCTCAGACGCGCAACTGATTTCAAACGGAAGTCTAAGAAATTGGTGCCTACCGAATGGAGTGGCGAAAGTGCACAGATCAGCACTCTCTTCATCGATTTGCACGGCCCAGAAGCCAGAATTGGCGTCCAACACCGAAAAGTACCGGGCGCTGCGCCGTGCAGACGCGCCGCCAGCTCCGCCAGTGTCGGCAGTTGAAAGTGCGCGCGCTGCACTGCGCGGTTCAGCTCTCGCGGGTCCAGGCACACCCGAATGCCAGCGTCTCTCTTCGCGACTAGAACTAGTGGGTGTACTCACTGAGTGGGATGACTCATCTTCCTGATCACACCGCTCCGCTCATAGCTAACAATTCATCCCGCAGTTGATCGCGTTGACCGTGAGGTATTTTCCGCGATGCTCATACGACGGGCGGAACAGACCTGTCTATTACTATATGATATTTACCTGGCAAACAACCTATTCCTTTAAACAAATCATCATAATTCGACATTTCGATCGCTTTGATACGCTTCACTAAGCCCATTACTTCACATGACTTCTGTCCCAGCACACTACTACAACGCATATTCGCTATCGCAAACTCTATTTGATAAATCTTTCCCTTATATGACCATGGCAAAATACATGTTCCCTTTGTAGGTAT
The DNA here is from genome assembly GCA_905404145.2 of Biston betularia. Lineage (NCBI taxonomy): Eukaryota > Metazoa > Arthropoda > Insecta > Lepidoptera > Geometridae > Biston > Biston betularia. The sequence continues at coordinate 6,529,046 of FR989863.1, forward strand.
GACATCATGCGTGTACGACAGTAACGGTACACTTTGTTTCGTTATCATATAATCAGTGAAACCTAAATGTAAAAATGCCTTATACGCTATAACGTTACAATCCGCTCCCGTATCTAACTTGAATTTTTCACTTCCGTTTTCACAAAATAGCACCTGATGCCAGGTTTCCGAAATAGTATTTTTATCGTTGATTGTCGAAATGTAAAATCCGTCGTCGTCGTCGGACGCACTAGTTTGATCATGCTACTCGCGGTCGACCTCATAAACACGTCGCACTTTATCTCGGGCTCCATTTTTATTATAAGATTGAAATGACTTGACTGGCGCGAAGTGTCCTTTACCCCCGCACGCAAAGCAGTCGGCAAGCAGCGCCGGACACCGGCCCTCAAGACATCGCACGTGACCGCATCCTCTGCATGGCTGGTTGCGGGCCGCTGACTGCGGCGCCGCCGCAGGCTGAAAGTCGTAGCGCGCCGGCGCACGGCGCGCGCCGCTCCGCCTCCGCCGGCGCCGCGCCGCCCGCGATCGGATACACCGTCTACATGCACGACTGGCTTGCTCGTACTCGCTCCCTCCGTACACATCTGCCGGCCGCTTTCTTGTGAAACCTCCTCGGCCTGGCATATTTTAATCGCCTTATCGAGCGAAAGCTCATCGCTGCGTAAAACCCGGTCCCTGACCGTCACCTGACGAATCCCGCATACGATTCGGTCTTTGATTAAAATCCTCTTCTAACGCTGTAAACTCACAGTTTTTGCTGAGTAACCGAAGAGCCGTGACATATTGTAAAATATCGTAAAGAACTTGTATTTCGCAAGCGTAATATTTGGATTTGTTCCGAAGTAGGTATCGAACTTTTTCAACAACACATTTACGTCATCACGTTCTTGTTCGGCGTCAAATCGGAATGTCTGATAGATATCGAAGCCATCCGATCCTAAAAGGTTTACAAGTAGGCTGGCTTGGACGCTGGAAGGCTCCGAATGCACCCCTGAAGCCTTCACGAACAGCATGAATTGTTGCCTCCACTTCTTCCATGCCTCGGCACGGCCTACCGGCCCGCCGGCGGCGTCCATATTTAGTTCAGAGGGCGGTCGAGCGTGTTCCATTATAAAGCCTCGATATACGCAATAAAATTTGCACTAAACGATTAGAAAACACCACTCGCAGTAACAGACATCTATTTTTATTATTTTCGACACAATTTACGCAGTTTTTACTCCACAAATTAATTAAACCGCTGTCACCATGTTGTGATATCAATGAAACCATTGTGTGCGAGACAACAGCTGAATATATTTTACAACCTTCAATCACAATAATGTTATACAAACTACCTTACACTATGACAGCGACTAAACAAGATTTCTACAGATACGTTTTAGAACGTTAGTGAGTTGCGCTTCGCTAACGAGCGGCGGGGTAGCGCCACACTCGATTTTGTGAGAGCCACCGAGCGTGAATTAGTATGCTTAAATCTAACATAACTCATAAAAAGAACCAGTACCTAAAAATTGTTTTTTTTTCTAAAAAGCGTCGGGCCATATTGTACAGTGCTTCCGTGTTGTTTACTTTCAATTACTTTATCGTGTTTTTAAGATCGCTTTCATACAAACATCTAATCGAATCAAGTGCTTCGATCGGAGTAGACATACCTATTACCTATACCTATACCTATTGAATGGAATTGCAAGTTATTAGCTAGGTGTTTACTTGTATCTAATCTTAAAGTGCATGATATTGTTTCGAAACAATTTTCCATCATGTATTGAACGTTTTCATAAAAAATTTAGTTGTGTACGTACTACCTACCTATATTAAGAGTGGTAAAACCAGTTACAACCAGTTACAATGGAATAACAACACATTTTACACACTGTTGTCACTGTATCACTAAATTGCAGCGAGGCCGAAGGCCGAGCCTCATACTTTGATGCCAAAAATGCCAAAAAACTGGACATAAGGACTGTACCAATCTTCAAAGTGTCTGGATTAGTGGATCATCAGCCTTAAGTCAACTGTATTGCAATTCTTTACCTATTTATTCTACTGCTTTCTTATTTTTTAAGTTAATACCCAAATCAAGCATAACAAAATCAAAATTCAATTAAAAAAAAACTCTGTTCAAAGCCTTAATAGTGTATCAAGATAAACAAATAAAAGAAACTAATTTATCAACATTTCTCGGAATAACCATAGATAACCACTGTAACTGCAAAGCTTATGTAGACAAAGTATGTTCGAAACTCGGCAGTTTTGCATTTGCACTTCGTATATCTATAGCAGTTTCTGGAAAAATATCTAGGTAAACTCGGGAATTTTTAATAAACTTGAAAGTAATCGCAGTTACTGAACCAGATATCCAAAAAAACTAATATTCCCGCAGTGTAATAATGAATATATACCGTAGGAACTGACATTACGAACTTACGTGATGTATAATAAAATACCCAGAGCATCTTAAATCACTTCCACTTCAAGAACTTAGAACTCAACTCTTTAGATGGTTAAATGATCGCAGATTTTATACAATTAAAGATTTATTTGAATATTTTGTTGGACAACCTTAAAGTTAATCTATACATATAAAATATTTATGTTATAATTTTAAGTCTGTTTATATTTTAAATTTTAAAAATGTTTGTATTGTTATTATCGTTATTATTAATTAATATATCTAATACCAAAAGTTGCCATACTAATGTAACCTATTTTATGTTAATTTTTTAATTACTCCTAAGTATTAAATTAAATGTATCTATAATATGTACCTACCTAAAGATTTCGCATGCATATTAAAGCTAAAATTGTGTTGTACTTAGGTATATTATAACCATACCTTACGTAACCACATAGACTTTATGTAACCAATGTGTTGTCTTGTAATAACAATCCCGCACATAATTAGAAGAAGGTAGTACAAAAAAAAATCGTTTTACAAGTAAGTTGTGAGCCGAGCGTCGAGATAACATTATGTATTTTTAATCGATGTTCGATATTTTTGTGATAAAAAGTACGTAGGTAATGTATCTAGCCCGCATACAATGTTTACGTTTAAATATAAAAGGTGAGTAAATATGTTGATAGGCACAGTACAATTATTCACAAATTAGGTGTAGGTACTTATTAGTACGATGCATTAGGGCAATGTATCACATAAAAAAGACTGATAGCTACCATATTTTAATGGCATAAGATTTTGACTCTACCGTGTAAGTATTTATACTTAACTATTTACAACTATTTTGTAGCGATAATAGCTCAGTGGTTAGCGCGGTAGGTTCGCATGCCGAAGGGCGTGGGTTCAAACCCCAACAATGAGCTTGAGCTGCCGGTGAAGGAAAACATCGTGAGGAAACCAAAGCATGGTGGTAGGGTACTTTAGTACTCGGCTGGCTAGCTACCACCCTCAAGTTGAAAATCTGCCAAGCATCTCACGGTGTGTTCCGGCAGCCTCACTTGAGAGCCAGTTGCATTCCAGGCTAGGTGTGCTTTACCATCTTCGGCCACACCTTCACTTGACATCAGGTGAGCTGTGGTCAAACACCTAGCCTGTCAACCATTAAAAAAAAAAAAAAAACGCTATTTTTTGTTATAAATACATAGTAGGTCTAAGATTTTTCACCTCTTTTCTGGAACAGTTTCGTAGGTTGTTCAGCTGCTATGATATGTGTCGGCAATGCCGCTGCTACAGCCATTGTGACGGCAAACCATATATATCGGCGATTCATCCTGCCCTGCAATATAAATACAGTTATAAGCTTCGGGTGTACTAAGCTGTAAAGAAGTCATTATTCTCGTTATTATGAACTCAGATAAATAAACCAGCCAGGTTAAGCCATGCGACCTAACTTCAATACACAAAAGTCTGCCAATTTCGGTGGGGGACGTGGTAACCCAAACAAAAAAAGTTCACACAAACATATTTTGCGTTCGCGTCGCTACGCACGCACACGAAAAAATAAGTCACCACTAGCTTACGTTGTAGGCACACATACACATTCACACATGGGAGCGTTCTATCGGTACACGATAGATAGCGTATTAAGGTTAGGCATTGACATTATATTGAATTATCGATAAGTTCTGCCCTCTGATAAGCTGAGGGCACAGTGGAAGAGCCGAGTGGGAGGGGGTTACGAGATGGGAGAGGTGCCGATTTAGCGATCCTCTTTACCAGCGGCCAAAGTGGCAGGCTACGGGGTCACTTATCTGACCTGTCGTATCTTGGGCGTCTGAACGTAAGGCCGTCCGACGCCCATTTGCTGGTTAGGTCTCCGAGGATCATGTGTCCGGTGTACTGACGCAAATCGTCATCGTGACAGGGCGAGCTTGGGCTCCCCGAGGCGGGTTCGCGAGGACAAGAGCTGTCGCGGTCGCGGATCGGTACGAAAGCGTGCCTGCAGCCTCGACACAAAGTGCCGAGGTGGAACACTCCAGAGTTTTTAGTGGGTAGGCCGTCATTAGGACGGAGAGTCCCAGATAACAACTTGCCCGCCCCAGAGCAGGGAAATTTACAAAGAATTTTCTCTCGACAAAAAAAAAGAACAGAAGAAATGGGTTAACTACTGTAAACACATTTATTACAGACTTATTATAAATCGTACGTAAATTTAAGTTAGAGTTCGTACATTTCAGTACGTATAAAAAATCGTACCTACTGAAATTTACGCTTCTTAGTTTATTCTCTATTATTTTAGTTGAGTACTCAACACTTCGTCATACGTCATACGTTTCGTACGAACATTGAAACAACCACGCCCTTTAATCTGAATTATTAAACAACTCACTTGATGTTGCGACGTATCTGGCCGATTGTTTGGTTGTTAGGTAGCACTTCTGATCTATTAATTAACTATAAATCTTTTGTATCGACTCTTGTTTTTCTCTTTTTACCTCGTTAACACTCTACGTCCACCAGTCTTCCCCAACGAACCAACAATAATATTACTCTGAAGTCTGATTACTCACAAGGAGACTGCGGGCGCTAAATACCCTATCGTGACCAGTGTTGCCGTCAAAGAATTTCATTTTCTCCCGAAAGTTTTCTACTGCCGAATTATTTTGTCAACATTGTCATCATCGAATCATCATCAAAGGAGCCAATTTTATTCATCATTGTGCACAATTTTTATTAGGTATAGGAAATTATAACGCCTACCGTTCTGCGTAACCTCGTTTAGAGCCAGGTCAGATAATTATTTAGTTGCGTAGTCGTAGTTCATCAATATTATGTTCTTGACGCTATCATTTTCTCCCCATTTTTATTGGAATTTGTTCAATAACTATCATTATGCACGTAGGTACACTAGAACTATGAGAATAACGCAACGCGAGTGGTGAGTAATATTATTCTTATTCTTTGGTCAGACGTACCTGGCATGCACACTAGTATAGTATAACAAAAGTGGCCTGTTATTTTTTGTTCGTAAACAGTACGAGACTCTCTAGATATATAATTCCTCTAAGCACTATTTTTAACAATAATTACACTGTTTCCACAATATTTATTCATTGTAGGACTATTTTACTACACACTAAATGTATTTGGTTACTCGGAATCACATTACTATCACTAAAACATAATAAAACTACGACGCAAATAAAACAAAGCGACGATGTGTGACATTATTTATTTATGCTGCGACGCGTCTATTTTTGACAAAATGACTTTTATTTCGAATATATTGCACTAAAATGATAAACTATTTGAATGTAATTATTTGTAAATATGTTATTTATACGTTTACAGGCGATTTTCGTTAACATTTTGAAAGTTCGCGAATTTATTTACATGAACAAATGACGACACGGTTTGTATCGGACACGAAAACAAAAGTTTTTACCTTTTATTTTTATTACTTGACAAGGTGCTTTCAGCGACATGGCTGACCGCCAGTTGCAAGGAGTGACAAACACAACGAATTAGAATTAAATTAGGCACATTGTACTCTCTCTTTAAAATTTCAAGTACGCTCTTGCTAGTTACTTGTTTCGCAATTCGCGCTCTCATTACGGAAGCGTTGTCAGTGCCTAGTCCAATCTTCTATACCTACGTATAAAATACTACTCTATACATATAAAATGCTTTGCCTCAAATGACTGATTGACGGATCAACGCACAGCCTGAACCGCTGATCGTAGAGACCTGAAACTTGGAGGGTGTGGTTTTTGTATGACGTAAGCATCCCATAAAAAAGGATTTTCCGAAATTCTACCCCTAAGGGGGTGAAAAATGGGGGCAAAGTTAGTATGTGACAACGTGATTCCTTGGTCCAATCTACTTCAAATTTTCCATAAACATTCTTTAACAGAATTGATGGAAAACGTGTTTCGTATTTTATTGAAACTCGTCGCCTAACTGGGCTAAAAAAGGGTAAAAAGTTATTTTGGGGGTGATTTGCATCAAAGTTGATAATCAATACTCCTTAGTGCTTTTGATTAAAATTACATCTTATTTTGACACATGTCTGAAAACTCAATTCGATTTTATTCGAAATATGCTGAGGAAATATGGAACACATACCTATTAGTCCGGGTGGCAGCGTTGCATTTTAGGTAGTGATTTTACGCCGATCCATTTTGCTATCTAGTTCGATAGATCTCGAATAACTGATAAGTAAACTGAGCGTCAGCTGGCGCACCTGCGGTGGGTGTGGGTATGAGAGGTCATGGAAGTTGTAAAAAAAAATTTAAAAAAAGTAATAGTACGCCGGCTGAAACCCATTTTCATGAATAGTTGACATCATACTGAGTTGAAAAATAGTCGTCAGCTGCATGGAGGAGGGTGGATTATGCGTCAGCCGATCGCATGAACTTGTAAAAAAACGCGTAAAAAAGTCATAGTACGCCGGATGAAACTTAAACTAGCTGATTGTTTATACAATTTAAAGTACGAAAACAGCAATCAGCTGCGTGGGTAGCGGTGGAAAGACCGTCAGCCGATGCAGTAAAGGTTGAAAATATTGGAGCACTGCTACTATGCGGTTCCCTTTTAAACACGAATTTCGAGGTAGATTCTGGCCTTGCTTGAGCCCATAACACGACCTTGGGGCTACCTAAACTTCTGCCCTTAAAATTTTAAAGCAGCATCTGCGTGCAACTTTGGATTACTGGAGAAAAGTCGTGAATCACACTGAACAATATTATGAAAAAAGACTGGGAGCGAAATGTTCACTTCGACAATATTTGTGAACAAGAATTAATAATAAACTTAAGGAACAGTTCTAGTAGTAGTAACTTTAGTAAGACTCAAGTTCTATAACAGTCATACTTAATCGTTAAGGTTCATTAACGATAATACTTTAGCGCACCCTAGAGGAATTAATTTAACTATGTAAATCATTACTGATTCATTGCATCACATCATAGGGGTCGGCTTGCAGTACACACCTTATTAAAGCTGAAAGAGCTCAGACTCATTTTGAAAATTGCTCACAAAAAGCCCTTCCGGTACCTTACAGATGACCTCTAAAAGGATACCAAGGAACTCGGGTTTCGGCAACTTTTTATTAAGTACTGTACTTTAAGATTTCACAAATCGGCTCCCTTACAAATCAAACGTCAACGGAGTGATACCATCTCGCGCACGCAAAGATGGGAACTACCTCTAAGAAAAACGAGACTTGGGCAGATATGCTGTAGTTACCTAGGGGCCCTTCTTTCTAATAAGCTATATAAATTACTTAACCTATTAGACAAAAACAGACATAATTGTAAAAATGTACTCAAAGAATACCTTCTTACTTTAAATTGCCACGACACCGAGAGCCAGGTCAGACCAATATTATAAGCAAGATAAGAAAAACAACTAGTCGCCAATAGTCACACACACATCCTCTCTAACACACTCACACATATACCCAAATAAATACATAATCGTAGCGATGATAGCTCAGTGGTTAGCGCGGTAGGTTCGCATGCCGAAGGGCGTGGGTTCAAACCCAACAATAAGCTTGAGCTGCCGGTGAAGGAAAACATCGTGAGGAAACCAAAGCATGGTGGTAGGGTACTTTAGTACTCAGCTGGCTAGCTACCACCCTCAAGTTGAAAATCTGCCGCCAAGCATCTAACGGTGTGTTCTGACAGCCTCACTTGAGAGCCAGTTGCATTCCAGGCTAGGTGTGCTTTACCATCTTCGGCCACACCTTCACTTGACATTAGGTGAGCTGTGGTCAAACAACTAGCCTGTCAACCATTAAAAAAAAAATACATTTTATTATAATCAATTTAATTAATTTTAAGGAAAGAGGCTAGGTAGCCCGAAGGTCGTGTTATGGGCTCAAGCAAGGCCAGAATCTACCTCGAAATTCGTGCTTAAAAGGGAACCGCATAGTAGCAATGCTCCAATATTTTCAACCTTTACTGCATCGGCTGACGGTCTTTCCACCGCTACCCACGCAGCTGATTGCTGTTTTCGTACTATAAATTGTATAAACAATCCGCTAGTTTAAGTTTCATCCGGCGTACTATGACTTTTTTTACGCATTTTTTTACAAGTTCATGCGATCGGCTGACGCATAATCCACCCTCCTCCATGCAGCTGACGACTATTTTTCAACTCAGTATGATGTCAACTATTCATGAAAATGGGTTTCAGCCGGCGTACTATTACTTTTTTTTTACAACTTTCACGACCTCCCACTTCCAAACCCACCGCTACTTGGGCAGCTGACGTTCTTACTATGACTTTTGTATTTGCAACGCTGCCACCCGGACTATATAGTTTATTACAGGCATATAGGATACTTTTTATAACAGAAAAACATTCGGTAACTGTGGAATTAACTACTGGACGTATTCACTTGAAATTTGGTATAGATACGTCTTATGGAATATTATTCAGGGATAATAATCCTTTATCGTATTCTACTAATAGAATAGCCCAAGTTTTATGACTCAGATGATCAATATGAGATATTGACGAATGTTCAGTTATAATTATATTATATACAAGGCAAGCTTACTTTCAGCTTTTAGACTCTCCTTTGGATTTTTGCTTGACTCATCATCGGTGAATTTTATTGTTTTATACATACTACATTTGTTTTTATGTACCTATTTTATTTCACTGTGCTTTCTTAGATCACTTATTTTAGAAAACATTTCGTTGCGGCAGTATGAACAAAGGCCTTAGTGGGACAACTATTTTGAGGAATATTAATAATCTGACTGCTAGATTTGAAAAAAGATTAAGAACTTGTTATTGAGGGGTGCTTCGCTCGCTTGAACTCCAACTTTACCTGTTATAAACGCTACGTGCGTTTTCGGTAAGAAATTTTCATATCGAGTTACAGAATCAGGGGCCAGTACTATGGACTTGAAGAATTTAATTGTCTTGGATTACCCACATTGATAAAGGTGCAGTGCCGAAGTGACTTGCAACCGAGCGCTGTGCGATTTGTAGTTTGTTCTCTTGGCAAGTGGTCCCGGTCAATGGTGGCTTTTCACGGCGCGAGATGACACATGTCACGCCGCGCCGAGCCGATTTGTACGTGCGAGTATGCGCCAACAGGCGAGCCCGTGCTACCCGTTCTCACGGGCGCGCTGGACCTGCCGGCCACGCTGTCGACACCTCAGTCCGAGGCACGCAGTGCATCATGTCGCAAGAAGAAAGAAAGAAAGAAAAATATTTTATTCAGTAACATAGACACAAAAAACAAAAACGAACAAACAAAGACAAACAATTACAAAATAAGGGCTCACCTCAGCATAATACTGGTCATACAAAGTAAGACCAGCGCTGGTCAGAAGTCATTGCTGTTGCTGCTTTTGTGTTAAATTTAGTGGATATTGTTTACCTAATAAAAGAATGAAAAGGCAAAGACGCTGGTGGATGACGCTCTAGCCCGCGCACGCTCGTCACCACGAGTGCGCTCACGCCACTCCTTTGAAGTACCGACTTCGAGCGGATAGGACGAGCTTGCACGCGCTGGCCGGTGTCGCCTCGAGCCAATACCTTCACACGGCGCCTAGGCGCGAGCTGGCGCGGGGCGATTTGAGATATCTGGCGCCGTGACTGCCGTGAGAAGCCACCTTTAGGATGGCTCACTTCGAAATCTGTCACAACCAATGTAGCAAATATCAATAAGATTGGTTTTGGTACCTACCTACTACTAGATAGTAAGTTTTTTTTTTTTTTTTATGGTTTACAGGCTAGTTGTTTTGACCACAGCTCACCTGATGTTAAGTGAAGGTGTGGTCGAAGATGGTAAAGCACACCTAGCCTGGAATGGAACTGGCTCTCAAGTGAAGCTGCCGGAACACACCGTTAGATGCTTGGCGGTAGATTTTCAACTTGAGGGTGGTAGCTAGCCAGCCGAGTACTAGAAAGTACCCTACCACCATGCTATGGTTTCCTCACGATGTTTTCCTTCACCGGCAGCGTGTGTAGCAAGTGTGTACAAGATAACGTACTTAATGCGAACACTCACTTCGTTTAGCTACGGTGACTGATGTGGTGTCACCCGCAATCTCCACTACAGAGCAGTGTTTACACCTTGTTTAGTACTACGCAATAAATATTATTTTTATTTAGTGAATAAATTATTATTAGTAACTTAGTGAAGTATCATACAAACTGATTTAATCATTTAAGTAATCTACAGAACAATCATGCTGAACAATTATTGGTTGGCTCTTTTGCACTTTGTTTTGGTACATAAAATCGTCCTTATAGACATTTGTTATTAAAATGGATGTATATATATTCATCACGAGAGCTGAAATTTAAATTTTCTTCCTCAGGATAAATTGGGAAAATCTGCATGATGCAGTTGGTTCACCATGCGACTTCTAAAAGAAAACGCAAATTATAAAATAAGTATACATATATATTTATAAAATCATGATATCAATAATCATACGAATCATACCTAAAGGAAATAATTTAGCAAAGCAAACTTTTATAATCATTTCTTCAATCACTCGATATAAATAACTTCTAATCCTATAAACAAGTTTATATAACTGTAATTCACTTGCACTTACAACTATAAATGTTGAGGGATTTTTGTTGGCACAGAGTGGATTAAGAACAACAGAAAAACTAACAGACTTCAATTTTTAAGGCATTGACATGGAACTTATGACTTTAGTTCTTGTGGAATTTTTTGCTGGAGTCGTTCGCCATATCGATAAGAGTTTGGGCGGGTTTGAACGGGGCTCCATACAAGCCTTGGAACTCTTCCATCTTCTTCACCAGATTACCAGCGCCGAACTGGTCTACCCATCTGTAAACCGAAACGAAACGAAGTCATAGCAAGCAAAAACCGCGTTTGCTCGCGCCATGTCTACATGGGTACAGAATCAATCAAGAAGCAATCTGTACGTAATTGCAAAGTCGCTTAAAATAACATCAGAAGAATTCAGAAGAAAAACAATATTGATGAAATAAATTTATTACTCTAAGAGTAATTAATTTCTACATCAAGAAAAGACTCAATGCCACTAAACACAAATACTTTAAGGTAATTTGGTTTAAAAATCGAACTACAGAACCAATTTTGATGAAATATCTAAGGTGCCAATCTGAAAGTAAATTCTTTCAAATAAAATAAATACAACCAAATGGAGAACCTACTTCTTTTTTTGAAGTCTGTTAAAAGCAAACAATATTCCATTTTCAGTATGAAAACTAAATTTGTTTTTGTTTAATTTTGGTAGAATTCTTTTTTTTAACTATAAATAAATAAATATCGTAGGACATTACACACAGCGCCATCTGACACCAAACTAAGCGAAGGACTATGGAAGTCAGATGACTGATAGAATACTTAAATACTTTTTTGTAAACACATACTTATACTACATACAGTACACCCAGACCCAAACATTTTTTATACCACAAAATATTTATCCTGGGTGGGGATCGAACCCACACCCTTCAGCTCTAGGGGTAGACATACTACCAATGAACCAACAGGGCTGTCGTAATATAACTAACCAACTATAACTAGACTTGCTTTTGACCACACTCTGGCAGACGTTAAGCATTAATGCAGTCAGTCTAGGATGAAGCACACTTACCTAGAAGGCACATAATTTGAGACAGCAACACATAAATAACTTCGTCCATTTAACTAACAAGTTATATAGATATTTGAAATGTGCTAATAATCCTATCCAAACAAAGTGTTTTTTACGGTACAAATTTAGGTTACAAAACTATTTATGTGTACTGGATTTACTGTGACTTATTTGTTAAAGATCTAAAATACCACCAGTAGTTTAGTAAATACGAGGAAGATTCATGGACGGCTACAATCAGAACTACCTTTTTGGGTAGTCGGGTAATAAAGGTCCGTACCTGAAGGGTCCGCCCGTGAATGGCGGGAACCCGAGCCCGAAGACGGCTCCGACGTCGCCTTCCAAGGGGCTGTGCAGGATCTTCTCTTCCAAAGATAGCACAGCCTCGTTCACGAATCTAAAAGAAGGAAATATTAGATCTATATTACAAAGATACTATAGAAACTGACGAGGTTTTGATATATTTTTACTTATACAAAGCAAGACGAAACTGCACGCATCGTACTCTGCATTAACTCCTTGAAAAAGGCCACCGGTTATGATCGAATCTACAGTTGGGGTATCCGGCCTAAGGATACATGTGAGGAAACCATAGCGTGGTGGTAGAGTATTTTCTAGTACGCGGCTGGCTGGCTACCATCCTCAAGTTGAAAATCTGCCGCCAAGCACCTAACGAAGTGTTCCGGCTGCCTCACTTGACAGCCAGTTCTATTCCAGGCTAGGTGTGCTTTACCACCTTCGACCACACCATCACTTAACATCAGGTGAGTTGTGGTTAAACACCTAGCCTGTTTGTAGTATAAAAAAAAAAATTAGTAGATATGGACCCGGGTGAAAATCGAACCCACAACCTAAATACCTGCACTATGGGCATAGTGTGCTATAACTTAAACGAAACTTCTTTTTTACTATGTCAATGCTATCGCCTTAGATTGTCAAACAAAAAAAAAAAATTTTTCATCATGTTTTAAGAAATCTCTAAATCTTTTAGTGAGATAATTTTAGATTGTACCTGGACACCATTCTCAATTGCTTGTCTTCCACAGTGTTAGCGCCGCGCGGTTCCAACGAGTATTTCTCTTTGAGGATCCTGATAGCGTCTTGGTTCACATCCCTGCTCTTGCTTCCCTTCTCGTACACGTAGAATCCTTTTCCAGACTTCCTGCCCATGAACCCGGCCTGGACCAAGTCCTGCATGATGCCGAGGTTACCGCCGCTGATCCGGTCTCCGAAAGCCTGTAAACCGATGATAGCTCAGCGGTTAGCGCGGGCGAAGGGCGTGGATTCAAACCCGAACAATGAGCTTGAGCTGCCGATGAAGGAAAACATCGCGAGGAAACCATAGCATGGTGATAGGGTACTTTCTAGTTCTCGGCTGACTAGCTACCATCCTCAAGTTGAAAATCTGTCGCCAAGGATCTAACAGTGTTCCGGCAGCCTCGCTTGAGAGGCAGTTCCATTCCAGGCTAAAAAAAAAGTTTACTGGTTTTTTTTTATGTAATAGTAATGAGACGAACGATGCGCTCTCCTGATGGATGTTTGATATATTACCTAAATGAGTTTATTTTTAACTCCCAACGAAAATAATTTGTGTTTTTATAAGTTTTTACGTGACTTTTCGTGTTGCTTCCAAAACTCCATCGAAGCTTTATAGTAAAGGCGCTACTTCTTTACTAAAGCATGACTGGACTCGACCAAGACTCGACTTTGACTATAACTATAGCTACGAAGCAACTTATTTAATTTATGAAATTTGAAAATATAAAACACTTGACACTGGCAATTGCTCAAAATGCGACGCCAAAATCAAAGAAAAACTAAAAAGTTACCTTTGACAAGTCGACGGCGATATGCGATCCGACGTCGATGCCGACCTCGTCAGCCAGAGTGGCAGCGCCCACCGGGAACCCGAACTGCTTTGTCATGTTGTCCAGATCTTTGGGATCCACGCCTTCTTGCAGCAGCCTGTACATAAAACAAACCAAAAAGGATATTAACACAACGTTTTAAGAAACAACACTTCGTAACTAATCATTTGAGTTTTGACGGAAACGCGATACTATAGACTATAGACTATAGCTTATTGCGTTAAACTTTTTAATTTAATAGTGTTCCAAATTTAAAAGTAATTTTATCATAAACGTCATTCAATATATAATCAATAAATAAATAAATAAATAAAATAAATATCACAGGACATTACACACAGCGCCATCTGACCCCAAACTAAGCAAAGCTTGTGCTATGGAAAACAGATAACTGATAGAAAACTTAAATACTTTTTTTTTAATGAAAAAACATACATACATACTTTATATATATTGAATTTTGCGTATAATCCCGTACCTGACGGCTTCGCTAAGCATGGTGGAGAGTATGCGCGTGGTATAGAAGCCGGGCCCGTCGCCGACGGTGACGACCACCTTGCCCTGCTTGAGGCCGACGGCGACGGCTGCGGCCGCCGTGTCGTCACTCGTGCCCGGGTGCCGGATTATCTCCAGCAGTTGCATCTTGTCCACCGGGGAGAAGTAGTGCATGCCTGGAAGTGAGCACGGATTTCATTAGCGCATGTCTGTAAATTTCCAGATATCAGTAACTTGCTGCGCCCCGCGATGTTACCCGCTACATGTTTTCGGGATAAAAAGTAGCCTATGTGATAATCTAGGGTCTCAACTACCTCCATGCCAAGTTTCATCCAAATCTGTTCAGTAGTTTTTGCTTGAAAGTGTAACAAACAAACATCCATCTGTCCAAACTTTCACATTTATAATATTAGTGGGATTCAGTAGTGCATACTTGAGAATACACAATTCCAGGCTAGGTGTGCTTTACCATCTTCGACCACGCCTTCACTTAACATCAGGTGAGCTGTGGTCAAACACCTGGCCTGTCAACCATAAAAAAAAAAAAATAGAACGCCAGCGTATACTTGATGCTGTACATAGATCTTTACATCTACACTTACCCTCTTATGCATACTTAACAATTAAAAAAATTGCTCACCTTTTATGTGGTTGATCATACTCCAGAATTTAAAAAAAAAATGTTTTTTTGCTAATTACAGTTCAATTACACATCACTACGATAATGACAACAGATTTTGCTATAGTAAATAGACTTATTATTTTTTCTAAATAGGTTTGCGTTTGACCACGCCCTGCCTGATGTTAAGTAGGCATACCTAGAAAAAACCTGTTTACTCTGGATTTTAAGACACCCATCGTGTACTTCGCGGGAATACCAGACGCCGGCAGTTCCACATGCTCGCTGTACGTATGAACAATGTGGAATCGCAACGCTTAGTCCGTACGTGGGGAACGTCCACCATGTACGGATGGCGCTTTTCCCGTGTCTGTCTAGCGGTTCGGTAATAAAAAGCAGTAAAATTTTGGTACAAGAGTTTGCAAAAGGAATGAATAAAAAAACTTACCAATAACTTTATCCGGACGGCTGCTCCCGGCGGCGATCTTAGTAATGGGGATGGCGCTGGTGTTTGTGGCGATGATGCAGTGCTTCGGAACCACAGCCTCGAGCTCCTTGATCACTTTGTGCTTGATGTTGATATCTTCGAACACTGCTTCAATCACGCAGTCGGCGTTTTTGAAATTAGCATAATCTAATGTGGGCCGTAGGTTGGATAGGTATTTGTCCTTTTGTAAGCTAGAATTACAAAATCATTGATTGAAATTTTTGCATGACGATTTTTAACCCCCGACGCAAAAACGACGGAGTGTTATAAGTTTGACGTGTCTGTGGCATCATAGCTCCAATGGATGAACCATTTTGATTTTGTTTTTTTTTTTGAAAGGGGAATTAGTCGGGAGCTGTTTGATGAAAATCGGTTCAAGATGGCCGCCGCCACAAAATGGCGAGTTACATTGTCGGGGGTTTTTTAATTTAATTATTTGTATGTTTCTTACTACAGACGTATACAGTATTGCCTCGATAGTCCGTAGTCTGGTAATTTGAACTGTCTAATGACCATGACAATGATGCAGTCATTGTCATGGTCATTGCCTCTCGTTTTCCGAAAACTTGTTTTTGAGTAAATTGATGGATAAAGCTTTTTTTGGCAATAAGTAGAACACATCATAAAATTGATCAACTTAAATGAGAAAGTAAACTTAAAATGTAATAAAGAGGTTCATTACAAATAAAACGAAAGAGCATTGTAAAGCCTTGAGTGTCACGGCACGAAAGTCCAAAGTAATGAGCGCCAAAGCAGATGCCCTAGGCTTTGTTTTCCTACTCAAAAATCTGTGTAACACTGCAATGATCATGGACAGATGTTATCTTTTAGGAAGGCGTCTAGTTGGTCTTATTACTTTTAGATTTAAAAAAAAAAACCTGTCAAAATAACGATTTGAATAGCTTCAACAGTGGCCATATCAACACAGACTGGATGTCTGCTAAACTTGTACAAACTTTCTTCATCTTTAGTGTTTATTTTTTCTATGTACTTACGCTATGATTCTCTTGCGTTTGACCGCGTTAACGAGTCCGTTCTGAATTTGCCCGACGCCGCGGTAAAGTCCAGCGTTGGTCGCGTCCTTCATCACCACATGGTAACCTTTATCTATCGATACTTGCACGATGCCGGCACCCATTAGTCCCGCGCCTAGTACACCAATCTGGCAACAAATGACCTCGATTCAATGCAATGTTTAGACAGATAAAACTCGTTATTGTGCACACCATAAACAGAAAAAAGTACAGAGAACAAAAGAACCTTATAAACTAGTGCCACAAGTGGCGGCCTCATTGAAACAATGATGTTGTTGCAACCCATCCTTCACAGTGAATCATATCCATACTAAGGTTGCCTGGAAGAGATAGCTCTAAAAGATAAGGCCGCACATTTTTTTGCGACTGTTAAATCGTTTTAGGCAATTATTATCATTTTAGCGTTTACTCACAGTTTTCACATCAACTTTCGACTTGCCAAATCTGTTTTTCTTGCATTCAGTCTGTCCCCTGAAGAGGCCAATTAGACCTTTGCTTTGAGAAGTCATGGCCAGTTCACCAAAACCATCTGCCTCGGCCTCGTAACCAGCTTTGGGGCCTTTGTCGACTCCGGTCCTTACGACGTCTAGAATCTAAGAAGCCAAAAATGATTTTTTTTGAGATTTAAGTAATATTATTTTATTATACACTAGCAAATTGCGGTAAAATACACCTAAACTTTTATGCTTATCCTAACAATGGAATTTAGCTACGTTATTATCATGACAATTGGTCCCTTTTGAAAAGGCTCATGCTACAGGCAGGGGATACCATTGCCGTATTCTAATTGGCCCGTTACCAAAGCCAGGGGATACCAATGCCGTATTCTAATTACCCCTGGTACCAAAGCTAGGGGATACCAATGCCGTATTCTAATTACCCCCGGTACCAAAGCTAGGGGATACCAATGCCGTATTCTAATTGCCCCGGTACCAAAGCCACAGGCATATCATGAAAGAAGTGAAAATTGTTACATAGCAATACAGGTCAGGTCAGAGACAGGGTTTCATGACAGAATATATTTCATTGTATTAACATAAATATTATGTTATGATTTTGATATTTTTTTATATATGAATGGAAGAATGATTTGTAACTGTGATGTTACCAATAAAAGATTTGTATTTGTATACTTAAAATATTTCCGTCAAAAAAGGAGGAGGTTCTCAATTCGACTGTATTTATAGTATATGTATGTTACGTGATCATTCTGCCAATCATGAATTTTATCAGGTGCTAACACTCCTCGTCATATCATTGTCTATACTTACCTACTTACTTATTAATTTTTTGAAGAAAGAAAGAAAATGATTTTATTTTGTAACAAATACAAACAGAGACTAAAAGTTACAAAATAGAGGCTCACCTTTTTTAATGTCATTTTGTGGTACATATGCCAATAAAGTATTGATATTGTCAGCTGGCAATATTGGGCTCACTGACGCACGAGTACTTACTGCTTAAACAGCGCGCGGCGGATAACTATATGGGTCACAGATTAATAGCTAGCAGAGTAACTTTACTGTGTTTGATATAAATACTCTATCTGCTTTTTTCCCCTCATCTGTGATGATATGAATAGTAATCATTAATTAATTTAAGAACAAACCTTCAGAGGAGCCGGGTATAAGCCACGAGAAGCTTTCATGACTTGTTCCCTCGCTTTCTTGAAAATAATGTTTTTGACAAAGTCCCAATTCATAACAGTTGCAGTTATTTTTGGAACTAATCCCTTCTTTGATCTGTCAACCTTTATTTTACCAGCCGCAATGTCTTTTGCTACTTGTATGGCAGTGTTTTCTAAATATTTGGCAGTGTTGTCTTCTGGCTGTCCCAGTCCTGAGGAAGAGCAGTTAGCAGTTGAAAATCTATTTTTTAATAGTCGAATATCAACACACAATAAATTGTAGTATGATTTACTGAATTTTGGCAAGATGTTTTTTTTATTTTTTTACGCAGATTAATATTATGTATTGCATAATAAAGTTTACTAAAATTGTAACCGTCTAATACATTTCGAAAAATAAACCATAAAATAAAATCCTAAGTCATCCCTTCAAACAATAGGGGCTTAAATAATTATGAAATTGCCTGTAGCAACATACATGGCAAAAACTATTTATTTCTATACTTTGTTTAAAGAAGATAGAGCTAACAAACACAGAGTTATTTAACTGCTTTTGTAGTGGAAATTCCTATTTGAAAAATAATGTACCATGAGGAAGACCGGCCACTAAAAATTAATTGAAGGTGATAGTGAATTTATCAATTACAGCAAATTGACCATTTAGAAAATAGAAATGACAACCCTAGGTGAAATTAACAGTAAGGCCATAATAATATGATCTACTCCATTCCCTTATGCTCCTTTACTTTTTTTTTTATGGTTGACAGGCTAGGTGTTTGACCGCAGCTCACCTGATGTTAAGTGAAGGTATGGTTGAAGATGGTAAAGCAGTGCACCTAGCCTGAAATGGAACTGGCTCTCAAGTGAGACTGCCAGAATACACCGTTAGATGCTTGGCAGCAGATTTTCAACTTGAGGGTGGTAGCTAGCCAGCCGTGGTACTTTAACTCATGCCTTTTTTTCAACTGCCCAAGAAAGAGGGAAATGTTTTGTATTACAGTGTCTACTTACCAGGTCCTAGAGGGGATACTAATAGATCAATGATTCCCAGTTTTTTGGCTTTATCAGCTTTAACTGTTTTTCCCGTGAGAGCTAGGTCCAATGTTGTTGGTACTGAAGTAAGTGCTGGCATTCTGAAAATAAAAACAAAAACATAATGCAATTTAGAAAAAACATAATTTAAATCTAAACAGAACTTATAACAGTAGCAAAATGAGAAGTATATGTATCTCAATCTAGATTTTTATTACCTTTGGGTGCCACCACCTCCAGGTAATAGTCCCAGCATTACTTCAGGTAGTCCAAATCCCGTTTTAGAGTCTTTCACAGCAATGCGGTATCGGCATGCAAGTGCTGTTTCAAGACCTCCACCGAGGCAGCTTCCTTGGATCGCAGCAATATATGGTTTCTTCGATGATTCTATTCTTCGGAATATCTCGTGACCTGTTGATTAGATGTGCATATGTTTTATATAAACCAACACAGGTAAATATATAAATAAGAATAAGCAGATATAATTCTGTACCTAAATCCTGAATTTGTTTATAAGAGGTTTACAGTTACTTATGAAAAATACATAGTAACATATATGTGATAACAGTATTGATACCTTGACACACTTTTTATATATTTATAGTTGTCTGGATGAACCCAATATAAAAATATGGTTTATTTATCATAAATCCTTACCTCGTTTTGATAGTGTGACTACTTCCTCTTTGGTTTTGCATGCTTCTAGCATAGATATATCTGCACCAGCTATAAAACATCCTGGCTTCCCTGATATTATGACTGCTGCTTCAATTGCGGAGTTTGAGTCCACTTCATTGACTATTTTATTGAATTCTTCAATTACTTCAGTGTTGAGAGAGTTTACCTAAAAGTGAAATCTAAGTAAATCTACCCGCATACGAAAATAAAGTTATTTTAAATGTACCTACATTATGTGGCCTATTAGTTCTAAATTGGTACTGACCTTAACATTAGGAGAGTCCAAAGTAATAACATACACTCCATTCACAATTTTACATTTTGTATGTGCTTGGCTGGCCGCCGCAGCAGCATAGGTTCTACTAGACACACCTGAAAAAATATAATTAGTAAATTTTTAGAAAAAGTTTTCCGAAGACCTGTGACTTTTTGAGTGCAAAGTAGATCTTACCACTTAGTAGCAGATCTTTACGGTTTCGCAAGAGTTTGAGGGCATGTAATATTCTATTATTTGCCATGTTTGTACACTTATTACAAATTAAAACGTTACAAAATATTTAAGGCTAATTTCAAATAAATATAATTTTTAAACCAGACTTTGAACCTAAACTTTCGACGGGATTTGAGATGTAAAAGGGGGTGAAGGCGTGAGTGCGGGAGGATAAAAACGTCAAAATCAACCAAAGGTCGATGTGTCAATTTTCGCGTTTTTAGTCTATGCCATAACTTTTGTCTATGGGTTTTTGTTCACACTATAATGATTTGGGGGTTTTGGCGGGAACGCGGGAAGAGTCGTGTCGCTCCGTTGTATTTTTTTCCAAAACTAGTGTTTTGTCGAGTGTTTATGCATAAAAATGGTGGTGTTTTATTCATAAAGTGCCGAATTACAAGCGCGAGTGTGGGAAAATCACATAATGTGGTGAAACATGAGTTTTCGTGTTGCTTCCAAAACTCCATCGAAGCTTTGTAGTAAAGTTGCCACTACTTTACTAAAGCATGACTGGAATTAACTGACACGAACTGGACTTGACAAAGACGACTTTGACGGTAACTATAGCTAAGATACAGCAGAAATAACACTTAAGACAAGGCAGTATGGCTCTATAGCTTTAGCCTGCCCGAAAGGGCAAATTATTAAAAAAAAAAAAAAAACTATAATGATTTGCTCACAGAGACATTTCGATGGGTCCTATGTATATGGGCCAATGCAACAAATTGAGCATTTTCACTTTTTTGTTTTAAATGCTTCCTTTTACACTAGTTAACAAAGTGCACTAAAAAAAAATACACATTTATAAGTGAAAACAGGTTTTTTGGCTGCAGTAAAAGGGCCTATGTGGTACAATTTTAAACGTATAAAGGGCAAACGGTTATTTGAGACTTTGTACGCGGGGAGACCCCGCGTCTTTGTTTACGTCAACGGCCAATCTGTCAGTTCAGCACTTCTAAGTATGGTATCAAATGCGAGTTATTAAGGCAATATAGAGATGTAGTGAATAAAAATATCATTTTATCATTTCACAAACCCAAAAAGGATCAATCTCACCTCTGTCATTCTTATAAACACAGTCCCATAACGCCGGAAATAAAAAAAAAACATATTTAAAAATCACATAAATAGTAAAAATTTGTCTAGATCTTTAAAACAGAACGATAAACATGTGCTACACTTGATTTACAAAAGGTATTGCTGGCTCCTAGTTGTGAAATTAGTTTATTTTATTACTGTAAGCGATTAAGTTAATAATTTATCCGTTTTTTTCTGGAAATTAGACCTTGATATTGGAAATTAGGTTGATATCTACTACTTGTGGAATTAACAATTAGCTAAGAAGGGCTCAAACGGCATAGCTAGCTGTGTTTACGATATTATTAAACTTAAGACTAAGGAAGGCTACGATGACTTTAGACTTTGGTTAGATAATTGTTCTGTGTTGTATTGTGTTGTGTGGTAATTGTTGGTACTAGCCAAAATAGAAAAAGAATAATGTTTTTATGTATATATATGTATGCAGCTAAATAGCTTAGTATTAATACTAAACATACTTTCCTTGAAAAAGGACATACATAAAATGAAGGTGACTGCATACATGCAACAGTTGAGAAAGCTTCAAGAGAACATTTACTATACACCGCCTGAGCGGAGTTCATTAATAAGATGGGTTTAAATAAAAGGAGCTCCTTATAATGTTATAGATGTAACTCAAAACATGGCCCTTGACTTCAAAAAGATGCGCAAGTGCTTGTTTTAACCGGACTAAAACTTCAGATAAACAAAGAGTGCCTTGGTCTTAAATCAAACAAGTTCGTGTCAGTAAACATGAACAAAACATTCTGTTCTACAATATATTGAATCTATCTGAAAATGTTTTCGAAAACCACATTTACATTTCTGATCTTTCTATTAGAACAAGAAGACAAATGAGTGGATAGAACTACGGAAATACCCTTAAAACTGTGTTACAATCAGTTGATATCAACATATCCATAAAAAAAAAGACTTTACTAGTTCATGTCGCAAAAATATTATTCTACCAGTTTATCATGAGTATTACGAAAATTTGGTAGCACCTAAGATTTTTCTAAGAATTTTTAAATTAGTTTTGATTTTGTAAAAAAAAGTACTATTTATTTCTTTCAAATATTATTTTAAACTTTAATTATCAACCTAGGTCGAGGTATTTACAATAAACAAACTGATTAATCTTAAGTCCAATATGATTTTGGGAGGTGTTTAACATTAAGTATTGATTATTTGATTGCCTTTCCATTACATAAAACTTCGATGATTCTTTAGAAGAAAAAAAAAGTCAAATTGTTTTATTTATTTTTGGTTTTTGTGGCCTAACTGCGGATTGAAAATATTATGTCACCAAGTAAAGGAACGAATATTGGCCAATGTGAATTATTTCATAAAGTAATTCGATTATTATTGTACGTTTTAGTTATTTATTTATTTTAAATATTTTCTTTAAATATGGATTAGTCAAAAATGATTAAATACACGTCTTTTCAAAATTAGCTTATACCAAGTAAATCGTCCAAAGTGACACTTCGGCCTTTTTACTGGTTTTTTTCAGTATAATTATAATGAAATAAATCACGTATATAGGCATATCTACATTAATTAAAAAACAAATATATTTATAAATAAATCAATGCAGCTAGAATAACGAGCATATGTGTCATAGTAACTATGCAAAGTTTCACAAACTTCAGTTGAAGCACGTAAAAGATATATCAAATTGAAACTTTGAGAGCCTCTATTGAAAAGTTGTCAATTTGCACATTGGCCCTTATACATAGGACCCATCGATTTATCGTGAGATTCGGCGGGAACTTTCAAGGATTTACTTTACTACTGATTCTATCTTGTCTTACTCTAAGACCGCATCCTGCTTAACATCGAGCAGAGTGAGATCAAATCGAAATATATCTTGAATTAAACAAAATACTTGACCACGGTTCTTAGGATAATTGCATAATAATATCTTGATCAAAATTAATAAAATCACAGTACGCCAGTGTAAATTTACCTACCTAATGTTTTGGTCGGATAGTATATTTTATGCCTGAATAAAATTATATTTTATTTTATGTCACTGCGTTTATAATCCTCAAATCCTGTTGTTTCACAAGAGTTGATGTTGTAAAGACTAGCTTACATAAAAAACATTTAAATAAAAAAACTCTTTAAAACTTTTAACTGGGCATTAAATATTTGTGAGTTTTGGCGGGAACGCGGAAAGGGTCGTGTCTCGTGTCGGCCATTGTATTTTTTTCCAAAATTATTGTTTGACTTTTTGATGCACCAACGTTCGGAACCGTACGTCGTACGATGATTATCGTACATGTGCGATAATTTCTTGACTACATACGATGTACGATGGTACACTACCATTACTACTGTTTTTTAAATTTCTGTTACAACAGCCATATCTGTGGCATGTTAATATGTTAATATGTTGAACGGCATATTAACTCTCACACTAGGGCTGGCTACTCAGCCATTTGTACTTACTTAGTTATTTACATTTGAAATTTGTAGTTGGTTTCGAATCGTACTCGTAAAACTTTGCTCTAAAAATCTTTCTTATTGCCGTCTGACTGCCTGTGTTATAAAATACCTAGGTACCTAAAAACTTTACGGTAGTTGTAAGTAATGTAGGTATTGGACATGTTTAAGGGTGACATTTACCAGCACGTTAAGCTATTTTTTGTATTGTAATCCTACAATCCAAGAAAAATAACATTTTGTCAGAAGTTTTTCTTTTTTGTAAATGAAGTATAAAAGTAGGTATATCTTAAGTTTATTTCTTGACTAAGCGTTACAGAAGCTTTTCGCATCATTATCGCAAAGAAAAGGTTAAAGTTATATCACATTTCCACTTGTTGCAACCGTCATCATTCCTCTTTGCGGTATCCAAGGAAACGACGCGACCGACCTCCCTGCCTCCTCCCAGAGCCTCCACGGTTCTCCTCACCCATCCTAACTCGTACCGCCCAATAGTGTTACAAGCTTGGTAGAAAATTTTCCCTTTATAATAAAAAAGTAAGTAGCAGGAAATAGTTGTCGTCCGTGACTCCTTGCTCTGGTTTCTTAATGGGCATTGCTAGTACAATACAAAGATTGCACTACCTTTAGTTTGATTAAAACTAAGACCCGCTTCTTTGCTTAGGCAAAGCAGGCACTTGGAGCGCGCGGCCCCGTACAGGCCAAAGAACCCTACTAGCGTTGATTTTATGCAGATTTAGCGGGAGACGCGTGTCGGGATGCCGACATCGCATCTACGAATCAATCTTCGGTCGATCCTTTTTGTTCATAGCTTCGCTAACATCAATATTATACTAAAACACACATAAATCTTCTTTTTAATACCTTTGAGTGGTAAAACAAAGTCCAAGGCATCGCTGCTTTGGCACACATTAGGTACTTTGAGTATACAGAATAAAATGTAGTCGGGTAAAAATGGGAAATTAAAATTTTGTATGGTATCCCCATTTCGCCCACCACTTGAAAGCTCGAGAGCTGAGAGTAGGTCTGCGTCACGCGGGTAATTACACATCTAAAGCTTTTGATGGGGGCTTTGGTACGGTGTTCGGTCAGAGAGCGATAAATAATTTCCGCTAGCGCAACTTCTGTTCTCTCCTCGGATGAAAATCAAATTCTAAACATAATCTGATTCCATAGTTTGCGGTATTGCAAAATGAAATATATACCTACTGTCAAATGTTAGATATTCTGCCGCTAAGCAGTGCCTAATGTGTAAATATTACTGTGTTCCGGCTTGAAGGTAGGTAGGTACCTACTGCAGCTAGCGAAATTACAGGGCTGGAAAAACTAACTATCTAAAGTCTCAAAGTAATGAGCGCCAAAGTAGCGATGCGCTGGACTTTGTTGTACTATTAAAAGTTCTGGGTATCGCTTTAATAGTCATGGACAGGTGTTACCTATTTCTTACCATCAGGAGAGCGTCTCATTCATCTCATTACTTTAACATAAAAAAATATGAAATAAAAATAGAATTTCTAGATTCCCTATGATTCCCTATTTTTTTAATGTTTCACAAGCTATGTGTTTGACGGTTTGACCACAGCTTACCTGATGTTAAGTGACGGTGTGGTCGAAGATGGTAAGGCACCCCTAGATTGGAATGTAACTGGCTCTCAAGTGAGGCTGCCGGAACACACGCTTGGTGCTTGGCGGACGATTTCCAAGTTGAAAGTGGTAGCTAGCCAGCCGAGTAGGTACTAGAAAATACCCTACCACCATGCTATGGTTTCCTCACGATGTTTTACTTCACCGGTAGTTTAAGCTCATTGTTGGAGTTTGAACCCACGCCCTTCGGGATGTGAACCTCTAGTAGGTACCTACTAATACAGTTATGGAAATAACTGACACGTTTAATATAGGTAGATATACCTACTTTAACCAATTATCTTAAGATTATCAGACGACGGAATTTCTAACAGCATAAAATTAATGAAGAATTTAAAAATAAATATCCTTGATTCAATAAGAATATCAAATGAGTTGGCACCCCAATAACGCTCCGAATTATTAATATTTGTTTATTAAAAAACTACCGAAGTATGTCGTTGAAAAACTATTGAACCAAAGTTAACAAAACTTTTAAAATTATTTTTTTAAGTACCTAGGTACAATATTTATTTTTATTTTTAAACAAAAATTTTCTATAAAAAAACCCGCATTCGATATTGTTAAAAATTAACATTTCAACGAAGTGTAATGTAAAAAAAGTGTCAGTGTGTGTGTGTGTAGTGTAATAATAAAGTTTGTTTCAGTAGTTAGTAATATTTCCCTCTAAAAAGCTTTTACTATAGGGCTTGACTTTGATTATGTAGGTACTTCTTTGCCGAAAACAAAAAAATAATGTATTAGATAGAAAAATGCATGAGCTTTTAGAATGCATGGTCAGCTCGTCTTCTTTTTGCAATTTCAGGGTCAGCTTATTATAAAAGTATTTTACATCTATAATTATGTAGATCTTGCACTCTTCAGTATTACTAGGTACTAAATTTATCAGTCCAAAAAAACAGTAATATTTACATGGGTAGGTATTACTGCTTGAACACTATTTAGAACGCATAATATTTTTATTATTTGATTTGTAAGATTATGATTTTTTAAATCTTTATCATCGCTTCTATATTATCATTTCTACTGCAATGAATGATACATTTTACAGATCGGATGGATACTTTCAAGTGGAGCCAGGGGGATCGAATGAATTGATTCAATTCCCAATCCCAACCCGGGGAGTGGGGGGTGGCAGGAGCCGCACTCACACCCTTTGCGCTGCATGAAGACCTAACTAGGTATTCTATAAGCTCGAGTGTTCAAGAGTAGTCGCGTATCTGTATACCTAACACAAAACTTATTTTTATCTTGTTAGCTGCTTTCATTAATTTTAACACCATATTTAAACTGCGTGTGTAAGTAAGTTGATAGAAAGACGGACGAAAAGCGGAGTCTGAGTAATAGGGTCCCGTTTTACCCTATGGGTACGGAACCCTAAAAATGAGCCTATAAACCTACCCACGTATTTAAATTGTGTTTTCGATCAAGAGAAAGGATTTAATGAGAACATCCCAAATTACAAAATTATACGTAGGTATACTGTGTATATTTTTAATAGACTTCCCAAAAAACATCGAAATATGCAATTATACACATAAAATTCATATCATAGGACATTTCACATAGCGCCTTGAAGCCACAAACTAAGCAAAGCTGTACGCAACAGACAGACTGCTTTTCGCTATCATGCATACCCCATCTCATCCACTGGACTTCACTAAAGCTACTATGCCAGCGGCCCAGAGCCTCGCTCCGATACTTCCAGGAGCTGGGTTGGCTCGGGTAGACGCTGGGAAGGGGAAATGCACAATACACTCCAAGCGAAACGTCAATGCAGTACCTACTTATCACTTCCAGATAAGAATAAGTAAAGCTGTACTACGGGAACCGCTGATAGCTGATACATTATTTTGATTCTATTTTTTGTAAATATATACATACATAATTATAATACACTAGTGGACGCCTCGCGGTTTCACCCGCGTAGTTCCCGTAGGAATACAGGGATAAAAAGTATATGACTATACTTTTTGGCCTATGCCACCCGGGGATAGGGTAGCTTCCCAACGGTGAAAGAATTTTTAAAATTGGTCCAGTAGTTTCAGAGCATATTCAATACAAACGAACAAACAATCAAATCTTTCCTCTTTTTTAATAGTATAGATAGATACAGAACACCCAAACACAGAGCAAACATCTCATCACACAAATGTTAATCCTGAGTGGGAATTGAACTCCCGTCGTTCAGTTCTCGAGGCAGAACTACTAACAAGGCATATATCTATTCATATCTATAGACTTTAGAGTAAGGATGGCGGTTAATTATAATTATCTATTTATTTCCTTGATACAAGTTAAAGACGTTAAAGTTCATTCGATTTACAAGTCAAGTCCGGTCTAAAATTTACATGCATTTATTTAGGTACGTTTTTTTTGCAGTACAAACTACAAAAGACGTAATTCAACATTTTATGAATAAACATCACTATTTATACAAGTTTTGAGAAATAAAATAAATACTACTACTACACCTACTTAATGCAGTTTTCCGCCGCAACTCCGTTACTCGAATAAACTATAAGGAGGGATTTTACACAGCACAGTATGTTCATTACAACGAATTACAAGTTAGATTAATACCTCCTTTCACTGCTTCTGTTAGAATTGACAGGTTTTAGTTCAAATTTTTTTTTTGATTTCTACCTGACCTACTTTCCTGAAATCTGTTTTAGTCCCAAAAAAATTGATTGAGCTGTTTAATTAACCATAGTAAAAGATATATCTACATACCTACTCTAAGGTGTCTCGAATACCTCCGGCTAAAATATTTTAGACGTACCCCTCCCACAATAAAGGAGGTTGGAAAGTTTTTCGAAAAAGATAGTTGAGGTCAGTTTTGTTTGAAGGTCATAAAAGCTTTCAAATACCTATGCAATTTGATTACTCGATTGCCGTCTCTATCGCATACATACCTATATATCCTTCACATAACACAACCAATAAATAAACATCACCTAATTGATTATATTTTTGGTTCACGAATATTGTCATTTAATGGCATACCTACCTAATAAAACCTAGAAGTCTTTAGTCAGCAGATTTAAATTTACTAAAAATGTTGTAGTCATTTTTGTTGCAGTCTGCTACAAGTACCTAGTTACTGCAACATTTTTAAAAGTTTAAATTTGTCAAATATTTAAAAGCATTCGAAATTTCAATCGAAGATCGCAATAAATATAGAAACAGATAGCTAGGTATTATATCTACCTATAAGTGTTAGCGCGGTCATCAAGTCATAACGTAACTAAATAGTAATAAATGCCAATTAATAGCGATTACCATGTTTCGTAAAAACTCTAACAAATATTTACAAATTACATGATAAATATCCCAAAAAGTAGCACTCTACACGTGCACTTAAAAGATTTGGTTCCCTTGTTCGTCCTATTATTCGAATAGACGCCTCGAGTGCCGCGGCTAATCTCCTAAATGGACCCATACGTATAGTGTAGAGACTCGAGAGTATATTGTCCACGGCACGGCGCTAGTGATGTATTATAATATAGCACGCTGGTATATAAAGTTAGCGAGGCGGGCGGTGGCGGCCGTAGTCGCTCCACAGTCTCTACGAACGGACCGTGTTTGCAGTTCGAATCACGATATCAAAACGCAACCGTTCACAATTCACAATAAATTACAAAAGGAATTACCAACAGTGCAACTTCTACTAAAGCCGGTTTCTGTCTAAAATTTTACACAATTTGGTAAGTTTTGATTTTTTCATTAGCATATGCGCGAAGTTTGATTGGAAGCTTATTGACACCATTTAACTTTTCGATGGTTTTATAAAAATATTGTTTTGAGAACTTTACGGTGTTGAATTGATATCAAGGACGACTAGCAGCGGTTAATTTATTAAAATGGATTTGATTTTTCAAATTGAACAGGTTCAATAGATACAAATACAATGAAATTATCGTTTCTTCTTGCGATATGCACAACAGATTCTATATTTTAAAGATACAATTTACTTATACAGATAACAGCGAATGAATACAACTCGTTCCCAGTTGAATTTCTTTCATAGATGAGCTAAAATTTTTATCAGTAGGTGAACGTTAAGCGCCATGTCTGATATATAGTAGGTACAAATGGCGATTGTCTTTTGTCATAATAATAATATAATGTCATAATAACTTATTATGATTTCGTGGCGCGATTGGAATGTTTCAATAATTAATTAATTGGACTAAAATTATATTCGAATAAGTAGATATTTCGTTATTGTGTAATACGGTTATTCTGTGCATAATATAAGTACTGACCATAATAGTTTAACCCTGAATAATTATACTTTCTCTAATTATTTGACCTAGATCATGACATTTGCACAGATAAAACTGTCATGATAATTAATTCAAGGCACAGATATATTACCTTTCAATTGGCAATAAAAACGATTATGTTCTAATCGAATAAATAAATAATTGTTTTACAATATATCTATTCTAAAGATAGCTATTTATATTTGACATGCTTGGGTTGTTAGCTGATAAGCCATTTCATTTTTCTCTGAAATTAAACTATTTCTGTACCTGTTGATATACAGTTGAAAGTCAACGATGACGCATATATTAAGGGATTGTCAGTAAAATATTTGTTGTAAAACGACAAGTTAATTGTAGCGATAATAGCTCGGTAGTTAGCGCGGCTGGTTCGCACGCTAAAGCGCATGTGTTCAAACCCCAACAACGAGCTTGAGCTGCCGGTGAAGGAAAACATCATAGAAAACCATAGCATGGGTTTCTCACGATGCCAGTTCCATTCCAGGCTAGGTGTGTTTATCATTTTCGACCATGCCGTCACTTAATATGAGGTGAGCTATGGTAAAACACCTATCCTGTCAATAATAAAAAAAAACATCCTGAAACCTGAAACATGGAACACGTTCACTCAAATTCAACAAGCAAAATTAAAATACTTATAGTAGGTACCACACAGGGGCGTAGCTAACGCCATGTCGGCCGTATTAATGATACGGGGCCCCCGGGCTACATCGGCCCAAATGTGTGTAAGCAAGAATTAGTAAAATGTTATCCACAATGTCACTTAATCTCGTGATTCCCAAGAAAAAAAAATAATTAAAAAACTGACATACGATCAACTGTCCATATAACCAATAAATATTTATTTTAATTTAGGTAATGAAAGGATTTTTCTTTCTTGTGTGAGAAATCTTTACCCTTCATTTGGGCCCCCAACTAATTTTGATACAGGGCCCTTCCAAGACACGCTACGCCACTGGTACCACAGCTGCTATTTTATGTATAACGCAATGTGAATGAATAAGATTCACATTTCCTCGTAAATAATGCATGGACGGTGGCGATGCGGGCTCTACGGGTGATAAGTAGGTAGGTAATACCTTTGTTTAGGAACATTTATGTTGGTCAGACAACTGATAAAATGTTCTATTCACACATTATGAAATTAATTCCGATAATACAAAGGCGATTACAAGAGCCAATGTTCTCAATTCGGTTGAATTTTCTTGTTACCTTAGAACTCCGTCATTCATTGCCTGCCTTCCCATTCTACTATCGGACAGCCAGGAGCTCTAAAAAGCGACACCGCTTTTTGGTTGATGTTCCAAAACTAACTTAGCGGTTTGATTCCACCTTCTTCATACGTACCGCTAGACATTGGAATCTGCTGCCCGAGTGGTGTTCCGCGATGAATATACTCTGGGTATACCTTCAAGTCGCGAGTGAATCGGTTTCTTCTAGGCAAGCGTGCTTCACCGTAGACCGCATCTTCGCTTAACATCAGGCGGGATGGCGGTCAAACGCAAGCCTATCTATAACAATAAAAAATAAAAATTAGGGTTCCGTCCCCAAAGGGTAAAATGGAACCCTGTTACTAAGACTCCGCTGACCGTCTGTCTGTTCGTTTGTCACCGAGCTGTATCTCATGAACCGTAATGGTTAGATAGTTGAAATTTTCACAGAAAATGTATTTCTGTTGCCGCTATAACAACAAATACTAAAAAACAGAAAAGGCTCCCATACAACAAACGGATTTTTTGGCCGTTTTTATAGGTAATGGTACGGAACCCTTCGTGCGCGGGTCTGACTCGCACTTGGTCGGTTTTATTTAATTATGTATATTGCTGATACTACTTTTTTATCGAAACAAATAGAAAAGCTTCTTTTGGAAATTTGGAATTTTGTTTATATTGGCTATATAAGAAATTTGATGAAAATTAAAAATAATTGTTGTTATAATTTGTGTTGAAAATTATAAACATGTCATTACTATTTTCATAAATACGCGCGAAAATGTTTTCAAAATACGTATATTTTTAATTGCAAGTCTTTGATAAATTTTGTTACTGCCATGACTACACTTGCGTTGATCTGGTAGGTTAATACATCAATAGGTACCTATAGAAGAGATAATGACTGACTGACTTATTTATAACTGATAATGTTATCAGGATCCATTCAGGTGAATAATTTACGCATGTTATGTACCTACCTAGTCACGAGTACCAATTTTTAGATTTATTAACTAACTAGTGGGCGGGAAAACAAAATATAAATATAGCCTATGTCATTTAGTGATCATATAGCATTCTAATGATGAAATAATTATTCAGATCGGTCCAGTAGTTTCGGAGCCTATTCATTACAAACAAACAAAAAATCAAATCTTTCGTCTTTATAGTTAGTATAGATGCAGATGAAATGAAAAAACATAATTATGACATTGCGAACCTATTTGTAGCTGTCAATTTGCTCTATAAAACGTCACTTCTATTGTCAATAGTTTTCGCAGCGCATGTAAGAGGTTTTTTGGTAATTTTTTCACAGCTTGGCTTACATTATTGAAGTTACCATACGGATCCCTAACTGTTTAAAAAAAAAATAGCCTATGTTCTTCACAGATAATGTAGCATTATGTAATGAAAGAATTATTAAGATCGGTCCAGTAGTTTTGGAGCCTTACTCAATAGAAACAAAAATCAAATCTTTCCTCTTTATAAACAGTGTAGATTGTTTTGATCGGACCATATATTTTTTATCAAATTTTGATAAGTACAGGCTGTTATTGCGAAGACTGCACTTCATTTAATCTGATAAGTTAGTTGTTTGTTAGAGATGTTTTTTATTGAAATTAGTAAATGTCTAAGATAAATCATGATATTTTTACAACAATAAACGTCTAACGCATAAGTGCTTTTTACCCCTGCCCTACTTACCCAGTTTTTTATTTCTTTTAGTGGGTTTTCGTATAAATTTAATTATAGGTATTTAGTAATTAAAAATTAATCGAACGACGATCAATGATATGTTGACTAAGTTAGATTGCTTTTAAATCTATAGACACAATAACCTATTAATAGCCGTCTAAATTTGTAGTTTCGGAGAAACGAACTAGCGTCACCTAAGTGCTAAAACTTCCGAGTTTCAATAAATTACCTACTGACACTAAATTTGTGCCTCTACAGTTTGAACTTGCTGCCTCCTGTCACAAAATTATTATTAACATTAATTAAATTACAATTAGTGTCTCTACTTGAAAAGTAAAGACACTATTTGTATCTAAATCTTATTTATAAGTCTATATACAATCCACTTGCTTTTGTGTAGTAGGTTAGTTTGGTTAGGCAGTTTGCATGGTTTTAATAAAGGTAGGTACTTCTACTGGTAAGTACAATGCAGAAAAAAAGAAGTACATAACTGAAATCTTCTATAGTAAGTTTGATCAATCAATGGTTTTGCTACTAATTGGTTAGGCTGTACAATTTTTTTTTATAATAAGTAAAAGTACTTTCTTTTGAAATATATACATAATTACATATATTCGTGTCAATGCACTAGCTGTTACAAAAACTTTTTGTTTTGTTTATTCACAAATGACGCACGCTTGCATCGTTTGGTTTGCGGAAAATACTCGTGTAAGCGGGATTTGACCGCTGTTTGAGATGGTGCTTGGTTTCTACCTATATTATTACGATGGTTGGCACAGTCATTCACTGGGGTACACAGGGAAATCCCGCATTTCACAACTCAGAACGCGCAGCTATTTACCTTGTATTTTGCATACCGGTGACGTATTTTCTTGTAAAATATGCTCTACTGGGAGAGTTTCCGTCACTGCTCTCATGACATCAAAAGGAAAATGAGTCGTTTGTATATATATATATATATAATTCTCTATCGATTTCAAGAAGTCATGGCAATTTTCAGTTTATTTTTAAATTGTGAAATGATGTTTAATATTTATTTTTAAAAGCCTAGAACATACACAATGATATATGTATATATCTAATAAAGTTCTATTTCTCTAAGTGAGTCAGTCAGTCAGTGAGTGGTAATTTAGCTTGATAGAGTTGTAATACGTAAGAATAGAAAATTCGTTAGAACTTCAATTCCGCAGAATAATTATTAAAATGACATAGGTATAAAATTTTGGGGTAAAAAATTGTACTTAGTTGAAATAAGCATAATAAAAATTATATTGAATATTCAAGGTACATATTTTAGTTTATTTCCGCTTAACAGTTAAAAAATATCTTGAAAAAAAGAAGATGTACATTTATGCATAGTAAGTATGTATTTTATTGATATGAGATTTTCGAATACGGTTAAGAACATTTGATTTTAAACATTTTAAAATAATAATTCTAGGAACAAAGCAATTATTGTTAAAGTAAACATAATACTGGTTTACCTTCACTTTAATGGGCGTTTGTACAATTAAGGTTACGGTTTACTTATTTAACTAATTTATAATGATTTCGGCAGGATATAAAAATGAACCAGATAGAACTGGAGTAATTCGTACTAATATGTAGATATAGAATTAAAAAAGGCATTTTACATTAGTACGTATCAAATTACTAGTAGGTACAAAGAACCAAATTTACAAATACACATTTATAAATACACAATTGCACATTAAATATTGTGTATGTAAAAATACTAGTTGCGATGATAGCCCAGTGGTTACCGTGGTTTCAAATTCAAACCCGAGCAATAAACTGATGATGATGAAAGTAAGACACTTCGCATTCGTACTCAGTAGTTACCGTTTACGCGTATCAATTTATCATACACTAGCATACACATATTCACCCGCTTAGTCCCCGTTCCCGTAGGAATACAGGGATAAAATATATTCTATGTCACCCGGGGACAGTGTAGCTTCCTAACGGTGAAATATTTTTTGAAATCAGTCCAGTAGTTTTTAAGTTTATTTGTTACATAAAAAAATACAAATCTTTCCTCTTTATAATATTAGTAGGGATAGATATGTTTTCGCAAATTGCTATACTAACCCTCCAATTCGTATAAAAATTGTCATTTAAAGTGGTAGGTAAAAAGTAGTATTTAATTGAAAACCAATAATCTAGATTAGCAATGAGTTAGATACTGCGGTCAGTCTGGGAAGGAACGTAGATTTTTTCGCAATCGCGTGATAATTCTGATTGCCTTGGCTCTAACTTCATTGATGTTACGATTGTTACAATTTAAAATAGGTACAGGGTTTCCAGGAATTTGAAACCTGATTATTTTAAAAATTACTAAGAATAGATAACAATAGATATTAATTAAGTGTTACAAATTAGTATAACAGTAAATAGAAGCAACAGAAGTAATTAAATTATTTATAATAAAATTAAACTTATTAAAAAGTAAATTAGTAAATTTTCAAAAAAAAAAAATCAATTTTAATTACAAATTTTTAAACAAAATAAATCATTTTTTGTTATTATTATTATTAACTTAAATGGCCTTAGATGGCAGTAGTATTCGGTACAATAATAATATCGTAGGACATGACCATACACACAGCGCCATCTGACCCCAAACTGAGCAGAGAATTTGGAAATCAGACAACTGATAGAATACAAAAATTCTTTTTTTTTTGTAAATACATAGGTACATCAAATACATACAGTAGGTATCGAGTTCAAAGATAATCAAATAGAGGCATGGCAATGAGGAGCTCGATTTTATTGCCTAAGCATTTCATAAATAATCAATGTGATCAAGATCTGTTTGAATAAAACATTTTTGTATTAATTTACGTTTTTTGAAGGAAACCTTTGTTAAATACAATGTGGTCAGTGGCTAGGCTAGGCAGTATGCTGTGCTGCGACTGCGAGGTCCGTCAGTAACCTCGCACCACTTGCTCGGTGCGCGCGGAGGCTTGCGCAAGGCTCGCCGCTCTCTCGACATTGGACAAGGACTCCAAATGCCTACTTCCCTGCTAATAAGGGTTAAGAGCTGCTGTATAGTTTTATTACACATTGTTACCTAATTTCAAAAACCACCTTTACCAAAAACATGTTGTTTATTTATTTACATAAGACATGCAGTGCAACTGATAAAACTGTTTATTTATCCAAGTATGACCACGAATCGCGGTTGATCAGAAAGTTTCCGTTTGGCCCACAACAAAGTATGACGAATCGAAATATTCCCAGGCTCCTACTAATTACTAACAAGAAGTCCATACATACGTAAACGACTTTATGATACAAATTACTTTATATTTTGATAATTATCATCAATTTACCTCAGTACCTACGCAGCCCTGTTGGTTCATTGGTAGTATGTCTGCTTCAAGAGCTGAAGGGCGTGGGTTCGATTCACACCCAGGGCAAGCATTTTCTGATATATAAACAAATTTTTGTTCTGTGTCTGGGTGTAGGTACTGTATGTATTAAAAAAAAAAAAGTATTCTATCAGTTATATGTATTCCATAGCTCCAGCTTTGCTTAGTTTGGGAGCAGATGGCGCTGTGTGTAATGTCCTACGATGCGATATTTATTTATAATTAATACTACTAAAACTTACCACAATCACAGGTAGGTTTATTCCCAATATCAATACTAACAAAGCTAGGATTGGTAAGTGTGCCTTACGATCTTAAAGCAAGTCACGGTATATCTATTATATAATTTATGCTAGATCTATGTAAAATTGTATTCTCCAAAGCTCTTACTAACATAGCTTTATTCTCTTTCCATGCCTAGATACTCAAGAATGTCGGTTGAGGACAACACGAAACTTAAATTCGGTTTGTGCTATGCCTATCTAAATATATCATTGATGTTTTTTGAATTTTACAAGATATGCTGATTTGTCTTAAATACCTATCTAGTGGGTAGCGCCTTTGTATTTTGCTTTTTTTTTGTACCTATAATAAGAATATTTACTCATATTTAATTGGATTTGCTGTCTTTATTCGGTAAAAGGCGTTTTGCTTGT
Source organism: Biston betularia (assembly GCA_905404145.2). Taxonomy (NCBI): domain Eukaryota; kingdom Metazoa; phylum Arthropoda; class Insecta; order Lepidoptera; family Geometridae; genus Biston; species Biston betularia. Next base: position 6,565,797 of record FR989863.1, read on the forward strand.
TGTAATCTTGGTTTATTATATTTTTGAAATCATCACACTAATGTTATACAGGCTAAAGTTTGTGGATGTATGTCTTTTTGTATGTTTGTTACTTCTACACGTTCAAACGGCTGGAGCAATGTTGATGAAATTTGGTGTGGAGGTAGCTGACATAGGCTACTTTTTACTCCGAAAAAATGTAGCAAGCAACACCGCAGGGTGCAGCTAGTACTTTTATATGCACGAGTAGATACAAATGTATACATTTTTTTATGACATGCTAGCAGTTTGACTACAGCTCACCTATTGTTAAGTGACGGTGTGGTCGAAGATGGTAAAGCACACCTGCCTGGAATGGGACTGGCTCTCAAGTAAGGCTGCCAGAACCCACCGTTAGATGCTTGACAGTAGATTTTTAACTTGAAGGTGGTAGCTAGCCAGCCGAGTAGGTACCTACTAAAAAGTACCCTATGGTTTCCTCACATATTGTGATTAAAAACTCGCCTGATATGTTAAGCATGACTGCGATCTATATACACCCATGCCGTGTGTGCATCATCGACCACACCGTCAAAATTAGGTAAGCTATGGCCAAACACCTAGCCTGCCACCTATAGAAAAAAGAACACGTAAAAGGAGTACGTTTGTTTAGAAGAAACCTATTCATTCAAGAATCGAAGATACCCGGCCATCTGATATCTACTAGCATACTTGAAAACTTATTTTATTTTTATGGTGCTATATTACTGGTGGTCAAACGAGGACATAGCTCTGCTCTTCTCTACAACAGCTTATTTTCTACAACACGCAATAGGTTTTCGTTCAGAGCTTTCTTCCGGAAAGAATACATACGTCTGTGCAAATGTTTTGGTTGTTTGGTTTGGTCGGCCTGGGTTGGAAGGGAAAAAAACTACAACCAGTACAATAGGAATACAATTTTTATAAATGAATTTTATTCAATTCCAGAAACCATGGAGGCCGGCGACTTCAAAGACTTCGCTAAGGCGATGACGGACTACATTGCTGAATACTTAGAAAATATAAGAGACAGGTAAAAACTGCAAACTACTAAACGTAACTGTTACCTATTGGTACGATACTTGTATACGATCTTCGCAAACCACATTAGCTAATACTAACCATCACTCGAAGGCGAGCTGTGGTCACATAATTAGCTAGTCCGATAAAAAGAAACATTAACTGCATCATTTATGCGAGTACATAACCCACAAATATTATAAATGTGAAAGTTTGGATGCATGGATGTTTGTTACTCTTTCACGCAGAAACGACTGAACGGATTTTGATAAAATTTGGTATGGAGGTAGGCGAGACCCTGGATTAACACATAGGCTACGTTTTATCCCGAAAATATGTAGCGGGTAACAGGAGAAATTAATGTAGAAGTAACAAGACGAACGAGATGCTCTCCTAATGGTAAAAGATAACGCATGTCCATTGTCCGTGACCATTGCAGCACTACATAGAATTATGTTATCTGTTATATGTGTGGTATATGTTATAAAGTCATACCTAATATACTTAATTTAATGCACTGTATGCAGTCAAAATAGTTTTGAAACAATATAGTTTTGAAACAATATTTTTTTTCAAAAATCATTATACGTTTTAAACTCCTGAACTATTTATTATTTAAATAAATAGTTCTCGCGGTTTCACCCGCGTGTTCTCATTCCCATGGGAATACAGGGTTAAAAAGTAGCCTATATCACCCGGGGGTAGTGTAGCTTCCCAACGGTGAAAGAATTTATGAAATCGGTCCAGTAGTTTCCAAACAAACAAACAATCACATTATTAAGATATTATCTTAACATGATATTTCTAAAGGAAATGTTGTTTTCGAAAGATTAGGATACATTTTCTCGATAAACAGTATCCTCTAAAATTATAGTACACGGAAACACGGATTCTGTGTCAATTTAATATCAAAACATATTCATTCAATTTGTAAAGGTTACTCACAAGACTTTATGGGCAATGTTGTCATATTTTTTGAAATTACGCAATAATTTTGACATATTACAGTTAATAATTTTCCGATAAATAGATAAACTCTTTATTGTGCACACCAAAAATAGAAAAAAAAGTACAGAAAACAACAGAATCTTAGGAGCTAGTGCCACAAATGGCTTATGCCTTATCGTAAAGAGTGATTTCTTTCAGGCAATCGGTTGCCTTGAATTGAAAACACGATAGCTACATATGCGAAACTGTCACATTTTTGCTCAGCTAAATGTGACTCTATACATTTCCTGATAAGCTTAGTAATCAAGTGAAGTACCAAAATACGCTTGATATTAATAATTATGTATACATATAAAAAGATGTTATAATATAGTTGCTTGCATTAATTACTGGAAACGCCTTAAAGGTTGACAAGCAAACGATAATCACTTGAGACCTAGAAGTCTTAGCTTTTTCTCAGTCGGCCTGTGACCTTGACAACAAATTAATCGGTTACTGGTAACTAGGTATCTAAATAAATGTTTATGTAGCTGCTCTAGGAAACAAGTAGAAAATCTAAGGTTTGCTGATTTATAAACCTTGCTCTTTGTAAAACTACCTTCTGTAAGGCTATATTTTCACTTCTTACGAAATATAAAGCACACGCACAAAGTAACCTCCACGAGTGCACAGCATACAAAATTGCGTCTAGGTCATTTAGACGCCTAGCGTGATTTATTGGAAACTAGCTGCGCCTCGCGGTGTTACCCGCTACATGTTTTCGGGATAAAAAGTAGCCTATGTGCTAATCCAGGATCTCAGCTACCTCCATACCAAATCTCATCCAAATCCGTTCAGTAGTTTTTGCGTGAAAGAGTAACAAACATCCATGCATCCAAATTTTCACATTTATAATATTAGTGGGATCGAAAAAAAATGTAACTCGCCGCAGGTTAAAAAACGGTCGTAGCTAAGTGGCTGGAGTAAATGGAATGCTTGCCGGACCTTTTTTTTATAATTGACAGGCTAGGTGTGTGACCACAGCTCACCTGATGTTAAGTGACGGTGTGGTCAAAGATGGTAGAGTATAATTGAACTGGTTCTCAAGTGAGGCTGCCGGAACACACTGTTAGATGCTTGGTGGCAGAGGGTAACCAGCCGAGTACTAGAAAGTACCCTACCACCATCCTATGGTTTCCTCACGATGTTTTCCTTCACCGGCAGCTCAAGCTCATTGTTGGAGGTTGAACCCATGCCCTTCGGCATGCAAACCGACCACGCTAGCCACTGAGTTATCACCGCTACTAAAGGTTAAAAGACGGCGTAGCTCAGTGGCTGGAGTAAATCGAATGTTTACCGGACCTTTGATGCGCAGATCTTGCCGGTAATGAATTCTAAAATACAACAAAATAAACAAAAATAAATAAATGAATGATCAGGATGAGAAGTATCTAAGACTTATTTTTTTGGAGGAAATTTAAATTGTGTGACGTCTGCAGACAAGTGGTGCCATCAGTGAAGCCTGGGTACTTGCGGCCGCTGGTGCCGGAGCAGCCGCCGCAGCAGGCGGAGCCGTGGACGGCGGTAATGGCTGACATTGAACGAGTCGTCATGTCCGGCGTGACTCACTGGCACTCGCCGCGCTTCCACGCGTACTTCCCTACGGCTAACTCCTACCCGGCCATCGTCGCGGACATGCTCAGCGGCGCCATCGCCTGTATTGGATTCACTTGGGTCAGTTAAAATAAGACAGTTTTAGACTCTAATAATAATAATAAGGAAGGATTGTTTTGTTAGGAGGTTCCTTACTCTGCAGCCTGGCAGCTTGAGCCCTGCCCCTAGGTACCTTCCTAGGAGGGTACCTTCCCTCGTTTTTAAGTTTTTTATATTATTTATAAACATATTTCAAGTAAAAAATTCAAAAATAAGAAAATAGATAAATAACCGTAAGTATTAATCAAACATTCCAGCATATTCCACTTTTAAATGCCGTGACAGATTTGATGCATGGGGTATTATTAGAACCCTTACAACATCCCTAGAGAAAAAGGCTATGAAATTTATGAAAAAAAAAAAAAAATTGTTTACTTTTATAATTTTCTTAAGCACCAAGAATACGAATGTCCACTAAGAATGGACAAGACAAGAAACATCGACCCGTACTTAAATGAGAAATGTGATTGCAAAAACGGAAAACATCGTTTAGACACCATAATTTTGTTATGGTTAATGTCCTCTATTTTTTGTGCTCATACCTCATCAAGTTTTTGCAAGTTATACGTTCCATCGGTGGATGTGAGAGGCGTTTTAACGTCAATTGAGCAGGTAGGCATTTCAACTTATTAATTTAAATTGTGTGAACTCTGTGATAGGTACTAGTACCAGTGTCAATGTTAAGATCAACACGAAACTCGAACAAGGCAAACCAGTTACAAACCACATTCGCATATGACACGGGCACGTGTGTTACCTATCTATATCTATGAAAAAATACATAGGGACCTAGATCTTTTACAATACTCCTACTATCTTCTATACTAATATATACTAATATTATAAAGAGGAAACTGTTGGATTTTTGTAAAGAATAAACTCAAAAACTACTGAATCGATTTCAAAAGATCTTTGACCGTTGGGAAGGTACACTATCCCCGGGTGACATATGCTACCCACGGGAACGGGAAGTACGCGTGTGAAACCGCGAGGCTTCTGCTAGTAATATTATAAACACAAAAGTTTGTAAGTATGTATAGATGTATGTTTGTTACTCTTTCACGTAAAAACTATTAAACGGATTTGGATGAAATTTGGTATAGAGGTAGCTGAGACCCTAGATTAACACATATGCTACTTTTTATCCCGAAAACATGTAGCGGGTAACACCGCGGGGCGCAACTAGTCCGGTAGAAGCCGAAATGGCAACCAGGTATCTATAAGTGCGTGTTATGGGTAAAACGAGCAATCATACAATGTGACAAGGTGACCAAGAATAAAAACAACCTTGAGTAAACGGAAATAAGTATGACTGTAGGTACTGTACAAATTGTGTGGCAGTGGGTTGGGTAACTTAAAGGTATCTATCAAACTATGAACCATCGTTCTAAAATTACACAATAAAAATTCTAAGTTACTAATATAAACCTCTGAGAATAAACAATGGATAAATTAGTTTTGGATATATATTAATTGATGAATGATAAATAATGATAGATAAACTCTTTATTGTGCACACCATAAACAGAAAAAGATACAGAGAACAAAAGAACCTTATGAACTAGTGCCACAAGTGGCAGCCTTATCGCTAACAGCGATCTCTTTCAGGCAACCAAGAAAAGAAAAACACGATAGATAACATAAGAAACAGACGGGAGATGTAACACTAATAAGAGAAATAAATAAAAATAAAACTTATAGTAAGTATATAAAAGTAATCATAATAATGTATTTTTATGAAATGAAATGTTTACATATATAAATAGATACACTCATAATACATATTATATAGGCTATAATATATAAATATACAATAAGTAAAATAAAAACCAACGTCAGCAGCAACGTAGGCACATAAACATAACTAAACCGACTTACAGCAATGATGATTAGGTTACCTATAATTGTCACAATGCTGAGTAGCATTGTGACAATTATAGGTAACCTAATCCTACTAATACTATAAATGTGAAAGATTGGATGAATGGCTAGATGGATGTTTGTTACTCTTTCACGCAAAAACTACTGAACGGATTTGAATGCAATTTGGTAGTGATAAAATATTGGGTACCTATACATTTTCAGATCGCGAGCCCGGCTTGCACCGAGTTGGAGGTAGTGATGCTGGACTGGCTGGGCCAGATGTTAGGCCTTCCTGAATCGTTCCTGGCACGGTCCGGTGGCGAGGCGGGAGGTGTTATCCAGGGCACAGCAAGTGAAGCCACTCTTGTCGCGCTGCTGGGAGCCAAGTCGCGAACCATGCAACGCATCAAAGAACAACATCCAGAGTGGACAGAAACCGAAATTCTTGGAAAACTTGTTGGCTACTGCAACAGTAAGCATAATTTGTTAATTATGAATAGACTTGCGCTTGATGCTTATTTGTATATTTTTATTTGTCTATTTGAATATTGTATTGAAAAACGAAAATCGACGATATTATCACCGTCGCGGGTCGAACCTGGACCATATTGGCACAGGACCGAGGCAGATGGCATGTAAAGAGAGAGGCCTATACCCAGCAGTGGGATAAAAAAGGCTGTGGATGATGATGATGATGATTGAAAAACACGATTTTTCTTTCTTCTCTTTTTTGTTTTAGCTTGATAATGATGGAATGGCACGCTTGTTTAAAATATGCAAATTTATTCGAGAGTGGTAAACATCCAGACTGTATCTATACTTACTATAAACAGGAAATATTTGATTGTTTGTATTGAATAGGATCCGATAGGATAGGATTGGATAGGTAATTATTTCTTTTTTTTAGAAAGCTACACTTTTTCCGGGTGACATAGGCTACTTTTTATCTCTGTATTTCCACGGGAACGGGATCTACGCGGGTGAAACCGCGAGGCGTCCGCTAGTCTTTAATAAAAACACTTATTTTTGGAGCGCATCCGTCTGTGTAGCAAACCGCAGAATAAAAGTGTAATCAAAGTGCTTTGCTCGGGCTTTCGTAATGACATTAATGCACAACTATGTTATCTATGTATAATCCTAAATATTGTTTTTCTAGAAACAAAGCCTATGGTAACTGACGTTGTTTTGACACATTTTGCTTATGCTGGATTAATCATATTTAATAATATATTCAAAAAAAAGCTCTTGATTACTATTTTCTCCATTTAGGTATAGCAATCTTCCGTTGACTTATGATGTAATGTTTTTAGAGCAAGCTCACTCGTCAGTGGAGCGCGCTGGTCTGCTGGGCGGCGTGAAGCTGCGGTCTCTACAGCCTGACAGCAAGAGACGTCTGCGTGGGGACATTTTGCGTGAGGCAATGGACGAAGATATCAGCAAAGGATTAATCCCCTTCTACGTATGTACCTACTTATTTAGCTTTTATAATAAATACATGAATATATAAGTATAAATTGAAAACAACTGATTCTGTATTTAAAAATTTTGTGACATACTTTTAATGAGGGTTATACAATATACCATATCTTACAGATAATATACCTATATATTGTATTGTATCTAGACATGCACTGGTCGTTGGTAGTCTCGGTCTTGTAACATTGGTGTTATCAATAAAACATTTGTATTTGTATTTAAAGCGTTCACCCTTTATTTTACAAGGACCATTTTTTTTCTTAGTTATAAAGTAGCCTTACCAAAGTAGCCTAATATAGAAAGAGGAATGAAAGGTCAACAAACATTTTTTTTTTCATTTATGAAATAAATTTGAATTCAGATCAGTTGTTTTTATAAACTGTGCCATTCCTGGGCACGGGCTTGTTCTCATTTCGAGAATAGTAAGGAGCTCACGACGGCCAAGCGATGAATACTTAAATACAAAACATAAGTGCTCACTCTATTCTCATACTTTTCCTTTCTAGGTTGTAGCTACGTTGGGCACTACATCATCGTGCACATTCGACGCCTTGGACGAGATTGCAGACGTATGCAACGAACGTGACATTTGGCTTCACGTGGACGCAGCATACGCTGGTTCCGCTTTTATCTGCCCCGAGTACCGCTACCTCATGAAGGGCGTCGATAAGGCGAGCTCCTTCAACTTCAACCCTCACAAGTGGATGCTGGTTAACTTCGACTGCTCCGCGATGTGGCTCAAGGAGCCGAGGTGGATCGTCGACGCTTTTAACGTAGACCCCCTTTATTTGAAACACGATCAACAAGGATCTGCTCCCGATTACCGCCACTGGCAAATTCCGCTCGGTAGGCGGTTCAGAGCACTCAAGCTTTGGTTCGTCTTGAGACTGTACGGAGTAGAAAACCTCCAAAAGCATATCAGAAAGCATATTGCTCTGGCACATCTGTTTGAGAAACTCTGTTTGGCTGACGAAAGGTTTGAAATATTCGAAGAGGTGACTATGGGACTGGTATGCTTTAGACTTAAGGGTGCGAATGAAATTAACGAGGAGTTGCTGAGACGCATCAATGGCCGCGGCAAGATACACTTGGTTCCTTCCAAAATTGATGATACGTATTTCCTGAGAATGGCGGTTTGTTCCCGTTACACTGAAGATAATGATATCCACATCACGTGGGAAGAATGCAAGCTGGCTGCCGACGATGTACTAAAAACTTCAGAAAACTAAAACCATGGAGATTTCCCACTACTAGAGATGCTTTGTAGTTCGTTTATATCTTGTTAAGTAGTTTGTAAATTGTGTATTTATTTACGGTTTTAAAATATTTATTAATTTCATAAGAATTACACTAATTGACTTGCCGAGATTAACTTTGTAAGATAGTAGGTAATTATTATCACGAATACTTAAATAATTAAAAATAGAAAAATGTAATTTATTTAAATAAGTAGGTATTTTTGATATCGATGTTTTTTCTTGCCAATAAAATACTTGTAGGTATTATGCTTAATGCCCATTATTCTTTGTTAATGTCACATCGCTTATACATTTCATTTAGACGAATTTAATAAATTACTTAGGTGTGATTGTAATAAGTTATGCAATGAAAAACTGTGATGGCTTCCCAAGTTTTTTAAAAATATTTATCGTAGACATTGTATTAGTAGAAGTGATATTATAATCTGACAATAAATAGGCGATGTATCTAAGCCTAAATATTGGTACAATAAGTAACTACTACCTGTAGATATGTCTACAGGTATACAAAATTATGGTCCAAAAAATAGAGAACCACTATGAACCTACTTAACTGTGTTGATGAATAAAATGTGATTATACCAACAATATACATGTTTGAGATAATTTAGGTAAAAAGTTTGAGGTGCGCTTGTAATGTAGCTGCTGTTATTTTTCGAGATTTCCCAGTTGTGCCCATAGTTAAAGTTCTTCATAATTACTCCCTTTACGCTTTGTACACCCCAAGCTTATAACCCTGTATAGTGGTATATTTCGACGACAGCGTTATCTATAAATATAATTAGTCAATACGCTGTGTTACGAAAATCTGATATTTGGCAAATCTCAGGCTCCAGGCACCTACTTACTGATCTACATACAAACCTAGCTAATGGTCACTTATTTCCCGTGGTTAGCTGCATTCTGCAGTTTCAGTGAACTTGAAATATTTTTTTGTATAAAAAAATATGGAAAGGAATATTGTCTGAGTTCCACTGTCTGTGATCTATAAGTATCTCTTCATTATTTATATCTTAAACCGCTTTATGTTCATGAAAATTGGTTCAGCTGAAAAGTTAACGAATAGTTTATAAACAGACAGTTGCTTTTGTATGGTTGATATGTGTTTGACCACAGCTCTCCTGATGTAAAGGGGTGATGTGGGCGATGATGGTAAACACACCTAGCCTGGAAAGGAATTGGCTCTCAAGTGAGACTGTCGGAACTCACTGTTAGATAGAAAACGTTATCTCTGCCTATTATAGGCAACAAACGTGTAAACTACTTTTTCAAAAACTGATGCGATATTTTTAATTATCTGGTTAAAGTAGGTAAGAGTACCTATATAAAGTAGGTATGGAAAATCCTCTTTTGAAAATCTACAAAAAAAGAAATACCCTTGATGTTTATTCTACATTCTCTATGCCGTTCTATTGAAAACGGCTTTTGATAGAGTACACGTTTCCAATGGCTTTTTCAAAATTTTATTGTGTGTAAGAGCTTTTGTGACACCGAACTAAATGTTACCAAAATGAAATTATCGCGAGTGACAATATCGCAGTTGAGTCCCTGGGCAAGAGAATTTATATGGAAGAAGTTATGTAGAAGTTGTGACAGGGATGTCGTACATCGGGAACTCAGCAGTGCCGTCAGCGCGGCTGGACAAGAACAGTGCATTCTCGACTCGTGTAGCATCAACCCAAGGTTTCAAGAGCCACGGGTCATCATCATTGGTGCCGGTATAGCGGGCCTTTCAGCCGCTCATCGACTGACACAGTGTGGCATACGCAACTTTGTAGTTTTGGAGGCTAAAGAAAGGTTTGTTTGAATACTTTTTAAGCTTACCAACCTGTTAATCTCCGCCAAAATGGCGGCCTACCTACTAAAAACTCTGGAGTGTTTCTTCTCCGCACTTGCAGTAAGGGTCACGAAAACGCTTGCGCACCTGTCCGCAGCGCTAATAGCGCCAACAGTGAGGTTGTTCTGGTAAATTGCTAAGCTACAAACATCCGTTTCAATAGTTATTTCAACAAAGAAATTTACCCTAAATTATTGTCATTCATAAACTTGCCTGTTGTTTTCTAGTAAAAATTAAATTCAGTTAGGCTGCTGCTGCTATCTCACTTCATAGAACATGTTTTCACAGACCAGGTGGGCGAATCCATTCATGCTGGTTGGGCGATGCTGTAATCGAGATGGGTGCCGAGTGGATAACTGGAGCTTGTTTACCAAATTCAGTCTACACGTTAGCGTCGCAAGACCGTCTGCTTCAGTCGCCTTTGCCTCGTCTAGACTCATCTAAAGGGCTATTTTGTACCAGCGAAGGAAGAGCAGTTGATCTACCCGTGACAATAACCGCATATCATACATTTAGGCAAATAGAACAACAAGCAGCTAATTTATTCAGACTTGGTGGAGACAAAATGCACGGAACGTTATTGAATTTTTTGGGTCTCCGCATACAACAAGAGTTGCACAATTTTCCAGAAGATCAAAGATATGACGCTGCTCGGGTAATGTTTGGATTGACTAACATTTTACGCAATAGGTGCGGTGATGATTTGTCATTAGTTAGCGCAGATCAGTACGGAAGTTACATTGAACTACCTGGAGGAAGTGTTCGCGTGCCTTTAGGATTCGTAGGAGTTTTGGCACCTCTACTGCGAGGACTACCTGATAATTGTATTCGGTACAGTAAGCCAGTCAACGTCATTCGATGGGGTTCTGGCCAAACTGGCGATGGACGAACGCTGGTCAAATGTTGCGACGGAGAGGAACTGACGGCTGATTATGTTATCATCACATTATCACTCGGTTGCTTGAAGTGTCAAGCTGATAAATTATTTGCTCCGCCTCTTCCAGTGTGTAAGTTAGATGCCATCTGTAATATAGGATTCGGTTTAAGCGATAAGGTATTTCTTGAATATGCTGAACCATTCTGGGTATGTCATGAAGGAAACTTGAAGCTAGCTTGGTCTGCAGAAGAATTACAATGCAGAAGCGATTGGGCTAAAGGCGTATGCTCCATAGATGAAATGCCAGGCAGTAAGCACGTGCTTTGTGCGTGGATTTCAGGTCAAGAAGCTGCGGTAATGGAATCAATGGCAGATAACGACGTCGCCGAGGGCTTGACTCAGATTCTGCGCCGTTTCACCGGTAACCCCTGTTTACCTTATCCTCAAATGATGTTACGCTCTCGATGGGCATCCGATCCTCATTTTTGTGGAGCTTACTCGTATATGAGTTGCTGTTCTTGTGTAAGCCACCAATGTGAGCTAGGAACTCCTGTGCCGGGTCCATGTGACCCACAACCACCTATTTTATTATTTGCCGGGGAAGCTACAGTCCCAGGATACTTTGCTACAGTACACGGGGCGCGACTCAGTGGCATACGAGAAGCTGAAAGAGTAATTTTATTGACGAAAAAATTCGAAGGCCCCCCTAAATAATAGCTGAATTTGACTACGCACGTTTGTCATAATAAAAGTTCTTATTGTAGGTATGTTTTTTATATATATTTTTTTATATAATCCTGTTTTGTATACATTGTTAAAATTTATTACACTTATAAAACTCTGCAACTGGATTTTTTCACGTTATTATCTCTATAAGATCTTGCCTAGTTGGATGTAGGTATGATAGCGCATTTTTTTTTAAAGAAGACGAGGTCTCAGGATTTGAATGAAGAATGTTTTCGTGTCTAATTTAGATTTTTAGCTATCCGTATTCTGTGGCGAATATAAAAATACTTCCAATGCATAAATGAGTTTTCGAGATGATGTGCGAGACACAGGTTCACTTCTCTGGTCTACTATGCGATGACGCCAGTCGTCATTATACAACGCTCGCTCTATCCGTTCACGCATTCCCGTACTAGCACCATACGTTTACCAGAACATTTTGTATATTGGGGTCTTGACAGGCAGACAGACGGACAACGTAGTGAAACTATGAGGTTTTGTCATTTCACACAGTGCCATCTGACCCCAAACTAAGCAAAGCTTGTAGGTACTATGGAAGTCAGATAACTGATAAAATACTTTTTTTTTGTAAATACATACCTAGGTACTTATAAAAAATACAGAACACCCAGACACAGAACAAACATTGTTTATGCCACAAAGTTTGTCCTGAGTGGGAATCGAACCCACGCCGGAACTACTGTATCTTATGTAGGTATACATACCTACTGGGTGTTCTGTTTGTATTAGGTATAATTATGTATTCACAAAAAAAGTAGGTATGTATTCTATCAGTTATCCGACTTCCATGACCGGTTCCATCACACATACAAGCTATGCTTAGTATGGGATAGATGGCGCTGTGTACTATATCCTCCAATATTAATTTATTTTAATATTACTCACAAGGCACATCAACGGCTCGATGCCTTGCGACTAGCGAGTGTGTGGAACGTTCGAAGATGACGTCACACGGTCTACGCGCGCCCTTTAATGCGAAATCTTATCTACTTGTTCTTTTAGTGCGAAATGTACCTACCTATTTTATAATAGTTGCAATATATTTGTCTAAGGGGCTGAACCGGGTATTTCCTGTTCTCATTGTGAGCGGCATATAACTGAAAAGATAGAGGCCCGCCAAATAAGTTGCCGGAACGGAATATGTAATAGTACGTAACCAAAAAGCCAATAAGTAGACACTGAATTTATTTTAAACTTTTTACATTGTTACAGTGAAATGTTTGGACACGGGGTAATTTTAGGGTGCCCTAACTTGAAACATTTGTTTATAACGCGTTTTTATTTTAATAACAAGTTCCAACTCACTGTTTAGTGGCGTTTTATTGTTTTTCAATTTATCATGACCGGACTTATTGTTACATGTACAAAACAATAATTATGTATAAAAACCTAAATATATGAAAAATAAAAATAATTAGTAAAGTAAAAAAAAGGCATTTCATAGACTTTTTTGTGTACTTGTACTACTTGTGTTGTGAATAACTAGAGATTTTTGAGTGTTAAAATGAAAAAAATACAATCAAGAGTGGAGTGCGAGTTATTTATCGGTATATACTAGATATACATATATACAGATAATGCACTTATAAAAATATAATGTAGAACTATATTATCTATAGTATCAAATTAGGTTATTCCCAGTATCTTGCCATACTAATATATTTTGAATTTGCTGCGGTTCTTCAAACAGATACTACTTAGGTAGAATAGCATGTGAGTATAAAATCAAAATCTTTAAGAAAACAACCTTAATGATTACAACAAATAAATACTTTATTAGCCTACAAACTGTGAGATTCAATAACACAATCTAGAACTTACATACTAATATAAATAAACACTACGTGCTTAGTGTATATTACCAATACCAAAGAAATTATAATATAACTTGGTGCCTTTGACAAATTACAGGTAATAATTTAAATTTGGTAGGTGCAAATAAACAAACTTTATGAATAAGTTAAGTTTGGTGAAAATGGATATCGGATAATTATTCTTACGTCTTCTTATTCGGAATGGGGGCGATGAGTCCTGCACTGACGTCCCGCTTGGGGTGTATTGTGCATTTCCCCCTACCTATTCTTATGTCTTACGTAGAGATACATGTGAGTGCACGAGGCGCGGTTGAAAAATGAAATATTTTTTTAGTCGACTAGGAACTATTTTAATTTTGATAAAGATTGGCCACCTGACGAACTGGCGAATTGGTAATCCCACTAATTTTATAAATGTGAAAGTTTGGATGGATGGATGTTTGTTAGGTATTCTTTCACGCAAAAACTACTGAACGGATTTGTATGAAATTTGGTATGGAGTTAGCCGAGAATAATCCAGGGATTAACACATAGGCTACTTTTTATCCCGAAAACATGTAGCGGGTTACACCGCGGGGCGCAGCTAGTACTATTATTATACTACCTACCTATATAGAGTTGAATCCCATTTTTTACTAAAGCTAGGCAAGCTTCATGCGATTCGGCGATCCAATTTTTTTATCGATTAGGGTGCCGTATTGCGAATGAACCGTTTAGCACACAAACTTTGTTTATCAGCCAATTAACATTAGATACCTTCCTAAGAATTTATGTAAAACCGTTTTAAACTGTAAAACATATTTGCTATCTTTTATAGAATATTAGAGGTAGGTATATTTTTACAAAACATTTGAAGATCAACTGAAATATGTTCTAAGAGCACAATTTAAAACTGCTTTGAAAATAATCGCGACTTACTGGAGTCGAATAAATAGTTTACGTGTTATAGCTGACTAAGTTAATGCTAATAAAGAGTCAAACAAAAAGATGCGAAAAACAAATTAGCACGCTAAGAACTCGGTCTGTTTATTTGTTTTTAACATAGATGCGGATATCCACCACAAGCGTTTCATGAAGTAGTTTCTTGCCAACATGTAATTTACTAAAGTAACGGCGCCATCTCCATTTAGTCTCAAACTAACAAGCCTATGTGAACCAGATAACTGATATGTTTGTCATGCAAATGCTTGTCCCAGGTTGGGATTGAACCCAAGCCCTACAGCTTTCGAAGCAGAACTACTACTACTAATTGAGCAGTAACGCAGTCATAATATTGATAATATGGAGGACATGATAATTATGCTTCCACTGAAGTAAGTTGTAAAGGTTAACCAGTCATCACTGCGTAGTTATAGGTACTTATGTGAAGAATTTACCAAGCGCTCCTCGTACCAGGTACAATTGGCGTTATAGACCTATATAAATATAGGTCAAACAACTCCTAGTAGGTATAATTCAGGTAGCTAAGGGTAATGGCCTCGACGCGACTAAGATGCCGTCGAACAGGTCTTGAGACAACATCATTCGGGTGATCTTGTTTTACAACTAGATAGGTACAGGTTATTGACATCATTTAAGAAATATTTTTGTCTAGCATATAATACTTTTTACAGAGTAAAAACCTAAAATACATAAGACTAAGTTTATTTTTTACACAAAATATGTAACATTACAAGCAAAACTTTAAGCCCCCTAGGAAGCTACCGCTGTTTCCTGTTCCGAAGGGTAAATCATCAAATTCAAAAGTAACATTGTGGCCAGTGTACTTTTTATCTCTGTACTCAACAATATAAGAATATGTCGGGAATCTATTTCGAGGCCACACAAAGCTTATTTTGTACCATTGGTCTTTCTTCATAAAACATGGTTCTGATAATTCTATATCCACAATGGAATCATACTCAACTGTGTTCATAAAGTTTGTAAATTTAATAATACTGTTATCGGATTCGCTAGATATTGAAACAGACAGCTGTTCTGAATATGCTTTGGCTGCATTGTTACGAAAATAAACTGCAGGTGCCATCCTAGTCGGCACACACAGAGAGTTTATAAATACAGACTTGTTTGATTTGATTCGAGATTGTATTACATAGTTATTAGAGTCTATAACTATAGGAGCCATAGACCTAAGGGGACTGCGGTAGCAAATGTACCAATGCAATTTGAGAGGATTTCTGGGTACAGTAGTGACATCAATCACTTCAGCTATTTCTTCATGCCTTTTAGTAGGAGGAGATTTGATTATATTCTTTATGCTTTCATACTCATGAGAAAGTAACAAGTTACTGGTATCAGAAGTTATATCTTCTAAGTCATCTAAAGTCAATGATGGAAACCTTAATAGCTTAAACAAGCCCTTATTTGTTAATACATTACGTCTATTTTCAATTGTAGGTGGGATGTTGTTTTGATCACAGCAATATGTAGACCACTCAAACACATGTATGATCAGGTGTTTTTCCTCAATGTTCATTTGGTCACTCTCAAGAATAGCCTTCATGCACTGATACGTGATTAAGTTCTTCTTTTCCTCTAACAAGTAGTTTGCATGTTCACATAATAGTTTCAAAGCATATTTTATGAGTTGCTCATCTTGCATGTATTCAGGATAGTTGAGGATGTCTATGACATTGTCTATGCTAATGTTAGCTTGTATATAAGCTATACAAATCTCTGTTAATTGTTCTAGCATGTATTTCCTTGAGGCATATAATAGTTCAAATGCTTGTTCGATGCAAGTTATTTCAACATTGTCAGTGTAGATGTAATTTAACACCAATTGGAATGTGTCTGGTTGTATGTCAGTGATAACAATGTCACTAGTATTAGACAATGGACCATAAAACATAGCTTCAAAGACTGGACTGCTAATGCCTAATATTAATTTATGTGCCTTGAATTCTGTATCAAATACATTAAAATTGCAGTCACTCCAGTCATAAGACACAAGTAACTTCTTTACACGATCATACAAACTAGATTGATTAAATTTAGACTTTTCACTCTTCAGGTACCCCATCTGAAATGAAGTAAACAAAGTCATAATTATAGTGTTGTAAAGAAAATGTATACACATCTAAAAAAATGTTAACACAGTTTATTGAAAACCAACCATTTGGAAGTTAAGACACATTTTGATGATGATAATAGAAATTAATAACTTTGTGCTTTTAATCTGGATTCTATACTTGGGATTATATTTGTTATTAAGGTTCATTACCTCAAAAGGAAAAAAAACCCTTCTAGCATCACTTTCATGTCAAGACTAAATAAATCAAAACTTGTAGGGTTGTTTTTTATGGCTGTTTTCTATTGACCTAGAATTTTAAATAAAATATTGGAGGACATTTCACACTTCATTATCCAACCCAAAACTAAGCAATCCTTGTGTTATGAAAATTAGATAAGTGATAGAATATTTACATACTTGTTTGTAAATATACACAGAACAAACATCTATGTTTGTCACATAAATGTTAGTGCTGAGTGGCAATTAAACCCACACCCTTTAGCTTCGCTAACTTCTACCAAGCTAACAGGGCAGTCTGTCATACATAATATGTTTATCATGTTTAGTAAGATCTTTCTGGTTGAATTAGGCAACTTCCAACTTAATGATGACAAGTAAAGGAAAAATCCTAATTATGGTTATCTATGCAAAAGATTTCTTATAACTACAACTTTGTCCATCCGCCTATACAAGTTACTTCATAAGCCCAATTCGTACAATTTTTTTTATGTTCCCAAACATATAAAAATTTAGTACATTAATTAATAGGTTTTATGAAAGCATAAATCTTCGAGACTCGATTAACGGGATAAAACAAGCCGTGGCTTCTTTTAGATAAAAAAATGTACGGAACCTTTGGCGCACGAGTCACGAGTTTCTACTAGTTCTACTATTGTCGTTTACTTTATATTCTTATTTCAAAAAATTACGGTTCAAAGGATAGAAGCAATTAGTATATAGGTATCTATCTATCCTACTAATTGCGTCTGTCGTTCACGACGTACGCTATACATTATGAATCAAAAAATGCATAGTTTTACTATTAAATATGATATAGGTTAGTTAAAGTTACCGAACCTTGAACTTGATCACGGACTGGAGGCCACCGATGTCGTCTCAAGCACGAGCTGTTTCTACACTGTTATCTAAACACAGACACTACTGAGAGTGTTTTCTTAATAAAGATATAAAGGAACTTCAATTCACCGTCTAAAAAAACTGCTAATTGACTGAAATAAAATATTTGTAATTACAAACGTGAACGACAATTATGTAAAGAATAATCATTACACACACACAAGGAGCGAGTAAGCGGAGTAAGTATCTTAGGGTAAACAAACTCAGTTGGCTTTTTTTTTATTAATTTGCCCCTTCGGGCAGGCTAAAGCTGTAAAGCCATACTGCCTTGTCTTAAGTGTTATTTCTGCTGTCTCTTAGCTATAGTTATTGTCAAAGTCCAGTCTTAGTCAAGTGCAGTCCGTGTCAGTTAAATCCAGTCATGCTTTAGTAAAGTAGTGAGGACTTTACTATAAAGCTTCGATGGAGTTTTGGAAGCAACACGCTAACTCATGTTTCACCACATTATATCATTTTCCCACACTCGCGATTGTAATTCGGCACTTTATGAATAAAACGCCACCATTTTTATGCATAAACACTCGACAAAACACTAGTTTTGGAAAAAATGCAACGGAGCGACACGACTCTTCCCGCGTTCCCGCCAAAAAGCCAAAAACCTTCAAACTCAGTTGGGGGAAAAAACAAACCTTTTCATTCTTCTTTGATTTTGGCGTCGCATTTTGTGTATTTCCCAGTGTACATAACACGTTTTTTCATATGTTGAAAAGTAGTCAAAGTATTGGTCAAGTCCAGTCCATATGTGTCAAATCTAGTTATGCTTTAGTAAAGTAGTGATGACTTCCGAATCATAAGCGCGAGTGTGGGAAAATGATATAATGTGTTGAAACATGACTTTTTGAGTTGCTTCCAAAACTCCATCGAAGCTTTGTAGTAAAGTCACCACTACCTTACTAAAGCATGACTGAACTTGACTGACACGGACTGTACTTAACCATCACTGACCTTTGACTATAACTATAGCTACGAGACAACTTATTTAACTTAGGAAACTTGAAAATATAAAACTCTTGACACTGGCAAATACTCAAAATACGACGCCAAAATCAAAGAAGAAGAAAAATCCCGTTTTGACAAATTGTCAATGTCAGACCGTTTTACATTGATTTTTAGCGCGCTGCCCCGCGCCGGTGGCTTTGCTTCATGAGTTTTATATATTTCGCTAAAAGTATGGAAGATAATATCAGATATACAATTTTTTCATAGTAATCATTTGACTAAGTGTATCAGTGATGGAATCTATTTATCAAAATTATGTCTCTGAGTTTGATCTTAACTTCTTCGAACAATCTATCAATGGAAATCCAGCGACTCCATTGGTGAGTGCTCACAGATTTATAGGTTATAATGTTATCGATTATTGCTATGTAATAACTCTAAAATTCCCTTGGATTATAGGAATGTATGAAGTAGCTAATGCATGCTATGTCACTGCTTGCTCTCTTCACCGTAGCCAACTTATCTTCTAGGTTATTTTATCCAGATGTTTGGAAGCGATATATCAAAGCGCCGATGAATTATTCAGATTTGCTCTCTGGCAAACACAAACATATGGCAGCCTTCCATTGTAGACATAGTTCATGTTCATTATCCACTGCCTTCTTTATCCTACTGATGGGTATAGGTCTCCCTCTTGTCATGCCATCTGCCTCTGTCCTGAGCCAATCTGTACATGTTATTTCCTTCGAAATCTAATGTACCAATATCCTCATTCGACTGGTTCTT
This sequence comes from Biston betularia, assembly GCA_905404145.2. NCBI lineage: Eukaryota > Metazoa > Arthropoda > Insecta > Lepidoptera > Geometridae > Biston > Biston betularia. The sequence goes on from FR989863.1 coordinate 6,585,202, forward strand.
GCTATACATATGCTTATCAATATTCCTTCTCTTCCAAGCTCTTTCGTCACATTCTTTTATAAGAAATTTGTTTTAATACCACAAGCTTGAAAAATAGTCGGTGTTTACTGAAATATAATGTGTCTTGGTGAACAAAATGTTATTTTAATGCTTAAATTAATATTTTGTATTGTCTATAATATCTATAGTTAAAAAAATAAATTGGTCAATGGACACAAATTTAAAGTTTAAAGTATGAATCTGAACCTAGCAACTGAAATGTATAAATCTAAAATTTGTAAAATATGTCAGTTCTGATTTAAAAAAAAAAAACATTTTTTATTTATGTGTACTGGCCTGTGAGATTCTCGAGCTAGTATGATGATTTTTTTTATATACATTTAAAGAAAAACATTTATTTTTTCCTTACAATACACTAGACACAACAACAGATAAGTACAAACAATTACAATACAAACATTTCTTGTCTGAAAAGTTATAACATCTTCATACCAGAGTATGAAGATGTTGTAATTTTATTTAAAAAAGATGTAGGTATTCAATGTCACTGAAATTTGTGTATTAATTAATATATTTCAGGCAGCATGTCCAGCAGCACGAAAACTTAGTATAGCTCGCATAAAAGAACGTCTGAAAAGTGTCAGGTAAGCTATTAATTTCTTTTGTTTATATACTTTTGTGTTATAACCTATAAGTGATAACAATAGACAACAAACAGACTTGTGTTATGAGCTATGTTTCTGAAATATGCACTAAACTCATATGAATAGACTATGAGTGCATTATACATAATTACATGATTAAAAATAATTTTATGTTGGTTCCTGAAACTATTACTATTGGCCAAAATGGCTCTTTGAGAATATGGATATTTTTTATATCATTCAGGAAATAGTAATAATTTCTAAATAAATACATCAAATTATCATACTAGGCACTATTTACATATTTCCACATTTAAATACTTTCTTACTTTTCTGCCAAAATCGAAAAGTAAATTATTTGTCATTTTAAGACTTGGGACAGCTACAAAGATAGCATATTGAATTTCTCTTCAACTAGCCTGATATTTTTAAAGTACATATATCCTAACCAAACACATGTCTACTGTCTATTGTTAAGTTACACACTTTGTGTTTGAAGATGCTAAATTGAACAAAGCTTTAAAGAATTGACACTGACAGTGATACAGTGACAGTTTATGTCCCAAAAATTTGAACCAAACAGTTCAATTCCACTTAATTAAATGCAGGGGAATTTGCTGTTCATGTGGGTTTTCCCCCAATACATGCCTCTGATTTCTAGGATTGAATCAGTTTTTTAGGCAAAGCTCTTTTTCTTGTTCCATTATAGACCACAGTTATGTGTGATGATGGTCATACTTAACCTTATTGAATTAAAAAAATGCAATTGTAATTAATTTTTCGTTTAAGTACAGATGCAAAACTATAGTCGGGTATGCAATATAATTAAATGTGAGGAATCCTGCATACGTAAAACATAAAGTTTCAAAATCACATCATTCACATCATATCAATCGTTTCCATAAAACAATTGATATGACAGTGATGTCTTAACCCATCAAACAGTTATTCATGGGTTGTTCAACCCATCAAGTGTAGTGTACCTATTCTATATCCTGTAGCCTTATCCTACCTACTGTAAGATGAGACTCACACATAACAGTTAGACATTACTACTGTATGTATTTACAAAACAAAAGTATTTAAGTATTCTATCAGCTATCTGACTCCCATAGTACAAGCTTTGCTTAGTTTGGGGTCAGATGGCGCTGTGTGTAATGTCCTACGATATTTATTTATTTATTTACTATTGATTGTTTTACATCTTTGCTATTGCAGCCAAGTAGTCCATAAAGCAAAAAACACAAATGAAATATTACTGGAGGTACAAAAAGAATTATTAGACACCAAACAAGAACTAGAAGAGACCAGAAGCTTGTTATTTGAGAAAAATGAAGAACACAAAGTTATTTGTGATGAAAGGAGTAAATACTTTAATCAGGCAACGGAATATTCAAATGTAAGTTGTTTTATTGAATTTCACTATCAATTAGACTTGTATTATGAATGCCAAAGTATGGTAAATGACATTGTGCTCAATTTTCCCACTCAGGTGTAATAATGAACAAAATGGGATTAAATATGTAACTTAAACCTTACCTGAATAATGCAAAGCCTACTTTATATTGTGAAAAGTTTGCGTGTTCTATGTAATAAAAACACTAAGCACCATTAGTATTTTATAGACGTGGCTTTTTGCTTGTTTGTATGTTTTTTGTTGTACTATAATGAACTATGTATAAATACTTAATTATTTTTAGGAGATACAAAACTTGAAGGAACAGCTAAAAAAATTTGGAGAAATGGATTACGACACAAAATTAAAAGATAAAATAATAAATGGATACAGTGATCAAATGAAGGTAAGCTGTTAATTGTGGTAACTAATACTTGTTTTATTTGATAGACAGTATAAAAGCTATTGCATCCTTGTTATCATAGGTTGTAAAAATATCATCAAGCAATACTGAAAGGCAGTAAAATCTGTTTGTAATAGTAAAATGTGTGTGAAAAAATATGCATGAATACCAAATCTCAACTTGTTCAGACCTGTGAAAGAGGCTCACATCTATTCAGAAACTAGAAAAGGGTTGGTACTCTGAATGGTTAGCATACATAAAGTAAACATTAATAACTATTTTTGCAGAGTTGTGTATCTACATAATAAAGAAACCTCTGATTGGTTTTAACATCTTATGTTTTTTACAGGGATTACAAACTGAAATGGAAAACCTTGTGGATGATACAAAACAGAAGGAGAAAAATGCTACCTTCGCACTGAAGCAAACAAAAGCTAATAAAGTCTTGGTAGAAAAGAAGCTTGTCAAGCTTTTGAAGGAATATGTTGTGCCAAAAATAAGTAAGAATTCATGTCTTTCTCTCGTTTTCTAAAGGCTAACTATGTCAGTAACAAGGTGTTCAATAAGGATCACATTACAGCAAATCCCATGTAAAAAATTGAATGATAGCATTTTATTTTTACTTATTCTGCCTATTCCTTATTAGACAAAAAAGTATGTATATAGAATTCTTTGCCACTATAGAAAAATATGAGTTTAGCTCTATCTACATGTGCCATAATTTTATAATTACAATCATTTTGCATGAAAGAGACGAAGCATCTTCACTCGATCCCTACTAAAATAATGTACACTAAAATTTTTAATAGTACAATATTTTTTAATTTTGTTTACGGTTGATATACAATATACAATTATACATGTATATTTACTTATATTATTTTTACAAATCATTAAAAAGAACATTTACTAAATCCCATCTGAAAAAAAAATTGCCATCCCTAGGTGTTGGCAATTTAAATTCTTAATGTTTTCATATTGGTAATTGCCATGTACATATTGTAGGAAACAATATTTACAAACAGTTTTTTTTTACAGAGACCCGTGATAAATGGTTACAATTAATCATAAAGAAATATCTCCCAGAAGCTCATATAGAAGAAGAGGAGGAAGAGAGTAACAAGGTATTTTTTGTCCTATAACTAACCTTTTCTCTGTCATTACCCTTAGAGCAGTATCCAGAAGTTTGAGTATTAAAGCAGCTTAGGGCATTGCAGCATCAGACATTACTTGAGACATTTGATGAATTTGTGGATCTCATTAGGGTAAAGTCAATTTTGCTAGCTACAGTATCTTTCAAATTGGCATGCACACAATAAAACATACTATTCAACTGAGAAATGCATTACATTTACGGCATACCATGTAGGCTAGTTAGGAAGTGCCATTCTTTAAACTGCAGTGCTTAAATCCTCCATCGTGCTAAATTATTTTTTAATTTTAGTAGCTTAAGCAGTAACTTATCATAAGAACAGCTTTTTAGGGCAGTCTTTTATTATTACTCATTTCAATTAATTATTGCCCCCAGGTTGACAAAATAAGTGAAAATAGTGAGAAACAAGAATCTTGTCTAGAGGATGAAGAGCCCTCTACATTGCCGACACCTCACCGCAATGCTAGTTCAGATTTCGATTATGTAGGAAGTGTGGATACCGGTCGAGGATCATCTCTGGAATTTTCTGATGGAGAAAAGAGCTTCCACAGTCCTGATTATTACATGGAGTGCAGTCCAGCTTCTACAGTCGGCAATATATGTAATAAATGTAATAGGCCAAAGTCAGATGTTTCAACTAGTCCAATATCTGCGGAGAGGTCTAGTGCTGATAATTTTACCATGAATGTATGTGTTAATATTTCAAAGAAAGATGCTTGTACAAGTCCAATACCCATACAAAGACATGATGTTGCTGTTAATACTGTTGATGTTGCAATTGAGATAGGCTCTGCCAGAAATGTCAAAATAAATCTAGAAGAAAATAATCTGGACATCAACCAAACCCACCTAAACATTGGTAACATAAGTCAATTAACTCGTGCACCTGCTACTAAAAATAGCGCATCGGACTACAATGACATTTCATCCAAACATAAAGTTGACTCAAAAGAAGAACCATTTGCTAGTTTAAGTAAGTTACGAGATTTCACATTTGATTCTGATGATAGTAATGGTAGTGGATTTAATAATCTTGATGATGAAGAGCTAAACACATCACCAGTTAATTTAGATAAAGTGGTAAGCGACAGCCGGATCATTTCTAGCCATGATGCAAGCATATTTAAGTCACAAATATATGTAGAAAAAGATAGCAGAAATCAGAACTGTGCTGAAGAGTCGCCTATTTCACCACGAGGTCTTGAACCTGAGTCAACTATTCAATTTGAAAACGAATCGCACAGTACACCAATAAAACTACAAGTTAATACAGAGCCTGATACTCACGGTGATGAAATTATGCATAGTGAGTCGCATGTGTTTTCACCTGTTGACTTCGGTGTTTCTAACGAACCAACAATCCTAGGCACAACAAAGCTAGGTCAGAACACCTCACATTCAAAGATAGATGTTAACAGAAGCTCACAACAAGAACTGCAATGTTTGGAGTCAAACAACAGCAATAATTGTAGTAATGATGTTGAGATTGATACTGAAATACAAAACATTTTTGACAAAATGCGATTAAATTATAAGATTATAACACCAATACCTGGAACACCCCCTCGAAGAAAATTATCAGTTGATAACCAAAACACAATAATTAGTAAACAGACTCAAGTGTTAGCTGGAACCATTGATGAGCATATAAACTTACTTAGATCAAAAATTCAAGAGGTACTTACTCCATTTATTGAGACAATACCTCAACATTTAGAACAAATACCGCGACTGTTCTCTAATAGTGACCTAAATGAACAATTTTTACGAAATTTACTTCGCGATCCTAATAGAACCAATGAAAAACGTCACGAAAATATACATAACATTCCATCATACAATACACATGCAGAATCGAATAATAAGCGACAACCTGATGTAGTCAGCTTGAGCACAGATTCAATGTTGTGTATAGCAGAAACAAATGAAAATGAAGACTCTACTTACCGCAATTACACTATTTTTGAAGAAGACTCTGAAACAGAAAATCAATTCGCTAGTAGCAATGTACAACAAAGTGAAAAATTCAGACCGAATAGCGAAATTTCTCATGTAAAAAATAGTAAAATGTCTAATGCCCATGTATTGAAAACGGAAAAATCTGATTTCGTCGCTCCTCTGATTGTTGATGATGTAGCTATTACCAAAACATTGGTAATACATCAGAACACACAAGATTTGTTGTGTGATGATGTTGAATGTGATATTTCTCCACATGAGAATTCAAATCAACCTACTACACCAAGTGCAATAGATTCAAGAAACAGAATAGTTTATGAAAGCAGAGACATTTCTGATGATGATAGCGATATGGAACTTTCGGAATTGGACAATTCAAAAGAAAATCCCAATGAGAACGTAGATAAAGTACTTCACAAAAGAAGAGGTAAAGCGAGAAAGACTACTAAACTCGAAACATTGAGGTTAAAAATGTTGCCAAAATGTAAAATAAAGGCTTGTCACACAGACACCGTTAGGAAGCTGCGTCCAAAACCTATTCCTATAAATACTATTGCTAAAAAGAAAGTAACAGCATCCGACACGGCAGCTTCGTTGAACGAAAAATCAGTTTATGAAAATGCTGTTAGAGTTTTAAGTGCTCTTAAATCCAAGAAACAACCTAGGATTATTATTGAAGATTGTCTTAACGACATACCGAAATTGAATAAAAACAGTAGTAACGAAAACAAAGTTGATAACAGTTCCAAGTCACAACCATCTACTGAGATACACATCTCAAAAAATAACAAGAGGAAATTGTCTGGAAATTTAACTTATGTGCCAGAAAACCATACCTTAGATATAAACAAAACGACTGATGATTCTAAGAGTAGTAAAAGAACTGGTGCTCCTATAGAGAAAAAAACCAGCGATAAATCTCCTAAGAACGCCAAAATCTTCAACACAAAACGCACACATGAAGTTGTTCACACTTCAGAGTCTAGCGAAACAAAGGAACCTAAGCGAAAAAGAATTAGTGTTTCGAATCTACAAACCTCTCAACGAAACTCCAGATCTAAGGACAACATCATGGCTACAGATTCGCCAAGGGTCTTACGAAGTGCAAACCTTAAACATAACAAAGATATTGAATCCAAAGTAACGGCCGTGACTCCGAGCCGTCAAGGTTTGCGTTCAAAAGTGGAGAAAAATAAGTCTGAAATACATGACAATATTTCAATAATTTCTTCAGGAAGAAAACCTAGAATAGCTAGGCAAAGTACACGCCTAGATTCTGAAAGTACGCAAGTAGAACCACATTGCTCTACAGTGTCGGAAATATCTAGTAATACTCCAATAGTTCCTTCAGGAAGAAAAGCTAGAATAGCTAGGCAAAGTATACGTCTAGATTCTGAAAGTACGCAAGTAGAACCACATTGCTCTACAGTGTCGGAAATATCTAATAATACTTCAATAGTTCCTTCAGGAAGAAAACCTAGAATAGCTAGGCAAAGTACATGTCTGGATTCTGAAAGTACGCAAGTAGAACCATATTGCTCTACAGTGTCGGAAACATCTAATAATACTTCAATAATATCTTCAGGAAGAAAACCTAGAATAGCTAAGCAAAGTACACGTCTGGATTCTGAAAGTACGCAAGTAGAACCATATTGCTCTACAGTGTCGGAAACATCTAACAATACTTCAATAATTCCTTCAGGAAGAAAACCTAGAATAGCTAGGCAAAGTACACGCCTGGATTCTGAAAGTACGCAAGTAGAACCTTATTGCTCTTCAGTGTCGGAAATATCTAACAATACTTCAATAATACCTTCAGGAAGAAAACCTAGAATAGCCAGGCAAAGTACATGTCTGGATTCTGAAAGTATGCAAGTAGAACCATATTGCTCTACAGTGTCGGAAATATCTAAAAAGAACACAAGAGTGTCCCATGAAAAGCTTCATTTCAACGAACCTGTTCGGGATCAGATCGTGGATCTAAATAAGCTTGAATTAGACGATAAGCCATTATCACTTCTGTTAGGAACAAAATCGAAATCACCTAGGCAAAAGACAAATCGAGATTCTGAAGTCGAATTACAAAACTCTGATGTATCTGAAATATCCAGAAATAGCAACATTGGAGTAGATCTTAGTTTGCTTTCGGATGCTGATACTCAAGACCACGAAAATCAAAGTAACCTTGAAATTGATGATGGCACTTCGATGCTTTCGCCAGGAAGAAAATCTAGAATAACCAGGCAAAGTACAGGCAGACTCTCTGAAAGTAGGCAAAGTAATATCCGGAGTGAGAACTCTACTTTATCTCAAATATCCACAAAGAAAAATGATAATGCAGTCTCCTATGCAGACCTTAATTTGTTTTCAGAAGAATATAATGAAGATCAGATAAAAACAACTAATATATATCATAAAGATAGCTTGTTATGTCATATGATAGAAAAATATGGAGTCCAAAAAATTAAATTAATTGCTAAGCAAGCCCCAGGTAAGTCCATGTTTCACCACCAATTTGTCTGCTGGAAGAGTATGCGTGATATATTAATGTTTTCTACCCAATATGTACGGGTTCCGATGTAATAGATTGTACCTATTTAAATTTATTATATTTTTTTTTACAGAATCTAAAGTAAACGAAATATATAAGAAATTGGAATTAAGTCTTACTGAAATAGTTGAGGTTCCACACAACGAATGTCTACCTGCTATGAAGAGGCTTGTTGCCGAAATACGGACTTGGAACGTAAAGCACTTCATACTTGGATTCCTGAAGTTCTTAAAAGACCCTGAACGGAAAATTGAACTTTTTAATAAATCGAATTGCCCTCCCTATCCGCCTATGACTAAGAAAGAACAAGTGCTGCTCTATGTTGTGGACGAGATACAGAAATCGTATGATTACAGATCCATTGTCCTAAAAATACTTATTAACATAGAGTACACTTTACTCGCATTGAATAAAACAGCGGAACCTTTCGAAGTAATCGAGTCTATGTCACATTTCTATGCACTTTTATGTCGAAGCTATCAGAAAATAAGTCGGCTGCGGTTGTTTATAATTGATGCTATGTATTGCTTACAACTTAAAGCAGTCATCCTGGTACAGCAGTGCCTTGAAGTCTGGATGTTCGCTTTACCTCTGGGACACATGGGACTTGGTAAGTTATTAATATACATATTTGGCTTATGTCACCATTAAACAATGAACAATAACTTATCTATACTATTATAAAATATTGTTTGTTTGTATTGAATAGGCTCCGAAACTAGTGGACCGATTTAAAAAATTCTTTCCCTGTTAGGAAGCTACACGGTCCGGGTGACTTAGGCTACTTTTTGTCCCTGTATTCTTACGGAAAAGGACGGGACAAAAAACAAGAAGACCAGTCTTCTTCTTCATGCTCTTTATTACTGAAGGTCGTGCCCCTATTGAAATGCCTTCACTGAGACGTTCACTAGCTGCTTCCAAGCGACCTTGTCTTTGGCCTCTCTTAGGGCAGTAGTGTCTTAGTGACGGAGAGTGCTGTAATAACCTTTGCCTGGTCAGACCAACGAGTAGGCACAAGAGTCTACTAGATCTGATATTTAAATATTGCTTTAGTAATACTTTCTTGCTTGCTGTTTTGCCTTGATACACTTTAGCACATAAATTATTTTTATTTTGCAGCTAAATGCCCATTGGTCACGTGTTTGGTGTACTTATTACATTTCTACAAATGTGACGACAAGCACAATCGAGTTCAAGACTTAAGAAGTGTGCTACGCTGGAAATATAATTACGATATGGCTGATTGGAATGAAAATAAGATCCTGGACTTGTTTAGAACAACTATCATTGAAATTAAAGGTATCAGAAGTACTATCTACACTAATTATAAAGAGGAAAGATTTGATTTTTGTTTGTTTGTATTGAATAGGCTCCGAAACTACTGGATTGATCTAATAATTCTTTCATCATTAGAATGCTACATTATCACTGAGTGAAATAGGCTATATCTATATTGTTAATCGAGTTCTTTTCCTGTGCGAAGCTGGGGCGAGCTGCTAGTATATAATAAATCCATACATCTCACAAGGATTTCATCTATTGTAAAAGATACTAAGAAGTAACTGGTAAAAGGTTAAATTCTTAAGAAGAGTCCGTTTAGACTAGTATAAGTAGACTAAAAATAAATCATCTACAAAAAAGTTCCCAAAAATATGTTAGGTATATCCTTTTATATAAAAACTATAGGGCTCTCTTTCAAAGAAAGTGTTTTATTGTTTTAATTCTGTGTTAGTGTAGCAAGTATATTTATAGTATTTATTTTTCTCTTACAGATACTCCAATAGAAAAGAAAACACTGCGGTTGTCCCTCCTAATTCTTGCGAAACGCCATGGAGCCAAATGGTGTCACAACAATATTGTCAAAAATATGCTACAGCCTTTAATAAGTGACAGTTCCACATCGGAAGTGGCGAAACGGTTCTGTGTATCGTTAGTGGGGCCGTTGCTGAGACCGTACCCCAGTAACATGAAAGTGCACCGAGAAATGATCATCGATTATCTCATGGACATGCTGCAGAGGAAGAGTGAGTTTATAATGTATTATCTATAAATAAATAGCTAAAATTCTCCCCCCCCCCTTTTCAGGGTTAAAAATTATTAGAGTTTATATAGGTAAAATTTTCGCAACAGTCAAGCCCTGGGTTTGTTAGTTATTGAATAAAATAATCTACGTTACATCTTTCTTTGTTATGATCGTTTGAAAGAAATAGTGCTGCTTGGATTTACTAAGTTAAAATAGATCGTGCTAAATTGCATAAAAATAACAAATTGTTTAATAATTGCTTTGTTTATTTTCAGATTCATTGAAAATGCAAGAAGCTATCATCACAAGTTTAATGTACATTGATAAAAACAATAATAGGTTCTACCAATTCCTGGCTAAATGGAAGCCAAAAGAAGTTTCTTACGAATTTGAGTTAGCGTTTAAAGATTATGTTAGAATGAGGCCAGTGCATTCTTGGAAACAAATCTTATCCTGGCAAATTTATTAAACTTGTATAAAATAGGACTCCTCTTGAGGTGTTGCTTGCTATTGAGCACTTTTTACTGTATTGCAGTTGTGTTTAGCCGAGACAGTAGTACATTATGTAAATATATTATCATCAAACTGTATATAATATAAGTAATCTCAAATGTACAGAGTAAGGACAGGGATTTACCAAAGTATATTTCTACAGCATGTGATTTCGTGCTAGGTACGGGTTTACCCCGATTTAAAGAAAAACTATTCGGCAGTAAATGGCGCAAAGCGTTTCTTAAAAGGGTACGAAAACGAATGATATTGATACTTTTAATTCTATGACGGATAGTTAAAAAAACATTATTAGATAGGTATAATGAAATTAGTTTTAAAAAAAAGGTCGAAATAAAATGTGGTAATGTGTACTCCGAGTGATGTTGGTGAGTGGCTTATTTATACCTGTCTTCTATATTATGGTCAGTATTTTTTAGGATTTATAAAAAACTAGCTGCGCCCCGCGGTGTTACCCGCGCTCACTTTATCGGGATAATAAGTAGCCCATGCGTTAATCCAGGGTGTCGGCTACCTCCATTCGAAATTTCATCAAAATTGGTCTAGCCGTTTGAGCATGAAGATGCATACACACACACTCACAAACTCGCTTTTATAATATTAGTGTGATGCGATATCAAACTGAAGGCAAAAAAACTTGAGGAAACATGAGTATTGATATACATATATATGTACATATAGTATGTGCATCCGCCATACTGTATCGGCCTATTCAAATATATATGTACGTATAGTATGTGAATCAGCCATACTGTATCGGCCTATTCAAATATATATGTACGTATAGTATGTGAATCAGCCATACTGTATCGGCCTATTCAAATATATATGTACGTATAGTATGTGAATCCGCCATACTGTATCGGCCTATTCAAATATATATGTACGTATAGTATGTGAATCAGCCATACTGTATCGGCCTATTCAAATATATATGTACGTATAGTATGTGAATCAGCCATACTGTATCGGCCTATTCAAATATATATGTACGTATAGTATGTGAATCCGCCATACTGTATCGGCCTAGTGTGGCTGAATAAGGCTCAATGGCCTTAACATTCTTATTCTCTAGGAGACATTACCAAATTTCAGCTAGGGAAAAAAATGTATATATTATGACACTAATATAATATCTATTGTATTGGTATAAAAATAAGCTACACAATATAGGCCCATGCAATGTGGTCTCCGCCTTTTAAATAGTTTTCGCGTAAGTTTTTTTTATGTAGGTACATTTCCCAATCTATCTTATCTTATATAAGTTAAAATCAAATGATGCTGAATCTGCTGAACGAGTTTAGCTAAATTTAAAAAATTAGGTTTAGATATGAATATGTGAGGGCAAAGGCTGAGCGCTTCCTGGGTATCACTACAATGGGTATGGGCAGGTGTTATCTGTTACCATCAGGAGAGTGTCTTGTTCGTCTTAATAGTTATTAAAAAAAACAGTTTGTCTATCTATTCACATCAGTATGAATTAAAATGATGTTCATTGGTAAGTGCATAATTTGGAAATGACAACAGATTTAGTAGATTCTTTTTTAAAAATGATTGTGATACTTTGAATGAGGTTTGTGTAGGTATATGAAAGGGTCCAGTGTAAACGTCAATACCCAGAAGCAATTGAAACCCATACCGGCCAAGTACAAAGTCGGGATCAATTTATAAATTTCAACCAGTATTCTATAGTAATGAAATCATTGAATTTAACTAGAAAATTGTTTTAAAATTAATTTCAGCACTACATATATAAAATTGTTAAATAGTTGATGTAGTCTAGTTAATTGTATTGTATGCTAGTACGGAAACCTCAAGTGTGCGATTCTGACTAGCATTTGACCAGTTTTTATTTTGTAACTAATGTTTGAAACATTTGAATTAGATTTTAAGAATTTCTAGACACTTGTGTGTATATATATACCTACAGTGAAAATATTTATTAACTTATCACTTTTAAAACTATATGTATGTATATGTAATTTAATGATTGATTTGTATATCTGAAAATGTTAGCGTTTTTGAATTGTGTCGACAGAAGTGTTAAGTGTTTGGTTGTAGATATGAATGACAGTTAAGATTTAATACTGAAACAATAGGAAAATTATATGTATAAAATTTAAGGGAAACTAATGTATATTATGTAAATACTGTATGTGTAGTAGTCTGTAAGGCAAGTTAGAATTTTAGTTTTTGTAAATTGAAACTGCTAACTCTAGATGAAAACCCTCATCTTTTTATGTAGGGTTAACAATAAACTTTGTTAATAAATTGTAGGCTGCCGAAAGGCTTTCTAAGATCAATTAATGACTAGTTCTAGGCAAAACTAAGGGTCCTAACAGATGTACTAAGGAACTAACAGTTGTATCAGCCAAACCAACAAGCCAATAAAGTTCTTTAGGTTCAGTCTGTCATAGCAAGTTGCTATTTTTTGGTTTTTAATTTAAACTAGACAATATTATTTGGCTGTGTTTAATGTTTCGATGAGTGTAATGACGTGTCCACATTAAAAACATTGAGCGCCAGAGTCTTGATATAAGTGTTATAATTATGTAAGAAAGAATGCATTCCAACGCACTAATTGTTTTTATTGAAAAAAAATAGGCCTGGTTCATTTAATGTGGACATGCCATAGATTTCCTACATTGTTGTAGACAAGCGATATTTTTATAATAAAACAAAGTTCTCCAAAAAAAATCTTTTATTTTCATCTAATAACTTAATTTTGTGTCGTAATATTTGGAAATTTCTTTAAGGTGGTTTGATTTATTTCCATACAAATCAATTTTTGCCATTTATGGACAAATGGTGCATAACTTTACAGTGAAATCACTGCTACTGGCATTTATTTTGGTCTTTATTTGCGGTATATCACAATTGATTGAATAAAACAGTAGATTATGCTAATAATTTTACTGTTAAATAAATTCATAAATTTGATTTTATGCTATTAATGTACTGTTGTATTCAAGCAATTGTGATTTGCCGCAGATAAACACCAAAATAAATGCCAGTAGCTGTGATTTCACTGTTAAAACTATGCTCCATTTGTCCATAAATGGAAAAAATATACAGCCTGTTTCTCTAGATGACGGACATATTTCATGACGTTATAATTTAGGTTTATATAGTACGGAAAAAAATAAAATAAAAAAAATTTACGCCAGCATTAAAAAGATATTGGTGTTCAAATTTTGTCCCGGGACTACAAGACTCACGGTCACTTAAAACAGCTGATCAGCTGGCGGCGTGACGCGCCTTTCGTTTGAGTAGGCAAGTACAGCGGTCGTCGCCCGCCCGCCCCGCGCCGCGCGCTCACTCGAGCAGACGCGATGTTTGTATGTAGTTATCGGTTAGTTTAGTACAAGTGTAATACGTACCTTTCTCCTAAATTTCCCCATTTTCCCTAATACTTCTAAGTATAACGTCAAAAAAGGAAAACTCAACGTCAAGTAGAGTTCATTGAACTTGTTGAGTTAGTACCAACCTAGCTTAGAACAGGCAAAAACATCTAATATCAGCTGTAGCTGTAGGAATTTCTTGAGACAGTCCAATAGTTCGACTAAACGAAGTACACGTATTCGTAATATGACCCGACAATCAAAATAATATCTCGTCCTGAGTAGGTAGGTATTCGCGCGGGATGAAATTTTGTCAAGGTACTCTTGTACATACACACACACCATAATTATCCCAATACTCTTCGTTGGTGTATTGATAAGGAATCGTCACGATGAGCGATAAATAATAATAATCATCACTCAACGCGAGAGCGGTATGCGGCGTTGTAATCGCGCTGAACGCAGGTGGCGAACTGACTGCGTGACCTGTTGAAGGCTGTTGACCCGAGAATCGCACGCACCCCCGCCCGTAACCCCTCAGACACAATTTACTGTGCCTCAGACGCCGCCGCAGCTTTGCGCCCGCGCCGCGCGACGTGTAGGCACAGATAGCTTACGCCCGGATTTGTTTATGCCTACTTGGATTTGTTGTGTCTGATTACATTAGTTTGTGGGACAATTTGGTCAAATTGTAAGGTATTGTTTTTATGACGTATTTGAGTCCAGTATCGCTTTCTGAACACCCCCTTGAAATATGTCCGCCGTCTAGAGAAACACCCTATATTTGTATGGAAATGGAACCACCTTAAACAATTATTACTTACTTATTATATATTAATAGAATAATGTCTGTTGTACGATTTGCTGAGAGGAATAAATATAAATGGTCATAATCTATAGACAAGTATTCATTTAGTTTCGTGAAAGAATAAATATTAAAAGTAAATATCAAAAAAACTTCATAATATATGTACCTAACATCATTGAATTTCTTAATAATTAGTTTTATATTTCTTTATCTCAACCATGATTACGTGAATATTTACCAATTGCGTTCGTGCATTAGGCGTTAGAAGCTTTACAAATTTATGATAATACTGAACAAAGTTTGTAAGAGCCATTTGCAACAACCCAGAGCCTGTGACCAAGTTAGGAAATGATACCAAAACTTCCCTGTGAATCTCTTCAAGGCTTTGTTTCCAACCAGCACTGAACGAAGCGACTAAAGATAGGGATTTTCTTTCTAAGTTCGCCAATTCTGTTTTTTTATCGCTTTCAAGTAGCTGTTCTCCTTCTTTCACAAATTGTATCATCCCTCCAAAGTGTGGGCTTAATATTTCTTCTACGTACTCGGAGCTTCTTGCCTGCAGTTGTTCTCGGAAACTCTCTGCTTCTTTCGTGTTGTCTCTTGTTCGTTCCATCAGGATACTTAGCACCATGTCGTAGTTATTTATTAAAAATATTAACTGTTGTATCCTTTGCGGAAATTCAGCAGCCATTTTTAGCAGAAAGCAGTGTACTTCATCTTGTAAAATCAAAAGTATATTACTCAGTTCTTCTGAAGGGAACTGTTCACTCAAACTTAACATTGCGGCAGAAAATTCAGCATATCGCCGAGTTATCTGAAAGTAACAAATAGTTTTTGTAACATTACTAATAAATAAAATTATATAGCTACATAATTCGATGAACATATATCTAGTATATTTCTTTTTATAATTCATCGGAAAATGGTTATCCTTGGATGGATGAATGGAGTCTATGTAATGCCTAATCTTCATAATGTACTTCGGTTTTGTTACTGCCAAAGTCCAGTCTTGGTCAAGTCCAGTCCGTCCGTCCATCTAATCCATCTATGTATAAGCTGCGATGGAGTTTTGGAAGCAACACGAAAAGTCATATTTCACATTATACGACATTTCCAGACTCGCGCATGTAATTCGGCACTTAATAAAACACAAAAAATACTTTGGGGGGTGACGACTCTTTCCGTGTTCCCGCCAAAATCTCTGAATATAATTTGCTATAATAATATACAGTACAGTGTAGCCAACCCTACAGAATTAGCTGCAGGTCTAGTTTTTTGTAGTCTCAATTTTGGAAATTGTCGTTTTACTCCGAATCTACAATATTTTGTCCAGTTTTATTTTATTTTTCATCAAAACCTAATTTAATCGAATATTGGTAGGTTTCACAGTCTTTAGAGCTAATCTAGTTTTTCTTTAATTTATGGGGTGGCAACACTGGCACAACAAAAACACAAAAATGGTGTTGTGGAAAAGAACCCTCCATGTCCATGTCTGGCACCACTCATATAATATAGCATATAGCAGAAATTCCTTACATAGTGAGGTCCGAGTTCCTTGTTGGATAGTTTTGCTGGATCACATTCTCTTACACTTTGAATGTTAAGTTTCAAAACATATTCCAGTCGGGGCCATAATGTATTTTGAAGAGAGTCCCAATAACTGGAAGAACACAAATCTGTATTTAGAACCACCGAGGCAAACAAAATACAAATAGAGTGGATATCAATACACACTGTTATTACAGAAATTCTTCCTTCAAACCTTGGTTGCACTGGCCACATGGCCTAGTAGTGAAATTTCTTTGTTTAACCATAGAGAAAGTCTGGCGGATTGACACATTACCCAAGTAGTTCTTAGATTATTTTTGCTATCCTACAATTTAGTTAAACAACAACAATGTTTTGGGAACTATTCCCATTTCCCATTGCATTGGCCTTTTAGATTAGTTATTATTTTAAATGTTGCTTGTCTTGTTGTTTTACAACAAATAGTTTTTGGGTATAATTCCTATAGTTAGTACATGTTTAATGAACAATGTCAGAATATGAAATTGAAAGTGATAAAAGTTTGTTTTGAAACATTTAAAACAAAATATACCCAACTAATACTAAAAACGAATGTGCACACAAACCACTCAGTTTGCAGTCCCTAACCAATGAGTAAGAATTGTATGAGTGGGTCACTACCACAAAAGAAGTATAATATTTTTTTGAAATATATTACATCCCTAAATTTGACGCCCCCAAACTCAAGCCTACTAAGCCTACTGGAAAAAGTAGTATGGTACATCTGTAGGACTGTTTGATGGAGGTATTCGACATGGTACTCACCTATCTAGAGCTCCAACTGCTCTTTTATGGCACATCCATCTGTATCTGTTTATCAGTTGAATGCAGAGGAACAGAGCCAAGCAGTCATAACATTCAAGCACATAGCACTCCACATTTTTCTGAAAAAAGTACAATTAAGATTATAAAGATTTTTCTATAAGATAAGGAATTGTTTTCTTTACGCCGCGTTTCAAGAGTTAACGCTCTGCGCCATAATATGCCCCAACTGGTATGTTAGCTCATTCTGTATGAGATCTGCTACATGACCAGCAGAATGCAGATTCTAGGTTGGTATATCCACATAGAACAAACATTTATGTGACGGATATACTTAGATGTTTGTTTTGTGTAGAACAGTTTGATACTTGTAGCCTAATGGAACGTCCTCTAATATGTATGTTATTTGTGCTTCTATGACATGCATACTAATTCCTAAAAATTGGTTCCAAAAACGTCGCATCGTGCCTCATTTCTAACAAAGGCCAGTATTCGCCTACGCAACTTCCAGTTTCGTGTAGCTCTTTCTTATAATTAGGTCAGAGCATTTTATGTATAAATGCTCTGACCAAAAAGCCAAAAACTGGTAAATGTTTTGTAAATAGATGTAAATTAAAATCATACCACAAGCAGTGACAAAGTTTTTCCAAGAATTCGGTCGAACAACTCTTGAGCGTGACTACCCTTGACATGGAAGAACTCTGATATAAATAGGTATTCTCTGCATCCATTGTCTACCAGCGCATACTGCAGACTCCTGAACAATGCTTCATATGAATACTGGAAATGCAATATATTTATTCATTTATGTACATTGGACACATTAAAAGAAATCCTAAGAAGTGTTTTTTAACAAACCATTTTTTGGCTTTATGCATGTGATATTGTTTGTTATATTACGAAAATTTATATTTTAATAGTTTTTTTTCGTTTATATTTTTAGTAATACAATATTTTTTTTAGATTTTTTCACTATAATCTTCTATTGAAGTACTACAAATTGACATAACAATTAATTAATGCGTGAGTACATAAGGATAAACAATGGAATGAAACGGAGTGTTAGCACCTTAAACAGAAATTTTGAATTTCAGGCACCTACATGCGGGGGAGTGAACGTGTGTATGAGAGAGTGAGTATATGTTTGTGTGGTGTGTAGATAATTTTTTTATTTTAGTTGTGTTTTACATGTAAGAAAATACCACACCACAAAAGTCCCATAAATAAAAGAGAATAAAAAAGAAAAAAAGGCACCTACATAAAATATGTCAACAATCAACTTGTTGCTTAGTAAAAATAGAAATATGAATTTTACTTTAAGTAAAATGAGTACCTTGGTTTTTTGTTGCACATGCGGAACGATCATAGGTGCTTCCAGTTGTTGTGCTAAAACATCTCCACGATTTCCAATTGTGAATATGGTACTCTTATTTTTTAGATTTGACTTTTGGAAGAAACCTCCTTTTGATCCATCTTCTATCCCCATCAAGTCCTCTTTAGTAGGAGCTTCTTCATACTTCAATTTATCAAGTCTTGAAGCATATGATTTGAAATATGAGTAATAAACTTTACTCAATGTGTCTATGTATTCATTGCATATCTCTTGTGCTACGTTCCTTTCATTTGCTAATACAAATTCGAAAAAGAACTTATACTTCAACATTGCATTCTGAGGTATCTGATAGTTTGCCATTGGCTTCCTAAACTTATAGATCTGTTCCAGTATGTAAGTCCTTATTTTCGATACAGATTTTATTTTTAATTTTTCTAAAACGTCTTTGACATCATGGCATGCTTTGGTTTCTTTGAAATCTTGCTCTTTGACAAAATTTAGTTTTTGGTTTAAAATAGCCAATTGTACCATGAATTCTTTGTCAGTAACAGGAACATTATTGATGCCACTGAAAAACATAATTGGTAATTATAGGTAGATATAGATATATATTTGTATTGTCAAAACACCGCAATGGAAAAATATTTTTTCATTACCTTGAAAAATTGTAAAAATCATCTCTAACTTTATTCACAGACACCCATGCACACACACACACCCACTACACACAGTACACACACATTTGTAGTTTGTGTTATACAACAACACAAACAAATAAACAATGCTTTCAAATACTCAACATACTAATTGTCTGTTACGTTTTTAGAAAGTATAGACAGGAAAATATAACTTACAAGATAACAGTTTCCGATACAGCCATATCTTCAATGAATGATGACAATGGACCTTTGAGGACTTGTCTGTTCGATAATTGTACTGACATGTTTACTGAGCGCTTTTGTAAACTTATTATTTCATTGCTAATACTGCCCAAATCATTCTGGAATATATAAACAGCAATAAATATACAAAAATGATAAAAAAAGTTAACATAATACAAATGATTGTATTTAAGTAAAGAGCATGGTTAGAGTATGAGTATTTTGTTTATGGACAAGGTTACAGCATTACATACAAAAAGTGTGACAATTCCTACAGTAGGTAAAAGGCCTTACAGTTTACAGTATCCCTTTTATTTATGCCTCTAGTTTACTAATCAACATATTAATTGCCTTAACTGTATTGAAACATTGTTCTATTACGAATATATATAATATGTATAGACAGAATGATGTAGTAAATACAATGTGATAATAAAGAAGCGAAAGAAAATTTAGCATCTTCCTTTTACAAAAGCATTAGCATAATTTCAACTCTACTACTTGTAGTACAAATGATTTATTTTGTTGACAGATTATTATCGTTTTGATTTGAGGTTTCATTTGAACAGTGTGTGTGTGTGCATTCAATTAATTCACCTGAAACACCAGGAGCATGCTTTCCATCTTTGCTAGTATACCATCGCATTCTTCTATTTGGTTATGAAGGGAACCAATGTTTTCACTTTCTTTAATGTAATCAGCGACTGAGTTTTTCTCTGCCTCTTTGATGCTTTTGTCAATTTGTAATGCATACTCTCTAAGATCAGTTCCGTTTCGGAGCACTTCCTGTATTTCGAAATCTTCTAAGTTTTTATCCAAAACGTCCTTTAGGTCTGTTGTTATCTCCGACATCGTAATTTGTTGTCACTCAATTCGTTAAATAAGTAAACAGTAAACACTATTGAAATAACTTTTAGTTATGAGAAAGGTAACATAAGTTTGAACCAATTGAATGGAAACAATAACATGGTCTATTACTTTAAAGGTGGAATTGTGTCAGATCGATTGTTTTAATTCCTTTTGAGTAAGTAAACTGAAATGTTTTAGTTTTGTCAAATATTTCATAAATTTTAAATAGAAGTACCTAGCTAAGATAAAGTAGTTATCAGAATTCAGACTATATACGTTCACACGACAACGACATGAAGTTATATAGCTGAGTTTAGCTGACGTAAGTTGACATTGACTGTTACAATTATTTACTTTTTTTTTTTATAATTTGCCCCTTCGGGCAGGCTAAAGCTATAAAGCCATACTGCCTTGTCTTAAGTGTTATTTCTGCTGTATCTTAGCTATAGCTATCGTCAAAGTCGTCTTAGTCAAGTCCAGTTCGTTTCAGTTAAGTTCAGTCATGCTTTAGTAAAGTAGTGGCGACTTTACTATAAAGCTTCGATGGAGTTTTGGAAGCAACACGAAAACTCATGTTTCACCACATTATATCATTTTCCCACACTCGCACTTGTAATTCGGCACTTTATGAATAAAACACCACCATTTTTATGCATAAACACTCGACAAAACACTAGTTTTGGAAAAAAATACAACGGAGCGATACGACTCTTCCCGCGTTCCCGCCAAAACTCACAATAATTTACTTGTGTGACATATCGATTATACTTCTTCTTTGATTTTGGCGCCGCATGTTGAGTATTTGCAAGTGTTTTATGTTTTCAAGTTTCATAAGTTAAATAAGTTGCTTTGTAGCTATAGCTAAAGTCAAAGTTCAGTCTTAGTTAAGTCTAATCCGTGTCAATCAGTCATGTTTTAGTAAAGTAGTCACGAGTTTATTATTAGCATCGATAGAGTTTTTCAAGCAACACAAAAAGTCATGTTTTATCACATTATAAATCATTTTTCCACACTCGCACTTCTAATTCGGCACGTTATAAATAAAACTTCACTGTTTTTATGCATAAACACTCGAAAAACATTAGTTTTGGAAAAAAATACAACGGGGCGACACGATTCTTTCCGCGTTCCCGCCAAAAAGAGTTTTGATTTCAAGACTTATAAAGTTTCTTTTTTCTTCTTCTTTTGTTTTAGCTACGCATTTTGAACATTCTTCCAGTGTTTGATAATTTTTAAGTTAAATCGCAGTAGAAAACACAAATTATAAAATCTTAATCAAATACATTATTATCCCTACCCTATCATCATTATCAAATACCTACCCTAAAAATATACGTACATGTTGTTATCTAATTTTTTTTTTATATTATACGTTGACAGCCCTTTTGATTCATTCATTCATTGATAGTAAGTCTGCTCCAAGAGCTGGAGGGCGTGGGTTCGATTCCCACCCAGGATAAACATATTGTGGTATAAACAAATGTTTGTTCTGTATAAGGGTTTTCTGTGTTTATTATAAGTAGGTACGTATTTACAAATACATACTTTTTTTTAGTAAATACATACCTACTGGAGGAAGGCACGGATTGCGTTGATAGAAACAACAGAGCTCACATTGTCTAACGAATAAATAAGAATCGCGCTGGCAATGCTTTATTTTTCAGTGATCAGAAAAACTCAAAAGAAGTACAAACGAGTCGGCAATTATTTAGAAAAATAAAAATACCCTCAAAATATTTATATTTATCTCTTTTTTATGTTTCATAGTTGTACCTATGTCATAATGTATGTATGTTTGGCATGTACCTACCTACCTACCTACCTAGTAAAGTTGTATTCTATTAAGTATATCCTAAAATATTTGAAATGTGAAAATTTCGTACTCAAATCTCTCGATGGAATTGGGATGTACCTACTATGATTAATTATACTCCTAGAGACCCTTTTTATAAAACACTAGCGGACGCCTCGCATTTTCACCCGCGTAGTTCCCGTTCCCGTGGGAATACAGGGATAAAAAGTAGTCTATGTCACCCGGGGATAGTGTACCTTCCCAACAGTGAAAGATTTTTTGAAATCGGTCCAGTAGTTACGGACCCTATTCAATACAAACAAACAAACAATCAAATCTTTCCTCTATAAAATAGTATAGAGATATATATACTTGTGAAATAAAAGCATTTAATTATTTCAAGTTGTATAGAAAATCACGTTACTCTCAATGTAAGCTGCATTTTGTAGGTATTAGTATTATTATTACTTAAGTTAATAGGGTAGAAAATGAAAAACAGAACTAAATAACGCTTTTGGCGCAATATTATTCTGACAAAATATTTACAAAGAAAAATGTAACATTAAGTATAACAAAAGCACAACTAAGTTAATATGTATTGTATGTATGTATATATGTCACAAAAATGCATTATAGGTAGATACAGTTAGAGAGAAAAATGCTTTACCAATTACAGCAATTCACACTTCAATAGAGCATTTTCCATATCCAGATTATATCAAAATTAAATATTTTTTTTTGTTTCATTCAAAATGACGGGTAACTTTGTAAATACCTGGATATTTATTGGACATGTGGTAATCACAAGTAAAGGAAACGCTAGTTCATCAACACTGGATCAACAGAAAATATGTGGAGATTAATGATTTGTATCTTTATCAATAAAATAACAAAGTAATAAAATACAGTTACAATACTTGTTCATTTACTAAATTTCTTTTGCACTTTCTCTGTTGTTGAAAACTGGATGTTAGATTTCTTACAGCCAAACCATTAAAAATAATTTAATGTCTTTTAAATAAATGCTTACAAGTATCTGTTACAGGTATCTACGTCACGAAAAACAGTTTTAAACAAAATTTCGAATCAAAGACATTTCTTATTGTATATAATAAAAACTCAATATGACGTATGCATTAAAGGAATGTATCAGGGTAGGATTTGTGGGAGAAATTTTGTGACAAAATTTGGGGTTGTTTAATTTGGTTAAAATATTATAGCTGCTAATATAATAGGTAACAGTGACTGCATGGTTTATTTTTTAACTTGAACAGTCCATAGATAAAAAAATCAATTAATATCTATAATGTGGTAACTGTCAAAAGTAGGCATTAATGAACAGTTAAATTAAAACATAGACAAAATAAATACCTATATATAGGTAGTTGCAACAGTTTATGCGCTTATAAAACTATGACTTAATAATATGAAGGAATTTTGTATGGTTCGTGAAAGAAAAAGTCCAGCATTACATATCTACTTATCAAAGTAAAAAATTATAAAATGTGTCACATCGTTATTATCGTTTGATCTTGTAATTATCACACGATTTTATCGTTATGGTTTAACTATAACGCATCTTAAGCTAACTCGCAATGATTTAGACAACAATATTTTACAAATTTATTATATAAATGCGATAAGTCATTTATTCATTTAAGTATAAGTACCTACGTAATATTATATTCGTAATACATTCTCGTGCTTTCTTTAACATGATCTTCATCATCTTTGTGCTTAGCTTAGACATAGACATTCCATCTCTATTTAAATTATGCTCTACCTAATTTACATAAATTTATTCCTGTAGCCAAAATTCACTATTCATAGAATAGATAAGGGTATAAGTAGGTAGGTATTTTAAACCTTAAACAATTCAGGTCAAGGCAACTTTCAGTTTTTTTAGCTCATTTAACCTATACAAGTAATTTATATTTTCATACATAGGAATAGTCCGATCCCTGCGTTGGCTAGGTACTAATACTTGGTCCAATGATGATTAAGTTAGTAGAGATACTGTTTTGACGATAGCACAGGCTATATAACAATAATAATTTAAGGCAGGTATATAATACTCAGGTATTTTGAAATAAACAAATAAATTTAACTGCTTATAACAGCAAGCTATGATTAGGTACGGGTGTAGTTTAATTTACGCAATACCTATGTTAACGTTTATTTTAATTTTGAAATAATAGCATAAGTAAAATGCGGCTCTTTATTAATAGCTAACACCGTAATTCAAAGATCACAAGTACCTATAGCTTGAAAATAGAGTTTGTAAAGGCATTTAAAGCAAAACTCCAAAATGCAGTCATTATTTTGTAGTGATATGTTTTTCAATGTTTAATTCGTATTCTATTGAAAAATACATATATACATACTATTATAGATACGCTTATATCTCACACCCATAACAAATTATTATTTTTCTATCTACAAAGGTACATTTTAAGACACAATTTTTTTCAGGGAGCTAATATTTAGGTGATGCATTTCAAACTGAGAAGGTAGAAAATGGCAAGTTTAAAGATATCTATAGATTGATACTTACCCTAACTAGTTTGATGCTGAACTTTTTCTCTGACTGTAAGTAGGTATAGGTACATCGCAAAAACAAATTACGTTTAGATCCTAGCTTCTAAAATTATTTAAAAATAATTTTAAATTAAAGGTAACTTCCAACATTCGTCAGTAGAACGCGTTTTCCCGCTACACTGCGGCGGCACGCGGTGGTCCGACGATGCCCGCGACACTTCGCTCCTCGTCACACTTGTACAAAAAGGTCATTAAATGCCTATCATTCTTTTAATATACTTATTAACTATAAAAGCCCGAATATAACGAGCCTAATTTCATAACATTTCTAAGTCTTGTGACTAGATTTTTCTTACCTAAATAATACGTAGATAATATAGGAATATTTGTACGACAAGATGCCATTGATCACGAGCGGTAACTCAAATGCAGACTACTAAATACACAACACTAATAACTTTTAACAAAATCACACCCAAAAATTTACCTATCTTAAATCTTACGCGCACAATAAATTAAACTTAAACTAAGACTTAAACTATAAGATTGTCTCATTTAGGTACTTAAAATTCAATATTAATTAAGAATTAAATTAGCACGAACCGATTCCGGGGAGATCGCGTCCTATAAAATGTCCAGCTAATTACTAGAAAAATATTTCCTTTAATCTAAACACTTATAAAAATAACGGACTCGGCTCTAAGAGAAGAAGGAGAATGTTCGAAGGCGGGGATGGTCCTCGAGGTGGAGCGCGAGGCCTAGAAAGGAAGGCTGGCGCGAAACATGTTCTCGATGAGCGGTGGCGCGGGCACAAGGTCTTCGAGTTTCAGGTAGAAGATGCGCTGCATGCCTTGCACCGAGAGTGAGCGTAGCTCTGGCAGCGCGCCCAGCACGCGACTGAAGTGAGGCGCGCCGCCCGCGCTGCCGCCGCCGCCGCCGCCCGGCATGTGCGCGCGTAGGCAGCCGATAATCTTCATCTGCAGATGCTCCACGCGGTGCGGCTCCTTCAGCCCATGCCGATCTATGATCAAATAACAAATAAATGTTTACACACCTAAATGTTATCACTTCATTCATGCAAGAGGACATGGTACATGTTTTTGTGGCGTCCGGTCGTATCTATATCTGAGTATTTAAGTTGTGTTGGATTCAATTTACAAATATTATTACAGCTGATAATACCTACTTATATATTGTCCTAATTACCTTTAGTAAAAAGTACCTTTTAGTAGGTATAGACAATTGATATTGAGTCTCTTTAAGTGCTTGTCACGTATAAGAACTGAAAATTATCAAGAATTGAAAATACCAACCTGTTATTAAAGTGAGGGCGCAGAGGCATGCGAACGTAGAAATGTCGATGTCCATAGAGTGCAAGGTGTTGCTGAAGTCAAGAACGGCGTGCAACCAGTCGCCGAAGGAGCGCTGGCACTGGCGCTTGTCGAGCACGAGGCCGTTGCAGAAGGTTAGCTTAGTGTCCTCGGGCCGCGTGCGGTACGCGAGCCGGAGCACGAACAGCTCGAGCCGCGCTGACGCAAATAGCTGCTCGCGGTCTTCGGGACACAGCTCGCCGTACCCCGGAACCTTCTCCGCGAATAATTTGATCATGTCGATCGACGTCGTCAACAGAGAATAGAATTGCTGAATCACTTCCAAATCCGACATTGGAGGCTCCAAAGGATTCGGTTCCCTGTACTGAGAGTAATCGAGATTGGCAAAGTCGGGCGAAGTGTCCACGTGCGCCCTCACGAGAGCCGTGATGAGTGAGATCGGAGGACTCGGGGGTGACTCCTGAGGGCATTTTGGTTTAGACGGTAACCTGCCTCGTCTCCCTTTTAGCGAATCGGTTCTCACTACTTCTTTTACCATACCGACGGTGAGACACTTTTGGAATCGACAAAATTGGCATCTGTTTCGTCTTCGTTTATCGACAGGACAAGATTTTTCGGCTAGACATACATATTTGGACCCTTTTTGAACGGTTCTCTTGAAGAATCCTTTGCAGCCTTCGCAAGTCCGCACTCCATAATGTTGGCAGGCGGCGATGTCGCCGCACACGGCGCAGAGTTGGCTCGGAGAGGAAGGCGCGGCGCGTTGTGGAACGCCTTCCGGCGGCGCCACGCCGGGCGAGCTTGACGCGGAGCTTGGCGCCGACGCTTGCATGCAGTGCACTCTACCCCCGTGCACCTTCGGGCTATCATTGGAACTGTTCGATTCTGATCTCTGCACCGGCAGCGACGCCCGTCGTTGTCTCTGCTCTGCTGTAATGTGTAAATCCACAGAGCTCGAGAAGGGCGGCAACGAGTAAGAGTCTTGAGTCGGTGTGATGGCGCCCGTTTCAAATGTAGGGCTACATTGTTGTGGTGGCGCGTAGTAAGACGATGGCACGTATGGGATAGACGGTTGATGATATTGATATAACAGTTGCGTCGATGCATGCCCTTGATGTGAATATGCGCTGACGTTGTAACAGTCTTCATCCATTTTAATTCCGTATTCTGCCATTTCTTGTTTCGGGTAGCGAACAGAGTACGTTTCTTCAAAACTAGGCAGCGCCGGGCCGGGGGTCGGCGATGAAGATTCGCTGATGGGAGTTGTGCGTTGAGCCTTGACTTCAAAGGGGATGGGAGCGTGGAACTCTACGTCAGGAAACGGATCGAGATTTTCTTCTAAGATCTCCGACGAGTCTTCTTGGTACTGCGGTGACAATAGATCAGTGAAGGACGAACCGTAGTTGCTCTGCAATAGAAATGACAATCGATAAATAAAGGCGTCGCATTAACGGTAGGCGGTGGGTCGACGCCAGGGGCGGACATGACGCACCAATGGCGAGCTTATTTCGATTGCGTGGTAGTTGACGACCGATGCCCCGCGGGCTGTCACCGTCAGCCTCACACTGCAGGTGTTCTAATGATCTATTTATTTTTCATGAATTGGTTGATGAGTTCTGGACGTGGTTTCATTGTCCACATTAACATTTCACACACATAAATTCAAAC
This sequence comes from Biston betularia, assembly GCA_905404145.2. NCBI lineage: Eukaryota > Metazoa > Arthropoda > Insecta > Lepidoptera > Geometridae > Biston > Biston betularia. The sequence continues at coordinate 6,612,710 of FR989863.1, forward strand.
ATTTTTTTTAATTATATCTGTTGATTATTATAAGATTATCAAATACTTACTTGTGTTTGCAGCAGTAGCATGCTGGAGGTGGTTGACGAGAAGGCGCTTGGCGAGCGCGACCCTAAGGCGCTCGGCCCTGTAACAAGCAAAATTACCATTCAAATAATGCTAATATGTATTGGAAATTACTCAAGACGACAATTGCTTATGTTTTGATACTTAACATTATAAAGACCAAGAAAACGAAATTCCATAAAATAAATATTAAGCCGAGAACTCTAAAGCCTAACAACAGCAAAGAAGGTCTGCCTTGAAATGAGTCCCGAGAATAGTGGAATTGACAGCGCTGTTGAACTATCACGCTATATGCGCCATGCATCATTTATATTTACCCTCGGCGAACATACTTTGTGTCTTCCTTCACAAGCACTCGTAATTGATAAATCGATTACAACAGTTGCTGTTGGTTCAATAAAATAATAAGTGCTGATAGCAGCCCTTCTCAGGATAAAATGCCGTAGGAAGAGAAAGTTCTATCTATTTATACGGCAGTTTTGCCGACCGAATATTGGCGCTTTGAATACATCGCGTCACGGTGCTTGATTCGCCACGCCCAGAAAATTGAATTCTATGTATACACCTTACCTAAATGTACTAAAGAAACGTTACAAATTAAAGACATAGACACACCAATATCATCCCTAATTCATCCAACGTATGCTTTATATTGTAACAACAGGGAACGTTTAGAGTTTTTGGGGCGAAAAGGCGATGGATCCCATGGGAGGTTATGAAATCAGTGGCATTTGCAGTTTCTATTATGTTAGGAACCATTAATTCCAGTCTCATTTAGCTACAAACAATACTGTATAGCTTTTGTTGTGGACTAATGAAAGATAATCTTAGAAATAATCTATTTAATATTACTGATATCAAATGCAATTATTCTTAAACAATCATCGTATGAATTCGCAACAAAGTTAAAATTTTCAATACAGAGAAAACTATAGAGTTACTTGAAACGGTAGTAAAAAAAGGAAAAGGAAATTATTCCAAAAGGAAGTCGTTGTGCTTATCAATGTCAACAACTTTTAGTTTGAGACCAAACCTAATGGCTCCAATAATATAAAACTGGATGTCAATTCATTTTGCTACTAAATTATCTAAGGTATATAAATATTATTCAAGAAGTAGCTTTATAATTATATCTTTACCGTAGCTCTGAAGCAAACGTGTGTCAGCAGAAAGTCTAACAAGAAAACTTCGTAACAAATTAATGGAAAATGGACATAGGATTTCCATATGAAAAGTATGGATTATATCAACACTCGAAATTATAGGTCTAAAGTTTCTGAAAAGATAACACATTGCATGTTTTTTAAAATATTTATTCTAATTTTTTTTTTATTTTTTTTTTTATGTATAAGTAATGAGACGATCGAGGCGCTCTCCTGATGTTAAGAGACAACGCCTGCCCATGACCATTGCAGCGATACACAGAACTTTGAGTAACAAAACAACGTCCAGGGCATCGCTGCTTTGGCACTCATTACTTTGAGACTAGATGGTTAGTCCCAACAGCCCAGTAATTTCGCTAGCTGCAGTACCCTTCAAACCGGAACACAGTAATGTTTGCACACTACATCTGATTGCCTTTTTCTCCAACAAAATTAAACCTCATAAGTTTAGATTTTTATAAAGATTATTTTTATTATAAGAGCTGTGGGGCGTGGGTTCGATTCCCACCCAGGACAAGCATTTTGTGATATAAAACCAAATGTTTGTTCTGTGTCTGGGTGTACTGTATGTATTATAAGTATGTATTTACAAAAAAAAAAAATAAGTATTCTATCAGTTATCTGACTCCCATAGTACAAGCTTTGCTTAGTTTGGGGTCAGATGGCGTTGTGTGTAATGTCCTATGATATTTATTTATTTATTTATAGATAATAGTTTTAAAAAACATACCAACATAAGGCTAATATGCAAGCAGGTCAATACGAATATATTTGTTATGAATGTTCTCCAAAAATGATATGTAGGTACTCAATATTAAGTACTTGTTAAATCTTTAACAGATGTGTAAAGAATGAAAAAGTTGAGTCACATAATCAGAAGTACAAAAAAGCGTCATAATTTCATAGATTTTCCATCATCCATCCAGATCATTCTAGAAACTCGAACGAAACAGTTCAGACATTTTTTGCGAACCGCCAAACAGTGGAATGCGCTGCTCAAATGAGTATTTGCTGGTAAATACAATATCTTCAAGTCACGAATGAATCGGGTTTCCTAGACAAGAGCTAGACCGCATCTTCGCTTAACATCAGGCGAGATAGCGATCAAATGTATTGTTACATAACACATACTAAAAATAAAATCATAATAGGTCGACTTACTCAACCCATCTATCGCAACATGCAAATACTTATGTAAATCAATAGTGTAACTAGTTCACTATAGTCCGCTAGCTATCAAAATTATCGCTGACAACTCGGATAAATTGCAAAAAATTGAATAACAAGTAAAAAATAATAAAAACTACAACCCTACGAACTACAACTACGAAAATAATTTTACATGCAAATCTATCGACATATTATCATTCTCAAAATCGGTTCAGCCGTTTAGTAGTTACGAGGGAACATACGGACGGACATACATACATACAGGTCAAACACATATAACTTTTCTTTTTTGACTGCGCCGCTGTCGAGTAAAAATATAAAATTTTATTTATTTAGCAATTTATTAATTTATGTACTTTTATTTAATTTGTTTTCGTATAAAATGAAAATGCTGTTTTTCATTTTATACGAAAAGAAATGAAAACAGCGTTTTTTATTCATTTTAGGTAATAAATTGAATTTGCCGGTAAATATTTGAAAAAATACAGATTACATTCTAGTAAAAAAATGTTTACATGCACTTGACATTCAAAGACTTTTTTTCATTTTTAAGAAAGCTTGTTTTATGTATGACAGTGTAGTTGTTTGTCCACCTGATGTCAATTAACAGTGCGGTCAAAGATTGTAAACATGTCTAGCCTGCAATGGAACTGGCTCTCAAGTGAGGCTACCTGAACACACCGTCACCGCTTGGCAGCAGATTTTCAACTTTGGTAGCTAGCCATTCGAGTATTAAGTACCCATCACCATGCTATGGCATCCTCACGATGTTTTTATCGGCAAACTTATTGTTGGGATTTGAACCCACACTCTTCGGCGTGTGTACCGACCGCACTAACCACGTAGTTATAATCGCCACATGATCTCTACTGTTCAAATGATTGATCCAAGCTTTACAAGATATTAATAATTCAGAGACTGCTATTATATATTTCAAGAAGTCATAGCAGATGCACATGCATTCTTGTCTTATTTTTTCTTAGGTCTTTTAGATAATTTGCGACAGGTGTGAAGAACACCGTAGCTCAGTGACTAGATGTATTTTTTAAAACAACAAAGCTAAATATACAAATAAATGTTTATGGGTACTTCAAAAAACATTAGAAAAAAATTTATTATAAATACTTTAAAAAAAACTAAAGTTTTTTTTTTAAAATGACTCGTACTAAGTATTACGACAAATAGACAAGCGCATAAGAAAATATTTATGTAGATGTAAAGTAGGCAAAGGCAAACTATAAATAATAAAAATAAACATTGTACAGTCTATGATATGAGGTGACAACGGCACCTGATGGTAATTTTGAACCTAATGGCTCTAAGTGTGTTATTAAATGTATTTATTTAGATTCATTTAAACATTAAGGCGGCAATGAAGTCATTATTTATTTAATTATAGCTTTACTTTATCCCGTGTATCTAACAATAACAATTATTGACAATTAGATTTCCATTTTACAGCAACTTTACATAGAAAAAGCTCAATCGATAAACTACACCAACGCCATCTGCCAAAAAGCTTCGATACAAGTTGCTAATGAATTGCCGCGAAGGTTTATACACCCTTGCGCTTGTTTCAAGTTACTTTGCGTTACCAATGGTTCCCTATTTACTCTAAAACTAACAGATGTCACTTTAGTCTATTTCATATTATACGTATTTATTATTTGGATATTTTGTTGAAAACGTCAAAACTTTCAGACTTTAAGACGGTATGACGTTTCTCGTTTGTTTTACGCAAAGAGCGACAGTCACTGCGTAAGAGAGCTTATAGCATAATTATGTCACTACGTGTGAACATTTCTTACCCAAGCGAACATTATAAACATTATATTAGTTACTTAGATAAAAAAAGTACTATGCACATATTGCACATGTACTATAAAGTCTAGTATACTTCTTAGAGGTGAAGAGCTTGGAAGCTTTGCATATAGTAGTTACTACTACTATTGATATTAATACCTATAACATTTTGTATCTACGGGTAAAATTTGAATGTATCCTAGAGCACCTACTGTGGAGGTATTATAAGTAGTATTATAGACCCGCATTAGTAACGTAAGAAACTTTAAATTCATTGCATTTAAAAGTGAGTATATTGCTTTAAGTTTTGTGTTGATTATACATTGCAGCAATTATTTTTTGTTTAGATATCACCAGTTAGTTCTAAGACATTAAAATATGACTATGAGTGTAATAGAGCAAAAAAGTCAGGTAAATAATATTTAATCCTAACTATTCTACACAAAAAAAACCGATGTCCTACCAATCCTAATAATATTATAAATTTGAATGTTACGATGTTTGTTACTCAATCCCGCAAAAACGGGTGAATGGATCTGGATGAAATTTGACACATATATAGTTTATTACCTGGATTAACATATAGGATATTTTTCTTTTTATCCCGGTAAAATGTTAGATTCTTGTGGGTTTATCAAAAAACGAACTACAGGACGTATCCACTTAAAATTGATATAGATGTGTCTTATGGAACATTGTTCCCGAAAAATAAACATCCTTTAATATTGGTCTCGGTAATTAAGTAGCACAAGTTTCTTGAAGGATGCAACTATTGCTCTTTTGATACTTACACAATAAATGTTTAATTTCTCTCTGACCCAATTTTTAAGTCAACGCGGACGAAGTCGCGGCCGCCAACTAGTACTTAATAACGTTCGGACCTAACAAACATAGGTGAAATTCTTTAAACAAACAAAACTACTTATTCGACTTATTTTTTAGGTTAAACTGTTTCTTAGTTCTAGAAGTCATGCCTACATATTTTATTTACTGATTAATGATATTAATTCTTGTTTTACGATTATCATAGATTTCTAAGATCACATATTAAGCAAATAGGCTCATTTAAACAGTGAGCCAGTTAATTAAATGTTTGTTTAGACATGTATACCTACTTACCGGATTTCTTATGCACGATGTTTTCCTGTTATGCTGTAAGAGCTAAATATTATCTGTATGTTAAATATTTGTTTACTTAAACTAAATTTAAATATGTTAACGGTAGGATCTTGTATTGAGACAAACTCTATTTTGTAATTGGGTATAATAGCTCTGTAGGTACGGTAAGTGCGCTCTACCACACTAATACTATGAAAACGAAAGTATAACTGTCTTTCTGTTTGTCACAAAATTTGATATGAATTTGAGTGCATTAAAGGAAAGACGAATAAGATACTTTTTCACAGGAAATATGCGAAATTACTGAATAATTGCAAGTAAAAAGGCTTTAATACTTTACAGAATAATAGGAGAAATCGGTTATACTTCGAAATCATGATTAAAATGTAGACATAGAATAAAACACAATTGTTTAGCATTTTGCCGCCATGATACGTTAAAATAACATTTTCCGGTAGATAGAAGTAGTAAAGTAGTAAGAAGGCAATGAATAAATATTATGCAATAATGTGAGATTAGTGTAAGAATCAGGGTTCACAGCTCGTAGAAGTTAATTAGTAAGCACCTATATATGTGTGACGTAAGATAAAATAATGTTTATTGTCTCAAACTGTTTTAACTTATACCTTATTATTAATAGTTTGTTTTTCATTTTATTATTTTATAATTATTTTTGTTCAAATAAATAATAATTAATAGAAAATTTCAAAATAGACATCAGGTTACTATTTATTACGGATATTGTCGAATGGTCTACGTCACTGATCTGATAACGGTACATATCAAACAAAAATACGCGCAAAATGAATAGTACTGTGGTAATATTGACACAAAAGCAGCGGCGTTTCAGCAACGTCAATAGCAAAGTTATCGGAAACGTATACGTATTTAGGTGGATTTATCAGCTGACGCGTTAGGCGGGCGGCACGCTTACGCAGCAATTATTATTTATTCTATGGCGCGTGGGCGGGAAGGTGTGCTTGTGACGTCAGTACCAATGACGTCATCCCACCCCGTCCATGTGTCTGGCTGTAGTTTCATGTACACTTCGCGTTAGACGTTAGTGTGTAAGCTGGCACGCACCAAGTTACGACAGTCATTTATAAAAATTAGCATCGTCCTTACACTAGTTTTAAAAAGTTTTTTAAATGTAAAAGTAATGAGACGAATGCGGCACTTTTTTGATGGTAATAGACAACGCCTGTCTATGACCATTGCAGCGATACACAGAACTTTGAGTAGCTAAATAAAGTCCAGGGCATCGCTGCTTTGGCGCTCATTACTTTGAGACTTTTGATGGTTAGTCTCAACAGCCTTGTAATTTCTCTAGCTGCAGTACCTACCCTTCAAACAGGAACAAAATAATGTTTACACGCAATTACTTGGCGGCAGAATACCTGGTAATGCGGTGGTGCCTACCTAGACAAACTCCTGCAAAGGAGATCCACCAAGTACCTAAAAGAGTTTCGTCGCTATTGTTAGCGGTACACAGGTGTTGTTTAGACAATCCGTTATGAAACATAAATTATATCAAAGTATCTTTAACTTATATGATAAGGTATGACAGTTTTCACCCACGGCAAATCAATGTTGAATCAAAATTTACTCATATCTGAAGTACATACTTATCATAAGATCTTTGACATTAATTGTGTTCATGATAACGAGATGAAGATAAGCTGTCGGTCCGAGAGGGCGCGTCTTAAAAATAGATAGACTTTATAAAATAAGTTAAATCTTCCACAAGGTAATTATTACTCATATTATACTTTTTTTTAATGCAGAGATAATAGACAAGGTCCAATTAAGTGGATAATATAATAGATGAATGCTGTGGCGGCTCTACATTGTGAAAAATGAGCAATATGTCTTCAAATTCTTTAAATTAAGACTAAACTGGTTTATTCTAGAACTATAAACCCCATCTTAGATCACATCATCAAGAGCTGAGTAAGCTTTACTACAATTTTTGCACGATTTATGGTAGCGAAAAATGTTAATTTTGATCATATCATATTTCTGAAGGTAAACAAGAAATTAAAATACGACTTCAAAATTCGATGTTCTTTAAGGAAAAAAATATAAAGTACTTAATCGAAGCCACTAATACTTGTGTTTCCTATCAATGAAAGTAACGCATTGAACCTATTATAATTGTTTAAAAAAGAAATGCCGTAGACATTTTTTAGTTAATTAAACAAATCTAAGGTTCATTTCAATTGAAAATATTTTTGTGCCAATAAACGCGACCCTTTATTATACGGTATAGGTATAATGATTGACCGCGGGAAAAACGTGCTCTTGTAACCACCTTAACAGACAGGATGTGGTCGAACGTAAACTTATTTCAAGTAAATAAGGTAGTGATTATATTATATAAAAGCGAAAGTTTAGAGTATGCCTATCTTGAGTTTTAAGTTGTTTCTATACAGTTACGGAGTTTTTTCCTTATTTAAATTTAATTTGTTACATAGTCTTATGAATGTAACTTAAAAAGTTGTACAACAGCGGGGCGCAGTAAATTTTTTTTTGTTTTACTCAGTTTCTGTAAGACAGTTAAAATACTTGTATTAATAAACATCGTTTAGCCCGGTTTAGCTGATACATTTAAGTATGTTTAAAAAAATGTAGCTGTCATATGAGCCGTCATGCAAGTTAAAAGTTGACAGTTCATTTTAGAGATTGATTAGCTTGTCAAAAGCTTTTAAGTTTAACCATTCGTTGGTTTAACACTTTCTTCCCACAAAATGATTGTCGCTTCGTACTATGCATAATATGATCTACACAGAGTATGTAAGAACCAGTAGTTGGAACCTAATGAAGATGGCCTGCGAGGCGTTTGCTTTCAAATGCGGTAATGAATGTTGACGCAATTTTTGGAAGGATTGAGGAAAACGCTGCGAATAATTTTTGTGACAGATGTTACGTCAGTCCAAATTGTCGATATTGCAAGACAAATAGTGTAAGTTTGTAACAAAACGCCTACGATTTAAGCTTGCTTCAATTTAAGCCATCGGTAGTGTAAGGAAAAAGTGTCAATATCAGTTGTGATTTGCACAAAGTGGCACCGAGTGCAGGAAGTTGGTAGCCGACGGCCAAGGGCGTCCTTGAAACCGTGCGGGTCGATGCGTGACGTCACGTGGCTGGTGACGTCACAGGTAGGCTCGTTGCAGAGGCCGAGGCCACCTGACGCTCCTTCCACCGCCACCCTCAGTGCCGCTTTCAACCACCCTCATATTTTTAGACATGACGTAATCACTTTTTTTAAACGAGACCGACTGGCAGTTCTCTAAGTAGGAACGAGTGAAAAATTGTCTGTTTTATCGCAATGAACGAAAATAGTATCTTTTCCTTTGCACGAAATTGCAGATACGTACGTAAGTCTTATTTAAGGATAAATTATGTGTGCTATTTGTATTTTGTATACCTAATGTAATTTGTGTGTTCTTATTTCGAAATCTCGAAGCGCTCCATCAGGAAATGTTTAGGTAGATTTAGTATGTATCCTGGTTTTACCACTACACAACCGAGAACCATAACAAATTTTTCCCCGTACAAATAGATATCTGTAAAGTTCGTTTAGGGACATCTAATCACATTAGAATCATAAATGCGAAAACTTGTATGTATGTTTGTTACTTCTTGTGATGGCTTGGCAGAGGAATACAGATATATTATAGTCTAGATTTACACATAGGCAATTTTCTATTCCGGGAAATGCAGGTGAAACCGCGGGATGCAGCTAGTTAGTCATAATTATAATGAAAGTTGCGATGTATAAATCGCAGATGACTGATAATTGAGGGTCTAGTCTAGCATAACAAAGTTCGAGAAAAATTTCGTCAAACTTCCATATCAAAATGTATGAAAAATGACAGGACTTTTGGTTTCCGTTTGTGCCTGCCAGATGCAAATCAATTAATCAAAAACTTGATATACGTTTTTCGTAAATTGTAAATTTAGACCCTCTGATGATTATATCAGTAGTATCATAAACGTTAAGTAGGGTAATAGAGATAGTGCGATAGGAGAGTCCCGCTGCGAGAAGCCGGTCGCGAGCTGGCCGGATGCTTGGGAGCGACGCCGAGGGTAGCGCTCCCGCCCCACCCTCACCGACGCTCATAATGACGCGTTTCCACCGTGACGTCAGGACAGCTGAGCGATTATTACCGCTTTTAACACTTTACGTATAATACGAATAGTGAATATATACACTTTACGGTGTCATCGAAACTGCCAATACCCGCTGCGCACTTTGTTTTTGCCATTCGAATATCAATTTACATTCAGCATTCATAAAATTTAATGCTTCATTTGAGCTCTAATGTCTAGAGTTTTTTATTTATTTCTTTAAACAATTTTATGTGTCAGATGTTCAGATTATTGCCGCCGTAAAAAGTGAAAGGATGATGTTCTATTCTAAAATATAATTTGTGTTCGACAGAATAATATGTAATTACTGGGTAGTAAAAAATTAACAGGTCGAGTTCCCTAGTACGAGAGTTGAGTTGAGTGCAGTCCAGTGCAACATGCGGGGAGACCTCGTCCATACGCATTACAATAACGCGTATGGCAATTTGCAGAGGCTGACCACCTCGGCAGGTGCAACGTCTGCCGTTGCGACAGACGATTGGGCAAGTGGCAGCTCAGTAGAGGCCATCGGCTCCGGACGCGATCGCGACATAAACATCCCACATTATTTAGCGGTTACCTAACTGAGACAAATCCGTAGATAATTTAACAAACTTAATATCAATTTTCGCGTGTCGAAGGTGGCAGTATACGCATTAAGTTAAAGTCTAGTAACACGTTCTTGGCGACTGGATTTTAATGTATGCAGACTAGACGGAGCGACGTGTATCATCTTTGCCGGTTACTTGTGTTGAAACTATTACACCACCGCATGTTTGTGTCCTACCTAAATTCAGAAACCAATCGGCTCGTGGTGTGAGCAAACTTATTCGTATTCAATTTCTATTTGCTTAACAATTTGAACGTTGAACCTGCGCATGCATTTGACAATAATTTAATGTGTGAAACTCAAGGAAGTTTAATCGCGCAACTAGTTTCCCATTTAGGATTTATTGAACCGGTTTATAAATGATACCTAATTTTTTTGTAAATAAGTAACTCTGAGAGGCTTATGTCAAGCATATAAATATAAAATAGCTTGTAAAAATTCTTGTCTCTAAATTAGTTTTATGCAAGAAAAAAACTTTGATTTAATCTACCTACTGCATTCAACCAGGTAGTGTATAAGTATATAGCAATTTATTAGCTTTTTTAGTTACCTTACTGTATTATCTAAACAGCTAGTAGAAATTTTATCATATAAATGTCACAAGTGCAGTAATATACATAAATGCTTTTAAATTAGGATTAAGGAAACTGTAAACTCTATTAATGAATGTACGTAGGCTGGAGGTCAAAGGTGGGCCCAAAGGTACAAGTAAGTTAATGAAACTGAAAGTAGTGATAAAGCGTATCCGTTGTTGACCCACTCTTAAGTTGTATAAATGTTCCGGAGTAATCCCAATTTCACAAAAAGTTTAGATCGCTTTTCTACACGTGGCGGAAAACTCTAAATATAATCGTTCAAAAGATTCATCAAAGATAACAAAAACCTCATTTAAAAGGATCACATATTTATTTTAAGCACATTTGCGTAACTACAAGCTTGTTAATGACATACATTTAGTCATTAATGATTTATTTATTCCGTTTAGTTCATAATTATTCTTAAACTCACAGGCGAAAAACTTTTCGATCGAATTTATTTATTGCTTGAATAAATTAGTGTCTGTTATTGATTAAGAACTTCGTTTTTTTACAATGAAAAACTTGTCGGCTAAAAGATATTTACAAATCCTGTTGTCTTATTATTAAATTAGTAGAAAACGGATAGTTGTATGGTATTGTTAAATTATGTAGGGATATAACACAAAATACTAATAAAAATAATTAAACAATAAAATAAAATAAACAAAAAGGGGTACGTACGTTGGAATTGTCTAAGGGCGCAGTGTTGAGTGGAGGGCGTTAGCAACGCACCTCGCATTCTAGCCGAGGGCCATCGTCACGATAGTTCCACACAGTGTACTAACACCCAAAGGTCTACACAACGAAAGCGAAAATAAACACAGAAGTGGATGGTCGCGTAAGGTCCTGCGGGCGCTGACCTGGCGCAGACTTTTCGGGGTCCAGCGAGGTGGCGCACGGCTCCAGGGTCAGACCGAAGCACGCGCCGGACAGTCCCAACTCGCTCAGCAGGATCCTCATGCGGCTAGCACATTCCACTCACTGCACGCGCACTCACTCACTCAGTCAGTCGGCTACGATGGGTAGTTCGCGAGAGGGCGCGCGGAGGTACGCGCTGGTGAACGGCCGGTGCGTTACTGAGGCCGCCGCCGCCGAGGCCGGTGGCTATATCGCATTTCCTGACGTCACCACGGCGACGTCACGGTTGCGACGTCATTAACGGTACCTCCCACGGCCCGCCCGCCGCCGCCGCCCGTGCCGCCCGCCCGAGCCTGCGCTAACGGCACCGCTAGTACGGAGCTTTCGTACGGACGCGCAGCCACCGCGCGCCGCCGCCGCCGCCGCCGGCCCGGCTCCGGCTACCGCCACCGCACACCGCCGCCGCCGTCGGCTTGCGTCAAACTCGAGCCTCCGTCTCTGTCAAGGAACAAATTATAAATTTGAAAAAAATCATTAAACTGAATGTAACAGCGTCCAAACTACAAATAATGTAACTTGATGTATTAGTGTTTGTTTTTACTGAAGGCTTGTATCATTTAATGTTTTTTTTACAAAAACTAATTTCAATTCAACAGAAACACCAAATATTTATCCAACATCAATTTCTATAACACTATACAATTTCAATTTATTATCCAGTTGTAACACACGTTCACGAAGCGACCTTACTATATTTTAATGTACCTATTCTGATATAAAGTTGCAATTTATTTGGATTTGTATTTAAAAGTAGCTGTGATTGGGTTGAAATTAATAAATAAAATTAGACAACTTCTACTGTGAAACTTTATGAATGTATGCAATTGTACCGCATAGTTGTGATTCCAAACTTCGCACCAGAAACAATAATTGTACATAAATTTGCGTTGTCTTCCTGTTCTCTCACATGTTCTCTCGGAACTAAGTAGAATGTTAGGTATGATTTAACAGCATAAACACTTTTTGATAGTTATACTGTTTGCCGTTATTTAGAGTACCCGAAAAGTGACCATTAAACGGGATGGAAAGGGACCATTAATAGGCTTGCGTTGTCTATCTGACTATTCGTCTTATAATAAAATCTGTCATCATCATCATAATGATGATGAATAAAATGTGTCTTGGACCGTAAAAGAAACAAATGTTTTTTTTTTTACAAAATATACGTTACTATGACGGATTCCATAATAGATACGTAATAATGACAAAAAACCCAGAGGAACCCTGTTTGGTTTTTATACATACACAAGAAAAATGTTTGTACGGTTTTGTTTGTTTTTGCACTACTGTAAAACGGTAATATAGACGGTGTTTTGGAGATGTGTAGTAATATTGTAAGCGGGTCTTGGAATGCCATAAAAAAATAAGCTAAAATTTGTTTTTGAAAATGATATTTTGCGATCTCAGGTTTGACTGTATGGTCAATGTAATAGTACATTGATGAGTTGATCAGCTTTACTACAATTCTCCGAAACACTCTACATTCATATATGTATGTAGGCGACAAACTTCTTGTGAAGTGTAAAGTAAAATAAAAAATCACCTTGTGCGAGTCAGAACCGCGCTAAGAGTTTCAACGAAATTTATCCTACAATTATGAAGTCATCGATGTACTCGTAACTAGACAATTTCCTTTTAACAGGTGGTATTGCCAAATCCCATTCGATTATCCTCCTCTCAACTTTTCTCCTTGTTGGTTTTGTACTTAGATTTTGATGTGACGTGATGTGTGTGGCTCAGGGATCATTCCCACTGGTAATAATTTCAGGCAGGTATATAATAATATTTCATCGAGGTAAAAAAAGTGTTTGTCAAGTTTACTAGTCACATAATTGCTCGTTTATATCTTTCTCAAATTATCACTCTTTGTAAAGGACCTAAGTATTAAAGTAGGCGGGCTATGCGTGGGCGCGGGCAGTCATCGTTAGGTTTTCGTACGCGTTTTATGAAACTTGTTAAAAGCGATGGGCGATTTGAAGATGAAAATGAAGTGAAGGATTGACACCTCAATAGTAAAAGCGCGTCACGATATCACACCCATCCCAGGCTATAAATCAAATAACAAGTTTGAACTTTTAGAGAAAAAAGTATTATTCTTAGGGTACTTTGCCAACATATACGTGCAAAGTGACAGATTTTCAAGCGGTGTGTTCCGGCAGCCGCAGTCGAGGCTCAGTTCCTTGTTCAAATTACTAAGTATTTTAGATATACTTGTAACTAAAAGAAAGCCAATATGTAGTTTATAAGGCCATAAAAATACTATATAAATAATAGAACTGGCAAATGTATCAAATCAATGTAGTCAAACCGAAAAATGTTACCATTTTTATAAGCAGTATATTTAAACATTTACTCAAGCTGCACAGAACATCTCGTTTCATTACATTTTACTGATATAATAAATGGGAAAACTTCTATGCTTGTTCTGCTTCACGTTTGAACGGCTTAACAGATTTCGATAAAATATTAAATACAGATAACGTATACGTTATCTGTATTTAATATTTTATCGAAATCATTATCGAAATCGAAATTCGTATAAGAACACATTTCGTTTCCAGAGAACACGAGTGAAATCGCAAGACGCAGGTTCCCAAACGTCGGGACGTAGCTCAATAGTGAATCTTTTACAGAAGTACTTTAGGTGTGCAAAGCTCTGTTTGAAGTCTCCACATCTATCTAGGTATGAAGCATGATATAGACGCTATAGCTACACCGTTGGGAATGTAGGACGCCGGGATAAGGAAGGATAATTATAGGAAGTATTACAATAAGCAATTACGGCGTGTTTATTGAACGCGGAGACAAATGCAGCAACGCTGGCACATGGCAGCGGGACGTCGCAGCCATCCCGGCCTCATTCGCGCAGACTGCGCCTGCTTCCGCATTGGTATCAACCGTCGTCACGCAAAGACATCTATAGAGCAGCTCGTCTCCATCACTAAATAAACTTTGCTTCGTAATTTCTACAAACCCTTCGCATACTGAGGTTGCCTGGATAAATCACTTTTAGCGAAAAGGCCGCTTGTTGTTGTACATTTTTTTACACACAGACGTACATTCACGTATTTTTCCGGCAGGTGTAAGTAAAAGTTATCTTTCCACTTGCTTACAACTTACTTGTACACAATTTTCGTTAATTCTTGTGTAAATATTAAAGAGTTATGTATTTACAAAAAAGTATACAAGTATTCCATCAGTTATCAGGTCCCTATAGTACAAGCTTTGCTTAGTTTGGGGCTACATGACGCTGTATGAAATGTCCTAGAATATTTTTTACTTATTTATTTACATACATCTTATCATACTAAAATTCTTGCAAACCGTAGCTTATCAACGGACACATGATAATCTAGTAAAGTTGTAAAAAGTTGAGGAAAAGCACTGCTCAGTACTCAAGCCAAATGAGCTCTCTAAAGCTATCAAAAATTTTAAGATAATGTAAAAAAATTCAATACCTTACTTACTGTCAAATTGAATATATAATCACTCTCTCAATACATATATTATAAACGTGTTTATATAAATACACAAAATAGAAATACTAATTTGTCATGATGCCTTTGTAGCCATTACCTTTACATAAATCACTGCCGAAATAAAAGTTACGCTTTGTATTTTTTTGTGATTATTATTTTCTGTACTCATAGATAGATCACAGAAGTATCAATACAGGTTTTTACTTCAGTGATCGCCTAGATAATCTAATTATCTATTAATTTATGAGCAGAGTGAGCTTTTTATAGGATCTATGAGTGGGTGGTAACTGTAACAGCTTTTTAAGTATGGTTATGAATGAGGTCCTGACATTCTACTGATGCCACCAAATGAACCATGTCTTAGCTACAGGAATGCTTAATCAGCCGTGCTAGCTTAGTTGGATGAAGTACTAGTAGATCTTCACTTACTTAGATCTCGCGACATATCCGATCTATGAGCTACATTATTTATTATTGGCAACAGGCTAATTATCGCCATTTATGACATAAAAAAAAACGCTTACTTTGTCAAATGAAATTGTATAAGTACTCACTAACTAACTTGCAAAGTTTTGTAGCGGATTACCGGTGCCCAAACATACAAAAGTTTGAGTTAGAGGCTCGTTTCACTCGGTCAATAAAAATGATTGAAATACATATTCCGATACGACGACCACGTTGTTGAGAAATCATTATATACCACTAGTTGCCCCTACGGCAATAATGCATTACATTACCTTCCTTTTTGCATAGTTTACCTCAGATATTTTTATCTAAAAACAATTATTTTTTATGCAAAACTAATACTTAGATCATGGCTTTGTTTGTGTTGTGTTTGTGGGTTTATTTTTGAACATAAACTTAAACTGGTTAGACCAGCGCTGATTGAAATGAGTGAACGTCAAAGTCAGCTAAAATGATTTTCTCGAAGGGGGGGCTTTGTGTTCGAGTTGTGTCCGAGTGCACACAGCGATGCGTGTATTTACGGCTGTTACGATTGGTCGCATGCCCCAGTACTATTTGTTGCTCGCACCGCGGGCAACCGTCCAGTTATTCTAATTTTACACATAATCGATGCCGTCGCATCGCCGACTCATCGACAAAGGACTTGTCAGCCTGTCAAAGGTGAAAATCGAATACGATCGGGAAGTGTGAGCTTACCATCACCGGCTTCTCACGTGCGGCGTATCGGCGCTCGAGATCGATATGTGACGAAGCTTGAGGATTATGCTGTCTGTAAGCTGTCTCGGGGCAAGAATTCTTTCATTGTCTGTAAAGATATAATTACTTTATTGAATAATGTAACGAAAATATTGGTTTATCATTCATTTTTAATTATTTTTCGAATGTGATAGTTCTTTTAATCATTATAATTCATTTTGAGGACTTATGTCATGGTTATTTTTTTACAACATCGGTATAGACTTGCGTTTGACATAGGTGTAGTTTGTCGTCTCTGTCATCCTGATAAGCAAAGAATTGGCTTACGATGGAGCACGCTTGCCTAGAAGAAACTAATTCACTCGCGCCTAAAGGTACCGAGATTGTATCTATCGAAGAACACTCACTAGGGCAGCAAATTCTAATGTTTAGTGGTTGGTACGATGAAAGTGAAATCAAAACGCTTAGTTAAGAGTTTTTGGAATAACAACCATGAAACGGTGTCGCTTTTTAGAGCTACTGGCTGTCCAATAGTAGAATGGGCAAGGTAGGGAATTAGGTCATGCAGATCTGAAGCGCACTCTTCAAAGTTCATCCGGTAGAAATCCGACAGAGAAGCAACTTTGCGTCGATATGCAAGGCTTTGAAGCGTTATTTATTTATTTATTACTAGCTGACGCCTGCCACTTCGTCCGCGTTAAGTTTAGAATTAGGTTCAAAGAGAAATGAAACAAGTAAGCAATGGTCATGAATCTGACATCTGTATAAATGTGTAAGTTTGTATGTTTGGATGTTTGTTACTCAATCACGCAAAAACGGTTGAACGGATTTGGATGAGATTTGGCATACATACACCTGTACCTAATATAAAAAGTTGCGTCGTCTAAGGAAGAAAGTACTCGGGGTTTAGCATCATTATATATATATTTTATGTAACTGGTTGATATAATTATATGAATTAGACATTTAGTGAAATTCTATCATTCTGGTAATATTAAAGCGCCAAATTAAGCTGAAAGAAGTTTATTGTACATACCTACTTATAATTATGTTTTCAGGGTTGTACCTTAGAACAAACCTGAAAACATTGAAGCCTCTTTCGCTCTTCCGTTTTACTATTGTGTTTTACATAAGAGAATATTGGAGTATTCTTTGATATGTTAATTAAAAGTTATCGTATTCTAATACTACTTGTTAGGTACCTGAACCCAAAGCTCACCGCGTCATACGCGTCGTAGATTCTCATTTAAGACCTAATCAATACTATGTTACTGGATATCAGTGAAGCTAGAAGCCTATTAGGTTACATTAGCACAAACGTTTATACTTATAAATAGATGGAAATTCTTATGTACCTACTTCTAACTAAATTATAATGTAACTTAAGCAACATAGGTACTTTATTGTTTAGAAATAGATAAATCTATAAATGTGGTAAAATTTGTGATAGGTAAATATTACCAGACAGGTACCTACCTTCCAATACGCAAAAGTTTTTGACATTGAAATTATACATAAACACGTCACACAGTCGTTATTATGTTATTTACCTTTTATTAAGTTTTTCTTTATACACCGACGTAATATCTGTTTCTGTATGTTTCTTTCCATTCAAAGGTTGTCTATAAGAGATCTCTCTAGGCGATAAGACCGCCTTAATTACCATACATTTATTATTTTGTTATAATTATTATTCTTTATCTCTTTTTTATGTTTCATATTTGTATCTATATGTTGTAATGTATGTATGTTTGGTGTGTAATAAAGTTGTATTCTATTCTATTTTAAACACTCGAAAAAAAAATTTTGGAATAAAATAAGTACAATGGGTATTCTCAGTTTCTTTATAGGTAACTATGTGTTTACAATATAGGTATGTGTACTGCACCATGGTTTTTATTCGCGTAGGTATTCGACAAAAATTATGATACATTTATTTATTTATTTATTAGAGGAAAAAACGGGTACACCCAATAACAATTACCTCACAATTATTTAGTTACAATTACAAAAAATAAAAAATGACAAAATGAATGTCATAAAAAGAAAATGCCTAAAATATGTTATTATGTTGTTAAGAAAATAAGTACGTACATTTGAGAAACGCACTCGATTAGGAGATATATATCTATATGCACTTACTACTTATGAGTGCACTTAGGCACTTTTTTGTACCAACTTTACACTACCTAATTGCCATATCATACTTACGTATAAAACAAGATTATAATTAAATCGGTGCGTAATCAACCATATTCTTTGTTTGCTGTGCTGTGTCATCATTTATATCTATGTATATTCACACAGTTATTATGTTGATATATGATGTAGCGCAAATGTAACTACAGTATGACCACAATGAAAATGAACTGTAAAGGTATCTACCATAACAGTTTTCATTATAGGTATGTCATAAAAATATAATAGAAAACATAGTTTAGAATATTCCAAACAAAACCTAACGACCATGGATTTACTTAGTACTTATTTATAAGTTAAAATAATGCTCACGAATACTTAATTATCGACATTTCACGCTTCGATCTGATTGGCTATTTAGGCACAAAAACATCTTATAACTTAGATGGACTGATCCATAACCTAGGACAATATATATAGATATCTATCTAACTTCGAGGCGATAGATAAATACTCTTATACCATCTGACTAAAACAAAAGTATTAAGCTTTAAAGTAGAACAATCTATTCATAGTTAACGTGCCAAATGACTTTGCCTGTTGTGCTATCAGACCAATTTAGCGAAATTTTCCGCCAGATTGAAAAGATAAGCAACACATTAATTTATCAGTATCTACGCTCAGCTAAGTCTCGAGCGCGTCACCTATATTTACTGTGTTCAGCGTATGTGTGTGTCACGATAGGAGGTCGCGTGTGTGCGTGCGGCCCATATCGGCGCGCGAACGCATCGTCTCGGGCCGCGGCGCGCGCGCAGAGTAACAATTTCGTGGCGTGAACGCGACTCACTTGTTTCGATGCCGTCAGCACGTTGTTGGAACACTCTGTGGCACGATTGTAAATTGTACTAATTGGGTATGGCGGTCCCCGCTGACAAAACAGTGGCTTCATCAATCCCCGTCCTAGTGCTCATATTGTATATCGGCCAGTGAAGACTTTCAATCTGTCGCGAGCGCTGTGCCTCTGAAACTATCTGATGTATGGGATGCATAATGCAAACTGCGAGTGTGTGTGTGAAGTGTTCATAAATAGTCAGTGCTAGAGGGGCTCACCGTAATGATCTCCGTTGTAAGTATACCATCTGTATCGGCAATTAAACCTGCATAATGCAGTATTGAGCTTGGAAAGGTTCATATGTTCGTTTTGAGGTTATGTCTGAGGGCGCTCGGTACTAAAATACCAATCTGGGCTGTTTTTACTCGCTCGCTTCTACCTATACATGAGAGAAATCGTTATCACATGGCCCTTACAACAGACACCCGCGGGATGCCTTGGCTCTTAACCAAGTATTTGTGTAGGCCGGCTGTACAGTATTGTTTGCTATAGAGATTTGTTTCAGTTTCACGGTTAATTAGTAATTTTCAGCATATAGTTTAACGCTAGCAAAGTAAAGCGAATAAGCTTCAAACACAAAAATACGGCCACGAATATTAAGCGTAACAACAAATTAGGTATCATCGCGATATTTATTGATAATATTATGTTTTTACTTATTATAAACATAGTATACAATATATAATTATAATATAATACTTTCCATTCACTGTATAAAAATACTCGTATCATAACATATTCACAATCACTGTAATAGGTATAAAGATTTCTGATAGATAAGAACCGAAGTCATTTAATTATGTAAGTACTTAGGCGACGACCTACCTGTGTAATTGACCAGTGTACATAAACATAGTATAGGTACCTATTACTATGTACGTGAACATAATTATTAATTTATATAGTACATACCTACCTACGAATCCCACTAATATTATTAAAGCGATAGTTTGTGAGTGTGTTTGTATGTTTGTTACTTCTTCACGACCAAACGGCTTGACCAATTTTGATGAAATTTGTTATAGAAGTAGGCGACTCCCTGGATTAATACAGGCTACTTTTTATCCCGAAAATATAACACCACGAGTAACACCGAGGGGCGCAGCTAGAATTACAATAAAAACCATATCCCTGACCGCGTTTACAAAAAAAGTTGATTAATGATGATTAAAGTTGATATCTAATTCAATTTTGATAAAACAAGTATTTACTGGTTGATAAGCACTTATCAGTAAGGACGTTCTCAACTAAGACGAACTTCTTCACAAAGCAAGCGCACTATCGGTCTCAAGATGTTGGATTAACTGAGATTTGAAGGTGATAAGAGTTACAAAAATATATTACGAGGTGTACTTATACTTTGTACAGGCCAAAGTTGAAATGATGATTATCGTCCTTGGAGACTTTTACAAATTTATAATGATAGTAACAAATAGGTCTTGTACTAGAAGGTTTTATGGTCGACGTTCCAAAAACTCGAACTCGATTTTTCGTTCATTGTGCGGACTGCTAGACAGTGGAATACGCTACCCGAGTGGGTGTTTCCCGATGGATATAATCTGGGTGTCTTCAAGTCGAGAACGAATCGATTTCTTCTAGCTCCACCGTAACATCAAGTGTGATGGCGGTCAAACGTAAGCCTATTTCTTGTAAAGAAAAAAGTAAACTAAAAAGTACATATACGGTATAGTCAATAGTCATGCCTTTTCCAAAGGGGTAAACAGAGTCTGTATCTTCCTACTTGCTACTATCATGCCACCCATCTTTTGCAACATCCAAATAATAAAAAAGGGAAGAAGAAATTTCAAGTTTTATTCAATGCCTACTTAGGAAAGTACAATCCGATTTCCGAATCAGCACTGTTTTTATAAACTGTCCTACTTCTGGGCACGGGCATCTTCTCATTGAAGAGTAAGGTCATAGAGGTACCTACGTACACTACGTACTACGTACGTAAAGTAGCTCCCCGCCGTCTGTACGCTTAGATCTTTAAAACTGCGCAACGGATATTAATGCGGTTTTCATCAACAGAGATTCAAGAGAAAGGTAAACTGTAAAGCCAGAGCAGAAACTAGGGTTGCCACTAAATTGCATGAGGCGGCTTCATCTTCATCCATGTGACCGCATTTCATCTTTACTAACACTTCCATCTCACCCTGTGGAGCTACTATGTCAGCGGCCCAGAGCCTCGCTCCGGTATTTCAAGGAGATAGGTTGGCTTGGGTGAATGCTGGTAGGGGGAAATGCACAATATACCCCAAGCGGGACGTCAGTGCAAGACTCATCGCCCCCATTCCAAATAAGATTAAGAGAAAGGTTTAAATATGTATCTATAATAAGTACAGGCATATGCACCACATTAGTACCTACATTGCACCCGTGCGAAGCCGGGACAGGTCACTAGTTGACAATAATTAACAATTATCATAATATCACATTAAATCACGATTTGTCTTTCTGCAAAACTACATCAGATTGGATGGAAATAAAAACAAATTTTATGTAAATAATATGGAAAATTCTAATTTAGTCTCGAACCAGATGAAATAGAATCATTTATATCAAGATATATGTAACTATCACGCTGTGAAAAAGACGTTGCGTACTGCTGAGCGCCTACCCAGCCAAGGTTATATTTTAATATAGCATACATATGTAAATTATAGTTTAACAGCAACTCACAACATGCTAATAACGCATTATTATGTACTATAAATATAGCATGTATGTATGATGGTACGACTAATCTTCCTAGGCAAATCGTTAAGATGTGAGAAATTAAAAAAAAAATCTATGATAATTCCTCAAAATCATTATTTAATATTTGTAACAATAGCTTTTATAAAGTCTGCTACTAAACTACTGCTGATAACTTTTATAAAAGTTGTTGCTGTTGTTATAGTTAGCTGTGTTTTCAAGTTACGCTATTATGCCGTTACTTTCATCTAGTTTTGTTATTGTAGAAGCGAGCTGTGAATAAATAAAGCAAGCATTATACACTTTTTACATAGGTTAATTTTACATCGTGCGGTACGTAACGGATTGCGAAAATATATTTTTGGACCTTTCTCCATATTCGAAACATAGATTATAATCGCGGCAGGTACCTAGATAGCGTCTTTATATTATATCCACAAAGATTCCGCTTTAACACTTTATTACACGTGTAAATAGTAACTAATCGTAAAATAACAAAACGCCTTTACAGATAAGTAGACATAAAATCTATTTACCTACCATTACTTCACCTACAATTATTATTATCCTGAATGGCGAAAAATGATACGGCTATACGCATCATATCCTCTACATAACGGACGTATAGATACGTAGGCAAGTCATAACTAAATAGGCACCTACATGTACCTATATACAGCGTTTAATCAAATCCCGACTAGACACTCTAATTTTGTGTCTTAATTTAGCAAACAAGAAACCTTTATACTTTCTCCGTGTCTACCTGTTAATCCGTCTATATCTTGAGAAACTTTTTACTTGAAGTTTTTTTTAATGTAAAAGAATGAGACGAAAAATTAACAAAAAAAAAACATTTTTTGTTTTACTTATACAACAGCTACGGGTCTCACATTAAAAAAACCACATTAGTTTCTATAGTAAAAAAAAACAATATTTTATTTTGAACTATTTTAACCAATCAAATACATATACAACAAAATACCGCATCAGTGAGGTTCATTGATTAAGTCATCTGACCGCAGCAATCTACTTGACAGAGTGCAACTGGGCATGGCACGTGAGCTGTCGACCCGTAGCTTATTGAAAAACAGTTTCTGCTCCTGTACCTTCCGTGGCTAGAGGCCTTGCCTCACTGGTAGCGATTAACTGCACTATAAAACGAGACTTCGAGCTATCAAATCAACTAATGTTCTTGTTGACTTAATTATAGAACTAGAAGTTGCCTTGGAAGGTGAATGCGATCTTCATCTGTCCATCAACATTGCATCGGTCGTGTTAAAAAGTCTGCCGGCACTAAGTTATGAAATCACCATGCTATGGATGATTCCGCGATGATTCGCGTTTGCATGTGACTTTACCTAATTAACATCATCTAAACATTTAGTTGTACTTGTACCTACATAAATTTACCCGAATATGCAGAAAAGGAATTTTTTTTACAACGTGACTTCAATTCAGACATGTTTGATTTATAGATAAATTCTGATACACTTCCTTAGTAAAATGCAGACTAATAGTGTTTAAAGATTTACTAACGTGGAAATAAAATAAAGTGATTTATTTTTCTTTCATACATAGTCAATATGTAGACTATTGTATACATATGTATGTACATATTGTAGATACATGTTTAGGCCACACTGTGACCTTGTATAATGTTTTCGAGCATAGTCGAACTTAATGTGTTGTAATTGCCTATATGAAGATCAGATCAAATAAAGAATCGCTGTTAAATACAAAGTGTAAACGCTGGTTTGTTCGGTTCTGAAAATTACTCAGATATCACTAAATAAGCAACTAGTGTTAAAATGGATTAAGAGTTTATTGAATTTAACGTTAGTGTTTTATTAATACATAGGTAGATCTATTATTTCTTATAACAACACAAAACAGACTACAATCTTTATATCATCATTATGTAGATGACAAAGGGGTTCGATCTAGATTCTATTCCTTGACAAATGTAGATACAACGTAAACATTATAAGGTAGAAGCAGTAAACTATAAAGATAATTGTACATATGTGTATAGAATATTATGCAGTATTAATTTACTTACATAGATAGAGTTGGGCAGGACATGTCGCTAGGCAGAGTGATGGCAGGTGGACTAAGGCGTTGATGTATTGGTGGCCGCGAACTGGTAACTGGAGCGTTGGTCGTCCACCAGCTAGTTGGGTAGACGACAAAATAAAAATCGCGGGTCCATCCTGGACATGATTCGCACAGGACAAGGACGAGTGGCGTACAAGAAGAGGCTTGTGCTCAGCAGTGGGCGATTATGGGCTGATGATGGTGATGATGATTGAAGTATATGTAATAATTTCAAGGAAAGTCTGTGTCATCATTAACATTGCTTAGATCACAATAGTAGCTTGGCAGGTCCTGTTAATAAACTGGCGTGAGACGGGACGTGTAGCCACGTAACTAGATGTCAATTCCAAATTCATTAATAAATATAATCCGTCACTAAAACGGGCAAAAAGAAAATCATACCGGGACACGTTGTAATTTTAATGACGTCACATAAATTCTACGGCAACATGTACGTAGTTTTATCGCTGTCAGTGAAGCAAGTGCCTGAACGAACGTCACAGAACCGAAGGGAGAAGTATTATTTGCCACAGGTATTGATTTTGTACCCTGCCGCTCTTCACCCGCAGCGCTACGTCATTGTCTACCGCGTACACCTGTCATCGTGACGTCATTGATTCATAAGGAAGCATGACGTCATCGTTTTTTACGCATGCGCCGTGTCACATTGAAAAATCCTAAATATAGATTGTAGCCTCCACCGTCTTTACCTGCGTGGGAATTAAATTCTGTTACTATGCAGACCCTTGGATCCATCTGGAAAAATTTACTTCACTTGTAAAGAATTAACAGTTAGCAATTTCATCAGTTGTATTGAGTATTTTGAGCAATGCCTATAATATATCTCAGGTAATATAAATGTTTCAAATACAAAAAAAAAATGTTTTTTATCACTGGGCCCGTGTTAAAAAAGGCGTAGTCTACAAAGTGTAAAATATGTAACTCTAAAACAAGTGACACCTTGCTGCTGTGCCGTAAAATAAAATTTATCTTACTATATTTAAGTCAACTTCACAATCACTTAGTATATTTAAGTTTTCAATGAAAATTATATTATTAACAAATAGTCTGATATATTTTTTTTGTAAAATGATCAGAAAAAAGTTATAACGACCAATAGAAACTCAAATTTTCATCGATTTATGAGGTATATTTTTGACCGTGTTTTATTTAATTACTCAAAACTTTTACATGATTTCACTAAAACATACGCAGGAAAGATTTTATTTTTTGTTTGTTTGTATTGAATAGGCTCGGAAAATACTGGACCGATCTGAATAACTCTTTCATCATTAGAATGCTACATTATCACTGAGTGACATAGGCTATATTTATATTGGTTTTCCCGTGCGAAGTCGGGGCGAGCTGTTAGTAAAAAATAATGTGGCGACATCGCTGACAATTTCGAGTATTTGTTTTTTTTTTTTTTGTGGCATTCGTAGTTTTTTTTGTGAAAAACTACGACCTATTTTCAAAATTCTATCCTTCTATTGTACGTACTTTTTCAGGAGTATACCCATACTCCAATATTTTTTTTGTTGTAACATTTATGTGAGTGGCATCGAAAATACCCTTTCTTTCGTTTTTCTGGCATTAGGCGCGCTAGTCGATTCTTATAGAATATTGACTTGCAAGTTTAACAAAATAACTGATGACATCTCACGGTTAGCTGTAACATTATGAATTGAATACAATCTCACCCCAACCCTCGGAACCAACTTTTCCCTCTGTGTTTGCAACTCCCCATTCGATTATGTTACCTCGCTCGCTCACAGATGTCGTGCGACTAAATGCTGCTTTATTTTGACAGATATGGCTCCTCAATTTTTCATAATGTCTACGTACTTCAACTGCAATAGTGTTCGTGTTTGTGCAATTTCTACAAAATTTATAATGAAAGGCCTATAATGTTGTTTTTATTACGTTGTGGATATTTTTAGGAGATGTTTGTTTGCCGAAATCAGGTACGATTCACAATCATAGAACACGTCATGCTTTAGCTTCGTCAAAAGTATTGATTATCATCGAAATGGTGTCAATAGATACGTAACTCTAGCTACAAACGCCGGATCGTGTTGTTATATTATTATAAAACTTGCGGCACATGTAAAAAGAAGCTTATTACGCTATACATAAAAGTGAAAATAAATTTAAAAGATAGTAACATTATTATGCAATTGTACATCTGCATTGTGAAGTTGGTGCACATTGTATTGCTATTTTCTATGTTATTGCATATTGTTGCTAAGTAACGACATAAAAATTATATTGAATGACGCAACTTAAAACTTAAGACCATAGATACCAGTACTTTTTTTATAAGGTTATAAAATTTGCACGTCTGTAATAGTTTCTTTCTTCGTATACTAGGTATATTACATGATCCGAAGCTGGTACCTATTATAAAAGCTTTCCATACGCACGTGGCTATGTGGCAAAATTTCTATATACCTACTTCTACTTATCATAGAATAGATGACTCTTACTTGCTTGTAGAAATAATTCGTGTTAGGCTTATGGATTTAGGGCTTTACATGCGTGGAAATAAGCCAGACTAATTTATGCCCAGATTAACTTCACGCAATGTTTGTTATAATTAAAGACTTTTAATAAATAAGCACTTGGCTAAAATCTATGGTATGTCATAAGGTAAAATATTGCAGACATATAAGTCGAAAAACGCTGCATATTACATGCAGCGTTTTTCGCTACATTAGTTATATTCGAATTAATTTCAGATCTATAACTGGGATAGAAATTGTTACATGTATGTTACTGGAAATGTAGTATTAAATGAAATCGTTATCTTGACTCGGTGCCTGGCAGCTAAATAAAGTGCTATACTTATTCATTCCGTATGTTTTTTTAATGTATTGAAATACTAGGTATTATGTATTTAGAATTCTGACGTGATATAAGTAAAAGATACAAAAAACAATAATTGTATGTTACTTTGATCTTGGTACTTATGCCAAAAAATCAACACAATATCATAAAAATAATAGAACACTATTTAACCTTTATTATTATTACATTGATATCATACCCGTTACGAGTTATTTGTAATGCCTAAAAATAGTTAAAAATTACATTACATCCAATACTAGGCATAATATTATAATTCAATGATTGTTAAACAATTAAAGTTTGTTGTCATAGCCAGTTAGAGATTTAGGTAGAATTTAAATTTATTGGCAGTAGTGAATAGTTATTAACGAATGGTTTGTTTCTGTTACAGGTGTCATCAGTGGTGAAACGAGAGTATGGTCTGCTATAGAGGTACAAAGCGCTTCATTACTTGTATTGTGTAATTCGGATATGGATCCAATTTTAGAAAATGATTCAGCGACTACAGAGTCCCCCACAAAACATGGAAAATCGAAACATAAGCACAAGAAGAAGAAGAATCAATATGATGAGCAAAAAGAGAGTCAGTTGGTGGTTGGAGAGAAGAAAAGATTTGTCGTTACTACGTTACCCGTTTCTAATGAAAAAGTTCCTTCTACTAGTGTAGCAGATGGTAATGTTCATACTGTACATTTTGGTACTCGTGGCGTTGAATCACAGAGACCTCATGTAAGGTCAATATTTAAAGATAAACCGTCTGATTCATCTAGACCTTCAAGCTCTGAAAGAGATCCGTCGACTGGAAAAGAATATGAAACATTTCATGGGACGTCATCTAGTCCTAGAAGTTCCATTTTTGATATATTTCGATTAAGAAGAAAAAGTGATGCCAAAAAACATCAACCAAAGGCACCAATAAAATCGAGTGAAGCACCTGAATCATCAAACGAAGAGGCTGGTACATCTGATACAAAAGATTCTCATAAAAAATATTACCACACAGTGACAGGAGCTTCATCTCGAAAATATAGTTCAATCACTAGGGTAATGGATATTTTTAGAACAAAACCTCATTCAGAAAATATACAACCAGCTGCAGATCTTGTCAAGAAGAAAAGCAATAAGCAAGTTCGCCGTTCTTCTATTGAAACCACTTCACCAACTTATCACAAAAATTCTTATGCATCCTTGGATCCTATGCACGCAAAGCAGCTGTTTAGAGAAATTCGTGGTCTCCCCAAATATGACCCTTATTTGTCCATTGTACAAATATCGATAGGAGGTCGAGACAAAACACGACTTCTGCTCAATTTTTTCAAGTATCACAAATGTGATGAAATCCTGCCTAAATCTGCTAAAATTATTATATTCGATACTCAATTTTATGTCAAAAAAACATTTCCAACATTGATATCACATGGGATTCGATCTGCACCACTATGGGACGCGAGTAAAAAAATGCTTGTTGGCATGATAACTGTAACAGATTTTATAAGGATTTTGTTACATATTGATGCTGAAAATTTATCAGTAGAAGACTTAGAACGACACACATTGCACGACTGGAGAAAAATATTAAGGCCAACTTGGAAACCACTGTGCAGCGTAGCTCCCTGGCAATCTTTACACGATGCTATAAACTTGTTAAACAAAAATCGAGTTCATCGCCTTTTAATGATAGATCCTACAACTGGCGATGTTCTATACATTTTATCTCATAAAAGAATACTAAGGTTTCTCTTTGTATACCTCAATGAATTCCCAGAGCTAACATTTTTTCACAAAACACTAGTCGAACTAAAAATTGGTACTTTTGAAGATATTGCTTCAGTTACAGATAACACCCAAATTAAGACAACATTTCAGATCTTGTTAGAAAAAGATATATCTGCTTTGCCAGTTTTAGATGAAAACGGCACACTTATAGATGTGTATGCTAAGTACGAAGTTCTGAATCTAGTAAGTGAGAAACTGTATTCGAATTTGTCACTAACTATAGGTGAAGTAAGAAACAAAAAGAAAGACTGGGAAGAAAAGTTACAAAAGTGTCGTTCAAGTATTACTTTATACGAGGCCTTAGAAGTTATAGTTAGAACTGAAAGTCATCGATTATTATTAGTTAATAAAGATGATAAATTAATAGGAATTGTATCTCTATCAGATATATTAGTGTATTTAAATAGAATAATTCCAACAGAAAAGAAAGTATCGTCCTTGCAAGAAATCTTCAAGCCACTTGAAGAAAATAAAGTAGCAGAATCTTCGAAAGAAAACGAAAACGACGTTGTATCTATAGAAGTACCTAATTTAACTACAAACGTTGTACCTGAGGCTGATGAAACTGTATTAGAGTCCAATGATGTAAAGAATATTTTAAATGAAGTAACAACAAAAGAAATAGAGTCTAATTCCGATGATGTGGTTACAGCTTTCGATAATCATATGAATTCTACCAGCGGTGATGATGATAAGTCGTTAGATTCTGCTAAAATTCCAGCCGCAAACGAAGTTTTGGCAGAATCTGAAGAGTCACATGTTGCTGATTAATTTTTTAACTAAAAATATTTATTTATTCCAAAGAAATTGTGATAGGTGAAACCGCCGAATCGGTATATTAATCTCAGCTTTTGCTTGTATTATTAAATATATGTAATTTAACTCATTAATAGTCGCATTAAATACCACGTGATTGCCTTATCATTATTTAATTCATTAAAATGTTTGCTAAATCTGAATAAAATATTTTAGCACTATGTTTATTTTTCATTTATTTAATCGTTTGAATATAAGGTGAGCCTTTTTAAGAAATAATTACAAATTACTTATATCTATATAGTTTTGTATATAATCGATGTGTAGCCTATATCGATCGATATGTAGCCTATGACCTCTAAAACCGCGTGATCATTTTTTCAAGGACTTTGCACGAATGTATACCTTTATGATTATTAGGAGCTTACAATTGTTTTATAAATACTTCAGGGCTTTATTTAGTAATTTCTCATTTAAAAATATTATACACGATTATATACGATTTTAGAAATATTTCCACAAACGATACAATCTCGATCATTTCTGGGTGCTTTATATGAGATAAGATATGGCATATATTGTGTAAGTATATATAGGTATAATTACAAAGACAAACAATGATTATGCGGCTACTAAACAGATCTGATTATGGACAGCGAACATGGACTCTATAACTGTGTACCTGATAGCAAATGATAGATCCGCCGAGTTCTTGTGCTCATTAGTTGTAGAGGTAACTTCGAAATGCAAATGCGCTTGGCTTTTTTTTAATATGACTTTATTTTCAGCGTTAATCACCTTTTTGGTTTGTCTATTGATTTTGCTAATAAATTACCATAATTATGTGGATTTCATGTTATATGTGGCAAATAAGCAGACGAGTAGCTTGATGGTAGACAACCACCGTTGCTTTAATATCAGCAATATCTACCGTGTTTTTTTTAATGATTGACACGTTAAGTGTTTGCCCACTGATTACGCAATATTAATTGACAGTATGGTCAAAGATACTACTAGCCTGGAATAGAACTGGCTCTCTAGTGAGGCTGTCGAAACACAACGCTGGGTGTTTGTGTTTGTACATGCTAACCACTGAGCTATCATCGCAAACATGATTATGGTATATCATTGCTTTTTTATATTACTTTTAGTTCCCTACCTTTTAAGTCTTTGTTGAACAAGCATGTTTTTTAGAGTTCAATACCCAAAGGGTATTTAATAGGATCCTATTAATAAGTCTACCGTGTCTGTCATTTCATTTGACTTTATAGTAAAGTAAATTAAGCATCAAAACTTATCGTAGACTGCATCTTGACTTAACATCAGGTGAGATAGCGGACGATTGACCGCTATTTGTAAAAAAATAATAATAATTGTGTAATTATAAACCCAGCCAACTAAAAGTTGGACTTGAGTTTTAGTCATTTTTCTTTAATAGCCAAAGATCTAACGAAATACCTTAGCTGACATGCGTTTTCACCATATCAGTCGGTAAAGTAGTAGGTATTAAAAGACGTTAAAGTTATTTTAGTATAATTAAGAGTACGAAGAGACAATCGTGAAACGAACTTATTTTCAAACAATTTAGTGAATCTTATGATGCGGAACCTTCGGGGTGTGTGTCCGATTTTAGCTTGACACGTTTCATTTGTACGAGCTGAAGTTGTTTTTTACTTAAAGCTTTGTAGAGCGTTATAAATCGGGTTTGGAGGGAATAATACACATACAAAACGTCCGAGTGTTTAGTGGAGGCATCGGACTGCAGTGGCGCCGCGCGAGGACCGCCGGGACCGGTCCGCAGCGCCTCGGTCGGACCCGGAACAGCGCTTCGCTCAAGGTCGCCGTATCTCTTACTTTTAGCGAATCGATATTGCCGACCATATAGAATTATGTAAATGGTGTCTAGATGTACAAATAGTATTTATTATATATTTTATTGGACACAATATTTATAGCCAATTAGGATAGCCAGCCAGTTCCTTTTGATTAAAAAATAGGATACGGTCCGCAATAAAACAAAAGTGGATCTGGTTTTTCTTGTCGTGTTAGCTATTGTAATAAATATGATTTAGTGGTATCTTATTTAAAGTAACATAAGTAGGTAATTACAAATGTGACAATATTGTGTATTGAATTAACATGGCAACAGCGTAAAACTTGTAAAGCTTTGATATAGAGGATTACTCGGAATGGTAGTAACAACCAGAAAGGAGGCTCATGTACTTATCATTATGAACGAATATTATTATGGGCAATTATGGTCAACACTGGGTCCTGATCGCGCACAAAATAATATTAATTAAGACCCGGTGTTCAAGTCGCGATAGTTTAAAAAAACCGGCCAAGTGCGAGTCGCACTCGCGCACGAAGGATTCCGTACCATTATCTATAAAAAATCAAATTTGTTGTATGGGAGTTTCCCTTAAATATTTATTTAATTTAATTTGTTGTTATAGCGGTAATAGAAATACATCATCTGTGAAAATTTCAACTGTCTAGCTATCACCGTTCTTGAGATACAGCCTGGTGACAGACGGACGGACGGACGGACGGACAGACAGGCAGCGAAGTCTCAGTAATAGGGTCCCGTTTTTACCCTTTGGGTACGGAACCCTAAAAATTACATATTACTATGGAGCCAACAACCAGATCTCGAAGAATGAATAACTTCCATACAATTTATCAATGACATTTTTCTATCGAAAGGTTCATTTTTTTCATGTTTTGAGAGCCAATGTCACAGTAAAACTTGTTCACAATGATGATGCTTTCGGCGTAATACTACCGTTCCGTGTAACCCGTCTATTATACAGCGATTATGCGTTATGGGTAGTCATTATGAATATAGACTAATTTATGTAAATATTTAGTAAATGAATTTATCTGGATATATTTATTCATAAGGTATTATAGGTAGGCTCGTTGAAGCTAAAGTAATTAACGTTGCACCGCGCGCTTCCTCTTCTGACTGATAAATTATTATTTATTGTTTACTTAATACAATTTATAAGATACTGAAAGCTTATTAAAAATAATGTAACAAACGTAAAGTATGTTAATGAGACAAATGTAGTTTTGGAAAAATTATGCTTCTGCAATGTGTTATTTTCCAAAGCTAGTGTTTTTTGGAGTGTTTATGTTTGAATACAGTGGTATTTTAAAGTGGCGAACTACACGCCAGAGTTGGGTTGCCAACATCAATTTAAAAAAAACTAGGATTTGAAGTTGGAAAATTCCGTTTAAAAACAGGACACAGTAATAGAGTTGTAAAGTGACGTGCGAATTTTAAAATACATGACTTTATGAGGGCGCTTCAAAAATTCTGAACGCTGCTTAATAACTATCCAGGACATCCCAGGACACTACAAAAACTAGGACATCTCCTGGGAAAACAAGACGGTTGGCAACTCTACGCTAGAGTATGGGTTATGCTTTAATAAATAGGTATAGTAAAAAATGTCATTTCGCATCATTTTCAAAACCCCGTAAAAAGTCCACTAGGTATTTACTACTTTATTTACTAGGGCATGGACTAGACTTGACCGTTTACTTTGCGTTGAGTTTGACTTTGTCTAAGACCTATTTTACTTGATTTTAATTCGAGACATTTGTAAATGTGTACTTGACTCTGGTGGAATGTACAAACTACGATGCCAAAAATATTGGGGTATGTATACCTTTACTGATAAATTCACGAGTTTTTGGCGGGAACGCGGGAAGAGTCGTGTCGCTCCGTTGTATTTTTTTCCAAAACTAGTGTTTTGTCGAGTGTTTATGCATAAAAATGGTGGTGTTTTATTCATAAAGTGCCGAATTACAAGCGCGAGTGTGGGAAAATGATATAATGTGGTGAAACATGAGTTTTCGTGTTGCTTCCAAAACTCCATCGAAGCTTTGTAGTAAAGTTGCCACTACTTTACTAAAGCATGACTGGAATTGACTGACACGAACAGGACTTGACAAAGACGACTTTGACGATAGCTATAGCTAAGATACAGCAGAAATAACACTTAAGACAAGGCAGTATGGCTCTATAGCTTTAGCCTGCCCGAAAGGGCAAATTATTAAAAAAAAAAAAAAAATGATAAATTCACCGCTACTTATACCATAAGCGGAATGTTTAAACACAATGGCGTGATAGTATGTGGGTAAATAGAGACTGGTCAAATTATCATAAGAAAAAAATAACCAGTTGCGGCCCACTCGCAAACCGGTGTGGCTTTGTGGATATGGAAGCTTGGTGCCGCGAGACGAATCTGCCTACACGATTGGCCGACAAAGCACATGTTAGCAGTTCAATGATAACGGTAGCTCACTTTTCTATATTATTATATCCTACTATATATCACACTAACTAAAAAGGTATTATATCACACTAACTATTATAAAGGTTAAAGTTTGTGAGTGTGTAAGTGTGTTTACATGTTTGTTACTTCTTCACGCTCAAACTGCTGGTCCAATTTTGATGAAATTTGGTATGAAGGTAGCTGATAGCCAAAATAATGTAGTGTCGACGTGGGAACAGTGGGTAACATCGCGGCGCAGCTAGTAGGATTATAAATGTGGAAGTGTGTACGTTTGAACGTACGTAAAAACATTTGAACGGATTTGAATGAAATTTGGCACACGTAATTATAATTTTTTAGCTGGATTAACATAATTTAGAATACTTTTTTTATCAGAAAAACTACTATGAACCTACATGTGACAGTTTGTGTGTCTAGATATTTGTTACTCAATCACGCAAAAAGGGCTAAACGGATTTGAATGAAATTTTATTATTCTGAATAACACATGTTTACTACCGGAAAATGTTAGCTTACCAAAGATTAAGGTATTTCTTTGCGAATAATACAGTAGTACAATAACAACTAAAATGCAAATTTATAATACCTACTAAAATATATATTAAACCTTTTTGCCGTACATTTTAATAATGTTTTATTGATATTAGGGAGATAAAAGGGTGTAACGTAATTAAAAAAATCTTTATCTGTTTTTTTTCTACGTTTACCTATACCTTACCACAGAAAAAAAATATCGGTTACCAATAGTAGTAGTACAAACACAGAAAAAAAACTATACGATGTTAATGAATTCATTTATAATAATTTTAGCTTGAATAAGCAGCTTATGCTACCAGTAAAATATTCTGTAAATAATAAAATTTTAATCTTAATTAGCTAACGAAGTATTTCAATAGCATTGATATGATGTATGTAGATAATAAATAAACAAAATAGTATACCTATATAATGTTATTGTCATATAATATCTTCAATCTGCGAATAAATCTTGTCGAAGGTGTATACGGAATAGATTTTTTAAGTAGACAAGTACAAATATACATGCGATTTCCTGCATGTTTTTTGCTTCCATGCGTGCTTAGGTCATCTCTGCAAAGATGACCCACTGTACGTGTAACCCAGAAGCTGTCTCGCCATAGCAAGCGTGCCTCGACTAGCAACAACTTCGGATATAAACAGTACTCCGGAATGACGCACCGTCTTGGGACATTACCGATATCACGACTATTTGGATCAATATTACATAATTTTTTTCTTTACAATCAATATTGTATGTTTGAATTCGGTGTTTCGCCGAAGTTTCGTTAATTTATGTGTCGGAAAATTATGCAGTGATGTCATATGTTCTATGAAAACGACAAGTTTAGCGGTAATCGTTAATTAACTACTATAGTTGTACAAGGTTATAAGCTTTTGTAGCAATGATAGCTCAGTGGTTAGCGCGGTAGGTTCGCATGCCGAAGGGCGTGGGTTCAAATCCCAACAATGAGCTTGAGCTGCCGGTGAAGGAAAACATCGTGAGGAAACCATAGCATGGTGGTAGGGTACTTTCTAGTACTCGGCTGGCTAGCTACCACCCTCAAGTTGAAAATTTGCCGCCAAGCATCTAACGGTGTGTTCCGGCAGCCTCACTTGAGAGCCAGTTCCATTCCAGGCTAGGTGTGCTTTACCATCTTCGACCACACCTTCACTTAACATCAGGTGAGCTGTGGTCAAATACCTGGCCTGTCAACCATTAAAAAAAAAAAAAAAAAGCTTAAAATAAAACAAATATCGCAGGATATTTTACACAGCGTAATACGGCCTTAAATTAAGCAAAACTTGTACTATGGGAACCAGAATACTGATAGCACCAAAGCAGTGATGCCCTGGACTTTGTTTTGTTACTCAAAGTTCTGTGTATCGCTGCAAAGGTCATGGACAGGCGTTATCTCTTACCATCAGGAGAGCGTCTCGTTTGTCTCATTATTTTTCACATAAAAAAACATGAATATTTTTCTAGGTAAGCGTGCTTCATCTTAGACCAAATCCTCACTTAACACCAAGGTGAGTTGTAAAATACTTAAACTGTCAACTTTAAAAAAACATTATAGGTCGCCCCGAAACTCCATGGAGTGATGATAGAAAAGCTGTGACTGGAAGATCAGGCTGTGGGGCTTGAGTAGGGAGCTTATCCAGCAGTGGACTACGGTAGGTTCACTGAGGATGAGTAAGTATAATCTATTTATAGTACTTTAATATTGACTTATTCAAATGTTCACTAAAGTAGGCTGGGCACAAAAACGTGATACCTATTTGTTTTACTTATTATCTTATATCCACTCTATTGTATGTGATCAATTCATTTCTAAGAACGAAATTACCAAAAAAATTATGTATTTACATTACAATAACCGTCTGGCAACATTTGTTTACATATCCGTACAACTCATAAATTAGTATCGCAAATATTTTTTGAATTACTTAGTACGTAGGAGCAAAGGAAAATAATGTGGAAACATAAAACAGTTACAAAACATATAATTTACTATTTTACAGTAAAATAATAAAGGTAGCGTCGTAGTGTTAAGTCGCATAAAGCCAGAATAAATATGTGGTAAAATATTGAAAAATCCTGTATATAATTTGGGTGTGACTGACTAGTCGTTGGTAATATATAGGTAGGTACCTATATATGGTAGAGACAGACGTCAGACAGACAAACGACTAAATTTTTTGTATCGCGACGAGTCGGAGTCCTTGCCTAATAAATAAAATATATAAATTAACATATTAATAGGAACAAGTATAGTTAGAGGTCGCACAGTGGACAGTCGCGATTATATTATTTCTAGATTAGGTGCTACGCTCGTTGCAAAATTATCAATTCAAGGATATCAGTCTTTTACATTCGCTTTTAAATGTAAGATGAGCTTTTATTTTTATTATATTTTTATATTTTAACTAATACGAAAATTAGATTTGGATCCGGAAAAAATTATGTGCAGCAGTGACCATAATGGTGTTGATACTTTTGCTAAACTAATTTAACAGGACTCAAATTGTATCTATATCTATTAATATGTATATTTTGTATATTAGTCACGTCATAACTTGAGAACGACTTTACCGATTCCATTGTTTTTTTTTTAAGTTTAAGAACCTTCTACAAAGTGTTAGAAAATACTTTGTAGAAGGTTCTTAAGGAAAGAAAAATTAATGAAATTGCGCTGTAAAATGAAAAAATTCAGAAAACTTTTAAAACGTTTAACAGTTGATGAAAGTGAGACAGGACAACGTCTGTCAGGTCAGCTAGTTTAACAACAATAATTCTTTCATCAGCCTAGTTGAGAGATTATCCTAGTTATTTCAATCTGCAGCTTCTGTGTTCGTTGTGCGAAAGGCACGCCAGCTTCTATACCTATACAGTTTCAAATAATAATTAACATACCATTATTTATTTTAGTGGATGCATTTACAAATACGCCTCAGACATGCCTTTTTTAATTCTTCATATATATCATAGTTGAGTTTAAACGTATATTAAGGTTGAAATTATTTTTAATTTCTGCTTAGTTAGGGGTGTATTTTAACCCCCTAGAGATTGATCGAATTTTGAAAAATCTGTCCTTATCACCTGAAAAACGTTTACGACGTACCACCGTCCCCGTGTATATTAGAGAATGAGAAATGTTTTGGTTTAAAATTTTAATTTTTGAATTCTATAATAATAATAATAAATAAGGGGAAGGCCGAGAAAGACAAGCTTAGCAAGTACCTCGACTTGGCTCACGAGATAACCGCCATGTGGGATGTTGATTTGATAATCATTGTCCCGATAGTTGTCACGGTAAACGGTCTTATAGCGAAGAGTCTCGACCAACATCTTAAGAGACTCTCGCTAGACAGTTGGGTCAAGGGTCAGCTTCAAAAGGCAGTGACCTTTGACACGGCGCGCATTGTGAGGATGCTTCTCACTCTGCAGCCCTAACCACCGGCAGCTTAAGCCTAGCTCCGCTGTCGGCGGCACCCTAGTTTTTAAGTTTAAAAAAAAATATGATTTATGTTTTTTTTTGTATATGTAATGTGAAAAAACATTAAAATCTAAGAAAATAAATAAGAAGTCATTGATAATGAATAGAATTTAATCATTGTCACCTCTCCATATATGTATAACTAAATATAGATGTTGCCAAAAATGAAACCAGTTTCGATGTTCAAACGATACATTTAAAGCTAAAACAGTGTTACACAACTTCGGTAGGCGTTACACAGAAAACGAAATAATATTTACACTCGAGTGTCAGAAGCTTAAACAAACGCGAGGTCTCTATGTCAGTAAACTATGTAAAGGAGGTGCACGACCGTCCTCCACGACGTATACTAATAACCGCTCGAAAGTAAGTGCACTGTGACCAGTCGGATAACGTTTAATAAGTTTCACAATATTGTGTCGAGTGAGAGCCGTGAGATTTTACGAGTCATAGAAGACGCTGACTCTGAACGTTGCCAAAGTGAACGGATTGATTACTTTTTAACTTCTATGATTATGTTAGCAGTACACAAATGCCTTACGGCGAACCGCGAGGTAATGCATCTTCTAATTTATGTTTTGTAATAATTTTCGTGTCATGAGACTTATGTCTGAGCTTTGTTAGATGATTTCTTAAACGCAGATTTATCATCGTACTAAGTCAGACTGACGCTGACCGTTGTCGGTCATATACTTACCTACTTCCTCACATCTGTTTATGTAATTTTAATGCTATACCAACAAAACAGATTATAGCGCACAAATACATTTGTATATTATGTATACAAATACAAATGTATTTGTGTGCTATAATAAAGACCGCAGGAACGCGCTGGATGCAAGCCGCTTCCAGCCGGACTTCATGGAAGTCAATGGGGGAAGGTCTAGGTCCAGCAGTGGGCGTCCTACAGCTGAAATGATTTTAGTTTTCGTTTCAAAAAAACACCAATCGCATCCTTGCTAACATCGACTTCCTGTAAAATTCACAGACCTTATTTTGTGAAGTACAAAATCTTAACAGTCAAGTGTATTCTTAATATTAAAAAGCTATAAATTTACTTCATAGTACTCTAAAGTATCTTTTAACATAACAACCGACATAAAATAAGATCAAAGTTAAAACACAATTAAATTTTACTATAAATTTGTATAAATCTCAAAGATGTTCATCTTTGACTTTTTTTCTTTTTTATGGTTGACGTGGAAGGTGTTTGACCAAAGCTCACCTGATGTTAAGTGAAGGTGTGGTTGATGGTGGTGAAGCACACCTAATCTGGAATGGAACTGGCCCTCAAGTGAGACTGCCGGAACACATCGTTAGATGCTTGGCAATCGATTTTCAACTTGAGGGTGGTAGCTAGCCAGTTGAGTACTAGAAAGTATCCTACCACCATGCTATGGTTTCCTCACAATGTTTTCCTTCACCGGCAACTCTTAACTCATTGATGGGTTCGAACCCACGCTTTTCGGCATGCGAACCGACCGCGCTAACCACTGAGCTGTCATCGCTACAAAATAAAAAGATGTACATATAAACTTCCAACAAACAATGTTGAGTACTAAAATTTGTACTAGGTAACTATATCCTAAGACACTTCTTCTATTTTGCTACCTACTTGATATTCTTAGCACCGTTCTGAAATATGATTATTATAACTAGCTATACGTATATTTTACCCCGAGGGCTATACTCGGCAATATCAATAGGCGGGTGGCAGGTATAGACACGGCCCCGAAAGTGTCAACTTTAAACATTATATTCAAATTTACACGCCAGCAGTCTGCGCCCACACTGATTAGACGCAACATTGTTAACAATGTCCAATCGAAAGTAGGTTGCAGCAGGACACAAATAAAAAAATAAGTATTAGATATAATGTTGTGTAGAAAATGCGGGTTGAATTGCTAACCTTCCTTTATAAAATCGGTTAAAATCGGAAACTATCTGGTTCGACGATTTTCGCGTGGCATAAACTAACTACACGCATACAAACACGTCAAGGTCTAGCACACGAAGACTTTAAGGTAATTGTGTGGGAGTAGTTCTCGTATGCCAAGTGAAATTGTAGGACTCCATTGACTTCCCCTATTTTATACGTAACATTATGACTATACTACTTTTTTCGACTGCCCTGTAACTTTATACTTTATGCGTGGATTCGATTCCCACTTAGGACAAATCTATCTATGTTACGAACAGTATCATTTATTTTATTGTTAAAAACAGCTGTAACACCTTTACCATATGTTATACTAGAATTCAATTCTAATGATACCTACATACATAGATATTTGTTCTGATTATATATTCATTAGAAGTACGTATTTACAAGTATTTTATCAGTTCCCTAGTTATCATAGTATACCTAAGCTTTGCTAAGTTTGGGGCTAGACCAAGTCTAAATAATAGTCTATAAGCCATGCCAGATGGCAATACTAGGCAGCATTGCCATCAAGCGTGGCAATACTGAGTTTTTGACCTAAGTAATTGCCAGCAATCTCGACTAAAAACTATCCTTTACGTTTTTGATTATTTGTATAGATTACTTGCTAAGTGACTAACCGGAACTGATTGTCCAAATACAACTTGTCTTATGTTTTTATCTTTTTTTAATGGTTGACAAGATAAGTGTTTGACCTCAAGTCACCTGATGTTAAGTGACAGTGTGGTCGAAGATGGTAAAGCACACCTAGCCTGGAATAAAACTGGCTCGCAAATGAGGCTGCCAGAACACAACGTTAGGTGTTTGGCAGCAGATTTTCAACTTGACGGTGTGGTAGCTGGTAGATAGGTGGTAGGTAGCCGAGTAATAGTTATAGTACTAGAAAATATCATTCGCCATGCAACATCAAACATCACACGTTAATGTAGATTTTGTCAATCAATTCAGGTTGTTGATCAACTCACGAATCATTAATTAACGTAAAAACGATTAACTTATTTAATTCCGGTTGTTGAACAATACAGGTGGAGCTCAAATATATATAAATGAAAAATCAAGGTACAAAATATAAGTAAATCAGGATTAAGTAGAGAAGTAGAAAAGAAGTAGCGAAGAGAAAGAAGAGTTTGTTCTGCCTTGCCGCGATGTGAGTACACCATTCCATCTTAAATTTTACCTACAGCAAAATAACATTTTTTTTAACTTCGCTTATGCTTGCCCGTTGCAAACATGGGCATAGAATAGAGAATCCAAATATTGGACGCTGTTATAGACTACGTTGTATATATCCTTACATTTGGCGTTAAAACATCCAAATTTTGGGCATTGGACTCACTCGAACATGCTAATATGTCTGGTCATGGGAATGTCATAGTTTACAAAACGTTAACGTAAGCGAAGCCGCGAGCAAAAGCTATTTATTTTAAAAAGTTATTTTTCCATCCCTCAAGAACAGTATTTTTTTCTGAAAGATAGGTATGTCCTTTTTCGTACCCATGACAACGCAACATTACATGACGATCGGTGCAGTAGTTAAGGTGTGAAAGCGTTAACAAACAAACAAACTCGCATTCGCATTATAATATTAGTTAGGATTATGTATATATTTTTGCTCTAATGCAGCTTAGTCATTGTAAAGAACGTTTTATGTAACTATGTACTCGTAACAAGCGAATCTTTGATTGCACTGGATAACCTCGGGTCAAAAGAGTATTACGAGTACATATTAAGAGGATGTTTTCCCGGAACTAATAAACAATTAGGTGATGATATAAATTTATATACGATTAAATTTCTATACGGAAAACAATATATAGAGATTATTTATTGTATGATTAATAAAATAAATATTAATAACTAAATTTCAAGTGACCTAGAAGAGAACTTCTGAAAAATGATGTGTGTCCAAAATGGCTAATTATTCTGCGTCTTTGTTCTGTAGATTACTCGTTCATTCGTGACGATTTTTAACGAAAGAAATAATAATTTTGCGTTGAGTCTTAGTTAATACTTTATTTTTCGAGTATTGAACAAGGTGTATAAACTGCTCTGCGGTTGAGCTGATCGAAGTGAGTGTTCTATTTATGTCATCTAGTTTTTATGACTAAGCTTTGCAAAGACTTCACAAAATTGTTCGATTAGCGTTTGTCTCGAAATACAGTTTATTATTTAGTAACTGAGCGAACGAGCTTTGCTCTGTGTAATAATTTAATGTCTAATGAAGACTTGGAAAACGTTTGAGATAGAGCTAGAAAAGCGACATAGCTAGATCGATTTATCGCCCCCAAAAAGCAAATTTCATCGAAATCGTTATAGATATATTTATCGTATTAGATAATTTTTTTAACATTTAATTATTATTTATTCGTACGTAAAGGTAAGCAATAAAATAGACACAATAATGCATTATGACACATGTTGTTTTGCTACGTGCCTATTTACCGTAAAAACTATACTTGAGTCATGCATCTATTTATAAAATTTTCGGATAAATTTGAATAAAATTCAAGCGCAGACATATCAATACTACTCTAATGAATCATTCGAGACGATCTATTCAGAAATAGTTAATAGTATAATGCTGATTTCTGCGATCAAGGTATGTTGTAGTGACATAACTTTAACCTCCAAGTGCTGACTAGAAACGCAAAATGCAACCTCAAATACGAAAGTTACGTGTCATCAGTCATCAAATCAACTTTGGCAAGTTATAATGAGGCTACAAAACTTAAGGAAAATCGTAGGCTTAGTAGAGTCGTTCACACGAAGGTGCTCATAGTTTTTTCGAGTTATGCCTTTAGCAAATGTTAAACATAAATTCATAATGAACCATTCACCCTCCCCTCAAGCTGTATATTTTTGTATTATGCAACATACTTGATACAAAATTTCTTTATCTTTGGTGCCTTTATTAGCTATGATAGCTCAGTGGTTAGCGCGGTCGTTTCGCACTCTAACAATCTGCTTGATCTGCCAGTAGGTAAAGGAAAACATCGTAAGGAAAACAAAGCATGGTGGAAGGATACTTGACTGGCTAGCTACCATCCTCACGTTGAAATACTGCCGCAAAGCATCTAACGGTGTGTTCCGGCAGACTCATTTGAGTGTCAGTTTCTTTTCAGGTGTGTTTACCTCTTCGACCACACCGTCACTTAACATCAGGTTTTACACCTAGCCTGACAACCATAAAAAAAGAATACGGTACTATGATATCATGAATTAAGAGTCTATTAAAGGAGCGTTTCTGATCTCAGGGCGGTTGGAGGTGAGACTGCCCAATCAAAACAAGGAGGCGACAATGTTGTGGACGATAGAGTTTCGGTACTGTAATCTCGAACTAATATAAGAATAGCTTATCAAGGCATTTTGTGGGTCCTTCGTTAGTCATGGAAGCAGGCTGTCATGACGAATATTGAAAGGGTATCTCGTGTAAATTTATTCGTCAACGTAACCTATTACTCTCCGTACAGAGGAAACCTCAAAGACAATAAAAATTACTATCTTTGGATTATGGAATCTCACGGCCTGGGAATAAATTGTCCAGTTTTGGTGTTCTTGAGCCAACCTCTACCAAGTCTTTGTCGGTAGATAGCAGTTACCCAAGTGTATGAGTGTAACTTCGATTTTAGGTTATTCTCACATTAATTAAATATTAAAAAGTAAACAACTAAAACCAAATATGTCTTACGAACTCTTAAAAAGTAATAACACCAGATGAGCTGTAGTTAAACACCTAGCCTGTCAAGCATTAAAAAAAACACATTTATTTTATAATATTCACATGTTTTTACACAATCTTTTAGCAGCTGTTATTTAAAAGTAATCATGAAAGATAGTTAATGTTAATAAGTGTGATTTATTTTTCAAAACTTTTATTTCAGTAGGTAATAACGCAATGTAAATCACGGAGCCTGAACGAGCTATCTATGTATATACTGTAGTGACGATAGCTCAGTGGTTGGAGCGGTTGGTTCACACGCCAAAGGGCGTGTGTTCAAACCCAACAATGAGCTTAACCTGTCAAGTGCTGCTGCTGCGAAGAAAAACATCTTGAAACATGGTACTCGAAAATATCATGTTATGGTTTGCATGGTGGTAGGATGTTTTTAGTACCCGACTACCTAGCTACCCTTAAATTGAAAATCTAAAACTGTTCGGCAGCCTCACTTGAGAGCCAGTTTTATTGATTTGATTTAAATTTTCAACTCAATACCTAGTATTGTGTACCTGGGTAGTAACTGTGATCTGAGGTCTCAGTGGTTCATTTCTGGGCTTATTAGCTGAACCTATTATAGTTACTTGGTGGTAGATCTCCTTAGCAGGAGGTCGTCTAGGTAGGTACCACCGCAGTACCAGATATTCTGCCGTTAAGCAGTAGTGTGTAAACATTACTGTGTTCCGGTTTGAAGGGTACTGCAGCTAGCGAAATTACTGGGCTGTTGAGACTAACCATTGGAAGTTTCAAAGTAATGAGCACCAAAGCAGCGATGCCCTGGACTTTGTTTTATTACTCAAAGTTTTGTGTATCGCTGCAATGGTCATGGACAGGCGTTAACTCTTACCATCAGGAGAGCGTTTTGTTTGTCTCATTATTATTTTTCACATAAAAAAGTTACATATTATATGTGTATGTATGAGTGTACGTGTGTGTGTCTGTGTGTTATATATTTTTGTACTATCTTCGACCACACCGTCACTTAACATCTGGTGAGCTGTGGCAAAAATACTAGTAC
This sequence comes from Biston betularia, assembly GCA_905404145.2. NCBI lineage: Eukaryota > Metazoa > Arthropoda > Insecta > Lepidoptera > Geometridae > Biston > Biston betularia. The sequence goes on from FR989863.1 coordinate 6,657,104, forward strand.
TTGTCAAATATTAAAAAAAAATAGCAGTATGCATGCAGCTTTACTCGCAGATACTAAGCTAGGCAAAGTTACGTGAGTGAGAGTAAGTAAGCATTTTGTAATAACAAGTAGCGATGTGCCGATTGGGTGCCAGTCGATGACCTCCTGACACCTATTGCCTTTCGGACATTGTCCGATAGTGTCAGCCTCACTTTTCGTTTGAGTGTTGCCTGTTTCCTTAATATCATTGAAGGTGATATACATACATACATACAGGTTTATTTCTTTCAGGTTTGTGTTGAATAGTATAAAAGACATATTAAATATGAATTTATTTCATAAGGAAGTGGATACAAATATACTTATTAACGATACTTACAAAGTTGTAAATACATATTTATAGGTATACTTTCAATTTTTTATTTTATTTGCACAATACTTCAGGATGTAGTAAATTACTGAGTCTATTTGTTTTCCTATTTACATTTTCACGTCAATTCAACCCTTTTTCAATCATATCTACTTATGTCGCCCAGTATTTCCTGGATCGTATTTAAAAAAAACGACCAAGTCCGAATCGGACTCGCACACGAAGGGTTCCGTACATCTATAGAAACGGCAAAAAATGACGTTTGTTGTTTTTTTTTTTTTTTTTTTTTTATAGTAGATAGGCTTGCGTTTGACCGCCATCCCGCCTGATGTTAAGCGAAGATGCGGTCTACGGTGGAGCACGCTTGCCTAGTGGAAACCGATTCACTCGCGACTTGAAGGTACCCAGACTATATTCATTGGGGAACACCCACTCTGGCAGCTGATTCCAATGTCTAGCGGTACGCATGAAAAAGGTGGAATCAAACCGCTTAGTTCGAGCTTTTGGAACATCAACCATGAAGCGGTGACGCTTTTTAAAGCTCCTGGCTGTCCGATAGTAGAATGGGCAAGGTGGAATTAGGTCATGCAGATCTGAAGCGCACTCTCCAAAATGTATCCGGTAGAAAACCGACAGACATGCAACTTTCCGTCGATGTTCAAGGCTTTGGAGCCTTTTCTGAACGAGCGAATCGTTGCTTATGAGCCTCTTAGCACGTTTCTCAATGGACTCCAACGCCTCAAGCTGGTATTTGGCTGATCCGTCCCAAAGGTGCGAACAATACTCCATGCACGACCGAACTTGTGCTTGGTATAAGGTAAGCAACTGTTCCGGCGTGAAGTACCGTCGCACCTTCGAAAGGATACCCAGCTTTTTGGCAGCCAATTGGGCTTTTGCCTCAATAAAAGAGCCAAAATTGAGGGTCGGAGTCAGAGAAACGCCCAAGAGCTCAAGGCTGTCGCAAATTGGAACGGACACATTGTGGCAAGTAGGCGTCAGATCAAATGGCCTCTTTTTGGCGGAGAACAGACACGCCTGAGTCTTAGCTGCATTGAACTTGACCAGATTGGCATCGCCCCAGTCGGAGACTGCCTTGAGGGACAAGTTCATGCGCTCGACCATAGCCTCTCTAAGGGACTGGATTTCCGATCCACTAGTACGTGCACTGGACATGTAGCTCTCTACAACAGTGCTGTCATCTGCATACCCAAAGGTACCGGGTTTAAGCAAGTCGTTAATATGCAGCAGGAAGAGAGTCGCAGAGAGCACCGACCCCTGAGGAACACCGGCATTAATAGCCTTTCGATCCGACGAGCAGCCATCTACAACCACTCGGATCGATCGGTCCCTCAGGAAGTCCGATATCCAGGCAATGAATCCGGAAGATAAACCGAACGAGGAGAGCTTGCTAGTTAGGCCGTCATGCCAAACCCTGTCAAAAGCCTTCGAGATGTCAAGGGAAACAGCAAGCGCTTCCCCGTATTTCTCTATGGCTTCACTCCAGATGTGAATGGCATACGCTAGAAGATCCCCAGTGGACCGGTTTCGGCGGAATCCGTATTGCCGGTCACTGAGGAGATCATTAGCTTCTAGGTATGCCAGGAGCCTGTGATTAAGGACACGTTCCATAGTCTTACAGAGTATGGACGTGACCGAGATTGGCCTGTAGTTGACAGGGTCAGCACGACTACCTTTTTTAGGTACAGGTTGCACGTTAGCAAGCTTCCATAACTTTGGTACTTGACCAGTTTCCAAAGAGAGGCGAAAGAGACGTGTCAGAACAGGAGACAACTCAGGTGCACAAGTCCTCAGAACTATAGCTGGAATGCCATCAGGACCACTGGCTTTATTCACGTCTAGATTGCGCAGCATTTTACGAACCTCTGTCTGGCGAATGCGAAAGTCTGACATAAATGTCGTACTACCAGGTGGAGTTGGAGGTGTAGCGCTACCAGCATCTAGACGTGAAGACTCCGCAAACAGAGAGGCAAACAAGTTTGCCTTCACTTCAGCGGTATGAGCCAGTGTCCCGTCAGGCTTCAGCATAGGAGGAAGTGAGGGGCGGCAGAAGTTCACCTCGACAGATTTAGCCAGGGACCAAAATGCTTTGCTACCTGCAGGGTACGAAGCCAGTTTGTTCCCTATTTGACTAATGTGGTCGAAGCGAGCCCTCTGCAGAACCTTTTTGCAGGACTTGGCGGCCCTATTATACGCTTTCTTCTTCTGGTATGTGTCCCTCGCCTTACGGTTTCGAGCATCGACCCAGTCTAGGTAGGCCTCATGTTTAAGCGCTTCAGCGCGACCACAATGAGGCCCAAACCATGGGCGAGATTTGCCGGACAATGGCACGTCGGAATATGGGATGAAGTACTCCATAGCCGTACGGAGCACATCAGTCACAGCATCCGCAGAGATCGAGGGATCGTCAGAAGAGAAGCACACAGGCCGCCAAGGATAAGATGCAAAGAAAGCTCGCATCTCATCCCAATCTGCCGACTTGTATCGCCACACCCGCCGGCTGCCTCTGGGGCTGAGATCGGGTGGGAAGTAAACAGATACAGACTTCACCAGACAGTGGTCGGAATTACCTAACGGTGAAGATACCGACACAGAGTAGCGGTCTGGATCAGTTGTCAGCAGAAGGTCCAAGCAATAAGGTGTATGCGTCTCAACATCTGGTACACGAGTAGCACCTTGAACCAGCTGGGTCAGGTCTAACGCCAAAGCAAGCTTTCGCATTTCCAACCCAGCATGGTCAGTGTCCCGGTATGGGTACAGCCACTCCTTGTGGTGGCCATTGAAATCCCCCAGTAACACTAATTGGGCTGTGGGGTACTTCTGTTGAGCCGCATCCGCCGCCTCACTTAGGTATTCGGTGAGCCTGGTTGTCTCGTTATCTCCGCTGTGCGACCGATAGACACAGGCATAGAGAATTCCCTCTACTCCTGTGTCAACCAGTACCCAAAGTACTGAAAATCTGGGGTCCTCCAAATGACGGAGACGCCTACAGCATATATAATCCCGGGCATACAAGCATACACCAGCACGAGGCTTAAAATTATGCTCTAAGGCATAGCCGGGGTATGTTAGGTACGCCACGTCGGACGGACTACCAATTTGCGTCTCCGTCAGGAACAAGAGTGCCGGCTTGTCAGTCTCGAGATGGTGGTGGACTGGCACGAGATTTGAGTGCAGGCCTCGGATGTTTGAGAGGTGCACTTTGATGGAAAGGGAGTGCAGCCGCTGTGTAAATTTTTTCCTCTTGTTCTTTTTCATTTAGGTGTCGGGTGATTCGGTGGAAAAACGGCAGTGGAACGAGGCTCCAAGCTGCTGACCAGTAAACACACGCCACTACGCTACACGGATGGGGAACTAGTCTGGAGACTGCAGGGACGCCCGAGCCCCCCCGGGGATGTCCATCGGGCCCTTTCCTCCGGTCGCCGACCGGCACGATGGCGCATCCCGGGATTTTTCGCTAGTTGGCGGGGCAGCCTTTCGTGAGTGGCTAGGTCACTACTTGGGCCCCCTACTACCTGCGGTCGGCCAGCGGTGCACCGTGCCTCGGATCCCGCTACCCTCCGCGACTAGGTACCCGATGCAGCATATTGGCATATGGCAGAACGGTCTCGCAGCAATGGAGCAACTACTCCGACCCATTTTTCCTTAACGGCATCACCAGACAACATGCCGGAACACGGCAAGGCCACTTGGCGGCATGACTTTGTCCAGTGGGTGGTCACTAGCCTCGGCCTAAGCCTTCCACCAGTGTGTTGTCACCTGATTAGCACCACCCGGGGACCACGTGTGGGGTTTCGGAATAAGGGTGCCTTCCCACGGACGAGGGTGACTTAGTCCCCAAAGTGTTGTATGTTAAACCCCCTTAAATATTTATTTTATTCTGTTTTTTGTATTTGTTGTTATAGCGGCAACATAAATACATCATCTGTGAAAATTTCAACTATCTATCACGGTTCATGAGATACAGTCTGGTGACAGACAGACAGGCGGACGGACAGCGGAGTCTAAGTAATAGGTTCCAGTTTTCTCTTTAAGTACGGAACCTTAAAAAACAGTACTTTACTTTACTTTAACCAAACTTACTGTATTGCTTTCGTAATCTTTGTGTATTTATTTATTAAACAAAAAGATGAGTTATTTGTCGATCCGAATGTGAAAGTTTGTGAGGATTGATTAATGTTTGTTACTCTTTCACGCAAAAACTACTGAACAGATTTGGATGACATTTGGTACACATATAGTTTATGGCCTGGATTAACATACAGAATATTTTATAAACAGCAAACTGAACAAAGTTTTTGTTTTAAAGTCCACGCGGACGAAGTCGCGGGTAACAGCTAGTAATAAATAAAAATAAAATTATAATGTTTTTGTTATAGTATTAATAAAATAGTAGGAAGTCGTCTAGGTAGGTACTAACGCAGTAGTGCCGCCAAGCAGTAGTGTTTATAACATTGCTGTGTTCCGGTTTGAAGGGCACTGAAGCTAGCGAAATTACTGGGCTGTTGAGACTAACCATCGAAAGTCTCGAGGTAATGAGCGTCAAAGCAGCGATGCCCGGACTTTGTTCTGCAACTCAAAGTTTTGTGTATTGATACAATGACCATGGATATGCGTTATCTGTTACCATCAGGAGAGCGTATCATTACATTTACATGAAAAAATGCCAATAACACAAATGTTTAAATTATCAAAAATATGCATTTAAATTGAGGAAGTAAGTACATTATAGACAACTTATACTCGTACATTGTAACCAGTACATTGAATAAGTTGTCTATCACTATTGATTTGCGCCATGTAATTTTATTTAACAATAAAGAGAAATCTTTGTCGATGACATAATGGCTGCATTTTTATTCAGATACTCTTATGTGTGTACGAAAAAGTTACTACTTACGAGACGCTGCGATTTATATTTAAGAATAAAGCAGGTTTGGCGAAAAACTATTACTTTGTGCCTAGTAGTCTGTCATCAATAAAGTAAAAACATAGATATTCACCAATACTTTTCACTCGGAAAAACAGAAAATTAAAGGCTGAAACCACAAGGCGCAGGTACTATTTTTAATAATAAATAATAATAATAAATATTGCATAACATTACACACAGCGCTGACCCCAAACTAAGCAAAGCTTGTACTATGGAAATCGGATAACTGATAGAGTACTTAAATATTTTTGTTTTTGTAAATACATACTTCTAATAAATACAGTATACCCAGACACAGAACAAACATTTAATTTATACCACAAAATGTTTATCCTGGGTGGAAATCGAACCCACGCCCTTCAGCTCTTCGAGCAGACATGCTTGGCGTGGGTTCAAACCCCAACAATGAGCTTGAGCTGCCGGTGAAGGAAAACATCGTGAGGAAACCATAGCATGGTGGTAGGGTACTTTCTAGTACCAAGTTGAATCTACCGCCAAGCATCTAACGGTGTGTTCCGGCAGCCTCACTTGAGAGCCAGTTCCATTTCAGGCTAGGTGTGCTTTACACCTGGCCTGTCAAACATAAAAAAAAAAAAATGCTACCAATGAACCAACAGGGCTATCAGGGATGTTTTATGAGCTATATCTATTATTAGTTTTGTTTAATAAGTATAACGACTTCCTTTCATGGTAAACAAACATATTTCTCACATGATTTGGTGTAACATCCATATGTCCGGACATTACAGAGTTATTATGGAATTCTCACGCATTGTCAATTCACATGCTGCTTGCTCATTGGGTTGGAATTGTATGATGGTAGATGTAATTCATTATGTACAGATTATGTAGTTTTTATTATGCGATGACTGTGCTGTCAAGACTTTTATTGCAATGATAGTAAAACAGCTTAGGCTTAATAGCTTCACGAGGTACTTACCTGAATTGGAGGCTCTAAGAATTTGCAAAAATTACGTAGAATGTAGACGAGAGGAAAATTTACGTTGACGTGAAATAATATATGATGTTTTTTGGGTGGCAAGTAAGATGTTTGACCACAGCTTACCTGATATTAAGTGAAGGTGAGGTTAAAGACGGTAAAGCACACCTAGCCTTGAATGGAACTAGCTCTCATGTGAAGCTGCCGGAACACACCGTTAGATGCTTGGCGGCACATTTTCAACTTGAGGGTGGTAGCTAGCCAGCCGAGTACTAGAAAGTACCCTATGGTTTCCTCATAGCATGGTCCTTGCACTTGAGCATAAAGGCTTGTGATTTATTCACAACTCGCACGACGTTATGCGATGATGGGGTTTACGATGGAACTCGCTTGCCTAGAAGAAATCGATTCATTCGCGTTTTGAAAGCACCCAGATTGTACTATTGAAGAAAACTTACTCGGCTAAAAAATTTCACTGTTTAGCGATTCGTATGATCAAAGTAGAATCAAATCGTTTTGTTACTCTATCTATCTAATAAAAAGACGAAATCAGAGCTAATTTGTAATGGAGATCGGCGCATATACCTACTTATACAAAATGTCTAATAATCACTAGAATGAGGTTAAAGCCAAACTAATGATGTCTTCGTTATTTATTAGCTTTTTTAATTAGCAGTTTCAAAAAGCCTGATAAAGTCGCTGTATTAAAATAGAGGTGACATGTTTGATTTATATAATGTAAATCTATTATGCTTGGCCTGGGGCTATGCCACTATGCGAATAGTTGCTTCAAACAGATCCGTCTACGGCCTCTACAACACATTTTACAACTAATCATAATTTATTTGTAGGTATCTCATTTTATGACAAATGGTTAAGGATGTTTTTAGCAATGGTAACAGCAAACTGCAAATCACGTTCCATTTACAGACTAGAATTATTCAATTACCACCACTGCGCACCCTAAGAATGAAAGTGACCTAACTCAAAATTCATGTAATTTCTGATTTTGCTATAAACTGACTTTAAAAAGCCTACTCTAAACCCCTGTGAAAAAAGAGACCAAACTATGAGCAGAATAGCCAGAGATATCGGTCACTTTAATTTTTGTCGATATTCACCTATGCATGTTGTGTGAAAGAGACCCACCAGTATTGCGTCAGAAGTGCTCACGAGGAAACATGTACAACATCGACGGATCTCGAATTATGCTAGTTTATTGCAAATACTGTGAAGGTAAGTACATACCATTTTTTGAATGAGTCAACAACGTACGTTTTATTTTGCGTCTTAAATAGACTTAACTTATAAAAATAACATATAATTATGGAATACATTTGCAATAAAGTTACTTAATTTGAAACTAATATATTAATAGTCAAAATATATGTTTAAAATACATTCAAGTTTAATATGATATTGCCAATCTGTGCATAAAAGATCAATACACGAATCTGCAAAAAAACAATCATTTCCGATGAAACACGGGAATGAATACACAAAATTGAATAAATCTGAATGTATCTTACATTCAGATTTATTCAATTTGATACGTTTTTGAAAACTTTTTTGCTCATTTCCCACAAATTGCTTTTTTTGACTTAGGTCACCTTCGTTCTAAGGGTGCGACTGGATAAAATATTAAATAGATTTTTAAATAGGTAATACAATCATCAATGAAACCGGTCCAGTGGTCTCTCATGAACTCTAATTTATTCTATAGAACTTAATAAAAACAATCATAAAAATCTGCATCGTTAAGCACCTATAGGTACCTATCTGCTTATACCATATACTTTTAATTTGCATAAATTGTTTAACAGCAGTTGCCTATTTATCAACATACTTATGTTTGACATAAATGAAATGCTACGTCTATTACAGATAACTAGCGGCCACTGTCGAGATTGATTTAATCGCGCCCATAGTTTTAATACAAATTGTCTCAGCCAACACTTCCCGTGACAGTTGAATATAAATTAATGATGTATCGAAACAGTAGGCGCGGCAATGGCCTCTGCTCGAAGAAGCTTGTTTACTTTGTGGTTTTTTTCTTTGTTTTTGACATCGTACCTACTTGCATTTTGCCTGTGACTTGTTGTAAAATAAAATTTAAATAAGTCTAATTAACAGTTAAAAGTAGGTCAGAATCAAGTCTAGCCATCCAAGTAAAATAGTTGCAACTTTCTAGAAGCTTCTATGGAGTTTTGGAAGCAACACGAAATGTTTCGTTATATTATAGTAGTTTCCTACACATGTGCACTTTACGAATCAAACCCTATTATGTCCGTATATAAACAATCAAATTTTACTTGCTGGTAGATTTTCTTAGCAGGAGGTCGTATTGGTAAGTACCACCGCAGTACCAAATATTCTGCCGGCAAGTGTTACAACATTGCTGTGTTCCGGTTTGAAGGGTTACTACAGCTAGCTAAATTACAGGGCTGTTGAGACTAACCATCTAATGTCTCAAAGTATTTTTTTAATGCCAAATCGGCGATGGCCTGGACTTTGTTTTGAAATTTAAAGTTCGGTGAAGCAATCAATGGTCGTGTAACGTACATTATCCCTTACCATCAGGAAAGCGTATCGTTGGACTCATAAATTCTACGTTTCTTTTTAAATCAAAAAACATATAACTTGTATTTTATTTCGAGTGACACGTCATGATTTTTCCGCGTTCTCGACAAAATTCCTGATGAATATTTACTTTTTACTTAATTTTCTTGTTTTAAATAATAAACTTAACTGGATTTATAATTTACTAGCGGACGCCTTGCAGTTTCACCCGCGTAGTTCCCGTTCCCGCGAGAATACAGGGATAAAAAATAGCCTGTCACCCGGAGATAGTGTAGCTTCCTAACGGTGAAAGAATTTTTGAAATCGCTTCAGTAGCTTCGGAGCCTATTCAATACAAACAAACAATCAAATCTTTCCTCTTTATGATAGTATACATTCTCTACAATTACTTTGACTTCAAATCGAATATTTAGAATGTCTCAAACATAAGTAGTTGGTGAATCGTCCAACAATATGTTTAAGTACCTACGCTTTGTAAATACAACAAATTACTCTAGCTAGTCAGTTGCACAAGTAGGTAATTTGAAATAAGTTTAATACTTCAAGGAAATAACTTTCGTTTAAATTTTATTTTATGTTATGTTATTATTATTGTTATTAATAAGGTAATAAGTCATAGTAATTTAAGTTTCAGGTATCGATAATAATCTAGTACCTAGACTTAAATTTAAAAAAAATGTTGATACTTTGACGACCCCTTGATATGTCGTTAACCTAAAAATATGTTATTTATTAAAAAACATATTCACATTAAATATGTATTTTGCAATTTCAAACACCAATTAAAATATACCGCACATATACTGTAATGGCGTATAAATGACGTCATGTCGTGATAATATAATCAATCATATCTATAATGCAGTTAAGCGAAAATTAAGAAAAAAGCAGTGGCGTTTCACATGGTGTGACGTCATACTCTTTGTTTTGTATTCACGGTTACGTAGCTGAATAACTAATTTCGCCTAATTTATTATTTAAAAATAGTTATAATCTATATATTTTAAACTAAAGAATTTTTCGTTACAAGAAATTCTAATCATCATCTAGTTTTATTCCTAGTAGGTCCTATCACATTAAAACGTAGTAACATGTATATCTTGTTGTCATAACGCTTAAAGCTTTATATTTATATTCTAACATGTCAGGTAATAAGTAACCTTTATCCTAAAGAATATATTTAAAACCTACATTTAATTTTAAATACGTTATTTGGAGTTTATAGTCGTCGCGAAATTAATGGCGGTAGGTCTTTTTTGATATATTGTTTGTACCTAGGTATATAATTCTAATGTTTGACGACATTTTTTGTTTGTCATACAAATGTTAGTTAGCTACTCAATGGTTAACGCGGTCGGTTCGCATGCCAAAGGGCGTGGGTTCAAACCCCAACAATGAGCTTGAGCTGCCGGTGACGGTAAACATCGTGAGGAAACCATAGCATGGTGGTAGGGTACTATCTAGTACTCGGCTGGCTAGCTACCACCCTCAAGTTGAAAATCTGCCGCCAAGCATCTAACGGTGTGTTCCGGCAGCCTCACTTGAGAGCCAGTTCTATTCTAGGCTAAGTATGCTTTTCCAACTTCGACCACACCGTAAGTCGACACAACAACATTAGATGAGCTGTCAAAAACCTAGCCTGTCAACGATAAAAAAATGCTGTAACGAGTCAGTAAAACCCGTAAAAGAAATTAACGCGTAAGAGGAAAATTAGAGACGGCATTACTGAATTAAATCTGGATTAATGAATTATTACTGGTATTGAAAAGATTCTATTCGAGATGGCGGTACAATATAACATACATTTATTTCGTGAATAATTTTGAAATAATTATGACTCAATTAAAAGAAACATTTAGTCAAATTAATATTTCTGCAAAAGCATCATGACTGGCGAAGTCATCTTGCCGAACAATTATACTGTTTGGTAAGCCGTTTTACACTCACTTCTTTGTTTTGAAATATCCTTCTAGGTACATAGAATTCGTAATCGGTTCATATCACCAGAGCATATTTCTTCGTGATGCGGTGGGTGCCAGGATTGGTATAGAGCTACACGCAGCGTGTGGGCGGCAATGACCATTAGCGGTGATATCCGCTGGAGCCAACCGCCCGCCCATTGTTCGTTTATTTACGGTACTATGAGTATGACAGTTAGATTTTTTTATAACCTTTACATGTTGAAAAAAATATACAAATATGTAAACTTTATTGTATAGTATGGATGTGGATACGACACATACATAATTATGTTTTAGTTTTTCTTTTAGTATATACATTTTATTACTACCAGACTGTAGAAAATAGATTGCTTTCTCTAGAATCCAGCTAGAGAAAGCTCTTGATTTAGATACTAAAAATATTTTAAAATTTCAAATGTCTTCTAATTAATAGGTTGTCTTATTTAAAATAAAAAACTAATCTAGAGCGAGTCACGCTCGCAATCAGTCGTACGACCACACAGTTTAAATGTACCTTAAAGTGTGTCTCCTTTGTTTTTTTCGAAATATTTTAGTATGATAAGATCTAATCACGTTTATTGGTTATACTTTATAATTTGCACTACATTCATAGTGTATGTATTAAAAACGCCAATATCACGTTTGTTGTGATCAAGATACCAAAAAAATATATTCAAAAATAGGATACTCAAGCTTAATTAATTAAAATAACTAGTCAATTATTTGCGTTCAATATACCTACATAAATATTAGACGGACAGAGGATAGATCCCATTCTATGGGCACGGAACAATGAAAAGAACGCCAGTTACAAAAGCCAGATAGAAAGGTACGTAGTATACTCAGAATAGGTAGCGACAAGCCCATATAAGATTGTAATTGCACGTCATCAAGTAAGCTGTACCTATATACAAACCTATAAGTACATTGTAGAAGCGATGATCTAAAAGCTTGCGGTCGAGCAGTCGGATCACCTCTCAAGGAGGACCGGCCCATTCCGAAGCCGGAACACACCGCGCATGGAAACTCCGCACCAGAACTGTTCTTTTACATTTAATTTTAATCGAGAGTATACCGGTCTCGATGAATGCACTTAAAAGAAAAAAAAGCAATGCAGACATTTTTATTTGTCGCACCTATTTTCAGATGTTTTATATCCAAATTGTTTTTTGGTTGGACAGGACAAGTTTGTTATAGATTAAGTTTAATGTGTGTTATAAAAATCGAACAATGGCAATAAAATCATATTGGTATTGTAGGTATTTAGGGTTTGCTATAGATTTCTAATCAGATGAAAAATTGTTTGCATTATTTCATCTCCACTTTCCCAAAATTATTTTGTAATTTTTTGTAATAATATTAAAAATAATAATTTTAACTAATCAATTATACCTGGTACAGTAACTTAGAAAATAAAATTTAAAGTTTCATCGTCACCGCAAACTGTTTGTAAAAAAATACCGAATATAGAATGATATGAATTGTTATCAATTTAACTGTATAGGTAGGTATCTACTGTGTGCGTGTCTGCTTGGTACCCGATGCGGTAGGATTACCGATATCTCGCTCTCAATCTATTAAAATGTGCTCGAGTTCTTACTAAAGATAATTCAATTATTATATTCTCTTAGTATAAAGTCTTTATAAGATTATTATACAAAAATAGTTCTCACAGAGAAGCCTTGTGTTATAGACAGCAATTTTAATTACAGATAGACACCAAATTGTAGAGCTGTTATGCAAATTCTACTTGATTTATTCCAGTCAATCTGTACACATAAACTAATCATATTCAGTTTTTCCGCCGTCTATTATGCATAGACTGACGAAAACACATTTATTTGAATGCACGTGCTAAAATCGTGATATAAGTTTTAGCGAGGTCTCGGTGGGTTAAGAAATCACTGGTTTGAGTGATAATGACAACAAAGCGTAGGTATTTTTGTCTATTATTACGGCGAGTACAGTTCGCTTTCACTATTGTCCATCAAGTGACGATGTGACAGCATAATTAAGCGCGTCGGACATAATCACGCATAGGTCTCGTGCACTCCGACCGCCTTAGGCTTGACGCTGGACAAAAAGAGCGGTCGTGACCCCGCGTACTGCCGGATGTATCGAAAGTACAAGTTACATGCGATCCAATGCTGACTAGGCGACGGCGTCTGCAACACACCGCCGTCGCGGGTGCCGTAACTCATCCACACAAAACAATCGACGCGTTCCTACTAAGCTACTTTATATCCTTATGAACGTTGAACCACCTGTCGCAGGAACGTATTATATTCGCATTTATGTACTTACCCACACAGTGACACAGACTCGGAAGTAATTACCTAAAGAATAACCTGCATTTCCTACTGACCGCGGGAAGGTAGAGGTTGACGGTTAAAATTGAAGCTTTCAAGAATAACAGGCAGGTCGAGGATACGCGGAGTCGTGTGAAATTGTGAAAGACTTCCTTATTTCATTTCATCGTTACTGCACTTAATTAATTTTCCATCACACGGACTGCGCACTTGCTTGAATGGATTAAATATGAAGCTGTGATTTAAATATTGATGGACATGACTCGAGCGCTCTCTTCGTGGATCTCAAGTTTCGCGACATTTTTTTATTTATTTTTTATGTAAAAGTAATGAGATGATCGAGGCGCTCTCCTGATGTTAAGAAATAACACCTGTCCATGACCATTGCAGCGATAAACAGAACTTTGAGTAGCAAAACAACATCCAGGGCATCGCTGCTTTGGCACTCATTACTTTGAGACTTTCAATGGTTAGTCTCAACCGCCCAGTAATTTCGCTAACTGCAGTATCCTTCAAACCGAAACACAGTAATGTTTGCACACTTCTGCTTGGCGGCAGAATAACTGGTACTGCGGTGGTACCTACCTAGACGACCTCCTGCTAAGGAAATCTACCACCAAGTAACATGACAGTTTAACAATTATTTAGTCAAAATAGTTTTGACTAAAGTCATTTACAACAATCACGCAGATTGGTTGGCCGTACCTATTGCACACATTTAATTGTTCTGAAGTTTTCTTCTAGGCACATTGAATTCGTTGGTAAGTAAGTAGAAGCTAACATTAAATAGCAAATTGAATAAATGTAAGCACAAATCGACGAGTGTTCTGTTACGTTTGTGTGCGGTATTGGATGTGCATCGTATTGCGGCGCGGCGCGGGCGCAGTGGGCGAGGTTAAGCGATTGCTTAGATCCGCGTTCACCTCTCATTGTGTAACCGCGGCGCGGGAGGGGCGCCGTGGGAACCGCCGAAAGCTCGCAGCGCTATGTGCAGCTTCCGCCGCCACCGCCGACTCCACCGATGCTAACGATCCTTCCGCACCATCACGGCGGCACAATCATCGCCAAATTGATTCGATCGTAACTAACAGGAAATTATCGCGTCAACGGTGAAACATCGACACCCGTGTTTTACACACCGAAACGTCGTAATTGACACCAAACTTTCTACTGGCAGGCATTAAAAACCGTGACTTTTATGAGTCGAGAGATTAGCTCCGCTGTTGTAACTCGCAAAAGCTCACAAAGAGCTTTATGTGACGTGTGTTAGCGCTATCGGAGTCTATTGTTTTGTAATTGTTCTTAAACAGCGCAGGGCTGGAATAATTCATGATTGTAGTCGTTCGGAACGGCTTCAGCGTTGTTCTAGTGAGGACAGCTGAATAGGGCCACAGCGGGTGAGCGGGGTGAGCCGCAGGGCGCGGGGGGCGGAGGGCGGAGCACCTGAGCGCGCCCTGACCTACGACCTGCGGTGAAAGGCGCCCGCGCCGCCACGCCGACGACATGGTATCGCGCCGATCCGCATGCACTCGATGACCGTATTTCGAGCTTAAAACAATGATTGCTTCACTTATTATATTTTGAATCAACCACAATAGAAGTAGAATAACAGTATTGTCAGGTAGGTAGATAGAGTACAAGCTGTAGATAGAGTAGAAGTGTCTTGAGTATCGTGTCTTTATTAAAAATAAATAGATAGATAGAAACTCTTAAAAAAAAGGAAATGGGGAAATATCTAGAAAAAGAATCTCATAAAAAAAATCTTCATTTAACTGCTATCTCGCCTAAATTAAACAAAGTTGTGGTTAACGAGAGAGCTACGTTTCTCTGGAAGAAACTGAGGTGTTAAGGGTGAATTCCTTGTAGGGAAACGGGCACCGTCTTCAACAACATCATCACTTAATAACAACAACAACAACAACACCATTATTGGTCAGGGTGGTGGATCTCCGTAACAGGAGGTCATCTAGGTAGGTACCACCGCAGTACTAGATATTCTGCCGCCAAGCAGTAGTATTTAAACATTATTGTGTTCCGGTTTAAAATATAGTTACTGCAGCTGGCAAAATTACTGGATTGTTGAGACTAACCATCGAATGTCTCAAAGTAATTAGCGTCAAAACAGCCCTAAACTTTGTTCTGTTACTTAAATTTCTGTGTATCGCTGTAATGACACGCGTTTTCTCTTACTGTCAAAAGAGCGTTTCAATCGACTTGTGAATTTTACATAAAAAAATCCGTAAGCAAAAAAGCTTATACACAGTAAAATCGAGCTCTAATTTTAGTTAACGTGCCCAAACCATTGGCCACGTTGTCCCACTAAATTGCACGATGTTTATTAATTTTCATGTTGAAAATCTGACCTCATTTAAGATTATGAAGTAGTTCTTTTATAAAATACGATGGTGCTACGAAATGGCCGATAATGATGAAACTTTCTCGAGCATTACATGACTGCAGAAAATTATGTTTCAGCTCTTACCCGCGTAATGAAGATTGATGGCAAGAAAAATGGACACCGATTAGCAGAGGTGTAACTTATGTCATTCGCGTGATATACTCTTACCTATTACATAATTCGTATATATTTAATTATATGTCAATAAAACATAACAATTACTTACTATTAAATAAATTTTAAAATTCAACTATTTATTTTTCATTAGTTTTCAAAACCTGAAGCGAAAATTTGTGTTTCCACTGGACTGCCAAATATTTGTGACATAATTGTGGTCTCGGGCCAATTTTATACATATGTAGTTAGGAATTATTTTTTTACTTTTGAACTACTCGCTTCAGTAATAGTTTTAATATCATCGTCATTGACATATTTTATTATTATGATTTTGATTGGTACTGTTATTTTTGGACATCTATAGAAATGTGACTTGGTTTTTGGCGGGAAGTCGCTGCATCATTTAATTTTTATAACGTGTTTTTTCCATAAAAATAGTTACGTGTGCGAGTGTAAGAGAGACGTATTTCGTGTTGCTTCCAAAACTCCATCGAAGTTTGTATTAAAGTCACCACTACTTCACTAGAGCATGACCAGACTCGACCGAAACTTACTTTGTGTAATTGTATGAAAATCTATTTTCATAAAATATTTCTTAATATAGAAACACTTGACACCTGCTAACGCACAAAGTGCCACACCAAAAACAAAAAAAAAAAGAAACATTACATGTCGCATTGTTACTTTGGTGTCACAGATAAAATATAGTATTGTGTTGCAGGTACTCACGATAAATAACAACTTTGCAGTAAAACAAATAACTATTATTGAATTGTTGTGCGATAAAACATAAGTATGTACAATTGTACATGTTGCTGAACGAAACAAAACAACATTACCATTGTACCTACCCTGTTCAGAAAACTACTACATAAATTAACTCTTAAAGTCAACCCATAGTCAATTAATTATTTGCAATACTTAGGTACCTATAGTTGGTAAAAAATGCCATGCCCTAAGGATACCTAATTATGCAATGATAACAGTTTGTTTACGCAAATTTTGAGTTATATATATTCTCAGAACCATATTGAAAAGTCTGAATAACTAAGGCATTAATCAATTAGATATTAATCGCATTTAATTAATGAAAGGCTTTTAATTGGTATTTGCCTTAAACGCTTATTAATTATCTTGTAAACGGCGAGATATACGCGAAACTTGCATGTCTCGACCTCTGACATAGATTTTCCGGGAAATATTAGCACTGTGAACATAAATAAAACCGATAGAGTAGTCATTGTTTACGTTATCTTCGCAAACATTTGTATAAGGTAGCTGCAGAACAAAGAAAGTTGTGCAAAACGGCCATGTCAATGATTTTGATTTGATTGATTTGTCTTTTTTTTACATTACCAATTATGTTGTTATTATATTTTGAGATATACTGCACAAGGTGCTTACACTGCTCTGCAGTTGAACTGAGTATTCGGATCGCGTCATCAAGTAGCAACAACACACACATTCATTCATTTTTTTTTTCATTTATATTTATAACACCAAGCAAGCTTTTTCATGTGAAAGTAATGAGTCGAACGAAACTCCCGATGGTACCTAACAGATAACGCCTGTCAATGACCATTGCAGCGGTACTTAAAACTTTGAGTAACTAAATATACAAATTTACAATTTAAAAAAAGCGATTTCATTTCCCATAGGCCAACTAAACGCACTGCTCTAATGCAACAGCGAGGTCTCGAAGTAAACAAAAATATCATCGATGTATACAATTTTTAGATTTTTGTTGATTTTTCAAAAACCGCTCGATCGATTACAATAAAATGTATGTGAGACCACTTCTGAAATATGATCTACCAAGTAAAAAAATAAACATCAAAATTGATTCATAGTTGGTGGAATTATCGCGTAACATACATACAAGAAAAACATACTCTCGAATTGAGAACCTCTCTTTTGAGTCGGTTAAAAACAAAATATGAGACTTAGTTTGATACATTCGATGGTTAGTGTTAACAGCCCTGTAATTTCACTACCTGCAGTACTTTTCCAGTCGGAACACGGTAATATTGGCACACTGCTACTTGGTAGCATATAATGCTACTGCGGTGTACCTACCTGGACGACCTGCTAAGGATATCCACCACCTAGTAAAATAATCATGGCAATGAATCCTGAAAGGGTAAAATAGGACATGTTTTGGTTATCCTAGCTGGCGTACCTTAAGATTCTGCTTTATCTTCATTGTAACAGCCTCTTAACAGCAACACAGTTTATCTATCAGTTACTGCGTAAACACAACTCGTTATTTCGAAAGCTTATTTTACACTACAAATGCCCGCAGGCTTTGTATACTGTGCTATACGCATTTGACTCTCGTCAATCTACCAAATAGTACTGGTAATTTAGATAACTGGCGGATAGGAATTCGGTATTTACCTCACTGATTGTGATTATTACAGTATTTATGTGTTTACAATATAAATACACAACGAATGCCTGCAGGTAAGTAACTGTTATGATTTAATGAGCAAATGCTTTTGTTGGTCTAAATAATGTGAACCTAGCTTAAACAATTACTAAAAAAGAGGAAGACCTTAAATAAGTAAGTATAACAATCAACAAAGTCAATTTTTTTTTCAGTACTGATAAGTCCGCGTTTTACCACTGACTCGCCTGATGGTAAGCGGTGATATGGTCGAAGATAAAGCAAGCAGACTTAGAAGACACCTATTATGACCTTGAAAAGATCTAGATTATATTTCTTAGGACATAGGGAGGAGCTTGTTCCATTCTTTAGCCATACGGATAAGAAACGGGTACGTACCAAACGTTTAGACTGTACTAAACGTTTCGTACGTACCCAAGGTTATTGTTGCGGTAAGCGGTTACTCCCTTTAATATATTGATGAAAAAATGCCACTAATATTATAAATATGAAAGTTTGAATGAATGGATGGATGGATGGATGGATGGATGGGTGGATGGACGGATGTTTGTTACTTTTTTACGCAAAAACTACTGAACGGATTTGTGTCAAATTTGGTATGGAGGTAACTGAGACCCTTTTTTTTTTTTTTTTTTTTTGCCCAGGGAAATCCTTAATGGATACCACCGGCTCCGGGGGAAACACGGTGGTTATGTGGGACTCTCCGCCAAAATGGCGGCCTACCCACTAAAAACCCTGGGGTGTTTCTGCCTGACACCTATGTGCCGGGGCTACGGGAACGCTTTCGCACTCATCCGCGGCCGAGGTAACTGAGACCCTAGCTTAACACATTTATCCCGAAAACATGTAACAGATAACACCGCGGGGCGCAGCTAGTAGTTATATATATATTCTATGTTAATTAGAGTAGGGTAAGTACAACCGTGTACCAACAAAACCTTATTAAAAAGATAGGCTAAAGGTTATTGTTCTTATTTATTATGAACACATTAGCAGAGCCCTGCGATTTCACTCGTTTTATATCTCCACTAATTATGAAGGGGAAAGATTCGATTTTTTGTTTGTTTATATTGAATAGGCTCCGAAACTACTGGACCGATCTGTATAATTCTTGCTTCATTAGTGCATACTAATGATGCAAGAATTACTACGTTATCACCGAGTGACACTTTATTTATATTGTTAATCGAGTTTTGTTTTCCCGTGCGAAGCCGAGGCGAGGTGCTAGTTAGCTATAAAAAGCAGCTTATGTTGTTATAATATATGCTGTCGAAATTTAATCCTTATCCGTGAAATCGTTACAGCGCAAAAAATTAACAAACATAAATATACACAATAAGGGCTTTAATATATAGTATTGTGATTTTAAATTGACACTTGACAATTTTGCATACGTATAGGAATCAGCTGTTTTAAGGAATAAATTCGTTGACACTTGACGAAATATAACAATAAAGAGTACAATGCCCCCGTACAGCTTAATCCACCGTAAGCTTATCATCCTATATATGAGTATTTGATTACTAGTTTCACTGAAACTGGATAGGTACCTACTTATATTTATTACACGACAATAATCTTTTGTTCGGTTATACTACAATGTTTATGCAATCTGATTTCTAAAGAAACATTCATCAAACGGCACCATAATAAAATCCGTCTATATTTTTATCGATGCCACCTGACTTTATAAAATATTGGAGCCAATAAATACAGAAGTTGTTGGTATGCACGCGCTATTAATCATTTGAAGCGCTATTGCATTCAAATATACCTTCTTGATAAGAGTAAGAACCAGTTATATATACTTAAATAAATACTGTATATAAACATCTGTACTTAAGTATAAAACAAATAAACCATCAAACGTCACTTTGGTACGGAAGGTATCCGTGGTTAGGTCGTATTAAAATACATAATTAAAAACATAGTTAATTTAGGCAGGTACCTACATATGCATATGTCTAAATTCAGTCATCCTCGTTTACTCCTAAAACCAATTTACATGTAAAACTTAGGTAATACATAAAATGATCGGACGGATTGCATTAAAAATCTATAAAAGTAATTCACACGCTCCTTTTAAATCGTAATTTATTAAAAGTTAGTTGAGTAAGCGAAAAATAAGATATTCAAAATTTCACAAGCGACACAGCTTCGAGTGATTGTTGTTTCAAAATTGTATCCTAACAACATCAGTAACTATGAAGATGTGAATTTGATTTCAAGAAACGTTCATTGTCGCCTAAACTATGGCGTCTTTGTTTCCAATTAAATTACAATAGAGAACGGCCCACGTTCCTTCCTCGACGCATGTAACTCCAGCCTCATAGGCATTGCAGCCATCAATTGTCTAAATAGTTCTCGACGAAAACAATGAGCGATAATCTTGCGAGAGGAGGAGAGAGTTTTTTCCGCAGTTTTAAAATAAATAATTGTGGACCGCTATAGAGGAAGGCCGCGCTGGTCACGACCGTATGTCGTCTATTTTATGGTCTTATTCTTCGGTAAATGGAATTGACAGCGTGGGTATTAATCTCGTTGAATATATTCCATAACTTTGGTCTGGGGGTTACGTGAATTATCAAGTTGAAATCTGAGTAAATATAATACAGTAGGAATGTAAAAACGAGGTTTTTCCGGTGCTCACAACCTAACCATCCACGGTTTAATGACGTTTACCTCTTTAATCACCTTCATGTAAAGGTGTTAAATTTGTTTTGCAACTGTTAAAACATTCTTTAAAAGGCGGCCTTTCAAAATTGCTTAGACTACCAACTCAGATGCAGTACTCAGTACGTGAGTAAGAGTAGAGGAGAACTATGTTAAATGCTAATTTTTGCCACCTTGGCACAATAAAGAGTCTCGCACCTAGTCCATTACCACGAACACGTCCGACAAAGAAGTGTCTCATGATTTCCAGGAAATAATCTTATTATACGACGCTTTAAAACGTCTTAAAAGCAAAAGGCTCGCATTTTAAAATTGTGATGCAATTATTTTAAACGCTGACATTGAAAAAGACAAGTTAAAATAATCCGAGAATTCCGAGTGCCCTTCACTTGGCTGCGCTGATGCATTGTGATGGCCGGTGTATTTAGACCGCATGATCTCGTGGCTGCTTATGTCGGCTTATATGGAACCACTTGGGCAATAGTCAAATTAGTACAGCTTTTGGTCTCGACGTCTGCGTGATTAATGCTCCTTTTCAATAAATAATTTATGTTTAATATATTTAATAAACAATAATAATATTAAATGGGAATATAGAATTTATCTACAATAATATGGGTATGACCGAACGACAACTTTAACCAATTAGTTAAAAAATAAGTTCATATAAATGAGTGGTACCTCTAGTGTTAGAGGATCATGGCTTGATAGTTGTTATCATAGAGTGTCTTGTTAGCTTATTTGACAGTAGCTATGCTTCCTGAGTTATAGAGCGTGAGTTCGTTTCCCACCCAAGACAAACATTTAAGTAACAAAGAGAGATGTTTGTTCTGAGTCCGATAATTCCATTTGTATTATAGTATGATAGCATATAAGTATTCTATCTCAGTTTTCTGGTTTCTATAGTACAAGTTTTGCTTAGTTTGGGGCTATAGGACGCCGTGTGAAATGTACTGCGGTTTTTTTTTATTTAAAGAAATATAGAAGAAAAAACCATGATCTACAATTTGACGTGACATTTGACCCACGATACCACTCAGAAGCAAATCCCAGTTACGGTCACCCATCGGATGACTGACTACATTGTCCGTCGCTTAAAATGCGAATAACTTAGTAGGTATCTAGTCATGCTAAGTGTACATGGATATGGTACGGCTTGCCTTAAATGGGTTTGCTTTTTTTATCAAACAATTAAGAAAAACAAATAAACGATTTCGAATAATTAATGGTTTCAACACACCTCACGTTTATGCCATTAAAATAATAATCAAATGCATGACAGTTTAATGCAGTCGCCGAACCCGTGTCAGTTAGTTGTATGTAAATAAACAGCTTTAGAAGATCGAAATGTAGACGGACTAGTTTGCATTATTGTTATCGACCTAGTTGACGTTCCATTAACAATTGGTTTCCAAACTCAATAGTGCAAGTTCAAAAATACACTAAGTACTTGGAAGGTAACTAATTGATTTTTTTTTTCATTAAAACGTGCAAATATTATACTACTAACAATATTGATAATATTGACATTTTTAATTGTTTGGCGTTAAATGAATAAATACGTACATGACAAATTGCCCAATATAGGCAGTTAAAATAGCGTGGTGGTAGGTTACTTTCTAGTACTCTAGCTTGTATATCCAAAACTTAACCTATACCTACAAGCCTAACCTATAGGTATAGGTATCCCAAGCTTAACCTATACTTACAAGCCTAACCTATAGGTATAGGTATCCCAAGTTTAACCTATACCTATTTAGGTATAGGTATGGGTATCCCAAGCTTACCCTATACCTATATAGGTATAGGTATAGGTATCCCAAGCTTAACCTATACCTATTTAGGTATAGGTATGGGTATCCCAAGCTTAACCTATACCTATATAGGTATAGGTATGAGTATCCTAAGCTTAACTTTTACCTGTATAGGTATAGGTTAAGTTTGGGATATAGGTACAACTAATATAATGTAATAAATATTTTAGAACTTTGAATTAGGTACTAAAAAAATATATTTATATAATTAAATTACCTAGTATACTTTGAGAAGCTCAGCATTGAATTTGCGCAAAAAACAATTAGTCAGTGAAAGTTTTGTTTGTCTGCTCTCAACTTACCTTGTCAAACAGGATGCAACTCCATCCAAAACGCACCAGACAGACAAAAAGCGATATTGAATTAGGATTAGCCAATAAAACCTTTCAATCTAGATGTTACTGCTTGACTGATCAGCCTAGATTGGTGCAGTTTAAATGCCAGATTCCCAGTGACTAAGTCTAATATAAATTAAGCAATCCAGTTGCAGCTTGTTAAAAATCCCGAAATCTTTTTTCGTTGTTTTTTTGCTACAGTACTTAAATGTGTCTCGTTTGCATAATTTTTTTATACTAGCTGCTGCCTAAAGTTTTTCTCGCGCATAGAATACATTTTTCTAAATCCTTCCATAAAGCTTTACATCTTCTTTTATGGTAATAATGTTTTTCTTCGCCGTTATCAGTCAGCGGCAATACGCACATAACTCTGAAAAGACTACTGCGTGCCGTGGGATTCGAACCTAGGACCTTTAGATTGCAAGCCAGGCGGTCTCTCAACTAGGCTGTTAAGATTAAATAAATATATTTTAACCTACAAAAAAAAACATTACTATTATTGAGTACTAAACGGTCATTTCATACTTTGTTTACTTTGTTCTTGAATATTTTTTTTATAGCTTGCATTACATTTTTTTGGATATAACTTGACACTTGACTTTGCTATATGTTTATAGTCTGGGTTAGGTGACTGTTGTATTTTTTTCGGTTACCATCACAGTGGTCAGTAAGCACAAGTGGTTGCACACTGTTACTCGTAAATTCCGTGTAAGGAAGAATAAGATCAAAGAGGTCATCGACATTCGGATTAGTGGGTGAGTTCGTGTAATAGATGAGAGGTGCGATTCCGAGCGATAAAGCATCGAAGCGGCGAGCATGGAGGCGTCGGGAGGTGAGAAGCGTGGCGGCGGGCCGTGAGATACCTGCTCCGATACCGGACAGCCGCGTTCGCTTCCATACCTCTTGGTTCTACTAAGCTGACGGTAAAAACTAAAAGTAATAATAATATTTGAAGAAAAATACCATTCACGATTGGATTGAATAAGTACTACGACTTTCGGTTACATCCGATGATCTTTCAAGGAGTCAAATCAAATAAAGATGCGCTCGCGGCCTCTTTTGTTTTGCACTGTAGTGTACATAGTAAAAGTTAATTTTAATAGTCCAGTTGTCTTTTTTACATATCATTAAAGAAATATGCATTAAAATCTTAAAACAACTGAAAATTCGTTACAGGGCTTATGTTAGCTAAGTAACTAGCAGCTAGCAGAAGGTATGCCCAAGATTGCTGTTTGAGTTGGATCCTGGCGCTAGGAGAATATTTTTGATTGTTTATTATAATTTAAAAAAAATAAAGATAGCTATTTTAATTTCTCGTCATCATTGCCGTACGAATTACATGATCTCCTCTTGCGGCATCCCGTTCAAAAACTAATAACGCTTTTAATTTGTAAATTTTACGGTTAATTTACGTCATTTTCAGTTCGCTTTTTATTCAGTACATTTTTTACTGAACCTCTGCCAATCAAACGTTAATTAAACTATCATATTAGTTTACTCTACGATTTTTTTTCTGCAGTGTTATAAATTGAGTTCTTAATACTTAAATTTAACACATTTTAACTTTTCTTATTTATGTAAAGGACCGTTAAAATGTAGCAATATCTAGGTGCACAAAAATGTTGAGTGTTAAACCAGTGTTTACTTTGTTTGGCAGTAATAGCTGTGGAAGTTTAAATAAAAAGTAACGAAATAAGGTTTCCAATTATCACCGACATAATAACAATGTTTTCGCTTCAAGATTTAAGTCGCACTTTATGTCGATTTTCGTATCGACACCTTCTGGTAATTAAAGCTTGTCACGCGACCTGAAGTACTGCACGTACTCGTAGCAGAACATGAAGTGTAATCGATTTACAACGAGTGGTAGTTTAGAGTACGAGTGGGCACAAGAAGCGATGTCGTCGTTTCACGCGCCTTCGGCGAAACATCAACCTTCGCGTTGACGTTCCATTTCGCTTGGGTTATTCTCTCGGATTTTTATCATATTGGATGTACTGGCATTCATTTTGGATGACGTAAAATAATTACTGGCTATATCTTGGCTGTCCGTGCCAAGGCTGTGCAAACACAGCTGCAGTCTGTCTGAACTTACAGGAATAACATAAGAGGTCATGGTGCGATGAAACATAAGAGTCCCATTGTGTCGATGATATTTACACGATAATATGATAATATTCTGTCTCAAGGCAGTATTATGCTCAAATTAAAATTGTATTTAAGAACAATAATATTAATTTATTGATATATTTAGGTAATACTTTAATTTTATGTTTATCATACGGTTCAAACAAAACATAAAGAGATTTCTTATAGAAATTTATTTATGCATACACCATAATTCAAGACACGTTATTTCAAGTAAAATTAAGAGTATAATCTACTCTCATACATCAAAATGAGATCGCACCGTTGCGTATAATCAAGGTATTTTTGAAGAAACCGCCCGAATGTGTTGCTGCTTATCGGTCACATAAAAACAATCAATCAATCCTTAAATCTTTGGGTAGCTGATAGTGGTGTACTACTTTTGGAAAACTTTTGCGCAACACGATCGAATAATTGCAGGCTTCGACTCGAGTAATGATACGCTTAGCGCGCGGCGGTGAGAGAAAACGTACGAGAACTTTGAGAAGCTCCAAAAATTAAATTTACAAAATGATTTTCAAGTGTGATGTGGAGTAAAAATCACGCACGCCGATTACAAGAGGCGGACCACTGTCATTACGCTGTCAAGTGTTCGTAACGAGCTGTAACTCGATCCAATTTAAAGAAAAGTTTCTAATATATTTAATTTTTTAAGGAAGCGCGACACGAGGCTTGTTAATAAAATTTCACTTTTTTAAACATTATTTATTTAACGTTAATAATTACAATTATTACTAATATAATTATGACTGTGTGTCGACTTTTCCATATGAAACTACTGGCTCTCGATATACATATTTTCTTATATGTACTAACTATAACAAAAGGTAGACCACTAAAAAAAAATGACCACTCATTTTTTTGTTTCATTTCTGATAGACCTCGAATTACATCACATCAAAATGAAATAAAAGTAGCTTTAAAAATACGAGACGTCACGAAAAGTAGTTATTATTTATAATATTTTTTTTTTGGAAATAAAAATATTTTACGTGTTTTAGCTATTTTTATAGAACGGCAGTACTCGTTGTGCCAATTATCTTTGAACACCTGGTTTTCTACGTCCATAAAACAAGCCAAAAGATTTCAACGAGCGCTTTTTAGCCAAACTACACTGGTTTGTTGAAAGCGATTTACTAGCTCGATTTTTAACTATATCTATTTACTAAAATAATACTGGAAATCTTACAGAATGATTTGGCTTGTCCAATTAGAAACCAATTGATATCAGTGTAGTAATTAGATTTATTATTTTGTTCTTATATCTAAAATAAATAACCTTATTATATTGGTACTTAAAAACGTTTAAGAAATTATTAAATATATCGTAACTAATTATTTAATTATGCAGAATTGTACTCTATATAAATAAAAATCCCCATGTATTGCAACATATTTGTAAATTCATAATTTGTCTTCAGAAATTTAAGTGGTAAAACAGTTTACATAAATGTTTTTTGAGTCAAAGTTCAATTTGCGATCTTGTCATGTCATGCGTCGTTCTTGATTTTTTATTGTAATTCGTTCACAACAATCTGTTGATATTAACTCTGTAAATGTCATTTATGTTGTTTACGCCAAATTATATATCAGTCAAGTAATTACGAACAACACCTTGAAACGAGAGAGGTCAGAAAGAAATTCACTTAAAACTGTAACACGCCCTTCACGAGAACCTCGCCGCTGAATATATGAAGTCGGGTCATTTTCGAAAAACCAGTGTCGGAAAGTGAAACTACCCGCGCATTTATTACCGGGTAAAATATGTAGATTGCCAGCGAGATAATAATGATATGTGCTCGTGGTAATGAAATTTCCCGCCGTCAAATGGTGCCAAAGTAATTTGCGTGGCTGGTCTCTGGCAACGAGCAACTGGCCGCAAGGGCCGCTTTCGAGCTTGCGCAAGGCGTTAATGAAACTCACACAACTCTTTGTTGGGAGTAACACACGCCGAGGGTAGTTGGTTTTTGTCATTTAGTATCCCTTCAGGAGGCTAAGTAAAGTAATTATAATTTTAATACTTTAAAATCTTATCAGAAAATCTTTAAATATCGTAGGACATTACAGCACCATCTGATCCCAAACTAAGCAAAGCTTGCACTATGGAAGTCAGATAACTGATAGAATACTTTAATACTTTAAATTTTTTGTAAATACATACTTATAATACCTACAGTAGGTACAACCATACACAGAACAAACATTTTTTATACCGCAAAATGTTTCTCCTGGGTGGGAATCGAACCCACGCCCTTCAGCTCTTGGAGCAGACATTCTACCAATGAACCAACAGGGCTGTATCAAACTAAATCAAACTTCAATTGAGTAAACAGCTCATTTCCTCGTAGAGTATGTCAGTGTTGAATGACTGCTAACAAGGTTCTCACATCAGTAGCCGCACGAATTGAAATTCATTTGTTACTTCAAATAATCCTCATTCGACATCACAGCCGCTCAATCCTTCATTTTAAGCTCCAACGACCTGTAAAAACAAAAATGTAACTGTTACCACACGAACGCAGATTGGCCGTTTAACACGCCACGATTGCATTGTTTTAAACGTGCCTTACAGTAATATTATTTTTCTTGATTAGTACTCTTAATGCGGTGGAAGTCATTAACCCTGATCGTGTACACAGACTCCTCGATAATTACGCCTCTGCTTCAAACAGTATAGCGTCGTAATACCAGTTTCCAAATAAATAAATATCATAGGACATTACACACAGCACCATCTGTCCCTAAACTAAGCAAAGCTTGTGCTATGGAAGTCAGGTAACTGATATAATACTTAAATAGTTTTTTTGTAAATACATACTTATAATACATACAGTACACCCAGACATAGAACAAACATTTGTGTATATATCACAAAATGCTTGTCCTGTGTGGGAATCGAACCCACGCTCTTCAGCTCTTGGAGTAGACATGCTACCAATGAACCAACAGGGCTGTCAAATAAAGATGCTCATGTTTAATTAAGTGACTCCAACAGCTCAATTCTGTCGGTAATTAAAGAAATTGGTGCAGTTTTCATGGACGAAGTAAATTATTGTTAAGGACCATAACATTACAGTTTCATGGAACAGGCCCATGGCCACCCTGCGAGCACCGCGCTGGCGATCCGGACATATTTGTTAAATCATGAGAACCCTGTAATTTTGATCGATATCTTTACTGAGAGTTCAAATTTATTGATCATTTCTTTGCAAACGTAAGTTTCTGTGAATACAATACGGTGGCCTCAGTAGTGTAGCAAGTCGACCTTTTTACCGCACGCTCATTACTGTGATGGTTTCTTTTTTCAATTGCTACTTATATCTGATCGCCCTACTTCACTTTGTTTGTGAAAATTTAATTTATTCCAATGTGTAATATCTAAACTGATCGTTAAATTAGTCAATGGGCACGTGTTGATGAAAAAAAAATGGATTGTAAATAAAAAGAAATAACACAAATGTGTTGTTATGTATCTATAAACTTACTTAAAATACTTTAGTTATAATATTATACTTAAAGCTTTATAGACGTTTCGAGCACGTTTACGTCAAATATTTTGGCAGGTTTCTAATATAGGTACATTATTTTAGTGTCGTTTCAATTCATCAATTACAATGTTTTTTTTTAATTGAAAAGTTAAAGAAATGGAAAGAAAACCAAATTAAAATTTGTAACATACGTTACTTTAAATGTTATATCTATAATAATAATTTTGTCACCATAGAAATATACGTAAATTATTTTAGTTACATAAAATAATTTTCATCATTAATTGGTATAAGTACGTCTGGGTCATTTCGTTAACTGCATAAAATAGATTTGTAATAAAAATTAGAAATTTATCTCTTTTTATGTTATTTTTAATTTAAAATCAACTGTATAGTTCCCATGACAGTAACAAGTACGGAAAATCACGCATGGAAAGTCAGTAATCTCGCACAGCGGGCTTGACCCATCGAAACATACGGCCATGCACAAACTTGCTGATCACACGTATAACAGCGAGATGTGGACGGGGCATAGAAATAAAATAATAATAACTTCGTGTGTCCCGTAAGCCAAAATATATGCGTCTTTAAACCCAGAGTCAAAAAGGTTGCTTTTAGGTAAGCATAAAAGTAAAAATAAATAATCATTACACATAAGATGGCGCTGTGTGTAATGTCCTACGATATTTATTTTACACAGCGCCATCTAGGCCCGAACTAAGCAAAGCTTGTTTGAGACCACATAAGTGATAAAATACGTTTTTTTTCTGCACATACATACTTATGATAGGTACATACAGAACACTCAAATACAACAAAAAATTTGAGCCTTTTGGGGTTGAAACTTTGGGACCGTGGGGACCGGGACCAAAAAAAATTTTTAAAGAATTGTCATCTCGTTTGGTCGTCGCCACACGTGAACAAAACGCTGGCCTTTATTTTGCTCAGCGTTTGAGTATTGCCATACAACGCGGCAATGGGGCCAGCGTTTTGGGAACTATTCCCATTGATAGCGGTCTTTTAGAGTAGTAGTTATTTTGTTTTGTTTAATTGAAGATATTTATTATACTTTTTTTCATAATTTAGCTTGATAGTCGAATTAAACAAAAAATTAATTCGTCACATAAATGTATATCCTAAGTGGGTTTTAAACCTACGCCCTACAACCTATAAAGTAGAGTAAAACCAAACGTAATATAGACTAAGTTATTGTAATGTAAATTCGCATGCCAATTAGTGTAAGATGTGATGTAGGTACTAATATAATATATTTAAGATCGAAAATGTAACCATATCTTGAGCCAATAAAAACACTTGAACTTGAAAAAAACGAGCTGGCGGGGAAATAAATTCCTAATTAAGTACACATTTATATTTCACAAGATGCCAACCGAGTCAATAAAAAAAATGTTGTTTATATTTAGCGTCACTGCAACCAGCCAAAAGAAATTTCTTATCAAATAAGATTTTCAAATGATATTTTATGTATCGATCTGTCATTTGTAGAAGGACTGAAAAGTTTAGTAAATATGCTGAAACTTAAAAAAAAAAATTTTGTTCGTACCGATCTACAAACAAAAACCCTGACATGTTTTTTATCACCACACCATAAATAAGTGTACGTTGATTTGGTACTCGTTCTAGTCGTTTGTAAAGAGACACATACACACTTTGTTTGGATAGCTTAGTGGTTAGAGCGGTTGGTTAATAAGCCGAAGGTGTAGGTTTAAATCCCAACAATGAGCTTGTCCTGCCGGTGAAAGAAAACGTTGTGAGGAAATCGTAGCTTTATAGTAGGTACTCGGCAGGCTAGCTCCCTCTAAGTTGAAAATCTGCCTCCAAGCAGCTAACACGGTATTGCCAGTTCCACTCTAGATGTATTTACCATCTCCGACCACACTGTCACTTAACATCAGCTGAGCTGTGGTTAAACACATAGCCAAGCCATAAAGAACCATATCTACAGATTTCTATGATCCGAGGAAGGCAGCATGTCACAAGTTACGGTTCGCGTGTTCCTCTCGCGAAACATCATCGAAACTCTTATCTCAAACTTGTCCCGTCGATCATTTATTCATATAGTGTTTACTTTCACCATACGAGGAAGCATTGTCGTCAGAATTTGTGACGGCTATAACAATCAAAATAATTGCCACGGTCCTTTATGAGCAGTTAACAGACTGTAAAATCACAAATGACGCTCTTTTAAAAATATACACTGTTGTCTTTTACGCTGTAATTATGTACTGCTGAATCTATTGATTGTTAAATTTATAACGAGTTTTCTTTCACTTGATCGACGGGAAGTAATAAAGCGTAACAGTATTGTTTTAAATAAGTATCATAAACGGTTTTCATATTTGTATAGTATAGCTGTGTAGGCGCGCCGACACGATACAAATAAAGAAACTAAAAGTGATTTCGTGCGAGGTCGCCTTTGTGCTAAAGCTGCATATATTTACGCCGGCAAGCCTGGCCATATCGATGCTGCATGTGGGAATTAATACCTCCTCTAGTGAGATAACAGCACAGATTAAGATAAACTAGTTCATTTTGTTAATTTATCTATATATTATTATCAAATACTTACTGTAACATAGCTCGCGTTTAACTTATGGTTTCAACGGTAAATTTTATAAACTGTATGTGTAAACATGAACTTAATTATTGAAGCAAAAGAACATGTTTTTAAAACTTACTAATACATCAAGTCAAAGAAATTGCAGCGGTCATCGTAAGCGTAGAAATTGATTATTGAAAATAAAATGCAAAATCGTGGTCTAGTTACAGTACAGCAATTATTCTTAGCTAGAGAAAATACAATGACCGTTTTATATTAAACGCAGATTTAAATCAGTAAATACTTTCAATGTTCTGTTCTAAGTAGTCTCATAAATAATGCTTATAAATATGTATAAGTGACTGGCATTGATGCGATTACAGAAAAGTAATTCTTAATATGAGCCTAAAATATAATTCTGCAATTTCGTGTTCATGTTATTTCCAATAACATTGATCAGATGTTCAATTTTAATATATCTTTACTATTTAAATTCAGAAGTCATGAACCAGACGTTGAACAAGATTTAAAAAAGTTCATGTTCCGCATGCAATGATTATAGTTCTTTTGATAAACGCGCTCTGAGTGGGTATTATTTTTTCGGTGCAATTGAATGGAAGAAAAATGTCAGTTGAATTATGAAAGCGATCGATAATGAAAATGTTGGTGCATACAGGCCAGTAGAAAGTGTCTCGACCCGAGCTTTCATTAATTTGGCAACTGGGCCGGGTCAGCCAAGCCTCGGATCACATAAATATGTCTGCACTTCGCCCCCGGCACTACTTTATTTGTTAAAATATTGCCAATTATAATCAAAGTACGTACACTTGCTACCGATGTCCGTTCGATTTCTTAATCTTTCACGTCAGATTTCCTGGTTTCCGTATATCTGAGGACGTAATTGCAAAAACCTTGAGTTTGTTTTGGTATCGTATGATTCTTTGTTTTTTTATTTACTCGTTCTAGGAAAGTAGGTACTTGCCTACGTAAATTCGCGTTGATAATGTAAGTACATGACAACATATTTTTCACGAAAACAAATCTTTATTTGCTTTCATTGATTTGAATTGATTGTGCTTGAAATTCCCATAGGATGACCTGAAACTAGATTGAATGACTATGCAAGTAAGACAGTTTACAGTAGCTGGAACGGTGTGCTTTAGGAAATACCTAAGCCCAGTAATGGGTTATAATAACAAGTAGACCGATTTTAAAGGATGTCCTTGTCTAATAAACTGCTACTAAAAAGACAACAATATTTTTAGTAGGTATGTTTAAAAGCTTTAGAAGTATTTTTTTAATAATGAGACGGACGAGAAGTTCTCATAATGGTAAGAGATAACGCCTGCCTATGTCCATTGCGTTGTTACTCAAAACTTTAACAGGATTGGTCTAATTATAATTGTTGATGGCTTTTAGATTCCGCCTGTTATTTACATGTACATAATTCAACATTGTTAGTTAGTATAATAATAATAATATCACTCACTTTATTAATGCTACTGTTTTCTTTGTTCATGTTGTATACACATTTGTTTAGGAATATAATTTAGTACAAAACCTTACTGTAATTTACATAATACTGATGTGGCAATTATATTCTGTTATGTGTATCGAAATAAATAAATAAATAAATATTGGTGATGTAGTTCTAAATTATTTGTTACTAAACATTATTTTGCTAGCTAAACACTACCATCGAGAACAAAGATTATATTTAAGATAAGGTGTTCAATATTATACAAAACTGATTGCAAAACATGGAGAGCGGAGCGCCGAAATATTCCCACGGTGCGCGCGCGCTGCCGCGGCTGTCGTCCATCAACATTATCTATAAAAAATATCACGTCATATTGTTTGCTATTATGCATTTTTACTTTCTTGTTATCGGGCACATATCTTCAGACGCTTAAATGTTCACAAGTGACTGATCTGTTAGCTCGTTTAGTAATAGCTCTGCTTTATTAGTTGTAGGGTGTGGGTTCGATTTGCTTAACCAACACTGTAAATGCGAATGCGAGTTTACTTGTTACGCTTTTTTTAATCCAACATGAAATTTTGCATGTATGTACGTTGTCAGGGATACAGAAAAGGATTTAGGGTAGCTATCACCTAGAAAAACGTACTGTTTTCCAGAGATAAAAAATCTACATCCACGGCAACGAAGTCGCAGGCAAAAGCTAGTATGTGATAAACACAGATGTCTGTTTTGTGTTTGAAAAGTATATTTGTATTTTATCAATTGATAAATAAATGAATCTTGAACCTGCTTTGGCAAACTTTGAAATAATCATAAATCAGACTTAGCTTAAATATTCATCACCATGGCCTGATTACAGTTTACATTTGAAATAATAAAATTTATTTCAACCTGTTGAGTGTTAATATTTTAGTAGGCATTTTATTTGGAGCTGTAAGTCTCCGTTTAATCTTTGGTCATCAATCAAGTAAGTTCCTTAAGAACACAGTCTTGTTATGTTCCTATTCTAATTTAAACAGGTTTTTTTATTGCACCTATATAGTAGCAATAGTTATCATAATTATCTAAACAGGTGATAACTTTGAACCGCGTAGCGAGTAAAGTTGCAATTTCCGTGGCCCGTCCTAGAAAGCTCGTAATGGGTCGACACGACCCCGTACATACGCTCGATGCGGCCCTTAACACTGATTTATGATCGCAATAAATATTTTTTGAAAGTTCCAGTGCGATAATAACTCCATTAATTTTGATTAATGACAATTTCTTAAAAGTGAATTTTGACTTGACTACTTTAGCGATCGTCGTGTGACTTGTCTTACCATCCACGGCAGAAATCAGAACGTTTCAATTAATTTTGCTCTGCCGTCAATTGTTCTTATTATGATTGTGATTTAGTAGACAGCCGACATTAATAACGTAAATTTTTTATGCCCGCACGACATATTTCACTAATTAATGGATTCGTTTCGAATCTCACAAGTCATGACTGCCGCTTATGCGACCTACGTATAATTTTTTCAGTATATTTTCACGTTTACGACTCTATAATGCCTACTTATATCACAATGCGCGATCTGTAAGATGTGGGTAGGTACACTAAAAGCTTTAATAAAATAAAACGTGCAATATATAAGTCGTGAAACAAGCTCATTTCCACGGTAAATATAAATATATTCCGAGTGGTGTTTATCGCGGGCGAACCGCTTCGGGTGGCGACA
Organism: Biston betularia; assembly: GCA_905404145.2. Classification (NCBI taxonomy): domain Eukaryota; kingdom Metazoa; phylum Arthropoda; class Insecta; order Lepidoptera; family Geometridae; genus Biston; species Biston betularia. The sequence goes on from FR989863.1 coordinate 6,691,332, forward strand.
CATTCAGCGCATTTGCAATGCGAGATATCCCGTATTACCATAAACAGTACGAGGCGGAGGGCACGCCGTCTATCGCGGTACGACATATAAATTATTCAAAATAAAGTATCGCTTAACCCTTGACCCGCGGGCGTGCGCGGCCCGGGAGCGCGAGCCGCTGGAGCCAGCGCCTCACGCCGCGCGCGACACTTCCCGCGCCTGCAGCCGACGTGACCACTACACTCTACAGCATCCAACAATCTCTCTGACACATCTTATGAAGTTTCTAGATAGCCTAATCCATAAGCAAAGATTTATCACGCACGTTTCGATACACAGGCGACGTGAAACATGTTTGGACATAATGGACCAGAGCGTTTATCAAAATGATAAAGCAAGATTGTATTATGCGAATTTTAATGGCGCTATTTGAACACAATTAGAATAAAAAGCTAGACAAAAAATAGGTTATCTAACTTGTTTGTGACAAGTTATTTGCATAGTCCACACTTATTAATACACAAACTCAATAATCCTTGCTTATATTGTATGAAGGTAATTCCACATTCATAGAATATTCATATCGAAAAGCGCCAAAGCAGCGATGCCTTATACCTTGTTTTGTCACACAAAGTCCTGTGTATCGCTGCAATGGTCATGGACAAGCGTCATCACTTACCATCGGGAGAGCGTCCCGTTGGTCTCATTACTTTTACATAAAAAGTACATTGTTTACATTTATATAAAAGTAAAACAATAATGAAACTTTAACATGAGTCATGCCGTGGTGCACCCTTAACTTGAAAATCTGTCGCCAAGCACCTAACAGTGCGTTCCGGCAGTTACACTCACTTGAGAGCTAGTTCTATTCCATATCCATATTACCTATTCCAGTAGGTGTGTTAACCATCTTCGACCACACCATTACATAACATCAGGTAAGCTGTGGCCAAAACACTTAGCCTGTCAACCATTAAAAAAAACCAGTGATCATAACTTACTTTTTAAATAAAAAAGAAATAATGTCCGCCAGCAGTTCCTCGGTATGAACGGAGGTATATAAAACTAACCGCTTCTCTTGCGGAATTCTTATTACAAGCATCTACAGTTTTTATGCAGCGGCTAGGCGGGGCGGCGCGGCGCGGCGGTCGGCGGTACGCCGTGCACCCGGCGCGACAGGAACTGCAGGACGCTGCTTATTTACTTAACAGCTTTCGCAAAACGACCCATTACAGGTAACTGTACTAAATAATTACTGCAATGTGCCTTTCTATTTCTATGCGCGCGTGCCCGTCCACCTGCCCTGATCACTGTAATTATTTACTATGCATGAATGTGCGGCGCGGGCGGCTCGGGCGGCTGTCTAGGACGCGCGGACAAAGGACGGTCGCGGCAACGGACTGCGGACAGGTTCCGCACTCGCCATGGGTGAGCTGCATACCAATTTTTAAATGCGCTCATTAATTCACTTTTGCACGAAACGACGCCTAAACGAATCCAACGTACAGTGTGAGTCAAACTAGCTTTTACATATTTTATTTTGAGCATAGCAACAGAATAGCTAATTTTGAAGTAATTATCTTTGATACGATTTTAGTATAATTTTTGTTTTTGAACATTGAGCGATTTATGGGGCAACACTAAGGATTCGCGTTCTTGATATGGTAATGTGACGTGTTTTAAGTTTTCATTTCTGTCGGCAGTACCTATGAGTGCCTACGTTATCTGGGGGCACGGTAGTGCCCTGCCAAGTTGAGCAAAAAAGCGGTTCGTTTTATCGGCACATATGTTTGGATATTGACATACCTTATTTTGACATGTAATCAGTGTTTTAAAACCCATTTAATGACTTTAAAATTTTGAAGTGACTTGTAACATTGGTGTTATCAATAAAGTATTTGTATTTGTATTTGTACTTTATTACTGGTATAGGGGGTTTTTATATTTTTAATCAAACTTGCGTTATCGAGAACGATAGCGCTTTTTAATATCGGAGGACAAGACGCATTTTAAGTCGCAGCGCTAACAATTAGTGTTCTCATACAAAAAACATCAACGCGCTCTTTTCCTTCCGTAATTCAAACACTATGCTCTAAAGTTAATCGTTGACAGTTATTGATTAAAATTGAATTCAAAAGCTTTATGCAAATGACTCATAAGCATTTTGAATAAGTAGCATTGACTTTTATGATTAGAACGGAAACAAATCCTACGCGGTAATCTATAACCAGTAACTCTCGGTTGCATTGGCGCGTCAGTATTTATTTATAAGTCTTTTATGTCCAGCCATAAATGCAACTTTCAATATATTATTACGCAGTTTCTAATTATCCGCTGTCAGTTAAAATAATTATTTGAAAACACCAAATTAATTTATTAACATGTTTTATTAGCTATATCTAGTAATTATCGATCCATGTGGTCATATCTTGAAAGTCGATATTAACCTACTTCAAAACTTAATCTTTGTGCAAAATAGAGGCTAGCGTTTTGATTACGTGTGGTGGCGACCAAACTATATGACAACTTTGTGTTTTGTTTTTGCTCCCGGTTTCAACCCCAAAAGGCTCAACGGTGTACCCACTAGGGTACTATATTCAATACTAGCTGTATTACCCGCTTCATGTTTTCGGGATAAAAAGTAGCTTAGGTGTTAATCCAGGGTCTCAGCTACCTCCATACCGTTCATCCACCGTTCGACAGCCCTGTTGGCTCATTTGGTAGCATGTCTGCTTCAAGAGCTGTGGGGCGTGGGTTCGATTCCCACCCAGGACAAGCATTTTGTGATACAAAAACAAATGTTTGTTCTGTGTCTGGGTGTACTGTATGTATTATAAGTATGTATTTACAAAAAAAAAAGTATTTAAGTATTCTATCAGTTATCTGACTCCCATAGTACAAGCTTTGCTTAGTTTGGGGTCAGATGGCGCTGTGTGTAATGTCCTGCGATATTTATTTATTTATTATTTATTATCCAAAGCCATTCAGAAGTAAATTTATAATATTAGTGGGAGTACCCATACAATGTAACAATGAGGCCAGCGTTTTGGAAACTATTTCTGTTGATAGCAACCTTTTAGATTATACAGATTTTATTGTATTATTTTAAATAATTTATTTCTGTTCTTTATACTTTTTTTTTTACTGTTGATAAGCTATGATTTTACCACAGCTCACCGGATGTTAAGTGACGGTGACCTATATTTTCTTCTGGCTAGTAAAATTAAACATGTTTCATAATCAAAAAGTGATTTTATATTTACAATACTTTGTATTTCTCATTTATTTCTCTGATATTGCCATATTGATTCTAAACTTTATAATTATAGGTATGTATTTTCGTGGATGACAAGGATTTTGTTATTTTGTTGAAGCCAGAAAGCGTACAATGGAAAATTTCAATAGTGACTTGTTAATAATTTGAATTTGAATTTCCCATGCTTTATACTAACCGATTAAAGCGTGCTTTTTGTTTTTAGATTTCGGTAACTCAAAATACCAAACAAAACATTTTTACGCACGATTTGCTATCAGTCTATACTATTTCCCGATGACCTAGAATCATGAAATTTGGCAAAAAAATCACAGCACAGTTTGATATACAGCATAAGTAAAGTATATAATAAAAAAAAAAGTAAAAAAAGTATTTATGTATTCTATCAGTTATCTGACTACCTTCACACAAGCTCTGCTTAGTTTGGGGCCAGATGGCGCTGTGTGTATAGTCCTACGATATTTATTTATTTTTATTTTATAATCCAAAAAAATATAACATTCTCATTTATTTAATAAAGAATTTATTAGCGATGACAAATATACATTTGCAGTAAGAAAAATGACGTAACGTATGAAAATCGAAGTATGAAAGAAATCGAAGTTACAACTTTAAGTTTGCCCTTTGTTCTGTTTTCTTTAATTTAGGGATTTTCATAGTACAAATCTTTAAGATCCAATTCTGGTGTTAGTTGACAATTTACAAATTGTGTGTATGTAAGTACAAATTTATTTATTATTTATTCTATTTGATAACGATAATAATAATTTTAGCTCCAAGTTCTTTTAATAGAAAACTCATAATATGAAATTAACCTGCATTTTGTATAAATAAGCAGGATAGATCGAATAAAGGCAAACATTGCAAATATAATGAGCGTGTCTAATGTACCCAACAAATCAATTCATAGCAGTTGTTTTTGATTTAAAGCCTTCCATTCCGACCTTGTCATAGAGATGCTTGAGATCCGTCGCGGATTTAAACCTTGGGTTTATCGACGACTATCAGGATGTAACGAACTGCATTGTTTTTTTTTTTATAAAAGGTTCAATATTTTTTTGTACTTCATTTGCACGAGTACATTTGAAAACATTTATCTTTTCTTGGTATTTATAATTATGTTTATCTTACAACTACATCTAACAAATGACTTGAAATGTTATGTTATGTTAATTTACATATATGCAAAGCGTTTTGATTTCACATTTTTTATTTGCACAGCGTGGTTGTGGAACTCTCTGCCGGAGTCTGTGTTGCCTGTTAGGTACAATATGGGTGTCTTCAAATCTAGAGTAAATAGGTTTCCTCTAGGTAAGCGTGCTCAATCTTAGACCACACTACTGCTTAACATATACAGAGGGTGAACAAACGCAAACCTATTTAAAAAAAAAATGCAGTACAAGTGAGAGCGAGAGGAATACCAACAAAATCTCTTTTTGATCTATTAAACGTCGGCCTGCCTAAAACAACCACGCCTTATCGACTAGTTAGGCAGGAATAGAAACTTGGATAGACAATCGAACTTACGTATCAAAAGGAGTTCCTTAAACCTACACCAGTGTCGCAAGTCATCAGCACTGTATGAGACCATGGACCCGGCACAGAGATATTTTCTCTGTGCCGGGTCCATGGTACATATTATGTTTAAATGCTAAAAAGTTTCGTCTCGTTTGAATTGGTTGAAACATTTAACACCACAATTTTAACTAGTTAACTTTATTTGACACAAGAAAAATGTACATTACATATAGGAAGAGTTATTATCCGGACAAGAAAAACTGAATCGCGCGATCTAACTATACGTAAACGTGTAAATATAATATACTCTTAAGTAGGTATTATTTCGAAAAAGATTTAAGCTACAGACTTTAATTGCCTATTTTGTACTTGGTGGTGTCTCTTTAGCGACCGTCGTACCTAATACTATTCCAAGCAGTAACGTGTTAACATTACTGCGTTCCAGTTGAATGGTATTGCAGCTAGTGAAATTATAGGGCTATTGAGACCAACCATCGAATGTCTTATAGTAATGAGCGCTAAAACAGAAATTCCCTTTAAGGCTTTATTTTGTTATTTAAAGTTCTGGCTACAAAAAAATATGATTATAAAAAATGCGAAAACAGATCGGATGGTGTAATTTATGATGCTTTTTACAATAGGTACGTATACAAAAACTAATCCTTTAAAATTGCAACGTAGTTGATATTGTGCTGCTAGTTACAGAATAAAGTTTGAAGATTTTCAATTCATTTACTTAGATTGATAGCTAGATGCCAATAACTATCGACAAGTTAGGCAAAAGCTCACAAAGTTACAATGGAAGGCGTCAGTTTTCCTTCTGATGGCTAGTCAATCTAATAGGCGTCATAATTGTTGCGCAGACGCCGCGCTGTCGAACTAGGCGTGCTGCTGACAATTGGATTGTTAAGCCGCTTTCTACAGAATTGGATTATCAGCTTTATTCAACGAAGGTGTTTTTTGTGTTAGAAATCTACACAGCGCGCTATTTTTTAACATGTGGCATAAAATCGTATAACATTACTTGTCATAAAGTTATTCTGCATAGATATTTCTTTGTTTATACTTAACTACTCAATTATTAACTTACTCATACTACACTACTACATACTTCTTCTATATTTTTCCTTGTCTTTATTTGATATTTCTATTGTTAATAACTTTAAAAAAAATGTAACAAAGAAAATAAAACTGTACAAATAACAGTATAATCATATAATTAAATAAATAAATAAATAAATATCATAGGACATTACACACAGCGCCATCTGACCCCAAACTAAGCAGAGCTTGTGCTATGGAAGACAGATAACTGATAGAATACTTAAATACTTTTTTTTTTTTTGTAAATACATACTTATAATACATACAGTACACCCAGACACAGAACAAACATCGATGTTAGTCACACAAATGTTAGTCCTGAGTGGGAATCGAACCCACGCCCTTCAGCTCTCGAGGCAGACACACTACCAATGAACCAACAGGGCTGTCTTTATTATATATATGATGCTGATTATATTATAACATACTTAGTACAGAAAAACCAATTTTAAATGAATTAATCTAAAAACCCGTCATCAATGGGAATACATATATGTACCTATGTAGTTTCAAAACACTGGCCCCGTTGCCGCGTTGTATGGCAACACGACACAACAAACTCTATTATATTATTGGATGTGTATATATTTTTATGCCATACTTATGTATAAGTTGTTTATAGTAGGTTGGAAATTAAATTATGAATACGAAAATTAGGGCTGCCAATATTATGATCACTTAATTTACATAATTGATTTATGTAAATTAAGTAATCATATTGGATTGTGGACCATAATTATCACTACAAATTTTACATGGTTTTTTGATACACGGGTTTTTAATTTTTTACCGTGTATTCGTTCTTGTTTTTAGGGTTCCTTAACCAAAGGGTAAAACGGGACCGTATTACTAAGACTTCGCTGTCCGTCCGTCTGTCACCAGGCTGTATCTTATGAATCGTGATAGTTAGACAGTTGATTATTACAGATGTATTTCTGTGTTGCCGCTATAACAACAAATACTAAAAATCTGAATTTAAGGGTGCACCCATACAACAAACGTGTTTTTTTTGCCGTTTTTATAGATAATGGTACGGAGCCCTTCGTGTGACTCGCACTTGGTCGGTTATTTTTAAATAATTGCCCGATAAATTGTGTCGATTCTTTCTTGATTATATTGGACTTCTGTTTACAAGAAAAAAGATATGTGCATAAATAAAAATATAAACATATACAAATCTGTATTTTTTTAATTCTAGAACCTATGTAATAGGTTCTCGTTTGACACACTCTGCATAATGTTGCAGAGGTGCGGTCTAAGATGGAGCACGCTTACCTAGGAAATATCTATTTACGTTTTTCTTGTTGTACTTGGTTGGAAACATAGACACTGGTAACGAGTTCCACACATCAGCTGTTCTTACAAGGAAGATGGTCTAAAAACGATTTGTGCATTTAAAGGGAATTTCCCCTGTCTTTTGGTCGCGCAATCATAATAGTTCATAATTATCAAAATCTTTACGAATGACAAAATCATTTACAAAACAATCGCGCAGATTCATTCTGCATCTTGTGCATACATTTCTTTGTACTGAAGATCTTTTCTAGGTTCTGGGTACACAGAAGTCTGGTTAACACAATGCGAAAACAGTCCAGTGCTTCAGCCCATAGAACCATATTTATTGATTGCCACTTGGATTTACTTTTCTATCTTATCTGACATTCATGACCGTGTCTAATACGAATAGGTAATGTGGTTACGTCCGTCACGAAAATATGCCACAACGCAGCATGCGTCGCTCGTAGTACAATAACATTGCAAACTGTTGTGTATAAACGCTTATATCAAAAGTTAATTGAGATGCTCCTCCTTTTAGGGGAAGTCTGTTATAAACTTGTCACTTATGTAAATTTAGATAGCCATAATAAACAATACGCTCGTAAAAATGAAAGTTGATTGTTTAACGACAGATGATTGATGGTGGATATATATAAAGTGTATAAGCCACCACGTATTCACGCAATATTTTTCCCACCATAATTATTTTTGTATACTACGACCGAGATATGACGCTTATTGGTTTGCAAATGGTTTCTCTTCGGGCAGATAATTTCGGTTGTTCACAATGTTTGTCAGCTATTTTGGTACATTCAATTAGGAAGATGGAGTTTGTCGGAAGTGCGGTAAAATTATGTGCGCATGTTCTAGGCGCTGTAGGGGATCCTGTCTCTGCAACGCGATGGACCCAGCATCCGCACGGCGGCAATATTTAATGCGAAGAAGTTTTCGTCTCGTTGTTATTGTACATATTATAAGACACATAAACAACATTCGTAGTCCTGTTTAAATAGATAGGTTACTTTATATGGTTCTACTGTACTATGGTAGCCTGAGTTATACGTCTGATTTTTATAATTAACTCTTTATTTATTATTAAACCGTACTTAATAATATAAACACACATACATAAAAGAAAGAAAAAAAAATCAATATAATGATTAATTTGTGTTTTTTCTAGTATTTATGTTTAATCATATGTATTTGTGTTTTATGGTTTTAATCATAAATTACTGAATTATATGCTCGAATGTGGGGATTTTTTACACTATGGTACTTACTTTTTTGATAGTATAAGGTGTTTATAATAAATAACTTAAAAATACAGATAATTATAATTATTGTTAAATGGGTTAAATGGGACTAAATAAATAACAAAAAAATGTTAAACATTTTTACTCAGCGCTATCTAGCCTGTAACTAAAGAAGGCTTTCACTATTAAAAACGGGTTACTAACAGAATACTTACATATTATATACCAAAAGCAGAGCTAGTATAGCTAGCAATCTGATGAACCAATCATTGTTCAACATCATGTTAAGTGACAGTTTAATCAAAGATGCTAAAGTGAGGCTGCAAGAGTACATCGTTAGGTGATTAGCTGTTAATTTTCAACTTGAGGATGGTAGCTAGCCTACAAGTACTAGCCTAACCCACCCGACCGCCTTAACCGCTATCATCGCTACACTATTTAAACTTATTTAACTAATAAGATAGAACTGAGTAGGTAATAACTTCGTGAGACCCGAACAAAAACTTTGTTTAACTTATAAATTAAAGTCGGTGAGCCTGTTAAGTCCAGTAATTAAACGAGATGTCGTCGCCTGAGCTGCAGCAAGGCGAGCGTGTTCACCGAAACATTAATAAGTAATCTCGAAGTTCACCCGACATCATTCTGACCATTTCCAAACTGACACGACTGTCTGACATGTGGGAAACAGAATAATTACGTAAATGTACCTACATCTACGATAATCAGAAATAAGTTCGTATAGATTGGCCAGTCCTAATGTTTGTTCTAAGGATTACTGTCATGGGATAAATAACCGACATATAATTTAAGCAGTCCGTGGGGGCCGGCCGCTCTCGAACTGTATCGGGACCTGGCCAAACGTCTAGAGGAGGCTTCAGGTTAGGTTTTAGGTTATTTTGTTTAAGCAGTTAGCCTTAAATGCCACTCGCAGAACCCCAATCAAAAACTGACCAGATCGTCCGTTGCATCCATAAGATTTTATTTTTACCACACATTTGTCAAACTACGCCACTACCGCTTCGGAAGATGTTATAAGTGTTTCATCATACATATTCAACAGCTTAGTGTATAAAAGTAAAAGTAACTCTCCACGATAGATGAGGTCTACTGATTGATTGACCCGCTACCATATTGCCTGTTTATGAAGATCACGACTTAAATTTTATTTGTTCTGAGAAGGGGACTCTCTACCAAGATCGTCGTTTTAATGGCGCCAATTCATCACACTTCGTTTTTAGGGTTCTGCAACAAAATAAAAAACCCTTTTATTAACCTGTACAGACACTTTGAAATTTGGTACATCGAAAATATGTACCTACCAGCTTACGTCTGCGACTTCGTCCGCGTTAACTTTAGAATTAGATTCAGAAAGAAATGAAACACGTGTAAGTAACAAATAAGCAAGTCATGAAACTCACGCTATTTTATTATTAGATTACGATAAAGGATACCTTTTCCCTAAATAAAGTTCCATAAAACGCATCTATACCGAATTTCAAGTGGGTTATTCATTTTATATGTGTGCCACATTTCATTCGAACCCATTCAACCGTGATTGTGTAACAAACATCCAAACATCTACACATACAAACTTACAAATTTATAATATAAGTAGGATATTAGTAGGACCTTATAATCATACAATCTAAGAATGATCATTGAGCTCTATAATTTTGTTCTATCGCAGTGTCAATACGAAAAATGGGGCTGCAAACAATTTAGACATCTGATTTATTGAAAGCGTACATACTGAATAGAATATTTATAACATACTGTACTAGAAATCAATCGTTTATGACATTTTAGTGGATGAAGTTAATTCTTAAGCTAAATTTTTATACTAAAATAACAATTATCTTAATTTATTGTCATCTTTTATTTCATGTCTTTAAAAACTTGAGTGATAGTTTAATTTATTAATTTTACCAAAAATGATCATGTATGTATGTGTAATGAGTATGTATTCACAAAAAAAAAGTATTTAAGAATTCTATCAGTTATCTGACTTTCATAGTACAAGCTTTGCTTAGTTTCAGCTTAGGTCAGATGGCGCCGTGTGTAATGCCCTACGATATTTATATTTATTTAGTTGTTATGTATGTGTATTGTAAATAAATTATACTTAAACCAACAATAATGTAACTAAAATATATAACTGAATGAATTTGTCAAATTCAGTATAGTATAAAGAGACCATGAGCGTGGCTCAACACGCATTTGACAGATTTTTTTGTAACTGTGTATCGGATTCATTAAGGCTGCGCTGCAAGGTCGTCAGGTAAAAAACTTGGGACGTGTTTTTTCGCTCTATTTTTATTCTTTTAAGAAAAAGAATATCAGAACACCTATTGGAAGTACGGCAACGAGCTCACCGCGACCGGTCGATACAGGAAGTTAAACCAATTGGACAACAATAAGATTTATGTATTTTGCGAGAGCAAACGTTCCCAGACGATTTTTTATTTGTGCACAAGACCTACGTTGCTTAATTAGCTCTTTAGTTTCGGCTTAAAACTATTTTGAACTGTATCAATCACGACTTGATTTCCATTTATTTTATTTTATTATTGTATTCCTAGTTATGTGATTTTAGTACAATTGCATATTTAAAAATGCTTTTTACTGCTACCCACAAACTGAGAACAGTACAATAATCATAGTTTACTAATCAAGTTGAAGTGCTATCCGTACATGGCAGATGTTTTTAGCGTAGGTACCTACTTAACGTTCAAAAGTGCCTACATTCCACATTTTATACTTACCAATTTATAATTCATTTATTTGGTCCCTGCGATACAGGTTCTCCTAGTGCAGGGTCCACTAGTATTATTGTAGCCCCTAAATTGTAGAAAATAAATTATTTTGTATTTTTTTGTATAATATATTACAACAATATATTGGTTTGGAACTTTTAAAAAGAATTTGTGATCTCTGAAAAACAAAAAAGAAATGGTTGTTTTCTATACTATTATAAAGAAGACATTTTGGATTGTTTGTTTGTTTGTATTGAATAGGCTCCGAAACTACTGGACCGATTTCAAAAACTCTTTCACCGTTGGGAAGCTACACAATCTCCGGTTAACTTGGGCTACTTTATATCTCTGTATTCTTACGGGAACGGGAATTACACGGGTGAAATTGCGAGGCGTCCGCTAGGTATGTAAAGAGGATATAACCACTACATTTAAAGATACTTCTGAAGTAGCTATTTTCGCAAGTATGACCATACTTTCTTTAACCTTATGAGAAAAATTATATAACTTGACCAGAATAAAAAGTGTCGTCTACATGCGATTTATACTGTAACGTAACACTTTTTATTTTGGTTAGATAGTATGTTTTTTGTTTGAATGTTGTAAAGTACGTTCATAAATTCCTAATCTCGTTGTCCAATGTTTCTGCTAAGAAGTTCCTTTCATGTAAGTGTGCTTCACGTTAAGCTTTATCATTTTTAAGCATCAGAGAGAGAGAGAGAGAGAGAGAGAAAGGTAGATAGTTAGAAGTGAAATTATAACCTGTTTAAAATTAAAAAACTTAATTAATTTAATTTTAGATGTCGTCATACCTACTTTATTTTTTATAGTACGGCCTGACCGCGACTATAGGTAAGTATAAACAAATACTAGATCGCCAGTACCTACGTACTTTTTGGAATGTCTGAAGACGTAGACTACTTCTCATAAGTATATAATAGGTCTTATTTAAATCGTACCGTCAAAATGAGTTAGAATCGGCGGTGACCTACGAGCCCAATAGATTGTCCATCGTGCCCGATTCGTTGTAGGTCACGGGGCATTGTTGGGCTTACAACTTATAGTAAAGCGCTATGCAAAATACGAAGCGCCTTTCAATTCTGCGATATCTATAAATCGAGAAGAGCGATCGTGGGATAGCAGCGCATGCGCAGGTGAGCGGCGATTTTGATGTTTGATGTGTTACTTTACTTTAACGGTCCCGTTTAAAATAAAACGATCTCTTTTAATTATATTTTAAAAAAAGGTTATTGCTAGATTACAGAATCGATACTGAGTAATTGCTATAAATATCGGGTATTATTTTTATACGTCTAGAAATGGCGATGAAATTGGTATCTTATGATTATTTAAAAATTCAATTGCTAATGTATACACTTTTTAAACTTAAATGAAATTAATATTTATGTGATGACATAAAACAATTACCTATTTCTTTATATACTCAAAAACTCACAAACATCGCATCGAATGATTATGATTCAAAACGTTTAATATCCTGCCGATTTATTGTGTAGCACAACAAAAAGCGTTTAACACAGATATTGCTTTCAAAAAACCATTTGCTGTGTTATAAAAATAGTAGATAGTAATCGGTGAGCACATTAAGCATTTAACAGTTGCTTTATGGAGCTTCTGTATCATTCTGTTGCATCTCTCGTTCTGACCCGTTAGTTTTGTTGATCCCCAAATTTAAGTTGTAATCGTTTGGTTAGAAACAGTTACACCTATAATCAAAGTAACTTTCGTCTATAAACTCGTCATAACTATGCCATCACCATCATGACATTCGTGGCTGAGACTGTACTTTATTTGCTTCTTTCTGATTTTGCCCCCGCGCTCTACTTTCTAACGTTCATTGTTCGTTTGGATTTTATAGCAAAGTTTGATTGAACTGTACTTTTTGATTGGAAATTATTGCAAGTGACGACGAGTGACGACTGCAGTTTGTCAAGGCGATGTGACTCGTCCTAGTGTTAGAGTTAATGAAGTTCTGCCTGAAAGCCTCAAACATGGCTTGACGGTTGTTTTTATAGAAATATAAAACAAACAACTGGGACCGACAATTTAACGTATCACCCGACACACAGTAGCGTTCAGAAAGAGTACCACTTACGGGCACCCATCTCATGACTGACCGTTCGTGGATGTGATAGTTTTGTGTATAGATGTAATGACGTTTCAAAAATTGAAGCTGAAATTTCACGTATCTAATTGTTTTGTTTTTGTATAGTTGTACTTTATTTACATAAAAATAATTTTAGTAATAGTTTTAGGAATTAGAATAGGAATGTAACAAAACAACGGCATTCTAAACAATTGCATCAACAAAAAATAAAATTAAATACATAAATATGAAATTACAAAATACCTAACTTTTTAAGCTGGTAATTGAATGTTGGCGGCATTGCTACGCTCGACTACGATTAGAGACGCTGGATGGCAATACTGAGTTTTTGGTCAAAGTTGGTCAGCTTTCTAGTCGTCCGACGGAATTTACATTCATTTTAAAATATTGAATATTCATAGCTTACCATAATTAAAACATTTGAAAAAAATATATATCTGAACCGTTTTTTTTTCTTTGGTTTTGGCGTCGCGTTTTAGCATTTACCAGTGTCAAGTATTTATATATTTTCAAGTTTCAAAAGTTAAATAAGTGTCATCGTAGCTAGTTTTAGTCAAAGTCCAGTCTTAGTCAAGCCCAGTTTGTGTCAGTCAAGTCCAGTCATGCTTTAGTAAAGTAGTGGCGACTTTACTATAAAGCTTCGATGGAGTTTTGGAAGCAACACGAAAAGTCATGTTTCACCACATTATATCATTTTCCCACACTCGCACTTGTGATTCGGCACTTTATGAATAAAACACCACCATTTTTATGCATAAACACTCGACAAAACACTAGTTTTGGAAAAAATACAACGGAGCGACACAACTCTTCCCGCGTTCCCGCCAAAACCCTCTGGACTACGATTAGGGACGCTGGATGGCAATACTGAGTTTTTGGTCAAAGTTGGTCAGCTTTCTAGTCGTCCGACGGAATTTACATTCATTTTAAAATATTGAATATTCATAGCTTACAACAAAAAAATTTGAAAAAAAATATCTGAACCGTTATATTCTTCTGAAACTACGCGAATGTATTTACACGTAGATGATAAATCATAGTAGAAGGGTACTGCAAACTAGTAAAATTAGACGATACTAAAAAGCATTGAGTGCCAAAGCAGCGATGACCTGGATGTTTGGTTACGAGTACTTAAAGTTTTGGGTATCCACTTCAATTGTCCTGAACAGGCATTATCTCTTACCATTAGTAGAGTGTTTCATTCATCGAGGTAAATAAAAATAGTATTCTACTTCTCCTTTCATTCCAAATGAACACATGCTATACAACTTAAGGTAGTTACCACTAAGTACTTATCACAGTATCTATGTGGCAATTTGTTTTATAACCACCATGTTACGACTTCACTTTATAGCGACTAGGAGGAAACTACAAAACACAAATTTGGCATCAAAAGCCATGTTCGTCGAATCACACCGTCGTAAATAGTAATTGCTTATACAGATAACCTGTTTGGAAATACTTTCAAGTGTAAACCAAAGTCAATTTAATTTTAGAACTTTGATTTTGAATAAACTATTCATTGTTTTAAATAGTCATAGCTAGGTCAAAAAAGTCGTAAGCTGTGTTGCATTCTAAGATTTTTCAATATTATTAATTGTGTTATTAATTTTTCATTAGCCTTCTTTACAAAGTAATGCTACGGGATACAGTATTGTTACACCTAAATAAACAATATTTATGTACGCCGACTTCTAAACAAGATAGAAGTGTTTTTTTTCTGAACTTTTTTTTTTCTTTGGTTTTGGCGTCGCATTTTCAACATTTGCCAGTGTCAAGTACTTCATATTTTCAAGTTTCAAAAGTTAAATAAGTTGCCTCGAAGCTATAGTTATAGTCAAAGTCCTAGGTGTTTCAATTCCAGTGACCATTATTGCTTGTCAATAATATACATAATATGTATATGTATCATGGTATTGATTATATTAATACCAATATTAGTATAATCAATATCAATAATTGATTGTCATTAAAAGCACATTTGACAGTCAAATTCGAACAGTGTGGAACAAAAAAGTGGAAGTTGTTCTAAAATGAACTGTAACATTTTTACCATACAGAATATGGTTTTATAATCTAACTAAGCTCGCTTTGACGACACTCTGAATTAAATAAAGTCGTGAATTAATTTAATATTTAAATAAATTAATATAATACTTATAATATATATGCGAAAGTTTGTGTGTATATTTATTATTCCTTCACGTAGTATCAACTTAATAGATTTGGTAATGGTGGTAATTTCTAGTACTCGGCTGGTCAGCTACCACCATCAAGTTGAAAATCTGCGGCCAAGCGCCTAACGGTGTATTCTGGCAGCCTCCACTTGAGAGCCAGTTCAATTCTATGCTAGGTATACTTTGCCATTTTTTACCACATCGTCAGTTAACGTCAGGTGAGCTGTGGTCAAACACCTAGTTAAACAAACATTAAAAAAATGACGGAAATGTTTGAAAATACATTATATACAATACACACTGCTTTTCCTCGGAGTGCAGCTAGAAGCTTATGAATACTAAACGAATTTGGATACCATTTTGCGAGTACTGCAAAGTAAACTTGGTATAAGCGAGGTACTCTTTACCCAACTTCATAAAGGAGAAAAGTTCTCAATTCAACCCATATTTTTTCCCTTAAAAAATAATTATTGCAATGGTACAACGAGTGAAACCGCGGTGTAATGCCAGTTTCGAACATACTGGAATCATTTCGACAGATTTTAAGTCAATGCTGCTTTAGTAGAGTGAATGGCTATATGAATTGATTTAAAATTCACAATGCGTTTATGGCAGAGACAATATTGTTCGCGAGTCGCAGCGGGGAGTCGAGATGACATCTCGCAGCGTGCAGTCTTGTCTCTACTAAACCGTTCTAAGCACAGCTTGACAGTTGACCTTCAGCCTCCCAAAATAGAGTTCACTTTCCATCGTTACCTTTATCTGTTATCGACGTCGTAGTACTTTGGAGTTTATTTCCAAGCACCTATTACAGTTATTGAAAATAAAAGCGTAGATAAAAAATGTAGATAGGAGTACTTCGTTACGAAATTAAGCAAATGGATCTCGATATCAGGGTTCATTGTTTGATTCACGAGTCTGTTTCGAGGAATCGGTGACGGCGCTGTTGCGGCTGGGTGATAAAGCGAGCGGTTCAGGCGCGGGGTTATCGTGGTTCGAGCCCGTCACGGTTCCCACGCCGAACGGTATTTTAAATACCTATCTGTATTGGTACGGCGACAGGATCGCAGCGCATTCTGAGTAGCCTCTTCTGGATGGGTCAAGGATTCGCAGGTGAGTGTAGATCCGTGCTCGATGCGGCGACCTGACCTCGCTCCATGTCACATCTTGCCATGTTTCATTATTCGATTGTAAATAATGTTCCACGTGCACTGATTTCTATCTTTATAAGATGTCTATTGTTAGTCGCATCTATAATCGAGATGGCTATGCTTAATGTCTGCACGCCGGAATATTCTGTACCTTTGTAACTCAAATGTAGGTCTCCTGAGACGTACCTATGACGTGTGTAACACACACACACACACAACACGTATCTGTTTATTGTTATTTTGACATTTCTTATATCATTTTTGCTATGTATATTAGAATATGACTTGCATCTTTAGTGTTATAAATAGTTTTTAGTCGGTGTGTAAATCTTTAGATCAATCTTGTAATTACTGAACGGCTTTGTTTCAAACTTGATATAAAGGTTTGGTTTACCTTATATTCTGAGTCAGCCCTGTTTTTATAAATTTGCGCACTTGGCGCAGGGTCTCTTCTCATCGTGAGAAAGATAAGGCTATAGTCCATCACGCTGGCCAAGTGAGGGTTGGCAGACGTCACACATCTCCGAGAATCATCTTCTTTTTTTAAGATCTCGCAGACATGTATACATACTCGTATGTTTCTCTCTCACGATGTTTTACTTCTTCACCGTTTGAAGTTATCGGCAATACGCAGATAACCTAGAAAATACAGGTGTGTGCCGTGGGATTCGAACGCAGGACCTCCGGATTGGAAGTCAGACGCTCACCCAACAAGGCTGCCGAAATTTTTCCTTATATTATATATACGTTTATAAGTAGGTAGGTAAAAGCAGCCATTTTAGCCTTGTGGCCTATCTTAAATAAATAAAGCCACACATATTCGCCACAAAAGAAACATTCATTCTACAAACCGTGAAAAGTAACAAACGGTAAACAAATACTGTTTTGTGAATTATTAAAATCTAACAGAAACTGTTCGAAAATAATTAAAATCAGGAAATGTTTCGATTTCAACCTCGACAAGCACATCCAGAAAAATAATAATTTGTATAAAAATTATGTGAGTTACCTTGTTACGATTTTATTACCATGTAATAAGTAGATAAAAACGAAATGCAATTCGATAAATAAATATACCGGTTTATTGGATTGAATTTATACGGAAGAAGGAGGTTTTAAGTTACTTGACGGTTAAGTGGGCTGCAGAAGTGGGCATGATTCACTTTGACTACAGTTGCGTTACATTTTGCCGAAAAAGGTTCAGCTGCAACTGTGGATCCAATTCCGTTTTCCACACCTTCAAATTCAAATACCTATATAAAAAATATGAAATGATGATCGTTGATAAGAACTTCACTTGAGAACGGGTGAACGGATTTTTTTAATTCTTTTTTTAAATTGTTTCTTATTCTTAGAAAGAGGTTCTTATGGACACATAACCGAAGGTCGCAAACCAACCGCAACCACACCGAGTACGAAGGACCGGACATTCGAACAAGCTAGTTAACAAAATTTGAAAATTTCGTTAATACCTACTACCTTATAGTTAATAATAATACTTTGATAAAACTAATATCTAATACTTTGATACAACCTTAATTTTTTTTTCTTTTTAAAATTCGTATTGTACGATTTCAAACTCCAATTATTTTTAAACACGAACGACTAGGACTTATACTATCTGAATGACGTCATGCCGTGTGAAATAATATTACATGTAAAGCACTTGTTTTACAAAAATGTTAACAACATTTTTGTTGTTAACATTTTTGTTGTCGGAGTCTGTGTTCCCAGTTAGGTACAATATTGGCGTCTTCAAATCTAGAGTAAATAGGTTTCTTCTAGGTAAGCGTGCTCCATCTTAGACCACACTACTGTTTAACATCAGGCAGAGTGTGGTCAAACGCGAACCTATTTTGTATAAAAAAAAAAAAAAAAAAAAAAAAAAAAAACAACAGTGATGCTGATGAAGTTTCGCACGGCGTGACGTAGCATTCTGCTTGGTGTTTATGGTTACGAGACTAAATAATAATAATAATTATAGTATTTGTCTTTCTATGTATCTTTATTTTTCTATCTATATTTTTCGCTTGGTAAAACATCTTCACGTATTATCCCATTACATGGTATATTTAAAAAATATACCGACAGACGGCCAAACTATATAGGTTCATAGGTTATAATAGATAAAAAAACAAAGTTGCAAAATACGTCAGATTCAATTATTTTCACTCATCAAAACTTAGGCAACCAGGAAATGTCTTATATTGATAAATTATAATTGATGATACAGACATTTTCGTGTAGGAAGATACTTGAGGTGCTGAGATCGCCGCAAGCAGTTTGAACTGTGTCAGATATAGAATTAATATCTACCATCATTACATAATCAATAATACCACTATACACTAATATTGTTTTCCTATTACAAATGCGAAAGTTTGTGTGTACAGAGTTTTTCGGTCCCTGTCAACTAAGTCAAAGTATGAATTTGGCTATAGTTAAGGAAAATCTATATCTTGGATGGGTTACTTTTTAAATTTGAGCATTTTTTTTACAAATATTATATGAAAGTACTGACTCGAGTGCTGATAATTTGGTTTGGTACATTAAATATGTATCTACCAATAATGTACATGAAAGGGCTTAGTTTCATTGCGTGCGAATACTTCGCGTAAAATATTAAATTGTATTGTGAAACTGTGTAATAATGATAATTTAAAAAGTTTACGGTAACAATAATTAGTAAAAAATGTCTAAGAATATAGTAAAGAACACAATTAAACACTAATACAATTTTTATCAATCAAATCTAATATTAATTTCTTGACTCTAAAATCACATAAATAAAATAATGTGTGTATTTTTTAACGAGTGAAATCACGGAGCGCTGCTGGTATATTTTTAGGTGTTATAACAGCATTAAATACGTTTTAATCTATAATGACTGCTTAATTAGTTTAGAGATAGCGTTTAGCATAATTAAGTTAAGGTATAGGTATAATTTTGTAACGTTAATTAACTTTATGCATGTGATATTATAATTTGTTTTATTTTGTGGTGACTGTTTGTAATGTTTGCTTCTAATGTATCATTTGAGGCAATCTTCTTACATAATAGTGGAGAATGTCCTTTGAGCATTCTAAACGAGCATTTTTCGTATATTGGACGTCATCTATACCTACTTGTTATCAGTGGCAAATATGTATAGGTCATATTTGGTGCTTATAATTTTGTAATATTTTTTTTTGGTTGGCCGATGTTTTAAACCACAATTCACTGGATGTTATTGTTGTCGGAGATTGTAAATTTAATAATTAGAACTGGTTAACACAGTACGTGGCGTCAGAATTTCCTTTTAATAATTCAGTTTAAGGTGGTTCGATTTCCATACAAACAATTTTTTGCCATTTATGGACAAATGGAGCATAACTTTACAGTGAAATCACAGCTACTGGCATTTGTTTTGGTCTTTATTTGAAGTAAATAACAATTGCTTGTATAAAACAGTTAATAATTAGCATAAAATCAGATTTATAAATTTATGCAATTGCAATTGCATTTAGCAATTGTGATTTACCGCAAATAAAGACCAAAACAAATGCCAGTAGCTGCGACATCACTATAAAATTATGCTCTATTTGTCCATATAGAAAAAAAAATATTTGTATGGAAATCGAACCACCTTAATGGCACGAAATAACAAAAATTATAAATAAATTTTGGTAATTTTTTGTTTTTAATAAAATCATATACGTGTCTACTTACATCGATTTAAAGTTATAGCTGTTAAGTATCTACTTATACGATGTTTACACAAAACATCATGCCCATAATAATTGTAAGAGATTTCTATTGTTTATCGTGAGACGCAGTAATGGCAAGCAATGATTTGAGCTCCCGTACCATAAACGTCGACATCCCATCCGATGCTTAATTTAATTTTCTATTCAATTTCTTATCTGTAAGTGGATTGTATGGTTATAGTTGGAGAGACAGCTACCGTGTATATTAAGACCACGATGAAAGTATTATTTTATGGCTCAATAATTTTAAATAGTTGGCTAGAATTTGTAACATGTTTCGTTTTATATTAACACTACTTTTTTAAGCTACTAATTTAAGATTTTTTTTTTTTAATGATTAGGCTTCAAGTAATGTAGCTGTACGTTTATCTAGGTAAGTACATAATTTTATAATAATGTTTTTTAGTGAAATGCAAGCTGTATTTCACTTCGCCTGGTACTTACCGGGGATAATATTGTTTGCCACGGAAATGTGACACCACCATAATATGGATCACTCGATTTCGCAAGTAAAAATATTTAAGTCAAGCCTGGCATAAAGGTGGGCTTAATGTCTAGCGATAGCTTAAAAAAAGGATTTCAATTGCCTACATTAAACTGATTAATTTATGAACCGCAATTGTTTTTTTCGAAGCTTATAACTTAAGTGATAAGGATGAAGTTAAAAGGCTAAGTGGCGATAGGTGGTGCAAGGTTACCACCGAGTGATGACCCAGGCATGGTAAGCGAAGCGGTGGTCGTCCAGCCACAAGAATCGACTATACCGACCCCGTCGCGGGCCGAGTTTTGACCAAATTGGCACAGGACCGAGGCAGATGGTTTAACGGGAGAGAGGCCCAGCAATGGAATAAAGAAGGTTGTGGGTGATAATTAATTATTTTTTTTGCAAATACATACATAACTACTTACTCGTGTCCAGTGGTCCTCTTACATCTCTGCTATAAAGTACAGTGCCTCCCGACTTAATACATCTGTAACGTGGGAATCGTCTTGGTACCGGATTACGCGATGACTATCTCCGACAATAATGAATTAATAATAGCATCGATAGTGTTCGATCTAATCACGGCTGCTCCCAAAATGTTATTGCCTCGGTGCGGCACAAATAGAAGAACACTAATCGTAATGGACAGCCGCTGAGCTATCGCGGCATCTTTGAAATTTTACAGTTCTCTGGTCACGATAGAGAAACATTAGTGCATCAGAAATATTATTAGCACTATAACTATTTTTTTAGTACCTATGCATAGTTATATAGTCAGCACTACACTTTACTTGGTGGTAGATCTCCTTAGCAGGAGGTCGTCTAGGTAAGTACCACCGCAGTACCAGGTATTCTGCCGCTAAGTAGTAGTGTGTAAACATTACTGTGTTCCGGTTTGAAGGGTACTGCAGCTAGCGAAATTACTGGGCTGTTGAGACTAACCATCGAAAGTCTCAAAGTAATGAGTGCCAAAGCAGTGATGCCCTGGACTTTGTTTTGTTACTCAAAGTTCTGTGCATCACTGCAATTGTCATGGACAGGCGTTATCTCTTACCATCAGGAAAGCGTCTCGCGTATTACCATCATCATCATCATTATCATTTCAGCCGTAGGACGTCCACTGCTGGACATAGGCCTTCCCCATTGACTTCCATAAAGACCGGTTGGAAGCGGCTCGCACCCAGCGCGTTCCTGCGGTCTTTACTAGGTCGTCTGTCCACCTTGTGGGTGGACATCCTACGCTGCGCTTGCCGGTCCGTGGTCTCCACTCCAGAACTTTGCAGACCCATCGGCCATCAGTTCTGCGTGCTATGTGCCCTGCCCACTGCCACTTCAACTTGCTAATCCGTTGGGATATGTCGTATTACAATAATAACGTTAAATGCATTGGAAAAAGAAGAAACTACGCCCAGTTGTTACTTTCACTATCATTGAAGACGAGGATGTAATAAAAACGCTAATTTACGTTTTGCCGAGAGTTGAAATACAAAAATCACATATTACGGTGACCGCTTCCCGAGATACTAATATGTGGGGCTTCGTTGTAGGTACATACTAAACCTACCACTTTACGACCACTTGTCTAATAAAACAATCAAATAACTCGATTACATACTGCTCTTAAAATGTGTATGATCACTTTTTTATCTCCGTTTTAAGTGTCGATTAAAGTGGCTATTAAATTTTTTGGAGTTAAATTTTTCTCGTGCAAGCAATTTTCACAACTGACTGTTTGGTAACTTCCAAAAATAAAATAAATTGGTACATTTTACAAATCAAATGTATGATTTGATTGCGTCGAAGAATTTTTAAGAAAAAATATGACTCGTAATCTTTTTTGGGTACTGCAACCAGCATTTTGAAAAACAAACACTTGTAATTTAATATACCAGTGTAACCAAATATATTTGTTTGTTCAAGAACATTACAAAAGTAAAGTGTTTGTTTTTATTTCACATCTAGACTCTAAACTACTGCGTCGACTTTGATGAACTGAAACGTTACGGTTCAAAGCTTGCCCACCGTGCCTACAAGAGTGAATTCGCCTTAGGCCGTTGAGGAATTCCAAACCCATCTACCGGGTCCATAACCAGATCAGCTAAACAAAATATCGTTTTGTTTTACTTATGCGGGATTACTCACGCGTAATTATATCGGATACTCCGACTTTAGTTACGGTTACATCCGGTGGCCTTCTTCACGGAGACAAAGTTAAGTACAACGTGCGCGCGTCCCTGTCTTGCTTCGCACAGTACGAGTGAGACAAGCACGCACGTATGAGTGCGTGAGTAAATCCGCAAAAATAAAACAAAAATGTGTCCAAACCACGTCAGTTTCCATAGTAAAATACCGTGTTGTCGCCTACTAGACATAAATGAAAAAACATAATGTAACGAATAAATAATAAACGAATTAAAAAAAAAACAAAATGGAGATTATTGGAACTATTAAAAAAATCATAGACCTTTTTATAGATCAAACAAAAATCAAATGTTTTCCATTTATTTTTAAGTTAACCTTAACCTTTTTTATTTTTTTAACTAACGTTTTTAAACGGAACTATAAGTATATTTACAATGAAACTCATATAACAACAAGAAGGTATTACATGTATTAGTAAATAAGGAAAAGTTTATAATTTTCATTTTGAGTTCATAGTCGCGGATATGAAGTGAAGTGCCAACACTTCGTATCAAGCGGGCGATAATGTACGAGACAAAGATAGAGTGCGACCTCGTATTGTAATAAATGCCGTAATTAAGAGAAATTATTATAATTCTTTTTGAGAATTAAATGGATGTCACAATATCACGCCCTTAAGTAAACGTTAATTCATTAAATGTTTGTTATGTATCTTGACTGTCAGCCATGGTTTGTATTGGTGTCCCGTTTTTATTTGGTTCAGTTACAGCAGCATGGTTGGAATACAGTCTGACTGCTAATTTTGTGCTTTTTTATGGTTGACAAGCTAAGCGTTTGACACAGCTCACCTGATGTTAAGTAACGGTGTAGTCAAAGATGGTTGAACACACTTAGTCTAAAATGTAACTGGCTTTCAAGTGAGGTTGCCGGAACACACCGTTAGGTGCTTGGTTGGTGCCTTTCTTTATTTTGAAAAATTATACAGAGTGTTTTGGGGAAGTGTAGTAATACTGATGGATGCTGATTAATAGAACTTGTAGAATCATTTCCATCCTAACGTTGAAGAGAAGATCGCTTTTAGCAATAAAATCACCGGTTGTTTCACTAGTGTTTAGTGAAGTTTTTAATTTTTAATCAATGTATGTTTTTAGTGTGAACAATGAAGGATTACCGCTTCGTAACTACCAACTATTACTACTCTGAGATTGCGAATAAAATTAATGATGTCATTAACTTTTTTTATTACTGTCTTAATTCTATGCAAAATCTGACTTTTATTAACGATTTTAGGATCGGTCCCGTAGTAAAAGTTGTTTACATTGATCTGTCAATCAATGTGAAAAACTGAAATTCTTCAGTATTCAGTGTCAAACACCTAGACAATATAAATCACACTAATATCACACTAATATTAGATGCTATTTTTTTCTGTTAGTATGTATATTTGTTATATCTTCCCGCTGTTACGGATTTGGATGAAATTTGGATTAGTTTGGTTATACTTTGATTAACAGATAGGTTTATTTTTAAACACGCATAATAAATAAAAGAAATAACGTAAACCTTTAGTTTAAGTACCTTTTAATTAATTATATCTACGTAGGTATAAATGGATAGAAAGGAAAAACAGCAATTGTATCGTTATCAGTCCATTACGAGAGCAACAAATGACACTGCTTAAACCTTTTTAACTGAGAGAGAGTCGTGAGTCCTCGCCGAAGTAATTAGCCTGGAGTTGTTTGTGTCGAATAAATGAGCTGTAGAATATAACAAAGAATACAGATGAATCATTTCGTAGCTATGTTTTTTAAGAAAATTTTTGCGTTACTACGTTACGTTTTTGTGTTATTTTTATAGCACCTAACGTATGTTCAGACAGTCAACTTGATAGCCAGTTTAATTCCAGGCTAGGTGTGCTTTACCATCTTCGATCACACCGTCACTTAACATCAGGTGACCTGCGGCCAAAACCAAGCTTGTCAAACATAAAAAAACTTTAGTAGATACGCTAACCGCGAGACAGTATTTTGTGTATTTTCATATTGTACGTAACCATAATGAAATATTGATATATCGCGTGACATATGAGAGGGATAGTATAACCGCGTCCCACCGTATGCGAGTGAGTTAGTGCGGATACCGGGCCTTCAAAGCCAAGGCTTTGTATTGCACTAGAAAAGTATATTTCTGGTAAAATTAAAAAAAACAGGACTTAATATGTTAAGTATTTTCCGAGAAAAAGCAGTCAAACAGAGTGAGATGAGAAGATTTTAGAGCGTCCACTCGAATGAAAACCTCCTTTAGGCAAAATGGACCTGACTCGTCAGTAAGGGTGCTAATAACACGATGCGATGTTATATCGAGCCAATAAAAAAATCACAAAATAATAAATAAAACAAAAAAAAAAAAGAATCTATGAACATTGGCAAGCCGAGCGATATCATTCTCTTTATTTGTGACTTTATTTATTTTGGCTATGCGAGTTTGACCATTACTTTATATTACATTGAATAACGATTAAAAATAATCTAAGAAAGCTAATTTTAATTTGTTCAAAATTTCAACATTACGCATTAGGCAAAAACATTGATTACGTTATCCCTCTAAATTCAATTAAAAATAATACTCTTTGACAATTTTGGCCAAAAAGTTGCCCGTGTGTCCCTTGACAAATTGTGCGATAAAGGTGTCTCGGCTGCGATAAATAATTATTTATTTAATGGAATCGCCGACGACCGGTCCTTGTCGTCTGCCGCCACGGCCGCGACGTCGTGACAAAATTTAACAGTTGCGACTTCTGTGCTCTAGTTTATTTATTGAGACTGAATACTTGGACAGTGTGACTAGCGAAATTATAGGCTCACTTACGAAAGTTTCAATTTAATGAGCGCAGTAATTCTTTTGACTTTATTTTGTTACTCAAAATTCTAGGTACCGCTTCAATGTTCATGGACAGGCGATGTCTCTTATCATGATAAGAACGTTTCATTTATCTTAATACTATTAATTTTTGATTAACAGGCCAGGCGTTTGACATAGATCATCTGATGTTAAGTGACGATGTGGTCAATGATGGTAAAGCACACCTAGCCTGGAATAGAACTGGCTCTCAAATTAGGCTGCCGGAATACACTGTGAGATGCTAGCTAGAGAAGCCGAGTACTAACAAAGTACCTTATCATCATGCTATGGTTTCCTCACGGTGTTTTCCTTCTCCAACAGCTGAAGCTCATTGTTGGGGTTGAACCCACGCCCTTCGGTGTGCGAACTGCCCACGCTAACCACTAAGCTATCAACGCTAATTTTTCATTTAAAACATCTACACAAAATATGATTTAAAGTTCGAACTAAGCGGTTTGATTCCACCTTCTCCATACGTACCGCTAGACATTGAAATCTGCTACCCGAGTGAGTGTTCCCCGATAAATATAGTATGGGTACCTTCAAGTCGCGAGTGAATCCGTTTTTTCAAGCATGCTCCCCGTAGACTGCATCTTCGCTTAACATCAGGCGGGATGGCGGTCAAATGCAAGCCTATCTATTACAACAAAAAAGAGTTGTTGAAAAGACATAGGTATTTGTTTGAAACGGCGTATTTGCCACTAACCAGTTATTGCATAGCTATCCACGAATATCTTCCACAGAAGAGCAAAACTCGAAATAAAGTACTTTCAGTCACACGAGGCCAAAGCAGATCATAGCAGGTGGTTATTTGCTACAATGTTGCTATAATAGGTAGACATATATAGGAAAAAGTTGTAGAGGCTATGAATTTACTACCGAAGTAGCAAAGAAACTTGTCCTATTTAATGTTCTTTAACGAACCTCTCAAATTAATGATGCCCTGGTGATCATTTAATTTTCATACAAACATATAAACTGTTAATTTATTTCTAGGAACTACACCCGAACTATATATATTTTGTTACGATGATAGCTCAGTGATTAGTGCAATCAGTTCACACGCTGAAGGGCGTAGGGTCAAACCCCAACAATGAGCTTGAGCTACCGGTGAAGGAAAACATCGCGAGGAAACCATAGCATTGTGGTAGGGTACTTACTATCTAGTACTTTAGGGTACCTAACCTGTCTAGCTTTAGGCTAAAAAATGTTTCGCGAGTGAAAGTTTTCATACAGAATTATTTTAGATAAATAAATAAAAGAAAAGTAAGCTATTACAGCAAAGCAGGCCAACCCTGCTTTGGCAAATACTTTGAGAAATATTTGATGGTTAGTCCCAATAGCCCCATGATTTTTCTAGCTGCATAACCTCCAGAATGAACCACAGCAGTGTTTTACATTACAGCTTTATCGCAGAATCTGATACTGCAGTGATGCGTACCAAGACAACCGAAGATCTTTTCATTTAAATAAATACTTGTGCAATAGTATAGACCTGAATGGAGCCTAGCCTTTGATTAAACGTAACATTTAAACAAACAGCCGCCTAATTAAGCCGAAATCTACCGGCGAAATAATTTTCCGTTTATCTGTGGAATGGTTAGATTTCCCTAATGCGCGGGCGCAGGCACGAGTCGCCGACGCGAGAGATGAACGTGTGCGATACCATTCATTAGGCAGCCAGGCCCGCGTCAAATTACTAGAAGCTCAGCTAATTAGACAGGGCTGTATCGGAGCTGTGCCCCACGGTGCCCCGCTATACATTACGCTGAATAGACCGACGTGCAAGCGCCGCTTTGCATGTTGCTTAACATGATTATCGCGATTGATAAATTGCTATTGGTTAGTCAACAGACTCGGGCAAATCTGTTTAGCCAAGTACGTGGAAGTTTCAAATTAGATTTAAGCTTGAGTCACATTAGCAGACAAAGTAACGCGATTCCACGCACTAAGCAAACTTGCAATATGGGGGCCAGATATGTGATATATGTACCTGTATATTTTTTTGTAAATTCAAACATACTTATTAAAATTAAAATTCAATTTTTTTTATTGTTACCTTGTTTAGCATAGGATGAAAGACTTATGAGAAAAACGTATCAACATGCTGCACCCATTTGGGCATACAATAAATAAATAATCATTAAACTACTACTTTTTATCCTGAAAATATGTACCGGGGCGCAGCTAGTTGTATAATATCCCTTTGCCAACAAACAAAATAGATTTTTTCCTTTGATTATTATTATAGCTATTTTATTCGCAGTCGGGTTATAGATTTTTAAACTCTTCAGCTTGTTTATGAACTGTCCCACTGCTGAGCGCGGTTTTTCCTTATTAATTCACCATGCTGGCCAAGTCAGGGCTGCCAGACTTTAAACATATTCGAGAACTTTTTTTTTCAGACATGTAGATTTGTAGATTTCAATGTTTTCTTAACAATGAAGTCATCGGCAATACGCACATAACATAGAAAAGATGTGCGTGCCGTGGGATTCGAATCCAAGATATCCAGATTTGAAGCCCGACGATCTCCTAACTAAGCTGCTGAACTTTATGTATTCATTATCAGCTATTAATTATTTTGAAACTATTTTCTTGACATTATGTGATAATTTAATTTAATTTGATAAAGCCACATCGATCAATTAAGGTCAAATATTGACCTGTCTGATTTAAATCTTAGTCTATAAACTATTCGAAACAAATTAATATAAATACGTATTAGTAGGTAGGTAGGTAAAAGTCAAAGTTCTGTGTATCGCTGCAATGGTCATGGACAGGCGTTATCTCTTACCATCAGGAAAGCGGAGACGCTTTCATAATGATACAAACGAGAGTTTGTATCATTATTTTTCACATAAAAAAAAAGTTACATTGCAACATAAAATGGATGTAGTTAAAAAAACTGTAAGTTCTGCTGTTGCGTAATGTTATGTTCCCTTTTGTAATAATCAACTTGAAAGACATAAACATAGAGTATGACTTTAACATTCTTCATAAGATGTGTCACAGTATTGTAATAATTATAAGAAAAATGTTAGTTCTTAAAATATTAGGTACAAAAAGTAGCCTACGTCACCCCGGGTAGTGTATCTTCCCAACGGTGAAAGAATTTTTGAAATCGGTCCAGTAGTTTCGGAGCCTATTCAATACAAACAAATAATCAAATAATTCCTCTTTATAATAGTATAGGCAAGCTTTTACGCCCGTAACTTCGTCCGCGTTGGGTTAAAAATTGGCTTCAGAGATAAATTAAACACGTGTAACACAAAACAGCAAAAGAGCAATAGTTTTATTTATCATGAAATTTCCGCTTTTTAATTACCTAGATTAATATAAAGGTATCGTTATTCAGGAATATTGTTCCGTAGGACACGTCTATACCACATTTCCAGTGGACACATCCCGTAGTTAAGTTTTTGATAATTCCAAGAAACTAAATTTTTAACGAGATAAAAAGTATCCTATATCATATAATATTATGTTAATCCATGTAATAAATTATACGTGTGTCAAATTTCATTCAAATCCTTTCAACCGTTTTTGTATCATTGAGTAACAAACATCCAAACACAAACTTTTACATTTATAATGTTATATGGGATAATTAAACAATAGGTGCATAATTACAAACACGAGTATTTACTAACGATCCAAGATTCAATAAATAAGAATAACTAGCTCATTTTATCATAATTATTCTTCTTTACTACGTCGGATATTTTTTTGTTTCAAAGAATTACTGAAATTAATTAAATAGTGTGGTTCAGCTGCTAGAACCGTTACGAGTGGCACGCGAGCGATGCGCATCCGACCGGCCAAAGCACCGCAATATCCAATGTTGCCAGTGCGTGGTACCATTTAAACTGCTGATAATGTAACGTTAGCATTCAGAGAAATTTTTATAGTTATAATGGATATGAGAAATCAATGGACTGGAGCAATAATACCATAAATAAAAAAGATACGTAAGATCTTATTGTACGTTACCATGTAGATTATTTTCTTTAATAATGACATAAAATGCATATTGTTTTGTCAGTTGAAACTAACCGTTACTAAACTAAATTCTACCGCTATATACCTCTACTTTTTACAGGAAAGGTTAAAGCTTACTTATTTAGTGGTGCTAGTTTTACTAGGTACCGGTAATAAATTAATGGTACAGAAATGTTAATTAGTATCTTGCATAGAAAATGGCTGAATTGGGTTCTTGATATTACAATTTGCTTGTCTAACTACACTCACACAAATACATTCAAGCCATACGTCACTCAAATTCATCAAGGTTTTTGTTAACGTATAGTTACTATGTCAAGCGAAATTGTATGGCCAAGGAGTCTTTATTACTCAACATTTTCTACGTAACGTGTTATCTGTACTATTTTAGTAAAACTTGTACGATCATCATCATTATCATCACCGCCGTAGGACGGGACTTCCATAAAGACCAGTTGAAAGCGGCTCGCATTCAGTGCGTTCCTGCAGTCTTTATTAGGGCATCTGTTCACCTTGTAAGTAATATCCTACGCTGCGTTTGCCGATCTGTGGTTTTCACTCCAGAACTTTGCAGCCTCATCGACCATCAGTTCTGCGTGCTATGAAAATCTATGTTACTATACCAAAATATTTTATGTCTATAACACATTTCATTAGTTAATAGATGTGGCGCAATAAGGGGTTTTTCATTGCCGATGGCAACTCTACACGGTTGATTGTAGAGTGTATGGCCGAGTGGGCTAGGTCAAGATCGCTCTACGATCATGCCAATTATCATCCTGACACACAATAATTGTAACGCATAGTATGTCGTCAATTAGCCACTAGTCTTCGGGTCGCTGCGCTGACAGCATCTTGGTATTAAGGAACCTGTTAGACGAGCGAGCACGCGATAACGACACTATTTAAAGATGAATATCGTAATTACTTTCGATGAAGCATGTTATATTTTTGAAAAATGTTATTTAGAAATTTACTAGAATTATACAGTGCGTTGCGTTAATTATATTAAATGAACGATATAAAAATAATTTATCGGTGCACATTTCGCACACCTCAACTTGTAGAGCTTGTACTATAGGACAACTATTTATAGCAACACAGATGCATCAATTGTGTGATTTAAGCATTTTCTGCCAGCCAACCCCTCAGTAAAGAACAAGGTTGTAGGCGCGCATCAAAACAAACATAATATATATATATATATATATATATATATATTTATACAATATGATCTGATATATTATATATATATAATATATATATCAGATCATATTGTATAAATATATAAATAAAAAAATACAGTAAACAAATAAATATGATATACTACTTAATTTAAATAATAAACATCTATAAAATATACAAAAACCTTAAGATATAAATAAATATGTACTTACTTCCATGTCAAATGACGAATCAATAGCAAATAAATATAAAAATTACCCATTTCTATTCAAAAAATGTTCGCGTATAAGTTTTTTGAAGATAAGTTTGGACGATGAATTAGTACTTAAACAGTAGAAAAATTTATGAAAATTGGGTCAGTGCTCACGGCGGGAGAAATATATAATTAGTTACACTTAACTAATTCATATGCTAGAGCGTTTAATAGAAACTTAAATAATTTTTAATTATTATCAATTTTTTTATTACATAGGCTTACGCGAAGATGCGGTCTACGGTGGAGCACGCTCGCCTAGAAGAAACCATTTCACTCGCGACTTCAAGGCACCCAGATGTAAATACATACTTATACATTATTTTTAGCTCAGTGATTAGCGCAGTTGAATCACACGCTGGAGCACGTGGGTTCAAATACCAACAATGAGCTTGAGTTGTCGGTGAAGGGAAATATCCTAAGCAGATCATAGTATGTTGTTAGATAGCTTTCTACTACTTGGTTAGCTACCCCCTTCAATTTAAAATTCTGCCGCCAAGCGCCTAACGGGTTGTCCCACCAGCCTCGCTTGAGGTTCCATTCCAGGCTACGTTTGCTGACCATCTCCGATCACACAATTACGTACCTCGTGAACAAAGCCTTGTGACCTATAAAAATATATATACGTAAACATGCCATGTCTGGTGTTATTGGCTTCACCGTTTCCTTATCTCAATAAATACAATTTAATTTAATGTCATGTCAGGAATTGAACGATTTTTAGATGAAAAAGTGGCAGGCAAGCGTCGGGCCACCTGATGGTAAGTAATCACCACCGCCTACGGACACATAGCTAGAAGTATCTATGAAAAAAAGTTAACAGTCTGGTTAATAGTATATTTATTATTGAAACGTCTATTTGTACCGAGGGTAATTATAAAGTTAGTTGCTAAAAAAAATCTTCGTCATTCGGGCCACATATCTAGCCACGATTATGGCTGATTGTATATATAGAAGAACAATTAACGTAATTACGCGAACGGTTTCCATGGGCAGGTGTTGAATACGACGACCACTCATAATTCTTAGTAACGGAATTGGCTTAGGGCGATACTAGGGAAACGTGCCAGTGGATTGCAAAATGACTAGTACGCTATAATAGAAGCCTACATAATTCTAAGCACCTTTGCCTGACGATTTTGCAGGACAAAATTATATACACCGTTTAGCAAAAAGCTCATCTGATCGAGTTGCGATGATTATTGTTGATGCAGCGCAGGTGAGTTTGCCTATATATAAAATATCATGCACGTCGCTACAACTACGACATAGAAAATATTAAATGATGAATTTGTCGCGATCTATACTTTTAGTAGACTTGAACTCAGTTACCGTGAGTCGTCAAGATAATGACAGAGGTAAATAAATCCCTGTATATCTCGTTGAACAAGTGGTGGTTTACCGTGGTCGGCGCAAAACAAATCTATCAGTTGTTGAATTTCGTGTATACAGGATCATTTTTCAGTAACCATCCATCGTACCTCTTGCAGTATCAAAATTCAAAAAAAGTTCACATACCTATTACACCTATTACACACACATATTACACAGGCTTCTGCGTTTTTTCAATCTAATTCCTTGCATTCCGACATAGTAATTTAGATTGTTTATTTTAATGGTTTCGGTTTTAGTGAAGTTAAAAAAGTAGATTTGTTAATAAAAGAACAGAAATAAAATCCTGCCTCATTTAAGTAGCATAGCAAAAGTATAGAGGTTTGTTTACTTAAAATGAAAATGTTTTTTTTTTCTCTACGATGTCTTAAAAAGTAAAGTTATCTATTTTGAATCTCATACAATGAAATGTCTTAGCAGTTCACGAAAACACAATTTTCAGTGTAATTTGAATTTCTATCGAGTGGATCACATAAATAACATAAATTAGAATATGTTTCTACTTTTACAAAATCCCTGAATGTATGATATTAATAAATTAAATGTTCTAATTCAAAAATTATACTTTATAAGATAAAATGCAGTTAATTGATATCGCCGATAGTCAGACGATGTCATCGTCTTAGTGGGCTTGCGTTTTACTGACATCTTGTCTGATCATGCGGTTACACATGATATTATTAATGTCAAGAACCTGCAAACGGTGTTGAGTTGTGTAAAAATGATCCCGTATAAAATAACTTAGTATTTTGTTTTGATACTCAAAACATAATATGTCACAGATGACGACTTTATCGCATAATAACATGCTTTTAAAAGCCAAAGCATTAATATATCAAGTTTTATATAAGCACGATTCAAATTAAAAAGCCATCATAAGCCTGGAATTAGGATTAAAGCTGTGCTCGTTCGCGTTAATGCTTTGTTCTCGTGATTCGATTCGAGCAAAATCTCGCGGCACATAAATTTACCGGGTTCCGTTGTGAAAGCCAATATTCTTTGTGGTGCTGGCTCTATTTCTAACATTAAATAAATTACACTGATATTACAAGAACGAATCGGTAGAACTTGTTTTAGTTGGACGTGTCTGGCGCAGAGTTGCATCGGAAACATCAATTTTGAGTTGCTCACTTTTATTGTTTTCAACAGAAGTTTCATAATATGGGTTTCTTAATTTCTTGATATTAGATTTAGTATAATCTTTTGACGTAAAGTATTTTCATGAAAATTGTCTATTTCATTATTGTAGTTTAATACAATATTCTGATACTGAAATAATGTAAAGCCGATATGATACTTCGCACTTTGAACATAATAAATTATACTTTTATGTTGAGTAGGTATTAGTATCTGAGTAGCTCTATGACATAGTTTCAGGATTGTTCATAAAAACAAACAAATGACTAGACCGTTAAGCCAAAAGGTTGTCTGGAAGAAATTGCTCTTGGTGACCGCTCGTTGCAACTGTGTAACATGAAGTGTGTATTCTTTTTGAAATTACCTTTTTGTTATGTCGATAAGAGTTATTATCGTATCGTATTGCTTTG
This sequence comes from Biston betularia, assembly GCA_905404145.2. Lineage (NCBI taxonomy): Eukaryota > Metazoa > Arthropoda > Insecta > Lepidoptera > Geometridae > Biston > Biston betularia. The sequence goes on from FR989863.1 coordinate 6,725,599, forward strand.
CATAGAATCGCACCGTATCGTATCGGATGGCATCGTCTAGAACGATCCGCTACCCGGTAACCTTCCGTTAGAATTTCAAACTAGTACGCCATAAATGGCTACCTACGGGCTAAATTCTGAACTCTATAAATTTATTTCATAATACTATACACATACACCATCATAAAAAATCCTATTTATGTTTTATTTTTTTCGAAATTTTTACATACTAGCGCTAACTTTAGAATTAGGTTCAGAGATAAATGAAACTTGTGTAAGTAACAAATAAACAATAGTTATAAAACTTCCACCATTTTGTTATTAGATTAAAATACCTTAATAACTTTTATCCCTGAATAATGTTCCATAAGACGCATCTATACCAAATTTCATATGGATACGCCCAGTAGTTCGTTTTTTGTTAATCTCACAGCTAAACTACATGTGTACCAAAGTTTATCCAAATCGGTTCAGCCGGTTTTGCGTAATTGAGTAACAAACATCTAAACATCCAAATATACAAACTTTCATATTTATAATATTAGTACGATAAGATAATTTATTTGATTTATTTCTTGGTTATTTAATACTTACAAATTATCATCAGTATAAGTCGTATACAACAGTGCTAATTAAATAAATAAAAACAAATACAATACGCAATATTTAGTTCCATGCGTTCCGTTCTAGATGGCGTTACTCTCTGTGCTTGTTTCGAGTAAGTTCCGCTTCATAGCAGTAAAGCGATAAACCAATAGATGGCGCTTTTTTTAAAAAGTGAATGACACTCCGTGGCAAGGTGTTTATACTGTGATATCACCAAAACACAACATCAAGGCAGTGGTCATAAAGTGTCGCCGCGGGCTAGAAGCTTATGAATAGGAATATTACACCAAGGCTGACTTGCGAGATAAACTGTTACTGGTTTGGTGAATCAATATCTCGCTTCAGGGCTGTAACGGAAATGATCATTTATATCATTATTTGATAAGATCGAAAATTAATGGTGCATTTTTGACACCGGAATTCAAGGTACAGCGTTTAATAATAATTTTAGAGAACTTCCGGAATTTAAATAACTTCACGAGTACCTGTCTGCAAAGCCTGATTGAGATGTCATTATGGAAACTTATTGTTTTCATTCTCATTACCAAGTAAACTTGCAACAATACGTGGGCAGATACAACTAGAGCCTCTATTTGTCTACTGCTAATAACAATTTTATATGACAACCGAAATAAAGCCTTAATTTTGCATTACTCATCTCCTGTCTAACTAGAACTAGAATGTCAATTGGCATCGGTAGAAACTAATTTAAAGTTGCCCTTACTCGACCCACAATCAGGCTGCACTATATCATATTTCCTAAAATTTATGACTCAATTCAAAAAGAGGAATTATGCGTTTAGATCAAGCATTAGTACAAACAGTGCGCTTCCAATTATTTACGACAAGCCGTCAGAGGCGCCCTCGAGCGAAACGTTTCACAACACTTTATAGACGACCGTCATTACCGAGCCATTGCTTAAGATGCTTTTCATTATTTGATGATATGCGTAACATATTTATAATATTAAGTTTTTGATCGGAAAGATGATCAATAATAAGTTTGCGCAAGTTTCAACGACAGATCCTTGAGATCGAGCGTTATGAATACAATCCGTTTTTGTTTTCATCCTCAAAGTCATTGATTTCACCATCTTTATATTTAGAATAGAGATATCATATAGATGTAAGCATCGATTGTCATCGATCAACAATTTTAATTGATACAATAAATATGTGCTAGAGAGGCGTTTATCACGTGGCAATCGGTTAGACAATAAGAGAGTGGAATCATTCAATCATGAACCGAGGTTGTTCTCCAAGCCAGCCCCCGCCTCTCGCTTGGCTGTGGTCCACATCCGAATATCGACGCATCGTTATTTATTGCGCCTATTATAATTGAACACGATGTTTCATATTTCACCTCACAATACTTGTTGATTCGTGTGAATTAGCTCGAAGGCTTATATTTTGCTCTGAAGAGAAAGTCCTGGGCCCTAGTTTTAATAGTCTTGCGGCTGCAATTTTTTGTACTTTTTAATCTTTTCTCTAAATAATAAAAAGTCGCTATCCGCTTTTTCCTTTGATTTCGCAACAAATTTTTATTGTAATTTAGACATTTTTTTACGAAAGGTATTAACAATAAGTAGATACCTCTAAACTTTTGTATAAATAGAGAAATTCAATGTTTTGTAATCAAAATATACTACACAAACACTACACAGCTAAATAGCCAAAATTAAAGAGGTCGCTAGTAGACAAAAGAAAATACCCAAGGTTACCTACTAGTTTTATAGAGACGTATGTACCTACCTAATACGTTTTTAATATAAAGATACCTACACATAAGCAAACTGAACTTGTGTTGTACTAACAGGATACATGTTCACTGATAAAATTGTCCTTTATTGTTTTCTGTTTATGTCCAATAAAGACATTGCAAAATAGAAAAAACAAAAACTAGGATACACGTTTGTTAACTTACCCAGTAACAAACGCACAAAGCCCATCTTGCGCTCGCGTCTCAAATCTGTGTCGATAGTGCAATTCGTGCCTATGCTAATAAGCATGCCAATCGTGAATATCGTTGTTATACTAATATTCAATTATTATAACAAACTATGCATTGCTGTGCCTGAAAATACTCTTAGTTCGTTGTCTCTGCTTTGTATTATAAGAGGTGTGGATTTGAACATGTGAAATATGTTTGTAGGGAATTGCGAGCTGGTCCGAATCAGTCCCGTTATTATAAACTGTCTTACTTCTGGTCGTGGGCCTCTTTTCATTGTGTTCTTTGACATACGCATTTCACACAGGACAATATAGTTAAACTTACTACGGGAACCAGAAAACTGAAATAGTTTTATGCTTTTTATAAATACATACTTATAATAGTACACATCTGTGTGTACTAGGTATACTACAGAAAAAGCATCTATGTTCGTCATATAAATATTAGACCTGGGTTGGGAATCGAACCCACATCCTATAGCTCACAAAACAGAGCTACTTCTAAATAAGCTATCAAGGCAATGACAGTCGGGCGAACAATAAATAAACTGCTGATACTATATATACTACACAGATCAGTTAAAAACAACATTTTTGAATATATTATGAAACCGTTCTGAGTCACCGCACGCAAACAGAGGGGTGTTATAAGTTTTACGTATATATGTATGTGGCACCGTAGATGCCAATTAGCTGAATTGATTTTGATATGTTTTTGTTTGTAAGATGGCTTGGTCGTGTCTTTTTAGCAATTCAAGAAAATCAGTTGTATTCTAGATAATCTGTGTAGCCCTATGGGACGATCAACAATTTTTTTTGTTGTTGAATGTTTGTGAGCATTTTCTGATCGTGTCGTAATTGAGTATAACATTGTTTTACTCCGACTTTTATTTTTAGATTTTTAACGTTCTAGTACGTGTATGTACTTGTAGGTATGTCAATATTCTCGTATTATATTATATTTTTTTTATTTATCTTCTAACAACTTTAATAAAAAAAATATGAATTATATAAAAATAACATTAAAAACTGTCAAAACAAACAAAAGGTTCAGGTTGAAAAATGTCAATCAGCCTGAACTTCAGCGACAGTCATTAAAAAAAATCCTGCCCCTGACTGCACCTGGTGCAAAGGAACCAATGAGGCTGACAGCATTCCCGCGCTGGAAAGCAATGGCCAGCCGTTAATATTATTTTTTTCCTGATGTTTGTTTGTAAAATGAAATAATAACGTATTTTTGTGAAGCTATTGAATAATAAATAGCCGAGCTTCAGTGTAGTTGGAGCAGAATTCTGAAGTGTTCCAAAAATGATTACAAAATTTTTGTAAATATAAATTTTAATTAAGTGATAAAATAAAATGTTTGATATAAGCGCATTTGAGTAGACGTCGTACATTTAAGTGCCAATAATACTGTATCTATAAACTTAACGGTTACGACGTATTTATGGTCAGTATTTTGGATATTGCAAAATATATAAAGAAGTAAGTGCATAGGTATAAATAAGTAATCTTACGTAGATACTCGAAATACCTTATTTTATGATTTAAACGAGTATATAAAAATAAGAAATGATTGAGTTACTAGTAATTTTTATTTTTATTTGACATTTAATCACATGAACATATTTTATATTTGACATATTTTTTATATTGACATAATATGTTATGATTTTAAATACCAATGGAAAAATTACCTGTAACTTTGGTGTTATCAATAAAATATTTGTACAAGTATTTGCAAAGTTTTTTATTATAACTCAGAAAATACTGAGGTGCGTTCTGTATAATTCGAATCTAATCCTCCATATTGGAAGTGAGACAGACGGTCGCCTAAGAATGCTGCCATAACTTCCACTTTAATATAACAATGTCACATGAGTTTATCACGTTGACACCATGAGTTCGTAGTGAATTTTCCCATGCAGCCACCTGCCCGTAGCGTATAGCACAGCGCAACGCCGACCACAGAATCAATGGCGATAATTGCATGCGGAAACCAACAATGGGCAAACTGAAACTCACGCTCCACTTATGCGCACGTGTTTAATAACCATTAAATAATGCTGAGGCGGTTTTATATGCAGTTAATTACGATAATAAGACGAAAGTATGGGGCCCTTCGTGGTTACGCGTCACGCTTCAATGCATCCGAGTTTCGACTAATTTGTGATGTCCTGTGAAACCGAATTCTCAGTAGCGCGGAAGTAAATATTGAAACGAAATTTTTCAATCGACTATTCGTTTTAATATCAATTATTATGGAGACATAAATTCGCAATATGCTAATGTCAAATTACACTGCAGCGTCGAATCGCATTCATGAGCCCTCGTACGCAATAGTCATTTAATCATCGTTTCGGTAATTTATCAGACTTCTGAGACGTGTTTTATCCGATGCCGCAGATGAATTTAATTTGGTTTTAACGGCATCAGTATTCAAATTTTTGTAATCAATCATTGGATTGTTATGAAAGTGTGCGATACAAGAAGATTTCTTGGCCGAATTTGCATCACTACATTGAGGTTAAGAGAGCCTGCTAGCTAGACCATAAAAATGACAATAAAGACTAAAACTAGCTCAGTTTCCAAACGATGTGATCGACTTTTTCCAAACGTGTTACGTAAAACGTTTCAAATGATTGGTTTATGGCACTGTAAAATTAATTAAATTTGAGGATTTCCTGCCATGTATGCTAAGTGGTCGCGAAATATCAATCAAATCATAAAATTGTACTTTTGACGTGTTTTAAATGACCATCTTTCATACTTGTTACCTACTTATCAAGAGTTTACTCGTAAGTGACACTGACAGCCCTCTTGGCTCATTGGTAGCATGTCTGCTTCAAGAGCTGTGGTGGGAATCGAACCCACGCCGGGTTCGATTCCCACACTGGACAAGCATTTTGTGATATAAAACAAATGTTTGTTTTGTGTCTGGGTCTACTATATGTACTGTATGTATTATAAGTGTGTATTTACAAAAAAAAAAAATTTAAGTATTCTATCAGTTATCTGACTCCCATAGTACAGTCTTTGCTTAGTTTGGGGTCAGATAGCGCTGTGTGTCTACGATATTTAAGTTTGTGCATCTACAAGTACGAATGATTTACGATACCAGTCTAAATGCACTTCACACACATGCACAAATTGTACAATTGCTTAATAGTTTAAAAAGATTTGCGCAATCATACAAAAATCAATCAGCTCAGTGCAAACATCTTAGTTATCAAACAATCTGTATCTGATAGATATTATCTGAGATTAGCAACAAACATCATATCGATAATAAAAAGGTATAAGCGGCTAGTAAGTTTGACATTTATACGAAATCATACAAGCATAGTAATTTGTAAGCAAAACAAGCATCTTCAGTGCCTACAGTCTGAATTACTCTACATAGTAGTGACCCAAATCTAACATTGTCACTTATCTCAGTAAATTGTCTTTTATGTGCAAAGTTCCGTTCTGTTCGTTCCACAGTTGCAGCTGATCTATTACATATTGTCCTACGCATCAGTCACTTCCAATCTAATCTCTAGATCGTGGGAGCCGAGACGGACACACCCAAATCATAGCGCGCTCGCTATGTGAATGTGCGCCTAACTTGCATCGCTTTACCAATGACGCATTATAAGGCTTTTAGATCGTCAATTATTTTAACCTCAGCTATTATTGTTTGACCTGCCACGAATGCTAAGTAACGAACGCAAAATACATAAAGATTCGTTTTCCCTGCTGTTGGAAATTTAATGCATTTTATTAGTAATAAAACCACCAAATTTCAATCGCATATGAAATGATTCAACTTACTTTTGAACATATTTATAGCAATCTGTGTATATAAAAAATAATGAACACCGAAGCTACAATGACTAGGTCATCGATTATTTTGTTTTGTTATTCAAAGTCTTGAGTACCGCTACAATGGTCATATACAGGCGTTATGTCTTACTACCAGGAGAGCGATTTTTTTTTTAATTTTATGTAAAAAATCTCACAGTGCATGTTTCAGGGATATGTTATAACTTAAGAAAGAAGTAAAAAAAACATCAATTCGACACAATTACAAACAAACAAAAAACACATACCAAACGTGCCCATCTCAGTATACCTATTGGCTGTTTAATAATTTTGCTTGGCTTAATCAATTGTGTTGTATGTAGTACTTATGATTTTTAGGTGAATATTTCAGTTTATTCGTAAATTTGTTAGCGCTAACAGTCGGTAAATTAAATAAATAAATATCGTAGACGCACGTCGCCGTCTGACTCAAATTAAGAAAAGCTTATATGATGAAAGTTAGATAACTGATAGAATACTTAAAAACTTTTTTTTTGTACATACAGAACACGCAGACACAGAACAAAAATTTGTTTATACCACAAAATGATTGTCCAGGGTGGGAATCGAACCCACACCCTACAGTTCTAAAAGCAGATATACTACCAACGAGCTAACAGGGCTCTGGCTTACAACTTTTAGGTTAGATACTTAATCCAACCAATTTGTTCGGTCGAACGACGAGACGGTGACGACATCTTTGGATTAATTTGCATATTTTATAGACTGGTACGATAACTTGGTTAACTAATTTCGGTTTCGATAAATACCTAGATTTTAACACTCGTCGGTCGTAAAATTTAAGCCTCCAAGCTAGTCAATAGCTTAATCAATGTTAATGATCTCATACATACTGTCTTATTTATGTGGATACGCTAAAATTTGATATGTTCCCAGAGCTACAAGGCTAGGTACTAAGGAAATACCTAATAAAAAACTATTATTTAACAACGAATTCTATATACCTAGAAGATAACTTCAAAACAAAGTAGTGTACGCAAAACGGCCATCTCTGCATCTGCATTATTGTTCTCTAGATGATTATTTTATTCGTGTTATTTTATTTATAATTATAATTCTAATTAATCAAAGACTTAATTAACTTACGAATAAATTCACTGGTGGCTTTAAAAAAATGTAATTATAATGCACCTAGACATATATAGTTTTGGACTGTGATTCTGTTCTGTTAAATGTTACTATATTGAATTAGTTAAATTTAATATCATTACATTCTGTTTTGTATGTTATTAAATAAATAAATAACTAAAACAGGAATCCAAAGCTGCGTTGGTAGGATCTTATCTTATTTGGTTTGGCGGGGATGGGCATTGAAGATAAACGTTAATATGTATGTACGAGTATATGAAGGGGTGTGTCGCAAGCCCCAGGAATTGCACGGGTTTTGCTCCCTGCAACGATGGACCCGGAATTCGCACAGCACGGTGATACCATTGTATACTAAGAGATTTCGTCTCACAAGACCTAAGTCAGAAAACAAGAATTTGAAGGTGAAATATATTTTATGGATTCTTAAATTTTACAATTAATAATTATGGTAATTTTTATTTGAATTTCCATTCAGCTATATAATACCTATTAAATATTAATAAATTATCTGAACCAAGATTATACAAAAATGTTTATAATTTACATAATGTATTGGGTTGCATTCATATAAACTTCACACTGATATACATACCTAAATCAAGTTTATGTTTCGCATTATGTACATGTATCTACAACTACATAGTACCTATGACTCACATTTGTAAATTTGATTTGTGTATGTACTTGCAATAAAATTATTAATAATATAGTTATTAGTACCGAATTTTTAAGATAACATTTTAAAATTTTGATGAACGATGAACGATGAACGATGAACGATGAACGATGAACGATGAATGATGATCGATGAACGATGAATGATGAATAAAAATATCGTAGGACATTTCACACAACGCCATCTAGCCCCAAACTAAGCAAAGCTTGTAATGATGGATGTTTGTTACTCTTTCACGCAAAAACTACTGAACGGATTTGGATGAAATTTGGTACGGAGGTAGCTGAAACCCTGGATTAACAAATAGACTACTTTTTATCCCGAAAATATGTAGCTGGTTACCCGCGGGGCGCAGTTAGTTTATAATAAAACAAACAAAAAACAGGTAAACAAGTGTTAACAGGTAACAGGTGTTTGTAAACTGGTTTTTTTCTAGGTAAGCGTGCTTCATCTTGGACTGCATCCTGCTTAACATCAGAAAGGGTGTGGTCAAACGCGAACTTATTCTGCATTAAAAAATATGTATATATATATATATATATATATATTAGTGGGATTTGATTTCCTTAGTTTGCAATCTTTGCAAGACAAGCTTTGCTTAGTTTTGGGGTTAGATGGCGCTGTGTATAATATCCAACGATATTTATTTACTTGGCATTGGCTGAATGTAAGAAAAAAGAAAAAGTTTTTGTTAACATCTCAAGTCATTTGAATACACTGTAGTAGAGACATGAGGTGACGTAGAGTACCTAAGCACAATCGTCGGTACGGCGCAGCAGCCGTGAGAACTGAGTAATTGATCTCTCTAATCTCATCTAGATACCTTATTTTTAGCTAATACGCGTCTAGACGGTGCATTAGTTATTATCTAGACGCCTGGACTAAACTCGTCTATCTAGTAATTATAATTATATTTTATTGTCTGTGATTTATCTAGACAAAAAATTAAAAACTCGTCTTGCAGTTTGTAACTAGGTAGAGGAACTGATATAGCAAGGATCATCCGTTATCTATGCGGAAAATTTTAACAAACTATAGCAGGTAATAAGATTGCATTGTATGAAACATTTGTAACTAATGTTTATATCAAGTTCAGACTGACCTTAGCGGTAGAGCAGACATAGTATTTAGTATGTCGATTATTTAGATTGCCGTAGGTAAGTTTTACGAATATCTATATATATTGACTATAAAACCGAAGGTGCAAGGCCAATTTTAATACGCAGGTTAGTATTTTTTACCAGATTATTCTGACCAAGGGTATTTGTATAAAATATTATCTTAATAAATACATGTCTGTTGAAGAAGCCTTAACTACTCGTTACGGGTAATAATTTATTGCCCACCTAATTACAAGGGTAGGCACATGTGAAATAACACCTTGATTAGCATTTGGAAGCGTTTGTAATTACCTGTTAAATTACTCGTACCAAATAACTAAACCTAAAAGATTTTCCAGATCTATCTTAATCGTTTTTGTGATGCAAGATGCATCAAATTTATTGCAATGAATTGCTTCCGCTTAAAATAAATGAAAAATGTTGGTTGGTTTTCAATCGTAAAAGTTGCTATTTAATCGTTGAATTGTTTTGCAGCCTGATATGAATCAACGCTATTTAGTTCAAATTAACCTAAATGGCGTTGATTGTCTTTAAAACTAACTACCGTTTTGGTCGTCATTACTGTATTTTTAAATTATGTGTGAACTTCGAGTAGACAATTTATTTATCTGAGTGTGTGAATGATAAAACAATAATCGCTATCTCGCTCAATTTAATTTTACGTTATCTCTGGGTTTGTATAGTTGCTTTCAATTGCTTCTAGACCCACAGTTTCACTGTACATTATCTATCAATGTAAATTAATTGATTGCCATGATATATCGCCACTCCAGCCTAAGTCTCAGACTTACATCTCATTTCCAAAAGCTCATTTACGTTCTGCAACTTTTTGCTACGCCCATCTGTTTTTTGTTTAATCGATATCTGTCAGTTGTGAATTCGTCAGTAAATACAGCCGCGGTGTGCTGCAATCCATCGCAATACCAGAAAAATAAGACATTAATAGGTAGATAAACGGCCAGCGCCTACAAACATATTTGTACTTAATAACAAGAAATACGCACAAACTACCTAATTTAATCAACCTACTGATCAAAAGCATGGATTTTATATATGTAGATATGATTGTATGAAAGTCCAGAGAAAATCCAAATGCTCACTTTTGAAAAACTATTACCTAGCTTTTATAGAAAATCAAAAACTTTCGAGCAATATAAATAAATTCAAGTGAGTGATCTCGAATATCTGAGTTATAAAGATATAGGTGTTCCAAACAGTAAGATTAAAGTAAACAGTCAAGTTCTTCTTACTTTATATTTGCGTAGTCCAAAAATGTACTTTATTTGCTATTCATTATTTAATTGTGTTTATTGACAAGAATCTCCGATAATAATTATTTTACCAGAATAACAATCTTTAACATAACGTCATCGACAAGAAACTCTCGATGTTTTGCTAGATCGTGTAACGTCAATAAAAGTAATAAAGTCTGCCAATAAATTGAATACGGAAACGACCAACCGCAAAGCTCATCGACTTCTAAAAAGCCTGGCCGCCGTACCGACAGGACGTGGGGACCGCGCTGACCTTGTTGCCTTAATGTACCCTAATTTCACCACCGCACCGTGAATGTGCTCCAAAAATTTACACGTCATTCTGTTTGCGCGGCCTGCTGATAAATTAATTATGTGCAAGTGGTCAGTTCCAACCGACATGCACGATCCTGCGTAAATCATCCCGGCTCGATATCATCAGTCTCCTCCGTGGAGTGAGAGTACTCATGCAAAGCGCCAATCTTTCATGCTCTTCCAATAAAAAGTAGCTACCGAGAATTCACTTACCTTTTTTATTCGCGTACACATTTTCTCCGATTACATCTAAATGACAATCGAAACGAATCTCTCATAACATTTTTGTGAAAGCCGGTAGTGTGCCGCGGCGTTCGTCACCGAGATCGGTTTGACCCGATTTATCTCGATTCCTCTGATGGTGCATGTAGAAGGATTGAGAGCTGATTAGAACAGCGATTCGATCTTAGGGCGGAGGGCAGATCAGCGATAAGCCGACGACGTTGGCAGCGCATGCGTAATTAGAGATAAACAGAAAATAATTGGCCGCAATCACGCGCTATGAGCGAACGTGCCAGAGCGGTTAGCCACCAGCTAAGAACAAGCGCCTGTTTAGCGGAAGTTCTCTTTCAACAGTTTTATTACGAATACAGCTTTCATAATATGTGTTTAGTAGTATTATATACTTTGCTGGTAAAAAAATTTAATCGAAATCTTCATGGACTAAGGTAATAACTAAGACGGTAAGTAATTGACAAGCAGTCAGTTCTCACCTACTTTGTTACATGTATTATGTTTGTTGTTTTGAACACTTCAGTAAGGTACATGCAAATATGCATGAGTACTTACCTTTACTCATGTCCCAATTGCTTAAATTTGCTTAAAATCATTATAAAAAATTATCATACTTGTACATTTAATCATTAACTGTTTGTGATGCAATTATTCAACGCTAATGTCCAGGGGGTCACAGAGTTCTTCGTAGAGAACCAGAACCTACTTACCTGTGCACGTGTAATCACGTAAACCGAATAATTATAGACAGTTACGCCATGAAGTGCTCAGAAATGGGCGAGATATTAGAGTAGATATGTGCCAGGGGCTCTTTAGGCGATAGTGTGGGTAAGTACGCATCATTATGATTACAGGTCGTTACGTTCGCGATACGTGAGGTGAGCCTGAGTGTCGGCTCTCACCTCGGAGACCAGCCTTAGATTAACGACACGAAATCGATGTTTGTACACGTCCGACCTCTTCCAATAATAGGAGCTGATCGATCTGCGAGGCGGTAAATTGCCAACTGCAGACACACTTGAGAAATAACGAACCAGCTGTATATCATTGTATAGATAGCGGCGAAGCCGACGAATACTCACAGCACAAACACTGTAATTGTCAGATTGTCAATACAAATTGCCTTTGCACAACCATAATTTTAGCGGAGCAACCCCACGACTTCTAATAGCGCGATTAGAAAGAATCGTAAATAACTGAAGCGCATTCAGCGGACGATTCCTAGGTCGATGAATCTTCATTAGTGGATGTACATATGACAGTTTAATCTATGACCGACGTACGTAGAGCGGTAAATTGCGTTTTGTGCTTAGAACAGTTGGAGTAATGAATCAATCTTTGCGGTGAAGGTTTTCTACAAACATGTCCAAGCTCTCAATCGACGCCCAGCGGCGGCGCGGCGGCGGCGCTGTGGATAGCCCTAATTGACATGTGTCAGAGTGTGTGAGCTGACCTGCAGGTCATGCGTGAGCCGTCTAGCGTTCCACGGTTACTTTCGCCACCACCTAGTTATTTGGAAGACGATCTCGTTTAGCCCATTATAGCACTGGAGCCCGACCTAGTGACCCTGCTCTGGCTGCTTTATCTTCGACACCATTATTGGATTTATCATCTACTAGCTTTTACCAACAGCTTCGCTTATACGACTGGCATTTCCTACAATTAAAAACTACAAAATATGAAAGAAAAAATGGCGGTGGCCTTCGAACTATTTACAGCGTGTTGACAAACATACAGATATTGAGATTCTAATAATTTTACTAGAAAGGATGTACCTACATATAACGTGCATTGGCAAAAGAAACATTAGGCTATACTAATCATTCAAAAGAACCTTTTCTAATGTTTAGCTCGATTGTACAATTTAGGTAAATATAATTTTATGTGACTTACGAAATTTCAAGTTACCCTATAAATGCATATTGTTATCATAAATTTTTGTAATGCAAATATTCACAAGTTAAATTATCTGTTACCAGCACTTGCTTGGCGGCTGTAAAGATATTACTTTGTCTCTACTCATTACAGTGTGTATCTAAAATGTCGATATAAATAGTGGTTAGTCGTGATTGTTGCAGAGAAGGAGCACACTCAAGCACCTCCGAGAATCATCGAAGCTTGGAGCTAGTACCTCGCCCCGCATTCCTCCCGAGTCCTAACCGCGCTGAACTTGCGAACTTTGCTCTTATTGTCAATTCGTGCTTTGTGCGTCGTTTCTTAGCTTTGTAGCCGTATAAGAGCTTGAGAGACTTTAAAAACCGTTAATAGGTGACTGTCTCGCTAACATATTTGATTTTTTTTTAATTACTCACGAAAATTGCATATAATGCGTAAAAATGTTAAGATGTGTATAATTCCAAAAAAATCTACTAGCTAAGATTTGTTAAAGCTTATATTTTCGTGAGTATATTTTTAGTAATTTCACATCCATGCATGAACGTAGGTAACTAACATAAGTTTCGGAAACCTAGTTAAGAGACCATCTGTCTTCCAGTCTGGAGGTCCTGGGTTCAAATCCCACAGCACGCATCTTTGTTTTTCCCTAGTTAGGTATATGCGTTTTGCCGATGACTTCAAACAGTGAAGAAAAACATTGCGAATGAAACATGCCCGACAGTTCTTAAAAAAAAAAGTTCTCCAAGAAATGTGACTTATAGCAACCCGCACTTTGCCAGCGTGGTATGTTACCCTTCTCACAATAAGAAGAAGCCTACGTTCAGCAATGTGACAGTTTATAAAATAGGCCTGATTTGGAATATGAACGTAAGTCAAAAGTTGTTATGGGTAAGTTTTGGCGCGCCGTGCAAAAACCATGTCGCTACATTATACCTACCTACATTTGACAAAAAATGTGTTTTAGAGTGTTTGTGTTCATATACACAGTGACATTTTAATCATGAACTGCTGAATTATAGTGCACTAGTAAGATCAAGTGAAACATATCAATCCAAAACTTCGTAGTAGCTTCATACTATACTACTTTAATAGGACATACCCTGGGCTTCACCGTTACTTACTGTAGCTATAGCTTAGGCAGTGACCTAGTTGTATTTTACTTGATTTCACCACAGTTGACATTGGCGGATTACACAAAGTGCGAAGCCAAATATAAAATACCATTTAATAAGTAAAGTTACAAAAAGTTTTGGCGGGAACGCGGAAAGAGTCGTGTCGCTCCATTGTATTTTTTTCCAAAACTAGTGTTTTGTCGCGTGTTTATGCATAAAAATAGTGGTGTTTTATTCATAAAGTGTCGAATCACAAGCGCGAGTGTGGGAAATTGATATAATGTAGTGAAACAAGAATTTTTGTGTTGCTTCCAAAACTCCATCGAAGCTTTATAGTAAAGTCACCACTACTTTACTAAAGCATGACTGGACTTGACTGACGCGGACTGTACTTGACCAAGACTGGAACCTCAACTATAACTTTAGCTACGAGGACACTTATTTAACTTTTGAAACTTGAAAATATAAAATATTTGACACTGGCAAATGCTCAAAACGCGGCGCCAAAAAAAAAAAGACACAAAAATGTGGTTATCTACCATTATTTGTTAGAGTTAGGTATCTAATTGTATTCACACGAACAAATCTAAATAAACTGAAGAGGTGGTCATTATGCTAATAATACTGCCATCACCATAAACATATACGAATAAACATTCACCAACTTTGTCGGCTCATGACATGAACATGGCCGTAAAAACTTGTCATACTCCGCCGACAGTTACTTCACTCTCACGATTAAGCATGTCATGTTACATGTTGGTGCTATTTATGCATCTCGCAATAAATTGCTTTACAATAATACGGTACAAATTTGAATCATAAGGTAGGAACCTCGAGGCAGACGATTCGCTGACGCAACTCAAAACAATGGGATTACGGTTCAGCGACCTTTGAGCAACTGTGACATCGCTCCTAAACTATCAGCAGCAGAGAACGGCACAGAGTGAATATTTCGTGTCTATATCCTGTGAGAAACGTAGTGTTGCTATATCTACTGAGAGCTGGCCTTATGAAAGTCTACGTCATCGATTACCAAGTAGCGACGTACTAGTAGTAGGTACATTCGATAACCTTAATCGAGTAGTACTAAGAAAATAAGGGTGGCCTCCTTGTACCCCCATTTGGTTCGGAATTTAGCCAACTTTTTAGGGGTAAAAAAATTGGCTCGGTAATAGTCAATACGTCATCGATTCCATATACAATTATACATATTATGTCAATCGATAAAACTCTAAAATATTGGTCTGCCGGTCTACCGCCTGGAGTGTTTTGTTTTCAACCAAGTTTTATGCTCAAGATATCCCGAACAAAGATGATTTTTTTTCTTAAATTATACGATAAAAAATATTGTTGAAGAATTTAATCGATAAAAAGTTTATTCTGGAAAGCGCGGATGCTATAGGAAATTTTGAACGTCATTCGATATTTTTGTACATTATAAAACACACCGAGTATCAAGTTGTGGCATGATAGATTCGATAGCACTTATCGAGTAGTGCCAAGAAATTAAAGTCGCCTCAGAGCTATCGATTGTTATATAATATGGTATCTTAGTACTCTACGTAGGTCGTGTAATGTTTTTCCAACCTTTGAAATCTGATCGGTTTAGGATTTGGCAGACCAAATATTTTACGTAACTTTTATCATTCTGCACGCCTTAATGAGTCTCATCTTAACTTACGGCCGGCTCTCAGTCTATAAGCAAACAAACAATTCACAACGAGATTACAAGGCTGATGAGACTCACAATCAAAAGTAACAAAGTAATGAGCGCTAAAGTGGTGATATCCAAGACATTGTTTTGTTCCTCAAAGTTCTAGGTTCCCTTGTACCTAATGGTTATGGACAGGCATACACGCCCGTCCGTCGTCTGAATATAGCAGCGATTACAAGAACTTTGGGTTTCAAAACAAATTCTAGTTTTATTTTTATGGTTTATAGGCTAGGTGATTGACCACAGCTCACCTGATGTTAAATGACGGTGTGGTCGAATATGGTAAAGCACACCTCGCCTGGAGTGGAACTGGCTTTCAAGTGAGGCTGAACAACTGTTAGATGCTTGGCGGCAGATTTTCAATTTGAGGGTTGGTAGCTAGCCTGCCGAGTACTAGAAAGTACCCTACTACCATGCTATGGTATACTGACGATATTTTCCTTCACCAGCTCAAGCTCAAGTTCAAAATATATTTCCATTGTTGATGTGCCAAAAAACTTGAACAAATCGGTTTGACTCCACTTTCATCATACGAACGGGCAGCAAATTCTACTGTTTAGCGGTTGCTAAACAGTAGAATTTGCTGCCCGAGTGGGTGTTCCCCGATAGTTAATATCTTCAAGTCACGATAAAAAAATATCTGACACGTCTTAGTTAACTCGGGACAGTACGGCACTAGTGAAGCGAGTTCATATGACGCTATCGATAGCGCATAGCTCGTGCTTTAACACGCCCCTTTATATTAACCGGGCCATGCCTTTGAATTTTAAATGAGAAAGACTTGTGTAATTGAAATGACGTTATAAATTAGTCACTGATCTAATAACGTGCAATTAGATTTATAATAGCTTAATTTATACGATACCGATAAATCGTATGATTAAAATACTAATAAACAACTATGGTACCAACAAGTTGTACTATAATGTTATTCAATTACTTAGATTAGCATGTAAATTATGACATGTATCGCTTAGGTATCACTCCAACTCCAACAGCTGTATTGGTTGAATATTTTAATGTTATTTGGCAAGACAGATAAAAGCTAGGACTAAAAGTGCAATGTTGGCAACACTGCCTATTTTATTTAAAAGCAATGATGAACGAAACGCTGTCTTGATGGTAAAAGCTGACGCTTGGCGGTACTCAGACCTTTGTCTATCAAAACAAAATCCAAGGCATCGCTGCTCAACAATTTCCAAATTGAGATTACCTATAAAATATTCAATTGTCACAAATATGAAGTCACTTTTTTGCCATTGTTTTTTTTAAATACCATGTAGTGATATGATACATTCAACATCATTCATCGGTTACACGATTCTATCGCTTGTACCTATACTTACCATTCTTTTTTTCTTGTTTTAGTAACAGGTGACATGGTGGTCAAACGTGAGCCTGTTGTTTTTGTATTGTTATTTGTAGGTTTACATTTTGGGAGAAGTTATTAACAGTTGTTTGCGTTTTCAATTTCGTTTATTATATTATTTGTTTTTGTTGTTGGTAATTTACGTTTTATTTTGTTTGACCGATAAGGGCTCACTGAAAGACCACCGCTGGTCATACCGCTTAGTATGACCAGTAGGTATTATGCTGAGGTGAGCACCTATTTTGTAACTGTTTGTCTCTGTGTGCTCTGCGCTGTTACTTAATAAAAAATCATTTACTTTCTTTTTCTTTTAATTAAAATAAATAAATAAATATCACAGGACGTTACACACAGCGCCATCTGACCCCAAACTAAGCAGAGCTTGTGCTATGGAAGACAGATAACTGATAGAATACTTAAATACTTTTTTTTTTTGTAAATACATACTTATAATACATACAGTACACCCAGACACAGAACAAACATCGATGTTAGTCACACAAATGTCAGTCCTGAGTGGGAATCGAACCCACGCCCTTCAGCTCTCGAAGCAGACATACTACCAATGAACCAACAGGGCTGTTCAGGGTGTGTAATTAAATTTATTTTCTTTTTCTTCTGTATTGTAGGTATAATTTTGGTGTAGACAATAAAGAGTTAATCAATCAATCAGTCAGGGACTTGAGTTTATACGTGGTATATGAGTCAATAACTAGTATTGAGTATTGTAGTTCTTATTACGATAATAATATAAGGTATTGAGTATCTGGTACTCGGAGGATCGTGCTCGCAAGCGGGCGCCCTCGGCGACGAGATAATGCGCTCTCGAGGCTTCAATAAGAGTAATGCGCCCTCTTTACCACTTCGCTTAGAGACGTCTTATTTGAGCCAAACGCGGCTCAAATTGAACCTTTTCAGCGCAATAACGACCGAAAGGAACGGTGCGTTTAGTACCCGGCTATCAAATCAACTAGCGCTTCTTCGCTCGTTGCCATTCTCTAAGTATGCGGTAAAAACGAAGTTATTTGAATTCTTATATGGAATACTAAACAGTGTTAAAGGTCCAACGAGGACTGTTTTTTTTGGAATTACAAAATAAACATGTAAACAATAGCGCTTATTGGACGATATTTTTCACACAGTAGGTACCTATATACATATAGGTATCATAAACTCAACAATGTTTGTACTATGGTGCTACATTAAATAAATGCGGTTAATTAGTGCATAACAAGTAAGCAGTGTTGCTCTGGTTTTTAATTCTCAAAGATCTGATTACTACAACAATGAGGTTGAAACACAGGGCTGTTGAGATTGTCCATAAAAAAGAGCGCCAAAGCAGCGATGCCCTAGACTTTGTTATACTACTCAAAGTTTTGTGTGTCGCTGCGATGGTCATGAACAGGCGTTATCTTATACCATCAGAAGAGCGCTTCGTTCGTCTCATTACATAGTATCATTAAAAAATCATACAAACTAGTGAACCCACACAAACCAACAACATTCTAGAGACAATCCAAATCTCAAGTCCAGTATCAGTTGACAGCTTATCCAGTATACTGGTGGCATTTCCATGTTCAATGGCAATGCTTATGTTGGGCCAAATAAACGCTAGCTAGCATTTTGGTCGAGCGTAGTATCAATCAGGCGTACAAAAAAAAATCTATTACACAGTTATTATAGGAAATCCCATTCAAAATACAATGGTATGCATTACGTCACTTGAAACGACTAGCTTACCAAGCTACGTATCTACATACAGTTATTTTAAACCGATTCTATAATAGACAAAATTAAATTAAGTGCCTAAATTACAGTGCCGTGGGGATGTTATCTAAACGTTTCACAATAGTATTGTTCGTTCACACAATGGAACACCAAGAGCGAACTTGTCGAGAGAAGTAGGGCGCATGGATCGTCGCGGCTGCGGCGGCGGCGGCCGCGGTGGTGAAATGCGGTGGGCGGCACCGAACACGCCGGCCCGCCTAGCCCTTTCACCGCCCGCCCGCGGCGCTCCGCCTCTCGTCCTCAGTCCTACCCTCAACCACCTTCCACCTTCCACTTACGTAACACCATTCCCAGAATAGGAACACTCGCCGCGGGCCTTGCCCCAATGAGCTAATGAAAACTGTTACAAAACTCGTATCTGTGCGCTCCCAACCCTTCCGCTCTATTCAGATTATTGAGTATTAGCAAATAGCTGTACAGAGCACGATCGTTTTCTAAATTGTACTCGCCAACTTGAATTGCACCTAAAGATCTTATAAATAAATGAATTGAATTGAATTAAAAATCCAATAATTATTAACCTAGGCCGGTAGGTTCGGGGTAACTCGCCGATTACAGGTATGCACCAACCAGATTATAATGAACTACCGGACGCTTCGCGGTTTCACCCGCGTAGTTCCCATTCCCGTGGGCACGTAGGGATAAAAGTATTATAGTAAAAAGTAGCCTATGTCACCTGGGGAAAGCGTAGCTTCCCAAAGGTGAAATAATTTTTGAAATCGGTCCAGCAGTTTCGGAGCCTATTTATTACAAACAAACAATGTCTCTCTCTTTATAATAGTATAGATAGATAAATAGGACATCCGCTCTAATGTATAGGCACCTATTTGTACCTACGACTTAAACACACTGTTCCGAATACCCTGTTAGTATCTGCTTTTTATATTCGGTAGTAGTTCTGCTTCCTGAACAAGAATGATCCGGAAGAAGACTGAATATTATTTATGTACTTACATACAATACATTTTTTTTTCTTTGGTTTTGGCGTCGCATTTTGAGCATTTACCAGTGTCAAGTGTTTTATATTTTCAAGTTTCAAAAGTTAAATAGTTTAATAGTTGCCTCGTAGCTATAGTTACAGTCAAAGTCCAGTCTTGGTCATGTACAGTCCGTGTCAGTCAAGTCCAGTCATGCTTTAGTAAAGTAGTGGCAACTTTACTATAAAGCTTCGATGGAGTTTTGAAAGCAACACGAAAAGTCATGTTTCACTACATTATATCATTTTCCCACACTCACGCTTGTGATTCGGCACTTTATGAATAAAACACCACCACTTTTATGCATAAACACACAACATATAACGGGGCGACACGACTCTTTCCGTGTTCCCGCCAAAAACTCATACATTTAATTGTAATTGTACAAAACTTAACTGTTGAAAATATCCCAATGACATATTCAAAAAAAAAAACAAAAAAGGTTTGACTGGAGCTTCCTTATCTCCATGCAAGTCAGATTCTCCCAGATGCTCACAGGGCATTAAAGAAACTTGCACGTATACCGTGACGTTGTTTACCGTAGCTATGGCTTAATCGGGAACAATAAGAACATTAAGTTTCAGCATTATGTTTATTGTCCCTCAATGCTCAAACGCTACAAGATGAAAGGTTAAAAAGCTCAAATAAGCGTGCATTAGGAAAGAGGTGGCACTTCGGGTCGCGGTTAGAATGCAAACTGCCGCCCATACATTAAATCTGCTGCATTGGAATTGCAAAGTCGTGATTTGTCAAAGCATAATCTAAAGGAACCGCAATATTCGCACATCGTAATTATTATCGTTGGTAAAATGGCACCAAAATCTTTTGATACATCTCGCGGTTAAATATATTCGTCTCGTTCTTTGTATATGGGAATAACGAAATAGGCGACCTATCGACTACATGCGTACCTTTACAAATACCAGTACCGACCTACTTATTTATTTATATTTGTATTGATCGAATTATAGGCATACTTACAGTACATCAATTATGCCATACTCGTAGTATCAGCCTCTTATAAGTATAAAAGCTACGCGGAACAATGCTATTGAGACGAAAATATCTCGACATGAACAGTTTTTACGGTACATCTAACTGAAAATTTGCCTGTTCGATAAATTTGTTTGAAGATGAATGATGGTTACATAATTTTTAATAGTAAAGCGTTTTAAGACTTCGCCCTATAGTAAAAATTGATCAAAAAGGGCGATGAACTCGTTTTACACGACTGCCCAAAAAAGGAGTGTATTGTTTTCAGGGTTCATGTATGTATGTAAATTTCTTTATTCCACCATAACTTTTAAGTGTCTGAACAGATTATCGTTAGAGAGTAACAGTGAATTGTAATACACTTATTTTGAAAAAAAAAAAAAAATTTTGGTGTTCGTGTTTTATTTTTATTTTCTTAATTATTAAGCTTATATTTAGATACTATATATATAAGTTTAATTGTACTGCTTATCTCCTAATAGCCCCGTACAGCATGAGAAAATGATTTGTCCACGTGAGCTTTTAAGGCAATGAGAGAGACAAAGATATATAGTAGAATATGCAATTTTTTGTAGGAGGTTGTTCAAATAGGTTCCACCACAGTATCAAGTATTCAGCTGCCAAGCAGTGTGTAAGTATTACTGTCATCTGTTTCAAAGAGTACAGTAAATGAGATTACTGGCGAATGAGACTAACCGTTGAATATTTCAAAGTAACGAGCGCCAAAGCGATGCCCTAGACTGGTTTGTTTTAAAGCTCTGGGATGAAGCTGCAGTGATCAAAGACAGACGCTGTCCCTGATCATGAAGAGACCGTTTCTTTTATTCAATTAATAATATTATAAAAAGGAAATATTTGTGGCAGTGGGCAGGGCACATAGCACGCAGAACTGATGGCCGATGGGGCTGCAAAGTTCTGGAGTGGAGACCACGGACCGGCAAGCGCAGCGTAGGACGTCCACCCACAAGGTGGACAGACGACCTAGTAAAGACCGCAGGAACGCGCTGGATGCGAGCCGCTTCCAACCGGTCTTTATGGAAGTCAATGGGGGAGGCCTATGTCCAGCAGTGGACGTCCTACGGCTGAAATGATGATGATGATGATGATGAAATATTTGTATTTTTGTATGTAACGAATAAACTTAAAAACTACAGAACCGATTTCAAAAATGCTTTCACCGTTGGGAAGCTACACTATCCCGGGTGACATAGGCTACTTTTTATCACTGTATTCCCATGGAAAGGGAACTACGCGGGTGAAACCGCGAGGCGTCTGCTAGCTTTAAATAAAAATATAGTATCGTAGGTTGTGTAGTAGCCTCGCGTTCTGTCTTTATTAATAGAGTCGTAGATAGTACTCCGATAGAAACGTTTCAAGTTCTAGATAATAATCAAATAACGTGAACGTAACTTACCCATGGGGTATTCTTTCCTTCTGCATGGCGTGTCGTAAATCTCGGCACGGTGTGGTGCAGTTGTTGGTCCCAAGTCTACCAGCACCCTATCGGTATCGTTAAATTATTTTCCGAAGCAGCCGCGATGTAACGGTTATGTCGACGAGGCAGATAACGCTTTGATTTATAACTCTGAATATTTAATGACAACACACAATTGAAATTTATTTATAAGGCGCACCGTTTAACACGGCGGGTCTGTTAAACAAATAAATTTCAAAGTTAGGATCACGTTTACCATATTGTTGGTTGTTTACAATGAGACTGTCTCCTATGGCTCTTTTGTATTCCACGCGAGCTTTAATGGGGATAAGTGAATAAGGTGCATGCGCCCTGAACAAAGACCATTACACGCCCGTTAAGATATACAATGCGAATAAATTGTGCAAAATATATTCATGCCTTTATAATATTCCTACACGTAGTAAAATAATGAAAGTTATTCTATTAATATATTTGCTATTGGACATGGCACGCAGTGTCGCGTGTCTCGGCTGATTATAACATTTTTATCTGAAACCCATGGCAGTACAAGGTATAACGGCTTTTAGCAAATAGAAAATTTATTTATCTATCCAAAATGTCAGCACCTTGCAAGGTGTACAGTTCAGTGACTCCAATGTGATATAGATATGTTGCAAGTGCTATGAAATGTAAGCGTAATTAATAGAAACAACCGCCGTTAAAGCTCGTTCAAATAAAGCACGGGATCCTAATTAAAACAAACGATACCGTGATAGCTAATTCAGAAACATCGCGTAGAGCGATTAGGCAGTCATTCTAAGCGTGAGAGCGAGCAACCCTCTCCGCTCTAATCAAAAGTACACCGAGCACGAAGCACGACCGCAGTATCGCACCAGCGTCGACCGTCGACGACGATTCCCGCGATTTATTAGAACAGCGATCCAACGCGCGCCTTCAATTATTAAACATTTAATTATAGTGAGTACTAAGCAGATAAATCGGAAACAATTATTTCTAACTGCTAACGACGCAGCAGGTTGCCCAATAGTCGATATTTTGCGCCCGCGGCACAAGCTAATAATTGAATTTCTTGGAGAACAATTGCTTCGATTACAGCGCAGCCCGACACGGATCGACGCCTAATGAATCTCTCCGCTGTCTAATTACTTACAGAGATAAACCCTGTGTTTACTGAGTACATGCGCATGATTGCACGAGCTACCTATAAATTAGATTTATCGGCTACCTACGAAGTAATAAATATATTCTGCCCTATTTATGTCATCTTAGTGAACGAATTTTTGTACAGCAGATGTAGCGCAACCGTCATCTGCCATATAGAAAAGTTCTACCTCCCTTTCTTTCACATGCAAACATCCATTTAGCTGCACGACCAAGTACAACGCAACAAAAAATAGTCAAACGTGGTCTTGAAGTTATGTCTAAGTGCAGGTGATCATAACTGCTGGGTACTTAGAGATCTTTAACTAATAAAAATTAAAATACAAATGGATGTTTTGTGGTTTTCTATTATAGAAAATGTTGTTGTAGGTATACTTGTTCAACAATAGAACCACTGATCCAATCTTGGTAAATTATGTTGGCGCGTACCTAACTTCGAATATGAGCAGACTCGGTCCAGAGATCGTACAGATACAGGTGCCACGAGGTGTCCTTGTTCAGGCTGAATAACGAATATATGTAGTTTATTTTGATGGGTAATTAAATTTATTTAAAACCCCTGATAATATTTTCTTTGTTTATTTCATCATACACAGACAGCTTATTTTCTTGGTTGCTTTGTTTATTATTAAATCTTTAAAATCTAGAGGCGTATGTTCATTAACATACAATAAATAAAATCGAAAAGTTTTTTTTTATATCCAATTATATTATGTTTATTTATTTTATTTATAAACTTAAAATATCATGATATAATTTTCACTATGCCAATACAAATATTAAAAAAAATTATACACACTTTGTTATGTCAATTTCTTTACTAAAGACTGAACAATAATTCACCCTGACTGTATCTGGTGTAAATGTACCCATAACACTGGCCGCTTTGCCGCGTTGTATGGCAACGGCCACCAGGTACGACTTGAAACGAGAGTCACATGTTTTATTTATTTATATAAATGTATATAAAAAACTTGAAATTCACACAATCCATCTACACTTTATTATTTACAATGTTAAAGATAAAGTAAAACAAAACATAAAAGGTCACATGAAGATGAAATTGTAGCCAAAATTCTGGCAGCATTGTTACGCTGGATAGCAATGCAAAGTTTATAAACATAGATCCTTTTAATTCATAAACTTCCACGCGCATCTAAAGACATCACGGTTAGGTCTATGTTCTGGAATAGGTATTCCTGACATCTTACTCCGGTGAGGAAGAGCTCCAAAGCGCACCAGCGTTGCACGACACTACCCGCTTCCATCTCCGCTGTCTACACATGATAATCGCATAACAGCCCGTAGTGTGAAGTAACATAAGAGACCGCGTGCGCCTTGTTATCTGCTTTGACTCCTTGAAGTAGGAAAAAATACTAAAGCCGGATGTGGCCGAAGCTATAGTCGGAGTATCTAACCGCATAAGTAAAACAAGAATAAATTCGTTTCTATTAATTGTTTATAATTTATAGATAAACAACAAACAATATTATTTATAGTAAAAGATGAAACAATTGTTTTTGATTTTTTTTTTTACACTAAACAGAGTGTGACGTCACGCTTTGCGAAACGATATTGCTGTTATTGATATTTCGGAAGAACCACCGCCATGGAGATAACTTCACACGGTATGACGTCATTAAAGCGCTATGACTTTTCTGACTGTTTTCGCGGTTAATATTAATTAGCTTTTGAATAACGTAAATTTGCCTTTTTTTTAAGACACATTTTTAAGGTAAACTAGGTATTGGGGTACATTACTACTAATAATTTTGTACAAATTTAGGTTCTGCTTGCCTATTGTACTAACTAGGTTCTATAAAACATTCGTAGATACTGTTATCTTGTTAACAGCTCCTGCGCATTTTGCACGAGTATTAAATAAGAGAGCGGTTCAGTGACAAGCCTAGCCGTAAAACAATCAACACCGTGCGCCCTTCCGATATAATATCAGGTTTCTAAATCTACACCGATCGGTAACCGAGACAAGTGTGGGAAATTTTGTACTTGCCTTTTCATTTCTTCTTTACATCAGTTTGATGAAGTGGTTATAAAAGAAAGCTCTATTTACCTAAACATTCACTTTTCCCCCGTTATTTTTGGCAAGATACTTAATTCATTTTGCCAGCGTGCAGTATTTTATATTTTCATGAAAAAAAAACTCTCTCACAATAGTTACATAAAGTAAGTCATAGTCAAGTCCAGCCCATGTTCTTATAAAGTAATGGCTTAGAAGCTATTACTGAGTTTTGGAAAGAACATGAAAGACATGCTTCGCAACATTATATCTCTTGCCCACACTTACACAACCTAAACGTAATTTGACACCACCACCAACACCACTGCATTTATACACAAGTTTTGAAAAAAGCACATATTTAGGAATTTATATTCATAACATACAACAAGCAAAAAAATTTTAAAAAACTATAACCCGATTACAAAAAAACTACTATAGATAAAAAAAAAGTTTTTTTAAATAATTTTAATATACTCAGTGATATTCGCGAAATAAAAACGAATCCAACGATATATTATTCATAAAATCGGTTCAGCCGTTTAGTATTTACATTGGGGCGAACATAACTACATACATACTTAAACCTTCTTTTATGATTTTACCACAGTCGGGTAATAAGAAACGTACATAAACTACCTGCAAATTAATAGAACTTATAAAACGAAATATGTATCTCCTCTTTTTGTAATGTAAATAATTATACGCTCCCCAGTGTCTGTGGAGCGTATAATTATATTAAAAAAAAAAAAAAAAAAAAACGAAAATTGTATGAAAAAACATACTATGCATTACACCATTAGGTAGGTACATGCGGAGCACATTTATAATTTTCATACATTTTAATAAGATTTACCTAACTACTACACATTTTTTGATAGTTTACGGTATAGCTAAGTAATACAATTTCTAAAAAAATTGAGGCAAGTTTTCGAAACTAAAATGTATGGATAATGCTCAGCGTCCTTGGGGTGTAAACGGTGACTTGACTGAAAGTAACATGAGGTGTCAGCTATTTTTCATCCACTTTGGTATTGAAAACTTGACGAAAGCTATATCGAAAATTATCCTCCTAAATTCTCTAATAAAATATGAGAGTAGGTACGTAAAATTTACTGCCCAATTAATTATTACTAAGTTGTTAGGCATGGGAAATGCACACTAATATTATAAAGGCAAAAGATTATGAGCATGTGAGTTTCTATTTTTGTTACTTCTTTACTCTCAAACGTCTGGCTCAATTTTGAT
Organism: Biston betularia; assembly: GCA_905404145.2. Classification (NCBI taxonomy): domain Eukaryota; kingdom Metazoa; phylum Arthropoda; class Insecta; order Lepidoptera; family Geometridae; genus Biston; species Biston betularia. The sequence continues at coordinate 6,752,402 of FR989863.1, forward strand.
GAAATTTCATATAAAGATATATCCTGGATAAACAAATTTACTTTTTATGCCAAAAACATGTAGCGGGACCACCGCGGGGCGCAGCTAGTTCAGAATAATTCATTTTGTAATGATTCAATTCAATATCGGGTACTGACCGACGCACGCGCGCTCTGGGGCGATCCAATCAATAGGATGCAAGCTCCATTTCACGATTTCAATACATTTAATGAAATGTCAGCAGTTAGTGAAATCAATGTTGTGCAAGGCTAGCCTCGATCTCGTCCTGCCCTCGGTTAGTAATCGCTTTTCGAAACAATGAAAATTATTGCTGGCTTCTTGAAATTGGAAACTCTACCTTTTGTAAATGCTAATAACTTTATTTATGTATGAAGGTAGATAATAGGAATATATAACATTTACAAATACAATTGCTCTCCACATAATTTACAAATACACACGCAGCAGGTTAATTTGTAAATTTCTTTTTTTTGAGTTTATTGTTGATGATAATAAATATTATTAGGGTGGTTCGATTTCCATGCAAATATTTTTTGCCATTTATGGAAAACTGGAGCATAATTTTACAGTGTAATCACATCTACTGGCATTTATTTCGGTCTTTTTTTGCGGTAAATCACAAGTAGGTGTGATTTCAGATGTCAGATCTAATGACGCTGTGTGTAATGTCCTATGAAATTTATTTATTTATTTCATTTATTTATTTCACTGTAAAATAATGCCAGGCTATATCGCCAGTTCCATTCCAGGTTAGGTGTGCTTTATCATCTTCGACCACACCTTCAGTTAACATCAGGTGAGCTGTGGTCAAACGCCTAGCCTGTCAACAATAAAAACAAGCTCTATTTGTCCATAAATTGCAAAAAAATATTTGTATGGAAATCGAATCACCTTGAAAGAGTATACTTACTTAAATTATATTCTCAATAAAATTCAACACCATAAGATGAAAATGAAAGACTGTAGCTATCATCATCATCATCTGCCCATAATCACTCACTGTTGAGCATAGGCATCTCTTCTTGTGCGCTACTCGCCCCGGTCCTGAAATAGAAAGCTATAGAAAGAATAAAATTTAAGAAAATTGGCATTAGAAACAGCAATCCAAAACTATTGCAAAATTAAACGACCGTTTCAATTATTGTTCAAACACGAATATAAAACATCAGTAATTAAAATCATATATTTTAATGTTAATTTAAAGCCGTAACTAATTTTGATATAACCTAGCCGACAGCTAGCAGCTGGAAGTCCGATATCTATTCACGGTAATATCTTAGCGGAGAGATGGATCTGGCCCAGTTCTGTGGCCGGTCGGATCAGTTCTTCGAACATCATTGCGTAACTGCCAAGCTGCTTGCAAAAATGCATTACAAGCCTCCGAAATATCGCACGCCCCTTAAAAGCTTTTCAAGATTCCCGCGTAACAGATTGCTCGCGTACAGTCAACTCACGGGTCTGCCTGACTCACATTTAATTCGGCTTGCGTAACAATTGCACCGATTTTCGACTGGGAAAACGCACTTATCGCCCTGATGTTAAATATAAATCACCGAATTTATAATTGCATACGTCCACCACGCCCTAGAAACGACATGCAATTTTAATTCTGAAATTACACAGCAATCTTATTTATGACGCTTTTTGTAATATTTTAGCATATCTACACGAATATTTAGGCTAGAAGTTGACCTCCAAAGCTGTTACCCAGTCGAATTCTTAGATGTGTGGCATTTGTACCTATAACTACAACACTACAAGGTACTCGTCTACTATTTTAAGCTTACCTACAACTACAACAGATATAATGATCTTATTCTTTGTTTTTGACGTCGCACTTCGTGTATTTGCCAATGTCAAGTATATTCTGAGCTTAGAATATAGAAAGAACATTATTAGGTAGATCAAGTGAAATAAGTCAAAGTAATATAAAGTCGAGGTCGAGTCTGGTTATGTCGTAGTAAAGTAGTGATGACTTTACTACAACCTTCGACGGAGTTTTGAAAGCAGTACGAAATGTCATTATTACTCTACCATAACTTACTTTATGTGGCTTAGATTTATTTACCTTGATTTTTATAACATACCCACTTGAAAATATTGAAATACTTGATCAAAGTGCGGTGCTAAAAAACAGAGAAATAAAAAAATTATGATAAATGACAACACTTATGCTTGTTTTAGTTTCCGTTACAGCCCGCCAGGGGCGCTAAACTTAACGAAACTTAAGCTTGACGAAAGATTTATTACTATACCACTTTGAAATAAAAGTAGAGCGGACCTGCTTGTAGAGATGACAATGTCATTTCATTTTTATACAAGCTTTTGTAAACGATACCGAATATTTTCTAGGTAGGTACTCGCAATTTCCAGTTTTCCCGCCTTTTCGAGAGCAGAGAAGACAAATCATGAAATGAAAAGAATTTCTCATTTACCCTTGTAATATAATGCCGATCAATCGCCATGCCAAATTTCGTTGTGATTAGATCAGCCGTTTATATGTGTTTATGTCTTCAGATCCATTTTTGCAAACTAAAAAAATTTAGGAGCTAACTAAAACAAAAAAAAAATTAACTACATTTATTATTAAGCGAGTTAGTCATTAAATTATATTAAATTAGTTGCAATCCTGGGTTTTGGCGCAGCATAAAAACTAGCCTGTTTATATCATTTCCTGTGTTATCAACGTTAAAATTTCCGCAATGATGTAAACGCTAGTCTATTTTTTTTTGCGTTTATATACATAATCATATGAAATGTTGCCTTGCGCATTGATCGGTTACATTTAATTAGTAACTAAACGTGAATTATGTTTGTGCAAATTAGAATACCAACTTGTCTTCAAATAAAAAGTTGAATTAATACTTGCTAATAGTCTACAAATGTTTACAACGTTAGCTACAGATGGAACTTGTTTAACACGAAATAATTATTAGAATGTGACTACCTACTTTACAAATCGTAAAACGCCTACACGAATTCTTAAAAATATATTTTTTTTTTTTATTTGAAATGTTACGCGTATGACCACAGATCACCTGATGTGATGACGTGGTCGAAGCACACCTAGCCTGGAATGGAACCTGCTCTCAAGTGAGGCCAGCGGAACACACCGTTACGTGCTTGGCGGTAGATTTTCAACTCGAGGGTGGTAACTAGCCAGTCGAGTAAAAGCAAGTACCCTACCACCAAGCTAACGTTTCCTCACAATGTTTTTCTTCACCGGCAGCTCAAGCTCGTTGTTAGGATTTGAACCAACGCCTTTTTGGAGCCCACCGCGCTAGCCACTGAGCTAACATCGCTACAAGATTAAGTAGTTCCAATTATTCATTTAGTTTACATTTGAATTTAAATTTCCAGCTGTAGATGTTAATAAATGTGTCTACTAAAGGCGGTAATGTCTGACTTTTAGCAATTTCAGTTCGCGTTTTTATCTACAAAATTACAAATTGATTAGTTTGTTTTAAAAATAATCAAACAAACATACATCGTAAACACATCGTATACATCGTGTACATCGTATCGTTAATTCGTAATAGGGTTCCGTACCCAAAGGGTAAAACGAGACCCTATTACGAAGACTTCGCTGACCGTCCGTCTGTACATCTGTCACCAGGCTGTATCACATGAATAATGTTAGTTAAAATTTTCACAGATGATGTATACTAAAAAACGGAATAAAATGAATGTTTAAGGTGGCTCCCATAACACAAACGTGATTTTTTTGCCTCTTTTATAGAGAATGGTACGGAACCCTTCGTGCGCGAGTCCGACTCGCACTTGGCCAGTTTTATTTTTGTGTATAGATAGTTATAAAAAAAACGCATATTTTCATACTATAGACCCTTTGATATCTTCGGATAAACGGGGCAAAACAAGCGACCTGTCGTGATCTTAGACCAATGTTCCCATGGCCCGATGCAGCACAAGACAGAAACAACTTCGGAACATGAGCTTCGTGATAATTTGTTGGTAAGAGATACGAAAGCGTGCACTTACTATATTGGTGGCATCCTGGCATCATAACTCGAGCGAACCGCGTGTGTTAATTCCTTTAATTTAGATTAGTGGTAACTAAATAATGATTCACAATACCAAAATTACTATTTATTCCCAAACAATTCGTTTCGAAAAGATACGTCATATTTATCCTTAAAAAGTACTCATTATTAACGTTTTGCATTTTTGTTTTACATACATGGGTACATACATTCGGCCACATCCACGGGTCTTCTTCAAGGAGTCAAAGCAGAATGCAACGCGCGCGCATCCTCGTCATGTTTTGCACGATGGGCAAACTCATAAATAAAACAAATATGTGTCAAAACCACGTCAGTTTTCCATAATAAAACGTTAGTTCGGTTAAAAAAAGTACCTATATATGTTTCCAATCAAGCTGTTTTAATAACTTTGTGCTTGTGATAGAAGGTACCATTAACAATAGACTCGATTTTTGTAAATACCCTCAAAAAAATCCTGACGAGGATCATTGGTTAAGGGTAAATTACGACATAGGTAAATTTATACTACGAATATTTGTTAAGTTATGTAGCAAATTGCCAAATGACCTACTATAAGGTTATTAAAGCTGAAATAATTACACACTTAAACTAAAACGAATTGAGTACCTACACATTCAAACTTAAACTTAGCAAATTATAAGTAAAACTATCAATTTTGGGAAGTTTAAGTTAGTTGTTACTTATTTTTGGCATGACACTTTGTACATTCTGCCAGAGTTAATTATATTAAGATGTATTTATTTATTTAAGTGTACCTACTTTTTTTTAGTTTTGTTACTTGTTTTTTTTATTTACAAAATCGTATATTTTCGTACTATATAGACACTTTTATGCCTTCGGATAAACGGGGCAAAACAAGGGACCTGTCGTGGTCTTAGACCAATGTATATTTATATTTATGTAATAAGTACAGTCCGGTGATGCTGTAGAGGCCATCTGCGGCCAACAGCACAAGTCATTAAAAAAAAAACATTGAATTTATGCATTTTTTATGACCTTTTTTGTAAAGGTTGGTGGCCGTTTCCGAAATTTTTCTTTGTTAGTTTATCTGCGACAAATAAACGGATAGATATCAAAGTTGTGTTGTATTTCTGTAAGACTTTCAAAATCCTCAACATATACTAATTAATAAATGTTTGCGTAACTTATGAACATGATTCTGTGGGAATGGTTCGTAGTCCGCACCAATACGAAGCAAATGTTAATAGACTTACTTACTGCGCTCACCTAAACATGCTATATTAACTGCAGTTAATGCGCCGAGTTATGCCGGTAGAGCCGGAGTTTCGTCCCAAGCATTCATGTCCTACTAATTTATCACCGCCATTAGGCGCAGATATTAAGACATCCTAGACTTCATTATCACACGGTACCTGTTCATGAATAAACAACTAAGAATCTAATCTAAACGTAATGTCTAGTTAGAGTCTTTGACGGGAACGCGGAAAAATCATGTCGCCGCATTATTCTTGTGTTTTTTCTAGTGTTTATGTATAAAATACGTGCTTTGTTAAGTGCCGAATTACGAGCGTCACTCAAGAAATGTGATATGATGTGATGAGACAGAACTAGGAACTAGTTCTGTGTATCGCTGCAATGGTCATGGACATGCGTTATTTCTTACCATCAGGAGAGCGCATCGTTCGCCGCATTACTTTTACATTAAAAAAGGTACTTTATTTTGGCATGACCGGACTTGACAAACTTTGTGTGACTTTTACTGTACTGTTAGACTTATTCAACGATTTTTTATAAATTACTTGAAAGTATCTAAATTGCTAATACAGAAAATGCAACACCAAAAGCAAAGAAAAAGATAATAGAAAATGTCTAGTTGAGCCAACTATACCAGGTCAAATAAAGTAAAGTATACTTTACTTTACAATTTAAAAAAAAACCCTTCTACTCACTATCGTGTCTTGATTTGTCGTGACAGCGAACCTACTCGTAGCATAGGTACTACTGGACTGAGTGTATGCGTCTTGTATATTTTCACATGTTTCTATAAGTAATGCAGTTTTTTTTTGTACAGAATGCTAAATACATTCTAAATTAAATTTAGGTACTTTCAAATACAAGTTATAAATCCAAAAGTGTTTTTGGAAATAATTATGTATTTTAAAATTAATGATTTACCATAAAAATATTGCCAAATAAGCCTTTGGCTTTAAGTACATATATACATTAGTAAACATTAGGTACACATTTTATTAGTTAGTGTGTTGATAGGCATGCACCTTTTAAAAAAATGTTTAACTTTCCACTACGTTATCCACTAGTTTATTTTTCATTAATTTTGGCATCCTACTTTGTGCGTTTCGATTTATTCAAGTGTTGTACATGATAAATATGTCTTAGTCACAGTCAAAGTTACGCAAAGTAATTCAGTACAGAGTTCAGTCGTGCTCTAGTTATATGGCGGCTTTAGGGCTTCAACGGAGTTTTGGAGGCAAGACATAAAGTAATGTTTCATCGTGTGATATTGCCCACACATATGCACGTAATTCGTCAGTTTTTTTGTAATTCACAACAACGAGTTTTCTATTCACGACAAAAAAAAACAAATTACTTATTTGAGTCCCATGTAGAGTGGTTGCCATAGAAAGGCAAGCCCTAAGCTGATGCAGGGTCAGCGGGCCTCGTGACTCAGGCATGCGCGCGGCAAGGCACCGTCACGACGCGACGCCTCGCCCCTGTCCTCTCCAAATAACATGATATTACTCACTAACTGGCCATTTCACGCCACGTTTACCGCCACAATCTGGTCCTTGCCAAGAAAATATTGCTCGGGTCAGATAAGCACCACGCAGGTGCTTTCTAAACTAGTAATTCGAGCATGTTACTTAAATACTATACCTATTCCATAACTGAGTATGTATTACAAATATTGGAAAGCAGGTAGTCGGTAAGTCGTTTCTTCTTCTAATCTCAACCTTACTTTACATTAACTACAGGTTACAAGATTTCGCTAGAAAATTTAATTGATAAAGTATGTATGCTTCAGTAGTTTATCGCATCATCATTAGTTATCCATAGACATGTCCTAGTATCGGGTGAACCTAAGCTTGTTTCAGGTGACCCGGAGGAGCCTTCATACGGTAACAGAAATCTACTCAATTAAATCAATTTGTTCGATACTTGTTCAGTTAAAGTAGACTGAGAGTCAAACAAGACAATTTGCGAAGAAACTGTCGTCAAGCAGTCCATGTAATGTGGACGAAAACATTACAGATTGTGTGCTATAGTTTCAGTTTTCATTTTGATAAATTTTTCATACATTTTGGCATCGAAAACTTGAGAAAAGTTTTTTTCGCGAGTTGTCTACCTTCTGAAGTAGTATTAAAAATTGTGTACTTGTTCTACGATATGTGAATCTTATGCAAGATAATGAAAATGCAATTTTCAGCCATTCCGCGGTATCGATCGATCTTTCTTTTGTATTGGCTGCATTGATGTTACATGATGTAGGCATGCTCTCTTATTCATGCGCCTTTGACCACCAGGAAGCTGCGTTGATTACGGTTACAGCATAACTTGCAATTTATTCAAAGAAATTCGCACAGTCATCTTTAATGGAACCATGCAAACATGCAATGTGAGTAATATACATAGATTGGATTAATTTTAATCAAACTTTATGACGTTTAATTAATATTTTGATGCAACTCATTTACTGAACTTAAATAAACCGCATTTAATCGTACGTAAGTTCGTTGCGACAAATAAACGGTACTACTTGGCACATAAATAACTGAAAACCTGCACCTTGCTAGTTAAACCATTACAAAGATTACACGGACATCCTAATTATAATTTAATAGATGTACCAACCCATGGCAACATTTTGCTTTTATCCAGTAAACGTAAACAGTACTTTGCGGGTAATTTACGAAAGGCAAGGTTTTACCGTTGAACATTACCACGTTGCAACATTTCTACAGTATTAAATCAAGAAATACGATTATCATTAAAGTCAATTCCAAAATTATAGGTGCGTACGATTATAATCAATCTGAAATTCTTACTTTGCATTTTTTCCTGTCCCGGAACATTTATCGATTAATTGAACAAAACATACCTACATAAATAAAGTTAATGAGGTAAAAATCATGCCACTATCTATAAAATGGGCTTATTCGAAGCGGAGTGTATAATTTTAATTAATATATCGCGACCAAGGCTTTCATCTGTCGTTGAGAGAGAATTTTAATGGATTATCTTGACAAGAGGTGAAAAGGAGCATTTCGCGTATACATCCTATGTAGTAATGTTATTTTTATCAACAGGTTTACCTTGTGAAATAATCTTGCCTGTGAGTAATATAATTTTGTATATTAAGCTCTACTGCAGTACCTACTTTAGATACATTATGTAGGTTCGCGGTAATTAAAGTAAACAAAATCGATAGGTAAGTACCTAATTGCGGATAAAGTTTCGCGGATCCAATTAGAGTTCATTTTGTGGTGATTAAAGATAGCTCGATGGGCCATTGTTCTGTGACAATACGAGGCGGAGCGGGCGCAGCGAGAAGCTGCGCGATCGCTCACCGCCTGTCAGGTGGTAATGGACGGACCTCGACCACAAACACTCCGACAAAGATACTTAATGCAACCAACAAAACCACCCAACGACGTTTTACATCATCGTCCAAAAGCTTACCGGAGATAGCAGGCTCCCAGTAAGCGCAAAGATAGCTTTGTCAACTTCTGATCCAGACACTCCATCATCCACCAGACGTTTTATTAAACTCTTAATGATAACACTTCACGTCCAAATCACAAGGCTGCCGTGGCCCACCATTACGACACTTTGTACTCAGTCGTCAACAACACGTTTTTAAGATGTTATATTAGCTATTAGGAGCTAACTAAGTATTAAAACAGTGTACCTTTCATTCTCTCGTCTATTGTTATCCATTCGATCGATTCGATGTAGTTAGTAGTTAAAAGTTTATTTCTAGATTTCATTATTTGTGGTTAGAGCAAACGCAACACTTAATAGGAAAAATATCAGGGTGTGGTTGTGTTGTGCACACGGCCGTGTTTTTGAACACTAAGAAGTCCGGTTCGTATTTTCATGTATTAGTATGTCCTCACTCAACGTAACGAACTCTATGATTCTTTAACTATTTAGTGATGTAGAGGAATCTTGGATGTAGATAGATCTCTTTATTGAGCACACCATAAACAGAAAAAGTACAGAGAACGAAACAACCTTATAAGCTAGTGCTACAAGTTCTAGAATCTTGGATATATAGATGATTGAATAGGTAGCAACACCAAACTGTACCCCCCGATTTTGTTATCATCAATTTTCTGAATCAAAATTATCGTAGCTAATAGTTTAATCTACCCGAAACCTCATGACTCAGTGACTAGAACTGTTTCACTGTACTAAGACACCCGAAAGTGTCCAGTTGTTTGTGCAAAAAACCATACGGCGCATAATTATCGTGAACTGTTTCACGACCCGGTCGTCGATGCAGAAAATTGATACTAGGTACCTATAGGTATATATTTACCTACCGGTATAGATATTCATTGAATATTATAGGTACATCAACCTTGCATTCTTACATCTTTTTGGTGTAGCAATTCTGTCATTGATTACATACATTTTACGCACAATTTTAAACTGGTTACATTTTAGCGGCATATTGCCGAAGGAGTTGTCTAAAGTTTCGCTAGTAAAGTCATCTATAAAATTGCTTGACTAATGTATGTATCAAAATACAAAGGTAGGTATAGATAGCGTTTACCGGGTATACCTACGATTAAATACTAAATTATAGATACCTACTCCATCGTAAATTCACCAGCCCACGCTAATAGAAAATTAATACTTACTTAGGTAGGTATTAGGACTACCCGGCGCATTGGTAGTGTAGTAGGTACAATAAAAATCCGAAACTCAATTCAAACTTAAACGAACAGACAGGTATCCTACAATGTAAGCTAAACGACTTTTGACACAAGCGAGATGTCGCAGGCCTTGAATCTACAAGCTTTTACAAAATATACAAGTAAAACGTACCTCTCCATCGGAGACTATCACATTTGAATTTTGCATAAACATGTAGATTCTAGGCAGATACGAGTGCGTTCCAATCTCAAAATCTAACTATAGGTCTTATGAAATAACAGAGTTTACACTGTGTCTTAAAATATTGTAAAGGGAAGTAAGTTTATTAGCTGTAGCTGTGCCCTCATCGTAAAATTACTTTTTATCTTAGTTTTATGCAATCATCTTTTGAAATCAAATCATTGAAACTTTGTTATATCTTAATTTAAAATATTTCTTAAGCTTTTATTATATTTTGCTACGACTTTATTTCTACTGTGTATTCGATGTGGGAGAGAGATATTTGGCTCCAATGACATTCGATTATTGTGATAGGTACCTATTATAGAGCCATCGATCAATGAAACAGAGTATATTATTACACGCCATAGACGCAATGCAACTACTATTTAAACAAATAACAAATCGGCATAAGACTGGACTTTGACTTTAACTAGCTACGAGGACACTTATTTAACTTTTGTAACTTGAAAATATATAAATACTTGACACTGGCAAATGCTAAAACGCGACGCCAAAACCAAAGAAAAAAAAAATCGGCATGAAACCTTGTGTAGGTACACGACCTGAATGACAACTGAATGCGTGCGAACTCGTAGCAAACTGCTGCACCACCGAGTTTTAGCGTAGTTTTCGGTAAAACGCTTTCGAACGGATAATGCGAATTCCTTTCTTTCTTTCACTAAAATACATAACTGATATCATTGTGGACTGAGATGAACACTGAAACAGGCTAACGGTAAAGTGTTGAGCTGGTGACAGCGGGCGGCTGGTCATTAGTTTAGTTTCACAAGCATTTATACTGGGTGTACTGTATGTATTTACAACAACAACAAAAAAAAGAAAGTATTTAAGTATTCTGTCAGTTATCTGACTCCCATATTACAAGCTTTGCTTAGTTTAGGATCAAATGGCGCTGTGTGTAATGTCCTACGATATTTATTTATTATTATTTATTTATTTATAAATACGAAAATTAAAATCTTGCTTTTTAAATGGGGTTTATAAGTAATCATTACGAATATTCTTACCAATAACTATATGGATTAGATAAGACTGTAGAGTAAAGAAGCTAAAACAATTAACAATGTGTAATTCAATTGTTGCGCGGAAATGAACTAAATATACCTATACCTTGATCACTCGAAATGAACTTCCGCAAAGTAACGCCTGAATCACTCAATTAATGTGTAATTCAGTTTTTATCTAGCTAACGTATGCATGAATAGCGAGTGCGTTTTATATTTACCTAATTATGTTTATCGCCGGGTTTTAATCGCGCACAAATACTATGAAATTCGTTTTGTTTATTTACCTCGACGCAGGGGCGTAGCTACCGCCATATCAGCCGTAACAATTATACGGGGCTGCAGGGGCCCCTAACGTGTTTAAGCAAAATTAACAAAATGATACACACAATGTCACTTAGTATCGTGTTTTCCGGGGGAAAAAACATATTAAAAAACTGTCATACGATCAACTGTCCATATACATAAATAAATCAATAAATATTTATTTAAAAAATAAATATACATCGTAGGACTATACACAGCGCCATCTGACCCCAAACTAAGTAGAGCTTGTGTGATGGAAGTCAGATAACTGATAGAATGCATACATACTTTTTTTTGTTGTAAATACATACAGAACACCCTAACACAGAACAAACATTTGTTTATTCACAAAAAGTTTGCCCTGAGTGGGAATCGAACCCACGCCCTACAGCTCTCAAGGCAAATATACTACCAATGAGCCAACGGGGCTGTCGATTTTAATTTAATACACGCATTTTTGTCTCTTTTGTGAGAAATCTTTACCCTTCATTCGGGCCCCCCAAATAATTTTGATACAGGGCCTCTGAGGCACGCTACGCCACTGCCTCGACGTTTCGACCATGGTTTAATAGCTGGTCACGAGTTGACTGGAGAGTGCTGGTCGTATCTATGAAAAAATGAGGATGTTGCGCTATCCTATCATCATTTTAGTCTAGGTTGTCACCACGGCACACTACACTAACTTAAAGTTAGTTAAGTGAGTGAAGTGCATGGAACAAAATACTCTAAGAGGTTAAGTGTGCCATTAACATATCATTTATGCTTCATATTGACTTTTTTATCATGGACATGTAATGAGTGATTTTGCATGCCAATCAGTTTATAAAGCTTAACATACCAATGGCGCTTAGAAGATAATAATCGTAAGTGATAATAGCGTCGCTGATAATAATATAATAAATAAATCTAATGAATAATTAATTGGGCAGTCGAACCGGATGGTATGACTATTGAAAACTAGCGCAGATCGTGGGGGTCTTAAAGGTTATGTTTATTTAGCTTTTCTCATGTTTTGCCACGATCTTATTATTTAGTGTAGGTATATGATTATAACCACAATAATATGGAGTTTTGGCGTGAACGTATAGAAAAATCATGTCGCGCCATTGAATTTTTCCCAAATCTTGTGTTTTTGTACAAAAATAGTTCTTAGTGTATTATTCATAAAGTGCCGAATTACAAGTGCGAGTGTGAGAGCGTGATTTAGCATGGTGAAATATGAATTTTCATGTTGTTCCTAAAAAACTCCAACTCCATCGAAGCTTGTAGTAGAGTCGCAACGACGTTATTAAAGCATAACTCGACTTGGCCATGGTTTACTTTGCGTATCTTTAACTACTTACGACTTAGACCTATTTAACTTGATTTTTCATTATACATATGCTAGTAAAAAGATCGAAATACTTGACACTGGCAAATTTACAAACTACGACGGCAAAACTAAAGGAGAGAATTACAAATATATTTAGGTACGAATACTTATTCTAGACAATAAGTTCTAAATTAACCTAGCTGTCCAAACCTTATAGACAACCAATCATTTCATAATAATAATATAAACTGCGGTTAAACAACTAGCTTATCTGCTCTAAAACCCGTAAAAATTGTTGTAGGTACCTAGGTAGGTACTACACTGCATCACATTTTGAATATCTCACTGTTACTCATTGGGCTATTCTCGAACGATGATTGGGTTAAGTGACCTGGTGTCTGTTTCGATATTATTTTACTCGATAATAGTTAAAAAAACGATAATTAGTTTACTCTTGGATCTAGGTACGTAGTTTTCATGAGGTCTTTTTTTATATTCTAAAGACTTATTTGGAGAGGACCGCAAGCAAACCCTAATCCTGATTCTTGGTACAATTTTATTCACATCTCAAGATTGTGATGTGCGCTATGTTCCAACAGTGTTACTGCTTGGTTTGTGTTACCTAAATGCCTTATTACGTTTTCTTTTTCTTTTCTTTTGCAATGCGTGTCGAATAAATATACCAGGAACGCCAAAAAATAAAGCAAAACATAATAATACCTACACAGTTTACAAGCTGCGGTAGGCAGAGAAATCAACATCTGCATGATTAAGTGGAAATGTTCTGATTAATGGTTTCTCCTCCTGACCCCTATGAAAAGCACGGTAAACTGTGATTAAGTTTTTATAAATATTCATTATCAATTTCATATACTGCTCGTAATATCCGTCGGAACTGGTCTGTTTTCTCTTTCGACGAAACCTCGCGAGTGCAGGACAATAAATCAGAAGTGCAAAGTTGCCTCAATTTACGCTCATTATTTTAGTCTTTACGCGTAATTTACCGAGAGCTAATTGTATTAATTAATGCACATTATCTCTGGATGCGTTAAAACTTTTGTTATTTTGCGTATTTTTTCTCGTTTTGACCCCGTTCAATTTTTTGTAGAAACGGACTTCATAATATTTTGAGCGTCTTAATTTTTTAACAACTCAGCATTTTTATGTGCCGAGTAATTGGTTGTGGTCCTTATATAAATGTAAGTATATGTACGTCTACTTACTTTGCGTATGTCTAACATTAAATGAAAAGCCATTGTAGTTATTTAACGTAACGCAAAATATTGCTTTTAATTAGGAATTAAATTTATCATAGAAATTATAACATGCTAATATCCACTTTACAAACACGGCTAGTGGATCAACAATTGCAAAAGAGCAGGTAATGTATGTTAATTGTTAATCTTTCGGTGGTCAGACTAAAAAGATTATTTATCATTCTTTAGGTCAGACAGCTACTCTGTAAACCCAAATCCATAATTATGTTTGTCTCCACAAGCGTCTGTCAATATATATTTTTACTGTAACTCGCCCAGAAGCCCAACCCCTAAAGTTTAAAAACTCTAGAACCTAGTTAGCTTACCCAAATATCGAAATATTTCCTCCACAAATAAAAACTTGACCTCTAAAATATTTTATTTAGTAAAAATACCGCTCAAAACCTAACAGGACCCACTTTTGTGTTTTAATTGAAGCAACATTAATTGAAAACTCGTCTTTAGACCCGACACGTGTGTGCAATGCAGCGTGACGGCAGAGAGCGAGATTGAATGCAATTAACGATTTTGCACAGTGGTGTGCGCGGGCGAATGCAGCGATGGGCCCGCGGCGCGGGGTCACGGGCCCATTGGGGTCACTCGGGCCCAACCGGCTGGCCGCGTTACACCACATCCAATCTCGCTCATGAAAATCGCTACATTATGTTGCTTGTAGTACGTTCTGCCCACTTTGAACGGACATGCGCTTGTTATGGAAAATAAACACCGCTTTTATGAGCTTGTGAGAAAAGCTCTTAGTACATTAGCACACACCTATGAGATAAGTATTTAGATCAGTTATTTTGCAACTACTAAGGTAGGTCAGTAGATACCCACAGTACCTCCCTGCCTAAATTTCTTATATTATGTTATTTGTTCCTAGAAGTAGATTCCATTCTGGCTTTTTACACATAGTAGGTAAACAATCAACACAATTTATTTTTTTAGTGTGATTGCACTTGAACAGCTAATTATTTTTACTGCGTTTTCGGAGTTGGTGTCATACTAAATGTTGTTCAAAATGATAAGTACCTAGGTACCTACTAAAAACACCTTTCGTCTTATTATGTTACATTGAATCGGTTTCTTCTTGACAAATAAGTCCTACCGCGATCCTAGACCACATTTCTCTTAACATTAGGCAACCAAGGCAACTCTATGAAGTAAATAGTACCTACATACTAATAAAAAAAGGGTTCGCTCTACCTAAATGCAAGACTATTTAGGCAGATAAGTAGGTACATAAGTTCGTCAACAACGTATTTTCCAACGGAGTCACTATTCAATGACAGCTGGCACGAGCATTGTCGTGGGCATCCGTGTTGGCGGCTCGGCTCACGCCTAGCTCCAAGGCGGGGCGTGCAACTCATTGGTTACTGGTAGAGCGTGACAACTTCCATTGGACAAGCCGACGACTGTGAAAGTGACGCAACACTCTTTGATAGCAGCACCTGCACAAATAATTTGATTAGGTTCAAATATGTATCTACCTGCTGAAGTTTAGTGTTTCGACAATAAGTACTTAGTTAGTAATCATTAGCTAATAGTTTCTTACCTATCGTTAACATTGTAAAAACAAAGGACAACTAATATTATTGAATTCAAATTGGAAAACGCGAAAACGATATTAGCCTATTTATTTCCAGATGCAATGCACAGGTTTCTTAGGTGTTCACAGTTTTGTTCCTCTTATATTTATATTCCGAAATTGTTTCAAAACACATCTAGATAGAAAATTAATTGTAAAAACTTTTTGTTGTTCCCACCAGTGATTATACTTATATCTAATAAAATAAAATAAAAATATCTACTGAGGATCTTAATAATAAACGTTGCTTAAAGTTAATCGATACTTAAATCATTCCACCAACTCGCTCGTATGAATATCGCACGTGGAAACGAAATAAATTAGGTATAGTAATTTCATTGCTTTCACCTCTAGGGTACACAAAATATAGGTACATTTTTCAGGACCATTTCCGACTCGTTTTCCTGACTTCATTCTCAATTTTAATACGTACCTATAAGTATAAAAGTTAATATTGCATAAATTTAAATAATTTAAACACATAAATGTAACTACGACATAAGAAAAAAACATCCAATACCTAACAAATCCAATATTTTATAAATACATATGTAGATATGTTTTAGCAGAATTTTAAAGTCCATTATCCTTCTTCAGTTTACACTTAACCATTTACCTGATCGGTAGGCATTGAAACTATCCTCGTGCGTACCTCGTAACTTGTTAAGTGGGTAGGTATACTGTATTTCTATGAATATCAAGCGGAACCGTTCGAATTTAATTTGACCACAATAGATAACTGTAAGTTGATAGAAAAGTACCTACATACTGACAAGTTATTTATAAGTTGGTATTGGTACCAACAGTTTGTACATCCTAAAGCATTATAATGCAAATTGCTACAAGCGTAACTTAAAATTAGCATTCTGAGCGACAATATTATAGAGTGAGTCAGCGATTCAGTCTATCACCTCTGGTTTGCTAGCGGCGCGTCTATTGTGACGCAAGGCGAACCGCTAAGTCGGATGGCAAGCCCGCCCAAGCCCTCGATCAATACCTGTGAAATTCAATTATCAAAAATTGAGGTCACATTGTACCAAAGGCACGGTCACACTTTATCATCAAGCATTGAGTCTGTACTAGACAAAAAGCTTGCCAGCGTCTTTACGGAGATGGACTTAGTGACTTTTTACAACATAGATTAAACATTATAATTATATCCACATTTAAAAGGAAATTTTGGAAAGAACGCGGAAAATTATCTGGATTTGTATTTTTTTTACAAAATTTGTATTTTTCGTATTTATGTATAAAATAAGTTGAATTAAGATTAATAGAAAACACGAATTTTCACTAATTATTATTTAATTAATGATTTTCAAAAAAATAGCTGTGTTAGTCGATATGATGTAGGTAAGGATTTTTATCATGATACCCCATACATACAAACAATCAGGCATTTGGAAGTTATAGTGGATTAAAGAAATAAGTACATACATAAGCCAGTAAGTACAAAGTACTAAGTAAATGTTAGTTCTGTGCCTGAGTGTTCTGTATTTATTATAAGTATGTATGTATGTATTTACAAAAAAAATAATTAAAATATTCTAGCAGTTCTCTGACGGCCATAGTACAAGCTTTGCTTAGTTTGGGCTCAGATGGCGTTTCCGGTCGCATGTCAGGCCGCTTCCCAGACCGCCTCATCCTGTAAAGACAAACGGCGTAACATTTACTTGTCCTGTCCGTGTCAGTCAAGTCCAGTCATACTTTAGTAAAGTAGTGGCGACTTTACTATAAGCTTCATAGAGTTTTGGAAGCAATGTGAAAAGTCATGTCACAAAGGACACTATATATCTACATGTTACACCTCATTATCATATCATTTTCCCCCGCAGTCAAGACTTATGGATCCAAATTCCAACATAAAACTTTATTAAGTTTTTTGGCGGTATTAAGTTTCTAAATTGTATAAAATATTGTGTGTAAACTAAAATACATAAATCGCTGTATTGTATTATTTTCCAAAACGCTAATGACGTGCTGACCCGCCTGAGTTTTAGCGGGAACGTGGAAAGAGTCGTGTCACCTCATTGTATTTTTTCCAAAACTAGTGTTTTTTCTAGTGTTTATGTATAAAAATAGTGATATTTTATTCATAAAGTTACCGAATTACAAGCACAAGTGTGGGAAAGTAATATAATGCGGTGAAACATGATTTTTCGTGTTGCTTTCAAAACTCCATCGAAGCTTATGGTAAAGTTACACTACTTTACTAAAGCATTACTGGACTTGACTGACACGGAATAGACTTGACCAAGACTAGGTTTGACTACTTTTTAACTTATGGAACTTGCTAATAGCAAAACACTTGATACTGGCAAATGCACAAAATATAAAGCCAAAATCAAAGAAGAAAGAAGACTTGCTGAGTGACAGTGACTAAACGTTATTTTGCTGACTTAGGTATTTGTTTTGTCAAATGAGATAGAAATTGAAATTTTAATTTCATACTGTGAATTATTGCTTATTTCACTTATTTGGTATTGCAGTGAGAATTTAGGACTAGGTATTTACGAAGTTCGTTGTGTTTTTCTCGTCATTGATGCTGAATTAATACGCTAAAACGCAATTTAAAAGGTTTTCAGTATGTTAACCAACTTCGATAAATTATGTGCTGACTTAGAAAAACAAGAACTAGAGGTAAATGTGTTTTTATTTGTCTTGTCTGGTAATGAATCATTCTAATGATTTTTTATTAAATACATAAAACAAATCTTGCGTTTCAGGCTCCAACTGGCATAGCATTACCATCCACATATGCACAGCTTTTGGCAATATATCTACACCAAAATGACTTGTAAGTGAAATCGAAATCCTAAATCTGCCAATACAGTTGAAAAAATGCCGACTAGCCGACCTAAACTAAGTCTTTAATTTCAGATGTAATGCCAAATTCTTATGGAAAAGAATACCTCAAAACATAACTTCAAGCAATCCGGAAATTGCTGCGATTTGGGCGGTTGGTCAGAAATTATGGAAGAAAGATCTGCCGGGTACATACCAAGCTTTAGCTGCTTTTAATTGGGCTGAGCCAATTGCAAGCATTGTCAGAGCTCTAGAAGGTACCTATTATGAAATCAATACTAAGTCATTATTATTTCTAACTACATTTCGAAGTATGAAGCTTCGGCAACCTAGTATGGAAACAATCTGATTCCCAATTCCACTGCAAGCACCTCTGTCGATTCTATGTTATATACAAGCATGTTTTGCCGATTACTTCAAACTGAAGGAAAACATTGGGAAACCTACATGTTGGATGTTCTAAAAAAATTGTTTTTGAAGATATGTGAAGTCTGGCAACACGCAATAAACAGGCGTAATATACTACGGCCTACCCTTCTCACAATAATAGATAAATTAAAAAAGATGAGGCCGACAACCAGCAGTGGGTCAGTTTTTAAAAATAGCTGAAAGGGATTCGGATTGAGTATATTGTCATTATTTTTATTCCAACATCTATTGAGTTATGGTTTTACCCATGCTAAAAAGCCACACATTTTTCTTGGTTAAGTGGGTTATCAGTATTAGATTTACTTTATACTATGTTGTTTTCTATAAAGTAATAACAAATATACAGTATTTATAGCTCAAAATCTAAAAAAATAACTTATATTAGTTATAGTGTAATTAATATTTAGCTTTACATACTATCTCTGTATTTCAATGTTTTTATTATTAATCATTACTTCATATTTCTAATTTATGATGTAAGTGTGAATGTCTGTTTAACTGTTCTAAAAGAAGAGTAACGTCTCTGAAAGTCTCAATTATATTTGTCTAATTCTATCTGAATGTACAGACTGTAAAATGTAGATAGAAAATACCTATACTAAAAATGATTTTTGTTTTCCTTCATATTTAATAACATTGTCATAATGTAATTCATTTATGACATTTCAGAAAAAATTAGAGAAAGAACTTTTAACCTCATCGGTCGTTCATACAGCAACATATCTCTGGATACAGTAGTGGCGATGACTGGCTTAAGTCGAGAAGCAGTACTACAAGTCTGCAGGGACAGAAAATGGGTGCTCAATGATGATGAAGTAACTGTGAACCCTATATTACCAGTCCAACCTGCTCCACTGCATACATCTAGTGAGGATCAACTATTTAAACTCACAGAGTTTGTGTCCTTCTTAGAAAACTAAGTTACTGTAAGTTCCTTTATAGATATTACTAAAGCCTCAAAAATAAATTGTTGGTAACTAAAATACTACATTTGAAATCGACTGGACATGAACACCAACAATATTACATTTTTTAGTTCCTACCCAATATTTTGGAGCAGTCGTAAACACTGTAAATTCATAAAACATTTAAGATTTTGCATAATATGGGAAGAGTGTCATAGTTTTGCAATAAAATGAATGCCAAAACTATACATTAAAAAAACTCATTTCCTTACATCATTTATTAACAAAATTGATGTAATTATTGGTCATTAGCAATAATTACCAAATGTTTCTGCAGAGTATAAAAGTATAAGGTACTTATAAATGGTAAACATAAGTGGCAGTGTAAATTACTTACATATAACTTGTATATTATTACTTACAATAAAGCGTTCATACTTTCACATAGCATTCTCTAATTACAAATCAATACCTTTCAGCTGTGTATAGAGCTAAACAAAAGAAAGTTTGTTTCAAGTTAAAATCACAAACTATTTAACTAACTAGTCTCTGTTGTAGACTATTGTGGCTTTTAATGTGGGGTTATGGTCAAAAACTTCTGTTAAGACTCAGTAGACACCATTCTGACTCAACATGGAGCTTAAACCTCACTATAGTAGAAGAGACATGGTAAACTAAATGTTATCATAATGCACCTAGACATACATACATATTTTGGAATGTGATACAGATCTGAAAAATATGTATTTGAATTGAAATTAATATTATTACATTATGTTCGACAGCCTTGTTGGTTTTGACAGCCCTGTTGGTTTTGACAGCCCTGTTGGTTTTGACAGCCCTGTTGGTTTTTTGGTAGTATGTCTGCTTCAAGAACTGAAAGGTGTGGGTTCGATTCCCACTCAGGACTAACATTTGTATGACTAACATTGATGTTTGTTCTGTGTCTGGGTGTACTGTATGTATTATAAGTATGTCTTTACAAAAAAAGTTAGTTTGGGGCTTAGATGGCGCTGTATTAAATTAATGTTTATTTATTTATGTTTTGCATTATGAAATAAATAAATTAGATGTAAACATAGAAGCTGACGCTTTAGATTCAGATTCAGATTATTTTTTCACCTATTAACACTTTCATTATACTAGGCAAGTCAATTCAATACAGTTAGTTAAAGAAATTTGAAAAATTAAAAATTATACTATTAGTCAAAAAAAGTTAATAAAATTATTATGTCATAAAATTTCATGTGAATGTCAATTAATTAATTAAATAACTTCAGTACCAGTGCTACAACATTGCTATTCAAGATAGCATCATACAAATTAATAGTAAGAATCTTGATCATGTCACGGCTAGCCACATTACCCCCGGCCACTATAGTGCGGTTTCAGCTTACACAAATTTAAAATATCACAAGCAATACAATAATTACATAAAATTACTATCTACATACACTAGCTGCTACTAAATTCAGTTTTGGCAACTCAGTTAGGATTTGCTTGACTCAATGCTCAATATCAATCGTAAATTTCAAGCTGTTGAATCAATATACATTTTTATACAATGCCATTCCTTGCAAAAATATTATACCTAAACTATAAAAAATCGTAAGTCCGACATTTTATTTTACGAAATCCTCTAAGATCATTTGTTGAAACTAGGTGTTTGACCATAAGTCTACAAACGTATCGTGGATTGAATTAGAACTGGTTCTCATACTGAGGATTCATCAACTTGAGGATTTTATGTATAAAAAATAATGGTTGCCGACCGCATCCTGCCTGATGTTACAACCACCATGTTACGATTTCCTCGCGAATTTTTTTGTTCATGAGGATCTTAAATTCATTAAGGGATTTGAACCCAACCCTCTGAAAGTTGGAATTCGAACGCACCAATTACCTACATAATGTAACTAAAACACAATGCCAAAGTAATTCTTCGCATAGATATCAAACCCACGCAAGAAAAATATACTAATGACTTTTGTTAAAAGTTTTGCCAAATTTCAGTTGTTTTCAGTCATTATTAGAGATTCTAGGTTAATATCTATTCTGGAAGGACACTTGGTTCTGCCTCGGCTGTAATCTCATTGAGTTGCTGTCGTCATCGTCACCTAATGAAGTTTCGTACGCTCGGTTGACCTGACCACCGTTGGGCTCGGCGAAAACATCTTTCACAGATATGTTCGCGTTTGACGTCCTATGTCTCGGAACTGCCAAATTATTGTTTAGCTGGAAAGAATGAAGGAAGAAAATTAATATCAAATGTTCGAATTTCAAACCCTTGAAAAAAAACTGAGTTTGTTAAATCACTTTGTTCCCCGAAGGTGGCGCTGCAATGGCATATTATTACGAATTGTGATTAGTACTTGAAAATCAAAAGGACAATTTACAAGTTTAGAAACCATAGCACTAGAACATAAATCTCGCATTCCTAAACATTATTAAGGTATTTACCTCGAATACTAAGTCTTTACTAAAAGACTTCTTACTAAGTCTATACTAAGTCTTTTCTACTGAAGCTACTAGCGTTGAGAGCAAAGATGAGTTGCCCGACAACATCAATTTTTGCTTTGTATTTTCTAACGATAATCTCGAGAGGATTGGCTTGAAGTTGAATTAAAGAGATTTTAATACACCACCCGTATGCAGTGGCTCTCGTATACCGAGGAAGACGTAGTGAGGAGTGTGTCTGTTCTCGTGCCACAACCAAAACTGTCTCTATTATGATTCCACCGAACCATTAAACTTCCGCAGACATCTTTAAAACCGATATTTTGACGTTATGATCAGAACTAAAAGTATCAGAACACTTTAGGAATAGCTGAAAATTCGAAATACCTTAATACTCATTTTGTTTAAGAATGCGATGATGAGTGAGTTAGTTTATTTGATTGTACAAACTCTCAATATCTTCAATTTAGTTAAAAAGTTATGTCTTACTATTCCAGTAACTCCATATTCGTTGTTTGCGCCGAGCGTTTGCATCTGAGATTTCCTCCTCTCCGCCATAACAGAGTTGCGCCTTGTCTCTAAAGCTTTTAAAGTTTCTCTCCGCAGTGTCATCTTACGGTTCAGCACTGGAGTGCCTGGAATTTTAATTTATACACATAAATATTACACTAGCGAATGCCTCGCAGTTTCACCCGCGTAGTTCCCGTTGCTATGTAGCCTTTGTCACCCGAGGATACTGTAGCTTCACAACGGTGAAAGAATTTTTGAAATCGGTCAAGTAGTTTCAGAGTTCCTATACAATACAAACAAACAATCAAATCTTTCCTTATTATAATAATATAGATAGATGAATGTCTATGTACATTTATTTCGCGAGTTGTCGTAAATCATTAATTTGACTAATGTAATTGTATCACATATTACTGATTTTATATATCATTCTTTCAATTTATTTGTTTACCATATCACGGCCAAACTAGCCTTGATAAAGTTTAGCAAACAATTATGTGTTAGTGAAAGATCATAGCCGTAGGATAAAGTATTAATAGGTGTCTATTAGTATATTGTATTCATAATTTCCCCACTGATAATGTAAGTTTACTCTCCCAATGATTTATAACTTCGCTTGATTATTCTTGTCCTTATCCTTTTTAATATCGGCATTCGAGTAAAAAACAATTCATGAGTTACCTGGTCCTTCATTTGCATTCATATTGAAGAATCGTTTCTTGAACGCCACGTCAAGAGTGCCAATGTTCCTCTTCTTCTGCCTAGCTTTCTCTAAATTGTGTATGGTCTTTCTTCTACCAACGTTATGAGGTCCAGAACCCGAATCATTATCGTAATCATCGTCTAAACCGTTCAATTTTTGTAGGTTTTTCACTATTGCTATTGCATTCTTGTCTAGTATTTCATCCTGGGATAAGTCGTCCGCCTAAAAGTTAAGAAATGATTAAATACTCGGGAGTTACATATCGATTTTCATAATGACTTCTACTACAATGTGATTTAAATTCCTTACCTTCTTAGTGCAGAACCAGTTCAGTTCTGTGGACGCTAATATGTGCGCTAGAGTTCCGAATCTATGGAACAACATAGCAGTGAACTGGATAACCATAATCAGGGCGAAGAAGAATACGAATACTAGACCGATAGGTTCTAATTGTAAGTATTCCTTTGAGATTAATACCTGAAACACAACACTAATTTAAGATATACTTAAAAAATACAAAAAAATAACTATGTTAACATTGAAATTAGTTAAAACAGAGTGCAATTTTCTTTACTTTCCTATCGATATTCTATGTTATGGATATCAATTGTCCTAATTATGTATGTCGTCAATTAATGCAAACCAAAAACATAGTAAAAATTTAGATAACATTTTCGTTGTATTACATTTTTGAAGTACATACTATAGATTATAGAATATTGATAGGATATTGGATGTTGTGCAAATTAATTAGAAACATTGTTATTTTCCACAATAAAAATTAAAGTCCGTTCCTGTATACATTGAAATGATACCGTGAACAATAGGTTGGTACATTAGGTACAAATATACACAATAGTAGCGCCGAACGTAGCAATGTAAAATTTTGACGACTAGAATTGGCTACATGTTATAACCTCATTTATCAACGTGTGCAATTTTGTTAAACAAATCACCACATATTCTGGGGTATGTAATGTACACAAAGGAAATCAGTGACCCCGGTACCATGTTTAATAGAAAATACTAGCTCCGCCACCTTAATAGACAGAATAGACGTTATAACTCGTGTGTTTTGAGTTGGAAAAGTGCAATCTCAGGATTGTTTTGGGTATTCGTTTTTGCACGCTGGAGTGTGCTACGTCTGGTCTTATAAAGGATGAGGATTTCCAGCGACTTTCGCTATTCCACCTAAGGGTAAGGACGTATATAGGATCATGTGTAGATTAGAAAATGTGAAACCAAGTAACATAAGTTATTTAGTCCTCAGTGTCTCAGGGTCTCCCATGCTGGTGCCATCCCAAGACAGACCGGTTAGAGGAAGGTCGTTAGCCGTGTGAAGTGACACACATTAGGTTGGATCATTTGGCTGTACCTCGCCTGTCTCCTCGATGTACGTAATATTTGTCTTTATGCCCAAAGGCCAATCCACGTGGAGTTGATCTTTGTTGAGTTGTAATAAAAATACTATCAATATGAATAAAGCATTGAACATAACAAATGCGAAAACTGACTTATTGCGAAGCTCTAGCAGATCTCCTGCGATTCTTGCCTGTAAATTATATAAAGCAAAAACAATTTATTAAATTGAATCAACTTTCAAGGGTGACTGGGATTGGGTGGCTGGTAGGTACGTTTGTGTACGTTTATGCGCCGACCGCGCTCACTAGTCATCTTTGAAGGCCGATCGCTGCTGTGGTTGTTGACGGTACCTCTTGTGTAACCTCATCGTACGTAATGTTAGTTTTGATTCCGAACGGCCATTTGAAGTGGAGTGAGTCCTTGTTCAGTTGCATCAAGAACACAATGAGCACAAAAAGGGCATTGACCATAAAGAAGGAAAAGACAGACGAATCTCGTAGCTCTTTCAGATCTTTGGAGATACGTGCCTAAAATTAGGGGAAGTTTTATATCATGTGTACATTTAAAAAATATAAGAACCTGTAAAAAACATTTTTTTAATTAAAAATTCAGACAAATTGGACAAGAAAGTGCATTTAAGTAGATAATTATTTACGTTTTTACGGGTACATTATTGTGTGTACTCTTTGCAAGATATGATCCTGTAATAATGCCGTCGAGTTTATTTTTAAATTTAGAATCATGCCAATGTAAATCAAGTTTCAATACGTACCATAAATTTTCTGATAATTTTTTCGTTTAATTTACGCTATCCAGCCTTTTCCAACAGTACTTAAGACTATAACTAAATCTTGTCTTCAGTAAACAACCAAGTCTGATAAAAAATATGTTTTAATGAATTTACGCTCACATTACCTTTTCCTCTTTGTCTTCATCGATGGGGAATAAATATTTTTCCAATAAATCTTTCCAGAAAGTAATTTCAGCTGGGGTTAAGAAGTCTACTTCTCCTTTCTTTAAATCAGGGTCCTCAATCCAGTACGGGTTGATTAGATCATCTCTTCTTTCCTATAAAAAAGATGAAATATCTTTTTATTGCATCTAACGGCTTCGCAATTTAGGAATGAATCGCGAGGATTATTTTATAAAAAAAAATTAGGTATGCTTATTAAAGTTGCCTTGTTAAAATGAGTAAACAGAATCTTGGAAAGATATCGATATCTGTATCACACCCTATATAGATAGGGTATGATAGGGTTCATATAGTTGAACATCTTACTCTCGGGGAAGTAGATAATGTGTCAGTATCGGAGTTCGAGTCGTTGTCGTCTTCAGGGCCCTCGGCCAAGGCGTCTAGCTGGTGATCTCCGTTGGTGCTGCCGCGGTGGCCCACAGATAATTTCCTATTGCGGCTCACACCATGTGGGTCCATTGATCTGCAACAGTTTCATCGTTATGTAATTATATTAAAACACGAACTAGCTGCATCCGTGATTCCTTATTCTATTTATTCACCACTAAATCTCATCTAAGTATTCTTTTTAATTTGGTCGTTAAAGATTTCAATAATGTGTGACGCATTCAATTCACAGCTTATTATCGAAAGCCATGTCTCTTTAGACCTCCCAAAAAATTATCTTTAAAAACAACATTAAAAAACAATCATCTTACCTTTCGACATTTTCAAGTTTTTTTTCTAATTTATCAAGCGTTGAAGCGATATGCATAAGTTGCACTTTTTCTTCGTTGCCTTTTGGGTGTGTGCATAACAAACATTTAAACAGGCCAGCAAACGAGAACTCAATAGAACCCTCTTCTTCATTGTTATTAGCACCTTGTAAGAAACCTAGCAACGTTTTCTGTTTTGCACTTTTTTTCGCTGCTTCCGCTACTTTTTTCTCTTCTTCAATTTCCTAAAACCACATTTTTACATAAAATATCATACGAGTATGTTGTACTATATTAACTTTATCAAACTAAATTACAAAGAAATGGTTACAAACCTTCTTAGTTTTCTTCACCGCAACTTCTCGAGTACCCCATGTTACTACATTCAGATTTATAATTGAATACAAAATCAAGAGCAAGTACATAGAGGGTACAGATAATAGATAAATGATGCCGGGCACTATACACCAAAATTCTTGCGGATGCAAACACGCTGCTATGAAAGTTGAACTCGAGAGTGATATCAAAAAGATAGCTGATGGGGAACCGATACCGTCCTCACCTAACTGGAGAGCCGTACCGACTATCACAGCCATCATTATCATAGCGTATGCTGTTGACAGTATTTGAGCTACCAGCAGCTGAAAATAAATGCAAAGATATTAATAAAATTAACACTAGGTATACATAAATCTAATTTACTCGATGAATGTTTATAAAACAATTCAATTTGAGTTGATTTCAGTTAATTGTAAATAAATAACTCACTTGATATTCCGATTTCATTGTGAAGCAGACTAACATGAAGATCAAGATGGGATAGATATTGTACTCAAAAGAGGTCCAGTTATCTATTCGGAAAGCTGCCACGAAGGCACCTACCAACATAAGAAATATGGTGCCGGGACCGAGGATAGTACCGCCCATCAACATCATCTAAAAAAAAAAATTAGTCAAATACGTGTATATTTGTATATTACTCGTGTCTAAATACTGGAATTATATTTACCGGTAGCAAGAACATACCTGGTAAGCAATATAAGGTGTCGATATGTTGTCATTGATCTTTATCGTATGCTTATAGTCTGCGAGCAAATCCATGATGTTGGCGATGGTGGAAGGCACCCAACGACGGCGCTGGTTGTAGAACTCGTTGAATCCTTCGGGACAATGTGTGTAAGCGTCGGAAGCAGCTGAATACTCTACTCGATATCCACGTTGGAGAAGCAGTGTGCAAAGCCATCGATCTTCTCCTGGAAACAAAAGTTATTCACGTGTGAAAAATCATTGCAGTTGATGGGTGTACGATAATAAAAGAGGTATTGATTTATGGAAGAAGTATTCTGATATGGTATTTTAAACTCACCCTGATCGTATTGCACATAATGCCTGGCGTCATGGGAAGTGAGAGTGTATTTCTTCATAACGTTATCGTCCATAAGCGCCTTTCCTCTGAAGAGTGAGAAGCAGCCCGGACTACAGAGCACGCAGCCAATCATGTGTTCTGTCGCCTTTTGCAGCCAATGACCGATGGCATACTCAAACATTTGATACCACACCATAGGGCCTAAAAAATAATTGGAAAAGTTTATTACTTAGTTTATTTTTATTAGAGCTTGATTACCTACTAGCACGAGCACAATAAAATATGTTTCTTACCGGTACCAACAGGGTGAATACGACCACAAGCAGCACCCAGATTTCTGTTTTTCTTCATCAAATCGATAAGCAGGCGAACAGCATGCGGTTGGAAATCAATGTCTCCATCAAGAGTCAACAAATAAGTGTTCTCAGCCATCACTTCTTTACGGTCTACAGATATAGGCAATTCCATAAGACGATGACCAAGAAGGTAGTACATGTACATTACCTGTGAACATGAAATACATCATTAGCATCAACAATTTTGATTATTAAATCTAACAATATGTGACCGACTGTACCTGAGACCAACGTTTCCTGTGACGAATTTTAGCCTTGTCCTTTAAGTGACAAATCATCTTCGTTTTTCCTGGAAGCACCCATGTCAGCCTTCCACCATACGGTGCGGGATATTTCTTCGGCGGCTTCATTCGGATATTGGTCTGGTGGACCTCGGAAGCGGCATCGTCTAACGTATCCACGAGAAGTTTGACGAAACGATTTACTTGTGAATCTTCGTCGCTGTGGTCCGATATTTCAAAAGCATCATCCAAGAAAATGTGAGCTGTAATACAAAGTATACGGACACAAATATTAACACATTCATATTTAAAACCACAGTAGATAGGTGTCATGAAAAATATGATATAATTCTTGGAAATACCAATATCAAGTTAATGTCTAAAGCTCAGAATATTTGAGCTTTCCCCATTTTATTGGGTCCCAGATTTCAAATACGGTTTTTTTTTCGTCTTCATAATGCCAAGTTTTATCTAGGATACTAACTAACTTATTCATTAACTGCTAATTTGAAATTGTTGTTCATAATATTGGTGAGATAATGTTATGAACTTACTTTCGAATTCGTAATAGTCAGGATCGACAACCCTCAAGTACTTTTGAGCGACTCGCCTCGCGCACTGATCTTCGTCCAGTCGAAGAATAGACTTCAAGAACTCCATCATCTCGTCTTTAGTCTCGTGCCACATAGTAGCGCATGCGTAGATCCTCGTGATCTGATCCGATGACTTTACCGTCTTTGGAGAGGAACCTGTATTGTCGGTATGCACAGATATAGTTTCGTAGTATTCATCGCCTTTTTCCTTTTCTATTTCTGCAAGGTCCTGGAAAAATATTAGCACTTTAGGTGACTTATTTTATAATTTGTAACTCAAAATGACCTCCTTGAAAGGAATAATCATACGAGGATTTTTTTATTTTTTATTTATCATTTATACTGTTCGTATAATTATTTTATAGCTTTTCAAGTGTAAATGTTTGTTATACAATTTTATGAGTAAGATTTGCTTTATATCATTCTGTATGCAATATTTAAGTGTTTTAAAGTCTGAGTATCGTTGGTACTTACTTCAGTCTTTACATCTTTCTGGTCGTCTCTCTTGCGATTCATTGCCATGCTCTGGTCTATAAGCAGTCCATTGTACATCGGTAAAATGTACAATTTTTCGGTGGAGGCGAGACGCTCGGCCTTCGGCGTCCAAATATGGATGGTGATCCATGTCTGTGACAAGAGCCACAGGAGCCAGACCCACGCCATTTGTCGCGAAATGAAGTCGCTCAGTGCAAATGCTGTATAACAAAATTACTAGGTATATTTCTTTTATTCCGATCTATCAGAAATTCGTATGGTATTTTGGGGAACCGTATATTCTTTCGGGATAGAAATAAAATAAATAGGACCTATGTGTAAATCTAGGTGAGGCTTGAAGAATTGTGAATATAACTCAAATCCTTAGAACCATAACAGGATGACAAAGTAACAAACGTACATCATGACTAGAGTTGTAGAGTGTGGGTTCGATTACCATTCAGAACACGAAATACCCTCCAATAATTATTTATTTATATGTATATAGATATACTCACACTTACTCACAAACAAACGTATTTATAATGCTACCTGCGCCTCACGGTTTGGCCTTCATTAGAGTAGAAAGTATTCAATTTTAATCTAGGGTCACGAGGTCATATTACAACGAAACGAAAATTCACCTAAAAAGAAGCGCCATCTATTGATTTTACGTTTCATTACTAGGGACTGGTCAACGTAAACCTAAAATAGCCCCAAACACTCACAGAGAGTGGTGCCATCTAGGCATGACACAAGAAAATAATACGATACAATACCGTAATACTCATTTTTGTATGGAATCATGTATCTGTTCTACATAGTATTCCTACTTTTATCTAAAGCCGTTACGCTGTGAAGTACCTAAAAACGTTTGCATTTAAATTATGTTTCTAGAATATTAGTGTGACGTGATGTAAAATCATCATTTGAATATCTATTTTCATCGTTTGAATTTAAACGTTTTCTAACACATAACTTAATTAAATAACTCTTACTAGTACTAATTTTCGTTGTTTTTATTTACGGTTCTCTTGTAATTAAACGAATTCCATCTCTTTCCAACCACATTCATAATTACTTTTTGATTTGAATGTGATGTAAATGTTACCTACTGCTTTATTTTACTTGGTAAAATGTTCTTGTGGTTTCTTGCCATTAACGGTATTGCATAACATAAATTCTACAGACTAAAAATGGTATTTATTTCCATTGTTTGTGAATTGGAAAGAGTACTAACCTGGAGGGCTTTCGAAGTACAAATAGTCCGGGACAGTTCCATGGAAGAAGCAGTTATCACCATTTCGAATTCCGCAAGCAGCAATTAAAAGATTCACCACAATAGGTATCACCAAGTTTATAGGAAATGCGTAACTGAACCCTTGGATAAGGATTTTACATGCAAATTTCCCGAAGATGTAGCAAATGTATGCAGCGAATATTTGGATCAACGTTACATAGATTGCAGATTTATACGCGGCCGCTACTTCTACTGAATCGCCTGTTAGCGTTACGTTTGCCAAGTCCGGAATCACTGTTCCACCCAAATGGATTTGGATCTGTGATAAAAGAAAAGTTATTAAAATTCTTAAAGTAAAAAATTCATACAAATTTGTACCCCTGATGGGACTCGAACCCACAATCCCCGGCTTAGGAGGCCGATGCCTTATCCATTAGGCCACAGGGGCTTGCGAGGTAAGGCCAATATAAGCATGATATTTCACATTCATAAAGAGCTAACCATTGTTGATACGAGCATGCGATTTTGCCATCTATAATAATGCAGTCCTTCTCTATGTAACAGTTGCGGTAGATATCGGTAAGAATGAATAAAAACGTATATTCGTTTAATGCTCAGTTGAATGCCTCGTATAAATATACGTACAAATAGAACGGGGGACTATGAATATGTACCTATTATTAAGATTACGGTCCTGTTTTCATTTGTTTTTCGATAAGTACTATTTAGATGGGAATTTTGTCAAATTAGAGATCGTTCTACGAGTACCTCCTCAACAACAATGTTATGCGGTCCGAATCCTGTGTTGAAGAGTTGAAAGAACATCGCTGGGTCGTCGCCATCTGCCCATATACTGAGTAAAATGCACATGAGGAAGACCATTATCTTCCAAATCGTCATGAATCGGTAAGTGAAGTAACGGGTGTTACTCAACTCTTCTTTCAGTCTTCCTAAAATCTTCATTATTCCTGTAAGTAAAAAATTTACCATTTTACTATGCTATTAACATATGACAGTGCTTTCATAGGTTTTCATTTATCTGCTAAATTTTAGGGTTACTATAATCAGCGTCTGATTTCAACAGTGGATCGTCTTGCTGAATTATGCTTAAGTAGGAAGGTAGTTAGGCCCATTTCACTATAAATCTTCATGCTCTAGAGATCAACTTTCGCTTTATCACTGTTATCTCTCTGTAAAAATTACTTTGTAGATTTTTAATAGGATTTAAACTTTAACGACTATCACATAGAGTTCATAATCACTGATCCATCCGTTACAATTTGCAGTAATCTCACGCATTATAGTTTACCGATCATGAATAATGCACACTACAGGTGAAATCGCTAAACAATGAGTCAGCATGAGTTCTCACCCAGCGGGCTTCGACGCGTCACGTAATTTTCCCACCAGCCGAGGGAGATGCAGATACATGACACTGGGATCAGCCATAGTACTGGTTTGTTCTCTAACAAGGGCCAGACGATGAAGCCGGTGACTTGCGCTACTATCGCCATCATATCCACAATGACTTTGACGAATCGTTTCGACTCTCTGTTGTTTCTTGATAGAAGGCTGAGAATCGCCGGAATGATGCAAAGACAATTGGTTATCATTGCTCCTTTGACCACATCAAGTTCGGGCAAGATCATGAAGAACAGCAGGCCCAATCCGACAGTGTGAAGAGTTTCTGCTATGAACACCTGAAATGTGGAACAAAAATATATATTAGGTACATTAAAATACAGAGAACTGAAACGAAACTGGAAACTTGATTTGCGAAAAGTGAACCATTTTATGTATACCTACTGTATAAAATGATTCTTCGTAGATAACATTATTCCTGTTTTTGTGGAATAATTACTCAATATTTATGTATCAGTAAATCATATATCGGCTTACAAAGTTCGGTAATCTAAAGATCGAATTACATAAAGGTTCCGCAGAGCACACTTTGAGTATGACGGACTCGAAGTGTGCCCCACGGAACCTTAGGGGGACCCCTAAGATTCCGCAAAGCCTCTGTGTAGGTTCCGCGAAAATACTGATCATAATGAAAAAAAAAAGACTAAAGAGTACAGACACATAAATATTACAACATATAATAATCTGGGTAACTTTTTTAATTATTACAAATCAGCTTGCGGTTGACTGCCATCTCATCTGATGTTAGGCGAAAATGTGTTCTAATATGGAGTAGCTTTGCCTAGATGAAACCGATTAACTCACGACTTGAAGACACCCAGATTATATCTATTGAGGAACACCCACTCGTGCTGCACATTCCATTTCTAGTTTCGAACTCACCACAATGAACTGTGCGCTGGTAGGCCTTCGCGAGGACTTGAAAAAGCAGATCCTCACGGCCCGGATGAATGCGCCTAACTCTGGGATGGCGAAAGCGGCCAAGATAGCCCACATCCACGCGATGCGCTCCTCGTCCGGTAACGATACCACGAATTGTTTATCTCTACCTGGAATTGGAGAAGTTCATACAATAATTATTGAGTAGTTGAGTACCTATGGAAATTTAAGTACCCACGTGTTGTAGGATGAAAGTTACTAACTTCTTCAACTCATAATGATGGGCAAGATTGGTATTTATTGTAGCATTATTAAGGTACCTCAAAATAGAGAGGCGTTCGCTGATGATGATACGATATTTGACGGACTCAGTCCTACGGCGCAGCGAAGTTGAACTCCGACACCAGATAACTCCACTATATTTAGTAATTATTTTAGGCAGGTACGGTCATTTAGCCTAGTACTTGCTTTTTTTATCTGTGAAACTTCTCTTTCGACAGACTATGAATATTGCGTGGTTATGTTCGTAGTTTACGTGGTTATATCTAGGTAAATGGTAGGTACTAGATTAGTATACGCTTTTGTATAAGTTTGGTGCGTTGTAGTGGTTTGGAGAAGCCTTAGAATAGAATCTATAACCATTAGCTATGTTTATGAATACTCTAAGGGCAAAACAAAATGAGTGCATCAGGATATTGCCAAAAGAATGTGTATGAATTCTGTTATTTTTCACTGAAAATTTAAAAATTGTATGTTGCCAAAAGAATATTTTTTTTTTTCTGTAATTGAATATTAAATTAACTTACCTAAATTTCTATTACAATACGCTAGCCGCCTGTCTTTCCTTAACTGTGAGGTCATGAAGAGCGTGGTCCCTTTCGCGACAACTCCAGAAGCAAGGACTACGACGAATACTGTGATATAAGCCATAATTTTCAGCAGCCTGACCGTGAACTCCAGACATTTCTGACTCTCCATCGACCCACTGTCCTGCTTCGGTGGAAACTCCCGGAAGACGTCCCATCCTTTCGTCTCGTGTACAGTTCTTTGGCTGGAATAGAAAAAATAACATTCTGTATTGTTTTTATGCCATGCTTTCAAGCAGCTCGAGCTTCTAACTCCAAATACATACTGCTTATGCTGTCCATCGCTAGCAAGATCTTTCCACTGCAAGTTACTATAACTAACCTAATCTAACTAATGCATATTAAGAAGCTATAAGTATTTTTTAATGGTTGGCAGGCTGTGTGTTTGACACCGCGCTTACTACTGGACTATCTTTGCAACTTGTATTATATTAAATACACAATATTGAATATACAATTGCAGTGCAATGATTTTATAAATATGCATTGCGTATTTGGTTCTTTGTAGTAATTTGATACTGACAAATAGGGCAAACAGACAATCGGAGTGACGGAATACTAAACACATTAAATAAATGGATCAATCAATACTTTATTGTTCACACTAGAAATCATTTAGGTATACAAGGAAAATATTGCTTAAAATCTCGAAAAATGACGCCTAGCAGTTCCCAGTTATTATACCTATAAGTTTTTAAGAGCACGACAGTACACCTTTAAGAGATATTTTGATCTCGGCCAAAGCGTAACTATTGTTCACTTAGGTAATAAGTAGACCAAGTTGCTTAGTTCAACTTACCTACTTAGCTCAACCTTATACTTTCTAACTAAATTTTGTAATTATTTTGGGATGTTTTACCTTCCTACTAGGGTAACCTAACCTACCTAGTATGTATCCATTTTAGTAACGGAAAATACTGCTTTAAAAATATGTCCACTAACCCACATAACATTTATAACTCGTACTAGTTATCAATACAGAATTGTCATTGCTCAATAGTCTTGCTAGTTACCGCAAAAAATATCGTCAACATAGCGCGAGGAAAACAACTTTCACACGCCATTCGACGCAGAGAAATCTTTAGCGTGTTCTCATAAACTGCGACTTCCTTCCGATTTGTCAATAAATTTTGCCTCATACTAGGTTCACTTTATGTACCTACATATTTATGTGACATTTATCAAGGCTATTTAAATCCGTTCGCTATCTAATGAACACTTATAAATGCAATTAACAGTAAGAAGGTTGTTAGGCTAACAACACAATACATACGACCTGACAAAAACACATAAGTAGGTAAGTACATTCAATAACATAACGTTATCCTTCTTCATGGGCAATGGTATGAAAAACTCTTAGAACAAATCGGTTTCTTACATAAGTCGTTGATCTGACATTCATCAATTGATTGTTACCTAGTCTGTATTAGTATAAAAACTCACGCGTCTGATTGAAAATAAAACGATCCTTTGATCTTAAATGACGGAATACGATCGACATCACAATTACTGTCAAATTTTACTATTAAATCTAACGTGTTTTTGATTTTTTGTTGTTTATGCGGGATTCTCACCTTTAATCATGTCAGATACGCCGATTATATAGTTTCGGCCACATGCGGTGGCCTTTTTCAAGGAGTCAAAGCAGAATACAACGCGCTCGCGACCTCGTCTTGTTTAGCACTGAACAGTGCGTAAGTGCATAGTTAAAACAAAAAAAAAACTGACAAATTGTGTCGCGAGAATCCAATCTAAACTTTTCATTAGGAATGATTTATCCAGTTTGAGACCCGCGCCGTGAATGAATGAATGAAAGAAACTGAATTAAGCCCATCAACATATCTTGGGTTGATTCTAAATGAGGATATTTTGTTTAAATTCTCATTAACAGCACTATCAACAGCAACAACAATGGCATCGCGACCTTCATACAAGTAATCCATACACGCCGTATTGTAATGCGGATAGAAAACGCAGTATAAAGTTTCAACACTTCTCGTACTTGGCGCACTGTTGTGACAGTGGTGTTTACGTAAGGCAAGGCGGTACAGTGGTCGGTGGTAACCCAATTAAACTACAGCTGTCGGTCGCGTGCCCGTTGCCTATACCAGGCAGTGACTGACCATTACTTCTACAATAAAATTAGACTGTGTCACAAATATTTTGTTTACGTTATGCAAATTGATGCAGTGGTTTTATTTACCGACCACACAGTCACCTAACATCAGTGCAGGCTCTAATCAAACCTAGGTTGTCACCGATAAGAAAAGCTAATAACTGTATTTATATAATTATATTTAATTATTATAACTAGTTGCTCTACTTCCGTAGGGCATGGGTCCGGACTCAGGACAAGTATTTGTACATATTTGTAAACGGAAAACAAAAGATTTTTTTATTTAGTATAGATATGTACTATTATAAAGAGGAAAGATTTGATTGTTTCTTTGTTTGTATTGAATAGGCTCCGAAACTACTTGACCGATTTCAAAAATTCTTTCACCGTTGGAAAGCTACACTATCCCCGGGTGACATAGGCTTACTTTACTTTTATCCCTGTATTCTCACGGGAACAGGAACTACGCGGGTGAAACCGCGAGGCGTCCGCTAGTACCTTATAAATTAGTACCACAAATGGCGGCCTTATCGCTTCCAGGCAACCAGGAATTAAACAAATTATTATTGAGAATAGACAGACGACGAATATAGATGTTCTTTTCTGTTTCTCGGTTTTAAAAAAATATTAGGACCTATAATTAATTTAGAACATATTTAATTATTCTATCAATTATCTGGTTCGTATAGTAGGTACTTAAAGCGCATAGTTCTGGTTCTTTTGCTCAGTTGGGCCGGATGGCGCTGTGTGGAATTCTCCAATCCAATGTGGAATGTGGAATCCTCCAATATTTATATATTTTACCAGATAAAACAAACATTTATTTTCGTCACAAAGATCTTAGCCCTGAGTGGGAATCGAACCCACGTCTTTCAGCTCTCGAAGCGAGCTACTACTAAATGTGTTAACAGGGTATTTCGTACGTAACTGTGAAATTGTAAAGAAGTTTTCACTACCTCGTACTCATCAACTGTGTAGATAATAACATGAGTGTGGGTACTATTGTCGGCGTCGTATGGCATTAGAAAGCTGTTGATCGTATAAATTTAATTAAGCGTAACGTATGTTACATACGCACTTGAAAAATGCACAACACATAACTACATATTTCAAATCAGCATAGATATATTAAACAATTGGTAATTATCCTCGTAAAAGTATTGTAAATTGCTAAAATAACATACTTTCCAAACATATTAAAAACTAACTACTTATTTTTGTCTAATGTAAAGTGTTTGTGCCAAAAAATATACAAAACAATATCATCCTTTTCTGCGTATAATTGCCCTCTGCTAAGCATAAACCTCTTATTTTTGTACGCCTCCCGATCCTGTGCCAATCTTCTGCACGTTCGACCCAAGATTTTTATTATATCGTCTACCCATAAGTTAGTGTTCATGCTAGTTTTTTAACAGAATTATCTATTGATTTTTATAGCAAAAATATTTAAAGTAGCGATTGTAGTATTCTGTGCATTTTAAAGTTCAATTGTAGCAGGACTTCATGTACCTGTCTCTAACATGATTACCTGTAAATACTACAGTAGTGTAGGGTCCCATTGCTATAAATGGAATTATTGTTGTTCGGCGCGTACAGCGACTCCAGCTCCTCTTTCTCATAATGGTTCCTTCGCTCGTGTTCACTCATATTCACTACAGCACTAAAATCTCATCTCGAACACAGAAAAACTTCACTCATCACGAAATACTTTCCAAAATTAAGCAGTTATTGTAAAGTGAAATTTTAGAACAGTATTTGACAATAGTTTGAAATATTCTTCAATAACTTATTGTTAGTTATGAGGACAGCGAACGGTGCTATCGCAATGAAGACTACCGCGGTACGGCACACGTCCATCGCCTGACCACTGCTTCGCCATTGTCTCTCTCTGGACAAAATCTGAATATTAATTTTTTGATCAGTTTGCAATACGTGTTATGGTTATTTGGACTTCATATGAATATTTAATTATGTAAATTGGAGATAGGCAGAAAGCAGTAAAAATAGTAGAAATGAGAGCGTTATGTGAGCATAGTTAAATATTTTATGCGATTTTACATAATTACTTTCTTCGAGAGTATAGCTATAGTAGTTCAGCGGACGTTGACCATGGCATACTAAAGCATTTAGCCACGCCTTTAATACATAAATATCTTTCTAAAAAACTTTTTATTGAATAGGGCCCTTTATCCAATGGGGTCCATAATTATACTTGGGTTGCTAGTCCTAGGCGCTGTACGGGTTCCCATCCCAGCAACGCTATAGCCCCGGCACCAGCACCGCGATATCATTGAATGATAAGAATTTTTGTGTTTTGTAGCTATGGCAATCGAAAAATCGAAATTTAAAAGTAAAATAAAAACAAAGAGCAATCAACAAACTTTTGCATTCATAATATTAGTACTGGAGATCACTAATAACTTCACGTTTTTTATACACGGCTAAGTCCGCGTTTGACCACCAACTCGCCTGATGGTAAGCGATGATGTGGTCGAAGATGAAGCACGGTGACTTAGGAGATACTTATTCACTCTGACCTTGTAAAAAAATCTAGATTATATCTCTCAGGAAACGAGAAATTATAAAACTTCGTCCGACCGCTGAATCACATATAATCACGTCACATATGCACTTCATTTTTATTTTTCTCATGGTGCTTTCATCCGAATTGGTACTAAAATCTTGAATATTGCGTATCTATTGATTTTATAACCGAGAAAGTAGGGACAGCCCCATGGCTTTTGTTAATTTGTAAATTTTGTTCGTTTAATTTTCTTTTGTAAATATGGTTGTCACATATTCAATAACAAACTTATAAAATTGTGTGCAAAACTAAGTAGGTAAGTGTT
The DNA here is from genome assembly GCA_905404145.2 of Biston betularia. NCBI lineage: Eukaryota > Metazoa > Arthropoda > Insecta > Lepidoptera > Geometridae > Biston > Biston betularia. The sequence continues at coordinate 6,791,216 of FR989863.1, forward strand.
AAAAAACAAAACATGTCGAGGTCTCGGGCGCAGACAGTACCTACTACGCAACTTCAAACCGCAATACGACCTATGGAGACGTCTTCGGCACAAAATGAAGATAAAAATACATGATTAGTCGATTACAAACATAGTAATAGCTTTTGTAATTAACCTAAGAGCATGAACTGCAACAGAAGTAGAGTTTTTGATTCATCTCTATTGATATAAAATAGCATTCTGAGGCTCTAGAATTATGAAGGACTAGCTGCGCGCCGCGGTGTTACCCATTACAACAACATGTTATCCACTACAACATGTCATCGGGGTAAAAAGTAGCCTATGTGTTATTTCAAGGTCTCAGCTACCTCCATACCAAATTTTATCCAAATCGGTTCTGTAGCATTTGCGTGAAAGAGTAAGAGACATCCATCCATCCATCCAAACTTTCACATTTATAATATTAGTGGGTATTTATATCACTAACGTACGTAACGTTAGTGGCCAATTTATGAAAAAGGTTAATTTTATTTGCACCTACCATGATGATATCTCAGATTCTTTACTTTTTTCTATCGTTTACGTATTATTGTAACTCTTGCAAAATTTTGTACCTTTCTCCAAATTAGCCCGTATTCGAATAGTATACTTGACGGTAGACTAAAAATGCTTATTGAAGTTTAAACTTCAAAATTCTTCAAACACGATTACCAACTAAAATGAATATTAAAATCGACATAGCTCTAATGCACCGTAACATTTGCAAATCCGAGGTCGGAATTCAAATCAGACCGTGCACTGGGCCGCACTAACGTCGAATATGGGTATAAACCCGCTGAACGTATCTCGTCTGCTATTATTGTCTTTAAGCTAAAGAAAGTAGAGTCTATAATAGCTTGAGTTGCGATCAGTAGCGGGTAGAGCATGTCTAAATATATGAATTGCTGTGACCTTCCACGACACACGTTCCAGACACGCCAGTCTAGATAGGCATTTGCTAGAAGGCAACTGCGGCGCCCGAGTTCTCTAAAGGTAGCACAAAGCTCGTACGCGAACAATAGATCAGTCAATGTCGCTCGAGCTCACGAGAACTTACGAAAGCCCTCGCCTGACTATGGACCATAACTTGCTCGGAGCCATATTCAATGTTGTAACTATTAGCTAAGCCAAGATAAAAATAATGCGTTGATATGTAATGAAATGTAGGTACGTACTGGACAACGAGATACGAACGCTCATTTCGTTCAACAGACAATATTAATTGGCTTAGTAAATAAATTAATAATTGCATAATGACAAAGAACCCGAGAAGAATTTAATTTAGATTTTTTTTCTAACAATTCTTTTATTCAGACAAATTATCTACAGCACAATCACGCAGATTGGTTGGCCGTTTCGATTGTTAGCCCCCAATAGTGCTAGAATAACTTGCATCCATCTATACAGAACTTGAATCCGTTTTCACATTTAGATCACACCGTAATTTATTTTTAACTAAACAGCAACTCTTACTTTTTTACATAAGAGACTTGAAAATATCAAAACACTTGACACTGGCAAATGCACAAAATGCGACGCCAAAATCAAAGAAGAAGAAGAACTATAAAATGTCATGATTCTAAATTTAAATTATCTTTTTTTTACCTACCTACTGTCAAATGCAATTTTTCGATTATCTTTTGCGATTATTCCTAGCAAGGCCTATTTTTGTTTTCTTCATCCATTAAGTTCATCTCTAACGGTGCCATTGAATATAAATAATTGATTGTACTTTGATGTAATTTGAAGGGTCCGTCTGAAAATCAGCGCCGCTTCTCTGTCAATCGGCAGCCATGCTGAGATAAATCCATTCGGCATAAGCTCTATGTTTTATCTGTTTGTATTGTACCGAATAAATGTGTTTCATTTTGTTATAAATAGATACTTCTTTGTTTATATGATGACGTTTGTACATATCTAGGTAACAATTAACTGTTAGGTAATTTAAAGGCGTATGTAAAAAATTTCCCCTATGTAAATATATTTGTAACTATACTACATTCCGTAGAGTTTTGTTTACATTCAGTATGTTTTGTTTTCCAATTTATGAAGAGTTCCTTTTCAATGTTTAATAGCAAAGCGTCTTTACGACTATTTTCTAGTTAACGATATCACGTAGTATTCCGTAGATAGACGCAATTGATATGTTTACAGATACAACCGCTTTTCAAGTATCATTAATAACATCATCTTCTAGCCAGCCATGGAAGTTCAAGTGCCAAGTCACTTAACTTACTTTATAATAAAACACTTTCACTTGATCCTCAAAATCCTTGAAAATATTTATTTTGGTACTTGACGTCCGATGTCAAAAAAAAAAATAACATAAGTCTTTGAACTACATAATCATTACGTACATTTAGGTAAGAAAAATACCTGGGTACATTTTGATATTAGGTAGGTACTACAATTGTCCTTTGCATAAGAAGGAAAGTATCGGCCACAAAATGTATTTTGTTATGCGAAACGTCACGTCCAGGTTCATGCCCAAAGTCCGAGAGTTCAACGACCATAGTAACGCTGGGAAGGAACGACTTACCATACTTGTCATACCTAATACCATAAAGCTTGGTGTTCACTGGGGGACTACAATTTCACATAATTGTATTGTCTTATATATCCGATTCTTACATAAGAATTTTCATATCCAATAACAACATAATTAACATGTCTTTCGTAATTAAATAAAAGGTACAATCTTTTTTATCCAGTTACGTAGAAGTCTTTAAAGTTAAAATTAAGCGCTTTTACGTACATTATATCCATGTCTTCATCAACTAAGTAGGTTCATGCCTACAATACTCTACTGAATTTGACTTAGTGACAAGCCGATAGATAATTTAATCGTAAGACAGTAATGAAGTATAATGAATGTTACATAATATGAAATCTAGCTCAAATAGTAGGTACTCAGTAGCTCAGGTGTCAAATTTATTTCTCCTTGGAAATTTCACTGGAAATATTTTGTTTCAATCTGAAATCGTTTTTCTAACGATAAGATCGCTGGTTGTTGCATTATTATTACTTTTTGACGTGAGAAGGGTAGTTTACGGGAAATACTACTTCCGCTTACATAGCAATTAAATAAAACTGACATAAAACACACATATAAAATGCGGTTCTACTATGCAAGGAGTTTCGTTAACTTATTGTACCTTATTTGACTAGGTTTGACTTGTGACAATTACATCACTAGAATTTCTATTTCTAGCTCTACTTACAATAAAACGCTAGTGACTTGGCAGCGATGACCTTCATCAGAGATCGAGGATAATCTAGCTGGGTAGCTTTGAAAGCTAGACTTTTAAAAGTTGTGCGGAATATCAAAGCAGTGTTTAAGATTATTACGAATAGGTACTTTAGCATGCCTAAGTTGTTCCACTGATATAAGTTGTGAGTTTCCTTCGTGTAAGTGGCACGTGCTTTCAACATAGCCAAGACACTCCCTCCGCCATAAGTAATTATAGTTTCGTTTAGAAAACATGTTTCTAGAATTACCTATATATATATCTAGATTTGTTGTGTAGGAAATACCGACAGTGTACTGTCGCGGTATTTCCTACGCAACACCTACATGTGTATTTTTCGGCCAACACTCCATCGCGTGGCATTGTTTGTTATCAAAAAGTCAACCGTAGTTCGGTAAAACCGGTAAACACGACTACCTAGTAGGTCTTGATAGTTATGCAGCGCACGCCCGACCTCATGCGTCCGCCAACCAAGTATCCTACGAAAGCGCTACCGGCTAGATACCGTTCTGTTGTGACGGGTACCTACTTGAGCAAAGAAGTTTTATTACCAAGAAGGAGGGTGATGCATGAAGTAACAATATTAGTAGCTGTGATCTACGGTATTACCTGCCTTTTCTGAGATAGATTACGTGTCAAAATATAATAAAAGCTGTGCGTATTCAGAATGTCATACAAATCTATTAAGCCGAGATACGGCGTGAAGAAGTAACAACCATGGATACAAAAAAACTAACTTTCACATTTACGATATTATAATCAATTTCAAAGTTTTTATTGTCAAATATGTGTAAATTTACAAGTCATTTACAGTGTGATTAAGTACTTGGCATTTGTATACCGCCCGATTTAAATAAAAAAGAGTGTTTTTTTTTTGTGAGAAATTATTGTGTGTTAGTAATTTGTGATCAGTACCAATTGCAAACTTCGAAAATTGGCGTAGGTAGGTAATTCAATTTTAGAACGTTAGAAAATTTTACTCCAAAAAGTAGCCAAAGCGTTATATGCTAACGTTTCGAGCACGCCTGTTACTGCAGTTAATCATCAGTCTAATATTATAGCGCTTAGGGTCTGATTTAGCAAAACAAAAATGTGACGGTTTAAGAAGTTCGTACGAGTCAAATATTGATTTTTGAGATCATACTCACATTACTCGAAAACGAAAAAAACTAAACCCAATTCTAAATGTGATACTTATAATAACATTCACATGTTTTTACAATGCAATCTTACTTAATAAGTCTCGAAAGAAACATCTTTTAGTGTCGTATTTGATTTAATTTTCTATCGAGTCGATCATTCTAAATAATGTTTCTGCTTTTATAGAGTTCTTGAATATATTATGTCTTTTTTTTTTTAAATGAGATTATTTTTATTCGAAATATATATTTTAGTACGTAAACTGAATTTGATAAAAGGTAACATTTGCTTTAGTACGCAATTAATTTGCGGTGATAAACATAATTACAAATGTGTTCAAATCACGAAAGTTTTAAAATCACAACAGGCAATACCAATTTAAATTTGAAACATGGTTTATTAATTTTGACAGTATTTTTTAGTAAGTACTTACTTAGACCACGTTTGTCATGCAAAACATTATTATCCAATATGATTTTCAGAAGGTTTGCCATAAACTAAAAACTTATAGTACCTACCCTAACGTTGTGATTGATATTCAACCGCAGACTGAACATCAGGCCTAACCTTAGCATTTCTAAATAAATACCAAGGTGAATACTAAATAATCTTATTTTAGTACAACAGACAAGTAGGTAACTCAATACGTGTGAAGATGAACTTTTAATGTTGCAACGTAGATTCTATGTAGCCCTCGAGAACTGGCCACATGTATCTACCTCATTACGAACTTTATTTAATTAGTACTCATTTTCAGGGTTCCGATACCATATGGGGTCCAACAGCTTAGTTTATTTTGATAGTTTAAAACGAGTTCCTAACACATCTCGTCGCAGTTTTAAATGTGGCATTGGCATAGTGTCGGTATTATTCCACGCGAATTTGACAAGGATTCCGCAGCGTTACGTTTTAATGTGGTTATAGCGAATACTTAGCAGAATAGATTGGCGGGGACGGAAAGATGAAAATATGCCACTACATTGTATTATTCACGTGTAAGAACGCGTTGGATGCGATGCGAGCTTCCAACCGGTCTTCATAGAAATTTTGGGTGAGTCCTGGGTTCAGCAGTAGACGTCCTACGGCTAAGATAATGGTTTATCATTTACAAAAACCTTTTTCTTGGTAACTCAAAATGTTTGTTCAAGAGTTTATGTTTTCTTTATCGTGCGTTTGATCGACATTTGTTTAGAAATAGTGATGTTTTTAATCATAAATAAAAAAAAATAGTATTAAATATTCGAATCGAATACTCGTATGTTGGCATGTGATCGTCATTACTTTATATTGTTATATCTAATGTAAATGACGACCTTATCTTAAATAAATGTGAACAGCATTAAATTAAGTCGATAGACACTGACTATTGTTAGCGGCTTTTTCTACATCTTGCATGATTGCACGAGGCCGCACCGGGTAAAGTAGGGCGCAAAAATGTAGCGCGTCATTCGTATCGAAAGTTGTGTCGTCACAGTTGACAACCTTGGCATTTGAGCGGGTTCCGGCCGCGGTGACCGATCCGACGAGCGACCTCTACCAGCGCTGGCTTGATTAATAAAACAAAACTTTTATACGATGTGAAGCTAGCTTCAGCTGGCACGAGACTGGGTCGTGACTTTATAGCGAAAATATTATTTTTAATAGTAAAAAATTCGGTATTCCTTGCATTTTATATAATTATTCTATCTTTACTGGAAGATTTAGGTATATTAAAAGTAGGCATTAAGAGTCAGTCTATTGGATGGCGGGTGATCGTTTTGAAACAAAGGAACTATTCGTTTGCTGGCATTTACCAAACAATAAAGATATAAATGTGTAGGAAATAAACATACCTGTAATAAATACCATTTTAATATCGATAAGAAAAATAATAGAATTAAATATACTTTTTGTCTGTAACTAATGACATTATTTTATTTCAATGATTTTATTGTACTTTTTTTTTACTAGATAATAATAATAATATAACTCTTTATTGTATACACCACATAGATATAGGTGGAAATCAAGCAGACGGGTCGCCTGATGGTAAGTGATCACCGTTGCCAATGGATATCTGCAATACCAGGGGCACTACAAATACATTGCATTTTAAAGATCCTAGTAACATGTCTTGTAAAGAACCCAATGTTTTTGCAAGTGCATAGATACATACCTATTCCGGGACAGTATGCTAGTTATTTATAAAAACAGCTGATCGCTCTGAATTCTGAAGCTTCTTTTGTTTTCTGTACTTTTTTTTTGTTTTGGTGTGCACAATAAAAGAGTTTCTATCTATCTGTCTGATCCATACGTACATATATTTCATTTTATGTAAATGTAGCGGTGACTAAACTTTACTAAAAGTGACCTTCCAAATTTACACAGCCCGGGATGAGACACGATCTAAAAAATCTCAAGCTGGGAAAGATCGTGAGAGAGAGCTTAGTTGAATCACCGGGCTACGTAAGCGGAACTGGTCTTACATCTCAATGCTCCATTGCCAAACACTGCCTGTTTGTTGTAACTGCTTGATGTATTGTTAGGTATTTATTTATCTGTATATTTACGCTTGATAGTTTTATTAAACAGCTTTAGCAAAACCGAATACAGATATTTTAAATAAAATATGTTTTTTTAAACCAGGACGCGATCTCGATCAGTTTTTAAAGTCTTAACTACATGAATATGAAGCCTTTTCAAGGATTATTTATAAAAATATCCTTTTTTGTAATCATCTAGTTTTTTTTAAAACGTGTTAAAATAATACTCCATCGCGTCGCAATATTGACCTTCTTGGAATGTCAATATTGAGAAAATGTGCTTCTTTCGTTTGCTACAAAGCCACACAAGAGCTATAGTCAAACACCTATTCTGTAAATCAAAAAACTTTTTAAAAGAGGATTTAAATCGGTGCTATTTTAAGAAAGTTTCGATGTTATACAAATAAGTACATGACGTAACTTGTGATCCTTTTTCCTTTTGACAGCCCTATACCATTGGTAGCTTGAAGAGCTGTAGGGCGTGGGTTCGATTTAAACGCAGGATAAACATTTTGTGGTATAAACAAATATTTGTTCTGCGTCTGTGTGTTCCGTATGCAATATAAGTAAGTATGTATTTACAAAAACAAAAAAAAAGTATATAGGTAGGTATTCTGTTAATTTTATCTGACTTCCATAACACATGCTTTGTTTAGTTTGAGGTCAGATGGTGCTGTGAATGTCCTACGATATTGATATTATTTCATTTTGTGTCTTCTACCCTAGTTATTCGCGCTTGTGTAATAACAAATTAGCTTACTCATAGTGTTATGAGTCGATGTGAAAATCAGTAATACGTTACTTAAAGCAATACATTGGATGTAACAAGCATTAATGTATATTAGCGCTCATTACAAGTAGATAACTAATGATATCATCATAATTATGAACTGCATTCTCCGCAAATTATTGTTGCAGTTGTTTGCATTGTTGTTTATGTACTTTATTCTTTTTAATAGACCTAGACAAGGATCCGGAATGTATGTAATCTCATATTACGTTTCATATAATCGTATTTTATTAATATTGTACGTACAAAAGATTGTGTGTGCATATATACAATTACACATATTATGCGTTTATGTTTGTCACTTCTTCACGACGTCTAAGCGGATTGAAATGTAATTTGTGTTGCAGTTTTTCTTTACGATTGACAGGCGAAGTGTTTGACCAAAGCGCACCTGATATTAAGTGAGGGTGTGGTCGATGGTGTTTTTTAATCATTGGGTACCATATAGCTAATAAAATACTCATCATCATCATCATCATCATCAGCCTTTTGTAGTCCACTGCTGGACATAGGCCTCTCCCAAGACACGCCACTCAGCCCGATCCTCGGCTTTTTGCTTCCATCCACCGCCAGCTGCCATATTTGTCGCAGAACCGACAACCGCTGGGGTAGACGTGTTCTAGAGTGGAGACCGCGAATTGGCAAACGTAGCGTAGGACGCCCTGAGACTCGATGGAGTGACGATATACGTAGGACAGCTGGCGATGAATAAAATACTATTTTTTACAAATACAGAACACAGAAAACCCCTTTATGTTCTTCGCCACGTTGAGTCCACACTTTTCTGTCTAAGAATTCAATATCTATTCCAATTTATTCAGTTTTCTGGAAGTCTTTTTTTAATTTCCATTTTGACAGTATTTACAGTTCTAGTCTTTTGTTTTTATTTCGACAATGCAGGTATTCCAATCTGTAACTAGTGGAGCAAAATTCTAAACAAATTGGAATAGGCATAGTATTAGTTTTGCCTAGATAAGGGCTTGATGGCGCTTTGTAAAATGTTCTTCGATATGTATGTAACTTCGGTACAGTTGCGTGCGTAACGAAAGTTAATTATTTTTGTTTTCCTAACTTCATCCGCTCTCAGGTCAGGTTCGGAATAATCCGTACAAGCAATCCAAATCCTTTAATCTGTTACAGCCTGAAGAAGTATATAATTCATACATACAAGCGCATTTATATAATCAAAAAGCAAAATTAATTTACTTGGTATAAGTTTTGAACACATTAAAATGAACCGAACTTGTGATAATTGTATTGCGGAAATCAATGGCAAAATACAAAAGCCAGACTAAAAAACTAAACAACTAAACATTTATAAAATTTGTAAAAGAAGTTTTAGAGGTCTAGGAAAAACTTTCATTATCATTACTTCAATTATTTTCTTACCATTTCTAATAATATAAATCATTAGATTCAGACGCCTATTGATTGAATATTAGTTCTGAACTTAATTTTGCGACCTTCCTTTAACTTACGACTTAAATTGTCTAATCATTCTATTAAAAGATTAGGTTAAAAGACTGAAAATAAAGAAAACAATTACTTTTTTGTTCTGTTTGAGTGAACAGAATTTTCATTGTTTGTAGAGCTTTTCCCTGACAATGACCGCACCAAGTGCGATGACGTGTAAAATCGAATGTTGGGCTCGCGCGGTGACGTCATGCAATACGGAGTTTACTAAAACTGTTCTTAATCTTTACCTTGCTTATAAAATTCTCGATGATTTTTTTTATGAATAATTTTTTAAGAACATGTCCGATTTCTGGTGTCAACAACAAAAACAAAAATGCTTAACTTGAACAAGCAAGTAATCAGTACAATGTAGGTACGTTATGTATGTTCATATACCCACTAGAGTGACGATGTACATAAGACAGTTGGCAATAGCCCAAAAGAGGATCTGGATCGGTGAAAAAGGCTTATATTGTACTAAAAAATCAACGTGTACCTACTAGGGAAACCAGATATGTAATTGATAGAATATTTGTTAATATATACTAAATACAAAAACTTATAAAACATATGGAACACACAAACACCGTATAATCATAAATGTTTATTCTGTGTGGGAATCGAATCCACGCCCTAGAGCTCAAGAATCAGAGTTATTACCAAATGAGCTGCAATCCAGTCAGTCTTGAGTCTATTTACTAACTTCTTTATAATTTGGTGCGTATTGCTGAAAAACTGTGTACAATTTTACGGTAATTTTTGTGATGAAAAAATTAATTTCAATAAATCCATAAAAATCTTTTCACTTGTAAGTATGTACTAAAGAAGTGAAATCGTCAATACAATACGAATGTAGTCTTGGTGCGAAATGAAAACGAATGACTTGCAGAAGTTCAGTATTTCCGATAAACATTATAAAAAAATGTACCTATATGTATACAATACCTATATAGATAGATTACGATAAAGTTGTGTAGTTATGATGTTACATAGATAATGCATGAAGATTCCTTGCTTCTATAATTTTAGCATGTCATAATAATATGTCAATTACATGCACGCAATTATACGTCAAGGCTTTATGTCACAGGAATAGTTCAATTTATTTTTTCCCTTATGTCATTATCAATTATATAATTGTGGTTGTATTGTATTGTGAATGAAACCTGTTGTACTACTTTTACCTAAAATTAAGAAAGACTTTTTATAATTTCTCACCTTCCGCCATAGATCTCGTTGGCAAGTGGCGTGAGTTCATCATCGGAGTTGTCACTGGCGTCGTCCCGACGCTTCCCCCCGGACGTCGCCATTTTTGGCTATTCTGAAAAAAAAATTAAATCAGAAAAAATCAAATAATTTCAAGCGAGGGAAACCTTCGAAACTCAGCGAAATGGGCACACGAAGGTCACTGATATGTGATATTCCTTACAGAATCCTTGTAAAAATCTCAAGATTTTTAAGTAAACAAATTCTCATTAAAAATTAATATTATTATCACCGTTAAAATGTATAGTGAACAGTTTAAAATGTTTTATTTCACCAACACAGGGAAAGTACTTAATGTGACAGATAAATAATAATTTCTTTATTAAAAAAAAATTATCTATGTTAAAAAGTTACTCGATAAAAAAAACATTAACCTTATCATATCTAACACTTCTTAAATCTATTTCTAATGAACTCATTCAATAATAATAGCTCTCATAGCATATCTAACATTTCATATTCATTACTCATTGCATCACAGGCAATTGGTATATTCTTGACCAATTAAACCGAACCTACGAACCTATTAAAGTTTGACCAAAAGTGAGTAACTAATTTCACTCAACATAAAGATTTCCACAAGTAAACACAGATATACATAAGTATTTAAAACCCCTATTACTAAACTTTTATGCTCTTGAAATTGCACAACATGCATAGCTGCCCCTTTCTATGTATATGTACTGGATGGCCTGTCAAATGCGACCAAAGCGGGATCCGTACATTGTAAACATTTCGCTCTAAGTACCTACAACCATTCCACATTTTTAATTCACACGGTGAGGAACTCTTTTTCATGGAGCCTGTGTTTCCCGAAAAGTATAAAATAGGTGTCTTTGATTCCTTATTGAATATGTAGATTAGGTAAGCGTCTACATCCTAGACCGCATCGTTGTTTAACATGACGAAGATTGAGTCCAACGCAAATTATATTATGAACAAAAAAACTTTTTCAAAAGGCTGGTGTCCAGGGTAGCCCACTGATGAGTTATTCTCTCTTCAGTGCTAAGGCTAGTTATTTCCATATTTTTTTTGTTACACCCTGATTCTGACTATAGCTTACCAAATGCCTTCTAAAATAATAAGCCCTTCATACTTCCACTTTCCAAAACATCTCGAATGACTCGTTACGCTCTTGACAAAGATGACAACAGTTTGTTACTGGAGCACGATTAATTATAAACTAGTTTTCGCAAAGAATTTTCTCACAATGCTTTTGTTGTTTTCATAAATTAAAACTTATATGATAACAATGAGAGGGAAGTAAATTCGGTTAGATTCTAAAAATTTAATTTTGTTTTGTATAAAGATTTAGCAGCCATTTTCACGTTTTTTTAAATAAAGAGCTAAAATTTTATCGCTACCTAATAATAATTTTTGGTTCTTGCTAAAATACCCCCACATACATTAGTGCAGTATTTGTACTACTAAAAGTGTGTCAATACCGGGAATAGCCAATTTCCGCAGGTGTTAAATTTCATTCAAATCAAATCACTCAAAATGAAAATAAACATTCACCCAAATACACTAAAACTTTAATTTTTTTTTTTTTATGCCACTGGTGGCAATCAAGCTGACGGGTTGGTACAAGTACGATCGACACCATTTTTGAATACTTTGTATTTTACCTTACGACAAAGGTAGGTATTGAAATGTATCAATATTGAAGCAGCGCAATGAAGAAGTATTAAATTCATATAAGCCTATGTATATTTTTGTTCTAAATAAGAAATTTCATTAAATCTGTGTTATAGGTGTGTCTGACTCGTGAATCAACCCAGTACAAGAGTTGCACATTCCACGCTCCGACCTTGCCGGTCATTCCTCTCTGCGGAGTAATGGTCCCTTTCAATGTTTAAATAATTTCGAGTGAAAAATGTGGGAATAACATAACAGCTGTTGCCAATAATAACATATGAAGGCATGACTAAATTAATAATTCCAATACAAATATTCAGTTTTTCCTCACGAATACGAAACTGTACCAACGGTAACCCAATACTCAAATCAGACTAGTGCTAGAAATGAGCCTCTAATTATAATTCGATATTTCAAACAAAAGAAAAATGTGTAATGATATTATATTTGAGTAAAACACGTGCTGCGTATAAAGTAGCATGTGTTTCATCACCAAAAATAAATTATGTTTTAGGACAAAGTTGTCCAGCAACGTATTTCGATAGACGCTTTATTTAAATAAGTTGCTTAATGATAAATCAACACAGAATGACCAGTTCTAAAATTCGAGGCTCATCGTAAACTACAGTATATTATTGATAGTTAAAGTAATCGAAGGATGACGTACCTATGCTTCTACCTTTTAGAAGAATTTGTCTATGTAAACATTTTATGAATGCTATATTATTCAGGTTTTGTTTTTTAAATCTTTCATTATGAGTAGTTGCTTAAAATTAATCTATGTTTGGACTATCTTAGCTTTACACATGACATTTGAACGAGACACGTTAACGAGAAGTTAACAAAGCATTTGTTAAATTTAAGCGACGTTTAGTGAAGCTCTTATCGGCGTGTCAAATTTAAACCGTTTACTTGACGTTAATTAGTAACTTTTTAGGCGGCGCTAAAATTTATTGTTTGTTTTCTAAAGTAATTCCCAACAATACATACAACTTTACATTTTATACAACTTACTTATTCTTATAGAATTTAGTAATAGATTAGTATTTAGTATCCTTTATTCGGAAATATTACAATTTTCTTTTCGGCATAAATATCTAAACGCATTACAATGCATGACAAATTTGCCCCTCGATAGTGTACAATAACTAAATAAAGATGACTATGTGTAATGGTTTTCTTAAATCTTTTCTACTTGGTATTTGTCTCCTTTCATAGCCTAGCAATAAGAATAAAGTATAGTACAATTTATTGCATCGTCCATCGAGCAGGGCGGCGCCTGCGCAAGGTCAGCGACTCCCACGGTGGCCTCGCTGGACAAAGAACTTACCCTCGCAGAGGTATTGTTAGTTTATTGATCTATCATAAGTATACATATATATTAAATAGGTAGTGCCAAACAAAGTCGCTATATGCCTCCACATAATTTTTTGTCCGTTTACTTCGTCTCACCACGCGACGGATAATAATACGGTTTTCATTATCATTTAGATTTAGATTTTACGGAAGGTTTGTGTATAAAATATAATTATGCTACTTTTGTATAAATAGAGAAATTCGATGTTTTATAATCAAGCGTACGAAACCACAATTTAAAATTAAATTGAAACATATGACTTGCATTTGACTGCCCTGTTAGCTGATTGGGTAGAATATCTGCTTCAAGAGCTGTGTGGCGTGGGTTCGATTCCCACCAGGGCAAACATTTATGTGACGATAAATGTTTGTTCTGTGTCTGGGTGTTCTTTATGTATTATAAGTATGTTGGTATCTATTTGCAAAAAAAAAGTGTGTAAGTATTCTATCAGTTATTTGGTTCCTTTAGTACAAGCTTTGCTTAATTGATGAATACGAGTAGATGGCGCTGTGTGAAATGATGTAATATTTATTTATTTTATTTATACCAAGATTGTCATTTAGTTTACTTAAAGTCGTACTACTGCAATGACTACGAAATAAAACTTAAGTCACACAACTGTTTTTCTAATGCTAGTTCTTTGTTTTTGTATGGCAAAATATATTAATGGATCAAATCGTGATCTATAACGTCAAGCGTAACCGGACTCTGCGAGGGCCGGCGCAGGCGCTTACTTTCACTGTTGACGGCCGCCAGCTGGTTCCCCCCTCTCTTCCCCTACCACTTACCTTCCCCCTTACCTACGCAACACTGCCTGTTATTGGTTGTACTTCTTGTCGTTCTACTAATGTAATTGTAATATGCGGAACTCCATTTACACTATTTGTTCCTAAATTACACTAGACAATCACAACGTTTGGAAATCTTATACATTTTCAAATTGCAAACTCGCTTTTGCAGCGCAATGAACATATGCAGGTAACACAGGTAGGTTATACAGGTGAGCTGTGGTCAAACAACTAGCCTGTCAACCATAAAAAAAAAAAAAAAAATGTGCTCAAGAAATAAACTGAACAAAAACTTTCATACAACGTCCAATGAAAGCAGTAAGTCACATACTATTTTGTAACTTACCTACTACTAATAAATTTCAACAAATCATATTCGCCGAACAACATGGCAGAGCATTAACTCCTAGAGTTTTTTTTGTGGGCATAATATGTTTAAGGAGTCGTTAAAAATATTAAGATCACTCATTCAATTCTTATACGTACAACACATTCTTTGCAAAGCGAATAGTTAATTAAAGTTATAAGTTCAAAGTTTAGGGTGTCGCTGCAATAGTTATGGATGGGAGTAAAAAACTCACCACGTTTCGTTTATTTTTTAAGTTAAAAATTACTATTTGCTAAAACACATCTTTCGAAAAAATGTTCAAAGAACGTGTATTAATTTATAATAAAATTTAGGACTTCTTTTTTATTATCTGACCTACCTGATACAACCTTATGTACTTATCCAACACAACAGCAAGTTTTATAAATATAATCTTAAAATGATACCTACTGCCTGGTAGGGATTACTTTTAATGATAAAACCGTTAGTTTTTAAGCAGTTCTTGTGTATGAATATAATGTCTGCTTTGAACGATAAATGTTAATTCAAACAAACTCGTATTAGTCGGTACATAACCAACGTGTTGTGTGCATTTTGAATTTATAATTGTTTGATGAAACGACCAAAACTCTCCTGATGGTAAGAAATAACGACTGCCCATGACCATTACAAAACTTTGTTGATAAGGAAACAAATCCCAAGGCATTGCTGCTTTAGTGTTCATGTATTTGAGATATTCGCTAATAAAATAACCCTGTAATTACATTAACTGCGGTAGCGGTATACCTGAATACTGATTAGCAGCAAAATATCGGATACAGACCACTGTAGGCACCACCGGGTACCTGTATAGGTAGACGATTTCCTGCTAAAGTAAGTTCTACCACCTAGTATAATCGGAAATGCAACATGTCAATCACAACCGATGCCTAATGTTAATTAACGATGTAAATAATGCAAGATATTAATTATTGGACATGCAATGCAAATATCGCGAGTTAATACATCAAAACGTAATATACAAATGTAACAAAACAGCGTACCAGAAACTCGCCAAAGCGTGGACATTAGTGTTGTACCGTCAAAAGTTTTATTTTTCCTTTTGTCCGGCTTGTCTTTTTTTGTGCCTTTTTCAATCCGTCTTTTGATCCAATTATAAAAGTATATCAGTTTAATTCACTTATAAACATGTGCTTACAAACTGCTCACCCCGCTTCTGTCAGTTATCATAAAAAAAAACTCTTTGCGTTTAGAACAAAGAGATTCCCTTAAACTGTCAACCCCAGATTTAACCTTTAGCATCTGTTTATGATATTTAAATGTAATATTGACAAAAAAATATTTTACTGCAAATTAAAATACTTAATCTGAACGAGACAATCAATTTATAATCTTCTTCAAATTTATGCTTATTTGATGCCTTTGATAACTTTTGTCGCTCACTGGTAGTACGATTGTTTTACGAGCCAAATCCCAGGCTCGATATTCAGCCAAGCAGATGAATTTAAATACGTACATATCTGCTCTGGATTCTAGCTATGATTACTATGGAAACTAGGATTTTGTGGTACCCTTAAATTAGGGAATCCTAGTTTTAGCTTGAAATGTTAATTGTTCATTCCTTATCTAATGTGGTCCTTTTAGTTCAGTCTTGTTTTTAAGACAGCACTAGTGCTAGTTATACTGGGCGGACCGGGCCGCTTACGGCGACCTCGGTGCGTGTGCGCTCAACGTTCAAGTCAAAAACGTGTGCCAAGAACGATTTATATGGCTTTTGTACATTTCTTATTGTTTTATAGCCCTTCAGTTTCATATGCATTGAGAATTTTACTATGCGTTGAATGAAGGTGAATAGGTACGTGTAAGTTAACCTTTTAATTTTATTAGTCACACTCGTATCATAGACTTTAACAATAGATAGTGTATTTAGGTACGGTTTTGTATCTTTTACACAGAGTTCTAGCAATTGACAAACAAGTTGTTAAGGTTAAAAAATGTACTACCCTCCAGTTTAAAAAATACGTTTTTTTTTTCAATTTGCGTTCATCATCAATCGCATGCAAAAAATATTAGTTTAATTTATCATTTATTTAAATGAATATCTACACTAATATTAAACGAGAAAAGATTTGTATTGTTAGATTTTTGTTTTTTTTTATTTAACGAGTAAACTCAAAACTTGCTGAACCGATTTTAAAAATTCTTTTACCGTTAGGAAGGTGCACTATTCCCGGGTGACATGGAATACTTTTTATCCCTGTATTCCCACAGGAACGGAAAATAGGCGGGTGAAACCGCGAGGCGTTTGCTAGTTGAACATAAAATAGTTTGTTCATTTTCCTCTCAAAGTTAATAGTACAAATGTTGATTGTTGTTGCTGTACATAAGGGGTTATATCTATGATTAATGTGATCATTTAAAGTAAAATAATTGTTTAAATAAGCATTGAAGAACATTTCGCACTGCACCATCTAGCCCTAAACTAAGCAAAGCTACTTTATACGGTACCAGACAGCTGACAGAATACTATACTATTTTTTTTGTAAATACACACTAATAATACCATAAAGAATGTCCAGACACAGAACGAACGTCTATGTTAGTCACACAAATGTTAATCCTGAGTAGGAATTGAACTCACGCCCCTTAGCTCATGCAGTCAAACCTAGCAATGTAGTGCAGGTTATAGTTTATTTTAAACTTATCTAAGTTTTCTTCATTTTCGGGCTCCTAAATTTTTGAATAGATAACTTACTATTATCACCTTGGTTTTATATGCAACCTCTGAAAATGATTAAAAAGTGACATAATGTTTTGCTTCAAACATAAAATCATTATTTTGTGTTTTATTGTACTATTAAGCGGCTAACGATGTTACGTGTTACCACTGACATGAGTTACCAGACAATCTTAACAAAAAAGAGAAAGTGGGTCTTATTAGCGCAATCTCTACACTACGCTACCCTACACTGAGACTTGAACTTGGCTGCTTACAATGCGTGTCTGCGAACGTTTATAGGCATTGCAATTGACCAACGAAATGTTTCTATATGTTCAGATATGTTTACAGGGCAAAAATAAAAAGCGCAGACTAGCGCGTAAACTAGTTTCATCTCACAATTGAATGGAAATAGAATAAAAATAACAAATTCATTAATTTACTTATAACCACACTAAAAATAATGTTGAAGAAATCTCTCGGTTCCTTGCTACCTAAATAAGAAATAAGTAAATAAAAAAACACATTTGGTATAACACAAATTTATGTTATAATCGTCAATTTTGTCTGTACGTTTGTATGCATGTATGCATGCATATACTTCTTCACGCTGAGATGTCTGGAGGGATTAGGATGAAATATAAAACAAAGATAGCTTATACCTTATACTGACACGTAGGCTATTTTTTATGCTTGTAGAAAAATGTAATTTGACCACATAAATGATATTCTACATCTTTGTGCAGTCAAAGAATTGCACGAAAATTTTGTTTGTCTTCATTTTAATCTTTATGTTCATGGGAGTTAAATTATTTTATAATTGTGTATTACAGCTTCATAATTTTATACGTATAATCACACTAGGCCTTACTTAAAGTTTGTTAATTTTTTATGTAATAGTTTAAATTTTATTTAACTGCGCTTCAGTAAAACAAAGCGGTAAACTTTCGTCAAATTGAATAATATAATAGGCTTTATTGTTTAAAAAAAACAACTCTCATTTTAACATAAATATATCCTTTCACGCCATTTTCTCGTCTACTTTACCATAAATATTTAAATAATACTATTTTAATAATAACATATATGATTTCCTTCGTAGCTCAACTCCGTAGCGGTGGGCGTGCGTTGATGTCTTTTATAGGACGATGCATGCTACTGAGAGTGTACTAGATAATATCGCCTAGTACCCTACGCCACAAACATGTTTCAAGACTTTGCAATAATGATAATTTATTTTAAAACAGAAAAAAATAACATTACAATACAATCATCATATTTTCAGCCGTAGGACGCCCACTGCTGGACCATACTGGACATAGGCCAACAACATCACAATAACCCAACCATTTTTTCATTTATTAATTATCATTGTTTTATATTAATATAGAACACTATCACTACCGGTAAAACATCGTGAGGAAACCATAGCATGATGGTAGGGTACTGTCTAATACTCGGCTAGCTACCACGCTCAAGTTGAAAATCTGTCGCCAAGCATCTAACGATGTGTTCCATTAACCTCACTTGAGAGCCAGTTCCATCCCAGGCTAGCTGTGCTTTACTATCTTCGATCATACCTTCACTTAACATCAGGTGAGCTGTGGTCAAACACTTAGCCTGTCAACTATAAAAAAATAATAGTTCAAAGGCAGGCACGAAAAAACCTTGCTGCTTATTTACGTATCTGTAAATAAATATTCTATAACCAAAAGCTTTTCAAAATTGGCTGTAAACATTTTTGCGATATTAAAAAAAAAGTAGATACTGTTAAAATGAGAACCTTGAGCGTTAATCAAAACAAATCAAATAATCATTTGATAAGTCCAGCACTTACGTCCATGAAATTTAAAATGTTAATAACGAATATGCGTTTTGTAGCCATATTTCCGCCTTGAAATTGTATTTATTTGCTTTACAAAGTGTTTTTAAATTCATGTACTGCTAACTATTCTGTAACGTGATGCAAATGCTAATCGCATTCCACTTTCTTCCGGGAAAGACTGTCAAGGCCCATAACCTACCAAACGAATTTAACCATTCAGTACTTTCGAATAAACTCTCAATTAGCTAACTGCCTACACACATTTTATAGTTTGTCTGAAATTGATTAATTTCTCAGACCTAAATTGCAAATGTTTAACTTATATTTGTTAATGAAACAAGCTAGACATAGACATTTTCTTTTTTACATAATTTTTAGACTATACCTATAATTGGTTGGTCATATGTATCTGTCGCAGGACCAATAATTATTGAGGTAGACGTGTTCTATAATGGACGAATCAGCAAACGTAGCATAGGACGCCCTGAGACGCGATGGAGTGACGATATACGTAAGCCAGCTAGCGGTGGATAGAAGCGAAAAGCCGAAGATCGAGCTGAGTGGCGCATCTTGGGAGAGGTCTATTCAGCAGTCTAGTGGACTTTGATAGGGTGATTATGTCATTAGTTTGGGGTCACATGGCGCTGTTTGTAAAGTCCTACGATATTTTTTTATCGTTACTATTTGTTTAATTAAGAAGGGCTTTTATCCCCTCTAACATGGCTTGGAATAACGAGAAAATCCCAAAACCGATAGCGGTATTGCAAAATATATAATACTAATTTTGTAAAACTTGAGCAGCTAGTGAACTAGATAGCAGATTTATTTGATTTCTTCCTGCGTTAATACATTTCATTTTCATATTAAAAACGCGCATAATGTATCTAAAGTTTGAGATTCACATATCTATCAATGATGCCAATAACAAGTTTTTAATTACTCATAACTTCTAAATAAGCTTTGTAATGCTTACGTTCTTAGTCAGGAACGTCACTTCGTTTTCAGTGCTCGCTGTTGTAAGACTAAGCTTGGTTATTTGGAAACAGGCTACCGCTTATTTAACGTATTACGCATTTAGAAGCTTTTAGGTTCATATTCATGCGGTAACTTAAAATATACAAAAGAAACGCGAGTAACAAAACGAGTTTTCAAATACCAATCTATGGTACGTTAAAGTGTTACTAGTGTCAACATTTGTAAGCGAAAATTCTTTGCATCTAATTATGCATTGTTAAACTATTGCACGTGAACAAGTCGGCCAAGTGTAGCAACGAAGATTATTATTAATTAAGCGTTGTTATTACAAACAATTAGGTAGTTGCATTGGAGTCGCGGAAATCACAAAATGCTTGTTAATAGTGAGAACGACCCTCTGCCGGAACCGGATATATTCGAGGCCTTAGGACTGTGCGGTGCGTTTATTTCGTAAATGACTATCTTATAAACCTATTTTTTAAAAACTTAAGTATCAAATCGATCAAAATGGCCAAACTATTATTTCCAAATGCACGCAATTGTCTTAATTGCTTGATTAATGATTTCGATGTCAAAAGACAACAGAAATATTTTACTG
This sequence comes from Biston betularia, assembly GCA_905404145.2. Lineage (NCBI taxonomy): Eukaryota > Metazoa > Arthropoda > Insecta > Lepidoptera > Geometridae > Biston > Biston betularia. The sequence continues at coordinate 6,811,883 of FR989863.1, forward strand.
TTGGTAAATAGACAAGATTAGACAACACTTTATTTGAGACAGAAAATAAATTTCTATTACATTTTTTTCCATTATTTTACAGTTGAAGGAACTAAGTATTTCCTAACCAAAAGACTTCAAGAAACTCTGTTCAAGTTTTTTAGACAAGCAATAAAGGAAAATGAGAAGTGTTAATACGTTCTACATAAGAATTGATTTTGATGTTTTGGATTTTCAATTTTTTTTATTGTCATTAACAAATGAACTTGTTAAACTCAGCGTTCGTGATTAGCGTAAGTAACAATTTATCTAAACATACTATGTCATATTGTAGGCTAGGAACGCCTTTTATAACTTAGGTATTAAATGTGCTTAATTCTAATTAATTAGATGAAATAACAAGTCAGATACGTTATCATAATATACGAAATGTTTCATACATTATGAGATCTTTATCTCGTGAAACTTATATCAGATCCTTTGATCTAGCCTCTATTAAGTCGGTGTATAAGGTCAGTCAAACAAGAAGGATGTGACGTGAGTCTTTGTTTCCCATTAACTCTTCTCAGCACCCGCCCACACTCACTTTTGTTTACGATTGACAGAATGGTGATTAGGATTGAAAAATATTTTAGCAACATACGACGATAATGAGAAATCACAGTGGTTTTAAAACGGCGTCTTCTGCATAAACATTGTTACGAAACTTTCGAAAGAGAAACTTTAGTCAGACATTTCGCAAATAGCAGCTGAATATGACATGAACAGAATTCTTATGAAACAAAAGACGGAGTCTAATAAATCATGTCATTATTTTTGAAATCAGGTGAGCGCTCTGGGATCTTATCGAGTTAATTGGGGTGCGTTGGCTAATTCACGCAATTAATGATTACATGCGTCTATTATGCAAGTTTAACAGTCCGCATACTTTCGCAGCTGATCATGTACAGCCTCGGAATCTGTAAAAGGTCAGCTCTCCCGCTAAGGTAGAGAAGTGAAGGGAAGGCAGATTTGTTATATTTTAGGTGCTGTAGAAAGTTTTTTCTTACCTTAGTAGGTTCTGGGATTGAATGGTCCTGTAATCCTAGTGAGAGTCACTTCACAATGTTATGTTTAGCACTCGCGCCGTGTGGTGGCTGCCGCATGGTCGGTGCGTGCCGTGTGCTGGTCGCGCGCTCACTAACTCGACGCGACTCTCGACCCCTCACTTCTGAGGTCTCTCTGACTCAGTCTTGTCGATTTTTTTCTTTGGAGTTTCCAAGAACGGTCGTTTTTGAAACCTTTATTTATAGGTATTAAATGTCTAGTTCGAACCTAGAATTCTGTTATGAACTATTGAATATATTATAATCTTTGTTTAATAGAAGTTTGGCGTTGTAAACTTTTTACGATCTTAAACAATTAAATAGGTTAGTAGAAAGATACTAACATATTTGAAGATTAGCTTAAAGTTGTGTAACTTAGATATTAGCCAGCCACTCCAACATACACTAACTCTTTTTTTATTTATTTATTGAGGCTTCACATTGACAATTACATCAACATGCATACAAACAAAATTAATCTTAACATAAATACATTTTCTGTACCTACGTGTGTTTGTCACCCAAGTCCTCCTAAATGGCTGGACCGATTTGGATGAAATTTTGTGTGATATATTTAAATGGGTTCCTGGATGTTTTGGAAATACAATTGGGCCCGGTATATGGCGCTGCTGCATGTCTGTTGATTGTTAGGCGATATGAAGTTCGCCGGGCTTAATACAAAAATTGTATTCAAAATTAAAGCTAAATGCGTCGCTTTTTGAAAGAAACACAACATGCGATCACGAAATGATTAGATTGAAATAAAAGTGTGCAAAATTTGCTTACTACATGCAGAGCTGGTACAAAATAATGTATTTTTTTATTCAAAGTGCTTTTTCGGAGAGCGAAAATATCGCATTGGTGGACTAACATTATTAAAACATGATAGTAATCAATTAGTTAGGTAACAATTACACATTATTACAAATGTGTATGATACAACCAGATACAGAATTCAATCAATCAGTCACTTCTACACGCTGTAAAAACTTCACAAAATCTTTATGAAAAAAACATTTCATTACGAACAAAGAAATTAAATTTTATTCTCAATTGATCTGTATAGGAAGAAAAACACTAATTTGTTAACGTTCTTGATTTGCCTGCTGTCCCGATAGTAAGGGACAACTTATATCCATGACCATTATTACAGCGCTACACATAACTATGAGTAGCAAAACAAAATTGCTTGCTGTTGCTTTAGCGTTCATTACGTTGAGATGGTTAGTCTCAACAGCTCTGTAAATTTCGCTAGCTGCAGTACCCTTCAAATAGAATCAGTAATTTTAACACATAAATAAAATACAGAATAAATAAAATAAGCAAATATTGTAGGACATTACACAGCCCCATCTGACCCCAAACTAAGCAAAACTTGTTCTATGGGAATCAGATAAGTGATATAATATACGCAAGTGCTTTTTTTTTTGGAAACTCATCCAGACACAGAACACACATTTGTTTATGCCATATGTTTGTCCTAGGTGGGCTTGGACCAATTTATTTAGGGTTTTGTTACATGATACAATACAATAACTGGTTTAGACGATATTATTTTATTTAATCATTAAAACGTCACAAATGACAGTCATCTACAGAACTATCACGCAATATGGTTGACCGTTTTACACTCACTTTTTTGTTGAGAAATTCCTTACCTACTATGTACCTACTTATATAGATTTCGTTGGAACTTCCCGCTATATAGCCTTAGTCATATTTTGTAGGTAGCCGGTGGAGTCTTGCCCGGCCAGCTCTGAGTCGAGCCGCGATATCAGCACTCGGAACTGAAACTATTTTATAAGAAAGGAAATGCTCCTCATAATAAAGACAGGTACGACGATTAAAAAATTGGCTAAGCAGCACTATTGGTAACTATTTTTTCTATTACACGCAATACTTTTTTTTCACTTTTGACAGGTTAGGTGTGTGACCACAGCCCACCTGATGTTAAGTGACGGTGTGGTCGAAGGTGGTAAAGCACACCTAACCTGGAATGGAATTGACTCTCAAAGACTCTTTTGCTTGACAGCAAATGTTCTAGCTAGCCAGCTGAGTACAAGAAAGTACCTACCCTACCATCATGCTATGGTTTCCACACGATGATTTCCTTCACCAGCAGCTAAAGCTGTTGGGGTTTGATCCCACGACTTTCGGTGTGCGAACCCACCTCTAACCACTAAGCTATAATTGCGACAAAAATTGTATAACTCACTAGGGGCTTTATTTTGTAGCATGTCAACACGTTTCTTTAAGTTAGAATCCAATTTCAATCTCTCGAGGTTCCTCCGCAAAACATGGTCTTCGTCCAATCCATGCGAGCCATTTTCTGTCTTTATAGGCTGCTGGAAAATGAACAATAATAATCAAAAGGTAAGTTTTATTAAGAGATGTGATTAATATTCTAACTACTATTGCTATAAATAACCTACGAGTACATACTCAATACCTACGCACACACACCCCTAGTATTTAATTTGTATAAGTAAACAGAAATTAAAGATAAAGACTTATCGAGCAGGCGTTCTATGTAGGTATAGGTTCGATGACATGATAAGATTAGAAGCTGTATAATTTTGTTTTTTTTTAAATATTTAGTTAGTTATTAATTTATTATTTTTTGAGGCGTCATCAAACATCACGTGATTAATATACGACCCCTCACTAGAATAGAATCTACCTTACGACTTTATCATAAGATGATGATAGTCACTGGAACTACTCAATAAACCAATATAATCTAGCCGTGTTTGGGCTTAATGAAATGGAGTTGTTATTTTGTAAAATCATCCTATAGAACAGCTGATTCTGTATTACGATTTCAAGGTCGGCCCCATAGTAAAAGTTCTTTAGACTGATAGTTAGACCAATATCTACTTTTAAATATTGGTACACTTCCCCGAAAGTCACACATCCTGGAGATCCATGGAGAATCAGTTTACCTGTTTAGTGGAGAGCAGGAAACCAAGCGTGCCCAACCGGTGGTATACCATCGTGATAAATTGGAACAGCAACACAGATACGAAAAAAATCACGATCAGGGCTCCGAAAAGATCCAAAATCAGGCTATCTTGTTTGATGGTGAACTGAAAAAGTTTTATACAATGACACAAAACAAAACAAAAACGATACAAAACAGCGACTCTCTCAACGTCTCAAAATTTACTACTTATTTACTAGACGCCTAGCTATAGGAAATTGGTTCAGTGAGCGTTATTTCAATCATTCAAACATACTTATGTTCTGTCTTAATTAAAAAACCCATTAATTAAAAAAAGTAAATTAAAAATCTTGTATTTTTTTATTAATTTTTATGAAGCTTATACATTTTGCCTATCGCTCAGCAACGATGTTACGGTTGACAATGCTAAACACGTCTCTAGTCTAGAATGGGATCTAGCTCTCGAATGATATTGGTGAACCACATCTTAAGTATTAGATGACATATTTTTGACTAGAGGGTGGTAGAGTATACGGTAGAAATTTTGGAAGAAAATACAGGCACTAATTGCGAAAAGCAATTAGGTATAGATAGCAGTAAGTAATGGATGTTTTTTTCGTATCAATTCTTATTTGTTTACTCATAAAAACATTAGATAGTTTTTTTTTTCAACTCTGAAAAGCCAATCGGTTATGAATCGTATAGGTCTCATAATGGTTTTTTTTTGCTTTGAACAGGCTCGCCGATGACCTCACTCTGCCTGATGTTAAGCAGTAGGTACCTACTGCAGTCTATGATAAAACACGCTTAGGTACCTAGAAGGTTAGGTATCTTCTTGGTAACGTGGATTTGCCTTGGATTTCACACAAACCTACAACCGGGTACAACCCACGTCCTATAAAAATTTGTACTTTTCAGAGATTACAGAACTATGTTGTTGTGAAACAAATTTGGATAGACTTACTGTGTTCAGTTTCGCGTCATAGCTGACTTTCTGTCCAAACGACCACTTAAAGTGCAGCCGGTCCTGGTTGAGCTGCAGCAGGAAGATGAAGAGCACAAACAGCAGTGCTGCGAACACCATTGTTTTGCGAAGGTTCTTCATATCTCGCAAACGATGGAAGTTTAATGGAAAATAATTTTCTGGAAAATTTAATTTCAAGACAATTTGTGAACCTACCTGCTATAATATGTAGACTATTCCGAAAGCTAGATATTTTTGACAATACATATATAGGTATGTGTATTGTCAATATTTTGTTTAAACTATTGAGAATTTGTTTTGCAATATTTTCTTCATGCTACTAAATTAACAACACTTTATTTTTACCACCGGGACTTAATCGCGCACAAAATACTTTATTTTTATTTATTTAGGTACTTCGGCGTTTCGGTCGTGATCGTGACCTTCCTACGCGAGCTGACAGCGGATACCACAGAAAAAATATTATATATTAAGTTTTTTTTTTTTTTATGTGACAAATAATGAGACGAACGAGACGCTCTCCTGATGGTAAGAGATAACGCCTGTCCATGACCATTACAGCGATACCCAGAACTTTGAGTAACAAAACAAAGCCCAGGGCATCGCTGCTTTGGTGCTCATTACTTTGAGACTTTCGATGGTTAGTCTCAACAGCCCAGTAATTTCGCTAGCTGCAGTACCCTTCAAACCGGAACACAGTAATGTTTACACACTACTGCTTGGCGGCAGAATATCTGGTACTGCGGTGGTACCCACCTAGATGACCTCCTGCTAAGGAGATCTACCACCAAGTAAGTAGGTAATAGGTAGGTAGTAGGTAGGTAAGTAGGTAAGTAGGTAAGTAAGTATTACTCACAAGAATAGTACTAATCATCACGGCTATCGTATCATGACCGAAACGTAAATAAATAAAACTAATTTGTAATATTTTGTGCGCTATTAAGCTTCGTATCGATGATAAACATAAAAACAAAAAGAATGCAACCAAAACTTCAAATAAATAAACGATCAGAAGTAGGTAACAAATGCTTAGGTGTATGATGCACCTACGAGTATTTATACCTACTCACTGTTAAGGTAGGTAGGTATACCATTATCCAATCAAACCCTACAACAAACGTTAAGAGTTGTTGAAAGTTGTCTTAGAATATGGAATTGGTTAGGTACAAGTAGGTTAAGCATACATAAGTAGGTATAGAATAACAGAATAATAAATAAATATCGTAGGACGTTACATACAGCGCCATCTGACCCCAAACTAAGGAAAGCTTGTACTATGGGAGTCAAATAACTGATAGAATACCTAAATACTTAATAGGCAGTTTTGGCGGGAACGCGGGAAGAGTCGTGTCGCTCCGTTGTATTTTTTTCCAAAACTAGTGTTTTGTCGAGTGTTTATGCATAAAAATGGTGGTGTATAAAGTGCCGAATTACAAGCGTGAGTGTGGGAAAATGATATAATGTGGTGAAACATGACTTTACGTGTTGCTTCCAAAACTCCAGCGAAGCTTTATAGTAAAGTCGCCACTACTTTACTAAAGCATGACTGGACTTGACTGACACGGGCTGGACTTAACTAAGACTGGGCTTTGACTATAACTAGCTACGAGGGCACTTATTTAACTCTTGAAACTTGAAAATATATAAATACTTGACACTGGCAAATGCTAAAACGCGACGCCAAAACCAAAGATAAAAAAAAACTTAATAAATTACTTACTTTACTTTATGTTAGAATTATGAGTGTAGGTTTTAGGTACTTGCAGAAGACAAAGCATTAATTTATCAGGTATAATCTTTTCATATCAACGTTTATCAACATTTACACGACCAGTACCTACCACAATCACAATACCTAATGTTAAAAAGGCGACATTTTATATGTACGTATGTTTGTTACTAATTCAGGTTAAACCGTCTGGACAGATTTGGTTAAAATTTGGAAAGAAGTGAACAAATATAATGCCTCTCAACATAGAAAACATGGGTGAAACCGCTGGACGTAGCTAGTATAAAATAAAAGTACTTATCTACTTCAGCGAATATATAATTTATTTATAAATAACAAGAAATAAAATTATCTTTACGAATGTTCATTTTTTAACTCACGACTACACCTTTAAAAAGATTGTCTAAATGATAGTCAAAACTATACGAAAATCAGATAGAGACAAACTCAACATTGTGATTGAACAGACAACTAAATAATATTATGCGCTTGCCACAAGTGACAACCACTAAAATCGATTTAGTCCAGACAACCATGGATAACTAAGTAAATAAAGAGACACGCGAAAGGCAACTTGATTTTATATCATTGACTCATTGAGTGGATTAGTGATCACTGGCCAGATTTGTTTAGTTTGAATTTAATATCGCCAACCCTGGATTTAGATAGACAGGTATTTATTTATACATAAAAATGTACAGTAGGTACCCGTAATCATGGCTTCCCATTTAGGTACCTATTTCAAAACTGCTGGTAAATTTGTATTCAACAATTACCATTTTCACAGTTTTACACGCACGCACGCACACATTCATACACACTCACAAATTCTCTCTCACACGCACATGAAACTTGCATGATTTATAATAATAAAACAACTATTTTTTAATTTTATATAATTATTTATTAAAATTAGGTACATAAGTGATTTTTTGACCGATTCAGTTCAAAATGATGATCACATACTTTTAACCGCGACGCTTCTGCTGTATGGAAGATAGGCAGCCCGTACACGTAGCGCGCGATCCGCGATCAATGATCGCGATCCAGACTGATCGTGTACGAAGCGGATTGACGGACTGATGCTCCGGATCGCATATCTAGAAATTTTGAAATCATGATCGCGGATCGCGGATCGTGATCATGATTGAACGTGTAAGGCGGCCCATAGACCTGCTCCCAAACTGCTATTACCCGAGCAAGGCTCTATGGTAGGTAGGTACCTACTAGTTATTTATTTCGGAAAATTTTAACCTTGACCTCTCACAGTTCTCATTAATTTCGAAATCTATAATCCCATGGTTTTTCTTACATCAACTATAGTCTATAAGGAACGTGCACGACAAAGATTCTAATGGTGTAAATCAGAATCTTTTGGATTTAAAATGACTTTTTTTATGTCTACGCTGTCTCTAGCTTTTTTGTTAATTTATCGGCAACTGAATACAGTCCATAATGCCATGTTATATAAACTTTGGTTATCGCCATTAATGTCGAATAGATAGATTCAGTCTTAGTTAGGTACACGAAGCATGTCATTGTCAAGTCTAGTTCATGCCCTAGTAAAATCGAAGTGACTTTACGCAGAAGCTTTTACGGACTTTTGGACACAACATGAAAAGACATCTTTCCCACATTAGATATATCACTTGTGCGTATAATTCAGCATTTCATGACTACAACACTACTATTTTATAACATAAACACATAAAAGACGATATACATATCATTTTTTTGCCGCTTTCCCGCCAAAAATTTCTTTGTCTCATTTGTCTATTGAGCTGTCGCCAAATGTGACGCGATCCAAACACTTGCTTCGTTCAGCTCAACTGTAGAGCAGTGTATACACCTTATTCAACAATCCATAAAAAATATAAATTTAGTGAACATATTAACGATTTCCAAAAACTGACAATACGAAATCGAATAGTCAAAAAAAATATTTTTATCGATTATAATAAAAGTCACGATGACAAAGTAATGACAAACTCATCCTTCTTCGTTCTGAAACTCTTTTAATAGAAATTATTGGCTGCCAGTCCGTGCACGTTCCCTGTGTATTGTCGCGGGTAAATTAGCAGCGGTAGCAATGTGCGTTAGGCGTAGTGTTCTCGCTTGAAGCGCACGGTGCTGCGGCGCGGGCGCGGCGTCTGTTCCTCATCGCTGTCGCCGTACGCCGGCTCGTAGCCCTTGTTCATATACACGGCACCCGCCGACGGACGGCTCGACAACTCCATCTGAACGGAAAAAAACTCATAAACACGAATTGTGTACTTATTAGATACTTCTTTACGCTGTAACGAAACATGGTGCGAACAAGACGTTCAATACGGGTTATAAACTTGGGGTATACTTAGAAAAAGTTTTTCATAATAATGAGCAAAATTACCCCCTTTCGGCTTGGTACACGCCATGTTCATAGCTCGGTCTAAACAGGTTTGAATGAATGGAACCGTTAATTTTTGTTCCTTACCGTAGAGTTAGGCAGGTCGTAGAGATAGCCTGCGGCAGAGTCCCGCGCGGCCTGCAGCTGCGAGCGGCGTCGCTCAGCTATCACAGAGTCGCGACGTGACGTCAGCGCGCGCAGAGTCGCGCGCCGCTGAGCCTCGTTGCCCCCCAGCGACGACATTCGCTTCATTATCTCTGTAAGATTACGACAATATGACGCTGAATAATTTCAATTTATGTTATATACACAGGATAAAACAGGTCCCGTCATGTCAAAAAAAAGAATAATTAAAATATAACTTTTTTTTTCTTTGGTTTTGGCGTCGCATTTTAGCATTTGCCAGTGTCAAGTATTTATCAATTTTCAAGTTAAATAAGTATCCTCGTAGCTAGTTATAGTCTAAGTCCAGTCTTAGTTAAGTCCAGCCCGTGTCAGTCAAGTCCAGTCATGCTTTAGTAAAGTAGTGGCGACTTTACTATAAAGCTTCGATGGAGGTTTGGAAGCAACACGAAAAGTCATGTTTCACCACATTATACCATTTTCCCACACTCGCGCTTGTGATTCGGTACTTTATGAATAAAACACCACCATTTTTATGTATAAACACTCGACAAAACACTAGCTTTGGAAAAAAATACAACGGAGCGACACGACTCTTCCCGCGTTCCCGCCAAAACTCCAAAAAACTATTGTAGTCTTTTTTAAGTACATAAATTTGTAAATTGATGTTCCCCTCAAAACAAAACCGTAGTCGGTGCGCGTCCCTTGCGTAAGTCAGCTCACAGTGAGCTCAAAATCAATGGCGGTGTGAGGAAGTCCAGATTAAGGGGAGGAAAGACTACCAATTATATACCCATACATATTCTCTGCCTAGAATAACTATTCTGTTAATTACATAAATAAATAAGTCATAAGAACAGCTGTATTTGTAAAGGTAACTTATAAAATTCATAACAGTTGCGGTTCAAAAAAATTATATTTGTGAGTAACAAAATGTGTACTAAAATACACAAGATTGCATGAAACAGCTTGCTCACTATCCACATTTAAATCATCGCAACAGGCAGATTGCTTTTCGCCATCATGCATAACTCCATCTCATCCACTGGAGCTACTATGGCAGCGACCCAGAGCCTCGCTCCGATACTTCAAGGAGCTGGGTTGGCTCGGATAGACGCTGGTAGGGGAAAATGCACAATACACCCCTAGCGGGACGTCAGTGCAGGATTTATCACACCCATTCCGAATAAGAATACGAATACACAATAAATAAATACTAAAATACATGACTGTATGACTGACCAGGGTCTTTATTCTGCAGCATAGTGATTCGCCTCTTGAAGTTGGCGTCTAAGTTGATGACGCTGTGCTTTGCGTCGCGCGCACGCTCCAGATTATGTAGCGTCTTCCGACGCGACACGTGTTTCTCGTCTAGGCCACCTCGCTCCAGGTCGTCCGTGTTAAGACGCTGGAGTTCTTTCACTATCTCCACAGCATGCTTTTCTAGTAAAGCGTCTTCTGTCATATCGTCGGGCTGTGAAAGTAGCGCGTTTTATTGACCGATGAAGTTAAGCACATCTTTCACTGCAGATTTATACGGGATTACGCGGAACGATAGTAGGTACTAAGCGAAAGATCATTGTTAGGATCGTTAGGCCGACTTTGTAAAAAGCGAAAAATTCCATAAAAAATGTCAGCCGCGATGAAATTTATCGAGTTTTTTTTCTCGCGATGCCAATGTCGATCTTGTATCAAAAAATAGGTGGACATTTCACACAGCGCCATCTAGGCTTGAGACTAGATATGAAAAGTTTGTAGTGTGAGAACCAGGCAACTGAATACTTATTATAGAATATTTATTAATACATTCTTACGTATGAAATAAATAAACATCGTAGGACAAGACACACAGCGCCATCTGACCCCAAACTAAGCAGATCTTGTGTGATCGAAGTCAGATAACTGATAGAACAAATGAACACTTCTTTTTTTGTAAATACATACAGAACACCCTGACACAGAACAAAACATTAAAAGTGGTGTGATACTGATTAACTATGAAACTTCCTACAAAACTCACCCGTTTAGAGAAGTACCAGTTTAGCTGCGTTGTGGAGAGCAGGTGAGTGAGAGTGCCAAGCCGATGTAAGAGCATGGCGCTGAATTGAATCAACATCACTGATCCGAAGAATATCACGAACAACGATCCGATTGGCTCGAGGGTCAGGTAATCTTGATCTATTGTGATCTGATAAAAAAAAAACAAAATAAGCACCAAAAAAGAAAAAAATGTCGCTGGAGATTTCACACAGCGCCATCTAGCCAGAAATGAAGCAAAGCATTAGGAACAAAAAAATAGATAGGTACATAATTATTTATGTACACTTTTCTTTTTGTAAAATATACCCAGATACAGAACGGCAAGAAATGTTTATCCTGGATGGAAATGGAACCCTTGTCCCACATCTCAGGAAGCAGTTTCCCGAGTTGTACCATTAGTTATTATAAAAACATTTTTGATTACAAGTAAACCAGATTTTATTGTGTTACTCACAAGGTTGAACTCGTCGTCATAGCTGAGGGAGACCTTTTGTCCGAGCGGCCACCTGAAATGCAGCTGGTCTTGGTTGAGCTGCAGTAGGAAGATGACGAGCACAAACAGCGCGTTCAGCATTATGAACGCGAACACCATCGTGTTGCGCAGGTTCTTCAGATCGCGAGCGATGCGAGCCTAACAAAAATATATTTGCTGTACTCCGATCACCCCATACATCAAACGGTATTAACAAGGCCGCCACTTGTGCCTCTAACCAGCGGCGTTGCTACCGCCATATCAGCCGTATCAATGATACGGGGCCCCCGGGCTACGGAGGCCCCTAACGTGCGTCAGCAAAAATTATTAAAATGTTATCCACAATGTAACTTAATCTCGTGCTTCCCGGGGAAAAAACATTTCAAAAAATGGCATATGATCAACTGTCCATAATAATCAATACAAATTATTTAATACAAGTATTTTTTGTTTCTTTTGTGAGAAATCTTTACCCTTCATTTGGGCCCCCCAACTAATTTTGATACAGGGCCACGCTACGCCACTGCCTCTAACTCATAAATTTTTTTAGATGAAAAGTATTGAAACGAACTAGAAGCTCTCCTGATGTAAAGAGATAACGCCTGTAATCCACTCCATGCGGGAGGCCTAGATGGCGCCACACCCTGTGCGTGTTTTGAGCTATTTTGCATTTACGTTGGCTACTTCGCAGTAGTAAAGCATGAAGTCAATAGGTGACGCTTCTTAAACGAATTTTCGTGATAAGACCTCGTATCTAAATTAAATACATACATGCATGTAGTGAGCACTTCTGTAAACTACTAAGCGGTTCGAATACACCTTTATTGTACGAACCGCTAAACAATGGAATTTGCTGCCCGTGTGGCATGTTTCCCGATAGATTGGGGTGCGTTTAAGTCGCGAGTGAATCGGTTTCGTCTCGGCGAGCTTGCTTTACTGGCAAGTGTAAAGTTGTGTATACATACATAACTTTGCACTACCATACTATATCAGTACATACTTTTTGTAGCGATGATAGCTCAGTGGTGAGCGCGGTAGGTTCGCATGCCGAAGGGCGTGGGTTCAAACCCCAACAATGAGCTTAAGCTGCCGGTGAAGGAAAACATCGTGAGGAAACCATAGCATGGTGGTAGGGTACTTTCTAGTACTCGGCTGGCTAGCTACCACCCTCAAGTTGAAAATCTGCCGCCAAGCATCTAACGGTGTGTTCCGGCAGCCTCACTTGAGAGCCAGTTCCATTCCAGGCTAGGTGTGCTTTACCATCTTCGACCACACCTTCACTTAACATCTGGTGAGCTGTGGTCAAACAACTAGCCTGTCAACCATTAAAAAAAAGCCGAAATCTTATTAAGCTGTGAGATGAAAACTCACCAGTTCTTCTTTATTTTCGTCAATTGGCCTCAAGTACATATCGATCAAATCTTTCCAGAACTCTATTTCGGCGGTTGTCAGGAAGTCAACTTCTCCTTTCTGGATATTAGGATCTTCTATCCAATACGGATTGATGAGATCTTCACGATCTTCCTAAAATAATTACAGAGTAATAAAAAAAGTTGTTGTAAAATTCCATACACAGTGCAGTAAAGCATAAGTGAACAATCATTACTTGAGATAAAAAAAATATATTTCCGAGTTTTGGTGGGAAGAGTCGTGTCGCTCCTTTGTATTTTTTTCCAAAACTAGTGTTTTGTCGAGTGTTTATGCATAAAAATGGTGGTGTTTTATTCATAAAGTGCCGAATTACAAGCGCGAGTGTGGGAAAATGATATAATGTGGTGAAACATGAGTTTTCGTGTTGCTTCCAAAACTTCATCGAAGCTTTATAGTAAAGTCGCCACTACTTTACTAAAGCATGACTGGCACGAACTGACACGAACTGGACTTGACTAAGACGACTTTGACGATAACCATAGCTAAGATACAGCAGAAATAACACTTAAGACAAGGCAGTATGGCTTTATAGCTTTAGCCTGCCCGAAAGGGCAAATTATTAAAAAAAAAATGATATATTTCCTAATTTCAAGATTTCTTTTCTACTTCACTCTTTACGCAGTGATCTCTCCATTCAAACTCCATTCTTCTTTTGGATGTTTCGAATCTTTTCACACAGTTCATACTTGAACATTCTGCGATAAATAAATAAATAAATATCATAGGACATTACACACAGCGCCATCTGACCCCAAACTAAGCAAAGCTTGTGCTATAGTTGACAGAAGACTGATAGAATACTAGTTAAATAGCTTTTTTTTTTGTAAATACATACTTATAATAAATACAGTACACCCAGACACAGAACAAACATTTGTTTATATTACAAAATGCTTTGTCCTGAGTGGGAATCGAACTCCCACCCTTCGGCTCTTGGAGCAGACTTACTACCAATGAACCATCAGGGCTGTCGAGCAGACATACTACCAATGAACCATCAGGCTGTCAGGGCTGCGATAGAATGAATGTATTAACTGCAACAATAATAGCTCTCTAGTATAAAATAAAAGTTACCGAACACAACATTACACATTGGTGGTACATTTGGGGTAGCTCATCATCAGCTCTAACTCAGCATATACAGGATGTCGCGGAGAAGTGTTACTGAAGTGTGCTATCGTAACAGAATAAAATCCAAGGCCTCGCCGCTTTAGCGCTCATTATTTTCACTTGCGATGGTTAGTCGCATCAGCCCTGTAATTTCGCTAGCTGCATTGCCCTTCAAAGCAGCACACAGTAATGTTACTACTTCTTACCGGCAGAAACCTGTTCTGCGGCGATATCTACCTAGATGACCTCCTGCTAAGGAGATCTACCACCAAGTCCATTGTCACACAATAAAGGAAATCCAATCACCAATTTCACTGCACAGTGATGAACTTACCCTGGGTATTTCAGTGGATAGCTCGCTGTCTTCATACTCTGCTATCATGGCGACAGATTCGCGGCGGAGTCCCATAGAGGACCGTCGACGTGCGGCCGACGACTCTGGGGCGTCTACTGGAGCGCCTCTGAAAAAAAACAAAATTAAAAAAATAATCGGACTGTTTCATGGCTGCTTGTTTCGGGCTCTTATGTTTTTAGTTGTGAATCGTTCAATCAATGATGGTGTTTCTTATTGAATGAATTTACGTTTCTTCGTAACGAAACCTCGTAATGCAAAAACTTTATAATTAATTCCTTCAAAATGCATGCAAGGTATATTTATTTTTAGCCGTGTTCCACTGCTGGGCAAATGCCTCCATTTCCTCCTTCTAGACTGCCCGGTTGTCGGTTATGGTAGTCCAGTGACTGTTGTGGCGATTTCGTTCGTCACACCACCCTCGTCTGGGTCGACCCTGAACTCGCTTAGATTTGTGGGTCCAAACTATGTCCTTTGCCCAGAGGTAGACAAACGAGAACCAAAAACAAGGTATATTAAGCATTGCAATTTAAATATAAAATCAGTCGTAACTTCTACGGAAAAATCAGTAGAAATTATAACAAATTTTACATACTATTTAGCATTTTACCACCAACAAAAACATTTATAATGTTGAATTAAAAAAAGTTCGGTTACTCTAATTTAATATACCTACCTAAACTCATTGATCTGAATTTCTAATCTGAGGTTGTACTTTCCATAATAACATTATTGTGTAATGTATATTGTAATGTAATGTATGTTATGTACGTGCTAAGAGGCTCATAAGCAACGATTCGCTCGTTCAGAAAAGGCTCCAAAGCCTTGAACATCGACGGAAAGTTGCATTTCTGTCGGTTTTCTACCGGATACATTTTGGAGAGTGCGCTTCAGATCTGCATGACCTAATTCCACCTTGCCCATTCTACTATCGGACAGCCAGGAGCTTTAAAAAGCGTCACCGCTTCATGGTTGATGTTCCAAAAGCTCGAACTAAGCGGTTTGATTCCACCTTTTTCATGCGTACCGCTAGACATTGGAATCAGCTGCCCGAGTGGGTGTTTCCCAATGAATATAGTCTGGGTACCTTCAAGTCGCGAGTGAAGCGGTTTCTTCTAGGCAAGCGTGCTCCACCGTAGACCGCATCTTCGCTTAACATCAGGCGGGATGGCGGTCAAACGCAAGCCTATCTACTATAAAAAAAAAAAAATATAAGCACATATTTATGATGTCATTTTCAACCTTGTTGAAAATACTCACAGAGATTCCAACCTCTTCTCGATCTTTTCAATAGCAGTAGCTATCTTCAATAGATGCAAATCATCCTTGTAATCCTTAGGATTAGTGCAGCACATGCATTTGAAGAGACCAGATATTGAGAACTCTAGGTTACCGCTCGTCTCGTCAGTTTTCGCACCGAACCATTTCAGCATACCTTGATTGTCCATCTTTTTCTTGGCCTCTTCGGCTTCTTTCCTTTCCAGTTCCATTTCCTTTAAAAAACAACGCGAATTAATAATGCTAAGAACTAACCTTTTTTGTCACACTGGACACTACAGCAACAACTTTTTATTATTATTTATGTCGTCTTTTTATTATTTGTAGTGTGTAATATGTGTGTGTTTTTGTAGTGTGTGACAATGTAAATGTTATCTTTCATTCTTTTAATTCATTTACATTTCTAACAATATAACAAACAACATATTATCAAGATCATAGAAGATTTTGGTTACTTTGTTTAAGATTCTAACAACCTTTATAAACGAAATATGTTATTTCATCCTTTTCTTCAATGTTTTAGAAGTCGGAGGATTCCAAGGGACTAAAATGGGTTGGTAAAAGTTGTACATATGGCGAGAGAGAATTACCTATATGTATACATAAATCACGTACCTACTGTAAGCCAGTCCATGTGAAGTTTTCATACAGTTAAGTATTTTACTTGTGTGTTGTTTCTAGTTTTGTAAATTGTTGTGTCTAGTGATGCTTAAATAAAAGTTATCTTTTCTCTCTTACTACAACTTACACGTAATATGAATGTATAATATAACAATGATTTACTTACTTTTGGCGATTTCTTTTCCACAGTTTCGCGAGTTCCCCAAGTTACGTTGTTCAAGTTACACAAAGAATATATGATCAACAACATATACATACTAGGTATAGTTATGTAGTAAATTATTAAATACAGCAGACATATTATCTCTTGTGGATGTAGCATCGCGGTAATGAAAAAGCTGCCCATTGTTAGCACGAAAAATATACTAGACGGAGCCATCCAGCCATCTTCCACTATCTGAAGGGCTATACCAACGATCACCATCATCATTATCATCGCGTATACGCATGTTATGATGCTGGCTAACATAAGCTGAAAGTAAAATACATTTTAGATCGATGTTGGAATAAGTTATCTTGTCATAGTAATTGTTGTTATAGTCAGCTTGAGGCACTGGAGTCAGTCAAGAGGCGTGCTAGGAGGTTGATAGGCAATGGCATTTTAGTCAAGGCTCGGCTTGAAAACCTTAAGCATCGCCGTAAGTATCGGCTGTCTACCGGATACATTTCGAGGATTGTGCCTTGTGAGTTGCACGACTTGGTGCCCCCCCCCCTCCTCACCTCACCTCACCTCACCTCACCTCACCTCACCTCCTCCTCCTCCACCTTGTAAATGCTTGTCATTATACATATTATGTTGTGAACAAAGATTTAGATTTATTTCTTCTAATAGTTTTAAAAAACCCCCCTTAAACACCTATCAAATCCTAATCCTATCCTAAGCAGCACATTTTAAAACAAACCATAGACGACTAAACTTTTTAACATTCAATGGTATCACTTTGCGGCTACCGCATCCACCCATCCAAGAACCCCTTTACACGCGTAATAACGTTCAGCTTCCCTGCTCGTGAATTAAGAATTGTGTCCATAGTAAAAGTTGTTTATAATGAGTACAACAACCCCCTTTCACCCTATAACGCTGTACACAATATGATAACTATAGGATAACCAGTGAAACCGTAAGATACAAGTAACAAGTAAAATTCACACAAGTGCTTGAAACAGCTCCTTACCTGAAATTGTGACTTGCATGTCATACAAACTATTATGTAGATCAGTATAGGTATGAGGTTAAGTATTAACGCGTTCCAGTTGCTCATGCCAGTGATAGCGTTCATAGCTCCCACCATCATGAGGAAAATGGTACCCGGACCCAGAATTGTACCAACCATTAGAAGACACTAAAACAAAAATGTTATGAATCAGCCCTGTTCATATAAAATATCCCACTCTTGGGTGCAGGCTTCTTCACATTGTGAGAAGCCATTGTGCAACCCTGATTAAGTGCGATTAAGCAGACTTCATACATCTTGAATTTTTTTTAAACTCTCATAGATGTTTTTCTTTACCGTTGAAAGTCAACGGCAATACGTACATAACTTAGAACAGAGATGCGTGCCATGTGATTCGAACCCAGACCTCCAAATTGGAAGCCAGACGGTCTCCCTAACTAGGCTGTCGAAACTTCACCAAAACAACGTAAAAGTTAAATGTTCAATAATACTGTAAATGCTAAAATGCTAGTACCTAACGGTGTGTTCAGTCGACTGCAGTGCCGCGCCAGTGTGGGGTAGTACTTGTCAGTCCAATCATCGTAAACTCCAAGTTTTACAAAACAAAGCATTCAAAATCGCCTTTAAAACCAAATTTCGCACAAACATCTTAAAATTACACAATAAGTTAAAATTTCCGACTATTTCAGAATTCTTATTAAAACAAACAACCACCTTTTATAAACTTACAATTGCAAACCACAAGAATTACTTAATTTCCGACATTGGTAAATCTCGACTATCCAACCTCCCATATGCCGATACATATAAAACATACCGCTTACCGCATCACTATCTGCTCGGCGACTGTGATAACGCACGGCCGTGTCACGCTAGTCCGCCGCGTGAATACATGCACAAGTAATTCCTATCTACCCTCATATTTTAAATGTTTATTACTTTCTTTGCGAATGTCGTCTCTTACCATCTTATTATAATTTTATGTTATAAAATTAATTTAACTAAATTTCCTTTTAAAAAAATCAAACCTACAAAGGTCTGACCTCAGCAACAATTAATGTCAAATTCACTAGCAATTATTAATATGTAAAATTCTGTCTTACAAAATGATAATTTTTAAACTTTTTATTTGTATAAGATTTTTAAAAGACAAGTATGTAGGTGACATTAGCCTGATTTTGTCAACTATTTATCTGTTACGTGCATCCTTAAACTGTGTTTAGTTTGTATGTGAGTGTACTTATTTATGTTAAATAAAGAACTTTGAAAAAAAAAAAAAAAAAAAAGTCGACTGCAGTGGAAACTGGCTTGTGGGAACAAACCAGTTTCCACTGCACGCTAGACGTGTTTACCATTTTCGAACACACCCTTAACATTGTTGTAGTCTATGAATTGTCTATCCTACTAATATTATAAACGCGAAAGTTTGTAAAGAATGTACGGATGTATGTACTCTTTCACGCAAAAACTACAGAACGGATTTGAATGAAACGTAGTATGGAGGTAGCCGAGAGAGACCCTGGATTAATACATAAGACTACTTTTTATCCCGAAAACATGTAGCGGATAACACCGCGGGGCGCAGCTACTTTGACATAAATTAATACTTACTAATACTAATACTTACTTACTTACTAATACTTAGTAATACTTATGTACTCTTTCACGCAAAAACTACAGAACGGATTTGAATGAAACGTAGTATGGAGGTAGCCGAGAGAGACCCTGGATTAATACATAAGGCTACTTTTTATCCCGAAAACATGTAGCGGATAACACCGCGGGGCGCAGCTACTTTGACATAAATTAATACTTACTAATACTAATACTTACTTACTTACTAATACTTAGTAATACTTATGTACTCTTTCACGCAAAAACTACAGAACGGATTTGAATGAAACGTAGTATGGAGGTAGCCGAGAGAGACCCTGGATTAATACATAGACTACTTTTTATCCCGAAAACATGTAGCGGATAACACCGCGGGGCGCAGCTACTTTGACATAAATTAATACTTACTAATACTAATACTTACTTACTTACTAATACTTAGTAATACTTATGTACTCTTTCACGCAAAAACTACAGAACGGATTTGAATGAAACGTAGTATGGAGGTAGCCGAGAGAGACCCTGGATTAATACATAGACTACTTTTTATCCCGAAAAAATGTAGCGGATAACACCGCGGGGCGCAGCTACTTTGACATAAAGTAATACTTACTAATACTAATACTTACTTACTTACTAATACTTAGTAATACTTATGTACTCTTTCACGCAAAATCTACAGAACGGATTTGAATGAAACTTTGTATGGAGGTAGCCGAGACCCTGGATTAATACATAGACTACTTTTTATCCCGAAAACATGTAGCGGATAACACCGCGGGGCGCAGCTACTTTGCCATAAAGTAATACTTACTAATACTAATACTTACTTACTTACTAATACTTAGTAATACTTATGTACTCTTTCACGCAAAATCTACAGAACGGATTTGAATGAAACTTTGTATGGAGGTAGCCGAGACCCTGGATTAATACATAGACTACTTTTTATCCCGAAAACATGTAGCGGATAACACCGCGGGGCGCAGCTACTTTGCCATAAAGTAATACTTACTAATACTAATACTTACTTACTTACTAATACTTAGTAATACTTATGTACTCTTTCACGCAAAATCTACAGAACGGATTTGAATGAAACTTTGTATGGAGGTAGCCGAGACCCTGGATTAATACATAGACTACTTTTTATCCCGAAAACATGTAGCGGATAACACCGCGGGGCGCAGCTACTTTGCCATAAAGTAATACTTACTAATACTAATACTTACTTACTTACTAATACTTAGTAATACTTATGTACTCTTTCACGCAAAATCTACAGAACGGATTTGAATGAAACTTTGTATGGAGGTAGCCGAGACCCTGGATTAATACATAGACTACTTTTTATCCCGAAAACATGTAGCGGATAACACCGCGGGGCGCAGCTACTTTGACATAAAGTAATACTTTGTCTATGATCGGTCCTGCCTTGCACTTATGGCGGCTCAGTATGGCGGCCATGCGCACTGCACTGGTCGTGTGCCGAAATTTAGATGTCTAAAATACAAAGTTGTTTAATTGAAATTGAAGCATTCTAATGATGGAAGAACTATTTAGGTCGGTCCAGTAGTTTCGGAGCCTATTCAAAACAAACAAAAAATCAAATCTTTCCTCTTTATAATTAGTGTAGATGAACTAAAATTACCTACTTATTTTGAATATATTTAAATCAAACTGACCTGGTAGACGACATAGATGGTGGATATGTTATCGTTTACTTTGACCGTCCTTTTGGAGTCCGCGAGTAAGTCGAATATGTTGGCCATTGTGGAGGGAACCCAGCGACGACGCTGGTTGAAAAATTCATCGAATAGCTCAGGACAGTGGGTGTACGCATCAGAAGCGGCAGAGTATTCCACGCGGTAGCCGCGTTGAAGTAGTAGTGTGCACAGCCATCTGTCTTCACCTATAAAGAAATAATTTATTAGAATAACAGCACGAAGTAGATTAGAAGAGTTTTAAAATATTGTAAGGATTGTGCGAAACATTAATTTTAGTGTTTCCTTACGTAATTCGGATTGTATTCACGGGGTGAGTTAGTGTTTCTTATGTGTAAAACATTCACACTAATGTCTCAAAGTAATGACAGCGAAAGCAGCGATGCACCGGACTTTGTTTGATTACTCAAAGTTCTGGGTAATGATGCAATTTCAAAATTATTGTTATTTAATATACATAATATGTTTGCTTTTAGTATATTTGTTTATAACGGCTAAACGGATTACGAGTGAGGTAGCTGAATTAATACAGAATCTTTTTCATTTTCAAAAACAGTCACTTTACTCGGATCAACTTATTGCGATTCCCGTTAGGCACTCAGGAAATAGCTAAGCTATCATTATAATATTACATTGACATATTTTTATATTGACATATTATGTACTTTATTTTGACATTTCGTTTTTATCCATTGACATGTAATCAGTGTTTTCAGACGAATAATTAATCAGAGGTTTTAAACCTCTTTTAATGATATTGTATTTGCATACCATACTAGCGGACGCTTCGCGGTTTCACCCGCGTAGTTCTTGTTCCCAGGGGAATACAGAGATAAAAAGTAGCCTATGTCACCCGGAGATAGTGTAGCTTCCCAACGGTGAAAGAATTTTGATATCAGTCCAATAGTTTCGGAGCCTATTCAATGCAAACAAACAATCAAATCTTTCCTCTTTATAATAGTATAGATAGATAGATGATATGTATATATTATTTATATACATATCATCTATATATACATCATCATCTACAATAAGGTTCGCATATAGCAGGCTAACAATAAAAGTATTTGAATTTGAATTTACATATTATATATTATACCTTGATCGTATTGCACATAATGCCTCGCCTCGCTTGAAGTGAGAGTGTATTTCTTCATAACGTTATCGTCCATAAGCGCCTTTCCTCTGAAGAGTGAGAAGCAGCCCGGACTACAGAGCACGCAGCCAATCATGTGTTCTGTCGCCTTTTGCAGCCAATGACCGATGGCGTACTCGAACATCTGGTACCAGGCCATGAAACCTGAGAAATAAAATAAAAACGATACTAAGAGAGCGTATTTAGAAGACATATCAAAATCTGTAGCTAGGAACAAATACGAACTGCTTCATTTTTAGTTTTAAATTGCTTGTTGGTTGGTTACAGTGTAGTGGAAGGAGTATAAAAAACCGGCCAAGTGCGAGTCGGACTCGCGCACGAAGAGTTTGTGTCATTAAATACTTTATTTGTGTTATTAATGTTTATCCTTGATGGGAATGGAATCCACACGCTACATTTCTTGATTTCTTGATATTATCACCCTAACAGGGCATAATACTATTATACTTAGGAATGTAATAAAGAGATTTGGTTTGATAACATCGATTAAGTTATTTATGTAAATTTGTAAATAAAATTAATTTGAAATATTTTACATTAATAAATAAATAAAAGACTCGCTAGACGGTTGGGTCAAAGGTCAGCTTCAAAAGGCAGTGATCCTTGACACGGCACGCATTGTGAGGAAGTTCCTCACTCTGCAGCCTTAACCACCGGCAGCTTGAGCCCTGCCCCACTGCCGGCGGCACCCTAGTTTTTAAGTTTTATGTATTATATATGTTTTATATTTAATGTAAAATTTAAAAAATAAGAACACACATAAATGCCTATGAATAATAATTTATTGCCAAAAATAATTTTCAGTACATACAAAATATAAATAAGCAGTACCGTTGGCCTTCAATAGACTTAAATTAAACAAGAGTAGATAGGACAAGCAATAGTGATTGAATGTAGGTATACATAATAATAATATAAAAATATCCAAACAATACAAAATACAATAATGTTACGGAAGGGATTCTTACTATGCCAAGTCAGTAGGTAATAACAATGAATTATACTACATGTGCATTTAAAAATACTTACATAAAATATACATACATATATTTATTTGAGACTATCTATACAATTTAAGCAGATAAATATCGTACGTACAATCAAACTAGGAATATGATTAAAAAATTACCTATGTATTACTACCAAATGAGCTTACAGCAGTCATGTATTGTAAGTTTTTTAAGTTAAATTTAAGTAAAAAAAAAAAAAAAAAAAAATGGTCCAGATGGATTTAAGAGTTGTATATTGATTGATCGTAAAGGTCAGGTAGGTTAGGGAAAGTTCCGTACCATTATCTATAAAAACGGCAAAAAAAAACACGTTTGTTGTATGGGAGCCCCCCTAAAATATTTGTTTTATTTTATTTTTAGTATTTGTCGTTATAGTGGCAATAGAAATACATCATCTGTGAAAATTTCAACTGTCTAGCTATCACCGTTCTTGAGATACAGCTTGGTGACAGACGGACGGACGAACGGACAGCGAAGTCTCAGTAATAGGGTCCCGTTTTTACCCTTTGGGTAAGGAACCCTAAAAACGATTTATATGTAGATATAATTATAAGTATTAAAATGTTTTTTAATAAACGCATTTGAAATTTAATATTTTCAAATTGCTGCACTCCAAGCTTATGACCCTGTAACATATATGTATACAATAGTATACATATATTATAGTTTTGATATAGGTACTGTGATTCTGACAATATACCTCGAAAAATTTTGACACGGCACTGAGTATTAACATACCATCAAACATTTCCACTAATAGAATTGATTGTTGTCAATGAATCTATTTAGGCAAGTAGGTACCCTAGGTCGGTAAATTTAGAATACAGTATGAACAAGCGACGTACCTGATCCCACAGGATGAATACGCCCACAAGCGGCCCCCAAGTTCTTGTCTTTCTTCATCAAATCCACGAGCAAAGTTACAGCGTTGGGTTTGAAGTCGATATCACCGTCCAGGGCTAGCAGGTACGTGTTCTCAGCGATCACCTCCTTACGGTCTACAGAGATGGGCAGGTCCATGAGACGGTGCCCCAATAAGTAGTACATGTACATTACCTGAAACAACGGAACCGTTGACAATATTCACTTAGGTTTTAAATAAGGGCTGTGCTGAACTTGAAAAATCATCATCTCTGTTTAGGGACGATATTTCACAGAACGCCAGATCGGGCTAGAAGGCGCTATGTGTTTGTATACTAGCTGCTCGCCCCGGCTTCGCACGGTTGTAATATTAAAGAAAATGATATCAAATCTTTTCTTTACAGAACGACCATGTAATTAAATAATAATTATTTATAATAGATAGTTTCTGTCAATATTTTTGAAGATCTCTTTACTAGCTTCTGTCTCACTTACCTACTCACTTTTTTATATGAGATTTTTTGACCCAAATTTTTAATTTTTTCGTACAAATTTTCAAACATTTCACATTTCACACAACCTTAATCTGACAATTACAAAAAACAAAAAAGAATTAGCCAAATAGATGCAGCCGTTCTGAAGTGATGCTCTTACATACATTAGGCAATTGTTTTTTTTTTTAGTTACATTAGTAACGGTTACAGATAGTCAGTATTTTACCTGGGACCATCGTTTTCTGTGTCTGATCTTGGACTTGTCCTTCAAATGGCAGATGAGCTTGTTCTTCCCGGGCAGAGTCCAGACGAGCCGACCGCCGTACGGCGTAGGGTATTTCTTCGGGGGCCGAAGTCTCACGTTCGTTAGGTGCACTTCAGACGCCGCGTCGTCGATGGTGTCCACGAGACATTTGACGAATCGGTTCACTTGCATGTCGTGCCAGCTGTGATCGGAGATTTCGAACGCATCATCCATGAAGATATTCGCTGAAAATTTAATCTTTTCATTACAATAGACAATAGACAATAGACAACACTTTATTTATGACATAAAACACATTTCAACATAATTTACAATACATACATACAAAAAAATAAACAATAAACATAAAACATAGAAAAAAACTTAAAGGTATATAGTATAGTATACAATAAATAAAAATTAAATAAAAAAACAAAAAGTTTGAAATATATTTTATGTCACAAACCGGCCTCGACTCAGCATAATGCCGACTGAAGCCAGCCGGCGCTGGTCTTCCGTCGAAGCCGGACGACGGTGACGTCACGCACGAGTGTGCCGACCGGTAAAAATATTTTTCGGGTGAATTTAAACACATACATACAATAATCCTTACTGTCGTATATCTCAAAGTAACGAACAAAACAAAAAATCACATCTTTCCTCTTTATAATTACTGTGACTATAATCCTACCCTCAAATTCGTAATAATCCGGGTCAACAATTCCCAAATATTTCTGGGCGACTCGACGCGCGCTTTGATCCTCATCGATGCGGATCACAGACTTCAAGAACTCTATCATTTCGTCTTTGGTTTCGTGCCACATAGTCGCGCATACGTATATCCTGAAAAAAAATGCGTTTATATATATTTTAAACTATACGACACGGTGAACTTTGTAGACGACATGTATAATTGATTTGAAACTTAAAATCAGTGCAAATGTAATAAATTATACACAAGCACACGGAATTAATACCAGTTATGTATGACGGAGCTGTCGAAGTCTATTGAAAGTATTAAATTAAGGTGGTTCGATTTCCATACAAATAAATTTTTTTGCCATTTATGGACAAATGGAGCATAATTTTACAGTGGAATCACAGCTACTGGCATTTATTTTGGTCTTTATTTGCGGTAAATCACAATTGCTTGAATGAAACAGTCCATCTGCTTGCTAGAGTAATAAATAGTACAACTTTCCTAGTTAGGTTAGGTAAGGTTTTTCTGTTGGTGGTACCAGCATCTACATGTTAGGTGGTACCATCTACTTGCTAGAGTAATAAATAATACCTACCTAGTTAAGTTATCAGACGGTTTCACATCTTTTGTTCTTATTTCTGAACTTGTCACGGATGCATCGTCGTGTAGTCCTTTCAAGTCCTGAAAATACAACATTGTGAAACTATTCAATGGTTATTGACAATGCAATCTTAAAACTGCTATATTTTTTTTTTTTTTTTTTTGTTAAAAGTAATGATACGTACTAGACGCTCTCCTGATGGTAAGAGATAACGCCTGTCCATGACCATAGCAGCGATACACAGAACTTTGAGTGACGAAACAAAGTCCAGGGCATCACTGCTTTGGCGCTCATTACTTTGAGACTTTCGATGGTTAGTCTCAACAGCCCAGTAATTTCGCTAGCTGCAGTACCCTTCAAACCGGAACACAGTAATGTTTACACACTTTGTTTGTTTTGTTTTGTTTTGTTTTTCCTAATGAGACGAACGAAACACCATCTTGATTAAGATATGTTTATTTGTCAGAATAATTATATGAACAAAAAAATCTTAAAACTAAAAAAAAATACATACATAGTTAATAAAGTCAATGCTCAATGAATTAAAAAAAATGATGGCGGTCAAAAAAATTATAACGCCTGAAATGTATCTCGTAGAAAGTCATCTACTGGTGGAAAGGGATTACGCCGGTCGATAACCATTGGCTCCCCATACATTTCATGAAGATCACCGCCATTTTTATATGGAACAGCTGACGTGAATAAGTCTTTAATTTTGCATCCATAATAGGAGCCAATTTAAATAACCGATAACAAAATCGGGGAATACAGTTTGGCATCGCAGATACATATCTATCAGCTATATCAAAAATTATAATACCACTCGATAGCTAGAGGATCAAAGAATTTGTTACGTTGAGCAAGGACCTGAAACATGAAAATCAGGACTTCTTACTGTGCACTTCACTTAGGTGTATTCATGACAAAACCACTCCCCTTTTCGTGATTTCTAGGTCAGCACACCTTAAGTTTTACTACCTACGTAACACCATAATATATAATCTGTAACCTAACTTACCTCAACAGCAATATCGATTTCTTTGTCTTTAGTCCGGTTCATTAGCAACGACTGGTCGACAAGCGGGCCGCAGTACCAGGGCTTCGCGAAAAGCTTGTCGGTTGACGCCAATCGTTCACACGTCGGTTGCCAGGCATGCATGCATATCCAAGATTGAGAGATCAGCCAGAGAAGCCATATCCACGCCATTTCGTGTGCTATGTACTCTCGGAGAAGATACACTGTAACGCGATTTAATAAATAATTAAAAGCGAGTAACAGAACTTTTTTAGAAAAATAAATTTGAAAAAGTCTAGACAGCGTCAATGTAAATCATGTTTATTGCAATAAAAAGTAGTGCACTGTCCGAGTTGATACCCCTATTGGGGGAAAAATGGTGTTATAAATTTTCTAGACAATTGTTTTCCTAAAGCGTAGGTACTCATATCTTCGCAGGTGATTTGGCGTTCAAATGCAAGCATGCCCACGTCTATCTGGTTGTCCGTTTACTTCTTCTAAATCACGCGACTGGTGAACGCATTTGGTGGTGACCAAACGGATATTGATACGACATTTAGATAATATTTTACGGAAGGTCCTATATATAATTCATTCCAAATAAACTTTTGTATAATTGAAGAAATTTTATGTTTTGTAAACATAGAGTCATCAAAAAAATCCGTGCGCATCCAGGGCGAGTCGCTAGTTAAATAAACAAAATAGAAAACGAATAGTCGCCAAATTACTCACATTGATATCACAAAAGCAAACGTTTATCTGCTTGTATGTATATCACTTATTCGTTCTATAACAGTTTAACGGATTTGGACAAAATTTGGAAAGGAGGTGGCTTATACCTTCGGTTAACACAGTTATCTCGAAAAACGAGCGGGATGCCGCAGAGCAAAACTAGCTTAACTATAATTGTCTCACCTGGTGGCATATCAAAGAACAGATAGTCAGGTATCGTGCCATGAAAAGCGCAGGGGTTGCTATTTTTCAATCCGCTAAATACTAACAGCAAGTTCACTGTAACGGGACCGACAAGGGTGAGCGCAAATGTGAAACTGAAGTTTTGTATGAGAATTTTGCAGGCGAACTTAGCAGCACCAAAGCAAACGTAGGCACAACCGATTTGGATGAGCGCCACCCACAAGGAAGAAGCCCATGCGATTGGGATATCGGGAATCTCTCCAGTAATCTCGTATTCCACAATTCCGTTGTAAACATCTTCTAGCAATACTTGGACCTGAAATATAACATAGTAGCGATGATAACTAAGTGGTTAGTGCGTTTGGTACACACTCCGAAGGGCGTGGGCAGTCCTGGATTAGCCTATAAGCTATTTAAGCAATTGCTTAGGGCATCCCGTCTAGGAAAAAAAGAAGCACACGAAAGTTAAAGCAATTTCAAAATCCGCGTTTTTTAAATTGTCGTTGACGTTCGGTTCGGTCGGGAAGTAACACATATGTTGGTTGTGTAAGATGTTCCAGAAGTGGATTGACGTCAGGTAGGTGGCCGGTCGTAAAAATATAGTCGAATCTTAGGACAGCATGTGAAAAGGGATAAGGGCAGGAGAAGGAACACATACACATTCTACCTACGGTACGTACCTATTAAAGAAAATTTAAAATTAATTCTGCGTAGTTTACTTAAGGGGGGAGGGGGGCTCACAGGGGAAGATTGCTTAGGGAATTAAGTTACTTCTTTACCCGGCACTGGCCGTGGGTTTAAATCCCAACAATGAGCTTGAGCTGCCGGTGAAGGAAAAAATCGTAAAGAAACCAAATAATGGTGGTAGGTACTTTAAAGTAATCGGACAAATATTTAAGACAAACTATATCAAAGTCCAATGCGTAATTTAAGAACCAAATGAGACAGGCAAAATACGACTTTATTTTGTACTATTTAGTGAACTTTTTTACTAGTTGGTGCGTCAAATAGGGCAACGCACGAGAGATCAGGGCGGTGACTTATAAAAAAATATAGATAAAAAGGTATTAAGTAGGTACCTCAGAAACGTTGTAAAGTCTTGGACTAAAACTTTCAGCGCACTTTGTGAAGAAGGAAAACGGGTCGTCTTCTTGTAGATGCAACGAAACAAGGATGAAAACCATAAATACCACGATCTTCCAAAGCGCAAGGTATCTTTGCGTATAATAACGAGTTTTCTTTAACTTTTCCCGAACTTCTTGCAAGTATATCATAGTGCCTGAAAAAAACAATCAAGTTTTTTTAATGAAAAAAGTTATGAGACGAACATTATACTCTCCTAATGGTAGGTAAATGATAATGCGATGCAGCGCTACACAGAATTTTTAAAAAGCAAAACTAAGTTCAGGACATCGCTGCTTTGGCGCTTATTACTTTGATACACTATATGGATTTGGTTTGAGACATTTGTCCAAACATTACTGAAATCCGATGCTTTAATTTTTTATGACAGTGAATGCGACTTTTGTTGACTATTAAAGCTGTTTTCGATATCCATTTAGACTTTGAAACACTAAAGAAAAATATGTTTACATACATGAAAATTCAATGTTTAGTCGAAACCGAAATTTTGGTGATGCTAGGTGATGATAATGGTAATGATGATGAACAGTAGCAGTAGTAAATAGTAACCTAGATCATTATCCAAACCTTAATTAACACCCATGCCAAGAATCACGACAACGCGATGCCCATTATTTCTTATGTCAAAAAAAGGACCGACAAAAATATTTTCGCATTAGTAATATGATGTAGAAATGATTGATGATGGATGTCAGCAGGTCGAGCCGTGAGTTCTTATTTCCATTGAAGGTTATGACGAATCACACACATCACAGTCGCGAAACATTTTCGTGGAATTCAATGGCAGTAATGTTTGTGAATTGGCAAACGTATCGTGGGACGCCCTGAGACTCGATGGAGTGACGATATACTTAGGACAGCTGGCAGTGGATGGAAGCGAAAAGCCGAAGATAGGGCTGAATGGCGTGTCTATGCCTATGTCCAGCAGTGGACTTCGATAGGCTGATGATGATGATGAATGGCAGTGATAGTAACTGTTAATTATCTTCTACACCCGATGAGTTAATGAGAATTTACCTGATGAATGCATATCGACACCATCTACGAAATTCTCCCACCAGCCCAGCGATATAAATACGCACGCGACTGGTATAGTCCACAAAACTGGCGTGCTATTCTTCAAAGGCCACACGACAAAGGCTGTCACTTGCGCCGACACTGCTAACACATCTAACACCAGCTTCACAGAATATTTAGAATCAGACGGATCCCGGCTGAAGGCATTTAAAACTCCGGGAACTAAACACATGGCGTTCATTAGCATGGCGCCTTTTACGACGTCGAGTTCTGGCAGGATCAGGAGAACAAGGAGTGCTAAGCCGACAGCTTGGAGGGTTTCCGTTATGAACGCCTGAAATTAGAATAAAAACGATAATTACATAGAATAGAAAATTAATAGTACATATCACAGATATAATGTTGAGCAGAAGGTAGGAGAAGCCTCTTTGCTCCTACAAATTCGCATGCAATATGCACACAAATGTGGGTTCTACTTTGTAGGATCTCGGACTAAAATATACTTCTAAAGAATTTCTATTTGGTCCGAGTGCAAGATACGGGAATTATTATCTTTTTTTGTACTAGCTGTTTCCTACAGAGAAAATGTGTGAAGACGGGTTTTATTGCAATTCCTTCACTTTTTCATTAGTGTATATAAAAAAAATATCTTTTTTAACTGATGTCATAGAGGAAATTCGTAAGTTTTCTTTGATAGTTTCTATAAGATTGATTGTGTTCAATTACGTATTGAATTTAAGTTGAATTTTTAAACATAATTCTAATTATGTGAAGTTTAAAGTTCAAAGTATTATGTAGTAGGTACTTACAAAGAAGAATATTGTTTTAGTGGGTTTCTTGAAGGATTTGAAGAAGCAGATTCGGACAGATCTGAGGAAAATGCCCAACTCAGGCGCCGCCAACACTATCAGTGCTGCCCACAGCCACGTGATACGTTCTTCCAAAGAATGCACGGTAGTGAACTGCTGATCCAACGCTGAGAAGAAAAATAGGTCAATCACCTATTGATTAACCTATTTTTAACAAAACTAAAAAAACCGTACCTACTGTGGGAGCTAGGAACTTTGTGTAGTATTTTTTTCTTTTCTATAAAATTTTCGTAGTATAGGGCACCCTGAGATAAGGTGGAGTGACGATATACGTAAGACAGCTGACAATGACTAAAAGTGGATAGCCAAAGATCAGGCTTAGTGGCGTGTCTTGAGAGAGATCTATGTATATGTCCAGCGGTACACATGATAGGTTGACGACATTAATATTTTTAATATAAATTGTACTTAATAAAGTTAAATTATTATTTTTTATATAAACTATGATTTCAATTTCCATCTTACCTAAGATTTTGTTACAGTGCATAATATCTCGGCCTTTCTTAAGCTGCGACGTTATGAAGAGCAGTGTGCCTTTAGCGATCACGGCTGACCCTAGCACGAACAAAAAGACGAGGATATAGGCAAGCACTTTGAAGACCTTGACGCTTACTTCAACCCATTCCGTGGACACTGTCGAACCACTCTCTTGTTTCACTGGTATCTCGCGGAACAGATTCCATCCTTTTGTTTCTTGGGCCGTGCGGTGGCTGTGGAAAGTAGGTAGGTATATAACTAAACCGATACAACAAAAACAAGGTCCTACATACATAGATGTTTTGATCATCTATTGATACTGCAGTCGATCATCACTCTAATGGCCACATTTACCATAGCAAAAAAAAGGCAGTTATGCAACTTCGATTTTAGAAGTTGTTCTCTCATTACTAGAAATGTAAAAAACTAAACCCAATTCTGTTTAATGTCTGATGTCTTAAAAAAATACATATGTTCTATTAGTAGATAGATATGACAATCACATGTTTTAAGAACGGAATCTCAGAAGACGCATTTTTGATGTAATTTGTGATTTAAATTTCTATCGAGTTAGGCGTGCTCGATTACTTTTGTGTATACTTTAACGAAGCTCTTGCATATTATAATCGATTTTAATAAAATGAGTTTTTTTTGTATTTTAGTACGTAAATGTCGCTGTTTATTACGTCTTTGTGTATTTGAATAAAATTTGGTACCATTAAAAGAAGTAGGTAGATACATACATCTAAGGTGGTTCGATTTCCATACAAATATTTTTTTGCCATTTATACACAAATATAACAGGAGAATAATAACAAATATAATAGGAGCACAGTTTTACAGTAAAATCACAGCTACTGGCATTTAATTTGGTCTTTATTTGCGGTAAATCACAATTGCTTGAATAAAACAGTAGATTTATTAGCATAAAATCTAATTTATGAATTTATTATTTTTGATTAAAACAGTAGACTATTAAGGAATATTGTTTGTTTTGTAGAAATAGCTATAGTTCGGTATGCGGCATTCGACCTAAAATTTGTTTACAGATATGATATCAATTTGAAGTTTATTGTCTTTAATGCATTCTGTAGGTTAACCTGATTTCTTTTATTTCTGCGTAATCTAATCAAAACATTTTGATATCTTTGGTAACATTTTATTTTAACTCCGGACGCAAAAAGAGAAGTATTTTAACAAGTTTATCGCGTGTCTCTGTCTGTTTGTGGCATAGTAGCTCCAAAACGTCGGTACCGATTTTTATTTAGTTGTTTTTTTTTATGTTACTTGTTCGAGTGTTCTTAGCAATGATTCAAGGAAATCGACCGCTTAAAAATTTTATCTGCTCTTTTCTAGTTGACGACTGACTATAATCGTATGTGACTATTTCCACAGGTCTGATCTCGTTAGAAATTTGGCAGGTATGTGTCAGGTGTAAAGTTATAATATTGTTTTTAATGTATAACAACTAGATACGTGTAAATTCTCAGTACAAAATTTAATCAAATTACTGCGAAAGACGTATGATAACGCAGTTGGGAGAAGACGTAGATACCTATCTCATATTCGTAAAGATAAGGGTTTATATAAATGGATTCACAAACGTATTTTTCAAAATGTTACCACTGGCTTTTTCTTTAAATTTAATATAGTGAAGTTTTTTTTCCTTTTCAGTATTCAATACGAGACTAATCTAACTAACAAACTAGAAGACTATAATAATTATCATTATGAAACTTGGGTTATTTTGCATTTTCATAAAGTCATTTACCTACGAGTAATTACGTGCCGACCAGCTTGAAAGACTATAATTAGGTATACTTAGCTAAAATTATCACTGATGTCATGATAAGCTGATTTTATCATTAAGTTCGCAGAATAAAGGACGCAGCAAACATTCAGCTCCAGCGATTTGGCATCTGTGAGGCTACAGATGCCAAATCGGTGGAGCCTCTTACGAAATTACACACAAAAGAAACTCATAAGCAGTACGATCTTGCATTGGTTTAATAGTATGTGTCATGGTTTTCATTATAGACTTTCTAGAAAGGAATAAACGGCTGAGTTGTCACAATGTCGATCCGCTAATATAGTTTGTGCTACCAACATTAGTAACCTAACGTAACTTTCCTCTTTTTGTTTTGTACAATTGTAAAAAAAAATGTAATTAAAGTTGACAAAGGTCACGGACCCCGGTGTCTATGGAGCGTATAATTACAAAAAAAAACATTTGTAACCACCCAAACAATCCGAAGCAACAATTAGACAATCCAGATACTAGTGTGTTATGATACAAATACGGAAGGTTATTTGTTACCTGTACGAAATCCTTTCTACCCGCTAATGCACCCGTATTCCTTATCGGCAAGATGGCGTACTTATAGAGTCACTCCTCAAGTACCTACGTGAATGCATGGTTTAGCATAACATGTACGGGCTGAGGCGAACTTATGCCAATTTCATAATAATAAGTCTCAATAATTATGCCAGTGATATATGTACCTATACTAGATGACACGATCCGAACACACGCTTTATCAACTGCAAAACAATATATTCCTAGTTTTAGTATCTACCTACTCCACAAAAAAATGATCATTTATTTAGTGAATAAATTAAATTTCGTGTAAAAAAATATTTAGTCAAAATGGTTATTTTCAATCATAAAAAAATGTCACGTATGAGACAAAACAATGAGGCAGATTTGTTAACCGTTTTAAACACTGTTTTATATCTACATAGTTATAATATGGAATCACAATAGCTTAGTCGAGCATTTATGCATATTGTGAAAATCTACATATTTTTGATAATAAACAAAACAAAATCATATTTCTCACTTACTCTAATTCGTCGTCATCATAAAGGGGCGTAAACTCAGAATCTGACTCATCCGAGTCTTCTTTCATCCCTCTGAACCCTGGTGTTGTAGCCGACATATCTGGAACAACCGATTATCTCTATAAATATATATTCACTTATCACTAAATATTAAAATTATTTTAAAAAAATCCTTACCTTTATGTTTTACTCCACAAAAGCCACATTATCACGGAAACTTTGTTATAGCAGCTATGCACTGCGTCACGTCTTCACTCAATCTCAAGATTGCACTAATAACATTCAAAAGGTGCTCGAAAATTATTCACATTATCAATCGATTGCCATTACCTTATCGATGATTATTCGATTACAAGTTTATCTGAGATCAAAGATCTATCGGAAGGCTTTGATTTGTTCTAGCCATTATAGATATGGTTATTGTAATAACAAAATACGTATCCTTAGAAATTCCTTCCGAATTACACATTCGAACATTGAGCCATGTTGAGGCAATGTAAAGTCCGAACGCAAATAATATATATATCAGTATCTAAATCAGTGTTTTTACGTAGTTTAATATATGAAGTACTGTTATCAGGTAAAGGTATCTACTTCCCTGAATTTATTCTAAATCTATAAGAATCCGGCTTAAAATGATTATGGATGTGGGTTGAATTACAAGAAAACATCAATATCAAACATTTAAGTGATAAGTTTATTCTGCAGATTAATATTATGCGTTGTTATTGTTAAATTCATGGTAAATGCATAATGAAAGGAAATTAAAATATAAATACGTAGACGACGACACTTCTTAGCATTCAATGATATCGCCGTGCGGTCCCGCAGTGTTGCAGGGACTGTGTAACCCATAGGTACAGCGTTTTAAAAATAACGTTAATTTTAACACTGACACTTTACTACACTGTTTCCATCCCTAGCCAACCAATTTTGATATGATTCTACCAACACTGCTTTGGATAGGTACTCTTTCCAGCAATCATTTGTAGATGCGCTTGGCGAACTGAAATCTTGTAATAGATTTTTATTTTGATTTTACTGGTATTCCTCTCGCTACTTCTACAGCATAGATATATATTTTTTTCCATGGCAGTTATTCGTTGATACCTTAAAATTAAATATTTTATACTTTTTTATAGATGACAAGTTAGGTTCTTGACCACAGCTCATGTGATATAGAGATAGTGTAGTCGAAAATAATAAACACCTAGCCTGGAATGGGAATGGGCTCTGGCAAAATACAGCATTAGATGCTTGGCGGCAGATTTTCAACTTGACGATCACAGCTAGCTAGTAGAGTAGGTATTAGAATATACACTGCCACCATAAAACTGTATACCTACCGAGGTACCTACTTTGACATTTTTTTTACATATGGAGTGGTTACTTTAACTACAAAACCATTCCAACGTTATAAATTATAAAAGCTTAGAATATGTCAAGCAAGATCCAGTTATGTTATTCAGAGTTCTAGCGTTTAACCGAGTAGGTTTCTGTGGTAGTGGAATGATGCAGGATTTGCAATAGACAATAGAAAGCACTTTTTTTTGTGATATAAAATCCAACAAACATATCAAAAAGACTTCACTTTTGCATTTTATCACGTCACGTGATACGCATAACAGTTCTGTTACGTCATATGGCACAAACACCTACTCAGTTAAACGCTAGACATACAACACGGAAATTCTATTAGGATTAGCCAAAATAAACAATTTAACTAATTAAAATTACATCTATTATTCAGATTGTATAGGAATTATATTGCTTCAATTAATCCTAATTTGAGATTAAAATGCCTACTTTACCTCTGTTAGTAAATATTTAATTTATTCGAAGTTACATAAATATTCGTGAAATATAGAAAAGAAACACCAATATTTGCATTAAAAAGTAGAGATAGTACCTCTACTTTTACTACCGAAAAATGATTGTTTTTAACAATAATTAAGTTACCATCAGCGCTAATTGAGTATGAAATAAATACTTTCTTACGTCTTCTTCATCTCGATTCCTTAGAACTATAAATACTAAATCAGTCATAACTTTCTAAATTAATTCTAAGACATTGATAGAAAGTCCGTTAAAACGCGAAGAACCCAAATGTTTTAAAGTATGTTTGCCTCACAGCACTGTATGATGACGGAAATCCGAAATATGATTATTCAAACCATAATGTAAGTGATCTATGTATGCACTTTTATAGTTGAAAATAATCCATATTCCAGAAGTCAAAGGCCGAATCTCATTTATCGGTTTCACTGGTCTTGTGCTTAGAATAATCTTGTTCCTTCCCATAGTCCAATGGCTGATCCTGTTTAGAAAAGTTTCCCATTGCGACCTGCGCTATGGTGTCCGCGATACTGCCAGTGTTCAAGTAAGAGTGACTAGATGCGGGCATTGAAGTCGTGAGATCATCAACTTTAGAAATTTTTATCGGCTGATGTTCCGGTCTGCTAAAGTCGGGCATGTAATCCGGCATAGTCGTCTTTTTAGTTAATTCCATCATTTGGTTTAGAAACGACTCGCCA
This sequence comes from Biston betularia, assembly GCA_905404145.2. Lineage (NCBI taxonomy): Eukaryota > Metazoa > Arthropoda > Insecta > Lepidoptera > Geometridae > Biston > Biston betularia. Next base: position 6,848,805 of record FR989863.1, read on the forward strand.
CCGACTCGAGGCGGCATGCTGAAATCTGTTGCTTGCGTGTCCATGGATTCAGGTTTTGATGTTTCTGCTTTTGATGCAATAGCCGGATCTGACAGTTCTATGGGTTTGACAGTACTTGTTTCAGGCTTCCCTTTTCCGATACTACCAAAATCAGGTGGTAAGTATTCTTTACTATAATCCTTACTGTAGTCTTTTCCATACTCTTTAGCATAATCTTTACCATAATCTTTTCCATAATCTTTAGAATAATCTTTGCCATATTCTTTAGCATAATCCTTGCTGTATTCCTTAGCGTAATCTTTGCCATATTCTTTAGCGTAATCCTTGCCATATTCTTTAGCATAATCCTTGCCATATTCCTTAGAGTAATCTTTTCCGTAGTCCTTAGCATAATCTTTGCCATATTCTTTAGCATAATCTTTGCCATAATCTTTCGCATATTCTTTGCTGTAATCTTTGCTGTATTCCTTGTTGCTGTAGTCCTTGCCGTAATCTTTACTATAATCTTTACCGTAATCTTTATTATACTCTTTGCTGTATTCTTTAGTACCTTTGAGTAACTCATGAGGAGACTTCATAAGCGCACTTTGATCAAGTCCAACTTTGGACGATATTGGACTGCTAGAAGAAAGTGGTTTCATCAAAGATTCTTGCATTTTTATCAATGACGGAGACAAAAACATATTATTAGCTGCCAGTGTAGATTTTGACATGGGGTCAGGAATGCCTAGTATGCCCGCATTAGAATATTTGGTAGCTGAAAAAAGGGCATTAGCTATGTCCGCTGAACTCATCATAAGATTGGAAGCAATGCTGGCAGGAATAGGTGTCGACGAGGTGCTAGTAGAAGTGCTACTCGGCGTTTTATCGAAACTGGATCCTAAACTGTTGGTCAAGTTCTGTAGTGACGCGGCATAAGACGGGGGATCCGGTAGTTTACTGCCTGTCAAACTAGCGGTCAAGCTGGAAGACAAACCAGGCGTAAGACTGCTCAACATGCTATTAGCGGCAGCGAGACTTTCTAAACCACTCGTTCCTAACGGCATAGACATGTTGCCCGTTCCTAGTCCTAGTGCCATACTTGTAAGCATGTCTAACCCTGTTGGATACGAAGGCGGTAGGGTAGGATTAGCAGATTTGGACGTCGATGACTTAGATGCTGATAGCACTGGAATGTTCAACTGAGGCGTCTCGAACTTATGTGGTGAGCCTGATCCGATGGCAGACGATACGTTTATAGGTGGGACTCCTGCTGGCCTGCTCACCATTTGTTGCAAAGTACTCACAGACGGGAAATTTGGCACCGACGTGGGTGGTGTCGGTTTTGACACAGGAATTGGCTGAGGAACAGCTAGCAACGCATCCAAATCCATCTTATCATCGTGTTCTGATGAACAACCGAGTTCACCTTTTATGAAATGCCACAACAAGCCATCGCTTTGCTCGCGCGGGAACTTCGCTGTGAGGGTGCATTTCAACTTATCTAAATAAGTAATATCTGGTTTAAAACTGTCCTTAAAATCAACGAACGTTTCGTCAGCATATGAAAAGTAATATTTAATCGACTTCCTTATTTGCTCCATGGCATGTTGCGACAAATGACTATCATGCGACATATTATGCTGCAGAAGGAGTGGTCTGGGGTATTCTGTGGGTCTTTGCTCTGGCGGAGACATTACCCAGAAGAATGTTAACGATGACTCCAAAACCGGACTCTCTGGATTGTATGGGGCTAAAAAGAAACAGCACAATTTAATATTAAAGTATCATACAATTGTAGTTAATTTACAATATGACGCGAAAGGTTATTTTTGCTTACATTCAGTCTTGCACAGTTACTGGTTTTAATATGACTGCAAATAACGTGTACAACTATAAATAAAAAACCTATTTACTTTTTTGTGTAACAAGTTAGTGCTAACTATGAGTTGTAGTGCAAGTTTAAATGAACTAAAACATAATTGAACTTTACTTACAGCAAATGACGCCAATACAAGGAATATACGACACTTCAGATGGTCCACGCATTTTAATCTGATACTCGAGTTGATTGTCACAATCCCTAAGACTCGGCATGGCTGGGTTGGTGGGATGAGAGTGATACCAACCAAGCAAGGTTAGCCCCAAATTTTCTATCTCCATTTGTATTTCTAGCTCAACCATCACACGAGGTCGGCTGTCATTTTTGCTCGTAAGACATGGAAATGTGTGAGTGATCATCAAATCTGTAAAGAATCATAATATACATAAATGGCAAATTTAAATAATTATAATCAAATATCGAATCAAAGATGAGGCAGTAGGCATTTAATTGAAACTTTAGCGAAAACTAAAATAAAACTGACACAATGATACCTGAAGTTATAAATTCAACTTTCACATGTTAGGAATGATTCTCAATGTTTAGCGTTTACATTTTAGCCACACAATTGTATGCCAAACACATTTGAGAAATTATTCCTAATGTAGCAATATTTTTTATACATGTAGGATTAATTATTTATATCATAATAAAGCCAAAAATTTGGTTCATAAAATAAAAATAAAATTATCTAAAATATCTTACAAACATTTTAATTATAGTATGCTCTGAATTGTCAGGTGTTTTTATTTTGTAGCACCATTTTAAAACTATTTATGCTCTCAGTATCTTTTACATAATTATCATACCCACTACTGCCACTAGCTTATAAGGTTTTTTGTTTTCTGTACTTTTATTTTACTTTTAGTGTGCTCAATAAAGAGTTTCTATCTATCTATAATTCTATATTTATCATAACATGTATTCAGAACTTACTATGAGTAGTTAAATCCCATGTTCCAGCCAAATATCCATAAACTTCTTCCTTCTTTAAATGGCAGTGGATATCGAGTACCAAACTGGCATTAGAGCTCACTGACACCATGAATGGTTGGACTTTACCAGCCGATGAGAATGACACTGCTTCTATGAGCATATTGGAATCACTGAAAAAAATTAAAGTATTTAATAAAATTGTATACACCCTTTGTTTGCCAGTCAAGAGCTTGTCCCAAACTTAAGTCAATTTTGTAATGTTTTTTTTTTCAATTTTTTATTTATCTATCTGCAATCAGCTCGGAAGCCATAATCAAATTTTATGAATTTAATCTTAATTGGTTTTGGGATATGCCCATCCTGTGATGTGTCATCTCATATTATGTTAATTTTGTAATTTAAAATGAACAAATTAGTTTCATTTATTCCTCATAATTTCGGCCATGGTATTTTGTGTGTGTTAAGTACCAATGATAAACATAACTAAGTGATCAATTCGCGAAAAAATTTAAAGCTACAGGTCTTAGTAAGCTAGTTAATTTGAAGATTAGCTGACAATAGTATACTTACTGCTGCATCATCCTATTAGGCACAGTGTTGTGTTTCATTACAATCCTCTGAGGTGGCGGTTCTGGTGGACTCTCTACTTCCATTTCAGTCTCTTCTGTAAAATACAATAAAAGGAATTTTGGCGGGAACACAGAAATGTCGCCGCGTGATATAGTTTACTTTTTGTTTGACAAGCTAGGTGTTTGACTACACCTGATGTTAAGTGATGGTGTGCTCGAATATGGTAAAGTACACCTAGCCTTGAATGGAATTAGCTTTGAAGTGAGGCTGCAAGAACACACTGTCATGTGCTTGGTGACAGATTCTCAACTTGAGGGTGGTAGCCAGATACTAGAAAATACTCTACAACCATACTATGGTTTTGTCACGATAACTCAACTCTTTATGAATAAAGAGTTGAGTTAAGTGATGGTGAAAGGTGTTAACGACACAATGAAAATAAAGTCATTTATGCTTAATAGTTAATCAATCTAAGAAAAAATTACCATCCGAATGCATGTTTTCTCTTTGAATCTGCTTCTTTCTAAGATAAGTAGCTTTAATTGTATCCAATTTCTTCCCCCTATATTTGACTGATGCCCATCCACACCCAGACCTTTTGTCTGGGTTTATAATCCTCTTACAGTGGATGGCCCATGCAGAAGGAGAGCAGAATATTGTTTCCGTCTCATGTGACTTTATTTTACCATCCGCTTGAAGATCACCTACAAACTTTTGTCCCTGAAATTGGTTAGTATTTTAATGAATGATTTTCTTTCTCCGTTTTTAACTTATATTCACATAAACAACTTGATGAAATTTTTTACAAACATGACAACATAATGAATTTTTTAAGGAACTCACTACTTACAACTTACAACATTTTCATCAGTTTTATCAATATTGGACCAGTTACAATGTAAACTTTACATTGCTTAGGCAAGATTAATTGTTTAAAATATGTAGGACTGTAGGTACATACCAAGTATTCAATAGTCATAGCAGCATTTCCCGGTTCGAGCATTTTTTCTTCAAGCAGCATTTGCAAAGTCACTCCTCGACCTGGCATTGACTTACTACCTGCTTGAGCTTCTGCTTCCTACAATATTTAAAAGATTTTCTATTTCACTAGCAAATTGATAAATAAATGGGGCAACAATTCAGAAAAAAAAATTACCATTGCTTCCACTCACAACTTCGTCCACACTGGCTATACATAGACAAATCAAACATGTGTATCCTATGTGTTAATCCAGGTAATAAACTATATATCTGCCAAATTATATCCATACCCATTCAGCTGCTTTTGCGTGAATGAGTAACAAACATCCAAATTTCTAACTTTATAATATTAGTAGGACAGGATAAAAAGTATCTTATGTATTAATCCAGGTAATAAACTGCATGTGTGCCAAAGTTCAACAAAAAACCTTAACTAAGACAGGTTTTTTTCATTGTAAGTAATATTTTATGTAATGTGACAGATGTGACTCTTTCCTGATGCTGAGAGAGAACGCCTGTCCATGACCATTGCAGTGATACATAGAACTTTAAGTAACAAAACAGAGCATCGCAGGTACATACTTACTTCATCAGAAAAATCCTCTCCACTTGCCATATCCTCTTTTTCCTCATCCATTGTTTCTTTTTGTGGTTCAAGTTTTTTCATCTTACTGTCCTCACATATAGGAGCCGGCGCTGGCGGCGGCTCTGACATGGGACTATTGTATGTGGTGCCAGACATTAGCGCTGCCGCTAAATGGGACGTTTGTAAATCCATTGCACTGCTCTTTAATGTATTTCAGTACCCAATTGATTTATGAACCTTTGCGCTAAACTATGGTGAAAGTAATAAAACGCAGTGAATGAGATTATCTTCTGTTTCTATCTTGAAGTGATCAATTTATTTTCTAATCGAACAGAATTAAGTTGCCTCAATCTCCAAGCACATCTAACACCTCAAATTAATTACCGATACCGCTAATAGCGAATTACATTTCATGATTTCACCTACCAAGCTTACTAACACAAACAAATCGTTGATCACGGTATTCACGGTACATAATAAACTTACGGAACCAAAGACGTTTAAACGATAACAAAAACCAACAAGTAAATCTCTAATAACGTATAGAGTTGTAATGGTTTTTTTTAGCGCTGTTATGCGTTATGGAAGGTATTGATGTATTTCGAACATCAACATCAACAAAAATCAAAAAACTAGTATGTCATTTGATTTATTTTTAATTTTTACCTACGAGTTGCTTAAGTTTTACAGCCATACTGCCAGACGAATAATCAGGGTAAACTGCATTGTTACTGATAGTATCAAATATAATCATTTAAAGTACGTCACAGTCAATCCCAGTCCAAGTCCTACTTAGATATGGACTTTTTCCATAGTTTTTTTAGAAATAATCTCCAGTTTCTTAAAATAATATTGGACTCAGGTCAGGCCACCACGCACTCGAGGCATAACAAATGTTTATCCAGTTGCCAAATTTGCCAGTACATAAATTAAAAAAAAAGTCAGGCCACCCACACAGGTGACACAGGGTCTCAGCGCGAGATGTGGTTAATTCGTTCATGAATTAAATTTATTTATTTTAGTGAGGCCGCATGAAATACTATTTTCGAGAAATAAAATACATAGCGTACAATGGCCGTTGTAAAAACACCTGTGCTAAAAGTGATATTATGCGGTGAATATGGCGTTGGAAAAAGCTCTTTGTTTCGTCGCTTCATCAATAATAGTTTCGTCCCGAACTCTGATAGAAGATCGACGTTGGGATTAGACCACTTCGAGAAAGAATTCCAAGTTGGTGACAAAGATGTCAAGGTTGTACATAATCTACATATACAGCCAATTTTAACGCCTACCTGCTCAGATATACTTATATGACCTCTTTTGCTCTATTAATTTGTACATGTCGATATTTAAGGACTTACGTATAATAAGTTGCTAATTAATCCAATTAACATCTTTCTTACTAAAATTTGTATTTCAGTTACAGCTATGGGATACTGGTGGAATGGAAAGAATTGCTTCAGTGACATCAAATTACTACAAATTTGCAGAGGCTGCAATATTAGTATTTTCGTTAGATAACTCCTCATCATTTCATGTCCTGAGCCAGCACTTACTGGATATTGTTACTTATGCAGAAAATGCCAAAATATTCTTATGTGGAAACAAGTCGGACTTAGAAGGATTATCTCCACAAGTTACAGATTCTGATATTGAAATGTTTTGGTAATAATACTATTCTGATGTCAATACATAATATTACTATGTCAATTATTTTAGACAAGGATTTTTAGTTAAGTGAAACTATTTTCTTTATTTCAGTGAACAATGCCATAATCTTATCAGTACCACATATAAAACGTCATGCAAATCAGGCAAAGGTGTTGAGGAAATGTTTGGAGACATTGCTCTTCAGTTAGTCGAGTCAAATCGATCCAGAATTGAACTTCAAACTCTTGACCACAACAGTTTTAAGATATCTAACCCTGAGCCGCCAGAAGAATCTTCATGTAGTTGCTAATTGTACTGCAAGTTGAGTAGACTTAAAATAAATGCCTCATTTGTTTGCCTAGTTATAAGTGTAATGTGTGAAGTGCACTGTAATTATGTACCTGTCGTGTAGCTCATTCATCAATAAATGATGTGACAGAAATTATGATCAGGCTGGAAATAAGTCTCGACAATATTTTATAAAAAGTATTTTTTGGTTGAAACATTAATTATATATTACTCAGTATATTGTTAAAGACTTATGAATCTCTTAAGTCAACATTTGATATTATGCATTCCAATGCAAATCTAGAACAAATACTTTTTTTTAAGCTATGCTTTTGTAATGGGTGTATTTGACATGTGATCTCCCTTATTGTTGGGATGTAACACAAGGTGTGAAAATATCGACACATGGATTTAAATTTTTATACAGTATTTACAAAAAAATGCTAAGTGTTTACCTAATAACCTCATAATAAAGTATGTTGTAGGTAGATTGGCTTGGCATACATTTTAGGCTCTTAAAACTTCGTAGAAGGCTTCTTTTCCATGTCTAGTAGATCTATTAACACAAGTATTAAGTTTGTGTAAGATAATCGTGTATTCAATTCTTGTAATTATAATAATAATATATAATTAGTGACTATTTAAAGCTTTAAATTATTTGCTTGGCCCAACAAATGTGAGGGTATTTTATTTAGCAAGTAGACTTGTATGTATTTCTAGTAATATTCACAATAATTAAGACTACATATAGTAGCCCAGTTAGTAGCTATGTCTAACAATACAAAACAAAAATAGTGTTATCATTCTTTATTCATGTTTTAACAAAGCAATCGACTGCTTTAAAGTAACTTAACAACTTATTATTACTTGACATGTTAATTTTTGCAGACATTTTTACAAATAAATTAACCTGATATATGATATGAGTTAACAAATGTATACAAGATTTTTTTATATTGCAATTAAATACAAATTTGAACATAATATGCTGCATTTTATTTAAAACTTTGCTTTATAACTCCAGTGAGTGACTCTTACATTAACTTTTCTAAAAATAACTTTTAAATCACAAATTTGTTAACATATTATATAATACATACAATCTAATGAAATAACATCACATCTAAATTTGTGGTTTGATTATAAAGGCAACTGTAAATTTTATTTTTTCTAAACCAGATCTTTGCCTTTTCCTAATTCTATACATGGAATTGTTTGTAATAAATTTACATTAATGCATATATTTACATAATCTAAACTAGTGCTGTGACCACTGAATCGTTTTAATGTCTACTCCTTCTTGTACCATTTCCCAAAGTGGGCTCATTTCCCGCAGTCTGTCCACATGTAAGATAGTTTTTTCTGCTGTGTAATCTACTTCTTCCACAGTTGTAAATCTTCCAAAACCAAACCTGAAATGATAATCAGATGTAGGTGTTTTTATATTCGTTCATAAGAGCAAGCAAGAACCAATTTTATAAATCTAAATTCAATTAATGTAGTAAGACATGTCGCACAGCGCCATCTAGCCCAAGACTAAGCAAAGCTCGTACAATGGAAACCAGTTATCTGATAGAGTAGTTACATACTGTTTTCTGTAAATACAGAACACCCAGACACATCAAACATTTTTATCATCACAAATCTTTTCCTGGTAGGAATTGAACAAAAAACAAAAGCCCTACAAAATGAGCAACAGGGTGATCAGAAAAAGTGTTTATGAGGATACTTATAAACTCAAAACAATGTGTAATCTTATGCAATTTATTATCCTTACTTATATAAGGCACTATACGGGTTCTCGTCCCTGCAACGCGATGGACCCACACAGCATTACCATTGAAAATGTTGTCTTACATTAGAAAAATATAAATATTAGGCGACAGCACCTGGATATGCTTCAAAGTTTTTTATGAGCTTGAGACTTATGCCTTTTGGTGCTATGTGTCATAATCCCATAAAAATATGTAGGTATTTTAAATTGTTTGCTAAGCACTTTACACAACAAAAACATTTAAATTAGTTGGGTTTCGAGAATGTTGCATAAGATTTTGTCACCTTACTTTATCATGTTAATTTATGGAATAAACAAAAGCAAACTTTAAATAAAATAGGTATTGATAAATGGTCAAGGCTTGGTGTATAAATAGAATTATTTTTTCATTTCCATACTGCTTTTAGTCACATAAGCATGGAGTGCTTATTTGGCCTCCAGCGCCCATAGCGCTGGATATTAATTTTACTTTCCCGCGCGGAACGTCACAAGGCTAGAATAAATAAATAAAGTAGGACATTATACACATCGCCATCTGACCCCAAACTAAACATAGCTTGTACTATCAATGTAAGGAAATCAGGTAACTGATAGAATACTTAAATACTTTTTTTTTGTATATACATACTTATAATAAATACAGAACTAACATTTGTTTATACCACAAAGTTTGTCCTATGTGGGAAACGAACCCACACCCTTCAGCTCTTGAAACAGCAGTCTACCAATGAACCAACAGGGCTATCAGAATATGGATAAATGTATTTCACGTTTTCGCTAGTGGTAAAACATGATGGCTCCATGCCAGTGCAACAGGATTGTGTTGACACCAGACAACCTAGCACACCGGTGACTAGTCCTTTCTTATAGCGCTAACAGCTAGTAGAATATAGATTAGTCTGTCTTGTTTTCATCAGATATAAAGAGTATATTTTTCATCACAACTCATGTATTAAGAGTGGACTAGTGAACTGTTGTAGTGTATTTAGCCTATACCATAGAAATTATCTTCTACCTTCTGTACTTACATATACCAACATTTCATAATTACCTGATAGAACTGTGTGCTAAATCTTCATCTGTTCCAATAGCGCGCAGAACATAAGATGGTTCGAGAGATGCAGAAGTGCAAGCTGAGCCACTAGACAGGGCTATATCTTTGAGTGCCATTAGTAGGGATTCACCTGGAAATAAATGCATAACATGGGATATTAATATTTGTTATTATATGTATAACTAAAAGCTTGTAAGTAAACCTAGTTTTATACCACTTATAAATTCTAAGAATATTTTCAAGGGTGTAATGAGATAAAAAAAAGAATAAAACTTGCAAAATTATATAAGAAAAGGACCTAAGTCTTATTTCCAATCTAGTCAATTATTGAGTCATCAAGGATATCGGTTATTCATTTTACATTGAAAAATACTACACTTCAACTTCAACAAACTCCTTGGCTTCTGCGGTGTTGCTACAATTTTGCCAATATACACAAAACATTGGCAAAATGTGTGTGTGTAGCAAAAATATTACACTTTCTCACAATGCACAATACACCCCAAGCGGGACATCACTGCAAGACTTATCACCCCCATTCCGAATATACCTTCCCACTAGTCAAACTAGGAACTAAGTCAGACTGTATTCAGTACTTTTTAATTATTATTAACAAACCTTCAACATAAGCAAATGACAAGTTGATGCATCCAGAGTAGGTTTCTTTGACATCTCCATTCCTTATTACATGGGAGAGCTTGGAATATATTTTATCCAAAAACCTCTGTGACAGCTTCTCTACCCAGGCATGGTCATATGCCATTTCACGTTCTGCTATTTCACAGGCTGCACCTAAAGTCAGAAAACAATAAGATCATTGTTTTATTGTAATAGTAGTTTTCCCAGTAATTTTCTTTTCTAAAGTATCTTATTTCCGTCTTCATAATGTTATATACAAGTAAGCACATAGATGCACTCCATGTATGTACTTATATACAAAAATATATGTACTTGTACATCAATATGTTTTGTTTAAAAAACATACTTTTGAATAATTATGTTTGCATTATTAGTAGTGTTTCCAGATATGTATGTGGTATACTAAATTTAAGGTACATATTCTAAAGTTATATCTTTAGTGCATTTCTGCTTATAAGTTGTTTTCGTTACAACTAGGATAAGGATAAAATTTAACCTAAAATCTGAAGAGAAATTTAAAAAATGTACTTTTTTAACATACACTAAAGAGGCAAAGTAATATCTGAATCAATACATTATATAATAAAGGTACTCTAGAGCCTTACTTATAAACATTGTTTAAAGTTCTTTTATGCTTATATTATGGAGTGTCGGTCGTCCAGCCGCAAGGTGGGTCGACGATATTGTCACCGTCGCGGGTCGAACCTGGACCAGATTGGCACAGGACCGAGGCAGATGGCGTGAAAAGAGAGAGGCCTATACCCAGCAGTGGGATAAAGAAGGTTGTAGATGATGATATTTGATATTTGATACCGCTGATCACGCCCTCATCGCAAACAAGCTGCGATTTTATGGGATCCGTGGCCCTGCCCTGTCCATACTGTCCTCCTTCATGTCTAAGCGAACACAGGTAGTGGTGGGTGATAGAGGTCGCGTCATGTCGTCAGAAGCGGAAAATGTGATGGGCGTCCCGCAGGGCTCCTGTCTATCTAATACTCTATTCAGTCTCCTCCTTAACGACTTGCCCGGCGCCATCGATGGCGCTGAGATATATATGTACGCCGATGACGTCGCCGCAGTGATCACCGCGCCGACGCACCGTGAACTAGAGTCGAGGCTGAATGGGGTGGTGAACGAACTAGATAGGTGGTTCCGATCGAACGGGCTCGCGCTAAACAAAGATAAGACCTGCTTCCTTGCTTTTAACCTCAATGGCCACGCGACTGAGACTCATTCGGTAGCAGTCGGCAATACCGCTCTCCAACAAGTCCACAGTACGAAACTTCTAGGTTTCCATATCGACGGCGCGTTGACCTGGGAGACGCACATAGACGAGCTGTGCGGGAAGCTGAGCCGCTCGTGCTTTGCGCTCCGGCGGCTCGCGAGCACCGCTGCCCGCAGCGTAGTGCGCTCCTGCTACTTCGCGACCGTCCACAGTAACATCACGTACGGGTTGTAGCTGTGGGGCCGCGCTGCCGATCGTAATAGAGCCTTTGTTATGCAGAAGCGAGCTATTCGTGCCATATGCGGGGTTCAGGACGACGTCTCTTGCGTGGATCTGTTTAAGGAGCTACAGATTTTGCCTTTACCGTGTGAGTTCGTTTACCAGGTAGCCCTGTACACACATACAAACATAGATAAATTTCAACGCCGGGGCGTCCACAGCACGTTGGATCTTCGCAGTAATAAAAAGAAAGGCCAACTAGTAACGCCGTCGCATCGGCTCGTCAAGTCGGAGAGGTCGGTATACATTCTGGGGCCCGCGGTCTACAATCGCGTACCCGCTTCCATCCGGGATGCACCTTCCATCGCGTGCTTCAGAAGCAAACTAAGATCTTGGCTTCAAGAGACCTTGTTCTATGACTTTGACGATTATTTAAAACTAAGAGATTATTGAATTACTAGTAAGTAATTATAATATTTTTGTTTTTATGGACATTTAATTATATTGACATAATTTTATTGCCATTTTATATGTGACATATTACTTTATTGACATTTTCATTTTCATTGTTTTGACATATGTAATGATTTTGATAATAATTTTTAAATATGAATGGAAAAATGACCTGTAACTTTGGTGTTATTAATAAATGATTTGTATTTGTATTTGTATTTGATGATGATGATGATGATGATGCTTGTCTGTCTCGCTAACATGACTAACATGAAATGCTAATATTTGTATCTGAACATTTTAAATTTAAGTATTAAATAACTTTAAGCCTTATTAAAAAAAAAAACACTTATAATCATTAGTCAGATATTTGAGCATTACCTAAGCCAACCACAATTGGAGTTGGAACCGTTCCACTTCTCATGCCTCTTTCTTGACCTCCTCCACTTTGGATAGGCTCCACCCGAACCCTAGGCCTCCTTCTAATATACAATGCCCCTATACCTTTAGGACCATAAAGTTTGTGTCCAGATATTGACATGAGGTCTATGTTCATCTTATCAACATCTATTGGAATTTTTCCCAGTGCCTGAGCAGCATCAGTATGAAAAAATATCTTCTTGCTTTTGCATAATGCTCCAATTTCTTGCACAGGCTGTATGACACCTGCAAAATATGTATCATGATAATAGTTGCTAAATGAAAACTAGTTATCTTATGATAATATTTATGTTTGTTGAGATATCAAATTGTTTTGCAGAGATTAAAATGTGTTGGAGGTTACATGCTGTAGGTATATATTTTATAGATATACTAGATAAAGATTGGTTTAGTAACACACCCACATTTGTGTTTACTGAAATGGTTCAAAAGAAAGTGAAATAAACCATGGCTACAACAAATTTTGCAAAATTATGTAGGCCCACCAGTATTTGCCCATTTACAAGCCAATAATAATAGAACCTTTACTTTTGTAATTATTGCACTTTTTGACCAGACTTTCACTGAACAGTTGAGTAAAAAGTTCCTAGAGGACAGTAAATGAGTAAACTGGTTAAATTAAAATAAAAACAAGTAATATAACAGCTCTTACCTATCTCATTGTTAACAGTCATAATTGACACAAGACTTGTTTCAGGTGTAAGTGATTTATCCAGTTCTTCCAAGTCTATGATACCATTTGCCTGTACCGGCAAATATGTTACTTTAAACCCTTCCCCTTCCAATGCACGGCATGAATCCAGCACACATTTATGTTCCTAAAAAGTTACGAATTTATTTCAATGGGCAAGTACCTTTATTAAGTAACCTTGTACACACTACCTTATGTATGTAGCCCTCTACACAAAACATTATAGTTGATAATGCAATAGTAGTGAATAGTAATTGTACACACAATTACTATTTACTACAAAATTAAATACTATAAGGTTTACTTAAAAAACCTACCTGTTTAGTATTAGTCATACTACAGGAACAAATATCTTTTAAGTTTGTGTTTTACAATAAATACTGCTGTTTGGTGTTTTGGAGTGGGTGTTTTTCGAATAGGTAAGTACAATCTGGATGTGTTCAAATTTCTAGTATTTTTTTTTCTTGAACAAGCATGCTGTTCTATGCTGTATTTTTACTTAAATGAGGTTATATGGAGGTTAAATACATATCTATCACAATACAATGAAATGTTTTGTGCAGTAAAAAAAACACTGCCCATTACCAACAACACTAAAACTACAACACCATTCTAAAAAACGTTGTTTGTATCTAAAGTACTTACAATCTGTGTAGTAACAACATGCTTCTTCCTGGGAGCATAGAATCGGGCAACACCTTTTACTGAGATGTTATTAGACTCTGTAGCTCCAGAAGTGAATATAATTTCTTTTGGATCTGCTCCAATTAGATGTGCAACTTGTTCACGGGCCTTTTCAACTGCTGTTTCACTTTCCCAGCCATAAGCATGTGTTCGAGAGTGAGGATTACCATGATAATGCACAAAGTATGGTAACATAGCATCCAATACCCTTGGATCCTGTCAAACAAATTGTTATTCTTGTTATGACTTACAATGGAGTAAATACATTCTCAAGACAGGTTTTGTACCTTGCTATCTGAAATAGGTACATATATAGATAATATGTATGCAAAACATAAAAATGAGCTTACTCTCAGACTAATTGGTGATACAATTTTATTACATCAAAGATTGATGAGATTTAGTATTCCAACTTTTCTTGATAGATATATGTATTAGTTAGCAGGGAAAAACATTTCTCAGTTGAGTATCCCACACAAAATTCAAACAGGTACAAGATATCATACAGATCAATGGTTTCTTCACCACAATGTAGAAAGAAAGAAAAGAAAATTGAAAAACTATATTGCACCATTATTTCTTGTTGTGTGTATGGTGTGCAATTTACTGTTTTACTACTCAACTCAACTATACAACTCTACTCCTAATAAAAATAAGACAATCTTACCATGGGTGTTGTAGCTTGAGCATCAAAGTATAATGGTCGACCAAAATCTTCATGCTTCACTGAAAATTTGCTGCTTTCTCCTGAAAACATAATGTAAATTAATTTCAAAGGCAATTTATCTTAAGTACAATCATACTTAAGTAAGATCAGAATTAACTACGCACTTAAGTATCTACATACTTATAACATTATTTTGAAACTTTATGTTATGGATACGCTCCAGGTGTAGACACTGTCACAAAATGTATTGCGATTCTCTTTTTCCAGTCGTCATTCGACACCTATCCATTCGTCAGGTTAGGTTCTATTGTTACAGGAATTGTGTATATCTCCTACTTATTGTTTCAATTATTTGTACATGCACCAGAATGCTTAAAACCGGCAACTTAACAATTTATTTCCTAAAATAATCTTTTTACTTACTCGAATCTGAAAACAACCGCTGTCCTTGTAACCCAACTATAATTTCATTGTACTGTGTCCGAGAGATACCTTTAATTGCATTATTTGATAAAACAGGCACCAAAGTATTTGCAAGTCGAAACATTTTTTGTGTTTTTAAACCGCAATTTTTTTGGGATTTTAGAGATTTACGATTTTCTGCTAGTGAAAAGGTATACCTACTGATTTATATATAAACTAAACTTTCGGTTTCGGTACTTAGATCTTTCACTTTTAGCAAGTTGCCAGTGTCAAAAAAAAATCTTATTTCTTGGCATCACACTTAGTGCATTATGCTATTGGCAAATATTTCACTTTTCTTTAATTAATGTCTCATGATAAAAACAAAGTGAAATAAGGCGAAGTTACATCGACATTAAATTATTTATCTAAGTCACAGTTAAGCTAAGTCTATGTACTAGTAAAGTATTGATTACTTTACGGAAGTTTTAAGAGAGACTGGAATTAACACAAAAATATTTTTACCTCATGATCATGTTCATACTCATGCGCATAATTCAGTATTTCATAAATCACTACTATTAAATTTAAATAATATACACATGTTTTGGAAAATAATTACATTGTAACTTACCACCAGACGAGTTGGTGCTCATATTCAACGCGTTAAAAATTTTGAAGCGACATTTCAAAAAATTTCAAGCTTTTTCCTTATTCCCGTTAATAGGCTAATACATCGCAGTGTGTTTTGTGACTGTGTGCTAAGATGCCAAAATAATTTTAATTAAAAAAAAAGATAAAGGACATTGGTGAAGGTGATTGACTGATTGGAGTTTTGGCGGGAACGCGGGAGGAGTCGTGTCGCTCCGTTGTATTTTTTTCCAAAACTAGTGTTTTGTCGAGTGTTTATGCATAAAAATGGTGGTGTTTTATTCATAAAGTGCCGAATTACAAGCGCGAGTGTGGGAAAATGATATAATGTGGTGAAACATGAGTTTTCGTGTTGCTTCCAAAACTCCATCGAAGCTTTGTAGTAAAGTTGCCACTACTTTACTAAAGCATGACTGGAGTTAACTGACACGAACTGGACTTGACAAAGACGACTTTGACGATAACTATAGCTAAGATACAGCAGAAATAACACTTAAGACAAGGCAGTATGGCTCTATAGCTTTAGCCTGCCCGAAAGGGCAAATTATTAAAAAAAAAAAAATGATTGACTGATTCAACTGATTGCTTGTTTTTAGTTTCATTCTTTCAATTTACAATTTACACTATTTACAGTGAATTTTATTTCTTGTGTAACACGAATATCGTACACTAAATAAATAAATAATTGTTCACCCATTTACTTGTTGAAACTAATACGACACCAATCCCATAAAATGGTATACTTACACTTCCCCAATCATTTAACAGAGGAAGAGTTGATGCTGCAAGCTAAATATCAGAAGCTCAAAAAGAAAAAGAAAGCGCTTCAAGCATTGAAGGCACCTAAACAAGAACCTGAGAAACCGATATTACCTAAACGACCTACGGAAGCAAGAGATGCGCGAGAAATCGCAAGAAAGCTTATTAAAAGTGGTGCCATTCAGGCTATTAAAAGTCCACCTACTCAACCGCAGAATGCTACTTTCAAGAGGCCAAGAGCAGGTAAACGCCACTTGTTAGCTAATTTAAAAACCTTATTACTGAATCGATAACTAACATACTGATGCAGATGAAATAGAAGAACAATAGCAATAAGAAAAGTAATTTTGAATATTTTCATGGATTTGTGTTTATCGGAAACTTAGGCAAATTATGTTGTAATTGACTAGTTACTAGCGACACGCCCCTGCTTCGCGCGGTTGCAATTTATTTTTAGAGACTTCATTAGAAAACATTGAATTTTACTACTTATACAAAAGTTTAAATTTTATGTATAAACCTTCCATAAAAAAAGGATGGTATTAATTATATGAAGTAACAGCAGCTTACAATTACTCAATCCAAAGTTATATCCATGTTTGAATGGATCTATCAATGAATATATGTTGTACACATTTATGTTTCAGGTAGAGAAAGAAAATTGAGTGGTTCTGCTAGTGCAGCTGGTGGAGTAGCCTCATATCAACCATTCAGTGCATCACAGGAGCCACCACCACCTGAGGAGAAGCCAGCACCCAGAGTCAAGTGTCTTTATGACTCGTTTGTCACTGCAAGAGAGAAGTAAGCTATTAAATAAAACAATTTATTCATTCATATTTGCCAATTTTAATAAGAGTAAGATTGGGTCAGCACATTGTAGTTATGTTGTTAAAAGTGATAGACATAAAGGAGGTCCACAGGCTTGCATCATATACAGCACTATTTTTTAATTACTAGAAAAAAAGGTGTTACAATAAATGCTTCTGCTTTCTGATGTTCTAGGCATGAATCTTTTAAAAAATTGTTGATGGAGAGAAAAAATATTTTTAAAAATGTTTCATTTGCCTCTCTCCTACTTCTGTGTATATTGAACACAAAACCATTTATGTACAATATAATAGTAATGAGATTCATTTATAAGGTCATAATATCTATTTAGTTTTATTGTGTGTTTTATCATAGACAAATTCATGGTACATCAGCAAAGTGTGATATTGGCAGATGCATCAAATCATATTAACTCCTCAATCTCTTTTAATTCAAACTTATAATAACCTTTTTACTTCACAGAGAAGATCAGAAAACTCCTCGTCATCCAGGTGCAGGCAGTGAAACACCAACTCAAAATACCAGTCGCAGCGGTACTCTCCAAGTAACTGGCCCGAGGATTAGTGAGGAAACTATCCGGAGGCGCTTGGCTGCCTATGAGTTCACTTTCACACAAGAAAGTGACGATGACAAGTAAATATCAAAATTTATTGTAAATTACTCTTATTCGTGATAGTCTAATTTTTGTTTACATTTCTGTCTACTAAAATATGTAGCTTTATTAAAATTCATCATAAATTCAAGAACTTCATAACAATCAATTCAATACAAATTTAACTAAAAGAATTGTAAGTTTGAGTATTGCCATACAACGCGGCAATGGGGCCATCGTTTTGGGAACTATTCCTATTGACAGCGGCCTTTTAGAGTAGTTATTTTTTTAAGTTATTTTATTTTGTTTAATTGAAACTAAAACTGTGGAGCCTTAAATAAATAATTTGATTAGGTAAAAAAAAAAAAACTAAAAGATGACACTATAAAATGTGTTTTTCGAGGCTTGCTGAAAGGTTTGATTGTAAAGTATGTAAATGTTATATATGCACTAGATTAGTATTTTTATTTCTAAGAACTATAGTTTAGTTTTTAATTTTTCGTATTTATTTATTATTATTATTGACTACCGTCCCACCCGGACTACACACAGGTGCATTTTATTTTAGCAATTTTTTTGCAACTTGTTAACAAAATATTGAATATCTCTACTTATACGAAAGTTAAATTAGGATGTATTGTATAATATACAAAAAGTTTCTGTAAAAAATACCTAAATGAAAGTGAACATGTATCAAAATCCTTTGCATGTGACAAAAAATATATTTGCGTACAAAAATTATATATGCGTGTCCTATAGAGTAATCTCTTCTTTATAGGGTAAAAAATGTCTGTTCATATCTTATTTTTACTTGTTCCAGGGCATTCTTAACATTTGACAATCCAGACATAGCGGGACAGGCGCACACAGCTCTGGACGGCCTTGATGAGGGCTGGCGAGTTACTGTCGCCAGGAGGCCGCCACAACAGGGGGCTTGGGCCCCATCGTCGTCTCCGCGAAACCCACCTCCGAAAGACGCCAAACGAACCCTTCTCACTTACGACGATATATTCGAATAAGCTAGAGGTACATATCTTTTATTCGACTTTAAAAAAAATATATTTGACTATTAAATCACTTGCATGTGCAATGATCTGGCTAAATACATACTCTCATTGCTCTTACCACTTGTAAAACTACATATTGTTTTTATTAAACAATTATTTATTTGTTTGATAAAAACAATCTCGTAAAATATGTAGATAAAAACAACAATTACACATTACTTGTGTAAATCTCGTAAAATAGAATTTACTTTCAAGGGATTAAAATATGATCTAATATTTATGTGGACTTCATTAAATTTTTTTTAATTTAGTATATTAATGTGTTATTGCTACTAGGTATTAACTAAATATTAATAAGACTATTATTCAATAAAAAAATATTATTAAGTTATTATTTTACTTAATTTTTGTTATTTTTTTACAAAAAGATTGTCAGCCCCATTAACTCGTTTCGTAGTTGCTCTGCTTTCTGAGCTTTGGGGTGTTTTTTTTTTTTTTTATACATAATAGGTTCGCGTTTGACTACACCCTGCCTGATGTTAAGCAGGATGCAGTCCAAGATGAAGCACGCTTACCTAGAAAAAAACCTGTTTACTCTAGATTTGTGGGTTCATTTTCCACCCAGGACAAATATTTTGTGCGACGAACTTGATATTTGTTTTGTTTCTGGGTGTTCCATATGTATTATAAGTGTTTATTTAAAAAAAAACAGAAGTGAATAAGTATTATACTATTCATATAATCCTCATAGTACAAGCTTTGCTGGGTCCGGGTCCAGATGGCACTATGTGAAAATGTCCAATAGATATATAGATAGATAGATATAACTCATTATTGTGCACACCGTAAATAGAAAAGAGTACAGAGAACAAAGAGCCTTTTGAACTAGTGCCACTAGTGGCGGCCTTATCGCTAACAGCGATCTCTTCCAGGCAACCAAGAAAAGAAAAACACAATACAAACTACAAGATTATTTAAGTATGTTCTTTGTTTCAAAAAAGCTAAAATATACTTAAACCATTGTGGCAGGGCCTGGTTCTCAAGTCTTGCACTTAAGTTACAACATACTACTTGAAAGTAAATGACGAAATCTTTGCTAGGAACAGTTAACATTACTCTCGCACGAGAAAAAATCGCAATTAATAATTATATTTTTACGTGAAAAATGACGGAGACACCTAGGTTCTCTGTTGCTTTAAACGTTTTAACTTGGTTTTAAAACAAACAATCTAATTTAGGTAGGGCTAAAGCTATATAATTTATATCTAGAGTTTGTTTCGTGCCGCGGTCTTTGAAAGGTTACGCGGAACGGTTGTACTAAGTTTAAAGGACTCAAAAAAAATCAGCTGTATCGTCGTCGAATGTAAATTATATTTTTATAGTACCTGCAGCTAATTACTTTCTGCGATTTAATTGTTTGGTCCGTAGAAAAAAATAATAATTAAAATATATTTTTTTTACACAAAGGAAGGAACTATGAAGATAGTTCCTGTACACCGTAATCGTCATTTTAAAAACATGCTTCGAAACATATGTATCACAAAGATTTTTGCGACTAAACTGCCGATACGAGCTTATGGGCTAACGGTTGGCCGATATTCTATTTGTCGTTGTGATGCTCACCCCTTTCGGCTTAGTACCTACCAAAAATTCCGCGGAACCCGTGGCAGAAGACTACGCTAAATCTACTTACTTACATTTCTACATAGGTATGTTGTCAGTTACTTAATTATACTCGCAACTGGTCACATAAATTCGTTGCTGAATCACTCAAACAAATTCCAGTTACATATTACTCATCGTTGTCTCATTACTTACGTCCTATCGCAGTGCGTGGAAGCGGGCAACAATATTGTTGACGCGTTTGACTGGCGGACGTATATAAGCGCGGTCACTGCTGTTAACCTTTCATTACTTTATATTCATTCAATACACTGTTTTATTCCGTTATTCCTTTGTTTTGTGTAATTGTAGCATAAATGGCTTTGAAGTACGTGATTTTGGTTGTTTTTCTGGTTGCGAGCGTGGTTTGTAAACCCAGAGATAGCACAGCGGTGCATGCGAACAATGTAATAGTGCAAGATCATGACACACAATTCTCGGATAAGACGGAAACTTCTACGCAAACAGAAGGCAAAGGTAAATTGTACATTATGTTTTTTTTTAATAAGCTATTCACAATAGACAGTAGTTTATTTGTGACAATAGGATGATCAAAGAAAATACAAGTGGGCAAAATTAACTTACAATATCTTTATTTTAAAACCATATGTCCAAAATCAAAACAAATGTCTTTGTCTTTATGTTATTAGTACTGACCTTGTAAATTAATACAAATGTTGAGATTGAAAAGAAAGTTTGGACATAAATGATACTAGAATCAAATATTTTACGATATTACCAATTAATTAAGAAAAGTTTTATATTCACTTATTATTTGAAAACAAACAGGAAAAGTGTGCTTAATGGTACACAAAAACCATTTTATAAAGTAAGAATTCTATCGGTGATAATGTTTTATTAAAGGACTCGTTGCTACGGAACTGTCATGAGCATGAGACGACACGCAATTTGACAAATTGTTTAAATGTTTCAAATAACATTTAAAAATAGTTAAATTTATTAATGATTCACATTTAACTGAATCCAGTTTATTTTTCTGATAAGTACTAAATGTAATTTTAAGTGATTAGTAAAACCGGTCATAACTTTTTGTTTACATAAAACGCATAAGAAAAAAATATAAATTCTAAAAATGAATAAAGGAGTTTGGATCATTTTTTAGAACTGTGATTGCATATGGCGTCGTTTTTAGATCACACAGAAGCTTTGGTCTGAGACGTTGCATCGTCTTAGTAGAACCCGCGATCAAATTTCAATGTTTTGGTCAATCATATTTATAAAATGTCGCGTATATTGGCGTGATGATTCAAATGCAAATTCATTTACCTAAGCGCTGTTAAATAAGGAGTGCTGGACAAACTTGAAGTAGCTGTCGTCTAGGACACGATTAAGCGACTATCACCGTATAGGTACTTTGCGTCAATATGTCGCGATCAAATATGTTGATAGATATTGTATCGGCGTCCTGACATGACATTGACATCGCACGATGTCAACAAACTAGGTACAATTTTTTATGGTGGTCACGGAATTGCGTACTATTGGAAGACATCTCTCACCGCTATCCGTGTTATAGTACCTAGTCATATCCTTTAAAGTCTTTATCTTAATTCCAGCAACCCAAATCCCTGGTAGAATTAGCTGTGAACACGACGAAGCCACGGAGGATGACGTGTGTTTACAACACTGCGTGCCTAAAGGATACTCCTATGGATTGTGTATTAGTAAAACGTGTAGTTGTATTTAATAATCTCCATTAACTTGCGGGTTTGATTCCTGCCGGCTATGCCGACAGACCACCACTGCCCAACGAGAGAAACAAAGTATAAGAACAAAAATAAAAGATACAAGTATTTCCATCTTTTTTGTCCTTGTTGGTGGTCGTTTCCTCACTGCCGTTAAAAGTATAGAATCAATAAAATAAATTAAAATCTATCATGTTGTTCTAATTCTCCTAAAGTACCTACATACCCAGATATATATGTACATTAAAAAACATATATTTTTATTTATTTTATTAACCAACAAAACATACCCTAATATATGTATTACATTAAAAAACATATATTTTTTTATTTATTTTATTAACCAACATAGTAATCCTATATAGTGTTGCTTAAAGATACTCCAACGAATTACCTACGTCGGCATATGCTATAGGTACAACAATACAATCGTATCATGTAAGTTTGTAGCTGCACAGCCCGGTAAAGCTTAAAAATAAACATTAAATAGTATCTAAAGTAAAATAGGTTCTAGAAATGTCTAAGCCACTTAGTATTAGCCACTTATACTGTTCTTAGGCATTAGTTAAGTAGGTAGATACAATAGGTCTATTGTTTGTAAATCATTGATACATGTACTAGAAATAGCACCTATTGTTTTTTGTTGTTGTTTGTACCTATTTGATAATTATAGTACGGAAAAACGTATAATCGCTTGACTGGAATCACTCTTTTTAGTATCTGGAATATC
This sequence comes from Biston betularia, assembly GCA_905404145.2. Classification (NCBI taxonomy): domain Eukaryota; kingdom Metazoa; phylum Arthropoda; class Insecta; order Lepidoptera; family Geometridae; genus Biston; species Biston betularia. The sequence goes on from FR989863.1 coordinate 6,871,861, forward strand.
TCATTTTCCTTGGCATATCTATACATTATTCGAAAGCAAAATAATACCTACGCTTGTTAAAAAATTTGAAATTACTTCGATTTTTCACATATCTCCCGAGCAACTATCTGGTCAATAGCTGGTATTTGAGCTTTAGTGTGAATTTTCTGAGCGAAAATCAAGTCCGTTTCAGCTTTAATTTGGCTCCAGCTATAATCCACATCTTCTTTATTAGTTAACCGGGAACAAATTACGAATCTGATAACGTATCTTTCTCGAAAACTCCCTGCGACCATGAACACCTTTTTCTTATCAGTTAAATTTTGTAATAACTTCTTGGTAATACTATCACCGTCTTGTAGCCTGAAGCAGACCAAACCCATCGATGGTTCAGGTTCCAATATGAATCGGTTGTCAGCTCGCACCAAATTAGCAAAATGTTGAGCAAGGGAGATTTGGGTTCTGACATGGTTTCTGAGACCCTCGGCGCCATATATTCTCATGACTGTCCACAGTTTCAAAGATCTAAATCTACGCCCGAGAGGCATCTGCCAGTGTCTGTAGTCAGGAATCTTTGTGTCAGTTTTCACATCTTCTAAATAAATACGCTGCACATCAAATGCTTTGATCAGGTCATATGCATTCTTAACCCACATAGCGGAGCAGTCAAAGTTGACGGGCATCCATTTATGGGCGTTTACATCAATGGAGTCTGAATATTCGATGCCCTTCATAAGGTGTCTGTATTCGGGGCACATAAACGCAGCTCCCGCGTAGGCAGCGTCAACATGAAGCCAAACGTCAGCTTCATTGCACACTGGTCCTAATTCGTACAAAGGGTCGAAAGCACACGTTCCAGTTGTGCCTAAGTTTGCTATGACGTAACACGGTATCAGACCTTGAGCTCTGTCTTCTTCCATCGCCTGCTTGAGGGTTTCACCGCGAAGTTTCCCATTGGAATCAGCTTTGAGCAATTTCATTTTCATAGATCCTAATAACCCTGCCTTTTCAACAGAAGAGTTGCATTGGTCTGAGGTGTACGCTACTAGTTTAGGTTTAATTTCATCCTCATCAAGTTCTGGATTTTGTTTTATGAGCCGACGAACGGTTTTTTCTTTAGCTGCCAGTAAACCCACTAGTGTTGCTTCACTTGCGGAGCCCTGGTGGAAACAAAACTGACATTAGCATGTATGAAACAAACAATGAATGTATTCTTATTCTTATTCGAAGTGGAGGCGATAAGTCCTGCACTGACGTCCCGCTTGGGGTGTATTGTGCATTTCCCCCTGCCAGCGTCTACCCGAGCCAACCCAGCTTCTTGAAGTATCGGAGCGAGGCTCTGGGCCGCTGGCATAGTAGCTCCAGTGATTTAGGTGACAAGTTCAATGATGATGAATGATAGCGAAGCAGTTTCATGCAGCTTAGTAGCAACTCTAGTACCTTCTGTGGCTTTGCAATGCAAAAGCACATGCACTACAGTTTCATTTTCTTGCAAGCAGCCACGGCATAGCGGACTATCCGTGGTAGTTTAAAGAGGTGACTATTCAAGTTGCAATGACTGGTTATGAGGCCTACTAAGAGACGAAGGTCCTGACGTTGCAGCTTCAATAGATTGTTAGTGATCTTCCTGTTAAGAACTGGAAAGACGGTCTTACAATAAATGTATGTAAAGTGAAGTCTAGAAGAAGTATTTGAGGTTGCGACAATCGTTGGGAAATGTTCTGTGGATACGTATGTTATGCTACAAAGCACAATAATGTCGCCATATAAATAAATATCGCAGGACATTGCACACAGCGCCATCTGACCCCAAACTAAGCAAAACTTGTACTATGGAAGTCAAATTACTGATAAAATACTTAAATATTTTTTTGTTTTGTAAATACATACCTACTTATAATACATACATCACACCCAGACAGAGAGCAAATATTGGTTTGTACCATAAAGTTTGTCGTGGGTGGGAATCGACCCCGCGCCCTTCAGCAGACATTCTACCAATGAATCAACAGGGCTGTCTGCATGCTATTCATTAGATTTTCCAAAATTGGGGTATGATATGCACTGTGTTGAACTCATAGACAGTTTGCAATTAAACCATATAACCACTTATAGGAAAAGTATTTTTAAGTAGTTAGGTAGACGAAAGGTATTACCTGTATTATTCCACCACCTGGTCCGGAGGAGCAGTTCAGAAACTCTTCAGGGAGACCAAGGAGTTTTCCGAGCCAGTTCATTGTCACTACTTCTAACTCCGTGCAAGCAGGGCTCGCCATCTGAAAATTACGAAATCTCTTGTGAACACGTGGGTTGACAGCTCAGTCCAATACATCAGACTACATTGGTCACATATTGGAGACGTGGACCAGGAACTTTAATGAATAACTTGAACTATGTACCAGATGGGCAGGAGCGAGGCAGATGGCATAACAAGAGAGAGGCCTATAGGTACCTAGCAGTGAGATAAAGAAGGCTGTGGATGAGGACATTACACACAGCGCCATCTGTCCTCAAACTAAGCAAAGCGCGACATCTGACCCCAAACTAAGCAAAGCATGTACTATAGAAGTCAGATAACTGATTAAAAACTTAAATATTTTTTTTTGTAAATACATACTTGTAATAAATACAGAACATCCAGACACAGAACAAACATTTATTTATTTGTTAGTAAATTACTCATGTAAATATGGTCCAATCAATTCGAAATATTTCAAGCAATTGTGATTTACCGCAAATAAAGACCAAGATAAATGCCAGTAGCTGTGATTTCACTGTAAAATTATGCCCATATTTTTCCATAAATGGAAAAAAAATTTTGTATGGAAATCGAACGATAGCCAGCCTAGCACTAGAGAGTACCGTACCACCATGCTATGGTTTCCTTACGATATTTTTCTTCACCGGCAGCTCAATCTCATTGTTGGGTTTGAACTCACGCCCTTCGACGTTTGAACCGACAGTGTAACCACTGAGCTATCAACGACAACAAAACTTAAATTGTTAGTTTCTGATCATAAAACGTATAAATTAACGTACCCAACTGAATCCAACAACTGCCAAGCCATCGCAGAGTAAGCTGCCGATCATGCTGGCGTACGAAGTGCCTGTCGGATAAAACGCATGAAACCGGGGAGACTGCCAATGAGTTACCTGAAAAAGAAAAAAAATAATCTAGTGAGCTACGACATTTTGGCTTAGTACATTTTTTAAAAAGCAGCAATGAGAAAATTCCCAGTATTGCTCATATACTTCTTCCTAAAGGAAATATAGTCCATGTTAATTATGTTTCCTATTATACAAACAAACCAACGTTCCTCAACTGAACGAATGGTGTCATCCGTTTGGTCGATTTGATTGTCGGTAATGAGTTTTTAACCAAAATGAAATCATGTTTATGACGTCATTCAGTGCTATTTATTTATACCTATATAGGTATACTCGCGTCTCCCCCTAAAGATGTTATTCTTACTCGGGGCCGTGCGCTCTAAGAACTGATTTGGGGCTAGATAGCGTTTTTATTTATTTAAGAAAGTAATGACACGAACGAGGCGCTATCCTGATAGAAAGAGATAACGCCTGTTCATGACCATTGCGGCGATACATAGAACTACAAGTAACAAAACAAAGTCCAGGGCATCGCTGCTTTGGCGCTCACTACTTTGAGACTTTCGATGGTCAGTCTCAACAGCCCAGTAATTTCGCTAGCTGCAGTACTCTTCAAACCGGAACACAATAATGTTTACACACTACTGCTTAGCGGCAGAATAACTGGTACTGCGGTGGTACCTACCTAGACGACCTCCTGCTAAGGAGATCTACCACCAAGTAAGTTACGATAAAAAGTATTTTTTTTAATAGTGTGGTTCTTGACGCCTTTAAGACGTACCTAATTACGTGTGACGTGTGATCTTCAGATGTCATGATTCGTAGAGTCAACTCGAGTCGCAAGACTGAGAATTCATTGTCCCTATATCTTTTGTCTTTCTAAGACCAATAGGATGAAATGTTCTTGTATATATCAATCGTACTAAGTCGAACTACGTATACTTAAGGGTAAGTTTAGTGACTTACTCGACGTACTCGATATTAACAAAATGACCAAATTTTTTCTTAAACCCTTAAAAGTTTCAAATAGCAATACTAGCGTAGTGAAATCGAGAGAGATACTTACTCCAGGCAATATAGTTTGATCAAGGTCTTTGAGGACTTCTTCCCATTCCTCGGGCCGTTCTGGCGCTTCTTCCGGGAGCATTTGCAACAGATATCCAGGCTCCACTGAAGGCAACACGTCTCTGAAAACGTGAAACAACGTATGTCACAAATTGTCTAAATTTCCTTGACGTACGCACTTGAATCATTCAGTGGTGAAGTTACGACTATAAATTGGCGCCAAAGTCTGATTTACTTCAAGGAAAAACTTACTCGATATTTCTACTAGCAACAAACAACAAGTGAGAGTAGGTACCACAATTAAATTTTGCAACAACCAGTCAGATTTTGTTGAAACTGGCGATATAAGTAGATATTTCAATTGGCAATGAAAATATATTAAAAAAAAAAATTTTTGGGACTTTTAAATTTAGAAAATGAATAATTTTTTTTTTTCTTTGGTTTTGGCGTCGCGTTTTAGCATTTGCCAGTGTCAAGTAATTATATATTTTCAAGTTTCAAAAGTTAAATAAGTGCCATCGTAGCTAGTTTTAGTCAAAGTCGTCTTTGTCAAGTCCAGTTCGTGTCAGTTAATTCCAGTCATGCTTTAGTAAAGTAGTGGCAACTTTACTACAAAGCTTCGATGGAGTTTTGGAAGCAACACGAAAACTCATGTTTCACCACATTATATCATTTTCCCACACTCGCGCTTGTAATTTGGCACTTTATGAATAAAACACCACCATTTTTATGCATAAACACTCGACAAAACACTAGTTTTGGAAAAAAATACAACGGAGCGACACGACTCTTCCCGCGTTCCCGCCAAAACTCCAAAATGAATAATTAAGTACTCATACTTACTATGTATTTTATAGAAATAAACATGTATAGGTATATATACAGACTTCGGATGTAGGTACCTACTAAGTGCAATTTCTCGTACTAAATTGTCATTTTATTAAGTAGGTACTAGCTGACGCCTCGCGGTTTCACCCGCGTAGTTCCCGTTCCCGTGGGAATACAGAGATAAAAAGTAGCCTATATCACGCGGGGAGAGAGTAGCTTCCCAACGGTGAAAGAATTTTTGAAATCGGTCCAGTAGTTTTGGAGTCTATTCAATACAAACAAACAATCAAGTATTTCCACTTTATAATAGTATACAGATAGATAGATGTAAGTATAGGTATGACATGATTATTGATTATTTTGATATTGTGATTATTATTTTTAAGATAATTATGTATAATAGGTATGTATATTGGAAAATTATGACTTGGTAAGTTTTTGTAGATATTCATATTTTTTTAGGAATAAAAACATTTAATTGTGTTTACAATACCAATACCAAGATACTAAGTTTATCGAACCTAAAAATGTAGTTAGATTCTCGACTTTCTGCCTAACGTGTGTTTTTTACTGCTATCACGGGTGGCTGAATCGACGAGCAAAATAATAATATACATGTGCATAAAGAATAAATAATAACTGAAGATCAGCTACACGAAATAAGATTATAAGTCGGTGGAGAGCAAAAAATTATAAGTCGGTACCAACGGACGGGGTACGTTTGCGTCGAACGCCATCTCGCCTGGTGTTAAGCGAAGATGCGGTCTACGATGGAGCATGTTTGCCTAGAATGAAACCGATTCATTCGTGTCTTGAAGGGGCACTTTGTTGCATTTATCAAGGAACACTGATTCGGGCAGCAAAATTCAGGAAAATTCATGAAAATATTGGGAAATTGCAGAGCACTAATTAAAACACTAAATTAATAAGTAATAGTATTCTGGAGTTATACTTTTAGTGTATTTCCGCTTATAAGACGTTTTGGTTACAACGAGGACGAGGAGATGATTCAATCCGAAAATATTAAATTATTAATGGCTTGTAATAATTTGCAATAGGTACACTAAAGGTATAAACTCTAAAATACCATAAAATGAACTTTCACAAAGTAACGCCTGAATCAATCAATTATCAAGTTGTAGTTATATTTTACAACAATTTTCGTCTGGAAATGATGCTCCAATCTGTCTACCTACAAGTTGTTGTGTATCTATTTTGTACTGTAGGTAGACAGCAGTAGGTAGGTAATGTTTTTGCACAACCTAGAGGCAAATAGCCACGAGCTAGTATGAACTATGTATGTATGTTGTACTTGAATGATTTAATTATCCTTATCTCTCGTGTTTAATTTTCTCAAGCGGTATGACATGATCACCGGTTAATAAAAAATCTCTGACCTTATATTATCTAAGTCCCTGACTTGTTTTTTTTTAACTCAGACAATGTTTTGAGAAAATAAATTGCATTGAAGCAAACAAAAGTTAAAAAAAAATAAAAAATTGTTACTGTTCATTATAAGTGATACATTCTAATTTCAGTTAGAGTTACAGTAAAATTTCATACAAATAAAAGATTAATTAATTTGGTAGATTCGTTTTTTTTATTACTTAATACACCTCGAGCGGAACCTCAGTGCAGGACTTATCGCCCCCACTTTTGAATAAGGCTTGCGTTTGACTTTCGCCAATTCGCCTGATGTTAAGTGAAGATGCGGTCTACGATGGAGCACGCTTACCTAGAAGAAATTGATTCACACGCGACGTGAAGGCATCGAGATTGCTACTATCGGAGAACACCCACTCGATAAGCAAATTCTAGTGTAGCGGTAAATATATACAAAATGTTTAGAAATAAACTTTAACATAAAAAGAAAACGCAATTAAGAGAAAATGAATCATAAAAGCTACCTACCTTGAAATATACACACAAACAATGGAAACGTTTAGGTAGGAACCTACTCATTGAGTGCATGATCTTAGATTCTTAGCATGCTATGTTCGTGATTTCGCCACAACTTGTTCTTTTAATGACTGGAAATGGAAATCTTTGCAAATAACGATGTTTTCATTCATGGACATAAGACTTAGATTTTAAGACTTACTTTACTTTTAATATCATTATTACTTTACTTATAATGAACATTTTATTTTATTTGCTTGTCCAATGTATTTTAGTGTATGTGTGAATTGACAGTAATTTTGTAATTATTTTTGACAATTGATAAGATTAATTCTATATCACGTCTCTCATTGTATTGGCAAGTATATTATGTAAATTACATAGGTACTAATAAATGTACTAACTTTTAATATCGTATGAGTAAACTATAAAGAGCCTGTTCTCTTGCGCTTGTTTTAGTTTAGTTATGACAAAAATAAATATAAGTAGCTACCTAACTTTTTTTTTTATAATAGATAGGCTTGCGTTTGGCCGTGAAGAAACCGATTCACTCGCGACTTGAAGGAACCCAGACTATATTCATAACTACATACAAGGCATTTTTTTGTGGTTTTCCAAAAATATATTTGTGTAACGCCTCTATCTATTTCAGTTGTCTTGTTAGCTATTTAGTAGATTCCAATATATTCTGACAAATTTAAAAATACCTATAAAGTCATTTCGCATGTGTTTGCTTCTATTTTTTTTTCAGAATATTGTGATCGTAATTTTTTTACAGGCACGTCACAAATCAATAATACATAATCTTTTGACAACTTGTCATTAAAAATATTATTTCAAATTTTATCTACTTATATACAAAACACAATATTTTACATTAATAGTACTATATATAGGTACCTACCTAGGTTAGTTTGGGGTGCAGTAAATAATTAACAGTTTATACTTTGAACTGTAAAGTCAACTATCACTTTTAAATGTAGGTATTAAGTTTATTGAATTCTTTTCTCTGTATACTGTACCTACTCCTTTCTGTTTTTCTGTTGGTACTAGGTACCAAATTTCACATAGTATTTTTGGAATTAGATAATTACCTAACCGATACATAAAATAATTTAGTAATAAAACCTAAACCTTAGCGCAACCAAAATGATCATAATGCACCCAAAACTGTTTATTCAAAAATAAAATTCAAATATATCGACCAGTGAACCCGGCTTCTCAAAAAATCTATTTTTCGTTGTTCTCTAGGGTATTTTGGCAAAAGTTGCCACCATATAGCGTATAAGTCTGTACTTAACAAGGATCTTCATCATTATAAAACAAGTATCTACCTACCTAGTAAGAACATTACGTGATATTAATTTAGTGACTTAAAAAATGGGACTTACCTATCTCTAACGTTCTCGGCGTAGTCGGCAAGCATGTCAATAGCCGCCCTGCCAAACTCACGAAACTGTTGAGCGTCCATTATCACCACAAACACAACACTTCAGAACTGATCACAAACTTTATAATGTTTAATTGTTAGTTTTTTTGAGGAACTGCGCCAACGATCACTGAGACAATGGTGGCAAGCGCGCGCGGTAGGTGCATTTATAGCCGCAGATCAGCTTTCTACATGCCTTGCGTTTACGCAGAGCCACCGGTAATTACTTATATGTGCTTTAGTACTCAGTGGTCAATAATCTTAAAAGTCTAATTCTTCGTTTTTAAGTATTTTATTTTCATTTATGAATTAGCTTGCCTCGAGAGTAGACGTTAGTCGTTAGTTCCGGGTCCTTAACCATCATTTTGTCGGATTAAAAGTACAAATTTCAAAATAACTTCTAATTTCACGTGTATAGGTAATACGAGTAGCAATAGTTTATTTTCTTTTCTATTACTCCGTAACTAGGTACCTACTGTCTTTTCGGTGTAGGAAAACATCGCGAAAACATCTACGATATTTATTATTTACGATATAGATTTTATTTTTGTTTAGTGACTAGCATAATATGAACTTGTAATTGTTTCGTAGAAGCCAAGATTCCAATACCGGTGTCTCTTTATAGGAACAAGGTTATAAATGATACGGTAGGTTGGCTGATGGAGTTATAAATTGTATTGTAATAATATTTATAGTATAATGGCATCATTTGACTGGCTTAGTGTAATATCGATAAAACTCCTTTTATAAATAAACAAGTTTAAAAATATATTACGAACTATTCAACCTTTAGGGGAAGATTATGCCCAGTCTTGGACGAGGCTGATGCACTCGAGAAGTGTTTTTAATAATTATTAAAAACACAGGCCATATCTACTAAGTAATTATAGTCAAATAAAGTGAATCCGACTCTATGGTACAGATGGTAAGGTACGATAATTTCGTACAAAATATTTGTGCTAGTTTTGTGTGATTAAAATTGTCATTCGACCAATACATGGGGCACGGGTTCAATTCCCATCGTTTTTTTTGTGTCTGGGTGTTCTTTAAGTATTTACAAAAAAAAAAACAGTAGATAAGTATTCTATCAGTTATCTGGTTCCCATAGTACATAGCTTTGCTTAGTTTGAGTCTAGATGACGTCGTGTGAAATGTCTTACAACATATTATTATTATAGCTATAAAATTAGCTATCATATCAATTTACTAGATTTTTGTATTAGTACGGAAACGATAGAAAAACATGTAATTACAAACAAATATGCTAGAACCGCTTTGCCCGGACGGAACAACAAGAAACGACTCTCTCTCTACTCTACCTAAACGCAGAAAAAAAAGAAAAAAATCGAAATAAGCGATACTTAATTTCAAGCTTACCGCCGCTTATGGAAAATAGGACTTAGTACTCAGTAAGCCAAAAAGAGGTATATCATTTATCAATATTAAAAAAAAAAATCAAATAAATCATGTTCGATATCATTTTGAAACTGGTTTCTTCTTTGGACGGTAAATAATCTTTTGCGGATTCTCACTTCATGTCTAGTTTTATTTAAAGGTAAGGTAATGAATTGGCCAGTATGATCAGAAGTCAAACATTCAAAAATATGCTTGTGCAAGACTTGATCTGCACAGAAAACATTGTCAATACAAGTAGCAGTAGTTTTAGTAATACGAGTAGGTTCTTCAAATTGAGGAAATAAATTATAACATTGAAAAAGGGCCAGTAAATTGTCTCTACTTTTTGATTCTTTGTGCAAGTTCGTGTTAAAATCACCCAGGATTATCACTTACTTTATTTTGTTACACAGTTTACCTTAACATATCATCAGTAGCAGCCTGAAATATTTCGTAGTTACCTGATGGAGGTCTATACATGCAAACTATTACGTATTTATCTAGTTCTGCGCAAGATATTTCCACGTATCGTTCAGATGACAGACGCTCAATATCTTTTCTTTGTTTAGCTTTAAGATTATTTTTGACCAATATCAGAGAACCACCCCGATTTGCAAACTATCTACGGAAACCGCTGACAAACTCGAAGTTTTCCAAATTTAGTATCTGATGCTCCTTCAGAAACGTTTCTGTTAAGCACAAAACATCAATATTAAATTTTTCCAAAAGTAAACCAATTTCTAATTCTTTGCCCATTAAACCACCTTGGATGTTTTGGTGTACTATGGAGATGCTATGATCACCTGAGTGTGGTCTAAAAAATTTTCTGAATGTAACGGTAAGCATTGATCCAATGTTTCGCTTGCATCTTCTGAAGTTTTATAAGAGTCACAGTAAATTTGAGGCCTACACACAATTTCTATAACAGTTTTATACTTATTCCCATGATTGGGCGCGTTAATATTCCAGTATAATAAATCACACAATTTGCGACAAAATGTTCTTTGTTCAAAGGTTATCATATTGTTATTTGTCATGTCAAATCATAGTTTATGTCAATTATATGTAAATTATCTTTAGACGCAGCTAAATTATAAAAATCATAATTCAATTTATAAAGGAAACGATTGTAATTATAAGAGTACGATGCATGATATGGTAGAGAGCAAATAATTATCTGCGTTGTTTTACTCAATGTATCTAGTATACTTATACATTCCACAAAATCTTTACGTTTGACGTAATTTTTCTCACCGATAACTAGGACATAAGTATTTTTCGGTGCTACTTTTGCGGCATCATACAATGACTTGACAATACGCGTTAAATGAGAACCTGGAAAACAATGGTTGTATATTGACTTAGACGTCCTACTTTGTAACATAGGTCCTAGTCCGATTCCGCATTTATCAGAAAAAATATCAACAGTGCCCTGCTCCACATTGGATGTCATCAATAGCTGTTGCACGTTTGGGTGACAATTATCCAGTCCATGGTTTATTTTTGTCATTAGTTGAGGTGTTGAAGAGTTATTTATAAGTAAATCTTGCTCATTAATGGTACTCCCTGATTCTTTTTCTTTCGTATTTTTTTCCTCTTTTCGAACAATAAACTTATTAATTTCCTTCAATTTGTTTTCTATATAATTAATTTTGCTTAAGGATTTATCATTTTTTTCAAAATCTGTCTTGTATTGTTCTAGTGTCTCGAGTAGTTTTTCATTTATTTTTTGTTGCGCTTCAATAATTTCATTTCTTTTTTGCAACTCATAAGTGAGTATGACATTTTCTTGGGATTGTAGTTTTGTATTCATTTTGTTTAACAAACTTTGATTTTCAGTGATTGCATTGAAGTCATCATTTGAGAGTTTCAGTTTTTCATGTTTACCAATTTCTTTGTTGAAATGCTTAATTTTTTTATTTAATTTCTTTATGACTTTTGGAAGTCTAAATATTGATTGCTTTCTATTGGTACAAACATTTTTTCTATGGATATTTTTTTTATTCTTATTTTTTGTAGTCAATAACTTTGCAGACTGTATTAGTAAAGTACTGTATTTTGTCTGTAAATCATTATATTTACATGTCATCGCGTTTAATTGTTTTTTCCATGGGCTAATGTTTTTAGTCAGTTCAGTTTCGTATTCACTATTTACTTCGAGAAGCTCCTTTATTTTGTTTTCTAACACTAACATATCTGTAACACGGTCATTTTTCGTAATTTCAAAGTTTGCTATCTGTTTTTTCAAACTGCATATCTGCTTACACATTTTTTCAAATTCGTGCGAGTTATTATCCTGTTCATTCGTCAATCGCTCAATTAATTTTGTCTTCTCTGTGATATCTGACTTGAGAATATTTATTGTTTTTTCATATTCTTTAATAGTTTGTTCTAGGTCACTATTTTCCAGCTCAGATATAGACTGGATTTTAGTTCGAGTAGCCGCAGCTTTTGTGTTCATTTTAGTGTTTTATTTCATTTAGATTACTAATATAACAAGTGCTATATTTTTATTTCGTTATCGTCAACTATGTTGACTATGGTCTTAAGAAAACTTCGAAATTATTTAGACAATAATTTCACTATGCTTCGTCCAAAGGGCCGCCTTACACGTTCAATCATGATCACGATCCGCAATCTGCGATCATGATTTCAAAATTTCTAGATATTATGCGATCCGGAGCATCAAGTCCGTCAATCCGCTTCGTATACGATCAGTCTGGATCGCGATCATTGATCGCGGATCGCGCGCTACGTGTACGGACAGCCTATAACATATGATAACATCTACTATACATATATTTACAGTCTTATAATCCGAATAAGACGCATAAATGACTCCGCACAAATATACATCCGATACAGATTTGAACTCGGTATGTGGCGCATGCGAAGCTGACGCTCAGGCCCCTTGGCCACTCGCTCATTAATAGTTACAGCGAAAATTGTCATATAGTAAGCTTTATTAACACATCAGTGAGATACATTGAACTGTTCATAATATTTTGAGGGTATTAGAATATTTGTACGAATTTTCACTTTTATTTTTTAACCAGTTTTATTTATCTTCTGTTTAATCACTATTCCCTCGCAATATTTTATTATTTTAAACACTGCACTATTATGAATATAGTCACTTTCGTTCACTGATATCAAGCTAATCCAAATTACTGCTTAGTTCAGTTGAATTTACAAAATAATTCATTAACATTTAAAGTTTTTTTATTATTTTTTATTTTTTTTATGTTTGACAGGCTAGTTGTTTGACCACAGCTCACCTGATGTTAAGTGAAGGTGTGGTCGAAGATGGTAAAGCACACCTGGCCTGGAATGGAACTGGCTCTCAAGTGAGGCTGCCGGAACACACCGTTAGATGCTTGGCGGCAGATTTTCAACTTGAGGGTGGTAGCTAGCCAGCCGAGTACTAGAAAGTACCCTACCACCATGCTATGGTTTCCTCACGATGTTTTCCTTCACCGGCAGCTTAAACTCATTGTTGGGGTGTGAACCGACGCCCTTCGGCATGCGAACCTACCGCGCTAACAAAAGTAAATAACACAACCAGAATGATTTAATTTCCGTATTTACACAAGTAACTCATTATATTCACTTCAAAGTGGTGTTTAGTATTTTAAAGTATTTTTAATCACAGAGACAGTGAACTCGCTATGTCACGTCCGCGACGTTTTTTTCAACGATACATATTCAACAGGCTGTATCTCATTAACCGTGATAATTAGACAGTTAAAATTTTCATAGATTATGTATTTCTGTTGCCGCTATAACAACAAATACTATAAAGCAGAATAAAATAAATATTTAAGGGGGCTCCAAAGAGCCTGGTATGGCTCTATGGGGGGCGCCCATACAACAAACGTGATTTTTTTTGCCGTTTTTATAGATAATGGTATGGAACCCTTCGTGCGCGAGTCCGACTCGCATTTGGCAGGTTTTTTGACCAAATGAGCTAACAAGGCAGAGCAATCTAGTATGCAATTAAGTACTAGTTATAATAATTTTAATAATAATAATTTTTTTATTGCCAGAAATAATTTCATTACTTACAATATAATACAGATTGTTTGTTACAAAATAATACAGATTGTTTGATTACGCAGTACCGTTGGGCCCCAAACTAGGCAAAGCCTGTATCTTGGTGGCCCGGTTTACAAATTTTATGCCAAAAGTGTTACACGCTACTTGGTGAGACTTACAGGCTACACAAACATACAATTTAAATAAGAGTAGATAGGACAAGTAATAGTGACAGAATGAACACAAATTAATAATCATAAAAAAAATAATATATATATACAAAAACAATTATGCTACGGAAGGGATTCTTACAATGCCAAGTCAGTAATACCAATGGATAATACATGTGCATTAGATATACTTACATACTTACATAAAATATACATAAATGCATTTATTTGAGACCATCTATAGAATTTAAGGAGATAAATATCGTATATCGTTAAAAGTTTTATGTTAATTGATCGTAAAGGTCAGGTAGGTTAAGGAAAAGGTGGGGGAAACGACTACGTTGTGACATGGACAGAGCGTTCATTAAAAAAGTTGACCATATACTTTAACCAAAGACTCAGTTTCATCGTACGTTATTGACATTAACCACTTTCTTGCTTTTGTCATAGCTTCTCTAAGGGAGCAGTCTTTTAAATCACATTGCTTGGAGATGCTATTGTATGCAAATATATGGATATATGGTGGCAATCGTGAGGCAAAGACCGTCTTGACGTTAGGCAGTGGCAAAAATATGAGACGAGTTGATCGTTTTTGTTTTTTCTCCGACATTTGCGAGCGCAGGTGTATTCTTGAAACTGCTTTCATCACAAACAACTGCCTCACGCTGAGGATCTCCACCTCTTGGAGTAGTTGCTGTGTTGGGTAACGACGTGGTAACCCAAGCATTACTTTTAGCACAGCCCGTTGAGCCCGTTCAAGGATTATTATAGAAGACTTTGCAGCACCTCCCCACACCGCTATGCAGTATTGAAATAACGATTGGCATAGAGATGTATATACCAATTTTCTGACTTCCATATTCGCTGCCAGTCTAAGAGTCTTCATCAAGAATAATGAGTTTACGAGCTCTTTTTGCGGTAGCCGTTATATGAGGTTCGAAAGTAATGTTCTGGTCAATTAAGACACCCAAGTATTTAATAGAGACTGCTCTATTTATACGTTGGCAAGAACATGTGGCATTTTGAGTGGGAGAGGTTACCAGCGTAGGGCAGCAGCTTGCATGGATATTTATGTGACCAAACTTGGGCTCCGTAGCACGGGTAATGTGAAAGGCAACAAAATTTGTTTTCTGAACGTTGAGCGTGAGCAGATTTTGGTCAAGCCATTCAGAGATTTGGGACATGCCCTTTTCCGCTATCGTTGTTGTGTCTTTCCAACTCTTTCCATGAAAAATTGCCACTGTATCATCTGCGTAACAAATAAGTTCCGCATTACGAATCTTCAGATTAAGGATACTGTCCATATATATGGTAAACAGAGTAGGAGAGAGAATGCTGCCTTGTGGTACCCCAAAGCCGATGCTCTGCTCTTCACTTATGTGTTCTCCTATTTTTAACCGTTGACTTCTGTTACCAAGATAGCTGGAGAACCACATGAGAGCATTTCCTCGGATACCAAGGCATTCTAGTTTCCTTAGTAGCATGGGAGTTGAAATCGTGTCAAATGCCTTGGCGAGGTCCAGGAATACTCCCATGCTTCTGTTTCCATTGTCCATACTTTTTGACAATATGGACGTCAGAAGTTCTACGGCATCTTCTGTACATCTCCCCTTTCTAAACCCATATTGGTGATCCGACAGTAGTTTGTGTTTTTCCAGATAACCGACAAGGCGCTTATTCACAATTTTTTCCAGTATCTTCGATAGTATTGGGAGAAGTGAAATTGGGCGGTAGTTGTCTACTCTGTCTTTGGGTCCGTTTTTATAGATGGGGCATACTAATGCTGTCTTCCAGCAATCGGGAAATTTTCCCGACTCCAAACTCAGGTTGCAGATATGCGTAACTGGATCGACAATGGCGGGTCTAAGATGTTTGAGCAGAGATGGGGTGAAAGAGTCTACACCCGGGGCGCTGTCCGATTTAAGGTCTGTTATTAGTTGGTTCACTTCATGTTGATCAGTCGCATACATGAAAAATGAATCTGGTTCGTATGTTTCCAAATTCAGCCTATTGCTTAAGTCTTCTTGGCTTAAGTTAAGTCTTTTCAAAATATCTGAAGCTAGTTTAGAACCCACAGTGGCAAAGTGAAAATTGAATTTGTTTAAAGCTTCCTGTTTGTTACTTTGGGCACGCAAAAGCTCTTGGGAGTCATTTTTAACTCGGTCGAAGTCACATACTTCCTTTAAAGTCTTCCATAGTTTCTTTGGATCTCTATGGCATTTTGCAATCTGGGCGTTGTCGTGACTGGCTTTAACCTTACGTAGTATATTGTTGCAAAAATTCCTGTATCTGGTATAAGTCTTTTTTAAAATTTCATTGTTCGGTTGCTGTCGGACTTGGAGGTGGAGATTATCGCGATGTCTCATACATCGTATCAGACCTGGAGTAATCCAGGGCTTCAGGTGATGTTTATTACGGCTTATTTTTACTGCACGCGAATGTTTCTTTACTAGAGCCGTAAGTAAACTATTCAGCAGATTTGCCGCTATGTTAACATCGTCAGTTCCTAAAACGAGTTTCCAATCCACTGTTTTAAGTTCTTTAACGATGGCAGTTAGATCAGTTAATATTTTTTGTCTGCTTTTTGGTTTGTTCGAGTTTTTAATCTTATCCAGGTTAAGACCTACCATTGTTAAATCATGGTCCGTCAAAGAGGAATTACAGACGAGGCCTACTATATTGTCATTTCTATTGACGAAAATATGATCAAGACAGTTGAGACATCTTGTAGGTTGTGAAATAGCTGGAAGTAAGCCAAGTTCCGACATAAGACATTGGTAAACAATGCTGCTACCGCCTGGTTTGTCATCTAATAAATTAATGTTAAAATCCCCAGCTACTATGAGATTTTTATGCTCTTTTATCGGTTCTAGTGTCGTCTCAAGTGCAGCGATAAAGTTTCCTGTATCATCAATGGCAGGTGAACGGTAGATACCGACAATTTTAGCTTGGTTAACTATGTTAAGGACCAAGCAGTTGGCGTCTTCAAATACAGGCTCGATAGCGTTAGCGGGCCAACACTCTTTGACATAAATTGCAACATCTCCACACTTATTAATTACTTTAGTTGTATTAAAAGCGTTGTAACCGGAGATTGTAGGGATTTCGGGAGTTTGTGTATTAAACCAGCACTCAGAAAAAACTAGTGCGTCAAAGTTAATGTCAAGTCGTTTTAGAGCTATAAAAAGCTGTCCTGTAACGACCTTATGTTGAAGACCTCTTATGTTACATGAAAGTATTTTAAAATTGTATCCAGTCAAGGCGTTTTTACACTCTTCAAGGTTTTTAATTGTGTGACACTTTACTTTAAGACTTTCATCTATGTCAGCGTATAAATCCGATTTATCCATTGTTAATGAAAAAGTAAAAAAGGAATTGTAGACTGTAAAGTGAGTTGGGTGTCACACTGGAGTGATACAGCATTATGTTAGGATCTGATTGTTTAGGTAGATGTAAGATGTTTGAGTAACAGTGCGTTTTTGTATATGGTCCGTTCTTTGTTCGATTAGGAATATCAGTTAGTTTTTTAGTATTATTATTATTTGTGCGCTATTTTTTAGATAGGTTTGTGCTGTATGGAACGGAAATGAATATTGGTATGATGTTAAGAAATATAATTACCTGGGATTTTGTGCTATATTTAAGTGGTCCGTATATAGTTTGAGTAAGGGTTTCTGTTAGTATTTCTGTCCCATTACGAATATGTGTGAGTAATACGTTTAGTAATTTTTGTGTACCTACTGTATAAATTTGCATAGATAGTAATCATAATATACACCTTTAATAAAGTACTGATACTGGTTCTAGGAATATGATGAATAAAAATTAATTTTAAAATAAGCAAATATTTAAAAACATAATTGTAATTGTAAAAATATAATATTAAGGGCAATAAAAGCATAAAAAAGCATATTTAATTATTATTTTCAAGGGGAGCACGCAGTTTATCCAGGTCTGCGGAGCTAGTTAGCTAGCGGAGTTTCATACATAGTAGTATGTCCAAGTGTTGAGTTTAGTAGGTATCTACGTGTTACAAACTGTTTTCAGACAATTATAATTGCATTTCCAGATACTCTATTTACAATGTACGAGTGTTACGATCGTGACTAATGACTTCTTTTTTTTATAAACCCGTAAAATTGCTTCGATTAGGTCTCAATAAAAAAGCTCACTTATTTCCTTGTTCGTACTTTACTATGAGGAAAACAATTAGGTATTGCGTAAATAAGCCGAAGGACGATAGGTAGATTGGCAGCAGAATCGGGCACGCCAATTTGCGAAAAAACTTTCTTTAGCTCTATGATACCCAAATTTATGAAAATTGACAGTACATAAATTAACAAGTTTCCATTTTTTTTTTTTTTTTTTTAGAATAAAATAATAATTTCACTAACTTTCCTCTTCCTATAGTATATTATTGTAAACAAAAAAAAAAAATGTAATTCAAGTTGACAAAGGTCACGAACCCCGGTCTCTGCGGAGCGTATAAATTTAAATAATTTAATTATTTTTTTGAGAACTTGACAAAATATTTTTTGCAAATTGCCTTCATACATTTTGTAGCTGCAAAATATGAGCAGCGCAATGAACTAAAACTATACAAGTAACTATTCAAAAGGATAAATGATCGGTTAGCTAATCAACACTGTAAAACACCTATTCGAAAATGTTAGATACCTACCTATTTATTAAAGCGCAGCCTGTAAAGGACAGTAGATATTTAGCACAATATTTTCGTAAGATGTATCCTAACCACTTTCGAAAATGTTGACGTAATCGGTAGGATACATACAAAAGAGTTTAGCTGTAAAACTTTGTTACATTTTTCATACATTACATACGAATTTACCTAAGTACCTATACATAACTAGGTACCTACCTATTCTAAGAAAAAAACATTAGTTTATGACCAAACTAACAACCCTTTTAGAAACCAATAGCTAACTTTTTATATCGGACAGCCAGGAGCTCCAAGAAGCGACACCTCTTCATGGTCGATATTTCAAATGCTCGAACTAAACGGTTCGAGTCTACCTTCATTGTACGAACCGCTAAACAATGAAATTTGCTGTCCAAGTGGGTGTTCCCTGATAGATAGATACCTACAATCTGGGTGCCTTCAAGTCACGAGTGAATCGGTTTCTTCTAGGCGAGCGTGCTCCACCGCAGGCCGCATCTTCGCTTTACATCAGGCGAGTTGGCGGTCAAATGCAAGCCTATATGTAATATAAAAAAAATATCGATATAACAAGTTACAACGTGAGTTTTTTTTAAAAACGCGGAACGCGGAAAGAATCGTTTCGTTCCGTTGTATTTTTTCCAAAACTAGTGTTTTGTCGAGTGTTTATATATGCATAAAAGCGGTGGTGTTTTATTCATAAAGTACCGAACTACAAGCGCATGTGTGGGAAAATGATATAATGTTATAACATGACTTTTCGTGTTGCTTCCAAAACTCCATCGAAGATTATAGTAAAGTCGCCACTACTTTATTAAAGCATGACTGGACTTAACCAAGACTGGATTTTCTCTTTAACTATAGCTACGAGGCGACTTATTTAACTTATGAAACTTGAAAATATAAAACACTGGCAAATGCTCAAAATGCGACGCCAAAACCAACAAAAAAAAAGTTAAAACGTATTATGTTCGTAGTTTTTCTCAGCGATTGCCACCCAATGGAGTCAAGAAATGCTTGGCAAGCCCTTGAATGAATCCTAGGATGTTAGATGTTCGATTAGGCACGTCGGTAAATATAATCGGTTGTGGGCCTGCGTCCACGGCTCAGTGGCTCGGTCAAGGTAGTTGCCCAGCCGGGACTTACTGCCGTAACTCTAGAGATGTCACCGAGCATTCGCTTCCGATACTTGCGTTTTATTAGGTACCTACATACCAAATTTCCTTTCCTAGTTAAAGTTGCCTAGCGGAGGTTTCTTATGATTTTATTTTAGTTTTTATCTTAATTAAGTACTAAACAATATTATTATCTTAACACCATTTAGCAGTTTTCGCATATTGATATAGGTACATATATAACTACAAGCAGATTTTTTTTAAAATAATTACTATTGGAGGACATTTAACACAGCGCTATCTAGCCCCAAACTAAGCAAAGCTAAACTATGCTAGCTGTACTATGGGTACTAGACAGCTGACAGAATACTTCAATACTTTTTTTTGTAAATACATACTTAAAATACATACACTACACAGAACAAACATCAATGTTAGTCACACAAATGTTAGTCCTGAGTGGGAATGGAAGCCACGCCCTTTAGCACTCGAAACAGACATAGATATACTCGTATATGATATATGATACTACTAGCTGCACCCCGCGGTGTTACCCGCTACGTGAAAAGTAGCTAATCACCTATTCTCATACCTATACCAAATATACCTACAACATTTCATAAAAATCGGTCGAGCCGTTATGGAGTGCGACCACAAATACCGTAACACGAAATTTTTATATGTATAGATTGATTGATTACTATAATATCTATATCGATAAGTTTTAGGGTAGTAGAGTACTATTTCAGTTCACCTGCAAACTAGTTAGGTACGTACCCCGTGATATACGGGGTCTTTTCGTGAAGAAACAAAAAATGACTCAAATTAGCGCTGTTTATAAATTTAACGTTTCACGACTACGAAGTCACCGATGTAAAGCCAAAATATACCAAAACACGGTTAGACTGACAGCGTCTAGACCTCCGCACGCCATTAGACACTAGCAGAAGAATAACCTGATTTGCCATTTGGCTACCTACCACTTTTAGATGGGATAGTTATGTCTGTACTGGTAGGTATTACATTATCTATGCCTATGTAACAAGAAAATTTGCAAACTATCATAAATAAATCTGAATTAAAACACTCCTAATTCAGAAAAAAAACAATACAAAAGTAGAGTATAGGAATTTAATTAAAATACAAAAATACTAACGAATTAACACAACAATAAATTACAGCTGAAACAGATAACAAAACAATGTGTAAATAGACTATAATATTGTTGAATTGGTAAGTATTAATATATGAAATACCTACTTTAATACAAATGTTAGAACAAAGAAAAAATAACTAATTAAATTCTAAAAAATAACTACTAAAAAAATAAAATTTTATATATTTTAATCAGCTATTAGAAAAGCAAATATATCGGTTTCCTTTTCTCTTCGTGTAATCGTTACTGCAATTTTGTGTTCATTGACCTGTCATGCTGACATTGTGGCGATTCGAGTGAAGGGCAACAAAACTAGATGCACCGCGTCGCTTGGATAATAACTTTTACATAATAACAAATATACTATAAAGCTAGTTAAGAAGGAAGTACGTTATAACTTGGCTGGATGAAGAGAATCCTGTACGTACGGATATCCATTCCACATTCAGACGTGAAGGTAACTGAGTACTTCTCGGATTTTTCATTATTAGGAATAGTTACCGGCAATGGCAGGATTGCTGGCGTATGGTGAGCTAAAACAACTCTATCCAATCGCGGTAGTAGGGTTTTTGATGTGATACGATATCTGATCTCATTGCGCAGAATATGTTTAACGTCAGACATATTGGTGCCGCCTTCTTCCAATAACATACCTAAAACCAGTTTTCCCGTTGTCGTCTCTGCAATATACGTAAAAGTATAACAATAAGTTGTTTAGTACGAAACAAAAAATAACATTTACTTATTCACTCAAATTTTATTTTTGACAATCTCTTACCCTATGTGATGGTATAGTTGAAGACGGTAAAGCACACCTAGGCTGGAATGGAACTGGCTCCCAAGTGAGGTGCTTGGCGGTAGATTTGCAACTTGAGGGTGGTAGCTAGCCAGCCGAGTACTTACTAGAAAATACCCTACCACTATGCTATGGTTTCCTCACGATGTTTTTCTTCACTGGTAGCTCAAACTTATTGTTAGGCTTTGAGCGATTTTTTTGAAGATGCGAATTCCTATTTATCAATTCTGTCAATGGGATTTGCTCTGCAGTGCAACTCAGGGCTGGACAATACAGGGCATTTCAAAAAATATAGGATTTAAAAAAAAATCGAAATAGGTTTACGTTTGATCACACCCTGTTTGATGTTAAGCGAGATGCAGTCTAAAATGAAGCACGCTTACCTAGAAAAAACCTGCTTTCTCTGGATCTGAAGACACCCAAATTGTACTTCGCGGGAAAAACAAACTTAACATTGTAGCAGTTGTGGGTAATTGAAAAACAAATCTCCGATACTTCGATGTACCGCATTGTTATTTCGCTAATTGCACATGTTAGTTTTGATTTATTTTGTCTTAACTGATGGACTTTACGTTTGGCCTTACCTAACTGTTTTATAGGGTTCGTTTTTAGCTTTTTGAGACACGGAACCCTAAAAATAGAACTCACCTATTAAATGTTCAAATATTTGCATCATCATTTCTGAAGCATGATCCAGCAAAGAGTAACGAAGCGCTTTAGTCATGAGTTCATTTCTATGTGGGATCGACAGTATAGTTGTACGGTAACATTCACAAGCTTCGCCACAACTGCATGGGTCTACGGGCCAAGTTTCAACTCTGGCTTGCAGAGTATCTAGAGCTACATCCCAACGAGCCTGCGTTGTAACTCGTATAAAAAACTCGCCAATTTCACTTCTAAACCAGATCCACGAATTACCTAATACAGTGCTGAGACACATTAAATGCATATATATTTTATGTTCTGTGCTACTGTCTTGTGCACTATCTTTGGGCATGGGTGCAAGTACGATCTCTTTGTCGATTAGGTTCAATCGACGTACGTAAAATTTCGGCTTTGAATTATTTTCAAACTTTACAGGTAATACTGGTTCGTTGTCAGTTAAATGTATACTGAATAAGGCAGCCGTCATAAACGGCGAAGCCACTGGAATGTCAACTTTATTTGGGCGATACAATGGTCCTGAGACCTTGCATTTTTTCACAGGATTCAAAACTCCAACACTGCCTTCCAATATGAATATCATGTAGGTGTCAAATATTCTTGTTTTGTTATATCCGTGAACGAGAAGGACACAACTTTCTTTGTCGACAAAGTTAGCGATAAATTTCACACTCAAGAACATTTTTTTCCCATTGTCGGCTGACGGCACCTTTTCAACAGCGAAATTGTTCCTGTTATTATTAAGTAAGACAAAGTTAAATGTCAAAGATTCTTGAGTCGACGGATATACCCCAACATTCCGCGTCGAGCTTCTCAGCAAAGGCGGATTAAATTTTATAATATCTCTCGTTTTGAACATTGGTAACACAACATATAGATGAATCGAGAGAAATAACATTTGCAAAAAATTCGGTTCTATTAAATCTGTGCTACTTAGTGGGAAATAAAGTCGCAATAGACTCATAGCTTCAATAATGAGACTGGCGTTGTTAATAATTGCAGCTTCTCTATTTTCACTCTCTAAATCCGAGAACATTACAAATTGTTTTGAAAGAAACGGACAGTAATTTAATATAGCTGATGCTAGAGCAACGCCGTCAGTTAAGTCAGTGGTGAGGTTACTTATTTCTTTTATTGGTACATTTTTTCCTCTAAGCTTGGTATGTTGTGATATTATCAGTGCATTAAACCAGTCGATTAAAATTCGAATGATGTCTCTGGGCTCATTCCTTACACATACACAATCAAAAAAGCAACTGTCCATTATAAAAACTTTATAACTTTGTAGTATAATGTCTATCCAACTTTGTTTGCTTAACCTGTTGAATAAGTTGACATCTTCCAAAAGTTCCTGTGTTAATAAAATATCTGCATTACATCTTGGCGTAACAAACTCAGAGTATATTACAAATTGATCATAACTAAGTAGGAACTTGGCCTGTAGGATCCACAAGTCGGAGCCGCGAGATCTTAATAAACTCAAAATGTCTTTATATGTATCATGAATTTCTTTCACACATTTGAACAATTCGTCAACGCCATGAGCACTAAAAGAATATTAAAAGTATATATGTAAGTAGCAGTAAGTAATACAAATATAGCAATGATTATAAAACTAAAATATACTTAGGTACCTACTATTTTTTCCTGAATGAACTGCTATTTTTGTAAGGGATTTTAATTTAGTGACAAGCTTTTATATTCTGACTACATAGGTACCTACTTAGTTTTCTTAGCTTTAGCATTCTTGGCTTTTTTAATTTGTTGTAATGTTCTGTTAATAACTTACTTCGCTTTATGTATGTGTTTCATCATTGGTCCAGCTATTCTTCGCATGAAATTCAAAAAGGTCACACTAATTCCTTTTGACTTTGTGCCCATATTGAACTGAGAAGACAAGAACGATGAAATGGCATGAAATGTATCTGGGATTTCTGGATATAAATCTCTGCGAAAACCTTGTTGAAACATCCACTTCTCCAGAAACTCTGTACAAGTTTCCATGTAATTGTAAAGCTCAGTTTGAGTACTCTCTGGATAATAAGGGTACGGGTTGTCTTCTGGGTTTACGAAAGAGTGCGTATGCAACGTTAAAATGCAGTTAGTGAAACAAAAAGTTATTTCTATTTCACAACCAGAACCGCATTCATGATTAATCGTTAGTATTAAATGACGTGAATATGTCGTATTACAAGAAACTCTTATTTCCACCGTCAACAGTGAGTAAAATTGGTCATCCTCTAAACAGACAACTTGGCAGTCGAGAAATTGTATGTATAAATTCGGTTCGTCCTTCGAGTAACAGGAGAAACTATCTATATCTGCAGTACATCCCAGTTTTATTGTTATGGACCTGGCTACGGAAACTCCGACATGACACGGTGGAAATAATACACGGTAAGTACTTGGTGTCATCACAGGATTTAGTCGTTTTCCGATAAAAGTTAAATTAGAATAGGGAACCGTCATATGTTTATCCAAATACAAAATTGCAGTACTGACGTATCTACCTTGCATCTTGGGATGAAACTTTAAAGTAAAGGCTACTTCTGCTTCGCGATCAAATTCAAATTTAATGTTATTCTCATTAATTATGGCCTCACTGTCTTCAGTATTCAGGTCCAATGTAAATACTGGTGATAGTTTCGAGATCACCACAGTTACATATAAAAAATATTTTGATATGTTTTTCATTGTAAATTCAATGTTGTTGGTTCCGTTGGGAACGTACTCAATTTCAAATTTATCTACTGAAAACTGTACCCAAGACACAGTTATCACACCCATTATACGACAGTAACTTATATCTTTGTTTAGACTTTTTGTTTTCACTTTAAAATTGCTTTCATACAGCCTGAAAAATAATTTGATGTCAACTTAATTTAAAAAACTTGTACTAGGCTTGCTAAATTTTTTTTTTACAGACAAATTAAAATAAATGTACTCGGTAGAAAAAATTTTGGTAGAAAGTAAAGTAAAATAATAAATAATTAATACTTACGACTCATATTCGCCGATGTAATGTTGGAGTTCCATAGACCAAGAATTTTCGTCTGGTGGACCTAATAATCCATTAATCTTAAACGGAATATACATGTCATATTCTCTGCGAAATACGTCTAGTACTTTTATAAAAACAATCTTTGATTGCCCACTGTCTACGAAAAAGTTTAGTGTTCTCTGCTTTTCATTTCCTGACGTCATCACGTAAACATCAAACATATTTTCATCGCCAGTATCCAGTACTTCTACCATAGATTTCACTGATCCTAAATTTTGAAACGTGACTGGTACGTACGTTACCATACCGCATGGGATTCGAGTCAAAAATATGTTTTTAGGATGAATCATTACTTTAGGTTCAACTACGTTTCCAGTTACTGTGAGAGATATATTTTCTTTGTTGTTGATTCTCACAATAACGTCCAAAGCAAATTCGAGCACGCACGAAACTTTCACAATTACTTCGAAGGTTATAACCATTTTTGGCCTAATATTTCCACTCATTGGAACAACTGTCAATCCAGGTATCAATGGTTCAACAACAAAAAATGACGCTATTTCTCTGGATGAATTTTCCAATTTTACTCTTTCTATTGTTTCAATATTTAGTGCAATATCCTTAAATAACACCGCTTGCTGCAGAAACTTTACGTTAAGCTTACGAGTGATAACGTTGAGTTCAATAGGAATTACTCTTGTTATACTTCCTTCAGAAATAAAGTTAATTTCATGTGTTTTTGTTTTGGTGAGCTTGCAAATGTAAATTATGTCACACATTCTATAAGAATGACCAGGGATTGATCCTGCCTTGGGAATAATATCGAAGGGTACATCCGAATTTAACTCTTCCCATCTATACTCGACAGGAATATTAAAATCATTATAAATTCTTACTGGCACTGAAGTTATGAAACTCTCGCTAGTAATCATACCGAATTTTATAACGGTCTCCTCTATCCTTAGTACTGGATTCCCAACTTGAAGATAGTATTGATAGTTTTTACTAAACTTGTTATCTATCAGGTAACGGAATGTACCTTGAAAATTTCCTTCTATGTAGCCTAAACATGATATTGTCAATTTAGTTTCCGTAAATGGGTTGAGCTTTATTGTAAGTGTTGACTGTTTTTCATTGGTGTAAAGAATACATGAATCTTTTAGGAACTGAATTGATATATTAAAATTTGAATTATTTTTTATGACCAAATCTTGCTCTCCGTATGTCTGACATGCGATTCTTCCAAAATCAAGTGAAAATGGGAGAAATAAGACGTCGAATAATGCATACGTGTTGATACGTTCAATAATAGGTTTACAAAAAAGTTTAGGTAGTCTTTGTGGTCGAAGTGATATGACTGAATAGCATTTTACTTGCCCTGAAGAAAACTTTTCTACTTTTGGTTTTCTCGTGTGGCTAGCTTTGCAGATCTCTAAGTGTTTTTGGGCATCTTCTCTGTGTTCTTTTTTTTTATTTAAAGATTTTTCATCAATATACGTGTATCTGCAATCAGGTTCATTCAATTTGTGCATTGATTCTACCACTACATCCGTTTTTTTCGTTTTGTAAATTACATTGATCTTACAATAAATATAATATGGTAACATGTTATTGTCGTCTTCGGAGTGTTTATCGGGTGAATCAACTGATTCATCACGCATGCTGTGTGGATTCCTTACTTTAAAAATAAGCACATTTTTCATCACCAATGAGGTAGGTTTAAAAGTTATCTTTAAGCGTTTAGATGAGTTAGGAGGTATTACAAATTTGCAAGGAGAAACATCAAATCCAGTTATTTTGATACTTTCAATGTTGGCTGAATTAAAACAAGATTCGTTTTTAACTCTCACATGCTTAGTTGTCTCACTGTTCATAATGACGTCACAGAAATTGATAACTTTAGGATAATGAGATAAGTTACAATATTCATACTGCCCACTGATATAATACCGGCCAATTTCAGAATGAAGTTCATTGTTACAGCACCGCGGTCCGTTGACTTGAATTAGACGAAGGTCGAATATAAATTTCTTGTCATATGCTCTGTGACTCTTTGTGTGGCTGATGCATTCGTTTATAGGCTTAAACGTTATTTTTATGGTCGCCTCGTTTATTTGAACTATATGGAAAGCTCTATGAGATGCAGATATTTCACGAGCTTCATCAAATTTCTGAAAATACACATTAAGTTGTTTAATGATCTAATATAGGTGTCATTATACAAATAAAAACCTCACTCTTTAAGGAAAGCACTGTACAAAGATAACTTAAAGTAATGGGACGAACGAGACGCTCTTCTGATGGCAAGAGATTACGTCTGTCCATCATCATTGCAGTGATAAACAGAAATTTGAGCAACAAAACAAAATTCAGGGCATCGCTGCTTTGGTGGTCATTACTTTGAGTTTCGACGGTTAGTCTCGGCAAGCAGTGAGTAATATGTAATCATGCCATGTGCTCATGTAATTTCGCTAGCTGCACTATCCTTCAAACCGGAACACAGTAAGATTCGATTCGATTAAACTTGTAGTATGTCGACCGACGTTGCTTACCAACAAAGAACCACCGCACATGGTCTTCAAGTAAGAATCCCTGGTGAGATTGGTCTCCACGTTCAGATATCTCTCAGTGGACAAACCAACGAATGAGACTGGAAACTCGATCACTTTGAATCGTTTAAATACATTATCCGGATTATAATGATTACATTCAGACATATTTCTTTACAAGAACTGTAGTTTGTGGTCTAATAATATTATATGAAATAAAAAAATCATAAGACATATACATATAATATCAGGAAAATAACTTAAATCAAAGACTATAATTATTGTCTTTCTTAAACACTACGATTTAAGAGTCGGCACTTTCTAACTAGACGTTTTCGCAAGTATGCACGTATACACCTAGGTACTTCAACTTCACGTATCAACTTCAAAAAGAAAATTACATGGCTCGGCCAAGTTTTTTTTTATGTTGGTACAAAGTAAGTTCATCATCCTCAAATTTCTTTGTTCGACTGCCTTACAAAAACGAGTTATTAATTGTTTCTGTTTTTTTTTTAAAATTTCATTTGACATTTATATTTTATACGATGTCACAAAGTCACAAGCCAAAAAGTGCGAAACGAGTTTCTGACAATACGTTTTTGTTTAGTCTTGCTTTTATAAATACCTACATATGTCTAAAAGAAAATTGCATGGCATAGTTACTAGATATTAATAGTTAGTACATTTAATTAACGGATTTATATTCTGTTTTTTTTTTAATTAGATTTTTAAGGCTCAAATGCTGGATCTAACACGCAAATAAAGGACTAAATAAACTGAACATTTCTGTGAATTTTAATTCACAGTAATTTTCCTTTTAAATTACAGAAAAATTCCTTTTAATTTTCCTTTTAATAATAGGTACCTTTTGTAGGTAGGTACGTGTTATATTTTCTAAATTCCATCTTAGTACTGTATGACTAAAAACGAAATGCTCCGCGAACGGGATAACGTGCTAGAGTAATATTGTAGATGGATGTAAGTACCCGGGGTGTGTCGTACGACTCGGGCAAATTAGTTCGGGGCGGGGGAGCCCCGCGCGGCCCCGGGGTTTATCAGATTCAGGGGGTAAAAAATGACTTCTCAATGGGAGGCAGGGGGCGGCGCGCGCCGGCGGAGCGAGGGGCGGACGTGGGCGGCGCCGCCACGTGGCCGACGGCGCTGAAGGCACAACAGTCGGGAAACATGCACAGGTGTTCGACAGTGTGGACACGCGCGCGGGATGCTAGAGTGCGTCGACTGTGACTCCTAGAGTATGGAAACGGGGTTCGGAGTGGCGGAGTGCGAGCCGCGCCGAGAGCCCGGAGACGCCGCCGCCGCCGCGCTCGACATGCACCCGCTAGACCCTCCGCCTCCTGACGTATTACTCGCGCTCTTAGCAAGGAACAAGGCTTTGGAAGGTGAGTAATCATACTTACTGAAAGGAAGATAAGCAACATATATATGATATATCTATATGTGTGTGATCGTCTAGGTAAGCACCACCGTAATAATCAGAATAATGCATTGGACATAAATAACTATGAATATTACAAGCACTTTGATAAAATAGTATTTTAAAGTTAAATTTCAGTAAGTTAAACACACCAAATGTTACTATCACTATGGTATCAGGTACTTTGCTATATACTAAGCAGTAGTGTGTAAACGTTACTGTGTTCCGGTTTGAAGGATTACTGCGACTAACGAAATCATAATACTATTGAGATTAATCATCGAAAGTCTCCAAGTAATGAGCCATACACCACCCATTGGACTTTATTTTGTTACTTAAAGTTCTGGGTATCGCTGCAATGGTGATATACATCGTCTCTTACTTTTAGATACAAACAGGGTGTTTCGGAGAAGTGTAGTAATACTGAAAAGTGCTGATTTCTTGAAATTGAATGTGGTCAGGAGCCTCGCTTGAGAGCCAGTTCCATTCCAGGCTTGGTGTGCTTTACCTTCTTCGACCACACTGTCACACATCAGGTGAGCTGTAGTCAAACACATAGCCTGTCAACCATAATCTCTGTCTCTTACAGGCAACCAAGAATACAAAACACGATACATCTTAAGAGCAGACGGGAAATATTGTGACACAATAAAGTTACAAAATTAAACTAATAAAAATAATACATACCTATAGTACCTACCTACCTAAATAATGTATTCCGTTGTTCGTTGTATCACATTATTTTTTTAAATTTTATGATCGTAATCTTTCGTACTTGAATTTTCAGTTAGCAGTAATCTTCATGAAATACATTTAAGCGTTTATTTTAATTTTAAACAGTGAAATAATTATTTTGTGTAATTACGATAGATAAGGTGCAGGAACAATAATTTGGCAGATACTTATAATATTTGAGAATAGTACCTACTTAAAATATTTGAGAGGATTTTTGTATTTATTTTAAACCAGGAACTTACGTATCATGTTTGTAGTGCGTGCGCCGAATGTAGCCGAAATTAATTAAGCGTAGAGCAGATTCATCAATTTTAATTTCTAATAGCCTATTTCCTATTCACTTGTGGTAAAACTTCCAAATAACCTAAGTGTAGGTATCTTGTAAGTAAGCTGCTATTATAAAGATCGATGTTACTACATTAAAATGTTTCATCATCATTATCAGCCCGTAATCGCCCACTGCTGAGCACAGGCCTCTCTTCTTGTACGCCACGCATCCCGGTCCTGTGCTATCCTTATCCAGGTTCGACCCGCAACCCTTACGATATCGTCGACCCAATGAGCTGGTGGGCGCCTGACGCTTCATTTCCCAGTTCGATCACCAATACGTCAACATTTTAGTTCACCTGTCATCACTCTGCCTCGAAAAAATGTTTCATAAGTAAGTTTTTTTTAAATTGGCTTCGCTATGCGAGGAACTAGAATATACATTTACGAGATTTACGTAAATGGTATAATTTCTATAAAAATGTATGGAATTTGGAACTGCGCCACTGGCGGAAGTAAATGGGAACAATCCTTTTTCATACATTTGATAAAGTATTGGACTACGTCATCATCATCATCATCATAATTTCAGCCATAGGACGTCCACTGCTGGACAAAGGCCTCCATTGACTCCCATGAAGACCGGTTGGAAGCGGCTTGCATCCAGCACGTTCTTTACTAGGTCGTCTGTCCAACTTGTGGGTGGACGTCCTACGCTGCGCTTGCCGGTCCGTAGACTCCACTCCAGAACTTTGCAGCCTCATCGGCCATCAGTTCTGCGAGCTATGTGCCCTGCCTACTGCCACTTCAACTACTTTGACTACGTAGTTTTGGTAAAATACTTACGTAAATGTTACTATTATTAAAATAGTTATTGTATTTTAAAAATAGTAACATTAGCAACCAAGTTGAGATAATATTTAGATGATTTTATCGTATTTTTGAAATAACATAAGCATTATAAAAATTGAGTCGTTTTTTCAACAATAAATCCGTTCTAAGTTTTGCATAGTATGGGGCTAGATGGTTTAAAAAAAATTAGAGCAAAGTATGTAAAATTTTTCGAGCATTAAACATACTTCCACAGTTTATTCATTGATATTCACTTGGATTTTTCAATAGTAAAAACGAGACTGCTATTGTCACTATGTTCATATCGTACGCTACAATTATCGTCAGAAGCGGCACGTGTCATGGTTTTGTAAAGGATGCCGAGGCACGCGACCATAGCTGCGCACACGCCGCGGCTTTCACTAGAACCTTTCGATGGGGATTTGTGTATTGTTACTTTAGTAAAGCTACCTACTCCACGCCCGCTATACGGCTTCCTATAATCAAGTTAAGTGCCGTGCAACCACTCATGGCCGGACGATGAGCTTTTTTGATTTTAACACCAGACAAGAGACACGTAAGTTCGATTGCATCGCACTTACCAAATTGGTTTGGAGTGTACCTGGCCTAGTAAATTGTTGACCTAATATCTACCCCACGTGTGTTATAGCTAGGTTAATGATGACAATACTGACAATGTATTTGTAAAATATATAATTAATAGTAGGTATAAAACAAATAAGCTGTCCGCATCTGTCTGTTTTTCCGCTTAGGTAGGTACATCATAATTATAAAGCACGCAACAGTTTTTTTTTTACTGTTGATGTTTGATCACTACTCACATGGTGTTAAGTGGTGGAGTGGTCGAAGATGGTAAAAACACCTAGCTTGGAATGTAACTAGCTCTTAAGTGAGGTTGTCGGAAATCATCATTAGGTTTTTGGCGGTAGATTTTCAACTTGTAGCTAGCCAACAAGTACTAGAAAGTACCCTACGACTATGCAATGGTTTTCTCACGATGTTCCACGTCACCTCATTAATTGGGGATTAATATTGGGATTTTGATAAGGTTTTCAAATCGACAACATAAATTGCACCCATGTGAAGCAGGGACGGGTCATTAATTAATAAGATCTCTTTGCGGGCATAAATGCGATGGCATAAAGAAAGAAAACAAAAGTTGTTTGTTTGATGGCGCCAAAATAAAATAAAAAATATGTAGCTTCTGGAAATCACTTTTAATTTTTCAGGGTTATAACGACACGGTGTTGCACATTTTAATTTACATATAATTAACAGATTTTGAAGGTGACAACGCTC
Source organism: Biston betularia (assembly GCA_905404145.2). NCBI lineage: Eukaryota > Metazoa > Arthropoda > Insecta > Lepidoptera > Geometridae > Biston > Biston betularia. The sequence continues at coordinate 6,904,315 of FR989863.1, forward strand.
TACTCATACCTACCAACAATGCAGAATGAAAAATAGTGAGAGAACTGAAATAAGATTAGAAAATTAAAAAAAAAAAATTGAATAAATAAGGAATTGTGATGAGGGATTTCACTATAATTGTGTTATCCTTAAAAATTACATAGGAGAGTTTTGTCCTTTTTTGTTTTACTTAAACGGTATTACTCAAGTTTAATTACTTTGGTCGGATAGGTACCTACTCCTATTACTCGTATAGTTGCAGCCACATCTTGTGACAATCAAAACAGAGCACTTCTTTGTTTCATCTAATGTTTAAGAATGATCTTTGTTATGTAGACTGTTTTTTTTAAATAATATCTGTCTGTAACCGGGAACTTCTTATGCACCAATTAGTGAAAGTACCTAAACGAGACAAAAATTGTATTTTTTGTTTCATACGACGCGTGTTTCTCTTGTTAGCACATCACGACGTTTTTATCGGGTCCTATTCGTATCAAGGTTGCCTGGAAGAGATCGTTTGTAAGTTACGAGTAATACTTATAGGTATTACCTAATAAATACTGTTTTTTCTCTGATAGTGTCCATATATCCACCAAATTTTTTTAAATACACGTTCATTCACAATATTAAACCGCAATTACTATAATCATAGAAAACCATTGAAGAAACGAAACCACGTTTAATGCCGTTCCTATAGCTATTATTATATTTAAGCCCCATTATACGGAAGCCTATGATTATTTAGGGAGATTGGTCGTCGGTCGCCGGCGGCAAGCTACGTACCCGTCTGCCGGTTACCAGTTATTATATCGTAAACTATATCGAATACAATATTATTTTACTATTGTTGATATTTATTCGATAAACAAACGAGATAAAGCGTGAGATTTTAGGGAGCAGGCAGTTTCGAATCATTGGATCATTGAAGAAATTATTTAAATTTTAATTATTATTTTATTGCCAAGCGACTAAAAGAATGGACGCTCTCTTGTAGCAGTCTCGGTGAGCAATTTTTCTATTTCAGCAAAGAAATATATGTGTACTTAAATATGAATTTAAAAACAAGGAAGTGAGGTAAAAACGACCAACCAATATAATTATAGACTAGACAACACTTTATTTGTGACATAAAACTACTTTTTTTTTTCTTTTTTTCATATGTGTGATTGTCTTAGGTGACTTTGTCATACGTCACGTTTTTAAATATATGTATTTATAGGTGTTTAATTGAAAGTTATAAGACAATCAAAGTCATGTAATTAAAATTAGGGAAATGAATATTTCAAATTAACACTAAGAAAGAAAACAAATCTGTACCAACCAACTTAAAGTTTTTTAATTTGAGGTCGTTTTAACTTAGTACTATCGTTCCGTATAACCTAGTTTACGATCAGTTTTTATTGTTACATAATTCGACGTTTAATCCTTTTATAACAAAAAGCCCTCAATATAGGTGTAACGTGTAACCGGAAGTGTTCGATTCGACGCGCACGCGTCGCCACGTGTCAACTTCCGGTTTTAATGCGATAAAATAATAGGAGACATCTCCTCACTCTTCCCCTGTTTAGACAAAACGATACTATAATATTTGCCCAGTCATTTTCTCATGACGACTTAGTAAAAAAATTATAAACGTGACGCCTATGAGAACGGTACAAACTGCAGGCAATGCAAACATTGCACTAAGTTAACTAATGTTTTTTATGTAATAATAATAAGAAGAACGAGACGCTCTCCTGATGGTAAAAATAACGCCTCTTCATGACCACTGCAGCGACACACAGAACTTAAAGTAGTAAAACAAATTCCAGGCCATTGCTGCTTTGGTGCTCATTACTTTGAGACTTTCGGTGGTTAGTCTCAACAGCCCTGTAATTACGCTAACTGCAGCACCATTCAAACCGGAACTGTTTGTTTATACAGAAACGTTTATATACACTACTGCTTCGCAGCAGAATAATTATGATACTGTGGTGGTGTACCTACATATGTAGACGACCTCCTGCTAAAGAGATCAACTACCAAGGAAGTCAAAATGCTCTGTAATTTTTTTTTTTGTAAATTATAAAAAATAACACTGTATGCACATGAATATGTAATTACATCAAGGTACAACACTGGTACTTGTACGCTTTTAAGGGGCATGGTGGAAATGATTATGAAAAGATTTGATTTTTCCTTGTGTAGTGTTAAAATATCTATGTGTATTTTTTTGTATCTAAGACGAGAACATCCAGTAAAATCGTGAATGTTGACTAGATAATTGATTGATTCAAGCGTTACTTTGCGGAAGTTCATGTTCGACTATACATGGTTCGACAAAAAGAAGGCTGAATGCGAAACCGCTGCTGGAGCACGGAACTAACAAGTTTGCGACTAAGTCAGAAGTGTCAATTTTCTCAGTTATGATTTTATGCAAAATGCTATATCAGCTATATTCCGTTTATTCGCAAAAGAATACATATTGAAATGTGCAAGTCTGGAGTTATAAGAACTAATAAAGCATTTTAGCGGAATTATTTATCTTACAATTTTTCGATGGTTCCTACCTAAACTGAAATCAGAAAAAAATATCTGTTCAGCTTATTAATAACAAAATAATACCTTTTAACTTACCACCCGTACCTACATCAATTAAAATGTTTTTAATCATTCTTATAAGTAATGACAAAAACATTTAAAAATAACATTTTTAAATGGTCACGAAGTAAAGCTTGCATTAACTAATAATTAATATCCTAACTAGGTACATGTTTCTTTGCATGTTCTTTTTTTATTTGTGTAACTAGATACCTACTCGTAATAACAGACAATAATACCGTCATTCAGATTTATTAAATACATTATGAATAATTTCCCAAAAAAAAAATGTTTTATTCGAAAACATTTAACTTGCAATTTTTTGATGGTTCCTACCTAAACTGAAATGGAAGGTAAATATCTGTTCAGCTTATTAATAACAAGATAATATCTATTAACATAAGTCTCGTACCTACATCAATTAAAATGCTTTTAATCATTTTTATAGTGTTAAAATTCTACGAATAAAAATTCTGTTTAGAATAATTATTTATTTGATTACCTAAATTGCACGTTCTCTTGTACCTGCTAGTAGAAGTATTTCTGTGGTAAAATTGAGTAAATAAGTGAGATTTTGTTATTGTTGACAGGCTAGGTGTTTGATCACAACTCAGCTGATGTTAAGTGACGGTCTGGTCACACCCAGTCTGGAATGGAACTGAATATCAAGTGAGGCTGCGGGAACACACCGTTAGGTGGTTGGCTGCAAATTTGCAACCACGATAAGGTTTTCTCACGATGTTGTCTTTCACCGGCAACTCAAGCTCATTGTTAGGATTTGAACCCAGGCCCCTTGGCATGTGAATGGACTACGCTAACCACTGTGCTATCATCGCTACATATCTATGTATATTCAAAAATATATGGTATATCGTGTGTTTGTTCAAGAGGAAACTTTGAAACAATGAATTACCTAGAAGAGAAGAATGAAACTTCAAAACATCTTTTTTTTCTCTATCTTTTTCACTACACAAATTAACATTTTTGTAAGAGTACTGAAGACGGTGCACACTGCTCGGTCTATGCAGTTGAATTGAACAATGTAGATGTTCAGACCACGTATGTTATAGGCATATCAGTCAGGTATAAGATGTAGGTACAAGATACGAGTATGTCAAAAGCAAAACATTTTAGGACGTAACCAAAATACTGGCTAATTATCTGACAATTAAAAGTTTTATCTTTTAAATGAAACAATCGGTAGTTTATTTTATGGTCGAGGCGATTCACCATCCGCTCTGCAGGGGTCAACATCTGCCGAAGTCGGCCCCTCGCACGGTCCTACCCTCACGTGCCCTGACTTGTAACCTTGTTACATACGCTACTGTTGTTGTACCTGTGATATGAAATATTTGAAACGAAAAGCTTTGTTTCAGATCTTTGTAATTTTGTGTGTACAATTACTAACAAGTAATTTAGTGCTAACGAGTTTCTTAGCATGTTTCTCGATTTGTTCAGATTCGAGCATAAAAAGTAATGATTACTTAGATATTACTATACCTAACCCATGTTCTACGTACATCAGTTTTCAATCATCAGATCAGAATTTAATGACAATCTAACTATGATTAGTCGTAAGCCATTCAGTTTTTATTCAATAGAATTTTATTATCTTCTAAAGAAACAACGTGATTTATTCTAAAAGTAGATATACCTACCGGAGCTACATTTGTTTCTTAGTTATTATTTTTTCAGTTTTATTTAGCTTGCCTTGTTTATTGTTCGGTTGAAATTTTATCTTTTTATTTTATCAACTAATATTATAAATGGAAGTGGAAGTTGCATGCATGTTTGCTACATCTTCACGGTTTAACTGATTTAGCTGAAATTTGGAATGCAGATAGCTATAGCATGCACCCTGAATTAATATTTATGTATAAGCTACTTTTTTTTTTGGAAGACATTAATAATAAATTTATTAATATTACGCAATCGTTTTAATACAATTAATTAATTTCTAATAAATATATTATACGAATCAATATCGATGTGCAACTATCATAATAATTTTTTGCTCCGGTAATCTGTGTTCCGCTTTGAAGGGTAGCTAGCTAAATTACAGGACTGTTGAGACTAACCATCGAAAGTATCAAAGTACTGAGCGCCAAAGCAAGCGATGCCTTGGACTTTGTTTCGCTACTCGAAGTTCTGAGTATCACTGGAATAGTCATGGAAAATCTTTTACCATTAGAAGAGCGTCTTGTTCATCTCATTTCTTTTATCTAAAAAAACCTGGTTATTGTTTACTAGCCGCACCCACTTCCAAAAAGTATGTGTAAGTAGGTACTTTTCAATTCATGACGAATATAATTTTCTCGCAATATTTTTTTCTCTCATGATTTTTGTCTAGGGTTTCTTTGATTACTCGAACATAAAGGGCTTCCAGTGTAAGCCCGAGTGATCAGTTTTATCCCTTTGTTAAGGTTTTAATCAATCAGAGAAACGGTTCGCCGGCTGTTTTGTGGGGTAACTGTTTGTTTCTCTATACAGACCTACCTAAATTAATGCAGAGGAATATAGGTAGGTATATATAAGTACCTATTTGATGGTTTTCGTCTTATGTAGGTGCGTCGACGTATCTATATACCTATTCTAAGCCTAGGACCTAAGATTTTTCCAACCCAGAGTAGTAATATAAAATAGTAATACTTCCTAAACTTTTAACAAATTTATTAAAACAACCTATATATGGAAGTAAGAACTGCTATTATTTATGCTACGTACCGCTAGACCCTGGAATCTGCTGCCCGAGTGGGTGTTCCCCAATGAATATAGTCTGGGTTCCTTCAAGTCGCGTGTGAATCGGTTTCTTCTAGGCAAGCGTGCTCCACCGTAGACCGCATCTTCGTTTAACATCAGGCGAGATGGCGGTCAAACGCAAGCCTATCTATTAACGAATTTTGGTAAATTATGCATCGGATAAAGGAAAAAACATGAATAACTTTTTATTTATGTGCGTCATTGAGATCTTATCGGTACTTATAATAAATCAAACACAAAAAATCATGTCATTGTTTTTAGTTGTTAAGAATTTTTTAAGGAAGTTTCTGTATGTAACTTTTAATTTTATAATAGGTACCTATAATGAAATTTAAAATTTCATTGGGACTGAATCTAAAGTTTTAAATCGTTTACGAAAACGTTTACATTTAAAACCAGTTATTAAGTCGGTATTAGCGAAGTCGATTGTGTCATCGACGAATTTCATCTTAACAATTACCCTACTAAATTCATATCAAAACACGGGTGCAGCTTATAAGGTATATAATAGGGGAGCTGGTAGATACTTGCGTGGGTAATTACAGTCAGCTTTTTAACTCCCGTTTATTTCGTATCGCAATTGAATGTGGTAAAAGTTTGGCCCGTAATCAAAGTTTCAGGGTGTTCTGATTACCGTGTTTTGCGAATTCGACGTAAGTTGGCATTGTTTACTGGCAATGTGTGGGCTTTAATCAAAGTTTGTTAATATTGACAGCCCTGTTGATTCATTGGTAGTATGTCTGCTCCAAGATCTGAAGGTTCGATTCCCACCCAGTAAAAACATTTTGTGGTATAAACAAATGTACGTTCTGTGTCTGTATTTATTACAAGTAGGTACATATGTATTTACAAAAAAAAACGTATTTAATTAATCGATCAGTTATCAGACTTATAGTAAAAACTTGGCTTAGTTTGAGTGTGTAATATCCTACGATGTAAAAAATAAAATAGAATCATTTATTTCGGTCCATAATTATTTACAATCAATCATTAAAAAATTAAATAGTTAAAATTATTGTCAAAAACAGCAAAATTAAAACAAAAGGTTAAAGGTAAAAATTAAAATAAAAATTCAAAAAAAAAGTCAACAAATACCCCGCCCCTGACTGAACCTGATGCAAAGGAACCCATGAGGCTGGCAGCATTACCGCGCTGTATAGCAATAGCCAGCCTTTGCACCACGTACGAGCCGGAGCGAGGGTCACCAGACTGGTCTCTTATGCGTTGCCCCAAATCACGCACCAACAGCCGAGCAACCACACCCCAGCTGCTGAGTGTCTCCACCGCAATAGGCACAAAGTAATATTGGGGCCCCAAAGCTGCGTATTTAAGCCGCTTTCGGCAGGACGCGTCCTCCGCAGCTGTAGCTGGAGAAAGGATGGAACGACTCAGGTGGCTGGTGGCTACAGTGTTAACGCAAGTAGCATCCCCCACCAGACACCTGCCGGTTTTCCACGGTACCAGAGTCATTCCATCCGGTCTCTTACCGTCACACCTGCTGAGACCCGGTGGTTCCAGCAAAAATAAAATTAAATAAATAATATTATCAAAAAGTTATCTGCAAAGAATCGACTTTATTTTATTTATGAGTTCATCTATTGTTTCGAAGCTAAATATAGTTGGTAGGTAACCACTATTTTAGCTTCGAAGTTTTCCGCTTGGATGTTTCCCCATCTACCTACGTATCTTGTAGAAAAAATTAATTACACATACTTATTGCTTCATTATATATCATTGATTTTTTGTTTGCGGCAAACCGCATAAAATACTCTTTGAGTCACTTATTCCTAGACTAACCATTTAAGTAACATCCTATTGAAGCAAAGCGAGCTTTTCATTAAGAGTACCTTCCGGAGCCATAGAGTCCTAAAATAGCCCCGCCTTGCCGCTGTAAAGCAATTAATAAAGCGAGGGCAATCCACCTGAATGGGTCCGTAAATACGGAAATTAAGGAGACTTTCCCGACCTCTGAGCCAAAATGGTGCTCATTACAGTACCGTATTAAAAGCTCCTAGGCTCTAGCGCTCACTTGCAAGGTACGTTGTGCGTACACTGTACACTAGAGAGCAGTGGTTGGTTTACGTCTTTTGAAGAAAAGGTCTGCTGAACTTAACTGCAGAGCGCGATCAGCATAAAGACATGAAATATTTTTAGGTGCCTTTATTTATAACAAAACTAATAAATTTATTAATAATTTCGATTCAATGAATCTGTCTGATGCCAAGATTTTAATTATTACATGGTTGTCTTTACCTAACCTAGTCCATGGCACGGCCAGCTTTTCTTTGTTTCGCAAGTAATATTGATCTTTGTTCTTTGGATTTCAAACAAAGAAACCAAAAAAAAAACTACCAAAAAAACCAAAACTACCAAAACCAAAACCAAAAGTATATGAAATACCTAGTAAATAACCGAATATGTTTTAAGTATAATAGTTATTATCTTTTTCGTGGCTTAAAGTTCAACATCATATCATAGAAAAAATCATCTGCTAAAAAAAAGAACAATTTGTACGATACTGTACTAAATTTTAACTAATATAACACGAGCAAGGGAAAGTGATATAAAATGTCGCGAAGTATGTCTGTTACATCCAAAAGTCCGTCGAAGCTATTATAAAGTTAAAATTACTTTACTAGGTCATGACCAGACTTGACTTTGACTTATTATGTGTAATTTTGAAAGCATTTAGCCTCATTTAACTTGAATTTCATTAATATACTTGTAGTTATTGAAAATTGACACTGGCAAATGTGCTGAGTGCGAAGCCAAGAACAAAGAAAACAAAACATATAAAATTGTGCACGTACTCGTATAACCCAAACCTGTTTTGTAAGGATTTGAATCACTGTTTGATAGTTCCACTGTCCCCAGCGTTTTAAATATGGATTTTTACGAGCAGGAGGGCGAAGACTTGTGCATGTTTGATGCGCCAATCTCGGCATCGACCACCTGTGCCCAGCGGCGGAGCTCCCTACTGCCTTCTAACATAATGCCAACTTCTTCCTTCTAAGATTCTTCTAGATCCTACTAAATCGAATGCTTAGAATTGCCTAGAATTTGAAAAATAACTGCCCAAACTGAAATCTCTTGACATGGTTTGCTTTTTTTTATGGTTGATTGGCTAGGTGTTTGACCACAGCTCACCTGATGTTAATGAAGGTGTGGCCTGGAACGGAACTGGCTCTCAAGTGTGGCTGCCTGAACATATTGTTATAAGCTTGGCGGCGTATTTATATTTACTACTACTTTGTACGTACTTTCTAGTACTCGGCTGCTGAGTCGCTACGAAGCATCTAACGGTGTTCCGGCGGCGTTACTTGAGAGCCAGTTCCATTCCAGGCTAAGTGTGCTATACCATCTTCGACCACACCGTCACTTAACATCAGGTGAGCTGTGGTCAATCACATAACCTGTCAACCATAAAAAAAAGTCATTAGAGGTCAATTGAAAGTCAAGTTTATTTTATTAAAATAAACCCCATCTCATAGTTTAAAGAGTTTTAAACGTATAAATAATGTACAGGAATGTAATATTTCGAAATGGTTTTGGAATCAGTAAAGTGCTTTTTTCTTTATATGCCGAATTTTCACACTTAGAACAGACCGAACTCCTTGTCAAGGCATAAAATCTAGGTTGTAAGATGAACGAAAAAAATTGACCGCACGCTCACTAAGCAGCCTTCCGAAATGTACTTATAGTGAAGATGCCGATATTTTGAACAAGAAATATAATTTAGTATATTCTAAATAGCTCTTTCTTATATTTTTTTTCGCTGTTTTTATAACGTTTAAGTTTTCAAACATTGAGTTTGTTTTAGATGTATGCATGTGTAATTTTGTTATTGTACAACTAAAATATCATTCTAAAACCGAAATAAATTTTCTGTTAAAAATAAAATTTTCACTTGTATTAAAAATAAAATAAGTAATTTGAGTTTTCATAACACAAAATGAAAATTATACTCGACTGTCATCGTGTAGGCTTATGTGTATTGCAGTGGGGCGGGTGTAATGTAGGGGAGGGAAGGAGAAGCCAGGGGGTGTGCTGTAATCAAGAAGAGTACCCGTCCCCAGGCGCGCTCCCGCCGCACCCTACTACCTCACCCCCGCACCACCTCGAGGGCAATGCCTCAAACCTCTATTGACTTACCTCCGCCAGAGATATTTTCATTTCAAGTCTTTGTTGATATGAAAAGTCAATATCTACCTTCCAGACGACGTAATAAGAAACTCTGCAGTTTTTCCCCTATTTTATTGTAACGCTTTTATTCAGAGTTTTGTGCAAAAATATGTTAACAACATGGTCCTTGTTTTGTCTATGTTAGAAAAGTGACATCTTCGCAATACTAATGTATGAACTTATCAATATGCTATGTGTACCTATACAAACTGAACTTAAATATTGTTATGATATATTCAAAACGTAATACCCAAACGCAATAAGCAATCAATTAAAATGCAATACGCATGTAAGCATTTATTATAATTATTAAATTATTTATTGCACATAAACAAGCATGAGTAAAAAAAACACGAATGCCCAAATGTATTTCTTCTTTTTTTTAATTTAAAGCGATTTTCACTCGGTATAATGTAAGGATTACAACGATGCCCATTCATCCAAATGTATTCAAACATTTCAAAGTTACGGTGGAATAAAGAAAATCTCATACATGCATGAACCCTGAAAACATTACACTCCTGTTTTGGGCAGTCGTGTAAAAACTACGACAGGAGGACTAAGCTAAAGCATTTTAAGCATATTCAAATAAAACTGGCGCCCAACAGGAACTCGTTAATGGATTAAAACTTGAAATAGCTTGAAATAATCGTCGGCAAACACAAAATGCTTTGTAATACCCAACATTTGTGCCAACAATCGAACTGTAATGCACGGCTTTTGTGAACAACAAAAGTTAACCTGTCTGCTCGTCCGGTAGATAGAATGGAATTATTTTAGGGCTGCGCGACTTTCGAGGGAAGCAATGACAAGCCGGAGTCCCCACAATGCACTCTACTAAACCAACACACATTTAAATTCATTCTCAAAATTTTAACCAAAAATAACCCTTCTCTACCATGAAATAGGAGCTCGTGATATCATATCACGTTTGTAGAAAGTATGCAATATGTTGGTATTTGCACAGAAGTCGCCATCTGTATGGGCGCATGGTGTGCTGATTGCACCATGCGATCATTATTATACTGACTGACTTACTGATTTATTTCAATCAATGGATAATTTTTTCTTCAAAATTCTTACTGATCAACGAATTCTATGTACTTCTAGGAAGAACAAAAAAGTGTGTACAAAACTGCCAAACAATTTGGGTGATTGTTGTGATGACTTTATTTTACTGTGGAGTAGTGAACAAGGTGTATACACTGCTCTGCAGCTAAGTTGAACGAAGTGATTGGTCAAAGTAAGTAATCTAGTACGTAGTACATATAGGTATGTACATATATTACTGCTGCTAATATTAATATTTTGTTGGGCATAATTATTAAGCCGTTATCTTGAAAAAAAATAATGTTTCTACAAAAAAAAAATAGATAGGTGTGGCGTTTTTAAATGAAATTAAACATGTTTTGTCGTTCTTCTTCTTTATTTATGCCGTGTCAATTTGTGCATTTGCTACTATCAAGTGTTTAAACATTTTCAAGAATTTTATAAAATTGAGTCACAGTTAAAGCAAGCCAAAATAAGTCAAGGTCAAGTCCGGTTATGCCTTAGTAAAGTAGTGGAGACTTTTCTACAAACCACGGAGTTTTTCAAGCAACACGAATAGTCCTTATCTTAATACTTTTCCACACTTGCGCACGTAATTCAGCACTCTATAAACAAAACACCACTATTTTTATAAACACTCGATAAAAATAAGTTTTGGAAAATAAAATCTATAAGTAATGCGGTGACCTTTCCGTGTTCCCATTTTTTTTATAAAAGACATCTTCACTACTGTCATTAGAAGAATCAAGTGCATTTCACTGGACATGTGCAAATAAACATGCGCGATATTTCTCTAAAGCTAAGCTCCTTCAATAAAGTCGCAAATCGAGCGATTAAACGGTCTAATAGCTAATACCATTAAGTGATAAATGCAACGGGTCTCGTATGAATAATTCCGCTATATGGATACAATGTACGGCTTTCGCTAAACGGCTCCATATTTTCAAAATCCCCATAGAGCAATAATATTCAATGAGTCGCGTGAGATGGATGTATTATTTAGCCATGCAAGAGAAAGGGATGGACGAATGTGAGGGACACGGGATGGCAAATCCTGGAGATTAGCGCGACAGAGTGACATGTGGCTCGCGGCACTTAGCACTCCCTGCGAGAGTACCCTCTCGCCATTCGCATCTAGGTGTCTACTAAATCCATTCCCATAAATATTTATGGCGGTCATTTAAATACTAACATATTCACTTGAAATTTGCAAATAGCCATAAAAATTCACCGAGCAGAGCAAGGGAATACCGTCATATTTATTTTTTAAATTTTTTTTTATTAAAAATATCGACGATCTAAATAAAATAAATCAAATATAAAAAAAAAATTAAATATCGTCTAAAGATTAAATATTAATAACAGCTCTCTTGGCTTTTTGGTAAATCTGCTTTAATAGCTGTAAGTTTGATTCCCATCCAGGGCAAACATTTTGAGGTGTAAAACATGTGTATGTAGCTGTCTATTAGTAGATGATATCAATATCATGTTGCTCTGCAGTAAAATCATATTTGAATGTGACATGAGCATAATCATTTTGATCTTATATAGGTACTCAAAATAGCACCGATCAAATGCGGGTAATTTGCAAATGGATCTATAAAGAGTATTCAATCCCAATGTAACATTTGCCATTGATATTCACAAAAGAGGCTTACATAACAATGGTGCTTTGAAGTCTAGTGTCCACTTGTAGTCGATCCGATCTATTAGAATACATATTGCTGTGACAGTGGACGTATCTAAGGTCGATGATCAGGGCCACAGAGTTTCATGGGCACATGGGCCCATTCGGTGGCACCGGAGCGGAACGAGCATAGGTGTGGAAGCACTATCGCCGATGACGCCATATGTTGTGCACATTATCGGTCCGCACTCGCGCACCCCTTGAAGATTGATGACGATTTTCTTTCTGCATTCGAGCGTATTAGCCCATGTAAATGTTATGCGATCACTTAGGCAAATAGATTGTGAAATTCGTTTATTTTCAACAGAATGGTGTGCTCGTATGTTTGTAGTGATAGGGCTTTTTGCAGTTTGCCTGCCCTCCCACTGGCCATGAACGAAATTGTCCTTGCGCGGAAACGTGACATAGCTAGATGGATAGTCTGTCTTGTTTTCGAGATTGGAAATACTTTTGTCACGGTTTACGTGCTAAGTGGACTGAAGATAAACCATATCCCTGTTAGTTATTCAACAAGCTAAGCAGTAGTGTAAAAACTTTATGAGGAGCAATATTTCCAGTAAGTCCAATAAGTAAGAGAAATGTTTTTGAACAAAAAAAAAAAGAAATTACCGACTCCATGCCTCATAACCCAAACACGGCTTGGTTTTATCCCATCAGCCATCAGTTCTGCATGCTATTTGGCCTGCCCACTGCCACTTCCACTTGCTAATTCGCTGGGCTATCTATATGGGTAACTTTAGTTCGTCGACGGATCTCCTCATTTCTGAAATGAATTTTGCTTGCAGTCAACCCTTGTTATGCCTTAGCTTCCGAAAGACTTACAGCTTGACATATCATTTCTAGTACTGAACTAAACTACTCTGGTTCAGCAGGGTCATATGGATAAAACTATAGTAGGAAACAAAAGAAGAAGTTACATCTATTGATTTACAGATTAATTATATTATTATTTATATAGGTTATATTTTAATTAATAATAATGACTTGTTTTCTTTGTTTTTTTTCATATTCAATTGTTTTGCACTGCGAACGCGCGCGAATTTCAAGCAGGCATGTCTACCAAGAGACCGGTCTTGCAGAATTTGGGGTTCACTGCTATACCATAATCCATACTATTATAAACAGGAAAGATTTAATTGTTTGTTTGTTTGTATTGAATAGGCTCCGAAACTACTGTACCGATTTCAAAAATTCTTTCACTGTTGGGAAGCTACGCTATCCCCGGGTGCCATAGGCTACTATCCCTGTATTCCCACGGGAACGGGAACTACGCGGGTGAAACCGCGGGGCAACCGCTAGTACCTATAGTACATTTTTAGTTGTTTTTTTAAGTAACAATACGAAAGTAGTAAAATTAATTAAATAAATTTACACTCTCTTCAGTTATGGGACAATGTCTGTCAGTAGAATTTCTCAATCATGTTACACCATTTTAACTAAAACCAATTCTGTCTGGAATAATTAGAACAAACGACGTTGGCATACAATTTCTCAGTTTCTCACATATATGTTTTTACGTAAAGATGTGGTTAATTATATACTACCTGCGCCTTAAGCTGGTTCCACAAAAGCTCGTTAAATAATTCTCACTGGTTCCAGTGCGAATGTGAACATCGTTGGCGGGTCGTTGAACCCCTATTTTGTTTTCACTTCGTTAAATTAACTTGCATTGGCGAAGTAGGATAAAGCTTGAAATGTTACATACTTTTATCGAACTGAAATTATTTATAATACATAAAGTAATTAAGTATTCTTTACTTGTTTTTTCATCACCGTCAGCTGTCCTACGTAGGTATATCGTCACTTCATGAAGTCTCAGAACGTCCTACGCTATGTTAGCTGATTCACAGTCTCCACTACAGTTACACAAATATTTTGCGTCATTTTACCTGAATACTTTTTTTTATATTTGACAAGCTAGTTGCTTGACACAGTTACGTTCCCGGTTGACAATGTCACAGTTGAGGTTGCCGGAATACTCCGATAAGTGCTTGACGGCAGATTCTCAACTTGAGGGTGGTAGCTAGCCAGCCGAGTACTAGAGAATAGATACCTTACCACCATGCTATGGTTTCTTCACGTTGTCATGTTTTCCTTATCCGGCAGTACAAGCTTATTGTTGGGGTTTAAACCCACGCTCTTTGGCGTGTAAACCGACTAAGACCGCAACTTGTGGCACAACAGAAAACAAAAGAACCTTATGAGCTCATAAGGTTCTTTTGTTTTCTGTACATTTATTTTTATTTTTGGTATGTACACTGTACAGAAAAGAGTTTTTGTCTATTTAGCCTATTTCGTCCCACTACAGAGCATTCCCCTTTCCTTCTTTCTATTTCGTTCTATTTTGCGCAACCAATATCAACTGCTTATTTTTGTGAAAGGAAGGTATCAATTAATTCTCGCGTACTTGAAATATTTTTTTATTTTATTAAATCAAACCAAACATAATTGTGTTATAATAGCTAGCAATTGAAAAGATATTGTGGTGTAATTTTTTTTGCAATAACCACATGATGCCGATATTAATTTGATTTATTTGTGTCCATGACTTTGGTTGCAGACATTCTACTACAGTCTCTACAATCTACCTTAAACTTGATACTTGAACTTGGTAAAGTACCTACCAGGGCCTTGAAAGTTTGTAGGTAATTACGTGCAAAAATGTATTGCCGGTTTACTTATACCTACTTATATTTATATAAGGATCTAAATGAACATAAAATTATGAAATTAAAAATTGTACTTTCCCGCAATAATTAGTCATTAAAACTGAAAATATCGCATAGAATCGCTGCTTCTCACAAAATGTTGAGCTCTGGGAACAGGACCTTGCGCCATTCCATTCTTACAATAAGCTGACATTTCTAAATTGTCTATTTTATTGAGAAATCAAAGATTTACTTTAATTAATGTAGTGTTATAATGGGGTATACCTACTAAACCAAAAATACTTTTTGAAATCATGAAAAAAGCTGTTATGACTCTTGTCGCAACGTAGTATGTAGTTGTTGTTACGGGAAAAAACATAAAAACGCAAAAACACCTGAATAGATTTAAATGAAATTTGGTACACGTTTAGTTTATTACCTGGATTAACAAATATAGTACTTTTTTTATATCAGAAAACTATTAATATTACACGTGAAAGTTTATATGTTTAAATATTTGTTATTAAATCACACAAAAATGGTAGAGCTGATTTGGATAAAATTTTATTTTCTAGAAAAACGTTAGGTTAGCAAAGATAAGGTATTTCTTTGCGAGGGTTACTAAATGATTAACAACCTTTTCATTTTAAATTCCACGCGGACGAAGTTGTTGTTACTGAGCTAGTAGCAAAATAAAATGTTCATGATGATGAGTACAATGACCCCTTTCGACTTAGTACACCCCAAGCTTATAAGGATAAGAAATTAATGATTTTATGACTAATATATATCTACTCATTAATAAATTGTTAATATTATAATTAGTAAATAATAGTCAACGATTTTGTCACCGTCGCGGGTCGAGCCTGGACCAGATTAGCACAGGACCGAGGTAGATGGCATAACAAGAGAGGCCTATACTCAACAGTTGGATAAAGAAGGCTATGGATGATGGTGATGAAATAATAGTTGACACATCTGCTAATTTTCAATTTAATTGAACGTCTTGAATTAGATGAAAGATTTCGGTACATACATACAAGTCAAGGTAATAAAGGCATGTTGAAAAATACTTGTATTAATCTAAAATCGAATACATCGAACAACAGAGTTATTATCCAATAAATATTTTTTTCTTTTTGACATCGATAAAAAAACGTAAGCTATCGAGAGCGCATCGTTCGTTGGTAGGGTCGTTTTCACCCTTGTTATACCACCAAAACACTTGGCACAAAAAGTGTAATGGAGTTGAGTAATGACCCCCTCCCAGAGGATACGAATACAAACTGCTGCGACCCGCTGAGAGATGGCATTTGTTTTTATTTTTATTTACAAACAATTTTATTCGACAAACGAGTCAAACGTAGAGAAAGTGTACCTTGTATTCCAGTTAAGTCGGTAAGTTATGTGAATATTACGTATTGCGATATTACCTTTAAAAGTATGTATTTCAATACTCGAATAACTTGACGTGAATCTGTGTTACAGAAATACGTATATACCGGTATATGCTCGGTAATTTATTCCACGCATACGAATGAAAAATATCCAAATTCGGCATCGAAGAATGATATTGCTAATAACGCTACAGAGTATTTTAATTAATATTGCTAGCTAGCACTATTATCAATGAGTATTGCTAATAGTTATGGTTGATATGCTAAGTGTATGATCATAGCTCAACTGATGTTAAGTGATAGGGAGTGGTTCATCATCAGCCTTTTGTAGTCCACTGCTGGACATAGGCCTCTTCCAAGACACGCCACACAGCCCGATCTTTGGCTTTTCGCTTCTAGTTTTCGCAAGTATGAACGCACTTTCGTTAACCTTATGAAGAAAATTACATAACTCGAACCAAATAAAAATCATAATACTATTACATCTTACACTGTACATGTTATACTTCCAATTTTGGTTGGATGGTATTCTGTTTGAACGTTGGTAGTAAGTACGTTAATGATTCTAAAATATTGTTGTGTAAAATGAAGACCGCATGGGGAACAAAATTTAGAGAACATACTTAGTTTTCTAAATACATTTTTAATAAATCTACTACAGAAGTGCTACCCACAAAATCTATAAATAGTATTTCAGAATCGTTTCCCGTCTTCGAAGGCACACAAGGACACGCGTTCTATTGTGTTGCATGAATGACGCAGTACGATTGCCCAGGTATTGTGTTTACCAATATACTTACTAAGGTACTTAGTCTATCAAGATATTCTTAAAGCGATTAAGTGACACGTTTAGTTTTTTTTTAATATAGATAATTACAAACGAATGGGAGTGCTTGTTGTAACATGTATCCCACTAATACAATGAAACTTGGTTAAGTGGGGCCTGGATAAGTGAGAAATCTCTATAACTGGAACTGATGCTGAGGTCCCGCCACTTTGGCACTGAAAGCAAACCTCTAAATCTGGGATTCGTTTTTCGATTTTCTCGTCATAGTTACCTCTATAACTGTCGTTTTTTTGTTTACTTACTTAACTGAAATAACCTGTTTTCTGACCTCTATTAATGGAACCCTCTGTAAATGAGACAGATATATATTTATACCTGGATATCTGAGACACTGGGTTAGTGGAATACTTCTATAAGTGAGACTAATTTGTAGGTCCCTTGAGGTCTCACTTAACCAGGTTTCACTGTATTATAAATGTGAAAGTTTGGATGGATGGATGAATGTTTGTTACTCTTTCATGCAAAAACTACTGAACGGAATTAGATTAAATTTGGTGTAGAAGTAGCTGAGACGCTGGATTAACACATAGGCTACTTTTTATCCCGAAAACACGGTAACACTGGTAACCCGGTAACACCGCGAAGATAGTATTGTTTATGCAACATACATGTGATTTTATTATTTACCAGTTTTTTTATGACAACTCTGTTGGTTCATTTGTAGTATATCTGCTTTAAGAGCTGTAGGGCGTGGTTCCATTCCCACTCGAGCCAAACATTTGTGTGATGAGTATGTTTCATATATGTCTGGATGTTCTGTATGTGTTATAAATTTGTATTAAATGAGAAATGTAGAGATCGTCGTACTAAGGTGAACAACAATCATAAAACTGAAGTGGAGTTTGGCAGAACATGTTGCCAGGCAGAGTGATGGCAGGTGCACTAAAACGTTGATAAATTGGTGGCTGTGATCAGTAAAACGAAGCGTCGAGCGCCCACCAGCTCGTTGGATCGACGACATCGTAAAGGCCGCGGGTCGAACCTGAATAAGGGTAGCACAGGACTGGGATGAGTGGCGTACAAGAAGAGAGGCATGCTCAGCACTGGGCGATTACGTGCTGATGATGATGATGATTTACAAAAAAGTATTCTATTAGTTACTTGATTCGTTTGTTTCGAGTTTGGGATCAGATGGTGTTATTAGTAATGTCCTACGATATTTGTTTATTTATATAACTGTATGGTAAATTTTTTGAGAAAGATTTTAAGATGACTTTCCCTTAGTAGTACTAGTATTGTAACTTTTAGCAATTTTAGTTTAAGTTTTAATCTACTAAAATATAATTTTTGGGTATAGGCATGTCATTACAGTTTGTTTTCAACTACACAATAGTAAGATCATAATTTAGAATGATCGATTCAAAAGAAATTTAAATAAAAGATGACACTGTCAAATGTTTTTTTTTCGAGATCTGCTAAGATATTCCATTGTAAAAATATTTGAATGTTATAGCATTATACAATTTTATTTTTAAGAACTTCATAAGACGGAATTAGGTTAGTTTAGTACCTATCTAATGTAAGAAATACCTCAATAATAATTATAATAAAAGTATGTCACGTGCAAATTTGCGTCAATATTTTTGCTTCGCTAAATGAGACCCTATGCATTACGACTGATGATTGACTGCAGTAACGTGATAGAAACGTTGAAATATACGTAGGTCTTGAGCTAAAATTTTACTTGTAGGTACATTATGATTCATTCCGATTTGTAGATATGATCGATTCATAATAATTTTTATTTTGTATAGTTAACCTGCTGATATCTTCGTCTGAAAAATGGTTTCCCGAAGTTATTTGAAGATTTGTTGCTATTTTTTTTGAACCGTCGATAATAAGTGCTTGCAGCTGGACGATAGGTAAATTATTTTCAGTCGGTTAGCAACACAACGTTAGAAAAGTGTAGAACAAAAGAAAGTAATAATTTTGTTTGCCCCCAAATTCTTGAAAGCTTTTGTGGTAGAGAAATGAAAATTAAGAACTAATTCTAGTTTAACATTAGAACTAATTAACTAATTGTGAACGAATTCTAGTTGAACCGTTGTGTTATCATTTGATAGAACAATGGTAAAAATTAAAATAATAATATGCTAAAAATCACCTACTTAGAAATTGATGTCCGTTTAGCATTTCTTCCCCGAGTACGTGTCGCTTAGCTTTTAGTATGGATGCTAATAGACATTATAGTTTGTTCAAAACTATTATAATATTTGTGATTCCTCTTACAAAATTAATCGGTGTCGATAGGCTCGTGTTCCACGGTGAGTTTAGCGCAAAACAGGAGAGGGTCGATCAGACCGTCCACATACGAATCAAATGTATCACTAATGTCGCCCAGGGGTCAGACAGACCCTCTCTATTCAATTATCACGGGGTAACACAGATCCAGTGAAAATGATACTTGTGAGAGATTGCTCTATTGTTTTTTCTCGCGGCTAAAAAGTTGGCGGCACGCGTTTGGGAAGTGATTGATGTTGTGTTCGTTTTTATAAAGTAAAAATGCACCGTTTCCTTTATGTTCAAGGTTCCGATTAATAAATGTATTAACCATGCTATAAAGTATAATTGTGATAAAGGATTTATTTTTACCTCTGTACCTACTGTTTTTGCAATAATTTGGTAGTTAACAGTCTGGTCCTATTACAGGAGTAGGTACTTTATATGGGATGCGGTGTGTGATAAAGTTCGTCAAATAATACTAAGACTTTAATCTGATGTTAGTGTTATGTAGAAGACCACAAAAGTTGCAAATATACATAGTATCCTAGAAAGTGGATACCTACATCTTTAAGAGTTTTTTTTTTGTATTTATGGCAGTTAGTTTAGAAATCTCAGTTGCCGTTATGATAATTTTATTAATGTTCGTAACTGAATTTTTATTTTATTTTATCTCACGAAAAATAAACTTATTTATGATCATTAAACAATGAAAGTAGAGCATACAGGCTCTACTTTCATTTAATGATCATCTAGACGAGTAGGGTTTTGCTAAGCAATATTTAAAAAAATGGAATTCTATCAAAAATGTTGTATTACGAGATCTAATAAAATCCTTCGACCACACCGTCACTTAACATTAGGTGACCTGTCCCCAAACACCTAGCTTGCCAACCACAAAACAAAAGGTAAAAATACAGATCATTATAACTTTCTCAATTTTTGAAGACAGTTTAAAAGTCGCCATGATGATTGTCGTCTTCAATAACTCTTCATTGAAACCTGAATTCCACGCAATTTCCAAATCTTAATCGAATAAAAAATCATACTCGATTTACTGATTACTCAATTATGTGAATTAAATGTATGTTGAATGTTTATTCTATAACTATATTAGCGTATATTTCGGAACTTTATGAAACGCCGTTTTTATACAATTTTAATAAGTAACTACTTTAAAAAAAACACAAGTGACGACATAATTTATTTGCGTTTCCGCCACAATTCCATCAAAATTGTTGTAAATGATCAGTGGATTGAATGAAACTCGCTCGTTTTCCGACATTTACCAGGATATAGTGCCGCAGGTGTGCGCCAGCCCCGACCGTGCGTGTTTCGAATGTATCACAGAATCTCAGCAAAGAAACGTATTGTTTCCTAAATTCAATTAGGTGCTTACCTACCAGCCACATAGCAACTTTCCTACTTTGATTCCGTTACAGCGCACTAAATCAGCCTGGTTCATCTCGTGTGAAAGTTCATTGTTTTTGTGGTGGCAATTCTCATTTTGTGCTCGTTTTTTGGATGTGGGAATTCTGCTAGTTAACTTCGTAACAAATAAATATTATTACAGCTATGCATTATACTCGAGTAAGTAACAGATAAACCTAGATTTCGAGAAGTTATGACGGAAAAATACTAGTTTTCTAACCTATCCTTTTTTATTATAAAGTGCAGTTGTGCATGAGTGTAGGTAGGCATGTGAAATAATATGCTAAAACGTGTTTTAGGGCATGGACTGGACTTGACTGTGACTTAATTTATTTGACTTAGACTTAATGTATTCGATATAAAAAAAATATAACACCAAAATGCACGTACAATGACAAAAATAAAGACATGAAAACTTTTTAATTAATCTATCATCATGATCATATTCATGTCATAGTAGAAGCCTTTGGCCAACCCGATCTTGGAATGTTTTGCTTCCAGCTATTGTCAACTAAGTTCCGTATTGGTATGACAGTATTTATACTCCACAAATAGGTACTAGGGGCGTCCTATTTGCCGAATTGTAGTTTTCACTCTAGAACATGGCGACTCCAACACTAAGACTTATCAGTGGTTCTAGCATAATAATTTGCGAGAATACGTAGGTAAACGTTTTCTAGTCAATGTAAGTAAAAAAAGCAGTTTCCATTAAGACCCGCCAATGGTGTGGTTACATTTTCCATTCTATCATTTATGTTGTACGTTAATCTCGCAAATTGACATGCTATTGAGCGACAAATGCAGCCCACTGCCATTACAACTTACTAATTAATACGCTGAGCTATGGTGGTGCCTATATTATCCAGGAAATAAGCTATAATTTATTGATAAAAAGCTGTTTTTAGCTGGTGTACAGGCCTAAGGGGATGATATTTCAGATTCAGATTGGTTTATTACTTGTACGGGTATACAGTACAAGGTAGGGATAACGACATTAATATTTTAAGTACATAGTTTTTTTAATTGACTTTCTGATATCATAAGATAGTTTCAAGCAAGTGTGAAAATAATTATAATATTTTTTTGTCCAAAAGGTCTCGTACGAGTACAGAGAAAAGGTATGCCGATTGAAGTATGACTAAGACAATAAGGGGTTCAATAAGGCGTGTGTTCATGACACACGCCTTCAGGCGGCACTTTAATCCTGATATTAGGGCTGACCACTTACTTATACCTAATTTTTTTTTCATTCTGGGAACTGCTAGATTGGGGCAACTTAATCTAAGGGGTACAGACTATATGATAGTACAACAAAGTGCGTAGAATTTTGCAAGAAATATTGAACAAAAAATTTAAAAATACCTAGTTTATTTTACGCTCTATAGGGTCGCATAAAAATAGCCTTAGTTTTCATAAATCTTTTCATAGTTTACGTACTAGGCATCTATTTCACGTTTGCCCCCAATTTCTTTTCAGAGCAAGCGTAGACCACACAATGCGGTCAACGACAATCCTACTTTATAAAAAAAAAACATTTTTCCGTTCGTCTTTCGATACAATCCGTCCCTTCTCTCATATTACAGCTATTTACTGAGATAAGGGAGAAAAGGTTTTCATTTGTTTGTATTATAGCAAATGCCAATCATAAATCGTAACAAGAAATTGGGGTTACACGTTCTAAAAAATATATAATGAGACCAGTTGCACCCCGCGATTTTGCTTATAAAATTTCCGTTTTCCTCATTTCTCAGGGGAAAAGTATTCTGTTTATATTCTTATTGTATAACATGTTTTTGACAAATATTTTCATGTTTCTTTGTGAAAAAGTAATTTGTCGAATAGATGAACAGAGTTACATTCACATTTGAAATAGTAGAGTGATTAAAGTGGATTGTAAAAATTGTTAGGTTTCATGATTTACAAGCTAGGTGATCGACCACAGCTCATTTGATCTTAAGTGACGGTGTATAATTTTGCCTTGTAATGGGAACTGGCTCTTAAGTGAGACTACCATTTAACACAGTGTTAGGTGCTTGGTGGCAAAATATCAACTTAAGGGTAGTAGCTAGCCAATTGAGTAGGTACGTACTAGACAGTACTAAAGTATTTTTATATATTTGTATTTGTATATTTTTTTTGTTTTTATTTTGAGACACTTCTTTAAGAAACATTTGACATTGGCAGAATACACAAAGTACAATGTCAAAAATAAAGAAAATTAGGTACCTTAGTGTCAAATCCATAAAATGACAACCTTTAAAGCTTAATTATTGTTAAAACTCATCGTGCGCCATATGGCAACCCTTAACATCATGAAATCACTATTATGTTATGATGATGCCACGATAATTGCCTTTAGCCGTAAAAACAATAGGGTGATGTTTAATGTGAGCAGTATATAGCAGCTGTTTTGCTAAAAAAGAATGCTTCAAACTTACCCCAGTGGTTGCCAGTACTTCGGCAGGTATGGCCTGGCTACTACTACTTCAGCTTACTAGCACACTGAGTTTTCTTGATGGCTAGTTTTTTGGTGAATTACGCTGTTCCGGATACCATCCCTTAGAGAAACATCGAGCATAGCCCTTTCGAGAACTAAGCGACTTTAAACTTGTGAATAGATTCAGGTGAAAAAAATAATGAAAAATCACCTATTTTTAACCGACTTTAAGTGAGGAGGAGGTCCTCTATTCGGTTGTTTTTTTTGTTCCTGCAGAATGCCGTTTATAAACCGATTTGAAAAAATATTGTTTTATTTGAAATTATTTACCTACTTTCAGATTGATTCTATAGAAATTTCATAAAAATCATAATTCATTTATTGCGTATAATATATACTTAAAAAAGATTACGAGCGCCATATTCTGCCTTACGGCATGCAAAATTTAAAATTAACGTTAACAAAATTAAACATTACAAAATAATAACTACAGTCAAAAAAAAAAAAAAATGTCGATGATATTAAATGTCAAGCAATAAAATACAATTAAATTAAATACAATTTCGTCCGAGCATAAAAAAAATATCGTTTCAGTAGTTTGATTTTTAAATCGAAATAATATATAAAACCAAGCTGTGTTTGGGCTTAGCGGCATGAAGTCGGTCATAAATTGTTAATTTAAACTTGTCACAGATATTTTTTTAATGACAAACTTTTAGAATTTCGATGTTGAAATTACAAAAGCAATAACTGAGTACCTAAGTAGGTACTTTTCTACTTAAAGTAGCCTAAGTAAACTTATAAACTTCATTCGACGGAAATGAATAAGTAATCGGGTACCTAGAGAACTGTTATAATTAAAATATTATCAAATTCGTAACTTTGTACGTATTATAAGTATCTACGTAGGTACACTAGCGACCCACCCCAACTTCGCACGAGTAGGTACTTACACTTTAGCGATTTGATCACAAGACATTGAATATCTCTACTTACAAAAATAACTAGGATGTACCTAATGTTATGTACGTACAATCAAAAATATTGATAAATATAACAGTAAAAATCGTATCAAAATCGGTTGCGTGATTTAGTAAACGAAGAAACTGACAGACTGGGAACGCGGTTTATCTAATACTATTCAAAGATTTACCTACTGATCAGTAAAAGTAAATTTCTTCGGAATGTAGTCTATGTTTTGTCCGATTTCTTAACAGTAACTATTACGGGCATTTTTTATTTCTTGTCATGACTTGTGAGAATATCGGGTTGTACCTATGCTGATTTATATGAAAAATTCTAAAATCGTGAAAAAAAAGCAATATTCTTTTTTTATGGCACACCAGATTTTTCTGTCCCCCTTTCGACTTAGTATATTCCATGCTTATAACCCTGTACAACAATCCTAAGGTGTTTGCGTGCGTGCGATATGATCTGATAGGCACGGGCGCGGCGCCATCTGGCGGGCAGATGCCGTCGATGACGTCACGTGAAGCCCCGACTTGCCCCGGGCGGCCTGCCTGCCCGTATAGGGGCTTCTGCACACTCGCCACGCGCTATCTTGCTGGGCACCTGATCACAATTTTTTTACTACTTTTTTGCCATTTCATTTTGTTGTTCTTATTACCTACAACACTATTTTTTTTAATAAGATATATTATAAATTTTCAAATTTTTTATTAAGAAATCAATTATAAAATGGTAAAATAAATTTATCATTGATAAATAATAATTCAACCAGTTACAGTCTAGTCCGATCCCTTTTAACCTGCTTCTTTTTGTCGTATTGACATGAAATTTTGTCAGCATGTGTGGTTTTGATGGCAATATGATAATTTTGGTACCATCACCTCGATCTGCTGTTGTGGACCAGAAGGGATATTATAATTACGTAAAACGTAGAGCCTTTTTTATTAATTTGACTATCGTTTATATATAATGCAGTTCTCGCAAAATAAATTTGCTCGAGCCATTGATCAATTGAAAACTCTTCAATGTCCAAATTAAAACCTTCGAGTTCACTTGTTTTGATGAGATCCGTACAATACACTAAGTGACAATTAAGTGTATTCTTTTAGTGTTTTAAAATCACAACAATTGTTTAGGGAAAGATTAAAATTAAAAAGATAAAAATAGAAACGCTTTTGTTTTTGCAAAACAAAAGCGTTTATATCATCATCGTCATCACAATCAGCCTATCCAAGTTCACTTCTGCACATAACACTCTCCCAAGATACACCATTTAGCCCGATTTTCGGCTTTTCGATTCCATCCTCGCTAACTGTCTTATGTATATCGTCACTCCATCTAGTCTCAGGGCGTCCTACGCTACGTTTGCCAATTCGCAGTCTCCACTTTAGAACACGTCTACCTGAGCGGTTATCGATTCTGCGACAGAAATGTCCAGCTAACTGCCATTCCGGCTTGCTAATAACTTCTGTGCCTTTAGCTCTTTTTACTTGGTTTTGGATATGATCCATCAGAGAAATGCCAAGCTCTTTCCATAGCTCGTCGAGTGACTTGAAACTTGCTGGCCATTCCCCCCTGTGCGAGTCCATGTTTCAGCTCAGTAGTTCATGACAAGATAATAATATAACGCACGGATGTCGAGAAGACTCAACGTAGTTTTTCGAATGCTGCCCAGCCCAACTGTATTCTTCTGTTGGCTTCACTCTTAAAATTGTTTCTACCTAGTTCGAGCGTAGACCCTCGAACTAGGTAGAAACTAGGTAAATATATTTAAGACAAAATATTCAACTAAAAATAGAAAAACATGGGCCCTACTGGGTTGAGTACCTAAAAAGAGAATTAAAGTCTTCTAATAAATGAGGGTCAGTTGTGTATTGCCATGCTGATTGTTGAAGCTTAAAATGTTGGATCGCACACTTCCGACATCCACACAAAGACAATACTCAATGTGTTTATTTTACGCACAATAATACATTGTCGAGAGTTATTGACCGAAAGTGGCACAGAACTGCTTTTGGAAAATAATGTGTTTATTTATATCGGACAACGCGAAATTCGAAATCTTCCTCGAGTTTCATATCATTCTTCATGTCGAAGTTTTCATTACAAAAGTGGTTAACCCAAAAACTGTGTATTTGTTAGCCATATCCTCTCCGAAAGAATAGATATTACGAGCAGTTTTTGCCGCGTTAGTCTTACGTCAGAACTCATATTAGAAAGCTACTCATTTTCGCTGTATAACTTCAGGTTAAAATCCGAACGTAAAACAATTGAAAGTCTAACAATGTCAAAGTGTAAATGCCATGTTTTTTTTTTTAAATTTAGACTGTTTCATTTTTTTATGAATTTCATTCTAAAAATGGACACCATGTTTGTTTTTTATTCAAAGTGGCCAGTGCGTTATAACGGCAATTTCATATTTAGACCAATCATAATTTAAATAAGACATCTACACTTTTTTTTTTTTTCGTTAATTTGCCCTTTCGGGCAGGCTAAAGCTATAAAGCCATACTGCCTCGTCTTCAGTGTTATTTCTGCTGTATCTTAATTATGGTTATCGTCAAAGTCGTCTTAGTCAAGTCCAGTTCGTGTCAGTTCGTGCCAGTCATGCTTTAGTAAAGTAGTGGCAACTTTACTATAAAGCTTCGATGGAGTTTTGGAAGCAACACGAAAACTCATGTTTCACCACATTATATCATTTTCCCACACTCGCGCTTGTAATTCGGCACTTTATGAATAAAACACCACCATTTTTATGCATAAACACTCGACAAAACACAAGTTTTGGAAAAAAATACAACGAAGCGACACGACTCTTCCCGCGTTCCCGCCAAAAAAACTCTATACACGTGCCTGAAGTCATAGTAAATCCAATATGGAGGAATTTTTTAACCAAATGTGCAACATTAAAAAAATAATTACAAAAATGTTATCTTTTTTTGGGAATAAATGAACACATTCCAAATATACATGTATAATAGTTGGTAGATTAATGAAGGAAGTCACAACCATCACAGCACGGCGTATAGTCGATTTAAAATTTTCCTATAGCTTATTTCAAGATTATATGGTATCCTTCGTACGCTTAGAGGGGTTTTACTCGTCTGCAAAAATCAAATCATGTCATGTTTGAATGTCTGCGCATTATACCAAAAATCAACAACATTAAACATTATTTTTAAAATGATGATGTAATCCCACTTTATACGTCGACAGTTATGTATTTATTACAAGTTATGCATTTATGATATTATTATATCAACATTGATAAGATCAGGCAGATTATACAACTTCCAATTGCTTAGAATAGATATTATAGATCCGGTTCACTAAATTTTTGTACTTTATCGTTTCATGAAAGGAGTACCAAGTGCGATTAGATACATCCCTAATCTCTAGACTAATCAGGCAATTAAAGCGTTATCGCTTAATGTAGTAGTCAATATCTTTAAATCTGTGTAGGTAAATAAATACTAGTTGAATTTTAATATGTTACTACTAGTCTGAGTTTGCACATGACATCAGACTTTCACGAGTAGCTGGCATAGTCGATGGTAGATGATAGCGGGGCGATCGTAAAAAAACACTTTGCAACGAGAAGACGCCAGTGCACTGCGTCTGCGACGAATCGCTCAACATTATGCTGATCTCTGAGGTCTATTTCATCATGAATCTCTAGAAGGCCTGCGCTTTCAGGTACAAGTTTCAAGAGCTGTTCGATTCCACACAGGACAAACATTGTGTTGTATAAACAAATGTTTGTTTTGTGTCTGGGTGTACTGTATGTATTTACAAAAAAAAAAAGATTTAACTATTCTATTAGTTATCTAACTTCTATAGTACAAGCTCTGCTTAGTTTGGGGTCAGATGGTGCTGTGTAATGTCCTGAGATATTTATTTATTTTAAATGTCGTCAAACAAATGGTTTTATAAAATAACTGTAAAAGTTTTACTATGGAAACTGACGTGGTTTTGACACAGTTTTGTTTTATGCGTGATTATCCACTTTTAATTTTATCAGAAACTGATTATACATATAGTTTCAGCCACATCCCGCATAAGTAATAAAAAAAAAACAAAAACTATATAAATTCTTTAATTGAGGTGTAACAATACATGAGTACTTTACCTAGGTACTTTAATTTGTTAATTTTGTCCAGTAAAGTAGATAGTTACCTTATTAGGTTCACAACTTTTTTTTTCTTAAATTCTGACGAGCTATTCGTTTGACTTCAGCTCACCTGATGTTAAGTGACGGTATCGTCGAAGATGTTTTGACATTGACAGCACAATGAAGTGCCTGCACCGTCATACTTATAGAATTTTACGAATGAAACGTATACAATTTTGTATTCACCCCATTTGTACATATTTTATGTAAATATATTAAAAAAAATAAAATAAAACTGTAAATATGTGATATTTATAATGAATGTTTGTTTGTATATATCTATATATATATATATATATATATATATATATATATATATATATATATGTTTGTTTATATTTGTGTTCGTCCTGTGTTTGTCTATAGTTAGTTCTAATTATTTTGTTTCAGAAAAAGGAAAATCACAAAACTCTGTAAACTGTACCATATACAAAAATAATAGTCGATTCATAGTCCAATCTCTTTGTGTGGCAGTCTATCATTCTACGTGACATTGGCGGAATTGTGGAGAACCTCCGCAAAGGCCATTCATCAAGAATTGAATTGAAGTATACAATTTTATATGTGACTATATAGCTAGGTATACAGTAAAATATGCGTGAGAAAACTCGGATGTGTCTATTTGAAATAATTTGAATACCGTTAATTAATTTGTAAATTATTCAGTTCGTCCGTAGGTCAATACATTTTTTTACTGACAAGAAATAAGATTATAATATTAATCGGAAAGCATGACAGAGACTATTAAATAGATATATGGTTCGTGAAATTCCTGTTTAATCTTATATTCTTCGACTGAGTATCACATTACAGTGATAACGTTAATTAACCAAAATATTTTTAACGTGGAGTCATACAAAGAATTAAAAATAATTAGGTAGTACCTACATCAAAATATCAAAATGAGATTAGGTAATCATAAATTAGTAAGGAAAGTGTATATCATAGATTCCACCTCACATAATAATATTTCAAGTTGTTTCACGTCTTTGCGCTGAAAGTTATAGGCACCTGATTTCATCAATTTATAATTTTATTTAACAGCTCTATTCTTTGCAGTTACAATAATAATTGCCGTTACTATAATTATTGATTTTTATGTTTGACAGGTTAGGTGTTTGACCACAATTGATGTAAAGTGAGAATGTAGTCGATAATATAAACACACCTAGCCTGAAATAGAACTGACTCTCAACTATGGCTAACGGAATACTACCGCCGCCGTAGCGGCAAAATTTCAACTTGATAAAGTGAGTGTTAGCTACTATAAAGTAGATACCCCACCACTATGCTATGGTTTCATTTTACCTTAACTAGCAGATAAAGCTCATTTTAGCTAAAATTAAAATAATAACTTATGTGAAAATTTCGACTAAACCAATAACTTTTTTTTCATGTAAAAGTAATGAGACGAACGAGATTAAATTCTAATGGCAAGACACAACGCATGCCCATGACCACTGCAGCGATGCACAGAACTTTGAGTAACAAACCAAAATCCAGTTCAATCCAGGCATCACTGCTTTTGCTCTCATTACTTTCGAGCAGGGCCGTCTTTAACCGGGGTATCAATCACGTGCGATGCGTCCGGACATATCCAACAATAAAAAAATAAAGAAAACGTCAGCCTGATCAGCTGACGCCTCCAACAAGCGTTTGGTCAGGTCCTTATACAAGCACTTATAACTTTATATCATGGGGAACCTGTTTATATTAACTAATATTATCTTCATTGCAAAGCCTTTTTAATGCCTAACTTACATAACAATGGTTAATAATGCAGAGACAAATGTTATTACGTGTTATCATCATGTATCTGAAGCGACCTTAGGTCGCAAGTAGTAGGTACAAACGAGCACGCGACACCAGAATAGGCACAAGGGCAGGTGATCACTGTAATTGTAAAGATGCTAGCACGAAATACAGGACGTGTTTATGCTAGACACAATCGCACTGAATAATTTTAAAATTACACTAAATTAACTATTAATTATGATACCTAGTAATACGATTTAGAACGTTCATCTTCTTTTTATTGGTTTTAATTTTCCTTAATATTAGGTATTGTTTCAAACTTGTTGAGAATGTCTTTTTAAATACTGCGGGACACTGAGCTGTAAGACAGCTGGCGTTGAATGGAAGCCAGTGTAAAGACAAATCATAATTTTAAATTAAATTTAAAAATGACAATTATTTAATTACATTATAAAAAATTTAGTACACTGTCAAAGTAAACGAAATTATATACTTAGGTAAAATATATAAAGCAATCATCAAATGATTATACATTGACAATAAATATTTAGTTTATGCACAGACTTAGGTAAATTAAAATATGTACCTATAATTGTCATAGAACAGCTGATCTAGAAACCAGGCCTTCAGTTTGGCCTTGGATGAGGTGGCGGAAGGTGCATCACGTAGGTGAGCGGGCAGCCTGCTGTGTACCGCGGGGCTTGCGATGTATACAGACCTGTCCGACTTCACGAGCCCATGAGACGGCGTCACCAGTTGGTTCTGTCTCTGGTTGTTGCGGAATTCCCATCTCTGGTTAGCGTCTCTCTTGCGAAACAGATGAAAGTGAGCATGCGTGAACAAAGCCAGCTGGTAGATAAGTTCGCATGGTAATGGAAGTTCCTTGAAGAAGTACCTATACGAGACTTCATATGAAACCCCGAATATAGCACACAGGGCTAAATATTTTTAATTTCCAGGTTATTGAATCTATTTTGGTTGATCTTTTTGAAATGCGTCATTAGAAATTAACACTATGTTTTGGTCGACATTAATTATAACGTGTATACTGTATACTGAAGCTGAAATACAGGTGTTATAACCTAGTTCAGCTCAAGAAACTGGATCTATTTATATAAAGATAGACAATTAGTTAAGTTTTTTTTTTATGTAAAAAATAATGAGACGAACGAGACGCTCTCCTGATGGTACGAGATAACGCCTGTCCATGACCATTGCAGCGATACACAGAACTCTGAGTAACAAAACAAAGTCCAGGGCATCGCTGCTTTGGCGCTCATTACTTTGGAGACTTTCGATGGTTAGTCTCGACAGACCAGTAATTTCACTAGCTGCAGTACCCTTCAAACCGGAACACAGTAATGCTTACACACTACTGCTTGGCGGCAGAATATCTAAAATATGTAGTTATTATAAATTTATTTTTTCATGAAATAAATTATTATTATATAATTTAGGAACGCATGTACCTACGTATGTATGTTCCTAAATATTAATGGGCACTAGCTGATAGATACCTATCAACCATTATATAGTATCTGCATTTATTTATTTCTTTAAGTGTAATATTAATAATCTATAACAAGGAAATAAAGCTTTAATTTAAATTGCTCTCGATCTCAATCAGGTTACCTACATAATACTTGAATATCACGAAACTAAATGTGAACCGGTTTTATCTGATTCATTGGCTGTTCGTAAGCTTTTTTGTAAATTTTGTTTACTCCGTAACCGGTACAAAAAACGCACGAATAAGTTTGAATGTAAAAAGTTTCACTTTTTTTAGGTTGGTAAATATTTTGTCATTGTTTGTTTTTATCGTCTTCTGGAAAAAGAACTAGGAAGAAGTGAATGATTGAATACCAATTAATAAACGTTACTCCGGCTAGTACAGTTTTTGTAATCGGTAGGTCATTGTCTTGATGTTCCTCAATTTGTCACGTACGACCGACCGAACAATGAAAACTTGTTCTTACATAGTTTAGGTTAATGCGAAACTTGGAATAAGTGAAAGCATGTGAGAAACATTATTCCTCTTTTTACTGTGAAACAAGTTTCATAC
Organism: Biston betularia; assembly: GCA_905404145.2. Taxonomy (NCBI): domain Eukaryota; kingdom Metazoa; phylum Arthropoda; class Insecta; order Lepidoptera; family Geometridae; genus Biston; species Biston betularia. The sequence goes on from FR989863.1 coordinate 6,936,490, forward strand.
ATATATTTCGTTACAACTATGATCAATTGATTATTCTATCGAAAATGCTTATTGTGTATGCTTGGTTTGTTTCTTCCCACTAATCTACTACTTGGTGGAAGATCTCCATAGCAGTCGTCTAAGTAGGTACCAACGCAGTACCAGATATACTACCGGCTAGCATTAGTGTGTAAATATTACTGTATTCTGGTTTGAAGGGCAGCTAGCGAAATTACAGGGCTGTTGAGACTAACTATCGAAGTTAATATTCAAGGTAGGTACATATTTAGTTTATTTACGGTTAACAGTCGTTTCAGTTGCAACAGTGATGAGGATATAAATTTTACTAACTTTACAACAATTTAATAATTAAAAACTTATGCGAAACTTAATATCTAAAACTAAATTTGACATAAACTTAAAAGATATAGTAGTTATTAGGTACTTAGTTTTAGATATTATGTAAAGTTTCAGATAAGTTTTTAATTATTAAATTGTTGTAAAGTTAGTTAAATTTAAATCCTCATCACTGTTGTAACTGAAACGACTGTCAAATGGAAATAAACTAAATATATACCTTGAATATTCAAAATGAACTTCCGCAAAGTTACGCCTGAATCAATCGATTAACTATGGAAAGTCTTAAAGTAATTAACGCTAAAGCAGCGATGCAGTAGACTATGTTTTGCTACTCAAAGTTCTGTGTATCGCTACAATGGCCATGGACAGGCGTTAACTCTTACCATCAGAAGAGCGTCACGCTCATCTCATTTATTTTTCAAAAAAAAACTAATAGTTAACTGTATACATTTTTTGTCACCGAATATGTGCTTGTGCAATAGCTAATTAAATAGTACTTGCAACCACCATACTTTCAACACTTGACCCAACGATTTTAGCATACTGTGCAGAGTGCAATTATATTTGAGTACTAAAAACCTTTTTTTTACATTCTTGAAAGACATAAGCAGTAGTATTTTTTCTAATTTATGTTACATATACATAACTAGAACTAAGATGGTCGTGAATATTTGTGTGGTCAACTCATTATCAGGAAGCATGACTAAAGGTAAACCAGGGCTTGGAACATGCCTCACAGCTTGTATTTCAGCTACTGGAGCCTTATTTCGCCACGGTTTACGAATGGGACCTCATTAGTATTGCAAACGATTTCTTGAATCGTATGTTTTTATAGTGAAATAGATGGACCTCATTACGTTTGGTTACTTTATATTATTGTTTTGGCAAGTAGATAGATAAACATAGGCAAACCATTTGTGATAAGCCATCTTTGGAAATCTGCCGCCAAGCATCTAACGGTGTGTTCCGGCAGCCTCACTTGAGAGCCAGTTCCATTCCAGACTAGGTGTGCTTTACCATCTTCGACCACACCTTCACTTAACATCAGGTGAGCTGTGGTCAAACACCTAGCCTGTCAAGCATAAAAAAAAAAAGCCGCCGTGGTCAAAATGAAAATGCTTACTAGACATACAGAATTAATAGAACAAATAATTAGGGTAAACAAATTCATAAAAAATATTAGCTTAGCAAACCAACAGTCTCTTTGGTTCCCCTCAGGGAAGGGCTGCTAGTGGATCGCAAACACAGATCAAAGATTTCATGACCTCACTTCACTACGCAATGGAATTTCCTTCGTATTTTCCATGTTTATTTTTCAAATTATCGTCATCACTTTTAATACAGTTGCTAGAACATTATCACATAAATTCTTTATATTTAACCCTATTAATTGCTTCGATAAAATTTGACCGGAATGTTTACAATATCTAGATAATGAATTATTATAATAACATACCCGATCAGCTTATGGTTATCTTTTGAGATCTGCACATATTTTACAAATTACGAGTGTGCGGTGACGAGTTTGATAAACGAAATGATCTAATATTAAATAGCAATGTATTGAAACGTAGACAGCCACTAAGTCTCCTCGGTTGTGGGATACGCTTGGGTTCGCTGTTTACCAAATATATTATAACTTTATTGACATAACGCGATCATTAATACAGACGAAGGGCCCACTTATTAATTTTAATAAGTGGGGTGACTCGGTTTGAAGGGGCGATGACAGTCGGCTACGCTTGTTTTATTAGTTTTGATTTTATGGTTTTTCTGGTACTATATTTTGTTATGAATGCGGATCACCATGCCTCCAGCTGAGCAGTTAGAATTTTTTAGGTAAGTAACTATTTTTTATTTTGCTATGAAAATTTACAGATACGTTAACTTACTTTTTATTACCTAAATCTTTTATGATAATCTTGGTTTTGGTTTGATTCACAACTAGGTACTATGTATACAGATACAACTCTGATAGGTACTTCGAAAAACGATCAGTTATTCTGTATAAAAAAGTAGGTCTTCATTTTCAAATATATGGAACGGTTTTTCTCGATTTCACATCATCACATCACATTACATTCGTATCTAGATATTTTGTAACTAATTGTTCGTGATGATGAAAACAATAAACCTCTTTCGCCTTTTGTATAAGTATTCGTTTCTTCATGGTGAACCCCACTTTAGATTCTAAACTTACATTTAAACCAATATAGTAATTTTAACTTTAAGTTGAGCCATACTATCTATGGTTATAATAATCATCATAATTATCAATGGTAGTTCATTCAGCCCACTGTAGACAATGAGCTTTATCCCTTTTTGTCAACCTCGTTCCGGTATTTCCACAGAACTTCTAGATATCGCTAACCTTCCTTACAACGACTTCTTTCTGTAATCACAGTTCTTATATTTATCTATTCAGAAACTATTTTTCTCCTGTAGAACGCCTGCTTCTTTTGTTTCACAAACTTTATATTTGTAAAACAAATATGATGTTTTAATAAGGAAACATTTTATTTAGTACCTTACCGTTGTTCCGTATCCGTTGTTTAACGCAGACTAAAGCACACCACTTGTCTAGAAGTTACATTGTTTTTTATACGTAAATGATCTAGTTTTGAATGATACAATATAAATATGCGCTAGAGGCCAAAAATCAAATAAATTAATTAAATAATTGATTTATTTATAACTAGTCATAGATTCTTGTCGTATCAAAACTATTTCACCATTTGTCTATTTTACAAATTACTTCGATGGTGTACCTAAAAGAAAATGAAAAATCAAAGTCATTAAATTTCCTTGCGTAATAACACTTGTGTAAGACCTTAAAATTAATCATATTTTCGTTCCCTTCCGTAGTAATTATTATCTACTTATAAGCAGATGACCTGAGCTAGTTACTGTCACATGTTTGCCATTAGGCACAGTTGCAATATTATCACAAGGTTTAAATTTAAATGGTTTTACATTTATACAGTGAGCTAACAAAATACAAACGGAAAATTATAAAATTGAATCAAAAGTGCATCAGAGCGCAGCGTACGAATAGCGTTAAATAATTTTATCGACGCGCTGTCTGGCCGTGCGGCAGCCGCTATCCCGCCTGCTAACTGAGCTATAATTTGATAATGTCTGCTTTATCTGATTATGGCAGAACCGAAAAATTATATCCTTTTGTAATTAGGTTAAAACGCAATTTAGAGTAGCGCGCCGCAGGCGGCACACGCCCCGTTACACTTTGCTTCTGGTGGGACTTGCCCCATTCTTCTGAAATTCGATGTCAAATGATTATTTTGTATGTTGCTTCGTACATATGGTATTCTGCTATGAAACAAGAAACTTTTAAAAGTAAGAAATACAATTTATTAAATTTTTATTTACTCTACAATATGATATACCCAATACAATATGAATAAAACAATAAAAATAATGATGTAAAATAAATTAATTAAATGTCTATTTTATAAATTGACATTTAAATAATTTATTTTATTTAATTTATGTTTTAAATTTAATATTATTCTAAGTCATACATATTTTAAAACCTAAACAATTAATAAATTACAAATGTCAATGCCAATTAAATTACAAAAATCAATAGTATATTTTAAAAAATAACTTCTCAATTATTTTTACTTAAACTTGGAATTGTTAGTTATTAACTACTAGCTGCGGCCTGTGGCGTTATCCGCTACATGTTTTCGGGATAAAAAGTATCCTATGTGTTAATTCAGAGTGTCAGCTACCTCCATATCAAATTTCATCAAAATCCATTCAGTAGTTTTTGCGTGAAAGAGTAACAAACATATTTAAACAAACTTTCGCGTTTATATCTAATATTAGTAGGATTTTCAAAACGCCTATTACAAGTATAGCCTCATGTACTCACTAGTTGCAACAACTTACTATCTAAATAATATATTTAACATCCGCGAACAAATCAATTTACAATGTTTGACAAACATCAATACTCCATGTGAACTAGACTGATTTCGTTCAATACTTGTTTCCCATAGAAATCTGACACCAAATCTCTGGGGCATTCATTTTCCTGCAAAGGACAAATACGACTACAGTGTGATGTTGATAAAATCTATAAATATCTATTTGTACTGGTAGTGCGCACCTATAAATAAAACTTAAAGACATTTAATGATATGAAAGTTAAAGTAGTTGTGTATGTACCTATTTGCTGATGTCAAAATTTAAATGTAAAAGAAAATTTTATATTAAATACTTTACTATTATAGGACATTGCACACAGCGCGATGTAACCCCAAATTAAGTAAAGCTTGTACTATGAGAGCCAGACAACTGGTAGAATACTTTTTTATTGTAAATAAAAATGTACTTATCATACAGAACAAACATTTGTTTATAACACAAAATGTTTGTCCTGGGTGGGAATCGAACCCACGCCCTACAGATCTTAAAATAGATATAGATATACTACCAATGAGCCAACAGGGCAGGCCAATTTTCAAAATGTATACCGCTTTGATTTTTTTGTTACCCAAAAAATATCGATTGCTAGAAGATTATATGAAACAATAAGAAACCACTTTTACTTGTACCTACATATTTTAATTAGGTATTTCCAATCGATTAGTAAAACAAACTATAGCGTAGCGCCTTACGGATGTTAACTTGCAAAGCAATATAGGGTACCTACTTATTACTATAGTCGGCTTATGTGTCAATATTGTTCAACTCGCTGGCAATATTTTGGATTAGTATTGTAATTATTCACTCAGTTTATGCACATTCACGATTCTGAAATCGATATCTTATTTAGTCTGGGCAAGCGCATTCAAGGAAGCACTTGCCCCACGCTTCCTTACGGCTGTCGCATCCGATGAGCAGATTCCAAGGGTTGAAGCTCCATCAGTGCCGGCGGACGCTTCGCTAACCATCAATTATTAAGTCGCAGAATATACAACAGTACGATTACAAGGGCTGTGGATCAGGCGCACGCGTCGATGCCCTGGGGACGCCGCACGCGACTTTCCCCGCCAATTTATGAAACATAATGCTATCGGCCACATCGGCACTGCATCGTTCGGAATTCAAATATTTTTTTTACCAACGTACTAAATTGGAGTTTTAAGATGCGGAACGAAATATAGGTACATGTGGATTTGAAATAAAAGACAAAAATAGATCACAAGAAACATAGAGAAATTATCATATCTACTTACACTATAAATAAGGAGGAAATATTTGATTTTTGTTTGTATTGAATAGGCTCCGAAACTAGGTACTGGACCAATCTGAATAATTCTTTCATCATGCTACATTATCACTGAAATTATTAATCGAGTTTTGTATTTAAATTATTAATCGAGTTTTGTATTCCTGTGTTACAGCGGTGGTAGGACTTATGTGTAAAATAATTTATGAAAGTAGTTTTAATACAAAAAACTACTTAACAATTTACAAAAGTTAAGTTAGAACAAACAAAACTGTTTCCGTAGTTTGATTGATTCAGACGTTACTTTTTCTATGACCTACAGTCTTATAGGTACGCATCACCTATGCATCAGAGACAATCAGAGGCGAGATTTTTGACTGATTATCGCTAATTTTTAATTAATATTTTATTAAACCCTTGTGACATTTAGACAAAATATAATGTTAATTACATTATATTTTGTAATGTTAGTTAACGAGTTTTGTGAATATTGTTGTTTGTAAAGAATTATGTATGTTCCACCGCAGTCAGAAAAAGCAGTAAATAACTTGACCCACTAGCCTCGCCTAAAATCGGATTATATCGAGTCAAGCACGTTCGTGTAGGTACCATGTAACCTGGACTTCTAGGGGAAGTGACTGTGTTCTGATTTATGCCGTCGTAAAGTACCGGAGCCCTCGCATTCCCTTGTATAATTTATCGCGGGTGCAGTCGCAGCGCGGCACGAGTCACGCCTGACGCTGGGACTAGATTGGGCCGGTGGTGTATGGGCTGATTTGTTGGTTTAAATCGTCTGAACATATTTTGATAAATCTCTGTAGTTTTTCTACGACTATACTTACATAATTTATATTTATGTAATAAGTATGTATACGGCCATTCTGATCACTATACAGGATTATAATTTTACGATGTATTAAGTAGAAAGGGATATTTAAACTGTGCTCGTCATTATTTACTAACTATAGGTATGTATATGAGCATTATTACCCTGTATAAAATCGGCTGTTATAGCAAATGATTCTTTTTTATTTTCATGTTTTCTTGCTACTTCTAGGTATCTTTAGGAAAAAAGCGTGATTGTATACATGTAATACTATCTGCCATAGGTACTTAGCTACCTAACACTATCATAGGCGAGTCGCGACAAGCACTCGACAGATTTTTAGAAAACTGCTACAAAGTTCTCGTAGCGCGAAGATATCGTTGATGTCTTTTCTTAAGAGCAGAGCACAAGCATCATGTTGCATACAAATATTATATTTCTAGTAATATACTTCACTTCTGTAACATTAAAATGTGTTTAAAAATTTCAAAAACATTGCAACCGCCTCCTATGAATTACAAAAACGTAAAATTTACTGAAAGCTAAACAAGGAAAAACAATCATTGTTAGCTATGCAAATCCTTCTCAGAAAAGGAATGGTGTGTAAAAATAAATCGGTATAGCAGCGCTCATCTGTAAACACTTCAACGCTGTAAACGTTCGATATAGGTAGGGAATGCTGCGAATTTTCTCTCTATCGATCGATGGGAGTGTTTCGGGTGTGAGGATTGGCCAGGAGGCGTGTCGGGTGTTATCAGCGCGTCGGACCAGCCAATGGCGGTGAGGCGGTGATAAGAGGGTTGGGGTGCCAGGGTAGGGTGGCGGCAGTGCGTTGGGCGCCGCGGGCCAGCACGGTTGTGCGATGCTGGGCGCTATGATGTACCCCGCGGAGGAAACCCTAGAGGAAATGCGCGTGCCGCCAATCCAGCTAGATCATCTGCCCGAGGTGTTCCTGTGTACGTAGCTTGTGATTGTGTCGTGTGTGTGCCGCTTCACCTATATTTGTCGACCTAATCCTGATACATACAAGCATCTAATAAAAAGATCGCAGCATTGATTGACTGGGCTACCAACCCTTACCTTGAACACGTTGCATTGGTGGTCCAGAACTTTTTTATCGTAAGTTCAGGGTACTGCTGCAAAAGTCATTGTCAGATGATAACTTTTGCCAGATATGCATACACATACCTATACCTTATACATTGCATTGCTCGTGAATTATTATAAACACTGTGTGCTGATGTGATACTACTAACCCATATTGACGCTACATACATACCTAGTGTGAAATAGGACCATTTGTAAATTGAGATCAAGTCCTCAAATGACAGTTATTTTTCGGTTTATAAGAAGATTTTTTTTAACCAGTTAGGTTTAATTTACTTTCCTGTATTGAGTATAGTTTGAGTTATATAGTTAACGTTCAAAAAATACTGCGTTACGTTGACAAAGGTCGCGGTCTGTGGAGCGGCAATAATAGCAGGGTTCGACTGTATGGAATATTCTAAACTGTTTGATAGATTCATGACCCTTTAATAGTAGGTGCCTAATAGGTATTATTTTTTTCCTGTCGTGATGATATTATAAACGTTTATCTATTATTATCGAAACTGACATAGTTTTTGACAAATTTTAGTTTTCATATGGGGTTTCTTATGTTCAAGGATACACTGATACTCTGTCAGTTTCGGCCACAACCAGTGATATTTTTCCTGTCTTTCGGTTTTCTATCAGATAGATCTGTTTTCAAAGAGTGCGCTTTGGATCTGCATAATTCCATCCTACTTACTCTATCGGACCGTCAGGAGCTCTAGAAATCGTCACCGTTTCATTGTGAGGTAGGTACTGTTCCGTCACATTCAGCATACGAACCGCTAGATGTATAGTGTAATTTGCTGCCCTCGTGCCGTGGGGGTGCTCCCTGATAGTTACAATTTAGATCCATTCAAGTTGCGTGTGAATCGGTTTCTTTAGTTATAAAGGTATTCCATCGTAGACCGTATCTTGCGAGTTGGTGGCTAAACGCCTATTCAATTTTTTTTTTGTCAAAGCACGTACATTGTGTCCAAACCTTGACCTAGGTCTACGTACCATTTACGTGTTAATAACTGTAGCAGCGACTCACAGTAGGTATTTACCTCCGATGACAGAGAATACCTAGGTACCATTTAATTTTGTCTACACCGCGTACATACCAATTATGTAAAGAACTTAGAAATTTAAGAATTTGCCTCGTTTACTATCTTTATCTTAAAGAATTTTCAAAAGTTCAGACGTTTAAACAGTGTTACCACGTTAAATTTGTGTGACATAGAATTTGATTTAAACTTTTTTCTAATATTTATGACCTACATACCTAAAAGTATGTACAGCTTGTGTGCAAGGTGTGTACAGATCTACAGCAGAGCTAAAGGACGAAGCGAGTGTTTGCGTCGCATTGTCTTAGTAAGTAGGTAAAAATATATCACATTCTATGCTCATCAATGGAGTATTTAAGGTAGAATATAGTAAAGACAAAGATTATTTATTTGATAAAACACGAGTAATATAAATTGATATACATGGATAGATTTAATTATGTCCTGTGATCGTGTTTTGCCCTTTAGGCGTACAAATATGAGCTATGGCATGTCAATATTTTTTTTTTAAATTATAATTATAAATTCAAATTAGATAATACAATGTAAAAGTCAATCAAAATAATGTCAAAAAATAATAATGATTGTCAAGAATAATAATAATAAACAATGTCAAGCAAATATGTCAAAAGTTACAGATCATTGATTTTATAATACTTAGTTTCAAAGTTAATTACTAGTTTGACCTCTGAACTTTGTAATATTTCTCGATGACATACGCAAACAGTGTCATGACCAGTGAAAGATTTCAGTGAGTAGTTCCGGAGGTTACCGCTTACATTCAAAAACGCCACTAAACTTATAACTTTACTTGGAAAAAGTCATAATGTAAACATTATAACTTTTTCCAATACAAGTATTGTTGTAGATTTTTGCGTGTGTTGTTGCTCACTTCTGTGTAGTTTTTACAAAATTTTACGTCAAAGTTTTAAATTTTACATCAAGATTTTGTATTTTGAAATTACAATAACATATATAAAGACTTTTTTTTTCTTTAATTTTTCGATTTGTTGATTCGTATTTTACCTATACTATAGATCTTTCTCCATGCTCGTCGTTTTTTTATGTCACAAATAAAATGTTGTCTACTTATTTGTTAAAAACCTCCCAATTTTATAAACTTCACTACACTGGCTAAATGCAGTTTGGCAGGTTACACAATTACACATATCTTCGAGAACTCTTAGAAAAACAGATTTCCACGCGATGTTTTCTTTCCTTGCACCGTTGAAAGCTAGCGTCAACAAATACAATTATAAGAGAATACAGAGATGCCGGTAGTGGGGTTCGAAACAAGGACCTACAGATTGTTAGTCGGACAATCTTTTAACTAGGTTACAGTAGTCTCCCTGGCAGCTACAATAAGTACTACAATGCTAGTATTTAAATCTTTTGTACCTCGTAGTATAATCGTTGCTTTTGTTGCAGCCAGTATTCCGAAATGTGGCGGCTGTCACGAGATGATAGTGGACCGATACGTGCTCAAGGTGTCGGACCGCACATGGCACGCCGGGTGCCTGCGCTGTGTCGAGTGTCGCGCTATGCTCTCCGGAAAATGCTTCGCGAGAAACAATCAGCTTTATTGCACGGACGATTTCTTCAAGTAAGCATCATTTTTAACCGACTCAAAAAAGGAGGAGGTTCTCAGTTCGACTGTATGTTTTTTTTTGTATGTATGTAACGCTATTATTCCTCAAATTATGAATCGATTTTTATGATCGATGATTCTTTTTTTGCTTGGTAGACCATACTTCAGAGATATTTCTATATAAATTTAATCAAAATCGATTGAGCTGTTTTTAAAAAATCAACAAAAATTTAAAAATTGTATATATACAGGAACAGTGATGACGAACATTTTCTGTATCTGAGTGTTCTTGGGTTATAAGTAAGTAGGTGGTTACCTACTTACAAAAAAGTATTAATGTAAGTATTCTGCCAGTTACTTGCTTCTCGTGGTATAAGCTTTGTTTAGTTTGGGGCACTATGTGAAATGTTCAACGACTTTATATCTTTTATTATCTATATGTATATTTTATAATGTTCAAAATTCATCTTAGTTTTTTTTTTTTTTTTTTAATTATGTATAAGTAATGAGACGATCGAGGTGCTCTCCTGATGTCAAGAGATAACGCGTGTCCATGACCATTGCAGCGATGCACAGAACTTTGAGTAACAAAACAACGTCCAGGGCTTCGCTGCTTTGGCACTCATTACTTTGAGACTAGATGGTTAGTCTCAACAGCCCAGTAATTTCGCTAGCTGCAGTACCCTTCAAACCGGAACACAGTAATGTTTGCACACTACTGCTTGGTGGCAGAATATCTGATACTGCGGTGGTACCTACCTAGACGACCTCCTGCTAAGGAAATCTACCACCAAGTAAAAGTTTCTTATCCTATAAATAAATAAATTGAAAACTCATTGTTGCTTCCATGAGTGTAAAGGTTTTAAATTATTTCTGGTAATTTCTTACAAAAAAATACAACCTTACGCTAGTAAGTGAAATAATGATTCCGCGTGGTTTCTTACATCAGCTTCCCTGCCTCGCTCATCACGCAAATCATATTTTGCCTACGTAAGAAATGATTTGACAGTGCCACGTAGCCAGATAGGTAATAAAATATCAGTTTATCTGTTATCATAAATGATTGTTTACGATGTTATCTACAAGAATCGCTTCCGCGAAAAATGGAGGTGTTCCTGTTGTCTATTAGATACCTACTTATGAAAATGATATCTTGGTTGATTAGATAAATCATTGGCCATTTATTTATTGGCGATGAACTGAAGGCACAAGATCACGAACAGCTTTGTACGAGCATAGTCGCTTTCTGAACGCGTGAGTGAAGAAACTTTACAATTTTTTCCCCCATATGTCTATTAAGATTTTCCTAATATACCATGCTTTCTGAGAATTATTTTGCGTGGAAACTTCAAACAATATACCAGGATTACTTTTTCGTGTAAGTTTTATAAAACTGGTAATAAATACTTTTTATTATTAATTCATCTTTTTTTTACTAATAAAAAAAAAAAATAACAGAAACAAATTAAAGCTTAGGTGCAGCGTGTAGCGATGAAAGGCTAAAGTTGCCGGTAGTTATGGTTGCAGAGTCACAAACCTCCTAACGATGCGTGCCGTGTCTGATATGTCTTTTTGATATGAGCGAGAGCCCAACCACCTAGCGAGAGTCTTTAAAATCTTGGTAGAGGCTCTTCATTTTAAAGCTGTTCACTGTGACCGCTTTCGGGATAATGATCATCAAGTCAACATGGCAGTTATCTCGTGAGCTAAGTCAAAGTAGGTACTTGCTGCGCTTGTTCTTTTTGGCTTTCACGATATATACTCGTATTTGTCATTTGACATATACGAGCACAACCCGGCGTTAGGATCAGTAAACCACCACGTTATCAGGCTTATTGGCGACAGATCTGTGATCATAGAGTGGACCCAATAAAGCAAAGCACGACTATTCGAGAACTAGTTCTGATTCTGGCTACTTAGTTGTGCAAATAAATATACGCCGTTAGCAAGATGCGAACAAGCAGCAAGAATATGTCTGAGAGATGTTCCGGTGGGCATACTCGACAGTTGTTGATCGTAACGTCATTCATGATATATATGTGCAATAGTTGTTCCTCTTGATTCCTTCATCAGCAATTACACAGGCAAAACCCTCAGTTTCTCCTACGAGGTCACCAAATCGTAGCCAGTTCACTGACGCGAGCATACCCACATCGGCATCCATCAAGGCCCAATAGAATCACACGTTATTATTATTTATTGTTTACGTTCAATTCGGCTTTACGATTACTTTACTGTATTGTACCAAAATCCTGGTATTTTATTTCGCCTCTGCAACGTGCTTATGATGTATATTTTAAAGCATGTCTATTTTGACTTAGGTATAATACATATTATCATATTAATTGATGTCTGAACAAGCGATTTTTTGTGCACTGTCGAAAGTCTGCCATCTACGGTACTTCTAGGGCGATAATCCACACAGGGGGGAGGGGGGGGGGGGGGGGGGGGGTTTGTTAACATAAGAAAATGCGAAATAAATACTCGTACTTTTTTCTATACCAAGACGTATAAAAAAAATGGATTAACCCTCCTGGCGAGTGGAAACTGAAATTAACAAAACCTGTACTTTTCCATACATTTTGACGAAAATCAATTTCCTTTTCCTGAAAGTCTAAACTTTCAGATCTATAATGTCCTTTTGTCCCAGACACGTTGATAATGTTGTTGTTATTGCGGCTGTTGTCCCAGGCGGTTCGGGACCAAGTGCTCGGGATGCGGGCAGGGCATCCCGCCGACGCAAGTGGTTCGGCGCGCGCAGACACACGTCTACCATTTGCGGTGCTTCGCGTGCGCCGCTTGCGCCAGGACGCTCAACACGGGAGATGAGTTCTACCTTATGGAGGACGGAAAACTCGTTTGCAAGCCGGACTATGAAGCCGCTAGAGCTAAAGGTATGTTTCTTTAAGCTTATTACCGCGGAATAGGAACATTGTGAACAATTTTTACTATGGGACTGATATTGCGGAAACAAACCTATTTCATTTTGCTTAGTGTGAGCCTAATATTTGTATGGTAGGTACAGGTGGCTTTTCTTCACGATTTTTTAAGGTTGTTAAGCTAGATATTTTATCACAACTCACCTGATGTGTGATGTGGTACCTACATATCACACACATACTCTCAAATTGGCTCTCAGGTGAATTTGCAGTGATACCCAGTTTGGTGCTTGACAGATTTTTTAAATCTGAGAGTGGTAGCCAGTCTATAAGTAAAGGTTGCTAAGGAGCTACCACCATGCTATCATTGCAACAGAAGGTTATTCTTTATTAAAAGTTGTTTATAGTGATAAGCGTAAAGAGTTTTATCCGATTTGTATTGGTGTTCCGCGCACCACGTATTTATATTTTTCTACCTGCGATTTCTTCTTTCAAAACGGGCGAACTAACTACACACGTTACTTTACATTTACATTTATAATTCAGTAGTTAGGATTTGTATTACCCTCGTAGGTATCTACAGGAACTGTCAAATACTCCAATAGATTTGTCACTTGTTTTTTATCCGACATCTCTTACCATCAGGAGAGCGTCTCGTTCGTCTCATTATTTTTCACATAAAAAAGAAAAAGAATAGGTTCTCAATTCGTCGGAATCTTTTTTTTTTTTATATATGTTCTCCGATTTATTTGAAGACGACGGATTCGATCAATTATTTTTTCGTTTGGTTTTCTTATTGGCACCTAGTCAGGATCTGATGATGAGGTCCCAGAACTTTATAGGGACGCGTAATGTGCTTTATATATTTTTATTTCAAAGGATATACTTTCAGATTTGTCTCATAGAAAATATATGAAAAATCGGTTGAGTAGTTTAATTTTTTAACCATAATACCTAAAGCCATGTTTGAGCTTAGGGTCATGAAATCGGTTTTTTTTTATTTTCACCATGACGCTTCTTTTTTGATTATTATGAGAAGTTAAAGTTTAAAGTTTCGAAAGTTAGTTTAAATTTTTATACTAATCTACTTTTCACCTGTGCGTGATACATGTACATAAAATAAAATTTGTTTCAGAAGTAATGAGTTTGCCGATGAATAAAAATAAGCGCTACGACGTTTGCGAAAAATATTGAATTATTATAATTGAAATTTACCCAAATCACGCAACATTGCGATAAAAAATTCGATAGATAGTAATATTTATCATATTTTAGGCTTCTAATATATTTTGTGATGTAGGTATGTATATTGTACCTACTTACTTATACCTAGTTAATATTTTTGCTAAGATTTTTTTACCCAATTATCTGGGTACTTACTAAGGGCATGGACAGGCGTTATCTTTTACTATCAGGACAGCTTTTCGTCTGCCTCATTACTTTTGCATAAATAAATAAATATCGGCAGTTTTTACTAGGCATTTTCTATAAGAACAGGCTTTGCTTAGTTTGAGGCTAGATGGCGCTGTGTGAAATGCCCTCCAATATTTATGTACCTACAAATATTTACTCAGACATCATTTAGTTATTCTACTAACAGTGACTGACTGAAGACTAACTGTACGACGATCGATCCAGTCGGTTGCTAAATTATTTTTCCTAATAAAGTCCCACATTGGCACATATTACGCGGTAGCCAGGTACTACGAATTTAGTGACCTTCTCTGTTTGATTTTTGTGGTAGGTTAGCCGGTTATTTCCGTGTCCCACCACTACAATCCGCAATAAGCCTAGCCGCATATTCAGTCACCCAAAACATGGGCCGTTGCCACAGGTCGCGTTGGTGACAGCCATATTTCTGTTACATTTAAAGCTTATCGGGCGAAATCAGTAAATCCAACTGTAGTAGACCCCACAAATGCAGGCGCTGAGGGCTCCCTAGACGGCGACGCGGCCAGCAAGCGGCCGCGAACCACCATCACGGCCAAGCAGTTGGAGACGCTGAAGAGTGCGTACAGCAGCAGCCCCAAGCCGGCGCGACATGTGAGGGAGCAACTGGCCCACGACACCGGACTCGACATGCGGGTCGTGCAAGTCTGGTTTCAGAATAGGTGAGTTCTGTTTTCTATTCTATCTATACCTATTCTAAGGAAAATGACATGTCCGAATCTACACTTTTGCAGTTTCAGTGTCGACTAACTACATTTAAAACTGTACTAGTCATATAATCCATAGCCGTCAATGTTTTTATGAAAACGATTTTCCAGTTCATCAGAATCATAATCAGCTTGTTGAACTGTTGTATATAGGTACGTCACTCGACCCGATCTTAAGCTGTTGTTTCTTCCACCGTCGTCCGTCATATAGGTAGGTACATATTATTGTGTATCTCACACAATATTGTCTCTCAATCAAACCTCTTTTTAGGGTTCCATACTGTATCTCATGAACCGTGATAGTTAGACAGTTGAAATTTTCACAGATGATGTATTTCTGTTGCCACTATAACAACAAATAATAAAATAAATATTCAAGAGGGCTCCTATTCAATAAACGTGTTTTTTTGCCGTTTTTATAGATAATAGTACGGAACCCTTCGTGCGCGAGTCCACCTCGCACTTGGCCGGTTTTTTTAATGTTATTTTTCTTCTCACTTCAGGTTCATTCATATAGTCATGAAATAAAACTTTAGACCCAAAAACAGAAGACCCTATATAAATAGGGTCATTATTATTAATGTGTCACCATAAAAACAACATAATAATGACGTTAAATTTCATCTGCAAAAAAAAAACAAAGAAGAAATTGCTACTTCACGTTGTTTCCTTTTATTTGATACCGAAAATTCAATTGTCATATCAGGACTCTCAAATAGATTTTTTTGACGCTGTGTATGCTGCTGTACCGAACTGAATAAGCTTTAGGACATTTTCCTAAAGCTTATTCAGTTCGGTTATATCTATACCACTCAAAAGCTAACATTCTACAAGTGGACGACTAACTACGATTTTGTAGCCCTAAAACATAGTAAAATCGAGTTAATCGTAACCTAAGCGTGTAAAATAGCATGACGAGTGTTTTCCATGGGGTTTCAGTTACGCTTATAGCTAGTTAAAATAAACTGAGGCATTCAGATATCGACAATCAATTCTGTTCAAGCATGACCGTAAACTAGAACCTACCTACGAGCTACTTGGCCTTTGTGTTCAGTTAGCGCTGATTTTGAAACGGTCAGCGATTTTAACAAGACGTAAACTGAGATTAGAGTTTTATGACCACGCGTATAAAAACATCAGTGATAAATTCAATTTTAAAATTGAAAGTAGAAAAAAGTTTTACGTTTAACACATGCACGTAGCATTCAACAACCATGTACCGAAACGTACACAAGGCCTGCATATTTAAGTCTATTAATGATCAGTTAACGCTAACGCTTTAGGTATTTAACATAACAACGGAACCCTTTCATGAACCTGTCAAGAACGACTTGCACTTGACAGATTGTTTTCTGCAGTATCTGCTTGGACTTGCACTCGGCAAAGTCTGTCTATGTTTTCGTTTTTACTGAGAATGCGAAGTATAGTTAACTACACCATGGTAATCGAAATGGACAGGCGTTATCTCTTACCATCAGGAGAGCATTTCGTTCGTCTCATTACTTTTTACATTAAAAAAAAACATGTTAAGACACGGAACGAGTTTTCCATTTGAGGATGGTTGCTAGCTAACAGAATACTGAGTTCAAGTTTATCTAAATATCTGTCATTGATTATGATTGTGTTATTATGGGGAATAATGGTAGTAATGTCGAACTACGGCTTTATTATTCCTATTATTATATACTAGCTGCGCCCCGCGGTGTTACCCGCTACATGTTTTCGAGATGAAAGGTAGTCTATATGCTAATCCAGGGTGTCAGCTACCTCCATACCAAATTTCATCCAAATCCGTTGTGTAGTTTTTGCGTGAAAGAGTAACAAACATCCATCCATCCAAACTTTCATATTTTTTTATTATATTAGTGGGATCCATATGTAGGTATCTACACAGAGTATATCTAAGAATTAAAAAATTACCAAGTGCCAGTCAGACTCTCACTGAAAACAAAAACAAAAGTAACTTGCTTTATGACTTGTAGAGTTCATTCGTTTTTCACCAAAGCACAGACATTTATATGGCAGACATGGTGTACGTACTAAATATATATAAGCATTCTATCAGATATCTGATTTCCAGTAGAACAATCATTGAACCTAAGTATATTATGAGCGCCGAAGCTGCGATGTACAATATTTTGAAAGTACAGTAACAAAACAAAATGCCCTGGACTTTCTTTTGTTTGTGTGTTATGTTTTGTTTTGCTACTCAAAATTCTCAATATCCCTGCAATGGTCATGATCAGGGGTCTCTGACTACTCAAAAAAGTTTTGCTTTGTTTGGGGCTAAATGAACTGTGTGAAATGTCTTCCGATATTGACATGTTTTGGTAAACACAGCATCATTATAGTGTTATGGTGGTACGTTCTCTGCGCAACATGCACTTGATCGAATTTTTATTAGAGGTAGAAGGGCTGCGGCTAGCTGGCGTCGGTCACGGCGCGCCATCCGCTCCGGCTCGTAAACTGGACGCGATATCGACGCTCGAATTCACTTTATGCCCCCACGACTGGCTAGTTATAGCATTGTTACCGTCCTACTGTTTTGAAATCTTAAGCTTGCCTGAAACTGAGACATGTTTCAAATGCTATTGTTTCGTTTAAAGGTCTATTTTGCGCTACCTACTTAAACGTTTACGTTGTCGTAAGGACCATTACGACAGTAGACTCTGCTATTGCTATGTATAAGTAAACAAAAATATACAATTTTTCACATTTATGGTATTAATATAGCACACAAAATACTGTAAATTAGTTATTGTTATTATCTACTTATAAGACTAACATTATGATAGGAGATTACAACACCGTCAGTTTTTCTTCGAGACGACCCGCGTTCTCCAGTCAGCTGGTGACCACGGCTATTACATATAACGTGACCGAAAAGTCAAGATAAATAAACAAAACTATAAATTTATAGTAGGTAGGTACTACGCGATTAAGTCCCGGTTGTAAAATTAATTATATGTACAAATCGCGAAAGTTTAACAATTATATGTATGATATTAGTAAGAAGTTAGATTTATTAGCTCTTTCATTAATATAAAATATCCGGATATAGTTAGTTTAAAACCGTATGATAAATAATAATTTATATAAAAATAGACAACATTTAAAATCCAGTTTTTAGCTTTAAAAATTTATTTCGATTTAAATTATTTACGATATTTTCAAAAACTTTACCGATTTTTATAACTACATCACGATTAGAAAGAAAATATATAAATATTTTGACACACACAACACTACAACAACAAAACACTATACATATAAAATATTAAAAAAAGATTAAAATAATAATGAGTAGAAAGTTGTCGCTGTAGTGTCCAGCGCTATAAGAAAGGTTAGTTCTCAGCATTAGTGCTGCCGATTTTTCAGGAGCGCCGATTTTCAGAACTAACCTTCATGTGATGACTGGTGTTGTGATTAGGTGTTTTATATTTTAAAAAATAATGTGGCGATACTTAACGTGCCGTAAGAAGCTACAGATTTTGCACGAACGCGGAAAGAATCGTATCACCCCATTGTATTTTTTTTCACATAACTTGTGTTTTGTTCGACTGTTTTTATGTATTTCATAAAGTATCGAATACAGGCGCGAGAGTGAGAAAGTGACATCATGTGCAGAAACTTAATTTTTTGTTTCCAAAACTCCATCGAAACTTACGTATAGTAAACTCGCTATTAGGTACTTTCCAAGGACATGGCTGGACTCGACTGTATTTGACCATGACTGGACTTTGACTGTAACTAAATGTGATAGACATAAATAGCCAAATCCAAAAGATTAGGTCATTAGATTAGATCCAGGATTTTGTATTCATTTGCCAGTGAATTATATAAATGTAATTCTTTAGCCACAGAAACAAAATGATAATATATTTTAGTACATGTATCTATTGCTGTTACATAAAGTATTTTATTATGAGGCAATAATAATAACATAATATGTAGATAAATTACCTACGTGAAAGCGGTGTTTGAAGGTTTCGCTTTATTTATTTATTTATCGTCTTGGATTGAAAGGCTACTGATTAGCGGTAGCTAATCAGGGACTTTGTTATCAATCAATCGATTGGAAAACAAGGCTATATTCAGTGAATAGGTATCTTCTAGGTCTACGTACTTAATCTTCGACCACATTTTTTTGAGGCAGACAAATGTTTCGATAGCTTTATATCGTCAAAATTTTAGTGCTCGTGTCTTAAGTTGACTCAGCTTGCTTTAAACTTTTTCAACTGTATTAGTGAATGTAATCTGTGCTAAGTACTGATAAATTATTGCGGATTACGCTATCTATATTATTTTCGAGGAAACCTACGCGTTCCTGTAACCTCTAGGTATGTTATCACTTTCTCTATGCAATAAATCCATAGATTAAAAAAAATACAAACTGATTATAAATACGCATCTCTGTTCTCACGAGCTTTCTGCGTCATACCTACGGCCAGTTATAGCAAGTAGGCAATACGCAACGCTCATTGTTTCAATAATCCGACTCGGCTGTACCCTGGCACGGCTCCCAGCGGACAGGGCTACGGGGGCGGGGGCACTTTAATTAATCAAGCTCTTTGTACCCCCGACCCCCCGTCGCTACACTAATAACACACGCGATCCGTGGGGTGTTCTGTTTATACTGCAATACTTATTTGTTTAAATCGAGAGTAATCGAAGCGTTATAACGAGTTTTGTTATGAAAGATCAACAATCGGAGCATGGTAAATCAGTAATCGAGTCAATTAACATGTCAAGTGGTACATGTCTTTTGGTTTTACTTAAAGCTTAAACGCTCTACTTTAGAGTGTGCTTTTGGGTTTATTTTTATTGAGGAATAAAATTTCTCGTAACGATAAATCCACTGAAAAGTAGGTACGGGCAAATTTAACTACTAGGGGTAATATAATACATAAATATCTAATCTGCAATATTTGTATATTTATATTATACCTACGTCTAGCTCTAAGGCTAGAGCTCTGTATGGCTAACTTTTTAGATTTTTGGAGGTAAAAGCGGAACTAACTAGTTAAATCGATTAAGATCTCATCTTGGGAAAACGCGTTTTCAGAGTTTTCATTAGACAATAAATTTTGTATACCACCGTGCAAAGCTCGGTCGCCCAGGTACCTATTTTACTACTAAGCGTTGTAGGTATATACGTATTTTTGATACAAAGAAACTAAATAGATATTTTTGATTCACTTGAAATAAAAATAAGTTGTGTATAATATAAGGGGTTATTGCACTAATAGTTAATAAATTATTTTTAAATGACATATTTTATCATAATTTGTACATAATATCCTTTTGATGTACTTTCGCTCTTCACTACTACATTCAAAGGTAAAGGACAAAAGCATATTTAAAAATATATCATTTTGTTTTTTTCTGCAGGCGGGCTAAAGAGAAGCGACTAAAGAAAGACGCCGGCCGCACGCGGTGGTCGCAGTACTTCAGGTCCATGAAGAGTGGCAGCGGCTCTCCGCGGCACGAGCGACTCCTCGACAAGGACGAACTCAAGATTGACCTAGATTCCTTTAGTCATCACGGTAAGAATTTCTTGTGCGAAATTGGCAAAACGCGAAAATATGTTTTTATGTTATATGTTAGGTACATACTACTCGCGATTTCACCCGGTGAATTTTCAAAGTGTAAATTCCTCGATTTTCATGACATTTGCGGCAAAAGCGCGAAAAGACATAACAAACGCTGTGAGTAGCAAGTACCGAATAAGTAACGAACGTACTTGAATAAGAATAGGCTTAAAGGCTCAGGCTCTACTTAGCACCATTACTGACCGGCCGCGGTAGATAATAATAATTTACTTACAAACTTATTTGACTTTTTTTTGTTTTATTTCAAACATTTATCAAATAGTTTCAAAAGAATATAGACCGGAATATGAAAAAGACATATCGACGCAATTATTTTCCAAAACTTGTGTTTTGCGAATGTTTAAAGATGGCACCGTTTTAATCATAAAGTAACAGATAATACTTATGTGATGAACCATATTTTTTCGTGTTATTTTCAGCCAGAACATGACCGGACTGTAGGTACAAGTGTACAACGACTTACTTTGTGACTTTTTTAAAATATTGAAATACTTGACATTAGCCGAATGCACAAGTGTGCAAAAAATGTCTGTGGTAAAAGATCGCTGTTTTGAATCCTATTTAAAAGACATTCTCTGGTTGATCTATAGTTAATTCCCGTAACACATTACTTTGGCGGCCTAACTGTTACTGAAATATACCTGATACTGCGGTGGTGCCCACGTAGCAAATCAGCTACCAACAATGAAAATGTCACAAAAATCAAAATTTGAAACAGAGCAAATTTTTTTTTCAGAACTTAGCAATGACAGCTACAGCACGGTCGCGCTCGGTGGCGAGGAAGGTTCCCCGGCGGGCGGCACGACAGGTGGCGCACGATACGCCGCTACCCCGCCGTACCTTCGCACACACTCCCCGCCCCAACACCACTACCACTACCCACCAGATCATCTCGTATACACTAATATTGGTAAGTACAGTAACAAACAGAACCATACAGTGTTACATTAAAGGCTAGTATAGCGGCATAAGTTAACGTATGCACCTAAATAGAGGGACGGTCCCAGCGTTTTTCTCAGTTTCCAGTAGTCTCTTTACCGTCGCTGGAGTCGTTTGGTTCCCATAGTACAAGCTTTGCTTAATTTGGAGCTAAATGATTAAAAATGTTACAATAAATTAGTAACCAGTGAAAAGTTAGATAAATAAATAATAGATTTATACATGCTCGAAATATATTTTATATCGCAACATCTGCACCCGCGATCTAAATCGTTAAAAAACAGAACACGGCTTCTGTCACTACCAGCTCAAATCAAATTCATAACTACCCTCATTAACACTGCGCACCGGCTCTCTCGTGTAATCGTAAGAACTGTGATCTACGAATAATAGTATCACGCAGTTAAAGGTTCAAGTCAACCAACCGGTCCCTATTTTTTTATTATACACCTTAGTTTTATTATTTTCGAATACGAATATGTCAGCCTATAATATACTCTGAAAAGCCATCCAAAATTCAAGAATAGATCTCATTATCACTGTTGTATTCTAAATTTCAGGGCAAGCAATGAGTGGAGCAGGTATCGGCACGACAGGTACGGGTGGCGCGTCGGACTTGAGTAGCTCGTCATCACCAGCTGCAGGGGGCTATCCTGACTTCCCCCCGTCCCCCGACTCGTGGCTGGGCGAGCACCACTACTCCCCGCGGGGGTTTCCCTAGCGGCGGCCACCCCCGGCGCACGCGCAGCCGCCGCCAGCGCCCCCGATGCACTTCCCACTCCCTCTCGCACAGCCGCTTGAGCTTGTCGTCAAGCGAGAAATGTAAGAGAAATAAAGGGTTCAGGGATAAGAGACAATTCAGGGGACGATATGAAAAGTTGACAAGACGTGTGCTCTTTTAAAAATTAACTCTTGAACGAAATCGTTTGGAAGATATTGGAGATGCAAGATTGACAATTCTATATGTATCTCGTAGACAGATTTCTTACATCATACATAACAACTCCTGTTCTATATTATTTCTCTAAGTCAAAAGAATAAATCGAATAGCAATTAAGTTTTTTTTGCAGTGTATTATTTTGAAGATACTAAAGTTTTGTCCGCGTTTTTTTATAAACGCATACATACCTACAGCAAATGCCATACTATAAAGTTTTAAGTTAAAATTTATGAATACTATGGAACTAAAATTGCTATTTTTGATGTGTAAAAGTTGCTCTTAAAATATCAGATAATAATATGTAATTATTAATCCTGTAAAATAACTCATGGACCATATTTTATGATGATTTAAACAACAAGGCAAAACACTTACTGCCAATTAAGAGTCAATTCTCATCTCATGCTCGAACGTTTCAATCTTTATTTTGTGATTTTATTTAAATGTAAATAATAATTGACGAAACGAAAATGCAAAATGTCTACTTTAGATGTAGCTTTGCAAATTCAATTATGAAAAAATTAAAAATGCCTTATATATCAAGGTGGTGTACATATTTTTATAGTAGATGTAAGAAAACCAATGTTGTAACTAAGCGTAATACTTAATAGATGTGTAAAAATATAAAGTAATATATATGTTAAATTATAGTCATTATTTATTTAATTGTCTCCACATGTTTGACAGAAATTATCACATTATTGTACATAGAGTTATTATAATGTAAAATTATTAACTAAGTAAATAAATCTAGTTCGTATAGGCAAGTCCATAGTGATAACTTTGTGCAAAAAACTCTAGTCGACAGATGGTATCTATAAATATTATACCTACATCTAAATAAGTTGAAGTTTTATTTACACGTATACTAAACATTATCTTAGTTTATCTGCAATTTTTTGGCTATAACTCTGTGGTAGCAACTCCCCAATATTGAGACATGCGACCTTCTAAATCCAATGAATCTTGAGAATGAGCAGTTTTCTCTTGTATGACAGCGAAATCATACTCTAAGTGATAAGGCATTAACCTCTGCAGCGATCCAAAGTACGCAGCGTTTGGACCTCCATTCGGCATTCTACCAGATCCAAAACGAAACTCCGGCTTCATAGCAGCCGCACCAAAAGATCTCGCGCTGCCAAAATGCTTGGACAAAAAAGGTATCCTCGACTGCTTATTAGGCAAATGTAACTGTGGACTGCTTCCAGAAAGACCCTTTAAATTACGCAAACTGCTAACGTTAGATCGTATTCCTTTTGATAAGTTGTCCAATTCCTTGTCGAATATCATTTGTGTATTCTGTTCTAACATATACTCCCAGCATTTGAATTGTTCTTCAGGATTTCCGAGATCATCTGTTCTCTGGTCGTCTTCTTTGTCTTCTTCTACTCTCACTCGTATCGCTCGAGCGACGCCACCGCGGCAACTTCTACGCTCTGAGGCCTTTGTTTGCGATCGAACGCTAGCGTAATGTTGATGACTCACTGTTTCGCTTGAAGGACGGTCACTTTGTCCACTTGGAGAAGACCTATCGCTACAAGCTTTCGGTGGGGACACTGAATGGCAACATGGTTCCAATCTTGAACAGCAACAATCAGACCTACACACTGATTTATTACTGTTTATCGTTTGTCGTAGTTCACTCATTAAAAGATCAACGTCAGATCGTCCCGCATCAAATCTTATTATCATCACCGAAACGCAATCTTCCACTCCGTAACTTTGCGCCAAATCCTGTAATCGCTTTGCAGCAAGCACAGGATTTCGTTCAGCCCTTGCTTCGGAAACAGCCGTTTCCACGCTAACTACATTCCAAAACGTTCCATTTCCCAGAATTAAAAACTCATCATCCTCCTTTATTATGGTTTGCACCACATCTGGATCCGGTATAGTATTGGGGTAAAGAGTAGAATGTCCCACACGCTTATTATTTTCAATACCTAAGCTCATCGGTCCGCTTCGTCTGCTCAATACGGCTCTCGTATCGCCAACATTGGCCAATCTCATACTGTATCTCTTAGGAGACTGAGCGAATCCAATGTCTGCTGACGTGACTGGTGACAAATGACACATTATTAAGCAAGCTCCTTTCCTTTGACCTTTCTCTTTCAATTCTCTGTGAGCTGATAGAATCACATACTTCATATACTCACTTACAGTTTCTTTAATTGATTTTTCTTCGAGAAGTAAGCCAGGTAAGCTTGCTTGCAATATTTTTGGCACTTCTATGTCTGTTTCTCCATCGATTATGGCAAAAAGACCTTCCTTATTGCAAAAAGCTGGAAGACGTATTTGGGCACAGCATAGCTGTAATGATTTGTTAGGACACTCAGAAAATCCTGCGATCCAAGGCGTTGATCCATTCATTTCTTCGTGATATCCACTCTTTTGAGTCCAAGGTAGAGAGTGTCGCCCGGTAACGTCCACTAAGCTCAGTGGCCTTTGACATTTATAAGCGTTGAACTGCGATGGGTCGACTTGAAGTTTTTTATTGCAGGAAATATCGAGAAACTTCAATTGTTTAGGAGCCAGAAGCCTCAAGTCTATACTGTCGAGTTCATTGTGGGCAAAGTCCAAAATTTTTACTGATGCACTGCATGCGAACATAGGCACCGACCTTAGCCTATTTGAATGTGCTCGCACTACTCTTATATTGTTTAACTGTGGCATGTTTTCAGGTAGCCTAGACAAGGAGTTTCCTGACAAAACTAGTTCCTCAATATGCGGCCAAAAGTTGATGCAACTGTCGGGTAACGTCGTCAGACAATTGTAGGCAATGTGCAATATCTTAAGTCCTCTGAAAGCTATAATGACATCTGCCACATCGTCTGTCAAACAATTTGCTGTCAAGTAAAGTCTTTCAAGGCAGTGAGAGGACGGACCTCGCGTTGGCGGTAATCTGCTCAATCTATTATTTGATAAGTTTAACACACATAGCCTATCACATACTGAGAAGAAATTTTCCGGCAATGATTGAATGCAATTGTCGTGTAATAAAAGTTCTTTTAATGGTGCTCGAAGTCTGGGCATTGACGGAATGCTTGATATTTTGTTGTGTGCTAAATGAAGACTGCTCAAACTGGATAGTTCGCTGCAGAATAGATGTTCGGGCAGGGAAGTGAGTTTGTTATTGCTTGCGTGTAAGGTCGTAAGGTCTGAACAGCCACTGAGCCATTGTGGTAACGATGTCAATCGGTTGTGACAAACGTCCATTTCCACTAGGTTTATGGGTGGTACGGTCGTTGTTAGTGATTCCAGTTCTGAAAAAAGATGAGCAAAACTTCATTACTATCTAGAATAGACGAGTTGTAGGTATGTAAATTAAATAAGTAGTATTTACTGGGATTGTTATCTAAAATAAATACTCTGATATAAAAATGGGTAATAGATGATAAAGACGATGCACTAATTACTTATTCGAAATTAAAAAACACCATGTTAGTTAGCTCCAATTTTGTACAGAAATGCTTTATGGAAGAATAAGAAGACATTGTTCTAATTTTTACACTTGTAATGACCCCAACTACAAGGTGTCTCGAAGATAGTATAACATCTTCGATTACACTCACATCTGATGAGCTCTGGTAAAACGTAAACCTATCAATAATTTTATAATGATGTTTTATGCATTCGGGATTACTTTAGATTTAAATTTAACGGATACTTCGACTCGTCTTGCTTCGCTTTCAGTGCGAAGGACGCGCGCGCATTGTATTAAGCTTTGTATCCATGAAGAAAGATATGACCAAAACTATAGTCGGGAGTATCCGATTTAATTAAACTTGAGTAAGTTAGTGAAGCAAGCAAGCAAGTAAAACAACAACGTGTCAAAACCACGTCAATTTCTATAGTAAAATTCAACAAATCATAAAACATTGAACAAATTTAGGCTGTAAACCGGTAAAACTCTGGTAAACGTCCCAAACTTCTCCTCAGTTGTGCTTTGACGAAAAATTATCGTTATAAAACAGTGGTTGTACAAATGTTGCTGTACTTACGATTATGTGGCGCCTTTATGGTCCTAAGCGAAGCGCCGTGCACTGACAAGCGTTGGAGCGTATTGTGAGCCGCATACAACTCCCGCAGCCCTCGCAAAGCGGATACCACCAGCACCTCCACGGAGTTGTATGACAGATCCAAAGATACCAGGTGCTGGAAATTATCATAAGAATAGTGATAAACAATAGACGAAACGGTTAAAATGAAATTAAATTTCTTTGGCAATTACATACAACGTCTATCAAAAGTAATACATAAGTGTGGTTCGAAACTAACATTCATAGAGAAGCATTGTTACCCACGTTAGGAATTAACCTATGTTATGGCATAACAATACCTTCAGCCGGACAAGAAAATTACTAGGTACATGCAGGTCCTAAACCATAATAGATTTCTAGTAGATATTAGATCTAGAAAAAAAGAGATATTTGGGTATAAAATGAATGACTGTGTGTGTATGTATGTTTTATGTAAATGTGTGTAAGTATCTGATACATCTAGTCTAAGATGGATCAACTAGAATGTCTTCGGTAATCATAATTTTGTTGTAGAAGCCATTTTCTATAAAACGAATATTTATTGAACAAAATAAAAAAGACCTTAAATTATACTATTTACAAAATGCATACAAAAAAATAGCCATTGTAGCCATTTTCTTATGATGGTTTTACAGTGATGGCGGTATAATTGTTAAAAGAAAAGAAAATAAAGGAATCCCTTCCCCAGCGCTTAGTATTATTTCACACACAGTCATAACCGACGCTTGCCTGTCTTCACTACATTAAAATACTGCGAGTTTGTCGTGTTCAAACACGTTTGTCGCGAGACAAAGACAGATGGCGCCACAAGAGTCCATATATCCAAATGTTAATTAAAGAAGGTTCTTATTCGGAATAGGGGCGGTAAGTCCTGCACTAACGTCCCGATTGGGGTGTATTGTGTATTGGTAAAGAAAGTTGCTTATCCTAGGACATTTTTACACAGCGCCATCTAGCCCCAAACTAAGCAAAGCTTGTACTATAGTTACATACTTTTTTTTGTAAATACATACTTATAATACATATGGAACACGCAGACATAGAATTATATTTATCGTCATCTATAAGTCTATATGATATATTTTTTACCAAATATTCAGGACTTACTTCATAATTGCCGAGTATGATACTTCCTTTGAGCCTGTTATGCCTTAGGTCTACGGTCGTCAACGGCGATTGATATTCAGCCTTGTTTTCATCATCGGGAGCCATGGTGTTACTGGTCTGAAAGGCACAGACTAATAATTATAACAGAAGGCACAAACTAATATCACATAATATCATCGACACAAAGCGCCGATTTGGAACACTTCAGAATTTTTAGTAGGTAGGCTGTCATTAGGACGGAGACTAACCACACTGCCCGCCTCAGGGTCGAAATGAATTTTCCCTAGACACAAAAAATAAGGGTTTTTTCTTGCCGCAGCACCTTCATCAATAATGCTTGAGGAAGCGATGGCTGGTACATGCGTCAGACTCTTGAACGGGTGCTGTTTGCTGGGGGTGGACAACTCGCGGTATACACGTAATGTAATTACGTTACCTTTTCTAGTTAGGCGACACGAGGTTGTTGACACTCAAACAATGGAATTTGCTGCCCGAGTAAATGTTCCCCGATAGGTACAATCTGGGTATCTTCAAGTCGCGAATGAATCGGTTTCTTCTAGGTAAGCGTGCTCAATCATAGATCATATCTTCGCTTAACATCAGGCGAGATGACGGTCAAACGCACGATCAATTATTTAAGCAAGCAATTATTTAATAAAACTTACTCCAAAATGTGTAAGTAGGTTGTTGCTGGCTGCCAGCGTCCGCAGCCGAGGCAGCCGCAGCGCCGGCTCCAGCGAACGGAGCTCGTTGTCGCTCACTTGCAGCTCTTCTAACCTTGAAAAGGCACAAATATGTATAAGTGCACAAGCCTAATATAAACGTTAGCGTTATAAAAGCTTGCCATGGGCCTACCCTAATAAGGTGCGTTGTACTGGCATCGGTGGCAGTTAATGAAATGTTCAATCCATTTGCACAAGCATGGGCAATTATTTAGAGAGGACTGCTTATTACTACGGGAACCATTTGGACAACGATCAGAAGTTTGCAAAAAACGTTTGTGGCGCTGCTAAAACAGCGGTCTGGTTGATTTCTGCATTTGAGCACTGCCATGAAGTTTTAAAAAGTTACAAAAAAGGATTTTTTTATATATAAAAGTAATGACACCTAATGGTCAGAGATAACGCCTGTCTATGATCATTGCAACGATACAAAGAACTTTGTGTAGTAAAACAAAGTCGAGGGTGTCGCTGCTTACTTCGAGAATTGATTAGCTTCTACAGCCCTGTAATTTCGCTAGCTGCAGTACCCTTCAACCGGAAGGCAGAAATGTTTAGGTACACACTTACTGCTTGGCGGCAGAATATCTGGTACCTACTGCGGTGGTACGTACCTAGACGACCTCCTGTTAAGGAGATCTACCACCGAATATCATTGCCTATTCGATTGCAATTCAGGTTTCCAGTTAGCTTTTTTGTCACAAAAAAGTCAGTAATATATTTTTTCAAATTTATACGTAAATTTCGTAGAGCCCGAAGCTTCACGAATGTAAAAATCTTATCAACTTCGTATCTGGGGTCGAAACGTATCTTGTCATTCTCGTGTTGATATTCTTATTTAATTAATAATACTATAATATTAAACATTTTCTTTAAACATAAATAATATATGACATTGAAAATGTACTATAACATTAACAATTTTGTTATGCCATTTATTAATTTACTAAAAATGTATTATTACTATTTTTTTACCAATATAATTATTAGAATAACATTCTTAAATACTACAATACTTCTTAAATACTTCAATCTTCTATGATTGAATACAAGATTTTTTTATATACAGATATCTTTTGTTTCTTCTAACACGATTAGTCGATTATTAAAATTCGAACGCAGCAGTAAACGGCTAGACAGTTGCATAGTTTAACGAGAGAATGGAGTTCAATGTACCTGGTGTAAATGCATGTACCTAGAACGTCAGAATTTGCATCTTTATTGTAACTATACTGCAGAACAAAACTTTTAATATTCAACATAGCACCCAAGAGATTCTATCACGTCATGCATGAGCTGCGTCTACGTACAATATTTCATTGTTTTTACCGATTCCAAGATAAGTAACAACGTAGGTACCTATGTCGTTTTTGTATGACTAGCCTTTGCCCGCGCAATCCAATGTAACTAAAGGATAGATTTTTACAATCAGATCAGTTGTTCCGAAAATAATCCTCTGCAATTCTATAAAGTATTCTGCCTGTTATTGATTCTTTTGTTCTCTTTTTGTCTTATTTTGGTGTGCGCATAAAGAGTTTCTATCTATTTATCTGAAGTCATTGCGTTACTAACTTCACATACTTATAATCAATAAATAATGGGGGACATTTCACGCAGCGCTATCTGGCAAACTAAGCAAAGCTTGTACTATGGGAACCAGACAGCTGACAGAATACTTAAATACATAGTTATAATACATACAGAACACCCAGACATAGAACATACATTTATCGTCACACAAATGTTTGTCTTAGTGGGAATCGAACCCACGCTCTACAGATCTTGAAGCAAATATTCTACCAAATGAGCTTACAGGGCAGTCAATTTAAGTACAATTTAAACTGTAGTTGTAGTCAATTGTTATTGTATTGTAGATAGAAAGAGACACAGGAGTTACTTAAGTATCAACAAAAGATAAGTAACAGTTTACGTGCGTTAATTTAAGTCTTATTTTATTTAATAATTGTAAAAAGTGCTAAATATCTCGAGTTGGTACTATAATTAACCATTTGAATTATGCTAATATGACCCATATCTCCCAACACCGTGACCAACGTAATTATAAATATACCATCTTCTAGAATTTGTTTTCATTTGTTCGAATACTTGGAAAGTTGCATTTCTTTATTATGAATGTGTGTGTGCAAAATAAACGCCACATGATATACCTACGTTAAATAAAATCAGTTACGCAATTACCACTAAATGATTTTGTAATAATATTTAAATTAAATAATAATAAGAGTTCGTTAAATTGTAATGATATGAACACTTTAGTTTGAAACACTGCACTCACGGATCACAACCGGTTAACGTAGAATTGCATTAATTGTAGATATCGATTTCAGGAGATTTATTTAGATTATCGATTTGTAAGCTTTGTTAAAAGACACTGCTGTTATAACTATATACATAATAAACCGTAGGTTAGCGTTTTTTTTAGTTTGCAAGCAGGTTTTGCGACGTTAAATTAAGTAATTTGAAGGTAAAATGGAAATACTTTAGTATTCAAGTTTTGGTAGCCAGGTCGACTTGTCTGAAGATCCTGCGTTATATTGCCGTTCACTTCAAACGGTGAAGGTAAACATCGTGTGGAAACCTATGTATATATCCGAGAGTTCTTAAAAAAAGTTCTTAAAGATGTGTGCAGTTTGTAAAACTGCGCTTGGCCAGCATGGTCCTTTCCAGCTCCTTTCTCCAGCTCCTTTCTCACAATAAAAAGAGGCCCGCGTCCAGCTACAGGATTGTTTATAAAAAACCAAGGCGGATCCGGAAGTAGTACCTACTAATGGAAAATACTTTTTTCTGTACTCTCACTTACCTAACTTTAAGTGACTTTCTATAAAATTTCTTCACTTTTATCCAACTTTTAAACACAATTTTGCACTCGATCTTGATAAGCATACTTCATAATCACAGCTGTTACATATTAATTCCCATCACTTAGAATCGTCATAGGTACAAGGCATGTAGCAATTTGAGAGTTCGTAGCAAGACTGACCGAGGCATGCGCTTGCGTCGCGCCACTGACCACAGCTCAGCAAGACGAAGCAAGCAATGGCTTCGCTTTACACCTACTAACTATGTATCTATCTATGAACCCAGTACTTATTAGTCGTACAAACTATGCATTGCAACTGTGAATGCAAACCATATCGATCAAAGAAACTATTGTTTGGTCTATGGCTATAGGTTCTTGTAGGTACCGATGTTACATACACGCATTGTTGTTGGTATCTATGAATGAATCTATGCAATACATTTAACCATCATTATGTTACTACATTTCCTTTCCGATGTTCTTTCGACATAGCTTGCTAAAAGTTGACTTCTTGTTTGAAAGATAATAAATAATTATTTGTTTTTACGTAGGTGCCTTAAATTTAAATATAATCGGGCCCGAGGCCATTGCACGTTTTGGTTTTAATTTTCTATTTGTGCTAAAAATAAACTTATTGTTTTGTGCGTTTTGTGACCTACAGCGTTTTGGACTCCATTGCCTCTCCTGTTGTATCATACATAACACTACACACCACAACCATGTCAATACTCCTGGGAAAAGGAGTCGAGGCGCAATGCATTTGGGACTGAATTGCAGATCAGTAACATCTAACTTGTAATTATTATTGTCATATTAACGCGCCGCGGATCGCGGTACTTTACACTTTATAGGCTTGGAAGCAGCCTCATATCAGACAGTTATATACATGACCCATAAGGCAGCTTTAGGATACAACAGTACCAACGTAGTTAGGTTGTGGAGAATTATATATTTCTCCTTCAAATTAAAATCATGTAGAATGAACATCATGACCATGTGTGAAGTACTTTCTAGTTTTAGAATATTGTATAGCAAATAAGGTAGACGATTTATTAGCAGTTTTCAAAATAAAAATTGTGTAGGACGCTCAGTGGTAGTGTCACAGCGATCTACGTACGAGTAAATGTTCTAGTGGGCATGCAGAAAGATGAAAAAAATCAAGTAGCGTCAGGTATTGAAAGATTTAAGCACGAAACAGACAGAGATGCGACACAGACAGACATTAATGATACTTTACACAGAGAAAGTTACATGGCATCTGTCTTACCTATTTGATTATTTATTGACGTGGCAAAAGTGAACACATTTGAAACGTTGATCAATACATTTTAAAGTGTAGGTGGGTTTATAAAAATCTTATAATAGTATAATTATGTCACATCATTTTATACACAAAATCTATTCCGATTACTTTTTATAACACTTGATTTGTAAATTTTACGTAAATTTAAAACTAACGGAGACTTCCAAAATGCATATACCGTTAAACACGAAAGAACACAAATAATTAAATTAACAAATTAACACGAACCTTTGTAGATAGTCGTCTAACATTATTATGAAACAAAATACAATGCTAGTTATTCAAAGTGGGAAGGATGTATAAGTATATACGGAAGTTTTTTAGGAACGCAAAGGACGAGTATTTGAACGGAAGGTTACTTTACGTATTTTATCATAATCATCCTACATCAGTTCACTATTGGTTCTCTTTTTGAAATATATCGTTCAGAATTTTACATTCTTGAATACTGTTGTGACGTCAAATCGCAGGTCTTAAACCTTGAAGAACCTTTGGTTTTCGAATTGTGATCTGCACTATACCCCATCTACCTAAACAACTATTAGGGTTTGTACCAGAACAGCTATTAAGGGCCAAGTCCTCGACCGTGGGAACTTCTGCTTGAACATCTACATTGATATTTTCTACTCACACAGACGTACATACGTCTGACGTTAGATTTGAATACATTGACGTCACGCTAAAATAGATAAGGAGAGTTAAATTACTATAGCCACGAGCAAGAAGGAGACAGAATGTTTATTCCTATTGCCGAAAGCGGATTTTACATTGATTATCTGTTACATTATGACAGAAGTTTTTTTTTTTTGTTTTGGCATCGCGTTTTGAATATTTGACAGTGTCAAGTGTTTTATATTTTCAAGTTTCATAAAGCAACCGTGGGAACTTATGATTACATTGAAATTTTCGCTCTGGAAACGAATAAATCTACCTTCGGTGTTTCGTACAAATTAAATGTTCATCACGACTTCGTATTCGTATGACGTTTGATGAAAGTCACAGAGAACACGAATGTATTTAGTAATAGTTAGTTGCATCGCGTAGCCTGCGGGCACGTAGCAAGTAGGCAGCATAGGGTGGGGCGTAGATGGAGAAAACAATGGGGCCGATGGGTTTTTGAGATATTAAATGAAAACCGTTTTAATATCGGGCACCATCTTTATTCACCGTTCAGAACCGACGCCTTCCCATAGACCACACGATTCAACATTTTCCATAGAGTAAGGTGGACCGCACACGGATAAGGCTTACTACATACATTACAATATATTTAACATGGGTTAGCTAGTCTACACTAATAATATTGTTATAATCATCGAATTATCGATGAATATAATATTGTAAAGGTTCTGTCATTTTTTGTTTATCTACGTTAGTATTGCATGTACATGAACATGATTATTTTTGCACGGCGCAATGCAGAATATGGCGCTCTTTGAGTTTTTTAATATCCATTTATCCATTTTATACCCATTTACGCAATAGGTATGAATTATGAAAAACTTCTGGACCCATTTTAAAAAAGTAGTTTAGAGTAATTACTATGAGGCTATATTTATTACTAGAATTTAATTAAAAAATAAATGTCCACCCGTGCGAAGCCGGGACGGGCCACTAGTTAATTATAAATACAAACAAAAAGATAATAATTAAACTACTGAAGCGTGTAGAGGTAACAAACAAACACAGACATTTTCTTTTCCGTCCTTGCTTGTTTCCCATTTTTATAATATTATGTACACAAGATGAATAATAAAAAATAAACAAAAAAGCGTCTGTGCACTAATCACTGATTCACTCCACTAAATTACATAAAAGCGTCAATATCGCGGTAACGTATCATTTACTCAAACTAAGACAACAAAATAATACGACCGAGCGCGGTCGGTCGGTATTTAGTTGCACACTAGAAGAATCAAAATACAAAACGGCCGGGAAGCATGCGCGCGGTGCTCGGTACCGCCGCCGCCGCGCGCCCACCTCTTGCGGCCTCTCGCGACATGCTATAGGTACACGTGCCTCGTGACGTCAGATTCGTCAGAGAGATTGATTCTTCGAAGAGAGAGATGGTTTGTAGCGCCTACCAAAATAAAACAGCAACAGACGTAACGCAGAAAAGAGGTTTTCAGCAGGCACTATCAGAAATTTTCATCAAACTATCCGTACTTATCTGCTAATAGAATAAACAAAACGTACAATAAAAGGTCTAAGCCTTAAATGTATCTGCATCAAAGTTAGCATCTATAAAATTGCGCCTTTCCTATAATTTTTTTGATATCAAGATTACGGTTTAAAAATAATTTGGCCATATTCTATTTCATAATTTCAAGAAACGAAAAGCGTTTGAAACTATTTTTTCTCCAAGCATAATAATTCAGGATATGTATTATAGTATACATTAATTTCAAACTTCCACATGATGTATAACGTCACAAAAAGATTGACAAAAACACATCGATTGCCTTATTTCACAAGACTTGCCCGTTAAGGTTTTATAAACGCTCGTACTTTCTTGCAAGAGCTGTGGTCAAAAACCTAGGTTAGGTGTTTCACAACAGCACACCGTCAGTAAACTATTAAAAAAAAATGTCGCACCTAATGCATGTTCGTACTCTTTATGTATAAAATTCCGCCAAAATACACCGGTGCAGCAGTTAGAATTCATTTCGCCCACGTTTGACTGTCATCCGAGTTGACAAGAACAGTTTCTTATTATAAATTTTTAGCCTTTAGCTTTATGTCAGAACATGGAGTAATTTGTTTGAAAAACTAAAATACGTAACTATCTTTGCGTTGTACGGCGATATTTTATATTTCAATAAACACAGCTTTTTAGACTCACGCGACACCAAGGGACAAGAATCGTGTGTGCGTCTACGACGCTCTGACATTCTTATGTTAGAGTTCGTTACTTGATGATATGACATTCCGATGCGGTACACAATACTCGTGTTTTTATACCTTACCATTAGCCTTACTCTAAAAAGACTGAGGGTTATTTAATGTAAGAAGATGGTACAAGATAATGCCTGTATAACATTCGCAGCGGCATCCAGAACTTTTAACTACAAAGACCAAGATAAAATCGCCGCATTTTTTAGCCCTAAAAATTTCGATAGCTACAGTACCATTCAAATTGAAACAGTAATAGTGACATACCAAACACTACTGCTAAGCAGACTGCAACAATGCCTTCTAGGTAGACATTACGGTGTAGTGCAAGTGTAAACCGCCAAGTGATATCATAATTGCAACCATCCACAACACAATTAGTGCAAGTCAGTCGTCATAGTAAACGTTAATAAGCCATTTGCCGTTGTGTGCCAATTTTTTCGAACGAGCGCTTGCGTACGCGCCGTCAAGGGGTTATCTACATCAGCGCAGCGAAGCGTGAAGAGTTACGTTCACTTCACTGCAACCCCTATTAGCTAACCTCTGGGGTTTTAAGCGATTTTCATCTTAATCTACAAACATTAACGGTTTGATTTTGAATGGATATTCAGAATGAATGACGGTTATTCACGATGGCCACGTCTTTTTGGTAGAGACTGGGATGCGCTATGTAAACAAGCTGAAGAGTTTGAAAAATCTATAACCCGACTGCGAATATATATATATACTAGCTATAATTAATGTAAAAAATTATTAAACCGATTTATTATTCCTAATTAAATTTAAACATGTAACTTCAGTATATATATTTATGTAATCCCCTTTTAATTTCCTTTATTTAGATACCCTCTTGATAGGTTAAGGTGAAAAAAAACTTAATCCGAGTTGATAGGTTTGGTTTTTTTTTATTAACGTAGGTACTTATTATTATTTTCCGCCAAAAATCCGCCATTTTGCTTTTTTTTAAACACCTGTCTAAGAAAACTTGGGTTGTTGAGACAAATCTAACAATACCTTAATTGTCGTAATCCATTTGTTCGTTTGGAAGAAATGAGGTAATAAAGAAATTTACATACATACAAGATACGCGCGAAAAACAACCCTTCCTTGGCAGTCGAGTAAAAAGGAGCGCAAAGAAGCTATCAATGTTGCTCACATCGTATTGATAAGCGTTACGTTGATTATTTATTATTATTAATGGTCATGATTTTTTTCACAAGAGTCGCGACAAAACTATTCAGTTACGTTCAAAGAATGTAATAGGTACACATAATACATATGTCCTCGACAATACAATAGATACTATTAAGTCAATAAATAGAGAAAAAAACGATACCAGACAAAAAAACATCACGAAAGACTATTATGGGTATCAATACATAAAGTATGTACCAGTTTTAATGATTACGATTACTTTTTCAAAGAACAAAATGGAAGTATAAATCACGCCAGCCACATCGTATAGATATCTTAGTAGGAACACAAACGAAGGCTACACGAATGAGTTCCGAGAGGTGGCGCCACGCTTCGCCGGCCGAGCGTTACAAACAGCTGCGCTGGCCAAGAGAGTATGGATTCGGAGTGATGGTAAACATCCGAAAATAATTACCAGATGATTACTAATCTTACCTACCTACCTATTTACACACACATTTATTTGACTAAGTATATCATTTTGAGGGTAGATGTCTTGAGAAATGAAATGTAGAGATAGCCATGAGTAACAGACCATTTGTGGTGTGTTCAGTAATAATAATTAACCTTCTATTAGTTATCTGATTCCCATAGTAAAAGCTTTGCTCCGTTTGGAGGCGGATAGCGCTGTGTATAAAATATATATACAATTTTTAACACATATTTTATTGCTTTGCAAACTTTAGATAACTGGTATAAGGTCATAAATAGTATGTTTAAATCTTTTGAAATATTTGCCAGCACAGTAAGTACTGAGTTTATACCAGACGAAATAAATACATGAAGTGTGCAGTAAGAAAAAAAAGGTAAATACCTTTTCCTTTTAGAGTGACAGATGAAAAATTGTTCTTCCTCAATAGTCTCAAGCCGAACCATTGAAAAGCTTGATTTTTCTACAGTTTTCACAAAATCGTAAATAAAATTAAATCAAATACGTGTTTTATCTAGAACAGTTATTTCATGATATAACTATACTGAAAGACACGTAACAACTGCGTTAGAAGTGAATCGTTCGAAACGATTTAATATCCTAAAATTAGCGGATAATTATCCAGATATTTTATCTGCACATAAAGGTGCGTTTATCTACGAAGTAATTGGTTTGATTTCATATATAATCATAGTCGATTTTTGTTGCTTTAATGTAATGAAATTAATGTAGATACATTTATGGTTTATCTTAATTAAATATCGATTACTATGTCTCGATATTGAATCCCACACTCTCGCCACAACTCATTTAGTGTTAGGGGACATCAGGTGAGTTGTGATCAAACACCTAGCTTGTCAACCACAAAAAAAATGGTCCGCCTTGAAAAATACTGCAGCTAACAAAATTACAAGGCTATTGAGACTAATCATCAAATATTTTATAGCAATGAGCGTTAAACAGCTGTGTTTTGTTTTGTTACTGAGAGTTCTTGACACCGCTGCAATTGTCATGAATCTCTTACCATCGGGCGGGCGTGGTCAATCATATTCCTTTTACATTAAAAATACATATATGTGGTACTGTTAACTACTCACTGCACAAGCTGACATATTTCCTTCGGTAGCTCTGCTATCCTGTTATTGCTGATATCCAAATGCGTTAAAGATTGCAAGCTCCACACTTGTGGCGGAAGACTCGCCAGAGCATTCTGCCGCAGCTTCAAGGCGCGTATTTTGAAGGCGCTAGATGCATGTAGAGTCAAGGCAGCGCCGATCGAGGCTCGGCCTCCGCCACTCAAGTCCAGGACGTTGGGGGGCTGAGTACTTTGTATACCCTGGAAATAAAACAACGGCATCCGCATAAGCAATTACTTGGTATTGTACGTGATGGTTGGGCCATTTTCTAATACTTGGTAGTAGATCTCGTCCCGAGAGGTCGTCTAAGTAGACCTTAGTGTGTAAACATTACTGTGTTCGGGTCTGAAAGGTACCTACTGCAGCTAGCGAAATTATAGGGCTGTTGAGACTAACCAAATGTCTTAAAGTAATGAGCTCCAAAGCAGCGATGGCCTGAACTTTGTTTTGTTACATAAAGTAATTCTGTGTGTCGCTGCAATGGTCATGGTCATCCGTTATCTCTTACCATCAGGAGAGCGTCTCGTGTGTTTCATTACTTTCATATAAAAAAAAACTACTGAACATAGTTCTCTCAAGACACGCAATTCAGCCCGATCTTTAACTTTTCGCTTTCAACCACCGTACGTAAGGTAGTTGGACTTTACGTATATCGTCACTCGAATCGTTCTTCCTGGATGGATTCACATACGCCATATAAAACAATGATTTCCCATTCGGATTTTACAAAAGTTTCCTCGCGATGATTCACTTTATCGCTTGGTATGATTTTAAAACGTTTTTAATCATCTAGTTTCGGTATGCTCACGTATCAAAGTACATTTTTGTGAACATTGATAAATGTATATAAAAACACCGTATATAATATTTACGCAATATACATTTATACCGTAAGACATTTCACACAGCGCCATCTAGCCCCAAATAAAGCAAAGCTTGTACTATGGGAACCACATAGCTAATAGAATACAGTTTACATACTTATAATACATACAGACACATAAACATTTATTGTCACATACATGTCTGTCCCGGTGGAAATCGAACCCTTACCCCTCTATTGAATAAAACAAAAGTAATATCAATCTACATATGACGTCGACACCATGCCAAAACTTTCAAATTCCTTCTATGATCGTCAAAAAAAGCTTTTTTTCTAATGATAGTTTGTGCGTATCAGCCAGCTAAACATGTGCTGTCTTTTCAACTTACTAAGTAACGACATATATCTAGAGGCGACGGTGATTGCTTAACATCAGGCAACCCGTCATCTTGATTGCCATCTGTGGCATTAAAAAAAACAGGATTTTTTGGCTAGAAACGTTGCTATTTGAATCTAACAGGGGTAGTTACTAAAATTATAACCACGATGACGTAACTGGTACTCTAGCAAATTCAGGATTTCTTATTACGACAATTATAGAAACACGCTGGAAAACAATAACATAGTCTATTTCCTTGTTTACTTTCAGAACATACCAATACAAATATCCTCTTATTTCTTATTCGTACAAGATTCCAAAATCCTTATAGCTATGACACATTATGTAGGACTACCTACTTATGTTTTTAATCTGACACTATAAATATGGCATACTTCAATTGTGCATACAAAGGTAATTAATAAGGTTCATAATTATATAAGATGTGTTAAAACACCTTGAAAATGTATCTTAATGTATTGATTATAAAGCATCCTACCGATATTTCGCATTTCTCGCGCAGCGTTGTCGGCTCCAAACTATCCATGAACACATCTTCGGTTATAGAATGATGAAACACATCCAAACTGTCCACTTCTTCCTCCTCACATCGCATATTACTTTGCTCCACCATCACTGACACCACTTTACTTCACTACAATCGAACGAGAATTGTTACTACCAAGCCATTCAAAAAGGTTCATTGTTTTCCTTACATTAGGTACATGACATTTTAAAAACAGCTTCACCGCTGTCTCGGTTTGTAACCATGGGGCCGACGAACTGGCTGAGCATTGTTATTCCCAAAGACTACAAAACTCCTATCTGCCAATTCATTATTCAGATCACGATTTTGCGAGTTTACATGACATTTCGTGTCCTTGCTTTGGAATAGTTTACTGGAAACAGCACTAAGAGCTTGGCGCCGAATTGTAAATGTTTAATATTTCTAGAAGCTTCAATTTTCACGTTAGTCCCGTCTCAGACGTAGTAAATAACACGTGAAGAGCACGAATTGTGAAATATTGTAGTGAAGTTCAATGTTCTTTCTCCAAGTGCCTACTTAGTTCTGAAGCGACAAGCTTCGTCATTCATATTATCTGTCAGTCACCGCAAATCTTACCCGCACTCTGGTCATCTCGACCGTGACTTCGCTTTCAGGGCAGTGCACGTGCAGTTTCTAATTAACTAACACACTTTTCAAACAAGCCATCAAAAAGATCTTGCGAGTGATATCACTTACGTGATCATGATTTACAATTTGCTTGTAAAAGAGCTCTTACTTCATGACACGATTGAGAATGCGGAAGATTTGATTTGACAAAAACACGAGTTCTAAAAGCTAAAGTACTATAATAAATAAAGCAAGCAGACGCTTCGAGCTGCCTACTGATCGATTTATTGTATCAGACGCCCATTAAAATGAATAATTTATTAGATGTTATTACACAACAAGTAACTCACAACCCTACAGTGATTGATGTTCAAATAGCACATTCAGATGTCAAAAGCTTGATAGATTTCAGAGAGTTTCTAGCAATTTGCCGCTGCTTGTTGCCGGTTCGTTAGTTTGGGAAGTGTACCGGAATCAAACCCCCAATCGTCTGCTAAGAGCGCGCTTGTTGCGAAAAATGCGGCTACTAAACTGTGTTTATAGAGATAAACGAGCTCCAATTACTTACTACTTTTATGCTTAGTGATTTACAATAAGATATAAGCATATTAAAGAAATTTTCGTAGGTAAGTGTAGTTTATCAATAAGTTTTACAATAATGGAATTTTTAGTTATCTAACCAATGTAAATAGCGATTTCTTACCTCTTTAAGCCAGCAGAACCACATATTTCTCTCCCAAACTGTGCAGAAACCGAGGAACAAATGATTCATGCCATTGTCTCCCGGTAAACTGTTGCCTTGACAACGAGGTTTCATGCAGAGCACCAGCTTTTGAGCCTTTGGTTGGCAGAGCTCTATAGTCCCGCCGCTTAGCTCGAGCGTTTCCCATGTCGCTCCTGAAAGGTTTACATAAAGTGAGATACATTGTGAAACAAAAGTCTACATCACGTGTTTTCAATGCAACACACCGTAAGTATGAAGTCTCGATCCTATTACGTGAGCAGGTCTCGGTTTCCACTGAGGGAAGACATGTCCTTTGAGCACGTATAGCGTCCCTGACCGAAGCACTCCACCAGAGCGACCGGCTGGACCCGCACACCATCGTAACGAGTGTCGAAGCTCAGGATCCACAGCCAACCGCAATCTCCGCTCTTGAGACTTCCATCCGCAAGTAGCCAGATACTGCTCCTGCACCCGAAGTGGAAACTCATCCAATTCTAATCTGCGAGAGTTCTCGCCACCAAATTGTATCCATAGTGATAAATCGTCACCAAATCCCAGCTTCTTGTTAACATCTTCAACTGTGGTGTTGAGCGCGACCTTCACGAGTTTGCTGGGCGCATCCACGGCAAAAGGCTCAAGGCCTTCGAAGACACGGATCCAGCCGTACTCGTTAGCGGGGCGAGGTTTGAAGCCGCGAGTTGAGGCCAGCCGGCGAAGCGACTTGCGCGGAGACGCGGAAGCACGGATCCCCTGAGCGTCAGCTTCGCACACCATGGCGAGCGGCCGCGGCAGGTGGACGGCTAGCGCGGTCGGGCGCGGACACGCAATGCCTCAATGCCCGCGACTCCGCACCCGCGCGTCCACTCCCGCTGCATTACAATTGGGTCGGAGATATGGTGGGGGTGGGAAACATGTTGCTCGGTCAGTCGGGAACGTAGTTGAATACAAATTGATCCCAATATCATTAGCATACTTACCTATCCGCCGCATTTGTCGGCATTGATTTATATAAACAGTCTCAATGAATGCTATTAGAATTATGCAACCGGAGATTACGTACACCAAATAAGTAGGTACACAATTTTCCCTTAGTAGATACCGAATTATTTATTTTGTAAATGAGATGATTTTCAATGGTATCCAACTAACATTAGCCTACGTAATTTAATCATGTTTATTGTTAATTGCAAATTGGAAAGCATCTAGCAAAGGGATTTTATCTATCAATAGTTTTTATATACATATAACAGACACAACTTAGTAATAGGTATTACCTATTATTAAGTTGTGTCTGTTCTAAAAATAGGTCAAGTTATAGCAGTGGTTCAACGGAAGCGCTGCAAGGGTGCCGACGCTGTCGGTTCCGCTTGGCAAGGCACCCCACCTGCTGACTCACCTGCGCTGGAGAATTATACACACCATAAATACCAATACTTATACTGTAGTAAGCATACAAACATACTTGGCTTTATTGAACATAATTTTAAACAGTAGAGTAGGTATGTATCTACAACTTTTCAGAATTCATAATATTCAGTACTAAGTATCTATACAAAGTTCATGTTATACTAGCGGCCCGGCTTTACACGGATGGACTTTTTTTTTAAATTCTAGTCCGACTACCATGTAAAAGTCTTTTCATTTTTCGGGTCAATGTATAGCGTATGATACTCACAAATAACGTGGCTTTTTATCGGTAAAAGAATTTTCAA
Source organism: Biston betularia (assembly GCA_905404145.2). Classification (NCBI taxonomy): domain Eukaryota; kingdom Metazoa; phylum Arthropoda; class Insecta; order Lepidoptera; family Geometridae; genus Biston; species Biston betularia. The sequence continues at coordinate 6,979,495 of FR989863.1, forward strand.
ATTCGGTTCAATAGATCCAGAGATTACCTCCTACAACCTCACAAACTTTACCTCTTTATAATATTAATATCAGTAGATAGCAGCCTTTTAGAGTAGTTATTATTTTAAGTTATTTTATTTTGTTTAATTGAATCTAAAACTTTGGTAGGTATTATAAATAAATTTTCCATAAGTAGATTAAATAAAATATATAAAATATATATTATATAAGTAGATAAGTAAAAGGTAAGATGATCGTAAACATAACATATTCAAAATGTTTTACATGGAGGTCTTACCTACTTATAACTTATTTGTAACAATGAAGTTTCGGTAGCCTAGTTGGGAGTCAGTCTGGCTTCCAATCCGGAGGACCTGGGTTCGAATCCCACGGTACCTGTCTTTTTAGGGTTCCGTACCCAAAGGGTAAAAACGGGACCCTATTACTGAGACTTCGCTGTCCGTCCGTCCGTCTGTCTGTCGCCAGGCTGTATCTCAAGAACGGTGATAGCTAGACAGTTGAGATTTTCACAGATGATGTATTGCTATTTCAGCTATAACAACAAATACTTAACATAACATAAAATCAATATTTAAGGGGGGCTCCCATACAACGGTCCCCTTCGTGCGCGAGTCCCACTCACACTTGGCCGGTTTTTTATTAGTTATGTGCGTATTGCCGATGACTTCAAACGGTGAAGGAAAACATCATGAGGTAACCTACATGTCTGAGAATTTATAAAAAAAAGTTCTAAAAGATATGTGAAGTCTGCCATCCCGCACTTGGCCAGCGTGATCCCAGCCTTACCCTTCACAATGAAAAGCGTCCCGCGCCAACAGTGAGACAGTATATAAAACAGGGTTGATTCGAGAGTAACAACTTTAAGTACGTACTAACTTTACATAATGGTACTGCAATATGTTGCTCAAAATAACTAAGTAAAAATTGACTAAGAGATGCCTGCCTATGACTTTTGAGGTTTGGTAATACGATAGGTAGACTTATTTCTCTGATCAACAACACGCGTGATCAAGGACGCATATACGAGTTTATACGACTTAGAAATCACATACATTTTTCTTATAATGATCTTTTATTGACAAAATAAAATAAATCCTAGGTTAGGCTACACATATAAGAGAGGTTACGTACTACATTTTATAGCTAAATTTTGGGGTAACAACATAATATGCACCTTCATAAATCACTGACCTCCGCATTAGGACGACCTATCTACCTGTATGTCACAGCTTGCACTCCGGTTATAACTATATCTAATGTGTTGCATCGTCTACTGTAGTGTACTCAATACTCTTTATTCACGTAAATAGGTTACATATAAGTCGAATAGATACAAACTCTTTATTGAATACACAAGAAACCAAAAAAAAAAACTTGGAATTTATTTAGTGTTTTCCGCTTAAGTCGTTTCGGTTACAACAATGATAGATTAAAATTAAAATTTATAACGACGATAATTTTGAAAAAACTATCCCTAACATTGAATTACTTAATATCTAAAACTAAAGTGTGACATAAACTTAAAATCTAAATGAATTAATTAAAATAATCTCCTACGACACGTGTTTCGCCTCTACACGATGCATCCTCAGGGCGTGTTGACTCTTCGACATTGACATCACTGTTGTAACTAAAACGACTTTTAAGCGGAAATACACTAAATAAATACCTTGAACATTCAAAATGAACTTCCGCAAAGTAAAATCAATTAACAATAATGTACAAATTTACAATTAAAAAAACCGACTCCATGACCCTTAAGCCAAATAAACGCACTGCTCCAATGAAACAGCGAGCTTTCGGAGTAAGCGGATGTATACAATATTTAGATTTTTATTGATTTTTTTTAAATCGCTCGATTGATTTCGATAAAATTTATACGGGACTACCTCTGAAGTATGATCTACCAAGCAAAAAGTCATAAAAATCGACTCATAATTAGCGGAATTATCGCGTAACGTACATACAAAAAAAACACAGTCGAATTGAGAACCTCCTCCTTTTTTGAGTTAGTTAAAAAGAAATACAGATGAGTATGAGTTTGTGCCACAAGAGCCTTATCGCTATAAGCAATCTCTTTTACCATATACTAAAATAAAATAGACTGAACGGTAGCTACAAACAACATGATGTTATAAGAAATGACTTTTCTGTTTTCTGACCTTCGACTATTGTAGCGGCAGAATAACAATATGAAATCTAAGACAACGCTATTATGAAGCTGTTTTCTTGACGTGGTAAGTAGGTACCACTTGGTATGACACTGAATCATAATTATACTGAACGTCTGTTGTATAAAATTCATCACCAAGGGTAGTTCTTATGTATTTTCTCGTTTCCACACTCACAAGTAGCGTTGCAAGTTCCTTGCGTGCATATACTTGGTGCTATAGAGACCAGCTCCCCACAGTTGGAGTAAAGATCCTTGCGAGCACATATATTGGTACAGAGACCGTTCACACAATTACTCGGGCAATCCTCGCAGGGTCGACCTTTCTTGTATGGGAAATGGGTTATTGTGTCGTAGTTGCCACTGTAAATAAAACAAAAATTAATGTTAGGTTGAGTTTTAAGGTGCTTACTTATTTGCTGTCCTGATAGCTCATTTGATACTAGATCTATTTCTTGACCTAAAAGGCACGAGTTCAATTACTACCCAGGTAAAAAAAATGAAAGATGGTGTTTCGTTCTGTGCTTGGGTGTTACAAAAAAGTTTATGAAGCCTAAATATTTTTTTAATTCATGCGTACATTTTAAAGAATTTATTGGTAAAGGCTCCCAATGGTTTCCACGGCTTCATACATATATAAACACAACACATACATACATCAAAAAAACAAAGTAACCTAAGTAAAACAGCTACAACTTAAAGCGTTGCTCTCAAAGTTATTTAGCAGTTTTAATTTGCGTTTGTACCTATGTACTAAAATATAACTTTAAAATAAAAAGAAACTCATTGACTAAAACTGAACTAACTGATTGACTGCACTAATTTTACTGACTGTATACAAGAACTTCATTAAGTAGGAACGTTATTTAGAATGTTTGAGTCTTTAAAAATGTTAACCAAAGACACTTGAAAAAATATATTTGCCTGCTAAGCGATTTTATTGTAAAAACATGACGTGAACGTTAAAGAACATTCTAGACTTCTATTTTTTTGGAATTTGTTATGCAGATTTACGTTTACTTTTTGAATTGGTGAGAAAAAAACCCAAAAATTAAAATTTTACTTCAATACAGAAACTCAGATAGAATTTATTTTTATAGAGCCATAAAGTAATCCAATATTTTAGAAGAGACTTACCCAGGGCAATAATGACAAACGTAGTTGTAGAAATGCCCCCAAGGGCCGCCGGGGCAGAGCGCCATTCCGCAGCCGACTTTGTGACTCGTCGCCCACACCATCTGTGTGTAGTGACCGACAGTCTTCAGGTCTAGGTTGGGGTCAGCGTATGTAAAGTTGCGATACTCAACGAACCACGACTTTATCGCGAAGAACCTGAAAAAAGGGAGCTAGGTATAGAACAGGTACATTTATGTAAGTATATAAGAAATATGATAACATCGGACACTTCGTAGAATGTGGTTTGCATCTGCATGATTTGATTTCCCCTGTCCTACTATCGACCGAACAAAAGTTCTGCCCAACTCACTGGAGCTACTATGCCAGCGGCCCAGAGCCTCGCTCCGTTACTTAAAGAATTTGGATAAGCTGGGGTAGATGCTGGTAGGGGGAAATGCACAAACACCCAAAGCAGAACGTCGCGTCGGTGCAAGACTTATCACCCCCACTTTAAATAAGAATAAAGAGAGTTCTAGAAAATCGTCAACCATGCTCAAATTAAATTCGCTACACGAGTGTGTTTCCCCATAGAAATAATATAGATGTCTTCAAGTTGTGAGTGTTTTTTTTTAATCTAGGCAAGCGTTCTGCTATCAAGACTCTTAAGCCTATATCATAAAGAGGCCAGATTTGATTGTTTGTTTGTTTGTAATGAATAGGCTCCGAAACTACAGGACCGATTTAAAAAATTTTTTCACCGTTGGGAAGCTACACTATCCCCGGGTGACAAAGGCTACTTTTTATGCCTGTATTCCCACGGGAACGGGAACTACGCGGGTGAAATTGCGAGGCGTCTGCTTATAAATTTATTTATTAATAATATTTGTAGTATGAACAACTTTTATTATGGTCACAACTCTTAAATAGTCCTAGACTAGACTTAGACAGATCATCTATTCAATATTTCTGTACTATTGAATAAATAAGTACTTAGTATGGGCGACATGATTGGAATTGAACAATGTTACATGCTTCATTGACTTCGAATGACTTAATTTGAAATATATTCTGCTGCATCGATTTGCTAATGTTAACTTGCTTTGTTTAGTTTTTTCAACACATAAAAACCATACTGAAAAATATAAAATAAAAACGGGGTTTTTTAATGTTTTTAGACACTTAACTGGCTGCCACCTGCTCATAATTATATAGGTACACTTTTCGTTTATTTAGTCGACATTCTAGTGATATCAGAAACTTTAATTGAAGACGGCGACCGTGACATAAAGGACATTTAAGTCTCAACTTAAACATAAGAGTGGCAATCTAGTTCATTAACCTATCCAAATTTTCTTGCGAGTACCTAATGTAGATTTCGATAGTGAAAGAATCATCAAAATCAACCAAGCAGTTTTTGAGAAAATCGCAAACATGCATAGATATGGATAGATATAGGTGTATATGCATCTTTTTTTATGATTGACAAGCTAGGTGTTTGACCACAGCTCACCTGATTTTAAGTGACGGTGTGATCGAAGATAGTGAACATACCTAGCCTGGTATGGAACTGGCTCTCAAGTGAGGCTTTCGGAAAACACTGTTAGATGCTTGGCGGCAGATTATCAACTCGAAGGTCAGCTAGTCAGCCGAGTACTAAATAGTACCCTATCTGGTTTCTCACGATGTTTTCATTCACCGCCAGCTCAAGTTCATTGTTGGGGTTTGAACCCATCGGTGTGCGAACCGACCGTGTTAACCACTGAGCTATCATCCCTAACATTACTCTTCATAGTAGTAGACGAGAATTACAAAATTAGTTTGAATTATTTTAAACAAGTTAATAAGTGAAGATTGCGTTGGTCATGTCCAGCAAAAAATAACATAAATGTAAGTATCGCCCCTCGTTCAGTAATACAGTAATACAGTAATATTTATTGGCCATAAATAACAATAATGTTAAAGGCAAGTCACATGTACAAAAAAAAAACCTTACGATTACACTTTAATGAATGAAGCTATACCTATACGAGTAATTAACAACGAACATACTACAGCGGAGGCTCCGTTTATGTACTACACATAAATGAGGATTCTGAGAACCTCATTGACATATATTCACCTAATTTGTAAAATGGATTGTTTTCCAAAAAAAATTTAATGGTTTTTTTAAATTCGGTATGATTTAATTCTGTAATATATTTTGGCAATTTATTATACATTAATATTTTGGCGTGACGGCCCTGCTTTTCAACTTTACCTAACCTAGTCCATGGCACGACCAGCTTCCAGTTCTATTTTTATTAAACAGACAAAAACCTATACTTATTAAAAGGTTAATCGTATAAGAACTTAGCGTAGTAAACACGGCATAATTACAATAGTCACGAGTCTCAGAACACGTTTTATCAATCGATTAATCGAGTATTTTTATCGAGACGCAAAAATACAGTAGCGATGCGCATTCTAGGTCAATTGCCCGCATATTACTGACCTATGTAGGCTATTCACTTGTAGGATTCCTAATAAGTACCTACCTATTATGAGCTACGAATTTGTTATGATCGTAAATCACAACCGGCACAACCTTGTCAAAAAATTACGTACATTGTGTGATGCAAAAAGAACATCGCACCATCGACAAAGAAGGTTGCCAGTTTTTGGCGAGAACGCGGAAAAACCAAATCGCCGGTCTGTATTATCGTTGAAAGTGTGTGTGTTTTTTTTTAATGTTTTGACAGCCCTATCTGTTCATTGGTAGTATGTCTGCTCCAAGAGCTGAAGGACGTGGGTTCGATTCCCATCCAGTATAAACATTTTGTAGTAGTTATAAACAAATGTATATTCTGTGTCTGGGTGTCCTGTATGTATTATAAGTATGTATTCACAATAAAAAAAAATTAAAATCTTTAATAAAATTAATAAATAAATATCGTAGGACATTATACACAGCGCCATCTGACCCCAAACTAAGCAAAGCTTGTACTATAGAAAACTGATAGAATACATAATTATACTTTTTTTTGTAAATACATACTTATAATCTATCAGCTATCTGACTCCCATAGTAGGTACAAGCTTTGCTCAGTTTGGGGTCAGATGGCGCTGTGTGTAATGTCAAAAAAAATGCGGTTTATTTGCAATTAGTAATTACCCTGTGAACCATAGAGTTGCCTTGAAATAGATCGCTTGTTTTGTTTTCTTGTCTTTTCGGTGGTATAATCGTTGGATAAACTGCATATATCCGGAGAATAAATTTAATGGCGGATGAGAGTACCTAGATTTACTCAACTGCAACTTAGATTTTTATGTAGTTTTCCATCACACAAGCGCAAACTGCAGTGCAGCAATACTGCAGTTTGCGCTTGTGTGATGGAAGTTAGAGAACTGATAGGATACATAAATACTTTTTTTTAATACATTCGTATAAAATATAACACCCAGACACAGAACAAAGATTTTCTTATATCAGAAACTGTTTGTCCTGGGTGGGAATCGAGTCCACGCTCTGCAGCTCATAAAGCAGATATACTACCAATGAGCCAACAGGGCTGTTTTGTCATGAATCATACGATAAAGTAGCAAACAAGTAAAAAGTATACCTATAGCTACTTTGTTTACCAAGTTTTTATATTTCCTTTTGAAGATACGTCAAGAGTTTTTTTTCTATACAGCTAATAACTTACCCCATTATAAATTGTTCAAAGGAAGAGGAAGTTATGCGTTTACAAAAACTGTGTAAAGAGTATCAAGGTTGATGTATCATCTTCAATTCAACGCAATCACAGCTACAATTACTGGGGGGCCTTGATGTACAAACATCTGTCAAAATCGTGTATTAGACACAATAAAATTTTAATTTATGTATGCCTAGAGAAGCAATAACATACATGCCTAATAAATGCTGTTCATATGATGATACATAATTATTTAATAGGATTTTTATTAGCACAATTTACGAGTAGCTAGTTATCTACACACCTAGGCAATATTTCCTTCAACTTATCTATAGGTATATAGAGTTACTAGCTGCGCCCCGCGGTGTTACCCGCTACACGTTTTCGGGATAAAAAGTAGCCTGTATGTAATCCTAGCTACCTCCATGCCAAATTTCATCCAAATCCGTTCAGTAGTTTTTGCGTCAAAGAGTAACAAACATCATACATCCATATTCACAAACTTTCGGATTTATAATATTAGTAGGATAAAGAATAGTGAAAAATATAGAGAAGTAGATACTATTTCCTTTTCTATATACGTATATATGACTCCCTTGTTAGCCCATTCGGTAGAATATTTGCTTCAAGAGCTATAGGGCGTGGGTTCGATACCCACCAGGACAAACATTTGTTTGTTCTGTGGCTGGTTATTCTGTAGGTATGTATTTGAAAAATAAAGTATATAAATATACTATCAGTCATGTGATTCCATAGTACAAGCTTTGTTTAGTTTGGGGCTAGATGCCGCTGTGTGAAAATGTTTCAGTTTTTTTCAAAATTGATTCGTATCAACTTGAAAGACATGCGTTTGATTTGCTGATTGATGCGCTGAATCAATTTGCAAGTGAACAATTGTTTTTTGGGTTATAATTGTATCTACGGTATTTTCTAAACTAATAGTCAAATTGAACAAATTTCCAGACACGTCAAGAACAAAGAATAAGCTAATTACTAAAATAGTAAAACACGATGACGCCAAAAATAATAGGATGTAAAATAATAGGCATTTTTTAAATATAAATAATTAAGTCTGAATTCCCTATCATAAATGGCCTCATAAGAAAAACGTAGAGAGCGCCTAACTAGAAAAATAATCACTATACACTTGAAGTGCACTCCAATTTTATTTTAATTTGACGATTTAATTATTATTTTTTATTCTTATTTTGTAATCTTTTGTTAATTTTATTTGATTATTGTAATTCAAATACTGTATCTGTAATTATTATCTAATGAATGTTGACATGTAACCTGTAATTGTTATAAAAAATAAACTATAAACTATAGAAGGCAGTATTGTATGTCTATCAGCACATTCCTGACAAAGGTCTCTTCATTTTTTGAAATTTTTTGAAAATACTTACTACCAAAAATTTTAAAAATACTACCCGCGTACGAATAGTTTGATTGTTTATCCATATGGATACGTATTATAATCAATATTGAAATATAAATTCTTACCAAGGAGTCTTCTGTGCAGCCACGAAGAGGTTTTGTCCACACGATCCCAGGTTAGGAACAGTGTTTTCTTGTGGATCATTATGTGCAAGGTATATGCACTTCTCGGCGTAATCCTGTGCTTGTTTTGCTGCAACGTTGTGCCAAGACTGAAAAAATATAAGATACAATTTCCAGGGATTGTCTTTTCATTAGATTCCACTGCAGGAGAAAAACGCCTTATACTACAAGTTTTATAAATTTGACATTTAAATTGATTAGAATTTTAATTGACGTACCTATATCTACTAAATTTATTTATTTGCAATTTTTTTATTGTTATTGTTGAATTATTAATTTTTGTGTCAAATGATTATGATGTGTGTTACTAAATATACCTACACGATATTGATATGTCAATTATCTTTACCAATAAATATGAATATAAATAGGTATACAGCAAAGTATTTTTTTCTTTACATACCGAAATTCGGTATGTAAAGAAATACTTTGCTGATTCCAAAACCATTAAGTAATATTACATTCCTGTACATGATTTTCAAGTGTAAAACTCTTTAAACTATGAGACGGGGTTTATTGTAATAATATACATAAAATAAACTTGACTTCCAATTAACCTCTAATGACGTCACGTCGTCGCCTGTATAAGGATTCTTTCAGTGCCTAAAAAAACAATGGCAAACCTTAACAAAATCTGTCAATGTCAAGTCAACGGTTGCCGTTACTTATAACCTTCATACATTTATCTACGTCAAGTTGTTTTTTTTACGTGGCTAATGCATATTCTTCATATTCAGCCTACCTCATGACGTCATAACTATAAAAAGTTTGAAAACGTATTAAAAATAAACTACCGCATAGAAAGCCAAAATATTCAAATTAGTTTCATAAAATAATGTTTACTATCAGTAAAAAATATAAAATAAATACCAAAAAAAAACTTTACATACCGAAATTCGGTATGTAAAGTTTTTTCGGTTCGGTTGTATTTCAGGACAATAAAATTAGAGTCTAATCTGGAGATGTATTATTGTTTGTAATGAATAGCTATTTAATTGTGCAATTCACTAATGACGAAAAGTTTTTGCTTAACAAAAAACTGCATTCTTAGAACTCCTAAGAAGTTCGACAAAACAATATTCATTTGTTAAATCTTTTAAAGTCTAAGAAAGCCGTTGACGTGGAGTGTACATCTAATTTTCACGAAACAAGGTACCTAATCGGATATCCATTACACAGTTATATTGTAACTCCACGAGGCAGTTTTATAAAGACGTAGGTAGCTAATTACACTTACCATTAGCAACATATTAGACGCGGTGGGGCGCACTTTCATGCGGAAAAAGTTATGATAGAGTACTATTTTTCTTCGAACGACTGCTCTCGTAGTGCCTAATGCTCCTTCAGGGATATTCTGAGGCGGAAATAGCTCTGCAAAAAGTACAAATAAATAAAATAACTAAGTTAATGCCCAATTTACAGCGTCAAAATAGAAGTACCTAAGTAAAGTCTAACAAAATAAAAAATACCTTAAATTATACTATTTACAAAATGTATACAAAAAACTTAGTGTAAAAAACCGTCAGAGGAGGGATATGTGGCCAGAATGCTGGCAACATTGCCACGCTGGATGGCAATGCTTATCTTTTGACCAAAGTAGATACCAGCATTCTGGTCACCTGAAGCCTCCTCTAGACGTTTGTAAGTAAAGTTAAATATTCAAGGTATATATTTAGTTTATTTCCGCTTAACATTCGTTTCAGTTACAAAAATTGTGTAGAAATTAAGTAAAGTTAGGAATAAGTTTTTAATTAATAAATTGTCAAATTAGTTAAATTTAAGTCCTCATCACTGTTGTAACTGATACGACTGTTAAGCGGAAATAAACTAAATATATACCTTGAATATTCAAAATGAATTTTCGCAAAGTAACGCCTGAATCAATCAATTATCTAGGTATAGTTATATTTGGGGCGCGAAAATACCAGAAGGCTATTTTCGAGGATACCGTAGGTTTGAAATTGATCCCACCACATCTGCACAAAACTATTAGATGCATCTTTTCAAATCTACGGTAAATCAAGCACATCCTACACCCGCATAATATACTTCCTACAGTCGCATAAGCACTTTTCAACACAACAGATTTGTTTGTATGTGCGTACCATCAACGAACATCAAACACTATTCCCATACGGCAAACAAGTTCATAACTATCCAATTAGACTTTATGTATAGTTGCTATAATAAATATTACATACGTTACAAAATTATTCGTACAGAACGCCGCGGGCTAAAACAGGGGGCGGTTTTTACAAGCTCGTTTCCCACTATATGTAGAAGATTTGCCTTTAGAAACGATATTTCATAAAACACTGAAAATGACAAACACATTTCGGCTCATTCACCATCCACTACTTCCTATGGCGAGGTACGGCGGATACTTCCATAAACCAATGTTCGTGTTTGCTGTTTATGTTCACGATGTTCGTGTGGTTTAGGTACAAGCACTATTATAATCTTATAAGCAGCGGCGGCCTTAGCTGTCGCCAGGCCCGGGGCGACAGATCATTGTGAGGCCCTTTTTCTTTGAGTCCGTTTTACTAAAAAATGTGTTCTGTGCTCGAGTGGCCGTAACATGCTTACACTAATAATGAAACCGTGGGTTCAGGGGGGTTTTGTTAAGTGCGAGGCGCGAGATACACATACATATATGGTAAAGACTTTTTTCTATGAGGACGCGAGGCCCCTGCAAGAGCGAGGCCCCGGGCGGTTGCCTTGCTTGCCACCCCCTAAGGCCGCCACTGTTTCTAAGTATTGATATTTGAATAATCGAATCTTTTTACCTTCTCTACAATATTAAAGCTCTCACATCCATATGTAAGATCCTTGTGCGTGCTCTAAATCTTTTGTAAGATAATCCGAAGGCTTTCTGTATGGTCATGACCTAAGATCTAGAGTGTAATCTTCAAATAAGTACGCAGAGTTACGAGGAAAATGTGCGGCGACAACGATCTGTTATGACAAATAAACCCATACTCACGTTTCTCTCCCCATGATTTGAAGTTCTCGACCGAATCGCCAGCATTTAAAATAGTGAATAATTGGAACCATAATGCACCGCGAAGTAACATTCTGCAAGAGGATACCATTATATTACAACATTAACACGGTAAGTGACGAAAATAATTTCCATTTAACATTTTTAATTATAGATTATAGCATGGCGTGGATTAGTCAGAAGATTAATCAGCTATTTAGTACACTACGATACAGTACAGCATTTCATCATAAGTTTAACGTTGAATTACTATATCTAGTAGATAATATCTACGGGATAATTATAATACGTATTATGACTTCGCATCTATGTCTATCTATCTACATAAATAAAATCAAAAGGTGTACGTTGGTAAGCACATAACTTGAGAACGGCAGAACCGATTCAGCTGTTTTTTTATAAATGTTCGTGGTATTTCGGATGAAGTTTATATACTTCTACCACCATTCTGCTAATAGTCTACTGTTTTATTCAAGCAGTTGTGATTTACCGCAAATAAAGACCAAAATAAATGCCAGTAGCTGTGATTTTTATCCATAAATGGCAAAAAATTATTTGTATGGAAATCGAACCACCTTAAGGCAGATTTTTAAGCGTTTTATAGCAATCATTTTTATCATCATTTCTTTCAAATTAAAATTGTTTGTAATAGGTTTTTGAATAATTAATATATCAAATAAATAAAATTATGATATTATTTGAATTTTAATTATAAGTATATCTTATTATTATTGTATATTAACATGATTTATAGAGATTTTCGATAGATAATAATAAAAATTATTGTATACAAGCTGAGCCCCGCGGCGTTACCCGCTACATGTTTTCGGGATAAAAAGTAGCCTATGTTCTAATCCAGGGTCTCAGCTACCTTCATACCAAATTTCATCCAAATCCGTTCAGTAATTTTTGCGTGAAAGAGTAACAAACATCCATCCATCCATAAAAACTGTCACATTTATAATATTAGTGGGATTTCTTTACTCACCGAAGGTGTCTTAATATTATTTTTGACAACAATACATAAGATTATATTCTTATTTAAACAAAGGAGAGATGGACAAATTAATCATTCAGAATGTCTACCAGTCACCACTTGCTCTGATGTTATACAACGAAATGTGGAGCGATACTCGAAGCATTTGATTGGACAGCGAATTATGTTAGATGGAATTAATTTCATGAAGATAGATGTAAGAGTTCATTGTACTTAAAAAAATACTTCGAGATTGAGCGTAAAATAAGGCGACAAATAGCTTATTTTTTGGGAGTTTTCTTATATGTGACAGGCTAAGCGTTTGACCACAGCTCGTGCCAGTATTGTCAATGGTAAACACACCTAGCCTGGAATGGGAATTGGCTACCGAAACACACAGTTAATTGACCATCGGCCACTTAGTCGGAAACACTGACACTCAAAATATTATGTGCACAAATAGCTCAAATTCAATAGAATTATCTATACCTACAATTATAAAGAGGAGAAATTTAATTGTTTGTTTGTATTGAATAAGCTCCGAAACTACTAGACCGATTTCAAAAATTCTTTCACCGTTGGAAAGCTACACTAACCCCAGGTGGCATACGCTTCTTTTTATCCCTGTATTCCCACGGGAACGGGAACTACGCGGGTGAAACCGCAAGGCATCCGTTACTTATTAATAAACTTATCGTAGGTAAAAAATATAAATTATAATAGTACTTACGTTTAAAATTATAACTGCCTATTTATATACACTAAGATATCAAGTAAATTTGTCCACGCAGCACTATATACTCACTTATAACAAACCAAAATAATGCATTTGTAATGACCGTTCTCGCATCAATTTAAATTCCATTATTTTACTATGTGCATTCTCGAGAACGCTAGTTATTTATATATAAATAGCCACTAGTAGGTACTGGTGCGCCTCGTGAACGTTTGAATCGAAATAAGCAACATGCGCCGCCATACAAGCTAATGATCCTTGATGAATGAAACGATATCGTTAAAAAAAATGCGGCGCAGACACGTTCTCTCAACAATTACGTCAAAATATTAGTACCATTAAATTATAAAATTACCAACTTATATATAAATATATGTACTTATATGTATATATGTATATGTGTATATATATGTATATGTGTATATATGTGTATTTACATATACATATAAATACATATATATGTATATGTGTATGCAACGGGGCAATGCCGCCAGCGTACTGGGAACCCTACCGCGCGGCAGCGATCTCGACGGCGTGTTTATTTTATAGTAGTAGTTATAGTATAGTTTTATAGTTTATTTATGATTTTGTTTAGTTGGTTAATAAGGAAAGTATGCATATGTATATATATATATGTGTATACACATACATATACATATGTATATGTATGTATATATATATATCTAAGTTGGTTTAAATATATATATATGCACCTTTTGTTATATATATATAATATATATGTATATGTGCATATATATGTATGTATATATGTGTATATGTGTATGTATATGTATATGTATATATGTGTATATGTGTATATATATATGTATATGTACATATATATATATATATATATATATATATATATATAAGTTTGTTTAACTATATATATGTACCTTTTGTTATATATACAACATATTTATATATAAGTTGGTACATATATATAACAAAAGGGATATATATATAAATAGTATATATACATATATATTATATATTTATATACAATTACGTCAAAATATTAGTACCATTAAATTATAAAAGGGTTTCGATAATGGTACGGAACCCTTCGTGCGCGAGTCCGACTCGCACTTGGCCGGTTTTAGTGCAATACTATTGCTAAATATAGGTACACATAAGTATTTAGATTTTTTAATAAAAATTCACATTTATTTATGCGAATTGACAAAACATTGAATATCTCTATTTCACACTAATGTTATAAAGACGTAAGTTTGTGAGTGTTTGTATTTTAGTTACTTCTTCACGTTCAAATGGCTGGACCAATTTTAAAGAAATTTGGTGTGAAGGTTGCTGACATACTGGATTAACACATAGGCTTAGTATTTATTGTATACACAAATCTTCAGTAAAAATATCTGAATGACAGTAAAAATTTCATGAAAATTCGCAGCTTGGTTCAGCTATTTTTGGTGTGCACAATAAAAAGGTTTCATCAAATTATATCTATCACGGGAAAACGGCTGAACGGATTTGGATGAAATTTGCCACACATATAGTTTATTACCTAGAATACCTAGATTAACATATTGAATACTTTTCATATTAGATTTAATTTAAAAGCTTATTTATTCATTCGTTCATTGATGGGAGTCGGTAGTATTTTCCATCTATACACATAAACATTCGTTAATAACGTTATCGGTTTGAGAAAGTTGTCGCTGTCGTATTCTATTCACTTCCAGACGGTAGTAAAAAAAGTTTAGTTAAAAAATATATAATAAAAAAATATTAGTCGCGGGTAACAGCTAGATCGTTGTTTTACAAACGGTTTTCCGACTTCCCATATTTCCAGGATATGAACCTATCTATCCTTTGTCCAATGTCACACTGATTAGTAACTCCGTTCCGTTATGAAACATAACAATACAATAGTTTTGCATTCTTAATTTAACGTTATACAAAAACAAAACAAGTCAATCTTGTACTTACTATGGAAGTCAGATAACTGATAGAATATTTTTTTTTTGGCAAATACATACTTATAATAAATACAGAACACCCAGACACAGTACAAACATTTGTTTATAACACAAAGTTTATCCTAGGTGGGAATCGAACCCACGCCCTTCAGCTCTTGGGGCAGACATTCTACCAATGAACCAACAGAGCTGTCAATTAGAATATTACGAGTACCTATATACGCATTGATTGTATCTAATAAAATGGACAGTTTCTTTCTCTCTTGAATATTTTAGATGGCTCGGACCAATTCACGCGCCAAACTTAGTTCTTCTTTTACGATTAAAAATACTAGGTAAGTAGGTACATTAATAAAAACTTTATGCCATTATTACTTATGTATGGCCGTCAAGAGAGACGCATGTTTAACTCCTTTAGAAATAGTGACAATTGGCTCTTACCAAACACAATGTTCTTTCAAAAGACTTTATTTGCACATAATTAGAATAATATTAAAATATGCGTAATTAAGACTTACGTACACTGAACTATATAACACATCTAGATTTATCATCAGCAATTTAAAGCATTTTTTATATCTAGACAAAAGTTTCTTATAAGATAGATAGGTATCGAACAAAGAAAATGTACAAAAGACTTTTTGTATTTTTGAACGAGTTAATTAAGACACTCAAATAAAATGGACGGGACGAACAAAAAACCATTATGTTGGCAAAGGTGGATTATATTATAACCATAATACGTACCTACTAAAGTTTGACTAGTTAAATATAATTGTTTTTCAACTTCGCTAGGAGGAATTCCGAAACAAAAAATAGCTACGCGGTATGATATAAAATTTGTAGATTTTATTCATCCACGATACATCATAAAATCAAAGGCATTTTAATTATACCTCATGTCATTGTTCTAAAAGCCGGAATCATCACTAAATTTAATACCTTTACCTCATGAATGAATTAGACGAAATAACTGTGAAACGCAAGCCTATTTATTAGTAAAAGTACAATAGGATATAATAGACATAAGTATTAGACATCCCATATGCCGCAATAGAACTTACAGTCCGGTGACGCTGTAGAGGCCATCTGCGGCCAACAGCAAGAGTCATTCATAAAAAAAAAACATAACATTGGGCAGGCCGTATCTATATTGTAACAGACTTTACTGTATGCAGCGTTGGATTTCGTACTATAATTATAGTATTTGTACTACTATTTCACGCTCCGTACTAGATAATATCCATACCTAAGGATAGTACGGAAAAATACTACAATTTCGTTACTTCACTTAGAAAAGACCAAAATAGGTAAATATAACACCCGTTTATAGCCAAACCATCTGTAAAAAAAAAATCATTGAGTACAATACTTCTTCTTCATCTTTTTTGATTTTGGCTTCGCTTTTTGTCTTAAAATTGTAACTTGCCACTGGCAAATGCTTGGGGAGCGACGCCAAAATCTAAGAAAAAAAATGCAGCAAAAGTGGCAACTGTACCGATTTTATTCTTTCGTATACTCGCAGTTTAGGAGAGATGTTTTTATGATTACATGCTAAGGCTGAAGAAAATAATAGTCAAGAACTTACATATTTAGAACAGGAGTAAATTTTGTATAAACATGTTGATTCTAACTATCTATTTTATTGATTAATAGCTTTTTTTAAACAAAGTAAGATTAAAAAAAAAGTGTACTATCGGCGTACTACTATTTTGATGGTCTTGTACTATATTTTTGAACGTACCCGAATCCAACCCTGACTGTATGCACCATTACGCCCAGTAGGTACCACAAACTGCGGCAGTATGGACTATGGGTTGTCCCAGAGATGGCTTTCATCCGCTCGATCGAGTCCCATCAAAAATGCTACTAGAACCCTCCAGTGTCATGAGATAAATACAGTTTGCATAAAGATTGCTTGCGTTCAGTTAGGTACCATTCGGGTCACGAACAGTTTTTTTGCACTGCATGTAGATACGGCGCGGCGTGCGAAATGACCGTTTCATTGATCAGTGACTGTAGCATAGGTATTAATTTGCTACAATTACATAGTGCGTGAACGATAGTTAAATGTAGGTATGAAAAAAAGCAGTTTCCATCTAATTACGTTTATCACCGGAACGACGTAAGTAATCGCGCACAAAATACTATGAAATTACTTTTTGTTTATTTATCTCGACGTTATGGTCATGTTACAATAGCCGTGGTCACGCCGCCTGGATGAAAATATAAGGGTGTTGCGATTCCCTTACCATTATTTAGGTTTTTTAAAAATTTAAGATATCAGATTCTGTAGTTACTTGCTTATGACTCGATTCCACGACGCGGCGACGCAGATAGCCTAAAAATCCTGAAAACTCCGGGACAGCCAGGATAATTTTATACTTTTTTTTTAATACGCAGGCTTGTCCAAGTCTGCGTTTGACCACCAACTCGCCTGATGGTAAGCGATGATGTACCTAGCCGAAGATGAAGCACTCTGACTTTGAGGAGATCTAGATTATATTTTATATCTCTTAGGAAACAAGAAAGCTGGCAGCTTGTTTGTTTGTTGTTTTGTGCGCGATTAAGTCCCGGTGATAAACAAAATTGTGTTCAAATTGCGAATGTTTAAAAATTTTTTTTGTTTTTTTAATTTTATATCCGTCTTCCCGTCGTTACCTAATATCTACTATTACGTACGTCTTACAGGTAGGTACCTACGTAATAGTACTCACCTGTCTATACATAGAACTTCGTCCAATGTTGAATTCATATACATATATGATGTATATTACAGTAGGTATTACATTAATATAACGTAAGTATCCGAAGATTGAAGTAGATTCCAACTTTATCAAATAACCATTCATCTTCAATTTCAACTAATTTTATCTATTTCAAAAAAAATACTTTCATAGATCTAGAGGTACCTATTAGAAATTGTACGTGAGTCCCTACTTTATCTGTTAATATTAGTCGTATTTTCACACATTATTTAAATAACTACGTAATGTTCATTTTAAAAATTAACAAAATCGAATTCTCTGTCCAATTTCAGGGTTAAGATCAAGGTTTCCTGTTCAGTATCCCAGTTTGCTTTAGAACGATCAGGATCTATGCCATGAGGTAAGGGCAACTTCAAGTAATATCGAGAAGAGCTCACGGTAATACTGGTGGTAGTAGTTTCCAGGTCAACATTCTCCTTCTTGTCTTCAGGCATCTTCACCCTGACGATGAGGTTCTCGCAGCTAGCCGACGACGGAGTCTTAGGACCGATCTGTGAAATATTAACACAAGGTTTCAGAGTAAACGAAAATATCATAGATACGTATACAATTTTTAGATTATAAAAAATCTTTCGATCGATTTCGATAAAATTTATATGGGACCACCTCTAAAGTATGATCTACCAAGCAAAAATAGAATCATCAAAATCGATGCATAATTAGCGGAATTATCGCGTAAAAAAAAAGTCGAATTGAGAAACTTTTTTGAGTCTGTTGAAAAATATGACAGAGCTTTGTTTTCGCTATTCTTTGAATTTTCCATGAACTCTTACCTGCAGAAACACATCTTCGGCGGTGACAGCCTGCTGATAGTTCATGGAATATTCCGGGGTCTTCCGGTCCTCTAGACCGGCGCCAGCATAACTCAGCTCTTCCATCTCCTTAGCCTCTTGTACTTCGAACTCTTCGATGTTTTTTGGCGTCTCCTTCACTTCAGCTTTTATTTTATCCCGGTTCGATGTTATTTCAAAACCTGCGAAATATAACTCGTTAATGAATTCGATACCTACTCATGTAAAGTTTTATTTTATAATAGCTGCGCCCTGCGGTGTTACCCGCTACTTGTAACAAATAGTAAAGAGTAACAAACATACATCCATACATTCTTACAAACTTTCACGTTTATATTAGGTATTAGTAGGATTTTTTACTGATAGTAGGTAAACTTTATTTTATTAAACTAATTTATATATTTTGGCTTTCTATGCAGTAGTTGTTTTTTAATACGATTTCGAACTTATTATAGCAATGACGTGTAAAGGGACGCCGAGTGGGAAAGTTTAAAAACAAAGCCGAACCGGGAGATGTGGTTAAAAGACTGGTCTGTGAGACAAATCGAAGTAAAAAAAATCTACCTACTATAAAATCTTACCAGAAGATTGTAGGTCTTCGCCTTGCAGAACTTCGGGCTCAGGGACTCTCAGCATCTCTGCCAGTTTCTGCATGGTATCAGCCGTAAACTCCACCATTTTGGCAAAAAATTGTAGTGCTTCTTTAAAATTCAACAAACTTTTTAAGAAAAAAAAATATTAATGGTAATATTCTAGGTATTAAACAATGTAATAATTATTTTTTTATCTTGTGCAACTTTTCTTCAATATGATAATAATGACGCCAGTATAAATATTAACCAAACAAGCCGATAGTTGCTATAGGAACTGTCAATTTGCTTTTTTTTTTTACAAAATAAGCAAGGATAAATATTGTCTTGAAAGTAGGGCTAATCACCAACTTCCAAATTCTAGATAATTAGTTCATACAAAGCAGACTTACATATAACATTATACAGGGTTCCAATCTTGGAGTGTACTAAGCAGAAAGGGGGTTTTTGCACACAGTATTTTGAACAACTTTTACTATGGATGCAACTTTCTCACAAATAAAACAGGATGCTCCATACATTTGATTAAAAATCAAATAACTTTTCCTATAGAACAGCTAAATATTTAAGGAAAAAACTATTAAACCACTATATTATTAAACTATTATGAATTTAAGAATAAAATTACTTTAGTCCTTTTGCTATTAGATAACTGGCAACTGCAGCCAATTGTTTAAAAAAAAAACTTATTCAAAGCACATAATCAAAATCCTGGTTTTGTTTGCCATGGATGTAATGGGTAAAAATAAGCTTAGCTTTTTGTATTTTGCTGCAATTGTCAGTGATTTCATTAGTGAATGGGCTATAGGCAAAATATGAATAAGTCAAAATAGGTATATGAAAAAATATGAACTACCAATACATTTTTAATTATATTTTATTCAAAGTTCAATTAGTATTACATCTAATAAAAGAGAAAAAATAATAATTATTACTCTTTGAAGCATAAACACTCAATAAGCTAATGATAAAAAAAAGTCAAATTTTCACCATCTTGTGAAATATGAGCAAGTTTTTACATACAGAGATTAACTTTTTAAACTTTTATGCTTAACAGAGTTACTTTACAATTTGTAATTGTTTAAGGGAAACCATCATCATCTTCCTCTGCCATTTCCTTGGCAAGCTCCAAGTCCTGCTGCTCCCTTTCACGCCGTTCTTCGGCACTCTCTAGCTCCTTACCATATGATTTAGGAGGATACCTCATAGCCTTGACACTTTGATTGTGTAACTCCAAACAAAATGATATGCGCTGGTGAAAAGCTAGCTGGGGTTCTCTTGTACAGTAAATATCTGAGCTTTCCTTGTTACTCATATAGCCCTTTTCGGGATCAAGAGTTGCCTCAATCACTCCATCTCGAATTGCCTTTGCAACAATAAACTCTGCATCTTCTGCAGAGTCCAGACCCAACTTTCTTGCAATATCCTTTGGAGATATACGAGAGTAGGACAGGCCAATTGATCTAATTGCAGTCTTGATGACATTCTGTCTTAGACGCAAAATCAAAGTAAATGTGTGATCACTGCGGAACTGAGAACCAAAGTTTTCTAGAACTTCTCCAAACCTCTGAAGATTTCCCAGCCTGACGGCTTGTGTGAGTTGGAAATATGAAGCCAAAGCTTTTCTAAGTGGGGCTTGTCTAAAAATAGCTCGCTCAGGGATATCACCCAACAGTAATTCAACAACAATAGCCAATTTTTGTACTGTTTGACGAAAACCAACAGCAGCAGTTTGAGGTGCTTTTCTGAGAGCTTGAACCAAATGTTTGTGAGCATCACTGTACTCTAGACGAGCAGCCTTAATTCTTCCAAGATAGTACAAAAATCTAGCCCATTCATTGTTACTAGCATTTTCTGGGAATACAGACTTGCTCACTAATTTATCAGCTTGATCATACAAAGAATAATGCAGATAGTTGCGCAGAAGGCAGTTGATGAGTACAGCTTGACCTTCATAATCATTGCGTAGAGTGGATGTGCGCAAACGAGCATGTAGAAGTCCTCTTATGAGTTCTAACTTGTTGGTGAGTTCAAACACTCTTGAATGGTAGAAGTAGCACTTAGCTGCAATAAGATCAAGGGTTCTTCTATTCTGCGCAGTTACCTTGGTCATAAGTTGTTGAGAGCAATCAGTAGCTTCTTCTAGCTTGTTAGTGTCTAACAAACGCAACAGAACTAACAGGTGCATGTACACATCCACCTCAGGTGCTGGTTGTTTAGGAGCACTCCTTGATCGAGGGGGTTCTATTTCTACTGCGCCAGGCAAAGGATTTTCAACAAAGCTTAGCATTGTCTCTTTGTCAGGACTAGACGGGTAAAGTTGGTTGATAATGGCGCGTAGTACATTACCATTCAGCTTTCTTCGCGTACTCGGCAAGGACCTCAGAACGCGCATAGCAAAACGGGGTTCCTTGGATGTAACTGCTTTATCGATTTGTCGAACATGTTCCCGGAGATCTTGCACAGTGAGGACATCAGCATCTTTCTTTACTTCTGGAGTTTCTAAGTCACTGGCAGCTGCCGGACTTTCCACACTTTTCATTTCAACGTCTTCCGTTGGAGCCATTATTATGGAGTGTTAATCAAATATTGATATTGGTAATTGATGCACTATTCCAAATTTTTAAGCACAGAAACCAGAACAAGATGATTTGATATTTCTATCTGTCAAAAAATGCCGAGTAACCCATGACGCGTTACAAAATTAAATTTCTTATGTTTAGCATGCTTTTTTTGTTCTTTTCTAACTACGCAAATAATTTATGCTATCTCTTTTTAGGGAGTGAACTATGGTAGTAATAATAAAGTGCCCCAAGTAGTTTGAAATGCTATAAGCGCTCCGTAGTCACTCAATAAATTTCCTGACCTGAAACTTGACAGAATATAAGCAGCTAAGCAACGTGGAATTAAATAATAAATCGGCATTCAGTGTTTCCAATAAGTTGACGACCTATAAAGTACAGCGCCCAAAAAAATCCAGATACCAGAATCCTTTACAAAACAGTATGTTAAACGGATGTTATTACCAAAAATATTGTCTTTGGCTTCGTTCCTTTAAAAAGTTAATGACGCTCGAAGATTGATTACAGCTCAGTTACAAGTTCAATAAGGAGAGTCATGTCACCCAGTACACCATATTATAATTTATTTTTGTATTTTTTGGCAATTACACTTCAATCACCATGAAAACCTAGTGTAAATCTTTTAAAATGAAAACTGAGTTAGTAATGATAAAAAAGTTGTATCGCCTAAAAACCAGTGTGAAGGATATATAGATAGATTGGTACCAAAATTAAACCAAAATGAAATTTGGTCTTTCAAAGACTATAGCTAAATATAATTTGACGATAAGATAATATGTATCAAAATTAGAAAAGAAAGGGTAAGCCTAAACAGCTAAGCAACGAAGCATGTCCTTTATTTTCACTTCATTAGCTCTTATGGAACTAAAGATAGAAGCTTTAAATCTAAGAAATTGAAAACGGAGCATGTTTTGTAACTTAAAACATAAATATATTTACGATTAAAATCATACATAAACCTCCTCTAGTCAGAGAAAAAAAAAATTACAAATGATAAAAAATATTTGACTGAATGTGTAAGGTGGAATTTATTAAATGTTTTATGAAAAAAAAGCCATAGCCATTTGCCATAGTTATCGAAAGTCAGCAAATAAACGAAGTTCTGTTAGACAATTTTTGATCTTATCTCGTGGAGCGTAGAAACAATCTAACCTGGCATTTTTGTCAAATTCGCGCTTGATTCTAGCATGCACTTCTTAAATTTTTGTCTGTGCTTTTTCTAGTCCATAGATTATAGACTAGCTCAAAACTACTAGCATTGGTTACTCTGCTAACCAAACTAGCAAGCAAACTTATAAAGAAAATACTATTAAAACCCTGAATTACTAATGTTACAATCGAATATCCTTGGATTAAAACCATCACTTCATTACAGAAAGCGTGTGTGCCAAAAAATATAAAACACGGACGCGCTACGGCTGCAGAGGACCGGTTGATTCTTAACATAAAATTTCAATGTGTTCTGGAAATGGTTTGCAAAGAGGACGTGGTATCATGGTTTAAAGAATTGGAAAGCTATAAACGCATAGATGCAATGTGTACATTGTTAAATATGTGCTTGCCATTCGAATTACGCTTCATTGGCACCTACCTGGAGGAGCTCGGTAAAAGAGACTTCCAGGAGTTGCGAGGAGCAGAACTAAGAGCCAACAACCCCACAGACTTGGCTGCGGACATTGGGGGTGCCAATACAGATCCCAGGACACGACGGAAAATGGCCCTATACGTATCGTTGTTGCGCTCATGTAATTTCGCGTGTGCTACCACATTGTACAATGCTATGGTCAGTTTGGAGCAGAGTGGTCTCTTAAAAGGCCTGTATGGTGATCTTTTGGAAGAAATATTACTTCTATACACGATGGCGTTACATCATCCTGCCTTTACCTTCGATCAAAAGTCACATTTCGGTGACATCTTAGAGAAATTAAAGTTAGAAGATCAGCGGACACAGTTTCAGGAACAACAAGAACACATAAATGTAGTGCCTGTGAGTGGATGCCATACACAACCTAGTATTACACCCAATATGTCAGTTCCACCGCCAAATCTATCAAGCTTGGGTCCACCACCTGGTTTGATGTATGTCAAAACACCTGGGGTTCAGGTCAGTGTCATTACCATGTCATTATTGCTTTCATTGCATGTATTAGGATTCATTTATACCTAAGTTTCAAAGAACTATTATAATTTTACATTATTTATTATGCGAGTAAATATAATCACAACAAAGCCATCCTTTATACTGATAGGACTTAATTTACTGGTGTTTCTTTTCATACTAATATGTAACAAAGAGATGATTATTATAGGTGCCAAACAAAATTTCGAAACTGGTATCTATAATATTAACAAAGGAAATCTCTTATTACGCTGACACCTTAGCTGCTATTGTAAACATTCTCCTGAATCATTCAGAATTTATATGAATGTAAAAATTCTAACTTGAAATAGAATAACAATAACAGCACATGCAACATAAACTTCTAATAAGATTTTTGTCACACATATTTGTTATTATCATACCAAGTTATTCTATTCATATACATACATGCACAATGTATATACATCTATAATGTACAAATCAAAATAAATTCTGTACTATGTATTTCATGGGAAAGCTTCTCTTATGACATCACATCCATTACAAACAATATCATAAAATTATTATCTTACCAATTATCTATGCTCATAAGTATTTCATAGATGTTAGATTTAGTTATACAAAAAAAATTAGGATAAAAAGTTACATCAGTACAATTTAGATTAATTTTTTTTTTTTTATGTTAGAAGTAATGAGACGAACGAGACACTCTCCTAATATACTAAATGCTTCATTATGTAGTGTTATAATGCCCTACGGCATTGACTAATGAAGCATTTTACCCACTTTTATTTACTTTTAGTGTTTTTGTATGGATTTCTTAATAAGCAGTAATGTTGTACTACTACTGTTGTGTTGTATGTTGTTGTACCTTCATTTCTGCCTTTTTTAGTGTTTACTTTTTTGAAATCTACATTTTTTTAAAGTCAAATTATCTATTTAAGCACCATAATGACAGCCCCGTTGGCTCATTGGTAGTATATCTGCCTTGAGAGCTGTAGGGTGTGGGTTCGATTCCCACTCAGGGCAAACATTTTGTGAATAAACACAGTCATGTTTGTTCAGTGTCTGGGTGTTCTGTATGTATTATAAGTATGTATTTACAAAAAAAAAGTATTTATGTATTCTATCAGTTATCTGACTTCCATCACACAAGCTTTGCTTAATTTGGGGTCAGATGGTGCTGTGTGTATAGTCCCACTTTATATATATATTTTTTTATAATCTTAATACCAAGGACCTAATTCATGTATCATATAGACACACACTAAGCTGTAACTTTACTTAAGGCCTTTCTTGAAAATAATGCTGAAGAATGAAAGTTTTATGCAATTATTTATTGATAAGGAGTCCTATAGAAGTCCTTCTTGATAATATTACATCAGGTATGTTTCAGTCATAATCAAAGTCGCACAAAGTAAGCTTTGCTTAGTATGAAATAGCATGTATCTAAATAATAAATCACTTGCCCACAGTCATTTATGTAAATTCCAGACCTTTATGAATAAAATACCTCCATTTTGTAATGCTTTAAAAAAATGTAAGAGTTGCTAAAATATAAAGCTGTGATTTGATTTTTTCAAAATTTAAAAAAAACTGTTTAAAATGCCTTCAGTCTTGATTGAACTGTGATATTGCACACAGTGATTTTACAATTATATTGAACTAAAATCATATACCTATTTGTCAATTTAAGGAAGTAACACATTTTAAAGCTGGTCTGACTTTAAAATGTTACTTCCTTAAGCTAGATTTTATGTTAGGTTACATACCTGATATGTTAAGAAATTAATAATATTTGATTTTGTGTTTCCTTTTCTTAAAATAATCTTATTATCTCTAATAATAGGCAGAAATAGTGGAGTATGACAGTTTTTTTGAAATACCTACTGTATCATCTTGTGATCGGCTCTACAAGCCCGTAGCAGATTTGTTGTGAGGGTTATTGTCTGATAGCGAGTGTGACAGATTAAAATAAAGTGGGTTAATTACATGCTGAAAAGTGTGCATTTCAATAACCTAACGATTTGTGTAGTAACTTAACTTAAGTGTGGCATGTGTTGGAGTTGGGACGGTTGCAAAGTGGCAAAAAACTTGATTTCTTTTTAATTCGAAGTTTCAGTTTATCAAACTGTTTCTAATACTAATTTTACACCTCCCAATCTTTTACAGCCTCCAAGCTCAGATGGAGTGCCTGAACTGAATTCACCTCCTGTGATCACCGCTGCCGGCGGAGTGATGTCAATTCTGGGAGAAATGACACATCCACCACCTGGCTTGCCAATACCTCCACAGTTCAACATGGCGGAATACATGGGACAGCACGCATGGCCAGCAAATATCATTGTTTCACCACTAAATCAACCTTTGGAGGTATGATTGTGCTCGTTGAAGCTCTTCACTCCTTATCATTAGACACAGATAATATAATACTAGAGCAAATACATCATGTCATAAGAAAATTGTTATTTTCTTGCATGACAACTAAACACCATGTCTAGATATCAACATTCAGTGCGAGTTTTGGGCTATATAAGTCACTTCGTTGAAGTGAAACTTTAAATCAACAGATGGCGCTTTTTAAGTGAATTTTGGTTTTCATCAATCCATCCTCCAGAATCCATACACTATGCATTGTTATGTGCTTGTTTGTTTTAGTTTTATTTTTTTGATTGACAAGTGTTTGACCACAGCTCACCTGATGTTAAGTGATGCTATGGTCGAAAATGGTAAACACACCTAGTGAACATACCACTAGGCAGGTTTTCTAACTTGAGGGTTCTAGCCAGTTGTAGTACTAGAAAGCAGTACTAGTTTTCCTTCACCAGCAGCTCAAGCTCATTGTCGGATTGAACCCACACTCTTAGGTGAACCGACTGCTAAAGTTTTTCTATATTACGGTAACAGTAGTAACACAGTACAAACTAATCAGTAAACTATAATTATTAAAAAAAGGGAACAGGCAAAAAAAGGAAAAGGGACTTACTTAATATCATATTATTGATAAATTATATCGCTATTTTGATGCAATGTTGACAGTGTTACTGATTCTTACAAATTAAAATTCCCAATATGTGAGGTGTAATGTAAAAAGTTAAGCAAATTTAAACATGGCAAGAAATGTATTTATAATTTTAACTTATATTATGTTATGTTTACAATAAGGTAAATTATATATGATAAGTGATATTTAGTTGTGTATGTAACACCGCACACAAGCTTTTCTTGTCCAAACCTGACCTGTTTTTGCTGCGATTTCAGCACTAAGTCTAGACTTGTCCGTCTAGACAAGTACATAGTCAAAGCCTTGTACTCAGTGACGGCCTTAGAGGGTGGCAAGCAGGGCAACCACCTGGGGCCTCACTCTTGCAAGAGCCTCGCGTCCTCGTAGAAAAAGTCTTTACCATATAATTATGTATGTGTATCTCGCGCCTCGCACTTAACAAAACCCCCTCTGGACGCACGGTTTCATTATTAGTGCAAGCATGCGGCCACTCGAGCAATCAAACTAATTTTTTTGTAAAACGGACTCAAAGAAGAAAGGCCTTACAATGATCTGTCGCCCCGGACCTCGCAACAGCTAAGGCCGCCGCTGGTTGCACTTGTCTACTCTGTAAACAGTACAGTACAGTTGAACATATATTTAAAAATATATGTACATACAAACCATGTGTTTGACTACAGTTGGAAGTTAAAGGGTTAAGGAAATTTATTTTTGCCGCCAGGTAATAAACTACCAGCCGCCTGCGACAGGCGCACCAACGTCGCCACTGGTATCTTCGCCGGGTGACAGTCGCGCCGCATCACCGCGCTCACGCCGCCGACTGTCCCACGACCGCTCGCCTCCCCTGCCGCCGCCCGACCACTCTTCTATGCCACACCTAGCCAGCAACTTTGACAATCTAGCAGTGAGCGAGGTATGAAACACCACAGAGAATAAAATAGGGGTCGGCCATTAATCACGTGGTTTTTAGCAACTTCTTTTAACCACTTAAATAACGCCAAGCGTTATTTGGTGAGGTTTTAGACTAAATAAATTATATGTATTTTTTTGGTACAAAGTATATTTACATTTTTTAGAATATTATTTTTGAATACAGGCATAATATGATTAAATTTCGGAAAATTAAAATGCCCAGACCTTAATGTCCATTTTGAAAATTTTGTCCAGGTTGAACTCGTGCTTTGTAAGAAAAATAAATACACGTGATATCTCATTATATCCCCTGCCTCCTTGTGATATTTCGTGACTTTTTTTCCGAACAGCGGCGGGCATTATTATCTGTCCATCACCAGCTAATGAACAAATGGCCGATTCTGTAGTTTTCGGTCGTCCTTTCTAAACTTATTTGCCGAATTTTTACTAATTAATGGCTTCATGTACTTCTCAGAATCCAGTACTGCTCTTTATATTTCATTTTGGTTCTACATGTTTTTGCCAATCTGCGGTGCAAGTGCAGTCATTATGTGGTAGCTCCCTACCACCCAAGTTCACCGGTAAACTTACTCTGGGTACAGATAAAATAAGAGGGGACGACGACGACTAGATAGCTGATAGTGTTAATCTCCACGCCTGTTTTAGGCTATTTTGGCATTAAATAAATAAATAAAATAAATATCGTAGGACATTACACACAGCGCCATCTGACCCCAAACTAAGCAAAGCTTGTACTATGGGAATCAGATAACTGATAAAATACTTAAGGGCCAAGTCCTCGACCGTGGGAACTTCTGCTTGAACACCTACATTGATATTTTCCACTCACACAGCCGTACATACGTCTGACGTTAGATTTGAATACATTGACGTCACGCTAAAATAGATAAGGAGAGTTAAATTACTATAGCCACGAGCAAGAAGGAGACAGAATGTTTATTCCTATTGCCGGAAGCGGATTTTACATTGATTATCTGTTACATTATGACAGAAGTTTTTTTTTTGTTTTGGCATCGCGTTTTGAATATTTGCCAGTGTCAAGTGTCAAATACAAAACGGGCGGGAAGCATGCGCGCGGTGCTCGGTACCGCCGCCACCGCGCGTCCACCTCTTTCGGCCTCTCGTGACGTGCTATACACGACCACGAGACTCGTGACGTTAGATTGTCAGATTCAGAGATTCTCGATGGTTTGTAGCGCCTACCAAAATAAAACAGCAACAGACGTAACGCAGAAAAGAGATTTTCAGCAGGCACTATCAGAAATTTTCATCAAACTATCCGTACTTATCTGCTAATAGAATAAACAAAACGTACAATAAAAGGTCTAAGCCTTAAATGTATCTGCATCAAAGTTAGCATCTATAAAATTGCGCCTTTCCTATAATTATTTTGATGTCAAGATTACGGATTAAAAATAATTTGGCCATATTCTATTTCATAAGTTCAAGAAACGAAAAGCGTTTGAAACTATTTTTTCTCCAAGCATAATAATTCAGGATATGTACTATAGTATTCATTAATTTCAAACTTCCACATGATGTATAACGGCACAAAAATGTTGACAAAAACACATCGATTGCCTTATTTCACAAGACTTGCCCGTTAAATACTTTTTTTTTTGTAAATACATACAGTACACCCATTTATACACACAGAACAAACATTTGTTTTATATCACAAAATGCTTGTCCTGGGTGGGAATCGAACCCACGCCCTACAGCTCTTGAAGCAGACATGCTACCAATGAGCCAACAGGGCTGGCATTGTGCTGTACCTACTGGAATTTCGTATTTGTGGAGCGTCAAATCAATACATGATGCTACTTTTTGAGTGAATATTTGTTTTTCGTCGTTTAGTCTCGGTTATATGACACTAGGGCTTAAGACGACATGATGACTGCATATTGTCTGATTTCTAAGTTTCTCAAAACTGCTCAAACATACCTACTCAACTCGTAACGTTCTTACTCGTACAATAACCTGATAAGTTTAGCATTTAATATTTTCACATTTCAGATGCGACATAATATCGTAGACGAACGGTTAAGAGAGCTAAGCATGCAACAGTACAGGTCACTAGAGAAGCTGAACGGTGTACGGAGACGGACGGCGATATACGGCGCGGGCGCGGCTGGTGGCGTGGCGCGCTCGTCGTCCGACAGCGGCTCGTCGGCGACCTCCTCTCCGCCTGACACGCCGGCGCCGGTCGCGCGCCGCGTCGCGCCCTCAGCGCCACCGCCTGTGCCCTTCCTCCAGTACCCGCGCCCCTTCGGCTTCCCGACGCCGCCGCCTGCGTACCGCCCGCCGCCGCCGCCCTTCGCGAACGGAGAGCCGCCGCCGTACGCCACGGGCGCCCCGTACGCCGGTTTCGTGCCCGTCCTTTACGCTCCACCCAAGCTCTCCTGCTGGAATTGCGGCGCGGCCGGCCACGCGGGCCACGAGTGCAAGGAACCCAGCATGGAAGAGATGACGCGCGCCGGCGGCTACCAGCTCGACTTCGGTGGTGCGCCGCCCGACCATCACGACAAATAGGACTGGGCCTTTACTTGGTAGGACGTCGTCGGCGCAACTCCCGCCCGTGCCGCGCGCTCTGTCCATTGCTACCAAAGTGTCACACGCGGACGCTCGACCTAGTCGTCCTCCGCGCACTTGTTGTATATTTTACGAATGTACGGACGGTATCAAGATCGTAGAAAATAATTAGGTGTACCGTTGTTATTTGGTAATATTGTGTGCTTATCAAGACTAATCGTGATTATTTTTTTTGCGAGTAATTGCACTTTCGGCTCTAGATCGACCACATTCCAATATTTAGAGTAGTAATACAATTTCGCTGAATGAAATTTCGAATTTCTGTTAAAATTTTAAACATAAATGGATTACGTCGGCGCTTAACCTACATTGTGCTCGGTGTTGCAGAAATAGGACAGGCTATTTTGGTCTGCAACATTGGACATGTTGTGTCTGCTAACTGTTTTTTTTATGTTTCCCCATTCCAGTGGCTATTATTATGGTAGAAGAATAAATTATGTTATACACCACACAAAAAGAATAAACTAGAGTACATAACTGTTGCACTTTGAGTAGCTGTCACCAAACATTCGTTTCGAGAAAGAAATGCTTTTTACTATCTAATATCATACAATAAGGCTTAATAAAGCAATTTTTGTGGATATGATTTTGATATGGCAGATCAAGGTTCTACATATTATTATTGATTTGCTCTTGTTTTTTTTTAATGTGCATACAACTTTTTACCCACATCTACAGATTTTTTTCTAAATTGAGTTAAGCAATCTAGGAAGAAAACTGACACATTAAAAATATCGCTAATACATGACACATTAACTATCTGTTACTCGCGTTGAAAGTGCAATTATTTGTTTTCATTGAAATTTAAGGAAAATAATGAAAGGATTCCATGATTGATGCCAATGTTTTTTATTGAGATGATTTCATAAACATATAACTAAAAGAAATAACTTCTCAAACAGGAAAATTATTGTATTTGCAGAGTATTTGAATATGTGGAATACAAAATAATGGTACCGTTTTAGAGTTGCATATCTAAAAGGTGTCCAGTTTACCTCTAAATTTCGTACTGACTCGATTTTATTTCAGGTATTTTATCGCGTGCCATATTTTACAGTTGGTATTAATAATTAGGGCTAAACACATTTAACACTCACGGTTAGTTGATTAGATTTGCCGCATTCGTACATAATAATTTGTAGGGTAGATTATTAAATGAAGTAGCTAAGAATTATACAAATGTAAGCTACTTTTCCACATTAGTTTAAGTCGAAATGTTGTACAATAGAAGTTATTTTCAAAACTTCAACATTATATTCATAAAATCAAAACATAGCTGTTTGAGTTGCCAAAACATAATTTTATTATATTCATAGGTTGTAGCACATTATACATAATATACATTATAGTCGGCAATTCTCTGACAATTATTTTTAATCTTTATTAAAAAAAGAACGGTTCTCAGTTCTAGAGGTTTTTTGTTCGGCTACTCCGACTGAGAACGTTGCGTGTTTATTTTTAAATTAAATGTTATAGCTAAGCTTATTGAAGATCTTGTGTCAATAGTTCCGCAATAATTTCATTGGTTAGTACCTTTATTCATCACGCTCAAATAATTTGAATATTTTTTCGTACATCTGCTGATTTGAAGTCGTTTGGTCTTTAAGAGTGTTGTTTTTTATTTTCTGGTTATTACATTGTATAGCTATTAATGTTTTGTAATTTCACGACCCATAATTATTATATTGATCTATATCTGTAACAAAATCTTGTAATTTCGTGCTCACTTGCACCGAACATTTGTACTACGTGTGTGCTGTGATAAAGAGTCCACCTTCTATTTCTTCCAAAATCTTTTGATATTCTTCACGACGACTTTATTTCTACTGCGGTAATTGAACATAAAAAAAAAATATGGAGACAAACTATTTTGTGGCAAACAGAACAGCCGAGTTTCATTATTTATTACTATCGGAGCTTTTGAAATGGCAAATAGGAAACGACAATTGACTTCGAGTAAAAAAAACTTCGAACATTGAAGAGTGGCCCTATAATCTATTTAATATTTAAAAATCACTGAACGAAGTCGGCAGCTAAACACAATTAATTATCTTCAATAAATAGATTTTTTTATAAAAATACCGTCAAATTTCATGAGAATAAATATAGTTAGTGTTTTTTTTTTTTAAATTGAGTTTTCTAAAATGATTTCAGTGTAGGTATTAACACTAATTTTTATATTGACTTATAAAACTATGTTAAGTTTACATTTCATTTGTGTTCGACAATGTAGTTTGACCACTATTTTCTTAATGGTTGTGAGGTCAATGGTGTAAATATTTTTAAAATTTACAAAAACTAAAAAAAAAAGTAGTATTTAATAAATATCCACCATCTCAATCTTATCAAAAACATGGTTTAGCTTTGTACAAAAAGTGTTACATAACAATTTAAGAATGAAAAGTACACTCATTTAGTACAAGTTCTCGGAGGTCCGTTGATTATGTAAGGTAAAAAATATTATTATTCTATAAAAGCTAAACCTAATATTATGGTACAGTCATGGAATCCTTCACTATTGTCTTCGCATAGTACGCAATTGTTATATGAATATGTAAATATCTTGTGCAGTCTTTTTCTAAATCTGACATGTTTATACAGGAGTAGTAATTTGTTTCCTCTGACCCAAGACTGATCTCTTTAACTAGTTCACGACTGGGCTTCTGAACTTTAGGTGCAACAAACCAATTCGGTAACAATGAAGCCTTTCTTTGTTAATTTCTGGACCGTTTATTTAGTATCGTTGCTGAGCTAAGTTATCGCTAACATCAAACAGAGGATATGGGGGATAAAGTTTCCTCTATTTAGGCAATCAGTTAAAAAGAAAAAACTTACTAAATAAGTGTAGCATTAATTTTGATCATTGTGTTCAGCAGTCTCACTTATCAGGCATTTAGGTGAATCGACACGTTCTGGAACGATATTTCTTGCGAAAACATATTTTAGCGATTTAAACATTAAGTTTCAAACCAGATTTTTTTAAACGTACAGATGGGTTTTACTTCTGAATCTTTCCGGCTTTCGAACAAGTATCTTGTGACAGGTTATATTCGTGCGCGTAAGGCAGTCGGTTTTGGGAACATCAACCATGAAACGGTGTCGTTTGTTAGAACAAACGACACCGTTTCATGGTTGATGTCGATGTTGATGTTGATGGTTGATGACTGATGGGCACGGTAGATTAGATCGTATATATCTCAAGCGCACTCTCCAAAGTGTATTTGGTGAAACAGCGATAGGCAAGCGAAACTTTGCGTCGATATTCGAGGTTTAGATCCGTGCTCTTATTCCCTTTAGTGTGAGCTAAAGCTTGCAACATATATACTTCCAAATTGACAAATATAAACTTACATACTGAAAATGTTTTTGTCCTTTTCACTGCAGTGTAATGGACTAGGACTGCATCATTTTAATGATTAAATCTATCAACTAAAGCTTTCAAAATTAACTTGACTACATAAACATATAAAGCTTTATTGTATACCTTAAATTCAGATGAATCAGGAACTCTTAGAGTTTTGATAGTGCTTGATAAGAGAGACTGTATTACGTACTAGAGGCGATGTCGTTTTCATAAAACTGCTTCATTTGTGTCGATATCGATATTGCAACGTTTTACTGTCACTTGCAATTGTGCTGAAATACCCGCTTAAATATAACATGTTCAGCCTGGGCATATTTATTAGAATATAACATAACATGGGGTCATAGCGCCGCATCGAGCGACAAATGATTTAATGAAGAAATACGATGTCGCGACTAGTAAATGGGACGTGGTTTATCATGCCCTATCTCATCTCCAGTACGCAGTTTATGATATTTCAATGAACATAAAGTATATTTCGATTACAAAACCCGCGTGATAAATTAGATGTTTGACCTTCCTTCCTGCTCTGCTCTGTTTGATGTTCTCTAGCATGTATAATAATGGTAGTAAAAGTAAATATAGTATTGTATGACTGATCGCATCATTTGTACGCGTGCGTTTTGAATGCAGACCGTTGTATTGTGTTGAACAAGGGATTATTTTGATCAAGCTCATGGAAATGCAATGCTCGTAATGTTTAATGTTTATATTGTAGTCATTGTAAATAGTTAAAAAAAAATGTGTAAGAGAGTCGACGCGTCGCGTACGACGCGATAATATTTTGTAAATAGTTCACTTTATATAAAATAGTTGATATTTAGAAATTTAGTATATTTGTAAATTAATTTGTAACGATTTGAGTGTCCCTTATAGAGTATAATATTTGATTGTTTCTCTATAATCACTGTCACAAATCACAATTTTGCATTTTTAATGTCCCTGTTTTTAAAGGAGAAAGTTCAAATTAAAAAGGTTGTATGATTGTTTTTGCATAATGATTAAAAAAAATGTTTTTTTAATGGAATCATATGTGAGGCGTGTGGTGGGTCGGGTGTGGCCGAATTATTATTAGATTTGACCTGAATTCACCTTAGTTCGAAACTTTGCAGACATTTTTCTCTTCCGTAGCTATATACAATTTTTTCACCATAGTTAAGTCAGTGTAAACAGACAATGTTCCTATTATAAAAGCATTTTAGCACATTTTAATCATATAATACTTAATTTCATTTGTACAAAGGTTAGAAAATTAAAAAAAAACTCGGAGAGAACTCGTTTTTGCTGAAAGTCGCGAACCATGCGAAAATCAATCTTATACGAACAGCAGAGGGACTAATGTAAGTTAGATACATACAATATGATATTTCACTCCTTATGAAGGTTGTATGTCCATGTAACGTAATTATTGTGTTATTTATATCTTAACAATTTTACTATTTTGCATGTAAATGTAACTTCGACTTTTCGTGAACTAAGAATACATCTAAATTTAAAGCTTACACAAGACTTTGGCCGTTTTTATAAAATCTACTTTCCTCTGGGATTTACTTGTCCGATTTTAATGAAATTAGGATGAACAACTTCCGCAAGGAGCTTCACTAGAATGATTTTATGAAAATGGTCAAAACTTGTGGTTCGCTGATTCTCACAGAATTCAACAGCACCGAACCAGCTCAAAACTGACTTTTATACAGTTTATTAGATGTATTAGAGTACATTAACATTTTTATATTTTATTTAATTTATTTTTTCAATTAGTTTTTTGAGTTTTATTCTGTTATTTAAAACCTTTAAAAAACGTCATTATTTTCTTCAACTCTCAGTAAATCTAGATAGTCAACTGAGCTGTCAGTGTTTCTATATAGAGAAGACATTTTTCGCAATTTTTTTAAATTCCTTTGTACCTGATGAGTACGGGCTCCTTTCCGCTTTGTACTTTTTCCGTGTACCCACATAGAACATTATGGGCATGGTTCTTTAAACGTGGAAGTTACATATACATCCTGGTTTGACATATTATAGATAAAAAAGTAATTTAATAATTACCTGTGTAAGTTCGAATACCTACCCGTATTTGTAGCGTTGCAGTACCTTCTATACGAAATAGCATTATGCCTTGCTCACCGCAGAATAGTTTCTTATCTGAATACCACAGCCACTGAAATACAGTACTTTGACTTATCAAAGTGGCCGTATAGATTTATGTACTGAAGTACAGACTACAAAAAGTAAGGCCGACAATTGATCTGGGGGCTTATCGCAATCACAAAAACTTCTTACTATAACATCACTATGTACTGTCTCCCTTCATAGATCTATGTAATCATTTCTTAATTTACATGGCCATCGGCATGGCAGGTAATGGTTTGGATCCGCTTTGCTTTTCTTGTACTTAGTAAGATACCTTACTTATTATTGACTAACGCCAAAGCACAGCACAATCCAATGAGTCTAAAAGCATGCCATTTTCCGAGGAGTTCCTTTAGTGACATTCTAATTCTTGGGGGGGGGGGGGGGTTTCAATGTCTTCAGACAAAGGGATTAAAAGGTGAAAGGGGAAGCGGAAGTGTTAAAGCATCGGTATAATAATAACTATTTTCAATTTGTATTCAGACCTTAAAAATGTGACCTATTTGAAACGTGCTCATTTTGAAAAGTGCCCATTATTATTAGTGGAACTATGGAAATTTAAATGAACGATGTGCAGTGCTGATTCTGAACCTGGCTCAGCTTAAGATGTGCGTTGTCTGTCAATTTTAAAATCTTACTAAATACAAGTCGTGGCGAGTCTACAGTGTTGAGTTATATTAAAAGGTTTTTATTGTGATTGGGGTACAGACGGCTCTTGTTGTTTCAATGCATATCATTCAACAATTTTCAATTAAGTCACCAAACATTTAAACATTGTCTTTGTGTTAGGTAAAGTACATAAATTTTCACTTGTATGATGGAAAATATTATCTAGTTGTTATTTAAGCGTTTAATTTCTACAAATAATTGCAACACAAGTAATAGTGTGTAATCTAATAATGTTGCAATGTTCACGCAGCTTGTACTAGGGGTATGAAGATATTTTTTTACTTTGTACAGAATGTTATAAATGTGATAAATGATTTTTGACATAATTAGAAATTGTGATTTAGTAAGGTGTGTAGTTATACGAAAAAAATATAAAAAAAGAAAACTCGCTTTACTAAATATCTTACAGCCGGTGTTGTTTCCCCCTCATTTCTATATTTGGGTACTTACTATTTTAAGCTGTTGTACCTTCTGCTAGTGACAACCAGGAAAATGAATGTTTCGGTATGGTCAACCTGTATCCCACCAATGCTGTGAATCATTTGCTTCCTGAGAAATAAACAACCAAAATCTATTCAGTGTTTTGATTGCGTAACAACGCCTACATACCTACATAACTTTATATATACCTACCTACGTAGAGTATGATTGACATCTGTTCAACTCATTAGTATCAACAACCAACGTACCAGGGCATCGCTGCTTTAGCAGTTTAGCGCTCAATAGTACCTTGAGGCTTTCGATGGTTAATCTCATCAGCCCTGTAATTTTGTTAGCTGCAGTATCCTTCAAACTGGATTACAATAATGTTTACTGTTTGGCAGCAAAATATCTAGTATTGCGATGGTATTTACTTAGAATAGGCATTATATAGATTACTACCTAACGGGTATGGCAAACCCATAGAATAGCAGGTATGCTAAGGATATCCTGATCCTGGATTTGGACTGGGTCCCGGAGGTTAAACGGTTACCAGGCCGGTCTAGAAGACGGTGGAGAGATGAGCTCGATGAAAAGGATCGGACCTCAATAGCAACAAACAGAGGCGAGGAAGACTGCTGGCCTTTGCCCAGCAGTGGAACAAGACGGGCTGAAATAATAAAACAGTAGGTACCTAGTCAAGAATACTTAGTGCAGAGGCGATTGCAAATTGCGAGTGCGCTAACAGCAACAGG
Source organism: Biston betularia (assembly GCA_905404145.2). Classification (NCBI taxonomy): domain Eukaryota; kingdom Metazoa; phylum Arthropoda; class Insecta; order Lepidoptera; family Geometridae; genus Biston; species Biston betularia. The sequence goes on from FR989863.1 coordinate 7,017,371, forward strand.
CGCCGCCTTCGCAATAAATTAAAAATTTAATTAAACTACCGAGTGGTCGCAACTGCTTGATAACGTTTTTTAGTCGCTCTGCATTATTAATTATCCTGTCGAGATGATTGTCGTTAAATATTTTCCAGCAGAGCCGTTTATAAAAAAATTCGTCTTAGGTAGGTAGGTAGGTTAACCTACATACTAATAAAAAAACAAAAGCGTCTATTTTCATGTTACCTCTATTTATACATTGTTTGATTACGTATTTACGTATAAATATAACTTTTTTTTTCTTTCAGTAATGCCTTATCGGCAAGCGTTTGGTTACAATCGCACCTGATAGAAAACGGCGATGTTGCCGAAGATATAGCACGCTTGCCTAGGAAGTATCTATCTATTCACGTTTTTACTGTTTTTTTTGTGACACAAGAAATATAAATATTTATTTTTTATTAAATGTTTGTTAGTAGGAAGAGCCTGGAACTGACGACACAGGTCCTAGTGTGGGATTCAGGGCATGCCGTTATAACATTGTAGGTATAGTATCTATTTATTGTTATGTTTCACCGTATTTTTAGTTTTCTGCTATTCGATATGTTTATCAGGTACTGTTTTCTGAACAATAAAAATGTATTAGGTTCGTTTTTCTTGAACAATAAAACAAAACGGCAGTTATAAATTTATCCGTATCGTCCTACATAATTATAAACGCGCAAATATAGGTAGGTACCCACATAGCGCTAGTTAGCAAAGCAAGCCCCATAGTTAGATAGCTTAATTAAAAAGCTAAGTATCACTTGCTTTCAATGAGTACGGAGACATACAAAGGCGGAGTTAGTGGAATAAGTAGACGGAGGTGCCTATTTTGTGAGCTATCCATTTGGTTTTATTTTATTTATACCTACTATCTAACTAACCTCGGCTTGAATTCATCAATGGTGCGTAGGTAGGTATGTGTTTACCTTACAATGATAGGTACCTATCACTTAAAGTGTGGATATTTTTTCTGGCTTCTTAAGACACTTTAAGAAGCAAGTTTCAGAGGTGCCATATTGCTCGTAAATGAGGCCATAGGGGCCATCCTAAAATTACGTCATACGTTAAGGGGGAGGGAGGGGGTCAACGAAGTGTGGTCAACAATGTGTGACAAGGGTGAGAGGGTACCAAATTTTGTGACATCAATTTTTTTCAAAATGCATAAAATATAATATTCTAAGTTTCTAAATGTAAAATTGCAAAATGTGTGACATACCGAATCTATATTATATCGTGTGACGTAATTTATCGATGGCCCCTTAGGATGTAGATAGGTAGGTACCTACTTTACTTTTATGAGTATAAGTAGATACCTATTTATAAATATCGTAGGACATTACACACATCGACATCCGACCCCAACCTAGTCAAAGATACGATGGAAGTCATCTAACTGATAGAATCCTTTTTTGTTTTGTAAATATATTCTTATAATACTCACATACAAAACACCCACACGCAGAACAAACATTCGTATGTACCACAAAATGTTTGTCCTGGGTGGGAATAGAACCCACGCCCTGCAGCTCTTAAACGAAATACCAAAAAGCTAACAGGGCTGTTTGATTTGTTAAACGGGTTTTTTGAGTAGGTATGTTTAATATAATTTGTGTTCTAAATTATTTACTCTTATTTCTTTAAAACCGCAAGCAAGTAATAGGTATAAGTAAGTTAATAAGTGTTGTATGCCTATAACTGGTATCAGAACATAACTCTTTGTAATGTGTTTATAACTTTTCAATACGTGTGCCGTAGGTACGCCATTTTAATAAATAAATATGCCCAGGTAATATTTATACTACCAATGCGCTTTGTATGCATTTGCGTAGGTAGGTACGTAGATATCTATTCACCTAGTTTGCCACCTGAACATGCTTTAGAAAGACTAGAAGCTAGTCGCTTGCACCGTTCATGGCTCGGATGCTCGTTGTCTCAACTAAGTATGATTTAAGCGCAAACTTATCGTCTCCTTTCCCGAATAACAACTTCAGCGTGGAAATAAATTCTTTAGGGCGAATGTTTGTTTTGTTGGCTTCTACGATTTGATTTCCTATAAAAGCAAAAAAAAAAAAAGTGATTGGTAGTGTTTAGTTCTATGATAGTAATTGATTACCTTATTGGTAATTACAATGCTATTTATGTTTGTGTAATGTTTCTCTTCACCGTTTGAAATTAGCAGCGTGGGATGTGAACCCAGAACTGCCCGATTGGCAGACAGACGGTGGCAAGGTAAGCACTAAGCAGGTAGGTACTTTCTAGTATTCGGCTAGGTAGTTGAAAATCTGCCGCAAAACATCTTACAGTGTGTTCCGGCAGCCTCATTAGAGAACCAGTATAATTCCGAGCTCGATGTGTTTACCGTCTATGATTACACCGTGACTTAACATCAGGTGAGCTGTGGTCAGACGCCTAGCCTGCCAACCATATAAAAACGATCTCCCAACTAAGCTCCCATAGCTTCATTATAGACAATACTTAGGTAAGTATTAAAATATTTAGATATCCGTACCGACAACATTTCAAAATAAAACAAGAAGAGACAAAGCTTTCAACGGCCTTATTCTAGAGTTATACCTACCTATAGATATATACCTGTATCTGTAAATACTCTCGTGTCTTTGAAGATATAAACTGAAAAATCTTTATAAAATGAAATGAATCATATCATATCATTATTTTTCCTCCAACGATGATTCAGTTTTTTTTTTTTTGTGGTTGACAGGTTAGGTGTTTGACCAGAGCTCACCTGATGTCAAGTGAAGGTGTGGTCGAAGATGGTAAAGCACACCTAGCCTGGAATGCAACTGGCTCTCAAGTGAGGCTACCGGAACACACTGTTAGATGTTTGGCGGCAGATTTTTCAACTTGAGGGTGGTAGCTAGCCAGCCGAGTACTAAAGTACCCTGCCACCATGCTCTGGTTTCCTCACGATGTTTTCCTTCACCGGCAGCTCAAGCTCATTATTGGGGTTTGAACCCACGCCCGTCGGCATGCGAACCTACCGCGCTAACCACTGAGCTATCATCGCTACAAAGTTCATACCAAAGTGCACCCTATCTATATAAGTACCAAACGTACCTAGGTATCTTTGAATCGTATCATATTCCAGCCTGGATAAGGCTTTTGCTTTCTCTTTATAAGTGTTTGCCAAATATTAGGTACACTTAGGTAGGTACTATTTACTTAGCCTAGGATCGCGTGATACTTTTTATCATACTTTCAGACTTTCCCACGAAATTTTGGGTTGACCTCTTTTCTAATGACAAGACTGAAAGTAACTAGGTACTGATTACGGCTAGGTATACGAGTATAGGCTACGACGAGTACACGGCGCAGCATATACTTGAAGAATGCTCTGCATGTACAAGAGAGCGCCGAGTCCTTGTCGATATAATAAGAACCAACCTCTCACTTCCAGTATTGATGAATTTAATGCTCGGCTCTGAGGGGTACCTATAGCTTCTACCTATATATCTATCGACAAAACAATCTGTGCCAGATTTACAGGTGGCCGAATTTCTGTTATTATCTAGTAGGTATGGTAGATACCTATTTCCAACAGTATCGAATGACCAGTCTCAGTTGCATCTGTTCAAAGGGGTTCAATAATTCGTCATAATTTGCGAATGCATTATTTCAACCGAATGGAATAGGGAAAGGAACACTGTAGGTACAGATTTTAATGCAGACTTAGTATGATTATCTATCTCATTCAAGGGAGGATCCAGCTTTTGGGGGGGTCACATAGTCGTGGTCAAGTCACAAGGAGTTATAATTTAATTTTTATAATCATAGATACAAGTAAAAAGTTGTTATTTTATTGATGTATGTATAACAAAAATCTATATTGTGACAAAAACATATAAAAATATTACGTTTGACCTAGCCTAGGATGTCATGACCCATGGATCCGACCTTGATCTCATTAAACACTACAGCTTGGTACAAACCAAAAACTGAAAAAGTGTATCTGTAGCCTATCAACCATTCAAAAAAAAGACAAACGACAACCTAAAAGGAATAGACATTCCTTTTAGGTCATAGTAGGTACCTATCTAGTTTTTATGTACATACCTATAGGTGTTATGCAGATCCTATCTACACAGAAAATGGATTGTCTTTCCTTCTCTCGCGCAAGTCGTTCGTGCGCTGCAGATTTGTACAAATGCACACTGTAGGTAATCTATGCGAGAGAAAAGGGGAAAATTGAATTCGTGAGCAGGTAAGAATCTGCGAATGAAACCAGAGACAAACATGCGCAAGTAGGCCATTTGTATTTGAATAGAAGTTCGCGTGAGGAACTCCCTACTGAGGTTTTTGGTTACCTATTTTAGAAAATAAGCACCAACTAACCGACTTAGAACTTTTTTAGTTTGGAATTCTGTCCAAAAATGTAGATTAGAATATAAACCTAGCAAAAATGATGTTTTACTAAGATAACATTGTTGATATCACAACAAAAATAAAATAAATAAATATCGTAGGGACATTACACACAGCGCCATCTGACCCCAAACTAAGCAAAGCTTGTACTATGGAAGTCAGATAACTGATAGACTACTTAAATACTTTTTTTTGTAAAAACATACTTATAATACGTATGTATTATAAGTATGTTCTGTATGTTCTGTTCTGTGTCTGGGTGTTCTGTAGATACCTACAGAACATTGTTAACAACAACAACAACAACAACAATGTTCAATGTTGTGAACAACATTATATTGTTTATACCACAAACTGTTTGTCCTGGGTGGAAATCGAACCCATGTCCTTCAGCTCTTGGAGCAGACATACTTACTACCAATGAACCAACAGGGCTGTCAATGTTTATGTTTTAAAGTAGTGAGTTTAACACTTCTCATTGTGAGAAAGGTAGGTAAGGCCATAGTTCACCACACTGGCATTTTTTGGCACTGAGTATTTTTTTAAATAACGTAGTTTTTCTCACGATTTTTTCCTTCTCCTTTTGAAGTCAGTGGCAATACACACATCTACACTAAATTATAAAGAAGAAAGATTTGATTTTTTGTTTGTTTGTTTGTTTGTATTGAATAGGCCCCGAAACTACTGGACCGATCTGAATAATTCTTTCATTATTAGAATGCTATATGATCACTGAGTGACATAGGCTATATTTATGACGGCCTGCTAGTGAGTCATAAAAAACAAGAGGTGCGTGTCGTGGGATTCGAACCCAGGACATCCAGATTGGAAGAACACGGTCTTCCAACTAGGCTGCCAAAACTTTTTTCATATTAACTTCCATACAACACAAAACATAAATTTTGTTCTATGATTTTTAAAATTCGCGAAGAAAAATTTATGGAATTGGTCTTTCTATAGAGAATATTCGCATAAATATCCTCGAAGAATGAGCAGATGATTTTTTCTCACGAGTTTAATATATTTTTAGCGGAAAGTTGTTTGTTATGCTTTTCAGACGTTAGGCCATTATGAACAACTTTTACTACAGAATCAAAGATATCCTAAAAAAAAATAAACTGGCCCATACCATGTCGAGGTACTTTTTTAACCGATTCAAAAGGAGGAGGTTCTCAATTCATACGCTTGTATGTTTTTTTAAAATGTATGTTACGCGTTTATTCCGCCAATTATGAATCGATTTCCATGATTATTTTTTTGCTTGGTAGATCATACTTCAGATGTGGTATAATATAAATTTTAACAAAATCGATAACGCGGCTTTTAAAAATCAACAAAAATGTAAAAATTATATACAACGATGTTATTTTCGTTTATTCCGAAACCTCGCTGTTTCGTTGGAGCAGTTGGTCATGAAGTCGATATTTTTTTTAAATTATAAATTTAATATAATATTATAAGTCTGTGGATAAAATTATATGCTTTCATAAAGCAATAGAAAAGCCGCCGACTTTTTTTTCACAATTTTAAAGTTGTGCTAGTAGTGAAATTGTTCACAATGATTAGTAGGTACAATCACCTCTTTTTAGCTTACTATACCCCTAGTTTAGTTAAAAGCCCTGATAATTAATTGATTATCAGAAGTTGTTATTAACCGATCACTAAGAGTGAAATTTGTAAGACACTAGAAAATAGGCCAAAACAAGCACCCTCAGGCGTCTGTGTTACTCTAACCCACGCAACGAATTTTGATACATTTGTCATTGTTATTTAGATATTATTCTACGGAAGTTTTGTATAGACAATGTAATGTAAGACAAGACTTTTTTATAAGTTGATTAATTCAATCTTTTGTAATCGTCACACGAGTCGTCAAAATAATTTTTATTTTTGCGAAGTCGGGACGGGTCGTTACCCAACTTATATACCTAGTAGTACTTATATAAGTTGGGTACAAATCTTCGTTGTAGAAGATTAAAACTGTTTTTAATTCGCGCAGTAGGTAGGTACACACCTAATGACCTTCCACGGCAAAGTTACCTTCGTGGAATTGTTTAAAACTTTCCTGTCATGTTCGTTGAGCTCAGATAAAGAAGTGCGACCTTTTTTATTTAAACTTGGCAGGTAAGCAGAATCTTGGCGTACTTAGCCTTATATCTGCCTGGTAATGAGCTTTTTATTAATTTCATATTTTTTGGGTTCTCAAAATATCTTAGCGAAAAATATATTAGGTTATTTAAACATAATACATTTGTGTAATGGATATAGTAGAGCAATGGTATAGTTATAGTTTTTGTTGTACACTTGTAATGGTTATCCTTTGAGCTATAGACGGTTGAATTTTTCATAGTCTAAGAACTTATTCGGTAAGGTTTTTTATCATGTTTGAGGACTATTGGGACTAACTATGGAATATATCAAAGTAATGAGCGCCAAAGCAGCGATGGCAAACTCTTAAAATAAGTAGATATCTATCATTATATTTTTTATCATCATCACCATCATCATCGTTTTATTTAAATACATTATTATGATTATTTTTATATACTTACTAAATGTTTTATTTTTTATTAGTGTTACATCCCCCGTCTGTTACTTATATTTTCTATCGTGTTTTTATTTTCTTTGTTGCCTGGAACAGATCGCTGTTAGCGATAAGGCCTGCCATGCCACCTGCCACCTGTGGCACTAGTTCATAAGGTTCTTTGTTCTCTGTACTTTTTTCTATTTATGGTGTGCACAATCAATCAATCAATCGACACCCCCTTTGGCTCATTGGTAGTATATCTGCCACTCAGGGCAAACATTTTGTGAATAAACAAATGTTTGTTCTGTGTCTGGGTGTTCTGTAAGTATTATAAAAAAAAAAAAGTATTTATGTATTCTATCAGTTATCTGACTTCCATCACACAAGCTCTGCTTAGTTTGGGGCCAAATGGCGCTGTGTGTATAGTCTTACGATATTTATATTTATATTAATAAAGAGTTATATCTATCTATCTATCATCAACTTTTTGTTCGTTTCATTTCTTTTACATAAAAAAATATTTGATGTCTTGCTGCATTTTCAAACAAAAGTAACATAGATGTCAAATATTTTATTTCATAGAAGCCTTTAGCAGCTAAAACAAATGTTGGCCAACCCTTAGGGTACGACAGATGGTGCCGATGTTTTGTACCTCCTAGACAAGACAGAACGTAATGTGATTCTTGATATTTAGTTTCAATAACTAAGTAAATCAAGTGAGCATGTAAGTAAGAAGGTATGTTATAAATAACACAATATTTTTTGCGCGTAGACCTTTTGTCATTAAATATAACGAGACCTACCTCAGTGAAAACAAATGTTACATTTGAGGAGGAAAGTCGTTAAGAAATACGCTCGCTGGAAGGTAAATGATCAGGTTAAGTAAGTGTTAGTTTTTTGAGTACCCGACCATTTCTAGTCAGTGGAGCAATTCAATTCCATTCGATTACTATGACTGTGGATGACTTACTTACATACAATAGTTGCTAGGTAAAAAATAAACAAACGAAGTTTTTTTTATGGTTGACAGGCTAGATGTTTGACCACAGTTCACCTGATGTTAAGTGAAGGTGTGGTCGAAGATGGTAAAGCACACCTAGCCTGGAATGGAACTGGCTCTCAAGGGAAGCTGCCCGAACACACCGTTAGATGCTTGCCGGCAGATTTTCAACTTGAGGGTAGTAGCTAGTCAGCCGAGTACTAAAAAGTACCCTACCACCATGCAAAGAGCGAAGTTTATGGAATTTAGGCATGCCGTGGCATGCGATCGAAAACGAGTAGAATGAGAAATATACATAGATCGTGCAATGTCATTAGAGGACATTTTAGACTATCTCCAAATACATGAATAAGTACCTAATTTTGCTTTACTTTTTTTTATTTTTCAGTTAACATCAGCTGAGCTGTGGTCAAACACCTAGCCAGTCAACCATAAAAAAATGTAAAATAGTCTTTATATTAGGTTTTCTTGTTAGGCAGTGATTTATGTGTCGGTACTTACTAGGTCAATGGGGGAGGCCTATGTCCAGCAGTGGACGTCCTACGGCTGAAATGATGATGATGATGATGACTTACTAAACGTGATCCGATAGTGTTGATAGTGTTTACACCACAGATCTCTGAAATTATATCTCTATGGTTTACACATAGTTCAATACTCCGCACGTACCATTGTAAATAGCCAAACATGACACAATATAAATATGTTTTTATAAAATCATATATTTTCTTGTAACGTTTCTTTATGTTAATGTATTTAAACGGACGGAACATTCTGGTGGTAAGAGACAATGCATGCCCATAAAACCATTGCAGCTGAATTCAGAACTTTGAGTAACAAAAGAAAATCATAAAGACTACATAAGGTACATAAAGAATAATCACGCGGGTTTTCGGCGGTTTTGCATACACCTCGTTCTGAAGTTCTTTTCTAGGTAGTTAGAATTCTTTGATATTGCCTGTTTCTGGATTATCTGATAAACATAAACACAATAGCAATTAGTATCGGTGGGTACTGTGTGTGTGCTTACTGACGGTGAGCTCCTATCTTACGACAACAAACCAGCCCCGGATCTAGAGGGGGCGGGCACCTGCCCCGGGCGGCAGCTTCAGGTGGCGCCAAAACCATAATATAGTTCAATATGTTTGAAAATAAAGCTTGTTTCACGAACCGTGTAGCATCAAGGTTTTTCTATCGATCATTCATTTGATTTTAAAACGCCCAACTGGTTTTGAAACATTAACGTTAATACGTTATGAAAGTATCCTAAGTTGGGTATCTCTAGTAAAACTCTTTCTCTCTTTGGGTATACCAAAGTATAAAAAACATAAATATTACAACAAAAAAAGTTGAGGAATTCTATCCGGCTATTTTACTACTTCAGGATGAAGATAGGTCGGAGTTTTTCATAAAAACAAAAAACTGCAAATGTCGCAGAAAAAAAACTATTTTAATTCAAATACTCGAAATTATCAGCGATGACTCCACATTATTTTTTCATGAATAAAATATGTAGCTACACTTATGTTTTAGTAAAGTCACCAATAACTTTTTAATTTGATGTAAAGTTTAATTTTTTTTTAAAATAATTTAATAAGACTCGGCCAAAAATATACCCCAGATTTCAAAACACGCAATTGTCATGCAATCCTCGACTTTATATTATTTTTGTTTCTTCGCAATAGAGCGTAGAGTATCTGATTTATTTCAGGCATTAGGCGCGCTCTTTTGTACAAATATAAAGTTAAATAAGAAAACCTTTGACAGAAACTCCGCAGCCAAAACAAAACACATGAAACTAAATTTGATATGTTTTATAGTTCTGAATAAAGTATGTTAGCAAAAAAGCTACTATTTCCACAACTAAGCCCTCGTATGTTAATTGTTGACGTTATTAGGGTTACAGACGTTGTAATCTGCGCTCGTAAAAGAGAGTGAGCCTTTCCTTAGAGTACAATACAGGGCCCACAGTTACAGAGCAACTATAAATGTGGACTTAAATGAGGGAGACACCATCGAATTTTCTAAGCAGAATTGACAGTCATACGTACGATTGCTAGTTTCATAATTTGTGTCGAATATACAAACAAGTTGGTCGACCTCTGAGCCTCGTACCTCACCCTACCTCGGTGTAGGGTTTCATTCATGAAACCAGAAATTAACGAGCTCTTTGTTGGTTTGGTAATTAAATAGTGTTAAAATCTAACTTCACTAGTGTTGTCATGAAGTGTTGCTTTGGTTGATATGGAATTAAACGACAGTAAAACACTTTCGCCTGGATTTATTGCTTTGTGGCTAAAATATGCCGAAATTTCATAAAGTAGTTTTGAAGTTTTTTACAATGATTGTTATTGTTTTAAATAGTTCGACTGGCTATCTACCTACTGCTAAGTTAAAAATCTGTCGCCAAGCATCTAACGGTGTGTTCCGGCAGCCTTGAGAGCCAGTTCCATTCCAGGCTATCATCATCATTTATCATCTTCAATCACACCATCACTTAAAATCAGGTGAGCTGTGGTCAAAGAGCCTGTCATACATAAAACCAAAAATCGAATGAAATTGTTAGTAAGCTCACAACTTGAAATCGGTTTAAGCTTTTAGATAGCTAAAAAGCTTGAAACTCTTTATGTACAAAAAAAAGTACAGAAGTTAGAATAATCATAACCTAATGAGCTAGTGCCACAAGTAGCGGCCTTATCGCTAAGAGCGATATTTTCCAGGCAACCGCAAAATACTTTTCTTTTTTTCTAATTTCTCGTGTTCACAGTAAAGGAGTTTCTATTTTTCTATCTCTCACTTACCTTATGTCTATACAAACAAAAAACAGATGACGAAATCCTTGTTTTGTCCAATATATCCGAATTTCCGAGTTGAAATGTCCGACATTCGGCAACCAAAACTACGTCAGGTCCAATTTAGATTATTTGGTATTAGCAGATGAGCTCTGGCTTGGGACAATGATTGCGAACCGATAATACCTATGGATACCTAGCTTAGAGAGTAAATACAGATTTCTGTAATTTCTCTTGTGATCAATTTCTTTATCTAAACAAACAAAACACAACGTTTTTGTCTATCCATATTGTCGACAGTTTCATCATTGGAACTTCATTTTTTATCTGCCTTGTTGTTTCATCCTTATGTTACAGCATGTGGGTCATGTCCATGACCATTTTATTCTTGAGTGCAGACTTAAACTCCCATAAAGATAAAAGCAATGAACAAACCAATCTATATATTTTTTTAATCTATCTATATACCTACTATTGTAAAGAGGAAAGATGTAATTGTTTGTTTGTATTGAATAGGCTCCGAAACTACTGGCCCGATTTCAAAAGTTCTTTCACCATTGGGAAGCTGCACTATCCCCGGGTGACATAGGCTACTTTTTATCCCTGTATTTCCACGGGAACGACTACGCGGGTGAAACCGCGAGGCGTCCGCTAGTTATCACTAAAAAGGTTTACGTTTGACCGCCATCTCGCTGATGTTAAGCGAAGATGCGGTCTACGATAGAGCACGCTTGCCTAGAAAACATCGATTCACTCACGACTCGAATGCACACAGATTGTAGCTATCGGGAACACCTAGTCAGGCAGCAAATTCTATTGTTAAGCGGTTCGTGCGATGTAAGTGGAACAGAACCGTTTAGTTCGAGTATAAATTAATATGGCAATGGGGAAAGCTTGACAGACAACCGCTACCTACATATCTATGTAAAGACAACTGTCTTTTTCAATACTATGTTTTCTAGGCCATGTGGAGTTTTTAAAAGGTCTTGGAAAAACTATTTGCATTTCTTGTGTGAAATCAGAGCAAAAGTAGTTAGATATTGTAGCGATGATAGCTCAGTGGTTAGCGCGGTAAGTTCGCATGTCAAAGGGCGTGGGTTCAAACCTCAACAATAAGATTGAGCTGCCGGTGAAGGAAAACATCGTGACGAAACCATAGCATGGTGGTAGGGTACTTTCTAGTAGGTACTCGGCTGGCTAGCTACCACCTTCAAGTTGAAAATCTGCCGCCAAGCATCTAACGGTGTTCCGGCGGCCTCACTTGAGAGCCAGTTCCATTCCAGGCTAGGTGTGCTTTACCATCTTCGACCACACTTAACATCAGGTGAACTGTGGTCAAACACCTAGCCTGTCAACCGTTAAAAAAAAGTTAAGTAAGCTCTGTGTATCGCTGCAATGGTCATGGACAGGCGTTATCTCTTACCACCAGGAGAGCGGCTCGATCGTCTCATTACCTTTACATAAAAAAAGTTAAAATAAAAATTCATTTGAATCAAGAAAAAAAACAATTGTTATAGCTTATAGTATCTACTTAAATGGGTCACGATATGAAATGAAACACAAAATACATTTTTCATATAATTTTATTTTATTAATTCTTTCATGTAATCATCAGAGTTGTTACAACTAAATAATCACAGTTGAAAACAAAACATAACTATAGGTAATTATAATTAATGTCTAAGATAAAATAAGTAGAAAGTGTATGTGCATCGGTGTCGAACCGAGCAGTCAGATAGCGATATTAATATCGCTTCTATATTTTGTACTGGATTGTGTGCTCTGCTGTCTACAAATGTACATGTAAATGTAGAAACAGTTTGAAATGCGAGTTGAAAAATGAACCTGGCTTCTAGTGTCTGGAAAGCTAAAGGATTTACGCTTTATGATGACAAAGACTATTATGCTAAAGGTGTTTTATGCCGAGAGGAGGTTATTGTGTTTAGCAGAATGAACAACTTTTACAATAAGCACACCTCTAAGATCGAGAAAAAACTGGTATTCTATAGAAAAGTATATTAATCTTTGACCTAGTGCATGAATCAATATGACGAGTACAATGACCTCCCTTCGGCTTAGTATATCCCAAGCGTATAACCCGGTATAATCAGCAACGGAGCTAAGCAGCTGGAATTTTCCGAGCGACCGCAAAAAAAGAAGGCTGCGAATATTTTTAAAGAAAAATGAGTCTTACATTAAAACATCTGGGATTGGAAGCATTGATATTAGCTATTTGCAAATGTTGCTGAAGGCGAAATGGTACTGTTATGCCTAATCGATCTCAATTCAAACTAGCTAGATGCCACAGCTGCTGCAAACGTTAATGGCGTTCCTATTTTGCCAATGTATTACTTCGAACATTTGCACAAATAAAACTAGGAAGCGCTTAGCTGGAGAGTATAAAAAGACAAATGTAAACACTAAATGCTGCTTATACATATTAAAGTACATGTAAGACGCCGCAGAGCTTAGAAAAGTAAGGGTTGTGCGCAACGCGCGTGGAAAACAAAAATTTGCATGTAAAACAGTTCAAAAAACTTACAATACATTGTATAAGACAGAAATATAAAATCCGACGTAAATTACTATCGTAATTCGTTTATATGTATGATACTGGCAGTGTAATGATATCAATAAAACAATTAATTAATAACTTATAGGGTGCTTACAACTTGGTAAATATGAAACCTAGTATGTATTTTTTTCAATAGAATGGGCATCTATTGTAATGGTTATGTTATTTCAAACAGTTTTGAACGAGATTGAAATATGAACACGTGCTTTCATTTCGTACCTGTCACTGTTTACACCGATGAAATGTCCTACTTACACGAGTATTTAATTATTAACGAGATTTGCTATAATTAGTATTGATGTTACAATTGATTATAATTATTTACTTGTCGTTGGTGCAAACTAGAGGGTGAACTTACGTCAGGTAAGTTAATAGAACTCTTTATAAACCGAGTCTACAAAAAATCTTAGGCTTTCAAACATATGATAAAATCAGTCATTTTAACGCAATTCAGTATATTTATTCTAAAATTTACACTGATCGTAGTTCGGTATCGAAGTGATACAATCGCAGATACCTTTGATTTATTTTAATTTTACTATTTTTAAATTCTTAATTATTATTTTTATAAATTAATGACTCTACTGATATCCACGATTATATCACTTGGAAAACGATAGAAATAGTAATTCTAGCACAACACTCTTAATAAGTTATTGATATTTTTCTAGGTGCGACTAAATTTATATGTAAACATACGAATAAATAAAGTGCAAACACTTACTTCTACGTCATTAGCTGCGTCCATAATGCTAAGAAATTGGCACAGTCCCATTCATATCCGCGCCGTGCATGCTCGGCTCGGCTCGGCTCGGCTCGCTGCCCTCGCGCCGAGCGCACGGTGGCGCATTCACGCGCAACATGCTCTTACACACGCCTCCTTGCACGACTCCATTCACGGACTACTCATACGCACATAAATACACAGCTCCGCGCATATGCGCACTCACACACATTTCCATGACTAAATATTATTATTTAACTACGGTTACAGTTAGAGAAGTCACTCTCGAATATTCTATTTAACTAGCACTACACGGAGACATTAGGAGAGGAACACCGGTTACTGTACATTTCGCTTAACTTCTAAAATAATGTCAATAGTTAAAGTTCATTATAATCTGGGGTAGTCGTTTGTGTTTACTACTGTATATACAACCCCGCTGTTTAATTTCGAATGAGCATTAGGTAATAACTCGATGTCCGACTGGACCTCCACAAGTTCCTTATATTACCATTATCATAAAATATTCTTTCACATTATATCTAGTTACTTAGAAAAATCTCACGCGAAGGGCCACACGCGACTGATATCACGTAAAGCTGTGAACTTACAAAATACTCGTATAAATTATTCACATTTATAGCACACTATCTACACACACCCACAATTCAAATTCGCGTCTGGCCCTGCTGCAGAAATTGCCTTATCTCAGTAACTTCCAATAAAATACTGACTCATAATATGGCTAAATCGAATAAAAACTTATATCAAATATTTGGTGAAGATGTACGTTTAGTCATTTTATAAAACAACGTCGCTATTAAATAATATCTTATAGTACTAAAGCTTAAGGGCCTACCACAACTAAAATCGTATAAAATTGATAAGTGTTGCGTGTCGTTATGTTGTCCGGTCGACGATGACCCGCTTTATTTACAATATGAAGTGCCGCGTGTAAGGTACCGGGCGGCAGGAGTCTGGCTGGACCGGACTGTCGGCGGTGGCTGTGAATCGGTGAGGAGACAATTGACTAAGGGTTGCGCGTCGGCGCAGACTCTACAGCTGCTCGTCGAGGTCCGGGCCGTACAAGTCTGCGAGCTTGTCGAACCGCGGGCCCCACGCGCCCAAGTAATCGTAATCGTGCGTTTCGTCGTCCGTACCTGCCACAGAACACATTGCATTAGGACCTTTTGAATTATTTATTAGATTTATTCGGACCCGAAGACTGGAACTCCGATTTTTCGCTTCATACGTAGGAAATATATTGCCTTGTACAGAATGGGTCATACATTTTAAAAGCTTTTGACTTTGATCAAGATACTTTGTTGAAGCTGAAAAGATTTCAGATTTTTCTTTACAAACTGTACGACTATTTAAACATCTACGGCTAAAGGAATTATAACCTAGTATCTGCCTAGTATTTTGATTATTTGCGACCTATAATTTCACTGTTTGTTACATCATACATTTACGAAGACAACCACTTATGTTTTCAAGTAGGTAAACTATGTCTCTAGAGAAATCTGTTCTATTTCATTACACACAATTACTTATTTTGTCAAAATTACCTTTTTTATCTACCAAGACAAAGACACATTGAAGTTAATTAGTACCTAGGCCGAAGACAATATTGGCGTTTTTTGAGCAAATATAAGAATTATCGTAATTTTATCAACACAACGTTTTTTGTAGCGATGATAGGTCAGTGTTTAGCGTGTTAGAATCACACGCCGAAGGGCGTGGGTAAAAATCTCAATAACGTATTGTGCTGCCGGTGAAATAAAATAGCTTTAGAAAACCATAGCATGGTGGCAGAGTACTTTTTAGGCTGGCTAGCTACCACCTCCAAGTTGAAAATCTACCGCTAAGCACTTAACAGTGTTGCAGTAGCTTCACCAGAGCCAGTTCCCATTCCAAGATGGGTGTTCGCCATGTTCGACCACAACCTTATTTAAATCAAGTGAGCTGTGGTAAAACACCTAGCCTGTCACTTGTAGGAAAAAACTAACAAAATATTTTCACGATAAAAATCATTCTGCATCTATTGAAATGTCAGTGAAGTCTCTTCAATTAAATTTGTTTACCAGATTTGTCTTTGATCCGTTCGCTTATTATCTTTACATTTTGTCCAGATATACTTATACAGATTTATGTAAAACAATCAGATTATGACGACCTTAAAACGATATAAAAACAGATGTGAACAATAAATGTTTTCATTCGACTTTATCATGAACATTTTTCTGTTTAGTCAATATTCCTTTTAATCTATATTTTAATTAGTTTGTTAATAATTTCAATAAATAAAAAGCATTTTCTTATTCAAATTCTACTGTAGCTGTCTTATATTGACAGCGTATTCGAAATACTATTATAGGTGAACTAAAACGTTGATGGATTGGTGGCCACAATTACGGGCTGAAATGACAATGATGTTTCGAAATACTACCCAAGATATGATTATCCTCGGAGCTTTAAATCTTACCAGAGGCCAGTGAAGACAGGGATCCAGCGGTGCTGCCGCCACCTTCATACGCGTAGTTGCGCAGGTCATCAAAAGGAGGCGCGTTGGGGTCACTATCAGCTCTCCTCTTGTGCTCCTCAATAAACAAGCCCACGTTCGTTTCGCCGGGCATGGGTACCCCCACGCCTGGGGGCACGCCCACACCCACTCCCATCGGCCCCACGCCCAGCCCGACACCCATCAACGGATCTATGACGAAAAGAAACTCAATTATGATATAATTTGATTAATACCTTATTAAGATGCTATTGATACTCGGTCATGAAGCCAAATTAAATTACAGAACTGAGCTATTTCCACGGTGTAAAGGTCGACGTTATTACTTTCACGGACAGAAATAAAGTAGGCATGTGGTATTCGGGATTTCGTTAATTACGGCACCGAGGCAGCGCGGTTGCGGCGTTATCAAAAGATATTGTATACGTCCGTACACAATATTATAAGCTATAAATAGCTGCGTTCTTACGAATTTAGATTTATAAGTTGAACTTGCTTGTTGCTTTTATGTTACATTAGCATGTCTCGAATTGCGCGATGCCGCACTTTTCTCGAGAGCTTGCAATGAGCTCTTACACACGACCCCTTGGAGAATTCCATTCTCAGACTTTATTAAAAATTATATTTATGTATGTAATAGTATGATACGAACGAGGCGCTTTCTTGATGGTAAGAAATAACGCCTGCCCATGACCATCACAGCGATACACAGAACTTTAGTTGCAAAACAGGGCATCGTTGCTTTGGCGCTCATGACTTTGAGACTTTCGATGGTCAGTTTCAATAGCTCTGTAATTTTACTAGCTGCAGTACCCTTCAAACCGGAACACAGTAATGTTTACACACTACTGCTTGGTAGTAATATCTGGTACTGCAGTGGTACCTGTCTAGACGACCTCCTGCCAAGGAGTTGTACCACCAAATAAAACGCATAAGACTACCCACATAAACATAAATACAAAGTTCTACGCGCACTCACACACTATAAATACATGACTATGATTACAGTTACAGAAGTTAGTCTCAAATATTCTAAGTAACTAGCACTTTTTTAGTTTACGGTTGACATAAAAGTTACGGATGTCGAAACCCGTATCATGGTGACTCATATGGTGCTGGACACGTAGCTAGATCAGTTGAATGGTTACTGATAACAGACAAGCATTTCATAGGCAGACAACCAGCCTGATGGATTAACGATATCTGACCCAACACAAGTCACACATATATGACTTATACCCAATTACCCAGTAAGTCGAAACAGGCTGATGATGATTATGCTAATGAAATGTCAACGTCAAAATTTCAAAGAAAGGAAAAATGTATAGCACGCCTTTGAAGTAAAAATTTTAGTCTCACAGTAAGTTGCCAACAAGACCTTCATAAAGTGGCGGAATACCTAGTCATTATTTTCTTACGTTGAATATTTTTGAAGGAAATATTTTGGCAAAGCCTGAGGCACGGAACGTATACCTATTTCTGCGGTCATCCTCATTATTTTTAAACATAACTGATTTATTTACAATACAGGCACAGCCTTTTCATGTTTCATTTCAGAGGTTTCATATAAAAAGAAGATAAAAAGTATGTTTAAAAAAAAAACTACAAATTTGGTACACTCTCTCGTGAAACAACGTTTATTTGTGACTAAAGTTTTAACTGTGAAATATTGGTCTAATTTTCAGGTTGTTTTCTAATAAGAACTTCGGTGGCAAGAGCTGTTAAACAAACAAGATCGCTGATTCTATTGTTATAGTTACGATAGTCTTTGATACGTCTTTGGCGACAGAAGGGATATTTGAGTTTCTTTTATTCACATTAAAACTCTAAATCGATCACTCTCAATGAACAATATAATGAATATATATATAGTTTGAATTGTTTAAATTGTTTGAATGTCTCAAAGTGGTGAACGTCTAAACAGCGAGGCCCTGGACTTTGTTTTATTACTCAAAATGTTGACACAACTGCAATGGTCTTATGCAGATATTATCTTTTATCACCCTTCGTGAATTATCTCTTACCACACTTTCACATAAAGTAGCAATGGTAGGGTACATAATATATCCAAAATTTAATTCATTTCCATTCTACATGAGTCCGGCCACTAGCCACATATTAAAGTAGTCAAATATTCTCGATTTACGATAATATAATAAATTAAACAATTTTAGTAATGTTTCGTGAATTGCCCTTAACCAATTAATAACCATTGATATTCATCAATATGTAAGAATACAAATTAAAAGATAAACAAAACAATTATACATACAAAAGTCTTAGAAATATAAATAATAATTAGAGTGTATTAAGTGCGAGTATATACTAACACTTACTGGATACTTTTTTCTAAAATCCCCGCTAAAAACGTGTGTCCCTGACACATATAGTATAGTTAATATGTTTCAAATTCTGTGTATTTTCTTCAGTTATAAAAACATCTATTAAAATATAGTCTAATAAGTCTAAATAAGTCTAAGTAAACAAAAGTGCTAGTGACAGCTTTTTTAATTGAAACTTACATGGCATCTTCTGAGGGGCATGATCAGGTAAGGGACCCCCTATCGGTATCTGTAGGGGCGTGATATCAAAGGCAGTCATGTCGTCTTCCCCGCCGCCTTCGTCGTCGTAGTTGATGATGTTCTCGCGGACGTCATCATCAGGTCCCGGGTATTTGATGTGAGCTTCACGCCGTCGGTTGTACACCACGAATACCAGCACCAGAACTGTAATGTTAAATCGGTTTTAAGACTTGATCTTACAGAAATATTAGTGTTAAAAGAGTCGCTCCCTGTGAGATCGTAAGAAATATGAATTACAAACAGTATCATGCAGTTTAAGGTTTAAACGATGTTGCCAGCATACTGGACATGCTGCCGACTGGATTTGTTTTTAAGAAGATTATTTATTTAGATTGCGTTTTGTATTGGTTAGAATCAATATAGACGTCATATAAGTACATTTTTTATGTAACACCTATACGTATAATACATAGATAATAGAATTAATAGAATTGGTTTTTACTGAGATTAAATGGATTAAAAATAAATTTGGTACTACTTTGTACTATTATATTATATGCAATAAATTGAATTGAATTAAAAAAATATTTATCCATACAGTTTCTTTGTCGCAAGTACTGTATGTGCGTGTTAATGTGTAATTTGTTTGTGTTCGTTTTGACTAAACAAAACAGCTAGAAAGAATAATTTTACTTGGCAAAAAAAATCTGTAACTTTTTTTGCGAGGTATAAAACGAAAAAAAAAAATAGCACAAAAGATGTCGTTTCTGAACTTTAGTAATAAAAATAGCACTAATACGTTAACGTAAATTCAGGACGTTCCGTTGGAGCCATGTCAGTCACCGGTATACCTCAAGATGATAAACAATTCAAGCCACAGGAGACAATGGTGAGCCATTCAAGAACATCTTTGGAATAAAGTACAAATAGCACCTAATAATTTTCACTGTACTAATTTATAAAACAAAACGTAAAAAAATAGACGGAACTCGATTGTTGCCTTGGCCCACTCAATGGGATCATGGATCACGGATAGTCTTAGATAGCCCTCAGTAATCTACATTGGGTCGTATTAACGAACTAATTAATCTTAAAATTTAGCACTTGTTATTTTGTTTTAATTAATTAATAACTCTAGACAATCTACTTCTAGAAATTGTTGGCATCTAGTTACAACTTCGATTAAGTGTCCAATAAAAACTAAGTTACTGCTACTGGGTGTTAGTAAGTACTTTTTTTTTTTTCTTTTGTTTTGGCGTCGCGTTTTAGCATTTGCCAGTGTCAAGTAATTATATATTTTCAAGTTTCAAAAGTTAAATAAGTGCCATCGTAGCTAGTTTTAGTCAAAGTCGTCTTTGTCAAGTCCAGTTCGTGTCAGTTAATTCCAGTCATGCTTTAGTAAAGTAGTGGCAACTTTACTACAAAGCTTCGATGGAGTTTTGGAAGCAACACGAAAACTCATGTTTCACCACATTATATCATTTTCCCACACTCGCGCTTGTAATTCGGCACTTTATGAATAAAACACCACCATTTTTATGCATAAACACTCGACAAAACACTAGTTTTGGAAAAAAATACAACGAAGCGACACGACTCTTCCCGCGTTCCCGCCAAAACTCCCTAGTAAGTACTTACTCTTAGGAAATGGCAAACGCAATTTCCAGAGCTAAATGTTAGGTATTCTAGTTTAGTGCCAAATTACGAAAAGTCTAGTAGGAGAAACTCTAGTAAAATGAGTGATAAATTGATAAAGTAGGCTAAGATGTAATTATCAGCTCGTGTGTTCGGAGTTTAGACTATTTTTGGAGTAAAGTAAATGAAAGCTGCTAGGTACGTAGTTTATTTCACACGACAAGTGTAGGTATGTGTTTCAAAGATATAACTTGTATGTATTTGTGTTATGTTATCCAAAAGTAAGAATGTGTGGTTGTTAATATTTAAAATGTGTTTAAGTCTTTGATGTGTACTCGACTACTCGTATTACAAAATTGAGATCTTCATAGGTCATTTAAAGAATAAACATATAGGTAGAGTTCTTTTTTCTGGATTAAAGACGAAAATTCTACGACGTTTTTTTGTGTACCTTAGAAATTATTCGAATTTTAAATACTACCTGCGCACCAAAGTTTCGATTGTTTTTTCTGTGACTAAAAGTTTATAAGCAATAAACTGTTATCCAAATTTCAATTAAATTTGTTGGGTCTTTACAACGTGAAAAACATATAACATGTATATATATGAAGTTAAAAGCTTGAGGCGTGACGAAATTATTTTACTCATTATTAAGTACATTTGTAACTTTTTTTAAAGGCCATTTATTTTTTCTTTTTAAGTACATTTGTAACTTTTTTTAAAGGCCATTTATTTTTTATATGATACAGATAATTTTGTTTTCGCCTTCGATATATACACACGCAATCTTCCGCATTTATGATAGTAGCGAGAAGTTAGATGAGATAATTGTACATTTTAAATATTTTTGAAACCATACTGTACTTATAAAGACACGTTAATGAAGTTATTCTAGCATGCCTCTTATAACACAATTACTAAAAAGATTCCAAATGTGCAAAACAAATAATAACAACAAATAATAATCTTATATACATTCTTCTATAATGTTTTTAGCAAATAGGTATAATATATTAAATCTGCTTTTGTAATATCACAAGGAACTTTGCGATATTAGAACGGGGATTGCTTTAGTCATTTCAATTTCCGTAAGGAAGGTAGGCAATAGGCATTTAATAAAGGGACTCCGTTGATTTTAGAATATAATAGGTTGAGTACGTGTGGATAATACGTTTCGTTCTGGCCTCGCAGATTTTATTAGTAAGAGCATTTCAATAGTGATAAAATTCAATTATAGTTCTGTCAAAGTTATGTTTTAGAATTACAGTAATTTCTTACTGTAGAGCATGTTTCTATACTTACGATATTAGGTATTTAATTCTAGTAAATGTTACTTTATTGTGATGATAATTTAAACGTTTTGTTTGTTTGCTTTAATACGTTATTTATTAGAAATGTTCAATAGTACATTGAACCAAACCCCATACTCGTATATGCAGTGGGTTAGAATTGTATATGGAAAAGTAATGAAATGAACAAACGCTCCCTTGATGGTAAGAGATAACGGCTGTCTATGACCATTGTTGACCATTCATTATTTAGAGTAAAAGTTTTAATGTATTGTAAACAAACAAACAATTATTGCATGCAAACAAATGGAATGTCAGTGCTCACCTAAAAGCATGAACAAACAAACAATGATAGCTATAATGAAGTCTCGCGAAGGCGTGATGATGCCCGAGGCGAGGAGTTCCAGCTCGCAGTCGTGGCCGGTGTATCCAAATGCGCAGATGCAGTCGTAGCGTCGCACTGGCTCGCGGTCCACGCAGCTGCCGCCGTTCAGGCAAGGGTTGTCCAAGCACTCGTCGATGTTCACGCAACTTCCTCCGCCGCGAGTAGACCCCGCAGGGCACCTACGCAATGCGCGATATACCCTCCGTAGCGACGCGGCGCGCACTGAGCCCCTCTGCTACCATGCACTACTACTACATAATACGGAATCCTTATCGACAACAATAAAATTTGGCACCGGTGCGTGATCCGCGAACCGATGAGGTTTGTTTTTTCGCCGGCATTATACCTTGTCGATAAGAATGCCGAAGCGATGTGATACATAAATACGGATGGTGTATGAGTGAGATGGTGGGTATGATAAGTGGGTGCTACGACGAATGTTGTTAGTGCTCACTCATTATAATGAGAAGGCAGACGAGGATGGCAGCCAGCGCGCCCATGCTGAGTTTGAGCGTGCGGCCTTCCTGCACCAACTCGCAGTTCTCCCCCCAGAACCCCTCGGGGCAGAGGCAGCGGTATCCGGGCTCCCGGTTCAAGCACGAGCCGCCATTCCGGCACGGGAAGTAGAGACACTCGTTCTTGTCAACGCAACCCTTGCCGTCCGAAGATAATACCAAACCCTCACCGCAACTGAACACCATTCCAATATACATATTAATACATCACATAAGCGTTAATAAGAGTAAACATATACGTATTTAGAAGGTATACAATAAGGTTCTTAGTATAAGAACCGCTACGCATGGCATATGAATATTTATATTGTTGTTTTAGTATTAAGCGTTCGTTATAGATCGGAGTAAGGAGGTATAAATGTATATGTATCATGTTAGATATATTGCATTAAAACATAAACCAAAATCTAAAGATAGAACTCAGCGCGCGTCAAATAATCTTACAAAATCAAATTAAAAATTAAAAGTAAGTACGAAAGAAAATGTTGGGTATCATACAAACTTCATATATATGATTATTGGTGTGATTTTACTTTGGGTCACAATATATTTATTCATAAATAAACATTGTGCTATAAGAGTTATACTCACGTGCATTCGTATTCGTTCCAGAGATCGACGCAGACGAAGGGTTCGGTGCAGTGCACGTTGATACAAGGACTGTTGGAAGGGCAGTTACGGTCGAGATTTCTAGCCATGGTCGCCTGACCCCACTGAGTACCATTCATAGCAGGTGGCAGGGGAAGATGCTTGCCTTCCAGCCGAATGTCATCCAAACAACCCTTCTGAAAATCTGCATACACTTCGAATGTCCTCACACCAGTATATTCAGCTTTCCCGCCGGCGTAAACACCCTCTTGTTTATCTACAAGTAGCCACTGATGCCCCTCAAATGTAAACGTTTCGTTGTATCTCCGGCCCTCGCCGCCATCAATCTCCAGGGTAGCGGCGCTACCGTACCGGCTGACGCGCGCGATGTGCCACTGACCGTCGTCAACAGCGACAGAATTGAGCCACACGTCTCGCTCTTCGGTCCGTAAGGAATTCAGATTGTATCGAAAATGTAATCGAGCGTCTTTCACTTCCAATATTCCGTATTCCCTGTTGTGCTGATCGCTTACTCTGAAAAGTTCGCCGTGAGGCTCACGCGTTCTGAATCTCAATTGGATCTGGGTGCTAAATCTGTCGGGTTCGAAACTCAGCGCAAACTTTACATAGCTCTGAGGCCTAAAACTTGTTGGCGTGGTAGGTAAATTGCATGACGGTCCTGTCCAACCCGGTAGACATTGACACCTGGCTTCTGAGAAACTGCCGACGCAAGTCCCATGTTCCCAACATCTTGATGTAGTATCAGCTTGGTTACATATTTCCTCTGTTTGTGGACACCCTGCTACAGAATTTCTGGAGAGTCCAGGATGAGCCAAATCATACAACTTGCTGTTATGAACCAAATTTCTGATACATCCGTCAAAACCTTTCCCGATGGGCATGTACTGCCAATGATAATGTGTAGGATCAAAGTGCTCAATGTATAATCCGCCAATTTGGAGAGGTGCATTGACGTTTAAATATTCGTTGAAAGGAGGTATGGTGCCGGTTGCTTGACACGTGGAATCATCAAATTCAGGAGGAGTACCATCTTCCATTTCTTGAATATCAGCAGATTTACAAAAATCAACTACCATTCGCACATTTTCAGTATTCCAAAATATGTCAATTCTGTGCCATTCTCCGTCGTCTAAAGATTTCTTTGTTTTTACTCTTAGTTCTAAAGTGCCGGAACCAAAATCTATTAATAGTCGTGGATTGCCACGTTCTAATTCAACAGAAATAAAATCAGACACCATAATCTCTTCGGGTTCTGGGGGCACTATTGGACCATTATATAACAGTACGCCTTCAGATTTTCTTGTGATAAACTCAAAGCTCAAGTGAGAAGTATCACACATTTCTAGAGCCGGATACCAAGCCCACCCTGTACCTCTAAAGCTCCTAGATGTTTGTTGACACCTTGGACCAGTGTATCCAGGTGGGCACGAACATGTTAGACCGTATTTTCCTTCGATACATCTACCTCCGTTGTAGCAGGGAGAATTGCGGCATGTTTCTGCTTGAGTAAAGTTTCGAGCACCACAAGTACATTCAGCAATCACATCTACACGAACACCGACAAGAGCAGTTTTGTTCGAGTTGACCATATACGGTACGTTGCTAATGTCCAGTACATTAGTACAGGACCCTTCACACATTTGGTTTTCATACAGACATTCATCAATACCAACCATAGTAATATTTATTCCGACCGCTCTTTCAATCTCCTCTCTATGCATAAGAACAATACCGTTTAATCGGATTGGTTTGTAATAATGAGCTCCATGAGCCGAAAAACGAATGTCAGTTACAGGTGGGTGCTTTTTTCTTAATTGAACACTGAAAATATCGATATTTTCGCGTTCTGTATTCAACAAATCTGCTAATTTGTCTTTGAAAATGTCAAGTTTACTTCTCGATACGCTTAATGTTTTGTAGTTCCACACTCTTATAAAATCTTCATCGGATATACCAGATATCCGTATAGAGCCCGAATTTATAATAGCTTCATGTGATATTTCTTTTACATAAACTGTAACATTAGCTGGAACATCCGTTTGTGTATGTTTTCGATCATAAACTTTAAACTTTAAATGATATCTGCCTTCTTTTGTTTTATGTCTCATCTGTATCATGCCTGATTCTTCATCCAGTGTAAAATTTGGATGTTCTGTACTTTCCCAAAAGAACTTTTTATCAGGTAAGTCCCAATCATCGAGGTCGTAGACGTAAACTCGGCCGATTTCAGTATCTGGCGCTGCTGTTTGATGTTGGTAACTATATACAAGAATTTCTTTTGATCCTGGCTGCATTTTGTTATCATTAACGTCTCCAATTACTACAGTAAGCGTGCTTGTGCCGGTCATTGCTGGATTGCCATGATCTTTTATAATAATAGGAATAAGATATTCTTTTTGCTGTTCTCTATCAAAAGAACGCAACGAGGAAACTATTGCCATACCATCGCCATTGGCACCTTTTTGATCTTGTTCAACTTTAAAAGATGCTCTAATAATATCATCTGCACCAGGGTCTAATCGGAATTGGAAAGGTGGTCCATTACTTTTTGATCTATCATCATCATCTGTGGCTAGGATTTCAGCCACTTTTTTAGGAGCAATGTGTTCCGTCAACACAGGTCTATAATCTTTTAGGAATGTAGGAGCATTGTCGTTTATGTCTTGAACAATTACAGTAAGAGTTGCAGTAGCTGTCCTTGGGGGAACTCCATCATCTATGGCCAGTATTTTTACTTGGTGTCGAGGAGTATCTTCCCTGTCTAATGATCTTTGTATACTTACAGTCCCTTCTTGATTTATTGAAAACTGTCTCTTTCTATCTGATGATCTATCAATGGCATAAGAAACTTTACTCTTCCCACCTTGATCAGGATCAGTTGCTTTAAACGTCTCTAAACTTTTTCCTACTTCTGCGTTTTCATATACAGATACTTCAATGTTAGCTCTTTCAAATTGTGGTTTATTGTCATTTATATCTCTAAGTTTCACTACTACCCACGAATAAGCTACATGATATTTATCGTTGTCATTATCTTCTCCTTTATCATTAACTTGTATCCTAAATCTGAAGCCATTACTTTGTAACTGGTCTTCATAGTCTAAGGGCTGTACAATTTTTAGTGACCCAGTACCGTCATTATTTCTTACCATAGTAAACTTATCAGCACCATATCCACTATTTTCGATAACTTTATATTGAAATTTATTTGTTTCATCTTCATCGTGAACAGTAACTGTGAGGATTGGCATTTCAGGTAAGTTGGTACCATCTGTTTCATCTACTTCGGTGAACCATTCATCTTTCGTAAACTGCGGAGGCATGTCATTAATGTCTTTGACCCGTATAGATGCCGTTCCTGTACCTTTTAATCCCCCTCCGTCTGACGCTACTATCTGTATTGAATAATCTGGTGTCCTTTCTCGATCCAAACAACAAACTGCCGTTTTGATTACACCGGTTTCTGGCTCTATTTCAAATATAGGAGAGCCCGTTTCCTCCTCTATTACGTTTTTCTCTATAGAATACCAAAGCTTCGCATTATTGCTTTCGGCAGGGTCGTCATAGTCTATTGCGGTCATCGTCATAACAACCATGCCGGCCGTGCCGTTTTCCGTGACATTGCCGAAGTAAACTCCTTGAGGGAAAATAGGAGCATTATCGTTAATGTCTTTAAGATTAACTTGAACATCTGCGTATCCTACAAGGCCTTCCCCTCCTTCGTCTTGAGCAAAAACAGTAAACCTCCATTGAGGCCTGCCGTTAGGCTGATCTCGATCAAGCGGCTGCAAACAAAAAGTTCAGTTAAAATTGTGTTTTGTTATTTGATAACTATTAACCGTGCGCGACGTGAACTAAACAAACGATATTTTATTTAAGTTATATCTCTAAAGGTGAAGAATGAAGGCCATGGCAACATTTTAACAGAAAGACAACGAGTCAACGTAATAAAAACATTCCTAAGTATAATTTGTGACGTAGGTAATAAGCCCTGAAACGATTTTCGTGAAACATGTGGGGAGAAATGGCCCACTTACTTTTACTGTTTTCTCGACAAACTCAAGATTCATTGTACAAGTATTTTATACGCATACCTAAAATTCCGTTTAAATAAACATTGTCTTTTTTACGCATAGCACATTTTTGCCTAGATATTTAGCTAAAATAATAAATGTTTATTGTTTGCTCTCAAATTTGAAAAACTGTCCAACAAAAAAATATTTTCTTTTCGATAAATAAAGTTTGCAAATATGTACGTAAGAGCATTCTAAAAGTAGGCAATTAAAATTCAACGACCATTCGGGTTTTATCGTTACAGAAATATCTACGTTCAGGTTATGAGACAAATGGAACGCAATAAATGTGTGATTGCATTTTGCATGCGAAGCACGGCGGTGTCCTGCCGGCCCCTATCTAGTCACGACTCCGTGCTCTCATATCGACAACACCCATATTGTTAAAACTTCAGAATACTGGTCTGTCGTAAGCATAGATAACTACTAGAATTAAAAACTTTTTCCAATACTCACTTTCAGCACAAAAATTTCTCCTGTAGTGCGATTAATATCGAACTTGCTATTTGCGGGGTTGTCAGGATCGATTCCTTGTCCAGTAAGGAAATAAACGATATTTTGCTGCCTATCTTTATCGCCGTCTGTGGCTGTGACCTAAATTACAAGAAAAACATAGTTATAGAACACATATAGAAATGAGGTAATTAATGCAACTAATTAAGAACATCAAACAATGTTACGGGAAATTATCTGTTCGTGGTTTTGTGTAACCGGAGCAATTTACCAAGTTAAATATTGAATCAGACAGTTCCAAAACTTGACCTTTGTGTTGATCTATTTGATTACTTATTTATAGAAACGCCACAACTGTGGTTAGAGCAGGAGAGTACGACGAGGCCGTGTCCCCGGGCGTCGGCACAGAGCCTATTATTCTCCGAAATACAAACATATTCCACAAACCAAATCAAATTCTGACGAGAAAATAATGTTTCGTCTCTAACTTTCCAATTTGATTTACCTTCATTATATTCAAAACGCCCCAATATAGTTGCGATATAACAAGATGTCTAATAAAAAGTTTGTACACCCATCATTTATAGAATGAATTAGGGATAAATCTAGAGTTGTCACAATGGCGAGAAATATTAATGCCTTCGCAAAACGGCATCGCGCTTGTGAAACTCAACTAGGTACTATTTTATAGTGAGGTTGATTCTTCGGAAGTTTTCCCGGAGTTTATGAACCCACAGACACCCGGGATTGTTTGCATCAGCATCCGAATATAGTAAGCTACGTCGCCGGATGTAACAAAACTTTCCTCTTTAAGGATCTCCGGACGAAGAACGCTGGCCAACTTTTATCACTACATAAAGAGTGTGTGAGTGAATTGGACCGTTTTGTTATTAATGATATCGCGGTTTATCCACAGGAATGGCAAGTTTTAGTGTTTAAATATAATACAACAAAATGGTAAAATGACTCTCTTAAAAGGTAAGAATCCACAATTGTACGTAGTAAAAGACAATTGCAGTAATTTTATTATACTGCTGCACCTACTGCTTAAACCTATTGCTAGCATTATTATGTCTCATTTGACGAATTTATATAATAACTATTTGTATGATACAAATGTTGATGTTAGTTTATTGTCGAGATTCGGAGCTTACTTCAAATCCTTTCAGCATTGTGATATAGTTTCATTTCCACACACGTTCCTACCCTACACATTGTTAACTTAGTCATTCTTACAAAAACACATTATTTATCGAAATACGAGAATAGACTCGAATATGTGATGTTTACTAAGTTTATTTACACACAAGGATTTGTAAAAAGATTAGCTAGCATATCTTAGCAAAATTTAGTCAGCTTTTTGTATGACAAAAACATTTGATGCTAACTACTGCCCATTTTACCTTATGAATATAGTTATACACTACCCAAACGTAATGGACATTTCAGTAACCATAAGTTCCATTTACAGTAAGGTATATTTAAGGGACAAATTGGTCACTATCAAATCTTGCTACACGTCGGTACTCCGACACGGAATGTCCAATTACGAAGAGTCGGTCGGAGCGTCAGAAATGAAGAGGGTCGACGTTTGCATAATTACTCGGATCATTTGCGAATTTGGCCTAAATTATAAAAAAGTTGTCACTACAAGTGACTAGGGACCGAGGCTGTTCTCATGATAAATGGCGATTCATGATTGGTTGAACTCGGGTGTAAAGTCACGTTAAGCTGACATGGCCCTATGTTAACAATGTTGTCTTTGTAAAAAAGAATGAATAACATCTACTAACATTTTGTGAAACTCGTCAGTTTTGTACAAATTGCTTTTTGCTACCGAGAACTTTGTTGACTAAGTGTGAAAGTGTTTTTATTTTCATTTAAACAAACATGCCGACAGTTTTCACGTAATTATGGCACAAAGATCAAGTTTTGGAATCATTAAACAATATAATATTATATCGCATATTCGCGTAGTTCTTTTAACCTACGCACGGATTTGGAAATAGTTCACTATTTTAAAAAAAAAATCATCCGAAAAGTCGAAATAGGTTAATTCGAACAGGTGATATTTGATACAATTAAAAAAAAAATGTTTGAAATACTACTAAATTTTGTATGTAATTCAAAATGAACACAAAAAAGAGATATTTTCTCAAATACGTACTAAAACGTTTTTCGATATCTCTTTTTTCTGTTACACATAAAATTATTATAAAAATAAATTCAATATCAAATTATTTATTTTGCAGAGGCATGGGTTACATAGACAAAAGTCATAGGATAGAATAGTTAAAGTTACTAGTTAACTAAAATACTGCATGCAATCTACTATTTATAAAGTGGGTTAAGACACCAAAGCACGTCTAATTAAAGCACGATAGTACGAACAAAAAGCTTTCTAATGAAAATTTACATAAATTACTCACCAGGTGCTTGGAGCTATAGAGGAGGCAATTAGGAATATCGATCAGAACCCTTTATTAGTAGGCATTAGTGCCCCTTAAATACGATACCTGGTCTTACAGTACTTGGGTTGGATTTATTTATTATCCTCAAGAATATATTAAGCGCTACTTTAAATAAGTAAAATAAAGAAATCATAATTTAATTCGACCTATTACTAGGTCCTACCTACTACAGCAGTCCCCAAGTTATTACTTGTCTTTATAAAGCTATTTCCAGTGCAACTCTGAATATTATAAATGACAAATAATAATAGTTATATTTTAATGACTACTTTTGTCTAATACTCGTATTAAAAAAAAGTATTAGTTTTGAAACCTTGGTTTTTCTTTTTAATGATACAACGTTTTTACTCAATAAATTGACCTTATTATTGAAGCAACGACTAAAATTTATAAGCACTTAGATTTTACCTGGGTAGCTGGTGCGCTTATTTATACGTGTAAATTTTTTAAATATTCTCTTTACAAAAATACTAAAACATACATTCAACCACATATGTATTTTAGTAGAGCCAGTTCCATTCCAGGCTAGGTGTGTTTAACATCTACGACCGCCCCGTCACTTAATATCAGGTGGCTTAAAAAATTTAACCTGTCAACCATAAAAAAAGTACTCGTACATTTTGGAACACAAAAAATATATATACTGGCAACAATTTACTAATAACCTTCAAACAAACTGATGAGCCTTTTGTTACCGAATAACTTCGAAAATTAGACTGTTTAATACATCGGGTATATTGGCTTGCAAAATATCATTATCATTCTGACTAACCCGACCTCATAATTTATTCAATTAATTTTGTGAAAGTTCAACTACAATGAAACAGGGAAATATAGGATTCAATTTACTTATTGTGTTTCATCTGTTGAGAGGGGTAGTTAAAATGAATTGTCCGAAATATGAACATCGAAAGGCTGGAGATAGGAACTTATTAACAGATCGCTGTGTCTTGCTTGGCTCGGTTTAAGCCGAAACCCATTAGCTGAAGCTCGATTTATGGCAGCAGAGCTTCATGATTTCGCGCTATAATATGAGGTTATCTGGGTAACTTCATACTTAAAACTAAAATTAATGCAAATGTCACCGTAAAAATGTTACTGGACGAGATGCGATTTCGGCAAAAATATCTCGGGCAATAATGGAGATTTACTAAGCGGGAAGTTTTCATGACTCGTAAATATCTTTGAAGTGATTCATGTAATAAATATGTAAAAGCTGTGGAGGTAGAGGGCTTGTAGATATTAATGTATGAATCTAATACGATAGTAAAAGACAAATACATTATTTATTTAACAAATCTAC
The DNA here is from genome assembly GCA_905404145.2 of Biston betularia. NCBI lineage: Eukaryota > Metazoa > Arthropoda > Insecta > Lepidoptera > Geometridae > Biston > Biston betularia. The sequence goes on from FR989863.1 coordinate 7,049,166, forward strand.
AATCCACAGTCAAAATGTCAGATGGCGAGCTAAGTATACAGATAAATATGGACAGAGATAAATAGGCACAATTTGATACCCGAATAAATCTATCAATAAGATATTCACATCTGCGGGACATAATTGATTTATCGCTTTCACCAATCGTATGATATAAATAAAACAGGACTGTAGGGTAATCAGACCTAAACGAAGTTAGTAGTTAGTAACAGGAAGTTTTGGGGTGTATCGTAATTAAGAAAATAATGTGGATTAAAATTAATGAGACCAAGGAAGTAGGTAAGTAACAAAAGAAAGAAACCAAGAAAGGGCTTGATAAGGATAACCAAAGTAAATAAAACAAAACCTGTATAAGGGAACGTGGGAATGGTCCGGTCTCTTCCAGGGCTTGAGTGAGGTAGGCGCTTCGGGAGAACTTCGGGGGGAGGTCGTTCACGTCAAGGACCCTGACCACCACTCGCGTCGAGTTCTCGTTGCGCCCATCAGATGCCACCAGCGTCAGGTCGTACTGCGCACACGCACTCATAAAACACATGCTCATGCAAAACAAACTTAGGACTACATAATTAAACTCATAAAAAAATAACTGATCGGAACGGGAACATTTTAAAACCTGCGATACTATTTGTCACTTTTCACTATAATTGTGATTGGTTGTTGATAGAACTAAAATCTTGGTACAGATAAATAAAACGGTATAAGATCATTTGAACGATTATAACAACAAAATAATTGATAAATGAGACGGAACTGCATTCGTACAATACTAAAATATTATTGACTTATTTATATATTTTTCGATTTATAAAAGTAATCAGATAAGTATCATTTACTTATTACAGATATAAGTAATATTTGTTTATATTAGAACTAGAATTTGGCTATAATATCGATTTGTCAAATATGTAATCTATACAACCATTCGCATGATTTATTGGACATACTCGTAAATATTATGTTCAAGTTTTATAACCGTTGTAAAGACAACTAGAAAACATAATATTCATTTCTGTTACATAACAAACAACACACTTAAATGAACAAGTAGAATAAAAAAAAACAATTCCGTAGGTATTATTTATGTTTTGCTAAATTTTAGCTATCATTTATAAAAGTTTATGTTTCTGTTATTTTGCTAGCCAGGTAAAATGTAACTTAAGGTAATTGATTTGGAAAATATCAATGATCCGAAAAATACGATTATATAATAAAAAACGAAAGAGAAATTGAACGGTCCGTCTAAAACAATGAAAATGTCTTGCTTACACAGGGATCGTAACTTTTCATAGTAAGTTGTCATAACAGTAATTGTATATAAGTTGGTTGTAAACCACACAAACGGTATATTAATTTTTTTTTCAAACGGATCATTTTTTATTACTGATAAGTCAAGCTACACGTTCGCAGTAGCCATTTTAACGAGTGCCGAGAGTATTTGTAATATTTCATATCGATACGCCGTGATTTATGCCGTCCAACTGTTATTTTATACTTTGTTTTGTGTAAATATTTATGTTCAACAAAATCATCACAGAAAGTGTTTCATCAAAAGCCGCAACGGATTAATCGAAACGAAGAAGTTAATTTATGCCGCCCGAAGAACTTTGCTCTCCGAGTTTCGTGCAATAATTGAAAAGTACAAATTTCAAACGCGAGTTTTCATCAAACTCCCACCCAGCTGGCGAACTTCTCGACATTATCGTTAGAAAAATTGGAAAAGTCGAGTTCAAAATAAGATTATATCAAAAAATACTTAGGCCTTGGCGGCAGGGGCGGTGGAGTAGGTAAATAAATATAAAAACCGCAGGCGGTTGTTTAAAGAACATTATCGCAGTGACGGCGGTATTACGCGACCCACTGAACCCTACTCGTCTCCACAGAGAGCCTCTGAGTGATGTTCCGTTGGCGATTTCAATATCGTTCATTGGTTTAGCGTACTGATAGAAATGTTGATTGCCAATGTTTACGCTTGATTACCGTAATGTTTCAGGGCTGCATTTACTTAGCTTATCGACTTAAACAATTGTAATTAATTTATCTATAATTATACATATGTGTATATATTTTTATGTTCGATAGGCTAGTTGTTTCATCACAGCTCACTTGGTGTTATGGGGTGGAAAATTGTAAAGCACACGTACTCTGGAATGGAACTGGCTCTCATGTGATGCTGTCGGCACACACCGTTAGATGCTTGGCGGCAGATTTTCAACGGTAGCTAGCAAGCCAGTAGTAGGTATATGGTATTTATATACCATGTACCTACTTTATTTCTTCTATATGGTGTAGGTTTCTTTTATTAAAAACGTTACGATGCGTATAGTTTTTTGGCCAGTGATCATTTTAAATCTGAGATATAGACCTGGATTTCTAATGAAAATTAACAACAAATTGTTCTACTGGAAGCAACAAATATCCTACCAACAAATGTGAATAGAAATAAATGTACGCTGAAACTGCAAATAGCCATAATAAACAAGCTCGATGCAATCAAAAACGAAAATAAAAATCAACTAGAAAACTAGCAACCAAACGTTACAATACAGCGTCGAAAAAAAATTAAAAACCCATGCCATGCATAACGACAAATCTACTGGAAGTCTATCTGCACTCATATCACAGTTCGATGCTTTGCGAGCCTCCTGCAATGTTTTTTGTTTACAGTTCGGTAGTTTTCAGGCCGGTTCAGTAAAGTATCGAACGTAGTAAAATTGTGTCGAGGTGGACCTGTAGCACGCGTTTTGGCAGATTGCGGTCATCTTCCTCTGTGATCTGTGTGCGGTAGGTAGGCCGCTCGAAGACTGGCGGGTTGTCATTGACGTCCTTCACGTGGATCACTACCGTGGTGTAGTTCTCCTTCAGGTTGTCTGAAGCGGCCAGCTTCAGCTCGTACTGTTCCGCAATGCAGCGAAAGACAAGCGTTTTATTCAATTCCCTTGTTACAATTTACTTTCCCTAACCTAGTTACAAAATATTCGGAAAATTTCGTGTTTTTTTTTCAAAGCTAACAGATAAAAATCCGAGTTTCGTAATTACAAAATTAACAAAGTAATCCACAAAGTTAAACAAGAAATAGAACGAAGTAATTTAAGACCGACTGTAATTAACTTCGTTCGGGTCGTCGTCGTCGTGATAACAGAGAAAAAAAAATGATAACAGATATTAATGATGCCCAGTAAAGTCGAGCGTATTCAGAAAACTCAGCTTTTTCCCGTTGAAAGTTCAAAGTAATTGGGTGAAATAAAAAAAAAAGCGTACTGGATTATAAATCGTCACTAAAATACGGCAAGTCCACACGAGGCTGGGTTATACAGAGAGCGTGTTTGCGAGCCGAGGGAGTTATTGGTGTCATCTGTCAGTGTCGCTCAGTAATTTCCTCACCCGGGAGGGAAATGTTTGTTTCAAAAGTCATCTCACGCATATTATACAAGTTGAAAGTGAAGTTTTCATTTAACGCTTAAAACTTTGTGTATTTAAGCCGTACCGTATATTGGAACGTAAACAATTTAGTTATCGACTAATACACACGTAAAGACGTAAACAACAAAGCTAACCTGGCACAGGTGAGCACTCTAGATTGGGTTGCCGGGTAAAAGCCACTGAAATCCCATTTCCAGATTTGTCAACTAAAGGAATTTAGTGGCGCGTTGCCGTTGTGCTCCTATATTAAGCTAGCTCTGACGGATTCAACCAGATTTAGTCTGATGGGTTTTCCAAAGCATCAAAATGCTATGAAACTTAGAACACTCAATAAATAGATTTCAGGTACCGGAGCGTAAAATGTCACGCCAGACGTTTCCAAAGGAATAAGCCGAGAAAATTCAATTTGCCGGCGGGTCTTTCCTTGTCTTTTACTGTACAATGAAACATTGTTATTGTATCTAAATACATAACAATAAAACGTTGTTGGGACATTTAAGAGCTGGCGCCAGAATACTAAAAGCCGTGGTACAATCTTAGGATTAGGCATTTCAATGCAATCCAATAAAAGCTGTGAGAAAATTTCAGTTCGATAGCGATACAGTTCGAGCTCGCGCTTTCGATCGTCTTAAATGGATATTAAAGATTAAATTATTTATCTCGCGAAAGTTAGTTGAAGTTTCTCGCGAAACAAAGAGGGCTCTTTCAGCGGACGGCACGACACGGTGCTTCTAAATTGAAACTTGCCAACAGGCAAAGAAAGTAAAACAACGTTCTACCGTTTAACACCGTTTATTTTAGTACAAAATTATGTTCAAAGGGCGATTAATTCTCCTTAGAGTCGGCTCACCTCCGCTTTTAATTACGACACAACTAACAAGATAAAATAGAGAGGCATTTATTGCGTAGCCCGATAAAAAATCAACGGTGTAGGTGGGTTCATTTCTGCAACGAGCGATTGGATTTTAATTGATGGTTGATTCTCAAACACACGTTCTGTATACACATTCGTGTTTGCAGAAAACGGTTCGTGTTTAATAACTTCGCTTGTATTTTCGATACCCAACTTGTTTAATTTGGGATTATGCCGACGTGAAGAAGTTTGCGGAGATAAACTTACCTGCATGTGTGTTTTGTTACCTACCTTTAATTTTAGCAACGCACACGAATTTTAAAAAGCTGTTTTTATAATTTTATAATAAACTTTTGTTTTCGAATAATGCTGCAAATTTTATTTATAACAGAGAAGAAAGGCGCAATGATAAATAATGAATGGAATTATTCAATGGTAGCTACGTTTAAATTCCATTATTACTTTTTATTAAAGAAGGCCTATTTTGTGGAGGTATTACGTATTAAGGCAAAGCTGAAAGCTTTTAGCGAGAGGCCTGTGGTACTTTAATATATCATTCCGTCGTGGCTGTTTTTCCCAGTTTTAAGATCGAGATGGATAGGTTGTAAGTACCAACATGTTAGCACGATATCACTCTTAATATCAAATGAAGTGAGGATAAATAAAAAAACTGAGGAAAAATGCCTTACAATTTATTTAAAAGTACATAGTAAGTACTTTGTTGATGAATAAAAATAGAGAAGTATCTTTCATCTATTTTCAAAACATACGCAAAGATTTCTTATGAGTAGAATAAGTAGCTATGTCTCTACTTGCTCACTAGGATGTTTCGTTTTTGTTTACATAGACTTATGTATACGACATTCATACGTTTTACGAGTGAAACACTCTAAAAACAAAGGCATAATATGGCATACGTTACGTTTTGTTAGAGAAACTACACATAAGCGTAAATGAAAAGGTTTCGGAAAACAAATGCTATTAAAACTGGTTTAGTACCTACCGCGTCGAGAAACTTATGTGAAGTCATGTCATCTATTGAGGGACACGATGCAATGGTAAATACTATATTTTTAACGTGATGCATATTGCTGCATACACTCAAGTATTTTAGTATTCTAAACAAACAATATAGAAAAAAATGGTTTAAAACTTACTAAGTGGTAGTGTTAAGTGGTAATATGTGGCACCACAGCAGTTTTTTTGCAACAAGCAGTACGTAAACGTTACTGTGGTATAGTTTGAAGGGTACTTTCTGAAGCTAGCGAAATTACAGAGCTATTGTGACTTAACACCGAATGTCGCAGTAATAAGTGCAGAGCAGCGTTGTCTCGGAGTTTGTTTTGTTACTCAAAGTTCTGGGTTGGGTCGCTGTAATGGTCATAGACAAGCACCATCTTAAGCGTCCACAGGAGAACATTTCGTTCGTCTAATTAATTTTTATTAAAAAAATATTAGACGTTAAAAAATCTATAATTTTGTGTAGAAAATTGGTGAAGAAATACGTCGACGCCTTACAAATAGGTACATCGAGGTATTTGTGAGTGTAGGTCCTGTAGGTATGTCAAGCGAAATTACAACACCAAGAAGTTCTCACATAATTTCCACCCAATGTTATATCTGTTTTACTCTTATTCGGAATTTGAGAGATAAGTCGTGCACTGACATCTCGCTTGGGGTGTATTGTGCATTTCCCCCTGCCAGCATTCACCCAAGCTAACCTAGCTCCTTGAAGTACCGGACCGAGGCAAGGTACTTCTTACAATATCTGTTTCTGTCAATGTCAAGTATGTTTATTTTTTTATTAAAATTAACTAACGACCTCTTTAAATTATTATTGACTAAAAGGTAATTGATTGCCAATTTTTTTTTTTTAATTTTAGGTTTTCAAAATGGTGGAAGTTTAGAATGGGTTTCACACTGAGTTAGTTAAAACGCTGTTTAACGCTGTCTAACGCTATTTCAATTCTGCCACAAGTACTGAACAAAAGCTGCCACATTGATGCGGTCTGCGCTAGAAGAACATTTTAATGTTTGGTATCATGCACGCTGTTACCGAGCGTATATTGGCGATAGCTTAAAACGGTGACGGAAAACATCGTGAAGAAACCAGCATATCTGATAGTTCATAACGTTCTCAAAGATGTGTGCCAACCCGAACTTGATCAACGTGGTCTACGGACTCACTATGAGAAGAGTACCCAGAAATGGAACAGTTTGTAAATAGGGTTGATTTTCTTCTGCTCCGCAAGTGGCGTTTATCTAGGGTAAATTTAATAGTACCTAATATAGGAATTAAAACTGTTGTAAGGCCTATTATTTTTATTGGGAATCGGGGCGATAAGTCCTGTACTGACGTCCTGTTTAGGTTGTATTGTGCATTTCCGCCTACCGGCGTCTACCTGAGCCAACCTAGCTCTTTGAAGTATCGGAGCGAATAAGGCTTATTATTTAGGCACGACTTACAAAATCTTCAATTTAGGAAAACTCAAGCGGTAATTTTAACTCTCTATGTTTTATCCGAATAGACTGTTTGAAAGCGTGTTGCCGCTACCACTTATAATTTTTTACTAAGTAAAAAAACGTTAAAGTTAAAACAACTTACTCGCTTCCTGGTTTCGTAGTCGAGAGCTCCCGCTACGTAGATGGCACCTGTCATATTCTTGACGGCGAAAGCACCGCCTATGTTCCCGCTCGTGATCTCGTATCGAATACGCGACGCTGTAACAAAATAAACAAATATAAGTTATGAATGCAGGCTGTGCGCGTCGCCTCACCCACTCACAAAGATGTCTAAGTTAGTACCTACATGTCATGGCCATATAATACCATATGGCTTGTCTGTCGAGCAATTTTTCTACAGATTTAACAAGTTTTATAAATTGATTAACATGTTAATCGACATACTTTTTTTTTTTAATTTAAAATACGTTCGCGTTTGACCATACCTACTCTGCCTGATGTTAAGCAGTAGTGTGGTCTAAGATGGATTATTATTTGCAATTATTTTATTATTATTGTTGAATTATTATTTTTATGTGTAAAATGATTATGATGTATGACTGTATGTGTACACAATATTGACATCTGAATAAATTTTACCAATAAATATGAATATCATAGTCATCATCTTCAAAATAAATCTCAAAATTTGGTTTGTTGAACAGGCATATTATAAATTCGAGGATATCATTAAAATTAAAACTTTAATTTATTTAGCAAATAAAATTTGAACCTAACCAACCCACCAATAACTACCAACATAATAACATAACTCATATAAAAACCACAGGAAGGAAAGTCACAAAAAGAATACGTACCTATTTATTAGAGTACCTAGGTTTAAAAGGCGGTCTTATCGCTAAGACCGTTCCATTCCACATAAATCTTTGAAGAATAAGAAGCATCTAAGCGTATTAGGGAGGGTAATATTACGAGAAAAAATTAAATACTTGAAAGATAAATAAATAAACATCATACAGTACATTTTAAACAAGTATTATATTTAAAAAAAAAACTGTATTTCAAAGCGTGAGTTTCAGAACAATTATTTATTAACCAGGTAGATAGAACCACTTTGATCATCGAGTTTGACGATTGATTCTTCTGGTGGTCGGGATACCTACCTACTTTATTGCTGAAATAATTTTAACTTTAAAACTTTACTAAGCAATTTGCTGCTAACTCAGATCCGCCGCCAAGTTTTGATAAACTGATTACATAGACTATTTCACTTTGGAAAACATGAGTAGGTATAATACTGAATAGAAGGTAGATTTTGAAGATTTATAACTTTTTCGACATTATCAAAGTCTCTGGTGTACAAAAATAATCAAAATCTTTCTAGCGATGATAGCTCAGTGGTAAGCGCAGTTGGTTCACACGCCGAAAGGCTTGGGTTCAAACCCGAACAATAAGCTTGAGTTGCTGATGATGGTATATTTTCTTACCCTGTTAATTCATTCGGCAGTAGTTCTACCTCCTGAGCGGCGTCGTGCCGGTTCGATTCCCAATGCCAACGAATTCGAAATCGTTGTAGCGATGATAGCTCAGTGGTTAGCGCGGTAGGTTTGCATGCCGAAGGGCGTGGGTTCAAACCTCAACAATGAGCTTGAGCTGCCGGTGAAGGAAAACATCGTGAGGAAACCATAGCATGGTAGTAGGGTACTTTCTAGTACTCGACTGGCTAGCTACCACCCTCAAGTTAAAAATCTGCCGCCAAGCACCTAACGGTGTGTTCCGGCAGCCTCACTTGAGAGCCAGTTCCATTCCAGGCTAGGTGTGCTTTACCATCTTCGACCACGCCTTCACTTAACATCAGGTGGTCAAACACCTGTCAAACATAAAAAAAAAAAAATCCGTTCGAAAATTAAAAAAACTTATTGGTACAGATTTGAAAACGATTGAAATGTATATCCCACGATTGTGAAACAAGCGCTTTCTCCTAATGAGCTACCTTGGCTAAAATTTTCGTTATCAAAGACAACATTGGAGTTAAACTTTTGACAAAGTTTAAACTTCACGGTTCGCCACCCGTGATGGAGTGAAATATAAAAGCTTTCTCTCCTCGCGTCGATACTTTAGTAATCGAGTGGAAAAGTCAAGTGTCATTCGCACTTTATTTGATTTAACATTCTATTCAATGTGATATTTATCACACAGTCTTGTTTTTGTAGAGGTTTCGAGTTGCAAGAAGTATTGAAGACAAGAGCAACAATCTGAACTGATCTTGAACTTTATTAATTTCCCTTTTTTTGTTTTATCATGCCGAGTATTGTTTTTCATGGTATTAGGTTGTAACTTTAAAACTGTTTTTCGCGTCATATCACTGGAAGAGAGAGCGAAGTTTCCTTGGGAATACAGAAAAAATATAAATTACTATCCCAAACTTATGTTCTTTCAGCATTCAACATGTTCAAAAATATTGGTGTTTTAATATTTAGGTGCGGAATTATGTGAATTAGTGACACAGAATAAACAAATGTTGTTTAACTTTTAGTAATTTTTTTCAATGTAAATGTAATGATACGAACGAGACGCTCTCCTGATAATAAGAGATAACGCCTGTCCATGACCATTACAATGATAAACAAAACTTTGTAGTAGTAAAACAAAGTCGAGGGCATCGCTGCTTTGGCGCTCATTAATTTGAGACTTTCGATGTTTAGTCTCAACAGCCTTCTAATTTCGCTAGCTGGAGTACCCTTCAAACTGGAACACAATAATGTTTATTTATGCACTACTGGTTGGCAGCAGAATATCTGGTACTGCGGCGGTACCTACCTAAACAACCTCTTACTAAAGAGATCTATCACCAAGTAAATATCTAAATTGCAATAATAGTTGGTACATAATATCAAACTAATATAATCGAGGTGATAAAATGTTATCTATATATGTTTATAAGTTGTTTGTTAGTTCTTGACGCTGTTTAACGGATTTAAATGAAATTTGGTATGCTGATAGCGTATACCTCGGATTGAAGAATAGATTGCTTTTCATCTCGGAACACCCGGATGAAATGTAACCCCGGGGCGCAGCTAGTTTTCCATATTACAAAAGAGCAATATCAAACACATCCTTTTACTTTATCGGGGTCCAGTGGCCCTTCCGCTGATATTTGACTTATTAGTAGAATTAGTTTCGTGTGTGACTTTGTGGCACAGACGACCGCCTGCGGTGAAACCTCACGTTTTCCGTTTATCTCGGTTAAATAGTAATTCGATTTCCATTACTAGTAATGTTCGGGGTTAGCAGATAAGAGACCGTGCTAGTTGGAAGGGACCATGATTGTGGGAAGATTGCTTTCATTTCGGGCCTGGTCGTAATCAAAACGTGTATTTTTGTTCGGCTAACTTGGACGGTATGAAACCGTTTGTCTTATGATCTTATGCGTATTAACATTACGGTCGCAAAAACACCGAGTAGCCTAGATAATGCAGCTATTGGAAAGGTTCCATGAGAGCGGAAGGAAATGACGAGAATCCTTTATCTTGTAATACTCCTTGTTTACTGAAGTAGCATTCATGTACAGCGACTCGACATATTCTGAGAGATGAGAGATTTGGATTAAGTTTGCTGATTGAATACGATAAATCTAATAAGAAACACAATACACCTTCAGCTTATGTTTGTGATTTCCGATATGAAATATTGAGAAACTCTCGTTAGCGAAACCTTTTACAAAGTAATTAACTCGTGATCACGGAGCCTTAAGTAGCATTAATAAATAAAACGTAATCCGTGAACCGACATGTGAGTATTTCCGTTGTTTATTTCGTGAAAAAGCTTTATTGTTTGATAATAAGAAGCCGTATCGCTCGGCGCAGGCTGTTATGTACGTAATAAAGTTGATATATTTACGTGTGATTACGAGGGCGATTACAGCGAAATACTCAACCGCATCGAGACTTCTATTTATAATACAGAAGAAATATGTTTGTTTTAACAACCAAAGATTGCGGAACGTATTTTCATAATATTTATTTTAAGCATATAATATGTATAAGGTACGGCAATCTAGTTGAGAGATGGTCTGGCTTCCAATCTGGTGGTATTGCATTCGAATATCACACCTTTTTATTAAGCTATGTGCGTATCGTTACTTGCCAATAACTGTAAAAAGCAAAGAAATAAGAAAACTGCGTGTTTGAGTGCTCCTAATGTTCTTGAAGATATGAGAACTCTATCAATCCGCACTTGGCCAGCATGATGGACTATGACCATACCGTTCTTACAATGAGAAAATACTTGCATCAACATTTAGGAATACATGGCGCTATCTGACATTACCTCCTAATATTAATAAATTAATTTAATTTAATGCTCTTATTGTTATTATATATATTCGAGACGATTCAAATACAAAAGCAAATATTTGCAGTTTAAACAACGCTCTTTAATTATTATCTAAATATGTTCATAAAATAAATAGAATGTCTCAAGAGTTCAATCGCCTAGCTCCGAGCAATGTCGCGTGCAGTAGCTTGTAATTAACTTTGTACATAGATTGGTGTGATCGTTGGTGAAACGGTTAATGAACGCGTACTATATCCCCAGACTAATTGGCCAATAAAGAAGAGCACCCCGTGCCGCCCTTTGTGGCAGAATTTCATTTCACCGAGGGCCGTCGCTTCGCCTGTAAATAAATATCTGCTAATTTTTGTGCGCAGGATAATTTTTCGGTAGTTTCCCTTGGCTTTTGTTCCTGTACAAACAATTTAAAGGCGAAAGAAACAACATTGTTCTAAAATCGTACGAAGTTAGGCATCTAACCTTTTGCGCTTTGTCCTTTATTAGCATGTGCCGAAATTGTTTCCATTAGAGAAATTCGTACTGTATCATAACTGTATCTATAGGGTATATTTCTGTAAAGTTGAAGCCTCACGCATCATGTTTTACGAATTTTCGTGAAATGTTATTTTTTTCTTTTATCCCAAAATAAAAATATTTAAATGAAGTTTGAATTAACAAAAACATTGAATATGTTGTAGAATAACAAATGGCATGGAACGCGGGAGCTCAGGCAAGCTTAAGTCGACCCACACAATACAAAGCTAAAAAATTGTGATTATATTTAATAAGTAGTTTCTTGGAATAAAAATATATACCCGAAAAGCGTTTCGTTTCTGTTTTTTTTTTACTTCACAAAGGCTTGCGTTCGACCTCCATCTTGACTGGTGTGATGCGAAGATACGGTCTAGGATGGAGCATGCTTGCCTAGAGGACACCGATTCACTCGCGACTTTAATGTTTATGTAAATGCACTAATATTGTATCTATCAGGAAATACCGACTCGGCTTGGCAGCAAAGCTAAGCGGACCATAGGTTGATTCGAGTATTTCAAAGTTTATGGTACCTACATACCATGAAATAACGTCAGTTTTTCAAAGTCCTGGATAAGTGGTTATCCAATAGTAGAATGGATAGAGATAATCAGATCATGCAGTACATAATGTGTTTGTTAAAAATCCGTAAGAGAAGTTTTGCTATGATGTTTGAGGCTTCGGAGCCACAAAGCGCTAAATTTAACAACGTCTTGAATAATATCTTTAAAAAGATAGTAAGTATTTTAACTGGTAGTTAAAAGTTCGTTGAATAAAAACAATGTCGTTTGCTCTTCGTTTTATTTTTATTCCGTCGAGTAAATCGCGCGAATAGCAAAGTTATATTCCGCGACTGACGCTCGCTTTTTGCTCGAGTGAAACAGATCTGTTTAAAGTTTGTCAGCCAAATTAAATTTACTAAGTAATCAGTAATTATCCTTTATCAGCGATTTGCAGAATATTTTAAAGCCCCGTTGGCTCATTGGTAGTATATCTGCCTTAAGAGCTGTAGGGTGTGGGTTCGATTCCCACGCAGGGCAAACATTTTGAACAAACAAATGTTTGTTCTGTGTCTGGGTGTTCTGTATGTATTATAAGTGTGTATTTACGAAAAATGTATCTATGTATCGTATCAGTTATCTGACTTCCATCTCACAAGCTCTGCTTAGTTTGGGGCCAGATGGCGCTGTGTGTATAGTCCTACGATACTTATTATTTATTTATTTACTAAAGATATACTTTGGTAGTAGGTATCCTTCCTTTGCTAAATAGAGTCATGTAAGCTTCTTTTTAAATGAATATTCTTTAAATGATACATCTTATAGATTATTTATATAACAAGTTTTTGTGCAGTTCGTTATTTTCTACCTTCAAATTGAAAGTTTAGTTTAACTTTGTGTATTTGCTATAAGCTCTAAAAGTTTTTTTAATAAGAAATAGGTTCGCGTTTGACCACATCCTGACTGATGTTAAGCAACAATGTGGTCTAGGATGGAACACGCTTACCTAAAAAGAACCTGTTTACTCTTGATTTGAAGACATCTATGTGGTACTTTTCGGGAAACACAGACTCCAACAAAGATTTCCACATCCACGCTGTACGAATAAATATTAATGTGGATTCGAAGCGCTCAGTGTGCACATGGCTAAAAGTAAAGGTAAGACCTAAAGATCGTCGACGCGGCTTTAACAAAATGTTTTTATCCTTTAACTACACACATTAAAGCATGAGATTGTAATAAATCGAATGAATACATCCATTATCAAATAAATCTTTAACTGCACTAGGCTTCATAGCCCGTACTTGCATAAAGATGTTTCTTTTGTATCGATAATCGAAATCGAGTATTCAAGGAGTATCGAGATAGCTTAATGACCGCGCTAATGGCCTGGTACGATCGGCCTCAGTTATAATAGCCCCATTCGATCGCACACTGCCTTCATATTATCGGAAATTAAGTAAGAGTAACCCTCCTTCCCCTTATTTTATAACCAGCAGAATTTCAAAAATATTATTTAAACAAGAAATTTTCATCCTACACCCTTTCTACTTTGTTTAATCAACTTACAAGAACAACTACAACAAGCTAGTAGCTTTATAGAGAAGTTTATAATGCCTACCGTCTTAACGAGACGAATGTTGAAACTAAGAATTTGTTGCCTAAGGACCAACTCGTCTCGGAAAATACCAATTGTAAATTCAGATAATTTAAAGGGGTTATAATTATCGTATGTCACTGAAAATAGAATGGCATTTATAAATTCCTGTGAAATGGTACCGCAAGAATGTCAAAATATACGATTTTTCTCCTTTTGGGCCGAAGTAGGTATTCAATAAAGCAAGGAGCGGCGGGCGCGGTAAATCACCCTACCTATTACTTACGTACGAATGTCGAGTGGCAGTGTTCTGGCTACCAAGAAACTCACTACGGAGTAATAAAATGAAAACCAAACGGGCACACGAATGCACAAAGATGGTAAGCCCTTCATCCTCACCAGCCTGTTACAGTTGTTTGTATATAGAACTATGAAAGGAATGTGAAAGGATTTGAATGAGCTTTTCATTGTTATGTTCCTACAGTCGCGCTTTTGGCATATTGAAATTATCGTTTGAATGGTTGATAGATGGGAAAGATTTTCCCATAATTGAGTGTATTAAAACCATGGCGCATTGACATTTTTCTAAATCTCTATAGGTAGTGCATTTTGATTTTTCGTATATAGTTCAAAATTCATAAAAAAATATGTTTTACAACAATTTCGTTATTTTATAATGATAAAACCAAATGGCTTCACATTTTGACAAGGGATAGGTATGCGGATAAGCGGCCACTTCGTTACAAAATCCTCACTGGGTTTCGTTCATTTTATGGTAAAATTAATAAACTGGAAATCTACTAAGCTCATTAATAGAGCCAGCCACTCTGTTAGTATACAATACGGTAATTATTTTTGTTTGTTTAATACTTATAAATGTATAAATATTGGATATTTAACATATTGTCATTTAAGGCCAAGTTAAGTAAAGCTTATACTATGGGAACCAGATAACTGATATGATACTCTTTTTTGGATATGTATACTTATAATATATAAGAAACATTCAGACACAAGAAACATCTATGTTTGTCATACTAACTTTTGTACAAAGTAACAATCGAACCCACGCCCTACAGCTCAGGATGCAGAGCTAACAGGGCACACTTACATACAATCAAATAAATAATGTGTACCTACAATAAGAAAACTTTTTGCTCAAGCATTTCCTACCAGTCATCCTCGCGGTACAAGGAGTTATAGACGAGCATCAAAAATACACAAACATAATATATTAATACTTGTAGTAAATACTACAGCTTCATTTTTTTACTAACATGGGTTAAATAAATAAATAAATATCGTAGGACTAAACACACAGCGCCCCTTTCTATTACCGGACGGCTAGGCAGACTAAGCCTAAGCGCCATCCATACATGGTGGACATTCCCCACGTACGGACTAAGCGCTTCGATTCCACATTCTTCATACGCACAGCGAGGATGTGGAACTCTCTGCCAGCGTCTGTTTTTCCCGCGAAGTACAATTTGGGTGTCTTCAAATCTAGAGTAAACAGGTTTTTTTCTAGGTAAGCGTGCTTCATCTTGGACTGCATCCTGCTTAACATCAAGCAGGGTGTGGTCAAATGCGAACCTATTCTGTATAAAAAAAAAAATCTGGCCCCAAACTAAGCAGAGCTTGTGTGATGGAAGTCAGATAACTGATAGAATACATAAATACTTTTTTTTTGTAAATACATACTTATAATACATACAGAACACCCAGACACAGAACAAACATTAACACTAACAAGATAGTAAATTTTGGGTTTCGATCACTGTTTTCTTTTCGTTTACAACAGATAAATTACTTCGATAAAAAGAAGTCAATTTCCCAATCGACCTAGTTCTTTTCAGGTACGCGCTAACGTAGCCATTTCCTTCCGGCTTATCTACCTGTATTATTAAAATATGTCTAAGTATATGTAACGAAACGCAACACGGTCGAGACTGTATTATGTTCAGAGATAAGCGTGGCTTTAAAAAGTAAAACGCTGGGATTTCTCGGCATGTTTTCATGGACAGGCTCAGGAACGAGGGTGTCGTTTCGAGAGCGGAAATTGCAGAGAGACGGACGGCTAGGTGAGTTTAGTGGGAGTGAGCCTTCCGTCACACGTCACCGGCAATGAGCTATGTGACCTCGCCTCCCAGACCCTCCTCAATTTGTCTCCAGAAGGCACGAGGGCAGTATTGTGATCGGCATTATCTCAGGCACACTATGATCACCGCATATCCGACGTTCCCTTCGAGTGAGCAATGATTCATTTTGTGATTCTTTAAGTTTTTGTGTGATGAACATTGAACATGTTTGTACTATGTCTGGACTTTCTATATATAGAATAAGTATGTATTTACAAATAAATAAGTATATATAAGTATTCTATCAGTTATCTGGTTCCTATGATACAAGTTGTGTAATACGCAGTTTGTTAAAAAAAAACTTTATAATCTCGTGAAATTCTTGATGCTCTATATATTTTTTTTATTTAGTGTAATATTGTAAATGTGAAAGTTGATTGGGCGTTGGTTACTTAACACGCAAAACGGCTGGATGGATTTCGATAAAATTTGGCACACATATTTATTACCTAGATTAACATATAGAATACTTTTATATTAGAAAAATGTTAGGTTCTTGTAAGATTAACAAAAAACAAAGTACTGGACGTATTCACTTCAAATTTAGTATAGAAGCGTCTCGTGGAATATTATTCCGGGATAAAAGTTATTATTTATCTTAATCTAATAATAAAATAGCGCAAGTTTCATGACTATTGCTTATTTGTTACTTACACAAATGTTTCTTTCTAAAGTTAACGCGGACAAAGTCGCGGGCATAACTTAGTCCTTAATATTTTATTCAAACAAAAAATAATAATAACAGTAAAGTTAGTAGGTCATTAAACTAATAATAATAAGGCGCAATTAAGACCCTAATGTACACAGTTTAAGGCAATAAACATTATCTTATATTATAGGTGCTTACTAACTTCTATTAGCCGTGAACCCTGAACCTCACACTAGGGAGTCCTGTGTCGTGACATTCAGTATTTTCAAATATACTATTAATCGAAAGAGCAAGAGACTTAATATTATTAATATTATCTATTTTAAAGAGGATGAAGTGTAGTGCAGAAGTATTACTACTAGTAAACAGTACTAGTAATACTTTCATACAGTATGCATGTGTATGAAAGTATGTTCATTTTGTGTTATTAACTAGCAGTAGAAAAGGGAATAAACGGAGACTGTGGATGATAGATATTGATCATATAAGTAGTTTATATTTTTAGGTACATATTTTTGACTATAATATTTTTAGGTGTTTCGATTACAACTCACCTGATGTTAAATAACGGTGTGATCGAAGATGGTAAATATACCCGGAATGAACAGGCTCTCCAGTGAGGCTGTCGGAACACACTGTTAGATGCTTGGCGATAGATTTGAGGATAATACCTACTCAGCTGAATACTAGAAAATACTCTACCACGATGCTATACATAATTTTCCGATGTTTTCCAACACCAGTAGCTCAAGCTTATTGTTGGTTGTTGAACTCACGCCTTTCAGCGCAAATCACTGTGTGATCACTGAATCATCACTACAAATGTATCTTCGATCTATCTTAAAATCAAAATCACGTTTCGGCTCTTTTAGAAATTACACCTGAAGTGGTTTAGTTTACGGAATGTTTCTTCGAAGTTGAGGCAATTATTAAAGCAATCTCGACGAGATAAATTATCTGAATGCCCATAAATGTTGTATTATAATCTTATAACAATTATTCATTGTTTCAGAAGTAATATAAACACGTTTTATGAATAAAACATCTTGAATACATTTACAAAGTTAAAACATGGTAGCAAGGTACAAGTGACTTCCTTCAATATGGCAAGTTCATTCATCCTTGCTAATCTCACGTTTCAATGGTTAATTAGTTGTTTCATACGACAGTTTTTTAAGCCTCTATAAAGTTTAAAATTTTTCATATGTACGATGGTTTGTACCAAAACAAACTCAAGTACGGATTGACACTAAAAAGTTTCAGAATTGGACTCACGCTCACATTTCATTAGTCGAGAGATGAATACGGAAAACGAGTCTTTTACTCTCCGCCAACAACTTGACGTTCGTAGACGTCGAATAGCGTGAACGTAGAAACGCGAAATCCGAAAACAGATAACGATGGCTTTGAATTTCCAAATCTCAGGGAAGCGGGAGATCATCTATCACAATTTATCCTAGTCCAAGCGGACAATAAAAGATTGTCTCGGGCTCATTACAGGAGTATCGAGGCGAGGCGAGGCCGCGCGCGGCGCCGGCCGGGCCTGCCCAACCACGGTTAGTTAACTTGTGATTACCCGACCTTACCCCAGGATCTTTCATTTTACTTTATTAAGGGGTCATTCATTACTCCGATGAAGGAAAACAAACGGCCGATTACGTTGTAAACAAACTTGTCCTTTTGTATTATTCGTTTTTAGCTATATAGGACTTAGAACACATAAAGACAAAGAAGATATTGTAACTCCAAACGCATTATATTAAACATAATTTTGTTGGAAATTTGCCAGGCGTCCGCCGGAAGCCCGTGAAAAAGAGGCTTGTAATATTTTGTTGCTACCTACCTACTGTGTTTTTATACCTACGTATATAATAAAGGTACTTCAGACAGTTACGTCACAATAATAAACTGTGTGGAACATCAACATTTTACTGCTAGTCTTCATAAGTATGAAAGGAAACATTATATTTGACCCTTCAAAGAAAAATAAAAAATCTGAAAGAGATCAGTTATACTGATAATACTGATTTATATCTTTTCCTGCTCAACATCTGTTTATCTCGGCTTTGGATTACCTCTGTCAGTTTTTTTGTATTAAAATATAAGAATTTGCCTACTCATTTTAGGTTGTATATATTTTCATATTTTTTTTTTACAATTTTAAGCAAACTTGTGCAAGTTTACTTGTTTAAATTATAATACATATCAAATGCTTACTATATACTTGACTCTCTGTGCGCTTTGGAGTAATCTGTAAGCACAGGGAGTATCTGTTGTACAATAAATAAATAAATAAATGTATGGTATATAGTTCCGAAATAACGAGAAACTAAATTTTTTCTAAATAGGTTAATATTTTTACCCGGTTGCTGTACATGTCCAGTAGAAAAAGAAATATTAAGGAAAAAAGCGACCTCATTTCTTTGGTAACAGAATTAATCTAAAACAAATACCTTTCTTGTTTTCCTGTTGTCAACCGAGCAAAATAACTTTCGATCGCCACGTGCAAATAAGACTCGAATCTCTCAGCGTCTCAATGAAGCCCTCTAAATCCTGGGATCGGGACATCACTCAAATCTTGTTAAAATTCAGAGACAGGATTAGTGAGTCCCTTTTAAACAAGGGTAATGCTATTTACTGATCGGAGATGCCCGACAAACCCCGTGTTTATAATTCTACATAATATCTGCGCATTATTTTCTTAACCGATACAAGCCGTAATTTGACGAAATAGCTTGTATCGGTCAAGATAATACGTACCCAATGCACAGACATTATGTAGAAATATCAGAATTATGTAGAATTTATCGTTTTTTTTTTGTGCCTTTTAAGTTTGTAAATTTTTTTTTTTTTGGTAAATATATAAAATAGAGACGATGCTTTTTAAAAGAAAATATTGAGGTTACCTTAAGTAGCTATAATCGCTTAGTTTTGTAACCACTTTCTAGGGTACACAGACTACACAGTCCATAGTAAGGCCTAACAAGTGTTGATGTACCATTTCTGTAAATAACTAATACCTACTAATATGAAGCTTCATTTTTGGTCAGAGTAGTTCAATGTTACATCAGATCAATAAGCGTCGCAAATTGAGCAAAGTTTGTGAGTGTTTGTTTGTGAATCATCTCGCGACGACGAAATCGTCGTGGTGATCTTTATGTGCTGGAATATTCCTAACACTATACAGAAAGACGCGACGCGACGGAGGACGCTGGTAAAAAAGGGATCCAGGGCGCACCTCTCCCCATTGTTTTCTCGTACGAGGCGCATAACAGCCCGTAGATTGCGCGCGCGTTGTAGGTTCTCTACTTTGACGCCTTGTAGAAGACCAACAGATGTGACCGAAACTCACACACACAAGCTCCGCTTAGTTTGGGGCCAGATGGCGCTGTGTTACGATATTTATTTATTTAATAATCTGCAGCGCTTTGAATGACAGATAATATCTACGAAAATACACAACGTTTACATTAACATTAACACGTTCATGTATAAACGTTTAACGTTTTATCATGCATTTCTTTTGTGATTTTAAGGAATGGAAAATCAAGACAAAACGATAAATAACAAACGTTTATATTGCGCTTAACTAAACCCGTAAGCTCATGTAAATCACGGCAGATCTAACGACGGAGTTTTAATAGTCCCTAATACCGCTGAGCCGAGTTAGTCGACGGGAACAGTCTTGTAATTTACTCGCTCCACTTCGGAAAGTATGCCTATTGCGAATACAGCTATTTACATTTTAAAACGGCGACGTACGAACCCGAACTCTACTAAGTGGTTGGATTAATACAAGCTCTTTATGATTCTTATGGAATGAAATGCCGCAGCCGAGTGACGCTCGACTGACGACTCCAGCGGTGTTGAACACTAAAGAGTATACGAGAGTTGTATAAGTGCAGTTGAAAGGACAAGAAATTCTAATTCATAACCTTATTTCACCCAATAAGAAGAAAAACAGAATTCGTTTCTTAGGACGGCTTTCAATGTTTTCTTTGGACGAAATCTGATGAAAATCTGCCACCAAGCATCTAACGGTGGGTTCTGACAGCCTCACTTGAGACCCAGTTTTGTGGTCCAGGCTAGTGGTGCTTTACCATCTTCGACCGAACCGTAACTTAACATCAGGTGAGCTGTGGTCAAAATACCTAGCCCCGTCAACCATAAAAAAGAATAGAAAAAAAATAATATAATACAGCGACATGACATTTGACATTTTTCCGCGTCGAAAAGCGTTTCCAAAACTCCTTTGAAATGTTCGTACACAACGGTTTTTTTTATTTTGCTCTTAAGTACTACTGACTACCCAAGAATGAAACTCACTGAAGACCTTTTTTCATTGGCATTTTAGCGCTACAGTGAACAGGTTTCTTCTAGTTAGTAAATAAATAAGTATTGGAGGACATTTAACACAGCGCCATCTAGCCCCAAGCTAAGCAAAACTTGTACTATGGGAACCAGATAACTGACAGAATAGTTAAATACTTTTTTTGTGTAAATAAATACAGTACACCCAGACACAGAACAAACATCGATGTTAGTCACACAAATGTTAGTCCTGAGTAGGAACCGAACTCACGCACTTCAGCTCTGGAAGCCGACATATTACCAACTATTTCGGTAATATGTATGGCGAATTCCCGTTCCCGTGGGAATACAAGGATAAAAAGTAACCTATCTCACCCGGGGATAGTGTAGCTTCCCAAGGGTGAAATAATTTTTGAAATCGTTCCAGTAGTTTTGGAACCTATTCAATACAAACAAACAATCAATGAAATCTTTCCTCTTTATAATAGTATAGATAAATAGATGAACCAACAGGGCTGTCATTATGTCAGTTTGATTATGTTTTTTTCGACTAGGCGAGTTGGTTGGTTGGTTGGTGTTCATATGAAAAAAATCCGATAATAAAGCTAATGATTTATCTTCGTCAGCTCTAAATCCTACTGTCACATTTTAAACGGGGCACGCACCTACATAATTTACATGTATGATTTTAGCGTGCACGGTTCGTTAGCATCGTCACATCTAAGATGGATCGTCTTAATATTTTATGTTGCCTTCCGTTATTGAAGCTTCCAATTTCCAAGCTTCAAATTTCAGCTCGGTGCAAGAGTTTAACTTGTCACATTATGCCCCAATGAAATCCATAAGGATGAAATAATAATCATAATTTGATATAAATCAGGTACAAAATGTAAAAACCAGCGGCGGCCGAGTAAGTGGGTCCTAAATCACAGGAGATCGTGTATAGGGAGCTATTTAAATTCAGGCGAGATGTGTGAAGGAAGGCTCCAGTGATTTATGTAGGCTTCGGGGCTGTGCCATTGTAAAAGTTTAAATATGAGTGGGCCGTTAGTCCGGAGGGTGGCGGCTCGGGCGCCTGGCTCGCCGCCCGGTGCGTTATCGGTGCGCTACGCATTGCCGACGTGACTCCATTTAACTTGCGGACGATCTGGCGTGATGAAAATCCCCACAGCGGCCCATTTATGGCAATGTTCGACCATATACGTCCCTCTTATTAGGACACTGACCGGTAGGGTCACTTTAATGCGTAACTTGACGTTATTGTCTCATGAAACAGGGCAAGTTTAAACGGGGACTCTTGATTATTCTCTATTTAATTTTATCATTGAAAAGGGTGCTTTAATCTCGAGCCGTCTGAGACCGGTACCACATATTTAGAATTACAAAAATGTTTTTCTACTGTAGGTACAATACAAGTGAGGTTTATTCAAGAACTACTTTTTTTTTTAAATACGTACCAAGTTTATCTTGCGTAGATATATTTTTTTTACTGTATTATTGATTAATATACCTAGTTTATTTTTGTTTGTAGCTTTTGACTGAGTATTAACTGAATTTTTGACTAATATTGTTTTTGATGGTGTGATCGAAGATGGTAACACACACCTAGTCTGGAATTGAACTGCCACTGAAATGTTAAGTGCATCGCAACAGATTTGTAACTTCGGGGCTATGATATCTAGCTAGTACTAGACTGGCTAGCTACCATAGCCAGTCTAGTACTAAAAAGTGTCCTACCACCACGCTATG
This sequence comes from Biston betularia, assembly GCA_905404145.2. Classification (NCBI taxonomy): domain Eukaryota; kingdom Metazoa; phylum Arthropoda; class Insecta; order Lepidoptera; family Geometridae; genus Biston; species Biston betularia. The sequence goes on from FR989863.1 coordinate 7,071,709, forward strand.
AATTCCTCATGATGTTTTTCTTCACTGGCAGCTATAGCTCATTGTTGGGGTTTGAACCCTTCGACGTGAGTACCGACCGCGCTAACCACTGGGCATTCATCGCTGTAATAGTTTAGTTTCATCGTTTCTAATCGAATTTAGTACCTACTTATGTTGGTAGTATGATACAATTTTAAACCCTTCTTAAAAGTTCTTTCGTGAGAACTCTCGACAGAACTTTGAGTAATGAAACAAAGTCCAGGGCATCGAAGCTTTGAGTTTGGTTAGTTTTAAGAACCCTATAATTTCTCTAGCTGCAGTACCCTTCAAAAAGAAACTCAGTTATATTTACACACTGCTTGGCGGCAGAATATCTGGTACTGCGGTGGACCGCTTGAAAAGTATATTAAAAAGGAAATAATTACATATGTTTAAATCATGGTCGTAATTGTATTGATTTAAAAACCAAAATACAACAACAATTTACGATATGAACTTAAAATTTATATCTTAACACAATGCATGTTTAAAGTTACAATTTTCCAGCATAAAAGCCGAACTGAATTCATGAGCAACGCTAAAGTTTCTCGTTAGATAGATGTTTTAACTCGGCTTGTACGTGTGTACGTTAGGCGGGAATATTTTTTGGATGTTTATCGAGGTGAAATACATGGTGAAGTAAACAATTGGCTTTCAGCGAGGGGAGAGTGCCGTTCGCCACTGAATTATTCACTGCCGCAGAAGTGTTAAGGCGTGTGCGCAAACAGTTATATTCGTTTAATATTAACATTATTACCACTCTCACACAAACAATCTCTGTTGGGAGCTTAAATTTCTTTGCAAATATTGGTAAACAACCACTTATGCGGTACGTTATTATGATTGCCTATTATTATTTGTCTATCTCTTTGTTCGTATTTTGAAATGTTTAGCAAAGTTATGCAGATACCTACAACAGTTGTTTACCTAAACAATGCTGTAATACAAATGAGTGTGGTAGTTTTACTAGAACACTTCAACTTTATTAAAGCTAGACAATAATGAGGTACACTTAGCATACGCTCACCTTATATTTTGAAATGGAAAATCATAATTTGAAAAGTTATAAGTTGTAGGTTGCTATAACAAATTGTGCAGTATAGAATACAGATATACATAGAAGGAATAAGGGAAACACTAACGTACTCAATAGTGACATAAAACGTACATAGATAAACTAAAAGGAAAATGTCAAGTGCGAGTTTTTTTTTTCTTTGGTTTTGGCGTCGCGTTTTAGCATTCGCCAGTGTCAAGTAATTATATATTTTCAAGTTTCAAAAGTTAAATAAGTGTCATCGTAGCTAGTTTTAGTCAAAGTCTAGTCTTAATCGAGTCCAGTTCGTGTCAGTAAAGTCCAGTCATGCTTTAGTAAAGTAGTGGCGACTTTCCTATAAAGCTTCGATGGAGTTTTGGAAGCAACACGAAAAGTCATGTTTCACCACATTACATCCTTTTCCCACACTCACGCTTGTAATTCGGCACTTTATGAATAAAACACCACCATTTTTATGCATAAACACTCGACAAAACACTAGTTTTGGAAAAAAATACAAGGGAGCGACACGACTCTTCCCGCGTTCCCGCCAAAACTCCCAAGTGCGAGTTAGAAACTTGTGTCGAGAGTTCTGTTTTACCAAACAGAATATATGCGGTAACTACTAAGTTCTTTAATCAATGCTTAAATAGAATAGTGCGTCCCTCTCTTTCTTTCAGATACATTGTCATACATGATAGAAGAACACAAAACGTATATGTTGTGGTTAATGCTTGCCGAAAAAATTAAAAAGCATATTGAAAAAACTTTTTTATGTCGATGACTTATATTTATAAAAAAAATAATGTTAGGCTTAGGTAATTATAGTCATCTCGACTTCAAATCGTATATGAATATTTTATTTCAGTACTTGTTGTTTTTATCTGAGTATGCACAATATCATTCTAAGTTTAATGTTTTCATGTAAAACTACCTCAATACCCGGTACTTTGTACTCGGTGCGATGCTTTGCCGTGCATCTATATAAACCTCATTCAAAGTATAAAGTACATTAAAAAAAAAGCAGATAAATTGGTTTAGCCTTTCACTAGTTTTGAGCTTACCGGCGAGCGCCGTTACATTTTTATTTTTAATATAGAATACAGATTATAATATAACTCTTTATTTTTATTGTTCACACAATAAAATACCATCTCACCAAATCATTACTACCATTAAACCTACCATAGAGCACACGACCTACGAAAATAAAAATCTATTGCCACAGGTAGCCGGAGCGTCACTTAAGAACAGCTTGAGCGAATTGGCTGATTTCTATATCGTTGTGTTAGAAATTGTCAGGGTAGGTACAGTTCAGCTCTTTGAAATAATTTATTTGGACAATTCCCGGGAAAATTCGGAAATTTGGATATTGCCGTGTATCAATTCGCCAAAACGACTCTACTTATAACATGTACCTATTTTATCTTTGTGTTAGTATGTCAATAAAGGTATTCTCATTCTTAAAATAACATGCATCCGTGTGAAGCCGTTGGCGGGTAGCTAGTAATTTATAAAAATACCTTTCATGTGTGGGGATTCCTGTTTAATGTTTAATATTTTTCATGTTAAAGCACACATACATAGTTAAAATTTCAGGTGCACAAGGTTCACGAAAATATACGTTAAAATAGATTGGACAAACAGACGGTCAGCCAGTCCGTAACAACGTTTCGTTGGATTCATTTTGTATACGGGACCCTAAAAACCTTGTATATTTCTAAAATTTTTATAAAAATAAACTCATACGTAAAAAGTAAGTATTTTTGTAACAGACGACACACCCGACGCTCACCTATCGCACATCATCTTAAATTAAGTGGGAGCATTTTTCATTCTCAAGTAAAGTTTAGACGTGTATTTTCGTCAGTTTTTATCGCGCCTTTGGGATTTCACGCGAGAGGCTCACGAAATGTTCTTTCTTAGTGAGGACCAGTCCGAATTTAAGCGGTTATAAATTGTAGGGTGTTAAACAATGCGATTGTATACCACATAGCACAGCCGACCGCGTCGTGTACAGCCGCACAAAATTAAAGCCCGGAAACAATCGCCAGCCTCGCACACGAGTTATCACGGTGACCGACAACGAATTCCCAAATCGTGGAAACCGTTCATCAAATATGAACATAATGACAGTTTTCGGCGATAACAATACCGTAAAAATTTACCGCTTCTTTATGTCAGTATTTCTATCAATTATTAACATTTGCGGTCCAGTCTCGGGGTTTGACAAATAGAAATCGTCCGCCTCTAATGATCGCTTGGAAAAGCTTCATATAACAAAACTTTTGTAATTAAGGGAACCTTTTTTTGGACGACTGCTAATTAAAGAAACCGGCTGCGATATAAAAATGATATTTTTATGGTAATTCTGTAATAATTTTTACCATTGTTTAGTGGTCGGAAGGTTGGTGGAGACCATAGCACATCAAAGCTACAGAATCAAAAGAGAAACGCGCAAAAGGAAAACTTCCTAAACAACGCTAATAAAACGATAAAAACGGTGAATTCGTAAGAGGCCAAAGCAAAGCTCTTTGAAACAATGTGACTTGCTAACTCGACTCTACTGAGAGCTTGATTGCACACCGTTGGAGCGTCCAAAAGACCTAACAATACCGCTGTTTTTGTATTTGAGCAACTAATAAAAATAGAACCTAGCTCCCGCGCATACTGGTTTTCTCTGTGTAATATTAAATTGTGATTTTTCTTTTCTTTTTAGGTACACTCTGGGTATTAAATCGCGGGTGATATACACCTTAAAGGGAAGTGTACTGTATTGTTAGCCGCTTCTACACATAACATCCGGTCAAACGGTAGATTGTTTTTAATAATAATAGTTTACTTTTTACTTTCATTAAATTTTCTTATTTTTATTGTGTTTCTGTCTGCATGAGTGCGTATACGTGCGTCGTTTGTTACAAAACAATAATATTTAAATTTAAATTTAAAAAAAAAATATTTATAAAAAATTGTATGGGAATTGGGACAGCAGCGTCTCGATATACGCCTAGGTATCGGACGAAAACGAAAACTACTTTTTGAAATACATTTTTCTATTGTTTATAATTATATTACATAGCTCGTCGCGGGCGCAACCGTGGGCCGGTGCTAGCGAGTAAACAAATCATTACAAGCAACGGTTTCAGGGCAGCTTTTTACAACAAAGCATTGACGCAGTCTACTCGCAAAAAAAAACTATTCTCTCCCATATTTTGTTAAGCTGTAAAATACGATGCACAATATTGGAAGTTATTTTTATTGAGATATTTACGTAAAAAACTTTATCTATCCTCCCCGGGGAACAATAACAGCATCGTTTATCAGCCCCTTGCTCCTGCATAACAGTATCTTTGTTGTAAAAATGAAAACATCGGAACCAGATATGTGTAGAAAAGATAAATCATAGAGAGAATATACGACGAACTAGCTGCGCCCCGCGTTGTTACCCGCTATATGTTTTCGGGATAAAAAGTAGCCTATGTGTTAATCTAGGGTCTCAGATACCACCATACCAAATATCATCCAAATCCGTTCAGTAGTTTTTGCGTGAAAGAGTAACAAACATACTCACAAACTTTCACATTTATAATATTAGTAGGATTAGTAGGATACATCCACTAATGAAAGTTGAGATAACGTGATTGTGAATGAATTAAATGAAATACATTTATAAATAATAAATAAATAAATATCGCAGGACATTACACACAGCGCCATCTGACCCCAAACTAAGCAAAGCTATTAGCTATAATATATAGTACGTATTTTTTTCCAAAACTAGTGTTTTGTCGAGTGTTTATGCATAAAAATGGTGGTGTTTTATTCATAAAGTGCCGAATTACAAGCGCGAGTGTGGGAAAATGATATAATGTGGTGAAACATGAGTTTTCGTGTTGCTTCCAAAACTCCATCGAAGCTTTATAGTAAAGTCGCCACTACTTTACTAAAGTATGATTGTACTTGACTGACACGAACTGGACTTGACTAAGACTGGACTTTGACTAAAACTAGCTACGATGACACTTATTTAACTTTTGAAACTAGAAAATGTATAATTACTTGACACTGGCAAATGCTAAAACGCGACGCCAAAACCAAAGAAAAAAAAAATGGTTGATGTTGATCGAATGTGACAGGTGCAAACAGGACTGCTATGTTTTACTATAGAAACTAACGTTTATTTGTCACATTTAATTTATGTTTATGAGATTACTACTACATATACAATACACTACATGGTTAGGTTTAATATTCCAACTATAGTTTCGATCACATCCGATAGCTGTGTAAAGTGAATTTGGCTTTTCCGGACTGCCTGAAAGCAAAACCTTGCTGCTCCGTGTTCCTAGTATGGACCGCCTACTACACTACAGAGAAACTGAAAAAAAAAACAAGTTATGGAAAACAATTTAATGAACGATATTTTCAGCAATCGTTTTTGTTTGAAAGATTTATGATTTTACTGAATTAAAAGGATTATTGAGATCTAAAATAGTATTCCTTTAAGTTATGATATACTGACGAAACAGTCTACTGATAACAAGAGCTCAATTACTGTAAAATTGTTGCTTAAAAAATGCTTACTTACTGCAATTTGGCTGTAAGTTGATGATAAATGAATTTTGATATGATAAAAATTTTAATTTCGCAAATGGCATTACGCCAAATATGAAAGGAAACGTTCACTACAGCATGCATACAAATCTGCGGTTTTAATGTACGTTTTCATTTGAAACGGCATGCAAGGGACATAAATATTTAACTAATAAATTAAAGAAAAGATTGACGGTGTAAGGTAATGATCATTTTTCGAAAATGTACGAATGAAATTTATGACGCGCTCAACGCAAACAATGGTATATATCTGCAAAAATAAGTAAAAACATCTTTTTTGCAATTAAAATATTCAAGGGAGTAAATATAATAACAAAATCTATTATGACATTAATGAATAATGGCACTGCAGAAATTAACCCTGCAGTGGTTACGCGGCATAGGTACATAAATTATTTTTGAAGTTTGATTATAATTAATTTTCATACCTAATATTGACATAATCATTATTTTAATTCCTTTTTATACTTGTCTGACACAAATTGGTTCAATATAAATTCTAAAATGTTATGTTTGACATTCCTAAACTTTTAATTAACATTCTATTTGTATGCATGTCGTCGTCACCTATAATTACTACAAATATTTAGTTTTTATGTGACAACGATGAATATTGTGATGTACGCAGTGTTAGTGATCCTATTAAATATAATTCATTATTAAAAATTGGTTACATTTCAAAAATAATCATCATTATAATATAATTAGTATCAATTGAAGAAGAAATTTTGAAATCTAAGACTTTCATGCCATATATTAAGAATCTAAAAAAAGCTAAGCTAAGTTTTTTATTTACATTTAAAAACGTACCATATATATACATATGCCACGCTATCAGTTTCTAGTGTGCGCCCACTGCAGGGTTAACATATCCAATATTATCAGAGACTTTGACAATAATTCGTCTCGAGTCTAAAATCAATATCGATGCATTGTGTAAACTGTGTCCCAAATGGTAGCAAGGTCCGAGCAAGTTCGCCAGATTGCGCGGTGTTCGCTTTTAATTAGTTTCTGTCGAAGTCTATACGATGCCGACGCAGCATCTCTCAAAGAAATTAAAGAGCATCGAGCTTTGCAACGAATAATAGCACGTTTTCAAGAAAAAGTAAAAAGTGTCTGTCTCAGTAATCATTTTGCAGTTACATTTTATATTAGCCGACGGGAAAGTCTGTTTCTCGGAATGCTTACTCTGCCAAGTAAAATATTGCAGTAGAATGGAGTATGGAGGTTGGTGTATTAGTTTTGAAAACATTTATTGTATAATATTGATTTTTAAAGGTTGTACACAAAAGTTTATATGTATCGATAGTAATCGAGCGACGGCGAGACATGGTTACAGTAAGGGTTAAACCAAACCAAATCGTAAAAAAGCTCTTTTTACCTGACTATGGCAAAGCCAAACGTTAGGGTTATGTTCTAATCCAATTTTAGTGAATAAAGTGTCATAGATTTGTTACGGTGACACAGATTACGTTTCGTAGTTGGGTTTAAATTTAGTTTTTTTTTTAATTTTTAGCATATTTGTATAATAGTGCTGAAATATTGCGGCTGTGTGTGGCTCCGATTTAAATTTAACCTTTTTTTCGAGGTAATACTAAAAGAAAAAACAATACAGTACCTACAAACTGATAAATACGATTATCTGTTGTTCAATGGGAGTTTCTCCACAATTATGATGCAAATAGTATTAATAATACATTGCAAATTTTATAGCCGTTAACAACAACGTGAAATTCTTTTGTTTTAAAATGTATTATTTTTTTGGAGTAAACGACGTCCACCACGCATGTATGCCCGCATGCATTGTTTTGCTTTACACAACATTATCATCGAATGTGATCGAAACAATAGTTAATATTTTAAATGTTATTAAGTTCGTATGTATACATGAAATATGACTAAAACATCTCTATAGTAAAACATATCAGTCTTATTAACATTCCTTTATCATCCCGGTTACCATCAAATCACAAAGATCAACAATTTTTCATCAAAATACTCATTACATGTGTTACATCTCCCGTCTGTTTCTTATGTCATCTATCGTGTTTTTCTTTTCTTGGTTGCCTAGAAGATATCGCTTTTTTTTTAATGGTTGACAGGCTAGGTCGCTTTTAGTTATAACGCCGCCACTTATGGCACTAGTTCATAAGGATATTTTGTTCTCTGTACATTTTTTTTCTGTTTATGGTGTGCACAATTAAGAGTTATATCGATCTTTCTATCTACAGAAAAAACAAGTTTCGATATTATTCAAATTTAATGCAACTGGTTTCTCTCTTACTTTTTGGTTATTCATTTGTTTCTGCTTAACGCTAGTTTTGACTAAATTTCCGAATGCAAAAAAAAATGCAATACGATTTCGAAATTAGGTCTGGCAGAATACACAGAGCATACTCTGGTTTGTTTAGATCACACACAATATGTACGGTTGAACTGATAACGTCTACATAATTAATGTTGCAAACCAAATATCATTACGGTTTCCCACGGATCTTGATTACGACTCGGTGGTTAGTGCGACTGAATTATCTAACATTGTAATAACCACCTTATACTAACCGAGCGCCACCGTAGCAAAATTATAAAATTAAATTGCATGAAGGCGTCAAAGTGTCTCATTACTATGATAATTTCAAGTGGGGCCGTAAAAATACATAAATTTAATCTACGTTGATTCCAATGTGAATTTTACAAAGTGCGCATTTAATTTGGAAGAACGTGTTATGAAGTTAAAATGTTCGGCGGGCATTGAAACTTAAAAGAACACCAACTTTGAATCACGGAGTGCTAAAAATCAAAAGTACTAAGCGTACTTTTATATAAAACAAGTTACAAAACACGATTTGAATCCTAGTAAATTTTTGCAAAGTTCTGCAAAATGTTTTGGGTCGAGATTGCACCAGCTATTTGTCTACCAACTAACTGGTAGACAATTCGCGCCATGTGTCGCGCCATACAAACATGCGTAGTGAACAAATAAATCAACAAACTAAAGAAACAAGTAACGAAACAAGCTATGATTGCTCCCTCATGTGCGAAACTTTTACTTAGGCATTTTATACTATCTACAGTCCGTGATATAATCGGCAGTTGTATCTTCAGTATAAACACACTATTAATATTACTATAAGTACATTATTACAAAAGCAAAAACTGCTTGTATGTATGTTTGTTTATTACCTTTTCAGCTGTGACGGAGTATTATCTTTATGGCAATAAGGTATTATCGTGTAGAAGGTTAAACTGTTTATACCACTCTTCAAAAGTCTATCCCACTAAAATTATAAATGTAAAAATATATTATTTATTTATTTATTTACTGAACGGATTTGGATGAAATTTAGTAGCTGAAACCCTGGATACACATAGGCTACTTTGTATCCCGAAAACACTTAGCGGGTAACACCGCGAGGCGCAGCTAGTCTTCATAAAAATGAAACTTACAAACATTAAATACTTTTTAAAATTTAAACCCGTTGAAAGTTTTGAAATTTATGAAATCATCTTTCTCAAACCCGAGTTTGTGTTTGTAAAACACAAAGGGTATTAAAATAAACCTACGTATAGTAACAAAAACAGTGATAGGCATCTGGTCGGGTCTTGATTTTGGAGCAGCTTGCGGCGGTATTAGATATACACGGGTTTTCCAAAAAAAGTATTTGCGTTCGTGACTATATTCTACACTATATGTATAGTCAAATGTGTGTATAGTTTTTTAAATGTAAAGGTAATAAGACAAACGAAACGCTCTATTAACAACGGTAAGAGATAACGCATGCTAATGACCATTGCAGCTGTATCCAGTACTATCACAACTAATTCCAGGCTATCGCTGACATAGCGCTCATAAATAAATATCAATTTCATAGTTCTAGGTCAACGTACCTATAGGTTTTGATTCCTTTATGAGTGTGGCTGTAAGGCTGTAACTTTTTTTACGATAACTAAAAAAAGTTTGCTTTTTTGACAGCTGCAAGGGACTACTTACCTCTACGCGTGATAGAGCAAGGAAGGTCTTGACAGATGGACAACGAATTGTAAGGGTACTATAAGGGTTGAGTTTTTTCCCTTTTGAGGTACGGAACCCTAATTAACATCCAAACAAGAAGATAAGTAAACCTGCCATATCTAGCACTTGACTACTAGTTGTAGGTGAAACTTTTGTACGAAATTTTATGAATTATGGTAGCTAGTATCTCTCCTAGCTTGGTCATGCGCTGCACCTCTAAAGTGTTTTTAAACTGTAATAATTTATCACGAATTACAACAGTAAATTTTGTGGATTGTACAAGTATTATGTATTTAAGGTTGGTATGAGAGCAAGTGAAATCTTTTAAGCATTTCTATTGAGTATTTTTATTAGAATAACGGCTACGATTTATGTTAACATAGAAAATACGTCTTCTTTGGATACGAACATTAAAATGAATTCGTTTATTTACGTTTTCAGCTCGAATAGTTAACTGGTAGGTGGGGAAAAGTTATACTCGTAAACTTTTTATTATCAGAGAAAACGGCTGCGGAATAAAAAGCGCGCCGTTCAACTGAAGATGAATATGAAATGAAATTTTGCAAATTACTCAAAGCGGGCGCTATGACTATTCCGATTTTACGTCTCATTGATCGATGGCAGAAGAAAGTGTGTCCGGTGTACGTCCACACTCCACGGGTCCGCACTCATAAAGAAACAAAAATGGACAATGTAGCGAGTCCGGTGTTAAATCGGGATGCAAATTAATACGCGCCTCCGGATCGGGGCCATGAATATGCATGCGTGGTCCGCTCGTTCCGGAATAATATCCGAGTGGCCTGTCGGAGCGGCCGCCGCGCCGGGCCGACACCGGCGCCTCGCCGCCGCCGCCGGCCGCTGCGACACGCGACCCGCTAGATTCACTCTCCGCATCAACACCGATTAACTCGTTTATATTTGTCCCTACTCCTCACTAGTTTTACATTTTGTGGCTTAATGTTAATGAAAGACTCCCAAGGAAGCGTTTTCAGTACGGCTTGGACGAATCGTTAAATTAAAATTACGTGGCGGTCATACAACTTAAGCAACGATGAGAATAATCCAGTCGCAAAATTAACATCCCTTACCGACGGTGAACCCTCTAAGCTACGACTGCATGACGCTGATATGCGGTTGATGGCGTTGGGATCTCGGCGAATTATGCCGTTATACGTGGCTCTACTGTCGTAAATTCTGTAAATTGTGTACTACGAGTATAAGAAACTTCCTACAATATGACAATCATATAACGTAAAAGCGCCGATTCTAGGAAACTCTCCTAATTTTAGTATGCACTTAAAATAGTTTCGTCAACCATTAGACCCAGATATACACTCAAAGTGACACATTTATTGAATGCTGGCATTGTTGGCATAACTCCATTTTACCTAAATATTTGCAAGCTTTAGTACTTTGTAAGTAATAACAATCGAAACATAAGAAGCGTTTGCCAAAAGAAAATCATGCTTATTTTCCGTTTTTGAGGCGGTTGTAAAAATTTATTGCAAAGAAAGTTTTAAGCGTTTTCGAGCGGCATAATGGAGACAAGTAAGGGAAAGCACAGGACATTCGGAATGCTGAGTGAGCTCGAAGCGACGATTAAGTGAAGCGGTGTAAGAAGGAACAGTACAGTGAATATGCCATATCAGCGCTTCTCACGTCTTCAAACGGCGTAACTTGCATTCCGGTGTGTCACGGTCTGTCGCTTGCACTAAAGGTGCTAGATGTCCGTAGTTGTTCTCAGTCCATTCATTACTTGGGACATCGCCGGCGCTCGGCGCATAGTTTTTGCGGTTTCTAACACTCTGCGGCAAATGTTGCTCCGTTCTATTGTTGTTTTGTTTATAGCTCATTTAATTAAGCACCGTGAAATGGCAAAGCATTACGGTTTTAGTGCAAATTCCGGTTAACCACTATAAGAACCCAAGAGTTATAATTTGCATTGTTACAGTTTGCTTTATGTACCGAACCGTAACTTTCTGCATGACAGCTATGCTCGTTTCAAATTCAAAACGAGCGCATGGAACTTTTTCGATGTATTTGTGTGATATAAAATTACATTTCGTGTTCGTATTAAAAGTTTATCAACTCAGGTAACCCGTTCAAGGCTGGGTCGGTCGGGTAGATTAGTCCTGCGGGGCGGTTGGCCGTCAAAGGAAATGGACAATTTGACAGTGTGAAATCAATTAAACGAGCGGAGGAATTAGACCTGTCATGGTCGGATCATATCGTAATCGGTTTCACGTACATATCCACTAATCGCCTCTGCAATAGCTGGTAATTACGGTCGCTCTAAATATTAATAACTTGCGGACGGTTGTCCGTCAGCGCCTAAGAGAGATTGACGTTGCCTGGTTTAGCTCTGATGATATTTCTGGTCTATTTGATAAATTTAACCCTGAACATGATTTCTGATTATACCTTTTTTCATCGACCGTGATTGTATTGTCGATGCTGAAAGATACGATGTAATGATCGGCGACATATTTATAATTTAAAGTGGAGGTCCCAAGACAAATAAACATATTTTTTTTTCATGGACAGGCGTTATCTCTTATCATCATAACATAAAAAACGATTGAATATTATTATGAACAGTACAGTTCTAGAAATAGTGAGGTGTATGACAACGAGCTTTCAATGAAAGACCAGACAAGATAGAAAGTGCCTTTACGAAAGTTGTTTTTCCTCGGACGGTCACAGTGGCGCGATGGGTTAACGAGGGAAGGCGCGGGGCGAGGAGGCCCGTTCGGCCCTCCACTATTCATTACTCTAACTCTACACATGTCGATGTTCGGTTTAATTAGTTTTTGTTAGCCGACCTACGATCAGCTCAACCTCTTTGCTCTCAAAGAAATTGGACATTCACTAAGCTGCTCGACGCGATAAAAAGAAACATTTTATTTCGTTTTGCTTTGTCCCGCAAAAAGTAATAAGTCTGTATTATAGTTAGTTCTAATAACAATAGTAACTAGTTTTGGGATAGATTGTCTAATTTAAAGTGGATCATAAAGCAAAAATGTTTATTCATCATACGAAAATGCAAAAGCTGTGGCGAAGAACAAACAGAGCAGCGGCGTGGCGCGGCGGCAAAAGCCATTGATTTATTATATTACACAGACGTAATAAAATTTTACCCAAATCCAACATCCGAAATTGCATTTACCAATTGATGATCAAGTGTATATTATTGCAGTATTAATTTTTCGAATGAGATTTTATTAACGTCTATGAATCTATGAGAGAATTTCAAAATGAAGAATTGTGAGCAAAACCACCAATCAACCAGCGTTTTTCTGGCTTCAATGGTTAGGACAAGTGTTATCTCTTAAAATCAAGCGTATCATTCGTTAACTTTTAAATAAAAACATATATTTTTATTTAATTCTTGATTCAATTCATACTAAAACATATACAAAAGAAGGACTTAACGTTAAAGCATTTTCTACCTACATACATACTACATCCCCACAGTATATGAGATGTGGTTGTAGGCTCTCATCAATGTACCTATATGAAAAAAATACACTAATATAAATAGGTATAAACGTATATATGCATAAATACAGCAAGCCCATAATAAATACTTAACATTCATAAATAAATAATCTATAGTTAATTTATACCACTTAACACTTCACTGAATCGTGTTTAATTCTGAAGTCACATAAAGATGTAAATAAAGTTACATAATATGTATGTAATTTCAAAATCTTTTAAGATATCGCGCCCACCGTGCGGTCGGTAAAGATACGTGTGGTTTACAAAACGTAACCAAGGTAGGTAATTATGCGTATGCGGTTCCTTACGGAAGCGGAGCGGTCGGCTTGGCAAACTGGCAAGCATCAGCTCGCTTTCTTCATGAATAATTAGGCGGCAAGTTGAGCGCACTCGTTATAAAGAATTATTCCGGCTAATGTTGGTCTGACTTTTGGCGGAGAACTCCAGCAATTTGTCACAGCTCCGCCGGCGGAGATGTTTATTCAAACGAGGAGATTTTATTGCAACAACATAAATCTTCAGCCAAAGGAGTGATGGCAGTGACGGGGGCTCGTAATCGCGAGACAATGCGCTCCTTCCCCTCCCTCTCTTACTTGCTCAGATATATCACGCTATTAATAATTCAGCCTTCGGGCTCGTATGTCATAAATGTTAACATTTTTGCCTGTGCTTCTTCACTTGGATGGCTATTATTTATCTCGGGCGTAATAAAGAGCTACGAGAGAAGACAGGAACAAGTGTTCGTGCTTATGTTTGTGAATATTTCAATATGCGCCTGCGAAAAGTAATAGCGACTTGAGTAAATGTAGTCGCCAATGAGTCCTATTCAAAATACATAGTTCAGCATGGATATAAGCGTTTTCAAATTTAAAATAGGAATTGGAACACCTATTGTTGGCTCTTAACGGCAGTAATGAGTCCTAAACAAAATACATAATTCAGCACGGATATAAGCGTTTTCAAATTTAAAATAGGAATTGAAACACGTATTGTTGGCCCGTAACGGCAGTAATGAGTCCTAAACAAAATAAATAATTCAGCACGGATATAAGCGTTTTCAAATTTAAAATAGGAATTAAAACACGTATTGTTGGCCCGTAACGGCAGTAATGAGTCCTAAACAAAATAAATAATTCAGCACGGATATAAGCGTTTTCAAATTTAAAATAGGAATTGAAACACGTATTGTTGGCCCGTAACGGCAGTAAAGCGAGTTATTAATTCAGCGGGCCGTCAGTAATCCTGCCGGGTGTGACCGGCCACACGACCGCTCTACATGTCGTTATCATTTTGAACATTAATAAAACTCTATCCGACATTTCTAACGAGCATACCGCAAACTTTGTCCACGGGGAAACATTCAAATGGCGCATGGTAAGCGCACACTGCATATTGACGCGGCTAATTACCACGCTGGTGACGAGCGTCAATCGTCTTTGAAGATGCGCATCTTCAACTAATTCCTAGAAGCCGAACCGAATTTCCCACGAGCTATGTTTAACTCTCAACACGTATAAACCTATCATTAAGGTCTAACAAACGCTTGTCTGAACTTATCTTGGTGTGAAGTCGTGCGATAACTACATGTAAGCGTAAGACCCCCCCGTAATTCAAATCTGTAGAACTATATATACATAACATCGCCGTACGTGTGACATCCTCCAATTTTATTACGTAAGTTATAACCGCAGCTACTCTAGCGGATTCCTTGAGCATCCCACATATCGAATATCAAATGATAGTTACCCTCCTATTCTTTTCCTCTATCTTTGAGATCGGATTCGAGATATTTCTGACACGCTTATATAGAATCCTTTGAAAGCTCCATATCAATTTGATATATGATTGTGATACCAAATAAATATTATGAGGCTGTTCAACTGGAAATTGCGGGATTATCAATGAAAAATTACTAGCCACGAGCGTAATGTAGTAATTAATACTTAATTAATTATTTTACATTGTAATTACGCCCCTCACAAATAGTCTGCACAATGATTACCAGTGTGTTTACATTTTGCATGAATACATTTTTTTTCATTGATTGTTTTGCTTCTGATTTAAAAAAAAAATACATTTAGGCTTGCGCTTGACCGCTAACTCGTCCGATGTTAAGCGAAGACGCGGTCTAAGGTGGAGGACACTCGCCTATATAGAAGAAATCGATTCATTCGCGATATAAAGGCACCCAGATTGTATCTGTCAGGAAACAGCCACTCGGGCAGCAAATTCCATTGTTTATCTATAATTGTTCTAAAGTTATGTCAATATAACGGTAAATCGTGTAATTTATATAAGCTTTTAGCTGCTAGCATGATAAATATCCCAGTAACTCATTTCAGTGTCTACTTTAGATTCGAAATATCCAATTATCCGCTTAACTTGTGCTCTAAATCCTTGTCCAGAATTAATCGAGTAGCTAATTCCTAAGCTTAATTACCCAGGGTGGACCGGTTTTTTTAATTAGTCCCTACAAAAAATAAATACTAGAAGCAAAATACAGATACCAGAATAAGTTCAAAATAAAAGTAACAACCTTTGGTAGCTAAATTTGTGAAATTTACACAAAAGCTTTGGTTTGTACATTTTATTTATTATACTGGTGTAACAAAAAACACGAATAAATTAATATTATCTTGAGAGATAAGACGTATTAGAATTTAATATTTAGATTTGTGTGTTACGTCAAGAAGATTATCCTACCTCAAAACCGTGATCCGAGACGACACAACCAACTTATTTGTCTTAGACATGATTGTGTTTCCGATCATCCAAATGATAAATTATTTTGACCTTCTCGATCATATTATAAAAGGAATTGACGCTGAAAATAGACACGTCATTAAAATTTATTAAGACGGACGATAAAAAGCAACACCATTTTTTATTTCATGCACTTCCTGGTTTATTATGTATGAGCCTCATAACGGCGTCAAAACCCTTCCGTGTTGCCGATGTTTTTGATGACCCCTACCGCTCTCACTTTGTTACTCTAATTTATTGCGGAGATATATCGTCTCTCTTTGTCGTAACTCATCACGAGAGAGTTCTCAACCTGTACCGCGTCACTAAACACGTCAGGCATAATGCGAACAAAAAATGGTGTGACAATAAGTGTTCAAACACAATGACTGACGAAGAAGGATGTGCCATTAACATTAAAAACATTTCAGAGAATTCCACTGGAGCGCTTGAAAATATTCTTGGTGAAACATTCTATCATTATAAGGTATTTTTCTTTCCTTTGACTATAAGGAAAATGATGGATTTTATGGAACGCGCCACGCTAAAATATGGAAGCTGCAGTAAGTTTTGGCATTTAGTAAAGTGAATTATTTATTTATAATTAATGAGACGAGCGTAACGCTCTCCTGATGGTAAAAGACAATGCCTATCCACGATCATTGCAGCGGTACGCAGAACTTTCAGTGACAATAAAAAAGCCTACGATATCGCTGCTTTAGCGCTCATTACAAGTACCTACTTGATTTTTTTTTAAATATATGTAATTAAAACTTAAGTGCATTTTGCTAAACTCAAATAGTAGGATTCTGAAGGTATATTAACAATATCATATACATAAACATAATTATCATGGATCAAGATCACGATTTTAAGTCGGTATACCAACATTATTTGTTTTAGCGCTGTATTTTTATAAAACTCAGTTATAACTTTGACTGTTAGTTTTTTTATTTAATCTTTGCATAACAAAATATACATTCTATTAAGTTGATTGAATTTGATTTCTGAATGTTTTTATAATTCTCGACTAGACTTTCAATTTTCTTTGAGTTCTACAAACGTAACCGCAACGAATAAACTAATCCCTTAAAAACATGGGGCAACTAAAATGTAAAATAGTAACTGAAGTTAGACTTGACTCATTCGAATAGAGCTGAGTGCGGCCGGCCCGTTCTCATTACAGGTAAAACTAAGTCCTTCTCAACTTCCCCACTGAATTACCCCGTGGAAGTAACATACGACTCCATTAATACGAAAAAGCAAAATTACAGTATGTGAAAATGGTCGTAAAACTTTATCACTTACCGCCACGCGCAGAAGTTCCAAATTAAGTAACAACAGTTTTCAACAGACGACAGAACAAAATCATAATGTAATTTGTCATGTGTCACGTGAAAAGCTTGCATATTACTTCGCATAAGAACTTGTGAGGATCGTGGTTATGCTCACACAATAAAGGGTATTGAGGAAAATGGTCTTGACTCAGAGCTCGTTCCGTGGCTGGTGTATGATTATTACGTAGCGGTTGTAGCGATGATAGCTCAGTGGTTAGCGCGGTAGGTTGACATGCTGAAGGGCGTGGGTTCACACCCCAACAATGAGCTTGAGCTGCCGGTGAAGGAAAACATCGTTAGGAAACCATAGCGTGGTGGTAGGGTACTTTCTAGTACTCAGCTGGCTAGCTACCACCCTCAAGTTGAAAATCTACCGCCAAGCATCTAACGGTGTGTTCCGGCAGCCTCACTTGAGAGCCAGTTCCATTCCAGGGTAGGTGTGCTTTACCATCTTCGACCACACCTTCACTTAACATCAGGTGAGCTGTGGTCAAAAACATAGCCTGCCCAGCATTAAAATAAAAAGTCTTGCAAATTCATAGTCACGAAACCAACCTCTATTATTTAGAGAATAGAAGCGACCGTCCTTATCTAGTAATGAAAAGAGGTCTGGAGAGCGCGTCCTGAGGACGTTGGACACTGATCGTGGACGTCACGTCGAATTAGCGAGACAATCACTCAGTGGGACGTTATGGCCCGACTCGAGCACCCCTGCGGACGCAAATGGAGGACCACACTATAGAGCAGTAATACTCGAGCTCAAGTTGACCTAAATGTGTGTTGACCGACCCACGCATCCCTATACAGTCCGATTACAACATAGTATATTTTGAAACGGGTAAAGAAAATTTATAGACAATATTACAACGAAAATTAAACTTTGAAATTTTTTTTGTTTTATTTACACTTGACTTGACAGCCAGACAGCCAGACACAGCGCGGGCCTCACGATCACAATCAGTACTTTATCCCACTAATATTGTAAATGTGAAAGTTTGGATGGATGGATAAGTAGGTAGATGAATGTTTGCTACTCTTTCACACAAAAACTACAAAACGGATTTGGATGAAATTTGGTATGGAGTAGCTGAGACCCTAGATTAACACATAGGCTACTCTTTATCCCGAATACATGTAGCGGGAAACATCGCGAGGCGTAGCTAGTAGTTCATAAAGATCTTCCAGATATATAATCAAAACGCTTGTTTCGCTAAGTAACTGATCATTTTGGATATTATTATTTTATTCACATCGTAAAAACAGACGTGATATACAACCCAAGATGCAGAACAGCCAACATTACAAAACTTTTGACACTGAAATACAGCGTCACTATTTTCTTGGTCAAATTTAAGGCGCAAACTAAAGTTTATCCTACATCACTGCTGGGTATAAGTTACAAAGCTTTTGATGTCACGAGTCGTCTTAGGGCAGTCCTAAAAAGTAACTTTCAAATAAGCAAGACTATTATGAAAGATACATATTTAACGCATTAATAACGGTTAAAACACGCTTAAACATACGAAGCCGCGTCGCAATTTATCAAGTATTTCAGAGGATTTCCTTAATTTATTTCGTTGTTAGAATGTTGACGTTTTATCATCCATTAAAGGGTGTGGTTACAGTGTGAGAATTGCTGAGCGCGCTGCATATCGTACACCTTATCAGAACCTTTTTGCAACTCTTTTATTTTTTCATTTTCTTCGACCACAATTTATTAACTCAGATTCGGCCCTTAGATACTGACCGAGGACACTTTAGGTTCACATTAAGGCTGTTATTGAATCGTTTCGAAAATACGTACGGCAATGATATCATTTGATCTTATTGTTCTGTATTATACGCTTTAGTAAGGTAGTTAAGATATTAAAGTACCTTAACTCGCATTATCGAGTATCATTATGAAGTTAGGGTTTGCGTATAAGTAGCTAGTCGCATTATCAGATTAACTTGTTGTTCGGTACGAATTATGATCTCATAAACCCTCCTTAGTTATTTTTTATGTAAAAGAAATAATGAGTCGAACGGGACTCTGTCCTGATGGTAAGAGATGAAGCCTGCCCTTTATGTTTGCTCCGGTGCGGTTTTTGTAGTGCCATTACAAACAGACAAAAGGACATTATAAAATAATTGGTATTGTAGAGAAAAAAAAACTGAAATTGAAAAATAACTGTATCAACCTTCACGAATGTTTAGTAAAGTGCTTGTTCTTTTTAATTTACCGCCTTAACTTAATCACCCATCAAGTAATCCCAGAAATCCTAAACAATACGCTGTTAGCGGTGCTCGTTTAACGCGGCTTAATCGGGAAAGCTAAACAAGTGAGGAAGAAGAATAACACGGTGCACAAGGGGTTATTAATATGACGGCTGCTCACTAACTTCAAGTTTATCTATGAGATTTAATTCCTATGGCAACTACAATCTATGCAGTCTGCGGTTTGCAGCGGCAGGCAGAATAGCGCTCTTAAACTAACTTGAGGTGGGCACCGAGAGGAGTTAGTGCAATTAGTTCTATTAATAGTCAATTCTATTGCAATACGGCTTTGTTAGCGCCGCGGTTAGATTTTACGACTGGTATAGTGAAATGTCTATCGGTTGTTTGGTATTAAGAAAATACGGAGTTTTAACTAAATTTGACAGTTTTCAGTTTCAGAAATTGCTATGGGTAAATCCTCAAATCCATTGATAGTTCTCTCAATAAAAAAAAACAATTAATTAAAAATTAAAAATTCGATATTAGTATGCTAAAATACGCTATCGCTTAGCGCTATCTATCTTTCTTCTTCTTGACTCTAGGTATTCTAGATAACTGGCAGAACAACTTTTTTTTCAGTTTTTAATGTCCTACTGCTGGAAAAAGGGTCTCCTTTTCCTTCTTCTTGACTGCCTGGTCTTCGAATACTTATACTAGTACTTTTTGTAAATACATACTTATCTACACCACACTAATATAAAGAGGAAAGATTTGATTTTTTGTTTGTTTGTTCATATTGAATAGGCTCCTGGTTATGATAGTGCATTATCGTGGAGACATTATAATCACATGGCACCTATTTTATATAATAAGCTAAACAATTTTTCTACTCTAGATATACAAAAAGTCAATAGATTCAAATTAAAAACAATTATAAAAAACTGGTTGACACAACTGGATTACATTTGTACTGAAAAACTATTGGAAAGAGTGGACTAACTTTTTATTCCGAACCTTTTGCTGCTATGCTAATAAACATTATTGATATTATATATTCCTAATAATTACACACCACACACACACACACACACTACACACTAACTAACACACACTCACTCACCACACACATATACATACTCACACACACACTCCCTACATACACATTACATACACATACGCACACGCACACGCATAAATATGTAAATTCATAACGAAAATCATTTATGTTTATTTAAGTTAATGTGTTCAATGTTTTTTATTTTTTAAACCTTAGTGGGTAGACACTGTCTGCAGCAACACAGCGGAGGCTACAGCTGCAGGCAGGGTTACTATACATACCTGTACTATTTTGATGAACCATTAAATTTATTTGTATTTGTATTTGTAACTACTGGACCGATCTGAATGATTCGTTTATCGTTAGAATGCTACATGATCACTGAGTAACATAGGCTATATTCTTAATTGAGTTTTGTTTACCCGTGTGAAGCCGGACCGGTCCCCTAGTTATTTATAAATTGATGTCAGTATATTAAAAAACAAAACAAGTTTATAATTCTTCTAAAATTTCAATTTTAATGTACATAGTAGGCACCGATACGAGCTAAATTTACACCAATTTAGTTATAAGCATTTTTTTATCTATACTTAGAAAGTGATCAAAAATAAAGAAGACAAATAGACTTTCAAGCCTATAAATTTATTAACTTAATAATGAAATGGATTTTTGTTTGATCATATTTTGAAAAGGTTAAGTTTCCTTTCTCGAGAAAGCCATTAATAATATTAACGGCTCTTTTATTATTCCACGAAGTCATAACAAAGAATTTTGTATGAAGCAAACAGAGGAAGAATTATTACATAACATTTTTATAATGTAGGGAATTTTATTTTGACAGAATTTTATGTTCTTTAAGCACTTTGATTTTACAGCACCTCTTACAAACAACTCCTTTATAGTACGTATACTTAAGGTTGATTGTGTCATATATAAGCGGTGAAATACGAGCCAAGCATTATTAGTACCTAAGCCAGAAAACTTGCGTGAAACCTCTAAAGTTTGTACGTTCGTAAACTGAGCCCTTATGTCTTTGGGTGTAAGCCATAAAAAGGCTTAAAGGTCTAACATAAAAAGACCTCAAGTGAATCACTCGAGGTGTAAAGGATAACAAATTAATACTATTAAATTTAAAAGAATAGCAATTCTAACGAGGTCAAGTTTTACATTGAGCTCTTTCTGTACAAATACATATAAGATTTACTAAAGAGATCTTTTAAATACAAAGTTGTAAGACACAAAAACACAACACTTGTTAAACTCTAAACTACGATATCGACACTACATTTACACGTGTACTTTCACGGCTATTTTATTAGTGCCTATTTAAAAAAGCAATTATAAAGTTTTAGAATAATCTCGACAAGGGTAATTCCATGTTGATTTTGAAGCTGTAATATAACTTACTGGTTTTTATACAACGTTTCCGAAAATATTGATTTAGGTCTGTTGAGATAAGCGGGTCGAAGGTTACTTGGACAAGGGGATGACTTGTCAGTAAAGGGTTCTATCGCAGCAAAAATTTTAATCTTGTTGGTGATAATAATTGTTTAGGTTAGCAGATTATATGGCACACGTTAAGAAATTTGTAAAAAATAAGTACACATGTTGTGTCTCCATTCAGGGTTAGGTAAAAACAATAAACGAGAACAGCTGCTATTGTTAGATAAGTTTGTGAAATTGATATAACTCATTTAAGTTGTTATTAGTCTGCCCAAAAAAAATGTTTTTTTGTACTCGTTTTTTTTTGTTTGTAGAGGTTTAGAGGGTTTAGCGCGATCGATTTGCACGTCGAAGGGCGTGGGTTCAAACTCCAACAATTAGCTTAAGCTGCCGGCGAAGGAAAGCATCGTGAGGAAACCATATCACGGTAATAGGGTACCTTGAAATCGTGTCTTATAATTATTATTCATTAAACTTTGTAACTACTAATTAATATAATATTGTTACTCTCAGTACGCTCTGGTATTAGTAGGAACTAACCTGCCTATTACAATGTAAACGTTACCCAGAAATTAAAATACAAAAACAAATGTACGGTTTCACTGCATTAGCGCTAATTACTTTAAAGCATTCGATGGTGAGGCTCATTCGTTCTGTAATTAAATGTTTTAAAGTAATCATGAAAGCAAATGCCAGTTGCGAAATACGATCTAGGCCCCGTTATGTAACTAAACAGAACGCAATCACAATTCTTAAGCCTTAACGACTGTGGTGTAATGGTCTTATGGGATCTGGTGCGTCCTAGACATGCCACTTACTCCCAGGCTAGCGGTAAATGGTGCGCATCATCGCCGGCCGTCTCCGCCCAGATATTAACTGATTATTCAGCAGCATCTGTTGCTTACACCCCGTCATTCAACAAAAGTACGTACACTTGACGACAGACCCTCGAGCATTTCTCGAGAATTTTCCAATATAATAAGGAAAGGCACTATTCTTGAGACATTTTAAGATTTTGATGCGAACCATGTTTGAAATTGGATTAAAGTTATTTCCGACGGGTGATTGTTTGAATTCCCACGCTTACTAAACGTGATTCAACTCGTTGGCAAAACTAACTTGACAGGAACAATTTTCTGTGCCACACACTCACACATACACGGTTTGATTAATTACTTTGAGTGGTAGGTAGATTTTATACTTGGATAGGTAGTGTAGGTATCAGTTCCGAAAATTCAAAATGATTATCATAGCGTCGTGTTACCAAACTGTAATTACATTTTTATTTTCAAGTTGGGTGTAATAACGTGAGTGATTAGTTAGATAGATCAGCGATTAGCGCGTTCACATAGTTTGGGAGCGCGGGTGCGTTCTTAAACTGAAAGTTTAGTTGCTGGTGAATCGACATCGTGAAAAAACTAGAGCATGATATTTTGGTACGTCTAGTATTCGACTTGTTACCACCTTCAATTTGAAAGGCAAAACATTACTATAGTAATCAATAATGTATTTTGCTATTTCAATTTTAGTTTAAACATCTTCGGCTACACAGTCACTTAACATTCACTGAACTATGATTCATACGTCAGGTTTATACCTGAAAAACTGCATAAATTTAACCTGCCTCACATTCTGCTCGGAGCAAAAATGAAACTAAATTACGGTTATATTTCAGCGAAAGAGCGAGACCAAAATGATTGCAGTAGTTTGTTTGCAACAATAGATAAAATTCTAATTTGTCACGAGAGTTCCTCGCCACAGAATACGGTTTACGACGCTTACAGAGCAACGTATATCTTATCGTTTCTACTTAATTTTGTCGAGAAAGAGAAACGGAGGCAGTTTGAGAACCGGATTGGATCGTAGAGTCGCATACCGGCGACATCTGTTACGTATGCTTGAGATTTTAATACGTATGCACTATGCACTTACGGAGGCGCCAACATTGCCAGCGGAAAGCTACGAGCGCTACAAGTTCTGCTACGAGCTCTACGATTATTACTACAAGCGCTACGAGGTACGCTGCGTAATTCTGCTACAGCGTCACGTAATATGTTTTTTCTTTTATAGTACGCAACCTAACCTGCTGAAGTATAAAAACTAGTTATATTTAGTGACACGATAATAAACAATAGGGTACGTGTATAAACTGTACGTATCCTATTTAGGTTACGCGATTGGCGTCTAAAGGTTTGAGCAATATTAAAAACTTAAAGTACATTAAAATAACTTTTGTTCAACAAAAACATATATAATGGAAACTTACGCTTCTAATGAATGTAACACAATCTTAACATTGAATTTGTTAAGTGCATTAAAGTATTACAATGTAGTTAGGAATTCTCTTTCATAAGCTGGGTAATAATTTATTAGAGTGGCTGGTATACAAGATGTTTAAAATACTTCTTGAATATAAAGTAAAGTACAGTATGGTTATATTTTTAATAGATATTTACTTTAAAAAACTACTATCGTCAGAAATTTTTGACATAAGAAAATCCATATAAAACTTATCGAATCGAAGTTGGGGATTTTGTATTAACATAAAACTAAACAGAAAACCTATCTCGACATTTTAAAATTTCAAATAAAATCATCTAAACAAATTTCAAAAGAAATCATAAAACAAGGTAAGAATAAAAGTAGCAAGTTTAATAAAATATTGGAAAAAAAGTTCAATCGGATTTTAGAAGTGTTCATAAACCTTTCGTTTAGAATTTTCTAGAAATTAATAGAATTTATATCTTATCCTAAAAAAATGTGCTCGATCTCTCAGTTCCCTCGGTTAAAGTTGTATGTAAATAAAAAAATAAGTATACATTTAAACAGCACACTAACTTTTCATTTGTAACAATAAAGATTAATTTAATTAATTAACAGTAGACACGCCGTATCCACCCTACAGACAAGTAGACGCTCCGAGCAAATGATTTGCGACGTAGCAAGAGTTTTTTCATTATTCTTTCAATTTCTTCTGTGCTCCACGTAAAAACCCTGCGGGTGAAATAAAATAGGCGTCGATAACCCAAGGGAGTCGGTTCCACTTACCTGAGAATTTCTTCATCATACCAGATTGGCGGCCGCTCAAGAGAGTCGGTAATTTGAAGCATTATACCTGCCTTAAGTTAATTATATTAGCAAGTCTGAGAGAATTTGCTACTGTAACATCGTTATGAAAAGGCACGGAAAGGTCGGTATCTCCGGAGCTTAATAAGGTTGAGGGTGGCGAGAAACGAATACCTCTGAGCTACGTCACCAGCGAAGCTAAGGAGAATTCTGTGATAAAATGTATCGCAACAACTCGGCTCATCGATCAAACATGCGACGGCACTTGGTAAACAGCGGCAGTATGTGCGGCAACGGTACTTCGATACTCTCACGTGAAAGTTTCCGACGTGGTGATGGCATGCATGTGCCAAACTGCCTTGCAAGCAACTCGATGACGGCCCCGCACTGCCAGCAATATTCACACAACATAACTTAGAAGTTCGCTCGTCGATTGGTATTGCGATGTCGCTCCAGATTCGAAGTAATTAGGTAGTTTTCCTCTTTGTTTGTAATTTTTATCACACGTTTATTATTTGTTTTAATTTCAAAAGGCTAGTAATTGTACAATAACGATTTAAAAAAAAAGCATTTTTTCTTGTTATCAGGCGAGATTGTGATCAAACGTGAGCCTGTTTTTTTTTTATTTATTTGTATGTTCGTTTATCATTTATTTTGGGTGAAATATTTTTTTTTTATTTTTCAGTTTTTTTTAATTCTGTTGTTGGTAGGGCTTACTGGAAGACTTACGCTGGCTTCCTTGTATGACCAGCATTATGCCGAGGTGAGCCCTTATTTTGTAAGTTCTTTGTGATTTGTGTGTTACAAAATTAAAACTTTATTTCTTTTAAATTAAGAATGTATAATAATTTGTTATGATAAGTTGTGAGTCGAATGAGAGATCCTTCTGGTAGTAAGAGATTACTACTAGACCACTATACGCATACCACGTTACTAACAAACAAAGTCTAGGCCATCGCTGTTATGGCGCTCATTACTTTGAAACATTTCTTGGTTGAGATTCAAAAATATTTATTAAAAACTGATACAAAGAAATATTATGCTAAATGCTTCTTGCAAAAAGAACGAAAAGGTGCGAAAAGGTGAATTTCATTAGCTCTGTAAATTTGCTAACTAAAATACCATACTAAATACATTAATGTTTACCACTAAGTAAAGTAGCTATATTTTACAAGTTTATAATAAAAACAAAATCGTGACAACAATATTATCGGATAATGTTCTGTTCACTAAATAAACACAGATAGATAGATGGCGATGTGTGAAATTTCCTAGGATGTTTATTAGTTGAAAAATAATGCGTGGTAATTTTTATTTTTCAAAGACCAACTTATTTAATAATATCCAACACGAGATTGCATAAATATTTTTCTATCCACATTTAAGATCATACTTGGACATTGGACATCTAATTTGAGAAAAACGTGTAACACATTTTGTGTTTGTAGGTGAAAATATTTAATATGAATATTACACAAACGTACACGTTGTTACTCTTATATGGCAGATGTATAGGTACCTAGAAACCATTTTTAAAGGTAATCATTACGATGTAAGCAATTTATAACGACATAAAAGAAACGAACAATGGTTTGAACAAAAGCTATAAGAAAATAAACTCAAAAAAGTACCGTTAAAGAGTTGACCTCTAAGCTTTCAGCTTTCTATTGTACGAGTTATTAAAAAGAAAAATAAAAGTGAAAGTTTGTGACGATGGACGGATGTTAGTTATGATAAGTCGGAATATTAAACAATGTTATGTGTGTCATCTAGATGGCACCACTTTGTGTTCGTGTTTCGGCCCATTGTGGCTTTATGTTAGCCACTTCGTAGTAGTGACCCGTTAAATTGATAGATGGAGTTTCTTTTTAAGTAGTTTTCGTGGCACTATGTGGTCACATGTATTATCTTACACCAGGTAACGATGCTTCACTCAATGTTGGTTAATCGTTTGCTTTTGTTCAGGCCGCACACCCAAGCGGGAAATCGTTCCGAGTTTGGTAAATAAAACGACAACATCATGTCAACAACATGCTCATATGATGTCCCGGTACATGGAATTTCCGTGCAAAGATAAATATAAAGAGTTCTAAGTTTCATTCTAAAATAAAATCCGTTTTTGACAAAAGGAGAGAGGTGCAAAATTCGATTCGTGTTCTTTAATTTACAGCGATTACTCAGCTATTTGAAGACCAATTTCCATGATTATTTTTATGGTACTTTTAAAATGTCTTTAACGGGGTTCAAAAATCTTCCTCTTTGAGTAGGTAAGTATTCTAGCAGTACTCGTCACGTCGATTAATGCACCATTGCCGATATCCGAGCTTCTGTTTTTATTATGCGAATAATGCGAATTTATTTAGTTACTTGCTATAACTAAATAAATTTGTGAATTGCCGAGTAGCCAGCCCTAATGTTAGATTTAATGTTCGAGCAGCAAAGGCGACAGTTACTGTTCAAAGTACTGTACTGTACAAGTCAAACACCGATATCGACATTTGAATGTAGCGCACCGTTGCAAATACAGCTTGTATTTACTCTTCGGAAACACGGATGGATTGTCCTTAATTTAAATGCAGAAGACTTTTAGGACTGGAATACCACAAAAAATATCTGTTTTAAAATTACTTTAAATTAATTAAAAACATTACTTGGTGGTAGGTCTCCTTAGCAGGAAGTTGTCTAGGTAGGTACCACCGCATTACCAAATATTCTGCCGCCAAGCAGTAGTGTGTAAACATTATTGTGTTTCAGTTTGAAGAGTACTGCAGCTAGCGAAATTACAGGGCTATTGAGACTAACCATCGAAAGTCTCAAAGTAATAAGCGCCAAGGCAGCGATGCCTTGGACTTTGTTTTACTGCTTAAAGATCTGTGTATCGCTGCAATAGTCATGGACACTGGGCATTAGGGTGTCCCTTAAATTTCAAGTTCAATATTTTTTTACGCATACCTTCTTAAAAGTTTCGTAATAACCCAGTATAGCATAGAAAAAAATATGAGCCCATTTTATAAACGATAACCCGTGCCGACTTGCGATTTAAACTTCCCCATACAAAGTACGCGGGTACTGGCGCAGCGACCTGTAACTACGCGTTCCATTTGTCATTTTATACGTGATTTTTAAGATTATTATTATTGTTTACTGTATAAATAATTATGCCGATGGAATTACGGAGTGATAAACAAAATATTTTCCTACTTACACTATGAGCCATCGAATAAAATGATGAAAAATGACCACAAAATCGACAAGTTCTCGCTGTTTTACTTTACAATATTTGCGAAGTCAAGCTAACTGTTAGTGAAAGTGCAAATCTTGTTATTAGGGAGTGCATTATATTTCAGAAAAAGCCAGAATTCCCACAAAGGCAATAAACTACATAAAAAAGGCATAAAGGCTAACTGTGTGACTTTTTAAACTTTTTTAAGAAAACTCAGGTCACATTCAAAACCGTGAAAATAATTTTAATAAAATAGACTTTTATAACTTCTTTGATATCGCACATGCTGATGCCTTTGATAGAATGAAAATAGAGGAATAAAAAGCATTTTTAAAGAAACAGAAAGCGTAGATCGGGATGGTGCAGTCAAAAAATTGGCGGAAAATGAAGAAAGAGCGAGGCTAAGACGATTGGCAGAAGAAAAAGCAAGGAATGTAAGAAAAATACTTATTGGCTATTGCATCTACTTCTACAAAATTTGTAGTAGAATTTTAAAATGTCTAGAAAATTTGGACGAAGAACAGATTCTGAACTGAACTTGCCAGACGTTCCGTGCCCTGAAAAAAACTTCAAAAAAGGTAGAGATAATTTCGTAACACCTAAGCTTGTCGCAGCTTTTACCCGAATTGGATGTACGAAGTTTAAAAGAAGAACACTTGCCAACTAGCCAGCCAGCCTCTTGCAGTGCTAAAACTAGACAGTTCTTTTGGAAAACATAAAGCTAAAGCCGTATCAACTGCTCTCTTTGACTGGCACCTTAATAATAAAGTCTAAATAATGTGCTGCGACACAGCAGTTTCGAATACTGGCCGTTTTAATGGAGCTTGTGCTGTATTGGAGCAGACTTTAGAAAGAAAATTGTTGTCTTTTGCTTGTCCATATCATGTTCATAACTACTAGTTATGAACAAGGCTCGAATATTTAGATTTTCCAAAAGCTCAGCGTCAATTGAAAATACAGTTTCGACCAAACGCTCGAAGAGTCAACACGTCCTGAGGATGCCTCGTGTAGATGCGAAACACGTGTCGGCAAGTGGTTACTGCAGCGAGAAGAGGATATAAAGACTTATAGAAGTCCTCATCACTGATGTGACTAAAGCGACTGTTAAGCAGAAATAAACTACACATATACCTTAAATATTCAATTGGAAAAACATCGATTTCAGTAAAATCGAACTATCTTTTCATTTCATAAAAGAGCATATTGCTGAGACAAATATCTTCTCTGGCTTTATAAGAGACGATTACCGCGAATTAGTTTAACTATATGTGCTGTGGTGGAGGAGATACACAGAAGAAATTAAAACTCAGGCCCCCGGAGCTATGCATCAGGCACGATGGACGACGAAAGCTAGATTGTTTTTTTTTACATTTCTTGTTGTTATTTATTTTGTAATTTAACCTGCTTCTTAACCCACATAAAACGCTGCGTGGTTTTGTACCAGAAAAGAGCAAACAATTTCTAGGTTGGCTTCAGATTGACGACAGTTTACGTCAGGAAGGTGTATTTTTTTGGGATGATAATGCAGCTTTTCTGGAAGCTAAAATAAGAATAAGTCATTTGAAGGTTGTACATGACGCTGCTGAAAGAGCTGTCAGATTAATGCAAGATTTTAAAGGACTTATCACGGTTGAAGACGAGCAAAAACCGTTCTTGCTGCGCTGCATCTAAGAACATGAAAAATTGTATTTGGACTGTAAGAAAACTACGATGAAAAAGGTTACCCTGGCTGATTTATATTATTGATTGATATTATTTTATGTGTTTAAATAAAGATTTATGTTTATCTTATTTTATTTCAACTCTTATTCTCTGCCTGCATTGCATTTATAATAATTTTATAGCAGAGCGAAATATCAGGACAAAACACGATTTTTGATAAACTTGATGGCTAGGTCGGCACGGGTTACAATCAAGCTAGGAAGATAAAATTTTATATTTAGGCATGTTATAGCATTTATAAAAAATTTAGAGGGTATGCATTTCGAAATTCGAAAAAAAAAATTTTTTGCCCATATAAGGGACACCCTACTGGGCATGCGTTATATTTTACCACCAGGAGAGGTTCTCGTTCGTTTCAATACATTTAAATTAAATTTAAAAAAGTCTAATACAATAAACATGTTTTAAACAAATGTTGAAGTCAGGTCGTGATCCGTATGACCGAAAACTAAATGTTTACAACTACATTCATTCATATTGAACTAAGCAACATTGTTGCATAACTCATAACGTCCGTCCTGCTATGTTATATCCCAATTATCTATACATATAACATACTATAACCACACAACATCTCCGAGAGTAAACAAAGATACCAAACGCAATAATACGTGTTAGCTGCCTTGGATGTAATTAGAAAAGGAATCTACTCGTGTACATACATATATTGCAGGGCATAAACCTTATTTACACTTCCCCGGTTTCGACAGTCTTATTTTCGACACAGAATTTTACTGCTCTGCCCAAACGAATACGAACTAACGTGATCTCAGCTCTGTCTAAAATACAAACTCGCTCTACGTCATAAAGTTTACATGTCCCCCTCAAGAGCTTTGGAGGACTTGTTTAAAACAGTCATTTTAATTGGTGCGCCCGTATTTAGCCCAATTCGACCAACATTTCTGCTTTCACAAATATTTTTCTGCTTTTATGCAAAGTTTAACCCTTGTACGTTGTAGATCACACGCTTTTTGCATCGTAAAAAGTACGCAAGGTTAACATGATTATTCTGTTATACTCGTACGTCGGAGTTAGTGAAGCGGTGATGCGAGAGTTTTTACTCAGTGTTGGTTTCTTACATGAAATCTTTATAACTGTGACTTTTCTTTGTATAGTAAATTTTAGAAAGTATTGAAGTTACTAAATCTAAAGCTTCAGACTGTACTAAACTATACTCGTATTTGATTATTAAAAATAACAGTTATCTAGAGTTTATAGCAATAACAGTTATAATGGTAAATTTTATGTTGCTATAATAAAACCGCGATTATTCTTCTATACATAAATAAACTAGTCTGTATGCCAAAAATGTTCACAAATTCTGTAACAGACGCTGTGATCTACGCTAGGCCGAAGAGAAAAATAAAATTATTTTTTAATAACATTTAGAAACGTACACATTTAATTTTTTGCTAAAATTGAAAAGGTAATATTTATATTTGAACCGTAAATTTAAATACTTTTTGGAGTTTTTATCTCCAGTAGGTACGGTAATCCCATTAGCTATTAGCGATGCAAGTATTTGCTGTTTTATAAACTTCTTTTATTGGGAATAAGTTATTAATAATGTGGTGTGATGTCAACATGATGGTATGCTAGAGATGGAGTACTTTATTTTGGAAGAAACCATTACAATAGCATTAAAATTGTCTCGATTGGAGTTCTCAGAAATTACAGAAGATGAAAATATATTCCTTTCTCGGAGAATAGGTCCGCACTAATAATGTTGCGTACCAACACATTTATAAATTGCTATTATTTTACTTGTTTTATAATGAAAGGAAGTATAAGAATAATATAATGAATATCTTGTGCTTACTGACCAAAGTCCATCCAGTAGAAAACAGGTACATAATTATGTTATTTCAAGGTGTTCCTCGAAGGTTAGCAATTTAAGTGAGTAGTGAGTAATTTGCTACCACTAATCTATCATAACATACTTTACTGACACTAAAGCTTACTTTGTTGTTACTTTTTGTGGTCAACAGCAGTCCACAAACGAATTAACTTCGGTAAAGTCTAAAATAGAGTATGCTAAATTCAAATTTAATGTATACTGTTTTTAATGTTTTTTTTTTTTTACTTTTAATAGATCTACGTTTGGCCACCAACTCGCCTAATGCAAAGCGACGGTGTGGCCGAGTGTTGTGTGTTTTATGTTACTTAGGTGAACCCTGGTTACTTTGGATTTGGAGAAACCCATAAAATACTTTACGAGACACATAAGACTCTGGTAGAGAGTAACACTAGTCTTCAGTGTGAATTAAAAATATAGAATTGAAGCAATCAGTACGCACGTGGGGAATATTCACAATGTATGGCCACCCAGCCAGTTGTGCAATTCTGATACATATTCTCCAAAATGTTTTCAATAAAATAACGGGTGTTTACTATACCTTGTTATAACAACGGTCATTACACCCTATACATACAAGTACCTCTTAGAAATTCATATTGGAAGAACAAAACCTTCAATGTGGCCGGTATGGGAGCATTAATTTGTAGATATACCAGTTACTTATGTCTAGTACTCACATTCGTCGTGATCCTTGGCCGTGACAGTGAGCACAGTATGCTGTATGTCTTCATTTTCGTCGACTTCAGCCTCGTATAGCTCCTTGTCAAAGTACGGCGGGTTGTCATTCTTGTCAGCGATGCCAATGCGGATGAATTTCGTCACTGTAAATAAAAGAACTCGCTTATGACATCTGAAACATGGAAATTAATGGAAACATCAAAAATCTTGAACGTCAATGAACGTCATTTCGCAATTTTAATGAAAATATATTTTATCTGAGGATCGTGAATCAGGTGTGCTTTGATGTTGTCATTTGTGTTATACGCGTTTTATTACATTCACCCAGACGTGAGCAATATGTATGAAAGAAGTCTAAAAATACAAATTTTATTTACTTTTAAACGTAGTATCTATTTTAAGCTTATACAGAGTATCTACATACATTAAGAAGTTTTGATAAAAGTTCTCGAAAGTAAATAGTAAAACTAGAAAAAAACCACTAAAAACAGAAGAGTTAGCGATGAGAAGAAGAGTTACCCAACTCTTCTATTTATCATCATTTCATTCACTTTAGCCATGATCGTCCCATAACACGGCAAAGGTCTACTTTCCATTTTTCCATATATCACGGTCGAATTTATCATAATACGTCTTATTTAGACTAACGTTATTTAAACTGGTACTGTAATGAAAATAGTTAATTATTAAGTTTCGTAATAATAATTTTGGCTTTGGCATTAATCTTGTGCATTTTGGCAGTATTTCCATATTTTCAAGTATTTCGTGTTAATGCAAGCCAAATAAGTATGACAATTAGTGTCCGGTCAAAGTCATATAATGTAAGGTTGAGTCCGGTTGTAGCCTGTAAAGTAGTGTCAATTTTACTACAAGCTTCGACAGTTTTGGAAGCAATACGAAAATTTGAAAAAGAAAAATGTTACGCCACATGTTATCACTTTCGCACACTCACGCGCATCGTTCTGCACTTTATAAATAAATCACCACTGTTTTAGTAGCAAAATAGTAGCACGCCAAATACACACAAGTTTTGGAAAATAATTCAATGCGGTAAAATGATTTTTACGCGTTAAAATTCTTAATTTATTAAATTTAAAACTATTATCACTAGAAAACTAGTACACATTGAAATCACATTTCGTGACTTTGTGTATTCGTTTGTGTTTTTCCACTGCGAAATCAATTCTAGTCGATTCACTTTCATTAGAGTTTTTTTGAAACGTCTTTATGTACGCGGAACGATTATTTTATAAAATTACATTTAAATATTAGAATTATAATTTTTGTTTTAATTCATTATCGTTTGTAATCACATTTCAGCACTATGTTATGATATTTTGTTAACTCTTTATGGGATAATAATTTTAAAATTAAAAGTGGATATAAAATTGTTTCACTGTTAAATTTGGATCATACTGTTAAAGATGGCGAACCACTGGGTCGAAGAAATTAAATTAATTTGTGCCCTTGGGCGGCCGAAAACTTCGGAACAAGGGTAAAACTTTATGCTAGTTAGAGAAAGTATACAAAATTGTGTTAGAAATTAATTTAAATCAGGTAGGTATTTTTGCAGCTTTGTCGTAAAGTAAACAAAATTAAAAATCCCATACGTACACAGATACATAATCCTCAATGGTCACTTTTATGCTAGATGATGGTGGGAACGCGGAAAAGTAGTATCGCTGCGTTAGATTATTTTCCAAAACTTGTATTTTATAGAATGTTTAAAATATATACAAATAGTGATGTGTTATTCATAAAGTGCCGAATTACATGCACGAGTGTAGAGATGTGATATACTGTGGTGAAATATGACTTTTCGTGTTGCTTCCAAAAATTCTAACGGAGCTTGTAGTACCTAAAGTCAGTACTACTTTTTCTTATGGTTTTACGCGCTCGGTGTTTGACAGCTCACCTGATGTTAAGTGACGGTGTGGTCGAAGATGGTAAGCACACCTAGCCTGGAATGAAACTGGCTCAAGACTGACTGGCTTTACTAGCACAAGTAACCGAATACCAAATTTCTACTCCAAAAGCACAGCAACACTTATAAAAACTAAATCAAATCACTTTTCAAACAAAAATAACTAAATCACAATCGGTTACACAGATTTGCAGCTACAATGTCACATACAGATATACGGTTACCGACGTTAAACTTACGTCAGCACTCTTTTTGCGTCGATTTAAAAAGATAACTACAATCAATACAAAAAAGTATAACGGACTTCTTTTTCTTAATCAAGATTGTTTTAATCGTGAGTTTGTTTATCAAACACCCAATCTCATCCTCGGTGAAATCATATCAAACTGGGATATCACCCTTTTGTAGCGCGACAACACAAAAAAGCTTTTATTGTGACCCGACGTTGTGTAACAATGAAGTTGGGAAAGAATACAGTCATGCTTACAGAGATTTCTTGAAAATATGCAAAAACAAAAGTGTGCCGCAATCTCACAACATTCCTTTTATCACATTCTACAATCCCGAATGTACATTAGGATAACCCCAAAAAGAGCATTATTAAATTACCTAAGTAACATTTGCGTGGCTTTGCGTGTTACGTATAAAAATATCTAGATTTTCAAGTGTAGCTGAGTGAAATGAACGTGTTTTTAATACTCGATACAAACAGAAGGATATAATAAGGTTAACGTGTTTTTTTTTTATGATTGACAGGCTGAGTGTAGTTATGTGACAGTGTGTAAGTGCTTGGAGGCAGATTTTCTACTTGACGGTGGCAGCTAGCCAGTCGAGTACTAGAAAGTAAATTAGCACCACGTCAAAAAAAATGTATTGTGTGTTAGCGGTTCAACTGATTTTGTTTTTTTTTGTTTGACAGCTGACTGGATCTCTAGTGTTC
The DNA here is from genome assembly GCA_905404145.2 of Biston betularia. Lineage (NCBI taxonomy): Eukaryota > Metazoa > Arthropoda > Insecta > Lepidoptera > Geometridae > Biston > Biston betularia. Next base: position 7,107,073 of record FR989863.1, read on the forward strand.
TTAGCTATGATTCCAGTTGTTTGAACATTATCAACTGTTTTCTAGTTCATTAATGAATAATAATAATAGATATGATAGAGTAAAAATTTATTATTTTAATACTGTTGTCGAATGTTTTTTAAATTTTTATTCTATACTCGTAGGTAGTAAAAAAAGTTTGAATGTCAATATAGGTAAAGAAGTTACAAACCCATTTCACAAAAAATAAAAATAAATAAAAGACGAATACTTTTTGTTAAATCATGACGGTGTTTTACTTACTATTTTCTAAAAATATCCTTTTTGGGGGTAGAAAATAATAAAAAATTAAAATTAATTTTGTAACCTTTAATTGACAGGTAACTAACTATAACTACTAACAACATTAACTATAAACACAACTACAAATTACTAACAATGTTGTACAATGTTGGGTATTTAACTTACTAAAAATGTTGTTATTGTTTTGATTACACTCAATTATATAAGGACAGCAATATATTTAGTAAGTTTCGATTTGCGAAAGACTTCAAAATTGGTCTTAACGTTGTTTAACAATTCAATACGCATTATCGTGTTCACAGAGGAGAAATAATTCGACAGCAGAATTATGGACGTTTGATTGAAATATATTGTTACTTTTACCGTAAAAGCAATTTATGTAGCAATTTACTATTATTACGGTCAAATAATTCCGTGTAGTGGTAAGAAACGACATGGAAAACTGGGTAAAAACTTTGTGCACGATCTGCTAAGATAGGGGATGTAATACTAGCTAAAAACAAAATACGACTGAACTTTTTGCGTGTCGAGATTGTTTATTATTTCATTTATACAGCATCCAATTTTTTTTGTTAGTTAGAAGGATAACGAATATACATATATGTAGGTATTTGTATTTTTATATCATGCATGTATAATGTATATATTGTATATGTGTATTTCTTTCGCGCACCTGTCTTATGTGGAATGGCTTACCACGTTTTTCCACCGAATTTTATTCTACCTCGCTTCAAACAAAGGGTGAATAGGGTAAAGGTAGGCAACACACTGACAATGCCCCGGGTATTGCAGGTGTCCAAAGGCGGCAGTGACCACTTACCATCAGGTGGCTCGTCGCTACATTGTACCTTTTTAACAAAAAAATTCGACCAAGGATCGTTAATTCCTCATACAACCTCATATCTTTATAAAATGTTACGAGTTATATGTAGTTAAGGCAAAGAAAATTTTCAAGTTCAAATTTGAGCCAAATCGGGCAGAGTTATAAAGGTATAAGTAATTGCGAGGGCACAGTGCGAGGCGAACAACTATTTAATTTAGTTCACATGGAGTAGCGTGGGTAGACATCTAAAAAACGAACGACTTATATAATCCTGTTCTGAATTATACATTTATTCTAGCTGTACTTATGTGCTCTTATTATTCTAGTGTAAAAAGTCACATTAGAATAACAAGAGCAACAATTGAATTTCTTAGACTTTGTTGTTTCATTTCAACAGAAGATAATTTGGCTTTTAGGTACTATGAGTACCTATATTGGCTTATTTAACACGCTTTACCTTAAAATTCTGAAAACAAACGAAATCTATATTTTTCAATAGGTACAAATACGTAAAGTAATCAAGAAAAGATATTTCGCCATACCTTTTTTCAGTAAAGAGAGCTTTTCTAGTGGCACCCTAATTGGACGATATCAAATGAGCTTTAATCCGAATTCTCCACAGGGGCCTTATCGAAAAAAAGTATTCAAGCTGAAATTGCTTTCGTTTGAGGTACACACTAACAATGATAAATTAAAGCTCGTTCTCGCAAGTGTCCGGCTTTATTACCAAACACATGGACGCTTTTAGGCACAGCTCCGGACTTCTTTTCCTTCAAGGAAGCGGATGGCGACATTTACGGAATACGAGACCTATTACTGCCTCGACTCCAGGCATTTACTCAGGAAGGCCTTTCACGACTCACTCGGATGTAATTAATTGGCTCCACTAAATTTCAGAGAAGTTTCCGGAATCACAAATAAATATCGGCTGGACAAACTCGTATCCCTGTTGACAATAGGACAAGAATACGACAAACACTAGAAAATAATAGCTTTCCCGTTTTTGATCCAACCTTCCAATATTTGTACGACGAAAAGTTTTCACTATTTGAATATACCAATCCCATCCCACTAATATTATAAATGTGAAAGTTTGGATGGATGGGTGTTTGTTACTCTTTCACACAAAAACTACTGAACGGATTTAGATGAAATTTGGTATGGAGGTAGCTGAGACCCTAGATTAACACGTAGGATACTTTTTATCCCGAAAACATGTAGCGGGTAACACCGCGAGGCAAAGCTAGTAGAATATAAGATATATTGCGTTAGATTTAGAGCTAAGGTTTAATTAATTCTGTGATTGTTCACGTGTAGGAACAATAGATACATATATCTGTGAATAGAAACAGAATAAAACCGTGCAATTAATTTGCTTTTGATATATTTTCGTTTACCTTATTACTCATGTTTGATTAGATCGGTTTATGCAAAGCAAGACGGGCGTGCGTGTCGGATATTGCCTTGACTCCTTGAAAAAGGTCATAGGATATGATCGAAACTATAGTCAGAGTATCCGACCTAATCAAACGTGAGTAATCCCTTTTAAGTAAAACGGAAATTGTGCTAAAGGAAAGATACCGGCCGGATATCTAATATCGTTAAGGGGATGGTGATCAGCAAATTTACCCTGACGTGAACATGGTGACCTAGCGATTGTTCCGACGCTTATTTGTATATTATTACACATAAGTATAGAAGAAGGAAAATATAGCAGAAAACAGATTTTGCCAATTTTTCCACTTAAAGTTTGAATGAATGCCAGAAGGGAATTTATAGCACTATAAAAACCAATCAGGAACGTTAAGAGCCATATAACGACGTCGAGGGTGACTTTTAAACAAACACGCCAAAGGCGGACTGTCCTAACTTTGCAGGCACAATTTCGTTAGTGGATTTTACAGGCAATGCGGGAATAAAGCCAACCAACATCGTATTTTGGAATCAGAAGTAGAATTAGGAAAATTAAGACAGAGCAAGAAAATTCAAAAGAAAATGTCCAGTCTTACAGTTTGACTAGCATTATTTAACTGTAGTAGACGGTATTACTTTTTATTTCAAAAACATTAACTAGTTATTCGGTCCAAACAGTGACCTTGCAAACCCTATATCCCAATCCAGCTTCGAACCAAAAAGCGTATTAAAATTATCTAGGTAGTTGCTAACAATATTTTATGAAATTGAGATCAAAATTCCAATTCCAAAGAACAATGACTGCTCGCACATAAATGCACACATAGTTATTGATTGTTGTAGATGTAAGAGATCTTCACTTCGCTAGGTGAATACTTATTGAATCGTTATTACTTACTAACAAGGTTACTACCTTGTTAGTATGTAAGCTAAAACTAACTCATCTTAAATTTAACTTTTTGCAATTTTTAAAATGACAAATTCTAGATTGTATTAGTCTTCAATACTACAAACGAAACCTTTATTTTTTTCTGGTTGAGAAGCTAAATGTTTGACCACAGCTCACCTGATGGTAAGTGACGGTGTGGTCAAAGATGGTAAAGTACGCTTGGCTCGGAGTGGAACTGGATCTCAAGTAAAGCTGCCGGAATACACCGTTAGGTGCTAGACGGCAGATTTTCAACTTGAGTGTGGTAGCTAGCCAGCCGAGTACTAGAGTACCGTACCACCATGCTATGGTTTCCTCACGGTGTTTACCTTCAACAGTTGAACCCACACCTTTCGTGTTAACCGACTGCGCTAACCACTGAGCTATCATCGCGACGCTCACCTGCATAGAATAAGAAAACAAAATGGTTGAAAAAACCAGAAAAATTTAACGATTTCGGCACGAAATGAAAAAGCTTGTCAGTTAACGAGTAACAAGGAAAACTGCATTGCGTTTGAATTGTTCGTTCTCTAATTACACTTTGATCGGTGATTTCAAAGAGCAGTTGAGTTGTTGGCCAGAGGGTGTATTCCGAACTACTCGCCTATTTAATCAATCAGACAGAGCCACCTATTAGTATTCTCCTTGCACAGCAATCAAATACAACCGCATCGTAACGAGCTTCCCAACAAACTATGTATTTCCGAGATCTTAGTACAGGCCAACATATACGTGAACATAACCTCAATGATTCCTTAGCGTTGTATATTAAACTATAGTTTTTACAAAGGCTGTCGTCATTCCGCTGTAAGCTGTAAGTATATGTTCGTATACTAAAATAGCAATTTATATAAATTTTCGAGTCTCATAAACGGATAGTCCGAGGTAACTGTTAAACACAAGTAAATTTTCACATCGAACTGAATAGTTGAGTGAAAACCTGAATCGAACTTTTAATTTCAACAAAAAACCCAACTGATTCTGACACGACTGGTTGACAGCAAAACTATTTAATTGCTTTGAAAACTATTGACTAAAATATCTGTTCTATTACGGAGAAAAATACTGGGACAGTTATACTTTAAAAAATTTGAGAAACTTAAAGTTTTACAAGACAATTTTCATCAAACATTTAAGTGCTATAGAGAGCTATTAATTTTATCTTATTAAAGTTGGAAATTTTAAAAGAGGTAAAATTAGTTTTGGTTTATGAATGAAAGTATCGAAGGCCTTTTAATGTCTTTTTGTAGCGATGATAGCACAGTGGTTAGCATCGTCGATTCACACACCGACAGCCGTGGGCTCAAACCCAAACAATGAGCTTGAACTGGAAAAACATCAACAGGAAAACATAGCACGGTGGAAAGGTACTTTTTAGTACTCGCCTGGCTAGCTACCACTTGAAAATCTGCCGCCAAGCACATAACGGTGTGTTTCGACAATCTCACTTGAGAGCTAGTTCTATTCCATGCTAGGTGTGTTTATTATCTTCGATCACACCGTGTTGTCTGTCAACAATAAAGAGAATCTAAACACTTTTTAAATAAGCATTTAACAAAAGAACACTAATCTTATGTCAAAGTTTTGGAAATTAATGAAACAAGCGTTAGCTGAAATCTGTATTCTGTTCATCGAACAGACATTTTTCTTTCAGCTGGGACTTTCGGTTTTGTTTAAACAAAATGTATGTCTTCATTAACTTTTTTGAGAAATGGTACCAAGACCATACCATTTCATATTAAACAGCCATACATTTTACATCCTGCGCATCAAGCACACACGTTGACAGATACGATGTCGAAATTTACATTAAAGAAGTTTAGCACCAATAACTTAACTTTTTTATGGAAACGTTTAATTACGAAGCAGAAACGAGGCGAGTCCTTATTATCAGGACACATTCATAATACAAGCTGCGTGCTTGATAATGAAATTCTTTATCAAGAGGTGCAGAGTGTCGGCACGTGCTTCGGCGCTCCGCCGGGGAAGGTCGAGGGCCATGATCCAAAAATAATGCAGATATGGAGTTATTTTAGGCGGCCATTCGTCAATTTTCACTCGAACAAAACTTAAGGTTGCATGAACCAGTAATATGCTAATCTAAATACCCTTACAAACATGACCTTTTAATCTTTAGAGTTTATTTGAACAGTTCAGTTGTTCAGTTGAACTATGTATAATTGTATATTGCCATCATCAGGGCGTCCTACGCCACGTTTACCGTTTCACTATCTCGATTCTAGGACACATTTACCCCAGCGATTGACATACCTATCGCAGAACTGATGATCATGTTGTCACGCCCACTGCCACTTCAATTTGTCATTGCGTTGTCTGTGACTTTAGTTCTCTAATCGCCTACCCATATCATGTCATTTTTAAATTTCTTCTTTTTTATTTACCTCCGTGTTTCGGCCATACAACAATAGGCGAAAGGCAAATAAACAAAATCATTTTATAGTATTTTGTGCGGCATTATGTCCCGAGAGAAATAAGTATTGAAATAGGGAATGAAATAATTATGAGAAATATAATTATCTCATTCACTTAACTACACATTTAATAATCTACAGGCATCATAATTATATCAGTACGCAGACTATAAACGTGTACAACACTTAGCGCACAACTTTAACAGTTAACCTGGTTGCAGGGCGCCCAAGATACAGGCATTACATAGTACAAGCTTTCCGTAGTTTGGCGTCAGATGGCGCTGTGTGTAATGTAATGTTAGAATAAGATTTGTTTCTATCCATGTAACATTTGTATGTACCACTTATTCTGGCAATAAGACTTTATTATTATTGTTAAAGTCTGAAAGATTAATAAGAATCCATATTTTTGAAGCTAAAAAGATGGCGAAGGCTGTGTATTGATGTTCATACGTCGTCTATCGGCAGCATTCCGATAAATCGGACGCCTTGTGACTTCACGCCTCGCGTTGAAATCCGCTAAAATCCGACGTCCACTGAGATCGTCTTATCTGATCTCGCGAACTACTTCACAAGATAAATGGGAATTGTTCTCTTTCTACGAACGCGATTAAAATATCTACATTATAACAATTATTAAAATTCGTAGCGAGGCGTTTCCGAATATAAAGTCAGAAGCGTACTTCAGACAGCAGAACACTCAGAATCTAATTAATGTGGGCTGATAGCAATGATGGCAATAAAATAGTTAACCTTGTTTTTATTTGTTATTTAAATGACTGGGTACGTCATGGACTGGCTTTAGCATTAATGATTAGTAACGATGATAGCTCAGTGGCTAGTGCGGTCGGTTCACACGCTGAAGAGCGTTCAAAACTCAACAATGAGCTCGATCTGCCGGCGAAGGAAAACATCGTGAGGAAACCATAGCATGGTGGTAGGGCACTTTCTAGTACTCGGCTAGCTAGTTACCATACTCAAGTTAAAAATTGGTCGCCAAGCACATAAAAGTGTGTTCCGACAGCCTCACTTGAGAGCCAGTTCCATTCTAAGCTACATGTGTTTACTATTTTCGAACACACCGTCACTTAACATTAGATGAGGTGTGGTCAAACACCAGTCCTGTCTATAAAAATAAATTAAAAAATCACATACCATTAAAGCGTTTGTCTTTGTTCATTACGTTTTTTACATTAATCATTACTTTTACATATAAAAAAATTAATGAAATCGTGTCTAAAGCTACGTAGACAGTAAACGGCGTAACAATTAATTACTAGAATGGATCCAGATTCAATTATTAGTTCGAGTACTCGGACATTAGTGGGAGCAAAGCGTCGAAAATTTTTCGCCTTTTTATCGTTTTTTTTTTTTTGTAGCGATGATAGCTCAGTGGTTAGCGCGGTAGGTTCGCATGCCGAAGGGCGTGGGTTCAAACCCCAACAATGAGCTTGAGCTGCCGGTGAAGGAAAACATCGTGAGGAAACCATAGCATGGTGGTAGGGTACTTTCTAGTACTCGGCTGGCTAGCTACCACCCTCAAGTTGAAAATCTGCCGCCAAGCATCTAACGATGTGTTCCGGCAGCCTCACTTGAGAGCCAGTTCCATTCCAGGCTAGGTGTGCTTTACCATCTTCGACCACACCTTCACTTAACATCAGGTGAGCTGTGGTCAAACAACTAGCCTGTCAACCATAAAAAAAAAAAAAAAAAAATCAGCCCCAACATTTCGTTTTTGCGTTTAACGGCGTGTGTCGCAATAATGGTTTCGAAACAATAAAACGGCAATGGTACAAGTTTGCAATTTTGCACGTGACGGAAAACTATATGTAATATTTTATACGTCGTAGATGTTTTACCGATTCCGTCGATGTTGTAAAACACGGATACTTTTCGATTTTTTATGACGCAGTAATTTGAGAGCAAACAATTCGGACGAATCGCAATCGCTGCTACTGGCGCGTTCTATACTCCAACAGCTAAATATTGAGAGAATATTGAACCACTCGTTTCAGCTACAAGGCGTACGCCGTTTAGCTCTTTACAACTTCCGAAACGGGTCAGCAAAGTTTTAATGGCCCAGTGTTAAATTCGTTAATTGGATTGATTGACGAGGTGTGTCCGACAATTTGTCTCTGTCTTCAAACAAGATTAGTGATCTCAGAACTTGAATACATTGTAGAATACGTTCAAAATTCACTTATTTACGCATTGAACCTTTCAGAATATGGAACGCAATAATAAAAAGATACACGTATAAACATAAGTATTAGATGAATATCGGAAATTGTATCTTGATTTCCCACAGGAGAAGCTCGTATGTGTATGTATGATTGGGGTCATTTTCCGATGTGGCACGACACACAACGTATAAAAGGCGTACAATACAAGATGTTTTTCCACCGCTGCGTGAAAGATGGGGGTCCCTCTATATCTAGATTTACCACCAAGGTATGTGGACAAATATTTTATGAGTATTTGTTTTTCTAGATGCCAATACAATGCATATTTTCGTGTCCAGATAAAATATGCTTCTACTGACACTTGTGTTAATTGTTTTTTTTTTTTTCACAGAGAGTATATCGCTCCAGTTGGTCTGGCGTGGGATTCTACTTAGCATAGCATTTCTTAAAATAAACGGAAGATTCACAAGAAAAGTCATAAGAAAAGAGCGCAGAAATATGGAAATATTTTTAAACGTCACAATCCCAGCGCGGAAGCAGAGATTCGACATTTCTTTGTTGGAGAAAAAACAATTTCCTCAGATGTAGTCGGCACGCAATCGAATAATATTCAGATGAGGGAAGAATAAGAATAAAGTCGCGAAGAAAAAATTTCTAGTCACACCTTTTGCAGCGATTAGCAGAATGAGGTATAACACATTCGAGCTTTTACTACGTACAAGTGTAAAAAATTATTTAAAACGATATAATATGGATTCTTTAGTACACAAAACAAGGTATAAAACTACGCTGGTTTCTTTTATTTTGTACGTGGTTTTAATCTCAAAATTTTATGACACGAGTTTTTATTTCTTTGCTTGACGTGATTTAAATGAGTATAAAACAAACTTTTTAAGTACGTAAAAATTGTTGTTTACCGACAATACGCGGCCGACTCCAATTTGTACGGAACCAAGTAAACGTGAAGTGTTAATGCCTTTGCAATTCTCTTGCCGATTTCGAAAAAAGTAATGCGGGTGTTACAAGTTGGCAGCCAACGAACCCCTAACACGTCCCGCGGGCAAAATTTTAGGCAATACGAATTGATGTCCCGAACCCAAGCAGTTATGGTTGTCGGCCTCTTCAATTTATTGTTGACAGCAGAAAGGACCTTTGCGGGCTTTTTCAATAAATACCTGTGTAATGTTGCACTGCAGTTATTTATACTCCAATAATCTGTTTTATTAGGTTTCCAACTTTTACTATCATTGTCATTATTGGCAACTTTTAAGTCCTCTGCAGATTATAGAGCTACGTCTGAATATTGTCTATTTATTAGTTTCTACCTATGCCCCGCAATTTCATTCGCGTTGCATAAGAAATGTTAGATTTACTGTACAATATAATACAATACAAACAGAACAGTTATTATCAGTTTTGTATTAATTTATTAAGGACTCTTTATTAGTAAAAAAATATATAGGTACATATGAACATGTCCTGTTGCTTTGTTCATTTTTTTGTGAGACGAGTACACAGAATCGTTTTTATGTAACCAGCCACTGCTTTTAATTATAAATTATTTTTTTCACCAACATTAATCATTTGACTTTTCTTTTACTTTTAATGACATGGACATTTTAAAAATTAAAACATTTCAATTAAAAACTTTTAATTGCTATAAGTAAAATGCATACATACATCCATACATCCCACTTTCAAAGAAACGCAGGCGTTCAGACAAAGCCTAATAATAAAGTTAAACAATACAAAACTAAAAAAAATACGAACTCTGAACATTATTTTTGATGCAAACGTATAAATTAACAAAACACATATAACAAAAGTTGTTATGTATGCTGTTCTAAAGATGTATGAACGGTGGCCGCTTTATTAAAAATTGCCCTGTATATACGGTCGAGTGAAGGATCAGTAAACAACAGAATTTTTTAAGAAATTATTTACGAAGCTCTGTTCGCGTTTGCAACTAACAACTGGTTAGTCAAAGAGTAAGGGATATGGTGAGATTGATTAGTAAGACCAATCTGCCTATAATAAGATCCGAGTGTTATGTGATTAGATCGCATGGCTGGTTTGATCTGCCGGTATCCGTAGGCATTGCATTATACCCAATAATGCTGATAACAATACATCACTATCTACACCACTATTTAGCAACACAATAAACAATCTGTTTATGCTAATTAATTTGCGGAGGCAAGGGAAGTTAACCAAAGCGTAGGTAAATAATTTTGTGCCGCCGTATCCACATCGCAGGACCAAGTTTAGCTCGACCACACTGAGTTCAAGGAAACTGTTAAATCCAATTATGTATGTATGTTAGAGAAATCACATGAGTAAGTAGTACTTTTGCTTGGAGGTTCTATTAGATTACCTGGAATCTCGTGGATGGACGTAAATAATTGAATTGGTTGATAAAATAAACTCTCTACTCGGGCAACCCACATCTGTTTGAGGGGCTGTAAAAAGAGTCTCGCGGTGGTAGGGCGTGTGCCTACGACGGGCCCTTGACACGTTTCCATAATGATGATTCACTAGATTGCAGTTATTAGCGCATTTATACGAATTAATTGCGAGGGAGACCATTGTTGTAATTTGCTACAGCGATAATAGGTTTAGGCGAGAGCAATTCATTTTTATAGTTATTACGCCATGAGGAAAATAATATCGGGTCTTTACGGGTATGTAGAGCCGAAAGTATGTTACTTTTTCATCTCACCTCAGTTCAAGGTAAAACATTGCCAAAAGAAATCAAGTAAGCAGTTTTTTGCCCCAAATACGAGTCGCATATGAAAATCTCAAAAATACGACGGAGTGCGAGGAAATCTATGAGCCGTGCGATTGGCTGTGATATATTTGAAGGTATCATTGTCCGTGATGATAAGTGTGGTATGTAACATGCCGCAATATCGCGTATATTGCCAATATTCCACCCCCTTTCCATCTTGTCAAAATTTTTGCAGGTGAGATATTTCCGTATGTTCAGTTCAAGCTCTATATAGATCGGTAAAAAATTTAATCCGCCACAAAATGTGGCGGGAATAGACCTCGCTGAAAAAATAGGAATTACTTCCAAAAGGAGAGTGTCCATATGCTAGTATGTGCTAAAAATATTCATGTATCCAGCCGCTCAACGTTAGGAATAGAAACAAACGTGACCAATGACCGTAAACAAAACGCTGCTGGACTTTGTGATTAAGTGTACTTTTTATATGTACATAGACTGTGTGTCCATCAGACAGGTGTTTGGAGAAAACATTCACCTAAAGTTAAAACATTTAACGGTTAAACAAAATAAATATTTGATTTGAACACTAGGAAGTCCTTCAAACAACAATTAACTCTATCAACGAATTTTTGGATCCTTTAGCCATGAAGCGGTGTTATGAATGTAGATGATTGACTGTTTAATTCACACTCTTTTATGTCCGGCTGCTGGCAAGAAAATGACACTGTAGAACATGTGCCGTGGCAAACAAAGATCAAATATGTGATTTATTTCTAGTACCTACATTTTTCATGACACGCTAAAATGAAGCAAGGTATGCAAATTAAATCTAACCGTACACGATTGATCGGAAAAAGAGAGAAGAAAGTGCTGATAGAGCGCCTGCTTCGAATGGTAATGTAAAGGTTAAACTGTTTGGTAGGCACGCATTTAACAAATAAAACGCTCGTTAGCAAAAAGTGAAGCGCGGTCGTTTCAATGGGACGCATTAGTATAAGTGGGTTCGCCTGGTTGTGGATTGGCTGATTGTGTGGGGATTGTGTCAATTACATTTACAGCACTTGTTTCCGCTCACATGACAGCAGTAACTACAATGGTGTTTCTACGTTACTGGCAAGAGACCATATCATATCAATTTGCGAAAATTGCGTAGTAAAAAAGCAGTTTGCATTTACACCCGCTAGGGGCGCTATCTCGTTTTCCCTATATTTTTATATCATTTACGTAGTACGTAAATCTTGCAAATTGATATGCAAGAACCTGTGATCTCGAGTCAATAAACTTTTATGTATCTCGTACGCATTGATATCAGATACCGTCACAGACATTTATAGGTAGAGATGCCCGATGACTCAAGACTGATTTACTTAACACTGGCAAAATACGCAAAGTGTGACGCCATAAATAAAAAATAAATTACGAACTCAGTCCTAGCGGAACTAACGTATGCAGAAAACTAAATTCAACTTTCCATAGTATGTAAAAATACAACTCATATTTTGTATTTTTACAACCAATCATTTATGACATGTAGAAAAACGACAATATAACTTAACAAATACATTCTCTCATCATCTCAATTACCACAATAAATAACTTTAACTTTGATTTGATTTGATTTGATTTTGATAAATATAAAACTACAACTGAAAAAATACCAACCCGTTTGGATTTACCGTAGTCGGACAAAATTAGTTTATTTACCATAGATATTTTCACTGCACATTTTTAAACCAAGCTGATATCACAGCTGCTCGAGACCTTATTTAATGACTGGCGATTATTTAATCACTTACTCTTATAATCATTTATTACTATTATCATATTGACAAGTTATTTTTACATTGACATTTTTAGTGTCATTTTTCATGAATTGGAATATGATTTATGATATCAATAAAACTGTGGTGATTTCACAGATAAATAATTAAAAAATGTGCTGCATATAATTGACTCAATCCTTTGTAGTATACCTCTCTGGATACCACTGAGTAATAGATATCCGTGAACACATAAACTTGATATCGGGATTTGTTACGCGAACTCTCCTTTCCCGCAGCATAGGTATCGAGTTATTCTTCAATCTGTAGTAGATTTAGACGCTTCTCAGTCTGGACTCTAGATTCAGGTTCTATTTGCATTCAAGCAGTTTTTTTTTTTCTTAAAATAAAATAAATCTACAACGGATCTGTCGTAACCGAATGGTAAATAAATGGTAAATTGAATGTTTCTTGTTCTTTATAAACTGTCCCACTGTCTCCTCTCATTGTATGAAGGGTAAGGCCATAGTCCACCAAGGCCTAGTGCGGGTTGGTAGACTTCACATATCCTCAAGAACTTCTTTTTTAAAGAATTATCGAACATATAGGTTTCCTCACGGTGTTTTCCTTCACCATTTGGAGCCATCAGTAATAAGCTCATAACTTAGAAAAGACAAAGGTGCATGCCGTGGGATTTGAACCCAGAACCTCCAGATTGGAAACCAGACTATTTCCCAACTTGGCTGCCGAAACTTTCTGTCGTAACCACTCGCTGAAATTGAATCTTTTGCTTTATGCAATTACACGGTTCACGTTCTCTAGTTCTTTGCCCGGAATAACTTACTTGTACCTATGCTCCGTGACTAGAATAGAAAACGAATGAAAATGTTCGCAAAATAAACTTATGAAGAATCGCCCGAGATGGGTTTGAATAATGTTCTGTGCTTGCGATTAATATAAAAATTATTTATGACATTGTCATTGGCCAACGAACAAACTATTTTAAAATCTTTACCGAGACTTTAATTTAATTCATTTGAACTCGAATTTAGTCATTGAATTTATGATTAATGCGTCATCTTATTTATACGATGTAATTCAAACACGGTTAGTAAATCAGACCGTCAGCTCTTTTACTTAAAAGCTTTATAAAATTTATCTGATCTTGGAAAGGGTGCGTTAATCCTACGCAAAGTTTTCAAAAGATTTTAATTAAACATGCGACCTATTAGGCAACAACCGGGCGTATCTAATGCCGGGGAAAAGTGGGTATCAAGAAATATAATAAGCATATAATTTATGAATACTCGTTTACTTGATGTTTACCGACCTGTAGATTGAGTTTGTGCATGTCGAAAGTTAGTATTTGAAAAGTTTTGACAGCAACAAGTACCGTACCTGTCGGTGGAAACATGTTCAACTTTTCTACAAAGTTGGCAAGATCTGGAAATCCATAAAAATAAATGTTACATTAACCTATGTTTATTACTTGCTTTTTAATAAGTTCTGTTCAAATATGTTTGCTATTTGAACATCTTAGACCATTCAAATTCGAAACTAGGCTTAATAACATAATTCTCTAAATTTGTTGTAATATTAATCAGAATTGTTGCCGCTAGTTTGATGTGATAAGCAAGCAATCTCAATAATGAAGCGTGCAATGTTTGGGTTAGCAAATTTGTAATGTATTATTTATTGTTATTGTGTTCTGTTGAATCTAGGTTTGCTTGTTGAAAATTAAATACAAAAATGCGGTTCTCTAACAACTGTTAAATTATATTTAAAATGTATTAAAGTACCTATTCTATCAGTTATCTGACCTCCATAGTACAAGCTTTGCTTAGTTTGGGGTCAGATGGCGCTGTATGTAAAATATTTATTTATTTATATACCCGATTTTAGCCTAAAAATGTTTTAGGTTTTCCAGAACCTTTTGCTTGGCTCTTCACACATCAGCTTTTAAACTAGAAATTTGATTTGTGTACTACTCACAAACAATTTAAAAAAAAATGTGTAGCTAAAGCTGATTGGCCCAAAGCCAGGAGCTTTAAAAAGCGTCACCGCTTCATGGTTGATGTTCCAAAAGCTCGAACTAAGCGGTTTGATTCCACCTTTTTCATGCGTACCGCTAGACATTGGAATCAGCTGCCCGAGTGGGTGTTCCCCAATGAATATAGTCTGGGTACCTTCAAGTCGCGAGTGAATCGGTTTCTTCTAGGCGAGCGTGCTCCACCGTAGACCGCATCTTCGCTTAACATCAGGCGGGATGGCGGTCAAAGGCAAGCCTATCTACTATAAAAAAAAAAAAAAAAAAAAAGTCAATATGTCACAGGTTTGCGCTACCGTGACTCGGATGCCAAGTCTAACTACAGGTATTGGTTACTTATTCTATAACAGCAATATTAGGCAATAATGCCGCCTTTGTACTACCGCTAATTAACCCTTGTTGTTTCTGTTTTACGATATATGTATGTTATACTGTGTTGGTGTACAATAAAGTTATATTCTCTATAAAAACTATTAAGTTAGTTTAGCAGAATGAATGCTAGAATGGTAATTAGGTCAACAATTTGGATCAAAGACAAAGATCGTAGTCTACTCCTCAAAGTAACAACTTTAGATAATGTGTTGTAATTACATCTAATTGAATAAATGCTACATGTCTTATAAATTAAAATGAAAAGGCAATTCTTGTTTTTGGCTTTAGTATTTCAAGTTTTAAAGGACTAATTATTCACGTAGTGATTAGGCTAATATCTCGAGGCGCTATAAAAATGTCTGACGCAATTTAGTTTTACGAAAATAACAAAACTTGTTCACATGAAAGGTTTTACTTAAATTGTAAATTACACACACAAACGTGAAAGCGACAAACATTAAAGTTCAAAATGAAAAAGTTAATTAAAGCTCTGAATACCCTTGTCATGGCAAACCTCAGTTGCAAACACGAACCACATTTTACTTAGAAAAGTTTCCATACCTACATAGCCGGCGCCTATAGTCTTAAATTATTTAACTCAAACCATTAAAATTATATTTAGAGATGTTTTTGCGTAATAACGGAGTTGAGTAGGGTACCCTATAGCTAATAATTTTCCAAATAAATCTTGAATACTCTTTTTCCTTATTAGGTGCTGCCTAAGCCAGAAGTCGGCGTAGGCTGATGTTAATAATACAGTTCCGTACAATAAAGCTGTAAACACAGACGGATGCAAAGCATAAAACTGACAATAGGCTTAATGAAAACCTTCAAAAGAATGCCTACCGAGCGGTGATTCGCCTTAAACAATTATTAATTCTTATACCTTAATGCACCACAATTGAGAAAAACGTTCGACGAAACAAACTTTTATCTATATCTGATATAAATAAAAGGGGAAAAATTAATTATTCAACTTTTTTTAAAGAGGAAAAGAAAGAAAACGGGCTCAATTTTAAGATTTTACATAATTATTTTGTTTCAAATTTTTGAAAGAAAATATTTTGATATAGGTGCGTCTATGTACTCGTACTTTTGCTCCTTTAATTATATTATCCGTGTACATCCTAAGGTTGCCTGTGAGAGCAATAAGGTCGCCGGTTTTTGCACTACTGTTTAATCGTTTTATTCAATTATTTTAATTTTGTTGTAAACGATAAACAGTATATATAGTAGATATACAACATGTTTCAATAAATTTGTACGTTTAATCTCTATTAGTATAATAAAAAAGGTATTACCAAAGTATTCTATCAGTTACCTGGTTTCCATAGTACAAGCTTTGCTTAGTTTCAAGCTAGATGGTGCTGTGTGAATTGCCATACGATAATTATTTATTTAAACTGTACGAGACTGAGGTGATTATCAAATACTTTCTGACTCTCAACATTTTCCGGTCTTTCTGTTAATTATTTAACATAAAAATATTAAAACAGAACAAGATGAAATTAACATATAAAAATTACTTTTGTATATACTTTTGTATATTTTTATAAATACTTTTATATACTTTTGTATATTACTTATGTATATTTGTGTATATAGAAGTAAGTACCACATGATGAGGCCATGCAAAATAGCATTGGTATTGTGTCTCAAACTTTAGTATTCAGAACAAGATACTATCGGAATATGGAACGACAGTAAAATCAATCGTAAACCGCCGATCTACGATGCCAAACTAAAAGATAGTAGATATACAGGACTAACGGAAACCTATTCATTCAAATTTGTTTGTTAACAACAAAAGCTAACACAATTTTGTCAAGCACGACATATTCCTAACTTAGAAACCGTTCACTCTTACCTAAATAGGTACTGTTAGTCAACACCCAAAATATTTTCAGCGGGTCCACCATATCCGAAGATTGCACCGCACGCTTCACCGCATGGTGCACTCTAAATGTCAACGGTTGTTATTATCACATACACACACAGATTTTGTAGCAAAAACAAAGCTATTTTTCATTTTAATATGTCACAAAGCACATGGTGTTTGGTACGAATGGTTATAGAGGAGGGGTAGCGGTTGGGAACGCGGCGAATAGGCGGGCGGCCGCTAGGGTGCCTCAGCAGAACTGCCGTCCCGGCGGCCCGCCCCTTCGTTTGCCCCGCCAACGGGTTCTTAAAAACTGTCATACGACTTAGCGAGAAAAATCTATTGAATTAATCTTTTCATCTGTAAGTTTGGCAAAAATAATTACATATTTTTCACTTTTTCACTGACTGCCATCGCAAATAAAGACAATTTGATTTCTCTACCTATCATTTTAGCAAAAAAACTATCAAAAGTGTATAATTCATAAAGAAATACACGTAAAACAAAATGCACACGGATTTTTTTAAAATCTCTCATAAGTTCTTATAGCGTTATATCAAAAAGTTCTTGGTGAATATTTTGATGATAGAAAATTACTTACGGGATAAATCATACCACTTACGAAGTACATAAAGTATACTATCGACCTACAGCTGCTAGATAATATACTTTAGCCGCGACTTCGTATACCGTTCAGTCGTTTCTGCATGATTGAGTAAAAAACATCCAAACATACAAACAATTAAACTTTCACATTTATAATATTAGTAGGATAAGATCTGCATGTGACCTTTATGACGGTGCAATAAAATATAGAGTAATAAACTAAAATTCATTTCAATTTTATGCCACAAACAAATGAATATTTCATTATGACAAAGGAAAACATCGGGAGCTACAATATTTTTAATGATTTATGGAAAGTACGTTGCTTCGATACGACACCGTTTTATAGTTTAGACTATCCCGTTAACTCATTCAGTATTGGATTTCCTTCATGAGCTGTTAGTACACGGGTTCAATTTCCATTCCAGATAAACATATACATATAATTATGGTGAACATTGTATGTAGATGTTTGTTCTGTGTTTGAATGTTATAAATTACATAAATTTAGAACAGCCAAGTACGAATAAAAAGAATGAAATCTATCTGTTCTATATATACTTTAATTTTGTTTATAAATGTATACTTATTATACTTATAGAAAACTCATACACAGAACAAACATCAATGTTCCCCACACAAATGTCAGTCTTGAGTGGGAATTCATACACACGCCCTTCTATCAAAGCAGAGCTACTACCAAATAAGGTAACAAGGAAATCTGTTAGTAAAAATCCCACTAACATTATAAAAGGGAAAGTTTTGAGCTGGATGGATGGATGTTTGTTACTCTTTCACGCAAAAACTACTGGATTTGAATAAAATTTGGTACGGAGGTAGCCGAGTCCCTGGATTAACACATAGGCTACTTTTTGTCCCGAAAACATATGGCGGGTAACACCGGGGGGCGCAGCTAGTGTTAAATAAAAACCAGCCGGGGTCAACAAGTTTCATCCAATTCACGGCAGCGCTAACAGCTAGGCAAAATAAATGCACGGTTATAAACCCGAAACAAACATTAACAATAAAGGCTCCAGCGGAACAGATGTGCGAAGGCGGATTGCAATGGCAAAGAGTGCTATGTCTTAGCTTGATAAAGTGTGGAAGAATAGAGGTGTGAAATTGAGGACGAAGATGAGACTGGTCCGGACTCTGGTCTTCTCTATCTTTCTTTATGGAGCTGAGACGTGGACTCTGAAAGCGGCGGATCGCGAGCGTATTGATGCATTTGAGATGTGGTGCTGGAGAAGGATGCTCAGGATACCATGGACAGCACATCGGACCAACGAATCAATATTTCAGCAGCTTAAGATCACGAAAAGGCTCTCTACCATCTGTCTCAAGCGTGTTCTTGAGTATTTTGGCCATATAGCGAGAAAGGAAAACGACAATCTCGAAAAACTGATGGTTACGGGGAAAGTCGATGGCAAGTGAACACGAGGCCGTAGCCCGATGCGTTGGTCCGACCAGATTCGCACCGCACTCGACACATCGGTGTATGACGCGCTGCATGTCGCCAGTGATAGGCGTAGATGGCGCAACATCGTGCATGAACGGCTCCTGGGAGGTGGAGGTCACGACCCTCAGACATGAAGAACACGACACTAGGAGGGATAAACCCGAAAACTGACGGGATCATTATATGCTTATTAACGGGCGATCTTATTGAGAAAACGATAACAAGCTATGGTACAAGCGCTACATCAGCATAGACCTGTGTGTAAATACATATATTATGTATGTGTCAAAATAAGTTTTCGGGAAATGAAATCCATTATGAGATAAATCAATGCAATCAATTGGCAATTTGTACGCCAAATTAAAACCAAATGTACCTTTCAATAACATTTAATTTTCATCAATAGCAAATAGTGAAGTCACTTGTTCCTTCTAAAAGCAATCAGGCGACTACGAATTAACGTAACAACCGACAGCTTTACGGGCAAAAGCTTTCAATAATGTTTACAGATTTTAATCAAAGAGATCCGAACAAATAATCAATTAGCTACAAATTAATGTATCGGATTGTAGCAGCTATCTGCGTAATTAATTCGCACCTTTTAGGGCGGAGGCCGGCGATTAAGTCCGTAAGCGATCGGCCCGTTAAATGTATAGTGTTGGAATCTGATAAGATTGCTATTAATCACGGAATGAATTCCGGCACCGACGGGAAACCATTAGGTCGGAATCCTGCGCTCCTGAACTACTAGTTAACACGTGTGACTCGCACGGCGAAACTTAAACCTTCGTGTACGGGACAGGTTATTTTTGTATTACATAAAAGTGATGCATATGTTTAAAAAAATATATAGACTTTTGACTGCAATATCAACAACATCCACGTGCGGTCTATGATGAAGCACACCTACCTAAAAGGTACCGAATCATTCTCAAATTGAGGACATCCAGATATCCATCGAAGAACACACATCGCTTAAAAAACCGGCCCAGTGCGAGTCGGACTCGCGCAC
This sequence comes from Biston betularia, assembly GCA_905404145.2. Classification (NCBI taxonomy): domain Eukaryota; kingdom Metazoa; phylum Arthropoda; class Insecta; order Lepidoptera; family Geometridae; genus Biston; species Biston betularia. The sequence continues at coordinate 7,126,976 of FR989863.1, forward strand.
GAAGTGTTCCGTACCATTATCTATAAAAACGGCAAAAAAATCACGTTTGCTGTATGGGAGCCGCCTTAAATATTAATTTTATTTTGTTTTTTAGTATTTGTTGTTATAGCGGCAACAGAAATATATCGTCTGTGAAAATTTCAACTGTCTATCATGGTTCATGAGATACAGCCTGGTGTCAGACGGACAGCAGAGTCTTAGTAATAGGGTCCCGTTTTACCCTTTCGGTACGGAACCCTAAAAAGGCAGTCAATATCCCACTAATATTATAAATGTGAAAGTTTTGATAGATGGATGGATACTCTTTTACGCAAAAACTAATGAACGGATTTGGATGAAATTTGCTATGGAGGTAGCTGAGACCCTGGATTGACACATAAGCTATACATCCCGAAAACATGTAGCGGATAACACCGCAGGGCGTAGCTAGATTTTTTATAATGTACAAAAAAAAAATACAAAAAAAAAGTACGTAACCGCTAAAATAAACCTCCCCGAAATTGTTCTCCGTTATGACGACCACGTTCCATTGTAATCAGTTGACGTCGCAATTAATCACAGAATGAGTTCCGGTAACTGCGGACTTCCATTAAGCGCGGATACCGCGTGCAGTATACACGATATTCACCCCGTGTGAGCCACACTTCACTCCTCGGGGCCCACAACGTACGCTCAGACACATTATGTCATTGAGATTGTTCTACCGAAAATGATAAACCGACTTCGTAACTCTCTTTCTTCTCGTTAATTCGTCCGAAAACAAATTTTAACAAGTTGAAGGAAAACTAAAACCTGTCGTTTCGCTACGCGGCGCCATATTTCAAACCTCTGACGCAAAAAAAAGCACGTGTTTATAAGTTTTATTTTTATGTCTGTGGCATTGGCCAAAATGTTTTTTTTTCTTCTTTGAAACGTTTCTTGATCGGGAGCGCTTTAAGCTATGATTAAAAAAAAAATCGGTTCATCAGTTTCTAGTTGATATGGATGTAAACATCTTCCAGATCTGATCAAGCGGAAATTTCTGATTCTGATACTGGTGTCGGTGGAATTTTTTTTCTAATTTTTAATTTAATGTTTTTATTCATTGTAACTTAAATTTTCTTACCAAATTACACTAATATTATGGGAACAAAAGTTGATACATTTTTGTTTGGTAGCTTAACGGATTTGGATAAAATTTGTCATGTCCTGCGATATATAATGTGTATTTTCTAAATTACAAAGATTTAGAACACCTATGTAAGTATACAAAATAGTATATTTATAAGTATTCTATCAGTCATTAGTCTGTATCTATTCTTACAAGTTAAACTTATAACAATTTTCTATAGCGGCTGTGGTATCTGGAAGCTCTTAAACGGTTGAACCTATCTCGATTTTTTTCTTCGATCTCCATATTGGGTTTACAGTGATATCTACTCTATTGTTTTACGGTCAAGAATATCAAAAACTGTGTCAATAAACAGATCATTTGTTAAAACATGCTCAGTAGTTTATGAGATACTAGGTTATAAACAAAAATTGATACATACATACTCGCAATAGAGTGAGTGCTAAATTTATAATCCTCTTTTTTGCGTAGTCGGGTAAAAATGGGGCCCGTTTAAGATAGAAAGTTGCTTGTCTGCATACTAAACGATTAATTAACAGGGTCAACAAATTTTCGCGAACGCAAAGACAACAAACAGCGAGCTCGACGACGAAAACCCGAGGAAAACATAGCGGAGTCCGCAATGAAATTGTTTTAATTAATTGTGGCTCGAATTTAATATTTTAATAGACGAATGCATTGGAGCTTCGTACTCGCCGCAGCGGTAAATTAGGTAAATTAGGTTTGGTATCTCTCTCTTATAAAGTACTAGCAGATGCCTCGCGGTTTCACTCGCGTTGTTCCCGTTCCCGTGGGTATACAGGGATAAAAAGTAGCCCGTGTCACTAGGGGATAGTGTACCTTCCCAACGGTTAAAGAATTTTTGACATCGGTCTAGTAGTTTTTGAGTTTATTCGTTACAAACATCCAAAAATACAAATCCTTCCTTTTTATAACACTAGTGTAGATGTAGACTAGCGCGTAGCACATTGTTATTAACGTTTACCTATACATTTTTTTTTTTATACATAATAGGTTCGCGTTTGACTACACCCTACTTTGATTATTTAAGAAGTTACAGTCGACTTTATTAACACTGTAAATATAGCTAAGCAATATAACTTGACAAATATTTCGGGAGCTAAGGAGAGTTGAAATAAACTGAGCTTCTATGGCATACAATTAGTGATATGAAGCATTTCAATAGTTGCATAAGTTGTAGAAAAGGCAGTAAAGCTACTTTATGAGCTGGAGTTACATCGATGTTTCTACTACGTACAAAATAATTTATTCATCCATTACAATGTAGCTGGCTATATTGTATCCCTCCAACAAAGCCTCAAGAAATAGAGCCTACGGTAGCGTACTACAACTAAAATATTCATAAATTGTTGTTGAATTCAACAACAAAGAGCAACAGCTTGCGCTGCTAAGTTTTATTAACCGACTTCAAACAAGGAGGAGGTCCCAAATTCGTCGGAATCTTTTTTTTAATGTGTGTTCACCGATTACTAGAAGACGCCTGAACCAATTTGGAAAATTATTTTTTTGTTTCAAACGGCCCCATTTGAATTTTATGGAAATCGGTCGAGCGGGTTTAAAAAAAACAACAAAAATTAAAAAATTGTATACATCGACGATATTTTCGTTTACTTCGAAACCTCACCGCTTCATTGTAGCAGTGCGTTTAGTTGGCGTAAGGGTCATGGAGTCAGTTTTTTTAAGTTCATAGAAATAAGCTAAAATTAGTTGACTGTATAGTAATGATTTCTTATTCTAATTGTTGTAACTGTTGTTTAGAAACCAAACAAGGTCATATTTGAACGAATGAATGAACGATGCGTTTTATAAACAAGATTCTAAATGATCTGTTTCTAGTACTGTTGGGTAGAGAAGATTACATAAAATAATAGCAAAATTTTTCACACACAAGTTAGCTAAATATAAATCCTCATCACTGTTGTAAATAAAACGACTGTTCAGCGGAAATAAACTAAATATATATGTACCTTGAACACCCCAAACGAACACCTGAATCAATCAATTACATAAGGTTCTTTCTATCCCGGAAATGTAGCTTCATTGTTCTAAAAGAACAGCAGATTTAACTGTAAGGCGCTGCTAACATTATAAACGTTAAACTTTGTGAATGATTTTGTGTTTGTATCATTTCACGTTGTAGCGGCTTCGCCGATTTGAGTATTTAGAATGTAGAAATGTTTAATTTTAGAACAATATACGGGTTCTCTGAGTTAGCGGGTAAAACCGGGAAGTGATGCCAGTGTGTAATGTTTTGGTGGAAGGTGATTGAAAGGTTTTATTGTAATAAGAAATGATGGAAGCCTATTTAATTGATTGATTCAGGCGTTACTTCGCGGAAGTTCAATTTGAATATTCAAGGTTTATTTTTTGTTTATTTCCACTTAACAGTCGTTTCAATTACAGCAGATGATGTCAACAGTTACTTGATGAGGTTTATATTTGACTAATTTGACAACAATTTGACTGTTGTCAATAAAACGACTGTTAAGCGGAAATGAACTAAATATATAGGTACCTTGAATATTCAGAAGATAATTTAATCGGCCCCATCATCACAGATTAAAGAAAGTTTTTTTTTTTATTGATGACAGGCTAGGTGTTTAACCTCAGCTCACCTGATGTTAAGTGAAGGTGTGGTCGAAGATGGTAAAGCACACCTAGCCTGGAATGGAACTGGCTCTCAAGTAAGGCTGCCGGAACACACCGTTAGGTGCTTGGCGGTAGATTTTTAACTTGAGGGTGGTAGCTAGCCAGCCGAGTACTAGAAAGTACCCTACCACCATGCTATGGTTTCCTCACGATGTTTTCCTTCACCGGCAGCTCAAGCTCATTGTTTGGGGGTTGAACCCACGCCCTTCGGCATGCAAACCTACCGCGCTAACCACTAAGCTATCATCGCTACAAAATGCAAGTGCAATTAATCACTTGATTTAAACAGAAAAGGTACCCGATCCGCCTTGAAATGAGTTTCCTCTAAGTAAAACACGCACAGTGGTAACATATAAATCTAACCAGTTTCAAACTCGCTCATAGCAAATCTTACCAAGTTTCTCATTCTTACAAACATTCCGTGACAAAGGAGAATAACTCAAAAATGATCAAAGCAGTCACATCACGACTTCTTCAGACAACGAAATATCTCGAGTAGGTGTTGATTGTTTCGTATTTTTATCATAAGCAGTAGGTACTCTAAATGAAACCATTGTCTGATTCTTAAATAACGACCTGAAGTATATAATCACAATGAAAGATATTTGTTTCGCATTTTTCACTTACATATTTATAGATTTGTAGTTACTTAGAGTTCAACGCGTATTTGACAAAGTTAAACACAGCTAGTTACTGAAAATTTATTTGAACGAATCTGAACACACTGAGCGAATAAAAACATGTTTATATTGACCCAGACTGGCGCTATTGTGTGGTAACGCGAGGAGCTAAGTGTCTTGTATCTCCTTACACACGTTCAACATAATAGCTTCAACTGGCGACCGCTTATACTCAGCGAATACTAACACAGACAAGACAAGCACCTATCCGGACCATTACATAAACTTATCCAAAAAGAAACTGTTAATGAAAATCTACAAGCTTCTCGTTGCTTTCCGAGCAGTAATAACGAAGTTTCAAGCGTCGTGTCGTGTTCTGATAAAAATCTTTTCAAAACTGAGTATAAGGCAACAAAGCTCTTGTGTGCAGGGGGAACAAAAAAGTTAAGAGCTAATTTCGTCGTGCGTTGGTTCCCGCGGGTCGTAGCTACGGACTGTGAGATAACAAAGGGAAATCGGGTAAGATTGTTGGCGCAGGGAGGCGAGGGATAAACTAGAGAAGCAGGTCGTTAATAGAAGAGCGGTCGGTGCCGACACTTGCCTTATATAATACCTTTATATCCGCGGTCTAGCATGCAGTAGTCACCTCGTGCTCCGCGATCAATAAGACTTCCTCATTTAAGTTCATCATTTTAAGTTTTTATTACAAGCAATATTTTTAATTTGAAGGGTTATGTAATATTTTGCTATTACACTCTTGACGAAGTTTTTAAACATGATAGAATTTATAATGAGTAAGTATGTAACCAATTAATATTCTAATTTCATTTGGTATTATTTCATTTGTAATTTAATTTAATCTCATTTATAATGTTCTGTAGTTTTAATCAATTGATTAAAATTGTTTGCCATGCCCTAATGGGGTCATATGTGCTAGGTATAGCATTGTTAAAAATTTATAAGTTGCAGGACCTGTACATATGTTGCAATAAACTATTGAGTATTGAGTATTGGGATTCCCAGTTTCATGGTATTAGCTTGAAAGTAAGTAAATCAATCAGCGTATTCAATTTTATGATACCGATCTACATGAGTTAATTATGTTTTTGTTGGCTTGTTGCAATAGCCGTGGTCACGAGTTGACAGCCAACACGTGACCATGGCAATGCAACATGGCTGAAACGTTGAGGCAAATAGACAAAACTAATTTCATAGTATTTTGTGCGCGATTAAGACCTGGAGATAAACATAATGATGTGTTCAAGTCGCGAAAAATGTCCTCCAATATTTATTTCATGGGAAAATAAAAAACATAATTAGTGTCAACGTAATTTCGTATAAATTTTCAGTATTCAACTAAGTTTCATATGAAGAATTCTCATGGAAATCCTTGAGCATGTACAATTGTACACAATTAATTAAAAATGTATTGTTATCTAGTATCTAGTGTTTCCAATACTTCAATATAAATCTGAAATCTAGTGTAGTGTCGCTTAGTTATGTAGTTCTATAGAAGCCAAGAACGCTTGAGTCGAGCTAACTGATATTTGTGTGCACCTCTAACCTCAAAGCAGAGAGAAGCGACGGCAGTGCGTTGCGCAATCGGTTCTGAACTAAATATTGTATAGCATCCCCTCTTGTTTCCATTCAATGGATACCATTCAAACCTAAAGAATACCTCTCGTTGGAGCATAATATTTAAGGAGACAGGATAAACTTGTCCCCATTTATATCTCCACATGTCACGAATTGGCAATTATTTTCGAATATTACGTCCAATAGATTTACAGATAGATCTATAAAATTGGGTTGTACTAAGCCAAAAAAAACATCGCAACTTTTACGCTAATTTTAAAAAAAAACAAGAAATAAGTACTGAGACCCTTGAACCAAATACGAGTATGTAGTAGCTAACTTGTTTTACGGGATTTCAGAGTTGTGTCAATAGTAAAATTTGGACAAAATCGTAAATTACAGTGGCAACTCTGTACTATTTTTTGCCATACACCTTATTGTGACTGTCAAAATATGTACAGTCGTACCTACATATTAACTACAGTATAAAAGTAATGAAATTACACGCCATCTAATCCTAGCATAAAATGTGTTTATTCACAATGTTTCAAATGCCCTCTGTAAGATTCGAGAGTGTATTGTTTGGATCAAAAGTTTGTTTGTTCCACATCACTAAATTGATTTATTTTAATTATGCAAATCCCACTGTCATAGTCTTTTCTGTCTATTGTTCTTGGAAGTTAATAATAAAATGAACGTTTTTTGTTTTAGATTATTAATAAACAAAAAACACTCAAAAATTTAGGTTTTCTATGAAAAACCTACACATGCACATTACAAAAAAAAAATATTGCACCTATACATACGATTACCAAATTTTTTATTCAGATTCAGATTTGTAATATGTAAAAGTAAAATTGAATTGCATAATTGAAGATACAAAACAGAATGTAATAACATTCTGTTTTGTATCTTATTGAATATATATTATGAAGAAATATATCGGGGGACATTTCACACAACGCCATCTAGTTTCAAACTAGGGAATTTTTTGTACTATGGAAACTAGACACTGATAGAATACATATTTGCTTTTTTTTGTAAATAGATAGGTACGTATATAATATACATTCTAAAATTTACAGAACAATGAAAACGAAACGAAACTCACTAACAGAATTAGGTATATGGCTTATTGTGTGGCAGTAAAAACATAAAATTATTCTGTGAAGCATAAACATCAGTTAGAGAGTCCAAATCTTACTTGGCTGTTTTTAAATTCTTGTTGTTCACGAGTATTTCTAGTTTCACGAAAGAAAACTTAATTAGGATGTATTGTTCCAAAAATTGAAACTGTGCCGTTTGTAGGTGCTCTTAAGTGTATGTTTCTCATCTCTATCTCTTGTCTTTGTTTTATCCAAAATTATTTATTAGTTAATTTGGAATGGGTTCACACCTGGGCCCTGATATTCTAACTCAAATGAAATTCCTTGCCGAAAACGCGTATATTATTTACAACGTTTTATGCCTAAGAAGTTATTTTAATGGTTCAAAAAATGACATTTGACATTAACAAGTGACATTTTTCGACGTGTTTTTAAATTTGAAATTGGCATAGAGAATATCATTTCATCAAATTGACGCCGATTAGCGCCGCGTTACGTGCTATGTGCTTATAGGAAATAAGGCCCCTGGTAGTCGGAAGCTTACCAAAGTGATCTTCGTAGACAATGGGATAGCTAGTAAATTTGATTAGAGTCTGCCATTGATTTCTAATAAAAATGGTGAGAAATTGTTTCGGTAAAGACTCTTGTAACATTTCAGTGTCTTGCAAAGTGACTTTCCGGAAAGCCACTACAGTTTATTACACATACAAAAGTTTGTATGTATGTACGTTCTGTACTTCTTCACGCTTTAACAGTTTAACAGATTTATATAAAACTAGCCGCAGTTTCACCCGCGCAGTTCCCGTTCCCATGGGAATACAGGAATAAAAAGCCAATGTCACCCGGGGATAGTGTAGCTTCCCATGGGTGAAAGAATTTTTGAAATCGGTCCCGTAGTTTCGGAGCCTATTCAATACAAACAAACAATCAAATCTTTCCTCTTTATAATATTATAGATCGATAGATAGATTTACATATATGATAGCTTATAGCTTGGTAACACAGTCTTTTGTCCCAGAAAACGTAGGCGAAACCGCGTTGTGCTGTTAGGCCAAAATAATTACTAACGGGATTATAGTGATTTTATAGTTCCTTATTAGTTACGAGACTCAAGTTCATTGTTTTGCTATATAGTGTTAAATAGACATTTGATGAAAATGTTAGTTACGAAAATCCTGACAATTCCATTTATTGTTACGCCGGACATATGAATTTTATTTGACAAGCTTTCCGAACCTATAAGTCGTCCCGTCGGTTTACGAGGGTCAAATAAGTAATATAAATTTTATTCCCTCCACGAATGTAGCGACTTGCAAAACTTTGCAAATAAAATATAATCGAAGTTCCGAACAAAATGCATTATTTTCATATATCCAGAATACAGCGTTCTAAACTGTAATAAAGTTATAGTCATTTCACACGAAAGATGAGACTTCTTCCGTAAGAGATTTCACAGATTTTTAGACAAAAAAGGATTTTTCTCCCTTGCTCAATGACGGTTTCATGAATGACCATTATTTCAAGATTTTTTATATACAGATAGACTTTCATCTATCTATTGGTAATCCAATTATGTTTTAATTGGATTACCAATAGATCATTGGTAATTGATGTAAAAAAACTTTGTACAGTCGGTTTTTTTTATTAAAAAGAAAACACACTCAACTCTGAATACTTTCACATCTCACGACATTTCAATAACGTTTCTATAAACGGGTACACATTTAGTAAGGTTTCATTAGTTTGTTACGGGACCCTAAAAATGTATACCTATATATCTATCGGTAAGTTTTAATTTCTGATAAATGGATTCAGAAGGCCGTTTACGTAATGATCATATAACATAATAAACTAGTTAACCTATTACAAGAAGGGTCCTAAAACAAATTTATACATATTGCTCATGTCTATACATATATTAGCACATAATTAATAAACGATGTCTAATTGTTCCTAGGATCTACTCATGTTCAATGTTAATATTAATATGCCATTGTAATGTAATGGATAATTGCGTCGATAAGCCATGAATAACAACAACGTCATCAGCAAGCTTCTTCAAACTGCTTCTTTACCTACTTCGCGAGAAAAGCTAACAGAACGGATAGGACGGAATCCATTAGACTTAATATAACACAAAAATATACCTTTAAGTTTTAAAAAGTTACTCGGAAACAAGAGTAGGATAGACCGAAGATCAAATTTTAATTTTTCGAACAACTCATCTGTATTTCAAAGCTATACTCGGTATGAAGTATTCATGAACTATGCTTCAAAGAATAATTTCTTAGCGCAAAACTTTATGGAGAACAGTCCAAACTTCCCGGTATGAAAGATACGGCAATAAAATTAATTAAATAATCGAAATAAATCTCCTTTACCGGCGTAAAACGTAATTTTGGCGCTCTACTTGTGATAGAAATTTATATTGTGCTAAGAGCACACTTTGAAATGAGCGGTATCGGTGATTTGTTTTTCATGGAATCCATAAAGTACGATGAAATATGGGAGTTATAAGAAGTGTCATATATTCTAGCAGTAGGTAGTCTATAAACATTGCTGTGTTCCTATTTGAAGCACAATGTATCTAGCGAAATAACAAGGCTATGGAAACTAATCGTATAATGTTTCAAAGTAATGCCCGCCAAAATTTTACTCAATTTTTTTTACCTTTACATTGGCATGAACATTGCAGGCGTTGCCCTTGATCATGAAAGCGTGTCGTTCGTCTCGGAACTTTTATTTGAAATAAGCACTTAAACAAACATACAGAGACAAACAGTTACAAAATAGGGGCTCACCTCAGCATAATACCGAATACTGAAGTTCTATACAGTGTTGGTTCATAGCTTATTGTGATCATCCTGGATATACATCAGTGCACATTGAGTAGCTACAGTGTTCAGAGAGAACAAGAGCTGGCAAGGCATCAATCTGCCATCTCCGACCAAACATTGGACACGAAGCGGCCCCATAATCCCACAAAAGCAAAATCCATTGTTCGAATCGATCTTACACATATCTACGGGCGGTATATTACATGCCACAAATATTTTTGGTGTTCATAATATAACTAACCTTGTAGATGATTAATCAACGGAAATATAATATACATTGCGCCAGTTTTACATGGGCCATACGAATGTTGCGGAAAAAATACCTAAGCGAAAATCAAAACAAAAGTGGAACATTTTCCTTACCACTAAAAAAAACTTTAATGCTTACATACGTACATTTTTTTTCATATAGGTACGTACGAAATATCAATCAGGGCGAGTAGCGAGTGAAAAGTATTTTTTCTAGACAAATATTTCCACTATGCGAAATAGTGACCAAACGTTTATAAATACATATATCGATAAAGTATAGCAAGATATTTTTAGCAAACTACATATAGTAGATACCTTACAAAAATAGTATCTCAATAACATTTACCCACCTAATGTAAATTACAAAATCCCTCATTTACGACTCAATCTAACATAGTGCGAAATAAAACATTATTTATGTAAGGAATAACTTCATCAGCAACCTCTCCGGACTAATAACTGTCCCCTATGGTATAATAACGTCGAGGGTAAAATAATATAATCATGTAACTACACATATACTTTAATTACGGTTCATGTAGTTGTCCACGCTTTAACTTTGTTGACTGTGTACACAATCCAGGAGAATATATGTAGTACCTACAGAGATAAATTATTCGAAGATGTGCCTAATGCAAATTACAGTAACACATGAGTGTGCTATTTCACAGAGCTGATTACGCTATATCCGCACACGAGATAGCGCTTGATGTGTGATTAATGATCTCCCGATGAAGTTTTTGAAGAGGCGGAAAGACGGAGTTGGTAAAGGATATCGTAGGCCCACATACCACATACAAATCACCTTAGATGCGGGAGTACGAACCCTTTCGCTTATTCATGTTATTATAAGACGAGTTCTGAATATGATATACGAACAATAACCTAAGAATGTGTTGGCGCTCTCGCTCAATATTGTTTGCCTGCGTTCACAATAAATATACTTTATTTTTTGACGAGGGGGATATCTTCAAAAGGCGGCGCTGTCGAGATATTATGTGAAATTGGAAAAATCCCCTCGGAAGGCTTTCTTGGTGCTTTACAGTAGGCCCCAGGCTCTCTCTTCAGTGAGACACAACTGCAGCACCCTGCTGTCGCTCCTCCCAAGACAGCGGCTTGCTGCCCTGAACACCAAACCTACCTACGACAACGTTATAGTTTTCTTTGGACTCTTTGCGGAATCCTAACTCTAAGATCCAAAGCAGCTATTTATGGGCTAGTTCCCTACTAGCGCGCTTTTGTTACAAGTACTGACGCCGTATTCTATTGCCTCGGCATCAAGGTGAACATATAAATAAATCTAGATTACTTTCTTCTATGGTTTTACAATCAAAATTATCTTTTGAAGTTTGTCAATGTTCACAAACACAGATATCATACTAGCTGCGCCCCGTGGTATTACCCGCTATATGTTTTCGGGATAAAAAGTATCCTATGTGTTAATCCAGGGTCTCGGCTACCTCCATATCGAATTTCATTCAAATCCGTTCTGTAGTTTTTGCGTGAAAGAGTAACAAACACCTATCCATACAAAACTGTCACATTTATAATATAAGACAAGTATCAATGTATAACTTAATATTTTAAATACTACTACTGTACATGTAGGGACAAACGGGATAATCTAATATTGTAAACTGTTACTTTACCAAATTGGTATTAGAGATTACTAAAATTAGAACCATTTTAGGAGTCTATTTACGGGCGAGTAACACCACGTATTTAGAGCTAAATACGACTCGACAGTACAAACAAGTCCACACTCTGTGCGGTTCTCTCTTTAGTCGAGGTGATTGCTACTAACGCCGGACATAAAATAGCCCGTTCACAACTGGGAATCTACTTCAGGAAACCACAGCTATAAAATTTAGTGCAGCACTTATGGTACGACAATAAATATATCACTGATTTCACCCAAAGAAGAAGACAAACAAGAAAACAATTGAAGCACACCTACAAGGCATCTAGTATTTATTTTATAATACGTGAAGACTCAAATAGTGTATCGTATCAAACCCACTAATATTATAAATGTGATTGTTTGGATGGATGGATGGATGTTTGTTACTCTTTCACGCAAAAACTACTGAACGGATTTGGATGAAATTTGGTATGGAGGTAGCTGAGACCCTGGATTAACACAAAGGCTACTTTTTATCTCGAAATCATGTAGTGGATAACACCGCGGGGCGCAGCTAGTAAGATATAAATTATATAAGATAGAAAACAAATACCCCGCCAATACGACCCCATTCGCAATTATTCAATCCACTGTATTGCATTTACTGTGACGTCATACATGTATACGAATAGTGGATCTGCCATATTGGATTTACCGTGACGTCATGACTCGTGTATTGCAAAGACGCGTTTTTGTTACATGATCAGAACATTATGAAGATGCGAATTTGATTTATATAATTATTATAAGAATAACTGTTTCATTTCGCAACTTATTATTTACAGTTGTTGGTCAAGCGAGAACTTAACAGCGATACATAAATCCAATTTTAACCCAATTTGGAAAAATAATGATCTAGAAGTAATCATAAACGAAAAAAAATGTGACAAATAGACGTTAATTTCTACACTATATTCTAGTGTGCTGTACTAGGTAATATTTCTTAGCTGTAGAGCTCAAAATCGCTATATAAAATAGGAGTTTCCATGAAGCAGCTTGCTCACTATCCACATTCAAATCAACGCAACAGGCAGACTGCTTTTCGCTATCATGCATAACTCCATCTCATCCACTGGAGCTACTATGCCAGCGACCCAGAGCCTCGCTCCGATACTTCAAGGGTTGGCTCAGGTAGACGCTGGTCATCGTCATTGTTGCGGGGTGAGCTCGGGCTCCCCGAGGCGGGTCCGCGAGGACAAGCGCTGTCGAAGCCGCGGTAGAGTGCGAAAGCGTGCCCGCAGCCTCGACACAAAGCGCCGAGGTGGAACACTCCAGGGTTTTTAGTGGGTAGGCCGTCATTAGGACGGAGAGTCCCACATAACCACCGTGCCCGCCCCAGGGCCGGTGGTATACACAAAGTATTTTCCCTGGACAAAAAAAAAAAAAGGTAGACGCCGGTAGAGGGAAATGCACAATACACCCCAAGCGGGATGAGACAGTGCAGGACTTATCACTCTCATTCCAAATAAGAATAAGAAGTCTTTTAGAACAAAAATGCAAATAAAAATAAATAGGTAGCTTGCTTACTAAACCATCTTGCTTATACGACCGCATTTAATTGCAGAAATTATCGGAAATTCGAAGCAAATCCTTTACACAGTAAATAATGACTAAGAGAGGAGAAGTGTCTAAGAGTAATTAATACGCAACATTGTGCGGTTCATTACTAAACATCAGAGTGTAATAGAGCCAAAGCACTTCATTTAACTTTGAAACGTGTTTAACGATTCCTCGACGAGTTTAATTATTTTACTAGTACGTACGAAGAGGAAAATAATTTTCGGTTCATCGGCGTTTTCTTATTGTTGAGCAAAGTAGGTCTACAATACTTTCTACATTTGACACACTCCATTGCTCGCTGGGATCAGTTACGACAAAAGGCGCTTATGCGTTCCGCCAACGCTTTCGGGGGTTTTCTGGGAATCTATACTTGTCTTCGGTCTCGAATGCATTTCACAGATGCGACACGCTTATACACTTCATCACTTCATCATGACATTTTTGTTGCTCTCACCTGCTATGCTAATTTTGGAGAACAGATCTCATATATCGATTTGTTTCTTTATCTCTCAATATCCTGTTTCATTAGTGTAAGATATTTATTTATTGAAAAATCAATCTATACTATATGAACCTAAACACTTATCAAAGGCGGCATTTATATTGTTTCTAAATTACAATATTACATACACATACACCTAACACGTAGTATATTCATCTACACCTACTTATTATTTAAAAACATAGAAAAAATTTCTTAACGTTGTAGGGACGGGTATCCACACAATGCAGGTGTAACTTTTTTTTTTTTTTATGTAAAAAGTAATGAGACGAACGGGACGCTCCCCTGATGGTAAGAGATAACGCCTGTACATGTCCATTGCAGCGATACACAGAACTTTGAGTAACAAAACAAAGTCCGGGGCATCGCTGCTTTGGCACTCATTACTTTGAGACTAGATGGTTAGTCCCAACAGCCCAGTAATTTCGCTAGCTGCAGTACCCTTCAAACCGGAACACAGTAATGCTTGCACACTACTGCTTGGCGGCAGGATATCTAATCTATCTAATATCTATCTAATATCTAATAACTACAAAAAATACAACATAACCAAAATAAAAACAGTAAAATGAAACAAGGAAATAGAAAAAAATATATAAAAAAGTAACTAATATAAAAACTTTTTTGTCTGACTTATGCGGGATTACTCACTTTTATCGGAAACTCAAGGCTATAGTTTCGGCCATCAATTTCCATATATTTTTTTTTAATTCAAATTTATTTACGGGACTTTTGTGGTAGCTACATGGCAGTCCCATCATATTTTCTACCATATTTTACTTACAACTGAAGTAAAAAAATATTTGTGCACACCACACAGACATACTCGTACACATACATTATCTAGGTGGGTCACTTGAGGCAACTTACACAACGGAACAGAACTGGCTGCGTCAGAACAGGGTTCTATAATATGATCTAAAAACCCACAGAATGTGTAAAAGACGGCAATACTACTGATAGCATTTCGACTGTGAACAGCATTCACAAAGTTATTGGCTAAAGTGACCAGAAAGCTGGCACCTACATGTCACTAAGAACTGCTGTAGTAAATGGCCACCTTTTAGTAAACAATTTTAAAAATATGAGTACGGAAACCGTAAGAGGGAAGGTACGGAAGCTATTACTGTCGTTTTATTTATTTAATAGTGTATTGACTGCGTTGTCGGCGCCGCACGAACTTCGAATGGGGTTTCAGTTATTTAATTCGAAAGTAGGAAAGAAAAATCGACGGCTAAATAGCAGTTCGTTCAAAGTTAGATACGGTGTGAGCTCACGGCTCATTTAACTTCAACTATTCACATTTGCTTACGTCTCGGTTCTTCAGGAGCCCAAGGAACGCAATGACACTTGTTCGTTTTATCGTCGACCTTTCAGCCACGCTTAACCCAGTTCCGATAGTTTTCCTAGAATAAACTAGTGCTGGAGATGAATGTAAATCAACTCATAAAGACATAGTACATAATTTTACATCAATAAGTTGCTGCCTATTACAGGTATCCGTTGAAAACACTTTTGATGCAACTTGTATTATTTATATCTGTCCAAGCATTTCGCAGATGAGCTTAAACTTACTAAAACAAAACGCGATCTACATGGCAAAGTCGTTTGTGAAACTACATGTAAAAAGTTAGATTTCGGGATATGAATTTGTAAAGGATACCTATACATATTTTTATCACCTTCTTTGATTAATAATAATATGTAAAAGAAGTCGCGTCTTTATCATCCATAAATGGTGTTTCTTTGGTATGACATTAAATAATATAGGATTATTATTCAAAAATGCGCTGAGCTGCCCTTTTAGCAAATTTTGTAGAATATCTGATTCAAGAGTGTGGGTTCGATTCCCACCAACACAAACATTTATTTGACTATAAATGTTTGTTCTGTGTCTAGGTGTTCTGAATGTATTGTAAGTATGTATCTACAAAACAAAGCATATGAGTAGGTATTCTATTAGCTAAATTTGGTTCCCGTAGTAGGAGCAAGCTTCGCTTAGTTTGAGACATTTAGCGATGTGTCGTACGAAGTTTATTTATTAGGATTGTTCACAAAGCAAAAAATAAAGTATCAACAATTGGAAATACATCTGAAGCAATTTTAAATCGAATTGTAGATCTATATGGCGCTACGAAGATCCCATAATAAAAACACTATGTAATATCTTTAAAAACAGAATAAAATTTTACTGAATGTTCCCGGACCTTTTTAGATTTAGTCCTGAATACAAATAAGGCAATAAATGTTGATCAGGACAACAGAAACAATTGACCGAAATCTATTATCAGTTACGTTGATAGTATAAATAGGTTACAAAGTACCGTCCCTCGGTATTACAATGCTTTTACCCAAATGGCGACACTTCGAGGGATTTATTTAAATTTAATACCGTGTACACAACAAAAGGTATTTTCCAATGTTTTCGTTTTATACCTAGGGTCTTTTAGATCCGTCAAAATCCTATTGAGAGTGGAACAATGAATGTTGCCTCCATCTTTGTTGTTATTTCTTTCCGACGGGCACGGAGGCCAGGGCAGTTGAATAAAAGATTCGTGTATTATCTGGCAAGCCAAACACAATGAAACTGCGACAACGCATTCGTGTAATTTAGCCGCATTCCATTTTGCTGTACACTATTTAATTCTGAGAACTAAAAACATTTTCAAATATTGTTATAACTTTTTATAAATAAAGAAAGAAGGAAATATTTTCTTTTTAAGTTTTAATACGACGACGAAAACTACAGACAACACGCATGTGAAAAGATTTAAACTAACATAATAAATGTATACTAGCTTACACCCGCGACTTCGTCCGCGTTGAGTTAAAAATTGTCCCTAATCACCTAGCGGTATGAAATATACTTTACGACTTATTCTCGTACCTACCAAAAGTACCTACATAAAAAAATTTCGTAAAAATCGGCCGAGCCTTTTCAGAGGAGTGCGACCACAATAACCGTGACACGAGATTTTTATATATGTATGTATATACACAACAAATTTTAAATAATAGTATAATTATCGTTGTTAGTGACCAGTGCATCAAAAAAAGGCCAGTGCTCGGCAATTGTGCTGGGGATTTCTCCGCAGCACCGATTTTCAGCACTAACTTACGAAGACGCACAGGGTTATAAAAAAGGGCTATGTACAATAATTGTACAAACAAAAAATATATAAATAATGATGTACATTTCAAATGACTTTGATGAAATGTAGAGTATATCTTTAATGTGTATTTAAATTAAAATAACACAGCGAAATGCTTTTCTATTTAAACCATTTATTTTTCAAAACAAAAGACAAACAGAAGACAGAAGACAGAAGACTATCGGCCAAGCGATACGACACAAAATAACAGGCCACTTACAAAAAGTATAAAAACTCCTTGGTGTACATACACCGGCGGACTACATTTTAAAATTGCTTCTACTTTTTGCTGCGATTTATGAAGTCCATTTTTGTCTATCACAAAACCAAGGTATTCTATAGAACTCTGGAATAATTCACATTTTTCCCGCTTGAGTCGCATACCAGCTTCTTGTAATCTGCTTAGAACAAGCTCTAACCGCTGTAAATGTGTAGCCTTGTCAGGAGCGGTTATACATATATCATCTAAGAAAATACACACGCCATCTATATCCCCCAGCAACTGTTCCATAGCCCGTTGAAAAATAAAAGGTGCATTTGACAATCCAAACACAAGTCTGGTGTAACGGTAAAGGCCTTTATGCGTGTTAATGCATGTTAATTTCCTTGATTCATCTAGCTCAAGTTGATTATAGGCTCTAGATAAATCAAGCTTTGAAAACGACACGCCTCCATGGAGCTTAGCGAATAAATCTTCTATCCGTGGAAGTGTGTAATTGTCTATATATAATCCTTTATTTAAAGTTACCGAAAAATCTCCGCATATTCGAACAGTCCCATCGGGTTTAAGCACGGGCACGATTGGTGTGGCAACATCAGAATAATCAACTTTTTCCAAAATTCCCAACTCCACCATTCTGTCTATCTCCTTCTCAACTAAAGGCTTCACTTCCAAAGCGACAGGCCGCGGCTTACAGAATTTTAGCTGAGTATCTGGTTTCATTTTAAGATTAATTTTGTATTTATTGAATTTGCCCAACTCATCATTGAATAAGGTTGCATATTTATTTAGCAAATCACCACATTTGTTCCCTTGCACCTTTAATGTATTACAATCTAAAGTACTGGTGCCTATATATAAATTAAATATTTTCATAAAATCACGTCCTAGCAGAGGCGATCGTTTTACACTCGTCGATATAACGAAAAATTTTAACGGCATAGTGCGTCCCTTGTAAGTTACTGATAAACACAAACAACCTTCAGGCGCGACTTTAACTCCCGTATAAAAATTGAACACTTCCTTGCACGTCTGTAAACGGTACTGACTATCTTTGAATAATTGCTGATAAACTGCTGTAGGCAAAATCGAGACAGCACTACCACAATCAATCTCGCATAGAACTACCTTACCATCTAACGAGACACTCTGCAATATCGGCTCGTCTTTATTGGACTCTTCAATATTGAATAAAGTATACATACCTTCTACTTTACCCTCATCCACACCCACAAAATTACTACATTGAACTTTAGCCTTGCACATCCTTTTCAAATGCCCTTTTTGCTTGCACTTTTGACACGAATAGTTAGAAAACCGGCATGTGCCTTTGCTATGATTTTTGTATCCGCATATTTCACATTTTTGAAGTCTTTGCGCTGGAATTGTAGCAGCATTGTCTCCGTATGTAGCTTGTGACCGAATGTGGAAAACTGGCTGCGATGTAATTGCCGCCTGCGCGATAATCGCGCCTCCTTCAACTCGAGCTGTATGTAATGCCACCCGCGCACAACGTACACTTTGTGCCAATTCTAATGCTCTTCCAAATGTAAGTGCTTCTATGTTCTCCGTAAACAATTTTTCTTTTTCTTTGGTGTTTTCGAGTCCCAGTACAAAACGATCTCTCATAGCTGTTTGTAACTCAGATTTGAAACCACAAAATTGAGCCAAACTGCGAACTCGCGCTGCCCACTCTGCTAAATCTTCATCTGGTCGCTGTTCTGCCTTATAAAATTTGAACCTTTCAGCAAACGTACTTTTCTTTGACACAAAATGTTCATCCAATCTTTCAACTAAATATAAAAATTCGACGCCATCTATGTCTTTAGGAAAAACCAAATCTCTTGCGACGCGATATGTCTCCTCTACAAAGGCAGTGAGAAGTAAAGCACGCCGTTTTGAGCCACTTTTATCACTTTCATTAGTAACGTCGTTAGCAGTACAAAATTGTACAAATCTGCTGAAAAATATTTTCCAGTCTTGAATTTTGTGGTCGAACGTGAGATTGCCCCCGAACATCGCCGAACTAGCCATGTTTCACGGCAACACTATTTCACGCGTAGATTACACTTCCTCGTCGCCAATTAATGTGTATTTAAATTAAAATAACACAGCGAAATGCTTTTCTATTTAAACCATTTATTTTTCAAAACAAAAGACAAACAGAAGACAGAAGACAGAAGACTATCGGCCAAGCGATACGACACAAAATAACAGGCCACTTACAAAAAGTATAAAAACTCCTTGGTGTACATACACCACAATCTTGTTATGTAATGCAGATAGATGTTGAAAAAATAAAAAAGTTACCGTGTTTGTATAAATTATCACAATGTAGGAACATAAGTACTACATAATTAAGTTTTATAATGAACGTCTACCTTTTTGGTGATAACTGCTGATGAGTAAAACTTGAGTACAACCCGAAGGTTTTTAAGTAAAACGTGAATAGATTACCTAGGCAAGCGTGCTCCATCTTCGGCAACATCTACACTTTGCATCGGGTGAGAAAATCGTCAGAAAAATATAAACAGAGTGAGTGATGAGTGGCGTGCGTTGGAGCAGCTATGTGTCTAGTAATGAATTGGATATGGTACGCTGATTATAATGACGATGAGAAATTCTGTGTTGACTTTCAAAGTTTCTATGTTTGTTCTTTCTTAACACTAAGGCGTAGTAATAGTGCGGAAACCATAACTTGGTTGTGGAGTATTTTCTGGTACTCGGTTGGCCAGCTATCAACTTGAAAATCTGCCGCCATGCACCTAAAGATGTTTTCCGGTAGCCTTACTTTCCAGTCAGTTCCATTCCAGGCTCGGTGTGCTTTACCATCTTCGCCCACACTGTCACTCATCAGGTGAGCTGTGGTCAAAACACCTAGCTCGTCAAACAAAACCACTGCTAGTGAAACTGTAATTGACAATGTTTGCTGACGCATTTGGACTTTATCGAGCTCCAATAAACGACAACATTGGTGAAAATGGTATGCACCAATAGCGACATGAGAGAGAGAGATTTAATTTCCCTGAACATTGCGAACTGAGCCAAAACTATTTCCACGTGAAAAAGTTTTCGCTATTTTCAAGTTGAGCTCCATCAATACATGCAATATGAAAGAGACATATTGTCCATTGTAGTCTTTTAAGCATTGGGAGGGTACAGCAAATAAAAGAACGGACACATCCGCCATTCGTATACACAAAATGAGATCCCTTCCCGATTCCGGAATCGGCGTGTAGGCAAAATGTGATCGTTTCTGAAACGAGTAAGGTCACGCGTCAGTGGCCTGACATTATTTGTCAGAGTGGATCGGAAAGCAATTTCGCCTAACTCGAGACTATTTGTTACACATAAAGCGTGATCTATGGGAAAGCCTCACCGATACAACCCACAGCTTGCAACCGATCCTACGTGAACTGATTTTTAACTACACGCATTATAATAGGCTTTTTAGCCTCGAGACTCTCCATTGAGTGCCATATTGTATTCATGATCATCTATTATATGATCTATACATGTCACCGGTACACGGATTTTTTTTTATGAATTAAATTAGAATTTAATTTTGTTATTATTTATTTAATTCTTTATTGCACTTACACACAATAAAAATACAGAATACTTACCCCGAGTATTATAAATTCTCTATGACACAGTTAATAGATGTAACGACATACGTTGTTCGCTTCAGAGAATCAACATAGTAAAGCAACAAGGTTGAGGGTAGAGTGTCGAATATACTTTGAAGACGACTATACCTATTGCGTTTCGTGGAACGGTAGCACTAAGCCGAATGTAGGTCTAGTACTCGTCTTTATAAACTAAATTTAACATGGGGCCGACCATCAAATCGCAAATTATAATGAAATGAGCTGACTATTTAGTGATTTCGATGTTACCATAGTGTTCATAATTGTGCATATAATATTTTAATTAAACAATCAAAAGACAATTACCAGAAAATGAATTCAAATGTATATTGTGAATTTCGATGGCTATTAGTAAGATGGAGTAAAAACATCGGCTATTTTATTTATTTGGTCGGTGCTTTTTCTACACAACAGCTGTTATATATTTGTAAGACAAGTTTACCACGGTTTCACATAAGTGTCATTTATTTTCTGACTTGTTGATGACAAAATATTGAATTTCTCTACTTGTATAAAAATATAATTAGGATATGTCATGCTCAAACTTGCCGTAAAAATCTAAATTACAGTGAAATTCATATCAAAGTGCGTTGCGTAGTTAAGAAGAAATAAAACAAGCATCTAACGGTGTGTTCCGGCAGCCTCACTTGAGAGCCAGTTTCATTCCAGGCTAGGTGTATTTACTATCTTCGACCACACCTTCACTTAACACCAGGTGAGCTGTGGTCAAAAAACCTAGCCTATCAACCACAAAAGAAAAAAAAACGGAGAAACAGACAGTCGTGGACAGCGTTTCTTTTCATATAGAGACTAAAAAACAAGAGAAAATATAACAACAACTATAAAGCCATCTCAGAGGCCTCCGGGCGACACATTAGCCTTGACACTAAGGCTGGCCACTCAGCCTATACAAACTTAGTTGTTACAAAGTTAGAGGTAATAGTTGAACATTGGCAAAGTGATGTCACATCGGCGTAGTCAGTAAACAATCCACGTCTGTCCCTTCCTTGTCGAATAGAACGTTTCTACAGCACAGAGCTTTTCAGTCTCCGAAGCAAAATTGGATTGCCTGGTATCGGATCGGCCGCAGTGAATATCGGAAGCTGCACTGAAAACTCACTCAACACGACTAATGGCTTTACACTATGATATTATGACAATATATTGTATACCCACTAAATCGGATATCGACGTCGCGACTTCGCCACTTTCTAAAACAACTTGCGTACAGTGAAAAGTAGCAAACATCCGCTCCTTATTTATATTATAACAAACATGACAGAAAAACTTCGAGCGAGGTCGAAAAATTCAAATTATCTTCGGGGTGATTTGACTCTGCAGATTGCAATAAGAGAAAAATAAAGTCTGTCGGAAGTCAAACACTTTCTGCGTATTTCATTAAAATAAGATTATAAATGACAGCTTATGTGTAAGCACGGTTAGTCATACTTGTTTTTTTGGGTATTTCATACTGAGAACTTATAATTTTAGATTGTATCATTTTTACAATAATCCAGGTTTAACTAAATTAATAGATATATTAAAATCATTTTTTATTGGATCTAAGTCACCAAGTAATAGTTTTTAAGCTAGCGTTGATGCTTGCTATAACCCTAAAATGAAGGTAAATTACTAATCTAAATAAGAATGGTGTCCGACATTATGTTAGACATCCTTGCGTGTTCCATATTATTTCCATGTTTTATCGGCTGCGAAAATACAGCCTCTATTCTGTTCTATCACTCACAGCTGCGAATTTTCCACGATGCTCTCAGTGTAGTCCATTTTATCCCATCTGTGAGTACTATTTTATATAGAACTTGATAAGAAATATATGCCAAGTGTTTGTTTTCAGGTTTCGATTCTTTCTAGTTTTATATTAGATTTTAAGGTCAAGTAGCTTCACCCCGTAAGTCCACCTGCGTTTTTCTTTGGTATCAATATTTTTTTTTAAATGTAAAAAGTAATAAGACGATCGAGACTCTCTCCTGATGGTAAGAGATAACGCCTGTCCATGACCGTCGCAGCGATACACAGAACTTTAAGTTACAACACAAAATCCAGGGCATCTCTGCTTTGGCGCTTATTACTTTGAGACTTTTGATAGAGTTAGTTTCAACAGCCCAGTAATTTCGCTAGCTGTAGTACCCTTCAAACCGGAACACAGTAATGCTTACACACTACTGCTTAGCGGCAGAATAACTGGTACTGCAGTAATACCTACCTAGATGACCTCCTGCTAAGGAGATTGACCACCAAATAAACCGTGTTAAGTTCATCTTAATCCTTGAAACCGTTACAGTGTGAAAACTTAGAAACATACAGACAATTTCGCATTTATAATATCAGTATGGTTTTTTTTCTTATGCCGCTTATCGTGCTTGCTTGTCATTACGTCAGCTATCCTCTTGCTTTTCTCTAGGGGGTTGTGATTGAGAAGTTTAGGGCGAATATGTGCATTTTGTAAAATATGTATAGAGTTCGAAAGTAATGTTACTAATTTGGCGCACTTCCTACAACGTGCCTTTCTTATATTGGACACTTCTGAAAACGAAAATATTGTGAACACAGCATGCCGTAGGATTCGCCCGAAACCCAGAACCTCTAAATGGCGGACCAGACGGACTAACTTGCTATAACTTCTGATATGGAATCTTTTTTACTGAATTGTTTTATAACTCCACACTCCAAGAAGAAGTCCTTAGGCGAGCGTGATTGCTCTGGGTATTAGTAAGAATTAAACATTATGTAGAAATTTAAATCACGATAATAGGAATTAATGTAGACTTTGAAACATCCTGATCACGCTACGTCATCGTTCAGCAAGACCACGTATAGCCATAGTGGCAATAACGCCAACTTATCTTGTACCTACAAACTCAAAGTTTCACTTACCTTACCTTATAATAAATCTTAAATTTAATTGATTTATTTACTAATTCAAGTATACAATGTCATTGAACCGTAAGATTGCCAACTATAAACTACTGAACTGACCTTCCATACAAATATTTGCTTTGCGAACACAAACTGAAACACTGTGACCCCAAATAGATTCAGGTAGTTGGAGACATCTTAAGGTCTGTCGTTCATCAAAATTATGAACATTGTTGTAATAATAACCATCGACCGAGACGTAACGGTTGCTTAAAGCGTCTAATTTACATATCTCTGTAAACCTAAGATGGTAATTTCGACCGATTTTAGTACCTATAAAACTTGATTTAAGCCTTAAGTTTGGAACACCGATTATGAGAGCTTTGTGTCTAGTTACATAATAAAATGTCGAGTAGGTAATGTAATACGTAGTAAGTGTTGAAACCATAACCTCAGTAGCTGTTGTAAGCCAAAAAAATACAGTTAGAAATCGTATTCATTTGATAAGATCAAAAGGTACTAACCGAGAAATCTTGCTCATAAATTTTCTTCGTAACATCTAGTAGTGACATTTAATTCAGTATCTAGTTAATTTGTATGATTTCGTATACTGTAATGCTATGTTAGCAGTATCGTTCTGTTATAGTTCTTTAAAAAAGTGTTTAGTAATACATTCGACTTACAAAAGTATCCTACATCATTAAAATACCATAAGCACTTATTTAACTTGAGTGTTCAAGTGTTTAGTTTATTTCCAGTAAACAGTCATTACTTATCTAACTTATCAGAATATTTATTCATATTTATTTACGATTTTTTAATATATCAGCGAGACTTGCATATCAATTTGAGGGATTTACGCACTATGTCTAAAATATTGCTAAACGATATTATCTCGTATTAGCTAAATGACGAATATTCATATGCTATAAACTCTATATTAGTAAATAGCAAAAATATGTTCAAGATCGCCCAAAAAAAATAAATGTTTGCAGATAATTGATACACATAGGTAACTTGTATTATAAATTGCGATACATTTAAAGGGTACATGTCATGCAAACCTTTTACATGTACCTAAGGCTAGATGAAGAAATAGTACCTCACGCAATACATTGTACAACAGTTCCTAAGAAACATTTTTGTTCATTGTTCTCGTGACGAAAACAAAAAAATTTGCTATTGTTAAAATTTTAGAAACGCATATGTAAAGTAAAATCTAATCGGATCTAGTGTAAATATTCTAAGACCGTGTACGATTTGTGTTTATCTACCAATTTGTTTTTTTAATCTATTGTTACTAATCAATTTTAATAATGTATTCTAATATACATTGTAGCGATTTGTAGCGATGATAGCTCAGTGGTTAGCGCGGTAGGTTCGGATGCCGAAGAGCGTGGGTTCAAACCCCAACAATGAGCTTGAGCTGCCGGTGAAGGAAAACATCGTGAGGAAACCATAGCATGGTGGTAGGGTACTTTCTAGTACTCGGCTGGCTAGCTACCACCCTCAAGTTGAAAATCTGCCGCCAAGCATCTAACAGTGTGTTCTGGCAGCCTCACTTGAGAGCCAGTTCCATTCCAGGCTAGGTGTGCTTTACCATCTTCGACCACAACTTCACTTAACATCAGGTGAGCTGTAGTCAAACAACTGGCCTGTCAACCATAAAAAAAAAAAAAAAAAACATATTGGAACAAGAAGCAAGTTTGTTATGGTAAAATGTTCATTTCGGTTTGTATGGAAGGCTTAATATTATTATGAATATTCCTATTATTTATCGAGGTTTAGGCTCAAACCATTTGGCGTGCGTGTTCATTATGCGAGTAGCATAGCGGTGGATTTACCAGTGGCAACGTGAGCTTCAAAACATTGTTATTATAGGTTTGCAGGATAACGAGGTATTAACTAGGAAAACAGATTTAACTAGACATAACACAAAACATTGATCATACACATAGTAATTATAAAATTAACATTTATACAAAACTATAAGATTGTTCACATGACATTGGAAGTGTTAAACTGTTTCTTTTGTCTTGTAGAATGTCATTTATATTTGTTGGGTTATTAAATACATGGTCGATTTTCTAAGAATAAAAACACTAGAAAAAAATAAAAATACAGAACGAAAATTGAACAGGGTTGTCCGCGGGTAATGACTGATATATTAATTTATATTTTATTGAAATAGGTTTATGCTTTTTTTTTGTCATTGCTTACATCTGCCATCTGACCCCAAACTAAGCAAAACTTGTACTATGGAAGTCAGATAACTGATAGAATACTTAAAAACTTTTTTTTTGTAAATACATACTTATACTAAATACAGGACACCCAGACACAGAATAAAAATTTGTTTATACCACAAAATGTTTATCCTAGGTGGGAATCGAACCCACGCCCTTCAGATCTAGGAGCAGATATACTACCAATAAAGCAATAGGGCAGTCCTATATAAAATGTTTTGTTTCTCTTCCTATTGTCATATAGTTGTAAGCCGTTAAATATATATATAATGTACTAACAAGTTTCAGAATTCCTTTTTCGGGAGTAAACTTCCCTAATACTCTTCTTTATTCCATTCTTTATACTTACCTAGTCACTTATTACTTTGTAATGTCATTTTGTGATATGTAATTTTGTATATTTTAATGACATAAAATATCTAAATAATCTATCTTTAATTAATAGGCTCCGAAACTACTGGACCGATTAAAAAAAATCTTTCACCGTTGGAAAGCTACACTATCCCCGGGTGACATAGGCTACTTTTTATCCCTGTATTCTCACAGGAACGGGAACTACGCGGGTAAAACCGCGAGGCGTCCGCTAGTATAACATAATTAGAACCTAAACGTTACTCAAAGTTATTCGACGATTAAAATGCTCCGTCAACTTACTGTAAAATGTCACGAGATTAATTGAAACAAGATACTTTACGTATAACTTCAAGCAACGTTTATACGGGTCATAAGGGTAAATAAGAGTCTACTAAGAGTAATCGGCGTTTGTATATTTTAGCAACGGTAACTTGAGTACCCTTGCCGTACCACAATAGTTTAGGAGCAATTAGTATATGTAGATACATTAAGTTCGATTATGAACCAAATCAATTTAGTGTTTTTAACAGTACCATCAATACTGTATTTACTCGAAGCTGCCATAGTTGGTGTTTTTTTAATGCTGACACACCCTCTCACAAGGACTGGAGAAGGATTTTTATCTTGCTAGCAAGAGTGATGCTCTAAAGTCTTAACGAATGCAACTCATCTGGCTGGTCGGTCGATATAACATGGGAGGAACTAGTAGTTTAGTTGAATCGGCAATTAGAATTAACGCACTTATAAAAGATACGCCATATTTGCCATAACCACGTTTCCAGCACTTTCAACACATGTAAATTCACCACATCGCGCAGGATAGGACGCAACATTTGGCGATAATTTAATACGTCGGAAGGAAGCGATAGGCCGCGAGCAGCATAATGTGGATATTATGACACGCACCACACGTTCCTGCTTTATTCGCCGTGACAGCCTGACAGGTTCAAATACTTATCCATGTTTAGTATACCACGGATATATCAGAAGCTACCAGTTTATAGCGTCGCAATAAAACCCTGATAAAGGTAGGGGAAGAAAACATGCAATATCGATCAGCACAATAAAATGTGATATACGGTGACGCGTGCGGAGATTATTGCAAGATGGCTTTATTACAACCGCCATTTTTATGAACCGAGACGCCAAAATTTGATGAAATTAAATTAAGTTAGGAAGGGAAAGAAAACCATTTTTTCCTTGATTTTTTGATTTGTTAAATTCAATTCTAGTGAGTGCCTTTATTTTCGTAGTACCGATATATTATGTTCACAATGAAATATTTAACTAAAGCCGGCATTTCTCAAGTAAAGCTAACTTTTATTAGTATGTTTCAACGGGGACTTTAGTGAATGTCAGAACGAAAATCCTTTAACCAAGCAAAAGAGTATTTTTAAAATATTTGCTCAAGATTTTCAGTCAACACGTAAGGGCCTCCATTGGATTTTATAGTTATGTTGAGAAGGTAAGTGAGCAACTCGAGTGGATGAAAGAGCGACTCAAGTATCGAAACTAGGGACTGAAATGTTGAGTTGTTTGCCTATTTCTTAACGACCTACGTTTTCTGTCGAACCTTTGTGCCTTTTTTTATTCTTAAAAGGTTCTCGTTTGACCACATCCTGTCTGACATTATGACATATTACATAATGATGCGGTTTAGGATGATATTCTGAATTTGTAGACACATATACGATAAATATAGACTACGGCAATTCACAGCGTCATCTGTCCCTAAACTAAGCAAAGCTTGTAATATGAAAATCAGATAACTGATAAATACATAATGTTTTTTTTTTTTAAATACATAGCTATAATCCGTACAGAATACCCACACAGAATAAATCACAAAATGTTTGTCCTGGGTTGCAATCGATTTCACGCCCTACAGCTCTTCTAACAACATATTAGCTAACAAGGTTGTCAGCAGTATCAATGAAGTAGTTACTTGTGATTAAATGGAGGCAGGGTAACTAAACTGGCAGGTTTTCAACTGTGCGAAAACGAAATGAACTCGTTAAATATCGTGATTATTCCCAAGTTTTCTCAGATAAAATGTAGTCTATGTGTCATTTCAAGGTATTGCTTATTTGCATTTAATTTTTTTTATAAATCCGCTACAACGTGGATAATAATTAACAAAGTTTCATAAACAGAAACACAGTTTCAAGTACATACAAAGTTTCGGATTGATAATATTATTCAATTACGTTTATTCTACAAATACGGTAATGACTAAAGCAATACATTTAAGATAGAATCAATTACACTGATGACTGTGCCACAAAGCGATTACTTTTGACAGTTCGACGTTAGAGCTTCCGAAATAGCTTTGATTCCGAATACAATATGAAATAGCGCAACACTATAATCGATTACAAGTCAACCTACACGAATAATTTCCAAGCAATTTGCTATCATTAGTGCGTGAGGTAGCGTGAACTGTTACAAAGGTAGTTCTCCAAACTCCACATAGTGACGTCACTAAAGCTTAACATCTCTACATATAGAGATGGAAACAGAGCCAAGAGGCAAATGTGCGCAAGCTGTGTGTCATTACCGCTAATAGAGAAGCATTAATCTGTCTTAATGAGAGTAATATTAGCTTCTTGCAACTGGAATTGATCCACGATTTGCAAAACGATCGGTTGCGAGTCTATTTGCTGTTTATTTGCAAACATTCCTACAACAATAGCGTAGGGCTGATAATTCTAAAACAAAAGCCGATGAATTTGTAAAGCTCTTAGGGATAGAGTTTATAGTGCTTAATGATATGAGTATATGCATTGTTCATCGCATTGAATTAACGATAGAAGATTGCCTCGAATAGAGAAATCGTGATTATTGTGCCTATATCACTACCTGAATAACAAATAATTTCGTTTCAGAACGAACTCTGTTACAAGTTTAGTTCAGCTGTAAATATAAGATAAACAAATAGTCTAAAATGTTACTTTGACACCATTAGCTGAAATATTCGCTTGTTATTGTATTTCCATTACCCAAAGCTCGGGTGACATCGCATACAAATTCTGACAAAGTTGTTTTTGTGACCTAAGCTCGAGAAATGGTCTCGGTCGCCAGCTGGCGTTGTTTTAGCAATTTTCTTTACATTTTGTCGCTTAGTTTTTCACGAGCGAGGCGTTAGACTTGGCAGATAACTGTGAGCTGGTTTAAAAATCTCGATCTAGAATAAAAATTAACATCCAGCTGTTTGCGACACGCATAATTAATTATACATATACATACAACCACGTCTTTTTCCTTAGTTAGGCACTTATCGTAGCACCACTTGCTACACAAGCTACGCCCCGCGGTGTTAAGCGCTGTTTCTGCGTGAACACTACATTTTTAGGGATAAAAGTAGCCTATGTGTTAATCCAGGGTGTCAGCTACCTGCTTCCTAAATTTCATCAAAATTGATCCAGCCGTTTGAGCGTGAAAAAGGAAAAAACTAACAAACACGCTCACAAACTTTCGCCTTTATAATTTACTAGGTGCGCCCCGTGGTTTTACTCGCGTGGTGATGGATGATGTTGATGAAAAGTATCCTATGTCTTATTCTAGGGCCTAAAGTATGTAAATGCAAAATTTCACCCAGATGCGTTGAGTAGTTTACGCGTGAAAGCGTAACAAACAAACTAATATTCGAATTCATAATATTAGTTAGGATTCAACCTGTCACAAGCGTAATTAATTAACTAGTCGAAATATTTTTTATGAAATTTCTGTTTTCGAGCTTTAAGATGTGCTTATAGACAGACAAAGATCTCCCTCTGTCCAGACTGCCCGATCTTGATCTTCGTTGATCCAAACCTTGTCGTGCGAATTAAGCTCGTCACGCCTCTTTCGTCTTGATCGATTTTGGGACCCGCTCTGGCGTGACCTTTGACCAGCGATTGTCCGGCGACCAACGAAATACAAAAATGTTTGTCTCTAGATTTGAAACAAAAATGTTTTTGTTGTTAATACTACTTTATTTCAAACTTAGTTTAAGCAAATGAATAACACTCTTAGTCTCAAGGCAACCCAAACTACGTTTTAAGCTGAAGGTTGGGTTAAGTTGTGAATTCAAGAGAGACATGTCTTGTAATGGACTATAGTGATGACGGTGATGATGATGACATACGTACAAACATTCGTTGTACCTACCTATCCCAAAGCAAGTATAACTTTTGTTATTAAAGACCACCATCTGGCTGTGGCACGCTTGGATATTTACAAGAAAACCATCAGAAACTTCTAAGAATTTTACGTTTTTACGGCTCTGTCAAAAGCTACTTTTTCCGACACATTAGCCGTCGACGGCACACCACAGTCACACTTCTCGCGTCATTTTCATTATTTTTCGCTAACGCTGAAAGGACGTCAACGACGGAAAACAAAGCTGCAACTGAAAAAGTCAGGCTCTGATGTTGCCGGCCGTGCTATGAATTCCAACTTTATTAAAATTACAAACGAATAACTCAAAAAAAAGCGCTACTTTACGAGATTCTTTCCACGAAACAATGTCTCGTCGAATGCCAAAAGCCGCTTTCAAATTCTATTAGTGTTACGTATTTATGTCCAAGATTTTCTTTACCACAAAAGCTCAATAAAATGTAAGATTACTGGTCATATGTTTTTTATAGCGGTTATCTTTCTTATTTCCACTTTATGGGCCGCTTCCGGGGCATTACTAGACAGAAATTAGGTTTGAAAGCACTTAGGAAGAATTTCGCGCCTGAAATATTATGCACTGACAAAAGTTGTATATGAGTATGCCACAGATGCTAAGTTTGACCGTTAAGAGAACGTTTTTAGGGGAACGTTTATTGTTATATTTATGGTTCAGTTAAGTATTCAACGCACCAGCTATGTCAACAATATTTGTGCCAAACATCTCGCTCCGGTACCAAACGGATTATCTATGACATAGAGAAAAGTTCCTTCACAACCAATCTTCATAAAAATGATCAAACTTTCCTAGGAATCTTGGTTTTATAACTTAAAGCATGCTTCACATTTCATCGCGATTCCCTGCCGAAGCAAGTTTAAAGTTAACTGAAAAATCTCTATATAAATCATAACAGTAAAATAGTAAAAATGAGCTCCGATTCCGATCCGCCCGCTTACAAAATTTTACGATGTTTGAATTAGAATAGATTCTACCTAATTTAACGACAGAACAGTAGAAAAGTAATCGTCTATTTATACGGGAACGTGAAACTAACATTAAAAGTAGCGCAACTGTTTATATTTCTTTGTATTGTTTTGGGAAGTATGTTTTGATGCTTACGTAGCACAATGTTGCGAATAGCCGGTTGTAGAATAAATAAATGTAGACGGAGAGCGCGCATTGAAACGTAATAAATACACAGGGCTTCGAGATTATGCATTGAATTGACGAGCTTAGTAGGGCGTAGGATGTGTTCGAGTGACCGAGTTTCCGAGCTAGTGTCGTCACGCGGTCGGAACGATGTTTGCAAATAGATAAGTTTTCTTTTTTTTTTTTGGTATCGCATTTTATTCATTTGTTTGTCGCTGGCAAATGCTATTTTGATATTTTAAAGTATTTTATTATTATGCAAGTGTAATGAGTCTTAAGTCACAGTCAAAATTACACAATGTACTCGCGTCCGGTCGTGCCCTAGTAAAGTAGTTGTGATTTTATTATAGGCTTCGACGGAGTTTTGGAAGCAACACGAAAAGTTTGTTTTACTACACAAAAAAAAACAAAAGTTTTGGACAACAATACGTTCGCCAACATAATTGATACACAATCATTATTTATTTATATTTTACATTTTTACTCGTTCCTGCCAAATTCTTATCACATTTAGCAGCTGCGTGAGAAAACTCAACACACCGAGTGGCGATAGCCTCTAAAGGAGTCCTTATAAATAAACAGTGAGTAATGCGGAAGGTCGGAACGTCGTCGCGCTGTTTAACGTAGCAAAAAATGTGCACAAGACAAATTCGGCGATTGGTATGCAAAGTATACCGATGTTTTATCTGTGATGCCAGACTCCGACATATGGCGTCACGCGCCAACAGCCTATTTGTGTGGGACATATATTACTCCCGCTTACATAAGTCTTAACACTTTCACGAACGAATCCTATACACCACGTTATTTATTCTTATACTTGCTATTTATAATAATTATAGGATCCAAAACAAAAGGCATGTTTAGCAAATGAGGTGCTTTCGATAATAGAAACAAAATCTAATTCATTTAAGTATGTATTACGTGATATGTATGTCCATTTCATGAACGTTCCTGGACACAAAATAAGAATGGCACAGCGACAATCGTAAGGAAATTGCGATCAGCTGGCGGGAAATTGAGACGCTTCTCGTGATACTGAACTATACTATTATAGGTATGCATATATAACTATAGTTCCAATCATATATCACATGCATAACTAACCTAGTTTAGCTAAATATACGTATGTATAGTTTGTATAGTTTTCAGCGTCCGATTAAAATCGCGTAAAAAATAATTCACTCCGCATGAAATTTCCAAACTTCATCGTCTGGAGTGTTTTAATAAAATCTAGTGTCGAAAGTACTCACTGTCGAAGCCTGAAAAATAAGTGAGCAGATAAAGCAGCGAAGTGGCCTACGGAGTCAACGCAAAAATGAGGAGATTCGTTTGATAAGAAGACATGTATTACAAAAATAAAATGTTGCGGAACAAGTCTGCCAGGAGTTTTAACGTGATTACAACACGAGGGTAAAATGTTTGAACAGGAAAATTGCAATGTTTCGCCGAGAAGCTGGATATTGCGCTGCAAGTGCCGCGCTAACAGCGTCGCCAGAACAATATTGCAATTGGATGAGTTGAAACGATACAATTCACACGTTTCTAGTAACACAATTTGTCTCCTTTTTTCCTTGCCTTTTTATGGTGCCATAGATGCGTGACAGATTTATTGGATTTGGACGACCGTTATTGTTCCGCGGTTATTCTCAAAAGCAAAATCGATACATTCACACCGCGGCTTTTTTCATAACCATCGAAGCTTGTAGTATTTGGGTGATGCTGGAATAAACAAGCGAAGTTTTGAAGCGGTTCATATTCTCGAACGACTTGATTTTATGTACCCAGATGATAAGCCATAAAACGATTCAGTAAGATCACGTAACGACAATGAGCCTTGATAGCAACATAAAAAGTTTTATACGTCCCTAACGAGTCGAGATAGGTACCCAATAGGTAGGCGGTGTTAGCTTAAAATTTAAACCTAGAATTTATATAGCGCTAAAACATCGTTCAATGTAACCAAAAACTTTTTAGAATAACATTCCAAAAGCCAAACCAAATCCCAGCGAAACAACGGCCTCGAGAATGGGCGTCGAGTTTCAACTTTCAAACGTATTTCGAGACCGAAAAGAACAAGAATTAGGAAGTAAAAGTACCGAAAGTCCAATAAAGAAAGTTAGTTAAGAAAAATACAACAAAAAATAATAAATTCACAATATCGGTTATGATCGTGAGACGTTCAAAAATGTACGAGTATGTTCATGAAGCTTTATTGACAATACAGTTTTTGGTAGCTTCGTAGAGCTGCTACGGGAGATTTGCTTCCGACGTAAGTAAAGTTAGCTACTTTTCGTGTAGGTAGCATACGCGCGCCATTTCAGCTCGTATTACCAGTCAATATAGGGCGGGTGTTGCGTACAGGACATGCACCTGCCCGCGTGCGCTTGTGTGTACCTATTTCACGACTTGTTTTTATTTTTATTTCTGGCATCGCACATTTTTATCAAGTATCAAGAATTTCATATCTTACATTTATCTCGGAAAACACATAGTCCAGCAGCCTCCGCCAGTTTAACACGTTGTGTTTAAATTCAAGGCGTATAGCGTAGTGTTCAATAAAAAAATAATTTTAGAAAAAAAATGCTTACATAAAATAGACATTATCCGAAGTGAGTACCGAGCAGCATTGCTAGATAAGGTATCCGGGAATGACGGAATTTAAAACTGTCACTGATAAACGTAGTAACTCATCATAATGGTTGGAAGCTGACTGCGAGCTCGCTACATAAACTGGCCGCTGTCGTATCTCGCTTGATTCTAGTTATTTATGTTTATGTTTAAATACTTTCGCTTGTACATGAAACCGTATCATAAATATTAGAGTATCAAGCAATATTTTTTTAATGAAATAAAGTCAAATAATGTTTTATTTGTAAACCCCGTGATTTGCTTTTTCCCCTCGTGACTAAGTTCAAAGTAATTATATACAATCTGAATTTAAAGCTTATTATTTTATGTTTAAATATATTAAAATGTTATCTCACTCAACGTAAAATATATTTGTGATGACCCTAATAATATTAGGGTCATCACAAATACAAAAATAAAGATATTATCTTAAATGGTAAAAGGTCGCGTGTACGTTATTACGTATGCGTCTGTGCCAAAGAGAGATTTATATAGATATTTCATATTACTTTTTAATAATAACGGCTCATATCCAAATACACTTTTTTATTCCGAAAAACGTCAAATACAGATAGTGTTGTTACAGTTTTCATTTTACAAAATAACAAAATTGGTCTAAAAAAATTGAGTTAGTTATATAGCTGTAGAATTCGTTCACTCTAAAGCTTGGCAGGCTTGGCAGCCGATGGGGCTGCAAAGTTTTAGAGTGGAGGCTACGAACCAGCAAACGCAGCGCAGGACGTCCACCTACAAGGTGGAAAGACGACCTAATAAAGACCGCAGGAACGCGCTGGATGCGAGCCGCTTCCAACCGGTCTTTGTGGAAGCCTATGTCCAGCAGTGGACATCCTACGGCTGAAATGATGATGATGATGATGAAAGCTATATAACTAAGCAACTTTTTTTTAAACATTTGTTTCAACTTCCAAATACACTGACTTTGTAGTAACAATAGCCATTTAATTTTCTTCGTATTACGTATTCGCAAGTGTAAATAGCTTTTGAAACATCACGAGGTAGGTTCTTAAGAAAACTTGAGCGTGCACCGAATTCCAGAAGATAAAGCTGTATGCAAGAGTGTCAACGCAAACTTAGTTTTATTTGAGTTCCATAAATGAAGAAAGTGGGTCTCCGGTACGAACATAGAATTGTAGAAGTTGACTTAAGTAGTACAGCGGAATAGTTCCCTCAACTTTATAACATTCGTGGAATATAACACTATGTGCATAATTACAAGTAAGTATATAATACCTCAATGTTAGACCCGTAAACTTCGAAAACAAACTATTCCACTCAGACAGCTCGCTAAACAAATCTAATTTTCTTAAAAGCTTTCACAGTAATGAAAGTTTCAAAACAACAACATAAAAAAAAAAAAAACTTTGTACCGATTAGGGATCACTAAAATTTTTATCACGTGTAAAGTTAACTACAGCAGACGAGGGATAAATAAAAATATGAGAAGCTTTGCATAATGATCGGTCTCTGACCTAAGTTATAAAAATACGCCTAAAAACAATAATTTTCATGAAAAATCTCGCAGTAATACATTACGAGTTATTGTGAATCGTAAACGAATGACAATTGGTGTTATCTGAGACAAGCCAGACGCGACTACACCGCGGGTGCCGATCAATAAGCTGCTACAAATCTATACCGAATCGAATGACGGTTTATGATGCTGCGATAAAACCCTATTTGCACTGACGGAATTCCTATCTAGCTGTCAATAGAAGCGCCCGCACTAATATTTGCCCATACAATAAATCGTTTCACAAGATACACATTTCACATATAAGTATACATCTACACTATTATAAAGAGAAAAGATTTTATTTTTTGTTTGTTTGTTTGTATTGAATAGGCTCTGAAACTACTGGAGTGGTCTTAATAATTCTTTCGTTATTAGAATGCTACATTATCCGAGATGGTCATAGGCTATATTTGATTTAAAAAAACAGTTAGGGGTCCGTATGGAAATTTCAATAATGCTGTTTTTTACAAAAAACCCTTACTTAGCATGCGCTGCGAAAACTTTTGACAATCAATGAGGTTATATAGTACATTATTGTTGACAATAGAATAAAGTGACGTTTTATAGAGAAAATTGACAGCTAGAAATAGGTCCGCAATGTCATATGTCTAACTAGGTCTAACTATTACAGTTGTCATCAACGTCTAAACTATTATGAAGAGAAAAGATTTGATTTTTTGTTTGTTTGTATTGAATAGGCTCCGAAACTACTGGACCCATATGAATAATTCTTTCATCATTAGAATGCTACCTTGTCACTGAGTAACGCAGGCTATATTTATATTGTTAATCGAGATTTGTTTTCCCGTGCGAGGCTGGGGCGAGCTGCTAGTATACCATACATATACATGGTTAGAATATTTATCATAGAGATTTTATTCAACATTTCTACTTTACCAGCAAGCTACGTATAAATCGCTTGAATAATCTGAACGCCATTTTCTAAATAAACATTCCATGTTATTTAAGTTACTAGATGTTGTGCACGATGCATGCGGGTGCTCAAAGTACATTTGATTTTCTAGAATTGTAAATAATTAAATAATGCCAGTTTAGTTGCGGAAATACGAAATTTGTTTTCCCTTTGATAAAACGATAACATCAGAGTCAAACACGATATCGCTTAATATGCTTAATATGGTTTCACAGTTAATAGTTAACTGCACGCGATGGTAGACAAATTGTTAACGGGTGCATGCGAGGCATTTGCTTCTACAAGCACAGCTATGTCGTCTACGTATACAGTTGCTTCCAGGTTAGTCGAATGACTCTTTATTTTCTGTGCCTCACTACTTTTCAAGTGTTCGGACGGTAAACTGGCCACGTTGAGCGCAGTGCCCGCACAATGCCCGGGAGTAATTATGCGAAAGAGCCACACGGGCCGAAACATCAGTGCGCCACTACCACTGCAGGTCGAGCTTCAAACGTTATGCAAAACAATCTGCACATATGTAGGTATTTGAAACGGTACCTGCATTTTACGTTTAACTTCACAAATAAACAGACTTGTCTCACTTTACTGACAAACGAGGCAACGCGATGCGATGCCACGCGACGCGAAATTATCAAACAATTTTTATAAGTGGCCAACGTTGTCGCCTACAACAAAGTCTCTATCTATTCTTGAATCGAACACATATTCGTACATACTCATTTTTATTCGAATTACAAATATGTGCCATCGATTTCGAATAATCTTGTTTTTACAAAAGCAAACACAGCTTTCATAGGTTCATAGGTTCACAGGTTTTCGTAATAGATTTAAAACTCTCGTTCTACGAAGCAGAGAAAGTTACTAAAATATTTACTCGAAATGTCAATGTGTAAAAATAAAAATCGGCAAAGTTTCTGTCACAATAAAGATACAAATAGCTACTTTACTTAATAAAAATTTTGACGCCAACAAAAAAAAAACGAAAAAAATGCTGTCTTCGTCCAGTCAGAAATGATAAAAAAAATTGCCTGTGTATTGGTTCCGTCAAAGTTTCGAATGGTAGCATTGTTGTGATTGCACATAATGTAAAATATTATCAAAAGATGACTTTTTGGATTTCTTTCGAAAGTAGACTTCATATGTCTACAAAAATTTAAGCGTATGATTCAAAATAAATTCTCAGTTCTCGTAGCAGATTACTATAAGAACTGGAACAACAAAGTCGCAACCAGCCGTGTCGCAATTTGTCGCATTCCATCGCTCACGTAAGACAATAGGTGAGCTAGGTACGAGTATGTAAGCGGTCAGACATTCTAACATTCTTCAACGAACTCTGTTACTATTCATAAGCGAAACCTTTCTCCTTTGATTTGCCAGCTGTAGTATGTATAAATTTAGTAAGTATTCGGCACCACTGCAATAATTTCGTCGCTTATTTTGTGGCACATAACGTTTGATATATTAAACGTATAACAACCAACGGTATTATGGTTAATCATAAGCGTTTTCCATGTGCGCCTGTGTTATTGACAACGTCAGCGTTTGTTGATGGCATGTGGGTGCCGTTCACCCATTAATTGACTCGTTGAGAATGCATTTCGGAGTTTCCTCACAACCAGCCGATGCGCGCTCTAAAACTGAATATACGAAACGGACGCCTGAACGCAACCATTTGTAAATGGGAACAGAAACGTGCCCGGAGCTGTGAAAAAAATAATTATTCCAGCCACAATTCTCACACAAAGCCAAAACTCATTTTTAACTAACGTCGCGTCGTCCTCGACAAAACGTACCAGACGTTTGTGTCAGTTTAAATACGTTAGGGACCTTCGAAATATTTTGGTTTTACTTATGCGTATTACAAGTTTAATTATATCGGCAACTCCGACAAAAAAAAACAAACAAAAATAGAGTCAATAGTCTTGAACAATATGCATATCCACATAATGTATACTATCGGTGACTTAGCTGACAATCTCTTTAGATCGAAACCAAAGTTGTTAAAAAAAGTAAGTTGTTTGTTATGTGGTACAGAAGTTGGTCAAAAGAAATCGTCAGCTAGTTAACTATTGGTAACCTACCAAATGCTACATTAACCTAGCCTTTACGTAATGTTGTTTAAATCCGCATAATATATTTTTTTATTCAATTACGGTGTATTTTTGGTTGTATGAGGAAATCGTCCATGAAAACAAAAAGGAATCGCCATCGCACAAAAAAGTTTTACTGTTGTAACTTCTTTATAACTTCATTTCGTTTTGCATAAAAATATTTGGTCTCCCAACGTTACCAAAAATTGTCTGAAATTAAAATTTTCGTCGATAAATTTAAAACTTACTAAACAACGTCATTAAACCGTAACAGCATCAATTAATTCATTATTACGAAACACGCTTGAGTCATTTCTATAATAAAATTGACGATTCCAATAAGCGTACGATTACGCAAGACAATAAGCAAAACCCTCGACAATAATTATTGTACCCATTCAAAACGAGGCTCGCGTTGTGTGGCCATGTGAATGCCAGTGAATAGTGCGCAACGGTCACGGAAATGGCCACGTTTCCGTTCGAACAATCACCTGTACGACACGCGGCCACCGGTATATTGACGAGGCGAATTTATAGCTTCTCTTGTTACCATTCACTGGGTAACTTTATATGTAGAGATTTACTATGATAACATGACCCACCCCCTCCAAAATTCAAAACATTTGAAAGTATTTACAACGCACCACCACGCATGTGCGCTTACTGGTACTGCCGTCAAACACCTAGTCGAGCTAGCAACAAATCAATGGATTTGTGTGTCGACTATTGGCGTTCATTAATCGCTCTTTATTATTAGTATGGCGCTGCACTGATGTACTCTATGAAAATGGCACGTGCGTTGTCTTCCGCGGTCAACTAGTTATGGTAATTTTACAAACAAATTTGGTGCTACTGACGAATAGTAATTACAACTACATACTTTCTTTAAGAATGTGACTAAACAGTAACAGTAATTTGGAGGGGTGGGCCATGTTCTCGTAGTAAATCGCTACGAGTCTAATAGCCTACCGCCATGCTATGGTTTCCTCACGATGTTTTCTTTCACCGGCAGCTTAAGCTCATAGATTTGAACCCACGCCCTAACTACTGAGCTATCATCATATTTTTCTCTATTTCGTGTTGTTACTAGAATTCATATTTACATTCAATTCAGGATGTTACAGTTTAAAAAAAATATATTTTTCTTAAAAATACATTTATACATTTAAAAGATTTTTGTTATCTATATAATTTAAAAAGTGTATTCTTTAGATAAATTCAGATACATTTTGCTCTTTAATGTTTTAAGACTATTTCGTAAGGCGGAAGAAGAAGTTTACAGCTCTCAATTAAATTTATCCTATCAAACCTTTCCAATTAAATTACACACTTCAGTAACTATAGAGGAAAACATAATCTGAAGAAAAGGGTCGCGCTCAAAATAGCAGTTTCTTTATCGTACCTAAAATGCTTCAACGCCTCATTTAAAGGCAAAGCACGACGTGTAGGTTACTACAACGATAAGGTGATATAAAATCATAGTTATTTTAATTAATTATTTATTTTATTTGTATGTATCATAAGTGTGTATTTACAAAAAAAAAGTATGTAAGTATTGTATCAGTTATCTGACTTCTATAGTACAAGCTATGCTTAGTTTGGGGTCAGATGTCTGTATGTAATGTCCTACGGTATATTTTATTTATTTATTATATAATTAAAAAAACGTTATTTTTTATTTTACTTGCAAGATGAGTTAGCACGCCTTCCTTTTCTTCTCCTCCACGTCTTACGGAGTTGAAATTTTACATTTTGGTTCAGTTCTAATGACAATGCATTTCTATGGTTAACATGACCTAATTCTATACCCAGCGTTGACTTAAGCAGAAGGAACTTCTAAACAGATAACATAGACACAAGATTTTGTATACACATGTAATTTTGATTACCCGATTTTAAATAAATATCCTAGAAAATTTCACAGAGCGCCATCTAGCCCAAAACTAAGCAAAGCTTGTAATATAGGTACCAGCTAACTGATAGAATACTTATATACTTAGTTTATGCTCGTCACATGTTCGGGATTGACAAATGCTGTCAATTTAGCGTTAACGCTATTCAAATATTACTTGGCTGTTGAATCTCTGGTGATACGGCTATCGACGCATTCAGGTCTGGCTTTTCATTGTTTTTTCTTACCAGTCGTTGATATATGTTTATGGGATTTTGTTGGCTTTCTAGAAGATTGAGTATCCAATTAACTGGCATACTTACTCTAAAAGTAGCTGGGTCAAAGCAAAACTTTGACTTTAATTTGCTTTTGAAAGGTTTTTTCGAGACTAATAAGTCATCTAATAAGATTTCCTAAATTTAATTTTACTTGAAGTACCTACCTACTAGCCCAAGCAGCCTAATAGGTACTCAATTTTTCTAATTTAAGCTTCTAAGTGATAACTATTTTTGTCTCAATGTGAAAACTGAAAACACTACATTTTATTACACAAACACTTATTTGTTTTCCAATTTAAGAAATGAAATATTTACATTGTTTTTACTATCCAGGCATTGATATATATTTATGGGATTTTGTTGGCTTTTTGGAAGATTTAGTATCCAATAAACTGACAAACTTACTCTAAGTATAGTTGGGTCAAAACCAAGTTTTGTCATTAATTTGCCTTTTAAAGGTTTTTTCGAGACTAAATAATCATCTAATGGGATTTTTTATTCAATTAATTTTTAATTTGTTGTACCTACCATTTTTAAAGGTGTTTTTAATTTCTATCCACC
Source organism: Biston betularia (assembly GCA_905404145.2). Classification (NCBI taxonomy): domain Eukaryota; kingdom Metazoa; phylum Arthropoda; class Insecta; order Lepidoptera; family Geometridae; genus Biston; species Biston betularia. Next base: position 7,168,613 of record FR989863.1, read on the forward strand.
GTAATCAGGCTAATAGGTAATCAATTTACTTAATTGAAACTTTTAAGTGATAGCTATTTTTGTTTTTACAATATGATTATATTGAAAAATCGTTTTTTTTTACATTGTTTCATATCTAGTCAATGAACTAGATGGATTTTTAGTCGGCAACATGCAAAATGGAGTTTTGATGGGGACGCGAAAAAATAATGCTGTATATTTTTTCACTTCTTAGAGAAGTTAACAAACTGTTAAGCATCGATTAAGTTCATCAGTGTTTATAAATAAGGCTCATAACCTTTTACGTATTTGAACACAACTTTCCTCACTTTCAGCATTTAATTTAAATCGATTATATCCATATAGTAAACCAATTATCCAATGAGTTTAGAGCTTACATGAGAACCGACATTGAACAGGATACCTGTTTATGTGACCCAGATAGACAGCATCGAGAACGGCATCCGAACGCCAAGATTCTTCGTAAATGCAAACGTGTATTTGTCACTTGCACACATATTCATGACATGTATTTTAACGTTTACGCGACTTACTATCTACAAATGACGAACATAATAATTAACGCAAGCTAACAGTAGCTTATTTGGCAGAATTCTGCTTCGAGAGCGGAAGGGTGTGGGTTCGATTCGTACTAAGGACTGACATAGTTGTTTGTGCAAGGCGTAATTTTTACATTACTAGCTACGCCCCGCGGTGTAACCCGCTTCATTTGTTTGGGATAAAAAGTAGTCTATGTGTTAATCCAGGGTCTCGGCTACCTCCATACCAAATTTCATCCAAATCCGTTCAGTAGTTTTTGCGTGAAAGAGTAACACACATCCATCTATCCATCCGTCCAAACTTTAACATGTAAAGTACCTATGACCCATGTATTAACAAAAAAAAGTATTCTATCAGTTTTTTAGTTGCCATAGTACAAGTTTTGCTTAGTTTGGGGTCCTCCAGTATTTATTGGAGGACCCCAAACTAATTGCATTGCCTCGTTGTATTTCTATGTATTGACCTCGACACAAGCTGAAAAGTTTGAAAAATCTATAAAAAGAATAAAATAGCTATAATTAAAACAATTTAAACCAAATTAGTATTCCTAATGAAATTTTAACATATAACTGAATATTGAGACGAATCTAACCGTAACCCATTCGGCCGTTTAGAAGTTAGAAAGTGTAGAAGAAATTTACATACATACAAGAATTACAAGATTCAAGCGAAAAACATAACACAGTCGGCAGTCGGGTAAAAATTATTGTAGTAATAGAATTATGAGATAACGACACACAAGGTATTCAATATAATTGTACCCGGACAAAGGACTTTAGTAATTTAGGTATTGAATAATTTTAGGGTAAATACGGTGGACTAGAATGTACAATTCCGAAGGGAACAATTTAAACAAACATAATCGCAAACTTGAAGTGGTATTTACTGCAAATTAACTTGGGGACAACAATAGAGATTTGCATGACAATTACTGGTGACAGTTTACTGATTGTAGTCCGTTCGTTATAATAATTAGGTCTCTAACTTCACCGGCACTCACGTTTTTTCAGTTCGTTGATTTTTTTTTGGATCACTGGTATAAAATCTTATTCTAAGAGTAGTTCGTTGAACAAATACAAAATCTGAGGACATTTCTCAGTATAGAGGCTGTATGCGCGAATTCCTACTGTCCTTCAAATTAGGGGAACACGAAATAGTTACGCGATTGCGAGCCTTATTGCGTCGACATGCGATGTACGGTTGCATAACCTTTATATTTAGTTTGAAAATATGAACTTTAACATGTAAAAGGTACAAAAAACAAATATCCATTATTTATCACACACATTCAGCCCACGTCCTACAGCTCTCAAAGTAAAACTAATACTAACTGTTATTGCTTAACTAACTGCTTATCTCAGCCAAATGCTCGAAGAGAGAACACGTCCTGAGTATGCCATATGCTGAGGCGAAACACGTGTCGACGAAGTGGTTATTACAGCGAGAAGAGTATATAAAACTTGTGCTTACTTTAATTTATTCAGGTTTTAAGTTCACGTCGAATGTTAGTTTTAGATATTAAGTTATATTTCAGATTGATTTATTAAATTGTCGTCAAGTTAGTTAAATTTTAATTTAAATTCTCATTATTGTTGTAACCTAAACTACTTTTGAGCGAGAATAAAAAAACAACACACAAAAATTAACTTCCGCAAAGTAACACCTGAACTAATCAATAACTAATTACTTTAAAGTTGATACCGGTCTTACCGCAAAACATGCCTAAGTAACCTTTCGATCTACCACCCATTTATATATTTATCAACTACACTCAACGTTTTACTCTTTCAAAGTTTAAATTTTTCATTTGAAAATGATTCACGTTTCAGGAATATTACATGAAAATTATCTAGCAAAATAATGTACGTCTAAGTGGGTTTACATCCTTTCAAAACAAATTAGAAAGCTGTTACAACATTACAGCGTGTTTCTGATTGAGTTGCGGACTAACAGGACTAAACTAGTCATAAAGGAGGGTTCGAGTGACGCGTTTTCTAGTTGAAGGCCATCTAGGTAGGTACCACCGCAGTACCAGATATTCTGCCGCCAAGAAATAGTGTGTCAACATTACAGTGTTTCAGTTTGAAGGGTACAGCAACTAGCGAAATTACACGGCTATTGAGACAAACCATCGCAAGTCTCAAAGTAAAGAGTGCCAAAGCAGCGATGCCCCTGGCTGTGTTCTGCTACTCAAAGTTCTGTGCTGCAATTGTCATAGACATGCGTTACTCTTACCATCAAGAGAGCATTTCGTTCGTCTCATTACTTTTACATTAAAAAAAAGCGTCAAGGTAATGAGCGCTTAAGCAGTGAAACCATGGACTTTGTTTTGCTAATCAAAGTTCTACGTATCGCTGCAACGGTCATGGATAAGCGTCATATTTTACCATCAGGAGAGCGACCCGTTCGACTAATAGCTTCTACATTTAAAAAAAAACGAAAGCCATTACTCATATAATGAGGAACGGTAATAATAAACCTACAAGAATAGAAGAAGACGAAAACTAGATGAGATATTTTACGAGTAATTTTTTTTGCGTCATTACGGATGTTTCCTGACAGATACAGTCTGGATGCCTTCGCGAGTGAATGTGCTTCTTCTAGGTGAGCACGCATTGTAGAACGTATTTTCGCTTAACATCATGCGAAAAAGCGGTCAAACGCAAGCCTAGTTACAATAAGAAAAGTCTAAAAATGTATAAGCGTTACTAGAATACCAATTTTTTTCAGTAAGTACACATTTCCCGCTGCCCACGCCTCTTTCGTCCAGGTAGCTGCGTCACGGTCCATTATTTTCAGTAACAAGAGATCACGAAACTAAGTCAGTTAGTAAAGTTCCGGCCATCCATCCCGAGAGTAGCCCCTATTTATACCAGTTCCATCTTGCTCCAGTAAGCGGGGATATATTTCTTTTACTTATCTGATCGGAGCCGAAGAAAGGTCTGCTTACCTGAAACAAAGAACAATAATTGATCACTCGCCCTAATAGATAAGTCGATACACGGGCCCGGCAACAATGGTATATAAGTAAGTAAATAACTAATCAAATTCTTTGTGGGCAAGTTAATTTATTTTGTCAATTACGAGTATCTCCGGTTTTGTGGACAGAATTTGATGCTTGTATTCTCTGTAAAACGTGGGCATTGTTTTTGTTTTTTTTTCTTTGTTTTTGACGTCGCACTTTGTACATTTTTAATGACCAATACAAGCCAAGTAACGGAGTTTTTGGCGGGAATGCGGAAGAGTAGTCTAATAATGTCAGCGTATTATTTTATTTTCCAAAACTTGTTTTTCAATTGTTACTAAAGAAATATTGATATTTTATATCTAAAGTGCCGATTTATAAGCAAGAGCTTGGCATATAAATAATATGGAGGAACATAACTTGCCGTGTTGCTTTCGAAACTCATTTCGAAGTTGTAATAAAGTCACCACTACTTTTTTAGGGTATGCCCAGACTACACTTTGACTTACTTTGAATGATTTAAACTTAATTTACTAGTTTTATCATACTTGAAAATATCGAAATATCTGACACTGGCAAAATGCAAAAAGTGCCATGCCAATAACAAATACCATTAATAACAACTTTGTTCAAACGTTGTTATGCTAAAAGAATCTCCGAATTTCATCATCTTTATTCTTTTTTCTATTTATAAAAACAAACGGGACAATCAAGTTGAATTTCTCGTCCGAAAGAATGGGTATATATATATATGACCGAAAATTTGCTTGCATATTGGCGAAAACCCCTATTCAAAAGCGGTCTCTTACCCTTATGCTGGACCCTTAACCCAATTTCCGTGACGACGGTTCAATAACTTGAATGCAGCTTTTGATTGAATTGTCGCATAAATTGAGCCTTGTAACAAAGTATACCCTTACATTCCTAAACACTCGTGAGTGATACCCCGAAATGATTATTTATATTTTTTAATTAACTTTTTGATTTTCGTTTATTTGTCTTAGCTTAACTTTACAAAAACTGATTTTAGATTATTTATTGACAAGAAAAGCGTCTATATGCGAAAAATGACAACGGATTGTCAGGTGAGCTACTACCGGCACCGGAACGGATGACCACGACCACTCTGCCAAGTGTAAGTTGATTGTTTTTATTTTCTCTACACCTACAGAGTATAAAACCATCAGGCGCTTCCCGCCGTACGTACCTACGCTCAGTGCCTCAATCACGAACGACTTGCGAAAAAGTATTCGTAGCGACATCGACAAAAATTTGTATGAGATTTACAGCTTTGTATGATATTCTAGAGGACTCGATACCTTTACGATACGAATTCGATAAATTTTCGTGATCGCGGCTCTGATCATTTAAGCTACGCAACGAATTTAAATGCGGTTTCCATACATGTATTAGTTGTATTAGTAAAAATCCAAAACTTTCAAAGATTTGTAATATTATGTATTTTTTTTTATGTCAAAAGTAATGAGATGAACGAGACGCTCTCCCGATGGTAAGAGACAACGCCTGTCCATGACCATCGCAGCGATACACAGAACTTTAAGCAACAAAACAAAGTCCAGGGCATCACTGCTTCGGCGCTCATCACTTTGAGACCCTTGATAGAGTTAGTCTCAACAGCCCAGTAATTTCGCTAGCTGCAGTAGGTACCCTTCAAACCGGAACACAGCAATGCTCACACACCACCGCTTAGCGGCAGAATAACTGGTACTGCGGTGGTACCTACTTAGACGACCTCCTGCTAAGGAGATCTACCACCAAGTAAGAACAAAACATGTTTTTGTACGCTTGCATTGCAAACGCTGCGCTGGCTAAACCTTACGTTGTAGTATAGATACTACATTGCACCCGTGCTAAGCTGGGGCGAGTCGCTAGTGTTTAATAGGTACCTACTTACGACTGTATGCTGTGATTAGTAGCACAATTATTAATAACTATTACACACTTTATTGAAATAACAATTATTACTTCAATAAAGTGTGTAATCTCAGTAACTGAATTATTTATAATTCTTATGAGATTATTAAATATTATTAAACCGTAAAAAACTTTGCAATGTTCATGTTACGTCGTTTTATCTTTAAAATAGAAAATGAAAACTGCCATATTGGATTGTGTGATGTATATATGTATATTTACTTTATGACGCTTTGATATTAAAGAGGGGTTAGTAAAGACATCTCATTTATTCCAATACAAGAGGTATAAAAATAATATTACAAAAACGATTGTAACTCTGTTACCGTTACCTTTACCTGTGTTACCATTACATGCCTAAACGGCTGATCTGATCTTACTATAGGTAGGTATAGTAATCATTTCATAATATGTACCTACATATGTCAACGCGGGCAACAGCTAGTACAAACATAATCCGCTAAAATAGTAACCTTCCATTTTGCTTGGTCGGTACCTACCTAGTTTAATTCCGTCAGGTTAGCCAAAAAGTAAGTAGGTACGCTTAAATCGCAATGCTATCTAGAATACCTACGAGAGTCAAAGGCGTTAGTTGGCACATCTATTTGGATGCAATCCAAGAGAATCGGAGAAATCTTCACTTGATCGAGATATGCAAATAGGGAGTATCGGAAACTTTAAACCGAGCGTGACAGTAGGTTCTCTTCAGACTGAATATAGTTCAAGTCCAGAGCGTCAGTTAATCTACTTTAGCATTGTACCGAATTAAAAAGTAAATATACGCATAATTGTTGCCTATAAGGAATTGATTACAAAATTTGTGGAAAATGACCAGGCATATCGAATTAAATTCATATTTACTTAGCATTTTTTAACGTAATATTGTGCTAGAACTTTTAAATATACCTACTTCTAACGCCATCTATATACTAATTCTAACTTCAGGTAGGAAACGTAGAAAGCTACAAAGACACCCGTTGCGTGCTGCCTCCTGTTGACTTCCAAAAGAAGCAAGTTAATGTCATACAACCGTAACGGTGAATAGTACTAAGTTCGACAGAAACGAACCTGAAAATCGATAGTGTGGATAAGCGCCACCTAGCGTGATGTGGTAAAAGCAGCTAAGTGAAACTAAAGGTAGCCAGCGCCATCTTTCGTAAACTGTTACAGGCGGTGGCAGAAAATGCCATTTGCAAAGTCAGAGAAGTAGTTGTTCCTCTACCACCCGCAAGATGACGTTTTTCAATCTAGCGCCAAAAACGTAAAGAGTCTTATACTTTTCATAGAGAGCAAAATCAGTGATATTTAAAATTTATGGTTTCGATATTTATACCTTTAGCTTAGATGATACCTATAGGTATTAAAGACAATTCCATTCCATCTATGAATGTTTTTGACATACCAAATATAATAATTATCTCTGAGCATCGCGACATGTTTGTGGCTTTTGAGCATTTGCCAGTGTCAAGTGTTTTTTATTTTCAGGTTTCATAAGTTAAATAAGTTGTCTTGTAGCTATAATTATAGTCAAAGTCTTGGTCAAGTTCAGTTCGTATCAGTCAAGTCCAGTCATGCTTTAACATGTTAGATAGTTATAAATGAGCAAATCATGGACTACCATTTACATAATGTAAGTACCAAGTGACGTACGTAAATTGTCTATATTTCGATCAACTCCGCATTGACGATAGGGTATTGGGTGGTAACGAGGTGGCATTGATGTGTTTTGACTCAAAGTCAAGCAAGCGTATACAGCTCATTCAATTTCCTGTTTCCCTCATAGATTTTAGGTGTCAACCACATTTTTATACGGCAAAAAAGCTTTTTCAATAGACAAATATTTGCTCGTTCTGCCGATGTTTAGTTAAGAAATAAAAGACGCTTATTTTTTCCGGTTTGTCGAACAGATATTCTGATCAAAATATGTTAAAAATAGGATGAATAGGTCGATACAAAAAGCGTTTGTCAGAGTAATAACTGATAATAATCGAATTTGAATTCGTATTCCAATTTTTATTGAAATCTATTTTTTATTGTGACTTGATAGTATATAGTACATCACTTGTTGGTATAAAAAATGTAATCAGATCAGCATGTCAGTGACGCATACCAGCAAATTTTGGCCCTACCAAAAAATCGTAAATACCTTAAAATACATGTTACGACATATTTGGTATGAACACCAAAATATTAAGTAACTATAATTAATATTAATATTAACTTAGAATTGCGACTTTCAGCGTAGACTGGTCATTACCTACTGATACTATACGGTAGCCCCGGCTGCCTACATGTCAAGCAAATAACCCGGTATATATAGTACCTAGGATAGATGACTGTGTACATCATATATAATTATGTACCTATATCCTAAACTTTTGGTAAACCAACAACATTTTTGATTCCTGTGGGATTATCAAAAACCGAACTACTGGACACTTGAAATTTGGTATAGATGGAACAATATTTAGGGATAAAAGGTTTACTTAAACTTTATCTTATTCTACACTAATATTATAAAGAGGAAAGATTTGTATTTTTTGATATTAAAAACGTTTTATTAATTTTTGTATCATTTTAGGAATTTTTAGTTTTATAATATAAAAAAACGTTTAAAGTCCTTATCTAGTAGACTGCAATAAAAAAAACAATTTTAGTTTGTCCAGAAAAAAATCTTCTGAATGTTAATTCGAGGAAAAAACAAGGAAAAAAAATTAAAAATAAAACAAAAAAACCTTTGGGCACAACGTAAACAAACAATTACATAGCAGACCTTCTAAAAGCTTCATAATAACAACACCAAAGGGAAAGAAAATGCATGTTGCGATACTTTAGACTATTTTTCATGTTTATTATCCCCTTATTCATACGGAAGATATATTCACGGTTTCCCGGCTCTATTCTGATTGAATAAATAAGTAAACAAGTTCTATTATCCAATATTTATACAACGTTGCCTCTGGCTTCAGAGTAAGAAGTGAATTGGGAACACCGTGAATTGACAACGTTTAACTATTGCTTTGTGTTGTTTTGTAAGTGAACGCATCGAGGTTTTTTCATAAAACAAAATATTTTTTCATTTGTTAACATAAATATCGTAGGACTATACACACAGCGCCATCTGGCCCCAAATAAAGCAGAGCTTGTGTGATGGAAGTCATATAACTGATAGAAAACATACATACTTTTTTTTTGTATATACATACTTGTACTACATACAGAACACCCAGACACAAGAACAAACATTGTTTGCCCTGAGTGGCTACTTTGTTCTTCTTCTTCTTTGATTTTGGCGTAGCATTTTGAGCATTTGCCAGTGCCAAGTGTTTTGATAATTTCAAGTTCCATAAGTTAAAAAGTAGTCAAAGTCTAGTTTTTTTTTTTATGGTTGACAGGCCAGGTGTTTGACCACAGCTCAACTGATGTTAAGTGAAGGTGTGGTCGAAGATGGTAAAGCACACCTAGCCTGGAATGGAACTGGCTCTCAAGTGAGGCTGCCGGAACACACCGTTAGATGCTTGGCGGCAGATTTTCAACTTGAGGGTGGTAGCTAGCCAGCCGAGTGCTAGAAAGTACCCTACCACCATGCTATGGTTTCCTCACGATGTTTTCCTTCACCGGCAGCTCAAGCTCATTGTTGGGGTTTGAACCCACGCCCTTCGGCATGCGAACCTACCGCGCTAACCACTGAGCTATCATCGCTACATAGTCTTGGTTAAGTCCAGTCCGTGTCAGTCAAGTCCAGTCATGCTTAAGTAAAGTAGGCGACTTTACTATAAGCTTCGATGGAGTTTTGGAACCAACTCGAAAAGTCTTGTTTCACCACAATATAGCATTTTCTCACACACACGCTTGTAATTCGGCACTTTATGAATAAAACGCCACCATTTTTATGCATCACTCGAAAAAACACTAGTTTTGGAAAAAAACGGGGCGACACAACTCTTTCCGCGTTCCCGCCAAAACTCTACTACTTTATGTTTATTAGCGCAATAGATAGTAACTATGTTTAATTATATCTGTAGCTCTGTTTTATAACCTACGGGGGGTTCGGTTTAGAATTTAGCTATGGTTTGCAATTGTTTTTTTTTACTAAATAAATACAATTTAATTTGAACGTGAGTAAATTTTTGTGTAATTAAACTTTTTAATGTGAACACATATAATTATCACGCACAGTATACAACAAACGTTTTGTTTTTTTACCTCGACCATTCACCTAAGTATGTTACAATAGCCGTGTTGCGTCATTATGGTATTACGTGTACGACTAAGTCTCTGTATCCATAATTATCTGACTTCTCCATTGTGAATTAGAGTAATTTGTCACTATATGTTATATGGGGTAGGGTATATGTTGTTATTACATAAAATAAAAAACAATGCTGGTTATTAAGACAGTAAATTAAATACTATAGCTGAAATGTAGTTTGATTAAATATATTTCGTTAAAGCGAAAATGACGTAAAAACAAGTAAAGAAAAAATATTATACTAGTAAGAATAATTGCATTGATTTACTCAATTTTATCATCACACACCATAAAATATATAAAACAATTAACGCTGGCAAAACGCTCAAAGTGCGATGCCAAAAAAACCAACGTCACATTTTCCAAAGTGCACAGGGGTTTACGAGACGTCAATTAGCATTATTTTTTGTGTCAGGAGCAAAGTAATGATAATCGGATTACGTAGGAGCAAGCGAGCTGCGTCCGGACAGGTGGACGAGTGGGGAGACCGCAGTGCGCCGGACGCGCTGCGGTCACACCTCGCGCCCAGATTCGCTAATTAATTCGGAACGTAGGTACATTCGTTTTCCGTACTTTACAGTGCGTATATTCTTTGAGTTAGCGTTAGCTTAACGTGCAATTGATGTTTTAACCTGAACAAATACATACCTTTCTCGCATTTTTTTATGGGTGACAGACTGACGTTTGATCAAAGGTGTTATCAATACACCTATCCTAGAACTTTAAAATGTAGCTTTTAAGTGAGGTTGCCGGAGCACGTACATAGTTGAGTGTTCCGTGGCAGATATACAACCTCCGGCGTATGATACGAACACGCTAATCACTAAACTATAATTGCTACAATAACATTTCTGTAAATGTATGCACAATGCACATTTATGTATTAATGTTTTTGCGAGCGAAAACAGGATAAAAAAAAGTTATTATCATCATCCACAGTTTTTCTTATCTCCCATTTTGGCGATCAACATGCCTGGTGAAAAGCAACGGTGTGACCGAGGATGGAACACGTTAATTTTAGGTCCATTCCAGGCTAGGTGTGCTTTACCATCTTCGACCACACCGACACTGAACTGAAAAAAAATCTAGAATATTTCCTCAGCAAAAAAGAAGATCGGCAGCTTATTCCATTACTTGGCTGTAAGATTACTTCATTAGCACGTTTACTTACCTAGCTGTGATATTCTTTGTCTGTTCTCAAAAACGACCTGATGTCTGCGCGAGCGTTACGTTACAAACCAACTCATAAATATAAAAGCGAATCCGTGTTTGCGTAACACTAATATTATAAGTATTTCAGGTATTACGACCGCATTATGCGATGAGCGAGCTTGTCATATTTTTTTTTTATAACATTTACTTTTCTTGTATACTGTACCAAATATTTTTATGCTTCAATGATGCAAAAAAGCTTTTTACTCGTTGTGTTTTACATGATAAGAATTCCTAGTTCAGGCAGATTTAAAACTATGCAAATAGTCCATGTGCATTATTCATCGGGTGTGAAACTATCACGTAGGGCCAGGTGTGAATTATCTTACAAAGGATATCAAAAGGCAATAAAATGTTAAGTTGTAACAAGGTGTAAAATTACATTGTAACAAGCACACCAGATTCTTCTAAAGAATCGTAAAACAAGGATGAAGATGCACATAAAAGAGTAACGTTTATTTTGTTTAGGTAGTGTTTTGTTTCGATTTAAATTGAAGATATTAAACAAATTTATAATTAAAAAAACCGACTCCATGACCCTTAGGCCAACTAAACGCATTGCTCCAGTGTAATAGCGAGGTGTCGGAGTAAACGAAAATATCATGGACGTATACAATTTTTAGATTTTTGTTGATTTTTTGAAAAGTGCTCAATCGATTTTCAATTTTTTTTTTTTTTTTTTTAAACAAAATAGGTTCGCGTTTGACCACACTCTGTCTGATGTTAAACAGTAGTGTGGTCTAAGATGGAGCACGCTTACCTAGAAAACCTATTATACCTACCTATTTATATGGGATTACCCCTGAAATATGATTTACGAAGCAAAACAAATTATTAAACTCGATTCATAATTGGCTGAATTATCGCGTAACATACATACAAAAAAAGCATACAGTCGAATTGAGAACCTCTTCCTATTTTGAGTCGGTTGAAAACTAGAGATTTCACTAGAATTTCTGAATGAACATTCGAAAATACACGACGCACTATTTCATATTAGAATATTCCAGACATATAACTGATCACTGAAAATCAACATTACCGCCTACTCTAGTCTGATTGGAATACAATATTAGCTACGGTACGCTGTAGTGAGAAATCAATAGGCAGAAAGCTTACTAGGCCGTAGAAAGGACCCGAAAATTTGGTATTAAATACCGCATTATGTAGGCAAATCATGCCGTATACCTCGGGTTTCGATGACGATTGCCACACATGCAGACAATTTACACATGTGGAAATGTACACACACATAAGGCTCGATCTTCAGAGCACAAAGGGTCTAAATTACACCCACTCCGTTAGACCTCGCCCTTTGTACGTTACGTAGAATTGTGCTGATCTGGCAGCGTTGTCCCCGATTTGCCTTGTAGTTATAGGCACCCCGTTAATATTATTACAGGTACTCTAAGCCTCTCCGTCTAGGGACACGATCAAAGAAACCAAATGATGTTAATTGCGCGTGATGACTGATTCAGTGAGCAAACATTTTTGGATTTTCAGAACCGAGAACTACGGCAATATAGGATGAGCCGTAGAAGTGTTTCTTACACAATCTGTTTAGTCATAAAATTAAATGTCTGATAATGACAGCGAGTAATCATATTAATCGATTGACTGTGTGTTTTTTTAAGTTTTCTATCACTTTTCTGATTTCCATGAAACAAGCTTTGTTTTTTGTTTTTTTTCTTTGTAGCGATGACAGCTCAGTGGTTAGCGCGGTAGGTTCGCATGCCGAAGGGCGTGGGTTCAAACCCCAAAAATGAGCTTGAGCTGCCGGTGAAGGAAAACATCGTGAGGAAACCATAGCATGGTGGTAGGGTACTTTCTAGTACTCGGCTGGCTAGCTACTACCCTCAAGTTGAAAATCTGCCGCCAAGCATCTAACGGTGTGTTCCGGCAGCCTCACTTGAGAGCCAGTTCCATTCCAGGCTAGGTGTACTTTACTGTCTTCGACTACGCCTTCACTTAACATCAGGTGAGCTGTGGTCAAACACCTGGCCTGTAAACCATAAAATAAAAAAAAAAAAGCTTGGATGATGGCGCTAGATGACGCTGTGTGGGATGTCCTAGAATATTTGTTTTATTCTTTGATTACTTTCGACTACTACTACTACACTTACTGAAACTTAATACAGTTTATCTTGGTGGCAGAATATCTGATGCGGTAGTCTGTATGTCTGTGATTATATTAAATTTAGATACCTACATATAAATTCATGATTCTAATCTAGGTTTCCAGGTAAGACATGATCAGGTTCTACGCAAGCTGTGGTTACAGGACCACGATCCGAGTTAACCATGTTTAATCAATCCGTGTGTGTCTGCCTCAGGGGGATTGACAGCTAAGCCGAACGACGTGGCAGGAGTGATTTATAGGAGACAGAGGTACAACGTAAAGAACAAGAGTCATTTAATTTCTTACCCTGACTTCAGCTACCACAGAATCCGAAATTACTAAAACTTTATTGATTACGTTGTGCCGCTCTCTTTCTTACCCCACTGATATTATAAATGTGAAAGTTTGGATGGATGGATGTTTGTTACTCACGCAAAAACTACAGAACGGATTTGAATGAAATTTGGTATAAAGGTAGCTGAGACCCTGAATTAGAACATAGGCCACATCTTTATCTTCAAATACTTTTATTTTACCGAAATAAGCGAACTCAGTTTGCGTCTAAGAACGACATATTCTTACGTTTTAATCTACAAATAATTATTTTTTGCATTCAATAAACAAAGAAAGCTAAGCTAAATTCTTCGCTTCACAATACAATACAAAGATAAATACATAGAGAACATTAAAATAGACTCAAAAAGTAATCATATAGCCAAGAGTGATATTTTACAGACAACCTTCGGATGAATAAGTAGCAGCTAAGATAATTAACGACGTTGGTGTCACTCGGATACAAAAAGTATTGTTTGTAATTTTTTTACAACTGAAAAAAATGCTGATTTGTGTTCTAGGATAATTTAATCTATTTTTTTTTTCAAGGACAGCTTTCCATTATATTATACAGCTGGATAATAATACCATAAAAAAATCTAATCAGAGCAAAATTTATGTAAGGTTTTGCGACATTTCCGTTTGAGATGAACAAGCAGTAACATTATAGTCTTACAAAGTTTTATTTCGTTCTATCTTTTGTCATATTATTATATTGACATTATGTTATGAATTTGACATTTTTAATGTTCTCAGATAATTAATCGGTTGATTCAAGTGTTACGGAAGTTCATTTTGAATATTTAAGGTATATCTATATTTAGTTTATTCCCGCTTTATTTGCATTGAATATTATTAATGTTATTACTAAACACGAAATTTGAATTTGAAACCTGTGACTTTGGGAGTTATTAATAAAATATTAGTATTACAGAAACGCGAATAGAAATTTGACCTGTGGACTTTGGAGTTATCAACAAAATATTTACATTTACATACCTTTGTAATCTTTCTGCAATAAAATAATTACCACAAATCTCCACTTCATAAGTAATAATTCTCTTGTCGATTATTTCAGCTTACCGCTAAGTCCACTCGTACCATTTCACTTTAACGTTGCTTAGCATTTTAAGCCCAGTATGAAAGCAGGTGCACATTAAGAAAAACTGCGCAGACTGGTACTTGTACACGTGGCTTAATGAAAGCCGGCGTGTTTCGGTGAAGTTAAGCTGTCGCGAGCTGCAGGTCGAGGGCGCCTCATAGCCTGTTGACCCGACCCGACGGAGTGTCGTGACGCCGACAACGTGTGCACCTCCGAAATCCTTCAATTATTTTCTTTTATTGTCCCCAAGTATTATTAAAAAGGACTGAGAGACCGATTTTTTTTCCTTCTACACTTGTTTTGCAGAGCTGCCAGCGAAATGCGAAAGTAAGTACTCTTAGCTTGAGTACTTTTGAAATAGAAAATAGAGATACGGGCAGCTTTTGTGAGATTTTGTTTTTTTATGGTTACCTTCAGAAATGTCTCTAAAAATAGTCACGTAATTTATCAAAGCATTTTTTTTTATTTCTGAAGTTAGTACAAATAACAAAATTGTTTGCCTGGATTAAATCGCGCTATTGTGTAGACTAGAGTATGAAAAATGAAAATACAATTTATAAATAAAGAAGTTAAGAAGCTGTTACAGTAGTTCGTTCGTAAATGTCGATGGGCAGTTCACATTGTTCCATCTAGTTCAAAAATTAACAAAACTTAAACTTTCGAAATCAGATAATAGAATACGTACCTACAGTTCTACATACTCTTTTTAATGCAATTTATGTTTGTTACATAAATGTTTATTTTGAGGAGAAATCGAACCTAACCCCTACATGTTTTCTAGCAGAGCTACTACCAAATGAGAGGTGACAAATAAAAAAAAAGATTCACGAGTACTACATCGAAATAAAGTATTTGTCTTTTGTAGCGATGATAGCTCAGTGGTTAGCGCGGTAGGTTCGCATGCCGAAGGGGGTGGGTTCAAACCCCAACAATGAGCTTGAGCTGCCGGTGAAGGAAAACATCGTGAGGAAGCCATAGCATGGTGGTAGGGTACTTTCTAGTACTCGGCTGGCTAGCTACCACCCTCAAGTTGAAAATCTGCCGCCAAGCATCCAACGGTGTGTTCCGGCAGCCTCACTTGAGAGCCAGTTCCATTCCAGGCTAGGTGTGCTTTACTATCATCGACCACACCTTCACTTAACATCAGGTGAGCTGTGGTCAAACACCAAGCTTGTCAACCATATAAAAAAAAAAAAATAATAATAATTCGGACGACTAACAATAAATAAAAAAATTATAGCTAAACTTCTTACAGATGCTTAAAATAAAATTAAAATATATTGGAATGTTTAGATGTCATTACCTATTACAATTTTTGAATACTAATAGGCAGGTGGTTGTGGTGACAGGTTAGAGTTGGGTTTAAACCAAAGGACCGAAAACTATAAACAAGGCAACCGTTTTATACCTCACAGATTTCAATATTAATAAATCAAGCAATATGTACACGTTATGTTAACACTTAGTTTTAATAGACTTGCGTTTGATCATTGCCTCGCTTTAAGTAAAGCTAATTTGCGGTCTACGATGGAATACGCTTGTCTAGAAGAAACCGATTCACTCGCGACAACAAGACCAATGTGTCTGTTTGGGAAAAAACTATTATCTGTATCTATCATAATCACTATAGGTCAGTGGCTATAGTCAGGCCACACTTTTTTTACTTGGTAGATCTCCTTAGCAGGAGGCTGTCTAGCTAGATATCCCCGCAGTTACAACATTACTGTGTCCGGTATAACGGATACTACAGCTAGCGAAATTACAGTGCTGTTGAGACTAAACATCGAAAGTCTCAAAGTAATGAGCGCCAAAGCAGTGATGCCTTGAACTTTGTTTTACTACACAAAGTTATGTGTATCACAGCAATGGTCATGGGCAGGCGTTATCTCTTACCAACAGGAGAGCATCTCGTTCGGCTCATTACAATGACAAAAAAAAATATGAAAAAAGAAGTGAGTCCCAAGATGTGTAACCCAACAATGAGCTTGACCTGCCGGCACAGGCGTCCACAGCACGTTAGATCTTTGCCGCAATAAAAAAAGAACAACTTGACAATGGTGTTACCATTGTCAAGTTGGAGGTCTGGACCCGCGGTCTACAATCGCGTACCCGCTTCCGTCCTGGTATCATCCAACGCCTGCTTCAGAACCAAGTTAAGATCTTGGCTGCTAAAGACCTTGTTTTATGACATTGACAAGTATCTCAAACTAAGGAATTACGATTTTTTTGAATAGTGATAACATTACTTAAGCATTGACATCCCTGTTGGTTTTTTTTACAAAAAAAAGTATTTAAGCATTCTATCAGTTATCTGACTTCCATAGTACAAGCTTGGCTTAGTTTGGGGTGAGATGGCGCTGTGTGTAATGTCCTGTGATATTTATTTATCATTTATTTATATTATGAAAAACATTGAATCAGAAGCTAATCAGATAAAGATAAGATTCCATTAACATAATTTTCAATACAAACGAAAAACAGATACAAAGTTAATCATGCCAACTGTTATAATCATAATTTTTAAAAGGATCATCGGAACAAGCCAAGTTCTCCTTTACAAGCGACCAAAGGAAATGTAAATTCAAATAAGTTGGTGCCAATTGGAGCGTTCCAATCCAGAATTGTACAAATGAATGAAATCTATAGATCTTCTTGAATTAATAGAGCCAACGAAATACTTCTAATTACGAACGTAACCGTCAATAAAGTTAGTTCGTTACTGAATTGTTTACGATTAATATTTAAAGCTAGAAGATGGTAAGATATTGTAATGGTTTTTTTTGTTGACAGGTTAGGTGTTTGACAAGAGCTTACCTGATGTTAAGTCACGGTGTTGTAGAAGATGGTAAAGCACACCTAGCCTGGAATAGAACTGGCTCTCAAACGAGGCTGCCGGAACACACCGTTAAGTTCTTGGCGGCAGATTTTCAACGGTTTCCTCACGGTGTTTTCCTTCACCGGCAGCTGAAACTCATTGTAGGGATTTGAACCCACGCCCTTTGGCATGCGAATCGAGCGCGATAACCACTGAGCTATCATCGCCACAAAAAAGCTCACACAATACTAGGTGATAGTGTAGTTAAAGATGGTAAAGACACCTAGATGGCGGGCGGGCTGGCGGGACGCACCGTTATGTTCTTTACAGCAGATTTTTAACTTCAGAGTGGTAGCTAGCTAGCTGAGTATTATATCCCATTTTCCTTTACCAGTAGCTTAAGCTCATTGTCACGCACACTTTTGATGTGCTTTTTAAATAGCTAAAATACTATACATATTGTATAACCAGGACGTATAGGATATATAATAATATGTGGTTCCAGCGAAATACAAAACTGTTACCGTAGAAACAATTTATATGTACTAGCAATAAACTCTTGTTTCGAAAGAAAGTGTGGCAACAAGGCCTAATAGAGGAAACACTGAAGATGTGATAGTTGGGTCTTATTTATTTTATTGAAGAGGCCCTCTTACCCGTTATCTTCCTGTACTCATCACAAATCCCTTATCCCACGAGTAAAAGATAAAACAAATCTATTAATATATATAATACATAAACGAATATTTAAATCTCCCAATAAGAAGTGACACGCGACCTCAAGAGTAATTGAGAATACAGAATAAGATTTCAAAGAATGATAAAGGCCTTAAGCCGTTTTAAATTGCTTCGAATCGTTTTAGTATTCTACTTATGTGAGGTTGTATCGGGGATATCTAAAAGCCACAGTATCAAAAATACTTTAAATAATCACAACCTAAATGTGATTTATTTGGGTAAGGCTGGATAGAGGATAACAAGAAAATGATATGGATTCATGTACCCTAAGAAGTAGAAAAAACGTTTAGTAATTCACTCGATATGTTATAATGTTTGTTTATCGATTTCGGAGAAAAGAATTCTCAAATGTTCAAATTCATTGCTCCTACATTCATGAATCAATTTGGAAAAGGTTCTGGGTGTTTCTTTTTTCTAAAATACTTTTGGGTTAGTATTTATTTTTTACATGTTCTAAAGAAACAATAGTCATTTCGTTTTAAACATTATATGTTGTCAAAAGAAATCTGGCATTAATTGTCAAAAAAACTAATAAAATGGTTGTCTTTATGTACAGATTAAATATGTTCCTACTAGGTAAGCGTACTCCATCTAAGACTGTACTACTTCTTAACTTCGTTAAACGCGGGCCTATTAATTTTTTTAATCTGATTAAAAAACTTAAACAGATATACATATACAGGATAGTTAACTTAGTAAATATATACAGTTTTAAGCTTGGGGTGCCTATACTTTGCCCAAAGGTACCTATAATTATGAGTAACTTTTACTATCACAACTCACAAACCGTGAATAAAGAAATCAGCTGTTCTATAAAAAATTTCATTAACCCCGTATCAAATGTATGAAGCAGCCGATTTATTTTCGCAAATTTTAAAGTTGTGCTCATTGTTAAAGATGTTCATAATGATGAGTACAATCTTCCCCCGTTCGTCTTAATACGTCACAAGCTTACTCTCTATAATTAATTTTTAGAATTAATAATTTCACTAATGAAAACTTGAGAACCGGCAAAAAAGAAGGCATGAACGTGCTATGGTTGAAAAAGGAAAAAACTAAACTAATAAATTTAAATTCCATGAGTAATGGTTTACCTCCAGTATATTTGGGTCAGTTATTGGTCACAGCGTAGCTTCTGTCACAACCAGCCAACACAGATATTAATTATCTTCTCAAGTTAATAATTAAGTTTAAAGTTTCTCGTATGCTGAGTTTGACACTTCATTTGGCGCAGAACTAAATTTACGGTCGAAATTATATACTTATCCAGAGCTTGCTCAGTTTTAATACAAAAGAGCACGTTAATTATAAAAAGAACGAAACGGTTTGATTTCACTTTAATTGTGCGAACCGCTTAGCATTGGAATCTGCTGTGTGTTCCATGATAGATACAATGTGAGTGACTTCGAATCGCGTGGCAATTTGTTTGTTCTAGGCAAGCGTGCTCCACTGTAGACCGCATCTTGACCTAACAACACGTAAAATCAAACGTAAACCTACTTATTAATTTATAACTTGAGAAAATCAAAATTGATACGATTATATTTAGATCTAAACAGTGTCGCAATACAGGTATATCAAAATCAATCATATGTGTATACCACCACCATAAATATACATAACCAGGTTATCAAAATATCATAGGCCTACCCTAGAATTTAAATACACAATGGATGTAATAGTTTTATATTTTAATCTGAATTGTTGCTTTAATATTCCGAACTATAAATTCCTGACGAGTTTTTGGGACTATAATATTTATGCTTAGTACAGTCAGGTACCTGACCGCTCCTTAATTAATTTATTACCCATCCTGATCACAGGTAAGAGGACCCAATACATTAGGTCAATAGAGAAAACCAGTAGAAATATTCTTGACATTTTCCTTATTGCCATTAGGTGAACATCAATAATAGCGTTACCATCTACGAAACTACAACGCAGCGTTTGAGAACAAAGACTAGAGGCGGAGTATAACGTTTAGTTCACATTGTGAACCACGATATGTGAGTGAACTGTTGTTTTTGTCAGATAAAGGCACTGTGCAACAATAGCATTTGATGCTGGAGAATTAGTCAAGCCAGGACCAGCTGCGAACTGCCGCATACACTCAAAGAGTAAAACAAAAGTAAACCGAGCCATAACAAGCTGCGGCACTTATTTTACTTTAATTTCAACTTTACTACGAATAAAAAACAGGTTAAAACTGGACCACAATTTGTTGTGCGTCAAATTGCGAGTTGCTTTTATGAAGAGACTGGCGCGTAATGTCCGTGGTTTTATTGCTCAAGATGAATGGTGGGGCGAACAACTCAACAAAATGAGAGATTATTTATGGCAATGAAGATTTTTTGTTGGTTTACAAAATTGTAATTGTTAAGGGTCCTCTGTCAGCATCAAACGGATTTATGTCAAGGGAAAAGGCAGTTCAGTTGTTAGATACTGAACGTAAAATGTTATGACTATACAAACAACAATTGTGGAACAAGCCCAAAAGTGTAAAACGTAATGCTTGTACAGTTTGAAACATGAAACTAGCGCCGGTTATCTTAAGTGCGAGCGTTCTGCTAAGTGTGCTCACCAGACGAACGCATTAGGAAGATTAAAACTTGTAAAAGCAAAGAAGCGGAGCAACTGTCTCTGTGTCACTAGTAACATACGTACATAAATAAGTAGAAACAACCAGTGGAGGCGCTTTCTGGGGAGCGCGGTCAGAGGAAAAATTATAAGCGCCTGGCTTCGTGAAACGGAACTCTTGTTTATTTCTTGCTTCTTTATTTTTGCATTTCTGTAAAGCTTCTTACTAAACTTTATTACTTTTAAAACTTGCTCAACCGTGGCTTTGCTTGTATCAAAATTTGATACCTCCGTGCCCGATATAGCGCTCATAAACTTATTCCATTTTAAGTAAAGAAAACGAGGTATGTCATAAAACCAGTGCATGCGTTTTCTTGCTTTCAAATTCATTCCTCTGTTACTAAGTTCGTTAAGAAAAAACAAATAGGTAAAAACATCAATTACATAAATATTATTGTATTCAAACTAGAAACCGTGAGTACTACGCGTGAAGATCACTAATCAGACAAAACAGCATAGCAGCCACTCGTCACAAAAAAAATTGTGGTTGTCTATTGACGCAAATAGGAGCAATCCCGACTCATAACAAAACAATAGGTAGAGGGAGGACGAGCATCACGATGGCATGGTAGGACGCCCTAAAATAGGAGTGACGATATAGGTAAGAGCTGACTGCTATCGCCGAAAATCAGCGAGCTTTGGGAGAGGTTAATTCCCAGCAGTAACTACTATAAGTATTTACATTACTGTGTTTCACACAACACCGTCTAATCCTAAACTAAGCAAAACTATGGGAACCAAATATCAATATCTGATGGAACAGATTTTTGTTTTGTAAATATTCACTCATGTTCGTTGGATAAATTATTATTCTAAATTGAAATTTCATGAAGTAAAGCTAGTATTACATGATCTAATAGGTCAGTCCTATATTGAGGTCATCATGCTTTACAAAGATTTTGAAAAAAGAACAGGAACAGTTCGTGGTTTTAAAAATAAATTTAGTAATCTATCAAATAGTGAAAACGAAGTGGTATTTCGCGTCTGTCTGTTTCCTCGCTTACCACTAAACCAGGCAAAGAATTTGAGTACGGTTTTTACAATCATTTAGGTATTTTATGGTTTGTTAATACAATTTATCCTAATGTTAAGTTTTTTTATAAGTAGAGAAATTCATTCTTTTTGCAATCAAGTTGCAGAATTTAATTGCACGCGTGCGAAGCTGAGGCGATAAAGATATAATACATACAGCGTTGATCGGAACCACAAGCTAATCTATATAATTTAGTAGCGTGTAGTGACAGTGTTAACTGCGAGGTAAAGCGATAATTAATCCGCATTGGATTTGATTTGTCAAAGGCCAGACTATTACTGCAGTTTAGTGCGGTTCGTGTTCCACGGTTGTGAAACTGTAGTTTATCTAGTTATAGAAAACATTTTATGTTGGATAACGGGCGCATTACCACTTTGAAAACCAATAGACAATTCTATAACTAGTTATTGGCGCCTCGCGTTATGATACGTGAGCATGCACATTATGATACATGCGCCAAACACACTTCGTTGCTTTTTTTACTTTGACAAAGTCATAGAGAATACGATTTCATGCGAATTTAACTAGAATTCCACGGCGTTCATAATGTCACGTTTTAAAACTGGGAAATACATGCGGCTTACCCAGTTTTACAAAAAAATCTAACATTTTTAGTTATTCTAGATTTATATTATTATTTTAAGCTAAGCTTAAATTACAAATATGCTTATTAAACTGAAAACAAGAGGATTCTACATTTGTAATAGTGATTTGTTGTTAATGTTTTGTTTACTTGAAACGAGTACCTAAATGAATCAAATCTTTTAACATCGTCATCACAATCTGTTGATGACTATGAAGAGTCTGATGATGACTAATTGGAGTCATCATCAGACTTTACATAGTGCGGAAGAAAAATCTGTGAAACGTGTATATTTGGAAACTTTATTACATAATTGAAAACTTAAACTTAAACTATTACATAACTATCTGTAGGTACATATAAATATCACACTAATCAATAATGATACTAGTCAAACAACATTACAAATGCAAAAGTTGAGTAACTATTTATGTTCGTAACTTGTTCACGCTGTTAATAGGTCATCGGATTTGTGTAAAATTTGGAATGATAATATTTGCTGTCTGAGTGGGTGTGTCCCTATAGATCCAATTTGTATGTATTTGAGTCGCGAATGTATCGTTTTTCGGCGGTCAAAAGCAAGCTTATAGAAGTTTTCACTTCAATTTTTATTTCTGAATCTGAATAAAAAAATGACTAAATAATTATATAGAGGACTAGCGGTCTGTCCCGGCTTCGCACGGGAAAATAAACTATAAATATACGATTAACAATATAAATATAGCCTACGTCATTTAGTGATAATGTAGCATTCTAATAATGAAAGAATTATTCAGATCGGTCCAGTAGTTTCGGAGCCTATTTAACACAAACAACAAAAATCAAATCTTTCCTCTTTATAATTAGTGTAAACTTAATACATACGCAACGTTATGTGCCGGAAATAATTAAAGTTCGAACTATCTAACACATAGTTCTAGTCGGAAAATACGTGAAACCACAGAGCATTTACCACTAACTACTACATACCAATCACTAATTACCTATAAAACAAGCGCTGCGCAGTTTTACTCACTATCTACAGGAACCTTACATTTTCCTCAGTAATTCAGAGACGCGACTGATATTTAAAAAAGCAAAAAGCTCTTACTCAGTTACTATTCGGATGTCAAGCCACCGCTTGCGTGTCGTGTCGACATCGTTAGTCTATGTTTACTGAGCATATTGAAAAGTCTCTCGCGAAACGCTTTTCCGAATCAGCATATTTAGGACATTTCTCACAGCGCCAAATAACTAACATAGGTACAGTACATAATTTTCTCCGTTTTTACTGTGTGGCAAATTTAAGCAGGCTGTCGTCCCGATATGTAGCACCGTAGTATCAGATATTCTGCTGCCAAGCGGTAGTGTGTAAACGTAACTGCGGTTACCGGTTTAAAAAGTATTACTGCTAGCGAAACAACAAGACTATTGAAACTAACCATCAAGTGAGCATCAAAGCACCGATATCCTACATTTTTATGACTTTACGAAAACGTTTTTTTGTTACGAAAACATCATCGATGTGTACAATTTTTAAGTTTTTGTTGATTTTTTAATCACCTAATAACCTTTTTTAAGTCGGATAAAAAATGTAATACATACCAATGATAAGCCGGAGCAGGCTGGCAGCGAGGATGCCCAGGTCTGGAGAATTAGCCATTGGTCACCGAGCTGTCCCTCCAGCGAGCCATCACATCAACCCCCGCCGCCGCCAAAGCACCAGCATATGTACACATTCATTTAACAAGTCCCACTAAGTCTTAACCGATATTCACATCCTAAAGTCGCTCCCAGTAGCTAATGCGCTAGTGTTTTAAAACGTCAGTCGATTACTAAGCTTATTCAGCAATACGCAGTAAAAGTAGTCAGCGGTAATTACGCGTCGACGATGTCATTGAAACTATTGCACATTAAAAAAGGCAACATTACCATTAAATAAAGTATTATGCGTAACCTTTACTACTTTAATTAATATGACTTAGTATACGATTAACACACAAAACATCCTTAAGTTTTATTGTAAACGCCACTTTGAGACTGTTATTTACTATTAGAAAAAAATATCGACATCGTGCTTCGAAAATAATAATCAAGTATATTACTAAAGTGAATAGGTTTTTGATGATTTTCAAATGTATACATATCGCTAAAAATATTGGCAAAACATTTGGGATGAGTGCCTACTTAAAACTTCAATTTACTCTCATCTTAGATCATCATCATTTCCAATTTAACTTTACATTGAGACGTTAAAAATAATACGGATGTTTACAAAAGGCGAACCGTATTGCACAATAACTCATTCAAAATTGTTAGTAACTTTTTTAATTTACGCTACGAATAAATGCAAGCTTTCCCGTGATTTATTCACGACAATGTTTTTGATATTTTACGAAAAGTAAATGTGTATTATCAACCTAAAAGTATACGAGAGAATTTTGTTTTTAAAAGCTGTTTACCGAGGATTCCCGGTACAGCGAAAAGTAATCAACAAATAGGTGGAAGTACGTGAACCGAAAAGTTTTTAATGTGCTTTCGTATCTACTTCTACTGTAATAAATAAACACCCAGATAAGAGAAAAAGCGTACTTTGTACCTAGAAGTAACCGTTTACTCCGCTTAGTGTGACTTAAACGAATAGCGTCAACTTTGAGAAAAAGAACGAAAGAAAAGTTTTATCTCGTTGTCATGGTAAAGGATACTTCTTCTTTATCTTTAATTCCGAGCCAAAAAAAAAATAATTAAATTACTTTGTCTCGAAGGTCCGCGGGAAATTAGAGAGCGGCGCGGCGTACTAGCCAAGTTATCAGTTGGTTAAAATGCAAATTGTCCTTTTGTTTGTGCGGCCTCATCGACAGAGCGCCGCTAGTACAGAGAACACAAAAACTCGGGAAAATTGTAAACATTCATTTATTGGCAAGAGGCGACACTTATTGCTTACAGAGATCACTTCGACGTCGATATTGTAAACGGAAATAGATGATGTGAGAATGGTAGTTAACTATTGCCAAGATACTTATGCGAGAATACACTATATGCTATATTGCAATAAGTTTCAAATTTGTAACGATGATAGCAGGTGACCCGGTCCGATGACATGTCAGAGCGTGAGTTCAAATTTCAACTAGTTTGAGCTGCCGGTGACGGAAAAAAGTCGGTACCTACAATTTGAAAGTCTGCCGCCATGTACCTAACGGTGTTCTAGAAGAAATCCCATTCCAAGCTAGGTGTGTTTAGCATTTTCGATCACGACATTTTGCATCAGGTGAGCAACGTTAAAAACAGCCTAGTGTGTCACTTTTAAAAATACTGGCTGCGCCCCGCGGTATTACCCTCTACATGTTTTCGGGATAAAAAGTAGCCTTTGTGTTAATCCAGGGTCTCGGCTACCTCCATACCAATTTTCATCCAAATCCGTTTAGTAGTTTTTGCGTGAAAGAGTAACAAACATCCATCCATCCAAACTTTCACATTTAAATAAATAAATAAATGTGAAAAAATAAGACAACTTTCGTTCCATCACCAATATAACCTACAACATTTTCACCAGTGCCGTTGTCGATGTATTGCCAACTATGAAATATTTTTACAGACGCCCTTTTCAAAACTCTCCCCTGTTATACCTACATAGACATTATACCAATATAGAGCTTTTAAAAAAAAAAAAAACAGGTACCAAACTTTTCAAAATATGGGGATGAGCCTTTTGAAGGTGACGAGATAAGCGGTGATGTTGTTCTAACGAGTCAGACCTTTGCAAAGAAGACATCCTACATCTAATTAGTGCGAAGCAACGACTTGTGTATGTACTTTAATTCAAAGGAAACTAATACTGACAATTACCACGATTCAATCAACTATACCCCCAAGGCGATTTTCGTTGCAAGGTCTATGAAACCCAGAGTCAGTCAGTCCCATAGACAGTTCTCCAGGGAACACCATCGAACATCCTCTATTAATTAGCATTACACCGTTTGCCTTTGCGTTATTATCTAATAACAAATTTTGCACATATATGATAAATATGAAATGGGACAGATACGTTTTTTTTTATGACAAGCTAGGTCCGTAGCTTACTTGATGTTACGTGACGGTATGGTCGAAGATGTTAAATCACACCTAGAGTAGAACTGGCTTCTCAAGTGAGGCAGCCACACAGTTAGGTGCTTGACGGTAGATTTTCATCTCGAGGGTGGTAGCTAGCCAGTCGACTACTAGAAAATACCCTATCACCATGCTATAGTTTCTAAACAATGTTTTCCTTCACCTGCAGCTCAAGCTCATTGTTGGGGTTTGAACCCAGATCCTTCGGCGTGCGAACCGACCGCGCTAATCACTGAGCTATCATCGCTACGAAACGAATCACTTCATGAGTATGTAAGGTTAGTAACATTAGCAACGCATCACTGTAGCAAGACAATAAACGGTTTCCTTACAATAATAGTATAATATACATATATATAATAGTATAATATACTAGTAATGTATAGGCGTATATTTGTTTCACATTTTTATAAAAAATGTGTTCTTTTCATGTGCTGCAGGAATACCGGTTAGAATAAACGTCGTCGCATTTAAAAAAGCTCTGCTTGAACTGGAAATAGACAAAGTTAATTTCTGATTCCAATTCTATTGGTACACGAGGAATGCTGGTAGCAGTCTGATTTCCATAATACACGAAATCCTAGTTAGAAATTGAACAATTGTACGTATTAGACATTCCCACGTATATATATCGTTTTACATATGAGAACGGCGGGATACGAATGTTAAACTACAGACATCTGGCTATATAACCCACATTCTAGATATTCATAAAAGAGAAATTGCGAGTATCATGAGCATGATACCCGATCATAAACTACGATACTACACTGTTTCACTGTTTCTGCTTTTATTTTTCTGTACCATTTGATTTCAATCATCTGAGTCTTGAAATGTTGGTAATATAATTTCTACAAAATACGTACAGATTCCTGAACATATGGGAAGAGTTCCGTTAGTGTAATAAAATAAATCTACAATTATTATTATTTTAGCCTCTTTTGTCCCACTGCTGGGCAAAGGCCTCTCTTCCTCTTTTCCATGGCTCTCTGTTGCCAATTCTAATCATAAGCATCGAGCTTATCTATCCACTACCATCTACTAGTAGAAGTACACTCATGACATTTGTAAAACGTGCTGGAGGTTTTTTTTTACTTCTGTGCTACAAAAGGCAAAATACGTTACAGGTTGGATCTATGGGCTTTCTTACGCTAATACCCTTTTTTATTGTAATTTAATTCCAGTCACATTCTCAGTTACAAATTATAAATTGATATAATTATTGAAATGTGATCGGCGCTGGTATCAAATGAAAGTATTATTTCATTTGATAGCAGAAACGATTAAAAAAATAATATTAGGGATACAAATGCATGTTATAAAAATTTTCTCTCACGCGTAATGCTATGAAGACTTTATCTCATTCGTAAAAATATATAGGCTACTGAAATCATTTGAGTGTAGTTTAGTAAAAATATTTTGTCAAAAGCGCAACTTGGACAACTCGAAAACTTAACGTAGAAGGCCAAATGTAGCACAAAGATTAGATAACCCAAATATCACGGTAATGTTAAAAACCCTACGTTTTGGGTACGGTAGGGTTCGCAATCGGACAATAAGATACAACAACATAGCTTGGTATACGCGCGTGACGTAATTTATCCGAACACTTTTGGAGCTCCATTCAATACGGACTCTTAAAATCAGTTTCTTCCACATCTCTGAGTACATACCCCTACAAAATAATATATTCGAAAAGTTCGTGAACAGAATACAAACACGCGGGTCGCCTTGAGAGGCCATGGCACAGCATGAAAGGATATCGAACAAAGCAACTCAGGCCTTGTGACGCGAACCTTACATTACGACTCATATATATACGTACTCTACGCCTTTACCTACTCTCCGGTTACTTCCATTCATTAAGCTTACTTTTTAAACTCTTTTCCCGTTGTTTAAAACAAAAATCAATTACAAACTTAAACAGAAAACTCAAACAACCTAAGTAATAAAATCCAGATTAAATTTGGCAGCCTCGCATTACCGTCGCGAAATGATGCGGTTATTGGAACAATAGAATTATTATTCGATACAGATCGGTATTAAACGCCGTATTGATCGCGTTAATTGTAAACAACTGTTAAACTTTTAAGGCCAAAATGTGAGCAATCGACGCCGAAGTGGGTTATAAAATATCCTTTTTGCGGAGATGAAGCGCCGGAAGCTTTCGGATTACTCAAGCCGCGACCACAACAAAGTTTCGGAATAATAAATTCACAAGGGGATTAGGAGTGAGGATAACGCTGTCACAAAATGAATCACGTTTTTTAAAAAGCGGTTAAAGGGGGCCGCGGCGTGTCGTTATGATTTGTGTGTTGAGTCGTGACGGGCGCAACTGGCCGAGGCGTTCACGGGACGCTGCTCGGGGCTTGCGCCCTGAATCGCAGCCTGTCCGATGAAGATAACCGACGCCTATGCGGCCACCCACCCCTACAACCCGCGCCATAACTCCGCAATATGCCCAGAGTCAATTACTACGTTACCTCCATCCCGAAGCGTTAAAGCCATAATGAGGGACGAAAAACTACTTTTTATTAAAAAGAGGTCAATAGCTCACCGCCGACCCGCACAGTTATTGAGGAAGTTATTTGGCAGCATTTTGGGAGGGTTTCTCGTAAATAGCTACCACTACACACCTACCAATGAAGATAGCAAACAAAAACTAATTTATGAGAGCTCTCACAGTATTTAAATATGCTACTCCGGCGTAAAGTAATGAAAAATATTTTTCTGAAAAAAAAAAAGTATTAAACCTTTTGAACTGGAAATGGAGGCAAGTTATTTTAATGACGAAATAAGTTCTAGCGTAAACTGAAACAAAAAGCATGGAACGAAGCGGCGAAGAAATGAGTAGGGGCTACAGCTGTTTTTCATTTAGGTGGTGAGACTGTGAGCTGGGGAAAGATACTCCGCTATAGCGGACTATTTTCGCGTAGCTGTAAATACTGGGCTATAACACGCCAAGAAGGTGTTATGTTTTGAACAGTAAGCTTACAACGTTATTCTTACATCATAAACTTTTTTTGTACACAATTTCTTCGGTACATTTACCTAATGCAAAATGTGTCAGGTCCAACATTCTCGCTTTTTGCCGCAAACAAAAACAAAGCTTAATCTAAATGTCGCCGAAACATAACAGTATCTGTTTCCAACTGACCGAAATAATCACAGAGATTATTTAAGCAGGCTGTTTGTATCTCTGTGTGAATATACTAAGCCCGCCAAGTGTGAATAGCGAAAACAAAAGTGAATACCCACTGTGCTCTCACCTCGGACTACATTAATTAAAACCTTTTTACACCACTGCCCAGAAAAGGAGAAAGGTAGTATTTTATTTTGAGTATTATCTTCCTTGTTTTAGACGTCGTACTTTGTACGTTTTCAAGTATTTCAAAATCGAGTGAAATATGTCTATGCCAGTTACAGTGGTCAAGTCCGATCATGCCATTGTAAAGCAGTGGCGACTTTACTACAAGCTTCTATGGAGTTTTGAAAGTAACAACGAAAAGTCATTATATCACACACACGCGCGCGTCCATTCAACATTCGAAGAAATACAAGTTTTGGAAAATGATTTTTCCGCGTTCGCGCCAAAATTCTTAATATTCGTCTATATACATATGTATAAGCTTAAAATAATAAAAAGTGTCTGTCTGAACATTTTACCAAAATATTCTTATCTCAAAGTGGAATAGAACAAAAACTTGAGGTGCATATTTTTGAATATGAATAATACATCTTTTTTTAATGTTAACAGGTTAGGTGTTTGACCACAGCTTCGACGGCGTAGTCGAAGATGGTGAAGCACGCCTAGCCCGGAATGAAACTAGCTTTCAAGTGAGACTGCAGAAACACCGTTAGGTGCTTAGCAGCAGATTTTCAACTTATAAAGGTAGCTAGCCAGCAGTACTAGCCATTTTGCTCAAAATTTTATGCTAGCCTAGGTGACTGACATTCAAATAATGTATGCCCATTAATTTAAAAAAAAATGTTACAGTGAAACAAATTTAATATAGTCTGAAATAGAGAAAGCTCGATTATCCCTAGCGGAGTTCATTAGCTTTATCGATATGCGTTTCTAAAGCCATGTTTTCCTTGTCTTCATATGAATTCACATTTATATGATAAGCCACAAAAAGCATTCCAAAAGTAAGCAATCTTAAATCTTAAGTACACAAACTTTATCTTTCCCGTAATCTCTCCTCACAAGCGAAGTATCAGGTAGTTTTGTCAAGTATTAGATATCAAATAACGTGTTAATTCCAAAGCAACTAAGTAATTCCAATACCTAACAAAGAGCAATTAAAACGTGGCCACCTTTAGGCCTTTAATTTATACAACTTTTCCCACTAGAGATTTTCATTTCAGGTTGTAAAAGTTTTGCTACAAAGATTTGTTCGTAATTACCTACTTTTATTTTCTTTAAAAAATATGCGACGGTTCCCTCTCGACTAGATATTTCTGAGCTTATAAGATAGTTCAATTTAAGAATATTATTTTATCTATTTTCTGATTTACTTTACGAACCATTTTAGTGCGCAAAAAATGTAATAACCTTTTCAATTCTATATTAGTTTCTGAAGTGAATGTAAAACAACTTAAGTTACGCTACATAAATATTGAATGTTCTCTTAGAAAAGGCTCAGATAAAAGACAAACCAACACGCGAGGTCACCAGGGAACCTTCCAGGCAGAAGTCACAATACTTAGATTCAATTTGGTCGAGAAGTACTCGTTATATCACACTGATCCAATATTTAAGTTACGTTTTACTATTGACTTTGTAGACTAGACTAGCGCCACTTTAAAATGATTCCTAATTAATAAATTAATTAAGTTTCGGGGTGCTATTACTGAGTTTAGAACGGTGCCTAAGGGATGGAAAGTTATTATTGCTGTCCTGTAGAATAATTCACTTTTAGGTTCACTGTTTTGAAATCACGGTCATTAAGTGGATCTACGGTTCATTATTGCAATCGCTGTCCCACGACTAGACGGACGGGGTCTGAGAAGTCACATTAATTACTTGCCGTCGAGAGGTTTACTGTAATCTGTGCTTTGGACACAAGCCCAGTCTGAGATGCTGAGTATTTCGGGGATTAACTACGTATTATTTACGATCTGTAAAGATCTTGTCTATATTTATCTATTTGAAGATTTTAGTCTACATGTAAATGCAAGGCTAGACTAACCTGTACAAGAAGGTTGTTCAAATCTATTGAGACGTTGTTGAGTCGAATTACAATAAACTTATTGATTCAATAACAAATTTATCTTATTTCATAAAACTTGTCAGTGTTACATTTGCATAAAAGATATTGCACAAGAAGTAATGATGCTACGTTGTAGCTTGGCCGTAGCGACTGCTACGACATATTTGTAGACTTGTTTATATCCATAAACTTTTCCAGATCATTGCCTGATTTTCAACGGTTACTACCCTTTAAAGATAGTTTCGGCAACAACGTGGAAACAGTATGACACCGCATTGTACTATTTTTTACTACACTTACGTTATAGAGTATTAATGGATAATGATTAATGTATTAATATTTTCAGATACTACTATACTCCGACTATAGTTTCGACCACATCCGGTGGCCTTCTTCATGGAGACAAAGCCGAGTACAACGCGCACGCGGCCACGACTTGCTTAGCACTACGGGCCACTGCGTGCTTCGCACGTGAATACAATGGTAGGTCTGGTTAGTGCAAACGTGTGTATTAAACGTGAGTGCGCATAAGTAAATCAAAAATGGTTGGATATTATACATAATATCTAGTTTAATTACTTTAGCTGTAATATATACACTGCTCTGCAATTGAGCTGAACGGAGTGGGTAACAGTTGTATTTTTTTGTAGCGGTGGTAGCTTAGTTGTTTGCGCGGTCAGTTAACAAGCCAAAGGGCATAGGTTTATATCCCAACATTGAGCTGCTGGTGAAATAAAAAATCGTGAGAAAACCAAAGCATGGTGGTAGAGTACTTTATAGTACTCAGTTGACTACCACCCTCAAATTTATAATCTACCGCCAAGCACGTAACGGTGTTCCAGCAACAAATTCCATTCTAGGTTATGTGTATTTGCCATCTTCAACAACAACGTCACTTAACATTAACTGAGCTAGTAAAATACTTAGCCTGTCCAGTGTCTATCACAAAAAATAATCTCAAAGCTGGTCCCATACTAAAAGTTGTTTATAATGCCAATTATTAGTAATACGCTATTTACGTTTTAACTACAGTTTCACGTAACCTCGTACAGCACCAAGTATAAAATAACACATGTAACCAGTTAGTCAGCAAGTATATACCAACGCTTAATTAACGAGATATGAACCGGATGCAATGCGACAATTACATACATATTTGTGTATTTAGCTGCTATGTATGTATTTAATTCGGATATTCTGTCAAAATGATGGACGTGAAAATAATTGGATCTGACAGTATAGTATTTAAACGGAAGTTTGTATTACGTTAAAATGATATTTTAAGGGCTTTGATAAACATGACCAGCCTTTTTGTTTCTTATCATAAAAGAGTTTAACTCATGTCCTTTCCAAACTACATTAACTCTCGATTCTAGTACAAAACTTTGCTTCATCATCATCATCATCATTTCAGCCGTAGGACGTCCACTGCTGGACATAGGCCTCCCCCATTGACTTCCGATAAAGACCGGTTGGAAGCGGCTCGCATCCAGCGCGTTCCTGCGGTCTTTACTAGGTCGTCTGTCCACCTTGTCGGTGGACGTCCTACGCTGCGCTTGCCGGTCCGTGGTCTCCACTCCAGAACTTTGCAGCCCCATCGGCCATCAGTTCTGCGTGCTATGTGCCCTGCCCACTGCCACTTCAACTTGCTAATCCGTTGGGCTATGTCGGTAACTTTGGTTCGTCTACGGATCTCCTCATTCCTGATTCGATCTCGTAGGGAAACTCCGAGCATAGCCCTCTCCATAGCGCGTTGTGCTACTTTGAGCTTACCAAGAAGGCACACAGTCAGAGACCACGTTTCAGCGCCATAAGTCATCACTGGTAACACACACTGGTCGAAGACTTTCGACTTGAGACACAAACTTTGCTTGATTTTACAAAATATTAGATTTTTTAAAATTGTTTTTACACAGCGCCATCTTACCCCAAACTAAGCAAAGCTTGTACTATGGGAATCAGAAAGCCGATATAATTATTTTGTTTGTAATTGCGTACTTACAAGCACAATATTATAGAAGTTTCGGCAGCCTAGTTAGGAGACAGTCTGACTTACAATCTGGAGGTCCTAGATTCGAATCCCATGGCACGCACCTCTATCTTTTCTAGGTTATGTGCGTATTACCAATAACATAACCGAGTGTACAAACCCGAAAGGGTGTCATCGTCATTATGAACTTTTACTATGGGCTAAATCTCAAATCGCGAAAAAGGTCACCTGCTCCGTACTTTTGATTAGTCGACTAACTTTTTCAAGGAACAGCTGATCATTATCACGTTGATGTTGTTCAATTTTTATTGTTTTAATTGATTTTGTTTCCATATGTATTTTACTGTGCATTAATGTGTCATTGTAATTATATCAAATATAAGTATTAAGATGTATCTTTACTAGAATGTACATATCTATGCAAATCTTATGTACGGTAACCTGGTGATATCCTTAGCTTGTTTCATTCTTATTCCAGGCACAGGCACACCCTGTTTGAAACTTTTAATTTTGGCCATCCTAAGGTTGCCTGGAAGAGATCACTTTTAGCAATAAGCCCGCCAATTGTTACACTAGATTTCAGGTTTTTATTTTTCACTTGTATTAGATATATAATCTTTGGTGTGTACAATACTGATACTGATACTGATACTGATACTGATACTTTATTGATAATTATAAATTACATGTCAGGTTCTTATATCTAGGTATACATATATGTATTTCATACATTTTTTTAACTGTTGATTTTTAAAGTGGTCATTGTATCAATTAAGAAAATAATACATAATCAGCGTTAATTTATTTTTGGAACGAACTCCTCGACAGTATAAGACGGAATAAAGAGATTATGTATTTTTTTCATGGTTTTAAAGTACCCATAGAAAACCTTGTTTACACAGTACATACCCTCAGTATACCCCACGCTTATAATCCCGTATATATGCAAAGAGTAGGCTTACGTATAAGAGCACTGAATATAAACGAATACAGTAGAAATGAATTAACTAATGGAATGGGATAAGCAATGAAGCGTCAGTGTCAGGCGCCTAATCAAGCGCGTGTGCGTGTGGGAGTAACAAATTAGGTTCGGAGCCGGCCGAAGGGCAAGTCAGCGCTAATATGAGAGAGCTTCTTCCCGCATTTCATTCGCACAAACGCTCTATTGATTCCAAAGATTTCACGTACACAAATACACCTATAAACGTAGACATTGAACGGAAATCTCCCACCCGTCTCTAGTGAAAGGTCATCAGTTCAGAGGCAAAATGATAGATGGGCTCCCGGTGTTCACAAAAGTAACGAGAATGGAAGAAACGTGTGAGGTCAAGTGACTGACGGCCGATTCGGTCACATGTTGTCGGCCCGAGCACCAAATAGATTACGGTCACCGCTTACCTACCAAAAACTTTATTCAACCTGTCCCGTCCCATTCGAGGGATCAAAAAAAGCTGCTTTGATTTCAAATGAGGCCTAGACGATCGCGAGCTCTTCGATCTCCTGCGCCATTGTGGGGACGCTTTAAGCAAAGTTTCTTTAATCTCTCTTGTGTCAAGAGAAATATAGCATTCAATAGACGTATCAATTAAAAGTTTCTACAGATTTAATGGTGTCAAACTGCCAAGTATGAAACCGAACATGGATAGCGACAAGTTGTTACCGCAAGTTTCCGAATTTCAGAACACTAAATGTATCCTGTGGCAACTTCATATTACAAAGCCGAGACGCGTTACATTTTGCACTAACAGCAATACGCGCCCAAGTTTGTTGCAATTTGAAAGACAGCGTAAATCTACGGAACGGTCGGCTATTGCGCTTGTGGCTGTCGTTAAAATTTATGTAACAAAATTACAGCAGTAAATATTGTGAAAAATCTTCGCATTTGTGATCTTTTATTGTTCTAAGAGCATCTAAACTACACATAACTTGTTGACTTTTATCATGATTTGACCGTCCAATGCTAGACTTATGCTTCTATGAATATGCCTGATCACGGTTGGCGCCAAGTATTGACTGCTTTTTTAGCTCAGTTGGTAGTAGCTCTGCTTTCTTAACTGAAGGGCATAGGGTCGATTTTTACCCAAGACAATGACAATATTCGATGTTTGTTTTGTCTTTTGTTTTAAATGTATCTATTATAGGTATGTACAGAATACACGTATTCTGTAAATACATACATACATAATATCATCATTATCATCATCAGCATATCGAAGTCCACTGCTGGACTACATATACGTAAGTTGTTTTCTTAGTACAAGATTGGCTTAGTTTAGGAGTAAATGGTGTTGTTTGAAATTTAATGTCCTACAATATCTATTTATTTAGTTGTTTCCCGTCGATTTCCTTATTTCACTAGACATAAAATATAACACACTATATGATAATCTCTGTTGTAAAAATCAGATCAAATGAGATTTTTAAGATCACATCTTGATCATCGATATTGAAAAAATGTTTATACGAAATCATTAGTTTATTATGGTCGTGCAAAAGTCGAGTTTTGTAAGCACAAAGCTTGACTTTTGTAATCCGACTTAATGTCGTAAAAAAGAAGCTTAAATTCGCCAAATATTTTCTTATTATTTTAGAAACATTGCCGGTAAGAAATAAACATAGCAGGTAATATTGAAACCTTACATGACAGTTTTCCGAAAACAACTTTAATACTTTACACTGCATCCCACCATCTATCTATCTACACTATTATAAAGAGGAAAGATTTGACTTTCACCATTCGCAAGTTACACTATCCCCGGGTGACATACTTTTTATCCCTGTATTCACACGGGAACGGGAACTAAGCGGGTAAAACCGCGAGGCGTCCGTTAGTTTTTATTAAGCGTTTTTATTCCACATTTTTCATTCGCACAGCGAGGTTGTGGAACTCTCTGCCGGAGTCTGTGTTCCCTGTTAGGTACAATATTGGCGTCTTCAAATCTAGAATAACTAGGTTTCTTCTAGGTAAGCGTGCTCCATCTTAGACCACACTACTGTTTAACATCAGGCAGAGTGTGGTCAAATGCGAACCTATTTTGAATAAAAAAATAAATAATTGTGTATAGCTACAAGTAAAATTACCTATCTCTAATCTTCTCTTCATTATAAGAAGTGAAAAGTACCTACTTAGGACGTCGCGAAATAGCCATGGTAATTTCGTACCTTCCTCAAGGTGAAAACAAAATGGGAAAATTACCATCCCGCCTGAGTGCTCCCTGAACATTTTAAGTTCTGTGATATAATCGGCCGTATTTAAATGTGGCAGAAGCGGCAATAAATTTTCCATTGACGACGAGACGAAGAATTGAACAAAAACGCCTCTTGTTGGATTCGATGCCCAACAATGGATAATTTATCGTGGCTGACGGGGCAACGCCGCTTTGAGTTAAATAAAAACGTAGGTATCTCTTTAGTTGCAATATCAGTGCGGTAGATTGATTGCAACGTGCGCCATTTAGCAATTACCTAGCCCTATAAAAGTGTCGCACTAAATCTAGCATACCATATAGCAGCACAGTCGCGCTAACCATAAATATTGTCTAAATGTATAATGCCTTTACGTTAATAAATTATACAGTTTAATATCTAAAGAACACCGTGACAATATACTATATACAGCAAAGTAGACGTCACGCCGCAGAATTTAAATTAGGTTATTTTGTTTACGCTTGTTATTTGAAATTATGGTTTGGTTGTGGCAGAAAAAATGTGACACTTTCTTTTTGCTTGATAAATAAGAGGTTTCACATATTATAACTTTACTGTCGACGAACCGTCCATGTATAATTTTATTTTAGTAAATTTGCATTTTATCACAACCAATTATGAGCTTGAGCTGCCGGTGAAGGAAAACTTAAGGAAACCACAGCGTGATGGTAGGATATGTTTTAGTAGGTACTCGGCTGGCTTGCCTGGCTTGCTACCACATTTAATTTCAAAATCTGGCGCAAAGCACCTAACGGTATGTTCCGGTAGCCTCACTTGAGATACAATTCCATTTCAGGCTAGGTGTGCTTTACCATCTACGACCAGTCGACCACACCGTCACTAAACATCAGGTGAGCTGTGGTCAAACAACTAGCTTGTTAAAAAAACTACATATTCTTCTTGTTGTTCTTGTAATGACAGTGAAAACCGAATCAAAATCCGTTGCATGTCTTAAAATTGCCGGAGAAATAGAAATGCGCAGACGCGAACAGCGACTTTTTTAATACTGAATATATATTCTAATTATACCTACATATATGTATATTCAGTATGTATATATATATATACATAAATTATTATGTATACATTCCGTTAATCGCCCAAACGTTGCCGCGTTAAACAAAATTTATAAGTATTTATCCATCAAATGTTTTAGTCAGTAAGCACAAGCAAAATATTTTTATTTCAACACGATTTAGATACATTTGAGCCGTAAAAATATTTCTCTTGTAAAAAAATACTAATATAATGAGTGTAAACGAAAACTCCGTTAAGTTCATCTTTGCGTACTCTTTTACAAAACGTTGTAAATTAGCACTCGCTTCTTCAGAAACATCCAGCTGTCCCTTAGCTTGCGAAGTCACATTTTCTGTTTATTTTCTTTTCCATCAAATGTATAAAAGAGGATTTGTACAGAAGGATATTAACGCAGAATGAGACTGCGAGAAATCAAATGGATGTCATGAATTTGCTCGGGTTTTAAACGTAACAGCTCATTAGTTAGCGTAATCTGGATTAATAATTTTAATGAGTACTTTAGACAGATGCAAACATAAAGACTCTTTTCTTGCGAAATTGAATTGACCTCTGTTTACAAAGGATAATGTAATGGACCAGCTGCGTGCGGGATTTTTCCAAGGGCTTTCATGTTTGCTTTTATCGTCTTTCGGCAAATTTTTCGAACTGTGAAATATCACGGTTTTGTGCTATCACTATTTATATATATTTTTCGGATCTCGCTTCTTTAATCAACGAGTTCTATGTACCTGGAAGAAAACATCTAAACAAAGATGTGTGTGAACAATCTCTGCCTATGTCTTTTATTGGGGGCATCACTACGACCAAAATATAATAACTAGATTGAATACCGGGATCCCGGAATCCCGAAAACCGGGATACCGGACCGATTTTCTCCGGTATTACAATACCGGTATTAGTAAGACAATACCGAAATTTCGGTATTTGGGAAAAAAGGTTTTACCGACCAATATCATCTTTTCTGTTCTATTCAAATCTCGACAAATGATTGTCTTTCATGTATTGTTTTCTAAACTCGACAAAGTTAATCTCATTGCTTTGAAAATAACTTCACGCTTAATTAGGGATTCAATTTTCAAATGGTAGAAAAGATACTTTGATTGATTTTAGAAATTTTAATCCCTTAATTGAGTATTAGGCTATTTTCAGAACAATGAGAGTAACTTTGTCGAGATCAATAAAACAATAAATCAATCGAGAAAAATAACTTGAAAAGACAATCTTTTTTCAAGACTCGAATGAAACAAAATAGATGTTACGCGTAACTTTTTTTTTCGTGAATACCGATATTTCGGTATTGACTAATTGTTGATTTGTTAAATTTGACGAACGAAAATAGATAATTATAATAAATGAATGCCACAAAACCAAACAAACAAAAACAAAAAATTATAACAAATAGAATAAAATGAACAAATTTTAATTGTTATCATAATACCGGTATCAATACCGGTATCCCGGTATCATTCAGGTACAATACCGAAATACCGGTATTGAAAAACACCTTCGGTATTGCAATCCCTAATAATAACTATGATTAATTTCCCATCTTGTTACAAAATTTCCAATTTATTCACGAAACGCCTCCATTTTCGAAGTGTATTTAGTTAAAGTTTATAGGCGAGCTGAAAAACTGAGTGTTTAGATTGTGTCATTTAATACGTACTACATTTGTTGGTATGTATCACTTTATATGTAAGACTAAAATAATAAATACTGCACGGATTTAATAATGCTGTGATTTTTGTTATTTTTCGCAAGGCACTTTTTACATTTTACCAGTGTTTTGAGCATCTGGGCAGCCCTGTTGGTCCATTGGTAGAGTGTCTGCTTCAAGAGCCGAAGTGCGTGGGTTCGATTCCCACTCACGACAAACTTTGTGGTACAAACAAATGTTTGTTCTGTATCTGGGTGTACTGTATGTATTATCAGTGTGTATTTACATAAAAAAAGTATTTAAGTAATCTATCAGTTATCTGACTTCCATAGTACAAGCTTTGCTTAGTTTGGGATCAGATACGGCTGTGTGTAACGTCCTGCGATATTTATTTATTTATTTATCTAGTAAAGTCGTAACTCTTTTTTATTCTTACCTACGATTTTTGAAGATTTGAAAACCACACAAAAATATACGTTTTCACGTTATACCACTTGCTCACAATTATACACGTAGCTGAATGTTATAATTAAAACGTTCGCGTCATTTTAAAAGGTACAAATTTTCTAGAAAATTTTCTCCAGTTTTCAACTCTCTGATGATTCCACATACCATTTTCGTAGTTAAGACACATTGTTCTGAATATATATCGCGGAAGAAACTTGTCTAATTGTGTTACATATACTTACTAGATACATTATGCCATACATATGGGCAAGTTGGGCATAACTTCTTACATCATCTATCACAAAGTTAGATCGTTAAGTATGTAAGTAGATTGTAAGCCTCTCGTAAACTGTGCAATAAACATGTCTGTTAGAATACCTGACATGTTTATTTGTTAAAAGCTTAGATTATTTTTTTAAATTTGGACACGATTTAGTGTCCTGGAGCGGAAAGACGGCAAGGGACCCGACTGAATACTTGGAGGTAGATCTAGGAGGTCGTCTAGGTTGGTACCACCGCAGTACCAGTTATTCTGCCGCTAAGCAGTAGTGTGTAAGCATTACTGTGTTCCGGTTTGAAGGGTTTTGCTAGCGAAATTACTGGGCTGTTGAGACTAACTCTATCAAAAGTCTCAAAGTAATGAGCGCCAAAGCAGTGATGCCCTGGACTTTGTTTTGTTACTTAAAGTTCTGTGTATCGCTGCGATGGTCATAGACAGGCGTTATCTCTTACCATCAGGAGATCGTCTCGTTCGTCTCATTACTTTTTTCATAAAAAAAAATTAATGACAAAAATAAATAAATAATAATAAATCAATAACGTAGGACATTACACACAGCGCCATCTGACCTCGAACTAAGCAAAGCTATAAAAGTCAGATAACTGACAGAATATTTTTTTTTTTACATACATACCTACATACTTGTAATACATACAGTACACCACGAAAATGCTAAGCGACTGCGACCTTATTGCGCGGGCATACGATATGCTATCGCGTAAGAAGAATCGCAACATGGAGCTCGCAGTGCGGGAACCGGTTGCCTAAATCCGACTTTTACTCGCTGTTGAACAAGAGAAAACGCACACCTGAAAGCCAATACGTATGCTACAAGGATGATCTAAAGCGCTACCTCACCGCATGTAATATTCCCATGTTGGGAAGAGCTCGCACGACAGAGACAAGATTAGTTTAGCTTTATTTATAAGGCTGTAATTAAATAAATAAATAAATAGGGTAGGACTATACACACAGCGACAGCTGACCCCAAACTAAGTAGAGCTTGTGTGATGGAAGTCAGATAACTGATAGAATACATAAATTATATTTTTTACACCCAGACAAAACAAACACTTGTTTATTCACAAAATGTTTGCCCTGAGTGGGAATCGAACTCATGCCCTACAGCTCTCAAGGCATATATACCTACTACCAATAAGTCAACGGGGCTGTTAACTAACTCTGAAGAAAAGCGATTGCAAAATCCACACATAAAACTCATTAAAATCCGAGCAAAGACTACCTATAGCTACATTCAATAAATAAATAAAATAGTCAATTGTACTGTGCGTCTTGCAAAATTACATTTTGTTTTGCCATCCTTATTCGTGCTAATGTAACTCGTGTAACAGAAGCTAGCCGAGTTCGCCGTTGACGGACACGTCACGGAGGATTATAATATACATACATGTAATTCCGTGGAAAATGGAGCCACCTTTGGTTTGGGACGCTACATGTGTTGACTAGTCATATCATTTTCCTAGGACGAATGTTCTCGTGTTACCGTTATTCATGCTGAAAACCTTAAACGGCATAAAATAATATTGGTTTACATACAGAAAGTATTTATATTTATGCCATTTGAGGTTTAAACTTTAATAAATAATGAGTAACGAATAACTGGCTTGATAAGAATTTAAAAAGCTGAAAATATTTTTTTAAGAGATTCCGTTCTATAAATATACCAACGTTATAAGACTTTTATTATTGTAGAACTTGTAAAAAGAATTGTGTTAAATTATTTCTGAAGAAATGTTAGAAAACTATTAAAAATCAAAGTTAGATAGATACATATGTAAGCGCCATGTTTCTGATTTGCTAAATGTGACCTTATCTCATATAACATTAGACTGACGAATGATCGACCGCAGTAGCGCTCAAAACGTCGGAATATAGGGTCTTAAAGGTTAAAAGTAATTGTCATTGCTCAGGTTAAAAAGTAAACTGATACAACGTTATCAATTCTTTGTTGTGTAAAGTAACCCCATTCAGGGTGCGTCGTCTTGATAGTAAACGCGATAACCATTGCCTTCCGAGTGAATTTTGTATTTTCTTCGCCTTTTATGGTCAAAAGAAGCAGCGCCGAAATTTAAGTCACGTAGTGGGCCGACGACGTCAGTCGATTATAAAAAGTTATCTTCGTTCATCTTACAGGGGCAAGCCGGAGGAGCTCCGAATGAAAACATTTCTTTAAGTTTGAAAAAAATGTAAACATGCATTGAATGGGAATAAATATTCTTGGTTTGTGAGTTTTGGTAGAACGCGGAAAAATCATGTCTCCGGTTTGTATTATTTTCTAAAAACTTGTGTTTGAACATTAAAAATAGTGGTGTTTTATTCATAATGATAAATCAATTATAATAAATTATTCATCCATATAACGCAAACAATCATAGAAATAATAAAAAAAATTAAATGAGCAATATGTCCAAATATAAAATTCAATTTACAAAAAAATAAATATTTAAAATTTTAAAAAAAATAAACAAAGATAATTAAAACACAAAAAGTCCCTAGCTACTTTAGTATTTTCGCTCCAGCCGAATCCAATGCCGAAGGAAAGCACAACACAACAATTACGTACATGTAGGATAAGTGATATAAGTAATGTGATTCATGACTTTTCGTATTACTTCCAAAACTCCATCGAAGCTTGTACTATTTTACTAGGGTACGACTGGACTCGACCTTGACACCTACTCGTACTTTGTGTGACTTTGTATGTGACTCTATTACACTTGATTTATATTAAAATACTTGACACTGACAAATGCACAAAGTGCGATGCCAATAACAAAAAAAAGAAGAAAATCTTGGAACCGAAAGCACATTATGGATTTAATAATAAAAAAGACTTTTCTATGATGTTTTCAGTCATCTTTAGCGCACGACAACTAACATCTTTGTGTATTATTACATTTGGAAATTAATTAAAATAAAAAGAAATTAAAGTAAAGGAAACCAACAAATGGCTCATAACAATTCCATTACGAGTTGTTTTCCAATCTACAGTTGAAATTAACACAGGTTCATTAAAATTAACGAAGCAATTATCCTGGTGTAGGGATGTCACGATCATTGTGAAAGAATAAAATGTATTGTTCGCGTACAATGACTTTTTGGCCAAAAATATATATGAATGTATACATTATCTATGCGAGCATCACTCGAGGCTCAAGTAGCATAGCATGGATAAATTTATATTCTCGGGTCCCGCATTTTCACTGGGAGTCGGTTTTCAATTTATTTCGTCGTTTTAGCCGAATGATAGCGTAATTACGACACACCGCCGCGTCGGTTCGCCGCATAATCGGAGAGCTATTTTTTAAAATCCGCTCTCCGATACTAAATATATCGCTAAGTCTGGCGTGCCGTGACATCGCTAATACTGAGGAAAATCGGAACCTGTCTTTGACATTCAGGAAATTTCCTGCCTCAAAAACACTCCGTAGAAACAAGTTTAATACACCTCAACTGCCTTTCATATTAACAAAACAATACTAATGCTAACTTTGAGGACTTTAGTCGATAGATTTAAACTGATTAAAATGTTGTTTTTTTTTAATTGATTGATTCAGGCGTTACTCAGTCTCGATCAAGCGCTCGAAGAGTTAACACTTACTGAGGACGCCTCGTGTAGAGGCGAAACACGTGTCGGCAAGTGGTTACTGCATTAGATTTTTGTCAAATAATAATTATATTATTAAGTTTATGTCAAATTATTTCTAGATATTAAGTAAGATTAGGTTTTTAATCAATAAGTTGTTGTCAAATTAGTTAAATTTAAGTCTTCATCACTGTTGTCACTGGAACGACTGTTAAGCGGAAATAAACTAAATAAGTTGCCTTTTTTCTTAGCAATCCATTTAGACAAGAAACATTTTTCTGCTCACTAAACCTTCCAAAATTGGTCTTGTTATCTATTCAGCTTGATAGTACATTTTGGTGGCAAAATATAAATTCACATAAAATATACATTTTGTCAGATAGACAACGTTATATGAGAAGTTTATTTACTCTAAAACATTTTTAATATCATCAAGGTTATTTCTTAAGAACGGCAATGAAGTAGAGTTCTTTTTTATAGACATGGAATGAAAACGATATAAAAACACAGGGCAAGTTTAACATAATTTTACGGGAGAGTGGGCGCTCGCCATAGGAACAGGGATACCCGGCAGGCGCGCCATTCTCTCCTATAATGCTGCGATAAAAGAGATTGAACTTACTTGGTCCGTAATAACAACTCTAATCTCGGTACCGAATAAAGACCGAACGCTATTTCATTAAAACAAAAATTAACGAAAATATACGCAGAGAAAACAACAAAAGTCTTTTACTTTAAAAAAAGTCTAGTCTTTTCCAAAAAACATTTATCAGCAATACTTTGTGTCTATTGTCTTCAAAATAAGGTTACCGGCAAGGGACCG
Organism: Biston betularia; assembly: GCA_905404145.2. NCBI lineage: Eukaryota > Metazoa > Arthropoda > Insecta > Lepidoptera > Geometridae > Biston > Biston betularia. The sequence continues at coordinate 7,213,225 of FR989863.1, forward strand.
CAGGCGCTAGGGGCTACGGTTCGAGGTTTCGGACTCGATACATGGAAATATCACAGGATATTGGTTTCAGCGTGTAAGGAGTTCAATCTCGTTGCTGCCGACGGATAAAGTAATCTTTCCCGTCGATAAAAGCCTCTCTCTGTTTGCAGATGAAAGCAAAGTCAAACCAATTTCGAAAACTAGACGTCGGGATTCGTATAATAAAGCTAGGTTTGGTTAGAACCAAACCGACGTAAAAAATTAGATCGAAAAGTTCTTTTCCAGCTACTTACAAAATCAATCTTGTTCATTATGAATCGACAGATTCTCATTTACCATTTTTTAAATTAATCAATCGAGGTCAAGCATAATTAATCTTATACCATTTCTTTCTTCGGATCGTTTGATAGCATTTCGTAGATTGTTTTTGACTACGTTGACCTAACAAAACATATTTCACCTACATTGTCCGCGCTTTATGGGTCAAACAGATTGCTATTATGTTTTCCCCAATGATTTATAGCATCAAATGCTACAGAGAGAGTGGCCCTTATCCGCTGATTGTGTGACAAAAACAATAGTGTCTCAAAAGATGGCAGAGCGGGTCCATTAGCGGAAATGTGCTCATGACAAGAGTGTGATCAATAGAAAGGTCCGGGTAATGTACAATTGAGCAGGATGCCACAAGGATTATTAATAGTCGCTTTGAGGTTCGACCTACTTGGTCTATTGCTACTAAATATTGCATAAACATTATACCACCGATGACGGTGCCAATCGAGCTTGTACTACTTGGCCTTATCTGTTTCCGATATGCATAGTTTGTAACGTTTAATGAGGTTGCATCCTAGATCTACAAGAACTGAATAATGGACGTACGATAATCGAGGAACCAGGTAACCTTCATGAACCGATCTCACGTATCGTACAATATACTTGGTATAGTTTAATATAGTTTGAAGGAATCCGCTTAGGAGAACACGGATAAACATCGAATGTTTCAAAATCTGTCACTAAACATCTAAAACGGAGAGTTCCGGCAACCTCACTTAAGATCCAGTTCCATTCTAGGCTTATGTTTTCCACCTTCTACCACTTACCATCAGGTGAGCGGTAATCAAACTCCTAGCCTTTGAACCATAAAAAATACTTGCCTCAGTAACATATCTCAGTTTCGTTTTTTGCCAAATTACAAGATCGTCTGATATTTTAGGAAATATTGAATTCATAAATATGCAAAAATAGAAACAAAAAAATTAGCTCCGCTTTAAATATTTACGAGTAATCTTTGTAAATTTCAAAGCGGAGATATTCTTTTGTTATAAGTAATTGCTCACAAAGCTACGTTCGTAGCTTACGTTCAAATACATTGATAAACCCACGAATGGTACTTTAATAGATTTCATTATCAGTAGGAATGCCTAAATAACCAATTCACTCAAAAAAATCAGGTTCTATTTAAACATACTTCCAATAAAGGTGCATGAAAAAAAACGTGAATTCAATCGAATTCTTCGCCACTTTAACTAGGATTCCTATTCTGAAACATTGAATCTGAAGTGTTCAGTTGTCCTAAATCTAATTTAAAACGACCGTTGTGAAAATCTGTTACCGTATTCTAGATGCGGGCGTTCCGCCGCCATGACAGACTAAAGGATTAGTGTGGTATTTACGGTGATATTCTACAACTTTAACCAATTTTAATTTACATTTTTATCTTGTAAATTGTACATCTATACTAATATTATCAAGAGAAAAGATTTGTATTCTTGTAATGAATACACTTAAAAACTACTGGACCGATTTCAAAAATTATTTCACCGTTGGAAAGCTACACTATCCCCGGGTAACATAGGCTACTTTTTATCCCTGTATTCCCACGAGAACGGTAACTACGAGGGGGAAACCGCAAGGCGTACGCAAGCTTTAAATAAACACGTATATTAGAAAAAAAATATCATGTATTCGAGAACTTTTTAAAAGTAACAACGTAAGTTGTTACTTAAGAATGAGTGCCTCAACAGAAAAAAAAAACAATGAATATGTTTTGACGTGAATAAACCTTTAAATTTGCTTCCATGGTAGGAGGCAATCCAGGAAACTGATGCTAAAAAATCAAGGTATACAGTTTGGTGTAGCAGTTACATACCTATAATCTACATCTCAAATTTAATAACACCACTCGATTACTAAGGGATCAAAGAATTCGTTACGTTACGTCTCGACATATTTCAAGTACTCACTGTACTTGAAATATGAAAATTCGAAAGACTTTTTTTTGTGATTTAAATCTTGCAATCAGTCTTTCAGACTATAAGCAGATGAGGCGAAGTCTTTTGATCGTTTAGGGTGCTGCATCCATCGGAGCCAGCCCTTTCTTTATCACTAGCTAGATTTCAAACCCTCTAGTTCCTGACCCTCGAAGGACTTCTTAGTGTTCAAAAATGACTTATTAATGGTTTGTTTTTAAAGATCTGTTAAGAGATATGTAAAAACTTATGTTTTATAAATATATAGTATATATAAGCTTTTTTATTTCTTAGAACTTCATAACACGGATGGATTTAGTTTTTTACTTTTCATGTAATGTGAGATGTTTTATTCATTACTGAATAGGCTTGTGTTTCACCGCCACGTCGCCTGATTAAGTGAAGTTGCGGTCTACGATGCAACACGCTTACTCAGAGGAATTCGATTCACTCGCGATTTAAAGGCACCCAGTTTATAACTATTGGGGAGCATGCTTGCAAGAGAACGAAACTATAGAACATGTGCTTGTGCATTGCAAAGCCACGGTAGGTACTCAAATTGCCACAAGGCTGCATAAAGCTGTATCGCTATCATTCATATCGCCGCAACGTCTTGAATGCTTCTCGTCATTAATGTCAATCAACATTCCACCCAACTGACTGGAGCTACTATGCCAACGGCCCAGAGCCTCGTTCGGATACTTCAAGGAGGTTAGTTCGAGTAGATGTTGGTAGGGTGAAATGCACAAACACCCCAAGGAGACGTCGATGCAGGACTTATCTCCTCCACTTTGAATAAGAACTATCGAGCAACACTTGGGAAGCAAATACCGCAAAAATCGAAATCTGACTCGCACAAACTTACAAAACCACCATATTTTTGCTAAATCCTATCATAATTAGACTGGCGATCGACTGCACTAACACGAGCTCAAAATGTAGGTATATATAGTCTTAATAATATGTCGGCGCAACAGCCAACATAATAATAATAATAATATTTATGTTTTTTTATATATTTATGTTTTTTTTTATATATATGTAATGTAAAAAAATTTAAAAATTAAGAAAAGAAATAAATAGAATATAAAGGCAATATAATATAAACTGATAGAATACTTAAATATTTTTAAATATTATTAAGTACAAGTAATCAATAGAATGTGTTTACGGATGATTAGAATAGGTTAAGGCATGATACTTGTGGTTTAGATACTTAAATTCACACTAAAATGTCGAGTTCAGTTTGCTGTCATGATGACTGCAAATAAAGACAAGCTACTATCTTTGAACTCCTATTTAATGTCATGTAATTGTTTTCTAAATTCATTTTATAATTTATAAGCGGTACTGGTTACATTTAAAACTAGGATTAACTAAGTTTAATTTTAAAAGACTTCAACTATGTTCAAAGTGAAGTTCGCGCGCAAGGCGTGGCGCGCGTGTCCTCTCAATTCAATTGTTAAATCCCATTTAACTATTAGATAGCACATTTAATGTTAACAAAAAGGGCTTAAAATAAGTTTAAGTTTTTTTTTTTTTTTATGTCAAAGTAATGAGACGATCGAGGCGCTCTCCTGATGTTAAGACATAACGCCTGTCCATGACCATTGCAGCGATACATAGAACTTTGAGTAACAAAACAACGTCCAGGGCATCGCTGCTTTGGCACTCATTACTTTGAGACTAGATGGTTAGTCTCAACAGCCTAGTAATTTCGCTAGCTGCAGTACCCTTCAAACCGGAACACAGTAATGTTTACACACTATTGCTTAGCGGCAGAATATCTGGTACTGCGGTATGGTACCTACTTAGACAACCGCCTGCTAAGGAAATCTACCACCAAGTGATTTAGACCTAGATATGGTTCCATGTGTTATTATTTAGTTGTTAATAATGTGTAAAATGACTTCACAACGAGTACGCTAGGTTAGGTGGTAGGGGCGGCCGTTGTGAAGGCACATTCGGTATCGAGCTACGGCGGAGAACGGAGCTCTTGTGAGTATTTTGTACCAAGTTTATGTTTAAATCTTAAATCAATAATAAATTATTTGAATTGTTGTTTCTGTATTTGATGAGTGAACCGGGGGTTGGAGATGGTGACGTCAGCTGTGCTGACGTCACCGTTTCTAAAAACTCTGTGCCTGCTGGGTCGCCGTTAAATATGTTAAGTATGATGTGAGTTCAGTTTAGTGGAACGTCATTATCGAAGCACTTGAAGTTTTTAGCAGTTTCTCGCGATGTTGTGCGTCGCGGCTACGAGATCACGCCAACTAGGAGTACAACTATCCGGAGCCACGTAGTTGGTGAAAAACTTCTTATTTCCTGCCATTTCGAGGTCTTAATGTGACTTTATGTATAATGTTCGGGACTTGGAAGAAAAACTACGTCATTGGCAGTTGGAATCAGCGGATTTAGACGGCGAAGTCGTATCAACTTTGCTACGCGTGTTGAATTTTTTTTCTGAAATTCATACCGACATATTTATCTATTTTAGTAACGTGGTTTCGTAAAGCCTTGCTTTATTCCATAATATGCAAGCTCGTGCACGCAGACTATAAGTATGGGTCATTTTCAATTTTATTTAACCGTAGCCGGGGTTTTTTTATGCCACAGGTTTAGATAGTAATCAAGCAGACTGGTTGCCTAATGATAAGCAATCACCATCGCCTATGGATATCTGCAATACCAGGGGCATTATAAGTCTTTTTTGGTAACCGGTAATTTTATTTTTAAATGCTGATGATCATTTAAGCTATGTTTACCATCCTCGACCACATCGTCACTTAACATCAGATGAATTGTGGTCAAACACCTAGCCTGTAAAACATTAATAAAAACACATTCTTGCGCAGGTCTATCAAAAATTATTTTTACCAGAGGCATCAAAAATAGTACGAGAAATGGTTTTAACAAATTTACACTATATGTAATTCATGCAATTACAAAAAAATACAGCAATATAAAGTACAATAGGTCAATACATGTACCGAAACGAATTTAAAACAAGTTATTGTGGCAACTAAACGAGATATAGTGATATTTTTGCGGTCGACGATGAACAAAACGATAGAAAAGTAAGCAAGGAGATGGAAAATAGCGGATGTTGTACGATTCCCCGCATCTCTCCATTAAACTGGGTCGGGATGAAACGCGCAAATTCTAGCTAAAAAGAGAAAATCTACTGAGAGAACTTGAAAGATATAGCACCACTGCGTAAATTGCTGCTTGCTACTTGAAATGGGATTAGCGTTGTCAGATTGAGTGAATAGAAAACAAATAAAACGGCTGCTACGTCCGTTGTTTCGAACGATTTACGATACATTTGCTCGCCTTTAGCTGCAAAAAAGCGCCCGTACGGACGCAACACAATCAAAATAATGGTCTCGAAAGGTGAAAATGGCGGCTATAACCTTTTCAATTCACGCTTCAACAAACCGAATCGGTCGATGCAATCATCGTGTAGTTGAATAAACCAATTCTGTACAATTTAAATCAGTGGCAATGAAATTCACAATGACGGAAAAAGGATATCATTTTGATATCCAGCATGAACCTTCTAACGAAGTTGTAAGTGTCGGCGCCATACGTCATATTATAGAGCAGTCGACATTTAGGTCGGAATTCATGAGCTCTTTTATATAACGTCACTTGAACTAAGCTCCAACTCTGCGAAAGTTTCGAAGTGTGTATGAAAGTAAGAAGTCAAATAGCTATCATGTCTCAAGTAGCTTCATAGTAAGCGAGTGCCTATCGAAATCGCTGACGCATAACATCTTTATATTTACATAAAAAAAGGGTTGAAGAAAATACAGTTTTAAATGCTGGTTTAAAATAATCCCTGAAGACTTTTCTCAATAAAACTCAAACGTATAGTACTTGTAGAACTCACTGTACCATAAGAAACGAGTATCTATAAAGACTACACGATAATAGAAAATACAATATAAATAGATAGATAGTAACTCTTCATTGTGTCTACACCAAAAATAGAAAAAAAGTACATAAATAAATAAATAAATATCAAAGGACATTACACACAGCGCCATCTGACCCCAAACTAAGCAGAGCTTGTACTATGGAAGTCAGATAACTGATAGAATACTTAAATACTTTTTTTTTTGTAAATACATACTTATAATAAATAATAATGAATACCTCGGCCTGCCTAAACATTTATAAATGAATTGCTGAAAGATTATCCAAAGTAGTTTGTTTGAGTAGTGAAGAAAACACGGGCAGTGAAACCTTTAAAGCACACTTACACTGTAAGATTTAAAAAACCAGCTAAGATCGAGTCGGACTCGCGCACGAAGGGTTCCGTACCATTATCTATAAAAACGGCAAATCACGTTTGTTGTATGGGATCCCCCATAAATATTTATTTTATTCTGTTTTTGAGTATTTGTTGATATAACGGCAACAGAAATACATCATCTGTAAAAACTGACTAACTATTACGGTTCATGAGATACAGCTTGTTGACAGACGGGCAGGCAGACAGACGAACGGACAAGGTCTTAGTAATAGGGCCCCGTTTTACCTTTTGAGTACGGACTAAAAACTGTATCAAAAATACCAGTTCTTCTAAACCAAAAATGTGTCACCCGATTCAGATAAATTAAAACAAACATTCGATGCTTGCAATAGACACAAACGCAAATCGAAAAAGTCCAGTGAAAACATGAAAACTAAGTTATCTACCACTCGAATAAATCCAGCGGTAAAAGAACGCTCCTATACGGATATCATTTATTTTTAACGTAGTCACTGGAAATTTGCGAGGTGGTAGAATTCACTGTTTTCGGAAAAAGGGATCCAAGATAAACAATTCAACATTAGTCAAATAAAGCGAACTAAGCTAAGGAAAAATGGCAAATACGTCAAGAGCAGAGGTGGTGTGAGTCCGGAAGTATAGGCCTGGGAAAACATCCGGCATGTGCACTCACACTATCCCATCGAGTTAACTTCTATAGATAGATATCTGAGATTTTCGGACAGGGATCCCTGTTTGTATTTCTGTTACTGTCAAAATATTACTGGGAATAGTTTGTTGAGGAACAAAGTGTTTCCCGATCTCTACTATAATACAGCCAATAAAAGGTTTGATTATTATTTACTGGTATTCTAAATTAGAAAAATCACATTCTCACTTTTCCTTTTGAGATAATTATTGTCTTATAATCATGAGGTTGTAGAGTATGCTGAGTTGAGGTTGGTTTGTGACATAAAACTTTCTTTTCTTTTCGTTCTTTGTGTTCAATTTTTTTTTATATGTCTGCTATTTCTTTTGGTATATATTGCTTATGTAATTAAAATTTGTTTGTTTTATGTCACAATAAATTGTTGTCTATTATTTTTAGCCTCAAAACAAAAGATATAATGTTCAAAGATTTTTTCGCATTAGATATTGTAGTTCATATAAGAATTGGAGGACATTTCACACAGCGCCATCTAGCCCCACACTAAGCAAAGCTTATACTATGGAAACCAGATAACTGATAGTTTTAACGTTAATATGTATATTGTATATACTTATAATACAAATGTAACATCCAGGCAGAACAAAACTTGATATTATAATTATGTTCATCACGCAAAATGTTTCTCCTGAATAGGAATCGAATCTACGACCCAATTGATCAAGAAGCAGAGCTTCTACCAAATGAGCTTACAGGTCAGTTTTACTGACCATCGGGTGATTGGTAGCTTGTTTAAAACTTTATTATTTGGATATAAAATTGACGCTGTATTGGCACAACGAAATTAAATAAAAATTTAAAATAGAAATGTATTTATGTGCTATTTAAATATACTACAAAGTCAAAGGTTTTATTTGTATGACAATGCAAATAAAACTCCGTCTATTGTCAACCATTAAGGTATGCAAATTAATTGAAAATCTACAATCTACTACTACTCTATTTTGAAATTTTGAATTGACTTGTAATATTAACGTTATCGATAAAATATTTGTATTTTTATCTAATTTTTACCCATAAAAATATACAAGTGAAATCGTAGAATAGTCAATATTTTACGTAATAACTATTAAACGAATGATGTTAGGATTGTTGTTTGATGTTATGATGTGTTTGTTGATGTTGTTGTTATTGATGTTTGTGTTCTTGAACCACCTTCGTGAAACTAAATTGTTAGCTCACATAGTCTGTAAACAGTTAACCCTAGATTTACAAGCAAGACATGCGAATGGAAAAAAAACTTAAGTTTCGGAATCTTTGTCTTATACATGGTAAGTTATGGTACATTACTTTGAAAGGATTTTGGCAAGTGTAACAACCAACGATACGAAACGGACAAGTTGTAAGCATAATTTTACTTCACTCTTTATGAACCCAAATTATTTTGTACACAGCTATTTTCTGAAACGGAAATTTTCAATCTCTAAAATTTGCCATTCCAGTTTGTACTCATACTTAACGATGAGATAAAGTGATTTGTGTTACAACATGTACACAAAATTTTAACGCGCAAATTTGACGGAACATAATTGTTAGTAAGTAGGTAAGTAGGTACCTACTATAGGTTCTGAAAAAGGCAAAATGTGCTCAAACGAAATGAAAAACAAATAGAACGAAGCCTTGACCCGACTGCGTCCTGACAACAAGTTTGTTTTGTAAGTTCACGTCTCAGAGAAACCAGGATTCACGTTGTGATTCCTACCACCCTTGCCAAGGCGATATTAATAATATATTACTATGGCATTAAGCAATCTGATAGCTTTTCAAGTTCTTCTACAATGGTCAATAGTTTTAACAATACCTTGACAACATAAAATGTTACATCGAGACTATTTTTTTTTATGGCTGTGGTCAAACGAGTAGCCTAGTCGTTTGACCACAGCTCACCTGATGTTAAGTGACGGTGTACGGAAGATGGTAATGCACACCTAGCCTGGAATAGAACTGGCTCCTTGAGTAAGGCAGCCGGAACACACCGTTAAGTGCGCCAAATTTTCTACTTGAGGATGGTTGCTAATGGTTTTCTCACGTTTTCCTTCACCGGCAGCTCAAGCACATTGTTGGGGTTTGAACGCACGCCCTTCACCGAGCGAACTGACCGCACTAACCACTGAGCTATCATCACTACTCACTATACTTATAGACTTTTATAACCTCTAACACAAGTATTACAATCGTCTTACACACAAATGTGTTTACATAAAAACACAACGCGGTTTCGTAGCGACTGACATCCATCCAAACGACTTCGGGGAGTAAAGGTCGAGTCAGAATGTGTCGTAATAATTCTACGTTCACACAATAGTCAAGTTCGATTTATAACGCGAAAGAGAATGTGTGCCTACGGTTAGACGGAGCAGAGGCTCAAAACAAAGGCACAGTCATTCTCCGCCGGGGCTGAACAAATTTGTACCATTTGTTTTGAGAGCGGGAACGAGGAACAGCTTAATAGAAGCCAACAGAGGGGCAAAAATTCTCCCCGCGAGCAAAAAGTACCCCGTAAATAGCTCATTCGATGATAATTAATGGGCCCTCGTAAACAAACAAGTTTTCATCTCGATAACAACTCGTGAAAAGTAAAACGTCCGCACGGTTAAGCCATAAATAAAGCATTGAACATTTGCAAGATTTAAAAATTGAGAGCACGTTTCCTAAAGGACAAAATGTGAACTAAATAAGCCTCTAACTATAATAGACAGCCCTGTTGGTTCATTGTTAGTATGTCTGTTTCGAGAGCTGAATGGCGTGGTTTCGATTCCCACTCAGGACTAACATTTGTGTGACTAACATTGTTGTTTGTTGTGTCTGGGTGTACTGTATGTATTAAAAAAACTATTTAAGTATTCTATCAGTTATCTGACTTCCATAGTACAAGTTTTGTTTAGTTGGGGTCAGATGGCGCTGTGTGTATAGTCCTACGATATTTATTTATTTTTATTTAAAAAATAACATTTTTAAATAGGTACAAGTGGTTTGGGTCAGAGAAAGGTGAAAACTGCTTATTTGAAATACTTTTTTTAAGCTTGACAAGCTAGTAGTTTCACCACAGCTTACCTGAGGTTTAGTGGCGGTGAGATCGAAGATGATAAAGCGCACCTGGAATAGAACTGGCTCTCAAGTGAGTGCCGGAACACACCGTTAGGTGCTTAGCGGCAGATTTTCAACTTATGAGTGGTAACTAGCCAGCCGAGTACTAAAAATACCGTACCACCATGCTATGGTTTCCTCGCGATGTTTTCCTTCACCGGCAGCTCAAGCTCATTGTTGTGGTTTGAACCCACGCTCTTTGGCGTGTGAGCCGACCGCGCTAACCACTGAGCTATGATCGGTACATTTCTATATTACGCACTGACGTCATTTAACATCACGTCCACATTCAGCAGTCCTTTATAAAGAATTTAGTCATAAGTCATGAAGATGGTCATAAGTTGTGCAATAATTTTTGACATATATTTGAAAAATAAACAAATAATTCAATTAATCCTTGCATAGATTTTTTTATAGAGATTTTCATGGCGTTATAAAACTTCGGTATTTGTTGTGTATTGAGTAGTCAAAATACATCGTAAGTTAAACTTACAATGTATGTAACGTTAACGTTAACGTTAAAGCAGCAGACAGGGTTACATATTATTAATAAGTCATCAGTTATGGTTACAATAAAAATATTTTGTATTTGTATTTTGTATTTGTATGTAGTTTAATGATAATCTGTTTGAATTAAAATGGATAGTACTATAATGTACGAACAAAACCAAGCCCGTTGGCTTTTATTGGATCCGCTATAAAACAGTATTTCCGGCAATGGCAATTTAATTAAATCATCAAGTGAGACACCACAATGCGAAGCAATTATGAAACCGCAGCATGTTTTTAACTTTTACTTAAAAAATACATTTAATTTCTGTGGCAAAGTTAATTATATTTTCGATCGGGCCCTTTTAAAAGAACGCTCGAGATAAGATTCCCAGCAAAGTTGTGGAAATGATTTTACTCTTTTGTAAAGGTATACAACAAAAAGATTTTATCTCAACGGATTCTCAGTGATTATTTCATAAGTCACGCGGATTTCTAAATAGGTAATATGCAAAAAGCTTTCTACTCACAGTAAGAAGGACTATTAGTTGAAACTTGGTCTCGTTGAACTAAGAGAGGTAGCTTTATACAAATAGTAGAAATGTAGGAATATTTCCTGGTAAAAGTTTAGTAATCATGTCATGAGCGTTGAGTGTGGGCATACGCCGCAAGTTTCTATAACATATATCTACATAGTTGCAGCCTAATTATATCGGTCGGAACAAGGTTCCTTGGAGAACTAAATTTCATGTGGAGCATGCACATCGCATAGAGCTCTAACAACGCAAAGGCAATCAAGCTAAAACGCGTATACATACATACAAACATACGATGTCAGCGACAGATTTTGTTTCAGAAATACACGTCACGTCTCGAGGTATGCTACTCTTTGTTAACTCATATTATTGAGTTGGGTCTGTCGTTTCCTATTTATCTTATATCGCATTGTTATGATAATGTAGGAAAGCGGTTAATAATACAAACGGCTATATTGGCTCATATTAAGCCATATCTTTCTTTTGAAAGCCTGTTCTTTTTACATTATGCGAAATCGTGTTGCTAACAATATTCTTGTTAAGATAATACGTTACGCCCACTGATGGTGTTAGGGAAAAGTAACAGAGGTTGTAAACTAATAAATTAATAAAGTAGCTTTGGCAGTAATGTCGAAAAATTAAAACAATTGAAACATTTATTATTTGTGTTTTAGAATAGTGGTGTTCAGTTATAAATCGCCGGATCATTAACGCACGATTGCGGGCAAGTAATGTAACTTAGAAGCTTCTAGTAAAATTCCCACAACTTTTACTAAGATACTGAACTTGTCCATGACTTACTTTATATAATTTGACTGTAACTAAGACTTAGTCCACTTGATTTTAGCGTAAGATAGTTAACCAGCAGAATATAGGTACAGAAAGTTCAATGCCAAAAGTGAAGAAAAAACAACAATGAAATTGAAAACATGTAAGCATATCAGAATTGCTTCGCATATATTGCACTCAAGTTAATTAATAAATGAATAAACAGAAGTTACATACAGTGGCACATCTGAGAATGTAATGCGATCTAACAAGATCGCAAACGCGGATCGTGACGCCTCTACAAAATCTCCATGCTAATAACCAGCTAACCACTGGCCGGGTTAATAAATTAGCATACCTACAACCGCCGCACCCGCTTGCCAACTCATCCCACAATTCAGAAACAGCCCGTAACTCGGTCCCAGCGAAGCTTCAAAACAATACAAAAAATCTCTTTTCGCTTATTAAGCGTTTTGGTACACATTTGTCAACACAGTGCGCGCCGTAAAAATGTCGCGATGCGGGCGAGCTCATAATAAAATAAAATATACAAACAAAAAAAAAATATGACGTGTTCAAACGGGAATTACACGAAGTTCAGTGAATCGCGTCGCGTTGGAAGTGGGCAAACAGACTCACCAAGGGCGGCCGGGCCCAGTGCGGAATCTCGGAAAGTAAATCTCCTTCCTTAAGATAACTACGTTTATTTCAATGGTCGGATTTTACGTTTTAATTTAGATCTAAAAACAAAATTCGCGATCCGAAATACTGTCAAAGGACAGGATGGATTTACCAAAGTATATTTTCATTCGTGAAAAGATATTATATGTGTATACATAATATCTATTCACGAATTCCGTTTTACGTGCGTTTTTGTGTCGTATCTAAAAAGCTGAACGATATAACTAATAATACACGATCGCATTGGAAGTTTTTCGATTCGTGACGGTTTTTATGTGTCTATTGACCGAAGTGGGCGGACTGCAAGACATCTAAACTTTCGTGGAGCTTCCCCAGAAGACTAATAAAACGTTCTACACAGAATACGGGGCTTACATTGCCTCACATTACACGAGCAGCTTTTGTTTCAATGGCGAAACTAAAACTACTCGTTAGTTGGGGTGGTGATTACGTGAGCTAATATTTTTTAATTAAAACTTTGTCCCTAAAATGTGGAAGCTACGTTATGAAAATTTATTTTCGAACAATGGATATGAATTTATTATTTTCTTTCAACGGCATGAAATAAATACTGATTTGTCAAGTATCATAGTTGAAAGCTTTTATTCTCTCATAAAGATGGGCTTTTGTTTTTATGTCTTTTGTCACAATGATCGCAGATTGGTATATTCTACATACAACCAGAAAACGCATATTACAGTTGTGATGAGTAGATTCAATCTTAGACCCCGGCTAGTCATTAAGTATAGATTTGACAACTCATACTACAGGCTTTTCTGTGAGAGAAGACATCATAAAATAAATATTTTAGGACTATACACACAGCGCCATCTGGCCCCAAACTAAGCAGAGCTTGTACTATGCAAGTCAGATAACGGATAGAATACATAAATACTTCTTTTTTTTTGTAAATACATACTTATTATACATACAGAACACCCAGACACAGAACAAAAATTTGTTTATTCACAAAATGTTTGCCTTGAGTGGGAATCGAACCCATGCCTTCCAGCTCTCAAGGCAGATATACTACCAATGAGCCAACGGGTCTGTCAAAAATCATGAAAAACCTGTAAGTATATGTCAGGGAAATGAATTTAATATCATATGTCAATTCGCCTACACCAACTGAGCCAGTGTGGAGAAAGAGTTTATGAAATTGAATATGTTATAAAATTAATAAAACAAATAAATACTTACTAGAAATGTTATAATCTTTTAAGTTTTAAATAATCGTCAAAGATATGCTACCGAATGAGCCATTATGTAAAATATTACATATCTATACATAGATAAATCACTGTCATAATATAAAAGAAACACTGTAATTAATTTTAATCCCTTTTTAATATAGTGCCCGAGATAGTTTACATACGGAATAACAGTAAATATGACGAATTACGAATGATTCTCCGTTGGGTTCTGAACTTAATTAAACCCACGCAAACAAGTATTCCCTCATTACTGACGAAATTGTCTAAATATAACATTTTCTCTGGAATACGAGTGGGCAGTGTGACCACTCACAAAAAGTTATGTAAGGGCTTTACTTAAACAATGCTTTTTCTATTTTGTGCAGCTAATAACTTATGTTTTTTGGCTTATTAACTAAATGATGGAATTTGATGAAACTGGTCTTTTCGTGTAGGTTCCAAAATTCTCTAGAATTTTCTGCTAAACTCATTACTACTTTACTTGGGCATGGACGAGACTTGATTGTGACTTACTATATATAACTTTTACACTTATTTTACTATGGTCTAGTAGGGTTACTAGACCATAGAGTAAAAATATGTATGTAAAATTTGAAATGTACATTTTTTCTTTATTTTTTGGCATCAAACTTTGTGTAAACTGCCAGTTGCAGGTAGTACATATTTCAGGTCAAAAACGAGCGTAACGAAACAAAACGAACGAAACAAAAAATTCAATAATAAAGCGATACAATGATTTTCTCTATTTAAACATCACAATAAGTAATCACGTTAAAATGCTTAATTAAATTTGATACTCCGACAACAATCTCTTTTAAAAGCGTTTCGTTAGTCTGATATTATTAATTTTCTAACTAAACAAGTCTGAGTATATTGATTTTTGATTAGCACGTACTGTCTTTTCATCTCCACGCATATAAGCTTAAAGCTATTCTTTCTTAAGTAAACTCAGCCATACTCAACCTGCGACCCGCCAGGTTTTTGTGGTTGGCCTACTTGGTATTAGTTTATTTTCAACAATTTTCAATTTCTGAGAAACTGTGAGCACTCTGAGTACATAATAAATTATAATTCTATCGCGGCGAGTTGCATTGCGCGTTAGTGCGGGTCGCGCAAGGGAGACAGCAGGAACCCCTTTCTTACTTATATTTTCACGTAAATGTGTGTCGCTTTTGACTGCCGTTAGCGAATTTTGAATTGTATTCTATGCCACAATTAAATTAATTGTGCGTGGTTAATTGCAGCATTGTTTCAAAATAATTTAAGTGTCTTCGAAGCATAAAATAATATATTATGAAAATGGGTCTTCAAATCCACGGAGAAAGTTTACAGAAACAAGCTTACAGACTCATTTGGATTATTTAATAAGGCTTTGCGGCCCACGATACAATGACTGAAACGTGTTTGTGTTCCTTATAAAAAAGCTTGAGTATGCTTGTAAGCTGCTTTAGAGATAGAAAAAATAACTCTGGATACGAAGTATTTAATTGACTCGCAAAGATTTAATAGTATACTTATGTTGAACAGGCGTAGGACGAATAATGAAATCGTGGACCTACCAAAAATATTATCTCAACTTAATACACAAAAGCTTCGTCCCTATATCCAGACAGAAGTTGTTTATTCAGTATATTAGAGTATATTAAATGACAATGACGCTTTGTTGAGGCAATGTCTGGAAGTCGACCCTCCTTGAGATAGCTTCCATAACACACAGGGTATTCGGCCATTCAATGAACGTGGTGTTAGCGATTTCGTTCCTTTGTTCCTTTCTTTTTGCCAATGTTTTCCTTATCCATAGTCACTTCAATATCCTTTGCGTGGTAACAGTAGGGTCATTACATTGCAGCTGTTACACTTTACGGCCAAACTTGTATTATGTTTCAAGCATCAATGTAAACTTTACAAACGATCTTCAATTACGCCCGTACCACGTACCCGTATGCCCCTCAGCATATCCCACAAATATTATATATGTGTAAGTTTAGATGGATGGATGGATGGAAGGATGTTTATTACTCAATCAGAACGGCATAACGGACCTGGATAAAATTTGGCACAGAGAAAGATTATAGTCTGGAATAGCACATAGGCTTTTAATCTTGCTTTTACTTTGCTTTTTATCGCGGTGAAATGTATGGTTTCCGTGGGATAGATTTGTTTTAGTTTTTCATAGAGCAAAGAATCGACATGATTTTTTTGCATAGTTAATAGTAGTTTCTGACCACTAGAAAATGGCAAATGCTAATTTTTATCCAGGAAAAATGCATGCCGGCAATTTTGCAGTGTTTGTTTGTAACGCTTTCACACCCTATCTACTCAACCGATCATCATGAAATTTTGCATATTAGGGTTACAGAAACGTACATAGAGGGAATTGACATACTTTTTGATTGCGGGTTACACCGCGGGGCGCAGCTTGTCACTCATAATAACAGATCAACTTGGGTACAATAACTTGGAGCGTTAAACTCGCAAGTGTGAAATGCATGTCTCTAAAAATGTGAAATAAAATTTTATTTTTCCAATTTGCACTGAATCAAACTCTACCTGGCTCAGGATGACTGAAATCGGTCATAATCTAAAATAACCCCAGCGTCAAGAGAATAACAAAATTTGTCGTTTATGAATGTTCAATAAATATTTGAAAGAATTAAATGGTGCACGAATTGTATCTGAATATAGGAAAGGAATTTCATTGTTTTATAGATATCTTTAAAATTTTTAAGAGGGTAACCAATTTATGTCGGCGATAAATACTCACGATAATATTTGCTAAAATCTGTAAATTGTCATAAGTTATAACACTTTTATGTTAGTGTCCCGTGGCTGTATTTTCCTATAGAAGTAATGTAACAGGCTTTTGTCTTAGAGTACAAAGTTATTTTTGCGCTTCTTCCGGCCCATTTTGTTTTACTCCTAATTAGCATTAATTTGCTTGCCATAACTCGTAAATTGTTACGGCTCCAGTTTTTGTCTTAAGAAATTTCAGTTTTGGTATTCCTTTAATTTTTTTAATCTCCACTGACGTACTGCTCAAAAATTGAAAATGACAAATAATTTTGAATAACGTGTTTCAGAAACATATTATTTTTATGGCTAACCACTATCAAATTAACGGTGTGTTCCGGCACCCTTGCTTGAGAGCCTGTTCCATTCCAGGCTCGGTATGCTTTACCATCTTCGACCAAAACGTCACTTAACAACATCAGGTAAGCTGTGGTCAAACACCTAGTCTGTCGAACATTAAAAAAAAATGGGATAAGTAGTTTAGACATTTACGTGTCACATTTAAGTTTTTTTTTACTTTTTTATAATATATTCCAATAGCTGATACCATAATTTCTTTCAGCATAATTATTGTATAGTCTCGGAAAATAGGGTTTTGACCTTTAGCTGTGGTATACCTACACACAAACACTAATTGTAACCTCATCACCACCTACGGCCGCCGGCAATATTAGGGATGTTCCGCAACGAGTTTTCACATCATCATAATCCAAGACTGTATATAGGTGTCTTGCAAGACACGTCAGCGTGGTCTTCAGCTTTCCGCTATCTGCTGTCTTACTTATATCGTGACTTCATTTAGTACCAGGGTGTCCTGCAACGCCACGTACATCGTTTGCTAATTCGCGGCCTTCGCTCTAAAACACGTCTATCCCGCTATCAGTTCTGCGGCAGATGTAGCTGGACCAGTGCCACTTCATCTTTGCAAGCTATGACTGTGTCTTTAGTTATCTGGCGAATTACTTCATTTTATATATACATATGAATTAAGTGTTTATTGTCACGAACATTTCCTTTAATTCATGTGAAGATAGTTAAGTGTATTTTATCGTACAATGCAAATTGTTATTTTAAAAGTATTTATCTGTTTTTCCGTTTATATAATTTTCCCTTCATCTATTACTTGGTCGACAAACATGAATTTTCAATGTAAAATACCTAGATAGGAAGGTTTTAGATCAAAAAAATTTCCCTAGAGATGCGATACGTTTTATACGAGTACGTGAGCCATAAACACTCTGAATAGTATACAAATAAAGATAAATAAAATACAAGATTAGTGGCAGCCATTCGTAAATTGTGTGTAGAGAATATGGGCTTTTTAGTGGATTTCACGGCGGCCTTTCCGATCCATTTGGTTTGGAAACCAACCTCTGTTCAAACTGAATATGCATCGGCAAATATACGGAGAATAAAGAAGCTTTATATTGCTCGACGGTTTTTAGTTAAGTATAAGCTCGTGTGACAAAAATCTACGATGACACCACAGCAGTAACTCTTCATTCTCCATATTATGATTGACAGGGAGCCTGAATCCGGCGAACATTTTATAGCCTTAAAAGCATTACTTTTTCGCCTTCGTCTATATTTTGCCAGAAAAGTAAATAAAAATAAATATTGGAGGGCATTCCACCCAGCGCAATCTAGCTCCAAACTAAAAGTTTGTATTTTCGTTTCCTTATGAGGGATTAACCACGTCACTTTTATACTATGGGATATACATGACACACCACAGAGCTAATACATAATGATGTAACAGAACAGTCAATAACACCTATGTAGATTACAAAGTTTGTAAGAGATTACGTACGCTATGACTTGTACCTGGTGTAAAAAAAGCAAATGAGTTTTCTGCAAGCACGAGTAAAAGTTCATACGTCTAAAACCACACTGCCATTACTTATATGAAGCTGTGGTTAATGATGTAAAATATAAACTTAAATCTTTTTCTATCGTATTTTTCTTTTCTTGGTTGCCTGGAAGAGATCGCTGTTAGCGATAAGGCCGCCACTTGTGGCACTAGTTAATAAGGTTTTTTTTGTTCTCTGTACTCTTTTCTATTTATGATGTGCACAATAAAGAGTTATATCTGTCTATCTATCTTTACAAAAAAGTCAAATACTTTCCTCGCATTATTTTGCCTCACGCACTCCAGTGTAGAATATACTTTACAATGAAAGATTGTATTACGTTTTTGTAACGTATTGAATATAAATTCGCAGTAATATCGAAAACCGATCACGTATTCTCAAAATAAGTCCATATCAATAAATATACTAATACATTTATGCACATAGAACGGTAAGTAATGATACGCTTGAGAAAATTACACATTTATCAATCGCTTTTTTATGCACAGCGCCATCAAACAAAGTAAAGCTTGCAAAACAGATAACTGATACAATGCTAGACAACAATTAAATATCTTAAAATATATTTAATTTTAACTAAGTTAAAACTAAATACAGTTTTAGATGTTAAGGAATATTTTGGATAGATATTTATAAATTGACAAGTTAGATTAATTAAATCCATGTCACTGTTGTAAGGACTCTACAAAGTAATTTTAAGCGGAAATACCTTCGATCAAAAATAATCCCAGATTCCCGATAAGCGCTTCAAAAACGGCCCGAGAAATAGCAGCACAAAATAGTGTTGTTGTGGTCTTGTTTCAAATTAGTATGTTCCAACCATATACCATACCATTGAATATAGTCGTGCAAGGTATAGAATTCTTTAAGTTCAAAATTCTGGGTGCACATGCACCCAGAAAGCTAGCTAGCTTCTAGCTTAGCTGGCATAGCTGTAGGCAAACGTTACGTTTACAAAATGATACTTATTCTCATCATCCAATTGCATATCAATGGAAAAAACAGAAGTATTTAATTATCTAATTCACCATAAATAATTAAACATGAGTAAGATTTAACAATTGACTATTAAATGATCTTTAGCAATCTTCTTGAAAACATTGGTCATAAAGCAGTGAGATTCGTAATTGAGTCACTTATCACATCATCGACATTCTGTCATCGAATTTAATTCGAGTCCTTAATAGGTAGATTGGGCAATCAAGTAATCTCATTTGAGTTGCATGACGGGTGACAAATAGCTATTAGCGTTCGCGACGGATCCTATTAACTGACACGGATCAAGCTTCAGTCGGGTACGGAACCACTCGAATGTGCCCTCAATAGCTCGTTTATTAACACCAATTGGGGAACTTGTTTACCAGTCACAGTCACAACATCATAGGGACAAGTACATAAATTAGAAAAGATAGAGGTAATTTGATTTTGAACTTAGGACCCCCATATAAGCAGTCAGATGGTCTCTCAACTAAACTATTGTATGTAACTTTACTAGGCCGCCGTAGCATCATTAGGCTACCATAGTCCCAGAAGGCCTCCGTAGCTTTACTAGGCTACCGTAGCTTCACAAGGCTACCGTAGCTTCGTCATACTATTATTTAATTGTAAGTTCTTTATAATTTATTTGTTTACTGATAGTTTAAAATGATTAGCACATTGTAGATAAGTATGTAAAATATATTATAGTCTTTAAGTTTTACTATGAAAACTTCACGACAGTTTCCACAGTAAAACTTTTGTGTCATTTTTGTTTTACTTATAAGATATTACTCACGGTTCATTATATCGTTTAGACCCATACTCCTACTCTAGCTTCGACCACATCTGGTGGACTTCTTCACAGAGACAAAGCAGAGTAAATCGCGCTCGCGGCCTCGTCTTGCGCACACAAACGCACATCCACGCACACACACAAAAGCACACGAGCAAAGCCGCACCCGTGTTGTACTCAGCTATGTCTCCAGGAATAAGTGTAATTAAGTTAGTAAACCAAAAATAAAAGGAAAATATACCTAACATTACATGTTCCGATGTTTATACAAATAATTTATTGCTGATTAAGTTCCAATAAATTGAACCAGCTGGGGCACCTTTACATTTCTAGTAGAAATCAATCAGTAATTGAGTCAAACAAACTACCAATCAACTGAACAGCGACCCTTGACGAAACATTCAATTAGCCGACAGAAAGAAGCCTACACTCGATGGTTAATCGAATGATTGTTTCCGGGGAACATCTCCAACTCTGTTATGTGAAGGTTCTAGAGGAATAAAAGGCTTTCTACATTCTAGTTAGTTTCGAAAAATAGCCCTGAGCTTATACATTGGTAATTCGATTTATCTTATGTATTGCTAATCAAGTACTAAAGTTAAACGTAATACCAGTCGATATTTATATGTCGAAAATTAAGCGATCTGCTTTCAAACCTATTAACAATCCGAATAAAAGCTCTTTTATAAATAGCCCCTGAATTTTGTTAATTTACTTGCCCACTCTAAATTAAAAAAAAAAATGACAATAAATAAATATTGGAGGTCAATTCACACACAGCTATCAAGCCCCACTATATATAGGCGATATGGTCGCTCAGCGACAAAGCCAAAATTAAATTAAAAAAAAAAAAAAGCCCCACTAAACAAAGCTTGTACTATGGGTACCAGACATCTGATAAAATACTCATACTCCATTTCGAAACACATTTTCAATAAATAGGTATATTTTTTTATATCAGCTTCACAGATTCCAAGGTTTGTGACCTTTGTCAACTTAATAGATTTTTTAAAATTTTTAATGAACTGGTACATTACGCAATACAGGGAGATGTGAGGTAATCTATAACTAGTTTTGGGTATACACTGCGATACAGTAAGTAGCACCCGATTATGAGTATGACGCATGTGCCAGCCATCGCCCGCCTCAACCATATCTGAGGAAAGAGAGCGACCCAACACACGACGCTACCGGAAGAAGGAGCCTTCGATGGAGAGCATGAATGCTCGAGGTATGCACAATTCTTATATCTAAACTCTTTCACAATTTATGTGCATACAATTGTGATTTTTTTTTTCTTCCCCCTTTTCCCTGTGACAGCATAATACATAACTATATTAAGGACAATCAGGCACAGAAAAAACATCTACGTAAATATTCCTTACATAAATGTTTGTCTTGGGTCACACCTTACGGCAGAGCGTGATAGCCTATAGCAGAGCTACTAGCAACCGAATAAGCTAATTTACGTTCAACTACGGTTTCAAACCACGTCAAAATTGTTTGAATGACATTTACACTACGCACCTAGATGTTACACTGTTATGAACTCTCGTAACATGTATCTAAAGATAAATAAGGTTTAATTGACTTTTCATTCCCCCATCTCGGAAAGAGTATATTTGCTCTTCGATATCTGAGTGCAAAAGTCGTTTTTATCCGCTAGAGGATAAAGTAAATTTGAATTTAGAACATCGTGTGCACTAAGTTTGTAAATTCAAAACATCATCAAACCTATTTACTTCTACCTCCATGGTGCCGAATTTATCATACAACTTTTTTTAATTTGTTAAAAACTCAGACTCTGATCCTCCTTGGTGTACGTTTTATTGCATTTAGTCATTTTCTCGCTGAGGGGGGATGAAAAGTTACGTGTTGCACTCGAGTGCAAAGATTTTTCACCTCGTGCTCTTTTGATTCCCTCGGTAACGCTCAGAATTCTATTTTTATTATCATTCTTAGATTCTAATTTCTAAATTTTAGAATCCTTCGCTTGCTCGGTCATCAAAATTGAGCACGCGGTTAAAAAGCAACTTTGCCCTCTTGTATAACAAATAACTATTACTCTACTATAATCAAAATAGGTAACGGAATGTATTTAAAAAGTGTTTTCGAGTTGTAAATAACTTTCTACTCCTCAAAGACCGTTTATTTATAGCCAGCTTAAGTGAGTTTGAATTCAGCTGTAGCTTTAATTCAGCCATGCGAAACTTATCTTTTGTACTACTGGAATGTCTTCAGCAGAAAGAATTTAGTTCAGGGATTCGCATGGAAATTCCCCACTGACAAATTCACTCTTAGAAATGTTTTTGCTATGAAATCCTGAAAATGCAAGTTTAGTTATTTGGGTTATAGATATAACAATGGAGCGCAAACTTGTACAACTTTGCCCAGCCATTTGCAGTCGTTTCGCGGCGTTTCCTCCAAGAGTTTCAACTTGAAAATGGTAATTCCTTTCTCAAGAGCTTATTTAAATTAAATGTCGACAATAAAGAATATTGCGTTTAAATTCCATTTAAATAGTATATATGTAGTGGAATAAACTCCCTAGTTTATTTCACGATTTCAGTTTAAACAAAGTATCTAATTTTAAAAACGATATCTTGAATATACAATGTTTCATTACTTATTTAACATTTCATTAAAATACTTATTCAAGAAAATATAGCTAAGTAATTGTGTTTTCTCCACATAAAATGTATCGTGTAAAAAAATGTATCTACGATAGATCAAAAGGAAAATAATGCAATTAAATAACAATATTTTTGCAGGTATTTATGTCTGGGTGTCTTCAAGTCGGGAGTGAATCGGTATGTTCTAGACAAGAGTACTCCATCTTAGACCGCATCATCACTTTACATCAAGTGAGATGGCAGTCAAACGTAAGCCTAATATTTATAAAAAAAATGGGGCCTATTTTAAATTTCATTTATTTTAAATTTTTTTAGCAGATAATTTTCCATATACTAAGTGTAGGTACCTATAACAATTCCGAAGGTTCCGTACCGACTGAAAACATTTTTTTTAGTTCGTTATATTAAGTCGGGTACAGATACAAGTATGGTAGGCTTAGTAAAGAGTCCTTTTTGATAGTTTTCAGGTACATAACCCTAAAAACAACTGCAGATAGATTTTCGATTGTAGAACTGAATTTATTAGGTTCTCACCTTCGGGAAATGAATTTTCACGATGAAAGCTCGGTTTATAGTTCTCATTTTGAAAGTTCAACGACACACTCGTACATGTTAAAAGATACACGATTAGAATTAGAAACGTTTGAATACATTAGAATCAAAGCTACAAAGTCAACCATTGCTTCCGCCACGTTAGGAATTAATCCTAAATCATTAAATTTAACAGAGTAAGGTGTTTTGCAAGCCGGGACATACATAGCAGTTAATTTTGGATTAACCCTTCTTACAGGAGCAAAAAGATTTTGTTAATTAAATTTTCTGGCATAGATAATAACGATACCGTACCCCAAAAACACAACAGTATTACATTGCAAGTAATTTGAGAGATTAATTATAGATATCACAATATCCGTTTGTTTTGTTGTAACCCGTTTTTCATTAGTGATGGGTCTAAATACAATAATATTTCAAATTATATTATTTGGGGCAAGTGCTCTCCTGTGATGACAATATTAAAATTTTAAGGATAAGTTGAGATGTGGCTTTCCCTTGTAAATGTATTAAAATAATTTTTTTTAAGTGAAATAGAATGAAGAACAAACAAGTAGATTACTAATAACAGATCGCCGCGGCCTTTAGATAAATGTCGCATTGCCATAGCACATACATGTCCATATTCAGGACATTTGTTTTTTATGGTTGACAGGCTAAATGTTTGACCACAGCTCACCTGATGTTATGTGACACTGTGGCCGAAGATGGTAAACACACCTAGTCTGGAATGGAACAAGCTCTCGAATGACTCTGCCATAACACTCCGTTAGGTGCTTGGCGATAGATTTTCAACTTTAGGGAGGTAGCTTGCCAGCCGCGTACTAGAAAGTACTCTACCATCACGCTATGATGTCCTCGCGATATTTTTCTTTATCGGTGTCTCAAGCTCATTGTTGAGATTTGAAACCATGCCCTTTGTCATGTAAATCGCTAACCACTGTGCTATCATCGCTATGAAACATTTATAATTTTACATCTTCTTTTTGTTCAATGTTAGTTTATCACGACTCAAATAATTTTAACGAAATTAATTTATGGCTATAATATCTGGGAGTATTTA
This sequence comes from Biston betularia, assembly GCA_905404145.2. Taxonomy (NCBI): domain Eukaryota; kingdom Metazoa; phylum Arthropoda; class Insecta; order Lepidoptera; family Geometridae; genus Biston; species Biston betularia. The sequence continues at coordinate 7,237,890 of FR989863.1, forward strand.
TTTCTAGTAGCGGGCAATACCACAGAGATAAGAAACGCTAGAGGGGTTTTGGCGGAAACGCAGGAAGAGTCGTGTCGCTCCGTTGTATTTTTTTCCAAAACTAGTGTTTTGTCGAGTGTTTATGCATAAAAATGGTGGTGTTTTATTCATAAAGTGCCGAATTACAAGCGCGAGTGTGGGAAAATGATATAATGTGGTAAAACATGAGTTTTCGTGTTGCTTCCAAAACTCCATCGAAGCTTTATAGTAAAGTCGCCACTACTTTACTAAAGCATGACTGAACTTAACTGACACGAACTGGACTTGACAAAGATGACTTTGACGATAGCTATATCTTAGCTATATCTTAGCAGATACAGCAGAAATAACACTTAAGACAAGACTCCGGCTGAAGGAGTTGTGTAACATCCATGGCCAGAATAAATTATTAAAAAAAAAAAGAAACTCTAGTCAAAGACATGTATTGTTTAATGTGACAAGTCTTCTTAGTCTTCAATGGTATCACCGTGGGTGGTACCATCTCGATGGAGACATGTGTTGTTCAATGCCTGGGATTTGCGACCCAAGTGTCGAATGCCTTTAGATTCCTTAAACTTGTTATCAAACCGGACCTTCACTATACGAGTTCCTATTCCTTTCTAACCAAATTTAATGTAATCCTTCCAACTTAAAGATAGTCAAATGAAAACTCTTTCCTGAAGCCGATTTACGGAACATTTTACAGACTTAGCTTGATATAGAATGAACGATAAATAATAGTACAGTCTGGGCTGCTGATGAACTGCTGGCGGACGTTTTTGTGTCTAAAAGCAGATAAGTGTGGTGTGATAGTGTGTGTGTAAACAGTAGTTTCGTTCCCATGCAAATTGTCTACAATTTTTTTTTTGTTTGCTATTTATCTCAATTTGCTGCTCTTTTTACCAGACTGCTAAAAAAAAGAGTTTTATATTTCCGCTTAAGACGTTTTAATTACAACAAAAACGAGAATTTTATTTAACCTGGATCAATTATATTCGTGTCTGAAAATGTTTTTTTCCCAATTATTTAATTTTCAATTAATAAAAGGCTACCTGTAACAATTTATAATTAATTATCTAAAAAAAATATTGAAAGTTATCACGTTATTCAAACTCATATAGGTACTCATATGTGGGTTACTTAATTTCACTAAAAAAACTTTATTTTTATGTAAAAGTCGAACGAGACTCTTCTGATGGTAAGAGAATAGGCATACCCATGACCATTGCAGCGGTACACAGAACTTTCGAATAGCAAAACAAAGCCCAGGGCATCGCTGCTGTGGCGCTCATTACTTTGAGACTTACGATGTTTAGTCTCGAGAGCCCTGTAATTTGACTAGTTGCAGTACCTTTCAAACCGGAACACAGTAATGTTTCCTAACTTCTGCTTGCTTTCTCAATATCTTGTGCTGCGGTGGTACCTAGGCAACCTCCTGCTAAGGAAATCGACCACCAAGTGAACACTTCTAAGCGCTTTGACTTAACTAATGAGTGTGGTGCCGAAATTTTTTGTAGAGTTCTAAATATACTTATTAAATAGACTAGCCAAATTAAATAAGAAAATATTGTACAACTATGAGAAACAAATTTAATGATAGCAGCGTCGAACGTCAATAATTGTGTAAAATTTGTATAAGCAGCAGTTTTCAAAAATACAAAACCCTACTGTCAAATACTCAGAAGTTAGGAAGAAAAAGTCATTGTTTTACTTTGTTTTTACCTATTACTACAATTATTGGTAAGTATGTGTATTTGTCATAAAATAAAATAGAAGTTTCCAGGTAGAGAATTGTATTGACTGTATTAGTTCATGAGCTACAATTTAAGGAAATCCCCTGATTTTTTACTTTGTATCAAGCAAAGTATATCAAAGTATAATTTTACGTAACACAAAATGCTTTAAATATTTGTACGTTTATTAGATATACGCATTAAATTGTCAAGTGTTGCCAAAACAGTATTTCAGTTTTAGTTTCTTCTAATCGAAAATTCTAAGCAATAAATCAGTTCACAAAGTGCGGTTGAATATAACTGTATTATCGTGCTTTTTCACATAAATCTGAGTACAATACATACTCATACAAAAATATTTAACAAACACCTATATCTATAGTATACTATGAATAACGTCGACTTTATTAGAAGAGGGTGGATTTTGGCCTACAATCTCCGTCTTCGTATTCTGCATAGGGAAAAACTTCGCAATATCAGGCCACTACCCACATTTTTTTTTTCAAATATTTGTGTTTTAACATTAATGTTCGAGTTAAACCGAATTTGTGAGTAGCAGCATGAGTTTAACGTTTAACTTAGATAAGACATAAATTAGGAACAAAATATGGTTAAGTTGTAAGGAAGTTCGGAAGCTATATACAAAGTTAATCAAGTTACGAGTCAAGGGAGCGATTAGGACTTGTAATAGAAGTTGAGACAACACTTTTTCTAAATCTGTTTTGAAGTCGTTTGTTAAAAGTTCCTAATGTTATTAAACTTTATAAAATATTCCGAAGATAAGATCGGTTTAAATGAGAAAATCGTGAAAATGTTGTAAAAGGACTTAGCAATAAAAGCAAGTCCTTTTTCAGCAATCGGGTACGTCTTATGTTTTCATTTGCAAGTAGATGAACGTCGTAAAGATCATTTCAGTGCTTAGAGTTTATGAGAATTTTAATGAAACGTCTGGCATTTCGCTAGTCGCCGCGCGATGCATCAAGTTATGATTATATTTCCAGTAGAATGCTTTTTCTCATATGTGGGTTATCGAGCGTGTAGGTGTTTCGTGACACCACCGTAATTTTAAAGATTAATTCCACGATCTTTGCTAAAGTATTGTTAGAACCGCTCCTGCTTTTCTTTGTAACGTATTCCTGGAGCTAACTAATTAATATTCATGTCGAATACAATTTAAGTCTGCATTTCCTTACTACAACGTAACATTTAGTTTTTTTTAGCTGCTATTAGTTAATTTTATAGACCAAAACCATTTAACGGTGGAATTAATATTTTAACTTAATAGCAAATTTAATTTTAATGCAGCAGTTTCTATGTTTGTATGTAAATTTGTTACTTCTTCATGCTGTAAAGGATTGCTGTGTTGATTTTGATGGAATTTCCTTAAACTCTAACTTTACATTTATATGCTTATGTTTATCCCAGAAAACGCGGGTGAAACTTCGAGACGTAGCTAGTACTATTATGAAACAAAGAAGTAAAACTGCATTTTTTTTGTTGCATTTAAATTGAAGTTAAAAAACACTATCCACATATAATATCCTATTTATATTTAAATCCAGAAATAATGTTATTGCCTAGTTCATACAAAAGAGATTATTAACGATGGTTTTTATAGTTTACAGATACACTTGCAATAGAAACTATCTTAGGCATTACTTTTAAGATGTTTTTCGAAGTTATAAATAAACCACTGACACTGCCGGTTCACTAAACAATCCAATCGGATTGAGTTTAAAATCCACGTGTGCACAATTTAAAAATCACGCTACAGGCGGGCGGGTGTCGGCAGGCGAACTTTGGGCGGGCGGAGTCCACAGCGCGCGATCGGGACGCAAGCCGCGGTGCCACTGCCGCCCGCCCCGCGCATCACACGCCATGCCACGCGCACACAACTCTCTACGCACTAATTTCACTAATATCTTGACTGAATCACGAACGTTATTAATTAAAATTCGACGTACCGTAGTGCCTTCACTCCGAATGAATATCGTCCCAATTGCGGTCGCTCAAATATCCCTAAAGCCTCGAGCGAATCTCGCTCTCTGTATGGTTTCGCGAGACTTCTCTGAATAGGGAATATTGCATCACAAACCGGGCAAACTACTGTCATTAGATATGTCCTTGTTTAACTTATATCCCGTTTATGCGGATAAAATTGTTCTTGTTGTTGACTTTGCAGGGTATACCAGCCCAAAACTCAATAACAAGTTGAGAATAAACAAGTCTGTGAGTACTTATAAACACGAAATTCAAATGGCCTATTACTTCAACTAATTTTATTAATTTCGGGTGTTTGGTAAATGGTACAGCTATTCACGTAATTGTAATTACAGTTATTGTAATCATAAAAATGCTAACTTTTTTATTTGCTGTGAGATTAATATATTTTGTGCGTTTTGTTTAATTCTTTACAATTAAATAATATATACAAGAGGTGAGCTTAATTATAAAACATTTTCTACAAGTCATACCCACGGTGATAATAGACGGGGTTGTAGGTGCGCGAAATACACAAACGCAAAAAAAGTATGCGTATGCATACTTTTTTTGCGTTTACACAAAGCAAATAAATAAATATAAAATGCTATATTTTTTTAAAATGTAATTAGTAATGAAACGAACGAGATACTCTCCTGATGGTATGAGATAACGCCTGTCCATGGTCTTTGCAGCGATACATATAATTTTGTGTTACAAACCAAGGTCTAGGGTATCGCTGCATAGACGTTCATTACTTTGAGACATTAGATGGTTAGTCTCAATCAACAGCTTTGTAATTTCGCTAGGTGCAGTAACCCGTCAAACTGGAAAGTAGTAATGTTTAAGCTTGGCGGTATAATATCTGGTACTGCGGTGGTACCTACCTAGACGACCTCCTGCTAAGAAGATAATATTCAAACGCATTAGAATGAAACCATTCACACCAGGTAGCATTTTGCGACTATTATCAATTTTAGTTCGCATTTCTATCGACTAAATTATAACTTTGGCATAATAAAATAGTGTAGACTTATTAAAATTAATCACATTTCAGAACTTCACAAAAATAGAATCGTTATACTATATATGCGACTAAAAATGTTCTTTACGAAACTTGCTACAAAATACCGTTCTAAAACATGCGAATGTTTTTTTTTTTTTTTTTATGGTTGACAGTCTAGTTGTTTGACCACAGCTCACCTGATGTTAAGTGAAGGTGTGGTCGAAGACGGTAAAGCACACCTAGCCTGGAATGGAACTGGCTCTCAAGTGAGGCTGCCGGAACACACCGTTAGATGCTTGGCGGCAGATTTTCAACTTGAGGGTGGTAGCTAGCCAGCCGAGTACTAGAAAGTCCCCTACCACCATGCTATGGTTTCCTCAATGTTATAAGGCTTCCTTTAATTTTCAGAACTTTGTAAAACAGAATCGTGTTTTTTTTGGGCCAATATTAGTAAAACCTTAAAATTGGTAATTTGACCAGTACAAACTTGAATAGGCGATGAGTATTTGATTTGCGAAATGTGACCTTATACGCCACATCATTAGATTGATGATTAACTTCAGCAACTAACGTGTTCGAAACGTCGGAATATACACAATTCCTCATAGATGGTTTCAAAGCTAGTTGAATTTGAGCGGTGCATCGTAAGCAACATCTTAATTTAAGTGGGTATTATACAAGCATATAAGCCAAGCTTCTGCTGTGCCTAAACCTCTGACGAGCGTAACAGTCTATTGATATCATGTTACGTCGTTAACTAAAATGCATTTCCGCTTTACTAATAAAACAACATACATCTCGTATTGCAAAATTATTATACACTAGTCGTTCACCCCGTTAACCATGGCATGGTGGTAGGACATTTTTACTATTTGGCTGGCTAGCTACTCAAATTAAAAATCTGCCGCCAAGCACCTAACGGCGTGTTCCGGCAGCCTCACTTGAGATGCAGTTTCATTACAGGTATGCTTTACCATTTTCGACCACACCATCACTTAACATCAGGTGAACTGCAATCAAACACAAAGATAAAAAAATACATTGCTTACAATCAGGCGAATTCATGGTCAAACGTAAACTTAGACGCGTTAAAACAAACTTTTTTTTTCATTGTGAACTAATTTTTAATGTTTCATAAAGGTCAGATCAATGGCCATCAAGCTATCGTGGAATGCGAAGCAGATAACTGATGAAATACTTCTATACATATACAATGTACATACTTTTTTTTTAAATACATACTTATAATATATACAGAAACACACAGAACAAATATTTATCGTCACATAAATGTTTGTCCCGGTCGGAATCGAACACACGTCCTACAGCTTTTGAAGCAGACATTCTACCTAATGTGTTAACAGGACAGTTAATACATAATATTTTGACGTCGTACATTATAAATATTGGATAACGATGTCGACAAACACTCATCGCTCATTCATAATAATCCTTCTACAAACTGTATTTGAAGTAAAGTTTGCAACATCCAGACAACATCTAAAACCTTGGTAAGCTCTTCAAAATCAAGCGCCACACAAAACTTTGAGAGCTCTTAAAGTGCTCTAGATCTATTAAAATAATTTGTACGCAGTAGGCACCTACATCTCATTCATTTTTTTATTTTTTTTTATAGCTGACAGGCTAGGTTTTTGGCCACAGCTCACCTGATGTTAAGTGACGGTGTGGTCGAAGATGGTGAAGCACACCTAGCCTGGAATGGAACTGGCTCTCAAGTGAGGCTGCCGGAACACACCGTTAGATGCTTGGCGACAGATTTTCAACTTGAGGGTGGTAGCTAGCCAGCCGAGTATTAGAGAGTACTCTACCACCATGCTATGGTTTCCTCACGATGTTTTCCTTCACCGGCAGCTCAAGCTCATTGTTGGGGTTTGAACCCCCGCCCTTCGGCATGCAAACCTACCGCGCTAACCACTGAGCTATCATCGCTACAATCATCATCATTTATATTAAGTAAGTTTCACACGTAATAAGCTGCTCTGTGCGGTTTCTTCCCTATTACTTTATAATAGCCTACGAGGCTAAAAGTTGTTTAAAATCGTAATAATCGTCTGCGGACAACCCTAAAATTCGTTTCGATTATTTTTTTGTCGTGATGAGAAATCAATGGTTAGCGCGGTCGGTTCACACGCCGAAGGGCGTAAGTTCAAACCCCAAAAATAAGCTTGAGCTGCCGGTAAAGGAAACCATAGTGTAGTGGTAAAGTATTTTCTAGTACTCGACTGGCTAGCTACCACAATCAAATTGAAAATCTGCACCCTAGCACCCAACGATGTATTCCGGCAGTCTCACTTGAGAGTTAGTTAGTAGTCGACCACACTTTCACTTAACATCAGATCAAACAGCTAGCTTGTCAACCATAAAAAAAAAAAGATTAATTCAACTGTTACAGAATGAAAAAAGCACACCCGTTTTCGCATAAAAAATAATAATGTCATAACATTTTTCTAATAAATTAATTGATTGATGCAGGCTTTACTTTGTGGAATTTCAGCTTATATGGTATTCTGGAGTTATATCTTTAGTTTAGTTCCGCTTAGGAGTTAATGGAGAGGCCGGGAAATACTTGTTTGTAGTTTTCGTCGATAGCCGAAGCAATGGTGCTGGTCGGTACGACCCGGTTCCTATGCAGTGTGTGTTTTTTGGTTTCCACAAAATGATGATGATTCACACAATTAACACATCGATTTGTGATGTAATAGCACTCGCGATGAGAATTAGAATTTTTTAAGCGAACCGATGATGGTTGTGGAAAAGCGTATTGCGTACGATTCAATATAGGTCACAGGTTTTTAGTAATATAATTTTTGAATTTGTCCTTGTGGTAACTAAAACGACTTATCAACAGAAATACACTAAAGATATAACAAGAATAACATAACAACTTCAATTTATTCATCAATTTAAAGAAATAAAAACATTACTATTCGTGACACAGCCACATAAATTCAAATGATACTTACTTTTTAAGCATAAAAAAATCAAATATCTGTTTATGAAAAGAGATGCAGACGAAAAATCCACTTGAGAAACAAAAACGTGGAGTCCTAAACAAATATTACTATTTGTATCTTGTTTTCAATTCGTAACAGACGTAAACATTATAATAGAAGACCAGATTTGATTTACACGTTCTTTGTTCAGCTGCGAAAGTACTAAATTATTACGAATTATAAGCAAAAGCAGTAGGCATGTTAGTTATCATTCTCGAACATTTGTATTTCTGTATATTTGTATTTAAGGTTATCTATAACACAGGTAATGAGATATTTTCACATATAGTCACGTACATTTTAGAGATAGCTTTATTTGTTAAGTGTAACCCAGACCTATTTCTGTCACTTGGTGATCGTATAGTGAGAAACAGAAGAGATGAAGATAAATGTTGTATGACTAGAGCAAAGACAGCGTTAATGATCAATAATGTAGTATGCATGGACCCTCGTAATTACAATAAGCTACCACGGGAGATAAGGGACTTGAGACTGAATATGTTTAAGAGTGCCCTGAAGAAAATTCTGGTTGAAGAATCTATCTATATTATTATAAAGAGGAAAGATTTGGTTGTTTGTATTGAATAGGCTCCAAAGCTACAAGACTGGTTTCAAAAATGATTTCACCTTTGGTAAGCTACGCTATCCCCGGGTGACATAGGTTACTTTTTATCCCTGTATTCCCACGGGAACGGGAACTACGCGGGTGCAACCGCGAGGCGTCCGCTATTATAAAAAGGAAAGATTTGATTGTATGTTTGTTTGTAATGAATAGGCTCCGAAACGACAGGACCAATTTCAAAAATTCTTTCACCGTTGGGAAGCTACACTATCTCCGGGTGACATAGGTAACTTTTCATCCCTGTATTCCTACGGGAACAGGAACTACGCGGGTGCAACTGCGAGGCGTCCGCTAGTACATACTATTATAAAGAGGAAAGATTCGTTTGTTTGTATTGAATAGCCTCCGAAACTTGTAGACCGATTTAAAAAATTCTTTCACATAGGCATAGTGTGACACTGAAAAATTCTTTCACATAGGCATACTGTGACATAGGCAACTTTTTACCCCTGAATTCCCATGGGAACGGGACTACGCGGGTGAAACTGCGAGGCGACTGCTAGTATATTATACATTCAGCTTTTAAGGTTACCCTTTTACCATGTTGAAACATTAACAAGCTCTCTCATGATTGTTTGATGTTTATGTTATACCGACACACTCTGATCAGTCTGCGTCTAGCAAATTCAATTTCCAGAGGATGTGAGCTGTCATTCTCAGAATTGAACTCACTTTACCTTCTATTTAAACTCGTTTATTCTTTATTGTTGTGACTATGTAGTACGTCTCTTTTGTATTGACTGCTTTCTTTGTATTAAACTATCTATCCAGTGCGAGCCAAGACAACAGTATTAGGTAAGCTTTTATAACTACGTTTAAAGTACAGCACTAATGGTACTTACCATCGAATGTCTCAAAGTAATGTGCGCCAAATTTCTAATGTCCTAGACTTGGTTTCTATTACTCAAAGTAGCAATAAATAAATATCGTGGGATATTATATTTTTAGATTTTTGTATGTTATAAACATACAAAAATCCAAAAATACAAATCTTTCCTCTTTATAATATTAGTGTAGATTGCATCACAAAGCATGTCTTCATTTTTCTTTGTAATATTAGTATTTTTCTTTTCGCTTTGGTTAAGAGATAACAAAGCCGATACGGATATGCTTGCAGTATAATTACGAAGAATGAAAATATCAATCTCTAATTAGATCTACAGAGAAACGGAAGGAGTAAAGCAAACTCTACGAAAATTGTGCGAAAGTATGAAGAGCAGTAATAAATCAAATTACTTTATTAGGAGGCCACAAAACAAAGAGCAGAAAGTTTGGCGCTCGCCATCTCGTCTCTAATATCTGAAATTAATTAGAACCGTGTATTCTCAAACTGTTTCAGTAAAAAGGATTTTGTCGAAGTAAATAGCGCTCCATTAAACCATGACCAAACCGAAACCAAAGTAGAGCCTGTCGTAGAAGGAAATGTTCTTTGCTGAAAGAAAACAACACGCTTTGTGACTTTTGCTTTAAGCACGAAAAACCATATTCAACACGTTACGACCGTATTATGCAGAACTACGAAAGTGCAACTGTAAGTTGATCTGCGTTTTCAACAAAGCTGTAACAGTTTTTTAACATATAATACATTGTAACAGAAACGAGTAGCGTTGAGTATATAAGAAGTAATATACCTACGTCTATTCGGTGCCGTAACTATTATTTATACCAGTACGTGTATACGAGCTGATACTGTGCGTGAACTTTGCCGCAATATACTAGGTGGTAGATTTCCAGCAGACCGTCTACGTAGATACCATCACAGTATCGGATATTATTCTACCACTAAGTAGTAAAATGTCAATAATACTGTGTGGTATAAAGAGTGTTGTAGGTAGCAAAATTAGAGGGTTAATGAAATTCACTATCGATTGAATTATTTCTAATTCAGAGTACTGCTGCAATTGGCATAGGCTACCAATGGCTTCTTGCCGTCAGGAGAGCGCTTCATTACATAAAAAATGCATGCATATTTTGTAAACGTTGCTATTATTGATATAAAACAAACATTCCGTGCAATGTGAAAATGGTATTGGATCTTTACTCGAAGTTTTGCATCAAACAACTTTTCTGTTCCAAACCATTCATCTATTCTCTTTATAAAAAACTAGCGGATGCCTCGTGGTTTCACACGCGTAGTAACCGTTCCCGTGGGAATAGAGGGATAAAAACAAACGAACAAACAATTAAATCTTTTCTCTTTATAATAGTATAATAATAGATAGTATAGATATACATATAGATAGAATATTAGATATGTAGAGAGATAAATTAAAAATTAGAAATCCCCCGACAGATGGAAGTATTCCACTAGTCAAGCCCTTTCATTTGATATCCATGTTGAGGGAGTTGTGAAATAATATGTAATCCACCATTTTGTAGCGGCGGCCATCTTGGACCGACTATCATCAAACATAGCCGAGAATAATCCCGACTAATTCACTTTTCAAACAAAAAAAATAACAAAACAAAATCGGTTCATCCGTTCGCACACACACAAACACACACACACACAGACACGTCAAACTTATAACACCCCGTCGTTTTTGCGTCGGGGATGAAAAACAACATTGCTCGACCCAATTCATTGTGAAAAGTATAAGAAAGCTATTTATTTTGTTAAATAACAACTGTTCAGAATTTCCATAAACATTTCTAGTCCCAACTCTTGCCTATCACTTCGATTTTACCCTTCGATAATACTCAATAAATCTACCTCAACCTCTCAAGAAACAGACTTTTTGGTACAAACTCGAGGTTACGACATCAAAACTATAACCATCTCTAAATAGTACAAAAACAAGTCGATGGTCGCGTCTGTTTGACTCTCCGCTTACTTATTCTAAACCATTCCTACAACAGATTTTGATATGGTTTTCACTGTCATTTAGATATGTTTTTACAGAAGATTTGTATGAAATATCTACACTATTTTAAAGAGGAAAGTTTTAATTTTTCTTTGTTTGTTTGTATTGAATAGGCTCCGCAACTACTGGACCGATCTGAATAATTCTTTCATCATTAGAGTTTTTGTCAGCAATTTTTTCAAAAGGCGCCATGTACTTGTACATACATACATATAACACCCCTGCAATGCTGGCACGGGGTACTAGTAATACATATATACAGTACATAAACTACTAAAAAGGCAGTACAATGCACAGTGGTACGCTATTGTAAAATCGCAACTTTACAAATGCAGAATAATTCTCGCCGGTATGCCGCATCCACTTCTTGATGTAGCATGTGTTTGTCGCGTACAATAGCACAAGCAGTCAGTCGTGACGTCGCGTCGATACAAATCGAAACAAATACAAATCAATGGACGGTAAATTTGAAAGCTCCGCAATTTACGGGCATCGACAATTTTTTCCAAGAAATTCTCTACGGGCGCGAGGGCACGAATTAGAAAAGTTCCGGAACCTTTCATCACATTTAACGGAGTTTTTTAATTAGATTATATGTTATAAGTTCGAATCCCTTGCACACGTTTGAAAATTTTTTCTAACTTTATAGCTTAACCTTTTATAATGGTCAGAAAACTCATCTATTACAGAACAGGAGTGTTATCGAGTTGACTTTATAAAAATTGAAACAAATTCTACCCTGCTGTAAAAAAAAGAAAAGTAAATGTTTATATTGGACTAAGATAGCTCATAGAGTTGCCCAAGTAGAAAATTTGAACTTCGTCCTCCCCTGGCAGCAGCCATTCAATTTTTACACGTTTATTGAATTTTATAGTTATTCTGATACATGAATCAGTCTTTATAGCTTGAAGCCATAACAAGCAAAGATTCTTTACAATAACTACCTATCTTGAAAGAAGAACCTATTCATAAATAGCAATACGAGGTTGCGTGGAACGGTAATAAGCCAAAAGGAGGTCGTTTTATTCATTATTATGAACAACATTTACTATGGATACTTTTCGCGATTTCTAATATGTGTTATTTAAGAATGACTTTTCTTTTTCTTGTTTTTTTTCATTGTTTTTATCAATGTGAATGGTGGTGGCAATGACATATAACAGCCAAATACAGTGATAACCTATGCTACGAGGCCGTGAGCAGCCGCAAATTTATCTCTTACTGCCTTGTTTTTATGGAGCAATTTGCACTGTTAGTCGCTACGTTCAACACAAACCGCGATATTATGTCTTAACAATCCTAGCTGTGGTTTTAGCAGGCCGCATGACGATCCGTTGGTTGCCACATTCCGCATCAGTATGTGGAAGGCATACAACATCAGACAAAAACAAGGTGCAAAGAACAGCTGCAATGACAGTGCAATGACTTTTCCAAATATATTTGTATTCTCCAAATAAAATGTTGAAGACAATGATCAAAACGTTCGTAAATCATTAGCTTGCGCAGTATGACCTTTTACGAAAGTAACAATAAGAGAAAGTGACCAAAATTTTCACGATAACATTTTGCGAAATTGACGTTCTGTGTTCAAGATCTTATAATTGTGACGGAAAGACTAGATAAACAACATTTAAAATTTTCGTTAATTGTTTTAAAATCTTAACAACACAAAAATGTCAATAAAAATTGTACTAAAACTTACATTAAATTTCTCCAATGGCTTAGAATAAAGCTGTTGACTTACCTGAAAAAAGAAACACAATTGTTTTACACATACTTTAACAGAGAAACCTGTTTTAACTCGAACAAGTAATACAGGAGATTTATAATTTTAGTGTATGCATGAGAGTATCGAATACCTCACAAAACACCTTAAACTTTATTTCATAAACATACTGTGACATAATTAGAATTTATTACACAAAATAAATTATCTTAAACTAAAACTAATTTTGTATGAAAAAAATAATTAATTAATTAATCTAAAAGTCCGTCAGAGGAGGGATGTGTGGCCAGAATGCTGGATGGCAATGCTAAGCTTTTGACCAAAGTAGATGCCAGCATGTATTGTAATTAAATTAAATTTAATTTTTTTTTTTTTAATGGTTGACAGGCTAGTTGTTTGACCACAGCTCACCTGATGTTAAGTGAAGGTGTGGTCGAAGATGGTAAAGCACACCTAGCCTGGAATGGAACTGGCTCATGTAATTTAATTTGTTTATTTTATTTTTTTCATTGACTTGGTAACTGATGTTATTAATAAAGATATGTATAAATTGTAAAACAAAAGTTTGGCGCAGCATCATAAAGCAGTCGGGTTTTAGTTTTCCAACTTTGTTACCTTTTTTAGTAACCATTTTCTTCCAGTAATTTATTCTGTAACTAAGTAGCTATACGTATACAATGTTCCTCAAAGCTATTTACTCCTTCATGCGATATCGAATCAAATACCGAAGTCGCATAAACGTCAGTCCTACAAAAATGTGTGGATAGTCGCTGATGTCTAAAATTGACATCCTACCATTTGTCGATATTCCTTGTAGTGTTCAATATCGAACGGATTGCATTGCAAGATGCGTAAACTCACTAAGAAAGCTTCATGATTCACACCTTTCCATGTTAATTAGTACATAACAATTGCCTTAACTTCTACCGGGTCCAACAGTGTCGTTAGAACAAAACTTATAAACTTTATTATAGTTACTACCAGTAATTTAATTAAAATCGATAACGTCTTGCTAACAACTTTAAAGTATTAATTTAAAAATGTACTATGATATAAATTTCTGTTAAGCTTGCTCTAGAATAGGTAAGTTACTAATTTGTATTGAAGCCCAAAATTTCGTAATAAACATAAACTTTGTCTATGTAAATATTTATTGTTATTCATTACCGAAATCCTAAATTACTTCATCTAACGATGTTAGGTTAGGATTTGTGTAATATAGGAATAATTTAAGTTGGTAAACCACTTTTGTATAGAAACCACTATGACGTCACTAAGCAAAGCTTGTCTTTATGAGCTCAAACAAAGTGATTATTCGCGTCAAAGAAGCGATTCACTATTACAAAAACCAGTAGAAATAGGAACATAAAATTAACGATCAGCCAGTTAAAACTTTGAACAGTACAAACCGGTTATTACTCTTAAAAAGCCGTTTCACACGGAGGAGATAAAAGCACAGACGACGAACAAAATTTGATTACCAAAATCACCGCGTCGCGTCGTCGTTGTCCCTGCCGAGTAGAACATTTTCCCGGTGAATGTTGAACTAAACGTGAGAATTAGTGACTGGTGATAAGTAAAATAAATTGAGGCGACACAATAAAAGGGGTCAGTACGGATATTGTACGAAAGAATCTACGACGGAAAAGCACGTCACTAGCTCGAACCCGACGCGACGGCCGGAGGAAAATATGATGGCCGAACAAAAGCCTGCAATGGTGGAGACGTCCAAATCATTATTTATTGTTTCGTTAACGAGCTTGAAAGAAACGTGGGCCGGATTCGTGGCTCCATGCCCGCGCACCCGGAACTTAGGGCTGACTCATGCCACCGCCGTATTTCGACCCTCCGATCTTAACCCCTTCAAAAATTAATAGGGCTGCGGCATCAGACTAGGATTCTGCCTCAACGAGCTTGGAATGTGCTTTCCATATGGAAAAGTATTCAATCCTGTCCACATTGTATACTTACCTACTAAGTGTAGGTAGGGTTAGTTATTCATGAGACTGCGCTGGCATCGTACGAGGTCATCATTTTCACTAGTGCACAGATAACCTCTTTACATAAGTACACCTGTTTAACTATGTAGTGAAAACAGCCAAAACCTACTCTTAAGACACGCCACTCAGCCTGAATTTCGGTATTTTGCTTCCAATCACCGCTAGGTGTATTACATGTTGTATTTTACTATGGAAAAAAAATAATTAAATGTGTTTAACTTCGTTTTTTATGCAGTTAGAAAGTCAAAATAAAAAAAGCCTGGAATGAATTGGTCACATTTTTTTCCATCACAAATAGCAATATTCGGGGGTGATAAAACAAAAGGATGCTCCTACCGGCATTTTTGGGAAAACAAAAATGTATCTTTAAGGATAGAGTATGCTAATACGGCTTACAAATTGCGCATTATTCCGTGTACGGAGAAAAATAAACAGACGATATATTTCGCCTTTATAATTTAGTGGAAAATAGGACGAAGGACGATCAGCGTACACAACGTTTACTGGAAAAAACCTGTATGTTGCTCATTCACGATCATGACTGGCATAAATCCCGTGACAGACGTACACACCGTATTTTTACTAGCAGTAAACACCAGGAGTGATTCATTTTGCTTATTCGAGCGGCATTTTTTATCGTTGCATTTATGGTAATATTGTAAGACACGGAAACTATTTCCACTTTCTCTGCAGCACTTACAGAAATTTTACGATTGGAAACAAAGCAGTCGGCTTATAACAGTGGGTGACAAAACAAAGACCATAATTACTGTTTATATGCAAACTCAATTTTGCCGCATTGTCGGTGCTCCAACACTGCAGGAAGTAACCAGATAACGTTATTACATAAGACTTTGATAGAATCGCAAGATGTTAACCTTGTTATAGAGAAGACGGCCGTTTCCCGTCGCAAGTCACTGCCAGTCTGGTGCCTAATGGAGTAAATATTCCGCCAGAGCCAAGGCAACGGTATATGGAAACGATGTATATACTTTTATTACATCCAACAAACTAGAGAAAAATATCTACATATCTAGATACAAGAAAAATGTCCTTACAGAAGGTACCTAAGCATGTTTGTACACAGTATCATCGCGTGTGTCACATAGGCTGAGACAGAAACTAATTTGGAACTTCAGTTCACTTAAAATGCCATTACACTACTCGCAACGTTCATATATAAAACTATATATGTTTTCATCCATAAAGTGGGCCACAACGTTTCCCCGTACCTTACCTTACCGAAAATCTCTTTGTACTCCAAAGTTTTTCAATTAGCAATTAGTTGATTAAAAATGAAAACGTGTGCCGCGCGCTGTGACCCCCCGCCTGGTGCCGTTACCAGTCACCCCGTGGTGATGTGTACATCTCAAGATTTGTGTAGATCGTAAAGACATTTTACACGCATCGCCGGCTGAGTGCCGAGTTCGTAATTCGGTGAGGCGCCCACCGAGACAGGAATGAGCCAACTTTCAGGAGCGCTGCGGCCGAATGAGAAAACATTGGGAAAGTTGCTGCCAAGTGATAGACAAAAACGACTAAATATATGTCGGAGCTTAGTGAAACACACACCGCCACTGAAGAGTTTCAAGATACGACGTGAATAACAACGGCCGCGCGTAAACTCGAGCACGTTGCTAGATATCAACGCTTCTTATGAATTACGAGTATGGGAAAACTTCGAAATCGTGTAATTAGTTCGCTTTACGGGTGCGAACGGTTGTAATTAGTCAACTTTAGCACTTAACGACCAGGCGGACGCGATGAATCGACTCGCTATATGAAGATTTGTTTGTATTGCGTTCATAAAACTTTCCAATATAGCGTATTGACGTTTATTAGTATCGAGTGAATGCGAGGAACGTGCGATTTTGAGTAAATAGCTCAATAAACGTCAAGGAGGCGAGTTAACGCAGAAACAAGGCAGGCATATGAAACATGTCTCGCCGGGTCGAGTCGTAATAAGTACCGCTCAACTCGATCATAAATAAAAGGAGAGCCGACATAATAGGCGCGTCAGGGACGTCAACGACAGCTGTCGCGGGACGAATTCTGAGGCGACCGCGGCCGGTTTTGATAAAATATCCAGAGTACACACCCCGATACTTCCACGTACGCCGAAACTAGGCTGCTCGCATGCAAAACAACATTAGCTTTCCAGTCTGGTACGATACGAACGTAGCAAACTTTTACACGTAAACTTTATGGTGCCCCGTAAGAACAGAATGATGTTCCCTCTCGAGTCGAGATTATTTTATTTTAGAATTTCACCTCTTCCGCAGATTCTTTGCAATTTATCAAAGAGATATGTCGGGGGAGGAAGCGACGACGATGACGTCGCACGCGCCCGGCCGCCCGCCGCTGCTCTCTCTCTGATAAATCATCACGCTCGAAATGAATTTATCTCTTATTGAAGTGCTGTATTTCTTTTTTATCTCTCCCTCCTGAAATATTACTCCGAAGCATTATGCGGAAAGTATACCGACAACCTACAGCATCACCACTGGCAGTAAAACAAAAAGCATTATCGGAGAAATGCTAAGTTCATTCATGAAACGCTTGTTCATAGGATTACGCGTTTATCCAAAAGAGCTTACGATGAGGATATGATAATATTTTCCAAAGTACTGAAGTCATTGGTCCTTCGGGACCTTCATAAATATTTAAAGAATGCCATGGGGAATTTCACTTGAGGAGTTCGAATGGCAAACGAATTAAACGAGTAAGCAATGACGTCAATTTTAAACCTCTAAAGGTATTCTGCTATCAGAATTAACTCCGTATCAGAGTATACCGACCTGTATAAATACACTTTTAATTATTAATGCAGAAAGACATTTCATGAAAGCAAAACTTTTAAAATCATTCGCTTTGGATGTATTATTATAGTCCCACTAAAATTATGCATTGCTTATGAAACATTATGTCTCCTAATGGGTTTCTTGCAATGTATGGTTAGTAATGGCTTAGTACAATTTATCTATGTATCGTCAAATTCAACTTGACCTTGGTGGAGTGTAGAATCCTAAGTCTTAGCTATAAAACATGTTTACAATTATATCTGGTTTATATAATATGAGGTTAACATCAGGTGAGCAGTGGTCAACATAGCCAGTGGAGCCAGATCTTCATTTTGAGACATTTCCCTCTGACAAATATGACCAGCCCATTGTAACTTCAGCTACTAATACGATGAGCTAGTTCTCTGGCGAACCAATTCGTTCCGGGTACAATCCCTTAGAAAAATGCCAAGCATAGCTCTTTCCATGATAAGGTACCGTAACTTTTATATTCATATTTATTTGTAAAAAAACAGGAGAAAAAATTATATAGTAGAAATGTCATTTTTTTTTATAATTTCATATTGCAAAAACAAAAAAAAATGAAAAGTTCAGAAATTTCAAGATGTCTTCAATTCGCTACAAAATCGAATTCTAAGTTTTCATTTGACCTCATTACAATGTAAACGACTCGTATATTTATAAGGTACAAAACTAAATGTAAAATAATGATGGCAGCTTGGGAACGACGTAATTACCGTTATCATTAGGCATTTCTGTTACAAATACAGTAGCCGACATGCAAACCGAAAAGGGGTTCCGAGGCGAAAACATCTAAAGGTGCCTAATCTTAATTAATAAACAAGCAAACAGGTCGAGTTACACAGAAGGGCTTAGTTTAGGTAAGTGCCTATTTAAGCAATAGCACGTTTTGAGTTAAAGTTCGCGCGATCGGAGGTGCGACTGGTCGCACGACCGGTCGGGATCGGCGGTCCTGTCACGAGCCTAACATCTTTCGGCGACACGTACACGGACCGTAATTGATATTTGCTAACGAAGACACAGTCATCGCTACAGTTTCAATACATCTGACGACCTAAATAGAGCAAGCGAAGTTATAATGTGAATGCTCATTTGTTTTGCGTGTATACTCACGAATTATTTATGTTGTAAACAACTTTATTCCTTGTTCGTTTATATTCGTAAATTTTAAGATAGAAAAGCAGTAATTTGTAAGATAATTATTTAACTTCCGATTTGATTAAGGGAATTGATTAAATCTCTAGATGCTGAGTCACGTGGAGAGATTACATGGCTGTTTTATATAGCTTTTAATCGTTTCACCAAAGAGACATTCCAGTCCTGTGATCAAAGTCGATTTAATTAAAAATCTTGCAATAGACGATGTCTAAAATCCAAGCAAAGTCGGGGTTTTTCTTTCCTTGACAAAAAAAGGTTTTAATGAAATCTCATTCGGTTTCGGTCAGTGTATTTTTCTTCTAAATAATACCTAACACGCCACGAGATCCTAATCCGTATAATATGGGTATTGCCCTAATAATATAGCCCGGGTGCAAACAATGGTTTCTTGCGAAAAATGTTTTCTGTGACCAAGAATAGGTTAAGAAAATATCTAAAAATCCGATATAAGACAAACAACATCATGCGGTTTTCTTTTTGGTTTCCTCTGTTGGTGCACAGTGCACACTACCGATACTTGATACTTTCTTTAGATAAAGGAATAGAGGACAAAAAAGCGGGTCGACCGCAATACGAGTAAGTTATTTTTTTATTTTTTCAAAATAGGTTCGCGTTTGACCTCACTCTGCCTGATGTTAAGCAGTAGTGCGGTCTAAGAAGGAGCACGCTTACATAGAAGAAACCTATTTACTCTAGATTTGAAGACCTGAATTGTACCCAACAGAGGCACACAGACGCTGTGCGAATATAAAATGTGGAATCAAAACGCTTTGTGCGTACTTGGGGAACATCCAAAATGTAAGTCAAATTAATTTCGTGAGTGTTGTGACTGTGATATCAAATTGTAAAAACTTTTATAAATAGAATAATAGATCCATTAGATAAATTTACGTCAATAGACAGTAAATTAAATTAAACTCGAGTCTACACCGACAACTCACTGGCAACATTCAAACTTTTGTGTGCGACGGCAAAATACACCCCACTTACCTGTCTTACACAATTCGCCAGCAATTCTCAAGTAAAATCTGATTTTATTCAAGGTACAGTTAACAAATGCGAAAATATATTCTCGCAATTTCTTCTGCGAGGCCGCATATTAAATTAGACTGAAAGGAGTAAAATAAAAATGTAAAGCGGATCTCAGCGCGACGGTGAAAAAAATGGGCAAGCACGTCGCACTTTGATACTTAAATGTTCCGTACATTTCTCGTTTTTGTGATAACGTTTCATAACTTAGCTAGGTCATGAAACTTAGGCTGCGATAGCTTTAGCACCTATTTTCATGACCTTTTCTCTACTCATAAAACAAATTTGTTGTCCGCATGTCTGTTATTTATTTGTTCTAAGGCACGCAATGTATTTTGATACAATTTTCACTAACATTTAGATATTTTTTACTGAAGGAAAATATACGAATCAGCCCTGTTTTTATAAACTGTCCCCCTGCCTTCTCATTGTGAGAATGTTAGGCCATAGTCTACCACGCTGGCCAAGTGCGGGTTGGTAGACTTTACAATCATATCGTCGAGAACTTTTTTTTATGAACGACACGTAGATTTTCTCATGTTTTCCTTCACCGTTTGAAGTTATTGGCAATACGCACATAATCACAGAGGTGCGCGCCGTGAAATTCGACCCCATGTCCGCCATATTGGAAGCCAGACGGCCTCTCCACTAGGCTACCGAAACTTTTAATTAGGATGTAGCTAATTAAAAATATGTATTTATAAGTCGAGAAATTCAGGGTTTTGTACTCAAGTCGGCATAAAAGTCCTGAAAATAGTTTGCACCCGTGCGAAGCCGAAGCGGGCCGCTAGTCATTTAAATAGCAGGAAACAAGTTATAAAAATTTACGCAGAACTTGCAAAATGTTTCTCACTAATGTACATATAAATAATGCTACCTATAGTCTAATTTAAAATGCTAGGTATAATTGACGCACAATTTGTTCTCACTGCAGTAAAGTGCCTAAAGAATAGTAATACGCAACATGTAAACTTGAATATGTAGATACTGCGTTTTTATATGTTTTGTGTATGAGCTTTTAGATATATATTTTTTCTTTTTGTAATCATATTTTTATATTAGTTCGAAATAAATTTAGTACTTATACTATATTACTATACATATAATATATATATGATAGTAAGTAAGACTATTCAATGGAATAAAAGTATTCTATTGTTACTTTATGTTTAAAATAAAGATTACAAGTACCTAAAGGACAATTTTTTTTTTGACATGTATTTCTATTCTAACTAGACTTTTCTTTTTCTATAAAGAAATCGGCGAAGACTTACAATTATAAACATGTTGGTGTATTATCTACGACATATACATATTTAAAACAGTCCCTTTTCATCGTTCTCTTTCGTTCACTAAAGGGATTCCGTAGCGAATTCCTATAAATAGAGCGAGACTAGGAAGAACGGTCGCTTTCGAAAATGAAATTTAGTATCGAGCGTTCGAGACAGCGTCACGAGGGCTGAGTGGCACATACCGACCCAGGCCTGGCATGCCGCCCCTGCGTTCCATCTCCTGCACTTACCTTTTAGAACTTACTTAAACAACGTGCAAAATGTGCTTTGAAAAACGAATAATGCGAAATGGCAAACCTTCCGCTCTCACCAGCTGCAATAATCATAGGAATTTGAATAATTTGTGAGAAAAAATGACCATGTCACCCGTCAAAATATGAAGATTCTAATTCAATATGTTCAATACATTGTAAAACAATAATAATTTATCGACGTCACATAATTTAAAAAAATAATTAAACACTACAAGTATTTAATTTTAGGAAACTTATAACGAATGGATTAAATTTTAAAAACATTTCTTAGTTATATTATAAGTACATCTCCGAATAATCTCCGAATATTAACAACTCTCAGGTATGTTGGTTTCTTCACGATGTTTTCCTTCGCCGCTTGAAGTTAGCGGCAATACGTATTTAACTTAGAAATGACAAGAGGTGCGTGTTGTGGCATTTGAATACAGGACAGACAAATTGACAAGCAGTTAAACATTCCCGGAAATTCATTTTTTTTTTGTTTTGTTCGTACACTTAGTATATGAAGAAATCGCTTAAAACTTCTAGCATCTCACTTAATGAAATTAGCGCAGTTCAAACTCCTACGATAAGTTTAGAAACCGCATTCAATAACGAAGTATTATTATATATTTTATTTTAACAGATTGAATACCCATGACCTAGACTTTTATGAAAATAGATAGTCGGACGGTTAAAACCACACAAACCATCTCGGCTAAAATCACAACTCATACCCAGAATAATTAAACATATCATACATGCAATTCTGCTCGCTCTTAATATATAAAGAGAGCTCCACCGTGATATTTCGTATAAAGATACAATAAACAAGTCATAATTAAAAAAATCGAGCATGTACATATGTTTCGGCCAGGTAATGGTGCAATTTTAAATGGGCAACTAAAATTGAATGTGTACACAGAATGTTGTGTCTTTAATATTGAATGTAGAGGAGCTCCATAGCATGGAGCCAAGATAAAATCAGGTCATGCTTACCATAAAAATGCATTCTCATCGAAACTAAATTTCAACTGCTTAGGATAAGGTGAAGTTGTAGATTTACTTCAGCTTTTCATTCTGCTTGCAAAATTCGACCAATCAACTAACAAACATATAAATATTTCAAGTTAAATAAAAGATTGAGAAAAGGAAAAAAATACAAAAAAGGAAATAAAAAACGAAGAAAAAGAGGGTAGAGAGAAAAAATATTTTATATGTATTAACAGCACGTTGCGCGTGGTATTATACATGTCCTTGTCTTTGAATGACCAAATCGTTCACTAACAGGCGATTGCCTGCTTACTACCTATACCATAAATTACAAGTTTCGATTAAAGTTTAAATCGCTCACAATAATTCATACATGCGATTCTAGACTTACAGACCAAATCATGATGGCCAGTCATGTCTCAGCTATTATTTTAGCTTACTTCCGTCAAACCATCAACAGTATATCTTATTCCGGGCTCTTTAGTCACCGGAACGAGTATACACAACATAAGGTAGCACTAAGTCCTAGAGTCCCTTATTTACGATCTCTTATACTATCCACCATGAAATGGTTTACGATTGTACAAGGATAGTGGGCGGGCTTCGAGGCAAATTTATCGCGTGCAGCCTTACTGAGCTATACCAGTGTCCAGGTCATAAAACGCCACTTTGATGCATAAAACAATACCCAGACATCAAGCTCGTGAGATTCAATCACTTTAAAAGACATAATATATCATCACTTCGAAGTGATGGATCTGCTTAATCCTTGCAATCACTTTAATACAATAGGCATTTTATACCCACTTTAAACAGCGTTGCGCTATTTAAGGGGATGAAGTGGAAATGACTTTTACATTATGTTTAAGGACTCGTATTCTAACATTTTAAGCACGTTTGTTACTGCAGTCAATCACCAGTCTAAAAACCTGTTTTACAAGGTCTCATTTAGCGTTGCAAAAATATGACTCTTACGCAATTTTATGAGTGCCAAACTTCCATTTTTGATGTATTCTCACATTATTAAAAGTAAACAACGAGAAACCTAATTTTGGTCAAAAAGAGCTATAGCTACACATTGGCATGTTTTTACGAAGGAATCTCTTAGCAGATCTCGAAAATCGCGTTGTACTTTCATTCGTTTAAATTTGTGTCAAGTAAATTATTATCATTGTTTTTTGAAAATTTCGTTTCTATTTTACAGTGTTCTTAAGGTGAAATATGCCTCAAACTTGGCGATTCGTCTTCACTTTTATTTAAAACGAGACCTTTAAAAACAGTTAATTGGCTTTCTCTATTTTACGTGTGATAAATGTTCACAAAATTCTTTATCCGAATGTGATCACCGAAACACTATACAATAAATTTCGTTTGATAGAATAAAATCGTAGTTTCCTAAAAAACGCCCGTTTTGACTTTTCCGTCGATGGAATGAACCAACTACATTCATTTCCTATCAAAGGTATTTTTACAAAAGAAAAAGTTACACTGCTATTACGTCTAAAAAGAATATATAGCAAACATGGGAAATAAAGATAGTAAGAAGAAAAAATATTCTGCTCGAAAATACAAGAAAAACAAACTATTGAACTTGAACAAGAATACGTAAGTACCGACATACATACATAGTTTTTTTTAAATTATTGTTTATAGTGCGTTTTCGCACAGCGAAAATGTCGCATACATACTATGTATGCGCATACATACTATGTATGCGCATACATACGATGTATTCATTCATTGTCTTCGCGTAGGTGCCTATCTACTAATACTACATATTTTTACTTCTATGTATTGTCTGGAGAACAATCCCATAATGCAGAAGTACTGCTGCCAACTTTATCGGAATCTTCTGATGTTGTACCTGGTTTTTTCGAGCAAGTTACTACATATTTTATTTTTATTTTTTTATGTTTGACAGGCCAGGTGTTTGACCACAGCTCACCTGATGTTAAGTGAAGGCGTGGTCGAAGATGGTAAAGGACACCTAGCCTGGAATGGAACTAGCTCTCAAGTGAGGCTGCCGGAACACACCGTTAGATGCTTGGTGGCAAATTTTCAACTTGAGGGTGGTAGCTAGCCAGCCGAGTACTAGAAAGTACCCTACCACCATGCTATGGTTTCCTCACGATGTTTTCCTTCACCGGCAGCTCAAGCTTATTGTTGGGGTTTGAACCCACGCCCTTCGGCATGCGAACCTACCGCGCTAACCACTGAGCTATCATCACTACAAAATATTACTTCATATCAAAAATATTTGTATTGGGTTCCCATCTTATAAGTTTATACTTAGTAGATTTTCATCTACGCTAAAGCCGGCTACATAACATGGAAATTGAGAAGTGGGCATTGGGAATTGAGAAGTGGGCATTGGGAATTGAGAAGTGGGCAATGGGACTTGGAAAGTGGGCAGTGGGCATTGGGCATTGGGCATTGGGAATTGGAAAGTGGGAAGTGGGCATTGGGAATTGGGAAGTGGGAAGTGGAAGTTTGGCATTATTAAAAACGTACATCATAAACGTAATATCATTATTAAAAACGTACTTTTTCGAAATACTTGTGCTAGAGTCTCCGCTTTTTTGTACATTGAAAGTGTTATGTAAAATTCTTTAACAACGCTTTCAATGTAAGCAAAAATTTAGTTAGTCAAAATAGACAGGAAAATTCTTAGAAATGGTAAGACGCAATTTAGCAAAAACATAATACAAATCAATTCTAAGCTTTTGAACGCAGAATCACAAAGCCCTTGCCCACAGGCACGATAATGGAAACGGCAGACATTTGTTTTCCACGGTCGTCGCTTACGCAGAAATGCATTCCCAAGTGCTAATAACTATCCTCAGAATTAATTAATGGCCCTCCTTTAAAGTTTGAGATAATAACGCTCGGACGGCGCCAGATGCTGATGGGTGTAATAGCTACGTTATGAATTTTAACGTCTCCCAGACGAAAATCTGAATTAAAATTGAACACCGTAAAAAAGGAAATAATTAAGCTTAAAAAGGATGTTTCCACCACTGAACAGCTCGGTAACTTGCTAAAAGAAATTTAAGAGGAACACTGGAAAATAATTAAGAATGGATCTCATTAGACGGCCAGTATTCTATCTGTAACCGCATACAAGGAACTGCAAGTAAAGTTAAACATTCGAGAACCACTAGAATTACAGCGATTGGAAAGAACGTTATTTTCGTTTGCAGCAAAAGTTTGCCTGTTGAAGAAAGGGAAATGTAATCAAAACACGTGGGAATACAGAACATAATAAATTTTAGTTTGGATTAAATCCAACGAAGTTTACAGACAGACAACTGTCTCAGTTAGGAATTATGCAAATGAGCATCGCCATTAAGCGTTTTGCTGAATAACGGGTCGTTAAATTAAAAATATAGCTTTATCTAAAATTAAACAGTTTAAAGGCTTAGCTATTTCATATGATCAAAGGATAAATGGAAGTGCCCTTTCCGAAATTACGCCGTCAAAGATTCCATTAACGTTACATAGGCAGATCGACACTACATTAAATCGCCTTTCAACTAACATCGACCGAGAAGACATGCCTTTGACGTTTGAATCAATATAACAATACAAGTGACAGCCCGCTGTTTTGTCCGAAATTTTCTATTTGTTTCGTTTCAAGCCTTGATTGTCCTACTACAGGGTCCTCATTCTCTCATTCCAAACCTCACAGTCGAGAGCTTTTGTGGTCTATTCGCTGCAATGCCAAATAATGCTCTTTTAAACAAAATGACATAATTGATAGAGGGCAAAACACAAGGCAACAAAAAAAACACTATGTACCAGTTATAACTATATGTATGTTAAGGGGGTGAGTATGCGGTCGCAGAACACTGAAGATGCGCAAACATTACAACAAATTCTCCAAGTCCTATTACAATGTCTTGCTTGAATGCACAATGAGTATGTTGGAACGCTGATACTCGCCGTAATGCTCTCAAAGTGCTAACGTCGGCTCATGAGCTGTTACGCTCAGTGTAGCCAACCCCAAAATTTTAGTTGTAGATCTACGGTTTTTACCGAGCATAGTTTTATAATTTTTATAACCATCTGATTTTTTTCTCCGTGTAAAATGATTACTTATCACCTGATACGCATACTACATGAATCATTGTCTTTGATTCGGTGAAATCCTGATAAGGAATCGGAGAGAATCAAAGTTCCGATACCATCTAAGTACTTACCAGATGATCTTATTGGAATTTAGGATGACAAGTAATAGATTGTAATGTTTAAGACTAGATGCAACTATCATAACGTAATTTAATAATTCATACTTTATATACTACTAGCGGGCCGTCCCGGCTTCGCACGGGAAAATAAAACTCGATTAAAAATAAAAATATAGCCTATTAGCCTATAGCCTATATGTCACTCAGTGATAATGTAGCATTCTAATGATGGGAGAATTTTTTAGATCGGTCCAGTAGTTTTGGAGCCTATTCATTACAAATAAATAGATGAAATTAGTTTTATTTGTTTACCTCGACGTTTCGGCTGTAGCAAATGAACGAATTTAAGCCAAAACAGTATTTTTTTTTTAATTCTGCAGTGTTTTTAGCTAGGCTGCAGCTTTTCTCTAAGGCATGGTTGGCAACACTGATTACGCACCCCGCCCAAGAATGTGAGTAAATAAACAAAGAGCACTTACACATATTCCTACTTCTCATGCGGGTCATATGACAGAGCCCAAGGCTTCGCCGCAAATAGGGCGCGTTGCCGGACCCTATGCCTCCCCGCTACACTGTATAATGGGCCGATGGAATCCTGAAGATACAATGAACGGTGACCCCTGAACCCTTTGACGTTAACGATAATTATTATTGTGACTTCGTCTAGACTGCAATCAAATTAATTGTTATGATTTGATTAACTAAGCCTGTTGACTCCAAATGTACCTACGAGTATGGAGGGTTTATATCAATTGCTTTATTTCAATGAAGTTCGGCAAATATTATGACAGAAATTATACAAGGTTAAGAAATATGGCATATGTGCATAACTGCGAGTAATATATAGCTTTAGGCGCTAAAGCCACCGTTGTACTAGTACCGCATATTTGGTACTTAAAAGATAATGTACTTACTAATTTTCAATTCTATAAAAAAATTAAGATAACTATGTATTGGTAACAATAAAGTTCTACGTTTGACAAGATGACGCCTTGTAATTTCACCCGCGTAGTTCCCGTTCCCGTGGGAATACAGGGATAAAAAGTAGCCTATGTCACCCGGCGATAGTGTAGCTTCCCAATGGGGAAAGAATTTTTGAACTCGGTCCAGTAGTTTTAAAGTCTACAATATAAACAAACAAACAATCAAATCTTTCCTTCTTTATAATAATATCGATATATTGATAGATAGATAATGTATTCATTTAAAACTTTTTTTGATACTGTACATATTATACATATTATGTTTGACTAAATGAAGATATTTTTTTCGCAACGTGAATTTGAGTTATAATATCCGCCATTTTCTTTTATGTTTGACAGGCTAGGCATTTGACCACGGGTCACCTGATGTTAGGTGACCGCGTGGTCGAAGAAAGTAACTAAAGTCGACACTTTTAGCCGAAGATCATACTGAGTGGCGTGTTCTGGGAGAGGTTTATTTCCAACAGTTGATGATGAAGTAAAAAATAAAGGACGTCATTTCCCACAGGTCATCAACAACAACCCAAGCAAAACTCGTAATATAGGAACCGAATACCTGATAAAATACTTATTTTATATGCTTTTTTACACGTAAACACCTACCAGTATGTCGGATAAATGTAAGCGTATGTTCTGGGTGAGAATCAAACCCACGCAATTCAACTCATGAAGCGAAACTACTACCAAATGAGCTAACATGGCAGCGAATAATATTCCTACGTTGATGGCTACATGCATTTGGCTCGTCAAATAATGACATTCACGTGGGTCTCGTGAGAATTGCACTCTCCAATCATGTGGTTGGGTGCATTACCAATGGATAGCGCCGCCCCTTTGTGTGCTCATCCGCATGCCGCTCATATCGCTACCCAGCACTACGCCAATAGCCAACAACACTCCATATTAAAGGCCTCAAATTGCAGTTTAATTTATTCCGGACGTGTCTCGGCAACGGAATCGCAATAACAGGCAAAACAATACCACCGTTTATTGGGGGCTGTTTGATTGCATTTACAGATACAAATACGACCGCGACAGTGTGCGAGTACAATACGTGTTGCACACAACATGAGATTTAGTTTTAGTCCATACTAATTATTACTAGTAAGTAATTATGATCTTTTTGTCATGTCATTTTATTATATTGACAATATTTTTTTGGTGTTGACATATTTATATTGACGTACCGTTTTTGACATGTTACCGGTGTTGTAAAACTCATTTAATGACATATCTAAAAAATTTAAGTGACTTGTAACATTGGTGTTATCAATAAAATATTTGTATTTGTATAGGTTTATACATAGGGTAACTGTATTTGCTAACAATTAGAGCGATTGTTCAGAAACATTTTCGTACGCAACAAATTTGCCAGGGTGGAAAATCGGACCAAAGATAAATTTGAACGTTCTTTATATCCAGACAACATTAATTCAGGCTGACAGATAAACTTTTTGTTTAGTTCTGGCATCGCAATTTTGTGCATTTTATCAGTGTCAAGTATTTCTAATATATTTTCTAGATGTATTAAAAAATTAAGTAAAGTAAAAGTAAGTTATAGTATGGTTAAGACTAGTCTAATAAGAACGTGTCATGTACACGTACAACACGTACTTATGGATACAGAATCACAACTATGAATTGTTACGTGATATTTAGCATCCTGGCACTAGTCGTGTAAGACCACAATTCCCAAGAGATACAGTTGTAGCGCACTAGTGCAATATTCCTCGCAATTTCATATGTAAAGCCGTTGTAAACCTACTGACTGTCTTGTAAAGTACATATGAGACTGTACATGAAATCCTTTAATATTTGGAGGTTACAACAACCAGGCTTGGGTTATGGTCTTAGAATCAACTCCTCCTTATCAGTGAAAATAAGCAAAGTTTTACCATTGCCCTTGCATACTTAAGTATTGGTATAAAAACAAGAAAAACAAATACCCCAACTTGGTGCATAGCTACGTAATATTTAAGCAGCACCTAACCGTCCGTACTCACTATATTTTTTGTAAAATTAAACATGATATTATTCTTTGTATAATCCACTACAAAAAAGTAAAGTTAACAAAATACTATTATCGCAACACATGCAAGCAGCAGCATTTAACATAACATACTAGCGACCCGCCCCGACTTCGCACGAGGGCAATATAGATACGTAGATACGTAGTACACTATTTAGATATTGAGTTTAGATAGATGGATGGATGTTTGATACTCTTTCATGCAAAAACTACTGGACCGATTTGGATTAAATTTGGTATGGAGGTAGCTGAGACCCTAAATTAACACATAGGCAATTTTTATCCCGAAAACATGTAGCGGGTAACACCGCGGGGCGCAGCTAGTATCTCATAAGGTTTAGTCAGCGCAGCGTTTGCAATGTAAGTGTACAAAACCTCGTTATTTTACGATATCACAATACAAATCTTTGAAATTCTCGGTTTTTCTTTACTATAATAGGCATGTATTACACATTTATGTCTTCATCTTGAATCACTATCTATTGATGGAAATCACATTAAAAATCAGTCGCGTAGTTTAAAAGATCTAAACGTTCTCGTACAGACGGCGGCAATCGACTGTGTTTTATACTATGTAGAGATTTCATAGCGAACCTAATTCATAAATATTAAATACATTTTTCACAAAGCTTGTGTCACGGAATACGTTACGTACGGGTATAAAAATAATTACATTTTGCAGGTGAGACATGGGGAAGGAAACTTATCTTCTGAAACATTTTTCGTTTTTAACGTTTTTTTTTTTATGAGACGGATGAATTAAAT
This sequence comes from Biston betularia, assembly GCA_905404145.2. Taxonomy (NCBI): domain Eukaryota; kingdom Metazoa; phylum Arthropoda; class Insecta; order Lepidoptera; family Geometridae; genus Biston; species Biston betularia. The sequence goes on from FR989863.1 coordinate 7,268,344, forward strand.
GAAACGCATGTAAAGTTTTAATGTGCAATATTTTTTTTAATGTTCGACAAGCCATCCATCCATCTATCTAAACTCAATAGTTTAGATAGATGGATGGATGTTTGATACTCTTTCATGCAAAAACTACTGGACCGATTTGGATTAAATTTGGTATGGAGGTAGCTGAGACCCTAAATTAACACATAGGCAATTTTTATCCCGAAAACATGTAGCGGGTAACACCGCGGGGCGCAGCTAGTATCTCATAAGGTTTAGTCAGCGCAGCGTTTGCAATGTAAGTGTACAAAACCTCGTTATTTTACGATATCACAATACAAATCTTTGAAATTCTCGGTTTTTCTTTACTATAATAGGCATGTATTACACATTTATGTCTTCATCTTGAATCACTATCTATTGATGGAAATCACATTAAAAATCAGTCGCGTAGTTTAAAAGATCTAAACGTTCTCGTACAGACGGCGGCAATCGACTGTGTTTTATACTATGTAGAGATTTCATAGCGAACCTAATTCATAAATATTAAATACATTTTTCACAAAGCTTGTGTCACGGAATACGTTACGTACGGGTATAAAAATAATTACATTTTGCAGGTGAGACATGGGGAAGGAAACTTATCTTCTGAAACATTTTTCGTTTTTAACGTTTTTTTTTTTATGAGACGGATGAATTAAATGAAACGCATGTAAAGTTTTAATGTGCAATATTTTTTTTAATGTTCGACAAGCCATATGTTTGACTACAGCACACCTGATATTAGGTGAAGGTGTGGTCGAAGATGGTAAAGCACATTTAGCCTGGAATGGAACTAGCCGGAAAGCACCGTTAGGTGCTTGGTGGCAGATTACCAATTGGTAGCTAGCCAGCCGAGTACCTACTAGAAAATACCCTACCACCATTCTATGGCTTTTCCTTCACCGACAGCTCAAACTCATTATTGGGGTATGAGCCCACGCCTTTCGGCATTTGAAGCGACGGCGCTAACCACTGAGCTATCATCGCTACAATTAGAACGCACGTTTACAAGATAAATTAACTTAAAATACAAACCTACATCGGTTTCTAAACAGAGCGACAAAATCTATTATTGCTATAAATACAATAACGTAGATCTTGCAGTCTGTTCCAATGCCAGAACAACAAACCTGTCTGTGCTCGCAGATGTACGGTATTTAATTGAAGTAAAATTGTTTGTCTGCAAGATACGAATGTTCGACGTAGATTCAGCCGTCCGCTCGTCGGCGTCGTGTACGTGTGAAACAAACCAACAGCTCGACATCGCAATCCGTTTTGCTCAACCGGTCCAACAGCAAATTCAATCATCATCAATTTGTGAACTTTTGCCATTAATAGCTTTTCCCGTTGAAAGGTTTAAGGTTTAAAGAAACTAGTGAATCTATCATCAGTGAAGACATTACTGTCACTTATGTGATAACATGGTTGGACTTAAATAAAATATTATATTCAGTCTTAACAATGCATTTAAATTTAACGAAAACAATATAAATAAATAAACTAACATAACTAATTACAAAATTTCAGGCAAAAGATTAAAATGAACTAGGCCCATTCAACGCACTTAAAATACCACCACCATATTCCTTTGAGCCTTTTGGATTTAATTTAATATTATTTTTTTAATATCGTAGGACATTACACAAAGCGCCATCTAACCCCAAACTAAGCAAAGCATCTAGTAAGGAAATTAGATAACTGATAGAATACATAAGTAAATACTTTTATGTAGATAGGTATATACTTAAACCACAACATTTTTGTCCTGGGTGGGAATCGAACCTACAAATCCAACAAGGCTAAATTTTTTTTATTAAAATTTATTAGAAAGTCTAAAAATGTTTAACTGTCATTAATTAACTAGCGATCCGAGCCACGAGGTTAGGGCTGTCTTCTTTACACTAAGCAGATGGCACCACTCAAGCTTTGATCGGTCGTTGACGTGAAAAAAATTCAATTCAAAACTCGCGGCAAACCCAAGAAGAGGGTCGTAGAAAGATCGATACGCAGGTTTCAATTCCATTCAATTTTGTTTCGTGATTATTTAAATAAGAATAAATATTAAATACAACTTTGCAAACTTTGTCTATCAAACTATTAAGATATATTGTCCCATGCAATATCCCTTATCGCAGTGATTGTATTCATAATAGCTCAGTGATTAGCGCAGTCGGATCGAACGCCGGAGGACGTGGCTTCAAATCCTAACAACCAGCTTGAGCTGCCGTTGAAGGAAAATATCGTAAGTACCATACCATGGCATGCTCGGCTGGCTACCACCGTGAAACGTATTTTTAGTAACACGTTTGAAAATCTGCCCACATAAGTTTTCTAGCGGCTCCACTGGAAACTCAGTTCTCATTCCATGATAATAAAACCACTTAGTATTTACTATCATCGCTTAGCATAAGCTAAAATGTGGTCAAACACATAGCCAGTCAATCATAAAAACCCTTCTGTCCATTTTAGTTAGAGGCCGACATAATAACCGGTAGCGACATAAAGCAAACTTTATATGCACGACTGAACATTTACTTGTTTGTAATTAGTGAATATGGTTTATTAGGAAAGTGGTTCGAGCACCCGCTGTAGCGCTGTTCCTGTTTTAGGCAAGATACAGTATAGCTGTTCATGCGAAAATTATGTGAGTTTGCATAGCGAGGCGTAATGCCAGCTAGACCGTATTACTAGGTGGCTACGGAAGTGGAGCGAAGCGGTGGAGTGTGGCCAGCTCGCTACCCCAGTAAAACTTCCCCGGTATTGTTTCGTGTACTATTAAGTCCCTATATCCCGACGTCTCAAGCATGTTTTTTTTTTCAATGTATATGTAATGAGACGTACGAGGCGCTCTTTTGATGGTAAGGAGATAACGCATGTCCTTTACCATTGCAGATATACACAGAAATTTGAACAAAACAAAGTCCAGGACATCGCTGCTTTGACGCTCATTACTTTAAGACTTTCTATGGTTAATCTCAACAGCCCTGTAATTTCGCTACCTGCACTACCATTTAAACCAGATCACGTTAGAATTTACATAATACTGCTTGGCGGCAACATAATTAGTACTGTAAATGTAACCATAACGATCTCCTGCTAAGGAGATCTACTACAAAGTAACTGCAGTGTATAAGTTATTGCAGTCGATACTCCGTCTAATGTCAATTCTACGTCAAATAGTCTTCTTCGTCTTTGATTTCGGCGTCGCATTTTGTGCATTTGCCAGTGTCAAGTGTCTTGATATTGTCAAATTTCATGTGTTAAAAAGTAATCTAAGTCCAGTCTTGATCAAGTCCAGTCCATATCAGTCAAATACAGTTATGCTTTAGTAAAGTAGTGGCGTCTTTACTATAAGCATTGATGGAGTTTTAGAATTAACACGAAAAGTCATGTTTCACCACATTATATCACTTTCCCATACTGGTGTTTGTAATTCGGTACTTTACGAATAAAACACCACTATTTCTATACATAAAAACTCGATAAAACACTACTTTTGGAAGAAATACAATAGGCCGGCACGACTCTTTCCGTGTTCCCGCCAAAATTCCTCAAATAGAGTTATATGGTAGCTACGCACGTCCGTCTGTGTCTAACTCAATTCTGCCTCTACGAAGTCTTTAAAATTTCAAAGACATACGTTCATATAACATTTGCATTTTTTTAAATATATTCTCTTAGCAGTTATCGAAATACACGTTTCGATGTCGTCTTTGATTTAAATTTCTATATTAATTTTATAATTTAACATTACGTTTATATTTTGCGAAGTACTAAGACACATATATGCTAATTTGCAATATATTAGATTTTTGTTCATAATTAATATTTTGGTAGAAAAAAACTTAATTGTTTATAGTTGGAGAATATCGCCTTAAGGTATACCCTCGAATTTCGCGAACGTCTAAGACTTGGTAAATTTTGTCAGTCTGACAACTTGCACTGAAACTTGCATATAATGAATATCTTCTCTAAGCTATTAGTTTGAATAAAGTCCGCGACCCACTTTCCGAGCAAGTAGGTAAGTAATTTCCTTTATTATAACAACGGATGTTTTAAACATGAGAAAAGAAAAATAGTTCAAGTTTTCACTTAAAGAGTTAAAAGGATTATGAAGTGTGGTTCGTGATTTATCTTTTTAACGACTTCCGCAAAGTGACGCGTAGAGGCAATGAAACTAGCGGCTTTGAACGTCACAAGCGGAGCGGTGAGCGAGTTATATGTACTATATACTGCCAGTATAAGCGTATAAAATATATAAAGGCAATCCTTTAAGTAAATTAACTAAATTCAAATCTTCACCTAAAATCACGGCTCGAACATTAATTTGTTTCGTGTTAGCTCATTTGGTAGTAGCTATGCTACCTAGCCTGTAGGGCGTGGGTTCGGTTTCCACACAGAAAAACCATTTATTTGTTGACTATGATGTTTGATCTGCGTCTAGGTACATGTTCTAAATGTGCATATTCGTTTCATTTAGAAATATAAGCTTAATGTAATTATGAAAATGAGTCTATATGCTATGCGCTCGCTTGTTATGCCAGTAGTATAACTAGCAAACAGTACCTACAGTGAGAAAATTCTATAGCGTTCACAGCCGATCCCATCCTCGCACGATTTTTCGTCGTTTTTCATCGCGACATGCATATTCAACACAACAATAAATCATTGGGAGGCATTCCCCCGCTGCCAAACGAGATGACCTACCCAACAGCTATGTCGCCGCTGAGCGAATATATCACACACAAAAAGAGTAAGGAAACATAACGAAACCACCGAAATACAGCGTTAATAATTACCTACCCTTTTGAGTCGTTGATAAATAGCGTCATTATTATCACCAGCGGTTTGAAAAATGGCCCCTCTTGATATTTATTCAAATAGCTAGCCCACGCGAATATTCGTTCATAGAGTTTGTGATTTTCGCTTTTTGCCCTTTAACGTACCTATTTTAGGGTTCCGTAACAAAGAAACAATGAATTCAAACACTATAATAATTATATAATTTATTGTTTTATACACCTCATTTTCTAAATTTTTTTACACTGCCAACCTTAGTAGCTATGAACAACTATTTTTCCCCCGATTTCAGAGTTTTACTTTAAGTAAATGTTGTTCATAATAGGTTATGAACAAATTTATCTACCGATATAGCTTATAACTCCGTATAAGCTATGTCTGTGGATATATTTATCTATAAAAGAAAAAACGGATGGATTGATTTACTGACTCATCGATCTACGCACAGCTGAAACCGCTGGGTCTAGAAGCATGAAAGTTTTGCACAAATGTTCCTTAGGTGACGTAGGTTTGCAATAAGATAGGATTTTAAAAATTCCATCCCTAAGGGTGCAAAATAGGGGTTGGAAATTTATATGAAACTTCGTCGTTATTTTTGATACATTAGTATCTACATTGCACCCGTGCGAAGCCGGAGCGGGTCGCTAGTATAGAATATAATACAACTTTACTGTACACTAACGGATGCCTTGCGGTTTCACCCACGTAGTTCCCGTTCCCGTGGGAATACAGGGATAAAAACTAGCCTATGTCACCCGGATATAGTGTAGCTTCCCAACGGAAAAAGAATTTTTAAAATTGGTCCAGTCGTTTCGGAACCTATTCAATACAAACAAACAATCAAATCTTTCCTCTTTATAATTAGTGTAGATAAAGTAATTTATAAAAGTCACTACGCTTATTGAACGAACGAACGATGTACGAACTTGTTCTAAACTTCCATATAATGCGGAACAAATATTTAGCAATCTCCAAACAATATTTAACACACCAATTACATAGAAAATGTAATAATAATTAATATTATAAATGTGGACGCGCTCAAGAACAGCTGCGGCTTCGGGATTACATGACGCACATATACCATCACCGCCCGCTCCGTCAACTCCGAGCGCTTCGTAGGGGGATGAAGAGTTTGCTACACCCCTGGCAACAAGCGCCTCGTCGAGCAGCAGCGACGTGAGCGGGCCGCGGACACCGGCGCCACCACCACCTGCGCGTCGAGGACGGCCGCCGCTGCCGGCACGCTTGGGGCCTGCGGGGCAATCTGCTTCGCGTTCGGCTCTCGCTGCCGGTGGTGTAGTGCGACGCATGCGATGGTCACAGACAAATAATGAGAATTGCATGCGCGCCTATTATGGGGCTACAGAGGGGGGAATTAACCTTTCAGCGTACCGTGTCAGGATGCTGCCTTTGTTTCAGGCCCTTGAACCGACCGTCGCCGTGTCTACCCAACGACTATCGGATCAAGTGCGGGCTATCCAGCGACTTCAGCTGTTGGATCAGTCCGTGCTTGATCGGCTCCGCCTGGAGGCACTTCCTGCTCGTCCAACGCCTGTTTCGACACGGGATTCGCCTGTCGCGTCGTCAGTCCCGACACTGGTGTCAGTGCCGACGTCGATGGCGACACTAGCGACACCTACTGATCCCGTAGTTGATGTAGGCGAATGCACGAGCATGGGTGTATGTAGCCAGGTGAGTGAGCATTTGAGGAGGACTTTGGAAGACGCGATTTGTCAATATAGATTCGCACCCGATTCTAGGCCGCGACTACCACGTTTGCCCACCCATAGACGAAATTTAGCGTTGATGGGAGCCTTGAACGCTTTGCTAGCCCCGTATTTACGGGCTAGCGAAGATTTGACTGATACCCACTCGATATTATACTGCGGTGCCATCGCGGCGTGTCGCGTTGCACGTGTTAAGTTTCCGGACACTAACCGTGCACCGCGACCCGCCGGGGGTGTGCCCGCATGGCAATTGCGGATCGAGCGGCGTATCAGCACGTTCAGGACTCTCATTGCAAAGCTGATCTGTTTCAGCCGGGGGAATAATCGCCCCCGAGTCATGCGTTTTGTGACACAGGCTTTTGCTGGAACGGGTATTAGGCCCCAGCACTATCTAGCCAGTGTCACGGAACGCATTGACTATCTGAAGCAGAAAGTCTATGCGTGGGCAAACCGTATTCGCCGCTATAGAGAGCGTGCGGATAGATATTGGCAAAATCGCGTCTTTCAAAGTGACCAAAGGAAGGTGTATCGAGATTGGGAAGGAACCGGCCAACGTGTGAGTGACAGGCAGCTACCGGATACTAGCGTCATGACTGAATTCTGGCGTGGTATCTGGTCGCTGCCTGTCGAGCACACCGAGGGTGATTGGATGCGTGTTGTCGAGCGGGAATGTGAGTCTATCGAATCCATGGGGTCTGTTTTAATAGACCCCGTAGACGTTAGTTGTGCGATTCGTACGGCACAGAACTGGAAAAGTCCTGGGCCGGACGGATTGCACAACTTTTGGATTAAGTGGATTCGTTGCTCACATGACCGCTTAGCGACACAATTCCAAGAAGCCCTCGAGCTTGGTTCCCTTCCTTGTTTTATGACCACTGGTGTCACCTTCCTGCTCCATAAGACCGGTAGTACCACAGAAGCAAAAAATTATAGACCCATCACGTGCTTGCCTACCATCTACAAGCTCCTTACGTCCATTTTGAGAACAAAAATTAACGCGCATGTTGTCGCAAATAACGTTTTGGCTCCTGCTCAAAATGGATGTAGGGTAGGGTCCCGTGGTACTAAGGAGCTTCTCCTCATCGACATGACCATTAGCCAGCAAGTTCGGCGGAACAAGGGAGCCCTTTCCACTGCCTGGATTGACTATAAGAAGGCCTATGACTCAGTGCCTCATTCATGGCTAGAGAGAGTTTTAGAGTTATATAAAATTGATACAACTCTAAAATCTTTCTTAGGCGCATGTATGAGGCAATGGACCACAGTCCTTCGTCAACCAGGTAGTGGAGATGGCTCTTCTGAGCCGCAGGACTTGATTAGGATCGAGCGAGGCATTTTCCAGGGTGACAGTCTGAGTCCATTGTGGTTTTGTCTAGCACTGAATCCTCTCAGCACTTTGCTGAAGGAATCAGGGCTAGGCCATCGGCTTCGGAGAGGTGGTGAAGTCATTTCTCATCTGCTGTATATGGATGACCTCAAGCTATTTGCACCAAAACGTCCAGACTTGATGGAATTGTTAAAAACTACACAGGTTTTTAGCAATGCCATCAAGATGGAGTTTGGGGTAGACAAGTGTGCGGTCATGCACGTACAGCTAGGGGAAGTTGTAAATTGTCCAGATTTACAGCTTTCCGAGACAATGACTTTCAGATCTCTCTCCGAGGCCGAGACTTACAAGTACCTCGGTATGTCAGAGTCGTTGGGTATAGCGGTAGTGGACATCAAGCGATCGGTGAAGGAACGCTTCTTTTGTCGCCTGACAAAAGTACTTAATAGTTTTTTGTCTGGTGGCAATAAGGTGCGTGCCTTCAACGGTTGGGTGATGCCTCTACTGATATACTCCTTTGGCATACTGAGGTGGACTCAGACTGAGCTGGACGCCCTGGATAGAAGAGTCCGTCAACAGCTCACAACTCATCGCATGCTACACCCACGCTCGTCTGTTATGAGACTGTACATTCCACGAAAATTGGGGGGTCGTGGCTTCTTAAGCGCCAAGAACCTCCATAATCGTGAAGTGTGCAGTCTCAGGGATTATTTCCGCGACAACGAGTGCGGGATGCATCGAGATGTTGTGGCAGTTGACAAGGGCCTCACGCCGCTCTCCTTAGCGAACGAGAACTAGCGCAAACCATCGGTGCTCAGCACCGAAGACCGCAAGGAAGTATGGAAGAGCAAGCAGCTGCACGGGCGGTTCTATCGGGTCCTAACGGGCCCCGATGTGGACATGCTCGCGTCGGTGAACTGGCTACGTTTCGGAGACCTCTTTGGGGAAACTGAGGGTTTTGCCTGTGCGATTGCGGACGAAGTTATCAAGACGAACAATTATCGGAAATATATCATGAAGGACGGTACGGTCGACATCTGTCGGGCATGCCACCGTCCCGGAGAATCGCTCCGACATATTATTTCCGGTTGTTCGCATCTTGCTAACGGCGAGTATTTGCACAGGCACAACCAAGTAGCCAGGATCATCCATCAGCAGCTTGCTCTTCAATACGGCCTTGTCGAGTCTGAGGTGCCGTACTATAAGTACGCACCAGCGCCAGTTCTCGAAAATGGTCGTGCTTTGCTCTATTGGGACCGGTCTATCATCACGGACAGGACTATTGTCGCCAATAAGCCTGATATCGTGGTGGTTGACCGAGCCCAACGCCGGGCAGTGCTCGTTGACATCACCATCCCACATGACGAGAATCTCGTGAAGGCCGAGAAGGACAAGCTCAGCAAGTACCTTGACTTGGCTCACGAGATAACCGCCATGTGGGATGTTGATTCGACGATCATTGTCCCGATAGTCGTCACGGTAAACGGTCTTATAGCGAAGAGTCTCGACCAACATCTCGAGAGACTCTCGCTAGACGGTTGGGTCAAGGGTCAGCTTCAAAAGGCAGTGATCCTTGACACGGCGCGCATTGTGAGGAGGTTCCTCACTCTGCAGCCCTAACCACCGGCAGCTTGAGCCCTGCCCCGCTGCCGGCGGCACCCTAGTTTTTAAGTTTTTTATATTATATATGTTTTTTAAATATTTAATGTAAAAAATTTAAAAAATAAGATGAAAAATAAATAATGATGATTAATAATAATAATTTAATAATTTTTGTAATTGTATTTTGGATTTTTGTTTTTGTGGAATGTCAAAATTTTGTGAGATTGAGTGTAATTGGTTAACCGTATTCTTTCTCAATAAAATAAATAAATAAATAAATAGAAATTGGGTTCGATTCGATATGCGTGCGGGTTTCTAATGGCTGAGTTTGACCAATTATCGCATTATGGTTCATATATCATCGTTTCTCGTAAAGTGTGTACGGACAAACTTTCATCGAGGTATCCCAATAATGTAGTGTAATGTATTTTAGTTAGGGATGTGAAAAAAATAATAATCGATTTTAATAACCGATTCTCTATTTTTTACAAATCGATTTATTTTAAAGGGAAAAAAGTCACATCCCTAATTTTAGTTAGTTACGAATCACTAATTACTATTTGGACAGCGACCAACCCCAATCGACAGCGCTAACTCTGTTCTAAATTTACAATTTAAAAAACCGACTGCATGGCCCTTAGGCCAACTAAACGCACTGCTCCAATGAAACAGCGAGGTTTCGGAGTAAATGAAAATCTAAAAAAATATTTGATTTTTGTTGATTTTTTAAAAACCGATTTCGATAAAATTTAAATGGGCACACCTGGAAAGTACACTCTTAGAAACAAAAAAATAATTTTACATATCGATTCAGGCGTCTCAGAGTGTAGGTGAACATACATGAAAAAAAGATTCCGACAAATTGAGAACCTCTTCCTTTTTTGATGTCGGTTAAAAAGATCACGAGATGCAATCGAAGCTATATTGAAGTATCCAATTTAATTGAAGGTAAATAATTTAATCTCAGTACCAAAGTTTGTGTGTAAATTTGTTACTTCTTCCCAGCTTAACGTTTTGAAGCAAATTTATTGCAAGTTGTCACAGTCAAAAAATAAAAATATGGCGTCTTGTCATTGTAGAAGGCAGTATTTTTTCCTTGTTCTTTAATTTTGTCTAAAATAAATTCCACGTCTATTGGGATTCCTTGTATTTGTGATTTCTATTTTTAGCAGTCACACACAGCCTGCCAATATAAGTGATAGATAAGGGGCTCTATTTTTGTATTGCTCTTAAAATATCCACATAATTCAAACATGGCTCCATTTACGTGCGAACATATTTCTATGACGTTTATGTGATCTAAGTGACGAAACAAGACAAGTGATAACGTTAAAGATGACAACTAGAAAAATGTTTAGTCTTGTTCAAGTGTTCTGATTTTTTCAAGTTTCATAAGTTAAAAACTAGTCAAACTCCAGTCTTGGTCAAGTCCAGTCCATGTCAGTCCAATCCAGTCATGCTTTAGTAAAGTAGTGGTGACTTTACTGTAAGCTTTGATGAAGTTTTGGAAGCAACACGAAAAGCCATGTTTCACCACATTATATCACTTTTCCACACTGGCGCTTGTAATTCGGTACTTTATGAATAAAACACAACTATTTTTATCGATAAATACTCGAAAAAACATTAGTTTTGGAAAAATTACAATGGGGCGACACGACTCTTTCTCCGTTCCCACCAAAACTCGAAATGTTTCGTCTCTGCGTACTCCTACGGGAAGGCGCGTTTGTCTAGATACAATTATTTTGTTTTCTGCAATAATTTTTCTATTGTATATATTCTATCTGGTGTACACAATAAAGTTAATATCTATCTAGACATTTATGTGAAGAACACAGATTTAAATTCTGTGCCTGGGTATTTATTTTGAAGTTACAAAAAAAAGTTAAGTTTATATTTTTATCAGTTGTCTAGTTCTCAAAGTGCAAGCTTTGTTCAGTTTGGGGTTAGATGGCGTTGCGTGTAATGTCAATCGATATTTATGTATATTCGTATGCGAAAACTCAAGCGTATGATTCAAAGATACAGCCCTTGATCTTTCATAAGCGTACTTACACTCTGGGTGACATGTTCTACCTACGCATATTAAATAAGAAGGAATGTCGCACCTTCGTTTCATGGTTGAATCGTAAAAATGATGAACTGCTCTCTATTTGATATTTTTATGATATTTTTGCATCACAAAGGATTTATTAGTACTGGTAGCATGTACACTTTTCGCTTGTGTGGTACTTTTGATATTGCCTTAAAAGTACTACGCGTACAATAAATACAAATTATTTAATAGTAAAAATCTACAAAATTGAATACTATACACATGGTTATAAGTTTGTTGTGTACTAAGCCAATAAATACGGAGTCTAAAGACTCGGTATTTATTGGTACTCATCACAAAATATAACTATTTTATTGAAAACACCAATGTTGCAAGTCAAATTCCGTATCAAATATTCAAATTATTATAACGGTTTTAAAACACTGATATACATGTCAATTAATAAAAAAACAAAATATCAATAGAAAAATATGTCGATATTAAAAATAACGTCAATATAATGAAATGTCAAAAAATCATAATTACTTAGGAGGATAAACAACTGACTGCGGGCTGGAAAAATTACCTGCTCTACACAAAAGTTTGTTCATACTAAATAACTATGTGGAGTACGGTAGGTACCTGGTTTCTTTTTCGATATTTCAGAATGATTTATGCTTTAAGTAAAAGTTATTTATAATGTTGAGTGCAAGTTTCGGCTTAGTGTACTTCACGCTTATAATTCTATGTTAAATACTAGCGGCACCCATTTTTACCGCATTTTCAGAGTTAAAAACTAGTATTTATTTTTATGTAAACCCAGCTATCTGCATTACAAGTTTCTTCTAAATCCATCCAGCTGTTACAGCATGTATAACAAACAAACCTACATCCAAACTTTTAATTAGATTTTATTTAAATTTGGCATTACATACAAATAAAATGTACTCGTATTTTCTCTCGTAAATATGGCCTTTTTATTGTACTCTTCGGCTTCAAGTTACCTAATTAACCATCTAAACTGAAAACGGAAATGATTGAAATGTTTCAAAGGTTTCCGTTCTTAAATTAAATCAATATACGTAGTTACTTACATATAGGTATATAAAATAAAAGGTAATTGTAACCATTTCATGTACAAAAGTTACAAAATAATGAGGCGTAGGACACAACACCAGTTCTCTCAAAATAATAAGTGCTAAAGTAGCGAAGCAAATATGTTTGCTTTATTATTGGGACTCAATGACGCATAAATACTATAAAATTAGTTTTGTACATTTAGCTCGACCATTTCGGCCATGTTGCTATCACTATGGTCACGAGATGACTACGGCTATTGCAACATAGTCATACTGTGTTTAAATCATGAAAGTTTCTTACCTCAAAAAAATTATAGTTAAATCCTACTAGTCAGATGATACACCCAAAACACGTAATAGAGAAACAAAACTTGCATATGTAAAATACTACTTACGCAAACCTCAGTTTCTATCTAAACTTCTGCACAAGCATAATTGAGTGTAAAGTTTGTCGTTTAAACAAGTATGACTGTGACTTGTCTATCTCAAACTTTGAAAATAAGCTGTTCAACTACGGAACTAATTTCATAATTTACTTCCCTTTATTGCGGAACAAAAGAACAAAATAACAAAGAGAAAAACTAACTGTGGAAAATATAAGCTCATCTTACATAGTGATTTAGTTGCAACATTGAATCTAGAAATATTATTTGTTACATTCTCCGCTTACTTGCGCAAAATTAAGAGTATAAAAGTAACTGCCGCTGCACCATACAATGGTTTACTCAAAATTTTTCGTTCGCTGGCAGCTCAAGCTCGTAGTTGGAATATACCAACCATACATTATACTTTATGCATATTAAGGTGGTTTTGCCTACACAACATTTACTCATTTAAAAATAAATCAAGATTTTTGTTTGTTTTTTTTTGGGATGTGAACCCATGCCATCCGGCGTGTGATCCGATCGCGCCTGAGTTGCCATCGCCAAAATACGTATCTTTTAAAAATAAATCAAACATTGATGTATTTTAATCTCATGTGTCTACGAGGAGTACGACTAATTACATATGTAGTCCTCGTAGGCACCAAGTAGGTAGCAGAGTTTACAATCGTCACCAGCCAGCAGGCGAGTTGTCGTCAAACGCGGACTTACATATTCGTAAAAATATATTATCTTCTCGCGAAACCTCTATAGTACCTAACACATGTTCTAATTGCCTTGTTAGATCATTTGGTAGTAACTGCACTTCATGAATCGTGGCGTAGGTGCAATTTACTCCCAGGACAAACATTTCCTCGTATGTGACGAACATATATGTTTGTTCCGTATCTGAGTGTTCTAAATGTATGTTTATATGAAATAATATACAAATATTAACTCGCTTACCTGGCTCTCATAGTATACAAGACTCGATTAGTACTAGACTACGTTGTGTGAAATGTCCACCGATATCTACTCATACAAATTTTTAAATTAGCTTCAAAATGAATTTTATTTCAAAAGGCTCGTGATAATTTCTATGAAGCGCCAGTGCTTCAAACTTTAAACACAACTAGCTGGAAAGAAATACGCTTAAAATATTTCACAAAGAGCGTGAGATAATAAGCGGGATCGCTTGTTTTATTAAAAGTTTTAATACAACGAATAAATTTAATCTAGCTCTATTCTGGAGCCCTGTAAAGTTTTTCATTCCGAGATTTCTGGGGGTCACAGACTGTGGTAGCCAATAACCTTTATAAGTGTTTTAAACGCTCCTATATTCTCTATGAATTCTATACACTATGGCCATGAATATTTTAATATATCTACGTAATATCCGGTACGCTTATTTAGAATATTGGCACAGGATTAAAATAAACGGAATATTTAATACAATGAAAAGAAAAAGTTGAACTCTAAATTAGAATCATCGCTACCAGTTAAATGGAAATGAAAAGTAGGTATCATTAGCGAGTAATTTCTAGAATTTTCTTGTGAAATGTAGCCTATTTCGAGCAGATAAATGTTGTATATCAGTTCGACCTTAAGAGGTCATAAACCTACGTCTTGTTTATTCATGACGGAGTGATTTGGTGAACATAAAGTTAAGGTAATGAGCCGTGACACTACCTGCGCGTGTTGCGGGCCACAGATTTGCTAGCAGAAGGAGGCCAACCCTCGGGATTGGGACCCCCACTACCCTACGCCTCCCATCTCCTTCCTTATCCTACGCCGAGAGCTCAAACATTAAGTACGCGATGGACGATTAAACGGCTTACTCGAGAATTACATAAATAACACAGAATTCTCAGTGACTAACCATGTTTGGATTATGACTAATTCTAATAAGATTTTGTTTGCTCGGATAGACTCGCAGATTTGTCGAGGATAACACTTTCTCGTTAAAGACAGCAGCGGATTATATCCACGAATTTAAATAGGAATTTTAAAAGATTATTTCGGCCGCTTCTGGCACGGTTTGAATATAGCTTTGACTAAGTCGAAATGGGATTAAAGAAGTCACCTTGTTTGTTGAATAGTGGGTACTTTTGTAATTAGTTTGCCGATGAGTCTTACTAGTTGGCACCAAGGGTTAATCTGAGCAGAGCGGTAACCGGAATGAAATGTCGAATCCAAATGCGGACTTCTAAGTTCTCTCGACCCAAGGTGAAACCTAAATCCAAGACCGCAGCTTAATACCATTAAACCATCGGCAATCGTGTTACGTAACAGTGTTCATTGATCGGAAATAGTTTTGAAAAGAAAACAGGGCAATGTTGTCGGAAGTTTACTGTATCAAATATTTGTCAATACTTCTTATTTGTTCGGCGACGACTCGCCATTTGTCAAGCTAGCGCTTACTGTATGGGCAAAAACAATTTCGTTTTATTCCGGAATGTGAGGGCAGATTAGGTCGAATGTTTATCTAGAGCGAAATCCGTGCTGTAACTCTTAGTTGTATGGGTCGACACAAACATTTAAACAAACTTGAGCGGTTTTAATTGAAGCGCTCTAGCCGTGAGTTCCGGTCTTGCGTAACATAGGTGCCCCTATACAACGTACTCACATACCAAGTCAGTATTTTTTATGCCTTATATCTGTAACTTATGTGCTCCAGTTACGAAATTTAATTCGGTTCACTAACCCGTTGGCAGATTGAGTTAATCTCCGGGCCTTCTTTAGGTTTGATATCCCTAGTTGATATCGTCCTAATTTTATCAGTGAATATAGAGATAGTTTCCTTCAGGTTTAAATTACTCTTTTTAATTTATTTTTAAATCATATTTTATGTCCAATACAAAGATTAATTAAGCAAATTTAGATGTAGTCAAGTGATTAACAAAATATTAAGGAATATGACATAATAAATTTGTATTGCTTAGTAATTCAAATTCATTTGAAATAAATTGAGACATCAAAAGAGAAATTAGCGGTCGAATCAGTGCCGAAGTTTGTGGTCTAGGGGCACTTCTCGTAAACTTCCGAAACTAAAACAATGCTGCTGTTCAGTTCCTTCCGAGAATTATCAACCGGCATCATTTACGCAATTTACGAAGATCAAACTGGCTCAACATTGAGAAAAAGGCTTTGGAGATGATGTGACAACAAGCAGACAAAATATGACGAGAAAGCAGAAGTGTCGTTTGAAAATTCGAATTTAACTATTTATAATAATCCTTAAAACCTTAACATCACTGAAGTACCTATACACAACTTGGAAAACAAAAGATCATTTTGTTTTAACAATTCTATCTATTCCTTTAGATTTTCTTTCAAGTACAAAAGCCGCTATACCGGAATAGCAACACAAAAATAACAGGTAACATCAGAAGAAAAATATAACTTATTTTCTTTAACGTCTACAAAGAGATCTTGAAAACATCATCTCTGGTTCATGTTGAAAGTTGTATTCAAGTTAGTTTCCAAACGATACACTTACATTTTTGTTTTGGACGTGGTATTATAGGTTTAAAATGCCTGATATAGTTAGTTGCAGGGCACTTGTAAATAGGTTTTAAAATTCAAATAAAATGCTAAGTGCAGTTGTTGGTGCTTAGAGGTATATACCTCAAGAAAATGGTAACCCTCGTTTAATCACTTAGTTATAAATCGCTCTATCTATCTGGACCAAATAAATCAAAACCTGGCATCACAAAACATGGCAAAAATTAGCACAAGTAAAAAAACGAAAATCATAAATTATTTGTATCAGTTATATCCCTCAAAACTTTTACTTTAAGTAACAATATTCTTACATTTGTAGTGAACGATATGTGCGACTGTGCGTGTCATCGATTTATGAGAGTTTTTTTTTCAATTATTACGTTAATTTCGTTTTCAAGTCCAACTTATCGTTGAGTAATATACGGAGCAATTATAAACAGTCTTCGTAGATCCATTCTCGTAATGAATGGAACGAAACTCGAGTAAAACTAACAACAAATTGGCTATAACTTAATGTATATTTAAATCATCGAATGGTTTGAATTTACCCTCAGCACATATATTAATGATATATTTAGTAACAGGATCATTATTACATTTTACAGCTTGACATGAAAAAATCAGTGTAGGTATTAATCTCAACTCTAGCATTTTTTTTGTGAATTGGCTGGAGATAAATCACACACGTACCTACTAAGTAAATTGTAGAAGTACTCAGTACAAAATTTCAATTACTATACACCTCGTTTTACAGGTAAAAGTGGAGGTAAATATTCGTAATTCATTGAGAAATTCTCAAGACTGGAGGTAAATCATTAAAAATTCCGTCCCCGTTCCGCCGAGTTTATAAGCTTCGGAAACTCTATTGAAAGTTTGACGGTTTGACAAAACTTTTGATGTTATATTTTCTTGCGACCGAAAATACAAATAAAATTATAAGTTTCACGAAGCTTCCAGATGAAACGATATAATTAAGCAAAGGCAACTTTGTCGTGACACTTCAAAAGAATAATGGCGCCCGAGGCGTATCTATAACTTGGAATACAATCACCTGTAAACGCACTGATACATAGAAGTTTGATTTTAATAATTATTCTGACTGCCCTGTTAGCTCATATCATAGAATATCTCCATCAAAAACTGTAGAACATGGGTTCGATTCCTACCAGGACAACGATAAATGTTTGTTCTGTGTCTGGGTGTTCTGTTTGTATTATAAGTCTATTTACAAAAAAAAGTATACAAGTATTCTATAAGCATCCAGCATCCTTTTAAGGGCATATTTTGTACATTGAAACAAACAACTTTTGCCAGAAATAATACATATCCCAACAAAAAAAACTTTTTGTGATACTCTCTAACACTTTTTATTTCTCTATTTCGTAGACGTTTCATTCATCGTCGTATCGTGCGAGTATAATGTTCCTGGTATTTCAATTATTCTTAGGCGACGGTGAAGACTTATCAGACTAATTGATTGATTCAGGCGTTACTTTGCAGAAGTTGCTAAGCGGAAATAAACGAAATATATTTGTACCTTGAACACTTATCAAAGTCTGCTTGTTTGCCGTCTATAGCATAAAAAACAACACCGATATATGAATGTGACGGCGCATAGGCGCGCCATCGATATGAAGTCAAATTCCAGAGTGACTTGGCTGTCAGTCACTCTAGCGGTGCGCCGTGTCTATGGAGCGGGGCGGCCATCTTGTTTCGGCATTGAGTACGGGACAAGAACCGCAAGCGCACCACGTCTTCAGCGAATTGCTACTTATCGCTTAATTAATCTCTTAATCATTGTGTGTTACAAAAAAAATGTAAAATTATCCTTTACGTTTAAGTACATTTATTTTGTTACCGCTAAGCCGAGAAGTAAAATTAAAGACGATTATATTTGATCGAGCCGTTTTATTCAGTTCCGAGCCGATAGACGCCCACGATACGACATGAGTTCTGATAAAGGCCCTCGTGCGCCTACAAATGCATTTATATTCACAGATATAGATGGCAACATAATTAGATCATCCTACGGCAGGTTTATGTCAACATTGTGCTAGGATGTCAGGTAACGTTTAGGTAAATCTATAACAGTATGTGCACATACTGTTATAGATTTACCTAAACAGCATTGAAGTTCTATCACAATGTAAATATTTTTCAAGCTGGTTTGTTTTCTTTGTGAAAATTTCTAATAAACACGTCTTCTTATTTTAATCGTAGAAGTAACTTTTATGTGACTTTTAAGTAGGCGTACCTATACCTTACGAAAATAAACATCTATGTAGGTATAATTCTAATTTAGTACCAAGATTCGTGGGATGAAAATAGGTGTTTGTTCTATTTCTGTTTTTTTATTGGTGACTAATTGCTAGGCGTGTCAATCGCCTAGCTTGACTGGTTGTCAAATGTGGCTGCCGAAACTCAGCTTGAAGTGTTTGGTGGTAGATTTTTAACTTAGCTGAGTACTAGAATGTACCACAACGCACTCAAAATAATAAATGAGTATTATATTAGTTATTTGGCTCCAGTAGTACAGGATTTGCTTAGTTTGGTACTAGATGGCGCTGTGTGAAATGCCCCCCGACATTTATTTCGGTGACTAGCTGGCTCCGACCCATGCGTTTATATGACATCAGAGCTCGATGCAGAATATCAGGCTAAATTCCAAAATGTTTTATTTCATAGACTTTACATGATCGCATATACGATTGGAGCATATGCTGCTGTATAAATCATTATCAAAACTGAAGATCTATTCATCAGGATAGAGCAACGCTGTTTTCTCTGTTTTCAAGACGGGAGTAGGATTGAGTTTCATCACATGCCTAAGCAGTAATAAGCAGTAAGCAGCAGCAGTTGATAAGCAGTAGTGCGGTCAAGAATGAAGCACGTTTACCTTAAAAGAACCTATTTACTCTGGATTTTAAGACAACCATATTTCAGAGAACACACACATCGGCAGAGTTCCACGATGTGCGAATAAAAATGTTAAGTTAGTATTTCTTTGAGCTAAGATGATCCAATAAAATAAAGATCGTATAATTTTTTAAGCGCCATCTGACCCCAAACTAAGCAATGCTGTACTATGGAAGTTAGATAACTGATAGAATACTTAAATAGTTTTTTTTTGTAAATACATACTTATAATAAGTACATACAGTACACCAAGACACAGAACAAGCATTTGTTTATACCACACAATGTTTGTCCTGCGTGGGAATCGACCCTCCGCCCTACAGCTCTTGAAGCAGACCTACAACAAACAGGGCTGTTATATATTGGTTTCAAAGTTTAGATACTGTGGTATATTGATGCATGTCCAGAATGTAAACGGATGTCAGGTCAAGAATGACAACAACTCCGATGTCCAGAGGAATGTAGGTCTCGAGCCGATGACCAATCTAGAATGGTTAGGCATTATAGGAACCGTATAACTGCTAAACCTATTTCGTAGTACTCGATCGTGGCTCGAGACCAAAGTCACGACAAAAAACAACAATAGTAGAATTCTAACACCTTTGAAAGCCGTGAATGTTTAAAGTGATTTCAAACCGAATCTAGTTTTTTTCTGCTGATAACTTTTTTTAGGCTTGACAGGCTATATGTTTTACCATAGCTCTGTATACGAACGGCGTGGTCGAAGATAGTAAGCATACCTAACACTAGCTCTCAAGTAAGACTGCCGGAACACATCGTTAGATGCTTGGCGGCAGATTTTTATCTTGAGGGTGGTAACTAGTCAGCCGAGTACTAGAAAGTACCCTACCACCATGCTATGGTTTCCTCACGATATTTTCCTTCACCGGCAGCTCAAGATCATTGTTGAAAATAACTATTTCATAATCGTTTCCGTTTGACCATAGTTTGTAAAGATGCCAATATCATAAACTTACCAAAAAGTTGTTGACTCGCTTCAAAGTTAATGGCACTTGACAATATTTTAAGTGTATTGGAAGTTTACGAAGCAATATACGAAAATTCAGTTAGTACAAAAACTGGAATCATTGATATAGTTTTTCCGTTCTTTCAAAATAAAGCTGAAAAGATAAAAGGCGTTATAACGATATGGCAACGAAATGTCAGCATATCGAGCCACGAGAAGGTACGCGCTTGAATTGTTTGTCTAACTAGTCCAATATAGCTCTAACATTGCAGTATCGACTAAGTATAATGTATCTAGATACTTCGTACTGCGGTACCTACGCTCAATTTAGAATTGCGAAATATTTAGCCATCTTTTAAAATTTTAGTATTGAATCTGACGTTGTCTATCTACATTGCAAAATAGAACACAGGCTACTCGCGTAAAGTTGTCAATATGTGTAATACACCCACAACTAAATATTTTCGAAACTATCAAAGTCTGACTACATTAAACGTCCAGAATTCCGTAAAAATGTCAAAAAAACACATTGGCACGGTAGGTGACGGTTTTTTTAGTAGAGTTGACGTAGTTGTGAAATACGTATTATAATTTTCAATTTATTATAATGACCTGATTTAATGCATTTTAATATAACTATGTATATATTGATATTTTGAAAAAGCACACATTTTAATTCACGAGTTTCTTTTACTTTTATTTACAAAACTCAGTTAAATCTACAAATACTCAAAAATATACGCAACTTTTAAAGAAATTAATATTATTGGTACTTCTTCTACGATCTCTCATCTTCGTTGATTTTTGGTACGAACTTCAAACCCAAAATGTTGAAAAGTACAAAAGCAAACTCTATAAATATACATAGAATCTTTGGTTGCTTGTCTATTTCGGCAGTCAGAAAATATTCATTACTTATTAGATTCAAAAAAATATTGTTGTTAACTTGTAGATATTATTTTTAAGCTCAACACGAAATAAATGATGCGATTTGCAAATGTACCAAACAAATTGTTTATCAAGAACAAAAGACATACGTTGAAACATCGTAGCATCCTTAGAGAACTTCACTCCATCACTATTCTCATAACCTTTTACTTTTTGGCAATTATACATTTTTCCTGGTGCGCCAGCTGCGGCTAATTTGAGTTCTGCGCCATAACAATCCAGTATAACAGAATACTGTGTGGTCAGTAAAAATTTTAAAAAAACCAGCACCAATAACGGAATACTAAATTGCGAATAGATCAGACATGTGGAAGATGCTGAAGCTCATATCCATCTATCTATATCTATCTATATTTACTATTATAAAAGAGGAAAGATATGATTTTTAGTTTGTTTTTTGTTTGTATTGAATAGGCTCCGAAACTACTGGACCGATCTGAATAATTCTTTCATCATTAGAATGCTACATTATCACTGAGTTACATAGGTTATATTTATATTGTTAATAGAGTTTTGTTTTCCTGTGCGAAGCCAGGGCGAGCTGCTAGTTCATAAATAATCTTCAAACGGCTAAATAGTTTTTAGTTTTTTTAATCGTAGCGAAAAATAATTGTGTTCAATTCACCTTTGAAACTGTTTAACCGTTTGACATACACATATAACCCTTCTGTTTGCGGGGTTTAAGAACGGTTAATCGTCAAAACTGGACCCAAATACTTGACAGGCGCTCTCAGCACACATCTCACGTTGAGGTAATGTCGAGCTTTGGGCAAACGGAAAAACTCTCAAGCAAAAGAATATTCGCATGGCCTATATTACTGAAACTGTGTTGCAATACATTACTCTTCACTGACAACATAACAAAATATAGCTTGGAAAACTAAACTCGCATACCGCGCCATATTTTTGGCTGTGGTAACTTACGCTATGACAGACTTTTGTTTCACAAATTATACGTACATTTGAAATATACTCATGCTCTCTTAGTCTTTTACATACATACATTTAAATGATCTTGACATGTTTATAATTTGAGTATTAATTTACGTAGTTTTTCATTCTTATTTTGATTTCTTTTCGACTTGTCTAACGCAAAGTGGTTCAATATTTGACATTACTAAATTGATTGTTAACATTATATTTGTATGCATGTCATCGTACACCTATAATTACTGTGACATTTCGCAGAGCGCCATCAAGTCTCTGGCTAAGTAAAGCCTATGTATAGATAGATATTTCATTTCAACTATTTTCAAAAAACTACAATTATCATTACAGGTTATAACTTTGCTTGTATTACATAATCTGTGTCTAAACTAATTGCTGATATTTAAAAGGCTGGTTGAGTTTTGGAACGCGGAAAGAGTCGTGTCGCCCCTTTGTATTTTTTCCTAAAGCCAGTGTTTATGCATAAAAATGGTGGTGTTCTATTCATAAAGTGCCGAATTAGAGTGTGTGAAAATGATATAATTTGGTGAAACATGAGTTTTCCAAAACTCCATCGAAGCTTATAGTAAAATCGCCACAACTTTATTAAAGCATGACTGGACTGACATGGACTGTACTTGATCAAGAGTGGACTTCGACTATAACTATTGCAATGTAACTTCTGAGACTTGAAAATATAAATCACCTTACACTGGCAATTGTTCAAAATGCGACACCAAAATCAAAGAAGCAGAAGAAAAGATTGGTCCTAAGATTAATTTAGCTATGCTAGTATATAGGAAACTCTTAAGTTCAAAGAAGCAAAAGTAATTAAAACCGACAGAAACCGATTACAAGCCGTAAGCTAAAATAAGTATCCACTCTCTGCCCACTGGGCTCGGACAGTTTAGGTAGAAGAAATAATTCAAGTTCAGTAACCAAATTCTGACCCGTACGGAAATCCCATCGGTATTATCGACCTCTGACGTATTACGGTCTAAATAAGTCAGGGGTATAGTTTCTAAGAACAAAGGAAGACTGTGCGCGTTGGTCAAGATAGAGTAGTTTCCTAAATGTTTGAACAGTTTTCCATTCCAATAAGTAATATCCCTACACAGATTACAAAAAAGTAGTACGGATAATATATTACGCTGAAAATAGGTGAAGGCTTCTATGTCCTACAATTTTCATTTGTCCTACGCTAATTACACGCACAGTCATGGATCAAGACATTTGTGTATGTCAAGTGAAATTGTAGGACCAAGGAGTCAGTTTTTACCCATTTTCTACGTAACGATAAACAAATCTGAGGGCCTTGACAAGTAACATTCGATAAGCGATAACGCTAATAGAAAAGTGAATAAAAACGAGATTGATAGCTGTCGATATGTCACGTGGGCAGCTTACGTCAATCCCGAACATTTTTGGACTTTTCTATTAGTGTTATCGAATATCCCGAATGTTACCTTGTGTGTATTACTTTTTGAATTTTTTGCAAAGAAATAAGAAGTATATGCATGCATGCTGTTAGGTTTAAAAAAGTTTTTCTTTCTCTTTGTATTTGGCCTAGCACTTTGTGCATTTGCCAGTATCTAGTAGGTACATATTTCGATATTTTAAATATAATTATGATAAATCAAATCAAGTTTGTCTAAGTCACGCAAAGTAAGTCAAGTTCAAGACCAGGTATTCCCTAGTAAAATAGTGGGAACTTTACAACAAGCCTCCAAGGAGTTTTAGAAGCAATAAGAAAAGTTATGTTTCACTACAATAGATCACATTTCCACACACACGTACGTAATTTGGTACTTTGTGAATACTGGATGTATTCACAAAGTACCAAATTACGTAGTAGACAAACACTCGAAAAAACGTAAAATAGTCCAATGCGGCTTTATGATTGTTCCTCGTATTTATACATGACTAGCGGACGCCTCAAGGAATACAGGGATAAAAAGTAGCCCATGTCACCCGGGGATAGTGTAGCTTCCCAACGGTGAAAGAATTTTCAAATCAGTCCAGTAGTTTCGAAACCTATTCAACACTAACAAACAAACAAAACAAATCTTTCCTCTTTATAATAGTATAGATTATATATATATATACCTACATATTATGTTTGTTTTAATGCGCGCCTACAACCATATTTTATATACTGTGGGGACAAACATACAGAAAATGCAGAAAATGCTTTAGCATTAAGTCCTCCTTTTGTACATGTTATTTTGAAGGTGTGAAATAAAGAATTAAAAAAAAAAAAAAAATTATATTTAATCGAAAGGTTTTATATAAAAGGACGATAAAATACTTAACTACATACAAACAATGCTAAAGCCACCCTCTGCTTACTCTTCAGATAAAAAAAGAGCTTATTTCATTTCAAGTACCTATTAGCTAGATTAGATCAGGATTTTAGCGTGACCCTTAAAGAAACGACACTGTGACGAACTAAGAAAATTCGATGAAGTGAGTATAATAACTGACCTCTTTTCTGTCCAACAATACCAGAGCTACAAGTCGGCAAGCCAAATTAATTTCTAAGGAATTTCAACAAGCTCACCAGCAGTGCATCGCCTAACTGGCTCGGCTATTAGTCATCAGCGCAACGTTTACTACAACGTCTGGAATGTTCTGTAAGTAATTTGACGTCGCATAAAACACTATCAATCATTGTGAGGTAGAAGCAGTGTTCCGCACCAGGCGGCTCCCGGAGCCTTCAGCCTCATTCATCACACTTCGAGCTTTCTTAGCTCTCTTAAGTGCTTTGCCGCGCTAAATCAACTGTACTATTTCACTATAATAAATAATCATAAATATCGCAGGACATTCCACACAGCGCCATCTGACGCCAAACTTAGCAAAGCTTGTAGTATGGAAACTAGGTAACTGATAAAAAATTTATATACTATAATATATATTTTTGTAAATACATACAGTACATACAACATACATACAGTAGGTATACAACACAATGTTTGTCCTGTGTGGGAACCGAACCCACGCCTTGGAGCAGACATTCTACCAATGAACTAACAGGGCTGTCAATACGATATTACGTCTGTTTCTTATGTCACCTAACGTGTTTTTTTATTTTTGTTTGCCTGGAAGAGATCGCTCTTAGCGATAAGGCTGCCACTTGTGGCACTAGCTCATACGATTCTTTTGTTCTCTGTACTATTTTTCGGTTTATGGTGTGCACATTGCACAATAAAGAGTTCCTAACTATCTATCTCTCTATCGACACTATACATTAAAAAACAAAAGCATATCACTTGAATACACAAGCGAAGCCGCGGGTAGCATCTAGTAATATAGCAATTTTTTTACTATTACACGTTAATAACTATCCAATTATCGTAGCACAATTCAGTGCTTATTTATTTACTTTGAAATTCGGTAATGAGATTTTGGTTAAAATTCTTAGAACCTTATTTCTTGGAAAAAAAAATTTTTTGATAGGATTCTACGTAGTAACAGGACCGTTATTATTATTTTCAGTAAGAGCCTACTTATGAATTATACAGATTTCCTTAGATATTATTATGAATTTTTATGAACGTTGAACGAGTCCGTCGTTAAACCTTTTATGTTTTATTATACGTTGTATAGGATATATACAATATTGTATTAACTGTCGAGACCATAAGAACGAAAGGCCAAAAACAATATATATTATACCTCAATTTTTTACTTGGTCGTAGATCTTTTTATCTGAAGGTCGTCTAGGTAGTTACCACCGCAGTGCCAGATATTCTGCCGCCAACCATTATTGTGTTCCGGTTTGAAGGGTATTACGGCTAGCGAAATTACATGGCTGTCGAGATTAACTATCGAAAGTCTCAAAGTAATGAGCGCCAAAGAAGCGATGCTATGGATTTTGTTTTGCTGCTTAGAAGTTCTGTGTATTGCTGCAATTTCATTGGCAGGTGTTATCGCTTACCCTCAGGAAAGCGCATCGTTCATCCGATTACTTTTTACATTAAAAAAAAAAAACTTTTTATAACTTAATACTTCAAAGATCAAATTCAATAAATATAATAATTTACTATTATGTTGTTCGCAGCAGTATTATAGTAGTAATTTCATCGCAAGGAACACAAAATATGTATTACCTGTCAAAATAATTTAACAAGCGATATTCCCTAGCTTTTTTATTTCTATACAGTATCTAATGAATATTGCACTAATTAAATATTTAAAAAAAAATAAAAAAATATCGTTGGACTATACACACAGCGCCATCTGGCCCCAAACTAAGCAGAGCTTGTGTGAAGGTAGTCAGATAACTGATAGAATACATAAATACTTTTCTTTTTTTTTTGTAAATACATACTTATAATACATACAGAACACCCAGACACAGAACAAACATTTTGTTTATTCACAAATGTTTTTGCCCTCAGTGGGAATCGAACCCACGCCCTACAGCTCTCAAGGCAGATATATTACCAATGATCCAACGGGGCAAATAAATGACATCAAAATGTAATTGAATTGTAAAGAAAGGTTATACTAGTAAAAATTAAAAAATTGACGTGATACGTATTCAAATTTTACAAAATAGGAAGACAGAGCTTAGTGTTGTAGTTACTTGAACACCGCCGGAAGGTAGCAATTATGTCAATTTTCTACAGGATTCATTTCGGAAAATGTTCTACTGAGCTGTACGACCTTGTACTTCCGTCCCCCTTTTACCGCAGGGCAAGTACAAAGACGGTCCACTACCACACACGTAGTGGAATTTCCTTGGGTACGTACCAAACGATTTGACTCTACGTTTCTCATCCGTACGGCCAAGGAATGGAACAAGCTGCCGGCTTCCTTGTTTCCTGATAGATGTAATCTAAATCTTTTCAAGGTCAGAGTGAATAGTTATCTTCTAGGTCTGCGTGCTTCATCTTCGGCCACATCGTTGCTTACCATCAGGCGAGTTGGTGGTAAAACGCGGCCTTTTCCGTATTAAAAAAAAACACGTTAAAAATTTAGATACTCCACTCGATAGCTAAAGGATCAAAGAATTCGTCACGTTGAGTGAGGATTAGAAACATGGAAATTTAAGACTTCTTTGTATTAAAAAATGTATACGTACACGCGGCTGTTTCCACGACACAATCCCACTCTCATTTTATTTTTATCTATCTACAGTGAGTCGATGGTACAAGTTAGTCCCAGTTTTTTTTTTTTATGGTTGACAGGCTAGTTGTTTGACCACAGCTCACCTGATGTTAAGTGAAGGTGTGGTCGAAGATGGTAAAGCACACCTAGCCTGGAATGGAACTGGCTCTCAAGTGAGGCTGCCGGAACACACCGTTAGATGCTTGGCGGCAGATTTTCAACTTGAGGGTGGTAGCTAGCCAGCCGAGTACTGGAAAGTACCCTACCACCATGCTATGGTTTCCTCACGATGTTTTCCTTCACCGGCAGCTCAAGCTCATTGTTGGAGTTTGAACCCACGCCCTTCGGCATGCGAACCTACCGCGCTAACCACTGAGCTATCATCGCTACAAAAAGTTGTTTATTCCAGTTGTTTATTCTATATTTCCTGTAACAAAAACTGCCAAGGCATGCCAGAGGAATTCGACAGTAAATTTAATAGTAAAGCCTTTAACGGTGTATTGCGGCAGCCTCATTTAAGAGCCAGTCTCATTCCAAACTAGGTGTATTATACCACATCGTCACTTATCGTCAGGTGAGCACCTACACTACCAAATATTGGTGAAAAACATACTTCAATCTATCTATTTACATTGAATATTAAAAACAGAAATAACTTAACAGTTGATTAATAGTAACGCTACCATTATGTTTAGTCTGTAAACCAAACACTGGCGCATGCACATTATTTACAGTCGATGTTTATTTATTAGAGAAAATAAATCTAGCGCGCACTGTTGGAAAAGCAACCGCGAATAAACAGGTCTGCCCAACATACGAGCAGAGGATTATTAAAATTAATGGCTTTATTAAAGCGATCGCGCATCAAAATATGTAAACTATGCCGCACTACCCATATGAATGGGTGAGATGCGGCGGGAATATGACAGAGGTTATATCGGCGCGCCGCCGACAGCGGTCGCCGGCGCGGCGACGAGGGAAGGCATATTAGGTAGGGGCCTTCGCATTCATCCATCCCAGCGTCGGGATACACGTCTTTATCAAACGCGTTATTAAACTCCCAGCTGCAGAATACGCAAGACGTCGAATCTATTTGACTAAATTACCCCTACATACCTTATCAACCCGACCCCGTATCAAAATTCTGATATTATGATAAGTTACATAACATTTTTATCCCTCGAAGATTGAACGTTCGAAATGTGCATGAAAACGTAATATCTCACCCACAGCTGACTCGACGGCTTTTGAAGCGCATTCATAGATTTGTGAGAATATCCGTCTGATTCTTGAGTTCAAAATTGACGGTGAATTCGACAATAGTGCAAACAATTCACATTCTATCTGTGCGCGGATTGGTGAGAGCGCAACTTCGTTTAATTGCAATTTAGAGTAAGCCCCGCGATTGCCACATAAGCCGGTGAGGTCGAGGGTTGCGGGAAGACTCTGATACGAGTGCGGCTGGACCGAAAGCACTTCGTCGATCTCTAGTTTAGTATAATAAATGGAGAGACACTCAAGCGTACGGTCTTTTATAAGTATTCGTAGAAAATAGATCGAATTGTCATCTCTTGCTTGGTTTTTGCTTAAATTTGTTATCGAACGAACGAGTCTCCATAAAAACGAATTTGACGAAACTATAAAAGTTTCTAGTTCATGCATTTTTAAAAACAAATAAGCAAAATAAAGATTACCTAACATGATGCCAAATTCCCAAATATTAAATCCAAAATGTTTGTACTATATCATTTGAGAACATATAGAGGAAAATGTTCTTCCGGAATGGACGGCATTTTAAACAATTTCAAGTATGAAAAGCCAACATCCCCGAGGGAAACAATAACGTGTTGGCTCAAAGAATTGTTGATGGCAGAGGTGACAGGTAATGGGAGAACGCATTAGCTGGCTGGTACCCCGGGAGCAGGGTTGTGCGGCCACCGCCTCTCTTGAAATAAAATGCACTAATGATTGCCGGAGACCCATTTACTCGTAACGACCCTTCTCAATTAATGCTATTTTTTTTCTGTATTATTGAATAGAAAGTATACCTGTCTGTCGGCTAGGTAGATGAACGATATTGTTAAGTTAATATAGGGCAATATTTAGGTTAAAATACAGAATCGAAAAGAACGTGTGAGGCGACGAGGCCGCGCGCGCGTTGTACTCTGCTTTGTCTCCTTGAAGAAGGCCACTGGATGGGGCCGAAACTATAGTTGGACTATCCAACATAATTAAACGTGAGCAGTCCAGCATAAGTAAAACAAAGATATTTGTTATGGATTCAGGATAAAGATATTAAAGGATTAATACAGAGTAAGTTACAATGGTAAACATTTACTATCAAAGCAAAGATATATCTAAATAACATTATTTGAAGGTAACTTACTCGGTAAGTATAATAAATCTTGCTTATCGCTTCACCAAACGTAATAATGAGTCCGTTTTCCTCCAATATTTGATATCAACGTAATTATTTACACACAAACAGACAGCCGGAAATTAGATATTTAATGATATTATTTGAACGAAGCCATTTTTCATTTGAAACTTATCAATGGCAGAGACCACTAAGCCAAAATGAGGTTTTTCTATATATTTTTATTATTATGTTTGTATTTTATCGTATTGAATAAATCTGAAAACAATTATGTAAGTATTCATTCGTAAACATTTTAGTGAACGATTTTTTGTTTCCACTTTATTGCACGTTATTGGGAATTTTATTCCATTGTTACATTTTTTAAAACATGTTGTTTTACACACGGATTCAAGTAGTTGTGCCTTAAACAATAATTAAAAAGTCCATCAACATTTTCACCTAAAATTTGTGTTGGTACTTCTAGCAAACCAGGTTATTTTCTAGTGTTATGTGGGTAGATGACATCACTACCTGCGAGTGTTTCGGTCAACTTTTTCTCTACATTAAGTCATTTCATAGTAGGGATGCGATAAATCAAAATATGGGTGCTCTTTCTGTATGAATTTTCATTTCTTCGAGCCGAGACCCTACGGTTATGTCCGATGTGATTATTGAAGCATTATTTATAATGCGTAGACATTTTAAGTATTGGCCCAATAGTGGAAAATGTTACAGTAACTATTGAATAGGCATTTGAAATTGGCTGGACTTTATTTACACACACACACGCACACATTCACATTATATATGGATATTTATATGCACATAGGTGAATATGACAGTAATTAAAAAAATGTTTTATTTTTAAATCTGTTTATGGCATTTTGTTTTTGAATGAAGTATTGGGAGTTACTACTACTACTAGTTTGGAACCAATGAGATCATAATAATGTCCCTAAAACGTATGCCAAATAAATTGATTTTTAGATAAGACATTTTGCTTAATAAATGCAAATTGGACTGTATTATGTCAATACATCATACTTAATATCTAGAACTAATTAGATAATTACGTAATTGACTTATTCTATGATTTTTTGTCGTTTATTTTGTCAATAAATTGATATTGTTTATTTTTTTATGTAAAATGTATATTGTGTTTATTAATATACGCTTCTAATAAGATATGTTATAAAATAAAAGACAATATCATTTTTGTTAAACTAATAGATTTAGATGGCATGGAAATAAGGTTTTCATTTCAGTAATAGGTACATAGGTGTGGCACGTTAGAATACTTTTTTAAAAATAATTACTAATGATTAGAATACTGTGATGACAATTATTTATTTTTAATTGAATACACTAATTTGACCAATATGATGCTCACATATTGCACATAATGTCTCACTCTATATTCACTTTGTCTATTAAACACATTAGTAACGGAAGATCCGGTCACTCATTGGATGGGTAACCGTGATTGAGCAATTACAACTGAGCGCTACCATACATCGCATGCTATATTGCAAGGTCTTTCCCGGTTGTTTTTCTCAAGCGTTATCAGAGACAACATTTAACCTAGTGGCCATCTCTAATGTCAGAGTTAATTAATGTAAAAGAAAAACTTTATACATTTATGCATCTCGCAAATATATATATAAAAATATATATTGCCAACAGGGACAAAATTTGCTTATTAAGAAAATAATTATAAGAAGAATTATACAAAGAAGAATTAAGAATTATATTGTTATTCCTGGTTAATGTGCTTAGGTCTCATACAAACTTCCTCTTTGATATTGATATGAAAACCCACAAAACATTATTTTAAACTAAACGATATCATTCATTTCTCAGGGTCCGTATAAAATAATGTGGACAAAGCTGGAAACGTGCAAAGGACCTAAACAAGGAGATTGCGGCGACTTCAAACTGGAAAATACTCAGAATCCCGGCGATCTCATTTTCCGCTTTGATTTTCCTAAAGACTGTCCTGTGACAGGGGTAATTCTATTGACAAATACCCGTAGCAATTATAAGAACATTTTTCTGTTTTTAAATGACTGTAAAATATGCGTCTACAAACTTACATTTATTACTTTAAAATGCTGTTTCACGAAGGATCTTTATACTCTTTATAATACAGATAGATCATGTTTACGCAATAATCGAAATCGAGATAAAAAATGAAGGTTATCGATTTAAAAATTCTATACAAAAGTTTTCTCATCTCAATAATGTATCCTGTTTAAAGACATCATCAATATTTTGACGTCATAGTAAAGTAGTAAAGTGGCGGATTTTAAGTCTAAATTCGCATATATTTTTTGCATAAGCATTTTTAAGTTTTATGTTGCGCTTTAGGGATTTTTTATAGTTGATTAGCTATCCTGTTTGAATACAGCTAACCTGATGTTAAGTTATGGAGTGGTCGAAGATGGTAGACACGCCTAGTCTGATCTGGGAACTGGATCTCAAGACTGCTGGAACACACGGTTAGGTGCTTGGTGGCCGATTTTCAACTGACGGTGGTAGCTACTCAGCTGTGTACTAATAAGTACTCTATTACCATACTGTGGTTTTTTATGTTGTCTTTCATTGGCAGCACAAGGTCGTTGTAAGGATTTCAACCCACGCCTTTCGACGTGTGATCCAACCGCGCCAACTACTGAACTGTGATCATTAAAAAGCTTCAGCTTTCGAGCCCAATCTTGTTTTGGGAATAAAAGTAGCCTATGTGATTATTTATCTAAGCTGTACACTAACTCAATACCAAATTCCAAACATGTTCAGGAATCACAAAATGGAGTGAGAACAAATATATCTACCTACACAGCTTTATTGGCTTAGCGAAGCATGAATATACCGTTAATCGGCTTACTGAGAGAAAAACATTTTTTGTATGTATGTTTGTTAGACGATACCCAGAATGCCGTTGATACAATCTGTATAAATTCAACCGAATATGAGAATTAGAATTATGGTTTAGAGTTGAAATCGCAATTCGCACTGAATATTTATCACCAAAAATGTTACTTAGTCAGCCATTAGACAAAAAAAACTCGGTATAT
Organism: Biston betularia; assembly: GCA_905404145.2. Lineage (NCBI taxonomy): Eukaryota > Metazoa > Arthropoda > Insecta > Lepidoptera > Geometridae > Biston > Biston betularia. The sequence continues at coordinate 7,301,107 of FR989863.1, forward strand.
AAGCATCGCTACAAAAAGAATAATTTCATTCTCGTGTTGATTTTATTTCAGGCAAAAGTTGTGATAAGTTCCCGACAACAAAACAATGTTATGAAGAAGTTATGGAACTACGTGCTAAGTAAACCTTGTCAACATTTTGTTCTGGGACCTATTTTGTTAGAATCTTTTAATCTCACTAGCAAAAATTGTAAAGTCGATAAGGTAAGTTTCGTACGCGCATGTAGGAAATAGTGAACTAAAATAGGATTAAACTACTTATTTTAGTCACATTATATTTTTTGTTTTATTTGTAAGGAATTGATCGCGTTTAATTATGCCAGTAGTTTCGGCTATAGTTTCAATATGTTTTAGTCACTTTGTGCATGACGGCGCTCGCTTCTTTTGTTATTTAGAGAGTGCAAATGGACGTTGAGCGTTTAATAAAAAAATTATAAAAACTAGTCTCTATAGTTAAATTTAAAACTACCGCATGTGCATTGCATTTTTACCCACGACGGAACGGAGACGGTATAATTATGCGTTTGGGGTGAGAGAATGTTTGTTTGTGCAAAACCATGTTGCCATTTTTCTCCAAAACTAATAGTCCGATTTTGATGCAGTTTTCAGTTACGGGTTCGGGTTTGATTGGTGCATTATCTTAGATAGGTGACAATTAATTTTAATTTTTAACCGTTGTAGGTTTTTTCAAAATTTTTAATTTTGCTTTTTATATGCGTATTAATTTATTCATATCAGAAATATTCTATGCGTTCATTTACTTAAATTATTTACTAGAGAATAATGACGTAACATTGTCTGGCCTATACGTAACGTAAATTCTTCCAAAATAATAAGGCAAGAGACATGTGTTGTCTGTATCGCTAACGCTAGATCGAAGGTTGTCTATGAACTTTGCCAGTTGTGAATAATACTGCAATAAATAAAGATTATTGGATAAATCTCCGAGGAGTGACTCTCGGACCTGAAAACGAAATGATCCATGTCGGGTAACACGAAGGGTGGATGATCTTATAAGGAAATAGAGAAACGACAGCGCGATTGTAACAACCCTATCTAATACTTCTTTATTGGCCTGTGCCGACTAACATAAATAAACCAGTTATTACTTACAATCGAAGTAGCCAATATAATTAAGCACAAAAATAAATAAAATAAATACGTAGGACATTACATATGACATACAGCGCCATCTGACCCCAAACTAAGCAAGCTATCGGCCAATTTTATATGGAATAATGGAAGTCAGATAACTGATAGATTACTTAATTTTTTTTTTTAAATATGTACATATGTTCTGTGTCTGGGTGTTCTGTATTTATTATAATAAATACAGAACACCCAGACACAGAACACATGTACATGTTTAGTCTGGGTGTTCTGTATTTATTATAATAAATACAGAACACCCAGACACAGAACATATGTACATATTTAAAAAAAAAAATAAGTAATCTATCAGTGTTCTGTATTTATTATAAATAAATACAGAACACCCAGACACAGAACAAACATTTGTTTATACCACAAAATGTTTATCCTGGGTGGGAATCGAACACACGCCCTTCAGATCTTGGAGCACGCATACTACCAATGAACCAACAGGGCTGTCCTATCAGCCCTATGTTTATAAACTATCCCACTGCTGGACACGAGATATTTTTCATTGTAAGAAGGGTAAGGCGTTGGAAAGTGCGGGTTGGCAGACTTCACACATTCGAGATTTTTTTTATTAAGGACTCTCAAACATGTAGGTTTCCTAACGATGTTTTCCTTCACCGTTTGAAGTCATAACTTAGAAAAGACAGACGTGCGTGCCGTGGAATTCGAACCCAGGACCTCCGGATTGAAAGCCATACGGTCTCCTAACTTGGCTGCCGAACCCCTTAGATATATTGTTTTTTAATCATCAAAACTTAACATATTATTGTATGTGTAACTGTCTAACTAATATTAAGGATTTACTTGACCAAAAAATATAGTAAAAGCAGCCCCTTTGCTCTGAGCGTCTTACTCCGATTACCGAAATAGAAAAAATAATTATAAAATGCGCTCCCAAAAAAGCGACACGACCGCATATCGTATACATACCCGCGCAGTAAGATTCGCAGTCGCTTAGCTTTCTCGTGAGCCCCTAACGGGACTCACAATAAGCACATTAGAGTACGGGGGCTGGTCATCTATTCCAACAGGCTGTACTAACTTGGCTAGGTATAAAACATTTCATATACCTATTTTTTTTTTTCAGGGTAACTACAGCATCCACCTTAACTTTCTAGAAAAGTCCACGATGTTTCTCGGATCAAACTTCTTTTATGGTTCATATTCATTCAAGGTGACGTCCTTCAACAAGGCGAACAACTTTTTTTGTGTGCTTAGCGAAGTAGATATCAAAAAAATTTGACTTCGAATTGGATTCAAAATTAAATTTTCTCCGTTGCAGACCGCTGAGCATTTTTCTTTTAGTAGGTAAATAGCTGTGTTTCTTTCATGCGATTTAAAACTTTTTTTACTATAGACGTAATTGTATGCCTTCGGTCAGACAAAGCTAGTTCATTTTTTTTTTTTTCATCTTTGTCTACTTCCTGCATAACATAAGGCAGGGCGTGGTTAATCGTTATCCTATTTAGTTTTTTTTTTTTATATAAATGTAATAAGACAAACGAGAAGTTCTCCTGATGGTAAGAGATAACGCATGTCCATGACCATGGCAGCGATACACAGAAGTTTGAGTAGCAAAACAAAGTTTCGAAAATCAATAGGTACTGGCCTTGAGCCTTTGGTTAGTCTTAACAGCCCTGTAATTACGCTAGCGTCAGTACCCTTCAAACTAGGATTCAAAGTAATATTTACACATTACTGCTTGACGGCAGAATATTTAACTAAGATCAATTAGGTTTTCGATCCCGATCCACACACAGATTCTGACAAACCACAGTAAAATGGCGCAAAACCTTCTGCTTGACTTTTTTTTTAAGGTTCAGTCCAAAGTCCACTATATCACGTCCCATTAGATAAAACTATTAAATAGCGCTTATTATCTAAACAATACTTTATCGAACCGCTAAACAATGAAACTCACCGCCCGAGTGTTCTTCAATAGATACCTACAATGTGGGTGCCAATTCGCGAGCGAATCGCTTTCTTTGTTTTAGACAAACGTTTTCCATCGTAGACCGCATCTTCGCTTAACATCAGGCGAATAGGTGATCAAGCGCAATTTTTAAACAATGAAAAGAATATATCTTAGGGATTCATAATTAACATTCTACTAGCATTTGCATTCCCAAAATCGCATCGTCAACAATCCCAAAAACGGCCAATTACGTCATTTGAATGTGGCTTTTTTCTGAATATTCTCACAGAAGCAATATAATATGAACTGTATTAAATTAAATAAAGAAGATTAACTTTGTTGTCCGCAAGTTGGCTCGTGGAGGGGGGACTGGAAATTCGATAGAAAAATCCGATTGGAATCCGAAACGTGATTTGTTGGCAGCGTTACTCGAAGGAAATGCCGCTGTAAATTTATCTGTAGCTCTCCCTCGAACTTCAAAGTGGCACCGCACGTTTTATTAATTGGAAACGTGAGGAGTTACCGCATCTTTTTCAATAATTGTGACGCTCATGTTTTTAATCGCACAAGCTCGAGCGGAGTCCCAGGGGTCTTGTCAGAGTTAATAACCATATAAAACAGCAAACGAGGCGGATAGACGCGTAATATAACTAATTTCCGTGTCGCGATTAAAACTCGTTATAAATGGTCGCCGGGGAGAGCTCGGAGACAGTCAGCGTCACCGCAAAAAGAGGAAAAAGGGGCCAACATTAAAACGTTCTGAAATTTTCCGGAACGAGAGACTGCGACGTGGACATAGGTATTATTTCACAAGTTTCATGCTCCGTTACAGACCACAAGTCTTTGTTGTAATAAAGGATGCTTAAATTAGATCTTATGGGGCGTGGATACTTCTCGTGCACGTGGTAAAATTTAATGACTATGTTAGATGATACGGAACGTGGCCGTCGCTGTTATTCGGAGCTTCTTCCAGCTTGAAGAAATGAAATTTAATGGCTTTACGTGAATTGTAAGATGAAAATACTTACGTAGCACGTCACAAACGATGAAAATCAAGTTGGTAAACGAAAATGTGCTACTTTTGTTAAAAATATACAAAAAGTAGAATCTTGATGATCTAGTGGTACTAGACCACAAGTAGCGGTCTTTTTTTTATGTAAAAAGTAATAAGACGAACGAGACGCTCTCCTGATGGTAAGAGGTAACGCCTGTTCATGACCATTGCAGCGATACACAGAACTTTGAGTAACAAAACAAAGTCTAATCGCAAACAACGATCTCTTCCAGGCAACCAAGAATGGAAAACAGAATAGACGGTAAATATTGTAACATTAATAGTGGTGTTGTTCTAAAAAAATAAACTGATAAAAAAATACATAACATGTGAAATACTTATGTACGTATTTCAATAAAATTAAACATGTATATAGGCTATAATAATAGTAATTTTACTAATAGAAGTATTTTTCAAATACTTCCAAATTTGTTGTTTATTTCATGCCATTTTAATATGCTGTGTAATGAACTTGTAAGTAACAGACAGAATAAAGATGCTTACTGATCAGTTTTATTGATAAAATTATTGTAACTGCTATGTCTGCTCCCTACTTTACAGGGTACGATGACGTTGCAGTATCGTTTCAGTATAGCACTTACAGAGATTGAAAAATTGACATATTGTTTGATTAACGATTAATAAATTGGGGAACATCCACCGGTAGACATTTTTGTTGATTAAAACCCTCTCTCGTATTCATTGAGTTTTCGCGAACCGATTCGGTAATGTAAATTAAAATCAAATAATTAACGTAAAAGTCGGATTAATTAATTAGCCGTAGTTCATAGGAGTGGATAATTTTAAATAAACTCGAGGCATTTCGAGAGTAAAGTAAACTCGCAGAATCAGGGGGCGTGCTGCGAAAACCGCTTGCTCGTTTTAATGAAAGCTGTGTAAGTTAATACATTTTTAATGAGGTGTCGTAATTGGTGAACAAATTAACGGTGTTAGAGATCTGCTGAGTAAATCTGAGTGGTAATGGTGCGAACACCTGAGCCACGGAACCCGGCCGGACTAATTTCCCCAAAACACAATATAAATTACCGCCTCAAACAATGAGGCCAGCGCCGAAACTCACAGACTCTAAAATATAACGAGAACTACCCTCGCTAAAAGGATTCCTTGCTTTGTACAAATTACGGCAAAACTATGAAAGCAGAGAGTGAAGCATTTTCTATGTTTCAAACAATTTACTCTCTTTAAAACCATATTCATTATACTTTCCATTTATCAATTCCAGACTAAGTGTGTTTACCATCTGCAACCACATCCTCAGTTAACATCAGGTGAGCTGTGGTCAAAAAAATATTATAAAAAGTCTTTATTTTATGAAGCATTTTCATAAATCACTCGATGTTTAGCTATTCAGCTTTTTTAGTCAAGCGTAACTTTGAGCCGGTGAGTTAGGCACGAACAAAACCAACTCAGGCGTATTTTTCCAACAATTTGGGGTAAAATATGCACAGAATCTTAAAAGTCAAAACAATAACAGAATGTTGTATAAAGTTGTTCCGCGGCATAGCCGTTAAACTTTTAAGTTGGCTTCAGTTTAGTCGAGTCAGCTAGTTAATTATTTTCAACGGACAATGAGTTGCCAAAGTCGGACCTCTTGGAATGAGTGAGCATTTTTATGACATACATTTTTTTGACTGATTTTTACATAATATTGATTGATCAGGGCATTTATTTTATACAAGTAGCATTTGTCGGGAAAACTAAAATAGTCAGTACATGTAAAGAAAATACGGAAAAGTCGTCACTCAGCATTATATCAATTTTTAAAGTTTTTTCGTGTCTTCAAGTACAGAAATCAACGCTATGTTAGTACAAAGACACACGAATTTATTCATGTTACATTTTTGTGTTTACTTATACGTGTAACTCAAGTTAGTAAAGTCGAAATTTCTGATATAATTAAACGTGAGAAATCCCGCATAAGTAAAACAAAAATGTGTCCACGTGAGTTTCCATGTTACATCGTGTGGGATATTTATAATACAGTGAAACAAGACTTTTCGTGTTGTTTCCAAAACTCTGCCGAAGCTTATATAACTCACGACTACTTTACTAGAGCCTGAACCGAGCTTACTTTGTGTGACTAAGATTTATTTCAAATTATTTGAAATAATTGAAAATATCGAAAAACTTATACTAAAATATACTGGCAAATGCACAAAGTGCGACGCCAAAAACAAAAAGAAGAAGTATGCCTCGCAATCCAACGGGCAACGCGGTCAGCATTTTAGGTTCATTGCCTGAAATTAGAGATCGTATGAACTATCTACAGACTTTTTTTGCTTATAAATAATTTAAATTATCTCCATTTGATTATAAATTATAAGTTTTAAGCAATTTAGAATACTTAAGGTTTCCTAATATATTTTTAGCATATTGTACGTTTATATAATCGTATTACTTTTATATTGTCTGAAATTGAACTAAAAATCTCACAAAGAAGACATTGTAACTTAAAAGCAAATTGTTGTAGAAGTACCTACGAACTACTGTAGGTACGACTGCGACTAAAAGGGGACATTGGACATTAAGTAGAATGCACTTATTTGTCTGCAATCTACGTTGGTATATTAATTTAGAATAAGTATTACATTCAGTTAACATTTTGGCAAACCGCCCCCGAACATTTACAAAACAAATTATACATCTACACTTGACATTAACAAACGACATTGTGAGGTTTTTTTTAAATGCAGACTTGAATTGTCGACACCGCATAATCTATAAGAGTAAGAACTTAGTTATTCACCTCAGCTACAATTGAGAACGAGAATAAGTAAGATCGACATAAAACACTTACTTCGAAGAGGAAACGGCTGCTCTGTGGCTAGTGGGTAGGTAATTCACGTCTAGAGCTTAGTATTGTATGTCTACCTATCTTATCGTACAATTTCTCGAGAACCAAACTAAAAAATCCGCTTTGAAAATTTTCACTGAATTGAGAACGCTGAAAGTATTGACAGATGCAATTCACGAGATGATAATATCGGATGATTTATCGCTTCCCGTTCGCAACACACTTTTTCCCACGCCTAGTTATCGCGAACTGAGCTGTCAACTTTCAGTTTCAATTAAATTAAAACGAAATATACAGCGTAATCGAACGAACTCCTAAAATGTATGTTGTAATTGGTGCTCCGTTCACAGTTGTAATTGACGAAATACTCGGAAAGGATTTCCATGCGAATATTGTATTCGGATAACCGATCGGTACGGAAGCAGGCTATTTAAATGCGTAACCCGTCATTAGGCAGGCGGCTGGGCCAGGCCCGGAGTGCGCGCTGGATAGCTTCGCATAATCGACCTGTTAACATTTCGTCGTACCACCTACTCACCCGTCTCACCCTGTTTGCCGTCATTTATTTTTACTGCCTAGCAAGCGAATTTCGAATCTTGACGACGGAACGTAAGCTAAAAGTAGTGATCGATCTTCACCGCTACGACTCAGAAACCTAGGCTTCTCGTACAAAACCTGGTAAAATGTGCCTTCATTCTGTTCAACGAATTTCGGATAAAAATGTCTCTACTAAAACTGACATATGCCCAAAACGATTTATACGTGTATTGGTCCGATATGAATTGCAAGACCTTTGCGGCTTTTTGGGATCGTCTGTTATAGTAATTTTGAGTCAGTAATGTTAAATTTGGGATTATAGTCACGTAGAACTGTAAACTTTCCAATTTCGGACTTGAAAGCCATTTGGTGTCTCCGGTCGTCCGATAAGAGCGTCTAGAGTTGCGGTCGCTCGTCGCGGTTACATAGATAGAAATCCGAATAACCTCGGGCTAAGCCAAGGTCGGGCTTATTTGTATAATTCGAGTCGAAATAAACCCCACAGATATCGAAACGTCTCCATGATAAAGTGACGTCATAGTGAACGTTTTTTAAAATTGAAATAGGGTTTGGCTTAAGGGCGAAAAACACGATCCAAATGAATAAATAACACACAGAAAAAGTACCTAAAAAATTTAAAAATAACATTGAATGTACATGTTATACATATTTGTGTGTATAGTTTGTATTTGACAATAGTATTGTAGTTGTTTTGTTGTATATGTAGTTTGTAGCTGACATTAAAGTAGATTTAATTATATTACTTTTTAACGTTGGTATTTAATTACATTAAGTTTCAAATACTTATTTTTCTGAAGTAAATGTACTTAACTGGTCTCGTTCGTTTTTTTATACTTAATAAATATAACAAAATTTAATTTTAGTTACATTATTATCGATGAAAAAAGCGATGATAGCTCAGTGTTGGTTTACACACCGAAGAGCGTGGATTCAACCCCCAACAATGAGCTTGAGCTGCCGGTGAAGGAAAATATACACGAGGAAACCATAGCAAGGAGTAGAGTACTTTCTAGTACTCGACAGTTTAGCTACCATCCTCAAGTTGAAAGTGTACCGCCAAGCACCTAACGGTGTATTCCGACAGCCTCGCTTGAGATCCAGTTCCATTCCAGGCTAGGTATGCTTTACCATGTTCGACCATACCATCACTTAACATCAGGTGAGCTATGGTCAAAACCTAGCTTGTAAACCATAAAACGTTTCATCTAAAGTGTGTATATTTGTATATGTAATTGTATTGTGTTGTAGATTGCGAAAAATATAGTTACCGTCATTTGCAGCTAAAGTTCTCTTTCTTACCTGTAATAAAGAAAAAAATATTAATTAATCGTCATAATTATGAAGAGTAACAACGGCAATTTAATCATAGCTTACATTTTCAAATAAAAGTAAAATTCAGATATAAACAAAAATAACTACTTACATATAAAAATACAAAACAGTAAACATGCCTAAAAACCCTTTTAAATTGACATGCCAACCTCGATATCCCTCTGGGGTCCTCGGTCATTTCATCGGGCAGGCCAGTTTTCCTATTTAAACTTAATTTAAAAAGGGGTTAACTATTTCAAATATTCCACTACAGTTTACGGAAGAGAAATGGGCAATAGTCAAAGTTGGGACAAATGGATTGGTTTCGGAAAGGGAAGCGCAACACTGAGAATATTAAATGGGCCAAGGGGCAAAAGGTGGGGCAGATTGACACGACAAATAAAACACGACGTCAAAAGTTCTGATAAAGTTAAGACACATCAAAAGGATAGGTACATGTTTTATAAGCAATAAGGAGATAAGCGTTAGGATCACAGATTGCAGGATCACTGAGGATCATTTGAGGGATTTTTCGAGGTCATTGATATAATCGATTTTAGTCCGTTTTTGCATAATTTTGTTTTGATGCATTATCATTATAACTAAACAAAATTATTTGTATTTTTTTTTTAAATTTTAGTCGTCTTTAACTTAAAGCTAATCTAAATTACTTTTTACGCTATCATACAGGATTATTAACTTGGGGTGTACTTGTGTGTGTGTAAGTGTTTTTTACTATTAGCACAACTCTGAAATAGCTAAAAATATTAGGTGTTCAAAATTCAATCAATCAATCACCTTTGACATATAACTGTTTCGCAATTTCAAAGTTGGTGTCCATAGTCGACGTTTTTTTAGATAAATGTAATGAGACGAACGATACGCTCTCCTGATGGTAAGAGATTACGCATGTCCATGACTATTGCATCAACAGAACTTTGAGTTGCAAAACTAACTTCGGGGATTTTCATAATGAGCTCTCTTTTTGGCTGCACTCTGACTTGTAACGTCATTGTAACATTAAAATATTGTGCCGTATTATTGTAAGAAATAATTGATCTCTTTTCCGATATAGTAGGTTGTTAGGTAGGTCACCTTTAATCAAAATAATGCACTTTACTTGATTCATAAGTATATCAAATACAGTATAAGCACATTGGAAGGAAAAACCAGAACTCAATGAGAAAATAGACGTGTACGTCTACTTGCAACATTAATGGTATTGTCGTTGCGTTGCCAACTCGGAAAGATATTTACAAGCGCTCTTCTTAGACACACCCCTTGTTATAATTCAGCGGTGGGACCTTCGCAGGAAGGACATTCCACATCTACAGACATATACACACACATCTGTGCATATATATGTACTGATTGTATCGTACTTGTAGGTACCCACATAAAATAACACCCCATCTTAGATTTAAGTAGTACTTAGTATATTAATACTAAAGGTTGTTCAGTTTCTTACGAGATTCCAACAGGCAGGTAAACTAGAAATAACCGTTCAATAAAAAGTAACTGTTTCTATGCGGAACAAATTCTAGAATACCTTAATACTAAATAGAGACCGCTGTAACCACAAAAGTTTTGATTTCATATTCTATATCTTACGTCGAATTGTATTTTTAGAGTACTCCTTCAGCTTTTAAGTGCTTACTATTTTATTTATGGCTCTAGTCTGAGCAAAACACGATAATAAATTAAGCTCGGAAGAGCATCATTGTCGCCAGGAAATATCTACCTTCTGTTCTCTCTTAGTTTTCTCTTTAGTCGCTTAGTTGTATTTACTTAATTTCAAGTTACTCAGACTAAAATGAAGTTCAGACAAAACCTCTACAGATAAAATAATCTTAAAGTAATTATTTAAGCATGTGTGACTGATGATTTGACTGTAAACACTAATTAAAATTTAAAAAAATTAGTTACACAAGTAAAAAGAAAATACTATACACTATTTACAAATTTTAAATATTTTAATTTCAACCTTGATGATGATGATTAATATAGATTAGATTACATATACGATAAGTATGGAGTTTTGGTGAAAACACGGTATTATTTTTAAATACCAAAAATACACATTCTCGACTCAAAAAAAGTGATGATTTTACCATAGTGTCAAATTATTCGCAGGTGTCAAGTGTTAGAATGCTAAGGCACAATGACATGTGTTTTCGTTTTATTTTCAAAACTCCGTCGAAGCTTCCTAGTAAAGTTGCAGCCACTTTATTAGGGTATGACCGCTGTTGATTTTGACTTGCATCGTATGACTATGACTGTGACTATGCATATGACTATTACGCTTGTTTTATTATCAAATAATTAAAAACATCGAAATACAAAGTAATGGAAAATATAACACGTACAAGCCATTTGGACTTCATGAGCAATAATTATTATATATTATGCTGTTTGTAACAGAGAGGTCAAGTCAGATCGGATTCAGTTTTTTTTAAGCAAACGTGCTCTATCGTATATCTATCCTATCTTTGATTAACATCAGGCAAGATGGATGTTAAACGCAAGCCTATATTTTTTTATATTGCATTCGTACATTTATATTACTCTCTTTCTCTAACAAAAATAAAGACAATTTAACTATTATTGTCATCTATATACAAAACCTGCATTGCAGTTATTCGATTTGAAATGGTCGACCAGTATGCGGCAGTATTCAGTGTATAATTTTTCGAATATTAAAAACATAAATTTCATACGAAGCGAAGAGGAAACGTATTTCATTTAAAATTATTTTAATTACAACTGGCATATAACGCTACACAAAAACTCGGATTCAATGCCTTTTTTGGCTTGTTGCTACTTTATACATGTGTATTTCAGCTTAGAGTGTAATAAGCAGATAAATAAAGTTATAAAGCGATTTAAAAGTCGGGGTCATTCAACTCTCAAATAGCTGTTCTCATAAAAAAATATTGCTAAAAATCTTTGACGATTCAAGAATTGATTCTTCAGTAAAATACATTCATATTGATGAGTACAATAACCTCCTTTCGTCTAAATATATACTAACGTTCCACGTAACCTCTTAAATGTTTGAAAGATCATCAAACCTACACTCAATCTTTCATTTGTGTATGATACTAGCTGAAAGTACTTTATACCCGGTGCGATAGCGTACGGCTTTCGTTCTCGCATCTAGTTACGAACATCATTTGGAATATCACAAACATTTTTTTAAAGTAAACATCTAAATCGGTTCAGCCGTTCTCGAGTTACGCGCTTCCCAACGAACATTATTAACTTTTATTTTTATCAGGCGTAAACAGAACTACTCAACGGTTCTGGGTGAAATTTTGCATGTAGGTACTTTAGACCCTGGAATAAGACATAGGATACTTTTCAGCATCATCATCATCCATCACCACGCGGATAAAACTGCGGGGCGCAGCTATTATAGTTATAAAACCAGATAAAGTGTACCAAATTTAAAAGGAATCGGGAGAAAATGTATCTAAATTTGTTGACAATTTTGTAACGGATAAGTATATCAAAGTAAAAAGCATTTTTGCTTGTGAGTGACTTTCATAATTATATATAGCAATTTGTTGTTAGAAAATAAAAATTGTGCTGTATAATTCCCCGTAAAGCATCAACGCAAGCGCAAAACTAATACTGAATTATGTCTGTAAACCTATCCGAAGAGAGCTAGAGACCCGACAACCGAATGGCTGTAGGTACATACGGGTATAATCCCCTTAGACGGAGAGCTCCAGCGATGCCTAATGATTCGCAACAGACGCTATTTTTGTTCCAAATAAGCAAAGGGTATTTAATTCTGATCGCTTTTTCAACCGCTTATGGAAATGCGGTAGTTGAAGCATGACAAAGCTCAAACATAAAGATTTCCATCCATTTGCTTATCCCATTAAGTACTTGCCTTAGAAATGAGGACACGTAAAACAAAAGCTTTTGTCTTTCACTCCTTATCTTCTCGAAGCCAGTCCGGTCAATCTGACGCAAATTTTAACATCAAAAAGATATAACACTAGTCATTCGTCCCAAACTGTCATCATGCGACCTTTATGTCTTTACTGACCATTTACCATGTTGGAGAACTCGAAAATTGTATTTGCACAACTCGTCGACGTATTATAACAATCGAATTGATGGTTTGCCAAATTATCGTCAAATAAATATATCTACATACAATTGGCGATTTATACGAGTGGATTATGAAACCTTCGCTTCGCTTTGTCAATTAGAAGTTAAATAACGGAAACTGACGTGGTTTTGGCATAAGGTTTTTAGTCAGAGTTTCCGATAAAATTATACGTGAGTAATCCCGCATGAATAAAACAAAAGTATATTGACATCATCATAACCAGTCTATCACAACTGGACATAGAAATCTACCAAGATGTTTTTTTTCTTCCAAACATGGTCAACTGTAAATATATCGTCACTCTACCTAGTCTCGAGGCGTCCTATGCTGCGTAACTATATCCTCTGGATCAGTCTTGTTTTTCACAAGCTGTCCCATTACATTTCAGTTACATACCTTATATAATCCACCATTCTGGTCAAATGCGGGTTGATTCCCACATAACTAAGTGCGTGCATAGATTTATAGATAAGATCTCTAGATTTGCAGGTCTCCTAACTAGGCAAGTTCAAGTAAGTACATAAAATAATATAAAACATTTACTTATTATTAAACTATTAGCACGTATTTCGCAAGAATAATGATATTATCCGCAATATCTAGATACTTGTATAATAAAAAGCCGAGTCCGGCGCCCAAATGGAAGTATAATCCTGCAGGAACGTAGCAGATGCCACCTAATGACTTGCAGCACAGATAATCGGAACCGGCTAAGAAAATACCCTCTCCGCGGCATTACGGGGCAATCTCGGCGGACTCCGCTTTGAGACAATTGATTTTGCCATGCCAATTGTTGTGGATATATTTTAGTGGAAAGTATTACTCCATTCCAATTCCAAGTGGATTCCATTTATTATAAATATGCAGGGGAATTATTTTCCCAACAGCGGGACATGTCAGGTTGAAAATAAGATAAAAATATAAATATTTTCCAGATGTATATTCTGAGAGACACAGTGAGCATTTTTATTGCTATCTCTAGCTTTTAAATAGACGCTGGAAGTGTTATAAATTTATGTAGACTTTGTAGTTAATGCTGCTGCTGCTTATTAAATGATTAATATTACCCATGTAAACGGTAAATACTTTTTTTGATCCTCAAACTTTTTTGCGGCAAACTTTGCTTGTTTTTTATCGTTGATTTCTTAGTTAAATGGAGTTTTAAATTGACTGTATTGTGAATTTTCTCCGATAAATTGGTGAATCTGACCTATAATAATGGTAATTGTAAATTCTTACGAAACGAAAAAAAAATCAATCAATTCTGTTCCATTCTCACCATCCAAGTGTTGTCTAGAACAAATCACTCTGGGCTATAAGGGTGCCGTTGTACTAACGAAAATAAGTTTTTATTTTGATTCTTAGTATACAATAAAGTTGTATTCTATTTTAGGTACTTTCAATTAGCTCATTTGGTAGGTTACTTACTGTGTGAAAAATGTCATCCGATAATAATATAATCCTTTCTAGTTTCAGTTCTGTGTGACTTTACATTCCCTCTACGATTTACATACGATAACTACTACGATTTGTAGATTACGATATATCTGTATGAAGGATAAACAAAAGAATTAAAAAAGAAATACATAAACATAAACCTGGTATTCACGCAATATTGTTATTGTCATCTATAGTAGGTATTCATACAAAAGATAAAACAAGCTTTCAATTTGTAGTTGTCTGTGGCAGATGTATTCATGTTTTCATTGTCGTAAAATTAAATCTCTGGTATGGACGTAGGCTTCTTTTTTACAAAAACATTTGTAAAAGCACTTTGTAAATTATACTTTAGGATAATAATTCCTTAGTTTTATTACGTACTAGCTGCGTCCCGCGGTGTTACCCGCTACATGTTTTAGGGATAAAAAGTAGCCTATGTGTTAATCCAGAGTCTCAGCTACTTCCATACCAAATTTCATCTAAATCCGTTCTGTAGTTTTTTCGTGAAAGAGTAACAAACATCCATCCATTCATCCATCCATCGAAATTTTCACATTTATAATATTAGTGGGATTAGCGCAAAAAAAATTGTGACAGTTTATTTAAGGTCAAAAAGGACCTGTATAGATGGCTATATGTATATAAAGTCGGGTAGCTGATTGCAAGTCATCGACAGATAATTAAATATGCCCTGTGTATGTCTATTTATCTACCAGCAATTTATTTTGGTAGCGAAAAATAAACAATTAACTAAAACTTTTGGCGTGTGGTGAGTGGCGTGTCTTGGGAGAGGCCTATGTCCTGCAGTTGACTAGTATAGGCTGATGATGATGATGATGATGATGAACTAAAACTTTTACATACAAGACGTAAAAAACATTTTGGAGATGATAGTTCAGTGGTTAGCACGGTCGATTCACATGCAGGTAGGCGTCGGTTCAAATCCCAACAACGAGCTTAATCTGCCGGTAAAGGATCATCTTGAGGAAGCAATTGCATCGCGGTAGGCTACTTTCCAGTACTCGGTTGATTAGCTACCACCCTTAAGTTGCGAAATGCTGCTAAGTACATAACAGTGTATTCAGACAGCGTCACTTAAGAGCCAGTTCTATTACTACCATCTTTGACCAGCCATTTAATATCAGGTGGGCTGTAGTTGAATTCCTAACCCGTGAACCATTAAAAAACCATATCAGCCAAACATATCATAGCTCAGCAGTTGAGCAATGATAGGCTAATTATAATGAGAAACAAAGCTACTGTCGCTAAAATTGTTAACGATAGTAACTCGCTATCGAATATTGATGAATAGCGTGTGTCACAACCACTTTGTTGAAACTACTCACTTTGGAAAACAGCGTGGGTTGGACAATAAAATTACACATGGTATTGGGATATATGTATTTAGACAACAAATTCATAAGATAAGTATAAATCACTTATCTTAATATTAGAATAAGTGTACCATCCCAACATATAAACTCAATCAGATAGCGTGATAAATAAACTTATACTTATTTTTATTAAGTGAATAAACATGTGAGAAAAGGCAACTTACTAACACAATTGTGTTTATAGACAAAACACAGTCGCGAGTAACACGTGCCAATTTATTCAATTAACGATACATCACATCAGACCTAGAGGTCAAATTCCTTAGGTCACATGAATGACTAGCACGTCTGTTTCTACTTTCTTTTATTTATTTAGCACCACGCGTCGTCTTTAACTTCTTTATGAACAACAAGCATCGTTTTAAAATGCTAAGTACAAGTAGCGAGAATAATACGGAGTATCTCGTTAGTTTAGTTAGTAGGTCCAATGTGTACTCAGTGTTCTGTAGATAGACTTAACTAAATTTGTATTTTAAAATACAATCCATAAATGAACTGAATTTGATCAAAGAATCAGGTACGGTTTTATTACAATAATTTGATCTCATTTTTAACTTTCGATGCAAAAAGAGTATGGTTTTATGTATACGTGAGTTAGTTGCCATATTACGGCAACTTAGCTCCTCAAAAGGCGGAACCGATTTTGATTTAGTTTTTTTTTAATGTGACTTGGTTTTTTTTATATGACTTGAAACTAGAACTAGAACTTATGATTCCAGAAAATCTGTGTAGCCGTTTGTACATTGTCATCTTTTTTCTTGTTGATGATATAGTAAACATCTTTCATAGGCATGATCGAGTAGAAATTTGGTATTTTTACTGATGTAGAGAGTTTTTTATAAATAATAGATTCGCGTTTGACCACATCCTGCGTGATGTTAAGCAACGATGTAGTCTAGGATGGAAGATGGAACCTGTTTACTCTTGATTTGAAGACACCCATATTGTAATTTTGGGAAACACATACTCCGGCAAACAGTTTCACATACGTTTACGTTATACCTACTTGGTCAAATTCTGTAGCGAGGCCAATTAAGAATCATACTTATTAGTATTGCTAAAAGTGATGTCAATCCAACAAAGGGTGGATAGAATGTATTAATCGTACGTGATTTAGTATTTTTGTTATCTGGATCCGATGGGTTCTATCTTCGGTCCAACAAATTTCAAGATGTCGAAAAAAGTGCACACCGAACTGTAGACAAATAGCTATCCAAAACCAATAGCTATGGTTTTAGGGTGCCAGATTGAGGCACGTCCAAACACCTAGCACGTACTAGTTTGAAATTGAATGAAATAGACAAGGCTGGCATTTCCTTCTAATATATAATCATCCCTTAGTGAGACTAGCGCAAGGCCACGCAGACAGACAATTAAGTTTAACGTGTTTTTTTACCCGACTACAGCGAAGCAAAGAGGATCTTGACACTTTTTAGAGTGTGATTTTTTAGTAGTCGTATTTTTTAGTTTATATTATTTTGGGGTTACACTGTACCCTTCAAACCGAAATACAGTAATGTTTACACACTACAGGTTATATAGTACTCGGGTAGTAACTACGTAGACAACCTACTGCTAAGGAGATCTACCATCAAGTAAACACTTAGGGGGCACTTACACTTCCACTCAGGCAGCGCATTCCACTGTCATAACAGTCCGCGCAATGAACGTTTTGTTCGAGAATGAATCACGAATGAAATATCGTGCTTAAAACCACACAAAATTCAAAGACTGCAGACTGCAAACAATAGTGGTTCATATTTTCCCGAGTCCCGCGCAGGGATCGCACCTGTCTAGCACATTCGCTGAGACTCAGGGGACCACTCGCCTAACTATTGTATTGTCCTCTCTTCCCACCATGTTCCCCCTTCCCCGCGGCAGAACAAAACTACTAAGTCATTTGTGATGACGTAAAAGAAAAACGTGTTGGAAGCTTTCTGTCGAGTTTGGTTCTGTAAAGCTTTATTTATCACACGAAGTCATTCTGTATCAAGACAAAACAATTGTTATAAATTGCTTACAATCAAAATAACACAATGAACTATAACTATGATAAATATTGACGACGATTTTACAGTATAGCGCTGGATCTAAGGTATACAAGTCCAGTAACTAAATATCGTTTTCTATTTAATCTGGTAAAGTATTCATTTGTTAATACTTAAAATGGAACATAATATTGTTATAGTTATAACGCCGAAAATGCTAGACATAATTATGACCCTGAGACAACCTCATTTGAATGTCACTTAATAATGTTGGTATACAAAACTATTGTTGGTATTTCTTTGTAAACATACATTTAGAACAACCAGATACAGAACAAACATCTATATAGACCACAAACATATTTATTCTGAGTGGAATCTAACCCATGCCCAACAATTCAAGCAAAGCAACTACCAAACAGATATCAAAACAATGAGTTTTAATATAAATATTATCCTTAAGTTATAGAACAGTTTGCTTACTTCAATTGGATATAATCTGGGTGCCTTCAAGTCGAGAGTGAATTAGGCAATCATGCTCCATCTTCGACCGCATCATCACTTAACATCAGATGAGATATGACGGTCAAACATAAGTCTATGTCTTATAAAAGAACCCCCTCATTTAAAACACCTAAACATTATGTTTGGTCAATGGAATGAGTTCCTATTAAAATTAAAGGGGCACCATTGTTTAGAATCATATGGTCGAGAATTAGGATGTTATTTAGTGATAGTATATCATTACATCCTCATTACATCCATACCAATTAAAGTTACGTCAATAATTTTCTCGCTCTTGATTACTGTGATTCATGTTTCTTCAATCTAGTCTGTTTTTAAATGAACAAATCAAGCTCAGACAGGTTTCAAACGAACTTAAATTACTAATCAAGTTTCAGCTCGTTAATGAAACTTAGAAGCATTTAAACCGTAAAGTTGGAAGCGAAAAACAAGAAAGAAGTTTTCTTGTCGTAAACAAAGCGAGGTTCTTCTGGTGATCTATCTCGGGAATAAGAAATCTAGGCGCATTCAAATAACAAGAATAGCATGAAGTCGAACATCATTCCAAACTTTTATCAAGACTACAGCAGAGAATCCTACTAATATTATTATAAAATAAACAAGAAAGTTTGTGTTTGGATTGTTGTACGTTTAGATCTTTGTTACTCGATCACGCAAAAACGGCTGAACGGGTTTAAATGAAACTTGTCACACATATAGTTTATTATCTGGATATTATATAGAATACTTTTTATATCAGAAAAACTACTAGTGAAAGTTTCTATTTTTTTTTTTGGATTTGGATTTGGATATTCGTTACTCAATTACGAAAAAACGGCTGAACGCATTTGGATGAAATTTTATCACGAAGATTGACAAATAGGCCCTATACAACAATAAAACAAATACCCTAAATTATAGGGTATTTTTCATACTGAAATGTATTATTACCAAAGATTAAGATGTTTCTTTGCGAGGATTATAGAATTATTAACTTTTCGTAAATTCTACGAACTAAACAACCATATTTTGGTAAATTCCACGCGGACGAAGTCACGGGTTACAACCAGTAATAATATAAGAGAACCACAATAATGTATCTGTGGCAGCAGGTGATACGTATTTGGTGGACGTAAAATAAGAGGCGAGATGAATCTGAAAAATATATCAAACGTGACTTCATGGAATTCTAATCACCAAGAATACATTATTACTTTTCTCGAACATAGCAAGATTATCTATTTATAACAATACCACAGTAATAGCTTAGTTTTGGAAAAAAAATCTTAACTATTGTGTTCCCTGATTGTGTATCACAAAGTCATAGTCAGTAATCGATTTTTTTTAATGATTGATAGACTTGTTGTTCAACCACAGTTCACTTGATGTTAAGCGAAGATGCAGTTTACGGTGGAGCACGCTCGCCTAGAAGAAACCGATTCACTCGCGACCTGAAGGTTCAGTTAGAAAAGACGTGAGTTATGCGATCGTACTATATGCTACTATAAAGAGACCATGTCATACGACTTTGATGATTGTTTAAACATAAGAAATTATTGAATTACTAGTAAGTATTTAATTATTCTCATTTGATATATTATCATTAACATTTGGACATTTTAAAGTTATTTTTGACATAAATTGGAATATGACTTGTAACTTTGGTGTCATCAAACGCAAGCCTATCTATTAAAAAAAAAACTGAAACGGTTGTATTTCACGGACTCCAGAATACCATACCTCTCTACCTCTTAGCCGGAAGGATGGCGTTACGAGTTGGTATTTATTTTTATTGCTGCGAATATCTAACTTGCTTTGGACGGCCTTGCGTTGAAATTTATCTATGTTTGCATAGGTGAACAAGGCTACTTGGTGAATGAGCTGCATAGCAAAGGTAGTATGTGCACTGTTATTTCCCTCTAATTTTGCTAGCTGCAGCACTCTTCAACCCTGTACATGTACAAGTACACCTGTACATGTATAAGTACACGATAGTATAAATAAGTATTGTTAACAAAATACCGTTGTAAATAATCAGTGTAAACTATATATCATCTATCTATCTATACTATTACAAATAGGAAAGATTTGATTGTTTGTTTGTAATGAATAGGCTCCGAAACTACTGGACTGATTTCAAAAATTCTTTCACGCTTTGGGAAGCTACGCTATCCCCGTGTGACACAGAATACTTTTTATCCATGTATTCCCACGGGAACGAAAACTAGGCGGGTGAAACCACGAGGCGCCGCTAGTATATCAAAATTTACTTACACAACTATTATAATTATGATGATTCTACATTTTAACAGTGCTTGCTCTTTTTTATGTCTCATTTTGTCATGGTCGTCATCAGCCTAGCTTAGTACACTTCTGGACATAGAAATCTCCCAAATGTCACTTAGGCTTTTCACTTTCAGGCCAAGAAACAATTTTTCCTGACTCTGTCAAAAAGAAATAGATGACCTGAAAGCTCGACTTTTATACAAAATAGAGCGGAAAATATATACTTAAGCCTTGATTTTCTTCGAATTATTTTTCTCAGAAACCATTAATAAACATACCTTCTTCGAATCCGATGTGATCTCTGATAGAGGTTAATATTCTAGCGCGTAAAAAAATAATTTTATACAAAATCTAGTGTAGCATAGAACATCATATTTCTAACTGGTATTTTAAAGTTTTTTAATGTATAGGTGTTTATTAATAAATTACGCTACGCTAACCGCTTATTGGATTTCTATGAAATTTTGTATGAAGATAATTAAAAGCTGGATTAATATTAGGCTACTATTTATCCAGCAAAACCTGGGTAAAATCAGAGGGGCAGCTAGTTCGATATATTTTATGTACATATTTTAAAGGGATATTTCATTTCTACTCGATTGTAGAAATTAAATATCGTTAAATATCGTAGGACTATACACACAGCGCCATCTGGCCCCAAACTAAGCAGAGCTTGTGTGATGGAAGTCAGATAACTGATAGAATACATAAATACTTTTTTTTTGTAAATAAATACTTATAATACATACAGAACACCCAGGCACAGAACAAACATTTGTTTATTCACAAAATGTTTGCCCTGAGTGGGAATCGAACCCACGCCCTACAGCTCTCAAGGCAGATATACTACCAACGAGCCAACGGGGCTGCCGAATTGTAGAAATTGATTTGCATAAATTCTGTGTTTTTCGGTAGCCTTACTTGAGAGCCAGTTTCATTCAGACTAGATTTGTTTACCAGCTTCGACCACACCGTCACTTAACATCGGGTGAGCTGTAGCCGAACTGCTAGCCTAATGTCAACCACAAAAAAAATATGAGCCAAAAAATTCGACTGGTATTTATTTGGTAGGTTTTGTCCTATCTAAAATTCTCTCATATTATTTCCTTATCACTTAAGCTGTGGTCAAATACCCAGCCTGTGGTCAACAGAAAAGTCAACAAGCGAGCTTTATCTCCTCGAGTCAGTAACAATAACATTCGATTTACGAGCAGGTACGACTATGGAGCGACCAACTTATGTGTAGCATGCCAACTGATGGAACTAAAACAGTTCCACCGGTAGGGTGAAGTTTTGTTCACAAAACACGTTTGTGGCTCCCTCGTCCAACTTTTTATATAGTCTAGTCGTACATAGACATCGTCGGTTCAGCACATGGGCGTAATTTATTATGATTGATTCGTTCACCTCCTGCCTGTACTAAACCCGGTCTCTGGGCGACATTCTGATTTATCGCATCGATATAAATTACCACTTAGGTAAATTGTGTTTGTCATATTTACAAACCTCCTGGGACGCACCCTTGAGTGGAATCAGGAACTGACGTAGCTCAGGACGGGGCTCTACGAAGTAACGTTATAACGTTAATTAATGTTATCATTTTATAAGGCAGCGAAAAGCCGAAGTTCGGTATAAGTTTCTGTTTTCAGTAAAAATTATGCAACGAACGAAATATCTCCTAATAGTAAGAAATAACGCTTATCCATGACTATTGCAGCGATACACAGAAATTTGAGTAGAAAAAAAGTCTAGTGAATCGTTGCTTTGGCACTTATTATTTTGAGATTTCAGATGGTTGGTCTAAACTTAATAGCTCAATTTAGCTACCCTTACAGTACCTACCTACCTTGACGCCTCTGCTAAGGAAATCTAACATCTAATGTACTTGATAACACAATAAACACATTTCTATGCCATAACATGTTTAGGATACTTGGTAATGAAGAAGATGGTACTGGTAATTATTAAAATTCTAGTTTTAAATATTAAATTTATTTCGGATAAATAATTGAAATTGTTTTCAGGATGCAGTATTATTATTATTTCGGATAAACATTCAAAATTATATACAAATTACATTAAATACTTGCCATTGTTGTAACCAAAACAACTTATAAGCAGAAATACAATAAATATGTTATTCTTAAGCTTAAAATGAATTTTCGCAGAGTAACGCCTGAATCAATCAATTAGCTTGGTAAGGATATCATTCTAATGTTTATGACACTACAAAATACAGTCAAGATTTAAACATAAGGTTCTAGAAACAATGCCGTAGCATTATTCATATTTCACAAATGGTTCTGCGTTGTAACCGGTGAATAGAAGTGTTCGCAAGATAAAGCTGAGCTATCCTTCACGCCCACAGCAGGTAAATGTCCAATGTCAGTTGTATGTAAACAGAAAAGCCATAAGCTGTTGTTTAGTCGGATTATATACGAGTATGTATAACCGGCTTGAGTTTTCCTTCCTTCGAAACTTCTAAAATGTGTAGTCTCAGACAAGTTTTATAAATAGTTTTCAACCCACATTAGTTAAAATGAAAAAAAGTATAATAAATATCTTCAATTAAACAAAACAAAATAACTTAAAATAATAACTACTCTAAAAGACCGCTATCAATGGGAATAGTTCCCAAAACGCTGGCCCCATTGCCGCGTTGTATGGCAATACTCAAACGCTGAGCAAAAAAGTACCCACATTTAGACTTAGAAATAGATATTTTAAGCCATAAATTTCGGCGTTTTGAGTACGTTTGCTACTGCAGTAGACCATCAAGCTAATGTTCTGTCAACATTTAGCTGAACAAAAATATAGCGGTTACGAAGTTTCTTCACATTATTAACGAAGTTCAAAAAAATACAAAGAATTATCTTTTCATATAACATTCGCAACTTAGCTTGAAAACTCATTTTTAGTGTCATCAAGTTTCTATGGAGTTAAATATTTTAATTTATATTTCTTGGCGAAGTTCTTGAATGCATGACCAATTTTAGTGAAATTAGTTTTCTTTTATTCAAAATTGTAATCTTTTTTTGTTGTTTTTGTGTTTGTATATAAGAAAAATTGTACGGTAAAGTGAAAAATTTGGGTTAAAAAGTCTCCACGTAAAAATGCTAGAGTTGAAGCGACTATAATTATAGGAAAGTTCAGAGGCCGTAGGATGTCCTGGTTCCAAAAACAGCACTAATTCCAACTGATTTTCCTTTTCAATATTAGCGTGCCCAATTATCGGTCCGCCATGACAATCAATCATAAAGTCAATCATTGGAAGTGCGTGGAATAAATCTTTAATGTGCGTTGCGTGCTCGAGTGTCGGCAAAGCATCGGTGCTAATTGTTTTCTTTCCGGAAGGGAAGACAAAAAATATCGTACATTACAAAGCATTGCAATAAATTATGTCAAAACTTTCAATGTCATTACTGTAAGAGAATATTTGGTCTCATTTTATTCATTACGCCCGCGCAAAGCCAAGGCGGGCAACTAAATAAAAATTCTAAAATTTACTTAATTTTCTACTTTTATCCGTAATCGTCTCTCTCTCAAAAGCCATGATAGCGAGTTTTGAAGTACATAAACAGCCAATACCGATTTCCTACAATATTCGGAGTATTTTGTCAAAATGTGCCATTCCATTGTGCAACTTATGCACAAACTACATACATTTTATGTCTATAAGTGCTTTGACTTCTCGAGGGGATTAGAGTGATATCAGAGGCGGTGCCGTCGGGTCACGCTCAGCACAGCTAAGCCGGTTTTAGACAGGCTACGTCGTAGCTCAGTTACTCAGTGCAAACTCAAGCCCCATTCGCTGTGTCAACTTAGAACAGATATATGGTGCTGGTTTTAACCCCATTTATGCAAATAGAAAGTTTTTTAAATGTCGCAAGAAGTTTTCTATTTACTTGTATTTTATTTAAGCTAATTTTTAAGGCTTTGATTGACAAAACTTAACCTATTGATTCAGGGGTTACTTTACGGATGTTTATCATATGGTATTTAGATCACTAGTGTATATTGTCTGGTGTGTGCTTAGTATTATGTATGTAAATCTTATTATGGAAACTGACGTGTTTTTGGTATTTTTTTTTTACTTATATAAAGTTACTTATTTTTAATTATACGTAATTAAAAATGAGTAACTTTGTATAACTAAACGTTAATAATTTCGTTTAAGCAAAACACAAAATCTTAACTTGACATAAATAATACCGTCTTTTTCATTACACCCCCTTAAATAAGGACAACAACATTTTTAATCAGTTCAAATTTGTCATCATGAATCACCAAAGTTAGTCTTAGTACACTAGTACGGAATAATGAATATTATTTTGTATAATTCAAAGTTCAGTTTTGCTTTAATTCAATTCCAAACGAGCAATTTTCAGAAATAAAAAAAGTTTTAGTATTACGTTTTTACGATAAAGGAAATTACAAGCTTAGCTTTGATCTATAAATTCATTGTAATACCACAATAAAACCAAGTCGACACTGGGAAAACAAGAAAAAAATACATTATATGTCCGTATAGCGATCATATCCGTGGCAATAAGTAACCATAAAGGTGGTATTTCATATAAGCGAAGAGCCTTGCTGTTACGACTTGCCGAAAACGTGAGCGGAAAGATGGCTTGCGGAGACAGCGTTTATTGGTACACCTGCTTACAAAAACCATTTTCCGCCAAGTGTTTTAAAAAGGTAGTCAAGCGTGACTCGGTTAACGATACTCCGTCGCCGTGTCATTCCAAATGACGATAGACGAAATCGCAAACACACTGAACACATAAAAATATTCGTTTATTACCACTTGGGAGTGCATTTCGGTAGGTATAAAACGTCTCAGCAACTTTCAAGGCATGACGATCGCTAGAGGAAAATGCATTCCAAACTTTCATAAAGTCTTATCAACTCGTGAAGTGCTATGATTTCTTTTTATGCCATAGCGAACAAAAATATAGGAAAATTCGAAGACCCTCAGGTATTATCAACTTATGCTGGGTAAGTAGTGAATTATTCAGCTGACGTTATAAAACTTATGCCAATTGTACCTACATGGCGAGGGTTTAAAATTCCAGAAACAAAAGTTGGAAAATTCAAGACAACCGCTTTGTAAGCTATATTTTAACACCTGCTGCGAGCGAAGTGGCGGAAATAGGAATTCCTAACAAAATTAACTAAAATCTTCATTGCATTTACAAATAAAATAGATGGCTATTTTAATTAAATCGCTTCTGAAGATAGTTCTTTTGATAGTCATGCCAAAAAGGATCTTATTTCGGAGAGTGGCCCGCTCAGTGATAAAATCTACGATGTCCTTTGTGAATTGCTATCAGCGTTACCTCAGATATATTTACACAAAGTAATAAGCGGAATCTTTGCGTAGGTTTTTGTTTGTCCTTTTTCTTGCGGGTCTATGTTTGGGGTCAGCGTTCGATATTATCCGGGATATACTTATTTTATATATTAGAAATAGACTTGCATTTGACTTAACTTTACATTTTTGGAGTGAAAACTTTTTAACCTTATTGAGACATTTTTGGTAGAGACAAAACTTATGGCTTCACGTCGCCGACATGCCGTGTTTTATGTTATCACTTCTGTCGACAACCATGTCTCCATGACTGCTCACCTGATGTTAAGGGACGGTATAGTCAAAACAGATTCCTGTTCTATCTGCATGTAACACATGTTTGAACGGACCCTTCGGTGCGCAAATCTGAGGTTGTCTAGGTAGGTACCCCCCCAGGCCTAGATATTCAGCCTCAAGTAGTAATGTGCAAATATTACTGTATTCTGGTTTAAAGGGTACTGCAGCTAGTGAAATTATAGCTGTTGAGATTAACCAGCGAAAGTCTCAAAATAAAGAGCGCTAAAGCAGCAATGCCCTGGACTTTGTTTTACTATTCAAAGTTCTGTGTATTGCTGCAATGGTCATGACAGACGTTATCTTTTAGCATATTATCGTTTGTCTCATCACTTTTAAATTATTTTTTTTTGTAATATAATATGCACTTTTAAAATTGTTTAGTGGAAGTTATGGTAGGGATAACTATTATTAGCATCTTTCATAAATTTTACCCAGTTTGACTATAACAATAATGAATTGTTTTATTTGGACGCCTACACGGATAGAAATTTTTGAATCATCATCATCATTTCAGCCGTAGGACGTCCACATAGGCCTCCCACATTGACTTCCATAAAGACCGGTTGAAAGCGGCGGCGGCGGTTGGAATTTTTGAATATTAACAAGTAATTCTCATACGGTTTGTATGTTTTAATTAAGGTTTAGATTTAAGCACTACATCAAAGAGGTTTAATTTAGTTTAAATCCGGGTAAGATTACTGTAGGGGCTTAACGTTGATTTAACTATCGTTTGCGATATATAGAGGCCGGTATAATTACAATTGTTGAACAATAATAATTGGAGTAATTGGTATTCAAGTTGAGTTTCACTACTTCATTAATTAAGGAAACTTTGCCTACCCTCAATTTACTTTTACGATGAAGAATTTGAACATTCCCTTAATTTCACTTCCAACAATCTTACAAACCAAGTTAAGGGAAGATCGTCTGTCATCTTTAATTATTCGAATTCATTGGTGTTTTAACGCTGGGGTTGAATACAATTCTGACATGAAATAAATTAGGAGTTAATTCTACAAAAGATGTCACATAAAAAATTACGTCGTAGCAGCGCATGCTTTCGAAGTTGAATTTTAAAACTTTGTATAAAATTTGCTTGTTTGTTTATGAACGAATTCGAAACAATATGAAAACGATTAGAATGAATGAACAACTACTATCACGAATGGGATACAACTATTTCAGAAAATAATGAGTTAATAACGTTATAATAACTTCGAATCCCACGGCGCGCACCTCAGTTTTTCCAGGTTATGTGCGTATTGCAGATGACTTCAAATATCTTGAGGAAATCTACTAGTTCTCAAAAAGATCGAAGATGTGCAAAGTCCGCCAAACCGCACTTGGCCAGCGTGGCGAACTATGGCCTTACCCTTCTGACAATGAGAAGAGGCCCACGCCCAATAGTGGGACCGTTTATAAAAATTGGGCTGATTCGGGAGGGGAAATAGGAATTTAAAGTATTGTCTTCACGAAAGAAACTTATCACGAAACGTGTCCTAATTAATTGTTTACATTCGAGAGTAAACACTGTTTGTAACCTTTTCACGATCAAATAATTCAGCCGATCTCAATAAAGTTTGGTAAAGAAATAACTAAAACTACAAAAGGTCACAGACGACATTTACTGTCCGGAGTCCGACAGATTGCATGCATAATTTATATAATTTTGTTGTTATTATCACAAATAAATGAATTGAAATTAATTTAGCAAGAATTGCGTTAAAAAAACACAAAAAGTTGTTTTGCAAATCAAGTTGGATTTGTGCTTAAAATTATAGTACCATTTACCAAGTGCTTATCTTGAGAACATAATTTCCGCAGATTCAATGCTCTACTGGACAACTAAATTCTGAGACAATGGCGTGTTTCTGTGAACCGTACTCAGTAAAGTTTATTAGAGCGTCAAACTGTGGAGTTCGTGTTCGCAGTACAATAATAACGTTCACCTTTCAACTTGTCGAAACAGTGCATTAGTTCGCGAGTTGTAAGGGTAACTTGCAGGCTCCTTCTTCCACGCCCTTCTTCACAAGCCATTACCTACCGCCTATTCATCGCAGAAACTTCGACCATGTACAAACCCGGTAATTAACTGAACCTTGAAAACTTTAAACATTAGCTAATTTACCAGCCAGAACCGTGATTACTTCATATAAGAGTAAATATGACACGTGAAACACTTCCAACATTCAACTAATTTATAGGCGAATAATAATTTTATTTTTGACCTATATTGTCAGGGCGTTCCCCAAAAGTGAATCATTTGGCAAGCATTTCGCTTAATAAAAGACCTGAGATATTTATTGTCCCGCTAACTGCCGCAGATAGATATTTTATGACGGGGGAGAAAAAAAGCTTACAAGAATAGTGATTGCCCTCTATTTATGTGTGTATATTATTGGCTTAGTTTATCTAGAAAATGGCAGTATTTTTTGTAGGTGGCATTATCAATCATACCATTTCGGGCGACATAAGTGGACCCTCCTCAGGCGAGCTCAAAGTTCCATTACTCACCAGGCCCCGCCCAGTGCTGATACGCTTTCTCTAGCCACATCCACTATAACTATTCTCGTAAGCGTAACCTACTGGTGTCCATTATGCGAGCTAGACAAAAGACCGTCAATAGACTCGACGACATTATATCAGATCGTACCAATAATATGAAGTGGGATCTCATACATCAAGAATCGAGTCGACGATTTCATAAGCTATATGAAAAATACCTATCGGACTTTCTCGATTGTCTCGCCCATCGCCTTGTTCATCTATTGTTCTTAAATAACAAAAGAGTTATTACGTATTGCCACTATCATACTCGTATTTAAACTTGGTTAGGTATGTGTGTCATTACTCCGTGTAAAGCGATGTGCTCCGGGTAAGTTCGCTCCGAAACAATGTTTCTGCGTTTAGATAGCTGCGGAAAAGTTATAGCTTTCGAGTTAAAGGATTTTGCACCGAATCGGAAACACCCATACGAGTATAGGTAAGTTTGCTTGGCACCAGTTCAAATAATGACAGTTCTACGAAAAGCTATTTACACGAAAACGGATGGAATGGAATTCTAATTTTGCCGGTGTTTAGCAGGCTCAGTGGCCTATAAAGATCATAATGGGTTCAAAGCGATTTTATCGTTAGCGTCGATGTTAAGATTTAATTATTGCTATTAGTGTTTTTAATTAGAATTGCGTATAGATCGTAGCTGGCGAAGAGACGGGAGAGCGCTGTGTCGAACGATCTTGTTTTAATTAAAAGTACCTACTGCCCGTTGAGATAGCTACGTCATCTTCGTATAGTTGTTAAATTACGAAGAAAATATCAGTACTGCTATAGATATAACTACTACATTGAAAAACTGGTGTACGTATGCGTTCCGGTAGAGAAAAACTTCGTGAACAAAGCATTTATTATGGTGGTAAAGTCGTTTCTAGAATTCGGCTGGCTAGCTACCACCCCTCAAGTTGAAAATCTGCCACCAAGCACCTAACGGTGTGTTCTAGTAGCCACTTAAAATCTAGATCATTGCAGGCTAGGTATATTTATACCATCTTCGACTATATCACTTAACATCAAGTGAGCTGTGATCAAACACTTAGCCTGTCAACCATACAAAAAACGTGTTTATGATGTTGTAAATATACGGGACTCAATCAAATGAGCGGCCTAGCCCGAATGAAGATTCACTATCCACGTTCTGTCTCCAAAATAAGATCAGCGAAATGGCACCAAATATTATTGTTATCAAAATTACTTGCAAGCTTAAAATTGATAGCCCCAGATTTTAGAACAAATACTACGCGTAATAAAACAAGCGTGTTTAAAAAAATTATAGATTACATATCTTTGATACAGTTAGAAATTGAAAAATGGCAAGGTACACAAAAGCGGGTAATATACTGGCACGTGACGGTGTAAAGTGATTTTTACGACGAACGGACCGAGTGATTCCTGGAACTTATGGCATCCATAAACCCGCTCGCATCGAGGTGACGATTTGACAAAATTCTGTTCTACGACTCTGCCCGCGTACCGCATCAGCTATACCAACGAAATCTTTCAAATTGCGCAGATTCAAGACTGAATAGCAGCCGTAATCATGACAGAGGTAAACGTGCACAACGTTCCAAGATCATAACTAATATTAGAAATGCGTATGTGAGTTTGTTTGTTACGCTTTCACGCCTTAATTGAATTTTACAATTGGACTTTAATTTTACTTGGTGGTAGATAGATAGATAGATAACTTTTTATTATTCACGCCAAAATTACAGAACAGAAATAAAACAAACATTTATAAGTGCAACATTCGGTGGCCTTTTCGCTTCGAGCGATATTTTCCAGGCAACCTTTTTATGGATAGGACTCCTCGTAGAACTTAGCAGGAGGTCGTCTAGGTAGGTACCAGTATAAGGTATTCTACCGCAAAGCAGTAGTGTGTAAAACCGAAACACAGTAATATGTTTCTATTTGAAGGGTAGTGCAGTTAGTGAAATTACAGGGTTATTGAGACTAACCATCGAAAATCAAGTAATGAGCGCCAAACCAGCGACGTCCTGGATTTCGTTTTCTTACTATATCATAACTTTATGATTATAATTGCAATGGTCATGGACATACGTTATCTCTTATTATCAGGAGAGCGTCTCGTTCATCTCATTAACTTTACATAAAAAACACACCCCAGCGGTTGATAGTCCTGCGACAGACATTGCCACTTCAGCTTACTAGTACGCTGAACTATGTCGGTGACATTAATTCTCTGGCGAATTACTTCATTCCGGATCCGAATTCCTCTGAGGGATCATTTAGCGAGATGCCAAACCTCTTTCGTTTGCTCACTCAATAACTTTCAAACGATTAATTCAATTTATTATTATAATTTCTGGTTAATAAACAGAATCACTTGAGTATACTGAGAATGGACTAGACTACTATAATTCCAGGTAGACGTGAATATTGTTTAATTAAATCTAGTAGCAAATAACCGACAGTAATCCTCGGTAGAGAGTGCAGTCCTCATCACGAATTCCCAGAGGCACAACGTTAAATGTAGGCCAGCAAGTTCAAGCCTGGTGGAATATTGCTTTGTCACTTGCCAACGTCGCACAGTGTCCCTAAGCCCAAGTAATTGGAAATAGTTGAAATAGACGACTTAAAGCAACGTCGCTTCGCCCCGGTCCGTCGGCTACCCGCTCGGACGCCGCCCG
Source organism: Biston betularia (assembly GCA_905404145.2). Taxonomy (NCBI): domain Eukaryota; kingdom Metazoa; phylum Arthropoda; class Insecta; order Lepidoptera; family Geometridae; genus Biston; species Biston betularia. The sequence continues at coordinate 7,332,504 of FR989863.1, forward strand.
GCATCGCCATTGAACCTCTCGGGCGAACAATATTCAGGTCCCGACCGAACAGCTGTCAAATCTACAATTCACGTCGTAATCAATATCCAACACGAACACGGCGAACGTTTACGTAAATCGAGTCGCATTACTTATTGCTGAAAAGAAAATTAAAAAACAATACAGAGTACCCTCCGAATTAAAACAGAGGAATAAATAAACGATAACTGCCGTCTGGGGCCCTATAAGGGTCGAATGAAATTACCGCAAACACAAAGACGGAAAACGGTTGCTATAAAAACGTCAAGAATTTCTTAGAAACGCGTATAGGCGGGTACAGACTAAGCGAATGCGAACAAGCGAATTCTCCGATACATACGAGTATACATAACACGCTTTTGTGCCTACTTCTAATTCCCTACATAAAAAAGAGCATCGAATGCGAAAAGACAAATCGGGTTAGTTAAACTAAAAAAAGTTAACTTTTCTTTACAATAATTACTCCAAGAAGCACGCAGGCAGGTAATTATTAGTGATAGATAGTGATGGTTTTTTTTTATTTATGCTCTTTGTGCTCAGAGTCTCAATATCTCATAAATCTCACTAAACACCGCACAGATAAAGCATACAAACATTAAAAGTCATAACAATTAGTCTCCCGTGCTCTTTATCGTCATAATGTGCGTGGTCTCAACAATGAGCATTTTCAGATTTATTAATTTTTATAATTTACATAGTAGGTGTTTGACCACAGCTCACTTAGTTAAGTGATGACGGTGTTACCGATGCATACATGTTGTGTTCAGCAATCGATATCTTTTTACTAAGACAATTTTCACCATTCGTAAAGCACTATCAAACGCAAGCAAATGTTTTATTCACATGCATTCACTTTCATCACTACGGTGAGAGCATATCACCTATTTCACCTTTCCTCGATTTCGTATAACGTTCGCTCTCGTTCGTTCGCTAAGTCTGTACCAACCATTAAAGTTCTTGCACATTAAATTGATAAAAAGTACTCCTTTATAAATCTTTATCTTTATTACTTATATATTTGTTTTGGTGCGTTACATAGTTTCGTAGTAATTATCGAACCAATCGAAGACAAAGACAAAATGTAGACCTCGTAGCTGTTCTACGAACGGCGTAGAGTCTAACAAAATGGCTTCTTTATTAAACTCATTGATTTTCGAGTGATGCCATCTTCCTCGTTATAACATTTCTTGAATAATTCACCATCCATAATAAGGGAGGAAATTTAAAAAGTTTTAGGACATTTTTCATTGAGAATTCTCCGTTTTTGTTGAATCATTCTGTATTCTTCTTAGAAGGCTTCCAATATACCAGCCACTTACAGAGATAAATAGTGCAGACCGTTACAGCGGGATAAATATTAGGGGTCATGTCATAATCGTAACTTACAATTTACAATAGCGGATACAATGGACTGTATCAGATTTCCGTCGTGGTAATACGCCCGTGTGTCTGTAGGTGACAATAAAATCTCAAAATTATTTCCTTGATGTTTCTCAAACAGTGCTAATTAGCGTTAACAAGCAGAAAATTGCCTTAAATATTGTTCAGAGAGAAAACTTTGAAGCTATTTAAAAGTTATCCTTTTAATTAATACATTTAAGGGAGAACAGCTACGGTGACAAAATTGACGTAGACTGCGGGTAAGGTAGAAAAAGTTCATTAAATATTTTACCGAAAAAAATGTTCGCTGTAACCTTTGTTAGAATATTTGCGAGACAAGAGTGTTAGGTGTTGAATCTAATTTGCCATTACAATGCAAATGTGGTAGACAAAGGACGGCAAAATCCACGTTTAAACTCATTTCGGCAGGACTAAACATAATGAACAGGACTCAATCACGAGGCGTCGGGAATAGATTAGATTTTTTTTCGACGTATCTTTCATATTATTTTTCTTACTTTACAAAAAAAAATTGGCTGTAAAAATACCATTATATTCAATCTATTTGTTGGTTAACCACAGTGCAATTTTATATATAATAATATATAACATATACCATGTAACAACGTAATTTATAGATTGTAAGAAATCGATTTTTTTGTTTTAATATAGCAATATACTACACACGCACACACACACTCACACACACACACACGCACACAAACTTTACTTTTTCCAGACATTTTAATCCTCCTCGAACTATCTTGAGATCTTACAATTTACTCAGAAAAACGTAATATTAAACTTTACTTTATCTATAAAGGTGGGAATCGCTAAACCACACGACACGGGACTCCTTAGTGTGATATTCAGAGTCTACAGCGAGAAGAAGTTAGTTGGTTGGTACCTATAGTGTAAGATTTTTAATGCCTTGGCTATATACCTACATAAAACATATTGGTAATAGTTTAAGTGTCTAACTTCGCTGTAGTAATATTCTTTGTTAAAATAAATAAATTATTACTATCATTATTTATGACAAGTATAAAATGAAGCTTAAATAAACCGGCATTACTTACTTTACAACTTAAACAATGAGCAAAATGTGTCTAATATCATTAGACACAGAAACAGTAGTGATACTATTCAGATTTACATACAACTGACACGTTGCCTACAATGCTACGCTATAGCTATGTATACAGCAATCTCGTCAGGATATAGCAAACAGTCATCGCTAGTCCAAGCAGCTTTTTGTTTTCCGAGCTGTGTTCTAGTTTGTCTATTTAGGGCGCTGAAAAACATTTATGTGGATAAAACGGCCCTGGCTTGGAATTCAAACATGATACTAGCAGTATCTCGTGGTTTCACCCGCTATGGGAACCAAGTTTTTTCTTCTGAATAATATTTACAATCTGAATAAGTGAATGCCTTCAAATCGCGAGTGAATCGGTTTCTTCTAAGCGTGCTACGTCGTAAATCAAATCGTCACTTAACTTTTTTTAATGTAAAAGTAATGGGATGAACGATACGCTTTCCTGACGGTAAGACATAACGCATGACTATTGCAGCAATATAACGAACTTTAAGTAGCAGAACAAAGTCCGGAGTATTGCTGCTTTAGCGCTCATCACTTTGAGACTTTCGATGGTTAGTCGCTAGCTGCAGTACCTACTCTTTAAACCGAAACACAGTAATGTTTACAAACTACTGCTTGGCGGTAGAATATCTGGTACTGCGGTGGTACCTACCTAGACGACTTCCTGCTAAGGAAATCTACCACCAAGTAAAAACTACAGGCGAGATGGCGGTCAAACGTACGCCTTTTTGATAATGTTCAAAACCCCTGTAACGTATAATATGTTCATTTAGGGTATAAGCAATCCCTATTTCGAATGTCACTCAAATCCGTTGAACGATTACAGTGTAAAGAAGTGACAAATATAACACAAACTCGTTTGCTCACACACTTTCCAAGCATATTAGCGTAATGTGATTATTTATTAAACAAGAAAATAAAACTATTTACTAATTATATATAATATACGAACTATAAACAAAAAGGCTATCAATAGGAATAGTTCTCAAAACTCTGACCCTATTGCCACTTTGTATGGCCATATTCAAACGTTAAAGCAAACACCTCAAATACCTACTTGTTTACTAACTAATGAACGAAATATATCTTAATCTCACAAATAGATTAAAACATACTAAGGAATTCAGACCGCAGATTAAATAAAAATAACATAAATATAATAGTATTTCAAATTGCTTAGTTTGTAGGCTTTTATCTGTAAAGGCTCATCTAACACCAAAATAAGGCTCTATAGGGAGTTGAACGTCCTAGGTTTAATTTTGCTGTTCATTTTAGACTAGACACTTAAAACCTTTGACCTACCACCTACTTATTAAGATTTTGTCTGAGGTGGAAAGACTGAAACTCAGATTACCTCAAAACAAGAAGACTTTGTACAACAGTAATTTTAGGCTTATTTTAGTTTTAAATGTTAATGGAAAATTATTTAGATTTCTCACTAAATAATCCAAGATACTCAAATGAGATGGAGACCCTAAACATGGAAAACATTACGTACACAGCATGGTACGCATTCCTCTCACGTCCGATTACTTAATTACGTAACACAACACGAAATTTACATCACAAGTTATATTTCAAAAACCTAACTAAATTACTGCTGGAGTCGATAAAATCCAATCACATCAAATCTGGCATTTCGCACGGGAATTGAGTATTGAGATAATTCGCGAACGGAAATTTCGGCTTGATTTTTTTTAGTTATTTTTTAGCTTTCTGTAAAAAAAGGTGAAGCCGTTAAAGCTATGATAGGCGTACGTGAAGGTTCATTCATTTTAGTTGGTCGTCCGCTAGTATTTTATGCACGGGTCTGAGCCGATCGGCTTTCATCCCATACGTGCTATGTGGATTTTCACTATTTGTGCACCAGTTCTAGTAATTTAGATTCTGAAATTCAGTCGCAATAGAATAGAGAAATCACTGCGTTTATTACATTTTTTGGAGAATTCAATTCTCATACGGAATAAAATTTCCATAGTTATAAATAAATAAATATTGTAGGATATTTCACACAGCGCCATCTAGCCCCAAACTAAGAAAAACTAGTAGGTACTATGGAAGTCGGATTACTGATAGATTCCTCAAATACTTTTTTTAATGTAAATACATACTTGTGATACATACAGAACACCCAGGCACAGAACAAACATCTACATATTATTTTAGTCACACAAATGTTAGTCCTGAGTGGGAATCGAACCCACCCTTCAGCTCTCGAAACAGAACTTTACCAAATGACCTAGCAGAGCAGACAGTTGTACTAACATGGGTTTTTGTTGTTGTAAACAAGTGGCTAATGTTTCATTTCAGTAAATAAAATTTGTCTTCGAATTAGTTCCAACTAAAATTTCCATATTTGTACTATCATAGATTTTGATCCAAAAAACAAATGCCTAGTTTGTCATTTCACGTATAAAATATATTATCCCGACGTAAACGATTCCCTAGTAAAATTCAATTTTGTTTTTTTTTTCTTTTTAATTATGTTTAGTCTATCATCGGAAATCGGAGGAAACCATAGTATATTGGTAGTGTAATTTATAGTATTCGGTTGGTTAACTACCACCCTCAAGTTGAAAATCTGCCGCCAAGCATCCAACAGTGGTGTTCCGGCAGCCTTACTTGAGAACTAGTTTCATTCCAGGCTAAGTGTGTTAACCATCTTCGAGCACATCGTCACCTAACATCAGGTGAGCTGTGGTTAACTAGCCTTTCAACAACAGAAAAATCTAAATATATAAATAGTAATGAGTTTTGTTATTGTATTTGCTTTCACGTGTCAGTACGTAAGCAAATACATATCGGTAAAATGTATCAGTGAAGTAAGCGTTTATTAAAAAGTCGTAGGTAACGAGCAAAAACACGTATGTGTAATCAAGTAATTAATTGTCGGCAATCTTGCGAGGAATCGAAAACCGCTGGGTGTGTGGACTGCGGACGTGACCGCGTGACGCGGTGATCAGTATGCGAGGCGCGACTAACACCACACAGCGAGCTCGCCGCGCCCGTGCCGCCTGCAATATGCTGAAATTGGTACGTGGCCAGGAGACACAATATTCACATTGAATACACCATTTACTCCACAGTAATGTCTACATAGGTATATATTTAACGCAGCCTCCTACCGTTGAAAAAACTCGCGACGACCACTCCTCATTCGAGTCACGAACGATGTAAGTATTTCTCGACAATTCTGACAAAACAGCAAAGTTACAATCCACGGGGTTAGAGGAAAACGCGAGAAATACTAAAGCAATTCCGATCGAACGTTCCGACGCCAGATCTACAAGTTATATTCAAATTACATTAAGGAAATTCAGCAACGTAGCGCTAAGATCTAAAGCTGTGCATTGTATACGTGAGGCAGATGTAGGGATGAGTGGTTTAACCGGATTAGGGCCCCGGGCGGTGGCTGATTATACGCCGGTTGATTTACGATGACGCGATACCGCCGACCTACTTACCTAGTAGAGAACTACATGAAAGTGGACAATTTATAGTGTCGCGCATGCCGATAGGATCATTTACCGCAGCGAGAAAACAGTGTGAAATATGAGAGCCCTTGTCGGCACACGGTCGCGAGACGAGGGTGCTCCTTGGAATGGAGGTCAACAAAGTTTCGACGTTATGTGTATTTACAAGAGAAAAAGACATTTAAATGCGGGCCGTGGCAGTGATTAGCCAAAGGACCAGCCGCCTTTCCCCCGACCCTACCTACATTCGTGCACGTGAACTGAAACGATACCTAGCAAAGACATTATCTGGAATACCTTTTTTTCGGGACCGTTTAGAAGAATAAGCTGCTTAATTCAGCGCGAGTAATTTTTCATATAATTAGCGAGGTGGGTGATCTTGGCCCTTTGAGATACATACTAATGTCAGCCTTAGCTCGGAAAGCTTTTTTACATAAAGTTGCGTGATTTTTTTTTCAGTGTTTGTAAATAGATAATTATCTTTCCTTCGTTCGTTAACAGTAGTGCAACAACCGGTGGCCTTATCGTTTAGTGCGATTTCTTTCAGACAATCTTAGTATTGAACGAACTCAGTAAGTAGGTTAAAGGACTGAATGTACCATCAAAAGGAAACGCCTACAATAAAACAATAAATATACCTAGAATAAAACAATACACACTAACACAAATAAAATAGATAAATCATCTAAAAAAAAAATAATTTAATCATGTTCGCGCTGAATATTAAATAATGTTCACGCATAACATGAGAACTAAACCGATTTAACTGATTCTTTTTTTATGTGTTTAAATGATCTTTGTGTAGACACGAGGCCGAAGGCCACTACCGCACCTGTTAAGAAAGAGTGAGGCCAAAGGCCAAACTCTACCGCGCCGGGTAACAAGTACTAAGCGTTCAGCTAGTACACGAAAATATTCTATTTGTAACTAGCGACCCGCCCCGATTTCGCACGGATGTATGAAAAAAGATAAGAAAACATTTATCTTCAATTGTAACTGCTTTCTATTAATAACTGACGATATCCAAGAACGATACGATTATCTGCCTAAATCCCTTTATCAGGTAAAATTTATTATTTATTTAGGACGAGACAAGCAGTTAAGTTACTAAAGCTGAAATAAGGCTCGACCTTTGAGTTACAGATACCTTAATGTATTTTCTAGCACGTACCTGAGTTGGGCTGGTTATCGGAGTTAGGACGCGCGGAGGGGGCCCCGTCTCTTGCTTCCACCTCGAGCGCGTAGGCGCCCTGCTTCTCCCTATCGAACACCACCTTCGTGAAGATCTCCCCAGTCTGCATGCTGATCTCGAAGAAGTCCTTCCCCTCGTTCCTCGGCGAGTCCACGATGTAGTAGTACACCTACAAACAAAACAAATGTCTGATTTATTCATAAGGGACCTACAAAATACGATCAGCGCCTTGGGAATTCCGGTCCCTTCTGTTTGCTTTATTATAGGTACAATTGTTACGATATGTTTCGTATTTCCTACATAGACAATTTGTTGTGAAAAATAGGTTAACACTGGTATAACGGTAAAGCCCGGTTTATACTGTTCGAGTTATCTAAATCCAACTGGATATTAGATGATATGTGTGAAAGCAATCGGAAGCTTTCCGTTCGATAAACATTGTTGACAGTAGAGTAGCAAGGTGTATGCTTTGTAGTGACATTCTTTTGCAGTTTTATGTAAATAAATAAATATCGCAGGACATAAATAATTGAATTGAATTAAAAATTGTTGTATGTCAAAAATAAAGTGCTGTCGTTTAACTAAATCGAAACCGCTCGTTGCATGTAGCTTTCGTATGTCATCTAAGAACATTTGGGCCATGACTTTTTGCAATTTACGTCAAAACTTTCGTCAAGTAAGTAGGATGTATAAAAAAAACATATTTTGTACGTGTAAGACTCAATCTCCACGTGTTATATCGTTTTTCTAGTTCTCGTTCTCGAGTACGCAAATTGATTGTCAATTAAACCCATACTTTGATTATTTTTACTTTTTTTTATTCATTTCTAGCCTCTACAATCAAACGGCGTCATGCATCACGGAAGTGGTATAAATGCTAGCGTAACGTGACACTCGTCAGAATATTACATACAGCGGATTCGGGGTGCGCGCCTGACGTTGTCATATCTGACACACGTCCAATTAGATTCGTATCTTACTGCACGGAAAATTGAGATGAAAACGATGTCAAACGGTAAAAAATTGCGGTAATTTGTGAGAGAACGAAGGTGACAATTTGTGATTTTAGGAAAAAGCTTTTATACGGCTGTTTTACGAGGAATCGTAAACCACGGGCGATGTGACATAACAAACCGTAGACGTACAAGTTCCGAAATATTCGCTGGAACTATACAATGTGTTGGGTAGGGCGGAAGTCAAACAGTAACAGGATGCGTAGGAAATACGAATACCTCCGCAATTCCGAGTATTACTCTATATTCAGAATTTCAGACACATGACAGGAAGGCAGATAAGTCCAGAGCAATTCATCTTGCAAGTAACTAGGGATTCACGTGAATTCGGATAGTACTAATATTTCAATTTCCGATTATAAAAGCTTTGTCTTGAAAAAAAAAGTGCAAAAAGTCAAGTGCGAGTCCGACTAAAAAAAAGACGAATCTATAAAAACGGCAAAAAAATCACGTTTGTTGTATGGGAGCAAACATTATTTTTAATCTGTTTTTTAGTATTTGTTATAGCGGCCACAGAAATACATCACCTGTGAAAATTTCAACTATCTAGCTATCACAGTTCATGAGATACAGCCTGGTGACGGACGGACAGCGGAATCTTAGTAATAGGGTCCCGTTTTATCTTTTGGGTACGGAACCCTCAAATTTGACGCTCTTGCTCGTTATAAATAAATACAGGGTTATTAGCTTCGAATGTCTAAGACGAAACAATCAGCTGCTAAGAACCTGCTGGTGTGTTCGAGCAGCCTTACTTAAGAGCCATCCTATTCTAGGCTAGATGTGCATTACCATCTTCGACCACACCGTCACTTAACATCTGGTGAGCTGTGGTCAACCTAACTTGTAAAAAAAACAGATTGTATTCGTCAACATAAATAACTTACACTATGACAAATGATAAATTAAAAAAAAAAGGTAATCGCATAGGAGATATCGCTTTTTCGAATGAAACCGCAAGTTGTAGCTATATTGGATTGGATTACATGGACTACACTTGACCGTGATTTACATTATGTGACTAATTGCAGCTAAGACTCATGTTACTTGATTCTATCTTAAGGCATTTGAAAATATAAACCACTTGCTATTGAACCAATGCAAAAAGTACGAAGCCTAGAATTAAAAAAAGCAAAAAGTAACAAGCCTAGAATTTAAAAAAGATGAAACCCTGAACTTCCAGTAAAAAAAACTCAATTTCAATATCAGAAGTAAAACAATCAATGAAATCTAGTTAGTTGAATTCGGCGGTGCGTATCAACAATCCAGTTTATTAGTTTGATACTCAAACAGTTTAATTGGATACACAATACTCGAGTTTTGCGACTGTTCCATTGGATCTTATAGTTTAACGACGGTCGTGTACGTTGCCGACTGGGCTTAAACAGACATTATGAGGTCGGGCATGGCACTGACATGAAACTGTAAAGTAAAATCTAGTTTATTTTCGGGCGATTAGTGATAATAAGTAATATTGTAATGTCATTTTAAACGTTACCTCTACATGGTATAAACCAAAGTCGCTTACGCTTCTTCGATCAATAACAACCCAAAAGAGTTTTGGCGGGAACGCGGGAAGAGTCGTGTCGCTCCGTTGTATTTTTTTCCAAAACTAGTGTTTTGTCGAGTGTTTATGCATAAAAATGGTGGTGTTTTATTCATAAAGTGCCAAATTACAAGCGCGAGTGTGGGAAAATGATATAATGTGGTGAAACATGAGTTTTCGTGTTGCTTCCAAAACTCCATCGAAGCTTTGTAGTAAAGTTGCCACTACTTTACTAAAGCATGACTGGAATTAACTGACACGAACTGGACTTGACAAAGACGACTTTGACTAAAACTAGCTACGATGGCACTTATTTAACTTTTGAAACTTGAAAATATATAATTACTTGACACTGGCAAATGCTAAAACGCGACGCCAAAACCAAAGAAAAAAAAAAAAAAAACAACCCAAAAGCCGTTGTGGTCTTATTTCAAATTAGTATGGTCCAACCATAGTCAATGTTAAAACGGAGTTTTGGCGGGAACGCGGGAAGAGTCGTGTCGCTCCGTTGTATTTTTTTCCAAAACTAGTGTTTTGTCGAGTGTTTATGCATAAAAATGGTGGTGTTTTATTCATAAAGTGCCGAATTACAAGCGCGAGTGTGGGAAAATGATATAATGTGGTGAAACATGAGTTTTCGTGTTGCTTCCAAAACTCCATCGAAGCTTTGTAGTAAAGTTGCCACTACTTTACTAAAGCATGACTGGAATTAACTGACACGAACTGGACTTGACAAAGACGACTTTGACTAAAAGTAGCTACGATGGCACTTATTTAACTTGAAAATATATAATTACTTGACACTGGCAAATGCTAAAACGCGACGCCAAAACCAAAGAAAAAAAAAAAATGTTAAAACGTCAAAATGTAATACCAAGAACTACGTCTAGTTCCAAATTAGAGTTAGCACGAAATTGTCACCAAAATGTTTTAACCTTATTGCTTAGACTTTAAGTTTCATCTTAGAATAAATATTTTTATACCTATTGACTTTTTGTTTTCAAGCGACATTTACTTTTTTTGTTTTTCGCCGATGCCAGAAGGACTTAAAAATATATATTTCGTAATCGTAATTGAACTTTATGTTTGAGTTTTAAGGTTTATAATAAAGTGAAGTTTTTAAAATATTATTAAACTTTTTTTTCTATATTTCGTAGCAAAAAGTATAAATCTTTGATTATATATATATATACCTGTCTAGACAGCAAATTGGACGAACGAAAACGGCCAAAATATCTATTATACTGATGATACGCTTGTCCACTACATCAAGCAGTAACTCTGCTTCATGAGCTGAGACGTGGGTTTAATTAAGACAAACATTTATGTGAGTAGTATATGTATTTACAAAATAGTAAAATAAGTATTATATCAGCTATCTCGTTCCCAATAATAATACAAGCTTTGTACTGCGGCTAGATGGCGCTGTATAAAAATAAGGCTAATGATGAATGCAATTAAGACTGCAGCTTTAGGTGTTCTGTATGTATTATAAGTAGGTATGTATTTACAAAAAAAAAAGTATTTATGTATTCTATCAGTTATCTGACTTCCATCACACAAGCTCTGCTTAGTTTGGGGCCAGATGGCGCTGTGTGTATAGTCCTACGATATTTATTTATTTATTCATATTATACACAAAGAAACATATTTTTAATATGGTTGTTATGAGATAGCAATGTTTTCAGATATTTCAGTAATAACAAACGGTTCGAAAGTTAAAGGAAAACACAATTGTTAAAAGTTATTAATTTGGGAGTTCATTAGCATAGTTACGTATGCCAACCTAATTTGGTCGAGAAACCGTGGTTACCACGTACTAAGTCTGAAAAACTAGCAACAGAGCCGACTGTGTACCCAAATTAGCAGTGAAAAACTTTTCACCGTTATGTACTTGCTGGGACGGCATACATAAACTATTTAGAAAGAGCGCGCGCAGCTGCGTAGTTATCGTCGGAACGCCAGCGCCCTCGGTCGGCGCTCGACGGAGTCAATGATTGATCGGCTGAGCGGCGATCGTAGAAATGGAAGAGTCCTTGGTCCTTCAATTTCGCTTTGCATACGAAAACCATGCATGTTTTTCTGTGACGTCTCGAATTAATTTTCTCTCTAGTAAATAAATAAACAGTTCAATTCTCTATATATATATATGTCGCAATCGAGTTATCGTCGGAACGCCAGCGTCCTCGGTCGGCACTCGACGGAGTCAATGATTGATCGGCTGAGCGGCGCGGGTGTGCTCGTCACTTCTCGAGCAGCAGCCGGCCAGTGCGGGCGAATATTGAAACCGACGCGCGTTCCTAGCTATAACTGTGAAGATCTGTACCTACCTACTGAATAAGTGATTGAACATTATAAACGAATTGATTTAACACTGAGGTTCCTCCTCCGTCATATATATATATATATATATATATAACATATATTTATGTATAAATGAATCCCTGTTTCCCTTGGTCACGCCATAACTTAAGAACGATTTTACCGATTTCATACATTTTTTTATATACTTTGTACAAGGTTCTTACGGAATTAAAAACTAAGAAAATTGAGCAATTTTTTTTTTTTTTTTTCATTTCATAAATTCCACGCGGGCAAAGTCGCGGGTAACAGCAAGTTATTTATAAATATTAGAAAGCAAATACAATAAAATTCTATTATTCCACTTAGTAAACATAACCCTCGATTTTGCTTCGCCGTAGTCGGGTAAACATAGACAAACCCACATTTTCTTCAAATTAAATTTGAAGACTTTGTCAGAACATAGATGTTATAATGCGGTATCTAGAGGACATATTTGTTATTACATAAAAATATGAATAGACAGTAGACACGCATGTTAACGAAGGCAATATAATTTAATTATTCACAAATTGCGCGCAATTCCAAAGCGCAATCACTGTAGCGGAAATTGCATTTTTATTTTTCAACGCTTGCCGAAATTATAGGCACGGTATATTCTGAACTGTCCATATTTGCACAAAAATATGAATTCTGCAGGTAGCATAAATATTTATCAACGTTACATTGCTAAGTGTAAATCACACTTTACACTATAACTAGTTCTTCACCTCGAACAGTTACCACGCGACATCTATGACTTTACTTCTTTAAATTTGTAAACGACGCTTAAAGAAATAATGCCGATAAATCGAAATATCCCACTTAATATTATAAATGTGAAAGTCTGGATGGATGGATATTTGTTACTCTTTCACGCAAAAACGGATTTAGCTAAACTTTAGTATGGAGGTAGCTGAGACCCTGGATTAACACATAGGCTACTTTTTATCCCGAAAACCAATAGCGGGTAACACCGCGGGGCGCAGCTATTAAATAAGAAATAACGTAAGGCATTTCATACTTTACCATATAGCACCAATCCAAGTAAAGCTTGTATGGAAACCTGTTAACAACCTTTTTTTTAAGACACAGAACAAACATTAGGCACATATGTTCTTGACATAAATATCTGTCTTCGGAATTGAACGCGCGCCCTTTAGCTTATGAAGTAGAACTAGTGCCGAATCATCTAATGGGGCAGTTGAATATTAATTTAGTTATTACTTATTTGTTTTAAATATTGACTGTCAGTCGGTCGACAGTTCGATTTCGGGATAACGAACATACTTTGTACTAACATTCAAACAAAAAAATATACTATTTAATAGAAACCAATAATAAACCACCACATTAACATGATGTCATCGTATTATGATTTAAATTTTGATCGACTCATGTTATTTTCTCGGTAAAATTGACCGTGCATCCATCCTTCCGAAAACAACCAGATAAGAAGTGCAGACTTGTACATTCTCTTTTTTTAGTACTAATAGAACATTTGGAAAGATTCTGTTTGATGTTAACATAAGCACCTGCTTGGCATAAGCAACGAAGAACCATGCAGGATTACCTAAAAGAAACCTGTTTATTCTGGATTTGAAGGTGTTGTAGCGATGATAGCTCAGTGGTTAGCGCGGTAGGTTCGCATGCCGAAGGGCGTGGGTTCAAACCCCAACAATGAGCTTGAGCTGCCGGTGAAGGAAAACATCGTGAGGAAACCATAGCATGGTGGGTAGGGTACTTTCTAGTACTCGGCTGGCTAGCAACCACCCTCAAGTTGAAAATCTGCCGCCAAGCATGTAACGGTGTGTTCCGGCAGCCTCACTTGAGAGCCAGTTCCATTCCAGGCTAGGTGTGCTTTACCGTCTTCGACCACACCTTCACTTAACATCAGGTGAGCTGTGGTCAAACAATAGCCTGTCAACCATTAAAAAAAAAAAAAAAAAAAAAAGTTATCCAAATAGTACTTTTCGGGGAACAAATTCGGGCAAAGAGCTTCATTCTTGCGAATCAAAAATGTGTAGTTAAGGAGGCACGCACATGGGGAATGTTCATCATGTAAGCACGGGTGGTACTTTGGTCGCGTTTGTCTGGCCGTTCAGTAATAAAGGGCAAGGCACATGTATTAAGGGACGAGGTCCCAGATATAGCACTAGAATGTTATAACATAATCTCAATCTTACGTATCCTCTAATATTTATGTCATTTTTTATTACCTTACAGGTAAACAAATGATACACGGTTTTGTTATTTCCGCAGCTAAATATTATTCGAAATTGTATCAACTTCGCTAATTTATCTTATTTATCCTTGTACGTACCGTAGACCTCGCATCCGACCGTCTAATTATATTAGTTTTACCAAACTATCCTCTCATGGTAAGTGATTTTCGTTAAGACATTATTTAAGCTAAGGATTTGGCGAGCAAATAAGTAGAACAACATATATTATGGTGTCATTTATTTTTATTGTTTTGATATCGGAAGTTATTTGATACAGCGCCTGCTAGCCCCAAACTAAGGTAAGTGTCTACGATGGGAACCAGAGGACTGATACAATACCTATACACTTTTTGAAACACACTTATAACACAAATACATTAAGACAACTGCTCTATTAGCGCATTCAGTATTAGCTCTATTTCTAAAGCTGTAGAGCGTTGATTCTATTTTCACACAGAAAAAAGATTTACGTAACGAACATATACTCGTATGTTTGTTCTGTATTTGGGTGTTCTAAATGTATGTCAGTATTATAAGTTTAACTTGAAAAATAAAGTTATCACTAACAAATCACCCATCGGATTCGCATAGTTTAGTGCTACCTTAACGGGCAAGTCTTGTGAAATAAGGCAATCGATGTGTTTTTGTCAACATTTTTGTGCCGTTATACATCATGTGGAAGTTTGAAATTAATGAATACTATAGTACATATCCTGAATTATTATGCTTGGAGAAAAAATAGTTTCAAACGCTTTTCGTTTCTTGAAATTATGAAATAGAATATGGCCAAATTATTTTTAATCCGTAATCTTGACATCAAAATAATTATAGGAAAGGCGCAATTTTATAGATGCTAACTTTGATGCAGATACATTTAAGGCTTAGACCTTTTATTGTACGTTTTGTTTATTCTATTAGCAGATAAGTACGGATAGTTTGATGAAAATTTCTGATAGTGCCTGCTGAAAATCTCTTTTCTGCGTTACGTCTGTTGCTGTTTTATTTTGGTAGGCGCTACAAACCATCGAGAATCTCTGAATCTGACAATCTAACGTCACGAGTCTCGTGGTCGTGTATAGCACGTCACGAGAGGGCGCGCGGTGGCGGCGGTACCGAGCACCGCGCGCATGCTTCCCGCCCGTTTTGTATTTGACACTTGACACTGGCAAATATTCAAAACGCGATGCCAAAACAAAAAAAAAAACTTCTGTCATAATGTAACAGATAATCAATGTAAAATCCGCTTCCGGCAATAGGAATAAACATTCTGTCTCCTTCTTGCTCGTGGCTATAGTAATTTAACTCTCCTTATCTATTTTAGCGTGACGTCAATGTATTCAAATCTAACGTCAGACGTATATACGTCTGTGTGAGTGGAAAATATCAATGTAGGTGTTCAAGCAGAAGTTCCCACGGTCGAGGACTTGGCCCTTATTGTCCTTCATTTGTACGTAGTACTTTTTAGCTAAATTTGCAGTTTTGCCTACCAACGAGAGTGCACTTTGATTCGATTGCGATAATACACAAATGCGTGGTAATCAGATAAACTTATTACTATCGTGAATCGCCAATAAACCTCTCGTGAACTTTTACTACTACTTCTTAAACTACTACTATTACCGTAATGGCTTAACTAATAATGACTAAATTTTTGGTCCTTTGAGCTGAATTTATTTGTCTATTTAGAACACCCAGGCACAGAAAAAACATTTCTGGTATATATTTTGACTGCCCTGTGAGCTACAGATACAGAAGCTAAAAGGGTAGTCAAAACAAGTAAGTTTTTTTTTTTTTTAATGGTTGACAGGCCAGGTGTTTGACCACAGCTCACCTGATGTTAAGTGAAGGTGTGGTCGAAGATGGTAAAGCACACCTAGCCTGGAATGGAACTGGCTCTCAAGTGAGGCTGCCGGAACACACCGTTAGATGCTTGGCGGCAGATTTTCAACTTGAGGGTGGTAGCTAGCCAGCCGAGTACTAGAAAGTACCCTACCACCATGCTATGGTTTCCTCACGATGTTTTCCTTCACCGGCAGCTCAAGCTCATTGTTGGGGTTTGAACCCACGCCATTCAGCATGCGAACCTACCGCGCTAACCACTGAGCTATCATTGCTACAAAAAAGTTACTTTTTTATTCTAAATAGGTTCGTGTTTGACCATGCTTTGGCTGTTTAGGGACGGAGCACACTTATTAATGTTGGACGTATTAACATAACTAATGTATTCAAAGCCTAACACTAGAGGTGTTGATTAGATGTAGGTTTAATTATCTTCAATTTGTAGTATGTATAATGATAATTAGGAATGTAAGTGAAAACCTCATGAATAATCATTTATATTTATACTACATGTGTATGTAATAAGTAATTCTAGACTCCTATTAAGTATACCATACATGTCTTTATCGACACTATTCTTACCCTACTACACAGAAAAAGGAGGACCATTATTTAACAGTCTATTTATACATGTATATATTTTTTTGCGTGTCCTCGCTATAATCAAAGTACAGTGCTTCAGAAGCAAACTAAGATCTTGGCTTCAAGAGACCTTGTTCTATGACTTTGACGATTATTTAAAACTAAGAGATTATTGAATTACTAGTAAGTAATTATAATATTTTTGTTTTTTATGGACATTTAATTATATTGACATAATTATTTTATATGTGACATATTACTTTATTGCCATGTTCATTGTTTTGACATATGTAATGATTTTGATAATAGTTTTTAAATATGAATGGAAAAATGACCTGTAACTTTGGTGTTATTAATAAATGATTTGTATTTGTATTTTTGTATTTGTACATATTTTGAGTGACTAAGGTATCTATCGACACAAACTAAACTGTAAGTAACATAACCAAAGACCAGAGCATCACCGCTTTGGTGCTCATTATTTTGAGACATTCGATAGTTTCATTAGTCCTGTAATTTCACTAGATGCAGTAACCTTCAAACCGGAACACTGTTATGTTTCCATACACTGTAATATTTCCATACGCAGTAAAATAAATGTTGTGTTCTGGTCATTTAAATATAGTAAAAGAGTAGAGTTACCTTACGTTGAACGAACGTTAGGAACTTACACAAAATACTCGTAACCCAATATAGTAGGGTCACTAGCTTGCCAGAGAAATTGAATGAAGGAAACTGGGTCGAGGTATCGAAACTAGTCGATGATGTGCTATTGATGGCAATAAGGGTTCATCAACTCAGTCAGAAGCTTGTAACGACTATTGGGAATACAATCAAACATATATCTTATCGCCAAAGTAATACGTCTCAACTTTCCATATTTACGACGTCGACGTCAAAAAACTTATTTATCTAAACCTGTAACTGCGTAAAATTCTACCTAAAACATAAACAACATTATTCATCGAAAATTATCAATATTTTTTTACTGTTTGTGAATATTTATGGGAATATCGACGAAGAGGATGAAAATTGAAGGAAAACTCGACAAAGGAACATAATCTCTTGGAAAAACGTGCCAAGATTTTTTAAGTATCTACGTCAGCCCGTGTCTATAACGTGGTTAGAAGCTTCTTTTTTTTTCAAATAATTGACACTACATAATTGGGCACGTCTATTCAAAAATTTTATTTATGGATTTTTTTATTTTTTTGATTAATTAAACTTATGAATAAGCTATTTTTATTTCTAAGAAATAAGATCTCGTTTAACAACCACTTCCAGCTCATGTCATATCAAGACGTTCAATTGCTTTTGTTCTTTTTTAAAATAAAGCCTAAAAGCCTTTTCAATACCCGTGAGTAAAATAGTCGAAAAATTATGCCGATGTATTGTCTTCCAAAACATGTGTTTTTTTTTTAATATTAATGTTTAAAAATAGTCATAAAGTGCTGAATTATACGTATAAGTGTGAGCAATATAATGTTGTGAAACATGTAATTTCGTTTCCAAAACGCTGCAAAAGCTTCTAGTAATTACCGTTACTTCACTAGAGTATGGAATGGACTTGACCGTGAGTTACTTTATGTGACATTGACTGTGATTACACTTTACATCACATGATTTTTAAAAAATCGTGAAAGAGGAGTAGGAGTTTTGGTGGGAACGCGGAAAATCATGTCGCCGTATTGTATTATTTTCCAAAAGTTTTGGCGGGAGCACGGAAACGTCGTGTCACCGTACATTATTTTCCAAAAGCTGTGTTTTTTTCTAGTATTTATGAATAAAATAGCAGAATTAAGCGCATGTATGGGAAAGTGATACAATGTAGTAGAACACAACACTCTTTCGAAACTCCATTGAAGCTTGTAGTAGTCACCACTACTTACTAGTGCATGACCGGACTTGATCATGGCTTACTTTATAACTTTGGTTGTGACTTAACAAATAAGTGTGACGTCAAAAATAAAGAAAAAAAACATTCTTACCTGATTGTTCGGGAACGTTCCATCCTTATCTATCGCGTTGACCTGCGTCACCTTGGTCCCGATGGGCTCTCCCTCCAGCACCGTCTCCTGCTCTCGCTCCGTGAAAAGCGGGATCTCGTCGTTGACGTCCTCCAGCATAATGTATACTGTCGCTTCCGAGGCCAGTTGTTGAGCGCCGTTGTTCTGAGTTAGTACAAAATAACATTTTTAAGGTACACTTAGCTAGCCGTGGCGACGGTAAATATAACAAAATCTTAATATAATAGTTACATAGCGGAAAATTTTTACAAAACAATCGGCTCGATAATCGAGCCGTGTCTTTTCAAAGCCAGTTCCATTCCAAGCTAGGTGCGTTTACCATTTTTGACTACACTGTCACTCAACATCAGATGAACTGTGATCAAACGATTATCATTAAAAAATAGTCAGACCCCCATCACGCATCAAAAGTAGCGTGATTAGTCTTGAGACATTACAAAGGGCTAAGAGAGCCGTGATGAGTTTTCTGCCCACGAAAGCGAGACAGACTTATACTAGCTTTGTCACGTTTCCTCGTACGAGAAATACTTTTATCAAGGCTCGCGTGCTAGCGGGCAGTTGTGGCTATCCAGTACAGGCTGATTATTTCTGATTTACGACAGACTTCGTGACTCCATAATATTTTTTACAATGTGATTACAATTCTTTTACTGATTATGATTTAATATTGTACAACCAACTAGTTTCACTTTTAATTTATAGTCGCGATAATCATTTTTAACATATTCGTTTACTTTGTATTAAGTTTTAGATAACAACAGATTTTTTTAATTTTAAACAAAAACATTTTACTATAGAAGCTGCGTGGTTTTCACACATCAGTAACGTAACGTAACGTTAACGTGAGTAATCCCGCTCAATTAAAACAAAATTTAATGCAATTCCAAAACTTCTGTCAATTATGATACACAGGTTAGTGTGGGCCACATCTTGCAATTGGCGCAAATCTGTTTCATATCGATAATTTTCAAATGTCTGTTCAAAGGTCATCTCTAGCGATTATCAAGGGAATTAAACGACCTGTATCAAAACCTGGTACGCATATATTGAATTCAGGTGAAGAATCAACATCAATTTCACACACAATTTTTTATCTGGGTAATATTTATACAACTCGATATAAAATTAATCAAACAACAGAGTTCAGGTGTATATTCGATTTCATGTTATCCGAAATTGGTTTACATGAATAATGCCTATGAAGGACAATTAACAAGTTGTATTGATCGAGACGAATCCGATTTTTTATTCGATTTGAATTTTTAAAGCTGGATTCGTCAAGTATATCATCATGTTTCTTTTGTCGACTTTAACAAGCGACTTATTTTGTTTTGACTTGGTTTTTATAGCAAAATATTAGCATTTAAAGACATAATTCGCGACTAATTAGGTGCTCGTCCAAAGTCTAGACTGGACGATTAGCTAGTTAACACTTCGGAGCAAAATTAACGTGCGACTAAAGTTTTATGAATTTCATTGAATATCAATACAAACTCGTTAGAAAGTTCACAGTAGAATTTTCAAATTTGCATATTTTCCGTTGGCCTGTAAAATGTTCGGGGTATTTAAAATACCTTTGGATAAATATTTGGCGAGCCGGCGACTGCCATAGAAACCTTTTTATGTGTAGATGGAAATGAACTCTTTCAGAGGTAACAAACCTGGGGCATCTGCTCTTCCAATCAACAAAAATCATTTTTAATATAATCAAATACTACGGCGAATCTTTAATGTGGCCTGCCAATTTGGGTTGGTAGCTTTTCGCCTCCAACTATTGCTAGCAGATCTACGTATATCGTCACTCTAACGAGTCTCAGCGACGCTCTACACAAGGATTGCTGATTACTGGTATCGACTAACAAGTCTACACCATTGGTTATCGATTCTATGACAGTAATACCGACAGGTAATTTTTTTTTTAAATAAATTTAGGACAACATTTTCATACAGCGCCATCCAACCCCAAACTAAGCAAAGATTGTAATATGGGAAGTAGATAGCAGATATAATACTTATGTTCTTTTTGTTGTAAATACATACGGAACGCTCAGGCACAACAAACATCTATATTCGTCACACAAATGTTTGTCATGGGTGGGAAATAAACCTACGCCCTAGTAGAACTACTACCATATGATCTAACAGGGCAGTCTTTTCGTTTATAGTTCCTAAGTTTATACGTATTAATACTAAGCTCACTTTTTGCCTCAAACATAGCATGTAAACTACAATGTTCGCTAATAAATAAAATCGATGACATTGTCTGTGGAAGAACTTACCTCAACTCGAATTGTCAAGTTGTATTCCTTTATGCTTTCGTAGTCGAGAGGGTGATTAACCTTTATGTCCGCCCAAGTGAATCCATTATCGGCTCTTTGTTGTAAATAAAATGTATGGAATTTGTTCGTCTGAGCCGTCGAGCCGGGCATCAGTCGGTAAAACACGGTCGGATTGTTCTCAATGCCCGAGCTGAAAACACGAAAATATATTATAGAAAAACATCGACAATAGTCAAAATATTGTCAAAGCGTGTCGTGACACGCTCGCAGTAAGGGTTCCGTAGCCAACTCAAACTACTTTGACTGATACACTTTTTTTTAAATCCGAAACGGAAAATGTTTGTTTGATTGGATTGCTCTGGTCATGCCACTTAGTATGACCAACATTATGCAGAGGTGAGCCTTTATTTCTGTCTGTCTGTTTGTTTGGTTTTGTGTGACAAAATTAAACATAATTTCTTCTTCTTCTTCTTTCAATTACAAAGAGTAAAAGCTAATGCATAGATTCTTTACAAATCATTGTCTTTTTCTATGGTACAAATAGAGTAGCATTTGTTTTACTTGTTACAATTTTAGAGGAGTTTTAAAAATCTGTATAAAAAAACTACGTCAAGGGTACATCTCGCGCTCACATTTATTCGTTTCGGTAAAAAAAAATGGAGCAGTGGGCATTATTTGAGAGTCAGATAGATACACCGTAGGTACCATACAGGTTGATTCCAGGAAGTGTAGAAATACCAAAGGGTGCTAACATTGCGAAATACTTTTAATATGAGCCAATTTTAGAACTGCCAAAATACCAGCAAAAAGTTAAATTTTTCTATGGAACAGTTAAATTTTTTTACGATTACAGTGTCGATCCTATAGTAATCACATCATAATATATTCATATTGATGAATGTAGATAAAAGTATTACTATAATTAAGTAATACTACACTTCTCCGTAACACTCTGTGCAGTTTCTTAGTTTGCTACAGAACCCTAAAAAATAGGAACAAACATTAGCGGTACATGACAACATCAAAATGTAGCGAGCTTTGTTTGAAAGTAACCTGAAATAGGCACTTTATCTGGAGTCAACAAAGGCTTTGACCTACTTGTTGTTGACAATAAAAATGAGAAAATGAAATTATTTCAATAATAGGAGCGTCAGTCACAATTCGGCCGGTTCGGATTTTAATTCTTTTCGTACCTACTGTAGATAGCGTCGATAAAATTTAAATGTTTGGTTGGAATCTTTTGATGGAATTTAAATTAAAAATATGAAAATGTGCCTTTATATTTTAGGCAAGATTTTGAATAGCCCCGTATTTTTAAAATACATAATTTTTTGGCTCATCGAGGACCTATGAGCCAAAAAAAATTCATGTAAAATGTACGGTCAATTTCTTTTCCAGAGTTTATCTACAAAATGCAAAGGTGCATTGGAACATTTCAAAACTTTCAAAGACGGCATTGACCACTCACCATCCAGCGGCCCGCCTTCTTTTTTAACTGAATCAAAAAAGGAGGAGTACTCAATTCGACTGTATGTTTTCTTTTTTTTTGTATCTAAAGTATCCGAGCTAATCAAATAAGAAAATTCTCTTTTCTACACTAATTATAAAGAGGAAAGATTAGATTTATTGTTTGTTTGTTTGTATTGAATAAGCTCCTAAACTACTGGACCGATCTGAATAATTCTTTCATCATTAGAATGCTACATTATCACCGAGTAACATAGGCTATATTTATATTGTTAATCGAGTTTTGTTTTCCCGTGCGAAGCCGGGACGGACCGCTTGTAATTAATAAATTAAATCATAATACATAGTTATATCACAACCACGTCAGTTGAAATCAGGTTGAAATCTAAAGTGGTTTGAGTTTCCTGCCCATTTCTTACTTTCCGAAAGAACATCATTTTGAAAGAATTAATGGGTTACGAAACGGCAGATAGACGTCCATTTCTTTTTCGGACGAACAGTTTTCCGCGTCATCTCGCAATTTATATTTCAAACATCCGGGTGAGTGGGGTGCGGTAAAAAAAAGCTTATGAAATTATGATTGTGAGACCTTCCTTGTTTATTTGTTTAACCTAATTGTACGCTTTTAAAAAAAATTATACCAAAAAGGGAGAGTGGCTGTTTGGATGCCAAAACCAAACATTTTTCAGGTGAGCTGAAAAGGGTTTGTTTTATTGGAAATTGATAAACAATTTCATTTTTCGTTTTCCAGCCAGTTATTCGGTTTTAAACAACTTTAAAAAGGAGAAACGTTCTTATTTTGAACCTTTTTTTTTAAATTACGTATCTCCTCTTTGCTTTTTTCGATTTATGATTTTGTATTTTGATAAATAAATTTATAGGTACTCGTTACATTTTTTTTAATGATTAGAACCATACATTACTACTTCGACTAAAATAAAATGAAAAGACAAACCCTACCCTGTACTCTGAACCATTTATTGCGATTCCTGTTAGGCACTCAGGAAATAACTACGCGACCATATTTCATATACCTGCGGTTTACAATCGCATAGCTTTTTCATGAGTAAAAAAAATTGTTATTTAAGGTGACAAAGGTCACGGACCCCGGTGTTTGTGGAGTGTATATTTTAGCTAGTCCATTCATTTTATTTTCGTCAAAGCATTAATATGTAATTATTATTTTTTACCAGTTTTGTAAAGTATGACGTAGATAACTAAGCCATACGCCGAACTCTAACCAACGCTCCAAAAAATCCTAAAGCTATGCGTACACGTTTACATCAACCAAACATATCAAACAAGAAAAATGGCACAATGAAAACTTGGCCATAATGAGGCTGTCAAATGTTGCCATATGGCTATAAGCATTACGGTACATTAAATGTTCAATAATTACACGTAAATACGTATTTTTTACAACGCCATCAGAAATAGTTCCGGAGATTTCCCGCATTTTCTCATTTGTACTAACTTTGGAAAGCTGTAAAGTGAGTTCCTTTTCTCCTTAAATAGTGTCAAGGAAAACTCCTAGATGGCGCTGAATACAATCAGTAAAATTAGTTCCATTTTTAGTCATGTTGAAATGGGTGGCGCGACACGGTACCGACCGCAACGATTTCTAATTATATGCGTTGCAGTATAGACTTTGAGATTAGCGCTAGTAAATTTAAAATTTGGCGTTTTGGAGAAACGTTGCATTTATTTTGTACTAGTAGGTACTAACACATCAAATATTGTACGATTTTGGTTGGTGTAAAGGTAAACAGAACAAGTAATTAAAATAAAAAATAGTAACCAAATTAGTAAAGTGAGTTAGTAATGGTTTCGTCTCTTTGTTATTTATGTCTATGTGAGTTCCGAAATGTGTAGTAAGGACGAACAGATAGACAAATAGATGTGAATCAAAAATAACCATTAGACGCACTCTGTGATCGATGCAAGATGATAATTTAAATGCATTATAAATATGTATTATGTTTGATGTTTATCCCATGACAAATAAATGAAGATGCAGTAACAACATTCACAGTAACGTCCTACTGTTAACTGGACACTTAATAACATCGGCTTGTTATGTACCTAATTGGCGATTTCTAGATATACTTAGATATCGCGAGAATATGTAGAAATTTAGAACCTGAATACGTTAAAGCAATGATACCTCAGTGGTTACCACAGTCGGTTCACACGCAGAAGGACGTAGGTTCTAACCCCAACAATGAGCTTGAGCTGCCGGTGAAGGAAAACATCGCAAGGAAACCATAGCATGGTAGTAGGGTATTTTCTGGTACTCGACTAGCTAGCTAGCTAGCTTTTTTTATGGCTGAGGGAGACAACTTAGGTCGACGGTATGAACGAAGATGGTAAACATAAGTCTGGAATAAGATCTCTCTCGACTCTCAATTTAAGCTGCCGGAACACAACTTAGAGGCAGATTTTCAACTCGCGGGGGTGGTAGTTGCCTATCTACCACCCCCGCGAGTTGAAAATCTATAAATATAATAGGCACTAACTGGAAAGTACCCTAACACCACGCTATGGTTTCCTCACGATGTTTTCGCTTACGGGCAGCACAAACTCGTTATTGGGATTCTAATCCGCGCACTATATCGTGCGATCCGACTGAACTAACCACTGAGCTATCCTAGCAAATAAGCTTCACTGTACTAACACGTCAATCAAACGTAACGTTGGTTCTGAAATAGCTAGGCTAGTTTATCTTAAACTTCAGCTGTGTCCTCTCTTCCATTCTACAAACAAATTAGTTGTGTTGTGCTCAAAACAAGTATGAGAAAATTGAAATTGATATTTGAAAAGAGTATTCTATCATATAATTCCATAAATTTGCTAAAAATATATGACATCCCAAATAAAATTAAGACTGTTATTATACGGTGTTTTAAAAAACAATTTTTAATTCTTAACAAAATATTAATTGGTTTATGCCAAATTAAAAACAAAATAATCTGGCATTCCCTGATACTTATGTACCTACACATATTCTCGCGATTCGATACTTTTTAAAGGATATCAATGTAATCTAATGTTTTAACTGTGAAAAAGTAGGCCGATACTAAATTTCATTCGATAATTTCACGAGCATCTACTTGATAAATGATTCAACATAGATTACACAACAATATCTCAACTAAACTAGGAAATTTCAATTCCACCTCACACTTTTTATTCATTATTTAGTAGTTTTACCAACAAAACGTAGCATTCTATTCCTAATTCAAAACAAATATGTTTGAAAACGAGCATTTCACCAGAAAAGTATGGTAATTAAGTATAAAATTAAAAATGCAAAAAAAAATATTTCGGAAAGCAAAAATAATAAGCTGAATGTAATTTCCCTACGAAGTTTAATCTATTTTTAAATCATTACCTAAGTAATCTACCGGCTAAACATTTAAACATGCTTTGAACCTATTATAACAATTAATCCAATTAAAGTCTGTACGGCTCGAAATGCACTGATGATAGCCTACATGCATAATAATTGTAACAGACACAGACGTAATAAATACTTATTTGATTTATCCAAATTCAGTTCAAAAATATCTATCACAAAAACCAGATATATTTATATAAATAGACTGTATAGATATTTTTCAACGAACTAAACACAATTTTGTGATACCGTTCCACGAAAGCAGTGATCCCTTCTAATGCACGCTAGTGTTCACGTTCCCATTTTGTGTTCGTGGCAAGGCACATTAATGCACGGACAATGAAACTCGTATTCAGATCACCAGTGAGATTCAAACGATAGAACACGCGCGCGGCGCGAGACCACCCCTCATTATGAACCCCTCCCTTCATCGCAACAAAATAACCCCACAACGTCAGTGTTACAGTGAAAGTTATTACGATCCGTTGCGGATAAAGATGGGATGTAATAAAAGTGACAATCGTTACCGCTTCATCCTGAATCCAATCACCGAAACGAATTTCGTAAATGTTTTCAACATAAAGCGTGAACAAATGGCACTTTTTAGGCACAGATAAAATGCAGGTTTTCCTTATAGCTCGCTTCTACGGAATAAATGTAAAACAATCGGCGGTATTCCGTCGACGATTTACATCGATCGCAGTGGAAGCGAACAGAGGATAATATGCGGTTTTCTGTGGTGAGAGGAGAGTCGCGCGCCGTGGCGGCGCACGCTGCGTGCAGGTGTCGGGGCTGCGTGCGGTGCCCGTGCCGAACAGTTCCCAACGCACCTTGCTTTCACGGACACCACTTTGGCACCGACGGGCAAGTTCTCTCGAATGTAGATCGGGCCGTACACCACGTGGTCCCACACGGGGGGATTGTTCGCGCGATCCACTACGTCTATCTGGACCTCCACGGTTCTGGACAAGGGCGGGAAGCCCTTGTCTTGAGCCATAGCCTCCAACTTGTACGTTTCTCGCTAGCGGGGAAAGAATCGATGGAAACAGACAAAACCACGTCGTTAGTAGTGTTAGGGAGCGGAGGAGCGGCGGGCCCGCGGGCCCGCTGCGCCTTATACCAACCTTGCTTTCACACTGGTCACTACGGTACCCACTGTGACATTCTCTTTGATGTGAACGGGGCCATACGTGGTCATGTCCCAGATGGGGGGCTTATTGTTCCTGTCTACCACGTCTAACTCAACGTCCACGTCTGCGGAGGAAGGCGGCGCGCCGCGGTCCGACGCGCGCACGCGCAGCCGGTACCTGTCCCGCTACAGATACACGGGTCAGAGGTCAGCGGGGGAACAAAACATAACAACTCAACATAAACACATAAAATACTCATCGCTAATAACAACTCAAATAACTTAACATAAAAAGTATTTAGTTCACTTCCACTTGGTCCGTATCTTGAATTGTACTATATGTACAAATTAAACGATAAATAAAAACTAGCATTCGTCCCCAGGCATTCAGTAAGCAAAAATAAAAGAGAAGGAAACATCGGAAAGTATAGTTTATCTACGAGGAACAGCCACTCACGTCGTCTGCGACTCGCTCAGGCGCGCCGTTCGTACTTACAGGATCATTCCACGTAGCCAACGTTAGATGGTGCAAGAAAATAATCGGAAACTAAAATATTTAGATATATTTTACAGGTTTCATCTGTACAATGAGGAAAAGATAAACTGTACATTAGGTAGTATTAGGTACTTTTTACAGTAATGAACTAAACTAATTATAATAAACAAATCAAAGAACTGAACATAAGCAGGCAAATGCATGCGGCTCTGCATACAAGACATGGCGGAAAGGTCAGGTTGTCGCAAGAATGTTTCATGACCTCGCAGTAACACTACAACGAAACGACACTCATTTAAATGAATATATTACAAACGATGGACGTTACGGTTTAACTGTACAAATTTGGATTTGAGAACGATGCCCCTTTCACAGAAGGAATATGTCACAACTGGCCCGATGGCCAAACTGCCTTGGGGGCAATCTGACCATCTCAATTTACAACTAACAAATATACAAGTGATATATAAATAGTAACAGTGGCGCCCTGTAAAAAATTTCAAATAATTATCATGATAATGCTATTGTGATGGAGTTATGTTACATGAGTAGTCGTGGACGGCAGCAAGGGCGGGCCGGACTCGAACCGACCGCGGGAGCGCCGCAAAATAAAATCTCCGATTAGTAACAAAACATGTACATACAATACTGAAAGGTATATTACAAGCGTAAGCTTCTCAAATCAATTAACCTCTTAATTACAGTAAAATAAACTCGAAAACTAGTCAGTGCGGAATATACAAGAGTGCTGTTACGGAAACTGTACATGTTTTAGAACTAAACATAGGTTTCAACTGTGAAATATATTTACAGCAGTATTACTCTGTTATAGTAGGATTAAGTATTTATACACAAGTCGTATCTGTAAGATAGTCAATGCAAGATGGTGCTGCGGAAATAAATGTTAACGAAGAGTTAGTGCGGAGTGGCGCGCGCTGGCGGCGGCAACTCAAACTAATGGTGCTGCAAGAAGAACAAGCGCCCGGCACCGGCGCCGCGGCCGCCGTTCAATGGACAACTACTCCTCACAGCCAGGATTGACTCCTCCCCACAGCAATTTACAGCAGCGCTCAATTTAGAACTATTTACATGTAAATCAACTAAAGTATGTGCCAATTGAATCCTAAGGCCTGTAGGTAGCCATCATCCACCAAACTTTTTCGTAAAGTTGATCCCTTTCATTCATCTCTCTTATCATAATGCTTATCGATGTCGGTATGGATGTGAGAGCGTACTTACGTCGAGAGGTTTCTTTAGTACAATCCAACCCGATTCGGGCTGGATCTCGAAATATTCTATATCAGCCGGGTTATATGGTGCGCTTAAAGTGTACACAATCGCGCCATTATTGTCGGCATCTTCATCAGATGCAGACACTCGCAATATATTCGTGCCTATACTGGCATCTTGTTTTACATTCTCCACGTATTTCTGCAAGACACATTGTTAAGTCATTCAGGGTCGGCTGAAATTCATGCAATTTAAATTACGTGATGGCATGCATTTGTGCTACTATTTTACTAAGTGCTCGCTTACTTGTCTGTCGAATAGTGGCGGATTATCGTTGACATCAGTAATTTCCACGGTGAAGGAGCACACGCCTTCCAACGAAGGCTCACCTTGATCAGTTGCCTTCACCGTAACGGACACGAACTTCCCATCATCTCCTTCCCTATCAAATACTTTGTTAGTAGACACTTCACCTGTTTCCTCATCAACTGTAAACTTAGTTCCTTTCTGATTCGGCTGCTGTACGATTGAATATTTCACTTGACCGTTGACGCCTTTATCTTCATCCGTCGCATGAACTTTTATAACTGGACTGCCATTAGGCGCACCTTCTTCTACTTTAGGAAAGTATGTCGGACAGTCTTTAAAAATAGGCTTGTTATCGTTTACGTCGGTTATGAATACAACAACGACTGCTGTTGACGTGTGAATAGTGGCATCTCCATTGACGCAGCAAGCTCCATCATCCATAGCGGTAACGTTCAGTTCATACTTATCTCTGTCGAGTGATATAGCTTTGTTGTGAAGTCGAATGACACCAGTTATTTCTTCTATGACGAATTGGCCGGAACTGGTACCGCCTCCGACAAAACCGAAACGGACATTATCACCATCTTTATCTGAAGCGACAACAGTTGTGACAAGAGTGTTGGGGCCAGCATTTTCGTCCACATTCGGCGTGTATACTTGCTGGGAGAATTTTGGCTCTTCGTCGTTCTTATTTTTGGTGTAAATTCTGACTGTGGCCGTGCCAGTCTTGGCTGGTTCGCCTTTGTCTTTAGCGGTGACGGAAAACTCGTAGTAAGCGTTGTTATTGTCTGCGTCTAATTGCTTGTTGTTGGTAATTATGCCGTTGGAGTCAACGCTGAAGTGGTCATCTGGAATGTAAGTTGTGGTATATGATTTACCAGGCTAAGATGTTTATGAAAATAATTACAGATGGAATACCTAGCAACTTATTTCTTTAATTATCTATTGATAAATCAATGCTTTACTTGGGATATATTTTAAGATTTATTAGCTAGGTACAATACATTCTTGATTACAATTGTGTATAAATAATCAACTGATGTATAGATAAGCCAGTATCATTATGATGATCTCCGCCATATTATCATTTAAAAAGTGAACGTCATACATTTTATCCAGTACCTAAGCCACCCTAGAGTTCATTATTACCTACCTGTACTTGAGTTATAAATTAACGCCATCTGTATTTAACTCCAAGAATCAACAAAATAGCGAGCAAAATAGATGGCGCTCGTAGTCCCAAACCCGCAACATAATAAATAATTATTGTAAAAACAAAATAGAAAAGTCTGTCCTACGTTCAAATTAAATCTGTAGAATAATGGAGCCACCGTCGTATTTGTTAGACAAAAGTCGATAAGTAACGAAAGAAAAACTTCCGGCAAAATGTATTTTACTTCAATTAATTTTTAAGACCCCATAGGTTTGCAGATAGATTAGGTTTTTGTTTCTCACCTGACACTAAATATTCAATCTCGGCGTTCTTCCCAGAATCAGCATCCATAGCCTTCACTTTCAGAATGCTGGTGCCGAGTGGAATGTCCTCATCCACGTTGTGTGCCTGATAGTCGGGCAATTCAAACTTTGGCGCATTGTCGTTTACATCTGTCACTCGTATTGTAAGCTGGAAGTTGAAGAAAAATATTTTTTCAATAAAATATAATTTATAAGAAAAACTATAAAATGTATAAAAAATATGCTGAATTACGTGCACGAGTATGGGAAAGTAATAAATATAATGTGATTTTTTTTTCTTGGCATTACTTTATTAAAATTTCATCAAAGCTTCTAATATATGACATGATCGGACTTGACCTTGATTACCTTATTTCATATGACTGACTGTCTGTATCAATATAATATGTATTTAGAAAATTTAGAAATAATAGACACTGGCGAAAAACTGAAAGTGCAATGCCAAAACTAAAACAAAGAAAGCATCGTTCTTAAATGCGTACGTATCGATACTTAGCGCTTTCTTGGATAGGTAAGTATCGTGACCCGTACCTAACTTATTACAGAGGGCGAAGAAGGTGAGAAAGGGTCGGTAAATTGACGCCATGTCAAGTGGAAAATTAAGTTACTAGACATGACAAATGGAATACTCGAAAGCGGGCGATTTACGAAAAGGCGATGTACCTATTTGTTACTTGCCTAACTTTTAAAGCAGTACGTTAAGACTTTATTTAAAATCTAACAGGAATTTATGAAGTAATGCGGAACAGTAGTGTCCTATAGAAAAATATACTAACTGGCGTTTGTTCACAACTCACTTGTTATTATCTGATAGTGGGGATACTGTGAGCTCTTAATGCCATTAAAGTTATGTGATCACGAAAAAGTTATGCGACTGCGAACCTTATTCGGCGACCATAGGATATGCGATCGCGTAACTTTTTCGTGTGCGCGTAACTTGGTTAGGAATAATCACGTTATGAATAGAATAATCTTTATTGTTCAAAAAGTTACATTCATAAAAATGAAAGATTTTATTACAGCTGCTATTATATGGACTCGTCAAAAAATTTGTACAATATTACTGTTGAGACTCAGCTGTAGCAGTACAAAAAAAAAGTACATATTTAAAAAAAAATGTATAAAACGAATTCATGAAATTGATAATAATATTTGTAAAATAACAAATCATGAAACTAACTAATTATTTTCGTCATACATTCGTTATCTCTGTAGATACATTGTTATTTTATAAATTGATTTAGACAGCAGCTTGTATTTTGTCATTCTCTCGGAATTTTCCTTCAGTCTCAATGTTCTGAACGTCCAACCACAAACCTCAAAAGCTTGCAACAGTCCTACAGAAATGATAACAAATCTGTTGTCATAAACCTACCTCGACTGAAGTAGAAAAGCCTCCAGAATCTTCCGTCGCGGTGACAACAAGCGAGTAGACATGCGGCTGCCTCAGGTCTTCGAAGTCCAGCTCCTTGGCCAGCTTCACGATCCCTGAAGTGGGCCCAATATTGAAGGTGCCCGCACCTTGCCCTTGTGCCTTGAGCGTATACCGGATCTCTCGATCAGCAAAAGACTTCGCTTTCACTGATATGATGCTGGAAATGAAAAAAAAACAGTAAATAATATTTATTTAGGTATTACTTTTAATTTTCGCCAACATTGTGTACATCGCATGACCTAAAATAGTTTTAGGTGAAGACAGCATACACTCCTAAGTTTGTATGTATGGATGTATGGGTATTTGTTACTCTTTCACGCAAAAAACTACTAAATGGATTTAGATGAAATTTGGTATGGATGTAGACGACACCCAGGATTAACACATAGGCTACTTTTTATCACGAAAACAAGTAGCGGGTAGCACCGCGTGGCGCACCTAGTAATCAAAAATTAATTGATTCAGGCGTTACTTTGTGGAAGTTCATTTTGAGTATTCAAGGTATATATTTAGTTTAGTTTATTTTATTTTAGTTCGGAAATAAACTAAATATATACCTTGAATACTCAATTCATAATAAAAATAAAATTTAAATGTCAAAGTAATAATATTAACAGTAACAAATAATAACAAAAACTATCAGTTGTGTATAAAGATGTTGTGTTCCGTTTTGAAGAGCACTGCGAAATTACAGGGCTATCAAAGCTAACCACTGAATGTTTTTAAGTAAGGAGCGCTAAAGCAGTGATACCCCTTTAGCTCTAGTACATAAAGTATGACCGCTGTAACGGTCGTAGGAACTTACTATCACGAGAGCATCTTGTTCGCCTCGATATTTGTCATCAAAAAGAAAATCTTAGTACAATAGACGTAACTTTATAAGCTAGCAAACTAGTTTCTCTACTAACATGCAAATAGTTGAGAAGTAAACCATTGAGAATCGGAAACTTTGCAAACATTCCTGGATTTTAGAAACTCCAAAGAAATACTACTTATAGTCTTAGAATGTCTTGAATTCTTTGGGAGACATTTATTTAAATAGAAGTGGCTTGAGAATCTGCCGACGTTTTGTTAAGTTTACTAATTTAGTAACAACTTTTTTTTTTTAATGTAAAAGTAATGAGACGATCGAGGCGCTCGCCTGATGTTAAGAGATAACGCCTGTCCATGACCATTGCAGCGATACACAGAACTTTGAGTAACAAAACAACGTCCAGGGCATCGCTGCTTTGGCACTCACTACTTTGAGACTAGATGGTTAGTCTCAACAGCCCAGTAATTTCGCTAGCTGCAGTACCTTCAAACCGGAACACAGTAATGTTTGCACACTACTGCTTGGCGGCAGAATATCTGGTAATGCGGTGGTACCTACCTAGACGACCTCCTGCTAAGGAAATCTACCACCAAGTAAACTAAGTAACTACTTTACTTTGGACTGATGGTATAGCTCAAATACAAAATATTGTTTTTCGTAAGAATTACAGAATTGAATGCAGATTTCTTCACGAATTTTTTTTCATCAAAAAGTGGTCTGGATTTTATTAGAGTAAATTAATGAGTGAAATACAGACCAATTCAAACGTGATGTATTCTAGGAACCAATTTACGAGGCTCCAGTGTCACTGTCACTGTCACTTCTTATTTATTAACAGCACGTTCGACTTCCTCGTTTATATGGTACAAGTCTAGTTTGTATACCTACAAGTCAAGTTCAAATAAACAGATGGAATCATGACCTAATCATCATAACTGTTGTTAAGTGAATAAAGTATTCAGCGGAGTTTTGGCGGGACCGCGGGAAGAGTCGTGTCGCTCCGTTGTATTTTTTTCCAAAACTTGTGTTTTGTCGAGTGTTTATGCATAAAAATGGTGGTGTTTTATTCATAAAGTGCCGAATTACATGCGTGAGTGTGGGAAAATGATATAATGTGGTGAAACATGACTTTTCGTGTTGCTTCCAAAACTCCATCGAAGCTTTATAGTAAAGTCGCCACTACTTTACAAAAGCATGACTGGAGTTGACTGACACAGACTAGACTTGACTAAGACTGGACTTTGACTATAACTAGCTACGTGGACACTTATTTCACTTTTAAAACTTGAAAATATATGAATACTTGACACTGGCAAATCCTAAAACGCGACGCCAAAACAAAACAAAAAAAAAAGTATTCAGCGACGTAAGTCATCGCACTTTTTTTTCTTTGGTTTTGGCGTCGCATTTCGAGCATTTGCCAGTGTGAAGTGTTTTATATTTTTAAGTTTCATTAGTTAATTAAGTCACCTCGACAAAACACAAATTTTGGATAAAAACACAACGGAGCAACACGACATTTTCCGCGTTCCCGTCAAAAACTCGTCATCGCACTTATTATTTTGAATAGTTTTTACGGTGCAGCTAACTCAAATCCCAATAAAAAATCGGTTTACATATACATTTCGTCGAAGATGTTTGATGACAACAAAGCAATATATGAACGAAAAAATCGAATACTTATATGCTTTTATTTGCTGTTGTAATACATACAGAACACCCACACACAGAACAAATATTTATCGTCACATAATGTTTGTCCCGGTGGGAATTGAATCCACGCCCTACAGCTCTTGAAGCAGATATTCTACCAAATGAGCTAACAGGGCAGTCAAAGATCAAAGTCAGAGATAATCTTAAGATGCATATTACATTAAAACTTTATGCTTACTCTGAGTCTTTCTTCTGGTTTTCGGCGATCTCTGCTTCGTAGCTCGGTAAGTAGAACTGCGGTGCTCGTTTCCCGCCCACGATACTAAGTCGCTCTTCAGGTGTCGACTGGAACCGCCTCTCGTCCACTCTACCACTCTGGAATTTGATAAGGAGCCTTTATAGCAGGGTAGGTGTTTTACTACAGCTCATCTGATTTTAAGTAGTGGTGTAGTAAACACGTCACGGAATGTTGATTGCATATGAAGCAAGGCTGTTGGTATACACCGTCAGGTACATGGGCATAAATTTTCAATTTGCGGGTAGTAATAAAACATTAGAGTATTAAAAAGTGGTTTACCACCATGCTATGGTATCCTAGTTGTCGTCACAATAGTTAT
Source organism: Biston betularia (assembly GCA_905404145.2). Taxonomy (NCBI): domain Eukaryota; kingdom Metazoa; phylum Arthropoda; class Insecta; order Lepidoptera; family Geometridae; genus Biston; species Biston betularia. The sequence continues at coordinate 7,367,537 of FR989863.1, forward strand.
AATAAGGTATAATTCGTTTTTAGGGCTCCGTACCAAAAGAATAAAACGGGACCCTATTACTAAGACTATGCTGTCTGTCCGTATGTCATCTTCACTCAAGCCACACGGCTTTTGTAAATATTAAGTACATTTAGACTGTGTACAAAATTAGAGTCGCACAGAGAGCCACGGAGAGGTCCATGCTCGACATCAAATGATGGGTCGACGATATTGTCACCGTCGCGGGTCGTACCGTACCTGGACCAGATTGGCACAGGACCGAGGCAGATGACAAGAGAGAAGCCTATACCCAGCAGTGGGATAACAAGGCTGTGAATGATGATGTTGAAGTACATTTAGTTTGAAACAGAATAAAAGAACCTGGTAGGAACCTATATTTTCCACAAGACTCGTACGTCACGTAACATAATATCGGTTATTAATTGGGTCAGGTGAACTTCGTAGAATAGAAGCCGTACCGAGGCTTTCAATCAGGTGTTCGATTACTACAGCTTTCGACAAGTTTTCCAGTGAACTTTCCTGGAATGCTTTTGGTTCTTATTCTACGAAACAAAAATTGTAAACAAGGTTACGAAATAGAAAATGACGCTTACTGGGAAATTAATTTCAAATCTGTACTTTAATATTTTACTTGGTGGTAGATCTCCTTAGCAGGAAGGAGGTCGTCTAGGTAGGTACTACCGCAGTACCAGTTATTCTGCCGCTAAGCAGTAGTGTGTAAACATTACTGTGTTCCGGTTTGAAGGGTACTGCAGCTAGCGAAATTTCTGGGCTGTTGAGACTAACCATAGAAAGTCCCAAAGTAATGAGCGCAAAAGCAGCGATGTCCTGGACTTTGCAATAGTCATGGGCAGGCGTTATCTCTTATCATCAGGAGAGCGTCTCGTCCGTCACATTACGTTTTACAGTACCCTTCAAACCGGAACACAGTAATGTTTACACACTACTGCTTGGCGGCAGAATATCTGGTACTGCGGTAGTACCTACCTACCTAGACGACCTCCTGCTATGGAGATCTACCACCAAGTAAACCACCATTCTTGGTTGCTTGGAAGGGATCGCTTTTAGCGACAAGGCCACCACTTATGGTACTGGCTCATAAGATTCTTTTATTTTCTGTACATGTGTAAAGAGTTTTTATCTATCTCTATTAATTTTGTAACATAACACAGATTATTAGGTGACCATTTTCCACATTCTTTGTATTGAATTACTCTTCTAAATCACACTAACATTATAAAGGCAAAAATTTGTATGTGTGTGTTGTTAATTCTATACGCTAAAACGGCTGGACAAATTTTGATAAAATTTGGTATGGAGCCTGGATATTTATGAAATGAAATATGCTCCGTAAAGAATTTCGTATTGAAAGCACACCAACAGATTTCGATTCACGTAATTGCTTCGACCAATTGCAAACAATCAATTGGTGCACGCGGCTCTGTCAAATGCATCTCATATTCATGAATCACCAACGTGATAAAACAACATAAAATAAAAATATAAAACACGAACTTCCGACAAAAATTATTCCTTAAAAAAAATTCCTTCGTAATTTTTTTTTTTTATGGTTGACAGGCTATGTATTTGACCACAGCTCACCTGATGTTAAGTGACGGTGTGGTCGAAGATGGTAAACACACCTAGCCTGGAATGGAACTGGCTCTCAAGTGAGGCTGCCGGAACACACCGTTAGGTGCTTGGCGACAGATTTCCAACTTGAGGGTGGTAGCTAGCCAGCCGAGTACTAGAAAGTACCCTACCACCATGCTATGGTTTCCTCACGATGTTTTCCTTCACCGGTAGCTCAAGCTGATTGTTGGGGTTTGAATCCACGCTCTTCGGCATGCGAATCAACCGCGCTAACCACTCAGCTATCATCGCTACAAAATTATTTTAACAATGAAGAGACCTACGTCTATTCAACTGTCGGATAATTCAGACTTTAATATGATTTCAAAAAAGGTTCCGCGAATTCGCGAAAGCTAAAAGGCGGCTGAAAGCATCGTTTTTATATTTCAGGTTTATTCTATTTCTTATCATAAGAAAAGAAACCTTCACATAAGTATTGCTTAGCCTTAGAATGGCTGGAAACCCTGAAACGTAACACTCAATAATCCCTGACCGTACGCTATCACATAAATAATGCAGGTAGATAATTCATATCTTGCTGAAAGGGATCTTTTCAAACCTTTTCCCTGTCCCAGCTTTGATTATAAGAAAGCTCAGGCAACTCTTTATAGTTTTCAAGGGTATTATTTATCAAGATATCGCTATAATATAATCTATTTCATCATCATCATCATCATTTCAGCCGTAAGACGGCCAAAGACCGGTTGGAAGCGGCGCGCATCCAGCGCGTACCTGCGACCTTTATTAGGTCGTCTGTCCACCTTGTGGGTGGAGGTCCTACGCTGCGCTTGCCGATTCGTGGTCTCCACTCCAGAACTTGCCACTTCAACTTTCTGATTTACTGGGCTATGTCGGTTACTTTAGTTCGTCTACGGATCTCCTCATTTCTGATTCGATCTCGTAGGGAAACTCCGAGCATAGCCCTCTCCGTAGCTCGTTGTGCTACTTTGAGCTTACCTAGAAGGCATCTAATCTATTTACGTGATTAATAAAAAATACTTTGGTAAATAATACAAAAACAAGAAAAGTCTCGAAGAAATTTTTCTAGGCGATAACGCCGCCATTGTAGTACCATTATATTAGTCGATATTGTTTTTTGTTTTGTTATTATGTTTTTTATGTTTTAATGTATGTTAGGTGTAGAATGTTATAAATTTTATTCTGTTCAATTCTAAACACTGTACTTATTATGTCCAAACTCCCGAGACGAAATCAGCTGATCCGTAGAAAAATAACATTGATCTTAAAAAAATATATGGAACAGCTGTGTTATTTGCTAATAAAGAGTCTGGTCATAAGAAAAGCTCGGAGTAAAATTTTTCTTATTATATTAAATTAATAAAAGATACTCAATTTGAAATTTTTGACGAAGTCGGGATGGAGGAAAGGCCTAAGTAAACCGCTTAGGAAAGGCAGTGGGACACAAGAGGCTGAAAAAAGAAACAAGAAAAAAAATTGTGAGACTCTTGCGATACCTTGTAAAGAAAATTTATGATATCGTCATAGACAACGAGATAATTTATTATAAGGTAGTATAACATTTTTAGTTTTATTTATTGTCTGACAAATGCTCGACTCTTCAAAGGCTAAAATCAAACACAGGCTTGTAAGGCTTTAACCTTCCAAGATTTAAATTATTTGTTCTATCAAACATGAAAGTATATTTTTTCTCCAACAAGCGCATTGTTTTTTGTTAAGATTTGAAGAAAATGGAATACGTCATACTCGTGATCGGGTGCTCCTTGTGGGTCGCTGGTCTACTCGCGATACACACAAACTAGTAGGTACTTAAACTTTCCTCTTCCTATAATGTAAAAAAAAAATTGTACTTCAAAGTTGACAAGGTCACGAACTCCGGTGTCTATAAAGCGTATATTTAAAATAAAATTAAACTGGCACAGTGCGAATCGGACTCGCTAACGAAGGGTTCCGTACTATTATCTATAAAAACGGCAAAAAAATCACGTTTGTTTTATGGGAGCCCCCTTAAATATTTATTTTATTATGTTTTTTATTTGTTGTTATAGCGGCAACAGAAATACATCATCTGTGATAATTTCAACTGTCTAACTATCACGGTTCATGAGATACAGCCTGGTGACAGACGGACAGACAGACAGACGGACGGGCAACGGATTCTTAGTAATAGGGTCCCGTTTTACCCTTTGGGTATGAAACCCTAAAAATTGGCGAAAAATGAGTGGCATGTCTTGGGAGAGGCCTATGTCCAGCAGTAGACTGATAGGCTGATGATGATGATGATGAAATAAAAATAAAATAAAAAAAGATAATGGAATATGAGAAAATATTTGATTACCTGATCTTCAGCTTTCACGTACAGCACATACTCCATATCCAACTGGAATGGGTCTGTCCCCCTAGTCCGCACTACCCCCGACCTCTCGTCCACTTCGAACCTTCCGCCGGTCCTGTCCCTCACAATGAAGTAGTGGATGTTGTGGTCAGTGTCTGGATCGCGGGCTTGCAGGGTGAATACAGGTGTGTTCGGAGCAGCGTTGAGCTGCACGACGGTTTGCATTGGCAGCGGCCGGTTAATGAAGTATGGAGGTTCATCGTTCACATCCTTCACGTGGATGATCACTCGTTGGTTGTCCGTGTCTGAAATTATAGGAAGAAAACAGAATCACACTTGTGTCGTGATGAACGTTCATTTCTTGGTTATTTCACTATACAATAATCTATATCTATACTAATATTATAAGGAGGAAAGATTTGTATTTGTATGTTTGTAACGAATAAACTCAAAAACTACTGCACCGATTTCAAACATTCTCATATGCTATATTTATTACTAGAATTTAATTAAACCGCTAGTAATAAATAAATGTAAAGTAAAATAAACTTAGATACACAGTAATTGTAAAGTAGCTATTAATCTCCATAGAAAATGTTCAGTTCGTCTCTCGATTTGATCTCTCAATCAAACCTGGGCTCGACTTCCAGGAAAATAAATAACTATGTGAGGACTTTTTACGAAGCGCCATCTCGCCCCAAAATAAGCAAAGCTTGTAGTTCGATATATACTATGATTTATTTATTTCTCATGAGTTTTAAAAGCCGTAGATTAAATCGTTTTACTTTTCAGAAAATGATCCCAAGGGGATTTATATAGAAGATAACTTTTTTTTTTTTACGATTTTTTTTTCACTTAAAAAAATAATGATGATGTTTACTTGAATTTCACATTTTACTTTTTACTTTTAATTTTAGTTACGCAATCGTTGACTCTTTGAAATGGTCACCTTGTGTAACCGAAACTCTTAGACTAACCTTCCCCCGAAACTATTTAGTATCCGACCTATTCAAACATAAATAATCCCTTATAAGTAAAACTAAAATCTTAAGTGGTTAAAAACTAGTTAGTAATAAATCTGTACATTCATTAAATGATATCTAAACACAGATTTTACCACTAGAAAGCCTAGCTGTAAGCGATTTTAACAACTTTAACTGTCGAATTTCAGAAAGTCTTGCATTGCTGATGAGAGGGGAATATGAGAGATAAATTGATATTGATTCACAAGTTGCGTGACTATTCTTTGTGTTGCACGAAAACGTTTACGTTAAATTACATACACCAAACAAAAGTTCATATAAAAGAGCATTAAGATTGATAGAAACTTATAGCTCTTAGTAACAATTTCTTAACATATTTGTTTGTTTACACAAACATTATAAGGTCCGTACTTTAGTCTACATAATTTACGTACGGATTCGTACCTATTGACCATTAGCTTTTCGATGGCGGAAAAATCGAGAATAAACTTGTATATGATAGAAGAAGTAATCGAGCGGACACGCGTCACGCACCGTGTTGGGCCCAGGACTCGCTTAGATATAAATACGAATCTATTAAATGAAATTTTAACGATTATTTTATTCATATTTCTTAAGTATTCGAAAGCTTCATATACCAATTTATGTATTAAAGGGTATTACAGCTGTCTACAGGCGGCGGTGACCATTTACCATCAGGTGGTCCGTCGCTTGATTCCACTTTTTTCACATAAAAATGTAAAACATGCACGTACTCGTAGAAAAAAATCGGTAAACTGTTGCCTTTTCGCCAAGTCGAAAGAAATGTCAATTTAAAAAAAAACAAGAATATTTTGTTTACACTGTATAATAATTTTGGCGCTAGCTTTGAAAACGTGGGCAAATTCACAAGTGTGTTACTGGAATTTTGGCAGTAACACGAAATAATTATGCTGGCATAGTAACTCCAATAGATGAGATGTGAGTACAAATTATGATGAAAAACAGAAATCTTTCCTTGCTAAAATAGGTTTTCAGTTCATTTATTGCAGAACGCAATAAAATGCAGCGCCTTTTTTGCATTATCATTTGCAATGCATATTTTAAAAAAAGATTCATTATGCTGTGCCAACATTTCTATTCGCCGTTGCAGCTCTCGCCGCTTGCTTTGTGCGGACTAAATGGCGGCAACAGGAAATGTTAGAACGAGTGAGCACGAGAGATGAGGTTAAAAAGACACTATGTAAATGGTATCCACTTTGTCGTTTTGTCAGTGCCCAATTCGCTAGTTTGCACAGTTCTACGTTTTCTCGCTTACGCTGAGACAAAGCTTGATATTGTCTCATGCAAATCACGTTAATTCAGCTTCAGGCTTCTAGATTATATAAAATGTACACGTTATATACTTACATTTTAGTGCCACTGTTGGGTGAGCGTGAAAAATAAAAAAATACTGTTAGTACCTACTATATAATATACAATCTAATTATACACATTTAGTAGGGAAATTATGTATAATATAACACACGACATACATAACTTTCTAAACTCTGAAATCGTGATAGGAAAACAACTGTTTTTTAAGCAAAGTTCTTTGACAAAATTTATGAAGTAGCTGTTTTTTTTCTCGGTTGTACCCAGTGCACCTATTGTCGTTAGTAACATTTTTTCTTCGGCTAATATTTTTTGCTTAAGTTACTTATAACAGTACCTAGAGTATAATGCAACTATATTTTGTTACAATAGAAGGCAGCAAGTTCCTGTTAAAAAAATTGCATAACCAGAAGCGTTTCCAATGTACTGCAAATTCTTCAAGGTAAGAAATTTTCATTTTTTGGCACCATTTCACTCATCGCTATAGATCTAATACCAAACGAAACAAAGCTTGTAGGTACTACAGGAACAAGTTAACTGATAAAATAATTAAATCCCCATTTTGTTAATACATAGGTACTAAATAGATACATATGTATCAACAGATATGGTACAAACATCTATGTTTGTGTAGATCATCATCTATTAATATACCTACTTACATGTATTCTTGCGAAAAAATTATTTGCTTTGATTTGAATTTTATTCTGGTTGGGCATTGAACCCACTCCCATATAGTAGAGCCCCTACCAAAATGCGCTAACAGGGCAATTAGAAAAATAATTCACTAGCTGCGCCCCACGGTGTTACCCGCTACATGTCTTCGGGATAAAAAGTAGCCCATGTGTTAATCCAGCGTCTTAGCTACCTCCATACCAAGTTTCATTCAAATCCGTTCAGTAATTTTTGCGTGAAAGAGTAACAAATGTCCTTCCATCCAAACTTTCACATTTATAATGTTAATGGGACATATATAGGATAGCAGAAATCGTCACATTTCTCTATTGAATGTTTACCTTTCTAAACGACACAGTAATTTTCCGCGACATAAGCTGTACAAACAACGCATATTATCAAACATAGCCTGTAATACTTTTGTATCCAAGCGGTATCCTTTTTGTCCGTCGGGATTCCACCAAATCCGCAGTATAAATCCGCCGTTTGGTGTAATCCTATTTCCATCCGGATCCAGTTTCGGGTATAGTTTCACACACAGCTGAACATAACAATACATTGACCCCAAAAATCTCATCTTACTAGGACTTTACTCGGGCGATGTGAGTCGAAACCAAAGCGTTATCAGTTTAATGAGTACAGTAATGGTCATTGCTAATCGAAAGCAGACGTTTTGAATGGCTCCCCAAATCGGAATCTGATAAGCTTCTGCTTTACAGTCTGTGGATACAGAAAATCCAGCTATCGAAAATAATTGAGGATACGAAGAACATAACAAAAGTAGTAGAGTTCTTCCCTACACATTCATTCAAATAATATAAAAGGGAGAAAAGCCATTTATCTCAATTTTGGATGATAAGCAACGTGGCAAAAACGGTATCCCATAACTCAAGGTACTACGACAACAACAAAGGCGAATGGCCGCCTAGGGTGGTATGTGGTGAGCTACCAAAACTCTGGACGGCCGCCAAAAATCTCGACATATGTACACAATCTGAACGCGAGTGTGTTTACATATTTGTATGTTATGTAGGCAGTATTTGTTTTGGGCCGGCGGGACCACAAATCTTTTCGCCGTTTGTTTGTCCCTTCGCCCTGTTCTTTGGAAGACTACTCAATAGAAACCAGCTACTCAATAGGCATGATGAAAGATTTTGAAAAACTATCCAATAATGTTCGGAAACGTTTATTTTATTCATAATGAATAACATATTTCTGCAGACAATAAAGGTTTAGTAGGAAAAAAATGTTCTTTAAGTTTCTAGATTTAAAATTCGCACCAAAACGCTTCTAGTGTCATGGCGCCGCTGTTGAAGTCACGTTTGAATAAACAAAACGTAAATACTAGACGTTTCTTAACCGCTAATTAAATCATTTAGTTATTCTGTGTTATTAAATATGAATTCTAAAGTGTTTAGGTGTTATGCGGTCCCTCAGTGTAGTATGGTAAGTTGTTTGTTTACACAAAAGTGACGTCATTCATCTGATTGGTGTTCAACAGACGACGGACTTTCGTGTTTTGTAGTTTTATTTTATCAAAATAAGAATCAATCTTGCTCTTAATAAAAAAGTAAATGCGTATTTCGTACTCCAGGACTCGAGTTTCATTAAATAAATACATAATTTTAGTGATTTTTAATTACTGTCATCATGCCTAGCCCTTATCCAAATTCCGCGATAAAGTTTCCAGGGCGACAAGTCGACAATGGAAATTATCAACAATTTATCCCAGAAACAAAATGTCGAAAGTGTCTGGGACAACACCAAACAATAAAGTAGATCCATTTCACATTTACATTAATTACTTAAGAATACCAATCCTGATGAGTAGGATCCCACAACATAAGGCCGATTCAACCCCTAACCTCCGCAGTTGGCCCCACGCCAGTCAACGACAATATCAACCCCTGCCAAGACAAAAAGCGCTCACTTAAAAGACGGCTGTATCAATTCAGGAACAATTTACTCGAACTGCGAATTGAAATCCCAATTTCGGAACTGCAAGACGAAGCAGGTACCTATTTCGTTTTAAATTGAAATTGAATCGCTTGATTGGACAAATATCGAATATTGAATTTTCTGTTCTTGATTGCGAGAGAACAGAAGCATACGAGTAAATGACACTCGTCGGAACCGTGAAATATGGCAGGTTTAACACCGATTGCAAGTGTGAGGTAGAGTCGGGTGGCAGGGGGCAGGGGGAGGCTCCCCAACCACCGACAAGCACGACTGACACGTATTGCGCATGCGTACTATACAACCGCGTGTTCTCCTCGTGACGGTGCAACACTATACCGCCCATGCTATATAGGCGATAATCTCTAAAGCACTGGGATACCATACTAGACGAAAGCTGTAATAAATATTTCGACTACTTACACTACAGTAAATGAAATATAATAGTAGAAATTTTGATATTCCACTGACCACTCTATCAAAGTATAAAAGGCAAAATAAATAAATAAATATCGTAGAACTATACACACAGCGCTATCTGGCCCCAAACTAAGCAGATGTGTGATGGAAGTCAGATAACTGATAGAATACATAAATACTTTTTTTTTTGTAAATACATACTTATAATAAATACAGAAAACCCAGACACAGAACAAACATACTCTTAAGGCAGACATACTACCAATGAGCCAACGGGGCTGTCAACAACAAAACTACAAAACCACTAACAAGCAAAGAAATCAGCACCAGTAGGTAACTAAATTTCGACCCAATCAGACCTGTGGAAGCTGCTCATATCCATTCATTAACTAGAACAGTACTGATAAATCTTTAACGGCTGAGTAGCCGTGTGCGAATTTTCCTAAAAAAAATAATTATTGAATTAGTCGCCTTTCAAATAAACGTTTGTCAGTATAATACCACAGACAGATACATCCATTAAGCTTACAACACCCCTCTTTTTGCATTGAAGGTTAAAAAATTACAATTACGAGTAACGTGTTTTGTTTTACCAACGAGATAAAACAAAACACTTTGACGATCTTCATATTAATAACTATGTATTTCAAGTAAAGCGTATTAGTTTATGTACTTTTCTTGCTAAAGTAAAAACTGGAAGTACCTGATGTCCTCAATGTTTGACAGCAAATACACATTACCATAAATTTTCTAACCAACAAATTTATTCATTGACGTGTTGAAGATCTGAACGGCAAGTGGATATTACAGGCGGAACGCTCGCTATGGTATAGTTGAGTTGACTGTCAGACCACGGAACTCTGAAACTTTAATAAGTAGCTGTCTGTGGCGCGACAGACATAATGGTCGTCCACCCCTGGCAATAATAGCATGACGCAGTTAGCTTAAGCTTAGGTCAACCGATAAACTTAGTTAAGGTTTTATTGCCGTCTCTAAATGTGTAAATAAGCAACTTCCATGAATAGATTTTTGTTTAGCATTTTTTTAATGTTGACTGGCTTTGTCTATGACCACAGCTCACCTGATTTTAAGTGGCATTGTTGTCGAAAAAGGTAAATACATCTAGTTTCGAATGGAACTGCATCTCTAGTGAAGCTGCAGTAACACACTTGCTGAGTACATAAATTATATTGCACTTTTACTAGGAACGTATGTAGTGAAAAATTACAAGATTATAAAGATCAATAGTTCTATTTCTATTACAACAATTCGTCACATTGTAGTAGAAACATAAATTTAGACACATTTAAAAAAAATCGAATATAAGAATGACCTAGATTTCCCCAATAAGCCATTTAAAGACAACCAAAAACGGGATATAAAACAGCTTCCAAGTGTTCTTAGCTTAAAATATAATAGATCATAAAAAAACTCTAAACAAATTTCAATCGAAAATCACGAACGAATTCTAGGTTTTCCCAACTAAAACGTGTAAAGGTAACCAAAATAGCAAAGTAAGCACACAAACACAGCTTCCAAGTTAACAAAAACCGAATTGTAATAAAATTACCGCAGTATACTTAGTAAACTCGTGGTATTGTACGTGCCAGACTAAAAAGAGATTTCGCCTTAACCCGAGATCTATTCTCAAGAGACTCGTTTCTCATTCTAGCATTCGACGACGAAACGGGCAATACATATTTTTATCAGAACCATGATTAAATATTTATGTCACACCTTGTGCGGTTGAGATGTGCTCAAAACAATACTTGTATAATAAATTTCCAAGCAATATGAAATACCTCTGCATTGAGATCGCTGTTAAAAACAAGGTTCACATTTTCATACCACCAAACACGCCATAATATTGCGACAACACCTACGTCGTTGAAAACTAAATTTAATAAATCAGCAGAATTTTCGGTGATGAGAGACAAAATCTATTTAGCAGTAAGGACTCCTGCAATCGAGCTGGATCATGAATGTTACGGAATCCCGCTGACTAACAAATCACAAACTTGTAACTCGCTCGGTCTACAATCTCAAATCCAATAAATCCCAGAATATTTGAAAGTATAATTTACGAACCAATTCAATCCCCGTCCACTTGGAAATTTAAAGGAAAAACTTCATAACGAACGGAAATGAGATAATTTATCCCTTAATACTTTATTTATGTGTGCGGTACATAAGAATTCATCTTACCCCACATTTCATTTTCCATCTTCTGTATACACTACGGTGTAATCCGTGAAGTCATATAAATGAGTAAAAACTCAAATCAGATTCGATATTACAAATAGATAAGTAATGCCTAATTGAACTACCCTCTTTCATTCAAAGGTTTAATCTTTATTTTACAACTAGCGACCCACCCCGGCTTCGCACGGGTCAGTGTGGAGTGATTAATAATATTATTACTACTATAATTTACATTTATTATACACATAAACCTTCCTCTTGAATCACTGTGTCTATTGATGGAAACCTCATTAAAATCCGTTGCGTATTTTATAATATCCAAACGTACAGACGGATGACGGCAAGCGACTTTGTTTTATATCATGTAGAGAAGATAAAAATGGTACAAAAACAGCTACCACTCAAATAATGCAGAACCCAATATCTAACTTAGGATGATACAAAACCTCACAACGAAGTAGCTCTCATTTCACGTTTGTACTGAGTATCATACTATTGTATACATAATAGGCCAACTTTACCAATAATACCATAGTCACCAGTAAACGGCATCTCTACTGAAACAGGTCAGAGTTGAAGATTTACCTGTAAAAATAAAACAATATTTGAAACACCGCACAGAAAAGGAAAAAGTCATTTTTTCATAAGAAGCATCAAAATATTTCATGGTAAAGTAACCGTTTCTAGGCATTTGCGTAATAAATCACGATATTACCATAATTCAAATCAACTTTTTCCGTGACAAGCGTGGCTGTGGCTACCTTAGACTTTTAATTTCGTAGAACAATGAAATATTATTTCTGAATTTGGGAATGGTTTTGACGATTTTTGACTCAAATTATTATCTTTTTTTTTAAACATAGATACCAATGTCCTCCCTTTTAGTATTGACTTTTGACTTTACATTTTTAGGTATATTTATAAACATACAACATACAACAATACTTTTTTTTATGGTTGACAGGCTAGGTTTGTGACCACAGCTCACCTGATGATAAGTGACGGTGGTCGAAAAATGCAAACACACCTTGCTTGGAATGAAACTGGCTTTCAAAAGACTTGATAGTACCTACAATAATTGTACTACGCCCTATTATACTGAATATCCATTTACAAACTTAGATTTAAGATCCGATAAATAAATTTTAAGTGAAGATGAATAGCAGTAATATTGGATTAAAAAAGTAGTCTGCAAGTTTAGACTAAACTTTCCGTTTTGAACAACATACCTAGTTACTAGATAAACTGAAGCATAATCATTGTGTTAATTATAATCTTACTATATATGTGAAAATTTGTCTATTTGTATGTAAAGGTTGTCTGGAAGAGTTCGCTATTAGCCGCCAATTGTTCCAGTAGTATTAAGTTTATATTGTTATTATTGTTTGTAATTGGTGTGAACACGAAAGAGTTATAATACGAGTTATGACTTATAATATTTGAATGTTTGTTTCTCAAACACGCAAAAAAACCGCTGTACGGTTTGGCATGAAATTTGGTAAACAAAGTTTATGACCGGGATTAACATGTAGGATATTCATTTATATTACAAAGAAGTTATGTGTTTGTGGGATAACCGAAAATGTTTAAAGATACCTTTCACCACCAGATGTCGTCAAGTGTCACAATACACAACAGTAATTGACTAGTCTACTTATGACCTGACAACACCTGGTTCTGCGAACGGAACAAACTTTTTGCTAAATTCCACGCAGACGAAGTCGCGGGTAACAGCTAGTAACAATATAATTATGGAAAACCATGTGGAAACTAATTGAACTCAAAACAAAACGGTAAAAATTGCCTAGTACGTCGCATGAGTAGCAACCACTGTAAAATTGCATAGTGCACGGTCACTGGACCGAATTAGGTGACACGAGGTATTTATTTCGTAATTATATACTAAGGAACCTACGGAACATGTCGACAATGGTTGAGGTATATAAAATACAGAGTTGGGAGTTGAAAGTAACAACCAATTAAATTAAACTAAATACAATACACAGAAGGGTCAATAATAAGATTGTCTCTCTAGAAGAAACTATACCTATTTTTTTATAAATATTAAAAAAAATCTGAAATGCCGCTACCTAAGGAAATAGTTCCAAAACATAAACTATGTCTGCTGGGGAAATTAAATTTTAAAATAAAATACTAAAAAAAATCAGATTACAATTAGTTTACTAAGGTATGATATACAATAACTAATACCATATTACTAATACTAGGTACTACAAAAATAATTGTTATTTAAATATTTATTATAATTAGAGGTCATTTCACACAGCGCTATCTAGTATCTAAGTATAGTTTGTATTTGTTTTTTTTTATTTGTTTTTTTTTGTATATATTCGTAACACATATATTTAGAACTTCAATTTACAAAACAAACACTGCTCTGGATAGGAATCGAACCCGCACCCTACAGCTCAAGAAGCAAATGATGCTATCAAGACAATCAAATGTGTATTTGTGTAAGTATAACTATTTACAGGGCTATTAAGACTAACCATTGAATATCTCAAAATTAAGCATTAAAACAACGACGTCCAGGACTTTGTTTTGTTATTCAGTTTTGGGTACCGCTGTAATGGGCAAACGTTATATCTTACCCTCAGGAGAGCGTCTCATTACTCTTCATAAAAAAACAAACAAATAAAGTCTAAGATAATTGATTGATTACTTATTCTCGCTCCCGACCAAGCGCTCGAAGAGTCAACACCGCCTGAGGATCCTTCGCGTGGAGGCGAAAAACGTGTCGATAAATGGCTACTGCAGCGAGATGAAGATATAAAGACTTGTGGTTGTTTTAATTAGTTTTTAAGTTTTAGATATTTAGTAAAGTTACGGTTAAGTTTTTAATTATTAAATTGTTGTTAAGTTAGTTAAATTTAAATCATCATCCCTGTTGTAACTGAAACGACTGTTAAGCAGAAATAAATTAAATATATACCTTGAATACTCAATATAAAATCTATTCAAACAAAAAGTAATAGGTACTTCAATCGACTTCTGAAATTCAATAACTAATGGATATTTCCTAAGCAACCCTGTGAGGAAACACCTTCACAGTTATACTATTTCATATACTAAGCATGGCATCGCGTGAGCCGGTCAATTTGTTGGGTCATTTGGGGCGTTTGTAGTGCAATACGGGCCCTGCCACGAGGGCAATTAAACCTCTGTAGGGCTTCATTTGCCACGTTTTCTACGTAAGCGTACCCGTGGCTCAGCTATATTGTTTCACTTACATTGAAATTCTAAGAAACTCGCTACAGAACTCTACAATGTTAAGTAAAATAATTTCAGAACAAAAATACAACCTACAAAAATTGAGAACAAGTTAAAACTAAACATCAAACGTTTACGTGATTCGAAGCTCTTAAGTTTGCAATGTTTAGTTTCACAAAGCTTTAAACTAAAAACTGTTTCTGATGTATTCAAAATTAAATTCCGAATCGGTACCGCACGGACGCAATAAAGTTCTATACTTACAGCCCTATAATCTGAACTTTGACGCTCGCGAATCCTTTATTCGCATTGTTTATGGTCTACATTCAAAGTAAACAAACGGCTGATTGTTTGCCGGCTGTTTTATCTACTGAGAGGTGATGGTATTGTTCGTAAAATGATTCAATTTCCTCGGCAAATATAACCATGATAAAGTCGTAACTTTTTCTCTTTCAGCCCCAGTATAAAATTAGACGTTTATTGAAAGTGAAGGCGGAAATAGCCGAGATTACCGCCGCAGGCATTGCGGGAACCGAGAGCTTTGCTGCGCCCAATTTTGCAAGAATGAATCGAACTAGACTAGCAAAGGTTATATGTTCAAATTCATATTACCTATTTATATAATGCACATGTACAATGTACATAGCATATATATAGGTTATGTTATACATACTCTAGTATAGCATTGCAGTGTATTTGTAGTGTGTAGGGCTGTAGGGGATAGTATACATCATACAAGTCTATGTAGGGTTACATTTTTAGGTATACTAACCCGAAAAGGGTCATTGTTCTCACCATTATTATGGGCACAACCTAACATTGCAAAACAAAAATTAACCGCTGC
This sequence comes from Biston betularia, assembly GCA_905404145.2. Lineage (NCBI taxonomy): Eukaryota > Metazoa > Arthropoda > Insecta > Lepidoptera > Geometridae > Biston > Biston betularia. Next base: position 7,383,147 of record FR989863.1, read on the forward strand.
ATACACTATAGGTCAAGGGTCAACGAACTTTTTACCAACTGCAGTTTTCTTTTTCAAAAATTTCAAAGTTGTGCCAATAATAAAAGTTATTCATAATGATGAATGCATTGACCCCCTTTTAGCAAAGTACACGCTTATAACCCTGTCATTATGGAAATAAAAATATGCATCGAAAGTACTTACAATGGTAGTCATGTTATCGTAAGCGGATAAGGTTGAAATAGAACGGTTCAGCTCACAGAGAAAACTCGTTTAGCTCAAAACACACGACGGCATGTGTTTGACAGTTTTGTGGGCTCTGTGTGATTGCACTGAAATCAACTGTAGCAACTCGCTTGCAGAATTCAATAACACCACATTTTGCAATAGTACATCTAGTTTTACAGCTCCCTGTTCCCACAAAATGAATTACAGTTTTCTTGACAGCCCCCTTGGCTCATTGGTAGTATATCTGCCTTAAGAGCTGTAGGGCGTGGGTTCAATTCCCACTCAGGGCAAAACATTTTGTGAATAAACAAATGTTTGTTCTGTATCTGGGTTTCTGGATGTATTATAAGTATGTATTTACAAAAAAAAAGTATTTATGTATTCTATCAGTTATCTGACTTCCATCACACAAGCTCTGCTTAGTTTAGAGCCAGATGGCGCTGTGTGTATAGTCCTACTATATTTATTTCTGAACTTTTTAACATTATAATTTGTCCTATGAGCATTCAATCCGCAGACAATCCCAAGAGAACGCTTTGAAAGGCAAATTAGACGGAGTCTGTAAATATTTGAGCAGTGAAACGTTCTCATCTCACGTTGTTATCAAAGGGCGAACAACAATCGGTTGTATGGTCAAGCCCACGCACGCTTCATCACAGGTTATGTAACAGTTAGTGGCGCACAATACAATCAAACAATGAGTTGCCGTTGAGGATGTTTAGTGGAGTGCTACACACGACGGGTTGCGGGACTGAGTAACAAAGGCCACATTAGTTCGAGATGAGGTATCGTAAAAACCTGTGGAGCAGTATAAATGATGTAACAGAACCTCAATGGGAACGAATTTATTTGATGTAGATCACTCTTGTAAAGAGCGTGAAATAAATGTGATTAGAATGTTTTGTAGCGTACATTCCTACGTATGTATATACAGGGTAAATAAGCTTGACGTGTAGGTACCAAAAGAGGTTGTCGTACTCATCAGTAAGGATTTTTGTAGCGATGATAGCTCAGTGGTTAGCGCGGTCGGTTCGCATGCCGAAGGGTGTGGGTTCAAACCCCAACAATGAGCTTGAGCTGCCGGTGAAGGAAAACATCGTGAGGAAACCATAGCATGGTGGTAGGGTACTTTCTAGTACTCGGCTGGCTAGCTACCACCCTCAAGTTGAAAATCTGCCGCCAACCATCTAATGGCGTGTTCCGGCAGCCTCACTTGAGAGCCAGTTCCATTCCAGGCTAGGTGTGCTTTACCATCATCGACCACACCGTCACTTAACATCAGGTGAGCTGAGGTCAAACACCTAGCCTGTCATCAATAAAAAAAAAAAAGGTCGTCGTACTCATCATTAAGGATTAATTTTACTTTGGGCACAACTCTTAAATCGGGAAAAAAGCTACTGAGGAAAAAAGGTGAGTACAATGACCCCCTTTCGACTTAGTACATCGCAAGCCCTGTATATAATTTTACATAATATTTTAAATTTATTTTTGCGGGCGCCACATTGTTTTTTACATTAAAATGTCACAGTATTATCTAGTCCGAAACTAAGATTTGTTGTTAAAGTTATGTTTGATTTGAACTTTTATAAAATGTAATCCCTACCAAAGAATACTAGTATGTATTCTAGTTATTTCTTAACATAGACGAGATATCTGATCTACGAGTAAAGTTCATTTTGAGTATATTCACTTTTAAGGCGAATACACGTAGAATCTGTCAAGTGTTTGTAAAGATTTTAGCAAAAGTGTCATTAATGGTGTTTTATAAAATTGACACGGACGACGCATTAGGGCGGGGTTAGGCTCTTTGCCTTGCCATGGAAAGAAGATCAGGTATTCCAACAGTATGAGGTATTTCGCCAAGCATTAGTATGTAAACATTACTGTGTTCCGATTTGAAGGGTACTGCAACTATTGAAATTACATGACTGATGAGACTAACAATCGAAAGTCTCAAAGTAATGAGCGCCAAAGCAGCGATGCTCTAGACTTTGTTTCGCGACTTAAAGTTCTATGTATCCCTGAAATAGTCATATACCTATGTACCATCAGGAGAACATATCGTTCATTTCTTTTAGATTAAAAAAACATAGCTATAGATATAACTGCAGGTATGCGTATGAAGTAGCAACATTTAATGGGCAGTTTTACTGCGGATGGACTCGCCGCCAGCCCGATGCAAAGCACCTGTCTCACCGCACGTGCCAGCTACTAATGATATAGAGCTATCGTTGCTATAAATGCTACTTTATGGCAAATTACTAGTTGTAGCAAGCCGCACAGGGAATATTGCGCTATTTCGAGCAACAAAAGCATGATATACGAGTAGATATTGCCCTAATACATAGCTTATTTGGTAAGTTCTGTGTATCGCTGTAATGGTCATGGACAGGCGTTATCTCTTACCATCAGGAGAGCGTCTCGTTCGTCTCATTATTTGTCACATAACAAAAAAAAAAAAAAAAAAAGAAGCTCTGCTTCTTGAGCTATATAGAGCGACGTTGTCGGTTCGTATCCCGCCCAGAAGAAACATTTATGTGACATGCATGGATAATTATTTTGTGGTTGCGTGTATAAGTTTTTTTTTAAGTATATAAGAAATAGTTCTTCATCGAGAGCTGAAGAGCGTGGACTAACATTTTTGTGATGAACATAGATATTTGTTGTCCGTGTGTATTTACATTAACAAAGTACTTTTATATTTAGGTACGTAAGTATTATATTAGTTATCTGATTCTCATTGTACAAGTTTTGCTTAGTTTAGGACTAGATGGCGCTGTGTGCAATGTCCTACGATATAATTTTTTTATTTACAATTTTATTTACAAATTTACAATGAGCCCCTTTTAGCTAAGTGCACCCAAAACTTATAACCTAGAATAACTTAAATAAGGGTGACATGAACCCTTTCAAGACAATTCAATTAATCAACAACTGGAACTGCTGGTGAAGTATATCATAAATGGCTTACGGAGTTTCCAGAAATTTACAGCGAAGGGGGAAATTGGTTCGGCTTCAGTCGCGAATACGCGGCTCGAATGCTATGGGACACTTTCATTACTGAGTTGTCCGTTCAGAACGGTTCAATGTCCGCTCTTCTCTATTTTTAACGCTGGACGTCAACCGTAGTGAACGCTGTAGTGCACATACATGTGAAGCGAACAATGCGCCAATTCTACGTGATAGTCTTCCTGGCGTAGTTTATCTTTGACCTTTGACCTATCCAAAATTTTCTTTAGAAATCTGTAGAACTAACACCAAGTATAACAGTCATAATACTCTAAACTATTTTTTTATCAATATATATATTTTTGGTGTGAACAATAAATCTACATCTACACTATTATAAAGAGGAAAGATTTGTATTTTTGTATGTTTGTAACGAATAAACTCAAAAACTACTGGACCGATTTCAAAAAAAGTTTCATCGTTAGAATGCTACTCGTACGTTCTCCCTGAGTAACATGGGCTATATTTATTGCATTAGCTTAACATTGACATCCAGCGCGGAAATGCTGCCAGCATTCTGGCTACATATCCCTCCTCTGACGGGTTCTAATTTGTGAATTGGAAATTGTACAAATTGTTGTAATTGTATAAATGTAATTATCATATTTTTATTCGATCGCATCCAATTAAGATTTTTTTCATGTATAATGTGATTTATTACTAAAATTTAATTATAAAATAAACGTCCACTGGTGCGAAGCCGGGACGTGCTGCTAGTAGTTTATACTAGACAAGTATTTATCAATTTTTAACCTCTGACGCAAAAAGAACAAGTGTTATAAATTTAACGTGTTTCAGTGTTCTTTCTGTGGCATTGTAGCTCCCAAATGGCTAAAGTTATTTTGACTTTTTATTTGTTCGTTTGACTTGATCTTAAATAAGATTCACGATAATCTTTTTAGCTGTTTGAAAATTATTAGCTCTTTTCTAATCTGTGAATGGATATGAGTATATTCTGCAGGTGTAGTCGAGTCGAAATTTGTGGTTCTATTACTGGTTTTTTTTATTACAATGCATAATAGACAGCACTTTATTTGTACATAAAACAAACAAATTTCTATTACATAAACAATACACACACACTAAACTTGTCCACTGAAATTACTGTACGCTTTCTAATATATTTTTTTTAGTGACGTGAATCTAGAGTCTAGTTTAGAGCACGCGATATTATTTCTATTCCAGTCCACACCGTCACTTAATATCAGACGAGCTTTGGTCAAACACCTTTTTCAACTATAAAAAAGTCAAAATCTCAATTCAACCAGAAATAGTATCGTAAGTTCTGGAATTGTTCCGCAGATTACAAATATAGATAGATACATACTTTTTACTTTTTCGCCGCGTAAAGCAGGCATTATTATGAGGACAATCTTTTACATTCATCTGAAATACATCACACATTCGTCTGACATAATATTCCGTTCGCTCCTGACTGCGAAACATGGGGCAGAGTATCTCTTTGAAATTAATGGAATTAGCAGGGAAATTAGCCCCTAATTAACTTGCAGTCACGTATCGATGTAACTTTCGCAATGAAGCCATTCAATGAATTATAATATGTAAATATAGATACTGTAGAGACGGAATTTATAAAAAAGTTACAACTGGACTAACAAGAACCAACTTTTTTATCTACAAATAGGCTTGCGTTTGACCGTCAACTCACCTAATGTTAAGCGAAGATGCGGTCTACTGTGAACTTATTATGAAGGAAAACATCGTAAAGAAACCATAGCGTGGTAGTAGGGTATTCTAGTACTCGGCTGGCTAGCTACCTCCCTCAAGTTGAAAATCTGCCGCCAAACACCTAACGGTGTGTTCCAGCTGTCTCACTTGATAGCCAGTTCTATTTCAGGCTAAGTGTGCTTTACTATCTATGACAACACTGTCGCTTAACATCAGGTGAGCTGTGATAAAACACCTAGCTAGTAAACCATAAAAAAATAAAAAATAAATTTTTATTTGATCTGCTGAACTATTTCATATAAAATCGTAAATGATTTGAATAAAAGATCGTAAAGGCCCTCATTTCATATTTTATTGGAACACATAAAAAGTCGGTAAATAATAGTGGAAGATAAAGCAATTTGTCTAGTCAAGGAAGTGAATGCAAAAGTTTGCACTGCGCTGAAACTAAAATCAATAATTTTGCCTCAAACCGCGACTTGAGCTTCGCTCCCGCTGAATTCCATTCTATAAGCTTTATTTTCATCATGTCATACTCGTAGATACTTACTGAACCTTGCTATTTGATCGCGGTCAGTGTTTCGGACTCTTAGAGTTTAAATTCTGAATCGCAGATATGCCTATCCGTAGGACAAAGTTATATCTTTACAGAAGAGCAGTTTACGATTTTAGAAAAGAATTTTAAAGGTTTGTAGAAAATAATTTTCCTTTCCCTTATGTCTTAATTTCACTAGAATATTGGTCTATTGGATTAAAGTCAGAAAATAGAATAAGATTATTTTCTTAAAATCTTTAAACTGCGCTCTTGTAAAAGATAAGCTTTTGCAGATATCACTTTGTTCTACAGATAGGCTGTAACGTATCGCTTTCCGACAGGCGTTACCGGCTCGTCACATCAACGTCAGTTACATAAAATAAAATCTCATAGATTTATCATTCTAATTTTATATAAAAGTAGTTTTCAAACAGGCCGGTATGATCAAGTAAGTATTCCCTAAGTCATGTTTAAAGAAAGTATTTTTCACTTTAATAAATTGCCCTTATGTCGCGTTCTAATCAGCCTGACCTAGGTCACTCAATACAAACTTCATGCCCGAGCACTATAACGGCAAGCAGACGCCAATATGGATTTATAAATAAATACAAATACGTAAGCTCACTATTTGTTTTCTGCACTCGTAAAGCCTCAGAATACGTATATTGAGTTTTGTGAGGGCAAAGCTATATAATGAAATACTATATGTAACAGACTTGAGTCACACTATATGGGTATAATTTTTACTTTACGTGTCTACCGCCAAGTATCTAACGGTGTGTTCTGGCAGCCTCACTCGTAAATACGTACAGAACTCCCAGACACAGATACATTTATGCTCATCAAAATTTGTCCTAAGTGGGAATCGAACCCATGCCCTACAGCTTTTGTTTAATTTAATTGATCCTATCGAGCTCATTTGTATATGATGTGAGTGTGTGTTTGCGATTTGTACATGACATCAACATATTCACATCGGATTGAGATAATCTAGTGATGCAGAATATGGGAACCACTAGCCTGTCAAGATGTAAGCTTTAGATTCGATTGCTTCATTTGTTTTGGTATCGTGAACACTTTTTAATTACATACGGGTTTACGCGGAACGGTAATTCTATGCCGAACTAACGTCATTTCAATTGTCACTACGAGAAACACATACTTTCTGACACTGAAATCGCGAAAAACAATCAAATGTAGCTTAAATCAAATATAATAAAAAAAATTACAAGTGTCGTAAGAAAAGTAAAAAGTCAAAAGTAAATGTGTCGTAGTTGAATGTCATTTGCTGATTTTTGACGATTCCGAGATTACTCCCATAGCCAAATGTTGTTAACGTTGATACAATGACCTCTTTTTGGATTAACTATTGATCCACGTCGTAAAGTACAGTAACAATAAAGTCAGTTTTAATTTAAAAAAATAATTTGATAAATTAACTACATATTTTCAAACCCCCTTTCTAGTTTGAAGGCATGATTTATTTCTCAGATCGGTACAGACAGCAATAATACTGAGGGCTAACTTGGCAACGTCACACGTGCCATTAGCGTTCAGAACACGGCCGGCAACTTGCGCAAAACACACGAGAAACTTACTGAAACTCATCAGTTGGCCTCCGAGCACGCCCGGTAGCTTACTTGCGACCAACTTTGCTATATCGCTCAAACTGCCCGACTTACCACCGCTGTTACTTATACAAATGATTAAATAGCTTGATTTATTTGCGTTCCACTATCGAAGTGTATTTTTTTTATGTTTGACATTTTTATCCATAGCTTATCTGATGCTGAGTGACGGTGTGGTCGAAGATAGGAAAGCTTACCAGCCTGGAATACAACTGGCTCTTAAGTAAGGCTGCCGGAACACACCGTTGGGTGTTTGGCAGCACATTTTCTACTTGGTGGGTAGCTAGCTAGCCGAGTACTAAAAAGTACCCTACCATGTATAACGTATGATTTTAATAGGAATTTCAGTCTAAAATTAATTTAATGTACCTACGTCGGTAAAAATGATCTAAGTGCATTTTAAGAAGCGTTAATCCCGCAGAGTAGTCTCGACGTTAATACTAGGCATCCGCATTCCTTATCGTAGTGTTTGTCGTCTTAATCCCTATCCCAGATATAAATTAAGACAAGGGTAAAATTTTCAACATAGGGACATTGAAATGGTGATATTAGTTTCGGAGGATTTACAGTTAACAGACCTTACCAGAAATGTTGTTATCTGTGTCTTTTAGATAAGAACAACAACATTTTTAATAAATTTAGATCTGTCGCGGCTGAAGGACTAATAACAATGGCCAAGAATTAAAAAAAATAAAGTTCTGCCGATCAAAACAGTAAAAAAAGGCACTTCAAACGATTATTGAATTTATAATACCTATCGGTAGAATATTTTAAACAATGAGAAACATTTTAATCATAATATGTCTCTAGAAAAATGAAAGAAGAAAAACAATGCCAGACAAAATCAGGTGTAGAAAAATGTACTCTAAGAAAATGGGAACATTTTCACGACCGTCACATATCGCCGTAGTTGTCGAGAGGCAAACCCCATCCCTTTCCCACGGAGTGTCTCAGAAGGGTTTGAAAGAGAATGCGTGCACTGAGTCGGCAGACACCGAGGGACGCCATCCCAACATTTCCAACCTTTCATTCCAAAATCACTCCCCGTTCTCAAACACTTCATTCACCTTTTCAACGAAACATTTCGCATCAAGCGACAATGAATTCCCGCGCAAAGAGTACCTACTCCGTACTTTCCATAACGTACCAATCTGTACAGTATCAAGAAAATAAAGACATCAAAATAAAGACTGCGTTCTCGCCCACTTTCGCGGAGACGTAGCGCAATTTAGTCGAAAAGGATTTACTTGGGCGCGAGCAGTCGACGACAAAGCGGAGGTAATAAACCCGCCCAAAGGAACGAAAACGGAAAATCTAAACAATAGGTTTACTTGAGTGCTTGGACAGGATAGAGTTGAAAGTTACCTGGTATAACGGAATAAAATTGTTTTTTGACTTCCCAACCAGGTTAATTCTGTAAATCACATGAGATTCCATGCCAAGAACTTGTAAAGCTTTTATAACAATATACGCTCGAATTTAACTCGAATTCAGTTGCATTACGCGCGCGCGGGTCTTGTCATTTTGAGAATAATAAGACCACCACGCTGGCCAAGTGCGGGTTGGCAGACTTCGCATATCTTCGAGAACTTTGATTTAAGAATTTAGAGGTTAGATTTCCTCATGATGTATTCCTTCATAGTTTGAAAGTTATCAAAATACGCACATAACAAAGAAAAGACATGTGCGTGCCGTGGGATGCGAACCCAGCCAGAAAACCTCCAGATTAGAAGTCAGACCGTCTCCCAACTGAGCTGTCGAAACTTACGATAACGCGTTACGGTGAAATGAATACAGCATCATGTTACCTTCTATGTGAACTTACACAAAAACAAAAGATATAGTGTTATAGAGTAATTGCATTGTTATCCGCAAATGCTTTTTATTTTAGTAACTTCTGCTATAAAAGCAATGATAAAAACTTTCATAAGAAAATGCTGTAAAAACATTATGATACAGTTATCTGACAGTAGCACATAAAGCATCTCCGTGCATTTCTTTTTATGGCTGCGTAAAACGTAAAGAGCGTCAGTAACAATATACCAGGATTATTTTTAAGAAAGTCCGTAAGTAGTCACTAGATGTAGTACATTTTTGTATACATACTTTATTTGCAATGGGCTTATTTATATGAATTACTGTAAGTCTTTTCGTAGGCACCTGTTACTATGTATTATATGCCAACATTTCACATTATGGCAACTTATATAATTGTATTCCATGATCAAATAAATACTTTTTTTGGAAATAACAACATTTAACACGGAATGATACTAAAGATACAGTCTTTCAGCTCTAACAGTAGGTACACTTTAATAACTTTTTGTACATAAAAGTAATGAGACAAAAAAAAAGCTCTCGTGGTGGCAGGATACAACTCCTGTATATTGCATTGCAGCGATACACAGAACTTTGAGTAGCAAATCAAAGCCCAGGGCCTCGCCGGTTTGGCTTTTTTTATAGTTGACAATCTAGGTGTTCGACCCCATCTCACCTGATGTTAAATGGAATTCTTGCCTGCAACGGAAATGACTCTCGAATGAGGCTGCCGGAAAACACCGATAGCCAGCCGAGTACCAAAAAATATCCTACCACCATGCTATGCTCTCATTACTTTAAGACTTTCGATGGTTAGTCTCAACCCTGTAATTTCGTTAGCTGAAGTACTTTTCAAACAGGAACAAAGTAATGTTTACACACTACTGCTTGGCAGCAGAATATCTGGTATGTCCACCGCAGTACCAGATATTCTGCTCTACCACTAAGTAAAAGTTTATCGGTAAGATTAGCTATTTATTTACGGTTGCATGTTTAGATACAATTTCATAGTTCCAATTATGTCAGCGTTTTATATTCCTTTATATGCAAGCACGGAACGAATAATTTCAACAAGTAACAATGTTGAATTTTCGTTAGCAGCTCTGCTTTAACTTGCTGTTCAAAGCGATTCAGTAGCAGAAAGTAGCAGAACAAATTAAGCGAATCAGCGAGGTAACAATAGCGAGTAAAACGAATAATCAAAACTCCTCTACTTCCCAGAGTGGTTCGGCAAATAAGCTTTAAGCTCGCCGCGGCGCTGACTACGCCGGGCATTATAATCCCAGTCGGTTATTAGTGGAGCCACATTTGTGTAAACAGGCTCTGAAGCTGCAGACCTCGCGAAACGTGAAAATAGTAATAGTACATTGAAATGGTTATATCATGTTTCTTGAGAAAGAACATAGGTTTGTTTTTAAATAATATAGTTACTTTTAACCGTTATTCAAAATTAACTTATACTTAAAGACGAACGTGAAGTGGCTCTTGTTTTCACGCGAGCATTTTCACGTTAGCGAGACGTTGACAGAGCATTTTATGAATAATATACAGTTGTTCCTGTAACTGTTGTATTCTGTGAAATGCATTGTTACAACTAAATTAATAAATCTAGGTATTATATGTAACATCCATCCATTATATTTATATTTACCTGATTTAGAAAAAGCGATGGAATTCATAAAATTATTTTGCTTTTTTTACATGATTTCTTGGATAAAGTAATATATAAATATCGTCGGGAATTCACACAACGCCATCTAGACCCAAACTAAGCAAAGCTATACCTGTGGGAACCAAATAACTAATAGATACCTATTTTTTTGTAAATACACACTTATGATACATACAGAACAATGTTCAATGTTTATATTTAGTTTATTTCCGCTTAACCGTCGTTCCAGTTCCAACAGTGACGAGGAGACTTAAATTTAACTAATTTTACACTGCTTATTTATTAAAAACCCTAATCTTACTTAAAATCTAGAACTCATAAACTTAGAAATATTCTTAATTTGACAAATATAAAAAATTAAAACTACAAAAAATCTAACTAAAATAATCAAGAATCCTCCTCTCTGCAGTAACCACTTTGTCGACACGTGTTTCACCTCTACACGAGGCATCCTCAGGACGTGTTGACTCTTCGAGCGCTTGGTCGAGACTGAGTGATCGTCCTTGACAGCGGCGCTTTATATACTATTTGGCCCCGCCCCTGCCACCCGCGCATGCGCACTGAAGCATCGCAGTAATGGCGATGTGACGCATGTTTGGTCATTAAGCAATGACTCATCTGTATTTCCATGTTTCCAAATTTCCAATAGTTCTAGTACGCTCATACGGAATCCTTTTTCACATTTATGTAGGATCTCAAAAGTATTGTTGCTCTGAAGTGTATGTCCAGTGTCTAATAGATGTTTTGCGAAGTGAGATTTTTCTGGATGATTATTCCGGTACGCGGACAAGTGTTCTTTGTATCGTGTCTCAAAGTTTCGTCCAGTTTGCCCTACATATACGCCATTACATTCGTCGCAACTTAACTTATACACTCCCGATTTCTTCCCATCGCTTATGGTATCCTTCCCATTACATAGTTTATTCATATTGTGATTAGTCCGAAAAGCTACGTTGACATTGTTCCTTTTCAAAATCCTTGCCATTTTTTCTGATGTCGGGCCCAAGTATGTTAAACTTCCCACATATCGGTTTACTCTATCCGACGGGCTCGGGTATAACATTGACCGTACTTGGTGTTGTCGTTTTTTCCTGATTAAACTATCCACCATTCGCGTACTGTATCCATTCGAAGTTGCTAACTGATAAATTATCTTTAGCTCTTTTTGATAGCTTGCCGGCGATAGTGGAACTAATGTTAGCCTATGTATTAAACTTCTAAAAGCTGCCAATTTATGTTGCATGGGATGGTTGGACGTACTCTGTAATTCTTGTTACTGCAGAGAGGAGGATTCTTGATTATTTTAGTTAGATTTTTTGTAGTTTTAATTTTTTATATTTGTCAAATTAAGAATATTTCTAAGTTTATGAGTTCTAGATTTTAAGTAAGATTAGGGTTTTTAATAAATAAGCAGTGTAAAATTAGTTAAATTTAAGTCTCCTCGTCACTGTTGGAACTGGAACGACGGTTAAGCGGAAATAAACTAAATATAAACATTGAACATTCAAAATGAACTTCCGCAAAGTAACTCCTGAATCAATCAATTACATACAGAACACCCAGACATAGAAAAAACATTTGTCGTCACAAAAATGTTTGTCCAGATGAGAATCGAACCCACCCCCTACAGTTTCGGAAGCAAATATTCTAGAATATTTGCTTCCGAAACTGTAGGGGGTGGGTTTTCCATAATGTTTTTTTTTAAATTATTATTTACTGTGATATAAAACATAAAATAATCCAAGCTTCATTTTATTTTATTATTTGACTGTTGCTAGTAACAGTCAAATAATTTGTCTAAGAAGTTTTATCTCAAGTTACCATGACCATATAAGGCGTTCGAAGTTGCATGTGGAATATTGCTAAAATGTACCTATTTTTTAGCTGGTATCATTTTCAAGTTGGTACAAATATCAATATTTCTATACATCGCTTTCAAACCAACATTTTATGTAGTCAGAGCGTATCCCGGGCACGCGTCAGGATTCCGTAAAATAAAAGTTTTTTTTTTAATTTAGCGTGGCCGGGGAAGAAAGTGGATCCCCCTGATTATATACATATTAAGTGGCTATTTATCCATTTCATTCCATTTATAAACGAAGTTAAAAAAGTTTCACTTTATTTGGTACACCTTGGTCAGTCCAGCCATAATGTATAATTACTATTTAATCTGTATAAACCCCCTCAAATATGCTTGTTTGGGGGCAGCGTACGAATTTGTCCCGTTTGCCGTCGAGACTGCGGGTCCGTGGTGTGCCGAGGCTCGGAGGCTCGTGCATGATTTGGGGATTCGCCTGAAGGAGAAGGGGCGGGATCCCCGTTCGGGCTGGTTTCTGGCCCAACGGATCTCCCTGGCGATCCAACGGGGAAACGCGGCCAGTATTGCAGGAACGTTCGGCCGGGGCTCGATGCGCGGGGTGACTTAAAATAGTTTTAAAATAGTTTTAAGTGACACCTAATTATGTTTGTATAATATGATTTTGACATTTTTAAATTTGAAGTAATTAAAAACTTGTATAATAAATAATTATAAAATATTAAATTAACACTAAAAAAAAAAGTAGGTACATAATAAATTTATAATTACATTTTATAATATCTGTATAATATATACATTATACATGAATATTCTTCTGTTCATAATAGGAATTTGTTTAGCGAAAACATTACTCACAGTGGTTCAGCAAGTTTTCGCGCCAGGATTAGAGGACGAGGGTCGCGAACGGCTACCAAGAATAAAATTGCTTACTTATTGATTTTAGCTCCGAAGTTGAAGTTGGAATAATCAATCCGATATTCCGAACCCCTCTGTCGTCGCTACAGCTCAATCAATCATGCCCGTTTAGTTAGTATAATATATATCTACTTGCTATATATAACCTGTGCTTTATGATTAGATGAAGGCACACCTTTTTATATATATAATATTTTATACTAGCTTGCGTCCGCGACTCCGTCCGCGTTAATTGCAGAACTGAGTTCAGAGAGAAATCATAAGTAACAGAAAAGCAATAGTTTCATCCGTCATGACACTTGCGCTATCTTATTAAAAAAAAAAACGAAAAAGCAGATGTACAGATGTGTCTCATAAGACACATCTGTACAAAATTTTAATTGGAATTCGCCATTTGTTTTTTGATAATCCCACAGGAACCAAAAATTTTTGAGATAAAAAGTACTCTATCTGTTGACCCATGTTATAAACTATATGTGCGTCAAATTTCATGCAAATCCGTTTAGCCGTTTTTGCGTGATTAAGTAACAATCAAACAAACTTTTACATTTATAATACTAGTAGGATAAGTCCTTATTCTATCCATAAATAATGTACATAATAATATATGTATTTCGTATCCGAAGAGCTTACATTTTATTCATTTTTTTCATCTTTTTATTTTCATTTTATTTTTTGCTTACATTTTTTTCATCTTTTTATTTTCATTTTATTTTTTTTATTTTATTTAGAATTCGTATGTTACTTTTTTTGTATTCGGGATGGTTCCTGAGTATAATATAGGACCAATTTCTTGGATCTTTGAACTATTCCTAGCTTTAATCAAACAGAAAATTCCTAGAAAAAAAATCTAGAGTACTCTAAAATTTGCTATATATATAACTTAATATGATATGGGGACAGTTCAGACGACGAAAATGATTACGTGACCCTGCAATAGGACGAAAGAGGGTGCCACCAGTACAATAAAGTCATTACTATTGATTTTTATGTCGAAACAACCAGCGTGGTCGCATCTTCGCCGTCAGCCTAAATAGACGATATCCGTTCTCTCAGATCTATCCCTACGACGATGTAAACTTATTTGTTGGACAATATTTCTTTGATGACACGGCTCGTGTATCTTTACGAATAGCGGAGAGGAAAATGTAATGTAAGATAGTTTCGCCACTAATGTTATTGGACGCGGAAAGATTTCTCCCAAGTTCTGTGACAAACTATGCTGCCAGAAGCTCTATTTCATTTTTGCTCGACTGCGACAAAGAAATCTCGTATTGTATCAAACAGAAGCATTACCAATCTGATTGAACTGATTGGTTTGAATTAGCGTTAGAATCGATTGCGGGGAACAATCAATCTGTGACCACAATGTCGTAGCAACTTAATTGACTTCATCCGCTATATCCGTAAGCCACGAATCTAATTTATTGATCAAACGTTTCATTGCTCATGTTAGATGTAATCACCTACGTTAAACTCACAACTCAGAAGCTCTGAATAAAGGAAAACATTCTCTTACTCCGACACTCTGAATAAACAAACAAAACATAAATAGCAGTAAAGTTACGTTAGGGACTGTATCAAGCGCGTCGTGTCCTTTCTAGCTACAACATGCTATATATTGTGTAGTGAAGTTAAAATTGTTACTGCTACCCCATGCACTAACTGCATTGCGGAACCAGAACTATATTTCATTTTTAGGACGTCGAACCGTAGCTTTGAATCGCTTCTATTGTTGAATAACTTTATAGCGGGATTAACGAAGCGTGATGTCGTATCTCCCGAGTCCAAAATTAATAAATTGTAAGCTCAACTTTCGAGACGGGAGGGTTGCTTAATTTAATACTCGTTTTTGAACTATTAAAGGCGAATAATCGAATATGGATTCGCATACAAACCATAAAGTTAAATATTGTTTGGATTTCGATAAGAGAAGGGTCACTTGAGTTAAAATAATAATGAGCGATAAAGACACTTGCAATGTTTACAAATTATTCCAGTTACTTATTTACTCGTTAAACCAACCACAAATCATAACAAATTATATATATTATGTATGAGCAATTCGGTATTCCTCAGTAGTATCTTCAGTCTTCTAGTAGTTACATGATAAAAGTAACCGCACGTCACTGTAGGTAAGGTTGACAAAACCTTTTGAAAACCCTCGACCTTCAAGACATTATTGACATTCACCCTGGTCACTTGCCCTTGTTAGTTGTCTATATAAGTCTGCCCCAAGTTTACGCAGTCATTTCATAAAGTCGTCTCAGAAATGAAGCTTTTTATATTTTGCGTAAAAATTTAAGGCAAGCTGTTTGACGTTACCATAAAAATCTAAAAGAGTATAAAGGGAAACTTTGCATACGTTTTACGAATGCTGTTTTATTATTCGAGAGCCTTTGATTAAAAATTAGGTAGAAACAACCCTTTCGACGGTTCAGTAGTCAGAGGGATATATTTTCCTTTATCTACACCTTCTCACATTTCACATTCAGTTGACCTTTTGGAAAGGTTTCGGTTAAAATCCCTTGCCGTCCTGCTTTCGAGATCTGCTGCCTACATATATGTCTCTAGAGTTAGGCAATAATTCTTAGGAATACTTCGATATATCACATCGGGCCACCCCTCGATAACTTGCTTCCGTGTTTCCGGTTGCTGTAGAGTTCCTATCGACTCCGTCTTGACTTATATGTATATAACCCGGAATCTCTTACGATATACTTGTAAAGCTTTTATTGGAAATGGTTACTGGTATTTTCCCGGTAATCATGTTCGCAGTTTTTTGCATATGTTTTAGTATGTGATTGATTAACTCTATGAATGTAGAAATGTACGTCTCTATGGATGTATGGCATTAGCTAGACGAAAAAATGGTAATTGAGAAATCCAAAGAAGAAAGATAGTAAAAGAAGTACCTTTTTTGAAACATCGTCTATATCTTTTCATGACTTGTTATACACAGACAGACAGACAGAGAGACAGACGGGAGATGTTGTAATACTATTTAATTATAAAAATTTAAACTGATACAATAGTATACAAAATAATTGTACGCATATATAAAAATAAACCATAAACATACGTAGTTCTTTAACGTATACGTACCTAATAGAAGTGTATTAAAAGTGTTCTTATTGCTATAACAATTTAGAAGACGCGTTTACTAATACCATAAAGCAAGGCACGGATCGATATCAGTCGCGAAGCCACCGCTTCGGGCCGCCAACCCCCGTATTCCCGTCACGGCAGGACTCGACGCCCGATAAAACTTATAATAAAACCATCCTCCCTTTATTTTGATAGCTCTATTTACGTATAATTTGCCAATGATGCTGTGAAGAGCTTTTATTTCGAATCTTGTAGAACAATGTTTATAATATAATTGGGAACTCTGATTAGGCGAGGTATTACTTTACAAACTGAACAATAACATTTCATAATGGATCAGTTATATCTCGTTAAATTTTCAGGAATATGAAACTAGATTTATTTTGAGAGATTTGTCACTTGATAGGATAACTTTTAGTATCTACTCGGCTTGCTGTTCAACGGTGTGTTCCGGTAGTCTTACTTGAGATCTTATTTCAGGTTAAGAATGGATATTATCTTCGAACACATTTTTGTTTTAATACAAAGGGATTCGGACTCGCGTATAATTACATCGGATACGTCGGATAGTTTCGGTGACACACGGTGGTCTTTATTAAGGAGTCAAAGCAGAAATGAATCACGCCGTCACTTAAATCAGTTTAACTATAGTGAAATACCGAGTCTCAAACACAAAAATATAATGCGTAAAAATGATGTTAAAGAAAGGTTAGGTATAGATTGCATTTGGTGGTCAGCTTATCATATCGTAAGAACCCAATAATAATTGACCTTATGAAAAACTTGAAAGATTAACTCTCATATCTACCCAATACCTAAGATAACCCAGGTAATCATTAAACAATTTTAAAAAAGAACCAGTAAACAAATATTAAATTTCGACTCTATCAGACCTGTGCAAACTGCTCACGTCCATTTATCAACTGGAAAAGGTCTCTAAAAACCTGAATATATTTAAATGAATAATAACAATCTCTATCGATCAAGTCATATTTCAAACAAAAAAAATACAAATCAAAATCGGTCCGGTTATTTGGTAGCTACGATGCCACAGACAGGGCAGACGGGGGTCAAAAATGTAGAAGTCAAAGACTGATTTAGTATGATAAAGGGGATGAAAAATCAAATTATATACCACTTCAATTCTGTACCTAAGGTTAAGGAGGCTAAAGTTCTCGTCACGATCAAGTGAGTTTAAACTAAAATTCACAAGACGTTCATAAGGTTACCAAAAGAAAAAACAAAAAAAGAGACCATTTTTACTGTCTCCCTCTTTCCGGGGTGTGTCCGTGCCGATAACAGACAGCCTTGAACTTCTTGGTGTCAGTCTCTCGACAACTCTCAATTTCGGCTCATTTATTGAGGCGAAAGCTCAAACAGCTGCAAAAAAGCTAGGCATCCTCGCCAAGGTAAGACGGTACTTCACACCAGAACAGTTGCTTTGTTTATACAAAGCACAGGTTAGGTCGTGTATGGAGTACTGTTCACACCTGTGGGACGGCTCTGCCAAGTTTCAGCTTGAGGCTCTGGAGTCAGTCGAGAGGCGCGCTAAGAGGTTGATAGGCAATGACACTTTGGTCAAGTCTCGGCTGCAAAGCCTCGAGCATCGACGTAAGGTCGCCTGTCTATCGGCTTTCTACCGGATACATTTCGGAGATTGTGCCTTGGAGTTGCACGACTTGGTTCCCCCTGCCCGGACGGCCAGACAAACGCGACCGAGGCGACACCCGTACATGGTGGATGTTCCCCATGTGCGCACTAAACGCTTTGAGTCCACATTCTTTATTCGCACAGCGAGGATGTGGAACTCTTTGCCGGAGTCTGTGTTTCCCGAAAGGTACAATATGAGTGTCTTCAAGTCAAGAGTAAACAGGTTCCTTCTAGGTAAGCGTGTTCCATCTTAGACCGCATCGATGCTTCACATCAGGCAGGATGTGGTCAAGCGCGAACCTATTCAATGTAAAAAAAAAAAAGAAAAAAAAGTTATAATCGTTGGGTTTCATAGTTCCAATATTCAAATATATTTTATGATTTCAATAAAGTTCCATTTCTTAAAATAGGTAAAATGTCATTGAGAAACGTTTAAATTTCCAATTCTCGGAAAAAGTTAATTTAGTCATTTCAACTGAGTGACTTATTAAACTAAGACAATCTGGAAAAATCATATCGTTGTGGTAGATGGAAAGTCACTGAGTCGTAGATCATAATACTAAGAACATAGTCTGGACTTTTTAACAAACGAGAATTTATTCAGCGATTTTGTAAAACAACATTGAAAATACAAATCCTGACGACCAGGCAAAAGTATTCGAGTTTTCGAGTAATGAGTCTTTCCCTCATATGCCGTCGAAAATAACTCAACTTCAATTATACAGAATCACTGAATACAGTCTATATATGTCGCTATTTTCTATGTAGGTAACCTAAATAAATGACTTAAATTTTAGACGTGTGCTCATACAGTTTTTTTTTTAATAAAGAATGAGCTACTCTTTGACAAGGAGAGCAGTTAGGGGTATAAGTTTTACATGTACTCAGCCGAAAGGGAGTCAGATTACCATAATTATGACCAATTTCTAATATGAGCAAAAACATATGAGAACCCTTTACCCAAGACATGACTCAGCAATTTTTTTTTATCATGATTTCAGTGCTGTATCTCTGGTAAAGATTGAAAATAAGATAATGGTAAGAACAACAATCCCCTTTCGGCTTTGTACACCCAAAACTTAGAAACTTGTATAAGATGTTTATGCGTAGAGTCACCATGTTTTACTTTTAGATTTATTTTTTTATTAAGCTATATACTCGTGTATGCTGCAGCCAGGTAATTGTGTAATTTAAAACGAGTGTATTGTCATTTGATCAAAATTAAATGGTTTCCACATAAAGTTTACCATCACCATTTGAACCTTTTTTTTGAGATTTGAACTCGGAACCTCCAGATGTCTGTCAGGCGGTTTCCCAACTAAGCTGCCATAGCTTCAATTCAAACGAAGTAGTGCAATTCAACGGACAGCGGTTACTCCGATAGCCAGAATCAATCACCTTAATAAAGCTATAGTGAGTTTATTAATGAAGGAAAGTCACGAGGAGCGTGGATAAAAGATATTAACGTCGATGTGTCTCAACGGCTTAATACCTTATCGGTGCGGAGGAAATATTGTGTTCGGCCAAGCCACCCTTGAAATCGCTTCCCCGTTGTCGTCGAGGGCGAGAAAGACGAGAAGGGCGCGGGGGCGGGGCTCAAAGCCCCGGCCGTTGACACCAATCTCCCGCTCTCTGTTTATGTATCGCATTAGATTTTTTCCCTGCGCGTTTACGCGCGAACGGCTGCTCGCGGATGGTCCATTTTGTTTATAGATTCGATCAGGAGATAGGAGTCGAACTAATGTTTGTTTATAATGAGTACGAGTTGCGCGGGCACGCTCTTTACCATGCTTGAAGAGCAAGCGGTTAAGAGTGGCCAAATACATTAGCCACGTGATATTTAGTCTCTCGTAACCGCGTAATGAAGTTTCGGAGACCGCCTGGCTTCCAATCTGAAAGTCCTGGGTTCGAATCTCACGGCACGCGCTGTCTTTTCTAGTTATGTGCTTATTGCCGATAACTACAAACAGTGAAGGAAAACATCGTGAGGAAACCTAAGGAAACCATCTTGGTGGACTATGGCCTTACTCAATGCCCATTTTACAATGAGAAGAGACCCGCACCCAGCAGTGGGCCAGATTTTGGAAACATGTCTGCGTCGTAGCTCGTGTTAGACAGACTTCAAGAGTATCATACACACGGTATGGTATTCCTTAATAAGTCAATTATTAATCATTATTCATTACATAGCAAGATTGCAGTTGTTTTTTATCTGTACTTTATCATGTTTGCCTCCCGTAATAACTAAATGAAAAAATGTTAATAACATAAGGCATCCATTTTTTATTTTATAAAAAATCTCCCAATTTCCCCTTTATTTTAGCAGCCAATTTTCCCAATATTTAAGTTTGATCTTTTGCAACACTGGTCAGTGTCGTCGAGACACTACGTCATCATCAGTGTATTTTTATCTCACATATTCATCGTTGGCATTTAGGAACATGTGCGACTCTATTTACAAACTGAAATAACCACTGCAGTAATACCGGGAAGATATAATTGATGTAAACAATTTTAATGGTTTTAATATTTATATTTGAATTAACAAATTTATGGCATCACAATCAGCTGTCGTAAAATTGAAATTGAGTCCTATTTATTTATTTACTGTTGACACTATCTGGGAGTAGATTATATTATTAAATTATAAATGGTTCGTCCAAATTGAAATAAATTCATTTTCAAATTAAGTACATTTGTTAATTAGGTCAGCTTATTAAAATGTTCCACATATGTATATTTATGGTACGCGTCGAGATTTATTGCAAAAATCGTATATCGTTTTCATTTCATACAATTACAAATATTTTATTGATAACACCAATGTTACAAGCCACTTCAAAAGTTTTAGATATGTCATTAAATGAGTTTTAAAACACTGATTACATGTCAACACAAAAATGTCAAAATAAGGTATGTCATTATAAAAATATGTCTATACCAAAAATAATATACCATAATAATTTATTAATAGTACCTAAGTACGTATTTGATTTGATCGCAGCTTGGTTTAAATAGTTGAGATCTTGGCTACTGGAAACGTTGTTTTACGACTTATTAGACGATTACATATAATTAAGAGATTACTAAATCACTTGTAAGTAAGTATTATTTTTTATTGATGTTTTTAACATTTTTAATGTTATTTAGTAAATAAATTTGAATATGACTCATTTTTTTTTTTTTTTTTAATGTTTGACTGGCCAGGTGTTTGACCACAACTCACCTGATGTTAAGTGAAGGTGTGGTCGAAGATGGTAAAGCACACCTAGCCTGGAATGGAACTCATATCTTTGGTGTTATGTATTGTTCATCATGTATCATTTAGACTTTAAGAAATGCTGTGAATTGTGTACACTTACATAGGTATACTTAGTTAAAACTTCTAGCGAGTACACAGCACTAGAGAAAATAAAACAATGTATCTACATTGTAAACTGAAGAGGATGCCATACTCAGTATCTACTGAGTATGGCATCCTCTTCAGTTTCGTCTACCACTTTCCTGCCGCCTACATTCCAGCGTTTCGATCACGCCTGTTACTGCAGTCAATCATTAGTCTAATGTTGCGTGCCATACGGTCTCATTTAGCGGACTAAAAATATGGCGAATACGCATGTTCCTGCGTTTTAAACTTCGATCTTTCGAGGGTTTTCTCACAATACTCGAAAAGTAAAATTTTTTGTAAATTTCTGTCTTACGATGTTTTTTTTTTCATTAATTTCAGTTATTTTATTCATTTAGTTTAAAAATAAAGCCTTATCTATTGTAGTAACTTTTAAATGTTTGCGAAATCACATTTTTCAGTGTCGTCTTTGATGTTTACTTCTCAAAACATCAAAATCAAAAAACCTTTACTTAGTTTACAAGGAATATCGAGTCGATCATTCTACATTACGTTTCTGCTTTTACAAAGTTCTTAAATAAAATTAGGTTATATTATTCAAAATGTATATTTAGGTAGTAGATAAAAAGGCAAATTATAATTCCTAAAGTCAGACAATACCGTTGTCGGTAGGTGTACCACAATTTTACCTACAGCGTCTTAAGGCGATTTTCGTTTAATTTTTTAGCAAAATTTACTAAGATAAATTATTTATTAAATAGTAAAAAATACGTATTAATCTAGATGCTATTTCTGAGGGAACCGTTGTTTTAAAAAAACAATTTCGATAAATTGTCTCGATTGAAAAAAAAAATGTAATTTTTAAAATAATACCAAAGTACGTTTTCTTTGATAATCTTATATCAAAACATGTCTGTTTGTCATGTTTGTAGCGATGATAGCTCAGTGGTTAGCGCGGTCGGTTCGCATGCCGAAGGGCGTGGGTTCAAACCCCAACAATGAGCTTGAGCTGCCGGTGAAGGAAAACATCGTGAGGAAACGATAGCATGGTGGTAGGGTACTTTCTAGTACTCGGCTGGCTAGCTACCACCCTCAAGTTGAAAGTCTGCCGCCAAGCATCTAACGGTGTGTTCCGGCAGCCTCACTTAAGAACCAGTTCCATTCCAGGCTAGGTGTGCTTTACCATCTTCGACCACACCGTCACTTAACATCAGGTGAGCTGTGATCAAACACCAAGCTTGTCAGCTATAAAAAAAAAAAAATGTCAATTAAAGATCGCACAAAATACTTTGTTTATGCTATTGTTATCTTTTTTTTTCTCCAATAAATTTATAGTACAAAATTTCATAACGAGTATAACTGCTATATTATTGCTTCAGTAATTGCAACATTGTGTTTTGCTACATAAGTTTAATAATCAACTGAGGTACTATAACACGGTCGCATTAGCTACTGGGAGTGCCTGATAACCGACAAGGGAGCGGTGGCCGTAAGGTGAAGTTGTTTGCCATTCAAGTTAAGCGATTACGAAAAAGTTATGCGACTACAAACCTTATTGTGCGGGGCATACATTATGCGGTCTAATGTTTTCGTACACTTGGATGACAAGCTCACGGTATGGTAGCCGGTCTTTCTTTCTGTTCTACAGCCACCATTCCGTTCTGTGACTGCTTTGGTCTGTCTTTCCGTTCCGGTCCGTTCTGTCATTTTTTAACTCATCAAGCAAACAGGGATTTTATAAGTTTTACGTTTGTTTGTTTATAAATGCCTTCTGAGCTCCCCGGTGACACTATTTTGATTTAGCGTGGTTTTTGTTTGAAAAAGTTATCTATATGCGATGATTCAAGAAAACTCATTTTTTTTTATTCGTAATTTTTTTTCTAATTGATTAACAATGTGAGTATCTTTCATATGTATGATGGAGTCATAATTTGATATTCTGTTAGGTACTATTGTCTAGAGTTCCATTACAAGTTTTTTTTACTTTTAAACTGGGTTTAGGCTTATTTAATACATACATGCGTGTATAATTTTTTTTTTCTTTATGACAAATGTAAATAATTTAATATCACAGGAAGCTTTAGGTCGTTCAAAAGCTATGTTTAACAATGTATGGACAGACAGACTACCGAGAATAGTGAGTCAGCATGATTTATTGTTTGACCGAGATTAAAAACTTATGCGACAGCGAAGTGCCATCTGTATTCATGAGTATGGATGGATGTGGTTTAAAAATAAAACAAACGAATAAAGTGAATTAACATTTTAGTATTCATCGAAATATGTATTATAAAGAGGAATAATTTGATTTTTTGTATGTTTGTTTGTATATTTTTTATCTATACTATTATAAAGAGGAAAGATTTGATTGTTTGTTTGTATTGAATAGGCTCCAAAACTACTGGACCGATATCAAAAAATATTTTACCGTTGGGAAGCTACACTATCCCCGGGTGACATAGGCTACTTTTTATACCTGTATTCCCACGGGAACGGGAACTACGCGGGTGAAACCGCGCGGCGTCCGCTAGTATTGAATAGACTTTGAAACTACCGATCTGAATAATTCTTTCATCATTAAAATGCTACATTATCATTACCCGTTTTTATTTACCCGTGCGAAGCCGGGACTGGCCGCTAGTTTGAAAATGAAGTGCAATGTGGAGGGTCTACTGCTCCGCTTAGCTCAATTAGCACGAATTAAACAATAAAAGCTGGAATGGGTGTAAATGGCTAGCGGCGCCAGTTGAATGCCTTTTAATTTGACGAATGAGATCTATAATCACTTTACATTCTACCGTTCTACGATTGTTTAATATAGTGTGATAGGTAGATAACTCTTAATACATTATCTGTTTAAAAGACTTTAAATTCCCACAGACCTAAATTTATATCTAATCGATGTATAGGTTTTATATATAGGGTCGAATCTGGACAAGATTGACACAGGACCGGGACGAGTGGCGTACAAGAGAGGCCTATGCTCAGCAGTGGGCGATTACCAGCTGATGATGATGATGATAGGACATAAAGGTTCGATGACATGGTAAAATTGAGGTTCGTATAGTAATTTTGTCATTTTTCATTTGTAACTTATTATTATCAATAAATACTATTACTACAAAAAAGTGTATATATGGGTTTTGAAGTAAATTGCGTAAATAGAAAAACACGCAGATGGCAGAATAATCATGATGACAAATAAGGATGCAGTCAAAAACAAGCATGTCTGCTTGTTTGAAATCGTTTAAAACATTTTAAAATACCATTTAGCGCATTTTCTTTATAAAATGAAAAATAATCACAAATAGTCCAAAATCTGTGTAGGTACACACATAAAAAATAATAAAGGTCGAATTGAGAACATTTCTTCCTTTTGAAATCAGTGAAATAATCTTAACACTTATAGCGTATTCTCAGCCATTTTGCACAGGAGTTCGTAAATATTTTTAATTATACATTCACGGTTATTTAAAACGAACTCTCTGAATACAGTTTTAATCATATTTGGTGACCATTTTCAAGGAATGAAAACGTTGTACGGCACGCGTTTGGCTTCATCTGGCTTCATAACGAAGAGAGCTGACAGAATAAAAGGAGGTTGAAAGTTTTTTTTATATTATGCTTGACTAAATATCAAAAATCACATCATGCTCGCCCCAAGGAAGTGTTTTTGAAAATTTATATTCTGAGTATCCCCTTGACTTATCTTCTCTTTCGGGCGTAAGACGAGGCCACAGGCCGAGCTTCGAGTTCCAATCCCCACACAAAGACAAAGGACGCATATATTATTTTAGTTAGGTTTATAGGTACTATATACATATATATATATATAGTACCTATAAACCTATATACATATAAAGGAACAAAATAAATGTTTTAGAAAAAGAGGTCTTCAATAAAGATTTTTTTTTTTTTTTTGTCCGTCCTCCTTCCTCTTGTAATTCCCCCGATATTGTCGGGGACCTTGTTTAGGTTGTGTAATGAAGTTATTGATTTATTTAGTTGTAAATTTATGTTAAATTTTTGTCAAATATCAGCCAATAAGCCAATAAAGATATTATACCTACTTAGTATGCTTCAAACCGGAACACAGTAATGTTTACACACTACTGCTCGGTGGCAGAATATCTGGAACTGCGGTGTTACTTACCCAGACGGCTTCCTAAGAAA
Source organism: Biston betularia (assembly GCA_905404145.2). Taxonomy (NCBI): domain Eukaryota; kingdom Metazoa; phylum Arthropoda; class Insecta; order Lepidoptera; family Geometridae; genus Biston; species Biston betularia. Next base: position 7,408,716 of record FR989863.1, read on the forward strand.
GGAAGCTAAGGAAACCTACCACCAAGTGAAATATGTTAGCCTACAACATTTTATAAATACATACAGACTTACTTCGCTAGATTTATAAATTTGTTACGTCTATACTATATTATGAAGGCGAAAAAAATTGGGACGGTTTTGATGAAATTTGGTATGGACGCAACTGACACCCTGCTACTTTTTATCCCGAAAAAATGTAGCGCGTAACACCGCGGGGCGCAGCTAGTATCAAATAATTATGTAATTGAAAATAATGTATACACAACAAAGCTGTTCACAAAATCATAATAATAATACGGCAAGGCTTTTGATATACTTGGGCCTATAATCTCGTGGCCTGTTTACAACTTTACATACAGATTCGCCGTACGTAGTTATTCACTCACTACCAAACTTCCCCGTCACTTGTTCTAAACTTTGTCCTTATTAGATGACACGCGCATTCGTTCGTAGGTACCGAGGCGTCAAATCAAAACTTCCCTACGTATTATTTGATTAAAATAAAGTTTTCGCCAAGGAATAATTAAAACTCGAACTCAAAGCGGGCAATGATTCAAAAAGTAAACAAAGTACATTTGAAATCGTTAGTAAACTAATTTACATGCAGATGTGAAGCGCGCGCCGCTTTATCGTAGAAAAATATTTCCCGTTTTCATTCGGAATATCACGCTCGAAAATGTAGGTTTAAAAATTCAAGAATACACGATCTTACATTTTGTTTTTGAACAAAAAGGCGATGGAGACACCAATCATTATAAAAGTCCCATCGCTACTGTAGCCGGTTATAATCAAATAACTGAACAATATATTCAAGCTCTTGCTGATAAAGCTACCGAAGTTCCTACAATTTCAATATAAGCAGATTAACACGAAGGCCCAACTTGTAGGCTCGAGATTTCGAGCATCCATAGGATTTATCTTGCTATAACGTACGTTCGACGCTTCAGTCACACCTCCAGAGCTCGCATCTGTAATGTCGACATTGATACGGAAATGCACTCCAAATACTCGGAACATGAACACAAGAATGATACCCTGTTTGAAATAAACGTCAGTATCATGGCAGTTGATCTGAGAGATCATCTCAGTCACAATTTACAATTAAATCCTCTCACGACATGAGCCCTATATTCTGAAGTGAGTGCCGAGTGAGGAGATATCATCGCTCCTGATCATCAGAGCGGTCACGATTTTTCTATTGTGAGAACAACTAAACTTGTCTTATACAACGCAACAAGGGAAACATACATAGGTACCTGTTCTGTGAACTACTAAACATGTTAAGGAATGTCTCAAAATAACCATGTGTGCAAGTGGAATGCCTTTGACTTGGCTGAAAGGGTAAGTAGCGAGAACTTTACAAAGATAGTCTAGTCAATGTTTATAATACATACATCATTAATAAAAGTTTATTTCATAAATATTTCTGGATTCGAAAAGAAATATAGTCTCTAGACGATACTGCTTTGTTTTGGTTTACTTAGTTATCTCTATGAAAAAGATAAAGAAAAACCAGACATCTTACTCAACCAGTGCAAAGCAAATTGAATTCATAATCCTCGTCTGGTATCTTCCACACAAACAGTATTGATCGGTCAGTTACATAGGACTTTACTTTCGTGCTACAAATAAAGTGTAAAACTGTTATACTTCTTTTTTTTATTTACTTCACCAAGTATAATAATTATCTCTATATTATTGTTTACATTGTCACAAGAATAAATTTGACCGAACATATCACCTGTTGTAAGTTTGCATGTATGTTTAGTTGAAGTGGCAATGGGCAGGGCACATAGCACGCAGAACTGATGGCCGATGGGGCTGCAAAGTTCTGGAGTGGAGGCCACGAACCGGCAAGCGCAACGTAGGGCGTCCACCCACAAGGTGGACAGACGGCCTAATAAAGACCGCAGGAACGCGCCGGATGCGAGCCGCTTCCAACCGGTCTTTGTGGAAGTCAACGGAGGACGCCTATCTCCAGCAGTGGGCGTGCTACGGCTAAAATGATGATGATGATATTTAGTTTGACAACAATGATAGTTGTTGAAATCTTCGTTGAATCTCATATTCAAATTGTTTATACAAATACAATTTTAAGTCAGACTATGAGCCAAATCGTTGAAGAGACTTAAGTTCGTGAAGTTACAGCTCGTGACAAAAAACTAGTAAAGTAGTCTTTGTGTTCAAAGTTTCAAACACAAAGTTTACCGATTTAATTCTTCAGCAACTGCTGATAAGACCATTTTCAAAGTAAAACAAAAACTGTGCCAGAAGATTGAATTCGCAATCAACGTCTAGAATCTCGGACACAAACAGTTAATATCGATCGGTGGGTTTACATGCGACCGCCCGACGGTAATCGAGTCCCGCTTCCTTCCGGAGACCTGTCCGCCGTAGTCCATTCACAGAGGAAAACGCCGGTGTTGTACAAACATTAGCTTTGTTTTTATTCACATTAGCACGATGGGTTTCAACTAAGTGTTATGTTGGAGACATAATTTACTGTTACACTGGCATATTTTTCGGCAACTTTTTTATGGTTATTAGGCTAGGTTTTCGGCCACCGCTCATCTGATTTTAATATTAAGGTTCTATTAGTGAGTTAAATTGGTCGAAGATGGTAATCACATCTAGCCCTGGAATGGCTCTCAGGCTGTCGCGAGTGAATCGGTTTCTTCTAGGCGAGCGTGCTCCAAACTAGACCGCATCTTCGCTTAACATCAGGCGAGTTGGCGGTCAAACGCAAGCCTATAGGTAAGTAATAAATGATAATAATAATGAAAACAAACATCTCATTACCAAAACACATACATCGAACATGCCATGTATTTATCGGCCTTTAAAATTTAGATTTTATATTTTTACTAAAGTCGCAAATTTTGCACCAGTTTTAATTGTGGCATGTTGCAGCGCACTGGTTATTAAGTCAATTAAGCAGTGAGCTATTGTACAGTATACGTATACTTGTAATTCCATATCTGCGTAGTGCAACGACTGGGGTTTGCAGCTGCTTAATTTTAGCTCTGTTTCTAATATTAACATAGGGGACAATTGTAACTTGAGCTAAAATATGTAAATAAGTTAAACTTTTAAAAATTTTCAAGTACTTTCTTTAATAGAAAAAATGTATTCATAACACTAAGGCGTTGCAAGTCAAATTATGTAATATCAATTTACATAATTAAATTAAAAATATCAAAACGCTGATTAAGTGTCAATGGAAAAAAATTACAATATAAAATTTAATAAGCAAATATATTGTTTCCTGTCTTCTGAATACATTTTTAGTTTTAGGTACAATTTCGAGAAACATATGTATGGTACAACGGACAAGATGAAAGAGAACCTATTTCAATAATGTCAGAATCACTAAATATTGTAGTGATTATAATTTTTTTTTCGAGTTCTTTTTTTAAATTCAATAAGCTTTTGGCTGTTATTTTTTTTTGTTTGGCCGTTTGTTTTTACGTCAACCAAATAGTAAAGTTGTTGTTGTTCATTGTAGGTAATGTTATTCTGGTGTGAGTGATGATTTTTTTTTAAATTTCGTTTTGTCAATTGAATATTACTATATTGTTCTCTATCTATAACTTTAATCGATGTCTTTATTCTATAGCGATTCTATCTCGCTTTATCAATGATCTCCATTTGTAATGGACGAAGCAAAGGATGTCGCCAACTATCGAACACGTCTCGCAGGGGTGTTTCATAGCTGGTAGATGCTATGCAACCAGCTTAAATTAAGAGTTGGTCAAATAAAGGCACTATAATACTCTACGAGCGGATGTCGGATTATTTAGAAAACGCTACAGTGGCTCCGTCACTGAGCTACAGATAAGTTGGTCTGACTTTAGTATCGGGTTCTTGCAATTGTTCTCCCTACCCGTGCCTACATGTGCCGCGCCCCGCGTCGATCGATGTCTGACCCCGTGCAATGTCGCCCTCACTTGTTAATAACGCATTTTTTTTGGCACGGGCACCCCGAATATAAAAATATCATAAAAAATATTCTATCGCAGTATGCACAATCTTTATCAACAGACTAGCTGCGCCCCGCGTTCTTACCCGCTACATCATTTCGGGATGAAAAGTAGCCTATATGTTAATCCAGGGTCTCAGCTACTTGCATACCAAATTTTATACAAATCCGTTCAGAAGTTTTTGCGTGAAAGTATAACAAACATTCATCCATACATCCATCCATACTTTCACATTTTTTAATATTAGTGGGATTATTTTATTTGATCCAATTTATAGAGTAAATACGACGACACGTGACGTGTAGAGCCGTTTCTTGTTTTTGGCGTCACACTTTATTGTATTTTCCATTGTAGGTATATTTATAAATTATTTTATAAAAATCAAGTTAAATAAAGTAAAATAAGTCAGTCACAGAAAAATAAGGCACAGTCAAGCCCAGTCCTTGCTCTAGTAAAGGAAGTAGTGCTGACTACTAAAAGTTTTACGGAGACTTGAAAATAATACGAAAATTCATGTCTTTCCACTTTTGACATGATGTCATTTCCACACGCTAGTACTTTATGATATTATTATTGTTTTAATCCAAGAATATCCATGTCCATGTTAATGTATACAATTCAATTGTCAAAAAGAAATACAAAATTACTGTCAAATCAAAACACACACTGAAACAAGTTGAAAGAACATGTATACATGTCAATAAAAATAAGCTACGATTAAAAACGAAGTGAACATGAACACTAGAAAAATACAAATTTTGGGTAATGATACAACGCAGCGATGAGTTTACTCTTTTTGAAAAAAAAGGATGACACAGTGTTGATTTGTAAATTTACACGTATGGGCAGTAACTAAAAAAAGTATACCTACTAAATTCATATCTGTGTAATGGCAGCTCATCCGATATCATATGTATCATGTATTATGTATAGCGTGCGTTGTTGTCTATGTTTATCGAATTCTTATTCTAATTCCACACAACAATGTTTTTAATAGTTTCTATTAATGTGACTTGCACCATATGCATTTCCATACCGAGGCAATCGTAGTTTCAATTCAATTTATTCAACTTCCATTTTCAACTCACGCCCACTGACACAGCCACTCATCCATCCACACTAAGCGCACACTTTGAAAAATAAACGAAAGCTCGTACTGCATGAATAGTGAATACGTAATATGATAAATGCACGAAAATATATCGATAAAATAATACGATGATTTTGTTGTGACAAAACCATCGAATTATTTTGTAGCATAACTTTTTAGTATGCCCCTCGCAGAATAATAATAATTAAATGCTAGTCAGCCATGACACAGATCAATCCATAAAACTAAATCGACAGCAAGAATGGAGTTATTTGCATCTCTCTTCGTATGAATATGTGGAAAAGAGATGCCAACAATAAGAGCTGTTAAATTTTGTCTAAAACTTCTTCTGTAGGTACCTAATACAACCGATTGTAAACATTTACTTGTAAAAGACAGAACAAAGCTTTTATAGACATTTAGTATACGTAATTTGACGATACACTTCGTTTGCGAAATCTATTATAATCTTCACTATTAGAATAAATGCGATTGTGAGTTTGTTTGTTACGCTTTCACACCTTAACAATTCAGCGAATTATCGTGAAAAAAATTTAAAAAATACAGATTTTTTTATGGTTGACAGGCTAGGTGTTTGGCCACAGCTTACCTGATGTTAAGTGAAGGTGTGATCGAAGATGGTAAAGCACACCTAGCTTGGAATGGAACTGGCTCTCAAGTGAGGCTGCCGGAACACACCGTTAGATGCTTAGCGGCAGAGTTTCAACTTGAGGGTGGTAGCTAGCCAGCCGAGTACTAGAAAGCACCCTACCACCATGCTCATGCACTATATTCCCGATGAGTAGTAAGCTAGTAATTTACGAAACAAAATAATATATAAATTAAGATTTTATCGATACATTGATACCAGCACTGTGACTACTCTATTAGAGTATACTCGAATACTCGCAGTATTGTTTGGTCGATATGAAAACGGATCACACCCAATGTCTATTTGTTACGTCCAAGTAATAAATGAATGATTCGTTGTTTGAATAGGAAACCTTATTTTATTTTGTCGTCACTTTTCGGCTATTGTAGCGGTATGGAATTAATAGGCATCATTTATCACGTGGGAGGTAGTGTTACGTGAGCTTATATAATAATGTGTCTTATTTTGCTTATGTATCGAAAATGTTAAAATAATAAATTATAATTCTTCATGATGCTAATGCTGCGATGCTTTACTTGGCGGTAGATTTCCTTAGCAGGCGGTCGTCTAAGTAGGTACCATACCGTAGTAGGTACCAGATATTCTGCCGCTAAGCATGAGTGTGTAAACATTACTGTGTTCCGGTTTGAAGGGTACTGAAGCTAGCGAAATTACAGGGCTGTTGAGACTAACCATCGAAAGTCTCAAAGTAATGAGCACCAAAGCAGTGATGCCCTGGACTTTGTTTTGGTGCTCAAAGTTCTGTGTATCTGCATTGGTCATGGACAGGCGTTATCTCTTACGATCAGGAGAGCGTCTCGTTTGTCTCATTATTTTTCACATAAAAAAAAAAAAAAAAGATAGAAACCTTTTTTCAGGCAAAATACTTTGCTCGCGCACTCTACCGCGGCCTCGACAGCGTTAGTTCTTGCGGACCCGAAGATGCTAACCCAATCTTAACTAATATTATAAAAGAGAAAGAAAGTCTGTCTGTTTCCTTCGCGATTAAACGGGTGAATAGATCTTGATGAAAATTTAAAAGGTTATTTATTTATTTATTTTAAAAGGTTACATTATGATGGTTTTTGAAAACTGGCTGTTTTTTTAACGATTTTAGTAGGTTAATTCTGATTCACATACGTACTAAAATTCTATAATTTGGTAAATAATATTAATAATGCGCGCTGCATGAACGCTTATATGATTCCTATTGTTTAATCTATGACAGCATACTACCTACTGGAAAGTAAACTACATATCTATCATTCATTAACAAATGCAAACACTACATAATATAAACTATTTTTTTTAAAAACGCTCATAAAATAAAACATTAAATCTGCATGACCAATCTTTTCAAATCGCCACTGACTAATAAATAAATAATCTATGACGGGCGCGCACGTGTGTGGCAGCGCACACAGTAGAATTAAGATTTTTTTTTCGTCGGCCAGTATGCGTATAAGCAGGGCGCCTCCGGTGGCGACCGCATTGTTCGGCATTTCACGTTCAATATGGGGCGGTAAATATTACGACAATGCTCTAAAAGAGCGCACAGAATAGTTTTGTTTACAATATGTGGGCTTTACGTTTTAGAATACGTATAAAATCATTAAAATTGTAATAGGAACTTTTTAAATAGGTATGACTGTTAAAAAGGTTTATATACTTTTCTTTTTTATTGGCTTGCGTATATGATACATGTTTATGTATAGCGTATTTTGCGTTGTATGCAATTTTTTTTTTGTAAAGTAATTAAAAACTAACTTTCGCCCGCGACTTCATGCGCGTTGAGTTAATAATTGGGTATATATAGAGAAATGAACCACGTGTTAGTAACTAATAAGCAAAAGTTTCATGAATTATGAAACTACTGCGCTACTTAATTGTCTAGATTAATATAAAGGATACCTTTTATTCTGGAATAATGTTCCGTAAGATACATTTCCTGAAATTTTTCGAGATAAAAAGTATCCTATATGTGTGCCAAATTTCATCCAAATCCGTTTGGAAATAGGATAAATCAAAATAGGATGTCACCCAATGATGTACTATTAGGTAAAACCTCATTGATGTCACCTCACAAAAGCAAAACATGTGGTTTCATTGTGCTCTCCGTTTATTTTAAGCTTCGATTTAAATTTTTTGCTAGACATTTTATGTAAACACAGATTAAGTGACAGTTGACGTAAGCCATTTTAGCTATTAGCCTAATTACTAATACTAGAGACATCAACAATTTGTAATACACTGGAGTCTGGCTAATTGATAGTCGGACAGTGATTATTATGGTTAAACTGTAACGTCTACAGAAGCCCAATAAAATCACTAAGTGTGAACTTAAAAAAAAGTAAAGATAGAGATAATATTTATTTGTTTACGACACGAGTAAAGTTGTAGATACAATATAGATGGATAAATTACATTTATGTCCTTTGATCGTGATTTTCCCTAAGGCGTACAAATATTAGCTACGGCATGCCGATAAAACAATTAATCAAAGTACTTAAATTCTATTAAAATGCACATATATAATTATAAATTTAAATTCATATGAAGTCAAACGGCAATTAGAATAATGTCAAAAAAAAAGATCAATAAATAATAAAGGTCATCAAGAATAAAAATAATAACTAGCTGCGCCCCGCGGTGTTACCCGCTACATGTTTTCGGGATAAAAAGTAGCCTATATGTTTATCCAGAGTCTCAGCTACCTCCATACCAAATTTCATCCAAATCCGTTCAGTAGTTTTTTCATGAAAGAAAAACAAACATCCTTCCAACCTTTCACATATATAATATTAGTGGGATAAACAATCAAGTAAGTACCCGTAGTCTTCAATATTATTTAAGATTTCGTGAAGCTGATGATCGCAAAGATAGCGCTTCCATGGTATGAAGCAAGCACACACAACTGCTTATTCAAATAGAAATCTTACTCTCGTACTGGATAAACAAAGGGAAACCGTCGTTTTTTTTAGCTTTTTAAGATGCGAAAACTGCGGGTGTAGCGCAAGTTTGTTGAAAATCATAGGGTTGTCATTTATTAAATTAACGTCTATAAGAAAAAACAAACAAATGGTACTTTTAAAGTATTAAGAGTAATACAACCTAATCTATTTACTACCTAATCCAATGAGCTTTTATTCATGAGTTTTTCTTAAAGAATTATGTTGTAAATGATCATGAGTACCGATGCTACACGATAGTAATATCTTTACTTTATTTTATTTTTATTTTATTGAATCTTACCTAAGTTAGTACTATACATACATATTTAGACTTTAATTTAATATTATCTACACTATTAGTTTTTGTAATGACAACATAATAAAAAAAACACAATTTAAAAAACCAACTCTATGAACTCCAATGAAACAGCGAGGTTTCAGAGTAAACAAAAAAATCATTGATGTGTATAGTGTATACATCAATGATTTTTTTGTTTACTTTAGATTTTTGTTGATTTTTTTAAAACTGCTCTATCGATTTTGATATCATCAAAATCGATTCATAATTGGCGGAATGATCGCGTACAAAAAAAATATACAGTCGAATTGTACAGTCCTTTTTTAGTCTGTTAATAAAATTAAGTTATGCATTTAAAAACAACTATAACGCCCGTGCAATCACAATCAATCGAATAAGATACGTTCGCCCTTTGCCTAGCGCCAACCAACCCTAGGAGCGTCAAAGTTTTACCCCAATAAAAAGTCGGCAAAGGCGAAGGGAACATCACACACGTGCATCCGCCCGCTGCTTGCAAAGCTATTTTAAACTTGCACAGCTTGGGTGACCTTCAATCACAACCACATAACGTCAACTTTAGGTTGAAAATTTTGGCATTGCGCTTGCGCTTTCATTGGTTTCTTCAATGATTAATACCTTACAGTAATTCTAACGACCTCATGAAACAGTTTGAGGAAGATAATGAATTAAATTGTGTCAAACAATTAATAATCGAGTCAGAAAAATATACAGCAGCAGCTCAGATTTGACAGCAAATTACATGACGTGCGTGACGAAACTTGCAAAGAACAGTACTGCTCAATCGTGTCAAAGGTTTAACGGCATCGAAAGAAAGCATAATTACAACGATTAACTAGCGCCAGCACGCAGATTGACAATTAAATAACACTTTCTCAGGTACGCACATGAAAGCACGACGCATTCCACGTTCGTCCACTACAAAGCGTGTCCGTATCTAAAAGCCTTAACAGCATCACACCTTGATTTAATGGCCGTGTGTAGAGTTATTAAATATCATCTTCATTTGGGCTCATAAGATAAACATTTTTTATTTGCCCTCGGCGGCCCCGTCATCCCAAGCTTAATTATGATATCAAAAGCTGCATCGTCAGCTCGTTTCGTCTCACGCACGTGGGGTATCTCCATCTCTCTCACACTCAGGATAAGCAACATCCACGCTGCATCGCCTGCATTGACGATTAAACACGTTCCTATGCACACTCTCGTATTTTCGTTTCAAGCTGGCCCATTCCGCCGGACCCTCCAGAAAACAACTGCTATCGAGCGATCCCATTTCTATTTCATCTCGACGCTATCTACGGCTGCGTGAGACATTAGCGGGATGATACGGCAAAACAGCCTCGATTACCATTTTAATGATAGGATTCAATTACATTGTAACTATAGATAGATTAATAAACGATATCTCGTAGGAACGTGTCGACGGTTTCGATTCGATAACGGTCCGATGAGATTATGCGTTTCCGATAGATGGAAAGGCTATGTTGGAAAGGGCGTGAGAACGGTAAGGTGGCTTCGGGAGCGTCGGTCGTGCACGCAAATGAAGTGCAATTTAGCCGGAGGCTGGGATTGCGGCTAAGATACTCGCGGACGAGTGGGCCCGGCCCGCCTGGGTAGCGCGCAGTCACGAATTGCATTGTTGCAGTTAATTCCATTAAATGTGAATTCGCTACTTGCGTAGTTGGATGCAACTTGAGCCAATCGTGCAACTTGACATCATCTTCAGTCAAGATACGTAACTAATGTTTACTTAGATAAAGAAAATATTTACTCAGAATTGAATTTCAACGTCATCTCCAACTGTGAAGAAATTGCTAAGAGCTCCAGCATTAAAACGTAACAGGGTTTTCAGCTCAGCTCGGCATTCAAGATGTGAAGTAGAAAGTGATATTAACCACATTCAACGTGCATTATCTTTGAGATAGCCGCCATCTCACGAGAATCCCTCACGTGTTAGGTTAAAAGGTCGTTATGTTCCACACTTGTACCTCAACTTGCATAGCTACAATATCGTCTAATCTAATCCCACTATCCCACTAATATTAAAAATGTGAAAGTTTGGATAGATGTTTGTTTTCACGCAAAAACTACAGAACAAGTTTGGATGAAATTTGGTATGGAGATAGCTAAGACCCTGCATTAACACAGGCTAATTTTTATCCAGAAAAGTGTAGTGTTCGCGTGGGAACAGCGGGTAACACCGCGGGGCGCAGCTAGTGAAATACAAAAATTGAATTTAAAAAATAAAATAAGTGGAATCCAAGTCTCAATCTGGGAGAAGTTTCAAATACAAGATAAAAACTTAATTTATTTTATAGTAACCGGTGCGTTAACAAAACATGGATTTGTATCAAATAAATAACGTTCAAACAAACAAAAACCATTACTTAGTACACGTTTAATGGTATTTGAATAACAGCAGGTGTCTTGACACGTGAGTGACCCCCGCCGCGTTACGAATCTTGTGAAGTGGTGGTGAGAATGAAAGAAATTGCTTTTACAATACTTATTCTATAGATTTGTAGACAAATATCGTCTTTATTTGTATCCAAACTGGCCTTAAAATTCTATAGCTATACAAAATTGTATTCAAGCTACGAGCTATCATGAGCTTGAACCATGAGACGATAGGAAATATTGATGAATACTACAGAACTACTAAAACCAATAAATAAATATCCTAGGGCATTTCATACAGCACCGTCTAACCACAGACTAAACAAAGTTTGTACTATGAGAACCAGAATAAGCGATAGAATACTGATACGTGTTTTTTTTTTTTTTTTTTTTGTAAATATATACTTACAGAACACCCAGATACAGAACAAACAATTATGCTCGGCACACAAATGTTTGTCATGAGTGGGAATCGAACCTACAACCTACAGCTCTTGAAACATATTATGTATACAATACCAAATGAGATAACAGGGCAGTCCATTAAGGCTTATGCTAATAGACAAATTTTAAGAAATTTCGCTAGGATCAAACACCTAGCCTAAGAACAAAAAAACTTTTTTTTTTTTTTTATAGTAGAGATAGGCTTGATAGGCTTACGCTTTTTAAAGCTCCTGGCTGTCCGATAGTAGAATGGGCAAGGTGGAACACAGGTGGTTTACACTCTACTGGGATTTCTATCTTGAGTATGGTATGGAACTCTCGCAAATCTCAAGAAGTGTATATTTAGAAATCGTTTTAGGCGATAAGGCTGCCGTTGTACCATTGCTAAATTATGATTGTAATGAGTGTTTTTTTTGGTGTACAATAAAGTTGAAATTGATTCTATTTTTACCCGACTGCCAAGGAAGAGTTGTTTTCTACATATTGGAAAACGTGGACCGACTGGAGAGTGGTACAGACATAAAATGGTAGAAAAAGTAAACATCCAAAACAAATTTTAGAATTTAGAACGCAGACGATTAGCCGTGACGACCACAGGCCGTATCGAAACACATCCAGTTGACCAGCGTCACATAATCGTCGGAGCCGAATCGACCAAATAGCTTTTGCACGACATTCAGTATAACCGTTAACAAAACGTCAACAGCACTCAATTCCAACCGTGAACCATAATCATCGCACACTGAAAATTATGGCTACAATTAAAACGTCCCAAATACCAAAATAATTGTGCGTGTGGAAACAAAATTTATAAGTATTAATCACTTTGCTCCATGCAAAAATAAACCAACCTGGAATTAAAAACTCCGCCTCTATAATTCGACATGATGAATTGTTCCATCTGTATCACGTCTATGATTCACCAAGTGAGAATGTACGTTTTGCCGTAACTTCTGCCAGAAATAATACCCATTATAATACAATATATAATACTCTAAGTACCCATTTTACTGTAGAAAATATTACTGGCAACGTAAAGTATGCAAAACTGCAAATCTTTTTTCTTTCAAGTAGTTAAGTTGCATTTTAAAGTTAAAATTAAAATCGCGTGGTCTAATGTTGCTCTGGTATAACTAAAGTTATAAGTAAAAAGTTTCTATGCAACGTAACAGGCGATGCCTTTGAGTTATTAAAGGATAATATAGGGCAATTATTATAAGAACAATTTAAGACCACACAGGATACACTTATAACTTTTTCCCAGCCTAATGCTTGCATTAAAGTTGGGTAAGCATTTGAGAAATGGAAAATTGTTCCGCCTTTCTCACGTACACTTGATACTGGAGTCACTGGACACATACTTACGTCAAGAGTTTCTACTTTCTGTTTCTCTGGCTTAGTAAATACGATTAGACGATCGTTTTCTTGATTGACGATCGGTTGGGGTTACCGCAAGGGTCAGAATCACATTATGTCCCTCCGCATATTCCCAGGGCATCAGTAATGCTGATAATTGTAGCGAGATCTCTGAGGTGCCATAAATCTTAATAAACCAGCTCGGTACGAACGTACCCTAATCTTCCATCTAACGTTAATAAATTAGGCACATGTTTGAGCATACAGCTACCTAAATTACGAATAGCACGGCGTCTTCTGTTAGTTCGCTGAATTTATGGACTGTTTAATTTAACACGTTTACCTTGCGCTAAGTTTTGGAACCCTTGCTGTTACCGAGTTAAGTTTAACGAAGATAAAACGTCTTTTGTTTATATTTTTTTATAACAATTTTGAGTGGATGTTAAACAGGAGTTAAAAATCCAAACAAAACAGTCAGCACACGCAACATTAGTATCTGAAGATGTAGCGTACTGGTTATGGGCAAGGTATCTATAATTAGAAAGGGTCATAATTCTCGAGTCAGGCGAAGAACGCGCTTCGCCTATGACCCCTATGAAGTAGGTATAAGATAAATAAGAAGTATTAGAAGTATGTATGTAGATTCGCAATTCATGCAGTATGCCAAAAATGCAAATGCTCAAAAGGAAAATAAATGAAAATAGGTTATTTTTCAGACTTGCACCCTTTAAATAGAAGAATACGAGAATACAGATGACAAAGATAAGAAGTTAGGATAATTCTGCCTTTATTCCGAGAAAAATTATATTAATTAAACATTTTATAAACAGTTATACTAATTTTATTAATTAAACAACTGTCATACATCAGCTCACGTAGATACTTAGTTCAGGATATTACACCATGATGATATTTATATGCCATTTCTTAAGACGGTTTAATTAGCTCTTCCCAGAAACAGTTGTAGAGAAACACGTGTCGTAAGTAGGTACTCTAGGCGAGGTAATATTTGAAGCTCAAGCAACCGCTTTAGATGTAATTACAAACTCATGCATGTAGATTAGTTGCCTCGTAGCAAGGTATACGTAGAAATATGCTTAGTTTTAGCAAAATGATTTTGGAATGTCTAGCCCTCGTGCAATTGACTCATAGCGTCAGCTCCCTCGTTCACGCACGTCTGGGGGAGTTAAGCCGTCTGGTAGGCAACTGTGAATGTCAATCATGAACTCAGTTGCAGTGCTCTTGAACAGCGAACAATGCGGAATGAAGTGCTCGACCGCAGAACATGCATTCGCGGCTTTTCGACCCCCGTTCGTGTGCCCTACCCTACCCATAACCTAGCTTAGCTGCTGTTGTTCATTATGCTACACCAATTTGAACTAAACTTATGAGTAATTGAAGTTCTTTCCCCCTTTTAAAACTTCTTGTAAGAAATGAATGCTAATTAGAAAACTTTTCATGACTCTTATTAACTTAGCATGTCCAACTCGGACTTCTCTCTTCCAACTTCGAACTTTATTGAGAATGTAAAGTTATAGTGGGAACCAACTGCAGGTTACAGAACCTGCAATAAATTCCTAGATCATACCCATTTACTCGTTAGATATTGCATTCATATAATAGAGATACAATACAGTCAGAGGTCGGATAATACCGTAATCCGTGAATAAACATGAACCAGTGCTATCGGATGACCCACGCCATTTAGAGGTCAGGTTATTATAGTCACATTACATAATTCCCCAACTTGAAACGCATCTTACACAGTAAAAGGTACCTCTGTCTTACCTTATTGATGGCCGTCATCACGGTACAGCAATTCGGATGACGGTGATCTATTGCTTCATTAATCTACCATAATCGTTAGTTAGTACGGAACTATCACACACACGCTTGTTGGGGTATATCATTCACTGGATTTGAAGCCAATCCGATAGTCATATTGTTAGTTATATAGCTCTCGAGACTTTATGACGGTTGAACTTTAAATGTGTACGGACCAATGGCGCTCCTCACACCCTTTGAGTGCTTATAATCAAAGCTTGCTATCAAATATCGTTGATGTACTCAAATCAGGAGATGTTGCGCAAAAGTTGGAATGCACAATACGAAACACGGAGAGGCGATTTATTACACGGCAAATAAATCGTGATAATATCGCATTAGAGCAACATGTAAACGCATCGTGGTCAATCCACGACGTTTAGGAAGACGAGCAAATGACCGCAATCAAATCACAATCAAGGTATAAATGAACAGCTCTCACTACTCTACAGTAGATAGGTAGGTTACCTTATTTGTAATCAGGGCTGCTCATGAGAAGTTTAGACGCAAGAGAAAGAAAAGATCCAGGGCATATGCGTATCTTGTTAATACCTAATAATACGGGCATCATACTCATACCAAGTTTCCATGATTCATCATGAACGCCAATAGTTGATAAAATTAGACAGGTGGCAAACTTTTGTCTAGAATGTTATAAGTAGGTACGCTATGCTAAACATAGATATATCTCTTTAGTACCGATGACTACTGATATTTTGACACCCGTCCTCTCGATAGTCAAGGAGCCGTTTAAGTATTACGCAAGCACCAAAGAGAGAGGGGGTTCCCTTGCTTTGTTTATTTTTTATCACTTGGAATAGGGTGTCTAAATAGTGATTACGTGAGCAATATTTATTTAGGTACTTTTATTTATCTTTCTGCAAATTTTTATTTCATAATGAATATTAATTAGTTAACAATATCTAATTTTATGATGTTAGTAATTTGCTTGAATAAATATCAAATGTGCATTAAAAACCTTTACAGTTTATAAATTGCTCATTTAATTGTCATAGAGTTGATACCTATGCAACACAATACAATATTTTATTAAAAACATTAATGACATTCTACCTCCAAGCAGTAGTGTGTAAACATTATTGTCTTCCAATTTGAAGGGCACGCAAAATTACAGGGTTGTTGAGACTAATCATCGAAAGTTTCAAAGTAATAAGCGCCAAAGCAGCGATGCCCTAGACCTTGTTCTGCTACTCAAAGTTCTGTGTATCGTCGCAATAGTCATGGGCATGCGTTATTTTTTAACATCAGGAGAGCGTTTTGTTTGTCTCATAACTTTTACATAAAAAAAAAACAAGTCATTTTTCCATACATCAACGCTTACATAGGCATAGGTGTCTTCTAAGTAGGAGCTTTGTTAGTTTCGCTGGCAAGGAGGGTTCGTTGAAATTACTAAAATCCTGCTCTATAATACTCGAACGGCCCCCAACCCTACCGGCTTTCCAACACGAACACCACTCCGCCTCCGAACAACGAAGACGCCTGCGCTAACACACTGTTTACAATGCGTTAGATGCAGGTAATTATAGTAGACATGCTTACATGTGAACACCGCTCAGAATCACGACCAAACGAGCGAGATCTCTGTTCCGATATAGTGCTAAGTGCTATACCAAATAACGATCCGGTTCGGATCCCAATCAGTAACCATCAAGCTAATAAATACTTGTAGATAGTATGTAAATGTGAAGCAGAAGAAACCTTTCGGCTTAGTTTGGGCCTCGCTACAAATCAATCACATGCCTACATATTTTATGAGATAGCCCTGTGAGAAAACTCCGAGTAGCCGTATTAGGTTACAGTTAAGGGCAATCGATTCGAATAATCTATAACAAAAAAGAAACGAGAACAAACTGATAACAAAATACTATGGAACTTTTTGAACTGAGTTCAGTACGTTCTTAGTAATTAATCTCAGCGGTCCGTACTTCGAAACAACAATCACGAAATCAATAAGACACTCAACAAATCGTTGTTTTGACCTAATTCAATTGCCACCGGTATTTCTAAAAGCCTGGATTGTTCGTAACCCCTGGAATAATAATTATACTCGTTCCCCGATAAAACCCATTTCTTAATGCCACAATGGCAACACTGAACCCCAGCAGCAATCAGGGTTGACCATGACGGCCACAGTACACAGACGTAGATTAAAATTAATGAGAGGGGTGACTAAATTGTATTAACGGTTTACAGAGCAATTCTGCGAATTCTCGGAAAACCGTTTAGCAACAATGAGGAAAAGCTAAGAAATCGGATATTTTAATGGCTTGAAAAACCGAGGTGTCAGTGCGTCAACGGATATTGCTCGAGCAAAAGAAACAAATTATCTCATGCAACTGCTGTGCGTGTGT
The DNA here is from genome assembly GCA_905404145.2 of Biston betularia. Taxonomy (NCBI): domain Eukaryota; kingdom Metazoa; phylum Arthropoda; class Insecta; order Lepidoptera; family Geometridae; genus Biston; species Biston betularia. The sequence goes on from FR989863.1 coordinate 7,426,101, forward strand.
ATCTAATTGAAATCGTTTCTTTTTCGTAATTAAAAAACAAGACGCATCCTTATGACGTTGCTCCAAGCAGCAAAAAGAGGCAAAAACACAACAGCAGATGTGAATTATGTGTCGTTATGATTACGATGCGGGGTCAGTCTCTCAACTCGACGTCCATAGGAAGTGCGCATACGTAATTGCGTCGAATGGACACAATGAGGGGAATTGGCCAGTGCGCCGATTGTTGTGCGACCGACGCCCGCACCCACGGCCATTGATTGAATGACCGAGTGAATTTAACAAACAACACGGAGCAAACGGCCCGTGACCGCTCCGCGACGCTCAACAATATTACCACTCATTCATAAAAGTCATTACACAACTGAATATGTTACCGTTTAGAGATGTACTTCAACGAGACGTCTCGTGATGACGATTACCTAATACCGGAAAGTTCAAGTTCCTAGAGTAGTCTAAAATTGTCTGCAGAGTTCGGACCCTCGTCCGGATGTGCCAATTTCTACCCGAGCGACCGTGTCTGGCCGCAGATGAACGACAGACCAGCTATCGCATTCAATTATTGATTCGAGTTCACACCGCTGCAGTGGCACACTATTAAATTCCCAATATCACGAACCTCGCCGGTAATGGACAGTTTACCACACTGGTTAGTTTTAATATAGAGCAGACTATATACTTCAATGCGCTCCTTGCTGTCAACACTGATTTTGATATTCTATCTGATACTTGGAAAACTGTTACTGGAAATTTCTTATTGTATTGTGAAAATCTGACTGATCAGTGGGACAGGTGCAAGAGGCACGACAACACTGACGATGTTTTTTCTGACATATAACTCATTAGAATATATTTTTTATTTGACATTGTTTCCAATTTTGACATTTTATTTGTATTTTGACATTGTATTTAAACTTGACTTTATATTTTAACCTGACATTATATTTTAATTTGACATTTTATTTGGAATTTAGTTTGTTGTTTCATTATTTTGCGACATAAATGTAATTGTTTAATCGTTTTTGTGTCAATAATAAATAATTTGAATAATTAATTTTGAATTTGAATTTTATACATTTCCAATACTAATAGCGATTTTTCTTCGTGTATGGTTTAGAAAGTACAAACGAACTTAACAAGCTGTGCTTAGAATAAGACTCTGGCTACGCTCTTACAACCAAAAATACACTCGATGCTATTGACCGGCATCCATCATCAAACTGTTTGCTGATCTAACACTCTAGTGAAGAAAGGTGCCACACAAGCGGACAAAGACGAAAAAATAAATAAAAGGTAAAGTTTATCTTTGCTTTGAAGAGGTCGATTAAATTGTACAGTTATGAATTTGATATTTGACGGATCGTAGGTAGCACAACGTGGCAGCACAATGGAAATATTGAAATGGATCTTCAGTCGTGCGTAAAGTTATTGCTACTTCAGCAAGAAGTTAATTAAATAAGCTAGATTAAAATTAAATCATCGGTGCTCTTCGCGGCAAAGGTATTATTACTCATAGTTGGAAGTAAATGGACGCTCCTCCATCTCTTTTGCACAGCCCCATCCTTCTTGCAGGATTAAAATGCCACCTCCTGACTCGTTGTGCACCTGCACCGCTGTATTACTAGCGAAGATATATTAGTTATATAAATAGATAAACTCCTATCTGCTCACAGCGAAGGTTGTTTTATATTTGTATGTACATTGTTAACAAGTTAGGTATTTGACCACAGCTCACCTGATGTTAAGTGACGATGTGATCGAAGATTGTAAAGCACACTTAGCCTGGAATGGAACTGGCTCTCAAGTGAGGCTACCGGAATACACCGTTATGTGCATGGTGGCAGCTAGTTAGCGGAGTACGATAAATACACTTGTAGTGTATTTATCGTACGACAAAATACGACTATAAAATAATTAAATATTCATTTTTTATGTAAAAAGTAATGAGACGAACGAGACGCTCTCCTGATGGTAAGAGATAACGCCTATCCACTTTTTTTTCATGGTTGACAGGCTAGGTGTTTGACCACACACAGCTCACCTGATGTTTAGTGACGGTGTGGTCGAAGATCGTAAATACACCTCGCCTGGAATAGGCTGGCTTTCAAGTTTGGCTGCCGGAACACACTGTTAGGTGCTTGGCGACAGATTTTCAACTTGAGCGTGGTAGCTAGCCAGTCGAGTACTAGAAAGTACCCTACCACCATGCTATAGTTTCCTCACGATATTTTCCTTCACTGGCAGCTCAAGCTTATTATTGGGGTGCGAACCCACGCCCTTCGGCGTGTGAACCGAACGTGCTAACCACGGAGCTATCATCGCTACAAACATACATGTCCAATTGTACATACAATGCACACACAATGTATAATTGTAATGCAATATAATAATAAATAAGCCTTTTTTCTATAATAACAATCGTACCTACACGCTGTACATGGAATGCATTATCTATATATCTATACTAGGTATTATAAAGAGAAAAGATTTGTTTGTTTCTTTGTATTGAATAGGCTCCGAAACTACCGGACCGATTTCAAAAATTCTTTCACCGTTGGAAAGCTACACTATCCCCGGGTGACATAGGCGACTTTTTATCCCTGTATTCCAACGGGACCGAAAACTACGCGGGTGAAACCGCTAGCGTCCGCTAGTGTAATATAATAATAAATAATTCTTTATTCATAATATTCACAAATTTCATCACTTTCTGCCTTCTATCTTTATTTACTTTATAGTTTTTTTTTTTGGGTTAATTTAATAAGTTCTATATGAACCTCTTTTTGGAGAGAAAGCCTCTTCCAGTTGTGGAGAGGCCGGGAAATACCTGTTTGTAGTTTCCGTCGATAGCCGAAGCAATGGTGCTGGTCGGTACGACCCGGTTCCTATCCAGTGTGCGTTTTTAGGTTTCTACAAAGTGACGATGATTCACATATCAATACATGATGTAAAAGCACTCGCGTCGCACTCGCGATGAGAATTTGAGTTTTTTATGCACACCGATGACGATTGTGGAATAAGCGTATTGCGCACGATTCAACCGCCAGTTCGCGACTACTTGTCACTGGCAGGTATTATAAGGAAGGTGAGGGTAGGAAGGTGTGTTTTGTGTGCGTGTATGCGTGTGAAAATATTGTATATGGCGCAGCCAAGTTGTTTTTTTTTTTCAATTATTTATGTCTAGGGTCATAATTGTAGCCCAGTCTTTTCCAGCTAGCTTTTCTAGATCTTCAGTCCATCACATTTTGTAATGCAAAAACATCTAGTGTACAATTTGTGTTAAACAATTTCAATATTTATAAAAACTCGTTTATCAATCAACTTCTCGCTGACGAGATCGTAACATACACATATGTTACGATCACGCGTGAATTTTTTTATCGGACAGACTAATTAGTTTATTGAACTTTTTTATGTATACAGGAAAGTAAAACTCAGGTAATTCATAAATAGAAACATGTGGCGGAGAATACAAACACGATACAGATTACACGATGCAAATTTACAGCACAGATGAAGAGTCAAAGATTTTTAAAACGTTAAATTAGGTAGCTTGTCGATAGGGTTCAAAGCAAAGTGTCGATGATGGAGCGCAAAGCAGAATTAATTTGCCAATAGCTTTTCAGACAAAGGGGCTTTGACGAGTTTCCCTCAAGTACTTCGATGTCACTTCAGACTTTATATGAAATTGTTCAATCACCTGTTTATTCACGATACCGATATTAACTTTGCTTTTCAGTAGGTAGGTACATAAATAAGAAGAAAAATTTTATTTGTTTATAAAGTTAATTTAGTACACTCAAATATTTATTGGCTTCCTCGGAATCGTATATCTTCAAAGTTGATTTATAAACTTATCCCGAACAATAACTCAAGACAAGTTGTCCACTCATGATCGTAATAATCGAAAAATGCTCTATCTGGATAATAATGATGATGATTATACATTCGTAGAGAATTGGGGTGCTCACCGCGCCTCGGGCAGGCCACCCACCGGTACGATACCCAGAATGCTGTAATTAAAATTCTTGATTTATTTTGATAAAGGAGATAACACCCAACTGAACCGCGATTCCGAGTTTCGGATGTTCTAAAAAAATTCACGGCAGTTACATTTCAATTGTTTTACAATATTTGTGTTTATGTATTTATGTATTTATACCTACATAAATTTAAAAAAAAACCTTACTTCCAAAACTTATTCATTTTTATGGTTGACAAGCTAGATGTTTGACCACAGCTCACCTGATGTGGCGGCCTTATCGCTAAGAGCGATCTCTTCCAGGCAACCAGGAATAGAAAAACACGATAGATGACATAAGAAACAGACGGGAGATGTACTTAAATAGAAATTGTACTTACATAAGAAAGTATAACTTTCCGCCTTTTTTATGTAAAAGCAATGAGACCAAGGAAACGCTACCCTGATGGTAAGAGATAACGTATTCATACCATTGCAGCGATACACAGAACTTTGAGTAGTAAAACAAAATCTACGGCATCGCTGATTTGGCGCTCATTACTTTGATACTCAAGTTTAAGTTATTTATTCAGTCAAGCTCTACTTTCGATGGTAAGTCTAAACAGCTCTGAAATTTCGCTAGCTTCAGTACTCTTTCAAGCGGAACACAGTAATGAAATGTGAAGACCTTTTTGAAGTCTGTAAAAATTGAATGCGTAAATGTTATATCCATCCATCTCTTTCTATTAAAACTAGCCCCAATTCCATGTTGATGTCGTGTCGTGATCGTCACGGTAAGTCCGGGCCGTGCGACAGGTCTCCAATTTTCTACGCATTCTGCACGGTAGCAAACTGCTCTAACATTTGAAGCATTGTAGCTAATGGAAATACCAGAACTACGATTGCAATGATACAGCCCGTGCTGTTGACAGGTTAAGTATGACGCGCGTATCTTGATTGATGACTACAGTAGAACCTGAACGAGGTATTTATAAGAAATTAGCTGCACCCCGCGTTGTTACACGCTACATGCTTTCGGGATAAAAAGTAGCCTATGTGTTAATCCAGGTTATAAACTATCTGTGTTCCAAATTTCATCCAAATCCGTTCAGTAGTTTTTGCGTGAAAGAGTAACAAACATCCGTCCATCCATCCAAACTTTCACATTTATAATATTAGTGGGATGTATAGGTACTTCATTTTAGCCAAATGGTCTAATCTAAGCTATTTACGAAAAAACTTTCGGCAAGTCGATAACAAAATGTATACATTTTTTACCTTTGACCGCCAATTTTACGTTAGTTGCAGTTTCTGAATTTCTAGAGGCTCACATACATTTCAGTATCAAAAACGAATGAAAAGTCTTTTCGCAAAATGCCATACTAGACACTATTTGCAACGTTGACCGTTGTCAGCGTTTTATTTTCATTAGTACATAGACCAAGTAATTCAATGAGTGAGTATACCTATAAGTACTCTTTCTTTTCTATAGTGAGGATGGATAGCCTTTAGGATAGTTTGGTAGCTATTGTCGAAAAGGTGAAAAAAAATAATCAAAGATTCATCGAGTGTAACAGAGACAATCATCGTTCGTGATAGTATAGACGCTGTTCCCCATGGCTCGCGTCGGTCGTGAGTTAACAGATGCAACCTGTCATCGACGTGATCGACGTCATGCTCCAGTGCTCCCATGGATTCGACAGGTGCCCGTGAACCCATTATCGTAATGAAAACGCACGCAAGTCATTTTTTACTAATGTACACTTGCTTTCGTATACTCAGCTCCTCAATCAAAATAACTTCTCAGGCCAAGACGTTTTAATAGGAGCTCAGGCTATGGTATTTGTAGCTAGTCTGCTTTTGATTACGTGATTGTTGCTATAACTAGTTTGACCTTTTGTATTTCGCATGGCTTTTGGATGGTATCTAGGTACTTATTGAGAGCTATAGGATGTGGGTTCGATGCCACCAATATTTTTGTAATTTGGATGTTTGTTCTGTACCAACATATTTACGGTTATGTATTACTAGCTGTTATTTGATTTATTATTGATATTTATTTGTAACTTAAATAGGTAATTCTTCTATGTTTTATGCGTACTTTCTTGCCTAGATTTTATCTTATTTATACGGTTTTCAAAAAATGATCTATTGTCTACCAATTAGTTAAACGTTGGTACAAATTGCTAAGAATATTGACTAAAGATAAAACGATCCCTTGGGATCAAGTCAGTGGTAATCAAGGATAACTTAAAATAGAACTCATCGTCTAAACGTATCCCATGGCTGCCACAAATTCGTGTAAAGACATTATTAGTGAACCATAAAAAGAAAACAAAGATGAAACAATGCACGTCCCTTATGTCTGTCTCACACTCGCTTACTCCCTATCATTATCCCAATTCATTCCACCCTCAATTGAGACATCAGGATATTAAGTTAAAATGCCACATGACGGGCGCGTCAAAACGTCAAATGGAATGTTTCTGAGTAAAAATAGGTAGGTATCTAGACAATATGTATTCCAACGGTACCGATCGAGGAGGTTGATTTATTACGCAGTGCCAATATTACATACATCTACTTATTTGTGGTTTATCAACACTGTTAAAGCTTACCTCCATTTCCAGCGTTGGTGATCGTAACCCAGAAGTCGATGGTCTTCTCCGGTCCCAGCTCCTCAAAGTCCCACTTCTTTTTAACTTTCACAACACCACTTGGTTCCACGGCAACCCACGGATTATCGTCCCGAATCTTAAAGGTTTCACGATCAGTTTCTTTCTCTAATGTAAAAACTGCACGTCCCTCTACTTCACCATCGGCTTCAGTGAATTCGATACGTTTCGTCGGACGTACCGCACGCGTTACCCGACGCTTTTCTCGATGAAGTAACGGAAGATTCTTACTATCACGAATAACAAATTCCAAGAATACACGAGCAGATTTACTGTTGCTCGGTGGTACACCTGTGTCATGCGCGATTACCTTGAAATCGGCAATGCTACTTTCCGGTTCGCCAGCCAATATCAATTCACCTGTCTGAGGAACAATCACTACTAAATTGCTAGGCGACTTTAGAGAATAGTAAATTCTATCCCCATCGGCATCCGACGCATGAACTTTGCCTATATTTGAAAACCTCTGCCAATGTACAGTGCCATTTGGTCCGTCGTCTAAAGTCCCATTGACAGAGAAATAGTATACGCTTTGATCAAAACGTGGCTCATGATCGTTTTCATTTGTCACTTCCACACGGATGGGAAGGCTCGCCTTGTTTACACCATGAACGTCTGTCGCCTGAATGACTAGGTCATAAGAGTTCTTCGCTTCGGTATCCAAAGGTTGCGTTGCTATTATCTCGACATCTCCATCGGTTATGACGGACCTCACTAAGGCAGAAGTATCAGTGTCGCCTTTTTCGCGCAAAGCAAAAAGCGAATCCTCATTACCCCTTATGATTTTGTACGCAATAGGACCAATTTCGACCATAGCCGTAGCTTTTATCGGAGGTAGATCAATGACAGCCCCTGGAGGCGCATTTTCTGGTATCTCACCGCGTAATCCATTAGCTGTAGCAAAATGCAGCATTTTCCGTCGATCCATAACTAGAAGATGGATTGAGTGTGCGGAGCTGCTATAAGGCGTTTGTTCTAATATGGCGAGGTCCACAGGTTGGTTAAGTATAGGTGTTAGATCTGCGGTGGTCATAAGTAGGCCGTTGTCGAGGAGTGTAAAGTAGGAGTTGAAGTCCGGGTCAAGAAGTGTATAGCGTGAGTGGTTGCCGACGAAGTGTCGGACAGCGTGCCCGGGGCGTACATCGTGTGGCACCAGCATCAGCGCCTGTGCCACGCTGAGGGCACAAAACAGCGCTGCACCGGCCAGCACGGGGCGTGCCATCGTAAAGCTGCTTGCTGCTCAACTAGTCCAACATTTCACACCTAAAAATAAACACAACATTTAATACAACTACGTGTAACTGAACTGCAATCTTAGACCATCGATTTTATTATATATATTGATCGAAGACTGATGTTATAGTCTATCTGATTACCTGAATTCTTAATGAAATATGGACCACATGCTTACACAATCTTTTCGCAATTTATATACCAACATCAAGAATTCAAGAAAGAATACCTAAGTAGGTAGGTATCTGAAGAGCATGCACACATGCCTAGACGTGGCTCTCGATTCTACTCGGTTATGCTGCCATGGCTGCCTAGCTGCAATAGCTAAGTAGGTAGATACGTATACCTACGTGCATTACAAGATTGTTGACAATGAGACTTTTCTATCGATTATTTTATCTAGTAGAGTTAGGTAAATAAGTACCAAAATATGTAGCTACATATAATGCCTTTAGTGAGTCATAATCATCAACTAACTGGACCTATAGGTACAATGTAGTTATTATTTAAATAAATGCATTTGGCCAAAGTCGAACAGAAAATATCGTAAGTACGTACCTACCTAGTGTCAATTCATAAATATTGTTGCTATAGAAAATAAATACCTATACCTACATAGGTATTACACACGTACATGAATTGTAATTTATGGGCCTACATTAGGTAATCTACACTAATACCTATTACGTATAAAGAGGAAAGATTTGAATTTTTGTACCTACCTACCTATGTTTGTAACGAATAAACTCAAAAACTACTGGACCGATTTCAAAAATTCTTTCACCATTAGAATGCTACATTACAATAAATATAGCTACTCAGAGATTTCTGAGTAACATAAGCTATATTTATTACAAGAATTTAATTCAAAAACACGTTCGAAGCCGGGATGGGCCGCTAGTATTTCTATAAAACAGTTGTAAGGTCAATACATTGTAAAAGCTGTCCATAATTATGAGTCCCAGTAGGTAGGATTTTTTATCAATTTGTTTTCGTGGTCTTGTGTATACCTATTGCGCGTAATTATATTTTATTTCACTAAGACGAAGTGTAACATCAGACAAATATAGAGAGCTTCTAATTTTTCGACAGTACCTAGGTATAAGAGCAAAGATGATTTCAGCGAGATTTAGAAAGCAATAGCATTTAGCAGTGGCATTACGATATGAAATCATCTGACGGCACGGCATGGCGCGCGTTAGTGTACGGCGGCGGAACGGTGTGGCGGTGGGCGGGCGGATGGCAGGGCGGCAGAACCCACACATGCGATGCTTTATTTAGGCGGCGGTCGCCGGCGTCTCGCGAGTCGCGCCGCGCCGCCGCCGCCGCCGCGCCGTCGATCAATACCCCCGTTGCGCCGTCGCGCGCCGCTCCGCAACCGATTCTAGCCCCTAAACACGCGCCCGTTCAGACTCCATCAAATATTCACACTCTCATTTCCCCGTATAAAAGCACACTCTACTACGATACAAATCTACACACGAATCATCAACTCAGTATCATACAGCTCGCGATTGCAACTAATGACAAGGTCACCGACCGTTAGATTTTCAAAATTTAGCACACTAGTAGCTTCACAATTTCATATCGTAACTAGAACAATGTTTCATTCGATGAAATCTATTCCGGCAACCCTCAATTTCTCCATGAAAATGTGTAAATAAAATCATTTTACCGCAGCCGTAAACATGTGGTCCAAATGTAAACAATTTCGTAAAATACTATAAAACTAGACACTACAACACCACTAGCTATTCACAGATTGCACTTGTATGTGGGCTTGAAGGAGTTTTCATTGATTGATGTTCGATTTACGTACTTGATAAGGTGTAGTAATTCTATATCGATATCGTAGTGGTTGACGAATGCGCTCGGTGCGACATACAACCGAACGGCGCGACGTCGAAATGCGACTGGCTGGCGAGGCGAATGGCGCGCGCGCGTATCGAACGCGCCCCGCCTCTGCCACCCCCGCGAACCAACCCCTGCACCCGGCGGCTGCTGAAGCTTTCGGAGCTTACTTTACCCTCTGATATTAGACGCAGACACGTAAATAGCCCTCATTTCTTCAGTATCAGTCTGTGATACGAATCGTAACTATTGTGTGTCTAGAACTTGAGACGTTGGCAATTCATATAAGTACCTACTACCTCCCTAACTAGAAATGTCTAAGATTTGATAATGGTACTCATTATGTAGCTACCTAGTTGTCTAGATACCATCATAATGTTTTAGACTGCTTAGATACCTACATACGTAGATAAGTAAATTAGCAGAAAGTAGGAGAGCCCCGCGGTTTCGCCGCTGCTGCTGTAACTAATACAAAAAAAGTGTATTTTTTACTTTGAAATGGTATAAAATTTATGCATTTCTATGTTGTTTACCTTCTTCGACCACACCGAACCAAAGTTAGACTCCTAGTTTGTCAACCACGTTATCAGAACTGAACAAGTACGAGTATGACTCGTACGCCGAGTGTTCCGTACAAATTAATGTGTAGATAAGTCTTCCACCATGGGTATGGAGTCCCTAAGATTCTTGCTAAGAAAGCCCCGAACTGAACATGGCTCTAACGAAAAAAAGTCAAATTGAAGCTCAGGCTTAGCTAAAAAATAGTTTACCCATAAATCGATCGATTTACATTAGCATCATAAATCAACGCAATCGCAATAATGTAAGTATTTTATAATGCAATATACCTAGCAAAAAATTTATATAAATTTGATTATTATAAGTTTTGATTTATTTGGTCTTCATGATAGACTGTCATTGAAGAGACTCTACAAGGATTACTTTTGATATATGGATTTGATGTATTGTATTCTCAGATTGTATCCATAGATACGGAACATTTAGAATTCTGATTTTGTTTATGACCTTTCAATTTATGTAACGTTCTTTGCCTATTGCTATATCACTACCTGAGAGAGCAAGACAAGCAGACAAAAATGTCTAATACTCGTATTATATTTGTTTTTCAACTTAGGTATTGGTGGAAAAGTATCTAAGACACATTTCATTGTAATATGTTTGGGTACGCCCTCTATATCCAAATAAACAGCTGAAAAACAAATTAAGATAAATAACCTTTGACCAAAAAAAATTGGCATTGTAAGCGAAGGAAAATCGTATTGTAAGATAGATAGGTAATGCGCATGTACTTAGGTATGCTTAGGCAACTTTAAAAAAAAAAAAGGGAAGTTGTTTTGGTCTTATGTTTTAAACGTACTTACGTACCTACTGATTTTTATGTAGGTACCTACTCGCATGAGGGGAAACGATTTATATTCTGTGTAAGTAGAATAAGTTCTATTGGAGGTCTACCTAGAAAGTGTATTCAGTTCCTAGTTTTTGTAACTTCATAAAGCTCGAATATTTATGAATAATTTTGTTTAGGCGTTTACTGATTTGAAATCGATTTTTGATAGAATATGATATCCAAAGCACGGCTGGTGTCTGTTAATGTAGATATAGGTATATGTACAATCATGGATATTTTACGTAAATAGTATACCTCTATTTGATTTGTCAGTCATGCTTTCCTATTAAAAAATTATTAGAGCATTATTTTGTCTTTAAAGTAGGTACCTATCTTTGGCGCATGAAATGTTTATTTATGTGACAAGTCACAATTTTTTAGGGGAATTCCCGGATTTTGTATACCTATGTGTGCATTTTGACCTGTTTTTTTCACAGCATGTGACGTCAGCTGTAGGTAGGTGTAGGTGTAGATGGTCATAAGCGCTGCACGCGATTGTTCTAGTTGGTCTACTGCCGATGCACATTTTCTTTCTGGCTTAGTTGTCCTCGTGGTTACGCGAGCTCACTCCTACTGTACCTATTAATTTGTTTCGTTTTTTTTTTTTTTTAATGGTTGACAGGCTTGGTGTTTGACCACAGCTCACCTGATGTTAAGCGATGTTGATGTGTGGCGTTTCTTATGAGTTTATGTTATTTATGAATTAATTAATTAATTACCTACCTACAGATATATCCCACGTTCGCTCCGCCCATACCTATAAACTGAATTATAAAAAAAGGTATGAAAATATAGATACTTACGAAATTGCCGTTGTGCAGGTACTGGCCATTTCGATTCAAAATATTTTTTTTGTCTAAGAATTCTAATTTCAAATTAATTTTATTTCAAAAACATGAAATTCTTTTTCCAAAAGTAGTCATTTGTTTATTGATTAGTGTTATGTTTTCATAGCATTTTAACTTATTTTATCACACTCATACTCAATACTTTGTTACAACATATGTACAGGTTCTTATGCTTATATATTTTATGTGTTGTACCTAGCACATATGCCCCCATTAGGGTATGGCAAACAATTTTAGTCAAAATATTTAAATAATGTTAATTACAGAATTTGAAATGCGGTTAAAATTAAAAATACAAATTAAATAATAGCAAAATAAAAATTTGAATATTAATTAGTATTCTATATAATTATTATATATAATTTTCTCGCTCTTCGCTCTTCTGATGGTAAGAGATAACGCCTATCCATGACCATTACAGCGATACACAGAACTTTGAATAACAAAACAAAGTCCGGGGCATCACTGCTTTGGCGCTCATTACTTTGAGACTTTCGATGGTTAGTCTTAACAGCCCAGTAATTTCCCATACTGCAGTACCCTTTGAACCGGAACACAGTAATGTTTACACACTACTGTTTAGCGGCAGAAATTATCTAATATTATAGTTTATTATTATTCATTATGGATACCTACGTTAAAAATTCGAGTAATTATGGAGTATTACCTACCTACCATCGTGGCAGCAACGCCGCACGCAACATCAACGACGTTTACGGAGCTAACATCTCTATGCGCTTACTCTAAAACCGATAAAATTAAACGTAAATAATCCCGCACAATACAAGTAAATCAAAAATGTGTCAAAACCACGTCAGTTTCCATTGTAAAATAGCTTAGAAGATTCCAGTGTAGATTTTCTAAGTAAAATACTTATTTATGATGCATACAGAACATCCAGACACAGAACAATAAAATTTGTTTATACCACAAAATGTTTGTCCTGGGTGGGAATCGAACCCGCGTCCTACGGCTCTTAAAGCAGATAATTATACTACCATTAAGCCAACAGGGCTTCTAATTACCTAAATATGGTATGACTTAATTTTTTTTTTCACCTATTTACCATACTTCTCTACAAGAGCAAAATAAAGTAGAGATAATGCTTGTATCATGCAATATTTGCCTAACATTTTTCAGTTGAATTTACACACCTTCAATAAATAAATATTGTAGGACATTACACACAGCGCCATCTGGCCCCAAACTAAGCAAAGCTTGTGTGATGGAAGTCAGATAACTGATAGAATATATAAATAGTTTTTTTTTCTTTGAATACATACTTATAACGAGGAGTCGACTTTCTGAAGGGGATTTTTAGCGATGATAACTCAGTGGTTAGCGCGGTAGGTTCGCATGCCGAAGGGCGCGGGTTCAAACCCCAACAATGAGCTTGAGCTACCGGTGAAGGAAAACATCGTGAGGAAACCATAGCATGGTGGTAGGGTACTTTCTAGTACTCGGCTGGCTAGCTATCAAGTTTGAAAATCTGCCGCCAAGCATCTAACGGTGTGTTCCGGCTGCCGCACTTGAGAGCCAGTTCGATTCCAGGCTAGCTGTGCTTTACCATCTTCGACCACACCTTCACTTCTATCAACCATTAAAAAAAACATCTAGCCTGACAACCATAAAAAAAAAAAAAGGTATGGCATTTTTCCCGGGCCCTCTGAGCGATTCTCTATACGGTCATATAATTAGTTTTTTCCTATGGCCCCTCCTTATATGAGTTTTTTCTATTTCTATTTCTCTAAGTCAGTCAGTGAGTGGTAATTTCATTTTATAGAGTTGTAATACATACAGAAAACCCAGACACAGAACAAACATTTGTTTATACCACAAAATGTTTGCCCCGAGTGGAAACCAAACCCACTACAGCTCTTAAGGCAGATATACTACCAATGAGCCAACGGGGCTGTCAAGTTCAATGAAACAATCAAATAATAGAAACAGTAATTATATTAAAACAGTAATATTGTAGACTAGTATAAAAAATAGCCAAAGCTACATCACTGAGCAATTTAGTTTTGTGACTTTTAACATACATATATGTATTTATATACTATATATTTTTCCAATATTAAAATACATTTCAATTGTCATATTGATAATCTATCTATTCTATGTAAAAATATGCTATATGCACTGTGTGCTTTATTGTGGTAACATGATGTTACCAGCCGGCCTAACATGCGCGCTGATTCAAAATGTTGGTCATGGTATAAAATACTTCAACTATTATAAATGACCAACACGCCGCGAAGAAAATTTAGTTGACCCTTGTTGGAATGGGTTCCAGTGCTGGTGACACTTCTTATTTTGGGCCGCATACATTCTTGTAAGTAAATTTAAAATCAGTCTCTTTCCGACAGTAAAAAAAGTAGCAAACATTTTATCATGGCGCGCATATTGGGCCTGCTATAATAATAACTATATGTTATGAGTGAATTGTTTGGGGGCAGTGTTGTCGCTACTATTCTTGTATCTGATCTCTTTGATAGTCAGTTGTTTCCCTTGGTGTATCCGTTGTAGATGACTCCGCATATCATAAGACCTGGAGAATGATCTGTGGCAGACTGGACACTGGGTTTTACCAGCATGAGAGTCTTTGTGGAGAGTTAAAGAAGTGGGATGTTTGAAGCCTTTTGGACATAATTGGCAGCGAAATTTCACCAGATCCGATTCTGAAAAGTAAAGAGAACATAAACATTAGAGTAAAATTATATTTGATTAAAAACAAGAAACAATAAAAGAAATAAATAAACTGAAAAAAATAAAGCCTCTGGGTTCAAAGAAAATGCAAACCATTATTCTAATGTTCTATTTGAAACTCTGAATATATCATAATGAGAGTACCATTATTAGTTTCACCTGTCCCGTTGTCTGACAGTCTATAATTAAATCTTATTTAATGCTAAGCTAGCTACATCTTTAAGATGATAACTGTCCATTTTTAAAAATGCTGTATTCTGGCATACTAACATTTCAGTTCTTTTATTTCTGTAATGTGACCACAGCTTTCTTGATATTAAGTGTAGTTACGCTATTTCTAACTTATCATAAGTGAGCTAGGTTCAAATACTTAACTAGTAAAACAATAAATAAATGTTGATAAGTTTTTACCTAAAATTACGAAATTTAATCTTGGATAGAGTTTGCATAGTGATTTTGTTAACATTCTACAATATGATTATTGTGTGGTTAGCAAAAAAACTATGATAAAAGTTGATATCTTGTAATACATTTGGATTTAAGTTTATATCAATGTTTTTGTCCTGATAAAGTACATTCAGTAACAATAATCAAAGATGATAAGGAAATCCCCATGTGATTGATACAATATTGTAAATTTTGATACAAGCTATTTACTTTCTTTGGATATATAGGTACAAAGATATTTTTGTAAACAGAATATTAGGTATTCCTATCAAAATTGAAAGTGCCTTCGTAAAATGTAGAACATCTAGCAATGTTTAGAAAAGCGAAGCTAGGCAACTAAAATAATATTGTTACTAATAGAATATACAATTTATAGTAGAATAGCATATAGGGCAAATTTAATATAGGTAGGTACTTTGAAATATGAATGTATACTATGCTGCTGGACTTAGGCCAACTCTGTAATGACATTAATTAATGACATTAATTAGTAATTAATATTTTTTTTTATGGTTGACAAGCTAGGTGTTTGACCACAACTCACCAGATGTAATGTAGGTATGAAATTATGAAAAATTTGTTATTTAATAGACAATTTTTTTAAATTATTACTTCCGATCTAGAGACACCAGGGTCTGTGACATGTTTGTCAACTTAACACAATATTTTTAAACTTTAAAGAATGTACCTTAAGCTAAATACACAGGGAGATAATAAATGGACACTTAGGGTGACTTGATTATTAACATTGCTTAAAGTATAATCCTACTAATATTATAAATGTGAAAGTTTAGATGGATGGATGTTTGTTTGGAAACTACAGAACAGATTTGGATGAAATTTTGTATGGAGGTAGCTGAGACCCTGGATTAACACATTATTCCTAATTGTCATGGTGAGAGTTTTGGCCAACTCTTTATAAGATTCTCACCAGGTAGTGTCAAGGGTCAGATCCAAAAAGAAGTTATTCTTGACATACCAAACCAAATTTAATCAAAATTCATTCAGTAGTTTTTGCTTGAAAGAGTAACAAACATCCATCCATCCATCCATTCATCCAAACTTTCACATGTATAATATTAGTGGGATTAGTAGTTTGTAATAATAATTGTATTGATTGTCACTAGAATGTTAAGTAGTACTTATCTATTTTGAAAATTAAAAAACAGCAACATTGTAGTTAGCACAAGTACCTTTTTCTGTTAAATCTTCAGCTGAAGTTGACTGCATGTCAACCTGCATATCCTCACTTGGTGGGGTTGCTACTTTTGGGCTGCTCGTACTTACACTTTCTTCAACTTTTGACGTTTCTGGCAGGGATTCTATAGCACCATTTTCAGGTTCAGGGATGAGCGTCACAGAGCTCACTTGTGGAATGTATTCCTCTCTAACAGACTGCATAGTCGCCAAGTTTATTGGCTCATCAGAGAGAACAGGCACAATGTCTTCAGGAAATCTATTCGACTTAGCACTTAAATCTAGGGATGTATTGTCATTTATTCTCATTAACTTTTGAGACCCTTCCTCCTCCACATTATCAGTCAAACCTTTAACCTCTAAAAGCTCAGCAGTATTAAGGAATGACTCCAATTGTTCTTGAAAGATATTCACTTCTCCATGGTACATAAAGTTGATAATTGCATTGAGGTCTTCATACTTAAAATTTCTGAATATTATCACAGGATGTTGGCAAGGGTTCTCTTTGAAAATTTGCTTAAAATAGTTGCTACAAGCCGAAAGCAACATTTTGTGAGCTTTTATTTTGCCTCCGTCGCAGCACAGGGTCACGTCCACCAAGTCATTCTCGAATCGGAGGACATTGAAAGCCTCCGTTACGTGGGATACGTAATTATTCCAGCGCAGTGAATATTGCGGCGCATTATTCATTATTTTACCTCGTGAAATAAAATTCTCAACAAAATACGCTAGAATCTCACAGTTATCACACTCTTTGAGTGAAGAATTACCAAAATAAATTAAAGTTTACTTTCAATTCTGGAGGTTAATTTCACTTTATGAAAACTTTTCATTTTTTTCTTTTCCATTTCAGCTTTCAAAGTCAATGTCAAATAATTTTTATCTATCACTGTCAATGATCCATTCCAAATTTTTTTCAACAGTGGTATAGGTAGTTTCTTGAACCCTTCATGCATTCTTTATGTTAATAAAATTCTGATTTTTATTCGTTTGAGGGTATTTTAGTTTATGAAGGGTCCAAGATTTAATACTTTAAATATCGCTTGAAATTATGTCAACAATGTGAACCATAACATAAATGACGTAGTGATAGCCTTGGCGTCATAGTGGGAAATAAACTAAGTTCGGCACATGTTCAGCATCATAATAAGTTTAGCTCTTGGACTTTTCACCAAATTTCTGATTATTCGTCTTGAGGTTTGGCTGGTAAGAAAGTGAGATTTGGCGGGAACGCGGAAAGAGTCGTGTCGCCCCGGTGTGTTTTTTTCCAAAACTGCTGTTTTGTCGAGTGTTTAAACATCAAAATGGTGGTGTTTTATTCATAAAGTGCCGAACCATAAGCGCGAATGTGGGATAATGATCTAATGTGGTGAAACATGATTTTTTGTGTTGCGTTCAAAACTCCATCGAAGCTTTATAGTAAAGTCGCCACTACTTTACTAAAGCATGATCGGACTTGACTGACATGGACTTTACTTGACGAATACTGGACTTTGACTATAATTATAGCTCTACGAGGCAACTTATTTTACTTATGAAACTTCAAAATATAAAACACTTGACACTGGCAAATACTCAAAATGCGGCACCAAACCCAAGGGGGGAAAAAGAAAAAAGTATTCGATTTAGAATGTCAAAATCGAAAAAGAGTTTTGGCGGGAACGCGGGAAGAGTCGTGTCGCTTCGTTGTATTTTTTTCCAAAACTAGTGTTTTGTCGAGTGTTTATGCAAAAAAATGGTGGTGTTTTATTCATAAAGTGCCGAATTACAAGCGCGAGTGTGGGAAAATGATATAATGTGGTGAAACATGAGTTTTCGTGTTGCTTCCAAAACTCCATCGAAGCTTTATAGTAAAGTCGCCACTACTTTACTAAAGCATGACTGGCACGAACTGACACGAACTGGACTTGACTAAGACGACTTTGACGATAACCATAGTTAAGATACATGTTACATAATAAAAGAATTACTAGACCAAAACATTGGCTTTATTCAGCTTGAAAAGCACAATGCAGAATAATGACAGTATCTATGTCATGTAAAGAAATAAATTAGAATGAGTAGGATATAACAAAGGAGGCTTGATCTCTTAGCAAGAAGTTACACCACATTCACCCCTGCTTTAAAATGAAGTGGCGTTGGTATCGCAGATGTATTCATCGAGATATGCAGGGGCTCGTCTTTCACGTGACGAATGACGTGGTGCCGTAACTTCTTGCGGTGTTGTAGTCGTAGGCTCGGCTGGCTCAGCGACCTGTCCTTCATTGATTAGCTCATCTATGGCATCTTCAAAATTATCTTCGTCTGGCAAAGGTGCCAGATGCCGATTTGAAACGGTTGTTTCTGTACCATTCTTAAGTTTGATATGCGAATAGAGCGGATTTGCTTCTATTAGTTCCGCCTCTTCCACTAGGGGGTCAAACTTAGAACTTCGCACATGTTTTTTTAACAAAACTGGTCCTGGTGACAATAGCCAGGAAGGCACTGATTCTCCAGTCGGAGAACGTCGGGGATGATTAAACATCCGTTCATGTGGTGTTGTATTAGTGCTCGTGCACAATAGAGAGCGAATGGAATGTAGTGCTAAAGGTAGAACTTGTTCCCATTGGGTGACTACCATATCTTTTGAATGTAAGAATAGTTGTATTGTCTTCCATAGCGTTCCGTTTAATCGCTCGACTTGACCGTTGCATTGCGGATTATATGGCGTCGTTCTGCTGCATGCTATGCCCAAAGGAACTAAAAAATTTCTGAGCTCATTTGACATGAATGATGTACCTCTGTCTGAATGAATAAATTGTGGAGAGCCGAACATTGCAAAAATTTCCTTCAAACATTTTATGACTGTGTTTGTAGTCATATCTTTACAAGGAAAAGCGAATGGAAATCTTGAAAATTCATCAATAATTGTCAAAATATATTTGTTTGGCGTATTCGTTGGTAGAGGACCTTTGAAATCTATGTTCAAACGTTCAAAAGGCGCTATAGCTTTGATTAAATTGCCTTTTGTAGTTGCATAGCGAGGCTTGACTTCTGCACAGATTCTACAATTCGCTGTCATCAGTTTTATGTCATTAGTCGAGTATGGAAGATTTTTCATTCGAATCCAGTGAGTCATTCTTACAACCCCTAGATGACCAAGTGCGTTATGCAATTCGTGCAGTCTTTGCGGGTTTAGGTGCGCACATACGCGAGAAAAAGCATCTGCTACTGTATTTTCACGACCAGGTCTATATACAACATCATATTTGTAGCAAGACAGTTCCAAACGCCATCTTTCGATTTTCTCGTTTTTGATTTTACTTGTATGTTTCTGATTAAACATGAATGAAACTGATCTTTGATCAGTAATGAGAATGAAATGTCTACCGAGTAAAAAATGACGCCATTTTCGTAGAGCCTCCACGATTGCAGCAGCTTCTTTTTCTATGGCAGGATGACGGCGTTCCGGATCAGTCAAAGTTCGTGAGAAGAATGCCACAGGTCTTCCATTTTGTGACAGTGTAGCAGCCAAAGCATGATCTGAAGCATCTGTTTCAACTGTAAATGTAGTATCTTCTAGAACTGACGTAAGGGATGCTTTTGCGATATCTGATTTTAAAGACTGAAAAGACGCCATGGCCTCATTATTCATAGGAAATGTTGATACTCCTATTAGTGGATGAACTTTCTCTGAAAAGTTCTTTATCCATTTCGAGTAGTGTGCAAACATTCCTAGCGATCGTTTTAAAGAAGGCGCATCAGTGGGTAAGGGGAGTTTCATCAGTGGGTCTAGGCGATCTTCATCTGGCTTTACCGTGTTATTCTTGATCGTATATCCTAAAAGCTTTATCGATTCTTGCCCAAAAACGCATTTGTCTTTGTTTAATGTAAGTTTGTATTTTTGTGCAGATTTCATAAACTTTTCTAAGTTTTTATCGTGTTCATCTCTATTCTTGCCACAGATAGTGACGTCATCAAGGTAGGCGTAGGTACCTGTCAAATTCTCTTTTGTAATAATATATTGTAAAGTTCTCTGAAAAGCAGCTACCCCATTTGTAACGCCAAATGGTATTCGTGTAAATTGGTATAAATTCCCACAGGCTTCAAAAGCCGTATATATTTTTTCGCTAGCGAGTATTGGTACCTGATGGTAAGCGCTTTTAAGATCTATCTGGCTGAAAACTTTATGCTTTGCTACCTTTGATACAAGTGATTCTATGTTTGGTAGAGGATAAGCATCCAGTTGAGTAAATTTATTAATTGTTAGTGAGTAGTCTATGACCATCCGTTTGCGGTGTTGTCCTCCGCTAGTAACTAAGACTTGCGCCCTCCATGGAGATATGCTGGGTTCTATGACACCATCTTTAAGGAGCTTATCAACTTCATCTTTAATAAAAGCTTCATCAACAGCGCTGTATCGTCTTGACTTAATAGCGATCGGTTTGATTGCCAGTGATAAATGATGGAATATGGATGCAGGTGGTATGTTGGCAGCTAAAACATTGCATATCTTTAGCGGCTTTTCACTACCTCCAAAATTCATTTCCACTGACGAGTGATTTTTTAACAAGTCATGACCAATTATGATATCGGCGCAAAGATTTTCAATTATTAAAAGTGGTACTTGCTTATATGTGTAGCCATTTAATTCTATCGTGGCGAAACAAACTCCTTGAACAACGGAAGTATGATTGAGTGATGCTAGAGTTATCGTTTGATGATATGGCTTATGTCTAAGATTCAATGCTTGAGCAATGCCGTTATTGATGAAACTTATCGAACTGCCTGTATCTATTAAGGCATCGGCGCGAGTCTGATTAATTATGACAGGAACCGTTGCCTGCTTGAGACTTGATGGTGATGCAGCGCACATGTCAGGCTCTATAGCCCCTGTATTTACTGCATTTACAGAAGGCTTGGAGCTGCGACACACTTTGCCAAAATGACCTTTTTTCCCGCATTGTTCACAGGTGTTATGAAACGCAGGACATTTTATACGTTGGTGTATATTTCCTCCACAAAACCAACAACGTTTATGCTGTTGAGTTGGTGGCGCTACCGCAGCTAATCTTTGCTCCAACGGTGGGTGCGATTGTGAACTAATTTGTAGCTCTGGAGTTTGAGCAGCATTTAAAGTCAATTTCGTTTCGTTGGCGAAAGATTTTGCATTATTCTCAGCTGTTTCATAAGTAATAGCTTGATTTAGAGCTTCGTCAAGAGTGAGGT
Organism: Biston betularia; assembly: GCA_905404145.2. Classification (NCBI taxonomy): domain Eukaryota; kingdom Metazoa; phylum Arthropoda; class Insecta; order Lepidoptera; family Geometridae; genus Biston; species Biston betularia. The sequence continues at coordinate 7,447,635 of FR989863.1, forward strand.
TGATATTTTCAAGCAATCTTTGACGAATGTTACGAGACGAGAGTCCTGTTATGAATGCATCACGGATGAATTGATGTTTATGTTGCTCAGCAGTGACAGATTCAAAAGTGCAGTCATTTGCGAGCCGTTTCAAGGTTTGGACGTATTGTGAAATTGTTTCTTCGGGTTGTTGACGCCTTGTTGCGAGAACATGTCGAGCGTGCACAACGTTTTTGGGTTTAAGATAAATTTTATCTAATATTTCTATTGCGGCTTCATATGTTTGACATTCTTGAATTAGCTCGTGTACATGTGCATCCAGATGGTTTATTAGTAGCATTAATTTTATACCTTCAGATTTAGGTAGTTCCACCTTTAGGAAGTTTGTGAATAGAATCTTCCAGTGTTTCCATTTAATTTCAGAATTTGGAGAATCTGGCGTAACGTCAAAACGTTCAGGGCGTAAATATTTTGACAAACCTTCCGACATGCCGCGAGCCAATGGTGCATCACTTTTTATATCTTTGTCCATAGTTTCTTTATTTTTTTTTTATAAGAGTAACTCAAGCTGAATAAATTGTTACATAATAAAAGAATTACTAGACCAAAACATTGGCTTTATTCAGCTTGAAAAGCACAATGCAGAATAATGACAGTATCTATGTCATGTAAAGAAATAAATTAGAATGAGTAGGATATAACAAAGGAGGCTTGATCTCTTAGCAAGAAGTTACACCACAATACAGCAGAAATATCACTGAAGACGAGGCAGTATGGCTTTATAGCTTTAGCCTGACCGAAAGGGCAAATTAACGAAAAAAAAAAATCAAAATCTTAACTGCTAATGTCAACCAAGAAAAAAATTCGCTGATTACCATTTATTGTACTGAGTTTATTTACACAAAAAAATAGAATTTCTTATAGTATTACATTGAAAATCAAGACGCTTATAAAAATAATATCGTACATAATTTTTTTAGACTCTATTTATTACCATATTCTACAATGGTGAGTAATGGGATAACCAATTAAATATAAGAAACTCTTGTTATAATTTTCTAAAACCATAATCATCTATATCTATATCTATTATATCTTTCATTACAGCACGGAAGAGTTAAAGTTAGGACTTCTGAGGAAGAAAAGGCTAGAAAAGAGAAAGAGCGGCAAGAAAAATTAAAACTTTTCAAACATGCTATGCAGAAAATTATCCAAAAGGTGCAGTAGTTTTACTTGTTTGATATTTTTTCACTAACATTGTTGAGATAATGTTGGACATTACGTATGCTTATCATGTTATGACGTTTTTTATCTTTTAAATGATTTTGAAATGTAGAAACTAATGTATTTTGCTGCCTTAAAAGTTTCTAAATTAATAATAATTTCAGAGAAAACTAGCCGAGTTAGACAAAGAGTTATTGGAAATTACTGGAAGAGTTTTATCTTCCAATCCAGACATTTACACTCTTTGGAACATAAGGAGAGAGGTTATTGAAATACTCAGGTAATAAATCAGCATGCTAACATAAATATAAAAGTCTTTGTGATACTATAGAAATATATTTTTATTTACTGTCAACAATTTTTTTTGGTATTTGTTTACCAATTTCACCAAGTAGACGCAAAGATCTTTTTTTAACTTTTATTATGAAGTCAAATGTAATGTTGTTTGCAGAAGAGATGAATCCTCAGAAGAACTATCTCAAATATTTGATGCGGAATTGCACCTCACTGAGTACTGTTTAAAAATAAACCCCAAATCATACTGCGCATGGCATCAGAGAGAATGGGTGTTGACCACTAGGATGGACCCAGATTGGAATAAGGAGCTGGTGTTGTGTAATACTTATTTAAAACTTGATGAGAGAAACTGTAAGTATTAAATATAAAAATAACAATTCAATACAGAATAGATAATAAAATAAATAAATAATATATATTGCAAGACATTACACAAAACACCATATTTTTTGTAAATACATACTTATAATACATACAGTACACCCAGACACAGAACAAACATTTGTTTTATATTTGTTTTATATACCACACAATGTTTTTCCTCAGTGGGAATTGAACCCATGCCCTACAGCTTTTGAAGCAGACATACTACCAATGAACCAACAGCTGCCAAACAAACAACCCCACATTCACATGTAACTCTTGACTTAAGAACACTTGTGATATTTATTTAATATATATATTTCGTATATTTTTATATCAACTTGCCTGATGTAAAACAATATTATGGCTGAGAATGGAGCACGTAAATCTAGAATGAATTTATTCCCTATAGTGTATATAAAAATGTAGATCACAGGAAAACAAAAAAGCTGGTAGTCTTTATCAATAAAGAAGTGCTGAACCTTAGTATATGATTGTGATCATCAATGAGGAATGGGTGCTGTTCTTGTTTTTCTGTAGTGGAAAGAAATTTCTCTAATAATACTATTAAGACATGTCCGAGGCTTTCAGGCGGCATATTAATTCTGATATTAAGGCTGGCCACTCTGTATTAAATTTCTAATATTCTATTAGTTTATGTGTCTTTCTGGTTTTTTTCAGTCCACACTTGGGATTACAGAAGATTTGTAGTTGGTCAGTGCAAGCCCCCATTGGAAGATGAGTTTGATTATACAACAGAAAAGTTGCACGATAACTTTTCCAATTATTCAGCTTGGCATTATAGAAGCAAAATGTTGATTGCACTTTATCCTGATCTGAAAGGTAATTCTTTATGAAAGAACATTATTTATCTATGCAAAGCTTCTTTTTTACTGTTGATGTTTGTTTGTGTCTTTCATCTGTTGTTAAGTGACAATGTAGTATAAATGGTACACTTAGCCTGGAATAGAACTAGCTCTTAAGGGAGGCTGCCAAAACACATTGTTAGGAACTTGGTGGTATATTTTCCACTTGAGGGTCGTAGCTTGCTAGCCGAGTATGAGAAAGCACCCTAACAACACACTGTGGTTTCGGAACAATGGTTTTCCTTCACCAGCATCTCAAGCTCATTGTTGGGGTTTGGATCCACATTCTTTGGCATCACCTATCACCACAACAAATGACAGGTGATAGGACGCTTCTTACGATAGGTATTTGGATGAATATCTACATCCACCTAACCTAACATAGTAAAAGATGATATGATTACTCAGATCATATTATCTTTCATTCCAACATTAATACAAGATTCACAGATAATATAAATTGCAAATAATTATACGTAAAATCTTTGTAAAATATCTATGTAGGTACTTGTCACATCATAAAATTTCTTTTAACGTGACTCGATTTTGATTTAAAAAAAAATATTATTTTTTTATGGTTGACAGGCTAGATGTTTGACCACAGCTCACCTTTCTAGTAAGGCTGCCGGAACACACCGTTAGGTGCTTGGCGACAGATTTTTAACCTGAGGGTGGGTAGCTAGTCAGCCAGGTACTAGGAAGTACCCTACCACCATGCTATGGTTTCCTCACGATGTTTTCCTTCACCGGCAGCTCAAGCTGGTTGTTGGGGTTTGAACCCACGTCCTTCGGCATGCGAATCGACCGCGCTAACCACTCAGCTATCATCACCACAAGATCTTTTGCGTTGTAGTGATAAATTTGAAAGAAGAAATTGAAATGTGACGTTTCAGGAGGAAGACCAATAGAGGATGGCCATCACAAGCATGAATTGAAGATGGTTCAAAGCGCAGCATTCACTGATCCAGATGACACCAGCGCGTGGTTCTACCAGAGATGGTTGTTAGGTATGTCAATAACTCTGTGACAGTCGTATTATCGCACGCATACACATAATAATATCATATGCCGGCAATATGCGGTCGCGTAGTTTTTTGACGACTACAAACCTGGACCCATGTAACATGCACAGGCATGTAATAATTAATATCGAATAGGAGTTTTGGCAGGAACGCGGTAAGAGTCGTGTCACCCCGTTGTATTTTTTTCCAAAACTAGTGTTTTGTCGAGTGTTTAAATGCATAAAAATGGTGGTGTCTTATTCATAAAGTGCCGAATCACAAGCGCGACTGTGGGAAAATGATATAATGTGGTGAAACGTGACTTTTTGTGTTGCTTCCAAAACTCCATCTTAGCTTTATAGTAAAGTCACCACTACTTTACTAAAGCATGACTGGACTTGACCAAGACTGGACTTTGACTATAACTATGTCTTCGAGGCAACTTATTTAACTTTTGAGACTTGAAAATATAAATACACTTGACACTGGCAAATGCTCAAAATGCGACGCCAAAACCAAAGGAAAAAAAAATTCCGAATAGTAAAACAATGTGTCAAAACTGCGTTAGTTTCTATAGTAAAGTGGAAAGATAAATATTTTCTGTCTAGTCCAATTCTGCAAAAAAAAAAAATCGTGATTGTAAGATTTATTTATGTATAATAGGTAATATACATTCTATAGTATTTTTTCACAGGTGCCGTAAAAAATACTACTAACTTGGTTGTTTACGTTGTGACACCATCGAAATCGACTTTTGCATTCAGCTCGACGGTAGACATCGAGTACGTTAGTTCTAAAATAGAATTGCTGATCGACAATGAAGCCGTGGAGGGAGAATGGAGGTCGTGCACGGGAAATCAATATGATACTTTGTGGATATTAAAACATGGCTTGGCTATAACCGATGCTGTCGATGTGAAGGTAAACAGGTGAAATGGCGGTTCTTACTTCAATTAATTATTATTTTTTCGATAAGCCAGCCCTTGTTCTATTATGTAACGCACTTGCACTATTGCACATACATGTAGCGATGATAGCTCAGTGGTTAGCGCGGTCGGTTCGCATGCCGAAAGGCGTGGGTTCAAACCCCAAACCCCCATGGGTTCAAACCCCCATGGTGTTAGGGTACTTTCTAGTATTCGGCTGGCTAGCTACCACCCAAGTTAAACATCTGACGGTGTGTTCTGGCAGCCTCGCTTGAGAGCCAGTTCCATTCCAGGCTAGGTGTGTTTCACCATTTCCGACCGTCAGGTGAGCTGTGGACAAACAACTAGCCTGTCAACCTTGCACCGTTTCTACTTTAAGCTTAAGACTAATGTTTAGTGTATTTCCGCTTGTAGGTAAAGTAATTTTGGTTCCCATCTATATATAATCCTAGTAGGTTAAAACCTTTCGGATGATTTTTTTAAAGCAATCTTGAAAACTGTATCAAAAGCGGTTTAAACTACCTACATACCTACTTTAAAATGAATAAGTTAACAAAGGGGCATGCAAGATGCAATTAGGTATTTATTAGTGATGTCGTAAAAAGCACTTAATCGTCACAAAACTTGTAAAATTGTACTATATTCTACGAAATAGTCGAATTTGTGATGTTATGATTATGGTCTTTGCTAAATGTTGTGAATTTTGTCTGCAGGTGAAACATAGAGCTGAAAACGACGAGTCGGAATTGTTGCCGAGCAAAAGGCACGGCGATTCGTACATCGGTAAAAATGCAATCAGCTTCCAGAGAAATTATTCAGAACCTGTTTTGGAAGAACTGAAAACGCAACTAGATTCTTGTCGTCAACTTCTTGCTTTAGAACCTGATAGCAAATGTGAGTATACTTTCATAACCGACTTCAAAAAGGAGGAAACATTTTACGTGGTGGTTTATGTATTAAAGGACCACGAAGCGTGCGTACGTGTATGACGTAAGAAAGTGGTAGGTATTATGTGATAAAACATGCCATTTAATGTTGCTTCTAAAACTCTGCTTCTAGCAAAGTTGCTATGTTGCTAGCGTATGACCGGACTCGACCTTCGCATACCTTGTGTGACTGATTTATAGATATTACCTGATTTATCATTAAATACTTAAAACTTTCGAAATATTTGACTTATAAAACTTTGTGCATTTGACTGGCAAAATGCACAAAGTTTTATGTCAAAAACAAAAAAAAAGGCGTTAAAATCATCGTTCGCACGGCGGAATGTACATTTATTTTCACTGATATTATTTTGCAGGGACTATGCTGACCACTGCTGTAATTCTACATTGCATTGACGGCAAGTTATACCACAAAGAGGTAGTAGGACATCTACAAAGTTTAAAAGTTATAGACAAGCTCCGAGCGGGCTATTACGACGACCTCATAACCAAATGGAGTATAGAAGAACAACTGTGCGAGGAATATAAGACAAATGATAGTCTGCATTTGAAAATATCGTTTAATGACAAGATAACGAGTTTACCTCACATGCAGTATTATAGTTATTGCAGAAACATAGATTTTTCTGATCAGAAACTTACATCAAACATTTTACCTTGTTTAGTGATCTTCCAGCATTGTAAGGTATGTCTTAGTATCTAAAATCTCTTAATGATTAAATTCTCATAATTTTTTTTTTTTTAATAATTTGCCCCTTCGGGCAGGATAAAGCTATAAAGCCATACTGCCTTGTCTTAAATGTTATTTCTGCTGTATCTTAGCTATAGCTATCGTCAAAGTCGTCTTAGTCAAGTCCAATTCGTGTCAGTTAAGTTCAGTCATGCTTTAGTAAAGTAGTGGCGACTTTACTATAAAGCTTCGATGGAGTTTTGGAAGCAACACGAAAACTCATGTTTCACCACATTATCATTTTCCCACACTCGCGCTTGTAATTCGGAACTTTATGAATAAAACACCACCATTTTTATGCATAAACACTCGACAAAACACAAGTTTTGGAAAAAAATACAACGGAGCGACACGACTCTTCCCGCGTTCCCGCCAAAACCTCCTAAATTCTCATAATATTTAACAGGGTTGCATACGTGAAAAGAGGTTATACCTACGCATCTAAATTCCACAGATTAGAAAAAAGATGTTATGTACCTAGAAAATAGGAATCCTACAATTTTTGCTCATGATAATGCTAACTACACGCACATAAATACGTTATTGTCTTATATGACACAAATGCATCAGAGTATTACTGTGCGTGTAGTTCCCGTATATCAAAGCGAAATTGCAGAATCAAAGAGCAAAGCAACAAGTCCTTGTCTATGCATATTTTGTCTTAACTAATTTATAAAAAAATCTATTAAAAGTCATACATCATCTCTTACCATGAGGAGAGCGTCTTCTTCGTCTGGATATTTTTACATTAAAAAAAAAACGAATTTTGTGAACAATGACCGACCCGCCAATGGAAGTCTCCCAAATTTCCTTTCTCAGGAGTTCTTATAGAAGTATTTGTATACTGTGTCATTAAACACTATTTCTAAATAATTTTAATATAATTATGAAAAACTTAAAAAGCCACTTGGAACGCGAAACTAGTAGGTAAGCAGTGATTATGCTATATTGTGACGTCACGTATGAACGCTCACTTACAAAAGGAATTTGGTATCGGACAATCCAAAGTCAGCCTCCTCGCTACCCGTGGTTTAACGATGTAAATATAAATAGAAGGGATATCGTACTGTTGATGAGACTTCGGTCCGGACACATTATATCAAACAAGTTTAAATACCTGATGGGAGTGACAGATTCACCGAACTGCACTGCATGTGAGATCGTGGAAGACGTGCATCATGTGCTGATGGAATGTGTCCGGAACGAGGCGCAAAGGCAAGATTTGTTTAGTGGTGTCCATAGTATTGTTTATGATGTAGGGTGTTGTAACAGCATTTTGGCTTCACCAGCTTCAGAGGAAGCCAAAATGCTGTTAAAAGTATATAAAAGTAGTGTATAAGTTATAAGTAAAAAAAAATAAAAAAATTGTAGTTTAGTGTATTACGGGGTGACATAGTCACTGCGTGACTAAACTCCATTAAATTAATAAATAAATATTTAAAAAAAAAAGTGACGTCACGTGACATACATCAAGACAAAAGGACCGTTTCCGCGTGTTTCTTAGTAATCTGAATTTGTTTTGATATTTTTATGTAAAAATATACTGAGAAGTACTACATACTTATGGATAGGTACGAGATTGTTTTTAGAAAACGGTACGTTTTTCTTTTCAGAAACTGTCATTGAAGAATAACAAGATCACGATTTTGAAAAATTTTCCTGAATTGGATTTGGAAGAAGTGAATTTGGAAGGCAATGAGTTGTTTGAAAATGAAATAGAGATATTCAGAGAAAAACATAAATATCGAATTTTTTACTAATTATGTTTTTTGATGACCAACTGTTTATATAATTGAATGAATCACTTGTGTCTTATATTATTAGTAAAAATGGTGTTTTGATTAAATAACAGATTGACATAGAAACATGTGGTGGGATCATACAACCATTATATGATGGTCACTTGCTTGAAACTTTCACTTAACCCATAAAGTACAACACAGTTTGGAAAACTAATGATCAATAACATCTTTAGTGATATTTTTATAATTTAAGTATGTAATTTTTTATATCATCAATTCTTATAGTCATTGGTTTATAATGGTTACGGTATGTTATTTATTTTGGCCAAGGAAATGCTAGTTTAGTGTATTTAATGTGTTATTGTTTGCGACCAATAATGTTCAATACTTAATACCTCATAATAATTTTAAAATAAACAAACAAAACGGTAAACTAGATATTTAATTATAAAACAGTATCAACTACAAAAATGATTGGGTTTTGTACGGCTGATAGTTATTTAAGAACTATTTCAAATTTAAAAAAAAAACATAATATGTCATATTGCTTATTATAAAAAGATAAGTAATATTTGTATGATATTGTAAGAATGTTATTTGTGTGGACCCAATAATTATAATCTAATACAGCAAAGTTCACTCTCAAATGACAATGATAAGTCACATTGAAAATATTGCTAAATGTTACATTGTCGATATGTTGATGTGCTTCGCTTCGAAATGTGTTAGTGGGAGTGAATGGAGCCTCAGAAATAAGCTGTAAACATTTAAAACGAATATAATTATTTATTGCTTACAATGATATTATCTAGATAATATCTAGAAAATAAATGTTGCGCTTGTTAAGACTATCACATTATTTTTATACACAATGTAAGTGTATATCATAGTGTACCTATCTATAAGAATAAAATCATTTATTCACAAATTTATTATTTTAATCATTCTAATTGATGGGTCATATTTATTACTTGAAATACTGTATCACTAACTGATTTTAATAAATCATCATTCTTGTAAAACATTTTACCACAAGTGTCACACAAAACTGCAGATTTTCCAGTCAGTCTCAGTTGTTGTGGATTAGATATCTCAATAGATGCACCTTTTGTTGTCTTGCAATTATTGACTGTCGGTTGATAATTTGAAGCAACTGGAGCATGTTGTGGCAAATCATCATCATCAGAGTCACTTATAAAATTGTTATAATACTCTTCAACATTGTCCTCATCATGTCCATCAAATTTGTAATTTGTGCTTGTTGAGCTAGCCATTAAATATTGCCCACAAATTTGCTGCACTTCTTCACTACTTAGTTTTCTTAAATCTTTACCATTGCAATATAAACAGATGCTCATTATTTGTGACTGTTCAATCACTATTCTGTATGTACTTAATATGTTGTGCAACTGTTCTAAAACTGTAACCTTGCCTACACTAAGTATTGAAGATTGAGGGTAGTTGTCAGTTGGTGAATTTTTGGGCTTCACAATCAAAACAAAGCGGTCCTCAGAAATAGCCAAATTGATAATGTCATGCCACATCATATTAGGTGATGGTACAACACTTGTGTCAATCCCACAATATCTCATATAAGACATTAGGTAAGACAACATGGGCTCAACCAGAAATTTGATTTCACTTGCTAGTTTGGTTTCAAATACTTGTATAAATGATTTATGCAGTCTATCTACTACCTTTGGTTTTTTTGTAGATTTCTTCTTACTTTCAACCATAACATCATTGCATATTTCTTCAAAATTGATACCTTGCTCATGGCATTTTCCTTGTAGAAAGTAATAGATTTGCAACAAAATGTGAGCATCTAATGCTGCATATTCAATCTGAGATTCTCTTAGGGGTCTTAATTCCCAATTTGAACACTGTTCTGACTTTTCAAGTGGCTTTCCAAAGCATGATTGCACAACGCAACTTAAGCTTGCACCACTATCACTAGTGCCCGGTAAACATAGTTTGCGGTTTATAAGACTCTTCCAAAGAATGCTCAAATCGAGAAATCCTTCCCCTTTGACTTTTATGTTACCTAAACCAGTAATAGATGTTTTCATCTCTCTTAAATCTTGTTCTAAACCAAACCCTAATTTGATGATTTCAGCATTATCCAAAAAAGATTTATAAAATGAATGCCATAAATTCACATATTGCTGTTTGTTTAATACAATACTGTCTACCAGATATACCTTGTGATTTGTACCAATTTGAATTATAGCAACTTGAGACTGCTTCGCACCAAATGAAGGTTTCCATTCACAGTCCATACTTACTACTTCTTGGTTCACCAGGGCAGAGTTAATCATGTTGAAAAACTTTTCCCCTGTATCAACAATTATTATTTGGTCTCTGATTAGAGGTGATTTGTGATACAGGTGATCCTGTGAACTTGCACCTGTATCCCAGTTTTCCTCTTCATGTTTTATTGCAGGTTTCTCTGTTTTAGAAACTCCTTGTATTGCTAATGGCATCTGATTCTCAGGCATGTTTAAGTGATTAGCCCATTTTAAAGCTTCGTTTGGATCATGATCTACTAACATATCAATAAAAGTTGAAGCAGAATCAGGATGTTGCCTTAAAGAATCTTTTACTAAATCATCCCATACTGTTGTGCTTACATTATGTGCTACATACTTTTGATAAATTAAGTATCTCAATCCGCCTGTGGTACGGTTTTTGCTAAGATTTGCACAAGTTTCAATAGGAACATTGAATTTGTTGCACAATCGTGCCACTAGCTTTCCAAGTGGCTTATAATGCATTTTGTCGTATCTGACCTGACATATATTATTTTCTTCTGCATATTTTTGAACATAGTCAATTGTTTTAAAATTTTTGTTCAGTAAATCATCCAGAAATGCTAATAAAGGTTTTACTTGGCTTGGACATTGAGATAAATATTCATCAATCATGTTAGATTTGTCTTGTAATATAAGAGGGAAGAGCAATTCTTGAACAGGGATATCTTCAAACATATCCATAGACATGACTATTTGTGATGCTTGTCTGCAATTATCATTTTTAATCATTTCTTTAACAATAGGTACAACATATTCTTTTATTGAGGCGAGTTGATAAGTTTCTACCATACGAGTAAAGAAATGTTGGTTTCTTTGATACACAGCAGCATGAAAAGCTGGCCTTTTGAGTGATTCATCTGAACACACTTGTGCTGCTTGGGAAAACTTCTGTAATGTTTCTATAATAAAATAGGGGAGGGTTTTAGGTTTGCAATCCTTAAATTCTTCACAACTTATTGCAAAGATAAGCCCAATTCTGAATGGATCTGGTCTAGCTTGAAAAAATCCAATGACATGATTTTCAACAACTGCATTTTTCTTCCAAGTTTTCCAAGTATTTTTTAGCTGATCGTACCATACAAATGCTTGTTCGTCCATAGTCGTGTCAAACCCCATTTCATAAAGAATTTCTTCAAGAGGGCGCGTTATTTTTATCGCGTTGCATTTTGAAACGATTTCCTTCATACCGCAGTCATTCATGTTTGATGTTGGAAGTTATATCGTGTAGCGGATGGGCTTGTCAGTCAACTTTAGTATAGTCTTGTCAATTAGTAAATCATCATATTCTTGAAAATGAATATAATTAAAAGCAGTAACAATTCACACAAAATCGATTGAAAACAAGAAAAATTCAACAACAATAAAACAAAACGAACGACAATATCGAAAATCGAAATTTAAACGTCATAATTATAGTAATAACTTCAATGTCAATATTGTCAATTGTCAACCATAGTCTTCTTTTTCTTTGTTTTAAACGTCGCACTTTGTGTATTAGCCAATGTCAAGATTTTTATATGTTTAAGTGACTATGAAGTATCAAAATGGCCAAGTCACATAAAGTAAATCATAGTCAAGTCTGCCGTAGTAAAAAATTTACTACAAGAGTCGATGGAGTTTTGGTAACAACACGAAAAACCATGTATGTGTACACATTAATTAAAGTATAAAGGATGAGGAGTATTAACAAGAAAATTAAACTAAAAAATATTTTAAACAAAATATATAAAAGACATACTTACACAACTATCCATATTATATCATACAGAATACCTACAATACATACATATTTATATGTATACCTATAGCATTTAGATATACATATACAAATGCTACTATATATTCTCATTTCAACCCTACCAGAAATAGTATCGCTAAGAACCTAATTCGAAATATACACGCTAACCATCGTTTTCCTGAGCTGATAAATGATAAACATGGATTTATTGTAATATGTAATAGTGCCAATTAATTCTTTATAAAGGCAAAACGCAGAATTACTGTACCACGATAAAGAAAAAACCAAAGCATGATAATGTCATTGTCACATCTCGGCTCGGCATCATATAGTGACAATACAAAATTGAAAGGAATGAGTTACTATTTTGTGTGCAGTGTAGTAATTATTTTGTGAATGGTTGTTAAATTTCTGTTAAATACATTGTTATAAATTCATTGCTTCCCTCGAAATAATTAAGTCAAGTTCTACTATCCTATTTCTGTAAAATGGAGCTCTCCGCTGAAGGAAAAACCCCCGAATATATGGCTCTTGCAGCTATAAAATTTAAACTGTCTTTACCGCAATTGAAAGATAATCTTCAGCTGAAAGAGGAACTTCTCAAAGGAATTAAGGCTGGAAACATGGCTCCTTACTACAAAGAAGTCTGTACCGACCTTGGGTGGCCATTTAACCAGAAACTTTTCGATGACATGACAAAAGAGAACGAAGACAGGTTATCAAAGTTTAAGGAAGATGATTCCGAAACCCCTGTGTGGCAAGATCGGTAAGCATTTGATAAGTGTTGTATTTATAAGTCTTGAATCGAGAGCAATCATAGCATTATATTTTGGTAATAGGTAGTTACTACAACCAAGTTAGTACAGTACAGTTAATTCGAAAATCTGCTATATATGCTAGAATATTATTATGTTTATGTACATTTGTCTGCAAGTTAGTGTACAGTAAAGTTGTATTCTATTCTATCCTTAACATATTGCATGTGGAAAAACTAACACGCAAATGCAGCTTTCAATACCCATTTCAGCAATGAATATATTATGGTTATTCTTGGCAGAATTATAGAGATTTGCAGCTATTCCTCAGACTCCCTCTTCTACTACATACTTACATATACCACAAAACCATTTATGGTCATTTGATTTTTAAGGATGTAAATATCTATTATTTTATATACTGTATGTATTTTTATTGTGAAAATTTCAGATTGGATTACATGTGTTCTATTGGAGATAAAGATGGAGCAACTGCACTGGCTACCCAGAAATATGAGGATACAACACTGACCACTAATAGACGATTAGATGCTATATTCACATTGTTTAGAATTGCATATTTCCATGGTTGCAATGTGAAAGAAATGGGAAAGACAATAAACAAGGTAAATAATAAATGTAGTAGGATATTACATACCATCTGACACTAAACTAAGCAAAGCACTATGATACTCAGACAGGAACAAACATTTGTTTATATCACAAAGTGTTTGTCTTGGATGGGAAACATAATATTCAGTGACACTACTTTGGTATCTCGTTGACAAAATAACCTGACAAAGAATGCCTGCTCAGCTGCCACACTTACAGGCGCCACAGACTATGGCATTGTAACCTATTATTAGATATATTTACAACTCTACCCTCCTGATTTGTACTTAGTCATCACTTTCTTTATATCTTTATTATTATTTGACAGCCCTGTTGGTTCATTGGTAGTAGGTATGTCTGCTTTGAGAGCTGATTCTCACTCAGGACTAACATTTGTGTGACTAACATCGTTGTTTGTTTTGTGTCTGGGTGTACTGTATCTATTATAAGTATGTATTTAAAAAAAAAAGTATTCTATCAGTTATCTGTCTTCCATAGCACAAGCTCTGCTTAGTTTGGGGTCAGATGGCGCTGTGTGTAATGTCCTATGATATTTTTTTTTATATAATTTCAATTTGACATATTCGAGCAGGTGATGGACAAAAACTTGTGAATTTAATAAAGTAAAGAGTTTTTGTAATGTCAGCAGGTTTTAATGCCGCAAATCATACAGTGAGTGAGGGACTGAGGTCTCAGTATTTCAAGATATTGGTATACTAAGTTTGGAAGCCTGTGTAATTTGCCTGTGAAATGTGTGAATTTAATTGACAAATTAAATGTAGAATATCAAACACAATACATGTTCAAATTGTGGTATAAACACACACACAAATATGTTTCACCTATTGAGTTAAGATATATAGACTCTGAATCTATAAATTTCAAATAAAGCGACTTTTTGTCACAGACAGAATGACAGCCAAATGTATCTAAACACATTGCAACAGCCCCGTTGGCTCATTGGTAGTATATCTGCCTTGAGAGCTGTAGGGCGTGGGTTCGATTCCCACTTAGGGTAAACATTTTGTGAATAAACAAATGTTTGTTCTGTGTCTGGGTGTTCTGTATATATTATAAGTATGTATTTACAAAAAAAAAAAAATTATGTATTCTATCAGTTATCTGACTTCCATCACACAAGCTCTGCTTAGTTTGGGGTCAGATGGCGCTGTGTGTATAGTCCTACGATATTTATTTATTTATTTATTTAAACTGCAGCACCTATTTTAGTGGAGTTTTTAGCAAATGACAGTCAGATGGATGGTTTGAAATTCTTAAGTTTCTTTGTTCAGTGATTTACTTGCAATTTCCAGGCTCACGAGCTTGTAGACAAAGGTGGTGACTGGCGTTCCCGCAACAAGCTTAAAGCTTACGAAGCTATCTACTGCCTCGCTGTCAGAGACTACAGTCGTGCTGCCGACCTATTCATTGACTGTGTGTCCACTTTTGAGTCTTACGAGCTGGTTGATTTTGGTAAGGCATTCTTTTGTTATCTCTGGTGATTTAAATATAGATCAAGATGAAAAGTATCCAATGTCTTATTCCAGGGCCTTAAGTACCTACATGTAAAATTTCACCCAGATCTGCTGAGTAGTGAAAGTGTAACAAACAAACTCACATTCACATTTAAAATACTAGCTGCACCCTGCGGTGTTACCCGCTACATGTTTTCGGGATAAAAAGTAGCCTATTTGTTAATCTAGGGTCTCGGCTACCTCCATACCAAATTTTATCCAAATCTGTTCAGTAGCTTTTGCATGAAAGAGTAATGTTAACTATTTACAAAAAAAAAATGTATTCTATCAGTTATCTGACTCCCATAGTACAAGCTTTGCTTAGTTTGGGGTCAGATGGCGCTGTGTGTAATGTCCTACGATATATATATATATTTTTTTCAGGAATTGATTTCTCTTTTCTATAGCAAATCATAAATTTTTCGTTGATTTCCAGGCACCATTATCCAATACTGCGTGTTAGCGTGTGCTCTAGCCTTAGAACGTCACGCGTTGCAGTCGGCGCTCCGCCGACAAGGCGCCGCGGTGCAAGCCCTGCGCTCGCGCTTCCCTGAACTGAGGGAATTGGTAGAGTCGCTGCATGAATGCCGCTATGCTGACTTCATGAAGAGTCTTGCTTGGGTATGTCACTAGCCCTAAACTAACTAGACTGTTTTAGAAATTTTTAAAAGCTAAGTAAATCCAAATATATAAACTTCATGTTCCTTGTCTGGGTGTTCTGTATATATTTACAAAAACAAAGTATTCTATCAGTTATCTAGTTTCCATAGTACAAGCTTAGTTTGAAGCTGAATGACACTGTCTAAAACGTTCTATGATATTTATTTCATTAGATCCTATAATAATATTATTGCCTGAGTGGATGTTTTCCAAAGGTTATATAAATTATTCTAAAAGTTTTCAAGTCAATAGGTTCCTTTTTATTTATTAGGCGCTAGCGGACGCCTCGCAGTTTCACCCGTGTAGTTCCCGTTCCCGTGGGAATACAAGGATAAAAAGTAGCCTATGTCACCCGGGTATAGTGTAGCTTCCCAACGGTGAAAGAATTTTTTAAATCGGTCCAGTAGAGTTTCGGAGCCTATTCAATACAAACAATGAAATCTGACCTCTTTACAATAGGGTCACATCACGAAATGGAATTTCAATCAAATAGAAAGCTCCATCTATTGAGTCGACGCTTCACTACTGTGATGTGGCCAACGTAAAGCCGAAATAGCGCAAAACACGCATAGCGAGTGGCGCCATCTAGATCCCTCTGACGACATTAAAAAAACACCACAAGAATGGATGTAGCACCGTTTTAGGCATGTTTTATGCGTCGTAGACTGCATGATGTTACTTCAAATCAAGACTTAAAATATATTTCCAGGTCGAGACTCAAATTTGCGTGGACCCCGTATTCAGGCCACACTACCAGCATTACATTCGCGAGGCACGTATTAAGGCGTATGTGCAGTTACTGCGAGCATACCGTTCTCTCAGCCTTGACAACATTGCCGACACTTTCGGCGTCACCCGCGAGTTTGTTGAAGATGAAATCTCTAAGTAAGTAATGCATGTTCAAAATTCACCATTGAAGCTGTTACACAACTGTTACAACCCTAATAAGTGTTCGATAAAAAATGCTAAATACAAGTAATTAATTTTCGAAGAGGTTGATCCTCTAAAATAGAATTCCGGGAAGAGGCGTCATCAAGGTGTGGGTTACACTGAACTAACGATATCTAAAAAACGATGCATTGATTCGGGAGACCAAAACTTCAAATTTCATGAATATGATGATTGTGTTTTCGTAGTAACGCAGTATATTAGATATTTATTATTATTCGTAAAACGACGGAGTCGCCGATATTACTTGTTATTGTTATTAACTTTTGTATGAGATGATTGAACTGGTCAATCTTTATATTTACTTCTTGCGATGTTACAAACCATTTTGAGTATTGGTCTCCTTCGTCTCTTATTTGTCTCTGGCCTCCTTTTTAACCTACGGCGTAAACAAGGTTATATGGAGTTTTGGCGGGAACGCGGGAAGAGTCGTGTCGCTCCGTTGTATTTTTTCCAAAACTAGTGTTTTGTCGAGTGTTTATGCATAAAAATGGTGGTGTTTTATTCATAAAGTGCCGAATTCCATCCACTCCATCGAAGCTTTATAGTAAAGTCGCCACTACTTTACTAAAGCATGACTGGACTTGACTGACACGAACTGGACTTAACTAAGACTGGACTTTGACGATAACTATAGCTAAGAGACAGCAGAAATAACACTTAAGACAAGGCAATATGGCTTTACAGCTTTAGCCTGCCCGATGGGGCAAATTAACAAAAAAAAAATACAAAGTTATATTAACGTCTTTGTGGCGTAGTGGCTCCCAAACGGTTGATACGATTTTGATTTAGTTTTGTTTATTCGAGAGTGGTCTTAGTTATGACTATGCCTACCATGTACCGTGTACGCACTAAGCGTTTTGATTCCACATTTTTCATTCGCACAGCGAGGTTGTGGAACTCTCTAAGGGAGTCTGTGTTCCCTGTTAGGTACAATAT
This sequence comes from Biston betularia, assembly GCA_905404145.2. NCBI lineage: Eukaryota > Metazoa > Arthropoda > Insecta > Lepidoptera > Geometridae > Biston > Biston betularia. Next base: position 7,465,188 of record FR989863.1, read on the forward strand.
TGGCGTCTTCAAATCTAGAGTTAACAGGTTTCTTCTAGGTAAGCGTGCTCCATCTTAGACCACACCTACTGTTTAACATCAGGCAGAGTGTGGTCAAACGCGAACCTATTTTGAATAAAAAAAATGACAAAAAAATCTGTGTAGCTGTTTTAAGATTATCAGTTATTTTCTAGTTTAATAGATGCGAGCGTCTATCATAGGTCCGATCGAGACAAAATTTGGTTTCTGTTACTGGTGTTGGGAATTTCTAAATTTATACCGAATGGATTTCTGGTAGTATTTTATTGTCTGTGATAAAATTAACTTTATTTTCAGCTTCACTGCCGCCGGTCGGCTACAGTGCCGTATCGATGCAGTCGGCGGCTGCGTGGTGACCGGAGCGGGCCGCGGCGCCGACGCCGACCGCTCGCAGCTCTACCAGGCGACCATCCGCGAAGGAGATCTGCTACTTAACCGCGTGAAGAAACTAGCCTCCGTCATTAACTTCTAATTAAGTCATAGTACTTCATGTATTCTTGGTAATTAATTAAAGTATTTCAATGATATTGCAGTTTTAATTTTAAATTTGACCGTGGATCATGCAAACGTGATTAAAAATCATGTAGATTTAGGCAGGGGCTTGCAACAGAAGATTTCGAGAAATAAGTACGTAGAATGTAACTTATAGAAACAAACGACAATGTACAATGTGTGTATGTGATCGATGATATTAGGTACACCCCTTATTTTATAATATGGGAAAGTAGTGAAAAGTATTTTTATCAATCAAGTAGCAACTTTATTGTAAGAGAATTAATGCTAAGAAAATACATAGTGACTGACTCTAACTGCGCGTAGGTAGGTACATAACATGGTGCTAAGGTACGCGCAAATCTTTTTGAAGCCTCGGATATTAGCGCGGGTAGCAGCGCAGTAGATAAGTGTATTTTAGCAGAAGTAAAGAGAGAGGTGAGAGTACTGCGCACGTTGTTTCATCTTGTTCCTACATTCACAAAAATAATAAAGATTTGCAGGAACTGTATTTAGTGTAAGTTTGTGTATAGCGATCACAAAACGAATATTTGACTAACTTGTACAATTTTATGACTGTCAGGTATAGTAATTCCCTTCTAATAGATACTTTTTTAGGCCTTCGTACATTCCGGTGCTGAATAAAAACTAGGATACAAAACCGGGGGCTACATTTTGAGCATCTACTTAAATGAGGTAATTTTGCGGAAGAGATTTGATAAAAAAAATATTATACACTAGCGGACGCCTCGCGGTCATCCGCGTTGTTCTCGTTCCCGTGGGAATACAGGGATATAAAGTAGCCTATGGCACCCGGGGATAGCGTAGCTTCCCAACGATGAAAGAATTTTTGAAGTCGGTACAGTAGTTTCGGAGCCTATTCAATACAAACAATCAAATATTTCCTCTTTAGATATAATAAGTAGGTAGTATAGAGATAGATAGACGATTCCCGAATTTTCAAATACGCCTAAATGAAAACTTTTTGTAGAATCTTGATGTTTTTGAAAAAACAAAGTCCTAAGCTCGAAGTATGAAGAAAAATTTGGAGTCGATGACCAATTGACCACCGACCCCCGCTTTGCGATAGTCGAGCCTGGCTCTATGGCTCTACGCTACTCACTAGTAAGTCAATGATCTCCGCTTTGCGCTACTCAATATTAGTAGCCATAACTACAGCTATTGATACAGAAATTTTCAAACTTTTTCAATATTTACAGCTCGATAAATATAGCTGCTATGACGCTCATTGGGTAGGTAGGTAAGTACTTTGTGATATTCGAGGGTAAATAAATAAATGTCCGATAATATCTTGCACCAAACTACTTGCATCAGGTAAGCTGTGGTCAACCACATAAACTGACAATCGTAAAAAAAATAAGCAAAGTTTGTTGGTAGGTAGGTACTATAGGAACCTGAAAACAGACATTTCTCGTATTAATAAGTAGACCTACTCATGTATATTTTGTAATTACAGTAGGTATGTATTATACCTACGGACCTACTTTGTTGCAATAGTAATTTCTTACGATAAGAAATGCGTTTTCCTTAGAATATAGGTAGTTCTTTCTACATTCTATGGCGTTTTCATAAGTTCTTCTCATAACTTCTTATCATAAAAGCCAAATATAGGAACCTATTTAGCTTCTTTTCCCTCTCGTTGGATATTGCTCTTTGATCTTTTACAATGTAGGGTACATCAACTACATAAAAGGTTATTTCGCATATTTTATTTACTAAACGGTGACCTTTAACGGCTTCTATCATAATAAAATTGTCGTAAAATAGTTGTCAACCCGTACCACTGAGGTTTAATACCTGGTATGATGTTTATGACTAATAAACGCCCAACGATTATGAATTATAGTCCAATTAACGACATTCTTAAAATAAAAAATCGAGTTCTAAAAGATTTATTGAACAAATATTTTTATAACCAGCCAGTTTGAAAGTGGATCTCTGATTATTATGGCTACTTTAATTATAGCAAATATTTATGACATATCTTTAGCTCATGATCAATCAGTCGATGACTTCTTTGTCGATGTATCTGTGTGAATGTTATATTTTATTGGCGTTGTTAAGTCTAATTAAACTTTATGTGATCACGAGAATATTTTTAAATAAAATTGTCAATTGGCGAGTTCCTGCCGTCTAACCTACCGGCTTAGCCAAGTAAAATTTGAATAGCGCTAACGCTAATAGAAGCTTTTCTATTAGCGTTAGCGCTATTAAAAAATGCACGGGATTGACAAATGCTGTCGACATGTCACGTGGACAGCTTATGCCAATCTCGTTAATTTTTGGCTTTTCTATTGGCGTCAACGCTATTCAAATGTTACATGGGGCCCTCGGAACCTGACTAGCAAGCCGAATTTGCTATAAATTTTCCCACTTTTAACACATTCAGTGCCGCCGAAACGCCTAACGTGCCCTCGCGATGTCGCGAGCACGCCAGGCGTGCTCTCGATTTTTCACCAATTTTGGCATATTTTCTATGTGAAGCCGAAATACGGATTTTTATGATTTCGCCTTTATACAGTGCCAGTGAATACACCTAGCGTGCCCATGTTATATCATCTTGCATGCTTGCGAATATAGGGCGGCATCGCTGGGAACTAAGTACTCGAAAATAGTGGTGGCAATGAAAGTGTTAAGATTCTTACTTAAAAATATAACAGGTTGCATCACGGAAACTCAAAGTACTTACCTAATTTAAACTTTAAGATAATTCTTCAAAATTATTTCTGTTCTTTGTCATGTTGTCAAAATGATTAATTGAAACGCTAAGTTAGTTAGTTCTAAAAGTAGGTACCTAATAAGTATACCTACTACAGAAAACCTAAGCAGTTTAGATAGTGCCCTCATTTTTTTGCTCCAAGGCCTTTGGATAACTAACTTTGCCGCTGGCTTGATACTTTGTTACGCTCAAACTGCTAAACCGATGAAGATGAAACTTGACATGGGACATTTTCCTCTAATAGTCTTTTTTGAGCCAGTTCTGTTCAAGGCTACTTAGCCTTGTGCTTCACCATCTTCGACCACAACGTCACTTAACATCAGGTGAGCTGTGGTCAAACACCTAGCTTGTCAACATTAAAAAGAACGGTGTCCTAAAACTGTAAAATTGAGACGCAGTCTACTTTTAATATTTAGGTACTTAATAGCATCTAAAAATGGTGTCGGAACAAAAAAAGGATGAGGACTAAGGTGAACCAAAAAGAAAAGATATCATTTAGTATAATTGTTTTTTAAATAAATTTGAATACTTTTTGGACATTTACATAAACATTTAATAATTTACAATGATTATTTATACTGACAATATGACATGACACATCATATTCATGACTAATCACTACTTTCTAATATTTTATTTGCAACTTGATAATATTATAATAGATATTAGGTGCTATGAGAATTTATTCTAAACAACTAAATTGTACAAGGCCTAGCGCCTTTAAGCATTCGTTAATACTAAGAGTGTATGCATGATTTATAGTTTATAAATAATTTATTAGGACATTTATACACAGATAACTATAGTCGCGAACGTATAAAATACATAAAATTTTATAAATTAAATGAATATTTAAGTCCAATGGCGTAATCATAAGATTTACTTTGACGTCGTCCTAAAATGATGATTACGTGACAGTTCGCACGAATATCACGATCTGTTTGATTGATGTCGTATGTTATTCGCCCACTTGCGACGACAGTGTGACATCTCAAAAACCATAATTTTACAGAATGGCATTAAATCTTTTAAATGAGCATAGCTCTTAAATTGTTGTCAATTTAGCTTTATTGTTTATGAAATGAGTAAAGTATAACTAATTGACATTTAATACGTGGTGTCCTCGTGATTTCACGTTCTTCATGAAACTGAGAGCACTTCATAAGTTCACACCTCGAAGCTTTGGTCGTTGCAAGTGGACGAATTGAACAATTTTGAAGCATTTACTTGACAGATCAAGACTTACTAATAATATTGCTGTCTCTTTTATTGTAGTCCATTTGTCGTAGACTGCAATATTTTGAACAAGTTTAGATCTGACAGCCTTTAAAATTGGTCTTAATGTCTTAGGATACCTTTTCTATCAAGACAACGCCTCCGATTGTGATGTTACGTGTAAATAAAATACTATTCGGTAAAATAAGATATATCTAGGTATACCTACCTAGTAAATTTGTTTAAGCTGAATGGTCAGTTTTATTATTAACGTCAATTTGTTACCCTAAGATCTACGACGTGACTTGACACGGCCTATTATACCTAGGTAGATAACTATGTGATAGTTTCGGTTAAATATTGTGTACCTACAAAGTATTTTAAACAATTTTTTCAGTTCGTAACTCAAAATTGAAACATGAAAAGCTATGTTTACGCCATTTGGATCAGTAACTGGACTAAAGTGCTTACTAACAAGCATTGAGACAAATGCATATTTGGAAACATTCCCTAAGTGTAGACAATAGACGTCAGTCTGCGATAGTGCCGGTGAAACTACTTAGGCTACAATTTAAGTACCTATTTACTTTTTTATTTCGCCCGAAACACCAGTCGCTCGTATTTTACAAAGATATGTTGAAGTTCTAAAGCAATATAATAGCTATGACTCTAAACACTTATAACTATAGACCTCAAATGCAAATACTTTTTAAATTTACATGATATGAATATGTCATTTACCTCTGTTACAATTAAACAATTATATTGAATATCTAGTGACAATAGATTCAATGTGCTAGTACCAAACATTTAAATGGAAAAAGACATGCTCGATTTAGAATAATACAATATATGTACATGTCCAACTTTTCCTTGTATTAAGAAATTTCACTGTCTGGAATGTGGTCACAATATATAGGTAGAAATCATGCATATCAAACTCCTGTTTTAGGTACAATTATAATATGTAGATATCTAGTCTCTAATAGATAGTTAAATTTCAAAATTATATCTATAATTTATAAGAGTAATTCTATGATACAGTTTATTTACATTAAGTTATATGAAATTATTTAATTTTTGGGATATAATTTATATTTATTCAGATGTCGTAGCACATGGAGTGCGTCGCCGGCCGTGCGGTCGCTACGTAGGGTTCATATGCAAGACACAGCCTCTAACATGTGCGCTATCACAGAGTAATGACATTAACTGGAGCCTCCGCTCCGATTGCCCCAGGCCCGTACTCGTGCTACTCACTTAATAATACTAGGCATTCATAACACGTGGAATAACAATGTTACAGCGCTACACTTTGAACATTAATTAATCTAGAATAGACGCTCGTTTCGTCGTAAATTATTTATCAGTCCCTTAATTCATATCGACTAAGTCTTTGTACAATATTAACACGTCACTTGAGATTCGGAAAGTCTGCAGTGTTTCAGTCCGCTGTTGTATGTGTACATTCGGGTCGTGGTGGTTTTTGGAATGTAATGGTATTCGGTTAGACGGTGAGGCCTTCCGTTCGCGCGGGGGGCGGTAGAGAGGCGAGGGGGTGGGATAACTGATGGTGCGGCGTGGGGGGTGACGGCTGCGCAGGCGGCGGGGGATGCGGGGCGTGCGCGGGAGGGGAGCGGTACTCTCCTTCCTCGCGCATCTGCCTGTTCCTTTCCGCGAGCTCGCGACCTCGCTCAGCTAGCTCTCTCATGGCGGCTTGCCGCTCGTCGCTGGCTTCCAGTGACGGCGGCCGTTCCAGTGGTGACGCGGCCCCAGGTCGTCCACCGGCGAACGCTCCGAATCCGAGAAGCCCAGGGAACTTCGCTACTCCGTTCTGGCCCGCGTTTTGCTGGATGACCGATATTTCATTCAGCTGTTGACAAAAAACATCGTTAGATACAATATTCTGAGTAAATTTTTAGGAATCACAATGTTGGCTTCATGTAGATGTAGCATTTGGCATCACACATGAGCATTTTTAGGAATGAAGAACGCTGTTAGTCTTTCATAGCCTTGATAGCGTCATTGGGAGTAACATAACCTTGCACTGGCACTAAAAATATGCCCTGTGCGCCTCGCCTATGTTTGACTACTAAAAGAAAAATAGGAATACTTACGGGGATAAAGGGGAGCCCCTTTGAGGAAACAATGTATTCGTGGAAAGGCATAGAAATTTACGATAATTAGGTTAGGTTAAACATTTGACAAGCACAAGTAGTCAGAAACACATTATCTCTGTGTAGCGCAAGAAAGACTAATAAATAGGCACCATTGAAGCCGAAATATGGCTTCTTATAATTTCACCTTTATACAGTGCCAGTGAACACGCCTAGCGTGACCATGTAATTTCATCTTGCAATGCCGAAATCACGCCTGGCGTGCTCGCGTTTTATGTACGGCGGCATCGCTGGGAACTACTCGAAAATAGTGGTGGCGTTGAATGTGTTAATGTATGAAAAGGGCAGTTTACATTTACTTCCGACAGAGGCGCTGCTTTTATTTAAACTGAAGCACTTTCCATATTTTTTTTTATAGTTCATCTCAACATAAACTGATATGCTTTGTTTGGGTATTAAGTACAGATTACCTTTTGCTGCATGCCGTTCAAGAAAGGCGCGGGTATGTACGGGTAGAATAAGTCTGGGCGCCGTAATATATCATGGGGTTCGTGTAGTGGCCTCGGAGGTAATTCCAGCGACATTCGCCGCCCACGTCGGGACGCTCCTCCACTCCACATATGCGTCCCCATATGCACCTGTTGGAAAAAACAGTATTTTTGAAAAGCTTGATCGAATGGAGAGCTACATGGTAACTCGTGAATGTAATCTTGCCACCCACCGCTAGATGGCCCTAGTAGTTCGGTCAGACATGTTGTGGAACAAAATTTGGATTATTTTTTTAACCAAGCAGGATTTTAAAGCTCATTTTCACACTAACTAGGCATGAGACTTTTAGCAATAGAAATATTGCTTGAAAACATGTGAGGGTGTGATTAGATTAATTGGTTAACTCTTCAATGTCCACACCAAATACCTATTACATACATTAAAAATATCGACAACTTCAAGAAATAAATAAGTACGTAGGTACTATAGGAAATACCTAAATTTAAACCTAAATTTTGGAGGACATACAGCCTCAAACTAAGCATAGATTATACTCTTTTTTTGGGAAGTACATAATAATATACCTACGTAGGTATAGGTAGGTAGATATTTATAACACCCAGCTGCGCCCCGTGATTACTGATTACCAGCTACATTTTTACGGAATAAAAAGCCTTTAGTAGCCTATGTATTAATACAGGGTGTCAGCTATCTCCAAACTAAATATCATTAAAATTGGTAGGTACTTAACTTAAATTGTAGGTACATTTCAACAAACACACAAATAATTATTATTGTAAAGAGTAAATATCTAGGATAGGTACTCTCTACGATCTCTCTCGATACCACTCTACTTTTACCGAACCGCTATTAGGTTCGGCAAAAGTAAAGTGGCCTAAAAAAACAAAAAAAAGACCTAAATTACAGTCAAATAAAATGAATCACGTAGGGTGAGGCAGCATGGCTTTACAGCTTTAGCCAGCCAGATAGGGCAAATTATTTGTTATTAAAAAAATATATACGCTGTCACAGATTTGATAATATTTTCTTTGACTGTTTTTAGACGAAAACGGTGCACATCTCCTGTATTGTAGAGTCCGGGGCAGCCCTAATTATATTCATATGCCTATGGTGGAATAGATGATATTAAATTACTTATTATTATTTTTGATAAAGATTCTTGTTCTTTGATGGCTGAAAAAGTTACCTTGAGGTTTCCTTTGGTGGTGAATGCCTTCTGGCAGACGGCACAGCGGAAGGGCTTGTCTCCAGTGTGGGTACGCATGTGTATCTGGAGCGCTGATGATGAGGAGAAGTTCTTGCGACACACTCCGCAGAGATGTTTAGATGACACTGGCGGTGGTGGGTGGGTCGGCCCAGCCGGCACTGCGGAAATCAAAGATTTATTAGATTTTTTTTTTCAATAAAGATTGTAAATTTTGCAAACAACAACGACAACTTTTTGTTATTTTTGTCGTCTTTTTATTATCATATAAGTATTTGTAGTGTTTTGTTGTTGTACGAGTAGTGTTGTGTTAACAGCTGGTTAGCTACAACTGCTAAGCTGAAAATCTTCTACTGGGCACTTAACGGTGTGCCCCGGTAGCCTTACTTGAGACCCAGTTCCCATTTCAGGCTAAGTGTGTTTACCATCGTCTACCGTACCGTCACAAAGTATCAGATGATGTGGTTAAACACCTAACCTATCACTAGTATAAAACAATTAGCATGATTTACTAACAAATATACTTGTGTTACATTTGAAGCACCTGACAGTTTTCAATTGAATTCGTGTTTTTGAAGGTGTGCTAGGTCGCGAGATGACTAGACTATCCATGTTACGAAGGAGATCACGATAATTTGTTATTGCGGTGTTACCAAATTTTCTAGCGTTAACTCTGCCATTTCTTCATGATTTTATCGGGAAGGTAATTTTTAATCCTTGTGAACGCTAACTTTTACCTATACGGTCTTTTCCCTTGAGGTGTTCTGTGCATTTTCCTTAGCCACCATTTCTCCAAGTTACTCCAACTCCCATAAGATATCAGAGCGTATTTTTGGGCCACTGGTCTATGGTAACTTAATATATAACTTGTAGTTATTAATTGACGTACGAATAACAGGAAGACCGGTTGTCGGAAAAGCCAAAATCGTGATTCGTTCAAAATAAGAACAACTGCTACAAGATGCCCAGGCACACATACTTGAGTCCACTTATGCCTTGTTGCGGCCATGGCTTGTGCAATACTTTCATCAAGTAATGTAAGGTTCACAATTCCACATCCAATACATATCTATTCTTTTGGCAGCAACAAGTTATCTACTAAGTAGATATCTACTGTTTTCGCCGCCGTTCAAATGTCTGATAGTGACATACCATTTTTATTAGGTACGTTTATTTTCTTCATTTGAATTCATTTTGTCTAACTTAACCTTATTTCAGAATCAATCATTACCTAACAGCAATTTGCTAGTTAGTAAATATAATTAGGACACGCCACTCAGCCAGATCTTTGGCTTTTCGCTTCCAGCCATTGCCAGCTATCTTACGTATGTCGTTACTTCATGGAGTATAAGGGCGTCCTACGCTATGTTTGCTATCCACGGTTTCCACTTTACACGTCTACCTCAGCGTTCATCGGTTTTGCGACAGATATGTAGAGCCCACTGGCACTTCAGCTTGACAATATGTTGAGTTATATCTATGACTTGAGTTTTCCGGTTCTTTTTTTGTGGTTGACGAGAATAGATTTCTTTAATTCACTTACCACTTGGCCGTTTTGGCAGCGGTGGCATATCCATAGGCGGAGCGTGTGTCATAGGCGGGTGATGCGCGGGCGGCGATCGTTTCAGGTCCATTTTATCGGGGGACGACCTTCTATCAGGGCTGTCTCTCCCATGGCTGTCTTCAGATTGCACTGAGCCCGAGCTTCTGTCGAATCCAGGTGGCATGTCGCGGATCTTGTGGGTCAGCATGTGTTGCTTCATATTGCCCTGGTAACACAACGCCTATAGTTAGTAATATGAAAACACTAATTACACAATACAAAAGTATGTATGTAATATGTTTGTTACTTTTTATCGCTTTAATAGAAACAGTTTAACGGAATTGAGTCAATTTCAGGATGGATATGGCTTACATCTATGATTAACACTTAAGCAACTAATTCTATACTAACAAATAAGCGTGTAAATAACGGCCAACCAATCAATCTGCGTAATTCTTTAAATGACTTTTTCATTTGTGCCGAAATCGTAATCGAAAAAATAATCTTGATTAATTTAATTACCTACGCATTGTGATATGTTGTAAAATTCTTAATTTATACATTGAACAAATTAATATTTTTGTGGAGTATTGCTCTGCAATTGAACTGAATGAAGTCAGATCATTTATATCACTATACATAATAGGTCATTTAATCCCCGGAAATTTAATCATATTTATTCAGCTTTAGGATAGCGACCGTAGGGCGTTGCTAGTAATTATATATCCGTAGGAAAGATACTCTTGTTTTTCCCCTATAGTTATCTTTTCATTTAGTATCTATGTATGTATGTGATGAAGCCAGAGAGGTTAATTTAGTAATGTTTTCTCTGTTACGTTTCGAAACGTTGGGACCGATCTTAACGAAGAACCCTAAAAAGAAAAAGTAGTGTGGGGTCTTCAACCAAAATAAAAACAATGAACGGGTCCTAACCATTTGATATATACTTCGACGTCTAATTACAAATATATTTGCATATTTATCTATGTTATTGGACATACTATAGTAATTATAAATGAACACGTGTCGCTCTACGGCCAGAGAACAACTAACACGTACCTATAGAGGCACCGGTGTTCATTTTAAATGCGCTTCCGTTGGGCTCGTCAATTCATTTCATTTTGGTCAAAGGTGTGGGGCATAAATTCGATTTTCGGACACTCTCAATTTCTGAAAATTGGAGGATGTGAAGAGGTAGGTAGACGAGATGTTAAGAGACTAGGCTGATTGTATTGTTTGTTGAATGCCATTTAGCATTTGGCTCTAAAAATGTCATGTCGTAAGCGATTGTCTTGAAGCATATTTTTGTGCAATTCTACTTAATTAGTCGTGCTTAAAATGCTTACGTAGTATTCAGTCAAAAGATGTAACTATTTAACTATACATTTCCGAGAGAAAGCTATTTATTTTTGTGTTTAGAGCGCGGGGACATTGTATACGGAATTCGACCTAATAAATTATTTAAATTTCCAAAAGAATGTTCTTGAAATCCAAAGTAGACGTCATACATTTTGGGGAGGTAGGTAGGTATTTTGTAGGAAATAGAACACTCATATAAAATTAAAGTCGACCGTGTCGAATGTTTAGACACGCTTGTCCTAAATACAAACAGAACGACGTTTTTGAATGCATACACAATAATATACCAAATGAATCAGTTTTGTAGACACATGTCGAAATGTTCCTACGTATTAGAATAGATAATTCGTAAAATAATTTTGATTAAGCGCCGAGCATGTTTTGGTACCACAGTTGATTACTAAACTTATACTCAGTGATAGGTACTTGTTGCCACGTTTAGCGGAACAAATATATGACATAGTCTACGTTGTGATTCGTACCTACAATTTATTTTCTATTTGAAAACCATCAATTACATTTATTAAACTTTCGACTTTAACACATAATTATGTTTATCCCCAGGTCTTAATCGGGCACAAAATACTATGATATTAGTATTTTTTATTTACCTCGACATTTTGGCCATGGTCATGAATTGACTGAACGTGGTCACGAACCACGAGTTTCATAGTATTTTGTGCGCGATTAATACCCGGTGATAAACATAATAATTGATTACATTAAAACTGTTGCGTAATTTAATTTAACCATTACAAATGTAAATAAAGTATTGCGCGTAACCTTTATCTACTAATTTAATAAATATAACTTGACATAAAATTAACGTAAAAAAATATTGGTGGTGGTATTATTTTCAAGATTAATTATTATTAGTTTCTTTAAGGTTTTTTTTCTATCGAGTGAATTTATCGCAATCATGTTTTATAAATCAACGTTTGTCAGGAACGCTATCAAGATAAATTAATTATTTTTTACTACACTCCTAAAAATAATGTATAGCAAAACCGAATCATCAATTAAATCATTAAATCATCATAATTTTTTTGTAAAAACCTAATAGAAAGAATTTGTGTCGACCACACCTGTAGCGCCAGTGTTCGCGAATTCTTAAGAAAACATGCAAATGGGGTCGCTAACTACTATTTAAAGAGTTAAATAATTGACAAGTTGAATTATTACATACATAGATTCTAATTGCGAGAACAGCTCGAATCAATGTAACTGGTATCTAGCACCTACCTTATCTAGGTTGTCAAACAGTTTATTTAAATGGCCCGCCATAACTCCTAGGCCATATTTTTTTCTAGATTTACATATCGGTACTTTTGAGAACTAATTTACATCTCGACTCAAATGTGTGTATGGCATTAAGGTATTTATTTCATCATCTACAAGCACGTGTATCTAGTTAACTTAGGACTTAAATAGACATTTATGTTTTTTTTTAATAAGATAGTATGCAGCATTTCATTAGTTAGCGAAATAGAACTGTAAATTGTAAGCAGCTCCTAGAAAGCGTTGTACAAAAGTAAGCGAAAACAAACAGACGAAATAATAACTATTTGGGTCCTATCACGAATTGTTTGCGCTCTATAATGAATTCAGATGCCACTCGGAATGAGGTGTTTTTAATTTAAAATGTTCTGTGTGAACATCATCCTTGAGTTTTACTCGCAATGTATCTGCCTCATGATGCCTAATAAATAAATCAATGAACACCTGCGAACTTTTCAGCGTGACCTTTTAATAAATTTGATTACTAATACGATTTTTCATTTCAAAACGAATAAAAATCGGGAAAACAACATGAGATCACACTGAACACTGAACAACTGAACACAACTGAATTGGTTACACAATTATTATTTTCTTTTATTAATTTTCAACGAACGAACACGGCACTTATTTAATTAAAAAGTCCACGTAGGTATTGTTAATTTGATTTTTAATTTGTAGCAATCGAAAAGTTTTATTCATACCGTGGCATGTGTTTATGACTTATTATAATTTTCTACATCATAGGTATAACCAATACAAAATTAGTACAGTAAGAGCTATAAAACTTTTGGTACAATGTGTACGTATATATTATGGACCTAAATTTTTTTTCAAGCTTTCAATATACGCCCCTGGTGGCTGGCAGGGAAACTGATACTTATTTTTACTAAACTGATTATTTTTATTTTTCATACATATTAGTGTCAAAAGCTTTATGCTAGTTTTTTCGCAAATTGCCAGCCTAGCCACTCTGTGTACGGGTACCTACTGATGTGCCGATAAGGCTATATCTATATATTCTGTCATAGCGCCTGCTATTATCTAAACGTATCTAAATTCTATCCGGAAATATCGTGATAAAACCCAAACATGACCCAGTCCGTACCGGGTAGACGAAGGCGTTCCACAGGTCCAAAGCAGTGGCGTGCGGCGGCCGGGGGGCGCGCGCGCGCCTGCAGCGGCAACCGCCGCCACTGCTCTGGAACCACAAATACACACACATTACACACAGAACTACTATACTAGTAGCTTCATCACGATTAAAATGGCAAAAATAAAGAGAAACTGTTTTATGCCATAAGAGTCCCGTAAACAAAAGAAAGAAGTTTGGTCTCTTCCCTGGTATGTCTCTATACAGTATAGGTCATTTTATTTCAGAGACTATTAAGATTACACGCACCGTTACACACCAATATATTCGTCACGATATCACATAAACTGACGAAACAAAAAAACAGTTTTTATTAAAAGGGTCCCGTAAACAAAAGAAGGAAGTTCGGCAGTTTACCTCCCTACGTCTCTATATTTTAGAGGTTATTAATAAAAGTTTACTCAATATGTGTGATCAGGACTATAGCATCACAAATCACAAATAAATACATTAGAAACTTAAGTCCAATATCACACAAGCAAAAAATACTTAGTGTTTTTTCTCATAAGGTTCCGTAGAAAAACAAAGAAGGAAGTTAGGCGGAATCCATCTATGATACTACTCAACTCTTTATCTACTTTATATCTATATCGGCAATTATATCGCAAAACTTATTTTTATAGGTTGATCAATGTTATATTGATAGGTATTCCTAAAATATGCTTTCGTATGTTTATTTAGGTATAGACACGTAATTTATCTTATCCTAATAGCTTAATTTATTAATGTGGGCAGATGAATGTGCGAATAAAAGCCATTTACGAGATTGCTCATTTTGGTCAAGTTTAATAAATATGGTAACAACGTGTTTTCATAAACGCAGAATATTATGATAAGAGGTAAAGCCATATCCGTTGCGAAATAAAAATGTAAAGGTAACCTATTCTTGATAATTTTATTGAAGTGTTCGGATAAGAAAATGAGTTTCGAATCGTTTGGGATTGCTTTACTTATCTCAATTTTAATAATAAGTAATTGTTTGTCATGTTACATTATTTTGTTTTATATGAAAATGGTTCATGATTTGAGTACATATGTTTATAAACTTTAATTTTGACTAAAATATGTCATTAGTTCGCAACATAAAAGTGTCGATTTGTTTATATGTACTTGTCTATACATAGGTATAAATAAAAACGAAACATCGTTGGAAGCGCGTAGGTATAATTTGCGAACGGTTAAATTGATATAGCTGATTCGTTTTTAAAAGAGTTGTGATAAAATGTAAGGTTTATGTACTTATATAAGGCCGAGTGTTACTGGTATGAACTTAGTTTAGCTAGATGACTACAAAAAAATGATGTGACAGGGCCAGAATTATACCCATTTTAATAAAGAACCTTATTGGAAGAAAAGCTAAGGAAATGTACGGCAGATCGTGTAGATGTTAAGGCGAATGAAACGGCGGTAGATGCCCTCAGAGACAATGAAGAATGTTCACTAGTTTCGATTTTTAACTTTTCTTATAGTCCATATGAAATAAAAAAAACGTGTGTAAAAATTATTTCGATATGTCACTTAGTTCCCGAGATATTGAATTTTAAACGGCGCGAGTGTCGGCCGGCCGGCGCTCGGTGCGCTGACGTCACAAGTCATACACTCACGCAGTACGTTGCGCGCTCCGGCACGTTTCACTACGAAATAATGCAAACATTATTCGAAAATGTCGAATTTAAATACAAGAAAATCATGTGTTGTGCTAAAATGTAAAAGCACTACCACCAATGCACCGGAAAAGTTATTTTTTTTGGTTCCAATGGATACTAAAATACGCAAGAAATGGATAAAAGCTATGAAGAGGTTGGATCCATTTGGAGATAAAAGCAAAGTATATTGTTGTGTAGATCATTTTGACGTAAGTACATGACAATCTGTTATGTATACAAGTATATTTTTTATTAGATGGTAGGTATGTATGTAGTTTGCAGTAGGTTAGTATCTCTTATACCTATCTAGTTTGTATTTGGTTGGTATAAGTAAGTATCAGTGGTGGCTCGTGATTCCAAGAAATGATGGTTCAGTTACATAGAACAAACAAACAATAAAACTATAATCTTTCAAGATGTCGCATCACAGGTGCGAAACAATAAACGACTGAAATTAGGTCAAGGTCACGCAGGGCCTGCCCGGGCGCACCGAACGTCGTCACTCGGAAACATAGGCCGCCCGTGCGCCGCTCCAATTTATTCCTCATTCATTTAGTACCTACAGAACATTTTCCGTTTCACGCGCGAGAACATTTCTATCTTCTAACAATAGTTTGTATGGAGAGACGTGCGCTCTTTTAAAAGCACTCCGCAAAATTTGAGTTAAACAAAAATGGATAAAGTTGTAAAACTTAAAGATGTAGTCGTTCAGTGCGTGCACGAGTGCAGTCAAAGAGCGGCCGCCGCCGCCAGCAATAGTACCTACCTAAATATGTAGGAACTAATATGAAAAATAAAACCAGAGGTGCAAAACCTTTGGTATCAGTTTAAACGTATCTACCTAATATGTAAATAAAAAAACAACTAATTTTACGTCATCCTTTGTTTATTTTATCTACTAGCTTTCGCCCGCGGCTCCGCCCGCGTTACTGTCGATCCCTCGGGAACTGTATTATTTCAGGGATGAAAGCTAGCCTATGTCCTTCTCCGTGTTCTTAACAATACCAATGCTATATTTCATGAAGATCGGTTCAATATTTTTTGCGTGATAGCGTAATAAACAAACAAATAAACGAACAAACTCACTTTCGCATTTATAATATTAGTTAGGATAAGAACCTACAAGTATTAGTGTATCAATACGAGCCAAAACCTTTTGCTCCACATGCTTCAAATCTTAACTTATAGTATTTATTCTTGAAAGAGGAAAGAGGTGTATGACCTGTGACGTCACACCGAAGCAGCGCCACCGCGCAGCGATTTCAAATTAACAGGATTTTTGAATGTCTATAAAATCTAAACTAATTAATATTTTGGCATGAAACAAAAACTAGTATATTTATATTCACATAGGCTTTACTGTGACAAAGATTCAAGCGATTTTGCATACCCAGTAACATTCTCCATTGCCAATTTATCGATATTGACCTGCCTAAGTATTGACCTCAGTTGAACTCATTGTCGATATTTTATTTACATAAAAAGTTCCCCTAATATGCCACTGTTACACAAAACTTAACTGATCAATTTTATTTACACGACTGCCCAAAAAAGGGGTGTTCTATTTTCAAATTTCATGTTATGTGACTTTTTTTATTCCGCCATAACTTTTAAATGTCTGAACAGATTTGGATATTTGGATGTATGTATGATGTCGTTAGAATCCTTACATAATCCCGTCCCGAGTAACAATAGTTAAAACATTTTGAAAATAAAAACTTTTATTTGGGTCCTTTTGTGTTTATTTATTTCCCTTAATTAAACTGGTTTATCGTTTTATGTGACAAACTATAGCAAGACAATCATCAATAAAATACATTATGTAAACTCTAAATCGTAGATACATAATTAATCGAATATATTTTGATAATAAAAACATTTTAAGATCAAGAAGTCTGTCTTGTCAAAATTTACTAAATCGAGGAGTTTGCTAAATTTTAACGAAAAGTTTAACTTTTTTATTAATAGTTAGGCTTGTGTTTGACCGTTATTTTTCTGATGTTAAACGAAGATGCGGTCTATGACAGAACATGCTTGTCTAGAAACTCTTTAAGCTACCGAGATTGTATCTATCGGAAAACATCCACTCGGGCAGCAAATTCTACTGTTATGCGGTTCGTATAATGAACATTGAATTAATTGTAATTGAAATATGTAGTGGAACCGTTATAGTAATTAAGGTAAACCGTCGTATGGAATGTAGGTACATAAGTAACGTAAGATCAGAGGGTCAAAAGTTACGAACAACGTAATGTTGGACTATGATCTACGGTCCTAGCACACACCTAACGATGTGTTCCGGCTGCCTCACTTGAGAGTCGGTTCTTTTCCAGGCTAGGTGTGCTTTACTATCTTCGACCACACCGTCACTTAACATCAGGTGAGCTGTGATCGAACACCTAGATTGTCAACCATAAAAAAAAAACAAGCCATAGTAACTACAGGTTCATATCTCCCTTCGTGTGGATGTTTTAACCATAGCTTGGCTTACTAACAACCTTTTTCACGCCCACTTTGTAATGCAAAACAACTTGAATGGATATTTTGCTAGATAAAATATTTACCGTATCCCAAATGTTTGTATATCGAGAATTCGAGATTATTCAGAGATGCGTATTAAGTGGCATTATCCTCCATTAGCCATTATTCTCGCCGTATATAAAATTTTATTTCATCGTTAATAATTAATTTCCGATTTTAATATGGAGTTTCTGAAATAAATTAATTTTATTTGATTTGATAATTTTTTCAATTTGGTTAAATACATATGTTTTAAATATGATATCATTCCGAATGTGTCCTCGTTAAAGCTTAAATGCAATTAATTATATATTTTTTATTAAATAACAACAATTTGTATGGATAAGTATTAAAATACGAGGCCATATTGAGGTTGCTTCTGATTTAATTGATATAATAAAGCTATTCGAATGCGGTGATGATTCTAATTATTATTTTATTCATTCATTGTTGGAAATGTAAAACACGTTTCTTTTCGTTTAAGTATAAGAAGTGAAACTAAAGTGTTGTTGAGGCTATGTCACGTACGGAAGGGCATTAGGTATGGGGTTTGTCCTTTCATACGATCCTTAAAGATAATTTAGAAGTCCAGATTTTTCTCACCCCAATAGATAGGTATATGTATCTACTTATGACAACGTGTGCAGGAAATGTGATATTCTTGGCAGAAATACTTTACTGTGCAAAATTATGGTTAAAAAATGGCTGTTGATTATTTCGTATGACAAAACAGAAAATCTAATAACATTCAAGTCTATCTACATATAATGTATAAAACATCCACAATCTATTTCTATAAACCGCATTTATACTTGTGAGACAACCTTATTTTCAAATTACGAGTATTTGTTCAACTTCTTTTTTAATAGTACCTACCATTGTAATGTTGTTATTTAATTTTCATGACATTTACTGCAGTTTTAAGGAACTCGTGCTCTGAACCCCATAGTACAGGCCACATTGCCTAGTTTGGGGGTCAATGTCTGTAAATGTTTTTGTATTTTGTGTTTTTTTCTTTAGTATTGTTTTAGTGCTTTTAGTTTTAGTGTTTTGTCCAGCAGTGGACTAATATAGGCTGATGATGATTGTTTTAGTTCTATCTATATATCTATTACCGCCAATGAAATCAATAAACGTTAAGTTAGTTTAAACAAATTAAGTTTTTTTTCATAATTGACAAGCTAGGTGTCCACAGTTTACTTGATGGTAAGTGACGGTGTGGTCGAAAATATTAAACACACGTAGCTTGGAATGGAACGGGCTCTCAAGTGCAGTATCACGAGAATTCTGTTCAGTATAACCGATCCCCTAAGAAGTTTTGCACGCACGAAAAAGAAAACAAACGGTAGATTCAGCTTCAGGTTATTTATTCACCTTATAACAGAGTTTCGTTATAAGTCAAGTTGTCGGTAAGTCAATTCAATACAGTTGGTTAAATAATAATTAAAAAATAAATAAATGAAAATTATACTATTAGTCAAATAAAATTAAGATGTCATAAAATATTATGTGAATATCATATCGAGTCAATTAATTAATTAAATAATAAATTTAGATATAGGTACATTACGAATTGCATTAGTCAACATCACATGTAAAAGATTGCTCATTCCAATTAGTTTTCATAAAGTCATTATCATCACAGGTATCTCAACTTCTACCAATTTTTTTTTTCAAATACCTACGCGTAGAATAATCATTCTCTAAATCTCGCCAGTTGTATATCTTAAACTAGTATTAGAAATCCACACCTTGGCCACGTCGGTAACCACATTTGAAATTACAATAAGTGTCGTCGACATCGGTGCGGACGAAGTTTGCGCGTTCTCGCTATTTATCGTATATTCTGATCTTGTACTACAATACTGGGTAAATGCATGTAAATACACGGAATGGTAGTTCGCTGCTCTTAACGCAGACTTAAGCGATACGCGATGCAGTTAACCGGTTAAATTGAATCAGTTTGGTTGAAAGAAAGCAAAGTAAGAATATCTTTATAAACAAAAATCAAATCATGTGCGTTGGCAAGCGCATTGCTAGAGAATTACGGAACCATTTTTTTTTTTTAATTTTATTGTTATGTATTTCGAATGAGGTTCATATCAGGTTTGTGTGATATGAGGTTTATGTGACTGAAAGTCATCCTACGCCACCGGATATGACATACTGAATAGTACCTAAGTTAGTAAAAATACAAAATAAAAAAGAATCCGCTCCTTTACGTTATTTATATTCGACGTAGAAGGCGATTAGTTTGTAGGCCATATCTTTTTAAAGCATGCTTAAACAGGTCTAGATTTTTTTTTTGGCATCACTCTTTGTGCATCGTGACAGTGTCAAGTACCACATATTTCATGGTTTCAATTAGCTCACGATAAAATCAAGTAAAATAAATTTTAGTCACGTAAGACACAGTCAAGTCCAGTTTATATTTTATGTATGTAAAAGGAACGAGACGTTCTTCTGATGGTAAGAGATACCTACTCCAGAAGTTTGGTAACAAAAACAAAGTCTAGGACATCGCTGCTTTGGCGCTCATTAGTTTGAGACATTCGATGGATTTAGAATTACATTAGTAAAGTAGTAGCTTCTACGGAGTTCTAGAAAGAACACGAAAAGTACCAGCATTTTGTATCACTTGCCCATACTCGTCTATACCTACTTATATTTTATTTAGACATTACTGTTCCCAAAACTCTGGTTCTGGGTATATTTTATGTTTCAGTAGATTTGAGTAGATATCGAAATGAAATTACGACTTCGATTAAAGTAAATGCAACTTTTTATTTAAAAAAAAGGAGGTTTTCAGTTTCATGTAGGACAGCGGGTGACATCGCGGGGCGTCGCTATATATGGTGTATACCCACCCATATTAAAGTATATGAAATAACACAATCACTAGTGTCGAAAATGCGCATTATTTAATTTTCACATACATTTATTCTCATAAAAAAATCATTTGGATCGCAGTTTTATCTCTTAAAAACGCATTTATTAACTAAAATTTGGTTATAGATATCCACTAATACCAACTTTGACTACCTTTAAAGACGATATTTAAATGTGAAGTGATTTTTTTATGGAAATAGGTCTACATAGATCTACATTTGGCCACTGACGTCTGTGTCAATGTGGCTTGAGTCCGATCAGTCTATAGCAGTGAAACTAAAAAAAATATGTTTAAATACAAATTACCATTACTAAAAAGTCACAGAACAAGTTGGTATTAGGAAGGTACCTACAGTATACCTTGAACAGGGTAGCCTAGTACTTCATAGCATTCAGTGGAATCGCTGTGCGTGCGAGTGGCAGGTCCATCATGTTTCAGTAATAGGAACCAGTAGGTATTCCTATGCCTTGCGTCTCTGGTGTAGGCTTAAGATTTAATTACAAAGAAAAATAATAAGCAAATGAGTACCAATGTATTAGCAATTTAGTTTTTTAGTCTGCCTTTGGCATTTTGTATCAAGATATCGGGAGAAGCCATTGGTTCCCGAAACACAGTTATTAATAGTTCCGAGCCAATGGGTTCATTTTAATGTGACCATAAATTGTGCCAAATAAAGGGGGGAAAAAATTTGCTCTAATATGAAAAACCGGATAGAATTGAGAACTTTCCTTCTTTTTGAAGTTTGTGACCCAAATTTATTTATTTCAAACACTTTAATAGCGTTCGTTGTAGGAAATCATGGTAGATCAATCGAGAAAAGACGAGCCTCATGCTCGTGAGGTTGTGGGTTCGAACCCGCACTAATGGGTTCATATTTTGTTATTAATTTTTAACAACTTTTAACTACTAAGGAAATACGAGTCGACCCATAAATAGCAAAAAAAAATGTTGTCTAAGTACCTATGGGTTTCTAATTGATTTTGATAGATAGGCTAGGGGTGTAAACAAAGCACTCCTGATGTTAAGGTGACGGTGTGCTCGATGGTGGTAACATACCTAGCCTCGAATGGAACTAGCTCTTAAGTAACGCTGCCAGAACATACATAGGTATGTGCTCGTCGGCAGATCTTCAACTTGAGAGTGGTAGCTAGCCAGTTGAGTACTAGGAAGTGCCCTACCACCATACTATGGTTTCCTCACGATGTTTTTCTTCACCGGCAGCTGAAGCTTATTGTTAGGATTTGAAGCCGCGCGCTTCAGCGTGCGAATCGACAGCGTTAACTACTGATCTATTTATCGCTACAAGTTATGGGTAAATAATAGGCAAACATGCGTCTAGTGGACCTTGTTTTAGTAAAATGGCTAAGAAATAGACGTCTATATGGACTCAGTAACATTATAGATGCATTGCTAACCTAGAGATAAATGTTTACAAACACCCTTTTTAAATAGCTTGTTGTGAGCTACATACACATATTTCCGAATCGAATCATAGCCTACAACATAATCGCTGTATTTATCAGAAGAGCTTAATTAAAGCAAACGCGACGTTAGCGTGTCGAGTCTAAAAGATTCCAAACTATTAATCGCGGCGCCCGTCGTAAACAAACTATATTTTAATGATAAGAGACCCCTGGACACTTTGGGAAGCATACGAAAAATGTTACTTTGTCAGGCATAAATAATCTTTTTATGACATAAAGCGTAGGTAAAGGCTCAAGGATTTATAAGCAATAAATATTTTACGACATGAATTAATATTCCGATCGTTTTCTGTGACGTTGTTTTTATGACTTATCATTTTTGTGGCGCGACACGACGGACCCGCGACGGCGCAAGCGCACCGTTTTATGCGCTTGAAATATTGGCCGATCTCTGAATAATTTTAATCGCCATAAAAATGCTTTTAACAAGCTTTATTTATTGTCTTAAATATTGAATTAATTTAACTAGCATCGACTAATAAAATGTCAAGCGCAGATAAGGTTTGCCTTGTTTTGTCTTTTTGTTTTGTCGCGCAGCTGTATTCAACATGTTTGAAACGTTTACTATGATATAACCATTTTATTCAGAATTTGATTTGTATCGAATCAAATTGAAAATAATTAAAAAAATATATGCAAAATTAATTAGACGAGCGACACGCTCTCCTGACGGTAAGAGATACCCCCTGCCCATTGTAGCGATATACAAAACTTTGAGTAGCATAACAAGTACGTCCTGGACTATAGTCCAGGACATCTCTTCTTTGGCGCTCATAACTTTGAGATTTTCGATGGTCAGTCTCAATAGCTCTGTAATTTCATCAACTACAGTATCCTTCAAACCGGAATACAGTAATGTTTACACACTACTACTTGGTAACAGAATATCTAGTACTGTGGTGGTTCCTACCTAGACAACCTCCTGCAGTAGGTATCAGATCAAATAAAAGCTCTCTAGTTACTCAAAGATAAAGTGTGCTATGTTTGAATTAATCTTATCTCTGTGCCCACTTGCTACTGATGTTGACTTAGTACACCCTCTGTAAATTATTTCTTATACGTACTTATATTTCATATTGTTTTTTTGCAACGATGGTTTACCGTCCAGTTTCAACATATTTTTTGTTCGATTCCTTGTTAAAGCTCCTTAATTCAGTCTGACTAAGAAGCAAGTTAATTTAATTCGATTGTAAAGTTTCTTAAAATATATTAATTTTTTTATGTAAAAATAAAATAGAGTGCATGTTTAGTTTGAAATAAATTAATATCGCACATTTCATACATCACCATCTAGTCCCACACTAAACAAAGCTATGAGAACCAAACCAGTTTTTTTTTATATATCCTGAGTGGGAATCGAACCCACACAATCAAGCCCTGCAGCTCTCGAAGCAGAACTACCACCAAAAGAAAAGGGCAATCAAAAGATTACATTTAAATTGAAACTTCAGTTTCAAATAAAATAAACTATAAATATCTTATTAACGCTTTGATTAAATCGAAACTAACGAGCCTACAAGTTCTCGAACTTAGTCGTCAATTACTCCACCGTCGAGAGAGCGCTCGAGTCTCGGATGCTTCCAAGGAAGACAACAGCTTAAACTAATGCGAACTAGAGGCGTCGACTAGCGACTTGTAATTACTGCTTGCAAAATTAATGCACTGAAACTTGCATGAAATGAAACCGGCGCGTGAACTTAGTCCTTCAGACTCGAGACATCGGCAAGTCTTCTGCGCTTTAATTTGGAATTCGACGCGTCTTAGCCTCCCGTGTTATTTATCAACTATTTATGTCCCACTAGAATCGACCGTATCACCTACAAGACACGCATTTAACAACTAATTTAACTACATCAAACAATTTATTTTATATTCAAAAGATTTTATTATCAATGGATTTCTTTAGATGTAGTGAAAATTAGTGGAAATGTCGTAAACACGCGTGCTATGCTATTTGTGTAACAATAAAGTATGAACTGGCCCACGGCCAACGACTCTCAATCTGAACTTCGGGTATGTAGGTCCGTGACGAAGTATTGCCTACGTGATAACCGTTTTACGGTATCGGTTGGTGGCGGTTAACATTTTAATCAATCAGTCAATTTTTAATCATAACCGCATAAGTAGGGAAAATATAGGACGAGTATACATAAACAGGGTTTCAAGCAACGGAAGATATAAAGGGAAATGAGACAAAGTGTCTTCAACTAACCTTTGTAGAGAAGCCGCGATCGCAGACGGTGCACTTGAAGGGGCGCTCCTTGGTGTGGCTGCGGTAGTGGATCTCGAGGGCCGAGTTACAGGCAAACGTCTTGTAGCATATGTTGCAAGTGGTGTTTCCGCGCACTGCACACAGACAAATACACATTTAGTGCCAGTTTCGCATCTTCACTTGGCGTAGGAAGGAGTTTTAGTCGGAACGCACGTTTAAACCCATAAAGCAAAGGTTAACTTTATTTATGTTACTTTGGTCAGACGTTTTCGGCGCGCATTCGAGCGTCCGTTTATTAGTTTTGGAGCGAGGATGAGTGCAAGGAAAAGGAAATGCGGGCGACCGGGGGCGGACAAAAATACAAGATCCCGCTATCGCATACCTGCGGGAGGGAACGCGAGTCCGAGCGGGCTGAAGGGCGATCCTCCGAGAGCGCCGAGCGCGGCGAGCGGCGCGGGCGGCGACGGCTGCGGCGAGTGGTGGTGAAGCTGCGGCGGCGTCGACAGCGCCGACAGCGCCGGCGACGGCGGCGAGGCCCGCGCGCTTCGCCCGCTCTCCGAACCTGTCGCCGATGGGAGGGAAGCCGTTGTTGTCATAGTTTTTATTTCGCATTCGGACGCCGAGGCGCAGACGGAGAGCGGCGAAGTTCGACGATCCTTCATATCAGAGTCGTCGTCGAACTCCCGAATGGCGGGCTCGTCCCGGCCGCTCTCATCGTCGGTCCCGCGGGAGTCCGCCCGTCGGTCGCCGGGAGTGCTCGGGGTGGGGAACGACGGAGGCGGAATGGATCGGCGGGGAAAGTAGTCGTTGACTTCGGACCCGTTGCTCAATGATGGTAGACTGTCGTATTCCATAGCCCCGAACTGATCGTAAGGGACGTTGTTGCGTTCGCTGGTGTGAAGACGTATGTGTTGATGTAATATGGTCGGGTCGGAGAATCTTTTATGACAGACTGGACACTGATGTAACGTTTGTACGGGTGGCCTAATTCGATGGACGCCCATATGCGTTTTCAAATTGCCTTTAGTCGTAAAGGCGCGGCCACATAATTTGCAACGGAAAGGCCTCTCACCGGTGTGAGTTCGATAATGCATTTGCAGTGCGCTTTTACAAGATAAAACTCGATGACATACGATGCATTCGTTAGGATCGGATAATTTATTTTCGATATTATCAACCAGCTGTTGTAATTTAGCTGTATCGGATGTTTTTGTAATTTCTATTAAACTTTCCCAAGAATTGTCATTGCTCCCCGGTCGAGGTAAAAGAGAATTGAAAAATATAGGATCGCGCGTTAGGTCCGCGTCAACGACGGTTTGAGGGGTGTTACGGAAGGGAGTTATACTACCCGAGGATATACTACTGGGTGAGTGAGGGAATAGAGGAAATGTTGGATAAGTACGTAGTCCCGTTGCTATTGAAATTGGTCCAGATATCGATGAATTCTTACTTGAGAGATTTTCCGGTTGATCTGGATCGAGCTTCACATGTGGACTTTCTCTGCCGATTTGTTCTTCGTTGCTGTATTTAGAATCCATGCTGCAGTCGTCGTATGGTGACGTCGAAGGATATCGGTCCGGTTCGGCGTCTTGGGGTTGTTCGTGTTCTTCTGGCTCTCTCTTAGGCGTAACACGGTCTGTGTCTTCGAAACTAGAATCCCGTTGGCTTTCTTCATCCTGTGGTTCAGATTTGAATAAGTCGGGCGCTGTTCGGGTCGGGCTCGGCGCAGAGGGTTTACTGAGATCAGCCGGAGCGTCTTGTTCTTCTGTTCGCATTGCGAATAGTGGGTGTGGAGGCAGTGGTTTGTCGCTGAGTGGTCTTGGCGGTAACAGGTCATGGTGTGGTGGCCTGTATAGTGGCAAGGCCGGCGGGAAAGGTGATGGCCCGCCCGGGTTGAACTGCAGCGGGTGAGGAGGCATACCAGGAATCGGTCCTGGAGACAGTTGAGCCAATAAAGGGGGATGATATTTGTCCAAATGCTCTGGAATGGGGTTCGGATTCATTTTCACATGCGGAAACTTAGACGTATGTCTTTGGAAGTGAACTTTTAAATTTCCTTTGGTTGTAAATCGGGATCCACAAACGTTGCATTTAAATGGTCGCTCTCCTGTGTGAGAACGAATGTGAATTTGGAGCGCGGAGTCGCTTCCAAAAACTTTACCGCAATATCGGCATCGATGCTTGAAGAAAGGTTCATTTCGTCCTCCAGATTTTCCATCGTATGGCGACATTTTTCCTGACTTCCTGAATGCTAGTTCATCGGCAAGATTATTTGCTAACAAGCCCTGAGAAGCATTGTCTAATACTTCTTGCGCTCTCTTCTGAAGCATTTCCAAAGTATTAGGTTCGTTGAGGGACGGTGGGGGATCATTATTCGTGATGATCGAGGACGCTAGTGACGACGAAATGGAGCTGTAGGGCGGATGGGACATTATAGGTGGAGACGAGATCGGGAGCTTCGGAACGGATATCGGTTCCACTTTGGGAATTAGATGCGAATGAGTTGACGGCAAGCTTTGGCTAGTGGGAGGAACGGGTGCGACAGGAGTGGGCTCCCGTGGCGGACGAGGCGGCGACGGCGACCGCGTTGGAGGCGCCGGGACGTGCGCTTCGGGCTCGCTCGGTGGCGGGCTCTGATGATCTTCTTTTCTCCGAGTTAACGATAGTTGGTTTTGGAGTTGACGTATTAATTGCAGTTGAAACACTTGTTGATGTTGTAACGTGAATAGCGTGCTTTGTAACACGGCAAGTTCGTGCAGGGCGGCTTCATTATCGGCGTTGTTGGCCATTGCGGTCGCGGCGAATTGTGCTACGGCAACTTTAGTGTTTTGTAGAGCTTCTAGCGTGACATGTCCGGCGACGGGGAAGGGTAGTCCGACGGGTGGGACGTCAGCTTCGGGAACTTCAGCCTCGCCGTCTTCAAGGCTGTTATTATTTTCGGCGTCTTGTCGATGCCGTCGGACTTGTTCTAATCTTTTGTTAGGTCCGTCCATTTCCTCATCTCCCGAGACGACCATCTCTTCTGGGTCGGAATGCATGCGTTCTTCACCCATTTGCATCGCTTTCGCGTCGCATAGTCGCTTGTGGAATAGAAATTCGTGGAGATTCTCGAATTGTTCCTGGCATCGAGGGCACATGTGCGCCTCGGGCCTGTCTCGCGCTTCCTCCACGGCATTGTTTATGTCTTCTTCGGAACATGAACCCGAACTTTCACCTAGAACAAAATAAAATATTTTAATGCTAGTTTTTTTGCACATTATTGGTAAAGCGGGTAATCTTCCAAATAGCATGTGAGGCTCTTTTGTAAAATGTTAATAAATCAATAGTATCCAAGAACCATATAGTAGGTACAGGATTTTTCATTTGAAAAGCTATAAAATTAGCGGGGTATGTAAACAAATTAATTTTAAAATTAATATTATGTTTTTAAAATTACAAATAGGTTTGTGTTTGAACGCCATCTCGTCAGATGTTTAACGAATATGCAGTTTACGATAGAGTCCGTTTGCCTAAAAGAAAGCAATAAAATATCTAAAAATTTAAATGTAATATGTATGTTGTGTGTAAACGAGGGATAGGTTATATAGACGTATGTATAGACGTGTTCTAGAGTCTATAGAGTCGAGACAACGAACCGGCAAATGTAGCTTACGACGTCCTGAAACTCGAACAAGTGATGACATACGTAGGACAATGGACCAAAAGAAACTGAAAATCGCGTTGTGGCGTGTATTGAGATAACCCTATGTCGATTATGATATAATAGGCAATATTATCTAAGTGTTAATCAAGGTTCCAAGCTACCTCCATAGAAAATTTTCCACATCTGTGGGTTTTAAACACACTAAGAGCACAACCACTAACAGTATACAGTCATCCGCATTTGTAATAATATTATGACAATATGATAAACTGGATTGACATAATTGTCTCATAGTACCCTGTCTCTGGCTTTGCTTGGTTTGGGACCAGATGGCGTTGTGTGACAAGTCCTCCATTTCACTAAGCTCATTTCACACCTTATGATAAAAAATCGAGTTATGTGTGTAGGTATGCTTATAACTTCATCTTAAAGATTTGGATGAAATATGGAATGTAAATAGTTTTAGTAAATTACAACCATAGATTAAAGCTACTTTTTATTCCGGAATATGCGTAGAGAACAGTTAGTAAATAATAAATTAGTTTCAGTCACCCCTAAAATTAACACAAATAAATACAACATAGTATTATTGAAAATAAAAGTGTGAAAATATTGAAAAACAGAGTTATTGCTATTTGACCAAAACAGCACATCACACCCAACTAAAATTCCGCTACTCGTCGTTAGATGGCGCTAGTCGTAACTACAAAAACAAAAGCATATAAGTTTACCACGCAAGTATTTTTTGCAAACTATTTTGTAATTTGCTCTATGCCCGCTATATTTTATTATTCATGTATCAATTTAACACAATTTATAATAATAGCTGAGCTGGTAGCTTAATTAACCTTTAAATTGCATTACCTACTCGCATTGCAGCAATACAGCAGGTACCTACCTAAGTGCCGTTTAAATGTCTAATAAAAAATTGCGACCATTAACTTGAACAATTTCATTTTACTCTCTTATTTTAACGAATAAATAAATAATTTAAAAAGGTAGCATTTGAAGGTAGAATTTGAACTTCCGCAAAGTAGGTATCGACTGAATCAAATTCGACAAAATTTGTGTTCTAAAATAGTTACCTAACTAAGTTTGTAAATTTGAACCGATTTTATAGTAGATACCTAATAAATACTATAAATAGACAAATAAGCGAAAAACCGCGGTCACAAGCTAGTGTTGCTAAAGAAATACTTAGATAATTATACTTACCTATTTATATTTTTAGAAAACTTTGTCGTGTTTTCTAGGTTTGCGTCAAACCGTTTGACCACAGATCGTGTAGGTATACTTTCATTAAACATCTACCTAATATTTCGTCTAAGTTACCTATATATCTACTAGAAACTTTATTATGTGAATTTAATAATGAACGCATAAAATCGGATCTAAAATACCTCAAATTATTATCTCTCAAGCTAAAACACATTTAGACCTGGCTTAATAAAAATCAAATATCATATTTAAATAACATTAAGATTATGTCAATTAGTTGCCATTCGTTTTGATGTAGGTCTTTAATACGAATGGAGACATGTTTAATTAAGCAAATAACATAAGTTGTTGCAATTAT
Source organism: Biston betularia (assembly GCA_905404145.2). Lineage (NCBI taxonomy): Eukaryota > Metazoa > Arthropoda > Insecta > Lepidoptera > Geometridae > Biston > Biston betularia. The sequence goes on from FR989863.1 coordinate 7,494,788, forward strand.
AATACGAATTTTTGATTGAACATCAAACATTGTTCTCTACTAAAGTTGTGCTTCCACCATGTCCCGGTTTGCAGCTAATAATGTCTAGGTAAAACTACTAATAGGTAGGTATCTACTCATGAAAGTGTGTTTATAGATATCTACGTTTATGCGCGATCATATCAACCGATCAACGTGACTTGGTTTGCGGAAGCTAACAATTATATTCCGGAAAAACAAACTATTTATGTAGGGCCTCTGGTGGTATAATATCATTATCTGTTTGAAAAATTTAGTAGCGATAAAATACGATCAATGGTTAGCGCGGTCGGTTCACGGTCGGAGGGCGTGGGTTCAAATCCTAAGTAAAACATCGCAAAAAACCATATCATGGTAGGAAGGATTCTATCTGGTACTTGGCTGGGTAACTACCACCTTTAAGTTAAAAATCTGCCGCCAACTAACGGTTCCTGAAGTTCATTTGAGAACCAGTTCCATTCCAGGCTAGGTATGTACCATCTTTGACAACACCGTCACTTAACATCAGATGAACTGTGGAACATATAACCTGTTAAAAATAAGAAAACGTTAAATTATAATTTAGGTAGGTACTAAGTATTTATTTCCACGATTTTGTTCATATATTTAATCGTCGAATGTTTTAGTAGGTACCTATCACGCAGAACTTTATTAAAATGATAAGATTAACGAAACGCATTTCTGATGCTGTAATGATGAATGATGATGATGATGATGGTTCTATGGTTAGCCTTAATTATCGTTTAATTTTTCTAGCTGCAGTATTTTTCAAACCAGAACACAGTAATAATTACACACTGCTGCTTGCCAGCTATCTATGTATATCGCCACTCCATCGAGTCTCAGGCCGTCTTACGCTACGTTTGCCAATTCGCAGTATCCAATCTAAAAGTCTAATTTAACTCTAAATGTGATAAACTATGGCGAATAAAGTTAATAGAGAGCACGGACACCGATGCCTGTGGAGTTTAGTTTAGGTAAAACAAAGTCAACGTCAAAAAAAAAATGTCAGAATTAAAATGAGCATCTTTTTTAAGTGCATAGATAGGTTCAAAATAAAAAAATAAAATTGATAAATTGTATTAAAATAATAGGAACCATTGACGTCTTTAAAACGGCAAATAGCGTCTTGTTAGCAAAAAGCTCTTAATTGTTTAAGTATTTTTAATTTTGTTGCACCGCGACATAATCTACTTATTGGAGTCATAAAGTTGTTCGGCAAGTTATTTTCTGACAATCTGGCCAGCAAATTAATTACTAATTGGATGGGAATAAGTATTAAAATTTGCAACGTTAACCTACTGCTTATGTTTAATTAGGCTGTAATTTGGCGTCTGATGATGAATGGCTATGGAATATATAAATCCAGTTTTAAAAACTATTTATATTAGGTATAAACTGTAGTTTTTTGGCGGGAACGCGGAAACAATCATGTCGCCGCATTGTAATTTTTTTCCAAATTGTGCCTTTTCAATTGTTTACTTGTCTATAAATTTTTTTTGTCTTATTCATAAAGTGCCGAATTACTGTGACTCTATTAACTAGATTTTTCATAAAATACCTGAAAATATCGAAACACTACAAATCCTTAATGTGCTACGCCAAAAATAAATAAAAAGAAAAACGTTACTGTTTTCCGGTTAGAAGGATACTGTTGTTAGTGAAGTTACATTGTTAATGTTATGCGCCATTGCATGCGCCTAAAGTAATGATTGCCGTTGCCGTGATAGGTAGGAACTCTAGATTTTGCCTTTATACTCAGTTTTGGGTACTCACTACCTACTACTACTACTACTTGGGTACTATACTCACTTTATACTGGTTCGATGATCTTGGATAGGTTATATTTTGCCATCAAGATCAAGGTCTTGCTCGTGTAATCACAAGTTAAATACCACAGAAAAAATGAACGTTTGACAAGGTTTTGAAACCGTATTTTTTTGATAAAAAGTAGCGCATACCTAATTTAACCTAAATTCTAAACTACCTCTACCAAATTCGACTAAAATCTATTCAGGCTCCATGGTGCTAAGCGGGACTACATTATACATAACGTTGTTGATGTAGTAAAACATAGGTATAAGCTGAATCAATTATTTCTTATGTCTATACTTACCTATACCTAAACCTGTAGAATACTAAATTTATAGTGTTTTTTGTTCAATTTGTATAACATAGGTAGGTATATTATATATGTACCACGCATGCTAAAATATTATAATTATCTTTGATAAACAAGATTTTCTGTAAATTCAAACATTTAGGTATATTGATTGATGTAGTCATTTGGTCGCTTAATTCTGATTATTTCTCACAAAAACCTGTTGAATATATGTTATGAATAACCTACCTATAGTTACTTCGAACAAAAGAAGGGGCGTTTTGTTAAAGTAATTTAAACGGGTTTTAACTTAAAAACTACTGTTGCGATTTTGCCTTTGAGTAATTGAATGTAGGTATCACCTATACTTTAACTTATGTATTACATTCATCATTGTTATTTAGACACAGTACCTACTTACCCATTTACTGCTTAGTTTACGAAACGAATCAATGTTATTGATTATTTTGAAAAAAAATTTTGAATTGAAAAATTTTCTCGCTATTACGAATATTGATTTTTTTTATACGGTAATGAAAAGAACAAGACACTCTTCTGATGGTAAGAGTAATAACGTCTGCCACTTATAGCGCTACCCAGAACTTTGAGTAACAAAACAAAGTCCAGAGCATCGCCGCACCTTCGCCAATGTCCAATCTCACTATCTGTGTGATTTCATGATAGCTGCAGTAATGTTTACTTAGCGGTAGAGAGCCTCATGGTACCTGCCTAGACGAGAGATCAACCACCTGGTCCTACCTACCAAATAGTTAGTTAATAAATAAACGAACCCAAATTAGAAAGAAAGAAATTAAGTTTAAGTTTGTAACAAACACACAGAAACAAATAAGAGACAGTAATAAAATAGGGGCTCATTTCAGCAATTTCATAATGCTGGTCATAACTAAGTGGTATAACCAGCGCTGGTCTTCCGGTTAGTCATTGTAGATTAAGCAAAATACAAATATAAAACTAAAAACTATTTACCATAAATAATGCATAACAAAAAAAAAATATAAATCATGAGCCAGTTCCATTCCAGGCCTGGTGTGCTTTACCATCTTCGACCACACCGTCACTTAACATCAGGTGAGCTGTGGCCAAACACCTAGCCTGTTAAACATAAAAAAAAAATCACTGCATTGTGACTGCACTATCGAATTTGGGTTTTATTTTATGGTTTTTCACTATTGGCATTGCATTGGTTAAACGAAAGTTCTTATAGGTACTGTATCCTGTGTATACATGCATTGGTTGCTACAACAATCGTCTTTCGTATTAGTCAGACACACAAACCTACCTATAGAAATGTATAAAAAGCAACCAAACCTCTTTCATGCACATACATTTACATGTTATACCTACATAATTATAACTATGTATTAGAACAATATGCAAGTCAAATAGCCTGTGGTAAAGCTTTTAACCATAGTTCTAGTTTAAAAAAATCTATTTATGAAAGTACTTTTATAGGTAAAGTGTCTATGTTTTATATCAGTTTGGGGCTAGATGACGATTGAAATGTCTGTCAAACAACGCCATCTGTCTGCAATATTTATTTATTTTATTCAAGAAACTCAGAAAATATTGTAATGTGACTTATTTATTCGTTCGTCTGTTTGTCCGTTTGGTGTATGTTTGTGTCTATGGTGTTATAGTGAAATTTCGCACCTATTCTGTTAATATTTCAAGTCAAGCATCACTATTCAGAGTAGCTAATATGTAATTTTAATCTATCAGTTTATTGTTTATACTTAATTTTTTATGTAGGTATGTACCTATAATGTTATGTTTGTTTGGGCTGGACACTGGACATTTCTGTCTCAGAACTAATAACCGCTGGGGTTTTCTAGAGGGGAGACCGCGAATTGGCAAAAGTAGTGTAGGATGCCCAGAGATTACATGGAGTGACGATATACCTAGATACGTAAGAGAGCTGGCGGTGAATGGAAACGAAAAGCCGCGTAGACCGGGCTGTGTTGTGCGCCTTAGGAGAGGCCCATGTCTAGCAGTGGACTTCGATAGGCTGATGATGATGATGATGTATATTATTACTATATTCATGCAGGTATATTAGTTTTATTTATGTTGTGTATAAGTATTTAAATTTGTATATTATGAATGTAGTAATCTATATCAATGTTAGGTAGGTATATGTTTTTCTTTGGATAACACTCCCCGTCTTTTTTATCTCCTCAGTGAGTCCCGTCCTTACCGCGGTTGCCAGGAAGAGACCACTCTAAGCGATAAGACCGCCAAATGTGTCACTATATTTTAAACGTTAATGGTGTATTTTTTGCACAGTTTTGTGTAAACAATAAAGAGATATCTATCTTTTCCGAAACTAAAATTTGGCACGGATATAAAATAACACATGTTTAGTTGCCTGCATTTTCTTCAATTGTACATTTTTCGTGATTTATGTTGACTGTCCATTTAGCTCATTTGGATGCTAAGCTAACTCTGCTTCACGAGCTGTAGGGCGTGGACTCGATTACCACCCATGACATACATTTATGCTATGAACATTGATGAAGTCTGGCTGTATTTATTGTAAGGATATAATTACCTAATTACAAAAAAAAGTAAATTGACAGTTATCCGGTTCTCATGTACCTTTACTACAAGCTTTGCTTAGTTTGAAGCTAGATGGCGTTATTTGAAATGTCCTACGACAATTTATGTAGATTTTATTTTTAAATTTCGAATAGACCTACCTAAGTGATTTTTAGCTATGTTAGGTGTGATGTATTTTTAGGTATTATTAGGTATCTATACAATCCTCGTAGGTAATTATTTTACAATTGTATTAAGTGTTTTGGAAAAAGACTTGAACTGAGAAGAAAGTTACTTCGATTTTACTTCAATTAAATGAAATTGTTCAAATATCTTTAAAAAGTTTTCCAAATAGGTAAGTACCTATTAAAATGTTAGAATTTTAGTTTTATTTACGTTCAAGAAAATAAACACATGTACCTATTTACCCAAGTAAATTAACCTTGGGATGAATTTACACTATTACAATATTTTTTTAAAAGCATCTACTAATTAAAGCTATTTAATAGTAAATCTAATTAATTATCAATAAATAATAACCGTACCTACCTAATAAATATTTTAAATTTAGGTGTAGATATAGGTACATGGGTAGGTAGGTACCTACTAAAGAATCTTCATTATGTGTATGCAGAGCTTTTAGGAGTTGTAGGACTTACAGTGAAGGTTGGTAATCTACAGAAATATATATTTTTAAATACCAAAGTTTTATTTGGTATATTTTGCTTTATAGTAGGATAGTTTATTTTTTGTTCATTTCAATAATTATGTTTGAATATTTATATTAATTCTTTATGTATTAAAATCAGTTGTACTGTGATGTGTGTTGTTGCAATCTGCGCACTCTTGATGGTACGAGATAACGCCTGTCCATGACCATTGCAGCGATACACAGAACTTTGAGGAACAAAACAAAGTCCAGAGCATCGCTGCTTTGGCGCTCATTACTTTGATACTTTCGATGGTTTGTCTCAACAGCCCAGTAATTTCGCTAGCTGCAGTACCCTTCAAACCGGAACACAGTAATGTCTACACACTAATGCTTAGCGGCAGAATAACTGGTACAACGGTGGTACCTACTTAGACGACCTCCTGCTAAGGAGATCTACAACCAAGAAACGCTCCACCGTAGACCGCATCTTCGCTTAACATCAGTCGAGTGGCAAGCAGATATGTAATTTAAAAAAATAACAAAGTTTATAATATGTAAATAACATATAGGTACAAGTAGGATAAGGAGCCAGCCATAATGCTACAACAACGCAGATAAGTACCGCCCTAAGGCCTCTGACATAACTTAGAAGTTATATCTAATTAATTTGCTATTGTCAAATTGGTCTAAATGTTTCTTACTCTACATTAAAAGCATAGGTTACGTATATATCTATATATATATATATATAGATAGGGTAACGTAGGTAGATATATACATTCATCATGGAGTGAAACTATATTATGTGAATACCTATGATTATGCTTAGGTTAAAAAAACAATTTTATACCCTTAACTCTGTTGTCCGTCTGTTGCATATGTAGGTGTAAATGCATACAAACCTATCGTAAGAAATTATCTATGTAATAGTGAAAACCATATCAAAATCCATTGCGTAGTGCAGTTGACTAAGCAAACAAACGGACACACGCGAAATGCGACACTTTCTGTGGGTATTAGCGCTCCGGTTCGCATGGGTGCAAATTATTTTGGCGACTTGATTATAACATTGTAAAGTAATGAGTATTTTCTCAACTTGTACAAGAGTTTGATTAGGATACATTGTAAATTCATCCCTTTTGTAAAAATCACCCAAATTACAGTGAACACCGTATGAATGTCCGTCGTATGGTTTGGAAGTAAACGGAAAAACAGATAGACTCGAACAGCGACTTTATTTCAGTGATATATGTATGCATAATTATTGAAATACCATACACTTATGTATCTATAAAAACACGCTTTACAGGACACTACCTAAGTACAATCCATAGTTTGCAAAACACAATAACTTAGGTTGGTATAAAAAATAAAAGAAGACACATTCAATGAATTGTGCCCTTGCAGTTAAAGATATCTGAAATGATTAAAACACCTTGAAAAGTTTCAAATAAGTGTACCTAAACTCTTTATAGTTGCATCGGTTGTTATTATTTAAAAATATGTCCGCATATATTTGCTTATCACACTTTTATTTTGAGTTTCATTTAACTTTCACCGCTTAAAATATTAGGGCTCTGTATCTCTTTATAGATATTACCTACTTCGATACATTTTGGGTGGCGCATTTGAAAGTAAAATGACAAAATTTTTGAATAATATACTTTGAATAACAATATTTTTTTCGGTTATGGTCTCGTATTGGAAGCATAGAAGTGAGCGGCACAAAATGTATGGTTAGTTATTATTTGTAATCTGGGATGTCGTGCGGATTAAATATCGTGTCTGCAGCGAAATTCCGGTTTAGAGTGATCATTTGTAAGGAGAAGGATTAGTGATGTCTGTTTGTTGATATTTTACTGTAGATTGTGATGGCCGGCGTGGCTCAAAGGCGGCGTGTTGCGGCGTTCCGCACACGCGCCGCCCGTCTTACGCAGAACTCACAAAAAATCCTCTAAAAGTGGCATTATAACTAAGCGTTACCGCCAAAAGGTTTCAGCTCTATATTGTCCAATCTTGGCATAAAAGTGTAATATTATGTCGGAACCCTTCTACCTGCTTCGGTATTTCGTTTAAGTACGAATATATTTCGATTTATTTGTCACACCTAATACAATATTTTAGTGATTGTAATACCTACCTATGTTAACATTAATAATTTTAACTACAAAGGAAAGATTTTACAACTGTTACCTACCTAGTACACAAGTTCAATGAGGTAATGTACCTTGATATATTGATTGATAAGTTTGTTCATGTTTTAAGTGCAATCTATATAGTTCTATACTACCATCTATTTATCCAGTTCCACATGGTACAACATGCTGCGACTTGCGAGTGCACCCGCGTTTTTCGAAATAATAAGTACCTAGCCTATATGTTTATTTAGAGTACCTACTTATTAGCTCATTGCAATCATTCCAAGCTTGGTATGCTTTACCATCTTCACACCGTCACTATCATCAGATGAGCTGTCGTCAAACACCTAGCTTGTCAACAATAAAAAAAATCATCCAACTCCGTTAGGCTCTTACTGCGTGAAAAAGTAATAAACAAACATACATAGGTAGAAGCTTAAATCGCATTAAAAATATCAAGTGTGGTCTTTATATAATATCTAAGTAAATATAATAGTTTATTTCATATTGTGTCGGACTCGTTTCATTTACATTTCGGAATGTCATTTATATTTCAATTTACTTATTTAATGTAGGTGTTCGATTTGTAACAATTCTTATGTTAGAAAAATATATCTTATCAACCTTTAATGATTTGGATTAGAGAAAAAAAAAGTTTATTAACAGCAATCAAACAAGTTCAAGTAATATGACTTGAAATATTAATAGATAAGTTGCTTGCAACCCATTAACGATATGAATATTATTGCCATTAAAATACTTATATCAATAGTTCGAAATGGGAGCTAATTAATCTACTAACAGAAAGTCTATAATTTATACATCAACTGTAATTATTATTCATCATTCAAGGTAAATGAACGGTGATATGCATACCAATCTTTCATTTTAGCCTAAAATAAAACCGGACTTGATTTTAACGACTTTTTTTAAAATTTATTATTCGAGCAAACAAACAGTGGATATGTATTTCATAAGAATATGAATAGCCAGGTATTTCAATCGTTAGTAGATAAAATATCTATAATAAATATTTTATAGAGCAGTCATAAAACGAGCAATGAGATAAGCCTTAGCTTATAGTGGTCACTGTAATAAAATTTGACAGTCTGTCATTCGTATAAAATAGAAACATACCATTTTTGTGGTATAAAACTGTCAGAGATATCTGTTGATTAATTAAGTTACTAAAAGTGTACTGTAGAAAAAAGCTACTATATCGAAAGCACCGAGATTGAGATTTTATTATTCTAATTTCTAATGTAATAATAATTGCTTTGGCGCTTATTAAATTGATGCCCTTTTTTTATTCAAAATACGTCATCTCTTAATAACACAGTCTTAATAATAGACTTCATATAAATTGGAAATATATGATACACTTTTCTACTTGATATGAAGCCATAAAATGTCAAAAATTAATATTAAAAGCCACTGGTTGTATGTTAGGTAACAATATTAACATGCCTTATTTAATTTAAAAAAATTAGGTAGGTTCGTCTTGAGGTGCCAACTGAATTTTCCGGAAGGAAAAGAAGTCTATTTTTGAATTTCATCACTCTGTTGTTAAAATGCAACAAACATACACACACACACCTTTGAATTTACAATAGTGCCGAGTTATTTGGTACCTACCACACACATACCGGAAAATACCGGAAGTAAAACAGGAAGCAATTGATCATTTTAAATTATTTTTAAAGAAAAGTTTTGTACAACCTTCTACACTTTAATTTCAGGCTATAAATATTATGTAGATGCGAAAATGTTTATAAATACATTTAAAAATAACATAAATTACAAGAGGCAAATTTTTTGCTTTGCATAGAAAAAAAGACATCAACAATACGAACGCGTAACTACAATAGAACTACAATAGATATCACTAGGTATATACCACCGCAATGAAATTCTAACAAAAAAACTAGAAAAAGTAATTTTGATGCTTTTTAAGGTTTATATCAAATATCTATTTATTTACTATGGCATGTACCTACCTACCTACCTACGCGTCTCATGAGCTAATGACAATCAATAAAATAAAATTATTGTTATTCTTTTAAACGTTTCTAATTTTCCTATACCTATATTAGATATTTACCTACTGAACAACTTAAGTTTGTGATCACTTGAAATAAAATATAAAAGTGTAGAGTCGTTAAATAAGTAAGTACACCTAAGTACTTATTTAATACACTACCTATGCTATATCTACTTTACTATGCATTTTTATTTTATTTTAACTAACAAATCTGTCCAAGTTATTATTTGTCAATTTTACGGATTATTTAACTCATAAATACAGAAAAGTCTATGTCTAACTCTACATTACATTTCATGCGTTCAATAAAAAATACGCAGATTTTTTTGCCAAGGATTTCCGTCTGGCAGTTTCTCCAATACAAATAACAATACCGTACCCGGTCGGTCGGTACAGCACAGAGCTCCGTAAATACCTGAGCTACCAACGTTTCCTAAAATACTAAGCGTAGATCTCACTTCACTGTTTACTCACCGCGCCGATGGCGTATTTTACTCGCTTGTTTTCGGTGAATGCCGAATTTAATCGTCGCTAACTGCATATCGTTCTCGTTTCAGAAAACTCAACGGAAAACAATAACAACGCGCGGACGGGAAGCACCGAACTTTATCCGAACATGTTCACTGTTCCATAGTGTGAAGGGATGGTGTGTGATGTGCTGTCGACGGTATGGAGGAGTGAGTACCGATGGAGACGCGGCGAACGCAGGCTGGCTTCACGCGCGGCATAGCGGTCGCGCTCAGTGGCGGCGCATGGCAGGCGGGCGGCGGCGGCAGGCTCGGGGCACTCGCGGAGCCTCACGGCTCGGTCGGCGTTCGCAGGGCTACGGACACGGCGTGCGACCGGGCGCTCCACTCGCCATCTGACGCGGGACTGAACGCGCCGCGGCGGCGGGCGGCGGGCGGCGAGCGCGCGCGCGCACCAGGTATCCGGTTATGACAGGGAGGCGGGGCCGCGCCCGACTCATAAATCAAACTTCGCCCATTCGCACGCGCTCCGCTCACCCCCTCCTCCATATTCCATATTCGGGGCGGAGCATATTTTAATAATCATAACGCCTCATATTCGTTGATAAGCTACGTGTGCCGCTCGCGCGAGGCGGTGGGCGGCCCCGCTAGATGGCGTCGCCGACGGTCCCGCGAAGCCTCCCACTAATATTCATTGAACTTCACGTCATAACTTTTTGTTTGGATTCAATAAATTATTGAAATTTAATTGCCGTCCGATAAGCTTTTGCTAATTTATCTTTGATCTGCTTGCATTCTATAAATAAATGAATTGAATATCTGCTAAGACGGGTTTGGGTGGCTTTGTAAAACTGGTTTTTGCTCTTAGATAATGAAGTGCGTGTATTTATTATAGTGGGACTCATTGACAGGAGATACTGGCCAAGTCTGTCACTAGACGGCGACGAACACTTAGAAGATATGTAGAGGTGCGTCGCATGCTAAATACTTACTACCTAACATTTCTAGAAGTTACTACCTAATTAAGATAGACCTAAATTGATATGAAAAGGTATTTCTAGAAATTAATTCTAAATTAAAAATACAACAGAAATAAAACTTTATAAGTGCCTATCGGTGAAAGTATGTAGATGAGACTTTATTTTTCATGAAGGTTGAGTAGGTACTTAGGTATAAGTAGGTACAATTAGTGGCTTTACAATCTTAAAAAAATTCCTTTTTAACTAAGATAGTTGTACCTGTACAAGTGTACATATAACCTGATGTTTGATATTGATGTGGTTAAAGATGCTATCTTAACCGAGAATGGGAACATGCTCTGAAATGAGCTGCTGAATTTCAAACAGAACATTAAGAGTTGTAGGCAGGTAGGTACTTGCTGGCCAAGTGGTCTACCAGCATACCTACTAAGGTTTCTAAACAACGATTTCTTCAGGTGCAGCTCAATTATTGAGATTTGAAGCGTTTCGATTCCACATTTTTATTTGCACAGCAAGGAGTCTGTTTCCTGTTAGGTACCTACTTACCTACATACGGGTTTGATTCCCACCCAGGATTAACATTTTGTGGTATAAACAAAATGTTTGTTCTGTGTCTGGGTGTTCTGTATTTATTATAACTACCTAAGTTGGTATTTACAAAAAAAAAGTATTTAAGTATTCTATCAGTTAACTGATTTCCATAGCACAAGGTCTGCTTAGTTTGGGGTCAGATGGCGCTGTGTGTAATGTCCTACGATATTTATTTATTAATTATATGTAGATGTAGAGCTACAACATGGGTGTCTCCAAAAGTAAATAAGTTCCATCAAAGTAAACGTCCTTCGTCTTAGACCGCACTACTGCTTAACATCAGGCAGAGTGTGGTTAAACGCGAAACAATATCGAATTAAAAAAAAGTAACTTAAATAATTAAATTTAACTGAACCAAACACACTAACCACTGAGCTACCATAGCTCCGAAGTCACAAAAAATGTTTCATTTCTAACGTCCAATTAATCTTGGGAACATCCGCGTCAAATCCACTGACACCCGTAACTAGGTTATTATCAGCAATCGGTTTCGATTTGGAATGGAATGGAGGACTCGCAGTCGTTATGAAAAACGCACCGTAGCCGCGTATAGCCGCGAGCTTTGTGTGCTTTAAATTAAATATAACCTAAACGTGTGATGTGACTGCCGGCTACCGGCCCGGATCCGATATTGTAAGCTGGGAGCTAGCGATCACCGTAAAGAAAATCCCACTAATATTATGAATATGAAAGTTTGTTTGAAAGAAAGAATAACGTTTAATTTTGTAACAAGAATAAAAACAAAAACAAACAAACAGAGACAGACAAAAGTTACAGAATAGGGGTTCACCTCAAAATGTAATGATAATAAAATAGGGAATAGGTACCTATAGTTTGGTGTCGCAGTTACATTTGTATTTATCATCTACATCCAAAATTTTATTACACCACTCGATAGCTAAACGGTTAAAGAAATCGTTACATTAAGTGAGGGTTTGTGACGAGAAAATCCGAAAGACTTATACTTATATAGGTATACCTACTTACGTCATTTTGCGATTAATACAAAGTGTATAAATTGTTTTTTTGAAAAAATATTTAATGTACAGACACGACTCTGTTACGATTTTATTATAATATGTATGATGATATGATTGATTTATTATTATTATTAGATATTTATTTATTTTGTGATTGTAAAAACAAATCCAGTTTTATACTAGCTTAAAATTATTGTATTTTTTTGTAAACATTGCGGCACATAAATTTAGTAGTTTGTGGTTATATTAAATTTTACATGTTGAATAATGAATGAGTGACACCTCCCGGGCTATTAATGCGATAGAAGCAATTTAACCTTTTCTGCCAGTCATCAGGCCGGGTCATCGACAAAACACGATACACGTCGCCGTTTTCCGGTATGTCATTCTGTGATGTCGGGGGTAGCTTGTGTTTTTATAATTAACTGCTGTAAGTATTAATGCCTAATACAAACTGTAATTGATTTGACCTTTTTGTGAGAGTTTTTTTTTTTGCAACGTGGTGTATTTTGTTTATTTACGTACTATTGTATTAGGGAGTGAAAATCTAGTGTGCCTATAGTTTTTTTAATGATTTGAGTACCTACCAAATAATTAGATACTATGTTGATATAAATTAAGATAATGTTTGACGTTAAGCTTTGAAACAAACTATGGGTTGGTTTGTATCTAATGTTTGTGTAGCGATGATTGGTCAGTGGTTAGCGCGGTTAGACTACACGGAGTGGGTTCAGATCCCAACCTTGAACTTGAGCTGCCGGTAAAGAGAAACATTGTGAAGAACCTATAGCATGCTGGTATTGTAGTTTCTAGTAAGTTTCTTTCTGCCGTAGCAAACGATGTTTTCTGGCGCCACATTTGAAAGCCACATCTTTTCCGGGCTATATAGTTGTACCTAGATATTTTTTATCTTAGACTACATTGTCATCATACATCTGGTGAGATGTGGTCAAATATAAAAGGAAGAGTTACAGCTCAAAGATACAAGAGAGTGAACAAACGTGTATCTAACTAATTTTCTTAACTCTATTTTATTTTTGATAGTTATTTATTTTGTGAAGTGTTTCCCTTAACTAAAAGATAATTACAAAATTATATTAGAATCAAAGCGACTTACAAACATCGTTTCTTTTTTGCTTGAATTAAAAAAAAAATGTAATATAAAATCATAAATACAATATTAAATTGTCATTTTCTATTTCACTATAGGTATTAAAGGTAAAAACACCGCGTGTAAAAGTTTGAGTGTAGCAAATGCCAACTAGAGAGTCGTTCGACAGTACCTCTTTTTATAGAGTTCAGATTTCGGCGACCTTGACCTACCGGGTGCCTCGTACTCTACCTACAGGCCAAATGTACGCGGAGTCCGTATTTCTCTTGCTTTATTCTGTTTAAAGGTATCTTGCCAAAAATAACTTTCTCAAACTATCTTACAATTTAGTTAATCATACCTACTAATATAATAAATTAAATAAGTTTCTTAATTTTGATGTTTACTTTTGTTTGTTAATCAAACACGCAGAAACAGGTTAACGGATTCGTATGAAATTTTGCAAGTGTGCAAGTGTGCAAGTTTTATGATGGATGTAATTTTTGCTTTTTTTGTTACTTAGGTAGTTTACGTATATTTCTCTTTGAACACAATTCTAAAATCAACGCAGACGAAATCGCGGGCTCAAGCTTGTAAATAATATTAAATTTAATTTGTCGGTGTTTTACTTAAGTGATTGTTTAATAAAACATATCGTAACATATTCATAAGTTGTTAATAAATTTCTTAAAAATACAGACTGTAGTTACTTTTTGAAAATGTCTTGAATTAATCCTCTGTGGTTTTTTAATAAACATAGGTAGGTACCTACTTGCTTACTGGCTATCCAAAAGTGCATTTTGGAGCTTATTTATTTATTTTTTATTACATGTAAGAATAGAAACTTTTACAGTATTTTTGAATGTAGGTAACCAATACAAACAGAGTACGACAGGTAGATAATAATAATAAGTAATAAAATATACCTATCCAACAACTAATACTTATCTGAAGAGTTTTGGCGGGAACGCGGGAAGAGTCGTGTTGCTCCGTTGTATTTTTTTCCAAAACTAGTGTTTTGTCGGGTGTTTATGCATAATGATGGTGGTGTTTTATTCATAAAGTGCCGAATCACAAGCGCGAGTGTGGGAAAATGATGTAATGTGGTGAAACATGACTTTTCGTGGTGCTTCCAAAACTCCATCGAAGCTTTATAGTGAAGTCGCCACTACTTTACTAAAGCATGACTGGACTTGACTGACACAGACTGGACTTGAATAAGACTGGGCTTTGACTATAACTAGCTACGCGGACACTTATTTAACTTTTGAAACTTGAAAATATATAAATACTTGACACTGGGAAATGCTAAAACGCGACGCCAAAACCAAAGAAAAAAAAAACTACTTATCTAATAACGCAACCAAACAACACAATTACTTAATTAGGTTTTGTATTAAAAATGTAGCACATAAAAATTCTGTTCACTAGTTATTAATCTCATAATTAGGTATGTTTGAACGGCAAAAAATCACATAATAGTTAATTTATTCACGATATGGTCGGTTTGGTATCCTTTGTTGCAAAAGTGAGATAGGAAGCAGGTGTTTTTGAAGACACGACTTTTGTAATAAAGACGTTGCAAGGTGTTTTGAATGATGTCACTGTGCTCTACCTATGTTTTAATGTAGTCTTCTATCTGTACCTAAAGTACAGAATTATCAAAGTTCCGACTATAGTTACTGTAGTATGGAATTGTTATTTTTGTATATTTTATTTATTCAATTCAACTAATTTATAATCTTTTTGACATTTATTTAAACACTTTTTATTGTTATTTTAATGGTCATTGACATTATTTAGATGGTTACTTTGACTTTGTTTAGACATTTAGTTTATACAATGTTTTTTAATGACTATTGTAATTGGGGTATTGTGCCGTTTGAGTCTAGGTATACGAAATAAATGAGTATTTAGATTTATTTTATTATGAAATTATTATTATTAGAAATTATGTTTTATGTCTTTGTAACTGATAGTGTTATAAGGCCCATGAATAATTCTAATTATTTGTGGCTCACATAGATCAATTGAAAAATATTTTTAATGGTTGTGGGGTTTTCCCAAATTTTAAACTTTTGTTTTGATCTGTTTGAGAGATCATTAAAAACCTTTCTGGTCATATGAAAATACATACTTACCGACATACAATTTTGAGTAACGTTTTTAGCGATATGTAGGTATGTATTATAATTATGACGCACAGTTTTATTCTCGATTTGATATCGATACCAACACTGTCTGTCATCGTTAATGTTTTTTTGCTCAGTCAGTTTCTATTTTGCCGTGCCGTAACGTCAATACTTATAAATGAAGTGTTTCAAAGTTAGCAATACTCAGCCATTGATTTGCGGTTCGAGGGTCGGGATTTCATTCAACAATTCAAATTTCACCCCTTCGCACCCCATCCAGTTACAACAGTATAGAGATAGCTAGAGCCTATAGGTTTACAATAGGTAGGATCTAAGAGTACTCTGACTGCGACAAGTGAATTTTTAGAAAAAATATAGGTAGGTACAATTTTTTTTTCGAAGGTCTCGTATTTCCACTATTTAAAACTAACTAATCATTTGTAAAATTCATTTTACTTAAAACGGGTTGACTGTTGTTAGGTTGGGTTACTGTTGTTGTTTGTGTTGTGTTGTATAGGTATGCATATGTGCCTATGTATATTTTATTACGTGTTTTTTTGTATTTTTTTTACACCGTCATCCATCATTTCTGTCCATCCATAGGTTGCTTGGAAGAAATCGCTGTAGGCGATAAGGATGCCGTTGTACTACCACATATAAGTCGATATTGTTTTGTTTTGTTATTATCGTTTTTTTCTTTATCAATTTTTTAAGTTTCTTTATGTTACAATGTATGGATTTGGTTGGTAGGTACCTACAATAAAGTTATTTTGTGTTTTATTCTATATTGTAATAATTTGTAAAGACCTTTTGTACCTACACAATTTACGCAATAAAAATATCCTATTCTATGCAGAAAAAATACGTTTAAAACATAATAGAGTCAATAGAGTTTTTAGTAGAGTAGTAGAGTAGGTATAGAGTAGGGAACAGCGTGCCGTGGACTTTGTTTTGGTACTCAAAGTTCTGTGTATTCTTCTGTGTAATTATATTTATTATATGTATATTATATTATCATTAAAAAAATTGCATTGCTGTCGTAAAAGTACGACAGTCGTGTACCTACATTAAACATTTATAAAGTATTTTTAACTGATTTGATATTTAATATTAGAACAAGTTTACATGAATAGATAAGGCACGATCATCCTAACCACAACACAGTAAGTCTGTATATTTAAAAAGTTCAACTATTTCAGTCCCAACGGTGCAAAGCACGCCATAATTTCCATCTCCAGTAGGTAATTACTCGGTAGCTATGTTGTTTTTAACCTCAGCCGGCTAAATAATTCCTGTTTATGATGACATCTAATCCCTTATGAATTTAATGCGCGCTCCCCGAATGTATCCGAGGTGTTATTTTTCCAGCGTCGAAGTTAAACAGAAATAGAAACGGTAACACAAGTCACATTCGATTTAAATACACAAATTTTTGAAAACGTCTGTTTATTTAAGCTAAAGCATGCCCGTTTGGACGCGGCTCGACGTTTGCGGCTCTCACCTTACGTTTGTTTTGGTTGCTGGTTATCGGTTTAGAAAGTTGCTTTTGATAAATTTGTTACTGAAAACATCTGCCAGGTATATGTACTTACACGTTACGTTCATTACGCGGAAGTTTCAGTATGAAGGTGGTTCGATTTCCATACAAATAATTTTTTGCCATTTATGGACAAATGGAGCATAATTTTACAGTGAAATTACAGCTACTGGCATTTATTTTGGTCTTTATTTGCGGTAAATCACATTTGCTTGAATAAAACAGTAGATTATATTATTAGAGTACCTACCTACTTGTAACCTATCCCTTTCTAGTTAATATACATAGGTACCTATATCTTGATCTCTAGTAAATATACTCCATATATAGCGTCCGGAGATGAAAGTCTTTTCGATGATATTAAACCTACAAGAATATTATGTTAAAAGTTTGATTGAGTTGTTTCAGCGGCGCGTGGAAATTGTTTTGATAATTCGTTGCGTGTTTCCATGGAGTATCGAGGGTGAAATTTTTAAAAAGAAAAGTAAACATTTCAGCCGGATGAATGGCCAGCCGGCGTCGGCGGTAGCGGCGGACAGTGGCAGCGACGCGGTACGGACGCGATCATAAATTTGAATATGGAAGTGAGTTCTAATGGCGTCGCTGTTTATTTTTACTGCACCCCCAACCGTACGCCCGAATGCGACGCCGAATTTATTTCCATGCATTTTAATATCTCCCTCTGAATAGCTATTGCCGTTTTCACGCGGTTTTATTGCGAACTCTATAGGCCTTATGTTCTTTGTTTTGTTAGGGCGCTTTACGATCGAATCGATGGACGATATTGGTCGATGCTTCGTAAGGCTTCGGGGGAGCGTCGACCGTAATTAGAGCTGGAGTACGCTAACCGTTGTTATTGAAGCGATAATGAACGTGCGCCGGTGATCGTGTACATTTTCTGGTTTATGAAGAGTATTGCAAAGAATTTCCGAGGCCAGGTATGTCAGAATTAAGTCGTCAAATGTGAACGGTGATTGATTGGAGTCTCAGCAAAGGGCACGCACCGTTGAAGCGCACGCACGAAACCTTTGACGCGCATTCAACGACCGACCTAGCACTACTGCGGGTAATCGAACTAACGAAGTTAGTTCGATTACCCGCAGTAGTGCTAGGCGCCACCATAGCGACTATGATATTAATCTTAGATTAAACTACAAAACTTCCAGTACCTACCTATGCCAATTTGCGATAAAATTCAAACTATAAAGCTGACGTGGTTTTGACATATTTTCGTGAGTACAAAAACAAAACAAAAATTTCATTGCGCTTTTGATTTTTTTAAGGTTGTGTTTTACACAGCCTTTAAACACACTAGCCTAGAATGGAATTGAGTCTTAAGTGAGGTTGCCGGAACGCACCGTTAGAAACTTGCTATCTGAGTACTAAATGTGTCAAAAAATCAGTGCCCCCTGGTAGGCATAAATGGAGACTGAAAGTATCGTGAAGTGCTAACACTAAAACAAGATCGCGAGTTCATAGTAGCCCCTTCTTGTATGAAACTTGTGCAGCTCTGTCGCTTGCAGAGTTCCCCCGACGCGCGACGTTGACTTTGCGCCTTGTTACTGTTTGCTTGCCTCAAAGCCTTCAACAGTAATTGTTTAACTTGCTGTACCCGATAATAAGCACTTGAGATTAGGTTTACTGGAATTGTTGGTGTCGAGTTTTTGTCAAGACTGTTTAGAGATACATAATATACCGAATGTTCTAGAAAATCTTTCTAGTTTGTATATAAGTTAAGCCATTAAAGAATGATGAAGTAACAAACATGCACACAGACTTTTGTGTGTTTAATATTGGTGAGATAGTATTAGAAACGTAAACATAAAATTTAACCTAAAAATGGCTAAATTAAATAATCTTTGACATCTATATAATTCTATTTGCAAAATTTCACAATAAAATGACGTGTCTGTGACCTTTGTGCCTTCTTGGTAAGCTCAAAGTAGCACAACGAGCTATGGAGACGGTTATGCTCGGAGTTTCCCTACGAGATCTATTCAGAAATGAGGAAATCCGTAGACGAACTAAAGTAACCGACACTGCCCAGAGAATCAGCAAGTTGAAGTGATAGTGGGCAGTGCACATAGCACGCAGAACTGATGGCCGATGAAGCTGCAAAGTTCTGGAGTGAAGACCACGAACCGGCAAGCACAGCGTAGGAAGTCCACCCACGAGGTGGACAGACGACTTAATAAAGACCGCAAGAACGCGCAGGATGCGAGCAGCTTCCAACCGGTCTTTGTGGAAGTCAATGGGGGAGGCCTATGCCCAGCAGTGGACGTCCTACGGCTGAAATTATGATGATGATGATGATGATGACGATACTGGCACAATGCATACAGTGTATTGCCAAAAATAAAGAAAATAAAAGAGTCTGTGCGTGCATACAATAACGTCTTAATTTCCACAACACATTTACGGGACGGTGTTATCCCATGGATCTCGCGTGTCCACTGTTTATTATGTCTTCCCTCACGGTGAGAGATGAAATTTTAATGTATTAAATTATCCAGAAATGCATTGTCGACACGGGCCGTTAACAACCTGCACTTAGCTCTTCAAAACGATGACGTGTTAAGAGGTCAAAATGTATTCGAAAATGTCTTTCAATGTACATATTTGTTTCGACCCCTATTTAAGATCTTTAAAAATAAAGAAAGCGATACAACATGTAGTACTTGTAAAGCTTCAAAATAAATATTAGACGACACTTTTACACAACACCATCTAGCTCCAAACTAAACCAAGGTGGTAGTACTGTAGGAACCACATAACTGATATATGACATAATATTTTCGCGACTTGAAGACATAATTATAATTATATCATCGGGTCTTCATCGCACACAAAATACCATAAAATCAGTTTAGTTTATCAAGTTGAAAATCTGTCGCACCACCTTACGGTATGTTCCGGCAGCCTCACTTGAGAGCCAGTGCCAGGCTTTGTTTACCATTTTCAACAATACCGTCACTTAACATCAGGTGAGCCGTGGTCAAACCTAAAAAAAATATCTTCAGAGTAGGTAGGATAAGTGCAATGGGCGTGACAGCTCAATTGGCTTTGACGATATTTTTTACTAGTTTGTAATTAATTATGTCACAAACTAGTAAAAAATCACAAACTAGGTTAGAATTCAATAGACTATTTTCATAAGTTAAATAAATTTAAATTACAATCTCTAGAATCCCGACGCTATTACACTGATTTTGTATGTCTGTTTAAAATTGTGCACTCTCCCTTCTCTCAAGCATCAATATAAACATTAGACCAAGACTTCGAGGTGGTCACTCAAAAACTTTTGTACTGCAAGTTTTTAAAAACAACACTTCATTTTATAACCCAGTTGTTAGGATGTGTCGCCAATATAACGAAACTTCAAAAGAACATTATAAGTTGTTTGATATTTTTGATAAAAATTTACCTAAATTTAAAATTGACATAAGTAAGATTATCTACGTCACCTACACAAATAATGTTACTTGATAGTTGATAGTTAAGTTGTAAGTAAAATTTATTTGTTAGTTTCACTTTTGCATCGTATAGCTTTATATTCAGTATAAGTAAATATCTTAGATTTTAAATGTTAGTAAGATGCTTCTAAATTTAAGTCATGTTGTATACACTTGTTTAGGCATATAGTCTGGCTTGAAACTGTACCTAGCAAATTATGTATCTGTTCTGACTATGTTCTGTTTTGTGTATCAATAAATAAAATAAAATAAAAAAATACTTCAGAAGTGTAATGTGTACTTAAGTGCAGAAACTAATTTTGAGTCGACAGTATGTGAGTTTAAATTCAGTCGCCACCGCAGCATTTCCTCGTTATACCTTCCAACTGCGACAGCGCAAAACTAGGCACTACTTTACTGACATTAAAACCACAAAAAGATACCACAGTATGAGAACTTCACTTAAGTTATAGGGGGAGGCAGGAGGCGGCGGGCGTCTCGCTTGAAATATAAAAGTGTCCAGGGGCACTCACGGCCGGACGCTCATATTTTGTTATTTTATTTATATTAAAAGTAATGGTTCGCCTCGCGACATAATGCTCTAGACGGTTTTTACGCATTTCTCTCTTTTCTCTGTGTCGTATATTTTCACTTAAATGACGTAGGTACGTGACCTCCTCTTTGTTAGCTTATATTGATGTGCTATAATGTGTTAACGACTTTAGGGTTTTACTACGGGACGGTGGGTCAACGACGTTTTGTTTTAAAAGCCTGCATGGACTACATTTTTGGTTCATACATTTCTAGCATGTTAGTACTTACTATGAAAACTAACGTGGTTTTACTGACGAGCAATTCAGGATAAGTATGGAAACTGACGTGAGTAATTCAGTATAAGTATGGATACTGACGTGGTTTTGATACATTATCGTTTTTTTTATTTACAGTCCGATTATCCGTCCTAATATAACGTGAGTAATTTTATTATAAAAACAAAAACCAAAAATAAAATAAAATGTAAAAAAATAAAATAAAGATTAATATTTCAGCTCAAATATAGATGTGTAATCTTTCAAAAATGATAATGAGAAACGGTTCCGAGCTGCATGGCAAACGAAGCTTTAAAGATTTACTGTATACAAGCCGCATAAGTATGCGGTTAGGTCGCAGCACTTGCGGTGGACTCGCTACAATGATACAATAGCATAAATTAACTTACCATAGTTTTATGCTATCATAAACAAGAAATACAGACATCTTCACCATAATGTAGCACACTACCGCTCGAACTGTAGTCTGAAAGCGACCGATCGGTCCCGAGGTGATTTGATCCTAGTGCGACGGGGATAGGGGTCAAATCGGAATGGTTTTTAGCGTCGCGTCGTGCGGGTTGGCAGCAATCTGCACAAGCAGAAGCGAGGTGTAAGTGAGGTGCCGTGGAGGCACAAGGCGGGTTTCGCCCCGCGGCAGGCCCTGACTCGGGACAGTAAGGTTGTGTTTGCGGCGACGGCGACGGCGGCGGCGCGACGGCGGCGCTCTTCCGGGGAAGGCGCTATCTCGGGTGCAGCAGGCGGTGGCGGGTGGCGCAGCACCCACCCCCTCGTAAATAACGCGCGCTGGCGAGCCGGCGAAGCACCCGTGCCAGATTCTACAGCTAGAAACAGTTAAACGCTCATAATTTCGTGCTGGTTAAGCTTATCTGTGTCTCGTGTACGAAATTTCGCTCCGCCGCCGCCGTCCCCCTCGCGCGTTTTCGTGGACATATTTTATTTGTTGCGACGGAGCGAGTGTCGCGTCCGGGGCCAAAGTTATAATTGTCGTTCGACATACCATTGCAGCTTCTGCATAAAGTTGCTCGACGACGTTTACATTGTTGAAATAACTCTATCTGGTTAATGTTTCAAGTTTCCCGCTCGGCTTATTTGAAAATCTAAGTTGGATTAATGAATGTTTGCGTAGTCCGTTGTTTAGTTACGGCCGTAGCGTAATTCCGTAAGTATGCCTTGCATTATAAATAAGATATCGATTAGGGCGAGTAATTGAATCGGCCGCTGCACTACCGCTGTAGTTTCCAAGTAGGATTATTTAAAGCGCGTGTGGGAGTTTCCGAAGGGTATACTTACGCATATCTAAATCGCGTATAAAGTTTTAGCGTAGTAGGTTGCGAAGGCAGTCGCATATCGCGATAGTATGGGATACGCGAGTGCGCTCGGGACGGGCGGCGTTAAGCCGGCATCATCCCGCCTTATCGCGGCGCGTCGGATTCATAATAATTTTAATACTCGGGGAGCTCAGCGCTCGGATTTCCGGCGCATACTTTTATAAGCGGTTTTGCATGTGCGTGAACTTAGCAGATCATTGTCCAGCAGATCAAAAATAAATGGGAGTTCTGTTCGCATGCAGGTGAGTTCTACAGTTCCTGATACTTTTTGGAAATAGTTCTGGCGATTTTGTCATAAAAATGTCAATTGTCAAAATGATCTGCTAACTTCCCGTACCTAGCAGATCATTTTGCAGCAAATCAAAAACAAAGGTGATTTCTATTCGCATGCAGATGAGTTCTATAGTTCCTGATAATTTTTAGGAATAGTTCTAGCGTTATTGTCAAAAAATGTCATAAAAATGTCAATTATCAAAATGATCTGCCAACTTCCCGTACCTAGCAGATCATTTTGCAGCAAATCAAAAACAAAGGTGATTTCTATTCGCATGCAGATGAGTTCTACAGTTCCTGATACTTTTTAGGAATAGTTCTAGCGTTATTGCCAAAAAAAAGTCAATTGACTAAATGATCTGCCAATACATTATTATCAGAATGTTCAAAAATGAAAAAATAAAAAAAATGTTTGAACAGATTATATAAGCTAGAACTCTTTTGTTTAAAGCAGAAACGTATCAGAACTGCAATGTAGAACACAATTTGAGCCCAGAACTCACGTAAAAGTACCAGCAGATCATACCAGAAAGTCAAAATATCCATAATTTAAGAAAGAATTAAAAAAAAATATTTAATCGGCTCTTAAAAGCTAGAACTCCGTTGTTTACCGTAGATACGTATAAGAACTGCAATACAGAATACAATTCGAACCCAGAACTCACGTAAAAGTATCAGCAGATCATACCAGAAAGTCAAAATATCCATAATTTAAGAAAGAATTAAAAAAAAATATTTAATCGGCTCTTAAAAGCTAGAACTCCGTTGTTTACCGTAGATGCGTATAAGAACTGCAATATGGAATACTATTCGAGCCCAGAACTCACGTAAAAGTATCAGCAGATCATACCAGAAAGTCAAAATAACCATAATTTAAGAAAAAATAAAAAAAAATTATTTAAGTAACTCTTAAAAGCTAGAACTCCTTTGTTTACCGTAGATACGTATAAAAACTGCAATATGGAATACAATTCGAGCCCAGAACTCACGTAAAAGTACCAGCAGATCATACCAGAAAGTCAAAATATCCATAATTTAAGAAAGAATTAAAAAAAAATATTTAATCGGCTCTTAAAAGCTAGAACTCCGTTGTTTACCGTAGATGCGTATAAGAACTGCAATATGGAATACTATTCGAGCCCAGAACTCACGTAAAAGTACCAGCAGATCATACCAGAAAGTCAAAATATCCATAATTTAAGAAAGAATTAAAAAAAAAATACTTAATCGACTCTTAAAAGTTAGAACTCCTTTGTTTACCGTAGATACGTATAAAAACTGCAATATGGAATACAATTCGAGCCCAGAACTCACGTAAAAGTATCAGCAGATCATACCAGAAAGTCAAAATACCTAAGATTTAAGAAAAAATTTTAAAAAAATATTTAAGTATCTCTTAAAAGCTAGAACTCCTTTGTTTACCGTAGATACGTATAAGAACTGCAATACAGAATACAATTCGAGCCCAGAACTCACGTAAAAGTATCAGCAGATCATACCAGAAAGTCAAAATACCCAAGATTTAAGAAAAAATTAAAAAAAAATATTTAAGTAACTCTTAAAAGCTAGAACTCCTTTGTTTACCGTAGATACGTATAAGAACTGCAAAATGGAATACAATTCGAGCCCAGAACTCACGTAAAAGTATCAGCAGATCATACCAGAAAGTCAAAAACCCAAGATTTAAGAAAAAATTTAAAAAAAATATTTAAGTAACTCTTAAAAGCTAGAACTCCATTGTTTACCGTAGATACGTATAAGAACTGCAATATGGAATACAATTCGAGCCCAGAACTCACGTAAAAGTATCAGCAGATCATACCAGAAAGTCAAAATACCTAAGATTTAAGAAAAATATTTAAGTATCTCTTAAAAGCTAGAACTCCTTTGTTTACCGTAGATACGTATAAGAACTGCAATACAGAATACAATTCGAGCCCAGAACTCACGTAAAAGTATCAGCAGATCATACCAGAAAGTCAAAAACCCAAGATTTAAGAAAAAATTTAAAAAAAATATTTAAGTAACTCTTAAAAGCTAGAACTCCATTGTTTACCGTAGATACGTATAAGAACTGCAATATGGAATACAATTCGAGCCCAGAACTCACGTAAAAGTGCCAGCAGATCATACCAGAAAGTCAAAATATCCATAATTTAAGAAAGAATTAAAAAAAAATATTTAATCGACTCTTAAAAGTTAGAACTCCTTTGTTTACCGTAGATACGTATAAAAACTGCAATATGGAATACAATTCGAGCCCAGAACTCACGTAAAAGTATCAGCAGATCATACCAGAAAGTCAAAATACCCAAGATTTAAGAAAAAAATTTAAAAAAATATTTAAGTAACTCTTAAAAGCTAGAACTCCTTTGTTTACCGTAGATACGTATAAGAACTGCAATACAGAATACAATACCAGCCCAGAACTCACGTAAAAGTATCAGCAGATCATACCAGAAAGTCAAAATACCTAAGATTTAAGAAAAAATTTTAAAAAAATATTTAAGTAACTCTTAAAAGCTAGAACTCCTTTGTTTACCGTAGATACGTATAAGAACTGCAATATGGAATACAATTTGAGCCCAGAACTCACGTAAAAGTATCAGCAGATCATACCAGAAAGTCAAAATATCCATAATTTAAGAAAGAATTAAAAAAAAATATTTAATCGGCTCTTAAAAGCTAGAACTCCGTTGTTTACCGTAGATGCGTATAAGAACTGCAATATGGAATACAATTCGAGCCCAGAACTCACGTAAAAGTATCAGCAGATCATACCAGAAAGTCAAAATACCCAAGATTTAAGAAAAAATTAAAAAAAAAAATTTAAGTAACTCTTAAAAGCTAGAACTCCTTTGTTTACCGTAGATACGTATAAGAACTGCAATATGGAATACAATTCGAGCCCAGAACTCACGTAAAAGTATCAGCAGATCATACCAGAAAGTCAAAATACCCAAGATTTAAGAAAAAATTAAAAAAAAATATTTAATCGGCTCTTAAAAGCTAGAACTCCGTTGTTTACCGTAGATACGTATAAGAACTGCAATACAGAATACAATTCGAGCCCAGAACTCACGTAAAAGTGCCAGCAGATCATACCAGAAAGTCAAAATATCCATAATTTAAGAAAGAATTAAAAAAAAATATTTAATCGACTCTTAAAAGTTAGAACTCCTTTGTTTACGGTAGATACGTATAAAAACTGCAATATGGAATACAATTCGAGCCCAGAACTCACGTAAAAGTATCAGCAGATCATACCAGAAAGTCAAAATACCTAAGATTTAAGAAAAAATTTTAAAAAAATATTTAAGTAACTCTTAAAAGCTAGAACTCCTTTGTTTACCGTAGATACGTATAAGAACTGCAATATGGAATACAATTCGAGCCCAGAACTCACGTAAAAGTACCAGCAGATCATACCAGAAAGTCAAAATACCCAAGATTTAAGAAAAAATTAAAAAAAAATATTTAATCGGCTCTTAAAAGCTAGAACTCCGTTGTTTACCGTAGATACGTATAAGAACTGCAATATGGAATGCAATTCGAGCCCAGAACTCACGTAAAAGTATCAGCAGATCATACCAGAAAGTCAAAAACCCAAGATTTAAGAAAAAATTTAAAAAAAATATTTAAAAAAAATATTTAATTAACTCTTAAAAGCTAGAACTCCATTGTTTACCGTAGATACGTATAAGAACTGCAATATGGAATACAATTCGAGCCCAGAACTCACGTAAAAATGCCAGCAGATCATACCAGAAAGTCAAAATATCCATAATTTAAGAAAGAATTAAAAAAAAATATTTAATCGACTCTTAAAAGTTAGAACTCCTTTGTTTACCGTAGATACGTATAAGAACTGCAATATGGAATACAATTCGAGCCCAGAACTCACGTAAAAGTATCAGCAGATCATACCAGAAAGTCAAAATACCCAAGATTTAAGAAAGAATTAAAAAAAAATATTTAATCGGCTCTTAAAAGCTAGAACTCCGTTGTTTACCGTAGATACGTATAAGAACTGCAATATGGAATACAATTCGAGCCCAGAACTCACGTAAAAGTATCAGCAGATCATACCAGAAAGTCAAAATACCTAAGATTTAAGAAAAAATTTTAAAAAAATATTTAAGTAACTCTTAAAAGCTAGAACTCCTTTGTTTACCGTAGATACGTATAAGAACTGCAATATGGAATACAATTCGAGCCCAGAACTCACGTAAAAGTACCAGCAGATCATACCAGAAAGTCAAAATACCCAAGATTTAAGAAAAAATTAAAAAAAAATATTTAATCGGCTCTTAAAAGCTAGAACTCCGTTGTTTACCGTAGATACGTATAAGAACTGCAATATGGAATGCAATTCGAGCCCAGAACTCACGTAAAAATGCCAGCAGATCATACCAGAAAGTCAAAAACCCAAGATTTAAGAAAAAATTTAAAAAAAATATTTAATTAACTCTTAAAAGCTAGAACTCCATTGTTTACCGTAGATACGTATAAGAACTGCAATATGGAATACAATTCGAGCCCAGAACTCACGTAAAAGTACCAGCAGATCATACTAGAAAGTCAAAATACCCAAGATTTAAGAAAAAATTAAAAAAAAATATTTAATCGGCTCTTAAAAGCTAGAACTCCGTTGTTTACCGTAGATACGTATAAGAACTGCAATATGGAATACAATTCGAGCCCAGAACTCACGTAAAAATGCCAGCAGATCATACCAGAAAGTCAAAATATCCATAATTTAAGAATTAAAAAAAAATATTTAATCGGCTCTTAAAAGCTAGAACTCCGTTGTTTACCGTAGATGCGTATAAGAACTGCAATATGGAATACAATTCGAGCCCAGAACTCACGTAAAAGTATCAGCAGATCATACCAGAAAGTCAAAATACCCAAGATTTAAGAAAAAATTAAAAAAAAATATTTAAGTAACTCTTAAAAGCTAGAACTCCTTTGTTTACCGTAGATACGTATAAGAACTGCAAAATGGAATACAATTCGAGCCCAGAACTCACGTAAAAGTATCAGCAGATCATACCAGAAAGTCAAAATACCCAAGATTTAAGAAAGAATTAAAAAAAAATATTTAATCGGCTCTTAAAAGCTAGAACTCCGTTGTTTACCGTAGATACGTATAAGAACTGCAATATGGAATACAATTCGAGCCCAGAACTCACGTAAAAGTATCAGCAGATCATACCAGAAAGTCAAAATACCCAAGATTTAAGAAAAAATTAAAAAAAAATATTTAAGTAACTCTTAAAAGCTAGAACTCCTTTGTTTACCGTAGATACGTATAAGAACTGCAAAATGGAATACAATTCGAGCCCAGAACTCACGTAAAAGTATCAGCAGATCATACCAGAAAGTCAAAAACCCAAGATTTAAGAAAAAATTTAAAAAAAATATTTAAGTAACTCTGAAAAGCTAGAACTCCATTGTTTACCGTAGATACGTATAAGAACTGCAATATGGAATACAATTCGAGCCCAGAACTCACGTAAAAGTGCCAGCAGATCATACCAGAAAGTCAAAATATCCATAATTTAAGAAAGAATTAAAAAAAAATATTTAATCGACTCTTAAAAGTTAGAACTCCTTTGTTTACCGTAGATACGTATAAAAACTGCAATATGGAATACAATTCGAGCCCAGAACTCACGTAAAAGTATCAGCAGATCATACCAGAAAGTCAAAATACCTAAGATTTAAGAAAAAAATTTAAAAAAATATTTAAGTAACTCTTAAAAGCTAGAACTCCTTTGTTTACCGTAGATACGTATAAAAACTGCAATATGGAATACAATTCGAGCCCAGAACTCACGTAAAAGTATCAGCAGATCATACCAGAAAGTCAAAATATCCATAATTTAAGAAAGAATTAAAAAAAAATATTTAATCGGCTCTTAAAAGCTAGAACTCCGTTGTTTACCGTAGATACGTATAAGAACTGCAATACGGAATACAATTCGATATTATTTTATGTTAAATAAAATATAATTTATGATTGGCATTAAAATGTGATTTATAAAATATTATAATTTTAAAGAAAAGTAAATATTTCTTCACTAAATATAATTCAATTGATAATATTGAAATAGTTTGACTATTAAAAATTCTATACATTTAATTATAATTAATAACATCTCAAAAATAAATAGACATTTGTTTTTATTCTATTCTTAAATTAATTTTTACCGTGATTAAATTCGTACCGAAAAAAATATTTGAATGCCAAAGGTAGTGTGTATGGCATTTTTTGTTACAAAATAAATGGATTATAATCTATACATATTAAACAATAAACTGACAGACTGTTTCACCGCCTGATCGATTAACGCACAGCTGAAACCGCTTAATCTAAAAGCATGAAATTTTGAAAAAGATCAGTTGTAGGTGTGCTATAAAAAGGGATTTTTAAAAATTTCACACCTTAAAGTGCAGAATGGGAGTTGGAAGTTACTATCTACATTGCACCCGTGCGAAGCTGAGGTGGGTCGCTAGTTAAAGTATATAAGACGTATTCTAATAATTATATCTGGTCCCCATAATATAAGCTTAGCTTAGTTAGGGTTAGATAGCGTAGTGCAGATCATACCAGAAAGTCAAAATACCTAAGATTTAAGAAAAAATTTTAAAAAAATATTTAAGTAACTCTTAAAAGCTAGAACTCCTTTGTTTACCGTAGATACGTATAAGAACTGCAATATGGAATACAATTCGAGCCCAGAACTCACGTAAAAGTATCAGCAGATCATACCAGAAAGTCAAAATATCCATAATTTAAGAAAGAACTTAAAAAAAATATTTAATCGACTTCCATATTGCAGTTCTTATACGTATCTACGGTAAACAACGGAGTTCTAGCTTTTAAGAGCCGATTAAATATTTTTTTTTAATTCTTTCTTAAATTATGGATATTTTGACTTTCTTGTATGATCTGCTGATACTTTTACGTGAGTTCTGGGTTCGAATTGTATTCTGTATTGCAGTTCTTATACGTATCTACGGTAAACAAAGGAGTTCTAGCTTTTAAGAGTTACTTAAATATTTTTTTAAAATTTTTTCTTAAATCTTAGGTATTTTGACTTTCTGGTATGATCTGCTGATACTTTTACGTGAGTTCTGGGCTCGAATTGTATTCCATATTGCAGTTCTTATACGTATCTACGGTAAACAAAGGAGTTCTAGCTTTTAAGAGTTACTTAAATATTTTTTTTTAATTTTTTCTTAAATCTTGGGTATTTTGACTTTCTGGTATGATCTGCTGGTACTTTTACGTGAGTTCTGGGCTCGAATTGTATTCCATATTGCAGTTCTTATACGTATCTACGGTAAACAAAGGAGTTCTAGCTTTTAAGAGTTACTTAAATATTTTTTTAAAATTTTTTCTTAAATCTTGGGTGTTTTGACTTTCTGGTATGATCTGCTGATACTTTTACGTGAGTTCTGGGCTCGAATTGTATTCTGTATTGCAGTTCTTATACGTATCTACGGTAAACAAAGGAGTTCTAGCTTTTAAGAGATACTTAAATATTTTTTTAAAATTTTTTCTTAAATCTTAGGTATTTTTACTTTCTGGTATGATCTGCTGATACTTTTACGTGAGTTCTGGGTTCGAATTGTATTCTGTATTGCAGTTCTTATACGTATCTACGGTAAACAAAGGAGTTCTAGCTTTTAAGAGTTACTTAAATATTTTTTTTAAATTTTTTCTTAAATCTTGGGTGTTTTGATTTTCTGGTATGATCTGCTGATACTTTTACGTGAGTTGTGGGCTCGAATTGTATTCTGTATTGCAGTTTCTTTAACGTATCTACGGTAAACAAAGGAGTTCTAGCTTTTAAGAGATACTTAAATATTTTTTAAAATTTTCTTAAATCTTGGGTTTTTGACTTTCTGGTATGATCTGCTGATACTTTTACGTGAGTTCTGGGCTCGAATTGTATTCCATATTGCAGTTCTTATACGTATCTACGGTAAACAACGGAGTTCTAGCTTTTAAGAGCCGATTATAAATATTTTTTTTAAATTCTTTCTTAAATTATGGATATTTGACTTTCTGGTATGATCTGCTGATACTTTTACGTGAGTTCTGGGCTCGAATTGTATTCTGTATTGCAGTTCTTATACGTATCTACGATAAACAAAGGAGTTCTAGCTTTTAAGAGATACTTAAATATTTTTTTAAAATTTTTCTTAAATCTTAGGTATTTTTACTTTCTGGTATGATCTGCTGATACTTTTACGTGAGTTCTGGGTTCGAATTGTATTCTGTATTGCAGTTCTTATACGTATCTACGTAAACAAAGGAGTTCTAGCTTTTAAGAGTTACTTAAATATTTTTTTTAAATTTTTTCTTAAATCTTGGGTGTTTTGACTTTCTGGTATGATCTGCTGATACTTTTACGTGAGTTGTGGGCTCGAATTGTATTCTGTATTGCAGTTCTTATACGTATCTACGGTAAACAAAGGAGTTCTAGCTTTAAGAGATACTTAAATATTTTTTTTAAAATTTTTCTTAAATCTGGGTTTTTGACTTTCTGGTATGATCTGCTGATACTTTTACGTGAGTTCGGGCTCGAATTGTATTCCATATTGCAGTTCTTATACGTATCTACGGTAAACCAACGGAGTTCTAGCTTTTAAGAGCCGATTAAATATTTTTTTTAAATTCTTTCTTAAATTATGGATATTTTGACTTTCTGGTATGATCTGCTGATACTTTTACGTGAGTTCTGGGCTCGAATTGTATTCTGTATTGCAGTTCTTATACGTATCTACGATAAACAAAGGAGTTCTAGCTTTTAAGAGTTACTTAAATATTTTTTTAAAAATTTTTCTTAAATCTTAGGTATTTTTACTTTCTGGTATGATCTGCTGATACTTTTACGTGAGTTCTGGGCTCGAATTGTATTCCATATTGCAGTTTTTATACGTATCTACGGTAAACAAAGGAGTTCTAACTTTTAAGAGTCGATTAAATATTTTTTTTAATTCTTTCTTAAATTATGGATATTTTGACTTTCTGGTATGATCTGCTGGCACTTTTACGTGAGTTCTGGGCTCGAATTGTATTCTGTATTGCAGTTCTTATACGTATCTACGGTAAACAACGGAGTTCTAACTTTTAAGAGTCGATTAAATATTTTTTTTTAATTCTTTCTTAAATTATGGATATTTTGACTTTCTGGTATGATCTGCTGGCACTTTTACGTGAGTTCTGGGCTCGAATTGTATTCCATATTGCAGTTCTTATACGTATCTACGGTAAACAATGGAGTTCTAGCTTTTAAGAGCCGATTAAATATTTTTTTTTAATTCTTTCTTAAATTATGGATATTTTGACTTTCTGGTATGATCTGCTGATACTTTTACGTGAGTTCTGGGCTCGATTTGTATTCCATATTGCAGTTCTTATACGTATCTACGGTAAACAACGGAGTTCTAGCTTTTAAGAGCCGATTAAATATTTTTTTTTAATTTTTTCTTAAATCTTGGGTATTTTGACTTTCTGGTATGATCTGCTGGTACTTTTACGTGAGTTCTGGGCTCGAATTGTATTCCATATTGCAGTTCTTATACGTATCTACGGTAAACAAAGGAGTTCTAGCTTTTAAGAGTTACTTAAATATTTTTTTAAAATTTTTTCTTAAATCTTAGGTATTTTGACTTTCTGGTATGATCTGCTGATACTTTTACGTGAGTTCTGGGCTCGAATTGTATTCTGTATTGCAGTTCTTATACGTATCTACGGTAAACAAAGGAGTTCTAGCTTTTAAGAGATACTTAAATATTTTTTTAAAATTTTTCTTAAATCTTGGGTTTTTGACTTTCTGGTATGATCTGCTGATACTTTTACGTGAGTTCTGGGCTCGAATTGTATTCCATATTGCAGTTTTTATACGTATCTACGGTAAACAAAGGAGTTCTAGCTTTTAAGAGCCGATTAAATATTTTTTTTTAATTCTTTCTTAAATTATGGATATTTTGACTTTCTGGTATGATCTGCTGATACTTTTACGTGAGTTCTGGGCTCGAATTGTATTCCATATTGCAGTTCTTATACGTATCTACGGTAAACAACGGAGTTCTAGCTTTTAAGAGCCGATTAAATATTTTTTTTTAATTTTTTCTTAAATCTTGGGTATTTTGACTTTCTGGTATGATCTGCTGGTACTTTTACGTGAGTTCTGGGCTCGAATTGTATTCCATATTGCAGTTCTTATACGTATCTATGGTAAACAAAGGAGTTCTAGCTTTTAAGAGTTACTTAAATATTTTTTTAAAATTTTTTCTTAAATCTTAGGTATTTTGACTTTCTGGTATGATCTGCTGATACTTTTACGTGAGTTCTGGGCTCGAATTGTATTCTATATTGCAGTTCATATACGTATCTACGGTAAACAAAGGAGTTCTAGCTTTTAAGAGTTACTTAAATATTTTTTTTTAATTTTTTCTTAAATCTTGGGTATTTTGACTTTCTGGTATGATCTGCTGATACTTTTACGTGAGTTCTGGGCTCGAATTGTATTCCATATTGCAGTTCTTATACGTATCTACGGTAAACAACGGAGTTCTAGCTTTTAAGAGCCGATTAAATATTTTTTTTTAATTCTTTCTTAAATCTTGGGTATTTTGACTTTCTGGTATGATCTGCTGATACTTTTACGTGAGTTCTGGGCTCGAATTGTATTCCATATTGCAGTTCTTATACGTATCTACGGTAAACAACGGAGTTCTAGCTTTTAAGAGCCGATTAAATATTTTTTTTTAATTTTTTCTTAAATCTTGGGTATTTTGACTTTCTGGTATGATCTGCTGGTACTTTTACGTGAGTTCTGGGCTCGAATTGTATTCCATATTGCAGTTCTTATACGTATCTACGGTAAACAAAGGAGTTCTAGCTTTTAAGAGTTACTTAAATATTTTTTTAAAATTTTTTCTTAAATCTTAGGTATTTTGACTTTCTGGTATGATCTGCTGATACTTTTACGTGAGTTCTGGGCTCGAATTGCATTCCATATTGCAGTTCTTATACGTATCTACGGTAAACAACGGAGTTCTAGCTTTTAAGAGCCGATTAAATATTTTTTTTTAATTTTTTCTTAAATCTTGGGTATTTTGACTTTCTGGTATGATCTGCTGGTACTTTTACGTGAGTTCTGGGCTCGAATTGTATTCCATATTGCAGTTCTTATACGTATCTACGGTAAACAATGGAGTTCTAGCTTTTAAGAGTTAATTAAATATTTTTTTTAAATTTTTTCTTAAATCTTGGGTTTTTGACTTTCTGGTATGATCTGCTGGCATTTTTACGTGAGTTCTGGGCTCGAATTGTATTCCATATTGCAGTTCTTATACGTATCTACGGTAAACAATGGAGTTCTAGCTTTTAAGAGTTAATTAAATATTTTTTTTAAATTTTTTCTTAAATCTTGGGTTTTTGACTTTCTGGTATGATCTGCTGATACTTTTACGTGAGTTCTGGGCTCGAATTGCATTCCATATTGCAGTTCTTATACGTATCTACGGTAAACAACGGAGTTCTAGCTTTTAAGAGCCGATTAAATATTTTTTTTTAATTTTTTCTTAAATCTTGGGTATTTTGACTTTCTGGTATGATCTGCTGGTACTTTTACGTGAGTTCTGGGCTCGAATTGTATTCCATATTGCAGTTCTTATACGTATCTACGGTAAACAAAGGAGTTCTAGCTTTTAAGAGTTACTTAAATATTTTTTTAAAATTTTTTCTTAAATCTTAGGTATTTTGACTTTCTGGTATGATCTGCTGATACTTTTACGTGAGTTCTGGGCTCGAATTGTATTCCATATTGCAGTTCTTATACGTATCTACGGTAAACAACGGAGTTCTAGCTTTTAAGAGCCGATTAAATATTTTTTTTTAATTCTTTCTTAAATCTTGGGTATTTTGACTTTCTGGTATGATCTGCTGATACTTTTACGTGAGTTCTGGGCTCGAATTGTATTCCATATTGCAGTTCTTATACGTATCTACGGTAAACAAAGGAGTTCTAACTTTTAAGAGTCGATTAAATATTTTTTTTTAATTCTTTCTTAAATTATGGATATTTTGACTTTCTGGTATGATCTGCTGGCATTTTTACGTGAGTTCTGGGCTCGAATTGTATTCCATATTGCAGTTCTTATACGTATCTACGGTAAACAATGGAGTTCTAGCTTTTAAGAGTTAATTAAATATTTTTTTTAAATTTTTTCTTAAATCTTGGGTTTTTGACTTTCTGGTATGATCTGCTGATACTTTTACGTGAGTTCTGGGCTCGAATTGCATTCCATATTGCAGTTCTTATACGTATCTACGGTAAACAACGGAGTTCTAGCTTTTAAGAGCCGATTAAATATTTTTTTTTAATTTTTTCTTAAATCTTGGGTATTTTGACTTTCTGGTATGATCTGCTGGTACTTTTACGTGAGTTCTGGGCTCGAATTGTATTCCATATTGCAGTTCTTATACGTATCTACGGTAAACAAAGGAGTTCTAGCTTTTAAGAGTTACTTAAATATTTTTTTAAAATTTTTTCTTAAATCTTAGGTCTTTTGACTTTCTGGTATGCTCTGCTGATACTTTTACGTGAGTTCTGGGCTCGAATTGTATTCCATATTGCAGTTTTTTATACGTATCTACCGTAAACAAAGGAGTTCTAACTTTTAAGAGTCGATTAAATATTTTTTTTTAATTCTTTCTTAAATTATGGATATTTTGACTTTCTGGTATGATCTGCTGGCACTTTTACGTGAGTTCTGGGCTCGAATTGTATTCTGTATTGCAGTTCTTATACGTATCTACGGTAAACAACGGAGTTCTAGCTTTTAAGAGCCGATTAAATTTTTTTTTTTAATTTTTTCTTAAATCTTGGGTTTTTTGACTTTCTGGTATGATCTGCTGATACTTTTACGTGAGTTCTGGGCTCGAATTGTATTCCATATTGCAGTTCTTATACGTATCTACGGTAAACAAAGGAGTTCTAGCTTTTAAGAGTTACTTAAATTTTTTTTTTTAATTTTTTCTTAAATCTTGGGTATTTTGACTTTCTGGTATGATCTGCTGATACTTTTACGTGAGTTCTGGGCTCGAATTGTATTCCATATTGCAGTTCTTATACGCATCTACGGTAAACAACGGAGTTCTAGCTTTTAAGAGCCGATTAAATATTTTTTTTTAATTCTTTCTTAAATTATGGATATTTTGACTTTCTGGTATGATCTGCTGATACTTTTACGTGAGTTCTGGGCTCAAATTGTATTCCATATTGCAGTTCTTATACGTATCTACGGTAAACAAAGGAGTTCTAGCTTTTAAGAGTTACTTAAATATTTTTTTAAAATTTTTTCTTAAATCTTAGGTATTTTGACTTTCTGGTATGATCTGCTGATACTTTTACGTGAGTTCTGGGCTGGAATTGTATTCTGTATTGCAGTTCTTATACGTATCTACGGTAAACAACGGAGTTCTAGCTTTTAAGAGCCGATTAAATATTTTTTTTTAATTCTTTCTTAAATTATGGATATTTTGACTTTCTGGTATGATCTGCTGATACTTTTACGTGAGTTCTGGGCTCGAATTGTATTCTGTATTGCAGTTCTTATACGTATCTACGGTAAACAACGGAGTTCTAGCTTTTAAGAGCCGATTAAATATATTTTTTTAATTTTTTCTTAAATCTTGGGTATTTTGACTTTCTGGTATGATCTGCTGGTACTTTTACGTGAGTTCTGGGCTCGAATTGTATTCCATATTGCAGTTCTTATACGTATCTACGGTAAACAACGGAGTTCTAGCTTTTAAGAGTTACTTAAATATTTTTTTAAAATTTTTTCTTAAATCTTAGGTATTTTGACTTTCTGGTATGATCTGCTGATACTTTTACGTGAGTTCTGGGCTCGAATTGTATTCCATATTGCAGTTTTTATACGTATCTACGGTAAACAAAGGAGTTCTAACTTTTAAGAGTCGATTAAATATTTTTTTTTAATTCTTTCTTAAATTATGGATATTTTGACTTTCTGGTATGATCTGCTGGCACTTTTACGTGAGTTCTGGGCTCGAATTGTATTCTATATTGCAGTTCATATACGTATCTACGGTAAACAAAGGAGTTCTAGCTTTTAAGAGTTACTTAAATATTTTTTTAAAATTTTTTCTTAAATCTTAGGTATTTTGACTTTCTGGTATGATCTGCTGATACTTTTACGTGAGTTCTGGGCTCGAATTGTATTCTATATTGCAGTTCTTATACGTATCTACGGTAAACAACGGAGTTCTAGCTTTTAAGAGCCGATTAAATATTTTTTTTTAATTTTTTCTTAAATCTTGGGTTTTTGACTTTCTGGTATGATCTGCTGATACTTTTACGTGAGTTCTGGGCTCGAATTGTATTCCATATTGCAGTTCTTATACGTATCTACGGTAAACAAAGGAGTTCTAGCTTTTAAGAGTTACTTAAATATTTTTTTTTAATTCTTTCTTAAATTATGGATATTTTGACTTTCTGGTATGATCTGCTGGCACTTTTACGTGAGTTCTGGGCTCGAATTGTATTCCATATTGCAGTTCTTATACGTATCTACGGTAAACAACGGAGTTCTAGCTTTTAAGAGCCGATTAAATATTTTTTTTTAATTCTTTCTTAAATTATGGATATTTTGACTTTCTGGTATGATCTGCTGATACTTTTACGTGAGTTCTGGGTTCGAATTGTATTCTGTATTGCAGTTCTTATACGTATCTACGGTAAACAAAGGAGTTCTAGCTTTTAAGAGTTACTTAAATATTTTTTTTAAATTTTTTCTTAAATCTTGGGTGTTTTGACTTTCTGGTATGATCTGCTGATACTTTTACGTGAGTTCTGGGCTCGAATTGTATTCTGTATTGCAGTTCTTATACGTATCTACGGTAAACAAAGGAGTTCTAGCTTTTAAGAGATACTTAAATATTTTTTTAAAATTTTTTCTTAAATCTTAGGTATTTTGACTTTCTGGTATGATCTGCTGATACTTTTACGTGAGTTCTGGGCTCGAATTGTATTCCATATTGCAGTTCTTATACGTATCTACGGTAAACAAAGGAGTTCTAGCTTTTAAGAGTTACTTAAATATTTTTTTAAATTTTTTTCTTAAATCTTAGGTATTTTGACTTTCTGGTATGATCTGCTGATACTTTTACGTGAGTTCTGGGCTCGAATTGTATTCCATATTGCAGTTTTTATACGTATCTACGGTAAACAAAGGAGTTCTAACTTTTAAGAGTCGATTAAATATTTTTTTTTAATTCTTTCTTAAATTATGGATATTTTGACTTTCTGGTATGATCTGCTGGCACTTTTACGTGAGTTCTGGGCTCGAATTGTATTCCATATTGCAGTTCTTATACGTATCTACGGTAAACAGTGGAGTTCTAGCTTTTAAGAGTTACTTAAATATTTTTTTTAAATTTTTTCTTAAATCTTGGGTGTTTTGACTTTCTGGTATGATCTGCTGATACTTTTACGTGAGTTCTGGGCTCGAATTGTATTCTGTATTGCAGTTCTTATACGTATCTACGGTAAACAAAGGAGTTCTAGCTTTTAAGAGATACTTAAATATTTTTTTAAAATTTTTTCTTAAATCTTAGGTATTTTGACTTTCTGGTATGATCTGCTGATACTTTTACGTGAGTTCTGGGCTCGAATTGTATTCCATATTGCAGTTTTTATACGTATCTACGGTAAACAAAGGAGTTCTAACTTTTAAGAGTCGATTAAGTATTTTTTTTTTAATTCTTTCTTAAATTATGGATATTTTGACTTTCTGGTATGATCTGCTGGTACTTTTACGTGAGTTCTGGGCTCGAATAGTATTCCATATTGCAGTTCTTATACGCATCTACGGTAAACAACGGAGTTCTAGCTTTTAAGAGCCGATTAAATATTTTTTTTTAATTCTTTCTTAAATTATGGATATTTTGACTTTCTGGTATGATCTGCTGGTACTTTTACGTGAGTTCTGGGCTCGAATTGTATTCCATATTGCAGTTTTTATACGTATCTACGGTAAACAAAGGAGTTCTAGCTTTTAAGAGTTACTTAAATAATTTTTTTTTATTTTTTCTTAAATTATGGTTATTTTGACTTTCTGGTATGATCTGCTGATACTTTTACGTGAGTTCTGGGCTCGAATAGTATTCCATATTGCAGTTCTTATACGCATCTACGGTAAACAACGGAGTTCTAGCTTTTAAGAGCCGATTAAATATTTTTTTTTAATTCTTTCTTAAATTATGGATATTTTGACTTTCTGGTATGATCTGCTGATACTTTTACGTGAGTTCTGGGTTCGAATTGTATTCTGTATTGCAGTTCTTATACGTATCTACGGTAAACAACGGAGTTCTAGCTTTTAAGAGCCGATTAAATATTTTTTTTTAATTCTTTCTTAAATTATGGATATTTTGACTTTCTGGTATGATCTGCTGGTACTTTTACGTGAGTTCTGGGCTCAAATTGTGTTCTACATTGCAGTTCTGATACGTTTCTGCTTTAAACAAAAGAGTTCTAGCTTATATAATCTGTTCAAACATTTTTTTTATTTTTTCATTTTTGAACATTCTGATAATAATGTATTGGCAGATCATTTAGTCAATTGACTTTTTTTTGGCAATAACGCTAGAACTATTCCTAAAAAGTATCAGGAACTGTAGAACTCATCTGCATGCGAATAGAAATCACCTTTGTTTTTGATTTGCTGCAAAATGATCTGCTAGGTACGGGAAGTTGGCAGATCATTTTGATAATTGACATTTTTATGACATTTTTTGACAATAACGCTAGAACTATTCCTAAAAATTATCAGGAACTATAGAACTCATCTGCATGCGAATAGAAATCACCTTTGTTTTTGATTTGCTGCAAAATGATCTGCTAGGTACGGGAAGTTAGCAGATCATTTTGACAATTGACATTTTTATGACAAAATCGCCAGAACTATTTCCAAAAAGTATCAGGAACTGTAGAACTCACCTGCATGCGAACAGAACTCCCATTTATTTTTGATCTGCTGGACAATGATCTGCTAAGTTCACGCACATCGGTTTTGCCTCCCCGAGGATTCCCGCCGAGTTGACACCCTCGCGCTGCGTGTATGTTTACTAACACTATGTGGAATATTTGTCGCTGAAAGCACCGTTGGGATTTTCAGTTTTCCTATTCAAGTGAATGTGGCTTTGGCTTGATGAATACGTTTTTTGTTTTTCTTATTAAGGCAAAACTTACGTATGATTGAATAGGATACTCCAACTACATGAGTGATTTAGTAACAGTAAAATAAAAATATGACAAAACCACGTCAGATTCCATAATAAAATTGACGAATATTCTTAATTTGGATAAGACAAGTCTTAAAATACTGCCTTTACATTTTAAATAGTTTTAAGGTTTTATAAATGCATAATGCGTTTGCGTCTGGTAAGTTTAAATCTAACAGATATTACTAGATACTAGTTACGTCCCGTAATTTCACGTGCTTTCCGGGATAAAAAGTGGCCTGGTTTATATCGAGAAAAAAACTACACTACCCCCGGGTAACACAGGCTACTTTTTGTCCCTGTATTCCGGGAACTACGCGGGTGGAACCGCAAGGCGTCCGCTAGTATTTTATACTTTGCTTACTCATACCATAAATTGGTGTACAAAAACTACTAATTGCAAAGTACGTATACTTGTACAGGATCTGCCAATTTGCCAAAATGGATATAACAAATGACAGCAGTAATAGAGGCACTTGAGTGGAACATTAATAGAGAGGCAGGTAGTGGCGGCCGAGGGCGGGCGACTCTAACGAGCGTTTTTATCCAGGGCGGGCGGATGATGAATGGCCCCACTTCCGGCCGCGGCGTCCGCACTTCCGCCGCCGCTTTTGTATATTTATCAACATTAATTTCAATGCAAGAAAATATTTGCTCGCGCCAACTCGTTCAGTTTCGTGAATATGCAGGCTGGTTGACATAGACTAAGATTAATGTTTGGTACTATTTTACATATACACAGTTTGAGTATTTTATGGTTATTCTTTTTCAAGTTATTTTATTTTAAGCGTGCATTTTGAGTGTGTATTTTTATATGTGTAGTCGTTTCCGCACTAATATTAAGTGTTTTGTGCTAATAATGATTGAGTGACGGTCTTTTACAGCCCTTTTTTGTGAATTTGATGAGACAAACGAGATGCTCTCCTGATGATAAGAGATGACACCTGTCCATGACCATTGCAGCGATACACAGAGCTTTCAGTAGCAAAACAAAATCTAGGGCATCGCTGCTTTGGTGCTCATTACTTGTTTGTTGTTTAGTCTCTCACTTAGTTGTTGTATTTCTATCATGTTGCCAGCTTTGCGGAAAGCCTATGCAACAGTTCTTATTTCCATTGCCATTATTTTTACTAATCTAAGTGTAGATTTTATGCTTACTACATACTAATAACATAATCGCGAAAAAATCACCAAAAGCAGCTATTTTTTTCATTTTCAGAGTTGTTTAGATGATTTGATTTGTTGCTTTTGTTTTTGTTTGTCATTTTCTAGAGTGACCCCCTTTCGGTTTACTATATCCCAATCTTATAACCCTTTACAATTTCAACGGTTAAAATCTTTAAGAAATGTTATCACTTAAATAAGTATACCGGGCTTGTTATGTAGGAACCCGAAAATATGTACCTATACTTAAAATTCTGAACCGCTTTTCTTTTATCGTTTTAAAAAATACCTAATGGTTTTCGAGATACAGAAGATAAAATGTTAACAGTACATGTTTATAAGCTCGGGGTTTATAAGTAGGTTGCTGTACCTACTTGCCATTATAAACAACATTTACTGTGGGCATAGCTATGAAAAAAAAAACCATTTATTCTTTTTTAAGAATTCAAAGTTGAGTCCATAGTAAAAGTTGTTCATTGGTATAATTTGACCCAAATTATAACAGTTTTGACTAAAAGAAAACAGAGCAATCATTTTTAACATAAGGCTCATTTGAAAAAGGTCCGCTCGTAATAATACTAAATGGTCAGAAATAAAAGGAATTATTACCGTAGATACCTAATTGCTACCGCAATATCTGCTAATGATGATAGACACGTGTATTCTCCGCTTTATCCGCCACAGGGGATGGTTTTCATGATCATGCTATTTATAGCATTTTGTGCTAATAATAATAATCGAATATGGGTATTGTGGTAAATGTCAGGTATTATGTAACTTGATACAAAAAGTATCATCTAGGTTAATTATAAATACAAAAATTAGCCTTTTTGTGCATATTATGTTCTTTTATTTTATCACTTGGCAGTAGGTCGTCTAGGTAGGTACCACCGCAGTACTAGATATTATACCACCAAGCAGTAGTGTGTAAACATTACTATGTCCCAGTCTGAAATGGACTGCATCTGGTGAAATTAACAGGGCCGTTGACCATCACAACCAACCAAACATCAGATAGACAGACACACCATCGAACAGACAGACCAACCAACCATCAGATAGACAGACACACCATCGAACAGACAGACCAACCAACCAACGAACCATCTCTATCAATCCAACCAACAAATGTCTTAAAGTATTTAGCGCCAAAACAGCGATGCCCTGGACTTTTTTTTCCTACTTAAAGTTCTATGTACAAGTACCTACTTTTCATTTAATTTCACTCTACAGTTATCTATACTATTATAAAGAGGAAAGATTTGTTTGTTTGTTTGTTTGTATTGAATAAACCCCGAAACTACTGGACCGATTTCAAAAACTCTTTCACCGTTGGGAAGCTTCATTATCCCCAGATGACATAGGCTAATTTTTATCCCTGTATTCACACGGGAACGGGAACTACGCGGGTGAAACCGCGAGACATCCGCTAGTATATTATAATCACATAAATATATGTACCAAGATCATAGTATAATTATTCTTGGAAATCTAAACCTCTCCGCAAGTTAAGCTAAACATGCATCTGCACTTAATCAAACTAATATAATAAACAAACAAACCGTAAAACAGTTTAAATGGACATTTATGCAAATAAGAAAATTAATTTATTGGAGTACACGTTTACTACTCCGTGTGCTAAAGACTTGTGTACACCGATGACTTTATCATCGCCCTTTTATAAAAGTTATTCATCATGGTCGGGCTCTCGCTCTTTTTTATCATTAACTAGCACCCGCCCTGACTTCACATAACTATATTTGGGCGACTTGATATTGTAATTTTTTTTTTTTCATTACTTTTCTTTCGACAAACCTTGTTCTTACAATTACATACAAAACAAAAGGAAATCAGTCGAGCTCAAACGATACTCTGACAAACATATTGATCTTTATTTGTATAAATAAATAAATATCGTAGAACATTCCACACAGCGCCATCTAACCCCAAACTAAGTAAAGCTTGTACTATAGAAGTCAGATAACTGATAAAATCCCACTAATATTATAAATGTGAAATTTAGGATGGATGGATGGACGAATGCTTGTTACTTTTTCACGCAATAAGTACTGAACGGATTTGGATGAAATTTGGTATGGAGGTAGCTGAGACCTACATAGGCTATTTTTTATCCCGAAAACGTCTAGCGGGTAACACCGCGGGCGCAGCTTGTACTTAAATAGTAACTTGGAATAAATACAGAACACCCAGACACAG
The DNA here is from genome assembly GCA_905404145.2 of Biston betularia. Taxonomy (NCBI): domain Eukaryota; kingdom Metazoa; phylum Arthropoda; class Insecta; order Lepidoptera; family Geometridae; genus Biston; species Biston betularia. The sequence goes on from FR989863.1 coordinate 7,538,676, forward strand.
AATAAACATCAATGTTAGTCCTGAATGGGAATCGAACCTTCGCCCTTCAGCTCTCAAAGCAGACATACTAACAATGAACCAACGGGGCTGTTAGGCTAGATAAAGATTTGATATCGACTACAGACGTTACCTTCAACGCCATGTGAGTTAATGAACCTTCGCAACAAAAACTATCCCTGCATACGTCCTTATAAACGCACATATGAACAAGAAACATACTTAATTGAATTTATATCCACGTCTACGAATGAATATGAGTGGCGCATTCGCCGTGTTTTATGTCTAATAGGGGCTCATTAAGTATTCATTGCGGGACATATGAACGGTGAGAACCTCGTAACATAAATTTTGCGTATTATTTAGCTTGACAAGCGTGCGTTATGAAATTATAATGTTGCGATTGAAATGCAGAAGAACGCCCGCGAACGAACGTTCGCGACACTGAGACGTGCCCTTCACTGCTGACGGACAGGGTTGCCGCTCTGTAATGTTTTTTTAGGCTAGAAATCAAACTAAGTAGCGAAAACATTTTGAACATTAATTTCGGTTTTTTTTTATGATTGTAAGGATAGGTATTTGACCACAGATCATCTGATTTTAAGTGACGGTGTGGTCGAAGATGGTAAAGCACACATAGTCTGGAATGGAACTGGCTTTCAAGTGAGGCTACCGGAACACATCGCTAGATGCTTGGCGGTAGATTTTCAACTTGAGGGTGGTAGCTAGCCAGCAGAGTAGGCTTACAAGAAAGTACCCTACCACCATGCTATGATTACCTCACGATGTTTTCCTTCACCGGCAGCCCAAGCTCATTGTTGGGGTTTGAACCCACGCCCTGCGGTATGCGAACCGACCGCGCTAACCACTGAGCTATCATTGCTACAAAATATACATATCCCGTCTATCGATCTATCTTGTTTTTAAAGATTACTTCACTGCTAAGCGCGGGCATCTTCTCATTGTGAGATAGGTAAGGCCATAATTCATCACGCTGGCTTGGGTTGGTAGACTTTACACATCTGCGAGAATTCTAAGATATTCAGATTTCCTCACGATGTTATCTTTTATTGTGAAGCTAGTTGCAATACACACATAGATTAGAAAAATGTATTCTTGGACCCCGGCCAGAAACGCGGCCAAGTAAAAATATCTGATTCAAAAGTTGCAGGTCGCGGGTTCAATTGCCACCAGGACAAACATCTATGTGACGATAAATGTTTGTTCTGCATCTGGGTGTTCTGTATATGCTATAATTATTTATTTACAAAAAAAAAGGATATAAGTATTGTATCAATTATCTATATATGGTTTCCATAGTACAAACTGTAGTAGTTTGGAGCTGGATAACGCTGTGTGAAAGTTCTACGAGATTTGTTTCTTGCAAGCTAGGTGTGAATCTAACAATGCAGGCGATCTAAAGTTTACAATCTGAACTCTGTTTTGCTGAAAAAGATATTTTTTTAAATTTATTATTAATTAGGGAATATATTAAAACATTTTTTTGTTTCGTTGACAGCCCTAGACGTACAATTCGTACACGTTGCTCGTTGTACTAGATAGTTGTCCTGACCACAGAGGAAAGTATTCCAATGATGTGGGAATTACCAGTTCACAATAAAGCCTTTAAATATTCTCCTAGTAACCCGATCTAGAGATCTTTAGAGAAACGCTATTGTTTGATTTGCCAGAAATTGTCGTACTTTTTAACACCATAATTCGCTTAGACACTGCTTATTAATCAGAGGGTTGTCTGGAATGGATCATTCTTAGCAATAAGACCGTCTTTTGAGCCTATTTTAAGGTGCTTACCTTTTTGTAATTTTACCTTTATGTGGTTTCAATAAAGTTACTGTATTATAATCTTTTAGAAGAAGCGAGTCGAAGATCGGGCTGAGTTGCGTGTCTGGTGTCTTGCCTGAAGAAACCGATTCACTCGCGACTTAAATGTATCCAGACTGTATCTATTGGGGAACACCCACTTGGGCAGCAAATTCCAATGTCTAGCGGTTCGTACGAAGAAGGTGGAATCAAACCTCTCAGTTCGAGTTTATGGAATATCAAACATGAAGCGGTGTCGATTTTTAGATTTTCATTTACTTAGGTTATGTTAAGAAATTTGTGTGTGTGTGTGTTTGTGTATTTTAGGGAAGGGTAGCCAGTAGTTTCACTAACAGTTAACAGTTTGGGTACATCAGTACCCTGTGAGAGTTTTATAGAAAAATCATCTGAATTTTTTTCTTCTTTTCTACGGCAATTTTTTTTTGCGATTTTTGTGGTCTGGCGAAAGTGTCTAGTGATAGTTGTTCACATAAATGGGCAAATTAGAACCCCTAGCACCCTATGTATTGCCACTCTTCACAACACTTCGTAGAGGTTATGGAAACCTTAGATTCTTGCTTCCATATACAGTATTTGGATTGGATGTAACTAGAAAATAACAATAAATATTAGAAGAAAAATAGAGCCTTTCTTAGACATTTTCGGGTAGGTCATTAATCTTAGCATAATAAATAAATAAATATTACGCTTCATTTAAATTATGCTTTTTTTTTAAATACTACTACATAGTACATTTTATTTAATGATTTCGTCTGCTTACAAAATTGTTGGCATTTTCCCAAAAACCTTCATCTTGGAAAAATAAAATAAAGGTAAAATTTTTGTTCTATAGTTTAGTGCAGTGTTTTTATCTATGGCTTATCTATATATGAAGGTACCTCGGTATACATTTTAAATTAGAGGTAAATTTTCTAGAGAAAATTGTGAACTAGTTACCTACATATATCATTGGAAAGTACCCTGTTTCGTGGATAGATTCGCGCGAGTCGAAATAAAGCGAGCCAATCAATATTAACACGCCGCAAACAGCGTAAATTGTTGCCTAATGCCGTACACGCACACATTCATTAAACACACGCACACTTGCAAGCCAATTTTGTTGGTGAACTAGTGGCCTACACTAGCTAGGGTGTTCAAGACTGATACTCCTCGAGGTATCAGATTTTCTTTCAGAAATGTTAATACTTTATTATTTTCAATTTGGTTAAAAACATAAATAGCAAAAAAATGTACATCATTTTGTAAAAGAAAATTTTTATTACATAAATTTAAATTGAGTAAATTCGTCAAAGCTGTAAAAATGGACCCGATCGGAAACTACTAATGTCGGAACTTATGAAATTCATCTATTTGGCCGACTTCTCTAGATTTAAGATGCCCAAAGTTCTAAGCTATCGAATCCTAATAATTTTTTTTGAATATACTTACTTAATAATGTGAATGCAGTGCTTTAATACTCACTGCACTCCCATTTTGCGTTGAAGTTTGATTGCTCGAAAGATAAGATTTCCTTGATTAAGCCACAATCGGAGCACAAATCACGGAGAGGTCAGGTGTGCTGCGGTCCGTAACACCCTGTAAAGTCGCGTATTACATTTACACAAGGAGCACACTCCCACTACCACAAGCGCGTGTGTACGCAATGCTAGCACAGACGCACACATCGCACCACGCCCGGCCTGTAATAACTCGGAACCACAATAAATCAATGTGATTAATGTCATTAAGCACTGTGTGCCGGCCTCTCTATATTCCGTCAATATGCACTGTTTTACGACATGCCGCGCCACGATAATTAGTCAGCTTTGTTAGGATCGTTGACGAATGCTGTGCATGACGCGACGAACACAAATTTCGCCCATAAAAATATGTATACGACCGGCATCTGAAGTTCAGAGGAAAACTGCGAGGAAACTCGAATGTGACACGCAACATGAGATCAAAGAGGATTTATAACGGAGCGTTCATAAACACGTCACTAGTGCAAAAAATGATCTCTGTTATGTCTCACATGCACGACTTGGGTCGCGGTCGGTACGCGGTGATTTATAGCAACTCAACAATTCTCGGTCAGTTTCTGGAGTCGCATGTTTATCATACGTCTGTTTGATGGATAGGACGTAATTATAGCGATTAGAATGGCATCGCAAATCATGGGAACTAAGAGGACAGGCTGCGCTAGTTGACAACGTTATCGCTGCTTCAGATCTCGATTGTTGGCTCGGGGACCTTACGGCTGTGTTCGCGATACAAACGCGCGACCAGTTTCATACTTTATATCATCTCGTTTACATGGAATGATTCAGAAACGATGCGTACTTGCTCTGTTTTGTTACCAATGCACATGGTATCGATTCTGTTCTATTTAGACTTTCGATATCGCAATTGTCTGATGGTCAGGACCGGCACTGGGTACATTCGATTTGAAGGAAGCCATGTCTGGAATACAGGCCATAGATTGTCCTAAATTGATTGCGTTTCTCACGTATGTCATGCGTCGACAAATTTAGTGCACCGGATTCTTCAGCGACATCTTTGCTGGTATTGTAACTTTGTAAGTCTCCGCTCACTCTCGTAATTGATGTGCTAATCAATGTATATATATTGATTAGCACATCAATTACGAGCAAAACGAGGCCACTTTTTGTCGAAAAATTATGTTTATCCATTGAAACTAAGTATGCATACTTTATCATTAAGATTAATTCTGAACACTTTAGTTGACAGATCGAAACATATTTTAAGAAAGTTGCAGTAGCCGTTTGCGGAGTGCAATGAAAAAGAAAGCACAAGTTTCGAAAATTGATCTTACTATAATTGTAAATAATATTATAGTAAGAAACTATTAGAATAATAGTATTCTCTTTGCTAAAGTCTTATAACTTTATGTGATGTATCAGAAAACATTTTCTATTACAATTTGGTGTTGTCGTGATGAGACGGTGGCATAACAGTTAGCCATTGTGCTGGCGGGATGCCGATGACCATTTCGGTTGCACGGTGCTGTGGAGGCTCACAATCAAATAAATATTTCGGCACAATTAAGAAAGCGCCGACGAGGGTAGCTCTCGTGACAATCGGCTAACAGAACAGTGGAGCCTCCCAGGATTAGTTGAAACTAAATAGATTTGTTTATACAGGCCTTGTTTTTTTTAACTTTGTAGTTATAATTTATTTTATTTAATAAGAGTATATTGAATTTCAATGTATAAATAAAATCAAAGTAAATAAAAACAATAACTAATAATAATAACTAATCTAAAGGGCATTGTTTTATGTAACAATTTAAGCTATATAGACCAAAAGTTTAGAGGAGTCAGGTGATTAGAATGCTGGCATCTGCTTCGGTCATAAGCTTAGCATTGTCATCCAGAGTTGCAGTGCTGCCAGCATTCTGGCCACATTTTTCTTCTCTGATGGATGCTTAGGTTAGGTTGTTTTTATAAATTTTTAACAAGTGTAGATAAGATATTTTTTTAACTTGTTATTTGTATGTTATAATTTTAACTAGTTCTCGTAAATAAATTGTTATAAATATGCAAATATGTTTTTTTATTTACTTACTAGGTAGGTCGTCTAGGTAGATTACCACCAGAGATAATGTGCCGACTATTACTATACAATATAAAGTTTATAAAGTTTACTGTATCCCAATTTGTAGGGTACTTAGAGCACGTCACAAATTCATAAGGCTATATGGACTAAACTTTGAAACATTATAGTAAAAAATAATTATAATCGATTGATAACTATAAATGAGTGCCGAAGCAGCGTTGTCCAAAACTTTGGTTTTGGCGTCGCGTTTTAGCATTTGCCAGTGTCAAGTAATTATATATTTTCAAGTTTCAAAAGTTAAATAAGTGTCATCGTAGCTAGTTTTAGTCAAAGTCCAGTCTTAGTCAAGTCCAGTTCGTGTCAGTCAAGTCCAGTCATGCTTTAGTAAAGTAGTGGCGACTTTACTATAAAGCTTCGATAGAGTTTTGGAAGCAACACGAAAAGTCATGTTTCACCACATTATATCATTTTCCCACACTCACGCTTGTAATTCGGTACTTTATAAATAAAACACCACCATTTTTATGCATAAACACTCGACAAAACACTAGTTTTGGAAAAAATACAACGGAGCGACACGACTCTTCCCGCGTTCCCGCCAAAACTCTTGTTTTTATACATCTTTAATAAATGATTACACCTGGAGTAAACATTTTATTATTTGTTATTTTTGACAAAATTCTAAAAAATCTGAATACTTTAACTTTTTTAAATTTACTCTTTAAACTTTAATATACTCTGACCAACCAAGCGAAACCTTCGCAGGTCCTTGCACTATACAAGACCTGAAGAAGGCTACGCCATGTTAGATCGCAGAGGCTAAGATTTGGGAGAAAGTAATCTTAATCTTTATCGACACGGCGAAGGTGAAGTTTTATATTAACTGCCTTGTTAGCTCAATTCGGGAAGATATGCTACGAAAGCTGTAGGACATGGGTTCAATTCCCACTCAGAACTAATATTTGTGGAACGAAAACAGTATGTTCTATATCTGGGTGTAAAGTATTGAAGTATTCTATCGGCTAATATACTATCTAGTTTCCATAGTGCAAACTTCGCTTAGTTTGAGACTAGATGACACTGTGAAATGTTTAGGACTAAAGTATTTCATGTAAGTTTGCGGCTCTACACATCCCCCGTGCGAGCTCTTGCTCTGCCCACATCCGCTGAAGTATTTTGTTTATTGCTAATGCGATTTTATTTTTTATTGCCTTTTATTTATCTTTATTCAGCGATTGCGGTTTATTGTATTAAAATAAATAAGAATTCTTGACTTTTTAATTTTATTCGAGCGCTGAGTACACGACAGTGCGCGAGGAGAGAAAGAAATAAATTTTAATAAGCGCTTCTTTTTAAAGGCGTGATTCTTCAGTTAAAAGCGATTTATTTTTTATATAAAATTGAAGATAAACCTTATTCATTAGAGATCGACTGAAAAGGGGCTAAAATAAAAATAAACGAGATCATGTTGGTGTTATTGTCATTTATCAAGTCTTCTCCTGCAGGCACGTAATTGCTCCGCGGTCGGTCGTGGATGAGCGACAATGCTGTCTTTATTAACATTTTACTTAATTATACCGGTCAAGTAGTGAGCCGTAGTCACTTACATTGTGTTGGCCGCAACATTTGCTTATTTACATTTCGATGAACGCATGTAGCGGCCACGTATATCTATTCTGGTAGTCTTTAAATTATATAATTACCATACGAAGTAAACCTCATGATGTCCATTTCTGACATTGCAATTCCAGACCAATTCTACTCATTTTTGAACTTGAAAATTGTATTAAAAGAAATGATAGTCTTGTCGTAGCGATAGTTGAGTAATCGCGAATTAAATATATGAATTATGGGCTTTGGTTTAGATTCTGAAACCTATCGATCATCTCTTCGCTTGGTCACTTTTTACACTTTTCACTTTTTATGAATAATAACAATGTGATTATTATTATCTTAGGCCACACTGTCACTTAACATCAGGTGAGCTGTAGTCAACACCTAGCCTGTCAAATATGAAAAAAAAAACTGAAATTATAAGATTTGTAACGTGCTGCTAATATTTACTACAGTGCATTTTAAATATGTTGATACGTGTTCTGAGAAATACCCAAAGTCATCCAATCAAGGCAAGTATACTCCGACGGAAGTACATAAATAACGGTTATCGATCGATCATCGCAGTATACACCGACCGTAGATTTATGCCTTCATTGTCAGCGCCGTAAACTAGATTTGGTATAAAAAGGGACATTTCCTATTTAAAATTTATATTAAAAGACAATGGTTGACAAAAAGCAGGCGCCTTCTCGCATGCGAGCAAGCCGGCGGCAGCGGTGCGGCGCCAACTGCCAAATCTCTATCGACCGCGCGTAAATTACGCCTTTTTACCTGGATTCCTGTTTTGACATATTTAAGGCATTAGTAATAATTATGAGTGCTCCTTCGACCCAGTAATGCCCGTGTGCGCGCCAGTTAGTTTTGACACTATCTTAATGACGGACGTCGGGTGACAATAAATATTGAAACGTTATCGGTTACCTATCCGAACTTGAGTCAGACGGGTGTCCTAATATAGACCCCCCAAATTGCGTCACTACTTATAATTCTTGCCAGGGATTTTACTGTTCTTTACGACAAAAGTGTAGATAGCATTGTAGCAAACATAATATGAACGACGGCAAATAGGTGGCTAATTGCAAGTGTGGGGTGAGAGGTTAGTAGGGGTCGCGAGCATCTGCCGCTGTTTTCGTCCTCCCACACAGCGGTCCGGTTAACAAGCGTCGTTCGATAGTTTTAATTGCAACCCGATATCTGCACTTTTATGTCATTTTAAGCACTTGGAATACTTTAACGTCTATCTTTGTCCGTGTTCACTGTCCAACCTTTCACACGACAGACGTAAGTTATAACACAGAAATAAAAATTTTCAACCACGCAAAAGCAATAAAAGCTACCTAGCGTTCGCAGGAAAAAATTTAACTCAATACACTCGAAAAACCGATCATGTGTTTCGGGTGGTATGAATAAATCAGATATAGCGAGGCGACCGGAGCGCGGTGTAGGCGCCTGGGGATCGGGGAGATCTCCCGACCGAGTTATAAAACCTTTCAAAAGGTGAGCTGAAAGAATCGTGCGTAAATATTATGGGTTTACGATGGCTCATTCAGTCATTAGAGGGCGTCTTTTGTTTACAACTGCGTCGTAGAGTCGTCGCGAGACAGATAAGATCGGTTGGCGGCCGCAGTCTCGACGGATCGTCATTATTTATGTGAATTTTGACTGAGGAGGCATGGCCCAGGCAACGCTCACAGTAAAATAGCATTATTTATGGGCAAGTGCGGGGCACACGGTCGTAAATTTCACGTCAACGAATTAAGACAAAAGCTAGTGTCGATAAGGCGTGCGATTAGGGCACGCCTCATTGTTCTGATGAATGCAATACTGATATAGCCAATATTTTTCCACTTTTACGACTTCACTTCGAGATTGGTTTGCTTTGTTAGTGTTTGTTCGTGCTTATATGACTCTACGTATGTGCGATTGATGGCAATTCGCTACATTAGTTTTCATGTTTTAATTTATTTTACGAATGCGAATTGCGAGTAGTAATTGAATTCGCAGCTAAGTAAATAGATTTTTTTAAATAGTCGAGTTTATTTTTAAAACATTTTTCGAATTAGGTTGATTAAAGCAATGTACCTAGACAGAACTTGAACTTTGCCACACTGTGTGTGGCCAGGTATTCCTGTTGCAGGATGACAAGATTAAATTTTAGAAATTGCCATACTTAAATAGTCACCTAATAAAAATATAAATAAAGGTTGTCATTAAACTTCGAAACCTTTTTAGCTGACATTAAAAAGAGGTTTTGTAGCGATATTTAGATATTTCAGTGGATAGCGCGGTCGGTTCATACGCTGAAGATTCAAATCCTAACAATCAGCTTGAGCTGCCGGTGAAGGAAAACACCGTGAGGAAACCATAGCATAGTGGTAGGGTACTTTCTAGTACTCGGCTGCCTAGCTACCACCCTTAAGTTGAAAAGCTGCCGCCAAGCACCTAACTGTGTGTTCCGGCAGTCTCACTAGAGAGATAGTTCCATTCCAGCTTTATGGTAAAACACCTAGCTTGTTAACTAATTTAAAAAAAAAGGTTTTTCTCTTGCTGAGTATTTTACTATAACAGCGAGATAACATTAGACAAGGATTTTGAGCACAAACAATATTCCGAAATAATAATACCACGCTAATAATATTACTAAAAGTAAACATCCGAGAGCCATTGTAGACGGAAATAAAATGTATACCCCGTAATAGGGGTAAGGTAGTCGAGGGTGGATGAAATACAGTTAATGATAAATCCACAAATGAGATTTGTCGGACGTCTGGCCACTCAAACCGATGTCCCATTGTGCGATGACACTCTCACCTTATATTACATAGATCTGCCAAATATGGCACGCGCATTGACCAACACATGGTGCTCGGTTTTCAAGTTTACATTTTACTATCTTTACTATTAAGTCAAGAGACGAGTTTATTGCTTTATGGTATGCATCGTACTTAACTGTTTGATGTTTACCTACCAAATTTTTTAACGCATACCTATATGACCTGTACATTTGTATGACTCATTATTATAATTTGTATGATGTTTGTGTTATGCACTTATGTTATCATTATTATCAATCTGTACAGTCCCACTACAGGGCCTTTTTTTCCTTCGTCCATTATACCCTGTATATATAGGCATAGCCCTACGATATACGATCTCTTCATCGTTGAGCCAAAATCACAATACAGTGGTTCTTTCATGATGGCAAACGATCTCCATGATGCGACGGCCCAAACGGAGATATATAAAGTATATAAGTATTCTAACATTGCTTACCAGTTTTCATCTGGTTTTCATAGTACAAGCTTTACTTAGTTTAAGGCTGGTGATAAGTCCTCTAATATTATTTAATTACGCCTATATACTGTGGGGATGGCCGGTAGATAATAATTTAGCATTAAGTCCTCCTTTTATACAAGTTTTAGTAAGTGGTGTAATAAGAAAATAATATAAGCTAATATATATAAACATACCTATTTGTATGTTTATATATATTAGCTTATAAAAACAGGAACGTGTTAAAGTTTCCTTTGTAAAAGAAAGGAAAAGAATCGTACCACTTCAAAACAATGATTTTATCGTTTTGACGTATTTTTTTACGGTTCTTTTCCCTTACAAGTATCTACGATTGGAATACCTGGTTTTTAAACGTATAGAATTTAAATTGATTCGAGCTTATTCTCAGGTAACTAATAGATATTATTTCTGTTACCTGTCACTTGCCTAGATAGACACGAGAGTGACGGAGATAGGCAATGTCGATTGATCTGGCTAATCAGCCTGCAGGCATTTTGAAGGTTGGAAAGGAATTGAACGATGTCGATTTGCAGCTTTGATTACAGTTAGGTACTATATGAACGTATTCTCAGGGTTTACGTTTGATAGCTATTATTTTAATTTGTGGCGGTGGACTTTGCAAAATATAGTACGGGTTAAAAAAGTTTAGTAGCGATGATAACTCAGTGGGTAGCACGGTTGGTTCCAACGTGCATGAGTTCCAATCCCAACAATGAGCTTGTGCTGCTAAAGGAATACATCGAGGAATCACAGCATGGCGGTAAGAAGGTACATGGTTTTCTAGCTACCACCCTCAAGTTGCCGTCAAGCACCTAAGAGTGTATCATGGTAGCATCACTTGAGCGCCAGGTCCATTCCAGGCTAGGTGTGTTCTCTATCTCTGAGCACATCATCATTTACGTTACTTATAAAAAATAATTCAAACCTACCTTCTTTTTCACACCGCGCCACATTTTTAACTGTAATTAAGTTTTTGTGGCGAGACAAACCAAAATGTTACACAATAGTATAATTTAAAAAATAATTGTAAATAAATTATAAAAAATATATTAATAAAAAATTTGACGTGTGAGTTTGGATTATGACAATCATATTGGATTGACTATAGCGCTATATATTCTATCACAAGCGTAAATTACCAAGACACGTGGAAACTGAGTCAAGCTACGATAAATAGTATAGGAAATAGATAGATAGATAGTCGGGTAATGAAAAGTTATGACGGATCAGCAACATCATTTTTCAATCAACATCGTCTAAATTTACATTACAAGTTATGATGAGACTTGCCAACGACGTCAACATTTACAACGTAGTTATCGATTGTTACGAACGAGTATGTGATTAAGGTGGTTCGATTTCCACACAAACAATTTTTTTCCATTTATGGACAAATGGAGCATAATTTTACAGTGAAATCACAGCTACTGGCATTTATTTTGATCTTTATTTGCGGTAAGTATTAATAAGGTAAGTATTTAGTATGCAGGCGTGATCCCTACTAGTGTTTATGCCATAGATAAAATAGGTGGTGGTGGTCTTAACGGGTTTGCAGTCAAGCCATCATCCTGTAGTGTCCAGTAGGTGTTGACGCCCAGATGGACGGACAGCTGCGCGGTAATTAAGCCTGGAAGTGGCATGCGTGTGCGCACAATGCCGTTCAATTGAATGAGAGTAATCTTTGCACCCACGCGTCTTTTGTGCGTGGGTGGACCGATGACCATTGTGAGTACGCCTAGTATGTTGCTCCACTTCATTTATTTCTAAGTAGGTACAAATAGTTGGAACGATTATGTTGTTAATAGTACAATTTTACAGATTTGTTTCATTACAAGCTGTTAGCGCTTTTACACGCGGTGACAATCCTACTGGTAGGTACTGTTAGTTTTGGTGGATTGAAAAGTCGCTCATTTTATTTTTCCAGTCTTAGTCTATGTAATTACTGGGCTGATGAGACTAACCATCGAAGTCTCAAAGTAATGAGCACCAAAGCAGTGATGTCCCGGACTTTATTTTGTTAATCAAAGTTCGGTGCATCGCTATAATGGTCATGGACAGGCGTTATCTCTTACCATCAGGAGAGCGTCTAGTTCGTCTCATTACAATTTACATTAAAAAAAAATGTAAAAAAAATATTCATGTGAAAAATTAAACTTCAAAAATGAAAATGTAATTGGCAATATTAATACCATACAATATCTTATTGATAACACCAAAGTTACGTTAGTACGTCGTATTTCACCAGAACCAATTAGTGCTGACTGAGTATAAAAATATTTGATTTAATATCTATAGATGGTTTAACCAACACTAATAAACAATGTCTTAAAGTTCCGCAATGAGCGTGAACGCAGCCATGATTTACCTACACTTAGTTTTGTTAGTCAAAATTAGGTCTAAGTCATGTTATCATTTATTTAGACGTTATTTTTACCATCATTTCATTACTTCTTATCATAGAAACTAAATGTGGTTTCTACTACATGCAAATATTATATTACTGTCCTAATAAAATATCTATTTTTTAAAGTAGAGCATATTCCGTAGCTCAGTCCGCATCATCAAAAGCAAACAATTATTGCAAAAATTGCTCTAATGATAAATTGGTGACCGCTCCTACTGTGACCGGGGAGAGTGATCCGACCCCGGAATCGAACCCGCGGTCATAACGTCCTCGAAACACAATGCCTCACAATGGGACTCTCGATGATTTATCTCTTAATTGTGCTCGGACATTCCGTCGAAGGTTATTATAGTAATATTTCATTGAAATGCTCCAATTTGGTAGGGTTGTTTCACCTGGACTTGAATTTTCATTTATTTAGGGTTCCGAAACGAAAAGACAGAAGTGGGATTCGAACTCAGACCCTAATTAAGACCCAGATTGGACTGACGGTCTCTTGGCTAATTTTCTGTAGCTCTATGCTGTAACATTCTATAACAAGCCTCTATTATAGAATAGAACATGACCAAACGAAATTAAAATAAACACTTTACCATACAACTAAACTAAAAAGTCTTAGAACTAAACGCAATAAAAAAATAGCCTTTATCATGTGCTCCTTTTTTAGTCTGACCATCCAACCTGTAACGATATCTATCATAATAATAGTAGATGAACTTAACACATTTTTGTGTTGTACTACGGAATCCTTGGTTACCTTGGTCATTTCGAATTCGACCGGTTTTATTGCTTTTGATTATTTGTTACTGTGAAATATGACAGTTTGTAATATAACCGTGTGCTATATTGCAAAACTATATGGATTTCGGTCATTGTAAGATCACGTTGCTTTCTTTTCGTATCTTAACATTGTCTCATTTCTTTATACCTGTTTGTAAAATGACTTTTCGATTTTGTTTAGAATTACAGTGGGCGTAAAAGATAGTTCATGCTGTGATATATACAAGTACTTATTATAACTCTTCCTGGATAATTAGTTGCGCTTCATATTCACACAATCTTTAGAAAGCATAACAATACTTTAAAAAGTTTTTCAAAAATCTGTAAATTGTAGGTAAGTATGACGTGATACGCTCATGAATGGGTACCGTGGCTATGTTGCAAGTAATTATAGTTAAAAGAGCTAAGTGATTTTAACTTAGCGGATAGGGCGTCTATTGCGTTGTGTAAAAAATGTTCTATTTTCTTCCGAAAAAAAGAGACGATCTGAATATGAATTATGACGATGACGATATGAATTATAAAATTACGTTTGAAATAAATGGATAAAGTATCTATTTCCATTTCTTTTTAAAATGGTCAAATCATTTTAAAATCACAGCATTTCCACGTTATTGATGGTAATGAGTATAATATGTGCTGATCTACTAAAAACCGACCTTGATAGCACGAAAAATACAAGCTGTTTTTTACATTTCATTGAAAGTCAATGATTTTTTTGTTATTTCATGGTCGAACGATAGTGAAAATTGTTTACATTATTGTTTATCAATAAGACTTCATAGCGTACTAAATACTATTATTATTTTGTGCGCGATCAAGTCCCGGTAATAGCATAGTTATATATTCAAATCACAAAAGTTTAAAAGATGTAAATGTTTATATTCATGACATTTATGTACACAATTGTAATGTCCATCCATTAATGAACAACCTGAACTTACAACCTCCCGAAACAACCTGTACTTACTATTGTTTTAATAGTCATTAACATATATGTATATCTTAACACCGTAACGAGACTTAAAAACAAAAAAAAAAAATCACTTTTCAATTTCTACAACAGATTTAAAAACTATTCCTACCCAGACATAATGAAAAAATGTTAGCTAAAAATGTGGACGACTTCTGAAACCGCCAGAGGCGCATAGGGCTCGCTCTATTGATACAAATGCGGGGAACAACTGTAATATTAAAGTTATTTATTGTAAATCGTTTCCTTTCCCTCCCTGCAATAAAGTAATATCACTTTTCATTGCTCTTTTTCTTAGTTTTATACGGAACCCTACTGTTGTTTAAGGTAAGGTCGACAGATCGCATAAACTGTGTAATTGATTTGGCTTTTTGTTATTTCTAATATTGATTACTTTAGAAGAATAAACTTCATAGTGAAAAAATCTTTCAATGTGATTTTCCCCGTCACTCTAATACTATACAGGGTTAGTAGCTTGGGGTGTTCTATGCTGAAAGGGGGTCGTTGTGTTCATCATTATGAATAACTTTTACTTTGGCCACTACTTAGAAATTGTGAAAAAAATCAGGGCCAATAAAGTTTTTCTTTGGAAAAGCTGATTATTTTTACGAATTCAATGTTGTGTCTATTATAAAAGTAGTTCATAATGATGGAAATTATGCCCCCTTTCGCCTTAGCGCTTATCCATAGTATCCCATATTCTTGCTGGTTTGGATTTTAAAAGCTATGGTACCAATTTAACAGAAGACGAACTTACAATAGTGAGGTTGTAGGATACATATATCGCGGGTCATACGACATACGATACCGTTCCAATCGAAAGCAGCTCATGGGGACCCATCCGAAGAGTGACCGGAGCGTCCGTTGCTTAACATCAGTGATTATTTTAGAGCACTTGAACAAAGTACGTTACAAGTGTTATGCTACGCTAATTTACAAGTAACTTTTACTCATAATTTTAGTTAATCGCTTCATTAATAACAATAAAAATGTTGTGTCTGATTTCATAAAAGCAGTAGACATAGTAGATAGTAAAATGTAGTAAGCGAGTGACAGAGAGCAGACGTCGACAGCGACAAAGGAAACGCGAGGGGAGCAATGTTTGCGCGTATCGCCACGGTATGAATAAAGATATTCCCGTTATTTGTGCTACAGATGTCATGTAATTTCATTGTGCCGCACAATATTTAGTGTAAACACGGGGTACCCCATCAGATAACATCTCTTACTTCCGATGCGACCAGCATACAAATTTTTATGACATCCGAAAAAAATACGCGCTAATAAGGGATTTATTCGCAATAATATAAAAGAGATTAGCTTCTTTTATTATAAATACGTTAAATTTTTGTGACAAAAAGTACTGTTTTACTTTACACGCTTCCCTATTTAGAATTTCGATATGTTTTTTGCAACAATGTCTATAAAAAAAAGCTGAAACTTTTGTCATTAAACGCCATGCGAACATAATAGAAATGAACTTCTATTTTACCAGAAATAAGGATTCTAAACAAATGAATAATTAAAGCTTAATTGTCAATTAAAATCCGAGTCACATGTCATGGAATAGAAAGCCTCCATACGCGGTGAATATTTTATAATACTGTCTACTCGTAACTCCAACATTAACTAATAACCGAACTCGACCAATCTAAACTTAAATTGGCACATTACCTTTCACAATGAGACCGCGTAAAATATGTACGAGTATGGTCGCTCGTGACTGTGAATTGTGAACCGGCGAAACATCGATATAGCGTTAATAAAATCATGGCAGTCATAGCCGATCTCGACAAGCCCAGAGAACATGAGCCCTCCATTAAATGATAATCCTACCAATTTATCGACAGAGCAAAAAATATATGGCATTGTGTCGCAACTTGTCGAACACGAAAATTATTTTATATAAACACATTGAATGTTCCCGGGTTGCGACCTCCCCGTCACCACGCAGATTACTCGTGTCCCCATCTTCCCGGTCGTCATCTGCTGACAAATATTTTTTAAAATGGGGCGACGGGTAATGGAATAATAATAAACTGAAATTTACTTTTTGGTCATCACTGCAAAAGGGGTGTGAACATATCGGTCGCTGTAGACTGTTTCCATTGTCGTCCAGCGGACCAATACTGTGTAATCAACGTCGGATAAATGAAATGGACTCCAGGGCCTGAGCTATTTGTCGCATGTTTGACAGCAATAACAGGGTTCGCCGCGCATTAAAGCAACCATATGTCGGTCATATCAAATTTATTTCTATTATTTTATTGGTTTGGTCGTCGATGATTGCCTTCATTACCTTTATTGAAAGTCACAAGAGTGAATTTAAATTTATGGTCACCGATATCAGTGATAGCTTGATGACTATAACGAAGTGAACAAAGTAATAAAGGTAATACATTGCTTTCACGTCTCCTGCGATAACTTTGTATTATTATCAAGTATTCCTGTGTCTAATATTTGTCAACATTAAATGTAATGGCCGATGTAAATATTGCTATTTGTAAAACTACATCAAAAGACGTTCGTTCCGTCATGGCTTTAAAATTGAGCTGTATTAAGTCGGACAATAGGTGTATCGGCGGTAAGAGCTTAGAATCATCCATTTAAATAACGTTTTTAAATAAATACCGTTTAGATAAAAGGAACAATGCAATATTTTGTCAACTGCCGACTCCGGTGCGTAGAGAGTGCACGCCTGCGTGAAGCGGAAAATCCTCGGAACATTCGAGGACATTTTTTGTGGGTTAATATCCGCACGACATTGTCAACCGGCTATTTAATACATCGGGTAACACAATACTTTAAATGCGACTAGATTTGTGCAAAATTTGAAATTGTTACGCGCACTGATTTTGTATAAATCTATTGGCTTAATATGTCCCCGTTTCGGGAACAGGGATGATCTGATGTTGTTTTGTATGTTCGGAACTGGGATTGATTTAGATACGCATTTTTGCTTCGTTATCGGAATTTCTGTGTAGCATGCAATTGAACACCAGCATAATACTAACCTGCATACCCTGCTATTATTTATCTATTTTTAACACAAGCAACACTGAACCAATTTATTAATGAAGTCAATGGGGGAGGCCTATGTCCAGCAGTGGACGTACGGCTGAAATGACGAAGCGATACAGCTTTACGGTAGATATTCCAAAAATCTATCCAAACTCTTTCCAAATATCCAAAAAATTATCCAAAATCTTTCCAAATATATATAACAGGAATCAACTTTAATTGTACGAAGCATCATCATCGCGCTAAACAATGGAATTTGCTGTCCGCATGGGTGTGCCCTGATACATGCAATCTGGGTATCTTAAAGTCGTGCTCCATCGTAGACCGCACTTCAAGCGAGTTGGCGGTCAAACGAAAGTCTATTCGTATTAAAAAAGGTCACAAGTTAAACACCGAACACATTTGTTTACTTAACTAAACTACTAAGACTATGCTTGAATAAGTTAAAGTTACACAAGAATATGTCCACAATATTCGTAAAAAAAGGCTGGTACTAGCTTCATACATTTCCCATATTGAATGGCTTGCTCAAAATCAAGCGGCATGCTCTATTCATCCGCAATAAAACGAGATATGACAAAAATATCAAATTTCATAAAGCTTTGGTTTCGTGACACGTAATATTATATTATTTAAGGGACATTATTCCCTTTGTTTGCGGTTCCTCGGGATGTTTTGTGTCGCTAAATGAGTCTATACTATGCGAGATTTGTAAAGGATATTTACATACATAATTACGAGTAAATAGAAACGAGATATGAACATTCGTTAACAAAAAGCGGTCGTCTTTTTTTCTTGCGGGAATGCGAAAAGTCATCGCATCGTATTATTTTTCAAAACGTGTGTTTCTCGAGTATACCTTAGTTTTGTATCGATGATAGCTTAATGGTTAGCGCGGTTGGTTTCCAAAAATATGTATTATTATAGTGTATTAGGTATGTCGGTATATCGTTGAAATTTCTTTTCATCGCAAATCAGTCGATTACGCCAGCATTGACAGTCCTAAGCATTGACAGTCCTGTTAGCTCATTGGTAGTATGTCTGCTTTAATAGCTGTAGGGTGAGGGTTCGATTCCCATTCAGGACAAACATTTTGTGGTATAAACAAATGTTTGTTTAGTTTTTGGGTGTTCTTTATGTATTATAAGAAGGTATGTACTTCCAAAAAAAAAAAAAAATCGTGAGATATTACACACAGCGCCATCTGACCCCAAAC
Source organism: Biston betularia (assembly GCA_905404145.2). Taxonomy (NCBI): domain Eukaryota; kingdom Metazoa; phylum Arthropoda; class Insecta; order Lepidoptera; family Geometridae; genus Biston; species Biston betularia. Next base: position 7,557,375 of record FR989863.1, read on the forward strand.
CAAGCAAAGTTTGTACTGTGGAAGTCAATACTCAATACTCAATACTTTATTGCAACATAACTAACTACAAGTCTGATAACTATATAGTTTTTTTTTTCGTAAATACATACCGTACATCCAGACACAGAACAAACTTATACCACGCAATATTTGTCCTGTGTGGAAATCGAACCCACGCCCCACAACTCTTGAAGCAGACATATGTACCTACTACCAATGAACCAACAGGGCTGTCAAATAAAAAGTAACTATGCATTCTATCAGTTATTTGACTTCCATTATAAATGTTTTGCTTAGTTTGGGGTCAGATAGCGCCGTGTGTAATGTCCTACGAAATTATTTGGTAAAGACACGGGTAGGAGCTAGTTTCTACATTCTACAGTATAAATAGAGTTTACAATTAAGAAAAAAGCTCTTTACACCGTACTTGTACGTAATATGACAAGAGAAATTGCTAAGGATTGTGTTCAATGGAAAGGAAATTCGACAAAACGACAATGGTGACATATTTTTTGTGGACCTTCAACATAAAGATTCTAAACAAAACGAACATATAAAACACAATAGTACACTTTCTTTTATGTTTGGGACTTTAATTAATTATATATATGGTATTTGGCTGCCTTTGTATGAAATTTGTGTATTAAAAACGTCAATCAATTTGATTTGTGTGAATTCTATGATGCTATTGAGAAAAATAATTTGTAAATGGATTTTGCTCTTTTGCTTGAAAGTTACACACGTTTTCTACCATGGTAACTTTCTTCGATATATCACAATATAAGTATAAAATGGAAAACATAACGTAATACATTTTTGATTAAATATATAATAAATATCGTAGGATATTACACACAGCGCCATCTGACTCCAAACTAACCAAAGCTTATAATATGGATAACTGATGGAATACTTAAAATATTTTTTTTTGTAAATACATACAGTACACCCAGACACAGAACAAACAATAAAGATTCGGTGTTTGTTTCAGAACGTAACTAGCTCAGCTCTAGCTCAGCTTAGCTGTTCTAGCTCTTTTCCTAGATAAAATATACTCTGTATTAATCAATGGTACCTATAAGCTATCTGCATTCCGCTTTCATACAAATCCGTTAAGCTATTACTGCATGAAAAGTAACAAACATATACCCAAAACAAGGTTACCTACAAGGTTACAAGTTTGGGGTGCACTAAGCCGAAAGGAGGTTATTATTCTCATCATTATGAACAATTTTTAACATACAACACAACTTCGAAGTCGTGAAAAAAACTGCTGTTTTATAGATAAAGTTCGATTACCCTTGACTATAGACATATATATATGGAGCGGATTATTTCTTTTCAGGATATATTTATGTACCAATAATAAATTTTTTGCCATTCCATCTTACTTTTTTGGTTTCATTCCATTACAAGGTCGCCTGGAAGAGATCGCTTTTAGCGATAAGGCCGCTATTTGTTGCAGCTCTGAAGTTTATTGTATGGGTAACATTTTTAATTTTTCTAATTTTTAGAGTTCTTGCGTTCACAATGAGGAGTATCTATCTATCTTTATGTTTTGTTGAGGGCTAACTACTGTTTCCTGTAAAACATTATTTTCACCATTTCAGGATTTATCCCATAGTAAGAGTTATCGATAAATGGTTACTGGAACAATGAGCTCTTTAGGGCTCATTATTTACGATTTCGCATTTCATACTTAATTATTAGAAACTTTTGTGTGAGGTGACAGTTTACTCAGTTGAACAAAGGTAGAGAATAAAGAGCTATATTAGTTTTCGAGATTTATGCATTTGAAATTATATAAAAATGCATGAAAAGTGAGCCAACGCCTCTGGCTGTAATAACGCAAACTGCTTCTTTCATATTTTTTTTTTATTATTTACGAGTTTTTTTAAATATGTACTACTTTTTTCATACATTTATTTATTATTTACTTGCTCTTTTTCTAATGTGAACAGATTTTTTCATACATTTGTCTGTAATTTACTTGCTTTATTTCTAATGTTAACTGCTGTTTTTCTTACAATTATCTATGATTTCCTTGTTACTTAACGGCACGGAATGAGAAAGAGAAAAAAGCGAAGCAAGGTCTTATGAAATCTTGTTTCTATACATTGTTGAAAAAAACTAAACTAAAAGTGGCTTAAACTTAATAATAATTGATGTCAGAGGCAGCCCATAACAATGTGACAGAATAATGCTCGATATTAAATACAATGTAGATAATGGCAAGCTAAGCTTAATGAGTGGGTAAAGCATCACCATGGCGGCGAGATGTAAATCCTCGGACACACCTGCAGTAACTGCTTTGGTGAAAATATTTTCGCACGTTGTAAATTATTTTCGTGCAAACTGCACAGCTGAATAAAGTGTGTCATCTGATATAAAAGAACATTGTTAAATACAAGCAATATAAATTTTGTAGATAGTAAACTACTTAATTTTGAAAGAAGAAATGCGTACATTGTAAAACATCGTTAATACCAACACTAGAAGATAATCCGGCGTACTTACTTAGTATCTCTAAAAATTGATTTGAAACGAAAAAACGATTTCAAATGGAATACAACAGCACAAAATGAGTACCTAACAGTTTTGCATGACTCAGCTGTCAAATGATAGGTCCTGTATGAACGACATCTATTGAAAATAATACGAACTAGCAATTCCCACACAAACTTAAAATTTCGTTTTTACGGTTGTTTCTTAATTTTTTTTCCTAAACCTGCCACCCTAGTATTTATAATAACAAAAAAAATCAAATTAGTTTGCATTGTTTTTTTTTTTATGGTTGACAGGCTAGTTGTTTTGACCACAGCTCACCTGATGTTAAGTGAAGGTGTGGTCGAAGATGGTAAAGCACACCTAGCCTGGAATGGAACTGGCTCTCAAGTGAGGCTGCCGGAACACACCGTTAGATGCTTGGCGGCAGATTTTCAACTTGAGGGTGGTAGCTAGCCAGCCGAGTACTAGAAAACACCCTACCACCATGCTATGGTTTCCTCACGATGTTTTCCTTCACCGGCAGCTCAAACTCATTGTCATTTAGATTAGTCAACAATTGATTTTTAAATCTTTAGCCTTTTTTTAATGTAGTCTGACCCCAAACTCTTTAACTCACAAAATACTTCTTGCTGATAATGATGAGTTTAGCGGTATTTTTACGCTTATACACTTAGTTTCAAAAGTTCAAAACAAGCGTGTAATGCACTTTTTAAAATTTGACATTGACATACCATTCCACGCAAATTCAATCTGAATTTTGTCGTGTTACGTAAACGCGGTCACGTTAGGTGTTATGTGGTGATAAGGAATAAGGCCCCGGAAGCTGCTCGGCACATTTACCGAGACCTAAGAAACGTCGGGGTCGATTCTTAAAGAGACTAATAATTTAGATGAAAAATTTAATATTTGATCTGTGATTATGGCGTTTATTGAAATGAGGAGTTATTATTAAGACATTAAAAGAATGACTTTGTCCAAATTCAGAAGTTACAACAAACGTACGTATACCTACTTATATTACCATACAAACGAACGCAGTTATACCCGAAAATGATAGTTAGACATAAGAACATGATTTTTATGTTGCGAATTAGAATGTATTTCCTTTGATCGAATGTAGTAAAACACATTTATACAAATTAACATTGTGTATGTTTTAAATAGTTTTTTTATTATATTATTTAGGAATCTTTTTTATTCTATTCAAAACCTGCTAAGAATGACAACAATTAATTACTGGATAGTGTATCCAAAGCAGTATTGTTAGGATCATATTGTGGGGGTTAGATGATGTATTTGTGCTATGAGTGCGAAAGCGTTCCCGTAGCCCCGGCACATAGGTAGGTGTCAGGCAGAAACACCCCAGGGTTTTTAGTGGGTAGGCCGCCACTTTGGCGGAGAGTCCCACATAATCACCGTGCTTCCCCCGGAGCCGGTGGTATCCATTAAAGATTTCCCTGGGCAAAAAAAAAAAATGTATTTGTGCTGATGACGTCATCTAAAAGATTTAACGTCAACCTCCAAACTATCTACGTTTCTTCTGACTGTCGGGTGTGGTAGTTAATGAAACTCTATATTTCCGGTGATCACCATTTCTATTCATTCACATAGATTACGGACAGGTTACATAGTGCACTCTAGCGCGAGTATGGGACAACTGACGAGTGGCGACCAAGCTATGGAATGCGCCACTGTCAGCAAAGACGGTGTCCCTACACATTTTTTCATTCCTTCATTTTTTTTTTAATTTTTTTTTAACATATCAAATTTGGTTTGACAGAAATGTAAAACACAGGATGTGAAGGTTAACGTTGATACGAATAAAAAGGGACCCTTTATAACTTTCATAGATTGCCCTATTGAATCATTTGATAGTGTAGGTATCTGCTTCAGGAGCTATGGGGCGTGGGTTCGATTCCCATTCAAGACAAACAATATGTATGACGACCATGAATGTGGGTTCTGTGTCTGGGTGATCTTTTCGTATTATAAGTATGTATGTATTTACAAATAGTATATATTTTTTTAATTAAGAAAACCGTATCCATGACCCTTAGGACATCTAAACGCACAGCTCCAATTAAACAGCGAGGTTTCGTAGTAAACGAAAATATCAATTTTTTGTTAAAAACCGCTCGATCGATTTCGATAAAATTTATATGGGACCAACTCTGAAGCAAAAAAAGAATCATCAAAATCGACTCATACTTGGCGGAATGATCGCATAACATACATACATAAACAAAAAAAACATACAGTCGAATTGAGAACCTCTTTCTTTTTACAGACGATTAAAAAAATAGACAGTCATGGGGGACTGTCAATAGTACTTAATGAAAAATTTAAAAGTACCTAAAAAGTATTCTATCAGTTATCTGGTTCCCATAGTACAAGTTTTGCTTAGTTTGGGGTTAGATAGCGCAGTGTGAAATGTCCAAATGATATTTATTTATTTATCTGAGTCGCAAGTTCTATGCTCAGCGGGTTCCAGTCCCTAAAACGCGATGGACCGGGCACCCGCACTGCTATACCATTTAATGCTAAGTTTCGTCTCGTCTATAATCCCTTTGTGTAGGTGTATCAGATGCCTTACAGGGTGCTTGTTAGTTTGCCTCCTTACAACTTGTTATATCGCAGAACATGCGTGACATGCGCTATCACGTCATCGTCACGCGAACACGCTCGCGATGGATTTACTCTTCATCCCTATAGTGCAATTATAAATGCGAAACTTGCCGTGTCTGTTCCTTTATTTGGAAATAAATCACGCAAAACTATGCGAGCATGCTTTTTATTTTTACAGACGACCTTTTGGGTATTGGAATAAATACTTAGTACGTAATTAATTTTCTGCCATTAGAAAGGCATGGTACCGCTGCAATGGTCATAGCGTTATGATCGTCTCATTGCTTTTACTTAAAATATCGACCAAGTGCGAGTCGGACTTACGCACCGAGGGTTCAGTACAAATTTGTATGTAAATAATAATTTGTCGATCACGGGAACTATGAAAGCTGGGAGCTTTCATAGTTCCCGTGATCGACAAATTATTATTGACATTGGTCTAATAAAGAGATTGAGAGACAAACTAAACTTTGCCGTTGGATAACAGCTATCCCCATACATTGACATCGGTGACGGTCAGTTTACCAAGTATAAAAAGTTAGTAACTACAAACTTACAGTTTTCGATTTTTTTTTTGTTTACTTGTGCTATAAGAACTTGTTTTATGCCAAATTTGATTTACCTTAGTTTTAATTCCCTTGCGCGTGTCAAAATATGGGGCATAAACGGCAGATATCTTTTGTGTGCGTTTACATAGAAGTTTGATTTTTTCGCATCTCCAATGAATTGCTTATTTAAGTAGTTATTTGATACTAATTATTACAACATGAAACATGTACGGGCTTCTAAAAAAAGTTTTGACAAATAAGTGATCCTACAACTTTATTTTTTCCTTTTGAGTTACGGAATCCTAAAAATGACGGATTTTGCGTCAGTGAAAATTATAAAAAAAAAACGATTAAAGCCCAAAATGTCCTTTACGGTAATGAAAACTGATTTCGGGAAAGTAGTTAATTAAATTTTCTAGATTAGTATAGTTACCTAATATAGATCTCCAAAAGTTAGGCTCAGCTAAATATCTTCAATTAGCTTATGCGAGTCTTGACAAAATCTTTTCCTGCGTAGCAAGGTAGACGCATTTATATTCCAGCTTTGTCATGTTTACGCGTTGGGAAAAATATCTTGTCGCCGATTCGTGCTGGCTCTGCAAGAGTTTGAGCTCAACATTTCTAAGAGGAAAGCTCAGCTCAATCCAGCAATAATGACAAAAATGACCAAAAAGCTGTCCGTTGACGTGTAGTTGCGTGCAGAGACTGCGTGCGGCGGGCACATTCGCTCCTCCACACCACCCTAATTAATATAAGATCTCAATTAAATCGCGACACATAACGAGGAGAGGAATTTTTACACCCCGGTTAATATATCGCCCGCGTTTTGTCTCGGAATAAGCCAATATCCACACAATCTGAGAACTCGTTTGTCGCTGTCGCATGCGACCCGAACTAAATAGAATAAAATGTTTATTATTTTTTTATGATCACGCGACGATGCGGTGAAAGCCACTACTTGTTCTAATCGAGTGTCGTTATCTCTGAGAGAAGGTGCTGTCAAAATAAACGCTTGACATTTGCTCCGGAACGTAAAACTGATTATAGTACAAAAGGCTCTATGACTATAAATGGTAATAATGATAAATAACGTAGGACTTTACACACAGCGTCATCTGACCCCAAACTAAGCAAAGCTCGTACTATGGAAGTCAGATAGGTATCTGATAGAATACTTATAGGTATAGTTTTTTTTTGTAAATACATACTTGTAATACCTACATACAGTAGACCCAGATGCAGAACAAGCATTTGTTTATACCAGACAATTTTTGTCCTGGGTGGGAATCGAACCCACGCCCAGTAGCTCTTGAAGCAGACATACTACCAATGAACTAACAGGGCTGGCTGACTATAAAATCAGAGAACTAAGAGCAAACACATTTTTTTAATTTTTTTTTGTATCGCAATTTTACTTTTTACCATAATCATGTATTTTGATATTTTCAAGTACCTATGTATTTGAAAAATAAATAATTAAAGGGAACAAGTCTAGGTCACACAAAGTAAACCGCACAGTCAAGTTCATCGTGATCGTGCTCTAGTAAATTTAGGAAGTAACACAAAAAGACTTGTATTAACTACATTGTATCACTTTCCTATAAACGAGAACGCAATTCGTTACTTTATGAATAAAATATTTCTATTTTTATATTCCAAACAAAAGACACGAAAAACAAAACAGGTTTCGGAAAATAATACGTACCTACAATAGGACATGGTTTATCTACATTCTCGTCAAAACTTAAGAAAAAGTTTTTACTTCAAAAAAGGTCTGACGTGTATTTAGCCCAATACATTACCATACGGCGCGGCGTGATAAACTCGCCAGAACTATAAACGTAATATAAATATGTCCTAACTCGTAGTGGATTTTAGCATTTAGATGGTTTCTAGAAGACTCGATTTTCTGTAATCCAATTGTTTATTTTTATTTTTTTAATTGTAGGTAGAAACGTTTCTGTAACTTTAAACTACCTATAAGTTTACATGTAACTGTAATGTTACAGATCATATTATTTTAGCCTATTTTGTCTTACTGCTGGGCAAAGATCTTGTTTTGGTGCTATTGAGAACCAAATCCTTAAAAATTCGTATCATGAGTATCGAACTCATCTTTCGTAGTATATCATAAAGGTTTGAAAAAAAAGTAGACAAGCAGTTGCTAAATTCTGTAAAGGAACAAATTAAAAGATGCATTAATTGACTCCATCTGTAAAGATATGGCACTCTCGAACAATGATGTTATCACTCATTACCGCGCCTCATCAATGGCTTAGGGTAAAAAATTAAAATTATAGTCGCTATTACGTGCCCAGACAGAAAAGGTCCGCACATTAATTTCGAGTCGCTTTTAATTGACATCTTTTTATTACTTATGGAGGAACAAAAGTAAAGTATTCGACGGGTCGAGTTATAAATGGTCGGGTTTTCTTTAATGGTAGCCAGAGTTTCGAGATGTTGCTCTCGCGACGCGTCGGCGCAAGCTCTTGACCAAGTTTTGAATCGTAATATTTTGGGTTCAGATTACCAGTACAGATAACATGTCATCTCACCTTTTGACTGTGCCGGATTTAGAATCTACTTATAATAAAAAAATAAAAAATAAAAATATCATAGGACATTTACACACATCGCTATCTGACCCCAACTAAGCAAAGCTTGTGCTATGGAAGACATAACTGATAGAACACTTAAATACTTTTTTTTGTAAATACATACTTATAATACATGTATAGGTACGTGACACCCAGGACACAGAACAAACATTTGTTTGTATCACAAAATGCTTGTCCTGGGTGGGAATCGAACCCACGCCCTTCAGCTCTTGGAGCAGACATACTACCAATGAACCAACAGGGCTGTCAATAAAATTAAGACTTCTAACAAACACATTTTTATCACAGGCTTAGTTGTTTACAGAAGCAATGCCTTATTGAGGTTAGCTAATGGCGTGCGTTTAATCGCTTGAGATTTGGTTTTCACTTTGAAGGCGGAGATATAGTTTCTCAACAGTTAACAATGATGCTTCTATTCAATTAGCTAACATCATATTTTTCTCTACTTAACCTAGTATAGTTATACGTGTATTAAGTTAGATTTATGCTCAAAAAAAGTTAATTAAGTCTCATCCAAATCTAGTATTATATAAAATATATCCAAAAGAAATGAACTGCTTCAAAGGTTAACGTACTTCTAAAGAACAGCGGATTTTTTTCACAATTTCGCAGTTGTTGTTCAAAAGTTGTTCACAATGACCCCTGTTTTGCTAGGTACACCCTGAGTTTTTATCCCTGTATAGAATTCGTCGGTTGTATCTCTGAGTCCTGCCCTGCAGTGTCCACAGCGGAGGCCACACGCGGTCGGGCGGGCGGCGGGGGGGTCGGACGGCGCGGGGCGCTGTTTCATTCATGTTGTTAGAACAGCCCGCTCATAACTTAACTCCTAATTTATTCATCTAAAGCCAGTTCCACCGAGCTCTCGTCTTAACACTTCTTAATATCTAATTATGTGTAATTTAGTAAAAATTCTCGGTTTTATTTCCCCAAAAAGAAATACGCTGATGACAGTTTCTGGTAGATGGGAATGAAATATCATGAGACCGACAGGCATTTAAAGGGATCTGAATAATATTAAGAGGATACATAAACTTAACAGATTCAAAGCAACGGCTAAGACTGCCATTCATTTAGATTGTTTGATTAGGTATTTGTATTACTACCTCGACCTCCGTACTATTTTTTTAACACATTGGATACAAACTAACAAAATAAATTAATATTTAACTAATTAGCGTATGAACTAGGCTTTTTATTTAACTTTTTTTAATACATGGTTTGATTAATTTATTTCTACGATATTTTTTTTAAATAACTTACACTGATCCGATTGAGTACCTAAGGATTAAACGGGTACCTATATGAGGTTTCGATGAGTATCGATAATTACGGTTGAGATGAGGGTCTAATATGACAGTTTGCAACAAAAAAATCTTTAAGTTTTTAAGAAGAACCTGCTCCAGTGTACTCGGGCTAGAATATCAATTTACAAGATTTCGTACAATATTAAAATGTCTAGAAAAGTGACTAGCGGGAAAAAATAGAAACTGCTTTTATAGATACAGTTGACTATCGATAGCGTACTAAGTAGTTCTTGCAAATTTATAATTGAACTGAAAGATTCGCTTTGACTAGTTGTTTTTTGTTTTGTTAAAAAAAAATATCTTTGTTATCCTTTAAGTCGAAAACTGTGATGGTGAAAGTATTTTCGTGAATTCAAACTAAGAAGGCTGAAAAAAAAACCTAGAGCCCAGTCCATTCATAAAACATCCAATAAAAGTAACGAAACAACATGTTCCTCTATATTAACGTAGGCAACAAAGGGACCTGTAGAAAATATCGAGTTACAATCCCAGTCGTCAAAGTTCTCGTGTCTTTTCTTGAATCAAACTTTTTTCCCCATCGATATTTATGCTTGTCTTTAATTTTTACTCCCTCACCGATGTCCATTTAATATTGGACTCCGGGCCGTGTTAACGGCCATTATATAAAATTTTATTTGTACACGTCTTGTATTCTTTTTGTGCGTTCAACACATCGTTGATTTTTACTTGTTATTCATCATGGTTAGTTACTAAGTAAAATAATAACTCGTTAAATTATCCTTTGGGTGAAATAGATTTGTAGGTTTTTTTTTAAGTTTACTGATGGTATTTTATTATGGAAACTAATGTGGTTTTGGCACATTTTTGTTTTACTTATGCGGGATTACTCACGTTTAATTTCATCGGTCAGCTGGCTGGTGGCTGGTCAGGACAGCTGGCGGTGGATGGAAGCGAAAAGCCGAAGATCGGGCTGAGTGACATGTCTTGGGAGAGGCCCATATCCAGCAGTGGACTTATATAGGCTGATGATGATGATGATGACCATGAATTTCATCGCAAACTTCGACTAGGTATATGGGAAGCAAGACGAGGCCGTGCGCGTGTTGTCTTCAGCTTTGTTTCCACGATGAAGGCCGGAACTATAGTCGAAGTTTCCAATGAAATAAAAGTAAGTAATTCCGCATAAGAAAAACAAAAATTAATTTATGGTAAAAGAAAATGTATAACTGTGAAAATGTATCTACCTATTACAGATACCAACTATTAGTTTGATTTGTTGTTACATTGTTGCGTGAAAGAAGGACAAATAATTTTGTTTTATTTACTCACGTTTAATTAAGTCGGATACTCATACTATAATTTCAGCTTAATTTGGTGGCCATCTTCAAGGAGTTAAAGCAGAGTACGCGCGCGCGGCCTTGTCTTGCTACGGGCCGCTGCACGTGTCGCATGTGAAGACTGTGATTGGTGCGCGGGCGCGTGGGTGCGAGCAGATAGTGTCGGTTGCACCAGTGCGTTCTGGAGTTCTTCTTCACTGGAATCCACGTCCTTTCCATAAGAAAAAAACTAACAAACAGTTTCTGCTTTAATTATAAGGATTGTTAAATTGAAATACCAATAAACCTGAATCAATAACAAGAATTTAAAAGCTAAATCTACAGTGCAACGCAACCTGGATAAATCTGAACCAAGTACCTAGTAAAATATTTTAAAATCACTCGTACCTAGTTAATACAGTGTTCGAAACTGGAATACCCGCCTACGCCAATAAACAATTTCCATCTTAATTAATGAAATAGTTCCATGTAGATGTGGATATTTTATTTAGTGGGTCCATAGATATTTTAATGACTGATTATACCTTCTTATTATACTCCCACGTATTGATTTTATATTTCAAGTCAGGTTTTGTTTAGTCATGTCAATTAGTCTCATAAACGGTATAATTAGTTATATTATGCATATTCTAAGTTTTTACCCGACTGCCGTTGAAGGAGGGTAATGTTTTGTTTTGTTGTTATTGATCATAAAACCGTCATGAAGTACTCTTAGTTTTATAAATCAGTATCATCAACCACTGTAAGTTTTACATTGAACAGAATGTAATACAAAATCTTTGCATTCTTTACTTTTTCATCAATTATTTATCCCAACAGTAAATTCTGTTTTAGTCTTGTAAAAAACTTGATTTTTATACATTGAAATAATATGCAATTCTTAAAGTAAATTTTGAAATTCACCTACTCAAATTAATATAGGTACCTACTAAAAATTACTGTGTAATTTACATTAGGTCTTTGTAAACTATGCTAATTGAAACTTTTGTTAGTTTTTACCAATTTTTTTTTCTATAAAACCTTGTTTACTTTTTATTAGTCTATACCTACCTACTCTATGTGAACCCCAAAAAATCACATTACCTTTGTTTTTTGTTTAGGGATCGTTTTTAGAAACGTGAATGAAAATCATGAATAAAATCTCACCACGACAGATTGACAAAGAGTGAGTATGAAATGCAAGAGCAGCGAAGGACGCAAAGATTTGTGTCAGCTATCAATTGAGAGCACGCATTCGTGTAGGCAGATAGGGTACGCAGCCGCCATGCCATCGAGCCGCGCTCGTCCACCTCTACACACATTAAATATATCCATTTAATGATTACAATTTCTCGTTATAATTTATTTAGGCTGAAGCATAACAAGTTTTCGAATCAAATATGTCGCCCATAAAGATGCTGCATCGAGGGTTGGACCCAGGACCTGTTAATTCTATAACGAACGTGTGTTCAAACACGAATCGCATATGAAATGGGCCTTCATATCATGGATGTAAGAATTAAAACCGGTCGTTACATCTCAGACTAGAATGATCATTTTGAAATCGACGAGAAAAGTATCGCGAGGAGTCGAAAGGGTTTCATGAACGTATGCTCACGTTTAATGAAATATTTCTTCTTCGGAATAAATTAAAGTCGATAATCCAATTTCTGTGCGGGTCGTCGTAACATCCTTCTCATAGAGTCCTTAGAGGGGAACGGATAGATCGCGATCGGATGGAGAGTGTGAATGAGAGCATTATTATCGAAGGGGGAAAAGGGTGCGGAGGAGAAACGTCGTAGGATAATTCTTTATGAATATGTGAGTTCGTTATCTGCGCGCTGACGTTAGCGCTTGTTTAGTTATGAGAACGTCACGCGCTGGGGCGACGCGAGCAGCGAACGATGGTGGTATGGCACTCCGCTAGGGTTTCGAAGCTACCGCTAAATAATACATAGGTTGGACATTGCTGTCTGCGAAGAGCGGCGGGTACACGACCGGATCAACATACGGCATCGACGGCAGATTGAACGATAGTTCCCGAGGAACTGGTTATCGTTATGGGGCGACTGGCGGATGAAATTTATTGGCAGCGTGCTGGAGAAATGTAGCGAGCGGAAGGGGCTTGCGATTTTAATTAGGTAATGAATGTCGATGCAGATCTGCATATCGCTGTAACGGCTAGATTTATCCATTCGCTGCCTGTCCGCGTTTCAAACGTTCTGGCTAAATTCCCAATTTACGGCTCTGTCAAAGCATAGATTGGCAAATAGATGATTCTCGTAGTTCAACGTTTCTATTCTGAAATTGTTTATTGATCTGATAGTAGATTCGACAGATTCGAATGCTTTTCATGTGCTGTAACAATAATAAACTAGATAACTAACATTTATATTGAGCTGAAATTGCCACAAGCTTTATATAATTGTCTAGTCCGTTTAAAGCAACAATGATCTCAATTTTTAAAGGTTTACTATAAAGATTTAAACGTACTATAATGTGGTTGTAATTTTTTAAGGATATATATATTTTTAATAAATATATAGATTTCTAACAAAATACTTCATATTTTTTTATATTGGAATCTATTTCAGAGTTTTGGAATAATAATTTCGATACATGAGATATTATTATCGACGACTTGTGTATGAAGTAGAGTTTTAATTGTAAAGGGCCGTTTTGTTCATCAAGTTTGACAGAAAGTAATATAATGTTTCTCCTTGTTTTTTTCACAGAAACTGACGTGGATTTGACAAATTTGTAAAGCACACAATTTTTTTTTGGTTTTGTGTTTCCTTTTTATTTCCAAAATTCTATATGAGCTTCTAGTAAAGCCACTATTTTACTAAGGCATGACTAGACCGTGACTTGCTTTCCGTGAGTTTGACTTTAGTCTTATCTTTTATTATTTTGCTTGATTTTATCTTAAAACATTTGATAATAACTACCTACACAATGCTAGCAGAACACATAATGTGTGATGCCAAAAATGAAGAAAAAAAATCTCATCTACAAATTATTTTATATGTCTTTGTCTACCTATGTCAACTACAAAAATAACCAATAACGTACGCAATTTCCCGGCGAATTGTAACCAAAGAGCGTTTAAATGATAAAAATAAACGAAACAAAGGTATGAAAGGGGATCCTTTGGACGGCACATTTCTCTTCAAAATTGACGTTTTTCAGAAGCGGTCGGTTTTTAACGTTTTAATTAGGGGCGCACATTACGGCACGCCATCACGTCGCCCCTCGCTCTTTGCCTCACATTTTTGTATATTTCCGTCTATTTGGGGAAATTTTTATTTTTCAACCAATGTGCTATTTTTGAGTCGCGTGCAGCCGGCGCGCGGTCTCGCCGCTAAATCTCTGTGGGAATCACATCTCACTTCTCTAATAAAACATTTTTTTAGTTCTATCTAAGCTCTATCCTGATGATTGTGTTCAATTTATTCAATTTACAATATTGACCTCAACGTGCGGTGTCGAAACTTTTTTTTTAAGTTGTAGGATAATAAGTAGTGCAACTTCATTTTATCGTAATCCTAATGTTGATGTTGAAGTCAACCGCTATTTAAAAAGTTAATTTATTAGAACAGGAAACATGTCAGGTGACGGGTACTATGGCGACGAATGACACCTTCCTTCTGTTGTGGAAAAAACGAGTCCTTTTCTATAAAAAAGTCACTTTCATGCTGTCTGCGATAACCAATTTATCGAAGATAGATTTCGGTGCATTTAGTAAACGGGAATACGAAGTAAATATAAAACATACCTATAATTCCTAAAAATTATGATGATTGATTTATGATTCCTAATAATTATGTAGCAAGTTGAAGAGTGTTAATGAGCCGGGCACATCTGTTGCAGAATCGGCAAGTAACTTTTGTTATTACCGTGTTTTATAGCGTAGATCGCGAATTGGCAAACGCAGGACGCCCCGTGATCTGAGTGGCGATATAAGCACAATAAGCTGGCAATTTGCAGCAATAAGCTTTAAATTGAAAAGTAAAACCCGATACTTTTTTACATATATCAGAATTTTGTTTTACAAATTGTACATAGTTAAAATGTATCTACTCAATATGCCCTTTCATAAATGATAATAAGCACGAGTTTATCACAAAAAATCTTTTCGAAATTGCAAATTTAGGTTATTTATGTATAAAATGTACCATATTTATTTTACTATAACGTTCGTATATACTATGACACGTGTGCCATAAGAAATCTTATGTAAAAGGACAACGGTTTATAACGAAGGATTACATCTTGTATCCTAAGACGTCTCATAAGATAAAGGCCATTACAAAACTAAGGCGTTTCGACAGACACATCATTTGTTAAAATATAATGAGGGATTTAGAAGATACGAGACAATAAGTATGTATATATATGTAGACATAAGTAATATAGATATTGGAATAGGTATAGGATATAGTCAAAACCCATATATATCTTTGTGTGGTCCAGTAAAAAGCCAAAGATTTTTTTTTTATGTTTAACAGGCCAGGTGTTTTGACCACAGCTCACCTGATGTTAAGTGAAGGTGTGGTCGAAGATGGTAAAGCACACCTAGCCTGGAATGGAACTGGCTCTCAAGTGAGGCTGCCGGAACACACCGTTAGATGCTTGGCGGCAGATTTTCAACTTGAGGGTGGATGCGGCTGATTATCTTGCCTTGGGATTGTCCTCTGGCCTATTGTTATTGATGATACATTGAATATGTATCATCACCGTTAATCACGTGTCTGAACAAATTAATTGATATATTCACAAATTATGTAGAAAAAGAAGCTAGAATATCATAAGCTACGTAACTGTGACGTAGGTAAAGCTTTATAATTCTTCATTTTTAATCATCACTCATGTGTAAACCCACTGAATGATAGATTCTCAAATCATTTAGAAAAGAGAGCTAGAATATCATAAACCATGACTAGTTTCACGTTGTCAATGTTGTCGGGTCGCGTCGCGTCACGTTATTTGTCGTCGTTAGCGATGACGCATGGCGGCGCTGACCTCGCCGCCGACCCGCTTCATCATTCTTCCATCACCAGTTACAATTATGTCATCTTGACACTTCAAGGGGATTTTAAAAACTTATGCTGAAGGTTTTTTTTTCAATATTTTTTGGCATCACACTTTGTTTTTATTGTTATTATTGTCTATATTTTCAAGTGTTTTAAGATAAAATCAAGTAAAATAACTATTGGTCACAGTTAAAGACACTTAACGTACCTACCTAAGTTACAGTCAAGTTCAGTCCATGCCCTTCTAAAAATGACTTTGTTAGAAGTTTTTACGGAGTTTTACCACACGAGATGTTAATATGACACTTGCTAATACGTGCGTTAATTCGGCGCTTAATGATTAAAAAAAAACAATAGTATAAACGCTAGAAAAATAAAAGCTGTAAAAATTACACACGCAGTGACATGGTTTGATTTTTGTAGGGCATGCGTTTGACCACAACTCACTTGATGTTGGGTGACGGTGTGGTCAAAGATGATAAGAACAGTGTAGTCTGAAATGCATCTGGCTTCAAGTGAGACTGCCATAACACAACGCTAGAGAATTATAAAATAAAATAAAAAATTAAATATCGTAGGACTATACACACAGCGCCATCTGACCCCAAACTAAGCAAAGCTTGTGTGATGGAAGTCAGATAACTGATAGAATACATAAATACTTTTTTTTTTGTAAATACATACAGAACACCCAGACACAGAACAAACATGGTTGTGTTTATTCACAAAATGTTTGCCCTGAGTGGGAATCGAACCCACGCCCACAGCTCTCGAGCAAATTGATAGCAGGTTTTTGACCTGAGGGTTAAAGTTAGCCAGCCGATCCTAGAAAGTACTGCGATGTTTTGCTCCACCCTTTGAAACCACGCCATCCGACGTGCAATCCTACCGCGCTTACCACTAAGCTATGATCACTACAAGATGGTTTTTTAAATTCTAAACTTAAAGCGGTTGTATATACATGCTATCCTATACGTACAGGGATCATATTTTTATCAGAAATTCTGAAAATATTCATAGTGCACTAAGTCACACTTCAATCTTAGTCATTATGTAGGTGCAATGTGCATATTATATTAATGTAAAAAAATCAATCCGTTCGTCTGAAAAATATGTGAAAGCCAAATAAACAACAAAAAACAGCGTCCTTAACTTTATTTTTCATGGTAGCTATAGCTATATTAAATACTTACGATATCTATGAGTCAGCTGAGGCATTAAATATCACTAATTGATTTCAGCAAATATCTTCATGAAATGACAAAGAAGCAGGTGGTAGAGCAATAACGGGCAGATGGCTCCATAACTATATTTATTTAAAAACAAACTTTCTTTTCTCAGAAAATTTGCCAATAGTAAATTTTGCAAAGAAATATGTCAAACCTCCCACAGTGGTACGTGCACAAACGGCAAAAATCTATATTTGTATAATGATCCTGTATTGAGTAACGACCACCATTCAGATAGTTTTCTAAAAACTGATTTATGACGATATGCAACCGAACAATCGATCCGTTTTGACTTACGACGGGCAAAGCAAGGTTTTACTGCTACCCTTTGAGGGTAGTTAGTGACAAACCCTTTCAGAACGGGGTAATAAACTTTTATTATTATATTTGCAAAACGCTGAAAACAAAAATGCCTTGCACCCCGCCGCTTTGCTTCATAGGAGCGCCAATTAGCCATGACTGTGAAAAAAAAATCTTATTCGGAAACAAAAAAATGCCATGTCTAAGAAATTTATGGCTGGTCCAGTGGTCATAAGCATTTCTGTTCTTTTGTCTAAATGTTAATAAAATTTTAACACTTTGAAAGGTCTTTATTACTGTTCTGTAGAAACACACCTATTTTATTATCAGCTGCTATATTGCGTTTCTGTTTTAATTCGTTTACCAAGCAGGTAGCAAAATAACTTTGCCATTGCGCAAATTTGAATTCCTGTTTTTAATTTATTACGGAGAATATTATGAAGAATAGAAAACAAAAGGTATAAAAATAGGTTTATCTATTGTGGCGGTTATTTATTGGCAAACGCCAGAGCGTTTAATGGATTGAGTCAGTCATAAAAAAATAGTGGTGGGTGTAAGTGATAGTTAAATGAGTCCTGTTTTATCAGAAAAATAATCGAGCAGAAAACACTTAAGTATGTAAATATAGATCATCGAAAGTAATAGAAGTAAATTTAGACATCAAAAAGACGGAAAAACATAACTATATACTTTTGTTAAAATTATATGATTGTCTTCGTGATAAAGCAGAACAGCCAATAGCTGTGATAAGGTATTGCGACACAGATCTGAGTTCGTTACCTTTCGATTGGCAGCTGACAATGTATTGCGGCGCACATACACTGACATAGAATAGTTAATAGCTACAGCACGCGATATGACATTAACGTTGCGTGAGACAGTGACGGAGCTTCAGTCGTCACGGTAAACGGCGCTATACCTAGCCTCCACCGTCATTTTGATAGGCTTTCGCTAAGGATTATATCCAAAAGGCTTTTAGTAATCTTTTAAACGGCTCACACACCTCAGCCTGCAACCCTAACTGGCAACTTGAGCATCGTTCCGTTGCCGGCGCCATTATAAAATATATTAAGATATAAAAATATATGTGACTATACTAATAATAATCTTTATTAGTAAAATAAAAAGTTTACCGCATTATTAAAATGCTGACTCTTGAATGTGGACACTAGTGGCCTTCATTTTTGTTTTGAAATTAAATGTCGTATGCCAATTTACTTGTGTGCTATCTTATCCATCCCATGCTATGTTTTTGTTGTTAAATGTCATTAGGAATCTACACAACATTTCTTTGAAAATAATGTATGCAACTAGTGTCGTATTTATAAGATAAATAGTACACAGTTGCTTGTGACCAGTGATAAACATGCACACATGTTCGAAGAGTAACTTTGTACAGTTCAATTGCAGAGCAGTGAATACACCTTGGTCAATCCCCCACAAAAATTTGGCCCTGAACTTTTTTTTGCTATTCAAAGTCCTGTGTAGCGCTGAAATGGTCATGGACATACGTTAACTCTTACTATCAGAAAAGCGTATAGTTCGTCTCATAACTTTTACGTTAGAAAAACTTGTTATCCTTATAAATAGTGAAGTAGGTACTTAGTATATCTACGACTTCAGATACTGTCAGATCAAATCTACTGTGACATTATACTATTTCTGTAGTACTGTAGCTATGCGTTGGGATACGCGCGGGCGCATGCAAATGGTGCGTAGAGATGTGTGACGTAGACTGTACACCCTCGTTCCTTGTAAGGCGGACAAGAAAGTTGTAGAGACAATATTACGTGTAATTTTTTGTTTAAGGTAGGTACAATACGCTAATATTTAGTCAGATGTACTAATGAAATGAGTAAATAATTGTAAAAATTGTAATAAAACATTTTATTTTGATTAGTAATAATGGTTCATCTATTTAACAGATTCAAAGGAATTTTATATCAATTTCGATGTTTTTTCATTCTAAGTTTACGAGTTATATTAAAACTAAAAAAAAACCTTTCACTGCATAATTCAGACACAACCATTACTGACATGTTGCGTTTAAACAAACTATCGCATTATACAATTTTTTACTAGTAATAATTAGATACAAAATTTTATTCACTTTTACCCTACTCGTCTCGATTTCCTTTTTTATATTGTTTTTCTGTTTATTCACTTATTTAGCAGATATATGTTCAGACCACGTAATTAACTGTAATTCGTTTTGCGTACCTATCTAAAATAAATAAAATGAATAAAATATGGGTAAAGTAATATATACTTAGTTTTTATATTTATGTTTTGGATTTACAATTTGAAGGTATAAGATTGTTTTTGTAAGTTTACCATGAGTACTATCTTAAAAAATACCTTCAACGCGTCTCCCTCGTTCTTTTGTTTATTCGGTTAGCAGAGCCAAAAATTTGTTTAATTTACCGCATTATGGCAACCAGGGCATGCCTTTCATTATTCCTTGTTCAATTCCATATCCGAAAGGAATAAGTTTTTGTATCGTCACGACACGCTCCTGTAGCTCCCGTCGTTTTCTCATTGTTCTCGTGGACTGCAGTTTTGTACAATTTCCAAATCGTCAAATACACGCCGATAATACTTTATAATAATACTGGCAATGAGAGTTTTGGCGGGAATGGAGACAAATCTTGTCACCGCATTAGGTACATACCTATAGTATAATTTTTCAAAATTTATATTTTTTAAGCGTTAAGTTAGGTATGTATAAAATAGTAGTTTTCTATTCATAGCGTGCCTTAGGTATAAGAAAGTGGGGAAGTAATTTATTGTGGAGAAAAATGGTGTTTGCGCTGTCACCACTTTATTGGGGCATGACCGGACTTGACCTTGAATTATTTTGTGTGACTTTGATAGTGCCTCAGACTTATCTTACAAAATTTATTATTAACTAATGTTATTGAATAATGTTGAAATATTCAACACTGGTAAAATGCACAAAGTGCGATGCTAAAAGCAAACAAAAAAAAAATACTTGGAATATTTTTTGCGGAGAATAAGTGAAAGTGACATCGTATGCGGACCAGCCGTCATTTTAAATCAACACCATTGTTATGCTAATGATGATCTATTTTACAACTTTTATGTTCTTCATTGTTATGTTTACCCGAGATAATGTGAAACTTTCCGAGAATTTTGTTTACTTTTATTTTTGTTTAAAAGGGTAACAATCGGTATTTAGGGACATTTAGAATTGGTATTTAATTTATTGGTATTTTTTAATTCATTTGCCGCGCGACCGAGGCGGTACGGTAGTGCTCCCGTCTAATGAGCCAGCGTGTTCGCCTCAATTGCACACAGTCTTCTTATTCGCAGGCAATTTATTTCATTTTTGCCTCTGATCGCGCCTTATTGAGATTTTTTTTTATTTTATTGCCTTCGTGGGTCTATAATATGCGTCCTGTTACTTGCAAATGAGACACAACGAACATGTTAGTGTTGGCTGGCTCATGATGTTGCTACGTTCGAATAATTAAAATTTCTTATTGCGTTGTTTTTGTTGAATTTCAAAAGAAGCTCATGAGAAGCTATTGTATTTTTTTTATGCAAATCCTTTTTCAGCACACGGTGTACGTACCTAATTTGTATTAAAGTAGGATTTTTGAAAACTTTTTTGACCGCTTGGAGAGATTTTTTGGTAGGGACAAAACTTATGGGTCCGCGTCACCGACATGCTAATGTGATTGCGTCATTGGCATGCTGCTATCAAAGTTTTCACTTCTGTTTGCGGTCCCCATGACTGTCTGTTCTTATTTTCTAATTACCATAAAGTAAATGAAAGAATTCACTTTAACATTCTAAAACACGAATATGTTTGGGTAATGTACGAGAGAATTATAGCTTGTGAGACTTCGAAGACATTTGCCCAGGCAATAGCGTTATGAGTAGAATAGTCATTATGATAATAACAATCTCTGAACCGATGCCAAATGCTTGTCCCATCTGACAGAATCGGGTGTGGGAAGATCGCATGAATATTTGCACTCAAAATATAGACACTAAATTTATTGAAACGATTGTATTTGGAGTAAATCATATAATGTTAAATCGTAGTTCGCTTCCGCAGTGGCAAGACATGTTCTCAAAATAAAATACCTGCCTAAATATCTGAAGTTCGTTGACTTTTCGTTCTATTCTAATTATTTCCAGAGAAGTGGTTTATTAAACACATCACGTAAAAATGTATTCGAAAATACTTTTGGATCTTTATTTTAGAAACAATAGAATTTTATTTTGTCTGAACCTAGTTTGAAAGAAATTTGAACTCACATTCAAGTCTGTAGGCAGCTACGGTTAAAAACTAAAAACTTTATCTCATTTTTTTTTTGGGTTTGTTTAAATTAAATTACTTAAATTTATGTATCTATAGAATAAAATAATAAAAATGAAAAGTGTCGATGTAATTTTTGCTTGTTTTTGTCAGATTTTATTACAACGAACACTGGGGTAGAATCGTAAATTAAATGAAAGATCCGTCAGTTCGGGAAGGAGTAAATCAAGGCGGACGGATTGCCCCTAATAAAAATTATAAGAGGCACAATGCTCAAATGTGCCCCGGGACAGGTCGGCGCTGTAAAATCTTGCTATGTTTGTTTATGGTGTACTAAAATATGTTATAAACTAGATAAGTATAATCTAAATAAACTAACCTATAATTAGTATCATGATATTTGTATTAAGTCCTCTTTGGATGCATTCTTCGAAGGTTTTTTATTGACACAATTTTATGATATTCTTTCTCTCCACGTTAATTCCCATATTAGTCCAGTTATAAAGAGTCTTATTTTAGTTTCTATTCATTTAAATTAGTCATCACTCCTTGACTCTTAACAAAATACTCGAATGGTAAGAAAAAGCGCAAATAAACTTGCGGTAATATTTCTTTGTTCGGGTAACCATTGGTGCACGGTCGTCGTTGACGTCTCTTGCTGAGCTTTTTGTGCTCTTATTATATTTTTTGGATGCATTTTTTGGGAGATCTTATTTGTTGGTTCATACCTGGTCGTAAATCTGTGGTCGGGTATGAGAATGAATATAATAATGCAGGTGCGCCAACCCTTTTACCGTACCTAATACTTTTTATATGCGTATAATTGTATATAGCCCCTTGTCAGGGTTGTCATATCGTGCGTGACATTTGGTTTATAGCTTAATAGAAATGTTTTTACACGAAACATAAACAGTGTAGAATGTTGATTCATCGCGTTTCCTCTCTGTTTCTAATCATAGAGCCGGTTCTATTACAAAAATAGATTATTTTGGTGAGTTTACCTTTGTATTTAGAGATGCTCCATTTATTACATTCACAAATGTAAATGAACGCTTTCGAGGTACTTCGTTTACGTGAGAATATTTGTACTTATTTTATTTATGGCGGGCGAAGCGCGAGGGCGATGTGTTTAAATATCTTTAGATTTTAAATACGGGTTCACTTCGAGTTACTCGGGAATCCATTAGGTTAATATTGGTTATCTTTTGTTGATTAGTCTTCGAATTTATTTTGAAAGAAATTAATCTGTCGGAATACTCGCTTTACGCGGGTAGCGCCGAGGCATTTTCGAGTCATTATTATTCCTTGTTGACTCTGTATTAGAAATTACCTTCAATATAGGTAAACATAATTGATCCTTTTAAAATTAATCACTCGTGAATGATGCTTATATCTTTTAGCCTATTTAGGCTCAATAGGTTTGTTATGTGAAAAATGAGGACTTTAGACTTTTATTGGCATGGACAAAACAACAGTAACAACTGCTTAATGATATTGAAGCTATGGCAGCTTAGTTTTTTTTAAGAGTTTGGCGATTGGCAACCTGAACTTGGCCAGCGAGGTGGACTATGGCAAGTTTAAAAAAAACAGACCTGTTTCGGGCGGGGGAGGTTAAGTAGTTAGGTACTTTTCAACTTTATACCTATATGTATCTACGTATTGTTTGTTTTAGTGAAGGTATTTGCTTATAAAAAAAAGATAGGTACCTACCTATCTATCTATATAGGTACCTTTAATTGTAAAAAGATGTTAAGCGAGTATCTAACGCTATAGTTTGTCTACACACATTCCAGTGCGAAAATATGAGGCGTATCATAAAATTAGGCATAAAATAAAAAGTAATGTCAAGTCGTGAGTACCAACATAACTCAGGCTCATTCTCGGCACTTCTCCGTAATGACTCATTAAAATCGCCCTGAATTATGTCTTATAAGATATGTTCTTTCTGATGTCAACTTTAAAATTTACTGACGTAAATTATTGTACAGAATATTCTTGACGATTACAAACGTGCTAACGAATTTATGTTCCAGTTGCCTTCGCGTACTTTACAAAGATTATATCGTCTGAAATCAGTATTTTAGGATGTTTATTGAATTTGAAAAGATGTGTGAAATTGGATTTGGCGATGGTTATAAAGTGTAATGAAGAACGAAATGGCTGGTGGCTTCTTTACTGGTTAACTTGTGGTTGGTTAAGCCATGTAAGTGTAAGTAGGTGGCGAAGTTATGTATTACATTATATTATATGTAGGTAGCGGTTTTACCATACGTTCCGTATGAGCAATTCATTTATTGTGTGGATGGTGTAGCTGCGTACACCAAATTCTTAATGAAAGTAAAATAACAATAAACCCAAAAGCTAAAGGACTCACCCGCCGATATTGGTGCACAACACTTATTTTGAATTTATTTTGTAAAACAAAGCGCGCGCAGTTCTTTTTCGCCAGTGATCGTTTTGACAGCTGACAGTTGCGCAAGGGCGGCGCCACTAGCGCTTGGATGGCGTGGCGCGGTTTGGCGGGTGATTTAAATGTCTTTGTCCCTAACAGATGGGTAGGACCCTACCTACATAATATGGAAGGTAGGTATAGGTAGGTAGGTACCTATTTACAATAATAAAAGAGCATCATTACCACCATTTAATAATAATAGATTAGTATTTAAAATCAGATATTAACTTACAGTTTTGTAGTAGGTACTTACCTAAGTGGAAATATTGAAATATTTACAACACAGTTTACATTGGAGAAAAATACTTAGACTGAGCAGATTTATATACCTATATTTAGGTATTTATCTGTGTATAGGTATATGTTTTTCGTTGTAACACAATCAAGATAGATCGTAGATTATTTTGATATCAATGTTGAGTGTAAACGAGAATTCAAAACATAGGTGGGTAGTACCTACGCTTTCGAAAAAAGTCGCAATTATGTAAAACTAATTCGGAAAATGCGCTTTTAAACCATATATCTATGTGTAAAATTGACTTACCTTATAAATAGGTACGTAGGTACCTACATAATAGATCATTATAAAGGCCTGACAAAAATTGACTCAATATAAATGCAAGCATTTAAGTATAGATATTTATTGCATTACATTTCGTGTTCCTACTATTTTCGTGTTTTCGTGTGCCTTAGGTAGATATACATTTTCCTGAAAATGTTTATGTAACGTAACGCAAATGCTAGCATGCATTTTGTTCATTACTGTACAACCTGTATATATCTATAGCGATTGAGGTTGCTTAAATATTTAAAAAAAAATGCTATATTGTCTTTGTCAACACCATTTATTACATTCATGTAAAATGAAACATTACGGCCAATTCACAGAAATTGAGACATTAATAAACTTATAAATATAAACAGAATTATTCAATGTCTACTACAAATGAAAGGAAATGGATAGATAGTTTATTTAATGGATGCGGTAAGTGGGAGGTGTATGACTGTAACGTATACATTTTTTATAGTTTGGTAGGTTTCTGACATGCGTACATCAACACTACTCGAGCTCGTCTGCCACTTCGTAAAACATAAATATTATCTTGGAGAAGGCCGACTTGATCGGACTTATTTTTCCGTCTGCCGACAGTTATTTCATATAAATTAATGGCGCGAGTCGTCACGGAGCAGACGCCGAGCTCTATTAATAAACTGACGAATAAGACGCGCCGAGAGCGCGCGCACGCGTCTTGTCATATTCCAATTACAAATAGCTGTCATCGTCTTTACATGTCCAACATGCTCTGTTTCTTGTGTTCCCGCCGTTCATATCTTTTTAATTCACATTTTAAGAAACAAAATAGTAAGTAAACCTCCTTTGCACGCCCCTATATTCTAAAGTAAGAGTGAGAACGAAATGGAAAATCTTTCATGTAAATTTTTACGCGGTCGTAAAAAATGAAATTATGAATTATGATTGTTGGAGCGAGGCGTTGGTTCGCATCTCTGTTGCTCTCGGGGCGAGGCGCGCGTGAGAACGAGACGCAGGGCGTCGCGCCGCCGTCGGAAGGGTTATTATATATGAATTATGACGCCGCCGTGGCTCCGTCGGCGGTAATATCGTTATGAATATGCCGCGCTCCGGCCGCCCATTGGTTTAAAGCACATCCGCCTCGATGGAGCGGGAACGCCTCCGGTGGCCTTTTTTATTCCTTTATTGACATTCAGTTATGCACATTGCGAGTGGCGATGCACAAACTGTAATATTTCGCCCGGTAGAGAGATAAGTCGGCCGAGGTACCGGCCGAACCGAACATTTGGGATGCAAATACGACTGACTGTCGTATGTAAACGAACTTATGCTACTCATGCGGTACGAGCCCCCGCTATGAGGCCCACTCAGACGTTTCCTGCATTATATCAATTTGCATTTCAGCTGGATACCTATTACGTCGAATACCAGGGTAGATATGACATTTGCATCATTGTTTATGTACATAATGTGCTAATTTCTCCTTACTGATGTATGTGTTACCTAGTCTGACTACTAATAAGAGGTTAACGGGCCCCGTATAGGATTCTCACGAGAATCACATTTTCTAATTAGAATTTGTATGTAGGTCTTGCCAAGATCTTAAAGCAATTCTTACATTACACTAGGTACAAGTAGGTATAAATAAACGGTTTCCTGATAGTAATCAAAAGTACTTACCAACTTGTAATTTCTATTTTTTAGTGATAACCTACAAAATTATTTATTATGAAAGATATCATTTTTTTTATAAATTTCCCAAAATTAGGCGTGCAGTCCGTTACAACAGACAGTGTTACGTCGCGCGGTATGAAACACCAATGAAATGCTGCAACAGTTCGTAGAACAACTGCGATACCTACTGCTATGATTGTTTTACACGTCATGACGCCATTTAGACGCAATCCCAGTCCTAGCAATTTCCGCGGTAAACTTTAATTGTATTTTGAAATCACAAAATACAGAATTTAGGTATATAAAACGCATTTTTGTGACAAATATCAAGGTACAGTAGGCAATTTTTTAAATATAGTCAACAGAAAAATTTAAAACCCTAGATACTCGTAAATTTTCTCGATCAAATATAGACCTATATCTACATAATATATAGGGGCATCCAACATTCATAAAAAAAAATCATATTCATAGAAAATTACAGTGAACTTTTCAAACTGTGTAGATAACTAACACATTCATTAAAACATCAAATTTCAAACATCAGTGAATATAATAAATTATAAATAAATATTGGAGGACATTTAACACAGCGCCATCTAGCCCAAACTGAGCAGAGCTTGTACTATGGGAACCAGACAGCTGACTTAAATACTTTTTTTTTGTAAACATATACTTATAATACATATAGTAGGTAGTACACCCAGACCCAGAACAAACATCGATGTTAGTCACACAAATGTTAGTCCTGAGTGGTAATCGAACCCACGCCCTTTAGCTCTCGAAGCAAACATATCTACTACCAATGAACCAACAGGGTTGTCATATAAGTATAAATATAAATTTAAGGTATCATTATCAACTCCGATTTCAAGTGAGCTAGTATCGACATCAACATTCATTATTCTTATCAAACTTAACATCTTCCGAAGTTTCCGACACAGTTTACCGAGTACTAATTCGATCACATTCCTCTAAGTATATCTCGTGTATTTACCTCGATTTTGTGTATCACCGGCCTGCTGACACCGACAGCGGAACGGGCGCGGGCTGGAGATCTGCCAACAAGGTGAATGCCACGCTCGCCACGCACTAGGCCATACAACCCACTTTACCCGACTCGCGGAAATGTAGAAACCCCGCTTCATAGTGTCCGCTTATCTACATAGTCATACGGCAAACACTATCTAATGGTCTATAAACATTCGCCGGCGCTGCCTTAAAACAATCGTTAAATACTGATTCAAGGGGAAATATGGGATAAGGATGAGATACAATATAGATTATTTATTAGAGTACTCCTTTCTACACTAATATTATACAGAAGAAATATTTGTATTTTTGGATTTTTGTATGTTTGTAACGAATAAACTCCAAAACTGCTAAACTGATTTCAAAAATAGAACGCTACATTATTCCTGAGTACTGCCTAAAATAGGCTTATATTTATTACTATATAGAATTTAATTAAAAAATAAATGTCCACCCGTGCTAAGGTCCACGACGGGATGGGCCGGTAGTAGTTTATAAAATCAACAACATCATAAGTAAAATTCTGATTACGTTACGTTTGTTGGATTGGTTGGTACCTAATAAAAAGCTGAGTAACTTATCGTACTTATAAATGCTAATTCAGGTAATACACTTAAGTACCTATGCTAGTACTGGACTATGCAAGGTTCTAGGATTTAATTTATTGTAATTTTGAATTAGATTTGTTTTTTAATTTTTTTGATGTTTTTTTATTTTATTGTTATTTTTTTAAAATTTGTTTTAATTTAATTTTAATTTTTCGTTATTGCCACTATTACAAAGGTAATTATATATTACACGGAAAGCAGTAGTTTGTAAACGTTACTGCGTTCCGATTTGAAGGATACTGCAACTAGTGAAATTACAGGGGTGTTCAGACTAACTATCGAAATTATGTAAAGAACGGTACCTATTGTTTTTTCTTCCTCTTATTACTTTCAATTTGTCACAATACAGTCCCATTCTAGGTTGGGTGGTGGTTATCTTAATATGTATGTAGGACTGTAGGTACCTATACAGCCCCGCTGGCTCATTGGCAGTATATCTGCCTTGAGAGCTGTAGGGCGTGGGTTCGGTTCCCACTCAGGCCAAACATTTTGTGAATAAACAAATGTTTGTTCTGTGTCTGGGTGTTCTATATGTATTATAAGTATAAGTATGTATTTACAAAAAAAAAGTATATATGGATTCTATCAGTTATCTGACTTCCATCAGACAAGATCTGCTTAGTTTGGGGCCAGATGGCGCTGTGTGTATAGTCCTACGATATTTTTATTTTTTATTTTATTTTATATGTATTTGCACATCTATAGTCAAGAAAGTAGTCAGTATAAGAATTGGCTCTATGATTAGAAAATTAAAACATACTTGCAATTGATTAACGACAGTAGAGTTGTTTTTATATTATATTTTCAAAAACTTTAAAAGCATCTATTTTAAATGGAATAGCTTAACTACCAAAAACTATTGGGTGTCAAATAATCATCGTTCAAATTAATGTTTAATATGTTTGTAATAGTCTGTTTGTTATACCTACATGAATATAACTTTACTGTTATTTTTGGAAGCTTGCCGACCGCGCGTACCTGTGTAGCGGGATCAGTGTTGACCGCATATTGGCACAAAACTTACCTCTGTCGACCGAGGTGAAAACATTCGCTTTTTACAATCTACCCACTTACTTAAAATTTACAGTTAATAAAAGCTTACATTTATAATGAATAACAAACTCATCTGATCTTAAGTGACATTGAAATTTGCTTTTACGTAGGTACCTATTTTTGACAAATAAACTTAAATCCTTCATACACGCTCATCATTAGTTAGGCTTTTATAGTAAATACAGTTTAAAAAAGTATAACCATTTTATTACTTATCTGATTCTCATATAAGCTTTGTTTAGTTTAGATAACGCTGTGTGAAATATTAGGGACGTTGGGACAGAAAGCAAAAAGTCACAAAACTCACAAAGTAACTCATAAAGCGCCAAAGCAGCCTTGCTACTCAAAGTTCTGTGTATCGCTGCAATAGTCATGAACATGCGTTGTCTCTTACTTCATCAGAGCATCTCGTTAGTTTCATTACTTTAAAAAAAATATTCCTGTAACTTACAAAAAAAAATATTTTTAATGTTCATTCTGAAACAAAATTAATCCTAACATTAATCTGTTAAGCATTCCCAATTGCCTGGAAGAGATCGCTTTTAGCGATAAGGATTTTCGTACATTTTTTATTTTTGTAGTGTGCGTAGGTACCTACAATAAAGAGTTTCCTAGCTATGAAGGCGTACTTAAAGTAAGTGAAACAATACACCGATTTGCCTGTTTCGGCACAGCACTATTTTCCGAATTTTTATCCTTAGGCAGCAGAGATTTTTTTTAAATTAAAATACAAAGGCTTGTTTTGCCTTATGCAATTAATAAAAAGCGTTGTGCAAAACTAATTACCCATTGTTGTTGTACCGAGTTACGCGGTAATGACACCATATTTGACAGTAAAACCGAGTGACCGCTCTGCAGGGGCCTAAATTCATTAGCGCATTAAGTACCTACTGATGATTATTTTATTATTCTGGCAATAAATATAAGTTGATAAGTTATAACACGACCACTTCTAAGCCACGTCCCTTTTTTTGTTAACACTCGCGATCAAGTTCAAGATTTATCGATGATTCCACTTTTTGTATCGACTTATACTTATTTGAATTTTTGCTAACAAGACTTATTTCTATTCTTAACAAACATGACGAAATCCGAGTGGAAGCATAATTACTATGAGCAGGTGTTATTTTAGCCATGGCCTAGCATTTATTCATTTGCGAGATCCAAGTTGTTATAAACGATAGTCAAATGTATGAAAATAAGTATTTCCCGTTTACTACCGTTAGGGGGCGCTTTCCCAATTTCCACACATTTTGCTATCGTTTATATGGTACGTAAATATTACAAAATGTTCTGCTAGCCCTTTTTGTAGTGAGTGAAGAAACTAGAGAATTTGGGTTGAGAACGATTGCAACCGTAATTTCTGGCTCAAAAGGACTTCGAAATTTAAGTTCAAAATTCGCCATATTGGACTTACTGTAACTTCATAAGTAGGTATTTGCAATGATTCATAAAGTACTTAGACGCGTGGATCATGGCTGTTGCATTTGTCAACACATGATATTTTGTTTAAAAACACACACACTTACGTCCAATCATAGACTGAAAACACTCATTTTTAATTAAGTGATCGGGTAAAAGCGCCCCGCAACCATTTGGCAATCAAGCAGAATATTGATGACAGTGGTGTTTCGTACTCTTCGAAGTGAACACGTGTCGCTTGTGATTTTCCAATAAGATTAAATCGCTCCTGTTGGAAGCTATATTAACCAACGAACGCGATAGCAACAATCGTGTTTACAGAATTTATTTTAATCCACTCTGTATGGAAGTAACAGATAGACGCATACATAATTAGAGTCTTCCTTTCCGAGCTTGTAATTTAATGTAGCAAGTGTTCGGAACGATTCAACTAGGGCGAATTGCTCTGTCGGAAGTTAGCAAATTATCACTGGCTCGTAAAATTAACGCTTCTTATCGATCGAGAAATGATTTCAGAGCAGGACCCACGCAGGAAATTGTACATTTGTGTGCGCTAACAGAGATCAAAGTCGTTCGTCGCGCTTACTCGAAAAGACAGAACTTATTTAAAAGGTAACAAAATGTTTTCAATTTTATTGCTGATTTTATGTTGAATTCTTTAAAAATGTACGGTAGGGTGCGTGAGTACGAGGTGTCCGTGTCCATACACACACCAGCCGAGCGGGAGACGCGTCAATCCGAAAATGCCTTTCGGCAGTCGACGCACGGTGCAAAACCGACGAGGGCGCGTCTGAATCTGAAATTTGCCTGCTGGAAGTGGCAGTTCTGAGATAAGATCTCACGATGCCGCAATAAAAAGCGCTCGTACTTCGTCCGTTGTGTAATGTGCATTCAAATTGCATTGTGCGAGAACTAATTCGCCTTAGGCCGATTCGCATGTTACGATAAACACATGTTTCGATTAAGTGTTACGCTAATGTCGACCCGTGCTTATTCGCCACTCGACTCATGCCGTCGCACACACATGGAATTGGTAGGTTTCGTTCTACCGCCGCTTGCCATTAGCTCGATGGGAATAGAAATTGTAACTTAATGCGATGGGTAAACCCTGCCGAATAAGGCTAATGTTCTGTTTCAATTTATGGTTATATGGGATTTTTGTAATAAGTTACTTTGGTGCTTTGAGTATTTGTACTTCTTTAGAAAGTGTGATAAACCCGTGATAAAAAAAGATATATGTTTATTCATTGGCATATTGCTTTTAGTAGTTCAGCAGATTGGTAGCCATTCCATCCGTGGCTTCACAATCTACAATCACACCGTCACTTAACATCAGGTGAGCTGTGATCAAACGCCTAGCCTGTCAATCATAAAAAAAACACGTCATATTAGTAAGTCGGTGATGCGAACTCATTAGTTTTGCCGCTACCAAAAATTCGCTCAACACCGAAGAAGTTTTCATTTCAAAACATATCTAATTTTCATTGTGCATTAGCGCTGTGTGAAATTTCCTCAAATATTTTGATAATTAATATAAGAAGACAGATGACAATTGTAATAATTTTATCTTCTTCTTACCAAATGTATTTAAGTAGGTTGTTTATCTCTAACGCTTACAATGAAAATATAATTGCATTAGCAAGATATAGCTCAGAATGTTATAGAGCTTGGGAGGGCGCTCTGAAGAGAGCCGTGGCTGGCGAGATAAGAGTATGACAAAAGCTATTGTTCTGTACACCAATTACTCGCGGACCGCGAATTACCTAACCCTCATATATAAATTAACCGGCGGCAAACAGCGGAAAGATTTCTCTAGTTATACACCAACACAACAATTATTCGTAAATCACTTTACTATATGTTGAAATTTACGAGAGCTCGTTCGTCGGAGCGCGAAGTTCGGCTCTACAATCTTCATCATTCCACGCGAATTTTAACTGATGGTCGCGGGTGGTAAGGCTCATATTGTAACCTCTCCAACCGTATCAGTAGGAACCCAAAACTCCCTAGCAAAAGAGAATATGCATGGCGATTTCGTGATGAATATTCATTTCCTACGGGCCATGAAATTTATTGTGTTTTACATTTATATTCAAGTCAGCCGTCTTATGTAACGGTAGCGACGCCGGATTAGCGAATTGTGAACGTTCACATTACTATTGTGTCGCACGATTCTCATTCGTGAGCGGTTAATTTTAACCGTCCTTAATAAATTAATGAAAACTCCGCGTGACTTTCTAATGACGCGTTGAGCCGATCCAATACCGTTATTAAATAAAATGAGCTAGCTGGATAGGTATTGTGCCAAGGCAATTACAATAACATTACCTATTTGCCTGTACAAAATATTAAATGGCTCGCGAACGCTCCGTCGACATACAAATGACAACATTTGGCAATACAATTTATATCTGAGTTTTTGATACCCAACTATCGTTACATACGCAACATCTGATGGTTGCGGTTCTAGAGGCGTTAAGGTGCTCGATATATTTGACATTTGCAATAAAATTTGGGGCGTAGTTACGCAGTTAGTCATCGGCGATCGAACTCTGCGAACGACACACTTGGCACCTGTCGAATATTTAGCGCATAAATCCATAGCAACGGTTCGATCGCCGTTCGCTTGATGGATTCTGAGCTATATTTAATCAACGCGGGTGCGACACGCCGCCGCATTGTTCTCCCGATTGGATCGCTCGAGCATCCATCGAAACTTATTTTATGAGGTGTCGATTGAGATTCATTATATCGAGACCAGAAAACGTTCGTTTACAATGGAGAAAAGTTGTATAAATAATTGGAATATGTAGCAAATTGAAACGATGGTTAGACGGTAGCATAGGGCGGGCGGTGTGGAGCAAACGGGTGGTGGGCGGGCGGCGGCGCGTGATTGCAACGGCCGCGTCAAACAATTGATTAGTCGCATAAACTCGGTTTGGCGCGCGCTAACGATGCATCATCCAGGCTGATAATTAAATTGTAAATTAGCTAAGCCGATGCTAGCTCGCAGCCGCTGCCGCGCGGTGCGCTCGCCACCGGCGCGGCGCCACACGCGCTGTGGTTGACTTGCTGTTTGTTCCTGCTTGACAAAATTGTCAAATTAGTTGGCTAAAGTGAATTTAGCCAACTATTTTACTCTTACACAAGTAAGATAGCTCATGTTAGCTGTGTAGCGATGATAGCTCAGTGGTTAGCGCGGTAGATTGTAGCGATGATAGCTCAGTGGTTAGCGCGGTAGATTCGCATGCCGAAGGGCGTGGGTTCAAACCCCGACAATGAGCTTGAGCTGCCGGTGAAGGAAAACATCGTGAGGAAACCATAGCATGGTGGTAGGGTACTTTCTAGTACTCGGCTGGCTAGCTACCACCCTCAAGTTGAAAATCTGCCGCCAAGCATCTAACGGTGTGTTCCGGCAGCCTCACTTGAGAGCCAGTTACATTCCAGGCTAGGTGTGCTTTACCATCTTCTTCACTTAACATTAGGTGAGCTGTGGTCAAACACCTAGCCTGTCAATCATTAAAAAAAAAAAAAGATAATGATTCAGTCATTAAAAAAATAAAACTAACAGTTGCATTATTTGCATAATACTATGTATTTAAATACATACAATTTCCACATGCCTACTTACTAGGTATAAATATGTTTTATTTTTATTATTTAAATTTTTTAGAATTTAATAGTGTTACAACACGTCCTCCCGTCTGTTCGTAATCAGTGACATGTTTTCCATTCTTGGTTGCCTTTTTTCACTTCTGGTCTGCACAACAAAGATTCACTATTTATCAACAACTACACGGCAAATCCAATAAAAATAAATCCACGAACGAATTATAATAACAATATTAAATGCCGAATACTTACTTCTGTCAGCTGAACTGCTGATTAGTGTATGCACCTTATTCAGTATACCTATATACCTACTTATTTAGTGAATAAAGAAATACTTAAGTACTTAATTTCATAACATGACACAGTATAAAATTGATTTGGTCAAAACATATTTTTCGATAAACGTCATGAATAACAATGTCATCTAGGTATAAAAAACAATTACGCCGATTGATAAACTATAATACACACACAGTTCTTTGTTCTAAAATTATCCTCCTAGGTACATGGAGTTCGATTCACAAACATAAAATATTGTCCAAATTGAATAGTTACCCACGTATCTATAAAATGCAACGGTTTATTCAAAACTCGCTCTGTTCGAGCTTTGCGCGCGTTGATTGCGAAAAATTCAATCTTGTTTCATGGAAATTTAATTTAACATACAAAATGAAAAGCGGCTCTCGTTGGATATGGATCGATGTATGCCGACTGACTGCTCGCTTGTGTTTGTGGGTTCTGTGTGCATAACGTAATCAATTATCAAATTCTAGGTTAAGCAATTTTGACACTAACTTATTATGGTTATGATTCAACGCATTTTAATGAGCGCGAAACTATCGAAGGTTGCCTTATCGTAGATAATTATTACGAGCTCGTACTTCCATGTCTTTAGGTGTGTTCTGCGCATTTGTTCCGCTCCGCTGTTTATAGGTAGTCTGTGACTAATTAAATAGATATACCTAACAACCATAACACATAAACACCGGTTGGTATTTCTGTTCGCGTTTGTTTAGTTTTAAAAAGGTATGTTATGGGTATAGACTTGCCAATTCATATTTTTGGAAATGATATCATCAAATCGGCCATTCTTCACAGAATTCGATGAGTAATAATGTAGAGCCGTGTATCGGGTTCAGATGTATTCTTATGCGGTTTGCTTGTCGCGATTCGTCCACATATCTGCGGGCGTTGCGCTGCGTCGCATTTAAGGCGATATTCTCAAACTTTTAAGAAATTTAGTTTCTTTTACACTTATAAGTTCACGTTTGGTCTCTAATTCACCTAATGGTAAGCAATGATGGGTGGAAGATAATACACCCAGATTAATTTAAGAGATTTCTTAGTCTTTTTATTGTTCAGGACTTCGTAAAAAGAATTAAGTTCAGTATTTGTTAATTCTTGAAGAATGTGAGCAAAACGACAAAAATCTCAATTTTTTGAGACCTTATTTGTGTAACAAACGTGCTTGAAACGTAGGGCCGCAATTATCAGCATCATCATCATCATCAGGACACTTTAGTCCACAGCTGGACATAGACATTTCCTAGTGCACGAAACTTAGCCCCATCCTCAGTTTTCTGCTTCCGGACCTTGCATACTGCCTTACGTACCTACTATATAAAAATAAATAAATATCGTAGGACATTACACACAGCGCCATCTGACCCAAAACTAAGCAAAGCTTGTACTAAGTCAGATAACTTATAGAATACTTAAATACTTTTTTTTGTTGTAAATACATACTTATAATAAGTACAGAACACACAGAACAAACATTTGATTATACCACGAAAAGTTTATCCTGGGTGGGAATCGAACCCACGCCCTTCGGATCTCGGAGCAGACATACTACCAATGAACCAACAGGGCTGTCTGTATCTCTCCACCGAGTCTCAGAGCATTCTACGCTACGTTTGCGATACGCGATCTCCACTCTAGAACAGAACTACCCCAGGGCCTTAATACAAGTACTTATTTATAGCAGTTCGTCGCACCTATCGCGAGCAGAATTCGCATGCCGATTCCTTGTCAAAAATCTTTAATAGACGTTTCAGAAGACAATGCAATCGGCTAAGTATAGCGCAAGTGACTAACACCCGGCGTTCGGTGACATAGCCGCGCCTTCCAAACGCATGCGCAGCCCTGTTGATCTTATTATGGCGACGATATTTATTTATGACCGTACCTGTTTGAAAGCCAACGCTCATTTCACTATCGCCATCTATTAGCGCTCTTTTTAGTCGAGCATTCGCAGTCGCTTTAATCGGTAAAAAAGGTCAGCGTCCGTCTGAGACATTAATTAATCTATTTTTATCGTTAGCTGAGACTCTTAACAAAAAATTCCGCATAGACCCCATGTGTATGCAGACGTCGGAAGTTATAACTCACAGTTATGATGCGAACGACACCAGTTTCATAAACATTGTTTTTCTTCGTTTCGCCCCTAATATTTATATTTATCAATCCATCTACACATTTATTTATAGTCGAAAATAGCGAGCAGGGTGCCTTGGGGGCGCACCGTCATTACGATTTATTGTTTTCTTTGGTCATAGTTTTGGGGTCCCGCGTCGTCTGTTTAGCCGGATTTCGAGATTACTTCCGATGACCAAGATATAGCTAACACTTCCTGCGAGTGCTTTAATTTGTTATGTGTTTGTGATTAAATGCGTGTTCATTTTTATATTTATGTTCGATGTTCTTCTTATTGACTTAGTATTTTAAGCATTTGCCAGTTTGAAGAGTTTCGAAATTCTTAAGTAGGTATTTTATGATAAATCCAGTGAAATAAGTATAGGTAAATCACACAAAGTTAGTCAAAATTGAGTTCGGTCATGCCAAAGGTAACGGTGACTTGACTTTAAACTTCGACGGAATTTTGGTAACAACACTTTCCCACACTTACTATTATGAATAAAACATAAACACACGAAAAAATAAATTTTGGAAAATTATGTACCAAATGTGTACTTGTGTACCCACATAGGTGTACTGTTTTACCGCCAAAACTTACATACCAACTAAAACAGAAAGCAAAAAAAAACATAACACGAATGCAATTATTCTTATTTCAAACTACAAACTCTTTGGTAGCGTATGGCCGGATACAAAAAACAATACTTTTTAACTGAGATTTTTGCATTTTGAGAACTTCATCCTACGAAATTAAGCGCAACGGTAGCAATAAACCGGAAGCAGGTCATTGTACTCAACATTGTGAACAATGTAATTAATGTTAGATACTTTTAAATTATTGTTTATATAGGGTTGTAAGCTTGAAGTATACTTAACGGAAAGGGAGTCATTGCACTACTTATCATTAAGAACAACTGTTGCGACCTATTTTTGTTTTACTTCCATAGTAAAACTGTTTCGACCCCTGACTAAATATGCAGGAATACTTTATTGAGAGTGCGCATATTTCGTACACGTTAACCTTACTACAAATAAATAAACAGGTATTTTTTATTTTTATCCACGTTAGTACAAAAATATCGAGAAAAGTTGACCTGAATATATCCACCACACACGCAAAAATCAGTCACAATGCGAGTATTACAGACCTGTACCTACTATTTAGTAATCTGTGCCTACTTAGTTACTAAACAATTACTACGTAAGTAAAGTGGCTATATTTTCCTAAATTCTGTGGTCAATATGCAAAAAAAAACATCTATTTTTTATTACTGAAACATGTTTTATTAACGATTCTTATTGTGTGATATAAATTTACGCACAGGAAAAAAAATTAAACCCGTATTATTGTAAAATAAATTATAAATTCAACCCGTATATTCAGCTGTTAATATTTTCGTGATGTTAAAGATGTGCCCATAGTAAAATTATTTCATAATGGCGAGTACGTTAAACGGCTCCCTTTCAGCTTACGATCAATATACCCCAAGCTTATAACCCTGTTTAAAAGAAGATTTTTTCAGTTTGGTCCTTACAATTTTATTTATATCAACTGTTCTAGAATATGGGGCTCAGGAAAATTTTGCAGTAGAAAATAGTCGCACAAGTGAAGAAAAATTGACTAACCTACTTTACTTTTTCTTGATTTTGCACCATAACATAGAATCTCGTAGACATTAGTTTATTTTCGTAAGGCCGTTGTGTAAATAGTTATAATCTATTTTTAAAGTTCGCACACGTGGCCTCGATTTTGAGATTTGAGATTATCTCTGGGAGCTAATATTTCATCTCTACTTGGGGTAGAAAATCTCTTCATAATTCATTTATTTAAGTTGGTAATATCTTTGAATAGTTTTGTTAGTATAGCTGTCATATATATGTTTGCTGTCAATGTCATTTCCTTTTGTTTTGGTCTTTTCTTTTGAGAAATCAATAATTGTATTTGTTCTATTTTCATGGTTTTTTATGTAAATGTTGGTCGCATTATCGCATAGTAGTTTGCATTGTAAAATGTAGAATAAGAGAAATATTTGCATGCTGAAAGGCAGGATATGGCGTGGCATGATTTTTTTTTTTTTTTGTGGTTGATAGGCTAGTTGTTTTGACCACAGCTCACCTGATGTTAAGTGAAGGTGTGGTCGAAGATGGTGATGATTTGAATCCTACCAACTGTACTTTACCCATATACGGAAATTAATGTTATGAATTATGTCTTATTTTAAGCATTCAATAACATACGATGACACTTTTTTTTTTACACCGAAAATAATATAGAAATAACAGAAATAGCTACAACTGTTGCTTTTATCGCTCATAGCAATCTTTTTCGGTCAATCTAAAATGAAAGGGATAAGAGAAAGAGGTAAAGGACGGGGTGGGCTATAGGTACAATGAGAAAATGTAAGATTTTTGTAAAAACTACGTAATTCGGTACTTTATGAATAAAACACCATTATTTTCATACATAATCAAAATTGAATAAAAAACCACAATTAGGTGTGCAACCACAATGCAGCCGAGTTGTTGACGGTTAACAAAAAAATAATTAAAAACAATGTTATAAACAACA
Source organism: Biston betularia (assembly GCA_905404145.2). Taxonomy (NCBI): domain Eukaryota; kingdom Metazoa; phylum Arthropoda; class Insecta; order Lepidoptera; family Geometridae; genus Biston; species Biston betularia. Next base: position 7,596,477 of record FR989863.1, read on the forward strand.
TAGGATCAAATAAATAAAAAAAAAATCAACCTTCACCTAGCAATACAGAATGTTTATAACCAATTAACGGAGTCGTGAGGAGCCAGCGCCATCTGTGTGCTAGGAACGCGTGCGCAGATTGATCTCGGCCGACCTTCGGGTCAGTGAACTCTACTAAATGTTAGGTAACACGTTTTATATCCAATACGTGTGAAATCAATTTTATATTATGAGACAAATCATTAAAGAAGATAGGTGTAATAAAGAACAATATTTTTCTGAATAATGTATATGACACGCATAATTTGTTTTATAAATTCGCACATAATTTACACGGTTGTTTATTTTCTTCAATTTCGGCAACATACTTTGTGTATTCTGCCAGTGTCATGTATTTAAATAACTTTCAAGTTGATTAATTTTAAGTTGAGTTTTAGTCAGTCAAAGACACACAGAGCTAGCAACGGTCAAATCCACTCCATTGTCTTGTTAAGTAGTGATGACTTTGCTAGAAGCATCTACAGACTTTTGGGAATAACACGAAAAGACATGTTTTACAACATTTTTAAAACTCGTACGTATAATTTAACACTTTATTATCAAAAGAGAATACTTAAAAAAACTTATGTTTTGAAAAATCATACACCACATCAATACTTATCATGATTTTATGCTTTACCGCCAATTAATGATCGTTTAACTCGTTATATGTTCTTCTTGGTTCGCTATTGATTTCTTTGGCTCGTTTTTAGGGTTCCAAACTAGGGCAGCATGCTTGAACCCCTTATGGATTTGTCGTGTCCATTTGTTACCGGCCTATTATACCAAGATTTTACGACTTTCTAGTAACATTGCGATCTGTCAGGGAAAATTTTATATGTGAATATGATTTCTTCTTATTTCTTATTGGCATGTTATTAAAAAGGTAATTCACAATTAATACATAATATGCGTCTTCTTAATTGGTTTTACAGATGTGCAATATATTAACTTTAAGGGTAGGTAACAAATGTTTGTTCTGTGTCTGGGTGTACTGTATGTATTATAAGTATGTATTTACAAAAAAAAAGTATTTAAATATTCTATCAGTTATCTGACTCCCATAGTACAAGCTTTGCTTAGTTTGGGGTCAGATGGCGCTGTGTGTAATGTCCTTCGATATTAATGTCCTGCGATATTTAGGTATATTATACCATTGGTCAACATTTGCCGCGTGAATTTAGTGAACTCTAGTTACCTACTTATCATAAAAAATATTTCCATATATTTTTTTAATTATATAACTACAGTTGTTGTTATGTTACAGAGAATAAATCGGTATGATAACTTGTACTTAGTTAACGTTAGTCAAATGTATGAAAAACTTTTCATACACTTTTCAAATCTTGCAAATTTATATGCTAGACCCTCTTATTTTTTGCAATACACAGAGTTTATTGATCTTCTATTTCACGGTAAAAATTTCAGCTTGTTAAATTCGTTACACGCGTTCAGTAGGTAATCCATCTTGTCAAAGATCAAGAAACATAGTCAGTGAAATAACACGGCAGTCCTCTCAATACTTGACATATTTATGTACACAGTAGGTGCAAGCCGGGACATATGGCGCGGCAATTTATGAAGCCGAGGGCCCATTACCATTTTAAATATTATTTTTAGGGAATTTCGTGTCAGATCTCAGTCGTCGCCGTATATTAAGATGTGATCTTCCGATTAAGTCGCCCTCATGTTAGAAGCTCTGTTCATGCTTTCTGTTAATTAAGAACACGATGAAGCGATGAAGGGAACCTTCTATGTATCGTTACATATTTTTAATCTTCCCTCTATGTGACGTCACTCCGTGTCATTGATTGACTAGTGTAGAAGTCCATATATGCAGATGGATGGAAACAAAGATTGATCTGTTTTGTGTGGGGAGCAATTCCGAGATAAGCAATTAATAGTTCACGAGAACATGAATGGTTAACTGGTGTAACGCAAACAAAGCTGGGTCAACCGAACCATTAACGGGCAAGTCTTGTGAAATAAGGCAATCGATGTGTTTTTGTCAACATTTTTGTGCCGTTATACATCATGTGGAAGTTTGAAATTAATGAATACTATAGTACATATCCTGAATTATTATGCTTGGAGAAAAAATAGTTTCAAACGCTTTTCGTTTCTTGAAATTATGAAATAGAATATGGCCAAATTATTTTTAATCCGTAATCTTGACATCAAAATAATTATAGGAAAGGCGCAATTTTATAGATGCTAACTTTGATGCAGATACATTTAAGGCTTAGACCTTTTATTGTACGTTTTGTTTATTCTATTAGCAGATAAGTACGGATAGTTTGATGAAAATTTCTGATAGTGCCTGCTGAAAATCTCTTTTCTGCGTTACGTCTGTTGCTGTTTTATTTTGGCAGGCGTTACAAACCATCGAGAACATCGAGATATGACAAGTATGGAGGTCTCGTATTCAATTTGAAACAAACAACATATAGTTGTTACTGCTTTATCTTACACAAGTTTGACGTCTGATAGAAAGAGACGCAATCATACAGAAACTATCGTCTTGAACGACGTGTAACTTGTAAAAGTGACCAGCTGGTGACTTGCTGTGTTTTCGAAAATTGTGATTTATTTTTGTTTAGGAAGTGATTAGGTGTGAAATAATTTGTTGTATGAACACTTAAAACCATTTTGTTGTGATGGCTTGTGTAGCTTATGGTTGTCACAGCCACAGTTCAAAGAAAACTGAAGAAAATCGAAGCATATCATTTCACCGGTAAGAGTTTTTTGGAATTTTCTGTGGAACCACTTAAAATTTCCATGAAATATTTGAATATGTTTAAATTCATTGTTTTGAGCCTGATATAAAAACATAATAATGTCTATCCGATCTCAAAATTCTTGTCAATTCCAGAAAGTAATTTCGTTGTTGGATTATAGTGATGTTCCTTGACGTAGGTACCTACATTGTTACCGATTCGTTTTATACCAACGGGAATTTCTGTTCCCAGTGGTGGTCACTGTCAACTTACCGAACTTGCGTTGCCTCGGAGGGGGATTACAGACTGTTTTATCCCAGATTTATCACTGGGAACAACAAGTTCTGTTGGTCTGACTAACATAAGAACCAATCTGAAACTGGGAAACAAACTTTGACCACCAGGTAAAGTATTGCCTGGTCCACGAGTTTATCTATCGTTAGGTACTATTATTTTGAAAAAATATTACTGTAACGAATTCTCAAAAAGTATTAAGTGATTTTTCTAAGGTAGGTTTAATTAAAATTCATTTATTTCAGGTACCAATAGTACCCATGTGCATATAAATTTTACTGAATTTGACATGCATTTATATTGAAATAATACTAAACATATCCGAATAAAAATTATTTAAATTTAATTGAAATAATATAATTTAGATAAATAATGTTAATAAAATGAAGGTACGACAGTAAATTGACCAAGCTACATTGATTGACCTTAAAAAAAGAACGATATTTCCGATTCATAAACCGATAAATTTTGTCACATCACTATAATACTCAATACATAACAATAGTGATTCTATAGCAAACTCGGCTTCATAGGCATTTCAAGAAAGGGCAGATTGTGTATTTCTTTCTCCTTCTCCCTTGTTGCGTGGTAAATAAGAAAAACACGATCGGATATATTGTAAGTGTTCAATTCAACACGATTCCTCCATGCTTGTGATTCCTCGAAGGTCATAATGTAACAGATATTCAATGTAATATCCGCTTCCGGCAATAGGAATAAACATTCTGTCTCCTTCTTGCTCGTGGCTATAGTAATTTAACTCTCCTTATCTATTTTAGCGTGACGTCAATGTATTCAAATCTAACGTCAGACGTATGTACGTCTGTGTGAGTGGAAAATATCAATGTAGATGTTCAAGCAGAAGTTCCCACGGTCGAGGACTTGGCCCTTAAAGTTTATGAAACGGAAGCCATCGGCGGCATGTGCGCCACCCGCTCCGAGAGCTGTCAATACGGCAATCGGCGCGTGCGCATCCGACCCCCGGAATACGTAATAGTTTCTACACAATGCCACAGATCAGCTCCAAACTAGTACAAGAAATAATAGTTACAACACAAACTAACAAAAAAAAATTGCTAATATTTTCAATTTAAGCAAGAACGCAGCGGGGTTTCATTTTTTTCGTTGTATATAGGTACAACCCTAGAATTACATTTAGCTGTTTTGATTACAAGAAAATTTTACATTTATTTTAGTCAAGTTTTTTTCAAGTCAAAACTAGTAATTTTATTGTAATATTTTTTTTTACTTTCTTTCTTTTTTTTCATTGTCGGTGTTCCAAAAACTCCAACAAAACGGTTCGATTTCACTTTTTTTGAACTTTCATAATACGAATACAGTGGATTTTTTTGCATGAGTGGGTATTCCCCGATTATTACAATCTGAATGCCTTCAAGTTGCAAGTGAATCGGTTTCTTCTAGGTAAGCGTGCTCCACCATAGACCGCATCTTCGTTTAACATTATTAAACGAAGATGCGGTCTATGGCTATATTCACTCGCGACTTGAGGGCACCCAGATTGTACCTATCAGGGAACACCCATTCGGGCAGCAAATTCTATTGTTTAGCGGTTCGTACAATGAAAGCAGATGCATTCTCAAAGCAAATAGTTGCAGGTAGACCTGCTGGGGCTGTCCCGAGCACGGCGCATCAAGGGCCCGACTCGCTTGCACATAATCGCTACGAAGCATTGAGCGAATATTAGGTACCTACTACCAACAATATCTCAATGCTGCAAAGCCATATACACAGCTTCAACTGTAAACATCCCCAATTACAGACAACCCTGTTGGTTCATTGGTAGTATGTCTGCTCCACGAGCTAAAGGGCGTGGGTTCGATTCCCACACAGGACAAACTTTGTGGTATAAACAAACGTTTGTTCTGTCTGGGTGTTCTGTATTTATTATAAGTATGTATTTACAAAAAAAAAAAAGTATTTAAGTATTCTATCAGTTATCTGGCTATCATCGTACAAGCTTTGCTTAGTTTGGGGTCAGATGGCGCTGTGTGTCCTACGATATTACAGATTAATAGGTTTTGATTTAAACTAAATTTAACTCTAGGTAGTTAAACCTTAGCAGTAAAGAGAGAAAGGAACAGTTTTTAAGCGACATCATTGAACAGTACCTATTAGGTAAGAAATATGAATTTCGAAAGTTACAATAGAATTATGATACTTCTTATAACAGTTCTGCAATCTGTTATCGATTTCCTGCTAAACGGTGCTTCTGTGTCAAAATTTCAAATTAGAACGAGGCACTTTTTTATCAAAATGAATAAAATTATAATAGCATCTGAGACCAATTGACATTTTGTGACTGTGTGCCCAGTGGTCTGTGACGATGACGATGCCAGCGGACAGCCGGACACTGTGGTAGACTTTTGTACACTATTGTATAAAGCGGGATACAAAAACTGAACAAGTGAAGATCATGTTATAGGTGTAAATTACCTCTTTGACGTCGGTAAGTGGTTTAGTCATCTAATAATATTTTTTATCTAAAATGATTCTCTCTATTCATTACGCGCTTAGTATTGCATCAGCCTTCAAATCGTAGTGTCGCCTATGTGACAACCGTCTTTTTTAGAAGATTTTATTTGTTTTTTTTTTTAATAATGCAATCAGTCTTCTAAACTATAAGCAGATGAGGTGAAGTTTTGCTTAGTCGTTTAGGACGCTGCCCCCAACGGAGCCAGCCCTTTCTTCATCACTAGCTGGAATTTAGTTGCAATTTAGTTGTAGTTATTTTACTTGTAATGTTTGTTTGTTATTTGGCTTAGGTAAAATCTTACAAGCTATGTTAGGACCACCTTCCTCTTATCATAGAGTTGAAATTTGACACTGGTCAGTTCCGATGACAATGCATTTTTATGGTAAGCATGACTTGATTCTACACCCTGAATTGGCTGTCGAAGGAACTGCTCAATAGTTAACAGTATAGGCACAAAATTTTGTATTCACATTTAATATTGATAGCCCGTTTTAAATATTTTTATCATGACAACTTATTACTTGTATGTATTCTTATAATGGTTGTTACAACCCGCGGTTTCACCCGTTAAAACGCACTACCATGCCCAGTTACTTTTTGTCCAAGAAAACCTAAATAAGAGGCTAAGTGTCTGACCACAGCTCACCTGATAAGTATTAAGTGACGGAGTGTCACACTTAGCCTGGAATGGAACTGGATCTCAAGTGACTGTGCCGGAACACACCGTTAGATACTTGGCAGCAGATTTTCAATTTAAAGGTGGTAGTTAGCTGAGTACCTACTAAAATATAATCTACTACCATGCTATGGTTTCCTTCACCGACAGCTCAAGCTCATTGTTAAGGTTTGAACCCACGCTCTTTGGCGTGTGAATTGACCGCGCTAACCACTGGGCTATCACTGCTACTAATACGTTTTTCATAATAATGAGTGCAATGGCCGTCTTAGTACTTCCTTAAAATATAACCTTGTACCTACGCCTATATACATGTACCTACCTACATATAGTACCTACCATGAAAAAATAAATAAAGTGAAGAATTAATTTTCATTCTATTTATTTTCCCAAATAGATATTGTATGGGCTAATTACTCATAATGTGTTAATAAGCTTACAGCTTGTCTGGGTCACGCGCGACATATGATCGCATCCATTGTATGGTATCAGATACCCGATGGCTTATTAAGTACTTTGTTATCCTGTATAGGTATCCATCGAAACGACATCAAACGGAAATATCGAGTTTAACAGAATGCTATTATATTCATAAAAAGGTCATAGTTGCTGCGGACGACAATTTGACCTTTCATTAACATGGGTATTATAATTTTGCCCTTCATTGGTTTTTCATGAAGGCCAATAGATATCAATGTAGCTACACAAATTAACGTGAAACGTACCTATTCCAAAGTAGTTTTGTAGCGTTGATAGCTCAGTGGTTAGCGCGGTCGGTTCGCATGCCGAAGTGCGTGGGTTCAAACCCCAACAATGAGCTTGAGCTGCCGGTGAAGGAAAACATCGTGAGGAAACCTTAGCATGGTAGTATAGGGTACTTTATAGCAGGTACTCGGCTGGCTAGCTTCTGCCGCCAAGCATCTAACGGTGTGTTCCGGCAGCCTCACTTGAGAGCCAGTTCCAGTCCAGGCTAGGTGTGCTTTACCATCTTGGACCACACCGTCACTTAACATCAGGTGAGCTGTGGTCACAAACACCTAGCCTGTAAACCATATAAAAAAAGATACTTGCTTTGGTTAAGTATTCAGTTTATTCGACAGCCCTGTTGGTTCATTGGTAGTATGTCTGCTCCAAGAGCTGAAGGGCGTGGGTTCGATTCCCACCCAGGATAAGCATTTTGTGGTATAAACAAATGTTTGTTCTGTGTCTGGGTGTGCTGTATTTATTATAAGTATGTATTTACAAAAAAAAAAGCATTTAAGTATTCTATCAGTTATTTGACTACCATAGTACAAGCTTTGCTTAGTTTGGGGTCAGATGGCGCTGTGTGTCATTACACACAGCGCCATCTGCCAAATAAAATAAATATCGCAGGACATTTCCTGCGATATTCATTTTATTTAAACATTACTCCCAGACAACAAAATGTTTGTTCTGAGTGGGAATCGAACCCATTCTTATTCTTCTTGAAGATAACACAATATTTAAAACTTCAACCCCTCAAACCCAAAATAGCGAAACAAAAAGGGTCAGCAGCAAATCCCTTTCCATAAGACGTAAGTATCACCACATCCAAAGGAAATATAAATGGTGTCCAAAGGCGAATATGCGGCAATCCCTCACACAAGTGGGTAAGACGACTTGAATTTTTAATGTTACACTCAGACCGTTGCAAACCGTAACAGTTTTCTTGTCATTGGTAGAGTGGAGATGTGAAATAAATTTTGCAGAGTGGCTCCATCTTTTCGTTTGACATCAATGTTTAATGCGAACCAGGGCACACTTCATATGTGGCGTGTCTAATGCTGTTTGTGTTCAAAGTATGAGGCTTTTACTTTCAGCTGATATCGGGCTCTATTCATGATTGGAATAAAAAATCTTCAAAATGTAATTGATTAAGTAAAAGTAATGAGACAAACGAGATGCGCTCCTGATGCTAAGAGATAAGGCATGCCCATGGTCATTACAGCGATACACAGAATTTTGAGTTTGAACTATTTTTTAGTGTACGTTTCTCAATAAAATGGATTAAATATGTATATCGTCAGAATAGTCGATCGACTCGGACTACGAGGCAAATGAAAAAGAAAAATATGGAATGTGGGGAAGCGCTCCTGGCGAGAGTAAGTGGGAACTGCTTTATTTCAAACATGTGACTAGCATTTGTACGTAAATTTCGAAAATGAATATGCTGCAGTACCTAACAGTACCGAGGGCAATGGTACAACTAGAAAGAACGCTGTAATGCTGAGATAGCTGTATTTGGCATTGGAATAAAGAAGGCTAAGGATGATGATAAAAATGTTCACATAAGTAACAAATAAATAAAGTAGTAATTAATTCAACTGATTTAATGAGGAAGCATCATGTTTTTAATTTTTACGATTGTGAACTTTTTTGTTTTGGCATCGAACTTTGTGCATTCTGTCGATACCAAGGCATTTAAAATTTTCGACTGTCTCATAATGAAGTAAAAGAAAACATTTTCTTTGTTGTTTTGTTGTTAGGTGACTTGACTAGAAACTGAAACAACACGAAAATATTTATTACATCTTATATTATCACTTTCCCACACTCGTACAAGCAATTCGGTAGGTACGTAGGTACTTTATGAATAAACAATTTTTAAACAAACACTTGAAGAAACAGTAGCTTTGGAAAGTAGTACATAACAGCGGCATGATTTTTCTTTCAAAAATTGCAAATTTTATTTATAAAAATATTCTATTTCATTACTTACAATGAGACAGTTCCAAGTCTTATCTCATTTTGTTTGCACGTGCCGTTTATATAAGCGGATTTGCACGTTGAAGCTCGCAAAATTATTTAACTTACCTATAGCTATTCAGTATTATTCCAGGTCATAAATTTGCGCCAAATTTTCCAATGTTTAATAGCTGGCATTGTATAGATAGACAGTAATTGAGAATCGTTTACTTTAAGACATTGTTAACGTTCACCTTGAAAGCGTAAATTAACTTCCCGGCGATAATAATGACGTGACTAAAACAATACTTCGTATTAGTTTTTATTTTTCGCCACAGTCGAAGGCCATGTTCAACAATACACAAAACAGAGTTTACGCGATTGGTCTCGCCATATAATTTCAGTAATCAAACGCCACGTCACTTCGAGGCGCGGTCCGGAATCGATTAAAGCGTTCCATTTCCGGTGTTTTTATATGGAATAATTATTGGAAAACTGATCAAACAATCAAGGACCACTCGTTTCCGTCATAGAATAAAGATTTACAAAGAAAGAGAACGATTCATAGAGCTGTGGATAATCTGAAGAGACAGTCGACTGTGACCGCTTCCTCGATGATTTTTATTTCTTGTTTGATAATTTGTTTTTACATTGTACAGTTTTTCCTTATCGCTGATCATGGTATTCTTGTTGGGGCCGGCGTCAGCCGTCGCACCTGCCCGCTCCGTCGAAAGAATCACCGGATTTAATTATTAAGCGATAGTTTTTACACGATTTAATATTGCGACTAGGGAAGTAGATCACCTCGATGATTACGAAAAATCTTTTTGTTATAGTTTTTGAAGAGTATGCAGCGGACCGTTGCATTGTTGTGCTTCAGATTTTTGCCGGGTCATCGGTGTGAAAGTGTTTCGTAAACGGATGCAGATGAATCGGCCGCGACTACGTTTGTATTAATTAATTATATTTAATTAAATTATACTGGTTTACGCGGAACGCTAGCACTATGAGCACGTAAGCACGTAACGAGTGGACGTAACGTAACGATTCGCATAGTAGGTACTTCTCTATGGGAATGCCAGATTAAAAAACGCTACGAGATCTGTTAGGAGCTCGATTTAAACTATCAGAATAACCTTTATTTATACTTTGAAGAAAACAAGAAAAAATGCAAATATATTTAATTATAATACCTATATAATAAAAATAATCTATTCTTTTGGTTGTTGGTTAATACAGTTCTTCTTTTATTAAAATTATGGGTAAATATTTTTTAATGTAAAAGAGGCGAACGTGGGGATTTCCTGATGATAACATATGTTCAATTGTTCATTACCATTGCAGTGATAGGTACACAAAGCTACCTAAGCATAAAAAAAAAACAGCAAACCAAAGTCTAGAGCATCGCTGCTTTGGTGCTCATTACTTTGAGACTTTCGATGATTACTCTCAACAGCCCAGTAATTTTGCTAGCTACAGTACTTTTTAAAATGGAACACTACGTACCTATTTACAATACATATAGAACATTTAGGAATAGAACAAACGTCTACGTTCGACACAAATGCTAGCCCTGAGTGGGAATACGATAAAAAACTATACTAAAAATCAACTAAACGAAAACAACACATTGTATTTTCATTTGACGCTAATGATGTTTCGATTCCCTTAGTAAAATTTATTCGTAATCATGACGTAGGCTCGTCTTCCACTGACGTTTTTGTAACGATGATAGCTCAGAAGTTAGTGCGGTCGGTTCGCACGCCGAAGAGCATAGGTTCAAACCCCAACAATGAACTTGAGCTACCTGTGAAAGAAAACATCGTGAGGAAACCATAGCGTGGTTGCAAGGTACTTTTTGAGTACTCGGCTGGCTAACTACCACCCTCAAGCTGAAAATCTGCCGCCAAGCATCTAACGGAGTGTTCCGGTAGCTTCACTTAGAGCCAGTTCCATTCCAGCTATCATCTTCGACCGCTTATTTATAAGCATTCACTTATCGGGTGAGCTGTGTCAAACACCTAGAATAAATTAAGTTTGACTTTAGCTTGTCAGCCATTAAAAGAATCGAAGCGAAGCGCATCTACTCTGTGTCAGTGGAAATCGAGGCTAAATCAGCTCCATACGATATGCTTTGCTTCGCGCAGCCCCCTAATTATGTTAATCATAGTTTAAAATGTGTTATGGTTTTGATTGAATAATAAATGAATAAAGAATTCGAGTATCAATGTATCACGACGTCGATTATAATAAACATCAAAGTGTCAGTAGAATGGTAATGGGTGCGCGCAACCGTCCTGTCACGCCGTAAGCGAACGCGCTGCTAATGGACTATTAAACTCCTGCGGCTAATTATTAATATTTTATTTTTATGACCTGCCTCTGTCCAAATTTAACGACCGCTTTCCGCCCCAAATATAAAACTCAATATTTTTAATGTCAATATTTACTTTGCGCTGATTGAAAGGTCAACAGTTTTGTTAACAGCGATGTCACATAAAATCACCCTATTAGTCCGACAATATTATGTTCAATAATAACCGAATATTATATTTCTGTCGCGATGTTAAATCTGATATCTCCGGCGTTTATTAATTTTAATATTAATTTTCATAATAAATGTGAAATATGATATGCTATGTCATATTCTAATGTATGTTTAGTGTTATGATCGTTACCTAAACGAGATCGGTGTTGTATTTTTTTGTATAAGTATCTTGCAACTGGTAATAAAGTTGTTTTAGTCATAAAACTATGTTTCTTTATAATCTGCGCTATTGAGTTAGATTATTCTACATTGATTATATAAACAGTAGAGATGATAAAAGTTTAGGTACCAGATATCGCTTTCTATCGGACGGATTGGAGGTAGGTTGGAGTCAGAGGTAGACTTAAATGTATTTGGTCGACAATCTAAAAATCGACCAAAGCCAATCTGTACGGTTTTTGTAAAACACTAGCGATGCGCTTCGGCTTCGCACGATATCACTTGATTACATCTAAATTCTGACTTGCTCTAAGCTAAAAAAAATTTATAGATATCTTGCTCTGACATTTAGGTACGAACACAACAAAAAAAAACAGCCAAATCGGTCAAGCCGTTCTCAAGTGATGCTCCGTCGATAAAAAAAAAACGATTGTTTTTTTTTTATTGACAAGCTAGGTTTTTGACTATAGCTCACCTGATGTTAAGTGACGGTAAACACACCTAAGCTGTAATGCAACTGGCTCTCAAGTGAGACTGTCGGAACACTAAGGTGCTTGGCGGTAGATTTTTAACTGGATGTTAACTAGCCAGCTGAGTTGGTACTATGTAAACTACCATGCTATGGTTTCCATATAGAGAGCGTCTTATCTATAGAGACTAGCTGCGGCCTACGGTTTCATGTTTCCTATGTGTTATTCCAGGGTATTATCTATTGACATTCTAAATTTCATGCGAATTCATAAACCCATTAGGTACCTACATCATATAAAAATAACAAAGAAACAAACAGACATACTTATAATATTATCTATTTTACCTAACGTAAAAACACATGTATTAAACTTTTGTTCCTGTTTCAACAACAGACCGACATGGGCTATCGGAGATAGATTCAGGCTGCTTTTACTCGTAATCAACACACGGGTAAAACCGCAGGATGCAGCTAAATCTACAAGAAATGAAAAAAGAACATGCTTGCAAAGTATTCTGTTGTCACAGATGGCGTTAGTCATTCTCATGCCCTATCAGTCAAAGTTATCCAAAATGTCAAAAGTTGACATTGGTTCGTGGCATCCGTCGCGACCTGCGGATTAATAAGCCGTTGCAATGAGGACCATCTTTTTCGATACACGTTAAAATGAACTTCAACTACAAACGTATAGAGCAACATTTTCTGTGCACTTTCATGTTACTCTTACAACAATGTACTGTTTAGACGTCAGTCTTAAAAAAGGCTGAAGAGTTATCTTTCTATCAAAATTGAAATTTTCGTTGCAAACAATTAAGTCGATATTTGCTTGAGCGACTATCATAACACCAACTACGGAAGGAACAGCTCAGTGTGTGGCTGTACATTTTGTGTTATTAAATGATTTATGGAGAAGGATTACGGGGTGTATGCTATGTCAGACAACTTTGAAAGCTATTTATATTAGTCGTTGAGTATTGTTTTGTTCGACAGATGAGCGTGTTAATCATGCACAGTAGCAGTGTGTTGATCTCTTCAAATTGAGTTAGCTGACACTGTGATGACTTATTTGACAGAGTGAGTCGTCTGTTCCGACAAGGTTGGTATTATTATAATCTGTAGGAGATTAGACTATAAATGTTTGTTATAATTGGACATGTTTAATAAACTGAGATTTTAATAAGTCGTAACGTTAAATAAACGAATATTCACGTCAAGTTAATTACTTTGAAACGGCAGTTAGGTACATATCTGGAATGAATGCTAATTTTATTGCTTTTTGGATCTTAGTTAATATGTGTAGATAGCGAACATTTCTCATGATCATTGTTGAGATGTAGTCTTGTCTGCGTTTATAACAGATTTGAATTAGAAAATCTGCAGGGGAAAAAATTATGTCGTGTTCCGACACAATCGCTTCGACTAATAAGCAGAAAACTGCGTCTTTAGTAAAATCTTAATAGAAACGGACGGAAATTTTCTTCCGAACGACAAGACATATATTACAATAAATAACCCATTAACTTTGAAGATTTGTGTTTAAAAAAATGCATTAACTATAGTTCTGTTTTAATCTCAAAGCAATATTTCGTCAGGTTTAGTAAACAAATACAGAAAAGCTCTTAGAATATACCTACTACCTGAAAGTTACCAAAACTTGCACACATTTGCTTCTGGAACTTTAAAAATCCAGTTACATAGGTAAGCTAAAAAATCGAGTAGATATTCGATTAATCTAGGTATTAATGGCAATCCGTAAAAGGTTCGAGAAAAGTCACCACTGCTTCACTGGGGTGTGGACTGAACTTGCTTTATGACATTTTACTTCATTCTTGAAAGATTAGACTACTTTACTCTGGCAGAATACACAAAATGCGATGCCAAAAATAAAGAAAATAACAAAAGAGAGGCCCTAAAATTATATCACCGTTCAACAGAAGGTAGTCATCGATTCGTCTATGGCGTTTTATATTACCGCACCGAGATATCAAATTGATGAGTGGCTCCATTCGCGGACGGCGAGCGAGGCATTATGAAATTGGCCGTATGTTAGAAGCCGTTACTTCCGATAAAATATGAGCGCTTCGGTTGCTCATATCTGTCGAAGTGGCATTTTCTGAGTAACCTCACGTGCTCTGCTGTACCCATCATTTTGCTTATACGGACCATCAATAATTCCTTAACACATTGCCTTGCCTGTGTCTGATTGGGGTAATACTTTCTTGCAACCAGCTTCTACTTTAGGAACTTTCTTATCTTCAATACCTATCTAAAAGCAAGACGTTACTTTCCAATTCCATATTTTTTAAAATCTAAATGTTAAGATATTTACTGTTTAGAGTGGTTTTTTACAGTTTATAAAAACTAACTCTGTTATCAAAATTACTTTGTGTCATTAATTTATTATTATTGCACAATAACTACGTATTTTTCAGTTATTTATTTTTGTGTGGGTTTTTTCGTCGCAAAACAACGTAATGCGTAGTGTCAGGAATTCAGGATCAAATTCACACTGACACTGACGGTATATTAAAAAAAACTTTTTTTATGTAAATACATATTTAAACTGACTTATCGATTGTTATCTAACATGTTCGGTAATTAATCCAGTTGTGCTATTTTTGATAATTATAGTCAATACATATTTTCGTAAAAATAATACACAAGCATCGGTGACAATTGCGCACGCCTGTATCTGTAAAAATTGTATTCTGTTTGTGTATCGAAGTGAATCCTAGTAATATTACCCATAAACTAGCGACCCACCCCGGCTTTGCACGGGTGCAATGTAAATACTAATGTGGTGTTTAGGCATGCATTAAAATTCGTTACGTATCTACAAGCGTACAAACGGCGGAAAGCGACTTTGTTTTATACTAGGTATGTAGAGATATGAAAGTTTGTAAGGATGGATAGATGTTTGTTACTCAATCACGCAAAGACACACATACATGTGTCACACATATGTGTGTATACATATTTTGTACTGCAAACTAAACAAACTTTTAGTTAAATTCCACACGGAGGAAGTTGCGGGTAACAGCTAGTAAATGACTAGTAAGTACTGTCAAAATAAGACTGGAAGCTATAACAAAATCCGTTGCGCATTTTAAAATAACTAAACGAACAAATATACAAACGCGAAGATAACTTCATTTTACACTATTCAGTGATGACTGATTGCCTATGGCACTTTATATTAATTTTATAGATAAGGGGTTAATAATATTATATATTATATATATAATAATATTGGTTTATTTTTTTAATAAAGTTTTTATTGATATAAGCAGTCTGTTTATTTAATACAGATTGAATAACTAATATAGCTTGGTATGATTATCCGGCTAAATAAAATTAAGTAAATGTTAATAAATTCATTCTGACCATAAATTTTAAATGTTACCGAATATAAAGAAAACAGTTGAAATATCAGGCATTAAAATTATAATTTATGGTTAGGTCACTATTATTAAAATATATTCCGACGATATCTAAAGCACTATACTAATGTGTTTTCTAAATTTGTGTTTAATGGCAATAAAATATATTTATGAATTTTAACCTATTCTTAAATGAGTCAAAATTATCATAAATATGTTTTACTAATATTTTGTTTTATCTTAATGATGAATATATTGTGCAAGTGCTTATTCTGGGAATTGGGTCGAATTCTGATTGAAAATTTTCCCTCACCTAAAAAAACTAGTTTAAAGTCACCATCCTCTTAACAGTACCTCTATTTAAAAAAATGGTAACGTGTAAAGCATACTTTTAGTAAAAAAGTATTTACACGAAATTTTAAGAACCCGAGATTTCACATTAGCAAACTTACATTTATATACATCCTGCATCCCTAAAAGTAATTAAATTAAAAAAAACACTAGCCGAAGTGATGACAGATGAAATAAGATTATGACTGGTGACCTAGACAAGGTAACAAGATATACCATAGTGGACCGAATTTGGATTAGCACTGGACCGAGATAAGTAGCATAGCAAGACAGAGGCCTATACGGAGCCGAGGAACAGGGAAGAAAAAGTAAAAATAAAAGTAAAAGAAGATAATGAAGTAAAAATATCAGGATCACAGATCAGTTAAAGACATAATTAAAAACTACAGAAGAGTATAAATTTGATGTTGTCATAACCTACCTACACGCAGTACAACCAAGGGGTCACACATCATTCACTTCACAGTTCAAGTAGGTACTACCGGCCGTCTTTCCTCACCGTGAGGCATATAGATTTAGGCTGCCACTCGCCGCTTGGCTTGCACGCTGTAGGTATCTAC
This sequence comes from Biston betularia, assembly GCA_905404145.2. Classification (NCBI taxonomy): domain Eukaryota; kingdom Metazoa; phylum Arthropoda; class Insecta; order Lepidoptera; family Geometridae; genus Biston; species Biston betularia. Next base: position 7,612,852 of record FR989863.1, read on the forward strand.
CGCAGATTAGTTACAAATAATTAATTACCTACTACGAAACAAAATTATAATATAAGAAGTAGGTTGTCATGTAAAGATAGTTTATTGACTACACACTTCAAATACTTATTTTAATATTTATATCGGTGAGTTGCAACCCTGTTTTCTTACAGTTAACCAGTTTAAAGTCCGCAGTGTACAATCAAATATGAACGTTTGTACCATAAGATATGTTTCGATTTCGCATGCTAGCAGATGACGTATCGAAAAGTAGGTACAATTTTATGCTTACAAAACTTGACCTTTGTTCGAGGTCGAACCTTTTGAAGAACTATTACTTATTCTGTGGTATAATCTACATGACTACATGTTTCTTTTCACGCAAAAAGTCACAACACCAAAGGAAAATCAAACGTATTTCCCGAGAGCGATGCACTACATGACCAATCGATATAGCGTAATGAATAAGACTCGATGCCCGTCCGTATCTCTAACATCAGATGCGGTCCCGTATATCGCAACTCCACTTCTCATGCAGTATCATAGTTTTCATGTATTTCAATAGAAAATGATATAATCGTGGCCGCACTATGTTCTTATATTCTTTCGCTTTACTTGTTTTTAGCACACTTTTTACTACCTACTCTTGATTCGACACAATATAAAATATTTGACACTGACAGAATGCAAAATGTGCGATGCCGAAAATAAAGAAAAAATAATTGAGCTTTCATGGTGTAAGAGTATCAGTTACAACAGCGCTAAACTAGTTGTCTAGTATTGCAAATTTTTTACGATATAATGGGTACATCATAAAATAACATATAAAATTCGTACTTAATTCGTGAATAGTAATACAAAAATGTATTTTATTATAATTTCACACAAAAACATCTATCTATATTCATTAATCTAGTCTAGTTTAGTAAGTAATATCTTATATTAAATATAATACTAATCCATAAAGAAATAAACTAAAAATAAAAACAGATTACAAAAATGTACATACATGGAATGCTATGTTGAAACTGGGTAAAAAAATCTTAGTCCTACAATTGCTCATACAATAGTACGAAAATTACACGCACACAACCTTTGTACCTATTTGTGCACATGTAGTTAGCATATGCCAAATTTGTAGGACTAAGTAAGTCTTCACCCATCACTATAATATAAAGCTAAATAACCATTTTCTATATAAAATTATGTTTGTACTAAATTTTTCTAAACTGTTTTAGAATTAAATTTTAATCCTATTTTAGATTGCATAAAAATGTTTCATTGTCGATCCTTTAAAAATACGAAGTAGGTATGAAGTTGTGTAACTGTGTTAAAGTTGTACAGCCTGGCAAGGGGTAGTAGTGGGCTAAGGGGGCACAGCTAGTCGGCCACTAACGTCAGAGATTTATGCTCCCATAACGCGCTTCCTCGTCGGTAAAACGTTCAAATGTATCGATTTCATTTCCAACGTTCATTTTTAAGACACCTCTGTGTCGAATTTATGTTACTGGAAGCAATATTGGTGAGCGTGTTAAGCAGGCTGTGCTGAGCAAAAGTAACATTTTGTACCTAACCATAAATTCTGCTATGAGGGCTGTTTTTCTAAAACTCGGTAGTAGGTAGGTACATGATATTAGCGAAATTTCAATGCATAGATATTTTGTCTATTTTTGGCATCGCTGTTTGTCAATTATTTTGATATTTTCAAATGTCTGATTGATTGATTGACTAACTCTTTACTGTACACACTAAAAATAATACAATACAGAAGAAATAACCTTAATTAATAAGTGTAACAACTGGCGACCTAAAAGCGATCTCTTCCAGGCAACCTTAGGACAGATAGGATCAGAGGAAGAAAAAGACGGGGCTATTTCACGATGAAAGTATCTCAGTCAAATTTGGTTACGCCCTTGTAAAAGTTTAGTTATGCCCTAATTAAGTAATAGCAACTTTACTATAAGCCTAAGATAATTTTGTAGCGATGATAGCTCAGTGGTTAGCGCGGTAGGTTCGCATGCCGAAGGGCGTGGGTTCAAACCCCAACAATGAGCTTGAGCTGCCGGTGAAGGAAAACATCGTGAGGAAACCATAGCATGGTGGTAGGGTACTTTCTAGTACTCGGCTGGCTAGCTACCACCCTCAAGTTGAAAATCTGCCGCCAAGCATCTAACGGTGTGTTCCGGCAGCCTCACTTGAGAGCCAGTTCTATTCCAGGCTAGGTGTGCTTTACCATCTTCGACCACACCTTCACTTAATATCAGGTGAGCTGTGGTCAAACAACTAGCCTGTCAATCATTAAAAAAAAAATAAAAAAATAGCAACATGAAAATATATGTATGTTTCACAATTTTTGATTTATTTTTATTTTACTTTTTTTTTAATTATATAACTTTCGTACACTCGCGCACGTAATTATGTCGTAATCGCAATTTAGCACTTGAATAAAATAAAACTATTTTCGTTTTACTTATACGGGATTACTCACGTTTAATTATATGGGAAACTCTGACTATAGTTTGGCCACATTCGGTGCCCTTTATCACGGAGACAAAGCCGAGTACATCACGCGCGCCTCGCCTTGCTTGGCTCTTATACACATACACACTGTAATGGCAATAATTAAATACTGTATGGTAAAAGGCCGAACAACGCCTGCCGGCCCATGACCTTTGAAGCGGAACAAAGTTCTGGACTTTGAATAACAAAGCGATGTCCAGGGCATCGCTGCTTTGGTGCTCATTACTTCGAGACATTGGAAGGTTAGTCTCGTTAGGTTTGTAATTTCGCTAGCTGCAGTAACCCTTCATACTGAAACACAGAATGTTAAGTTGGAATATCTTCTTATTTCAGAATATGCGATGTACTTTTTGTTAGGTTTAAGTAGGGCGACAATGTTTAGTGGACCACGTTCCAGTATCAATGACATGTCATCGGCTTAGATAAATCTTTTTATTATGGCTTGATGTTTGACCACAGCTCACCTGATGTTAAGCGACGTTGTGGTCGAAGATGTGTAGCACACCTAGCTTGGAATGGAACTGGCTCTCAAGTCAGATAGCTGGAACACACTGTTAGATGCTTGACGGCAGATGTAGATGAGGGTGGTAGCTAGCCAGCCGAGTACTAAAAAGTACCCTACCACCACGCTATGGTTTCCTCACGATGTGTTTCTTCACCAGCAGCTCAAGCTCATTGTCCGAGTTTGAACCCATGCCGCCCCACGTGCAAACCGACCGTGCTAACCACTGAGCTATCATCGCTATCAAATAAATAAAAATACCACTGACGTGCAGTGTAGAGAGCCCAGTTCGTTGCAACAGAAATCCCAGAGTCTTTTATGCTAGCAAGATCACTAGTAAGGGTTTTAGTGAAAACAATCCCACACATTACGGCATTTATCAAAGATTTCTTTCATGTCAAAAAATAAAAAAAATGGTAATTTAAGGCCAAATACATACAGCTACGATGACAAGCTCATAACTTTGGAAGAGGACGAAGATTAGAAATGCTAATATCGAAATCATCGTCTAAATTTATTCTTTTCTACATTCCATATCGATCAGATAACACTATAAGCTCTATAAAATATGATTTATATATCCTCGTGTTTGCTTAACATCCATTTAGATTTTAATCATATCGAGTATCTTATTTTCATAGATACGACTAGCGCTTGCCAGCGATTAATTTCTGTTTACATTGCTTTAGTTGATACGCGGATTCTGTTCGAGTAATAAACCTCCTGAATAATTTATTTTAGATTTATATTAAATATCATATTTACACAGTTTAAAGCTACTATGTGCTCAGGATTTTCGGTGCAGTGATAGAACATTTTCCAAGAACAAGATAAATATTGCCCATTTTTTATCCCAAAATGTCTATCTTTTAATTTATAAACATAATGAAATAGTAACAAATAAACAGAAACTTCTGAACTAACAATATTAGTGAGAACTAATATGCACGACAGTGAACAAGATTGGCACAGGGCCGGAACGAGTAGCGTACAAGATGAGAGGCCTATGGTCAGCAGTAGGATTAGATTTTACCAAGCGAAATTACTGGGCTATTGAGACTAACCATCGAAAGTCTCAAAGTAATGAGCGCCAAAGCAGCGATACCCAGCACTTTGTTCTGCTACTCAAAGTTCTGTGTATTGCTAAAATCGTCATGGACATGCGTTATCTCTTACCATCAGGAGAGTGCATCGTTCGTCTCATTGCTTTTACATAAAAACAAGATATACACGATATTTTTATATACATATAGGCTAGGTGCTATTTGTTACATGCCATCGGCATCATATTTAGCTTGGAATTAACTGGTTCAACACGTTAACAACAAAGTTAACTGGTAAAAACAGTTAACAAGTGAGGCTGTCGGAACACACCGTTAGGTGTTTGGCGGCAGATTTTCAACTTGAAGGTGGTAGATAGCATAGCCAACCTACTAGAGAGTACCCTACTATCATACTAGGGTTTGATTCGGCCGTGCTACCACTAAGTTATCATCGCTAAAAAAATTGATTTCATATGTTTTTGCTTATTTCACGAACTACGTGCACACAAACGTATTTGCGCGATTGTAGTTCGTATAAAAAAGCAAAAATTGTATCCGTACTTTTTTGAAATTTTGCTAAATGGTTTTTTTCAGCTAAGGGGCTGTAGGTACCAAACAAAACAATACACAGATGATACAAAGATTTCAGAACAAAATACTCAGGGGCATATTGAACGCACCTTGGTACATAAGAAACGACGACCTCCATCGGGACCTCAAAGTGGACATGGTTGCAACCATTTTTAAAAAATACGCTGAAGCTCATGAAAATAGACTTCATCAACATGTGAATGTCGAGGCTATCCAGCTCCTCGACAACACGGATATAGTAAGAAGACTAAAAAGGACAAAACTTTTTGAGTTAGTGTATTAAGTTAGTAATGTCAGTGCTGTGATTACTACATATTATAGAACACATGAACAAAGTGTCTTCCCCTTAATAGAGACAGTAAGAAAAGTGTAGATGAACGCATTCTTCGTTTATACTCTACTTAGCAATTTAAGTTATATTAAAATTACTTATTAGACTCAACTACGCTAGATTGTAATAACAATGAGATATCTAACAACAAACAGATACATCATTAGAAGGAAAAAGGTTTTTTTAACGCACATAAATCAACGTTTGACCAACTACTCGCCCCGCTTGGGTTTAGTTGCTGTATCTTCATGTTATTGTTTCCCCCTGTTTGTTTCTTCTTAGTCTGACTCTAAAACAGTATAAAAAGCTACTTAAATGATTTTGTACCTACCTCTCTCTAATAATGCGTTTACTTACATGCTCCACACTGTAAACCGGGTTGATATGGTAATACTATGTAAAATACTTAATACTAATGTCTTATAAATATTTCAAAATCTAACTATTATAAAATACATGAAAATACTCTTTTAGACACTCGTGACACAGTTTGGATCGTCAATCTTTAGGGTTCCGTACACGAAACTCTTCCAACGTGACTATAATATTCTAAGTACATCGTTTGTTTGTTCGTCCGAATTTTAGTAAGCTGGTGCTGTATTTTTTCAACTGTAACTGGGTTGAAAGATCCTTAGGATTTTTTATATGTTTGAAAAGTAATGAGATCGAATGTAATGCTCTCGTATTGGTAAGTCATGACGCCTGCCCATGACCATTGTATCGCTACTCTGAACTTCGAGTAACAAAACAGCTCATTACTTTGATATTTTATGGTTAGTCTCAATAACACTGTAATTTCGCTACCAGTTGGTATCCTTCAAACCCGTAACACCATAATGTTTACACGCAACAATTGCTTGGCGGCAGCACATCTGGTATAGTAGCGATGTCTGACAATGAAGATCTATCATTAAGTAAGCCTATCCTACTAATATTTTATAAATACGAAAGTTTGTGAGTATGTTTGTTACTCTTTCACGCAAAAACTACTGAACGGATTTTGATGAAATTTGGTAAGGAGGTAGCTGAGACCCTGGATTAACACATAGGCTCCCAAAAACATGTAGCGGGAAATACTGCAGGGCGCAGCTAGATAAGAAATAAAAAATGAAAAAGAAATTTATTTTATTTACGTAGTTTTTTTTTCTGAATCATAACATTTTACTCTCGTCTCGAAGAATACGTAGAAATATGTGAGGGCCATATTTTATTCCAAATCTAATCCAAGCATATTACAAACACATCGAGAGCCGTATGAAAGGCGTGTTAGGTTAGGACCGCACAGGTGCAAGAGAATCCAAAGCGTTTTGTCTAGTCAGTCCCATTGGTGGGCGACTGGCCAGCTATCGCTAACTAAAAAGGTGTCGTTAGTAATGGCGTTACTAACATCATAAAGATGTCATTGTGGCTGTTACCTGATTGCGGCTATCGGTACCTTGTAGTAGGCGAGTAAAGTTAGAAAGATTCCTTGGACCAGCAATTTAAGAGACTTGAATGTTCGAATTGAGAAAGAGTTCTTTTTTCGAGTCGTCGTGTGTTTTGTTTTCCAAAACGTGTGTTTTTTCGAGTTTTTATGTGTAAAAATAGTTGTGTTCACATAATGTGAGAGAAAATCACTTACACAATTAAATCACTTTTCCATCTCATGCATACTTGCATGAGATGGAAAAATGATTTAATGTGATGATACATATCTTTTCGTACTGCTTTTAAAACTCCATCGAAGCTATTCAGTAAAATTACCTTGTTAAGGCACTACTTGCCAACACTACTTACCAACCGATCCTAATGCAAACAAAGAAGTAGTTATTACAAGTTTACAATTACAAGTGTAGTTTACATGTGTATTAGGCAGTGCACTTGTCTATGCCATACTGTAGAAATTCAAAACGACTTAACTAATTTTTATATACTTTATTTTGTTTGTAAGATTACTTGAGAGCGTTCTTCGCTAAAATTCCACAAAACCTGTTCAACATTTTTGTTTTATTTTATATTTGCTTGTGATTTTACTAATCACTGACTGTAGTTATTATTTTTTTTTTTTTTGTAATGTTTAATTTTGTTACGTTAATTTTAAGTTTTGCATGCCGCAAGGCAGAATATGGCGCTCGTTATCTTTTTTTAAATATCTATTATACCCATATACACAATAAATGAATTATGAATTATGAACAGTTTAAAAATTGTTACACCTTTTTTTCATTTCTTTAATAAGAGTTGTTTCAACAAATAGTTAAAAATAACGAAACATTAGACAGCTCGATGCCAAAAATAAAGAAAAAAAATGTAAGTATGACAGTAGATAGATCAATTTACATAATGTATATTTTATCTTGTCTTCACGATTTGAACACACTCTTATTGATTTTGATTTTTGATGCATATTAACTATCCATAGATATTGTAAAAAATGCAAATTTTATGCACTTACAAATTTATGTAATAACGTTTTATCGTATAGAATCTAGATTGTCCTTAGCCAAGATTCTAGCTACAATTCACGCAAACTGGGCAATTAGCCTAGACTATGTAAGACTACAATAATATAATCATTGCAATTAATTTCTCCACTTAAAAATTTATATACAAATCTAATGAGATCTATAAATAAATGTAAGTTGTCGAATTCTGTTTTAACGATAACTATAACTATAAAATAATATTTAAATTTCTTGTGCTTGTCAACTCGTCAAAATTATTTTGTTACCAAATTATTTTTGACGATCTTATTTCTTATTTTATAATGTCTATTTCTTCTTAATTAATTTAAGCTGAATTGTAATTTGATGTGATTTTATAACATCAGCAGTGCTCGTTAAACATTTAAATCATGGATGTAATGATTACGTTATCTCTGCAGAAGATCCAACGTTATCGAATAAATGACATTAATATTATTTTAAGGTTCGATTTCCATACAAATATATATATTTGCCATTTATGGACAAATGGAGCATAATTTTACGGTGAAATCACAGTTACTGGCATTTAATTTGTCCATAAATGTAAAAATTTATTTGTATGGGAATCCAACTATGATTCTTTATGGTGAATGGTAATAAAAACAATATAGCGTAGAACATTTCACACAGCGCCATCTAGTTTCACAGTAACCTGTTTGTACTATAAGACACAGATAACATATATAATATTTATGTACTTTTTTTTTAATAAATAAAATACAAAACACCCTGACACTGAACAAACATTTATGCTCGTCACTGGTATATATCATAGATGTTTGTCCTGGGCGAGAATCGAACCAACGACCTCAGTTGTCGCATCACCGCTCATTACTTTGAGACATTTTATGGTGTTATTAATCCAGTAGTTTTGCTAGAAATAGTTTTATAAGTATTTGATTCTTGTTACTATGGTTGTTTTGTTTTCTTTGCCAACTGTACTGTCAGTTTAACCTCTTCATAAGTCACAGCCGGCCATTGTCAAGGCTTATCTGGTAATTTTTGATAGCCACCAGTCACTTAACACTTGGAATTGTTTAGAATGCTTGTTTATTTATTTTAATGGCACTTCGGTCTTAAAGAGCATTCCACTAATCAAGAAAAGAGCACTTTCAAATGAATATGATGTGCACTAAAAGTAATTGATAGGTCGTATCTGAGTTTGAAAAAAGATTGTATCTAATTATAATTTATAATTTTTTTGAGCACCACGCTTTTCGTTCTTCTGATTCTGTTAACTATTTGAATTGGTCAAGTTTTTAATGTATTTCTGTATTAGAATATCTATGTATTTTATGAGTTTTAGTGAGAATGCGAAGTTGTCGTGTCACTGCATTATATTATTTCCCAAAACGTTTGGTTTGCGAGTGTGGTGTTTTATACATAAAGTGCCGAATTATGTCCACGAGTGTGGGAAAGTAATACCTAATTTGGCGGAACATGACTTTTCGTGTTGCTTCCAAAACTCCATCGAGGCTTGTAGTAAAGTCATTACTACTTTACTAGGATATGACTGGATTCGACTAAGATTTACTTTGCGTAACTTGACTGTAGTTTATAGTAATTTAACTTGATTTTTCATAAGATACTTATTCCAAAATACGTGACATTGGCAAATGAAAAAAGTGTGACGCCAAAAAAAAAAAAAATTCATATAAATAAAATCGATCAAACATTAATAACAACAATCGGTCTTACAGACTAAATTGTAACCATTTTGGACGAACTAAGAAAACTGATTTCTATATTAGGTCATAAATATTCCCGATATAAGTCGAAGTAATAACAAATAATATTGTTACTCCGCTCCCCCAGTATAATGTTTATGCTTCATTTGTCACTACAATCGGCAAGCGGAAATTTTAATTTATGCGCCAGAGATTGTTTTTATGTTCTGGTTATTTTTTCTAAGCAAAAACATTCGAGTCGCGGAAGTTACGAAAAATGAACTTTTTGCGAAATAGTAAAAAGACAGACAGATGAACAGTACTTTGACGATTTGGAAAAGATTATACAATTTATTATGCGTTTGAATTTGGTCAGCTGACACTGATCTGATACTACAATGACTGACATCATGTTCCGATCTTTCTTCTGATTTCTACAAACGGGTTCAAAAACAAAAAGTTGTAAGATAAATCACCGAAAATCGGTGATTTATCTCAGAACTGAATGTGTCGATGACTCAATCAGACAAACAAATACTAACAGCCATCGATCAAGTAAACAGTTAAAACATTTTATTTTTTATGTATCTAATATTAATGAGACGGACGAGACGTTCTCTTGATGGTAAGAGATAACGCCTGGCCATGACCATTGCAGCGAAACACAGAACTTTGAGTAGCAAAATAAAGTCCGGGGCATCGCTGCTTTGGCACTCATTACTTTGACACTTTCGGTGGTTAATCTCAACATTCCTGTAATTTCGTTAGCTAGTCTACCCTTCAACCCCGAACACAGTAATACTTGGCGGCAGCGTATCTGGTACTGCGGTGGTACCTATCTAGACGACCTCCTGCTAAGGAGATCTACCACCAAGTACTGTAAGAAAGTCTAATGTAATCGACCGTTGTATTTATTGATATGCCAAACGCCATAACGCTATTGTAGGAGATAATGCCTACACATGACTATTGCAGTGACACCCATCTTGGAATAACATAACAGTCCTGGGCATCGCTTCTTTGGTGATTATGAGACATTTGGTAGCTGGTCTCATTGTCATAGTGAAACTGCTGTTTCACTGATGATTGTGGTGTTTTTAACTTATTTAAATGTCATAGCTCTGAATAGTTTAAATAGTTGCCTTTTCTCGTACTCATATCGAACAGATAACACTTATAACGTTTAAACAAATTTAGTCTTGCTGGGTTTTGTTTAGTGTATCGTCATAATTATAGGTAGTAGATACAACTGACAGTGGAACCGAAAAGCCAAAGATCGGGCTGTGACTTTTTTTGTTATGGTTGTCATTCTAGGTGTTTGACCACAGCTCACCTGATGTTAAATGACGATGTGGTCGAAGATGGTAAACACACCTAGCCTGGAATGAAACTGGCTCTCAAATGAGGCTGCCGGAACACACCGTTAGGTACTTGGCGGCAGATTTTTAACATGAGGGTGGTAGCTAGCCAGCCGAGTACTATAAAGTACCCTACCACCATGCTATGGTTTCTTCACGATGTTTTCCTTCACCGGCAGCTCAAGCTGACCACTCAGCTATCATCGCTACAGTTTTTTTTTGGAGAGGCCTAGGTCCAGCAGTGGGCTTCGATAGGTTGATGATGATGGGACTGATTTACAACCAGGGACCGATAGCCTCGTTTTGTTAACTAGCACATCCATGAAATTATAATTCAATTGATGTCCGTGACTAATTTTCATACTGCGGCCATTCGTCTCGCTTTGAAATCTAATCTGTCGAGTGATGTAGCAAATCTCGGATGTTTTAATAACAGGGGTTTTTCTTCCAATTAATTATTTTATTTACCGAGTGATACCTAATAAGGCATGAGATTGAAATTCACTTCAATGTTATATTTCAAACTAGATGGATATGATGGTTTTTTTCTTTGGTTTTGGCGTCGCATTTTAAGCATTTGCCAGTGTCAAGTGTTTTATATTTTCAAGTTGCAAAAGTTTAATAAGTTGCCTCGTAGCTATAGTTATAGTCAAAGTCCTGTCTTGGTCAAGTATAGTCAATCATGCTTTAGTAAAGTAGTGGCGACTTTACTATAAGCTTCGATGGAGTTTTGGAAGCAACACGAAAAGTCATGTTTCACCACATTATATCACTTTCCCACACTTTCGCTTGTGATTCGGCACTTTATAAATAAAATACTACAATTTTAAAGCACAAACACTCGATAAAACACCAGTTTTGGAAAAACATACAACGAGGCGATATGAACTTTTCCGTGTTCCTGCCAAAACTCGGGTATGATGTTATGGACTACCAGCGCCGCTTGGTTTCACTTATTATCTAGCAGCATTCGAAATTTTTTTTTATAAATAAAGAATAGCCTATCTAGGTAATTGACTATCTCTTTCTTGTGACGGTACGAGATAATGGTTGTTCATGACCATTGCAGCGATACACAAAAGTTTGAGTATATAGTAAAACAATGTCCAATTGACTTCCATCATACAAGCTTTGCTTAGTTTTGGGTCAAATAGCCTACTGTGTGTAATGTCCTACGATATTCATTTTAGTTTATTTTATACTACGAGTATATCTATCGTGTACCTACCTACATAGTTATTACTCCAAGATGTAAGAAAGCGGAGAGCCGTGCCAATAAACTATATGTATAGTTTGGCAGACTACTACGTTTGGTATTAAATGAGTTAAAAACATGAATAAAGCAATATTTATTTTTAATCAAAATTTTGTAACTTTAGTTTCTTTTACAAAATAATACTGGAAAGTTGCATTTTATTTACATCTAGATTATTAGCTGTTTTTATAATCAAGAGTTGCTTAACAATATCGATTGTCCACGGCGGGCGGCGGAAGTGGAAATTTGAGCCCCGCTATGGGTTGACAACCGTGACTGCATCCACAAATGCTTCACCTCACGTTTGCTTTTTATATTGTCCATTGTCTCAGTAGATTGAATAGAAAGTGTCGTTTGAGAATGCCGGTTTTTTATTTTTAAGCTTTTTTCTTAATATTTGTAATTTTTTTACTTTTTTTTATGTAAAAAGTAATGAAACGAACGAGACGCTCTCCTGATGGTAAGAGATAACGCCTGTTCATAACCATCGCAGCATGCATGCTAGGTATGTGGCTATAGCTCATCTGACGGTGTGGTACGATGCTCTTTCTAGTAATCAGCTGGCTAGCTACCACCATCAAGTTAAAATTTTGCCGCCCTGTACCTAACGTTGTGTTCTGTCTGCCTCATTTGAGAACCTATTCCATTCCAGGCTAGGTATATTTATCATCTTCGACTACACTTGATATCTGGTGAGTTGTAGTCAAACACTTAGCCTTCAACCACAAAGAGGTCTGTATTCAACGTCATACTGATTAAGCTCCTTCTAATTTTATGGTTTAAATGTAGAGTAAGTATCCATTTGTTTTCCACTTTTGCAAAAGTTTCCTAAACTCCACCAGTTCGTAGGTAGGTACGTTGGGTATTCTTAGTTCCGTACAAAGAGTTATATTGGCATTTCCAATACAGACGTCGCGTCGTAGCAAAATAACCGGAGAGCAGGCGTGTCGCTGCAGCACTTATCTTGATCATGGAGTTCTGAGAAAAGAAGACTCGGCTACCAAATATCTAGACTGTCGTCGTACAAATGAGAAAATTTCGCTCTAATTATTTATGAATGTGTTATCGTCATATCTCCAGAGCTCACGATCCAGCCTCCGCTCCGTGCTCACGACACGAGCAAAACCGCAATTAGCAAATGTGGCTTTCTTTGTTCTCCCTCGCACGTTCTGCCATCGTCTTGCATCTATTACTCCAGAACACGTCCAGAATAGTCGGCGCCGTATCGTTAACAAACTTCCATTACTTTCATTAAGGGATATCTGCGGACTGCGGCCGTATCGAGATGTCGGATAGCCGTCATGCTACCGACACGTAACAAAACTAAATGCTATGGTCGGTACCAAAGCGCGGGCTTTGCCTTCACGCGACCGCTCGCGGGACAGAACGAGCTCTCTTAATTGCTGAATACCAATACTCACATGTCGATAATATTTTATCCGATCCCTGGCTCCGTCACCGACACAATCCTAAATCTCATTATGGACACGACTGGAATACCTAGGCATCCGCTATAAATTGCGCTTCAGATTATCATATGATCCAATCGTAAATTAAGACAAGATACATAATTAAGGTGAATAAATAAAATGGTTGGCATTTCGACGGGAGCACGTTCGATTCCGGAGCACGATATTCCCTCCATTCTGAGCTATCGTCCCTTTCAATAAAGTGTAGTTTGATTCGTTACATTTAATTGCGATTCAATCGCCAACAATATTGAGTGGAGGACGCGGGGGCGGGGCGGGGTTTTGAATGTCACGACAAGATTTTTAATTACGTCCAAGATATCATCTAAGAACTGCACCCGATGTTGGAGGAGACACATCGCAAAATTACAATTCAATAATTATTCTTTAGTGGACAGTAAAGACACATTTTTAATTAATGACAGTTTAACTGTTGGTTAACATGGAACTTGGCGGTGGTTAGTGTCACAACGTAAAACGTATGATATTTCTGATGATATTCTAAAAAAACATTGAGCTCAGATGGTCACACAGGTATCAAAGAATTTAATTTAAAAAAGGTATAAAATTAACGAGACAATCGAAATACTTTCCTAATTACAAGAAATATGGCGCTCATTACTTTAAGACATCAGTGGCTAGTCTCAATAGCCTTATAATTTAACTACTATCCTTCAAACAACAATGTTTACAAACTATTGTTTTGTCTCAGAGCATATAAGATCCAGCCAAACTCCTGCTAAAGAGATCTTACCTAGTGAAAGTAATTTTTTGTTATTTAAAGTTAGTGTCATCGATTAGTGTAATAAGATCCAGCTAAACTCCTGCTAAAGAGATCTTACCTAGTGAAAGTAATTTTTTGTTATTTAAAGTTAGTGTCATCGATTAGTGTAAACCATGACGTTGTTATGAAAACTTTAGTTGTGTTGCGATCTGCTTCGTTGTGATACATTTGTAATTTTCACAAATATTTTTACAATTTTAAGTCACAGCAGTGCGAGGTGTGCTCTCCGGTGCTCCGGTAGTGGCTCCTCGAATATGATCCGAGTTTATTTTCGTTCTTCTAATGCGTCTTCGCTGTCGTCCGGAGGACAATTAAAAATACAAAAAGTGAAACGTTCATTTCAGACGTTCATTGTCTCCGTTATTAATAAATTCATTTTACAGAGTTGAAGTCGACGTGTATTTTATTCGCTTTAAGTGGTTTCACATTGTTTTATATTTATGTGCAGTTATTTTAGGCGGTCACATTATAATGCAGTTTGTGGGGGAAGATGTGAAACGGCTCACTCTTGCTCCATTAGGGATATTTGAAACTTGAGAGTGCACTCATAAATTCTCTTTTGTTGGTAATAATATGCGGCATGTGTTCTAAAAATAGATATTCTATTGTTTTAAATATCAAAGTTAATCAACTTATAACTCAAAGCAATGAATGTCCCCGATGAATACAGTCGGGGTACCTTCAAGTCGCGAGTGAATCGGTTTCTTTTAGGCAAACGTGCTCCATCGTAGACCGCATCTTCGCTTAACATCAGGCGGGATGGCGGTCAAACGCAAGCTTATCAAATATAACAAAAAAATGACGAAAATGAAAAGCGATGCCTTGGACTGTATTTTGTTACTCTAAATTCTGGATACCGTTGCAGTGATCATGGAAAGGCGTTATATTTTGCCATCAGGATAGCGATTCTATTGCTTTATAGCATAAAAATAAGGTTTGTTGTATATTTTCTTATTATAGCAAAGATATCCTCTAGGATGGAGCACGCTTTCCGGGACCTATCGACTTAGCATTTGAAGACACCCATATTGTACTTTTCGGAAAACACAGTATAGGGCAAAGAGTAAAATATAGCGGATTAATTTGCTTGAATTTCTAATACCCGCCCAAACATTTCGCTAATGGTTTCCTACCTATAAAAGTACAAAGATTCGCGTATTTTTCAGGACAACGTCGAGTAAAGACAGCGAGGCACGTCCTCGTAGCTCTTGCGCTGCATTTACTTTATTACTCTGATATTTTACAGGTAGTGCTCTTAACTTCCATATGTCCCGCTTTTATAGTCCGCTCTACGCGTTATGGCCTAATGTCACGTGATGCTCTGATTTTGCAGCCTTCTTTTTAGCCTATTGTAGAGCTACCATTGGATAGTGTAGGATTTGTGTACTAGACCAGCGGTTTCTAAATTATGTTCTGCATAAATTTAGAGTGTCATAGTAAGGACTCGGAGGCTCCAAATGTTATGAAGATTTTTTTAATACGGAATAAGTTCGCGTTCAGAATCAAAATTATTTCTTTTCAAGCTGAAGTTACACCATCTGAAAAATAAGATATTAAAAGTTTTAAGGTTTAACATACAGGGTTGCAAGCATAGAGTGTAAGACGAACGGAGGTCATTGTCGTTATTTTTTTTACTACAGGCATTAAATTCTGTAATTGTGAAACGTACGTATTCCTGTCCTTGCAACGCGATAAACCCGACACAAGCACGGTAATACCATCCAACACTAAGGAGTTATTTGTGTTTGACCATAACCTGCCCATTGTTTAGCAACGATGTGGAGGATTTAGACCTAATAACACTACCTAGAAAAAACCTGTTTACTCAGGGTTTGAAGATATTGTACCGAAAAATATCGACTCTAGTCTAGTGTTCCACATCCAGGCCGCGTGAATAAAAAATGTGAAGTCGAAGTGCTGTGTGCTTATTGTTTTCTGGAAACTACTAACCATCTACTTATTTTTAAAATACTATAAAGTTAATAGATTTCTTCTAGAACTTGCTCTATCATATTTATACACTATTGCTTACTTAGCTTAGTCGCTTGTATGTGCCGAACAACTATAGTCGGTGTAGGTAGTTATTATTGATTGACATTTTATTTAGTTTTTTTTCTCTTCATTGACATTTTGATTTTGACTATTTTGTTTTACCATTCACTATTAATTTCATTTCAAAGAACGATTAGTTTAAAGTTTAAATTTATTAACTTTAACATTGTCATTAGTGTAATTCGTTATGTATGCGGTACTAATTGAAATAAATAAATAAATCAAACTAATATTATAAATGTGAAAGTTAGACTGGATGGATGTTTGTTACACTTTCACGCAAAAACTACTGAACGGATTTGGATGAAATTTGGTATGGAGGTAGCTGAAACTGTGGATTAACACATAAGCATATACTTTTTATCCCGAAAACATGTAGCGGGTAACACAGCGGTGCGCAGCTAGTAAATAATAAATTAGGCGTATTCAAGCCAAATATAAACCAATTTTCAATAAAAAAAAGGACTCTAATGTACAAAAAAAACATTGTTTCGAATCTAAGTTAGGAATTATAGTACAAAATAAGCAAATATTATTAAAAAAATGACAAGATATGTTTTAAAAAACTGTTTGTGAAAATAATCAAAACAAAGGGCGCAGACTCATGAATTTCCCATCTTAAAAAAAACATAGAGGTCTCGCAACAAAGTGAAACAGGATCCCGCTCCACTAATCCGACAAAAGCGAGCCTTGTTACCCTTCAAATTTATTTATAAGAAAACTCTCGGACAAGTCGTTAATACCTATAAAGTAGGGGCGAGAGAGGCGCGAGCGAGTTTATAACTCACGTACCGAACTTTACTTGCCGACACATAAAATAATAGGTGTAAAAACTTACACGGGAACGTACTCAGTGAGCGAACGAGCCGCGAGATGGACGGCACTTCGCTTCGCTCCTCCTCGGCCCAGATCCTTGTAGTGGCCATCTAATACGACCGGCGAAAATTATTTCTGACACGCTTTGTTGTGCAAAGGGCTAGTTTTAGTAAAACGCTGGGATATAAGTCGATAACTCAGTAGAACTTTTAATGGTTATGGACCGATTACATAAAATTAGGATAAAGCCGTAGAAAGTAGGGTCATGTTTGACACTAACATTTACTTTAATTTTATTATATTAAAATATATTTTAACTTAGTTTTTTTTTATGGTTGACAGGCAAGGTGTTTGACCACAGCTCACCTGAATTGATGTTAAGTGACGGTGTGGTCGAAGATGGTAAAGCACACCTAGCTTGGAATGGAACTTTGAAATTCAATACAAAATGTAGATTGATTGTTCATATCTTTATGGTAATAATATTTGGTGTATAGACACCAAATATTTTTTTAAAAATAACTAGGTTATTAACAGTAACATTTTACTTATAATTTTTGTAAAGGACATTTCATTTCATAAACGTAGCACTGTTATTATAATGTCCTTTTTTTTTTAATAATAGATAGGCTTGTGTTTGACCGCCATCCCGCCTGATGATAAGCGAAGATGCGGTCTACGGTGGAGCACGCTCGCCTAGAAGAAACCGATTCACTCGCGACTTGAAGGTACCCAGACTATATTCATTGGGGAACACCCACTCGGGCAGCTGATTCCAATGTCTAGCGGTACGTATAAAGAAGGTGGAATCAAACCGCTTAGTCCTGGGATATTATTATCAATGGTAGCGATGATAGTTCAGTGGTAGTCGCGGTTGGTTCATTCGCTGAAGGGCATGGTTCAAGGCCAAACAATGAGCTTGAGCTGCCGATGATGGTAGGGAACTTGCATGGTGGTGTGGTATTTTCTAGTACTCAGCTGGCCAGGTACCACCCTCAAGTTGTAAATGCCGCCAAGCACCTAATAGTGTGTTCCGGCAGCCTCACTTGAGAGCTAGTTGCGTTTCAGGCTAGGTGTGCTTTATCATTTTCGACCATACTGTCACTTAACATCAGGTGAGCTGTGGATAAACACAGTTTCTCAACAATAAAAGAAAACGTACGTATAATCGGCTGGCTATCTATTAAAAGTTTAAAAAATCTGCCACTAAGGACCCGACAATTAATAGTTTGGCAAAATTACTTAAGAGCCAGTTCTATTCCAGGCTAGGTATGTTTACCATCTTCGACCACACTCCTTCTCTTAGCATTAAGTGAGCTCTGATTAAATATCTAGTCTACCAACCAAGAAATAATTAAATTGAAACATACGCAGCTGCGTTGATTCGATATTCAATAACGAACAATAAAATATTGCAAGCACCAAAAAATAATGAAATGAATATTCCGAGCGCTAGTTAATTTGGGACGTTAATCAGTACAATAGGGACGGCACAAGAAACATATTATCTTGCATAAATCATGGTAATGAGCACCTTTCGAGCTTTTCGTATCGCCATTAATTCAGATATCAGTGCGGAAACAAACGTCGACTTATCCCGCCATCTGGGGCGCATGCGCGCACCGGTAATCGTTAACCCCGAGGTGATATTATTTTGAATATCCATTTCCTTTATAATTATTATTCAAATCGTCTTTAACGTAGGGCTCCAAAGTCCAGTTTGTACAATGTTACCTAAGCATAAAGATGTATGACACGAATTTGAATTCGGAACAGATATTGTTGAGCCGCGGGCGACGGGCACGTGCGTACGCGCACCTTGCACAATGCTCCGTTTGTAAACGTTAAATTAAGTGGTATTTTATTTATAAGTTGTTGTATTGGCCTATTTCACTTGTTTATTGGTGATAACTACACGCCTAAGTACATTTTTGTGAAACGAATGTCTTACACTTAACTTTTTACGATGTCGCCTTAACGCTACACACCACTGTTTCTCACATATTAAGTTGTAAATAATATGTATTTTATTTTAGATATAATTTTTAAGTGTTATGAATAACAAATGGTAAATTTGTACGCGTAATTGGTGCATTCACTTTACGTTATGGTAATTTGAAAGTGTATTTTTGAGGTTTTAAATTACCTCATTTTATACAGGGTTATCCCACTAATATTATAAATGTGAAGTTTGGATGGATGGGTGTTTGTTACTCTTTCACGCAAAAACCACTGAACGGATTTTTTTGTATGGAGGAGCAGATACCCTGGATGTTTTAAAAGTCATAAGAGAATTTAATTAGAATTTAAGAATTCTACTTATAAATTAAATTAAATAATAATAATGAGTGGTTAGTTGTACAGTCAAAAAATATACAAAAATGTCATAACTATGTTAAATTAAAATCTAAAACAATCTTAATCTGTCTTTGAAATTTAATTTGCGTCAAATGCTTGAAAAAATATTCCGGGAGTAAATGCCATTGTATCACTTTACATGCGTAATAATATTACGTAAATCTCGCTCATTGGTTTGCTAGCATCGGACGACGGACACGCGTATCTTAGGTTTCCAAGGACTCTCATAGAACGTCTGATTTTTAACATTCATGCGAACCTGTTATCCTTGCATTGACCGAGGTCAATCAGCGACTATATCCCAACTATAAATTTCATTTAATAAGACACAAATGCGTCTTTGTGCTCCTTTTTGAATCGCCAACCAAAGAAATTTAAATAAAACACTTTTATCAGATTCGACAGGTGGAGCCGTTTCTGTTATTCACTTTTTACTTTGCTGTAGGTTAAGGATTAGCCGCTAACTAATCGGTTCACGATACGGAAGGGGAAGCGTTTTATTGTCTTCATAATGTTTTGCTATTGTTGTCTAGAGAGGTTTAAATTCGAAATAACATTTTTAACTGTGCATAAATTTTGAATTTTATATTTATGACATATCTGTGACACAAGTTCATAAGGTTCTTTGTTCTCTGTACTCTTTTCTATTTATGATGTGCACCGAACTGACACGAACTGGACTTGACTAAGACGACTTTGACGATAACCATAGCTAAGATACAGCAGAAATAACACTTAAGACAAGGCAGTATGGCTTTATAGCTTTAGCCTGCCCGAAGGGGCAAATTATAAAAAAAAAAAAATTATGATGTGCACAATAAAGAGTTATATCTATCTATCTATATCTATCTAATAATATAATATTAGTTAAAACTAATGACAGTAATAATATTTACTAATCATTTTAATTGTAATAATAATAATGTTTAATGCTAATGTCAATTTAATATTTAATTTTATATGTTATGTAAATACATTTAGTTGCATGTTAAATAATGAAATGTTAAATTATGTATATTGTGTTGGCTATAAAGGCTATTTTTTTTTTAATTTTGTTGGTTCGGAGACTTCCACGCAGGACTAATATTTATGTAACGAACTTAGATATTTGATCTGTGTCTGAGTGTTTTGTATGTATCATAAGTATTTATTTTCAAAATTATACAAGTATTCTATAAGTTACATAGTTCTCATGGTATTTTTTAGTTTGGGGTCGGATGGAGCTCTGTGCAATGCCCTACGATATTTATTTATTAAACTCGTACTTCGCATTTTTAGGAACTTTGTGGCTTAGTGGTACTAAAGGCTCGATTTTCGAATGATAATTCGAAAATGTTTTCAGCCAGGATGTTTCTTGTTTTGTTTTTGTTTTTTGTGTTTTGTTTATTTTACATTATATTGTAATAGGTATATAAGTTTTTACACTTTATTTCGGTATCGGATAATTAGTGCGAAGTCGTTTGCGTCGATCGAAGGTAGGTAGGTATTATTTTATTATTATTTAAATTTAACAAGGCGGGAATGTTGGGACCAGGTATTTTATTTTGATGGCCCGGTACCGGGTCGCGACCCACCAAAGTGGAAACGTTGCCATAGGCCACTATGTCCGCCGTGAAAAAGTGGCATTCCCGCAATATTAACGGCATCATCGGTACAGAGCTGAAGTTGTCGGATTAATATTCATCAGCCCCCCGGAGCCCACCCACGTCTCCGGAGCTCTACCATTTTCTCCACCATCAGTGTGGCCATCGTCATACAAATTTACCAAGACTCCGGTTGCCAGCGCAGTGTGTGCAATAAATATTTAAGATTAATCTGATTGGAGACTGAGTCTCGTTAGAATACTAACGATCGCCGAGAAATGCTGCACGCTTGTAAAACACTGTCTAATTGTATAGATTGAGAGTTTAGTTTGTTAGTGCTGTGGCTTAATGAATTTATGAAGCATACTTGGCTGATACGCGCCTACATTGTAGAGGGATAGACGTACGTGCCACATAAGGAGCAGTTGAATATTGTGACCTGACATTGTTTAGAGTACCTTGACATTTTTACTCTGTGATTTACGATACGGTAAAGGTTTAGCATCTTTATAAATTGATAATAGAATAGAATACAACTTTATTACACACCAAAACAAAACACAAAACATAACAACATACAAATATGAAACATAAAAGAAGAGATAAAGAACATAACAAAACAAAATAATACATAAATGGTATATAACGGCGGTCTTATCGCCTAAATCAATTTATTCCAGACAGTGTATGGATGGAAAAAAACACAAAAACAGATATCAGGGTTTGACTGAAATTGTCGAATTCGTTTAACCTTCTGCGTTACAACAAGTTCAGTGGTTACTGCGGTCAGATCACATCCTAAAAGGAATGGGTTCAAAGACCAACGATAAGCCTGCCGGTGAACGAAAACATCGCAAGGAAACTACAGCATGGTGGTGTAGTACTTTCTACTCGCGCCAAGCACCTAACAGTGTGTTCACTTGAGACCCAGTTCCACTCTAGGCTAGTTGTGTTTACCATCTTCGACCACACCGTCATTTAACATCAGGTGAGCTGTATGTTGTCAAATATCTAACAATAAAAAAAGGTATTTAAAAAGTATGAACAATTCAATTGCTCAAGTCTAAATAAACACCCAATGCGGGACGGTGTTGATGATAATCGATTCATTTACATACTCAATTTTATCACTTAAAATTTTGAAAATAAGCACAGTTCAATATCTTCGGGGTTAAGAGCTCCTATCTTATCGTATCTATCTATACTATTATAAAGAGAAAAGATTTGATTGTTTGTTTGTATCGAATAGGCTCCGAAACTACTGGACCGATTTCAAAAATTATTTCATCGTTGGGAAGCTACACTATCCCCGGGTGATATAGGTTACTTTTTAGCCCTGTATTCCCACGGAAACGGGAAATATGCGGGCGAAACCGCGATGCGTCCGCTAGTAGCTCATAAGTTTCTAATTGCGTTATATTTTTATTTTTCTATTTTAATTCTTAAATTAATGTTGTTTCCGATACCGACAATGTGAAACCGAAATTAAAATTGACAGTTGTTGATATCATCTGCATATCACTGTCATCAGTATCATTCTAGACTCTATTTTTAATTAAGTTTAAAAAGGCTATCATTTCAGTATAAATACCTTTACTAATTTAGCAGTATTAGTAACAGATTCGTTAAGACATACCTATCGGGTTACAAATTGTGTATCTAAGATCGATAGGAACGTAATGAAGAGGGCTTAGCATTTAAATAAATTTGCATATTAGACTGCGCTCCGTCTATCTGCGTGCGGATTGGGCGAGTGCACTCGCTCCAGTAGAGTGACGAGTTTAGTTGGCAAGTAGATAAGTAGCTGGCCGATAGCTACGATGCATGGGCTGTCATGTTGTCTCATGTAAGGCTTTCGTTCCGTCGCAATTAATAAGTGAAGCTAGATTTGCAATGAAGAGCCTTGATAAACTAGTAAAGGGTAAGTCGTTCACCGAGGATGGATACCTACAAACTACTAAGTATATAATATGAATATGTCTCTGATTATAAAGTAGGTACAATTTATGTTTGCGCGCATAATGTCAATAGCGACGACCGTTTATAGTCGCTTATTGCAAATAGAGCAAAATAACCGAAGACTGTTTAGTTAATGAGTTAAAAGTGGAACAATGATGCAAGCGATCCAAAGGCGTGCTCAGCTACTCCAAGAAGCTCGGTTGGTTTGAGCATGCACATGTACAACGCACCCCTGAACGGGACATCAGTGCAGACCGCATAGCTACCACGTAGAGTTTTATCATAGATTGTGCTTGGCAACAGATTTTCAACTTGAGGGTGTTAGCTAGCCAGCAGACTACTTGAAAATACCCTACGTTGGTCATACCATTTAGTATGACCAGTTTTATGCCGAGGTGGGCCCCTATTTTGTGACTGTTTGTCTCTGTTTGTTGTTATTTTTGTGTGTTCTGTGGTGTTACAAAATAAAAAATCATTTTCTTTCTTTTTTCTTTCCTTCCATATGTAGTTTAATCTTTCGTGTGTGTAATAAAGAGATAAATAATGAGATTTCATAAGAGATGAAAAACAGCTCAAATGTTTTCGATATTTAAAGTTTGAATTATAAAATTGAGTCACAAACTTTTTGTATGTATCAATTACAAATAATTCTGTTTTTTTTTAAATAAATTGGCTTGCGTTTTACCTTTATATTGTAACCCCTGATGTTAAGTCTACTGAAACATGATTGCCTAAAAGAAACCAAACCGAAAACGAAACTTTACCTCCTTATGATTTAGGATACCCTTCCTGAATGGCCCGATTTTCGGCAAGTAAATCGCCCGAACAGTACAAATAGCCGTTGTCTAACTGCATTGGTATATTGGCATATGTTAGACTAGTTTACGGGTGCCACGGCATTGCATATTAATTGGTGTAGCTATCTGCTGCATCAGAGGCTTCTATTCCATGGCCGGGGGAGGGGAGGGGTGTTATAGTCGATTGGAATCGTCTGCTGCTTGTTCCTATTTATGTTTGAGGCTAAACCATTAATTAAGCCTGAAGCCTAAAATCTATTAAATAGTATTAAAAGGACAGACTATTTGTATGGGTATTGTAAGTTATTGTATTTCAAACTACTACATGTCTTTTACTTGGTGGTAGATTTCCTTAGCAGGAGGTCGTCTAGGTAGGTACCACCGCAGTACCAGATATTCTGCCGCCAAGCAGTAGTGTGCAAACATTACTGTGTTCCGGTTTGAAGGGTACTGCAGCTAGCGAAATTACTGGGCTGTTGAGACTAACCATCTAGTCTCAAAGTAGTGAGTGCCAAAGCAGCGATGCCCTGAACGTTGTTTTGTTACTCAAAGTTCTGTGTATCGCTGCAATGGTTATGGACAGGCGTTATCTCTTAACATCAGGAGAGCGCCTCGATCGTCTCATTACTTTTACATAAAAAAAAAAAAAAAAAATGTCTGAATGTTTTCAAAGCAACAAAGCAGTGATGCTCTGTACTTTGTTTTAGACTCAAATTTCTGGGTACCGTTTCAAATTGTATTTTCTAGTACTCGGCTGGCTAGCAACCCTCTGCCACCAAGCACCTAACGGTATGTTCCGGCAGCCTTACTCGAGAGCCAGTTCCATACCAAATTATTAGGTGTGATTTACCATCTTCCACCGCACCATCACTTAACATCGGGTTAGCTGTGGTCAAACAACTAGCTTGTCAATCACAAAAAAAATAGTTATAGACAGGTGTAATCTTCCAAAAAGGACAGCGTTTCTTTAGTCTCATTACTAATGTTTCGGATTAAGGTGGTTTGATTTCCATACAAATATTTTTTTGCCATTTATGGACAAATGGAGCATAATTTCACAGTGAAATCACAGCTACTGCATTTATTTTGGCCATTATTTGCGGTAAATCACAATTGCTTGAATAAATCAGTTGATTCGCGTTTTCCTTTCTGAAATACTTAGAAATATTGTCCTACCTGAGAAGTCTGTAGCGTACCTCACGTGCATCGCAACATTAGCAGGTGTAATCGCAGAAAGTTACGGCGAGCGGTATGGTAATGCAGTATCACACATCGACATGTCGCGACCGACGCGACGCGACGCCGGCGCCTGTATCGCACCATCAGGCGCCACATAGCGCCCGCATTCGACTTACCTGCTAATAATTGTGTTCATTGTTCTATGAGTCTTAGGTGTTAGCATAAATTAAAGTAAAATCGTATCGTTTTAACTTTTTTTACTTGCTTGCGTTTTAAAGTAATACAAGGCGCGACGTGATAAAACTCCCTCTAAAGTCACTAGTACTTAGCTTGGTTTATGTTTTCATAGGTGACGCATGGATGCTTATATAAAAAGCGTTTGCGATTAAATAAAATCCCATTATCCCATCCAAAGTTTGGATGGATGGATGGATAAATGTTTGTTAATCTTTCACGCAAAAAACATTGAACGGATTTAGATGAAATTTGGTATGGAGGTAGCTGAGACCCTGGATTAGAACCTAGGCTACTTTTTATCTCGAAAATATGTAGTGGGTACACCGCGGGGCGCAACTAGTTATCTTAGAAAGTAAGTACAACAAGAAATATGTCGCTTTTGTTATTAATATTTTGTAGCGATGAGAGCCTTTTAGTACTCGACTAGCTAGCTACCACCCGCAGAACGAGAGACGAACGAGACGCTTTCCTGATGGTAAGAGATAACGCCTGTCCATAACCATTGCAGCGATACACAGAACTTTGTCTAGTAAAACAAAGTCCAAGGCATCGCTGCTTTAGCGCTCATTACTTTGACACATTCGATGGTTAGTCGCAACAGCCATGTTATTTCGCTAGCTGCTGTACCCTTCAAACTAGAACACGAAAATGTTAAGACACTACTTGGCAGAATATCTGTTACTGCGGTGGTACCTACCTAGACGACCTCCTGCTAAGAAGATCTACCACCAACTGTATTTTTTATAACATCTGTCGCCAAGCACTTAACGGTGTGTTTCGGCAGCCTCACTTGAGAGCCAGTTCCATTCTAGGCTTCGACCAACTTCGACCACACTTCCACTTAACATCAGGCACATCAATCATATAAATAAAGAAAAAAAAAGGAAATCAGAGTAACAATAGATATTACGGCCACGCCGCAGCTATCCACAGATGGATGGGCTGCCACAAACTCAGCACAAGTATAAGCAGGTACGAGTAGGCCTCACTGACGTTAAAGCTCGCAACGCACAGCATAATAATTAGTCATTAGAAAGTAGGCAGCGAGGGGCCAGGTGGGGTCGGGGGTGGGAGGCAGGAGGAAAGGGGCGGGGCTCGTCTGTTTCAGCTTATCTGAAATTACATCTTTTATGGGTATCCGCGATTATTCCGCGCTGCAGCGGCTTGTGGCGCGTTAGTGCTGCCTCGAAAACAACTTCGCATTACCATCGGTGTTCTACATAATCCCTACTATTGGTTTTTATTGTATTGCGTCTACGTTCGCGCCTTAATCGCTCTTTTAGCTGAATTAAACTCTTTCATACAACTAGAGTTGAGATTGGGTTCGTTAGGTAGAGGCGTGTTAAACATGATTGTTATTTATACCAATTACCTACTGCTAACTTTGTAACCGTTTCGATATAAATGGTCTTCAATAAAATATGAAAATGAGTAGATCTGATTCTGGAGGTTGGAATGGTTAAAAAAGTAACCAATTTCGTTAAAATGTACTATCACTAGTGTACTAAATTAAAAGCGATTGTTCAAAGTATACACATGTTTAACTAAGTGGTAGATCTCCTTTGCAATAGGTAGGTAGGCGGTTGGTACCACCGCAAAACAGTAATGCAGCTAGGGAAATTATAGGGTTGTTGAGACTAACTATCGAAAGTCTCAAAGTAATGAGCGTTGAAGCAGTGATACCTACCCAGGAATTTGTTTTGTTACTCAAAGTTCTGTGTATCGCTGCAATGTTACCATCCCCTAATTGCACAACACATAACCTTAATCAAAGCTAAAATACTTACGTCCACCTAGTCATATTTAAGCATATAAGTATAATAAACGTTTCTATATAAAATCTCTTTTTTTTTATGTTTGACAGGCTAGGTGTTTAACCACAGCTCACCTGATGTTAAGTGAAGGCGTGGTCGAAGATGGTAAAGCACACCTAGCCTGGAATGGAACTGGCTCTCAACTGAGGCTGCCGGAACACACCGTTAGGTGCTTGGCGGCAGATTTTTAACTTGAGGGTGGTAGCTAGCCAGTCGAGTACTAGAAAGTACCCTACCACCATGCTATGGTTTCCTCACGATGTTTTCCTTCACCGGCAGCTCAAGCTCATTGTTGGGGTTTGAACCCGCGCCCTTCGGCATGCAAACCTACCGCGCTAACCACTGAGCTATCATCTCTACGTTTATTACACTCAAAAGTAAGTTAAAGAAAACAAGTAAATATCTATAGAGCTAAAACAATCAGTATGACGTTTGTTTCATTAAATTATTGAATGCCCGATAAAGTTAGACCGATGACACAATTTTTGCTAGTATTTATATTTAATTGTATCAGTGTGTTTTTATTCAATAAATATTTCTGAACCTGAAAGCTTTATTGCAGAAGTTTAATAAGAAGTAACTCGCACAGCCACAGATGCAGCACGGTAATAAACATGTTAGCACGTAAATCTGACAATCGTCTACTGTCTTAATTCATTCCAGTTACATAGCGTAGTAAATTTATGCAATACTAAAACATAGCACCGGGCAAATTCTAATATCCTTGTTTGTTACACAAAAGCGCTGCTTACAACAACAGACAAACAATTCAGTGGAGCTAACTTGAATTCATAATCAAGTAATTTATGTGCACGGCGAATAAATTAGTCGCTCCAGCCCGCGCGCCGCCCATAACTTACCCCAATAAATTGCCCTAAGCGGGCCCCAACTTCATTTTATCTCCAAATACTAATAAGTACTTGTACTACCTACGTACACGAGTACGGAGACTTTATTTTTATTTCCACCAGTAAGTTTCCACCCTGATATGACCGTTTTATGATGGCGTTACGCGATAGTCGCGTGATTAAGGCTTCAACTTCAAACTGACCTAATGGCAATCTTTACTAAACCGCAACTTATGGTAGTTGATATAAGTTCTAAAATTAAAGGTCAATGGATTCTATTTTAATGTCTCGAATCGTCGTTACAGTTGAGTTATTTTTACTACTGCTAAAAGATTATCATCCCTATTGGGGTGTTAGAAAACTAACTTTACATAAGTTCCTTTGAGTTTGACACCAACACTTGTACGTTTCTAACTGCTTTCCCCCTGACAGTCACTCCACAGCTTACCGCTCAGGGTACAGGGTACGGTCTACCGCTTTTCCTCACCGTGAGGCACATGGCATAAGGTTGTCGATCGCTGCTCGGTTTGTACGCTGTATATAGCACGGACTTACTGTAACTAAAGAATAACATCCACATTAATTAGAGAACTTAGTAACATGAAGGTAATTTAATAGAAATATACTTTTTATCTTTATTGATAAATTATTTGTAAATAATAACATCGGTAAGTACGGTTTAGTGTTCTTGTTTCTATTTAACTGTATCCATCCAAATATAATCGTTAGTACCTCACTATAAATTTCAATATCGTGTGACGTTTAAAGCAGGTGATGTTTTTACGTATAGGTACACTATGCCTAAACTCAGCTTTTAATCGAGAGCGGTCCTTCTGTACGCTAGTATTATTACTTATACTGTGTTGCAGTCATACCCGCGTATCAAGTAGCACCTGCTTTGCATAAGGCGTCATGTCGAAACCCTAACGTGTAAATTTTGCGATTAAAGTATGCATTGTATATATACTATGGCGATTTGATCAGATCGCACTGTAGAGACTGAGACTACGGCTATTAAAACATTGTATATGAATTTTTACAAAGCACCATCTAGCCTCAAAGTAAGCAAATTTTGTTTTTTTATGTTTAATAGGCTAGACAGGCTAGGTGTGTGGTCGAAGATGGTAAACACATCTAGCCTCTAGCTTGTACCTACTATAGAAACGAGGTGCCTAATAGAATCGACACTTACACGTATATACTTATAACATAGCCAAAACTTCGAGGTAACATTTATCTCAAAACATTATTTCGGGCGCGATAAGACCATAACCATAATTATATTTAATTCACTGAAAACGTATTTCAAAAAGTATAAACTGCATAAAAAGTCAAACCGCTGACCTTATTTCAATTTGTATCGATCAGGATTAATCGTGGAACATTTATTTTCCAGCATAAAAAGAAAAAAATCTAAGAAACAGTCTATTTGAAATAAATTCACTAAAAAGACCTTAGTCTTTTAGACACGAAAAAAAATCTATGCTTACAAATATTAGTACGGTGTAGGTTAATTTAACTTTTAACATTAAGACACGTGTTTATAAAAAATATCCTAAACCAGTGGTTAACAAGTTAAATGGAACACGATCCGCTAAACAAAAAACTCAGAATTCGGGTCTTAAAATCACAAATATAAAAAGTCGTCACAAATATAAAAAAGAGTTTAAAAAATTGTAAAACTTAAATACTACGTACTTTTTTTCAATGAGAAGGATACATTTATTTCTGTTTTTTTTTTGTCTTTGTAGTTTTAGCAATTGTTACTTTTAACCGCAATAAGTTTAATACGTCTAGTTTATCCGGATGATCAATGTATCGTCCCATTTTTAGGGCCTAATAATATTCAATCGCGTTTCACCGCGTGCTCCACACTTTGACTAATTCTTGCATAACTATTTTTAGTTTCAATAAAGTACATTTAAGGCGCAATTTGTGACAAGACAACTAATAAAAGAATAAGTCCCAAAAAACCAGCTATAAAAAGTCGTTAAATTTTAACAAAAAGAGCAATTTATAAATAAGTTTACACAGACATTCGACCCTCTAAAGGTGTCCCGGTGTCCGAAACGTCCAATGGACGCGACAATAAAATTAACATAGTCGAAAGCGAGACGTCACGCTGCAGGAAGTATACTGTAATTTGTAAGCTTTGTGATTAATAAAGTGAACTAAGTGTGTCCCGAATAGGACAGATTAGCGGCCAGTTTATCACACCTATTTTATATATCAGAGTTAGTGTCGCGTGACGGATCTCGTTTGAAACTCATAAAGAGTCCAAAGCAAAGTATACTTGAAGATAACGCTAGGTACGAACCCGTTTCCACTTGTCTACTTCAGAATCGGTCGGAGGGTAAACTGGCAACTTTATTTAAGTTTACTACTATTTTATAATTAAATTTTCCTTTATAATCGAGTCAGTGGGTGTTAGGGTACTTTACGGGGTTCGAGGGAAATCTCTTCAGTCAATTAATTTTGTCTTGAGCGATGTTATGATACAACGATAAACTTATGAGATCGGTTTGGATTTTTGGCCCTTCGGAAATTCTATCTGTATTTACTCAGCAAGATTTTTTTTTTGTTCTAAAACTAATCATTTTTATTAACTGCTTGTGTACTCCATTATTACTAAGTGACAGAAAGCAATTCTCAACGCACATCTGGAGCCATACTGTGAGCTCTTATTTTATGATTCGAGATATACAATCACAAAATATGTATGTAGATCCTCGATTGCTACTCGTATGCCCGTACAATAAGGTTTTTTGTTGCGTACATTTTTGAGCCTTACTTATATCGCGCGTATGGTTGCCAATTAATAATTATGAAACAAATACAATATAAAACAAATAAAAAAGGGGAAATGTAATTATATGCTAATATTACAAGAGTTTTTACAACAACATATCATGCTTCATGAAGAAATTTTTATAGATTTTCTCACCGTGTTGCAACGCTTCGCCTTGCCACATTTATCAGTCAATGCCTGAAGTATGTAGAGAAACTTATTTTTATTTATTTCAACAATAATTGACTATATACCCATATAACAATGGAAAACAACACCACCTCACTCGCATTCAAACAGATTGATGAAGTCGTTGGCTTTATACGAACAACAAACGGTTATAAAATGGATCTTATCAGATTTTTTTTGACCTCTTTGTCACTAGTAACAACGAGAATAACTAAAAACACTACACATTTTTTGTTTCTAAATTTAACCAACTGTTTAGCTTAATTTATCTGCAATTTACTAACTTTAACTTTCACTTAAACTTTTTTATGTGTGAACCATTTAACCTACAATACTTCCTTCAAACAAACAATGAGCACCTTAATATTCTCAGTTTATACTTATCTTAAGATATTATACTAGGTTGTACAAACACGGAAAAGATAATTACAACACGTATATATTTACTCGTATTTAGCTAAGGATAATAATCTGCGAATCTGTTTTTATTAAAAAGAGTTAATTGCGCATCGTGACAAGTTAGTCATAGGGTGCCGTAGCTTTTTAAAAATAATAAACGTAACTCCCAGATTTCTTAACGTGCATAGTGACTACGATTTTTTTCATACCATTTTGATAAGTAGGTATTTATGAAATTGTGTTTAATTTTGGCTATTTTTCTTGAAGTATTTTCAGTATGGCATAATTAATTTCAGCCAGTCTCTTTAATTTGTTTTTTTTTTTAATATTTTCAGGTTAAAATCATATAGTAAAAATAAAGCATAAAATTATTAAAAATACCTCATAGTGATATCGAATTATCTTTTGAATGACATCTCATACGATGTGTTAAGTGGACTTTTTCATGTCCCACTTTTTATGCGAAATATGTATTTCTATTTGGTTTTGCATTATGTGCATTAGCCAGCACCAAGTGTTTCTTTACTTTCTTGTGTTTTATGAAAAATCAGTGTTAAATGTCAATAAATTAAATCAGTGTAACAATCAAAGTCACGGTTTCCACATAATTAATACATAAATAGGTACTCGAAAAAATACAAGTTCTCATCAAACCGCGTTTATGCCAAAACACTAAAATATTTGTTTTGGTATAATTTATCCATACGCGATTAGTATAGGTAATTATTTCAATAGATTAATTACACTCAGATTAAAAAAAATGCAAAAACATGACATAATATAACTACAAGTTAGTATAAGAGTTCCTTAGTTTGCTACGGAACCCTAAAAATGCAGACGATAGTGTATTTGTTCACATGTATATCACTAATCAATTTCAATCAGCTCAGCATGATGCCTATTATCTACACATAAATAAATAATTCAACCCGCTATTAGTTTCAGGTTATGTTCTTGTACGATTATGCACAAACATTTTTTCAGTTAAAAAGTATTTATTTAAACAAAGCGCTGCCTTATCGGGAGGAATAGCTCACGCCGCCATCCCCCACAGTTTCGCATTGTAAGGTGTTACCACGATTATAGCTTCTCTGAATTTACATAACATTTTGTGTCATTTGCTTATCGCTCACATGACATGTCTCGTGCATTAAACATGAATATATTTGACAAGTTTTAGCAGAAGTGGCGGTGTGAAATACCTATTCAGGAATGTTCGCGAAAGGCGTCTGGGAGCTGGGACGGGGCGCGTTGCGATGAAATTTGAATAATCGAGCTGTGCTCAAGAGTAGAGAGTATTATATGATAATAATTTCACGCGCGACCGATTCCCGCCGGCAGGCGGTGAGTCCTACCCTACCCGACCGCGTTCAAGGAATGTGTGAAAAAATTACAGACTGATAAAATAGCCACTATTGAAATCGTAGCAACACATTTTGTCGACGTTTATTATTCATGCGGCCCGATATCACCGTTATTCTTTAATTAATTGATGCTACAAACGTCGAAAGCTAGTGGAGTGTGTCGGCGTCCACGTAGGGTTGCAATGAAAGGGGCTATATTTCAAATTACATGCTCTATGATCGGAAATGTTCGATTAAATATGGGAAGCCTTAACAGTACTTTCATTGAGACATTTGACCTAATTGTAGTTTTCGATTTTTATACAAATCCAGGCTCCGATCTCAATTTAGACATTTAGTTTTTTTTTTTTAGTAAGTAAGTTTAAGTAGTAAGTGAAAAAATAATATGGAAGGAAAATTTCACGCAGCGCCATCTAGTCAAGCAAAGCTGAGCTAAACAAAATTCCATCCAAAGGTTGTCTGGTAGAAATCGCTCTAGGCGATAAGACTGCCGTTATACGTCATATATTAATTGTTTTGTTATATTCTTTATCTCTTTTTTTAATGCTTGTCAGACTAGGTGTTGACCACAGCTCACCTGATGTTAAGTGACGGTGTGGTAGAAGATGGTAAAGCACACCAAGCCGGGAATGGAACTGGCTCTCAAGTGAGGCTACCGGAACACACCGTTAGATGCTTGGCGGCAGATTTTCAACTTGAGGGTGGTAGCTAGCCAGCCGAGTACCTACTAGAAAATATCCTACCATCATGCTATGGTTTCCTCGCGATGTTTTCCTTCACCGACAGCTCAAGCTCATTATTGGGGTTTGAACCCACGCCCTTTGGCATGCGAACCAACCGCGCTAACCACTGAGCTATCATCGCTACATTTTTTTTGTTTCATATTTGTATGTATGTTTGGTGTGTAATAAAGTTGTATTCTATCTATGATACAACACCCAGATATAAGACAAACATCGACGTTAGTCACGCAAATATTAGTCCGGGGTGGGAATCTAACCCACGCCCTTCAGCTCACGAAGCAGAACTAGTACCAAATGAGCTAACATTCAGATATGTAATCATTTGGAATATCTCTAGACTTACATCGATCACTAAAGAGATACAGCCCATTGTTTTCGCAAAGTTAAGTATGTAGGCAGATTATATGAATTGTGTGTATTTTATTTAAGCTAATAAAACATTTACAGTTTTAACGTTAAATTAACTTTAATTACCTTTTATCATACACTCATGGTTTCACGGGTAAAAGGTGTTAAATAAGTTGTTAAGTAAACGTGTCATAAAAAATTATAACACATAATTACGGTGTGAAACGAGCGTCATAATCATAAAATTAGTTATTCATAACAGTGTTGTATTAGATGGTGTATCAGTAAACGAAATGCTGTTGGTTTACGCCCCTGTAATTTATTAATTTGCTTAAATGCTGGCAACTTGTAAGCTCGGAATGCTTAACGCATGTGTGCCCGTGTTTTATTCTAAGTAGTAAGTAGAAATCGCGCTGTTTTGGTGGTTCGATTTCCATACAAATACTTTTTTGCCTTTTATGGAAAAATGGAGCATAATTTTACAGTGAAATCACTGATACTGACATTTATTTTGGTCTTTATTTGCGGTAAATCACAATTTCTTGAATAAAACAGTAGATTATTAGCATAAAATCAACTGTTTCTGTAATCTACTGTTTTATTCAAGCAATTGTGATTTACCGCAAATAAAGACCAAAATAAATGCCAGTAGCTGTGATTTCACTGTAAAATTATGCTCCATTTGTCCATAAATGGCAGAAATTTATTTGTATGGAAATTGAACCACCTTAAATAATTACTTTCTGTTTAAGAATTATTTTTTGTCCTTTGTTTCTTGACGTTGCACTTTGTTCATATTGTCAATGTCTTTTGACAACTCAGTATTTTGATAGTCTTTGTCTTAGAATTCAGTCAAATATGTTTAAGTCACAGTCAAAGTTATACAAATGAAGTCATGATCGAGTCTAGTCATGGTAAAGTATTTACTTTAGTAGACGAGTAGACGCTTTATCATATTTGGAATCAACATGATCATACATGTTCCGCCACATTATATCACTATTCTACACTCGATCACGTAATTTGATACATAGGTACTACACGAATGAAACACCGAAATATTTCTTAGTAAATCGAATATCGCAAGTTTTCGAAAATAATATAAAACAGCGACAAAACATTTCTTGCGTTGCGTTTTTATACAATTCATGACTACATAAATCTAACCTTTCTTAGGTAGAGTTTAACAAAACCAGTTTTGAAATAGACGACTTATTTTAAAATAGGTTTTATATTTGAGACTTTCTAGTTGGGTATAATTTTTTACTGACAAATACTTTTTGCTAGCTTATGCTTTTTATAAAACTCAGAATCACATGAAAATGCAAAGAATCAGTAAAACACTTTAAAATCGTTAGTAAATTGTATTTCATTCATAAATTAGGTAAAACATTAATATAGACACCTACACTAATATAGTTTATTTACGTTTTTAAGCTTAGTACTTTCTCAAATAAATAATTAAAACAAGGCCTTGATATCATTAAGATGTAGGTAACAGTAACTTAAGACAGTAGAATTCCGTACTCCATATTTTCAAGAAGCAACACTGCAACGTTGCCTTGCATAAATTCAGTGTCTAATTAAGGTACACCACGAGTTATACACAACCTTACAAATTAAATATATCATCGCTTATCTACTAAAATACAATTTCATGCTTCACGGAGAACTCTATTTCGTTTGATAAATATTTGTATGTGTCGCGATAAAGCCCACGTTAGTATGGATAATTTATACACTTCCTTTTCATGATAATGCTCAGTCTTTGTGGTTACTAATACACATTTAAAAAGCGAACAGCTATAAAACTATAATTAAGTACAAACTTCATGCACCAGTAAATGTAGACATTAATTTCCACACTAGTTTATCTATTTGGGCGCACAACCCGCCTTTATCTGTCATCGTTCTTTACCTACTGAGTTCTATACGATCATCTCTGCAAGAAAGCTCTAGGGGATATCGTATTAAAATATGGTTAGCATAAAGTTTATTTTTGGTGCGCGAACACAAACCTACGTAAGTCGTTTAGGAAACATCCGAGCGCGGGTTCAGGGCGACTTACGTATTGCGTTTACTCGAAATTATTTTAATATGCAAATAAGAAAATGTGAAGGAGAATTGTGTTTCGACGTCGTTGGTAAAGTCGGCTACGCAGACGTATTCTTTAAATTAATGTGTGTGCGAGATTAGAGTACTGCTAACTGCTTTACATGGAGCAAGCTTACACGCTACCGAGCTCGTTTGTTCTGAGGAACAGACAAATGAAAGTACATAATTACTAGGCCGCCCCATTCTAAATGCAACAAGGATTAGAATTTACATGCGAGCGTTAACAAGCACGCGTATGGCATTTATGACTTTGATATTTAAATACTGAACCCACTCCATCTTGCCAACTATTCAATGGCTGCATGAATAGTAAAAGGTTGAGCCTGCATCGGATATGGTGTGACATTTTCCTGTTTCGCATTCTTGAGTTGAGCTTAATTCAATTTCTACTTTTACATTGATTTCCTACTTTAAGTTTCACAAGTCACTACCAATAATGCACTTAATCTTTCTACAATGGTCATGGTCATACTATAACATGCGGCAGCTTTAAAGTGTGTGACAATTATAACTTCATCATCATCAACATTATCTGACAGCAATCGCTTAATACTCAGTAAGTATAGGCCTTTATTCTTGTACGCTACTCATCCCATTACTATGTCAATCATGTTCAGGTTATCTTGTCTAGGATTAGCACATTTTTATACCAAACCCCGTAAGACAACTGTTAGTTCCTTTAAAGCTTTCCATAAACTGGAGCGGTTGGCATATGGCGAACGCGATCTTTACAAGGCGTGTTCAACGTTAAACATACAAGATTATCACAAGAGACGACAGATGACAATCTGTTTTTGTATGATAATTAATGTTGCTTTGAACTGTAGATCCCAATTAGTGTAAAGCCAGTAGGGCAGAGCCGGCAATCCAACGTCAGCAAACCGCAAATATGAAGTGATGGATGAACTCTACCTTCTACTTTGCATACAATGGAAAAATTTAGTTAAAAAAACCTCTTCGGGCGGATACGACTATGAACGCTAATTAAAACAACTATATCACTTTGAATGCTGTTTTGTAACTCCTTATTTCACGATGTGTTAATTTTCGGCTGTATTTATTGTCTGTGAACTGTTACCGTTTGAATTTTATTTCCCATGTTAATCTCGACCGAGCGTTTCAGAATCTTAGTAGAAAACAAACGAATGCAATAATTTTGTTTCGATATCTGTATGTTGTGTAAACGCCGTATTATATGTTCCCTCATTACGCGAACGTGGTGGAACATTCTCGAGTTAGATGCAATAAATCGGCTGGTCGCGTTAGAGGCGCGCTTTAGCGTTTTTCTCGTCAGAAATCGAAGCGTAATTATAGCCAGTGTACCGATTAACATCTGTCTACTATTAAATAAACGGATTATAAGGGTTCAATCAATGTAAGTAATTATTCTTATCCGTCGGATGTTCTCAAAGCGCCCTCGATGCGCCGCACAGGATAATTTTCTCATGATTCGCGAGGAAATCAAACTGCCCTACCCGTTTATTAGGCAGTCACGTCAATGTGACTGACTAATGTATACGGACCTATGTTACGTCTACAACGCAAATTATAGGCAGGTCCATTATATAATTCCGCTGCAGATTTCCTTAAACTTTATCGTACCCACATTGTGTGTATTGAAATACTTTTGCTGCAGTAATTTACATTGCGTTCTTCGGCAGACGATGAGACCGTTTTTATAATCTTTATCGGAACAAATTGTTCAAGAGTTCAAGAAGCCAATTACAATATCTCGATTTCGAGGTTCCCGGAACATTACCAATCACGGGAGACCGTAATAGGGTGTGTAGGATGAGTGTGTGAACGCGGTCGGAGCGTTTGCAGTCGGCTGCCGGGTCTTTTGCAAAAACTGCCGATGCTAACCGAACGATTATAATATATTAGTTGGGTTTAATTGCGTCGATATAATTACGTCGGTGGCAGCGTGCATACGTGACGATATCCCGACTCTCATCCCGCCGCAGAGATATTAAGAGGAATAACTCCCGGGAGCCGATCGAGAGGTTCGCGATAATGAGCCTCGCCGAGATCGAAGTGTCATTAGGAATCAACTGGCGGCCGCCTTGCCGTGTGCGCCCTCAAGTTATGTTAACCGCAGCTTATGGAGGAGATTAATCTTCATAATTACGCATCGACAGAGTACAAAACGCATTAGTAATAACGTACCCTTTTTCGTTTCGCGAGCGGCTCTATTGAGCTGACTTTTTTCTCTCTTCATTTTTGGCATCGCACTTTGTGCATTCTGCAAGTGTCAAGTATTTTATATTTCCAAGTATTTTATGATAAAAATCAAGTGAAATAAATCTTAGTCACAGTCACAAGTATCTTTAAAGTACCCTGTCTCATTGCCACGCGTGTCTTAGTGAACGTCATCGAGAAGTTGACAGACCGTTGCAAGCATCGGTTAATTTTAATCGGTTAATCGTTTATAGATAAAGTACAAAGACTCGTAAAAACATAACTTTAGGAAATTAATAAGAGCCATGATTTTTTTATAGCTGACATGCTTTTTTTATTCATTCCTTCATTCGATTTTGACTACAACTCACCTGATGTGAAATTACGGTGGTGGTGGTCGAAGATGGTGGTCAAAACACCTTGAGCTGACTTGCATTGTTCAATTGTTTCGACGCAAAACAATGTACGAAATTAATACACATAATTGTGTTTAAAAATGATAATATGTAAACGCAAAAACTAAAACTAAGTAATTAACGAAAATAATGTACGTCAAATAAATACTGAATTGTTTGCCAGTGAGACAATTTGGCGTCGGAATTTAAAGGTCTAAAGGAAAGACATTAGTCGCATTCGGGCGTCGTCGGCGCGAGGGAAACGGGCTAATTTCCTAATGATTCAATGAGGTGATAGTCACCCGTCGTGGGAATAGAATCGACACTTGTTACATTTAAGGTTCGGGACGATCGCACCGAGCATTACGGTTTCTACCTCCCTATCAGCAGCTAAAGCGCTTCATAAAGCATTCTCACAGTAAGGGATAATCGTGATCGTATGGTAATTAAATTGAGGTATTTAATTGTGTACATTCTGACTTTAAACCCATCGAACACACCTACGTACATGGATAAAATTATGAATTAATCCCGATAGGGCGGCACCTCTCAGTCGCGCGACATACTTCGACCTGATAAGGGAAAAGCGTCGCGGGCTTATAAATGACTCTTTATTAAACGTGAAAGGAACGACGTCGGCTAATGGGCCGATCATGCGCTCCCATTAAACATTATTTAATATTCAAAAGTGGTCGAAGATAAATCACGGAGGCCATGCTCCCTCTGCACTTTTCAAATGACGTCACTATAATCTTGTATTCATTTTGTAACTAAGTATGTCTAAGTGGACACTTTTATGCTAAATGGAGGTTGTTTATTGCAAATAAATGAAGCGGATTGAAGTAAACAAGGTTGGAAATGGCAGTAGCGAGACGTAAATGGTATCAGATGCTGTTATGAGCGTAAAAGTGTCGCAAATTGGCGGTGGTTGTGGTAGCGGGCTAGTTATGCTGCGGGTTGTCGCAGCTCGTGTGTGGCGGATGATAGGCATCGGAGCAGCCGTGCGAGCGGTTTTCAATCGTAAAAGGCGGCGTGCGATGCCATAACACTTGTTTCATCAGATGTAAGCCGCGATACTAGGTGTCGATAATCAACGACGCATACCCGCCGCCTATCCGATGCTATTTTTTGTTACAACTGCATTAATTTTTGATCGTAAAATAGTGTTTATTTGTTAAGCTCCTCATAGTAGATAGAACTATAGACACAAAAAGCTTTTGGTGTTTCGTGGTTAGTGCAGTCGGTTCACACGCCTAAGAGTGTGGGTTCGAACTTTTTGTTACTTTTTTAAATTCACTTTAATAGTTTTGATAAAAAAATTATAATTATATCGTTCGAATTACAACTTTCACGGATAACTGCCACATTTGCCATATACAGGAGTCCCGTAGAGATGGATTACACATCTCTGATGAGTACTAAATATAATAAATATCGTAGGATATTACACACAGCGCCATCTGACCCCAAACTAAGCAGAGCTTGTGTGATGGAAGTCAGATAACTGATAGAATACATAAATATATATTTTTTGTAAATGTATACTTATAATACATACAGAACACCCAGACACAGAACAAACATTCGTTGATACATAAAATGTTTGTCCTGAGCGGGAATCGAACCCACACCTTTCATCACTTAAGGCAGATATACTACCAATAAGGAAACAGGGCTGACATGACCTACCCGTCTATGTAAACACCTTTTAATATAAACCGACTGATAAAATTTCCTTCAAGGTCAATGACATTTGAAAAGCAGTTCGTCTCCACAATAAAAATTGATAATGATCAATATAATTATTTTTCGTCTTAGTAGGTACTACCATTCCGAGGACGTATAAACACCACACTGTAAAGTCTCTTTAAAAAAAACCCAACACAAAAAGAAATAGACAAAATTCACATGAAAAGAGACAATCAAACAACGCGACCTTTCTCTTCGATACATCGGCCGAGCCCCGAGAAAACAATATTCTGCTTCGACGGCAACCCATCGGTATCGGTGTATCAAACTTGTCACATAAACTTATTCCCGCGTCCGACCGATAGACGTTTCTATTTTTCGGGAACAAATGGTAAAACAATAATTCGTACCCTAGCGAGCGTGTGAGCTAATAACAATAAAATAGAAAGTCGATCAGAGGACGCCCGGCGACTGGTTCAATCAACGGGGCTCAGATTTATTTTTATGAAAATTGGCATAAAGTCCGCGGGTCAGCGAGGCCCGGTGGGGTCCGTCCGAGGGCCCAGGAGACCGCACGCCCGACCGTTTACTGCATATCGTTTCCTACGAGAGAGGCCGCCTCGAAATATTGCCAGCGGTCATAACTTTTTATATGCAACGATGACATTGCAGAAAGTGGCGGGCAAGCTTTGAATTATATAGAGTTGAAAAACGAAATTAAGGTCTATGGCGATAAAAAGAGACAGCTTTTAAAGGTGGAATTAAAATGTTTTAGTTTGTAAAATGAATACGAAAGGTGTCAGGAATCTCGTCTTCGAATTTAGCATTGTCACTAGTGGTCAAGGCAACGGTTTAAACATTATATAAATGTCAAACTATGTACCAGTTTAAACAAATTTGTCCTTCATCCACAAAAGAAGATACAATCCGTATATCACTCTGAAATCTTTACCAGTAGTCCATTTCAAAATAAAATACATTAAAAAAAATTATGCACCTTTTTTTAAAGGAAAATATACCAGTCGGAATAAAATTCCTTTGAATGCTTTTTTTTATTTTGTTGCATATTTGAATTTTCGCATTTGTAATGCTACTAGTTAGCTGATAAATAAGCAAAAAAATCTTAGAAAATTTGTAGGGTCATTGAGTTAATGTTTATAGTTAATTATATCAAAGATCAAAGATCACATTAGCGTGATTGCAGACGCCAGTGTGATCTTTGAGTGTCTTGTTTAGATATTTATAATAAAGGTTAGTTTAGCATTCGTTACTATCATTAAGATTGTGTAATACTTATACAAGGTGCAACTACAAATTGGCTTTAAACATCGCAACCAGTCCAACATTGCTTGTCACAGTAAAACCACGGCTGTCACACCCGATATCTACGCTTTATCAATCCTGAACCACATCTCGAATGTAGTGTTGATGTGTCAAGCGGGCGTCTCACTCGTAAAGACGTTCTCTATTACTGAGTCCTCGAGGGCTTACCTTAGGGTCGTCTATAACCCGGTGAATATTTCCAATCGCCGATTATGTATCCACTCCGTCTCTACATCGGATTTTGGAAACGGTCAGCGAAATAACAATGTGGTTGCAAACAAAGGCGCTATCATGAAACGTTACGAGAATTACGTAAAACAAACGACGAAAAAATGTATGAAAACTTAGAAAAGGCCCTGACGAGCGTATTCTTTATTATGTACCTTTCATCCGATTACGCATTACGTAATTAGGTGTATATGTACCTCTTATGCGAGTGTCTTAATTTTCCATCAAGTGAGTCATGGTCAAACGCATACCTACAGCCTTAGAATTATAAGACTTTTTTTAAGTTGGAGATTTATTGACAATATTCAGATTTAATCAGTCTTATTTTGATATCAGTCAATCTCAGAATCCTGAACCAGAATCAGAATTTTATTAAAATTTATAATTTATTCAAGAACTTGCGCCAAGCAGTATGTGGTGCACAAACATTACTATGTTCCGGCTTGAATGGTGCTGCACCTAGCGAAATTACAGGGCTGTCGAGACTAACCATCCAAAGTGTCAAAGTAATCAGCGCCAAAGCAGCGATAACCTGGACTTTGTTTTGCTACTCAAACTCAAAATGTACCTACCTCTGCAATGGTCATA
Source organism: Biston betularia (assembly GCA_905404145.2). Lineage (NCBI taxonomy): Eukaryota > Metazoa > Arthropoda > Insecta > Lepidoptera > Geometridae > Biston > Biston betularia. Next base: position 7,654,806 of record FR989863.1, read on the forward strand.
GAGCGTCTCGTTTGTCTAGTATTTACAAAAAAAAAATAGGGTAATGATTAACTGCAGTACCAAGCGTGGTTAAGTCGTTGGAATATAACCCAACATTAAGTGGTGTCAGTAAAATAAACTTCGTACTGAACTATAAATTCAATTAAATACGGTACGGTACACCTACTATACAATTTTAATATTCCTAATACCAAACTATAAAGACAGGATCACGACTTTTGACTCGCGGGTTCTATATATATTACTGTTAATTTAAATTGAATGAATGATGACTTTTCATGTTTAATGTTTATGAAATTAGTATTAGCATATAGCTTCCGTCATTATTGAAACAGTTTTTACATTGTTTTACTTAATCAGATTTAAAAGTCACCTTTGACTTTGAATATTGTAATTTAAATTATTAGTTTTTCACTTGCTTGTTTTAAATGCTAAAATGCATTAATAGCGCTCCTGACAAATAATAAATGGAAACAAAAATTATGTAAAAAAAATGAAATGAAATATTAACACAAACCACTGTTAAGTTCTGCTGCTTTTGGTGTTCAACAATAGATGGAAGTTTTTTGCGGAGTTTTGGTGATAAAATCGTATCATCACATTGTATTATTTTCCAAAACTTGTGTTTTTTCTAGTGCTAAATTTATTTAATGATTTAAAATTTGGTAAAACATTACTTTTCGAGTTGCTTCCAAAACTCGTATCATGGAAGCACGTAGTAGAGTCACCGCTACTTTACTAGGGCATGACCGGATTCGATCATGATTTACGTTGTGTGGTTTTGGCTGTGACTTAGAATCACTTAAATTAGTTTTTCATAAAACATCCAATAATATGGCAACACTTGACACTGGCAAATTCACAAAACTGCGACGACAAAAACAAAGCGAATTTTTTTTTGCAAATTAACATACTATACCTATCTGGTCTAATATGATTCGCACGATGCGATATACTCGCATAACTTGGCCTAGAGTTTCATATAATCGCTTGAAATATTATATCCTGACAGATAGAAGGACTTAGCAATAGGGTCTCGTGATACCCTTTGAGAAAGGAACGCCAATAACGAAGAGTTGAGTTGAAAGTAAATAGTGGAACTCCTTAAACAAACAAAAATGATTATTTTATAATAATGAGCGATGATATTTTATTTATTTATTATTTTAAGAATATTCTATTTTTAATTTTTTTAGTGTGTATTTAAAATAATGTTTAATTATGTAATTATTTGGTTTTATTTTCAAAGTATTTATTACATGTACATATTTATGGAGTATTGTTTTATCTATACATACCTATATGTTATCATTTTCTTTATTTTTCTTCTTTTTTACACCGGCAACCATATTAGCTGTGCATTCTGTCCTATCCATCAAAAGTTTGCCCAAAAGAAGTCGCTTTAGGCGATAAATTTACACCTAATATTTGTTTTCTGTTTTTTATTGTAGGTATGTAATTGTGTTGGTGTACAATAAAGTTATTTTCTACTCTATTTTTAGACAGGTTATTTACTGAATAGGTAGGTATTAAAAATTTGTGAAACGGTTTCTACAGAACATCACTGGCATATCTACTATTTAATAAATAAAATATGTTGAATTATATTATGAACATTAAAATAAAGATTTTGTATCATCATCATTATCAGCCTAGTTTAGTCCACTGTTAGGCTGCTTCTAAGCACGATACTTATCCTGATTTGTGGGCAATTTTTTATGTAGTAGTTTTTGCGTGAAGTGTAACAAACATCCATCCAAACGTTCACATTTATAATATTTGTGGGATTACTTTTTCATTATAAAAAAAGCACGAGGTGAATACAATTTGAAATAAAAATATCGACTCAAAATATAAAATACAAACATGCTGATAATAAAACAGTATTCGAATAGAACAAAATACGACATAAAGTTTTACGTGAAACGTAAATCTAGGAGTTATTCTCACGGGATGATAAGGTTGGGATCGCGGGTTCACCGGGCCCTCCGCTTCGCACTGACTTGATGGCCGGCCTGGGATGGATGCAACTTTTTCTCCGTATTCATTCAAATGTTCGTGTTGTGAATTGAGTTTTGTTTAACTGCACCTTTGATTTATTTTTTACTGCACCCCTTGGGTTTACTTGTCACTTTCCTGTCCTTATTTAAGTAAATATTTTTCATCTTTGTGAAGAATTTGTATTTCTATAAAAGAAGTTGATCATTTTGATGTACAGATCAGTCTATTTTAACGTTACTACAGGAAACAACCTAAATAAACATAATAAGATAGGTCTGCATTAAATGTTTTATCAATACTTTCTGTATTTGAATTACAAACCATAAAAACAGTTTGAATTACAAACCATATCCTGACTACGAAAAAAAAGTATAAAAGGGGGAAAAATAGCCTATATCACACGGACGACTGAGGACCACAATAACTCTTATCGATTGACATCACATACATAGAAATCGGAGGAGTAGTTTAAACGCTAAGTTGGAACAAACATACATAGACAGCTAAAGGCTTTGCCGTAGTAAAGTAGAAAAGAAATGAAATAGTTTGCCTCGAAGTTTAATATGAGAACCTCTTGTCAGGATAAGAATTTTTCCGCCCGTTTGTTCAGTAGTTCGCCCTACCTCGCGGCTAAGCCCGACTTTCCAATCTCGCCAGTTATCATTTTACCAAAGCAAACCTCCGATAATATTTGCTCGTCTGAGGCCGAGGCGAGACTCTCCAATTTCATATTTATTCGCGGAGGCAAACACCCCGCGTCCCGCCGCCGCACGCCGGAACTGATATTATTGTGCATTCCGTATAATATTGTTTGCTATTTGGCACATTCGCTGTTTGTTTTCGTCTTTCATATGAAAGGGGAGCTACAGACGTGCAAACAGATGGGTGACAAGCGAGCTCTCGAAGCTTTTGTATCGGGAAATGCTATTACGATGAAATGTAAATTTTATTTTTGCGATGTCGGTCCTGTTACGATAGTTTCGATTTCGGAATGATAAAAGTGAAGGAAGTATAAAGCGTTAAATCACTATCCGAGATCATAGGAGCGCACATTGTACGGTTCCGAATATTATGAAAGCGAGCAATCCATTAAAGCGCGGCCTGAATGGCAGTCTCCGAGACGCGACTTTGCTCTGATAACCCATAATACACTGATATTTTTGCGTTGCTCATATGTTGGAAGTAATGGCTCGTGCCCGCTAGGTTGTTCTGGATATTCCAAGGAAATAAGCTGCACTATCAACGTAGAATGAATTTTTTAACTTTATCTGTATGTCAAATTTTAGCAGGGACGCTGCATGGTAGCATTGTTTCGTTCATAAAATGCCAAATGACATAAGGTGTCATTTCACGTTGTTTGCGAAACTCCGTCGAAGCTTTTAGTAAAGTCACTACCACTTTACTAGGGCATGACAGGACTCAAGCTTGACTTACTTTATGGGACTTTTATGAAGGGTCCAAGACTTTTACTGTGATTTAGACAGATTTTTTTTGATGGAACTCAAAATACAACTTTTTTTAAATTCTATTCTTGTCTAAATATTTAACACTGGCAAGTCATAAAGTGCGACGCAAAAAACAAACAAAACGTAGTGTCCTTCTATTTGATTTTGAAAGAAGTATGCAATGTTTCGGAACGGTTTGCGGAACAGAAATCATATCCACGTTATGCTCTAACAAGAATTGTAAACCATAATATATTATATTTGGCATATAAAAGGCTCGCTTATCTAAGGGGTTTGACTGGAAACGAACATAAAGGGTGATCCTCTGTGACAAATACCGTGATATACCGAGCGACAGTCGTAAGGGAAATATTTTTATAAGATGAAACATTATTATTTTTGGGGTCGGAAGGATCAGAAGTTGCTGCGATGGATTTGGCAACGTCGCTTCTTGTCTTTGTCAAATAAATAGATACGTGATTTGCCTTGTTTATGGTTGGCTTGGTGAAATAGTTTTATTTTGTTTTAAGGTACTCCAAAATGACGGTAAACAGAGTAACAGATAAGAACAACGCAGGCACTAGACAGGAAACGTAAAACATTTATAGATGTTAATAAAACAAATTAATGCAGCTTAACCCTAAAATTGGATAAGTTCAATGCCTCTGTATTGATCGTAGTTACTACTATTGGTTTATCTTCAGCAAGTATTAACACTGAAATCCGTTCGTTGTATTCGGCGTCATTAAGTATCTACCCACTGTTAGAGGAAATTGTGTTTAACACACAAGAGATTGGGGTTGTTTTGGATCGGAGCTAAGTCAGCAGCCAATCAAAACATACAAGGAGCATATTGATTCCGAGAAGTGTCGCTGTTAACGTGGAGGCTGAAGCTGAATACATTAGCCAGCGGCGTAATGAAGTCTCGTTGCTTGTAAACAAACATTGGGCGCGGAGGACGGTGCGGCGGGAGCGCGTGGCCCGAGGCGCGAGCGCACGCTGTACTCGCTTACAGGAATTCTATTTCCACGACAACCGTAGTGTGTTAATTAACCGCTTACTGCTTACACCTACGATATTGAGATATCACCGGAGATGCCTCCGTTGTTATTAGCCGACGAAGCTTATTGCACACTGTTCCTCACTTGTATATTCGTACCGTTGCGTTGGGCTAATAATGCTTCGGAACTTGATGAGTTCTACTAAGAGTGAATGTTTGTGACAACACTCCAAGCTTGACTGACTTTATTAATAGCGGTGGCAGACGCTACGAGAACAATGTAATGGATACCGGCAGCCAATGACACATCTTCATAGGAATCTGAAGGAGCACTCGGGAAAGTTATGGGTGTTCCGTTTTCGAAAATAAACACGATTATTAAAGAGGAGCCGTTAGGAAACCACATAAAGTGAAGCGCCAGCTGCTACCCACCGCGCCTTTATGATGAAAGAGGTACTTGTCGGGACCGGCCAGCCGCTGTATCACATTTCCTGTTATGACTCCAGATTTTAATGGGCCTTTGTTAGAACTTTTTATTATAAAGAAGCGCTAACAGCCCTAAATGTGTCCGTCAAGAATTTTTGTAATACGCCGCGTTTTATTATCTATTCTTATTTTTCCACTTTTACGATTGTTCACACTTTGTTTATTGAGGAAGAGGAATGTTTGTTTAATGAATAAATATGAATATCACACGATTGATATCGGTTTTATATTGAACACTAACATTCAAGCGCGGCTTCGCTTGCGAGAACAATTCACAGAAATAATTTTAGGAGTAATTTTGCGCATTTCGCTTTGCTGATATTTTTCGCATCGCACGCTACAAACACACCACACTGTCAAATATAAAACGTAAAAGAAATCATAAAATTTGCGTTCGGTTTTCGTTTTCCAATTTACCGAGTTTCTTTTACTATGCCAATTTACAGAGTTTCTTTTAGTAATGAGTGCCAAAGCAACGATGCCCTGGACGTTGTTTTGTTACTCAAAGTTCTGTGTATCGCTGCAATGGTCATAGACAGGCGTTATCTCTTAACATCAGGAGAGCAACTCGATCGTCTCATTACCTTTACATTAAAAAAAAACATGGTTTCTTTCAGAAAAAAGACTGTTGAGTAAAATGTGTTGTGTCCGTCGTCAGTAAATATCCCATAACCATTTCAGTTTACATTAATATCAATTCAGCCGTCTAGTCGTGAACGGAAAGAAAGACAGAGACAGAGTTACTCTCGCTTTCATAATATTAGTTAGGAGGTCAGGATGACCTGTTTGACCCTTGTTGGTGTCTGTAATAAAGCTCGGGAATGTAAATAATATCTTTTGATGACCTAGGGGCGGCCATAACTCCGTCTGCGCTCGATCCTATGTCATACTCGTATCATGCAAATGGAAAAGCGCGAAATGGCTCGTAAACTTTAGCTATTTGTTCTGTTTACGATAACCGCTGTTTTATGAAATTTTATTACGCGACTGTGGAATTTCGTTTATGTACGTCGCACGTCGCACACTACGTCGCAATGTCAACATGAACAAGACCGCAAGATGGTGCATAGATTTTACAACAATGTTTTTTTTTAATATAAAAGCGGCAATTTGTTTAATTTATTGCATCTTAATAAAATTTTCTTGAATTTAAGCAGGCGTTTTGCAAAGGACAACTGCAACGTTAGGCATGTTGTTGATGTTCAACCCTAAGATATGTTTATAAATGCCCTTCTGAAAACGCTTCATGTTAGACCTCCACGAAAAGACCTACACAGCATAGATATACCACCTTTTGTAAGTGCAACTAAGGAATGAATGAGCGCCAAAACCGTGGTACGGGATGACTTGATTGACAAAATTTGGGGATTTTTTTACCGATGACGAAATGTGCGACATTGGAACTACGACGCAGAAATTAAGTCAAAAATCTCAAAACCGCATTTTCCAAAAAAGATTGAGGTCGTCAACAACTCTATCGGCTCACCGCTGTAAACAGCCCAGAGGCAATTAAAATGAATTAAAATTAATATTTGTTTCACCTACTGCGCATCCTTTTGAAAACATCTGTCACGATCTCTTATTCTTAAAATGCGGTTAAACGTTTAATACATTGTCATCATTTATGTGGTAAATGCACAGACACTATTTTAGTAAAACAATGTAAAGTGGTTAATGAGAACCCGCAACAGCTGTCCTACTAATCAATTACGCTTTCTCAAAATATGACTCTAGTGTCTTGAAGACTATAAAATTGCCACACATAAAATTTTCTTCTGTGCCAAAAATCAACATCATCGCAGACGGAATGTTAACAACATAATATTATTGAACGCGATCTTAATCTCAACAAATTGTTCAAAATGAAAATTTTAGTCATGCGCTTTCAAAAGCAACAATGTAACATTGCTGCATTTTCATTACGGCAACAATACATTCGCGCTTTTGATAATTATTCTGGAACAATAGTCGAAATTTTTAAAACGAAACAATAATTTAATTTGCTTTTCGTTGACTCTTTGCCAAAATGACTAATTTCTAACATATCGCAATTTTAGTTTTATTGCTATATTTTCTAGACCGTTAAAATCAAATAGAAGTCAGATCACCATTAAAATAATAAATAGCTTCAGCTAACAATTAGACGGCTTGAAAGTTTTTCTTGGAAATTAGTTAATAATATCTATTTTAATTAACAGACCATGAGTTTGTACCTACCTAAATATATTTTCTATTTCGTTAACACGGTTGGATAAATTGTAGCATATTGTCGATCTGGTCAACTATGACTAATATTAATAATACTAATAATAATACGCCGAAACTTAAGTCTTAAAGAAATTGTATTATTCTCATAATATATTACTCTTACACAATGTTTATTTAAAAAGTATTTTTTGTCAGACACCCACTGTAAACTCGTGTTTTGGTAACATTTCTTAACGAACAATATTATTAAAACCTTTTCCATTACACTACCTCTATATTTTCCATACTCATATGTACTTAGCAACCTACATATTGCCAATTTTCTGGTATTGACAAAACCAACCAGAACAACAAATTTTGACAGCGGTGATTTGTTTTTTTAAACTGAAACTTTAGTGTTACCTACACACTACATACTCATATTTAAGAATCATACAAAATTATTTGTTTAAAATTATATACTTAATCAAAAAAAACATGTTAGATACTCTTACATTACAAGTTATTTTTACAATAAGTACTTACATTTGCTACGATGCTTAAAAATTAGATTACATACCTAAGATAATAGCTTAAATAACTAAATACGGTACCAAGCAGTACTCACATTTTGGGTTAAGGTTGTTCGATTTCCAAACAAATAATTGTTTGTCATTTATGGACAAATGGAGCATAATATTACAGTGCAATTACAGCAACTGGCATTTGTTTTGGTCTTTATTTGCGGTAAATCACAATTGCTTGAATAAAACAGTAGATTATTAGGACTAATCTACTGTATTAAATAAGTCATAAATTCATAAATCATTCATAAATTTGATTTTGTGCAAATAATCTACTATTTTATTCAAGCAATTGTGATTTACCGCAAATAAAGACCAACATAAATGCCAGTAGCTGTGATTTCATAGTAAAATTATGCTCCATTTGCCCATAAACGGCAAACAATTATTTGTATGGGAATCGAACCACCTTAAGGACATAGTTTCTTAATTTAGTTGCATTTTATTTCGACTACGACTAGTTTTATAATACGTCGACATTATATTATTTTTAAATTTTATAATCATTACTCTTACAGTTCTACGGTCATTACAAAAGTAAAAGTCCAAGTTATGAAACAAAGTTTGTCTCTAGATAAACTTTTATAAATATCATACACTAGGCTTAGATACACTTTTTCGATACATATACCGTTTCCACTCTTGTATTTGTTATTGTATATTTATCCAGTCATAGGAATTTCGCACTGAAAAATAATACGTACATATTTATTTATTTAATTTATTGGCCTTATAATATATTTAATTACACTGGGCAAGTCACAACTACATAATTACAAAAAGTATACAACAAGATAAGTATACACGTCAATATAATATATCATCATCCACAGCCTTCTTTATCCCACTGCTGGGTATAGGCCTCTCTCTTTACATGCCATCTTCCTCAGTCCTGTGTCAATCTGGTCCATAATAAATTCGTAAAATTCTAATAAAAGTTAATTTATACAATAATGTCAGCTCAAATTTACATACACACAAATTACAATAAGTACACTAACATATGAATATTCTTTCTAAAAATGTGGAGATCAACTGCAAAACTCGTCTAGTAATCATACTAAATTTAGATTAAAAAATATGTACTTACAGTAGGATATGCTCTCGGCTTAGGGAAAGTAATAATGTAACTATTAACCACGTACATGCAGTAGAGTATAACTGAAAGCATTATAGAGATAAACATTATGCTAAGTTATAGAAAAATAAGTTCTGTAGCGATGATATTTTTTTTTTTTTTTATGGTTGACAGGCTAGTTGTTTGACCACAGCTCACCTGATGTTAAGTGAAGGTGTGGTCGAAGATGGTAAAGCACACCTAGCCTGGAATGGAACTGGCTCTCAAGTGAGGCTGCCGGAACACACCGTTAGATGCTTGGCGGCAGATTTTCAACTTGAGGGTGGTAGCTAGCCAGCCGAGTACTAGAAAGTACCCTACCACCATGCTATGGTTTCCTCACGATGTTTTCCTTCACCGGCAGCTCAAGCTCATTGTTGGGGTTTGAACCCACGCCCTTCGGCATGCGAACCTACCGCGCTAACCACTGAGCTATCATCGCTACAAAGATAGATCAGTAGTTAACACGGTCGGATCACACGCTGGAGGGCAAGTGTCCAAATCTCAACAATGAGCTGTAGCTGCCGGCGAAGGAAAACATCGTGAGGAAACCATACCATGGTGGTAGTGTGCTGTCTAGTACTCAGCTGGCTAGCTATCACCGTCAAGTTGAAAAATCTGTCGCCAAGCACCTAACAGTGCGTTCCAGCCTCACTAAAGAGCTAGTTCACTTCATAAGATTTTTGGTTCACAGAAATCTCGAAATAATTAAAAACTAGCAAGGAAGCATACAGATTTTCATTACCATATTACTAAACCAAAAGTAGTAAATTAATTATCAATTTTGAACCACATACTAAGTATATTTACTTTACTATTACTATAACTTACTAACCATGAGGCCAACCATTAAATCGCGAAATGAAATCAGCTGTAGGTACTTTGTCGAGTGTAAATTGCAATTTAGTTTGAAGGTTGGCACTAAAGTAAGTTATTCAAATACGTAAGCGCGATATAGCGTAATGATAGTACGAGCATATCATCGAATAATTATACGTACCAAAAGGAAGAGTGCAGTATAAATATGTGCTCGGCCATAGTTTAAAAACTTCTTTTGACGTGGGATCTTTGCAATGGATAGGGCATGCAAAATATTCAAATATTAGTAGTAGAATCCCGTTTTGTAAGGCCGCTAACAACCACAGTCTCGCTAAATTAATTTCTTTCTGAAACATTAGAAATAAAATCCAATTAGCTACCAATTGAACTATGTGTAGCGGCAATAGCGCAGTCGTTAACACGGTCGCTCGACATGCCAAAGAGCAAGTGTCGAAATCTCTGCAATGAGCATGAGCTGCCGGTGAAGAAAAACATCGCGAGGAAACCATAGCATGGTGGTAGGGTAGGGTAGTCTCTAGTACTCGGCTGAATGATATCGAAAACAAACCGCGGACGAACCCACGAGACGCAGAGAGTAAAAAAGTGTGTTGAAAATATTTCATAGGTCGGCGACGTATTTATGGTATCGCAATAGGCGACGGTCATTACTTACCATCAGGTAACCCTTGTTGTTTGCTACTTGTGGCTTAAAAAATAATTATTAAATTAATTGTTACGAAATGTAATTAGATATTATCTATATTTTTAGAAATAACTATGTATGAAATACCTTGAATATTGCATAAATTAAAACCACGCTAAGTACGCCAAATGTCGCATCTGATAACATCATTATTATCTTCAAAAATGATTTTATGATTGCAGTGTTTTTATTGTCATGATATTTCCGACTGTTGAGCAAATTTATGTGCCAAATACTATAGACCTGTAACAATAGTCAATACATAAATACCTACAATCAAATTGTCGTTATTACCAATAAGACGTAAGCATTCACAATCACAACCAAAAAGCCCGCCACTCCGTTACGCACATACCTACCTAATGTTATTACATAATATTTATTTCGATACACAAAACAGAATACAATATTTACATCACCATTATGTAAATAAGAAAAAGGGTTTGATGTAAATTACATTCCCATACAAATGTGTTTACAACATAAACATTGTAAATCAGCAGCATAAAAATAGTGCAAAGAGAGTGACACAAACCATATACAAATTAGTATATTTTATTGAATTACATACATATAAAGAAGCAGGCGGAATGTACAATCTATCAACTCATCACGTAAATTATTATTGATTTTATGCAAAATGACCAAGACAGCTAGCTATTACACTTTAATAACTATGAAATGGCGAAAAAAGCCTTCGAATCTTTCGCCGCTGGTCTAAGAGTGATTTACCTCCTTCGACCACATCGTCACTTAACATCAGGTTAGCTGAGGTCAAAAACCTTGCTTGTTAACAACATTCTTTTTTTCATGGTTGATAATCTGTTTGTTTGACCACAGCTTGCACTGGAACGGAACTGGCTCTCTATAGAATTAGGTGGTCAAAAGTTAGGTATCGCACTGTGTAGGCGTCCAAAGTCAGTGCTGACCAGGCGTCGGTAGCAAGCAATTCAATGTTTTGTACTAAAAAATTAACGTATAGCATAAAATTGTAGACCATACTTACTATACTGAAAACACTTATGATTATGCTGCCCGTTTTGAGAGATATGCACATCAGAAAGGATGAAACTCTCGGTAAAAAATCATGTATTGACAATGGCTCTCTAGATCTTCCAACTGATGACATTTTAAACAGTTATTACTTGATTATGAAACTAGAATGTGTATTGTCTTGTATCAGATCTAAACATTAGAATTGATTTAGTAAAACTTTTAGCAAATTTATGGTTATGAATATCCAAGAGATTGTAATCACTACGTGTAATGAATATGACAAAATTCTGAAATCACACAAAACTGACAGTTTCAGAAATGACACTTTGTTTCTTTTTTTTATCTCATAAACTCAAACTTATTTCAATAAAAACTCGCTTTCAGAATTCCTCTGGCAATGTAACACAAAGAAGCTAGATCAATATTATAAGCAGTCACTATATTTATAAGCAGCAGACGCCTCGCGGTTTTACCCGCGTAGTTCCCGTTCCCGTAGAAATACAAGGATAAAAAGTAGCCTTTGTCACCCGGGGATAGTGCAGCTTCCCAACGGTGAAAGAATTTTTGAAATCGCTCCAGTAGTTTCGGAGCCTATTCAATACAAACAAACAAACAAACAAACACACGAACAATCAAATCTTTTCTATTTATTAATAGTATAGATATTGACCTATCAACATAAACAGCAAGTTTGGGGAGTTTTGATGGGACAGCGGTAACATTGTTTCTGAAACTTTTTTCGAGTGTTTATATTATATAAAAATAGTAGCGTTTTATTCATAAAGTGCCAAATTATAATCGAATATAATGTGGTGAAACATGACTTTTTGTGTTGCTTTTAAAACTCCATCGAAACTCGCTGTAAAGTTACCACGGCTTTACTAGCGCATGACCGAACTCGACTAAGACTTACTTTTTGTGTGTGACTTTGACTGTGATTTTATTTAACATGATTTTTCATAAAGTATACTTTAAAAACATCGACATACTTGCTAACGCAGTAAGTGCGACGTCGGAAACAAAGAAGCAGAAGAAAATCAGCTAGCTTCATTTTTAAGAAAACATCAGGTGAGCTATGGTCAAACACGTAGCCTGTCAAGCATAAAAAAAAAAAACTCGATCAATTTTTGGTGATGATCCAAAACCTTACACTTTCCAACTTTTTTATGTTTAACGTTGTTATCTTTACAAATTATAATGTATCCTAGTACATTAAGGTTGCCCACTTCACAGGGCAATCTTTGTGTCATTACTTAAGTTGTTTACAAATGTATCAAAACAAGTAGGTAGTTCATGAAGGGATGAGTTGTTTGCATTACGAGCATCCTATAAACACATCTTAATCTCTCGCTGAGTAGTGGGCTATAAAAAGTTTTAAAATATGGAACGATAGATTTTATTTACGTTTTAGGGATTTATTGCGTTTAAATTAAACATGAATATACGAAATAGAATCTACTTCACGAGGCCAAGTAAGTGGCTTATTTAATTTATTTTGCCAAATGTATTCACGATTTCTACGCAACGACTAGTAGAGAGTTTAAACAAATAAACTGCATAGGGTATACAAAAAAAAACGCAACAAAGACAAAACACAAAACAAAAAGAAAAACACAGGAATACTACTACTGAGTCTATTACTATTGAGACTAACCATCTAATGTCTCAAAGTAATGAGCATCAAAGCAATGCCCTGGTCTTTGTTTTGTTACTCAAAGTTCTGTGTCATGTCATGTCATGGTCATGGTCAGGCGTTATCTCTTACCATCAGGAGAGATCTGGTTCGTCTTATTACAATTACTTTTACATTTATTTAAAACAAATATGGTATGACGTCAAATTTTATTCATAAAACCTGAAAAGTTGTGTTAAGAGCTCGATTTGAACTTATAAAATAATCTGTATATGTGTTTAATTTAAGATTAAAACGAAAACGCGTTTTCGGTTAGAAATCTCATTGTGAGTTAGAAAATCAGGAGGAAGGTATACTGTACTCGTATGTTTAAACACAACCTGACACCAAAAAATTGCATAAAAATGTACCTTTCTATAAATAACAAAACCATGGGTACGTACGGAACAGTTCAGTTCATTCAGCCTATGTCATTGTATTTTCCGGTGAAGCATTCATGTGCTTGCGCAGCGCGTCGTTTCTCCCAACGATGCGTATGAATGTATGACATACCGTTGACTGTTATATTTTCCAGACAATTTATGACATTGTAAGAGTGGGAGAACCGTTTCTCGTCCGTTTATACGCTCTGATACATAAATAGTAGTGATTTTATTTTGATGTCTTACAAGACAAGCGACGACGTGTTTAATTGTTGGGACGTGCCTTTTAATACTCTCCTATTCTTAGTCAACAGTTTTCTTATGATTATTATTTATACTCGTAGCAGGAGTTTTATGGTAGCGATAACATATAAGTTATCTGTTAATCTAACAGTTAATCATTTTAGATTATTTTACATGTGTTTTTAAATATCTAAATTCGTATGAGATGTTCTGAGTGGCTTCATTACGTTTTAATGAGCAGTTTATTAGATTTGTTTACAGGTAACAGGCTAGTTGTTTAACCACAGCTGATCTGACTGATGTTGTTGAATATGGTAAGCATAGGTACCTAATTTGGAATGGCACTGTGTCTCAAGTGAGGCTGCCGGAACAAACCGTTAGCATATTTTTAACTTGAGGGTAGTATAGCTAGCCGAGCACCTTCTAAAAAATACTCTCTCAGCATACTTTGGTTTTCTCGTGTTTTTATTAATTTTAAGTTCAAACCTATTCGATACTAACCTATAGTAATCCGACAGCGCTAACCACTAAGTTATCACCGTTACAATGTTGATGAATGTGTCATAAATGTTAGATATGGGAAGATATAACAAAAATATAATGATTAAAAAAATAACATCCTTGTCAGGCGTACTTTTTAATCTGAGTTGTCGGGCAATTGTTTTTGTTTTCTTCTTTGTTATTGGCAACGCACTTTTTGCATTTGCCAGTATTTAGTATTCAATAGTTTTCATTCATTTTAAGACAAATCTTGTAAACTAAGTCTTAAGTCACACAAAGTAAGCCAAGATTAAGTCTGACCATGTTCTAGTAAAGTAGTGGTGACGTTAAAACAAGTTTCAAAGAAATTTTGGAAACAACACGTAGTTGTGTTTCACTTTTCGACACTCGTGCTTTATAATTCAGCACTTTGTGAAACACCATAATATCAATAATAAAAAAATAATAAAAATTTGGGAAAATATAATGCGGCGACCCGACCATTATTTTTGTTATAATTAAGTTTTTTTTTTGTTTTTAAATTGAATTTCGATTGATAGTAAAGAGACTTCTTACTGAGTAAGTAAACAGGTTTATTATCATGTTCCAGCCAAGGCCGCGTCATGCATGCGGTCAATAAGAATTCAAAGCTATTCTGAATAAAGATACGATCTAATGGCACTCTATCTCGTTGGTAAGTTTGTAATATTTTAAAGTCTATTAAAAAACAACAACAATAAAAATGAACTGACGCACCTGCGGTGCCATCATTGCATTATCTTACGATTTCCAAGAGCGCTTTAAGTGCGCACTCACACAAATCAGACATTTCATTGCACATTATTTTCTCTTCAATTCCCGACACCTCATTGTTTTGAGTTTTTCCTTCGAATCTAAATCAAGCTCTTAATTGAAATAATATTGCTTTTAGTGGTCGCATAAAGACATTACGTCGAGCGAGAACAAAAGCCAAATTTTGTGTTGAAACCGCGATATATTGTAATGCGAAAATCGTTCTCGTATAAAGGTATAATTATATAGTTGAGTCATTCCCTCGAAAGGACGCTGGATTTATAATAACAACGTTTGATTACAGAACCTCACCTGAAGGGTTTCATTTATAAACTTTATTACTCAGCGGGATCAAAATAATTTGTATCTTATGAAATGACTGTGTTTACTACATAAAATCAGTCGAAATAACCTTTATCACTGCATGATCCATTGTTTAGGTTAGGTTATATAGGTATTTGTATTAAACTAATTCGTCTTATCATTTCGTTGAACAATACTAGTCGCCGCAATAGAGATTAAAACACATGATGCAGCAAGTCTAAGTATAAAAAGTACATAGGTAGGTACAATTGCCTTCGTCTGATGAATGAACTGATTGTAGGTCTTCTGAGCTTGTATATTTCAATTTGCAAGATTTACGTTCTAAACGATAGAAAAATGTATAGAAAGCAGGGCTGAGCCCATGGCGGTTGTAAATGAAAACTTCTTTTTTCATACATTTTACCCGCGTTTGCGTATTGTGCAATGTTTTATTTTATCTAATTTTTAATTTACATTTTAACTATCTATTTCTACCTCGTAAATAAATTTGCTAAAACCACCTTTTACATTGTGACGCCTGGTTCTATCACTAGTAAAGAACACAATTTCCAAAAACTAAAAAATTAAGAATAAGCTTCTGATGTCCGTGATTATAGCGGTCAAAAGGACAAAGGGCGTAGCGGCATATTTCATATCGCGTAATGGAGAATTTACAGGCTGTCAGTGCGGAATGACTCCCAGAGGCGCGCGCGACTCGCCGCCACGCCACGGCAGTGAAAAGGAATAAGGGTGTATCTGAAAATTAGAAATGTTTATTTATCTAAAAAATCAGAGAAAAAATCTTTATGAGTCGGAATGTTATACTTAATAAGATATTTCTTATCGATCTTTACTGAATTAAAACATTGTTATGGTTTTTAAATTTTATTATTGTATTATATTTTACATAGAAAACAAACAAATGCTTAGACATAAACTAAACTTATGCAAGCTTGAAAGTTTACAAGTCTTCTTTCACGAGTGACGTGCATTATTCAATTTTTTTTTATAAAATCAGCTTACGTTTGAGCTTTGTCTAACCATATACCTATATAATTTTATTATGCTCTCTGATCATGTAAAAAACTGCAAATATCATTGACACTGTTACTTACAAGAACAATAAACTATTATTGTTGTGGGTAGTACCATAATTATGTAATGTTGAGCAAAGAAAGTATAAAGTAAGAAATTTTCACTTAACCCCTTTTCCGTTTTTCTCGTGTGCTGCCCGCTCGACCAGCATTATTATTTATGCCCCCGAGAAAACTACATTTATAACAATATTACGGCGACCGCGCCCGCCCTTACAAAATGATTTTCCCATTTTCCGAAGATTGCAGGTGTATTATATTTCATGAACGTTATTTATGGCAAGACTTTTATTACGGATGCGTGCGATGTCTCTATCCGTTTTTTATTGGCTTCGAATTATTTGATGGAATTCTTATTTTGTGACAAATACAGATAGGACTATTTTATTGGTTGTTTTCTGTTATTGCTGTATCCGATAAGTCGTGGATATTGAATTCTTGCGAATGATACGAGCTTTTTGTGTGATGCTTGGCTTTATCCTTAGTTTTTACACCTACATATATTTCGTAGATTTTTTTTTTGTGGTTCAATAATGTTTGTATTGATAATTAAGTAATAGTCCATCAATACTTAGCTATAAGTTTGGTGTATAACTACTAAACCTAACGGGAGTCATTATACTCATCATTTTAAAAAAAACTTTTATTTTTACTGTACATACAAAGAATTCGCAATTGAGAAAAAATCAGCTGCTTCTATTGACAAAGTTTGCAACTTTTTGGACCAGGCAATTGTCTCTCACGTTACATTTTTATATGTAAAAAGTAATAAAACGAATGAGATGCTCTCCTGGTGGTAAGAGTTACCGCTGTTCATGACTATTGCAGCAATACACAGAACTTTGAGTAGCAAGATAAAGTCTAGGGCACCGCGGGTTTGGCGTTTATAACTTTTAAGACTTTCGACAGTTAGTCTCAAAAGCCCTGTAATTTCGCAAACTGCAGCTTCAAACTGTAACACAGTAATGTTTACACTACTTTAACAGAATAATCTGGTACTTTGATGATACTTACCTAGATGGCCTTAGGAAATGGACCATCAAGTAAATCAGAATCACAATAACTTACATTAAACCAGAAGAACTTTGAGGCAGGACAAAGTCCAGGGAAAGATTTATTTCAATAAGTGCTCATTTGACACATAGCAAAGCTAGAACTATATCTTTCGAGTGCGTTCAGTCATTCATAATTTTGTGTTGTTATTCCGGCCTCATCCCTGAAGACGGATATATCCGTCAGGCTGGCACCCTCGGCGACCCAAAGCAGTCCGGCTTCGAGTCCGCGTTACGAGACTCGGGGGAATATCCCGATCAGCCCTGTCCATAACCAATAACCGTAAATAAACGTGTGCCGATCCGCGCCTACGAATGGACATAACTCAGCGAAATTATAAACCAAATCGCGAACTTTCCGCCTGGTATACGCACGAAGTTTAGTCGTGAGGGAATTGCTCTTTCAATATGTTTTGTTTACTTTCTGTCTTGTAGCTTAGTTGGTCTGCTTCCTTGTTCTGCTTTTTTAGTTTTGAGGTGTAGGTTCCATCTAAAACACATATATATGTAACAAACAAGATGTTCGTATGAGTCTGGGTTTTTTAAATGCCCTAATGTTACTGTAAAGGCCCGAAATATGGTAAATACTAAGATTTACTAATTCTTAATGGCAAAAATCTAAACAGATCTGTGAGCGTCGTTCATTTCAATTCACTTTCACTTGGTAAATCTTAGGTTTTCTATACATCAGTAACACGATAAATGAAAGTAGTAATATCTCACCAAACACTTTTAATGAAATATTACTTAACAACCAACGTTTCGTATTATATTTATTTTACATACATCTTGTTCCACAAATGTTTGATTTTACAAACAACTGCTTTACAAATAATTTCTTGGCACTTCTCTTATAAAATGTGTCGAATTTTACACGGTGTTACACGAGTAGTGAGGATTTCTGGGTTGAAATAAAAAAAAAATCTAAGGAAAAGGCAAAGGCGGGAGCGAAGCGAAGCGGAGCTCCCTAACTTATAAGCCTACCAAGTAAGACCTGTCGCAGAGATAATTCTCAAAATCAACATTTACCAACAGTCATTGGTAAAATCTAGCATCTACCAAACAGTACGCAACACGCTTTTTGATAAAGCCCTTCCACAAGTCACTAAATCGTAAGATTTACCTATATCAAAGTTTTACAGTAACATAACTATCATAAGTATATATTTACAAAAAACTAGTACATATGGTAAAAACTTAGCTTAATTTGGATTAGGTGTCTTTATTCTTAAATAGGTTAATGTTTGACATCATCCTGTCTGATGTTAAGCAATGATGTGGTCTAAGATGCAGAACGCTTACTTAGAAGAAATCTATTTACTTTGGATTTGAAGGCATCCACATTGTACTTCTCCACATACACATACTCGGGCAAAGAGTTCAACATCGTCTCTGGACTAATAAAAAATGTGAAATCGAAGCTACGCTCATGGGGAATGATGTACGAAGCGGTGAGTCGTGATCGCTTTGGTCAGTTTGGTTTTGGTGGTTAGATGCGTGAAAATGTAGTCTAGCATTGATTTAATTAACTTGTAAAATCGAGTAGAATCAGAATCAGAATTGGTTTTATTGTGTCACTGTGTACAAAGGTGTTACAAAAATTATACTTAAGTATCAACAGCAATATCCATCACGGACATACAATATCATAGAACATATAACAAAATCATATAACATATCATAATATGATATCACATAACACTATCATATAACACTATTTTAATTATATCTACATACATTAACAATTTTATGAATTATACTACCCTAAAATAATTATCTAAATATTATACAATCTTACATTAAATGGCACAAATGGAAATAAACAAAATTAAATTAAAATTAAAAATTATCATTAAAATATTCTTTTAGGTCATAAAATGTTTTGGAAATTAGCCAGTCTTTCAAGTTGCGTTTGAATTTGAAACCACTTAATTTTTTTAATTCTATGGGTAGATGGTTGAAAACTTTAATGGCATAAATAAATGTACTTCTTTCATATATAGTGTTATTTATCTGTTGTACACATAAGTTATATTTATGCTTAGTGCGCAAGTTACTTGCTCGACTGGATGAGTTATTAAAATAATTTTCTTTTTTATTTTGTACAAAAATACACAGTTCTAATATATAAATGCTGGTTAGAGTAAGAAATCTATCTGCTCTGAACACGTCTCTGAGGGTATCTGTGCTATTCATTCTGTATATATTACGCAGACATCTTTTCTGAAGTAAAAAAATCGATTGCACTTCAACAGAGTTTCCCCAGAATATGATGCCATAGCATAGCTGAGGGTAAACGTAACCATAATAAGCATTTATTGCTACGGCTTTTGATGCAATGCTACTCAATATTGATAATGCATAACAATAACCGTTTATTTTGGTATTAACTTTATTTAAGTGGGATTTCCAGTTTAAATGACAATCTAATGTAACACCTAAGAAATTGGCTTCATTAACTTCATAAATTGTATGATTATTATGCTTGATATTAAGTTTTATTGGGTTTCTTTTATAACTTCTAAATTGCAAATAATTTGTTTTATTGGTATTTATGTTTAAGTTCCCTGAAATTAGCCAATCTGAGATTTTTTTCTATTGTTTTATTGATTTCTATTTCGAAGTTGACTGGGGTTAAATTATTTTGAGGTATAAATATGGTAGCGTCGTCAGCAAACATGACACATAGATGTTGTATGGTAGATGGTAACTCATTTACATAAATTAGGAACAACAATGGACCCAGAATACTGCCCTGTGGTACTCCTAAACTGTTAATTTCAAATGCAGACTGGACTTGTTCTATCGTTTTTTTGTTTTTGTTATAAACATTTAAAACAGTAGCCTGGCGTCTGTTTGTAAGATACGATTCTAGTAATGTTAAAACATTTCCTCTAATTCCGACAGCTTCCAATTTATTTAATAACTTTTTATGAATAACACAATCAAATGCCATTGATAAATCTAGGAAAATAGCGATTCCTGTCTTTTTATTGTTCAGTTCATCCCAAACTTTTTTTAACATTTCAAAAATAGCCAAAGTTGTGTTTTTTCTTTTACGAAAACCAAATTGGCTATTGTTCAATATATTATTTATATCCAAAAATGAAGTAATTCTATCGTGAAAAGCTTTTTCAAAAATTTTGGAAAAACTTGGTAATATAGCTATGGGCCTATAGTTTTCCATTTCTACAGTAGAACCCTTTTTGTGCAATGGTTTAATTAATGCTTTTTCAAGTTATCCGGAAAACAACCAGTTTCAATCGATAAGTTCACTAAATATGTCAATGGTTCTACTATATATTCTATACTACTTTTTATGACTTGTACAGATATACCGTCGTATCCAGACGTCTGCTTATTTTTTAATTGTTTGACAATATTTTTTATTTCCAGGTGACTGACTGGCTTGAGAAACATACTTTTGGGATTAGTATTTACAGTTTTATATTGTGAATTATTTATAGGTTGTGATTGCTTTGCTTTATTAATGAAGTAATCGTTCAAAGTCAAAGCTATTTTATTCGGGTCAGTTATATTTTCATTGTTCAGTTTTATGTTCTCTATAGAAGTTTTAATTGTATTGTTTTGTGACGTATGCCCTTTAATAATACCCCACGTTGCTTTGTTTTTGTTGGCACTTGAGTTGATATATTTAATGTTTGCAATTTTTCGAGATAATCGAGTTACTTTTTTAAGAGTGAATGAATATTTTTTATATGCTGCTACATCATTTTGATTTTTATTACGACGACATTTTAAATACATTTTTCTTTTGTTTTTACTAGCTATCATAATCCCGTTTGTTAGTTGTAGCGATGTAGCGTTGAGTGTATCAATTAGAGCAACATTTTTCAGTTTTTTTTTAAATGTAGAAGAACGTCTAGCTAGGTAATACAAATAGGTTGCTCCAGAATTCGTGTATAAAAATCATTGTATTTTAGTTCATAGGCTAGTTACTGTTACTAGCGAAGTATTTACCAACTTTAATTAATTTAATTACCAACGAATACTTTAGAGATTACTTAACGTCTTATGTACTACTGCAATGGTCAATTGGTCATATAATGATAATTATCATATAACAGTCTGGTCTTGGTCATCTTATATCATCATGAGATAGTTTGATCGTATCATTATCTGTTTTCATACAAAAAAAGTTCGCGCGTTTGTAATTTTAGGAGGTCGATTTGCGCTATTTCGCATTCTAAATAACATTGACTATACAGCGACAGTCACCATACAATAAAATAACAGTATAATAGAGTCCAACGCAGCGATATAAAACATCCTCAAACGATTGGACGAGTTCAGCTATCGTTTATTTTTACTTCAAGCCCGCGGTTCTGCGCATCTCTCCCTATTAAATTTTGTTTGCATTTATTTTAAAGGTGCGACGCTCGAGGACGTGGTATGTGAAAAATTACACCTCAGACCAATATTTATGTGCTGATATTCGGCAGCGGTGCCTTTGTGAGATGAGGGTATATAAATAACGTGCTTATCGCGTGGGAGCCTACCCTTAAATGGGATTTATTTTAATTATTTATCAGTAATATAGTTATAGGTAGATATACGAAAATTTAAATGTTTGCTTGATGATGATATATTTCAAGACATACTCGCTTATTTGAGTTTATGTTGAAACAGCTAATTCATATATACTTATTTATTTGCTAGAATATGCCTTACAAAAACTTTAAAATTTTAATATTTTAGTTTTACCATAAACAACCTCGAACGAGGCATGCAAATGTCAATTTCATTGCAGATTATAATAAATTACAAATGGAATATAATGTCTATAGCAATATTTTGAATTGAACTAATACTAAATTAAATTATTTAGTATTGTGGTAAATGTAAAAATAACGTGTTGGCTCTTCGACAGCTTTCAGCCTTAGCCAAGCGCTCGAAGAGTCAGCACGTCCTGAGGAAGCTTCGTGTAGAGGCGAAACACGTATCGTCAAGTAACTGCAGCGAGAAGAGGATATAAAGACTTGCGGTTTTTGTTTCGTTTTTTTTGTTTTAAGTTTGTGTAAATTTTTAGATATTAGGTAAATAATGTTTCGGATAAGTATTTTTTAAATTGTCGTCAAAATATTTAAATTTAAATCCTCATCGCTGTTGTAACCGAAACAACTGTTAAGCGGAAATAACCTAAATATATACTTTGAACATTGAAATGTAATTTACTGTATAGACGATATTTATGTACTAGAAACTATTTTTTAACTAATTGCCACGCCAAAAACATATCAGAAGAAAAAGGCCGTTTCATGGTATACTATCAAGATCGCATAGAAAGATAGAAGACACCTATTATATCAGTAGTAAATCAGAGCGAGATCTTAACTTCGCACGCTATATTTTGCTAAGCACGCAAAGAAATGAATAAATTATGAGCAGTAAACGTAGCGGTGGCTATTTTTGTGAGCATAATCGCTGTGTATGAACATAAATTAGTTCTATATTTGGTTGCGTTGTTTTGCGTACGCCGTCTGCACATGCGTGCGACATCAATCTCAATTCAGAAATATTTTTCAGTCTGTGACTGCCGCAACAGTGCTTCTGTGAGCCTGCTTTACAAAATAGCTTAAATTCGTACTAAGCCGACAAAATATCGTAGGATAATAGTAAAAAATCAGCTAACACACAAAAAAGGATTTTTTTACTCTTGTTCAATGTTCGATGCTTATAGAACAGTTGATTTTTCTTCGTGATTTCACAGTTATGAATACAACACCCCGTTTAAGCTTAGTACATTTCTACTTTATTAAACTGTAGGTATACTTTTTTGAAAAAGGTAGTAAAACAAATAGCACATCAAGTTCGTTACAGAAAGAAGCAAAACCATTGTGTTACTTTTGGTTTTTATATCCCATTACAAATTGAACTCTATGATATCACATTACTGCCGATTTATACGATGACACATTGAGACAAGCTGGTGACATTCAGAGTCGTAAATCATAAGGGTTAAGAGACATAATAGTTTCCACGTAGCGTCTTCCAAACGGGTGGATGGGACTTACTCACTGGAATAATGTCTCGATTGCCTGTGCTAGTGTATGGCTTAACTCAAAAGAAATAATGGTCTCTTGAAATTTGTTAATACATAACACTGAGATGATGGGTTACAAAACTCAATATGTATTTTATTGCAATGTTGGAAGATTATACATATTTAGGTCTTTTTAATTTTAAACTTAGTAGATACTTCCTTACTGCCCTGTAAGGGTATGTTAATAGTGTGGAATTATTACAAAAGTTATCCTTATAATTATTTTTCTTTTGCTTAGTAATGAATACGAGTAAACTTATCGGCAGTTGACATTTTAACTTTCACAGTCTTCATAACTTTAAGTTGAGTTAATTAGCTGCTCTGGTGTAATATATAAAAAAATTACGGGCAAACTTCATATCATTTACATTGTTTATTATTTTATACATACATCGACATAGCATGCAGCATGAGCATCCCGTGCTGGACTTATTGAAATGTTCAATTCTATAAACATCGTGTGGTCGAATTAAGTAAACAAACCTAGCCTGTAATAACATTGCCTCTTAAGTGCTTATCGCTTTTAGCAAACACCAATTGTTACACAAGTTTTGGAGTTTAGTTATTTGTATTTTGTTTGATATACTGTGTTAAGTGTGAATAAATCAATAAAGAGTTTATCAATAATCAATAAAGAGTTTATCTATAAAGTGACTGAGTTTTAAGTTCTCTAGACTTTTGTGTCAACCGCTGCCCCCAGAAAACTAATTGGAAATCTCAACATACTTCAGACGCATAATCCTTACAAAATCCTTCCTGTGTTCCGGTTTGAAGGGTACTGCAGCTAGCGAAATTACTGGGCTGTTGAGACTAACCATCGAAAGTCTCAAAGTAATGAGCACCAAAGCAGTGATGCCCTGGACTTTATTTTGTTACTCAGCGTCCTGTGTATAACTGCAATGGTCATGGACAAGCGTTATCTCTTACTATCAGGAGAGCGTCTCGTTCGTCTCATTATTTTTCACATGAAAAAAAAAAAAACTATATTTGTTAGTTAGCTTTTCACTGCTAAAAAGCTGATTGGTATAATGGTAGTGTATGATTGGCTAGACAGTGTACCACTAAATACAATTGGAAAATCGCGGATTCAACAGCAGCAACATTAATACGCCAGTATTAATTACTGCATTGATTATCGCAAATCACTTTCTGCCCGTGAATATGGTGCGTGCGCCATATCGGAAGCTTGTTTCTGAACAAAAAACGTATTTTGTGAACCGCTTTTAACTTGCACCATTTATCTATGACTAGCGACGGGACGGCGCGAGGGGAAAATGATTGACGGCATAGAGAAATTTCATTTTGTGGCTTGTTGAGGCCTCCTTCGCTGACAGCCACTCCGCCGACCCCCTGATTACCTCCTTGAGGGCCTGTTGCTGCTCTCGTATCACACTTCATTTCACTCATTTTGCACTATTATCATCGAACCATTGGTAACTCAAGGATTTCGAGTGCCGTTCGTCGCTTTTCGTAAATCATTTTTGTATAAGCTGTAATTTTTGGATAGATTTTATGTGATTAGTAATTCGAACATTCATTCATTCATGTCTTCTTTTAAAGCACTTTAACTGCATAAAGTTAGCAAAATTTACAGACATTGCAACTCTTTTGTGAATTGTTTTCGTAGTGTATTTTATTTTAATAATTTTTGAACCTACCTAAAAAAAGAGGTACCTACCCCTATAGGATGACATAGAGCGTGAGGAGGTATCCAGTTAAAATTATTATCTAATGCTCCTTAACTACTACCACTATTATTACCAATATTTATTATTTCAAGCTGTTTTAAAAAATCAAACTATTGAATCAGCACAATCAATATATAGGTACGGCCGTCTATGCTTCATATTTAGACAATCACCAGGGAAGCAATGCTATGCTTGGCATTTCTCTGAGGGATCGTATCCAAAACAAAGTAATTCGCCATAGAACTAAAGTCATTGACATAGCTTAGTGTATTAGTAAGCTGAAGTGGCAATGGGCTGGACATATCTGTCGCAGAACCGATAAACGCTGGGGTAGACGCTGTTCTAGAGTGGAGACCGCGTATTGGCAAACGTAGCGTAGGACGCTCTGGGTCTCGATGGAGTGACGATATACGTAGGACAGCTGGCGGTGGATGGAAGCGAAAAGCCAAAGATCGGGCCGAGTGGCGTGTCTTGGGAGAGGCCTATGTCCAGCAGTGGACTAATATAGGCTGATGATGATGATGATGATGATGATGATGAAGGGAAACAAAGCATTAGGTACATCTTGTTGACCTAAAATCATGTTGGTTCATTGGTAGTATGTCTGCTTTAAGAGCTGAAGGGTGTGGGTTCGATTCCCACCCAGGACAAACTTTGTGGTATAAACAAATGTTGGTTCTGTGTCTGGGTGTACCGTATGTATTACAAGTATGTATTTACAAAAAAAAAAAAAAGTATTTAAGTATTCTACCAGTTATCTGACTTTGCTTAGTTTGGGTTTAGATGGCGCTGTGTGTAATGTCCTACGATATTTATTTATTTATTATTATTTATGTTATTTGGCTGAAGCAATGTCTTGTTAAACAAGTAGGTAAAGGAAGTATCCGAAAACCATCACTTTTTTTTTGTTATAAACTTATTTGCAATTGGTAAACTGCCCGCAACCAATGTCAATTTATGGGGACAATAGTTTTCCAACAGCAAAATTAAGTTTGTAAAATTCGTGACTCGGTGCGCAAGATAGACTTGCACTTGTCCGGTTTTTTTTAAATTCATAATAGGTAAGTTCACCTTTGACCGCATCCTGTCTGATTTTTAGCAGTCGAGCGGAAGGAACCTTTTCTCACACTGGATTTGAAAATACCTACCTTTCAGGGAACACAGAATCCGGCAAAGAATTCCACAACCTCACTGTTCTAATTAAAATGTGGAAACGAAACGCTTATAGATCTATCAACAAATAGTACAATTTAATCTTATTTTTCTATTAATTTGTAGTACCTATGTAGGGACTAGTGCTTTACTTTAGTTTGTAGTTGTGTAACTCAGTAACAATCCAACAAACGATGGCTACTGTTGTAAACAAATCACGACAAGACATTTTTATGCTCATTCAAATGTCATATAATTTTGCATACAATATTTTCTTAGGGAGAAATGAGAACGAGACTTGACGGGGGAATTTAATAATGACAAAATAATACAAGGTAAGTATAAAGGTAGCCCTTTCTGCTGTCCGTCATAAGGAATGCTATTCATGTACGTAATATTTCTGCGATATTTGCCGACCGACTAACAACCGACTAATTTATTCAACGTCGAGACCTCGTCTCTAATGACCCTTCAAGAACACCTGCATAATTGGCACTGAAAGAAATCTATCAAGTTATTTCACATGAATAGTTCCCATTGCCTAATATCAAAGCTTTAATAATAACCGAATTGATTCGACACAATGGAAAGAGTTTCTCGGAGTTAATCGCAGACACGATGACAAATGCATATCGCTTCATCTCAGGCCCGGAGATTAATGTGCGAGAGGGAACGAGCGTGGCTAGACAAAACCTACCGCCTGCGCCAACGCAACAATTCACTAATTCGACCCGCGATACCAGCGAGCGTAAGTGTTCACGCGACATCCATACTCTCTTGTAAGCATCGCCGCTTATTATTTATCAACACACAATACAAACTTAATCAAACGCATATCTCATTCTTCCACAAAGAGATATATCTCCTATCATCGTAGCAGTAAAGTCTTCATTCGTCCGATTCAAATTGTCGTTATGATACCATTATGTTCCGCTATTATTGTCAACAGAGACAATAATGACATGTTCTAAATGTAAGCACTATAGTTTGATCTAAAATTAAGAGAGATGAAAGAGAATTTTGTGCTTGATACAAAAAATATTACTAAACTGGATCATTGTCTGTGTGCGGCGCTTTGTTGAGGACAAAACTATGTTAACACGAGAGCATTCCGCTCGATCAACATCATAAATGAGAGAAATGTCGGATCAAAAGAATAGCAGGTGTGCTCTATTATTATAATTTGTCATTTGTTCTCATTCCTCTCTAATGTTGTCATTTTGTTCGCATTTTGTGAGCTTTAATAGCGTTAGGAGTGGTTTTTTGTACCCTTTTCATGACTAAGTTAAGGTGTCAGTTTAATTATAAAACTGCATAGCATGCTTTGTAATAAAATATTATTTATCGATCAATATATCAATTGTTTCTATGCTAGTATCACCACTATGTCTTTTATAAATTTACGAACTTTTTTTTTATTTATGTTTGACAAGCTAGTTGTCTTAACCACAACTCACCTGATGTTAAGTGACAGTGTGGTCAAAGATGGTAAACACACGGCATTGCATTTACTGTAGTGTTTTGACTAAACGTCAGGATTGATTCTGTAATGAAACGAAACTTAAATCATTAAATGGTTTCCGCTTAACTAATTTTGATATGATCCTACCGAAGCTGCTTTGGATACTTTTTCTAGCAATTAAATTTTAATGGATTGTATAGAGGTTTTTGCTAAAGGGGGACTGGGCTGGACACGTCTGCCGAATGCCAGCGGAGCAATGGGTGAAACCACCACCGATTGGGTCCCGGAGGTTAAACGGCCACCAGGCCGGCCTTTGCCCAGCAGTGGGACAAAATGGACTAAAGTAATAATAATAAAAAAATAGAGGGTTTGCTCGTATTCCTTCGTTCCTACTTTTACAGAATGTAATAAACCATAACACTACATGCACTTGATTTAACCCTTTTGATGTTTGTGTGGCCTGGATACCGAAAGAGCCAAGTCCTCAAGAGACTACTATAACTGAAATTACATAGATATCACAGTGACAAAAAAAAACTCCAATAAAGGTGAAAAGCCCAATCAATCGTCATTACATTTAAATCGTTGTATTATTGTTTTTCTAAATGAAACAAACTTTTGGGACCGTTATTAGAATGACAATGATCAAATATAATCCAAATCTAAACGCCACGGGTTCACACACTGAATACAAATGCGGCATGGTCCTGGTCGCTTGTGAACCGACGACGTGATGTGTCTTTAATAACACAAGCATGCATTAATGAACACATAAATAACTTGCACCGTATTATAAGAACTTGTACCTACTTTCACATACTAGCTGTATATTAGTATTCACTTACACAGCAATAGCTGGCCCGTTTGCTGTCCTGTTATTCAACATACGCCAAAAGATTAGATCTTAAACAAAATTAGTGGTATTCAAGGCATCATTACGACATGCTATTTTGCGGACTGACTGTTAAGGCCAGGGAAAAGACTCGCCGCTACCTTGCTATTAGTAAATTAAATTACATTCTATAATTTTTAAAATGACAAATTTAGTTATGAAAAATCACAGTCAGTAAAATTGCGCAGAATAATATTATGAGAGGCTTCTTCTTCTTCTTAATCAGACACTCTTGGCAGAGTGGTTGTGGCTGTAGATGGACAGGGTTGCGTCCCGTCATCATCGCTGGTTCCTAGGGCTGATACACGTCGCACGATGTTTCTCCAATTGTGGCGATCTCCCGCATTGCGAGCACACTGTAGGTTCTACAGTGGACTGCGTAGTCTTCTTAATAAGGTCAATCCAACGATTTGGAGAGCGACCATGATGTCTCCTGCTTGTGATTAGAGACTAAGCGTAATGAAAATATTAAAAAATGCATACTGTTGTTATTACAAGTTTCGGAAGCCTAGTTGAAAGATCGCCTATCTTCCAATCTGGAGATTCTCAGTTCGAATCACACAACATGCACCTCTGTCTTTTTTGTCATGTGCGTGAGGGAAACTACAACACTGATAGTTCTCTCGAAAATATATGAAGTCTGCGAACCCGTAAACTTGGCCAATGTGGTAATATATAGTCTTACCATTTTCATGAGAAGAAGGCTGCGCCCAGCTGTGAGGCAGTTAATGAAAACAAGACCGATGCGGACTTAATACAAATCTTAAAGCTACGAGAAACTTGCTTAAAATAATATGAAACGTAGTATAATTAAAGAAAAACGAACCCGTTAACCGGATACATTACACTGATATTAGGTACATACATATTATATTATTATACAGATGCAAAAGTTTGATTGTTTGTACGTTTGTATGTTTTTAACTTCTTCACTTAGTACCGGCCTAACTAATTTGAATGTAATTTTGAATGCAGAGAGCTAACAGGTATTCTGGATGAACATTTACGCTCTATATCTCAGAAAATGCGAGTGAATTCGCAAAGCGTAACTACACATGTATGTGGGAGTTGATGTAGATACATTTTACATGGGTAATTCTGAACCAATAAATTCGATACTGGGCATAGTTTTTACGTGCATGCTATAGAATAATTTTCGTCGTTCCAGCGGCAGTTATGCCTTATTAGTGACGGTTTATCGTCTAAAATTATACAATTTCATGTGTATGGTGTATGTTTTATTAAAATGGATATAATTAATCGACAATTACGATGCTGGACGTTATAACTGGAGACTCACCGCTGTGCTACCGCTGTGCTTAGAAACTGACTAAGCTTGACTATAAATCGAGCTCGCAGGGACTTGCCGGATAAATATTGACATTTATGCACATATTGCTCCATATACGTTTTTTATAGTTGTTAAATATGAAGCTAGAATGGTACGCTCGTTTGATTCTTTAAACGCCGATATTCTCCGTAAATGGCGATAAAAATTAGCATAATTGTATGTTTCTCGTTGTAAACACAAATTATTCGAATGTTTAGTTAGTTAAACGCGATTGTTTACGATACTTTATTTTAAGGATGGTATTAAATGCCCACACAAAATAAAAAACGACTACACCTTGATGTTTCTTCGGAAGTATCTGTAATGAGGCGAATTTTCTGATTTTTAATATGAAACTGGACTGTAATTCATGCTACATATCAGTGCAGACTTACTTTTATTCTAGTTTAATCTCACGCGCCCCCAAATTGTTCAGTATAACCTGTATCCTCTGCGTCAATCCAGAGATCAAGCTATTTGCATTTCAAATTTCATCTAAATACGTGTCATCGTTATGTCTTGCTTATCAAGAATTCACACAGCAGCTTTTGCGTTTATAATATTAGTGAGGTGCGATAACAATGGAAGTTAAGTACGAAAAAAGTAAAAAAATAAAAATGCAAATACTGAGTCAATTTTTACCATAATAATTAATTACATAAATATACACAATGCTTCATGAGAATGTTATTTTTAACAAGGCTCGCCACTCAGAAAACATATTTACAAGTAGACAAACTTTCATATTTGTGATATCATTGTGTGGTATGATAAATAAAACATCAGTCATAAAATATAGTGTGACTGTGCTCCGGTTTAAAAGTAGCCAGCGAAATTACGAGACTTTTCACACGAATCATCGAAGGTTTGAAGTAAAGAGCGCTAAAGCAGCCTTGAACTTTATTTTGATAATTAACGTTCTAGAAATGACCATGGACAGACGTTGTCTCATACCATCAGAAAAACATTCAAATTGCCTTATAACATTTCTATTAACAAATCTACTCTATTCATTCTGATATATGCAAGTATTTTATCTATATCGAGACTTCACAAATGTCAATAAGCCGAGTAGATCGTAGTACGAAAAGACATTTTCTCACGTGGTGGTCGTGGCCGCGGCTCGTTGGCGCGTAGATCTGATAGGGCAGACAACATCCAGCGATATCGTGGACGACAGCGTCGATGAGGGGTATGTATTATCGCATTGCAATGCCAGGTTGCCAGTGGCTAATTGGTCATTTCCGTGGTATTGGTCTGTATCATTGATATTCACTGGGCAAAAGGAACTTAAACTAGTAGGTACTTGCTTACGTATACTTTGCTATCGAATCATCTGAACTTATTAGAGTTTGAAACGTCTTAATCAGTTTGTGAAAAAACTTTCGACAAATTTTCGATAACAGATTGTATTACGTTTATGAGAAATTACTCCCGATTTACATTAGTTCCGGTTTGTGCTCGCCAGGAGTTTTGATCAATTTTTTAAACATTTGGTATCGAAAACTTGACAAAAGTAATATCACTAATGCTAGACATTTTGATACAATTCGATGGAATTTATATACGTATACTTAAGTTATTCATGTTTATCAAACCTTTATTTAATTATTCAAATAGCATATTCTTGCATGCAATGAACTTATTGGTATATTAAATGGACAAAATCACATAAGAACATGAAAATAATATTAGTGGAAAACTTCTGCAAATCAAATATGGCCACAAAAATATATTTCAGGCATGTTCATATAATGGAACCTATTGTTTTGTTTTAAAAGTGACGCGACGAAACAACAAGAGGATAAAAGTCTTTATAACACAATTAATCACCACTGCTGAAAGCTGCGTATTATTATCCATCGAATTTTCATTTAAGCTCTATGTATAAGAGTTTGGGTTGAATTTTGTGTGTGTCATAATATCAGGAAATACCACAACGGCGTCGTGTCAAGAAAAATCTCGGAGCTCGCATTATTATATTCGATTTAACTCATTTCATATTTGAAACGACTTTTGTTGTCCGATTCCACTTAATTTTATTGTTTAATTAATAGTTCAGATCAAAGATCGATTCGAGAATATTTTTCATGGCTTTCGTAGCTATATTTACGCATCCATTTGTAAGCGCTCAAAAATAGTTTGAGATTTTTAGTCAATACGAGGACAATTTAAAATTGTTTTGAAATCTATATAAATGCTGTTGTTTATTTGTTTTTTGCGGCAAAGGAACGACGAATTGAAGTCGACAGCCCCGTTGGCTCATTGGTATTATATCTGCCTTGAGAGCTGTAGGGCGTGGATTCGATTCCCACTCAGGACAAACATTTTGTGAATAAACAAATGTTTGTTCTGTGTCTGGGTGTTCTGTATGTATTATAAGTATGTATTTACAACAAAAAAAAGTATTTATGTATTCTATCAGTTATCTGACTTCCATCACACAAGCTCTGCTTAGTTTGGGGCCAGATGGCGCTTTGTGTATAGTCCTACAATATTTATTTATTTATTTATGTTATGGCATAGCCAAAGGTAGAAGCCTAACTCTGTAATATCCTTTCCATACTGAGGTTGTTTGGATGTGATTCTTCTTCGCGATAAGGGCTTCAGTAGTTATGTAGAAAAAAATAATTACATTATCTGATCTTACCCTAATTTTGTAGCGATGATAGTGGTTAGAGCGGTCGGTTAACACGCCAAAGGTAGTGGGTTTTTGAGTAAACCAAGCATTGTTTATAGGATACTTTCTAGTACTCGACTGGCTAGCTACCAAGTTGAATATCTGTCGCCAAGCACCTAACGGTGTGTTTCGACAGCCTCACTTGAGAGCCAGCTCCATTCCAGACTATGTGTGTTTACCATTTTCGACCACGCCGTCACTTAACATCAGATGAGCTGTGAATAAATACTTAGCCTATTAACCATAAAAAATAATAACTTGAATACTTATTATTTTGGAAAAAAAGTACCTTAGACATTTTCACCTTCTGTGAAGGCTGATTAAGCTGATTTCATTCTTACCGACTATTTGTATAGCATGGGAATAAAGTTTTAGCTAACCGTCTAAATATGTAGATTGCCAGAGAGATATTTCTCGTGACATATAAGTCTCTAATGATGATAAATTATATTTTAAACTCAAGTATCCGAGGTGTCTCTATAAATTAATCTGTTTGCCGTCGGACCACAGTGGCTCGGCAATTAAACGTCAGGGAAATTACCACACAATGTGATGCTTGTGCAATATATCAAGAGATGACAGGCCGCATACAGCGGCGAACTAACCTAAGCCCTCCCGTCATACTCGTCCATTCACAGGACGATCTCTAATTAATCTATTTATGTTGTTTAAAGTTTATTTGTGGACTGTACTAAATAGATATACTAGTACTGAATAGATATACTAGTAATATTATAAAATAGCTGAGCTCCGCGGTGTTACCTGCTACATGTTTTCGGGATAAAAAGTAGCCTATGTTTTATGCCTCTTTGTGCGTTTTGGAATAATCTGCAAGTATCTGATACAAAATTAAAAAAAAAACTTATCGACAGACAATATTATCCATACATAGCTATAAACTTGTATACTATATTACGCTATAAGGTGTCATTATACTTATTACGTCTTGGCAGAAGTCTGATTCACGAAAAAAAATTCCATAGTTCCATAAATTTGTCCAAAGGTCAACGAACTTTAGTTTATAGCTTAGGTTTTTTTATGATTGACAGGTTAGGTTTTTGATCACAGCTCACCTGATGTTAAGTGACGGTGTGGTCGAAGATGGTAAAGCACACCTAGCCTGGAATGGAACTGGCTTTCAAGTGAAGCTCCCAGAACACATTGTTAGGTGCTTGGCGGCAGATTTTCAACTTGGGTGTAGTAGCTAGCTAGCCGAGTACTAGAAAGTATCCTACCACCATGCTATGGTTTCCTCACGATGTTTTCCTATTACCGACAGCTCGGCCCAACCGCGCTAATCACTGAGATATTAGATTTTTTATCACGATTGTTTTATAGATTCGTGTTCACAGTTATATTGTAATAATTTAAAAAATGAATACAATCACCTCGTTTCGATTTACACCCTAAGTTTATAAGATAGGTATAGTGAAAAATAATGTTCAAGTTAAATCAGCTAAAGCACACGTAACACACAGAAAACGTAACGTAGCAGAAAAAAAATAAAGCTATAAAGCATATAATTACATTTACAAATAAAGATTAACTAGACAAGTACCTACTTGTAATTTATACCTACTAGTAATGAACTTTTGCACTTTATTTAACTGAATCAATATCACTTACTAGTTTATCTCTCACTATAGACTAATTAGCTTTTGCATTGTTTCTAACATTCTTTGTTAAAACGTTCAGAAATATTTCCTCAAAATTCCATTTGACAGAAACGCAAAATGGATTAAACAACTTTACGTAAGCGTATTAATCTTTTAATTAAGCCGAGAATGAATAACCGTTTTCCGCATTTCTCAGTTTTCAAACGAAGGAATTCGTTTAAAATTGTTTCAGCCACCTACTATATTTTAACCGTTAATTTCATTATTTCCCAAATTATTACCTTCTGCGCATCTTCACAAATTGACTTTGACAATAGAGTGTAATTATAGCAAACTGATTTTAGCTATCTTAAAAGCTTTTATCTGAATTCACTTTGGCGGCATTTCTGATAAATTAACCAATGTCATTACAATTGACACCTTTCGAATAATCGAGAAAAGAATTGACCTTTCTAATTTCAAATTTGACGTTGTACTAATTGTGGGCTAGATGTCCTTGCTAAAAACGTACTACGAGAATTAACCGAGAGAAAATTGCATAAACAGCGAAAAAGATTGGAAGGTACATAAACAGGATTATAAGCTTAGGGTGTAACTAAGACCGAAAGGAGACATTATTGTATAAGATAGTTATCTTATTTCATCCATAGCTTTCCAAATTTCATCCAATCCGATTACAGTGCGAAAAAGTAACATTCATAAATGAACAGACAAACTTTCGCATTTATAGTATTAGTTGTAATAAAAAAGAAGCCCTTTTTATTTATATAAATATATAACTTATTCAAAAAAATTTGATACTAATAATTAAAAAAAAGAGGAATATAGATTTAAATTGGCTAGTGTAATTATAATTTAAAAATACCTACTGTACGACGATTTCCTTATAAGCTAATACTCCGTCTACTTGTCATTCTTTTGTAAAACAGTTCTGTTTTCATTCTGGTTATTTCACTTATTTTATCAGTTTTGTGGCCTCGGAATTGATATTTTCATGAATAAAATATCACTATGGTATCAGCATATACCGTCTTGCATCACCGTAAACACCCTGTAGAAGTGTGCTATGACTGACGTATAGGAATGCTACCGAGCATAATAAGTTATAAACGGGCTCCACATTACTCGGGAAGTTAACCGAAGTTGGCCGAGAACGAGAGTGTAGTAAAAGCACTTCGCTTCGTCGCGGCCGACTTCCATTCGTCGCCGGTATTTGTGACCGAGTCAAAAGATTCGAAGTGACACGAAGTAGCTCACTGCATTACTCCGCTTACTTCATTCTGCTGCTATATAATGTTTTTTATATTTTTATTTGTTTATTCTACTTTACATTATTAGGAATATTTTTTACATTTTCATTTCTATTTTATTTTGATTTATATTTGAGTCATGTTATCTGCCCTGCGTACATTAGTTATAAATCATTTTTAAAAATACAATAATAAATGATGTCATATATATTGTTACATATATTTCATAATTATACATACTTACTTAGTAGATATATAATAGTATTATTTACATTCGTTTAAAAAAAATATAATTCAAAATTGAACATGTACCTACCGTCTGTCTTAGCAGTCAGTAATTTATAACCTATACCTGGTTGGCTGGAGGAGATCGCTTTTAACGATTAGACCGCCAATTGTGGCATTAGATCATAAGGGTATTTTATTTTCTTTATTTTATTTTTCTGGTGCAATAGCAATGTTTAGTTCAGAGAATGAAAGTAAGGAGGTAAGTCGTCCATGTTGCCTACGGGCAACTGAGCTCCTCGCAGAGTTACTCGAATGTGTACTTCGTTCAACTTTAACGTCAACTTCGGGAGTAGTGTAGTGGCGGAAATATACTACACTATTACGCTTTTTTTGGATTTTATTCTCACCTATAAGAAAGCGTCAAATTCATTAGCGACAGAATGCATGGACAATGATGCACGGTTGGCAGTGGATTTATGCTCGTATGTAGTAATCATTTCTGTACAACTCATACGTTATACATTTTCCTTTTTCTACAGTTCAATGTTAAGTTTCTGTTATGTATTTAGAGAGCTCCTGAAAATATTGTTTTGGCATGGAGGCGATGGCAAGAGAAAACACATGTCCATAACCATAGACCATGACCATTACGACAGTGCTCAGAACTTTATGTAACAAAACCGAGAGATCGGCCAACTGTTATATCATATTGAATATTCTGTTAATCCTTTATGAAATTCCCTTTCTTGCGAAATTTTTAAATGTTTAAAATTCAAGGCATCACTGCTTTGGTGTTAATAACTTTATGACGTCGATGGTTAGTCTCAATAGCCTAGTTATTTCACTAGCTGCAGTACCCTTCAAGCTTCTGCTTGGCAACAGAGTATCTAATACTGCGGTAGTACCTACCTAAACGACTTTTTGCTGAAGAGATTCATCACCTAACATGTAAGTTGTCTTGTTGCTAAAAACTTAATAAGCTAAAATTTGATTTCATTTTTCTTATAGTATGCAACTTATAGTTGTTATAAACGTGTATCTCGCTGGTAGAATAAGTAAGGGAAAATAGTTAGTTATAAAGATTTTTCAGATGCATTTTTTTTTCTGATTCCGACTCAACCAAATCAGCTGTTATTTTTAATACGCGTACGTCCGCGTTTGACTACCAACTCGCCCGATGGTAAGCAACGATGTGGTCGAAGATGAAGCACCTAGAAGACCTAGAAGATACCTATTCACTCTGACCTTGAAAAGATCTAGATTAAACCTATTAAGCAACAAGGAAGCCGGCAGCTTGTTCCATTCCTTGGCCGTACGGATAATACGGAGAAACGTAGAGAAAAAACTGTCTCACTGCTGGGTGCGGGTCTCGTCTCATTGCCACAACGCTGGCCAAGTGCGGTTTGGTAGGCATTAGATATCTCTAAAAAAAATTTTTGTATGAAATTTCGGACATGTAGGTTTCCTCACGATGTTTTCCTTCTCCGTTTGAAATCATCTGCAATATGCATATAACTAAGAAAAGACAGAGGTGTGTGCCATGAGATTCGAAACGAGGACATCCAGATTGGAAGTCAGACGGTCTCCTAACTAGGCTGTCGATACTTCGAAAGGAAAAAAAACACATTTCTGATTTATTTGTAGATATTGATAGTATTGTGACGTTCACGTGACAGGAACGTGGTCAAGCTAATCACAAATTCATAGAAATCCTATTTTGCTTTTCAATGAATAGAACCGAAGGTTATTACATGCACAATGCATGATTCGTAATAGCGGTATCTCAAATTTTGCATATTTTCAGGGTTCTATATTTGAAATGGAAAATGCTGCAATAAGGTCAAATTCTAAGTTTGAAAAAAAAAATGTAAACTAAGAACTTAAGTAAATACGCGTTACATTTTAGTTTCGATAAGAAAACAATATGTAAAAGTTTAATGAGAGTCTTTAGTTTTTTTAATGGAACTAATAAATTAACAACTAATTATACTTATTTTCAGTATAAATATTTGTAATGCCAAATGCTATGGGAAGCGAACAGAGCTCTGTGCCAAATGCGAAATACAATTATGCCAAAGTATTTCTGCCAAACCGTTTTAGGAACAAAAATCAGGGCTAACCTAAAACGAATAGACAAAAGATTTTTTTTTTAAGAACGTTTATGTTTTTATTAAAACGGCACTAAGCGTTTTTTTTTTGTTTTAACTAAACAGCTACACAGATATGCATACGCGACGTTTGATCAAGAGTCTTAATTTGAATCAGACTGGAGTAATTTTTTCGTTCGCTATTTTCAGGAAATGAATTATTGAACACATTCCGATTGTAGGTACTATTGCTCTTTAATTAAAGATTCATGCTGTTGTTCCGCCAGTTTGTAATTAACGTTTTTGATCTGGATGGTAAAAAATACAGAACGACGCAATGAGACGAGAAATAATGAAAAGTTAATGATTAGCATTACACCAAATTCTTGCGACAGTGTCGAATAAGTATTTACTTATTATGTTTTATTAACTTTAGATTAAGCAACGGTTAACTCGGTCAGTCTTCAGGTATAGACAGATTGCATACAAATTGTACGTCAATTTGAAGTCATTTATTAGTTTACATAAGCTTATCGTGTGGTTTATTGTTATTATTATTATTATTTTATATGCCCTGGCAAGAGTATAATCGTTTTTTCCTTTGGTTCTTAGATAAAAAAAAACACTTGCATGCTTTTCAAAGCAAAAATAGAGTGCTAACTATCTAGACTTAAGACCACAATTTTGTTTACCTATTTTGCAAGAAATAAATGAATTATGAATTATTATGAATTTTTTCTTGTTTTTTTTATGCGTAAAAAGTAATGAGGCGAACAAGACGCTCTCTTGATGGTAAGAGATAACGCCTGTCCATGACCATTGCAGCGATATACAGAACTTTGAGTATAGCAAAACAATGTTCAGGGCATCGCTGCTTTAACGCTCATTACTTTGAGACTTTCGATGATTACTCTCAACAGCCCAGTAATTTCGCTTGCTACAGTACCCTTCAAACCGGAACACAGTAGATATTGTTTACACAAATTTCTTGGCGGCAGAATATCTGATCTGGTATATTTTCGGCCACACCGTCGCTCAACATCAGGTGGTGTGGTCAAACAGCCAAACAAAAAGAACCATTTAAAATAAATATAGTCAGGTGCTTAAAAAGTACTTATTCTCATTACAATAAGTACTTGATCATGGTAGATATTTACAACAATACCTTGACATAATGGTTATATTAATATGATGGTTTTTCCCACACAACATCCCAAATACAATGACGCAGTTGTATTACACTGTAGCATATTAAATATCAAAGATACCAAAACACAGGTAAATCGACAACTCCATGGGAACCCCAAATAGTTCGATTTAAATATTTATTAATTCTAAAGAATTGTAATAACATCACGTTATGACGCAAACAAGGATATTATTGTAGACGTTCTGCGGCCCGCAGCGCACGTATGACCAATTGTGCCTAGAATTCTAATGATGTTACATTTCGTCCGACGTATCGACCAACCTCCAATCTAACCACTGAACCAGACCTCTTTTATCTCCCACTGATATAGCAAAATGTACTTACTTGAGAGTCCTAGGTAATTTGGATATCGTATCTGTAGGTCTGCGACCGACTTTACACGACACGCACTAGTTTTATTACCCTCATGTTTCTAAATAGCCCTCATTTCGTTCAAACAAATTATTTATATTTTACTACATGGATAGATCGTTTCCCAATCAACTGTTGACCTAAAAAGGATTTCTGTGATGCAGTAGAGCGTTGACAAATAATACTAATTGTTGATAGCATCAGTGGGTCGCGAAGAGAGGAGAACGCAAAACGCAACTGGAATAAGGTTTTTTTATATATGCACTTACTAATTGTGCTTGTAGTAATTTGTATATCTGTACAAATATTACATTATTATCCATGGTTTGTACGCTTTGTTCGGTACATTTTAATGTGCTATTATCAAGTGTTGAGATATTTTTAAATATTTTATACATAATAAAGTTTAGTAAATCTAATTCACAGTCAAAGTCACACGAAATAAGTCGTGGTCGAATCCGCACATCAGTTGGTGGCTTTACTTTCGATGAAGTTTTGGAAGTAACAATATAATGATGCAATTATATGTGGTGAAAAAGTAGTTTTTCACTACATAAGTGATATTTCTACATTTTTGCACGTATTTCGGCACTTTTTAAATTAAACATCACAATTTTTATACATAAACATCTGACAAAAAAATATCATAAGGCATTGCACACAGCGCTATCTGACACCAAATTAAGCAAAGCTTGTACTATGGAAGTCAAACAACTGATAGAATACTTAAATACTTTTTTGTACATACATACTTATTGCAAAATGCATACAATACACCCAGAACAAACATTTGCTTGTACCACAAAATGTTTGTCCTATATGGGAATCGAACACACACCCTAAATCTCTTACAGCAGATAAACCAATGAGCTAACAATTGGTTGTCAGAAAATAATACAATGTAGCTATATGATTTTTTCCTCGTTACCACCAAAGCTCTGGTCGGAAGTCGGAACGCATATCTATGTGATCGTCGATTATGTGCCCAGTCATAAAAAAGTCTTTAAATAAAATGTTCTCATCAAATCAAATCGAGGTCACTTGTTGTACTAAAACAAAGACTCTCCTCCTACGGAAAATGAATTTACAAGCCCACACAGTCCCCGACAGGGCTCATCAATAACAATTAAATTAATAAAATGGTTATAAAATGCTCCAATGACTATAAATAACCTCTATTATTGGTCGGCCGTAATTCGAGTGTAATTGATTGTTTACTTCCATTTTACTCGGAATGGAACCAAAACTAAGAACAATGATGTGAATCATAGTGTGTACACTGAATTATATACAGGGTGTTTGTAAGCTACTGCTCAGAAATACTTTAAAAAGGCCTTCGAAGGTGTCGTAGAACAGTAAAACGTACACTAATTTAAAAATCACACTATTGGTAGTGTAAATTAAAGTAAATTTTGCGATTTGATCTCAGATTTATGTTTATTAATCATCAGGCGTTATCTCTTATCATCAGGAGAGCGTCTCGATCGTCTAATTACTTTTTACATTAAAAAAAAAATCATGTTCCACATCCTTTTTTCATTCCACTGCTGGCCTCACTATTGTTATGCCATCTGCATCGGTCCTGTGCTAATCTGGTCCAGGTATGACTCGCGATGGTGACTATATCGTCGACCCATCTTGTGGCTATGTTTATTACCGGGACTTAATCGCGCACAAAATACTAAGAAATAGTTTTGTTAATTTATCTCCACATTTCGGTCAAGTTAAACGGTAGTCACAAGCTGACTGGGGCATGCGTGTCGTCTCGGCGAGACACGAGGTTGTTTTGATCTTCTACCCTCATTTAGGTTTTATAAAAACATAAGATTGTCACCATGGCCCACTACACTAACTGTGACCGCAGACCTTTCTAAAACTACAACGAAATATGAGCACTTGCTAATGACTGTATTCCACGACGCCGAATTACTTAAATCATCTTCCCGATTGTAATTGCTATGCTTTCTAATTTCACCCGCTTCACGGACCATTCTAGTAATAAAAGCGCGATAAAAACGTTATTATCATTAAATTTTGAGAGAGGCAAACCAAAACACAGTAGTGTGTGGTGGATATTCTACCACCTAAACAACAGATCATCTCATGTAGGGTAGGGTATATTCTAGTACTCGGTTAGCTATTGCCCTCAAGTTGAAAATCTGCCAAGCATCTAACGGTGTGTTCCGGCAGCCTGGCTAGGTGTGCTTTACCATCTTCAACCACACCGTCACTTAACATCTGATGAGCTGAACACCTAGCTTGTTAACCAATAAAAAAGTGTAGGTGTGGTTGTAGCAAATGCATGTTATTGGACAGTACGTTAATTAGGTTAGGCAGTTTAAATGTATTCCGTTACACGTGGTTAATAAGGCACAAAAAATGTTAAAGCAACGTTATATATTTGTGTATACATTTTAGTAACTTGGTAAAATTTTTAAATTTATAATACTGTTTTTCGTCGTCAACAATGGATAATTATTTATTCACAGCTAGAGTGATATGGCTTCCACACGTCGACGAACTAACGCTTATAAATTACAAAATACATTGGTGTTGGCAACGGAAAAAATAAAAACAAATTAATCGTTAGAATGTCTGGTTGCAACCGCAATTACATAGGTCACCTTTGTATTTCATCATCCATTTAATCGCCGACATGCATTAAATAAAATGCTTTTGTCTCGATGATAATTGTGTGAAACTGCAAAATAAAATGGGAGTATTAAATTGGGAGCGCTGTAAAATTACTCAAAAATAGTCTGCTTCAAGTGCATCTAAAGACACCTCACAGGTGTCGTAAAGGCAGAGCTTTGGCTGGTTACTCTAGAACACTGATATTATTTCTGTCTCTGTCGCTCTTGTGTAAATCTAAATAAAAGTGACGAGCGACATAAATAATCACGGAGGCACGAAATAGCCACGCTGCCGGCTGAACCGAAAATTCGTTTTTAGTTAAGATAGTTTGGCGATTATTTTTGTGTAACTTTCAACGAGTCTTCTTTGTTTTATAGCGTGCATTTGCCAATGCCAAGTGTTTCAAATTTTCAAGTTTTTTAAGATAAACCTTAATTAAATTTAAAAAAAAAATTACGTCGTCAAAGTCACACAACGAAAATAAAGGTCAAGTCCAGTCATGTTCTTGTAAAGTTGTGATGACTTTACTACAAGCTTCTATAGAGTTTTGAAAGCAAAACGAAAAGTCATGTTTCACCACAATCATTTTCCCACACTGACGCTTGTAATATCGCAATAAAACACAACTATTTTTGTTCCTAAACCTTTCGACTTTCCCGCCAAAACTCCATTTCAACGACTCGTGAAGTGTACGCATGCCTATTTTAAATAAATTGTATGATATTCATTTATTTGGGTTATCATAAATATTTACAAGAAAATGACAAAACCCTGTACAGCTGTTCAGATGTTGATTTACGGAGGATAGAACGCGATCAATTATCATATTAGTGACCAATTTATTGTTCATTACATTAACATAAGAACGATTCATGTAACAAGGAACCAGCTAGTCATTAAACAGCTTAAAAATGGTGTGTTTTATCAAATTAATTTTTGAACGCAAATTGTTTTTATTTATTTTGACATCGCACGTTTTAATTTTACCAGTACCTACCAAGTATATTGATATTTTCAAAAATGTTTTGAAAAAAATAAGTGTCAAAACTGAATCACAGTCATAGTCACACAAAGTAAGTTAGAGTGAAATGAGTCATGCCCTATAATATAATCAGCTATCTGACTTTCATACTTAGGACAAACTTTGCTAGTTTGGATTCAGATGGCGCTGTGTGTAATGTCCTTCGTTAATTACGAAATATATACGATATTTTAAAAAAACCTAAATGTTTTTATTTAAAATTAAAATAAGGCCACACTCGTCTATTTCCTTTTTAATTGATTTTACGCAAATTGGGTGACTACTGACGGAGAGGCCCAGAAACGAGGGCATCATAATAAAAACAAAAAGTAATGTCAACAAAACGAGTGTTCAATGGCTGGTTCCTCTCGGTGGTGAGTACCTTACACCAATAACTCGCTTATGCCACTATCTGCGGGTCAATAATTTCTCATGAAACTCGACGTTTTGTCACACAAAATATAGTGTTTTATTGCTGAACGGTGCTCGCTAAATGTTTTACGGTAATTACAATAAAGAAAAACAAAAGAATATTGTTTTCTCTCTCCGCTCCGAGAAAAGAATGACAATCGCGTTGTTTTATTAATATTTAGTATCGGTTTCCAAAATACTTCAGACGCTGGGATGCCTGCGATATTTTGCACTAAATTAAGATTGCGGTCTTGCTACTTAAGCGAGGAAGTATTATTAGTTTTACATTGAAAACTTTACGTTAATTGTGTGACAATACTAGCTGCGCCCCCAGGGTCTGCTCGCGGTATAAAAAGTAGTCTACCTGTATTTCAAATTTTATCTAAGTCTAACTGTTTCAGCGTAAAGAACTAATATGTTCATAAATACAAATGTCTGCGTTTATAATATTAGTGTGATCTAATAAGACAAAATACAACGGTTTACGTAGTACAGTTACTGTAGTACGTTTAGATAAAAAAAATACTTTAAAGTAGTTATCTAACGATTTTGGTAAAAGCGCTTCAAGATATGCCTCTAAATTTCCTGGTAATATGTACACCATGTGGTTTGTATGATATTTCATATTCGCATGGGCAGTTATGGCCACTGACCGTAACAGAGATACAAGTGGCTCTCTGTGCGCTTCTGTGAATCCTTCGATAGCATCTTG
Source organism: Biston betularia (assembly GCA_905404145.2). Classification (NCBI taxonomy): domain Eukaryota; kingdom Metazoa; phylum Arthropoda; class Insecta; order Lepidoptera; family Geometridae; genus Biston; species Biston betularia. Next base: position 7,698,951 of record FR989863.1, read on the forward strand.
AATCCAGCTCAAGTTATGTACTCATAAAATAACCAATTCCACATTACTTCACACTGCGAACAGGCCAAATTACAAAATCATTATTGTCTATTATTCTCTACAAATTAACAAACAATAGTTTTGTACATTTTTATTCATAAAATAACCTACCTACAAAATTCATAAATAATTCTAATGACCGAATTCAATACGGACACTTAAAATAATCTATTCTTTTTTTTTAAGTGTAGGTATACATAGCTTCGAGTTCTATGTTTTGAAACTTTGAACTCGGTTTATTAGCATATTTGTGTTGGTATTAGAGACACGTAGTGTGACGGCGAAGGAAGAATATCATAATTGTAGCGATGAAATATGACCGAAATCCATTTGATATTCAAATAGTCGAGGGTCCTTCCGCCGGGCCGCGCGGCTTTTGGGAACGTCGCGTCGGTCGCACAGCACAGCGACAGTTCTCAGCACAGATACCCGTATTTTACTGCTACAACCAAACTGAATAATAACACGCTACATTAGTTTCCCATTATGCCTTCGAGACAATAAAATTTGCCCAATTTTACGATCACATTAATAATTTTATGAATGGTAGCAAACGGTTTGAGCCGATGAAATGAATAAAAAGTATTGTCGGTCGGGGTCGATTGAGGTCGAATCGTAGGTGCTAAAACGTAATGGGATGCGTTGCGATATCGGATGGCGTTGTGGTGTGCAGTTATGGCTGCGGGAAGGTTGTCGGTGGCGTCGCGTGGTAGAAGGGTAAATGTAGTGAACGTATCGCCGGCCGGCGGAAGGCGGCAGGTTCCCAGGGTATCGCTTGCACCAACGCCGGACGCTGGTTTGTACTACTAAAACGGTGATATCTACCCTTCCAGTCACACGACATCTTTATCGAATAAGGGATGCTTTAACTAAGCAAATGTGTGTCATTCTATCGACACCAATATCGATATCGTTAGTATTAATATCATCGATAAGGTAGCAATCATAGTAAATAATAGGCGTCAAATATTCGACACGTGGTCATGAGACAAGTTACTTTTAGGGTAGATCGACTTAATGTGATGTTTATAAGTAACAATTATAACGATTAATACATTGTCTATTTGAAATTGCCTTATCAATTAAAAAAAAGATATCGTAGGTAACCATAATCATTTTTTTTTCTTTAAAATGCGATCTTTTACGATACTATTTACAGCTATTTTAATGGACTATGGTAGATATAAAACCCACTCGTATTATATTTTCCACCGCTGTAAGCTCTAAGGCTACTTTTTATCACGAAAATAATAATAACTCTTATAGGATAAAAACTTGCAACGGTTTCCTTATGAAACGTATCGATTAGTTTAATTTATAGTCACAACACTAGCAGTGTCAAGGGCACAGATTAAATAGTAGTTACTGGTTAACCAAGGATGTGCAAGACCATATCTCTATCGGGTTACGCGAAATGAAACCACAAAATCAGCGCGACCGCAAAACAACGGAAGCCACTGCGAAGGGCTCGACGCTCTCACGAACTGTGGCTTATTGTCATGTATTTTTTAAGTACTTATAAGACGAACGAAACGCTTTCCTGGCGCTAAGAGATAACGACTGCCCAATGCCCATGGTACTTATTACTATTTAATTTAATTATATAATAGTACATCACTTTATTGTACACCGACATAGCAATTATTATCATCATCATTTTCAGCCCCTTATCGCCCACTGCTGAGCATAGGCCTCTCTTCTTGTACGCCACTTATCCCGGCCTTGTGCTAACCTTGTCCAAGTTCTACCCGCAACCCTCACGATGTCGTCGACCTGGTGGGCGTCCGACGCTTCGTTTCCCGGTTCGTGGCCACCAATCCATCAACGTTTTAGTCGACCTGAAATCACTCTGCCTGGCATCATGTCCTGCTCATGCCCAACTCTATTTCAGTTTCAACGTTTACATATCTTATAAAAGAAAAAAATGAACAGCATACTTGTAAGTATTGCTACACCTTGCAAAATTTTAAAAATTTATTCATTCAATCTTGCAAAAAAATGCCAGGACAAGTATCCCTTACAAGTAATGAGTCATATCATAATTTATAACTCAAAACCTTTTTATGTTATAGCCACATTTATAACTCGAATAACCGTTCCTTCAACTTTGCATACAATAAAATTTTAATTTCATCATAAATCTTTGATTACGTCTATCTATTAAATGCAGTCTTGCATAAAACAAACACTAATTTTGTATCGAAATCAAATTGTAGTCATAAAAATGAACGTCATTTATGACATTATTTGATAGCATATCGAAATTTGTGTTAGTGTACTTTGGTATGTACAATGCGGTTCAAAATGAAATGCACATTGTTGCTTTCTGCGGGCACAATAAGAACTTAGTGATTTGGCCGCAACTTTTGAGGTTACCATTATTTGCAATAGGCAAAGGGCATGTTCGATGTTCGTCTTTTAAATTGAATCTGACAGGAAGTATATATACCAAACTGAATAAATAAATGGGTTTCGTTAATTAGGTATATAATTACTGTTAATAGAAACTACATAGATTTTCAACATTTGAATAAGATACCTCCTATAATATTTTGTTATTATTATTTTTATATATTGTTGTAGATTATTTTAAACTTTCACAATTTTAACACATTATTACATAGCAACAAAACTATTTCTTTTATGTTTGATAAGCTAGATATTTGACCTCAGCACACCTGATGTTCAGTGACGGTGTGGTCAAAAATGGTAAAGCACACCTAGCCTGGAATAGAACTGGCTCATTTCATGGCTTTCTGTGTTCTGTGTGTTTCAGTCCCAGTAATAATTATACATATTTTTTTATCTTAAATTTATTTTGTACATTTTTTTATGGTTCAAGTAAAATACTTCTTCTTTGACTTAAAATACACTTATTCACCTAGAGAAGTAACAACTATTAACTTTTTTTGGTCCAGGGTGGTAATCGAACCCACGCCCTACAGCTCTTTAAGCAAACATACTACCAATGAACCAACAAGGCTGTCAATAGGTTGTTATAGGATGACGACCACTCATTTATCTTATTTTTTATGTATTGTAGGTATGCTTATACTTTTTATTAATAGATAACAATTAGACAATTAGATTAGAAATTACATGCCACATTTTTACAAGAACAAACGATTCGTTATAAATATATGATTAGATTAGTTATTACGACTACAAAACAGAATTATTTTACCTTATGTAGAAAGTCATTCACATTATAAAAGTACATCCTTATAGATTAGCACAACAAACAGTCACAAAACTAAATTTGTGTCACGTACATACATTGATTATATCAAAATGACACGTCGAATTATAATTCGATATTAACCCGACAATGCGTGTCACTTTTTATGGCCAACGCTGTACGTGACGAGTTATAGGTTTCATTTGCGGACGATAGACGACAATTTTCAATTTTCTTGCGCGTGCGTCCCATTTGAATATTTTAATTTGGGGGGAGGCGCGACTATTTCAATTTATTTTATGAGCCCCTCGCACAGAAGGGGTACGCGACTCTCACCGCTTCAGATTAGTAAATATTTGATAGCTTTATTGCTCGGCGTGATATATTTATACATGCTTTTAAAATAAAGTGAAGTGAGAAGTCAGACTTAGGGTTGAAATCTCTTTTCAATGTTACGAATCGGTATTAAAGATTGTCGTGGGATAGGTATTATTTTCTCTCTCCTTATGGTAAGGGAAAACTGTTCACCAGTCCATTTACCATGGCAGCGATAACTTAAAATAACAAAAGGCACTCCAGGGTATCGCTGCTTTGGCGCTTTGGTCCTGGTAATTTCGTTACCCACAAACCGGAACAAAGTAACCTACCTAGCGGACCTCCTACTAAGGACATCTACATCCATCTATTAAAAAAACTATGTGTAATTTGAAATATAGAATACTGTATTGATTTAGAATGGGAGGGATTGCATCACATGAAAGAGCTGCTAGAAGGGTCCGGTCCAAACTCCTCTCGTGTTAACCTCACACCGCTATGTTTCATCTAATAGAATTGCGAGCTCGTTATCTGTTCAGATTAAAATATTCAGTATTTGAGTGATTTCACGAGCGAGTGCGCGGCAAAGGGTTGACTAGTCGTTCCGCCCGCTTTGAACACTTGTGGGGGCGCAGGGCCACCCGTTTTGCATACGAGGAACTAACATCGGCAGTGGAGAAATATTAGCATACGTTTGTAACTAATTTCATAAGCATCAATGAATCAGTTAAAATCTCGTAATTTATTTACTTCTAAACATTGCATAAAATTAGTCTATGGTAAAAGTTCATGTCCGCCAGAATTTGATAGAGGATTTCAAGTTTTTTTTTTCAATATTTGAAGGTGACGGAATTATTGGATATAAGTAAATAATTTGTATATGTTATCTTTTCATGACAAAACACTGTCAGGAATCTAATTAAGCGACAAAGCTTAACTCAGTGCACGATGTGCGCTAAAACCCGGAAAACGCTTTTTCTAGATAGATTTTTCGCCCCTAAAACCGCCGTACCTGCAGCAAATTTTATCGAAATTGTTCAAGCCATTTTCGAGATCACAATATAGGTACCTACATATATTTATACAAATACTGTTAGTTTAATAGTAGGTACCTATTTGTTAATTCAATGACGTGCCTATGTGAATTCACCAACGCGCACTGAATCTGCATGATGAAACTATGGCCCAATTAATCAAGATATTGGTCTTCTGTCTTTTATTTCACAATATGAACCAATTAGCAGCGCCCCACGGTGTTGCCCACAACATCTTTTCGGGATGAAAAGCAGCCTATGGGTTAATCCAGGGTGTCAGCTAACTTCATACCAAATTTAATCAAAATTGGTCCAGCAGTTTGTGCGTGAAGAAGTAACCTACAAACTTTCGCCTCTATAGTAAAGTCAGCTGTTCCAAAGAAAAAAAATAATTGACCTTTGGCCGAATGAATAGAACAGGAAATTTCTTTCGTGATTTTAGAATTTTGACCAAAATATTATAAGTTAGTCGATGAATTAATATAATGACCCCCTTTCGGTTTTGTTCACACTAAGCTTATATAACCCTGTATAAAACGAAAACTGCGCGGTGTATTTAAAGTTTTATACTAATTGTCCCTTACAAAGTAGCAGAGCTATGGATAGGAGTAGGGTAGAATGAACTCGGCAAAGTGGTTGACACATATCTATCGTAAACCCAATTATCGCGCTCCAAAAATGGTCAGAAATATTTAATATCGAGCCGCATCAAACGGCGTTCAAGCCACAACAGTCGCATAAACAAATGAATCGTCGAATTTACTGGCTTTTTCCAGCGCCTGACTCCATGAATGATTCCATTTATATAATGGCGTCGACCGCATCAAATATTTCATTCCCAGTTTTGCATATTTAATAGCGACACAAATAAAATGCTGCAGAATATTTTACTAGTTATTGGATATATTTGGAGTGTCGTCTACCGCAGAATATTTTATTTCATTTGAAAATAATAAAGAACTGTTTTGTAGCTCTATTTTATATCAATATCAATGCAAACATTACTGTAACAAAACGTTGAGTCATGTTCACAATAGAATTAGAATGGATCCGTCACGGAGATACTTTATACCTACATAATAACCAGCGGATGCTGTCGACAGATAAATATTGCACTCCACCCATGGAGAGCTAATTTTATGAGTGAAATTAGTTATTCACCTGTTGTTGCCATTTATTGTAGAACACAATGCCAGCGGCAGTCGAGCGCAGCGGCCAGCGGCCGCGCCTTCGTTCCCGCCAAAACCAAAACTAGAGTTGTGACGGGAACGCGGAAAAATCATATCGCTGCATTATATTATAATTATGCCAAAAGTCTTGTCTATTCAAGTAATTGACATCTTCTATCCATATAAATAAAAAATCAAATAATATTCGTTGGTAAGCACATAACTTAAGAACGGCTGAACCGATTTAGCTGATTCTTTTGTTTAAACGGTCGTGAAACATGAGTTTTTTTAATGGTTGACAGGCTGGGTGTTTGTCCACAGCTCACCTGATGTGAAGTGAAGGTATGTTTGAAGATGGTGAAGCACACCTAGCCTGGAATGGAACTAGTTGTCAAGTGCGGCTGCCGGAACACATCGTTAGATGCTTGGCGACAGATTTTGAACTTGAGCTAGCCAGCCGATTACTAGAAAGTACCCAACCACCATGTAAACTATGACTAGTTATAACAAGAAAAACATAAATAGGTATTACCTATGCAAGAGTGCTCCATCTTCGGCCACATTGTCGCCTTCCTTCAGGTGAGATTGTGGCCAAACGCATGCCTAGTTCAAATTTTTAAAGCACAAAAAACTATTTGGGCGAAGGTGTTGTTTCTATAACACCGTATCCTATATACGGTGTTATAGAAACAACACCTTCTTGCAAAGTCGCCTCTATTATACCTACCTATACTTATATGGACTTGAATGACAATTACAAAATGTAAAACAGGCCTGCAAACAGCGATGCCGAAAATAAAGGAAAAAAACTGAATCAACTACTGAAATAATTGGAAACATTTTTTTTATGATTGTCAAGCTAGGTGTTTACCACAGCTCACCTGATGTTAAGTGACTGTGAGTGGTCAAAGATGGTTTAACACACCTAGCCTGGAATAGAACTGGTTCTCAAGTGCATGAGGCAGCCGGAACACACCGTTTGGTGCTTGGCGGCAGATTTTCAACGTGAGGGTGACCACCATGCTATGGTTTCCTCACGATGTTTTCCTTCACTGGCAGCTCAAGCTCATTGTTGGGGTTTGATCCCAAAATGAACCACGCTTCTTCGGTGAACTTCGGCATGCGAACCGACCGCGTTAACCACTGAGCCGCTACAAAATATCCACATTCGATCATACCCATAACCTTAATGATTGGCTACAAATCTTTGTTGCCCGAGTGGGGGTTCCGTGGTAGATACAATCTGGGTGCCTTCAAGTCGCGAGTGAATCGGTTTCTTCTAGGCGAGCGTACTCCACCGTAGACCGCATATCATGCGAGTTGGCGGTCAAACGCAAGCCTATATGAAATAAGATCTAATTTTAATTACAGGGTTATAATTAAGTAAATTACACCCACCCACCCACACACACACACACACACACACGCACACACGCACACACACACACACACAATACACTGAGAGAGACATATAGTTGTTTATAATTATATTCATAGATATTTTTTTTTGCTTTTTTATCCTTTTCTCACAAAATGCATGTAGATGCGCAAATCCAAAGCTGGCAACATCTTAAACTTGGGTCACCAAGATACAGGCTAAGCCTAGTTTGGGGCCCGATGTATAACGCCATGCATGTCATTTGCAAAAATTGTAGAGTGAAAATCTGTAAATGTAATGTATTGTCTGTAAAATATTATTCTGTAAAATAAAAAATATTATTATTATTAAATATTATTATTATTAATTAAGTAAATAAGAATTGATCTAAAATAAAATAACTTAAAATAATAACTACTATAAAAGACCGCTATCAATGGGAATAGTTCCCAAAACGCTGGCCCCATTGCCGCGTTGTATGGCAATACTCAAACGCTGAGCAAAATAAAGGCCAGCGTTTTGTTCACGTGTGGCGTCAACCAAACGAGCTGACAATTCTTTAAAAATTTTTTTTGCTCCCGTCCCCCACGGTCCCAATGTTTCAACCCCAAAAGGCTCAAATATGTACCCACTGTCCAGGGTGCTATATTTGCGCCTTTTGAGGTCTTCTGCAAATTCCGCCGCTGCGCCAGCCCTAATCTGAGTTCTTGGAAGATGTGACGGCGCAAATGTGTCAACGCAAGTGGCGTTTAATACAATAGAAAACGTCCTAGTCATCATTCTTGAATTTTACTAACTGTCGTAGACGAAGAGCGTGCTTAATTTAACATTCATTTATTGGATGAATAAGTTTCAAAAATAAAAAGCTATCTCACGATCGACTAAAGATGTCTTACCCTAGATGAGCAACTTTTTACAATTTTTCCGAAGTGATCCATTGACTTGCTCTATAAATTCGTGGGGTACGTGACATTGTTTTTTTCAAATAGTATTTGGACGATAGCGCTACAAAATCTGCGTGATGATATTCTATCGAAACCGGTTTACTATTGAAAAAGATTGAAGCTATCCGCATCACGTTTTTGATGGTCAGATATCATAAATTATGAAAAAAAAATTGAATTCAGAAAAAGATAAATAAAATAAATTAATATTTTTGGACATTACACACAGCACCATCTAGCCACAAACTAAGCAAAGCTTGTAATATGAGAACCGAATAGCTAATAGAATATTATTATTATTTTGTACCTAAGATACAGCCCTGTTGGTTCATTGGTAGTATGTCTGCTCTAAGAGCTGAAGGGCATGGGTTCGATTCCCACCCAGGACAAGTATTTTGTGATATGAACCACCACCACCACCACCTTCACTTAAACTCAGGTGAGCTGTGGTCAAACACCTAGCCTGTCAACTATAAAAAAAAAATAAACAAATGTTTGTTCTGTGTCTGGGCGTAGGTACCTACTGTATATATTATATGTATGTATTTACCAAAAAAAAACTATTTCAAGTATTGTATCAGTTATCTGTGTTCCATAGCACAAGCTTTGCTTAGTTTGGTCAGATGGCGCTCTGTGTAAGCTATGTATGATAGTATGTAAGCTGTGTCCTATGATATTTATTTACATACATAACACTCAGACACAGAACAAACATTTATCGTTAGGTGAGAAAATTTTAACATCAGGTGACCTGTGGACGAACACTTAGTCTATTAACAAAAAAAAAGTGTGCAATAAAGATTTAAATAGTAATTCATGAGTAAAAAGAGAGTAAATGTCGTATGTGTTGAAAAACTATTGCTATTCGAATATTATTTTAATCTAGTCATAATTAACACTTTCGTAGCGAGATGTTTACTACTAAAGACACTGTAGAGTAGAGACTGTGACTCACAGAACTGTACCTACTATGTAAAATATGCACTATCGATGTAAGTTATACAATTTTAAATTAACTTATCGAGTTTCTGCTGTCCACACATAATCGAAATGAAGTCGATATTAATCCGTGCATAATCGATTACACCGCGCTACTGTTCGTTTCCAGCGTCTGTACCAACGTTTTCAAAAACACTAAGAATATTTTGCTTTATCCCTTTTGCCTTAGAATTCAAATTGGTTTATCAACTAATACAGTAGTTATGTAGAAGAATGTTCTTCAGCTATCGATACTTAAAAATTTAATATCGACTCGAACAATTACTTATCGCCATACCTGACGCATTGGAATCTTTCGATTACGAACTTAACAGCCCTTTTGTTATAAGCACATGATTAAATTACCATTGCGGTTTTCTTTCACATCAATTTTGTAGGTACCTAGATATATTATTCTGCGTGGGTTATGATTAAAATATATGTATTTCTAACACATTTCATGTCATTTTGTGTTGTTTTATTGGTCACCCACCCAGAGTTTGAAAATTATAGCTCGGCAATTTGTAAGATTTATGAATAATTTCGTATAACATTTTAAGTAACAGCGTACTAAACCTGTTTATATATTGCAAAAATATTTTCTGTTTTGTGTAATTCGAAAAAAATTGGCACACAATCATCGTAGGTACCTACCTGGTACCTATATGACCGAGATAGTTGCTGAGATTGGCATAGTTAATACTAGTTTCGCCCCGTGGTTCACCCGCGATTTCCAGAAAAAATAATAGTCAAAAAATGTTAATCTAGCGTATAAGCTATGAGCGTCTCAAAAATTTATTGAAGTTCGTTAATCCGCTACAGCGTGATGAAGACCATAAACACAAACACACATTCGTAATTTGTTCTTTTGTGTGATTTTCTGAAATAGCTGATTTTTCATGATTTCGGAAATCGTCCCATTATTAAAGTCGACATAATGACGCGAAAAATAGGTTTCCTTTCGGCTATATACTTTCGTTCCATGTAACCCTATGTAGGGTTATAAACTAAGTGTGCACTTAGCCAAAAAGGTTATTTGTACTTATCATTATAAACAACTTTAGCTAAGTACATAACTCTAAAAACACAAAAAAAAAACAACTGATCCTGATACATTTGGTCAAGAGTCAACGAAATTTTTTCACACATTAGTATAATCATGGCATATTACTAACACATTTATATATCCAAATTGAATTATGTAGTACCTATATTTTGTCTAAAAATGTATATACAAAAAGTATAGAGGGTATTTGTGAACATCGCGATAGTACGAGTATGTACTAAATTGTTAGCTTAATTACAAAGCAGAATACCTTTAGGGCAGAGTAGTGATGTCAAACAGAAGCACGTATCGAAAGATGGCTTGATGATCGGAACCAGTCAATAACATCATCACAATGACTGAATGCCGAAATGTCTCGCGTCGCCACGATGCGTGACCGGCACCGGAAGCGCTACGAAACAAACTTGATACTTACACATCTAAAATAAAATATACACAAATATTTGACTGACCCTAAGACCCTACTGCCGTAATGACCGTAAGCCCCTACTGATTTAAAAAATATTTAAGCACCCATGGTTTTTGATAAATTTTGGATTTGAATAAAAGGGGCTGTTTCCTATTTAAAGTTAAAACTCTATTATGCAACAGGTAGGTACGTCAGATTTCGTATCTAAAGTAGTTTTAATGTTTTAATAGTAATTATGTGACGTACGTGATCTTATGGCCAAGCAATTAATGTAAAGCCTGACCCAGGCAAGTGCAACCAGCTCAAACCTGCGGCTAGAAAAGCAGCTTAATCTGGTAAAATGCCGTGGCTTGTGATTACGAACACGGCAACAAACAGCGAAGCCTGTTTTGTAGCCAGTATATGGCAAGCTTCACTCTTCCGAGTATTCAGACACGCAAGCAAGTATCAACTTCGTTCAGTCACCGTTTGTGTATCGGTAGCTGCAGAGAAGTTATTATTTTCCGAACTATGGTCATTAAAATTTTTGATTAACAACGTTTGATCCGTGTCGATAAGATGACTTGCAAGTCCGTTTTATATTGTCCTTTTCCTTCGAGGCGTTACTAAACGTTTTGTGTAGGTATTTTTTATTGACCCCCCGTAGTTATTAGGTATAGATATTATCCTGAGTATTATCAGGAATGTGGCCGCAGTTCCTTTTACTTTCAACGGCTCTGCAACTAATAAGTTTTTTTTAATGAGGAATTTCTTTAAACTCAATAACGACTTTGAAAGAAATGCATCTTGTCATGATAAAATGATCGTAGATAAGTTAAAATTATGAGAACTTTGCTACTCTATCTATTCGATACGGTAGCATCAAACGAGTCTGTTTTGATAAAGTTAGCTATTAAGGTTTAAATGAATCATGGCCATTGGGATGGTGCCTGATTTATTGCCGCCGATATCTATTTCAGAACGTATTGACCAACATGTCGTGTGTAGAGCGGGGTACAATCGGCCCCACCTCGGCACGAGCCTATAGAAACCATCTATTCGTCATCCATTATTCACGGCCTAAATTGCACAACTTTAGAGCGCCATTTCTAAATGACATCTAAATCTGTTAGTGTATTAACATTGTGAATAAAATTCATACAATCAATCTACATAAATGTCCGTGAGCGTCTGTCCATTAGTCAGCGAGGACAAAGGGCACACGTTCCTCTCGTAAATCAGTCGCATTGAGAGCGCTTGCCCAAATCGCGCTCAATAACCGATGCCACGAAGAGCGCGCCCGCGGCTTGGCTGTAGGTACTTGCAGCAGGGTTGATACCTATCAACTTCCTGCTTACAATCAGCAATGGTCAATAACACTGACAAAATCTACTTAGGTTACAATTATTAACATTTAATAGTGACTGATAGGATGGACCCTAAACATCATTTACGTATAGGTACTCATTTGATTCGATGTTGGGTACCTATATTCTAGAAACCCAGTGTAGTAATAAAGTAGTTCTTAATGACGTATGAAGGTGATTCCCACTCAGGACTAACATTTGTGTGACTAACATCGATGTTTGTTCTGTGTCTGGGTGTACTGTATGTATTATAAGTATGTATTTACAACAAAAAAAAAGTATTTAAGTATTCTATCAGTTATCTGTCTTCCATAGCACAAGCTCTGCTTAGTTTGGGGTCAGATGGCGCTGTGTGTAACGTCCTGTGATATTTATTTATTTAGTTCTAAGTATTTTTTAAACGTTTATTTTGTGATTTTAACACATAATTATGATTATCATCAACATCACGTAGGTACAATATAATACTTTTATAGTATTTTTCGTGATTAAGTCATTACTTTTTTCTGTGGGATTTGCGGAAGAAAAGCACCTGTTTCTTTGGAACAATGTATATTTTAACGTTTTCAGGTTTATTCTCATAGTAAGATCATTTATTTTGACGAAAGCTGTGATATATTAGTATAATGCAAACCCAAAGGTTTATCTACTTCTTAGACAACAACAAACTTCCTAAACAAATTATTGGCAACCCTCCTAGAGTGTCGTGTAATGCAGAACTTTTCAACCATTAACGACCCCTTACGACCACCATTTGTCATTTCGGGGTCATGTCATTATATCAGTGTAAAATCTTAAATAGGTAAGTTCAGATCTTAAGATTGTGTATTACAATCTTAGAGGAAAGCATCTAGTGTAATTAATATTCATTTAGATTGATAGGTTATATGCAATTAATAGACAAGATCTACATGTTATATAATTTATTGTGAACCTAATAAATATGTATAAAGCAACATTAATTTGCTAAAATTGAATGCACAAATCACGCACGAAATAGCAAATCGACGTACCACAGAAACTTGTCCTGTCACAATTGACTTATTGTTATCACAATCATCAAAGTAATAGGTACTCGGAATTATATGGACAAAAAAAGTTATATTTTACTATTATTTAATTTGGTGTTTGGTGGTAGGTAGGTACTACCACATACATGATATTCTGCCGCCAAGCAGTAGTGTTTAAAGTTTACTATGTTCCAATTTGAAGAGTACTGCTTACTGCAGATAGTAAAATTATACGGTCATTGAGAATAACCATTAAATGTCTCAAAGTAGTGAGCGCCAAAGCAGCGATGCCTAGACTTTGTTTTGTTACTTAAAGTTTTGAGTACTGCTGCAATGGTCATGAAGTTCCGCTGTCAGGAGAGCGTTTCTTTCGTCTCAATAATTTCATATGAAAAAAGTTAATAATTCCATATATAAATAATCTAAATGGTATTAAGATCTTAAATATTGCTTTTTGGAGGCGGAGCGGTGCGTGTGTCGACGGGGGGCACAGCGGGGAGCGCTACCGTCCGGACTGGCCGCCGCGCGCCGGGCCTCCGAGCCGGCCCGTGCGCGTCGTGCCGACTAATTGTTATGGTCGACCTCACCGTCGTGGCTGACACCTTGCAACACTATGACAAATGTTTAACAGCATGCCCCGTGCTACGAAAACTACCAAATTCCAAGGGTAAACAAAAGATAACATTTGTGTGATTAAGGATAGAAAAATCACTAATGCATTTATTACTTACACAAAGAGTAAATACAGAAAAATATACTAAGATGGTTTGAACACGTAGAAGATTGACGTAACTGATTTATAAGGCGAGTGGGCAACATGCTCGTAAGGATCTACGTAGGCGAGCGTGTCATAATCTAATTGAAGACTTTTAAATAAAGGTCAGGTCCAAAGTACTGCCAACTGATGAGTATGAATGAAAACGCTAATAAAAGAAGAAGAAGCGAAATATCTGTGTTTGTCACTTTGTCAGAATCATAGCAAGTAGAAAGATATAGTTTTACTTAACCTTTCTGAAAAAAGCTTGATGATATGTATGTATGAGCAACGTAAATAGAAGAAAAGAATACATACAATATGCTATTATTACAACTACACATTTGCTAAGACTATACATAAAACTATCAGACGTTACGCAATGAGTATGTAGGTACTTTTAATTTGTGACACATTCTAAAATCATTTCAAGAAAGTATCAGAAATATTCTCAACACATCCTGTAAATAAAATATAATAGATATACTACCTAACCAAGTATCGAGTTGCATCAAACCGCTTTGAAGACAGCTTATCACTACATCTGTTAAATATTGTCGCCACATCTCAAGCGCACGAGGTAAAGGTGACGAAGCAAACTGAAAGTCGACGTACCAAACTAACGATGGGAATAAAATAAAAGAGTACTTATTTATGCATAATAATGTTTTGGGTGAATAAAAATGAGGGGATCCGTACAAAATATCTAAATAAAAGAGTGGAACATCATAAAGCGGGCGCGTCCCGTCCGCGGCGCGGTGGTTCGAGATGCCGCGAGAAGATTGCGCCCGCTGCGCCCCGGACTCGGGGACCACTATCATTTATATCATTTCATTGCGGCTGTTACATTTCATTCATAAGCCCGATTGTCCTATCGTAAAACGTAACTTTATATTGCTTTTGTAATTTCATTCGATTCTCCGCTATCGACCGCCACGTTTATTTTCTAAGCTTTCGAAGCCCACTACCGCAATAACAGTTTTGATCGGATCGCGAAAATATCTCACAATTTCTGTAAATTGATAAGTGTCGGGGACATATTTTGCATTTTTACGCCTACATGAAGGGCGACGACGTCGTCGGCGCAATATTTTATGTCCATATAAGAGTAAGAATTTAATGAGTCAGGTCTGCCATTAAAATATGAATATAGGAGACAGTCTTGTGTTGGGAACAGCGATCGTTTTCATTATTTTTTATTTTAATAAGCTCTGCCGTGTATGTGTCGCCGAAGCTCGCACGTTACTCCTTATTTATTGTCCTATTAGAGATAACATTAAGATCAAGATGCATGGCCAAGGACCTTTGTTATAAAAATGTCTGCTTCATTATTCTTTGAATGAGAAAAAAATTTGATGGTCATGCTATTGATACGACTTTCAATTTTTGTTTAGATTTTTTTTTTAATAGATGCACATACCACATTCAGGATATAAATTTGACACTTAGATTTGACCTAATTTCTGAAATTATATTTTAGACCTGCTTTTTAATTCTTAGAGAATAAATGACACAGAAAAAGACATGTTTTTCTTAAAAATGCCCTTCAAATTTAGGTATACTAAATTAAATTATAGTCTCTCAATAAAAGAACCATGATCAACATAATTATAAAGGTTCTAGTTTACCACGAAATCCTTAAATATTTTGCTTAAATTCATTGTATCGAAATAAAGTCCTATCCATATAACACCCGTCGCATTCTGTCACAAGGCGGTATCCTCTAGTTATAATATTTCCCAAATTTTTTAATCCAAATAATTTAAATCAATACTCATTAAAGCTTTTCAAAGGACCGTCATCTCCATTTTTTACCTAGAAACAAAGAACTCGTTTTATAATCTGATTTTTAAAGGCATCTTAAGTTTTATGGTACTACCCAGCTTGATAAATAATCAAAAACGTCGACACGGCCCCATAACGAAAATCTGTTTTAAATGTGTGCCTCAATGAAATAACGTTGCTGATATAAATCTATACGATCAGTGTCGATGGGGAGAGAAGGTTTAAAAGTACAATTTTGAAGATGTGATTTTGGAACTTTCTTATGGAGTTTACACATAACCCAATGCGATGTGATCGATATTGAACAGTTGCATGTGGAATATTGATAGATCGTTGGATGTCACCAGTGAACATCTACGATGATTTTCATAGAACTACCGTTTTTATACAGGATGTATAAATAAATTATCTACTATTTAAATAAAATTTAAATCACAAGAAAGACTATCGTGTTACATTAGAGCTATAATACAGCAACGCGCTGAATGCTTAAGATAGGTTACCGCGAGCTTTTATTACAAGGCAAATTCGCCTTACTTGAAGCAACGGAGAAACTTTTCGACCGCATATCGTGTGTTTGTGCAATAAGGTTTGCTGTCGCGTAATTTTTTCGAGTTATAATGAACTTATTAGGAATGTTACTACGGACTGTCAGGGTTACGAATCGCAGTTTTATGAATATCCGTTTAAACAGTTCGGTAATATTAACCTCGATCATAGACGTAATTTAATCAATCATCCTATTACTTACCATTCCAGGCTAGGTATGTGTGTGTGAATGTTGACACCTTCGACCACACTTTCACTTAACAGCAGGTGAGCTGTGGTCAAACATATTTATAAAAATTACAATTTTTGAAACTTACAAAAACACACCATTCGTGCGCTCAGGTTCGCATATCCAGCGCTCATCTACCTTAACCTTAAAATTGTTAAAGCATCTATCGGTAAACAAAAGCTTTTCCGTAATTAAATCGTCGTAGATATTCACTTGTAGAAATAACTAAGGAAATACTTAGAAAAAACCAACGCCAATTCTCATTAAAAAAATATCTTGTATATTTTATGGTTATCCGATGATCCCCTAATTTAAGCTAGATGTGATCTATCGTGTTAAACCAGTAAAAGTTTTGAAAACGTATCAGGTTTTGTAATATTCGTGATATTATGACTACATCTAGTAGGTACCTACTTACAGTAAACATGGCAGGAAACAAGCAGTAAACCGACAACGCCTCACCAGCCGTTTATGACATGATATCAATCGTAATTAACATGCTAATATGGTAGCTAAATAATTTGAAAGTTTAATAGGATTTTAAAGAACGTGCTAAAATTTTAGTAGTACAACCTCGTTATGATAAAACATTGATAAAACCCTGTAAGTTCTTTCTTTTTTCTTTTATTTTTGGCGTCGCGCTTTTGGATTTCTGAAAGTATTTTGATATAAATCAAGTTAAATTAGTCACAGTCACTTATAGTAATTTAAGGTCGAGGCCGGTCATGCCCTAGTATAATAGTGGTAAAACTTTACATTAAATCTACTATTTTTTTAATGAAATGCGGCGACATGGATTTCTGCGTTCCCGCCAAAACTCTAGCGTAAAAAGTTCTTCTTGTTCTTTGATTTTGGCGTCGCATTTTGTGCATTTCCCAGTATAAAGTGTTTTGATATTTTCAAGTTTCATAAGTTAAATAAGTACCTAGTCAAAGTCTAGTCCGTGCCAGTCAAATTCAGTCAAGCTTTAGTAAAGTAGTGGCGACTTTACTACCTATAAGTTTCGCTGGAGTTTTGGAAGCAACACGAAAAATCATGTTTCATCACATTTTATTACGTAAACTTTGATTAAGTCTTATTTAATTTTAATTTGCCATGAGACACTTTAAAATATGTATTTCTTGACAGTAGCAAAACGCACAAAGTGCGATGTCAAAAAAACAATCTAATCATACTACATTATACGCGCACAATGGTCAAAATCACCGTGGGCGGTCTTATGTCTATTTTATTAACAAACCGCGTATTCATTGATCTTGTACAACTTTCATTTCGATCTCTAGATTGTAATCATAAAATCAACGGCTCGACAAGAAGGCATAAATTGTATCAGTTTTATAAACACCAAAAATGGTCAGACAGCGATCCTCGTTTACAAATAAATTAATTACATTTACCAACAGATGTCAACACGCCTTTAATATGTGGACGTTTACTTTTAATGCATATAAAGTGCATACAAGTTTTTTTTTAGTTTAGTAGGCTAGATGTTCAACCACAGCTTACCTGATCATAATATGTGACTGTGTAGTCGAAGATGGTAAGCACATTTAGGCTGAAATGAAACTGGCTCTTAAGTAAACCACTGGAACATGCCGTTAATTACGGTGTAATCTCCAAATTCTTTATACTGGTGAGTGAAAAAAAACATAAAGTTAAATACTTCGAAATCTTACACAGACTTTACTAGTAACCCAAGATCACAACACTTATCAAATACTCTGAGTTCGAATGGGAGTTTTGGTAGGACCGCGATAAAACATGTCGCTGCATTGTAAGATTTTCCAAAACTGGTGTTTTTTTCGAGTACGTACCTACTTATGATTGTAAATAGTACCTATTGATAAAATATGGTGAAACATGTATAGGTACTGAAGTCACCACTACTTGATTGATTGATTTTATCTTGAGCCCCTTGTTAATATAAAATGCTTGACACTGGCCGAATCCACAAAGTGCAATGCCATAATGTAAAAAAATATCATTGTTTTTTTGTAGCATTCTAGCTTATTACCTACCTAGTTACCACAATCGAAGTCAAACATCCGTGTACGTTTGGGCTCGTCGTGTCTTGGGCTATTCCAAATTTCTTTTCAGCACAAGTCTAGAACCTTTCTTTGAAACAGCTGGTTTTTCGTCATGATGTTAGGGTTGGCGGTATAACGTTGTTCTGTCATCTAACTGTCAATCCACCAATTGACATCATGTTCTCTTGTTCCATCCTTGGACGTCCAATGGATAACAAAACTTCGTCAGCAAAATATAATTGTGGTAAGTAAATTTAAACACATTATTCTGGTTTCATTTGCAATTCAGCTACATAATGAGCCGATGTAGTAATTACAATTAATTAACTTTGGATTCACGCAGACGATTCGAATTAATGCAATTTTTTATTTGCGTTTTGAAACTTAGTTACTTTATTGAGTAGGTAGTAGATAATATAATTTATACACTGTTAAATTATAGTAGTAATTGAATTTTAATTGACTTACGATAACTTGTAAATGTTTAAGAAACACAGCCTAAAACTTAATAAGTAATCTATTTACTCTTCTACCTAATTTTGAATTTTGTCGTTGCTAATTATTTTGAGCAAATGACATGAAATGTGGCCAAACAGTTTTATTTACCTTGCTGTTTGTTGTTTTTTGGTTCATACTGTTAAAATCTATTTGACGTGCTGTATGTAGGTACCTATAATAACGTTTGAATCATGTTTGTTACCGCAGTCAATCAGGTACAAGTACTAATTTTGTGTATCATAAGAACACAATTAGCCGCGATTTAGCAATTACGCAAGGTTGTATAATAAGGTTAAATTTTTCTAACCAAGTAAACACTAAAAATAATTATGTCTAACAAAATTATGAAACGTAGTATCATTAACATGCGAATGTTTTTCGAAATATAATATAATTGGTTTTCCCATGGTGACAAAACTCCCAACTTGACTCCAGTGATTTAAGAAGAATTTCCCACTAAAGATCACAATGTCGTTACTAAGGTGGGGAAACTGTTTACAGTCATATTGGGCGTTTAGAATTTCTGATGAAATGAAACTTTATAGATTGACTAGAGAATATCCTGACGAAAGTCTTTTCGCAAGTTATCTTGATAGATCCTCTGAATTTAACGACCTATAAGCAACTTAAGCTCTTTACAAGTATTATTGCTATAGAATTAGGTATTATTTTTTTATTAAGTGGCTGTGTAGATTTTATCTCAACATAATGATGCATTCACCATAAAGCACTTTATTCCATCTTTCTACTCCGAGTATGTCCATATCTTAAAGTCTTAACGCCATCCTATTTGCGTAAATTCATTAATGTTGGGCGTTTCTTATTTTTAAATTCGCCTCCGTTAAACAAAGGCAAGAAGGTAATAAAAGTAGCGTAATAAATATCCAAGAAAGTTGTTTTAATTTCTTCTTTACACGAAGTAGATTAGGTACCAGGCGCGATCGGCAAAACTTCCTTGTTTTTAATTTTCTTTAAAACATCCGCCTTTTTTTTCTCTCATTTTATTTTCAGTGAATAGGTGGAAGCCTTTCTTACTTACAAAACAAATATATCTTCCGAACAAACAGCTTCGTTATAACGCTATTTTGAACCCTAATGACTTTGTTTGAAGTTCTATTATCTGACGACGGAATAGCTTTTCCACTTTTTAATTGCTAAGTAGAATTCTAACTTTACCGGGCGCTTCAATTGTTTTTAGAGATCCTTAACCCTAATTCAGTGAGACTTTAGCTAGTTTGATTGCGAACTTCATCAGTTCTTACAACTTCTTCCGATATTCTACCTGCGAGTTAAAGCATGCCTCTATGCAGTGGTGGCATTCCCGATCATGGGAAAGATCCAATGATTAGGGCGTATATTAATTGCCATGAATCCAGGACACAGGACAGGACTTGTGTTTCATGTTTAGAAAAAGTATTGTAATACCACGTGTAACACTAAGTGCGGGTTGGTTGGGTTTCACACATCTTCGTACATATTTGGTGATAGATCTTCTTAACAGGAGGTCTTCTAGGTAGGTTCCACCGCAGTATCAGATATTCTGCCAAGCAGTAGTGTGTAAACATTGCTACATTATTGTGTTCAGTTGACAAAGGTCACAGGTCACAGGTGTCTGTGGATCTGAAGTAACAATAATTAAAAAAATATATCTATTCCAGTTTGAATGTCTGAAAGTACCTAATGAGCGCCAAAATAACGATGCCCTGGACTTATTTATGTTACTCGCAGTTTTGAGTATCACTGCAATGATCATACACAGGCACACACATTACCATCAGGAGCGCATTTCGTTCGCTTCAATACTTTTAAATAAAAAAGTAGAACAAATTTAACGTAAATAATAGGAAATGGTCCCATGTAATCCTAGGAAAAGCAGTCATTTAATGGTTGCCCCAATGGTGGGCGAATAGAACCAGACGCTCGCCACGGGGTCACGTTATCAATGTACAGACCTATTGTGTCGTCTCTCGTCGACAATATTGCATGTTCATAGACCTGGCAGATTTTACTGATTAGAAATAACGTAGAAACTTCAATTCTAAGTTGAGGCTTCAGAAATAATATAGAATTACGAGTTTGCGTTTGGCTTACGATTGTTTAGTTCTTTTTGCACGGCGTATATTTGTAACATGAGCAGTTACTTGTTGGTTTTATTTATTCGGGATTCCTGATGTTTGATTCGGTCAGATACTCCCGACTGTAATTTCTCATCCGGTGGCCTTTTACGAGGAGTAAAAGCATTGTACGACGCGCGCGCAGCCTCGCCTTGCATCGCAATACGAGCCGTTAGGCGCCCCGCACGTGAAACATTCGCATCGTTTTAAGTGATAATGTGCCGGAATCATGTCAGTTTCCATAGTAAAATGACAAGTTACTTTTTTTCTTTAAGTTTACTGAGAAAAATTCTCAACACATTTTGTTAATTTCAAGAATAAGGGTGGATAAAGTAAAAAAAAATACCTATCATGTATTGTATAAGTACTTATTCCGCACTGTCTAATAGGTTGTATGTTTGGGTATACCAAGGCAATTGTATCATTGTTATGAAAAACATTTTACTATGGAGTACACAGACACACTGGTCTGAAATTGCGAAAAAAAACAACTGTTCCAAATATTTAGTTTTTGGTCAACATACTTTTTCTATAAAACAATTAGTTTTTGTCACGATTTCAGTTGTGTTCACAGTTGTTTTTTTTATAATGGTTTTTTTTTTTGTAAAAGTAATGAACAAACGAAACGCTCACCTAATGGTAAGAGATAACGCCTTCCCATGAGCATTGGAGCAGTAGGTACCCAGATCCTTGTATAACAAAACAAAGTTTAGGGCATCGTTGCTTTGATGCTCATTATCTTAAGACAAAAATAAAACCAAGTAAAATAATTTTTACTTTAGGTAGGTACTCATGCGGGATCGCACACGTCTATTTATATCGGATACTCCGACTATAGTTTCGGCCACAAACTAACTAAATAAAAAATAAAACTAACTAGCCGAAATTATAGTCAGAGTATTCAATATAGTTTACGTAAGTAATCCCGCATAAACAAAACAAAAATGTGTCACTTTACATAGTAAAATAATCTTCTTTCAGCTTAGTACCTCTAAGATTATCCTGTATGAGTTGAGCCTCAAAAAGCAAAATTAAATTCGTACTCTTCAAACCATTTCAAACCCATGAAATTATAACGCTAATAAAAAATATGAGTATCAAATCTCTGGCTTGGCCCTTTCATGGATGCACCATAAAAGGAGATCACGGTATAGTTTGCGATGGCAATTAAGTCATAAAACTTAAAAAATAAGTTGTAAAACTTAGTGGGTCTCTACTGTCTTAATGAAATATTCCACTTTGATTATTTATTAATGTCTGCCATTTATTGGTCCGCAATATAATGAGCATAAAATAAATATTTTGTTGTTTATCTGTCTCCAGGTTTATGCCAAGAGATGGTATCTATATGATTTCTTTGAAGTAGTAATGATACGTTAATTAAACATTTTTGTTAGTGCGTATTAAATATCCCAGGATATTTTCACACAGCGCCACCTAACCCTAAACTTAGGAAAGCTTGTACAATAGGAACCATGTAAGAATACTTACATATTTTGTTTGTTTCGATGGTGCTGTTTGAAATGTCCTACGACATTTATTTATTAATACTTTTTTTGTAATTATGTATGTAGGTACCTAGTCATTATACATACAGAATGTACTTGTCCAGCTTACTACATTCCAAACTGTATGACTGGAAAACCTTATTTAAAAACGTCATAAAAAGAAATAGTATCAGAGCCTATTTAAGAAGACCAACTGTAAACACCTTATAACTGGAGAAGAACAGGCCGTAAGTTGAACTCACTAATTGGATGTTTGATAAAATAATCCATTCATAGATAGATACCCGATCAAATGGATATAGAGGCTGTAAATTGAATCTGAATCCATTTTCATCAGATGCTTAATGAAGGTGTAAAAAAACCTGTCCAATCCATGAATCCGAGTGGGTAGGTAATTAATCAGGTGCCTAGACCAGTCCGGGTTTCACTTGGACTTACCGCTATATGTTTACAAGGCGGTAGCGAGCCATTAACAAGACTTAGATCATAAACACTCAGAAATCACAAACTTAGTTTATTCAAATAAAAGATAATTTTCAATCACTAGACTCAAACTCAAATTAAGCATCATTAAAGCAATAATCGAGATAATAACTGAACAATAATGAATTCCCTGGACTGACCAATTTGTACCTCCATCAAACCGCCTAGACGTCGGCATATAATAATCATAAGCATTAATTAGATAAGAGCCACGCAAATTATTGGAAATAAAACATCTCGAGGGTGGTCTAATTTAACTTATTTGGCTTGAATTATTGAAACGTAACGTCATATTAATAAATTTTCCGAATGGACGCGCTGCGTATGTTTAATGTATGACGTTTGTACATGACAAGTCTCCGGCTAATTAATGTAAGAGTTGTACAGGAGTTAATTAATTGTCGGCTACCCGTGCAGTGACATGTAGTCGCATGAAACATTTATAAAATTCATAACAGTGAAGCTAATTATGAAGCATGGATGCACCAACTCTTTGCGCCACCCGCCGCGCACGCCGCTCGCGGCTACGAACCAGTAAAAACTAATTTCTACACCGGATTTACTCGTTTATTAAATTAGTCATGTACTGTAACGGAATGTTCGCTACTGCCACATTGCAAATGCTTTGGTTTTGTACCTGCATTGATACTACATTGTCCTATGTGGCAATTTAATTTCATGGGTTATTCATTTGTAGTCGACTGAGTTTTTACTGCAAGACCTTTTTTAATCTTAACCCCTACACATACCTTTCAAAAATACAATCATTCTCTTTTGTTCTATTAGGTATATCCAACTAGTTAAAGTTATCTTTACACATGTGTTTGTTTTTTATAAAAAATAGACAGTTACCTACGTATAATATGCTTTTTATTGACCTTTATGTGGTTAAACCGGAACCATAAAATTTGACAATGCAAAGCCATCTGCAACAAAGGCTCAAAAACGCCAGTTGTTTAATATTTATCAGCAAATTAGTATGGCTACAAAACTAACGAAATCAATTAAGCAATTTTTTGCACTCAACAGGTTTTGTAGAAGGTCGTTCCAGGATTTCGACGCAGATAGGGCTCACTATACCAGTTACTTATCTTTAAAAATACCTTACAGTAACTTTACGCAATTACAGCAAAAACAAATTAGGTAAGTTTAGAACTTACCATTTTGAGAGTTTTGTAACCGATGATGATCAAAGTAGGTAATGACTTTTCTGTGTGTATCATAATCTTTAAAGTAGTGTTGAATGGTATTTATAATATTTGTTATCCAAGTAGCTTTGTTGTTAAATCACCCCGAATTTCCTAATAGTAAATACCTATATTGTAAAAAAAAATCGTCTACAAATACCATGCGCACCAGCAAAGTGATCAGGGTAACAACGGCCCTATAGCAAACCTAATATGTGCTGGAGATACCAAGTTTAGCTTCAGATTTTTTTATTTTTTTTATGTAAAAGTAATGAGACGATCGAGGCGCTCTCCTGATGTTAAGAGATAACGCCTGTCCATGACCATTGCAGCGATACACAGAACTTTGAGTAACAAAACAACGTCCAGGGCATCGCTGCTTTGGCACTCACTACTTTGAGACTAGATGGTTAGTCTCAACAGCCCAGTAATTTCGCTAGCTCCAGTACCCTTCAAACCGGAACACAGTTAATGTTTGCACACTACTACGCTGCAGAGTGTGCAAATATCGGCAGAATATCTAAAATAAAACGTTATTACAGACCAAACATACATACCTTATAACATACACAAAATAATAAATAGATGGCGTACAACGGCAGCCGTATTGCCTACAGGGATTTCTTCCAGACAACCTTACGTGACAAAAATAGCTTATATTATTGCTACATCTTTTTACATGAGAAGGGTAATTTTTTTTAACATAATTAGGTTTTAGTTACTTAGTGTTCTACCTTAGCGACGGGAAATCGCATAATCTAATGTATGCCTCATTGTAGTTAGCGGTAGCATCAGTAATTACTTTATAGTCTTCATAATTAGATATTATTAATTGTTAATTTTTCCTCCTTTCTATTCTTCGGCTATACCGTCACTTAACATCAGGCGAGCTATCGTCAAACACCTAGCTTATCAACCAATAAAAAAATATGTCGTTTTTAGTCGATTTGCATCGCGTCACGTTGCCACGTTTGTCATTCAGGTAGGACAACAAGAAAGTCATCTATCGCATTGTCGGCTATCGGCATTTTCCCAAAAACTGTAGATAACTTACTGCACAAGATAGTGTATTGCAATTCGGACGTGACAGAGCTGAGCGCGTGGCTATCAGACAATGCAATACCGCGTCATTTAAATGGGTAATTAATGCATCAAAAACATGAGTTTACATTGTCATTTCTACATAATCGAATACATTTGCGTTTTCTCTTGAATTCGCATCTGAAGCTCGCGACCATTTTAGAATGTTACTAAATTTTATGGTCAGATTCATATATGTTTTTAAAGACGTGGTAATATTTACCCTTCCAGAGATTTGCAGTCATTTAGTCAGGCAATTCTGGAGCATTCAGTATTGTTTTTTTTTACTTTTTTTTATAATAGATAAGTAGGCTTGCGTTTGACTGCCATCCCGCCTGATGTTAAGCGAAGATGCGGTCTACGGTGGAGCACGCTTGCCTAAAAGAAACCGATTCACTCGCGACTTGAAGGAACCATATTCATTTGGGAACACCCACTCGGGCAGCAGATTCCAATGTCTAGCGGTACGTATGAAGAAGGTGCAATCAAACCGATTCGAGCTTTTGGAACATCAACCATAAAGTGGTGACGCTTTTTAAAGCTCCTGTCTGTCCGATAGTAGAATGGGCAGGGTGGAATTAGGTCATGCAGATCTGAAGCGCACTGTCCAAAATGTATCCGGTATGTATTTTATTTCGTCATCATTTCCATATCCATCTCAATGAGAGAGTCAAGTAATACTGAATTTCATGTGGCATGTACCTATGTAGGTACTAAAAAATAGGTAGATCATCTATTTCAGTTGATAGGTAAGTACTAAAATAGTTAGGTACCACAATTTCAAAATATATTATAGGATATTATATAACCTATCAGCATTCCATATACCTATTATTGAAATCTGTAAAGCCGTTACAGCGTAAACAAGTAACAAGTTGTAACAGCGTTAAGAAGTAAAGAAATAAGTACACACACGCGCGGATTTTTTTTTTTTTTTATTCAAAATAGGTTCGCATTTGACCACACTCTGCCTGATGTTAAACAGTAGTGTGGTCTAAGATGGAGCACGCTTACCTAGAAGAAACCTATTTACTCAAGATTTGAAGACGCCAATATTGTACCTAACAGGGAACACAGACTCCGGCAGAGAGTTCCACAACTTCGCTGTGTGTGTTTCGTATTGAAGTACAAATTATATCAGTGAGATGAGATGAAATGTGATTTATTTCTAACAGCGAGGTTGTGGAACTCTCTGTCCGAGTCTGTGTTCCCTGTTAGACACAATATGGGTGTCTTCAAATCCAGTGTAAATAGATTTTTTGGTTAGCCTTCTCCATCTTAGACCGCACTACCTACTACTTAACATCAGGCAGAGTGTGGTCAAACGCGAACTTACACAATTTGAATTAAAAAAAAATTTGAACAAAGTAGGTAATTTTTTTTTAGGTAAGTAGTAATCTTAGTTTGATCACTAAGATCATCGAGATCGAAATGTTATAAAAACCAATAAAATCAATTATAGAGGGTGTTCGTGAAAAATAAGAGCACAGTTTTTGCCAGGCATCACGAAGTTATCCAGTTATTTTGAAGAAAAATACATAAATCTAAACCGTGGTTACCGTTAGTAAGAAAAAGCTATACGTGATGGGTCGCCGGACCTGTCTATTTAAACATTGTCCGACATCACGTGCGTTATATTTTTAGAAAGAAAAAAATATCAAATTTTGTTTTATTTTGTTACACAAAAAACATCCAAGAAAACACAAAAAAACAGGGGCTCAATTAAACATAATGCTGATCATACACTATATGGTGGTACCTATGTTGTTATAACTTTAATTTTTTGGCAGTCAATTTCGTTACCTTGTAAAAAATAAATTAAACTACAATTTTTTTTATAAAGTTCATATTATGTATTCTATCTGTTATTTGACTTTCAGTCATAAACCTGCATTAGGTTACCTACCTACATTTTATTTTTCGTATAAATGTGAAAGATGGAACAGAACACCAAACAGAACACATACCTAGATTGTACCTACATTAAACATGAGCATCAACTAACGCGGTCCAAGTGCGAAGGACTTTGCGTAAAGTGGACACCTTACATCAAAACAAGTAAAGTAGGTACGTCTCTTTCATGGAATCGAGGACCGAGTCGCGAGCAGACCAGATCTAAATGTATGAATGTCACGAAAGAAAATTTGTAAACGTACCTACTTATTATATAATTAGTAGGTAGATTTTTTTTAATTGCATAATAATGAGACGACCGAGACGCTCTCCTGATGGTAAGAGATAACGCCTGTCCATGACCGAATTATTATTGTCTTTGAATAGTTTTTTTTTTAAATGGAGGCAAGTTTAGGTTAATAATAAATTTAACTATTTTTATTTAAATTCTGTGAATAAACGATAATTGACAAAGAAGAATAATTTTTATTTACCTATACAGAGAACAATTTTTGAACACAAATTATTTATTTTAGGTACACGTTCCGATTTTGTAAAAGTTTTTTTTATGCCACATGTGGCAAATAAGCAGACGGGTTTCCTGATGGTAAGCAATCACCGTCGCCTATGGATAGGTATCTGCAATATAAGAGGCATTACAAATAGGTTCTACCTACGTTGCCGACATTTTAAGATTCTATTAAAACTCCTTTTGAAGAACCCTACGTTAAATCTATAGATTAAACAATCAACAAACAACTAAATATAGTAACAGTAAATTTAGCCACTTGTAATGTCAGGTAGGTACCTACCTACACTAAATGTTAAGTTTTCTTTTTTTTTATGTTAAGTTATTCCATTTTTTGTATCTAATTTTTGTTTGTAGCAGTGATGATTTAATTATAAACATATCTACTTGTAACAATAATATACCTACACACACAATTTAAAAAGCTATATCTTTATTGCCTATATTTTCTTTAACTCTTCTATTAATGTTTTTTGATTCATTTTACTTATTCATTTCACAACTATTGTTACAAGAGCTGTGGTGTTATAAATGATACTGCTGTGGTAATTGTAACACTTAGTCCCTCTCCATGTTTCCTTTAGCTATTTTCTGCTGGTCTGCTAGCGGCTTGGTCCATAAGCGAGACATCTGTAAGGAGGTGGCGCGGGCCGGGGCGAGGGGCGTAAGGCGGGTTAGGGGCGTGCAGTTGCACGCGTCCCCCCCGCCTTGCAACTGCAACCGGAGCAATCCAATCCGATTATGACCGCTAAGTTTCATATTTACTGCTACATTAGACGTCAAACTTACCTAAACCTTTGCCACAACTCAACATTGAAAGCTTTCTTTAAACTTGTCAAGTTATATTGTTTATACTAATTTTTTCATTAAAAATCTCATCCGATGTTATCTTTAGCCTGTTTAAATCTCAACTTAAATGTACTATCTATGAATTCATTAAAAATCTTTAGAGCGATTTCAACTCGAGATGGCAATGGAGATGGACTTTTAGCGCCATCTATGAGCTGGTAGCGGAACTGTAGGTACATATTTGATTTTAAAGTTTTCAACATCCAGACACAGAACAAACATTTATCGTCACATAAATTTTTGTCCTGGTGGGAATCGAAGCCACGCCTTACATCATTCGAAGTAGATATTCTACCCCACGAGCTAACAGGGCAGTCAAATAGATGCATGTAAAAGTGTTAAATGGAACCTATATACATGTGTAGGTATGTTGGTGTTATTAGAATATCAAACATATTTATTTGTTTGACATCGTCGATGTCATTCATTTAAATAATAACATTCACG
The DNA here is from genome assembly GCA_905404145.2 of Biston betularia. Classification (NCBI taxonomy): domain Eukaryota; kingdom Metazoa; phylum Arthropoda; class Insecta; order Lepidoptera; family Geometridae; genus Biston; species Biston betularia. The sequence continues at coordinate 7,727,749 of FR989863.1, forward strand.
GAAACCATCACAATAAAATTTACATGCAAATACAACATTATTACAAAATAAAACGAACATCCTGTCCCACTATTGATTTGCATATTTTTTTTTTTTATAATAACAGTGAGATCAAATAAAAGCAGGTCGTTTATAAAACGGATGACGAGCCATTGTTAGAATTTCCGGAACAAATGCAAACTAAATTATTCATAAAATTTAATCAAATCGTCCTCATAATCAAAGCTCGGCGATAATTACTGGATATTAAAAATGCGGTGAATAAATAGCGGGATGACTATCGGTAATAATTTACATTACAATTGGTTGAATTGAGGATGGACGACCGTACGCTTCCATTATACCTAACGCAATTGTTAACTATAACTCATTTTTCATTATGACTCAGTCTTTCAAATCCAAATTTCATTTTTTTACGGTTGACAGGCCTTGGAATGTGTTTTGCTACTCAAAATTCTGCGTTGTGCGGCAATGGTCATGGGTATGCGTTATCTCTTACCAACAGGGGAGCGTTTCGTTCGCGTCATTACTTTTACATAAAAAATGGTGTTTGACCACAGCTCATCTGATGTTAAATAACGATGAGGCAAGGATGATGAACTCACTCTGGAATCATAGAATGACTTCTACTTAGCGATTGATTGATAGCTATATAGCTAGCCGAGCACCAGAAATTACCCTACTACCATGCTATGGATTTCTCTTCAGGGTGTGAATCGGCCGCGCTAACCACTGAGCCATCATCGCTACGAAACAATTTCAAATTGTTTGGATCTCGTGCAAAGTTCATGGCATTTAATTTTTTTTACACACCTGCTTTTTGTTAGTAGGAAGGTATGATGGCCATATGCTTAGCTTAATTTCATATTCACTGCCAAGATAAGATAAAAAAATAAAACAAATTAATTATTTACACACTAACGATATCCGTAACTTTATGCTAATTTTACAAATGGCAGGTACAGTTTTAACACCCTCTGACTGCCTCCTATCTATGATTCCATTGTTTTTATAGTATCCTTGTGACAGCTGTTTTGTGATTCGGTTTTACCTAAGTGAAAAAAAAACTTGAATTTAAAAAATGTACCTACCTATTATTATACAAAAAAAAATGTTTTTTTTTAGTATAAATGTTTAGGGTTCTATATAGAATCTGAAGTCTTCTTGCATCACAACTTAGAATCAGGGTTGTCTCAAAAAGATCGCTTCTAGGGATATGGCCACCAATCATTTCATTAATAATAAGCTTTTAATTGTTAATCGCTGTTTTTGATTGCTACGAATCATGAAGACTATTTAACGTTTCTTAATATTTCTAAGTCATAGATATACATATGGGTTACAATTAATTTTATCTTAAAAAACACAAATGGTTGAATGTTAAAAGCAAAGACAACATTTTTAGTTATAAATATGTGACTAATCATAATTCATGTAGGTAATACCTATTATGTATTTTATTATATTTTTATATATCTGCAGATCGTTAAGGCTTGAGGAACCACCTAAAAATGCGGTCCGCGTATGTGACGGTGCGGTGCTTGGATCCGACCCTTGACCCAACCGCCTAGCGAGAGCCTCTTAAAATGTTGATAGAGGCTTTTCGCTATAAAGCCATTTACTGTGACGACTGTCCGGATAATTATGCTTACTAATAAATATGATTATTCTTACAGTACGAATAAACAAAAAAGTGTCAAAATATGGACGGTTTTAGCTAGATACAATCTACTGAACACCTGCACGGAAGCGCCTTGCGTCAACACAGAAATTACATTAGGAGGGCATTATTATGAGCATTCCCGTTGGTCATGTGTTAAAAAATTACTTAATTGTAACCCAGAAATGACGATATGAAAACTATAATAAACAAAGTTAGGAATAAATTTTGATCGTAAGTGAAATATTAGATAAGAGTAGTATTTTGAAAACAGTCGTTTTAACTAATACTTAAGACGCTGTAAGTAATTAAAATGGCTTGGCAATAAAAACTTTTAGCCTTATGTGGATATACATGTATTATGTAGCGATGATAGCTCAGTGGTTAGCGCGGTAGGTTCGCATGCCGAAGGGCGTGGGTTCAAACCCCAACAATGAGCTTGAGCTGCCGGTGATGGAAAACATCGTGAGGAAACCATAGCATGATGGTAGGGTAGGTACTTTCTAGTACTCGGCTGGCTAGCTACCACCCTCAAGTTGAAAATCTGCCGCCAAGCATCTAACGGTGTGTTCCGGCAGCCTCACTTGAGAGCCAGTTCCATTCCAGGCTAGGTGTGCTTTACCATCTTCGACCACGCCTTCACTTAACATCAAGTGAGCCGTGGTCAAACACCTAGCCTATCAAACATTAAAAAAAAAAAAAAACGTTTTAAAATAACTATAAATATCTATTAAAGTAAGTTTTTTGTGTAAATTTTGTATCAAGACATATATTTTTTTTTAAATTATTATAGTCATAATACTTTATGTAAGTGTAGATACTGTTGTCTTTTATTAAAATAACGCACGTTTTAATGCACTTCATTATTTTCCGTTAAATTAATATTACCTACTAATAACAACTTCGACGTATAACTGACATACCTATATTTGTTCCGCCAAACGCACAATATATATATACTATTACTAATAGGTACGTATCTAATTTCAATTTTTCTAGGAAGTGGTTCTTATTCAGCTTGCAAGATTTGACCTAAATAAACTAACAAACAAATTTGGAAGTTAAATACTACTTGTCTGCACATCTTATCCAGAGTAAATCATCAAAATTTATATACCTACTATAGCAAATTAATGACGACACGACACCCTACACGTACCTACCTATTTTTTTTTTTTTTTTTTTTTTTATGGTTGACAGGCTAGTTGTTTGACCACAGCTCACCTGATTTTAAGTGAAGGTGTGGTCGAAGATGGTAAAGCACACCTAGCCTGGAATGGAACTGGCTCTATATGATATTAATGCCGTTATGTATGGAAGCAACAATTAATTATGGATTTTGGACATTTGATTTCATTTATGATGACGTAACTTATCCATTAGCTATCTCTGAAACTCTATGCAATCGATGATATTTCAAAATCGACTGAAACATCGAGACTAGCGAAACTTTTTTGATTTTCATATAAAATTTGTTGTTTTAAAGATGTTGTTTATTGTTACACGCTTAAACAATCAAGCTTCTGGTTTCCTCAAGACTATTCGTGTATAATAGTCATAGATTCCCAGAAAGTAAGCTAATGAATAATCTCACACGTGGAGTTGTTATTATGTGGCCAGTAGGTACATAGGTAAGAACAGGCAGACCCAGATGTTTCAACGCCAAGTTATTCACAAACGGTAAATCTTATTTGATACACTATTAGAGTATCATAAATATACGAATCTGAATAAACATACTCGCAGGTAAATCAGAATGGTAAATGAGTAACTGTAATATAAATATCAGAAATAGTAAAACTAGCATCGGGTGGAATGGAACAATCTTTCAGCCGCTTCCACGAGGCTTAGCATTTTAAAATGAATCCGTGAACATCGTAAAATATTCGATAAACAGGGCATGTATGTTTGCTTTCGCCGAGTTTAACATTGCTATTAAACAGTCGTGAAATGGACAGAAATAATCGGGTCGATCCGTTATATCGCATCATTCGTATGATGCGGACGTCTGGAGACGCTGTACCTACAGTAACACATTGCTATGCCACGCCACCACCACTCTGTTACTGGGGCATTTACCTTATTCGACCAACACGACGTTACGCAGATACATGATTGACAAATTATACGAAATTCGGAGAGCTACCGTTTTATATCTCATGTTTATTCGGTTTGTAGTACAATAGGTTCGGCACGTACGGTGTCGTTTGGCCGACACGTAGTGATGATATGGCGTTATTACGCGCGCACTCGGAGACTTTTGCCAATGCGTTCGATGAAGGCGACGCGTGCGCAGGTCCGGAGACGCGACCAGACGGCTCTGTTTTTGCGCATGCCGTCGGCCCTTTGCCGATCATTCTTTAAACCCATTGATACAATACTGGAAACTAAGACATTTCACCGATTATGTACACCGCTTCATGCAAACTAAAATCGATCGCAAAAACCAGTAATTAAGTACTTGCGTAAACTGCTAATGCTCACTGAATCAGATAAGCGATGGAGATAAGCGGATGATTAAACATGATATACAAGCGTATGACGAATCGACTTGGAGATCATAAGATCGATAAGCCTTATAAAGAACTGCTCATGAATGACGTTCGTTTGCAAGATTGATAAAAGCTCATGAGATGTATTGCATAGTGGGCAGTGAACGTTTTAATCGCGCGATTCAGTTGCGTGGGCATTAGTCGCGGTGGCGCGGGCGGGCGGCGGCGGCGGGCGGCGCGGGCGCAGCCTCCCGCGGAGATGCTCCGGCTGCGCAACTTTTTACTGCTGCATGCTCGGCTCGTGTCTTTTTCGCTTTTCCCTATCGGAATTCGTTGAGGGATCGCCGCTGCCGGTGGCAGACGTCTTGTGACATGTCAGCGGCGGTACGTGCGTTGCGTACGGGCCAATTAACCAGTCATCTTTCTCCCTACCAGCATTCATGCGGAATCTCCGCAGGACCGAATGCTTCTGAGGAGTCTCGTCTTTATTCAGGGAACAACCGTGAAAATACCTCAACACAGAAATTGTTAATTGAACTCGTTAATTGCCATCTTGAGACAGGAGCGGGAATTGTGCTTGCTGAGATTTTTTATACCTACTGTTGATGTAACACGTGATTGTGTTCGAGAAAATATCTTGGTCCATTGTAAATTAGAAATTCTTAATGTTTCTTTTTGCATTAAATGATATATTTTTCATCATCAAGTAATTTTAATGCGATAACAGCTTTATTGATTATGCAATCTAACAATTGAATAAATAGATCATAGACACATGATATTATAGATAGATAGATACAAGAGTAGTTCTTATCACTACAAAGAGGCTTTGCAAGATTTCAATTTGTGAGATTTCCATGCTACATCTCCGATAGGAAAATTTATAAAAGCCATGAGGAAAGAATAAAATCTTGTACATGTTCTTCTCGTTTTCCCACTGACTATATCAAAGTGTTTTCCCCACGCAAAAATAAAGTTCACAAACAAGATTTTGAAAGAATATCGGGTGGTGTCTCGCCGAGGTGGCATAACAACGACAGCTCTTACAATGGAAACTTATGTTTGACAAAAGGAAAGGGCAAACGTTGTGGAATGGTGTGAAATAAAATAAAAGAACCGACGAGACAAATCCCAGCAACCTGCGAAGATTCGAGACGGGAATACAATATTTTGGAACTAGTTTGATGTATTCGACGAAACAACAAAATAAATTAATAAAGCTTATAACTGAACATATACCTACCTAATTCAGATAAAACTAGAATATACTTAAGTAAGTATGAATGCCAAATAGACTTGATACACAAATAATGAATCCAAGATTATCAGATTACTGATTACATAGAATACTGCACAGTGTTTGTTACACACACCTATACAGGTTGTTACGGGTAATTCGGGTTCTGAAAGGGTACTGATCAACCGATCAATGTGAAAAACTTTTATGAGACCGACCTTGATATCGTAAATCAGTTATTCCAAACATTTTTAAGATTCATGACATTTTTCTACGGAACGGTTTTAGTTTAGTTTTTTTTCGCGAATTCAATGTCGATTTTAGTAAAAATTGTTGATTAATGATTGATTAGTAGATTAGCACCCCTAAATATGACAGCACACCTCTGAAACATCCTGTACAACACTTTAATATGATGATACGTAGGTAAAAACATGGTAATGATTTATCAATAAGTGTCATGAATCCTAATATTTGTAAATGTATTTAATGATAATCGAGGTATAGATCAAGTAATCCTGTTATGACAGTCAAAATTTGTTGTTAATCTTTACGAAAAACATAACTAAATATTGGATAGAAAACAAAAAATTAACAGTGATGACATGAATCATAATAAACATAATTGAATCGTACTACTACTCTATAAAACAAAAAAGCATCACACAAATTTATGTACAAGCACCGATGTTAAAGCTTAAAATAAAGTCAACGATTAACAATATAGATAAATGTGGATATAATATCCAAACAATTATGAACAAAGCTAGCGAGGTGTCGCCAACGGCGGCAACACGTGTTATCACGTACTCGTGTATTGGAACAGGGCTAGCTACTAGCTAGTTGTTCCTAAATTATATCCCAACTGGGGAGAACAATGTCATTATATGAATTTATCTGTTAGACTACAATAAGTAGGTATAAAGGAAAGTGTCTGCTAAAGGAATATGTGCTCGTGTGACTTTTTACAGACACGGTTTTGGTGTCCTGAAGTTTCGAATGAGTTCAGAAACTTCCAAGCAAATGAAAGTCATCTTTGGGTATCCATGGGAGACGGCGCATGATGGTCAAACACAACCTTAATATTTAATACTATTAAACAAGCAGTATTTTCATATTTATAAATATATTTGTGACCGCGAAAACGGGTTTAACCATTTCTATGAAACTTGCTAAACGATGATGAGTTTTTTTTCCGAGTTATAATACTTTTCGCTCACATCGTCATCGTTCAGATACTATATGTATAATAAAAATAATATAGCTTACTAAAAAAGGATCGATGTAAAATTTTAAGTGTCATACTCATTTAATTTATAGTGTCTGAAAGATAAGTTAGTATTCGAGAAATCTATTTAGTCTAGGCTGGTACCTACCTACCGCAATGCCTTTTTTTCGCCAAGCAATAGTGTGTAAGCATTACTATGTTCCGGTTTGAAGGGTACTGCTATTGAGACTAATCATATCATCGAAAATCTCAAAGTAATAGGCGCGAAATCAGCGATGCATTAGACTTATGCTAATCAAAGTTCTGTGTATCTACATTGGTCATGGACAGGTGTTATCTCTTACAATCAGGAGAATCTCATATTTTGTCTTATTACTTTTACATTTAAAAAACTTATATTAATAAAATATTTCACTAAAAAATATATTGTTTAGATATGAATGCATAATATTGGAGAGATTTGCATTATGCATGAAATATTAAAATAAATAAATGCAGCGTCCGTGTGCTGGTGGTAGCCCTTGAGAGAACAGAAGGGCCGCTTGCCTTTCCATTGAATCAAATTCATATATTTTGAGATTCAGTCGGCAATTTCACGAGTATGGATAGCATAACAAATTTCTCCTCTAAATAGTATAAAACAAAGTCGCTGTCCACGGCTGTCTGTGTGTCCGCTTACTGATTCTAAGCCACGCTACGGATTTTTATATGTTTTTCATTGTCATCTACCTAGATATTTTTTACGAAACGTTTGCACGTGCAATATAGACATCTCAAGGATTGTATTCAAGTCGTCAAAAATCCGCAAAACAAATTACACGCGAAGCTGAAACGAATTGCTAGTTATAAAATTGCACACGGAAAAATATTTTTATTAATTTAATAGTCGAGCAATACAATTTTAACTAAGACATCGAAAATTGTATATTGAAAATAATATGTCCGGATAATCGACACGAAAAAGAAAAATTTGTGTTCTATTGGTAAGTAATGATATTTTGTAAAGAAATAGGTAGTGAAAAATATTCATTACTTACCAATAGAACACAAACAAGAATTTAAAAAGATGGCGTTGTCTCTCAAGACGCTGTAAGGACTCTAACGACACCCTATACAATCTAATCTGTTAAGTCATTTAAAAGTTATGGTGGAATAAAAAAATATATACAAATTACTTCTTTTTTCAGGCAGTCATATAAAAATGAGTGAAAAAAGACTCCTTGGCCTTATAACTTTTGCTTATTTACACAAACTACACTCTCAAAAATACACCATAATACACCACTGTTGCAAAATGCATCGAGGTATTTGTTTTCTTTTCGTTCAACACACAGAGAGAGAGAGAGAGAGAGAGACTTTAACTCAAATTTGTTCCTATATTAAATAACAGCAGGAACTATTAAACAGGCTTTCATTCTTAAAAAAATCTATTTTTCACCTGAAATTGTATTTTGGTTGTTGAAAAGAAACAAATTATTGAAATGTAATTTATTTTTAATTTCATTTATGGCTTTTTAAACTTTTTAATGATGTTATTGTTTCTATCTACTAAACTTAAAATAAATGTTTAAATATACGTTCAATTATTAAATATATTGATTATTCAATATTTAAGCAGATACAACTTATCAGCGAGCAGTTAAATCGAGAGCCAGAATGAGTGACCTGACGCTACATTCCTCGGATTGTTTTATTGGATTATGCGACGAGGCCGCGGAGCAGCTATAACTATTCAGTGCCGTCTTTTGTGTTATGGAAAAACTTGTTCTTGAACCCATGTAGTGTGAAAGTGTCCTTTATTTTTGCAGTTTAATGTTACATATGTACACATATTATCGCGTCCGGCCCGCGGCTGTCATCTCGTCCGCGAGACAACGCGGGTTGTTAGCGCACACAATGCAAACTCGTCTTTAACCCTTCACCATTATCCGCACAACTTCACACCTTTTTATATTTCCATTTATATTTTAAACGCGTGTTACAATAATAAAGAAAGAATATGAACGACTTCGCATACAATAATGTGCAACATGATATTTCAGTTTGTTTTCCACCTATCGCGACGACATTAACAGAAAGTTATCACCACTTAGCGCGACTGTTGACGCCAAAAAAGCACCAACCGCAGATAAGCTGATGAAGGATATTGCAACAGTTAATATGACCATAATAATATTTTGTATACCATATTACACCGTATGACAAATAACATTCGCTATTTAATTGTCGATGAGAAGGAACCCTACGAAACTTCATTCCGCCGTCTTCAGCTAATGTTTATTTGGACATATTTATGGCTATAGTTCCGCTTTTTGTGCGGATGGAAATATGTGTGGCGGATCGCACGTCTGCGTGAGATTTCGGACACCTCTCCGCTTACTAAATTTAATATCGTCGGCTTTTATGCCGACGACGAACCGAATAAAAAAAAATGAAATCGCCATTGTGTCGGCGACACGGCTGGCAGTTCGCGCCTACCGGCCACTCATGAAAATTATTTTGTTTTTATCTCAAAATGTATGTTTATGATAACACCTGTTTTGTCGATGCCTCTTCGATCGGTGTCAGTCGAGACTTGTCTCGATTTTTTGCCAATTTAAAGAGTATAAAGACGCCCGCATCGCCGCTAATTTAACCACTGTTCACCAAATTACGCATTCGTTTGCTCTCGCTTGGACGAGATTTTTGTCACTACGAAAGTCTATCTTATATCAGCATCAATATTCGAGTTTGAAAAAACGCTTTAAACATACAGCGAAATTCCAACTTTGTTACAAAAACGATTTATGTCATAGAACATACATTTCTTGTTTGCGTTGCGTTGGTGATATACATCTAATGCAGTTCCAAATATCCTGCCGCCAAGCAATAGTGTGTAAACATTACTGTTTCCATTTGAACGGTTCCTATCACAAGCGCTTACAAGGCTATTACCTAAGACTAACCATGGAACGTCTTAAAGTAACGAACACCGACGCAACCATGTCCCGGACTTCGTTTTGTTACTCAAAGTTCTGATTACCACTGCAAAGGTCATGGCAAGGTGTTTTTCGTTTATTATTTACTTTTACGTAATAAAAATACAATAATTCTTAATAAGTGAATCGTATAAATCTTATATTATGTCAACAATAATGATCTGGTAGTCAAAGGGCAGCCGCGCGGCTCGGGCACAGTCCAGCTTTTTGCATAATTACGTCGATCGATGGAATGCCGTCCCTTAATATGATAACAAAGAAAGATGACTGACTGTATGATTGTGCTGATTTATTGCCGTCTGGCTATAAGGTCTGTGAGAACCGCAGCATTAGAATTGACTGTTATTTGTCTTTGTTTTGCATATTTCAGACAAAGCTTTAACTACTAAGCCGTTGTTCTCCTTAGCAGGAAATCGTTTAAGTAGGTATCACTGCAGTATCAGATATTTTGCACTAGGGTGTAAACTTTATTTAAAAGGTACTTCCTTTAAATAAGAATAAAGCCAGCAACCATACACAACACACACCTTGTCGTGGTAAAGCATGTGAACCGACCGCGCTAACCACTGAGCTAAAATCGGTACAATTTTTTTTTTGTAAAAGTAATATCACTAAATGGAATGAAAATCATCTAACGGTGTGTTCCGGCAGACTTACTTTAGGGCGCCAGTTTAATTCCAGGCTACGTGAGCTTTACCATCTACGACCACACCGTCACTTAACATCGGGTGAGCTGTGGTCAAAAACCTAACCTGTCAAAGATAACTACGGCACAGCCCTAGATCAAAATCAACTTCTGTCTACACCTACAGTATTTACAAGACAGTAATTGTTAATCTAGTAACCGCAGACATAGATTAGACATACAGCGCGAATATGTCTATTGCTCTGTTTGCATTGATAAACTGCATGGAATCAAAGATAGTGCGGCCCTCCTTAGCGTAGACGACGAGTTATGTATTTTCGTAACACAATCCATAAGAAAACACTACAATAATCGTACATTTCTCTTGACAATGTTTCTTTGAATAAAGAGAGTTAAGGCGTAGATACAATGTCGAAGATTTGTTTACTCAGCTCTAAGAGGCTTGTTTCACTTGATTACCTCCTTTTACTCATCGATTGGAATATGGACCCTAATGCATGGAATCATAAAGAGAAATTCCTCGCGCCACGATATCGGTCCTGTATCTAGGGCCAGATAGCGCACCTTGCGTGCGCTCGTGCAGAATTAAATTAGTGCGTACTCAAACGTCATCGTTCACTATGATATCGCAATCAAACTTGACATGGGAAATATGCTCGTTTGCGACTGATGTCTATAAATTTTCCAATGAATTATAGAGTTGCTCTATCGAAGGACTATGCATAATGCAATCATATCAAAGCATGCGCTCGCTGAGTGACGTTCACTTTATTTGGGTACGACCGGCGGAGCACCACCGATAAATCATAAGGCAGGTTGACAGTAAAAAATGGTTCAAAAATGGTAATGAACGTGTCATAATAAGTGGAAAAGCTGAAGCAAACAGGTAGCCTCAGTATGCAGTGTCCGGGTGCGCATACGGGATGTGAACCGTACGGCCCTGCCTTCCTGTTTCAATACCCACTTTTTATAAACTCCATGAGCCGCATTCGCTTAGTTCTTTGCCTCCTATAATACGAGTACTTACTTTTCTAGAATAATTACAAGTGCATATAATTTGCTAAGGAAATGTTTCATATTTTTATAGGCAAAGAACACGAACGGCGAACTGGTTTATAATCCGTATCTTTGCTACTTTTTATTTAATTCCCATATATCCTCAATGGACAATTAATACTCGTGTCACTGAGCAATTTGTACAAATACATACAACATTTGTATTTGTACTCGTTTTCAGTCACGATATTAACAAGACGGAAAAGAAATACTAAGCTCTACTAATGATTGCATCCTAAAAATAAGACAAAATATGTAAATCATCAGGTAACTTACGATTGCCGTTAGTACATTATACTAAACTTATTCTACATTTTTTTCAGGCAAAGTTGCAAAAAGTTTGAGATTATGCACCAAAAAAGGAATAAACTCAAGACGGTTCGTGATTGTACGAGTATTTTCTTATAAAGAACCTGTACTTTCCATGCAAAATTGACATCCAAATCAGATTAATCCAATCAATGGAAATTTATGACGCACCCGAGAAACGAACGGGCTACAGTGCCATTGAGAGATCCGCAGGCCTGGCTAATCAGTCCCCGGACAACAAAGGTAACTTATCTCTGACATTTCTGTATTGTTACGCTCGTGGAAAATAATACTATTTGAAAACGGCAGGTATCATTTTTAGATCGATAGGGACTAGTAAATGTTTGTTTATACATGCAATGGAAATCTTACCTACTAAATTGGGAATTTTTAAAAAATTTGCCATCGTCTCCGAAAATCACACAATAAGTGTTTTTGCTGCAATTATGCTTACGTGCTGAGCGGTCGTTCTTTGTAAGCACGCCTTTGATTTATATGTCTCTGCCCCGGGATTCGAGTAAAATATGAGACGACCCATCAAATATGCAGCCTTTTTAGGACGCAGAAGCCACTCTAAATGTTCATTATAATAAAAATACGATAGTTCATACTGAAATACGTTGTAAAGTTACGTAGGCATTCACATGTAGCCTTCATTCGTGTGCCAGCCTCATTTTGGATGTTGGCACTGTTGTTTAGCTTTAAACAATTTTGATACTTGATAATAATTGCGTTATACTTTACCTAAGCATTATAAGGCTTTACTTAAAAAGTTGTCAGTGGTCGTGGTAAAATGAATCAGTTAATGTATTGTAGCAAATCAAATCAAGTAGCGTTTATAACTTTTTAGCAATAAAATAGAACAGAATATAACTTTACTGTACACCAACAATCGATACATTATTACATAAAAAAGAGATAGAGAAATAGGATAACAAAACAACATCGCCTAGTATGTGGTAGTACAACGGTGTGGTTTTTTAACGATTACTTTTTTTTTAATACCCACGTAACAGATGATATAATTAGGTTTACATTTCCAATGCCTGGATTATCAAAATTGTTTGGGCGCAGTTTGCGTACCTCGGTTATATTTCATCAAGACTTGTTGTCACATGATCCGCGGGAGATTCATCTTTAATTGGGTGAACCGGGTCGAGCGCAGCTTCTTTCGACTCCGGCCTTTTATCAAGGGAAGTTAGGTAGAACTGTCATACATTTGCGGTTAGATTGGAGATTAGAATAAAATATGTCGTAGGTATATTAATTAGCATAGTTTTGTTACGTCCGTTTTATGATTTTCTAATCTTAAATGAATATTTAAAACTTTATAAAATTTTTAATAATACGAATACGATACGTATTACGCCGAAAGGAGGCTTATATCTACCTATTTTTTATCACGAACATCTTTTAGATTTGTAATGAACACTTATCCATAGTTGCACTAGCGCTGTCTTAAACCTACAACATAATTTGTATATTTTCTGATTTTATGGGCATTCGTTGCTTAAAATTAATCTTATCTTGATCTTGTCTCGTTTTGACATCTTAAGTCGACGAGATTATGGTAAAGCTGAGATATTTTAAGCGTTGATTAAATTTAACGTAATATAAGTACGCACAAGTTTTATTACATATACACGAATATATACTTTATTGTATACTTTATTTGCTTTTTTAATATATCTATTTTCTTCTTCGGTACTTATAGACAAAATAAGAAACACAATACTGCGCTCCAGGGCTCACGTAGCCGATATAGCTCAGAAAGCCGCCTTCCTAAAGTGAGAATGTGGCTTACATTCTCACATGTCGGGAGCATGTCGGGAGATCTTCGGGCCAAAACCACAACACAGTGGTTCCCTCAAGATGGTAAACGACCTTCGGACGGCCCCGACGGAGACGGAGGGATGAACTTGACTCCTGTTTGAAAATAAATAACAATAAAATCATCCGGGAAACCACTCAAACACACACAAAATTCAGCCATTTAGGGTGAGTTGAGTGACATACACATTTTTTTTTTAATTACATGAGTAGGTAACATTACTCCTTTAAACTCTAGAAGAATTATCTGTATAAAGAAAATTAAATTTAAACAAACTTTTTACGGATATCAATCTGGAAAAAAATATTATTTCATTTTATCTAGTAACCCATTTTTTCTAGCTATTCCGAAATCTAAAATAAATTAATAAATATCGTAGGACATTACACACAGCGCCATCTGCCCCCGAAACTAAACAAAGCTAGTACTATATAACGGATAAACATAACGGAACATAACGGATAAAATACATAGATACTTTATTTGTTGTAAATACATACTTATAATACATACAGAACACCCAAACAAAGAACAAACATTAATCGTGACATAAATATTTGTCCTGGTAGGAATCGAACCCACACCCTTACAGCTCGTGAAGCAGATATTCTACCGAATGAGCTAACAGGGCAGCCAGAGCAAGGTAATATGCTATAACTGAGTTTCATTTCAATTCACTTCCATTTTAGCAGCTGGTAGTCTCATTTATTCTGACCTGTAATTAACATTAATATTTATGAGAATTTATTAGAAGAAAAATAAAAGTGCATTGGACATTTTTCTCGCTGACATACAGACGTCAGCTATCCATCCATGTCAATCATCATTATCGAGAGGTTATGTTACTTGTAGTCTTATCTATAAAATTATAAGATTACCTAATACTCATGTAGATTTGTGGCTTGATAGTAATAATCATCCCTTATTTATACTATTATAAAGAGGAAAGATTTTTTTGTTTGTTTGTATTGAATAGGTTCCGAAACTACTGGACCGACTTCAAAAATTATTTTACCGTTGGGAAGCTACACTATCTCCGGGGGACATGGGCTACTTTTTATCTCTGTGTTCCCACAGGAACGGGAACGACACCGGTGAAACCGCGAGGTGTCCGCTAGTATTAAATAATTTCCTAGAGGATTAATATGTACCTAGGTGCTAATAAGAAAAAAGTTCTTTTTTTACATGCATTTTCATGCCTGTATAGAAAAAACGTTTTTCTTGTTCCGTGCAATTTATGTAACACGCAAAACACACCATTATTGCTAGCCCTGTTAGCTCATTGGTAGTATATATGCTTTAAGAGATACAGGGCGTGGGTTCAATTCCCTCCGAGGACAAACATTTTGTGGTATAAAGAAATTTTTGTTCTATGCCTGGGTGTTCTGTATATTTATAAGTATGTATTTACAAAAAATAAGTAAACCCCAACAATGAGCTTGAGCTGCCGGTCAAGGAAAACGTCGTGAGGAAACCATAGCATGGTGGTAGGGTATTTTCTAGTACTCGGCTGGCTAGTTACCACCCTCAAGTCGAAAATCTGTCGCCAAGCACCTAACAGTGTGTTCCAGCTGCCTCACTTGAAAGCCAGTTCCATTCGAGGCTAGATGTGCTAAACCACCTTCGACCACACCGTCACTTAACATCAGGTGCGGCCGAATATGACTTTTTAAAAGACAAGACATCCAAAAGTTTTATTTACGAGTGAAAAATAATTAGTAGAACCATTTTGTTGCGTTTTAGTGTTCAGCATAGGTACCTTTGAAGAAATTTTATCCGCTGCAATACAATCGGCTCCGACAGTGCACCGTAATTGTCAAGTATTTTATTACACTATCTCAGAAGTTTTATGTCATTCAATTCGCGACTGTTAACTGAATAAGCGAGATGAAATTTACAATCGTCATACTTTAACCCATCCCGGTTGAACGTGGCTGATGCATTTGCAATGAACTATAAATCAAGCTGCTTAAATTAATTTAGAAGTATATCGACAGGATCTTAGAGGCTGTTATAAAGAGAGTGACAAAAAAGTGAACTTACAATTTTTGAATAACACCGCCCTTCCGTCAATATCAAACTCAGCTGGTATGTCAAGATTGCTTTGCTGAACTCACATAAAAGGTAGAGTTTTGACGAGAACGCAGAAAAATTACAAAGAATTGTGTTTTCGGATGTATGTAGAAAGATAATTGTATTTTAATCATAAGGAGTTGAATTAAACGCCTGAGTGTAGGTAAGTGATATTACGTGAAACATGTCTTTTCGTAATGTTTCCAAAACTCCTTAAATCTTCTAGTGAATCCATCATTACTATTAAGTACATGATAGGTACCTTCTTTTTTTATGTTTTACAAGCTAGGTGTTTCACCGCAGCTCAGCTGATGTTAAGTTAAGGTGTGATTGAAGATGGCAAAGCACACCTAGCCGGGAATATAACTGGCTCTCAAATGAGGCTGCTGTAAGACACCGTTAGGTGCTAAAAAGTTAGTTGTTTTCCCACTTCACTCGCCAATTTCAAACATGTGTGTGAAGCTATCTTCCTCTGCGGAAAAAATTAAATTTGACAAAGCTATGACAGCTCGTATCGGTAAAAAACTATCAATGCGTTCCTCTTTAATTATGACAGTTTGCCTTATAAGAATGGTTTGCGTCGCCCGCGGTCAGCGGACTCAAAAAAAACAAGCATTCTTAGTCTTAAGTCCCTTTATATGGAGCGACTTTATAAAGGAAAATAAGCTTTATAAAATATTATCTGAGATACGGTAATGCTATAGAATTTAATACGTGTATAAGATGATTTCGGTATTTATTTTATTCCCATTCTATAACAAGAATATTGGTAGTACGGGCTACCTACGTTTTTAATTACTGATTAAAAAATTACCCGCTGCTAAATGCTAATACCTAAAGAAGGTATTTGTAAAAGGGTGTTCTTTATATACATTTTAAGTATGTATTTACAAAAAAAGTATTTAAGTATTATATCAGTTATCTGGTTTCCATAGTACAAGCTTTGCTTAGTTTAGGGCTACATGGCGCTGTGTGAAATGCCCCACGATATTTAGTATTATTATAAAAGTAACCTTAATACTTTTACTATGAGACTGGTTCTTAAATTGCGAGAAAAATTCGCTATTCAACACTTTAAACCATCTCACAATAGTTTAAAAAAAAGTTAAAAGCTACTTAGTTGCTATCTATCTGTCATAAATATATATTTTATACATTCGTTTTTTATTCTCTTTTCTAAAAACTAAAATATATTTCCCATGCGCAAGGTGTCTTGTAAAACTTTTACATAGGCAAATACTACTTATCTTTTAGCTCAAAATTGTCATTTAAATAAAATTGTTTATTCAACAATCTTGCTCCTTCGTTATCGTCACGACGCCTTCCCTGCAATTAAGGCTCTACATTAGTAACATGCCTTGTATAGTTCCAGAACAATGCTACTTGGTTACAGGCAGATTAGATTATTATTGATCTTAAAGCCGAATGTTGAGCAAAGTCCACTCGATCGCTCGGACGACCATGTTTAATTGTGCCCATTAGAACAGATGGCTTATTCATTTGTAGAGCACTCGGTTGTTGTTCCCGTGTCGTAAACTGTGCGATTCGTTCCCGTTCTGATGTTATTGTAGCGTTTTGTCTATGCTCCGCCATTTTATTGAGCCATTTTGTTGTCTCTGTGACGAACTCTTCGATCGAGAAACATCTCTGCTTATGTCTTCGTAAATAAGTGACGGTGTAATGTCGATTGTCGGGTCGCAATTAGATCTAAGACGCTTTGATTATCAATTGAAGAGTGGAAGGTATCAACAGTGCGGCGATGAAATGATTTAAATTGAAGAGATATACATTTGAATTATACACTACATACTCTGTAGAGTTAACCTAGAAATAATTTATTTTTATTAGAAAGCAATATACGGTTGAACCGTTTACCATTAACTCGTCTGATGATAATACGCACGTCAATCTAGAAAATTTTTTTCATTAAAGGCATAAAAATGGTTAGATTGTAGTTCTTAGGAAACAGAAAGGACAGCAGTTTCGTTGATGGAAAGTACCTAAAATATTTTTGAAAAAAATTAAACCAAAATTTTCTTGAATTTTGTTTCACTGGTACGGAATTACTTCCGTTTAATTTGGTTGGATACTCCCACTATAATTTCAATTCGGTGAAGATTTTCAAAGCACCAAAACAATGAAGAAAGAGTTTTTGCACGAAACAATAAAGTTACAATAAGACGCGCGCGTGGCATCGTCGCCCCTAAAAATGTGTCAAAGCCACATCCCGTTTTCATAGTTTTCTTGACAATACGATTAGATAATTTAACTAGTAGTTATTTAGAAGTAGGCTTGCAATTTTTTTTATGTAGAAGTACTTACCTAAATATTTACTTGCAACTAGGCCCACCATCACAAGATGCTGATACAACAGTCATTTAAATGGTACGATCAAGGTCAAAGAAACCTGTTTATTATCACTCAACTACATGATACACGTGCCGCTTGGCCAACGCATTCGGTAATGTCCCAATGTGTATCGGACCATAGATGGGGATGACCACTTCTCATGAAGCGAGCTGCCAAGCCTGAACCCACTAAGTAGTTGTGGGGCATTTTTCAATTCAAGCGGTCCAAGTTTAATAGAGTTGAAGGTGCTATGAAAAATATATGTAATTATAAAATTTTCGCAAATACAGAATTCATTTTGTTACTTCAAACTTTTGAGTACCGCTAACCGCTACAATAAAATCATAGACGTTATCTCTTACCATAACAAAATATCTTGTTTGTCTCGTCGCCTACTTGCTACTATACCGAAATGTCTTAATTTTAACCTTCTGACGAAAGGTAGACTTTGAAAATTAATGTTCTTTTTTGTTGTTGTAATTTTGTTTGTTTTGTTTCCCCATACTGTTATTTAGTTCGTGTTGGGACTATTCGTCAAAGTGCATAATGTACGTGTAAAGTGACTATGCGATAAATTTCTTTGGACAAAACAAGTTAGTTAGCATTTTAATTGTGCCCGATTCTTGTGATAAGGATATGTTCACAATGTTACGCCTCGTCAGTGTGTGCCGGTCGTATTGGGGTGGAGATGGAGGCAAATCATAAAGAACCATCAAAAAGAAAGTTACCAAGAATTTAAGAAATTTCAAATAATCGCTAAATGTGAGTTGGTGCTTACGCAAACTTATTGTAAATAACTATTGCATTAAAAAGATTTTTTGCATCACTACCTTCAAAGTTTTTGCAGTAGGCACCTTCATATAACAAGAAAAGAAATAATTCGTAAATTTCGGGAGAATCATAGATAAGTAAAAAAAATGAGATTGAAAGAACTTGGATTTTTTTAGAGTTAATTAAAAAAGAGAATGACAAAAAAAAATTGTTTATGAATTTCATACCTAAAATCTTTGAATCTATTAAAGTTACCATTTCCCAGATACAGAACAAACATCTATGTTTTTAACTCAAATGTTGGGAATAGAACTAATAGGGCAGAAAATGGGCCAAAAGAGCTAATAAGGCAATCTAATTATTAGAATAAAAGAAAGTATATATATATAAGTATGTGAATTCGGTAATTTTCACTGAGCCACCATAGATAAACTCTTCATATTTACCTCAATTATGGTATAAATAATACTACAGCAAAAATGAAAACAAAAAACTTACTTTAACATCTGACCTTACAGCTAAAAGCCGATTGCAAGTAACCTTACGGTAGAGGAATGTTGCCCATTTAATTTTCTAGAGTAGGCATATCCCAGTATGTATAATAAGTAAAAATAACACGTAGAATAATCTCGAATCTGGACTTTTGCAGTTTAGATAAAATCGTAATTTTAATATACAAGTAGGTACGTATGTGAATTTCGATTCACCAATAGTAAGCACTGAATTTTTTCCGTAACTAGTCTGAACGAGCGCTACTGCAGTTTGCATGAATGTGTCCTCGTCGAATTCAAATTCAATTTTGCTCACGTGAGTGGTAAAAATAAATAAAAGCAAGCGAAGCTATGATACGAGCCGGTGGAGTTATTGGTCCCCTGCGCCGCAGCGCTCGTTCAATTTCTCTAATTAATTAACGATCCCTTAGATAACGCACGCTGACAACCTTATTTGTGGCAAACAAATCTTTCAAACATAAATTTTAGTGTACACGATCTAAACTTGTAAACTCTATGCACGTCTAGTCATGCAGGTACGCGCTCCGTAAAAGAAAATTTATAATCCCACCGGTTGGGACACGTGACCGTTACCGATATTCGCAAATTATATGAAACGGTCACGAAACTAGATGTAATGGCACAGATAATACATTTTAAGTATTCGCCAAATGTATCTATGACAAGTTTATTGCGCATACGCAACTATGTATTCGCGATTAGAAATGTGTCTGCTAATTGAAGATGGGCGGCGTGTAGCAGGGCGTTCTCGCGCTAAATATTCTCGAAAGATTCACCCGACAATTTACATTTGTCACATAAATAAAAGAAGCAAGCGGCCTCATTAGTCGACAGCGGCGATCGGCCGCGACCTGAGCCTGCGCTACAGGGCAGCCTGCTATGTACCTGCTGCCGGATTGCATCCGCACTAAAACCGTATAGTTTCAAAGTTTTATCCATATAATTACTCTGAATTCGAATTACCGTGATACTTAATTATATTTATTCTACTAAGGCTTACTTTTAGGGGACGTAATCGCGTACCCGCTTCCATTTAGGATACACCTTCCATCGCGTGCCTCAAAATCAAACTAAGATCATGGCTTCAAGAGACCTTGTTTGCCTTGTGACGATTATTTAAAAATAAGAGATTATTGAATTGTAAGTAATTGTAAGTAATCATAATATTTTTGTTTTTGTTGACATTTAATCATATTGACGTAATTATTTAATATGTGACATAATTATTATTATTTCATTGTCATTTTCTTTGTATTGACATATGTTATGATTTTGATATTTTTTTTAAAATTTGAATGGAAGAATGACCTGTAACTGTGGTGTTATTAATAAAAGATTTGTATTTGTAGAGTTGGCACGACACGTAGCTTCATTCGATTCCTGAGTAAGGAATGCACTTCTCGAACCATTAAAATATTTTTTCTGCGTTCAGTTTATCTCCAAAATTGTAGCCTGCGTTAAGTAACGAAGGACGAAACTTTAAAAATGTATTAAAGTGCATAATTTATTAAAGGTTTACGCTATCTAAGTATATGTAAACCTGTCCGTTGGTACGGGCTCTATTGGCCGTAACCTTCGGAGACATAAGCATTGGTTAATTTGTCTCCTATCCTTTATGATAGTATTTTTGTTTTCCTATTTTACTTATATTGGAGAAGTTATGAGGTTTTTTAGAGAAGTATATTTTTATTGCAGTAATTAAGATATGATTTCATATAAAAGCTTTTAACGAAGTCCCGCTTTATCTGGATAATAAATAGTTAAATATCACTCATGAAGGTTTATTTGTAAAATTTCCTTTTTTGGACATTATTTTTGTTTCGAAAGGCTTTATACCATGCCATATTTTTTTAAGTTTATTAAGATTTTATCAAAGGGTATCCAAATTCTTAGCGTTGGTTTTACTTGGCCGATCTATGCCTTGTAATTCGCATTTAAGATGAAAATCTGCCATCAAGCACCTAACGGTGTGTTCCTGCAGCTTTACTTGAGACATCAGGTAAGCTTTGGTCAAATACCTATTCTATCAAATATAAAAAATAAAGTATGTAGGTAGTCGATTGATTTTCATAGAATATTAACACCCATTTTGAAGGCTTTATACACAGACAGATCTCAAGTATTTTTCAATGTAGTCTATGAGTCGAGAAATGTAGCATTTTTAATGACGCTAGATGTATCAACTAAAGCCTTCAAAATAGGTTTTACGGTGCTATATTACTGCAGACTTTATTACATCAAAGTAACCGGCTAAGTTAGAATCGGACTCGTGCGCGAAGGGTTCCGTACCATTATCTTTAAAAACGGCAAAAAAATCACGTTTGTTGTATGGGAGCCTCCTTAAATATTATAAAGCGGTAACAGAAATACATCATCTGCGAAAATATCAACTGTCTAACTATTACGGTTCATGATTTGCATGGTAACAGACGGACAGACAGACAGACGGACGGACAGCGGAGTCTTAGTAATACGGTCCCATTTTACCCTTTGGGTACGGAACCCTAAAAATAAGTGAATAGAATAAAATAAAACCTTATTGCACCCCAACACATTATAACACATGTTTAATAAAACACAACGTTAATTAGCGGTCAACGGTGGTCAGCCTTAGGGCCAAAAGCGATTTCTTCCAGGCCTTGAGATGACCAGCTACATAATATGATAGGCGGTGTATACTATATATAATATGTATAAAGAGTCTCTTTGACAGTGTCTTTATTTTTACTAAAAACATGTCTTATTTGTTTGCGAGAAGCAACGACGTCGTATGTAACAAATCAATATGCAGGTGATGAAATAATCAGCATTGATCAGTTGACAAATCTGGCACACACGCCATATTAAAATCACGATTTATTTTACTGCCCTGGGAACCTTTTACTACATTTGTATAGATGGACAGGCCACTACATGTTTTTTGGTGATATTTTTGTACATCTGGCCTATGTCCAGCAGTGGACGTCCTACGGCTGAAATGATGATGATGATGATGATGATGATTTTTGTACAAGCTAAGTTTTTGATCACAACTGCACTTGCTCTAATGTGAAGCATTTTTTTTTTTAATGTTTGACAGTCTAGGTGTTTGACCACAGCTCACCTGATGTTAAGTGAAGGTGTGGTCGAAGATGGTATAGCACACCTAGCCTGGAATAGAACTGGCTCTCAAGTGAGGCTGCCGGAACACACCGTTAGATTCTTGGCGGCAGATTTCCGACTTGAGGGTGGTAGCTAATCAGCCGAGTACTAGAAAGTACCCTGCCACCATGATATGGTTTCCCCACGATGTCTTCCGTCATCGGCAGCTCAAGCTTATTGTTGAGGTTTGAACCCATACGCCTCGGCGTGTGATCCGACCGCGCTAACCCTTATCTATAATCGCTACGACTGTGGGCACAAACCTTCCATGACAGACTCAAGGCGTGTCTTGAGAGAAGCCTATGTCTATCTGTGGTACGATAAGCTAAAGATAATGACAATAACCTAACATGACCATATTGTGATTTCTGAATTTCAGTTGAGTGTATAATTATATCTAAGAACACTAAATTTTACTAAAGGTAATTAATTATTAAAATTGTTATAAATTTTGTAAACGGTTCAAAAATTGTCGGCAACTATGCAATGTAAGCTTGCAACTATTATTTCACACAAATATGCCCGAACGTAAATGACTTTGGAACGATAACTCATGAGAAAAAACATTCGAATGAATTAATAATCAGGCCCCGGTTTCGCTGTTTCTCGTCACTCCACCCACAATGCTGTCCAACTGAAAAGTATAAATGTTAGTTAAAGATTGAAATCCCGTCAATCACCGAAATTTTTTGGCTACTAGTTTACTACATTAAAAGTTATTCTCAAATTGTTGAAACAATTACACATTTAAAACATGATAAATGTTTTAGTAACTAAGTAGGTACCTATATATTTTTCATTTCAGTGTTGAGGTACTTATTTAAAAAATATACATTTAATGATGTCAATATACCCATTAAAAACCCACCGACTAGTTAATAAGGCTGCATAGTTTTCCCATGACCTTAAGTTATAAATAGCTTCGCATATTGCAAACAAAACGTATTCTGAATAAAAATATGCTTTAATAATTCTGTTGCGGTCGACATGTCATCACTTAAATGTCTGTACAAGTAACAATAAAATATTCTATAAACATGTTGATTGTCGCGCAATACAGACGCCGATCGATGGTTCTGTGAAGTCGTTTGGAAAGCAGGCTGTGATTTGCAAGGTCACGCGTATAACACGGATGTTCCCGATATTTAAATGTGCAGACGTGCTTTATTCACCTACATATCAACACATGTTTGAAAAGATCCCAGCGAAAGGACAATCATCCCGATGAAAAGCAACCTTGAGCGATCCACACAAGCCCGCGTTTCGCTCGCTTAGAACTCCACTGTCGCATGTTGCCCAATGCGACAGTAGTATGAGAATCAAATACTCATATTGAATACGAATCAGATGAACGGTACGACACATCGTATGGTAAATTCCGTATTGCGAATTATTAAATTATTTATGCCGCATAACACGGTGCGCCGACTGCCGATCGCTGAACCACAATATCGGGAATCCCTGTTCGCTACTAATGCAATAATTTGGCGTATTTTGCAATCGCGTATTGAATATTGAATAGTTGGTAAATAGTTTATGTTCTGATCGTGGATTTCAGAGTACGTGATCGGACGAGGCGGCTCGTTGTGAAATTGTGCGACACACGGCCAACATACGTTAACAAGTGGTCGTTTCGAATAAAATTTTATGTTCTCGCTGTGTTTAGATTTATGCTCGATACAGGACAGATCACTTGATCTATTTCTCTCTATCTTACAGCAGTGCGGCTATCGTCCGCTGCTAGGAGTAACCGAATGACTTAAAAGAATTAAAACAAAATTGAAACACAAAGTTATAGCTGTCAAAACATGACTTGGTGTGTTGTAGTTTATTACGTCGAGTGGGAACACCGTTTATAACTTTATTGCTATCAAACACGACAGGTTGATGAGTTCCGTGGGTCATGAATTGTGGTGCTATTGCTTCATATCAAAATATTGGCATTTCTGTAGAGGTGATAGAGGATATGTCTCATTTTGTCACTGTGTTAGACAAAAAATAAAGCATACATCATAAATCTTAATGGCCCTAACGCTGGAAGCTATAAATAAAAGCTGATGATTAAAAGATAAATCAATGTTAGATGCATCTAACTCAAGCAGAAATAACGCGAGATAAACGACTCGCATGGCGCTAGCTGGGCCTATAAACATCTCTAGTAGTTTAAAAACATATCAAGTGTGAGTTGTAACAATTTTACGTGGGTTCCGAAGCGATGTTGGATAAATAAGATTTTAATTAATTTTTTTTAATTGTTGTTTTCTATACCTCAAAATACACGAATCAACGACTATCAATCACTATTACAGCGAAACACAAAATTCTGAGTAACAAACTCCAGGGTTGCTGCTTTAGAGCTTAATTAAATAAATATCATAGGACATTACACACAGCGCCATCTGACCCCAAACTAAGCAAAGCTTGTGCTTATGGATGACAGATAACTGATAGAATACTTAAATAGTTTTTTTTAAAGTACATACCTACTTATAATACATACAGTACACCCGGACACAGAACAAACATTTGTCTATATCACAAAATGCTTGTCCTGGGAGGGAATCGAACCCACGCCCGTCAGACATACTACCAATTAAAACACACACTACACATCAGAGAGATAGAGATACAGATACACATCTTTTTTACTACAAATTATGTGTATCTCTTGTTATATTTCTAAAGCTATTCTCAACTATTCATTCTTATTAGAAGCTATTCTTCAACGAGGCCTATTTGGTTAAGGTACGTAAGCTATCTCTATAATAAGCGCGCATATAATTATCTACCGTGAAATATAAACAAACAGATAGACAGATGGGCATGGTAAATATATTTCGGTTCCTAGTTTGATACTGAACCCTAAATTCTGTTTGATAAGGCATAAACTTATACATACCGTTAATTTGTAGTTTTGTCATAATAGTCACGTACGTAAGATGTTAGCTGGACGTACGTTCAAATATATATGTACAAAAATACATACATTTAGAATTCAAGTTAAGACGAAATTATTACCTACTTAAAATTAAACAATTAATTATTTAAGAATCGGTTATCGATTTGTAATAAATCATACCGACAGCTACTTGACTACTTGCACATTAGTATTTTTTTTAAGAAATTCTAAAAAGCGTATCCACATTAACTTTACAAATATATCGCGTGTGTACAATCGCAGACAAAATGAAATGATTTAATTTCGTCATAGACATAGGATCTATAGAAGGGTTACTTAAATAATAACACTTGTGTAAGCGGTATAAACTTATGAAAAAAACAAAAGTGGCAAACAAGCGACGGGCCTGATGGTAAGTGGTCACCGCCGCCTAAGGACACCTTCAACACCTGGGGCATTGCCAGTGCGTTGCTTACCTTTCCCTTCGTGCGCGAGTCCGACTCGCACTTGGCCAGTTTTTTTTATTAAATACATATTTCAGTGCCTTAAATTGGCCTTGTCCTGGAATTTCTGTAATCCGAATCTAAAGTACAGTAATGGTGAATTGTTGCGCATTAATCTTTAAAATCCGCACGGAATAAGAATCCATCCATCGTTTTCCAGAATACGCGTGCCAGTTCTCTATGAAATTCTCCCTCTACGTTAATTTCGTCGACGAGTGGTTCACAGGGAGCTATTGCCGTGGTATCAACGACGCGCGCTAACAGCAGTAGAAACTATTACTTATTCTGTTTCGGCACAACCATCGTTTGTCATCGTATGGCATCGCGTGACCTCCCCTGTTGACTTAATGGAGTGCTACCGAACAAATTCTAATCGTAACTTGTTATTACATTTATGATTTATTTAATGAACTAGGGCATCAAGTCGACTTTATAGATATGGCACTTAGATTATGCACCAGGAAATACTGATTTATGGTTTAACTAGCTGCGCCCTACGGTGTTACCCGCTACACTTTTCGGGTAAAAAAGTAGCCTATGTGATAATCCATGATGTCAGCTACCTCCATACCAAATCTCATCAAAATTAGTATCAAAAATATTTTTTTTTTGTTACCTAAAAATCATCATTAATCTTCGAGACTAATTCATTTGTTCTATTCCTAGTGGACACATACCTTTTGTCTAGTTCCTTACAATTTATAAACTTTTATAATAATTATCTACTCGTAAGCTAATAAATATTATTTATCATTTTCCTAAATTTTTTTACATACTTTGTGTTACATTGATATATGCAAAGTAGACAACCACATAACAACTTTTACCTCACGGAAAATCGCGAAATACGCTATCTCCTTTTAGATTCAGGAGACAACTTTTTGCGCCACAGGAAATATCACATTACCCACTGTGCAGGCGATACTAATTCTATACACAGCTATCTGCTAATTAATCATTAGACATAAAGTTGTCGGTAATGCTGTTCATATTGCCAAGTATAAAAATCAGCCTTCACACCAATATTAAAAGGCCAAAGTTTGTGAGTGTGTTTGTATGTTCTTCACGCTCGTTTTGATGAATTTTGGACTGTAAATAACTTTTAAGTACCCTTATTACCACATCCTGTTATCGTGGAAAAATCGAGTAAAATCGCTAAGAGAAGCTCGCGTAAATAATACTTTTAAAACCAAATAGGAAGTCAACATTATTGGAGAAATCTAAAAATGTACAGAAGAAGAAAATATCACAGAATTTTGCAAAGTTAGCCCCGAGGCGCCTTCGTAACGGGGGTTCGTAATTGAAAAATAAAAGGCCGTAATAATAGAATTTACATCACGTGCTTTCCAATGACAAATTTTACTGTCTGTTTCTGTCAGGAGAGCGACGTCGTTTCACATGTACGTAGAATTTTGTACACCCTCTGTTTAATTTTCTAATAATCATTTGCAGACATCGATCTATACTAACGAAAATTGACGCGAATATTAACTTTATTCGACACTGTTAGCACTGTTAGTTGTAACACTGTAAGCACTGTTAGTCGATCATAGAGTACAATAAACATTTTTATACTTATGTTTAATACGGTCAGTACAATACTTCTTATAGTAACGATTAAGAGACATTTATTCGTGAGCATTGCCGCGAGAGTATTAAAACAAATTCTGTGCCGCTCAAGTGTGCCTATGTCTATGTCTGTGCGATAGTTACTTTGTAATAGTCTATAGTTAACATGAGACCTACATTTTTTTATTTGATTTTTAACGTTCCTATTAGTTAATAGATATATATAGTGTATACTAGTATTTACATTAATTAATACTTTTTTCTTATCCCTCAGGAACAGTACTATTTCAGGGCAGCATGCACCCTATGCCCTTTCCTGTACCCCTGACAACATGAGCAGACAAACGAGACGCGCTCCTAATAGTACGAGGTAATGCATGTCCATAACCATGCATCGCTGCTTTTGCACTCATTACTTTGAGACTTTCGATGGTAAGTCTTAACAATCCCGTAATTTATGTTTACATACTACTGCTTCGAGGTATAATATTTGGTAGGTACTTACTTAGATGACCTCTTTCTAAGGAGATCTACAACCAAATAAAAATTATATAATTAATGTATACATGTATATAAAATACTGAAACGAATGAAACGTTCTGTCCATTACCCAGAACTTTGAATAACAAAACAAAGTCCAGGGTATCGCTGCTATGCCGCTTATTATTATCAGTTGCGTATTAAATATTATCATACTTGTTTTGTATCCAGGGAAAATCCATTACGGATACACCAGTCCTGGGGAGGGCAGGGTGATTATATGGGAATATCTGTCCTAAAGACGGCCTGCCCACTAAAACCCCTGGAGTGTTCCATCTCAGCGATTTGTGTCGAGGCTCTCTCCCACGGCCTCGAAAGTACTTGTCCTAGCGGGCCCGCTTTGGGGAGTCCAAGCTCACCCCGCAACGATGACGAAGTGTCGGAACACCAGACACACCGTGATCCACCTCGGAGACCAAACCAGCAAATGGGGGTCGGACCGCCCCACGTCCACACGCCTCTGGTCTCCATGCGACGAGACATTATTACCACACTGACATAAATCAGATTAACATCATCAACAAGGTAACGTATCAACAGCACCGTATTACAGAGATAGTATGGAATTAAATTTTAAGACACTTTCAAATGATGCGAATGCTACAAATTTCTATGTTGGCATAAATCTGCGTTCCAGATAAAATACGAAGCTTTGTTTATTGCCACATACCATTTACTGTTAGTGTATGCAGTGTCCCCAAACATTTGTATGCAGATATTACAGTAAATAGATACGGCAGAATTGTTTCGTGCGATACATTTCCGTACAATAGATTGGCTTTGGCGCGAATGGCCAGTTAAAGTTGTTAGTACACCACAGTAGCTATGTTGTGATCTGTGGCGCGAGTGAAATGTAAATATGCGCAAGAGCAAGGGGTCGGTGGAAGCTGCCGCATTGTGCAGTGAAATGTTCCAACGCCGAGGAAAGTT
The DNA here is from genome assembly GCA_905404145.2 of Biston betularia. NCBI lineage: Eukaryota > Metazoa > Arthropoda > Insecta > Lepidoptera > Geometridae > Biston > Biston betularia. The sequence goes on from FR989863.1 coordinate 7,756,473, forward strand.
ATTTATATTTAAATTTATTTTTTGTAGCCATAATAGCTCAGTGATTAGCACGGCCGCATCACACGTAATAAGGCTTGGGTTCAAAACCCAACAATGAAGTTCAACAGTATGGTATTCTAGTTTCCCTCGGCTAGTTACCACCCCTCAAGTTGAAAGATCTGCCGCCAGGCACCTAACGATGAGAGCCAGATCCTAATCCGGCCTGTGTTAAATATCTGCGGCCATTAGAGCTTCACAATTAGAGCTGTGATCAAACACTTGCCAGGCGTAAAAAATATTCCGACGTTTTTTGCTGGATTTAATAATCATCTAGTGATGTGAGACAGTGTCACATTTAGCGGAGGAAAAATTTTGACGCTTAAACAGTTATTGCGGTTTTTTTTATATTTTGTGTTTGAAAAGTTAAAACGGAAAAATTTAGAAGTTGTATTTAGCATTTACAAAAAGAGGACTATCTTGAGTCGAGGATTATGTATCGAAATAATTAGTGGTCTGCGGCATAGAGGTTGGCTACAACCCTGTTGGCTCATTGGTAGTGTCTGTTTTAAGAGCTATAGATCGTAGGTTCGATTCCCACCAAGGACAAACATTTTATGGTATTTACAAATGTTTGTCTAGGTGTTTCGTATGTATTTACGAGTACAAAAAAAATGGATTTAAGAATTTCATCAGTTATCTGACTACCATAGTACCTACAAGGTTTTCATAGTTTGGGGATAGATGGCGCTGTGTGTAATGTGCTACGATATTTATTACTTTACTGCTATGGCTATCGTATGTTTTTACAATCGAATCTCTTAGCAGGGGTCAAGATTTTTTTTTTTAATGGGGGTAGGTACACAACTTCTAATATTATATTATAAGCTTAATAAAAATTATGTAGAAGAGAGAGGCGAAGCATCCTCAATATGAATCAATGAGAATACCGCGATTGCAATCGTGTTGAACAATACTCAGGTAGATCTAGAGCAGCGCATGACCGTTCCAAACAGTTTGTTTCATGGTTTATTCATCGACACGCGTTTTGCATAACTTATTATGACAGTGAGCTGTGATTGCGGCCGCAAAACATATGCCCAGAAATTAACGTGTAACCCTCTTGTTCAATTACAAGAATAAAATTACTTTAAAAAAATGTCGAAACGATATTGAAAAAGTTTAGCAGAATTATCAATAAGATCCAAACCAGTTTTCGTAACCAAATATTGATAATATTTTGTAAATTTTATAACGATCGTAACATTTTCTTCTCAATTAATGGTATCTTAAATTAAGTCATTTTAATTGTGCAAGCTAAATAGCGGTGTACTAATTTTAGTCCTCAATTTATTTGTGTACAAATTGGTCCGTTTTGGTACTCAACAAATTTGCATTACCTGCTATTGTAGCTGTTTATTTTTCATCACACTAACGACGTGGTTTTCACACTTTTGTATTATAAAATATCACAGCTCACCTAAATTAAGTCACGGTGTGGACGACGATGGTAAACTCATTTAGCCTGGAATGGGCCGTACACCGTTAAGCGCTTGTGACAGATTTTCAACTTGATATCTAGCCATCTGAATAGGTACTAGAAAGTACTCTATTACTATGTTATGGATTCCTTACAATCTTTTACTTCACCGGCAGCTCAAATTCATTGTTAGGATTTGAAGTAGTGATTATTGATTAGTGATTTCACGCCCATTTGGTATGTGAACCAACCGCGCTAACCACTGAGCTATCATCGCTACAAACTGCTGTTTTACCTATGCGGCATTACTCTCGGATGCTGCGATTATAGTTTAACACACATCCTTCTTTAACGAGTCAAAGCAGAGTAAAACGTGCGCACAGCCTGGTCTTGCTTTGCACACAGTAAGTTTATATTGTTTTCTGTACTTTTTTTTCTATTTTTGATGAGCACAATAAAAAGTTTCTATCTATAGATTGGTTGGTCGTTTTAAGCATACTTTATCTGAAGTTCGTTTCTAGGTACATAGTCTTTGTTAGTTCTAATCCACTTATCCTCAAGGTATCAATCAAGTTCCACCATCCAACAATTTATTGCATCTTCCCCATACATTTACATATTATCTTAATGATGAAGACCCACCTCAGCACTTATCGCTATATTCCAATTAATGGTGGAAATATGCGTGCGCGCTGTGTTTTATTAACCTTTCATAATGCGGCGTTTATCTTCTGAGTTAAATCAACTTTAATGTGTAACAGTTGTAAAGCATATTTTATAAGTTTCGCTTTAATCGCAGGGATGTGTTCGTGATAAGACAGCTTTTAAGTCAAAATGTTATTATTGGAACGACGTATTAAAGAAGCAGTGTCTTGAATTTTTCTTTTCTTAGTGCACCCGTGCATAGTGTGAATTGTTTGTCGATTAATTTTTTTTACCGTTTTTACCTGTAAAGTCTTTGCATTTAGATAAAGTTATAATGTAATCCCATTAATATTATAAATGTTAAAGTTTGGATGGATAGATGGTTGTTTGTTACTCTTTCATACGAAAAATCTACGGAACGGATTTGGATGACATTTGGTATGGAGGTAGCTAAGACCCTGGAATAACACATAGGCTACTTTTATCCCGCAAACATGCAACACCGCGGGGCGCAGCTAGTGAGTAGATATTTTTACGTTGGTTTTTTTATTTCCCTCCTTACAAGCACGGCACAGCACAGCGTAGCGCAGTGTCTTACAATACTTCCATAGTTACTTGTCATACGATTACATGAACAAAGACGTCTCAAACAGTAAAGTTGTTAATTGATTTGCGTCAGAATTTAAAGATCTGAACCAGAAATAAATTGAGGTATTGAAATCTGATAACTACAGTTTCAACAATCGTTTCTAAATCTGAACCCAACACTAAACTCTCATTAAAAATCTTAACGCGGAGCATTACAGACATTTCAATAAAATATCTACTTTTATCTGAGAAGTAAGTATGCAAAATGTGTGTAAAGCCGGCAAAGAGGCTCCATAATTTTATACCTCGGCCTGCGTTACTGGACCGCAGTGAATAAAGTTCAATAAAAAATCAGGCTCACATTTTGCTTCGATAATGTGCTCTTTTTGTGTGAAGTAGAGTTTAGGTGAAATATTATTTGTGGTGAAGCAAATTTTGTGTGATATTCTTAGTGTTTCACCATAGCTCGAAGTATGTTAAGACGCTAAATACACTTAGCCTTGACCAAAGACTAGTTTCTAAGTGAAACCAGTTTTTAAATTTTCAACTTGAGGATGGTACCTAACCTGTCGATACCTACTACAAAGTACCCTGCCATCATGCTATGGCTTCCTCACAATGTTATCCTTACTGGCGGCTTAAGTTTTACAATACTTAGACCTTAATTGGTGATGCATTTCAAACAACCATTTAGGTTGAATGTGGTCCACATGTGGCTTCGTGGAAACCAAGCCTGCACCTCTGATTTCACCTTTTCATTCTTGCACACCATACAAATGTGTTGTCGCTATAACGTTATTTGAGTAAGTTTCGTGTCCGAATTGTGACCAATGAAAATAAATAATAAATAAAATATCGTTTTAAGTTTTTTTTCCCCCATAGCAAAATCTGTAATAAATAATACTACCATCAAACTTAATTTAATTACTTGGTAGCAAAAACCACTCGAGAGAATCGCTGTAATAATTTAGTTCAGAAACAAATGAAGCTTTGTTTTGTTATAATTTTGTACTAATACCTTCACATTTTAGCCAAAACGATGTTACCCTAAAACTAAAAACTATAATTGTCTCCTATTCAGCAAGGCAAAACACAAATATATCATTTGCATTAGCAATCATGTTAAGCAGCGTTATAGCGTAAAGTATTTGATTACATGATCACACAAAGTGCACTTCTTTAGATATTGTATGAACAAGCATCAAGAAAAAAAACTAAGTAACCTGACAAGTTTTTCATGTGTGAGTGTAAAATTCCCATTTGTGTTGAGCTCGATTCCTCTCGCATAGGATGGGATGGGTCCAGAGTATGCAAAGGTGAAAATAATAGAGGCGAATGCATGCCTGGCCCGAGCCCCGACCAGCACCTAATTAACCGAAGACGTGACGACCCCGCATTATAAATTTTAAATCTCTTAACGTAGCCACGAACAAAAATAAATATTGCAAGTGAGAACAAAACGAACAAGACGCCTTATTTATCCGAAGCATTTTATAGCAGGCCGACAATAGCATACCAATTAAAGAAGTAGGATTGAGAAAACATCCTATAAAAGTTAAATTGGTAAAAGCAACTTCATAGCAACCTGCTAGTTTTATTAAAATTTGTGAATTAAACAGCTTGGATTAAATACTAGCATCGTCTAGTACTACTACAGAAGCTTTCCATGATAAAACATATTGTATTTGTTAATCCGGGGTATAAGGCATCTGCATTCCAAATTTCATCTAAATCTGTTAAACTCTTAAGTTAAAAATCTACTACTAGCACCTAAAAGTTTGTTTTGTTAGCCTCACTCGAGAGCCAGCTCCGCTTTTAGCCTAGTGTTTAACATCATCGACTACATCGTCATTATACATCAGATGAGCTGTGGGAAAACGCTCAGCCAGTAACCCATAAAAATCGTTACAGTATGACGAAGTGACGAACATATTATATAAATACAAAGATTTTTCGCATTTATATTATTGGTGTGATTAATAATATTTTCATAAATTATTTATATGTTGATGCCTTTTGGTTGATGCAAAAGTACCTAATGAAAATAATGACATACATAAACCTATTAAAAATAATGACATACTTATAAGTATGTCATTATTTTTATTGCTTTTGAAAGATAAACACGTATTCATCGAACTAATGTACGAAAATGGAGCTCAGTATTCGCTAATCAGAAGAGCTCAGAACATTTAAGGCTGCAATTAAAAACACTCAAGAGACTTTTTTTTTATAGACATTACTTATATTTGACATCGCTTTGCTTTGGTTGTCCATAATCATTCGATTACTATTCAATCAAAAATCATCTCTTTGTAATGAACAATGTTTCGTTAGGTACTTGACCAAATAGTGTTTACACGTATTTCCTGCTCTCCTCTTCCACTATGTTCCCCTGAATGAGTAGGTACTTCGTTATTTAAGTTTTTTAAATGTAAAAGTAATGAGACGAATGCTCTCCTAATGATAAGAAAACCTGTACATGAACATTGTATCGGTACCTAAATGAGTAATTTGAGTAATTAGGGTATACTGCAGCTAGCGAAATTACTGGGCTGTTGAGACTAACTCTATCAAAAGTCTCAAAGTAATGAGCGCCAAAGCGGTGATGCCCTGGACTTTGTTTTGTTACTTAAAGTTCTGTGTATCGCTGCGATGGTCATGGACAGGCGTTATCTCTTACCATCAGGAGAGTGTCTAGTTCGTCTCATTACTATACACATAAAAAAATAAACAAAGTCCAAGACATCGCTGCTTTGGTGCTCATTACGTACTTTGAGAAATTCCATTGTTATTTTCAATAGCCCAGTAATTTCGCTAGCTGCAGAACCCAGAATATAGCAATGTTAAAGTGTATTCGAATTGTTAAAACTTATAGGATCCACTGCCAAAGGAAAACATCGTGCTAAAAACTGTCTATGTTCGGAGAAGAAGTTCAATGGCTTATATGAATACGTCAGTCAGCACTTGACTATCATGATGAAATTACAATCACATCGCTCTTCTTCAAGAGAAAAAAGTATTCAGATGTAAAAAGCTGATGCAGTTTGTAATTAAACTTTTCACAGAAAATTTTTGCCGTGTTCGCTGATTTGGTGGTAGTAATACTTCGAGAGCTGAAGGTCCTGAGTCCTATTCCTACTCAGAGGTAACTTTTGTCTGACAAACATTGGTATCTGTAGTTTGTCTGATTGTGCTAAAGCTATTAGCTATCTGGTTTCCATAGTAGGTGCATGCTTTCCACAGTTTGGGGCTAGATGGCATTGTGAGAAATGTCTTCCAATATTTATATTCAGAAATTGGTATGTATGCCTTTTATACTTTAGCATTTAGCATAATTCCGTATTGGATATCCAAAATATGAGCGGGGATGCTTAACATTCTGTATATTGTATGAGCAGTAACGTTCGGCTTTGTCAGTTGTATGGTAAGCAGCAGCGCTGCCGATCATCGAGAGAAATATATAAATCGAGGCGTTATCATCTTTGGCGATCACCGTGGACAGCTCGCCAGACCGAGACATGAAATAAATATCCATTTCCATACTCAAATACATTCTGGGGCCTTATTATTTAATCGGATTAGTATTCGTATACGAAACTGACCAGAAAAAAATACAATTTTTTTTATAAACGTATTTGTACGCGCATGCGCATTGAACAGTTACGAGTGTCAACAACGCGAATGAGTTGTTGGCGGAAATGCAAGGTATTATCGGGACCTGGCCAAACGTTTAGAGGAGGATTCATGTGACTAGAATGCTGGTATCTACTTTGGTCAAAAGCTAAGCATTGCCATCCAGCGTCGCAATGCTGCCAGCATTCTGGCCTTATATCCTTCCTCTGACGGATTTTTAAGTTTTTTTGTATACATTTTGTAAATAGTAAAATTTTTGCAATAGTAGTTTTTATCTCAATAAACAGTCTTTCAGCTATTATAATATGTATTATGTTCCAAAACTTATGTTTTTCAAAATTTTGTGCCGAAATACGTGTGTTTGGAAGTGTTATAATGTGGAGAAAAAATAATTTTCGTGTTACTTCCAAAACTCCGACGGAGCTTGCGGAGTAAGTCGCCATTACTTTTCTAGGGCATCACTGGCTCAACCCTGACTTACATGGTTAACTAGTTTTTTAAAATATAATTCTTGAAATTATCGAACAACTTGACAGTGGAAAATGCACAAAGTGTGACGCCTAAAAAAATTAAGAAAGGTCAAGCGAATTTCAATTTTATCATTCAATAGTTTAATAAATCCAAAACATAGGCTCGTTTTTCATTATTCCTAAGTACATTACATTTTCCCGTCTTCAAAATTGGCTAAAACCTTCCAAATAGAAAAGTAGACTTTCATCTCTTTTTTTAACTTAACATGGTAAAATGTAATACTTTACCGGTGTTTATTTTTATTCATTACCAATAAATAGATAAGTAGTTGTTTTTTTGCTGCGTGGAACATTGTATTTTAGGAAGTGATAAAACAGCTTCGAATAGTGCAAAATTGCTTAGGTACAATTAGGATCATTCGAATTCTATTTCACATACTCGTATGCGAATAGAAGCGAATACGAGTCGTGGGGACCGATTCAAAAATAGAGCCCCAGGGATTCGAGCACAAAGAGATGCGCAGGCGCAGCGCGTCACCGCTCAACGCTTGGACAGGCCCGCCACTCACACCGCTGATCTATAACTCCTTATTATTATTTGAGCGAGATCTATCGATCCGCGAGGTGTGGAACTCGCAATCCGATCCAGCGAAGATCATTTTGTTCGACTGGAACGACCGCTTTTGAACTAACTTGACATTACAATGGTGGCCATTGACGGCAATGATTTAAAATCTGTTAACAGGGCGGTTCTCTTTTTAACGATTGGTATACAATTCCCATAAATGGTTTTCCAGATTATCTCTATATTCAGTATACATTCCACATAATCAGGTACAACGTTGACGTGAGACTGATCTCTTCCAATAATCAACTTGGATAGAACAGCATAACAATTTTAAGAAACGTTCTATGTAATTGAAAGAGTACAAAAAGTGTGTGCAAAACTAAAGACATAAATATTTTTACTCGATGAATGAAATGAAATACATTCGAAAAAATACGTCGAAACTTCTTGTCACCCATTCCGCATAGTCTCTAAAGACGGCAATCTAAAGTTCTATAAGCCTATACTAATATCGACAATATTGGCATGACACAGAAACCCAATAAACAGACTGACATGAAGACTTAAATCAAATACATAGTCCAATCCTCAAAACACTTTTCACTTGTTTTTGTTTTACTTATACGAGATTAAATCGGTCAATCAAATCATCAACGGCGATTGTGCACCGAAAGTGCACCGGCGCAGCACTCTGCCCGCTCTTAACTCCGAATCTGCGCAACAACCACCGCCTTCACGTGTGAGGCACGCAGTGATCATTGTAAAATGTACATTGTATTGCAAGACAAAACCACGCGCATGACATATTCTTTAACTTCTTAAAAAGGTCACCATATGTTAGATCCAAACCTTTAATCAGAGTATCCGACCTAAGCAAACGTGAGTAATCCCGTATAAATAAAACAATAAAATGTGTCAATTTACGTACACTTCATTTAGATTATCGAGTTACAATGTACTCATACCTACTCATGGCACTAAGGTAGGATGTGGGCAACTATTCAATCAAGAAGCAACAAATTGTCCTTTATTGAAGGCCGAGTCGCTGGATTTGTTCTCGGCAGCCTAGTGTCAAGTGCCGACCCGTGCCAATCATCGGTGATAAAATAATGGTTCCTCCGCAGGAAGCGCAGCCGCATTATTCGCAACCCGCGCATAGGGGCTTTTAATCAACACTTTATTGTTTAATGACCCCTCGTCCAAGTCTAAATTAAAAGGGTGACGGGTCGTGCCCTATTGACGGATGCGTAATATGCGAGTGGATTGAGCCTGAATGATCCTGAATGTTTGATTGTGTTTAGCGTTCGCCAGGAATTAACTATAGATATATTCGCAGTGCATTCCTATAGTTAACTTTTGATTGTAGCTTGCACTACGTTCACGCGGCCTGCGATAGTCATTGTTGCGACGACTGTGGATTTAGACGCTACCGCAAGCAAGTGCCACTTTTTGTGGTGGTCACCGCTACCACAGGCCGCGACAGTTGCAGCAAGCCTTGCCGCGGCTTTAGGTTTTGCCGCAGGTCACGTCTATAAACAGGCTGTGTACCAAACTATATAGATAACTAATTATATCTAAGTATCTATAGTAACAATGCTATGAATATTTTTCATCTTTGATCACACCTGCACTTCTCATCAGCTGGTCTGTGATCAAACACGTTCCCTGTTAAATATGATGAAAATCTTAGTATAGGCAATTATGTCAGTTTATTTCCACGTTCATACATATCAAAGTATAACAGGAAGACTTCAATGTGTAAGTATGGTATACCAATTATTCAAGAGCATAATTTAGCTGCTAAGTTAACGATGTAAACGTATTAAATTATTAAGAGAAGAGATTAGGACACCGACTACTGTACGGGCCTCGTGAAACTAAACGCGTATCTGGCTAGGCGTCAATTAAGTATTAAAATGAAAATGTAGTTTATTAGTCTTTATTTTCACTTAACAAGAACGATTCATATAACGATGACAAAAATAATAATAAACATCGGATTTTTTATAAATATGAGACATTATAGGAAGATCGAAAATTTTAATCAAACTCTCTTTTAGTTACATATCTACATATTTTATAACTCAGTACGTCACTCCCGTTGTGTTAAACGTCGTTCTTGCACATAAAGATTCCAAAAACAAGATCTAGAATTTCAAAATGCAAAAAGTCACTTTATAAATATATCTTCCAAAAAACTTATTAAATATTGTAACATACTTAATGAAATTGCTAGACTGAATGTTTTGAAAATAAACTCGATGAATGCCTCCATGGTTTCCGTAGTAGATACAAGTATAGTAGGCATTTGATCCCTGACTTTTAATGCTTCACCCCGGCATTAAAATAATACATTTGTATCAGGCTCGCGATTGTAAGGCCTCTACTATTGCCTGCGTAGTACCGATATCGACGGCGAAACATACACCGATCACCAAGGTCTTCACTGTACGTGCATCATACCTATTATATACTGCTTACTTCCAATAAAGTTAAACATTTTTGCGATTTGTACGGTTATGCGACGGAATTGTGTTACGTCTTAATTATTTATTTTTTATCGTTGACAAGCTAGGTGTTTGACCACAGCTCACATGATGTTAAATGACAGTGTGGTTGAACCTACCTAGCCACCACCTAGCTTGGAATAGACCTGGTTCTCAAGTGAAGCTGCCGGAACCTTTAAGTACTTGGCAGCAGATTTTCAACTTGATGGTGGCAGCTAGCCGGGCGAGTACTAAAAAATACCCTAACACCATGCTATGGTTTCCTCACGATGTTTTCTTTCTTAGTGTTGGGGTTTGAACCCACGCCTTTCGGCATGCGAACCTACCGCGCTAGCCACTGAGCTATCATCGCTACAAAAGGATTTAAATATTGCGTACATTATAATAATTATAATATCTCAATAGCCCTGTAATTATTACAGGGCTATTGAGTCTATCCATCGAATGATTCAAAGTAATGGTCTCGGATTGGCATCTCTTACCATCAAGAGAGTGTTTCAACTTTTACATAGACAGCCGGTGAAGGGAAATATCCTGAGGAAACTATAGCATGGTGGTACTTTCTAGTACTCGGCTGGCTAGCTACCACCCTCAAGTTGAAAATCTGCCGCCAAGCACCTAACGGTGTGTTCCGGCAGCCTCACTTGAGAGCCAGTTCCATTCCAGGCCAATGTGCTTTACCATCTTCGACCACACTTTCACTTAACATCAGATGAGCTGTGGTTAAACACCTTGCCTGTCAACCATAAAAAAAACCCTCAAAACTCACAAAAACACACTTAAATAGAAAGAACAAAATTAAAAAATTGCCAAAATCAGATCAAATAGGTAAGCAAAGGCAAGGGTTAAATAACGGTATTTATACTCATCTAAATATTTATTTTCAATAACAAAAATACGGAATCAGCCCTTGGCGATAATTACGTGAAACTTGATATCATTCATTAGCAGATCCCTAAATTATTGGCGCTCAGCAAAATTCTTAATTATATCTCTTGAATTTCTAAGTAAAATTTAGCCTAAAGCGCCGACGAGGCAACAAAATGATATGTTTGTAAACAAGAAAATATTACCGTTACAGGTTCATTATATTATATGTAATATATATTATGTAGTTATTATATTATGCCCGAATAGAGTAGCAGTGGATGTCAAAGTATCGGTTCTCATATATTAAAATTCTAATCATAATATTATGATCTTAAAAAAATAAACAAGCACAAAATAGATAATAGGCATTTGTAGGTATGAAACTATTAATATTACTAAACTTTTTGTCTAATTATAAAAACACTTATTTTATTAACGGATTTTCTTATCTCTATGATTAAACTACATATCATTGCTAGCGTACCTACTTCTACATTTATCACAAAATAGAAAGTAATTACACTTATTTTACTTCTATGTAGAAATTAAATTTACTGAAGTTTAAAATCTGAACTATAGTTTCAATCTCATCATTTACATCAGGTGGTAGATCTTCTTAGAGGAGGTCGTCTTAGTTGGTACCACCGCCGTATCAAAATATATTCTGCCACTAATCAGTAAGTAGTATCTAAACATTAGTGTTTCTATTTAAAGAGTAGTTGGCAGTAAATGATGAAACTACAGAGCTTCGACTCACCATCGAATGTCTCAAAGTAAGCAGCGATGTCTTGGATTTTGTTTTGTTACTCGTATTTCTGGATACCGCTACAATGGTCATACACAGACGCAATAGCCAGGAGCACAAATACAAATACAAATCATTAATTGATAACACCAAAGTTACAGGTCATGTTCGTCTCATTAATTCCTGCCAAAAATCCGGTGATCTATTTCAAGGATTGAACGTAGAGCACGGGCGTTGCGCGCGTCCCCGTCATGCACGGAACATATGAGTAAGTAAAGTTAGTGTACCGTTTAATTCACTTTCACATGTGCCGCGTTAAGAAAATATTAATTATCCAGTTCATAAAACTCGAGTTAAACGCTTAAGCTACGGAGGCGCTCATCGCCCCTCCAATTAGAAGCTTAATGACTGTGTTCGAGTTATTAATTTAATAAGGGGCACGGAGTCAGGTGGCAAGTCGCGTGCCGTCGAGCGATGATTGACAGTTAGCTATGGTTCGAGTACACATTTACGTTTCGTTTTTAGTCGGGGACTAAGTTTTAGTAGAGCTGTTATAGATGCATATGTATAGGTATGTTCTCTAACAAATCACAACATAATTGACTTAATCGCCAACAACTAAAAAAGAAACCCCGTTCCGAGCTCAAGTCTACATTTTAACTGTGAAAGTCAATTTAATAATTTAACAACAATTTTTTTATGGTTGTGGCTATGGCTATTTTTTTGACAACTCACTTGATGCTAAGTGACGGTGTAGTCATAGATTGTAAACACACCTAGTCTGGAATTGGAACAAAAAAAACTGACTCTCATGTGAGGCCACCGGAATACACCGTTCGATGCTTCGTGGCAGATTGTCAATTTGAAAGTGGTAGCTAGCTAGCTAGCCGAGTACTATAAAGTACCCTACCACCATGCTATAGGTACCAACCTTGGTAAGCCTCTTGATGTTTAATTCCACTGGCGCGGCAGCTCAAGTTCATTGTTGAAATTCGAACCCACGCCTTTAGACATGTGAACCGGCCGCTCTAACCATTGAGGTTGATTCAGGTAACTATATAAATGTGCCAAATTTTATTTAAATCCTTTCAGATGTTTATGCGTCATTGAGTAACAGTCATCCAAATACCTAAACTTTCGCATTTCTAGTATTAGTAGGATTAAACAACAACACAAAGGAAGTATATCGTTTAATAAAACCTGGACGCTTTTGTGAAAAACTTAAAATTTAGGTGCGTAAGTAGCTATCCTATTTCATAAAAGAACATTCAAAAAATAGAGGTGCGCCTTTAAAGTATTTAGCCATTAGAAATTAGGTATACCTACAGATGTACATAAATGTAAGATACAAGCAAGACTTCTTTCATAAAAATTTAATTCTCTAATTCACCCCTCGCGGCTGCCGGCCAAGTAATTACCTTAAAAGGTCTTAAGCATGAATGTTATGACGGCGTTTATGAAAAGTACTTTTGAAGGCGAATTTTCTTTCACGCTCTCTCACTGCTTACCACACAATAAATCGGTGATTCTTAAAAAAAAGTTGTTATGCTTCCAACTTCAGTCATACTTTTTTTCTCGGGATAACAAGAGTGTGTTCTTAAAAAATATTAGATAGTTATGAGAACAGTGCGATTTTAGTTTTATATGATAATGATATATTTAACAAAAAAAACGTAACATAATTTACAAATTTATAAAAACAAAGCTCTAATCTAAAAGTTCCCGAGTAGATCAAAACGCTGGCAGCATCGCCACGCTATGCTGTTTGTTTTTTTTGTTTTGTTGCAAAAAAAAACATACCTAGTAATATTTTCCAAATTGATAACGTATTGTTGATCATAGCTGGTTTCTTATGGCCTCCGTATGTATACCAATAAGCCAAGTCTATATAATAATATTAATTAAATTACATGTTTTGCTTTAGTAGGTATCGCTAATAGACTGCTGACGAAGGAAAACATCTTGAGGAAACCATAGCATGGTGGTAGAGTATTTTCTAGTACTCAGTTGGCTGGCTTTGAGATTTTCGATGGTTAGTCCCGAGAGCCCCGTAATTTTGCTAGGTGAAGTACCCTTCAAACCGGAACACTGTAATGCTTACACGCATAGCTTTGGGGCAGAATATCTGGTACTACGGTACCTATCTAGACGACCTCCTACTAAATAAATTTACCACCTAGTAAAAAATTGGGCAAACCCTAACGATAAGTCACTTTAAAGTGATCCGTTGATTAGATAGATAGGCATCACCATCAAAATGAAAATGTATCTAGGACTTAGATTTTATTCTGGTATCTTCACTTAAGATCTAAATATATCAGCTAGGTACTTCAACTACATCCCTACTAAACATAGAGAGAGACTAGTCACTAGCCAAAAAATAAACCGGTCAAAAAAATAAAAATTTCAACTGTCTAGCTATTACGGTTCATGGGATACAGCCTGGTGACAGGCGGACAGACAAACAGACGGACGGACAGCGGAGTCTTAGCAATAGGATCCCGTTTTACCCTTAATAACTCATAAGTTTCAAATCATACCTAATAAGTACTTAAATAGATCTAAAATTATAGAAAGAAAGAAGATTATTTTACAAAAACAAAGAAACAGAGACAAACAGTTACAAAATAGGGGCTCACCTCAGCATATTACAAGTAGGCACAAAGAAATAAAAAGTACAAACTCTACTTATAGCTAGGTGCACTGGTTCTTTTTGACTTGATGATAATTCGAGGGGAAGAAGTCGAATTTAATAGCGAGTTAAATGATACGTGCGCTGATTGGAAAATGTATGCTTATTCAGGTCGGGCAGTCCCCCTTCCCCCCGACCCAGTACGGCTGATTTGAAATGAATGGTAATAATGGACGGGAATCCCGCTCGCATCGTTTTGTATGATTATTCCAGATTAATTATTTGTTGGGATTCTGTTGGCTAATTTTTCGGAACGGGATTTTTTTCGCTTTGACTGACGTTTTAATTCTAACTTATCCCGCTGGTTGGGTAATTATTTGAAAGATGTGTATATCTGACTGCCCTGTGTCAATTTATCTGCTTCAAGAGCTGTAGGTCGTGGATTCGATTCCCACCACGACAAACATTTATGTGACGATAAATAAATGTTTGTTCTGTATGTATCATAATTATGTATTAACAACAAAAAAAGTATATAAGTATTCGGCTATCTGGTTCCCATAGTACAAGCTTTGCTTAGTTTGGGGCAACATGGCGCTATGTATAAAGTTCTAAGTTTTATTTTTTATTTATCTAGGTCTTTTTGCTCTGTTAGTTCTGCTTTGCTAAGTGGCATGGGTTCGATTCCTACCCAAGATAAACATTTATGAAACGAACATAATAATATAGATTATTGTGAACAATAGAAATTTAGAAAGAAAACAAAAGATACCGTATGAGCTAGTATCACAAATTTTAAAGAAGTATTTGAGCAACCAATGCCTTGAGAATACTTTGAACTGTAGTAAGGCAGTAAGGCCTAAGCACTCTTTCAACCGTAACAAGTCTATCATTTCATGTCTGTCGGTTTTCTACCGGATACATTTTGGAGAGTGCGCTTCAGATCTGCATGACCTTATTCCACCTTGCCCATTCTACTTTCGGACAGCCAGGAGCTTTAAAAAGCGTCACCGCTTCATGGTTGATGTTCCAAAAGCTCGAACTAAGAGGTTTGATTCCACCTTTTTCATGCGTACCGCTAGACATTGGAATCAGCTGCCCGAGTGGGTGTTCCCCAATGAATATAGTCTGGGTACCTTCAAGTCGCGAGTGAATCGGTTTCTTCTAGGCAAGCGTGCTCCACCGTAGACCGCATCTTCGCTTAACATCAGGCGGGATGGCGGTCAAACGCAAGCCTATCTACTATAAAAAAAAAAAAAAAAAAAAAAAAAAAAAAAAAAAAAAACAACAACAATTTAGCTCACTTTTCTACAATATCTGAGAATTCTCTTTTCCTGAGTGTTATAAAAACGAATGATCGATTTATCAGAGAGCATTTTCTATATCTGGCTGTTTATAAAAACGTCGATCTAAGGGCATTGCTATTGAATCACGTCACACAGGTCCCCAGGGCTGCCACTGATGCGAATATCAAATCGCCGCCACCCCTTGACTTCATTCGCATCCATTATGCGTCAGGGAGAGCGACACTGCGTCGCTCACTCGTCAACACGACCTGTCAAAACACTGTCAAAGCTCATAAGATAACATACCTTCTAACTTCAACTCGCCCTACTCAACTACATTATCGCTAAGTACAGAAAACAAAAATTCCTCATTAACTGTGCCATTTTCTTCATTTGCCGTTGAAGCTTCTACACTCCAGGCCAGCAAATGGAATTATGTTCTAGATTAACGTGTGAAAGGTCAGAATTGTTTGGCAAGAGGTTAGTGTTTGTTCTCTCGACTGGACGCTCCCTCGAGACCTGATCTGGCACATTCTGACGACTGAACTAAGTAGAAAGATAGAACAGAATTAAGCCGGCCAATTATCCCGTATTGGATTTATTGGTAATCTCTGCACGAATGGGCGCGAGGGTGCGAACCGAACCAACTTTTGATGATGCCTCTATCGGCATTATGAACAAAGTTGCTGCAATTTTTATGTAGGTGGATTTATTGTTTGCTTTTCTCTTTTGTTTCGCCCTCAATTGTGCGTAGACAGATAAAGATACCCCAGAAGCGCTTTATTACAAATAAATCAATCTTTGATCAAAGTAGCGATTCAAGAATTAGAGAATTATTGCAGGAAATACTGCCTATTTCTATTATACTTTCTGAGTTTGTATTGATAAATAATCAGCAATTGGAACAAATTATGGAAACGTGTTTAATAAACTGATTATACGTTCGATGACAGCATCTATAGGTAAAATAAACAGAAATTATTCAGCACAGCTGTATGATGTAATCTGTAAAAAGCTAAGAATTCGTTCACTAAATACCATCTCATCACACAACTATATGTTTTTATTAAACAAAATAAAATAACTTAAATAAATACTACTTACAGGTATACAAAGTAACTAAGACAAATGTAACATGTAAAATAATAACTACTCTAAAAAGCCGCTATCAATGGGAATAGTTCCCAAACCGCTGGCCCCATTGCCGCGTTGTATGGCAATACTCAAACGCTGAGCAAAATAAACGCCAGCGTTTTGTTCACGTGTGGCGTCGACCAGACGAGATGACAATTCTTTAAAAATTTAACTACATATATGTTTATTATAAAAACATTTTTTTAAAAACAGCGAACGGAACATGAAATACTTATTATATACGTAGGTATAACTGATAATAAACGACATTTAAAAAATATATTTTCATCATCTGTTAAAGTTTTGCAATACTCATTCCCATCTGTCGTTTGAAACCATCTGATTTGTCTCAAGCGAAGGGTCATCGTGATCTATACCACGACCCCTCTGTGATGGAAAGGTCTCGCTATAAAATCTGACGTTTCGATCAATCGCGAATATTAATATCAATATTTTATTAACTTACCGTCATATATTGTTTTGGAAAGCTACAAAAGTAGGTAGTTTTTCTCAAGTTATAAATATTTAATTCAAAAACAGCCAAAATTATAAACAATCTTATACCTACAATACTAGTTTGCGCTGCGATTTCCCTCGTGTCACCATGCCATAGGGCCCGTGTGTGTCTGCCTCTCTTGATAACATTAGCACGTCGATCTATTAGCTGCGTGAAAAAAGGAAAACACACTGTTATTACTCGTATTAAGACAATAATGATACTAATTGAAAACTTTCCGGTTTTTTTTTATGGTTGACAGGCTAGATATTTGACCACAGCTCGCCTGATGTTAAGTGGCGATAATGGAACTAGATTAGAAACAAAAAGAATAGCTACTATATACATTACATCTACTAAAGTATATTTAGATGAAACCCAGTTTAAGAGATAGGTATTGTATTATTTTACATTTTGACGATCCCTTACAAATAACAATACCTACCGAAACCTTGATTTTTTTTTTGGAGGCGTTTAATTTTATTTTAAACGCTAAAGTACTGCCTTACGTACTTGTAGACATTTCTGAACTTTAGGCAATGCTGATAATGTTATTTCAACTCTCATAGAAAATCTTTAAAGAATGTTCTAAGTCAATTTACGTATTAGTGTACTTCCCTAACATAATGGTTATTCACACATGTTCAACTAAAATGCAGAACTTGTATAATACTTATTATTTACCCATATCACAAAAATGTCTTCATTGTATTAGCATAAAAGAAATTGATATTGATGTAAAAGCAAAAATATGTTCAGAGCGTATAGTTGGTAAAAAAATCTTTCCGATACATCATAGCCGTCAATCTAGCGGATAGCCCCAAGGGTATTGCGTAAAAAGTTTTTGTACACGTGCACACTAGAGTTAAAAAAGCAAGTTATAATATCAGCACTATTGTTTGAGATGTTGTATGAATTTACTTTGTAGAGCAGCAAACCACTCGCATTAGAATGTATTAAGAAAGAAAGATTCGTGGCTTAAAAATCTGCAAATAACACATACCTACTCTGTTTTTTTGCAGACTTTTAGCCATTAAACATAACAACAACAAACAACATAGTCACAAACAACAAAGAACAACACAACAACAACAAACAAACAACAACAACAGACATAGTCAAGCAACAGTAACAAAGTAGGTACAGTACAGTAGTAGTAGTAGTAGTAAGTACAGTAATAGTTTGAGTAACATAGTCTCAAAGTAATCAGCGCCAAAGCAACGAAGCCCTGGACTTTATTTTGCTACTCAAAGTTCTGTGGTATTGTTGCAATGTTCATGTACATGCCGTTATCTTTTACCGTCAGAATAATGTGAGCGTAATGTCAGTCAGTCATCTGAAGTTTCTATGGGTACATCGAGTTTGTTAATATGATGGCGGGTAAAAATCTTGTTTTGCAAAAACTCAGAAAAATCAGAAAATCTGACCAATTAAATTTTAAAATAAGATCTTTGGCTTTTGTCAAATCTTTTAATCTTGCCATCAGAAGAGCGTAATGTCAGTCTAATTACTTTCACATAAAAAAACCGAATCAGGAAAGCAGTAGAGATAGACGTCGATTTTCTTTCAATTTCGTGCTTGCAACGTCAGAATCAACGGCGTCCTAGCGAGGAAGTACCACAAAATGTTTATTTGGGTGGGAATCGAACCCACACTCTTCAGCTCTTGGAGCAAACATACTACCAATGAACCGACAGGGCTGTCGAGTTATCTGGCAACATTTGCAATACAGGCTTTAGTCTTATTTATCTATTTTTTTTTTTTTTTTTTTTTTTTATGGTTGACAGGCTAGTTGTTTGACCACAGCTCACCTGATGTTAAGTGAAGGTGTGGTCGAAGATGGTAAAGCACACCTAGCCTGGAATGGATATGTATCTATGTTTCCCGCCTCAATATATGTACTTGCACCAGTGCTCGATCAAGAGTCATCGCAACGAATATGAGTATAGACGCCACATCCCTTGGGCGCATGAATTCCAAGGAAAACACACGCCATCACGTATTATTTTTTCGTACCGGACACAAAATGTAGTAGTAAGTAAAAAATTTGGTAACAATAAAATATTCACAAAAACGGATTTTGGAATAATACTATTCATGCTGTAGCATTTATTTAGAAAACGTGCAAAGTGACTTTTTAGATCTATTTCTATACAGCACATCGCACAACTGTTGTTTTGTGTGTACATCTGTTTTATGTTCATAACTTTAATTTATTACAAGTGATTTCAAAAACTAGAGCAATTTTAAATGCTCTTACTATTAAATAGTAGGTGCCTACTTACCTGGGTGACCGATCTTTGATCGGTGTAGGTAAAATTTCCATTTGAAAAAAACGCGTTTGCCACAAATGGGACCGACCTAGATCGACTTTTAACCCCCTAAAGAACGCTTGTATAGCAAATTTTTAAAAAAAAACGAAATTGTACGAAAGACAAGATGTTTACAGGAATTATCTCCATAGGATTCACTTTAAAATCAAAATGGAAGTATAAAAATGAAACAAGAGTTGTATGTTATGCGCAACATCGACCGCATCGGCGAAACGAACGGACGGATAGACGAACGCGACCAAAGTCACCGCGAGAAAGCGGCATGGTGGATATTCTCCATGTACACAATAGGCGCTTCCATTCCACTTTTTTTTAAATGGCAAATATAGTACTCTTTACCGGAGCCTGTATTCTATTCTATTCTCTACTGCTCTAGTGTAAATATATAAATAAAAATAAATATCGTAGGAAATTACACACAGCGCCATCTGACCCCAAACTATGCAAAGCTTGTACTATGGGAGTCAGATAACTGATAGAATGTTTTGTTATAAATACATACTTATAATAAATACAGAACACCCAGACACAGAACAAACATTTTTATACCATAAAAAAATCCTGGGTGGGAATCGAACCCACGCTCTTCAGCTCTTGGAGCAGACATACTCCCAATGAACCAACAGGACTATCAGGGTGGCTGCTGTGTGCGGTTCATCAGGCTGGATGGACAAACGCAAAGCTAATAAGAAAAAACCTCTACAGAAGAATTATTTTTATTTATTTGAGAATAAGTGAAAACATTGATAACATTTTGGTGATTCAAACTCGAATGTTATCGTATGATAGAGTCTAAATACAAAATCACATTAAAACGTAGCAATAAAGTAAAAAGTAACCAAATAACGGCAAAATATACTTATGTAAGCATCCCGACATTGGTATAAATTGTTAATAAGAAGGAGGCAGTTATTTCCCTAATGTAGCCGTTACCAAAACATATCCATAATGATTACCGATAAAGTTGGTAGATATTCAGTACGCATTCCAAATTTATGTTTCTGCTTGGGAAATCTTTACCACAAGTCGACTTAAATCGGTTGTTTTTGTATTATAAATACTTTTTGATACAATATAGCAAATATCTATAGCTGATTCACATGAACCTGAAAGTGGTCATCGGAAATTTCTAATGGCTACATCGTTTCTAATTACTCGTTTGTTAATACGATGGTGGATAAAAATCTTGTTTGTTAAAACTCACAAAAGCTATCATCAATCTGGCTAATTAAATTTTAAAATAAGATCTTTGGCTTTATAAAATCTACATAACTCAAAACTCAAAATTGGTGTTAACTATTAAACGAAAATATTAAATAAAAAGTTGTAGGTAATGTACAACATTTATTTTTTTTTCTCAGCTTCCTCCTCAGCTTCCGGCTCTGCCTCTGAATCAGCTTCTGCATCTTCTTCAGCCTCACCGTCAGGTTGTTCTTCAGCCTCGCCAGGATTTTCTCCGTCATCATCAACATCACCAGACCCTTCAACATCACCAGTGAGGCTGTCAACATCAGGAGTTAAACTGTCTTCAATATCCCCAACTGCATTGTGTAGTGGTGCAACGGTTGAATCATCAAGATCCTCGATAAATTCTGAATAGTTAGCATTTATTTCGTAATCATTAGGTTTATTTCCCCCTGCTCCTCCAGGCCGGCTTGTTGTGGGAGCTCCAAGCTTCCATTTTGTTGAGGGCGTGTTCAACGGTGTCTTGTATTTAGCTAAAATTCTGTTTTTATAGCAAGTACAGATGCAATTTTTGTTTGCATGTGCAATATGGTAATTTAGATCTAAACATTTTCTGACGCAAATAAAAGCTTTTTCAAAGTCTTGACAGTCGTGTGTTCTGTGAAATCCATATCGTAAAATTGGTTTGTCTTTATCTGCAACTAAATTATTATTTTGTTACTATTAGAAGGGGCTAGACTTTTAGCACATGGAGCTTGAAGCTTATTGCTTATTTCCAGCAATTAATGGCAAACAATCTTTAGATAGTGATAATGTTAATGGGTAGGGTTGATGCGTTTGCTTTAGTTTTTTGCAGAAAATTATCCCACTAATATTATAGTAGCGAAAGTTTATTTTGGATGTGCGTTTTTTACTTCTTCCTGTTAAATGTACTATAGGAATGAAATTAGGGACGTAGATAGCTTGTACTCTGGATTAACACCATGGTTCCTTGTATTTCGGAAAACGCGGCTAAAACAGCTAGGGGCGCAGCTAGTTTTTCATTTGCTCCATTACATCGCATAATGTTATCATTATTGCTCCTTCCATGTTACTTAGACCTAAGTCATTCAGCTTTATTATAATTCGATTATCATACCTAATTACAATGCTTTATCATCAAACACAGCGTCCCTTCACTTTTACATCAAGTGAAATCGTAGTTAATAAAGTAGGTACCTATGATATAGAAACCCTAGTACTCATACAAAAGTAGGCTTCATACTTTTAGATGATATGATAATTAAAAACAATGCATTAGATTTCTATAATTTACGATGCAATAACTCTTTACTAACGACACAAAAGAAAAAAAAGAAATGAAATGAAAATAATTTACTGTTTAAAATAATATCTAACCGCCGTGTTACCCGCTACATGTTTTCGGGATAAAAAGTAGCGTATGTGTAATCCAGGGTTTCAGCTACCTCCATACCAATTTTCATTCAAATCCGTCCGGTAGTTTTTGCGTGAAAGAGTAACAAACATCCATCCATCCAAACTTTCACATTTATAATATTAGTGGGATTATTTACAACTTATAAAAATAAACTCTAATCTAAAATCCTCAAGAAACGGGAAATTAGCCCAAATTCTGGCAGTTTTGCCACGTTGGATGGCAGTGCTAAGTTTTTACTGAATGAGATTCCGGCATTCTCGGGAGGTTGGCCAGGATCATGTAACGTTTTTAATAATAAACTAGTAAAGATAGTTATCGTTAAGCGCGATCACCTTCAGACAATCTTATTCATGTAGAGTAGTTTTAGAGTGCATTCTTATAACTACTATAGCCAATTGCCCACCTGAGAACCAGGAGCTCGATTTTTTTATCATGGCTCGAAAGTCATTCGTATCCATTTGATGCAACTAATTTTTTTTCATATTTAATTATTTACATTTTTCTAGATAATTGATTGATTCAGGCGTTACTTTGCGGAAGTTCATTTTGAATGTTCAATGTTTATATTTAGTTTATTTCCGCTTAACAGTCGTTCCAGTTCCAACAGTGACGAGGAGACTTTATATTTCATTATTTTTTTTACTTTTATTTTTTTATTTTTTGAATATTCTTAATTTTTGTCAAATTAAGAATATTTCTAAGTTTATGAGTTCTAGATTTTAAGTAAGATTAGGGTTTTTAATTAATAAGCAGTGTAAAATTAGTTTAAATTAAGTCTCCGCGTCACTGTTGGAACTGGAACGACTGTTAAGCGGAAATAAACTAAATATAAACATTGAACATTACATTTTTCTATTATTTATTTTTCTTTTTAGTTTGCAATGACAATAAAAAATTGAGCCCCGTGAGCCTCGAAATATTCTTAACAGTTGAAAGATATACTTACACTGCAAAGGCCTCTCGGACTCTGGTAAAAGAGATATCTTGATGGAATCGACATCTGAAAAAACGAAGTTATATCAAGCTCGTCTCTAGTCACTAGTCTCGATTCTATAAATGTTTGTACTTTATCTAGCTACCATGGCTGTAAAAATACCAACCTTCTGCAGTCAGTTTACTTCCATCCGTAAAAAAAGGACACATTAATGAAACTAAAATACTCAATCCCAATCGATTCGCCATCTTTTATCTTTATTGGATATATCTTTTTCGGTCTATTCGTATACCCTACAGTATTCGTTTCACAGGCTAATTTAAACTGAAATTGATGTTTGTTAACGATTTTAATGAGGTTTGCAAAATAGAATTAATTAATAATTTAATTAACCAAGTGCTTATAATACGAGTTTTTATCGTGAAAAATTCAATTTCATTTTCTTTTAATTGTTTAGGTATCGTGTGGGTATACCAGACTTTTCAATCGATTAAAGAAGAACACGTCACAAATCTATTATAATTATTTTATCTGCAAACAGTCACTGAAATAGATAGGTAGTAGAGCCTGTATCCCACGGCACAGGTCACCCTAGTGTGGGATCCAGGGCGTACCAATATCATAATTATTATATATATAGTATTTCATTTTATCTTTCACCGTATTTTTATTTTGTTATTTGGATATATATTAGTGTACTGTTTCTGAACAAGAAAAAAAAATAGTTTTGTGGAAGTACGAAGATCATTAAAAAAAACTCTTAGGCTACGTTTTTACCGTTGATGTGCAAGAAATCAGAGCGGTACAAGAATGTGTAGCAAGGCTCTAGGAGAGTGTGTAGCTGAGATAATTATGCAAGAATGCGTCACAAACTCTTTTCAGTTGTGCTGCGAATAAGCGGAGTGTGGCATATGCAAGCGGAGAATAATAGTCTATAGACTGGTAGACTAATATCTCTAGCTCTCTATGCAGCCTAGCGCAAATACCACACCGCAAACGTTTCTCGCTTTTCAGTATGTAAAAATACCTCATTTTGTTAGCTCTTTTCCACCAGAACTACGTTGAGCGAATCTAGGAAAATAAACTGATAATATTGATAAACTATAATGTAGTTTACAGTCTTTATCTATATTAAAGATGCATATTTTTATAATACTTGTTTTGACCTGTTAGCTCATTTGGTAGAATGTCTGCTTTAAGAGCGTGGGTTCGATTCCCACCAAGACAAACACTTATATGACGGTAAATGTTTTTTTTCAATTTAGCTGTTTTATTTAATGTTCTGATAAATGTAATGATCACCGATTCATGGTCATGAACCGAAGAGATTTGTTTGAGAGAGATTTTAAGTACTGACTTAAAAACAATATCATGGTATTGATTTATCAACTGACTTTCGTGAAGGAAAGCATAGTGACGAAACACATGTCTGGAGAAAACAAATTAATGGTAACCAGGCCAGCGTAATCGAATATCTTTCAATCACCATTAGACTTATACCCAGCCGTGGGACGTTAAAACTCGAATGCAGTTATAGTACTAGTAATTCATTTATTTTTATTTTATGGATCGTCTGCTTCCGCTGGCGCTTCTTCACCTTTGGCAGCTTCTGGTTCAGCAGCCGCATCTTCTGGTGCTGCTAGTTTATCTTTGGCTTCTCCTTCGGGAGCCGCAGTTACTTTTTCAGCACCAATTGCGTCTCCCGTAGCTCCGGTTACATCTGCGTCTGTTCCTGTGCTATTACCACCACCGTCTGGAACCCAACCTGGTGGGAAACGACCAGCACACAGATCTACAGTAGTAGCTGTTGTAGTTGTATCAGCGGGTGATGGCGACAGAGTACCGACGATATCGTACTGCCTTGGACTTTGGGTTTTTGGAGGTGCTTTTTTGGTACCGTTTGTTCTCCATTTAAAAAACGGCAAAATAGTAGATGTTTTCATCACGTGACAAGAGCATTTACAAAGGAAATCCAATCTGTATATCTTGTAAGATAAACTTTTACATGTAGACATGCATTTGAACACCTTGATGTATTCTGAGCATCCGTCGTTTAGACTTATGCCATAATGTTTTCTGTACTCTTCGGTTTCATTTTTATCTAAAAATCAAAATTATTAATTAGGTATTATACTATGGAAACTGACGTGGTTTTGGGACATAGCTGATCAGCTGTTTTCACGTGTGAGGCGCGCAGGAGTCCGTAGCTTTGTGTCCATGAAGAAGGCCATAGCACGTGGCCGAATTTATTATAGTTTACCATTACAGTATCAGTAGTCTGCGACTGATTGTCGGAGTATCCCATATAGGTAATTAAAAACGTAAACGTAAGTAATCCCGCATAAGTAAAATAAAAAACTAGGTACCTACTTATTAGATAAAAAATTCATCACCTACAAACGAGATGTCATTGAGAAACTCATACATTTGAAAAAGATCCGGCCAAGCGTGAGTCGGACTCGCGCATGAAAAGATCCGTCTATAAAAAAGCCCCGTTTCAAATATCTTCTAATATATACATCTAGGAATATTTATTGGGTGTCCGTAAAAGTAACATAACCAATTTTTCCCCTGCCATTTAACAACCACTATTAGGCAGTACAGTGAATTATATATATTTATACAGACCTTCGGCAAGAACAAAAGTAGAAATGATTAAAAATAACGAAATAAGCTTTATGAAATACATTGTATTTCTGTCAACCTACAACCACTTTTTATTGCATTGTTAACATAAAATTTTAATCAACATTTTCTATATTTTATCACTTGCAATGAAATGAAAATGAACATAAATAGGCACCTATTTATATCATTTAATGAAGATCTCCGTAATATTTCTATGAAACATATCGGTTTTGACACCAACTCACACCACTCACACTCTGCTTAATAAGCAGTGACACGGTCTTTTTTTTTTTTTTTAAATGTAATGAGACGAACGAGACGCTCTCCTGATGGTAAGAGATAACGCCTGTCCATGACCATCGCAGCGATGCACAGAACTTTAAGTAACAAAACAAAGTCCAGGGCATCACTGCTTTGGCGCTCATTACTTTGAGACTTTTGATAGAGTTAGTCTCAACAGCCCAGTAATTTCGCTAGCTGCAGTACCCTTCAAACCGGAACACAGTAATGCTTACACACTACTGCTTAGCGGCAGAATAACTGGTACTGCGGTGGTACCTACCTAGACGACCTCCTGCTAAGGAAATCTACCACCAAGTCTAAGATGAAGCATAACCTAGAAGAAACCTATTTACTCTGGATTAAAAAAACAACCTAATTGTACATAACGGGAAATTCAGACGACGGTAGAGATTTTACATCCTCCCCGTTCGTATGAAACCCGTGAAATCACAGCAAAAATCGTCATTATTCTACCTACTAGCTGAATGCCCGATATTTCGTACCATGTGCGGTAGCGCTTGGCCTTCGCCTTTGCATCGGTATAAACATCGTTCGGAGTAACACGAACATTTAAAAAAAAATTCGTTAAACCAGTTCTGCCGTTCTCAAGTTATGCGCTTACCAACGAACTACATTTGATAGTTATTTATATGGTTAGATGACAATATGAAACTTATCTCTTTGTCGCATTATCGATTGTTGTTTGCTAAATCCTCTGACATCTAATTAATAAATCAGGAATGTGTTAATGAGACGATGCACATTTGAAAAGGGCCCGAGACAGGATTCTGAGAAGGCAGTTCTCTATGGCCACCCAAATGATGATTTCATTATCAGTATGATTTTGATTGATGCAGCAAAAGAAATCTGCCGGCAGACGAATTCTTTTCATAACGGACGTATTTGCTTTGTTTATTACTTGGAACTAATTGATCTTCGGCGCCATGGTTTTTGGTCGTCGATCTGATCGGAATTTTGTAGACGAAATTGAGACATAGATTATTATATAATAATGTTCCTTTCTTACTTTGAAAGATACAACTTCGTTACAGTCGAAGTTATCCTTACATTTTTAGTAATCCTAAAAAATGTAAGATACGGTTTTTTTATGCTTGACAAGCTTGGTTAGTATTTAATTGTTCCGAATTTGTATCCTAATGCTTTTCAACATATGTTTAAGAGTACAAAACTAATATTTTTAGAATGAGTTCGGGAAAAAACATTGATTAAAAATTCTTATATTCTAAATTTGCCAACGAGTAGCCTGTTGTATTATGCGAAACCGTATTACATACCTACTCCCTTACTTACACACAATCGTCATGATTGATATTGATTATACTTATGCAAGTATTTATAAGGTGTGTTGGTCTCCGCTCACCCACCCGAAGATTGTAAATAGAATCAAGATGAGAATCCTTCCAAAACCTTCAAGGGCGCTGCCCTATGACCATGCTATGGTTTTCTTCAACGACATCTCAACCTCATTTTTGGGGTTGAACCTGCGCCCTTAGGCAAATGATACAACCGCGCTAACCACTGAGCTATAAACGCTATACATCAATTTAGTAGAAATCTATTAATTCAAAAGATTTTCATCATATTAGTGCGCTCTACCATCCGTACTGCTATCACTTACCAGACTAGTGATTAGCTAAATGTTGATTTATTTCCGATAAAAAGTATATCTTTCACGTGGCCGTGCAAGTGTGAGTACATCCATAATTGTTATTACCGTAAACGTTTTATTATGTGCAGCATAGTTGCGCCGATAACCGACCTGAATGCTGATCGCTCCGCGGCCGTCTGGCCGCCACCGGCACCGCCGACCGCCGACAGACAGCAGGCGACATCGCCCAGAAAAAACACACCATTATCATGGATGCCATCCGATGCGGCCAACATTTATGACGGAGACATAATTTTGTCATCGGACATCACCCGACCCATATATCAGACAAGGAGCCTGATTCATAATCAGCCTCGCTTACCAGAGCCGTCAGTATTCAATCTTCATTTAATAATTAGTTTATTGCCCATTGCCGAATGTAAAAACGGTCGTAAACTTTACTTGTTTATGTGTAAGCAAGTAATAAAATAGGCATTCAGAAGAGACGTCGAGTCCGAGAGTAAAGGTGACAGGTCCCCTCGGCTTACGCCAACTACGGTACAAATTGCGATATTAAGCACAGGGCGTGATGAAAAAACACTAGCTGAATATAAATTAGGCAGGAGGAGCGCCATAATCAATATAAACGATGCTAAAGAAGATTAGAAAAATCCTGTAAGAAAACAAATTTCACAAGATCGAAAGGAATGGAAGTGTGCCGCGGAGTTAATTTTGTTCACGTTTATGTTTTCTATCGTTACTGTTATTCTTGAATAACAATCACTTTTTATATGAATTTCTAAAGCGGGAAACTGTCCCACACCGGATACAGAAAGCGCCGATGACATCAGATTTGAAATAAATAAGTAGGTGCGTATTCAGTTGCTCAGACATTTTCGAAATCAATCGTTATGTACAGACGTTACTCAGTTACTTTATTAACAGACATGTGGTTTTGTTTGACACTGACAGTCGTGAGATGTAGTCTGATCAAAGAGAAAGTGTAAGAATATACATTCCTCTCTTTTACTTGCGTTGGCCCGCTGCTCGTATCCACATCAGACTGATCCTGAGTTGCAGAGCGTCTGCCCATGTAGGTACGTCACCATATGACAATCGAGGATATGGTGTAACCTACGTACCGACGATGCGACATTCGCCAACACGGTGTTTGATGATGATGCATGATCTACTATTCTGCATAACGAAAAATGTTCTGTTGACAGACGACAGTTAATGATGGTCAGTAGAAACGGTAGTTGTTGACAATTCTTTACTTTTAATATAATCAAAACATATTTATACCTTGTTTCTGTAAAACTTTTTTCTAATCAGGCAAGTAACGAAGTAAACTAATAAAATTGAAAGGGCAAAACAATAAAAAATATTGGATTTGTAACTTTTTTTAATATAAAATATATGCTCCACAGTTACCGGGGTCAGTGACCCTTGACAACTTTAAATTATATTTCTTTTTACAATAGGTATGTGAAGAGGAAAGTTAGACAAATTAATCTTATTTTACGGTTAAAGTACTAGTATGTGTGTACTTATACCGCGAACAGACCAGCGCGGCAGCGACTCGCAAGCACCACCCAATCCCGAGTATAGCGCATGTGCTAGACATCGCCCTCCTCAACCATATCTGAGGGAAGCGAGCGACCTGACACGACGCCGCCGCAAGAAGGAGCCATCGATGGTAAGCATGCATGCTCGAGGCATACTCTCAATCCTTACTTTCATTTACATGTAACGATTACATTGATTCGATTTAATTTTTTTTACATTTTAATGTAACTTGTGTAAACTATTCATCATCATCAGCCTATATTAGTCCACTGCTGGACATAGGCCTCTCCCAAGACACGCCACTCAGCCCGATCTTCGGCTTTTCGCTTCCATCCACCGCCAGCTGTCCTACGTATATCGTCACTCCATCGAGTCTCAGGGCGTCCTACGCTACGCTTGCCAATACGCGGTCTCCACTATCGCGTCCACGGTCGCGGTGTAAACTATTAATGCTATGTAATAGTTTCTATACAATTATTCAGCTTATAAATATATTGGTGAACGCTTTTCCATCTTCGATTATTTAATTTACCGAACATGTTTGAAGTTTTTCTGTACAAAACTCGACAGGTATAACTGTATTGAATAAGTATAGATAAATAAGCCAAAATATTCAATTTTATATGAATAGCATATAAAACATTAAAATCGGCTACGAGAAATGTCAATTTTTTCCTAAACTGTTATTTGACTTCTGGTTTTATACTACTCGTTTTTATATAAGCAGTTAAATATTCTAATACAGTAATTTAAAAAAAACAACAAAAATAAACACCGGTACATCCACACTAAGCTATCTATAGCACGGCAAAGTAAAACGGTCTTAAAAATCGTGTAAAAAATGCAAAGACGAAATTGAATTTGATTCCGATACATAAATTTTACTTAAGACTATTTGTCTCTCTCGGATCAGGCGGGAAATAAGCGAATGTTAATTAAATTTGCTGTCCGAAACAAAGTCGCCAACTGGCTTTTAATTGTTTTTATTTCGTTCATTTTGTTTGTTTATAGGTAGGGCCATTGTACTTTTCGAAATTTCGGGGTTTCCAAAAAAAAGCGACAAGTAGAAAAGATTTTGAAGTTATACGAACTACGTTTAAATAAAATAATATTGTAGAAAAAGTTTAAATTTTTACATTTTTTTACAAAGTTTTTTAATTATAAATAGGCTTGTCTTTGTCCGCCATCTCAGCTAATGTGAAGCAAATATGCAGTCTACGATGGAGCACGCAGCCCAGAAGAAAGCGAATCAATCGCAACTTGAAGGCACCCATAATGTACCTATATATTGCCGAACATACTCGGGCAGCAAAATTCATTGTTTAGCGATTAGTACGATGAAGGTGGAATTGAACCGTTGTGTATTGTTATTTTTACAGTACTGAGATGAACGAGACGTCCTGGTGATGAGAGACAATAATAATAATAGTTCAGTGGTTAGCGCGGTCGGTCGGCTAGCTAGCTACTACCCTCAAGTTGAAAATCTGCCTCCATGCAAGCATCTAACGGCGTGTTCCGATAGCCTCACTTGAGAACCAATTCCATTCCAGGCTAGGTGTACTTTACCATCATCGACCACACGGTCACTTAATATCAGGTAAGCCGTGGTCAAACACCTAGCCTGTCAAACATAAAAAACTGTAGACAAGACAAATGTAGTAAAGACAATGGTTATTTCACTTCAGATCTTATTTTAAGGATCAGTCGGTACGGATGCGCAATGATTTATAGCTACTAATAACGAGAAAAACTGGCTATAATCTATTTTCATTTGTATACAAATCGGTTGAACAGAAAACCATTAAACTCCCCACACAAAGAATCTTTATGTAAACATAAGAAACATAAAGTACGTTATATCTGTTGTTTTAACTCATTTCGAAAGTCATTCATTACCATGCATTCGTATTCTAGTTACAAATTTTATGTTATTTATCTTTATGTAACGTAAATTGTAAGTACATACTATGTTTGTTTCTAACGATTCTACAAAAATATTCCACACAATCAGTATTGTCAATGTATTTGTGAAGTCCAGTATTAGTAATTTTTTTTTCATTTCGACACCGCACTTTATGCATTCCGCCAGTATCAAGACATATATCATATCTTCAAGTTTGTCAAGATTATCACAAGCTATGGTTACCACACGATGGTTTTCCTTCACCAGTAGCTCAAGCTCAATGTATATTGAATGTCTCATTGTTATAGAAAATTATAGATTGCAGTTAACAAGATCGTTTTATACCGGACATACGGCTTAGTTTTTGTAATCGAAATATACTTTGAACACCCTTACAGAGACCTAAAAATCAAAAATAAACAGACCTTAATGGGAACCAAAAATGCTCATAATTAGTGAATACAGAATAAATATGTAAACAAACACCTTTATCCCGAGAGGCCCCTCCGTTCTCGTATCAATCCAAGTTAATGCTCCGGATTCAAATCTTCCGTATCACATTAATCCGCACGGGGGTAGGTCCGTAATAAATTCCGTATTATACGCGCGACACGCGTATTAAAATAAACATATAAACATGCTACACCCTCACAGACACGCCGCTGTCTATACTGGAACGTCTGTACTTTATTTCATTTTTCTTATAACTATTAAAAATGGAAATCTGCTTTCATTTTCTTTTTGCACACAGCAACGGATCAACGTAATGTTCGGCTAGGATAGGTAAGACAAAGAGCTAATGTTAAAATTAGTTTTTATCCCGATACAACTGTCACTGTCAACTGTCAGCAAATGACAGAAAACAACTGTCTGACTGATGAAGTTTGGCATAGATAAAGCAGTAAAAGAACATAGGCTACATATATCAACAACAACAACAATCCCAACAACAACGTCAACATCTCCCGTCTGTCTCTTATTTAATCTATCGTGTTTTCTATTCTTGGTTGCCTGGAAGAGATAGCTCGAACCGACAAGGCACTAGCTCATAAGATTATTTTGTTCTCTATAATTTTTTCTGTTCATGGTGTGCACAATAAAGAGTTTCTATCTATCTATCTATATATTTTAAAAAAGGCAAGTGTGTAAATTTAGTTACTTTTGTCAGTGATCCAGTTTAACCTGCATATCTACTGAGATGTCATTTTATTATAACAATAGCTCAAGTCCCGCGAGGCAGGGTCGGGGCAAGTGTGTAATTTACATGACACATTGTCGCAAATGCACTCCGGCCTTGTCGCTACATTCATTATTTTCTGAATCGATTAATCACAGTAGAGACTCTTGTTAACTGATTGATCAAAATCCAACTTATCATTTCTTATTCTTTTTTTTATTCTTCCTTGTTTTTGGTAATACACTTTGTGCATTTTGCCAGTGTCAAATAAATCGATATTTTTTAAGTAGGTATACAAATGATGAAAAATTAAGTAAAATAATAGACTCTTTTCTACTATCTACTAACTAATAATTCACAGTTATGCAAATCCAGTCATACCCCAGTATAGTAGGTACCTAGTAGCAATGTTACTAAAAGCTTTGTTTTATGTTTTGGTATCAATTAAAAAAAACATCTATTACCACTTTCCGAAACACGCGCACTTAACTCAGCAAATTATGAATAAAACATGACTACTATACAAAAACAAACGTTGGAAAATAATACAAAGCGTTAAAACTAGGTACATAATTTTTCCGCTTTCCCACAAAATGTTTAATTTAAACAATTAACACAAAACAAGCATTGGTAAAACTTACTATCAACTCCCTAGCACGCACCATGGATATAATTGTCTTTCCGCGGAAACGTGACATAGAACCATCAATCTATAAACAGCAATCGAAAATTGTTATAATCATCGAACTTAATAGTTTTACGTGATTATAATTATTTACAATTTTCACAAAGCGTAATATAACTCCTCCCCTTTCTCTAAGAACCGTTTAATTCTGGAGAATTCCCAAATCGCGCTTATAATTTATAATAACAGGGAGGTCCCTTAACGAATATACCGTTTTGTAGATAGGTATCTATCAAATTACGACGCCTCCCCTCCAGCGGCATTGTTGTCTAACACGGAAAATATTCATTTGAATATTTACTTAACATGGATAATATTTTAATCTTCCCCTTTGAATTATACACTTTCCAACGGAGACAATTTCACGCCGGATTCATCGAAACGTGCTAAGCGCAATGCTTGGCTCAATCAATTATAGCTTTAATTAGGCTGCAATTTCGTGAACGTAAGGTCGAAATTCGTGTGGGACTTGCGCAATATCAATTTAACAAGATATTCCTTTTGTTAATATTCGCACACGCTTTATCAAATTCTCCAGCGGGGGTGACAATAAGCCGCTGTAAGTACTCTCTCTGACATATGGATAAAAGCTTTCATTTCACTCTCGGCTCTTTTGAGTGTGAAGTACTTAGCAGATGAGGTACCTATATAAATGAAATAATGTCCGCAGTTCGTATTCATTTTGTTTGATTAAAATAATTGTGCCTACATTAGAAGTACCATCACGTCTCACTCGCATTTTTCTTGAAAACGCGTGCTTAAATAAAATATTACAAAATTAAAATACTGGTAAACGCGTTAACAATACGCGTAAATGAAGTTGACTAGTATCAAATATTGTTTATCTAACTTCAAGGAAATGAAATGTTTTCACTTAATTCGAGATACGTTTTACCGAGGAAAATTTCGTCACAATAACCTTTTTAGTTATTTATTGGGTTTTCTTTTATTGACACCTTATTAGGTATGCTATAATGTTTAATGCTACATTTACATCAATTACGTATATGTTATACAATTACAATTACGTATAATTAAGTATATAACATATTTTTGGCAATGATATAATTATACAAAGATTTATATTTGTGATACCCTTAAATGGGTGAGGCCTCTACCCTCTTAAACACAACTTATAACTAAGGAGCCTTTAGGTTCATGACATTCTTTGTTTATAAAACTAAGTATGTCAAAAACAAGTTTTTTTTAATGTTGGCAGGCTAGGTGTTTGACCACAGCTCACCTGATGTTAAGTGAAGGTGTGGTCGAAGATGGTAAGCACACCTAGCCTGGAATGAAGTAATTTGTAACATCTGTTTTTATTCATAAATGGATGACCTAGCATAACGTTTTCGTGGATGTAGTTTTAACTAAAAGTAAAAGTTTTAAGTTTATTTATAAATCACTCTGACAGTAGACAATGGTCTAATAGGGTTTACAAACGTTATTTTTTTTATCATGAAATAGGTAGAGGTATTTTATTCATAACGCCAAAGTTACAAGTCATATTTGAATGCAGATCCAAAAAATACCGACTCTTAAATTTTCTTTAAAAATTCAACAACATAGTATTTTTAACAAGCCATAATAAATACTCCAGTACGACAATAGCAGACGAAGTAATTCGATTACCTTGCCTCACATTGCCCGTTGTGTCAAATTATATCATAATTCTATTGTGAAAACTGTTAACTGTCTCCGTGACGCCCTCCTCACAAAAAATAGCAAGTTCGGGGTCCTGCCCTCGCCTGTTTAATAACATAATAGCACAATTCCCTCGCCGCATGATTCAATTTGGATTTCCTCCAGCCTCCCCCGTGTAGGCTAAAAAATGACAACTTCATTATATTGTTCTCAGTCCCAAGGGCGACTTGTTTGCCAGAAGGATTATAATGATTAATTCCGTAAAATATTAATACGCATCACACCCGCGCTGCACACTTGCAATTCTTTTATAAAGGGCTTATTGAAATTTTAGCGCAAGTGCGCTTTTGTTTACGGCGATTTGTCGGCTTGTTGTGCTCATTGAAATGCACCCGGGCGGGCAAAATGCCTCTTTATTACTGAGAAGCTTTTACTCTAAAAGGATTGCCTCTGCTTATTAAGTAGGCATAGAAAGAAAGCTAAATATCTATACACAAATATGTGAAACATAACTTCTTGTGTTTAATTAACTGTACTTACGCGTACAGTACCTACGATATCTTATGGACTATTATTCTAAGTACGGTTTCGCTACTGCATGGCCAGTATTCCGCGCCGTTGTCTGCTCTGAATAAAAACTTCATCTCTCTCCCCGAGGAATTTAATTTGGAGTAATGGAAGTGTTATATTGACTTAACAGGCCAGAGGCTCCCCTCGCGAACAGTTACAGTTATTAAAATGGAGAAATTTATTATTAGCATTTCGCCGTTCCACTATTTACATTTAAATTTTATTTGTTCCGTGATTCCATTAGTCACGAGCTAATGCATTAATTCAATAATTAAGGCATTAACTCGTGACCGATTGAGAATGCGAATTTTCTACAGTGACATACGTGCAATGACAAGCTGTCATTAATCAAACAACAGCTCTTTTATCCCTGAAAACTAACATAATTACAGATGTAATATGTGCAAACTTTAAAATGTAAAGTGTAAAAAGTCAAAACGTTGAAACAAAGACTAGATGTGACCAAAGAGAATGTTGAACATTTTGCAAGGTTTTTTAACTTCCTTTAGAAATATCAAAAAATAATTAAGATTAGAGTTGTGCATTTCGTCATGATCATTTCTTTATAATTAATCCACTGACTTAATTAGGTACTAACAATATGCTTACTTAAAATATCTCTAGTCAAAAAACTTAATGTATTGAACAGGGTGTACTTATTATAACAGAAACATGGCATTAATTTACAAGCAAGATGGTATTTTGTCACCCTAAGGCAAGAACACACAGAGGGGATAATTTTTAAAACTCGTGTAACAAGGCGCACTTGCACTGCGACCCGAGTATATCATTTATAGTCCTTTTGTCGCCGAAATTATATTTACAGAAGTGAGCAGACAATTTCACGGTCTCTTCCCCGGACCCCCACACTATAGACTAATCAACTAGACGTTTGGTTATTATGGATATGGCATTATAAAATAAAAGAGAACGTCCATTTCTACGATCGATAAAATAATATGAATAAAGTAATATTGGAGGACATTTTCACACAGCATCATTAAGCCTTCAATGAAGCAAAGCTTGTACTATAGGAATCTGATAGAATACTTACTTGTGGGTCACAACTGTTTCTCCTGCGCGGGAATCGAACTCATACCCTAGCTAAGCAGAACTACTACCAAATGAGCCAATAGGGCAGTCAGGCAATATGGCGTGCAAGATAGTTTTAAAAATTTGAAGTTAGTATACACGGTGATTGCGGAAAGTTATTGTCGTTTTTGTGCTAGAAGTATAAGGCTTGATGCTTTGTACAAAATACATTGCGATTTTTTCAGACCATGAATTCAACTTGACATTGGAAATCTTGACATACTCAATTACTCATATCACATAAATTGTGCTGAAATATGAAGTTTTAGCTCTCAGTGTGTTCTCTCTATCCCAAGGTTATCTGAAAGAATTTTCTTTTAGCGATAAGACCGCCAATGGTTACACTATATATTTACATATATTATTATTAATTATTTTTTTTATAGTAGATAGGCTTGCGTTTGACCGCCATCCCGCCTGATGTTAAGCGAAGATGCGGTCTACGGTGGAGTACGCTCGCCTAGAAGAAACCGATTCACTCGCGACTTGAAGGTACCCAGACTATATTCATTGGGGATATTAGCCCCTCCGGATCCAATTGAAGCCCAGTGAAGTGTAAATTAGGCTTTATACAGGGTTATAAGTTTGATGTGTACTAAGCTGAAAGGGGTTCATTGTACTAAATAGTTATGAACAACTTTTCTTAGAGACAACTCTGTTCAATAGAAGAATTTTGTCACTTGTTTGGTCCAAATGTATCGAGCAGCTGATTTAATTTCGCGATTTCTGAATAGTGCGTCTAGCAAGTTCAAAGTTGGTTATATCCTATTAATGGAATGTCCATACTAGTCCACAGCATCCCCGTACCAATAAAAGGGTGAGTCCACACATGAGCGTGAAAGATTGTCCACATGTTCAGCCCCGCAGCGCGATGCGCAGAGCAGTCAGCGCGATCAGCTTATCGGCGAGCGGATCAAATCACCCGATTCGGTCTGTCGTTTCCGCTCTACCTTTAATGCATCAACTCTCATACCTATCAGATACTTATAAATACCAAACCACAATTTTTATTATTATTTTAACGTTACTTAAAACACTTTAAGATTTTACTTTATTTCTTTTCAGACCAACCATACCGTCACTTAACATCAGGTGGTCAAACAACTAGCCTGTCAACCATAAAAATTGTCCTCAAAATTTGAGTGACATATTTTTATATTTTGAATATTGATACTAAGCAATCTGACAAAGAATAAATCTGCTACCATATTTTCTATTCATTTAGTTTTTCATCATAAAGTTTTTTTATTATCGCTGACCGTTAAATAAACTGGAATAGTTATTCTGGTGACAAAGAAAATGCTACCATTTCTTTATGCATTATACATTTTTTTAGCAAATGTATAAAGATGCAAGATACATTTGCTGAAAAATAAAATTAACAGCGTACAATGTGCAAAATGTATATTTTTTTAAAGTTTTTAACTTTAAAAAAAGTACACATTTTGAAAGAAGTAAAAGTGTTTCTGCTTGAGCAGTATTTTTTTTTACTTTGATGACATTTCTGAGGAGACCCTTGTAACACGATTACGATGCATTTTCTTGATAAATAGCAAAAACTTTGAATAGATCTGAAATTGAACTAGTGTGATATGACTAGTATTTTTTGAGCGATTAAGTCCCGGTGATAAACATGTCTTCAAATCACAATAAAAAATTACAGATAAGTACTTCATGTACAGTGGTAATAATGAAGTCTGATTTGGTTTTATTCCTATAACATTCTCGCTATATCTTCGGAGAAGCCCCGACACGAATATTATACATCAATATCGATAGCAACTCGACTTATTGAGCCGTTCCAACCCTGCTGCCATTGGAAGTCGCGTGGCCTCTTCCTGAATTTGACAAGCAAATAAATCGCGTGATCAAAGCTCATACAGGCTAGTAATATATCGCTTAGGGGGCGGACATACGTCATGTGAGCCGTGAGAGTGTAAGATGGGAAAGCGGAACCGGAAGTGACGACAGTCGGAAGCAACGCACGGCGCCGGACGAGCCCACTTCCCGTTTACGGGGCGCCTTCATTTATCTCAGCAGGGGGCACAAAAATTGCTTAACGGTACGTCATATTTACGTATGCATGTCGTAAAATATGACCTACTTAATCCTAAGTACTGCGCCTGAATAAACTCTTATGATGGATGGATGGATTCGAAACACAAAACCTAAACACTGTCGGCCGGCATAATAACTCTCGGCGGCGTACGAGTTCCTGCTGTGCAAATAGTGTGTGGTGGATATGTATATGTGAGGTGGCACGCACACATAGCTGGCCGTGTGACGTTGCTTGAGTTTGATATAAAAATTCTATCAGTTTTTTTCCTGATATCTGTGTTTACCTCAAGCATTTAAAAAAATATTGAAATCTTTTCCAACGGTCTAGAGAAAGAAACTGTTCTAACCCATTGAATTAATACTTATATCCGGCAAATTTAATCAAATACCTATGTGTAAATAACTGAAATCATTCAACAATTTACAAAATCCACCATTTGTTTCTACCGTTAGTTCAAATTATAGATTAAAATCTAAACCAAGCGATAACATATCAAATAATGAAAACTGACAAATAACCACAAGTTGTTATGATTCGAATTGTGGTTAACAAGTAATTTTGAACCGAAGTAGTGCTTGCATCGCGTGTTTTGGAAATTAATTTCAACCCAAACTATCTTGGGGCTGTTATAGCAAGGCAATAAAATTGTATTGTCCCTGACAGGTTGTATCATCGAGTCTCATAACTAAAATACACTTTGACAAAAACTTTTGTTTTCCTTTTTTTTTTGGCATCGTACTTTCTGCATTTTGCCAGCGTAGAGTATAGCTGATATTTTCAAGTTAAAATAAGCCTTCATCACTCATGTGTCTCACTCCACATCTTTGTTTAACATGAACCGAGATGACAGTCAAACCCAAGCCTATTACTTAATGACAAAAGTATAGGATTGCAAGTCTAACTAGACAGACTTCTACAGCAAACCTTTAAAATAAATGCAAGTGAACATAACTGATTTCATGCCAGCGCAGAGCGGCGTTGAGTGCACTCTTGTGTTATATAAACTACTTATGTAATAAGTTCAGCTAACTACATACGACATAGGTACGCGTAGGTAACAAATTCGCTGCTCGAGCTCCGTGGTGCGCATAAAAGGAAGTGAATCACGCTAATATTATTACGGCAATACTTTACCACTTTTAGAAATTTTAGACTGCTTTTATCAAATAAAATAAAAAAATTGCGAGGATAGATCGCCAAAACAGCGATGCTCTAGACTTTGGTTTGTCACACAAAGTTCTGTGTATCGGTGTAATGGTCATGGACAGACAGACAGACCGATCTCTTACCATCAAAACAAAAAAAATCAAGACAAAATAAAAATAGTACCTAGAGCGTAGAGTTTTTAAAAGTAAAAATTACATGTAATTATTTCAGTTTTTATAATCAAAATATATTTATAATGTAAAAGTGAAATACAGTATATAAAATATAAAATTTAAACTTATTTGTATTATACAGAATTTTTCGGAGAGATGAAGCAACACTAAAGGGCATTGATTTACTCCATCAATGTAAACAACCCTTACTATGGGACCGACCTTGAAATTTTAGAAAATCATTTTCACGATCTTCAAGAAGATGTTGAAACATATTTTTTCCGCCACTTTAAGAACGGTACACAGTAAAAGTTGTGCACATTAATCACAGGTCGGCATCCTTCATTATTACTAGGTACACTTATCTGAAGTACCTTGTATAAACTTACAGCAAAAACTAAACTCAATAGCGGCTATTCTATACATACAAAAATTACTTATTAAGAAAAATCATTATTCACTAAACACCCCCTGGTAATATTCTTTAAATATTTCTTTAGCTACTTGACATAAATATTTAAAGTCAATTCCATACCCTTCAAAAATTTCCTTAATTCGATCAAATTCAGGGTTATTTATCATTCTTTTCATGATACCTATAAATTCGGGAGTATTGATAACTTCTAATAGTTCTGCCACTTCAGGATCATTTTCAAGTTTGCTTTCTAATAGTTTTTTAAATTCATCTATTGGCAATGCAGTTAGTAAATCTTCAATGAGACCGTTAATTCCTTTGTGATTCGTGGCTATTTTCACTTTTGGTTTTTCAAAAGGAGGTAACTGAAGTCCAGAGTTAATTACATCAATAATAGAATCAATTTCATATCCTTTGTCCGCTAAGAAATTAAATGCCTGAAACAAACAGGTAAATGTAAGAGCCAGACGGATAAAAAAATGCATAACAATATTTGATAGGTGCTACAGCTAGATAATTGTGCAATTTGTAACGAGCAATATAAATTAAACGTGTATACAAAATTTTGTGTCTATGTTGTATACATTTAGTTTCAGGTGTTCAAGGTGCGGAACAAAAACTATGCGTGCGTTGCCCACGATCTCACCTGATAGAAAGTGACGATATTGCTGAAGATGGAGCACGTTAAGAAGAACCTATTCACGTTTATCCTAAACAGTACCTCTATAAACTTTAACTTCTTTATTATAGAGACTTTGCTTTTTTTTTTTTTTTTTTTCGTTAATTTGCCCTTTCGGGCAGGCTAAAGCTATAAAGCCATACTGCCTCGTCTTCAGTGTTATTTCTGCTGTATCTTAACTATGGTTATCGTCAAAGTCGTTTTAGTCAAGTCCAGTTCGTGTCAGTTCGTGCCAGTCATGCTTTAGTAAAGTAGTGGCAACTTTACTATAAAGCTTCGATGGAGTTTTGGAAGCAACACGAAAACTCATGTTTCACCACATTATATCATTTTCCCACACTCACGCTTGTGATTCGGCACTTTATGAATAAAACACCACCATTTTTATGCATAAACACTCGACAAAACACTAGTTTTGGAAAAAAATACAACGAAGCGACACGACTCTTCCCGCGTTCCCGCCAAAAAACTCTAGAGACTTTGCGGTAAATGACACATCTTCTTCTTTGTTTTTGGCATCGCACTTTGTGCATTTACCATTGTCAAATATTTTGATATTTTTAAGTACGAGTATTTTAAGATAAATCTAGTAGTATAAGTCAAAGTCACACAAAGTAAGTTAGGGTCAAGTCTGGTCATGCCCTAATAAAATAGTATCGGCTTTACTACAAGCCTCAAAAGAGTTTTAGAAGCAACACGAACGATAATATTTTATAACATTATATCACTTTCCCACACTCAATTAATAAATCGCCGCTTTATGAATAACCATCACAATTTTCAAACATAAATAAACACTGGAGAAGTTTTGCGGTGATACGACCTTTCCACGTTCCCTCCAAAACTCAAAATGACACTTCTTACCTCTTTAAATTCAGCCATAGATTCAAAATCCCAAACAAGCTTCTTGAAATCGTCGCTTAAAAAGAACTTCGCGAAGTCCAAAACCTCAGGATCTGACAGATATCCCATTACCACCGCTACAACCTTGTCAACATCAATAAGATTAACAAAATCCATCATATGTTGTTTCCATGTTGATGATACACTTGGTGCCGCTTGTGAATCAACTAGAATTTCTGAATAATGCAAAACATTATCGTTAGGAATTATTGCAGCGTAATTTTGTTGATAATTCAACCCCACCAACATCGCAATAGTCAAGAACTTAAACATTTTAATTTTATTAACTCTAATTACAGGTAAAGCAACCAATAAATACTAATACGAAAGAGCTTCATATGCTCACTTTTATACCTATCAAAGTTATGAAATAATAAGTAGGACAAACGTTATTGATACATTTAATCTAGAAATATTATCTGTAAAAGAATTGTTTACTTGGATATACGGGATTATATGTTCAAGATGCTACACTGAAAGGGAATTATTTTAGTAAAGATTGTAAACTATTTTTACAATAGGCAAACTTAAATCGTGAA
Source organism: Biston betularia (assembly GCA_905404145.2). Taxonomy (NCBI): domain Eukaryota; kingdom Metazoa; phylum Arthropoda; class Insecta; order Lepidoptera; family Geometridae; genus Biston; species Biston betularia. The sequence continues at coordinate 7,798,469 of FR989863.1, forward strand.
AAATATCAGAAGTTTTACTAAAAAAAATTGACCCTTGACAGAATGTAAAGAGCAGCTAATTATTTTTCGCGATTACAAAATTGTGCTCTCATTAAAAAGTTGTTTGTAACGATGATTAAAATGGCCTTCTTTCAGTTTGGTGTACACTATGCGTGTAACCCTGTAGATATTTATTGCGAAGGCAAAGATAAACAGCTCGCTATTGAAGTGACTTTATAGTTGTTCGGTATACAGCAGCGTTGTGTTATCAACACTAGACACGTTCGATTAGGTCATCATTTTCTTAAGTCATTAATCCACATGTATTATCTTTACGCAACTTGATAGAATTATGGTCGACGGTATTTTCCATTGCCAACCGGACCATTTTTACTGCAAATGAACTAAAGTTTTTTTTATGTAAAAGTAATGAGTCGAACGATACGCTCTCCTGATGGTAAGAGATAACGCATGCCTATAACCATTGCAGCAATACACAGAACTTTGAGTAACAATACAAAGTCCGAGGCATCGCTGCTTTAGCGCTCATTACTTTGAGACTTTCGATGGTTAGTCTCAACAGCGCAGTAATTTCGCTAGCTGTGTGTTCCCTTCAAACCGTAACACAGTAATGTTTACACACTACTGCTTAGCGGCAGATTAACAGGTACTGAGGTAGTACCTACCTAGACGACATCCTGCTAAGGAGATCTACCACCAAGTTCTTTGATTACCTACTGCTAAGCTATCTTTATATGGCTTAAAAACTGTATTAAGTTCAGCGGAATTAAATTAGAATAAATATCACTTTCAATTATAGTGAAATGCATTTTCTACGTAAAACCATTAGATGTTTTGCAATTAGAAAACTAATTCCTATAAAATTACTCGAGTGATTTTGTTAATACATTAATTTTATCTCTACTCCCCACTTTCAAGTCATTTCATTAAACACTCATACTAATACTGTAAACTAGCGGCCCGTCCTACTTGCCGTTTTCGCATATGTATGCGATGTATTTTGGTGCCTTTTGTCGACTTAATTACAAAATATTGAACTACTGGGTACTACTTATACAAAAGTTGAATTAAGACGTATTGTACAGATAAATAAGTTATTGTAATCCTAGATTCAACAAGAAAGAACGAATTTGATATATTAAAGAGAAAATACGTACGAGTACAGGAGAATGCAAATAACGTAGCCATCTAATACTTCTGTGTGTGATTTTCTTACAAAATGATACCTCGTACTTACTGGTGAAACTTGCGCTGTTGAAAATGCCATTAATTTTATAAATGTTAAAGTTTGGATGGATGTTTGTTACTCTTTCACGGAAAAACTACAGAACGGATTTGGATGAAATTTGGTATGGTGGTAGCTGACACCCTGGATTAACACATAGGTTTCTTTTTATTCCGAAAACACTTAGCGGGTACCACCGCGGGGTGCAGCTAGTAAGTACATAAGCAGTTTTAATATTCAAAGTTCAAACCGAATGTATACAATACGAATATGGAGTATATACAGTTGTTGACGGCCGTAAAAATCCATCAGTATAAAAGACGCAATTTACAGAAGATTGATTTAGAGAAGTCGGAACATTTTAAACTTTAGACAACAAGTACGTAGTAAGTTATACTGTAAACTGTATTGATTATTTTCCAAAATTTGTGTTTTTTCGAGTGTTTATTATTAGAAATACTTAGTGTTGTTTAAATAGTTGTGCTGAATTATACGCACGAGTGTTGGCAAAGTGAAATTGTGTGGTAGAACGTGTCTTTTCATGTTGTTTCTAAAGCTTATAGTAAAGTCGCTACTACTCTGATAGGGCATGAACTTGATTGTGACGTATGATGATAACTCAGTGGTTAGCGCGATCGTTTCTCACGCCGAAGGATGAAAGTTCAAACCCCAACAAAACTTGAGCTGCCGGTGAAGGAAACATCGCGAAGAAACCATAGCATGGTGGCAGGGTGCATTCTAGTATTCAGCTGACTAGCTACTACCCTACCTCAAGCTAAAAATCGGCCGTCAAGCACCCAACGATGTGTTCTGATAGCCTCACTTGAGATCTAGTTCGATTCCAGGCTAGGTGTGTTTACCATCTTCGACCACACTGTCACTTAAAATCAGATGAGTTGTGGTCAAACAACAAGGCTGTCAGGGTATACTTATATTTAGAGTAATTTCAGCATAACAGTCGTTTCTGTTACAACAATAATTAGGACCAAAACACTGTTTAGCAGAAATAAACTAAATATTATATATACCTTGAATACTCAAAATGAACTTCTGTATAGTAACGCCAAATCATTGCTTGGCTTGGTGCCAAGTGCCAATCAATCAATTAACCAAGCATGTCAACTATAAAGAGAAAAAGGCTTACTTTATGTAACAAAGGCTTGATTCACGTCATTTTTTTGAGTCACTACAAAATGTGAAAAACTTGACACTGACAGAATGCACAAAGTATGAAGCCAAAAAATACAGAAAAAAATATTTTCCCTGTCATCATACACGTTGATTTCGCCAAATGAGGGTGTTCAGGTGTCACCCACCTGGCACCAGGAGTTGATGTTAGCATTACGTCGAGGATAGATAACGCAGCGCGTGCCTCGCAAGCCAATGAGGCCGATACGGCCCCAACATTCAAATTGCAAGCCCGCGCCCGCCCGTATCAAATGTTGTTTTATAGCTAATTCCCAAATTCGGTTATGGCCTATAAACGATCCACTGGAATAATTTAAATGCGAACCCGCCTGTATAATGTGCTCACTTTACTTCGAAATTAGGTATTTGTATGTGAAATGCGTTTTGAAATAGGATTCGATGTTCAATTTTATTTTCTTGCATGCGGAGATTCCGCGGACGATAATCGTTTTTTTTTTTCTATTTCCTAATTTATAACGTGCCAGTGACCACTGCTACTGTTGGAGTATTGGTAGAGTGGTGGTTGTTTATCAAAGTACCTACTCGTAGATATTTAAGTAATGAAGTAGGTTAAGTAGATAGGCAATGAAGAGTTTTGATGAGAATGCGAAACAATCATACGTATCGCCGTATTGTACTATTTTCCAATACGTGTATAATGTATAAAAAGTATAAAAATAGTCGTGTTTTGTTCATTAAGTGCCGAATTATAGCTACGTTCGAGTATTTGTAAGTGATGTGGTCACACAAATGACACGTCATGTCTTCTATTATTACAAAAACTATATAGAAGCTTCTAGTAAAGTTGCCACATCTTTTGTGAATGACCGGACTTGATCCTACCTTATGACATTTTTATCGTGCACTTGTAAATTTAAAATTACTTGACACTGACTTCTACAAAGTGCGACGACAAACAAGTAAATAGAAGATGTAGGTACGTATAGCTAAATATATCGTGTCTTACTATATTACCCTCTTAATTACAAATATTTCTTATTTATGCAGTATTTTTTTAATTGTTGACAGGCCAGGGGTTTTACAACAGCTCATCTGATGTTTATTGGTGTCGTTGAAGATGGTAAACACACCTTGTCTGGATAGGAACTAGCTCTCTAGTGAGGCGGCTGGAACACACCATTAGATGCTTGGCAGCAGATTTTCAACTTGAAGGTAGTAGCTAGCCAGCCGAGTACTAGAAAATATCGTACCACAATGCTATGGTTACCTCACGATGTTTTCCTTCACAGGTCTCACTCATTGTTAGATTTTCAACGCACTAACCAAATCATCATCGCTACAAAGATGTAAAAAATCAAAGTCACAAATATTCGTCATGAAATTTTGCAGTAAATCTTTTTTATCAAATAGTTGTTGACGATTGTTGATTATATAGATTACATAAAACATCGGTAAATAAAAAAGTTATTATGTAACCATCTTCCAAGAAATTTATAAGATTACAAGACAATAAACTATGTCTAGTTCACTGCCGATAATATATCTTTTTATTAACAACTAGCGGACGCCTCGCGGTTTCCCCCGCGTAGTTCCCGTTCCCGTGGGAATACAGGGATAAAACGTGATTATGTCACCAGGGGATAGTGCAACTTCCCAATGGTGAAAGAATTTTTGAAATCAGTCCAGTAGTTTTTGAGTTTATTCGTTACAAACATCAAAAAAACCCGAAAATACAAATCTTTCCGCTTTATAATATTAGTGTAGATATATATTGTTCGATCTATAGTTCAATTTATATTCATAAAGATCAGAACATGTTCTCAGAACATGGGAAACACATTAGTTAATGCACTGTTGCCTTTCTTCAATTTAAAACACTTTAATATTATAAACGGCGTAGTTTTAAAAGCTTTTCCCTTGTTTCCGAGCTAATTTCCAGACGGACATTTCCGTCCATTCAATATTAGCTATTGTTCATTGGCTCAGTCTGTTTTGCAAGACAATCGACTAAATTGCTTGACAGTTTAACGGGACCATCTGTTTTCTTGCTTTTGTACAACTAACTGCGAATTGTGAATCATACTTTTCTATCTATAGGTAGTCATCCACTACTAGATTTATATTTCTGATGAAGTCAATATTTATGTGAGTTTTAAAACAATAGTACCTACCTAATTAATATAACTTTATTATACCTACTTACAACAACAATCGACATACAAGTACCATACCTACATATATCTTTAAAAAAAAGAGGAACGAAAAACCAAACAAAACGACATCAATATGAATTTGCGGTTGTACTTCGACGGTCTTATTACCTAGAGCGACTTCTTCCAGACAACCTTTGTATGTACAGAACATGTGGCACAACCAACCATTTAGAACTATAACAAAAATAAAATCTGATACCTCTAATTAGATTACACGACTGTCGAAATTAATCATCATCATGATCATCAGCCTTTTGTAGTCCACTGCTGGGCATAGGCCTCTCCCAAGATACGCCACTCAGCCCGATCTTCGGCTTTTCACTTCCATCCACCGCCAGCTGTCCTACGTATATCCTCACTCCATCGAGTCTCAGGGCGTCCTACGCTACGTTTGCCAATTCGCGGTCTCCACTCTAGAACACGTCTACTCCAGCGGTATCGGTTCTGCGACAAATTTGTAGCGATGATAGGTCAGTAGTTAGCGCGGTAGGTTCGCATGCCGAAGGGCATGGGTTCAAACCCCAACAATGAGCTTGAGCTACCGGTGAAGGAAAACATCGTGAGGAAACCATAGCATGGTGGTAAGGTACTTTAGTACTCGGCTGGCTAGCATCCTCTAGTTGAAAAAAATCTGCTGCCAAGCACCTAACGGTGCGTTCCGGCAGCCTCACTTGAGAGCCAGTTCCATTCCAGGCTAGATGTGCTTTACCATCTTCGATCACACCTTCAATTAACATCAGGTGAGCTGTCAAACACCTAGACTGTCAACTATAAAAAAAAATAAAAAAATGTCCAGCCCATTGCTACTTCAGCTTGCTAATACGCTGAGCTAAGTCTGTTACTGTAGTTCCTGGCGAATTACTTCGTGATTATGACTGTTGAAATTATATTCGTTGAATTATTTATCAGTCACATTATCCGTCCACATTCACCGATCAATATAACGGTGTCCTAATGGATGAAATTTAATCACGACAAATCGAATGCCAAGTATTTACGAATCAAATGACTTAGCAGCTTTTTAATACGATTCACACGTTAGCGGTTATAGTTAGTTAAGTTTTTGTATCGACATTTCACGGTGCACTGTATTGAACTCTTATTATATTAAATGTGATACCACATACCGGCCTCTGATGGGATCTATTATTGTTGATCCACGGATGAATATTCAATCATCTTGCTACCTCACTTCCTCTAATGGATGCCCTCCGTCAACAAAAACTTACATTCGCCACACCACTCCAAACCTAGTTATAACATTATGACCGTTTGATTGGAATATCTCTGAGTAGTAACGAGGAAACTCCAGGTAGAATTAAATCGAACTCCATCCGTAACTATGTCCGGACAAAAACTGTAATGTTTGCTTTAAAGAGGAATTGATCACAGAACAAAAGCACGTTAATTATAAGGCGCTTTGAACTAATCTGTACAAAACACAGAAATCAAAGTATTTGTGGAGAGGCCAATGCTTTCCAGTCGGGATAAAATGAGTGCAAAGTGCATACAAAATCGTGATGTGGTCTTTTAATCGGTTTCACGTTCGTTCCCGCGCTAGTTTTTGTATTCGGATTTCACGTTGCCAATCTGCGGGTTCACTGTGGACCGGGACTATGGGTTCGGAGGTAGACCAAAGTGCGCTATGAGGCGGTCGGATAAGGCACATTTCAGTGGAAGAAAATTTGCGGAGGGTAATAAGATAAAGAGGCGGACCCATTTTGTTGTGCAGCAAGCTCTGTTCAATTTACGCGGCAAGGTGGCCATTAGCATAAGTCCGGAACGAGCGTGATGCGCGCGCGATCTTGCGGCTGCGCGGCGCGCGGCGTGCGCTTCGAGCTCGGCTGCCGGCTGATGTAATTGCGCCCGCGCGACACATTTGTTTACTATTGTAACCCGTGAAGATGCCATCGCGTCTCGACACTACAGCCGACTCTTTCAAATTAGCGCGCTAAACGCTCTCAACTTTCTTTTGCAGCGTTTTTTAACGCAATTTTACTTTATTATGGAAACTGTCGTGATTTAGGCACAATTTTGTTCTACTTATACGGGATTACTCACGTTTGATTATATCGTGTACTTCACACATGAAGCAAGACGAAGCAGCACGCGTTGTACTCAGCTTTGTCTCCATGAAGAAGGCCACCGAATGAACTATATTTGGACTACAGTCGGTTCTAACCCCAAAGCTAGCATCTTAACATGAAATTATGTACGTACCTACGTAGTACAAGCTAATCCTGGCTAATGATGTTATTCAGGTTATACAGTGCAGTTATTGGAGGCGCAAACTATGATAAGTGCCATTAATATTGATATACAGCACCGTTCTCGATGCTTTGTGTCATTTGTAATATGTGTTATAACTTCTATGGTACGGCTATGAATTACTTAGGGTTGGTAACTGATTATTTTTTACGATTTCAGAACGTTAAAAGGTTACATATTTGACTACAGCGCATCTGATGATGAGTGATTTTAAGGCCGGAGATGGTAAATACACCAAGCGCAGCAGTGCTGCCGGAACACAGCTGCTTGACAGTAGATTTTTTTTAGTAGCTAGCCAGCATTGTACTAAAAAGTACCATACCATCATATTATGGTTTCATTACGTTTTTCTTTACGTGCAGCTTAAGCTCATTGCAGGGGTTTGAACCCACACCCCTTAGGCATGTGATCACAGGCTGAGTTATCGACGCTTCTCACTAGCACTTTCCAACTTGTCAGAGTCTAGATTCTTTCAGTGGCGCATCTTTTAAAACTGTTAGTAATATTGAAGAACTATCTAACCTGACAGATATTGTCCTGTCTTAGCTTCACCAAGTAAGTTTAAAATAGTCGTTAAGTTATCAGAAATTTTCCCTATGCGCAATTTTCTTAATTTTTCTTTCCATAAAAACTTTTTACAAAGTATTAGAAAACAAACAAAAGATAAATGAAATTGGTAAAGTCGCTCTCAAGTTATAGCGTAAAACAGGGATTGATTTATATATATGTACCTATAAAGAAAATGTTGAAGCGTTTGCAAGACCTAGACACAACGTCTTATCATTAAGACGTATCTGAAGCCTTCTTACGCCTTTATCTTTAATACTGATGCTCAATTGTACTGTACGTTTTGCAATGGGACCTTTAAGACTTTGATTTCGCCAGACATATTGGTGTTCATAAGAGAAGCTAACAGTGTTAACCATTGATAGAAAAAACTAAGAGAGCTATAATTATAGAACTACATACAACATTTTAGTCATTAAAAATGTAATATCATGCGTCAACCCTACAGACATGGCAATACCGGCGCACGCGCTCACCCGCTAGCCATCATTAGAATGTAGCATCTCGAACGATTTTCCTACTTTAGACGCGTTAATGGTCGTAAAAACAACCACTAAGGAAAAACGTTGTGCATAAAAATATTGTATCCTTGGCTATAACCACAACCTTTTCTGAAAATCATACGGAGCTCGCTCAGAGCCAGTCGGCGCGCATATTTTGCCATACAAAGACACCAGAGGCGAATGCAAGAAAGATTTTAATGCTGCTAATGTGATTCTTGCAATATACGTTTATGTATCCCCGTTTATGTTTGCATAAGTAAGCGGAAATATTTTAATGAGTTACACGTACAAGTACATATATGCATATGTGCCAGTTTTATTACAATATTTATCGTCCATCGTATATTACTCGTGTACTTTGGGCAATAACTAATCGATATTTAATTAATTACCAAACACTTGTATAGAGACCGATGAAATGTATTACCATAAAGGAAACCCGACGTAAGTGATGCGAATATATTTGGCTTTTAAACATATTTATATTTATACTTATAATTTACTTAAAGTGAAGCCATATTAATACACGTGCGCATGAAGAATTATAAATAATGAGCCAAATCTTATAGTAATGATGTCTCAAAGTAATGAGCGCCAAAGCAGTGATGCCCTGGACTTTGTTTTGTTACTCAAAGTTCTCTGTATCGCTGCAATGGTCATGGACAGGCGTTGTCTCTTACCATCAGGAGAGCATCTTATTCGTCTCATTACTTTTACATATTTTTTTTAAATATACAAGTTGCGCTCCGCTATTTTCCCTGCTTCTTAAGAATAAAAAGTATACTCTATGTTATTCCAGGATGTACATTTCATCCAAACCCGACCAGCTGTTTCAGCCAATTCTCTCGCCAAGCACCTAACAGTGTGATCCAGCGGCCTCACTTAAGAGTCAGTTCCATTCCAGGCTAGCACTTTCGTTTAGCACCTTCGTCCACACCGTCACTCAACATCAGGTTAGTTGTGTTCAAACACCTGGAATTTCAACCATAAAAACAATATACTAAGACCTAATCGAGCAATGACACGAAAGTGAAAAAAATAAATGAAATGGGGGAAAATTAGGGTGGGGGATCAAAACACCCTCATTTCTTGCTAACACGACCAGACATTTTCCAGTCGGCTCGTAACCACGACTATTGCAACGTGACCAAAAACGTCGAGGTAAATGAACAAAACGATTTTATAGTATTTTGTACACGATGATAAACATCGCGAAACTTTAAAAATGTATAAAGTTTATTTGTTTCTTTATTCTGAGTGGCATACAAACCCTCATGATGTAGAACTACTTCCAAATAAACTAACAGTGCAGTCAAATTTATCAATCACAATCAGATATAGCAAATCCAATACTAGCAAAAAGTTAAATAGATTAGGATCACAAATCAGCACGTCCGTTATATGACATACCGTTTGTTGCAGGCATCATGTCTCGCAAGAAAGGTGGCAAAAAGCAGTGGCTCTGAACTTCCACATCGGGAGGTTGTCATTAGACGAACGCCATAACTACACATCCGGAAAGGCAGGCGGCGAAGCGTGCCTTGGTCTTTTCTTCTTACAATATTCGTTCATTCATCTTTTGAAGTTCAAGTAACATATTTATATAAAGCCTCAAAAAACTAACGTTCTTTTTATCTTGGTATCACAATGTTTTAGCAAATTTAGCAGGGCATCGCTGATTTGGCGCTCATTATTTTGAGACATTCGATGGTTACTCTCGATAGTCCTGTAATTACGCTAGCTGCAGTATCAATCAAATCGGAACACAGAAATGTTTACACACTACTGCTTGCCGGAAAAATATCTGATACTGCAGTACCTACCGAGACCACGACTCTTGCTGAGGAAATCTACCACCTAAACTTATTGATTATTTATTTGATGATATAGTTTTTCCAAGTTTAACCAATTTAACTTTAATCTAGAATCAAGGCTTAGAATTAACATTAGATAAAAACTAATTTCATCAAGGAATAGGGTCATTCCCCTTTGAAAAGGCTTTGACGTAAGAACAAATGAATATGATTGCACATTCACATATGCACATTCTAACATTACGAAAATATGTCAACATCGAATAATGCATGTTGAGGTAGGTAATATCATTTCATTAATTAACCAATACATGACATGCCAGGACAAAGCCTGAATGTTAGTGCGACATTAGAAAGGCATCACGACCTTTTCTGTACGCCAATCACGCCTCGTGATGGTTAACTACAAGTACAAATGCCGTACTCGTTAAAAAGATAAAATAATAATTAGTCAAAATGTATAAGCCGTGAGAACGTGAAGGGTGGGCACTGATCAGGCGTGGGTGGTATGGTGAGCATACAAATTGAAACTGTCAGATTGGCCGATCGACGATCGGCGAGGGCCGATGGTCTCACGGAAGCGATTACCCCAGCTAAGACAATAGCCGACAAGACATGCATCTATTACCCTTTTTAAGCTTGTAACTGACTGATGCCCTTTGAGTAACTGGATAATGAACGATAAGGGTTCGATCGGCGCGTAAACATTGTGTTTTGTACGTCGATCACGTCGATGCGCCATGTCGTGTACTATTTCTAATTACAACTTTAACTGTAAAGCTTGGAATTGCTCAGTACGTTGGAGTGATATATGTTTTTATATTGAAGAAACGACCCGCCCTGGTTGCGTACGGGTGTAATTCATTTTGGCAACTTGATAACAAAACATCACATTTTGAAAAATGTATTTTAAGTAGTGTATTGTTGTGTATTAACATTCACAAAATCTTAAAATTATTTTTTTATGCTCCTAGTAACTAATGTCATCTTGTTTTGGTAGCTCAATTGATTACTAAACTTATAGAGTATTACTCAGGGTTGAGTTTAGCGGAGCAAGAATTTGACAGAAATGCGTCCACTTGTGACGAACGATTCATTTACTAAATCAGCTCTGCTTTTTAGCTGCCTCACTCCTGGACGCGGGCCTCTTCTAATTATTAAAGGTAAGTTCGTAATCTACCGCAATTCATTTGTTGAAAATTAATTGAATTTATTAAAACTGTTGCATTATTTAAAAAAAACAATAGTACCATTAAGTAAACTATTGTGTTTTTTTATGGTTGGCAGGCTAGGTGGTTGACCACAGCAGCAGCTCACCTGATGTTAAGTAAAGGTGGTGTTGAAGCACACCTAGCCTGGAATGGAACTGGCTCTCAAGTGAGGCTGCCGGAACACACCGTGTGTATGATTTTTAATTAATATGTTCTGTTTAAAACAGAAAACTTACTTTAGTATTTATCTTAAAGGTAACAAGCTAGAAAATTTACGGTCCCCTCAGAAAAATGATTGAAATTAAATACATTTTAACATATCTACATATGTATATTACTACTTTATATTTAAATTTAAAATGTACTTTAATGTTTTGCTTAAAATAACTTGCCACGCTGCCTTAACTTTATAGAAACGTGATTTTGATACATTTTTTGTTACTAATTACGTCGGATACTTCGACTATAGCTTCTACCACATCCAGTAATAAAACGTGAGTAATCCCGCATTAGTAAAACAAAGATGAACTTAACTATAAATAATTTCTGGCAATATTTCGATGCATGTACTCTCTATGATCCAAACAGAGGGAGGCAACAAATGACTAACATAGAAATGTACTTGCACACCCCTGTGCTAAGCTCTATGCAAAATAAAACACCCGATTGACATCTCTTTGAAATGTATTAAATATTCAGCCGGCTTTAACTTTAAACGTGGGGTTAAAGGATCAAGTGAAAGGATTGCCTTATATCATAAAATGCCTTTCGATTATCTTGCGAATCAAAACAAAACAATTTAAAAGAGCATAAACTTTGCTTTTTTTAGGAAAAGTGCAAGAAATGTTTGCATACCTATATGTAGCTATATGTTGCTTTGTTACTCAAAGCTATGTGTATCGCTGTAAAGATCATGGAAATGCGTTTTCTCTTACTACAAGGAGAGCGTCTCGTTCGTCTTATTACTTTTAACATAAAAAAATGTGGACACGCGGTAAATCCTATCACGTCTTAGTCATTTTTGTCCTTCATTATGAGGAACACCACAGGAAGTAGCTGATCAAATTGTGAGATTTCCATAAGTACTACGTAATGATATAACAATTATAAGGTAAGTGGGACAACGCTCCAAGCGGTAGTAAATGGAAACTGCTTTTTCCATATATTTGATTGTCGGTAATATACTAACGTAATTCTCAAATATTAATACGTCAAAGCCCCTGTGTACCACCACATTGATTCGTTGACTGCCATTCACTTCATTCTTTTTTTCAATCGTTCGTCATCATTTCAAAGCCTGGAACATCAACGCAAAGTAGCTTGTCTATCGGGCCGTATACACTTTGGAGAGTGCGCTTCAGATCTGCATGACATAATTGCACCCTTTCCATTTTACTATCAGACAGGCAGGAGTTCTAAAAAGCGACATCGTTTCATGGTAGATACCCATAAAACACGAACTAAACGATTCGAGTCTACCTTCATCGTACGAACCGCTAAGCAATGGAATTTGCTGTCCGAGTGGTTGTTCCCTGATAGATACAATCTGGGTGCCTTCAAGTCACGAGTCAGTCCGTTTCTTCTAGGCGAGCGTGCTCCATCGTAGACCGCATGTTCGCTTAATATGAGGCAAGATGGTGGTAAAACGCAAGCCTAATGTAATTGAAATAAAAACTTAACTCTTTAATTATTTTTTTTCTTGTTGCTCTTTGTGCATTCTGCCAGTATCAAGAATTTCATATATGTCCTATGTTACAATCATATCAAAAAAGTCTTAGACACAGTCAAAAAACCCAGTCCACGCCATAATTAAGTAGCGGTGACAGTCACTAGTAATTTTGTTTTTACTTACATATCGTGATTAATCATTAAACCCCATAATTCATCAGTTTTATTATACTTTTCAGACACAACCTTTTTCAACTAGCGTGCTACATCTAAGACCTCAGTTAGTATTTACACTAAATAGTTAAACCCTTAGCATAACTAACCATTCTAAAATGTAATGAATGAACGTATTTTCATTGTAACATTAGCAAAGATGGCCGGTTATCTGTTTATGATGATTAGGTGGCGGGTCGTCGCTAGGCAACGGGGTGGCAGTGGTCAGCCGTGGGAGGTGGGAGGGGGGGTGAGGGTAGCCGTTCCTCATACTGAGGTCATTCGAGCGAGCCACATACCCCTCGGTCCTGATAATTATTCTCGTACAGAACGTGTTAAGTTTAATGTTTCTTATATGTCTCGCCTTTGCTTCGAGCTCGGAAATAAGATAGATGTGAAGGAGTAATGGAGTTATTCAGACTTATAGACCCTTGTTGTGGTTATAAGATAGGTAACTATTTAACTACGAATTCTGTGCACATAGAATTAATTCCGTATTTCCGAATCAGCCTTGTTTTATCAACTGTCCCACAGCTGGGCACTGTTCTCTTTTGAGAAGGGTAAGTAAGACTGAAGGCTGAAGAACCAAAATGGGCAAGTGCGGGTTGGCAGACTCCACACATCTTCGAAAACTTTTCATTTTTTAAGAACTTTTTGACGTGACGTTTTACTTTACTGTTGAATAATATAGTAATACACATATAACTTAACAGAGGTACCTACTTGACGTGGGATTTGAAGTTATGGCCTTCAAATTGGAAGGCAGACGCTCTTTCAAGACAACAGAAACTTCAATTTTCCAGTGCCAAGTAAAAAAATAATATCTTAGAACATTACACACAGCGCCATATGACCCCAAACTAAGCAAAGCTTGTACTATGGAAATCAGATAACTGATAGAATACATAAATACTTTTTTCTGTAAATACATAGGTAGGTACTTATAATAAATACATGACACCCAGATACAGAACAAACAACTGTTTCGATATGTTCAAGTATTTTATGATAAATCATGTTAAATAATTCTAAGTCACACAAAGTATCTAAGTTATAGTCGAGTCCTAAAGTAGTGGTAACGTTACTAATAGTTTCAATGGACTTTTGAAAATAACCACTCACCTTTCAACTGCCCGGTTGGCTCATTTGGTAGAGTATTTGCTTCAAGAGCTGTGGGCATAGGTTCGATTCTCACTCAGGACAAACATATGTGTGACGAGCATAAATGTTTGTTTTCTATCTTGGTGCTCTGTAATCTATATAATTATATCTATTTACAAAAAAAAGTTTATAAGTATTCTAGCAGTTTTCTGGTTCCCATAGTACAAGCTGCCGGTGGCTTGACGGTGTGTTCCGGCAGCCTCACTTGAGGACCAGTTAAATTCCAGGTTTGATGTGCTCACCATTTTTACCTACACTTTCACTAAACATAACGTGAGCTGTGGAGTTTTGGCGGGAACGCGGGAAGGGTCGTGTCGCTCCGTTGTATTTTTTTCCAAAACTAGTGTTTTGTCGAGTGTTTATGCATAAAAATGGTGGTGTTTTATTCATAATGTGCCGAATTACAAGCGTGAGTGTGGGAAAATGATATAATGTGGTGAAACATGACTTTTCGTGTTGCTTCCAAAACTCCATCGAAGCTTTATAGTAAAGTCGCCACTACTTTACTAAAGCATGACTGGACTTGACTGACACGGACTGGACTTGACAAAGACGACTTTGACTAAAACTAGCTACGATGGCACTTATTTAACTTTTGAAACTTGAAAATATGTATATAATTACTTGACACTGGCAAATGCTAAAACGCGACGCCAAAACCAAAGAAAAAAAAAAAAAACGTGAGCTGTCAAAAACCTAGCCTGTCACCAATAAAAACTAATTGACTGTCATGGTTACTGCCGACAAAACTGAAAACTTGAAACACGTCACTTAAGCATGTCGGAACGAACCGACATGCTTAAGTGACATTAGGTTTTGACTCTACAAAAAATCGCTCAAAACGGCTAAAGAAGTTTCACTTCAAAAATATCCACTTCCATATCAATTTGGCAGTATTTTTAAGTAGATAGGTATTACATTAGCTAGCTTTAATACAGCCATCATAAAACATCCACTGGCTTGTACAATAAACTATTGCAGTACTTATTGAGTGCGTTCAACTCAAACGCTACTATTATTAAACTGAATTCGATTTAAGCCGAACCCTCCTCGTCGTTTGTGAAATTGACATTTTATTCTTCGTTTTTCATTGTTGCTGCACTCTGTTCGATCTATTGTTAATTAGCTTAAACGGGCCATGTGGACTGAACCAGCTAGCTGCCGTCCCATCTAGATACCGGCAAACAGTGTAAACTACACGTTTCATTCTTTCACAAAAAAATAAAAAGCCTTTTCATGCTTGTTAGTTCATGATTTAGTTTCTTGTTTTATTATCAGAACTTTTTCTGTGAAATTAAAGTGGAAGTAGCGCTTTAACTATCGTAACGGCAAGTAGCGGAACTATTAACAAGAACGTACCGGTTGTTATATCAAATACTCGTGGCGACATCTGTTGATGGGTAGATTACCGCGAAAATAAAAGAGCAAGACTCGTTTTTATTTTGGTTACCTGAGAGTAAACAATAACAAAATACATGGAAGGTGAATTGAAATGAAAAAGAGACAACAACTTTGAACGGAATAAGATGTAAACCGTGTATTCACTCCGAACATTATTTATCAATACATTTGGATATCGTTTTACTCGTAATACTCTCAAATTAATATGCTAGAGCCATTGGTCTAACTTTTTAGCATAACAATATCTTTTTTTTACATTTCTTTAATATAAGTTTAGATGTCCATAACAAAATCCAATATGAAGATGTCATGCTGAGATGCGCCCATTTGGTATAAGTTTTTTAAAATTTTGTTTATTTTTCTGACTGTATTTTATCCAACAAATGTTTTTTTTCTATATAAATTGGCATAAGACTAAAACGAATAAAGTACTAGTAGTTCGTACGCGCAAGTGTGAAAAATTTAAAATACTTAGATAATAATTTCTGAAAAAGAATTTCTCTAATGTAAATCTTCAAATTACCTACTGGCTAAATAAATGGCAAAGAAAAAAAAAGAAAAAAATTGATACATTGATCCAAAAAGTACCTACCTATGAAAAACTGAGCGAATCAAGACGAGACACGCGCACGTAGTTTCTACTCTACTCCTTAGATTAATAACTTTTTTTAACTGTAGAATTAAAATTAACTGTTATTTATTGAGATTAAACACAGGGATTAAGAAGTAACTTTTGAATAAATTCTCCATAGGGCATGGACTGGACTATGATTTATTTTATGTGAATTTTATTAAAACTTTTACTCATTCCTTTTTTTATTTCTTAGGTACCTATGTATTTTTATACTTATTACTAGAAAATATGAAACACTTGACACTGGCAAACGCACAAAGTGCAACACCAAAAATAAAGAAGAAAAAAACTTATAAAAGGTATTGGCGGGAATGCAGAAAATGGTTTTTTGGCGGGAACGCGGGAAGAGTCGTGTCGCTCCGTTGTATTTTTTTCCAAAACTAGTGTTTTGTCGAGTGTTTATGCATAAAAATGGTGGTGTTTTATTCATAAAGTGCCAAATTACAAGCGCGAGTGTGGGAAAATGATATAATGTGGTGAAACATGAGTTTTCGTGTTGCTTCCAAAACTCCATCTAAGCTTTGTAGTAAAGTTGCCACTACTTTACTAAAGCATGACTCGAATTAACTGACACGAACTGGACTTGACAAAGACGACTTTGACTAAAACTAGCTACGATGGCACTTATTTAACTTTTGAAACTTGAAAATATATAATTACTTGACACTGGCAAATGCTAAAACGCGACGCCAAAACCAAAGAAAAAAAAATGCAGAAAATATAATGTCATCGCATTGACGTTACAAAATTAGTGAGTTACGTGCGGTGTTGCAAAATTATAAATAATGTGGGGAAACATGAATTTTCAAGTTACTTCCAAAACTTCATCGAAGCTTTTAGTGCTTTTAGTCTATGGCATGACCACATTTGGCCATGACTAAATTTGTATGATTCTGACTTAGGCATATTTAACTATTCATAAAATATAAAACATTTGACTCTGGCAAAGGCACAAAGTGCAACTCCAAAAACAATGAAGACTTTTAAAAGTTTGAAGGTATTTCTGACGTCAGAATTCCCAAGCACACAACAAACCTACTCATTACGCTCACTCATAGCAACTCGCTAAATTGTCGCGTATCGACATTAGCGAGCGAGGCGACAATATTACATACGAGAGTTATTCCCTCCGCTCCCGGGACTGGGACTCGATTAAAGCAGTAAATACTTTGAGATTAATTATCTCGTAAACATTCGGAGCGAGAGCGCTCGCTCAAATCGCTCACCTACGCCGTGAGCGCGATACAAATTCAACTTTTCCAATTAAATTTCGTGAGGCATTAATAATTATTTGGGTACATCAATTTGTTTCGTCGCTCTAGCTGCCGCCTTCGAGAGATTGAGGCGCACGAGGTGCGAATCGGGAAGATTTGTGGCGAGATATTTTGTATAGGTAATAAAATATTTTTAGGTCTGTTTTTCATGGTGACCACAATACTCTTTAGAGGCACGAGACCATCAATTTGCGAGAAATTGCAATTTACTAGCACGTAGGTACATGATTGACGAAAGAAACTGAAAGAAACTGAAAAATTAAATGGAAACTGCGTTTTTTCACACATTTTTACATAGTTATAAATGTGCTGCAAAATTCTCGATTATCAATATAGTAGAGCTAGGTAAGTATTATAAAAACGTCGATTAACTTTCATCAAGTTTCACATACCAAAATATGTGAAAATTTTGAATAGATAGATGATATTAAGTGCGTCGAAGATGTTAACAACACCTAGCCTGACTGTTAACTGGCATTTGAATATAGCTGTCGCAATACATCGCTACTAAATTCAACAAGTTGTCATCAGATTTTCAAGGACCATTTTTATCCTTAAATGAGAAGGAGCGGAGGATCTTGCTCAAAGCTTTTGCACCTACAAAATAAAATAAGTATATAAAAAGTACAGTGTAACAAAAACTATCCTACAGATCTAAGATATAAGGAAGATCACTTCCCGATATCTTAAATAGATCTTCAACTAAATCTTGAGCTCTTTAAGTGAAATCTCACGACAAGTCCCCAAAACATATCTACGTGCTCCTCATTCCTCGAGCCTTAACTTTAGAATTAATTAAATTAAACTTGAAAATGAAATATTAACACTTTAGCGTATAAAATTTAATACTGTTAAGTTATAACGTGATTATTCAACTTCTACTTGCAATTTCCAAAAACATCCAGAAAATTAAATTCGCGGAGCGGAGCTGGCGCCCTCTTTGAGGCGAGCTTCCGCTTTTGTTCGCGAGAGAACGCTCGCCACTTTCGCACAGAGAAATTAATTTTCTTCGTCTTTATGTAATTTAATTATAAACATTTCAATATAGCGCTTGGGGAATTTCCGCCTCAGAGAGAAGTTAAATAGAAACGTTTGATACTTATCTCCTAATAACTTCTGGGATGATTGCACGATTTAAACTAAATTAATTATTTATTCGCATCTATCTAAATAATGATAAAGCTGGTTTTGAAAGTGTAAATGGTTAGGTCGAGACAAATAGGAAGTACTTAATTAAGCATTTTAGAGATGGGAATAGTATGTAGGTATGTATAGAACATAACTATAACGATATAAATAATATAACAATTTGAAAATTATGAATGCCGTGATATTATTGTTTTTATTTTCGACCAAAATAAAATGCCTTTTATACCAAAGTAGCTCTGTTCCATCCATATTCGTCCTCCGCCTGAAGAAGTATCAAACATGTAGATATATAAAAAGTTTTGTGTTGTAACCTCTTCAAATAACAAACCCATTTTAACCTTACATAACAAAATTTCAAACATCTGTTAGCAAAATATTGTACAGTTCCAATTCAAAGCTCTCTTATTATACTCACAATATCGCTCAATGACATTCCATCTTAAAATTAAATGTATCTATCAATGCTGAATGCATTTAACAGATGCCACTAACGTTAGAGTAATTTTGCTCTTCACCGCTTACGGTTCGGCGACAAGAGGCGACATCAAACAAACGCGCGGCACAGCAAACCTTTTGCCTGCTTATCTCCTTCGAATCTGCAACAACCAATGACAACAAAACCTATTGACTGTTATTACCTTTACGCCCTTCACGCCAAACATAAGCTTGGTATAGTTGAAGCAACTCCACACAAGTGTCTAAGCATCAGTTCATCTTTTTGTTTAGCAACTTTATACGCTAATCACAGACATAAGAGCCTAAATGAATAGATAAAAATAAATAAATAAAGTAAACATCATAGGACCATGCCATGCCAAACAGCGCCATGTGACCCCAAACTAAGTAAAGCTTGTACTATGGAAGACAAATAACTGATCCCAACATAGATATTATTTTTAAATTTAGCTGGATAACGTATCAATTGGTTATTTTATCTAAGGTAACAAGCGAGTCTTTGTTCAATGTTTATTAAATTTCATTTTACGTTTATACAACAACACTTTTGTCGGACGCTTTTTGTGCTGATTTTGGGACATTTTACGGTAGAATTAACGCGTGACATCTACTTTTGTGAAGGAGCCGGCAACGATGTCTTTTTATCCGGTTCTCGTATTATGGTCGATATTGCGCGTATTATGTCATAACAGACAAGCACTCGTCTCCTTTTTGTACTCCCATTTTATTTTTAAATTGAATCCTACGTTGACAATCCCTATAAACATCCTGTCTTTTGTGCAACATTTAATAATACGGGTATTTGAAAGTGCTTTTATTTGGAATTTAAGAGCATATATTTACTTAAATGTGTAAGTACTTAACTTTCTTTAATTTTATAGTAATTAAATAAAATTATCAATATAAAATATTTGTACGGCATTGGTACATAACGAACGGTCTCTTCTATACACCTTAACAAATAACTTTTAATCTAAGAGTTTTAAAATTTGTTACAAAATAAAATCAACAGTTCCCGAAAGTCAATGGTTCCCAAATTATAAAAATCATAAAAAACAGTTGTTTGATACAGAATTTGATCTTAGGAGCTCGTACGCTAGGTAATCATCGATAACCTTGTAACTAACAAATCATGAGACGATTCAAAAAAAACATACTGTCAGTGATACATATATACTTAGAAAGGTACTACTAAGTAGGTACACGTGCCTAATAGACAAAGCGATCATTCACTTCATTCAGTTCAACTGTAAAGCATATTCATCTTTTTCACTACTCCACAAAATTATTAATCACATTTTATTCATTTATGTATTTATTTCATAACACAAAACAGAATATAATAATATTTAATTTAATTCAAATTTCAGATCTCAATTTCAATATTCAGATCTGTATAATATTCTAAAACTATGTGTAGGTGCATTATAATTAAATTTTTTTAAAGTCATTAGAGAATTTATTCGTAAGTTAATTAAGATTAGTGATTACCTATATTAAAATTTGTGTTTCAATTAAAAGAAACGTCATTAATGGCAGTCATCTACAGAACAATTACACAGATTGTTCTCCATTTTGCAAACACTGTTTTATTTTGACTGGACTATTTGACTTGACAATTTCTATGTGTTACATTGTAACCTACGATTTCTATGAAGGAATATTAAGACGCATACTTTCTTATTAGATTGGTCCGCAAGTGTGTACTTGTGATGTAGTATTCATCCGAGTTGACATGGATCACACAAGTTCAAAGCTCGAGATCCCGATCCAACTGAAAAATAAATAATTGAAACCCAAACCACCTTAGATTAAGCAAGCAGCCCTACAGTACTAAAAGCAATAAGACTTACAACTCCGCCCCTAGCAAAACAATCCTGTATCTCGGTGTCTTCACTAATGGCGTAAGTTCGACAGTCGAAGTTAGTTCGAGTGCTCTACGTTGGCAATAAAGATAAATCCAGCAATAATATGTTCAGTTGGCCTTACGTGTGGGATTGCTTGGGCACGAAATTGAATTTGCATGGCGTCTTAAGTCGGCGACGATTGAGGCGCGGTGCGCTCTCTCGACTCATTCGGTGGACGGTAATAGCTTTACAAACTGTTGCACTTGAGATACTTTGAAGCAGTTATCTTCATATCATGTTGGTCTGCAGATCCGCTTCATATTTGTGAAAGCAACAGTGGTTATTTTCAATATAGCCATGCACACAATTTCCAATTTCTGAAATAGTGTCCAAATACACTTACATATTTCATACCTTTAAAATGTTGTCTATTCTTAACTCTTTCAAAAGGATACGTAAATAATATTACGTAAATTTTTTTTCTTATAAAATAGGTTTGCATTTGACCACACTTTGTCTGAAGTTAAACAATGACGCGATTTACTGAAACACGCTTACCATCTCACCTCCGCACTGGTTCAGTACAAATACAAATATTTTATTGATAACACCAATGTTACAAGTCAATACAAACGGGCTATACGGTTATTTTTAAATTTTGAGATTTCGGTTCAACACCATTTTTTATAAACTGTTCTACTACTGGGCGAATCTTTCTTCTAATTTTGTGATGAATTGGGTCCGAGTCCACTCATAAGTTAACACTTTTGTACGCACAAAGCGTTTTGATTCCACATTTTTCATTCGCACAGCGAGGTTGTGGAACTCTCTGCCGGAGTCTGTGTTCCCTGTTAGGTACAATATCAAATCTAGAGTAAATAGGTTTCTTCTAGGTAAGCGTGCTCCATCTTAGACCACACTACTGTTTAACATCAGGCAGAGTGTGGTCAAACGCGAACCTATTTTGAATTAAAAAAAAACATACTTAACATATTATAGATTTCCTCGCTATAATTCCTGAAATAAAGTTTGAAAAATATCAAAATAATGTGACGAACGAAACGCTCTACAGATGTTAAGAGATGTCGCATGTCCTTGACCATTGCAACGTTTCACAGAACTAACAAAACAAAATCCGGGACGTCGCTGTCTTGGCGCTCATAACTTTGAGGCATTCGATGGTTAGTCTCGTAAATCCCTGTACTTTGGCAAGCTGCAAACCGGTACACCACACTACTGCTTGGCAGCAGAATATAAGGTACTACTTTGACACCTACCTAAACGACCTCCTACTAAATAGATTCTGCCACCAACTAAGATTTCATTTTGAATTATATTTTGAATTCCCACCTTTTCCTTAAATACTTGATATATTTAATTTGATTTATTTGTTGATGGATTGAATACTCCAAGAAAGTTTATTATGTTAGGTACATGTAGTCTTTCCTCAATTATTAAGATAAGCAGACCCCTAATGCCAGTACATTCAAGTGCAAATCCCATATGATAGACAAGACCAGAATCCATCAGCGGAACAACGGACGTACGTGAGCTGCAATCTTCCTTGGAACTCGGCGTAATCCTAGCCGGAGGGCCAGTCGTATGAAAGGACGTTCCTTATCCCTTGATCCCGTTGTTTACCAGACATTAAGCAGATAACAAGTCCGCGCAGATACCGTCTGAGCAGATTAAGCCGGTGCCGTAATCCGAACTTCGATTAATTTCATCCAATAGGTACTTACTCAGGGAATGCTTAATTGTTCGTAGTGTAAATTGTTATTTATAAAGGTGGCACTGAAAAAGATCTAGATCTTGGCGGTCCATTGAGGGGTAAGTGTATCATTCTTTACTTTTTTTTTGGCTTCGCCCTGTTACTTTCTATCAGTGTCAAGTATTCCATGTTCCGTACTATACTTTTCAGGCTAAAGTTTCCTGGTTGAGGTTGCTGTTAACGATAAGGTCATTAATTTTATTAAATATCATTAAATGTATCTAGTAATCTTTGGTATGGACTACTGAAAGTTAATTAATCAACAATATTTTCATGTTAAAATTAAGTAGTACGAGTCTAAGTCACAAACAAAGTAAGAGCTTAGAAATACCTAAGAATTGTGTGCATACCTCAAGCATTCATGTTCACCATCGAAGGCTCCTTCTTCCGGCGGCGTCGTGTGTCGGGTTGCTCTATGACCTCAGATATCGTTGAGGAAGGCGACGGCTGGCACATGCGTCATACGCGTGATCGAGTGCTGCTTGCGGGTCGCTGGTCTGTTTGCGGTACGCACACAAAACTAGTAATAGCTTACTCTCCCTGTATTCCATATAGTTTAAGTTTATTTTATTTTTTTGTAATGTGTTATGTTGACAAAACTCACAGAATTTGGTGTATGTGGATCTGAAATAAAAAGAAAATAAGACCCATAGATAGCTTTTAAGTAACCATAGGTATTTTCTTTTTTAATTAATTAACTGCTTGTAATTTACGTTTATGAGATGTTTTTGCTTTAGACATTGCTAAAAGGTAAACAATTTGTTCACCACAGTCACAGGATTACTTGTTGCTCTCATTTTTAAAGTAGGTGCCACAGAATTGTGATGTAAAGCAAACATAAAATACTGTTTAATTTTAAGATTACAAAGTTCTAAGGAGTTAATTTTGTTTATCAAAATATGTTTCAAACTATGTGATGAAATTTTCTTGCTGTAATTTAATTTGTTTATTTTCTAAACATTATTTTTTTTTTAATTCTGATACGAAAAATCACTCATAATAATAATTAGGTATTATTATTTAATAAGTATCAATAAATATATTTTAACAAATAAATAAACATTGGAGAATATTTTACAGCGCCATCTAGCCCCAAACTAAATAAGGTTATAGGTAATACGGGAACCAGTTTTTTGCTTAGTGGTAGGGTACTTTGTAGTAGGTACCTACACGGCTGGCTAACTACCACCTTCAAGTTGAAAATGTGTCTCCAAGCACTTAACGGTATGTTTAGGCAGCCTCACTTAATAGCTGTTGATCAAGACATCTATGTTCGTCACATAAATGTTTGTCCTGGGTAAGAGTCGAATCCACTGCGTACAGCCGAGGAAGTAGAGCTATTAAGTTCGTACTAAATGAGTAATGTTTTTGTTTTGATGGTGCTTGTTTTAGTAACAGTATTTTAAAAAAACTCCAACTTTTTTTTATTTGACACTAAACAATAAAAGAATAAAAGGCACAAATTTGTAAAATTATGTACTTACTAAGTACATCAAGGAATGCGAAAAAATCATGTTGCATTACATTGTTTTCTTACGCTGTTTTATCTATGTTTTTACAAATTGTATTATGTACGTAGGAGTGGCAAAATAATATAATTTAGTGAGACATATTTTTTTGCAAAATTGCCATCTCCGTAACTCGGACAGGTTCGGACTTGACCTTTACCTACTTTCAATAATTTTGACTGTGACTCAGACTTATGTCTCTGTACTTATCTTAAAACGCTTGATAATATCGAAATATACCGGTATCGGTATATATCGGTGTGTTCCGGCAGCCTCACTTGAGAGCCAGTTCCATTCTAGGCTATGTGTGCTTTACCATCTTCGACCACACCTTCACTTAACATCAGGTGAGCTGTGGTCAAAACAACTAGCCTGTCAAACATAAAAAAAAAAAAAATATATATATACTGGCAAAATGCACAATGTGTGATACCAGAAAGAAAGATAAAGAGTGAAATAATCAATTTCCCGTGCATCCCTCTCACCCCGGCAGAGACATGATTCGACGCCATACTGAGCAAACACTTTCATTCGTGCATGAAATCACATAGCAAATGATACCCCACACCCTTATATAATGAAATTATTGATACATACACCTACACTTTACAATGAAAGTAGGTTATGTTTTTTATTGGCCGTCTTATAATCGTTACCTACGTACACCGTTATCACAATATTAGATACTCAATAAAAGATACAATGGCTTTAGCATACTAATTTATGCGCGTTACGTAAATTTATTAAAAAAAAAAGTAGGTACTTAATTTCCTTTACCACCGCCATTGTAATTATGATAAACTAGGCACTTTTTCACTTTCCGTACATTTTTATATCGTTTACTCACTATATAATTATGCTTGCCCATATAAATCACTCGCGATCTTACCTTGATAAGTAAATAAATTAATATCGTAAGACATTTCACACAGCGCCATCTAGCCCCAAACTAACTAAAGTTTGTAATATAGGAACTAAATAACTAATAGAATCCTTGTATACATTTTTTTTTGTAAATTCATACTCAGTATACCAAACAACAGAACAAAAATGTATTATCACATTAAAGTTTGTCCTGGTGGGAATCGATCCCACACCCTACAGAGAGCAGATATTCTACCAAATCAGCTAACTGGACAGGGCAGCCACGGGCAAAGATCTATTTAGAGACACTTTTTTGCGATTGTACGTTCATTCGAATATTTAATAGAAGTTATTTTCACATTGATAGATCTCCTTGGCATACTTCCTTCATTGTCATGAACAACTTAATTTTTTTTAACCTAGATTCCTGTAATTCTGGCCATATTAATTTGTAAGAATTACGACGTACTTTTGCTACATTTGATTATTGTTAGCGTAATACATACGTTAACAATGGTTAATAGTGTATGAAAGATGATAGTTTCTGTATAGCTACTCGTTTGGAGCGCTGTCACGTTTCATCAATTTTCTATCATTTGTGTAAAACAAATGATAAGATATTGATATATTGACATGATGTTTAATTCTCCCGCTGGGCAAAGCTTTAATACGCACGTATACTTCCTAGAATTGATTTTAAGATCCAATATGAGAAACGGGCTTCCAAATCAGATCAACGTTACTCTAACAAGAACACGAGTGGACTGGTTTCATTGCCATTCAGCGGGATAGCCCAGGCCTACCTAATTAGATTCCAGATAAACCGACAAGACGTATTCCAATATTTGTGTAGAGTGAAGATATTTGAGTAGAGCGTCTTAAATTACATTAGTATGAAGGCAGGACGTATCGTAACAAGCGACCAGGTTATGTTTGTCGATTGATGAAATTTAGTTTCACTGGAATTCAAGTCATGCTCGTGTTTGGTTTGAGGTACCTCTTTAAGTTGATTGTTGACAAATTAATACAATGGCACGTATTAACGAGTATAAGGTGGGTAAGTTGCGTGGGAACAGCATACTTACATCTATTACCTAAATGTCTAGTTTGATTGGCTTGCCAGTACTTATAATGCAATATATTTACTAGCTAATAGCTTTATCTTTAAATATTTGAAAACTTTATACCGACAAATGCACAAAGTCCGAAGCCAAAAACAAAGAAGAAGTAGACCCTTAAATAAAATCAGAACGAAATTAAACGGCGCCCACAAAATAAACTGTCGGGACATCAAAGTCATAAGAGGACATTATTATTAATATAACTTTTGCGCCGCACTCCGAATGACTAACTTAGAGACGAAGTCTCAATCCGCAAACACAAATATAAAGCTAATTAAAAAGTTTCAAACTAAATTATGGGAGGGGTTACGGCGATGGACTCCGTACCAAGATTGTCACCAAGATTTAATCAAGGGGTGTTATCGCCAGGAATGCTCCCTCGCAGTAACTTGCGGCGGGACTCCGCGCGACAAGCTCGCGACAAAGTTTCGTGGTACCGACGTCAATGTTTGTTCGAGACACTTCAACAAACATCGGTGGCACTCTGAGAATTCCAAATTCAAATTAGATATTCATAACAGGCATCGGAGGCCCGCTCATTTCGGAAATCCCAGCAAAAATAACAGTTGCTGGCACGCATAACAGTTATGAGAAAACTTTTGTTGCTTCACCATAACTTTGGAGCTCATTATGACGTCAATGCAGATAAGTGTTTGGAAGCGAAATTGCTTTCTGGAAATAGAAAATGTGCCATAAAAACAAAAGCATATAGTCCCTTGGGACTATTAATTCAAGTCAATGCTAAAATGCGACAAAGGCGAGTCAGCTCATAAAATTTATAGGCGATCGAATGAGATAATATGGTCGACGTTAAGAGCAGCTTAGACAGTTTGGAAATTTAAATGTGAAGTAAGTTTTGCGAGATTGCGCTGTATAAATCAGCGCGGGCGGCGCGGCCGAGGCAGGCGCGGCGCAACGCGAGCGCGCCGTCAGCGCGGAGCGATAAATCCGCGGCTCCCTCGGGCTTCTTAACCGTTCTCCATCTTCATGTAGGTACGCCGTCTGTGCCCAACGAGCTACGAACACACACGGCCCTATTTGTGCCGCATTCACACTTTGATATCTAGAATCTAATTTCTAAAACGGGAGTCCTCAACAAGAACCATCTTATTTCTTGAACTCAAAACAGAATTCATAAATTAGGTCCTTCCGAAACGTACTCATTAATATAACTTCACTTGATTGAAAAAAATACAAAAAATAGCAGTGCTTCATTAGCACTGCTATTTTTTACATTATGTATGTACGTAATTAAGTTTTTAAATTACCTATCAATGTACAGCTTCATTAAAATAATATTAATACCAGATCTGAAAAATGCTGCAGAAAAGACAGATGTAGCAAAAACTGCGACGTTTATAGCAGCATTAACGTAAATACTCACCTACCTGACAAGTTTAAGCACTGTTTAGTTATCCCATCTGTCGGTGGTAGCGTCCAAAGCATTTTCCGCGAATTTCACCCTAATTCTTTTTCACGCTACATTTCAAGAATCTTATTTTTGTAATTACAAAAATGTCTAGTACGCCGACGTTATCCTTAATTGCTGGACATAAAAATTCCATTTAAATTTCCCTTTTAACGATCAGGGAGAAGTGTCTAATTGTATAATACACTCGTTTGCGTATTTTTATTGTTGCTACAATAATTAGAACATAACGCGACTTCTCCCTTTTGAGCAGGTTTGTAATTAAACTTTGCTGAGAATTAAAAAATATTGTAAGATGTGATCGTACCTCTCAGGGCCGGGGCAGAGGGTGCGGGGGTGGCAGTTGTTTAAGAAATGGAAAGAAAAGCAATTTACTGCTTATCAGCGAAGTAAAACGCGGGTCACAAAGAATGACACGTTCTTGAGTCGTTTAGTTCTTCGAGCCGCACTGATACAACGCGATTACGCGACCATCGCTTGTTCGCACGAATTTTGGTTATACTTGGTGGTAGATCTCTCTAACAGCATGTCGTCTAGATAGCTACCACGCAGTAGTGTGTTACATTGCTGTGTTCCGGTTTGAAGGGTACTGTAGCTAGCGAAATTACAGGGCTGTTGAGACTAACCATTGAATGTTTCAAAGTATTTAGCACCAAAGCAGTGATGGACTGGACCTTGTTTTGTTACTCAAAATTCTGTGTATATGCTACAGTGGCATTCCCGTTCCCGTGGGAATACAGAGATAAAAAGTAGCCTATGTAACCCGGGGATAGCGTATCTTCCCAACGGTGAAAGAATGTTTGAAAAGTTTCACAGCCTATTCAATAGAAACAAACAAACAATCAAATTTTTCCTCTTTATAATATTAAAGATATAGATAACTTTTATTTTACAATTTTTTACTGTAAAATTTTCCGCAATAGTTCCACAATTTCGCTTTTTTAAAAAGCGACAAACATTGTCAATAGTCGGAGAATATCGCCTTAAACTAAAACATGTTACAGCATTAAGTTTGTGCAAAATTAATAGCGAAATGCACTTAACCGAACAAGAATCTAAATCTAAAAACAAATTACTGTATGAAAGGTTTATTGTTAAAGAAATGCGTAACAAAAAATGCAAATGATTATAGTTGGGGTGCATTTTCACACTAGCGCAGGGCTGTGTTTGGGGTGCGACCCTGATCTCGGTCTAAATATTTGGGTACCGCGGATGTCGCCTGTTACAAACAACAATGATCACTATGATCAGTGTTAAAGAAACATTCAAAATATTTTAAATGTATGCGACCTACGATGGAGTGTGCTCTGAAGAAACAGTTACTCACGACTTGCAGACATCCAGATTGTATCTATCGGGGAAATACTTACACGGACCTTGTTTCCTTGGTCGGCTCACAGAAAAAAATATTGTAACCACAAAAAGTGTCTCATTGACTTATTAACCAATTTCAAAATAAAGAAAGTTAATTTTTAAGAGGATGAGAGGGTGGCGGGTCCAACGAGTTACAGGGACCTGTACAGCGTCAAGAACTTGTGACCAAGGTGTAGGTTTAAATACGTAACATGAGCGATGATAGCTCAGTGGTTATCGCGGTCAGTTCTTTCGCCGAAGGGCGTGGGTTCAAACTCCAACATTGATCCTGAGCTGCCGGTGAAAGAAAACATCGTGAAGAAATGTGTGGTACGGTATTTTATAGTACTATACTGGCTAGCTACCACGCTCAAATTGAACATCTGTCGCCAAGCATCTAACGATGTGTTCCGGCAGCCTCATTTGAGAGAGAGTTCCATTTCAGGTGTTAATGTTCCGTGTTTAATATATTCAACCACACCGTCACTAAACATCAAGTGAGCTGTGGTCAAACAACTAGCCTATCAAATATTTAAAAAAAAAGTAAAGCTCGCCTTCAGTGCCCGTGTTCTCATTCCTGCCCAATTAAATTCTTATCGTAGTATTCTTTCTTAACACTTGTTTGGATTTTCTTTCTAGCCATTTATTAATAGATGTGCTTGACAGACCGAGTTTTTTTGTCGATTATAGAGCGGTTTTGCTGAAATACTTCAAAACCATTGTTAACTTATTTGTAAGGCCATAATATTATTATCTATTTAGCTTTGTCATGATATTTTTAACTATGTACCTACTCCAATTATTTCGATGAATTTTACTTATATACCTAAAGGAAAAATAGATAGGTAAGCAAGTAAAATTTGGTCTGAGTACTTTCAAACGACCATCTTTTGTTGAATGAAATTAAACAAAGTTTGTTTTACTATTCCAAAGCATAGCTACATTATAATAAAACCCCTCTCCAGTTTTGGGAAACATAAAACACTATTGCGAATGTGTAGTATTGAATATGTACACATGCAGCGGTAACAATTATCATATTATCTATCTATATCTATAGACGACAAGAATGCAGATCTTTATAAAAAAACTGTAAACAAAAGTCTCGGTAAATACCATACCGTAGCTATACAAGTGCAGTTGCTTCAGTTACCCGCCAATTAAATCCATCGTCCCCATAAAATAAAATCAACGATATTCAAACAGCAGATTCCCCGCCTGATTGATAGAGACGAGGTCATAGCCGATATTTATTAACTGTATAAATTATACCAATGCTAAATTTACGCTCAATCACTTATAGCCAATATAAATTCCGGCGTTGTTCTTTAAAACGCTATGTCAACCTATCCATCAAGTAAAAATTCCCCCTTAATTTAATCAAAAGATCGCTTAGCCGAAGAAAAAAACGGGATGACGTGACGTAACGACAGGGTGATATAAAATTTTCATCGGAGTAGTGAAGCGTCGAAGGCGGGGCCACGCAGCAATATCCTAGTCGGGATGGCCAACCGATAAATTACAATTTGACAAAAACAAAACCCCAATGTTGTTCGTGAATTATTTATTACAAATGCGAATTGGTTGTAGCCCCTAAATATCGGAAATGTCTAGTTTTTGGTCATTTGCGTTGAATTTTTGATGTTGCGGTGCTTAGATTTAATATCACCTAGTTTGAGAATTTGAGATGCTCTGAGAATACAGTCATAACTAAATATGGCTTTAAGATATAAATACTCGTACATAACTCTTTATAAAAACGATACAGCTATAATAATATTATATACATATGTAGTAATGTACTATGAATGAAACTGACTAATTGTTTTTTTTTGTAAATATTTGTTAATTCTATTTTAACTAACTTTTGTTAAGTTCTTTAACTTAATTTTGACATAATTATCAAACGAGATGAATAAGAGCTTGAGCTGCCAGTGAAGGGAAACATCGTGAGGAAACCATAGCATGGTGGTAGTGTACTTTCTAGTACTCGGCTGGCTAGCTACCACCCTCAAGTTGAAAATCTGCCGCCAAGCATCTAACGGTGGGTTCCGGCAGCCTCACTTGAGAGCCAGTTCCATTCCAGGCTAGGTATGCTTTATCATCTTCGACCACACCTTCACTTAACATCAGGTGAGCTGTGGTCAAACAACTAGCCTGTCAACCATAAAAAAAAAGTCTGTTTGAATTCTATAGACATTTACAAACATCGGAAGAGATAAATGGATGTTCTTTTATAGATAAAATAAGTGCCTAAATACATAAACGGAAAATTACCCCTATCCAAAATAGGGGAATAAAACTACAAAAAAAAATAATGCAAAAGACTGCAAAAAAATTACTTGGTCAATACAAAAAAGAATGACATTTTAAGAAGAACAATGTGAGGACGCTACACAGGTGGCATTGTAATTAGGCACTTTCAATTACTTAGGTGACTAGTTACCACCTCAAAATTTACAAATTGCCGCCAGGCATCTAACGGTGTACTCCGGCAGCTTCCCTTGAGAGCCAGTTCCATTCCAGGCTGTATTCAATATTTTCGGCCACATACATAATTGACACCAAATGATCTAGCGATCATCAGACTACGTAGACGTAGGTATTAGAACACGTGGTCTACGTGTTCTAATACCTACTAACTGTAATCAACCATAAAAATCTCTAAAATCTAAAGTGTTAATTCACACACACACTATCAGATTTACTCGCAATCACGACCATGAAACTTGCCACGATTGTGAGCAATTATTTACATTATAGAAATTTATTTGATCCCAATAGAGAGGAGGCGAGCTCCCGGTGGATGTAATAAAATTTGCATACTTTTAATCAAGGGGCCTGTTGCGGAGAAGTTCCTCAATATCGGACCGGGGCTCCGTGATCGATCCACACCCGCTACAGTCCGGTGCTCCCGATGTTACATTGTTCTTTATGAGAAAACATTACTCCGTATATTTCTTGCTAGCTAACATGAAAAAGGATTAATTTGTTCTCGTGTAGGTATGTGTTAAAGTGAAATCTACAAGCTTAAACTGACAATAATTTGCAGTAGGCAAATCGTCAATTGCTCTATTAGCTTATTTGGTAGTAACTCTACTCCATGAGCTGTTTGAAGTGTTTCCGATTCCCAACCAGGAATTGGCGTGAAAAATATACTCGTAGTTTTTTTCCCATGGCTTTTTTATGTATAACAAGTATGCATTTAGGTACATTGAAAAAATACATAAATATTATTTTTGTTTCGATTGTACAAGCTTTTCCAAATTTGGGACTAGATGGCGTTATGCAAAATGTAAAAAAATCTTTAGTGCATAATTTTACATGTTCACTTTTTAACTACTTGATTTGTTGCTTGAGCACTCTGTATTTGTCTGGTAAGTTTTATATTGCTCAATAAAACAACACGTCAGAATATAACTTGGGATCAGAACACGCTGGGAAGAGATCCATCACTTATACATTAATATTCCGATTCGGAGCTGGGTAAATAATGTCGGTAATACCAAGTCGCGTTCGATGTTTTAAGAGGATTCCCGTAGCGCAGTTTGCAATAAATTAGCTAGCTTCTAATATAAAACGACAAAACCCCGACAGCGTCACGGCCCGCTCCGTTCCCCCGCCTGTCCATCTCCGCTCCGCATTAATCGTGTTTAGTTAGCGGATATTGGCGGCGGAAATTCAAATGCATTCAAATGAAAATAGAATTCGTAAAAAAGCAAAGAAAACAGACCGACAGGCGTCAGTCTAGCGAGAACGCAGAACGCCGCCCTCGAGCGCCCGCCGCACGCTGACCATACTTACACGATTTTAAATTGCACATATCTGAAATTCCGATCTGTCGCGCGCCCACCCCGCGCTATGAAATGAAACAAAATAAAAGAGAAACGGCACGGTGCGCTCGGAAAAAATCAAAATCGAAATTAAAAATAAAAGCTTTTTTCAGCGAGGGAGGCGGCCGCAATGTTTGCAGCCGTCATCCGATGCAGGCCGCAATAAAAACATACGCCTTGGTTCTACATATAAATATGTGGAGTGGGATTGATTGGAATTGAATATGTGTGGGTGGAGTGGTGGAATCGAAGGTGAGTCTGCTGCTAAGACTGTAATCGGTTTTGCCCGGGGCCGCCGAGCGCTGCGCCGCTCACAATTAAACTTTGTTTGTGCATGTGTCGCTGGAGATTAGCTGCAATGCTCTTTTTAAGTGGACCAACTGTAGTCTCGCATGCAATTTAAGAACCCAGAACAGTTTCAACAATTACTCACTCGCCTAACATTGTGTCTCTAAAACGTTAAGACAGTCAAGGAACGTCGTAACTCCTTTAACTTTTAATCAACCCAATTTTTTTTTATTTTTATTTTTTTGTAAATAAATGCAATTATTGATTAGTATATCTAAAACAATCAACAATAAATCATTTGTATAGTACAAAAACAACATAAGGCAGAGATATCTAGCTGAGGATATTATGTTAATAATAAGATACGGTAGTGGAAAAATAAACAAGTTAAAAAACAGTTTAAAAAATACTAACTTATACTGCGCAGAGCCCTTAAAAATAGGTAGCGTGACAACGTTTCCAACTAGATATAATCAAAACGCAATCATCGTTTGTTTTCCCTATTCAGCTACATTTTCTTCCAACAACTTCCGACATCACAATTCTGCTTAAACTCCGGATTACTTCTCACTACCAACGGAGCCACTAAGTGACTCTATAGATATTTCACAACTGAATTTGTGGAAATATGTAACACTGTCAAACCAATAAATGTAACTACAACACAAGAAGCACAGCCAGGGGCGGAAGAATCCATAAATCATAGGGAGGGTGCTGATTGCCCTCAATTATGGCATTAGCTTTCATGCCTAATTTTGTATTGTCGGTTATTACCTACTTCCTTTTCTTGTGGTGAAGTAGATTAATTCTAGCTGCCGATATGTCAGAGGGTTCGCCAGTCTTGACATTATTTTTATTTGTACTGAAGTGTGCTCGTTATAAATATAGTTTAAAAAAATAATCGATTTAAAGTTAAATAATTATGTTTATTACAGAAACTTAATCGCGCACAAATAAATACTATGAAATTAGTTTTGTTTATTTAGCTCGACGTTTCGGCAATGTAAATAAACGAGCTGGCTAATTT
The DNA here is from genome assembly GCA_905404145.2 of Biston betularia. Taxonomy (NCBI): domain Eukaryota; kingdom Metazoa; phylum Arthropoda; class Insecta; order Lepidoptera; family Geometridae; genus Biston; species Biston betularia. The sequence continues at coordinate 7,832,416 of FR989863.1, forward strand.
CATACTAGTTTGTGTGTGATTAAGTTCCGATGATAAACATAATTAACTGTATTCAAATCGCAAAAGTTAAAAAAAAAATACATTGGCTAAATTAACGTTAAATATTCATAGTACAAATTGTATTTTATTCAGCCTTTTGTGTCCTACTTCTGAGCAAATGCCTCATTTCCTTCCTTCCAGACTGCCAGGACTTCGCCTATTGGTCCAGTGACTATCGTGGCAGTTCGTTACACTGTCTGGATGAACCCTGAAGCCCTGAACCCTGAGGTCGCCTTAATTTTGGGGTCCAATCTGTGGATAACTGTTCTCAGTGATTATGCATGCAAACAAAAATAACAAAATGATTCAAGCTACAATTGAGTCGATAGCTTCTGATTAACCTTAGCTGGCGTGTTAAAATGTCAATTGTCAAACTCATTTGTAACACGATGTTCTATCAGTAGCAAGGAAGACGTGTTACTATAAACAAGGTCATCAACCGGCTACTTACCTTAGTTTTGATGATATTACAACAACATTAATTCTATTACTTGTCGTAATAAACGTTCATAAATCAAATTGCGTATTTTCAGTACTACAAACTTTAATCATTTTTTGACATCTGTCAAAAGTCGTAGAACAAAAGTTAATTATATACCTAATATAATGATAAATGGTACATAATGTTAGGATAATGCTCTCGTGTGGTGGCCGGGTACATAAAAATGAAAGTAAAAGTTTCTTAATCAGTATCCGGCATAATCGCACGTCTGCTTTGTCAAGTTTAACAAGATCGCTAATAGTTTCCTAACGATGATTGGCTATACGTCATGTCCAGAGATTAAGTTCAATAAATCATTCGGAGCGTTCAGCGCAGGCAAGTGTAAAGTAAAGCTGCAATCAATCAATCACTGTGAGCATAACACTTACAACCGTGAAATCTTCGGGGCCAAGACAAAGATAATTCCCGTTTAACTTCCGTTTCCAACTTATCGAATAATTTAACTGAACATTTATTTTTGCGCGCTCATCAATCAAGCGAAGTCGCGCGCCGCCGATAAGCCGCGTCTCGACGCCGAGAAATGACTAGGCATTACATAAATCCCCTCGGATGATGAAAAGTGAAGTCTAACAGATAAGAACCTACAAAAAGTTACGATGAGAAATGAATCGCGATTTATATCCGACGGCAATTCCCGCAGCCTCCCCCAGTGGGGGCACGGATCTACCCGCAATGACGACTCGCAATGCGATTTATTTAGGTGTTGAGTTATGTTAATTTGTAAGACACGACTTAAGCGTAGCCTTATACCTACCTACTTACTATCTACTCTTTTATACACTAGTGATGAATTTTGACCAATAAATTCATGTTAATATTTTACAAGTGACCCACCCAAGCTTCACACCAGCGCAATTTATTTTGGCGACTGGACTACAAAACATTAATGACCTCTATATATGTACCTATATAAAAATTCTGACCAAAAAATCAATCGTCGCTCATTGTCTACTTAGAAGCATTTTTTACAAACAATCTAAAAACTATAGATCAGGACAACTAGGATCATAAAATTACTCTTTATCTGACATTTCATCTAACACCACCCTTTTAGTAATGTTAAAAGAATAACAAAATAAAACGAGGGCGAAAAGTTTAATCGAAAGTTTTCCCGAAGAAAATCTCGCGGCGGCCATTATTAAGATAAACAGTACAATACATAAGCCTATCTCGACGTTTATTTTATCACGGGTTCACATCACGCGCCGCTATTCCCTGTTATGATACGGCCCGTACCTGAAAGAAAAGCTATAAACCTGTTCGGAGCATTTCTTCCGGCGTACCGGAGCGCCGAGTACGCGCGGCGACTGCCAAGCGCGCCGCCGCCGCCGCCCGCGCGCGCCACCCCGCCGTCGACCCCCCACATCTACCGACCATATTTTCCACTTTATATGTGACAGTTGAGGTAATATCGAGACTCTCGCCGTCCTCTGATTGGACGAAAAATACACATTAAAGGAACCTGCCGGTTGCGAGCGAGCGATTCGAAGCTGTATTCCCGTGGAAAATGTCGGAAAATATTGTATTATGGGGGTGGAAAATTGCCACCCTCCCTCCCGCTCGCTCGACTCCGACAAAAACTGTCGAGTATTTGTTTTTGATGAAAACGATTTATTATTCTACGTGGGTTGGAGGCAATAAAGATAAGCCGGCGAGGTGGCGGGGCCTTATTACGGCTAACCCTCGCCTTTGTTTCCTTATAAAGAATAATAAATGAGGCCGCACGCTTATTTACCAACTTCCTTAATTATTTATTTATGCGAAAACATTGCTGATATTTTGTTGGATGCATGAACTGAGTTTGGGGCCGTCGCCTGAAAAGGGTTTCCTTGCTTATCTTTCGGACCTCGTCACTCTTTTTGGTATGGCCAGTGAAATGCCGAAAATGGGACTATCGACCTTTGCCAAATTGAATTTGTTTTTCTTTCGAGGTTAAGATAATAAAATACAATAAAGGTATTGAATTAAATGAATGAATATTGGAGGACATTATACTTAGCGCTATGTAGCCCCAAACTAAAATAACTTTCTACTATGGGAACCGTATAATTGACTTAATACTTTAAGTTTGTTTTGTTAAATCAGATTCGTCAAACATACATTTAGAACACCCAGACACATAATAAATACCTATGCTTGTTGTATAAAAATGTTTTCTTAAGATGGAACTGAATCCACTCCTTACAGTTTATAAAGTAAAGCTACTACCAAATAAACCAATGACCATGACAGTCAGAGCAGTATTTCAATTTGTATCTATAAAAAGAGCTCTGATAGCAAGAAGGTGAGACATTAAAGCCAAAACCAAACTGAAATACCAATAATGGGAATCGATCAACATCGCTGCCAAGGTGCCTGTTGCATCACTCGACCATAGCGAGGATATTCACGGAAGTAGCACGACAGTAACAGAAGGATAAACGAACACTAACATTATTTTTAAAAAATGTGAAAAATGTATTAAAAGGTATGCGGACTCATTCATTGCAATAAATTGTAGATGGTTAAAATGATTTCGCAACACAGTTTGTAGTGAAATGTATGCATTTTAAAGCATCAAATGAGAATCCTTGTTTTTGACACACGACTTTAAAAAGTTCTCTAAATAGAAAAAAACAATAAAGTAACGAGAGAATTACTTTTTCTGTGGTAATTTTTGATCAAGATCATATCAACATCAGCATATTAATCGAGTTAGTAAATGTTACGCACATTACAGTGTATTGCCTTTTTTTATTACGCAATAGTTTTAATGCAATAAATTAAATCATAGCGGTGACGCTTAACTGCCAAATGTAAGACTGTGTATTGCTACCGAATACCGGTCTAGAGTGGAGACCACGTGTAGGCAAGCCTAGTATGGGTGACCAGGTGTGACGACCTGCCTAAAGCGGCAGGCAAACACTGGATACAAAAAGTTCAGTGATCAGTGGCGTGCATTAAGCAAGGACAAGGTTAAGATAAGACAAGATTAGGATTAGGAAGGTGTAGCAGTGGACAGCAAAGGGCTGATGATGCTGTATTTCTACATAAGTTTTGTACACACGCCGGCACTCACGCATGCTGTTAGCTACAAAGAGCGCTTTAAGAGAAGCATCATTTAAAGATTCCCGATGCAAGACAATGCTGGGCATTAGGATATAAATGAGGCAGTAAATCCGACCAACGTCGACGTTGGCAGATAGCAATCGACATAACAACTAAGCTCCAATATGTATTTACCTCCCAGCCTTGATGCGATGCATGCTTAAATGCCATGATACACTGACGGTCATCCGTAATCGAACTAATCATTCCAATATGTGATTGTAGAGAGTTAGGATTCATTTGTTACTGTTTACCATTTCTGAATTTATCCCTTTTTCAACCAATGTAGTACTTGCAGAAACAATATAAACTCATATTATTACTTAATCAGTTAAGAAAGATTAGTTACGAGACGTACAGAACAAAAAAAAGAAGAAAAACATTTTTTTTTTCCTTTGCAACAGGCAACCACTTGTTTTAAATTAATGAAGTGTATTTTTTTCATAGTACGTACGTAATTGTAACACTAAATTGTAACAAAACAATAATAGCAGGTGTTTTGTAAATTTGAAAAATCATGTGAGTGTGCCAATCCTAACCGTACCCTAAGATGCATTATTGGACTCCAGCTGAGCGCACGCGTCGTCGTTTTGTCAGATTTATTAATTTCATACAATACGGAGATGACATGTGGTTACCATGTCTTTTTTTTTAATTTAGCGCTTGTTTGTCAAACAACATACTGTTTGGATGTGGTGTGGCGCGTGTGTACTATAAGTTTATTTGTTACAATGTTGTTATTTTATGTAAAAGTAATAAGACGAACAAGACGCACTCCTGATGGTAAGAGATATCGCCTGTCCATGCCCATCACAGCGATACACTAGCCTTAACAGTCCTGTATTTTCACTAACTGCAGCATCCTTCAAACCGGAACACGGTAATGTTTACACAATACTGCTTAGCGGCAGAATATCTTGTACTGCAGTGGTATCTAGCTAGACACCTGCTAAGAAAATCTACCACCAAGTAAAACTTACTTAACTTTCTCTTGCCATCAGGTGCGCTCTCTTACCATTAGGAGACAACGCCTGCCCTTGACTATTGAAGTGGTAAGCAATAGTCAAGGATATAAATTATAAATTTTGAAGCTCATTACTTTGATTAATTTTATCGTTAGTCTCAATAGCCCTGTAATTTAATAATAGCAAGACTCTAAAATTAAATAATTTTAAAAAATCTGCCTATTTTTTAATTTCTTTAAGTAGTGTAATGTTTTTTTAACTATTTCAGAGAATTTCTACACAAAGAAATGTTGTATAGGCAAAAACCACCATAATATGTACAATGTATCATAAACAATTGTACGTAAGAACTAATTCAAAAAGGAAGAGAAAAGTGTAAAAACTCGATCATACCAATCATTGACGAGGTACAATACAGTCAGACGAATTTGTAAAAACAAATTGGTTCAACGTCCCGGGCCCTCTGTCTGGGCGAAGTTTAAAAATTTAAATATCGACAGACCTACCCTCGTAAATTAAATGAGCGCACATCTGAAAAATGTTGCAAAAGAGCTACGAGGAAAAATGCTTCTTTTCCATAGTAGTTACTCTGGAGTTACATTGTTTTGGTTTTGAAGAGCTGTCTGTTCAGACGGTTTTATGCCAAAGGAGATCAAGACTGTCTCTAATTTACAATATTTATTACTTTACCGTTCCTTTGATGGACTTTTTGCTAATTTCATAATTTTAATATTTTTATATGCTAAATGAGTTATGCTAAATCATTCATCATCATCATTTCAGCCATAGGACGTCCACTGCTGGACATAGGCCTCCCCCATTGACTTCCATAAAGACCGGTTGGAAGCGGCCCGCATCCAGCGCGTTCCTGCGGTCTTTACTAGGTCGTCTGTCCACCTTGTGGGTGGACGTCCTACGCTGCGCTTGCCGGTCCGTGGTCTCCACTCCAGAACTTTGCAGCCCCATCGGCCATCAGTTCGACGAGGTACAATACAGTCAGACGAATTTGTAAAAACAAATTGGTTCAACGTCCCGGGCCCTCTGTCTGGGCGAAGTTTAAAAATTTAAACATTGATCGAAGTTAAGTAGATTGTTCACACGTAATATTTCACGTCACTGATGAGCTGACATTTCCACCAATTCACCTGATGTTAAGGTGAGATGCAGTCTACGATAGAGGACGCTCATCTAGAAGAATTAATTCACGCACGACTTAAGGGAACCAAGATTGTATACCGAGGAATACCAATTCGGTAGTAAATTCCACTTTATAGCGAGCGGTTTGTATGATAAAAGTGGAATCTTATGTTAGGCCCTAGAGAAATCACAGGTTTTGGTAAATAATATAATGCAGCGACGTAATTATTTCGCGTTCCCGCTAAATCTCTACTTCTTTTTTTTGTATTCGGCGTTGCACTTTGTGCATTTTGACTCAAGTCAGGTGTTTCGACATTTTCAAGTATTTTATCAAAAATCTATTTAAATATGCATAAGTCACACTAAGTAAGTGGTTGAGTCCGGTTATGCCCTAGAAAAGTAGTCTACAACAAACTTCGACAGGTAAATTCATATTTCACCACAATACCTATAATGACCCATATCATTTTCCCTCATTGCTCACGCACGTAATTAGGCACTTTATAAATAAAATACCACTTTTTATTATGCATAAACACTCAAAAAACACAAGTTTTGGCACATAAAATAATGTGGTGACACGCCCTTTCCGCGTTTAGAACGCGTCTTTATAATGCAATCAAATAACCACGATTTAATGTCAGAACGTCGTATTTCTAAACTTCTTCTTTTATCATTGTATCTACTGCCAAAAGCCTCGCGACCACCTAGATATATAAAACAAATGCTTTTTAGTAACTTTGTCTCTATATTACTACAAAACATCATAATTATTTTTGTCTACATTCGTGCATAACGCCATCCACAGCACCCCCAAATGACGCGTAGCGGATGCGGTGTAAGTTAACTCGTACTATTTAACCATCCGTTCACACTGGTTATGATGCACCCTCGGTATACCAGACAAGGATAAAAAATATAAAAATACATCAGGTTAGAAAGAGACGAGTAATGTAGTCAACAGAGCATAACTCATAAATAAAATACAATATGGTGAGCAAAACATTGAATTATGCCGGTATTATATCACATTTGGCCTTTGTGAATTAGTCGCTTCGTAGCGATGGGGTGGTTGTCGCCGATGTTCGCCCGTGAGTCCGATGTATGGATTTATTACTCTGTATAATAAAGCAATTTGGATTTGAGTGTCTCGATGGATTAGGTAATTAATGTCCAGATGTGAATATTAGGAAAATTCTTTTTCTTTGTTTTTGGCATCGGCTTTGTCAATTTGCGTTTCTGTATTTACATGAATATTATGTAAAATCCAAGATTTAACAGTCTAATGAAAGTCACACAAAATAAATCTTGGTCTAGTCCTATTATGACCTTGTGGTGACTTTACTACACGTATCGATGGAGATTTTGACAGAACACGAAAAGTCATGTTTATCGCACTTTATGTATAAAACACCATTATTTTTGTATATTCGAAAAAACAAAAATACTGTAAAATAATATAATGCGGCAACACGACCACACCGTCACTACATCAGATGAGCTGTGGTCAAACTCTTGCCTTGTTAACCATTAAAAAAAAGAATCGAACCCAATTCTCCAGCTCACGAAGCCGAGCTACTACCAAATGAGCCAACAGGGCAGTTTTAGTAAGGCAAATAATTCCAAATATATTCTTACTTCTTATACTCGTAGTAAGCATACTAGGATAAGAAGATCATCGAAAGGCAAGGTAGAGCATCGTTGTGCAGAAGGGCTCGATATAAACAGAACCGTTCAACCCGCTGCCATAAAGGGGGAGCGTCAGTTTCGATTCAGCGAAATCATAGAAAAGCACATAAATTGGCGAGCATTAACATTTCCTTTATCCTACGTGTCGCTGTATGACGCGGGCGAACTCCCAGAGCCGCCCAAGACAATAAATTTACATATTTCACCCCTCAAACAGACCTTTTTTGCCATTCCGCAGAATTACGCACATATGGGAATATTCCGTTGAATATATCAGCAGTAGAGAGATACTCTCAGAATAAAATTATCTACCACGGGTGCCACATTTGCAGATAAAGAGCCACGCTTTGACGCCCTGCCGCTCCGCGCCGCGTCGCCAGCCCCGCTTCTGCTTTATGTGAATGAAAAACACAGATTTTAGCAGCAGATGGATGTGGCGAACTGATATTTTGTGTTTTCTTATGTTTTAAATGTTTAACCACTCACCTGACGATATGGTTGTTAATGAAACACATTAAGCGATTGGCATATTTTGAACTTTGGATAGTCCTTGTAGATAGCCAGTCGAGTACAAGAAAGTACCCAACCATGCTCTTGCATTGCATCTTTCATTGTGTTTCAGCGTTCGTGCAAAACGTGTTGATATATCACATCCCACGAATATTATAAAGGCAAAAGTTTGTTAGTGTGTAAGTGTGTTTGTATGTTTATTACTTCTTCATGCTTAAACGGCTGGACTAATTTTGATGAAATTTGGTATGGAGGTAGCTGACAGCTTAATTACATTTCAAAATTAGACTATAGAAATGAACAAATTTAAAACTAACAATCATACTGAAAACGTTACCCATCTTCTTTGGCAGTAGTTTAAAAACAATGTCCTTAACAAGTATTTACCTACTAAGTACATTTGTTTTCAAATACCACGGCAGATATACACTCACTAATTTAGTCTCCTTTCAATTACGAACACGTTATAGGGTGTCAAATAGACGACCGTGGATCCACATATGGAAATGTAATTTTGCGGTGAAGCCGCCCTTCAAAGGGGCAAATCAAAATCATTTTCACAGTCCAATGGACAGCAGTAGAGCTGTCGCTTAGTGTGCATATGTACAACACACACTATTTTGATAGACTGTTGTATGTGAAGTATAGGAAACTAATAAGCGGAAAACTACGGATTTCATTGAATTTACTAAACCAGCATAACTTTTTAAACAGTTTTCGTAAATATGTACGTCTTTTCATCAACCTTACTTTACGAGGAGAATTGCATAATTATAATAGTAATATTTTTTCTCGTAATATTGACGAAAGTACGTTTAATTACTGAAAAAAATCTCAAAGTAAAAATTATACTTATACTAATTTATACATAGAATACAAAGATATAGACTTGGGATGATACATGACGCAAGATTTGAGGATTGTGAACGTACTTTATACCAACATTCAGATAATAACATACTAACCTACCAAATTAAAAAACGTTACATTTATGCAGGTCAATGAGCTTAGGGTATTATACTAAGCCGAAGAGGATTCGTTGTACACTATGAACAACTTTTACTACGAGCAACAACTCTGAAGCCGTAATCAGCAGCTCCATACATATTAAGGATCAACGTACTTTTTGCTATAGAACAGCAATTTTTGTACGTATTTAATTTTAATCCATAGACTGAGACTGTTTATTAGCGCAAATAACCATACAAAGGTACCGTGATATCTTATTGCCATTTCAGATAGACGCTCATGTAAAAAGCGCGCTGTCATATTATATACCCACGCAGTAAGGTTCGCAGTCGCGTATCTTTTTAGTAAGCACCTTACTCTGGCAGTGAAAGCTCACAGTACTCCCCACAGTGCTCAAATTGGCTGCTTATTTCTATCGCTCGGTAGAGGTCGTATCTAGCCATAATCACCTATCCATTTTAAAGCTGCACTTACACAATCGTATTATCGTCGCCGAAATAGGAGATGCAACGTACCGTCAGAGTGGACGGAGCCGGCGCAGTACACTAATATTCATTAGAATTACATGGCGGAACGAGCCTGGCCAGTATGCGGCCTGCATGCGGGACTGCTACCCGCTTGCTGAGCCGCTGCCCGCTTGCCGCCACAATGTGTCCACGCCCTAACTCGCTACTAAAACAGACTACTGAAATAAACCAAACACGGAACACAGAAAGAATCCTTTATTGGTATATATGTCGATTGACTTGCCAACCTATCTTATAAATTATATGTAATTTTTTACTAAACTCTGTTCAGTGAAATTTAGGAATAACTATGCTATTGGTACAGTGATTGCTCACTAACAACATTTTGTACATTACTGTATTATCTATAATACTTAAAAAATCTTATAATAACTGGTGTGTATCGATGTACTAAGTACACCGACAAGATAAAGAGTTTTATACAACTTTATTTGTTCCAACGCATAAGCATTTACTTAGATGTAAACATTTGAACTTAATGATCAATAAATGAAAGGATGTTAACTAGTAACTTAACAAACGCGCTTTCTTTATTTTATTGGATATTCTTTTGCATATTTCGATTAGTCACTACAGATATAAAGCTACGTTCTTAGCGTAGGAAACACCTAATAAAATACGTACGTATGCCATCTTGCCTGGGTAAACAAGGCTCAAGTAAAACACATCAAAATTCATGGCCGGCCAAGCGACACGGCCGGCTAAATAACTCGAATACCTACGCTTTACTATAATAGGACTCTCTGGTAAGGATATAAGTATCTAGGAATTCTTATTAAGCATGTTCCTATACCTACTTACCAAACTTGTATGTTACTTGGTAGAAGTTATCCAAATTCTATTTAGATATTACCTATACTAGTCGAGTATTTTGGTAGGTATATTGTAGCAGTATTTCTATCAGTACATCACAAAATAAAAACCAAGTATCAAGACGATGTTTCTGACTTGGTTTGTATCTTACAATGTGTGGCGATCGCTGGGAAATATCGCATTCTGGGTACGAATTCCACCACAATCGATAAGAGAGATGACCGCTGGCCGCGAGGGGCGCGGCGGCCGGGGAGACAACAGGGGGGACTATTATTTGATTAGTCTTACTGAGAATGAGCTCGTCTCCACTTAATGGGGTGAACGCTTGTAACTGGACATCGTATAATTTCCACAACAGGAAAAATAATTAAACACCGCCGTGTAAACAGATAGGTACGTGTTAACCGAGCGGCTTTCTGAACGTTCCTCCCATCATCGCTTAATAGACACGCATTTCGACATAAATGAGTTTCGCTCTAAATTAATTAGTAGCACATTTTCCATTATAAGGACAAATGTGAAAGCGACCGCTTAATAGCGCGGTGTAAAACTCGCTAGTTTTCGTTCGCGAGAATAGGGCCGGAGAGAAATTGCGGATAGACATAATCAGTCTTCTGGCTTTGAGGCCGCCTCAACCCCTAATGTGCTCTTCATCTGATAAATAGGACACACACACACGCGCAAAGCGTTGATTGAATTCAATAACAGAGATGCGAATTAAATTCCATCACACCTTTTAATACGATACGGCGTGTACGATTTATTTTCTTGGTATTAGTTGAAAGACATATATTTATTTTAAACCTCAAAGCGTGGGGAGGGTCTCAGGCTACCAAATGAACACACTCCAGGAAAGTTTTGCAAAACGAGAGGTCGGCGTTCTAAGGACGGTCTGTAATGACCCGACCCGATCTTACAAAAGGCAATTACAATAAAGTTCCATTCGCACATGGTCGTTAACTGGACAATATATCTTGGATTCCCTCGTCAAAGCATCGTTCGCACTTGTTTCATCTTTGCCGCATAGTGACAATTTTCATTTATTGCATTCTTGAAACAAGCACGCGATTTGACATTTAATCTTATATAGGTATACCGGAAATACCGAACAATATAATGTAGAATTTATTTATACCTACGTACATAAATTAATAGTTTGCTAGACTTATAAATAACTTTATTAATAAAGTTGCAGAAGAACTTTTACGATGCCCCGAACTTTGTTTTGCTAATTAAAGTTCTAGGTAGGTACCGCTGCAATGACACTTGTTACTCTAAATTGTTATGTTATTTTATTATTTGCTAATAATATTTGTTGTACATTGGGAAGTCATTGCCAAGCCATCTTTACCATCAGTAAAGCGTTTCGTTCATCATTTCACTTTTACATTAAAAAAACAACCGATTATTTTATGTGTGCTTTTACATTTTTATAATATATTATTGCACAATTAGTATACCTATCTATAAAATACAAACAATGAAAATGAGTCGACTCGTCAGTTGAATTGTACTTTCAATGTAGAATGTGTGGTTATTGCCGCCCGGCACCTCAGGTAAGGGCGCGCACACTTTACGAGCGGGGGATTAACCCGTGTAACGAGATTCATTAATTCTTGTCGTTAAAATTTGTCGTTCCCGATTAATAAGGCAGCCCACGCGGCGACGTTATTATCAGCGGACCGCAGTACCACCGCCGCCGGGGCCACCGCCAAACTTCCCACATCCCCCGCTTTATTTACACTATCGAGTAAATTAAACTCGCGCTCGAGTGTCGGAGAAAACTTTAACAGAACTTTGTGTGTAATAAGTGGTGCAACAACACGAGTGGAAGAGCAAACGTCGGACGCGGTCTCCGCTCCGCACTTCGCTCCCACTTAACTCTTTGGGACATATTTATTCGACCCTCCGGCGACCGCCGCGACGCTCGCCCTCGCCCCACACCGAATTAACCTAACGAATCAAAGGAGCCATTAAACAACACCTGAGCGTTTCTTGCTTACAATCACGTTATGAATGCCGCAACCTCTATCGATCGCTACGCTTATACATTTTTGATCGGTCTCGGAAAAGAATCGAAACAAAGAAAGCGTACGGCTCCGTTAATAGCGTCCGCTTCCTCTGTTTGTATGTAATTTTTAATGCGGGGTCAATCAGGGAGCTATATCGTAGATCTCCGTCGGGCCGAGACCCTAACGATAATGAATCGGAGTCGTAAGAGCGCCGGACCGCACTCACTAATTATTAATAGCCGTACATACGATACAGCCTTGGCCATTAAATGCGCGTTTCGTAATCTTAAATATATATTAGAAACGACGGTCGACCGCCGCCGCGCGACTCTGGTCACAATTATATTATGCTTATTGAGTCTACAAAGTGCTTTGAATTTAAGATCAGAGACGATGGTCAACGTCGTAATTCTGTTTCAATTAGATGGCATTATTAATGCATAAAGACAGCCCTGGTATGTCCACGCTGACCACATTGCCTTGTCCTTTAAGATGACCCTCCCCTCGTGGAGGCGGAGGACTCGTCCACTATTTGTTTTGCCTACCTGAAACCCTCTCACAATTGTCCACTAAGTGTTGATTGCTTGTAAACAGCGTGTCTTGTTTGAATAAGAAGACAGGCACAAGTTTACATTTGTCGAATTAGTGAAATTTTGTTATTAATGTCGCCGTAAACTTACGTTAGCTGACATGGAACGGAGTCCGACTCTACCTTTGAACTATCAATCGGTATTGACCGTCAGACGGCGGCCCGCTATTTTCACCTAAGTATAGCTACAGCCTACGTCATAAGTTTATTGTGCGATTCGAGTCCCATGCGTGGAGGGAATTGATAAGGCGCTCGAACCTTTGCCTCTATTGCTTGAAATTTATTGCTGTTTTGGGTTTTTATTGTTCCGTTTTACGGCCTCCTCGTGTATAAATCGTACAGATAGAAGATGAATTCCGTGCTAGAGCGACCGCTCCTTTTATATCGCACATTTTGTCGGCGATACCTTCACATATTTATTTACTGCGTATAAATAACTTATTATTCCCCCCGTGAAATGGAAATGCAGGAAATAAAACTGGAACATAAAATAGCTTCCTGTGCGAGACTGTTTCCTTCTAATTACACCCCGTATATGCCGCTGCGAAATGTTAGGATTTTCATAGAGGTCCATCACGGCGACCCAAGCGTGTACGATATATCACACGAAATTATGCTCGGGGAGCGTTTCAGGGCGGGCGGGAGAGAGATAGCGCGCGGGCCTCGCTGACCCTCGGCTCATAATGTACGGTCCGGTTAGGTAGACGACTTACGGGAATAGGTACCTACGAGTATGTAGTCTCCGGACCCCGCGCCCCGTGCATGAAATACTTATTATACGCAGCACGTCCACCACCCCGCGGCCGAACGCGCTCGCTCGCTCGCGCGCCGCCATGCCGCCCGACTCGCGACAGGGACGCACTACCAATATTATAGCAAATCGAGGATTGTTATGTCCGGTCCGGCAGAGGTCGGCGTAATATATGGCCACGGTATTCCGGGCACATATATTAACTCAGAACTCGCCTCATACTAAGATCTTGTGCGATGGAAACAAATGGTAAGGAAAATTTTGTGGTAAAATTCATTCGAGCAAAAACGGCACGAAAAATTGCGGTCATTTTTCCGACTCGTGAATGTGATGAAAGTGAAAATAAAAGAGGTCATCAAACGTGAAAACCAGCCGGCAACAAATTAATATTTTGTTACAACGGCACTGCTCTGCTTCAAGATTGCGTAGACGCTACGTAGCTAATATACTAATGGAGTCGCTACGTCTGCGGTCAAGTGGATGATCGAGACGGAAGATGGAACAAATGAAGACTGATCACCTCGGTGCAGCAGGCGGCTGAGGGTGCAGGGGGTTGGGATGAGCGGGGGGAGGTGCAACCAGGAGGTATGACACGTCGCACTAAGTGAATGATGACTCTGCGCAACACAGTACTTCCAAGAAACTGAGACTACGAAACTACTCTGAATTAATATTTGCAATTTAAAAAATTAGCGTCACGCCTTGAAAAATGTTAGAAACAGATTTCCAGCACATAGTACCAGTAACATAATAAGTGATCTAAGAACAAACGTGTATATACGTTCGGTCAAGGTTCAACGTACTTTCTAATGTAACAGCTGTTTTTTATGCGATTTCAGAGTTATGTCCATAGGAAAAGTTCGTAATGAAGAGTACAATGACCCCCAAGCTCGTAACGCAAATGATATTAGTCAAAATATCAAAGTACAGTTAGGTGCTAAAAAACCGCAATTAATTGAAAGATGTTCTGATCCAACAAAACAAATAGCAAAACAATTTCTGACATAACAGGTGCATCACTAAAGCAAAACACATTATGATTCGAGATGGGCCGCCATAGATTATCGACTGTCGGTTCAAAAAGATGGATGAGAGAAAAAACACGATAAAATCGAATCGTATGGGGATACCCCGTGATTATAGGGGATCTCTTCTAACCAACATCTTCAGAGATTATCTCACATATACACGCAATAAATTCAAGGTTTCGGTTTTTTACTCCCAGCGAGTGTAAGAAAGAAAGAAAGGAAAAACATCTATTCGGTACAATACAAACAGACAGATAAAAAATACAAAAAAAAAGTAACCTAAATAGGCCCACCTCATGCCGATTGTCATAGACAATATGAACGTTCATTTACATGACGTCATTTCATCAAGTCTCAGGACGTCCTACACAAAGTTTGCCGATTCGAGTTTCCTACAAATCGGCTGAATCACTCTCGAGTCCTGGGAGATGACTATGTCCAGCAGTGGACTATGACTGCTTGTTTACGATAATGATGTTAATAGAAATTTTACATATATAGATGGTAGTTAGATCTCCTTAGCAATGGGTCGTCTATAGGTCATTACCAGATATTCTGTCGCTAAGTAGTAGTGTGTAAACATTACTGTGATCCAGTTCATAGGGTATTGCAACTGGCTAAAGCAGCGACGTCCCGAATTTCGTTTTGTTAATTAAAGTTCTGGGTGCCACTGCAATGGTCATAGGAGGTGTTATCTCTTACCATCAAGGGAGCATTTTGTTAGTTTCATTACTTTTACATTTTTTTTTTTTTTTTTTATGGGCATTAAACTCGGCAAGGCCGGTCTTTTGGAGGCCCTGTACAAGAAATGCCTTCTAGAAATTAGCGCGAAATTACTTTTACATACAAAAAAACTGGTGCAAAAATGTCTTCTGCTTATAAATACAATCACGCCTCCGCGATAAATGTCTAGGAGAGCAGTCACCCGCACCGCCTAAACGAATTTAAATAAAATCGGGTATTAAAATCTCCAGGCGATCTCGCAAAAATATACCTATGTCAGGAGAGATTTGAGCGGAATAAAAATTCCTCGAGCTCGTCGCATTATCGAGGGGCGGGACTCCTGTTTTCTTTTATGGCTGTCGTAAGGTATAATCTTCAAGAAAAATGCGATATTTAAATGAAGTAAATTCCTCGACGGGGATTTCCTTAATACCCAAATTTTTCAGTTGCAATTTCGTATATTAATTCCTGGAAAGTGGACGTGATATCTTCTAAGAGGAACCTTTTCATGTGGCTGAGTTTTTTGCTTGTCAAATCGCTGCTTTTGCGCTCATTACTTTGAGACTTTCGATGGTTAGTCGCAACAGCCCTGTAATAAAGCTGCAGTACCTTTCAAACCGGAACATAATAATGTTTACACACTACTGCTTATCGGCAGAATGTCTGATATTGCAATAGTACCTACATAGACGAACTTCTAAGGATATCTATGACAAGGATATCTACCGCCAAGTAAAAAAACTATAATAACAAAAATAAAATTTAAGTAAATAAATTTTTCTCATTTGCTAAAATGTATTTAATACATCCATATGTGTCCGAATATTATTATTTATTCCGCACTTAACCATTTAAGTAACCATAGGATTATTCGGTGATATAGTGAGACAGATTTTTATTTAAAGATATCGTTACCCAAGCGTGTCGGGCTGTGTTGTGCGCAGTAAAAACATTGGTCTAATGACAGCGAATACTATTTATAGGGTTATACGCTTAGTGTATACTAAGTCGTAAGGGGTTCTTTATAGTGGCAATTACAAACGAATTAATTTAGTGTGCATGTTCTCATTCGTACAGACTGAATGGTTAGTCCTATTGTCAAAGTTAGCCACACCAAAAGCATGTCTGGTGTGACCTAGACATGTATAGTTGATACCTAGACATTCAAAATCACACTGCTGAAAATCACTTTTTTATCGAGCGATTGAAGTAAAAAGGTTCGCCAAATAAAGTCTCCACGTGTCGCAAACGAAGTTACGAGTACAGCTAGTATAAAATAAATTACTTGTTCCATATAAAAGTTCATTGACCCTTGACCAAATGTATGAAGCAACTGATTTGTGCTCATAGTAAAAGTTGTTCACGATAATGTGTACAATGATTCCCTTACGGTTTAGTATAACCTAAGCTTATAACCCCATATACTAGTATGGCTTATGGTATAGCTTTCCGTCGCGTGCGCCGCGCGACTGCCACACGCGACACGTGGCAGCCACGCGCGACACGTCTCTAATTGCCCTTCCATGGAGATTGTGACAATATTGGGCAATCCAGTGAAAATAACACCGGCCTCAGAGTACAAAAAACGTTTGAGCCCTCTATAATCTCTCATTTTAATAGATAAGTGGAGGCGGAGTCGGGTGATTTGTTAGCTGACGCTCCCATTTTATTTATTTAACCAACACTACACTTTCTAAATATTAATACAAGTTACGTCGTTTCCACGCTGTTGTTCACCGAGGTCTATGTATCTCGAAGTGAAATTAAATAAAAAAGAATTCCAGACGAAATTGTGGCCGTTTCATTAAAATTAAAAGAAAGTTAAGCCGCGACACAAGACAAACTGCCGCCTAGAGAAATAAAGAGAGCAAAGCAAATGAGAAGAACTCATTTGGGCGGCCTCTGAATTGTGTTCGAGAGGATAATAAAAAGGGAAACCATCAGTGACACGCACAATAAGCATCAAGCTCAAGAATATCATAGATAACTGCGAGCCGCTGGAGGGACCTCATTAGGGGACCGCAGGGAAATTAAAAAGAAAGCAAGATCTCGGACTCGATTGCGGCCCGAGAAAAACAGTCGGCCTTCCTCTCATAACATTACATACAGCCTGCGTCGATTTTCCGGACGATTATCATTTTGTGGTGCGTAAGATAGGCCCGGAAAAGCAGTTAATGGCAGAACAGAGACCGAAGGCGAGCTAGGAGCAGGCGAAATAAATCAGTCTGGAGCAGAGATGAATGTAATTACCGTGCACGACGAGACAAATCTGATCAGATGCCGGCGCGGCGCGGCATGGCGTGGCTCTTTGTTAGACTCCGTACAATGCGCTGTTACTGCACCATTGCAACTTTTTTTAATTTTGTCACATTAAAAAAACGGCTGGGTACATTAAAACTTTTTTTATGTTGTCTCATTTAAAAAAAGTTGCAATGTTGCTTCAACAGCGCATCGTACCGTGTCCAACAAAGAGCCACGCCATGCCGCCGCCGCGATGGCGTCTGATCAGATTTCTCTTCGTGCACGGTAATTAGGTACATTAATCTCTGCTCTAGGCTAGGTGTTTGACCACAGGTCACATAATATTAAGTGACGGTGTGGTCGAAGATGGTAAGCACATCTACCCTGAAATGGAACTGGCTCTCAATTGAGGCTGCCGGAATACACCGTTAGACAGATATTCAACTTGAGGGTGTTAGCTAGCCATTCGAGTACCTACTAGAGGGTTTTTTATGGTTGACAGGCTAGGTGTTTGACCATAGCTCACCTGATGTTAAGTTAAGGTGAAGGTATTAGGACAATGTTATGGTTTCTTCGCGATGTTTTCATTCACCAGCAGCTCAAGATCATTGTTGGAGTTTGAATCCACTCCTTTCGACGTATGATTCAACCACATTAACCACTGAGTTAGATAACTCAGTGTAGCGACAGCGCCTCATGCGAGGTTTAACTTTTGTATAGTTGCCAGACTAAACCCATACTCACATTTTATGGACCAGCTCCTTAAGAATGATACCTATGTAAGCAGGATAAGGTTTTTTTGTCTCTCACTGCGTACAATAAAACGATTGTTTGTCTCAAACTTTCTATGAGGCAGACAAAAATGTCAATTAGTTTATATCTGTTTTTAAGATTTTTAGTGATTATACTTTGAATTGACTTAGTTATAAACTTAGTCTGGTAAATGTGTGAATCTATTTTATCATAGCACATATACTATTTTTTAGCCTGGAAAACGCAGGTAAACCCGTAGGGTGATGCTAGTCTATAATAATTGTAAACTATTACGTATTCAAAGAAATAAAAGATTTTATTTGGTAACAAATACAAACACAAAACAAACAAACAGAGACAAACAGTTACAAAATATGGGCTCACCTCAGCATAATAAATAAAACCGGCCAAGTGCGAGTCGGACTCGCGCACAAAGGGTTCCGTACCATTAACTATAAAACCGGTAAAAAATCAAGTTTGTATGGGAGCCCCCCTTAAATATTTATTTTATTTTATTTTTAATATTTGTTGTTATAACGGCAATAGAAATACATCATCTGTGAAAATGTCAACTGTCTAGCTATCACTGTTCTTGAGATACAGCCTGGTGACAGACGGACGGACGGACGGACGTCTCAGTCGCGAAGTCTCAGTAATAAGGTGCCGTTTTTACCCTTCGGGTACGGAACCCTAAAAAAAGAAGAAGAAGATCTCAAAAAGAAGATTTGAAGATTTCTTTCTATGTAGCCCTTCCTTTCCAGTTATTACTATAATATAAAGTTCTACTTTATATGGTTTAACCATAGCCCACCTAATAAGTGACGGTTCACACATATAGCTAGAGCAGGAACCAGTTGTATGTGAGCTAAACACTTTATTGGGTATTTAGGTTCATTAGCCTTTTTTATAAACAAGTCGGTTAATATAACCTATTGTTACGCTTCAGCACTAATTATTCAAATTATTTATACATCAATATGAGAAAACTACGTAAATAAAAAGAAGTAGAATTAATTGCCTTTTTCCGAGAACAAATTTCAAGTCTTCGAAGTTACCCGATTCAGTAGAAAGAAACCTATAGAAATCTTGCATTTATGCAAAACAAAGGCAATCAAGGCCCGGACGAACAGAAGAAATGAGCTTCATTAAGCGCTGGAATGAAAACTTTAATAATGTAAGATGCAAAAAACTCGACAAAAAATACTTAAGAAAATCTGAGGACATAAAGGCTGTTGTAACCGGGACTCGCCGTAAAATCATTAAGATGCTAATAAAAACTTCCTTTTGTCGCGCAGAGACGAACTCGGGACGGACAAAAAATATTCAAATAAAAACTCAATCGAGGGAGTAGAATGGGAGACGGTGGCCATGATTATTCTTCAAAACATAATGAAGAGAATTAATGTAAATATTCTTTTTACTGGAACTTTTCCACCCTCCGGAAAGTTTTATTTCACGGCGCGTCGTTTAACAACGTCCCTACTTATTGACATTCAATTCGGGGGAAATTGATTTATGAAGATTGTCGCCTTAATTGTAAAAAGATTTTTCTCTTCGATTGTACAAAGTATAAGAGGGAAGGTTTTCATGTAGATCTTACAATGTACTCATGTTGCAAATGTTTGCTATATAATATGTTTGCTGTATAATTGTTTTTGTTGTTGGTAATTTGTTATGTTTATTTGACCAAAAAGGTCTCACCGGAAGACCAGCGCTGGTCATACCACTTAGTATGACCAGTATTATGTTGAGGTGAATACCTATTTTGCAACTGTTTGTTGTTTTTGTGTGTTCTGTGGTGTTACATAATAAACCATTTTCTTTTTCTTTCTTTCAATATAGGTTTGTAAGCTTGGAGAGTACTAAGCTAAAAGGGGGTCAATGAGCAACTTATACCAAGGGCACAACTTAGAAATCGAAAATAACAAATTACTCCATCTGGTGAAGGGTCTACGAACTTTTTCAATGGAACAGCAAATTTTTTTTTTTATTTCTGAGCCATAGTAATTTTTTTATGTTTGACAGGCTAGGTGTTTGACCACATCTCACTTGACGTTAAGTGACGGTATAGTCGAAGATGGTAAATACACATATTCTGTAATGGGAAATGGCTCAAGTCGGGCTGCTGGAAAGCTTTTTACTGTGTTTGGCAGTAGATTTCCCAATTTTTGGTAAATTTCCAGTCGAGGTTTTGTCGTGATATTATCTTTCACCGGCAGATAAACTTAGAAACTCATTGTAGCGATTTGATGCCATGTCCTTCAGCTTGATGTCAACACCATTAAGAATTACTATACCGCGATAAAACATTCTGTGTTCTGTTTTTTTGTAGATAAAAGATGTATTAATTATGATAAAGCTCATATTAATAGAAAGATGATGCATAACGTTTACCACCAAGCCAATAATTTACAAAACTTGAGTTTATGTTAAAAATGTGAAACACTTACCTAAGTTAAGTTACATTGTTTTGAGTCCAGATTTATATTACGAAGACTGCAGTGTAGCACTGCATTATTGAAGAGGTCGTCGGTAAAAAGTAGGGGAGAGTGGGGTAAAAGTGCAGCTGCAACGTGATTACCCTGTCATACTGCACAATATAAGCGGAACAAATGACTGCAATTTTAGAAATTAGCTTAATCAATTATTAAAATTAAAAGTTACGAATAAAACGTAAATGGCAATGATTATTGGGCAGGCGTTGTTTTTTACCTTCGAAAGATTTTGGTATATTGCTTACCTTTTGGCTTTAAT
Organism: Biston betularia; assembly: GCA_905404145.2. Lineage (NCBI taxonomy): Eukaryota > Metazoa > Arthropoda > Insecta > Lepidoptera > Geometridae > Biston > Biston betularia. The sequence goes on from FR989863.1 coordinate 7,853,505, forward strand.
AAGTTAACTAGTTTGTAATGTTTGTTCTATAACTGATTGTAATCAATATAATACGCTACTAATATTATAAATGTGACAGTTCATATGTTTGTTACTCAAACATCCACAGCGTTTAAAGTGAAAGTTTAAAGATGTTCCCATATAATTTTCATCGAAATCGATTAAAAAATCAGCAAAAATCGTATACATCGATGATATTTTCGTTTACTTCGAAATCTCTCTGTTTCATTGGAGCAGTGCGTTGTAATAGGTGAGCATTACAGGTTGCCCTAATTCACCCACCGATGGAACAAGAAACAATAACATAGACAATACAATACAATAAAACACTATAGTACAATACAACAAAAAATACTACAAAATAATGAACATATATTATCTATTACTTGTGTGTTTATTTACGGCTATTTTCGTTGTTTAGTTAGGAGCTAGATAACGCTGTATAAAATGTCTTCCAATATTCATTACAATTTATTTAAGATGACTCTCCCTACAGCCAGGCTAGCAGGTGAAGCCACAGGGCGCAGCTGCTCGTGAGTTCACAGACGGAAGTGCAAAAATAAAGGTTTTTTTTAGACTAAGCCTCAGATTTATTTTTAAGGATACGGTAAAAGATTTTTCAAAGGGGCGATTTAGCCAAGCATGGCATAAGTAAGTGGCTACGAAGCCTTTTTATTGGTCAGTATTTTTCGGGATTTGGAACAAAATATCCGTAAATAATTGAAATCTCCCCAGAAGAGTGGAAGGGACCACGCGAGGTCCGGCACCTTTTTACGGTCGATAAAAATAATAAGTCGCTTGGACTCCCTCCCCCCTCTCTCCCCACACATCCTCCGTCGTCCCGCCCACGCCTGGATCACCGCTCATTTTTTCTTTCTGACGCTTTTCATTTATATACACATATATACAGACTGATATACAGAATTATAAGCTTGGGGTATACTAAGCCGATAGGTGTTTTCACTCATCATTACAAATAAGTTTTACTGTAAACGCAAAGAACTATGAAATTGCTAAAATCATACATTTTCATAAATCATCCTTCATACATTTAGCCAAGGATCAACGACTTTTTCTATAGAGCAGTTGAATTTTTTCACATATTCAAATAAGTATTTCCACTTAGTAAGACTCAAGCTTGTAACTCTGTAGATAGAGATATGCTGTGATATTACAATATTAACATTTGACAGTATAGAACAAACTGATATGTCGCCTTTTTGCAAATGAGTCCGCGGATTTTAATGATCAGGAAAAAACATTTCACCACACTATATCACTTTTTTAAACTTGTAGACATAATTTTTATACTCGGAAAAAAATATATTTTATATATAATGCAATGCACCGAAATTATTTTTTCGCGTTCATTATTTAATATTTACATTCCGGCCTAAAAACATTATAGCAGTTACGCGCTTATACGTCATTGCATTTTTCCTTAGGATTCTTAGCTATTTTTCATCAGAGTTATTTTTGTTTGCACAAACATTGTATGCGTTTTTAAATAAACATAATACATAAATTCCAAAACAACTTATAGTGCACAAAACATCAAACCCAAATCTCACGATTGTAAGTCGAGTATGCTCTCGACTGGCTGCCACAGGTATTGAAGACTCCACTGAACCCGTCGGATATCGCGTGAGATAACACACATTTTCATTAACCCAGCGACAATCGACGGCACCGGCACCTACAAACAGACATTAGGCCAAGTTACACACATTAAAAGTTTCCGAATCGACACCTAATATGCAATCACATACTTTATAGAAAATTTATCGTACCTATTACAAGATTCGCATTAAACTACCCAGAAAATCTTTAACCTAAGCTTTAAGCTTATAAAAGCTCGGCGCTAATGGCCGGATACCGGAAATTGCGCTCTCATATATCTCCGAACAGATTTATGAAAGTACCCACACACGTGAAGGTGTCTCTTGAACGCACACACGTGTCGTGTAAACACGTGCTTTCATAAACTCACACAAACATGTGGTACGACGGTAAACTTCGACACTTATTAATTTAAAGGGTCATTAAATTTAAGAGCAACTTAGATAGTTGGTGGCTTAAAACCGAACTCTGGCTTTTGTAAAGTTCTGGTTTTGGTAATGATTTTGGTTTTGGTGCCGACGATCGTTGTATATTTATTGCTATAGTTTACATTGTTTTTACATTCTGGGGCCCACGGTATACAACCGCGTGCCCGTTTCCGTCCAGGATGCACCTTCCTTGGCTGCTAGACCTTGTTTTATGACATAGAATTATTTATTAAATTCCTAGTAAGATTTTTTTTTGATATTTTATTACATTAACGTATTTTTATGTTTACATATTTTTGTTCACATAGTGACATACTTTATTTTGATATTTTTTTTTATGGTTGACAGTTGTTCGACCACAGCTCAACTGATGTTAACTGATGGTGTGGTCGATGATGGTAAAGCACAAGTTGAGGGTGGTAGCTAGCTAGCCGAGTACTAGAAAGTACCATTTACCACCACATTTTGTTTTTATTCATTTACATTTAATCAGTGTTTTTAGATTTTAATATTTTAATATATTGTGAGTTATAAAATAATGACAGCGTAAAGAAATGTTATAACAATTAAAATTAATAGAAATATTATTTTGTAAAGCGTCTACAGCTTTATTGGGGTATTTACAATGATAGGTGTTTATACTATATTTACTGATGCTTAAAATATTTAATTACTTGACACTAATAAATATACAAACTGTGAACTAATAAATGGCAAAATCGTACTAAAACGAAAATAGTACCTAGAAAACATCTCAAACTATTATTAGCTATTATTATTTAAGAGGATTTTATTTAACCTTTAGTGCTAGTGACTAAATGTTAAATAAAATCCTCTAGAACGCTTGCGAAAATACGGAACCCTATAAGAAAATAACATTTTCGGTTTTTTCCACAAAAAAATCTCTACAGCAGTTTTGGTACCGAAGCTTATCAGCTGATTTAAATGTAAAATTTAATTTATTAATTTTTCTTTATATTTTAGGCCGTAGCTCGTAGCAGCGTATCATATGAATGCTACGCTCGTAACCGCACAAACGCTACGCCGTAGCAGTGTAGACGATAATCCGCCGCCAAATGCTTACAATCCCACGACCACCCTTAGCTACCATTATTTTACAGCTGCAAATATTTTGGAGCACCTCTCTTGTAATAATATGTATGTATGGATATGTGAGTACATGTGTATTGACCACCACTTTGCACTATGTAAATATGTTTACGTATAATAAGGATCCCAATTTATCACAGATCTTAACTATCTAAAATGACTGTCTGTTAGCTCCTTTAGTAGTAGCTTTACTTACTGATCTGTGGGATGTGGGTTCGATTCCTGCTTAGGACAGACATTTGTATGGGAGTTCCTTATCTATCTATCTATCGATACTATTATAAAAAGGAAAGATTCGATTGTTTGTTTGTTTGTATTGAATAGGCTCCGAAACTACTGGACTAATTTCAAAAATTATTTCACTGTTGGGAAGCTACACTATCTCCGGGTAACATTTACTTTTTATCCCTGTATTCCCACGGGAACGGTAACTACACGGATGAAACCGCGAGGCGTCCGCTTGTCTATTATAAATATGTAAGCATGTATTAACAAAATATATGTATAGCATATATACATGTAATCTATCAGGTATATCTATCTTTCTAAAGTTTTAAGACATAAAGCTTTAGGCCTTAGCCTCGACGTACCAACGTATACCTCTGAATCATCAGCACCGCCGCAATTCCACAATAATGGAATGAAACAGTACTCCGTCAACCTAAATCAATCGCTGAAAGGATATTAGATATATTCACGAGTGGAAGATGTTTTTTTAGGATCGTAATCTTTTCCGTGTATCCGGGCTGGGCCTTCCCCGACACGTACCGGCCATTGTGACGTCGAACGTTTCTTCCTTCGCGTCTTATATGAGCGTTACAAGTGCTTTCTAAATAATCTAAGTCCAGTCGAAGAGAGCGTATTGTATTGACACAGTGGAGTGGTGGCCGGCCGTATAATGCGGCCTCTATGTGTGTGTATTGTCCGTGCTGACACATCATATAGTCAGTAAGAGCAGCTGTTCAAATTTATAAGATACTAGCTTAGCTATACAGTTCCTTTTGCGTTTTCCATGATGAAATGTAGCATATGGGTTAACCAAAGTAAAATCTATCTGATTGTCAAATCTCATCTAAATCCGGTAAACCGTTACAGTGTGAAGACGTAACTGATAAACACGCAAATAGACAAAGTTTTGTTTTTATAATTGTGTGAAACATGCGCCAGGGAAAAATAACAAAACAATACATTTGATATTAATGTACATGTAATCAGATGAACGAGACGCTCTCCTGATCGTAAGAGATAACGCATGTCCATGAGAATTACAACTATTATATTTAATTGCAAAATTTAATGGCTCAAACCAAAGGCGCACCGCTACAACTCTAAAAGAATCACCAACAAAAGAAGTGGTATGACTAGGAGTACTGAGAAGAAGAAATCTACTAGTCATATTCAAATTCATTTCAAAAGTAGGTACCATTAAAAATAACAAAACGTACGTAACTATATAACTATATTATGTCAATAAATCGTCTAAACGTAACAATACTAGATCACACGCTGTCTCGGTCCATGTCTGTTAAACCGTTACAAAGTAAAGAAGTTACAAACGTACATACTAAGCTTTCCTCATACTGTTTTCGTCCTTTATTGTCATCTCGTATGTGTGCGTCCACGCTTGATAGAATAAGCAAGTCGTCCGGCGCCTTAGGGGGAGGGGGAACTCCCCCTTAAGTATCTTGAAGACTGGACTCCCACCCCCTGCCCACTACACGTCTTCTGTAGCACTTCCCGTGGCCGCCGGACTCTAATGGGCCTTTATGTTATGTTGTAAGGATACGCCTCATAATACCTATAATTCAAGATTTATACTTAAATATACAATGCTTTTTAACCAGACCAGGATACTTTTGTGCCAGTAAGATATAACGCCCACCCTTAACTATTACCATTAGCACCAGAGTATCACTGCACTGTTGCTCTATGCGCTACTAAATAAAACAAATAAATATCGTAGGACATACAGCGCCATCTGACCCCAAACTAAGCAAAGGTCCTATGATGGGAGTCAAATAACTGAGAGAAACCTAAAATACTTTTTAGGTTTCTATCAGTTATACACTATAAAAACTAAAATTTGTTTATGCCACATAATTATTGTCCTGGGTGGGAATCGAACCCACGCGCTACAGCTCTTCAAGCAGATATACTACCAATGAGCCAACAATGTCAAGGTCAAGGTTAAAGTTATAAGTTTTCGTTCAACCCAATCTCACCAAATATTATACTTTTTACTACAAAAATAGTTTTCGTAATTTTGGAAATTTAAACTGTCTGGGGACACGGTATTACTTCTTTTTTTCTTGAAGCGTTGTCTCGCATAATATTTAAAACGTTTGCAATTTCATAGAAGTACGTGTCCTGCACAGTGGAAATTAGATCTCACCGCCAAAAATATATTAAGCTGGCCTTCAAGAGCGGAGCGAAGCGAAGCGCCGTTCGAGCGGAACGCACAAATCATATTACAGTACCACCAAATTATCAGTGGAATCGGTCAAATGATGGTACTACTAATTTTCAACGAGAGATAATCTTTTTTGTTCAGAGAATACGATAGCGGCTCCCTCACTCGAGCCAGTAGATGTATTAGTGGCACTGTAACAAGCGCAGCACCGCCGCTTCGTCGTACACTATTTCGCTGCGAATTCGTAAACTGCCTAGTTAACTAAGCAAGCGTCGCTTGCAAGGTTGCAGAAATGAGGAACGAATTCTGAAATTCAATAGTATCCCAGTAATCTACAAGCTAGAACAAATGTCAGCCATAAAATCTATTATTAGAATAAAGACTTAAATTGACTTGGATTTAGATTTCTTCTAGATCTGCGTGCTCCATCCTCGGCCACACCGTCGCTTTACATTAGGCGAGTAGGTGGCCAAACGTAGATCTATTTAAAGTAAAAAAAACTCATAAAATAGTAAGTACATGCATATAGAATATCATAGCAATAAATTACAAGCTTTGATTAAGAACTAAGGAGATAGCATTGATATTTGCAAAAAATACGAAAAAAAAATTCTGGGAAGTCCTTTATTTTCATGTGCGCCCGATAGATGGCTTTGGAGGCCTCCGAATCTCTTTGGCCCAAAAATGGTGCATCGCATAACGCACAAATCACGATTTCTATAAATCTCTGTTACTTGTACCAAAGAGCAAATTTCACCTTTTCCTTTCACCTTTTCAATACAAAATCAACTACTAAAAAAAATGAAAAATTACAATCGGTAAATTTGGTGTTAGTGACAGCCTTTATGTCACTGTTGTGCACACCTAGGCCTATGTTTAAAAATAAAATTAATTAATATCTATAGACACAGCGCCATCTAGTCCTAAATTAACTAAAACTTGTAGTATGAGAACCAGACAACTGATAGAATACTTACATTTATATACTTTTTTAAATACATATTTACTATACACTAGCGGACGCCTCGCGGTTTCACCCGCGTAGTGTCCGTTCCCGTAGGAATACAGGGATAAAAAGTAGCCTATATCTCCCGAGGATAATATAGTTTCCCAACGGAGAAAGAATTTTTGAAATCGGTCCAGTAGTTTCGGAGCCTATTCATTACAAACAAACAATCAAATCTTTATAATAGTATAGATAGATAGATAACAATGCTGCTAGAACGCCATTATCTAGACTCTACCCATGATTTTGAAAGAATCGTCATTTAGGATTTATTACATTGCATGCATCCTAGATCGTATTATTGCTTACTATCCGGAGGAGCGTAGTCAAACACGTATTTTGAATAAAAATATACATCTAATATTAACCATAGTCAATCAATAAATAATAAATATGGGAAGACATTTCAGTGCATCGAGGCCCAAACTAAGCAAAGCTTGTAGCCACCACGGGAACCAGATAACTGATAAAATATTTACATCCATTTTTTGTTTATAGGTACATACTTCCCGGACACAGAACAAACATCTATGTTCGTCACACAAATGTTGGTCATGTGTGGGAATCGAACTCACGCCTGACAGCTCAGGAAGTAGAGCTAACAAGCCAGTCAATGTATTCCACCTCACCAAATAATTTTACTTTATTACTTTCAAAGTTTTAACATGGTATCAAAAGCTTTACGACTTTCAAAAACCTCCATGTTCACACGCGTCCTTCTTGTTTTTCTGCAACACAAGAGAACGTATGAAAAATCGATATGCTCCTATTATCCCATATCCATTTAATTTACCGCAGACTCGCACAAAGAAAAACAAAACCGAACCGTGAGCGCAGTTCAAACAGAAACGGTACTTCAGGCAAAAGTTATGTGAAATACTTCTAACGTTGCGGAGGCAGCTATGAGTAGATTTACAATAAATACACCAAACAAAGAAAAAGGAATCTCGCTGTGGGGAAACTTCGCCTTTGTTGTGCTGCCATGGCGGAGTGCGCGCCTAAACACAAATACATTTATGTAAACATAAGAACATACATATTAACAATAACAATAGACAATAGACAATGGACAACACTTTATAACACTTAATCTATTCCATTGGTAATTATTGACAGCCATGTTGGCTCATTGATAGTATATCTGCCTTAAGAGCTGAAGGGCGTGTGTTCGATTCCCGCTCAGGACAAACGTTCTATATAACAACAAATGTTTGTTCTGTGTCTGGGTGTTCTGTATATATTCTAAATACAAAAAAAGAAGTATTTATGTATTATATCAGTTATCCGACTTCCATCATACAAGCTCTGCTTAGTTTGGGGTCTTAGGTGGTGCTGTGTGTAATTTTCTACCATGTTTATTTATTATTTATTGACTCAATAACTAGTCTAGGAATGTATGTCGCTAGCCACAGGCTTTTTTTGCTAAATATTACTTAGTATAACAATGTAGGACCATTTTACACAGAGAACATTTCCATCTAAGCAAAGTATGTATTATGGGAACCAGACAGCTGACAGAAACACTACATACACAAAAACTTTTACACACACACACACACACACACACATACACTTATACACTCATACAGTTTTACATTTAACTCTACATACTCAATTTTTTTTTCTTTAAATACATACAGATCACACAGACACAGAACAAACCCACCCACTCACTTCAGATCTCGAAGCAGAACTTTACCAAATAAGCTAACAGGGCAGTCAAATATAATATGATGTATGTAACTTTTTTTTCGCGTTCCCGCCAAATCTTCTCGTCTATAGTTTATTGGCTGTGGCCAATAAGGCTCCTCCAGATTGCTACGAGTATTATCAGGAATATTCTAGAGTATTGCCAGAAATCAAATTGTCTTTTTCAAAAATAGAACGCGAATGCCATTTCAAGCGAATAAGCGATTGAAAAGGCTGGTAAAGCTCGGTATCATGGCGCCTCAGGGTGCGCGAGATGTCTGCAGCAGAAACAGCCACCTGCGATATATAATTGGACTTCAAAACTGTGCGCTCGCGGCAGATCCCCAATTCTTCCACTCCGCTGACTTGATGCTTTACCAGTATTGCCAGTTTGTTCAGCTCAATTTTAGAACAATTTTTGATGGATCAAAGCATAGTTCATCAAACTTTCACCAGATGTTGCAAAGTAAGCAAAAGCCATCAAACTCAATTGCTTTCTACGAAAAATAAAATTTGTAAAGGTATCATATTTTTATTTTATCAACTACAGTATTATTTAGGAAAATCACACTAATATTATAAAGACGAAAGTTTGTGACTGCGTAAGTATGTTTGTATGTTTTTTACTTCTTCACACTCCAACGGCTCGACCAATTTCGATGAAATTTGGTATGGAGGTAGCTGACCTTTTACTCCGAAAAAATGTAGCAGGTAACACCGCGGGGCGCAACTAGTATAAATGTATGTACCTAATACATGTTTGTAGTACTACCTAACAATTTCTTAATTTAGTAGTAACGTTACTGGTTACTTTTGGCATCACACATGGCAACCCATTTCTTATTTATTTTGTCTGGGGTATCTTTACCGCTGTCAGAGCGCTGGCTTTCCCGCGTTTTCTTCTGATGCGATATTGAATTGAAGACATCAATTTACTTCCTAGGTAGAGACAGGTAGAGTGAACGCCTTGAGTTTCAATAGGTAAATAATATACATGTTATACGCTTGAGATATACTTATCGATAGGGGATCATTGTACTCATCACTATGAACAACTTTTGCAAAGGACACAAGTCTGAAATCGTGAAAAAAAACATAGAAAAACTTCATTGACCCTTGCCAAATGTACGGAGCGGCTGAAAATTTTTGCGCGATTTTAGATTTGTGCCCTTTTAAGAGTTGTTCATAATGATGACTACAATTACCCCCTTTCGGTCAGTACATCTCAAATTTTGTAAAATTATAGTAGTTAGAAATCAGTACATATAATAAATTCTTTTAGGCAAGCGTGCTGTATCGTAGACCGCATCTTTGCTAAACATCAGGCGAGATGGCGGTCAAACGCAAGCCTATCTATTATTAAAAAAAAAGTGTTTTATGACTTTTCTGCTGAAGTATTGACATGAATCGATAGTGGTAAACGAATACTTTTCAAAATTTGGAGTCATTGAACTGTGAGCATTTATTTTGTACTCATAGGATTGGTAAACTTAAAATCAATATAGGTACAAAAAAATACCCAAGTGAATGCCAAAGAGAACTACATCGACAGTAACGTCTCTATTTTCAAGATTCCTACAGAAACTCCTTTAAATTCCAAAAGCTCAAGTATCTACCGAGACCACGTAGGTACCCAGATAAAGTAGAAACATTCGCATCCAAGTCTTGGCTAGACCTCCTTGAAATGTAAAACAAAATTCCTTAGAGCGGCTCATGCAAATACAAGTGTCGTTTTCGGCCACTCGAGTCTGAAATCAAGAAAGAAACCCGCCAGCGGTCGAGCGTCGTTCACGGTTCAATCAACAGCCAGTTACGGCCTTTGTGCCGAGAGCCCTCGGCCTCACCACACAAACTCCCATTTACAAACGTTGACTCCATCTACCAAACTACACGTCGACTACTCCTGCCTTTATTTACGAAAGGTTAAGGAGACAGAGCTTAATCAAAATACCTACATAGGTACTTATGTATCTAAGTGATCATATCAAAAATAACATAAACGCATATAACGATGAGGGAGTGGTGATATTCCTTCAGAAAACAAACGTCCAACGTTCAAAGCTGGTGCAAGCGACTTAAGACCGACATTCCAAATATGAAAATAAAGAAAATAAGCTCTCCCTGACCGCGTTCCTCCAATCGCGTACCTCGCTTTTATTACATCCATAAATTCATCATATCGCGGCGCCTGGCGGGCTCGCCATTGGCCGCGCGAATGGGACGGAAGATTCCTCTCCCTCGCACCTCCTTCATATTAATATTGAATTTTTCTCAACCACCTCCCGCCACCCCGCGGGAGGCTCTACACTTGCTCGCCCCCGTATTGTTGTTATCTTTAATGTTGTGGAAAACGCGTTTTCTTGTGTCGTTAACTTTTATATTGCACGAGTGATACTTTTAGGGTTTGATACATAACTTATGTCTGCTTTTATTGCTAGGTTGGTAGGCTCTGAAACGAGGTCGGTGCCAATCACTTTCGGAAAAAGTTCAACACCTGATTGAAATTTCAATGTTACTTTGCTTTAATTCTTTAGACATTAATTGCAAACACAATCTTTTTTGGGCATATTACATTACGTACAAATTACGAATTAGCAATAATTTTATTTGAATTTGAGTTACTATCAAAGTACAAGATATATACTCCCACCCATTATCATCCCCAATTATTTTTACGATACCAAAATCAAAACAGAAACAAAGGGCATAATAAATTAATCACCCCAGAAAGGGTCGGTCTCCCCTTTGAATGTTTTCCTTAGTGCATTGTCTGGCAGCCAAAATTAAAAAGAGGAAACTCGCCGCCTCTTGTAATACCTACTTTGATTACCTTATCGTTAGTATTTACACATCTGATCTGTGTGGTTCAGATATTTTAGATTTAGTAAAAGCAATACCTATATAAGTAGGTGTAACTTATGTTGATATCGTTATAGTTTGACCTAATAGGTATAAATTAATATTTAAAAATTCCATCAGTAGACCACGAACAATAAAAAACACAACAACATTTATTGTGGAACATTAAATTATGACATTTTTACTATTATTGTTAATGCTAGGTGTTTGACCACACCTCTCAAGTGACGGTGTGGTCGAAGATGGTGAAGCACACCTAGCCTGGAATTGAACTGGCTTGAGAGCCAGTTTAATTGAGGCAAGGCTGCCGGAACAGGCTGTTAGGTGCTTGGCGGAAGATGTTACTCATCTTCTTACGTCACTTCACAAGTTTTAATAAGACCGTTCCTTATTAGACAACGCAACATTAGACGAAATAGAGGTCAAAAACTAGCCTGTCATACAAAAAAAATTGAACTACATTTATCTTACAAAAATTAGTAATGACCTAATTAAAAATAAATATCATTTAATCTCTTATTTGACGTGCTTCGAACTAACAATACGAAGTTGTACACAAAAAGTCATCTACAGAACAAACACGCAGATTGTTAGTGTCGCGGTAACCAGCACATTACGAAAACAAAAGACGCGGACACTCTAAGAAACCCATAAAAGTTTCCACATTTCTAAGTAGCGTAACGATCTAAAACTCGTACCTAAGTACGTAGCAAAACACTTTTATAGTACACCCGAGCCGAACTCCACAAAAGTATCCGCTCTATCCAGAAACGAAAATACACGGAATCTTTTTAAATTCCCTCCCTTATATTTCAAAGCTCAAAAGAAATCGCTAGCAATATCTGTCTGAAAAATATATCGGATTGCTTTGTCGCAGCTTTCGAAATCGAAATCTATTTTCCTTCAAATCTAAGTGAATCCCGTGCGGATTGGAAATGTACCCTTTACCTACCGGCGGGCGAGCCAATTGATATTCCAACAATACAATGTATGAATAAAATATAAACTGAGATCCTATCAGCCGTGTTCCGCGCTATCGTTCCATGGACTTTTGAGGATTTCTGTGTATAAACAAACAATGCGGTAAATCAACTCAAATACTTATATTAAGTTGTTACCTAGTAGAGTCTGGTTCTACTTCATTTCTTTGATTTTGATTCGATTTTTTTTATCATCTTTTATAATCTAAACTGTTAGTAACATCAGACATTACGGGACTCTAGTCGCGGGTAGCTGCTAAGTACGTAAATCTAGTTGCTAAAACTACATCAAAGGGATACTTTTCAGAAAAATCTCGTTAGTGTTGTCAGCACTAAAACTAAAAATAACCTCAATAAAGCACATGCCACCAATAAACGGGCGGTGGATCGTATTCTAGCTATAGGTGTGTAGGTATCGTAATTTTCTTTATTGTGCCTCACCGCGACGGGTAGTAACAACTCGACGGGTATTCTGTTAAATTAGTTGTAAGAAAGCTGTGGTAGGGGATTAATAAAGTTGTTGTCATTGTACGTGATCAACTAGATTAGAAAGCTATCATTTTACTTTAATATGCATTTAAAAAATTGATGTAAACAATATAACGATATTTAACCGAGCAAATCGAAGGTGATCATTTGATTGTAACTTATGTACTTTGATTTGATCTTCGTTCAATTTTGAATGATGATAGTATATTTTACAATTTCAAATATCTTTGTAATGTATAAAGTTTTGTAGCGATGATAGCTCAGTGATTGGCGCGGTCGGGTCACACGCCGTAGGGCGTAGTATTCAACCCCAACTGTCAGCTTGAGCTGCCGGTGAAGAAAAACATAGTGAGGCAACCTTAGCATGGTGGTAAGGTATTTTCTAGTACTCGTCCGGCTAGCTACCACTCTCAAGTTGAAAATCTGCCTGTGTGTCTTCCGGCAGCCTCACTTGGGAGCCAGTTTCATTCCAGGCTAGGTGTGCTTTACCATCTTCAACCACACCATCACTTAACATCAGGTGAGCTGTGGTCAAACAAGTAGCATGTCAAAAAATATGTATATGTAAGCAAAGTCGGTAGAAGAGTTCCAAATTCTATGATTTCTTTTTTTTTTCAAAATAGGTTCGCATTTGACCATACTCTACCTCATTTTAAGCAGTAGTGTGGTCTAAGGTGAAGCACACAAAAGAAAACAACCGATACTGTATTATTTCCATCATGTCTATGCAATAATGTAAACATTAAGAAGAAAAACAAATATGATATCCTCTAGATATCCTTACAGTGACCATCTAGTAACATTCATATTGTATCCGTTACTACGCGTAGTCACTGCCGACTCCGTGCTAACAATTTACCTCACTAAGAAAATTTACAAAGAAAAACAAAAGAAAACTGATAACCGATTCCGAGCGCGTTTAGAATAGGGACGCGCGGACATCCCGCGTCCCCTACTCATTTAGCTGTCGCAGAGTTATTTAATACTGCGACTGACCCCAGGCCGGTCTTGCGCTGTAAATGTATTGAGCACATCTGCCGGACTCTCCGGACACTCGCAACTACAGAAAAAGCAATAAATACGAGAATTTAAATGAATCCCGATTGTACATGACACGGGGAGATGAGACACGTCTGTTGCGAAATTTTGATGAAATTAATCTCATGGTAGATTGCAATAAGTATCTACAATATTAGTAGAACAACGTAAATTCCAGAATCCTTCGGTTAGTGAACAAGCTTAATTATTAAAAAGTTTAAAACAAACGAATGAACCAATAAGGACAAACAATCTAGGGCATTGAAGTACAATCCTAAGTCAAAAGTGGATTCGCAAAGCAAAAGGTTTAAGAAGATAGTCCAGAAATAAGTATGAACCCAGTGTCCGTAATCTTTCAACATCTTAAATAAAATAGTCGGACCGGTGCTATATGGCCGGTATCTTATGAATTAAATATGAGCGCTTTATTCGATTCCCAAGTCCCTCGATATCTGATAATAAAAAAGAAATTTATCGCGAGTACACGAGCACGAAGGTCCAGTCTCATCGGCCACTATTTTTTACGGTGCCGGCGTCCTTCCATCGGCAATCACTTCATAGCGACCCCTGTCCGAGCGTTCGATGACAGAATTATTTATCAGTTTGAAAAATGACGGGAAATTGAATGTAGTCGCAATGTTTACAACGCATTTTCTGTCCGGAGTCCTCGGGGGCTGCTTCCCCCGCGTTCCGATGTCCACTTTTCAAAGAGACCGCTCGGACGAGGGTCGAAAAGTGTCCCAAGAGTGAAAAAATACAAAAAATGTGTATAAAATTGTATCTTCGCTCAACAAATGTTACATTACGTTAGTACGGTGGATCACAAAGAGTACGAATCGGTCGAGGAGGAAGACTGATGCTTTATTCATTTTGTGTATAATTGTTTTGCGCCGTGGGAGGACAGAGCGGCATTTCTATGACGCAATCTATTTGAGTGTCCCGCGCCATGTGTCTGCATCCTCCGAGGGACTATCCACTGCTTCCTACTCTATCTATATTGAATTATCAGACTGTGATAAAATAACTTTGAGGAAACTTCCTAATCTCATAGTTCTGCCACATTTGCTATTTTCTTTAACGAAATTGCATTATTCGTGCCCCTGCTTGAGCAATAGTTCGTATTTGATGTTTTGATTCTTTTCAAATCTGGGAAGTAGATATACTTATGTGAGTATTGAAATGTATTGACAGTAAGTACCTATATATCAAATATTGCATGAATGAAATGTTTGATAGAACATTTTCGTAGTTTGATTTGAAATCTATAACATGTAGATAAATCTAAACTTAGTTCAATACAAAATATTTTAATGACAATACCAAAGTTACAAGTCATATTACACTGCACTGCGTCCGTTAGCTCTTTTGGTAGTATCTTTGGGCGTGGGTTCGATTCCCACTCAAGATAAATAAAGATGTTTGTTCTGTGTCTGGGTGTTTTGTATCTATTATGTAAAAAGAACAAATAAATATATAAATACGTTTTTTATCAGTTATTTGGTTCCCTTACTACAAGCGTTGCATAGTTTGAGACTAGATGGCGCTGTGTGAAATGTTCATAGCTATTTGTATTTATTTGTCAAAACTAACATTAACGATGTCAAAATACTAATAACGTGCCTTTTTTATTTTTGTAAATTAATTCGACGAACGAGCCGCCCTCCTTGTGAAATGAGATCCTTTATCATTAAGAGATATTAAGTTGCAGCGATACACAGAACTTTGAGTAGCAAAACAAAGTCCAGGGCATCGCTGCTTTGGCGCTCATGACTTTGAGACTTTCGATTGTTAGTCTCAACAGCCTAAAATTTCATTAGCTGCAGCACTCTTCAAACCGGAACACAATAATGTAACATGTAGATAAATCTAAACTTAGTTCAATACAAAATATAGCATTGCCATCCAGCGTGGCAATGTTGCCAGCATTCTGGCCACATATCCCTACTCTGACGGTTTTTTAGACTAAGTTTTTTACATTTTGTAAATAGTATAATTTAAGGTATTTTTTTATTTTGTTTAATAAATAATTGTATAATGTAACAATATAATAATATTAGTAACTAAGAACTTGTGTGTATAAAAAAATATAATCTTTCGATCCTACACAAATGTTGAACTAAAGCTGAATACACGTTATAACTCTTAGTTTTTTCATGTATGCGTAACTACATATCGATGTCGAATATTATAGACATGTGTAAAGGTATCACATACCCATATCGTGTATAGACGCCGGGTATGTATTATATCGCCATGGCCGCTCGTAAAATTGTTTTATTCGCCCCATACTGCGTCGTAAAAGGCGTAATAACGCGAGGAGGTATCGTGGAAGCAATTACCGATCTGTTATAGTTTGTTACAAAGGCCCTTGTTTATTATCCTTTTATTATCAACTCATTCGCCGAACAAGGACGCCGTTTAATTCAATACGTTAAACGTTCATTTAATTGTAGCTATGTTTATGTTATTCATTTATTTTGGGATGCTCCTGTTAATACGAGGCCCTAGAACGGTTCGTTCACCTTTCTAACAAGTCACCGACCTCTATTTTCGGGTAGCTTTAAGAAAGATTGTTGAAATTAAATATGTTTTAAATCGATACGATAATGCGGATTAGAATAATAGTGAAGTTCTTTTTTTTTTGACAGGCTGTGTTTTACCACAGCTCACCTGATGTTAAGTGAAGGTGTGGTCGAAGATGGTAAAGCACACCTAGCCTGGAATGGAACTGGCTCTCAAGTGAGGCTGCCGGAACACACCGTTAGGTGCTTGGCGGCAGATCTTCAACTTGAGGGTAGCTAACCAGCCGAGTACTAAAGTACCCTACCACCATACTATGGTTTCCTCACGATGTTTTCCTTCACCGGCAACTCAAGCTCATTGTTGGGGTTTGAACCCACGCCCTTCGGCAAGCGAACCTACCGCGCTAACCACTGAGCTATCATCGCTAAAAATGATAATGCGGAATAGAATAATAGAGTAGTTCTAAATTGTATCTGATAATATACTAAGAGAAGCACCTTCTATCGCCACAATATAATCTAGTGGGAATGGTCGGAACGGCCGGACATAAATCAAAATTTAGTAGGTTCGACAAATACAGATGAAAGTTGCGCAACAAATCCTTGAGTTTCAGGTCACGATTCAGCAAAATCGACGAAAATAAAATCAAACGCTCCGCCATTCGCAGCCGAAATGGAAAATGTGATATTGGATAGAAAGAGCTCAAATGTCATCATAAGACGCTCTCATTCGATCGGGGCGCATTTGTTATTTTGCTACGTAGTCGTTCTTTGTAGCTTTCAGGTGTCTTTTATTTTTAGCAACAAAAAGTAAAATAGGATCCAACGTACAAGTACATGTACTAAACTTGAAGAAAGAATTTGAGTTATCTGGATTTAAGTTTAAGTTACCTGAAATTAGATACGAAACAATATAAAAGACAGATTAACAACAACATAGTATTGCTATATTTATCCTAAGGTTGCGTATTTTGTTTAGTTTATATTGTTTTCTATTCTATTAGTTATTAAAGAGTGTATCTATCAAACCATGCAACCTAACCTAACATTTACTCTGTGTTAAAATAGAGTGTAAACTATTTTCATTTTATATTTCATCCTAATTCGTTTAGTCTTTACAAACATAGGAAGTCATAACAAAAATACCGCCAAATTCGCAAAATTACGGCTTTAATTATTTTTTTTTTTTTATTTAAATTCGATTACGATAAGTACAAATTTATTTATTATTTATAACAACTTTAGCCAGTGACATTAATTGTCATTTCTATAAAAACAAAGGTGAATATAAAAAGTAAATAAAAAAAACTACAAATACAACAACAGAACAAACAATACAACTGATAGGCATCTGCTATTTACTAAACCACATCATAACAAAGGTAAATAAGCTGTTTTCCCCTCTTACCCTATTATAATCATAACTGAATATCATAAGCCCGCCCGCCCTATGAGGAAAACTCGCGGTACGCCGCCCGCCCCAATATCATAACGAGCGGTGATTGGCCGATATGAGATGATATAATATCATAACGACCTGCGATTGGACGAGGGGCTAAGGCGGTCGTCTCCCCTCGTGGAAACGCATTAAAGCTTAGTGCTAGGTTGCTAAAGGTTGAGCGTAGTCATAACAGGTTTTACGTCGACCTCAATAAATATGTCGGGCGGCGGCCGGGGGTCGAGTATGAGCAGTAGGAAATGCCGACCACCGCCCGAGCCCGATCGATAATAATACTCGGCCATATCTGCAGTGGACTGGATCTGCTTGAGAAGTCCCCCTCCCCGCGCCCACCCCGCGCGACCGCCACCCGCCGTTACATAAACAATATAAATCATTTTCTCGGCGCTGTGGACCGCGCGACCGCACGCGAACCACATCCGGCTCGCGATCTGCCCAGAGGTCCTATTTGTGAATAGTTCCTATGGTTTCCGCATAAAAATATTGCCCACTTTTTTTTATTTTTGGCATAGCACTTTATGGATTCTTCTAATACTTATATTTTCAATTGTATCATGGTATCCAAGTAAAATAAGTTTTGTCACAGTGAAAGTAACATGAAAATATACGGTCAAATCTATTCTATGACAGAGTATCGGCGGCTTTACTAGAAGCTTCGATATAGTATGGAAACAATATGGAAAATCATGTTTTTCCATATTTGGGCACGCTTGTGCATTTGGCTCTGTACTTTAGGAATATTTAAAAGGCCATTATTTTTAAACAAATATTTAAAAAAAAACACATATTTTAGATAATGTATACTGACATAATTTTTCGTATTCCTGTGGAACGACGTTTTATGGCATATTTGTATGCACATGATACTAAAGCACATGAGTAATAAGTCGTTTCGAATTTTCGAATCGATCGGATGAAATTTCGTATGTGTCACTATTCTAAAGTATATTTTAAGTAAAATTTTGTGTGTACTTTTAAAAAAATCGAACCTCTGGTAAGGTTCCTAATGGGTAATATTTTACTAATTGACGTGAGACGATGCCGCGCGCGCGTTGTACTCAGCTTTGTTTCCATGAAAAAGGCCACCGGACGTGGCTGAAACTATAGTCGGAGTAGGTATCCGATATAATTAAACGTGAGTAAATAAAACAAAACTCTGTAATATACTTCTAGAAAGAATCTTTTTATACCGACCTGAATATATCACAATAAAATAAACTCTTTTCCATTGGCCTCTTGTTATTTTTATGAAGTTGACATTGAATCGTATTTATTTATAAATGAAAATCTTTATCTGCAGGAGATTTAATAAAGAAGAATGATTGTGACGGATATCTTAATTGATTTACTTTTGCAATTTCCCGTTTGTTTTGTACGAGAGACATTTAGTGCCAATTACAGTAATGTATTGGAAAACCCAGGAACAATAAAATAGATATGTTACGCCTTGAATCCCATGATATTTTTTTGGAAAATACTGAAAAAATGTTCTATTCCGTTTCATTCAAAATTAACTTATCGACAAAAAAAACGATTTCATATAAAAACTGTGTGTATCTATTATTATGTACCTACTTATATTTTATTACTTTGTATACACAAATTTTTAGTTATTAATATTTGTTACTAGCTACTTTTAAATACATACACAACACCCCGACACAGAACAAACATTTAACATCACATAAGTGTTTGTCCTGGTGGGAATCGAACCCACACACTCTCATGCGCTCTTGAAGCAGATATTCTACTAATGAGCTAACAGGGTAGTCGAAGTTTATTTTTCGTATACGAAAGACACGATATGGTGTGCCTTAGGACATATACATAATATACTCCTATTTCAAGCACACTTTTACTATTTTTGTTGTTCCGTTTGCTTTTTGCGATAGATAGACAGAATCTATTTAAAAAACTTTTAGTTAAAGATTTTGTAAAATGGTGGCTTATGTTTTTAATTCTTGTATTTTAGAAAATATTTCACAGTATGATTTTTTATGCACATTTTGTATTTAGAAGTTGGTGGTAGATATTTTTGGCAGGAAGTCGTCTATGCAAATACTACCGCAGTTTCCGATATTTTGCCGCCAAGCAGACCTATGTTTTGTTAGGCAAGGTTCTGGTAACCACCGCAAGTCTTTGGCAAGCGTTATCTTTTGCCATCAGGGGAACGTTTTGTTTGTCTTGTAACTTTAGATAAATAATCATTATTCAAAGTTCCATAGCCTTTCACTCAACATGACTTATTTGTTCCAAAAATAGACATAGCAATAAAAGTATGCAATGCATCGATTGAACTGAAGGCAATGCGGAGCGGGCGAACTTTGCACAATTTATCAAATTGAGTTACCGAGGGGCAATATCGCAGAGCGAACGCAATATTGCAGCGCGTGACCACGTCTGCAATACGCGCTCAATACATCGGTGGCGCCGGGCCCGCACGTCCGCCGCCCGCCTTCCCCGCCCGTCTTGTAGCCGCCCGCGCCCGCTCCCGCCCAACTGACCACCTAGATATTTAGCTAACAATGCCTCGCCGCGAGCGACGCGACCTACCGCGCACCGTCCCTCTCCTCCGACCACTTGAACCGTACGCCCGACAGGGACGCAGCAACCTCCGGTCATCGCTATATTTATTGGCGACGCTCATAAGTACGCGGGTCAGGTTATAAGTTTCTACGAAATGAATGGCCGAGGCACGTAGGAGGCAGCACCCGCCGCGCTTAACAAGAAAGCACCTCCACCAGAAACTTGGCAGGGGGTCGCCACCCCCGCGCTAGCGTTATAATTAAAAAACAAAAGAATACAGAGCCACTCAGCCTCCCGACGATGTTCTTCGTCTACTTTCATGCGAAAAATGCAACGACTGACAATTAAATTCAAAAGAAGAATGGAAGTTAATTTTATTTTGTTCAAATAGCGCACGAGTAGATACAATTTTCCTGGCTTTTTATGTCAATAAAATGTTTTATTAAATAAGTTTTTTGTAACCTCAAAACCATTCTTCTTGGCTAAATACGATACCCCGTACGTATTGCCTGTATATGTGGAAGTTTATTTAGAATTAAAAGTAGTTCAAATAATTACTTTTAGATTAAGTGTGTATCTATGTGCGTTTGCATTGTTTTCACAAGTTTAGAGGCACATTTCACTCAATACACACCACAAAATCACTCACTTAATGCGATTTAACTATTAAGATCACGAGTTGACGAAACATGATTTCTTTTCTTTTTTCCCAACTTCTATAAAATGGTACAATTTATAAACGAATACAAACAAATAAATTTGATCTTTCGATGCATCGCATAAATTCCGTTCTTAAACGCATTTTATTTCCACTTGGTTAGTACATGTATACATACACGCGGCTTTGGTTAGATATTAAAACACATTGACACCCATTTTTTTTACTTATAAGTTTGATGTTATCGATAAAATATATTTTGTTGTCAGAACGTCACGTTTTTAATATTTTTTTCCATTAAGCTGCAACTGTCTCCCAACCATGCAACCACATCTTCAAATATATGAAACAGATAACTTTCTTTCAATAGATTATTTGTAGACTTTAACAATTTTGAAAAATTTTCTCTACCGATACGTACCTACATAGTTTTATTCATAAACGCAGCTGTTTTCTTAGGAGCTGAAAATGTTTTATTTCTATTTCTGCCTTTCTTCTCTTTGAACTACACTGCTAATATAACGGGATTTTCTTTATTTTATGCTAGAGTAAAATACTAAATACTTCTTTTTCTTTTTTTTTTTAGTGGTTGACAGGCTAGTTGTTTGACCACAGCTCACCTGATGTTAAGTGAAGGTGTTGTCGAAGATGGTAAAGCACACCTAGCCTGGAATGGATACTTCAAAGTCTTTTTTCCTAAACTACCTACATCTCTAAAGCATAAAGCAAAATGTTTTACTTTGCTTTGGACTTCCAGTTTCAGTATTATTTTACATTCATAGGACCCACGGATCCTATCGGAAGTGGTCCAAATTAATCTTATAAATAAACCATTAGTTAACCGTACCCATGCGCGGTCGTCACAATTCATGCGGACCTATTACAAATACCTTCGAATGGTCCGCAGATGACCGCACGGTTTTATAATGCGAAGGCGCCCCCGGCCTTCGCCCCTCGCCTCCCTTGACCATCGACCGACAATTGTAAATGGCACATAAAATAAATGAATGTGCAGCGGGACTCGGCTCTGCAGCAGACAATATAAATTACGACCGGACGATTATATTCCGGCGGGAATGAAGCGTTTTCCTTCAGATGGAATATACACTTTACATCGGGGAAGGCTCGCCGGTATAAATTCAGGGCAGCCGCCGCCGCCGACCGCCCGCGCCCGCCTCTCGTTAGCCGTGCGTGTAATTGCCTACTGTTTTTAGGGAACGCTTTGATTAGACATACTAATCTATAAACACGCTCTTATTTTGATTTCTGTTTGCTTTCTTGTATTATTTACTCTTTATAACGCACAGTAAGAATCACTCACCTCTAGGTGAAATTAAAAACGTTTTAAGTACATATATTAATCAGGTGTTTGATATAAATAAAACCGAAAACTTTGTATGCGAAATGATATTATTCGTGTTTGTTTTCTATGAGAGAACCTTAATTGGAAAACTTTTCAAACTAATAGACACGAGCTCCGTTATTTCCCATAATTTTCGGAAAACTGTTTTTCCGGAGGGTCTGCGCCCTGCTATATTTTAGCTGTAAGTAATGGCAAATTTCCAATAACATCTCATTAATCTCGCTAAGTGAAATTTATAGCTATATTAGGGCGGCCCAACGCCCGCTGATCACATAAGGTAGACTTAGTTTAGTCTATTCGGTATATGGAATTGAAATTTGTGCTATAAAGATGTAGTTGTGAACTAACGGAAGTAACTAATATTTCCTAATTAGTTAAAAGACAAATAGAGTGTGTGGCTAATTAAATTTTACCATCTTCCACCATACCGTCACTTGGCAATAGATGAGTCAACCATCTTGCCTACTAAACATAAAAAGTACCTATTATGAAAATAAATGAATGAAAATTGGAAAATTGAATGTCGCTTTTTGTTTGTCATCAAACCAAAATTGTATCTTAATAAATTTATTTTGCTAGTTTTTTATTATCATTGAAATGTTCAAGTTCCCCAAGGGTAACTTACACTGCATTTTACATCAATTTCAAAAGGTACATTTTAGTATTAAGACCTATTTAGACCGGCTTACAATTGTATCAAATTAAACAACCGATTTCTCTAAATTACTTTGATACTCTACGTGCCAAATTGCTCTTAGGATTATAATCAGGAGCGTGTCCTATGGAATGAGTCATTCGATATCACAGACGAGTCATTTGGCCAGCGTCGCAAAACTAATGACACATAATGACGACCGGACAGGCCGCTTTAGGGTGGTCGTCGACAAACTTTAACTCCTCTTAGTGTTAGCTAATTTAGCTCTTAAATTAAAGTCAGTAAGGTCGAGGAACGTGCACTGACATCGTCAAGGTCTGTTAGTTGTCTCCTGGGGAGGTCATGAACGGGTGCAACAATGACCACCTGACCACCCCCGCATGGTTAATGGAACTCTGCATTAAGACAACGTTTGAACCTGCCTATTTTACTAACTTAAAAACCAGTAAAATTCACAGTTACATGCATTTAAAATTTTCTGTCACATATTTTTATGTACACGTATTGAGACGACCGAAATTCTTTCTAACGCCTGTTAGATAAACAATCATAACTATTGCAACGGTACTTAAAACTTTAAGTTACAAAAAAAGTTTAAACCAAAGCCAAAATAGCGATAGTTACTTGGTGGTAGATCTTCTTAGCAGGAGGTCATCTAGGCAGATACCACCGCAGTACCTACCAGATATTCTGCCGCTAAGCTCCAGTATGTAAACATTACAGTGTTCCAGTTTGAAGGATAGGTACTGCAATATTAGCGAAATTACAGGGCTTTTGAAACTAAACATTATAAACCCCTCTCCAAAGCATAACAATGCCCTGAACCTTGTTTTGCTACTCAAAGTTCTGTGTATTGCTGTCATGGAAAGACGTTATCTCTTACCATCAGGAGAGCGTCTCGTTCGTCTCATTCCTTTTACATAAAAAAAAGCATCGCTCCTTTTTCGCTCATCACCTTAAGAGATTCAATAGTCAGTCTTAATAGTCCAGTAATTTCGCTAGCTACTTTAACCCGGAAAATACTGTGGTGGTTTTTACCTAGGCGGCTCTCCTTGTAAAGAGATACATCACCCAAAAAAACAGA
Organism: Biston betularia; assembly: GCA_905404145.2. Lineage (NCBI taxonomy): Eukaryota > Metazoa > Arthropoda > Insecta > Lepidoptera > Geometridae > Biston > Biston betularia. Next base: position 7,877,401 of record FR989863.1, read on the forward strand.
TGTTTTGTAGGTAGAATATGCAAAATAAAGATTTATTACAAGGCTGAATAAATTCATCATCGGATGTCTCAAAGTATTGAGCGCCAATTTTTCGATTTTACATTTTACTGTTATTTGTATGAGATGCAGTGCACCGGTGTGCGGCGTGCCTAACTGCACTCATTATATACTAAATTCTAGATGTTCACTTGTTCAGTGCGCGCACGCAGAAAATTACAGTAATAGCTTTACCCAACCGTTAGATGCACTCACAGAATTGTACTTGCTACCACCGTCGTACGACAATTCCAGAAAAAAGTTTTATGAACTTAATATTAAAAAGTATAGTTTAGTGCAAATTATTTTATATCTATATATATTATTAAATGAATGTATATTATATGCCTTGGACTTTGTTTAGCTACTCAAAGTTCTGTAAATCGTTCCTATGGTTATGGACATCGTTATCGGTAACCATCAGGAGAGCTTCTCGTTCGTCTCATTACATAAACAGAAAATAAAACAAAATTTACTAACCTATTAAAGAAAATAATAACTATTAAAAAAATTAAATCGGTAAACATCACAATTTGAAATGTACTTGATTTTAATAGTTCCAGTAGCCAGCTCGATTCGCGTGCGCGCAACTTTCACTAGTGTGACTTTTCCACTAGACTGTTACGATTCCGATGAGCGTATTAGGTAGTAGATAATAACTGCAAAGTCCACGTGTAACCAAACCGCTGCACGTATTTCCTGGATTGCAATAAAAACATCAAAGAAAATTGCTCAAGTTTTCCGTGAATTTCAGCCATTTAAAAACTTTTCCAATTGTCTATAATTACTTTTCTTCTATTATAAAGTTTTTTCCGAGTACCGAATTCAAAATTCAAACAATATCGGAACGAACCGGATAAGTTACTTTAGTATCTACTCATTATCAATTATATTATCTTAGTAAATAGATATCTAATCTTAGTTTAATACAAAATATTTTAAGACAATTTCTTTGTAAAATCTAAATTAATTAATATTTAAATACCATACCAGTTATCCTAAACCTTTTTGTTTTACTTATGCGGAATTACTCATGTATAGTTATATCAAAAACTCGGGCTATAGTTTCGGCGACATCCACATCCGGTAGCCTTCATCATTGAGACAAAGCTGAATACAACGCAATCGCGGTCTCATTTTGCTTTGCAAACAAACAAAAGATTCAATGCAATGCAAATCAACGTATCAAAATCCAAAAAGTTTCCATTGTAAAACTATATATATACCTATATACCTTTTAATTTTTTATTGTATACTGAAATAATTTTATTTACGTGTTATTTTTAAGAAGTAAGATATCTTGTTATTAAAATAGTTATCTAACTGTAAACATCAGGGCCGGTGTTAGGTAAGGGCAGGGGCGGGTGCGCGACTAGAAATGAAATTGATGAACTTTTCTCACTGCAATAATGGCTTTGGCACGTACGGAAGTTTCCTCACATTACGGTAACTCCAGGGCTGCTAGCCTTCATATTGCCCTCATTAAACCCAGTACATAGCCTTTTTGGTACCTAATAGAAATAAAATCATTCAAATATCGGCTTCATAAGATTAGATACAGTCGGACTAGGATATTATAGCTTGAGCTACGAAAGAGGGTAATTGTACCCATCATTAAAATTCCAATTACAAAAATATTATTTAGAGACTCATTCTTAGATCAGTCCACAACAAAATAGATTAAAATAAATAATGGTAAAAATGACAGTTAAATAATCTAAAATCGATTAAATAAAAATAAATAACCTTTATTAGGTACATTAAAACGTGAAAATAAATCATCTGTTCTATAAGAAAAATAGAGAAGATTATCTTTCATCAAATAAAATGTATGGAGCAATTAATTTTAGAATAGAATATAACTTTATTGTACACCAACAATCGATACATTATAACATAAAAAATAGAAAAAGATAAACAAAACCTAGCCTATAACCTACAACCCTGTATAGCTATCCCTCATGAGTTTCCTCCATTCCTGACGTCCATCACCACCATATATCGACCCCAACTTAATTAAAATGTTACGTAAAACTGCTGAAATAAGTTAACCGTACATTTTGAAATCATACTTACATACCGCATAAATAATGAGTAAATCAGCAATAAATATAGGTATTAATAAAATATATCCGTCCAACTCCATTAAAATTAATGAGGTGTCATGTACACTGATTGCTTGTATAATAACATATTCAAACAAAAAAACGGTTACATGCGTGTGAACATCGGAAAGTGCGCTGTGTTCGGTTTACAAAATTTCACAACGATGCTCGCGTACCGTTGGACAGATCGAGTGTTCCATTGGAAATTCTCAAATTTCTCATGTTTTCTTTTTAGACACCCCTAACCCGCACGGGGTCCGGCAAGCGGGCGAAGAAGGGGGCACATCCAATATAAGAAGAGAACAAAATAGGTTTATGTCCGATACTTTGACCGTTCGCCCGTAAAGTAACTTCGCTATACGAGTCACGTAGTATGATGTTCTATATGTTCGTTCCTTGATGTTCTTCCTCATGTTATAAAGGTATTGTTTCTACTCATATAAAAGTTAGGTAATACCTACGTGTTATAATAATGACAGATAGAGATGGTAGAGTAATGGCATATATGGACTAGGCTTGTAATATGGACTATTTTTCAAAGACCATTTCTTGTATCGAGCTTTAGTCTACTGATTGATGCGCCACTTTGCGTTCTTTTATTGGTCTATGTTCCCTATGAGGTAGATAGTATGGAGCAAAGCAACTGATATTTTTTCAGAGACATAGTTGTGGGTTTATAGAGTAATCAATAGTAGGTATTCATTTTAATTGGTACAATCTATTCTAATTTGTGGCAACAAACAATGAATAAAATCATTAAAAAAATATATTGTTACCAATATTGTTTTTTTTTTTTTAAAATAAAACGCCAAAGTCGGGAACGTGACTTGGTTTCCCAGTTACTCATGATTGGTTAAATCTCATTGGTTCAGCTGGCGGTGGATGGAAGCGAAAAGCCGAAGATCGGGCTGAGTGGCGTGTCTTGGGAGAGGCCTATGTCCAGCAGTGGACTAATATAGGCTGATGATGATGATGATGATGATGGTTAAATCTCTAGGGAATTAGTCTATACAGCAGCTAAATTACGTCTATACCATCGCGTCAGTTGTCGCGCTCGGCGTCAATAGTTGATGCTTGTCTAAGTCTCGAATTAGGCCACTTATGGGCCCACCCGATGGCACCCATGACTGACGGTAGTATTAATAGAAATAGCTAGGTATAAATACCTAATAACCTACGAAATTATAGTAGCTATATCTATACTTCTCCATTAATGAAGCTTGGTCTCTCGTTCCATAAAGTACTAAACACATTATAGGGCTTTAAATTTGACGTATACTAAGCTGTAAAGGGACCATTATATCAATAATTATGATTGACTTCTACTATGCAAAGTGTATCTACCTATATTACGTACACAAAATACTATGAAATTAGTTTTGTTTATTAACCTCGAAATTTTGGACATGTTGCAATAGCTGTGTGTAATTATATCACGTCGATAAACATAATTGTGTTCAAATCGCGAAAGTTTAAAAATTGCAAACTATGCTTGTAAATGGCACTAAATCATGCTGTACTAAGCATGTTAGCATTGGCTAGTACAAGCTAGCTGCGACTCGCTAGTTAAACGTATCGAACTTGTCGTCCATCGTCTGAAAACTAATCAAGTGACACGCAATTCGCAGCGCAGAAATGAAGCGGACGTCACTGGCGGCGCACCGCTTAATCAGCGTCGGTCCGCCCGCCCTATATTTGCGTATGCAAAGAGACGCCAGCCGCATTAACGATGCCATATAGCCAGTCTAGCGTGCAGCGATTGGGCAAACACATATCTGCATTATAAACAGCGTTGGGGGCCTCACAAACGCGGCTGTGGTCGGCCTCTACCGGCGCACGGCTAATCAACGAGCTGACCTTCCCGGGCCAACAAACGGGCGCCACAGTAGTTCCTCGCTGTAAAATGGCGCAGTCTGCATAGTTTGCCGACGGCCAATCTAACGTTTCATTAGAATTACCTGCGTCTATTTTGACTCGACGTAAAATGAGCTGAAAATGTAGGTAGCTGTAGAGATTTACCTACACGCGTACTGAAATCAATTCTAAATGCTTAATACAACTAGACATTACACGAATTGATGCACAAAATAGTAAGGATTTCTATAATATACTTATTTTATGTGTTGAAGTAAGTAATTAAATAGATGAAACGCTCTCCTGTTTTTTTTTTTATTAATTTGCCAGAGGCCATGACATTGCAGCAGTACAAAGAACTTAGAATAACAACAAATGTCCGGCATCGCCGTAAAGTGACGCTCACTAGGTACTTTGAGACTTTCGATAGTTTATCTCATTAGTTACATAGTCAGTATTTTTCCTAGCTTTTTTATGGTTAACAGGCGTTTGATCACAGCTCACATGATATTATGGTCGAAGATGATAAACACACCTAGCCTGGACTTGTACTGGCTCACAAGTGCAGTTTCCGGAACACACCGTTTGATGATTGGCGGCAAATTTTCAACTTGACAGTGGTAGCTAACCCGCAGAGTCCTAAAAAGTACCCTACTACTACTCGTGCTAAGATTTTCTCGCGATGTTTTCCTTCACTGGCAGCTCAAGCGCATTGATTGCGCTAACCAGTTATCATAACAACAAAAGCTGCATTACCCTAAGCTATAACCAAAACTATACAAGCTACAGTATGTACCTACTCTTAAAACCAAAACAGTAATATTTAAGCTCTATCGCTTAGTGGGAGAATATTTTATACTGCGGTGGTACTTAGATACCTACTAAGACGACCTACTAAACAGATCTAACATCTAGTTATAATAATTACAGCTTATTGGCATTTTCCATTCCCTAGATATTCTATGGATAATTCAAAATACATAAACAGCTAGCTAGGTGTGTTGTAGCATCATTCGTGCATGTGCAGTGATTCGATTACAACTTTCCACTTTCCACGTGCATAACCGTAGCCTACTGCTCACATTAACGGAAAATCTCGACACATTTCTCGGACTCTCCTCCACTAGAGCGCGTAAAGAAAGCGGATGGTTTCAATAATTAAAACAATGTCTATTCAACGCGCACGCACTACACATAACTTGTGTTACCTTTAACTATGGTTTTTTTTTGTCATTACAATATACCTACGAATAATATGAATGCAATAGTTTGTCTGTACTTACGTTCCAAATGTTATTTGGATAACATTTGGAACGTAAATTGATTATATTTGGTATTAACACGTCGGCCACTTTACATCCCGAAAAACAAGGGTAAAATCGCGGGACAAAGCTATTATGACACATAGATAAATCATTTCACAAATAGCACTGATTAATTCAAATTTTTAAGTAAACTACTAAACGTAGGTACATTTAATAGCCTTATTTATTTTATTAACATTGCCGCAGAACGTAATTTTGAGTTCGATACAACTAGTAAAATTACACAACAATTTGTTCACGTATTTTTCTTCTGAGTTCCATCAAGAAATATTTCATCTAGCTTGTTCTTACAATCATTTGTCACGTCCGATATCCGTTCTGAATTTGTCTCATCAAATTCCTTAGAAGCTTAGTTATTACCGTAGGTATTAATGCGTATGAAAATGAAACCAAATTGAGTGTTACGTTTTTTAATATTATGTCTTACATCACTTTAGTTCATTAATTTACATTAAACATACAACAGTCACAAATAAATAAATTACATTAAATAATTTACTGACATAGATTTGAGAACGAGAGTAGACGATGAGTTCGTCCGAGGAGGATGCCCGCGAGGACAATACTTTGGTTTGAGGTTTTTTGTGTATTGGAGCGGCGGGTCGAGTAGCGGCGCGCGGAGCCGCTTGTGTCTCCGACCGGGCGCCAGCTACGCGGTCGCAGCCGTCGACTCCCCACCGTAAGAATAGGGATCCACCGCGCCGGTTTTCGCTGGCCTCACCACATACAGATTCCGCCTTCGAATTAAATACTAGAATTAAAAAAGATAAAGTATATTGAAACATGCACGGTAGTTCAACAAGCGACTAATAAATAAATAAATAATAATCAGTTTAATTCGATACTATTACATGTTCTGACGATGTTAACGCTTACCTATGATGTCCATCTGCGTGAACCTGGAATGTAGTTTCACCGGCCGAACTGTCGTGGCTGAACAGTTTTTTGAGGGCGATGATACCAGCGATGGTGAGCGCCACCTTGCTGGCGATAAGGGCTTTGCCTGCGATAGCTGCCAGTGTCTTCAACGCCATGCCTCCTACGATGCTGATAGTCGTGAAGATGCCCAGCAGCAGGTATGGTAGGACTTTCTTGCCTGAAACAGTATCATGACGTTAATTAATTCTAAAATATTTACCTACTATACAACAATTGAGAAAACGTTAGGGGCCAAAAATACTAACCTCTACCTCTACCCTCAGAGGCGAGATCCATATTGACGGTATGTGTGCTGATCAATTGCTCGAACTTAGTGCGCAACATAGTGTCAAGTTTGTCTTCAGTCGACATCCCGGGGAAGAAGCGAGGCTCCGCCACCGCTGAAGGTGCGTCGGCCTGCTTCACCAGCGTCAACCCATCGGTGAGCTGAACGTTCTCCTGTACAACACAACAACAGCATTAGATATCCATTTATTCACTTCACGATAACAATTCACACTAGTTTCACACTGGCTTCACCTGCTCCGCTGCTCTCGTTAGTGCCGTCAAAGCCTTGCCCTTCAGACACATCGACACGTGTTTATGCGAACTGCAGTCATCGTAAACTTTCTGCAGGATGGTGAACTCAGCAGAAGGCCACCAGGAACTCTCCTCGGCTCTCCCGCTGTCGATTTCGTTCTGTGCATAGTCGTCTGCGTCCATCCTGCGGGATCTCCGTCCGTGAACATGACCAGAAGCTATGGCGACACACATGACAGACACGACGTATATCCGGAACGCTGTGCACATTTTGATTGATTTCACACACTGCACTAAAAACTAAATATCGACGTGTACGAGGGTGGTCTAGCGGCAACTGACAGCCACTGGTGCGGGTGAGGACTTATAACCGCGCGCCACTTCGCCGTCGAGCACCACCAAACATCCGCTATTCCGCACCAATTCTCCGCACGCGCACTTATGTAACTGAACTTGAAAATGATCGAGAGCCATTTTCCAAGTGAATTTCTCCGATAAAATGTACGGCAAAAAGAGAGACACATATCTGTTACCAGTTGCAGCGTCGTCATAAGCTGTTCTACGTGTGTGTAGAAGCGTAAATACTGGACACTGTCACACTGCGTATGTTGCGGGGACGACGCGGTTCGCAGGTTAGGTTTCAGTCGATTTACTGCACTTGCATCCGAAAGTAGTGTACTTACTTTCTTGGTATAACATCAAAATGCGCGTGCACAATGTTATCTCACGCGCTTCACTAATTCTGCAGTTTGGTAAACGAGTGGACTTACGCTAACGATTAAAATGATATTTTCAATTGTGAAAAAGTAAAATTAAGTTTGAACAGAGCTAAAGCTGAAACAAGCTCAAGTATTTATTAAAATGTACTTGTTTCATTGACTTTTCTAGATACTTACTGTGTTAAAAATATATGTTAGTATTTATAAAATGTATGGTTAACATGCTGAGAATTTGTGGTCAAACGCTCACCACACCAATGTTAAGTGATGTTGTGCTCGATTATTGTAACACATTAAGTTGAATTGAAATGTATCTAAGATTTAAATTGATTCTAGAACTAGTTTCTTACTTTATATAGGTAGGTACTTTAGTGACAGATTTTCGATTTGCGGATGATCACTAGCCAGTTTTCTTTCGCGGAGATTTAAGGCTCAATTTTCAAATCGTATATTCAGAGTAATTGACCAACTTCAAACAATGACATGCGTAGGTAATCTTATTAGAGTGAACAGTTAAAAAAAATATATATTACGAACATTGTAGCGCAGCGTTGTATTATTTGGTAGACACCTAATAATAAAATATTTAACCTTTACCACCTTGTTAGTAGGTACGTCATGATCTATGAACGCATAAGAATAAATATATTGATCTGCTTTTATGAACTGTCGCATTGTTGACGCGGGCTTCTTCTCATTTTTTTTTTATATTTACTAAAGTTAGGCTTGCGTTTCACCGCAATCTCGCCTGATATGAAGTGAAGATGCGGTCTACGATAGAGCTACGCTCGCCTAGATAAAACCAATTTACTCATTTATGAGAAGGTTTACGCTGGTCAAGTGCGAGTTGGCCGACTTTACACATCTTCAAGAATATTAAGAAGAAATAAGGTAAAAAAAAAAAAAAAAAGATATAAAAGGTAAAGGTAAGGGTTGATAAATAAGGTTTCCTCACGTTTTCTTCACCGTTTAAAATGCTAGCTTACGCACATAGCTTGGAACAGACAGAGTGCCGTGGGATTTGAACCCAGGACATCCAAACAGTCAGACGGTCTTTCAATCAAAATGCCGTAGCTTCTATATTTTATGTCAACGAACTCGATCAATATGAATATTAGGTACGACCAGTCTCTACGAACTTACCTACTTTTATCACATAACACACATCCAGATCCCTTTCTATACACTTCTTAATATTTAATGATGCATTAATTAAGCAAAAAGCCAGCAGACGCGGAATCTTATTCATATTTTACATAAACGCGGCAAAAACTACGTGGTAAATAGACCGCGAGGGACACCTTAACACGCGTGTAGAACTTTCTCAAGAGACGTCCGTATATCGGGCATGCTTGGAAATATGATTCGACATAAACTAAAGCTATCTCATTTCTCCTTTCAAACGCTTATTTTGCCTTCCAGGTACAAAATATTCCCCAAAATTATCTTTTCTTTTGTAACATAAGAACTTACCGCCTCCTATAGACAAATAGTACCTACACCAGAGGCATTGCCCTTGCGTTTCCTACTCTTCAAAAAATGCCACCTAGGGAGCATTCCTTGGAATCCTTACTTTTGTTAACATCTTAAACAGGTTAACAGGATTATTGCACTCGCCAAAAATTTTGCGTAGGCGGCTTTGCTACAACTCTTTTGTTTTATGACATTATTGAATTAGGTAACGCTTGCAACTCTATGCATTTGTTTTTTTTACGATGTTTGTTTGTCACCGATCCTAATGGAGTGGTGTTTTTCATTTATGAAGAGAATAAAGATATTTTGACTTTGTCTTGTCATTTTATGCAGTTTTTATGAGTTCAAGTAAGTACCTAATTGTATCGCTTACATTACTATTTTACATCAATGTAAGTCTTCATTTGTGGCCAAAAAAACGAATTGTTACCCATTCGTTTGGATAACAAGAACTGATTTCGACCGGTTAATAAAAAATAACCTTGCTAACATAACCTAAACCCCTAACTCATAAATTAACGGAAAACTGAACAAATCATATGAATAACATGCCTAAGTAGTGTTTAAGTTTAACCACTAAATGTGTGTCATAACTGATATGTTTTACAAAAAAAATATTGTTATCTGGATTCTATAACACAAGCTTAGTTATGCTTAGTTTCGGGCTAGATGACGCTGTGTGAAAATGTCGTCCAATATTTACTTACCTATCTTACTGCATAAAAAAGTGAAAGAAGTAGACAATATGAAGAATTTATGTGTTATGCGTGTAGAGGAAATATCTACGGAAATAATACTAGATTGGTAGGCTACTTTATAACGTGAACACGCACAATACGTGAATTTTCATTAAAATAAAAAGTAATTAAAATCTACACAAATACTTATGCAACATTTGCATACCAACAATACATAAAATGTATTATTATGTTTAATTATTATCTGTTTTGAAGCTTTTAGTTGGCAGTAAACAACTAAACCTACTAAAAATGATGCTATTTTTTTATTGCAGTTTATTAAAAAAGTATCTATTATAGCAACATTTTTGATAAGTTTAGATCTGCTACATACAGGTCATAATTTGACTAATTATCTTACTTCGTTCCTTGAGAGGTGTGGGTTTAATTACAGAACTTAAATTCATGTAAGAAATTACGTGTACATTACGTTATAGGTAATATTTTATGTACCTACGTTTGGTGTAATAAAGCTATCAACAGCCCTACGTATCCCACTACTTTAAAAGCCTCTCGCTTGCAATCTAAAAAAAAAATCTATGTCGGTCCTACGCCAATGTAGTCTAGGCACAACTAGGAAGCAAACAACACAGCACTACGGAAGTTTTAGTAACGCTTTTTCTCTTTTGCGCTATTAGCATTATTAATACTGCAGGTATATTTCGGACCGCACCTACCGGGAGGTCAGTGTTATCAGATACACTGTAATTACAGGAGCTCTGCCATATTTTCACACCATCTACTGTACACCGTATTTTAATATGTAAATACTAGTATAGTGTAATAGTTAAGTAAATAGTGTATAGACACAGTATTTTTGTTTTGACAACAAAAAACAATATTTCGTATTATAATGAATGCTGCTTATGAAAAATATCGTACATTTAAGAACGCGACTGACCACAGAGCAGAGAGTAGGGTAACTAGGGTATTCCTCATTAGTCATACGTCATTTAATTGCACAGTAAAATACACTGTATGTTGTTCCACCAAACAGTATTTTTTTCGTAAAACCGTATTTTGTGGACAACACAGTTTTTTTTAAATATGATCTGGTAACACTGCGGGAGTTTGACAACAAAAACGAAAAACGTCGTCACGTCATCAGTATTCAGTGATGAAAGTGATGTGTTTTTATAGTAATTTTACAGTTTTCACTATTTATAACAATGAAAAACGATGTGAAAACTAAAGATTTAACATTTTTGGGCACTGACCCTGGGGCTGTCAAGTTTGGGAACTTTATAAACTATTATTCTTTTCACGATGTCCAAGAAAGAACAAGCAAACTTCATCCACAGATGTTCCCGACACAAACTTTAAATAGCATAATTTGCTTAGATGTAGGATGCAATACGGGAGACCTAACCAAGGAGTTGTATCAGTATTTGAAAACTATTTATTTTAACAAGGATATTCAAATACTGGGAATAGACATAGACCCTACATTAATAGAAAGAGCACAGGAATCAAATGATAGTCCAAATATAAAATTCATAGCTGGAGACATAATTGAAGACACTGATCTGATACAAAAATACTTAGCACAACATGAAAGAGAAAGATTTGATATCACTTTCTGTTTTTCTGTAACTATGTGGATTCATATAAATAATGGTGACGAAGGATTATTGGAGTTTCTAAAGTATATTCAACATATTTCAAGAGCAATTGTAATAGAACCGCAGCCCTGGAACTGTTATAGAGTGGCCCAGAGGAGACTTAAGAAATCTGGTAGCACATTTCAGCATTATGAAAAGTTAAAAATAAGAAGTGAAGTAGATTCAGTTATTGGGCATAAAATTTTAGAAACTAATTTTACAAAAGTGTATGAATCTCCGCTGTCCTCGTGGAACAGAAAGATTCTTAGCTATCATTATGAAAATAAATGAAATTCAGTGTACCTAACATCTTTGTTTTAATGCTTGATTTTTTGTAATTAATGTGAGCCTTCATAAATTCTAAAGAAAATAATATTTATAAGAATTATAACTATATCATTTAAAGATGATAAAAATTCTTGACCATTTGAAGACTTTAATCTCTAATAAAATTGAGTGAATATATTTTTTCCATGAAACTTTAATATATAAAAATTTACTTATGATATAAATCTAATGATATATTTGTACAAGAATTACAAACTTTTAAGTAGTGACTTCCTCAGTGCTGGACTCAAACTCTAGCTTCACATTACTGTTGACATTGTCCATATCCATTTCCGATTCTTGTGCGTTCAGCATATTCAATGTTACCTGAAATGTTTCATTAAGTTATTTATATTGTTCATACACCACCAAAGAAATTACTAACTTCACCTAGGTGAGGAAGCCAGTAAACCTAAACAGCATTTTATTTCAGCCTATAGTGTCTAACTGCTGGGCAAAGGCCACTCGTTCCTCTTTCCATGCTTTGGTGGTCCAATGACTGTCATGATGATTTAGTTTGTCAAACCACCTTTGTCTGGGTCAATCCTAGTCACACTTTCATCTGGCTTTGTAGCTGACATCAGCGATTTTGGTTTTCGAGTGTAGTGTAGATGTTCCTTATTCAGTCTGTTCAATTCTCAATTTAACTCCCTAGATACTATGCTCCATCACTTGCTGGCAAACTCTAAATGTGGTCTTCTGATCTTTCATTAAAGTCTGTGCACCATCCATGACTTATGTGTTAAGCATAGTGAGAGCTCAGCTTTAATGAAGTCTTTCATATAATTAAAAACGGCTAAATGCTAGTTACATTAAATTAATAGTCAAATGCAGCTCCATTGAATTAATAGTCATTTGTACAAGAAAAAATAAAATTATGGTCAATAAAAAATAAACAATTACAAAATAAAATCACAATTATACATTCTGCATTCTCCTCACAATATGCCAAGCATGCAGACATTATGCACAACCAACCATACTCAAACACACCACATGACCTAAAGCTCTTCCAGGTGTTATTGGTGCATCTGGCAACTTCTTTATCTTATCTTGCCTGGAAAGAGACTATTTAACTGAGGTATATTCATGAATGTACACTATCTCCTAGTCCTCTATCATAACACATTGCACAGTATGATCAGTATAAGATTGGTACTTGACATATTCATCCTCAGACACACAAGGCTTGCTTTGCTCATATAAAAAAAATTAGAGCAAACCTTCTACTTTTGATCAGACTTCTAATGATCAGTTTGTTAACTTTAAGAGATTTTAGACAAAACTTTTTAGCAATAAAATAGTATTACCATGTGGGTTCTTGGTTGATCGCATTGCAGGATCCCATATGGACAATATCTATATCAATATGTGCCATACTTTCACATGCTATACTTTTTTATAAAGCTAGGTGTTTGACGACAGCTCCTGATGCTACTAAAAAATGTGAAAATTTTTATTTGTTTGTTTAACATTCTTTCATGTAGCATTGGAATAATTTTTGCCATGGATGCATATCATATGTTCAGAAGTGTTGGAGTGATATTATTACTTTTATGATGGTTAAATTGAGGTACAGATAGTATCCTTTATAAGTATACTTAGTACCTTTTTTTAATTTTCATTCTTTCAAATTCTTATGAATTAACATTTATATGAGAGACCTGTTGAGATTTGGGTGCATGATGACTGGTAGTTGTTGGAGTTGCAGCTGATGTGGTTGTCTTTTCTTCTACCATCTTTCTCTTTACTGGTGTTTTTTGGAGGCTGAGAAAATTTAACAATAAGAAATATTACACAGCATTCTTAATATGACCTGTAACTTTGGTGTTATTAATAAATGATTTGTATTTGTATTTGTATGGACATGGTGGATTGCCAAATTTAACAATTTGTATAAATTTTGTATTCTAACCTGCTCTTCTATCTTAGAAAACCGAGTATCTTGTATGAGTTAAGATTTAGCTCTATTAGTATTTAACTACTTCCCATCAATTTTACTAATGTTTTTTTCTTGTAATTGAATGGTTTTGATTTGTTTCCATTATTTTATTTCAGTTTTATTAGGGTGTACAGAGATGTGGTGATTTTGCTCCACACACAGAACATTTCTCATTCAATATGGAGATTGTAGGTGTTAAGTCCTGCACGGATATAAGTATTAAGATATAGTGTGCTATTCTCTGATCTAATCCAACTCCTCGATCCTCAATCCCAATACCAATGATTACAATTGAACAGTCAGTGTTTAGTTAACAAAACAAATAGGTTGCTTGATGTAGTTTTACTTACAATAACTTGTTTGTAAAATCACTAAGCATAAATGCAAATGTTTCCTGTAAATATATTTAAATGACTGAATGTATTCTATTGTTTTGTTATATTATTTTATCTTCTTTTTTTTGTTTGTTGTTTGTTTCCTATTTGTATTAATTGTGATCTGTGTTTCTGGTGTATAATAAAGTTATATTCTATTCTATTCTATTCTAATGTATTTAGACGAAATTGTAATATAGATAGTTTATTTATAAATTAATACTCTGGCCAGTTTATCCTGAAAATCTCAGCTAAACCTATATAATATATATTTACCTTGATGAAGTTTCAGCCATAGGATGTAACTGCATAGTCATTTCTGCAAGCTTGTTAAATGCAGCACCTGCCTCTGTAAATATTTCACCTACCTGGAAAATGAATTAACATACTTTCATGTACTTGAATAGTAAATTGTATACTATCAGTCTGTGCTCCCTGTCCAATATGGGTGTCATCAATGAGTAAACAGGTTTTTTCTAGATAAGCATATTCCATCTTATATCACACTATGCTTAACATCAGACAAGGCAAACCTATTTATGATATAAAACAAAAGTAAATTAGACAAAAGTATTTTCCAATCAAATACATACAATTAGATAACCAATAACGATAACGAATGTAAACAGAATTTCTATATCAGACAAAATTTGTCTGATGTACAACAACAAATGTTGACATAATGTAAGGTTAAAGTTACTCTAAAGATCCTGGTCCTGGTCGTAAATAAAGTAAAAATAAAAAAAAATATTAGATACATTTTGAACAAATTAGTAATATTTGAAAATGTTTAATTCAATCGACTTCAATAGCGATTCCAGCTCTAGTACTTACTTTTGCTGCAGAATTATTCATGTTTGCTGAGATTTAAAAAATCGAATTAAATGAGCATGCCTGGTTTGCTGCTTCTCGTTAGTAATTTATTACTATGTTAATTTCTTTAACCACCTGCTAAAAAAAGAAAAAGTAACAATAATTGATTGTTTATTTCATTTTTTTAATGAGCAGCGTAAGTTTTTTTTTGGCATTACACTTTGTTTATTCTGCCAACATTACTATAATATAAATTTTTATATAATCTTGCTCGAATGCTATCATGCCATAGTAAAGCCAAAATGACTGCTTACTAGCTTACCAGCTTCGATAGAGTTTTGGATGCAACACGAAAAGTCATTTTTCACGCTGCTATTACCATCAACAACTATCACTAACACTATTATGACCATTTAATTAACTATTAGTACCAAACAATCAAAAGTTCAAAATACCGTGACGTTGGAGAGGTCATCTGAGGCCAACATCAATAGTCCAAAAAAAATTAAAGTGTTCACTTTTTCTGCACGAAATCACTGCGATCTCAATGTAATCGCGAGTTTTGGCGGGGAACGCGAGAAGAGTCGTGTCGCTCCGTTGTATTTTTTTCCAAAACTAGTGTTTTGTCGAGTGTTTATGCATAAAAATGGTGGTGTTTTATTCATAAAGTGCCGAATTACAAGCGCGAGTGTGGGAAAATGATATAATGTGGTGAAACATGAGTTTTCGTGTTGCTTCCAAAACTCCATCGAAGCTTTGTAGTAAAGTTCCCACTACTTTACTAAAGCATGACTGGAATTAACTGACACGAACTGGACTTGACAAAGACGACTTTGACTAAAACTAGCTACGATGGCACTTATTTAACTTTAGAAACTTGAAAATATATAATTACTTGACACTGGCAAATGCTAAAACGCGACGCCAAAACCAAAGAAAAAAAAAAATTATATATCGTTAATGCGTTTGCACTGGACTCCGCTGCTCCTGCTCCGCTGGAGTTAAGTTATTTTGTGGCAACTGTCGAATACCTGCTGTAACTTTTATCGATTTAGTTTATAATAAAATAAATAAATAATGTTTGGGCCTCCCGGAATGCTAAGATCGCAAAATTCTCAAATGCGTTGGGGGTTTCATCGCCCTCCACACATTCCTCAATGGAGACACCATGGAGCTATTGGACCTCGTGGACCTTTTCGTGGACATCAACGACATAATAATCCTAGACCGCATTATCTACCAGGGAATGATAATTACTGGTGTGAAACATGCGATAGAGGTTTCCCTACGGAAGATATTCTAAATAAACACAAACAACAACATCAGGTACATAAACTGGCACCTAATTCTTAAATATTTTTTTTAAATTTATTTATTCAAAATAGCATTACGTTGACCACAGCCTGCCTGATGTAAAGCAGGATATAGTCTAAGATGAAGCACGCCTCACTAAGATTGAGATTCTAGTTATTTCTTCACACTTGGCTTAATGGATTTACATGAAATTTGGTATGCAGAAAGCATATATCGGGAATAGTATCTGTCTATTTACAGTCTGTAAAGAGTGTCTTATCTAATTAAATGCTATTCCAGTTTACTAGTAACTAAAATCAATTATATGGGGCACATTCAACAATCCATAAAACCTAATCTTCCTACTTTTATTAAGACTAGCGGAATGCCCAATACTTTGTCCAGATGTACGATTGCAGCACTACTTAGCAAGTCCAAATTTTAGTATTCAGTAACTCAAACACACTTTTTTTTTTACTGAGATCATAGCATTTACAAGACTATTTTGATAAAATTATGTACATGTATAAATTTACAGAAATGCAACATAGACGGTTGTCAATTTATTGCTCATCCCAAAGTGATTACAAAACACATTCAAATGCAACATTCAACTGGGATATACAAAAAAATTGCTAATATCAAAAATCCAGAAGACATTGAGAAATGGAGAGAAGAACGGCGAAAGAGGTACCCCACTAAAGCAAATGTAGATAAAAAGGCAGCACAGCTAAAGGAGAAAATTGATAGGGGCGAAAAAATGGGCCTAGAAAGAAGTAAAAATCACCACCATAGGCAAAACACTGAACAAGATGACAAGACTGGTAATTTATTTAGTTTTTATAACTGTTATAAGAAGTTTATAATTTTCAAACTTTGCTGGTCCGGCAACCCAAAATGTGTGGTAAGATATTGTAAGGCATCATCTTTCTTGATCTTGCACTCTATCATTGTATTGACTTCCAACACTTGGAGATCTTTAGCCACTACATCCTTCCATCTATACTTGGGACAGCCAATAGGCCTTTGGCCCGGTGATCTTTAGCCACTTCATCATCCTATCTATACTTAGGACAGCCAACAGGCCTTTTGCCTTCAAATAGTTGCCTTCCTGCATTACATATTCAACATTATTAGATATCTCAAAAGTATAATTGTTGCAGTTATTTGCTCAGACTTTAGAAATATAAATCATATTGTCTTAGTGACTGTATTATCTTTATTTAAAATTACCCTGTTTAATTTTGTGTTAATAAACTTATTTTAAGGTCAAGGACAAAAAAGAAAGTTTAATATGAGGAATGAAAACCATCTCAAATCTAAGTTTAAGAGGAACAACCCTTCAACCCCAAAAGGTAAACCCAAACCTATACAGAATCACCAAACTCTATCTATTGTAGAAGACAAAAAATTAAAACCATTTGCCGGAATCCTTAATTTACACATGGACAGTGACAATGAGATTGAAAATGATAATATAGAACTAAATGTTCAAATAGAAGATGATGATTGTGATGACTTTAAATGTACTGAAATTAAAAAAACACCTGAGGCTACTGAGCCTGTAGTGTGTGGGGCTCTATCTTCCCTTATGTGTGATTATGGTTCCTCAGAAGAAGATGACAAGATTGAAAATGTTAACTCAGCACAAAATACAATTCAATCATCGGAGAGTATTAAAAATAATTTCAGTAATATCATACAACCTAATGCTGATACTGTAAATAAATATTTAGCTTTAGCAAAATGTGGTGTTGAAGCAAATGAAAATGTCATTAACAAGATAGCTCGCAATCTACCTACACATACAGAAGGCAGTGTCATAATTACACAGGAAGCTATACCAAGCAAAAATTCTATGAATTTTGTTCAGAATGCTGATCAATATAAGCAAAGCAGTAGTAGATTAGAAGAGAAAACAACAATAAAGGAAGTTACACTGACATCTACATCTGCACCTGTAGACAATGGAGAAACTCATAATGACAATAATGATTACTCAGATAAGGTAAAAATAGAAGTTGGTAAACAGAATTGTGCTTCAGACTCAGGAAAAGATTATATAATGAAAGATACAATTCTGGAAAAGACTCACAGTCAAGATGACAGTGATAGTGGGCCAGAAGAAATGAAAATCGAAGTGAGGAAAGAAGATAATTCAGCAAATTCGGAAAAGTCCAAAACTATGGATGTAAGGCGAAAAAAGGTAGTGAAAGGAAGAACACAAATAAATCAACGACGAAGAATAAAATTACCTTCCACACTTCTTCAAAAATTACTGTTTAAAGAAATGCAGCAAGAGCGAAATATAGTTCTTCAATGCATCAGATACATAAAAAGGAACAACTATTTTGATAAAAATGAATAAACTGAATATATTTTTTTAATTGGTACATTTTAACCCTTACAGGACCATAAGGTTGCTAAGACTAAATTGTAATATGTGATTGTTTTTTTTAGTTCGTTTAGATGTAAAATTAATAAAAATCAACAGGATTTTACATGACGACTTTTAGATTTTTTGGAATTTTAAGGGAAATATTTTTCCCAATGGTCTATAAAGGTAACGCAAATAATAGTAAGGCTTATTTTGAAATGTGTTTTATTTATTTGTTTTTATGCTGAAAAAGTGATACAAAATATTGAAATACAGTTACTGGTATCAAGATCAAGCTAATTATAATACTCTGCGAAGCAATTTCTTTTTATTGTAAAGCATAAATGTACATTGCATATGGTACATATGTCATGTGTCCTTTTTTCTGTGCGGTAGTTAGAGCAAATTGCACATCTTTTAATTTTTTCTAAAATCTATAGGAATCTTTATTGTACCAACCCGCTGCTTTTCTGCAGTGACTACAGTTGGCCAGTTTTATGAAGGATGTTGATTATATGAGCAACATAAGATTTCTTTCTCCATCGAAATTTAGGAAAGTCTTCCAAATTCTCACATGAAGTACATGGAGCAGCAATTTGATTTGTTTTCTGAAAAGATTCTTCTATTTCAACAATTGCGTGGAGCTCAGGATGTTGAAACTCAGGGTGTCAGCGATGAACTGTTGATCTGCTTCATTCAACTGAAGCTCATTATAATCACTGTTATCTGCCAAATGTTACTGTAATATCTCATTATATCCCTTTTCTGGCCATTTCAGCAACAAACAATCAAAATAAACTACCAAAAAGTAAAAAAAAACAATAAATAGGTAAAAAAATAAAATAAACAACAATCATTATGACACAAAGAAACAAAACACCAATAGCTTAGAAAAGTTTTACATATGGACCACAGGGAATTATTTTTCCCATACAATAATTTGTCATTATAAGGCATTTGTTTTCATTTATTCAAATAAACTTCATTATAACACAAAAATATACTTACCAAATAATGTAAAACATATGAGAAAACACAATAAATATACATAATTACACCCCACAATAATCCATAACTAAACAAAGTAGAGCACGCGAATAAGCTAATTTTGGTGCCAATTTATTTGAAAGAACTTTTTTCTTCTATGCAATCCTGTTTACGTAATTGCGTTCAGCATACATTATATTTTGTTATTTTGTATAAAAAAAATATGTAATAGATTAAATTAAATATCACAATTGCCTATTTTTCAATGGGGAAAAATGTTTCCCATGGTCGTGAAAGGGTTAAGATTAAACTTTATCATTGTTGGATCTAAATAGACTTATAAGCAGAAATGCACTCAATAGTACCTGATTATTTATAGGTAGCAATTATTTTGACCATGGTTTGATGGGTCAAGATAGTTCCTTTTAGGATTTATTTCTGTTTAGGACCAACTATCAAGAGAGCACAGAGCCGAGCTGTGACCTTGCACTTTTCTTTCGATCCAACTTCTTCACTACGCTTGCAGCCAGTAGCTAACAGACTACACACTAACTTCCAGACAAACGCAGGTCACATGGTGTTTCATTACGAAGTACAGATTATCCTTACTGATAATAGATTCAAAATAGATAGTTTTGTTATTTAGTTTCTACTTATAGGTACTTACCTACTTTACTTTTTTTACCCACGACGGAACAGAGACGGTATATTGTTTGGGATGAGAGGATGTTTGTATGTGCAAATACATGTTGGCATTTTACTCCAAAACTACCAGCCTGATTTTGATGCAGTTTTCAGTTATGGGTTCGGGATTGATTGGTGCATGTTCTTAGATAGGTGACAATTACTTTGAAAGTTGCGGGTTTTTTCAAAATTAAAATTTTGCTTTTTATTGAATCTATATAATTCTCGCATTTAAAAATATACTTTTAAAACAGTGAAGGGTTTAACAGCTTCACATTTTCTACCAATTTCAACAAATTTTATCGGCAGACGCCTATTTTGAACATTCAGCATATTCGAGCCGTGTATATTTCTTTGAATACTACCAGTCCTGGGCGGATTTTAAAATGATTAAAACAACTCAATAGATTTTATAGTTTATTTGTCCTTAGGTTAAATTTAGGACTGTGCGGCGGCGGCGGCTGCGGCAGCAGGCGCTGCGGTAGCTGCTGTCTCCTCACGAATGCGGTCCTTCTTTAATACGCCCATGAACGCAGCCTTGTCAGCCGGCGTCTGGAAGCGACCGTGACCGAACTTGGAAGAAGTGTCTATAAACTTGAGTGCAATCTTCTCCAACGCGACCCTCCTGGTGTGAACGATCAGAGACTGGAAATAAAAAAAGACTTGTTAAGCATTATCAGATAAATAAAGACTATTACGAGCTTTTCCTGTTTAAAATTAAGTTTTGTTAAATGGTGCTTTTATAAAGAGTTTATAGTATTTAAACCTACACTGATGACTGATGATCTAGCATTGGTTAGTGTTCAAGTTTGGAGGGTAGGTTTGAAGTAGCAAGCGAAATTACAGGGATAATGCAGAACCTCACTGTTATGAATGAGACTCCAGACTTTTTTTTACGGAAGATTTAAACCAAAATTAATAAAATTTGTATATAAACCACACCTTTCTCAAAGTGATGACACGTTTCTTAGGTCCCATGCAGCAACCCTTAATCATAACAAAGTCATTGTTAACTTCGCCATAGTGGGGGAAACCACCCATGGGAGTGATTGACTTCTCAGACAAGTCATACTCGGTAGAAGCATTGTTCTTGATGACCTTGCCATCCTTAGTGTGGATACCTAAAAAGTGAAAGACAATTTTTTATTAATTCTCAGATTCTGGCTTCCTGTTTTTAAGTATAAGGTAGTATCAGTGTAATTTTTGGTATCTCAGTTGATTACTTAACTTATTTAGCAGTAGTATTGCATTTCATGAAGCAAAAATTTTGCAGTTACGAGTTGGCACATGACTTGTATGAATCATTTAAAAAAATACATTCCTAACAATCATAGAAAACATTTTTTTTTAATGAAACTTTTATGCTGCAGCCTAATAATGGTGTAATTTAAAATAGGCAATCAAACATACATATTTACAGAATCTAATGTCAATAATCCTCAACTGTTTGACATGTTGATTACATGACATTACATTGACATGTGAGATTAGAATAAGGTCACATTAGTCATCGGAACTGAACATGTCAAATTTCAACTCCCTTAATGGTTTTCAATGATTCAAGTAATTAGGAGTACCTTGTCCAATACGGTAAATCTTCTTGTTCATCTCAGTCCTGTGGTGGTAGCCCTTCTGACCAGCACGGGCCACAGTGAAGGACACTCTTGAAGGATGCCATGCTCCGATACAAGCAACCTTTCGGAGACCCTTGTGTGTTTTACGCGGCAGTTTCTTTGTATGCCAACGAGATGTGACACCTGTGAATAATAGTTTATTATCGTAAAAAAATAAAGATTAGAAAACATTAACATCTAGCAATTTTTTAATTATAACTTTCTTTTGGTACATAGTGCAAAATTTTGTTATAAATTATTAGATTTACCGACGTCATATACCCTGGCACATAAATTAATAATATGTCAATTGACACTGGATTCATAAATACTTCTAATAGCAAATACATTCACAGCTAATATCATAACCCGGCCTTATCACATTATAGGTCTACCTTTACTCCTGGACAAAGGCCTCCCTCTCTAAAACAGGCCAATTAGTATGATTGCAAACTTTTTGAGTTACCTTTACACAGAAAAAAAATCTTCTAATCAGAGAACATCTATTATATTCAAGAAAGTCAATGACTTGTAGAAATAATGATTTCTTTGAAAAGAAGACTAAAGTGCCAATATTAGAGTGGAATTTGTTTAGACTAAATATAGTTGATTAAAAATTCACCTTTATATCCTTTGCCCTTGGTTACACCAATGCAGTCAATCATCTCATCTTGAGCAAAGACAGAATCAACAGGGATAGGCTTTTCCAAGTGTTCCCTGGCCCATTTAACTTTGTCCTCAATGGTGCCACCGTTAACCTGGATTTCCATAATGTGAGCCTTCTTCTGACGCTGCTTAAGGAGCTTCATCTGAGTGTGGGCGATAATTCTAATCACACTGCAGTAGCGGACCATCTTCTTGAAGTCCTTCTCAAGGGATTTTTTCCCAAGGTCATCCTGCCACTTCTTGCTAGACTTAGTGAATGCCTTCTTCTTGCACTTGTACCTAACAGATCACAAATCAGCATCTGCTGTAAAAGATACCAGGCAGCCTCATCGTTGAGCGGAGACCACTTGGCGACAATATGCTCCAAGCATATTATGTGAAAACCCTCTATCAGTGAGAGGAGGGCTGAATTGAAAACATTAATAATTTGTTAACAAAATACACATAATATAGTGCTTCTGTTTGCTTAGTACTGCTACATCTACAAGGTTTATAGCAAATGATTGTTCAATCTGCCTGAAGACTGAAATTATTATTCATAGGGGATTTCAACATTATTTTTATCAATTGCAATTTTCCCAATAATTCTACTCAAAAAAGTATCTTACGATTAAACTACTTCTTTCTCAAATATTTGAACAGGCTCAAATGAAGTAACAATGTTGGTAATAATAATTGTTGTAAGTTACCAGTTCTTGTAGAATCTGCGACGGCAGTCCTCAGACATGTGCTCTGCCCAGATGGTAAGAAGAGCACGCAGACCGTGAGGAGTTTCGATGTAGCCGACCACGCCCACTGCCACCATTGGCGGCGTCTCAATCACCGTGACCGCCTCTACAATCTCCTTCTTGTTGATCTCTGAAAAAGTGTTCAAAAGGGCACACTTATATAACTATGTTCGGGTTCAAATTTAAAAGATCTCTAGGCAATTGTGGTGTAACTTCTTGCTAAGAGATTAAGCCTCCTTTGTTATATACTACTCATTCTAATTTATTTCTTTACATGACATAGATACTGTCATTATTCTGCATTGTGCTTTTCAAGCCGAATAAAGCCAATGTTTTGGTCTAGTAATTCTTTTATTATGTAACAGCAATTAAGAACAACCTCTTGGAAATCCGCTGCGAAGTACCTGACAGGATGTTTAACTTAAATGATTTACTATTCAGCCATTAGTAAATTTTGACATCATTTACCACACCGTCAATAACATCAGTTGAACTGTGGTCAAACAAGAGTCCCCCGTTAATAAAAAAAATAAGTACTACACTTACTTGATCCTGGACGGTCGGGTTCACGAACCACGTGGGTCATGCCCGCCTTGTATCCGATGAAGGCGGTAAGATGTACTGGTTTGCTGGGATCATCTTTGGGGAAAGCCTTCACCTTTCCACGATGACGACGGGACCTCTTCTTGGGGTAGAACCCCATAGACCCATGACGAGGCGCTGAGAACTTCCTGTGCGACTGAAAACATCACATACGGTCAGGAGCAAATACAAAACATGATTAAGGCTTATGAGGAGGACATATTACATCAGTCCGCCCTAGTATCGATCTTCACATGGGATCAGGTTCTAACCGTTAATTATTTGTATACTTTTTGCTCATCATTTGCATGGAATTATAACAAGACATCGGCAACGTGGTTCAATTAATTAGAAAGTAAATTATTATCACATCACTATATAAAATATTAATACTAAACAACATAGGACTTATTTAATTCATGAAAGATACTATTTACAAAACTCAAATCGCAAAGATCTAGAATATTAATTTCGATTAGAAAACAATGCACACCAACCATGCTTCAACGCAGTCGCGACAAAAATGGCCGAGTTTAATCGATCTATGAATTGATATTGCATTGAACAACGAACTTTTTTTGTCGGGCAACTTCCATAGACTAAAAAAGCAATGGCAAACCGAAATAAAATTTGTCAATGTCCAGTGAACGGCGATCATAATGATCTCTTCAATACACGTACGTCGAGTTGTTTTTCGCTTTATTGATACAAATATCTGGATTATTTTACTTTAAACGTTATTTGGACTCTCATATCGCTTTTGAGACATTATGATTTGTTTACTTAATGTCATGAATTGTAAAAACCGAAGACGTGACAGAATGGCTTTACAGCTTTAGCATGCCCGATGGGGCAAATTAAAAAAAAAGTTGTCAGTTCTGTTTTTTATTAATTTGCCCCTTCGGGCAGGCTAAAGCTATAGAGCCATACTGCCTTGTCTTAAGTGTTATTTCTGCTGTATCTTAGCTATAGTTATCGTCAAAGTCGTCTTTGTCAAGTCCAGTTCGTGTCAGTTAATTCCAGTCATGCGTTAGTAAAGTAGTGGCAACTTTACTATAAAGCTTCGATGGAGTTTTGGAAGCAACACGAAAACTCATGTTTCACCACATTATATCATTTTCCCACACTCGCGCTTGTAATTCGGCACTTTAAGAAATAAAACACCACCATTTTTAAGCATAAACACTCGACAAAACACTAGTTTTGGAAAAAAAATACAACGGAGCGACACGACTCTTCCCGCGTTCCCGCCAAAACTCTTGTCAGTTCTGTTGTCAAAGTTAATTTTTTTTTTTTCGTTAATTTGCCCTTTCGGGTAGGCTAAAGCTATAAAGCCATACTGCCTCGTCTTCAGTGATATTTCTGCTGTATCTTAACTATGGTTATCGTCAAAGTCGTCTTAGTCAAGTCCAGTTCGTGTCAGTTCGTTCGTGCCAGTCATGCTTTAGTAAAGTAGTGGCAACTTTACTATAAAGCTTCGATGGAGTTTTGGAAGCAACACGAAAACTCATGTTTCACCACATTATATCATTTTCCCACACTCGCGCTTGTAATTCGGCACTTTATGAATAAGACACCACCATTTTTATGCATAAACACTCGACAAAACACTAGTTTTGGAAAAAAATACAACGAAGCGAAACGACTCTTCCCGCGTTTCCGCCAAAACTCCTTGTCAAAGTTTATCAAATGTGTCAAATGTTTTGTATACTTTTTGTTTTATATGGCAAAGGCTCTACATATTCAGCCGATCTCATGACGTCATAACTATAAAAAGTTTGAAAACGTATTAAAATTAAACTACCGCATATAAAGCCAAAATATTCAAATCAGTTTCATAAAATAGAATAGAATAGAATATAACTTAAAATAAAGTTTACTATCAGTAAAAAATATAAAATAAACACAAAAAAACTTTACATACCGAAATCCGAAGACATGGCAGTATGGCTTAACAGCTTAACTTGCTCGATGGGGCAAATTAAATTAAAAAAAAAAGGCTAAACATAAAATTTTTTGATGAAAGACGAAAGTATGTCTTGGGTGCTTGGGTCTTTCTGGTTCGTTTATTAATTATTAGCAGTGTAGATCTTTTATGATTAATGATTATTAGGTACTTTACTTTGCTTTCACAGATGTATTAGTTTGTGAGTAAAACTAATGATTGATGTATGTATACAATTTTCATAAGCTTTCAGGGTTTAACTAATTGAGTTCTAAGAGTTCCCCTTGATCTATAAATCTTTATTTTTTTCAGATCACATACTTGTATAAAACATAGTGACTGTCTCCTCTCTCTACCGTTGATTATTATTTCTCATAAATTAATAGCTCTAGACAATCTTAAAAGCCATGGCTGCACCAATGGAAAGAATACAAGTTCTTGACGATATTGAGAAAGATATAATAACATGCCTTCAATGTGCAGGTGAGTCAGTTGGACCATATGAAACGGTACTAAAGATAAAAAAAAAACAGCAATTTATTACTGAGATTCCCAAGACTTACAATTTAAATCGTTTGGAATTGATAGTAGATGAATAAGATTTTTGTGCTATCCAAAAATGCTCTGTTGTTCGTTAGCCAAGGCAAGTCGTGGGGCCAAGTCTATAGGGATGGGCTCACTTTTACTCTAAGTGCCTGATTGACGCGATGTGTGACGAAAATGTGGGCATTTATTTGGCCGAATTTAATGTGACTATGCCACCAACATGTTGGGTACACAGTAATATAATAATAGTAATAGTATGAGCATTTGAGAGTTAAGGCCTTTGTCCACTTTGCTAATCAAGTGCAAGTTGAGACTTCACACATCTTCGAAACCATTAACAGATTGTGGAAATGCTGTTTCCTCATGTTTTCTTTCACAGCTTATTTATATAAGCTGTGATAGCTATACACATAGTTTAATATAGTAATGTTAGCCTTAAAAAATAGTTAAAAGTGCAACTTATACTACTTGTGTTTAATATTTTATTTTTCAGCTCAGGCACTTCTTGAGTTGAGCAAAGAGAAATCGGGCCAGAAACAAGCTGAAGCAAATACATCTCAATTCTTGCGTACTCTCAGTCAAGTGGAATCTAAACTTAGTGAGCAAATAAATTATCTGACTCAAGTATCAACAGGCCAGCCTCATGAAGGGTCTGGATATGCATCACAGAAAGTTCTACAGATGGCATGGCATAGGTTGGAGCATGTGCGCTCATGGGTAAACGAGCTAGATCGGTTAAAGGCTTCTCACTTAGCTGCCTCTACTAGAACACAGCCTGGGAGTGTACCTAATGGTAATATGACATCCTCAAGTACCAGCACATGATATAAGTAATCAGAAAACCATTCTAACCATTGTATTGTGGGTAATATATGTATGTATCTAGTTGTTACAACCCATGTACTACATCAGTTTGATGTCTCCATTGTTGGCATTGTTTGTTCAACCTAGTTACTTTTCCAATTCATTATAACAGCAGTGCCCTGTTTAGTGGTTAAATTGTATAGATTATATATGTGTTTATGTAGATAATAAGTTATTGTATATTTATCTTTGATCACTTTGTTTACAACCATTTCCAAAATAAAACTTAAATATATACTCCAACAAAAATTTATTTCTAAATAATACAAAAAATCCAGAATTCATTGCCAACATGTAACATAAAACCATAGCACTGTTCTCTTACAAGTAATGTTGAATCACCAAGTATATACTAAATGAGTGTTTGTCAATAGAGGCCAGCAACCAGCAATGACTTAAAAAAAAATATTTTGTAAACTTAGACATAGAACAGAATTAAATATTAACTAATCATAACCATGTATTATACACAATAATTACTATTAAGGGCCTATCGAGTGCATTTCTCTAGTCGATTTTAGGTATTCTGTGCGCTCCGTGTGTGAGTGCGCAAGGCACACGAGCGAACAGCTAGTACCGCGCGCCGCCGTCGGCGCCACGCGCTACAGGCATTGTCGATACACATACGGCGGCGAAATGAAAATCGGTTTGAGCTAAATACTTAAACGGCTAAGTAGACGAACTGGATCAACTATTTTGCCGCTTATATTAGTAGACTGGTGGCCGAGTGGTAACAAGCTGTATGAGTACGGCCACATAGTCACGGGATCGAAATCAACACCATGTTAATACGGAATATTATTTTTGCACACAAATTTTGTTGATAGGTATTTTAAATAAATATAATACATAAATATTTCGTTTTTTTTTAAATACATTATAATACGATTATTTTTGTATAGGTACTTATTATTTTTATAATACGTTTTATTTTTATTTTATTTTTTTCTTATTAGTGTTACATCTCCCGTCTGTTTTTTATGTTCTCTATTGTATTTTTTCTTTTCTTGGTTGCTTGGAAGAGATCGCTGTTAGCGATAAGGCCGCCACTTGTGGCACTAATTCATAAGGTTCTTATTTTTTTTAACCGACTCGATTTTAAATGGAGGAGGTTCTCAATTCGACAATTTTTTTTTATGTAAAAGTAATAAATCGATCGAGTCACTCTCCTGATGATAAGAGATAACGCTTGTCCATGACCATTGTAGCGATACCCAGAACATTGAGTAACAAAACAAAGTCCAGGGCATCGCTGCTCTGGCACTCATTACTTTGAGACTAGATGGTTAGTCTCAACAGCCCAGTAATTGCGCTAGCTGCAATACCCTTCAAACCGGAACACAGTAATGTTTACACACTACTGCTTGGCGGCAGAATATCTAGTACTGCGGTGGTCTGTACCTACCTAGACGACCTCCTGCTAATTCCGCCAATTATGAATCGATTTTGATGATTCTTTTTTTTGCTTGGTTGATCCATACTTCAGAGATGGTCCCATATATTTTTTATCGAAATCGGTCGAGCAAGTAAAAAAAAATCAACACAAGTATTAAAAAACCTCGCTGTTTCATTGAAGCAGTGCGTTTAGTTGGCCTAAGGGTCATGGAGTAGGTTTTTTGTTTGTAAATTTGTGTATTTCTTTTTATGTAACTGAACATTTTTAATTCCCTATTTTATCTATTGAAAATAATTAATTTATTATAACACTATGGAACCTAAGAATATGACATACCGTAAGCAACTCCTACGATACACCTCACTTTTTTCCTTTCCACTGACGAATAATAAACGACGAAAAAGTATTATTATTTTGACTACCCAGTCAGCACGTTTGCGTCATGAGTTGTATGGCATGGGTTCGATTCCCACCGAGGGCAAATTTTGATGAGAAGAACATAGATGTTTGTTTTGTTTGGGTGTTTATGTATACTTTAGTATGTTCATAATTGATTGATTCAAAATAATGACGTGCATAATTATTAAAAAAAAATAGTTTATTACTTTACCCATGGCTTTACTCGCATATCCATTTTGGAGAAGTCATTTAAAAAATACTAAATTAAAATAAAATAATAATAAATATTTCTTTTTTAGTAGAATATAGCTTTATGGCATGGGTTCAATTCCCGAATTTTTTTGTGAAAAACATAGATGTGTGTTTTAATTTTTGTTGGCGGCCATATTGGATCAACTTTAAAGTATTCTCCATTCTACTAGTCAATCCCATTCATTTCATTTTGATACCTATATTGAGGTTGTAGTGAAAAAATATGTAATCTGCCATTTTGTTGGCGGCCATATTGGATTTGCTTTTTTTTATTATAATCTATTCTACTAATCAAGCCCTTTCATTTGATACCCATATTGATGGCATTGTGAAAAAATATGCAATCCGCCATTTTGTTAGCGGCCATATTGGATTTGCTTTTTTTAAAGTTTACTCTATTCTACTAGTCAAGCCCTTTTATTTGATACCCATATTATAGGAGTGGTGGAAAAATATGTAATCCTCTAGTTTGATGGCGGCCATATTGGATTTGCTTTTTTTATTATAATGTATTCTACTAGTCAAGCTCTTCCATTTGATACCCATATTGATGGTATTGTGAAAAAATATGTAATCCGCCATTTTGTTAGCGGCCATATTGGATTTGCTTTTTTTAAAGTTTACTCTATTCTACTAGTCAAGCCCTTTTATTTGATACCCATATTATAGGAGTGGTGGAAAAATATGTAATCCTCTAGTTTGATGGCGGCCATATTGGATTTGCTTTTTTTATTATAATGTATTCTACTAGTCAAGCTCTTCCATTTGATACCCATATTGATGGTATTGTGAAAAAATATGTAATCCGCCATTTTGTTAGCGGCCATATTGGATTTGCTTTTTTTAAAGTTTACTCTATTCTACTAGTCAAGCCCTTTTATTTGATACCCATATTATAGGAGTGGTGGAAAAATATGTAATCCTCTAGTTTGATGGCGGCCATATTGGATTTGCTTTTTTTATTATAATGTATTCTACTAGTCAAGCTCTTCCATTTGATACCCATATTGATGGTATTGTGAAAAAATATGTAATCCGCCATTTTGTTAGCGGCCATATTGGATTTGCTTTTTTTAAAGTTTACTCTATTCTACTTGTCAAGCCCTTTTATTTGATACCCATATTATAGGAGTTGTGAAAAAATATGTAAGCATCTATTTTGATGGCGGCCATATTGGATTTGCTTTTTCATTTATTTTATTTATTTATGCTCTAATGAAACAGCGAGGTTTCGGAGTAAACGAAAATGTCATCGACATATACAATTTTTATATTTATGTTGATTTTTAAAAATTGCTCGACCGATTTCGATAAAGTTTATATGAGACCACCTCAGAAGTATGGATCTATCAAGCAAAAAAAAAAATTATCAAAATCGATTCATAATTAGCGGAATTATCGCGTAACAGACAGCCCCGTTGGCTCATTGGTAGTATATCTGCCTTGAGAGCTGTAAGGCGTGGGTTCGATTTCCATTCAGGGCAAACATTTTGTGAATAAACAAATGTTTGTTCTGTGTCTAGCTGTTCTGTATGTATTATAAGTATGTATTTACAAAAAAAAGTATTTATGTATTCTATCAGTAATCTGACTTCCATCACACAAGCTCTGCTTAGTTTGGGGCCAGATGGCGCTGTGTGTAATGTCCTACGATATTTATTTATTTATATTTATTTAACATACATATACATTTTTGTAGCGATGATAGCTCAGTGGTTGACGCGGTCGGTTCGCATGCCGAAGGGCGTGGGTTCAAACCTAACAATGAGCTCGAGCTGCCGGTGAAGGAAAACATCGTGAGGAAACCATAGCGTGGTGGTAGCGTACTCTCTAGTACTCGGCTGGCTAGCTACCACACGAGAGTTGAAAATATTATGTCCCCAAGCATCTAACCATGAGTTCTGGCAGCCTCACTTGAGAGCCAGTTCCATTCCAGGCTAGGTGTGCTTTACCATCTTCGACCACGCCTTCTCTTAACATCAGGTGAGCTGTGGTCAAACATAGCCTAGCACAGTGGTTCTCAAACTTTTTTGGTGTCGGAACCCTTTTGGGAAGCAAAATACTTGATGGAACCCTATAATAAAACAATACTTTTTAAAAGTGTGTTCTTTAATAAAGAATCTTTATTAATAAGCATAATAAAAGTACAATGTAACAGTTACTAATTATTACTTACTTTACCATATGGCAAGTACAATAATAGAAGATATTAAAAAAAAGTAACTAATGGGATTTGATAAACAAAAAGCAAAAATAAAATGAGAAATTTAAAAATTGCGTTGTAAACAATCTCGACTTTATTTTTTAAAGTTAGAGTCGAAAGTCGCTTGTTGACAACTATAGCGTCTAATTCAGAGGCGGCTTTTATCAAAGGGACAGCGCGCTCACAAGTATACAAGTATACATGTTGATTTGTAGCGATGATAGCTCAGTGGTTAGCACGGTAGGTTCGCATGACGAAGGGCGTGGGTTCAAACCCCAACAATGAGCTTGAGCTGCCGGTGAAGGAAAAACATCGTGAGGAAACCATAGCATGGTGGTAGGGTACTTTAGTACTCGGCTGGCTAGCTACCACCCTCAAGTTGAAAATCTGCCGCCAAGCATCTAACGGTGTGTTCCGGCAGCCTCACTTGAGAGCCAGTTCCATTCCAGGCTAGGTGTGATTTACCATCTTTGGCCACACCTTCACTTGACATCAGGTGAGCTGTGGTCAAACAACTAGCCTGTCAACCATTAAAAAAAAAAAAAATACCAAACTTATGAGATATTGTACCAGCTATTGTAACACATGTTTATACAAATAAATAAATAAATAAACCTATGCGCGGCCGCGGAGTCAAAACGTTCGACCAGGTGTTTTGATTTTTTTTTCTAAATTCTTGCGGAACCCCTACAGAGGTATCGCGGAACCCTAGGGTTCCGCGGAACACACTTACAGTATAGCAGACCTAGCATAACAAACCATTACAAAAAAAAATTGTCGAATTGAAAACCTCCTCCTTTTAAAATTGACAGCCCTGTATGTCTGCTCCAAGGCGTGGGTTCGATTCCCACCCAGGACAAGCATAAACAAATGTTTGTTCTGTATCTGGATGTACTGTATGTATTTACAAAAAAAGTATTGAAGTATTACCTATCAGTTATCTGACTTCCATAGTACAAGCTTTGCTTAGTTAGGGGTCAGATGGCGCTGTGTGTAATGTCCTATGATAATTATATATTATTTAATTTTATTATAATTTATAAAATCGAGTCTGTTAAAAAAACAAAATAAAATACAACAAAATTTGTGTGCAAAAATAATCTTCGAGTGTTGGTTGGTTTCGATCCCGTGACTGCGGATTAGAATCGGGTACCGATACCACTCGGCCACCTGTCTATGTCTACAAGAGGCAAATTTGTTGATCCGGTTCGTTTACTTTGTGATCGTACGTACCTCAACAGCGACACAACCTCCCCGTCCGACAGTCGAAGCGGTACTAAAGCGGATAGGGGAACAGCGTGGTAGCTCTGCTTAGAATGGACGAAACGCGCAAAAATTTAGGTATTTCCTTCGTTTGTTCAAGCAAAATCATATTTTGGTAATTTTTATGTAATAACTATTTAGAGAAAATGTAATTTTATTGTTATACAAAGCCTGATGACTTTCCGTGCAGTATTTACGCCGTATCGAGGTTTTCTATAGATTGTTTGGGGTTACTTTGGATTTTTTTTCTATCGAGGAAACTAAAAGTAATCGTGTTTCTAAATTAGATCACATATAGATTGGATCCTTAAATATCTTAAACATTAACCTCATAAATGATGTTTTAGTAATAACGAAAATACAACGAAACAAACAGTTCCAAATCCACTCGATACCGGCTTAACACAGATACTACACAAATATTATTTTTATACAACTTGGCCCATAGCCATTTCATATAATCATAATAAGTAAATTAACCAAGCAATACATATGAATGCAAAGATTTATTCTGTAAAATACAAAGTTATTTTTAAAATGTTGTACATAACATTGTTGTTAAATTCTAGCACATCTTTTCCATTCTGCTATCTTCTCTTAATGGAGACTAACCTTAAATGTATGTACCTTCATTGGAATGGAGAATCATTTCATATTGATCTAAGCAGAGCTAGGGAGCCGTTAATGTTCCAAATCACACTTTAAAAGATACATATTATTTATCTAGCCTACTATATTATAATCTTTTTGTATGATTGATAAAAACAACAAAAATAAACATGTTAAAAATAATTATTTTTGCAAATGATTGAATCGATGTTCACATAATTCTTTCTAATTACACAATTCATGAACTTCTCAATACTTTCTTATCCAATGTAAAGCAGGATGGACAGTTATCACTGAAACATTTAAGTTTTCATTGCAAAAATCAAATTAATAGGCACTTGTAGAGTATAGTATTACAAAACAAAAATTTTTTACCACAGTATTGACCTGTGGACTAATTTAGGTGTTGGTATGATTATATTAGTATCAGTGAAAAGATTGCTTATCACAGTTTTGCACAACTGATATCTATGATTTAAATGTACTTGAATGATGGAGTGTAGTTGTGAAATTAATCAAAAAGTCAGATACATAATATAGTAAACAAAAAAAAATATATATATAGATGATAAATTTATTTTGCCAACAAATAAAGATTGAAATTGTTATGCCTACTTGGATAAAGTAAATATTATTTTGGTCTTTTATTCTTGATATCACTGGAGTCAAGTAAGTTTTAGGCATATAAATCATTTGAGCAATCATACATTTATGCAGAACTTACATTCAATAAATAACTTACAAATAGATGCTGGGATGTAGAAAGCAGTGCTATTGCTTTCCATTTCATAAAATATGCTCAACATGCAAGCACTTCTATACAAATAAAGACATTATATAATGCTTAAAAAACATTTTCAAATAAATATAAATAAGAACTGTATCTTTTTAAACACTCTGGATTAAAATATTTGAGTGTCTCGTAACATTGCATGGCTCTGTCCGATCACTCCTCTTTTCAGCTACGTTGATTAGCATTAGACTTAGTGAATTT
Organism: Biston betularia; assembly: GCA_905404145.2. Taxonomy (NCBI): domain Eukaryota; kingdom Metazoa; phylum Arthropoda; class Insecta; order Lepidoptera; family Geometridae; genus Biston; species Biston betularia. The sequence goes on from FR989863.1 coordinate 7,911,566, forward strand.
TTCTATATCATCTAACGACCTTTTTGCTTTTGATGATATATCATCCATTGATCTTCGAGCAGTATTAGTGATATCATCAAGAGACTTCTTGGTTTGTGTTAATAGTTCATCAGTACTTTTGCAAGCAGTATTTGCTAATTCCTTTATTTCCGAATCAAATTTTCCTATGACCCATTCGATAGCTTGTCGTCCTTTGCCAGCATTCAGAGATATTCTATTTGTCAATAGATCCTCCATGTAACTGCTTAGTGGCACACCCTGTAAACATACACATGTTAAGTGAGATAGAATATGAATGTGTTAGTTGTAGTTTGTGTCTAGCAAAATATTATAAGAATATATTAGCTAACTAACTTAGTAATAATATTAAGTAACTAATAATGACTTTGACAATTACCTGTACTGTAACCACAGCTTCCTGTTTCAAAAGAGTTTTTGAGGTATCTGTAGGATGGGGTGTGTACCATACTGTTTCATCAACAGCAATGTAATGGCAGAAAGTCAAGTTTGTAGTTTTCAATGTCATTTGACGCTGGTTTGGGTTCACTTCTGACTTTTCACTGGCATAGCAGATTTTAGCTGTTCCAATAAGCTGAAAACAAGGTAAGTAATCTGTTGACTGAGAAATATTTATCACATAAAATTTTTAGCTGTGGCCTTGGTACAAGTCCAACTAACTAGAATGTAGAGTAGGTATGTAGATTTAGTTTCACAAGTAGTATGTGCCAATTTACATAAATATAGATCAAGATGCAATATAATGAAACAGTAAATAGAAACATGAACATAAACAATTTCAGAAAATAATTTACACATCATAATTGACTTCTTAATTTATTTATTATTCCACTTTCACCTAGATATATTTATTTGATGTTTAAGAAATATTTTCTAAATAAGCAAAATGAATATCTTGCCTGAAATGTTTACTTATCTCTAAATATAGCTAATTATTATAAAGTTGGGTAGTAGTTATTTTCACTTCACAACCCTACTAAAAACAAAGACAATGAAGAAAGTCTGAATCACAGAAACAAACACGTGAAACGGAATTCAACTGATAAGTAACAGATAGTTGTATCAATAAATTACAACCCATGACCTTTGTTCTTGAAAAAGTAAGAGATTGATTTATTTATTTTAATTATTACGATATTTATTTATTTATTTTAATATATTTATGCCAATTAAATATAAGAGGTCGTAGCTAATTCAGGATGTACTTACTGCTTGAGCCCACCGTGGAAAAAACCACTTGGAACTGACAAGTCTGTGTGTAACCAACACTCCATCGACAACCTTCCTTTCTACTACATCGGTTCCGATAACTGCAGGATTCATAGGATTGGGATATTTGCGCCACGCCGCCTGCGCCACTGTTTCCCAAGGGTGACTATAAGGGAAAATAGAAGTTAAATATCTGACGGTTTTTGTAGTTCGCCAGATTGCGTCATAACAATTTATTTCATGCTTACTTGAAAGTATGTTCTGACGTCCAAATCTTCATGTTGGATTCTATATTTATGATCTATAAAATGAATTTGCGAGATAATACTTATCTCGCCTGATTTCTGATTATTTTATCATTTCATTTATTCACACACGACACAAGCACGCCCTTTCCTCTCTCCTCACAACTGACAAATGACAGATTGACAGCTTTTTTTCGTACTCGCAAATTAAAAACGGATTCTATAATTTTGGCATCGCGCTGTGGTATTTGTGAAAAATCAAAGAAAAAGATTATGATTACAATAAAATTATAATAATTACTATTGTAAACTTGGCCCTTATTCGTCTGAGATTGTAAATTACAGTCAACTGTCAATTCTTGATCTGAGGGTATAGCACTATAGACAAAAAGATATATGATAACGATAATAGTAAATTTCAAAAAAGCACGGGATTGACAGCTATCTCATTACATTTCGATAACATATATTATGTAAATCTCATGCATTTTTTCATCATCATCATCTACGCCTTCTTTATCCCACTGCTGGGTATAGGCCTCTCTCTTTACATGCCATCTGCCTCGGTCCTGTGCCAATCTGGTCCAGGTTCGACCCGCGACGGTGACGATATCCTCAAGTCCTCAACCCATCTTGCGGCTGGACGCAGAGTGGTCGCCTAGGCAAGGGAAGCGGAGCGTCGGTCGTCCAGCCGCAAGATGCATTTTTTACTTAGAACAATTTAAGATTTTTTATGTTTCTTTTCTAATAGCATTATCGCTAATCGAATATTATTTTGTCTAGACCCTGATCCCTCGGACATTATTCTTTTAAATAAATCTAAAGCTATAATCTTGAAGCTGAGTTAGAAAACTTGAGAATTGGCATAATACACGAACGTGCAAGTCGAAGAAATAAATATTTTGATTTTTTAATTTCTGTCATATTTGTATTTTCATTTTTTTTTTTTTTTCTTTCTTCTTGGCATCGCACTCTGTGCATTCTGCCAGTTTCAATGTTTCTTAATGTTGTGTACAATCTTCAGCCTTCAACTTCTTTATCTTAACATCCATGTATTTCAAGACTTTGATTTCATGTAGTGAGAAAACGGGGAAACCATAGGACGCGTAAACAGAAAATACCAAATAGGTTTATGGAATAAAATTTTGAAAGGACAAGGATCAGGAAAGTAGGAATTGGAAAAAAGAAGAAAGAAAGATTATAATTTTACGTTATTAGATAAGAGGAAACAGGATATAAAATAATAAATATTTGTATCTAGAGTAGCAAGTAAGCACGGAATATCTGTAGGGAAAGGAACTTTGATAGAGACAAGATTTTCATAAAAAGATGAAGTATTATTATTGGGACAGCAAAAAAATATATGATTCAAATCACAAAAGTCACTTCCACAATCGCAGGCAGCAGAATCAACTATGCCAAGTCTATAAAGATGCGCTGGGCTACATACATGGCCAAGTCTCATCCGTATCAAGGAAGAAGTAACGCGTTTACTTAATGTTTGGTCGAAAAACCACGGTCTCTGCAGAATATTAGGTTGTAGGTTGAAATAAAATTTACCCTTTTTCATAACACTTCTGGACCAAAACTCTTCCCAGGCTTTCTTCAGGGAAAGTTTAGGAAGAGTGGATAAATCGTGGCAGAAAATTGTGTAAGGGAAACGGTCCCCACATACTATAGCTTGGTTAGCGAGAAGATCTGCCTTCTCATTTCCATTTATCCCAGAATGACTTGGAATCCATGCAAAAGAAACGGAAAGGCCGCTTAGAAGACATCGATACAACTCTTCCCTTGCTTTGAAAATTATCGGATAGTAACATTGAGATTTAAAAGGAAATTTAGATAGAGAATATAGAGCGCTCAAAGAATCCGAAAATATGGCCGCCTGAGGAAGTTTCATTATGCGAACGTATTCAATAGCCTTATAAATACCATAGCACTCACCAGTGAAAACAGAAGTTTCTGGTGGTAATTTAATTTTCTGAACGATCTTGTATTGTGAGTGGTAAATGCCGACACCTACCGTACCTGTCTCGGAGTGTTTAGAGGCATCACAATAAATTTGATGCCATCCACGCCATATTTCATCAACTTTAACATTAAACTTGGTGTTCGCATTAGGGTTGTGTTTTTCAATCCCTAAGTTTAGAATTACGCTCGGGCAATATATTAATGCATTATAATTACACGTGAATATTGGAAGTTTAAGAGATCTGTAAACAGGAGCATCTAGAGACAAGAATTTTCTGAAACTGTTAACTAAACATGGAGGGGGTTTATGACGCCAGTAAGAAGATGACCCTACTAAATCTGAGAGTTGGTAAAGTTTCTGTACAAGCAGGTGATCAGCAAACTGTAAAGCACGGAATAAATACCTATCACAAAGAAACTGTCGACGCAAACGTAGTGGAGGATCACTACACTCAACTTGAAGGGCATTGATAGGGCTCGATTTCATAGCACCTGAAATCAATCGCAAAGCTTTTGCTTGGATGTCGTCCATCCTTCCCAGACCCGCTGAACTACAGGGCTCTAAAAGAAACGTACCATAATCAAGGACGCTTCTTATCAGAGCGTTATAGATCAGCTTTAGGGAAGACGGATGCGCCCCCCACCAAACGCCTGATAAACATTTTAGCATATTGTAGACTCGTTCACATTTAGATACCACATAATCACAGTGTGGGAGACCTGTGAGTTTACTGTCCAATATAACCCCCAAAAATTTAATGTTTTCTTTTTCAGGAATAATTTCTCCTTTAAATGTAATATTTAAGGATTCATGAGAACGTTTTCTAGTGAATAAGATTACATTACTTTTTTGTGTTGATAAATCTAAGCCATTGTTGTCTAACCAACCTCCTAAATTAAAAAGAGCTTGAGTAACACGTGAAGACGCTGTGCTAATACATTTATTGGACGCGTAAATTAGCAAATCGTCAGCATATTGTAGTACATTGGCAGCACCTTGAAGAGACGTTTCAAGATCGTATGTGTAAATATTATAACAAATAGGGCTTATTACAGAGCCTTGAGGTAGGCCTTTCCAGAGAAGTCTATAGTCAGAGTCAGTATTATCTAATTTTATTATTCTACCAGACAATAAATTAATTATGAAATTAGACAACATATGAGGCACTTTTAATTTTTCAAACTTATTACGAAGAATTGGTAAAAGAACATTATCATAGGCAGCTTTAATATCCAGACATACTGCAACTACTGACTCTTCTTGAGACATAGCAGTACGGATATCGGTGATTAAAATACTAATACCATCCATTGTGCTTTTACCTTTGCGAAAGCCAAATTGTGAGGAGGATAAAATGCCCTTATTTTCAAGGAACCACTCTAATCTATTTTTAACTAAATGTTCAGCAATTTTAGCGACTACTGGAGATAAAGCAATAGGACGATAAGATGAAGTTTGGGAAGGGATTTTTAAAGGTTTTAACATCGGAAGAATAATTTGAGTTTTCCAAGTGGAAGGAACTGTGCCTGACATCATTACTAAATTAATAAGACTTAAAAAATATGTCAATGAGTGTTCAGACAAATTGCAGAAAAATGAATAAGAGAGCCCATCCTCTCCAGGGGATGAATCTGATACACAGGAGAGTACTCCTTTTAATTCCTCCAAGGAAAATGGCGAATTGAAGCCAACCGGGTTTTGAATGAAAGATAGATTAGAAAGCGGTTTTTCTATCAATTCTTGCTGAGGTACAAATGGTGGAGCTAAATTATTCAAATATTCTTGTGACATAGATTGAGGGAGTAAAGAAAAGTTAGAGATAGACATGGCATTCTTAAATCTTCGGATGTTTTGCCATACAGAAGAGAGACGGGTTTGAGGAGAAATAGAGGAACAAAATCCTCTCCAACTATTAAATTTCTTATCTTTTAAAAGTGTTCGTGTATTCTCCATTATTTCAATCAAAATCAGAAAGTTTTCGTTACTCATATTACTATTATAAACTTTCTCAGCGTCTTTTCTTTTTTTTACAGCTAATGAGCATTCATTATCCCACCAAGGAGGAGATGAAATTTTACGCGAACCGACATTTTTTAGAGGAAAAGTTTCTTTAGCTGCTTCCGAGAGGGAAGTAATTAAGCTATTTGCACTTGCAATTACCCCGAGTGACGACACAGGAGGAAGTGTTTTAATTTTAGATTCAGCTCTTGAACGATAATTATCCCATTCCCTCTCAATAATTCTAAATTTTAAGCGAGGTTCTCTAGGCGGCGGATTCTTAATATCACTGTTTAAAAATGTCAACAAAATCGGAAAATGATCACTGTCGAAGGATGAAGAAAGAATTTGCCATTTTATTTTGGTGGCTAAATTCAAAGTGCAAACTGAAAGATCAATTGCACTTTTCCCTTCGTTTGGTTTAGTCCTACGAGTAGGTATGCCAACATTTAATACAAAAAGATTCTGATCATTAAATATATCAAGAAGGTTTTTTCCATAATAATCTGTGGTTGAACTACCCCACGATTGATGGTGGGAGTTAAAGTCGCCTAGCAGTAAAAATGGTCTGGGAAGATTACGAATAATATTACTCAATTCATGGAATATATGTGACGAAGGGTGGGGAATATAAATGGAAACGAAGCAAATAGAATTAATCATAGCGGCCACCACTGACAGATTGTCACTATGAGGAGGAATATTAATAGGAATATAAGAGACGGAATTTTTGATAAGCATGGCAGAACCACCACACCCATCAATTCTGTCATCACGAAGACAAGTATAATGACTAAAATTGAAAACAGAGCCAGGTTTTAGCCATGACTCTGCTAGCGCAACTAGAATAGGATTGTATTTATTAACTAAATAAATAATTTCGTGTTTCTTACTGCGCGCACTGCGGCAGTTCCACTGAATTACTGTTGTTAGAAGATCCATAATTTATAAGAGTTTGTAATAGTGATTGAATCACTGGAGCAGCGTTGGGCGGTATTAGATTGCATTGTGAAATAATATTAACAAAGGTAATCATCAGTTCTTTTAAGGAATCATCGTAAGTCCTTCGTGATTCGTTAGAGTTATGCAAGAGAGCACATCCATTTGCTGGGGTAGGCATATTAAAATCTTTTATAAGCTCTCTGTGAGCAACCTGATCGTACCCTGACGTCGGCTTGGGAGGGGACGATGGACGTAAAAATACTGTTTTTCTATATGAAATGTTAGGAGATGAAATATTGTTGTTTGTAGTACTGATTTTCTCATGGGCAAGTTTTGTGTTATTAGAGCTTACTACGCTGGCGTAAGATTTTGTGAACGGTGGGTAAAGTTTCGATGCTTCTGCGTATGAAATGTAGTTCTCTGCCATTGACTGTTTTATATTTGTTTGTCTAGTGAATTCTGGACATGACTTCCGGGTGGCAAAATGATTACCAGAACATAAGCAGCATTTAGCACTCCCTTCCTCAGCTGAACATGAGTCGCCCGTGTGACCCTGACCACACTTGAAGCAGCGTGGCTTAGACCTACATTGCAATTTAGTATGACCAAATAAACAGCACGAATAACATTGAATTGTCGGATATGTGTACAATTCTACAGGTAAAGCGTTAAAACACATAAAAATTCGTTTTGGCAAAATCTGACCGTCAAATGTAACTACTATAGTTTGGGACGGTTTCCATACTGGTGATCCATCAACCATGGATTTGTAATTCAAACGTCTTATTTTTATTATTTTTCCGCATCCCTCTGGCACGTCAATATTTTCAATAACTTCCTCAGGAGACCACTCTGCGGGAACTCCGCGAACTAATCCCATACGGGTAATGTGGTATGTGGGAATGAATGCTTTGAGCTTATGAGCTGATAGATTACTATTTTGGATGAAAGAGTTGGCGTCTTTGTAAGTTGTGAACGATAGGGAAATTCTATTTCTACCAATTCGTTTTATGCTGCCATTTACAATGTTACGGACATTGTTCTTCAAAAGAAATTTACCAAACGCAACCGGATGAAAAGTGGTACCATCGTTTGTTAATGATTGTTCTCTCTGAACGTGGACAATGTATGCTGCCATGTCAGTTGCTTCGTACTGAGCCCTCGCGATTGGGAAAGGACGTAGAGGAGATGAATTATCAATTAACGAAGTAGAAACCGATGGAATTACAAACGTATCTTCCATTGATTTACTAGACCGTTTACGTTTCGGAGGGATATTTGCTTTATCAATGATAACTGGTTCAAAATCTATATCAGAATCGCAAGATGTTATCGTAACATTTAAACCAACCGAGGGCACCGTGGTGCCCCCGGGGTCGATCGGAGGATCCATGAAGAAATCAATTAAAATAAAGACTTACCAATATAAACAAGCTATATACACTAAACTAGTATTTGCGTGGGTGCGCGGGCCGCATGCGGCCCGCGGGGAGGTCGTCATGGTGGGGAGGGGCGGGGCTTTGCTTTTGACTTGTAACTTTTAAAAAATAACAAAGCAGTAGGATAAACGGGGCAGGAATGGCATTCGGTTGGGTATGGGCTGATTATGATGATGAGTTTGGCTTTTCCGTGAGCTAAACTCTCGTTGCTTACATTAACTTTTCAAACGAAAAACCAAAAATTTTCACCCTAACAATACGAAGGTTTCCCGCGCTTTTTTTCTGTATTTTCATTTCTGTCTGTCTGTTCTTTCAACTTCTTTCTGTGTACTCGCTACTCGCCTCCAGATGTAAATATGCGTTTTACATTGTAATGTTTTTAAATATAAAAACATTAAAAACAGCTTTCAAAGCTAATTTAAAACTGGTATAAAGTAAATTGTCTTGGTAAGACCAACACAATTCGTTATTAAATATAATTGTGTAGGTACTTGTTGCAAACTTCTATTTCGTAGTGTACTCATGTCATGGATTCATGTACTGTATCGGCTAACCTGTTTGACCTTGGGAGACACGGGACACCATAGGCATGAGATATAGTTGAGGACTGTTATTTAAGGATACAGTTGAGATTTGTTTTGGAGATTTGGGAATGTTAATAATAAATAGCCATTAGTAGTAAGAAAAGTATCACATCGGTTTAATTTTTTCGCATTAAACAGTGCTTCGACGGTGCTAGTTATGAACTTGACGTAACGCTCATGTGCTAATCAAATACTTATCTTCGTTTTATTTACCTTATTGAAACTGACTACTAATCAGGTAACTTATCTAAGGTTAATCCCGTCGATTTGTAGCTATGTGTTGTGTTGCAGTGATAAGACAGATAACAAATAGTTCATAGTAGTTGTAGCAGAGAGTAGAAACAATACAAAAAAATGACATCTGAGGCTGAAGAAAAAGCTTTGCGGTACAGAAGAGCTCAGAGTGTTACGAGAGCAGAGGAAATAACCGAAAAAGAAAAAAAAGCACGGAAATCACAACCAGATAAACCGTAAGTTTTGCAAATACATACTATCAGCTAATATCATTGATTTGTCCCGCATTTTTCCCTATGTAAAAGTTTGCAATGTCTGGCCTAATTCCCATTGCTTTCTCATTAAAGTTTATCAAGGTTGCTCTTTAATTTTGAAATATACTGATATAGGTATGAAGACAGTTGATATTCTATATAGGTTAATATCTGTTTTGTTATTATTCTAGCAATGTTACAAAGTAATTGAAATTCCAACTTGTATTTATTCAAATGAAATACCATGCAATATTTAATTTACCTCTCACTTTAATAATTGTAAGGAAAAAGATTATGAAACAGGCTCACAAGGTTCAGGCATAGGTACAATTTGATGAAAATAATTTTATGATCAATCAAAAATACATTTTTAGCTGATCTTAGAATAAATTCTTTTTATGCTATTTATTCATAAGTTTTATGTACAAGTATAGGTTTTAGTGACAGTAAAACATGCAAAATACAATACTACAATGGAAAAAGTTTCCTTCAAGTAGGATGAGATGTCATAAATTGAAAACAGATATAGGAATCCTATGGATGCACACAAATATTTTGTAAGCATTCCACTATAACTAGATATTGTGTTTGTACAGTAATACCCAGATCTTACGCAATAGGTTGGACTGAGGGTGTAACTGTGTAAGTAGAATTCACATAAGTTGGGGTTCCAATTTGTATATATGTATATATATATATATATATATAAGAGTCTAAAGGAAACAAGAATTTAAAAAAGAGTGTTTGGGTAAATTGTTAGATTATGGAACACTTTACATTGTTACCAATAAAAAATGTACACACACCAAAGTCTGAGAAGTTGAAAAAGATAACAGTTAACCTGTCCTAAACTGAACACTGGCCAGAGTGAGACAGACGAAGCGTGCAACATTCAGGAGATGAATACATAATAAATTAGGTTTATAACTGGTCATAAATACAGTTAAATTATTTTGTGCACAGTTTTAAGTCATTGTGAATGTTTGAATACATAAAAACAATGTTCTTATGAGAAATAAATGTCATTACAGATGTCATCGTCCAAGAGATTCCCTGTTTACATGGAGTTCAGAGTTCACCAATTTCACAGGGCTGGTGAATTGGGGTTTTCTTATGCTCTCAATCGGAGGTGTGCGCTTGTCTCTAGAAAATTACTTAAAGTAAGTCTTATTTGTGATATTAATAAGGGAATCCAAGATCAATTTATGACAGATACTCAATCTGATGGAATTAGTTTAGGCTCAAGAAAGAAAATGGAAGACCATGACAGTAAAATTATTTCACTTTATTGGTCCCTGTCCGTGCAATGTAATTAAACGGTTACATACAAATGGTTTTGAAATGCTTATAAATATTCATCTGTCTGGCTAACTTAAATGCGCGTGGTCGAAGCTTTCTTTTATCTACTACAAAAATAAATTATTGTTCTCGTCATTATGAACAATCTTTGTTATGGGACTATCTCTTAACTCTCCAAAAAAATAAGCAGTTTCTAGAAAAAAAAAGTCACACACACACACAACAACATGTATGGAATAGCTGATTTTGTCCCCAATTTCAGGGCATGCACCATGATAGGAAAAGTTGTCAATAATTTTCTTCTTGTCTTTATAACTTATTCTGTAATTGCTCATTTCAGATATGGTTTTCGTGTAAATCCAATAGAGTGGATTATAGTACTTACAGGGTACAATGTTGGTGACAAGTACCAATATCCATCTTTGATATTATTCATTTGTAAGTATTTCACAATCACCCACATTTTTTCTAGTTTATCCTTATACTAATTTCCTAAACAATAATATTAGTCTCATATAGTAAGTAACCTGTTTGTTTTTCAGTCACTGTTGTTCCTATAGTTGCTGCATTACTGTTAGAAAAAATGATATCAGTGGTAAGCGGAACAAAGTTATTTATTTGCTAATAATTGAATAGTTTTCATTATTAGTTTGTTTTTAGAAATAGTTTAGTAGTAATTTGAGCATGTGGTGTCATCACAAAGACAAAGATTCAGTCAAAAAGAAGCACTATCTATTTGTTTGATGCTATTTTTAAGTGGCTAACATGAAGCTTATTGTTATAAAGCTAAAATAGTTCAAAACATGCACTGTTTTATATTATCTGTGTGCTAGGTAGCACAGCCTGTTAGTATGGTTTGATTGTAATGGTATCATTCTAAATTCTAATAAAAGTACTGTTATGCACTATCAATCGAAACTTGGCATTTTTGGTATCTCGGCAAGTAAAGAAAATGTGTTTTTAGGATACACAATAGATAATACAATTAGTCACAATGCTCATATCGATAATATATGTAAAAAAATTGCCAGCGGAAATTATGCGTTATTTAAACTTAAGCCGTTAATAGATAAAAATACTCTTATATCCGTGTATTATGCATACATACATTCTGTTATAAGATACGCAGTTACGATATGGGGTAACGCAGCTAGTATTACAAAAGTGTTAAGATGTCAGAAGAGAGCGATTAGAATAATAAATGGTTTAAAAAAACGTAGTTCTGCAAAAAAATACTTCAAAACTAACAAAATTATGACAGTGATATCACTATACATATACAATAGCTTATTAGAAATACACGGAGCTAATTTGCCAAAGAACAAAGACAGGCATCAATATAACTTGCGAAACAAAGAAAAGCTGGTCGTGCCATGGACTAGGTTAGCTAAAGTTGAAAAGCAGGGCCGTCACGCCAAAATATTAATGTATAATAAATTGCCAAAATATATTACAGAATTAAATCATACCGAATATAAAAAAACCATTAAATTTTTTTTGGAAAACAATCCATTTTACAAATTAGGTGAATATAAATGTCAATGAGGTTCTCAGAATCCTCATTTATGTGTAGTACATAAACGGAGCCTCCGCTGTAGTATGTTCGTTGTTAATTACTCGTATAGGTATAGCTTCATTCATTAAAGTGTAATCGTAAGGTTTTTTTTTTTGTACATGTGACTTGCCTTTAACATTATTGTTATTTATGGCCAATAAATATTACTGATTTACTGATTTACTGATTTACTGCCTGAAACAAAAGTTGTAGGTCCTTAGCTACAAAACTATCCACAGAAAAGAAATGTGTTAAAAAAGAAATGGACCAAAGCAGTGCAAAGCCACTCTTGCTACACATTTCATACTAGGATTGTGATTCAAGCAGATGACATTTCGATTAATGGTTAAAGCGGACTATGAACATACCTTATACCAACATTCAGACATGATATAGGTATTTAAATAACCAATGTAAAAAAATTTACATTAAATTTACAGTGCACTCTGTGGTTGTAATGTGTGCCATGTATGGTGTTTGTTTTTTAGTTGCTTGTTTTTGTTCTAGAACATTATTCCAGAGCGAGTTGGTCTCACCTTGCAAATAGCCAATGTATTATTTGTAATCATACTGCCTGTTATTTCATTGCATTTCAAAGGAGGCGACTTCAGTTCTGGTAATTAATATATTGTATTTTATTGATTAACTTTTCAGTGGCTTTTTCAGCAAATGCACGTTTGTTTTATTCAGGCAATTGTGATTTACCGCAAATAAAGACCAAAGTAAATGCCAGTAGCTGTGATTTCACTGTAAAATTATGCTCCATTTGTTCATAAATGTCAAAAATTGATTTGTATGGAAATCATACCACCTTAAGCTATAGTATGGCCTAATAGTTAATCGATATTGTTGTAATTTGATAGATAAATAGAAACTCTTTATTGTGCACACCAAAAATAGAAAAAAAGAGTACAAGAAATGAGCTAGTGCCACAAGTAGAGGCCTTATCGCTAAGAGCGATCTCTTTCAGGCAACTAAGAATGGAAAAAACGATAAAGATTAAGATAGACAGATGTAACTAATAGCTTCAAAAAATAATATAAAAATTAATGCCCGTGGGTATACAGGGATAAAGCTTATAATAAGGCAAATTATGAAGGCTTTGAAGTTGATAGATCTAAACATAGTTAGAATATTGCTGTTTCTTTCATTGCAGTATGTTAGACACGGATGACAACATTATTTATATGTTTAGATCCGTCACCTAAAGCATTCAAAATGAAACTTAATATCCGTGCGAAGCCGGGGCGAGTCGCTAGTTTTAAATAATTCGATTATATTGTATAAGACAAAGACAATGTTACATGTTGCAGTGGGAATGACCTTCATCTGCTTCGTATATCTGCTTGTGTTTCTCAAACTGTGGAGTTACGTTCAAACAAACCACTGGTGCCGTACGAGCAAAAAAGCGAAAATGGCGAAAAATACGTTGAGACGCCAGAGTTTATCTGCGCCTAATTGGAGTGAGTAAAAGTTATTATATAACCTTTATAATATAGAGGCTCTAGATACACTCATAATTTAAACCGAATTGATCCTCTCTCACCATTCCACTAACCCATTGTCCTACGTGAGTGACAAGTCTAACAATAAATAAATAAATGAATATCGTACTAGTACATTACTCACAGCGCCACCTGACCCCAACTGAGCAAAGCTTAGTTACATACTTTTTTTTGTAAATACATACTTTTTACACGGAACAAACATTTGTTTATACCACAAAATGAATGTCCGGGGTGGGACCGAAATCACACCTTACAGCTCTTAAAGCAGATATATACTATCAATGAGTCAACAGGGTTGTCAAAGCAACGAGATGCCACGTGACCTGCCCGCCAGCCTGATGTTGAGCCACCATACGGTCTAAGAAGAAGCACGCTAACCAAGAAAGAACCTGTTTACTCTGGGTTTCCAAACACTCATGTGTCCTACCAGTTTATGCGACCCCATACTAATTCGCAATTCGCATCTTGCCGCGTCGCGGCTTGTCGCTTTCACTCACGTAGGGCAATGGATAAGAGGTTAATGCGGAAAGAGATTTGAATCTTTTTATTAGCAGCAAGGCAAGCAAATTATTGTGCTTTTTAAATGTATCATTACGTTTACAGATGAACTTATGAACGCAGAACACGAGCGTAAGTGTACCAACAAACATTAACTGTTTGCACTTGACTTTCGCTCTTGCTTTCTTTTTTGTTTTTTTTGTTTGTGTAATTGTTTTTGTTATAAAATAGTAATGAGGCGAACAAAACGTTTACCGTAAAAGTAATACCTGACCATGGTATCAGTACCAAGAACTTTAAGTAACAAAACAAAGTCGCTCATTACTTTGAGACACGCTTTCATACGTCACTCTATAGAAATGAAAATGACGCTTCCTATCTATGTATATGGTATTTGATTTGTTTTTTTAACGACTTTATTGCGACGTTTGTTTGTTAAATGTGCTTGTGTTATGTATTCTCTATCCTAATAATGATATTTCTTTACTAAATAAAATCAGTTAAGTTTTCGTAAAAGGTACACCCAGACTAAAAAAATATATTACTTATAGTATTCTGTCACACAAAGTGTGATTGTTTGATGTTATTTTTGCTTGGTGGTATGGTTTTGAGTGTTTACTATTGCACTTGCATATTTCTTTGCACCATCTATGCTTTATTACAACATATTTTATTTTTGTTATGCTAAAACGAGACGGACGTAAACAAAGTATTGTTTCGTTGTCAGCTCTCTGAATCTCTGTAGATTATAATAAAGGTTTCCATATAAAATGCAGAGAGTTTTGACGAAGACAAGAACGGCGACATAGCGGCCGCACGCCTCGTCAAGTACCCAGATAACCTGACGCTGAGGGATTTCGCATATTTCATGCTGGCTCCCACTCTTTGTTATGAATTGAACTTCCCTCGTACTGCGCGGTAAGTTGTATAATTATCTTAATTATGTATACGTATATGTATAGTTATAACGACGAAAGTTAAAAAAGAGGGTATTATAGAGTGTTAAATACGTATGTATTTGTACATGCATATTTCTGTGTCGGCGTTATCATCATCTTACAACTTACCGTAGTCCACTGTTGAACATGGACCTCCCAAGACACGTTACTCATTCCGATCTTTGGTTTTTCGCTTCCACCGCTAGTTGTCCTATGTATATCATACGTCACTCCATCAAGTTTCAGGGCGGTTTACACATTTTTCTGGTTTGCGACTGTATACGTATATTATAAATATATACCTTTTTACAAAAAAAGTATAAAAATATTCTATCAGTTATCTGGATTTCCATGGTACAAACTGCTTAGTTTGGGGTTAGATGGCGCTCTATGAAATATACTGAGATATTTATAATATATCACATTGTACATCGTTGTATCACACGAATAATTATGATCAAAACGTAAGTTTGTAGTGTGTACAATTGTACATGTATGTTTGTTACTTCTTTATCTTGGAATAAAAATTATGAAATTCTTCGTCTTCTAATTAATTGACGCCCCCTAAAAGTTGTTCATAATAATGAGTACAATGATCTCGTTTCGGGTTCGGCTTATATCTCGTGCTTATAATTGTGTATGTGATTACAGCATCCGCAAGAGGTTCTTGATACGTCGTCTGTTAGAGCTTGTGTTCGGGATCAATTTGATATTTGCGTTGCTGCAGCAATGGATGGTGCCCTCAATCACCAATTCTTTGGAGACTTTCTCTAGTATGGATCTCGTGAAGATCACGGAACGTATGCTCAAACTTGCGGTAAGTACTGTCAAAATGGATCCACACTACCTTCGTTGGTAAGAATGAATTTGGACTCGTTTGAAGAGAGTTTTTGAGAAACGGTGGGACAGCTACTCCTTTCGGTTCTAGCTCTGCAACATGACCTAACTCGCAGCGGTGCGTACAATACTCGTTTGGAGAAGTTGACTCATGTGATAGGGCCGAAAATATACAGTTTTTGTCCATTAAAAAATTGGCTTGTTCTCTAATGTTTGCATTAAAATGTTGTTGTTTCTTACCAGAAAAAAAGTTGTAATAACAATAGCAAGGAAAACATTGAGCAAAATAGAGCTATATTGAAAATAATAGAGGTGGCCTTTGCCAAACTTGGGCAAACAGACTTTTGTTTAGTTGCCGATGTCGACTTGTTAGAGTCACAATTTTAGATCGAGTAGTAATTAATCGTAACAACAAATTGTTTTGATATTGGCTTATATTGTTATATTTTGCTGTTATTACGCGGTCAGATTGGTTGAACCGTTAGATCAATCTGATATAAGTTGATCTTAACCAAACTTTTCCTCCCAGGTCCCGAACCATCTGATTTGGCTTTGCTTCTTCTACCTGGTATTCCATTCGTATTTAAACCTCATGGGCGAGCTTCTGCAGTTCTCCGATCGGAAATTCTACGGTGACTGGTGGAATTCCACCAACCTGAAGGTCAGTGAACCGTTGCTTTCTTTTAATATATTTTTGTTTAATGATGTAGTCTTTATTGTCCACACAGGGGAAGAGATTTAACGTGGATGTGATGTTTTAATCAAAGTTAAAGAAATATCGTTTTTTTTAATATATGTCTTTGGTGTGGACTATATTGTTGTCAAAAAATTCTTAGTCATTTTGTTTAGTGATATATTTTAGTGAATGTATATCTCTATACTTTTATAATTAGTCTAGCGTAATAAATTATAGGGGCTTTTCTTTATTAAAATAAAGCAGATTTTGTTACATTTTTTATTTTTTTTACTTTGGACTGTAATATTATTTGGAACGATACATCTATCTATATTATTATAAAGAGGAAAGATTTTATTGTTTGTTTGTATTGAATAAGCTCCGAAACTACTGGACCGATTTCAAAACTTTCACCGTTGGGAAGCTACACTATCCCCGGTTGACATAGGCTACTTCTTAACCCTGTATTCCCACGGGAACGGGAACTACGCGGGTGAAACCGCGGGGCGTCCGCTAATTTGTTATAAATTCGTGATTACAATAATGTGCTGCGTTTTAACAGTATACAATTAATGTGTATTTTAATTAAAACAACACAGCGAAATGCTTTTCTAATCAAACCATTTATTTGACAAACCCACGCTGCCGAAACAAAAGACTATCGGCCAAGCGCACGCCACAAAAGTAACAGGCCACTTATAAAAACTCCTTGGTGTACATACAGCACAACAATATATTGGAGCTACGGTTTACTTAAATTAATCATTGATTAAAATGCTCCTACTGTATTCTTGTAGGTGTTCTGGAGCAGCTGGAACACCCCCGTCCACGTGTGGGCGCTGCGCCACTTGTACATTCCAGTCACGGACATGGGGTACAGCAAAGCACTAGCCAGCATACTGGTGTTCTTCGTCTCTGCGTTCTTCCATGAGTATTTGGTACGTTTTTTTATCACTGTCAAGCTAGGTATTTGACCTCAACTCATCTGATATTAAATAACAGAAATAAAGAACCCTACGACCATGTTATAAACATAACATGGTCGTAGGATTCTTAACTTAACTTAACTTAATTAATTAACAGAAATAAAGAACCCTACGACCATGTTATAAACATAACATGGTCGTAGGATTCTTAACTTAACTTAACTTAATTAATTAACAGAAATAAAGAACCCTACGACCATGTTATAAACATAACATGGTCGTAGGGTTCTTTATTTCTCACGATGTTTTTATTCACCAGCAACTCAAGCCATTAACATCGAAAGTCTCAAAGTGCCAAAGCAGTGATTGATTGGACTTTGTTTTGTTACTCAAAGTTCTGTGTATCGCTGCAATGGCCATGGACAGGCGTTATCTCTTACCATCACAATAGTGCAGCGTTATGTGATTTCTGATTATAATTAAATAATTGTCATTGTTTCAGGTGAGTGTACCCCTGCAAATGTTCCGCATCTGGGCGTTCCTAGGTATGATGGCTCAGCCCCCGCTCTCGGTGATTTCCCGCGTGGTGGAGGTGCAGTTCGGGCCGCGCTGGGGCAACATCATCGTATGGAGCTCGCTCGTCATCGGCCAGCCGCTCTGCATCATGATGTATTATCATGACTACGTGCTATTGCATTACCAACACGCTGCGTAAATGGTACATACAATCATACAAAGCATGGATCAACTTTTAAGATTGTAAGTTGGTATTGTACTACTTCCAACCATAAGTACATTGTGCTCATAGTTATGAACAGTTTTATTATAGACACATTTAAAATCGCGAAAAAAGTCCACTTGTGATCCAGGTGCACGTTTTCCTGTCCGCTAACAATCTGTCAAAACACATTTGACTGTATAAGACTGGGGATATAAAAGCTAGTGCAAGTGACATTTCTGTGTTTCTCTAAAGAAAAGATATTGTTTTTTTCGCGATTTCAGTGTTGTTCTCATAATAAACGTTCGTAATTTTACCTTTTTGGATTAGTATATCCCAAATTTATATATCTGTAGAGAGGACTGCTAATGACGGAACATTTGGTCGTTGCACGGAAACTCGTCATATAAAATGTCTCAGACCTAGATGCGTTACTATGGTCGCATGCTGGCTGATTGTTACAAAATTATGTTTATCACCGGGACTCACTGGCACTCAAAATACTAAGAAATTATATTTATACAAGTGTTGCCATTGTGTTAAAAAGTTGCAACAAAACGCTATTGCGCAATAAATCTCTCAAAAAGCATCAAAGTAGCGCAAGCAACACCAATAGATGGCGCTCTTCGTTGTTTGAAGGCTAACAATATTTTTAGGAGACAGCGCCATCTATTCCATACTAAATGATTTACTACAACCGATGGAAAAGTGATTTTAGATAAAATGATAACCAAACGCAAGGCACGGGCTGTCGTTGTACAAAGTCTATACAATTATAATACTGTGTTGTTTCATTGCTCCTAGCGCCATCTAACCGACTTTTTGTAAACAAAACATAGGTACCGTGTAAATTTGTAAGGCAAAAGCAGTCCTCTATAATTATGTTATTATAGGACACGACCTAATTTTTCCGTTCTGGTAAAGCAAGTCGCCTAGATAAATTATTTATAGCAGACATGCCTGATAGGCGATGCCTTGAATAATTTATCATGTTCTGAGAAGCAATATAATTCTGAAATATTTAGAATAGGAAAAATGGTAACTAACTACACTTTTAGGCCAAAAAAAAGAGGCTGCTGGACCCGGATGTTGAAATGTGAACTATTTTTACGAATTTTAAAATTATATTTTTGGATTTTTTATGTCAATATTAACTATAAATTTTTATTTAATAATGAAATTTAGGTGGGGATTAGGGTGTTAGTTTTCTAAGTCTCATTTTAACTAGTGAAAAAAAACAAATTAATTTATGAATGCTACTATTATTGCATGATTAGATGTAGTTATATTGGTGTACAAATTACTTATTTTTAAGGTTTTTTAGAGTAATGAAATACAGGAAAGGACCTCGTCTTGGCAATAAGTAAATTAAATTAGCAATAAAGTTATCAAATTTTATTTATGTTCAATTTTACACATTATATAAAAATATGTTATTATTTTAAAAGTAATATTCATAGGTGTTTTATACTTTTTACAATCGATTTTTTAAAATGTAAAGACTGAAAATAATATGTCATTTGAATAAAGATATTGTGATAAAAGCCATGGCCATTATGTTAAATATTTTTATACATATATTATTTATCCTCTCCAATTAAACATGATCAATTTAATTTTAAGGTCACACAATTTAATTAATGAATTAATTATGATATTTAAGCATTAAATTTTATATGGCAATAGAGTTAAGTATTTGATAATATAAACATTTAATATATCAGTGATCAATTAAAAAATACGGGGAGTTATAAGCTGGTGGTATAAAGACAAAGGAGTACTCGTAAATTATAAACAATTTACTATTCACACGATTTTATAAAAAAAAAGTATGTTGACTCTTGAGCAAACCTATGGATCAGCAGTTGCGCAATTTCAGAATTGTGCACATAATAGTAAAGTTGTTCATAATGATGAGTACAGTGACCCCCTTTCAGCTTAGTGTCCCCCAAGCTTATAACCCTGTATATCAAGAAGAAGCTATATATTTCTAACTAAATAACGAATAATATGTTTTGAATGTGTTAAAGATGCTCTTGATAGAAATTATGTTAGTATGTTCTACTTATCTGAATACTCGACACATCATATTTTTTGCATTGTCAGTGAACACACAATATTTATGTAAATAATTTAAAATATAATTCAATTGAAAATTGCTTACGTTTTTGTTTGCAGTGTCGAATGAATTTGCAAGATCAAATTACATGCGACCAGCATTTATAATAAATTATAAACGGTAATATAATTACTGAGAATTGTCTTCATAATTTAGTTATGTTGAAACAGTATTGAATAAGGAAAGACCAAATGCATTTTGAGTTCTGCGTCACATACAAATAGATGCTTTTTTAGTTTTTACTGTATCACAGTTTAGAAAATGAAGTTACTGTTGATTTATCGCAAAGAATTCCATGTCAATAATTATATTAAGTGGGTTCAAATAAAATTACATATATATTGAAGAATTATGTAGACCATTGGTGAACCAAAGCAAAATGATAAAATCAAATTAATTTATTACTAAAAAAAAGTAGTTCATGTTTTTTTTCATACTGCATATAACAGAGAAATAACTTTAAAGTACTTTTGTCTATTAAGAAATGTGCTTTCGATATTTTGTTTTTGTAACTCAGATATTCTGTATATTTCTGATTTTTAAATAGTATTGCAGGATTTATTTGATAGGTTATAATTATTTTATACAATGTGGTAGCTGGTAGTAAAGCTGCTAAGGTTAATTACACCAGTTTAAGGCGGTTGTGTCCATATTTGTATCAAAACGCAAGCCTATCTACTAAAAAAAAAAAAAAAAAAAAAAATTGGATTTATACTTTGTCAGAGAAGCTCAATATGTTCTACCAGTCTAAGCTGTCATGCCAATTTAGCTTAGCATCTAGCTATCAGATGACATTTGAATTTATTTTGAATACATTTTGGATTTATAAATATTTTCTTTTATTTTACAAAAAGCCTCTTTAGAACTTACTAGCGGACGCCTCGCGGTTTCACCCGGGGATATTGTAGCTTCCCTTTCGGTGAAAGAATTTTTGAAATTGGTCCAGTAATTTCTGAGCCTCATCATCATCATCATCATTTCAGCCGTAGGACGTCCACTGCTGGACATAGGTCTCCCCCATTGACTTCCATAAAGACCGGTGGGAAGCGGCTCGCATCCAGCGCGTTCCTGCGGTCTTTACTAGGTCGCCTGTCCACCTTATGGGTGGACGTCCTACGCTGCGCATGCCGGTCCGCGGTCTCCACTCCAAAACTTTGCAACTCCATCGGCCATCAGTTCTGCGTACTATGTGCCCTGCCCACTGCCACTTCAACTTGCTAATCCGTTGGGCTATGTCGGTAACTTTGGTTCGTCTACGGATCTCCTCATTTCTAATTCGATCTCGTAGGGAAGCTCCGAGCATAGCCCTCTCCATAGCGCGTTGTGCTACTTTGAGCTTACCAAGAAGGCACTTACTCAGAGACCACGTTTCAGCGCCATAAGTCATCACTGGTAACACACACTGGTTCGGACGAGAAGACGTCGCGCATTTTTCCGAACGCTGCCCAGCCGAGTTGGATTCGACGAGTGACCTCTTTCTCAAAGTTGGACCTACCTAATTGGACTGCTTGTCCTAGGTAAATGTATGTGTCAACAATTTCTGAGCCTATTCAATACAAATAATCAAATCTTTCCTCTTTATAATAGAACAAGCTGCCGGTTTTCTTGTTTCCGGAGAGATTTAATATAGATCTTTTCAAGGTCAAAGTAACTAGATATTCTAAGTATGCGTGCTTCATCCTCGATCACATCATCGCTTACCATCAGGCGAGTTGATGGTAAAACGCGGACATTACAAAATAAAAAAAAATATTGACGTACCTATTTACTTTCTTATTTACTTAATTTTGGGAAAGACGGTGCTTTCTTTATTTTAAATCAAAAAATGAGCCGATCAATCGATTCGTCAAGTTTTTTTTTCTATTGCACCATTGAGTAAATCACCCGTCACATTCCAATACAGAGTACATGGTAAGGTCACCCTTATCATAGTAAGAGGTTACGGACATCGTAGACGATCATCCAATGATGCACGGGATCTCTGACACTACGGCATGTGCAGGGGTCAATGAGCTCTTATCAGATCTCCTTGTGCGGCACGCGGCGACCGCTGAATCTGTAAACAGGGAAAGCGGTTTTCCGATCCAAGTTATCAATGTTGCGTGATGTGATTTGTGAATCTGGATTTAGTTACACATTGCAAATCAGCATTCCAAATGGCACAATTCAATGGCTCCTATGACCAAAATCATAATAGTTAGCCAATTTTCTAACTAAGCACGTGTAACAGTAAGATGCCAATGTACCTACACCTACACTTGTGAAGTAGGTAAACTTATATTTACCACAAACAATTTTTGTGGGATTTGATGCTTACACGAAAGTTTCACCTCTAGAATAGGCGTTTGAAAAATGTATTATGCTTTTAATTATATTGTATCTGTGATTGAACAGTGTGCTTTACAATGTTTTTAGGTAAATTCAAATCCCAACCATGAGCTTGAGTTGCCGGTTAAGGAAAATATCATGAGGAAACCATATGGTGGTAAGGTACTTTCTAGTAGGTAGGTACTCAATTGGTTTGGTACCACCCTCATCTGTCGCCATATTAACGGTGTGTTCCAGCAGCCTCACTCGAGAGCCAGTTCCATTCCAGACTACGAATTTTGCCTTCTTCGTCAACACCGTCAATCAATAACAGGTGAGCGTGTGTTGTGGTCAACCATAATAAACCCAAAGTTTATTATGACGACATTGTTTTATTTTAGTTTACCTATAATAATTATTAAAAGGAATTGATCAATTTCGTTTATTAAAAAGTGAAGCCTGGTGCTATACCTACATATGAATATACATATATATGTATATATGTAAACCTATGCTACCAGCTCTAAATAACAGCAAGCAGTGACGACTGAATTCGCGCTAGCGTAGGCCGCCTTTAGTCAACCAGTTTTTGGTTAAAAGTTTGGTAAGTATTCTAATTGGGCACTCCTTAGTAGTAGTATTTACACAACTGGTTTATCAAAGTTATTAGACTCGATAGATACAGCAACAAAGTCGATTTTGAAATTTGTACTCATACCTTCATAGATTGAAAATTTTACAACGGAGAAACTTCGATCTCAGAAACCGCGTGACCTGACCGCAGAGTCAAGTGCATGGATCAATTGATGGAGAGGCTCCGATAACAGCGCGGACGTGTCCCGCCGCCAGCTGTCTGTAAACTGTTATCGCTATTTGTATTGTCTGCGAACAATCACTGGGGTGGGAGCTTTTTTATTTAGAAATTCAAAGTAATGAGCGCTAACGCAGTGATGCTCTGGACTTTGTTTTGTTACTTGAAGTTCTGTGTATCGCTACGATGGTCATGGACAGGCGTTATCTCTTACCATCAGGAGAGCGTCTTGTTCGTCTCATTACTTTTTCAAATAAAAAAAAAAAACAAAAAAAAAATTATAAAATTCGGAGCTACGTAGGTATCAACTAACTCGTGCTTTTGCTGTGGCAGGAATTGTAATAAATTTTTACTAAATACCTACTTTTATAATTCGTTGACTTTTATGAACATTGTTTAAGATATTTGGTTTCTTATTTTTTTTATACATTTTTAGTGATTATTTATTTATGTAGGTATCTATTGACAGCCCCGTTGGCTCATTGGTAGTATATCTGCCTTGAGAGCTGTAGGGCGTGGGTTCGATTCCCACTCAGGGCAAACATTTTGTGATCAAACAAATGTTTGTTCTGTGTCTGGGTGTTCTGTATGTATTATAAATAAATATTTACAAAAAAAAAAATGTGTGTATAGTCCTACGATATTTATTTATTTATGTATTATTGTTCCAAGTATCTTATTATAGTGGGTACATGGACTCTGTAAGGGTGTTGCAATGTCACTACTTGCCTGAGTAGGTATTATTTTTCATTTTTAAATTTAAGTTTTAAATTTAAAAAATTACTATAAAAAAACCTAAATCTAGAGTGCCGCTCAAGCTGCCGGTGGTTAGGGCTGCAGAGTGAAGAACCTACTAACAATGCGTGCCGTGTCAAGTATTACTGCATTTTTATTATTATTGACATTTTTTATGTGAAAAGTAAAAGCGACAAACGACATGCGCTCCTGATGGTAAGAGACAACGCATATCGCATGCGTTGTTCTTTTTTATAAATCACTGAGTTTACGATAAAGCTCAAACATTTTTCGGTCGCCTTTTATATAATCTATAAGAAAATCTGCTAAATTATTCTGGCGTATATTTTGTAAAGCTTTCAACTAGCTATGAAATATCGTTCGAACAATAAAGGCATACACGGATTTATACCGTCCCGATTCCCGTTAAATGCTCTCGAATTTACGGATACCTACGTAATAATCAAGCATTGACGAAAAAATCAGTCATTAACTTCCGACGCAAAAACGGGGGTGTCATAAGTTGCATCTGTGTATGACAAGGAGCTCACAAACGGCTGTAGTTATCTACTAATATTGATTTAGTTTTTTTTTGTTTGAAAGAAGACTTGATTGAGATAATCCTTAGCTAAAAAAAACCGTTTTGTGGTTTGAAAATTATTATACCATGAATGTATATGTGACCATCTTTCACAGGTCTGATCGAGTCAAAATTTGGTATCTTGTTACTGGTTGTGTTTTTAGCAACATCGTAGTCGGCATGAAAAGCTCAACTGTGCATAGAGTTGGTTCTATTATTTGACTTGTGATAATTGATGTACGCAGAGGCGGGCAATTAACAAAGCTTCACAGATATGCTATACGTGTCGGGGTTTGCAATCATGTCTGAAGGAGGGTTATCGGGGTTGGCGCGTACTGTACTGCGAAAACGGTACGTGGGAACATGCTATTGTCTCTATAGTTACGTTTACATTAGCTTGTATTTTATACTTATAAATA
Source organism: Biston betularia (assembly GCA_905404145.2). Classification (NCBI taxonomy): domain Eukaryota; kingdom Metazoa; phylum Arthropoda; class Insecta; order Lepidoptera; family Geometridae; genus Biston; species Biston betularia. The sequence goes on from FR989863.1 coordinate 7,936,387, forward strand.
TAGTACAGAAAAATAATGAAAGTGATTCATATGAAAACTTGTATTTCCTGTGCATAAAACCATTCAATCATTGGTGTAAACAATAACATTAATATTATTACAGAAATAATTTCTCTGTATAAGCTCGCGTTCGACCGCATCTTGGTAGTAGTAGGTACGATCTGAGATTGAGCACGCTTACTTAGAAGGAACCTATTGATTCCCATTAGGTACCTATATTTATATTTTTATGTTATAGCTTCGATATGGTCGGTTTTAGGCTCATACATAAGTATAAGGCTCTATCGTATGATAAGCTGTAATACTGTCTGGTTGTATTGTTCATCTCGTGCTAACAATGTTGACCGTGGACAAACAGCGGCGCTGCGTCAGACCACGGATCGCCGCACCCGCGCCGCAACCACTGCCGCAACCCTATCCCACCATAAACGTAACTAACAATATATACATACAGGGTTATAATGCTAGGATAAATTGTACTATGTATAAGTGAATTATTGCATTTAACGTTGCGAACAATATTTACAGTGAAATTGCAAAAAAAATTAGTTGTTCCATAGAAAAATGTGATTGCCTTTTCAACTTCATTCAAATTTAATTAATTCTGTTGCCAGATACAATGATAAACGTCAATGTTCATAATGGTGTTATGTCAAAAGGTAGATAAAATAACTGGTCGGTTTCACTCGCGTAGTTCCCGTTCCCGTAAGAATACAGGGATGAAAAGTAGCCCATGTCACCTGTGGATAGTGTTCCCAACGGTGAAAAAATTTTTGAAATCGGTCCAGCAGTTTCGGAGCCTATTCAATACAAACAAAATCAAAACTTTCCTCTTTATAATAGCAATATATTAGTATTAGTATAGAGTATAGGTAACAGTATTAACAAATTATATTTGCAAAAGTATCGTTGTAAAAAAACTATCTGTTAGACGTCAAAACGTACTAAAAAATTAAAAAAAAGTACACAAAGTATGGTAAAATAATACCTAATTGAAAACCTGCAATGAAACATTTAGTTTTTGTTTGTTACCTCGAACTCAGTCATTTAAAACCGATTTGTGAGTATATTTTTTTTATTTAAAAGGATATATAGGTACTTTCCGATTAGTCTCGTACAAGAATGACCGGTTTTTTTAGTAAAAATTATACTAGTATCTAAAACCGAACAGTAGTGTCAACGTGTAAATATATAAAACAAAAAAAACATGTTGCTCATGTGTTTAAAACTTCGATTGCACATAGAATTGATGATTCCGTCCGCGATCAAGACATAAGCCTATTGTAGAAAACAAAAATACATCTCTCTTATAGGTATCTTATTTTTTTTACTTAATTATAAAGTTGACGAACTGAATTTTTTTACGTCGTAATTGATTAACGGCTTAACAAATTTAAATGCAATTTCGAAATTTGACTACGTTTTACTACAGTTTTCAATTAGATATTTCATGACATATTTCAAAACCTTGTAGACTCTTGAGTATTTTTTAAATATTTTTGAAGAAACGGCTTGATGCTAACTAGACAAGCAATCAGCCGAGAAAGGGTTAGCCCGAGTTACCCCTAAATTCGTAGGCATAATGTAATAGGAAGCAATCATTATTATGCGAATAACCCCGCACGTTGTCGACCGTGAAATCACTTTGTTCTGTGGCCACCTCGCAGTCTGAGTGTTGTGATTTATTAGATAATTACCGAGGTAAATTAAATGCAGATTTTTTTAAACTTTTTCACTCACCCATATATTGTATACGTGCATTTTAATGTTAATTGTTATTCAGTTTTAGAACGATCGATAACTCATTAATAGGTATTTTGTATAACAACTTTAGATAACAAATATTTTAGTTCTATTATTCTTTTGTATTCTACTGGGTAGGTAAGCCTCTCTCTTTTGATGAACCATCTGCATCGACAGCGATGTTCAACAATAGGTATAGTTTGCTCGTCAAGTTGTCAGATGATCAAAACGGTTTGTTTACTAATTCTTGGTCTCGGCCACGGTCAATTCATCCTAATCAATTTTAACTAACCTTGTAGAGTCGTGCGGTATAGAGCTTCAAGAATGGCTACGAATTTCGTAGTCATGCTACGAAAAGTATTTTATTAAGTGTTTTTATTTCCAAATATGCGAACAAACGCAGTTTATTGTGCCTGAGACATTAATGTAGGTAGCATATAACTATTCATATAAGTAATAGGTATACGGGTCTTTATGTGTGTTGTTTTGTAATGTGTGTCATGTTGTGATTATATTGTGTTGTGATATTATTATCCGAATATTAGCGAACTTATGTCCCTGATTATAAAGACTACAAGTGTACGAGCGGGTGCCGGATGGCGCGGCGCGGAGAGGAGTGGGCGCGAGGCGAAGGCGAGGGCGGAGCCGCGGTCCGCCCTGCGGGCTGGCGGCCGGTGCGCCGTGGCGGCAGTCAGAGCCCGGCCGGCGTGCCCCGCGCACGGCCCCATGGTGGAGCACGCGCCCGCGGACTGCTCCCAGGCGAGCGCCATGCAGACCCTGCCGCCGCAGCCACATCGTGACGCTGATGCCGACGAGGACCAGCTCGCCGACGAGTACGTGCAGAACTTCGAACTCGACCACCTCGAGGACCACCATCTGGTGAAGCGTGAGCCGCCACTGCGCGCCGGATGGCACGAACTCGTGGAGACACCGCCAGCGTGTGCGCGCGCCTGCAGGCCTTGGCCAGACGCGGGCCCGTACCCGCAGCCGCACGTCGCCATCGCCGTCGACCCGAGTACGCCGCCTGAGACGCCACCTGCGCTGCCTGGCCGCAGCCCGTGCCGCGCTGCGCTCGTCGACGACGTGCTGTGGTTGCCGCACATGCGGGAGCCTCTCGACATGCGCACTGTGCCCTGCGGTAATTTCGAGGAGTGGGACCGGCGCGACTGGCGCGAGCATGAGCACCACATGCAGCAGGCGGCGCTTCGGCCTGCCAGCGCGTGCTCGGCGATGTCCCCACGCGGCCCGCATCAGTCTTACCAGGCCTCCTCGTGCGGCGACGACCTCATGAGCGACGACCTTCTGATGACCCTAAGCGTACGCGAGCTTAACAAGCGGCTGCACGGGTTCCCGCGCGAAGATGTCACGCGGTTGAAGCAGAAGCGGCGCACCTTGAAAAACCGGGGCTACGCTCAGAACTGCCGTAGCAAGCGGCTGCAGCAGCGGCAGGAGCTGGAGCTGACGAACCGCTCGCTGCAGGATGAGTTGCACGTGCTGCAGCTGCAAGTGGCGCGCGTGACGCACGAGCGCGACGTGCTGAAGCAGAGGCTAGCGTTGGTGGGCCGTGAGCACGCCGTACCGCAGCACGCGCCACCTACACCGCACTCCTCGCCGGAGTTCTTCTCGGAGCTGTGACGGCAGGGCGCGGCGCCGCGTGCCGCTACCTCGTGCGCCTGGCAGCGCTACTGAGAGCCCGCCGACGTCGCACTTTACAGAACCTCCCGTGCTTTTGTTAAGTTTTAAGATATCATCGGTTCCAGTTTTATAGTTTTTATGATGGTGGAACAATTCGGGCATGGATTCCGATAGGAACGGCTCTGTAAGCACCGTGTTAAATGTATGGTTGTGTCGTAAAATATGATTAGCTCCGTTAACTCTATGTATTACTAAAGTAAAGTTTATGCGTAAGTTGAATGACTCAAAACAACATTAATCGAGTATTTTGTAAATAAATAGTTATATTGTTACCGATAGGAAGATTTGTGTTTTCCTAATAAAATATGTAAGGAATGTAATTTATCTTTTTATTTGAAATCATCGAGGAAATAGTGTTTTCACTCTGACTCGTGCTTTTACGAATACGTACCTACCTACAATTTAAAATAAGTACCTATAATTAGGTTAGGGAGAAATTTAATAACATACCATGATAGATAAGCGCGAACTGCCTATAATTCTATATAAGTAAATGGTTCATGGTTAATAGTAGTTCCAGCGGTGTCGAAGTCTAGTTTATATAGGTACCAATTTTTTATAGTTTTCTATAAAATATGGGTAAACATCTAGCCCACGTAACGTAACTCATGTGAAAAGTTATTTCATGGTAATAAAGGATACATTTTGTTCTTTGATATACCTATTCAAGAGATCCTCTTGGCTTTTCGCAAGTTTCAGGATCCAAAGAGTCTGAATAAAATGCTCGTTAAGTAATAAAAAACTGAAAACAGGAAGCATATTTTCTAAAAATTAAATGAATTTTCATTCTATTAAGTAGTCATATTTGATTAGTTAAAGCGGCAATCTATTTTGTTTTTAAACATGCTCAGGTACCTATAATATGTATTATTTCACAAAATTCCATAGTATAAAAACCAGAAATAACAATCACACAGTTCTGTTTAAAAAAACACTTCCTGAACCTAAGTTTCACATAACTGATAATATTAGTATTTACCTATGATTTGTATGATTCATATTACAAATTAATAAACAAATATTACTGTGTTCCGGTTTGAAGGGTACTGCAGCTAGGGAAATTACTGGGTCGTTGAGACTAAACATCAAAGGTCTCAAAGTAATGAGCGCCAAAACAGTGATGCCCCGGACTTCGTTTTGCACCTCAAAGTTCTGTGTATCGCTGCAATGGTCAAGGGCATGCATTATCTCTTACCATCAGGAGAGCGTATCGTTCATCTCATTACCTAAACTAAAAAATAGTCATAATATTAAGATGCACTAATATGCCCGTCAGTGGATTAAAGTGTAATTGTGATGATGATGGAAGTTGTCTAGCAGAAAATGGGTTTGGCTAGACGCTGCCCCATTTTGATCGTAACTTATTGTATAGTGTTTAAAGTATTATTGTTTTTTGTAGTAGAAGGCTATTTATTACAAGTAGGTAAATACATATCTTTTATACAATCGAAATTGATATGATTTTGACACATTTTTGTTTAGTTTCTAAACAACTTACGGGATTAATACCGTATAAAAACAAAAAAGTATATAACTTATGTCTCTGTAACGTCCATGCCAAATTTCGTTTCTATTGGTTTATCACTGACGAACAAGCCACCCTCCTGATGGTAAAAGATGACGTCTGCCCACAATCATTGCAACGGTACTTAGAGTTTGGAATATCAAATCGAAGTCCAAGATTTCGCTGCTTTCGTATTTGTAACTAGTAGACATTCTAAAGTAGGTATAAAAGAAAGAAAAGTGTAGTTCAAAACCTATTCCCAAAAACGTGTTGCCTAGTTACGTATAACTCTGTAAATACCTATTTGACTTCTGCAAAGAACTAGAACTGGAGATGCGAGTAAGTTGTGTGCTTTGCCCCCGTACACTGAGATATTTATTACGATTCCTGTTAGGCAGTTAAAAAATAGCTATGATAATAAGGTTCGCAGTTGCATAGCTTATTTGTGAGCGAACAGATATCTCAATAAGTAGCTTAGAGTACATGTGCTGGATACCTAATTTCCTGAAATGTAGTAGATCATCAGAAGGTAAACTACAGAGCAAAGATAGTTCTGCAGACGTGTTCTTACCTACTTTTTTTATTTCTTCTACGTAGTCTACTTTTCCCTAACACTGCATTAATGCACGCCACATTAGATTTGTACGCCTACTTTTTGTGCTTAGTAAGTCATTTGTCGATAATTTATTCTGATCTATCAAAACAATAATTGTTGTTTTAAAAATGCAACCTACTTACATGCCTATGGATCAAAGAGATACATAGATATAACAATAGAATTATATCCATAACAGTAGAATAAAATATTGATAAAACATCTAGTGTACCTTTATCTAGCGACCTTATCGCTAAAAGCGATTTATTCCAGACAACCTTAGGATGGAAATATTTCAACGGGGTGTAGAAGCCAATAGTAAGGATAAAAAATATTCTAAGGCTATGATCAGGTAGATAAGTATAACATTAAGAAAATTATTAACTATACTAACTATTACATAAGATGTGTTTAAATTAAAACACCTACTTTATGTAGTACACCTACTGTTAGCTCATTTAGTAGTAGCTATGCTTCATGAGTTTAGGCGTGTGAGTTCGATTCCCATCCAAGAAAACACATTTGTGTGACGAACATAGATATTTGTTATGTTCTGATAGTATAAAAGTATACAGCTTTTTTTAGTGTAGGGCTAGATGACGCTGTGTGAAATGCCTTACGATATTTTTGTTTTATTTATTCGGGATTACTCATGTATAATTATGTCTGATACTCCGTTTATAGTTTTTCGCTGGCTTTTTTCAAGGAATCTAAAGACAATTATACGTTTTATAATATGGAGTATGCTTGTCTGAAAATAAATCACTTGCGGCTACAAGATGTCTAGCAATTTCATCAGAATGCTAAATGTAGACCTCACGAAGTCGTCTGAAAGTGTACCTATATATAAACAAGAACATGATTATTTCTTTAACAAGTATTATTATTATCTAAGAAATAGTTCATCACTACAGCTTTTTATTGTTATTAAGTAATAAAAGTTCGGACGGTAGCGTTCGCTATTTTATAGTTATGCACAGGCATACTAAAAGGTATTTGGCAATTTCATCAATTTTAGTTCAGTAGTAACTGTGAAAAAATAAAAGACGGCTGATATAAGAAAAGTTTTTTTTTTTAATGTTAAAAGTAATGATACGAACTAGACGCTCTCCTGATGGTAAGAGATAACCCTCTGTCTCCTCTGCAACGAATTAAAATTTAGATGAACTTGTTTTTTGATAATAGACATCTGAAACTGGGTACTTCTATTTCTGTTCTAGTTCTTTAGTTGTTAAAAATAAAAATAGAAAAATATATTTAAAAAAAAGAAATTTCACTTTGGTCGTCCATTTTTAAAATGTAGACCTAATGCTAGTTCTCGTTTTTACGTGACGTTTTGTTTAGGTACTTTCCTTCCTTGCAGCTGCGTCGACCTCATTTTTCGCAAGTATTGGGCAATCTTTGTTGACTGTTGTGTTGCTCAATCGAACGTCGAACGATCGAGTCATTGGACTCGATTGAAGTCAATCGTGATGTTTTTGATTTATGTTTTTAACTAATTGCATCCTGAGGTTTCGTCTGCTATATAAAAAGGTACGTAAGTGGAAAAATAACAAGAAATCCGAATACGCGCAAATTAACTTTATTCCATTGCATAAAAGGCACTGAAAAATTGTAAACAAGAAGAATATACTTATTTCATATTACATTTGATACGGGTAAAAGTTATCTATACGATTGTTTGTTACTTCTCCACGCTGTAACGGCTGAATGTATTTGGATACCATTTAAAATGCAGACTGCTCATACTATGTAATGATATATAGGCAATTTTTTGCGTTGCTAGTCAGTAATATCAATTCAATAATGTATTATATATTATGTACCCATATTATTCGATCAGTGCGGGTAATCCTTTAACAAACCTTGCCATTTTGGGCTGTCGGGTAATAACCAAAATTTGCTCCCGACGTGAGCAGGAATTAAGTCATATAAATATTTCTCCTGTTAGGAAATTTACCATAATATATGTAACGCAACGCATATTCAGTGGAAATTTCAGCTTTTAATCAAAGATCCGGCAAAATCCCGACAATGACAATATTGTAGGTTGGTTTCGGTTGGGTTTAGGTAGCGCTGTCTGAAATGTTTTTTGTAGTTTATTCATTTATTATAAACCTGACTCTATGACATAAATAACGGTGAACATATTACACGGCACTGTCTAGCCCCAAAAATAAGCAAGGTTTCTACTATTCCGCAACCAGACAACTTTTTTTTGGAAATGTATTATCTATACATAGGTAATTGTAATACATACAGAACACCCAGACACAGAACAAACATTTGTTGATACTAAAAATGTTTGTCCTGAGCGGGAAGCGACCCCACACCCTTCAGCTCTTATGGCAGATACCAATGAGCCAACTGGGCTGTCAAACCTTTATTGGTACCTATAGATACGATTATGATTGTATTTCCCCGCTAATTTGAGGTACCTACCTATCTGAAAGAAAGTATAATAATAAATTCAGACAGTACTCAGTAATTATACACGAGCGATTTCTTATCTACTTTATAAGTTCATGCTATAGTGCACGGTTCACACTCAAGTGAAATACCTACATATTATAAACAAGAAACATACAAAGTTGCACTTCACATGCAGTAAGTGCGACATTTGATCTGCATAGTGTTGTTGGATAACAAATTCTTTGTACATTGTAACTGAGACATTTGTATCATTCTGTATCTTTGCTAATTAATTGTGTATAAGTACATACCTACAAATACATAAGTATCTACGAGTGTCTTTATATCGGGTTTTTATTTCACGGAAAAAAATAAACAAAAAATGGCACATTATGTCAATGTCAAAGTGACAGTTCAGATGTGGTGTTTTTTTAACATTGGAATATTTTTATTTATAATTTACTTTCTATTGCATAAATGGAGTATTTTATTACGTTTCGAACATGACATGTCATTATTTCGAATATATAAAGTACCATAAAGGCATAAAACTTAATGAGTAAAAAATGTATTGTTTTTCACGTAATTGTAAAATCTATTTTTACGTGGCTATGTTTTTCTAGGTTAACCTTTGTTATTTTTTTCCATAAAATAAAAACCGAAGTAAGGCAATAGTTGGGAATACTTGCTTATCGATTCTAAGTGCTTATTTGCACTATTCTATAATTTAGTAATACTACATATAGCAACAATTGATGAGCGAGCTATTTCAGTAATGTTACATGCAATATCTGGGCTAGCAAATTTTATTTATCATTATTTGGTATTTATGAATCTAAGTTTGCCAATTTATTTTACTATCAAACTAAAGCCGTTAATAAATTTCATCAAACTCAGTTAAGCCGTTACAGATTTACGTTTATATACATTTATAACAGCCATATAATTTTATTATCTTTATATATTAACTAAGTATAATATTTTTAAGCATTCAAAGTCTCACGTATTTAATATCTCCTATATTCGGTTTTTTTTTTATTGTTTAATGTGCATTGCATTGCAAATTTAATAATTTAAGTATTTTATTTACTTATTAATATAGTAATTAACATGGTCATGAAAATGCGTTATCTCTTACCATCAGAAGAGCGTATCGTTCGTCTCATTAAATTTGTATAAAAAAAAAGTTCTGGCATAAATTGAAATTACATATTTATGATACTTTAACTGCGAGAAGATAAAGGTTCCTAAAACACAGACATTATAGTTTAGGAGCCTTTTCTAACATCTATATCTTGTAAATCAGTGAGATTGACGGTTGTTTCGACACGTTAATAGGTATTGTTTGACCTATTTTGATCAAGTTCCTTTAAACAACGTAAATGAATTAGTTTTGACGTAGAAAAAATATTTTCTTAAACGAACATAATCATACAACCTGCAACATTTTTACATATCAATCCGTACTGCAGCCGCATCGTAGAATTTCTGTAGACCTCGTAGCGCGGTCTACGGGATAGCGGCCCGACACGGACGGAAACAAGGGGCGTGTTACTTAAAGCCACGCCCGCCAGAGCGAGACGAAATCCGCACCGCCCACCGAGCCCACAGCATCCGCAATGTACATTTTACCTCTTTCAAACAACTTCTCCATGTTATGCATCCGAGATAAGGGCTATATTTGCGTAAGGAAAAGTTTTCAAGACGAAAATTGTCTTTGCCTGTGTAGAGTGGAACATTCAGGGTACATCCACCTCCATCTTCTTGGACGCTTATTGCGAGCTATAGTTGTGGATAAGTCGACGTTGTCATGCAAATGGAGGCCTGTTAATGAAGTCGAGGAGAATTATAGCCATTGTTACTGCGGCCCGGCTATCTAATGGCCCATTTTGTGCGCGTATATCATAATAATGTATGGCACGATTATTTCTGCCATGCCATTGGACTGCATTTCTGACCAACGGTTTATTGAGCTTCTATGTAAATACTAACTGGAGCTATACAAGATATGTGGGGTCCTCTCAGTGATTAGTTATGTATGCGATCGTAATATTCTTGTTTTACAACGTATAGTAGGTATTTCAGCATGTATTTTTGGTTTATAAAACAAATAGGATTGAGTTTAAATGCCATCTCACCCAATGTTAAACGAAGATTCGGTCTGCGATGAAGCACGCTTGCTTAAAAGAAGCTTGCGGCTGTGACTATGTCCGAGCTATTTACAATTACCTACCTACCTATTACAGTACCTACCCTAATAAAAAAAACCTTTTCAAATTTAAAATTTGAAAAGGTTTTTTATAATAGTAAATTAACCATGCAACCATGAATTAGAATTGCTCACAAGACAAATGAATTGTAATACCTATAGTTTTTGGGGTTCTGTACCCAAAGGGTAAAACGGGACCCTATTACAAAGACTCTGCTGTCCGTCCGTCTGTCTGTCTGTCCGTGATAGTTAGACAGCTGAAATTTTCACAGATGATGTATTTCTGTTGCCGCTATAACAACAAATACTAAAAAACAGAATAAAATAAACATTTAAGGGGGCTACCATACAAAAAACGTGATGTTTTGCAGTTTTTATAGACAATGGTACGGAACCCTTCGTGCGCGAATCCGATTCGCACTTGGCCGATTTTTTTTAGTTACATGAAATAAAATTGTCGTATACCGTCATCATTAGGTACTTAGGTAGATACATTAGGTCATACTTGAACCAAAATTTAAGGAAAGAAGAACACCACTCGAGTCGTAGATTAAAAATGGTTAAATAATGAGTATATATGTATCCTGGTTAAGGACGAAGTAATTGTTAACAATAAACTGAAAAACAAGCTTTTTTGCTCAAGTATAAGACTTTTTTACAATGTGTAAAAAATACTGATACGTTTCGTGGACATCAAATGCATATCATGTAGAGTTAAGAACTAAAAAGTAAAAATATAGTGGCACGTATTTTCCATGTTGTGTTGATGAATGTAAACCCCTGACGTTGCGGCGGGCTTCGGGAGTGATGAGACAGCGCCGGCTCCGCTGCGACGACGCGGCACATTTTTCTAGTAGCAAGGTCGGTCTGCTCTGGTGACGTCACTGAACTTTCCATTTTCTCAAATCTTAGATTTGTGGTTTCGAATTTTTTATTTTTATTTTATTGAGATAGGTACAGTTACATATAGTTGTTGCGTGAAATAGTAACAAACATCCATCCATCCAAACTTTTACATCGCACATAAATGTGGAAGAACGGATTTGGATGAAATTTGGTATGGAGGTAACTGATACTCTGGATTAAGACATAAGCTTCTTTTTATCCCGAAAACATGTAGCGGGTAACACCGCGGGGCGCAGCTAGTTTATAATATTAGTGGGATGGATGATAGATCAGTGGTTTGCGCAGTCGGTTCACACGCCGAAGGACGTGGGTTCAAATACCAACAATGAGCTTGAGCTGCCGGTGAAGGTTATCCTCGTGAGGAAACCATAGCGTGGTGGTAAGGTACTTTCTAGTACTCGGTTGGCTAAATCTGTTGCCAAGCACTTAACGGTGTTTCAAAAGTCTCAAGAGAGCCAGTTCCATTCCAGGCCAGTTGAGTTTACCATCTTCGTCCACGTCGTCTCTTAACATCAGGTGAGCTGTGGTCAAAACCTAGCCTGTGAACTACAAAAAAAAGCTAGAATCAGAAAGTAAGACTGTCGCAACTGTCAGACAATTATCGATTTAAATATAAATAAATAAATAAATAAATAAATATCGCAGGACATTACACACAGCGCCATCTGACCCCAAACTAAGCAAAGCTTGTACTATGGGAGTCAGATAACTGATAGAATACTTAAATATTTTTTTTTTGTAAATACATACTTATAATACATACAGTACACCCAGACACAGAACAAACATTTGGTTTTATATCACAAAATGCTTGTCCTAGGTGGGAATCGAACCCACGCCCCACAGCTCTTGAAGCAGACATGCTACCAATGAGCCAACAGGGCTGTCAAATATAAACTTTTCACCAGCGTTTATTGTAAACATTTATATTTTTACCTAAACACAATCCGTCACGACATATCCTTGACCAATTTTTCTAGCTCTAGTAAAAGACTTCTACTTATCATATAGTATTGACTACTATTGACATTAAAGTAGACCTATAAATTGCGATTTCGGCATTTCAGCAATAATGTGTGTCAATCGCTTATGTTTATTTTTCTCAGTTGCTCTATCTATCTGTCATCATAAACTAGATAGAATAGTATCTATGATATTTTTTCAAAGAAGATTTTTTTTATTTTATTGGAAGATCCAGGATGAAGTTTTGGAAGTAACATGATATGGCGTTTTATCACATTGTATTACTGTTGCTTATAATTAGAAACTTTATGATTAACACTGCAAAGAAACATAAGTTTTGGAAAATAATACAACACAGCGACATGATTTTTTCGCGTTTCTGGCGAAGCTATTCTATTCTCTCTACGAAACTCTATTCGTTTTCATTTCACCAAGGAGCTTTATAAAAGTCAACGTCAACTAGTACTCACGTAGTATTCATTTTTTATTGTAATATGTATGTATTTTAAACTAGCTGTGATCCGCGACTATGTCCGCGTGGAATTAAACAAACAAATTCACCACACCACCAGATGTCATCAAGTCATAAGTAGAATAGTCATCACTATTGTGTATTGTGACACTAAACGACATCTGGTGGTGAGTAGTGGTAATGCTCTTGAATATTTTTAGTAATCTCAAAGGAATCTAACATTTTCTGATATAAAAAGTATCCTATATGTTAACCCAGGTTATAAACTATATATGCCAAGTTTTATTCAAAATCCGTTCAACCATTTTTAGCGTGATTGAGTAACAAACATTCAAACATACAAACTTTCTCATTTATAATATTAAGATTAGGCTAAGTAGAATAATTGTTCTCAATAATATTTAATTAGTTATATTTTTCAATGTTTGCATCTATTTGCATATTTTACCTACTAGTGATGTAATTAGAGTGATGCAATAAAAGTAGAACTAGGCTAGACAAATAAAAAACCACATAGGTAATTGGTAAATATATATTTCATTACTTACAGTTTCCGTGAATACTTAGTAGGTACATAATTATAATGCTTATAGTCAGATTGCGAGGTGTCAACAATTTTGCGAATGTTGTAAAATATGATAAAATAGCAGAGTGTGCCTAATTAGATATTTGAATCCATTGTACCTACGTTACTGATTTTTGCAATGCCACGTTTCCAAGTGCATTGCATACCTGTACTATAGGGTTATAAGTTTCAGGTATACTGAATCAAAAGGGGGTCACTCATCATTATTTTATTGTACTCATCATTATCAGCAATGGAGTTTGCTACCCGAGTGGGTTTTCCCCGATACAATGTGAGTGCTTTCAAGTCGCGAGTTAATCGGGGTTTAGGCAAGCGTGTACCGTGGTAGACCATATCTTCGTTTAACTTCAGGCGTAATGACGGTCAAGTCGGTATCAAAAAAAAAAATATAATATTTTTTTTACTGTAAACATCCTCCGTCATCTCCTGATTTACGGAAAAATAATTTTGTTGGCATTTTTCTATGTAGCAACTGTTTTTTTTTTGCGATGTAACTGCGTGAATTTCAGTAGTACACCTCAAGCTTATAACTCTGTATACGTTTAAGAGCCTAAAAACTAAAGAAGAATATTCTTTGATAAGAAGCATTTTTTTTTGTAGTTGACAAGCTAGGTGTTTGACCACAGCTCACCTGATTTTAAGAGACAGTGGGGTCGAAGATTGTAATGCTCACCTAGTCTAGAATAAAACTGGCTCTGAAGTGAGGCAGCCGGAACACACCGTTATGTGGTTAGCAGCAGATTTGCTGGTAGCTAGCCAGCAAAATACAAGAATAAATACCTTACTACCATGCCATGGTTTCCTCACGAGGTTTTCTTCATCTTGTGTGGTCGACACCACACGTGACAAAAACGCTGGCCTCTATTTTGCACAAACATTAAGCTAAAGTACTATAAGTTACCGTTTACCATACTATATGGTAATAATTATAATTAAAATATACTACTCAATGGGGCGAACGTTTTCGGAACTACATATTCCTATTGATATAGCAAATTAGCAACCCTTTAGATTTGGTTCTTAGTAATATTTTAGTATGTTTGTATTACATATATCTATTAAATAATTGATGTCTGTTTTTAATATGTATATGTTTTTCTGGCTAGTAAAGTATTGTGTCAATTCTTAATTTATTAACTAAATTAATTAATATTTTTAGTGCAGTGCTAAAAAAGATAGTAAAGTGTATACAATGCTCTACAGTTTCACTAAACAAAGTGAGTGTTCGATTCGCAACATCTAGTACGTAGTACCTATATTTATACTGGCTACAACCTTACTGTCATTCCTGTTATCAGTTTACTTTTTTATATTACGAGATTATCCATAGAAACGGTTTGGTTACAAACAAAGAAACGCCGCGGCGGGTAGGCTGATTTCTCTGCTCCGTACTACAGTATCGACCGGCGCCGGATTCTGCTGAGCCAGCAGCGACTCAGCGTTCCCGCCGCCCCGCTTCCCTCACGAACAGGTGTTTCATACTCTGCTCCGGAATATTCTGAAATACGAGGTAACGATACAGTTTACTTGAATTGAAAATAATCTGATTTGTACATACAGCATCGAAATTATTTTTACGAGATACTTCGAGGTAGATCTAAACCCTTCTTTTACATCCTAAGGTTGCCTGGAAGAGATCAATTTTAGTGATAAGGTCACCAATTGTAACACATATCAATCATGTTTTTTTCTTTATCTGGAAGGTGTAATTTTTGGCGTAGATAATAAAGAGTTAAACAATCAATCAACCTTAATAGGTAAGTTACGTAAAATGGTACTTACACATACTTAGGTCCGAGGTACTAAGTCAAAAAGGGTTCATCATTATGAACAATTTGTGCTACGGACAATTGAACAATTTATTTTATGAGCACAAGTCTAAAATCTTGAAAAAAAAGTTCTCAGTTCCATACATTTCGAACTGTTTCTATAAAACAATTGAAAAGGTATTCTTTCCATATTTACGTCAAAAATACTCATTGGATTACTTTGCAAACTGACGATCATACAGTCCATATATGAACTAAGTACGAGGTCACGTGATTCAAAGCTCAACTGCAGAAAAGTGTAGATACCTATAGGTACATCTAGTTCAGTACTATACAAAAAAATGTTTAACAAGCTAGGTGTTTGACCTCACCTCACCTAATGTTAAGTGACGGTATTTATTGATTGTATTGATTGAAGATGGCGGAGATTTTTAACTTGAGGATAGCTAGCCAGTCGAGTACTAGAAAATATTTTACCACCATGCTATCGGTATGTGAACCGACCGTGCCAACCACTGAGCTATCATCGCGACAAAATGAAAATAAATGTCGTGTCAATTTCGCATGAGTTATTTAAAAAAAATGTCATCTACAGAACGATCAAGCAGATTGGTCGGTATGGCTGTTTTGCATACCTTGTTTTCAAAACCTCTTCTAGGTACATAACATTAGGAACATAATTTAATTCCGATGCATTTTTAAGGCACCGTGTTAATTATATTGATATTAATGTACTACATACATAATTATACTTACATAGAATTCGTAGAGCTTTATCATATCATCAGGCCGTGTAAGATTTCAACTTTTGTTATTATGGATGTAAGTATACAAACAAATGCCAAGCAGACAAATCCAAGACCAGTTTAGCCCAGTAAGCGTGGTGAGCAACAGTTGAGCGTGAGAATGTCGACGTGGCGCTGACGAGAGCTTACTCGGCGGCTGCGAACCGCTGCCGATGCAGGGTCGCAGCGAGCCGCCCCGCGACGCTAGCACATCACATTTGTTACTTGGCTACTTTATACTTAGGTACCTGCTGATATTTTTTCCAATGTTTGGCGGATACTAGGAAAAATCATGTTCCTGTATTGCATTATTTTCATAAAGTATGTTTTTTTGAGTGTTTTTGTTAAAAAATTGTGATCTAATACTCTATTTGTAATCATTTTAGATTATTTCTTTGCTCTATATTGCATTGTAATAAATTAAATTATTTATTTGCTGTATATTGTCCATTGAGGAACAAAACAAAGTCTAGGGCGTCACTGCTTTGGCGCACATTATAGTCCGGGTGGTAGCGTTGATACCGATAGTAAATCTTATATGGCTAATAAGTAAACCGAACGTTGTAATACTTTCAGACATTCGACTTTGTTATTTACTGGGATTTTTTTAGGCTTTTTTAGGCTTAGTATAACCGTTCCGCGTAATCCTGTAGATTAGGTGTTTAAATCCCAGAGTGACATACTTACGCAATGTGTATTGCCATTTGCCGTGCAAGGTCGTACTTTAAAGACACAAAATTCTGATCGGCAGTAAACTTTTATGGACACTGGTCAAGCATAACGCTTACCATTAGATACATAACTTGCTCGTCTATTTATGGTTAATGTTGTCAATAATATAAAAATAATTTAATAATTATTTTATCTTGCTGGTAACTACTTAGTTAATTTAAGATCACCATTAGTAACTATCGTAAAACTAATAATGAATTATTATTGCTCTGCAGAAATAACGGACTATCCATTGTACATATGATCTATATTTCTAAAATCTGTAATAGATTGCCCCCCCAATACTATACAATAAACTAGGTACACAAATATCTAATCTAAATGTAAATAGAAAGTTCATGAATAAATTAGAATGCTTCCATTTTCTGTAGAGATCTAGATGAGAGCAGGCGAGAGCGGGAGAAGCGCGACGCGGGCGGGAGGTACGGATTGCTAACTAGGCACTATTGCCAATCGATAGGTCGTTACTGGTGCTGGGCGGCTCCCGCCCTGGCGCGCTCCGCCGCCGGACACGCGCGACTCATCACTTTGGATGCTGCTACGTCAGGTCACTCTCCTTTTCTCGATGTCCTTCAAATTAGCTTTGTAGGTCAGGTTTCGTCGAACACCACGTGGCGTTGTTGACACAGTCACGTCTTACCCACTTTCTATTAATACCAACGTTAAAAAAAGATCGCCGATGTTAACGGACAACGGACGATCTAGACAGTCTTTGGATGGGTGACCGTGTATGGCATTTACTTCTGAGTGTTCGGATGTCACTTTATTCACTTTGTCACTTTAAGTCACAGTTGCTTGTTCTGTAATTTTACAACATAACAGTTCATTCATGTCAGAGGCCGAGTGGCAATTCTGACACTAAGGCTGGTCAGTTGACCACTTACTTAAATTAATACCGCCATCAAGTTTTTGATAAACCTTGTAGCCATAATAAAAACAATATCAGAACAATTCAAAGTTTAAAAAACTATACTTCTCAAGTTCTGGATACCGCTGAGTAGGTAGGAATTATCTTTTGCCATTTTTTCGTTGGTCTCATTACTTTTATGTAAAATAATCCTGTGAACACGTCAGACTTAACTTTTATCATCATCATCTTATCGGCGTATTGCTCGTCTCTAAATTTGTACAAAAAAACAACTTACCTTATCAATTTTCATTTGTGCAAAGTAACTAATTGTAAAGTACCCAGTTCAAACCATATCAATTGTTATGGAGTTGCATTTTAATTAATTTCTGACTACTGTAACATAGACTTTACTTTTATCATGCGTTCTCAGAAATGACCTGCCAGACGTAAATAAATTAACTGCTGCATAATCTGACTTTCACTTCCACTGTCTCGTATGTGCATTGAATGACATCACCTGGAAGTCTGAGTAGGTACAGGTATCCGATTACTGGAAGCGTTCACAAAGAGGATAAAAGTACGTACCTACATAAGTAGATTACAAAATTATTTATATTTAAGTCATTGAATATTTAAGTACTCTTTTTTACATTTTTTCAGTAAGTAATGATTTATTAATGTATGTTTTCTGATATACAAGTTTACATTCTAAGTAATTAATATATTTCACTAGTTAGTAGATTTATTAAGTACGAAGCTCTAGTTAGATCCCGTCTTAGTATCAGCTATTTTGTCCCCAAGTAGTAGTGTGTAAACATAACTGTCCCGGTATAAAGCTGAAGATAGAGCAATTAGAGGGCTTTATTGTTTTCTTAAAACGTGTGTGTAGTCGGTCAAGATTACACAGTAATAAACCAAGATTAAAAAATAATTATTCTAATAATTAATTAACAATAAATAATAGCAATATTGTACAAATTATTAAAAAATCAAAGATTTGCTTTAGTGTTCTTTTGCTAAATATTGGTTGTGTTTAGTTTTTAAGTTTTTTTTTGTGTTCAAATAAAAATTTATAAATAATGCATACTATTGTGTTACTCAGAGTTCTGGGTACCGCTGCAATGGTCATGGACAGGTGTTATCCCCTACCATCAGGAAAGCGTGGTGTTCGTCTCATTACGTTTAAACGAAAAAAAGAATTAGTAAATTAAAGTCGGTAAGTATTTGTGCCTCTTTGGTATTATTTTGTAAAAAACTAAAGAGTTCAAACAAATTTGTATCGTTCCGAATTTCGATGTTGTTAAATTATTTTTTTTAAAATTTTTAATTTGATAGCCAGAGATGAGCAACGCAGTCACCGCAATGTGTTTCTACATTCATGATTTTCAATCATCCCCAAATATTGACATCAGTCGGCGGGTACCCGGTTTCCGCGGAAGGGTGATTCCACTGTTTACTTATGCAAAATCTTGACGAGTACATTTTGCATTCGTCTTCCCGCATGTGTTTTATATTCGTTTACTCCAGTCGGTCGAGCCCGTAATCGGCGCGCTGTTTGCGAGGGGAACTCTGCTGATCCCCGCAAATATATGTCGTAAGATTTAATAGACATGTAATGGATATCTGGATGACGTTTTAAGGATTTGAGCAAACCGAATATGTCATTCCGCTCCTACAGTTATTGGAATTTTATTTGCTGGATTTTTGGATCAAGCTTTTCTTATAGAAGTCGCATTCCATTGTCATTTGTTGTATTGAATTGGTTTTGTGATTGTCTCTCCCTATTCCGATATGACCATACTTGCCAGTTTTAAGAGTTTTAAAAATGTTTAAGTTGTGGTACCTACTTAATTAAATTACCTAATGGTGTAGAGGGTAATTTTGTGAGAGGATTGTAAAGTTAAGCAGGTATTACTAGAGGGGTGTCGTAGGGAAGCTCTTTGAATACGTGCGTCGCTGAGGCGCGATTTAAGCATGATTTAAGTGAATTATGCCGCCCTCGACGCTCGTCGCGACGCCCCGCGTTTTTTGAGTCTTGTTTAACGCGTCGCGGGAGACGCATCAAAGACACTGCTTTTTCACGGTGCTTGATTATATGGAAACGGCTTCATTGTATTGTATGTAAAATTATAAGTTAATAATAAAAAATCTACGTGCGTAATAAATAACTTCTAGATACTAGTACCTACGTACCAATGTCTTAAAGAAAGATACCTGTGTTCCGGTTTGATATTAATGAGCCAATAAAACTCAATATCGAATGTCTCAAACAAATCTGCGTCAAAATAGCGGAGCCTTAGATCTTATTTTTTTATTCAAATTTCTGGGCACCTTCAACAATGGTCATGGACAGGCGTTAACTCTTACCACCAGTAGAGCGAGTAGTAACATTAAAGTAAAAATAAAAGAACATCTACCTCGGACTCAAAGACGGACTTCTTAACAACTTTTTACTGTTTTTTAAATTAGTTGATTTCATTCGTAACAGCGTCTTTGAATAAAATATAAAATAAAGTGATTTCATCTCCTCACTGGTGTGTCTCTATATGCAAGTGAGCGACGAAGCGTGCCGCCGGTGGCGGGTGCCGTCGGGACGCGCCGCGGGGATCCGCCGCAAACGTGATTGTCGACAAACGAACCAACACTCATGCTGTTACCGTCCACCTGTCATGCTTCTCAATGCAGCGCATAGCCTGGCTTTGTGCTTTGTATGGAACGAATTCGTATGTAGTCAATGATATTAACGTACTATGTACTAGATGACATGATCTGGACACTAACTTCGGTCTGTTTAGTTTTATTGTAGAGCAGTATATAGTTGTACAAATGTATATGCATAGTATAAAAGTATTGTAGTAGTATATGTAGTACATATACCTATAATCGCTAGAAAACACTTTAGCTAGGATGATCACTTAATCTATACGACTCATGCGATTAAAATAAGTAGGTAGGTACTGTTACGAAAATTTGAAGTAGATACTAGTAAGTATTCAATATTTTCTTTATTTATCGTTCACAATAATTGCGCTTGTGCTTTCTAATTATTATTTATTGCACACTTACAAAAACATTTATAAAAAGAGGGCTTAACGCTAAAGCATTTTCTACCAGTCATACCCATAGTTAATACGTTGAGGTTGTGGTTGCGCATCAAAATCTATTTCAAAAATTACTACAACGAATATATTTTACGTATAAATACAGCTAACAAATAAAAATGATACCTACATAGGTACTGCCGTCTTTTTTATGGTTGCCAAACTAGGTGTTTGACCACAACTCACTTAATGTTAAGTGACGGTGTGGTCGAAGATGATAAAGTACACCTTGCCTGTAATAGAGCTGGCTTTCAAGTGAGGCCGTCAGAACACACTGTTGCTTTGAGGTAGATTTCCAGTTTGAGAGTGGTAGCTAGCCAGCAGAGTACCTACATACTAGAAAATACTCAACAACCATGCTATGGTTTCTTCGCGATGTTTTCCTTCGCTCGGCGCTAAAATATTGTCAAACTAGCATTCCATTATGTTTGAATATAACAGCAACTCTATCATTAATTATGGTTTCTTGATACAGAAAAATTATGTACGTATTCTTTGCATCGAGTTTTGTAAGTGTTCAGTAAAGTAGGTAGAACAATATATCTAACTGTAACCCTATGAGTTATAATAACAAATCCGCGGACGGCGGCATCTATAAAGACTTCAAGTGCAAAGATATCATGTAAACAGTATGGAAAGAGTCGCTTGTCCTACCTACATAAGTATCGGGCCAAACCTAAACATTTAATAATGAGCTTTGAGCTTGAATGTTTCAAATCCTTGAACGATAAAACTCATAAACGCAGTATACATACGTCACGACACAATTGTTTTTATGTTTTGTAAATAAATAAAAAGTAGGTTTAAATAAACAAATAAGTGTTTGTTTATGTTGAATAAAGATCTTGTGCGTGCTGAAGCACGAGGTCGAGTGGAATATTATTCTAAAAATGGCACGTCAAGTAGTTTTAGGATTATGGCATTGAACATGATGCATTCGGCCGGATTAAAGTTATTGTACAAAAATTGTGCGATAACAAACAAGTGCAGTGAAATAAGCCATTGCCAAGAGAAATTTCAATTGAAATAAGATGAAATAAAATTTATTTCGCAATTACATACATCGTCTACCAGAAAATCTAAAAAATTAGGAAAATAAAAAATTATACATAAGTGACCTGAACCTGAGTTATGGCTTAACAATACCCTCTGCCAGGGAAAAAATCACTACATGCACGTCATAAAAAAAATAAAAGGGATATTGGGGTATCTATACCTATGGGATACCTATAGTAAAATTATGTGTGTGGATGGCGAGTGTATGTGTGTATGTATGTATGTAGGTATTTAAGTTTCATGTAAATATGTGTAAGTATTTGAAACGCTTGTAGTCTAAACGGATCAACTAAAATGTCTTCGATAGAATCATAATTTTGATGAAGAAGCCATTTTTGTAACGGCTTTACATTCATGGTGGTTTAGTTTTTGACCAATTACGTATAAACTATTTTTGCCGTTAAAAATTTACCTGCTTTAATATTTTTAAATACAATGGTGCCTGTGTGTAGCTAGTTATTTTATAATAACAAAGTAACCTGCATTTATTTTGAATCGCACAACCTTATCGGTCACAGTTCCTGGTAGAGCGCGCTAACAGGAGGTAGAGACATTCGATACCACATCCACCACGACATATAATAAATAATGTTGAGGCTCCACACTACAATGTTACTTACCTATTTACCTATACTAGGATCCGGTCTGAAGTCTGCTTTCATCTCGCGTTGCTATGCATATTTATATTAGATCTTCGTTACAAATTCTTTCTCAAATGCGTAGTAATTTCATAAACAACTATGTAGCTACCTACAATAGATATACATACAAGACGAAGATTCTTTATTTATTGGTCTAAATCTATTCGGGAAGCCAAATGTTACCACAATATTGATGATTTTTTGATGGTAATAATCGATTAATTATAATTTGGATATTTAATTATATCTGTTTAATTTTAATTTAACGAATTCAATGATCTTTAAATGAACCGTTTCTGTACTTCCTATTTTTTTGCTATACCCTACTGGGGTGAAATGTATTAGGTCTAGAAATGGTATATTTACTAACCATGGCAACGCGCAATGACAGCAAAGTCTTAGGTCCTAAGTCCTGTACGTGCACAATTGCACATGTACACATTTTTTTGTAGATCGATACATAATTTTGCTGCAATAAAGTAATGAGTATTGGGTACAAGTCTAGTTGCTGATTTCAAGGCACAAACAAAAAGATATTCAATATAAATGTATATTAGAAACTAGGTACTTTTTTATTTATTGACACAATTTATAGAATTTACAGTAATAAACTTTATTAGATTAGTCTCGGGATCATCAAGTCCTATTGTATTAGTTATATTACAAAACATGAAACAATTATTTAAATGTGAAAAAACTACATTTCAAACCATAGTATTTTCTTTATTTTTTGGCATCGCACTTTGTACATTGTGCTATGTTTTTCCTTTTATAATTTGTATTTTATATTTTTCAATGTTTCAATAATAAAATCAAGTAAATTTAGTTTTAGCCTGATGAAATAAATCACAGTCAAGTCCAGGCCATGCTCTAGTAAAGTAGCGGTGACTTACTCTAGACGAAATTTTTCTACATAAAAGTAGGAAAAGCCACAATCTACTATATTATTATAATTAATACACCAGTTTCTAAACAAACTATTTCTCTACGTTTTCACTAAAACTATGTAACTACAAACAAGTACATACATATTTAGTTGATAATGCTAGTAATAGTATGTAGTAGTGTAGAATGTATATGTTAATGACAGTAGTAATGAGAAATAATGATTAGAGAGGTTAGCTAGTTACCTCATAATAACGAAGCAATAGAAATAAAAAAACACTAATATCTACTTAAGTCCTTATCTAGATAGGTGCCAACTCGTTCAGTATTTGTTAGAAACAATCGTCTCACGGACTCACCATTGGATCATGTTCGCGCAACAATGTCGGCGAGTCAGGTTGCAACGTCCAAGGTTGGTTTCATAACATTGACACCATTGGAATCTTCGAGACAATGTATCAGGGTAGGTACCTATACAGGGTAGGTATTACTTATTATGCCCAGTTTTCAGCCTTATTTTTGCAAGTTGTCTAAGAACTTCTTCTGTTTTTTTTATCTTTTCGCATTTTGCCAGTGTCGAGTATTTCGGGTATTCTATGATAAATCAAGCGAAAAACATGTATTTTTTTTATAACGCAATCAAGCAGTAGGGTTGCCTGACGGTAAAAAATCAACGTTGCCTACATACCTACCTATCTACTATACCGCAGGGGTACCTACTACAAACACTTTGCTGACCTTTTAAGATTCTATTAACACACCTTCGGTAATCAATCAGTCAAAATCACATATACTAAGTCAAGGTCAAGACCTGTCATGCCCTAGTTAATAAAATAGAGTAATAGTACTACAAACTTTATGGTAGTCATGGAACTAGTACCAAAAGACATAATTCATCACATTATATCACTTCTCGAAGAAGTAGAAAAAAACTTTCCCTTTTCTGCGTTTTAGACAAAATTTCCCAAATACGTACTTATTACTTATTAATTTGTATGATAATGTATTGACTTATATGCACTAGGTACGTACGTACTTAGTAGGTATTTTCCTTCAGTACTAGAAAATTTGTAATCCCAGGATTAGTATAAGCGGCTCCATGTTGTACCTACGCTGTATGTTGTATAATGATAAAAAAACGGATAAACTTTGGCAATATATTTAGAGTACCTCCAATATTGTAGATATTCGTAGACAACGTTTAGTGTTACCATCAAACAGTTTGCTTGTTTAGGTACCAATACTTATGATATAATTTAACGCATTAGTATTTAGTAAAAATTGTGTAGAATGTTTACTCAAATGTTCCTCGTCAACAGGCTTGTAATTTTCTTGTTGCGACTTCTATTAGGTCACGAAAGAACTACACGATTTGCAGTCACGTAGCTTTCAAGGCGGGCTTGTCACAATGAATTTAACACGCCAATAAAAACTAAGAAAAATAAAATGAAAACTGCTTTTTTATATCGTTTACGTAATTCTCGCAAATAAATATGTTAAACCAATAGATTTTACTGAAGTCATATAACCTTACTAGTTGTTACCATTAATCAAATTTAATTACAAAAGTACAGCATGAAACAAGCATTCAATCAGCATGCGGTCAGACAGGGGCGTCTGTAATGGCATGGTGAGGTTCAATGGTTAAACGACGACGCACAAAACTCAAAACAATCGGCCTCTAATGATCCGCCCGATGCAGGATATAGCTCGAAAACTACGCAACTAGTGAGGGAGAGAATTGAACTACCGGTAGCCGATTACCTCTTTGATTGTTAAATTAATGTAATAGGTTTAAAGAAATCCAATTATTAAGGCACTACAGTAACAGGGAAGTTTTTTCATGCAAGGTTGCGGAAAACGCATACTTTCCTCCGTGCTAGTTGCGCGTCTGATTCATATCCAGAGCAACGGCTCTACGAGTACGAGTATGAACCTATATGGCATTTTGAGGCCAGAAATCGTCAATTATAGATACTACAATACATTTTATATACTTAGATGTAAATGACATATCTACATCTAAGTACCTACGAGTATTATGATGTACTTTTAAGTAGGTACGAGTGAGAAAATGACACAGGTAGGTACATTGATATACAGTATATATGCCATTTTTTCAGGCGGCAAACAAGCAGACGAGTCCTGACCTGATCAATCGAGCAATCGTTGACGCCTACAACACCCACTACAAATACCTATATGTTATAGATATTTTAAGATACTGTTAACAGTAACAGTGAAGGGACGAATTATTTCACAATGTGCAGGCTACGGAACGCATGAATCGCACGGTGTGCAATTTTCATAAATGTTTTTTTACAGAAAGAACAGCAAACAAGTATATGGTTTGTCTGGTGGTAAGCTCGCTTTCGTCTATGGACATTTGCTACATTAGGGATATGTTGTCGATACGTTGCCAGAGATGTTTATAAACACGCTTTTTAAAACGCTTCATGATGTAACTTCGCGGAAATATCCTCGTAGAGAGGACAGTGACGTCATGCAAGTGCGCGGAAGGTTAAGAAACCGTACGTTTAATACATTATACGTAAATTATATCTTTGATAGAAATTTAAAATATATCCTCTGATATATGTTTATTAACAATAAGAACATGTAAGTATCAAATAAAAAAATCTTAAAATAAATACTAGATATGTATTAAATTCATAAAACCAAAACTTAATCGAATAGTCCACAATAGCACCAGTGCGTCCAGAAAGATGGCAGCTAAGTTTTTAAGAAAAAAAATTACATGATACGGATTAAAAAAAGATAAGCTTTAAAGTTTAAAAGTTCCTGATTTTCTTGCAAACAGTATATACGAAAAAGGTTGTAGCAAACGGTAAATTTAAAAATAAAAAAATTTAACCACTGAAATACGAAATCAATTTTATTGGAGATGTAAAGTCATAACATGAAACGTAAACATAAATAACTCATCTGATTTCTGCAACTGCTAAAATAAAGCATATTGCAAAATTATACAAAAGTAGGTAAGTATGCCTTTCGGACATTCACCTGGATGAAATTGTTTGTCATCGATATTCAAGTTAATAAATTAACTGTTAACATGAATCAGCAATTTCATAAGTAAAAAATTAAGGGCCTATCGAGTGCATTTCTCTAGTCGATTTTAGGTATTCTGTGCGCTCCGTGTGTGAGTGCGCAAGGCACACGAGCGAACAGCTAGTACCGCGCGCCGCCGTCGGCGCCACGCGCTACAGGCATTGTCGATACACATACGGCGGCGAAATGAAAATCGGTTTGAGCTAAATACTTAAACGGCTAAGTAGACGAACTGGATCAACTATTTTGCCGCTTATATTAGTAGACTGGTGGCCGAGTGGTAACAAGCTGTATGAGTACGGCCACATAGTCACGGGATCGAAATCAACACCATATTAATACGGAATATTATTTTTGCACACAAATTTTGTTGATAGGTATTTTAAATAAATATAATACATAAATATTTCGTTTTTTTTTAAATACATTATAATACGATTATTTTTGTATACTTATTATTTTTATAATACGTTTTATTTTTATTTTATTTTTTTCTTATTAGTGTTACATCTCCCGTCTGTTTTTTATGTTCTCTATTGTATTTTTTCTTTTCTTGGTTGCTTGGAAGAGATCGCTGTTAGCGATAAGGCCGCCACTTGTGGCACTAGTTCATAAGGTTCTTTATTCTCTGTACTCTTTTCTATTTATGATGTCCACAATAAAGAGTTATATCTATCTATCTTATTTTTTTTAACCGACTCGATTTTAAATGGAGGAGGTTCTCAATTCGACAATTTTTTTTTATGTAAAAGTAATAAATCGATCGAGTCACTCTCCTGATGATAAGAGATAACGCTTGTCCATGACCATTGTAGCGATACCCAGAACATTGAGTAACAAAACAAAGTCCAGGGCATCGCTGCTCTGGCACTCATTACTTTGAGACTAGATGGTTAGTCTCAACAGCCCAGTAATTGCGCTAGCTGCAATACCCTTCAAACCGGAACACAGTAATGTTTACACACTACTGCTTGGCGGCAGAATATCTAGTACTGCGGTGGTCTGTACCTACCTAGACGACCTCCTGCTAATTCCGCCAATTATGAATCGATTTTGATGATTCTTTTTTTTGCTTGGTTGATCCATACTTCAGAGATGGTCCCATATATTTTTTATCGAAATCGGTCGAGCAAGTAAAAAAAAATCAACACAAGTATTAAAAAACCTCGCTGTTTCATTGAAGCAGTGCGTTTAGTTAGCCTAAGGGTCATGGAGTAGGTTTTTTGTTTGTAAATTTGTGTATTTCTTTTTATGTAACTGAACATTTTTAATTCCCTATTTTATCTATTGAAAATAATTAATTTATTATAACACTATGGAACCTAAGAATATGACATACCGTAAGCAACTCCTACGATACACCTCACTTTTTTCCTTTCCACTGACGAATAATAAACGACGAAAAAGTATTATTATTTTGACTACCCAGTCAGCACGTTTGCGTCATGAGTTGTATGGCATGGGTTCGATTCCCACCGAGGGCAAATTTTGATGAGAAGAACATAGATGTTTGTTTTGTTTGGGTGTTTATGTATACTTTAGTATGTTCATAATTGATTGATTCAAAATAATGACGTGCATAATTATTAAAAAAAAATAGTTTATTACTTTACCCATGGCTTTACTCGCATATCCATTTTGGAGAAGTCATTTAAAAAATACTAAATTAAAATAAAATAATAATAAATATTTCTTTTTTAGTAGAATATAGCTTTATGGCATGGGTTCAATTCCCGAATTTTTTTGTGAAAAACATAGATGTGTGTTTTAATTTTTGTTGGCGGCCATATTGGATCAACTTTAAAGTATTCTCCATTCTACTAGTCAATCCCATTCATTTCATTTTGATACCTATATTGAGGTTGTAGTGAAAAAATATGTAATCTGCCATTTTGTTGGCGGCCATATTGGATTTGCTTTTTTTTATTATAATCTATTCTACTAATCAAGCCCTTTCATTTGATACCCATATTGATGGCATTGTGAAAAAATATGCAATCCGCCATTTTGTTAGCGGCCATATTGGATTTGCTTTTTTTAAAGTTTACTCTATTCTACTAGTCAAGCCCTTTTATTTGATACCCATATTATAGGAGTGGTGGAAAAATATGTAATCCTCTAGTTTGATGGCGGCCATATTGGATTTGCTTTTTTTATTATAATGTATTCTACTAGTCAAGCTCTTCCATTTGATACCCATATTGATGGTATTGTGAAAAAATATGTAATCCGCCATTTTGTTAGCGGCCATATTGGATTTGCTTTTTTTAAAGTTTACTCTATTCTACTTGTCAAGCCCTTTTATTTGATACCCATATTATAGGAGTGGTGGAAAAATATGTAATCCTCTAGTTTGATGGCGGCCATATTGGATTTGCTTTTTTTTATTATAATGTATTCTACTAGTCAAGCTCTTCCATTTGATACCCATATTGATGGTATTGTGAAAAAATATGTAATCCGCCATTTTGTTAGCGGCCATATTGGATTTGCTTTTTTTAAAGTTTACTCTATTCTACTTGTCAAGCCCTTTTATTTGATACCCATATTATAGGAGTTGTGAAAAAATATGTAAGCATCTATTTTGATGGCGGCCATATTGGATTTGCTTTTTCATTTATTTTATTTATTTATGCTCTAATGAAACAGCGAGGTTTCGGAGTAAACGAAAATGTCATCGACGTATACAATTTTTATATTTATGTTGATTTTTAAAAATTGCTCGACCGATTTCGATAAAGTTTATATGAGACCACCTCAGAAGTATGGATCTATCAAGCAAAAAAAAAATTATCAAAATCGATTCATAATTAGCGGAATTATCGCGTAACAGACAGCCCCGTTGGCTCATTGGTAGTATATCTGCCTTGAGAGCTGTAAGGCGTGGGTTCGATTTCCATTCAGGGCAAACATTTTGTGAATAAACAAATGTTTGTTCTGTGTCTAGCTGTTCTGTATGTATTATAAGTATGTATTTACAAAAAAAAGTATTTATGTATTCTATCAGTAATCTGACTTCCATCACACAAGCTCTGCTTAGTTTGGGGCCAGATGGCGCTGTGTGTAATGTCCTACGATATTTATTTATTTATATTTATTTAACATACATATACATTTTTGTAGCGATGATAGCTCAGTGGTTGACGCGGTCGGTTCGCATGCCGAAGGGCGTGGGTTCAAACCTAACAATGAGCTCGAGCTGCCGGTGAAGGAAAACATCGTGAGGAAACCATAGCGTGGTGGTAGCGTACTCTCTAGTACTCGGCTGGCTAGCTACCACACGAGAGTTGAAAATATTATGTCCCCAAGCATCTAACCATGAGTTCTGGCAGCCTCACTTGAGAGCCAGTTCCATTCCAGGCTAGGTGTGCTTTACCATCTTCGACCACGCCTTCTCTTAACATCAGGTGAGCTGTGGTCAAACATAGCCTAGCACAGTGGTTCTCAAACTTTTTTGGTGTCGGAACCCTTTTGGGAAGCAAAATACTTGATGGAACCCTATAATAAAACAATACTTTTTAAAAGTGTGTTCTTTAATAAAGAATCTTTATTAATAAGCATAATAAAAGTACAATGTAACAGTTACTAATTATTACTTACTTTACCATATGGCAAGTACAATAATAGAAGATATTAAAAAAAAGTAACTAATGGGATTTGATAAACAAAAAGCAAAAATAAAATGAGAAATTTAAAAATTGCGTTGTAAACAATCTCGACTTTATTTTTTAAAGTTAGAGTCGAAAGTCGCTTGTTGACAACTATAGCGTCTAATTCAGAGGCGGCTTTTATCAAAGGGACAGCGCGCTCACAAGTATACAAGTATACATGTTGATTTGTAGCGATGATAGCTCAGTGGTTAGCACGGTAGGTTCGCATGACGAAGGGTGTGGGTTCAAACCCCAACAATGAGCTTGAGCTGCCGGTGAAGGAAAAACATCGTGAGGAAACCATAGCATGGTGGTAGGGTACTTTAGTACTCGGCTGGCTAGCTACCACCCTCAAGTTGAAAATCTGCCGCCAAGCATCTAACGGTGTGTTCCGGCAGCCTCACTTGAGAGCCAGTTCCATTCCAGGCTAGGTGTGATTTACCATCTTTGGCCACACCTTCACTTGACATCAGGTGAGCTGTGGTCAAACAACTAGCCTGTCAACCATTAAAAAAAAAAATACCAAACTTATGAGATATTGTACCAGCTATTGTAACACATGTTTATACAAATAAATAAATAAATAAACCTATGCGCGGCCGCGGAGTCAAAACGTTCGACCAGAGACAGGTGTTTTGATTTTTTTTTCTAAATTCTTGCGGAACCCCTACAGAGGTATCGCGGAACCCTAGGGTTCCGCGGAACACACTTACAGTATAGCAGACCTAGCATAACAAACCATTACAAAAAAAAATTGTCGAATTGAAAACCTCCTCCTTTTAAAATTGACAGCCCTGTATGTCTGCTCCAAGGCGTGGGTTCGATTCCCACCCAGGACAAGCATAAACAAATGTTTGTTCTGTATCTGGATGTACTGTATGTATTTACAAAAAAAGTATTGAAGTATTACCTATCAGTTATCTGACTTCCATAGTACAAGCTTTGCTTAGTTAGGGGTCAGATGGCGCTGTGTGTAATGTCCTATGATAATTATATATTATTTAATTTTATTATAATTTATAAAATCGAGTCTGTTAAAAAAACAAAATAAAATACAACAAAATTTGTGTGCAAAAATAATCTTCGAGTGTTGGTTGGTTTCGATCCCGTGACTGCGGATTAGAATCGGGTACCGATACCACTCGGCCACCTGTCTATGTCTACAAGTGGCAAATTTGTTGATCCGGTTCGTTTACTTTGTGATCGTACGTAAAAGCAACCTCAACAGCGACACAACCTCCCCGTCCGACAGTCGAAGCGGTACTAAAGCGGATAGGGGAACAGCGTGGTAGCTCTGCTTAGAATGGACGAAACGCGCAAAAATTTAGGTATTTCCTTCGTTTGTTCAAGCAAAATCATATTTTGGTAATTTTTATGTAATAACTATTTAGAGAAAATGTAATTTTATTGTTATACAAAGCCTGATGACTTTCCGTGCAGTATTTACGCCGTATCGAGGTTTTCTATAGATTGTTTGGGGTTACTTTGGATTTTTTTTCTATCGAGGAAACTAAAAGTAATCGTGTTTCTAAATTAGATCACATATAGATTGGATCCTTAAATATCTTAAACATTAACCTCATAAATGATGTTTTAGTAATAACGAAAATACAACGAAACAAACAGTTCCAAATCCACTCGATACCGGCTTAAGGACAGCAGATATTTTAATAATTATTTATCAAAAGTGTTTGAATTTTAGGTAGGTAAATTCAAGCTAAATATTTTTCACAAATATACTTATTGAAATTACCTTGTAGAGGCTGTATATGCATATCTACACATGGCCTTTTTTTTTTTTTTTCTTTGGTTTTGGCGTCGCGTTTTAGCATTTGCCAGTGTCAAGTAATTATATATTTTCAAGTTTCAAAAGTTAAATAAGTGCCATCGTAGCTAGTTTTAGTCAAAGTCGTCTTTGTCAAGTCCAGTTCGTGTCAGTTAATTCCAGTCATGCTTTAGTAAAGTAGTGGCAACTTTACTACAAAGCTTCGATGGAGTTTTGGAAGCAACACGAAAACTCATGTTTCACCACATTATATCATTTTCCCACACTCGCGCTTGTAATTCGGCACTTTATGAATAAAACACCACCATTTTTATGCATAAACACTCGACAAAACACTAGTTTTGGAAAAAAATACAACGGAGCGACACGACTCTTCCCGCGTTCCCGCCAAAACTCACACATGGCCTTATATCAAATTATTAGTGTTTCAATCCTAGGTTTCAATGGTATTTTACTTTTTACTTATTCTTTTGGCATCGCATTATGAGCATTCTGCCAGTGAAGTTTCATATTTTTTAAGAAGAGATATATTATTGTATTTCCTCTTCTCGATACTTTTCTTCTACGTTTAATTTATTTATTAGCAGCACAACTTAGAAAAGCTGAAGAGGCGCGTGCCGTGGGATTTGAAACTAGGTCCTTCAGCTAGGAAGCTAGACGGTCTCCCCATCTCCCCAATAGGCATACATTAATTCACATGCAGTGCCCAAAACAAATATTTATGCATTACTATTTTCAGACGAAAATGTCCTCTGCTGGGTAGGATCAAATATAACTTAATTATCCAAAAAAACATTGGGATATAGGTATGTTACTATCGGAGAATCTGTCGCAAAGCACCAAACGTAGACGGGAGGCCAGGCTAAGTATGATCACCACTGACCACGCCGTCATTTAACATCAGCAGATCCATAGTCAAATACATAGTCTATAAATAAACTACAAATTAGCTCCGTTTTTTTACTTTTTGTCTGTATTTTTTTACACCGCTATCCTTATTAGCTGTGCCATCATTTCTGTCCATCCACAAAGGTTGTTGTTTGACCACATATTGATGTTGTATTGTTATTATCTTTTTTAAGCTTTTATGTTATGTATGTATATTCTCCAATTTTGTGTAACTGTCTGACAAAATGTTAGATGGTACGATTGATCGTTCACGTAACGTAACAATAAGCTTCTCTAAGTAGTTATGGCAGGCGTTGAGCTCTGGCGCCGGGTAGCTAATCCAATCACGTGACAAAACTTATTTTTCATTCATTAATTCGATGGCCTCGGTTATTTTTCTACATTCATCGACAAGACTAATTATAAATTTATTATTTTATATAAGTATATATAGCCTGAATGACCACTTGACCAGCCCTAAAATGAATCCTAGTTTCCACAAACCTTAGAAAAATGTATGTTTTAATTGTTTATGTTATAGTTATGAATTCTCCTATATATTAAACTAGTGGTTTGTCCCGGCTTCGCACGGGTGGACATTTATTTTTTAATTAAATTCTAGTAAATATGGTCTATGTTACTCTGAGATAATGTTGCATTCTATTGGGGAAATAATTTTTGAAATCGGTCCAGTAGTTTTTGGGTTTATTCGTTACAAACATACAAAAATACAAATATTAACTCTTTTTAATGATATAGTGTAGATGTAGATTAGTGTAGATGCCCTCGTTATTGACGTACACGTCTTTTTCCTATTCAGCAGCGTTGTAAGTCTATTTAGAAGAGCATTTTTATAAAAATAAAAAAATATCTGTACCTACGAGTATATTATGGATTTTAAAGCCATTGTTAATGAGTTGATACTTACCATTTACTTAGTAATTGGATAAATTAAGGACATTAAGTCAGTCCTGTCAAGAGTGAGTACACAGTTGACGGAGCGAGGGTCGTGGGGCGTGAAGCTCATGACACTGACGACTCATTAGCGTCGCTGGGGAGATTTCCTGATTTGTAGCTGGTAGTTGGGTAAATCGAAGGGAAAATCCTCGGTTTAACTTTCGCTAAAAATGTGCCAGGAAAACAAACCTTCCTTTCTCAAACATGCTTGTTTACCTACATCTGTGAATATAGATAGATATAAATATCGAAGGCCATTTCATACAGTACCATCTAGCCCTAAACTAATCAAAACTTGTACCATGGAAACCAGATAACTGATAGAATACTTGCTTTTAATTACGTAACAAACATCTAAATCTATATATCTATAGCGATCTACAGCGATGTTCTAGAAGTTGTTTTGGTAGGTACTCAAAGTTCTGTGTATCGCTGCAATGATCATAGACAGATGTTATCTCTTACCATCAGGAAAGCGTCTCGTTCGCCCCATTGGGTACTTTTACATTAGAAAAAGTTTATCTGCTTCAAGAGCTGTAAGACGTGGGTTCGATTCCCACTCAGGACAAACACTTGTTCGACGAGCATAAATGTTTGTTCAGTGTCCGGGTGTTCTGTATGTAGGTATTATAAGTATATATTTCCAAAAAACGTATGTAAGTATCATATCTTACTGCCGTTTGGAAAGGGTCACTTCAGTTTGCACTCCAAAATTTAAGCGATTTATTTATTTATATATCAGTTAACTGATTCCCATGGTACAAGTTTTGCTTAGTTTGGGGCTAGATAGCGCTGTGTGAAATGTCCTAGGCTATTTATTATTTTATATATCCTGAATTTAATTGGATCTATAATTAACTTAGACACAACACGCCCGATAAAAACTTGCTGATTATGATGATGAGTTTAAACTTTAATTTTTATCTTGACATTATATTTTAATACTGTAGCAAAAAGGGTGTTGGACCCTATTCCGTTCTGCCTCCATAGTTTTTGACGGACAAATTGCCTTCGTTTCGCGTATCGCTCTCTCCATCCCTGTAAAATTCTGAAGGTGAAAAATAAAAGCAATATAGCTAAAAGGGATATTATAGCATTGAATACGAAACATATAAATTTGTTTGCAATAGGAATCTAATGAGGCCAATCCATTACGAAATTATCTTGCGACGGGGAGCAATAAATACAGATATCTGTTTGTATCGATGCAGCGAACGGAGACAATATTTAGTGGGCTCCCCTGGTCCTGCCGAACGGAAACTTATAGTTTTCTTGAGGCGCCCGTCGAATAAAATACTGCTGGTCCGGGCATAAATCAGATCGTGTCGCGGTCGCAGCCGGCGCGGAGACGCCCGCGCCCCCGGCCCGAGCTACATTTTAATAACAAGACTCCTTTGCTATAAATGGTCAGTAACAGATTTTATTTCAGCACATATATTATGCACAGTCATGCACGTGTCGTTTTTTCAAGTGAATATTGCAGAAATCGACACTAAAACCACCATATGCCATGACGCAACCGCAGTAGCAGTACCTACTAAATTTCTTAACATCCAATGGTATCGGTGTCCGCTTGTTTAAACTTTTTAACTTGTTTCATGTTAAGTTCTACCCAATAGTAATTGAACAAGTACTAACAAAAAGATTGCAGTCAAACTTTCCAAACTTCAGAAACATAAAAATAATTCATTTCATATCGGATATGAGCAGTTTCAATAAGTGCGTAGATATGCATCAGAGTGGAGGCGCGACGTCCGTTGTTTATGAACTTTATGGGTATTTTTACGGCGGTCGGCAAGGACAATAACGGTGACCACGAGGGTGTCTGGCCGCAGCTGTTTTTTACACGTTTTCCCGCAACCTTTACCTCAGTGTGTAGGAATTATAAAACCCCCAAGAATTCTGGCCTATAGAACCCATGGAACACGCTTGTAAAGTTACAAGTTAGTTTTACATCATAGGCAAGGTGCATTTCATTGAAGTAGAATAACGAAATCTTGACGCTCAAGATGAGGGTTTAGCATATCAATCTGCAAGATTTAAATAGTACGTAAACGTAAAATTTTATCTATCTTTTACGTTCAGTCAGCCTCAGTTCATCATCAGCTCATATTATCATTTTTTATCCACTCCGCATAATTAAATAACCAGACAACAATTTGCCAGGAAATTTAAAAAGTAGATGTGGCCAAAATGCTGGCATTTATTTTGAGCAAAGCCTTGCAATTTAATGGGACAACATGCCCAACTTTCTAGGCACGTTGCCTCAAATTAATCTCCGATCTCTATTAAGTTATTTTAGTTTACATTTTCTTTTGCTTTAATATGGTATATAACCATAGTATAAGCATAAAAGCTTAGACAAATCAATATACCTATTTTTGTGTATTACGAGGAAAATAAAAAAAACAACTTGTTAAATTATATCTACTAATTTGATTTTGGAAACTCGCAATCTCTATTTAGTAGATAAGTATATAACTGTTAAGAGCCTGTTATCATACAACACAAACACTTTAATTTACACATACGATAATTTCTGTATTATAAATACCTAGGTACTTATTACAGGTGGTAGATTTCCTTAGCAGGAAGTCGTCTAGGTAGGTACCACCGCAGTACCAGATATTCTGCCGCCAAGCATTAGTGTGTAAA
This sequence comes from Biston betularia, assembly GCA_905404145.2. Lineage (NCBI taxonomy): Eukaryota > Metazoa > Arthropoda > Insecta > Lepidoptera > Geometridae > Biston > Biston betularia. Next base: position 7,972,299 of record FR989863.1, read on the forward strand.
CATTACTGTGTTCTGTTTTGAAGGGTACTGCAGCTAGCGAAATTACTGGGCTGTTGAGACTAACCATCGAAAGTCTCAAAGTAATGAGTGCCAAAGCAGCGATGCACCGGACTTTGTTTTGATTCTCAAAGTTCTGTGTATTGCTGCAATGGTCATGGACATGCGTTATCTCTTACCATCAGGAGAAAGCATCGATCGTCTCATTACTTCTACATAAAAAAAAATGAAGCAAATAGGACTCTACGTCATCCCCAATTCCAAAGTGACCAGAGCCATTGCAATAAAAATATTAAAAACCGCATAAGTAAGAGGCGAGGTCGTCGGCAGTTTGGCGCAAATGTCGCCCCGGACACTTACATTATTCCTAACTACCCCTCGCCGTGGCTCCTTGCCCCTGCACCTATTATCTCAGTACTTTAGATAGTCACCGGACATTCTCGTAGGAGATCGTTCCTCCAAATGACCGGCTATTTGGACAGATCCGATTAGTCATGATTGTGTTGTTCCATAAAAATATTATCCTGAACCGCACAACTCCCTTTGATTCAAAATTCCGGGTCATTTCAAGTGAAATGCAGACTTAATTCTAAATTGAAAACGATTCATCAAAGGAGGTCATTAGAAATGTCCAAACGTCTTTGAAGGATTTTATAGATCGAACGAGGAGTAGTTCTTGAAAATTAATCACGAGATTATTTTACTTCAACAGTTTTGAATCGGTCGAGACGATGCCCGTTTTAGACTTTAGAGGGATATAATATCTTGCAAGTAGATGGTTACTTGCGGGTTATACTACTTGTAGTTTGAGTTATAAACAATATTTAAATAAAATGAAATAAATCTTTTGTTTGGGATGGAGGGAAGATTTGTATCTACTTTCAGACAGCTTTGTAGAAGATACGTTAAAACAAAAAAATTAAAAAATATCGATCGCTTAATACAGTTTTGTGTTTTTTTTTTCATAATGAAACATAGAGTAAAACAACTTCTAATGCATATTTATGTGAAAAGTATACAAATTAGAGATTTATCGATACGGTTTACGTTAGGCAAAGAGATGGCACTGACGCTAGTCGTACTTTTTAGTGGTTTATCTGTGACAAGGAAAACAAGAGTAAATCTTAGGGATCGATCGATGCAAGTACATATCTATATTGTGTAATGTGAATTTAAATCCACACAATATATTATATAAATAGGTATGTATCTAGTATCTACGATTGAATATCGTTATAGGATACCAGCAAATACCAATGTGCAACAGGAAACTGATGCAATGCTGACTTGCGCAATGCAATACGATATTCGCCTTCGACTGTTAACAAACAATACAATTCACAGTATTGTTTTATTAGCAAGCATGTCATTACCTACTGGCATATAGGTACTTATTAGCTCTCTAAATTAGGTACCTTACTTGGCAATAAAATCATTATTACCTATAGCTCCTATACCTATAACAATACTTTACTAGTTATCTCTTTAGTAAGGTTACTAAGGTACAAATCGCCGCAATATGGTATATTCTTCCTAAAGCAGTAGTGTTTTACCGTTCTATGTTCAGTTATGAAAGGTAATACAGCAAGCAAAATTACAGGGTTAATGAGGCTCAACATTCAATATCTCAAAATAAATAATCAATGTTAAAACAGCGATGCATGACGATTTGCAAAACGCTTTAGTCAAATTTTTCAATGCCAAAATGTATGAAAAATTTAAGCACTTTACGTTAGTTTCAGTAACCGTTTACTCACACCAAAAACTTGACTCAACTTTTCGTAAATTTTCAGACAAGATCCTCGACTTTATTTTGTTACTCAGAGTTCTGATGATAGTCATGGGCAGGTGTTATTTCTTACTATCAAGTGTGTATCGCGGTAAACTACCAAGTATAAATAAAGTTGAAGAGGCAGTGAGCTGGTCATACCTGTCTTAGAACCGATAACCGTTGGAAAATGTAGCGTAGAACGCTCTGAAATCGGTGGAATGACGATACGCAAGGTAGAGTACAGTGACTGTTAGCGAAAAATTGACGATCGCAGGCTTGTTGGCGTCAATTAGGAGAGCAGTGGACTAAACTGGGCTGATGACGTAAAAAAAACTACCTTAAATTATTGGTGTTATAGAACAACAATTTATTTTATTGCCTATAAATAAATGAATAAATATACGATTCTATCAATCTTTTTTAAATTATAAGTAAATAAATAAATATCGTAGGACATTTCACATAGCGCCATCTAGCCCCAAACTAAGCAAAGTTTATTCCTATGGTAGCCAGATAACTGATAGGATACTTGTACCTTGTAAATAATACTTTATTTTTGTAAATACATATAGAACACATAACAAAAATTTATCATCACACAAATGTTTGTCCTGGTGGGAATCGAACCCGCGCCCTACAGCTCTACAGCTTTTGAAGCAGATATTCTACCAAATGAGCTTTAGATTCTATAAGGTTCGAGGTTCTATCAAGCTATGCTATAAAAGGGTTGTTATTCCTTTGCAGTTAAAATAAAAGCATAATTTCAAATTGTATTGAAATACCATAACATTTTTTACAATCAAATGCGATTGATGCAATAGGGGAAGACGTTCCGCTTGGCTGTGCTTATCGGATGAACCGATTGGGGAAACCGTTCTGCTCCATTATACTGAGCAATAATCCTCGACTTCTCGGAGTGATATGTCTCGAATGTTATTTCAGTAAAAAAACTTAGATAAAGCTAATAAGGACCAGTGGTGCTAGCATACAAAATTTGCGAGAATTACGTGTACGATAGTCAAGTGCATAAAATAGGAGTTTCCTTTTACTCCCACCAGGTGGCCAGGTGCTGTTGCATTCTCCATACATTTTTCTATCGTTTACGTAGAACGTGAATCTCGCAAACTGATATGAAGCTTACCTTAGCTTAGTTTGAAGTGATTTTCGGTATAAATATCATCCTGACACAGAAATCAATTTCTCACTACTTCTTTTATTAGAAATATAAGAGAAATAAAAAGGAAGGTATGTAAATTGAAGGATTTGGTAAGCAGTAGTACCTACCTAAGTGGCAGAAGAAAAACTACTTTCAATGTTTCATTTCTATATCTCACTGCCAAGTATATCTTTAAAAGCATCGGATAAAGCATTTTTTCCATGCCTTGATATAGGTTACGTCAAAATCAATCACTATAAATATAAATTGCGAGGGTACAAAGAGTTCGCCGCGTTTAAAATGACATTAGCGTCATAGAAAGACGTGCTCGGAGCCGCTCTGTACGGGCCACGCTCCGGTGAACTCTGATCCTATCATAACACAATCGCATATCGCACACCTTTACTGCGACATAGTTCTACACAAGTTATTTGCAAACACTTTCAGCTCTATGTTACCTGCACTGATATGTATTGTATGAAAATGTTGTAATAGCTGGAACCTTGTGTTTGTAAAGGACGAAAATCTGCAGATATTTACGTTGATAGCCTTCCAGCGAAGAAGTGAAGTAGATACGAGAACTCGATCAGGGACTATAATATCCTTAAGCTAAAGTTATTTCTTCTATAAATATGCCGTATGTGTTCTGAGCTCCATATTAATAAAAGTAAGTAGTATAATAATCGTGTAAGTATAAATTTATACATATGAAAATTGTTTGAAATAATTAGCTCGTTTTATAAGAAATACAATTCTTGATAATAAAATAGTACCTGAGATAATCGAACGAGTTTTAGGTTATCCTTGTTACGCAGATAGGTAAAGATAAAGTGAGAGCAAGACAATTAATTAATGCTCAATTCAACATTATCTAATATTGCTCTAGGGCTCAGTAACCAGATATTATTAAACATATCTATTGTTTGTCGCTGTAGTTATTTACTTTTAATTTCGTTACGAAAACTTATTACAGAAAAATGAAAGAAAATCCATGAAATCCCCCTAAGCTTTCGCTTACCTATAATCCCTTTAGCGAGGGAAAAACTTCAAAAGTTATAGTGCGAGCGTCCGTAGGGTACTGAATTTTTGATCTCTATTAAATTGTTTCAAATGGTTTAACTTGTCGCGGCTCAATCAGAGCAGAGGGAGAGAATGCAGTGTGATCAGCGTATCTGTGGAATGCAGTGGAGGAGCTACCATCGCATTTACTGAATAGACTTTGAAACATGTTGTGAAAAAACATTCGTTTCTTCATGCTGCCATCTGAACAGATATGTTGGTCTCACTGTAACCTCAGTTGTTTCGAGGTGTGCGACGTGAAGTAGTTTCACGCTTGTTGCCCTGAATACGTGACTTTGACAATGAATCATGTTTAACCACCATGTATAATTTTTTTGGGTTCCGCAGTATTACAGATACCTAATATAATTCTAGTAGGTACAGATACGTAATCCCATACAAAAAAACGTTACTATGATTTATAGTATGTGGTTTGTCTATGGGTTATTTTTTAGTGTCATACGTGAGGTCTAGATTGCGCCACAATCTTTGCGTGTTTCGTGGCTTTACGTTGGCCACTTCGTAACAGTGAAGCGTCAAACCAATAGATGGCGCTTTCTGACGTGTTTTTTTACGTTTCTTCGTGTTGCTAATTACAGCGTTGATCTATCGATCAATGTGAAAAACTTTTACAAAGGATTCGACCCTAAAATCGCGTAAGAGTTAGTTGTTTCATAGAAAAAAAGCGATGACGCATGTAACGCAACCCAGAACTTTTGAGAAGCAAAACTAAGTTCAGGATATTTTACTATTTCAGTGTCGAAAAAAAAGAGCCAGCAGTGTTTCTCGCTAAATAATTTTTAGCCGATCTCAAATAGAACGAAGATACTCAATTTAATTATTTATTATAAACTGTCGAATTATTTTTTACAGGCATTTAACGTTATAAACGCTGCACTGCTCGCTGTATAATTACTATACGCAAATTAGTACTTCTTTACTAGTACCTTAACTTAGATACCTACTAGTACCTTAAATTAAGATCACACTAACTTCCCACTCCCTGTATTACGTTTAAAGTAAAAAAAATGTGGAGTTTTTCAACTTATTGACAAAAAAGAAAATAAAAAAATGTTTTGCGTCTGTACATCATTCGAATGTCATGTATCTAAGTTAAGTTTTTTTTTTCTTCTTATTCCTCCGAGGAGGACTTGGCGTCGCACTCTAAGTTAAGTTCAATCTGGGCCTAGTATTTTTTTTTTAATTTATTCTTGGCCATGTTCAGGGCCCTGTATCCTTCAGTATTGCCACACTTTACTGAAACATTCTGTGTAGAGTAGTTAAATTATTTTTCAAATTTAAAATATTTTTAAATATTTTCCTACAAATCTCTCTCTTTCTTTACACCAATAGAGCATATTTTATATTACAGAAATAGATTTGCAAAAGAAATGGGTATGGTTTATTTATACCTACTAACGTTTAACGTTTCTGCATGGAGTTATTCGAATGTCTAAATGTCCAGTCAATTATTATTTTATCTGCAACATAGTACCGTGTGATCATAAATTCTGAATAGTTACAGAGGTAGATACGGGGTGGGGCGCATCACGGCAAAACTGATTTATGCACTGGCGATATTTTATAGCGCAGTTTGTTCCGGCCGTTATTATATTAGGGCGGCTGTTTGTTACCGAAACTCCTTCGTCTGTCCTCTTGGAAAAGTGAAAAATTGAGAATGTAGGTAATTGAAGAATTTCTTTCAAACATTCTACCAATAGGTATCTACTAAAATATGTACCTACTACCAATCGTATCGTAAATTATTGTCAAAATTCAGTAAGTTGTAATTTTTAAACAGCGAGAGAGATATCAGAAGTCGATTTTTTCTTAGTTTTCGTTTTAGCAGATAAACACTTTTTCTAACTGGGCTATCGAAAAAGCTGTTGAAGTTTCACGCATGCTGATTATTTTAACTGATCACGCTGTGATTATAGTTTTTTCCGTCTGTTTATTACTTTTTAACATGACTATAAGGCTATCCCGATCATGTTTGACTAGACGCTGATAGCATACATTCTAACAGAAAACTTTTCTATCGAGAAAATCAGGGAAAATTTAAAGATTGCGAGTAAAACTGCGGAACGCTACTAGTAAGGCATAATTAGTAGTAATTAAGTAAGTGCTGAAACAGGGATCGCATTCAGTTGGGGGAACAGAAATTCATCCCAAGAGACTCGATAAATCTGACTTCGAAATACCCACTGAAACAATAAGTAGGTACCTATAGGTATCCAAATATAGGTACTTATCAACGAGATACAGCTTTTATAATAACTATACCTACATTATCCACTATGGTTAATTTGTTCCATTGTCCGGAAGTAGAGGTAAACAGTATGACAATAAAATTCTACGATATTATGGTTAAAATGTCAATAATAAAGCCCATAAAGTGATAAATGTATGTTTTAGATTATTATAATGTATTATTATTATGTTATAGATTAGTATGCCTAAATATATGTATCAATGTTTAATAGTACGTTTTAAATTAGTAAGTTTTAATATGTATTACTAGTTGTTACCCGCGACTTCGTCTGCAAGGAATTTAACAAAACGTTTGTTCAGTTCGCAGAACCAGTTGTCCTCAAGTCAGTCAAGTAAGGTGACATCTGGTTGTGGGTAGTGGTAGTGCCCTTAAACATTGTTGGTAATCCTAATATTTATGTTAACCAAGACCATAAACTACATAAATGTTTGTCAAATATCATCCAAATCCGTTCAGCAGTTGTTGTGTGATTGATTAACAAACATCCAAACATACATACTTTCACATTTATAATGTAAGTCGGATTATTGTTGCTTGTTCTCTGGGTGGGCGAATTAGGGGCCACCTGTAATGCTTACTCATTGGATTGTTTTCTAAAACACTAGACACCACAACAAAAAACACTACTAAAACTACATGGTCACAACTTTGTTTTTCTAACCTGATATAAATTAAGGAACGACAATTAAAAATAAGAACTAGAAAAGAAATCATTTCTACTCACATGTTTACTGCAAAAGCAAAAGTATCTACAATTCAAGAAATTTATGATTTCTGTTTAACTGTTTATTTGGCAATTAAACTATCATATTTCTTTAATATACTTCATAACAGGGGCTCGATAAAAAATAACGTTTGACTGTTCCCCAATTTTTAAATTGCGTGAAATTAAATTTAGAATACACTCTTTATCCCTTGGGAGTCTGACAAATAGCCGAGAGCGGCGGCGCGATTTAGCCACGGTGTAATTGGTTTTTTAATGCGGTACTCGCGAAGTACCACCTTTCGCATTATCAAGTGAATACATTATCAAATCGTTAGGTCGCGGTCGCAACCCCTGCCCTATGAATAAGAATCAAAATGCGTTCGTCGCTCGCAGCGCCACCGCAAACCGCATGCGAGGGGTTGCAAATTAGTGATTCTGTTGCGAATAGACGTTTTAACGGTTGATAAATATAAATTAAACCATAATACTTATTGTTATTGGTTACTGAAAGTCAATTATGGAAATAAAGCTTTCTTATTTTCTATGAAAGACTATACACGGTTATAAGTTTGGGGTTACCGCTAACCGCTAAACGGTACTGATAACTGGGCTGATGTATTCTAGAGTGGAGACAGCGACTCGCTGGAGTGATGATCTACGTCTGACCGTGGCTGGCCGTGGCTGAAAGCGAAAAGTCGAAGATCGGGCTGAGTAGCGTGTCTTGGGGGGAGGCGTATGTCCAGCAGTGGACTTCGACAGGCTGATGATGATGAAGCTTAGGATATACTAAGCTGAAAGGGGGCACTTATCATAATGAAAACATTTTCCTATAAGCATAACATTAAAAAAAAAAAATTGTCTAAATTGGACATCTTTCACATTTTAGAAGTCGAGTAAAATACAATTCATTATTATTTTTAGGTACGCATAGATTGCTAGAAGTATGTTTTTTTTGTTTTTAGCGTGAGAGTCAATACTGGCCATCAAGAAAAAAAATCCTCTTTTTTTATGTAAGAAAAAATAATTTTATTCATCTATCTCAATCGAATCCACACCACATCGTTTTCCAGCTTGTTAGTGTAACAGAGATAGATATATACACTTTTCTTAGCGAGTTTTTTTAGAATGTAGATAATTATTTTAGTTACAAAGTTAGGCAGCCCGTACACGTAGCGCGCGATCCGCGATCCGCGATCAATGATCGCGATCCAGACTGATCGTGTACGAAGCGGATTGACGGACTGATGCTCCGGATCGCATAATATCTAGAAATTTTGAAATCATGATCGCGGATCGCGGATCGCGGATCGTGATCATGATTGAACGTGTAAGGCGGCCCATACGTCGTTGAATGTTAACAAACTGAAAAACGGCTCCAATATATGACGTTTACTCCCATTGTAACAGAAACTGGTGTTCGCTGACCAAAAAATACTGACTAAAATAACTTTATCTAAAATATGCATAAATAGAAAACATGGTTAAATATTTAAAACTTTTTAAACTGTGAAAACATCTACATCACATCAAATCCTTGTCACGTCTCTACCTTTACGGGCGTTCGTCGCTACATCAAGAAGAGCGTTGCCTATTCATTCTGTGTTTGCCTATACTATGCCTATTGGCTATTCGCGAATAATCCCTACTCGTAAACCCCGTGTCGATTTTATGAACCTCTCAAACCATTCCTGTTGTGACAAAACCTATTATACTTTTATTGAGTGCCGTATATTTGTCTGTACCGATTGCTCTACCGGGTTACTTTATGACTGTTTCAGAAAACATGTAAAAAGCGTGGCGGAACTATTATCCTTCACATAAAGATAGCTAATGCAGTTAGTATGGGAGAAATATACCTACCAGCTAGATCGGGAGCTTGTCTCCGTGGTTAAGTGGCCCATTCGCGTGCAAACGAGCGTGCACTTTGAAAATAATAAAACTCCTTCAGAGTAGTGAGAGCATTCAAGCCCGTTTTTAGGAAACTCTCCAGTTACCGGCGTTTTAAGTCGCGTTTGATGGCACTCTGCGGCTGTAACATGTCCGGGGATTAAAATTAAATTTATCTATATTTTTTAATACGTATTTGTTAGCAGCCAGGTTTCTCGTTGTAATAAAACAGTGGACAACTGGCTTATTACATTTTGTTTTATTATTGTGTTATTTTGCGCTTAGTGAGCTTACCCGCATTTTAAAGGATAAAAGGTATCTGTTAAACTAAATTATTTAAATCCAAGTTAAATATATACAATAGAAATAATCAATACTATTGGAAATCAATTTTATTTAAATCCTATAAACCATTACATCGTCCAGAAGTAACAAACATAAGTACATACAGACAAAACTTTCCCGTTTATAAGTAATATTAGTTTATTAGTGTCTATGAGTGATAAAGATTTGCACACAGCATGAGTAAATTGTAGGTACAATGTTTTGGACAAATAGATACACAAAACACAATCACAAAACATAAGATTGAACAAATATGATGCGCGATGGCATCCTTTTTTTTTCTTTGGTTTTGGCGTCGCGTTTTAGCATTTGCCAGTGTCAAGTATATATATATTTTCAAGTTTCAAAAGTTGAATAAGTGTCCTCGTAGCTAAAGTTAAAGTCCAGTCTAGGTCAAGTACAGTCCGTGTCAGTCAAGTCCAGTCATGCTTTAGTAAAGTAGTGGTGACTTTACTATAAAGCTTCGACGGAGTTTTGGAAACAACACGAAAAGTCATGTTTCACCACATTATATCATTTTCCCACACTCGCGCTTGTGATTCGGCACTTTATGAATAAAACACCACCATTTTTATACATAAACACTCGATAAAACTGTAGTTGAATAACTGTAATTCAAATAAAGACTGTAGTTAAATAAAATAAGCATCAAAATGACTTTACAAAATTAAATTAAAATATCTACAATTAACACGTCACATAATAAGTATACATTATGTCAATAAAAACAATTAAACACTAAATCCCCCAGTCGCTAAATAAAGCACAAGATCCGATTCAGCGGTTAGGCAAAATTTATAATTCTCGTAGAATAGTAAGGCACAACCTGTGGATAAGTATATAAATAGAATTACCAATAAAGGTAAGTTCATGGTAAGTTTTACACTTACACGAGCACTGAAATTAAATAGAAACTATTCATATGTTTTTAGATATACCTACCGGAACAATGGGGTCTACAGACACTCTCTTACTTTCAAAGTTCTGTCACATAATATATAAACCAGTGTCTTTATCATTCGAATCGCGTGTCTTGTCCCGCGCCCGTGATTGCATTACAATACCAATATAGGGGTGTGTTCTATTTGCGGTACTCATCAGCTGACCAGAGGACGTCCCGCAGTGTAAACACAGCTTAACTAACCGTAACGTTACTTCTCACCTATTTGACATGATGCTCGTACAAATGACGAAAAAAGATTATGCGGGAATACGGAAAAATCATTTTGCCTCTTTGTACAACCTATTTTCTGAAATTTGTGTTTTTTCTATTTTAAATAAATAAATAATTTTAAATTGTGAATTACGTGTATGAGTGTGGAAAAGTGATAAAATGAGGCGAAATATCTTTTTCTGCGTTGTTTTTAAAACACCGACAAAACTTCTAGTAAGTTACCACTACTTTGTTAAGGTATGATCGGACTTAACCGGGTTTCTCTTCTTTCCTTTGTGTGACTATAACTGTAATTTAGACATATTTATCTTAATTTAGCAAAAAATACTTAATAATGACGAAATACACACAGTACGACACCAAAAACAAAGAAAAATGCTAATTAATGTTTATGTGCATGTATTCAAACGGTTCCTAAACTATTTTCATTGAACTTTACATAGTATTATGGAATGTTTTTCAGGCTACACAGTATGCCATGTTAATTAACATAGCATGCTTAGTAAATGTATACATTTTTATGTAATCTTGCAAGTTATATAGATAGATACATACATTGCAAGTTAAATAGAAGCTTGTAAAATAATGAAGATAAAAATACATAGCTTTTCTGGTGGTTTTCCAATCTAATCAATTCCATACTGCCAGGGTTACCTATAACTTGATTTAAAAAACTTTGTTTCCCACGTGCTGAAACTTTTTTATATCTAGCAGTTCGTTGATAGTTCGCTAGCAATTACGATTGCAAAACACAATTCTTCAGTGAGATGAAAAGTGGGAAACGTTGTAAAATATTTACCTACTTAATTCTACGATATGGGTTAGTATCAAACGCACCGTATCAATCGCATTTGAAAAGAAACGAGCCCGTATTTTCTCGTCTCCGTACCGTGTGACGCGTTCTATCTAGTTAGCGGGGCACACGGGGAAAATGAAATATAGAGGCAATCCAAATAGATTGTTATCTACCCACGTGTTTACCGGCGGCGGCGCGGCACGTTCCGGCTAACAAGAGACAGTACTGTGCATCCACCTCAACTGTAGAGTTGAATGAGGGGAGCCACCATCATGTTTTATAACAAAATTGACAGACACCTTAAAACATTTTTTAGTTCCCTTATTTGACCATTTACAAAGATAAGTATGTCATGTTTTAACAGGCATCTCCCGCTGAAACACGGGTTTGCACTGACAGCAAAGCCCTTAGTGAAACTAGAATGAAAATTGACGTCATTGCTGGTGACAGCTGTCTAGCGGAAATGTTAGCAGTTGTTCTCAGGATAGGAGTACTTTACCACATTGGTGATAAATTAAAGAAATTGAACTTAAATGGTATCTATGTAGGTACAAGTACATGTTTACCATTGACTAAGTTGGGATTATAGAATTTATTTTTATTTAGAGAAATTATATTATGGAACTGTTATTAAATTTTAGTGAATTAATAAATAATTGAATTAGTTGAAAAATTGATTATTAAATTAAACATTACATTAAATTGCCGAAGCCGCGGGGCGTTAGGGCAATCAAATATTAAGAGGTGTTTAGTTATATACATTATTTATTATACATAGTTAATTAGTTATATATTATCATAATAACGAGGGCAATGCTAAATAACAACAAATAAATACCTAGTAGGTTTCTGGTATACCAAGTTACATAGAAAACAACTATAACAAATCACTAGCAATGTCCTATTTAGAATCCCAAATAATACAAACCATAAAAATTAATGGTACAGGAATTTCCGGGTATTAATTTGTTCCCGAGATAAAACTATAAACGTACCCCATGTATCATACCGGGAGTCATTGATTCGCTATCGGCCGGCCCGGTGACACAGGTTATAAACTAGTTACTAAGTGACTTATTGCCGGTCTCTTGTCCCCTTCCTTTGGCTAGCTTTAGTTCGGTTCCTAATAACTATACCTCTAATATACCTCATCATTCCCGGCTGGCGCGCTATCCGTTCCGTGACTAATTGGCCGTAGGCGACGTAAGTTCGCACTTATAGCCGCCACTTTGTCAACGTTTGATGACCTTTTTGTCTCTGAAGACTTTTTATTTTTGCTCGTGAAATTCTGTAGTTTTTGTTCGATACTTATCTAGTAAAAATGACTGTGAAATAAGTATTGAATCTTGTTGTACCTTGGCTGTGTGTTCCCCAACGATTACCGTTGTCAAGCAACGGAAGATCCGATTATTCTTCGTATGGGTTACCGTCCGCTACGCCCTGTAGAGCGAATGACACGTTTAAATGTAAGACTCGGTTATTAGTTCCATAATTATAAAACAACAACCGCCGAGATACGTTGCAGACCTTCGGGTAGCATATTGACTCTGATACTAGGCGGCCACAAAGTATACCTATATACAGATTTACTTGCTTTTTATGCGAATTTATCTTTTTTTAATGGGGGAAAAATTAGACTTATTATTTACAAAACAACCTTACTTGGTGCATATACAATTATATTAAAGTTAATTCTTTTAATACTGTATTGTACCCGTAGACAAAAAGTGATAAGGGTATTACAGGAACCATTAGCATAATTCTCGGCGCGAGCTCAAAATAGATAGCGGTAAGGTGCTTATTTCAATTAACCGAAAGCTTCTTCTACGACACTTCTACAGGCGTAGACGCTCTACAGCGCGTAGCACTACGTTATCAGTTAAATTCATACTGTGGATTTTCAATTTAATTTCTAGATAAAAACATTTAGCTACCTGTTCTTTATTTTAATTTTATTTATTTCAAGTAACCAAATACTTAATAATCAACAGGTTTTTAGGTGTTGACCTCAGCTCACTTGATATGTAGTCCAAGATAGTAAACACAACTAGAAAGGGAAACGGTTCTCAAACAACGCTGCCAAATCATACCGTTAGGCGGGCGCTTGGCTGTAGATTTTCAACTTGAGGATGGTAGTTAGTCAGCCGCGTACTGGAATGTATCACCATCACCACCGTTTTTCTTCATCAGCAGCTCGAGCTCATTATTGAGACCCCACGCCTTCCCAGCGTGTGTTTATCGCTATCGTTACACGCCTGTTATTTAGCAATCATTTCATCAGATCCATGCATGTAGACTAAAATGATGCTCTTTATGATTTCTATGCGTCGGTCGTGCTGCATCACACCTATAAATAATACTCGTAGCGTAAAGAAGGCGTGTGCACTTACGATTATCCGTGATTGGATTAGGTTTGTCGTGCGTTGACGAGTCCCGCGGGATTGCGCCCCCGTTTCACCGGCACCGGCCCGCAGCGACATGATGACAGTGACGCTAATAACACCACCCAATATAAATAAAAAGAATAAAAACCGGAGCCGGTCATTCACTCGGACGTCATAAAACTTAACGAAATTGCCCTGATTTTATTATTCTTTACAGATGATGCCCCTCGTAAAGTGCAGTGCAGTTTTCTTCTTTTTTAGTCTATTTAAAGATTTCCCTCTATCTACTGTAAATATATCTATAAACTGTCGAGTGTTGGGATAGTGAAACTATTTAAAGAAATTATTAGGTACAATTACGGAGCTTGTAGTCCGTGATTGGAATGCGTAGTGAGGGGCGAGGGTCCCACGACAAATTCTTACAAATTAATACATCTATCTGAGAACGAGTCGCAACCGCCTGCGATACGTACGGAATACTTTATTAAACTGGCATGGTACTTCTTCAAGTTTACTTCGAGTGGTTAAGAAAGAAGTACTTTAAGTATAGCAGGTAGGTATCTGTTGATACTAGGAAAAATATGGGCAAAAACGTTTTATACAGCCGTCGTAGAATATTATCTTCGTTCATTCAAGAAACGGACTTCGACATAGAACAGTCAGACTTATATTGTTATGCGGTGGTAGACCTTAGCAAGAGGTCACCAAGGTAGGTATCACCGCACTATCAGATATTCTGCCACCAAGCAATAGTGTGTCTAAAATATTGTATTTCGGTTTTGAATAGTAGCACAGCTAGCGAAATTATAGAGCTATTGGGTCTAACCATCGAAAATCGCAAAGTAATGAGCGCCAAAGAAGCGATCGATAATTATGGCGTAAATAAGAATAGGTTTTTACGTCTGTTTCGTTATAAAATTAAATATTAATCCAAACAAAATGTTCAAATATTATTTTTGTTATCTTGAGCATACAATGTCGCGTAGCGTGAATTTCTATTTCTAATCTGCGAGTGTAATCTGGTGAGTCAGCGAGACATTGCAATATGCGCCACCCGCCGTCACACTCCTTGTTTCGAGACTTGGAGAGCAATCGAGGCGCCAATAAAAAAAGCGATCGTCGCCCCGAGCCGACACCGACTTATTTACAGAACACCCTGCCATCGCTATTTATTTTATTGACTGCAGTTTGTCCTGACTTTTATCGCTGCCCACTTCCCGGATAAAACAACGGCAGGTAGCCAGAGATAATCAGATCAAAAGTTGCAATAAGGTGTCTCTACGTTACGAGGAACTTTACGACAATAAATATAATATACCTACGCCAAAATGACACCAACTGTAATTTTAAGAGCTTGGCCCCCTAATTTTCGATTAAAATTCAAAATTTTATTTCAGCAATAAAATAAACGCTTGGACGTTCGAGCAGGGGTGGCAGCAGTGATTATTTTCTATCTGGGTCGTATATTTTACTCGTATAAATGCAAGCGTACGTACTTGGTAAAAGTATTAAAAAGTTCTCAATGTACCTACCTATGTATTAAAATTAATCAAAATTAAATAAGCATAGTACCTACCTTACCTAATAAAATATTTTTACTTTTTTTGCAAATATAATTGTATCATTTGAAGAAACATAATTTTTAAATTTTATGCAACTAACACACTATTGGAAAAGTAATAAACCCAAATGTATATAACTGTTGTTTACCGTTAGATAGATCTAGTAGTTTAATAATTTTCCCGATCCATCATCAGATCATATTCAACAAGATCATCCAGTTCATTTTTGCCATCGGAGTCACACACAATGACATGCCTAATTGCCTATTTGTCAGTTATAACTTGTACCGTATCTACAGGGATATAAGCTTTTGATGTACTACGCCGTAAGCAGGTCATTGTAATCATCTTTATGAGCAACTTTTACAATAGACCCAACATAGAAATTGCAAAAAGTCTGCTGTTTCTTCGAAAAAGTACGTTGAACCTTGACGCAATATGGAGTAGATACTTAGCTGACTTTTTTTTTCGGTTTCAGGATTACACCCATAATAAAAGTTCAAAATTATGTGTACAATGATCCCCTTTCGGCTTAGTATATCACAAGCTTATAACCATGTATAAATAGAAAATAAATTAATTCATAGTGAAGTATAGTAATGAAATGATAAAACCAGCATTTCTATGATGATATACTCAGATTGTTGATTGATTATTGTATAGGGCAGGCGCACACCGCACTGGACGGAGCGCAGCGGGCAAGGGGTGAGTCCCATTTTCCACACATCATTGCATAGGGCCGCAGATTTATTTGCATGCGGGCCGCTGACCAGGATCTATTACTGCCATTACGAGGCTATCTGATCAACCGGCACGAGAGTTATAGCGCTCTTGTTTTTCTTAACTACAGGAAAAAATACCAGCACAGAGGAAAAACTGAATATTTAGGAAGCGGGACTAAGAGAATTGCCTGCAGGACGGGTTATGGTTTCCGCTATATTTCTCCTTATTTGGGGTGGCTATTGACAGTGGTCGAATTCGTTAGCAAATATTGAGGTACCGTTATGCTTGGGGTAAATAAAATTAGGATATTTATTACAGCAGTGAATTTTCTCCAAAGAAATAAAAGAAACAACAGGGCAGCTACTTTTCTGTTTACACGTCGACTTTTTTCTAAATTGTAACTGCCTTATCTCATAAACTAAAAGTGGGTAGTAGTGGGTACCGCTTATCATATAACTATTCTCGGTAACTACTTTCAGATCAACGTTCCATTCTGAAGATAAGTTGACCTCCAGGAACTTTTCCGAACTCGATTCTAAGTTAGGAAAGTTTGCAAGACGGAGGCTATTTACTGCGTTCCATTCAGATTTATGCCGTAGTCTGTCGGCTTGCTTCTCAATACGGATAATGAACGGGGCGGAAACCAATAAATCTATTTAGTCGCCAAACTTGCCTAATAGGGATATATCAAGGAGTAAAATAAATATTAGTCCGGCTTCGGTGCAGCGTTAGGTATCTACTTATAGCAAAACTAAACGTAAACCTATGTCGAATAAATATACATTATTATCGTATTTATCAATTGACACTGTAACGAATATTAACGAACCATTGCTGTTTTCATCCATGAACACGATAGAACTATTGCTTTTATTGTGTTACAAAAAAATGATGTAAGTAAAACCTGTTATGACTTTGCAGTGCTGTTGTCGGTAAGAAACTTCCAATTAAACTTACTTATATATTAACAAATTATAATGAATCTGACAGATTTTACAGATCATTTGTCAAAATGGATTTTATACAACACTTTGTTTTTACAATGTGCTTACAACTATAAGTTTCTTGTTTTATAAATAGCTCGAGAAATCACTAATTTTATTTTGTTGGGTAGTAAAAATCATGCATAAAATTAATACTAATAGATACTTAAGGGCCGATTGCAGGACCGCTTAGCATTCGCCGTAATGAGCCCCGGTCTTCCGCGTGCCGTTTGAACCAGCTTAGTGAGGTTTCCATCTAAGCGTATTAATCTGAAATTAGGTCACAGTTAACACCGTAATGTCAAGTAAGGGTCAGTGCTCGATTGTATTTACTTGCGCTGCGATGTTCACGTAATTGACTATATTAAACCTATAAACCTTCACCTACTTAAATGCTTATAACCACAGATAATATAATTATTTTGGAATGGGTATTTCTTCTCTAATTAGTATAAAACAAGTGCGACGGTTTTTTTCTGTAGCTATACTCCGAGGAGGAAGAAGAAAAAGTAAAGTCGTCCGCGTTTATCGGATTGCAAGTAAAGTATAACACTGGCATAACGTATAAAGTTAACTGAAAAAGAAACTTGTGTGAAGTGTATAACAAAATATTTAGATATTTAGCATAACAAAAAAGTTTAGACAACGGCTTCTCAAATGTCTTCAAATTATGCTCAAGTGACAAACCCAAAACTAAAATACAAGACAAATAAATGGAAAAATATTGTCACATTAATTTTATTTGTTCTATTGCTAGTCATTATGCAAGCAGACCACAATAATAGTTAAGATATTCTTGACCGAACAAGGACAACTTTGCTGAACGCTTTATGGGATGGTTTCATATTGAGCAGATGGGGGTGAAAAAAAACATATCGATAGATTACTACTGTTAATAATACATTATTATGTCACAGTATTAGTTTTTTATTACATTTATCGTTGAATTAATAATTAAACCTTATATGATATACTCGTTACTAAAAGTAATATTAATAACAAAAGTTAACGCGCATGTTGTCGCAGACAACGCATTGGCTCATGCTCAAAATGGATTTTGGAAGCGTCCCGTGGTATTAAGGTCCTCCGTCTTATCGACATACTTAACTATTAGTCAGCATATTCGGTGAAACAGAGGAACCCTTTCCTGCCTGGGTTGACTATAAGAAGACCTATGACTCAGTACCTTATTCATGGCTAGAGAGTTTTAGAGTTTCTTCGTCTACCAGGTAACCCAGCTCATGAAACAGAGCTACTGCCAAATGTGCTAATAGGGTAGTTATATACGGAACACGCTACCGCACGGAACCGCTATTAAGTAGGTAAGATTTTAGGTTTCATAAAAGTATACTATGTTGATATGCCTTTGTAAGCTACGATTTAGAATAAATAGCATTAAATACTTGATTAATAATAATCATGCAAGCAAGCATGCCAAGTATCTACATAGGTAGGTACTTATCATGCTTACTAGACTATTTCAATAAATTACTAGGCTTACTAAACTATTTCAATCAATCACAAATATTAAAAATCAAGTTAAAAAATATCGACAACCAAACCGACCACTGCGTCCATCACTGGCTAGTTACATTGGTATACGATGGACGCGACAAATCAACCCGCGAGCTGCAATGGGGCGGCCCCGCATCGACAGCCCTGATTTATAGCAATGGAGCTGCCTTATCGCCCGCTATACTGCGCTATTGAACTATACCACCTCGCTAAAACGCAGGGGTCATGTGGACAAATGGTTAATTTCAATAACAAAATAATTTAGAAAAAAAAACTTACGAATACAAAATAAATATATATTGATAGCACCTAAGTTACAAGTCCAATTATATATTATACTTATATAATAAAACTAGACATACGACTATTATGTAAATTGTCTTTTTCCGAACCCGGAAATCATTTATTATTTCTTTTTTTATTTTAAAGTGTTATATTTTAAGCAGTTTCGACATATGTACGTACCTATTTATATCCACCTCAAGCTCACTAAACTGTACTTTTCGTGTTAAGAATACAACCTCATATTCGTAGATTGCCCAAAATTCTGAAAACACGCACAGGCACATTTATGAAAATTTTATACAGACTGAACAGATGTTTTAAAATTCAAATGGGTCAAACCGTAGTATTAAATTTAACCTCTCTTTGCAGAGGACGTTTAATCGGCTGTTAACGGTCGGTGACCGTGGTAAATCTCTGGTAATCCGGTGCAGAACAAATATAGTTGAGAGTTTGAGAGGCAGATAAGGTGCGTCCGGCGTGAGGCGGTCCGCTAATGTGCCATTTGTATGATGATGGTGCGGCGGCTCCCCGGGGCACGTCCAAATGTCCTCACATGAAAGTAACGCCACCGCAATCGCTGCTCGGTGTCAGCTACGCGGTGCTGCCCAAACTGTGGAAAAGGTCAACATTTTCCAACAAAACTTATTAAATGTTATTGAACCTGACCTTGCTTAGCACGGTCTTTATCTACACGGATTTGTTTTTTCAGGCAACCTGTATCACATCATCATCAAAGATAAAGACCGAAGTTTTCCCTGTTATTCAGTAATTTTTTTAAGAAACTACCCAAAAGAAAGTACGTGTCATTTACAGAAATTCTTATCAGAATTTACAAGAATGGTTTTAAGAATATAATATGTAGCCGGAGTCTTTCCTCTAGAACAGTTCTATAATAATTTAAATTTTCATCAATTATCAAGACCCATTCAGCCGTTTATTCGTGAAAAGGTAATAAACAGACAGAAAGATAGAGCTACTTTTGGATTTATAATATTAGTTTGGAAAAGGTGACGTAATGTTTTTTATCTACCTAAACAAATGTTTATCCGTATATAAGGAGATATTTAACAATAGAAGCTCACATAAAACATATTTGATCTTGTTGAACTTGGGTAGCTAATCTTTCTGCATTCACATTACTGTACACTGAAACCGCGACAAAGCAAACAAATTCCATATTTGTTTAAAAAAAGCTAAAAAAATGTGTGGTAGAGGCGCATTTAATTTGCATGGTAAACGTGCGTTTAAAATGGACCGGCACGCGCGGTCACTCGCTCACAAGACTGGGACGCCGCGCAATTTATGATTAGGTACCTTGATGATTTACACATTTACACTTGAAGTTATACCGCCTGTTCACTCTGCGTTTAGTTCTCTCACTAGAAACGTTGCGAGGTGAATTGAAGTGAAGTAACAGAAGTGAAAGAAACAGCAGAAGTAGGTAGGTAGGTACATACATGTTATGTACAGTGCGATCGAAGATAGCAAACGCATCTAGCATGGAATGGAAACTATTTCTCAAATGAGTCTGTCGGAACACATTGTTGGGTGCTTGGCGGCAGATTTTCAAGTCGAGGGTTGTAGCTAGCCAACCCAGTTTTAGAAAGTTCCCTACCACCATGCTAGCTAAATCTGAAAGGTTTATGAAATAAACACGTTAAGATAACTCTTTATTGTTCACTCCATAAAATAGATAACAGAAACGGCTTAATCATAGCGCAACAACTGGTGGCCTTATCGCTTAAAGCGATCTCTTCCAACCTTAGGCACGTTATTGCATCCTTTCATCAGCCCATCTTAGTCTACTGCTGGACTTAATGCATTTTTCGGCTTCTCCCATTCAGCCTCTATTCTCGCTACTATCAGTGTTTATTCAATTTCTTCTTTTAGTTAGTATCTTTAGCTTAAAATGAAACGTTCATAATGAAAGATGTAAAAGTGACGAATGAAAAGAAACGTTAAAATTTGGACAAAGCTTGGTTGTTAAATATGTTGCTCCTGTAAAAAAAAAAACCAGATATTTTGAAAATTATAGAATGCCCCTCACGTATCTCACGCAAGTATAAATGGTTTATTCTATGCTCTAATAAAAGTAAAGCTCTCAAGAGCGTCCTCAACTATAGACAAAAGAGGCATCTACTTCCAACCCTAAATGTTTATAAGTAGGTAGGTATATGTATAGGTAAGTACTTACCTTAATTTTAATTTAGTCCTGATGGTGTACCGATGAGTGTGCAGTTTGAAGTCATTAGCGGTTATCACTTCATTCCGGATGAAAAAACTTCAACAGCCTTCCTCACCCGCCGCACCGTGGTCCTCACGTGCTCTTTTGATTTATTAATTTTTACGCTCATAAAATATGTTTCAGGCTAATGAGTTAGAATAAGGTATCTATATTATAATACGTATCTAATATCTAGATTAACCATAAAGTATGATACCGATTTTATAAGTACCTATCTATTATAAAAATGAATGTATTTTTTAACATCTTCAAATTAGATTTAAAATATAAAGAATATCGACAGAACGTACAATTGTTGATAAATCCGGGGTTATTTTGCGGAAGCATGACGTTCTTTAGATGGAAAAAATATTTACTAAGATATATTTGTACTGTGTTACGAAATTCTTTATTTAAAATGAATAAATATTTTTTTATGGAGTAGGTAGTTAAATTTCAAGAGCATTTAATTACATTTTTAAAACTAAATTAAAATACATTTTGCCGATTTGGAGGCTTTAATAATTACAATTTACAAAGCTAGAAAGACTGTTATGCCGGTACTCCAGTCGCCGGGACTGCCTATTCAGTGATGAGCTGAGTAAGACATTCGAGAAAGCAGACTATACAACATAGGTACATATTATGTTTATTAGTCGAGGATATAAAAGTTAGTAGGATACAAAACTAGGTAGGTGTTAAGTACATAGGTACTCTGCAGTAGATATGGCGTCTTCACAAAATATGTCTGATAACGCAGTGTGTGATGTGTATGTGTTGTTAAACCGAGACAAACCAAAATGGTTTTGTGGATACCATACATTGAATACTATTTAAAAAAATGTTCTAAATAATGAATAAAAAAACCAGAGTGAACAGGTACCTTCTAGGTAGGTAAGTGTGTTCCACTATAAACCGCGCAGGATGCAATCAAACGCGAATAAAAACTATTTATTTTGAGTAAAAAAATTGAGCCGAACGAGGTTGGTGTTCGGTCTCTACTGTGTTAAATGATTTACGTGAAGAAACAGTTTTCTCACTTATTAAATATTTTGATAAAACAAGTCTTAGCCACACAAAGACAGGATAAAGTCCAAGTCACGCTGTAAGAACAATATTACTCACAGGTTCATGCCCTAGCTAGTATACTAGAAAAGTACTTACTGACGATTTTATCAGAACAGATCACTTTAGTCGAAAACGCAACTTATGGAAATTATAACAATGATAACCATAGAAACATAGTACAACTTATAGGTACAACAAAATTTTAAAAGACAAAAGCTACAAGAGTTACAACAATGTATCGGAAGCAGTACGAAAACACATGTTTCACTACATTGTATGACTTGCCCTTTATCGTGCTGGTCGATAAATTAATGCTACATGATTTTTTTTTTCCCGCCAAAACTATTTTTTTTTTTTGTTTTGGCGTCGCGTTTTAGCATTTGTCAGTGTCAAGTATTTATATATTTTCAAGTTTGAAAATTTAAATAAGTGTCCTCGTGGCTAGTTATAGTCAAAGTCCAGTCTTAGTCAAGTCCAGTCTGTGTCAGTCAAGTCCAGTCATGCTTTAGTAAAGTATTTTTTTTTTATGGTTGACAGGCTAGGTGTTTGACCACAGCTCACCTGATGTTAAGTGAAGGTGTGATCGAAGATGGTAAAGCACACCTAGCCTGGAATTGAACTGGCTCTCAAGTGCGGCAGCCGGAACACACCGTTAGATGCTTGGCGGCAGATTTTCAAACTTGAGGGTGGTAGTTAGCCAGCCGAGTACTATAAATATGTATGTTGGTATTGGCGACTTTACTATAAAGCTTCGATGGAGCACCACGAAAAGACATGTTTCACCACATTAAATCATTTTCCCACACTCACGCTTGTAATTCGGCACTTTATGAATAAAATACCACCATTTTTATGCATAAACACTCGACAAAACACAAGTTTTGGAAAAAAATACAACGGAGCGACACGACTCTTCCCGCGTTCCCGCCAAAACTCTTGGAAAACGTTTGGACAAAATTGAAATTTGTCTATGGTTTCTGTACAATGTTGGTTTCACACATTTTCGTTCAACTTTTCAGTAATGCTGGCTGGGTATAGTACAGATCGAACCAACAAATATGGTGCTGTCTCTTACCATTTTCTTTAAGGAAAATGAAATAGCACTACTTTCGCTAGCGTTTGTTGGCTCACTTTGTATGAGCATGACTGACACTGTAGGCACATCCTATTTTAAGACCATAAATAGTAGAAAGAAGTAATATATGTATCCTTCAGTGTCAATTCGACGAGAAAAAAAAGTCACTCGTCAGATGTCAAAATACTGTGATGGATTTGTGAATTTGTTTGTTTGTAAGAAAAACTCGTTAGAAAGTATATTAAGATCCTACGTATAAATGAATACGCTCAAATAACGTGTGGCAAATGCTTCTTTATAAAATAAATGCCCGAGCTCAATAAATCAACGTGGTATCATTCCTCTAAGTGGTTAGCCTTGAAGTAGATGTCACCTATTAACTTACATGAGTGTTGTTTATTTTACATTTTAGTAAAATTAGTTTGTTATTCACGATTATATGGCTTTGATATTTGACTTATGTTTTACAACAATTCGGAAGAGGCATGTATTACCCACGCATTCGGGAGAAAGGAGCAGGTTTAGTGTTCGTCAGCTGGACTTACCTGGCCGTGCTGTGCGCAGGGCTGACGGCGCCTTGCGACAAAACGCGCCGAATATTCACAGAACCAAGCGGTATCATCACCGATGGACCCAGTAACTCAAACTACACGCAAGTCAGTTCCTCCGTCCACTACAATAGACATTATATTTGAAAATTTGGTCAATTACTTATCATATCTTTCATTTTAGGACTCCCACTGTGAGTGGCTCATTAAGGCAGCTAACAAGAGTCAATATATCACATTGAGTTTTACACGTATGGGCACGGAATGTTCATATGATTATGTGTTTGTGTATGATGGGGATTCATTTGATGCCACTTTGCTTGGTAGTTTTAGTGGTAAAACTGAGCCCCAAAACGTCACTGCTTCAAGTGGATATGTAAGTGACTTAATTTATAGCCAAATAGGTTTGACATCTTAATGATTATGAACTTTAATATGTGAATTTAATACCTGTTCAAGTTAAATATGTTAATCATTATGCCTGCCTAACTAATTATCATAGTTTATTATTCTCAGAGGCTTTAACGATACAAATTTTGAGAAACTAGCTCTGTGCTTACAAAGAATCCTTTTAAGTGATTTCAGTAGGCAATTGTTACAGACATACAATTGCAAGACTCTATATTTATCATAACAAAGAAAATTTACAATGTCGTGTTGTCTTATTAGCAAATACCTAGTTTGTTTAGACTTACCTAGTCATCACCATAACAAATTTATTTGCAGATGCTAATCCTCTTGTATAGTGACACAAATTATGTCCTGGATGGATTTCGAGCAGCTTATGCCATACACAACTGTCCAAACAACTGTACTGGCCGAGGGCTGTGTATGACCAATCGATGCTTCTGTACTGGAAAATGGGGTGGCTCAGATTGCAGTGTAGAACTGTGCCCTAACGGATGCTCAGGCAATGGAGAGTGTAAAGGAGACAGATGTATTTGTAAAAAAGGGTAAGTAACATTAAATTAATTTAAACAGTAAGGTATTTGACCAGAAGACAACACAATTTTAGGTGAAGAAAACAGTAGAAGTGTTGAATAAATGGATTACAAACTCCTTGAGATTTTAATTCTTAGCTCAAAAAATCTTAACGAACAACTACTATCAAACAATCTGCACTCAAGCAATAATAATTATATATACCTAGACTTAGTGATAAACCCTAATGTCAGAATTATTGTGCTATTGAATATATCTGACATAGCTGGACTAGTTACACTTTATATTTATTTTAAAGCAGAAATCAATTAGACAAAAATGTTCTTAACTAAGGAAAACCAACATAAAATTTAATAAAAATATTTTATATTATTTACTTATAATTATTGTTCTGTTGAATAAAAATGACAACGTTTATCTATGTACTTACATATTAAGAAATAATTTATGTACTTACATAAATTTTAATATAAACTACAAATTTTCACTTTATCCAGATCCTGTAAGAATAGGACTAAATAAAGATTGAAGGAATGTTTATAAATCTGAGGTAACATAAAGTGAAATATTCCAGTAAGGAAAGCTAACATGTGCCTATATTATTTACAATGGTAGCTTAATGTAAAATTCAGCTAATTATTATCATATACTTATGATGTGAACACAAAGTTGTTCAAGTTGGTTGGATTCCATTTTTTGTGTAGAAATTATTCACTGTACCTTCTAGTCTTTATTGAAGAGAGTTCAATGCTCTACACTGTGGGAAACTACTGACTGATTAATACACAATTACACAATTTTCATCTTTTTTAAAGCTGGTTAGATATAATCCAAAAAATATGACTTACTTCTTAATACCATTCAAGACGATAAAATATTTCTAATGTACATTATTGTTAATGGTACCAGGTATCAAGAACTGTTAAGTTCATTATGAATTGTGTTTTTTTTTTAAATTATTAATGTTGGTGTACATAAATTCAATTTATTTTCCTTTTTTCAACTCAAATAAATTACATTGATGTCAAATCTAACTAAATCAGTAAATCAGTAATCAGTAATATTTATTGGCCATAAATAACAATAATGTTAAAGGCAAGTCACATGTACAAAAAAAAACCTTACGATTACACTTTAATGAATGAAGCTATACGAGTAATTAACAACGAACATACTACAGCGGAGGCTCCGTTTATGTACTACACATAAATGAGGATTTAGATTTTTTATAAATCAATCTTCAAAAAACTCCAGTTTTTTTAACTGCAATTTGTAATTAAAATCATTATAGTTATATCCAGTTCCTAAGTTGCATGTCTATCTCAAACCCAGTTAAATATTGGGAATATAATACTTTAAATAGTTATTGGCACTCTGTTTTTAAACAGTTTTATATGTAAATAAATTAAGTATTTAAGATTTATTTATTATAAAAATGGTGATATTATTGTGTGATATCTTAAAGTTTTCTGCTGATAATTTTAATCACTCATGTTACCAAGTGAATAAAAAATTCACATCTCGCTAGAGAGTAAGTGTAAATATGTATAATGTGTTCCTGGCTTTCAATAATTTGCAAATAGGTGAAATGAAAATGATGTCAGGGTCCTTTCTAATAAGGTATAATTCATTAATCCGCTGCCATTAATTGTTTTTTGTTGATGAAATCTTATTTTTGATAAGAATTAACTTTGTATCAATTTCTTTAATAAACTTATTAGTGTTTTGTTGTAAACTGTAACTAGGTAGTCAAGATAATTATTGTTTAAGAAATTGAGTACATAAGTTAATAACAGTCATTATGCAACTATGTCTTTATATGCTCAATTCTATGTTAGAAAACAAGCTTGTTCAATTGAGTAAATTAAACAGCGAATTATTTGCGGTGACTGATAAAACTCTTTGTTTGATTCAAGGAAACTTGCAATTTATCTTGTTGCAATGACCCTTACTCACTTGTCCTTCACCTCATGCCTAAGTCTTGCTTATCTAAATAAAGTCTTTTTTTGCACATTAATATGAATATCACTATTAATTTAAAAGATATAAGACTGGAATTGGAATAGTAAAAATATTCCATCAAAACATTGTTCACCTATACTATGTAAAGATCAGTAACTTTTCTATTATATAACATAACTAATATTAGTGCGCCTCAAGAGAAACAATAAGAGAAACACAAAAATAACAGGTTTTTTTCAAATGTATATTTAGAGTTGGTTGATTGCCCCACAGGTTTTCTGGTGAATCATGTTCATTGAAGAAGTTTGATAAAGAAGGAAACAGTTGGCACTGGCTCTCACACACAGAAAGTGGTATGACAAAAAGAGCTGCTCACTCTGCTGTGTATGTTAACCACACAGACTCACTTTATGTGTTCGGAGGATATGATCTGAATAAAGTGTTAGGATTATTAGAAGTTTATAGGTAAGCAAATATAGGTAACCCTAGTTTTGTAAGAGTAGAGTTTTTAGACTATCAAAAAGACAGTTCTGTTGGCTCATCGGTAGAAAGTTTGCTTCATGAGCTGTAGGGTGTGGGTTCGATTCCCACACAGAATAAACATTGTGTTATATAAACAAATGTTTGTTCTATGTCTGGGTGTATTGTATGTATTTACAAAAAAACCATTTAAGTATTCTATCAGTTATCTGACTTCCATAGCACAAGCTTTGCTTAGTTTGGGGTCAGATGGCGCTGTGTGTAATGTTCAGCGATATTTAAAAAAAAATAGATGTCTTGCACTAATGTTAAACAAGCTGATGAGTTTAAAGAATCTATAATCTACAAATAAAATACTAAAAGTATTTAAAAAAAAACTTATTAATCCAAATTATCAATTTTTTATATATAATTATATGTATGCACTTTCCTGGCTTAGTGATTCAAAATATGTTTTGGCCTTCAATACTAAAAAGCGCCATCTTTACCGATGATATAGAATCATGAAGTTTGGTAATTAATAATTAAGTTTGTCTGACTTATATTTTACATAGAACAATGTTTGAGAGCTTTTATAGTAAAAACCAGATTAGATTCCCCTGATGAATGACTTATTTAAATAATCGTTTGTACTGAACCTTCGGCGTGCGAGTTATATTAGCAATTATCCTGTTTCTTTCTTTATAATTAATCACATGGCAGACATTCCTGTAAATTTTGTGCACTCGAAATTCAAAACAAGACATCTGGTAAAAACTTTTAACCTTTGCCCTGTCTACATAATTATATTTAAAGTCTATAGTTCAGTTAACAATTTTTTTTTAATATTACCTGTTATTGTGACAACTACCTACCTGTATTTTGTCTATTTACATAGTATTTGTGTAATTTAGAAAACAAAGGCCAAGGTCATTAGGTCAATAGCACAAATCAATGATATCCGTGGATAATGCTCATAATATTATAACTTGCAGATTCTCAACTAGTCAATGGCATGACGAAAACGGAAAAATTCTCCGTAGATATCCAACTCTCGAAGAGAATGACGAAACCGTATTGTCTCTTTTCACCAAGGTAAGCCATGCCTACAATTAAAGTCTATTTTTGTACACAATCACCTTGATACGACTTAATCTGAGTTGAAGAGATCTGTAACAATCGAATTCTATTTATTCACCGCCTGGTTTTAAAATGATCTGATATATGCATGAATTCGTAACACACTCTAAACTACTGGCGAACTTCACACGGACATAAATTATTAACCTTATACATATTTTAGTTCTGAATACTGCTCCAGAGTCAAATACCTCTTATCACTTACCAGCACGTACGTTTCGCTCGTCTCATTATTACTTTCCATGACAAAAACATCTTCAAATTTTAATAATAATGAAAAACGAATAAAAACAGTTGCCCAGTTTAGGAGAACTGAGCTAACAAACAGACTCGCATAATGCGATTTCATTTTATAAGCTTAAGGTGTACTAAACCGATAGTCATTGGACTCATTATTATGAACAACTTTTACAATGAGCACAATTCAGAAATCGCGAAATCAAAATCGGCTGCAAAATGCTTCAAAATAAGTAAATGCATGGAACATTTACTCAGGAGTCAAAAAACTTTGACAACAAAGTTATTCATCAATGATGAGATCGATGACACCCTGTCCGCTTAGTATACCTCTAGTTTATATAGCTGCTTAAGTAGTAATTAAACTTTTAACCTACTTCAAAGTTAAATTACTTCACAGGGCAACAATGATGGCAGCTGGCAAATAGGAAATCGTAGCTCATTTTTTAATTTATTACTATCATCGTTTTCTAACAATGACAAGACTCCTCTGCCGCTAATGTATACGCATCCTTCGACGCCATACTCCGAAAGTTACCTTCATTTCACCGAGCAGCCAGAGTTTCTTAGCGGGGCTGTGAAGGCCAATACTACAAAGCCCGAGCCCAGATATGGTCACGCAGCTTGCGCGTATGGAGCTGGGTTCGTGTTGTATGGAGGGAAGCTGTCAGACGGAAGCCTGTCTACAGAGCTGTGGTTGTACGATGCGGCTGCGAACCACTGGACGCTGAGAGCGGTGAACTCCACGCTGACGCCCCCGGGTCTGACGAGGCACACATTGACAGCTGTCGGAGATGAGCTGTATTTGTTCGGCGGCAGCACCGTTGAAGGCGACTTCTCATCTAGGTAATGCGAATCATGTTATACCTTCTAAACTAATAAACTTCAAACACATACTAAAATTTCTTAGCATCCAATGGTATTACCGTGTGGGTTTCTCATGTTGGAGGGACGCAAGTATGTATAATTGTATACCGTACAGCGCGTGGGGCTTGCAACCTAGATAGGTTTACAGTACCGTTGGCAAAGAAAAGAGACTTGATTATTTTTAACTATAATAATAAATATCGTAGAACATCTCTATCTAGCTCCAACCTAAACAAAGGTTGTATTGTACTATGGGGACTTATAGTAATATCACATGCGTAGATATTACAAAAACGGAATTGTCTTTCCGTCAGTAAGAAAATGAGAAGGATGTTACGTTACATTATGAGAAAAGATATAGCCCCATATAGTACTTAAACACTCGCAAACATAACCAAACATTTAAAATCAGTTTCCGTGGCCGATAAATATGTTTGTTTGGTATCTTAGCGTTATAAACAAACTATATTTCAATGTCAAGGTAAAATTTGCACAAGGTGATCTTTTATAATGCAAAAAAAAACGATTTGCATCAACTACATTACTGATGATTATTTTCGTCTTTTAGTGTCGGACAAATAAATTATGATCTGAGATTAAACATGTTTTTTGTTGTTATTTCAAATATCGAGGTAGATGATATGTTTTAATTCAGATTAAAAAAGTTGTGTAAAAAATGGGTAAACACTTATTGGGCTTACGATTCCGCTTTACATATGGGAACTACATGCATATACAAACATCTTGATGTATTTGTGTGAAGTACTGCTTTGACGTATTTGTGTGCGTGTAATTAGCGTACAAGCGAACGTGGTTGGACCAATGAGTCTTCTTTTTTTTCATTTATTCTTATTTGGTTCGCACTTGACCAGGTCCTACCTGATATTATAATACAATATTTTATCGATACCACCAAAGTTACAAGTCATAATCCCTCCAATCTAATATAATATATTACATGACAATATATTATATTGTCATGTTTAGTGCCAATAGGAATTGATAACTACTTACTAGTATGTAATTATTAATCTCTTAGTCATAAAAACAAGGTCTCTGGTAGCCAAGATCTCAGCTTGGATTTATAGCATGCAGTGGAAGGCGCATTCTGGATAGAAGCGAGTGTATGAAGCAGGTGCGCGGGTGTCAGGATGCATACCGACCTATTCGACTTGACGAGGTCTTGCGACGGCGTTACCACTTGTTTTTGTTTATTAATGCGAATATCTCACTTGCTATGGACTTGAAATTAAGTAAGGCAACGATGTGGTCTAGGATGGAGCACGCTTCAAAGCGCCAAAGCAGTGATGTCCTGGACTTTTTTTTATTACTCAAAGTTCGGTGTATCGCTGCAATGGTCATGGACAGGCGTTATCTTTTGCCATCAGGAGAGCGTCTCGTTCGTATCATTACTTTTTACATTAAAAAAAAAATTGATTAAAAACGCTCTAGAAGTAACCTGTTTACTTTGGATTTGAAGACACCGTATTGAACTTTTCGGGAAACATAGACTTCGGTAAAGTGTTCCGTCCTCGTTGCGCGAATAAAGAATGCGGATTCGAAACGCCGTATTATTTTTTCTGTAATTTGTGTGTATTATTTCAATTTTCAGTATGTATAAGATATCACTGGGAGATCCAAACACCGAAGCCTGGGAAAGAGTGCAAGTGAGGGGAGGCAAAGAGTTGGATGTTCGGGTAGTGGCCCATACAGCAGTCTACCACTCGCATTCTAATTCCATACTGATCTACGGAGGGGTAGTGGCCAGTGTTGCCAGGTATTTTATTTACTAACTTTTACTGTAACTTTTATTTACTGTTGATTTTAATCGGGGCGAAGATCTGGGGAACAATAGAAATAACCCAATATCTATATCTTTAGAGGTTTTATGTTCATTTAATTATTTTAATAGTATAGTAAACAATCTAGCTAATGCATGTTTTGGCAGTGTAAAACCCTGTCTTGTCACGTATTTTATAAAAAATGAATTGACAGACAATTTAAAAAGCTATCCATCGCCATACTAAGTTAAGCCTGTAATATGGAAACCGGATCATTGATTTGTTACTTTTTTGTTAATGCATATTATATTTATAACACCCATTATTTTGTAATAATATAAATTTTTGTTTAGGTTTTCAAAACTCTCGGACAGAATGTTTGCTTTCGACCTTGACTACAAACATTGGAGTGAGATACACTACCCTCGAGCACACTTACGGGAGTCTTACGTTCCAAGGGAGAGAGCGTTCCACACTTCTACTATTATTGGTATTTGTTTGGTCAATTATACAGGGATATAAGATTAGGGTATACTGACCTAAAAGGGGCATTGTACTAATCATTGCTAAAAACTTTTATTACGAACACAAGTAAAAAATGTTAAAATAAATCAGTTTTTATATAGAATAGGTAGGCATTGACCCTTGACCAAATGTATAGAGTGGCTGATTTTGTTTTTGCGATTTCAAAGTTGTGCCAGTTGTTAAATTTGTTCATATTGAGGACAATGACCCCCTTTGGGCTTGCTACCTACACCCCAAGTTTATAAACCCAGTACACTTAATTATTTTGAAAAAGAAAAATATTCATGTAAGGAAATATCCTTTCAGGAAATTATTTAGTAGTTTTTGGAGGCTACTCCCACCGTCACAACAAAGAAGAGATTTGCTATGATTACCAAATGTATATTTACCACCTGGGTTGCCATTCATGGATACCATTAGATGTTTTGGGAAAAATTCGCAAGTACTACCCGAAGAAGCAGGGAGTTTTCGCGCACGCTGCTGCACTAAAACCGCCGTCAACTTTGCTTATCGTCGGTGGATATCACGGAAACGTCAACGGTAATACAAGCATATAAATATTAATCTGTTTTCTTTGCCTTTGGCATCCCACGTTGAACATTGCCAGTCCTATATTTTCAAGTTAAAATCAACTAAAATATGTCAATGACATGATACAGTAGTTGTGACATTACTATAACCTTTTTGGAGTTTTGGAAGTAAGAACATAAAAATGGTTTACCACATTGTATCACTTGTCCATATTTATGCATATAATTTAGCACTCAATGGTTTTGATCATAAACCACTATTTTATAAAATAGACATTTGAAAATGTGTAATTTGAATATAATCATGCAGCAATATGATTTTATCATATTCCTGTCATAAATTAAGCATGCGTTTATAGGTTACTTAGACACACCATTATGTATACGAAAAAAACTAACAGACCAACTTCACGCCGGTGTGCTAGGCTCTGAAGCTTCAAATTCACCATCGAAATGTCATCGATAATCGCCTTTTAGCCCTTCTTTCAATGGAATCCAAAGCCTGGTACTGTGCCAAATATGGCAGCAGTACTTCCTACATGATCGAACTTGTGCATGAAATTAGGCCATAAGCTGTTTGCATAGTGTCAAACTAGAAAACAATAACTCTGGACAGTGGGTACATTTTTGAGGCTTTAGGGATTGAAACTAGAACCATGGGGATCAGTTTTTTTTTTTATTAATTTGCCCCATCGGGCGGGCTAAAGCTGTAAAGCCATACTGCCTTGTCTTAAGTGTTATAACATTCATCAAAGGGGGTCAGGATAAAAATAGATACAAGGAGTTTTTTTTTTCAGGCGATCTTTTGGCATATGTAGTTCCGAGCTGGCAAGCTGGTATAACAAACAACCATCCTGAATCTGCGTGTCAGAAGCATTCAACACAGCCCGGATGTTTAGCTGACCCTGAATGTGGCTGGTGTTCTGCTGATGATGTAAGTAATATGAACCTCTCGCTGCAGATTGATCCAATTAAGCGAGAAAAAAAAAATCAAGCGAGACCTAATGAGACTATCTTGTAGACTTTAGTTTAGGACATTTTTCTTCATTTTTGGATTCTAATGCTTAATTTTAGTTAAGGATACTAATATTTTTTAATGGCCAGGTGTTTGACCACAGCTTACTTGATATTTAATGGTAGTGTGGCTGAAGATGGTAAACACAACTAGCCTGGAATAGAAACTTGACGGCCTCTCGCCGACGTGTAATGTCCCGCTTGAAAATAAAGCAAGCTACTTTAAGCAATGTTTAAATAAGTAAACCTCTATAATATATATCCTTACATGCCTCACTCGTGCGAATAATTTGATACTTTATAATTAAAATACCACTATTTTTATTTATTTTGTAAAATAACAATATTTTTCTGTTAAATTTCCGTCAAAATTACTGGACTTTCATGTGAATAGTGGCGTTAAATGTGCACGTTTTGAATTTATTGTTTTTTTTTCTGTTATTAATAAACATGCAAAGAGTAACGATCTCTGTTACTGGGTTCTTTTTCAACACAATCTGGATCTTTTCATCACAAGTAGTTTTATTTTTATCATATTTTCATCTTTTCAGTATTTATTAAATTATATTGGACATCTACCTCTTTTATAAGTTTATATATTATTCTATTTTCAGATTTGTTACGGTAGAACAATAGGATCAAACTGCACAACTAATCTACAATCGATACGGTGCGGCGGAATCTGCCCAGCGCTTGGAGACTGTCATTCTTGCCTCATACACGGCCCGCCTCTAGTCAATTTAAACAGCACTAGGATCCCATTACCTTCAGTCAGCACGAAATTGGGCTTACACCAGTGCAACTGGTGCGTGCAAAACGCGCGCTGTCATTTTAAAGATGGTAAGAAAAAAAATTTTTTATGGGTCACACTACGATTATTAGGGTAAAAAAGACAAGAAAAAAAAATTAAGCAATGCCGCTCCCAATCGATAATATGTGCTGTGAGTTTTTTTGCTATTTCACTTGATTACCAAACTTATTCAACAACACAGTATCAGTGATCAAAAATGTGGCAGTTGCCGTCGATGTTTTGATTTATGCGACGGAAAATAATTAATTCGTTCGTTCTTACAAAATTGAGTCGCTCAAAATGTGGTATTTACAGAACAGAAAAAAAAAAGATTACAGTAATATTAAGTAAAGCATTGTACATAGTCCTTTATAGTGTAATCAATATGTATGTAATTGACTTAAATATTATCGTGGACATAAAATTATCGTCAGGGGTCAGAAATATTTGCATACTTTTTTATTGCTTTGAAATGAACTTTGCTAATTATCGACAACGCCTTAAGCTAAGCACATCGTAATCATATTCTCATTTCAGACAGCTACGGCGGCGTGTGCGGAGAAGACACACCTTCAGAAAATCCGGGGTGGTGGGGCGCCATCGGCACGGAAGTCTCGAGTCCGGAGCAATGCAAGACACTGGACAAGCGGCCCGGGCTCACGTTCCTGCGGTACCAGCAGCCGGCGGACTGGAACCACCCTGATGGTGTGTCGGTCGTGAACGCGACTACAGTCGACTGGGGCACCGGTGGTGGAAGCAACCATATCTTCAGCGGTTCTAGTGAAGCGAGGCTGCGTGGTTGGCTGCACGTGCCGGCACACTGGAATGGGACCGGCGAGGCACTGCACATGTGCGCCGGGTACGCCAACGTGTCTCTGGCGCTGGGTGCGGACCGCGCCAACTTGTCGGCGGGCGTGTCGGCGTGCGCGGGCGTCGAGTGGCCGCCGCCGTTCCCTGCGGCTGGCCGGCTCGCGGTCGATATGCACGCCAACGACTCGCTGCACGCCGGCCTCTATCCCTCGCACCACCACGCCAAGATGGAGCTGCTGCACAACAAGTCGCAGGAAACCGCAAAGGTAAACACGTCACTCGCGAACAATAATCGACATGCTTCATTACTTACTACTAAGAAAGGATCAAAGGTAAAATCAGCCCTACTATTCACATGGACCTGAGAGACTCTTCTTTTTAACGCAGAGAAGGATTTCATGTTTCAACTATACTTAATCACGCCAGTTACTTAATCTCAATATTCTCAAAACTTATGTTCAAGTCTGTGTCGGCGATTCACCGCCGTATATAAATTGAATATAAATTTGAAAAGCTAGAATAAAAATTCAATTTACAATTCTGAATTTGAAACTTTTTTGAGGTTAGAATTTCAAAGGTATAGGAACATACTTAATTAGATTTTTACACAAAGTAAAAATAGCATCAACCACACTGAACGACACGCATTCAAGAATATCAATTTAGTAATTAGATAAATTGCATTGTGTTATGGAATGTGAACATTAAATTTCAGGTATTTACGTTCGAGTTTCTGGAGCCGTACTCGGCGGGCTCGTGCGGCGAGTACGACAACTGCCTGGTGTGCCTGGCGGACGCGTCGTGCGGCTGGTGCGAGTTGACTGCGCGATGCGAACCGCGCGCGGTGGACGAGCGCGAGGCGTGCGCCGCCGGCGGCGAGTGGCGCTATTTGACCTTGGCTCCCGCCGCCTGCCCCAACTGCTCCAACTACATTAGCTGCGAGCGCTGCGTGGCCGGCGCGCACTGCGAGTGGTGGGCGGACGAGGCGCGGTGCGCGCGTCGCGGCCGCGCTGCACGTGCCGTTACTGACGTGGCCGAGTGCCCCGCGCCCTGCCGCACGCGGCTCGACTGCGAGCACTGCCTCGACGAGCGTGGCCGCTGCGTCTGGTGCGAGGCCACACGACAATGCTTCAGCTTCAGTGTCTACACCAGCGAGTACCAGTTCGGCATGTGCCGCGAGTGGCTCGACCGTGCTTCGGCGCCGGCGCTCGCTCCTGCGACCGTGGGCGGTGCCGGTGGCGCGGGTCCACCCGCTACGGGCGAAGAGACGCGACGAGGCGGGCAGTGCAAGTCGTGTGCGCGGCACGTGACGTGTGGCGCGTGCCTCCGCAGCATGGGGTGCGGTTGGTGCCACTCTCGCGCCAACCCCATCCGCGGTGCGTGCACGGAGGGCGATTTCACGCGCGCGCACGCCGATTGCGCCGCGCTCGTGGAGGCGGCGCCCGCGGACGCCGGCTGGGCGTACGCACAGTGCCCAGATGTGGATGAGTGCGGCCTAGGGCTGGACGACTGCCACGAGCACGCAGAATGCAACAACACGCACGGGTCGTACACGTGCCGCTGCAAGCAGGGCTACAACGGTGATGGCAAGAAAAGCTGTATGCGCACCTGCTTTAACAGCTGCGTGCACGGGTACTGCCTCGGCGCGCCGCAATACGTGTGCCAGTGTGACCTCGGCTGGACCGGTGCCGACTGCTCCATCAACTGTGGCTGCCACGACCACTCCACGTGCAAAGGCGGCGTGGGCCGCTGCGACGAGTGCCAAGACTGGACCGAAGGCAAGTTCTGCGAGCGCTGCAAGCCCGGCAGCCACGGAAATGCAACCGCCGGCCAGGGCTGCCGCCGGTGTGATTGCAACGACCACGGCGATGAGGCGCGCGGCGTCTGCGACGTCGCCACCGGAGAGTGCATCTGCAGGGACAACACCGAGGGCCAAAACTGCGAGCGCTGCAAGCCCGACTTCTACGGAGACCCGCGCCATGGCGGCAAGTGCTACTACCAGTGCGAGCCGCGCGGCATGCTCGACGCTGCGGACACGGAGGGAATCGGCTCCTACAAGACCGACCCCGAAATCGACAACGTCGGCCCCTCCAAAGAATGCCTCTGGATCATTTCTGCGGACCAGATTAAGGATGCCATCATCCAGTTCACAATCAATTCGTCGACATTCGATGTCCCGTGCGATGAGAATGCCGTGTACGTATATGACGGCCTGGGCGGCGTGCCGGATTTGCTAAACAACCAACAAAGCCAGCTGCTTGGCGTATTCTGCAATGGAGCTTCCTCCGGCGTCGTGGAGGCGCGCAGCGGGAACCTCACCGTGCACTATAAGCAGGGCCAGCCGCACCAGGGCTTTGAAGGCGTCTACAAGGTGCTTGCATGCGAGTCGCACTGCGATTGGCCCCGCGTTTGCAACAAACGCCATTGCGTCTGCCGCGAGGGATACGGAGGACCTAATTGTGAAACCGAAATATGCAGAAATAACTGTAGTAAAGCCATTAACGCCGGTGTCTGTGATAATAGCTACGGACGCTGTCTCTGTAACGAAGAGTTCGGAGGTGATGACTGCTCCATCAGACTTGACAAAACGCAACTTGTATTTACGGAATTGTTTAACTCTGAATATCTCTCCGATGGACTGGACCATCTGCGAAAGACACTGCCCAGGTTCGGGCATACTTTGGTGGCCGACAGACGTGGGCTATGGATGTTCGGCGGATATTCGCTTTCACATGGACCATTGAACGATATACGATTTTTCGACACGAAGAACAACACTTGGATGCAGGTCACGGTTGAAGCGACACCGGATGCAAAAATGCCGGAAGGTCGATACTTCCATGCGGCTGAAATATACCACTCGAAACAGAACATTTACATCTATGGTGGTTTGAGTTTGCAAGAGAAAAGTGGTTCAAACAAAACGTTGGGAGATTTCTGGCAGTTCAGCCTCAAAGATCAACGATGGGGTAATATAAAGAACAAAGACAGTTATCCGCCGCCTCTGGCTGGGCACACGTTAACTTTGCAAAAATATCAGGATTACGAGAGCTTGGTTTTAATAGGTGGATTTTCATTGGAAGGGGGATTTATGGCGGATACCTGGGAATTTGACCTGGACGATGAAAAATGGATTAAGTTAAACTGTAACGGCGCAATACCTGCGGGTATCATCGGTCACAGTACAGTCTATCACGCACCTTCTCATAGCTTATACATCTATGGAGGCGTACTAT
The DNA here is from genome assembly GCA_905404145.2 of Biston betularia. Taxonomy (NCBI): domain Eukaryota; kingdom Metazoa; phylum Arthropoda; class Insecta; order Lepidoptera; family Geometridae; genus Biston; species Biston betularia. The sequence goes on from FR989863.1 coordinate 8,010,122, forward strand.
ATTCGTACAATGGCACATCACTATCAAACAAACTCTTTGCGTTTCACTATCCAACGAAAAAATGGAGTGAACTGCCTACTTTCCCAAACTTGAATCATCTGTTAGACAATCTTCCTCAGGCCACGTATTTGCACTCTGCTGTCACCACAAACGATTATATGATTGTTTTTGGAGGGCGAACGGATCCCGATCACAGATCGGACACGCTTATCGCATATGTCTACAGTTGCAATCAATGGGTCAGACTTACTAAAGGTATGTACGATTACTATATCAGTTCTCACTATATTTTAAAGTACTTTTTGCTTAATGCTGTTGTCCTACTAGTTCGAACTCTTAAATATCATCATCTCATCTAACGTTGAACATGGGCCTCCCCCAATAATTTTCATGAAGACCGGTTGGAAACGGCTCGCATCCAGCGCGTTCCTGCGGTCTTTATTAGGTCGTCTGTTGACTTTGTGGGAGGACGTCCTACACTGCCCACTGCCACTACAATTCGCTGGGCTATGTTGGCAACGCTAGTTCATCTATGGATCTCCTGATTTCTGTTTCGATTTCGAGAAACCCCGAGCCGTCCCTTTCCATAGCTTGTTTGTGCTACTAAAAATATTATCAAGAATTATCTTTTGCTTTTTTTTTTGCTCCATATATTTGATAAGGGATACGAAACAAAACAATGTAATGAAATTAACTCCAAAATTTTTTTAGGTGTGAGCATGGTTGGGCATCCTCCACCTCCGACGATAGCCCATGCAATGGCGATCGATATGGAAAACGAAAACGATGGATACATCTACATAATCGGCGGCTGGACGGGCAGCGCGCACTGTCAAGTGACTCGTATTTCCCTCCCAGAAGATCTATGCTACATGTGGAGTTCAAGCAAACTAGAATGTCGTAGTCATATGGGCTGCAGTTTTTGTAGTACCGGGAACTATACGAAATGTTATTCAGTAGACAATCCGGGGTGTGAAGGAAGCGATAGAGTGTCAACTAATTCTGGGTCGGCGTGCGACGCCGATTTAGTGGCGAGGCGTGCTTGCGAGAATTTCACCTCTTGCTCGTCTTGTTTGGCTGCCTGGCCGCTGTACCCTGAGAGAAAACCTGCGTGTCGGTGGTGTGAATCGTGCGCTGCCGCTGTGGGTCAGTACCTATATCTTTTTTTGAGTTATTACCATATACATTTAGGGCTTTACTTATTAATCAATGTTTAAAGTAGCCCATCTCGTTTTCATTCATTAGATTAGCGTAAGCGACAAGTTGATAGAACATTTTAAAAGCACAAGCATCTTTTAAAAATAAGGCCTGTTACCCTAAACAGACTAGGTATTTAACACTTGATATTTAATATTATAATAATACCTAGCGTATTTACGATTAAAGTTAATACATACACTAAAGTATGAATCCTAAAGTCGGAATTCAGCTGTTACGTCTTAAGTGTTTATGTAATACTGGCTTTATGTAACTCTGTCTACAGTCAACACAGCAACTAGATACTAATATTTGCTATTTAGAACGTGACTTATTTTTGCAGGCGAGTGCGTTCCTACTGATGAATCATGCCAAAGTATGAAATGCATCGCGGGTACCACATACATAAGTGATGTGGGGCAATGCCCTGAACTCAGGTGTGTTGCTTCTGACTGCGAAAAATGCGTGTCCAACCAATGCACGTGGACCAGACAAGCTAATAGAGAAGGTAAACAGTCTCTCATTCATTTACACAACATAAAAGTTTATAAGCTCTGAACTAACTATTAATATTTATCTTTTTAACAGTTCACACAGCACGTTCTAGCTCAAAACTAATATTTGAAATTAAACTTTAATATTTGACGAACATACGAACACGTGGGTGTTCTGAATCAAATCTTATTATAGTATAGCTTGTATTCTGGTTCCCAGAGTATAAGCTTTGCTAAGATTGGGGATAAGTTATGCCATATGAAATGTTGACTTTATTTATTTATCTTCTATTTTATTTATAGGTCAATTGACTAGCATATCGGATGACCCAATCATAGATCAGTTTAACTGGACGTGCGCGCTGATAGAAGAGCCGGGCCGACCCAGTCTCCGGCCTACGACTAAAGAGGAGTGTCCCAGTCGGTGCCATCTCTACGACGATTGCGCATCATGTCTTAGTTCAGAAGGCGCCGAAGGTGGTTTCTCAGAATGCCATTGGGCCACGTATCTCGGAAAGTGCATATCGCCAGCGTATCAGCCTGTTTACTGTGCGGGAGGAGTGTGCGGTCTCGTTCTTACTAAAGCGGATAAAAATAAGTGCCCGGCACCGTGCGGGACATTCGAGCAATGTTCAGAGTGCTTACATCATTCTCACTGCGGGTGGTGTGCGATAGAAGGCGCTAACGGCGAAGGTGTTTGTACAGAAGGATCTATCGATACGCCGCTTGATTATGCTTCGCGGACTACGTGTGCCGCGGTTTATGAAACTGTCCATCAAACTAATGGAACTAATGACACGTTCTCGTGGCACTACACGCGCTGTCCGCCGGAAAATGAGTGTGAGAACAACCATCATCAGTGCAAGGCAGAATCAGAGGTATATGCACAATATTTTGTTATTTTTTTAAAATACTCATTTGAAATTAATAATCTTGCTTTCGGTCTCTTTGATCCAGTTTGAAGGGTACAATAGCAGAACGGAATAATCTCCTTATGGTAAGAGATAACGCCTGTCCATGATCAGTGCAGTTGTGCTTAAAAATTGAGTAGCGAAATAAAGTCTATGGACTACTTTGGCACTTCTTACTGAGACATTTGATGGTTAGTCTCAATAGCCCTATGATATCGCTAGCTACAGTACATTTCTAAACTCAACTAAGTACTGTTTACACACTATTTAATGACTGATTAATACTTAGTGCTGTATCTTATTTATAATGCTCATGTTGTATACATATTTGTCTACAAATACAATTTAGATGAAATCCTTTTTGTCATTTACATAATGCTGATGTAAAAATTGTATTTCGTTCTTTGTATCAAAATAAATAAATAAACTGATACTCCAGTGGTAGCTAATAAAATGAAAATAAAAATTATGTAAAAACTTTGAGATGCTCTGTTTGTATTTACCCAGTAGTTTCGATACAGGTGTGTCGTGATCTGGCTGAGGGGTATGTGTGCCTGTGCGGCGCAGGACATAAGCGCGCGCCGGGCGGCGGGTGCGCGGCAGTGTGCACCCAAGGCTGTGTTCGTGGACACTGCGTACAACCGGACGTCTGTCTCTGCGAGTTCGGGTAACTAGACAACCAATAAGCAGGACATGGGTTGGTTAATCAAAGAAAGCACTCCTCTGTAGCAGATAATGAAATGTACAGATACAATAATAGTACCGGTGAATCTGCCTATTTTCTAGACTCATGCGTAGGGTGTAGTTGGAGCCACTCTTTGTGCTGTCGGTTTTTAGTTTTAGTTTACAGTTGCTTTACGTTGGCCTCTTCGTTGTAGGGAAGAGTCAAATCAATAGATGTCGCCTCTTTTTGAATGAATTATCGTTTCTTTGTGATGCGATCGTATGCAAAAAAATATAAAAGTGTAATAACAAAAATATTTTAGTAGATATATGCTAAATTTATAACTGTTTAGTTACAATGCTTAAACATATTAATAAAGCATAATAAGATCATAATTATTTAGAGCAGCAATAAAATCAAAAAATAAATAAGCAAATTAAAAAAAAAATGTGTAATCAATAAAAAATCAAATAATCTTATTAATGTGTTATTTTAAAATCATGGGTTTGGCCTCTCCTGTTAAGTTTATATAAACCTGTATTAGGAGAGACCGCTGCTTCAAATACACTTTAATATAATACATTTTCACTTATAGCTAGTAATAATGTCCGTATTTATAGAATTAATTAAAGAAATATTAAAGACTACTACCATAGCTTCTTAAACTTGCCTTTTATACGTCGACAAGTCACATCAACAAACATGAAGACTGAGTCAAAAATCAGGACCAGAACGTGGATAGCATAAAACTAAATATATATTTTTATTTCACAGATATGTCGGTGCAAACTGTACTATACAGTGCCAGTGCAACGGTCACTCCCACTGCGAGGGGCCTGACAAACTGGATCAATGTATCGAATGTTTCAACAACACCATGGTAAGAACAACATTTTCGAAAACAACAAAAAAATAAATTGTATTTCATTTCTTGTTCTGATTTTCTTTCTTTCTTTTCTGAAACGAGCATTGTTTTCGAAACACGATTCCGATAAATGTTCATGATAAAAAAATTACAGTCAAAAAATATTGTAGTACGATTTCTGTTTTTATTTTATATTTTAAGCAATGGGGTGTCTATCATAGTGTCTTAGCAATACGCATACCATAGAGAATACGACGTCACAGTAAATAAAACATAGCGAATTTATAACTTAAATTAGCACTAACGATTGTAATAATCTACATAAATCTATAAGAGTCGAAACAATTAGAAGATAGATACAAGAGAACCAACCTAGTTGGGTAATTTTATGTTATTACATAATTACATAGTATAATTTTTTTATTATGAATAGTGTAATTTATTATTTACGCGGAAATACTAACTTTTAATTTCGCTGTATGCTAACCCATAAATTACAAAACAAATATAAACTCGACATAGTTGTTGTCACAAAGTTAACCAAACAATGGAATATTAACTTCACTATATGTTTTCAGGGCAACCAATGCGAGAAATGCAAACCGAACTTTGTTGGCGACCCGACCAACAACGTACAGTGCGTGCCATGTTCCGTATACTGCCACGGGCACACGTCAATATGCACCAGTGACATGGACGCGGTGTCGAGCCCTCGTGACGTCATCCCACCTGAAGTGGACGATTACTTCGGCGCGGCAACGAAGGCTCGATGCGTGCGATGCGCCAACAATACGGACGGGCCGCGCTGCGAGAGGTGCATCGACGGGTACTTCAGAGGATCAGAGGATTTCCGCGACCCCTGTCGGCAGTGAGTATTGCTGCTAATCGTAGGTTTCATCATCATCTTCACCGTCGGGAACCGGTCCCGAGAATAATTTTCCTTGGTCCTTAACTTATGCGAGTACGTATATTCATAAATGTTCTATCAAAAGTCAAATAAAGACGAGAGATTCAATTGAATTGAAATACAAGGTTATCTGATTTCAGAAAATAGTTAAATTGCACTTTTAAAGATTTATTTAAATTGCTATTGCATTTTTTTTATTTCTAAATAGGTTCAAACGATGTGGTCTAGAATAGAACATGCTTACTTAGAAGGAACCTGTTTAATTTGGATTTGAAAACACCCATTTACCCAATACTTTTTGGGAAACACAATCCGGCAAAGAGTTTATCCGTTCAGTGAGAATTAAAAAAAAAGATTTAATAATACCAAAGTTTTAAGATTTTTGTCAGTATTGTGTGGGATATCTAAAGAATAACTTTGTTTAAAAATCGGAATTGAGTTCATTAGTTTTATATGAAGTGATGATGAAAATTCGAAAAAAATTTTTCGAATTAGTATGATCACTGTATCCAATTCATTTCTCAAATCCAATTTTTGTTTTGACTCTATATTTAAATCGATCTTAAGGTCTGTTTTAATTTGATTATTTCTAATAAATAATTTTGTGCTTGGCTAGGTGCGAATGCCATGGTCACGGCGACACGTGTGACCCGGTGACGGGTGAAAAGTGTAACTGTGGTAACAACACAGAGAGCGACGTGTCCTGCCAGACCGCGAGTAGCAGTAAGAACTCTGCGCAGGAGTGCTGGCGCTACCAGTGCGTCAAGTGCAAGGATCTCTACATGGGCGATCCCCGGAACGGACATCAATGCTACAAGACTGTCAATATTGAGAACAAGCTCTGCTTCGATGGCAAGTCTATTGGTTAGTGAGCAATTATTGCTACCATATAAAGTGTGCCTAGATTTTGCATTTGAAGGTAACAAAAATGCGTTTTTTTTAGTGTATTGGTTAGCTGATGATGCTTGTCATCTTCTCAATCTTGTCAATGGTTTGTCATCAGTTTGTAGCATGTGTTTTTCTGAGGTGTTAAGTTTTTTTGAAAGTAATGACTAATGGATGTGTTCGACCTTTATTGAATCCCTCGTTTCTTATGTGACCTAAGTTATGGATGGCAATCGCAAATCTATGTTTTGTAAAGCACGTTTTTTTTCCCAGACGAATGCAAGATCAAGCCGCGTCTACTGTATCCTGGGCAGACAGTATTCGTCGCAGTGAATCCAAGATATATGAACGTCGACATTCGAGTGATAGTAGACGTCACTCAAGGTGCCGTCGACCTCTTTTTGAGCCCCAACGACAGCGCATTCGTCGTCTCCGTGAACTCCAGCACCGGAGCACATACCGTCGAACTAGACCCCTCGTATTACAAACAGCCGTACAGAAAAATGCCCACGTTCGACGACCAAGTACCAGAGAAACGACGACTGACTCTCTACTTTGATAAAACGGAATACACGTTCGCGGATTACATAGCCAAAGATCTGGCGACGTACATAACTGTCGATCGGAGAAATATAGTGCTTAGAGTGAGGAAGATAAAACATCGTTTAGTGTTGACTTTGCCGCAAAATGTGCACGACTTGACGCATACTAAGTTTTACATAATAATTCGTGCGCGGCCATCTCTGACGGGGCAAGCGAGCGCGGGGATAATATTCTTCCGACAAGACCAGCTGCATATAGACCTGTTTGTGTTCTTCTCGGTGTTCTTTTCGTGCTTCTTTCTATTTCTGGCGGCTTGCGTGGTCGCGTGGAAGGCGAAGCAAGCGGCCGATGTGCGGCGCGCGAGAAGAAGGCACGTTGTGGAGGTACGTTCCTTTGGTTATACAATTTTAATCTATTACAGTGTACATTTTTTCTTCGTTTTTTTGGGATAATTTTTTTGTAATTTAAAAGTAATGAGACGAACAATGCGCTTTCCTAATGGTAAGAGATTACGCATGTCCATGACCATTAGCAATACACAGAACTTTGTGTAGCAAAACAGAGTCCGGGGCATCGCTGCTTTGGCACTTATTAATTTGAGACATTGGATGGTTAGTCTCAACAGCCCAGTAATTTCGCTAGCTGCCCTTACCATACCCTTCAAACTGGAACACAGAGAACACACACATGTTTGTTATGTTACTGTTGTTTTATTGCTTGTTCGGCGACAGCGTATCTGGTACTGCGGTGGTACCTACCTAGACGACCTCCTGTTAAGAAAATCTACCAAACTAAACTCTTTGAATGACTAAAACCAACGAGTAGCAATGCAATTATAAAAAATATTCATAAAAACTCCCCAAACAAATATTATTGATGCAAGTGTTTGTTGTAGATGCTGCACATGGCGAAGCGTCCGTTCGCGGCGGTGAGTGTGGTGCTGAGCGGCAGCGTGGCAGCGGGCGCGGGCGCGGGCGCGGTGCGGCGCCGCCGCGCGCCCGACCTGCGCCCCGTAGCCATCGAGCCCACCGCAGACGCGCGCGCCGCCGTCACCACCGTACTCGTAAGGTAACGTCACTGACGCTGCACATGAAGCGTCCCATAACATTGGATTTTTTTTAATACAAAATAGTTTCGCGTTTGACCACACCCTGCCTGAAGTTAAGCAGGATGCAGTCCAAGATGAAGCACGCCTACCTAGAAAAAACCTGTTTACTCTAGATTTGAAGTTTTTTTTTTACCCAAATTGTACTTCGCTGGAAAAACAGACGCTGGCAGAGTTCCACATCCTCGCTGTGCGTATGAAGAATGTGGAATCGAAGCGCTTAGTCCGTACGTGAGGAATGCCCACCATATATGGGTTAGGTAGTAACAAAAAAAATGCTGAACGGGAGAGGGATTAGCTAAGGTACGATATTTTTAGATGGAAGGGGTTAATATTCTCAATGTAAAACAAAAGAAAGGAAAAAACGCGTACATATCTAAAATATTATTTCTATATTCGTCTATCCCACTAATATAGATAGATAGAAACTATTGTGCATTCGAAATATATAAAAAGGGTACATACAGAAAGCAAAAGAATCTTATGAGCCAGTGCCACAAATGACTGCCTTATAGCTAAGAGCGGTCTTTTCCAGGCAACCAAGAACGGAAAACACGATACAGATTAAGAACAGACAGGAGATACTACTAAGTTAACATAAAAATTTAATGATAACTTTATATGTGTGTATGTTCGTTATTATGCTATAATTGGTATAGATAAAACTTAGAACGCAAATAGCTCATATTCTGGATGAATACAGGCTAATTTTTAACCCAAAAAACGTGGGTGTATCTAGCATACATTTGAACTAATTCCTTCGAACTTGTCTTGTCTCGATTGTAAATACACTATTATTCTTATTCAAAGTGAGGGGTTGGGGTTGGCTTGGGGTTTTTTGTGCATTTCCCCCTACCAGCATCTACCCAAGCCAACCCAGCTCCTTGAAATATCGGAGCGAGGCTCTGGGCCGCTGGCATAGTTGCTCCAGTGAGTTTGGTGGAATGTTCAATGACGATGACATGAATGATAGCGAAGCAGCTTTATGCAGATATTGTAAACACATATTTGTATTATTAATTCCGACAGGTTGCCTGGCGGTTCACGCGCGCCCGTGCGCCTGGCGCTGGGGTCTTCTCTTGTGCTGGTGTCACGCGCGCCAGCACAACGTCAACGTCCGCGCCGCCAGCCGCCTCTGGCGCGGCTCGCTATACACACCTAAACTGACAAACAAGACTAGCACTCAAGTAGGTGAAGTAGGGTGTTCCCGGTGCACGTCCACAATATAACTGCCACATATAATCGTGATTTAGGGCCAATCCCCATTGATGCAATCGTCGAAGCGCAGAACAGCATCAAATTTTATCACAAGTCTGAACGCATCGATGCGCTTGAGCTTGTGATAATCGGTACATTTCGCACGTATTTTTTCAATTTTGATATAAATATGTGCGTTATTTAGTGGAAATATAGGTAAAATATGCTGTATAAAGATTTGGTTTGTAACAGTCTTGCGTTCCGATCATTATTTTGTCGAATGAGAATTGACCCATAAATCGAAGTTTATCAGTGATCATTGATCTGCCGAACGCTGGTCGTCTCACGGATCGATGCAATGGACGATAATATCTATGTAAAACTAACCAAGTAATATGACAAGTTTAGCAGGTATCGAATGAGATTTTAGTTAACGGTTTATGTTGACGGTAAAGATGTATTTTTACTCTTTTAATTGTAAGCTTGGAAAGCAATCTCGGTAGATGATATTATTGTCTTATCTTTATTATTTATTTTAACATTCCATTTTTTTCTGCGAATGCTTGCCTTTTGAGCCTTTAAAGATGTAATTTTAGTTTGATTTTCGTTTTGTTTGGTAGCTATTAACCGTTTAATCAGCATGACAGAAATTCCTGTACGCCAGCCATTAAAATAGCTCCATATAAAAAGAACAGGAAATCCAAAATCATTACCGATAATTTATTAAGTTTTCGTAGGCCATATTTTTGTGAAGTATTTATGTAATTGTTTAAGGTCCGCTATCACTTGTCAAGTAATAGTCATGTCATGTCAAGTCAAAGACCTGGTTCGGTTTAACATAACGTAAAGTATGACAAATTGTGATTAAATTCAGTAGTTATTTGACAAATTCACTTTCGAACATCACAAAGTCGTAACTCATAGGTAACGTAATTCATTCTTTATTGATTGTACGTACTATAAAACGTTAGGTAGATTCCTAAATCATGGTCATAATTATGCTGATCGCCAATAGTATCGTAAGTTTAATCAAGATATCTTTGCCTCCAGTGTAAAGTCCGAATATCACACAATTTTTGTCTAGTGTAGGGTTATTCTGTTTCTGTGACTTGTGAGGTGCATAAATACGTAGAATTGCCATCGACTCATGAGTTTCCTTGAAAATCATAGCATTTAGAATAGACTCCACGAGATGTTTCTATACATTTATCTTGTCCGGATATTTTATTATAAATATGCGGCATATTTCATGGGTTGAAACTAAACAATATGATTAAACAGTTTTAAAATATTCTGACTCTCACTGTTCATCCAAAAAAAGTAATAATATAAGAATTGACAATTTATGTTTACAAAAATTCCGTTTTTTTTAAATGTAACTGAATAATAATGATACATGCTGTTCCGTATTATGCAAATAGGCCATTTTGATATAGGGTAATTATTTTTTTTAGTGTGTTGTTGTTTTTTTCTACATACATTTATGTATATTTTGGGTACAGAGTGGTGAATTGGTCCACTTATGCAATGTATTAGAAGGTCTGCTAATAATAATATCTGGTTGTATAGAAATATTTTAACTTATTATTGTATCTGTTTGCATATGCAAAGAGCCAAAGGAATCAAAATTATGCATAGTAGCACGCTGGTTGTGACTAGCCACAAATGTTCTGTTGTTTACTTCAAAATTTTATTATGCAATGTTGATACTTTTTAGCAAATGTTTTATTATTAAGATTAACGCACATTTATACATATTCACAAATGAAAATGTAGTTAATAAGCATGTTATTTGCTGCTGATTTATTTATTAAAACAATATTTGTAAATGTATATTATGTTCCTATCTGTGAATCTCTTGTAATTAGTTTTATGGTATTATTTATGTTAATGTTTTACACTGTTTCAGTTAGCAATCGCTGTGTATAAGTTATGACATAATTTGGTGTGTACCACTAACCTTTGACACTAAATTGTCATCCAAATTATATATTATGAGTCCATGTGTCAATTTTCGTCCTGAATATTCGCTGCAACTATTTTTAAGTGAATAAAGTAAACAATGTATACTTCTTTATTAATTAATTGCTCATTATAAACTACAGTATTGTGTAAATGGATTGATCAATTACTCGATGTGTAAGTAGTAAATATTTTATATAAATTGTAGGTAGTTTTAATTTTAAATCATAATAATTATTAAGAGAGTACTGAATACTGTTACTATTTAACTTACTTTATAAATTATACTTGATCAAAGGTATAACCCAAGTCCAAATTACATTCCATATAAATATTATTTTTGTAAATATAAAATGAAAGTATTTACTGCCATAGATACTATCTATGTAGCAAACATTAAAAATATCAAAAAAGTTATTTCAGAATTGTACGAAAGAGCTTTAAAAATGTTGTATTAAGAAAAATACTTGCTCATGAGTTCTTACTAAAATATTTTTTTATTGTACCTTCAATTAGATGCATTTAAATAAAGTGTGTAGCTGATGCAATATATTTCAGATGACTTGTTCTTTACTTTTTATAAAGTGTATGTCCTTATAGTTTTTAGTGGAAAATGAACTTTTCATGCTTACATTACATTCATAATAAATTGTTAGTAAAACGTTTTTTATTCCAGTGCACTAAGCCTTTGTTGTATATCTATTTTGTTTATTGATATAATGCTGGTAAACTTAAATATATATTATAATAAATACTTACTATGCATATTTATTTGCTCATAATTTCTTATGGACTAATCGAGTATTCAAATATCAATTGTAATCATCTACAGCAAATTTAATATAACATTTTAGTGTATTGTCACTACAGGACTCTTACTATGTCTAAGCAGAATACAAACCACCGGAGCAAATAATTTTAGATGGATTTAATCTACCCAATGAAGATAAGGTTATGCTCGCGCCAATCAACAAAAAATATCACTTCGCTATTTCATTCTTGTAAATCAATCGTTTTTTATAATGCCTTTAATTTAAAGAATCATGTGGCAACTAACACGTTTACAAAGTTTCGTATAAAAGCGCGACCGAAATGGCTCGGTAGATAACAGTAATACGGCAAACTGAATTTTTAGTCCAAAAATTGTATATTTGTTAAACTAGAACACTAAAAAGTGAGGCAATCAACACTTATTTGCTATCACCTATCACACATACTGTCACCATGATCATTTACGAAACCTACAGCATTTTTTTATTCTGTCCACTCTTGTAACTTCTTGGAAATGAAATCTAATGTAGTATAATGCAGTATTATGAATAAGCAATATAATAGTATATGTATAAATTTATATATATTTTTGTTTCACACAAAATGTATAAATGTTTATAGTATAAAATAAAGTATACTGTTGGTTATAATAACTTTCGTTTTTTATTTCATTATGACTTATGTAGTGCAAATTACATTTTATTTTTAAGTTAAATGCAAATATATTATACCTAATTGATGAAATAAAACATGTAGAGCAACTTAAATGTAATCATATTAAAATAACTTTCAATTTTCTTTTTGAGTTAAGAGATGACTTTTAATTTTCTGCAACAATTCTTTCTTGACAGTATCGGGAACTAGGGCTCGTGCCTTTGGTGTTACTTTTGTTACTAATGTGTCAAAAGTAACATTGTTACTTTCACTTTCCTTGACTACATCTCTGCATAGCACCCTTACTTGATCCCTCCATCCACATTCTATTAGTCGTCTTCTAAGTAGTTCTTTAAATCTAAAACGAGAATTGCAAATAAAACCTCAGATCTCCGGAACACAAGAAGTATGAAATATGTAGAGCAAATAACAAGAAATTAAAATATATATTTATTAATACTATACTTCATACCCATTGTGTTAGGGGTTGGCCTTTGCCTTTGCATATACATACATAAATGACCCTCATTTAAAGTATCACAACCATTTTAAATGGCAAATTAAAATGGTAGTGATGAATCGGTTCAGCCATTCTTTAGTATGCCCTTACCAACGTCACTGGAATTTTATTTAAAAAATAATTTTTACTTTTCTTTGGGCTACTGCCCTATTGTATTTTGGGGATTTTATCCCCTGAAATGTTATAATGCTGGTTAATGAAGATATTTTGATAAATATATATTCCTTTGAAAATCCTTGGTCTAGGTAATATACAAGAAAAAAAAATCTCTATGATATGTAATAAAATAAAAAAGGAGTCGTAAGTAATAAACATGCATGTCTACCTTTCGCGATCTCCACTAAGTACTAAGCGCTGATGAGCAATTGTGTTGTTCACAGTCATAGTGCCTGAAATATCAATGTTTTATTATTATTTGAACACGAGATGTATGCCACATTGAGTTTTGAGTATATTTAGTCGGTGAGCAAAGAATATAGCTAAATAACAAATAGAAAAGCATAGAATTATAATTCTCTAAAGCAGTGGCGGCCTTAGGGGGTGGCAAGCAGGGCAACCGCCCGGAGCCCCGCTCTGGGGTTCGCGTTTTTACCACATATGTATGTGTATCTTGCGCCTCGCACTCAACAAAACCCTCCCTGAACGCACCGTTCCATTATTAGTGCAAGCATGTTACGGCCACTCAAGCACTCGAACTCATTTTTTAGTAAAACGGACTCAAAGAAAAAGGACCTCACAATGATGTCGCCCCGGGCCTCGCAACAGCTAAGGCCGCCGCTACTATAAAGACATTGCGGCAAACAGCAGATAGCTGGCAAATGAAGATACAAGATAGCACAATAGAGACTTATGTACACTCACTATAAGTTTAAAAAAAAATTATTTGCTAAAGTCCCTAATATTTGACGGTTTAGTAGCGGCTACTAGTTCTTATTAAGTTACTACAGAAAGTACAGAAATCACTTGTGAAGTTGTAAAAATACAATCACCAAAAACACAACAAACATGTTTTTTTTCCTCCACAGATTACTAACTAATACCAGTGCCAAACTTTGTTTATTTATTTTTTTTTTTCGTTAATTTGCCCTTTCGGGCAGGCTAAAGCTATAAAGCCATACTGCCTCGTCTTCAGTGTTATTTCTGCTGTATCTTAACTATGGTTATCGTCAAAGTCGTCTTAGTCAAGTCCAATTCGTGTCAGTTCGTGCCAGTCATACTTTAGTAAAGTAGTGGCAACTTTACTATAAAGCTTCGATGGAGTTTTGGAAGCAACACGAAAACTCATGTTTTACCACATTATATCATTTTTCCACACTCGCGCTTGTAATTCGGCACTTTATGAGTAAAACACCACCATTTTTATGCATAAACACTCGACAAAACACTAGTTTTGGAAAAAAATACAACGAAGCGACACGACTCTTCCCGCGTTCCCGCCAAAACTCCTAAACTTTGTTTATAGAAAAACGGCAGACTAAAAAAAAAGAAATTTTGACTTTAATGAAATTTTTGATTTTGATTTTTTTTTTTTTTTTTCATTAATTAATTTCCTACTATAAAAAGCAAGGATGAGTTTTGGCGGGAACGCGGGAAGAGTCGTGTCGCTCCGTTGTATTTTTTTTCCAAAACTAGTGTTTTGTCGAGTGTTTATGCATAAAAATGGTGGTGTTTTATACATAAAGTGCCGAATTACAAGCGTGAGTGTGGGAAAATGATATAATGTGGTGAAACATGACTTTTCGTGTTGCTTCCAAAACTCCATCGAAGCTAAAGTAAAAGAATAATATAGAAAAGAAAAGATAAAAATCTAGTAAAGAAATATAGTAAAGGCATCACTACTTTACTAAAGCATGACTGGACTTGACTGACACGGGCTGGACTTGACTAAGACTGGACTTTGACTATAACTAGCTACGAGGACACTTATTTAACTTGAAAATATAAAATACTTGACACTAGCAAATGCTAAAATGCGACGCCAAAACAAAAGAAAATAAAAAAAGTCATTCTTATCAGCTGACACGCTGACAGCTTCACTAGCTTCAGCCTCAGAGATCTGAGGCAAAGAACAATATAATTGAGTTTTGGCGGGAACGCGGGAAGAGTCGTGTCGCTCCGTTGTATTTTTTTCTAAAACTAGTGTTTTGTCGAGTGTTTATGCATAAAAGTGGTGGTGTTTTATTCATAAAGTGCCGAATTACAAGCGCGAGTGTGGGAAAATGATATAATGTGGTGAAACATGAGTTTTCGTGTTGCTTCCAAAACTCCACCGAGGCTTTGTAGTAAAGTTGCCACTACTTTATTAAAGCATGACTGGAATTAACTAATACAAACTTGGACTTGACAAAGACGACTTTGACTAAAACTAGCTACGATGGCACTTATTTAACTTTTGAAACTTGAAAATATATAATTACTTGACACTGGCAAATGCTAAAACGCGACGCCAAAACCAAAGAAAAAAAAAAAACAATATAATCTGAGGCTTCAGAGTTCAGCGCTGCAGCGGGTTATAAACGCGATTATTTCGCTGCTTACCGCTTACCTACAATTTGTTTTTAAACATTTCAGATAAATATAGTATTTATTGATTATGGCTCATGTTATTGTTCTGGATTCTTTAAACGAAGATATCTTTGTATGCGGTTTGTGCAAATCGGTTTTTAATTCACTGAAAGTTTTTCTGGATCATAAGAGGCTACAATGTTCTCCAGAAGTCTTAAAAAACGTTCTAACTGTTTCTGTGGATTCAGAAGTTCCTACGGAAAGTGTAGATGCGAGTACTTTAGAGCCAACATTACACCCAGAAGAATTTACTGAAACACAACGTAATGCTGCAACTATTAGACTACCCTGTCCTGCATGTGAAAAAGTGTTTAAAAATACGAAAAGTCTTAAGGTGCACATGAAATCTCACGAATTGAAGCAATACCAGTGTCTTGTATGTGGTAGATGTTTCAACCAAAACTCTCATCTACAAAGACATTATCTGACACATAAAGTTTGGCCAGAGAGTGTCAGTGAGACTACTGCTAAATCATCACAAGTAGATCTTTTGAGTTATTCCTGTCCATATTGCAAGCTTGTGTTTTCAAATTACCACACATTTAGGTCTCATCTTAAGAATCACCAAACTATGAAAAAATTTAAATGTATTCAAAAAGATTGCATTTATTTTTTTGAAACTGTCGAGAGTTTACTACAGCATGTTTCTTCTGCCCATATTACTCCAGTATATTCTTGTTACATTTGTGATAAATCTTTTTATTCATTGGAAGATATAGCAATACACCAGCAAACCCACAGCATCTTAAACAAGGAAGAAACTAAAGCAAAGCAGTACAAATGTCTACAATGTGATGCTGTATTTAAGAAACCTGAAAAGCTCTCTTTGCACATGCTGACGGAAAATCATAAAAAGATTTGTATTCATTGTAACAAGACATTTGCTAGTGACAAAAGACTACGACTTCATTTACAAACTCATAGGCAGATAAAACCATATCAATGTAATATCTGTAGCAGCAGCTTTCATATGAAGAAGTACTTGACAAATCACATGCTGAAACATGGAAGGAAAGAGTTTAAATGTCTCATTTGTGAGAACAAATTTAAGAGACAAGATTTGCTTCAAAGGCACATGAAATTGCATGAGAGTATTAAGTTACTTAAATGCCCTTTTAAGGATACAATGGATTGTAAAAGAGAGTTTAGTCGACAAGATAAGCTCAAGTTGCATGTTAAGAGTCACACCAAGCTTATAGAAAGTTCTGATAACAAAAGTAGAGTGAATCAGCCCATTCACAGATCACAGTTTGTTCTCCCTGACTTTTACGAAAACATCCTAAAATAGCCATGTAAACATTAGGTAAGCTTTCATTTTGCATAAAATAACTTTTTCTTTTGGATAAGCCTGAGCCGGAGCGCTTGTGTCAAATTCGGAGAAAAATGTTACAGAAAGAATTGTTGGAAGCAACCATTGAAATGTGAGTAAATATTTTTTTACACATTGATGTTATGATATTAAAATATACTCATAGTTTCTCCTGCTTGCACAATACACCCCAAGCGGGACGTCAGTGCAGGACTCATCACCCCCATTCCGTATTTCTCCTGCTTAAGTAAGAAAAATTATTAATTTAACAAAGTCACATTATTAAAAGCCACAGCATGATGTTTGTTATGAGAAGATCTATCTGTATTGTTATTACATTATTATCAATTACCTCTACATGTACTGCAATAAGTTAAAAAAAGCAAAGTGGTAGCGACCATGGTCACAGTGCTCGAATATTCTCAAAACTAGAGATGTGATACATCTCAAACTCCACACTGAAGTGTGTGTCTCACAAACTAATGGATATTTTTTTTTACTGCTGCTACAATGACCATAGTGCAAGTAAGGTTAAGTGATGGACTGGTTGAAACTTTTAAACACACTTAGTCTGGAATGGGCACTGGCTTTCAAGTGAGGCTGCCGGAATAGACCACTGTACTGTAGCACTGATACCATTATTTTGTGCCACATGGTACACCTTTTTAGTGAGGTTCAAGTTTTATCAACAAAGATAAACACTTGTATGGCTTCTTCTGTCATGAGTTTATATTAAATTAACCATACTGCCACATTTCAGTCTGCATAGTATCTGCTGCCATGGGCAGTAGTGTATGAAGGGAAATATAAAATGGAGCTTAGTGTGCTAGTGTTCTTAGTGTGTGTTTCAACTTCAGTGTATACTGCAGAAGTGAGTTTTACAAATGTTAATCAAAGATTTGTCAATACATTAGATAGTTAATAGGATCTTATTTGGTTTAAATTACTATAACAAACTGATTAATAAACACTAACAGAAAATGTATCTTACAATATATTTACTATAGAACCAAGGTATTTTGTCTATGTACAATTGTACATACATATACAGAAATATACAAATATTTACACTATGTAAACTGACATTCAAAGAATTTTCATCTTTTTTTGAAGCAGTTTCGTAAAGGTACCTAATTATTTATTGATTGCATAATTTTACTGCTGCACACGTTTCACTTTCTTTCTTTTGCGACTTTTTCGCATTTAAAAGTACTAAAAAATAATCATAATAAATCCTAAAAATTTGTCCCTATACTAATTTGGGTTCTGTTTCTATGACCTACTTAATGCTAATTTTAGTTAAATTGAGGAGATTGGTTCCGCTGTACATTAATACAACAAACAGAGAGGGTATAGAACCATATTAATATTAATTACCTATTTTTATACCTATAAAATATTTCATTTAATAGCATTGGTAATAGGACAGATTCTTAAACCAAGCTTGGTAATCTAATTAACTAACTAACTATTATCTATTCTAACTATGATTTCAGGCGCGGCAGTTTCGTGTCACGGATCAAGTATATTTCGACATCCAAAGAGAAGACAAACCTTTGGGTAGAGTAGTCATTGGATTATTTGGGGACCTGGCTCCAAAAGCTGTTAAGAATTTCAAAGTCTTAGCTACACAGGGTGTTAAAGGAAAATCGTATAAAAAAACTTCTTTTAATCGCATCATTAAAAGGTTTATGATACAAGGTAAGCACATAAAGTAGATATAATTATGGATTAGTTAGTTTCTTCATTAGAACTAGTCAACTTAAAACATCTAATTCTTACTGAATATGGCTCAGTTTCTCAGGACTAGTAAAACTCCTCATAAACTGTTGCTCTAAACATGAGTTGTTTAAATTACTTTTTCATTTTTCAGCTATTTGTCAGGTAGAGTTAGCTAGTTCGTTTTTGTTTTCGGCGTCGCACTTTGTGCAATAAGCCAGTGTTATTCATGTAATAATTTGGCAGGTACTTTATGAACAAAACATCACCATTTATATATTAAGTACATAAACACTCGAATAAATAAGAGTTATAATAAATCGCGATGTTGTTTGTTTTTTAGGATATTTAGTCTATTGTCGTTGTACAATAAAGTTATATAATCTAATTCGTAACCTTACGGATTATTCCCTGTTTATTTCAGGGGGAGATGTAGTGGCTGATGATGGAACTGGATCAATTAGTATTTACGGTGAGACATTTGAAGATGAGAACTTGGACACTCAACACAGCGGCGCAGGATTTGTCTCAATGGCAAATAAAGGTAAAATACTCTTTTGGAGTAGAATTACCAAGTTCTATTTTCAGAATTAACGGGTGTGGGTTCGATTCCCAATCGGAACATACATTTATGGGACAATTTACAAAAATAGTATGTATTTAAGTATTCTATCAGCTATCTGGTTCCCATATTACAAGCTTTGCTTAATTTGGGTAAAAATGTATTCTAATATTAATTTATTTAGGGTTTATTTATATTTATTTTTGTAGAAATTGATTAATAATACTGTCTGACTTTCCTTAGGAAGTAATACAAATGGCTGTCAATTCCTAATCACACTTACTGGAACACCTTGGCTGGACAACTTGCACACTGTCATTGGAAAGGTATATTACTTTTGTGATTTAAACCTTGTTTCTATTTTTTTTACCTAACTGCAGAAGGGTCAAAAAAGGAGGGTTATATTATTATATACATATTATGTCCTTCCCTATGTCATGATTGATCCGATTTTAATGTCTTTTAATTCATCATTATTGAGCGAGTGGCACTGAGTATTATACTCAGTATATTAAAAAAATAGAATATTATATGTAATAAATAATATGACGTAATTAACTATTTTTTGGATTTTTAACGCTATAATGTAGGTTTGTTTGCTCTGTAGTCGGGTTATCTCGGCTCTGTAGTTTTTAAACTGTTTTGTTTATTTTCTCTCAGTACTTTTTTTTTCTATTGATTTTTTAAATCTCAAACATGAAGTATATCTACTAACACTTACTATAATAAGTTCGTATATAACATTTAATATTTACTTTCGTCAATAAAGATATATTGTAATTGAATAGAATGATGGCCGTTCATATGTTTTAGCTTAGTTTTGTTGACGATCGGTTGTTTTTCCTAGGTGGTGGATGGTCAGAACGTGGTGCACATGGTAGAACATACACCGACTGACGTGGACGACAGGCCGACGATCCCCGTTTACATCGCCGATAGCGGACTCATACCGACTCCTACGCCTTTCTACATATCAGATGATCCTTACGAGTGAGTTACTTTATTAACATACACAAAACAGAATACGGTTGCAGAAAAAAACTGATAACAGTTGAGATCTAAACTGTATCCCAATATAAGACATCATAATGGTTACTATTTATGAACAGTGCAGAAATTATAAAAGTGGTTATTGACCATAAGAAGATTATACAATAGGGTAACAAAATCAAGCTATGTGTATTACCTATTAACTCAGTATTTTATTTGTAACCTTGTTGGTCGTGAATGCTATTTTATCCACCTTTTTAAAAAAAGTTGTGTATATTTTAAACTAGTGTTTGAATTGAGCACTGATGATAAAAAAAATAAACGATGAAATGAATTTGTTGCGGTTAATGATGATGATTAAAATATGGACGTGCGTTTTTCAGTCTGTGGGCGTGGATCAAGGCTTCAGCAGTTCCCCTGTCGATGTCATTTTCCATCCTCGGTTTCTTTCATTGGATGATGCGCAAACTGGAAATATCTTAGAATCACGTTATCATTTATCTACCTATGTATTTTATTGAGATATGTATGTACCTACTAAATGTACGAGGAATTAAAAGCGAGCTACTTTATGGAATTTACTTTTTGTTTTAATTTTATAGTTAAAAATCCAAAACCCGTTCGATGTGGTAGCGATATATGTAAGTAAGGCAGAGTAGATAGTGACTGGAGGCTAAACACCGATGCACGAGTGACGTCTAAGCGGCTGATGTCTATATTAAAATTTTGCTTTTCGAAGCAAAACAACGCGACGCGCAACGACAATTTTGTAATATTAAGTATGCAAATAAAATACTCACGCATTTGTTGGGTCTTCTTTGTCTCTGAAAAAGTGTGTTTTATTTATATGGAAATAGTCGTTACTTTCCTATGTAACTTTTCAAAATTGCTGTTGTCCATCCACTATCAAAGTAAAAAAAAAGGTTTCGAACAAACAAAGCTCGACAAACAAACAAAGATCAAAGGATTGACTGAAGAGTTGTGATGAATCATCACTTTGAATTATTGGCCTTAATGTAATATGCCAATCAAAATTAAAGTATGACCTCATGCTTACAGATATCATTTGTTTGGATAGTTTTTTTTTTATCGCAATTTTTTGTATTGTATCGTACCTAATGATGTATGTAGGTAGGCACGGCACGCCATCGTCGATTACTGCGCTTTGCTTCATCTTTGCGTCTGTGGGGATCGAACTTAGGTCTAACATTTTTGCAATTGTATGTTAAGACTGGAAACAGACCGCACAGGACAAATACAAATGGGCATCTTTGGAGGAGGCCTTCACCCAATATGGGGTTCCTACTCATATTAAATAACACTAAATTATTATTATTATTATTAGCTAATAAGTAAAAATGTAAAGTAGGAAATAAATATGTGACAAATAATGAGACGAACGAGACGCTCTCCTGATGGTAAGAGATAACGCCTGTCCATGACCATTACAGCGATACCCAGAACTTTGAGTAACAAAACAAAGTCCAGGGCATCGCTGCTTTGGTGCTCATTACTTTGAGACTTTCGATGGTTAGTCTCAACAGCCCAGTAATTTATGTTAAGATATTCGAAATAAAACCGTTTCTTGTTATCTAGTTACTTTATTCTTACAGTCAATATAATTATGTATATATAGTATCTAAGTAATAATATTAAACTTACCTACAATATTAACATTTTCGTTGTACGTCTCAGATAGTTATTTAAGTAAATATTTACATAGTACCTACCTATTACGTTTTTCGGTCTCATGATACTGACATCTAAATACGTACGTAAAAAGGCATAATATATTTTATCTTATTGTTTTTTTAACAACTAAAAACACATAGGTAGGTACAGAACTTTTAGCAGCAGCTATGAATACAAATTATGTAGGGGTAGGGTTATTCGTATCGGTAGTATCTACTAACCAAAACCACTCATCATCATTATGACTAAATTCGAAAATAGGACCGACCCTGAAAGCTGGGAAAAATATGAAACGGCAATTCTTTTTCACAATTGCAGTCGATGTAGACCCTTTTGTGTAACCGTGTATAAAATAAATTACAAAGTTGAAACTCCTTACATTTCAATTTATCATTGGACGCAATGGAAATCATAAATTAAAATAACGATTTTTGACTAGTTAGTAAAGATAGAGATAAATAGTGGACGGATTAACTAAATATTTTCTGACCACCTCGCTCACGTCTGTCCTATATTATCTTGATGTAGCTATCTTATTTTTATTCTATAATAAAAATACTGATTGATCGTAAGAAGACTGTCTCAAGAGAGCAAGGGCTAAAAATCTTTGAAAGGTCTATTAAACTAAGTACACAACCTTATCCTAATTGATAAAGGCAAAAAAGGTAGACAATTCGCTAATGGAATTGGACACCATACGTAATTCAGAAACGGACCCTGAATAAGTTGTGTTATTAAAGTTTTAAAGTGGCTATAACCACATGACGATGGCCGCAGCAAGAGCTAATAATAGAGGAGCTATCGTAAGTGAAACCGCGGCGTCTGGTGCAGATCTGAAGGTAGCGCCTCCCGAGTCGCTGGCGCGTCCCGTCGCGTCGCCGGACCGCTGCAAGGCCGCGGCTCCGCAAGCTTTTGAGCAGGATTCCCACAGGCGGCATACGTCGCAAGCTGTGCTCGGTATCGGCTGGAAGAATTGACGCGCGCGGTGGCCTGCGGAGAATTTGAATAACAAATATTATAAAACTCATATTAAGACTTGTAGATATCGGTAGCGCACATAAACGTCAATAAAAAGGTATTCCTATTTTATAATGTATTTTTTTTATTTTTCTATGATCGGAGCATAATTTTTGGTTAGGTTTTGTTTTACTTTTCGATTTACCTAAATTTTTTCATACCTAAAACAACTATTGGAAAATGGGCTAAAAATATATTTAGGTAGGTAACTAGGTACTATCAAATTGTACCTAATAGGCATGTAGCAGAAGATAACTTTATACCTAATAATTTTCCTTTGCCCCTTTTATACTGAGACAAATCAAAATGGTTTTTCGATACAATATAGGTAATTGTACCTATAATACTTTAAAAAAATAATATACCATTTGCTTATAATTTGGTACTATACTACTATTAATAAAGAAACTCGATAAACATAAGTTTCTGAAAATAATACACTGCAACAACATGTTTTTATCCGCGTTTCCAAAACTCTCTTCGACTAATTTAATAAAGCGTTACTTGGGTGTATACTGACTTGAGTCGTAGAGGTCCTCGAGCGTGGCCCAGCCGGGGCGTTGGCGCGCGGTCGGAAGCGCGCGCGGCGCCGCCAGCGTGGCGCAGCGCTCGCCGCGCGCCGCACGCACCCACGCCACAACGCGTGCGCCGCCGCGCTGCAGCCGGGCCGATACCACGTGACGCACCGACTGAGAACAAACAGCATGTTAGATTTGTGATTCCAGTTATTAGTGTGAATTTATTTGTGTGTTTGGGATTTTAGTCATTGGTATAATAAAATCATTTCCCAGTCACGTTTTTGGAATTTTAGACATTAGTATGTTTATGTATGTTTTTTCAATATTTTATTTTAGTGCGTAGAAATTTATAATTAGCGCGCTGCTAGAGCGTAGAGTAACTACCTATATTAGGCCTAGTAGGTATATATAGGTAGTATAATTATATGAATGTTCGCGGTTTCACCCGCATTGGTCAGGATAATCGAATGAGCAGTCTGTGTTAGTCAATGGTACCTATCAGCCTTCCAAATTTTGTCCAAAACCGTTGCAGCAAAAAAACGTAACCTACATATTATGTGTATACATATTATGTAGGTAAGTAGATACGTATAAACGGACAAACTTAGGCAAATGTCCATGACCATTGCAGCGGTATCCAAAGCAAGTTAAGGATTTTATATTGAGTAGGTAGGTACTTAACCATATAAAATCCACAACGTTGCTGATTGAGGATTTTATACCAAAACCTTAAAAGAAGTAAGAAGATAGGTAGTACCTACCTATCATGAGTTGAGTTTCTGATTTTCATCAAATATATTGACGAATTCATGGTTTTCGTCTATCTATTATTTCTTAGAGCTAATAAAAATAATATCCGTCTTAAAAAAAAATTCTATACGACTTACTGTTAATTCGGTGAGCGTGTTAATGTCCGCCAAGTATCCAGAGGGTAGCTGGACGGTTAGCAGGACCAGTCCACTTTCAGTCTCGTTTCCTTGCGCTACGAATCTGAAAAAGTAAAAGAAATTGACATTCTACGAGCGTAAAATACCTACACTCGCTGAAGAAGAAGAGTGTCTGGCGTATTCATTTGCAGAAATACGTGTGCGTAAAAAAAGACAAATTTGCAATTTTTTTCTATCGTGTAGGTACGCAAATTTGACTAATACTAGATATTATGCTTGAGTCACAGAAAACAAAATTGTGTCCTAGACCATTTGTAGGTACATTCGCAAATCCCTACAATATTAGTATTGTAGGAATTGCTGATTCATCTGCCCTGGACAATGAAACGACGGAAGAAAACTAAGTAGGTATCTAAGCGAAACTAATAGATCTAGTGACACGAATGGAACAGTCGAGATAAGAACATTAATAGATTCCTTATCAAGAAGTATTTGGCAACACAATTTAATGATGATGCTTCTGGTTTTGCAATATGGGGCTAGTATTTTTGCCACTCTCACGTGTTTTCATTTCTATTTTATAAACAAAGATAAGGTCAGTAGGTACAACCTTCAGCTATGGTTCTATTTGCAGCTAGCAAAAAACAAATTACAAACCCATAACAGATAGAAAGCTGCAGTCTATCTTTAGTGGAGACTTGGTCCACGCGTGGGTCTAGTGTGTACCGCGGCCAGGGCGCTGTCACGTTTGTGGTGCCCCGCGCGCTCAGCCCCACTAGCGCCACCCCGCGACCTTCCGTAACCACACTCGCCGACCTACTGTTGCGCACCTAGAAATCAAAAGAATTAAGTACCAGCTTTGAATTTTGACGGGAAAGCGGAAAAATCATGTTGCCACATTGTATTACTTTCCAAAACTTGTATTCGTTCGAGTGTTTATGCTTAAAATAATAGTGTTTAAATAATAAATTACATGAGTGTGGGTAAGTTAGGTACCTAATGGTGAAAAATGACCATGCACGTCCGATGTTGTTTCTAAAACACCGTAGAAGTTTTTAATAAAGTCACCACTAGTTGAAGTCGTTGATAAAATTAGTCGAAGGAACTGGAATTGATCGTGATTTATTTTATGTGACTAGGACTAAGAATTATCTCACTTGATTTTACCTTGAGACATTTGAAAATATGAATTATTATTTGACACTGGTATAATGCACAAAGTGCGATGCCAGAAATAAAGAAAAAGTATTCAAAAACAGTATAACTATTATTATAGATAATTAATTGTTGTTATTGTTGTCTCGGTATTACCGATTGTGTGTGGATGATGAGAGCGTTGTTTTCGCTGATCTGGAATTGCCTGGTTTCTTCCGAGTCAGTCACATTGAATGATACTCGTAGTTTCGTCGAAGATTTTATCGTTTCAGCAAATTGAGCCAACGCATCAACCTGAAAGAATTATCTTCATGAAAGTTGATTACCAGCAAATAACTAAAATAAAGTCTCTAAACATCTTGTATATAGATACATATCGAACCATACAGGCTTGGTCGTTCAAAAAAATTAGTAAAGGTTGAGTCTGAGTCTGTACATGTTAGCTTAGAATATTTAACAGAATATTTTCAGAACAGATTTTTAAGACAAAGTTTACGTACCACATCTGGGTCGGGGTCCACCGGTTTGTATGCCTCTAGTAGATATCTGACAACTGGCACTGATTCGTCGACCAATCTGGATGCCAACATCCCTCGTAAAGCCCACGCGGCTGTGGTCGCTTCTAAACTGTTTCCTTTCAGCCACGGATTCCGCCATTCAGAGCCAGAGAGCTGACGTGACCAGAATAGCGTGGAACCTAGAAACATGTTAATTGTTTTAGAATGTACTTAGTTTTAATAGGCTGGTAAAATGAGGTCTGGAAGTTATCTTACCAGAAATGTTGGCATATTTGTCCATCATCTGCAGCGCGAGAGTAGACTGCGAATTCCGTGCTATGGCCAATGCTCCGCTGATTACGGCCAACGTGTAGGCGTCCAGACTCGGTGACAGGTCTTTTGTTATGAACTCTTGGGCCCTGAGGATGTTATCTTTGTACAGCGTGTCACTGCCCTGTGAAGGAAAGAAATGTGATTTATTTAATTATCATTGTTAATCTATTATTAAGACGTGCCACTTAGTTTGGGATCATTATCTTCGGCTTTTGGTTGTATGATATTCACATTCGTTATAGATTGAGTCTTCCTAAAGCAAAACCTAGAAAAGCTTTCTTGGAAGATTACATTATGTAGGTAGTTAGTTCTCTTCCAAACATTGATTTTCGCAACTGATTTTATCTATTATTTTTTACACGAGCTATAAATAGCCAGTGATAACGTCGCAAAGGGAAGAGAAGAGCTCGGTAAAATGGAGATGTAGGTATTCTAACTATGTCCTAGATGATATTAAAAGTACCTTGGCCTGTAAGAAAGCAATGAGTGCGTGCGCGGCGAGCGGTAGGGGCGCCTGCGCGCGAGGGTCGGTGCGAGCAGCGGGGGCGGGGGCGCTCCAGCCACCATCCGCGCGCTGCGCCCGCGCCAGCCACGCCGACGCACCTGTGCTCGCCACCGGAGACACCTCCACGTAACGCGCGCAACGGGACAGCCAGCGCAAGGCAACTGACGTCATCCTACATAACAAACATTGTATTATTCTAGTATAAATGTGGATTTTATAAATCACGGTTATTGGCGTGTTAACGTGGCAACACGACATTTCAGAATACTTACTAAAAAAGTACTAAGATGTACATACATATTATGTATGTACATCTCAGTACTTTGTTATAACTGAAAATGATATAGGAAATAATCATCAACATCATTTATGCTAGCTGACTTTTAATGGATAAACAGCGTTTTATAGTTGTTCTCACCAGACGTCGCCCTCAGTGTCGTCGTCAGTTACTGGTGCGAAGGATCCATCGGAGCGACGATACGCCATTAGCCGCTGTAAACCAACTGCAGCCAGTGCTCGTGCGTCCTTTGATATGGCAGCGTCTTCCTGTCCAGTAGCCTACAAGAAGCATATTATACCTATATGAAACTAATAGCTTTGGAAATTTCGTAATTTTAAAACTTGATATCACTGATTATACTTCACCTGCAAGTAATCAAGCAGCACACAACCGGCAGCCAACGGCCTGACCGCATGTGGAGGATCACCTGCCGGTGCCGGCGGTAATCTTGCTGCATACATGGCACTAGCGAGCAGATCTCCCGTCCCTAGCAGAGAAATCGGACCAGGTTTGATACCGGCTGGAGGGGTCAGGGTCACGTTAGCACGTGCCACGTTACGACGAGCATCTAGAAGATTCCATGTAAACAGATCTTCTTCGTAGCCATCCTAAAATAAACATCTAGATTAATATAAAAGCTTGCTGACATAGCTGGCTGTCTTTTCTACTGAAATCGTAGGTCACCTTAACGTCGATAGTTCGGAAAAGTGAATCTGAGACGCCGTTGCCGCTAGCCTCCACAATTACTGAAGCTTCTCCTGTGCGTACTACTGTCACCAGGAAAGCTGTGCTAGCTGATCCTTTTGCAGGGACAGTTACACGCTCACGTCGAAATAGTTCGATTTCTGAAACAATGAGACAACATTGATTTTATTGATGGGTACATGCAACATACTAACAAATTCTGGTTTTGTCACTCACTTTTCGCTGAATCTAAGTTGTTATCCAAAGGTTCGAATTCGAAGTATTGGTCGCTGTTGTAGAATGTGACTTCCACAGACGTGTCTACCCCTAAGCTATTCTTCAATATCACGATAGCTGCCAATGTTTCTCCTCTCTGTAAAGTGGCTGGCAGTTCTACGCTGATGGATAGAGGTACTGAGGTAGTAAACTTGATGGGTGAGGCGAGACCGAGACCCAGAGTTGGATGTATAGCGAAAGCTCCCACTGTTAGCTCTGATGATGTAGTTGGTGTCCACTTTTCTTTTGTGCCTTTTCTATCATTACTGAAAAAAAACCACGCATATTACTATATTTTTCTTACTGAAATTGGACTCAATTAAACAAGAATGAAATAATGTTGTTGGAGGTAGACGTGTATGTTAAGTTTAGCTATCGTAAAATGTTGCGTTATCTAATATTATATCTACATCTGATCAATCAACTATAACAACAATTACACTTACTTGATGGTAAAGTTGGAGAGCATCCAAGTAGGTTGTGGCGCAACAGTCAAATAGTATCGAGGCGAAGGCGGTGCCGGCAGACGACTAAACGCATAGGGACCTGCCTGGGGTGGTCTGGTCCCGGTTTCCAACGTTTGAGCGGAAGGTTCTTCTACAAAATAAATGGAAAGAAAGCATGGGAATCTTGTTTTATTTGACAATGAATAATATTTGTTGCTGTGCGCCATATAGATAGGCAGTTGTATCGTCGTCTCTATTACCTTCGGTATTTTTAATCACTACTCCATCAGTGAGGATAACAACTCCAGCGTTCTGAAACAAATTTAGATATATACAATTTTTTACTAACGATTACTTTGCTAAATATCTGAATCATAGGGGAAATTTTACTTTAAAGACGTCGGAGGCCGTGTAGCCACTCAAGTCGATACCCATGCTGGCCAGATGAGCTTCATTCTTGAACATGGAATGCATAAGTCCGTTGAAGCTTTCTACTTCTCGTTCGATCTGGAATTATTAATATAAGTAAAGTGCTGGAGAAATGTAAGACATAAAAACATCTCTTGTTATAGGAAAGAACATGATGATGATGAACAGGAGTTTTTCAATTGTGTTTATTCCATTTCTATAATTTCTGTTTTTTGCGTATGATTCTACAAGATCCTGTATTAACTATTTTGCTAGGTATTTGTCATTGATATCTTGTGAGTGTCAACTCACCGTGTGCATATCTAGTCCGCTTCCCAGTCCAGCGCTGCCAGCGAGTCCGGTTGCGATTGCGTTTGTATCCTCCCCGAGGACTGCCACCACAGA
Source organism: Biston betularia (assembly GCA_905404145.2). Classification (NCBI taxonomy): domain Eukaryota; kingdom Metazoa; phylum Arthropoda; class Insecta; order Lepidoptera; family Geometridae; genus Biston; species Biston betularia. Next base: position 8,039,045 of record FR989863.1, read on the forward strand.
GCCTGGTTCGCCTGATGCTCGGAGTTCCACTAGGCTGTTTGGCTTTGGACTCGGGCCCGTGGTTGTCATTGGGGACAATGAGATCTGCAAAAAAGAAATGGTTATGACTCTTTTAAAAACTAATGACAATTCCAATCGAAATTTCCAAGAAAAAATATAACAATAAAATAATAGTAATGGCGTACTTAAAGAATTGTAGAATTTAATTAACTGATATAGGAGACGAAACCCATAACAGACGAATGTATGAAGTTATCGGCCTTGATACAGACCTTTTATTTTTCCTTTTGGATAGGTTTGGGACTCGAACATGTTATGAGTGTGTGTGATTGTGTGAAAATTCATTTTATTATGAACAGCATTGTGTAGGTACCTTATTCTGTAGCATGTTTTGTTGAGGCACATAAAGAGCGGATGACAATAGTGTATTTCGAGCTGCAGCTATTCTTGGATACCATGCTAGCAATATACAGCCAGGAGTCATGCGTGACGTCACGCTTACTGTGATATCTACGCTTGGACGAGCTGGACTCAGCTGCAACATATGCAAACAGACGTTAATAATCTAGTATTTTACACTTGGAAATAACACTTTGCCTCTATGTTATGACCATTAACTTACTTCTAATGTCTTCGCGAATAGAATATCTCCTCTTCCAATAACGACATAATGCACCAAGTCCATGGGCTCAGTTGCGGTGATTCTAGCGCGCATTTCGCCCCCGCTGGCAGTGCCCGCCGTCAACATTTCGATTGTCAGGTACTGTCCGTTGGAGTACTCACCCCTTTGCACATTCACTACGCGCTCAGTTACTTCCTTATATTTAATCTGAAAGTTTTTTAACAAAGTTACGTTAACTATAATAATAACTTGCTTCAAAATCTAAATTATTGCTTGTCTTGTTGGTGGTTGCGGATGCGTGCGATGCGGACCGATACAGCGCTAGATGCTAGATCCAGCAAACCCAAAATTGTATTGGATCCAGCTGGATTATTGGATTCAACATTGCAATCCCTAGTAGAGATCTAAAGATACTTGCCACTAAATTAAGTGTGGAGTTGACATGCGCTCTATCGGGCACCAGTGTGTAAGTAGCGAGTCCTTTCTTCAGCGGAAGAGTCGTGTCATTGACGGGAGCGCCGTCATCCCACAGGCGCTCTACTGTTACGTCACCGGCAGTATCCATGACTTGCCCGGCTGAGTCCACCACTTCGATCTACAATAGAAGCGTAAACTAAAATTCTGTAATTCCAATTCATTGGCGATGATAAGATCTTCACTAACGTCCCACCCAGGGTGTTTTGTTTATTCACCCCTACCTTCGGATCTAAAAGATCGGAGTCCTTTGAAGTTATGGAGCCCCCCGCCTTGGATCGCTACTATATTGCACTCTTTTTTCGCTAGATATTGTATCGAAACTACTTGTGATGGTTTCGTATCCTCATCCTAAACAATAATCTAGAACATATTCGTATATAGGTAACAATTTACCTGCACATTAAACGGCAATGTCGCTTTAAAGTAACTTGGCGCTGTAACTTTCAGCCTATACGGCGTCCTCAACAGCAGAATCCTCGATGAAATATTTTGTCTTATCAACGTGTCCTTTTCCTCCAACACTGCTTCAACAACTAACGGCCTCGCAGCATCCTCTGCTAAGTCCAGGTCTGTTTTGAGATCGAAAGTGACGTCGATTTGTCCATTGATGTCGAGAACCTTTCGTGTTGGGTTGGATACTACTGGCTGGAGAAGGCCGGAGAAAAATACGGCGTATGAAGAAATTGTCAGCTCTCCTCGGACAGGTAAACCATTGAAATGCCTGCAAAATTATATCAACCTTAGCGAAACCATTAGTAGAATCCGTAGCAATTTGAAAAGTGATTCACATTGTACGTAAATTGCCATGCATGCACGTATAGACCCTCTGTTATCTCTTGAATATGATTTCTTGTATTAATGTTTATTCCTATTTCGGCTTAATACACCCCAAACTTGTAACCCTATATAATTTAAATATAATGGGATCGATTGAAAATAAAATTGCTAATTGTTATTGTTCACAAATAGATTGAGAAATTGAAAAAGGTAAGATTAAAAATAATAAATAAATATAAGTCATACTTCTCAAGTCTTGATTGTTCTGTACCTACGCATAATCTTTGCTCTATCAATATTTTTTATAGATTACGCAGTAACAAAATTGACAGGGCTTTGGCGATGCCTACAAAGACTTGTTTTTGCACAGCGCGTAATTACATTCCGAGGAATCAAATAATGAGTTTTCTTTGGGTAAAAATAACGCCAGCTTTCCCACGAATAAATGTTATTTTGCGATGAGAAAATTATAATAAAGAATGGACAGGGACTAGGACTAAGTACTATTACTGAATTGCCACGGTATTTATTTTTACTTATACAGCTGTTTATCCCTATCATTGCATTGTTTTTCAACAATAGTTTATTTACATTGAAGTATTAGTTAAAATCAAGTTTAGTATTAGTGTGTTCGTAATTTAAGGCGAAAAAATAACTGTCATTGATGTTCCTACGACTAGCGAGGCAGTGAAGAATAGAAATTTTCAATGTTGAATGTTGAAAAAGCAGTATTATCTAACATAAGCAATTTGAGTCTTTTTACTTGAACTTGCAAAACCTAATTAGTTTTTATTTTTATTTTTGGGTAATGTGCGAAAAATCTTAAAAATCGAAGTTTAACGAACATGAACTTGTGTAACCGAATAATATTACGAAATATTTTTGCCACGCTGAATAAGATGACTGCAGTAACAAAAAGTATTAGGCGTGCTAGAAACGTTGAAATATTAACGTCCCCATATGTGTCGTTGATGTTAAAAAGATAGTAGTGGGTTATTAGTCGTTATGACGTAACCCCCACTTTAGAAAATAATTTACACAATCACAATATACCTACCAATTAACTACGAATTAATGCTTTTTGAAGATTGATCGAATAGTCTCTAGAGTTTAAAAAGAGTCGTGAAACTTTCTCATTCCATTTACGGGTAAAATAATAGCCACTGAAATTGTTCACTACTTACATATTCGTGTATATAGTTAGTAATATCTTTTACTTATATCTTTTCAGATAACATAATAATTACATTACATTATAAAACACCCGAATTCCAAAAACCCATTCCACTAAGCACAAATACGGCTAGGTTATTGTTTTATAACAGACCTTCGGTGGAACTTTTCGGTCATTATCATCCGATGATGACGATGACGCCGGAAGATAGTTCATTAGGACTATTCTATTGATCGTAAATACCACTGAAAAGTTTCCTTTAAACAACAACATATTACAAATTCGTTTACTCGGATGACATATTTTTTAAGTATATCCTTTAAAATAAATAAAAATTTGAAATCAGCTTATTGAAATGACTAGCGGACGCCTTGCGATTTCACGCGTGTAAACAGTAGCCTACTATATGTCACCCGGGGATTTCCCAACGGTGAAAGAATTTTTGAAATCGGTCTAGTAGTTTCGAAGCCTATTCAATACAAACAAACAAACAAATCCTTCCTTTTTATAATAGTATAGATAGATGGAGTTCTCAGGTAACGTCAAAAAAAAGAAACGAATTGAAAAAATCCTAGTTTTCAAGTTGGTTAAAATTAACCTTCACTTACTTAGCAGTAACATTGATGTCGAATCGTCCATCTTTGAACAGTATTTCTTTCGGCATGTTCATCTCCATTTGGAACTTGGGTAACACATAATCAGCGACAAGAATCTTCTTCGAGTAGGTCTGCCCACGCGCTTCCACCTGAGATTCAATAGGTGTATGACAAAACTGAGGTCACATATCCACATAGTGGGTGGAATAATACGTATCTGTTGAGACTGGCTAACGTTTTTTCACTTGAGTAATTAATATTTTTGTTTGAAAAATCATATAGGTAGTTTACGCTAAATTCACAGCAGAATTAAAGTTTTGGCGGTTAAAAACATGTCGCTACGTATTATATGTTTCAAAACCTGTAGTTTACGTGACTGTGACAAAGATATTTAACACTGGCAGAATACACAATGTATCATACCAGAAATATAAAAAGAACACTAGATCGGATCACATATAGTTTAACAATGTGTTAATTGAAGTAGACCAACAAATGTATTGACAGTCTAAATTTACATATTATATAGGTACATTTAGAAACTTAAACTGTCTACTTCCGGCAATAAAGATAAGGCCGTTAGTAGGTAACAGAATCAAACAAAACATGATTTCTAATCAAGAGCTGCAATCTCAATAACCATTTTTCTCAAGGAAGTGTAACAAAAAAAAGCATTGTAAAAAACCCCACACTTAGCATGCCAACTTAATGATAACTTTTAATATCAATAAAGACAATTTGATACCTACTACCTAGCATTGGAATAGTTTATTACAAACTTTTTTTTTTATTATGCACTATAAGGTATACTAGAAAGAGATGCGAAAATCTACCACCGTCACTTAACATCAGGTGAGCTGTGGTCAAATACCTAGCCTGTCAGCTGTAAAAAAATCTAATGCAGTGAAGTTTTTGGGCTATAAGTACTCCTTTCACATCTTAGATCGGTATGGTTTGTTATTAATTTATTTCTATAAAAATAGCGTTCTTAACATGACAAAAACTTTTAGACGGCACATTAATTCTGACGCTAGGGCTGACCACTCGAATGTTCTTAATTTTGGGGTTTATCGCAACATGCGTAATTTTTATCTTTCGCCAATGTTCATAAGCAAACTTTTCTGTATTTCTTAAATACTGACCTGAATAGTCCATTCTCCTAGACCTGGTTCGTCAGCTAAGATAAGTTCTTCGGTGATGAGGCCTCGGTCTAATGTTGCTCCCACCCATTGTCGTACTGGAGACCCTCCCGCATCCAGTATGCTCACATCCACTGGCCCAGATAGTGGCAGTAGGTACCTGAGGATTTAAACATAACTATTTAAAAGCTTTTAATGTACCTATCAAGGTTATAGATTGAATACAATCGAATCAAATCAAATTTTGAATTAAGGAGAAATAATTGAAGTTCTAGGTGGTAGATAATCTTAGAAGAAGAAAATCTAGATAAGTAGGTACCACCCCAATATCATTCTGCCGTCATTGGCTTAGCAGCCACAAGGCGGTACGCCTTAGATAATTTAACTGACAGGTTAATAACCAAAGCACAGGTTTAGTATTCAAGCGAATGCTTTCAATATAAATCCTACTTTTCTATCCACTATGCGCTGTCCGGTTTTGCCGGGTCAGCGCCTACTATGTTTTGATAGACTTGAGGATAATACAATTCAAGACAGAGGATGTTTTAAAACTGGCAGCACTGGGTTAAGATTAAACTTTTAAAAGAACTCAATTGCAATTGTCACCCAATCACGCGTAATTTTGTATCTTTCCCACGGATTACATGCGTCGTCTAGAGCGGTGCGTAACATCCACACTGGCGTTGTTGCAGCAAGGTGAACGACCGCCTCGTAATCACACGTAATCTCACGCGCACGAACTCAAATCGTATCGGTGATGGTAACGAAATCGAAAGTGTCTTTACTGATACCTACCTAACTGCTTTGTACAAGCTATCAGCGCGGACCGGCCGGTTGAGCATACGTTTTCCTCATTCACTAGCAATCAGAGCGAAGGATGTGTTACCTAGTTTAGCGTTAAGGTAGTTATAACACAGTTACAGACTAGCTATGGCGACATATTGTGTCATGTGCTGTGTAGTTAATTTTCGACCAAATAAAATTAATGAACACCCTACAGAGGAAGCGCTCTTTGATGATCGTAAAATGAGAGCCAGCGCTCTGCACGCCCCAGTGTAGGAAGCGCGGCACGTGTTTTACGTGTTATTTTTTTTTTTGTTTTAAGTCCAATCCAGTAAAAAAATATCTATAAAACATACATAATTATGTATGTTTTATAGATATTTTTTTATGATTTTTGATGAAAATAACAATAATTATATTTATTGTTATTTTTTAATTGTGGCACTAATTTTATTGGTAACTTAGTAAATAATTTTGACTAGTTTTTAGAGAAAAAGTCAACACACAATAATTCAATGTAAATTTATTAATAACATTCACCTATACTTTTTGTAAGACAACTTTCTGCAAAAATTAAAATGTAATGCGTGTTTTATCGATCAAGAACTGTTCAGGCTTGAAGTCCCACGGACAATTGCGGGTAGCTATCAATCATTTTATCATAAACTCACTTATCCAAGGCGACGACCCTGAAGTGTATTGTGTCTGTGGGCTGGTAGACCCGCTTGTCCGTCTGTACAAACACGCAGAAGCTGCGTGGCTGGTAGGCGAGCGGGGCGGATGATGAAAACAAAGGGCCCGAGGTCGAGCGCGCGACTAGTGCGTATTGACCTGGTCCGGGGTCGCCAATCTGGAAACATTAATTGATATGCACAATCAAAAATATTAATTGAGGATTAGAAGGAAGTTATACAAATAATTTTCTTCATGTAAAAAGTATTGTGACAAACAAAACGCTCTAGAGCAGGCGTTATCTCTAACCATATTGGTCATGACATGACCAATTGACCATAGAGACCTTTAGTTTTAGAGATCTGTAGTCATGACCAATGCAGCGGTACCCAGTAACAAAGTAACAATACGAATGGGCGGGAACGCGGAAAGAGTCGTGTCGCTACGTTATATTTTTTTCCAAAACCAGTGCTGTTTCGAGTGTTTATGCATAGAAATGGTGGTGTTTAATTCATAAAGAGCTGAATTAGAAGCGCGAGTGTGGGGAAATGATATAATGAGGTGAAACATGATTTTTCGTATTGCTTCCAATACTCCATCGAAGCTATATAGTAAAGTCGCCACTACTTTACTAAAGCTTGACTGGACTTGACTGACACGGACTGGACTTGACCAAGACTGGACTTCGATTATAACTATAGCAATTTAACTTATGAAACTTGAAAACATAAATCACTTGACCCTGGCAAATGCTCAAAATACGACGCCAGAATCAAAGAAAAAGAAAAACAATACGAATTCCAGGGCATCGCTGCTTTAGCAAGAAATTCGATGGTTAGTCTTGTTGTTGCCGTGTTATTTCAGTATCCTTCAAATCGGGACACAGGTACACAAACACACTGTTACTTGGCGGTAAAATATCTGGTACTGCAGCGATACCTGCTTCCTGCTACAGAGATCTAGGTACCAACTAGTCTTAATAATATAAACTTAAGTTCAATTCAGAAAGCTATTGAACAGCTTTAAACTAACAATTCTGAAATCGTGAATAAATCAACTGTTCTTTGGAAAAAAAACTTCCTTGAACCATAAAAGTTACTAATAAATCTATCGGCTTATTACCTACACCACATGTGAGGATACCATTGTCCTCACGACCTCTCTTTTATCGGTAGTTCAATGTCACTATAGGAACGTTTTGATTACTATTATGTAGTTTTAGATATTAGATAGATTTAGACTTTAGATAGGACTGGTGGATCCATCACTACAAGAATTGTATTATGATCTTTTACAAGTTTTATTTTTTGTTTTTCTTTTGAAACTTTCCACCCTAATGGAGATGACTAACTTATCGATATTGAGTCTATACAAATTTATGTTATTATGTAAGTGATCATGATGTGGTTGTCTTACTTATCAGTTCCAGCTGATTTCTCATATCATAAAATTCGTGACTATGTTGCAGTCACGATTATGTGGTTTTCTTTTATTATGGCTCGATGTTATTAAACTAGGTTACCAGTTTTCTAGGTGAATTGTTTTTCTTTACCTCAATGATTGCTTAATGGATAGATATCTGAGCGCTTTCTTTTCAATATCTTTTATATCGTGGTCAAACACTTATTTGCAGCGGTCACAGTAATTTTCATCCGTTCCATTATTTTAATCTACTTACTTACCAAACCCCCTAGATTAAAAAAATATTTTTTCCGTTTTACTAATACATCTTTCTATAACTCATTAGTTAGAACGTGTTGCCAATACAACGAAATCATAAAATAATCATGGCGTTTTTGGTCCAAATCTTTATCAATATTTAAAATAGATGTGAGCATTCACAAGTTCTCAGCGCATAGTGATTCAACTAGCTATGCTAGTAGATAATATGTCTTCTCTTAGATTACGTAAAGGAAGTTCACACTTTTATTCCTCATTTGTATGTCTAAATCTATTATAGTCAAAAACCACTATTATATAAATATTAACTATGTTGTTTTGTACATATTCTGTGATACAGTTAAGGACGTATCACGAAGATTGTATTCTGTTTTGTATACGTTAGCAAATAAAATATATGGTAAAAAAGTGTCAAAAATATGTAACGAGTATGTATCTTTTTGTCCCTCTTTTCGCTGTGGAGACCATGGGTTGCTGAAGTCAAATATTTGGTCCGCGAAGTAGTGATTATTAGGGAGTGGTAACTCTCGCTCTGGTTTGTTTCCACTGCAAAGGATGCATTGCAATCCAGCAAGGAAATGCGACATCTTTGCACCAGAAACAGTCGAGGGTACCTAGGTACCCTTGAATGTTTCTGATTGACATTGTTGGCATAGATTTTATTTTGACTTTTGTATTCCATGAATATGCCTACCTACTAGTTATTTGTTATCATAGATAACAAATAATTAGTAGGTAGGCATATTGATTGCTTTACAACTGTATCTCTTCCTACTTATATTTTATGTGAGACCTCACACTTAGCAATTACAATCAGCAGAGTTGTACTTATTAAAAATAAATACACGTGGGTAAATATAAACAAAATGCTGTTTATCACGTGTTAAAAATAGGATAAAGACATCTACTAACCTCGAGTTCTATAATCCTTGAGACGGCCGCCTGGACCTGTACTTCTCGTCCTTGAGTAAATTGCTCTCCATTGGTCTTCCGCCCCTCTACAGCCACGTATAGAGAGTGGGCGCGGGACCCCCCGGCAATGGAGACGCGGTACGACCCGAATGGACGAAGGATTCTGGGCCCTACTACTGATATACTGCGGAACACGATTTAAGCGATTAACTTTAGCAAAGTGTTTTGAATAATCGGGTTTACTTTACAAGAAATATAATTACCTTTCTATTACCGTCGGAGTGGCAAAGATGAGACAGCAAAGCAGAATTTTGTTAAACATATCTCTGAAATGAAATTTAGAGAGTAAGTTCAAATAACACTGCCTACTTATGAACACATTCTCCTGACGTAACCCTAAAAGTACATAGCAGAAAATAGTAAACAAACTCCCGCTATCATTAAACTAAATTAAGTAAACTACTTAGTATTACGAAACATTACACTATCATACTAATATTACAAAGGGGAAAGTTTGTGTGTCTGTTTGTTACTTCTTCATGGTGCAAAGACTAAGATAATATATTTTGGATAAAATTTGGAATGCAGTTATATTTTGTCTTGAATTAACACATAGGCTACTTTTTATATGACTGTTGGCGCATTTGGTAGAATATCTGCTTCAAGAGCTGGCGTAGGACTGTAGGGCGTGGGTTCAATTCAAGGACAAATATTTACGTGACGATAAATGTTTTCTTTCTGTGTCTGGGTGTCCTATACGTATTACAAGTATCTATTAACAAAACAAATAAGCGTATAAGTATTTTATCAGTTATCTGGTTCTCATAGTACAATCTTTGCTCACATTGGGACTAGATGGCGATGTGTGTAATGTTCTGCGAGATTTATTTATTTATATTAAATACATGTGTGGAACTTCGGGACTAAATAGCTGCTAGTAAAATCTTAGTTAGAATTTAACTCAACGGTTAAAAATCATCAAATGGTTACATTTCCATGAAGGGAAGCTTAACAACCTTCAGAGCAGTCATGCTCTACATAGCGCCTATTAAGTTTCGTACTCCACTATACATTTTAATGAGAAGGATATGCAAGTAAATTAATTGAATTTGAATAACTATGTTGGTAATTTTAATTAATATATTCTTTACACATTATTTTTTTATTATAAAAATCCTCGCGTTTGACCATCATCTCGCCTGATGTTAAGCGAAAAGGCGGTGTTTTTTAAAAAATAAAAGTAAGGCGAACGTTACTCTTTCCTGTTAGTAAGAGATAACGCCTGTCCACGTCCATTGCAGCGATACGCAACACTTTAAAAACCTAAGAAAATTAAGTCCAGAACATCGCTGCTTTAGCGCTAATTACTTGTTCTACCATATATATAATTTGTTCAAGATATGTGCTTAAATTATAATTAAAACTACATAAGCGAAGTTAAAATTTCTTAATACCGAGTGGTGTATAAGTAAACCACTCACTTTTTATGATTGCGTTAAAATTTGAAAATGTATTGTGTGGTATCTGTATTATTGTATTATTTGTATTGTGGTATTTGTACCTACTACTAATTATCTTATTATACATCACAGTGGCCGTTCAAGTATTACGTAAGCACCAAGGGTCGGTGGGGGGGTCTCTGTTTTGCTTATTTTGGATGACATGGGGGGTGGGGGGGTCTAGATGATGATTACGTCATCGTTAGTTATTTAAGTTTTTTCGGGGATTCCCGCAAATAATACATATGCGTAGGCACTCGCTTTGAGAACTGATTAGGGGAATTACCGCGCATTAGGGAAATTACCGTGCGCTATTCACTTGTCTAATAATTCACTCTCGTGCCGGCCGGCTGCAAGTGCGCATCTATCAGTATTGTTTTGTTTGGATTCTAAACGTATTGTAAGCATTGAAAGTTATCATTTGTGTTTATGTTGATGCAATTAGCCAAAGTTTAACGTTTTAATTATTTAAATTTAAATATCTTATTAGAATGTCATATCATATAGACAAATCCAAGTTATACCAAAAACTGTTCGAAAGTTTTAAAAAATCTCATACTGGGACGAAAGTGCAAAATGTACAAAAGTTAGTTAACGAAGTTTGGCGAAATTATAAATTACAAGCAAAGTCAGATAAGGAACTAGATATTATTGTATCTAAGAGAATTGAAGAAGAATTGCATATTTTATTTCTTAAGATCGACTCCGGCAATTGGTCACAAAATACACGGTGTTTTCAATATCTGTATGTGAAGGGTTTCTGTGGGGAAAAGCTTTCAATAATATTTAAACGCTGGTTTTATTAAATACGGTGAATTTATGTAGCTTAATAAGAGAATATCCAGCAGAACTCTTAGAAATTTTTCATTTTTAGGCAACGTCTTCTACCAGTAAACCTGCAGAAAAAACACAAATTATACAGCCATTTTCTAACATTGAAAAACAGAGAGAAGATAAAATTAAAACCGGCAATGAATCACAAGAGCAACGCGAAAATAATAATAATGCAGATAAACAAAGAGCAAAACCTTCTCAAGAAGCTTTGAAAAATAAGATTACTCTACTCGAAAAAAATCTGAACGCTTTGTATTCTGCCAGAGATACTATGCCAAATTGCGCTGAAGTTGATAAACAGATCATTAAGTTGCGCGAGGAACTAAAAACAGCAAAAAATACTTTAAACAGGAAGATTCAAAACGCAGTTGCCCAGAAGAAACACAGGGATGGTATGAAAAGAAAGTTAGAAGATATTTGTCAGGAAAATCCTGAAATAAAAAGAAGACTATCTCTGAGGGATTCAGTAGGACATCCTAAACTTGAAAGCGATCAACCATTACTATTGAAAACAATTGCGGATATAGCTTTATTTGGGAGTGCATGTGATGACAGGAGACGAACGGAATCTATTCACAGCGTAAAAACTCTTGACGAACTCACACAAGAACTGCGTAAACTAGGATTTGACATTAGTCGCAGTGCGACATATCTTCGTTTGATTCCCAGAAAATCGAATTCTACAGAGGGACGAAGACATGTATCGACAGTCCCTGTTAGGCTCATTCGTGCTCAAACTGATCACCACAAGAGCCACTTAGATAGCAAGTCACATCGAGAAGATCCATAAAAAAGTAAACACGCCCACAGAGGGAAAAGTTAGACCTGTAAGAGTCGCTGCTCGTCGTGCTAATGAACTGATGTGCATTATTCAAAATTTAGAGCACCAAGATGTTGAATGGCTCGATGAGAGTGACGTAGACATTCCAAAATCGGATGAAAGTGAGCAGACTCACAACACTGAGCAGCAATCCAATGTCATCGATAACTTAGAATCATGGATTCAGGTTTCATGGACTGAAGACTGTTAATGTGTTCCGAAAATATTCTTTATGTTAGTTATATTCTTTATTTCTGATTATATTTTTTTGTCATTTACTCTATGTGTATCAGTTAAACCTAATATTTTCATGAATTTTCCTATTTGAAAAATAACAATATAACAAAACATTTATTACTAAAAATGTTTACGTAAGCATAGGGGGAGGGGGTAAGTGCTTTGCTTACTTTTGATGACAAGGGGGGCGGGGGGGTAAAAAATGGTAAGAAATCTGCTCACGTAATACTTGAACGGCCCCCACATAAAACAAATGGTTACGTAAATAATTAATTCGTAACAAGTTTTATATATCATTTATATACCTACCATATATATGAAACTTGTTACGAATTTACCTAAAAATTTTATGTTATGTAGATATATTTAGATACTTTACATTTTTGCTTTGCGCTTGTAACTTAACATCTTTTGAAATACAATAAATTTCTAGCAATTGATTCACACATTGTTGTAGAGTCGTGGGTGAGACATTATGTATATCGAATTCATATGTTTACATACAGGCTGCTGTCCTTGTGTGCAAGTACATACTATGTATGTCTGACTCACTATGTCAACATTTCGCGTAGGCGGAACAGCCTTTTCGCTTCAATATATGGTCAAACAACATTGACTAAATTCTAAGGAAAAACAATGAATCTTAGATACCTAAGCATTTTGTACAAAGCATGAATAAAACTTCAGTGACAACTATCGTAATAATGAGCTAGAAAACAGACATTGTTATGAAAGTGAAGACCGATAAACGAGACTGTAGAAGCTCAATGAGAAATAAGCAAACTGTGGTAACAAACTTTCTCTATGCGTACAAATTGCGAGTCCATGTAGAGTACAGACAAAAACAATCTCTGCACCAGCGAAGCAACGTGACTTCACTTATTCAAGAAAAATATATACCGACTTGGTCTTTGAATATTCACTTGTATTTTTCACTTTAACTTCATAATATTTCATTAGATTAGAATTAAACTTACTAATAATCCTCAGCGTCGTATGTAGGTATTATATCTTATACCTAAATATTGTATCTCGAATTTAAAAATAGAGATTACGTTATAATTTTTATGCCAACTTGAATCGAAGAGCTGACCTCACCTGTCGTCCATTTCAGTTATACACAACACTTAATTTACTTGAAACTTAACACTATATCACAGATCGTTACAATCGGGTGCACATAGTTCGTGGTTCGAGGCGCGATACGGTCGCACAAGTTGCACTGACGGAGCAGACTGGTGGCTGCGCCTACGCACGCAGGTGGGGCGCGGGCGCCGTAAAACCTTGCGAAAATTGCCGTAAATACTACCTGTCTTCTAACTAACTATTAACTAACCTGTGACTGTTTTCTGCAACCGCTGTTCATGGGAGGTGGACTAATTCTTCGACTGCTCATGCTGATGTAGATTGCAAACAAACATTCAATTGTTCCATCCAGTTTTCTTTGAATGTAGTGTATTCTCCATTACAATAAGGAACAAAAGGAAAATTCTCGTGATTCAAATTCGTTATGCAAAGATGCAGGTAGGCTAGCGTGTTTGCCTTCAATGGTCAATTTGTTTACAAATTAAAATGAAGTGCACGCTTGGATCGCTGCTTCTAAGGAATATAGCACGATACAAGAGTGTACAAACATATTTGTTGAACTACTTACTCGTTATTTAAAAAAAGGTAAAGTGTATAAATCACAAAATCACGCTTTGTTATAACGTGATTTAATATTTCGGACATGAAGGCTGATTGTAATACTGTTGACTACCTACTACTGTTGTTGTGGGAATTTTAGTTTATCGGCTATATGTTGAGCACTCGGTGACGGCAGATGTGAGTGCAGCGCATTCCTAGGAACCTGTTTTAGCACAATCCGGCACAATGGTCAGGTTGTCTTTGAACCTAACAGTTATATGCAATAAATAGACCCAGTACCGATTGTGTTGATATAATAGTGAAACTAGTATAGCGGTTCAGTTAATCTTTATTTATACACACTAAGATACATTGGAGTCTGTAATGTGCAAAGTTATGCAACTAAAGAAGGCTAAGTTTTACAAAGATGATGTATTGTATGATGTAGAGTCGAATTTAGCACGTCTAGCCTGAATGGCAAGAATGACCTCCATGATTTGGACAGAAGTCACCATCGAAACCAGTTTTGAATTCTTAAAAAGGTCTAACTGGTTCGCTTACATCCATCATTATTGTTTCGTTAGAAAAAGTATTGAAAAACATGGATAAGATAAATGTAATAAACGCACAATAAAATAATTAAACATTTGAGACATGCACTGAAATGAAAAAGAAAAATTAATATATTTTGTAATGTTTTAATAATATTTGGAAAAAAAAACAAATGTTAGCCAAGTTAGTGTATTAGTATAAAATAAATCTTCGCGGTAATTTATGCCGCTTATATCTGTTACCTTCTAAATTTTACCATAATACTTACTTACTTAAAATATTACATCATTGTAATTTCTAGTCAAACGTAAAAATAAAAGTTCTATGTTTCGTCACGTCCTATGTTAACGTTTAATTTTATTCAGCAAGAAAAGAATCAATGGGACAAATATTTGTTGTAACAGAAGAATCCGAAGGAGCGACTTGCACTTGACTCAAAGTTAGACTAGTTTCTTTAGCATGAAGATGCGCAGCCAATGTAGCATTATCTGCTAAAGCTGCTGCCAGAGCTTTTTCCAGCTTCTCTGTCCCGGCTCTTTCAGTTTCCAGCGCTGACCTTACTTCCGCTAAAGATTCTATATCAGGATCGATTAGAACTTTGGCTTTTGATGTATTTTCTTGCAGCAAATGAAATTGCAGTTCGGTGACTTGCGATGAAAGTTTTGTAATTTCAGCTGTAATGACAAACAAATGCTTATAAATATTTTTAGTTTGTATTCTATATCATATATCGTTGGGTCTATAAAGTATAGTAGGTATCGTTAGACCTATGATTTTTTTATGTCTGTTATTCTGTTTCCTGATTCAGAACTTATGTACGTATTGTATTGGTACGCATTTACCATAATACGAACAAGGGATCAATTTTAACTGTTCTACATATAAATGCCCCTTTAAGATATAAATGTAAAACTTTAGGTAGGTGGCCCAGGCTTAGAACATTTTCTATTTTGAAAAGATTTTTGCTTTATCTCATGTCTTAATTGCACTAGAATGACAGAAGTATAGTAAAAGTCATTTTTAAAATTGCTCTCTTGTAAAGTTGGGTTTTTGCAAAATGTTACTTAGTTCTAAATCGATGTATAATGAGTTGTGTGGTATTTAAATGGTGCCTAATAGCATACCATTAGCTGCATGTAGTTCTTTCAAAGTGTGCTGCAGCTCTGTAGCTGCCAGGCGCCGCTCCCTGGCGTGAGCCGCGGCCGCCAGCCTCGCCCTCTCCCGTATCTCAGAACCTCCGGCCGCACATCGCTCTACCCTTCGTAATTCGGTTTCAAGTCGAGACGCTTCCCTATAGAGATTATTTTAAAATAGCAGGTGTCTTTTAGGTACTTATCAATCGAGCAGTCGTATGCTAATAAAAACAAAAATCTGCATAAATAGCTACTTATTTATTTATATTTAAACATTTACCTACTCATACTTTTAAGAAAAACAATGATTGCCGTAGCATAGCTAAGTTTTTTTTAATAGACTATAAATGTGAACTACTTGATACGGAAATTAAAACAAACTACAATGCCAAAAAAATGATATAGACTTTTTTAGTCGCTTTTGAAGATTTTGGTCTTATGATACACCGTATTTGACTTAAATAACAAGCAAGTGAAATTGTTAAAATATTCGAAAAAAAACACAGTTTTGGAAATTAATACATGTAGTCATTTTTCCGCGTTGCAGCCAAAACTCTGGAAGAATCTATTGAACTCTTTAACATGGTTAGGTATCCTCTAGAATTGTACCAACACTTGGTAATACCTTTCACTCTTAAATATAATCTTTATCACGTGTACCTTCTCGCCTCTTCAGTGGCTGCAACGATGCGTTCCTGCAGTTCGCTGTATTGTCGCTGCTGCGTAGCGTGCGCAGTTTGCAGTGGCCTCAGTTGTCGCAACTCTCTTTCTAACACAGTGACTTGCCCACTTATTTCAGTGCACTTTTCTTCGAGGATTGTGCGATGGCGTTCCTATGCAGTGTTGGTGAGAATCATCAATCAAAGTACTTCCATTTTCACTTTCTTTCAATTCGATTCTATTTATGTACGTACAATTTTTTTTTAATAATTGCCCTATAACTATTTTGGCTCCGGTTTCTATGCTCTAGGACGTGTGGGGTTCGTTTCCCATGCAGTTACCATGAAATATTTATATGTCGAACATGTTTAAATACATAATCATATATAGGTATTTTAAGTATGACCAATATTAAGTATGAACAACAAGTAAAAAATTATATGTATTTTAAATATGGGCTTCCAAAAAAAAAAAAATTAACGTTTTCTATCAGTTCTCTAGTTCTCATAGTATAATGGTTGGCTTAGTCTGAGGTTAGATGACGCTATGTGAAAATGAAGTCCAAGATTTTATTACTGATTAATTGAAAATCTACCGCTAAGCACCTAACGGTGTGTTCCGGTAGCCTGACTTGAGATTCAGCTCCATTCTGGACTTGTGTTTTAACCATCATGACGTGTTAACCATCTTCTACCACATCGTCAGTTAACATAAGGTTTTTGTAGTCATACACATAGGCTGACCATCATAAAAAAATGGTTTTGATATCACGTGTGCTGTACGCTTTTTAAACTATTAAAACAATATACGGCCCGATGCTTGCTACAGTGTAGGTACCGCTAGTTCTAGCTGCATTCGGAGTCCCGTGGTTTTTTCAGTAAGGGCGGCCAGCTCGGTGGCGGCCTGCGCGGCGCCCGCAGAAGCCGCGGCCGCGTTGCTGCGAGCTTCTGCAGTGGCGCGCTCGGCGGCTGCCAACGCTGCTTCCGCCGTCTCAGCACGCGTCGCTTCGCTGCGGACTGCCTCGCGAAGGTGACTCTCTGACGCCTACAATGTAATCGCCTCTATCTATACATCAGCTTCTAATATTCCAGTACTAAGGTTCTAGCCGATATGAACGAACTTAACTTTGAAACTAACATACGTTCGAAAAAAAACACGCTAAGAAAAGTATCAATATACCTATTTATCTGCTTCACACTAACTGGCTGGAAAACAGAACGGAAATGAAAAACTAAATACTATATACTACTATATAATACTATATTTCCTTTTTCTTTTGTTAATAGCCAGTATTGGCGCTCACACTAAAAAATTTAGTGTTGCTTATCATGCAATCTTTTTTAGACCATAATTGTATTTGAACTGACCTCAAAAAAGAGAAAAATTGTCAATTTGTTTAGTTTTTTTTTACTTCTAGTTTATATCCTAAACAACTGTTTGTAAGAAAAAAAGAAATTTTGTTGTAAATTAAGTATGTAATATTTTATTGCATGAAAACAATACCTACTTTAAAAGTACCAACTACAAAAATTAGACAGATATTAATTCTGTTTGAATAGTTTTTTGAAAATTTTGAATAAAGAAGTGGCTATATCGGGACTAGCCTTGTATAAACTATCTCACTGCAGGGCGTATGTCTCTTCTCATTGTAAGTAGAGACCATAGCTTAACGCGCTGGCCAAGTGCGGGTTGGTAGACTTAAGAACTCTCGGGCTTTTAGATTTCCTGCCGATGTTTGTCATCGGCAATACGCACAGTCATCGGCAATACGCACAGTTAGAAAAGACGTTGTAGTAGGATTCGAACCCAGGACCTCCAAATTAGAAGCCATACGGTCTCTCAACAAGGCTGACGAAATTGGATAAACTTAATTAGCCAATTCAACTAAATTGGAAAAATGAATCATAATTATTAATTACCCTCGGTTTTTGTTGTTTTAATGTAAAGCACGAACAGTAGGTACGTAGCAATTGGCGTTCTCAGTACCGTATACCTACCGTAGAAAATGTGAAGTACCTATTTAGTGGTAAAACTAAGATAAAATGCGATTGTACCTACTTTCGAATATAATTACCAATATTCTCACAAATGTATTGACGAAACGTCGTATAATATTTGAGTTCCTATAAATAAACATTAACCACTTTACCTACTAGTTTACTTTGTTTACTAGCTTTTTTGGTCTTTGCAAATTTTCGAAAAAAAGCAATGAATAGATAATAATGAAACTACTTACGGTAATTGAGCGAAATTCACTAATAAGCTCAAGAAACTGATTTTCCAAAGATTCGAATTCCGTATGAGCAACCATTTTGGTAATTTAAGTTTATATTTTATTTTACTTTTACATAATATGTACGCATACAATATGTAATTAAAATTGCAAAAAAAAACGCGGGAAACTTCTTTTTTGGAAATTTGGCTTTGTACTAAATTTCATACAGACATATCGAAACAATGTTTTTATATACCTACCACTTATTGAAAGATAAAATAATTACTGTTTGCCTAAAATAAAACAAAAAAGGTGGCTATGGGAATATAAATGAAAAATCCAAACGAATTACAATAATAGATAACTTCAATCGCTAACAAGATTGGTTTGCTCTCTTGGAAAAATTGAAATGTGTCAATTTTCATGGTGCTTCACAAGAGCAGACAGTCTGCGAGAGGAATATTAAAAAAGGGGGAGTGATATTTTTCCACGGGGTGGAATTCAGCGTATAAAAGGAGTGGTTATAGATGTCAGTCTTTCATTCTCTCTGCAGCTTTGGTTTTGATCGGTAAGTTTTAGTTAAATGCAAGCAAGCAAGCTTTGCTTAGTTTTGGGGTCAGATGGCGCTGTGTGTAATGTCCTACGATATTTATTTATTTATTTAAATTTTGAGCGTTTTCGTTTTTTTTTCTATTTCATTGTTCTCTTTACCTGTGTACGAGTTAATGTTGATACTTATTCCACTTAATATCCGTCAAAATACCATCTTGTTTTCCACACAGTCCTGTAAAAATTAATATACCTACTAGTTTCAAATGTTTGTTCGTGTATGCAACACCATCTACGCAATCTCTTTATGTGCACTTCATTATGAAGCATAAAGGTCACATTTTCCCACAAATATTATTAAATTTTTGCTTGCTTTTAGTATTTTCTACTAGATTTCGAGCTAGTTGCTAGGCTATTATCTTAGACGGACATACCTGTTATTTCGAGTGACCATTTTAAAAATTTTAACATCAATAGGAATCGAATATTCGTTGTACCTGTTTCAGAAAATCAATCGTACCACCAAAATGCGAGCCATAACAACGATTGCTCTGGCTACGACATTAGTAACAGTATTTCTTCTGCGGTGCTGTGAAGGAGCGGTCTTCCGCTTCCCAGCGGCAGACGAGGAGGAGCTTCGACCGCGGCCAATGTACCGAGACTACGGCTTTATAAGAAACCGGCAAGTCCGCGCTGATGATGTGTTCGACGACTACGGCCATCTGCGGTTCGGGCGCTCCGGTGACTGACACACCCGTCTGCCAGCTAAACGACACCACAGAACTACTGGACTGTCTGAACTACCGTGCTGATTTGTCGACCCAGTAACATACCATCAGAATTTATGTTTTTTGACTTGAAATGTATAGGCTGGAATATATTTCACGTCTTCATATTGAGATTTAGAGTAAGATAATTTTGTATTCGACACTTATTTATTACACTTATGGTTTTATTTATTGTCGACGCTCAAAGTTTAATGCAATGCGTCAGTTAGTCTTTGCTGCTTTTTATAAACAACGTTTCTAAGTAAAACCCTTATAAGATTTAGGTACCTACTGGTATTTTTAACTTATATAATTATATTCTAATAAGGAATCGCATACGTTGACATTAATTAAAACTTCATATAATATATTTAAATCAATGTAATATTATAATAAATACATTTTACAACAGTTATTTCATTGCAATAATGTTATATATTTTAATATCTTTAATGAACTGGGATATATTATTTTTCGTACCAACTTCTATATCGCTGTCAAGGCTTTTTTCGACCAATTCATTTAACAATAATTAATTATTCTATTTTTCATTCAACAATTTTATTCTATCTGCTCTAACTTTAAGGCAAATTTATTCTATGTTACTTAAAACTTTTCTTTAGTAAGCAAGCTTCATAAAAGTCTAAAATTAAATGTTCACCATGCATACCAACATACCTGGTATCTATGTGAATTGTACTATTATTTTTGTTTTATTTAACTTCGTTGTACCATTTACAGGATGGTGAAACTTTATTACAATTGTACTCACATCATTAATCTACTCAAAGCCTAACGTTTTATATAGTCAAGAATATATATAAAATATGTATATGTATTACATAATATGAAGTCCAATGTTATGACTCGATTCTAAGTATGCGATTGGATTACCTATGTTTTTTTTCCCGTTTATATTTTGCACCTTGGTGAGACTCTAGAACAAGTTGTCATATCTATTACATTAGGCACACATAATATCACTACTCTATATTAAACCAATATGAGACTAGTTAGTTCTTTCCTAACCTATATTATAATTTATTTTACTATTTATTATAATTATAATCTTAGCACACGATAAATGGTTAATTGTACTTGGTGATAATGAAGCGTATTGAAAAGAAATTCTTTGAAGTTACAATGTAGTTATTATTTATAATTATGTATCATAAACGATATTAGCATAAATAAAATTAAGAATTGACGTAATTTACAATATGATAACAGTTGCCTTTTTCATGATGAACATGTACGAATGTGTTATACACTTTATTATGAGTATTTGAATTATGGAAATAATAATTGCTATTGACGATATAATGATAAACTTAAACGATGTCTCGCTTCTGCGTGCTTCCGAGTAGAGCCTGAAAACAAAATAAAATTTAGGTATAAGTTTACAATATTACGTGTAAGTAAAACCGATTTAGCCTATATTGTAAATCTAAAAATGTGAGTATTTTTAAGCGTAATTTTTTTCATACACTTTTAGAGTTTTGGCGGGAACGCGGGAAGAGTCGTGTCGCTCCGTTGTATTTTTTTCCAAAACTTGTGTTTTGTCGAGTGTTTATGCATAAAAATGGTGGTGTTTTATTCATAAAGTGCCGAATTACAAGCGCGAGTGTGGGAAAATGATATAATGTGGTGAAACATGAGTTTTCGTGTTGCTTCTAAAACTCCATCGAAGCTTTATAGTAAAGTCACCACTACTTTACTAAAGCATGACTGGACTTAACTGACATGGACTGGACTTGACTAAGACTGGACTTTGACGATAACTATAGCTAAGAGACAGCAGAAATGACACTTAAGACAAGGCAGTATGGCTTTACAGCTTTAGCCTGCCCGAGGGGCAAATTAATAAAAAAAAATCATACACTTAAAAAAAACAAAAAAAAAACTTAATTCTAATAAGCATTTATTATGTACTTATTTGATATTACTATAAAACAAAAAAATCTTCAACATATTTTAGTTATCCATAAAATAATAATTATGATTTTAGATTCCCATTATTGTTGTATTTTTTGTTTTACTTGTGCGGAATTACTCGCGTTTAATTATAACGGATAATCCAAATCTAGTTTCGGCCACATAAAGCCTTGATCATTAAATTAAATTGTAATTATTGAGATAAAAAAAACGATCGAGCTAATTAATTACTACATTAAAATCTCACATATTCGGATTACATAAAAAAATGCATAACAATTATAAAATTTGAATAAAAAATACAACAGAGAAATCGCAATGAATTTGTGCTTTTAATTTACTTGCCAATTTTAGTTCTTACCTTATTGACGAAGTTAACGATAGCGGTAGCGGGTTGCTCCGGTTCCAGTTCAGCGAATACGTGACACTGATTGTCTGCGCCGGACGATGAACGAGCCACAAAAGCGAATATCCTCCTGCAAGTGGACAAGACTTTAGTAAAATCAAAAAACCCAGCTCTTATGTCTTGGTGAAGGTCGTGCTTGATTACCCCTTTGGGGTCAAGTCAAGAACCATGATATCTGGAGATTGTTTAATTTTTTTATTCCCAACCATGAGTTTTAACTGATGGTGAAAAAAAACATGACGAGATATATGATAGATAGATCATGATAGTATTTTTTTTAAAACAGTGCCATGGAACATCTAATACAGGTAGTTCCGATGATTTCTACGCTTAGAATATCATCTCCGAGGGTCAGTTGGGTTGTGGCCAAAAAACCAACCATAAAAAACAGAGCTCAAGGAAAAAATCAGAGACCATAAAGATTTAAAAAGTTAAAATATTTCATAATATTTACTGTTTTATTATTTAGACAGCGAAATAATTGTAGAAAACTAGTTTTACAGTAAAGGTTCATAATATGTATTTAAAATAAAACTAAGCTAACCGAACCTAACAAACCTGTTTGTGAACTTTGTATAATTTTTTTTTTTAATTCAACGGCCACAGTTTTTATTTACCTTTTTAAATAATTTACAGCCGGCGTCAGTAGAGCTTTTATTAACTTACTTTTCGCTTTTTGTGCCGCTGTCGACGTGCATGTACCGGCGCTCATCAGGGTCGATGCCAGCATATGAGACGCCGTTGGAAGGGTAGTGTCGCCTGAAAAATAGCTTGCGAGACGCGTCCGTCAGCGTGATACCCCCACCGAACACTTTGAAGTGGACCACGTGACCTGGCACCTACGGAACATCGAAAAAATTGTTATAGTAAGAAGCAATGACACAAATGAGTCTTGATTTTAAGAGATAACACCTGCCCGTGACTGTTGCGGTGGTATAAATTTGAGTTATTATAGTTTTATTTATTTATTTTATAAATTCGCTATGTTTTGTTTTTTTTTTTTTAAATTTACGAACAATACGTTGCCCTGCCGATGCCCATCGCATGGATGCAATTTATTTTGGCAACTAGATTATAAAAATCTTTGAAATCCTCTTCTTATAAAAAAAGTTTGATCATGATTGTGTGATGTATTGTACGAACCTACCGTTAAAAATATCTAAATGACATTAAAAAGCGTATCATTTTTCGTTGCTTAGGAAAACATGAACGGAGAAACCGGCATACTTTGGAGATAATTTAAAAAGTTTGGAATCAATACAAATCTTTTAAAACTAGCTTTCAGACTAGGATAGAACATAAAGATAACTTTATTTGAGAGTAAACGTACAAAATTTTATCAAAGTTAATTATTTGACTTCAAGTACAATTATATAAAAGTGATTATATTATTATTTAAAGTCATGAAAACGTTTTTACGTTATAAGCAGACCTAGCGAGCGGAAGTTTGACTACAGATATTGTCTTTAGCTATTATAGAGGTTACCTTCTTCTGCAGCAGGATGCCGACGGCTCGTTTGACGGCAGCGGGCCCGGTGAGGGCCTCGGTATTCTCGGAGCCGAGCAGTAGTACGTGACACGCGGCGCCGGTCGCAAGTAGGGCTCTCGCCGCCGCGTTTGTGTTACCGCCACTCCACGGGTCCCTAATCCAAGACACGAGCACATTAAAAGCCTTGCAATATTTAATAAGAAATTCGTTTCGGACTCACATTTGTGTGACGAACATAATATGTATCTACACTAGTGTAAAAAAGTAAGGAAACAAAAAAATTCTTTTAACGATTTTTCAGATGGCTGTAAGTATTTTTGTAAAAAAAGTCGTATCGGTACTATAAAAAAAGCAATTTGAAGCTTAAAGTATCTAGTTTCTGTGAGGTCATTGGTTGCTGAGATATCATATATCGATGATCAAATACAAAATTATCCAATTCTATTCAAATTCCGATAGGTCAGCGAGAGCTTACAAAAACCCGATAAAACCTCCGATCCAAACAAGTCCACTTGAAAGTACCTACATTTAAAAAGTGTTTTAGATATAAAATTTACTAGTTATATTAATCATCGGACGTAAACAAGGTTAAGTCCTAACAATGTCATTAATATGAAAGTTAAAATACTACTTATTTTATTAAGTAGAATGCACGTTTGAACAGCATAATTATGTCAATGACTAGAGAACTGACCCATGATTCCGAACCAAATCGGACATTAATCATTTTAAAAATACTATAACTCTCTGGTTAGAGTCTAACCATTTCCGTCTTATAACAGTGTATTTTCGAAATCGAAGCCATCTTTAGTTCAAAATGAAGAAACAGTAAATGCAAGTTTCTTAAACTTTACGATTCAATTACTAAGAAATAAGTAGTAGAAATTTAAAAAGAACTTTTCTTATCTTAACTCACCTATCAGGTAGCCGGAGTGGTACAGGCAATGCGAGAGGTGTCACAGTGTGTTGGTAAACTAATGCTGAGAGTGAACTGAACACGGGTTCGTCAGCGCAGCCCCTTAGCCGCACGCCCCTCGCCGCGGGTTCTATCAGGAAGTGCCTCACGCCACCGTTGCCAGCACGCACGGCGAGACCAAACGCGCCCGGGAATGAGTTCGAGTCACGCACTATGAATGCGCCTTCTTCTAGTGGTAGCAGAGCTGATATGGCTGTGGAGAATATTGAATGTTTAAAATATCGTGGATAACAAGCAAAGAAGTAAACTCAATTATAAATATTGGAGCAAGATTACAATGTCAGTTAGAACAGTAAACTCTAAAGTAGTTTCAAAAGACTTTGATAGAAATGGCAGTGGTGTCAGCAATGCCAATTCCATGCTGTTTAATTTATTCTGTTTTGGGAATCTAATTGAGGATAAGTTGATACAAAATGCTTAGAGTATCCAAAATATTTACATGAGATATTAAAATAAATAGCAGATTCGCAGTTTATCATCATTTTCTGTTTTAAACGTACGTATACGTATATACGTCAATATTACAATAATTAACGTATAATGTCCGTGTTAGATGTAAAATGGTCTACGATATTTATCTATGAATATTTGGCTACAATTGTTGGTGACTTATGCTGATCGATCATAAATAACATAAAGTTTCTTAAATTTAACTTGGAACTTTAATTTCTAGGAAACTATGATCAAAGTTGCTACCGCATCATCGTCTGTATATCACAAGAGAGGTTTCCGGTACTAAGTGTTGTCTTGGTAGACAATAGCATCAATGCCAGCTGTTGTGTCAAGTGAAGCTAACATGGAAGAACATTGTCTACCATGTTGCTGTTAGATGTTGAAATAACCGTTACCCAAGAAAGAAAGGTTGAGGTTATCGTGCTTTTTGTTTGTATCAGGATAGTGGTTTCTGGTAGGTACTAACCGTCATCCCGAGAGATGTTGGGCTTGTACCAGTAGTGGCTGGTATCGCGTGCAAACCGCTCGCGGTCCGGCGCCACGTGCAGCGGCTCGGCGCCTGAGGACACGCTCGATCGGCGCGACAGGAGAGTGCCGGTGCCGTTCAGCGTGCGGTATTCTGACTCAGGGCTGCTTTCGCGCTCTTTCCTGCAATTTTAAGAAGATTATGTGATGATTTCTGTTGTTCTTCTGATTAGTGATATTTACATGGTGTATCGATTTATATCTGGGCAAAATAGTCTTAAACCCTTTTTTTTCTTAAACCTCACTCAAACAAAACACAATTGAAAAGGCATGCTAGCAGAAGAAACTAAGTAGATGGAGCTAGGAGCTTGTGATCAAAAGTGAGCCTAAGTTGCTGTAATATTTGACATATTATATAGTCGCGTAGACAGCGGAAGTAATTCCCACAACCGTTCAGTTGGAGAATGATGGCTCAATCGTCCTTTCAGCACCTACTTCAAATGAGATATCACTTAAATCTCCCCAAATATGTTTTGGGGAGATTTAAGTGAAGTGTGTGCCTTCGAATCATCTCCAAATTAATGAGCGTTTGGTCAAACAACACCTACCTATTTTATGTAACATGGCTGCGTAATGGATATGCAAAAGTAAAACATAGAAAACAAGAGACTATTGGCGTTCTTTAAAAAATAGGTAAAATAAAAGTAATAGCTATTTTGGTGGTGTACAACCAGATACGCACAAATAAACACTCGAATTCATATGAACATTCGAATTTGTATGTGTGTAGTATTTACCTGGAGACAGTGGGCGAGCGCGGCGGGCGTGCGCTTAGTGAAGGCGTGGGCGTGGGTGGGTAGGGCGTGCGTGGGTGCGTGGGGAACGCGGGTGTGCCAGCGCGGGACTCCGTGCGAGACTCCGCGCGGGACCACGACTCGCTACGATCCTGGGAATGCAACCATACCTTAGACTCTTAATTGTAAACTTAGCTAAAATTTCGTTCCTCAAACAGTTTTTTTTGTTTTTTTTTTCATAACAGAAAGTAAAAATTGCACGTAACGTTCTACGATCCCTTTCAGAAATATTATGTGCTTAGTAAAATTAAATACATGTTCAGATTTAAGTGTACGATCACCAGAGGTAAATAAATTTTCATCTTTTCGAGGACTTTGTTATACTCACTATGGTGTCAGTGTTGGTGGGCTCCGCTAGCGACAGTAATCCAGGCGCGTGCGGCGGCGTACCGCTCCACTCGCGCAGCGTCATCTTTTCAAACATGAATTTCCTAGATGAGGTTCTGTGAACAAAACGACTTACATGTAGGTATACTACTGTGTAAATATACATAATTAAGTACAGTAAATAAATGTCATGTGTCAATTTAAAGACTTTAACATATTAATTTGCGAAAACTACGTTAGTAGGTACCTACCTATGTGAATGATAGCAGTTTATGAAAATAAGTAGTCTTCATTTACTCCCGCTAGTGGCGCTGTCCTACATTACATACATTTCTAATTTCTATATCGTTTAGTAGTACGTAGATCTTGTAGATCTTGCAAATCGGTATACTATCCTTTCTGTTGAATATCAGTGACAATTTTAAAATATAAAATAATTAAATATACCTACTTTAGTGACATTGTGACGTGTCACGTTATTTTTATGTTATATTATGTAGATTAGAGGTTATCGTGAATAATGTACCTACTTAGTTATTCTTATCATTGTTATATTTTGGTAAGTAGATACTCAATACTTAGGAAATCCGAAAACCCAAATACATGTACACAAATGATAATAATTTATGAGAAGGGTACTAAATACAACTACCATAAATCATTTATGTGTTCGGCATGTTATTTACTGTTGGTTCATTATTGTGCTAGGTGGTATACTTGGATAGAGTAGTGATGAAGGGTAGGGTAGTTACCTGTCTGGAGCCTGCGGGCTGATGCTGTCCGTGCGGAGAGCCGTGCGTGTGTTCACATGCAGAGGGACGCTAAAGTCGTCGTCGTCGTCTGCGAACGCTGTCGTGTCGCTCGTGTATCCGTCCACACTGGAAATTTAGAATCATTCTCGTTAATACTTTTGATTTATAAGTCCATTTCTAGAAGAGTATATGCAAACGTACTGATTATTATTATGTTGCAAAACTACTAAGCTGACTACAATTTTAATAGTTTAAAGGAATTGATAAGATTTATCAATTCGATTTTACATTTTCTATGTTTGTAAAAGTTTAAAAGTTAAATCAATGTTAACTTGTGATAATGCTGGCGATTATCTGCTAATGCAATTTAAAAAAAAAAACGTTTTTCATCTTTTATCACAAACAACAGCAGCAATATTAATTACTAACACAAAATCAGCATCAAAACTAGAAACATTTTAGTTTACCTATATGTACCTACTCTGAATAGAATTAGATAATAAACAATTTTAAATTCCAGATAATAATTAGGTACATCATTATTGGTCAGTATAGGTAGTGATTAGTGTAGTCTCACCGATGACTGGCCGATCTGCGCACGTGTCGGGAAGTAGCAGTGTCCCACTCGAGCGGTAGTCGAGCGACTCTCTCCCGCACCTCCCTGCGCTCGCGCAGCTTCTGCTGCTGGCGCTGCAGCCATGTAAGGCCGGAGCCGGCTTCCAGGCCGCTGTCGGAGCGCCGCGGCTCGCGCGCCCGTGACGTCTCGTGCCATCCCAGTGTGCTGTGGGACCGCCATGTGCCGTTCTCCGCCGGAACGCTCTTCCGCCCGCTGTTCGGCGGCCGCTCCCACTCCGCCTCGCCATTCAACCATCTGCTGATACATCAGGCTAGTATTATCGTTTAGTAAGATTTGGGTCGGCATGCTAATCACATTAATATAATAAATGTAAAACTTTGTCTTACTATGGACATTGACGTGGTTTTGACACATTTTTGTTTCACTTATGCGTTTAAAACGTAATTAAACTTGAGTAATCCCGCATAAGTAATAGGTTCAAGAAATTTTGTATGTAAGTTTATAACGTACTTCTTCACGTTAAAACGGATTCGGTTAATTTTTTGTTATATGATTTTAAACACAGATAGCTTACACCTTAGATGTATACTTATCCCGGAAAAGGCAAGCGAAACCGCAAAATAAAGTAGGTATATAATAACTGTTGCGTCTAATTCGAAGCTGTTTACGCAGTAAAGAACCAGCCCATTTACCAGTGTTTCCGGGATAAAAATGTGTTAGGGTACCTACTGTTGCAATGGTTATGGACAGGCGTTATCTCTAATCATCTGGAAAATGTTTCGTTTGTCTTATTTATTATATTTAAAAAAAGATTGTACATAATTATGTGGTACAACTTTATCAAATTACTTTTTATCATATACCTACCTATAGGCGGAAAAATAAAGAAAAAACCCGTGGGTCGGCTGGTGAATATAGAATGATCTGCAGATACACATGAGAACGACGCAATAAATATTACATTTAGGTATCTTTTTGCTCTGTTTGTTCAAGTGTTATCGCTCGGTTTTGTCGTAGCGCGTAGGATCGAAGGTTCGGATGCTATCCTATTATGGTTAGGGAAACCTTGTAATGTTCGAGCAGAACACGCGTCTTACAGTGGGCGTCTAGTGCGGATACCTACCGCATTACAAAACTACTTAATTACAATATTAAAAGGTGTCGATATGAATGGAATGTCGATTTGTATAACAAGTAACAATCAGCTCTACCTACGTTGTATTTTCATGAAAATTCCCACATCTTTCTTATCGCCATATTTACTTACAAAATGTTTCCGCTCAAATTGTTTATTTTCTGTCGATTGAAGTTTTTTATGTAACTTGGCTCTAACAAAGCGTCGTTGATTAGAAAGTAATAACAGTAGTACATGTGCAGTGTTCTGACGTCGGGGACGGCGGCGCGGTGTCGCGGACGGCAGCCGTTTATGGCGGCGTTTATCTCGAAATAGTAACTTGTTTGGGTCATGGCGCGACGCAATCACACACCATCGCTACAAATCAATCTCAGACTTGCGACTCGGAATTGGCTTCCAACTTTTTAGATCACTACTTAGCTGACTAGCTAAGCACCTAACACATTCTAATTATTTTGTACGAGAAATAGATACAAGCATACAGACTTACAACGTACAAAATTCAACTCAGCAGAGGTTAGTGCGTAATGAGTTTTTTTAACCAATCTAATATTTTATAGATACAGATCGCATATATGTGTCTACGCAACCAGGCGCTCGTTAGACACATTCGGATTGATCGATTTGATTTGGATAAATTAGAGCCGTTAGTTAAAAAGGTATTACGATCAATCTAAGACCAAATATGGCCGGTTTAGAAAGGCCATTTCAAATGCGTTTACTAGCTATAAATTATCGTTAGCCAGTTCCTAGAATAGTCACGTCGAGTCAGTGATTTGAGTGTAACTTAAGAAGCCATTCATTCAGTAGGCGCCACATAAATAATTTGCAATAGGTGGTTTATAGAGGTCCCCATGTGTGTGAGTAATGTTGCGGAACGAGTGGACTATTCTGTGGTACCGGGTACGTTCCCGGCCCACGCCTCTATACCGCCTCAATTACTGACGTTGATACTTCCGTTTCATGGATTGTTTGTTGAGCAAATGTACCTAGGAGCATCTATTTGTCGGTACCTGCAACATTCCATGTTCACACACATCTTTGCAAAATGTTTACTTTCTCGTACCTTGGCCCGATGATTGAAGCGGTAGGCCATCGTAACACGTTTGATTGTTATATTTATAATAGAGCTTTAACGTTGTTAAATGTTAACCGCTATAAAGAGGCACTTCGCAATAAGCGGCTCAATTACAATGCATTAAATCGGCGTGATTGACACGACTGATATCTGTCTGAAATCTGTGACGCCATTTATCTTCATGTCGATCAATTTTGACGTGAGCTTAAGTATAATAGATGGGTAGCATGTGTCTCTGTTTTGCTATTGTATAGATTTTTTTAGTTGAGGTTTGGGTTTGACTGTCCCATCGTTAGACACGGTCTGCGACGGAGCATTCATAAATTTGTCACTACTTTGTAATGGTATAATTAGATATTACATAATGCTTGACTTACGAAAAAGTTTCAACAAGCTATAAAACGTTTTACTAAACTATAACCCAATTACAGGAAAAAAACTAAAATAAAAGGGAATAATATAGCATTTGCCACTCGAAGCATAATGAGATAATAACGAATCAATAGACACCTCATTCATCAAAGTCGGATGAGTAGTGTAGACGCTACGGTAGAACACATGTAAATACAAACATACATACATAGACTGCTGAAAACATAACCTGTCGTGTAAAAATCGTGTCATCTCTATATTTCAGTGTCAGTTATATGTACTTATTGACTAATTAAATTCTTTAGAGCTAATACAAACAATCAAAAACAAATCTTTACTTTTTATAATTACTGTAGATGGTTTGCCTTTGCCATAGATTTTCCTTATTTCTTTAGAAATACTATTGTAAAACCACGCAGTAAATTATAAACATTAGCCATGAACGGATATGCCAGAAATGTTAAACAACAAAGTAAGTCATCTAAGTAAGTTTAGTCAAGATCAGAAAATTACCTATTATATTATTACTACAAATCAAACTGGACGTATTATTGGATATTTTACGATTGAAATAATTGAATCTCTATACTGGATTTTTATGAGAACAATAATAATTCTGTTTAACTCAAAACACCCATAATTTAATCCATACATTACAAGGTACTCACTTCAAAGATGACGTAGGTGCCTAGGTACGATCCTCCTATGCGACGATAACAACGCCGTACAGTATTCTCATTATTATGCATTCTAAGAATGTCACCGCTTGCTTATAATAGGAGTCATTGAGAAGGGCTTTACCTACGTATGTAGTGAATAACGAGTCAAGATGAATAAACAATAAATTGTAGTAGCCTTGTATTATTAGGTGGTATTTGCCGCACACACAGTCTCCATTATAATAATGGCTGTAATTTAAACCCTGTTGAAGAGACTCAAGTTGGCAGCAATACATAATTGAGTTTTGTATAAATTTACATTTTTGGCAGTTTCCATTCAAACAATATTTTTTTTTCATATGTAATTATATATCTACATAGTTTTGGTGTAAGTATCTACATACTAAGATTTCATAGCACGTTTAAAAGCTATGAAGGTTATTTTGTATGACCAACAAAGTCACTGCTAGGAATTTTCATGATTTTAGTCGTAGTCGTAGCTCACAAGTTACTAGAATTATTAACGTATTTTTATCTATTATCACTGGCCTACACTCATTTTGGTGCCTGGGGGTTTAGATCTGATTTTAAGTTTGTGTTACATGGTTATTTCAAGTATGCTACTTGTTATTTTTGTATCAACTATAGTTAATGAGATAAACCAAAATGCGCTGAAGAAATTTTAGAAGAGAATTATATTTAAATGTGCTCATTATTTTTAGTACCCATGATTATATGTACATGTACAATGGCTTTGTTTCAAATGACAAAAACACCGGTTTATTTTTGTTATGATCGTTCCATTATACTACAGTTTATCCGCCCAATTACCTCCCACAATACCAGTGTCCGTTGATTGCTCCCACGCCACGGCCCAATCTACAATTTACCGATCAACTAGATCGCTTGAGAAAAATACGCGAGACAGAGGCAATGTCGAATTCATTAACTTCACCTCTAACTCTGTAAAGATGTTACTAGTATCTAGGCATTTCTACCTCCTACTTCTTTTACTACGCCGTAATGTAAAAAAACCTGACCTATCTCAGTGAGTAGGCACTTATTACGTTGGCATGTTTTAAGTTTATAGTGTCTAGTACAAAAATAGCTATCATTATGTTTTTAAACTAAATAGTAAAATTTTATCTGACTCCAGTGTTTGAGATAGTTTTCTTTTACAAAATATGAGAGTGCACTTGTTTGCGGTACCATTGACTCTATAATTGCTATTTCACGTGACCTTCTCTGGCGTCTTTTTGTTTTTCATTGTGAAAGTAATGAGCCGATCGAAACGTTGTATTTGAAATTTTAATGGCACCAATAGAGAGAAATATAGAACTGTGTATATTAGTACACAGTCTATTATTTAAACAAGCCCCCTGGAGGCATTTTTGTGGAGACCTGGAAAAGTTTCATCCTGTGATATATTTATTACATTTTGTGATATAAAACAAATGTTTGTTCTGTGTCTGGGTGTACTGTATGTATTATAAGTATGTATTTACAAAAAAAAAGTATTTAAGTATTTTATCAGTTATCTGATTCCCATAGTACAAGCTTTGCTTAGTTTGGGGTCAGATGACGCTGTGTGTAATGTCCTACGATATTTATATTTATTTATTTATTTATGTATATGACCAGAAATCTGTCCGACATTCCGAAAGTTCATAGGGCCGTAGCGGAATAAATCACTTAAGCATAAGGAAGGGCTTGTGGTGTGGTGTAATGCTGAGATTGGTGCGAGTACTTTATGGCCCTTCATTGGCGGTGAAGTGGGTCGAGCGGAACGCGACCAAATAAATTAAGATCACGCGCACATCGCACAATGCCGTGTTGAGCCGAGTTGTCAACCAATTTGTCGTGCTGATTGTTTAGTTAGACTGTAGCTAATAGAACCGCTGTCTCCTCCGGCATTGTTCTCACGAGTCTTCAGTGATGTCGGTAAGGTTTTACATTTGCTTTGAGAAGTGCCCATGTTTATGTTTAACCCGTCGGTTTTCGAAGGTTACGGAAATGTTTATCGAAACTGAGTTGAATTTGCTAAAAATATGTGGCTTGTGAGGTTGTGAATGTAAACACAATCATGTAGGCGGCGGCGCTCGGCCTCCACTCCCACAGTGCAGGAACACGTGTTTACATCTGCCACCAGATCCCTTCTTTTATTTAATGCATATCATATTTTATTGTAAATACGGGTCCTCGACCGGACCGGAAGTGTAAACTTCTACAGTGGGTACTTATTTACTAAAGTAATAGACTGCCTAAATGTGACAGTATCATTATTAGATTGGATGGACACATTTATTTTATTTCGATATAAAGAGGAACGACTTAATTTAGCTAAACAAGGCAGGTAGGTAGTACGCGTTCGCAGAGAAACTGGTTCGGTGAGAGAGGTAACGTATATTTTATGCAAGTCGTTGATTCCACTTAAAATTCAATTGCCTGTAAATATTTTCCATAAACAAACTCCGTTTATATCTTAAGATAGGTACTGACTACCTAAATTAAGTTAGTACCTTGTTGTAATAAGATGAGCGGCCAGCCCCAGTGACCGAATAAAGGAACCACTCGAAAGCCTCTGACATAGAGCTTTATGTTTTAATCATACACCTAAGTTTGCGCATATTAAATTCGCTTGTCCAAAGAAAATTGTTCGGCCATATTCGTATGCGAAAACTCATTCACACGATTCAAAAATACAGCCTACGACTTGATGGTTGTTGTTTCAACTTACTACATACATAATTGAATAACAACAAGAATAAGAAAAATTAAAAAGCTCACCTTCCATTTGTAACGGGGGAAGCGGGCGGCGGAATTGATTTGGTGGTGGTAAGGTCTTCGTGTGTGAGCTTGCGTAGGGTGCGAGGAGTATGGGGCGCGCGAAGTTCGGGAGTAGCTGTCCGCGGGTCATCGTCCTCGTCCTCGATGGGCCGGTAGGAAGTGTCCGAGCCGAGTGCGCGGCGCACCAGCTCGGGGCTGGCGAGGCGGTTGGGCGCGCGCAGCATGCCGGGTCGCACGCCTGCCGCTCCGTACGTGAAGGGCGCCGAGTCAGCGCGCGCGTGGTACGGTATGTCTGGAGCGCGGTCGGGCTGCGACTGCACGCGTGCGGCAGCGGCCGGCGCCGGCGGCGGCGTTGGCGCGGGCGGGTCGGGCAGCGCGCTCACTGTGCGCAGCATGTCGCCGAGCAGCGCGTCCAGCTCGTCGGGCGGGCTAGGCGCAGCGCGCCGCCCCGCCGATGATATCCCCGAGTCCATGGATGCGCTCAGCGGAGACGACGGCCCGCCGCCACTGCCGCGCACCACGGTCGCGTAGATGGATCCGTCGAGTGGACCGAATGTGTGTGCACCCTCCGCTCCTTCCACAGTCTCGCCACCCGAGCCCGATCCCTCCGCACTGCCGTTGTTATCGCCTGCATCGAAGAACACTAATTTTTAATTGAAGTAGCGAACTTTTAGATCTATTTTCGCCTCGTAACGTTCACCGGGATCTGGAAGATGTGGTTTGCGACGCGACGGTTTAAGAGGAATCACTAGAGCCGTTTTTCCATACAAACGCTGTCCCCTGTTTCCTCCCTGGATAATGCCGGTAGAGTTATACTTTTTTTCCTGAATATCTATGGCCACTATTATGATGTCCCTATGTTTTCCTTTTTTTTATAAATAAATTATTATAAGAGATATGAACGTTCAAAAACCTAAAAAAATGGCCAGATTTTCCGCTGTGTTCAAACATCCAGAAAAAAAATTGGCTACATTATATAAAAAAAATAAAACATAGAAACACAGCTCAAGCCTTTCTTTAATTTTGAATGAAAACTATTTAAAAATCGGTTAAGTTTTGGAGAAGAAATCAGGGGACAACGAATCGTTGATTTTCTGTTCTTTACATAGGTATTTTCAGTCCAATCTGCAGTTGTCTCTATCGCGCTCTGCGGGGGGAGGCTTGAAGTTCGGGAGACGCGGACTAATACGTATACACTTGTGACGTGCATGTAGTCGATCATTTTATCGATAACCTAGTGTTGTTTATCGATATCGATATTTTTAGTTGAATATTTTGCGAGAAGTGTTTTTAGCTGATTGTCAGGTTCGATTGTTGAAAGGTAATAAACTAATAAACAAAAGTAATAACCATTTTCTCTACAGTTTCTTTATTAAAATGTTAAAATCACACTAATATTCATAATTTTGTAGATAAATTATTACGTCACTATTCCGTGGCCAATCCTTTTCTCTCTCTTACTGCTAAATGTCGTGGTATACGACCGTCGATTATTTCTGGTAATAGGCACTCGAAGTAAAAGGTTTCTAATATATGTTCCATTTTCTGCCAAAATACATCGTCTCTCTTAATTTTTTCGTAAAGTAAGCCTTTAGGGCTCCACAAAATAAAATAACAGAAATTTCGACCGGTTATGTGTAGTTGCCCCTGCACTTGAAAGTAGTAATTATGATTCCTCTTTAATTGTAGGGTGTCATTTTTAAATACGCAGAAGTCTATTTTCTTTTGTTCTATTCCTTCTTTAGGTGTTAAATCAACAATTTTGTAAGGACATTTAACTTCCACTACCGAATCTTCTTCAACAAGACCATCAGGACTTGCTGCCAAAAACGGTTTATGCTTGTCGACGAATAATCCACATTTTGACACCTGTAGTCCGGTTTCTTCAATGAATTGTTGTATTGCTTCATCTTCTTTTTCTCTACCATAATTTGTGGCAAGAGTGCCTTTAAATTGAGAATACAGCAAAGATTTTAATAGTCCTGCAACTGATGTTGTTTTTCGTAGTTTACAAATTTGACCGAAGTTGGATGCTGTTAGGCGTTTACGCCTTTCAACTGCCCACAACTTATTCTCGCTCTGACCAACAGTGTTTTGTTGAAGCTCATCAAATTTGGTGTTATTTAACTGTAATATAAATTCACTTTTCTTTTGCTCATATATCTCAGGTGGGATATCTGGTTCTAAATCTAACCGACCATAATTCTCATCGGGTCCAGTAACTTTTCTTCTTTTGTTCGGTACATCTTCACCGAAATCAATTTTTTTCTTTCGACTCCTTTCTCTATTTATTTTGGAGCGCCGTTTCTTATCTATGAATTGTTTGGTGTATTTGCCAGGGCTACAATCTTGAATTTTTTTTGATAGACGTGCGTGGATAGCCGTTTCACTATTCCATGATGTTACTGCACCAAAACACCGTGCCTGATATGAACCTCTAGCAGTATAGTTCACCCTTTTGCCGCCAATAAATTTGGCAATAACATTATTAAATTGCTCCACGGTGTTATTGGTAATGTCTAAAATAAGGCTTTCTGCATTAGACAACAACATCAACAGGTACTGCTGAATATCCGTCCATATTCCACAAGCTTGGAGATCTGGTACCAAATTTGTGTCATTCGTATATTTTTCCGGCTTACAATAATAAGACGCGCAATTTTTATGGTCTCCGAATACATGGTTGGCGGCATTTTTTATGTCAATTTTAAGGTTTCTTATTTTATCGCCGTGATTAACATTATCTTGATCTTTTCTATAGTTTATAGCTCCAACCACTGCTTTCCTCATGCGCAATACGTTGGATTCAACTTTTTTTCTTAGAAGGACTGGAACAAAGCCTTTGTGGTTATTAGTTTTTTTCCCTAATGCTTTTATTTTATTACAAAAGTTGCGGAGCAAATGGTTTTTACACTCAATTTTAGTTATAGTGAAGTCGTGCCCATATGGCTTATTCAATAGCAATTTTTTCATTACACTGGAGTCGCCATCTCCGATTAGTTTATTATACTTAACTCCATGCATCTCCATACTTTTTGCAAACCCTTCTGCTATTATATCCGCTTCCATGGCGTTGGCGCTGTCATTCCAGTTTTTAAAGCATCTGTGTTCAGGGACATCTATATTCAATTTTGCACTTCTAGCACATATACAGCAGTATGAGTTTCGAACTCCAAGAAATAGTACCTTTTTGGTCTTCAGTCCAACTATGCACGCAGCACCAGACGCCGAGCTAAATCCGCTTTTGTATGACCTTTTTGCCCAAGATCCATCTGCAACTACTGATATTAGGGGGCAACCATCGTTGTCTACATCGCCATTCAAGACAGCTAGCCTTTTTTCTTCTTGGCCGGCTGCGATCATCTCGTCGAGGGCACATTCTTCAATTTTTGGTGTTAGACGTTGTTCGATCTTCGTGTATGTTGAATTACTCATGTTAGGCATATTTAACACACTACATATTTCGTTCAATTGTCCATACCCATTTCCAGAACAGACTATTCCTTCTACAACAGCGTCATTTACAGATAGTTTCAATTTTGGATCTTCGCTGTACACCATTTCTTTCGTTTTACACATTTTGCATTCAAATGTATATTTGCTAACAAATCCAGTTCGCAGTTCTCCTAAGAACTTTAAATCAGCAAACGTGCAGTCTGTGTGTTCGTGCTTGATTTTTGAAAGCTCGGAAAATAAATATTTGATATCTACGATTCTACGTCCTTCTAATTCTTCATCCTGAACAGTTTCATCTAAATTGTTATCATCAGCATCAAGATTCAAATCAGAAAGTGTAGACTCTGAGGAAGAGCTTGCATTTCCTTCAAATACGTCACGATTCTCCTTGAAAGTTTCACGTATTTGCGATGAAGTACCTGAGTTTTCCTTATTTTCATCACTGTAAAAAATATAAAAACAGAATTCATTATTTTAACTAAACATTGGGCCTAGCGTAAATAGTAGGTAAGAGGTGGTCTTATTACTTTGCAAACATAAAAAAATATTCAGCAGCAGACTGCCAGACAGACAGATCATAAAGTGATCTTATAAGGGTAGGTAGTAGGGAACTCAAAAAAAAATACCAACCTGGTGATTGTACGCGGTGCGAAATGTATCTGACGCTTTATACTAAAGTGATGTTTTTTTCTTTTAGCTGATAAATATAAACGCTTTTTATTCCCTTTTCTTTTGCCCATTTTAAACAAAGTGAGGGTTTATCTGTAACAAAAATATTGAGTACTTATTAGATTAGATTAGATTTAGACTATGTGGTGATAATAATTTCAATTAAACACATCTGACATCGTCATTACAGGTTTGATCCCAATCCGACGATCCCATTACATGTTACAATATTACCTACATGTAATAATAATAACACCTTCTCTGTAACCTATTTTCACAAAATAAATGACCGATTGTGTACGCGGTATGTGTGGCTTAAGCGAAGTGGACTGTATAAACTATGATGATGGCCACGTGCGTACCGATTGCTGGATTGGTCAGTGCTTCTGACAATAAAACACCAGAAACTTCTTAGAGAGAACACTATAACGCCAGAGGTGGAGGAGTACTTCTTCTATTTTCCCTTGTATTCGCAATGTTCACTGTTCGATAGTTAGTAGATAACTGACTCGGTCGGCGGGTCTGACCCTATTTATATCCCGAGCGAGATAATCTATAATTTTCTGGAATATTCTCCATCCACCTATAACGAATGTTCTATCTGCGATCTTTATTTATTGCATTCTCTAACTTTTCCAGAGTGTTCGAACTGCCGTACTATAATACAATGAGTTTTCCAGAAAGTTCTACTTAACTTTCTAGAATGTTCTACATCTTTCTGGCAGTTTCTAGTTTTTTCGGTTGACTATACTATTATTCTAGAACTTTCCCGAAAGTTCTATATTGTTCTAGAATATTCCATACTATTCTATATCTATCGAAAAGTTAGTTCTATACAATTCTATGTGTTGTATTACAACTGGAACTATGCTATATGACTATGTAACTATTATATATCGCTATCCCTATGTCTAGCTATAGTCGTCCTGAACAGATTGATTGATTGCAAGTATCTTTTTAGCCTACGTGAAGTTTTATTCATCTCAATAAAGTAAAAGTGGATACGTAAACAATAGCGTAGGTATGTAAACACAGAAAGCTAGCTACCAAATTATATAATTCAAAAATTCCTTACCTACGGTTTATCTCCGTTCGATCTCTCAAAATTCAATACACAAGCCGAGTCAAAACAGTCAAGTAAAGAAACAAGCAAGTCCAGTAAACAAGCCTGAGTCAAATAAAGTGCAGGTAGGTAATATAATAATAACACGAACAAATGTTCCGCAAACGCCGAAATCAACTTGCCGACTGCATCTGCAAGCAATCTGGGAGCGTGGACGGTGGGGCGGGGCGGCGGCGGCGCAGCGCGGTATGCCACGCAAACATTGACAGTCACACTCACACATTGATAGCTGCTTGGTCGGGCACCGCGCGACAGCAATAGATTTTACAAATACCTATTTTTCATTTCTCTAGCCCTTGGTGTATTCTCTTAATTACAAATTGCTTTTAAATTGAATTCGACTCGCTCCAATAAATTAGCCAAGTTTCGCTGCGGCTTCATCTTTGGTGGCATATATAATTTTATCATACGTTACGCGAGACCGGAATATCGATTTTGACAATTTCTGAGCCATTACAGTCAGTTCATAAATAATGCCCATCCTGTACCATGATAGAGGAAGCGGGTTCATTAATTACGATCCGTACATAAACTGCACCAGCTGGCAGAGCGACTACTCACGACTGTGGTTCAGCCGCATCCTAAAAAGGACTAGGAGAGCTTCCCGTTATCCCAGCTGCGATTACGGGATGACACCGTTGTTTCACTGAATACCAGGAACCTGATTTCTATGAGCTAAAAATAAGTCATCATTGTCATAATGTCGTTCACCCAGCATACAAATTCAAAGAAGCATCTAGATTCTACTAAAAGGGTAAAAAATGAGGAGACGTATTGATAAATGAATAGATAACTATGTAAGTACTTATTCTTATCAGTGTCTTAAAATGTAAGGCGAAGATAAAGACGAACTCCTCTTGTTAGTTTTGTTAGTTCAAGGTAAACGCCAAAGAAGGAAGTGACCTCTGATTTATTATAGAAGTAGTCATGATGTGACTAAAGGATTTGGAACAGAAGATTAACGATTTATTATGAATCAATCGTGATCTCAATAAAAACAACAAACTAAAGACTAGATAATAAATATTCGTGAATTTAATGAGATAGCCATTACCTTGTTATACACTTTACACGCACTGACGACACCTTTATTTATTTAAAACATATGTGGCAAGTGACACTGAACGCTAAAGACGTTTGAAACTGTCCGACCGTGTAAATACTCGATGCAAATAAGGAAGAACGAATACATTAAAAACCTCATTTACATAATGAACACGTTACTCGGTAAGTTCAATTCACGAGCCAAATTTTCGCTAACCCCGTACCGAGATAGTGGGATCGGAGTTCGCGAACGACTAGTGCGAGAAAGCGACTCATCTGGCGCGGCCGATGTTCGGACCGCGGTTTCGAAACTGTACTAAATGTGAGGTTGTCAATAACGCAATTAGTGTAAAGATATCAACGTCAGCGTCTGGTGACCGTCGGCCTCTGTTAAGGAAGATGTGGTTATTTCTGTGATGTCAACGAAAATAACGCGTTCTAGCGAGGGCTACTGTTACGAAATGTGCACCGCGCAGGAAAAGGATGTCCATACCGGCGCGAGCGCAGCCGCCCGTCTCCACCTACCGTCGCATCTCATGCACCATTTAATTCAAATTTATGTTTCTCAAACATTCATCTAATTGTGCCACTTATAATATAATTTGATTTGTAAACATAACGCAGCCACTCGACATCCATGGCTACTGAATTTATTAATCAGTTTCTTTCAATAAATTTACAAAGTCACCTTATTGGGTTCCTCGCGTTTGTTAAATTTTATAGAGATTCATAACCGTAACAGCTAGCAGCGGGTCAGCAATGTTTATTAAAAATTGTCACATTTAAAGACCGCAGGCGTCACAATAGGTCGGAGCCGACAAGCTTTTAGTTCGTTAACTAATGAAAATGAGCGTGACCGTGACGCTGCATTTGCATTGGACGCGCACATGTCACGCCCACTATACAAATACAAATGGAGAAATTAGAAAACGAATTTCACTATTTAAATAGAATTTGTATTTTTAAAAGGTATAATGCTGTTAAAATATTCGAGATGGGTGTGAAGGTAAACGCATGCGCGGCACGGAGCGATCAGTGATGTCATCACGCTCTACAACCAAGTTCCTCGAAACTAAGCTCAGCTAAATTATTATTCGACTCAACCCGACGGGCTATCGCTCGTTATTTCCAAGTTAGCTTTAAATCGCAACCAGTTTTGGTTGTTTTACTTTGTTTATATCCAAGAATTCGGTTATTATGGTCGTTATCATTTTTTACGTCGAAGGTGCGCGGAGGTACCTCATTTGCATGCAAATTAGTGAGCGTTAAAGAAGTAACTTTTAAAGATCACTCACTTGAAATATTGGTCGCGATAAACAGCTAAACAGACGTTGTAAACGTTGTGTTTAATGATACAAGCACGCGTCCAGTACAAGTAGATACAACTGGTGCATTGACTAGAGCAACGAAGCTGAAAGCTTGTGCGATAAAATAACGTTGAGCCTTAGATACTTGGCCTTAGGAAGAAAATAATACATACTTGCGTGTCATGTCAGGGTTAGCTACCGTACGTTATAGGAATATATTGTGTTTTATTAATAGCTTATGGTACCAATGCAATAAGGCAAACTTTGAAGGATTTCTTTAGTTTAGTGTCTGAGCATATTAAAATGTAGCAGTCCTTGTCTGTTTTAATGGACTGCAATAAAAAAGACATTATCTTAAATTTTGTTACCTATCAACGAAAACCTTTAAAATTGGTCTTAATACATTTAATAAAATTAAGTGAAAGGCTTGGATTA
This sequence comes from Biston betularia, assembly GCA_905404145.2. NCBI lineage: Eukaryota > Metazoa > Arthropoda > Insecta > Lepidoptera > Geometridae > Biston > Biston betularia. Next base: position 8,081,068 of record FR989863.1, read on the forward strand.
AAATAAAAATAATATTGTGGGTCTATCTTTCAGCAATGATAAGGTCAGTGGTTAGCGTGGCAACAATAAGCTTGAGCTGCCAGGGCAGGAAATCGTAGCAAGTCTCACTTGACAACTAGTTCCCTTTCCTGGTTAGGCGTGTTTACCATCTTGGACTATTAACATCAGGTGAGCTATGGTCAAATAGCTAGCCTGTCAAACAATAATAATAAAACTATCGCCAGTATAAATATTGATATGACTATTACAATTCTCTAAATAGTAACAACAAACTCGTCTCTCCGCTTATATCTTCTAAAACACGCAACGAATTTTGGTACTATTTCTAGTCAATTAGATATTTCTTTACGGAACGTTTGTTTATACAATACTTAATACATTATTTGTATAAGTAGACACATTCAATGTTTTGTAATCAAGCCACCAGAATAAATAACCCCCATGCAAAATCAGATCGGGTCGCCAGTAATTTATACTCAAAAGACGTTTACTGTCTGTTCACAGCTTATCAAACACGTTTATTTATATTAAATTACGGCTTATTCGCGTTAGCTACAGGCTAGAATGACATTAATTCAAGACGGGTTCTGTGGGACCACAGGCCATTAAATTTATTTTGCTCAGCGAACATGACGTCAGAACAAACAGCCTCGCGTGAGAGTCCAAAAATTCATTAGTCGCGGCGCCGGATACCATGTTCCAAATAATACAGTCAAAACTCATCGGTTTAAACAACTCTTTTGTTTAAACGGGTATGTACCTATAGGTACATACCCGTTTAAACAAAAGAGTCGTCGCCAAGAAGCGTAATCTCAATAAAATCGCTCTTTGCTCTAATTAGAAATCTAAATAAAATTTGAACTATTTACAATTTCTTCGTATTAACACACACTTTTTTATGCAGCATGTAAAGGATTTAATAATTTTGATGACATTTCTGAGGAGACAGTTCTTTTACGAAACACTATTGCGATAAATTTTCTCGATAAAGTAACCTTTAATATATAGTTACTACAGTACGTGTACTGTGGTAAGTTTATTTCATGATATATCAATAAATTAGTAGGTACAAAGAATTATACACAGTAATTATATTCAATGGTGCTGTTTTTTTTTTAATTACGCAATTATAACTTTATTGTAGTTAGTTATTTTCGAATTAAAGCATCCTACAAATTACGTTATTTTGCCCCGCTAATCTTTTTTGTGGTTGACAGACAAGGTTTTTGATGGTAGGTCACTGTATGGTCGAAGATAATAAGACACAGGACGCCTGGAATTGGACAAAAAAAAATGTAGGACATTAGGTACAGCATAGCGCTGGATCTCAAGTCAGGCTACCGAAACACACTGTTAGGTGCTTAGTGACAGGTTTTCAACTTGAGGTTGGTAGCTAGCCAACCCAGTACTAGAAAGCACCCTACCACTATGTGGTTCTCATGATATTTTCCTACTCGGTAGCTCAAACTCATTCTCAAGGTTTCTTCCTACGCTCTTCGGCGTGTGAACCGACCGTGCTAACCACTGAGCTATCACCGCTATACATACAATGAGACACTGTGAGTCGCTGAATAAGTTTAGTTATCAACTGAGGTACTAAAGTACGCTCACAATTGCTACAGGAGCCGACTCAGATCTGTTTTTATAAACTGGCCCACAACTAGGCGCGGGCCTCTTCTTATTCTGATTGCTTTTTTATGTAAAGTTCATGAGACGAACGAGAAGCTCTCCTGATAATAAGAGATAACACTTGTTCATGATTGTCAGAAGGTTAACACCATTGTCCACCGCGCTGGCCAAGTGTGGGTTGGCAGGCTTCACACTTTTCTCAAGAAAGTTTTTTTTTGAAAATTATCATACAGTTAGTTTACAGTTGTCGTGGTAATACGCACAACATTTGGAAAAGGTAGACATGTGCACCCTGGGATTCGACCCCTCCTGGGAAGGACGTCCAGATTAAAAGCTCCGGCTAGGTCTCCCAACTAGGCTGCCGAAATTTCTTTGCTCTTAATTTACAAAATATTTACTTATACTGACTCATACAGCATAACATAATTTGACATGACAGGCTCATGACTTGCAATCGAGTTTCATTGTCGATGTCTATGTGAGTCAGTGGGCTCGATTCGTTCGGATCGAATTAAGTTGAAGTGTGTCGGATTGAGGTTATAAGGCCGGCCCTTTGGACGGTGCGATACCGACTCGCTCAATTGTCATTATAGAGAGCGGTGGACATCCATCAGCGATTTACCACGGCGGGCAATTAACGAGCAGGCGCCGCGCTGCAAACCGAGGCGAACCTCGTTTGCTGTTGACACTAATACATTTTAGTTTCACTTGGGAAAAAGTAATCCCGATATTGAACCAGTGAAGATCTCTACATTATTTGACACACATTATTTTTATTATGTAATAGGCTTGCGTTAGACCATCTTCTTGTTTCGAAGATTTGGTCTACGATGGAGCACGCTTGCCTAAAAGATACCAATGCACTTGCGATTTATTAAGACACTTCAATTATATCTATTGAGAAACATCCGCTATGGCAATGTATTCTACTGTTTGGTGATTCGCAGAAAAAAATTGTTTAGTTAGATTTCAATGTTTGCAAATACATAATAATACATTATGAAAATTTGCAGCATGTTCTACAAACGGTACCTATATAAGTACGAAAAGATTTTTGCTAAAAATTTGAAAACAGTATAATTATACATAGCTCATAATTAAATATATACGATCATATCAGTGACTTCATAAGTATTCAATAATGTAATAAAAGGTTTTGGCGGGAACGCGGGAAGAGTCGTGTCGCTCCGTTGTATTTTTTCCAAAACTAGTGTTTTGTCGAGTGTTTATGCATAAAAATGGTGGTGTTTTATTCATAAAGTGCCGAATCACAAGCGCGAGTGTGGGAAAATGATATAATGTGGTGAAACATGACTTTTCGTGTTGCTTCCAAAACTCCATCGAAGCTTTATAGTAAAGTCACCGCTACTTTACTAAAGCATGACTGGACTTGACTGACACGGGCTGGACTGACTTAGACTGGACTTTGACTATAACTAGCTACGAGGACACTTATGTAACTTGAAAATATATAAATACTTGACACTGGCAAATGCTAAAATGCGACGCCAAAACCAAAGGAAAAAAAATATAATAAAAAATAAAACACACTTTGGGTATAAAAACCATTAAAAATTCTTCAGCACCTTCAGCGTTACGTTTGAAAGTCTAAATAAATGTCTAAAGTTTTCAATATTAATAGCTGTTCAAAATTAAAGTTTAGTAAATTAAAAAAACAATTCTCATTAGAAACAACGAGCGGCAACAAAAAAAGAACGCTCATTAAATTACATGAGACATTATCGAGATCAAACATTGTTTTGTTCCACTTACCCCGATCAGGGCCTATCCATCCGCTCCAGATTTAAGAATATCCTCTTGTTAGTCTGGTTAACTTTCTAAGACAGTTTACTTTATTTCTAAGCGAGAATATGAAAAGTGAGCGTGTTTTTCTCGTGTATGTTTATTAAAGAGTGTTCGACGCGTGCCGGCGCCGAGGGCGGATCGCGACTGGGCGGGCGGCGGCGGGCGGTGCGGCGGCGCCGGCCCGTAACTACACGTCCCCGAAATAGACACACACCTGAAACGCCACTAAAACCGCGACCTGTCCGCTAACTGCTCTAGTTCGACGCTTTGTCAACACTCATGACACATTTTAACTAACTTTTCATTTACTAACTTCCTGTGAATATGACTCTCTGTCGCAACTTTCCTCGCGAAAGAAACGAGCTTCGATATTATAAGAGTTCATTAAACGAAACAATAGGGACAGTAGCGGTTACATCTTAAGCTGAAGATTAATTTTAGAAAATTTTATTACCGTTAGAATAGCTCTTTCAGTTTTGTGATATAAAGTTGGGATAATAATTTATTTTAACACGTGTTTCCGTCTAAAACTGAACACCGGAGCGACTGCCATCTGTTTCTACATTTCAATATTGTTTTTCAAATATAAAACAGCTAGTTCAATTTCGAAATGGAGACTAATCATTAGTAAAAAAACATTTTAGTCTGTACAAAGTGAATGATTTATGTTTTCGGTAAATTTTCATCATATTTCAATCAGTTAAATTTAACGTAAGTATTTTGAAGTTATGACAGATTCAAACACAAACATGTTCTCTTAATTTGCACGACTGGGAACATGAAATAAATCTATGACTACCTGTGGCCATTCGTACACAGGATGTGTAAGAGCTTATTGAAATTCTCACTATTTCTGCCCATAGGTGATTTGCAAGTTTGTAAGCTGCACTTGGCACGAACATTGTAGCCAATAATGGCTTACGGATGCTCTGCTTTCTGAGCTCACGATAACTCAGTTGACTAGGCTTTCAGAAAATAATGTGAATTACATTTTATACACACAGCAAAAAATAAAAAAATACATAACATTTAAGAACCTATGGCTGTAGAGGAAATGATAGAAAAATGTAAATAAAAACCCTTTCTTTATATCACGAAACAAATTTTGAGGACTTAAACAAGATAGTTATTGCATGCACATAAAAATTATTTTGATGTCTTAATCAACGCAATCTATTTAAAAAAATTACAGCTGTTGTTAGAGGTTATCGGTGAACCCTTCTATTTATTGCCGCGGACGAGTGCGAAAGCGTTCTCGTAGCTCCCAACACATAGGTGCTAGGCAGAAAAACCACAGGTCTTTTAGTGGAAAAGCGGTCACTCCGGCGGCGGTGAGTCCTAGATGACCTTGCTTCTCTCGAAGCCATGAGAATCCACAACGAGGTTTTTATCAAAAAAGGTCACCAACCCACAAATCTCTGGCGCCAACATTTTTTTTTCGTTTCGTATCATTACTAATATTCATCGGTGAGTGCCTAACAGAAGGATCACACGCGACCAAAAGATGATTTTAAGTATAGAAGTTTCTCTATCTGTTTGAAATAGAAACATATCGTGTGGCACTAGCGTTCATATTCGGTTAGGTACCGCTGTACCAAAACCGGGACCACAGGATTGTAATTCGCTGAAATGAATATTAAAACAAAAGAGTTTAAAAAATCTATAACCCGCCTACGAATAAAATAGCTATAATAAATAAATAATTAAAAACACTTTTTCAACCAATTTATTATTTCTCATTAAATTTAAACATATAACTTCAATATATTTTTATGATCCCCTTTTAATTTCCTTTGTTTAGATGCCCTATTTGATAGGTTTTTTAAAAATTAACGTATTACTATTTTGCGTCAAAAGCCACGATCTTGATTTTTTAAACCAGTCTCTAAGGACACTTGAGTTATTGAAACGAATCTAACGATACCTTACATAATTGTCGTAATCCATTCGGACGTTTGGAAGATACGAGGTAATAATGAAATTTACCCACATAACAATTTCGCGTGAAAAACATAACCCTTCCTTGGCAGTCAGGTAATTACCAATATAGACGGTATGGTCGAAGATGGCACACCTAGCCTGGAATAAAACTGGCTCTCAAGTGAGGCTGCCGGGACACACTGTTTAGTTTCTTGGCGGCAGATTTTCAACATAAAGGTGGTAGCTAGCCGGATAATAGAAAATACCCTACCACAATGATATTGTTTCCTCATGATTTTTTCCTTCACAGGCAGCTCAAGCTCATTGTTGGGGTTTGAACCCATGCCCTTCGGGATGCGAATCGACCGCACTAACCACTGAGCTATCCATCGCTACAGCGTCGCCTAGATATAGACTGGTCAGAACTGTTCATACCTAAAGCCAGACAAGTTGTATCCCTAATGTCAAAATGCAGAAAATTCTCTTGCGCTGCGGGCCAACCAGCTGGATAGCATACTCACCAGGCTCGTCATCAGTAAGTGTAGACAGCGGTCGCAGGTGTTCGAGTGAATCAGCCCGCGCTAACGCGTCGGGCGCGGCACGGAGCGGCGCGGCGGGCGTCGGAGCCGGCGCAGCACCCCCCGAGCCTTCGCCCCGCGCGAACACTAGCTCTACCGCTCCGTCACTTGGGAATGACGGATCTGTTAACAGTAAATAATATTTTTGACTTTTTTAGTGTTTGTTAGAGTTTTGTTGGAGAGCTGGTGGGATTCGTAAAGTTATACTTCTGCCCCTAGTGTTAAATAAATCGAACCTGAATATTTATATAACGTTATGATTTGATGAAACGAAAATTCACACAAAAATAATTTTTCATTTGAAGCTTTATGAAGTTGCCTACGTATGGGTAAAATATTAGAAACGCACAGTCAGTGGAGCCACATACGTATAAACGATATACTATACTATCTTTTTTGTATGGGATAATAGAGCAGCGGCAGAGTGAGGAACCTCTTAATAATGCGCGCCGAGTCAAGGATCACTGCCTTTTGGATCTGACCCTTGACCCAAACGTCTAGCGAGAGTCTCCGAGACTCTTCGCTATAAGATCGTTCACCGTGACGACTATCTGGACAATGATTGTCGGATCAACATTATTATTAATGTTTACCATGTGCAGCGTGGTCTAGCTGCTGCTTGGTGAAGGACAGAGTGTGATCAGCTACGGCACACGTGTGGAACTGACACGCGAACACGAGGTGTCTTTGTGCCGCGTGCGCTTGCGCCGGCCGCCTGTACGCCCGCACCAGGACGTCGCCTCGGAGCGCCAGCCGACCCACGCCTACTGTCCACCCGCCACCATTCACCATGTATAAACCTGCAAGAAGCATAACATTAGTATTCTACGATCTTATAAATATTTTGCTAGACTGTTAAAAAATGAAAGACAAATAACAGTATTTCAACTTTACAATAGAGAAAAGAAACTCATGCGTTCTAGAAAAAGTACTTGCGACTCTTGAACGAATGTATGAAGCAGCTAACTTTTACCGCGATTTGAGACTTATACTCTTAGTAACAGTAATTCATAATGATGAGTACAACAACCCCTTTACAGCTCAATATACCCCAAAGTATAATAACCCTGCATATTGGTAACTACTTAATAACTTAATAATAAGATCAACTTCTATACATACAGTATATTTTTCTGATTAATTTTAAAAGACGGAGTAAAATCCAGGAAGCTATTAGTTTTGTATTAGTCGTTGAGTGGATCATTAGACGGCGTCAGCAATATATATTATAGATAAACAGTAATTTTAATCTACGCCCCAGCCTGTGTCGCGTTACTCCTGTCAAATATCCTGATATGAATGATGACACTGTACCACAAATTATAAATATGTCAAAAATTGTATTAAATAAAATTAAAAAATATCAGCGGACATTTCGCACAACAAAATGTTTGGTGTAAGAAATGAAGAGTATATCAAAACAACCATTCTCACCTGAGGTGTAAACGCAGACCAAGTTCTCGTATATCTTGAGGAAGGCGATAGTAGGCGTGCTCGGAGCTGCCAGCGATCCAGCCACGCTCACGTGCGTCAGGTGTAGGGGAGCCGCATTCACTCGGATCTGGCCCGCCAGCAGGCCTGCAAACGTGTCTATGTACCTGTGGAAAAGGATAAAAATATTTTAACATCCGAGTCCGACAGTAAAAGAAAGAAACCCTTAGGCCAATAAATGCACTGTTCCAATGAAACAGCGAGGTTTTGGAGTAAACGCAAGATATCATCGATGTATACAATTTTTAGATTTTTGTTGATCTTTTAAAAACCGCTCTATCGACTTTTATAAAATTTATATGGGACCTCCGAAATATGATCTACCAAGCAAAAAAATAATCATCAAAATCGATTCATAATTGGTGGTATTATCGCGTAACAACGATTTAAAAAAATAGTCGATTTGAAACCTCCTTCTTTTTTGAATCGGTTAAAAAGGTTAATTCTCAGCATTAGTGCTGCCGATTTCTTAGCAGCGCTGGTGTTGAGAAGGACACAATGTAAACTATTGCATAAAGCATAAAGCTTATTTTGTCTCTATCGGCAAACATCTCTTTTACGTTTTTTATTTAATGATTGATAGGTGGAGTGTGACCACAGCTCATCTGATGTTTATTGAAGGTGTGATTGAAGATGGTAAACACACCTAGCCTGGAATAGAACTGGCTCTCTAGTGTGGCTGCTGGAAGACACCGTTAGGTGCTTTGCAGTACATTTTCAACTTGAGGGTGGTAGTTAGCCAGCAGAGTAATAGAAAATACCTTACTACCATGCTATGGTTTCCTTACGATGTTTTCCTTCACCGGCAGCGCAAGCTCATTGTTGAGGTTTGAACCCACACCCTTAGGCGTGTGAACCGACCACGTTAACCACTGAGCTATCATCACGATTACAAATTTTGTTCATTAAGTGCCAAACTACGTGCATGACTAAGGAAATATAGGACATTCACTAATAGGTGGATGCTGATATAATTGTTATCGTGGTAACGTTATCTGACATTACTTATTATGACGATACCAAGAGCCTCATCTTGTTAATGTTCTGCTTCAGGTAAGAACAGTGTTCATGTAAATATTTGCTATCAATTCAGCAACTTACCGTTTATTGGAAGGCAAATGGAAGACGGGGACCCGATCATCGAGGTATCTCCTCATCGCGTATCTGTCGAGAGCGTTTTCTGGAGCACCGCATATCGCCGAGTAGTGCATATAGGCAGCCACGAGTACTCCTAGCCGCTCCCGGTTGCCCCTGCCGATGGAAAAGTATGTTTGGGTTAGATTACAAACCTAAAATAAGCTTATATCTAAAGATAATCACTCCATTGCATATACTGTATTTCCGCATATATTTTTTTGTTTTGTTTTTAAAATAATAGTATTTTTTTGCTGGACATTAAAACTATATACTCGTATGTTCTTAAATATAGAGTTAATTTTATAAAGAGGTAAGATTTGATTTTTTATTTGTTTGTTTTGAATAGGCTCTGAAACTACTGAAACGATCTGAATAATTCTTTCATCATTAGAATGTTACATTATCACTGAGTGACATAGGCTATAATTTTATTTATATTGTTAATCGAGTTTTGTTTTCCCGTGCGAAGCCGGGGTGACCTGCTAGTATGGTTATAAACTTGGGGTATATTAATCCTAACGTAACTCGTTTTAATTATTAATATGAACAACATTTATAATGACTACAACTCACTCATTATGGCTAACTCTAAAAATAGCAGCTGTTCTTTTTTTTTTATATAGAATATCTGGTTTTTCTTTCACGATGTCAGACCATTGTAAAATTTGTTCTTATATAAAAAACTCTTAAATTTTTGAAGTTCATTATAAAAGTTGTTCATTTGAATAAGTAAAATCTACGAAAAGCTTGTTTTCACGATGTTTTCCTGCTCCGTTTGGACTAATCTGCAATCGCACATAATTTAGAAAACACAAAGGTGCTTTTGAATCTCACGGCAGGATTTGAAACCAGGGCCTCCAGATTAGAAGCCAAATATTTTCCCAAATAGGAAACTTCTATCCTGAAACTTCTAACCCTATATATTGTACCTGCTTTATCAAAATTACTCATCATGCCAGTAGGTATACTGCTAGTGTTGTGTCCAGATTTACCGGGATTTTTAATTATTTGCGAAGTTTGCGAGCGCAGGCTAACCTAACTAATCTACCCAACCCGCACTGCATCTCACCCAACAAGAAAAAACAAAATAGATTATCTATAATAAAATTAGGTATATCTTATCACAAAAAAAACAGTTTTACACGCTGTCCAAATAATCTTTATCTTAATTGTGGATAGCGTAGTTAAGGTAAGACAAGCACCCGCTTAGCTCCCTTAAATCCAACAAAAAAATAACGAGATGAGATTAAACTCTATCGCGAGTCACGTCACCGCAAAAAGAAGGGCAAAACCGTTCAAGCGACTCCATTTAATTAAGGATCACTCCAGGGATTCTGGGTCACACTGGAGAATTCTCTTTTGTTCGTTGGGCAAATAAAAAAAGAAATCTCTACATTTCTAGTTTTCATTCGTTAAGCAAAGATATTCGTTAAAAATGTAACTTTGTTCTGTCGAACTTTAGGTTAATTAATTTGTTATAAGCTACGCTTTTAATAAAGTTTCGACGAATTTGTAACGAGACCTAGAAACTGTTTTAAGTAATATTCATGGGCCAACGGATAAATTTCCAGAGCAAATTGACAGAACCGCTAACCGCTGAATATTAGCTGAGTAGTTTTAGGTTGGTAATCAATTAAGTACCTCAATTATTATTAGCTTGTAATTTAGATATCGGATTTTCGATTAATTTTGAGCTAGTCAATTTCGGAGCTAATTTATTCTAATTACTACCAATAGCGATGCGGTATCATGCAGAAATCCTTTTATTTTTTTGGGATAAAGAGCAGAATTTGTATTAAGTAATTGGGAATATAAGCCACTTCAAATTCCATTAAAATCTGTTCAATTGCTAAATACATTATTCTGACATAGATACTTATTTGTACACCGTAGTAATTTAATATTCCGTAATTGATTGATTCAGGCGTTACTTTGCGGAAGTTCAACTTGCTCAACTTGTTCAACAGTTTGGAACTGGAACGACGGTTAAACGGAAATAAACTAAATATAAACATTGAACATTTTAATATTCCGTGTTACTATTTTTGCACTCTTTTATAGAGGGCTGTAAGTTTGAGGTGTATTAAGACGAAAGAGGTTAATTGTAGGTATTTATCATTATGATCGATTTTTACTGCGGGCACAACTATGAAATATTGAAAAATCAGTGGACTTTTTTTCATTATATTTTAGATGTACCCGCAGTGAAAGTTTATTATGATACTTACTTGCGCTGTACAACAGCGCAAGATTATGTTTATAGTCTATGGTTGGTTAGGTCTCGATTTCACGTCGTGAGATGTTGACATTATTATGATTATTGTTTAACTTTAAGTTGCAAAATTTAACTGTAGGTAAATACGACTTGAAACGACGATGATAAACATATATAGATGGGTATATACAGAAGCTGGTATAAGCAGTTCTTACCAAGCCAGTAATATAGCAACGTTTTTTGGATGCGCTGCGAGCCAGCTTTCTATGTGCTTGCAGGCGGCACAGAGCCTCTCCAAGGGCGGGGCCAAGTCGCCCGCCCAGCCGAGCGAGCGTGCGCGCCCAAATACGCTTCTTGCTGTATGCCCGTCGCTGTTGTCTCCGCCGCTCACTTCGAACACCTAGAAATTGAGATTTTCACGATAACAGACTGACGGCAATAGCAAAGGTGTTCCTTGGATGTATAATAGGATTTATGCAAGTACTTGTACCGTAGGAGTTTGATACATGTACAATTGTACAGTGTTGAGAAAAATAACAAGGTTGATTGGAAGAGATCGCTGGCGATAAAGACGCTGGAATGGTTGTAATATTGTCGAACGTGAAATGTTTTATTTAAAGTTGTAACTTTGGTGGGAACTATAAAGAGTTGTGAGAGTTGTTAATCTATTTATTTTTTCTTTATAAAAACAAATTGGACCTTATAGAGCCGAGTGAACCAAGATGAATACTTACCAAGAAAATAGTGTATTTATTTCGGTTTTAGGCACTAATAACATTATAATTATATACCACAGCATTGCAATCTAATAGTTGTAAGATTGGAAAAAATATCTAAGTACTGTTTCATACGTCTCAAAATAGTTCAGTGACAAAGAATATAACGAAAATATTTCAGTCAAATCCCCAATAAAGTCTCTTTCGATTCACATTATCGGAACAGTCAATCACGTAAACGAGATCCGCCCGTCACATTTAAATATTTCAATATCTCTAGCCAAATACATACTGAAGAAGTATTTCAGCTATAGGCACATTATTACTTCCTTGTTACTTGTTGGAGGTCTAGGTTTACGATGTATCTATTCATGTGATGTATTCGCACCTATTCATTTTACAACTGCGCAAAACCCATTACTTGTTTCATACGGGGCTCCAAGTGACCCCAATCATCTCTATGACTGTTAAATTTTATTTTTGACGATTTGCTGTCCTAAGGTACCAATACACAATATTCATCATAGGTTGTATGAGAGAATAGATGGCGTGAAAGCATGAAATTATGCTCATGTCTTTACTACGATATCATTATGTTAGTATTTAGTGTCAATAAATAATTAGCAGGAGTTCGTCTAGGTAGGTACCGTATGTAATTATACGTATCATCGAGTTGCAATGAAGGGAGAGTTGCTAGGGACGCTATCATACTCTCTAAGAATATTATCTTACCATAAAGTGTTCTCCATGCTTGTTAGTGAGCATATGCGCGGCTTGCGCCTCGGCGTGTGCATCCCGCTCCGGAAGGTGGAGCGCTAGCATACGTTCCGCCACATAGCACAAATCGAGTCGCGACGCCGGCCCGCCGGGGAAGCTCGCTGATCTGCCTCCACTCTGTGGACATTTTACCATAACTGTTTTTATTTCATTGTAATCTACAATCAAACTTACCCAACAAGATACTCGGTATTAAAGAAAAGTAATCTATTCTCGCCTGGTTATAACAATTATGTACAACGTTTGTCTTGACTCGCTCCTTATAGGATCCAAAAATAACACAGGATTTGGACTATTAAATCGTAAGATTTTAAACTATATTGCCGTTTCTATTTATTAACTTTAAACTAATTTTTACTAATAATACCAACTGATTTTTTAATGTAATAGCAAAGATATAATCGAAACGCTTTGAGATTTAACGCATGAACATTTAATCATCAACATACGAACTTTCGTATATGGACAAAATTAGACATTCGTTCATTGACGGAATTCTTAGCTATGGTATTATATTTGTTACCATTTAATTCCATAATTGCTGAAAGGATTTGGCGGAAATTTTGTGTAAAGTTAGTGCAAATCGTGAATGAACATAACCAGGAAATAACGAGAAAAGTTACAAGACCAATCTCATCACTACACACTCTTTACTCGATATCTTTAAACACACAACTGCGAGGTTTAAGTAGTTACCACTACTTAAATTAAAAGTAATACACCATAGACCCGAAATCTGTTTTAATATATGTAAATGAACAATATTTTAACGGTGTGACGGTATGTAAAAGTGAAAAGCCCTGGTTTGCCTTGCCTTAGTGTATTTATGTCAGATCAAACAAGAGGTCGTAGGCGAGACATACTCGTAACTAAGAAAGTGTCACAAACAGCGTGTAGGCGCGCACGAGCTCTGCTACGAAAACTTTTCTTGCCCACGACGAATTTAATCCGATTATTCTACTCGCTTTACTTCTTGTTAATGGGCATAACCTACATTTAAGAATAAGTAAATACTGTTATTTATGTTAAATGTCTGAGGAATTACACATTCTTAAACATTATAATAATTGCAAATACTTTACTAGCAGATCCCAAACGATTTTCCATGCCGACTTGTATGATTGCTGCACTTAAGTTTAGTAATTTGTGGTTGCTCTTTCACTTATTTAAAGTTAGTAAATTTAGGGTTTATTCAACAGTTTATTAGTTTACGCTTTAATTTAAAAAAAATTAATAAAATTGCAATGATTACACATAAAACATATTCAAAAAGTGCTTAATAGTAGAAACGTAACTCGACAGGCATTTAACTAGCGAACCCGTTTGCGTGGAATTTAACAAAAAAGATTTCGGTTTGTATAAAAAGTAACATAAGTATATCTTAATCCAGGCCATAAACTATATGTGTGCCAAATTTCAATCAAATCTGTTCAGTAGTTTTTGCTTGAAAGAGTAACAAACAGCCATCCATCCTCACAAACTTTCACATTTACAATATTATATAGGAAGTAGTAGGATGATGACACTGACAACATGTTTTTCTAGACTCAGAGATTCCATTGTTAATATTGAAGTAATACATAAGTCTATTTTTATTATTTAGGACTTCAAATGCCAGAATTGGGTTTAGTTATTTACTTTTCAATTACATAATGTAAGAAAAAATTTAAAAACCGCCAAATTTTTGCTCTGATAAATAATAATTGAGACCCTTTCGCACACATCATAAGACTTAAGATTGACTGCAATAGCAAATATTCTTGACACGTTAAGTTGTATAGTCTTAAAAAACTCACCGTTTCTCGGCCAAACGTTGTTACTGCGGGTGTGGCCGGGGCGCTTACAGCTCGAGACTAAAACAATAAAAAATAAACTATGTTTAAAACTCATTATAGAAATAATCCAACTCAATATATAATATTATATTTGCATAACAAAATAAATCTCTGAGAAGTTAGCCAGCTCGAGGTCAATCCCGTCATTAAAATGAAATCAAAAGTAGTTATTTAATCTTCATCATTTTTTCTGAATGACAGCGCTCGACCGAGGCCGATGGGATTTCATTCCGGAGATAATGTTCCGTTGGGCAGTATAATGTTGGCATTCAGAAATGCATTCGGTTTCACTATCTATACTGATCGAGTAATGATATTGTAACAAAAAAAGTCATCAGATTACCTGTTCTGTAAGGCTGAGCCCTTACAGTTAAATGTTCATTTAATAGTTTCATTGAAAGGCAATCTGATAGGTTATATTTAATGACACGTATTACGTGTAAACTAATCTATAAGTGTCTTATTTCTCTGATAACACATTATAAAAATAACATTCTATTTTAAGACGTACTGAGCTTTTCGTATATTAGGAAGTAGGTACATACTCTTTGGACTGAGCTGAAATAAAGGGATCAATTAGATTTTTACTTTAAATATTGGGATCCTTGAGTCTTGAGCAACTGCTCAAGACAAACACGGGTTATGCATAGACATAAGCCCGATAAATTAATGATACAATTTTACTGATCTGCATATCCGATATACAAGTTAAAATTAAAAACACAACTCGTGTAAAACGTACCTAATATACTTTATTATTCACGCAAAAATATTCACATTCCTGCCAATTTTTTATTTCATTGTAATTTGCCCCATCCGGCAGGCTAAAGCTGTAAAGCCATACTGCCTCGTCCTATGTGATAATATTATGCCATTCATCGAAGAAAATATGTAACCAAGGTCATACGTTACTTACGTCCGTCAGCACGTATCTATTTTGGTATTTTTTATTTATTTATTGGCAAATTAATAAATTTCCTTAATGCCTAATTGTCATAATTATGTACTTCGTTTTTATAATTTATGTTTAATATCTTTATTTACTGTCAAAGTCTTGGTCAAGTCCAGTCATGACTTAGTGGCTTAGTGCCTTACTGGCGACTTACTATAAACTCCGATGGAGTTTTGGAAGCAATATGAAAAGTCATGTTTCACCACATTATATCACTTTTCCACACTCGCACTTACAATTCGGCACTTTATAAATAAAACACCACTATTTTGGATATTATGAATAATACGTACAAATGAGGAACTCATAAAAAAAGCTACACGTAGACGCTACAAGGTACATTTCAACATACATACAACTTTATAATATCAAAAAAACTCGGGCTTATTGGAGTACTTGCGTTTGAAATCTGTATTAGGTATCTGTGTTTTATTTTTAACAGTCTTGGCAACTAGATGTGATAGCAATCGTCTCTTCTGCTAACCATTATAAGTATAGGGTTGTATGTTGTCAAGTCCCACGAGGCCATCGCGATCGGACGGATCGCGTCCAATAAAGCTGATAAATGAGGGCCGTACGAGGTGTGGCTTAAGTGATTACTGCAGCTTTGTCGGCGTAGATACTCTATTACAAATTAGCTGCCTTCACTCAAAGAGCTTAGTTATAATGCGTCGTCCGATACAATGGAGGCAGGCTACACGCATCTCAAGATTACACTAAAGACACTTTTTTTCTTTTGGTTTAGCACCGCATCTTCTGTATATATGCAATTGTCAAGTTATTTTAGAGACACTTTCATTCTTGTAAAATTATTTTTTGTAAGCACCTTATTGTTTTTTTACAAAGCATAAATTAGAAAAATCTTATAAAGATAACTAAGTATAATGTCATGTAGAAATCTAGTGAAGGCTCATTGGACCTAAAATTTTCGTGTGTCATACGCTAAGTACACGCATGCAAATACCTACTTCGTATGTGTATAGTTCACGTAGCAAATTTGTAGGATCGAGGAGTCTTCGCTAATTTCCTCCATATCTAATATTAAATCGGTAGTGTATTTTTTCTTTAAATCTGTTTTTTTGCAAATTAAGAATAGTCATGGAAAAATTAGGAATTTAAATAAAAATGAATGTCATTGTTTTTTGTTTAGTTTTCGATTACTGTGTGTGTCTTTACAGTTTTTTTTGGAAACAAGCCTTAATGCTCCTTTATGGAGTAATAAGGTTTTTAACCTACCACAGGTCGCTTGCGCTGTCCTGGACAAATGCTCCTAGAGCGGCGCGTTCGCGCTTCGCCCCGCTGCAGATAGAACACGGCTCGCCATAGCGCGAACGCAAGTCTGTGCAAGGCTCGCGCCACGTCCGCCTCCCCCGTGCGCCGCATACACCCCCGCAGCACCATGCCCACACTCCACAGTCCGTCAACATCCAGTAATGTTCCATTGACAGATAATAACACTTTCACTCAATTCAACGTTTTTTTCGATCATTCATCGGCAACGATACAGAATCCATAATGTCTAATGTTTATTTATACACTGGTATTCGCTATTTATGTTGAATAGGTTCAGTTCTGTTCACTGTCAAAATAGTGGTGGCTTTACAATAATATTTTACGAAGTTTTGGAAACAACACGAAGAGACATGACTCTTGCGTATCTATAGTTTCCTCCTTTATGATTGAAACACCACAATTTTTAAATTTAAACACTCGAAAAAACATCACTTTTAAGCAATCGTACAATGCACCGATATGATGTTTCCGTATTCCGAATAAAACACCACTTCAAATCTTGGAAAATAGTGATTTGCTTTCTGCAATTATTTTTAATTCTCTCGAAAAAATTGGATGTAGAGTTTCTTTATTTTACGACAAATCATTGTTGATAATTTATCATTCTACTTCCAAAGTAAAATAGAAAATGCAAGTAAGTATCTCGACCTCGACTCGAGGTAATATCATAAGATTCGTATCATTTATATATCTTAGGGTTAACTGGCTTGGTATTTAACCATAGCTCACTTGATAAGTGACAGTGTGGTTAACGATGATAATCACACCTAACCTGGATAGCAAAATAGCTCTCACATCTGACACCGCTAGATGTTTGACGGTAGGTTTTATCTTATCATTCTGTTTCTTAAAGTCTAGTAGAACTGTAGGATATAGGATCACTTAGTATTGAACATAGATCAGGTATCTCCAGCAACGTAACTCAAATTCATTCCATATGAAAATGAAGCCATGTCCTATGAAAAGCTTTAAGGTAGTGTAAAAAGCAATCATAGTTTGCTAAGAAGTAGACACTCATAAATACGCACCAGGAACACAAAGAATGTTTTCATAGTGTAGAGACGTGTTCTGTGTGAAAAAATTAAAAAGCTAAGTTCTTACTACGTAACGGTAGTGTCGTCGCGTCCGTCGCATCACATCACAATTGAGTCAAATTTTTCATTTGAAAACTAGCTACGTTTTGCAGCTTAACCTGTCTTTTTCAGCGTTGATAAAAAGGCATCGAACAACTTATATTACTAGAGGAGTTTATAGCAAAAAAAGTTTTTTGACAGTTCAAACTATTTTTAAGATACTATAAGAATAAAAATGATTGATGTAGAAAAATTTTCTGTATAGATTAAAGAGCAAAATTATCTAGGTACGCAAAATTTTAGTTTAGTGCTAAAAAGTCATATATGCATATTAAAAGTTATACAAAAATACAACTACATGTATATGTAGAGATGTAAAAAAGAATAATATAGTGTTGAGAAAATAAAAGGCCTGAGAGGTATACTGGAGTGACTTTGATGGATAAAGTGAGAAACATTGTTATATAAGGTTATAAAGAAGATTGGCGAAACAGATTTATAAGACAAGTGTGATTAGGAAAGTCCGTAAGGGTCGACATATGAGAACGTATTATGGCTAAAATTGAATACATTTTAAAGTAAATCAGGTCAAAAGTACCCGCAGCCGATGAGCACGTTTAAAAAATGTAGAAGAAGCTAATGATATGTACCAGGAACGTAGTAAGTGGAGAGATACCGTATACTGTCTCTATCTACCCTCGCGTGAGGTGTGTACATTGATATGTAATTATGTATGTAGAGCTGGTGCTAAGAATGGATTAGAGTCCATAATAAGACGTCATCTCATCGTCTCTGATTCCGTTTTATTGCCAGCTTCCCAAATAGAGGGTGTGCGCGGCTGGCTACGCAGCTATAACCCTGACCTTACTTGCGGCCGGGGTGAACGAACTCAGGGGTAGCACTCCTCTAAATAAAACGTCACAAGTGTGAAACTTTTAACTAGCTTCCACTTGTATTTACGTCATCAGAATTAACATCGGTTGGAAATAAATCATATAATTCGTGTAAAAGCAGCCAATTGTCGAGAAACCAAAATGTATCATAACTAGCTGTTAAATAACTTACACGGATATAAAAAAAGTTAAAGTACCAAATTTTGTAAGTTTGTTTATTACCGGGTAAGTATTTTGGCTTTTGTTACAGGCCAAACTGGATCTTAAAAAGTTAGTAAGCTCGTCTTTTGCTGGTAGGTTTCAATTAATTAACACTGTTGTTGTCTTAATTGATTATAATGATAAAGACAGCAAAATTTTTAGTGAGTTTACCTCTGTCCACTAAAGCTTCCAGAACTAGTTTTAACTTATTATCCTGTAAAAACAAAGAGAATACTTAGCGCTTCTTGACTCACAATTATAGTTTGAGAAAGTAAGAGTTACTAGTGTATTTCATCCAATGTAATTACTTTAAAGTAATTTTTTTCCATGATATAGACAGGGATTGAGTAGACAAAATGACAAATATTGTGTTCAAATACATACTGGTAACTCGCTTTCGTAATGAACAAACTCTATGATATCAGTAGAGATCTTGTACAAAGTCAACAATCTATGCAGAAGAGGCTATTTATCAGACAATAGGCTTAAGCATGCATTTTCTAAAAGGTTTTAATAGACGCCACTGCAGACTTGGCTGCACTATCGATGCGGCTTTTATAAGTTTGGCTAGAATCCCCATATAATCCATATATTATATGTATTTATTTTATAGCATCATATGCATTTTAAATGAAGTGCAGGTTACTGCAAAATAGCTACTATTAAATATTTTTTTACATTAGGCTTGCGATAAATCGCCATCTTGCCTGATGTGAAGTGAAGATGCGGCTTACGATGAAGTACACTTACTTAGAAGACACCGATTCACTCATGAATTGAAAGCACCCAGATTGTTTCTATCGGGGAACATCGACTCGAACAGGACATTCTATTGTTTAACGATGAAGGTGGAATCGTAGTTTGAGTTTTTGGAACATCAAACATAAAACGATGTTTATTGCATAATATCTAGATAGGTATGGCTATATCTATCTTGTATAGGAACTTATTATTTTTGTTTCATATAAATCTTAGTCTGTGAGAACAATGGAATATTTTCTTATCTGGCAGAGTAAATTAGCGAAGCGCGCTATCTGATAACGAGATTTTATGTAAGTATCACAGGTTCAAAAACAGCATTTGCAAAAACGAAGGTCAACTTTTCATTATATTAAATATTTTTTCTTAAAACTACATAATTCATCTAATAGTTAAAATTATTTGACCTAAAAGACCACTAAAAGACCACAAAGTTTAACCACTCTTCGTGAAATAAATGTGCATTTTTATCAAAATGAGGAAGTAAAGAAACCACTCTGACGGCACTTCCCTCTTCATATGTTTACACAACACCAAACATTTCTGTCATAAAAGAGCTCTTGAGTCTGGCTGAATACAAACCACTGCATTATGTTTTTCAATGACAAAAACTTTAAAAAAAACTGACACTGACAAATTAAATCACTACTTATTTTTTTTGACAACTTGCAAGCATTAAAAAATTAATTGACACTGGCTGAAAAGATTGTAGGTTTTAATTCCACATTTGAAACATAGTGTGTTTTATTGGCAAATGTTTGTACCGCAGCGTTACGCGCGGCGCGTGGCTCGTGGAGAGGCACTACTGGCGCCGGTCCGCCGCAGCGTCCCGACGCTCGCCGCAGTCGCCTCTCTGGCGACGCTCGTTGCTAGGCAACGCGCCCTAGGATAACCGATCATGCACTGGTAAGGTAAATACACACATGATCTTTAGTAGCTAGCAATCAGAGTGGCAATTGTCAACTCCTGAAGTAATTGTATGCATGAAAAGTATTTAAAAATTGTATGATTCTTTGGTAGCATATTGAGTATATTGATTCCGGCACGTATGATGTTTAAGCAACATAGTTTCGCTTAAGAATGTAACTTAAGCCCTGATAACGGTATTGTTATCATGTCAGATTAATTATAATTAAAAATAAATTATTTACTGTCAAACTGTGAATATTATAGGTACTACTCTGCTACTAATAGATATTAGTAAATTAAACTTCCCAAAAACAATAGCTATATTGCCGCGATACTCAGAACTTTGAGTAACAAAACAAAGTCTAGGGCAGCTTAGCTTGAGTAGGTATATTGATCACTGCTTTGGCGCCCATTAGTTTAAGACGTTCGATGGTTAGTCTCTGTAATTTAACTAGCTGCAGTACCTTTTAATACAGACGACACAGTAATATGACTGTTTTAATAATACTGACCAAACGCGGCTATAGTTTTTTTTGTAACTTACGTAACACAGAGCAGAGAGCAGACATAACCCAAACGATATACAGTAAATAAAGTTCTGAAAGTAGTAGCATACATAATTAGACAGTTCATTCATGTTTACACGCGCGCTCAGACTGGGCGGCGTACAAGGCGGGCGGCGCGGGTGCACTTCCGTAAACATTGCGCATCACCACAGAATAAATAACAGTTGCAGGTACTGCGTGCGCATCGTAAACTCGCATTTATTAGCAGCATATACTGTGTATTTTTCAATAACTACGCTATTCCTTATTTTAGTTTTTAACTGATTATTTTTATGTAAATTCTTCATTGCGTGACTTATGAAACTGATCTCACAGGGATTTTTATGGTCTAGAAATAAATGAATGGAGACTATGTAATAACCGAGGTATGGCCACAGAATAAGTAGTAGTACACGTTATTTTAAACGGGTTGCTGGGTTTTATTTGGAGGTACTCAAAAATACGAATGTCTCAAATGCGAAATTAATAATTATCTTTTAAACTGCCCTGTTAGCTCATTTGGTAGAATGTCTGCTTCAAGAGCTGAGGGTTCAATTTCCACCAGACACAAACATTTATGCGACGATAAATGTTTGTCCCGTGTCCTGGATGTTCTGTATCTATTATAAGTATGTATTTACAAAAAAAGTATTTCAGTATTCTATTAGTTTAATATATGGTTCCCATAGTAAGCTTTGCTAAATTTGGGACTAGATGGCGCCACAAAGGGACATGACCCTTTTTTTTTTAAATCCTTAGATTTTCTATATCTAAAATGGATCATTTAAATGACGGGCGTAAACGGAAACTAAAAGTAATATGAAGTGACTACAATTTTCTTTACATTTTGCTATCAAAAACTGGACGAAATGCTTTTACGATATGTAAAGCAAAAATATGTCACACGAATTTCCCATGTCGACTCATAAGTCCCCATACGTACATGATGAGATTATATCTGAAAAGATGCCATTCCCACGGCGTATGTCATTTTCCGTACAAGGAGAGATTCGTGCCGTGAACTCGCAATCATTTACCATTTAAATTAACTACCGCTGCATTGCCAATGAGCTCAATGTAGATTAAGGAAGGGATGGAATAACGGCAAGTGAGACGAATAATAGCTATAATCACCAGAACAAAACGATTTAATTGAAAGAAAGAAAGAAAAACCTTACTATTTTTGTGAGACACTAGATACAACAACAAATAACTACAGACAAAACACACAAATTAAAAGATTTAAATTAACATACAGACACTAAATGTCAGTAAGAGGATTATCGCTGCATTAGAAAGAAAAAAGGCCAGCGCTCAGCTTTTATGCTGGGGATTACTCCGCAGCGCTGATTTTCAGCACAGACAAAAAACAAAAGAAAACAAAATAAACATATTATGTCAACTGATTTTGAAGAATGACGAACGAATGACTTTTGTAGTTGTATTAACCGCTATCAGAATATCACACTAATATTATTAAGGGCGTGTGTTTATATGCTTGTTACTTATTCACACTCAAACGGCTGGACCAATTTTAATGAAATTTGGTATGGAGGTAGCTGATACCCTGGATTACCACATAGGCTACTTTTTATCCTGAAAAAATGTAGCGGATAGCACCGCGGGTCGCAACTAGCCTTTTACTAAACAGTTAGTTAGTTACTTAGTTGGTAGGCTTGTTGGTAGTAGGTATATCTACTTTACGAGCTGTAGATTCCCACCTAGGACAAATATTGTTTGTTCTAAACAAATGTTTGTTTTGTGTCTGGGTGATTCATATGTAATAAGTATTATGTCAGTTGACTTCCACAGCTTCGTAGCTGATTCCAAAGCTTTGCTTAGTGAGATTGTGCTGTGTGTGTGTATTTTCCTACGATATTTATTTACATACAAAGAAAAAAAAGGAAAAGTCCTATAATTTTTTAGTATCAAAACTTTAACAAAGTTTTTCATAAAACTATTCCTTTGTATATTATATTTACTTTTATGACTCAACCGTATACAAACAGATTTCACAGCATGTAAGACGTGAAGTGGCTAAGTAAATGCCCAAATGACAACAAACCACTAAAGTGGCCAAATAAGTAAATATCCAGTACTCGGTACCTACCTATATTTAAAAGCAAGTAACGCAAGCGTTTCGAGCGCTCTGCTTCCGAGCTGCCTGCCCAAATATTTACCCCGAGACTATATATTTACACAACATTTCATTTCTAAGGAATTAACTTTCCGTCTCGAGCATCTGTTTCGTTTAAAAATTAACTACCGCAAATATTTATTTTATATGCATCATGCAACTTTCAAAGCAAGACAATTCCGGCAACTATTTGCGGCTTGATAAATAAATGGTGAAGCGCAAGAACTATGTGTGAAAAACATAACAGTTTTCTTTCATGATTGAGAGATTTATCATTCACGTAAGCAGATCGTAACCTGGTTTCCTATAAGATGAACGCTTATGAGCAGGAAAATTAATCGTGGTAATTAATTACATGATAACTATGATTAACTGTGGGCATCGAAGGAACTATCGTAACTCTGTCAGTTTTCCCTGAGGCGAGCGATATGACGGCGCCCGCAGCCGCGGCGCGTCTTGCTATCTCTTCAACCATCGTGAGAAAGTTTCGCGATCGACGCCCAATCGCTTATCTAGCATTAATCCTCGATTGCGGTCTCTTTGACCCCCGCTTATGGCCACTAGCAATTTGTATTAATTACACAGAAACTACACCGCCCTTATCTGCTTCACTCGGGTTCTGTCAGTTAACTAAATAACAAATTCAATAGGACGTGTAAGATTATGATAAATAGTAAATGTCACTGGGTCCGATAACTAATAACTGTGTTGGTATCTCTGCGTTGTGTTATTTTACTAGTCGGCTGCTGGGACAGGTTGTCTGGTTCTCTAATTCGATATGTTTTGATTGCGGGTCGTATCTTGGATCTCGGATCCGCGGGTCGGTACCGCATGCCGCTGCGCCCATTGTCTAAGTGTCGAATGTTATTTATGGTGACGTGGGCTGGCTGGCCTATGGCCGACACCTGATGCCGCGATCCCTATCGCGCGTCACCAGCGGGTGGTCCTCACTATGCCAAAAGGATTATCTCCTTTCGAGATGGGATATAATAATGAGGTTTATTTGTTCCTGACTTACCTGTTGTAAAAGTAGCTATCTTTTATGATAATAGTTTTGTTCTGATCTTGATAATCAAATGAGTTTGACTGTATGGTAGCGTCTCGCAGCTTTGCCCGTGATTTATCAGTGTTGCTGCGTTCTTTGTATACATTAAAAGTTTTACAAGCTAGGCGTTTGATAACAGCTCACCTGATGTTAAGTGACGGTGTTGCCACCTAACCTGGAATGGAACTGGTTCTCAAGGTGGGTTGTCGGAACACACTGTTAGATGCTTGGCGGCAGATTTTCAAGTTGAGGGTGGTAGCTAGCCAGGCGAGCACTATAAAGTGGTGGGAATCGAACTACTGCTCTTAAAGCAGATATATTACCAATGAGCCAACATGGTGGTCAGGGTTGTCTTTTGTGTTACTTTCAACATTTTGTCAAAGCTTTTTAGTATATTTGCCACTTTTTAACTAGGGCATGACCGAACTTTTCTTTTTGTGACTGTGTCTTACTTGATTTTTATGTGTGACGTGCAATGCAGAAAGAAAAATTAACAGAAATAGAAATTTAGGATTCAACAATAGGTATTTGCGACAAATAACAACTTTGCAGTGTGATAGATGTAATTAATCATTCGGTTACTTATTAAGTTTTATTTATTTTAATTTTACTATCTATTTATTAATTGTGTATTGTTTGAATAGTAGATATGTCGTGACATAGTAAATCAATATCGTAGGATATTTCCCAGTGCGTCACATAACCTCAAACCAAGCAAATCTTGTAATGAAGGAACTAAGTAACTGATAGATTACAAAATACTTTTTAGTGTGAATACATACTTATAATACACTATATTTGGTGCAATGCAGATACTAATGTGATGCATATGTATACAGATAAACCATCCTCTTGAATCACTCTGTCTATTGATGGAAACAGCATTGAAATCTGTTGTGTATTTAAAAAGATCTAAGCGTACAGACGGCGGGAAGCGTCTTTGTTTTATACTATGTAGAGATATAGAACACTCAGAAATAGAAAAATTATGTTCGTGATAAACCTTTATCCTAGAAGGGAATCGAACTTACGTCTTACAGTTCCTAAAGCAGTGATACTATCAAATGAGCTAACAGGTCCGCCAATAGAACATCAAGTAGTTAATAACATATTTAGTAGAATAGCAGTAGTAGCTATAATTGTTCCATATGATCACGTATGTTTATGCATGCACGAACACCACTACATACCTATTTGGTCCATAAGATAAAGTGAAATCTGTGGTAGTGGTTGAACATAAGTTCGATGGAAGATGACATCACAAAGCAAATAATTACAACCAACATTCTTGTGTTATGACGTAAGTTTACATCACTTAGTTAGCAAGGAGTGCTGCGAATTTTAAAAACTAATTAGTATTCAAGGGTGACGGAAATCTGCATGATATTCTCTGTCAGATCACGATAAATAACATGACTGCTAAGAAATCTAACTGTCTCTACAGTGGTATCGGTACTTGCTTTAGTTTTATTTTATCTACGTGATATTTTAACCATGACTAAGTTAAGTGTTATGGGTAGAAATTAAAAAAAAAACTTCGGTGTGCCGAAGCCATAAACTATACTCTGTTCCATTATCTTAGATATTTTATGGGAATAACAGTGCAAAAAATATCTTTTATAATGGCAGTAAATGTTTGACCAATCATGTGTTGTTAGAATGTGTCCGGAACGAGATGCAAAGGCTAGTAAGACTTTGTTTAGTTTTTAAAATAATATAATAAATTATGATGTAGGGCTATGTAACAGCATTTTGGCTCAATCAGCTTAATCAGTTTCAGAGGAAGCCAAAATGCTGTTAAAAGTATGTTAAGGTAGTCATAAATAAGTAAAACTATTATTATAGCTTAGTGTATTACGGGGAGACAGTTACTGTCTGACTAAACTCCTTTATAATAAATAAAGACAAAAAAAAAACACCAAAAAATATGTAATTAAGTTTGATAAAAAAAAACAGAAATTTGTTCCGAAAATGGAGCCTCAGCCAGGTTCCTCGACCTCGAGAGCTTTGTCAACAACAGAAAATCTGTCGTCAGTCAAAAAGTGGCCGCGGAAATCTATGTGTGCCACAGAAAACACATGGTAATTAATGTGTACAAAGAGATTCATAAGGAGTAGTCTGAAGGCGAATATTGGTCACTAACAGACAGTGCAAACAAAACAAAATGTTTTAATTAACTTGTTATACCAAATTGTGCCGCGCGAGAGAAAAGCCGAGGGAAATAGAAGCAAAACTATTGTTTTTAAGTGCAAAATGTTTTGAGCAACTGACATATCACTGTGACAGTGACTTTTCGTGACATTTTTTGTTTACTTAATTTTTTTTTATTATTAATTTGCCCCATCGGGCATGCTAAAGCTGTAAAGCCATGCTGCCTTGTCTTAAGAATATCTAAGATTATGAAACAGAGTATAGTGCCTTGTTCCATTTGCCCTTGATCTTATTATATTTTTAAGACGCTCTCAATTTATAAGATAGGTACTCCAGCCTAGCTTCATATCTACATTTTCTGTCGTTTGCAACGCTGATCGTGTGCCCTTACTCGAACAAAACCCATTAAAATTCTATAAACACTCTGCTTTGGCACCGCTCGTTCACGTTGAATAGATAATAATGCACCTTACGTAACTATAGTCATCTGCGCATTGTAAACTCTAATCAGAAGCATTCTAAATAATCTACTTGATTCGGAAAGATATTCCCTAATAGTCATAAGTATGAAATATACAAACTCACATTAATTAATCTCTTTTAATTTCCCTATCTACTCCTATGCTATGCCAAATATAGAGCCTCTAAAATTAAGCAATAGTAATAAAAGATAAATGTATCTCAAGCTAAGTAATGAACGGTAACCTATGCCAGTTAACCCTTCTCTCAAATAGGGCAAAAACCAAAAAAATATATTTCAATAAATATGGTCTAAAAACCTTTATTGTGTAATATACCTACTCAGAACAGCAGCCGCGCTATCTACACAAACACGTCGCTGAGGCATTTTAAATTATTCATTCAGACTTCGAAAGCTGAAATACGGTCTCATCTGCGTACCTATCCCTTTCTTTGAACACATACATTATTCATAAGAGTACGGTGCTATTTTCTTCGCGATTTAATTTGATTCTCCGGGAACAACGCGGTATACAAATCACGTTATAAATTCACTTTGACTGATCTCGATATCAAGTGACTTTTAAACAGCTTGAAGTCACAAAGTCCTCGTTTTATTGATACACGTAAACGAATATTGGATTTATAAAGAAAACTGTATAACAAAATTAGGCCTGTAACTACGCAGTGATATTTGTTAGCGTTTTCTAATATAGTAATCTTACTCCTATAAGTACCTCTGTTATCTTATCACTCGGTAGGTTCATATGTAATAGGTGCCCATAGTCATCTAATAAAAATGCTTGCAGTAATTAGGTTTCCAGAGAGAAAGAGTAATAATAATTATTATTATTTCAACAAAACAAAGGCAGTATTTAAAAACACTGATCCCAGCAAGGTCAATAGTAGACAGCGTCTATGCTGTATTTATTTTTATTAATTTCCGATGTATCCATCATTTTAACATGCTGTTAGAAGATCGGAAGTAAGCGCCAATGGTCCATCAATTTGCAGCACAATTACTCCATTAGGCTCGAGCGCGGGCCCTTCCGGCGGTGCCATCGGAAATTGGTCTAACGACCTTAAGGGGTAGCCCCACCCTTAACATTTGACCTTTGGAAAATGGAACTGTTTTTACTTTTTATATGATTTCTACACACGAAATAAAACAATGCCCATTTGGGAAATCAGTAATAAAATATTGTGGAAATAAATAAGCATTATTTACTTTTGGGAAAAAAAGAAAAGTTAGCCTTATATCTTGTTAGAGTCGTGTTTGCTGCAAACTCAATGTAGAAAGTTTGTAGAGAATCAGAATTGTTCGAATGGAACGCGTCGGCTGGCAGCGTGGGTGTTAAAGTTTATTGGAATACAAATAGCCAAGCTCCATGGTCCCCATAGCTTCAATGGCTTCAAGCAACTTGAGCGCAAATGGCTTTTGCGTCCGGTCCCGTTTCACACCGCCGACCCCCGCGCAAACGCATTTATTTTCCTTTGAAACTTGATCAATCATTTCGACAATGCTTATCATTGGATTCTGAAACGAATGGTTAGTTCTTTCCTAGGGTAAAACATTTAACGTTTAGTCCGTTTATAATATTTGAAATGTTTGTGCGTTGCCTAAGAGAGAAAGAAAGAGAGTTTAAGCCTAACATTTAAATCTGAATATTTTAGGTAAACGGGTACGGTGAGACTTAATAGATTCTTAGACTATTTAGGAATATTATATACAGTAAGTACTATAATCTTTTTCTGCTGATAATGTCACCTGTGATCTGTGACAGATAAATAATTGACGCTAAACGTTTTAATTAATAAAAAACTGCAAACAAAAAGCTGAACTGTCCCCAATAAATTACTAAAAATACAATAAATCATATTCTTGGCTTCATGAACACCAGCAATTGTAGAGTGTTTAACAAGAACTGTTAATTAAATTTGTAAACAAGTTGTAGGTTAGGAAATTAAACCCGCCTACGTCCTGAGACTACGCGTCATTTTTGACTGACAAATTATACATATTTAAAATGTACTCATCAAGCCCTTTCTTTTAATAATAAGCACCGACATGATTGTCTAATAGTAGTTATGGTCCTACATTGCAACTTAAATCAATGAAGAAAGAAAAAAGAAATTGAAATCAATGATGAAACATCGTTTCATTTATGATTGATTGATTGATTTAATTGATTTGAATTTCTACCGAGTCGATTATTCTAAATGACGCATTTACTTCTACGAAGTTCTTGAATTTAATACTAAGAGATAACTTTATTCAAAGCTATATTTTAGTGGAAACAACGCAAACTAAAATTTATTTTGCTTATTTGGGTAAAAATAGACTGTCAGTGCGATTCTTTGAAACGAATAAAGCAGCAAAACCACAGTTTGACTCAAGTGAACAAAAACGAGGCACTAGGATACTAACCCTGTGTTTATGGCTGCTAAGCACAAAGCGGCATTACTGGAACAACGGGAACCATGCATCGTCCAACTCTTGTACTATTTTCTATGGCAAAGCTTGCGCCGAGAGAATATTATTTACGAGCAGTTAATGCAAATCTTAGTTCGAAAGGCGACGCGGCGTTCGTGTTCGACGTCGAACGCGCACAGTGGACACGTTTCTTGAATTTGACGGATAAGGTCCAGAAATTCGCATAACGTTATTTTACTTGCACTATTATTTTATTTGAAGATATAAAATCTCTATATCTTTAAATATAGGGGTATACGCTTGTATTGTTCAAAACCGTACAGAAATCATTTCACATGAACAAATGTTAGTATGGACACCATATCGATATGGTAAAAAAATATCTGCTATTAGTTGCAATAGTACGTTGACGCTTGACCAGATGTATGAAGCAGCTTATATTTTTACTGCGGTTGTAGAGTTGTACCTATTCTAAAAGTTTCTCATAACGATAAGTACGATGGCCCTCTATCGGCTTAGTGATAATTAAATAAATAAAAACCCAATAAATATGATTGATGAAACATAAAAATATAAAATTTAGCAAAATTTTAAATCCCATTTTACAGATATAAATACTACGTCATACATGGTTATTTGGTTATTTTTAAGCAACCGGTGATCGAGGAAGTTTCAGGACCACTAAATAATAACTGTTCAAAGTTAATTTTCGGCTACTTAGCTAATATAAAAAAAAAAACAGAAATCTAAACAGCTAAGAAAATGTATTCTGCACGAAAAGAACGTAGAGCTCCGGAGAAATTTTAGGAATTTAAAAAAGCTTACGAATCACACAAAGCTTTACAAACTTTCATGGATTTTTTTTTTTATGTGAACTCGAAAAATTATTGAAACTATTCAGAAACTCTATACTTTTGTTCAGAGTAAAAAAAAAAGTTATTATGCATGACGTCACTAATAGCCCGCGATCGGTGGCTGGTTCGTCAAAAATTAATCTGTATAACTATTTGTTTAACTTTTTTAATGTCTTATTCTTAGTAACTTCTTCTATTGCGATTCTTCTTAACAATATTTTGTAAAATCACTCTTCATAAGAGACTCTTCCTTTTCGATGCTTCTTTCCGGCAACTATGTAATTCAATTATCTCAGAGTAAGATTGCCTATACGTTCGTTAATGTGATACGTTGACTTGGCCGCTTAATAACATATTATTATGCTATCAAAGTTAAATGTTTAATTTACACGCAATTATTTCTTGGACCACCATCGAATTAATATTTTTTTCTGAGAACGCCTGAATAAATACATCGTAGCATCCCGCTGCCCACGGTTTGTTCAATACAAGTGGCTTATATAAATAAGACAAGTGATTTTTTTAGTATTTTGTTTAGTAATTATAATAATTTTATAGCTATGTATATTATACAGAGGTACCTCTCGTACAGAGTTATAAGTTTGTAAGTTTGAGGTGTATTAAACCGAAAGGGGGCTTCATACGCCCCGAAGTTTTTATTCTCAAACGTAGATACTAAATGAAATTGTTATTTAAACTAAAATTAAATAAGGAAAATTCTTACATATATGTAATGACTAACGACTTAACGGATTTAGATGCTTATATTCTAAATACATAAACTTTTATTCATAACATACAAATACATAACATTCTATTCATTCTAGCCTTAGAAACCTCCAAATTGTAGTTCACAGGAAACTGAAATCCTCTTATTCTCTCTTCTCTTGTTTACCTCACTTTAATCCTCTTCGATGTTTACGTAACATCTGATCAGATTAGTTTTTTTTTCTACAAAACAAGAGAATGTTATCAACATTCTATTAAGCGCGATATTAATGATAGAAAACTGATCAAGTAATTGATACAGCAGATAGAGAATAAATGCCTCGATAGATAATATAATAGATCGCCATTAAGTCGCACCAAACAAATGTTTTAGATAAATGTTAATCAGTTGATAAATAGCATAACGGCATGTTTTAAGAACTTTATCGTGGAATTCTTCAAGGTTCTATCACTTGTATTGAGAATAATCAATTTTATAATGGGCAGCGTACACTATCTTAATAATTATCATATCGTATTATGTCGATGTAGATAATGTATCTTAGAAAAACGAGGAATCATATATTTTTTAACAATTAACGTAACTTAACATACATCAACGATATGCGCAAATTTTATAAAATGCAAAACAAAATAGTTCAATGGCATCCCTAAATTTCTACGTAAGTACCTATACTGACAGTTATGTTTTGCTTCGCTGATTTTACGTGATGGTCGCTGATTACATAGGTACAACTAATCATTGCAAATCTTATTTAATGAGACGGGGTTCCCTAACAATCTAAATATATAACTGCTATATACTTTATGAACTGGTGAAATAAATAGTTTTTTGTTAACTTGAATCATTTGGAGGTTAACAGGGTATGTGATATAACTATACATACGTGTATAAAGCTATTTAATTCACCAGTTCATTCAAACTTTCTTTATCTTCATAGTGCAAAATACCATTTTGCTCCCCGACGTGGAAATTGTAACTTGTAATTTTTTTTTGTTTTCTTTTTTGAGCGACGCACTTCGTGCATTCTGCCAGTGTCAAATATTTCATATTTTAAGTCTCATAACAAAATCAAGTGGCTTAAGCTTTGGTCACAGTCAAAGTCAAGTCCAGTACCTGCACTATTAAGGTACCTAATGGTAACTTTACTAGAAGTTTATACGAAATTATGGAAACAACATGAAGGACAAAAACCTTGACTTTTAAAACATTACAATTACAACAGGTAAATAAATTAAATACAAATCAGTAGGTGTAGGTAAATCATGCAAAATTAAAACGTAGTCCACTGACCAATTATGGTTAATATCTACATACCTACCATTTTTATTTTCCTTGCACATGTTCTTGTCTACAGTTATTTTTGTCAACGACTGACTAAAGTTAAGTTTCGGTGTGGTTTAAGATAGTAAAGACACCTAGACAATTAGTGAGCTTGGTGGAACATATCGAATTGCTTGATAACAGATTGTAAACTTGAGGTAGGGGGAGCCACACTACATGTTAATTCTCAAATTGAATTCTAATTTTTGTAAATAATTATTACTCACGGTAACTGTGATGGTATCATAGATGCCGTTTTGATCCGTGCGCGCCGCGGTCGAGGTGACGGGCTCGACGTGGAGTGGAGCGGGCAGCGAGCGCGCAGGCGGAGGCGACAGCGGGAGCGGGTCGCCATTGCGGGCCCAGGCGCGGTGGATTTGCCAACTGGTATCCGAAAACCGGGCTCTGTCCTGTGGATTGTAAGAAAATAAACTGTACCTTTGATGATTGTCTCTTACATAAGAATGTAAATATATATAGGGATGTGTACTCATAAAATTTTGCATTTAGCAAAATTTTATGAGTAGGTACATATCCCACTAATATTAAAAATGTGAAAGTTTGGATGGATGGATGTTTGTTGCTCTTTCACGTAAAAATTACTGAATGGATTTTGATGAAATTTGGTATGGAGGTAGCTGACACCCTGGACTAACACATAGTGTACTTTTCCCGAAAACATGTAGCGGGTGACACCGCGGGGCGCAGCTAGTGTGTCTATACTTATTTCTTACTTCTTCACAATTAAATGAGATTGGAAATGAAACTATAAATAGCTTACACCGTAGATTAACACATAGCTGATTTTTTCTTTATACCTAGCCCGAAAATATGGTTCTAGCGGGATGGCAAGTGAAACCGTAGAGCGCTCCTAGACAGATTATGATATCAGCATCTATAAATATCTCTATATATTAGCAACGCATCGACACCATTCCTAACGTTGCAGGATAGGCTATGGTAAGCTTAGGTACCATCAGGCAAATCAACGATGGCTACTTTGCTGCTCTTTTTTATTAAAAAAAACGCTTGCTATTAATTTTGAATAAAAAAAAATACATTTTTAGCTCGCACAAGACGTTTTGGAATTTACAAAAAGAAAAACCGTAGGGGAAAACAGGGTGGAACTAGTACCAGTAAAAAAGTCCCGGATACCTCTCCGTACAAGCACAAGTTTTAGGAAACCTTTAGGAAAGTGGTGAATTTGGAAAGGCGCTAATAGACGTACAAAATTCATTATATACATATTAAATTTGGGAGAGTTTTTGGCGGGAACGCGGTAAAATCAAATGTCACTGCATTGTATTAATTAAATTTCAAACCTTTTGTTTTTTTAATGTTTATGTATAAATTTATTGCCATTACTAGGTGTTTTACTTACTAGGCTACTTATGTCGCCCGGACTCGACTTGGACTGTACCTCATACTTATTTCATTTATCATCAAATATTTAAAAATGTCTAAGTAATTGACACTGGCAATATGCACATGGTGCGATGACAAAAGTAAAGGAAAAAAGTCAATTCGGTTTGGTGTAGCTAATTGAGTTAACACAAAATACCCCAACAGCCAAGCTATTAACAGGTGGTGTTAACGCGATTCCGCAAGGCTCATCGCCTTTGGATCCGGCTAGAAATGATAATGACTTCTTTTTGCGGTTTCATACAAAATATTCGTGATACACGCAATTCTTATTTTGTATGGTTCATGTACTGACTGACTGCTTAAGTGCTAGCATATGATTTGTGCAGTACATAAACGGTAGACATATTATGTACAAAAACTGAGACCAGTGCTCCTGATACAACAAAGTTCCTTTTTCCATAGATACATTTAACTATAATATTTATTTTTAATTATATTTAATTACGATTATTAATTATTGTATCTACATATAAAAAGTATATAAGCTATTTATAGCTTCATTACTAATAAGGACGCAAGATTATAGATTGGTAGGTGGTATACAAGATTTTTTTT
This sequence comes from Biston betularia, assembly GCA_905404145.2. Lineage (NCBI taxonomy): Eukaryota > Metazoa > Arthropoda > Insecta > Lepidoptera > Geometridae > Biston > Biston betularia. Next base: position 8,114,910 of record FR989863.1, read on the forward strand.
AGGTATTTTTTCTACTGTATTAGATGTACAATTTTTGGTTCGAGCAATTTATCGATCTATCTTTTAATGATTAAAATTAACGTTTTTAAAATTTCGTATTATAATTATAATAATACTTTAAAGGTACAACTTTGTTTCTAACTATCACGCTGGTATTTTATGAAAGAAACTATCGACGATTATATTTGAGTAGGTACTACATATAAAAACACTGCGTTAGTAATGAGTCTATCAGCCCTGTTGGCTCATTGGTAGTATATCTGCTTTAAAAGCTGAAGAGCGTGAGTTCGATTCCCAGCCAGGACAAATATTTTGTGGCATTTATAAACAAATGTTTGCTCTGTGTCTGGATTGCTCGGTGCCTGGATGTTCTGACATATATTTTAAATAAGTATTTACAAAAAAAAACACATTTAAGTATTCTATCAGTCATCTGATTCCCATAGTACAAGCTAAGCTTAGTTCGGGGTCAAATGGCGCTGTGTGTAATGTCTTACGATATTTATTTATTTATCATTCAAGAGAATTAAAGACTATGCTGTTAAATGATATGATAAACATTGAGAGGCAATGCGTGACAAGCTCGATTCCGATCACGTCTTAGTTGTTTCAGATGGACGCATTTGTAATACAAACGGCATGCAATCCAATGGTAGATACAGGATATTGGCTATAACTAATCGAAAAAGGCGCTACACACGTTGCAGCTAGGCAACCTAATGACACAGTTAAACTAGCTGATTTCTCGTACTCGTCCTCACGACAACCCTGAGTTTGATCAGAATGCTAATTAGTAGATTCAGGTCACAATGTTCCCGAACACGCAATAAACACAAGTCATCTCGATGCCATCTGCAGCTCAGAATACAAATAATAATTTATATGGTACACGCACAATCTTCCGATCGAGCTTGTTGGTCCTGAACTGAATAAGACTGTTGATTTCAATGGAAATCGGCATACTATTTAGGGTTATAAGCGTAGGGTGGATTGAGCTAGTAGAAAGTCACTGTATATACACATCTTTATAAACTTACTAATATGATCACTACGCTGAAATCACGAATAAAAAATTGCTCCGTACATTTGATCAAAGGTGAACGAAGTTTTTAAATTTTTTTTAATTGTTGACAACTTACGTGTTTGACCACACCTTATTAGATGTTAAGTGACGATGTGGTTGAAGATGGTAAAGCTGGAATGGAACTGGTTCTCAAGTGAGGCTGGCTGAACACACCTTTTGGTGCTTGATAGCAGATTTTCAACTTGACTTGACTTTCTATGCTGTTTAATAGTTGTTTTTCTTTCATAATTCCTGAATTATACCCATTACCCATAGTAAAGGTTATCTATAATAATGAGTATAATGACTCTTTTTCGGCTTAGGAAACCCCAAGTTTATAACCTAATAACGTCATCTAGGTAGATTCCGACACAGTACCCAATATTCTGCCGCCAAGAAAAGTGTGTAAACATTTATGTATTCCTGTTCGAAGAGTACTGCATATATCAAAATTACAAAGTTTTTTTTAATGGTTGACAGGCTAGGTGTTTATAAATAAATAAAATAAATATCACAGGACATTACACACAGCGCCATCTGACCCCAAACTAAGCAGAGCTTGTGCTATGGAAGACAGATAACTGATAGAATACTTAAATACTTTCTTTTTTTTTTGTAAATACATACTTATAATACATACAGTACACCCAGACACAGAACAAACATCGATGTTAGTCACACAAATGTTGGTCCTGAGTGGGAATCGAACCCACGCCCTTCAGCTATCGAAGCAGACATACTACCAATGAACCAACAGGGCTGTCAACACCACAGTTGACCACACCACAGTTGACCACAGCTCACCTGATGTTAAGTGATGGTGTGGTCGAAGATGGTAAAGCACACCTAGCCTGGAATGGAACTGGCTCTCAAGTGAGGCTGCCGGAACACACCGTTAGATGCTTGTTAAGTTGCTTTCTTGCTTGTTGAAGTTATTGAGACTAACCATCGAATGTCTCAAGACACATGCCCTGGGATTTATTTCATTAATCAAAGTTCAGGGTACCGCTGCAATGGTCATTGACAAGCGTTATCTCTTACCTTTAGGAGAGCAGTTTGTTTGATTACATTAACTAAAATAACCGTATATTTGTTAAAAAACGCATTCCATCTTCATTCTATTTTAAATCAAAATAAAATGTCTAAAACAGCTTATTATTAACATGTGTTTGTTTATGGGAAATAATAATAATAACACGAGCTGGGCAGAGATCAAAGCAGTGACCTTATGCTAGACGATGATCTCAGAATTCATAGTGTATTAGACACATTACATTTACATAAGTAAATATAGACTGCCATGTGCACGTAGTCGGAAAGGTTCAAGAAATAGATATCCCAATAAATATGGCTGCCGTTTTGATAGGGACCGTAAACGGTGTTAGATATACGACGCCATAAGAACTGTTTGAGTTTCAAAATCTCCGCTCCACATTGTATGAAAATAGCACAGCGGATTAACCATCAGATACTGGTAGATAAGATAATAAACAACCCACGTGGGCATAGTTGGAGCTGTTGTATGCACGCTCGGGACGACGTCACACGTCGCCGGCGGTGCGTGGGTGCATGCATTCAGCTCGTTACTTTCAACACGCATCCGAGAGATAACCCGAAGAAATTAATAAAGCTATCTAAGCCGCGTTAACTGCTCAGCCTGTCCGATATGGCTAATTTAGATGGTTTACCTTTGGATAAAGAACAGAGGTGCGTTGTTTCATGAATGATTAAATTGATTTGGCCCGGTCTGATTTAGATAAAATAGAACTCGCTTCTTTCGCTCATTGGACGATTGTTAGCTAGATATACGATTTTATTTGTTTTTATGGCTTACCAGCTAGGTGTTTGACCACAGCTCATCTGATGTTTAGTGACGGTGCGGTTGAAGATGGTAAAGCACATCTGGAATGGAACTATATAAATATATTCGCAGATTTATTGTACAAATGTTTACGTACATCTTTGATACGATCCAAAACATGGTAACACTTTATCGACCTTAGTAAACATAAAAATAAAGACATTACAAAGCATTATAATACCAGTTTTATGTATTAATACCAGCTATCGTGTACTACCATGACAAATCTCATGCTCGTTCTATTATCGTATTATTATACGAAGATTTCGATGTTATCGCATTACAGGGACATCAAACAATATAGTGCATAGGACTTGCGACCTAGGTGTAGATTTAAAAAGTCCTTAACGTACGTATCATGTTCAATGCCCGTTTACCGCCCTACCAAATTTGATAGCAAACTTATCTATAAACATGTGAGTAATTAATAGGTACCTATATTTTTACCTTTCAAAAAGGTGTAAGCAAATGAAGCTAATACGATAACGTCGCTGTATATTGCTGTAATAATAAAAGTTGTTACTTCTAGTGTTCTGCGGCGTCAATAAAAGCATCTACCTAATAAAAGAGCTATCGACTCTGAAGTGTTAATAGCGATACGACACCATAAAGTCATTTACAGCTACTTATTGACTTTTACTACGATATGTGAGTAAATACACGGTTTAATTAAAACCACACTGCCGCTTGATTAGCGACGTGAATAAGGTGTAGACGGGAATTTAACTTCAGAATAAAACCGTTTTGAAACAAATGAGCGTGTCAAATATTGACATTACTTCAATCAAATTATCAGTTTATTGATAATTACTTTACCTACTACAGCCCCGTTGGCTCATTGGTAGCATCATCTGCATTGAGAGATGTAGGGCGCGGGTTCGATTCCCACTCAGGACAAACATTTTGGGAATAAACAAATGTCTGTTCTGTGTCTGGTTATTCTGTATGTATTATAAGTAAGTAATTACAAAAAAAAAGTATTTATGTATTCTATCAGTTATCTGACTTCCATCACACAAGCTCTGCTTAGTTTGGGGCCAGATGGCGCTGTGTGTATAGTCCTACTATATATTTTTTTTACTAATAACTATGCCAAGAAGAGTTTAGGAAAATATTTTACTATGTAGGTAAAGAAAAAGATAAAAGTTTATATGCCCATTTTTCGCATTTTCAGGGAAAAGTACCCACGTACGTAAGTATCCCACGGCGATTCTCGTGATACGGCTACGACTAATAAATTTCATCCAGAACTGCTCAGTCGTTTAGTTGTCCACTGGTAGCAAAACGATAAACAGTGATAAGAGTCATTTTTACTTTTAAGATTTGAACATAAATTGTGATGGAAATGAAAACAGTAAATTAGAGATTTTAATCCAATAACATTTGATTACGTCACTCAAAGCGGTTACTATCATTACTATACTACTTACGAACAATAAGTAGTACAAAGATAATTGCTAGATAGATACTCTTTATTATGTACACTAGAAATACACTACATACACTAGAAATCAAACAGAACAAAAACAAAAAGTAAACTCTTTTAAACTTGTGCTACAAGTGATGGCGTTATCACTTAAAGTGACCTCTGCCACCACGGAATGCATCGAATAAATAATAATCGGTCAAACTACTAAATGGCATTTAGATAATGATTACTCTTATAACACAGAACAGACGTTTTTACTCTGAATTATTTCGCATTTGACCACACCCTGCTTGAAGTGTGGTATATCTTTTACCTGGCACTTCACCCGAGTACTAACAAAGTAAAAATTATAATTATATTTACTAAAAAATAAATTAGGTGACGAGCCCATCATTTTAATTGTACTTATTTAAGTAACATAATTATGACAATTATTTAGAATTACCTTTGTTTTTGACCCCAAACGTAATATTTTTGTTCGCGTTTTGTAAAAATATATCTTATTTTATTCTACTAACACTATTTACATATTTATAAAAACAAAAACAACCTAAACTAAAAGTCTAGATGCCTTGATAGACTTTTAGTAAGTAAACATTCGATTTAACTAGATACCAGCATTCTGGCCACCTAAAGCCTCTTCTAAACGTTTGACGCTCCCTATATATAGATCGTGGCGTCCGGCCCCCACGGGTATAAAGTATCAACACTTTCAACCCCAAACGGCATGTACATGACATGTATATTGTATCTAAATAACAATATTTGTGCCGTTTGAGGTTTTCGGCTTTAGATGTGGCAGCTTGTTCCGAAGTCACAGAAATATTGTATGATTGATGATGTTCATCATTTTATAGTAACCCTTATTTTAAGTAATTGGATTTTGTTTGGCATCCTAATATATAAAAATATGTTATAAATGTTATCGGGATCGCGGCGCATTTCGCTATATCATTTGCATACTACTATGGGTCATGAATTGCAAAAGTCTGATATTAGCGTATTTTGTAAAAAGTCCTACTGCATTTTGTCCTCTTTTTGATATCTGCATAAACCTTTAATGCTAACTCTCAAAACGTGATAAATGCGGTACTTGTTGGTTTAACCATTTATTTCTACATTTCAGGGAATCTGTTTTGGAATTGTAAAACGTAATTTCACCCATCCTTTCCTATTACCAGACAAACTCGACCAACGCGTCACCATGTGCGCTAAAAGTGCTTCGTCTCAATATTTTTTATTCGTACAGCTAGGATGTGGAACTATTTATCGGACTATATGTATCCCGAAAAGTACAATTCGGGTGTCTTCAGATTCATAACAAGCTGGTTTCTTTTATATGCTTCAATCCTACACCAAAGACATCAGGCAGGATGCGGTCAATAGCAATTTTTTTCTTATACCATAAAAGCCAGTGTTAAGACCTTTTTTGATGATCATGAACTAAATATTAACGAGAAGAGTCATGTGTATACGACGATATTTTTTTTCCTGAAGCTTATTGAAATATAAATATTTGAATTTTGATTCATATCAAGTAAAGAAAACGCTAATAGAAAAGCTAATAATACACGGGATTGACATAAGCTGTTGATATGCCACGTAGACAGCTTATGTCAATCCCGTACATTTTAAGCTTTTCTATTAGCGTTATCGCTAATCGAATGTTATTTTGTCTAAGCCCTCAGAGAGGATTAGCTAAGTGATAGCAACGAAGAAACAACTTGTGTTTTCCTCGCTTCTTGAATTTCTTTTATCCCTTAATGTCATCTCAAGACTGAAGCCATTAGAGACTTACATGTTTGTTTGTGAACACATTCCTATTAGATATCTAACGTCTCATCTCAGCTGTAGAATGTATCTATGCAGGCGTGTATATCTACGGGTTATATTAGTCTGGCATTGGAGTGCTTATTCGTTTGTACAAACTATTTTAGTGCTTAGGTATATGACCTTAAGAGTTTAAGATATCCATAGACTTATTAGAGTTAGGTAGTAAATGAAGATTTAAGATGGTTAATGATAGGAACCGAGCATTCGCATAAATGTTTATCGGGCAACCTTGAGTTGTGATAAATTACCAGTCTGCAAACTGAAAATATATTAGCTTTTAAAAACACAACATTTTAAAACCATTTTTAAATTTTGTACAAATTTAATCTGTCTTTGTACTGGAAGTAAATATTCTGACTACTTATTATTTTAATTACAACTTACATAAATAATGATGTTTAGACTTACAGAATTTAATGTGAATTATTTTTATTGAATTGATACTACATGAATATTTATGTTTCTCGCATTGGTCTTTTGATGATCAATAAAATGTTACAACTTATTCCGCTGAACATTGTCAGACGTGAAGGTAACAAATGCCAATAAACTTGTGATTTATTTTATTTCCTGAATTATGTATTTTATTATTTAGTTAGGTTAGGTAGCACACGATTGCTGTGACCTCGATATCCGGTTGTCGATTAAAGCGACGTTGGTTTTCTTAACCTACCGTCCCACTTTACGATAAGATTAAACACTAATGCTTAGGTAAATATTATGAAAGTATTAATTACAAGTATTAGATATACATAATTATATGTTACGTATCTTAACGTAGGTACTTAGGTACCTATTATTGAGTAAGTAGAGAAGTATTATCATTCGGGCACGATTTCAATAGGTACACACAATATTACGATTTCATAAGTAAACATTTTGTGTTACTCTAAAATGTAAAGGTAGGCACATAAAATATATGCCTGCCTTTGTGTATTTTTAAATAATAATAACAATAATTTCTTCGACGTAAAAACATAGTGACTATTTACCAAAGGCTCCCGAACTAGTCAAAGACCGTGAGTCAGGAGCCAGTGGCTTCTCCTATTATGTACATGAAACACGCATATGTCATGAATTGTTTTTATTTACATAAAAACAATAGAAAACAGTAAGTGAAGTGAAATAAACGATAAATGCGCTACATGGATTAAAAATAAACTGATAAGTTAGTTAATCAACAGGATACCTAATAATTATATTACCTACCTAGGTATTTTAGTATATTTTTCCGCTTCCTCTTTGTAACAAGTTTTATTATTTTGTGTGAATTCTAAAAATATGTAACCTTGTACGTACTAGCTGTGCCTGCGACTCGGTCCGCGTGTAAGGGCGAAATTATTCTAAAATTAATTGATTGTTTCAAGCGTTACTTTGTAAAAGTCCATTTTGATTGTTCAAGGTATATATGTATTTCATGTATTTAACGAATATTGACCTTGATGCAATACACAACAATATAAGTATAAGTAAATAAAAAAATATTGGTAATTGATTTAATTGTTTTTTACTGATAGTATCATTATTGATATAAGATAATTCATGACAAATCATGTTATTATCATTATTTATTGTTTTTATATTATTATTATTTCTTTTTTTTATGTAATTCTTTTAATATAGGTAGATACATCTAATATACTTAGATGTATCTACCATCTTTTGCGATTTTTATGACATAAAAATGGCAAAAGATATACTTACAGTTGTGTACAGTTTTTATGTCAATAAAATAATTTGATTTTATAATAATTAAAACAAAATAAAATAAATTGTTTTTTTTTTTAAAGTAAATGCACAGACACAGCTCGTTTATGTGTAAATGATTAGCTATGTATTAAAATGATTTCTTTGTACTAATGTAGCCAAGGTCAAAGGCAAAAATATTCTAAACTCAATAAGCCTAAACAAACAACCTAACCAGTATTGATCCCCAATGGACGCATCTACTAAGACGCTTTATGAACACATCGCTGGGTATTGAGAATGCGACATCAGATACAAGAAGCCCTACATATTTGACCGTACTGGTGTCAGATTCGCAGAATATAAAATAAAAGATCGCACGACATTTAGCGAATGTCGCAGAATGTGGCGGAACGAGCGCCCGAGGCCCCCGTCTGATAAGATATCTAACCTTGCCTTTCAATTTGCTTTGCAAAGCGAGCCACCGTCTAGTGCGCGAAACATGCTAATAAGACGCTTATCAATAAGTAACGTTACGACGAACACGATACCTTTCTTAAGAAACACAATGTCTGTGTTATCAATAAACAATAAACCAAAAACAAGGTCTGCCGCAATCGTCATTTATGTAACAGTTCTGATTATTTTATTTGGTTGACCGAATAAATTCGTCGGTAATTATTATTGGAATTCCACTCAATAGCTCTGTCCGAAACCCCAAAATATCATTTCTAAGAGCATTGTATTGTACTTCTACACGATATTTAAGATAAATAAAAACAGCGTGTGTCAGTATTGATTGAGACGTGAAAAGTGTGAAAGTACCTCGTGTGCAAAAGGATCGTCCGCCGGCGGAACCCGTTTCTGCTTATCAGCGCTGAATGACAGCCTTCTTTTGAACAGCTTCATTTCGCTGTTACCGTCGCCGCCGGCTAACTCTCCACCTTCATATATTGTAGCATTTTATCGCGTTTTTACATCCAATCCAAACAAATATAACACTGAGTTCTTTGAAAGATCAAAGAAAATTGTTAAGACGTCATCACTGGTTGAGTTAGTAGCGGTTTGGTCGAGAAAACCGCGCAAACTGAATGTTTTCGCGCCATAAAGGTGAGTGGGCACTAGAGAAGTAAAACTCTCAGTGGCGCATGGTAGTGCGGCCGGGTCGCGGGCGCGTCGCGCACTGCCCGCGCCAGCCGCCGCCGCCGCCGCCGAGCGTGATGCGGCCCTCACCTTCGCACCGCAGGGTGACAGTGTACCCGCCCCTCAATATTCCTACATCAATCACCATCACCGGCCCTTTATAAATCATTTCATAAAAATAACACCTTCACACCTTAGTAGATGAAAGGTAGGCGTACGTAATCACCGTAACTTATGAGCCTAGATTAGCAAGAATCGTGTATTTTACTTCGCAAGAACTAAAATTTTATGATCAAGGTTATAAAACGAAACTCATAATTTTGTAATTGTGTGTCAGGTTTCATTGACCGTAGTAGCGAGAAGAGAAGCGATTGAACGCGAGCGCAACACAGCTCAGCATCCGTTGTTACCATAAACATTCACCTAAAACTGGCAGCTAGAGTATGCTCTTGTTTGACACATGCCAATTACTTATGAATCAATGTTTAATACTACTTGCTTTACTGGCGGAGTAAAGCAAACGTATCGTAGCAAAAAAAACTTTGTGTATTAATGTATACTTATTTGTTCAATGACACGTCAAATTGACATGGATTCCGTATTAATGAATTTAAGTTTTCTAATATGATTAAAATAGGGATACTTATCGAAATTGGAAGAACAGACTACAACATAGTATAAAACAAAGTCGCTTCCCGCCGTCTGTACGCTTCTTTAGATCTTTTAAACTACGCAACGGATTTTAATGCGGTTTCCATCAATAGACAGAGTGATTCAAGAGAAAGCTTAATATATAGGTATATAAAAAAAAGAAAAAAAAATGAATATTAAATGTTTTCTTTCTTTCTTTCAAATAAATATGTCATACATGCATTTGCGTATAGACCATATTCGTATCTAGTGCGATGCTGGAGCGGGTGGCTAGTGTAGTATATAATTGGAAATTAGAAAGTCATTGTACTTGCCTACTGAAATATTATAATCATTCATATTAGGCACTTTTTTAATGTAAAAGTAATGGGACGAATGTAATGCTAACCAAGACTGTTACCAACTCCTATTATGAATTTAAAAATTCTTGTGTGTTTAACGGTTACTCATACAATAAATTGCGAAACTTATAACTTGGTGCAAAAGTCATTTATATCACTTGTTTCATCATTTATCCATTAAGGGAACATTTATTACTATCACTGAACAAGTTAGTTTATGAAAATTAATTTCCTCGAGTTCATTGTAGAATTACGTGAAGGTTGCGCTAAATTAAGAGACTGCGATAAATTTAAGATCTAGGTACAAGAATCCCATTCAAATACATCTTTCAAGCGATACTGTTATTACTTTATTAGTGTTACTGACAAAAATGTTTCTGTTTTGTTTGTTGAAACCAAACAGGAAGAGGAATGTAGGTAGGTAGAGTTTGGAATGTAGCCACGCGGTGCGAGTGCCTTCTAATGTTTGACTAGTCGTTAGAGCTTTCCCAGTTTCGCTGTGGTCTTTTTCATCTCACTGACCATCCACTGGGAACTTCAATGATCTTTTGTTTACCAAACCCACAGTGACCATAAATTATTTCAGTAAAGGACCGAAATAAATTCGGCATTTGACGTTGTTTATTGCATTCCATTCGATCGAGTGCAGCAGATGTTTTTTGTTTTTACTCGTTGATGCTATTTTTATACGGAGGAAATAACATGGATGTACCCCATAGATGGTATGCGTAATAGCCGTAATATTGTTTTCGAAACGTGATTGCAACGAGGTATCGATAAATCACGTTTATTGTAATACTTCGATCAGAAAATACGTCAAATAGCGTGAAAAGTCGTGAACATTGGTAAGCTCCGCCACGATCTGACAACGTCAATTCCGTCGTGCCACTTTCTTGTCCCATAATCATATAATTGGACAGTAATTCTACCAATTTTGGACCTTTTTTATCCGCAAACGGCCGCTTATTGTCGCCATATCTTGCACCGCATAGCCTTGATAACTTATAACTGTGAATGTTAACGATCGACTCTTTAAAGAGAAGCTTCCATGAATAATTTTCGTTAATCAATTTTGGTGAAATTATATAATTGACTTACCTTCCATATTCACACTAAAGAAATTATTTGTACACTGCAGTTAAATATTCAATTTTTGTATACACGGAATTAGTTTTATCAAATTATACCCATTGGTATAAACTCTAAACACAAGATAACCTAATATCAGCTAAGACCCCGCTAGGCTAGGTTAGATTACATAGTCAATTTTATTACTAGTATTGATACTAACTTTAATAATAATAATCTCGTAAGGTTTAGCCACAAAAACGTGTTTTTTACGAAATCACATTAAAAATCTCTGAAATTCTCGGTTTTTTTTCTAATAATGTGCATGTATTTTTATACATGCTTAATGTGCATGTATTTTTATAAACCTTTCTCTTGAATCACACTGTCTATTGATAGAAACCACATTAAAATTCATAGCGTAATTTGGATCTTAGCGTAAAGACGGCGGGAAGCGACTTATACTCTGTGGAGATTACTAACTAACCTGATAAGTGCGTATGTGTGCCTAATTATCCGATGATACAAGATCTACTAAAAGTTCATTCACCATACAAAAGCATGTAATGTAAAATCTAGCGAAATTACAGGGCTATTGAAACTAACTAATGCCTCAAAATGTAAACGCCAATGCAGCTCTACTACGATACTCTTTATTTATTCAAAGTTTCGGAAACCGCTATAAAAGTAATAGGCAGGCGTTTATTGTTTCCACTGTGAACATCTTGCCTTACTCAACATAACAGAAAGGATTTTGTTAGATGTTACTATAGTTACTATAGATTAGAGCAGATGTCCTGAAAACGACATGCGATGCAAAAGCTAGGTTGGTAAATACTTACAGAATTGTGCAATTGCGCGAGTAACTGCGCCGTGTTGGCTGGATCTGCCAGCTCGATGGCGCCCGCCACCTGAAACATCCTCGTGCTATAAATAGGTCAATGGGTCCCGCAGGACGGCGCAATCATGACCGTCTTGTTAATCCCACACTAGGGGGGACAGATATAAATTTATGAAAGGTCTTTTCTACCTTCAAATTGCCATACAAAAGGTTTTTATAAAAGTAATAATCTACTTAGGTTAACTTTTTTACCAAAACGGAAAAAATAAATCATCACTGTCGCATAGAATTAAAACTACTACGGTTTTAATGTTGTTACATTTTTTAAGATATAAAAATTAATTCGCCACAGTGTAGGTTATTATCTACTAATCTTTATTAGTACGTCCTATTTTTCGTTTCGGTAAAAAGCCACTGAGTATATAAAGTAATAAATAAAAAAACATACCTAACGTTAGCTTCAGAAATTATTTAATGAAATCGTAACAACAAAAGGATAAAGTTAAATGTGAAAAGTTAAATTGTAAGTACAAATTTAATCTTGATTGCAGCTATACGACTACAATTAACTTTTCATTGTCTAAACAATTTTGACAAAAGTTACATCACTACGAAACAATGGTTGTCTATTACAAGGCCGGTGGGATAGCTTTATACAAATCTGGGTTATATCTGCCTCACGTACGGGCAATAGAAAGAACTGCCTACGCCCGGGGCGCTCGACCTTGAAACGTATTTTGCGAACGCTTTGCCTTGCCAAAACAGACATACCAAACAGTCTACCTTCTTATACCTGAGCATTTGAGCGAAACAAACTCCCTCTGCAGAAATAAAAAACAAGGTTACGTAAGGCAATACTCGTAATGTAGCCCGAAGAAAGAGTGTCTGGTTTTACTGCATCTCCACCGGGAGCAAACGCTCGAATTAACTTGGATAAAACTTTACGAAACTTATTGGTTTCGCCAGAGTTCAAGCCTCGTTCGTTTTGTTCTACTCGTACTTCATAACAATCCGGAAGTTCGTTGGCAAATACCAGGCGAATACTGCGGCCGAGTTTTATGGGACTTTGCCGGATTGAAAGCAAGGGAAAGCCCTATAAGTGGTGCTTGTAAAGTGAAAGTGCGAAATAGTTCATAAAAGGCATAAAAGCATTTATCTGTTTACGTTGAGCTGTTTGTAGGTAGGTGCGGGCGAATCAAATCGCCTCGGGCCGCAATTTGTGGCCATTGTTTGTCGTAGCTATATCCCCGCATTTGTCATGAGCTTGGGCTTGTGGTATATCTGAAAATGTCTGCCTATGAAATGTAACACCTATTCCGCAAAATAGCATACAATGAGCGACTATACGGTCTCTGAGTAAGAAAACCCTTCAAACTAAGGATACTTGTAAGAATATTTGCGTCACAGTACGTTTACTATTTTAAAACTTACGTTAGCAACATAGATGAAAGTTGGCAAGTAGGAATGAGGACCTATTAAAAAATATCTAATATAATAACGGATAATAACTACTGACTAAATACGTCCCTTTGCTATAAATACAGCGAGTGGGTGTACAATTGATTTAATACTGAATAAGAATATAGTTATGTGCGTAGTTTGTTTTGGAGGAAAGCATTATGAAGAAACCTGCATGTCTCAGAGTTCTTAAAAAAGTTTTCGAAGATGTGTGGAGTCTGCCAACCCACATTTGGCTTTACCCTTTTCACAATGATAAGATACCCGCGCTAAAAGTGGGACAGTTTATAAAAACAGAGCTGATCCGGCAAGAATATGTATCTATTATATTTGTCACAAACACCTATGAGTTGGTATCATTAAAATATTAAGAATTCCATTTGTCGTGTCCACACAAAATAATAATTCTATATGCCAATGCAATTACTACAATTCTTATCTAACCGAAGTGCCTATCTACTAGTTTATGATAATAACGAGTATTTTGATCGGGACGTACCCAACTCTTTCTGATTCATAGACTCCCTCTTGTAGTCGGCGAGAAATATCTAAAGGTGTATTCAGAATAAATTATTGGCATTTGCAGGTGTTGGGAACGGGTCTCACATCGCTGACAATATTATGTACGCTTTGCATAAACTATACAAGCGACACTTTTGTTTATGAATATTGAAAAGCACGTAGTGTAGGTTAAACGGTACCTATAGGCGGTGTTTTTCGACATTAATGACCTTCTTAACTTTGGCACCGCCTGCTTAAAATTCACAAACATACTTTTTCACCGGTGCTAACTTAAATTGTACGAGCTAGTTACATAGTTACCAGCTTTAAAATGTCGAAATATGAGTAGGTATGTAAATTGGCGACTGTCATTACTACTGTTACCTATGTTTACGAAAAACGGAATAAAATTATGTATTATCTATAAATTTTTAAAATATTCTGTTAAATTTTTGTCAGGTGTATTATATGTCAAAGTACAAAGTCTTTTTTTTTTACTGTTGACAGGCTAGTTGTTTGACACGGCTCACCTGATGTTAATGATGTAATGAAGCAAATGGCGAACAAAACTGCAAGTGACATGTAATATCTGTTACCAAGAACATGAGAGAAAACAGCATTCCAAATTATAGGGAAGCAAGGTGGTAATACAACCTACCATCGACTACATGCGGTAAAGCTATTAAGTGAGCTATATTAAATTAAAACTCATCTTGGACAGCAAAGATACACTGTTTAAATACAGAAATTCACATGCCACATTTAAATTTACTGGCGCATGTCTAATTCGCAATTAATAAAGAAGAAGATTAATAATAAATAATAATAATAATAAGCTTAATGTTTAGTTGTTTACATTTATAGGTTTCTATATAATTTAAACGCCATGTGAAAAGGTCTTTATGAAGATTTAACAGGAGCTGAATAATAAGCTAAGTGAGCTAAGTAATCAATTTGTAAGTTAAATTGATTCGATAGCTTCGTACAGTATTTTTTCTATAAAATAACGATAGTAATGAAAAACGTTGATTATATTCCTTTAACATAATAGTTAGGGTTCGTACCTTTTAAAAGATATAAAAAGTATACTTTAAGAGTTGACATTTCCTAACTAGCCGTTTTGGTAAGTATGGACGTAGTTTCGTCTGCCATACGATGAAAATTGCATAACTCGACCAAATTTTGAATAATTTACGATCACATAGTACGCTGCAAATTTGTTTTGGTAGATACCTACGTTTTTGTCTGAATGTTGGTACAGAATGCGCTCAAATGTAATTTTATAATCTCGTTCTTCTAATTGATACCCAACTAAAAGTATATACCTAACGATAAGTACGATGGCGGTCGAACACACGCCTAATTACGAACAAAAAATCAGCCTATTTTAAATCGATAAACGAAGCACCATTGAGGTTAAAAAGCTTCCGGAGTGTAAAATAGCGCATGACCCTTTCAGATGATAAGGCTAATTTCCTGCTGCGGCAAGCCCATCATCCATTACTTTCCATTAGCTTCGGGAATTCATCACACACGTGGTAAATAACGCGTAAAGTTCGTCTGTCAGTCCTTAGGTAACTAATGCTGGACATCGGTCACTTTGTCCGGGCATTTTTCATCTGCCCTGTTAATGAGTCTCTGTTATGTGTTGTGGATAGTGGACATTCTTTAAGTCTCATTGTTGTGCACATAACGGGAGCGTGGGCCATTGTTCTCATTCACGGTTAATTAAAATTAATGGCGCATCATTTAAACACCTTAAAATAAAATTGTACGATCGTACCATGTCACAGCGCCAATATGGGATGTAAACGAAAACTAAATGTTTATATATTTCCTTTCAAATACGTACTACAAACATTTCAATACCAAGTATTATTTTGTTTATCATGTAATTGATGTCCAATTACGTCTTGGCAAGAAAAAGTATACTAGCTGCGCCCCGCGGTCTTACCCGCTACATGTTTTCGAGATAAAAAATAGCCTATGTGTTAATCCAGGGTCTCAGCTTTCGCCATACCAAATTTCATCCAAATCCGTTCAGTAGTTTTAGCGTGAAAGAGTAACAAACATCCATCCATCCATCCAAACTTTCACATTTATAATATTAGTGGGATTTCTAAGATCTTACTATGGGGTTCAAAACTGAGAGTGTATTAAGCCGAAAGGGCATCATTTTAAACATCAGTAGGAACTTATGCTATAGTTGCGGCTGATTTTTTCTTCTCGATTTCAGAGTTATACTCATATCGAAACTTTCTCATAATGATGACACATCTCTTTTCGGCTTGGTATACCTACCCCAGGCCTTGTAGATACATACGAACTTTTTGTAACAAAACACAAGCATGTTTGACCAGAACAGACCAAATCACTCGCGACTTGACAGCATCCAGATTGTACTTATCGACATCATGACTCTTAATATCTAACCTTATGCTTTACTTTAAATTAAACAGTTATGCAAGGCATATGTTTCAAAAACCTGACTTAAGACAAGCGCAAGTATTACAACGCTTCCAAATTTAATAATAGAATAGGTAAGTTTAATAATGGAATAGGTATATTGCCGCAAGGAGTAGGATATCTCGCTCGTACTACCGCAATGCTGTAAAAATAAACTCCGGGACACAAACCGCCCGCGGAGGCACCCGGCCATTCACGTGAGCTGATCCACTCCAGACCCTCACCTAGCCATGTTTATTACGCCGATCAGCAGGCGTACCATGAGGTGTTAGAGCAGTTCAGTATAGGCCCTAAACTGAACCGTTTGGCAAATTCGTACCATGAGGTCCTTATAGCAGGACAGTTTAGGTCTCCGCCATCTTTGTCCGCCGAAACATAAACATCATCGCAAACTTGTCAGAAAACGGCATTTCGTTCATTCAATTCGTACCATGAGGTGTTATTTGACGTTAGTTGCACCTAAACTGTACCGCCGAGTTGTCAAAATAACGATTCAATAAAAAGTTAATAAATATCGACCGTTTGGTATGCTTTTATTTAATTTGTGAATTTTCTTGATATTATATCTTTAATAGCCCCATGCCCATGGGAGTTTAAACGTGATGCTGCTTCCTCCCAAAAGCGGCGGGTGTGCTGCCTCAACTGTAGGCGCTTATTGAACCCTAAAGCAATTACTTGATTTCTATGGAGTAATTCCCACAGCTGCTCTAACTGAGCGTAATTTACCCTTCATAAGCGTTCTGAGGGCTGTCTGTAAGAACAATTTTGATTTACAATAACAACAAACTATTCGAAAAAAAAACTCATGAAATACATAGGTACATAAGTAATATAAAACTATAAATATACTAACGACATTATTATTGACAATGCCAATAATATAAATTTGTAACCACAAAACAGTTTTGTTTGGTTTATTTCGACCTTTGAGTTATATTATATTATTAGAAATCTAAATTTTTGAGTTTTGGCGGGAACGCGGAAAGAGTCTTGTCGCCCCGTTGTATTTTTTTTTTTCAAAACTTGTGTTTTGACGAGTGTTTATGCATAAAAATGGTGGTGTTTTATTCATAAAGTGCTGAATCACAAGCGCGAGTGTGGGAAAATGATATAATGTGGTGAAACATGACTTTTCGTGTTGCTTCCAAAACTCCATCGAAGCTTTATAGTAAAGTCACCACTACTTTACTAAAGCATGACTGGACTTGACTGACGCGGACTATACTTGACCAAGACTGGACTTTGACTATAACTTTAGCTACGAGGACACTTATTTAAACTTGAAAATATATAAATATTTGACACTGGCAAATGCTAAAACGCAACGCCAAAACCAAAGAAAAAAAATCTGAACAACCTTTTTGCTGTCATTCGCAGATGAATAATGAAAAAAAAAGTATTTATTAGGTGTGTTCCGAAACAAAGAGTCGTAATTGTTTCTCTGTTTAGAATAAAGTTTTTTTTTGGAATTTAAGTAAATGATAATAATCGTAATCGTAAAAATAAAACATGTTAATAATTATGCTGTAGTGCAATATAGTATTAAGTAATATTTCACCTTAAAATATCATATCATTATAAAACATTAAGAAAACCGATACTTCCCGACAATCACAATTTCGGAACAGATTTTTCACACGAGATACAATTATACTTTTGTATAGCGTTGTCCTTTTCTTCGGTAGCGGGACAGTATTGGAGCCAGAGACAAGTATCGTTCGTTCTTTGAAGAGCTAGCGATGTAGTTGCGATCCAATTTTAACATGCTCATGGTATGAAATAAAGCGGGACAGTTTAGGTACCTAAACTGAACTGCCCCGCAATTGGATGGAAACGTAAAACCTCATGGTACGCCTGCAGGAAATAGCGAAGAAATGATTGTGGTGTGTTTAATTTCGAAGACGTTACACTTGCAATACTCGCCTAAATTAACGTTTTGTAGTCCACATCTAAACTATAATAATATTATAAAAGATTTGTATTTTTGGGTTTTTGCATGTTTGTAACGAATAAACTCAAATAGGTACTACTCACAGGACCGATTTCAAAAATTCTTTCACCGTTGTCGTTTTCTTTCATTCATTTTCCGTTCGTTTCCGTCACATAGGCTACTTTTTATCCCTGTATTGTATCCCTACTTTTTATTCACGGGAATGGGAACTACGCGAGTGTAACCGCGAGGCGTCTGCTAGTAATACAATAAATATACTTTCTTGTTTTAAATATGCGGGATTAATCACATTTAATTTGTCGTTTTGTCTCTACGATGAAGGCAGAAACTATAGACAGAGATTTTTTTCCGCAGAAGCAAAACAAAGATGTGTTAAAACCACGTCAGGTTCTATAGTAAAATAAATATATTGTTACATGTCATGTAATAAATTGTAAAGTGAATATTTGAATGCATATACATATATGTACGTTGTACATGATTAATGTTGTGTTTACCCTTGTTTACCATAGGAAAAGGTCGGCATCGTCCTTCTTGCCTAGAGCCCGACCGTCCTTACTTAAATCTGTTTAAGTTATATAATACAATAAACTGATTTGAAAAGTTAATAGATATTTATACCTATATAAACTGTAAAGAAAAGTGTTACTAGAGAAAGTTTAGTGCATTTTCCCAATAACTTAGTCACATCAAAAGATACTCTTTGAGATTTTCGTTTAGTTGTGTAGAGTAACAAGGAAAAATTGCTAAAAATTGAACCCCACCCTTGAACTTCGTCATCATCACTATATGGATCACTCATCATCAATATGTGGGTTCAATTCCCACTCAGGACACATTTGAGTAACGAGCATAAATGTTTGCTGTGTCTGGGTGTTGCTGTATCTCTATCTCTAAATAACATAAAACAAGTCGCTTCCCGCCGCCTGTACGCTTAGATCTTTTAAACTATGCAACGAATTTTAATGCGGTTTCCATCAATAGATAAATAGATTAAAAGGAAGGTTTATAAATAAATGTCATAGGACATAATATGTTATAATAGATGCACATTATAGGAAATAATTTTAAAGATTTATTATATATAGGCTTACATTGCAAACACTGGCTAAACCTTACGAGATAGATCAAAATAATATACTACGTTAGTATCTAGGTCGTGGGCGTAGTGTATTATAAGTATTTAATTACAAGCTTTGCTTAGTTTGGGGCTAGATGGTGCTGTGTGAAATGTCATACACTCCAGGATTTATAGTGGGTAGGCCGTCATTAGGACGGAGAGTCCCACATAACCACCCTGCCCGCCCCAGGGCCGGTGGTAACCGTAATAGATTTTTCCCTGGACAAAAAAATGCATAAGGATATTTAAGTATTTATAATATCAATGTTAGTAAAAAAACGGATGTTGAATATACAATAACGTAAAAGGCAGCAATGTTAATCGAATATGAGTGCATCTCTTTACCCTTCACTAAAACAATAAAATAATTTAAACAAATAATATATTTCGAGCATCCCTGAACTTTTTTCAATGATAAAGTTTGTATTAACACGTAAAAACTGTTCCAACAACTCCCTTACATATCTTTTAATTTGTTACAAGTAACTGAACCGCGGAATAATGATAAATGCTCATACCTGTTTACCGA
Organism: Biston betularia; assembly: GCA_905404145.2. NCBI lineage: Eukaryota > Metazoa > Arthropoda > Insecta > Lepidoptera > Geometridae > Biston > Biston betularia. Next base: position 8,134,851 of record FR989863.1, read on the forward strand.
CAGTAACTTTCCTGGTCGAGCCAAGTACTTACAATAACTGCCTGCAATTTGTGCACGTAGGTATTAATTAACGACTACGGTGGTCCACCACAATCGACTCCCCACAAACGAAGAAATATTTCGAAATCGCCCTTACTACCTAACGTTCCCAATACCAACTTGCTGACTACTAATTACAAGCAAAGATGGCGCGACGTTTAGCAACCTTACACTGTTGCAAGATCTAGCCGAGAATTTAGTGTCTTAACCACGTTGTTATGACTATTTGCTCAATTATCGCACTAAAATATTACCAAGTTTGTGAGTGTGTTTGTATGTTTGTGACTTCTTCAAGCTTAAACGGATGGACCAATTTTGATGAAATTTGGTATGGAGGTAGCTGACACCCTGGATTAACACATAGGTTATGAATAGGGCCGAAAAAATGTAGCGCGTAACACCGCGGGGCGCAGGTAGTTACAGTACATACAAGCGACTCGCCGTGCATGTAATTTAGAAAGATCGAATTTTTTGGCCTTGTTGGAGCTGATGTCAACCGTAATGCAGGTTACACTTCTTCATTTATGGATGCCATCTTACCGCTTATGTTAGAGTCAAATATAACAATATAGAAAAAAACATTTCCTTAGTTGTCTATATAAAAATATGAAAAATTACAGCACTTCATATTATTATCAGTTTCCGATCGCGTCCGCCAGATGTGCAGATCACTTTTCATACATTTCGGTATCGAATATGACGAAAGTTTTTTCTACCCACATACTCCCATGCTAAACCCTCTGATTGAGACGTGCATGTTGCTTGTACGTCAGTTATTGCACGCCAACGAGTTAAACACTCATTTTAATATCGCGCATTTCGGTTTAAATTACGCAGTAAATTGTACAGTCGCTCGCCGAATACCTTCCTCTGTCGGTGTGAATGTAATTTGGAATATGTCGTAAGCAACATTCGTGATGATTGAAGCGGGAAATTAAAACTGTTTTCAATATTATTCCGCTTTGTAAAATATGGATTTCTCTGTCTTTTTTAAAAACCTTCATGGCTCACGACATATTACGTCTGCAAGCTTGGTATAATAGGATCGTCTTGGACAGCCTTCCAAGAGGATGAAATCCTCTATTAAGCTTACAGATGCACAGACAGACATACGGTAAATTGGATGTCCATCCTCCTTGTAAGTCTGTATCTTTCGAATTGCAATAAGTAGCTGGTTGATATTTACATCTACAAGACTTTGATAAAGCAGATTTTCCATAGCGGTTTTATAACAAATAATGAAAAAGCTACAAAACCGTTACGTGTATTATATTCTAGCTCTGTCCCCAAACTGTGGGTCGTGGGTTCAATTCCTATCCAGAGTCATAATTTAAGCGATGGACATAGTTGATAGAACATGTTCTTTCTGTGTCTGGGTACGTATACGTATACGTACGTACCCGCTTCCATCCGGGATGCACCTTCCATCGCGTGCTTCAGAAGCAAACTAAGATCTTGGCTTCAAGAGACCTTGTTCTGTGACTTTGACGATTATTTAAAACTAAGAGATTATTGAATTACTAGTAAGTAATTATAATATTTTTGTTTTTATGGACATTTAATTATATTGACATAATTTTATTGCCATTTTATACGTGACATATTACTTTGTTGACATTTTCATTTTCATTGTTTTAACATATGTAATGATTTTGATAATAATTTTTAAATATGAATGGAAATATGACCTGTAACTTTGGTGTTATTAATAAATGATTTGTATTTGTATTTGTATTAAAAGTATATATAGGTATGATTAAAAAAAACTGCTATCTGGTTCTTATAGTGCACACTTTGTTTAGGACTAAATGACGAAATGAGTTATGCCTTCGCATGTTATTTTTTTAAGGACCCTGCTATAAAAACTATAAACAGAAGTCAAGCACTAATATATAACAAAAATAACTGATGAAATATGAGACGAGATTACTCGTAACTACAAGGATTTCGAGCTGAACGAGAGCAGATAAAGTATGTATTTTTATGTATGTATTAGGATAAAACCTGTAACGATAATTGTAAATAGTTTTTGAACTATCTATCTATCATTAATACTAAAGTAATTATTTTAGTGTTAATGATAGATAGATAGAACTCTTTATTGTGCAAACCATAAATATAAAAAAGTACAGAGAACAAAAGAACAAAATGCATGCATTCATGTTTTTAATATTGTTTGAAAGAAAGGAATCCCGGTACGCGACTCCAACTCACACTTGGCCGGTTATTATAGCTTTATGTTATGCCGCACTGATTGCTGCCATTTATGTAATGCCATTTTTATAACACCTTCATAGCTATGTTAGTAATTTGCGTGGGACCGTTAAATCTACATCTCCGTCGCTATATTTTAATGTGTAAAAGTCAGTTATGGGAATATTTTAAGCAATAAAATTTAAATGAGCTATGTGCATGCAATTCTATTGTCATTTACGTCGTCATCGTTGGTATATGCAGGTACCTAAATTAACTTCGCTCCAGTGCCTCAGTTAATGTTCATAAACCTCGTTAAGATGACCGCGTATTGTCGTAGTATTACGGTAACACGATATTTTAAACGAGCCAACCGTTAGAACAGCAATGATCATAACACGCAATGACTTGGATAAAAATCTACAGCTAAAGACAAAATCCAATTAGACTTTAATTCCGAAGAAATTCGTCACGATTGCAAAGATATAAAAAACCGATACAAAACTCAAAATGTTGCTAACAAGAAATCGATTATCACTTTTTTCAGATTATATCGTGTTCTAAACGAGATTTACCTGACAGGACGCTATGAAGAAAGAAAGATTTTTCGACTCTATATTAAGGTATTAGAGTTTAATTATGGTTTGTTCTTCGCTTTTCTTAAATGTAGCAAAAAATTCGCCAGTCATAAGACGTAACAATCGGCATGCGATACCTGATTTGTAAGTATTTATTTGTGTATAGTGTATCTATACAGAGTTCCATTCGGTGGATACCATGATTGACTGCCAGTTCCGGGTCATTCGGCAACTATTGAAGTTTTTGTGTGCGAGTTTTAATTGCGTCGAATAGATACAAACTGGGCAATGTCTTGTCTATGCGATAACGAAAGATAGGAATCGGCTTGATTGAGAAACAATGTTCACTTTTTTAGAATAAATACAACAAAAACCGTGGCAGAATTATAGAACTCAGTAACGTGTTTTCCATTCTTGGTTGCTTAGACGAGATCACTTTTAGCGATAAGACCACCACTTGTGTCTTTTATTTTCTGTACATTTTTTATTTCTGGTGTGCTCAGTAAAGAGTTTATCTATCTATAACTTCAATAACAATCAACACACTTATTCATATATCTACTACTATATTCATACGAGTTATTTTTGTAAAACTGCGATAGACTTTAAACTTAAATGCACTTAAATCATACAAATTCAAAGGTTGAATAGTAGTAACTTTATATACACATCTATAGGTACATATAGTTAGAAAACTGAGCTTCCTAATTGAACAGCTGCACAGTGAAGTAATTAGAAAGACAAACGTGGCCCGAAGCAATGTTCCCAGATCAATTGAATGGAGAGCTGGTTCAATTTGAGCAATAGTGTATTATTTTCAAAGGTGAGTACTTAAGCAAACCCACACGCAATGAGCCGCTATTCACCACTATAGGTACATACTAGGAACAGAACCAGTAACGGTACTGTTAGTAAAAGATAATAAGGTACACTGCCAAGAAAGCCCTTAACTTCAATTTAATTACACCACCGACGCAAAGCCCAAACATTCTAACAAACGAACTAAACAATCGCTTGAAATGAGATACGAAGACACTTCGCTGTAACTAATCTTCTTGTTACAATAAATTGTACAACTTTAAATTTATGTGGCCTAACCGTGAGTAGCACGCATAACTCTTATCTAAGCAACAATCGCTATAAGCAAACACAATCATTGTTGAAAAATACCAACAAAGCTATTTTTTATGAAGTCTTTTTATAACAGGAATAACTTGAGCAAGATGTAACGTTTTATAGGCAAAAACACCTCTTGAATAACGGGCGTCTAGTATCTATCTAGTTCTCTGAAATTCCATTGAACACAAGTGCAGTTAGGAAAAATTCCAACAATGTAGCCATTCGGCGCGGCCATCGCCCGTAAACAAGGCATCGCAATCATGCAAACAAACTAACACAATCAACGAATACCGCATACCAGCAATGTGGATATACCGGCAGATATAAATAAATGGAACTGTCTCTCCGATCTTATGGATTTATCTTGCAAATATGCCTCGTAAAAATATATGGTCCCGTATCTGCTCAATACGTCTGACTTTCTCTCAAAGGCACTTTTCAAAATGCTTAGGTACCTATACATACAATAATCCTTATCTTCCAATTTCACGGCACGACGCAGTATCTCCCAAAATTCCGCCAACAACCGAAACGACCTTGCATTGTTGCCGCTCCACTCTTTGGTCGTGAATTACTGCATATGTTCAAAATGGATAAGGTATCTTAAAGGAATAATGGATCATATTTTACAAAAGGATAAATAAATACAGCACGAACAAGGTACCAATCATTCTTGTCGGCACGAGCTCGGAAACTATTTATTTTCCACCAACAACGTCTGACTTTGGTTGTGGCGTGCACAGTTCCTTTGAATAAATCTTTTTGCTTGGACAGTTTCAAACAAAGTGGATTGGATACTTTATAAGCGTGAAAAGTTTACGCTTGACTGAAACCCCTCTTCCAAAGTTTCAGAGCACGTGTGTTTTTTATAATAAAACTATTATACCTCTATTTTGCTAGGCAACTGTATATTGCCGACGGCAAAATAATTATTATTGATTCAAACTTCAAACATGAAAATTATGTATCATTACAAGTGAGTTATAATACAATAATTACAGTGAATTATATAATAATATCTCATTTTAGATGTTGACCTTTGCTTTTTATTTGCATATCAACACTTTTTAAGGCCGTAATTTGGTTAAAATATCTTTTTAAATACATAACGTAAATAAAAAAAAATACATAAGCACAATTACACATAATATAATCATTTTCTGAGAGATGAAAATAACTGTTTTAGCCAGAAAGAGATATGAATATATTAAGAACAGTTAAAAAAAAATTAATACATTTCTAATAGTTTAAAATTGACCACAAACCTAATCTAAAAGAACGCTAACAGTGGAAATACTTTCAAAAACGCTTGCCTTATTGCCATTTTATTTTTTCAATTATTTATAGCATTATTCGTACGTAAAACTATTCTTGTTAACCAATTAGCAGCTCAAGCATAACAGATCTACCAGTTGTCAATAAACAGCTCCAGTCCACTTTTACGGTACATCATCAGATCAGTCCAACACACGTTAAATTTTACCTCTATCGGGTCAAAAGTCGTTTTCAAAATTTGTACCGTACAAATAAAGTAAGCGGAAAGTATACTTGGTCATTTTTAATTAACCAGGCATTGCTCGTGGACAGCTTGATGACATCATACATAACAATTTTAACAAAAGTAGAAATGTATTAAAACATATTTACATGGCAGTGCAGGTGCCGGGTCCATCGCGTTGTAGGGATAGGATTCCGCACAGTGGCTTGCTAGCCAGCTGTAGTTTTAAAAGGTAACCCTTTAAAACTGCGCATGTTCCCATTCCTACCCAACCAATGAGCCTACAAACGCTGCTTTGGATATTCTTTCCTGACTGTTGATCAGATCAGATGTTTTTGGTAGGCTGAGGTCTTTTATTAGATTATAGAGAGATTCTTATTATTTTCATTGCAACGATTGTTTTAAAATGTTTTTCTGGATCCCCGAGTGGTTTTCATTTGGTAAAACAAAAAATCTGTTTTCATTAATTTAATTTTTCGTCAGAATTAATATTTTGTTATTTATACTAGTAAAATTGCTATATATGAAGTTGTACTTGGACGCGGTGGGCAGTAAACTAAAGATGATACGGATTTAAAATCGTGTAAAAAACTGGATACATAAATCATAGCTCACCATGGCAACATTATACAGTACTTATGAGTGTTATAATCATACTAGTCAGCTACTAGTGATTATGCCCAGATCTCATTATAGATGGACGTCGAGTTTGAAACGAGTTGCGGCAATGAGCCCACAGTCACAGACAGCACCTCACTAATCCCTCGGTGCCCGGAGCCTGCGGAGGCACTCCCGGCACGGGGTGACATTTAAAATATCGACCGACCCACAGGAGGTGTATTAGATTCAACACACCCCAACAACGACGCCTTGTCCGCAATTTGACCGAGATTCGGCTCGAATTTCATCTTTTTATGCGAGACTTAATTCCGAGAGATGATGAGATTTTTTTGTCAATTTATTTCGAAAGTCAACTCAGAGATTTTTTTACAGGAATCATTTTATTATGAAATACTTTGGTGCAGGTACTTGATACTTCCACAAATAAATCCAGAATTAACAAGTTCTTAATAAGTGAGCCTGTTTTTGCTACAGCAAAAGAAAATGAGAAAACTGCTTTGAAATAAATATGTCTGAAAGATAAATATAATGTCAAATGTGAATCCCTAATCGATACTAGGTCAACGTTCTTTCATTCTTTGCCCTATAGTGGGAAGTTAAAGGTAGTGCTTTATCATTTCTGGATATTAGCTAGTATTATTACATTATCTGTGACATCAGACTGAACGCATCCGTCAAACGGGAACCTACTATACGTACTTTGAGCAAAAAAAAGAAATCCATATTGTACCTAATATGTGAAAATAAAAATTGGTTCCGTTCTTGATACCAAAATGTATGATAGTTAAATCAGCGCCTCTGGCATGTGTAAACGAAAACAAATATAACGTGCTGTCCATCATTAATTTGGGTATTAAAACTTAAAAAGTCGTATCAAAAAGACGAGCGTTATTTGCGCAAATTGACATGTATAAAAGTATCATAAACAGATATTTTAAAAAAAAACAGTGCAGTCATAAAGTCAGTAATAAAGTCTGGCACTTCCACTTCAAGTAGCAACCTCTATGCACGTGTACTTTCATAGATACAAATACAAGACACGTTCTTAAATCAAATCATTTAACTGGTCTGTTCGGGAATGGATATTATCTGCCATCAGTTCCGAGTAGCGAGCATTTCTACGAACATAATCTAATAGTATCTAGTTCTATTTAATAGACATAATACAATAGGATAGTACCTACCAGGAACAAAAAGTATAAGTAGATTAGGATAGAACTAGATAAAATCAATCATAATAAGTAGCTAATGAAAACAAAATTATTTATTACTAGCGGACGCCTTGCGGTTTCAGACGCGTAGTTCCCGTTTCCGTAGAAATGCAGGGATCAAAAGTAGCCTATGTAACCCGGAGATAGTGTAGCTATCCAACGGTGAAAGAATTTTCGAAATCGGTCCAGTAGTTTCGGAGCCTATTCAATACAAACAAACGATTAAGTCTTTCCTCTTTATAATAGTATAGATAAAATATAAAGATCATCACTATTTTGGGAAAATAAAAACGGCATAATTCGGCATTCAGTCACGTCACCATGAACACCAAAAAGTACCATTGCCGTTGTTGAATTGTAGTAGGTACCTGCTATCGTACACGGATATTATTGTTTCATACGGTGTGACGTCATTCAGATGTCATGTAGTTTTCAGTCAGTCCTGGTAGTTTTCGCGTTAGATTTTAATCGAAATTTGGAAATCCCAAAAATAATTGTGTGTAGTAGTAACTTGTATAAAATCTGTCAAAAAAATTCAACATCTCGTTTATGAAATCGTAAAACGAAAAAACTGGTATTTAAACTCAAAATAGCAACCGTCATTGCGTCTAAGATATTGACAAACTTGCTAAAGCGCATTCATGCTTGCATTCTATCCAGCTAAACTTGCTAAGTTCACATCTTACGGTATCGGTTACGCAAGCCGCCATAACCACATTCTCGCGTCGTGTCAATCAATCTCTCTCAACGAATATGCGAATTATCATCGCTGTATTGCAAATAAGGAAGTTGTAAAAGTTACACCTTAGTCAATAAGATAACATTTTACCTACCTACCTATTAATACGTCGCTATGATCCATCGATTCCGAGCTTAACTAATTGTAAAACAATATTTAAATGTACCTATTACCTACCCGGAAGCCTGCCATGATTTTAAAAAAACAAACAAAATTTACACATACCTATAGGTATCTATCAGACTTTAGTAGGTTTAGTAGGTATTGCTAACAATTGTATCCACACATTCTTTTTTCTCCCTTTTCCATTTTCGTACCGCTCATTCCTATAACAGACAAATTGAATGCAAACTCTATGACGGAAACTCCCAATTTGGTCAAAACTGCCGTAATTACTATCTGCCAAATTGATGGAGCACTGCTTTGGCAACTGATTTAAAATACAATTATACATAGCTATGAAGAAGTTTCCGGAGGTGCTGCTACAGTCACAACATTTATTCCGATTGACTGTGGATTCAGTTAGATTCAGGAAACTTAAAGCATATTTAAACATACTCGTACTTGTATTTTTTTATTATTACAAATAGCCGTGCGATTGAACGCCAACTCGTCCAATGGTTTCGGAGCCTATTCAATACAAACAAACAAAAAATCATATCTTTCCTCTTTATAATTAGTGTAGATATATTTTGCCAAAAAATCATTGCATTGGAAATCTTCTACCAATAGCATTTTAAGTTACAATTGACTTAACTACACATTTATAAAAAAACACACACCACGTTTTACTATGATAAAAACGTTCGTTACGTTTCAAAATAAAATGTAGGTAGATAGAGATTGTTTTAGATAAAATCGTTATATAGTTTTATTTGATTTCGTAAATATTTTTTTGATGAAACGTTAGAAATCATCACAGAAATAGTATGCGTGTATGATTTAAAAAAAAACAAACAAAATTTACACATACATATAGGTATCTATCAGATTTTCAAGAAAGAAAGAAAAACATTTATTTTTTTCCTAACAATACACTAGACACAACAACAGATAAGTACAAACAAAACAGTATGCGTGTAGAACAGTAATAATATACTTATTACTAATAATAGTGTCAACATTTATGATAATTTATTATTAATAAATTATACAAAATATTGGTACTCAAACATCCCTTTGTGTGTTCTACTTATCATTTGGGCCATCCAAGTTCTTTAAATTCCCTACCATACGCGGCGACTAAAAGCGTTTTTAAAACATAAATTTATCATCAACAATGTGTCATTAGTATTTTCCAAACTCCGAGTTGGGTTATTACGTATACCACAATGATTACAAGCTAAGAAATTCTTGAATCGAATACAGATTTATAGCACTATCGGATCGTTTCGAAAGCTGGCGATTATTCATTGTAATTGTTAGCTAAACCGATTATTAGTGCAGCGGTAAATGGAGATATAATATGCGTTTAACGTCGGTATTGCACCCATGCTAGCTGCGCCGGAATGCCCCGGGCATCCGTCAAGGCGGGCTCGGCATGCAAGGCGGCGCATGCGCGTAACCGCCCTGCATACCCTGTCCCTTTGATTCACGGACATAATTATTATTAAAAATTTATTATACATATACTTAGAAAAAATGTTTCATCTCCATAAATAAACTGCGTAGAGAATATGTGCGATACTCTCAAGTTTAGATATTTTTATTACAGATAGGCTTGCGTTTGACCGCCATCTCATCTGAATATAAAATATCGACAATATCTCTCTCTCGTGAATAAACCTGCTGTTTCTTGATAAACGGCCTAACATGCCAGCACCGTCATGCAAGTATGACCCACGTATTTCAAAGCGCGCCGGGGCTTGAAAACTTGCTGTTTTATTTGTTCGCTTGAAGGGTTTTTTCTAGCATAGCGAAATGGAAATATGGTAAGTTGTAGTTGTAGATAGGCATGCGTATTTCTTAAACTCTATATTAAAGACATATAAAAGTTGCTTTGATTCATTAATTAGCGTGTAGATCGTGTATAGAACTCTACTAATCTCTCGTGTATTGATATGAATTGTTTCTGTTTCAAGCATAAAATAAATTATAAGCTGTATTATTTATTTTGCTATGGAAACTGACGTACATTTTTGTTTCAGTTTCGTAAAATGTTTCTGTAAGGGAAACAGTTAACATTAACATCATGTTAATGATAACTGTTTCCTTCCTCACAGAAAAAAATTACGAAAGTGCAAATACTCAATTTATGCACAAGTAATAAGACAATAAGGCTGACCATGACCATCGCAACGATATGCAGAATATCGAGCAAAAAAACAAACTTCAGGGCACAATCGATGGCTGGTCTCAATTGCCCTTTAATTTCGCTAACTACAGTAACTATCCTCCAAACTGAAACCCAGTATTGTTCACTTCATTCATTCTGGTTAAATCAGAAGTCACGCTCGCAAAGTTACAACCGGTGTCATGTTAACAAAATATTCATATAATTTGCACTTCACTTAATAAAGCGCTAAAAGTTCTCTCGACCACTTCTTAAATATCTTCTGTAAATAAAAGCGTAGTCGCCACATCGCCTCAGTTGCATTCATGTTCTAAAAGCTCCGACATCATATTGCGACGTCAGACAAACATAAACAACTGCATTCACGAACGAGATCGTATTAAAGTTAAAGTAGATTGAGTTGGAAAGCTAAGAACGTATATTATACAAGGTATACTCTGAAAGTTTAAAGCTCTGTTGCGGTTACACACTGCAGGTAGGTATATACATACGAGTATGACTGCATTGGCTGGCGACATCTGCAGTATGAGTGTCAGTAAAAACTATGCATGTTTTCGCGTAATCATAACGTGCCCTAGATTCGATCTGAATATAGGCTAATGTTTGTAATAAAATGCAAACCAAGGCAATACAGTTTAAAAAATCCATTTGACGTCATCAGAGCACGCCTTGTATTCGGAAGTCTCGTTATCTGTAAAATATTGCATTTAATATCGATAATACCTTTATGAACTTGCTCAATAAAAACGAATCAAAACTATCGGACAATCACTTAGATATTAAATTGTGAATAGGTATGTATATTACAATAACATACATTATGTTCATGTTACGAACAATAATTGTATAATTATTGTGTCTATATAATCTTATAATTATATAGTAATTATAAGCGTCACCCTTCCGATCAACGACTGAGACGTATGCCAGCGCCGGCGCTTGTTTTACAATCTTCAAGAACGTGGAGCACATTTCTAAAGTGTGCATAATGAGCCTCTGGGTGATCTCTGGGCGTGTTCATCTAATTTATTGTGGTCAAAGCATAATATACATTTGAATCTGTAATACAGAATTAATTTACCATTCCTTGTTTTCCTTTGTTCCTGGATTAATTGACAAGTAACGATTTTGTATGCTTAAAAAGTCGTCTAGGTAACCACCTCAACATCAGATTTAATAATTTGCCGGCAACTAATAGTGTGTAAACATAACTGGGTTCTGGTTTGGAGAGGACTGCAACTAGCGGAACTACAGGTCTATTGGGACTAACCATCGAATGTCTTAAAGTAATAAACGCCAAGGCAGCAACGCCCAATGACTTTGTTTTGTTTTACTCAAAGTTGTTAAACTGAGTACCGTTGCAACGATCTCTATCTTAGCATCATAAAGCATATCTTTCATATTATGTTAGTCAAAGTTGTAAGCTTCATGCTCAAAGTTACCCAAAACTGTCGAGCCGTTTCAGCATAATGAAATAACAAACATAAGAACAACTTTCACGTTTATAATACTAGTTGCTTTTTGGTTTCATTCACTTTTTCGGGATATAAAAAATGCCTACATGTTAGTTTAGACTTTAGAGTATACGAATTGCAAACTACATCTAAATCCGTTGAGGATAAGCCGATACTCGTAATTTTTTACTTTTTTCGAAAAATGTATAGATTGTGTTAGTGTAATTTATAGAAACTCACATACATACATATACAGTACAAGTATATGTATATACATGAACCCTGAAAACATTACGCACCTTTTTTGGGCAGTCGTGTAATTGCCAGCCAAAAACTTAACTGTTTTTCGACAGCCTTACTTGAGAGCCAGTTTCCATTCTAGGTTACGTGTGTCTATCATCTCCGACCACACCGTCACTTAACATCAGATGAGCTGTGGTCAAACACCTTGTCTATCTCGAATAAAAATAATGTATGTGTTGATGTATCTGTATTAAATTATTAATCTGCAGTCAACAAGTCTAAGAAAATATAAATTGTATCACAAATGAACAGCTTGTAATACTTAATTGAAATTCAATCTTACAAGAATAAAACATACAAGTTTATTTCTAAAGCCGTTATTAAATCTTTGATACAAATCTAAATAGACCCATTTAGTATTGGCAAAAGTAAAATACGATGTTTTGCAGGTTTAGTATGTAAGTTTATGCATAACTCTAGTAACAAATAGAGAAATGAACTCTAAGTAAATGGAATAAAGGTCATATTTACCCGAAGATCTGAGCTTCCTGATGATGTGGAGGTACTGCTGCTATCTAAGCGAGCGTTGTGGTGCATTTTTATTGAAACTGTTCCCCGAAAACCACTATTTTGTCCACGTTGCCAATATTTACACAAACTGTTCGAACACTCGCAAGCTGCTGTCTAGCTTTCTTCGTTTAGCAATCATTAACGTCTACTAACTTTAACTTTACTAACACTTCATAGTAGTCTTTAAGCCAATGCACTTCAACACGAGTAGTGTCACATAGGATAAGAACTTTTCCAACGTTATTATACGTTCTTATCACCAACACTTCAGATTTTCACAACGGATTTTGTGGATCAAACGATGACTTATCCCAGATTATTATCGATTAAGTTAACGATTATTATGTAAGTTTGGTATTCAAAATAGTAGTTTAGCCAACACCAGCGCGTTAGGCAATGGCATACGTGACTCAAGTCCGTTTATCGATAAGCTAAAACACAACACTGTTATCGAGTTATCAGATACAATCATTCGCGGTAACGTAGAATACTATTTTCGTTTGATAAGAAAATTTGTTGTTACCTTGAACGTTGAATTTAAAGGCGCATTTTGATGACATAATGATCAATTGTAAATATTTTGATTTTCCTGATATATTATTGCAAATGTATCGGTAGCTAAATGCTAAACACACCTCAAAGTAAAATCAATCATCTATTACGTTTTTGCCCATCAATTGGTTAATAAATAAATTGTGTAACAAGATTAATCTGATTGTTATTTGTTTTATTTAAACCTTTGCAGCGTTACTCAAAACTTTAAATAGAACATGGTAGGTACCGCTGTTTAAAAAAGAAACAAACGAAAACAAAAAAATGCAAACGCATGTATAAAATGCAAACGTAAAAAATACAAATATCGTTACTTTTTTTTTTTTTTTTAGTTGCCAGTCTAGGTGTTTTACCACAGATCACCTGATGTTAAGTGAAGGTGTGGTCGAAGATGGTAAATCACACCTAGCCTGGAATTGAAATGGCTCTCAAGTGAGGCTGCCGGAACACACCGTTAGGTGCTTGGAGACAGATTTTCAACTTGAGGGTGGTAGCTAGCCAGCCGAGTACTAAAGTACCCTACCACCATTCTATGGTTTCCTCACGATGTTTTCCTTCACCGGCAGCTCAAGCTCATTGTTGGGGTTTGAACCCACGCCCTTCGGCATGCGAACCTACCGCGCTAACCACTGAGCTATCATCGCTACATACTTTCGATTGCTAAAGAATTAATAAAACTTAGTACTCGATTTTCATGACCTTCGATAGTTCTATAGACACTGTTACGAACTATAACATCTGTGCCTATAGAAACTTGGCAATGATTCCAAAACTTGACGTCCGTTCGAGCCAGTTATAAAACCTTGGCTGTCATCTTATGATTTGCACGCAATTACAATATAAATCACAACATGTATTTGCGATAAAGTTAAATCGTAATTGCGTATCGATCGGAGTGAGAAAAGTGACCGTAAACCTAAAACAATCATACGTACGTACAACATTTAACTATACTTATATTGATACTAGTAGCAATATAAGCATAGTTAAATGTTAATTCGTAAATAGGTATTAAGTTCCATTCTACTAGGTGCGCTTTACCATCTTCGACCGCATCGTCACTTTACATCAGGTGAGCTAGGTAAGCCTAGCTTGCCAACCAAAAAAAAAGCATTTCTGAAGCCATTTGTTTTGATTTCAAGACGTACTTCAGGACGAAATGTCTGACAAGTGAAACTGATAGGAAAACATTTTAAATCATTATTCCGAATTAAATGAGCCATAATATCATAGGATGATTATTAACATTAATTTGTAGGCCGTAATTCCAGTTAGATTAGGAGATATTGGATATGTGCACAGGTGTGCAGCTTGGGCAAATAAAGTTACTACCGTAAGTAATGGCGCAGTGTGCCGGGTCGTGGGATCGAATACCTCAGCTTACACGCAAATATTTTCAATTTCCTGACCAAGCGACGGAATTACGGAACTCTAGCATTCGCGCAGTTCACTGAACCAAAAGCACTACATCAACTGAATAAAAATTTACAAAAAAATGTAGACTTTGCATATTTAATTGGCTATATTTCGACATAGGAAAATATAAAGCTTATGCTCTAGTATGCCTCTGTATAAAGTACCTATTCTGTCAGCTGTCTGGTTCCCATAGTACAAGTTTTGCTTAGTTTGGGGCTAGATGGCGTTGTGTTAAATGCCCTCCAATATTTATTTATTCATATTTTCCAATCAACTTAGTTCTTATACCGAAAACATTCACAAAAGGATTTGTTGGAAAAACTGTGAGACAAACTAATAATAGTTATTTAATATACCAAAAAAATATGTTCAGTGACTCATTAAAAAACGAAATAGATATTTTTAATTAAATTTTAACTACAAAGATGTATATAGGTATTGATACAAATATTCAAAAGTGACCTCTACAAAACTCTACAGAAAGTATACATTTTCACTCTTACCACACCTACTACAATACCAGCACAAACTTAGTATTTATGAGTATCAACAGCTTTATTTATAATCACCGTTCACATCCAACCTCGGCTCAGAGTCCTTATTCGGTTAAAATTTCCTAATGGTTCAATATCTTAAGCTAGAACAACATTGCACAGATTTCGCGTGCTGGTTCATCCGCGGCCACCGTGTGCGAGTATTTATAGTCCGAAAGGTTCGCTACTGTAAAAGGATTCCGTTCGAAATAGGAAAGGAAGTCTTTCCTAAGTTTGCGTGCGAATATGCGTCGGGAAAGTGCGGTATTCGCATGCGCGTGGGCAAGGCGGAGCGCGCGGCGGCACTGGGCGCAGATTCGCGCGCTCTCGCGACCATTGCACCTGCCACCCGCACCACCCGCGCCTGGACCGTACCGACTCTTACACGAACTGTTTAAACCTTAAGATGAACAACATGGGAAAACTCTTTTACTTTGCAAATTGACGTAACTTTGCAAAACAATTCGTTTCGTAACACGAACACGAAAACACTATCAATTTGAAATTATTTGATCATAAAACCTGGCCACCGTGGTAAACCACATTAGAGATGTACTTATAGTGGATTACAAAATTTTGATTGAGTCTAATAATCCGATTATATAAGTTTGATCTTTTTCAAGGAATTACAGTAGAAACGGCGCCGCTTCGCACAGCACTGCATGCCTCTCACGTGACGAAATTCAAGAGCTCATTGTATGTGTTCTATAATGAAGCACATACGAATACCATACTCATAAGTATATACTTTACTGGCGGTCCCCTCGCGGTTTCACCCGCGTAGTTCCCGTTCCCGTGGGAATACAGGGATAAAAAGAAGCCTATATCACCTGGGCATAGTGTAGCTTCCCAAAGGTGAAATATTTTTTTAAATCGGTCCACTTGTTTCGGAGTCTATTCAATACAAACAGACAAACAAAAAATCAAATCCTTCCTCTTTATAATTAGTGTAGAACTTTTTCAGATTTTTTCTCGATTTTTTTCCCTAGCCCTTTTTTGCTTAGCACAATACTTTACAAATACAATTCTAATAAAATTTATGTTAATGGTTCTAACGGGCATACAAGAAAGAGCCGTTTCGTAAGTTTCCTCATGACTTAATTAAAAGCTTGATATAACGTAGCTGTCCCGGAATCCTCCGCCTTGCTTCTGCGTTTGCGCGTAGAACTTTAATCAGGGTATTAATGGCTTTACTTCTTGATAGTAAGTGTTCTTATTTGTTACTTGGTTTTTCCAGATAGTCGTGTCTTCATTCGTTTTCTAATAAAGACCTGCGTATTGTGGATACGTGGATAGAAGTTTCGGATAGTTTGTTTTTATCGTTAATTTCAGCCGTGTATCTACACGATGTGGAATGCATTCCCACGGGAATCCTTTCCACAGAGCTATAACCATGAACTGGGCGCTTCAAGTCAAATATGAACTACTGACCTAAAGACTTCTGAAGAGTGAGATACGCACCGGCAACACCTGTGGTGTTGCAGAGTTGGTTGGCGGTGATGACCACCATTTGTCTTACTATTTTATTTATAGCCTTATGCCAATTGTGCCAATTTCTAAAAAAAATTTGGATATTATTATCCAATTTTTTTTTTAGAAATTGGCACGTTCACTAATAAAGGTTTGCCACTCCTGCCATAGACGTTACATTTTGAATCTCTTCAATGTTGCATTGAAGGTAAACTTTTACATGACTTGAGAGTGTATGTCCGTCTGTAAACTATGATGATGATGAAGCTTACACAAGATACTGCAGTGGTTTCCTAGTAATAACTCAGCTAACCGGTGCGGCACCCGTCATTTGCATTCTGCGCCGGCGCACTGCATTTCACTTACGCCAAAATACACACTGCCGAAGCTTTCTGTGGCCATGTCCAAGGTTTATTACCTCCACTCATTAAACTATCACCTCCGTACCAAACGTGCACTCACCTACATACTAATTACGAGAAACTGTGTCAAAACATAAACTTGTTTAACGGCGGAAGAGCCATACATCTCTATCAAAACCATTTCGCCATTCAATTTAAGTGGGCAAGTGGCGCCCTACATACTAGCTACTGGTGATTGTCTGCCGTAAAATATCGGTGTAGTCCAATGAGGTTTTATACAGAGTATAAGCTTCGGGTATACTAAGTTGAAAGGGGGTTATTTTATTCAGCATTATGAACAACTTTTACTATCGGTATCTGATATCATGAAAAAAAATCAAATTACAGCTTTAGCTTATTAATTTGCAAGAATTAGGTTAAAACGTAAATTTCAAATAAATTAAAATAGTTTCCATTTACTTATCCTATAAGTTCAAATACAAAAAAAAACAAAAGATTTTTTAAAGTGATTTTTCTGATTAGTGATCACCATGTTTTCTTTAGCGGTATGATGCGGTTGTCTGGAAGACATCGCTATTAGCGATAAGGCTTAAGAATAATTATTGTCATATTCTGCATGTAAAATGATTCAAAGAACTATGACGTCACCGTCCAACTCCAGCCAATAACTAAGGACAATTTCACAAGCGACCATATTCACGATATTACGTCACTATATAGTCATCGCGGTAGAGTATCCTGTGTTGCGATGACTGATGCTCTTTGATAGACCATGTCTGTCAAATAGCAGTAAAAATAGAATTATAGGTAATCTATTCAAAACTCGCCTGACTGATTAATCATCGCAAAGTAAAACGTATTTTGTTTACACGAATCCGATTGAACTTACAATCGCGAGATGTTTCCTTTTAATACTAACAATTTAATTACTACCTTCATCGACACCTTATTTATTTGCAATGAAACACTTCAATTTATTTTTAACCGGTTCGTACTCGAGTGCTAAAATGCAGTTAATTAACGCATTAAAAGAAATTACGCACGTTATAGGGACCGCTGCTATCTGCTCAATGGTTCTGTCTTAAAATGATGATAAGTCCTCGATTTCGTGTTAACGAACCGCATTCATCAAACTAATATAATATCATTCATACTATGGAAACTGACAGTTTTGTTTTACTTGTGCAGGATTACTAATTTTATCGAACATTCCGACTACAAAGTAAGACGAGGCCGCGCGCGCGTTGCACTCAGCTTTGTCTCCATGATGAAGGGCATCCCGCGTAAGTAAAATAAAAATATAATTTTATTCATTTTATCCGCTACATGTTTTCTGGATAAAAAGTAGCCTATGTGTTAATCCAGGGTGTCAGCTACCTCCTTACCAAATTTCATCCAAATCCGCTCAGTAGTTTTTGCGTAAAAGAGTAACAAATATCTAGCCATCCAAACTTTTACATTTATAATATTAGTGGGATTAGTGGGATTACTGTATCTGGTACTGAATGATTTACTTAAATAATAAATAAAAAAACCATTTATTCCAAATTTTGAGTACATTTAAATTATTATTACTTAATCTTATTTAATTTTTTTCTAAAATATGGACCCCTTTTTGGGTAAAGGCCTCCTCCAGCTTTTCCCACAAATCCCTGTCCTTTCCTGTATTGATCCTTTGATTATAGGTAATATATATTTACTTAAATAGTAACACTAAATAAATAATACCTACCTATATATTCTCATGAGAAAACTTCATGTAACCGGTTCGCATGAGCTCATGAATAAAATTTTCCTCTGGCGAGACTACAATGTAAAATCTGTATCGGCACAAGATTTTCATGAGATTCAGCAACAGTTTTCGAGCGAAGGGGCCGTAATGTCATATAATATGCAAAGCTCGACGTAACACAGAAAATGTATTTTTTTTAGGGAAAATGCACAAGCGATTCTTTTTTTACACAGGTATTTATTTTTATGTTTCGAGTATCTAAGATTCATGTCAAGGAACCCGAATGGAATGTAATGAATATATTTAGGTCAATACAACACTAAGTGGTAGATCTCCTTAGCAGGAGGTCGTCTAGGTAGTACCACCGCAGTACCTAGATACTAGATATTCTGCTGCCAAGCAGTAGTGTGTAAACATTACTGTGTTCCGGTTTGAAGGGTACTGCAGCTAGCGAAATTACAGGGCTGTTGAGACTTACCATCAAAAGTCTCTAAGTAATGAGCGCCAAAGCAGTGATGCCCTGGATTGTGTTTTGCTACTCAAAGTTATGTGTATCGTTGCAATGGTCATGGATAGGCGTTATCTCTTACCATTGGATTAAACGTCTCGTTCGTCTCATTACTTTTCCATAAAAAAAGGCACAACGCCTACTTAAATTGCTGGCTGCTGCATGGTACGGAATCCTCTTTGAATTCGCCCGACTTATTCTTTGCCTTAAAACTCTCACATTTATTTTATTAAAATGTATCGCGAATAAAATCAATGTTACGCCGAGTGTAATGAGACTCACACGAGTGAACACGAAATAAACGTAAAAATATATTGATATCGCTGATTGTGCGATACGCCTTCCAGTTACTGTCGGTTCATTTTTACACTCGGATCACATATCTACCTTTAACGCCTGCCATTGTAAGTTCAATATTGTTTTATATCGTATCTATTGTCACAAATCACAACATTTCTTCCAGTTACATTTCTACTGCGTTACATGCACTCGACTCCTACGCAGCGATGCAGTAAAATTTATGAGTGTTTTACGGTACAATTTACATTTAAAATAATAAAAAGCACGTGTAACGATTTCCAATCGATCTCTCTGTTTCATTTATGACCGCGTACTTATATGACAAATGCGATAATTGATCAACAATGAATGTGAAAGTAAACAAATGTTTGATTATATTTCACTCTCACTTTTATATGCGTAAATCAAAATCTAACAACTACAAGTTAAAGTACTTTAGGTACCGTCACAGTAGAATATTTGGAATAGTTAAAACTACTTTAGGTACTGTTTCTGGAGAATGTATGGATTAGTTTAACCTACTCTAGGTGCTGTCACTGTAGAATGTTTGGAATAATTAAACCTACTTTAGGAACTGTTATTGTAGAACGTTCGGAATAAGGCAAAACATGATTAAATGATGCAAGTCTATTAGAATAAAAATGAGTGGAAGTCAACCAGTCTTTAAAATTATCAATATTTGCTAAAAAAAAAAAGGTGCTTCACATTTGTCTACGAACAAAATATATATTTACAAAGCATCTAATCCACTACAAAGTTATAAAAGAAATAAAAACAGCAATTGGAAGTCTTAAAAGGCAATATAAGACCAGATACAACGGCTCTGAAATCTAGAAAATCCGAGAGAAACCCATTTCGCGTCAGCTTCCTTTGCGCGCGAGATGGCCCGCGGCTTCCATTCTACGAATAAAGGACTTTTGATTAACATCTTTACAATGTTTTACGCTGGGGAATAGACACAGCTCTTTGCTTAACACTGTACATGTGGTTTCAACGACTTGTACACTGTGAGGACTGTGTTTTATCATGACAATAAACTAGTGAAATAAAAAGTAGTGCCATATACTCTTTCTACAATTTAGGCTTTAAAATCATGTGTCCTTTCTGCAAAAAGAGAGATGTTATAATCTGATTAATGTTATAAACGGATTAACTGATTTTGATTTGTTTTTTTCTGTTTGAAAGGTGCCGTGATCTAGGGTTAAACCGTTTGAAGATCATTAACTATTTTCTAGTTCATAGATTATGAACATCTTCCACAGGTCTGAACCGAATTTGGTATAATAAACCTACTGATGTCGGTTTTATTAAAACTTTTTGATACTTGATTTATTTTTGATAGGCCAGGTATTTGACCACAGCTCACCTAATGTTAAGTGACGGTGTGGTCGAAGGTGGTAAAGCACACCTAGCCTGGAATGGAACTGGCTCTCAAGGGAGGCGGAACACACCGTTAGATGCTTAGCGGCAGATTTTCAACTTGAGGGTGATAGCTAGCCAGCCGAGTACTAGAAAGTACCCTACCACCATGGTGGTAGAGTATTTTTAGTAAAATTTGTTGTGCTTTAAAAGTGAGAAATAAAATTGAGCAAGAAAAATCATATACGTGTCAATTTCAAGGAATTAAAATGTAACTATCCTATATAATCATGAAGACCACGCTAAAATAATAACAAGTTTTTGATAAGTTGACTTTCAAATTGTTCTAATCCATCTCTCCCACTTTTTAGAATCAAAATAAACGGAGCATGTCCTATTACTCCGACGTAGTTAAACGTAATTAAAGCTAATCAACGTGAGGTGAAATTGTCTAATCTTCACGGGCAGGCAATTTAATAACAAGATTCTACCTACAGAGGGCTATCTTAAAATTGGCGCAATTAAATATCTAAGACATTTCGCTTGTTTAAATTCCCTTCATTTAAAACGAATATCTTAATACTACGACGTCAGATAAATTTGAAATGAAATAAAAGTAAAAAAAAATATTATAACTTAATTTTATAAGTGATATTTACATGTCAAAATTAAATTAGTTTAGATTAATTAATCACATAATGTCAATCTACAATAATAACTATACATTTTAAAAAACAAAACTCTCCCCGGTGACACGGACCCTGCCCAAACGTGCCTAACACACTGGCAGCGTTCGCGCGCTGAATTAACAAAGAAATTTGCTGTGTCCGGAACCAACCTGACCTGGGGTTGCGGCCTTTTTCTCTTTGCCGCCTCCCGAGGTCTTGAACAAATTTTTTGGCTTCAAAACTCCATGGTTCCGCAGTCTCAACAGCAAACGGCACGAAGTCATACGCCGACTCCAGACAGGCGTATTTAGAACTTAGTTTATATTTTTTAACGTTATTATAACTTAGTTTTGGAATTGAAAAAGAAATACCGAAGGAAAGAATAGGGTAAAAATTGAAACATATTAAATAAAATTATTTCATAACTAACAAAGGTCCCTGACAATGTCAGGGGTAATAGCGGAGGAGGATGGTAAAAAAAAAACTATGACGACATAAACCTATGTAATGTAAATCAAGTTCGATACAAAACGGTCGTAAAGTTTATAACGACAGGAAGCGGAACATGTTTCCATTCATTTGATTTTGGTAATCAACTAGTTTGTCCAATCGCATACTCTGGCTAATGGCCTAAGGTAATGATTAAACCATAAAACATATAGAAGCCTGATTACGATGCCCATCGTGTTTTAATCCGAACATTTATTACGTAGATACGAGTACGTATGATAACAGACGCAAGTCGAGGGATTAGATCTAACCATTTTAATTGAATTTGACAGTCATAAATTTGGAATGGTTAAGGAGGCAATTTGTTGGGAAATATTCTCATAATGGGTGGGTATTGTTTGGGTAAAGTGGCCAATTTTGGAGAGACTCGGAACAATAGGCGCGTGACCAGCGCCAGCAGATTGCCATCACTGCTTACTAAACTTAGGCTAGGAGCGGCCATTTTGACAGTATAGTTGTGTACATAATTATTCATTGATATGTCATCTACTTTAAACTTATACGTGCATGAATATAACTGTTTTACAATGTATTTCTGTTCTAATGATTTTTCATCGGCAATCGCAGGGAAGTTTCGCAAGTTGAAGTGCTAGATATGAGTACATCCTACATCAGTGAAGGTCCGAATTAACCATGTTTTTATAAACTCATGTAAGCCTAGAGAGTTTTGGCGGGAACGCGAAAAGTGTCGTGTCGTACCTACCGTTGAATTTTTTCCAAAACTAGTTTTTTGTCGAGTGTTTATAGGAACATGACAGTGTTTTATTCATAAAAGTGTTGAATCACGAGCGCGAGTATGGGAAAATGATATAATGTACGTTTCGTGTTGCTTCCAAAACTCCATCGAAGCTTTATAGTAAAGACGCCACTACCTACTTTACTAAAGCATGACTGGACTTGACTGACACGTACTATACTTGACCAAGACTGGACTTTGACTATAACTATAGCTACGAGGCAAGTTATTTATCTTTTGAAACTTGAAAATATAAAACACTTGACACTGGTAAATGCTCAAAATGCGACGCCAAAACCAAAGAAAAAAAAGTAAGCCTAACTTGTCAGTCATAAAAAAAACTATCCCACTCACAGATTTCTAAAACTAAAGGGTCCCACAGCTGGGCGAAAACCTCTTCTCATTGCGAGAAGGTTAAGGTCATAGTCTACTACGTTGGTCATGTGCGGTTTGACAGACCTCAGGCATCTTCAGCTTTTGGATATGTAGGTTTCCTCACGATGTTTTCCTTTGCTGTAGGTTTATTTTTGCTCAAAAATAAATCTATATGCGAAATTGAGGCTTGCTTTCTATATCGAATTTTATCAATTTTTTTACAGCTTTAAATTTATTTTTGTTACAACCAAAAACTTTTTATCATATTAAAATTCTAGTCCTGCTTCGATTCCGGAAGGCTCATGCCACACAATATTTTAAGTAGTCGAGAGATATTATAATCTTATTTAGTTTACGTATGTATGTAGCCGGCGGTGTATGGCTGCGCCTGCAATGGTTATGTCACGATCAGTGATATCATCTGCCGCGTAAACTAATAGGATCGCGTATGGAATAACAATGCACTGCGTCCAACCTATGCTGTGCACAGACTCACAAGTTTTACTTGCCTTCTTTGTTGATCTCTACAGTAAGAATGAAAACTGCGTTAGTCAAAATGTAGATTGTAAAGAATTTACTAAGTCGTAGATCTCCGAGAAGATCGTCTTGGTAAGTTCTACCGCGGTATCAAATATTCCACCGCGATGCAGTATTATCTGTACCTATTCTGATTTGACCTACTGACCAACGAAAAACTCAAATTAATGAGCGCCGAATCAGCGATGCACTGGAATTTGTTTTAGTAGGTACTAAAAGTTCTAGATATCGCTGCAATGTTAATTAGATAGGCTTAATTTCTTTCCATGGAGTGATATTCTCCGTATTTTATTACATAAAAATAACTAAATTATGTGTATGTTTTTCTTTGGTTTTTTTTATCGTTGTGATATGTATATATATATATATATATATATATATATATATTATGTCCTGTTATTTTGACATATTTTGATATCCTGTTAAGGTATTCTAATTATTTATATGCATTTTGTGTTTCAAATTTAAATCAAAAAATATATATTCCTACCTATATTTATATTCTTAAACAGATAAAATCGTAATTTATAAATCTTTTAAAATGCTAAATTAGAAACTAAAAGAAAATAAAAAAGTCCAGAACTTATGACTTAATTAACTTAACTCCAACATACCTACTAACTTTATTATTTACTTCTTTCATCACATAATTAAAATGCATGCTGCCATGTACTCCGAGCTCCGAGTTACCGTTTTGATAGAGACGAACAGTGTTCATTAGATAGGTAGGTACTCATAGCAAACTCTACAGAATCTACTGTTAGATAGTAGATTCTACAGAGTTTGCGATTAATTCACAATGTCAATAATTAAGTAGATACTGTGTACCAAGTACTTATTATTATTACAATGCAGTAACTTCATGTTATTGTGTATGAATTCTAAATTATTCTGGCTATACCAGATTCTGATGTTTCTAGTAGTTGATCTTAAGTTCAACAATGTTTGTAAGCGCCATCTATTGGTGATCTATAAAACCTGAACACAATATGCGTGACTGTACATGCGCGGCGCGCCATATGACTAAATTCAGAATCATCAAGAAAACTTTGAACAGAGTGCGCTAGTAGTCTAGTCAACTTTTAGAGTTTTAAAGTAAGCAAGAAGTGTTTTTTTGTTAATTCTGTAACTAGCTGATTATTTATAGTAGGTACATTTTTTTTTATGTGAAAAATATTGAGTCGAACGATACGCTCTCCTGATGGTAAGAGATAACGCCTGTCCATGACCATTGCAGCGATACACAGAACTTTGAGTAACAAAACAAAGTCTGGGGCATCGCTGCTTTGGTGCTCATTACTTTGAGACTTATTATTATTCAATATACTAATTATTATTTAATAGACTTTTATTATTCATATTTTAGATTATAAACTTACTTTACAAATTATAACTCACCTTGCTTTCGCATGTTGTGTGGCAGACGTATTTGCACACTGAAAGAAAATAAAACAAGCATAAAATATCACAAACAATTACTTTTTTTACAAATCTATTTTTGCGTTTGATCACGCACTGGCAGGATGCAGTCTAAGATGCAACACGCTTAACTAGAAAAAAACCTATTTACTCTGGATTTGAAGTCACCCAAATTGTAATTCCCGGAAAAATAGACGCCGGCAGTTCCACATCCTCGCTATACGTATGAAGAATGTGGAATCGGAGAATTTAGTAAGTAGGGAATGTTCACTATGTATGAATGGCGCTTTGGCCGTGTCTGCCTATCTGTCCGGTACTAAAAAACGGCAAGTGGAACCAAACTATGCAGTTCCAAGGTACACTCTCCGAAACGTAGGTATCCGATAGAAGATAGTAATCAAAGTGAATAGCGACTGCCACCATTACGTACTTCAAATCCATATTTTTTAATTTAATTTTTTTATTTCGATATTTCACAAAATATGTAGGTAGGTATTGTAAACGTCCCCTGGAGACCATGCTTTAAAACTCCTAACTATAACTTATGATTGACATGAGTCGTGATTATATGTATAGGAACCTGTATGTTCGAAAATAGTAAAGCACACCTAGCCTGGAATAGAACTGGCTCTCAAGTGAGACTTTCGGAACACACCAGTAGGTCCTTGGCGACAGATTTTCAACTTAAGGGTGGTATCTAACCAGCAGAGTACTAGAAAATACCCTACCACTAATATCATAGTTGTTTCCTCAAGATGTTTACCTTTACCGATAGGTCAAGCTCATTGTTGATGTTTGAACCCACGCCCTTCACCGTGTGAACCGACCGCGCTAACCACTAAGCTATCATCGCTACAAAAAATCTTTACAAAACTAAAAAGCACTTACCTACTTAAAGCAACATTGATCGGCGTTTATTTTTGCTTCATTTGATGTTGATGACCTTTGAAAGTCAGACAATCGGAGAATTCAAGTCGAAACAATGTTATAGATGTGTCTGGAGGGGCTAACAACAAAGTTAAATGATCGAATTAATACAATTTATTCAAACCTATTTAGTTGAAATTATCAATTAGCATAAAGATTAAAAATCAAAACTCGAATGAAATAAAGGATTTCGTATGATACAGGAACATGAATGTTGCTTGAGAGTAATCCTAGAATCCTTATTTTATATTACAAATATTAATAGCCTTATTTATAGCCTTGTTGGCTCAATGGTAGTATACGTATCTATCTGCTTTAAGAGCTGTAGGGCGTGGGTTCGATTTCCATTCAGGACGAACATTTTGTGGTGTAAACAAATGTTTGTTCCGTGTCTGGGTGGACATACAGTACATGTCTTAAAAAAAAAGTATGTATTTAAGTATTCCATCAGTTATCTGACTTTCAAAGTGCAAGCTATGCTCAGTTTGGGGTCAGGTACGATGTGTGGAATGTCCTACGATATTCATTTATTTATTTATCTATGTCATTGATCATTGTTAACCATATACTATAACGTATATATAATATACTGAAGTCTCAATATTTAGCAATACATGTTCTTCCTTGTATCTATGCTATCTTGACTCCATTCCTGCCTACTCTTAGTATCTCTTTGCCAAAATAAAGTGCTTCTTACCCCTGCAGCAAGAGCCCTGGTTCTGCACAGGTTGGTGGCACCAGTGGCATGGCCGCGGCTTCCGGAATGATTTGCTCCGGAACGCGTGAGATTGACCCACGCCCTCTTTCTGCAACAAGAAAAGTCATGCCCATTAGCTACCTCTTCTTAAGATACATTTCCCAACCAAACAAAGTTTAATAATGATAATATAACTCTTTATTGTTCACAATTACAAACGATTATAACAATATAAACTTAACACTAGCGGAACAATTGGCGGCCTTACAAGTTTATCGAAACCGTTTTTATTTTAGACCGTTTCAGCGGACACAGGTTTCAAAAAAAATTAACTCAGATAACGTGTGTTCTCAAATCCGAAAACTTTTGATTTACCATCTCTTAAAATTTTATTATTCGCTGATTTTTGGCATAACTAGTTGATTGATTCTAATATTAAATCATCATTATCATTTTCGACCTGTGATCACTTGCCGCGAACCATAGATTTCTCAACATAAAGCAAAGTCGTTTCCCGCCGTCTGTGCGCTTTGATCTTTTAAACTACGCAACGGATTTTAATACGGTTTCGATCACTAAGCAGAATGATTCAAGAGGAAGGTGCATATGCACCACATTAGTATCTACATTGCACCCGTGCGAAGCCGGGACGGATCGCTAGTTTCTTTAAAAAAAACTGTTTATTGTTCACACTGTGTAATCTAATACATTAGAAATATATACAAACTTAAACACTTGTGTAATAATTGGCAGCCTTATCGCTAAAAGCGATCTCTTCCAGACAACCTTAGGATGAAAAGGGTTCAAAAATAAGAAGAAAACGGGGTGTGCCAAAAAATAAGAAACAAAAAGAAGCTAAGGATTTGATCAGGTTAACTAATTAAGTAAACCAGTGAATTAATTTCTACTAAATGGAAAATACACGTAGGTGCATATTTGCTCTGACCTATTTGACGTTCGTGTCACGACTCCGAGTAAAGTTTTAGCGCGGCCATGTTTGGCGTATCTCATATTTTCCCACCATTCAGCTCGAACAAATAGCTGCAGGGACTAGAAACGTTTAACACGAACGCGTGAAACGAACGCCCATTGTCCAGGAGTATGAAGAATTCATCCGAGAGGATGCAGTCACGTATTAGGTAATAGTTGGTCCGTGTATAAAGGTGCTATAAGATTTATGGAGCGACCACCGGCCTTCGTACCTGCATCGACATTCATTCCTTACAATGGTCACCGTCGGAGACGATCCCATTGAAGATGAGAGAGCACGCGCGTGCCTTTTCTACAGCTACCAAATTTTTTTGTTGCTATACCTGCGTAGAAAGAGTGCAACCAATTTATCTCTGACGTTAGCTAAATGAGGAAATGCCAATATAATGATGGCTACTTAACTCAACTCTACTAATCTAATAACAGGTATGTAACGTGGTATCATCCGTACTATACTTCTACAGGTGAACACTTTTGTTTTCATTTGTCCCTTAAATCAGTAGAAGTTATAAAGGCATTGCAGAAGGAATGTCGTGGGGTTTTTAGTCGGTAGTGGTCGACTTGGTGCCAAGCTCGACATAACCCGAATGCCCCAGGTAGGCAGAAAGCCACACGTAAAAAAAATCTACATTCCAATAATAATACCTATACCTACCCTAAAAATAAACTAATAGTTATATAAATTAATATTACATAAATATGTATAAAATAAATATTTGTATACAGAGAAAAGACCTACATACAATAAGCGACAAATTTCGTTCTGCAGAGCAGTGTATACACCTTGTTGAGTACTCCACAAGAGTATAAATTTATCTAGTAATTTAAATAATGAATTTTCTGTCATACCGCAATACTATATTGATTTAATATTTTTTTTCAAAAACGTAATAATGACAGTCATGTCAATACAAAACAATCACGTAGATTGGGTTGGCACTTATTTGTAATGAAACTATTTATGTTCATATAGTATTACATTTTATACTATATTTTTATGTCTCTTAGAAAGTAATACCTACATCAAGGTAACCTATTGCTCTAAGGATTTCTATTTACAATCTCAGCACAGGGCGAGCAGCCGCTGACAGGACAATGCGTGAGTAAATAATTAGTTTCTATTCAATCCCCGGCGCGTTGCTTGTCGTTCCTAGTTGCAATTTGCATTCAATAATGCGATTCGAGGGCCATGATCTTTATATCTGATCCCTGACATGCTCTACACTCGTTAGCAAATTGTAACTGACAGCTATAAATCAGACTTCGTAACGCCTGTTCTCAGTGTTTCAAGAGGAAATATTTATCTCTGCTTATCTTGTATGATCATTTCTCCTGGTTTCACTCGTGTGAGACTTGCCGCTCTCAGGGCGTTGGCCGTAAACCACATGTGCAATTTACTATAGAACCCAGTCTTTGTTTGGCGTGAAGCTGTTCTGATTATAAAGCATGACGTCACAAGTTTCTGCGCAGACGCCTGGCTCCACGGAGATCGGCGCCACATTTGCCACGCACATGATAGATGGCCGTTGTACTCCAAATCGAAGTTTAAAATAAATCACTCCCTTTTTCTTATCAGGCCAGGCACGCCGCATGTTCAAGTGCTTTTAATAACAGTAGCCGAGAGAGTTGGTAGGTAATAGAATATTAATCCCACGACCAATTAGCTCCGGTTAGGCAGTTGCGGCTTAGATCAGTGCATCTTCATATTGAGATCAAATCAATTACGATTTTACATACCTACTACAATTTTATGACTGGAATTCCATTAAACTAAGTACATGAATTTCTTGAGCCAATGAATGTGTGTAACATTCATCAGACTTGTACATATCACTAAACAGAACAACATTGTAACCAAAGCTATGGAAATCAGTGTAGTTATGAACCCTTCGAAACGGGTTTTGTTTACTTCTCTATTCCGAAAAATGTTTAGAATGTACACAAGTAGGTTCAAATAACAAATCACGTCTCACATGTGGGCTGCATCTATAAAAACACACGCACACTTGGGAGTCGGCACACGTGGCTATGCACCTGCGGATTGCAGAAGGCGCTGAGATCAAATCGCAGCCGAGCTTTCGACCAGCCGCCAAGCGCCTGCACCCGCGCCCCACCCGTGCCAAGATCGTCCCAAAAAAAAAATATTTACAATGCTCTCCAACAGTAGCCTAATAGGAAATTTTGACACAAAACGAACAATAAAATCCATCACATACGCTCCATTAACTGACTGAATCAAATTTCATTGAACAGCTGGGTGCATTTTAGACAATGAGATATCCAACTGTCCGGACAAATAGATATCTCTATCCAATAGCTAATTTAGCTTAGGTACGTATGTAGCTTTTAAATGTTACGATTGTCGTTGTAAATAAGGAAATCACGTAGGGTGACCACTAGACAGCGAGCGTTGTACAAAATTGTCTGGATTAGACAATAGACAACACTTTATTTGCACTTTTTCGATTGTAGTTAATAATACGAGTATGTTGATTCATGTCCGTTGATTGCAAGATTTCTATCAAATTTAGTCGTGTTCAAATGTGAGTATGTACACTGAATAAATATGTAACTCATTGTATAAATTCGCTGTGTCCTTGCCATAGCATAATAAAAATAAAATATTGTCCCAGGGGAAACCGCGCCCGCTGACCTCTCAGCCCTATTGCTAAGAGTAGGTATACCAAGGGAAGAATCAAGCATATTAAATTACATTTGTTCATGATACAAAAACCGAATGCCATTTTAAAAGATAAAAAATCTCATTTGTCGTCGCCGAGGTGGCAATCACTATAATTTCAACTTCCTCTCCGCGCCTTGTAACAACAAACTTTTTAAAGATCTTTTTAGGATTTAGAAATATTTCTTCCGATGGGGTGCTATACCTCGTGGGGCGTTTTTTTGTAGAGACAAAAAACATCGAGGTGTATCGGGACACAGTAAACCGAATACCAATGCGATTAAAATCCTTTCTTATTTCTACGCACGAAAGAGCTAAAACTTTATTCACTCGCTCCATAATCATTTAGAATATCTCAGTGTTTGTTTGAGAATATAAAAATCAATCCTAGAGCCACCTATATATGTACCTACATACACAAAGCAGCAGTCTCAGTTTGAAATGTCTACTTTTCTATTGTTTTTCTGACCGTAGATTGAAGGTTGATTAAACCTCATTCGTTATAGAATTCAATAAGAGTACCTACAACATTAAAGAAAGTAAAATTAATATTCGTGTCGGACAGCTGGTTTTTGATCGCAGGCCGTATGATTGAACTGCAGGAAGAACACAAAGGGCTAGCGTCGGAACCACCTATAAATCAAGCGACGGTGCTCTTTTGATATAACTTCTATTGTTTTGTAATGAATACACGATGTTTACCGAAAGGTAATAGAATGCTCGTGTCGTGATGTATGCATTCAGATAAGCATGAAATGGGCAAGTTTAAACAATGCACAAGGTGGAGCGAGCTGCATTCGAGCAAAACAAGTCACGAAATAGTTTTAAATCGTTATAGTTAATTATTAAGTTCTAGCAACCCGCTCCGGCTTCGCACGGATGCAAGATAGCAAACATTGAATTTCTCTATTTGTACAAAAAAAAATAGGTTGTATTGTACTGAGTTATAAACTTAGTATGTACTAGCCCGAATAAAGGTCATTGAACTCATCATTATGAAAAAAAAATACTATGGAATCAACCCTAAGAAATCGCAAAATAAATCGGATGTTCCAATGAACCCTGCTTAGTTAACCCGACCCTATAACGCCGTGTATACAAATCTAAAAAAAAATATCAAAATTACAGCGAAAACCGTATCAAAACCCGTAGCGTAATTTAAAAGTTGTACACGAGGTTGCCTAGAAGAAATCGCTCTTAACGATAAGGACGCCAATTGTTCCACTAGTTTTAATTAAGTATTTAAATTTATTATCATTGCTGTGAGCAATAAAGAGTTATATTCTTTTATTTTTATGGTTGACAGGCTAGGTTTTTGTGAAGGTGTGGTCGAAGATGGTAAAGCATACCTAGCCTGGAATGGAACTGGCCGTTAGATGCTTGGCGGCAGATTTTCAACCAGAGGATAGTAGCTAGCCAGCTGAGTACTGGAAAGTACCCTACCACCATGCTATGGTTTCCTCACTATGTTTTCCTTCTCCGGCAGCTCAAGCTCATTAAACGGAGAAACAGACAGACACAAACAGCAACTTCATTTTATAATATTTAGTGATTATAATTTTCATCCGAAAACAACGACGGCAAAATTACTAGTAGGTTTGTTTGAGTTCATTCTTAGATTAATAGGTTTAACTACAATCTAAACTCCCAGTTCTATTTTACCATAGAAATGTAACAGCAAGCATTCACGATAAGACTGTAATTGCAGTAACGCCTGTACGTTCTATTTTCACTGTTATCTGTTTGTTCGTATATTTCGTAACTAGCTTGCCAAGATTTCCTAACACTTTCATACTTTTGTGTTCAAACAAAACGATTTGTAGCGATGATAGCTCAGTGGTTAGCGCGGTCAATCGCACGCCGGAGGACGTGGGTTCAACCCTCAACAATGAGCTTGAGCTGCCGGTGAAGGAAAACATCGTGAGGAAACTATATCATGGTTGTAGGGTACTTTCTAGTACTCGGCTGGCTAGCTGCCCTTACGTTGAAAATCTGCCGCCAACCGTCTAACGGTGTGTTCTGTTACAGTTACATTCCAGGTCAGCTGTAGTCAAACACCTAGCCAGTGAAACATTAAAAAAAAAAAAAAATACTCCGATAGGGTTTTCTGAAGCTTTTATATCAGCTACAGTCTTACACGCCGGCCATACCAATTACAGCTAGAATTTCCCAAATATTTCGGTCGACGTGGTATTCAGTTTGCCTTTGTAGGTATCATTGCGTCCTTGGTGTTATTTCTCGAATTCGATATTATTAGGGATCGCCTGACCATCTGGACTTGGCGGTGCTTTCACGGGCTTCGTACGTGACATCCGTTTATTACGAAGCCGCTATTATAGGCAATACAGAATAGTCTCACGCCTGACGACCCGGTAGTTGGCAGCCAACACTCAACCACTTGCATTAACATAGTTTCTAGGTATCGACTTTTGTATTTACATTAATTTTCAAACCGTGAACAAACTCTTTAATGAGATTAATCGATTAGAAAATACTTTTGAAAATCGCGTTGTTCGATTTTATCTATCTTTAATATTACAAGTAGCAACTTTACACATTATTAATGTTGGCCCTGTAAGCTTATTCTTTTGAAGCGATGATAGCTCAGTGGTTAGCGCGGTCGTTTCACACGCCGAAGGGCGTGGGTTCAATCCTCAACAATGAACTTGAGCTGTCGGTAAAAGGAAAACATCGTAAGGAAACCATAGATAGCATAGTGATAGGGTATTTTCTAGTACCCGGCTAGCTGGCTACTACCCTCAAGTTGAAAATCTGCTGCCAACAACCTAACGGTATGTTCCGGAAGCCTCACTTGAGAGCCAGTTCTATTCCACGCTAGGTGTGATTTACTATCTTCGACCACACCGTAACTTGACATCAAGTAAGTCGTGGTCAAACACCTAGCTTGTCAACTATTTAAAAAAAACTCATTCGTTAGTAGCTCTGCTTTGGGAGCTGTAGGGTATGGGTTCTATTCCCATCTAGCACAAGTATTTATTTTTCGGTATGTGATTTAAAAATGTATGCAAATATCTGGATCCTATAGTACAAGCTTATTATGGGTGTAAGGGACTTTGGTTCGTATTAACGCTCGCCTTCACTGGCCGTGTCCAACTTCCGTGCCCAACCATTTTTTTAATAATGAGATGCTCTCCTATTGCTAAGAGATAACGGATGTCAAATTAAAGGTATCGCTGCTTTGGCGCTCATTCACTGCAAATTTGATATGATCCAAACAACGCTACTTTGGATACTTTTTTCAGCAATTAAATTATACGTAAATGTTTTTGGCTCTTTAGAGATCTTTAAGCCTCATCATCATCATCATTTCAGTCGTAGGACGTCCACTGCTGGATATAGGCCTCCCCCATTGACTTCCATAAAGACTGGTTGGAAGCGGCTCGCATCCAGCGCGTTCCTGCGGTCTTTACTAGGACGTCTGTCCACCTTATGGGTGGACGTCCTACGCTGCGCTTGCCGGTCCGTGGTCTCCACCCCAGAACTTTGCAGCCCCATCGGCCATCAGTTCTGCATGCTTTAAGTCTAATATAAAGATATTTTGCTGATATTCCTCTCCTTCTAATTTCTACGAAATAATATCTGCATTATACTCTGTTATGTAATAATTACAGTAATTATTGCAACCTTCAAATGGCGTGCGTATGTTTTTATCCACTTTGATAAATGCCTACTGGAATTTTATCTTTATAGCTGCTTATGCACATGGCCACGATCCTCCGATAATAACGCAATAAAAAATAATTGTTAATATTTTCAGCCAGCAGCAAAATTTGCAAAATAATTCTACTTAGTCATGGTTTTGTACTTTTGTTTTAGAAATAAAAAACAAAAGACATCTTCCCAGGGCCATAGATTTTATTGTTTATGTATTTTTTTTATCGTTATATTTCTTACAGCTAAAAAAATCTATACCTATTGGTATCTATAGCTAAAATCTATTTTTATGAGCAGTTTCAGAGTCCTTGAAAGTGAGTACAGTGAGTACGCCGAACAGTTTTTTATGTGTTTGACTCATAAAAACTTAAAAAAAAGAAGGTGCAGTGGGATAAATGGGGGAAGAATCGCGATACAGTTGAAGTTAGGCTGATGATGATTATGACTAATCTATGACCGGAATCCAAAGACACTCGAAGATTGGTAAAGTCAAGTTCAGTAAAAAAAACTTAGATACGTAAAGCACGGTTCAATATTGGCTGATGATGGTTATGACTAAACTTCATATAAATTTATTATTGTTTTCAACTCTGCCGCTTTTCGGTCAATGACTTTAATTAATACTGAGATCCAATTAATGTGAGTAGCGCTGTTGAGCCCTTCAAACCTCATGCGAACATATCAGATTGAACCTATATAGAGCAATGTTGTTTGGAATGTTTATCTAAGCAGCTTACTACACTTTAGTACAGGGTTATAAGCTTAGGGTGTACTTATCTTCTGCAGAAATACTTTCAGAGAAGTGTTTTACATATTACGCGTAAAATAAAATCATGGCTGTCTTGTTTGCTCATTTGGTAGTAGGTAATTTTGCTTTTAGAGATGTAGATTGTGAGTTCGGTTTCCATTTACGTGTAGAACATAGATAATCCCCTTTTTGTAAATTGATTTTTTTTTACTTGTGTACCTATGTTGTTTGTAGTTTTATAAAAATATTGAAAATCATTGTAATAAATATTACAATGATTTTTAATATTTTTTTTTTATTCTAGATATTAATTCTGAGTATAGGTATCTGTTTAGTACGTATTTACAAAAAAAAAATAAGAATACTAAAGTTCTCATAGTACAAACTTTGCTTAATTTTGGGTCAGATGGCGCTTTATAACCGAAAATAATCCCCTTCAAAGCGAATTATATTGATGTTTTTGCGTAGAAATCAGTAGAGAAATAATACAGTGGTATACCGACGTACCTATTTTAAAATCTATTCTGAATCACGTAAGCGTTTAATGTTCCTTTACAAATGACTAATTTTGGCACAGCGTAGTGTAGCAGAGTGGCGCAGTGGAAGCGTGCTGGGCCCATAACCCAGAGGTCCGTGGATCGAAACCACGCTCTGCTAAAATTTTTTTGCGCTTACTTTTATACCGTGTAATATTTTTTGTAATTTAAAAATTATTCGTTATAACTACAGTAATAAATTTAATTACAAAGTTCTACTATTCTGACACTTGCGTGACCTTAGATTTATAGCTGAACAGAATTGCCCCATTGCAAAGCATTGTCTTACCCTCACCTGATGATGACCGGACACTCCCTTATTTACAGGGGAAGCACCCCTTACCGCTAGGGGAAGTAATGGGAAAGGTAAACTACGCCGTTATGCAACTGTGATACAATATAAAACCAGTTGCGTAAATTAAAGATAACTTTTAACCTGAATATCGACGTGCATTGAATAAACAAGAACGATATGATTTTAATAACAAGAAACCTATTATGCATTTTGTTGTCATGTAAATTAAGTAGGTATTTTTGTGCTACGAAACTTACCATACGAATTGTGACTAAATAGGATGGGATAAGTAGATACAATGAGCTAATAAGTAGGTACTTACAACAGGACATTCGTACGCACATTCTAAAAAATTAAACGTCAGTAATCCTACACAAGTAAAACAAAAATATGTAGATATGTGAGTTTATTTATTCTATCATAACTTACAAACGCTTGAACAGATTTGGATGTATGGTGTATCGCTAGAATCCTTACATCATCCCGATTGACAATAAACTTTTCTTAGTGGGCAGTTCGTGTTCGATTTTTTTAAATTAATCATGTATTATTTTGTGATGATACAAATTCATATCTAAATTACGTGTGCCCCTCGCGGTTCCCCCACGCAATAAAACGCAAATTATCGGGCTTCCTACCGTTTGCTTGGCGATTAGCGAGTGCCAGCAACAACGCACCTATGAGTTCATACTATTAGAGCCATCTTTATGGAACCTCATTTACTTGGCCCTTTTTTGTTTCCTGTAGTTTAATTACATTGAAACATATAATCAACTAGGGATTTGATAGGAACGCGGAGAAATCATTTCCGCATCGTATTATTTAACAAAACTTATGTTTCTTCGAGTTTTTATAAAATGCTTGTGTTTTTGATACACAAAATTAGTGGCAAAAACGAACGAATTTAACGAGAGAAGCATTACCTACCTAATCTCTTACCCAAATAAGACACATATTCACCGTTAATTTTAATTAAAGTTAGGTAAGATTAGCGATAGAACACAAAACATGCTTCTCTCTGCAGCATTTGCACAGCTTTATGGCGAGAACCTACTTTACTTCAGCAACAATAGACTGACAACAACTGTAACTGCGTCAGCAGCGTGGCAAGCCAAATACGGTGCCGAGAAAGCATCACGCTTACGAAGCATTTATTTTCGAGCAAGTGCACAAAACACACTAGGTATTTAAAAACGAAGTGCTTTCCACAGTTTTACCGACAATTTTACACATTTAAATTAATTCTCACCTTCATAAAACTTGCTACAACGTACCTTGTCAAATTTCATCAAGATACCTTTTTGAGTAGCGAAAAAATATACTGGGTTATAGATTAGATTGTACAAAGCTGAAACGGGGTAGGTATGCCTACTCATCATAAAAACCTGAAAACCCTAATAAAAATGTTTAATGGTCATGAAAGGTAATAAAAGCAATCTCTTACTTTCAGGAGAGCAATATATTCAACTGATTGTTGTTGTAACAAAAAATGTTTTTATTGAAACATAATTATGTCAATAAAAAAATTAATTACTGATTACTAATTAATAATTATTAATTACTAATATTTTAACAGAAAGAGATGAAATTGTAGTCGGAATATCCGACCTAATCAAACGTGAGTTAATCCCGTATCAGTAAAATAAAAAATGGATGCAATCCAGTAGGTACCATAGTTGGTATGTTGGTATAATCTGTTGTCTATGGGTTCTTTTTCGCCAGTACGAAATTGAGTTATCATGAGTAAATCAATGGTCTAATTCACAAAAGCTTATAATAACGTCAATTGTCAGTCACAAGCTCCTTGTTTCATAGACAAAGTTACTCACTAGGTACATCATTTATGAAACAAAAGATATGTTGTTAGCTGAGGCTACTTATAGGCTACCAAGG
This sequence comes from Biston betularia, assembly GCA_905404145.2. Lineage (NCBI taxonomy): Eukaryota > Metazoa > Arthropoda > Insecta > Lepidoptera > Geometridae > Biston > Biston betularia. The sequence continues at coordinate 8,172,327 of FR989863.1, forward strand.
ATTTTGGAGTAGACAACTAGACAATGCTCCTTTCATTATAATACCTACCTACTACTCTATTCTAAAAACAATTGTTTGTGTTAGCTATCTAACTTACACATAAATTCGTTTAGTGATACATTACTCCATTAGTAGTTGATTTACAAAGTTTTACCCAACCAACAAATTTGTAGCATTCGCGTGATGCTGGGGCTCCGAACTAAAGAAAATCCGATTACAATACAATGTGGGCCTATCCTGCAATTACCCACAGGATAAATCGTAAAACTACTTAGTCGAACTTGCGGCTAAAAAACTAACTAAGTATGACAAATCGAATACCGTTATCAAGTCAAGTTATAAATCAGCTGATACTTCTCAGAATCTGACATAGGATGAATTTATTTTAGGCACTAAATACCTAACCACCGTTATTTTTGTGACACTAATGTTCAAGAGAAAGCTAATTTATAGCAACTAAGTAGTATCTATGCTAATAGATGTACCTACGATACATTTCTGCTTTACGAGACATTGTTGTCTTTATAGAAAGTAGAGCGAAGTCTATGGTTTTTTAAAGTTAAAATACTACCTAAAGAGTTGTGGATAAGTTGACGACAGGTACAGCTTTGTGGTACTAAGCGTGTTATCTTTTAAGAAAATAGTGCTACGTTAATGACATCCACGACACAAAGAAAACTAGTAAGATGTATAATATTGTATACCTATATAAATGCGAATATATGTTGATGATCATGGGTAGCAGAGTGAGTATAATATCGACGGTTAGTGTAGTAGACGAAACCTCTGAGCGTTGTTAGTTTATTAATATAAACGGACAAGTGCGAGTCTTGCGTGCCGAGAGTTCGGTACAAGTTTATATGTCAATAGAGAAACCATCACATGGATCGACTTTTAAAGATTTTGAATGAAAGCTCCGGGCAATTGCTGTTACGAAATGATAAGCTGGACTGAAGGGATAACTTAAGGTTGTGGTTCAAAAATATTTCACCCATATGTACACCGATGAAAGTCACGGTAATTTGGTCAACTGTAAAGTTTATAAATGCAAAAAATTTTTGTTATTTTTTCTTTAATCGTTCTGCTTTCTTCTTACCAAATTTCATAATTATAGCTCAGCAAAATTCTAATGAGTTATAAACGAACAAACAATTTGGCCTTGACACGCATGTAGATAAACAGATAATGAAGTTATCTTGTATAGATTTCTGTCTATTTGTTTGATACAGACTAAAAACACTAACGAAAGCAAAAGTCAGCGCAGTGCTGACGGAACCACTGTCAAAATAAATATTATTTCTAAGTTCCTGTTCCGCATTGCAATTCTAATACTCGCAGATAGTACACAAGACCACCCACATACAATGCAGATGACATTGTGTTTCTCATATTTATGCCAGTTAGCGAGCCAACATTCTCGCATCGCTACTGATTCTGAAAGTGAGCTTCGCAGAGCCTGTAATAGACCTTCACCGAAAAATAAAAGACGGCAAAATGCAGTTGGCCATTAGAGAAAATGAGATAACAAACGGCTTTTACTTAGTCGTAGATATCCTTAGCTGGAAGTCGTCTGGGCAGGTACCACCGCAGTACTAAATATTTTGCCAAGCAGTAGCGTGTAACCATTAGGTACTGTGTTCTGTTTTGAAAAGTACTAAGAAGTTAGAGAAGGGAAACTAGCTTACAGGGCTACTGAGGCTAGTCATCGTATGTTTCAAAGTAATGAGCGTCAAAACAGCCATGACCTGGACTTTGTTTTGTCATATCCTAGTCTTCTTCGTCGAATCGATGTCTCAATTTTCTTTATCCTCATCATATTTTATCATATCCTAGTGGTACCTAGGTTCTGGCTACTACTGCAATGGTCATGGGCAGGAGTCATCTTACTATCAGGAGAGCATCTCGTTCGTCTCATTATTTTTACACACAAATCTCTTATTTTTATTGGAGAATATAAATATTACAGCTCCGTTATATTTTTTATTTTTCCAAAATAGAGCTGTTGTAAAGAAGATTCAGATTCGTTGTTCGTAGTTCGTTGACCTAACCAATTAAAACTAGTACCTATTCATACTTACAGCAAGGTTTAACTTATGTATCCGACTAGACACCAGACTAGAGACGTTACGTGTGACATTCGACCCGCGACTGTCGATGACCAGTCCTTTCACACTTCACAGTTATCTCTCGACAAATTAGACTCTATTAGCATATGAGATATTTAGCGTTACCATTCCTCTTATTTCTTCCGCAAATTTGAGTAAACTGTTCCTAAATCTTCGTTTATTTATTGTGGTAGTTCTTTTTGCTCTAGGTGATATTAGATTCCTATAAAATAAAATTTTTGTAAGTAGTGGTCCACACAGATGTATTTTATATTGCTAGCTTCTGCCCACAACGTTCGTCCGCCTTGACTTTAGTATTGAGTCCAGAGAGAGGGGGAAATGTTAGTAACAAGAGCAATAAATAGTTTGTTACCTAGTTTTTTCCGGAATAAAGTTCCATAAAACACATATAACGAAACGATTTGATTCCATTTTCATTGTGCGGACCGCATAGTGGAATGCGCTGGCTGAGTGGGTGATCCCCGATGGATACAATTTGGGTGTCTTCTAATCGAGAGTGAATCGGTAGGCAAGCGTCTTGGGTATAGTTTTTCTCTGTTTTTTTACTGACTCCTTCATACTTATGAAGATTATTCAAATATAGCAATAAATATATAACAGGAGATATAAATGTGTTCCATTTCAGACTAGGTATGTTTACCACCTTCGACCACACCGTCACTGAATATCAGGTATGCTGTGGTAAAACACTTAGGTAGTCAACCATGAAAAAACAGTAATATTTTTTATAAAATCACTAGCTTCGCCCCGCGGTGTTACCCGCTATATTTTTTCGGAATTATAATAGCCTGTGTGTTAACTAACCTAGGGTTTCAGCTATCTCAATAACAAATTTAATTAAAATTGGTACAGCCGTTTCAGTCTGAAGAAGTAACAAACATACAAACACAATTACAAACTGTCACCTTTATAATATTACTGTGATTACAATGTACAATGTATAATAACCACGCGAAGGATTTTGGTTTGATTTTAACTATAATTTAGATATTTTGTTACGGAAGAATGTTTATATACAGGTACTTCATACAATACATCTTACATAATTAAACTTTTGTATAAGTAGATAAATTCAATGTTTTGCAATCATGTCGCTTATATAAATTACACCCATGCGAAGTCGGGCCGAGTCGCAAGTAAGATTATAAATTATTATGTTTTAACTCCCCCTTCATTCTCTCACATAGTTAAAAAAATCAATTTAAAATCTATAAATCCTTGTTAAGCGTATTTAAGTAGACATGGCCGTTTTCTATTAAATTAAATCTTAACTATGGGAGTTAAGTGACGACGTTGATGGACCTATCGAAGGAGATCCATTTATCCAACCATGATTAGAGATACAAAGAACTCTACAATTCGAACAAACAAACAAACGAAGCATTGTTAGAGACTGAGTGTTCAAGGTATAGATATATTTGGTTTATTTACGCTTAACAGTCGTTTCGATTACAACAGTGAAGAGTATTTAAATTAAATTTAGTTAACTTGACAATTTTAAAAATGTTATCTGAAACATTATTTAACTTCTAATGTTCGTGTAAAAATCTAGTAGTGTTCGATTGTTCATTTCTTTGAGCGCTTGGCCAAGCGCTCGAAAAAACGAACACTCAAAATGAACTCCCGCAAAGTAACGCCAGAATCAATCAATTAATTGTTAGACTTTTAGATACTTGTTGTGTAGTAACGTTATCCTTTGCAAGTAGGATGTTTTGGTACTGTTCGGAATTTTTATGTAAGCTCGACTCGTACTTGATCGATGTTTATTTGTGTGAAAACTAAGTACTTTGTCCAGAAGATATTTTACAGTTTGCGCATTATTCACATCAAATTAAATAAAATAGAGCTAAAACAAAAAACGATTAACTTTGTATAGGGACTTTTTAATAAGGATGTTTTTACTGCTAGTCGGGAAATTCCATTACAGGCTAGCACACCGTTACTTAACATCAAGTGATCTGTGGTCAAACACCAAGCTTGTCAATAATAAAATACCAAAATAGTACATAAATATACTTTGAAAGCGATTCCCATTCTGGACAAACATTTGTGTGATGATAATAAATGTTTGTTCTGTCTGTGTGTTGTATCTATGTATCTATTTTAAGTATGTTTTCACAAAAGAAAAGATATATGCAAATGTATGTCAGTATCAGATATCAGTTCTCAGAGTAGAAGCTATGCTTAGTTATAGGGTAGATGGCGCTGTGTGAAAATGTCCTCTAACATTTATTTATTATCTGGCTACAATTCGAAAAATAGAGATCATTCTACATAAGACAGACAGACATTCGGCATAAGTTTTGTAAAACACGTTGATGTTTTTTCAGATATATAATCCTAATTGCGCAATATGAACTTCTTTAAACGGCACTTAACTCCAAGCGTCACTTTCAAGTAATGCCTTAAGCTAAGTCAAAAGTAATCGTTAAGTCAAATCTTGTACTCGTACAATGGACTACCTAAATCTCAATGAAACAAAACATTGTTCCTTGATAGTAAACTAAAACAAACCATTAATTTCATTTATCTTGAAAGCAGCCCTTCGCGTTAAATGACAAATGTAAATTTCCCGAATGATATTCATTGTTTGCCCTGAAAATGAGCACAGCGTGTGCTTGCCCGGCTTTGTTTGTCCTCTGTTGAAATCGAATGTGACGTCACCCACAGTAGAACACTCACGTATTTTACACAACCTTAATTGCCGCTCTAAAATGAGAATTTAGTTTTACCGAAACAGCTCTTTTTATGATTTCAAAAGAAAACTATTGTTTACTACAATGTATACGACAACGGTATCAATGAATTAGGGTTATAAGTTTCGGATGTACTTTACCGAAAAAGACGCTGAAATCCTGGTCCATACATTTGGTCAAAGGTCAACGTACTTTTTCTATAACACCACTGATTTTTGTCGCGGTTGAAGATAGATAGATAGAACGCTTTATTGTGCACACCATAAACAATAAAAAAGTCAAAGAACAAAAGTACCTTATTAACTAGTGCCACAAGTGGCGGCCTTATCGCTAAGAGCGATCTCTTCCATGCAACCAAGAATAGAAAAACACGATAGATGACATAAGAAACAGACGGGAGATGTTGTAACAACAACACTAATAGGAAAAATAATAATAATGTATTTAAATAAAACGAAATATATATACTCATAATACACAATATATAAATATAAGAGTTGTGCCTATCGTAAAATTGTTTATAATAATGAGTACAATGACCTCCTTTCGTGTTAGTGCATCACAAGCTTATAACCCTGTATATAAATATTAATTGAACATAATCAATACGAATACCACAACCATTTTTGACATCTGTGGATGAGGCCGTAAGCTTAGATATTTAATAACTATTTACTTTTCTATAGTAAGGCCATATTTTTTATAATCTATAGGTATATAAATATACATAAAAAAATTGCGAGACCAAAACAGATTACCAAATTTATATGTATTTCTATGATCGTACCTACGCATCAAAATGTGTCAAAATTAAAGTGGCATGCTACTTAAAGCTATGCCGGTTAATTAAAATTAATTAATACAAACTTATTACCCGTTGGCAAGTATTCTGTAGCATTAAATACAGCACTTCATATGCAAGAATATGTTAAAACTCTTACTTAGCAGGAGTTTTAAGTAGGAACGGGGCGCCAAGATAAAGTAATCAGAAGCGTTTAATTAATTATAGTTTTTGGCAATACGACTATGCTAATTATGGTGGCATATCAAACTCTCGAAAAGGCGCTTCCAGTATTTTATTTTATTCGGAAAATGCACAGTGTTCTTATAAAACTATAACATTTTTATTATTATTGCTAAACACCATTAAAAAGTTGAAAATGTTGTATCTATACTACAAACAAGTTTGCCACAAAAACAAGGTAGAAGACATAAGGTAGAATATAGTATATTATGTATCTAACGAACGAAATACTTTTCATTGGGCATTCATAGAAACTCGAGAGATAGGAAATATCATCAAACCAATTTTTAGATATTAAGTTCGGGTTTTATTTAAAAAATATTGAACAGGTCACATTCAGGCAAGTCTAGGCTATAAACATTTCGAAATTGTGTTTCCAAAACATTAATAAAAAAAGGTAAATTCCCTCAAAAATACTTTAAAAAATTAATACGTTTTTCGCTGTCTTAATACCAAAACGAATAAATTTTGATTAAAAAAAAATTGCGAAACAATTTTACTTATACACAAAATCTTATCATTATTAAACTTTGTTTCATTTTATTTTCCTTGTGACATAGTGAGACGAAGTTAAATGTGACCAGTTAAAATAAAAACTTAATATGTTATTAAATCTCTCGATCTGCCACTTAGATATAATAAATAATGTAAGGTGGGATTTAAATAAGACACTGTATCTTTAAAGACTTTTCCGTCTAACGATAACAAACCACATGGCCAAAACTGGTCTTTTAAAATTGAAGATATCTCTAACAAGCCCTGCACTACGCAGATAAATTGGGATAAGATGTCTCACAACCTATAAAGTGTTCTCTTTACAACACAGCAATTTCCACTGATGTTTCACAGTGACAAGTTAATAGCTTAAAATGTCGGCGCGTGGAGTGAAGACCGAAAGGTCTTGACGAGGGGTCTTCAGCAACCCTGAGCCTCCCCACGCGTCATAAACTGCTGTCACTCATTTCAGCGAGCGACGACACCTTAATGAATTGCCTCGCTGTATTAACTTAACGAATGTAAGGGTAACTATAAGGTGTAAAACAAAACTAATTAAAGATACATGTACACACGGAAACGTCTCTGGTACGGCACCACTACCGCTCGTAAAGTAACCAAATATTTCTACCAATACTAATAAATAATCGAAGTTTTAGCTATATGTATCGAAACTTTTAAAATATTTAATGCTAAAATCATTTAATTGCCTCTAAAATTTGAGCCGTAAATCTCGGTTGAACACAATTTTATCAACGCCTACTTACGTAGACAAATTTATAGCATAATAACAGAAACTTAAATTCTCATTAGACATTTTAAACGTTCTACACATCCTTCCAAATTGCAGATCCTTTTAAAGTATGTCACGCCTACGCAAGATTTTATCAGAATCTAAGCTTTCCAAGCTCAAGTAAAACAACTGCCATAATCTGAAGTCTAATGAAAACCATTTCATGTTGATCTACCTCTTCTCACAAGGTCAATCGCTAAAGTTGAAGTGTTTTGTGTTTTAGGTACATTCTCCATTGCCTACTTACTTTAATTTGCATCATTTTTCGTACAAAGTATAGGTAATAGATAAGTATTGGGTTTATACTGTAATGAATTGTAATTTGAATTATTCAACTTTTTTACAGCCTTGTTGGTTCATTGGTAGTATGTCTGCTCCAAGATCTGAAAGGCGTGGGTTTGATTTCCACCTAGAATAAACATTTTGTGGTATAAACAAATGCTTGTTCTGTGTCTGGATGTTCTGTATTTATTATAAGTATGCATTTACAAAAAAAAGTATTGAAGTAATCTATCAGTAATCTGACTTCCATAGTAGTACAATCTTTGCTTAGTTTAGGCTCAGATGGCGCGGTGTGTAATGGCCTACGATATTTATCTATTTATTTTATTTTATTTTTAACGTTTTCCGCGATAAAAAGTATGTGTTAATCGAGGATTTCAGCTATCTGAATTTTAAGTTTTATTCAAATCCGTGAAGCCGTTACGGTGTGAAAAAGTAATAAAACTAACACAATTTATTTTTTTCCGTTTATAACATTTTAATATCTGCTTACCTACCTACCACTTTTTTATAGTGAAATAATGTGATCGTAATTTTAATATTTAATATCATAGATATTATATACTTACTAAACTTACTGTAATCTTACAAACTCTTTTTTTATTTAGTACCTACTACGCAGAAACGTGATATTATTTGAATTTACACGATTAGTCGTATAATCGCTCATTGTGAGTAAAATCAGCCATGACACGTGCATTCATAATGTATAGTCATTCGTGTGGAAAAGCTTACTAGAATTTGAATTGGATTCCGGACTCGGTTGTTGAATGACTTACGAACTTGTGCTATCTGCCCAGCATTTTATCAATGAAATTACATAACTTACAAACATGTTACAAACTTGAAAGCCACATTTAGGCTAAAATGTTTTATAGTTATTATTGAGTCAGAACGGTCCATATTGATGTAATTCTCAGACCTCCCACGTTGCGTAGGGCACACAGAATCATCGCCTGTTCCTCCGCTGAGTACGGGGTACGTTAACTATTCGGAATAATTGGCGTCCATTCAACCGTGAATAACTTAGATATAGAACAATTCAATTAACTGGTCACTTCACTTAACTCGCCTTGGAAATCATGGATTTGAACAACTCCACGTCGTCGTAAAGAGCCGATGATTGGAAATCTTGGAAAGCCTGTCTCAAAAGACCGTTTTGATAGATATTATTAACAATACATTTGCTTGATTACGACAGGTTTCGAGTTTTTTTACTGAGATAAATTAATTTATACGCCTAAGTCGCAAGTCCTAGGTACTAAGTCTAATCTCTGTAACGTAACGCGTTGGACCCGCACTCCCACGGCGATACAATTAAATGCTATAAAAAATTCATATGTCCAGCACGTGTGGATAATCTAAGTCATAAAATATCCCATTCCAAAAATTAAAATTCGTCGAGCCATTACAGTATGAAGTTACAAACACATACCTAGTACTACAACTCTAGTACTTGTACTTTCACTTCTAGTACTCGGTTGGCTAACTACCACACTCAAGTTGTAAATCTGCTGCCAAGCACTTAACGGTGTGTTCCTAGAGCTGCACTTGAGAGACAGTTCCGTTCTAGGCTAAGTGTGCTTTACCATCTTCGACTACACCGTCACTTAACATCGAGTCAAACATCTAGCTTGTCAAACATGAAAAAAAACAAAAGAATTACGCGCCTGGAAGACTGCCCCTTTTACGAAAAGGCTGCGCGATTTAACATGATTTTTGTCATGATATTGTAAATTCACCATTATCAGGATCGATGTAAAAGTAAAACATATTATTTTTCAAATTTTTTTTCTGTACATTGTCAAGCTAAAAAGACGATAAATATAAATTCACCCAATACATTTACTATTTTAAAATCGTGCCTTTTACAGATATTTTAGCTTTTTTCTTAAAAGTAACTTAAAACTTGTTACAAAAACAAAAAAATACTCATGAAACGCACGAAACTAAGAAAACATTTTTTTTCCTACACCAATAACATACTTTACTATACAATTTAATCGATTTCGAGAAAATACTCGAATTAGAATTTCGAGTTACATTTACTTTCTTCCGAGCAACAATAAGTCATACATTCTATTTTCATCCTTATTCTTTTATGATAAGGGAATAGCGTATGGGCAGAGCGAACGTGGATTTTTTTGAGTGAGCCTGCTCTTAACTCATCTGTAGTTGCTCTGCTTCCTAAGCCGAAGGGTATGGGGTCGATTCCCGCCCACTTTTGTCACAAGTAAAAATGTCAGGGTACAAATGTGTATTTACAAAAAAGTACATAGCCAAGCAATGAGTAGCTAAGTAGTAAACTTATCGGTTATATGACTCTCATAATACAAGTCTTGCTTAGTTTGGTGCTAGATAGCGCTGTGTGAATGTTTTCCAATATATATTTAAACAAATACTGTGATGTGAATTATAGCTCTATTATTGTTACTGATTCAACACAATAGAAGTTTTAAAAATAAATAGTAGGTAAATGTAACATTAACCTCGGCCACTTCAACATTACCTATGGGATGATTTGTTTGATAGAAAAATAGTCAAGGGTTATTTTGCGGTCGCATTGTGTATAGTTTAGGTCTCATAAATCACGCTCCCCGCACTCGAAGTTAAGTCGAGAGTGCACCAGGTGGTCGAAGCTATTTTAAACTACTGTTTATGTACCTTCCAATAAGGGAATAAAATTTGTTTTATGGCTTCCATTCATACAGTTTGATTCATAGCCAGGAACAGTCAGAATATTTTATAAACAAAAATCAGGTCGCATCATTATGTAAAATTTTACACGTTAACTTAAGTGCGTAATATATAAAAAAGCTTGTCTGTTTAAATAAACAAAAATCTGGTCTGTTATCGTAAAATTTAACGCAGTCGGTCACTTTTGTTGTCAAACCCTATGTGACGAAAGGGCTCGAAAATTTAAATGACTGTTTACAAAGCTACAACAACTCGAATTTGACCAGTTTTTTTAAGTGACGGGTGCCTGTGGCAGCTGGTGAGCAGTTCGGTGTTCCGCCAACCGTGAATGTTTTTGTTGAAGCCTCATGTTTTGCAAGTCTGTTTATATTTCAGCAACGAAAACTTATATGTGCGGGAAACGTGACACGGTCTTTGTTAAAAAGTGACCTCGAAAATAGATATAGGTGTCTAAGTGGTCTCGTACCGACCTTCTCCTACCTAACATTACATAACTAAGTATGATTTTAAACGCATTCTAGCTGTCAATTTTATTAAATGTTTTTTTTTACTATCGTCCTTTGTTCTTTTATGATTAACACCATTGAATCTATTGTAACACTGGACTTCATTCTATTCTAAACCAATTTTCCCTATGTTCAACGAACGGTACAACGTCCATGTACACATTAAATACATGATCTTGAGGGTATTGAATGTAGCTTCATAATTATCAAAAAAAAACATTCTCATCGACTGTTACTGTTCCCGAGTTTACACTACTATTTTAACATAAGACTTTTATTTATCTTTTATTGAATACGTGGTATCATGGTATGTATTTTTCAATGCTGTTTGTGCTAGGGTGACACCAACAAAAAACACCAAAAAATGCTAGTGCTACAAATGAAGACTTTATTGCCAAAAAGATCTCTTCACTTATGATGTAAAATTCGAGGTGAATTCAGCAGTCAGTGTGCTTAGTCGGATTAGTTTTATAGGTCAAAACTCTTTATCTTAAATAATTATAATGACGAAAATACTTTGCCTCTATCGGAATCACAAATAGAAGCAATTTCGCTATAACGAGACGATATTATTTGCTAGTCATAATAAATCATCGCAACTATACGCATAAATCCTGTAAATGTCTCTAACGCCAGCTTTAAACATGATTTTCTCCGTCATTTACGCAACGCTCTCCAGCGATTATGGTAGTCGGGTGTCCTAATTTCACGTTGTATTGCGCATTACCGGCCCTGCGCCCTAGTTGTTCAGAAGCATCATTAGTACCTGCGCCGGCGGCCGCTGCCTCCGCTGGGAACGCACTTCCGGTAAAATGCTTTAGTCGGCCTATGTGAGTTCATGTACTGTGTTGCCCAGTGTTCATCAGCCATTACGCAAGCATCCGCTCGCAAACCAAATTATGAATTTAAATTAGGAACAAAATGATTGATGCCATTTCTCTTTAAAAAACTTGCAACGCGTCATTTCACAGGCGAAGAACTTTGAACTAAAGTTACTTTTAACTGCCTCATTACTTGCAATTTAAAGCGATAGTCGCTCGGGGAAATTCAAATGAGGGTACGGTCGATAATTTAGCGGATTTGGGCTCGAAATTAAAGTCGAATCGAAGCATAAAGGGCAGAGTTAGCAGTTCGCTTGTTTAAAATAAAGTCTACGTACTTAAAATGTTATTAGTGTTTGGAGGCATTATGATAAATCTTCGCTCGCAGAGTTCCAGACTAAGCAATAAGCACCTATTCAACTAACAATGTTGCGACAAAAAGCATCGTCTGTCAGCGGTCGAATGTGTGAGAGTAATCTCGTTCCCATCGCAGCGCATGGGAGGGAGCTCTCCCCAGGAATGTGTCATAAATCTCGCTGGAAGCACAAGATGTTCTCTTCGTACTTATGTCTCTCTGACGTCTTACCGCACGTCTGCCATAGACTAATTTATTCACAGATATGTTCACACGTAATAAATTTACTACGTAAATGTCTAAGAGCATTATCTTATTAGTCATTTCCATTTTACTGTCCAGTCTGACCCGATAGATAAGCAGCGTCCTGCGTAGATCGCCTACGATGTAGACTTAGGTAGATTTATGTAGAGCAGCTACATAATACATGTACGCTGCTAGATGGACATCTTTTAGATTCATCATACAACTTGATTGATATAAAATCTTATTTCGCGAAAGTGTCTCAGAGGTACCTACTTGTATTCTCTATAGATAGGTTACCTATGTCAGTAGACTGGGTGACCTCGGTTGATGCTTTAAAAGTTTAAATGAATCGCTTTAATTCCAGTTGACAGATTAGATATCGGTCTCAAATGGCGTCCACTGGTGCGAGACCGGTGTCTTTTCCCAATTCGATAGCTGACAACTTAGACAAGCGTTACTCAATGTGTAAAAAAATATTAAGAGAACCTCAGGCCTATTCTGTGAAGCCACTCGATTGTATAGTGCACTACTTGACTGCTTCTGACGCATCGTAAGTACATTATAATGTTGGAAGGTACTCAACATCGTTTATTTTACTGAAGGTTATAGGATAGATGAGTATCACTTAAATGCTGAATAACATCTACCGTGTAACATTTTACATGAATGACTTTGAAAAATTTGAGGCTGAAGTATTGTTTAGGATGTAGGTAAGTACTTATATAAGAATACTTGCTCAGATAACAGTATAAAACGGAAAACCCATTACTTTTTGATAATATTACTTGACGCTACAATTTAAAAAAATGACAAAGAATGCGGTTGTGAGCGCTCATAAAATAGGAGACATTTGTGGCTCTGGCTCCATAAAGATATACGAAACAGTCACGGTGAACAATAACAGATAGTTTCTACATAATCGGGTTAATTATCAAGAGCACGTTCAAAGGAACGCCGCCGCTGAAAGGTTTTGTTGTACGAGATGCGCGCACGCAGCCCCACATGCTCCTAATTAACTTATAAGCGCTGCTTTACCCTGATAACAAGCGAATGCACACGCACAACTATTTCATTCAAACTAAACAACACACGCTCGTAGTTGAGATCTCTACCGTTCAGATTAATCTAGAACGTTTCCATTCCACTGGAAGCCCGCACCATATCCATACGCAATTAACCCTTCAATTCAAAGATGGAAGCATTCACGTGCATTGAATGTATTATTCGACGTTTATCTAATTGGAATAAGCCGACTGATTGCGAGCATCCTTATTTGCTCCGTAGACGTTGTTCCGATCCTTTAAGCCCGTGGCTTCGCACCGACTACACAACGATACGATACTTTCTAAATTCCTACGTTTATGTATCTCCGTTTACGGAAATGGGTGACAATGAACTTGCGGGATATTTGCTTGCATCGCCGCCGGCCGGCTAGCGCCACGATGCGCCCGCGCCGGCCGCCGGTCCCCGTGGGCGGTGCACTTGTTCTTGCGCAACTATTTGGGAAGCTAGGGCCCTCTGCATGCATGTGACAATGCTACTCGCCTCGCCACATTAGCATTCTACCGTTAACTCTACTACCCGCCAAGGTAACCGTGTAACTGCGCCGCTCTGTCGTGTCCGACAGTTACGAGTACAAACAATACACACGACTGATACCTATTAGCCTAATTAATATGCTTCTTAGTTAGTGTAAATAACGAATGAAAATGTATCTGGTTTGCATCACTTGACCTTAGGTCTAAGAATAACTACAAAAACAAATATCTACACACTAAAGCAAATCTGAGTTCTCACGGCCTGTTATTTTTGAATATTAGATTAAGGCACTTCGAATTCTAACCTATGTAAGTCTTCGAATGTAAGTATTTAATATACTCACCAATTAAGATTATATTTTTTTTATTGATAGAACAGACGGTTCGTGTGATGATAAGCTTACCAATGGACACCTACAACATTAGGAATGTTGTCGATGCGTCGATATCTAGGTATACATAAACCTAGAGATGTGTATAGACCCCGTCTTCAAAATCTCTTCTAAAGATTTCAGCATAATAATTCACTCCTTACAAACCGTATTTAACAGGTTGTGTTTCTATCTCTAGCTACAAGGGTGCTCTACTTTACGCAGCCCTCAAAAATTAGTGACGGCAGTGTCGAAGATGGTAAATACATCTAACCTGATTACTGATACGTGGTCTCTTATCTTGAAACCACCAACTTCCTTCTCAAAATTAATACAGAATGTATACGTTTTCGAGCACTATTCATTTCATAAAACATAATTAAAAAAAAGGAGGAAAAATAAACAAATTGAATATAGGTATGTATTACCTATATTGTAAATGAACATTTTGTGTCCGCCTTTCCCGTGTATTGAGAACATGTCACGACACTCCTAATTACTAATCAGCATGCGCCTTTCTAACACCTCTAAGTTTTAAAAGTGTAGTAAAATATTATGTTTGTATCTGAACGGTAAATTTTTATTGTTAAAAAAAAGCTTGCAATCTTAAAATTTGTAAATGAAATTAACACAATGTGCTGAGTTTAGCGCAAATGTTAGATACATGTTATCAAAGAAACCAATTATCTGATGCCATATGTTATTGTTTAATAGGTAAGTATTATTTTGAACATCAATAATAAATCATGTATCATTATATTATGTTACAGTGGAATTTCAGTAGCTAATCTATGACTCGATTTCCAAAAATCTAAAGAAAACGTTTATTATAATATTTAAAGCTAACTTTTATTAGGTATTTATCTAGTCTAGTTTACCTTATTTCATATGTTGTGTACCTGTATGATACTCATATAATAAATATTTACTCTACCCTAGCTGAAAAATATAATGAAAATGTAACTAGAATTGTTGCGTGTAAAATTACCTGCAATGCTAAGTGCAGGGGGCCGCTGACTCTGCATGTAGGAGCCGGGGGTTCATATCCCCACAGACAGTTCCAAGGCATTTTAATTCATTGTGAAATCACTTCGCGGCACTCATGTTTACATCGAGGTCGGACAGCGCCGTGCGCGGCCGGCTCCGGGCTCAGTCTCCACACGACTGAAGTGGGTCCGCCCAGCTGTTTCTCTCATCAGTAAGCACCTCGAATGTTACAACGCAAGTTACCTATGCTGAATTCATTCGATTTTTATACTACGCCGAAATTTTCACAACGGAACGCTCAAGTTACCAGACAGACGTTCTGCAGTGTAAACATTGATCCTTGAGCTTTTTAATATCTCCATAGTAATTAAATGTTTATTCAGTTACATAATATTGTTATGAAAAGTCGTCCAGACTTTATTGTTTGAAATTCGTCTGCTAATCACGTAAACCTCAATGGAATGAAGTTGGAAGTACGAGGAACAAAATCACGAAAGATCCAGAACGCTATAAAGAACCTAGCAAAAAATTAAAAAGTATCTGACGAGTAAAAATATTAAAAATAAATATCTACAACTCTAAAATGTTGATATTTTAGTAGGTATGTATAGACATTTCGTAAACATTATTAGATGGAATAAGTTGCAAAACACCGAAATATTATTTTAAACGACATCAATTTGTGTAGTATCATCGGTCACCGAACTTAGTTGCAAAATCAAAAAGAAGTTGTCGTCAAAAAAAGTCGAACAAAAAGTCCATCGATCAACGACACCGGAAAAGTGCGCGACCAATCCAAATGAATAACTTGGCAAAAGCTCACGTTTTGGCACTTCCGACGCACCTTTCATAAATTATTTCGCAGGGCTTTGCAGTTAAACCCGACGATGTCTCTATACTGTACTTACTTACTATAAGAAAGAAACAGTGTATCAAATTATACATATATAATAGCGCACCTTTTTAGAGGTATCTATTGGCAGTTAAAGTTATTATTAAATGGGATTCCCGTAATGCACACGGCGACATCGGCATCTGCATCATCTATGTAGGAGTATACTATGTTATACATACTCGATCAGAATTGTCTCAAATGCGGTCGAGCGTGATGCACTCATTTCATATCACAGTTTTATGGACACGACATTAAACAGCATCTACGTGATACAACACTTTGAGTCCATTAAAACAACTCGGGATTATGTCTGGCTACCAACATTATCGCGCGATTGTCCTACCATAACTTTCGAATGGGTTAAGCAGGCCGTCACTTATGAATTTTGTAATGGGTTCATTGACTATCCATATCTTTAAAGTACACTAAAAATGGAACGACATCGAAGCACTCGTTACTTTTTTTATTAGCTGGAATAAATACACGCCATCAAACCGAGATGATGAACTTTATAATAATGATAAAATATTGATAAGATGAAAATTAGCAACTGACCTGCGTTATCAATTGCAGCGGCGGGCTGACCACAGGCGAGCACTGACGGTCACGCGACCACGGGCAACTCCAAGGCATACTTCTGATATTACGATCGGTCTTTGCTCTTCTGACCTCTCTACAACTTTTGCACTAACTCACTGTGAACATTTTATACTAAATAATTTTAGTAATTACTGTCATCTTTGTCGTTTAAGTGGTTCGGAAATATTAGGTGTTGTTCTTTTTGTTGGTATCGTATGATTAGCGCACGTGAGATGTGGCGAATGAAGTCGCGTGCAACAGGGCTGTTGCGGACGCATGCGTGCGGCCGGGCGCGCACCTCGGGAATACTGCCCGTTCCCGAACCCTGTGCACCCGAGCTACCGAGCCCGGGAGCCCTGTGTGTCCTACACATAAAATCCCGACTCTCCCGATCGCCGGCGCGCGCCCCCCGCCTTGCGAACGGCGCGTCGAAAAAACGCCGCTGTAGGTAAAACAAATATCAGAACGCTATACGATCTAAATGAAATATGCGAAGCGTTTGTTAGAATTTGCTACGCCTCATTCCATACTCTGCCATTGATGTTCTCATTAGAAATGTTTATTTTTTTAATTCGATTCTAAGTCGAATATAGGGCATTACACTCATCATTATGGAAAACGTTTTTCTATGGGCACAACTCTGAAATCGTGAAAAAATCAGCTTATAGTAAAAGTTCGTTGATCTTTCTCCAAATGTATGGAGCAAGATTTTTTTCCTTGATTCATTGTTGTACCCATAGTAAAAGTGATTTACAATGAAAAGTAAAATAACCCCCTTTCGGTTTAGCACAACACTCTACGCTTAGATCCTTGTATAGATAACGAATGTGTAACAAACACATGTTACAAATATAGCAATTTAAACATAGAAGAGAATTATTAAGGAACTTTGTAAAGAACATAATTGTAGAAGTTACCTACCTACCTAGTTACTTACCTAGAGTAACGGGTTATCTAGGTGCAAAACAATCTTACTCTGCACAATTGTATTCATTATATTCACAAAGACAATCACACACGTGCGTGTGTGTACAAACAATACATACTAATATATCCCAGGATTTTCTATTTTTTTTCTTTCTTTAATATTTATTTTTGGCATTAGGTAGGTATACCAACTTGTAACATTAGTTCTAAATGCGAAAAATTATTTAATATTTCTCTGGCTTCTTGTTTGACATAATTATGCCAGGCCAATTTATACATATAATATTTAAACAGAAGACGCGACTGACTCCTGACACAGTCTTAGACTAGTTCGGGAGCCAATGGATCACAATTGTTAAGAATAGGTACATATCTAATTGTCTATTGTCTATGTCAAACAAAAATGATTTTGAGTATTGATTTATTCATCAAATAGGTTTTTGGCATAGGCTAATTACACTACCAAATAGACTAGGGCCTGTGATGACCAATGTTTTAAAGCGATGAGAAACAGGGCGTGGCATTTGACAAAAAGATGTTATTTAGCGGTCAGTTATAAGTATGTAGGTAGATATATATTCTCCATATTCAGAAAAGTGGTCTGAGGATAATATCAGAAAACAGGTACAATGTAAAAAGTGTGATGTGTAGGTAATTTTCACGAAGATATTCACTGATTGTTGATTGTTGTTGTTGATTCTAGTGTTAAGTTTATATTGTTATATCTAATTGTATGTAATTGGTGTGATTGGGCAATAGATTCTATTATTTATTATTTATTCTTATTATTGAATTGATATTATAATAGCTAACCACTGAGCTATCATCGCTACAATACGCAAATAACGTAAATAGAAAAGACAGGTGCGTGTCGAGATTTGATCCTGGTACCTCTAAGTCAGTGTTAGCCTGTTTAATGACGCACAAAGCCATATAACAGTATCCGTGTCAAATCAAAAAACTTTAAATATTTCAGTGTGTTGATGTAAGTGTAAGGTAGGTACATATGTAGAGATATAGCTACCTTGTAATGGTGATGATGATCGAACCAAATTCGAAGCAATTTAGTGCAATAACTGTCTGACCTCACCTATTTGCGAGCCGCCCATAACAGCGGTTCAGTAATTAAGTAGGCGAATTAACATACACGTGGCTAACCTCCACTCGAATTATATCTATCCGCCACAACTGAGTAATACTTACGTTTATCTACAAATTTAAACTACATTATATACTGCTAATGTTAAATTCAGATCTGATATCATCCATGCTATGTATTTCATAACATCCGAGTAGTACCTACTAACTTCGATTTAATCTGTGCTGCTAAGGTAGTTTGATTGAATAATATACCGATTACACTTCTTCAGTATCGTAGATGTCTCATCAGTCATTCTGTATAGTCTAGATCCGGTATAAGAAATATATACCGACACTCATCTGTTATTTATGAATGATAAGAAATAAATGGTAGATAATATACACATTGTCACATCGCAATAGGTTGCCTAGCTAAATTGCATGCCCATAATATTAAATTATTTTAAACTATTTCTCCGATTGGTTATTTATAAAAAATCGTGCAGTGGTGAGAGAATGCCTACGTACGTATGTACCTACTAACCAACAGAATTTAAAAAGTAAAGATTGGCTCCTTCCCCTTCTACTTTTTTGTTTTAATTTTATTCTTCGCCAGGGATTTCTCCTTTTCGTTTTAAGAAGACAATACATATTATGACTTTTACCGGATCTCGTACTAATGACCTTTAAGCTAAAGTTGATTTCATAAATTTTTTTACATGTTCATGTAGAATGTAAAAATATTGTAGGTATTAATGCCAATTTGTAGATAACTACTCCAAAACTACGTGTAGATATTACATCAATTGCCAAATAGTACCTACCTACTTAATTATGTTTTGGGAAATTTTTGAGGCTCTTAAACTGACAATCAAATGAGAAAACGCCGTAGGTACACCATTTCTGTGGGTGTATACAGGGTTACGAAGAATACCTACTAAGCCAAAATGAGACAATTTTAATTTGGTAGACATTGAACTGGAAATCGGTTACATAAATATTTCATGCTCTTTGTGGAGCATGTGACTTTTTTGACAGTGTAGCTAAAAAACAGTAGATTTTTTTTGCAATTTATTTCAATGTATTTTACAGTAAAAGTAGGTACCTATAGTTCCTAATGATGAATAGGTACGAGTTACTCGTCTCGGTTTAATATTACGGTAATCTTGTCTATTGCCATTAATGGCAATAGACAAGATTTGGCGTTTTTGCAGTTGAGTTTATAGTCTTGCTTTCTTTATTTTTGACTTCTCTTTTTTTGCATTTTGTGTCAAAGATATTCTAAAGTATCTCATGATAAAATCAACCCCTAACAGGGTATTTCGACAGCCTTACTTAAGATCCAGTTCCATTCGAGGCTAAGTCTTCGCTCATACCGTCAATTAACATCAGGTGAGCTGTGGTGAAACACCTAGCCTTACAACCATAGAAAAGTAAAAAAAAACGGTAGTGATATGTACTTACCGGTAAAGTGGTTAAAACGAGCTCCTTCTTCCGCTTCCACCACAGCAGCCACTTCATATCGTTTGCATCATATTTTTTCACAATAAAATAAAAGAACACCGCAACTGTTATCAAAGTTATTAAAAATATATTTTCGGTTATTAATTCATATTTTATGTTTTGGAACATATCTCGTGCCGACTCATCGGTAATCGCTTATTATTCGTATTCGGAAATTAAAAAAGTATTGAAGTGTTTTATTTCAGTAGCTTTTTGAAATGTTTCTCCCGCACGGATCGCATCGTAACGACTGCGATGCTATGTGCGAGATGCGCCATATACGAGCGCGATGCTAATTTAGGTAAATTAACGAACATGTTAAATGAACTACTATTCGAACACCGTTGGAACAGAAACGTTTTAGAAAGAGACCCAGTAATTTCAGTAGTTTGAATTTATGGACAGATCACGAGTGGTTCATTCATAACTGTTGGTAATAAATAAATGGAAACCAAAACAAGGTTACGCGGAACGGTAGGTAATACCAAGCCGAAAAAATATAATTGTAGGTACCTATTCATCATTGTGAACTACTTTTACTATAAGACAGACTATAAAACTACGAAAAAAAATCGCCTGTGCAATACATTTCGTCGAATTTGAATAACATTTTTAGTATATGCAATGGTTTCTTTTTGCATTTTTAGGGTAGGTCCCGTAGTAAAAGTTATTCATGACGAGTATAAAGAACTCCTGTGACGTAATTTCCGGCAGCGTACTACCATTCCGCATAACCCTGTACAATAGAAGATTAAAAATAACTTTACGATCAAATCAGCGTTATCATTATAGGTATTTTATGAAACCTGGTATGAAAACTACTGAACCATGACTAATGAAATTTTAGGAGTAATTTGACTTTCTTTATAAAGTAAAGCATCAATTTACAAATATCGTACTAATTTGCGTAAATGTAAAAAAAAAACAGGAAGTAATTTTAAACCTTCCTCAATGAAGTTTTTTTAAGTCGATTCAAATTACACTGAATATGAAAAAACAAATAATAGACACGGAACATTACAAATAGTAGGTACCTACTTGTATATAACCAATATCTTTATAACTATCATCTATAGTTAAAGGGAAACACTACATGCAAAAATAAAAACACATTATTTGATATTAATATATTTTCGAATCTAAAATGTACAAAAAATACAACTTAAATGTTATGTACTCATAACGCCTGTTTTTCGATGAATAAAACATTACAATTCGATTATCTCGAAGATATTAGTACATGAGGTATGGGCGTCATTAATTGACTAACATCAAACGTTAAATGAGATGAGCCGGAACTAGGAACGCAAGGAGCACAAGCCGCACTCATACCCCTTCTCTGTTACTCTATGTTATAGTTTAATCGTACAATCATTTCGTAATATCCAAATCTTCGCCAAAAAAATAAAATAAATTCGACTTTGCTAATATCAGGGCGGTTATGTAAGGCTTTGTCAAGTTCGGATGTACCCATAATACAATTTAGTTTTGTATCTTTTTCCAAAATAAACATAACGACCTATATTTAAATTTATCATTAAATCAACCATCACTTCGTAACAACTTTGGTTGTGTATGCTATTCGTAAAAATATAATTGTATTTAGCTATTTACAATATATAAACATACATACATACAATGCTTAGAAATGCACAGCAACACAAAAGGCCTTAATCATCTAGATATCTGAAGAACTTAATAACACAGACACAGCGGCCACCCACACGAACGATGCTCGTACGATCGCCGGACTAGTTATATTTCATTCGGTTCAATTGTTTCAAAAGTTGTTAGGTGTTGTGAGCCTTGCCTACTTCTTGACGCTATTTTTTTAAAACAATTGGGATGAATGGAAATCCGCAAAGGAATTCCTTCGACTTAGTGACCGAATAAGCTTAGCGACGAAAATTTCAAAACATTAATCTTTGCAAGTGGCCTTATCTAAAAATCACTTCAGCATTTTAGAAAAACATAATTAGTTTTCATTACAATCAATAACAGAAAGTTTAACCTAGTTCACGATATAAAATACCCTTGTTAGACGACAGGCCAAGACAAAAGGCACGATTTTATACAAAAAATAAAATCAATTGTACGGGAATGCCTCCTTGTGTTAGCGACTGTCATCCAATAATAAATAAATATTTTATCACAAGTATGCTCCCCTGGACTTAGAGGAAATTTACTAACTCCTTTAGACAAAATAGGAATAACAATAACTATGATAATAATGCTTTAATGTTTAGAGTTAAATAACAAAAATACAAAACTAATTATGTTTTCCTTTGAAACAAAGACCCCGTACGCATCCATGTTTGCCTTTACAACATGCGAAGTGATCGCCGTAACTCCTTGTCACAGAGTAAACCTGTGAGTGGTACAAAAATATTTTCTATTAGACACTGATAATCATATCACATTAATTAGCAGTCCAATTACATATTTTTCTGAGATTGGATGGAACTTTGGACCCTATTAATTGAAATTTAACTTTGCTCTTGTTACTCTGTGACATTGATTAAATATATCCCTACATCGTTATTTCAATCGTCTTACTCTTACATAGAATTCAAAGATATATGTAACATTTTAATAATATACCAATTTCTCCAGAACTCGTTATACATGTAAAATCTATCATGCTCTTATAATATTCTCGACATTATCATTAAACCCAAAATTTTATTCTTAGTTAACACAATTATTAGGAATTGGGCAACCCAATTCGTATAATCTAAACGTAAACATAGAAAAATACCTATAGAAAGGTCGCACACGCCAGCATTTCTCCAAATTCTTTACATGGAAAACTATGTTTTAATCATACACCTGAGTTTTCGCATACCTACTAATATGGCCGACTTTCAACGATATTATATGGACAGGACATATTCGTATGCGAAAATTTTACCGTATGATTGAAAAATAGGACTCATGGTAGCAGTTTGCACAATTCGTTTTAGTCAAAAACAGATAAAGATTTACAGTGAAGGAAATCCATTACACCAAGACGAATATTATAAAATTTCTAGCATATTATTATCGACGATTTGCGTACAATTTTAATTATTATTATCCATTAAAAGCCCAATATAACGTTTAATTTTATTTTACGAAAATATTTGTTTTTAGGAATATTATTCTTTGATGATTTACACTTTAGATTTAACCAGTCGTTTCTTATAACTGTTACTTTTGCTGTCTGTAGCTGAGGAACATCCTTTGATAACAATATGGGGGGACCATCTCTAGCTTGCAACAACTGTCTTTTTAATTTTTTGGTTATGTCGCGCCATCAATATACGATAGCGTTCAAAAACTGATGTTCATTGAAATGTATCTAGTGTCGTGCATTGTGGTCGGCGATATCACGCAAATGCTTTCAAACGCATATTTAGAAAATGAGGTAGATCATTCCGCTCGGAATCTCTGTTATTTAATAAGAAAGCGTTCACGTTACAGAATTGAGCAATTGGAGGACATGTCATGTAATTGTTGACAGCTCAATGGCACGAATGCAACTAACCTATGTGTGAGTAGGTAAGAGTGTTTCTACTGCAGTCCGGATGGTACGTACGTAACGACGTGATTGCCAGAGACGTAAAGATTGTGACTGAGACGGTAGGGGAATTTATGGCCCGGAGCCACACCAACTCCTAAAAAACAAAGTTCCTACCGGTCGTCAGGGCGAGACGCAGTCGCCAACCCTCCTTCGCGAGATCGTCTCAAAAGATACAGAGGCGCGAGCGATTAGCGCAACCAATCGCGCAAAACTTTAGGCGAAAGACGGCCGTGCAGGCAACGCCACTGGCGACGAGAAATTTCTTCCAGGAATTGTGATCTCTAGCGCCTCGTTTTTGGTAGAGGTTAAGGGGAGCAAACTCCGAGATCAATTCTCACCACGCCACGCAAAGTTGGTGAAAAGACTGACTGACTTCTGCTGCAGTTCTGATTATTTTGGAAGACGATTTATTTTCTTTAGGCGATTAAATCTTAGTAGCGTTAAATCCTAATATCCTTTGTAGCCATATTATATATTTTGTTCAATATATCGTTATGTTTATTATTAAATAAGAAGTAATTCAATTCTTAATTGAATTTTGATGATTAGAAAAATCCTTTTAATATTAATGGAATCTCTTACAGTGACTTGACTAAAATCATCTGCTATTTCATGTCTACGCGTTTCACTAAAAGTCTATTACAATATCATTTTATTTTATAACGTATTTTAAAAGATGATTTTTGAAAATATATTTGTATCTATGATTTCAGGCACCAATGCATTGTTACGCCTCTTCTATTTACACAATATGGTAATTCCGATATATTTTATTTTATCATGCAATGGACGTGTTTCAAATATTATTCGTAGGTAGTCTTGATTACATAATCTAGTTATTTTATCGTAAATCTGCAAAAAATATTTGAATAGTGTTGTACATTTCATCCTCACCGCAACTTCGTTAACTTACTGACTGCATTTTATGCTGACCATCTAGCGGCGCACTGAATACACAAGTAGGTACCGCTAGGATATTATAAACTACTCTCGACTATCTGCTTTTATTTCCAAATATAAAGGCCATCAATTGTACTTATTTCATTTGAAATTCTATTGTATAACCGAAAAATTGTCTCCACATAACGATACAAATGGAATGAATCATATATTGCTACATAATCGGACACAGTAAAGCTTCATATCTCACTAAATATTTGTTAACTGCATCAAAACTACTTGTCCATCGGTTAATATTAAAGTGTCGAAAAGAAATTTGGTCAATGGCCTACGCTTTGACTATTTTATAATGGGTTGGTACAAAAATATTTTTCGTATGTCCTAGAATCGCAAGTCGTTTTACTTGGTTTAATGACATCTATCATATTTGTACGTTTTATTACTATGTTAAATAAATCATCACAATTTACTCTTAAGTGTTTATCTATGGGCTAACGCTGCATGATTGTATGTTAAAGTAAACAATAAAATAGGTAAACTTACTTTTAGAAATATCTAAAGTGAGCGAACCCCCCCGATTGTTTTAAGTACTTTAAACCCGCTTAAGTTATTGCCATCTCTTAAGTTTAACTTGTTACTAAAATGTAAGGTACTTTGGTTGGTGTATTAGTTTTTAGTTTCTATCTTAGTTAATTTACTGTAGTCACCTATGAAATTTTTATGACAAGTTTTTTTGGAAGAGGGGCCAGTGTACTGTTATGGTCCCATATGTTAGGGAGAGACAATAATATAGGATACACCGTATTTCACACAAATCTTACAGTTACACGTTTTACAAAACATATGAAACATACACCACATTAATTAAATTTAATTTTAATTTATAACGTGCAATGCTATCCTTAAATATGTAAACAAATTACAACGCTAATTAGAACAGTGATTTTAAATCGTAGCAATGTAAGTGTACAAAACTTTTCATGTAAGTTTTTGCATACTGTTCAAACTAGCGCGATTATTACGCGGTGTCTAAATTTAGTATAATACTAAAAGTGACATACAACATTGACGTTAATAAACGTTTACACAATTATTACAATTAGTTCGCGACCTCACATCGAACTACTTTCAGAGTGGCTTACATGTACATAACTTTAGCGTTTACTTCGTTCTTTATTTACATGCAATACGTCAGTATTTCAATTGGGGAAAAAGTTCTATTCATTAAAAAAACTTTTTTTTTGCAAACATTAGGGCTTACCCATAATATGTATGGGTAATCTTAAGTACCATAGTCATACAACTCGGATTGTCAATCATTCGTGGTAAATTTTGAGAAAATGACGCGAGTCATTTATTTTTTGTTTCCTATAAATCTTTTTCTAGCATAGCGGAAAGGTGACAATTGTTTTTTGTCTTAGATTGAAAAGAGAACCGCTGCTGGAATATGTTCGCAAAACTTAATCTTAATTTTGTTCTATTTTATTATCGGATACAGAGGTAGCATTTTAGAAGCAAACGAGGAAGATTCACTTTATCTTACCTTCTGAAACTGATTCTAGAGAAATATATGTATTTTCGGATAACAGTATATCCACATCATTTTAACAATGTGGCGAAATAAACATTGCGCGAGAATTCGTTTTATATATATATATCAAAACTTCAATATGCTCCGGATGTTACTGGGTATGAAAAATAAAATGTCCCTTGGTTTTGTTACAGTACACTTACAATGTTTGTTACACATGGTTATGTTCATATAATATAATAGATATTCCCGGTTGATTGACAAACACTAAAGAGCAAAGATGAGATTCTAATAGGGGATTTTATATTACTTAAGACGTGTCATGAGCGCATTACGTTTTAGTCAATATGGTAAATAATTTGTATGCTAGAAAAACATTTTAGCGCCCTTTAGTGTACTCGTACTTTTAACGATAAATACGTAATACCCTATATCTATATCGAGAAGATTAAATCTCTCTTGCACACTTTGATCACAAGCATTGATTTAAGATTCCGTAATATCAATATTATCAAGCAAGTTTACTAAGCTAAGTCCGCGACAAGTATTAGTGTCGAGGAAGTGTTAAAACACATGTATGTTACACGTAATCGTTAATTTCATAGAGGGATTTCACGTACTATTCAATCACTCTAGTTTGTTATATATCACAGACACAGAAGCAATATTATTGCGTACCTAGAGTTGTATTGTAAAGAACGTTCGTGTGTTCACTTCATTAATTTTAATTCACAAAATGTATGGCTTGCCGTCATATACTATTGTTGTTTTCATAATATGCATAGCCATGTCTGTAATTGTAACAATCATCGCAGCACATAAAATTGGCAAATTAAGGTAAAGTTCGGAAAAAACATAAAAATAAGCTTGTAACTGTTTAATATATAAATGGGTTCAAAATCAATAATTGTAGCGTACATTTAACACAATAAAAGGTTTCAACAAAATATTTACAATAAAGCAACATCTATAATTTAACAACATATTATTTACACGTAAAAAATTATTCTCCATAAGAGAAAGCATTCTAGTCGACGCGTCGTCTTCTCATCATATACTAAGTATAATACAAATTACTTTGTCATAACAGGTAACATTTGACTTTCATACTATAATACATAACGTTCACAACGCCAAAAAATGTGTTTATTTCTACATATACAGTATTGCACGCGGTATATCTCTATTGTACATAATGTATGTATACTAGCGTACGAATCGATCGCGTACATTATACGTAAAATCACTATTTTCGACATAGGAAGCTACCGATGAATTTCGTATCGAATCGTATCTCGTTAAAATATAATAAAAATTACATACATTTAAATTTAAAGATCGATCCTAGACAATTCCAAAGAACTTAAATTAGAAATTATATCAACGAAACAATTTTTACAACTCAAAAATATCACTAGCACTACTAGACTACATAGAGGTTTATAAATACATATACTATATTAGTCTCACGGATTGTGAGGTTTACAGCCGCTGAGGTACAACGTAGACGTTGCTCGGGACGACGACGCGTCTCGGCTCGCGGCGAGTCCGGGCAGCGTCGGCGCTCCGGCACCGGGAACGGCGAGAACGTAATAAATGCAATATGAGCGAGGAGGAGCGCGCGGGCGCTCACTGCGATAGCAGCTTCTGCAGCAGCGAAGCCTTAGCCCCCGCCGCAGGCGCGCCCGCCGCCCCGCCGCCCGCCCCGCCCGCGCCCGCCCCCTCATCACCGCCCGCTACCTCCTCCGCCGCCGCCGAGCCCGCTTCCGTAGTACTCTGTTCCCATATAAAACATATTCTCTTATTGCTGTCCGGCAACATCTTTAGGCCAGGCATCCACTGAAGAAGAGAAGCACCATATTGCCGTAGATGGCACAGGCTTTAGTTTAAAAAAATCTAATTTAAAATATCGCATACTACGAGAATTATCGAGACAAGAATAGCAACTAAGTAATTAGTCTAATATTCTGGCATCTGTGCAGCTGTCATTTTATTTTAGTATTTTTATCGTGACCGACACAGACTAGAAAAATGTACTTTAACACAACTATGTATGTAAAATGTTGCGTTGAAAATAAGTGACGACTCCTGGGCCCTACAATTTTTGCTTGTCTTACACGAACTACACGCACACAAATAAACCAAAGCATTATCAGTCACATAAATGCTGCAAGTCAGTTTGTGTGATTCGTATAAGCAAGTAAAAATTGTAGAGCCAAGGAATCTTGGCAAGTAATTCTACGCAACATTATATCTTTTTTTATACTTATGGTTACAGCATAGCTGCCTTGATAGGCGCGCGCGGAATCGCCTGCTTCTATTCGCTCTAATGGATGCCGGCTTTGGAAAATCACTACAAATAAATTCACGTAATTCGAAAGAAGATAGAAGTTGAAGCAGACGGGTTTTGACCAAACTCTATTTTTAGAAAGCGTCGCTAGAGTTCATCACAAATTATTATAATAATAGATCACGCCTTAATGTCCCATTGACAGAGCGCAGGATGACATAAAGGTGTTCCAATAAAAATATAACATGTACAAATGTATAATATATTTTGATTGATGGTTCATCTATTGATTTCTGTCTTTAGTCGAATTGCATTTCAATAAGCGAGAAGTAAAGTTTCCCCAGGCTAAAGTTCTATGAGAAGCGATCAAAAGGTTACTTGTGTCTGATTGATTTGATGTATGAGCTCAGGAAATCGAGACCTTATCTGTCGCTCCGATAACGCCATGACGCATTGCACTTATTTATTAGTACAAGTTCGTTATAGTCGGCAGATTGTTTCACATTAAAACATTGCCATGTACTCATTTAGCTTGGTTTTACACAGTTATAATTGCGTCAAACGTTTTGATCGCTACTTTTACATTTTACTCTATGAATCGAAACTTACCGGAAAGGACGCAAATTTTATCATGCATTTAAATTTATTTTTAAATCTACAAAACTGAATAAACGAAATAAATTCGTCTATAACATTATAGAAGCGAATAAGCGGTCTAGCTATGGCAAAATTATGATAACGCTTTCGTCTCGTTGCTACGTCACAAAACCTTCACCACACACGTCTGCGCATGCGACTTTCCCCCAAGTCTTGTTCAAAAAAGCTTCAGATTCGTTCAGAAAATATAAAACCTACAAGCCCGTGATTCATGACCCGTCATTCGGTTCGCTAAGGAAAAATATACAATACTTATAATGAAAAGTTTCCACTAGTAAGAAATATTAGACATCACATCACAACAAGCTTGTTTCAAAATTCAGGAATGTACCAATATACAGCTCATCTTATATTCGCATACCACATTATTGTTATGAACGGAAAGTCAACGCATTTCCATCGAACAGCAAGGCGATTGCGCTTTACAATCACAAAGCGTTTGGTACAAAACCAAACGACTCGAATATTTCGTTTATTAGCCAGAGAAAAAAATGGATATGATTTTTAATGCGAGCATGCCTTTGCTCCAATATCTTGTTCTCCGATCCAATATCGGAAAAGATGGGCTTGTCATCGAACTCGGACGTGAAGCGTAATCGCCAGTAGGTTAGAGTAGCGCATTCGACGATACAATGGCGGTATTTGGTACAATTCTCTAAATCAGCATCTAAGAATCAAGATGATCGACTCGACAACACGCAGCAGAGCAGACTCATTACGTAGTATTTATAGGTAGGTCTACAAAAAATAATGAAAACCGATAAGTAGTGAAGTGGGTAGATGATTGATAAGTCGCCGGTCGCGGGCCAAGCTTACCGGCGTGCTCTGCGCTTCCCACGAGCCGGCGGGCGGCGCCGCTCTGCCACCCACCACTCCGCCGCCACCTACGTACGCACACACGGATACATTGCGCATCGCACCCGGCATCCACTGCCGACTCCACTCATTTGTCTCTTTATTCTCACCCGCAGGCATCAACCATATCTTTGTAGGTATCAGGCGTGTGTTTACTAACCGATACACGATAAGGAGGCATACGAATGTGAATTTGGTGTATTAAGTTACATTACATTTATCAATTTTTGCGCAAAGGCACGCATAACTTGCAGTGTTTTATCATCTAAAGGCTTTATTTATAATCATTGCTTAAAGTTAATTTATGGTTAAAGTAGCCTGTCCCATTCCCACGCGTGGCATTCGACAGAGTATTTCAAGTGTTCGTTAACTTTAAGCGACGTTTATATATAAGGTTGATAATGTATACAAAATTCACGTGTGCATGCGTAATTAGCACAAAAATCTTATTTATCGAATATCCTCTTCAGAGGTAGTTGGAGTTGGCGAACATCAATCCTGAAAGAAGCACGGATATCTTTCTATCGAGCTCGCATACACGACAAACATCTGATGAGGATCGGTGTTACAGCGCTCACACGTCTACAGTCGGCGGGCCGACCGACGAGCTGATGTCGCGGCACCACGGATAAGAGAAGTTACTCCACTAGTGAGGAGTATAATACTGACCGGGCGGAGCGATGTCAAAGCTCATGAGTGAGTCCATGTCTGGCGGTTGGAGAGGATGCAGGTCGGGGCGAGCGGAGCGCGCGCCCACTACGGCTCGCAGCTCGTTGCGGACGTACTCGGAAGTCCCGCCCGCGCCGCCACCGCCCGCTACGCCGGGGCTGCCGTTGCCCGGACCTGTAACGCACCACAATTTTCAAACTTCCCACGTGGGTGAAATCGCCTCGGACGGGTTCAAGTTAATCAACAATTTCATTGGTAGTGTTCGCGATTTATAGACAATAAACTGCTTTTCCTTTTTGCTATTGAAAAATTTACATTAAAGGGCTTACTTATAAACGTTGCCTTTTAGTCCACGCTAAAATCTGTTTTCACGCATGAAGCAAAATTAATAGAAATTTTTAAGTATGCTTTACGTTTATAATAAAGTAAGGTCCTCGTGATGTAATTTTGAGTTATCCAATGTTCACGCCGCTTTTAACAGGTGCTTGTAAATTTAGTACAGCTGATATTTAGGCTGTTTTTCGGTAGTCGTGGTCGTCTGAAATAAATGCGATTAGGAAAAGCAGTTTAGGACGTTTCAATGTCATGCGGGTAAGTAAAAAGATGCGCAAATTTACTTGTAGTAAGAACGGCGGTCGCGCGGTCCGGGCGCACGACTGAGGCCTCTACGGATACTCAAGCGAAGATAATCGGGCGCAGAATGCGGAGTGTCATGCACAGCGATAGAATTAATACGGGGCTTGAGATCGATATTTATACGGAGCACTGCCACCTTATTTTCTAATCATTCGACTGTTTCCACACGAAACTTAGTATATTTCTAATTGTACTAGCGTTCAAATCCCTTGAGCCGTTTAAAACAAACCCAAAATGAGAGATTTTTCTTATATGGAAACATTTCGAATGTATTAGAAACAAGTAGCTGGACTTACCTGGGTGTGTATATACGGCGTTCGGCGCACGTTAAGTCAAGGCGAGATTTGTATGTCGATACCACAGAGATAATATTTTAAAAAGCCACCCAAAGACTCAATCAAGAACTATCAATCATAAATACCGTTTCTATTAACTATGAAACATTCAGTGCAAGTCAATTTGTATCCTACTCGCTTCGAAGACGGGTGGTATTGCATTGCACGGCTCGATGACATCACGTGTAAATGCGCAGCCAATGCGCTCATGATGCCCCGGGCGCAAATAGAGTTGAAGTTTTTATTTTTTTGTTTAAAATAGTTTCGTTATATCGTTTTTGTACGGAATGATGCACTAGTTTTACATTATCTCTGAATTTGTAATAAAGCAAACCTAAACTTTGATGCAGATCTGCTTAGGATACTTGTGAGTCAAGTCCAGTAATATATTTAAAGGTTACATCTGAACATCTTGTTCGGCTTAACTAGAGCACGTTTACGAATTTAATTTAATGAAATAGTTTTTTTTCATCATCAAAAAAGTTACAAATGACAAAATCATCTACAGAACAACCACACAGATAGGTTGGCAGTTTTGTACACACTTTGTTTTGAAATTCTCTTCTAAGTTGACAATCCTGTTGGTTCAGAACAAACATTTTGTGGTATGTATAAACAAATGTTTGTTCTATGTCTGGGTGTTCTGTATTTATTATTAGTATGTATTTACAAAAAAAAAATTGTTATGTATTCTATCAGTTATCTGACTTCCATAGTACAAGCTTTGTTTAGTTTGGGGTCAGATGGTGCTATGTGTAATGCCCTACGATATTTATGTAAGTACATAGAATTCGTCCATCGAGTCTTTGGGTATATGTATAAATCTCTGCGGTGGTGGCTCACCGTGCATGTGTCCGGGGGAGCGGTAGGGGTGCGGCAGGTGCGGCGCATGCGGCGGCAGCGGCGTGCAGCGCGCGTATTCGCCGCAGTCTCCCGCCCCCGCGCCCGCGCCGCTCTCCTCGTAGTAGCCGCCCACTGCCACACACGCCCCGTTAGTACTCCCGAGCCTCGCCGTCACCTACACGCGACGCTTCTCCACGAGTTCAACGTACGAACCGAGCCGTCATGCGATTAGTTCGTACACGGTTCCGACTACCCGAATGGACGTTGTTGCCGCTCGCATTTGATGATTGGAAGTGACTGTTGATCTTGGGTATATGACGGGCCCAACGAACGCCAATGTATGTGTTACTGTCTCTTTTCATTTTATTGAAACAAAACGAGATAACACTACATAAGTTTGCTGTATCTAGCACAACGCAATCGTTTCGGATGACGCATGGAAGTCACCATCTGGACTCTTGTGTCGACTACGCGGCATGCTCGACAAGACTGGTAGGGGCATGCTTCTATTTCAATTTACCGAGCTCTAGGCTATTTCTACCGTATCGTATCGGGGAGATTTTAGTATTATCGATATAAAGCGGAAATTGCCATACAAAACCATTCTATAACAGTACCAAGTTAAATATGAAGTATTAATGTTTTTTTTTAACATAATTACCATATAAATAGATATATAAATAACTATGGATAAAGTGCTATGGAAATCAAAGCATAGAAGGTCTATACACAAGAAACTTACGAACTTTCCTACAATCGGAAATATTATCACATGCACTATCGGATTCTGCAAACTTTACAGTTCCAGGCTCATCAATACTTATCAAGATCAGATCAAAAATGATGAGCTTAGAGTCGTTTGTCGTTTGACTGTTACATTTCCTATAAAATGATCAAGCAGTTCCTAGCGTGGACGACAAATGACGGGAAGAAGTGTTCAATAGATGCCAACACAATATCAATCATATAACGAGGTAACAAGATCTACTTTACAATAACCAATGTTTGATCGATTTCCGTCACCTGGATATGACATGGCCAGACCAATCCTAATATAACATCATCATCACAACCGTGTGATCGCTGACTAGACTAGCCGGTCGATTTTATCATCAAAGGTGTTGGCTTGAACAGCCAACACAATTAACTTAAAATCGATTCACTCGAATAACCATAATATTCATCTACAAATAAAATTTGTCTGCAATTAAACAGTTGAGACCTGAATCAGCATAAGAAAAACGTCTTACGGCTCCGTATTACAACGTTTCAAGTACCTTTGTTACTGCAGTTAATCATTAAGCTATTAATCTAAATTAGACTGACACAGTATGAAATACTGTGTTAATTAAAGTCTCATTTAGCAGAGCAAAAATATGGCCATAACGCAAGTTCAAACTTACTATAAAAGAAAAAAACTAAACGTAAAAAAAGGCTAATCTATAACAAACATCTCTTAGCGGAGTTTAAAACAACCCACTTTTTAGTTACATCTTTGATTTGAAAACCCTAATGATTCAACAATTCTTAATTAAGTTTATATCTACTTTAACGAAATCCCTAAATGAGTTTAGTAAATTAAGTTTTCTTTCATTCATAAGTTATATTTTAGTAGATAAAGAGAAACCAAAATTGCTAAAACTATCGTCAAAATAATTTTATCGATTAAACACTCCGTCGTTCCGTCATCCGCGCTAGTTCTGCTTGTCAGTGAAGGTCATGCTTATTATAAAAAAAGGTACCTAGATGAGGGCGCTGCGGGCGGTGGTAGGGCTGCGGCGTCATTGGCGTGTGTACCGCCGTGTGAGGCGCCGGGCCTCCACCGCCGTGAACGTACCCACCGGTACCGCCCACCTGTAAACATGTACACATAGCTTAGAGCATTTATTTTATCAAAACCATTTATGGGTCATTTTATAGCGATGACAATTCAGCGGTTAGCGCGGTTCGTTCACACGCAAAAGAGTCCGGGTTCAAGCGCGAATGATCAACGATCTCGAGCTGCCGGTGAAGGAAAGCATCGTGAGAAAAACATAGCATGGTGGTAGGGTACTTTCTTATACTCTGCTACCACACTCTAGTTGAAAATCTGTTGCCAAGCACATAACGGTGTATTCCGGCAGCCTCACTTGAGAGGCATTTTCATTCCACGTTAGGTGTATTAACCATCTTCGACCACACCGTCACTTAACATTAGGTGGGCAAACACTTAGATTGACAACCATTTAAAAAAAACAGATGCACACAAATTTGGTATAGTTAGTATGAAAGAGATAGCAAAAACTAGTATATGTATATCTATACTATTATAAAGAGGAAAGCATTCTTTGTTTGTTTGTATTGAATAGGCTCCGAAACTACTGAAATGATTTCAAAAATTCTTTCACCGTTGGGAAGCTACACTATTCCCGGGTTACATAGGCTACTTTTTATCCCTGTATAACGGGAACCAGGCGGATGAAACTGCGAGGCGTTATATTACTAAAAGTGCATCAAAAGTAAACTTACACTTAATTGTCGACTCAGCATTGGATTTTGTTGTGATGATGCTAATTTAATTGTACCATAATTTGAACCCATTTGATCTGAAAAACAATATTAAATTTTTTATTTAACTTTACACAAACAAATAGCGGATGACAAAAATTTTACATGATTTCTTGTTTTGTTTTGTATAATAATCGAAATATGAACATACTTGACTGATAAATATTAGGATGATAGTCCCCTCGAGGCAGGAGAGTCACGTTAGGCGGAGTCTCCGACACGAGAGCGTTGATTGTAGACCCCAAGTCTGATTGAGGCTGTTCTGCGGCCTGGAAAATTCAAGAACACATTTTAGTAAAGGCTTCTACTATTAAAACTTGTTCAAATCTTCACCAATCCTTAGATACCATGTAAATGTCAAACGATGTTGCCAACTTATTCAGATCTTACATTGATTGCTCACTTTCTGGAATTTAATGGTATTTTTTTTGTAAAGATGATAGCTCAGTGGTCAGCGCGGACAGTTCGCATGCGAAGGGCGTGGTTTCAACCCCCAACAATGAGCTTGAGCTGCCAGTGAAGGAAAAGATTCTGATGAAACCACAGCATGGTGGCAGGGTACTTTCTAGTAAATAAAATTGTGTTTGCTCCAGTACATTATTGGCGAAATCGAAACTTGGCGAAGTGAAACGAAGCCCAAAGTTTGTGACCACACATTCGTGTCTGTGCCTTACTCACTACATTATCAACAATACAAATACTTAACAAAAATATCTTTACTTTTGATTACAATTTTGATTATTTTTTACAATTTATATAGGTTTGGTTGTAAGATTACAATTTCCTGTTAAGTTTAAAAAACCTGCTTATATATAAGGTTCATTCAATATTACTTTAATTGACATGTTTATTTATTAACATATTTTTGCATATATAGTGAAGTAAAACGTTAAATCAATAAATAGATGGTGCTTCTTTTTTAGTGAATTTTCATTTTTTTTTTGGATCTATGAAAATGTTATAAATAAATAAATATCATAGGGCATTACACACAGCGCCATCTGACCCCAAACTAAGCAGAGCTTGTGCTATGGAAGACAGATAACTGATAGAATACTTAAATACTTCTTTTTTTTTTATATATAGATGTGTTTTTTTTTTCTTACCTCAGGCGAGACGAGCATCTGCTGCGAGCGCTGCATTTGCAGCAGTCGCGCGTGGTGCTCAGCGATAGATTGCGGCGCGCGACCCGGCGCGTACACGCCGCTTCCTCCGCCGCTGCCGCTCATACCGCACCCCGACCCACCCACCTAGCACCATATACATTATTAGTATAGTCTTGCCCTTAGCTTTGACCGTACGCTGAGTAAGGTAAATTCTTGAGATTTGATTTTAACTACTGAGCTATAATCGCTTTTAAAAAGCTCAAGCTAAAGGCAAAACTAATAATATGAGCTGAAGCTACCGCTGAAGAAAAACATCGTGAGGCAACCATAGCATGGTTACCAACATACTGCCCTACCGGACACTTTCTACGACTAGGCTAGCTACAAGTCTCAAGGTGAAAATCTTTATCCAAACACCTAAGAGTGTCTTCACTTGAGAGCCTGTTCCATTCCAGGCTATGTGTGTATACCATTTTCGACCACACCATCATTTAACATTCGGTAAGCTAAGATCAAAACAACTATCAAACATTTAAAAAAATCATCTAGAATATTGTGGTGTCTGAATTACGTTAAATATTTAAACATAATTATCAAGATTGAGAGTCGAAACAAGACAATAAAATGGCTCATAGTAATTTTAATTAACTTTAAGGTAAAAATAAAGCCTAGATTGCATTATGTTACGATTATGCGACTGATCTAATCACCGACAGGACGGTGAAATGTAAATAAATAAATATCGTAGGACCTTACACACAGCGCCATCTGACCCCAAACTAAGCAAAGCTTGTACTATGGAAATGAGATAACTGATAGAATACTTAAATACTTCTTTTTTTTTTTGTAAATACATACTTATAATAAATACAGGACACCCAGACACAGAACAAACATTTATTTTAACCACAAAATGTTTATCTTGAATGGGAATCAAACCCATAAATAAAACACATACATACATCTCCGCAATGATTCCAAATGCATTATTTGAAATTGTATTTTAATTATATTATTATAATGAGATATGGGTACAGAAGAAAAAAAAACAAATCTGAATAGACTCACCTGACTTTGAACAGAATACACCGGCGCCGTTCCAGGACTCGAAACGACGGGGTGTTTGGTCACATTTTCGAATTGCATCAGACTCGCAGTGATCGCTTTTACGGCTGCGCTTCTATCTTCTATCTCCTACAACAAAGTAGTCAAAGCTATGAATACATATCCCCAATAAATACGGAGTATGACCTTCTAGTATTGTTATCTTGCCTCTGTTGAAGCAGTCGGTCTCACACAATATCGATAATACTGAAGTAGGGGTCAATGTTTGATTTATAAACAGACAATGTTTGAACAGAATTAAAAAAATTATGAATAAATCAATTCGAGCAAATAAAAAAAACTAAATCAGCTAATGAAATATTAAGGATGCTTTGTTCCTTTCGCATAATGACCAGAAACCAATAATTTTGTTTTGTTTTGGCATACGAATATCCATATTCACTTTTTTTTATGTGAAAAAGTGGCAAACAAGCAACGGGGCA
Organism: Biston betularia; assembly: GCA_905404145.2. NCBI lineage: Eukaryota > Metazoa > Arthropoda > Insecta > Lepidoptera > Geometridae > Biston > Biston betularia. The sequence goes on from FR989863.1 coordinate 8,209,726, forward strand.
CCTGATAGCAAGTGGCCACTGCCGCCTGTGGACACCTACAATACCCGGGGCATTTAGTGTGTAGCCTACCTTTAAGGACCCTATTCACACTTTGTTTGAAGCGAGGCAAAATTCGGTGTAAAAACCAATTTTCAGGGTAGAGAAAAAAAAATCATGAATTTTTTTTCAAAATTTGTGTTTTTTTCAAGATAAAATCATATAGCATAATATTTATTTATGCATAAAATGTCGTATTTCGTAGTGTGGGTGTGTATTAAACATGATTTTTAGTGTTGCTACCAAAACTACATCGAAGCTTGTAGTGAAGTAGGTACTAGAGCATGACCGGACTCGACCTCGACTTACTTTGTTTGACTTTGACCGTGACTTAAGACTTATTTCACTTGATTTTCATCAATTTCCTTTTTTTAAGTATTACAGTCATTATACGAGTATATTATTTGTTTAAAGTATTGTTATGTAGCTTTATGACATAGTTATGAAAGTTTTATGTACGTATATAATGTATTTTCTTAGCTTATTTAATATTAAGATTGTCTGAACAAGTTTGATTTAGTTCTTAGCGATAAAGCTGCCAGTTGTTTCATTATTGTTAATCAATGTTTGTAAATGGTGTTTAGAATACAGATTTAACACTGGTAGAATGCAAATAGTGCGACGTCAAAAACGAAAAAAAAAGTAAGGGAATGTGTACCTGCCGCTGACGCATGTTGACTTCGGGCGGGCGGTCCGAGTCGGGCATGTTAGCGAGAACATCGTCCAGGATGTCGGAGAGAGAGATATCGTTCGGCACTTCGGGGTCGCCACCGCCGGCCGCGCGTGTTGTGGCCGCACTGAAATCAACAAACAAAACATTGAATACAACCATAGAAAACAAAACGACTGTCCTGTCAGCACACTCACATTTTAACCGACTCAAAAAAGGAGGAGGTTCTCAGTTCGACTGTATGTTTTTTTTGTATATATTTTACGCGATCATTCCGCCAATTATGAGTCGATTTTGATTAGTAGATCATACTTCAGAGGTGGTCCAATATTTCTATGTTATAATATATGTACGTTTGGTGTGTAATAAAGTTGTATTCTATTTTAAATTTTATCGAAATAGATCGAGCGGTTTTTAAAAAATCAACAAAAATCTAAAAGTTGTATACATCGATGATATTTTCGTTTACTCCGTAACGAAACAGTGAGGGTTTCGTTGGAGTAGTGCGTTTAGTTGGCCTTGGTCACGGAGTTGGTTTTTTTAAATTGCAAATTTATATATTATACGAGTGTATGAATACGAATCCCACCCAGGACAAAAATTTATATGACGAACATAGATGTTTGTTGTTTGTGTGTTCAATGCAAGTAAAAACAAAAATAAACCTATAAGTTCCACTCGCGTTTTCTGGGATAAAAAGTAAGCCTATATATTAAATCTAGAGTATCAGCCATCTGTTTCAACGTTGAAGAAGTAACAAACATTTTATTATGGAAACTGACGTGGTTTTAACACGTTTTCGCTTTACTTATGCGGGATTACTCACGTTCAATTATATCGGATACTATGACTATAGTTTTGGCCACATCCGGTGGCCTTCATCACGATACGTGATCGAGTATAGTACGTGAGTAATTCCGCATAAGTAAGTAAAACAAAAAAGTAACAAACATACATACAAACATTTGCATCACACTTAAAAGGCGAAAGTTTGTGAGTGTGTTTGTTACATCTGCACGATCAAACGGCTGGACCAATTTTGATGAAATTCGGTATGGAGGTAGCTGATACCCTGGGTTAACACATAGGCTTTTTGTTCCGAAAAAATGTAGTGTTCACATGAAAATAAAATAAATAATAAATAAATATCGTAGGACTATACACACAGCGCTATCTGGCCCCAATCTAAGCAGAGCTTGTGTGATGGAAGTCAGATAACTGATAGAATACATAAATACTATTTTTTTTTGTAAATACATACAGAACAAACATTTGTTTATTCACAAAATGTTTTGCCCTGAGTGGGAATCGAACCCACATGGGAACATGGGAACAGCCGGTAACACCGCGGGGCGCAACTAGTTCATATTACCAATGTGATTCATCAGTTCCTTATAGTACAAGTTTCGCTTAGTTTGAGTCTAGATGGCGCTGTTTGAAATGTCCTCAAAGATATTCTTATGGATTACGCTTATTGATACGTCATACATACTAGTATTCGATTTGCGCAATTCATTTTCGATAGTGAAAACAAACGGCAGCTGCCAATTAAAAAGTATTGTGTAAGTAATCGCGTGAAATTGTGCTGAGTACAATGTAATAGTATGACGTCGTAAAAAAGAAAACACCTTACATATATGCGTCACCATAGTGCGCAATAGTTTCAATTATATCGCATAAAAAAAAAATTAAAAAAAAAATTATGGTTAGTAAAGGGAACTTATTTCACTATCTTACTTTTTTGAAATAAATAATAAATAAATATCGTAGGACATTACACACAGCTCCATCTGATCCCAAACTAAGCGAAGCTTGTACTATGGAAGTCAGATAAATAACAGATAGAATACTTAAATACTTTTTTTTTTAAATAAATAAATAAAATAAATAAATAAATATCATAGGACATTACACACAGCGCCATCTGACCCGAAACTAAGCAGAGCTTGTGCTATGGAAGACAGATAGCTGATAGAATACTTAAATCCTTTTTTTTTTTTGTAAATACATACTTATAATACATACAGTACACCCAGACACAGAACAAACATCGATGTTAGTCTCACAAATGTTAGTCCTGAGTGGGAATCGAACCCACATAAAAATATATACAATTATACACTAATATTATAAAAAGGAAAGATTTGGATTTTTGTTGAATTTCACAATGCCACATTATCCCTGAGCCTATATTAGGCTGGCTAAATTTAGTACTAGAATTTAATTAAAAAATAAATACCCTGGGCCGCTAGTACTTCTAACACAGACAGAACATCCAGACATAGAACAAACATTTGTTTATACCACATAAAGTTTGAACTACGTGGGAATACTAAAGATAGCCTTATCTAAGCCGCAGCACGGTTTCGCACAGTAAGCACGCACGGTAGCACGGTATGCTCGAAGAGTACATCTCGCGTACAGCTTATAAAGTATGTGTGAGTAACCTGTGTTGTTGTTGCTGTTGTTGTTGTTGTTGGTGATGGTGCGAGTATTGGCGCTGCTGGTAGTGCGGCGGCGGGTACCGCGGGGCGCCTGGCGCGCCGCCCTGCTGCAGCATGATCTGCAAGTGAGAGCCGCCCGCCCCCGCGCCGCCCGCACCGGATCCCACCCCCTGCCCTGGGCCCGCGCCGCCGTTCACTACTGTCATCCGGCTAGAAACAATGATATCGACATGTAAAATAGAGTTTTTGACAGGAATGTGGAAAAATCATTTTATCATATTATTATTTTCCCAAAATTGTTTTTAGAATATTTGAAAGTAAAGTAGTGTTTTAATCATAAAATGCTGAATTATACATATGTACGAGTTATGTATGTTATATGGAAAAGTTTGTATGTGCTACTATAATTATACAGGACATAATTATATTTTCGGATTGTTTCCAAAACTACATAGAAGCTGAAGTGAAATGAAGTCACCACTACTTTACTAAGTCGTACTTGATTAGAAATTACTTTATGCAATTTTGACTGTAACCAAGACTTATCTTACATGATTTGATTATGAGATTAATACACATAGTGAAATGCCAAAAATAAAGAAAAAAACAAGTGGTATTTAACAATGGAAACTGAGGTTTGACACATTTTTGTTTTAAAATTAAACATGAGTTCCCGCATAAGTAAAACAAAAAGAAGTAAGTACTCACTGATTGTTCCCGGTGAGTATCTCAGACAGCGCAGAGTTATGTCTGGGCGGGTGGTGCTGAGGGTGATGTGGCGGGGGATGAGGCGGATGATGCGTCCGGCGAGGGGGGAACGGCCGCACGCCAGGGTTCAGCACGGGCGGGGTGGTCGGCGTGCTTTGCTCCCTGGCCAGCAAGGATACAAGGATCTGGTTCTTCTGGCATAGTGGTGACATGCCACCGCCGCCGCTCGTGGTCGGACTGACGCTCGTTGCCGGATTCACAGCGGGCGGCACCGCGCTCGAGCTCACCTGCCATCATCATTGTCATCACATATCATCATTTTCTTATACTAGTTGCGCTTACCCTTGTTTTCTGGGGTCAAAAGTATTAAGTGTGTTAATCTAGGATATAAGCTATCCACCAAAATCTATATACCAAATTTCATCCAAATCCGTTAAACGTATAAACTTTCCCTTTAATATTACTGTGATTCAATCTACCATCGCAACAACTGGGTACTGGGACAAATATGTCTAATTATATACTTGATTGTTGTGAATAATTTAACGTAATAATCATACTTACACACCGATAACCTCTTACAAAATAAATTGCATGGCAAAACAATATTTACTGAACTTCACTTTGTAAGTTCGTTTTATCATATATGGTTCTGCTCGAAATCCAATGTGCGCACGGTTCATTCTTGGCGGGTTTGTATTATTTGTTTTAATAATACGAGCCGGCCAAGAAGCACTATAATCAAACTAAATTTGACAGCCCTATGTATTGCTGTTATTGTGTTAAATTAAAAACAAAACACGTTTAACACATAGACTAGCAGACAGGTGACGTAGGACTTAGAAGTTGGGTCGGTCTATATCCCTTCGGGTGTGGGTTACCCTAAAAACTTTGAAAAAATACGATACCTGTTGGTTTTCAGGCGTAGCTCGCTTAGCATTGGTGGCCATTCCCTTCGCTTCTTCGAACTTGCGCTTTTGCGCTGTCATCTTCTCTAGATAGGAGGACTCGGCGCTATCAGCGCGTCCATTGTTCGAAGTCCCGTTGTTAGTTGGTTGCAGAAGCTGGGAGAGGACGCTTTGATGTTGATGCGCGACAGGCCGCCCCCCGCCCCCGCCAGCTGCACTCCCGCGTCGAGAATCCTCCCCCTCCTCGTCAGTGTTATCGTTCAGGATCTGCGGCTCGAAATATTAATACTCACTTAGAATAATAGTTGGTGTGACTGTTTGATCATGTAATTTTCCAACGACTTAATATCACGTTTATTATAAACCTTTACGTTTATTGTGCAAATAATCGTTGAATTTAGATCAGAAAACTTTGGACAACGACGTTAGACATAATATTGATAAAACACTCACCCGTACTAAAGGATTGTGCTGTTGGTGCGAATGCGAGGGTCCCGCGTGTGATGTCTGCGGAACGTGCGGTGCGTGAGACGCGCGCGCGTGCGCGGGCGACTGCGCCGGCGTCGGCGTGTGCGGCGTGTGCGGCGTCTGCGGCGTGTGTGGCGTCGGTGGTGCAGACGGATCACCACCACCACCACCTCCACCACCATTCTCCTCGTCCTCTTGTCGCAAGATACCAATCAGAATGTGATTCTTCCCGGTCAGTATCGAGCGGAGCCGCGTCGGCTCCTCGTGCTGCTGCATGTGATGTTGCTGATGCGGCTGGTGGAGGTGGTGAGCAGGTTCCGTGGGGGCGGGTGTGCGCGGTGAGGAACTTTCGCCCGTCGACTCCTTGCGCTCTTTAGAATCTTCGGGGATCTCGCTGAGAAGATTCGCCGCCCACGGACCGAGGTCGAAATCGTTGATCGAGAACTGCTGGTGCGGGCTGGCGGTGCGGTACCGGTCGGTGTCGGGGTCGCCGTTCGCGCGCGGCGGCGCGGGCGTTTCCGGCGCTTCGTCGTCGCCGAGAACCGAGTGCGCGGACATTATCAAGTCGGGTTCCCCGGAGTTGGGTTTGGCGCGGAAGAGACGCGAGCGAGCGGACACGCGCAGTGGTGCGCGGTCGGATGCCAGCCGTAGCCGAAAGGGCTCGCTGATGGCGGGCGGCGCAGGCAGGCACGCGGCCTGCGCCAGATGCGCGGTCACGGCGCCGCGGTCGCCGCTCTCCACAAAGTCCAGGTAGCACCCGCCCACAAGGGGCAATGGACACTTTATAAAGTGTTCCACACCACTTAAATCACAAGCTGCAAAGAATACAGAGTTTTAGTCGTTTGAGAACGAAATAAAGGTATCGCGTGGATGAATAAATTCTCATGATGACAAGCGATTTATATTGAAGTGTTGTCATACTAGTGTTTCTCTAATTCAAAGTTAGAACGATTTGAGCCAAACCTCCAATACTCCTTAAACTACAGTGATATAGAGTTCAACCTCCAAAATTTCATTGCATTATTAGAATTCAGCGAAACCTACCGGACACCACAATTCGTCTTTTAGAACACTAATGACAATATACAAAGTAATGAGTGCCAAAGCAGCGATGTATTGATGAGCTAGCATGTCAATTTGCGAAATTTACTGTATGGAAAATGGGATAGCGCCCCAAACGACAGTAAATAGAAACAAGTTTTTTCCATACACATTTAACTATCATAATTATCGAAAAATGATATGCTAGACCCACTGGACTTAGTTTTGTTACTCAAAGTGTTGCAAACCGCTGCAACAGTCATGAGCGAACATCATCTCTTATTATCAGGAAAGCGTTTCTTTAATTTACCATAAAAAGCTAGGTAGAATAAGTAGTTATGTAGATGTGATACTAACAGAGTATAGTATAGTTGTTGTCGAGCCTGAAGACGATGTGGTCTGCGTTGTTTCGCGGCGTGATGTGCGGCGGGCCGGCGCCAGCGCCGACGACGGGGATGAGAGCGGCCGACGCGTCCTCGCAGCGCCGAATGACGCACATGACGGAGCCGGCCTCCTCAGACGCCGAGCCGCGCACCGGCGCCGCGTGGATCACTGCCTCCACCACACTGCACAACCAAACAACCACCCATCACTACCATAACTTACAAATGTGATATTAATCAAAGACATTCCTAAGTAAGCTACAAATAGCGGGATTTGACAACAAAGGCTCTATTTTTAAATCATACGCCTGAGCTATAGCATTCTAACATGGGCGTGATCAAATGCGATATCGTCTTACAATATAGTTCGAAAATCGATCCGTTTGTATGCAATAACAATTCAAACGATTTCAAAACAGAGGAACTAATCCAAACCTCTGATGATATTATGCGAAAGGAGACATAGAATCGGAGTATAAGAAACTAAATAATATAATAATAATTCGTCATTTACTATTATGAAACCGACTGATCTGACCAGGATTAAAATTGTGTAGTCTGTAGAAAAAAATATAGAAGACAACATTGACAATTTTTTTCGTCTTTAGACATTACACACAGTCCCATCTATCCCCAAACTAAGCAATTATAGAAACTAAATAATTGATAAACTACTTAAGATGCTACATACTACTACTTGTACCAGTTCATTTACTTGTAAATAAATACATACAGAACACCCAGACACAGAACTAACATTTATCGTCATATAATTATTATTTTTTATACTACACATTGAACATTTAAACTTCAATTTCCATAATTCTTATTTTTGTACTTTAATGTCAAATACATCACGTAACATATACGAAAACAGATTCGACGAAATTTAAAAAAAAAAACATCTCCAGATGTTATATTTTTTTTTTGCTTTGCTTTGCTTTGGTGGTCCAGGGACCGAAGCGAAGACTGGACAATCTAAAAAGAGAAGGAATGCCTTTGCTCAGCAGTGGCACTAGCTTCATATCAATAAATAATAATACATTGTTATCTAGCTCTATTTTAAGTTTATTTCATTAACGATAGAAATCTCTCATTTTATTGGCAGCATGTTTAATTTTATGAAATGGATACAAAATTCTACACAAAAAGTCCAAAGAATAAAAACAAAAATAGAGTAGCACCTGCAACCCTGTACGCCAGCGGTACGAACTACTCACCCGCTTACGTCATCAAAATTCGTTGATCATGACTGCTATTGTGCAATAACGCCAAGTCATCCATACACCAAAATCACTTATGTCGGACAACGGATTAAGATTTTAGTTTTGCAAACGACTAACACCCCCCGCGCATTGTTTTAAGGTGCTGTAGGCATGCTTTTGCAATATCCGATGTGGGCCGCGTGCGGGCGCTCGGCGCTCGCTTGCATCTATCACGATGACTTCCTATTTTTATTGTACTGTTATTGTTAAAATTAAGAGCTGAAGAAGACCCGACACCGAGACAAACCTCGACGAGGTTAAACGGTGTGTGTTACATCGTTTAAAAAAAAAAAAGAGTCAACAAATAGTATAATTTAGCTCAGCAACTTCATTTAGTTCCTGAGCTGAAGGGCGTAAGATTCCCACCTAAGACAAACATTTATGTAACGAACATGTATGTATGTTTAGTCTAGATATTCCGTATTTTTATATGCAAAGCGGCAGTCAAGCTGATGGTAAGCTCACCGTATTTATCAAAAGTTATGTTTTTACATAAAAGTATATATGTATAATTATCTAGTTCCTATAGTACAAGCTTTGCTTATTTTGAGACTAGATGGCGCAGTGTAAAATGTCCTGCGATATTTATTTTATTTTAAAGCCACAAAAACGTCTTAATCTTGATGATATTTTTGAGGGGACCAATTACAATTATGATAAATATTCACTATAGAAGAAAATGTTAAAAGTAATTTCAAAAACAATCCAAAAATACGTTATTTTTTTAAAATAAATTTTTGTATAGGTTAATATTTATAATATTATATTAAATATTAACCTATTGAATGTTACTCACAAATGCTTCAAAAAATGGCACTGTCGTCTTCTTTTAAAAATTACGTAACTGTTAAGTAACAGTATGTAACAGTTTTAACGCTAATATTTTTTATATTTTAATAAATGAGTTGTACGAATCACAACGCCGACGCGTAACATGCTACATTTTTGCTCCGCTAAATGCGACTCTGTGTTCTGCTAAATAAGTTTGGTAATCAACTGAGTTACCTAAGACCTCTCATTAATACTACTTGAAGAACCTTAACTGGTGAAGTTCAGTATTCTGCGTGCAACTGAATTACTTGGCTACAGGCTGCATAATGTATACCATCAATATAACGTAACATACGCGTGTCGCCTGGCTGTAAAACGACCTCACCCACGTTTCTACAGGAAAGTACCTCCCTACGTCTGTATAAGTCATACGATATGGAGGTGGACGTAACAACATAAGAGACGAAGCCTTCCTTTATGATTTATAGTAAATCATGATTTTACGTTTAATAAATTGATGCTTTATTCCTGATTAATGATTTTATCTACACTATTATAAAGAGGAAAGATTTGATTGTTTGTTTGTTTATTAGAAATGAATAGGCTCAGAAACTACTGGACCGATTTCAAAAATTCTTTCATTGTCGGAAAGCTACACTATCCACGTGTGACATAGGCTACTTTTTATCCCTGTATTTTTCCCCACGGGAACGGGAACTGCGCGGGTAAAACCGAGAGGCGTCCGCTAGTATTCAATAAGTTGACGTTTTTTAAGAGTTGTGAGGTTTAAGTAATATTTTGGTACTGAATAGATAAATCTACAGTTTATACATTTTCTCGTAGACTTTTTCTCACGACGAAAACAATCGAGAAAATATTTTGTGGCGCACATTTATCGATATCGGCAGATCGGTTGCCGACGAGTAGTGGATTATAGTTCCAAAATATTATCAAATGCAATCTTGATTCGACTAGAACAGGTGAACATGATATAAAACTCTTTTTATTGCACAGATTTTATAAATACATTAAGTATATTCCAGTATGTAACCGACATCCGTTTTCCAAGTCGATCTGGTTTTATGAAACTTGACGATATCGTTGCATAACTATGTAGAATTGTTGATGGCCGCGTCACAAACGTGTTTGAAGCATGACCGAGAACACTTGCGAACCACATCACGGTTACCAGCGTTACTAAACACGGGGTGACCATATGATCGCCTTGCCTAAGACTGCCTTTATATTCGTACTCCCCGTCACGTACAGCCAGTTTTGAGGTCACGGGATTTTTATCAAAGTGCCCCCAAGGTTAATGTCGCGGGAATTTAACAAAGTGGGTACCTTAATCCATTCTCGTTCTAAAGATAGGAGAGGTTCATAATAACATGTTGGATGGAGTTCGTAGATATCTCGTAAAGGTCATGTGTATGTAGGTATGTTGAGGAAAAACAGACTATCAATAATAATAATAGATTGGCATGCTTTGGTCTTACTTTTACTCGACCATACTAAGCTTACAACCGACGACGTAACAAAGTTGACGAGAAAAATGCACGGGGTTCTTTGTTCTTCACATCAAGGGGTTTTCACCTTTGCAATGATATGAAATAACACTTACCTACTACAATTGTATTGTAAGAATATGGCATAAAATCGTGTACTTTTTTTTCTGAAACACAACGGTTATTAGTTCATTACTAGCGGGATCGCTATAAATATCCATCCATCTAACCCTTCGAAGTTCCAGAATTCCAGATTCATAAACTTAAATGATTGCCTGGGCTTCGCCTTAACCATGTTTTTAAAGTGCATTCGTTAAAAGTATCATAGTTTGTGCCTCTACCAAATTTAAATTTACACGTTTGAAACTGTATTTTATAAAAAAATTGAAGACGAAATCAAAAAGTACACGGAAAATTATATTGACACAAATAATTTCTCAACTCCAAAAGATAAAAAATATAAGTGATCCAAGCTTTTGAATACAGAACAAAGAATTAAGAATAAAATTGATTTTGTTGAAAATTAGTTCAAAATAAGTTTACGATCACGATTTCAGCATTTAAATTCGCCAATAGAGTACACAATGGTGTCTGAAGCACTTGTAACTTGTTAGTTCTCAACACATCGTTTGAAACGGCTATTTAAACTTGTAAGTCTTCATTTTCACACAACTTCCAACGCGATGTTATACGAGCGTGCACACATTAATGGTTTTCGAATAAATATGTATGTCCATAAGAAAACGTTTGTAATAGGGTCACAGAGTCCGCGCACAAAGATTGCAATAAGTATAAACGACGAAAATGGGCGGATACTTAGATAATAACCATTGGATAGTATTAGCTTTACTCGTCATATACGTGATTCATGTTCTAGTGTTTTACACAATCTAAATCCTTGAAGTAATTTATAAACTAACATTTTTCTATACAAATACCTAACATTCTAGAACGTGTGGCAATCCTACTTTAGTCAAAAGCACACATAGACAAACTTTAAGGTAAAAGAGTGACATCTTGCCAAACTCCAAGAGCACTCGTCTTTCAACATGCTTATCATTATAATAAAGACTAACCAGATGTTATCATTAACTGTCTGACCTTCAATTACAAGTAGTTTTTCATTTGCATTTTTTTCCAGTAATGTTGCTACGTTACAGTTTCGTTCTACTTAAACTACGACATTTAGCTGTTGCCGTGGTTCACTAACTACACGTTGGAAACGCTCTTGAATCGTATGCTGTAACTTTATCACAGGCAGAATATGATGTGCCTGCTTATTTTGTTCGCATAAAGGAAACACGCAGCTTTTTTGTACGTTAGGTTTGCTTGACAAATTAATTAGTATTCAATAACTTACTTCATGAAATTTTTAACACTAAGGTGGCTGTTACATTTGTAAGTATTCAAAAAGTGTTACAGTGGCTTTGGACAGCCGAAGATCGAGTCTCGAGATTCGAGCCTTGCACCGGGAAGACCAAAACGCCCCAGGCATTGATTAGTTCACTCAGAAAACAGTAAGAAATAATAGTTTTACATCAGCTCGTAAAGAGACAAACGCACGTGTAATCGGCCTCTTATCGTCCAAACGTCACTAGCTGCTATCACGGTGAAATCGCATATTTATCAATACTGTAACAACAATCGAAGAACTAGTGGTATCTTTAGTCTATCATTTACCTACATTCTGAAAATCTATTCTATATCAGATATTAATCTTTAAATTGGCTGCGGTCGTAAAGTTTTAGTAGCGATATACAGTACAATAAACAGTACTAAAAAGTATTTTTTATTTTATTAGAAGAATTTTAAAGAGTAACTAGTAAGTATACATATAAGTTCACCTAATATTTTCACTGTAGAATTGGTGAGTGAGAATTACATAGAGTCGATAATAGCCGAGGTCGATTACATAACTTATACAATAATGTGCAGTATTTTTCTCACTAATCAAAGTTCCGTTTGCTAACATGAGACAAAGATATTTGGAAAAAAAAGCAAAATTTTTTTCTTACCTGGATTCAGTCCCATTAGAGTTCTTCACGATAAGGCCGGCCTGTATAGCTTGAAACTTATCAATTTCTCCAGTAGTCCAATTGAAATTTTGTACACTTCGCAATAAGGGCTTCAGCTTTGCATGATCTTTCGCATGTAAAAGTGAGAAAATAGATTTCTTATAAAGCTCTGTTCTGTCCCGCAGAATCAGGTCTTTTATATTTTCTGTGACGCATTCGATTTCTCCCTTTGCATTTATTTCCAACAAGATCCACCCGAGCTTCCCGGTGTAATGTTTGAGTGTCTAGAAAGAAAAAAATAAGTTGTCTCCACTGGCGCAAGAAATTTTCTTTATTTTACTGTTGTTATGATGTAGAGTTAAGTCATTAATTAGCCAATGCACAACTGATTCTTTGGTCATATTTTGAAACAAAAAAAAAGATACAGAGTGTTTAATAACCAACAAAAACAGTAGGTACCTTTAATTATGCCACACCTTTACATGGATTTCTTGTAAAACATCAATTGAAAAAACTAATTTGTCTAGTTCCTTGCATTTCAACAGTTCTTTCATGTTTTTTGGCAACTTCAACCAGGCCATTAGTTGATCGTATTTTGGAATGCTATTTTTTCCGACGATTTAATTTTTATTGAATAATACACGAGGCACATCAACTTCATGACAAACAAACTACAGTTAATTGGCATAAGCAATACATTAGGATTAACAAACCTGTAGATTTGATTCGCACCGACTACGGTAAGCCGGCATTAGAGAAGCATAAGGAAACATTAAGAAGAGATGAAAACATTATCTCGTCTGTCAGGCAGCAGTCTGCGATGCCCAAAAACCCGCAGGGTAGGTAATGCCAAAAAATTGCTTTATCCCGGATAATACGAGCAAAGTACTGTGTTATAAGCTTTATAAACCCAATGAGATCGTTGTAATACGTCATTATGAAAAACTATTACAACAAGCGCAATTCTGAAATCGTATAAAGCAACCCCCAAAGACCCCTTTCAGCTTAGTATACCCCAAGAAGCTTCTTAAAAGACACTGGAGTATGGTTTCGAAGACCAATGCTTACGGAAGCAACGAGTTTCGAGTTTTCTTTTTACGTTTATCGCGTGATTCTATGTAGCTAAATTTAAAAAAAAAAGATTAAGTATATCATCATGATTTCTCTCAACCCTGAATCACCCACTGCTAGCGTACCACAATGCGTATTGTGTTCGTAGCGTCTCGGTCCCGAGTTTTGAAGGAGTTTGTCAAGTAAGTAGGTGTGATGCATGCATACCTCAATGAGTGAGGTGAGCTCTGTATAGTAGATCCCCGCGCGGGGAGGCAGCGGCTGCGTAGAGCTGACCTCGCCGGCCTGCACGGGCGAGAGGGCCTGGGATACGCGCAGCGGGCACTCGCTGGAGCACTCTTGCCGCCGGTTCAACACCTCCTGGATTTGGCGTGTCGCCTCACGGACGATACCGTTCTTGTCCGGCTGCTTCACCTCCGCCAGACAAGTCCACAGTAGCTCCTCGAGCTGATTTATGGTCTCGTTCTCTTGTTCCCGACGCTTCTTCTCGTTGTAGCACTTGTTTCTGTAATTCAAAACGACAAATGTTACCCGCATCTGCGTGTATACCTCTCATACATTAAAACAATCAGGCAAAGTCGTGACGACACCGAACAATCATGAACCTATAGTTGTTTTTTTATTAATTTACGACACATAACACGTAGTTCATATCAAACACACATGCAGATTGAAACGGTGAGTACAAACATTCACAAAGCTCGAAATATTATTTTTGAACGTCAAACGTTTTGAACTGCACTAATCGTAAGTAATTAGAATATCTTCCATTGGCAATAGTAAAACTCGTAGATATTCTGCAGGTGGATGTATCGAACATAACATAATAATTGTGCAATTCATAGAATTTGACTCAACTCGCATTTTATAAAATAAGAGACGCTTGATTAATGTTTTCAGACACACGATACTTGCACAATATCAATTATTAGAAAATGGAATCAGCATTTTATCGTCTGTCGCTGCTATTAGAGTTGTTGTCGATATAAATGCCGAGTCGACATAATGACCAAATCATGATGACAACTATTTATTATCAATAGAGTCAGAGAATATTCCTGAGCTCTACCTTAGTTTACCCGATGATATTAAACTTGATTTAAAACAATCAATTTCTACACAACCAATAAAAAAACTGCGAGTGTACAGTTATTTAATACATAGAATTTAATATGAAGTTATGAGGATGACAGCCACCGAAACCACAAAATGAAGAGACATCGATCATAAGACAATCATAATGAATACGAAGTTTCGATGAGACGCTGCGCAGGTCCGTCTAAAGTTCTATACGAACCAAAGTTGTGTGCCGTTTTTTTCAGCATTGTGTTTAGCTTGTCAGAATGCTGCACACAGACACACACCTGTGCCCAAAGCTTGCTCCATTCTAACAAATGCAATAAAATGGAGTTCCTGTGTATTTCTAATGAACCGAAACCGGTTTGATTGTGCCGACCCGTCGTGCTTTTGGAGTTCCGTATTACTCATCGAAAACTTTATTATTAGTTTTATTGAGCAACAGTCACAAGTTTTGCAAAATCACTGTAGTAGACATTTAGTCTTTGTTGTATTGTCATAACAATACCACGTGTGACAAAGTCAGTTATGGTATATTTAACAACACGTATTCCGATCGATTACAGCAAATTTCAAATCGGTGTATGTATTACTGGTTGTCAAATCTGTCAACACGACACCGAAAATGCTATCAGATTTTAATTGTGTGTAATCTTAATGAGTATAGACTACATGTTTCTATAAATTATCTACACCTTGACCAAGTTCGATATGAAATGAAGGTACTTAATATAAAATCATCATGCATTCACAATGACCGTGACAGTTTTAGTTTACAAAAACGCCGATATCAATCAAATATCAAATATGCAAAAAAAAAAGTTCCGTAACAAATTGATTTTTAAACAATGTGAATTTGAATTAAATTTAACCAAAGTATTTGAAAAACAAAAAAACACTGATATCACTGCATCACACAAAACAGCTCAACCAACAACTCTTAGATAATATTTCTCCAACTTGTTATCATTTTCAATTCATAAATTTTAAAATGATACAGAATACTATATCGCCTATCCTAAAATCTGAGATTTCATTGTGTACCTAACCTAAAATTCCTATACCCATCAACGCAAAGAAACCGGTTCGCTCTAACGTCTTAAATTCTATAGAATTTTAGCCATCCTATTCCCGATAGGTTGTCTAACCATGACTATATTAGTAATCTTTACGGGCCGGCGATAATATAAAGACAAACAACTTGCTAATAAATAATTATATTTACGCCAATAACAGGGTTAAAATAATATCCCTAATAACTAAAAACCTAAAAAGTCACTTCATCGATTATTTGTAAGCGAGCTACTATATTATGGTGAAAATTGTGAAAAAAAAAGGGAAACCAATAAGTTGTGAATTAACTTCAAATACACACCAATGTGCATAATGGTGGATGATGCGACCTGTGCGGCGATGAGTAATATGATATAACAAGTTTGATGTCTCTTAACAACTAGAACATACTAGAAGTACAATCTATAAAGGGATAGGGATAGGGTAAGTTTCTCGTAGTGGCGTTTTTTCGTCATTTGTTTGTTATTCCTCACTTAACTTATGTTTCTAAATTAATCCATATCTACTCCGTTTTTTAGCTGGACTACTTTCATACAAGACTGCCTAAGAAAGGTAAGTTTTTCGAATATAGTATGTATGTGTTCATGTCATTGTGTCTGCATTGTCTCTTATAGCCTAAAGGGCTTGAAATATTTTAAAAAATGAAACGTAACCCTTAGATTGGTCTTTACTTACGGAGTGTCAAGGTTGTTTTAGTCGGTTTTATTTCATTTTTAATCATAACTATACTTTTTACACACGTTATTTAAATGTAAAATAGCACTGCGTTTAAATGTGCTGTCGTATTTTTTTCGACTCAAATTATTTATTTTTCCAGATTGTAGTAATAGGTACTTTAAGTACATACCTAATGATATGTAATAGGTACAAAGTATACATTCCTGTAAGTGGGTTTTAATAATTTTGTATGAAATGAAAGATGAAAAGAGACAGTAACGTTCATCACACATCCGAAATCACATGTTCCGAAAAATAAAAACGAGCTCTTCATTCTTTGCTAACATTTCTATTTTAATTTTCATTTAACTTTACTTTATTTTCATCAAGATATATTTTTTTAGTTGTAAAACACATTCCAAATTCCAAATACTATTTTACTGACGTGAAACATATAAAAATCAAAATTAAATTTAATTAGATACGTAATCGAAAAAACAAATGCAAAGATGACCTATTTCGAACATGTTTGGTTAGTTCTAAATTACACCTTGAGGAACAATGATTAAAAACCAGTTTATATTTGTTTCTATTTATTTGACTATTAATATAAATGCATGACAAACAAGCAGACGGTTTGTCTGATGATAAACGAGATAAACATGAAGGTCGTGGGGCACTTCCGAGGCACGACCACTAACGCTCCGCATAATGATTTGATTTGGAGAAAACCATGCCAAATCACTAAAGGATAGTAGCAATCTAGTCTCTCATATCGTCTCTATATCCAATATCGCCCAATTCATTTTATTAGTTAGCGAAAAGCATCCAATCGGCAGGCAAATAGCTTCTAAATGCGTGTACAAAAATTTTGGTACAGCAAATTGTACCGCGTCCAATTTTTAGGTGTCAAGGACACGTGAATAAGTCCGCCGCGTTGATATAAATGATAAACTACCTACCTATAACAACAAAGATAAGACAGACAGCATAATGTACAATATGTACATACTTTGGAATAACTTCCAGAAATGTGTGAGGGAGTATTTTTATTGTTGTTTTTGAACAAGCAAAGTTTAACTAAAAGACCATCATGTTTTTTTTTACACTCGTATTTCAGTAATGAATTTATAAAACCTCACTTTTATTAAATAAAAGTTATTTGTACTCACAATATCACAAGAAAGAAAAAATTCACTGCACGTTGATGCTGCTGTTATGAGTGATGTCGCTCATTGTGTATTTTAGTACAGTGGAGCCGTCTCAAAGTGTCGGGTTTTTTTTTTAAACTAAGTCTTAGGATAAGGCCGTTGTCTAGATAGTTTCAATTCAGCTTCCAAATA
This sequence comes from Biston betularia, assembly GCA_905404145.2. Lineage (NCBI taxonomy): Eukaryota > Metazoa > Arthropoda > Insecta > Lepidoptera > Geometridae > Biston > Biston betularia. The sequence continues at coordinate 8,227,162 of FR989863.1, forward strand.
ATAAATCAGGTTTCATATAGCCATAATACCTTGGATAACAATTAGAAAAAAATACAGTTAAAGCACTGGACGAACGCTTTTGATGGATGGAATGGTGGTGAAATTTTTGTGGATGCTACTTGTTTACCAAACATGAAAGTATAATTAAACAAAGTATAGTTTACACGTTTGCATACATTCATTGTATTCGAGATTTAGCCTTTTACATTAATATTATAAGTTGGAGATCTGAGCAAAAGTTCCACGTAATAAACATTCCAGGCGCATCATACGTACATTTGAGATTGCGGCTTATCTGACTTTTTTCTAATCTTCTTATCCGGCGCAGTCACGCTCATCTTGCCTTGCATCCCCCTCCATGTGTCTCCCAGTTGGAGGTCACAGGATTCAATTCTACAGAAGCAGCAAACAAAATAAACTTTTAATAAAGTAGGATGGCTCCAAAAATATAATAAAGGAGTAAATAATGATGATAAACTAAATAATTGGTAATTTATCTACTGTGAACCTGAGGAGCACACTACCAATTACTATAAATAAAATAGTGAACCATAGCCGGTGATAGACGTCTGCACCGCTAAACTAATAAATGCTCTATCTATAACAAAGGAAGCGATCTTTGCAATAAACGTACATTTCCCAATTATTTAATAATAAAGTGTTGCCCGTGTGAGTCACTCGGCGTTGTCTGTTAATGTACTGTAACACAATACACAGGCATGTATATATTCGCGTTGTAAATAAGCAATATATTAGATGACATTATCAAAACTCGAGCCTGGTGAGGTGAGGATGTACAGTATCGTAACGAGCTGACTATCAAGTCGAGAAGTAGTTATGTTCGCATTGACACTGCTGATATCAAATGCCAAGTACAGAGCAAGCTGAACCTTAGTGCAAAAGAGGGACAGATATACCAGTCGTACGACGCCTACCGAGGAGCCCCACTACGCAACCTCACTGCGACGGCCGCGCAACCTTGAAATAATAATGTTCGGAATATCAACAACGCGCCACAAGCGTGACCAGAAATAGTATAATAAATAATTCTCGAAAATGTTTGAAGCCTCTATCTAGTTCCTAGTGCCTACATCCTGTCAGAATCTGATGTGCTCATTTTGGACACAGGGAGCTATAATAATAATCTACCTATCAATATTTTTGCAAACACCGGCGATAAGGGCCCCGCTAGCGTCGTGTGTAAACAAGATATAGCTGAGGTGATTCTTCAGTATTTATCTATTGGCTACCTTGTAGATATTTTTCATTTTACACTTGAATCCGAGAGGTGAAAGTTGGTAAGTATTGTCAGCGTTTCGCGACCGAAGGTTTCGCTTTTTCAATAGTTACTTAACAGGTATTCGTCATCAAGACTGCTAATTCTGTGTAACTCTACTGAGCTTGATTTTTTATGCTGCCGACTTGCGTATTGAAATCTGTCGTGAACTGTACTGACGTGATGTGGAGCCCGTAAGCGGAATTGATTTATATAAATCGTACATATTTCACAATTAATTTTAAATTGCTTAGGCATTCCGATTTAGCTCGGTGTGAACGATTCGCCTCATGCCAATCATATAACGTAATATGAGCGTAACTTTTTTTACATTGTATCAAACTGACGCGACGCCTCCAATGCAGTAGATGATATTGCCATAGTGCAGATGTTTCTAGGGTTCTGTTGTATTTAAATAACTTTATAATTTCGACATGTCTATCTTTATGTATCCCACTATAATCTTGTTCGGAGATTTAAAATGGTATATCGATGAAATTAACTACCAGTATAATACATCGGTTATATAATGACATGTTTTAAAACAGTATTCTAAATATCATTAAAATTTTCGATTTGATCTTGTGGCGTATTTGTACAAATCCTGACGAAAGTACATCCAAGAAATTTGAAAAAAAAGGACAGGGTATACAGGCATACTAGAGTCGAATAGTTTACGTAAAACATAACCGACTAAGTTAATTTTTAAGGTACCTACTAGATCAATCTCGAACATGTATTCTCAATCATATCTTTAAAATAAATTTCTCACATAATAATCAACAACAACAACAGAAGTAATAAGTAAATCAGCTTCAAGTGATATAGTGCACAGTTACAATTAGAGTGACGTTAAAAGATTGGATCATTAAAATTTTAGAGGAAGATAAATTTAGCATATAAATAAAACTATACGTGGGCGATACGGTGAAACAATTTCGAATATATGGCTATGTATGTGTTTGCCATCGTTTTGGCGCAGCCTTGGCCAGACCATAGAAATCGCGAATCAAAATATACCTTACTAATTCAATAACATACGTACATATATACGATTTTGAAATAAGGTCTGACGAACATCTTGAACTAGGATTAACATCCTACACGGAGACGAAAAACTAGCATTTGTTCCAGTACAGTCTTTACTATTGTGCCTGGCGTATTTCACCCTAGCCCGGCAATGTACTATAAGTACTTATAAGTAAATTTCCACAAAATATCAGCAGCAGACTATCAAATACTAAATATATTCATCAATATACACCTAAAGACTCATAATGGATGTTAAAATGAATCATCTAAAAATAATAATGATATCAAAACACTACAAGCTCTCCGTACCTTATAATCAATTATATATTATTTCCGGTGGCAGCGACTATATTGTGTTCATCAAACCTACTTCTAGGTTACATTTTCTTAAGCGCGGAGTTTTTATGCTACACTTGCAATTTTTTTTTTTTTTTTTGGGTGGCACTTCTAAATGCCAAGTCACTACTACTACACCTACCCTTATCTAGCCTAGGTAATTCTAATGGTTAAATCCAAACACGAAAAATATGTTTGTAAAAGCCCTACCCGACATAACCCATACTAACAATCAAAATTAAACAAGACAAATCAATTTATAATAGTCCTGGCCCCTTATTCGCTATTATCACATGAGCACGTAACGCTCCGCGTTTACGAAACGTGGCGGAATTCGAGTTGAATTCGCGTGGAATGGTACTCTATATGCCAATGTCAAATTAAAAAAGCGAGGTCGTTTTGAACTATGAACTAACTTTGAAAGCGTTTGACGTTTATAAACGCTATACGCGCCTTTTTGGTAAGAAATCTGCCCTGTTAGTTAATTTGATGTTGTTTGTTGTTGTTTCTGCTGTGAGGCGTGTGTTGGATTCCCATACAGGACAAACATTTGTGTGACGAACATAGATGTTTATTCTGTGTATAGGTGTCCTATACATTATTAGAATGTTTAAAAAAGTATAAAATTATGTTCTATCAGTTACCTAGATTCTTTAGTTACGTTGGTGGTAGATCTCCTTAGCAGGTCGTCTAGGTAAGTAGCATCGCAGTACCAGATATTCTGCCGCCAAGCAGTAGTGTGTAAACATTACTTATTACATTGTTCCGGTTTGAAGTACAAACTTTGTTTAGTTTGGGACTAAATGGTGCTGTGTGAAATGTCCTTCGATATTTATTTATTTAATCTCTTGTGAGTTTCAAGTACCTGCCCTAACTTTTGCCTTATTTTAATTAGTGTAGGTATGTTAAGTCGATTAATCAAACATGATCTTAGAATTTGACATACTAAAGAACACAGCAGTATGACAGTTATTAAAAAGTTAAATCTCCAATTAAAACAAAAGTACCAAGAATATTCCCGCAGATAGTGATAGCGATAACTACCTATGACGTTAATGATTGAATGGTTGTGCAACGACGACGATGGCCAAAGTCAAGATTGTGCAACTTTACATTCATAAGAGAACAGACAAGAGGAAGAATGTTTGCGGAATGAAAATCCCAGGTTGCGGTGTACGGATATTAGAGAATACAGACTAAAGAGTAACAAAAAAACATATTCACTGTGCCAAATGTAATTTAATGAATCGCACAGAATACCTAGTGATTGCAAAGTTAGTTAATAGTGTGACATTTTTGTGACATTTGTATCCCGACATGTGAAAGAACACAATTGTAAAGTTTAATTGAATTGAGTTTTTTTTTCAAACAAAAAGACAGCAACCTAGTTAGGAACCCGTCAGCCAGACAATCTAGAGACCAAAAGCTAAGCTATCAAATTCCACGACACACACCTCTGATATTTCTAAGTTATCCGAGTATTGCCGCTAGATTTGCTTCTAACAAAGGAAAAATATATTTGTAAGTGATTAACGATATTCCTTTATAGTGTACGGAACACTGTTTGTCAACACACTGCAATTTTGTTTTTTATTGAAGCGTTTCATGCGTTCTGTATATGTCGTACGGTAAATAGGAATACATAAAGTACTGATCCAAACTATAAAAAAAAAGACATTCGATCGTATATTACGCCGCTATTAAATGCTTGTAACAGATGAATCACTACTGCCGAGTATTATGCAGAAGGAGCGATTAAATTTATCAGTTTTGTGTTTAAAAGCAAAATTAATGGTGCAACTACGTTTCAGATTTATTTTTTATTAATAGTAATGAGACGAACGAGACGCTCTCCTGATGATAAGAGATAACGCCTGTCCATGACCATTGCAGCGATACACAGAACTTTCGAGTAGTGAATAAAGTCCGGGGCATCGCTGCTTTAGCGCTCATTACTTTGAGACTTTTGATGTTTAGTCTCAACAGCCCTGTAATTTTGCTAGTTGACCCTGTAGCCTTCAAACCGGAACACAGTGACGTTTACACACTACTGCTTGGGGGTAGAATATCTGGTATTGCGGTGGTACCTTCCCCATCGACCTCTTTGATAATGAGATCTACACCAAGTAAATATATATATGTATAGTACATTTAAATGCTTTTACACTTAACCCCTACTTTTGCAGCATTTACGTTGTGAAATTAATAAATTATTATGCTACTGATTAGCAAGTACGCTGATTCAGGTGAAATGTTATTTGCGCCAAATATTTCGTAATGTCTTTCATTTGCGACGACTGATGTGTCCACAGAGACCGGAGATAATGGCAGAATGGATAACGGCTTGATGATGATCTCTTTACGAGCTACGTCACGCGCTAGACCATTTGCAAATGAAACGCACGTCAAGTAACTTCATGTGAGTCATGAACAGAATAAGTAGGTCTTACCCAAAATTGTACGTAATGTAATCAACTTGAAAGTTATTACATTAAAATATTGAAGAGATTTATCAATTTTTTTTAACAATGTTTGAAAATATGAAAAATTTGTAACTTGTAATTTGTATATTACCTTTACCTACTATCATCATCATCATCATCATCATCAGCCTTTTGTAGTCAACTGCTGGACATAGGCCTTTCCCAAGACACGCCACTCATAGCATGGCATGGTGGTAGGGTACTTTCTAGTACTCGGCTGGCTAGCTACCACCCTCAAGTTGAAAATCTGCCGTGTCTAACCGTGTGTTCCGGCAGCCTCACTTGAGAGCCAGTTCCATTCCAGGCTAGGTGTGCTTTACCATCTTCGACCACACCTTCACTTAACATCAGGTGAGCTGTGGTCAAACACTTAGCCTGTCAACTACAAAAAAAAAAAAAAAAACTCAGCCCGATCTTCGGCTTTTCGCTTCCATCCACACATCCTTCCATTTAGCTACTATAAAAGGTAAAATTATTATACAATGAATGTAATTCACCGAAAGTCATATAAAGCACTGGGATAGACAGTAGACTATCAACTAATTCTATACAATAATGATACGAGTATAAGTACGTGAACCTATTATATTTATCGAAGTCTGTGTTTTCATACATTATGTGCCTACTGTATAATTTACCAACCACGTAATATAGAAAAACTAATAAGAATGTTACCAAAAATAAGTGACAGCAAATAAAATGTAATAAACCTTTTCGAAGATTTATTTTAAAAAAAATTGTTGAAATAAATTGATTGGTCACTTACAAGCTTAGTACTAATTACATACATACCTTTGGTTGCGATCGGTACTGAAACGATCGTTTGGAGCACTTCTTCCTCGGGCACTGCGAGTAACTGAATATGCCGAGATGATGGATTGTAATGTTCCTAAATTAATTATACATATCTTTTTTCAAGTACGCCAACACAATAAATTTTACTTTTATTTAATTCAATAAAACAACAGTGAAAAAATATAAATTTTTTGGATGTAAAGTTTTGTTTTTGACACAATCTGTTTATATTTTAAGAGCCAACTGTAAGTTTCATTGTTATTATAGTTAGCCGATAACGAAAAATTACGCAGCTGCATATCGTATGCTCACGCAATAAAGTCTACAGTGACGTTTCTTTTTCGTGATCGTCTTACCTCAATGGCAATAGAAGCTCACAGTCACATGGCAATCATAACCGTTTGTAGTTTTATTATTAGGAAATCAACATAATTATTGTAATATAAAAATTAAGGAGTAATTTTGTGGTCACAATCATTACAGCATTTTTGTCGTTTCTAATAGAATTACAGTTTTCAAGCTACTAAACAGATAATTAGTATAATAAATGTAGATATGAATTGAGCATTAAATCATCGAAGATCTACCCACTTATTATTTTATTGCAAAATCATAAAAGTACGCGTTTGCTGACTAATCTGAGGTCAACGCCGACGCTGGAGTGTAAGGGTAAAACCTAATTTGAACTTTTGCATTTACCTTGCTCTGAAGTAAGTACATAACCTAGTTTTCTAAAATAGGCATGCCCATTACTTAGAGATCTAAAGAATATTTCATGCAGGAGTCATTAGGGTCTTCACAATACACGCAGCTTGAAGCAACGGTACCGTTTTGTTCGTCTCTATAGTGAAAGTTAATGTAGGTGGTAATGACGATCCAGGTTTCATCCAACGAGATTTCTAGTGATGTATACTAATGCTATCGCCTGTAAATATAGCAAAGATGGAGCAAAATGCACGTACCAATTCGATTGACTTGTAAATGCGGTTTTTATTCCGTAAAAATTCTCATTTCATTTCTGGCACGTACTAGGTATATCACCTAAGAACTCATTATTTGTCGTGAGCATATAGGTAGATTATGTTTGAAAAGTTCCTTTTAAAATATCACAGGTTGTTGTATTTTTATTTATGTGAAAGCAATTGCTAGTACATAACACTCTCCTCATGGTAAGAGATAACGCCTGTCCATGTCCATTTCAGCAGTACCCGGAACTTTGAGAAACAAAACAAAATCCAGAGCATCACTGGTTTGCCGAACATTACTTTGAAACATTCGACGATATGTCTTAAGGCTATCGAAAGTACACCCTGTACCCTTAAAACCGGAACACAGTTATGTTTACAAACTACTGCTTGTCGATAGAATATCTGGTACTAAAGAAATAATAAAGAATATTTAAAATGTACAGAATATTTTTTATTTAAAAATAAGTATAAAAATGCTTATTTTGTAATTAGGCATGTTTTAAGTTTAACATATGTATCTGTGTGCCTGTTTGTGACATCGTAGGTAAACTGTTTTGTTTTTTTTGCAAAATGTATTTATTCATTTAAAAATAAATAAAAATATAGGTACATATATATATATTTGATTTTAGAGGAGGCTTCAGGTGACCATAATGCTGGTATCTACTTTGGTCAAAAGCTAAGCATTGCCATCCAGCGTGGCAATGCTGCCAGCATTCTGGCCACATATCCCTCTCCTCTGACAGTTTTTTAGACTAAGTTATTTGTATACATTTTGTAAATAGTATAATTTAAGGTCTTTTTTTTAATGTGATTAAACGTTATAACTTATCTTTGATTTTTGAGGGGGCCGTTGTTTTTGAAACACAATTTCAATTAATTTCACCGTTAGAGAATATTTTAAAGTTTTCTAAGATAATACTGAAGTACTTTTCTGTGTTAGAAATATTATATTAATAAGTTAATGTTACGATGTCGTATTTTTTTTATGATACTATAGTTGCAATGGAATGCAATTCATTATTTTCCAATAAACGGATCGTACGAGTCACGTCGACTGAAGAAGGATGAGATGGTTCCGTACATTAATATTAGCTTATTTGATTTATATTGTTCATAATAAATAAATAGCTAGTGTACACATCGGATGTAATAAATATTTTTTCAATAATTTATATTCTTTATCTCTGTATTCTTTATTAGTAATGTATATTCTTTATTTATTAGTAATATTCTTTCTAGTGGCCTGTTTCACAGTGTTTAGTTCAAATGATGAAATGAAGTCATATTAAGGTAAAAAATGATGTAAAAATAATTTTTGATCGACCTTTTATGTCAAATACCCCTCTGTGCGACGCGTCACTACCATATTTTTGCTCTGCTAAATGCAACACTGTGATTTGAGGAATAAGTTGAGTAATTAACTGATGTCTAGATCATCTGACTAATCAACTGACCAAAACACGGTCGCATTAGCCACTGGGAGCGTCTTGAGTTCATCATCAAGACTCCATGGCGTCATATTTTGCAGAGCTCGCATTATCCTGCACCGAGCAGACATCTCTATTAAGTAACAGTGTGCATTTAAGCATCCGTAAATCGGCACTTTTTTTAATCTCACACCTGAGCTTCGCATACGAATTTGTCCACCTGTCATACAATAACGGTCAAAAGTTAGCTATATCCGTATGCGAAAATCATACTATACAAGTTCTAAAATAGATCCTCCGCTTTAGTTTGATGACTACACATGTTAACTGTTTCTTTCAGCGCATTTAGGTATTTCGAATGTGGCTTATTAGCTTAACATTGAAAATAATGCGCTCGACCACTATAAATAATAAATATAAATAAATACCCTATACCCCTAGGTCATGAAGGGAAAATTAATATAAATATTTTTTGGTATTATTACTACCAGAATTTATTCCGAATATTAATAACAACAAAATTACAATTATAATAAACATTTTGGCTACGAGTAGTTAGTTTCTGTGTAGGGAAATATTCATTAAGAATCATGAGTATTTTGTCATAGATTTATACATCTTTCGTACAGAAAATTACACTAATATATCATAAATGTGAAAGTTTGCCAGTTCGTATTTATGTTTGTTACTTCTTCAAATTGCAACGGTTTAACAGATATTAATTATTTCCGGAATGCAGATAACTTAGAAACTCTAGAAAAACACTTAGGTAGGTAGGTATCCCGAGTAACACGGGTGAAATCGCGAGGTTTATCTAGTAATTAATATATCAAAAAGAGAATTTTGTCTGAACTCTTTTGTTATTTTAAAATCTACCAGAGAGAGTTTAGTGTTTGATAAAATAGGCTAATGTTTGACCACAACTCACCTAACGATAAGTGAAGATGGGGCCTAAGATGGAGTACGCTTGTCTATGAGGTGCCTTTTCATTGTATATGTAGAGCAATATATGTATATTGTATAAGCAGTAGCAAATAAAGTTGCAGGATTATTTGCATGCGTTTATTTAAATGGCAATCAATAATGTTTATTTTATCTGCTTGGAGTGACCTATAGTCATTCTTGGTGTCAGTGTTTCGTGTCATTGGTTCTGTTTTGTTACGTCGAGCCGATAAAATGTAGATTAATCTTTCTTGTTTATTGGTTACACTTTTAAAAATGGTGGTCAAGAATATTGGAAAATATAAAGAAGGCTACATTTGACATATTGTCACGGGGAAAGTGATTTGCAAGTATCCACTACTTATTATTATTGTCAGGGAATAAAGTACGAATAATGATAAATCTTAACCTAGATTGATAAAATAATCGCCTGGACATTATAAATGTAGTTAATATAACATTGCAGAATGTAAAAGATTTGATAGTTTGATTTAAAAACAAGTTTGATCGCGTAGAATTAATTGAATATAAATATAAGTTAAAGAATGAGGGCTCATGTAGCGTTAGTGAAATTAAACTCAAATGCCTTCATCACAGAAGTATTGAAATGACTCTGTAAGGTTGTGATTAGCACTTAAAATAATTTTACTTTGCTATTTTTTTAATTTTACTATACTACTTTATAAATCAAATAAGTAAAAGAGCCAAAAGAAAAAAGAGTAATAAATATTTTAACTAGAATGAATATAGATCAAATAGAAGTGATACCGAGAGTAATTTATAGTACAGTAGTGTAATCGTAGGCAGGATATTAGGAAAGGTTGTAGGCTACTACAGCGCCCGCCCTGAGACGGGCCGTGGACATAATTGTCTTTCCCCGCGCGAAAACGTGGCAAAGCTAGAACGTACTCAGGAATTTACGGTGTCTGTCTCGTTTACGCGAGTGGAAAAACTTTTATCACGGCTCACATGCTAGGGGGAAGCGATAAAAGGTCTCTTATCACTTAAATAAGAAAAGAAACATAAATCCAATTTATTAAAGTCAATAATAATAAGGTAACATCGTTATTTCTTCCCTAGTATAATATAATAATTCATACTTTCCGGACATCATAGATGAGTACATTTTCGTCACTTACACAACATCCTATGACAACTACATACCACATTTAGGAAGCTTCAACTAATACAGTGGTACAAAAATCTATCTGATTAATTACATGTAGATAATAGCCCACAACATATCAATAGAGCGAACCAGTTTGATAGCATGCCAATAAATTTTGATGATCATTTTATTGAAGTTGTGTTGAGACAAGATTAGGCCACGGATGTTCAAGCGTTTTTAACTTCTTTAAATAGTACATGCAATCGGTAAGTAATAAGATAAAGACTGTTGACTTCAAACAGGAAACATTGTTCCTAATAAACTGTAGGTACTAGCTGAGGTACATTTTACGCATGACTCGTATTCGATTCTCGATTAACCTTCAAAATGTGAATATGTATGTAGCAAATTACCTTGGATAGGTGGTGGCGGCCACATCAACGTCGAAGAAGATATCAACCAATTCGTCGACATCTGACTCAGGTGTGAGCGAAGGAGGCAGTGTGGTCGGCGGAGAGACGGCTGTATTAACCGACTGTACTCCGCATTTAAAAAGCACGGGTTCCGATTGCACCATGGGGAGCATGGCTAGAACACAATTCTAATTCTCCAGAGCCTTATGTCTCCGAAACTCAATAGAAAACAACACAGTCCGTATCCGCATCCAAACATACACTGCATTGCGCCACGGTCGTCGCGACGCTATTTTTTAATATGGACGTCTAGACTTGCGCCGATACCTAGATTCACAATTTAAACACAAACACTTTTAAATTACTCTGTATTAAATGTCTCAAAATTTTAATGTCCTACGGCAATAACGAGCAATAACTTTATTACGTAGTGATAGTGCAATTTCCTATCGATAGCCGTGCGAAACGTTCGCTACAAAACGACGATGAAAGTCAACTGAAAGACGAGACGTAGATATACACACATCCTTTTCGTTCGCCGCTTACAAATTATTATCAACACGAAGGCAGGGCGGCGCGACGCGGCACGACGCAGAACATCGACGGCGGCTACGACGCCGAGCCGTGGTGACGAACGCCGACCATGGCCAGCGGTGGTGACTGAGCGCCAGAAGTCTGCCGTATCGGCACGTACAGTATCGCTGGCACTGTCGCACCCACGTCATTCTCAGCCTCGCGAACTCACTTGCGATCTCGCTCATATACTCGAATAGATAAAAACCAAGTTGTCGAGTATAACCGATCGTTGCCGAAATATCACGAATAATGAATAGAAAAAAAGATTTGCTATTTCATTAGCCATCTATTTGTTGCGAAATAAGAGCGAAAATTATAAACAATCAGGTGGGCGAAATCACTTCGTTTACAAATTGATGTTGTTTTGGGAAGGCTATACAAAACATGAACCGATTTAATGAACTGAATCTTGGAAAATTCAGAGGCTTTCTTCAGAACAATGTAAAAAATGAAATTCAACTCATTTGACAAGAAATTGCGAGCAATATAATTTTAGTAATTGCCACACCTTAGAATTTTGTATTTACTTTAGTTGTAAGAATTAGGTATACCTATAGGCACAAAATTATATTAAGACGTTGGACATCAAAACGGTAAATATTATTACATTTTATAAAAGTGTTTAAGATTGTAAATTTCGAACGTTATACAAGACATTAAATATTGCATACCATAATGGTTAAAACTTGGCGATCTAAAATTATCCTCAACACATTCCAGCAATGAAAATTGTAACCCATGTTTTGCAAAATAAATGTTTTGAATTTTGAATCATGCGTTCATTAGTCATTAAAGACAATTTAAAAAATGCCAATTTTCAATCCGGAGAAAATATTAATGTTGCATATAATCTTGATCGTCATCCATATTATCATACATCTCAAGGTTTCGGAAGCAAGTTTTTGTATTTTTTTCTCAGGTACTGAAGCTTGTAGTTAACGTTGCTCCAACATGGCTATACTAGGTATCTTGCATCGCACAACACACAAGCCCACGATACAACGCTGTGCAGTTGTAACAGTGACGTATACGTATGAAAGTGAAATGGCACAGTATTCGTGTCAAGTGCACAATTTAGATAACAAGGTCACCCGTTGCATTATTCAATAAAAATGTGCTAACTGTCTAAGCTAAATTACGTAGCAAATACGGCAATTTGCAAAAACGTCAATGTCACAAAGACCATAAAATACCAAAACTAAGGTTTAAACACAATTCTTTGTTTAAAATTACGCCCCTTCTTTCTCATCACATAAATAAACTAAAATTAACACGCCTGATTTAGAATTCACTTTCAAGGAATTTTTTAAAAATAACCTCGCTATAGTTTACTGTTCAATCTTATTGGATATTCAGATTGCCGAATAGAGTGCGAAATTGCAAAATGTATGCTAGAGTAGAATGTGAACATTAGGAGTTAATGTGGAAGAGTAAAGTGGCTGTAGAGGAAGAGTGCGGCGCGTTCAGATATCGGTGCAGGCGGCCCCGCGGATCTATGTCAGTAGGTCACGGCAATGACGTGGCACACGGTCGCCGCGACGAGCGGCGGCGCGCACTTCATTCTAATTCCGCTTCTCAGCCCCCGGTCTCTCTATACACATTAGCTATTTAACTATTAGTTTCATACACATATTAATCTACTTGATTTCTGCAATAAGAGCTGATTTCTCTTTTCATTTGCTGAGTAACGAGCCCATACGATGTGCTATCTCTTTGATACCCATATTCGTTCGAACTACTCTGTTGACATTGACCGAGTGATTCATATAAGAACGAAATACACGGTCTCGTTCTAGCGATTTTATTAATTCGATGAATCTAGGAGCAAAGGTGTGATTTTCCTTTAAGCATTAAAGGAAATTTATGTAGGTCACGTAGTAGGTAGATTATTAATAATAGCATTAATGGCCAAGTGATGACCGTGGCCTTTCCTCGAGATTTGATGAGTAAAATAATGAATAATTGACGTTTGAACTGTTTCCCTTTATGTTTCTACGAATTCCTTTTCGGTGTTACTATTGTTAATACGTCTATGGTTAATACGTGTGTAGTATTAACCATAGACAAGATAAAGACTGCCTCTGATATAGTATTTCTATAAGAGACACGTATTAACCATAGACAAAAGAAATAGTATCTCTGATATTATATTAACTAAACGTTTTAGCGGAATTTTCAAAAACTATTTAGGAGTTCTGTTGTAAATAGAAGTTGCCGTTTTATGTCTAAACAATTTTACACTTCGATAGCTTCAAATGGAACAACTAAAATCATGTTTACAAGAAATGATGGGTTTGCTGCCCCGAGGGAGCATAAGTAATCTGATCAAATGAAACAACTAATGAGAATATAAATGGCGTAATATATTGGATGGGGACGAACAGTGTTCCCTGTCCTCGTGAGGATTAAAATGTGATTTCTTCATTATGAAACCAAATTAGGTCGTGCATTATGTACAAAAATACAAAATTATCAATCGAGAATATCCCCAGTTCAGTTAAAGTAGCTACATATTTTAGTTACTGTTAGCTGTCATTTCAGGTGGTCGCTGCTTATTGTTTGGCGCAAATAATGTAAATCCAGTAACGGTGTCTGTATTGTTTGCCTTAAAGAAGTTACCAAGAGGATTCATCAAACCTACACAAAAATATAACGGAATAAACTAGAAAACTTTTCCTTTCTAACTTAACCAAACTTCTTATTTAACTTGGAGGATATTAACAACTATGTATTTGCAGTAGAAGATTCAATATTATCTACAAAAGTAATTAATCCATGGAATATTGAGCTAATTGAATTTGCAAGACAAGAAGTAAGTTCCTTATATTATATAAAACTTTCCAACTAGATTTCGAGTGCAATTATCGAAAGGTTTATTTCTTTTCTTATTACTACTTTATTTTATCAGATACAAATTAGTATATGCTCATGATTGAATTAATCTTTAAATCTTATAGAATTATCTCAAAATACAAAGGTAATGAATCTCTACACCAGAAAATGTGCATACGAATGTTCTTTTTCATTTTCAATTTCGAAGTTGTTTTAAAAACCATAAAATCAAATTATCTACAAAGGAACTCTTTATTTTCCTGTAACATATAGGCGTTCAATTTAGCATAGGTTTATATTGCATGATTTTGAACTTTCATTTTCGCTTTCACTTTCGTAACTAATGCGAAAGTTTTTTTTGTTAATGTTTACGTCACACTGAGTGACGCTATGTATGCTAGATTTGTAGCGAAGAAGGTGACTAAGTTTATATAACTTTATTATTAGGTAGCCTAGCAACAGATTGACACTACAATCTCATAAAGTTAATTTTTATGCATAATATTTCTTATGTAATGTTATATTTTTATAAAATGTTTCAAGCCTGAGTATTGTTGAAAGATTGAAACTTTCTGTATAGAAACCTTTGAATCAAAACTGGGCAGTAACTTTTTCAGCAAAAACAATATTATGGTATACTTATTTTGAAATTAGTCGAGTACGTAAATTTAGTAGGTATTTAAGGGTTATCTTACTTGAGAACTGTTAAACATATAATTAAAAAAATGTTTAATTAAACATAGTTAACGCGTAGTTAATGCGTTTCTTATGTAAATTCTTAATGCATGCCTAAATAAAATATTACGAGAGGAATTTAAACAAAATATCAACGTACAAATATTATATAATAAAATTTGTAAGTACAATAACCAGACTTGTACTTCCAAACGTTTTTTTGTTTTATTTTGTTCTGCTATCAAAATGATTTGCTATTCATCATGAAAAATTGTATTCGAGAAAGGCAGGTCTTGCGCAAGGAAAACAACGTTCACCAGTTTCTTTGAAGATCCGCTAGTTTCGAACAAATGACACTTTTTTTTGCAATGAAGCCACAGAAGAGTTCCGTTAAGTATCCATTTTAGGAGTACGTCATCACAAAATCACATGTCAAGTGGACATTGCATGTTGTGCTAACTCAATTATCCGACCACGGCGTGAATGCTGTTAGTCAACGACGGAGCAGTTAGAAATATATTCAACGGTGAAAAGTATTTCCTGTCTCTACGACGATTCTCACCTGCGTGGTGTTATTACTAATTTATGCAATCAGGTTAACTATGTGTTTAAATATTTTCAGTTACGTCTTTGTAAATATAGGTGTTACTTAGGTATTATAATCAATCCGTAGACCATTCAGGTGTGTGATCGTTAACAGTGGCGATTTTGGGTTTCGTTTTAATTTTACTGACACTAAAATAGGATAAGATGGTTTTATATGATCGTTTCTCTCGTAATGTGGACGTGGTTTATAAAACAACTTTATAAATATGTTGTAGTTTGAAAGGACATCATGGTTTTATCCATCATCTAAACATATGAATTAATTAGATGCAATCATAATCTGATTACAGTGTATAATAATACTACGGTAAAACTAGTAGTTTTGAGCTGCAATTTTTTTTACAATACATAGCCTATGCGTTGATCCCAAGTATTAAGTACCATACATACATTATATTGTTACGGCTAACGGTACCGAAAACATTTTTTAAAGTTATTGTGACTTTAGTAGATATGTAGGTAGATGGCGTCGATCCGTTTTGTACAATTTCGACTTTTTGTTTTGTTTAAAATTTATGTGTAACTTGGGACGTATTGAATAGCATAAATTAATTTGTTTGCCTGATAGATACTTATTCAGTTTTAAGTCAAATAGGTTTAGCCGTTTAAATCAGGCGACCATAGTTTATTAACTTATGATATTTTTTAATGTACTATAGTACTACGCATATCAACGATCATTTAGTGTGAAATGTATGTAGTATTATCTTATACTTTCAATCAATCGTTATTTTTTTTGTTTATAGGTGGTAAACACACCTAGTCTGTAACAAGAACTGTTAGAGTTTGTGTTTTGTTAGAGACGGGATTTTTAATAAATATGTTGTAGTTAGTTATAAGGACTATTTTGTCCGCATGAATCCCCGCAAATACGTTGCGTCACGTGGGCGGGCAGATCGATCGAGTGGGCGTCGGAGTTGGCGCTTGCGCGAACATGATCCTGTGTTATATCGACCAGCAACTTTAACTCGTGGCTTTTGGGGCAGGTTAGGCCTATGGACGGGGGTCAAGGTCACGTTACGTGCTACCGAAATATTGTTTGTACTAGGGACAACGAGGCAGGCATTAAATAATGCGCGGATTCGGGCGCACTGCGGTCATAAAACTTTTGTGCTTACGTTGCTTGCCAACCGTTTCGGAAATTCTCAGCTTTTTCTACATTTGAAAATGTTGTAAAACGTGATACAAGATAAATTTATGTCTAGCCCTTTTTGCTTTTACGTCTAGTTCTAAGTCGACGACCTAATGCCTTATTACGTCCTTGTAAAACGTAGAGATCTACGAATTTAGGAATACCAGTTTTTTTAAAAAGTTTACAACTGACATCCTTGTGAGATACCGGCGACGCCCCACGGATTTATTTTAGTGGGAAACCTAATAAATAGTTAATACAACCGTTTTTTTTCAGTTGAAACTCAATCTTTACACCTTTATTTTTCATGTGGCCTCATAACTCGCCCAGATGGTGTTAAGGATTTGTTTTACTTTTATTTGCTAAACCTTTTTTGGTCTAACACTTTCTCGACGTCTTTATTGTGTTTATATTTAGTCAGCTAATAATATCTGGCAATATATATACCATAATTTTTTTTTAATTAGTATCTTATCATACTAATTTAAAAAAAAATAAGTATATCAGTTAATCTTAGTATTCGTATGTTCCCACTCAATTCTGTGACGGAGGAACTAATTTAGAGATAGCTTATACCGTGGATTAACATACCTACTACATTTATGCCGAAAAAATAAATGTAAGATGATGGGTAAAACCACATAGCGCTGACAGCTAGAAAGCCACAAAACACACTGTAAAGTCAAGTAACAAAGGTCTCGACTATTTATATTCCAAGGATTCAATTCGTTATAAGCATAGCATCGGCATAAGGAATATGATTGAAAAAATCACACTATTACACGTAAATACATTATTATGTAGCGTAAATTAAAAAAATATCATGGTTGAAATCAACCCGAAAAAAATAAACGACAGATATAAATTATGAATTATAATAGGTATTCGAGTAAGAAAAGCCAGAGAAACCCCAACATAAAAGATTTGCATGGAAAGAAAAATAAAGGTTGTAGCGGCGTGGCCGGCGGGGTTGTCGGTCGCGCTCCTTGGCTGGGCGCAGGATTCCTCCGCGCGAGATTGATCGCGCCACCCTGCCTCCTGCCGTGCGGCGTCTCTTTCGTCGCCATGGAAACCTACCGCCGCTGCTGTCGTCTCCGACTCCCGACCAGGGTTACCACCCCTCCAAATATGTCCGGACAAAGATCGATTTCAGATTCTGTTCAGATTTTGATGGTA
This sequence comes from Biston betularia, assembly GCA_905404145.2. Lineage (NCBI taxonomy): Eukaryota > Metazoa > Arthropoda > Insecta > Lepidoptera > Geometridae > Biston > Biston betularia. Next base: position 8,244,942 of record FR989863.1, read on the forward strand.
TACCATTTTTTATTTATTTATGGGAAACAAATAGTTAAAAACAAAAACATCTTTTAGTCACTCTTTAGTTTAAAAAAATGTTTGAATATTTTTAAATATCCAATCTTATCACCGGGACTTTTCAAATTTCGATATGGTAACCCTATTCCCGAACCAACCTCGCCGTCGACTCGTCGCCATGATTACATGATTAGTACGGTAATTCAATACCCATAAGGTATTCACTTACTATATTCCAATCAATCCCCTTTTAACCTATAGAAGCCGTAGGAAAGCCAATTTTCTATATTGTGAAGTTAATGCGTATGAAAACAAAATAATCTATTTGTTTTACAAGACGGTAGGTTGCACACAAAGCAGTTTCTCAACTGAACTCGTGTCTTTATTTTAATGAATTCGTGTCTAATGATTTGTGAATGGTTAATTTAGAAATACAAATCACATGTACAGATGTGAATTCTCGTAGGTCTTTCAGGCGAGAGCCAGACATGGTGTTAGATTGTGTTTTCGACCTGAGCTCAGTGTATGAATGGGCAAGAGCGACTATGATTTTGCATTGGCCAGAGCAGGCGCGTATCTCGCTGTTGTCGTGAATAACATGATTCGTAAAGATAAATGATAATAATTAATTATAATTATGCATTTATTATTGCGCCAGTATAATTGTGCAAATATAATATGGCCAATAATATTATTGGCCAGCTGCGCTACCGAAGAGGTTCTCCAAAGTACATTCGGTAGCTTTTCCTCACCGTGAGGCAAATGGCTCTAGGTTACACCTTGCGAGTTTGCAGTCGTACTGTGGCGGGGCGGCTGGTCGATCTATTTGCGTATGTTTTTTTGCGGCAGCAACGCGCTTGGTGTTTGTTAGTAGTATATAAAAAATCTCTTTCCACTTCTGCCTGTTTCTTCGCTTTTAAAACACGTAACTGACTTTGATACGGCCATAACTGTCATTTAAATATTTATTTACGGAAGGTTTGTGTATACATACAATATCTTCATCCTAATAAAACTTTTGTATGATCTAAATAAACTTTTCGTTTTTGTATTTAATGTTTTGTAATCAAGTCGCCAAAATAAATTTATGACATGCGAAGCCAGGGCAGGTCGCTAGTAATTGAATAAATGACAACCCTGTGCCCGCAGCTAAGCCGGTTTCGAGTCAGCGGTGCCTAACCGAATATGAACGCTCGTGCCACACCATTACTTTCAATTTTACGTGCAAGTAGGCGACGTTTCAAAGAGTAGATAAAATGTTAAATATCTCAACTCGACAACTTTATCCTTCTGTACGCTAGTACTTATTCTATGGCGCTACATACAAAATAAAACAATGTGGTCTAAATTCTCTTGTCAATTACTTACTTACAACAAACTCGTTTAGTATTCATTTTTGATTTGTCATAAAATCAAGTTTATTTAAAATTCATTTCCTTTTTAAAACACGAGGCAAAACTTCGACAAAACCACCACCACGAAACCAAAGGGGCTTTTTGATGAAAATTTACCAAATTAATGTATTCCTATGACATCACCTTTGTGAAAAGTATGCCGATGTTTGACACACTATCGTGTTCGCAAGAATTTAAGAATTTTGATTCATCACGTAGTAGAGCGGCAGTGAAGCCAGGTCTGGTAAACCCATAGCAGCTTCCTTTCGCGATGGCTCTACATTGTCACTCCGCTCAAACGAAAACGTGGCCCAATGCCTAAAACTGCACTCCTCAATGTAGAAATGTACAAACCTAAAACCTTGATGTTACAATAACGCTTAACATACCTTGCATCTTCGATGGCCAAAACTGGCATGTATGATTCATTGATATCTTCAATGGCGCCTGTCAGCGCCGTTTTCTTTCCCTCCGTGGCGTAATCCAATTTAACACAGTACTTTACAAAATGTTTCCTGAAACAATAATAACATTGAATTTAAAATTAAAGTAAACCACATCTGCAAAGTTCATTTCTCTACATAGATACGAATATTAAAGAGGAATAAATATTAAAATAAGTCTGTTGGGACTCTTAGAAGACCCTAGTACCTCGTTCGGTAGTAAATTATCTCCCTTCTTGACCTAAACCTTTAACTGCGTAAAATCAGAATCAGAATATTTTTATTGTGTAAAACTGTTTGTAGTTAATATTTCTTACGATCACACGGGGGAGCCGCTGCGCAGTGTCAAGGTAGGCGATAGTTTTATTTCATAAGCTGTGGACGTCAGTTCGATTCCCGTCCAGGACAAACATTTTTGTGACGAACATATGTTTGATCTGTGTCTGACTTCTAGTTAAATGTATGTATTTTTTGAAAGTATACATAATATACATAAGTAATATTATATCAATTGAGTGGTTTCCATACTAAAAGTTGTACTTAGTTTGGGAGTAGATGGCGATGTGTGTAATGTCTACCAATATTTATTTATAAATAACAAACACCAGCCAAGTGCGAGTCGGACTCGCGCACGAAAGGTTCCGTACCATTATCTATAAAAATGGCAATAAAATCACGTTTGTTGTATGGGAGCCCCTTAATATTTATTTTATTCTGTTTTTAAGTAGTTGCTGTTATAGCGGCAACAGAAATACTAACTATCACGGTTCATGAGATACAGTCTGGTGACAGACGGACAGCGGAGTCTTAATAATAGGGTCCCGTTTTACCCTTGGGGTACGGAACCGTAAAAATTAGCCTCAATTTGTTTAGTCACAATTTAAGTAGTCCCAGCCTGTGTGGCGTGACGTCACAGTCTCTTTCGATATCTGAAGTATTAAATAAAGACTTAAGTCATATACACCTACACAAGGTAATTCTCGCTCCTAAACTTATTTTTCCCACAAAATGTGGTCTGGCGACATTACACCATGAAAGAACAGTGCGCGTTGGCGAATTCAATAAATTTACGCCAGTGTATTTCTCCTCCAATCATATGCAAGTTTCCTTCCAATGTTTTTCTTCACCAAACGGCTAGTGGGTGTGAATTTTTAAATCTGTTAATGTCGAAAAGTCATTTGTACGGGCCAGGCTGGGGTCTAAGGATTCATAGTTGTAAGCCTGTAAGGTGTATCTTCCCCCGGCTGGGTCAGGGACCATCCATAAATTATTAACAAGCTGCCGGCTTCCTTTTTCCTAATGGATATAATCTAGATCTTTTCAAGGTCAGAGTGAATAGGTATCTTCTAAGTCTTCGACCACATCGTCGTTTACCACAAGGCGAGTTGGTGGTCAAACGAGAACTTATACACACATTACACACGTATTAAAATAATTTAAAAAAGTCACATGGGGTTCCTAAATTTCGTGATGTCACATTTCAATAACTAATATACCTAGTTAAGCACAACGAAATATTTAAGACGAAATTTGAACTATTAACGAAAAACTTTAAAATATTTTGGACTCAAGATGATTGAGTTTGTATGTTTTATTAATAATAAAATCAGTCGTTTTTTGTCATGTTATTTTTTGAAATGTTTGATTTGATGTTGATTTATTAAAAACATAATTTAAATGGAAATTTGAAACTTGATTTCGGAACTGCTGTTTTATTTTAATAATTTCCACACGTGTGGACGTCACACCAGTGAGGGGGGAGTCTCACAAATGTGACAAGGACGAGGGAGGAGGAAAAATCAAATGACGTAATTTTTTAAATTTTTGGATGGCCCCTTTCAACTCTTAGGCGTATACAATACAAGGGACTATTAAATAAAAACATTTCAAATGCGAGTCGCACTCGCGCACCAAGGGTTCTGCACGTCTACTTAACATAATATGTAAAATATATTTGACATGTATAACTACACCACAGAATAAATAGTGTAGGTAGTATTCATTCTAATATTTTTTTGAAGTTGTAACTTGTGTTATAATTTAAAATAGTTTTTGTAAATAAAATGTTTCATCAATCGCAGAATTTAAAAATCGTCCGCGCAGCAAGAGATTGCTGGAGGAGAGTAACGTACTGAACTTTTTTCACATTCGGCTGTTCACTTGTGATTCTCGCAGTGAACAGTTGACTTATTTGTTGCAGACGCTTGGAACAAAACGTACACAAAATAAACAAACCACGATCAGGCCCAAAAATAATCACCCTAAGATTTTTGGCAAGAGAAGTCACGTGAGAATTATAGTAGCAAGGAAGAGTAATTTGCTTATATTAATTTTAAACTGTCATGGCATAGTTTTTTGTTTCAATTTTTCATATTTTGCGTTATGTACAACATTTATATATATTTTTTACAACAAATTAAAATTTATATTATTTTGGAAAGCAAACCCATTTACCTAGCGAGATAAATATAAACGTGCATTGTGCATTATTGCGTTCACCGAACATTATCTCGGGATTTATCTTGAGTTAATTTAATACGTGTGGCGTCCACTACGACTAAAACTAATGAATTAGAATTTTAAAGTATTAAATTTAAAATTCCCTGCACATTTTTTTTTAAATAATTTCTAAGAAAACTCTCGATCAAGTCTCATTTGAGACAAAAACTTATTAAATATTTATTAGAGAAGATATTTTCGTAGATATAGTTGCAGATATAATAAACTAAATAACAGCAATAAACAGATATGATTGTTCACACGGAGTGACGTCATTTCAACGCCATGACCTAGCTGTTTAATAATAACATTTGGAAATGCACACTTTTTTTTGAAAAAAGGACATTAACTTGACGTAAAATTTAGATATCAGAGCATGGTATTAGCCAATTTTTCTAATTTAGCCAACTAGCATATTTTGGGAAACCCTAAACCTAACCATATTTTGTATGGCTAAATAGGTCTTACGTCCTAGGTATCCTTGGGAAGGAATTAAAAAAATGATTTGATAAATTGGAAGAGAATTCTATCCTACTCTACATTTTTTTTGTAACTCAAGATAAAATTTAAAGCAAAGTACCTAGATATATTTAGAAGAAAAATCTGTTTTCATAACTTTTAAACGTCAATATTTTGACTCGCGTACACGAGATACTACGAGAATTTGACCCAACGTACAAAACAACGAAACACAGATATCTAAGAATTTTCAGCTTTTCTCTTATTCAAAGATCAAATCCGCTAGATTGAGTTATAAAAATAATGAGCACAAAAATGATAAGCTTTTATAATAGCAAACATCTTATCCCATGTACTTAGTATTTGTTTATATTCATAATTTGGTCAAATTATATTATCAGATGTAGTGTGTCACCACAGTCACACCCTGTAAGTACAAAATAATGCTAAAATTATTACATCAACATACAAGTTAGGTTAGCTAAGCTTATACTTAATTAAAATTATCTATTACTCAAATTAATAGTTACTTATGTAAACAACTGGACTAGGCAGTTTTTCGGCGTACAATTAACTTACTCGTAATGAGTGTATGATTTCCGCAATGTCATTTTGGGCTTTTTTTTTTTTTTATGGTTGACAGGCTAGTTGTTTGACCACAGCTCACCTGATGTTAAGTGAAGGTGTGGTCGAAGATGGTAAAGCACACCTAGCCTGGAATGGATGGATTTCGCATTAGTCTTAGTGAATAGTCCTTAAATTAATGCTATAGCTGTTTTCGCCTAGTAATACTTTCCAGGTAACTCATGCTATACAACATGCTATACAATAAACACTTTATGATTAAAATGTGTTTGTTTCCTTTTTTTTACGCATCGACGAAACAATGGATCGGTTAATTTTCTGAATGGATGTAGATTAATGGACCATTAAAGCCTTTTTTTCCTAAAAAACAAACAGTTTATAATTATAGAATTCTGGCTGGCGAAACCGCGGGGCGTAGTTAGTTGCACAGCATGAATAAAATAGTAAATATAAACCATGGCCTGCCAAGAACTTCTATAAATTATTATTGGCTAGACAGGGATGAGAAAATGGGCAGTGGAAGTGAGTAGTAATAAAGTAAAGGGCCCCGTTAAACCTACACATTCATAGGTCACAACTAAACATATTAGCTAATTTGACATTTTAAAAATATATAAGGGAACATATAAATGAAACATATTTGTAACATTTTCTGCTATACCTATTATAAAATAAGCAATATGTAGAACTGACTTAGTATGATTACACTGCATACTGACATTAACAAGTACTAAAATCCAGCCCAATGTTAATTGGACTAGAGCCTAACCATTTTTCTTTAATTCAGTAAACAGGTTTATATATACTTGTTTAAATTTGTTTGGTAAACAATAAAACATAAATTGCATAGTAGTTCATTTTTTTCATAAGAGGTACATTGTTGTCAATGTTTGGACCATAGTAAGTATAGAACCCATTATCTAAAAAAATATATATTTATCATGTGTTTGGACATTTCATTTGACACCTATTGGGTATGGAACTCTAAAATTTTCCTAAAAGGTTCCCAAGTTCACCCTCAACAGACATTTTGTTACTTAGTATAATTGGGCAATTTTAGTAATTATATGTGTATACACATACAATTATAATAAACTAGCGGACTCCTCACGGTTTCACCCGCTTAGTTTCCATTCCCATGGGAATACAGGGATAAAAAGTAGCCCAGGGATAGCATAGCTCCCAATAGTGAAATTTTTTTGAAATCGGTCCAGTAGTTTCGGAGCCTATTTAATACAAACAAAGAATCAAATCTTTCCTCTTTATAATAGTCTACATATATAATAATAATTATGTTGATACATGTAAATATTGAAATCATAAGCAACATTTCTCAATATTTTCAGCAACTCATATCTTTGATCCGAATTGAGTTAGTTATCATACACAGGCTTTCAATTATGTAAACAAACTAAAGGGCCCATTACGTTACATTGAAATGTCTTGATAGCTTCATAATTTTTCAAGCTACAGTACTTTTATAACTAGAACAGAGTAAAGTTAACACACTATTTTTGGTTGGAAAATCTTAACCCCTATTTATTATAAATTCAAAATTACAGGACTATTGAGCTAATCTAATGTGTCAAAGTCATGAGTGCCTAAACAGCCATGACCCAAACTATATTTTGTTACTAAAAGTTGTGCCTCGCTGCAATGGTTTATGGACAAGAGTTATCTCTTAACATCAGGAGTGTCTTATTCATCTCATTACTTTTACTTGAAAAAATAAATAAATCATATTGTTATCACGCAAAAAACATCTGAATGGATTTGGATAAAATTTGGCACACATAGTTTATGGATGGGATTAACACTTAGGATACATTTATACTACAAATTGAACAAACTTTTTGATAAATTTCAGGCGGGCGAAGTCACAGGTGACAGATAGTATTTAATACTGTGATACCTATTTTTACATGAACTGCTAAAGAAAATTGTTACCAATTAGAATTAAAAAACATTGTTTTGACTTTTTGACTGTTTGTTATTTTTTAAAACAGTGTCAGTAAAGTAATATATCTATTATGGTAACCCAACAACAAACACTACCATCTATGTGAAATTGTAAACACTTGTAGCAGCTCTGTAGATAGTAGACATGCAAATAAACTAGGTAGATCAGCAAAGTAAAAAGGTGTTTTAAAAGCATGGGATTATAGTCAATGCAGAAATTGACACCACAGCATTTTAAAAAGATTGATGCTCAACAAACTGCATGAAAAGTGTTAACATTTACTTATCACTAAGAGATTAGATTTATTGTCATCAACTGTTCTATTGTCTACACTGCTAGAAGTAGACCACTCAAAATGTAGTCGAGTGTTTATCTAAGTAAAATGCAAACAACCAAGTTAAAAAATACCCACAAATAAGTGCCTACAAATAAGTTTTAAATTATTATTTTTATTTTTTTAATGGTGTTTTTTATTTTATTATTATATTCTAGACTTAAAGATTACTGTAACTACTAAAAAAACCTAAAAAATCTAACTATCTACATATATGTCTATGCTACAAAGGATGTAATGTAAAATTTACAAACATTCACCTGAAACATACCATCCTCTTGCTGGGAATTAGGATAAATATATAAAAGTATTAAATACTTGGGTGATTGTTGAATTTGCTATGGGAACAAAAAATAACCTAGCACTGATGTGATCAAGGCTAAATCAAGACCTTGAATAGGCTACGTTAGAAAACAATGTGGGGAATGTACATGAAAAGGGTTTTATGAAAAGTATGGTGCAAAATAACAAATTGCTGATAGCTCTTTTTCATTATTTTTTACAGTAGTCAATGCGTAGTTATACACAAACTTGCTATTTTTAAATGACGTCATGTAAAACATTGACAGTCAATACACCACAGTAAACACAACCAATTTGTTAGGAATATTCAATTTGGCATGTTTTACGAAATAAAAACATAATGTTATTCTAAACAAACGATAATAATGCAAGAAAACTTACCGATCTGTATTCTAAATTGAAGTCCTACGAGCTGGTTTATCAGGGATAACTGCGACCACCAGTGGTTGACAGCAAAACTGCGAAACCTAAATAACATGGCGGCATCTCGTTGTAGCCGGTGTATTTGCGATATAACTCATTTGAAACGTTTTAAACTGCTTACTAATACACATAACAATGCACACTTTTACAGTTAGAATCACTTCTCTGTTTAGCAGAAAAATAATCCAGTCTATATCACGCACTAAAAGCAAAATGACGTAACATTCTCAACCTTCACGGTCGCACAGTACCTACAAAAGTGTATGTATTGCTTTGCAAGTAACTATATAACATAGACTTTATTCAGGTATATAAACACTGCAGCAGCTAGAAACATCCAAGTCCAATTAAAATGTCCAGCACAACATCTGTTTAGTAAAAATTGGCAAAGTAAATCGAACGCGATAAGATAGGTTTTTGCCCAGGAACAAACTTGACGGACGTGCGTGACACGCAGTCAAGCAAGCTTCTAGCATTGCTATTGCTTGCTTGCTCCAGTCGGTCTGTCCGTCCACCGCGTCATCTCATTTGTCCGTCTGTTTTCTTTTTTGTCAATTCATCGGCAACTGGTTACAGAGATATAGCTTAATCTTTTTTATTTGTAAAAAATATCTGAAACTGCACTGTGTACATTCTGGTTTTCGCCATACAAAAGCAACAGATTCAGTCTTAGTAACATTCGAAATCATACAAGGCAAGTCACGGTCAAACCTAATGTATGCTACAATAAAACAATAGTTTACTTGTCTTAGCGATTTTTGAAAGTGTTAGAAACTACGAAAATTTCAACGAATTATATTACTTGCTAACGCTTATACATGTAATCCGGTACTCATAAAATATTTTGAACATAAAAAAACATTACCATTTTCAGATATAAACGTTTGAAATAACATAAGCTCTGAAAATTAAAATAAAGTAACCACATGGTTTTTCTAAATTCCCGCCAAAACTCTTCATCGGCAACTGGATACAACGTTTATACCCTAATTTTTATTTACACACTTTGGCTTTTACTATTTACCCACACATTTTACGTAACAGAGACAATATGTATATGAGTTTGGTTTGGGGTTGAGAGGGTGTTTGTTTGTGAAGATCTATGTTGCCATTTTTTTTGTACATGAGATTCCGTTATAGTTTAAGTCGCACAAAATTAAATCATGATCAAGTTTAGTCTATGCATTCGTAAAGTAGAGTGGTTATCCAAAAAGGTTCTATAGAGTTTTTAACTCGGACGAATAAATCTAAGTTCAAGGCTAGGACCTGATTATTCGTCTGTGCTTTTTAATGACAATAAGATAATATGACGTTTCATTTACACATTCGAATGTAATTTGGCACTTTGTGATTTAAATATCACTAATTTTAAACATTGAACACACATTAAACATTGAACACACTTGAAAAACACAATGATTAAAAAAATCAATTATAAATCGGCGGCATGCCTCTTCCACGTTCCCGCTAAAATCCCCGTCTGTATTTTTTTTGTCAATCGGCATCTGGTTATCTACATATCATCTAGTTGCGATTTTCTTAATACTAATGGTGTTTTATTCATGAAGTGGGGGAGTCTGGTAGAGTTATACATTGTAGTGAAGTATGACTTTTCATGTTGCTTCCAAAACTCCTTCGAATCATTTAGTAAAGTCACCACTACTGATACTAAAAAATGATAACTGGACTTGGCTGTGAATTACTTTGTGTGACTATGACTGTCACTTACTCTCATTTAACTTGATTATTCATGGTATAGGTGATACTATCAAAATACTTGACAATGGCAAATGCTCACACTGTGATGCCAAAAACAAGATAGCATAATATTAGAACTTTGAAGTTGTGGCGGGAACAGGAAAAGATCGTTCGACTCTGCGACTGTAATTATTTTCCAAACCTTATTGTTGTTGTTTATGCATAAAAACAGTGGTGATTCATTCATAAAGCGCTAAATTAGGTACATGCGCAAGTGTGATTAAGCGATATAATGTGGTGAAACTTGACGTTCTGTAATCTCCGTCAAAGCTTGTACTAAAGGCGCCTACTCTACAACGGCATGACCCGATTCGATTAAGACTTACGTCGTGTGATTTTAACTGTAACTTATACTTATTTAACTTACGTACTTGAAATATCAAAACACTCGTGGGCACTCATAGCGGGAATAGTCCGTAATTTCAGTCGCTCAGCGAGCTATGGAAAGGGCTATGCTCGGCATTTTTCTGAGGTATTGTATCCGAAACGAAGTAATTCGCCAGAGAACTAAAGTCATAGACATAGCTCAGCGTATTAGCAAGCTGAAGTGGCAATGGGCTGGATATATCTGTCGCAGAACCGATAACCGCTGAGGTGACGTGCTCTAGAGTGGAGATCGGGAATTGGCAAACGTAGCGTAGGACGCCCTGAGACTTGATGGAGTGACGATATACGTAGGACAACTGGCGGTGGATGGAAGCGAAAAGCCGAGGATCGGGCTGAGTGGCGTGTCTTGGAAGAGGCCTATGTCCAGCAGTGGACTTCGATAGGCTGATGATGATGATGAGTAATAGTATTATTATGTACAGTATCAATTAATTTATTCCCGTAATAAAAGCGTTGAGGCTACATGGCGCTCAGCTCGGCGATAATCGTTGTGATCTTCCATTCACGCTCCGCTGTTTCCTTCTGAACACACATCAAAAAAGGAAAGCTACCTCCCACGACGTTTATAAACGCTGGAAGCGAGAGGTCGTTCCCCAACATTGTGACGAGGTCAAGACATTTACTTGCCTGAGTAGGCTATCCCTATAGCGTCTCTTACGTCAAGTTTTCATCACATATGGTTGCGGCTTATGGTCACGGCTTATGGTCACCGATTATCCCCTCGGCTATGCAACATAGATAGATACTACCTAAAGCAGGCATACTCAGAAAGTATTTCCACAAGCTAGAAGGTAACAGATCCGTGTGCCCTCTTCAGCCAATCCTCAAGGGCAGGATGGACAGTTTCACTGGTTCAATCTAACTTACTGTCCTTGGATGGGCCTGCTGCTCCTTCCATACACTCTCTTCCTCGGCTCATTACGGTTAACTTCGCGAATAGTGTCGAGCCCGTTTGATTAACTCCGACGACGCGACGCAGCTAATAAAGTTATCACAATTTGACTAGTGTGGATTTGACTTGAAAATAGCCGTGATTGCATCTGTCTAAATCTTAAGCGAAAGCTAATGTTTAGATAAAGATTTGACAAAAATTAGTCTAGTTGCCGTAGAATAAAAAAAGTTGATGACAAATAAATAAAGTGACAGATTAATCAGTCGGTTATCTGTCACTGTGGTTCAGGTTTGGCTAGGTTAGGTTAGGTTACCAGTTACCAACTTACCACCTTGGGGTTTTGGCGGGAACGCGGGAAGAGTCGTGTCGCTCCGTTGTATTTTTTTCCAAAACTAGTGTTTTGTCGAGTGTTTATGCATAAAAATGGTGGTGTTTTATTCATAAAGTGCCGAATTACAAGCGCGAGTGTGGGAAAATGATATAATGTGGTGAAACATGAGTTTTCGTGTTGCTTCCAAAACTCCATCGAAGCTTTGTAGTTAAGTTGCCACTACTTTACTAAAGCATGACTGGAGTTAACTGACACGAACTGGACTTGACAAAGACGACTTTGACTAAAACTAGCTACGATGGCACTTATTTAACTTTTGAAACTTGAAAATATATAATTACTTGACACTGGCAAATGCTAAAACGCGACGCCAAAACCAAAGAAAGAAGAACTTACCACCACAGAATAATATATACCGATACCGAGGGTTACCACTTAATACCAGGTTCCCAATTATTCTGAAAATAAGAGAAGCTCTATTGGAGTGTCACAGCCTGGGCATCTGTGTGGTCTTGGCCTGGATTCCTGGTCATTCAAGCATCCTGGGCAATGAGTGTGCTGATGTCTATGCTAGGGACAGGTGTCTGATTGGTTCTTCAATATATTCACAAATTTATTCACATGATATGTGTACTATTCTAAAAGCTATGTTGTTCAAATGCTGGACCCAAAAATGGCAAGAGTCTAAAATTTTAAAAGGCAAATTCTATGGCGAAATACAACCTGAAATCCCCCATAAACCCTGGTTTTCTAAATTCCAAAAGGCAGATAAAGAGACTACTTCGACAATTTGTCGGTTACGTTTGAACCATTCTTGTACACCTGTGTTTCTGGCCAAAATTAGGATTAGGGACCATTCCCTTTGCGAATGCGGCTTAGATGAGGGAAGCATGGACCATATCTTCTTCAGTTGCCCCTTAAGACAGTTTTCGTTGCACGATGTCATACCTCCTGAAATTCCCCATCCTACTTCCCTCAAATGTCTCCTATCCCTAGTTTTTACTCCCTTTGTATATATTTTATGTAAGTACATAAAAAAAAAAAAAGGTTGTAAATATATAAATGTATAGGATTTTAACACTCACTCTGTCCCCTACTTATGTATATATGTATATGTTTGTGTATGTCTTGTAGCATGTTAAATGTTTTGGTTTCAGGGTGACAAACAAAAACTTCTGCTATACGAATTCACCGAACAACGAGGCTCAACACCGTACAAATTCTTGCGTTTGATGGTCTATCTTTCTATGTGACAGTGGCGGAATTGTGAAACGTTTTCACAAAAGCCATAAACCAAGAATTGAATTGAATTAGGTTATGGTTATCTATATATATTTATCTAGTCTAGCCGGTTAGTCGGTTTGGTGGGTTCGGTAATTCGTTATTCGGTTGGTCAATTACGACTAAAAAAGGCTGGAGGGCTAGTAGGCCTTCTAGTTGGAGGCTGAAATAATTATGTATATCATAATTTAATTATTATGCTAGAAGTTATAGTCACAGAAAAAAAAATAGAAATAAAGCTTTAAGAACGCCAAATAGCTGTGTGATTTATGTGTAAATTTTGAATATGGCTCACTCTATTGCACTGGAGACTTCTTTGAGGGAAATATGCGAAGGTTTACGGTCTACTCGAGTAACAGACCGAAAAAAAAATGCCGAAAAGCTTAAAGATTTTCTTAACATGAATGTTACTTCGGTGCTGTTGACCGAAAACTCTCTGAAAAGGAAAGGTTATTCGTGGAATGACATCTTTAATGATATCAATGACTATATTCTGAAGGTAAATAAATACTCTAGAACTTCTTAAAAGTATTTATCAATATATCTATGTGTTTTTAATCTGTCTTTGTTATGATTATTGGAATAGAGAACCAATGAATAATTCCTGGTTAAAATTATAAATTCCTCAGATAATAATATGGATAAACAAATTATCTATATTTTCAATACATACATTTCCCGAAAAGTTATTAAACTCATTATTTATTTATATTTATATTGTGTTTAATTTTTTTTTCTTTTTGGAGACATTTTGTAGACTAGCAGGGCAGCTAGAGTCTATAAAATATGTATCAGCACCATAATTTTAAGAGGCATATCTGAATTAGGTTCCTAGTATTCCTAGTTTGGTGTTCCTAAATAAAATTATTTCTATCAGGAAACAGAAAAGTTTGAAACTTCCAAAACATATGACAATGTCACCGCTCCATTGTGTACAACCTTGCTTCATCTGTGTGTAGCTGGTTCAAATAAAGGTATAGTTTATTTATACTACTATGTCTAGATTTGTTTAAAGTTTTAATTTAGTAATCATTTATAGACAATTCAAAAGTTAATTCCAGTGACTGTTAATAATTACCTACAATGATTATGTAGAGAAACAACCATGAAAGTTTAATGCATTGCATTAGTTCCGAAAATTTTTGGCTGGCAGGATTATAACCTGCCTAAAATTCAGATATAGGTATGCTCTGGTCTCAGAATCATGGCTGTCTCCCAATTTTAGTAACAAGCAAAGAGACAAGATACTCTTGTCTTGGAAAGATATAATGTCTGCAATAATATATTTTTTATTATACTAAACTAGATGCTTTCCTCAAGATTTACCTGCATTTTCAAGGATAAAAAGTAGCCTATGTGTTAATCCAGAGTATTATCTATGTGCATTACAAATTTCATCCATAACTGTTAACCCATTACAGCAGGAGGATGTCACAAACTTACATATTATATACACAGAGACACACCTTCACATTTACGCTATTAGTGTGATAGCTTCTATTTAAATTTTAACATGTTAAGTTAATACCTTATTAGTAGGTTATATGTTGATTGTCTTATTGTTTCACTGTTAATTTAATGTGGGATATTTAAATCACACTAGTAATATAAACACACTTAAACGGCTGGACCAATTTTGATGACATTTGGTATGGAGGTAGCTGACACCTGGATTAACACATTGACTACTTTTTATCCCGAAAAGTTGTAGCGGGTAACACCGCAGGGTGTAGCTAGTTACTTCATAACTCCCAAAAGTCATTGCATTTCATCTTGTGTTATGCATGCAAGGAATAGATGTAATGATTTAATTTAATTTATTGAAACATTTTTGTTTGTTTTTGTTCAATAAATAAATTAATCATTGATGGTTTCAGGCAAAACATACATAAAATGCGACAAAGTAACTTATGCTTGTTTACTTATACTAAAGGACAGTCGTCTTAAAAAAGCTATTGGAGATGCATACTTGAATTTACTGTACAAGCATGTGTTGCCGCAGGAATACTATTTGGGGTTTATAACCCCAACAACATGGGAAGGTATTATGACTTACTTAAGACCTGGTATTCTATTTATTGTTATAACATTCACGATTTTATAATGCAATCTTTTTGAAGTCTAGAAAAATACATTTTAACACACAAAAAACACATAATTATGTTATAACTAGCGACCCGCCCCGTCTTCGCACGGGTGCCATGCACAATGCACATACTGATGTGGTGCATATCTCGTTGAATCACTCTGTCTATTGATGGAAATCACATTAATATCCTTTGTGTAGTTGGAAAAATCTAAGCATGCTGACGGCAGGAAGTGATTTTGTTGTATACTATGTAGAGATTTATAACATAGTAACGTTAAAAATATAATTTATAACACGGTTATGACATAATATAATACACATATGTTTACAAATTATACAAAAACATTTTTGAGTGTCATCTTAGTGTTAAATTTCTATATTTTAATTGTTCTACTGTAAATTGTACTGTTTATTTATAACAACATTTTTGAATATGTGATCAATCCTAATAATATGTGATTTATGTTATAAAAAGTTTTATAGTTTAGGTAATGAAAATGCAAACAAAAATTAATAAAAGTCTAACAATATCACCTTACAAGTGGTGAGAGTTAGGAGGAGATCACGTCATCACAGAGGCGACTTCACAGTTTTTTCCCCTCTGAAGTATATTTAGTTATCTTTCTATAGTAAAGTAACTAAGGGGTTTTTTTACTATAGAGTCAATCCTCACACATAGTCAGAGCACAGTGTACTTGGGGCAGCAGTGTGTAAACAGGTTTGAAGGGTACTGCAGCTAGCAAGTTTACAGGACTGTTGAGACTAATCATTGAAAGTCGCAAAGTAATGAGCCCAAAAGTAACAATGCTCTGGACTTTGTTTTGTTGCTCAAAGTTCTGAAATCTCATTACTTTTACAGTAATAAAATGTTGCAATTCAGATCTGTATCCAGAATTTTGACCTCTATTCCCACTGCATAACTCACATATTTCGATCCAAATAAAAAGTAAGACACGTTTGTTTCTTAGTTTGGCGCTAGGTGGCGCCGAGTTGAATATCTACTAATTTTTATTTATAATTTCTATTTTTACAGATCTTTTGGATGTATGTCTATCAGCATGTATATCAAACTATTCCAAGCTCGACGACTTTGCGAAACTTAGACTGGTTCTGCTTGTAATGAAGAATGCCAAGAACTATTGCCAGTTTGTCATACCATTGCGAGATGCATTACCGAAATGGAAGAAGTGTTTTCTTAAAGTTGCATGTAACAAGAAAGCACAAGAAGTAGTTGTAGAGATCACTATATTGCTGTTGGAAGCAGTTAAGTTTTATTAAATTATTTATTAGTGGCACCCTGCGGTTTCACTTGCGTTTTCCGAGATAAAAGTTGTATTATTTATTGAACAAAATCATAAGCTATTCTTGGTGTCGTGGTATCTTCCTTTTGTAATGCGAAGTAAGACGATGCTGCACGCGCGTCGTACGCATTTCTAATTTGATACCTTGAAAAAGGTCA
Organism: Biston betularia; assembly: GCA_905404145.2. Classification (NCBI taxonomy): domain Eukaryota; kingdom Metazoa; phylum Arthropoda; class Insecta; order Lepidoptera; family Geometridae; genus Biston; species Biston betularia. Next base: position 8,261,539 of record FR989863.1, read on the forward strand.
CCACTAAACTCTTAAAATTCTACCTAATCAAATGTGTGTTTAATGTGTGTGAGCTGTGGGGCGTGGGTTCGATTCCCACCCAGGACAAGCATTTTGTGATATAAAACCAAATGTTTGTTCTGTGTCTGGGTGTACCTACTATATGTATTATAAGTATGTATTTACAAAAAAAAAAAAATGTAAGTATTCTATCAGTTATCTGACTCCCATAGCACAAGCTTTGCTTAGTTTGGGGTCAAATGGCGCTGTGTGTAATGTCCTACGATATATATTTATTTATTTATATTTATCTTAAAAGAATTTACACACATTGTATTATTATTTAAAAAAAATTGTGAAATTAACCCACTGAATGTATTTTTACAGCTATCAACAGAATGCCGTTTATCGTTGTGCCATTTCATGGAAAGCATCATGACTCCATTACTAAAATTTTATGATCAAAACATGGATCAAAAGAAAAAGGTATCTATCACGATTACACATCGATCAATGACAATACCAGGTTAGCAGGGTCGGTTTACGCGCCGAAGGACGTGGGTTCAAACCCCGACAATGAGCTTGAGCTGCCGGTGAAGGAAAACATCGTGGTTCTCAAGGTTGAAATCTGCTGCCAAGCACCTAACGGCGTGTTCCAGCTGCCTCACTTGAGAGCCATTACTATTCCAGGCTAGGTGTGCTTTACCATCTTCGACTACACCGTCGCTTAATATCAAGCTAGCTAGTTTGCCATCCATAAAAGAAATTACTCCCGCTGGGGGCGCTGTCTCACTTTCATAAATGTTTCTATCGTTTACGTTGTACGTTAATCTTGCAACTGAATGGCACACGTTCCGCGCGATCCGCGATCAATGATCGCGATCCAGACTGATCGTGTAGGCAGCCCGTACACGTTCAATTTGGATCGCGATCATTGATCGCGGATCGCGCGGAACGTGTACGGGCTGCCTATGTGGTAATCTTTCAGAAAGTATTGTAAAATGCCGAGGCTCTAAAAAATGGTATTATTTCCAGTGTGCGCTATTCCAACTCCTGCATTATAACGTAAGTCTTCATCATCCGCGTGGGAGGCTGCGTCGCGAAGATGGCAGCATGGCCGATGACTGGGACACATGGATCAAACAGCTGCACAGCATTCTGGAGATCGTGTGCTTGGAGATAACAGCTTTGCAAAAGATCAGGAAACCGACTGACGACTTGATGAAACAGTATCAAAATTTTTGTACTTTATCAGGAGCTGTTTACTTTCAGGTAAAATATATTTGTGTATTAGTCCCCAATAAAATCCATTTCCAATTTGATCGTCATTAAGAAACACATTACAATTTTTGGTGTAGGTATGTATGTTGTATTTAGGGCCCTTCCATAGCTCGCTCCTCAGATCTCTCTCAGATAGGACTTCGCAATTCCAATACCTTTATAAGGTATTGGAATTGCTTTTTCAAATTAATGATTAGGCTTGTGTTCGACCGCTATCCATATTGGATTTTAAGCAAAGATGCGGTCTATGATAGAGCATGCTTGCCTAGGAGCATCCGATTGTCTTGCGACCTGAATGCACCCAGATTGTATTTATGGGGGAACACCCACTCGGGCAGCAAATTATACTACTAACTAACTAACTAGCGGTTAATAAACTGAAAGTAAAGTGGACGTGTAAAAGGATTTGTACCGTTTAGTCACGAGTTTTCGGAATATTAACGTACGTATTATGTAACCTTTTAAAGCTTCTGGTCGTTAGATAGAATAGAATGGGCAGAGTGAAATTAGGTCATGCAGATCTAAAGCGCAGTCTTCAAAGTGTATCTGGTCCGATAGAAAACGATGTACAAGTTTGCAACACATGGTTGCAATGTTAAAAAACGACTTTAGACATATTTTGTCGTACCATTGGCATTTGTATTTTGGCATAGCATTGCGGTAGTGTCCGTCGACTAATGATGATCGAACGGGTATGTACATAATATAAGTTCTCTGGAAAACCGTGGGATGCACGCTTATGTATACATTTTCAGATATTTGCACTATCAGAATCTGCCGAAAATGAAGTTGAAAACTCCACAAAAAGGCCAAAGCTGTTTTTCAATAAGAGTAAAACCTTCACCGACCTCATCGATGAGCTTCGTCAGAATTGCGTACCATGGTAAGTCCTTCCCAGAATTAATGTGCAAAAGTTCATATGCTTTATATGTATGAACTTAAACAACGACAAATCAATAAAATTGATACGTCCGTCTTAATAATTTCAGTATGAAAAGTGGAGCAGGCCGGAGCAGTCTAAATGTTTATCTTAAAATCTTAGTAGGTACTAAGTAGTTGCTTTTGCTATAAATGTTACATTACATAATCTGCAACTTTCGCAATGGTTTACATGTAAATGCGGGCTTTGTTACAGTTGTTGAGTTAGATTCGTGAGGCTAACTCAGTGTGCAATGATATTGATAAATATTCTACCGCCAAGCAGTTCTGTATAACATTACTGTTTTGATTTGAAGGGTATTGCAGCTACCGAAATTACAGGGCTGGTAAGACTAACCATCAATTGTCTTTTAGTAATGGGTGCCAACCAAAAATAATCAGCGATATCCTAAGTTTTGTACTGCTACTCAAAATTATGTGTACCGCTGCAATGGTCATGGATATGCTTTATCTCTTACCATCAGGAGAGTGTTTCGTTTGTCTCATTACTTTTACAAATAAAAAACAATATTGCTTAGAAATAACTTTCTTCCTTGCAGGCTAGGCATTGTACAAACTTATGTGAAAAACTATGGCTATACCATATCAATCGACGATTTTCTTTCTTTGGTGAAAGTGATTCAGTGCTTAGTGTCAGGCAATACTGTATTCAGCTGGGCTCTGCTAGATGAGTTAGCTTGTTCCGTGTTACAAAATTTAGCATCTTACAAAACCTGCAGGCAGGACGAATGCAATACCATCGTTGTCTGCCTTTGGGACTCCTGCGTCCGGTATGTTTTTATTTACTTTCTATGCCTGTATCTAACTAACTCCCTGATGACCTTAACAAAATCTTATGGTGAAATTATTCCAGACACTCAACAGCAGCTAGTTCCGCTCACAAAACAGTTCATAACATAATGCAATGTATATTGGCATTAGATATCCTTAACTACCAAAACGCGAATTCCCTGTTCAAGTTTTACATTGATAGAGGAATGCCTATAACTGGAGATAGTGTCAACACACTGAGCAAACTATTCCACAAGTTCTTCAGTAAATACAGTTACGATGATACACGCAGCAAGTGCTTTTTGTGGCTTACACAGAAAGATATTATATTAGTCGAAATCGAGCATATAAGGGAGTTAATGTCGAAACTGATGTCAAATGAAAATATTAACACTACAATATTTCGGCTGGAATCAACACAAAATGATTTATACAATACACTGTTCGAGTCTCATGAAACATGTATTTTGTACAGCGAATTTGAACTTGATATAAACAAGCATCAACTTCCCGAACAACATAAAGTAGCGTTTATAGTGAAAAAGGAAATAGAGAAACAGATGTGCGATTACTTTAAAGAACGTATGATCGCTTATGCGAGCTTAATACAAGCGAAAGACGTAACTCTGATCGAGTACATGAGATTTATAAACGTGGTGATAGTTTATATGGACATAGCACTGCAAAATAATGCGTATACGCAGGAAAGTTTGGAAGATTCAGAACAATATCGGTTGTTGCAAAAATCGTTAGCACACATATACGTATCTGTGGAGAATGTTTTAAATAGCGATGAACAAATTGCGTCGAAAATAAAAATTCTGGAAACCGTGACAGGCATTTTGCTTACTGATTTGGGCGCTGTCATGAGTAACGTGGTGCGCACTTGTATCCATGAACAATTTTTCCAAAGCATTAACAAGATACTGATGGTAGAGGTGATAACTGATGATGAAGACATAGTTTACAGTGATGGAGAAAGAGAAATGAATGCAACAACTTTGAAGCATAGCTGCACGCTAGTGCTTGCTGCATACTGTAGGAGGGAATCTGGATATAGAGAATATTTACTGAGGCATATCTTGGACCCCAAGTTGTACGATTTCACTATTGACGCGCCATGCTTGTTTCAATGCATTGAATTGTTGAATGATGCTACAGTGCCTGAACCTCCTACAGGTACTTTATATTATATTTTTAGGATAACATAAAACAATGATGATGATGGTTTAAGGCGCTCCGAGCTCTCAGTTAATCAGTGCTCCTCAGTTTTTTACTAGTCGCATTAAGCGGAGAAAAAACTTTGCAGTTATGTGTCGACGTTGTGGTCCGACGTCGATAAATTTACGGGAAAATAATTACTTGCATTTTGAATTAGACATACGCAAAAGTATGTCTAATTCAAAAAAAGAAAACATACAGTCGAATTGAGAACCTGCTCCTTTTTTGAGTCGGTTAAAAATGTTAATTCACGCCACTTATGAAACGCCTGGCTTAATTGATATCTGGGTTGGTCTCATTGTGAACCACTCACAATGATGAACGTATACTCTTTCGGCCATGGCTAATCATTCTATGTAACCCTTTTAAAATTAAAATAAAGATTTGCTATCTCTTGAGTTTAAACGATTTTTTAATGACAGCATATAACATTTCAGATTTATTATTCACTCTAATGCAATACATGGTGAGAGATTTGTACAGAAATCCCGAAGTATCAGGCAAGTTATTAAAAAATCTGTTGACGATGCTCGATACCGTGTGGTCCAGTGATGGGCAAATGAAACAAAACTGTCACATCATGATGAGGAGTTACGTCACGCGCTGCGAGAAACTGCATTATCCTCCTAACGTCGCTGCGTTAATTTACGAATGTGTGGCAAGAACTGCGATGTTAAACCGCAAACACAGTTTCGAAGTGGATAACACTTTCGAAAACGCACTCAAAGGAAAAATCAAAGGCGACATTCACAGTCTACGCATATACTGCTGTCATTTACTAAAGCTTTTTGTCAAAGATTGCCGCGAAGATGATACTGAATTAATGCTTTCCGAACTGAGCGATATATTCAAAATTAATGTAAGTTTCTAGGTGTTAATTGTATCTCTGTATAGTATAAAACAAAGTCTATGTTCGCGTCTGTCTATTTATCCGCCGACTTTTTCTAAGCCACGCAACGGATTTTGATACGTTTGTCGCTGTCTTTTAGATAGGTACCTACATAATTGTTTATGGAAGGTTTGTATATACAATACACAATTAAACTTTTATATAAGTAGTGAAATTAAATGCTATGGTTTCCTCACGATTTGAACCCACGGTTTTTAGCGTGTGAACCGACCACGCTAACTACTAAACTATCATCGCTACAATACAAAATGTCAAAATGACAAAATCTAAGCGTTTTCTATCTCTGCATACTATTATAAAGAGAAAAGATTTGATTTGATTGTTTGTTTGTATTGAATAGGCTTCGAAACTACTGGACCGATTACAAAAATTCTTTCACCGTTGGGAAGCTACACTATCTCCGCGTGACAGGCTTCTTTTATCCCTGTATTCACACGGGAACGGCAACTACGCGGGTGAAACCGCGAGGCGTCCGCTAGCATTAAATAAAGATAATTTGTTTCACAGATGTCGGAAGGGCAACAAATGTTTTTGAAAGACGAATCAAGAAATAGAACATTGACTGTGCTGCACTGTTATCTTGCGCTAGCGCAAACTAAAAAAGCGCTTATGCACCAGCTTATTACAGCAATTTTAAAATTGCAAAAAGACAAATGTCTCGACAACGTCTTAGTTAAAAAAGTACTAAAAGAAATCATCACTGCTGCTGGCACCACAAATATTGAAGACTATGTTAACAAGAATATAGTTTCAATACTCTACTTTTGGTTCACAAGAAAATGTAACGTTGATAATCTGCCTGTGCAGTTACTCGGATGTGACAACTTAGATGAGTTCAAAAATAAATACAAGAAATGGCTAATATCAGCGGACATTTTGTGGCAAAAAGAAGGTCATGTCAACAGTTGCGACTTTTTGAAGCAAGCGAGAGAAAACAAAACAGCACCTACTGTGGCAAACCTAGTGGAGGTAAGGATAACCATAAAGCGTAATTTTAATGTATTACCTTAAAACATTACTGTGTTCCGGTTTGAAGGGTACTGCAGCTAGCAAAATTACTGGGCTGTTGAGACTAACCATCGAAAGTCTCAAAGTAATGAGCGCCAAAGCAGTGATGCCCTGGACTTTGTTTTGTTACTCAAAGTCTCTGTGTATCACTAAATGGTCACACAATGGTCATGGACAGGCGTTGTTTCTTACTATTTACACTAAAAAAATTTATTGCGATTTGCAATACACCCCATCATATTTAGGGTATCGGTATATCTACTAGCTAGAAATTAAAAAAAAATATTTGTGGGCCCTCGTATTTTTAAAATTTTCTTAAATAAGCTTTTTGCTGTACTAAATGAGACCCTATATAACACAGCATTAGACTGCAGTTACAAATGTGCTTAAAACGTGAGAAAACCTTTTTGACACCTTTTTTTTATTTTCAGACTTGTTTCTCAGAAATCATTGTTCTATGTCTGCCATATATCGTCACCGAAAAATACGCTCTAGGCTACCGAGGCATTGAGGAGTCGAACGAATTCAAGAAATCTACGGCCAGCGCTCAGAAATTATTCCACCTCACGGGACAAATACTTGAAAATATGAAATGGACAGATTTATTTGTCGAAAACGTCGGCGAATTAGTGTTACTGACAAGTTTGCAACTTTGGGATCGCAGAGGGACAATGGAAATGTTTGATAACGTGATAATACCAGAGGAAACGAAACCTTACGGCTACACTAAAGAAGTGTTTACATCCATACTTGAATACTTTGGAGTGAGTAATTTTGATCATAACTTTTAATCATGTTGAATTGATGACATTAATTTTATCTGAGTTATGGTTTTAGGATCTCACTGGCGGAAATATTATGCAGTACCTTTGTGAAAACCAGCCGTTAGCAATTTTTCAAGTGCTGTTTAGCCAATGGAAAGCAGTTCTAGAAGAAAAAGTGTTCGAATTTAAATTAATGGCCCTTCATGCGTTTATCGTTTTCTTCGAAATTATTCCACTGGAACTTCCATCAGACGCCTTTGTGTGTAATTTCATGTGTAAAAGTTTCTGTCACGGCATTAGATACTGTCAAGACTCTAAAGAATTACAAGCATTCTCGAAATCCGTCAAAGTGGTATTGGAAAAGATACTCCCAGCCAAAGTCGAAATGATACGACAGTCACTAAATGAGCTTCAGACTGTTTTGAAAGTTAAAGAAAAGGAAGTCTTGAAAAGGGAATGTGGGACACTTACAGGAGATATGAAGTATTATTTGCAAGCCAGTGGAGAAGATGTCATTGACCATGCTGCCCTCTCTCATCCTGGCCAAGATAACTCTTTTACAACAATGACCGCTTTCACAGACAATATAAATCAGCAAATATTGAGCTTGACAAATCCAAGGTACCTATGTTTTGAAAAATAAGATGGTAAATTTCGGTGCCTTCAAGTGGCGAGTGAACAATTTCTTCTAAACCGCTTGGTCTTGTTACATCGTAGATCATATCTTCGCCTAACATCAGGCTAGTTAGCAGTCAAACGCAAGCGTATTTTATTAATGTAAATATAAATAGGGATCCAGCTTTTTAATTAATTCTTCATCTCAAAGCAGTGAAGTCTAAATAGGCTGTATGTTTTCTCTTGTCCTGGGCAAGGTTAAATATTTTCTTGGTATTTATGGTCCCCTTCGATCCTAGAATGTTTCGATTTCTTCTACGATCGGCTTTTTTTTAAATTTGATTACTTGTAATTCTTTTGTTTTATTTTTTTTTAGTTCAGAAAATTTGTCGCTCTTGCGCAAAGTTCTGAATACGAATAAACATTATGTGACCAAACTCTGTAAGGAAATGAGCATGATAACATTTTCTGAAGACTGCAGATTGAGCACCATACACCGACTTGTGCATGCATTAAATAACATCTTGAAATCCGTATATTACGAGGATAAAGTAAGTGAAAACTTTAAACCAAATTAGTCGGAAAAAGACACGGCTTTCATAATCATCTAAGGATTCTAAGGTTTCCATCTCGTATTTATATTTTTACTATATTGCGCCTTCCGTTCTGCTGCTACAGCATGCATCGCAGACAAAATTATCTTCCTCTGCGGTAAAACGTGATAAAGCTAGAATACAAATACATCTGTCTCGTTTTAACGACTGAAAATACTTATCATGACTCGCGGGCTGAGAGCATTATGCCGCCCTTACACATAAAGTCAAAAATCATCCTCAAATTTTTTCTAACAGTCACAGTCAAAGCGAAACAAGTCACGGTCGAGTCGATTCAAAACCCAGTATACTTTTTTGGAGACTTCACATGTGACTTTTATGTACTTTTGAAAGACAATCGAATATTCAATAAGGAATCTTAATAGGCTACATCTTCTCTTTCTCTCTCTTTCTCTGACATAAGCGTATTATCATCGAATCTATAAGAATCAAGAAGAATGCAGCTGGCCCATCAACCGTTCTCCTTTACAGATAATCATCGAAGCCTGTAACTGCCTATCTGAAATAGATACATATGATCTAAAGACACTTGTAACAGTGCCTCCCGGCGATACACAGAAGGTCGTCGATGTAGCGCCTAAGCATTACATGGCGTGTGTAGTACTCAAGTCCCTATCACAGATGATCTTCGATGACGATCCCGTTGTAACTGGCAAAGTAACTGAAACGCTGAACAGCTTGCTTAAATGCAAAGAAGGAAACGACGCTCTAGGTAACCTATAGTACTGTAATCAGAAATCCTTGTGGCGTTCAGTATCCGAACGTCACTTTGGTAATCTGTGGCAAGACTGCCTGACAGGTGACAGACAGGGAGAACTCTTGGCGCGTACGACGCAGTTAGACCATATTATGATTGTAACATTGCAATTGGCATTACTATTTCAGTTTAATAAATAAATATAATTCAATTCGATAATTGGATATTCCCCATAATTGGTGACCCCTACACGAATTCGCTGCATCCTGTCTCAAGCACCTAACAAGCTACAAAAACTGCATTGCGGTTTTGGGATTGCAATTGCATCCAGCGCTCTCCAGGAACCGGGAGCTTTGATTAACAACTACAGGAAACAAGTCTGAGCGTGGGCGGTTTTGGGATTGCAATTGCATCCAGCGCTCTCCAGGAACCGGGAGCTTTGATTAACAACTACAGGGAACAAGTCTGAGCGTGGCCGCTCACTTCTCAACAAAACTTCATTTGTGTTGTGTATACCCTTATAATTGAGTGTTTGCGCCTGCTTTCTGGCTATTGGTGTGTGTTATTACTCACTATAATATATGTGTTTGGACAGGACCTTTTTCTAAATTTTCAACAAGCATATTTTGTTATAGCGGGGACTTCATAATTATCATATTGAAACTAACACTATTAATTGTTAATAACTTCTTTTTGTATAGTATATTACAAGTCAATATACCTATTTGATGGCTGTATATAATAACATGTAAACTGTTTCCACAACTATTTCTACTTTAATGTTTTGCACTTCAGTTTAATGTAAAAGATTGTAATAGTTTTAAAGTACTTAAGGCTTCTCATATCTTTTAAACTTATAACTGTGTTCAGGATTGTGTAATATTGCAAATTGTGTATATGTATCTTTTTGGACTTTAAAATGGATCATAACATTCAATCTCTCCATGAGGAGAATTCTTTGTTGCAACAACAAAATGCCATTTTAGCTGCAGAGTTACAAAAATTCAAAGCATTACAAAATACTGACAGTTTTGCCACAGAAACTCCTGCGGATCCTCTTACTTCTCCACCCTCCATTTGTAGGGTAACTGTAAAACTTCCTCCATTCTGGCCCGACCGGCCTGCTATTTGGTTTGCACAAGTGGAAGCTCAGTTTAATATTTCAGGTATTACCGTTGACCAAACAAAATTTAATTATGTTATTGCTCAGTTAGATACTCGGGTAATAGGTGAAGTTGAGGACATAATACTGCAGCCTCCGCCTCAAGATAAATATGGTAGGCTTAAAGCAGAACTTATCCGTAGACTTTCTACATCTGAAGAGCAACATGTCCGGCAGCTTGTTAGCGATGAGGAACTAGGTGACCGCCGCCCGTCCCAATTTTTGCGACATCTTAGATCATTGGCTGGTAATGCACTCACAGATGAGAACTTACTTCGCCAGCTTTGGATGCGCCGTCTGCCTCAACACCTTCAGGCGATTTTGGCCGCTCAATCAGAGCTTTCATTAAGTAAAATTGCTGAATTGGCAGATAAAATTTTGGAAGTTTCTCCTGGTATGTCTGCTCCACGTCCATCATCTGTTTTCTCAGCGAGCACTTCTGCTGTCTCATCTTCTGCGCTCGATGACATCACTCAGCGTCTTAATGATCTCACACGCCAAATCGCTGCTCTTACAGCTGATCGCGGTAGAGATAGGTCTCGCGGTAGATCAAATCAACGTGAACGCTCGCAGACCCCCGGTAGACCTAAAATGTGTTTTTATCATCGAAAATACGGCACTAAAGCCGTTAAATGTGTCAAACCATGCACCTGGACACCACCGGCGTCGGGAAACGCGGACAGCAGTCTTTAGCGGCGATGACTGACTGCTTACCGGAGAGTCGCCGACTTTTCGTCACCGAAAGCGTCACGAAGCGTCGTTTTCTTATTGACACAGGCTCAGATCTCTCCTGTTATCCGTATCAATGGTTAGCCAATCGTTCAACGCAGTCTAGCTATACATTGGCTGCCGCTAATGGTAGCGAGATTCGCACTTTTGGGTACATCCAACTAAATTTGAATTTCGGGTTGCGACGTGCTTTTTCGTGGAACTTTATCGTTGCGGATGTCAACACCGCCATTATTGGTTCCGATTTTTTAGCACATTATCGGCTAATGCCAGATTGTGCCAATAAAAAGCTCGTCGATAGCAGTACCGGTTTGTCTTGTGTAGCCGCCGTTGCAATTTCAGGTCAGACTAGTGTCAAGGTTGTTTCAGCTCCTCCGTCCGAATTTAGTGCGCTTATCGCGGAATTCCCGTCGATCACTAAGCCACCAGGACTAATTCGAGAACCGAAGCATAACACGGTCCACCACATATTGACTACTGAGGGCGCCCCCGTCTTTTGTCGTCCTAGGCGATTAGCACCTCAAAAGCTTCAAGAAGCTAAAAAGGTTTTTGACGACATGGTCCAGTGCGGGACAGCTCGGCCTTCTAACAGTCCATGGGCCTCACCCTTACATATGGTGCCTAAACGCGACGGCACGTGGCGACCCTGCGGCGATTATCGCGCTTTAAACTCGCGCACCATCCCCGACCGTTATCCAGTCCGCCATATTGGTGACGTCAGCCATAACCTTTCTGGCTGTACTATTTTTAGTACAATTGACTGCGTAAAGGCCTACCAACAAATCCCAGTTGCGCCCGCCGATATTTGTAAAACTGCTATCACAACTCCATTCGGATTATATGAGTTCAACTATATGACATTCGGTCTGCGTAATGCAGGCCAAACTTTCCAACGGTTTATCGACGAAGTCGTTCAGGGCTTAGATTTCTGTTACCCGTACATTGACGACGTTTTAATATATTCACGTGACCGCGCCCAGCATTTTGAACATCTCCGTATTCTCCTCAAACGATTTGATGACTACGGAATAGTTATAAATCCAGCAAAATGTGTATTTGGCGCTCCTGAAGTCATTTTTCTCGGTTATCAAATTTCGGCTGACGGAATGCGGCCACCAACCGAGCGCATTCAGGCTCTCAAGGAATTTCCTCTCCCGAAAACCGTACAGGGACTCCGCCGTTTTCTTGGGATGGTCAACTATTATCGACGATTCTTGCGAAACGCTGCAAAATTGCAAGCACCGCTTGTCAATGCGATCGTGACCTCCCAAGGCAAAGGTTCTACGCCGGTTATTTGGACGCCTGAGCTTGAGGAATGCTTTGAGGCCTGCAAAGACAACTTGTCATCTGCTGCTCTTTTGGCCCACCCGTCGCTGAATGCCGAATTAGGTCTGTTCACCGACGCTTCTATGTCTCATATCGGTGCCTGTCTTCAACAAAAAATCCTTGATGCCTGGGAACCTTTGGGTTTCTTCAGCAAAAAGCTGAACTCCCGACAATCCCAATGGCCGGCATATTACCGAGAACTTCTCGCGATATATGAGAGTGTGCAGCACTATCGCTATTTCTTAGCGGCTCAGCACGTAACGATTTATACCGATCACAAGCCGATAATCTACGCTTTTTTACAACGTCGCGAGAGACTTCCACCGGTTCAGTTAAATCAACTTTCTTTTATATCACAATTTACGACGGACATTGTCCATGTCAAAGGTGTAGACAATACGGTAGCAGACACTATGTCCCGTATCGAGGCTATCAGCTCCGAAGCAGACTACTCTGCCCTTGCTTCCTGCCAAGAATCTGACGACGAACTAAAAAGTTTGCTAAAGAATGCAAATTGCTCTCTGAAATTAGAAAGCATTGTCGTACCGGGTATGAATACAACATTGATTTGTGATACATCAACTGGTCGAGCACGACCATTTATTCCGGAATCCATGCGTAGAACAATTTTCAATCAGTTGCACAATTTGAGTCATCCCGGCTCTCGTGCCACCATTCGTCTTGTCACCGATCGTTTCGTTTGGCCAGGTATTGCCAAGGACTGTCGCTATTGGAGTAGTACGTGTCTATTTTGTCAGCGCAGTAAGGTGACCAGGCACGTCACTGCTCCCCTTGGCAACTTTAGTACTCCATCTGGCAGGTTCCAACATGTCCATATCGACATCATAGGGCCTCTACCACATTCCAACGGTTTTGTTTACTGCCTTACTGCGATCGATAGGTTCACGCGGTGGCCTGAGGTATGGCCTATGGTGTCAATAACCGCTGAAGAGGTTGCGGACACCTTCGTGACAGGCTGGATTTCTCGTTTTGGGGTACCCTGTATTCTTACTACAGACCAAGGACGTCAATTTGAGTCGACGTTATTTCAACGTTTAATGAATATTTGCGCCACCAAGAGAATAAGGACTTCTCCTTATCATCCTTGCGCTAATGGGATGATTGAGCGCGTTCACCGGCAGCTGAAAGCAGCGCTAATGTGTCACGGGGACTCCTGGGCTCGATCACTTCCAATCGTTCTGCTCGGCATGCGTTCTTCCTTTAAGGAAGACTTAAAGGCAACAAGTGCCGAGATGGTGTATGGAGAATCACTGAGGCTGCCTGGGGAGTTCCTTGTCCCCAACATAGATCAGGAAAACGTCACCGATCCTGCCGATTTTGTGACTCAGCTTCGCCATAAAATTACTGCCATTCGTCCAGTCGCCGCATCCCGGCATTGCCGACCCACCTCTTTTGTTTTTAAAGAGCTGTCATTGGCGACTCATGTATTTCTACGGGACGACACCGTCAGGCGCCCCTTGCAACCACCATACACCGGTCCTCACAGAGTCATTCATCGTGCCGAAGACGGCAAGACTATGACTCTGGACGTTAGGGCCAGGGAGGTGGTTGTTAGTGTCGATCGCGTTAAACCGGCATTTCTGGATCATAATGACGGTGCCGTCTCAAGCGAATCTCCGACGACACCTTTGCAACCTGTGCTTTCCAATCCGGTCGCAGTGCCTTTCACTTCTGTTTCCCCATCGTCTACTCATTCTCCTTCACCTGTAGTTACCAATCCAGCATCTCCCACTCCTACTTCTACACCAGCACCCACTGCTACCAGATCTGGTAGACGTGTAAAATTTAGAGACATTTTAGATCTGTGATCTACTTTCTTTTTTCTTTTCTTTGCTGGTTTGTTTTCTCCGTAGGGGGGTGGTGTGGCGTTCAGTATCCGAACGTCACTTTGGTAATCTGTGGCAAGACTGCCTGACAGGTGACAGACAGAGAGAACACTTGGCGCGTACGACGCAGTTAGACCATATTATGATTGTAACATTGCAATTGGCATTACTATTTCAGTTTAATAAATAAATATAATTCAATTCGATAATTGGATATTCCCCATATCCTAATCCTAACTATTTTAACTAATATGATAAAAGCGAAAGTAACTCTAGTCTGTTCCCTTCACGACTAAAGGCTGAATAGAGCTTGATGAAAGAAATGGTTATTGGATGTTTTTTGAGTAGGTACGTACATTGAATACTTTTTTTTTTCAAAAACGTTATTTGTATGTAATGTTGATAAAAAAAATTGGTTAATAATATTGCTCGGCAGTTGTTGTAATTGCTGTGGTGCCGTTTTCGTGGCGCGCGACTCGAATGCGGGTAGAACACTCACTACGGGCATAGATTTTAATTACTGTTAGATAACAATAATTTATGTAAATGTTTCTATCAGCTCCATAGTAGAACAGTGAAAATAAATCGCAGGGCACTCATAAAAAAAATTAAACTATTTTCACAGTTGTTCGGGTAATTATCCTGTAAATACTTACAATAGATTAGATACAATATGGGTGTCTTTTAATCTAGAGTAAATAGGTTTCTTCTAGGTAAGCGTGCTCCATCTTAGACCGTATACCAGGCATGGTGTGGTCAACGCGAACCTATTTAGAATAAAATAAAATCATCCTGCTTGTAAGACTTTTAATTAAGCGTGCTCTACACTAGGTGAGAGAACAAAACTCGTACACCAATGTAATATAGTAGGTATATAGTGAGTCATTGCCAAATCAGAATAAATTAACTCGATGTGACACTTAACATTAACATGCAAATAGTGTAGTAATTTTAATACGTAGGTAAGTCTATGAATACATCATCAGCGGATATTTACCTTTAGTTTTACCCACTATTTAGAAATCAACTTTTTAAAATGATTATTCTTAAAACTACTTAACTGGCTGCACTCCGTAGATTCACTCGCGAATAAATTCCTAACAAACATTTGTTTTCTGGATTCAATAAGTACCTGTCCTTTAACCCTTAATTTGTATGTATGCTGAAAACGCCACTTAAAAGAAAAAAAAATACATCAACAACCACATTGAAGGGCAGGATTTCAAAGTTACAATAGTCCGATTAAACACCCCCATTACTATAGCCTTTGAACTCATGATAATATCATGAGTATCATTGATTACGACTACTATGCTTTTACAGATTTAGAACAAGTCGACAAACAAATGTTACGACCATTAACCACTACCAATATCAATAATGTTGCTATAAAAATCCACAATACCAAATTTGATCAGTACTGTGCTCAACACTCTGATGGGATATTCATCAGAGCTATGACTACAGATTGGGGTTCCAACGACAGCAAGAATCATGGCAAATGGCTGAAGAAAGTCACAACAGTCCTACTGAGTTTGGTTGATGCGCCTTCGAATTACTTTGACGACTTGTTACATGTATGCGCGCTGAAGGTAAAAAAAAACGGGAACAAAAACAAAACACTGTAAACCCTATTGAAAAATTATTAATATTTTTGTTATCTATTTCAGTCAAGTATATGTCGAAAAGTTTTGCCAGCATTGGTAGGCTTGCTCCTTCACTGCTCTACAGAGAAGCACATAGAAACAATGAGCAATCAAATAAATAACTTCTTTGCGTACATCTGGGAGCAAACGTTTGATGATAAAGTTGAGTGTTCAAGTGACAGTAGTCATACAAACCCGAGAATTATGAATATTTTAGGAGTTGGACAAAAGATGGTCGTTCAATACATGCTCGATATTGTTGATTTTGTGCGACTGCAGAGACGTTACTATAAAACTCGGTAAGTATTCAATTCTTTCCATTTTTATTTTTACACTAAGATTTTTGTAAGTTATCTGAAATGCAAATAAATACATATACCTGAATAACAACCGCTGCAAACCGTAGCGATGAAACAGATATATATATATATATATATTTGTTATTCAACCGTAGGGATGAAATCCTTCGATCATTCCGAGTATTTTGCGAATATGCTGTAGGTTTATTTACTATTTTCACTAACAGTAAAAACCTAATCACCTTTATTTACAGGCCAGATCGCACTGTAGAATCTCTGAACTACCTTCACCTAAGATATGACAAAGTAGCGTGGGGCGCCGCGGTGGCTGGCCAGCACTTGGCAGCTATTTACTACGGGGAACTGTGGGCGGTGGCGCAGAATAATGGTATGCCGCCGTCGGCACCGGAAGCTACCACCAACTTGGCAGGTGGTGAGAACGTACAACAAATATTTAGGAAGGTGAGTTTTACAGGAAACATTTCACAAACATGCATTGATATACGTACATTAAAGTTAAGCATGGAAGAAGTTATAAAAAAGGTGTTGCAGGTTATGGGCCCAGGTGATATATTTTTTATGTTAAAGTAATGAGTCGAACTAGACGCTCTTCTCATGGTAAGAGATAATACAGGTTCATGCCTATTGCAACGATACATACTAGAACTAAATAAATATTACGATTAGGGCCATGAAAGTTGATTGTTAGTCATAAACATCTTAGATGGTCATTCAAATTTTTAGAGTGACAGAAGTATAAATAAAACGCAACGTATGTTACCTGCGCATTATTCATACGTTAAAACAGCAAATTAAATAAACCGTGGCTAGTTCGTCAAAATCTTTAGTAACTAAGTACCTACTTTCTCATCACCATAAATATCTGTTCATTTTAGTGCTATGTATCAATTGGCGAAATGGATGCTATCGAGGGCTGTGGCACCGCTCATCTAACAATAGAGAGCGAGAAACGCAAACATCTTATCAACACTGGCCAATACACCGATTCGCTTCTCCTCCACGATATAGCCTTGTCTTGTGGGGGTCAGCTAGACCTTGACCTCCAGTGTGGCGCAGTGAGGTCGCTACACAAATCCGGCATGCATCATTTGGCTTTGCAGTATATAAAGTCCTTACCCGAATCTGACGAGTTGAACGACATCAAATACGAATGTCTATCTTTTCTTGGTAAGTTTGTTCAGTTTCTCTCAAGCAACTGTTGCGGCTAAATCTGTTTACAACCTTCGCTCACATTGTCACTTAATCTGCAGTCAAACTTCTATCCATAATCATTAATAAATAAAACAATTTTTATTGAATTTAGCTATTCCACGCTCTAAAAAATTATGCTAGTATCCTGTTGAGACATAATTTTTAGTGCAAATATGTATAACATAAAACTGATTAAAAGCAAAGTTATGTTTATTTGTATATTTTTGAAAAAGGCTGTTAAATATATTTTTTCAGGCGACTGGAGTGAGATCATAGATACAAAAGATTTAGAAGATAAATCCAAATTGGCGACCTGTAACCTACATTCCATTATAAAAGGATTCCATTACGCCTGTCTCAGAGATTGCCTTAACACACAAACAACAGATTTCGAGAACAAACTGATGTTACCGTTGAACAGAGCAAAAATAGCAGTCTCGAAACTATGTCAGAGTCTCAACATGGAGAACTGTCAAAGTGTTTATAAAGTTCTGTCCAAACTGCATTTATTTTCCGACATTGAGGATTATTTCTCAGTGAGAATGAACAAAATGTCTCCCAAGGAACTACTTTGGAAATGGGAGGTGGATAAGCTTCCAATATTTAGTGATTTTAAGCATGTTGAAACTTTAATCTCGCAACGTGTCTTGATTCTTGAACATGCGGCGAAAACTTACAACAATTTGCAAGACAAAATAGTATTTTTGCAAATACAATACGCCAGTAAGTTAATATCGATTTATAAATTAAGAAAATATGGAAAAAGATTTGACTTCAGTTTGTATTTATCTATGTGTGCTTTTAGAATTAGGACTGTCAAACAACAGAGTTCAAATGTCGCAACGGCTTTTAGCCGTAGTAAAGAAACTGCAATCTTCAGAAGAAGTAGCCCTAGTGGAAAGTGAAATTTCGTGGGCTAAAGGTCACAAGGAAATAGCACTTTCATTGTTGCGGAATATTGTAACTAACGACTCTAAAGATGTAATTTTGACGGCCAGATCATTGAGGTAAGGTAACAAGTTTAGTAATTCTTGTAACTTGAGCGTGTTTTAAACTTGTACAGAACTTTTTTCTAATACGTTTTTAAAGGGTTACTTATAACGGTAATGCTAAGCCGAAAGGACATCATTCTACTTATCATCGTGAACAACTTTTACAATGAAGCTAACCCTGAAATCACAATGTCAGCTGTTTCACGCATTTAGTCGATGGTGAAAATGTTTCTATGAAATAACTATTTCTATTTCTGCGCGATTTCAGGGTTTGTCCCGTAGAAAAAAAAAATCAATGATGGGTGCTGTGTCCTTTCAGCTTAGTAATCTCGTTCCGTGTACTCCTGTTCATTTTAACAAAGAAGAGTTTTGGCGGGAACGCGGGAAGAGTCGTGTCGCTCCGTTGTATTTTTTTCCAAAACTAGTGTTTTGTTGAGTGTTTTTGCTTAAAATGGTGGTGTTTTATTCATAAAGTGCCGAATTACAAGCACGAGTGTGGGAAAATGATATAATGTGGTGAAACATGACTTTTCGTGTTGCTTCCAAAACTCCATCGAACTACTTTACTATAGCGTAACTGGACTTAACTGACACGGACTGGACTAGACCAATACTAGACTTTGACCGTAACTATAGATGTAAGACATGAATTCGTTCTTCGCAAATAATGACATGGTTCAAAGGCCTTTGTAGCCAAACCATAAAATCCCAAAAAAAAAAAACAGATTCTTATTTCAACCAATCACAGCTATTATTTCTATCAGTTGTGGTTGTCATTGGTCGGCAGTCCGCTCTTTGTTTATCCCTTCTAGTTTGAAAAAAAACACCGTTTATTTATTTTAGACAATATGGTTTGTGGATAGCCGAATCGAAGCGAGACAACGCGCGCGACATCATTGAGAAATATTTGCTGCAAAGCCTTGAAACTGTGGGTAAAACCAATCATGTTGAAACCAGGCTAAAATTATACCATGACATTGCAAAATTCGCAGATGCTGAGTACAAACAGGCAAGTAAATACAGTCACTTCTTCCCCCTCATCATCATGGTAATAATCTACAGCTTTCCTTACCCCCTGGATATAGTATAGGTACTCATACACTTTACTACTATACAAAATTAACAAAAATTGATTATCTTGCTTTCAATTCGAAAGTCTCAAAGTAATGAGCGCCAAAGCAGTGATGCCCTGAACTTTGTTTTGTTACTCAAAGTTCTGTGCATCGCTGCAATGGTCATGGACAGGCGTTATCTCTTACCATCAGGAGAGCGTTTCGTTCGTCTCATTACATTTCACATAAAAAAAAATAATGAGTTTTCCGTTCTATTAGGTGGTTGCCTATATGAATTCCTCAGTATTCGAAGCTAAAGTGAAATGCATGGAGAATATGAGAGGCACTGCTTCCTCATTGAAATCGACTCCACAACAATTCTTGACAAGGTAATAAACTAAACGTTTTTACTGATATTTTTTGTATTGTTGTTGGTATACATAATTTATTTATTTTCAGTCATGAACGAAAAGCATATTACACAAATGAACGGTTTAAAAACCTTGATGAAGTTGAAATTGCTAACATCCGAGCAGAAAAGGAGAGCTTCCTTCATCTGGCAATGAGGTAAGGCTTAAGACACCACGAAAATACTTGTCACAGAACATTACATATGAATTACTTATCGACAAACACTGAGCTTAGGAAAATAATGCAGCGATATCACTTTTCCTCGTTTCCGCCATAAATAATTTCTAATCATTTATACCAGGTACTCTTTTTAACATTATTTACACTTTTAGGTATTATTTGCTATTCCTAAAAGAGAGTGAAGAAAACAACCTGTCCGTATTCAGAGTCATATCTCTGTGGGTGAACAATTCCGATTTCGAGTTCGACGAATCAGACGGATGTCAATTCGCAAGTTTGTTAGACACCATTCCATCTCGAAAGTTCATAACAGTGCTACCTCAACTGGCCCCGAGACTGACCACTGATGATAATGCATACGCTGAAAACTTGAGAAAAATCATAAGTATTAAATGATTTCTATTTATCATTATCATTCACTTTATATTTTTATCCTACTTCTGGGCAAGTCTTCTTCCAAATTATCAGCCAACACTCTCGCTCCTGTGGTAATTGTTACCCAAAAATTTTAGTTGAGAGATCGTTTGAAAAAAACGGTGCTGAATAGAAAATGTTGGTTGAAAGAGCTGATGACTTTTATATTGTAAGCCAGCACGATGCTGTTTGTTGTCGCATAACTTTTTCGCAATTCGGTATGTAAAGTTTTTTTTTTGTATTTATTTTATATTTTTTACTGATAGTAAACTTTATTTTATGAAACTAATTTGAATATTTTGGCTTTCTATGCGGTAGTTTAATTCTAATACATTTTCAAACTTTTTATAGTTATGACGTCATAACATTGGCTGAATATGTAAAATATGTACCTTTTTTTAGGCATTGAAAGAATCCTTATACAGCCAAGGACATGACGTCATTAGAAGTTAATTGAAAGTCAAATTTATTTTATGTATTTTATTAAAATAAACCCCGTCTCATAGTTTAAAGAGTTTTAAACGGAAAAATCATGTACAGGAATGTAATATTTCGAAATGGTTTTGGAATCAGCAAAGTATTTTTTTTCTTTACATACCGAATTGGCCAACTTGATCGACAATAAGAGCTCACTACCACCTAAAGTAAGGCGGCGTTTCTACTGAGGCGGAACTGAGCGGAGTGGTACATAAGTCGATCAATCACAACGCAAGAAATCTCCACACCAGTTCAGTGTACGCAGATTGAAATGTAGCTGAGCGGACCTTATGTACAATTATATGAGCACGCGTTCCCGTTCGCTGCGGTATGGCGTGCAGCGTGGCGGCGTTCGACGGTGTGAAGGCGGAAGAAGGGCGAAGGGGCTTAGCGCCGTAGTTAATCAATATGTCATAAGCGTCACACATCGTTGTCGAATTAAAATAAACGAGAAGTTCCTTTTGTGTAAAAAATACGTGTTTTTGGGATACAGGATTGATAGGCTTCTTTTGTAACTGATCGTCGCACCGAAAGGCTACACTCAACGTAGCTCCGCATCAGTGGAAACACACCTCTTTTTATAGGTCCTCTACTCTGCCCCGCTTGTCTCTGGCTGAAAAGTACCCTATTTTGCGTTTCAATAGTATTAATTCTATTTCAACAATTTTAGAGAGATGCGCCGTGGAACATCCGCATCACACTCTGCCTATCCTTTTTGCTCTCAAGAACGCTGAACAGGACAAAGTGATAACGAACGCAGCGTGTCAACTCGGTTTGACACCAAGGACGGCCACACAAAAGACATCCCTAGAACCGAGGACTATAGCCGCTCAGGAGCTAGTGAGACTTCTGGCCACTGAGAGCCGACAGATGGCGTTAATTGTCGCGCAAATGGAGTTGATCTGTGATGGTAAGAAAGGCAATCTAAAAGGCAAAGATAGCTTGGGGTGTAAGACGAAAACAGGTCAATATATTTGTGAACCTTTCACTACGGGCACGATTCTAAAATCCAGAAAAATCAGCTGTTCTATTGAAAAAGTCTGCTAACCTTCGATCAATTTTTTATTTATATTATTAATAGTGATACTAAGTTTAGTTAATATCTGTGCATTATATAGGCTTATCTATACAGGTCATAAATCAACTGTCTAGGGATTAACTGGTTTCGAGTTGTTCTCCTAATGGTACATTGACTCTTTCATATTCACGTGTAGAACACCCTAAGCTTATAACCCTGTATAATGTATATGCCACCGATAACATTTCAGCTGAAATGTCGTAGCTTTGAATGGACGTGTGGAATGTACTGAATAAGTACATTCCATCCACAGGTGAATTGTAATTATTCATAAAATAAACGCCGCACTTTTAAGGTGTACTAATTCTTTTTAAAATTTAGTTAAATACTAAATAAATAATGTTATGATTGATTTCTATTAGTTTAAAGTACTTGTTTGTTTCGTTTTAGCTACGATTAGCTTCGCTAACTTCAAGCCCAAGTCCAAAGAGAGCAAACAGAAAATTCCATCGGCGGAACAAATCATCAAATTGAAGAATTTAGATGCCATACCGATACCCACCGTCACTGTACCTGTTAGCAATGATTGCAAATACACAGATTTTGCGAGTAAGTACATACATTTTGATATACTTATTTCAACTTCTGTATTAACAGAAGTTCTGTAGTCGGTAACAAAGATTGTTTGTTTGGAAGTTTTGTTGTAAAGAAACTATTTTGTGTGTCTGAAATGTGAATAAAACTTTCAATTACAGGACTGAATTCGTTTGAAAATTATTTCGAACTAGTTGGCGGTATTAACTGTCCGAAAAAAGTATTTTGCACCGATTCTACTGGGCACAAGAGAATTTTGCTGATAAAGGTACGCAATTGAGTTTTAATTCTATTTTGTTACGTTAATTAAGTTAAGTTCATTTTTAAGATTTTAAGTTTTTGTCGAATTTTAGTTACGAAATATTTCGGAAAAATATTTAAAATTGTCTCCAGGTTAGATAAATTATTTAAAACTATATTCAAATTCAATTCTCGTCAATGTTGTAATCAAAACGACTTTTAAGCGGAAATACATAAAAAATTTAACTTAAAACTCATAATGAACTTCCTCTGAGTAACGCCTGAATCAATCAATCAATCAATCGCTATTATCGCTACACTTTATTCATTATTTTACAGGGCGAGGACGACATGCGGCAAGATGCAGTAATGCAACAGGTGTTCAACATTGTGAACACTCTGCTGGAGAAGAATCCCATCACTAGCCGGAATAAGCTACTCATTCGTACATACAAGGTCCGTGTAAGGTATCTCTATAGGTCTACAAAGAGACCCCTAAGGTATATAAAGAGACCCCTAAGGTCTACAAAGTGAGTTTCTATGTTTTTTTTTTTTTTTTTTATGTTTGACAGGCTCGTTGTTTGACCACAGCTCACCTGATGTTAAGCTATGTAAACCTAGTTTGGAAGTCATTTCACCCTTTCCCTATAGTCGCACCTTTTTAAAATACTATGCGCTGCTTCATGCAAATACTGATTCCTGAAAGAAGAATTTCAATTTTAAACGTGTCGAATCTTATTTGGATGTAATCATTAAAAATAGAAATTTGTGATTAGATAACAATATTCCCAATGAAATTACTAAACCCAAAGTGATAGTACTTTGTATTGTCGAGTTTCGATAACTTCAAATTTTATTGATTAAAAAACAATCGGTAATCCGGGCACGAAAGCTTATTAATAGCCTCATTATCATAATAAATCTTTAGTGCCCAACTACGCTAGTGAACTTAGTGGCTAGTTAACTTCTAGACTAGAAGAAAGCAAGGGAGATTTTTGCCTAGCACAAGGACCAACTAGCCTAGTTGGGCACTAATGATTTATTATGATAATGAGGGTATTAATAAGCTTTCTTTGATTTCCATATCGCAGATTGTTTCAGCCGTTTATAAGATACCCAGAACAACAGACACTAAACTGTTACATTACAACCCGACAGGCCTGAATAAACACAGGTTATTTTTGAGTATGACTTGTTGACTTTCCAGGTGGTACCCATGTCTAAACAATCTGGGGTACTAGAGTGGTGCGCAGGCACCATTCCCATCGGAACCTACTTAATCGGAACTTCAACCAACGTCGGCGCACACTCACGTTATCGGCCGCAGGTGTGTACTAAATATTTTGTATGATTTTACTGAGGAAACTAACGAAATTTTTTGTTTTAATTGTACAGGATTATAATGTCTGACCAAAACTAACCAAACAAAAACGTAATACGTCCAAATCTAAAAGTTATGGTGGAATTAAGAAACTGTCAGAACATACTGTCAGACAGCCCTGTTGGCTCATTGGTAGCATGTCTGCTTCAAGAGCTGTGGGGCGTGGGTTCGATTCCCACCCAGGACAAGCATTTTGTGATATAAAACAAGTGTTTGTTCTGTGTCTGGGTGTACTGTATGTATTATAAGTATGTATTTACAAAAAAAAAAAAGTATTTAAGTATTTTATCAGTTATCTGACTCCTGTAGTACAAGCTTTGCTTAGTTTGGGGTCAGATGGCGCTGTGTGTAATGTCCTACGATATTTATTTATTTATTTTATACATAAACCCTGAAAACATTTCACTCCCTTTTTGGGCAGTCATATAAAATAACTCCACGGGAGCAAGCTGCTACGGCAAAAGTGCTAAGAACTACAGGGGGGAGAATAAATTAATAGATACAATTAAACCTTTCATTATATGAACACTTTTAAGTAAAGTTATAATGCTTCATTCCAGGATATAACATGCATCGCAGCTCGCAAAAAACTCCACGAATGCCACGAAGCTAGAAAGAGCAACAAAGAAAAATTACAAGTGTTCCTGAAAATACTGAGGGAGTTCAAACCCGTATTCCATTACTTTTTCACTGAACATTATCTAGATCCCGTGACTTGGTACGAAAGGCGGCTGGCATATACGAAAAGGTACACTTTCCAAAGTAGAGTTTGGTTCATCGCTTGCAAAAAAAGTTTTATTATGGACTAAAATGCAAGCCGGAAGTCATTCTGATGCTTGCAGTAAAAGCCAAAAAAAAATTCGTAAAAAATAAATAAAGAGTTGTAATTATTTTCAGTGTTGCCACATCTTCTATGGTCGGATATATCATTGGATTGGGAGACAGACATGTGCAAAATATACTGATAGACAAAAGAACAGCTGAATTTATACACATTGATTTCGGTAAATAAGAAAAATCTATACTTTATTTGATGTTAATCTATATTTTAAGTATAAAATTGATGTAATGTTCTTTGATAAGCGCATCACTTGGAGTGGCTGAACCGGTTTTTTTTTTTTAATACGTTCGTGTTAGAGTTTTTTGGAAAGAAAAATGGGATAAGTTTTCCGGAAACTTTTCAGTCCGGGAAATGCTTAACAACTTTTTTTTCTATAGATAATTTACATGAACTTCATAACTAACTTACTCTATCTATAAAAATTCGTTGACAACCGCATGGCTTTAGAACGGCTGGACCGATTTAGTTGATTATTTTTTAAAATGATCGGATACTTCGAATAAAGTAACAGATATGAGACCGAAATTATGGCAGCCTAGTTGGGAGACCGTCTGGCTTCCAATCTGGAAGTCCTGCGTTCGAATCCCACGGCACGCAACGTCTTTTCTAAGTTATGTGCGTATCACCGCTGACTCTAACCTACATGTCTGAGAGTTTTTAAAAAAGTTCTCGAAGAAGTGTCAAGTCTGCCAACCCGCACTTGGCCAGCGTGGTGGACTATGGGCTTGCCCTTCTCAAAATGAGAAGTGGCCCGCACTAAGGAGTGAGACGATTTATAAAAATACGGCTTATTCAGATGTGACGGCAGGCCGAGTGCTAACGCACCGGGTGCAAAGTACTGGGCATTCAACTGGTCTGAAATAAAAATCGTTTAAAAACTTGCATAAAATATATATGTATGTATCTAATTTGACTGAACATTTTCAGGCATTGCTTTCGATCAGGGAAAGACGTTGCACACCCCGGAAACTGTTCCGTTCCGTTTGACACAAGACGTGATAGCTGGCTTCGGATCTAGTGGCGTGGAAGGAATATTCAGAGGGTAAGTAAAAAAATATATGTACTTGTTAAAATGAACCTTATGATGTGTTACGGACAGTAGAGTTTCGAAATACATATTTGAAATTACACTGTGAGTTGTGTTGTAAAATACTCTAGTCGATTAGTCTGAATTTCGAGGCTCGAGTCATTTTGCAAGAAAAATAATAACTATTTATTTTTATACATAGATTAACATAGATTTTTTAGATTTTGGTGGTAGATCTCCTTAGCAGGAGGTCGTCTAGGTAGGTACCACCGCAGTACCAGTTATTCTGCCGCTAAGCAGTAGTGTGTAAGCATTACTGTGTTCCGGTTTGAAGGGTACTGCAGCTAGCGAAATTACTGGGCTGTTGAGACTAACTCTATCAAAAGTCTCAAAGTAATGAGCGCCAAAGCAGTGATGCCCTGGACTTTGTTTTGTTACTTTAAAGTTCTGTGCATCGCTGCGATGGTCATGGACAGGCGTTATCTCTTACCATCAGGAGAGCATCTCGTTCGTCTCATTACTTTTTAAATAAAAAAAAAATAAAAAAATTTCACCTTAGCCCCAAACGGAAAGTCTTAGATTGCTTTATATGGAAAGTCGTAGGTGGTTCTTCAACATGTTAAAAAACTCGCGTGCTAGATTGCAGGATTGTAACGTATAAAAAGGGGCTTCGGCTTTAATTAAAGGGTTTTTTTAGATGCTGTGAAAAGACAATGCAGTTGCTTCGCGACTATTCCGAAACACTGTTGACCATACTGGAGGTGTTGCTATGCGACCCTCTGTACAGCTGGACAGTTTCCGCCGCGCACCAGAACCCGAGCACAAACATCAGCGTGCAAGGTACTACTAAATTACCTTTTTATCTAAGTTGGTAGTAGTTCTGCTTCAACAAGTTGAGGGTGTGATATCGATTCCTGCTCAGGACAAATATTTGTCTGACAGTCACTACGGAAATAGATTTATATACTCTTATTTGTGTCTGGTGTTCTGGCTGTATTTATTTACATAAAAGGTATGTAAGTGCTGTATCAGTTACCTAGTCCCTCATTAGAAAATCGGGACATACTTATCTTCATTTTAGTTTTAACTCGGGATAATAATTTTGTCTCCGACGTGTGCTAGGTCTAGAACCGATTTTTTTTATTTGTTAACAGTAGTGCATATGCCAATTTTCAATCCTTTATCTATATCTATGTCAAAAATCACATTGATTCAGTTTCGTTGCAGCGTAAAAGAACAAACAAAATATTTTCGCATTCATATATCACATTAGCTGATGTGCTCTGCAGTATAACCGCGTTTCCAGAAAAAAACACACTTTTCCAGAAATGTTACGGAGTTACCTTCAAAACGAATCAAATCACATTCGAATATTAAACAAGTATTAAAATCTCTTTATTCATAAACCAGTTTTGTTTAACATAAACTTTTTTTTTTAAACTTTTTGTAGCGATGATAGCTCAGTGGTTAGCGCGGTAGGTTCGCATGCCGAAGGGCGCGGGTTCAAACCCCAACAATGAGCTTGAGCTACCGGTGAAGGAAAACATCGTGAGGAAACCATAGCATGGTGGTAGGGTACTTTCTAGTACTCGGCTGGCTAGCTACCACCCTCAAGTTTGATAATCTGCCGCCAAGCATCTAACGGTGTGTTCCGGCTGCCGCACTTGAGAGCCAGTTCCATTCCAGGCTAGGTGTGCCTTACCATCTTCGACCACACCTTCACTTAACGTCAGGTGAGCTGTGGTCAAACATCTAGCCTGTCAACCATAAAAAAAAAAAACTATATTCGTCAAAACATTTTATATACTCAGTCAAGATCATATTATCACGACAGAATATATATGTCAACACTTATTCCCAGGCGCATCTGGTAGCAACAGCGGTCTGGCCGAGCGGGCCTTGCTAGCAGTCAGCAGTAAACTGAGTGGGACCGAAGGCGGGGTGGCGGCTGGCATGGCAGTTCCGGGACAAGTCGCGAGGCTGCTAACAGCTGCAGCAGATCCGGCTAACCTGAGCCAACTGTACTCTGGCTGGCAACCCTACCTGTAGACTGTCAACACCGACCTCAACAAACTCCAGAAATTGTCGCCGATATCCTGGCTAATCTTTTCTTTGTTAGATATTTCGTAAATAGCAACCCTAGCAGCATCGGCTTTGCTGGTGAATTTAAAATGTGCTTCAAATAAGTAGTGCTTTTGATTCCTGCTAAGGACACTTTCAGTTAAAAAAAAACTGTTCAATAACTGTTAACTACATTTTAAGTCGCATGGCCACCTAGACATCTTACATTACGTATACTACAGCACACATTGTTTATTTTTTTCTGTTAAAATCCCAGGACGCCATTCAGCCCGATCTCTAGTTTTTCGCTTACATCCACTGTCTTACGTATATCGTCACTTCATTTAGTCTCAGGGCGCCCTACGTTACGTTTGCCGATTCGCTGTCTCCACTCTAGACCACGTCTACTCCAGTGGATGTCGGTTCTACGGAAAATATAACCAGCTCACTGCCACTTCACCTTATGCTGAGCTATGTCGGTGTCTAAGTGTAACTCACCATTTCTGCTAAGTGTTGTAGGTATATAACCTTATTGTATGTTACCTGATACAATATGAAAGACTTGCCCAGCAAGCCTTTACATTTATTTACCTGTAAGATTTTTG
Source organism: Biston betularia (assembly GCA_905404145.2). NCBI lineage: Eukaryota > Metazoa > Arthropoda > Insecta > Lepidoptera > Geometridae > Biston > Biston betularia. The sequence continues at coordinate 8,289,852 of FR989863.1, forward strand.
ATTTTATTGTACATAATTGTTATAAGCATAATAACATTTGAAGTTGTTGAGAATATTTTTGTACTCATTATAATGATTAAAAAAATAAACGTATTATTCGCAGTCCAGACTTTTTTCTACTTTTCGGTTCACAGGGTATGTGGGACTAATAGTGCCACATACCCTGTGAAAGGAAAACACTAGCGAATAAAAGAAAGTATCAGTAATCGACTTTAGGTACAGTTGATTACAATATTCGTTTTCGATAGCGTCCCCTTAACTATTATAGAGTACCTAAGCACAATTTTATCCATTTGTGCCTTTGTAAGTAATTTTTTTTTATGTCACAGGTGGCATTCAAGCTGACGGGTTGCCTGATGTTATGATATTGTTTTTTTAATTGATAGTCTATATTCACATAAAAGATGTTTGCAGTCGGGTTCTATCACGCTGTGGTTGACCTGGTCTAAAATAGAAATTGTCTATTACTGTGGTTTCCGCAACACACTGTTAATAGCTAGGTGGAGGGTGGTAGTTAGCCGACCGACAACTAATGGTATCTACTTCAAAAGTACTATGCTAGTTTTTTTGCGATGTTTTCCTTCACTTATTCAAGCACAAGCACAAAGTTTTATGGTTCTGTAGCTATAATGGATCGTCTGAGACATCTAGTAACCTGTACCATGTGGCAACACGTGCGCGAAATGTCAGTTCAGTTGTTACTGTCATATTAGACTGTCACAGTTGGTTACCATGGTAACGAGATTCAAAACAAATCAATTTCTTACAAAATCTATAAATTCTTCCTAGTCCCCTGAATTTGAACAATCTTTTATCACATAAGTAACGCCCTCCTTACCATATGTGCGTCTATCCCGTCTCATGGCAGAGCTGCACATATTAGGGCAAATAGAAGGCTCTTCAGACTTTCTGGACAAATCTTCCTTGTGTTGTCGATATTCTTTTCAGCATGGTAAGTTTCATTCGCATTCTTCGGTATAATGATGACGTCATTCTTAAAAAGATCCTAATTACAGGTCCTAACTGGACAATAATATCGGGATGCCCTGAAGGACAGACTGTCGTTGGTAAACCCAACTACAACAAATCAATAATTTGGTCTCAACCACTTGACATACATTTAATTACTAGAGGTATTCAAGGTATTTATCGTAGTAAACTTATTCCCTTAAAATTTATAAAACTCAAATAGTACTAATTTTATACTTGCCTAGTTTATTATGTTCATTGTAGGTTGGCCGAAGTTGATACTGCAAGTGAACTGCATAGATGCTGTTGGACGTTCTTGGGCTGTAGGATATGGGTGCTGTAATATACCTTCCGTACCTGGATTTCACTCAATTCAAGTGCCTTGTTGGATCCCAACACCTACAACATTGACTGATCGAGTTCGTCAATACTTTCTCGGTGGATCTCATCAGCTTGTACAAAGTGATATTGTTAGTTTAGGAGCAGACAGGTAATTTACCTTTTTTTAATTTGTCTACAAAATCACACACACACTAACAATAGTGTCTATCTATTACACACTCTAATAGAGAAAGATTCTGTATAAATTTTGCATTTTTTGCAGATTTAAGTTAAGTACTCAGTCTACGGGTGTCATTAAAGTACAAATTGATATTATATTAAGGAACTTCAGCCAGTTTGGTGTAGAATATAAGTGAAAGATGCAGATAATTACTTACTTGAGTTTCACTTTGGTGTCTTTATTTATTCAGTTTAGCGTAATTGATTTTATCCAAGGAAGGTTAAAGCTAGATGAAAATCCAATTGAAATGAAAGGTGTTAGTCAAAAAAGGCAGCTACGTGATGTTCTTAAAGATGCTTCTGTTAAACCTCATGCTCTTTACTATCGAACTCAAAAATATAAAGGAATCAAGAATGAATCTCCAGCAAAATTTATCAGTAATATCACTCTAACAAAACTGTTGGCGACTACTGATATGACTACTACAGTATTAGATATTTTATATGATGAAAATTTTACAAACACTGAAGAAACTTTTACTACAGAATCTTTTTATACCACAACAATTGACATAGAAAATATAACAGAAATAACTTTCTTTGAGAATAGTAATGAAACAACGGCCAAAAATAATACTACATTAAAGAAGACCATCACCAAGGATTGCAGTTGCAATTTTCAGGTAATTTTAAACCATAATGAAAACAAGTTTAAATTAAAACAATTCTCAATTGCTCTTATTTTTTACAGATAAAAGCATGTGATATAGACTGTTGCTGTGATCTAGATTGCTTGGATTCTGAAATAGATTTGTTTCCAAACTGCGAGAAAAATAAGATAACTACCAAAGAAGAAAAGGCGGATGATGAATACTGTGAATCTCAGTTATTTCTATTTGGTTACGAAAATAGTTTATTTTGCATAGTAAAAGTTAATCTACCTGAAAAGGGAAACTCTATTACAAAATTAAAGGTAAACGAAAATAGTTTATTTTGCATAGTAAAAGTTAATCTACCTGAAAAGGGAAACTCTATTACAAAATTAAAGGTAACTCTTTAAGAATGATTCCATATTTTGATTGCATAGGTACATTTTGTTACTAAAATATTACACGCGTTGATTTCCTTAATTATTTTATAGAATGACCCAGTAGCAACAAACCATTATTTGACGTGGAAAACTAATGAAAAGTCCAGAATTTTCTATGAATTTTCCAATTCAATATACAAATATGGAGATCCGATATGGTTGTACAAAAATAACACAATTTACCATACAGGTAAGTACTACTTCACTTCAATTGGATAGTTCCAGGTAGCCTTTCCTAGATTTTTTGACTCTAACATACATATATCTTTTTTAGATGTACCCATACCATCAGTTAACAATTATTGCACTGGAAGAAAGGCTCTACAGTTTCTTAAAAATGAAAAATACAAATGCAATGTTAAAATCAATGATCTCGAGATGTTTCAAATTATAAAGAGTTTGGATGAAGTTGCCGTTATTAGTGCTACACCACTTTCTATGAACAGTTCAGTTTTGGTATATTTCTTTTATCTACTCATAGGTACCTATTTTATAAGAAAAAAAAAAAACTTGTGTAAATGAAATATCACATCATTTAATTTGTTGTGTTCTTTTCATTTAATGATCAGTCGCAATTTCTTCATCGTTATAAAACAATTGCACTGACCTTCCACTACTGTGAGCTTTGATTACAGAAAAAGCCACGCGACCGCATATCGTATCTCGCGCGATAAGGTACATTGTCGCGTAGCTTTTTCGTTGGCGCCGAACTGAAACCGCTATAAGAAACTAACAGTACGATATTATATACGACGGGACGCTGCTAGTTTATTATAATAAATGTTTTTATTACTTTTTCAGAACTGCTCTAATCTCCACTGCGTAAATTGGACAAGAGTTGTTTGTTACAACTTAGTTTGTACAAATTACAATCGACATTTACATGAACCTGCATGCACGGAGAGAATTTGCACGAACCTTGCCTTAAAAATTGACTATATCTTCCATTATTACGACTCTAAGATTATAAATGCCACTATACAATTTCACCTAGAAAATATAACTTTGGGCTTGCCATATATGTCGCAAGAAATTCAAGTTAAGTTTGTTGTGGGTAATGAATCAATCGATAGAATACTTAGATTAAGTGGCAACCCAGGGTATGTAGACGGTTTGCCTATCATAATATCGTATGAAGAAAATAATCACACGGATTCATTTTTCAACAACACTAAGCAAAGTAAAAGATATTTGTTGTTGCCAGAAAACAAAAAAGGATTCTGTACATCATTGAACAGCTCGCAAAATTTTGTTTTATTTGGCAGAAATAGAAGACTCCACTGTCGATACAATCACAAGCCAGTGAAGACTGGTAGCGCTACCGAACAATGCAAAAGAATTCAAAATGATATAAATGAGTTATTGAAACTAGATAAACATATGGCAATGTCACCGCTTGGAAACCCATTACAAATCAAAGATAAAGAATGGGTGTCCGCGGGCAAGTCTTTCTTTAACGGTACACTTTTTGGAGAGTACCAAAACAGATCTTCGAAACTTCTTTGTTACAATCTCGTATTAAGATTCTTAATGACATTCAATTATGCACAAATAAATGGACATAAAAGAATCCTGTCTGCTAACTTTGTGACAACATCGAAAAATGCTACATTTAACTTGGACGATATATCATCAGTTATCACTATTGATATTAGCTTTATAGATGTGACAAGACCTAGCGTTCTAGAGTACATAGCGGATCATCCTAGTGTGAACCTGCATCTACCTGACGATTTCTTCAACCCATTCCGTTCGAACGAGTCTCGAGCCCTCAAAAGTAATATGTTCACTATGACATTGTATTTTATTACTTATTTCCTGCAAATAAAATAACATATTGTTAATAACTAATGTTTTTTATTTACCTTGAAATAATTTAAATACTTTTAATTTTGTTACTTCTATTTATTCTAACTTGGCATCGCCTTCAAGGACATAACGATCTTGAGTCAGTGAATAAAACCTGTAAATAAAACCCACTTTAGATTCGAGACAAACGAAATTAACATCATTTATTATAATTAATACAATATTTACAAGAGAGCACACAATCAAAGGCTTTAGAAGTAATAAAACATGTTGGTACAGAATAGAATTTTAATACATCTGATTTAGGACAAGACAACTAAGTATCATAAAACAACGCACGCCACCAACTAGAGCTACTCTACTACGGTATTTACAACAGGTATTTTTTTACATAAGATGTTAAGTTTAAATATAAGACTGTATGTAGATTGATTAAGGTCTCATACTCCAATTTGCAACTTTAGCCACGTTCAAAGTGAATGGGCGGGCGCGGAAGCTACGTGGCCACAGAGCGTCGCGAATTGTTGCAGAGGGTATTTAGTCGATAGCAGAATGCACAAAGTACGATGCCAAAAATTAAAAAAAAGAACGTTTTTTTTCTTTAATTTTGGCGTCGCATTTCGTGCATTTGCCAGTGTCAAGTGTTTAGATAAGTAGTCAAAGTCTAGTCTTAGTCAAGCCCAGTGCATGCCAGTCAAATTCAGTCAATCCTTTAGTAAAGTAGTGGCAACTTTACTATAAAGCTTCGATATTTGGAGGCAACGCGAAAAATTATGTTTCACCACATTATATCACTTTCCCACACTCGTGCTTGTAATTCGGTACTTTATGAATAAAACATCACTATTTTTATACATAAACACTCGAAAAAACATTAGTTTTGGAAAAAAATACACGACTCTTTCCGCGTTCCCGCCAAAACTCCAAAAGAACGTTTGGATTTACCGCGCGCTGTTAGGTTTCGTTGCTTGTCGCACACGCCACGCCACGCTATGGACGCATACGTTTTTCTTACATTTGATATTTCCGCGCCCGCCGTCGCCGCCGCGCTAGCTCATCACTCTGACAAGGCCCTTGATTTTTCAACAGTCACGCTAGATTCCATTTCTGACAGTACTATTAGAATAAGATGGAATGTATGGTTTAGGGAGGTGTTGCAATATTTGTGTTTTTTTTTTGTATATTTGTTACAAAGAACATATTGGAGATAATTACTGTCGATTTGCTGCGAAACGGCTTTTATAACATTTTTTCTTACATTTCATTTAAAAGTATTCGAAGTCTGTCATTAATGCTAGATTTAGTATCAGAGTTCAAAATAAGGTCAAAGTAAATCGCGCCTTTTCCCCGTGAGGACAAGTAGAGACAATAATATCTTTGCACTAGCTACGATCCGTGATAAAAGGAGAAAAGGTTAATTCTAGCAAAATAATTATAAAACTATATTATTGTTAAGTCATTCATTTGCTTTAAAAATATCTTTATTTCTCAGTAGATATTTTGTAACTTTTCTTATTATATATACCTAATTTTAAATATAATGTATATACAGAATAATCATAGAGTTGCCAAATTAGCTCAAAGTAAGATAAATCAATGGAAGTAGGTACTTAACATAATTTTTTTGTAATATTTTCTCCGAATACCTAGGCAAAATTGATTGTTAATATTTAAAAGTCTATGTATGTGTTTCTTACTTAACATATTTTGGCAAACGAGGTGTCAAAGTTTTATCATTTTTCATGTTATATGATATAGCGGCACAGTAAATCTAACATGGCGTAATTTATAATCTAAATTTGTATCTAATTTTTTTTTACATAGACATGCCATGTTTGTTGTAAATGAAAGATCACATTCCAAATATATATATTTATGTTCTTCTGTACGTATGTTTGTCACTGAACTCTTCCCAAACGGTTGGACCGATTTTGATGAATATTTTTATGTGTCTAAATAGGGTCACAATTGCACCCGGTAGGTGGCGCTGTAATCGTACACCGGGTACAAAGTACTCAAGCATTCAACTAGTTATTTGCAAAAACGAAACTGGCGTGATGCAAGTTACAATAAAAAAATAATAAGGCGCGTCGTAAGGATGAGGGCGAATATTAATTTTCCAACCCATAGCTTATTTCATTTAACCAAAAATAAAAATTCTTAAAAAATAAAAAAAAAATCCTATGCAGTTACAAAAACCACTTCGCATTGAGCCTTCTCTGCAGCAGATAACGTAAATGAGCACAGATTAGAAACAAGTAGTACGATATAGTTACTTAAAAAATAGGCAAAGACTCTCTAGTCTTAACAATTTTTGTTTGTCAAACACACACAAATACGTCAAGGCCTTACATCCCATATACTTATACATATATATTTTTTAAATTTTAATAGTTTTGCGTTTGACTACATACCGCCTGATATTAAGCAACAATTCGTTGTGGGATGGAAAACACTTACGGTATGTCAAGTGAAATCTTAGGACCACGGACTCTTGACCCATTTTTTACGCTATATATACAGGGTGTAACAGATCGAAAGAGAATTTTTGCACTCACTATCATGAAAAATTTTCATAACTCTGAAAACGCGAAAAAAATCAGCTGTTCCATAGAAAAAGTTCGTTGACCCTTAACCAAAAGACAAATGTATGGAACACCTTATTCCTGAGTTGTACTTATAGTTAAAAGTTGTTCATAATAATTGTACATTTCGATTTAAAATACCCCAAGCTTGTACTACTTATTTTTAATCTGTGGTGAGAAGTTATGAAGGGATACGAACTGGAGCCGTGTTGCGGGCGAATTATGCGACGTAGGTGTAAACTTTGCGGTCGTCGGGCGTACGCGCTAAGTACTCTCGCTCGATGAGACCCTCGATGCGTTTCTTGATCACGACGGGAGAAGGAAGGAAGCGCGCGCGAAGCTGCTCCGTCACTTCCGCTACCAGCAACGTGTGCTGAAACGACAAGAAATAGAGAGGTTACAAGAGGTGACAAGATACAGTTCGTGGAAATCTAGGAACAACGTGCGCAGTACTCACGCCTCTTCTTCTGCTAAAATAAACTTACTGCGCAGCTACCCACGCTAATATCGGAGACCCCAAAAAGATTTTCGCGTACTATCATCATCATCCACAGCCTTCTTTATCCCACTGCTGGGTGTAGGCCTCTCTCTTTACATGCCATCTGCCTCGGTCCTGTGCCAATCTGGTGCAGGTTCGATCCGCGACGGTGACAATATCGTCGACCCATCTTGCGGCTGGACGACCGATGCTCCGCTTCCCTTGCTTAGGCCACCACTCTGTTCGCGTTTCGCGTACTATAGCTATATTCAATTTACGTACGAGACTGGAAACTTCATTGTAGTGGATAAACATTAAACATATTCAAGGTTTGGAAATAAGCTTGGATTTTGTATATAAATTTGGTGCGCTTCGCGTTCTGTGATGAGCCTGAACATAAAATTTATAGCTATTAAATAATTTTCAAAGAACAAATTTGTTGTCTATACTATTATGAAGGGGAAAGATTTGATTGTTAGTTTGTTTGTATTGAATAGGCTCCGAAACTACTGGACCGATTTCAAAAATTCTTTCACCGTTGGGAAGCTACACTATCTCCGGGTGACATAAGCTACTTTTTATACCTGTATTCCCACGGGAACGGGACCTACGTGGGTGAAACCGCGAGGCGTCCGCTAGCATGTCATAAATAAAGTGTTGTCTGTTGTCTATGTCACAACACTTTATTTATGACAAGTCGAAACCGCGTGCGTCTATATTATTGTCAGTTGTACGTACCGCCATTTTCTTCCGTGCCTTCATGATGCGCACGATGGCGGCTTCGATCTCGTGCTTGCGATCCTCGTCCACCTTGTTGCGAGTCTCGCGCCGCTCCGGTTCCGACTCACCCTTAGCTGCTACTGTCTGGATCTTAACTCTGAACATAACGCAATACTAAAGGCGCCATCTATACACGCTAATTAAACTAATCGAGTCATGTGATAAATGCGCAGAAAGAATACCACTAATATTATAAATGTGGAAGTTTGGATGGATGTTTGTTATTCTTTGACGCAAAAACTACTAAACGGATTTAGATAAAATTTCGTGTGGAGGTAACTGAGACCCTGGATTAAATACATAGGCTACTTTTTATCCCGAAAACATGTAGCGGGTAACACCGCGGGGCGCAGCTAGTATAATATAATATCTACACTAATTATATAAATACGGAAAATTTATTATACCACGGTGATAACATTTGAGGCGAGTTTTGGCTGAAACGCGGAAAGAGTCGTGTCGCCCCATTGTTTTTTTTTCCAAAACTAGTGGTTTTTCATTGTTGATGTTTTATTCATAAAGTGCTGAATTAAAAGCGTGAATATGGGAAAGTGATATAATGTGGTGAAACATGACTTTTCGTGTTGCTTCCAAAACTCCATTGAAGCTCGCATAGTAAGGTCGCCACTACTTTACTAGGCACTGACTGGGCTTTGACTGTAACTAAATATCAATAAATAAATATAAATATCTAGGACACATTACACACAGCGCCATCTGACCCCAAACTAAGCAAAGCTTTAACTATGGAAGTCAGATAACTGATAGAATCCTTAAATACTTTTTCTTTTGTTATACTTATCATAAATACAGAACACCCAGATTTACACAAATGTGTAAATTGTGGGTCGAGGCGAATGCCTCTTATGCTGGCCGCTGCAGTAATATACATACTATATATTATATGTGGTACATACCTATGTAACTTAGACGTAAATGAGTCATTAACGTAGAACTGGTTGGAGGGTTCGATCTCCTTTGTCTTGGGATGCTTGATGAGCACGCGTTGCGTCGCCTTCCCCATCGCCAGCGACTGCAGCGCGCGGATCAAGTCCTTCTCCGGGATGTCAGTCTCGTTCAGGATTTCCTAGAACACAAGTGACACATCATCACAGTTACACTCATCTCATCTCACTTAAACGGGGAACGATAGCACTAAGTCGGAAGTATGATTGTACTCTTAGAATAGAAATAATGAATAGAATAATTATAAAAATGTCATTACTATCAATGAACCAACCGGGCTGTCACAAAGACACCAACATTTTTTTTTCTTTAATTTTGGCGTCGCATTTGCTAGTGCCAAGTGATGTATATTTTCAAGTTTTATATGTTAAATAAGTTGCCTCGTAGCTAAAGTTATAGTCAAAGTCCAATCTTGGTCAAGTCCAGTCCGTATCAGTCAAGTTTAGTAAAGTAGTGGCGACTTTACTATAAGCTTCGATGGAATTTTGGAAGCAACACGAAAAGTCATGTTTTACCACATCATATCATTTTTCCACACTCGGGATTGTGATTCGGCACTTTATGAAGAAAACACCACCATTTTGATACATAAACACTCGACAAACACTAGTTTTGGAAAAAAATACAATGGGGCGATACGACTCTTTTCGCGTTCCCGCCAAAACTCCATACCCAGATTGTATCTAACAGGGAACACCCACCACTCGGGTAACGTATTCCACGCTTTAGCCGTTCGAACAATGAAGGTAGATTCAAATCGTTTCGTATGGGTTTATAATTATAATATACCTTGAATATTCAAAATGAACTTCCGCAAAGTAACGCCTGAATCAATCAATGATTTAAAATTATAGTTACCTCGTACGTGAGCCGATCGCGCTTGTTGAATAGCAGCAGAACGCACATCTGGAAGGTGGACACCTGTATGATGTGGCGACGCGGGGGCGCGGGCGCGGGCGCGGCGGGCGGGGACCGCGGGGGCGAGCTGCCCAGCGCGCCACGGAACGTCGCCGTCAGATCGGCGCTTCCCAGCTGCGGCTGCAGAGACAGCTGCCGCCCAGAGTGCTTGGCCAGGTAGAAACTGTCGGATACGATACGACACGTTTTTTTTAATGATTGACCGGCTAGGTGTTGAATCGCAGCTCACCTAACCTGGAATGGAACTGGCTCTCAAGTGAGGCTGCCGGAACACACTGTTAGATGCTTGGCGGCAAATTTTTAACTTGAGGGTGGTAGCTAGCCACCCGAGTACTAGAAAGTACCCTATCACCATGTTATGGTTTCCTCACGATGCGTTAACCACTGAGCTATCATCGCTACAAAATTGCTCAGATTTCGAATTTTTAGTTAGTTTTTGTTAGCTTAGAATATTTTTCGATAAAATATAGTCAGAAGTATCAGTTTTTATTGGAGCGCCGTGGAACGTCGCTATCAGGTATAAACAGACTACGAATATATAAAAGTTTCTTCTTCATTTTTACTGTCAAGGAAGGGTTATGTTTTTCGCGCGTATCTTGTAATTCTTGTATGTATGTAAATTTCCTTATTACCTCGTATCTTTCAAACGGCCGAATAAATAACAACAATTATTATCAAGGTATCGTTAGATTCGTCTCAATAACCCGTGTTCTTAGAGCGTGGTTTTTGAAAAAAATAACCAAACCTACCAAGTAGCGTATCTAAATAAAGGAAATTTAAAGGGGATTACAAAAATATATTGAAGTTATATATTTAAATTTAAGTAGGAATAATAAATTGGTATAAAAAGTTTAATCACACCTATTTTATTCGCAGTCGGGTTAACATTTTTTAAACTCTTCAGCTTGTTAGCATCGTGTTTTATGCATTCTGTTAGTGTTAAGTACCTACTATATTTTCAACTCAATAATGTCACAACGTTTACCTTCTAAACGCGTTCCAAAAACGTTTACCTCCTAAACACGTTCTAAAATCGTTTACCATCAAAATATAAAAGAAAAAGAATTATGTCAAAAGGTTTACCTTCTAAACACGTCGAACGCGCTTCGCGGCGCAGACGGTATGTTACACTTGGGCGTGGCGCTTTGCGTCGGCCAGAACCCAGTGGTGAGCACGCGGACCGACAGATCAACTCCGTGTAGATTCGTCTATAAAGGAAATCGATACTATTACTAGTTAATTGTGTCGATTACTCGCAACCACCATCGTTGCGAGCAACAGATATTACTCGCAACCGCCTGACTTGGGCTCACATTCGAACTCGACAACTATATACATGGATACTAGTTAATCAGTCAGCATCCTTTAATGTACATTAAAACAAACAACTTTTCCCTACAACCTTTGTCAAAATGCAATACATAATATACAAAAAAAATAAATAATTAATTAATTAGCGTAGACGTTTCATTTATCGTAATTCGTAGTATCGTGCGAGTAGCAGCCCCCCGCGCGGCAACCTTGATTGATGTCATATTCAATTCAATATTACTAGCTGCGCCCCGCGATGTTGACCGCTACATTTTTTCGCGATAAAAAGTAGCCAATGTGTTAATCCTGGGTGTCAGCTAAAATCCAAAATCCCAGGTGTCCAAATTTTATCAAAATTGCTCCAGCCGTTTGAGCATGGAAAAGTAACAAACATACAACACTTACACAATGACAAACTTTCACCTTTATAATTTTAGTGTGATCTGCAGGTACATACACGTATACATTTAATTTAGATATACCTATGGTACTATAGGTAGATAAAGGTATAAAAAATGTATAGAAAACAAAGGAACCTTATTAACTAGTGCCACAAATGGTAGTAATTTGTTTTTATAATATACCAATGTATTTGTGTTGTGTCAATTTGTTCTGCGTAAACGGCTATTATATAGAAATGTTCCTGGAAAATTGTTCCCTCGAATCGGAATAGAAGCACAAAATATATAATGTTACAGGTAGAAGAATACTTACCCCAGCGGAAAGCACGTGCTCTTTGAACTCTTCCATGATAGTATTCGAGACAGTCATGTCCTTGAACATCCCTTCTAGTTTTGATGTGAACTGACAACCGCATTCAGTCTGCAAAAATAATACAGCTGTAATAACTGATAACATGGGTTATGGGAAAATAGGTATGCTCGACTTGGCGGGGGCACTGCCGTAACGCCAGATATTGCGTCACTCTATTTTTAACCCGCGACGCAAAAACGACGGGGTGTTATAAATTTCATGTGTTTTGTGTGTGTGTGTCTGTGTGTGTCTGTGGCATCGTAGCTCCCGAACAGACGAACCGATTTTGATTTTGTTTGTAAGGTGAATTAGTCCGGAGTGTTCTTATGAAAATCGGTCCAAGATTCCAAGGTTCGCCACCACAAAACGGAGGATTATATTTTTTTTCACAACTCCCTCAATATGAGTATCAAATGAAAGGGCTTGACTAGTGGAATACATACACCTGTCGGGGGATTTTTAATTTATAATTGTTATTCGAAAATAGTTTTGTTGAAAAAGTTTTCGTAATGTTTTGAAGAGAAAGGATTTGTGTGATGGAAAATTTGTTTATTTAGTGAGAAGTCATCATTAGGATTTTGCCGTTTTACAAATCAAATAATTTTAGTAAATGTTAATTTGTGGGAAAGGAGATATTTATTTAATTCTTTATTGCACTACACTTACAAAACAATATGTACAAAAGGCGGACTTAATACTAAAGCATTTTCTGCCAGCCACAGTATATAAGATGTGGTTGTAGGCGCGCATCAAAACTAACACATGTATACATAATTATGTATAAATATATAAATAAATACAGCAAACAAATAAATATGATACTACTTAACATAAATAAATTATAATAAACTTTTATAAAATATACAAAAACCTAAATATACATAAATATGTAGCTACATCCTTGTCAGATGACGAATCATTTTGCAACATTACCCATTCCTAGTTAAAAAATGTTCGCGAACAAGCCTTTCAAAAATAGATTTAGACGGCGCTTGCCGAATTTTAATTGGGAGCTCATTGCAAAGGTATAGGATAGGATGAAATACGAAAGTAAAAGAAAAGAAATTGGATAGACAGTTAAATTTTCATAATAAGTGATTATATGAAAACTGAACTGTCAATCCAATTTTTTTTTTTTTACTTTTCTATTTCATCCTATCCTATACCTTAATGAGCTCCCAATTAAAATTCGGCAAGCGCCGTCTAAACCTATTTTTGAAATGCTTGTTCGCGAACATTTTTTTAAATAAGTTTGGGTAATGTTTTAAATTGATACATCATCTGACAAGAATGTAGCTACATATGTTATATTCAATTGGTTACTATTATTAACTTACATAAACGACTACAAAATCACAATCCTGCTTAAAGTCTCAAGAAAATCTGCAAAATTCTTTACTTTTTACGTTTTCAAATATGTATTGAAGGGCCCCAGCTTCACAAATTTACAAGACTTTAAGCAATATTGTCCAAAGAACACAATCGGACACTTACAAACGAAATGTTGCTTGTGTAACGTAAAGAATTTTGCAGATTGACTGAGGACAGGACGGACGGGACAGGATGACTGGACACTAATCGGTTATCGGGTTCTCTATTTGAGACACATCACCGATTATACAGTGGAAGTCTCGCGGCTCCACATCCTTTAACAAACCCTCTTTCTGGGGAAAGGTTAAAAGAGCAGTTGTATCAGCGACTCTTAAATAATGTGATCATGAAAAGTATATGTTCTTAGCTGTGTACGGGATGTAAAAGAAACGCTCCCGAAAACGAATACATACATTGTTTCTTTCTGCATCAGCTGCTGTTTTTTTTTCTTTTTTATATTTTTTTTATAGTTAACAGGCTAGGTGTTGACCACAGCTCAGCTGAGCCTCGATCACGAAAATTTATCGAATTCGTGTCGTAAAGGTATCGAGTCCTCGATAGCATATGAAGCTGTACAAATCTGATACAAATTTTTGTCGATGTCGATACGAATTCTTTTTCGCAAGTCGTTCGTGATCGAAGCTCTGATGTTAAGTGACCGTGTGGTCGTAGATGGTAAAGCACACCAAATAGTTTTTGAGTTTATTTCCTAAAGTTAGTACAAATGTTCAACAAACGGCGTCAGCACATGAAATGACACGATTTTTATTTTTAATCTCTCGAACCATTCAATTTCAATTTGAAACAAAACATTTTTTCTTTGCTATATTTTTTAATTCAGTTATACTAAGAGTATAACTGAATTAATATAGGTGTATATATATTATTCCTAAACAACTCCTAACAAATAGTTGTCCTTCATTTGTATAAGTTGGTCACTCATACAAATTGGTAATGACCTACTGATGCAAGTGAAGGAAGAGTGTGAAATAACATATTTTCCGAAATATAAATCACCGATTTGCCGCCCCTTAAATCTGCCGCCCTAGGCCTGCCTGCAGGCAAATTCGCCTAATAGGCAATAGTTCAGGTTTTAAACGTGTAACTAGAATTGTTAAAGGCGAATTCGTTCTTTCAAAAAAAAAAATAATTAAATAACTTCAATACTTTTTTGATCAGTTTCAATAGGATTACTTTACTAAAAAAAAAAGAAGTTTAATTCAAAAAGAAGAAGGAGAGAGGAGAGGAGAGGAGATGTTCAGAAGTTTCAGTTCGAAGTTAAAGTTTGAAACCTTTGTTTAAAGATAACTATTTTACCTTCAGTTTGGAGATCATATTCTTCTCGCTGTCATCGGACACAGATTTATTGAGCAGCAACCGTTTGGCCAAGTGTTGCTTGTAGTATCGCTCGAAGACATCCTTCTCTTGCAGGAAACGGAACAAAACCATTGTCTTATCTAGGACGGCCTCTATCTCTTGCTCACTCATCTGTTGAAGACAATTATATCTCACTAATATTATAAATCCGAAAGTTTGCGAGTGTATTTGGTTACTTCTTCACATAGTAACGGCTTAATAGATTTGGATGAAATTTGGAATCATAACAATTCTGAGAAAAATATCGAGTAAAAGCTTAGCTAAACATTTTCTTCCCTAGATTACTCACGCCCTTTTCGCCTTTCTTGAGTTTCCCGTCAATAAACAAAGACAAGAATTCCGGCGACTTGTTGTTCAGATTTAGAAAGTATTCGAAGTCGGATGCGATCATGTGTTTGAATATCTTGTCGTTGTTGAACGAGTTCTGAAGGAAATGGTCGAATCTGTCCTTCAGGTCGAGAAGATTCTGTAAAAAAAAAATTTTTTACATAACTTTCTGATTGAAATGGGTTCAGTTTTAAGTGTTATATTATAGCACTGGGTAAAAAAAGTAAAGGTAAAACTACATAATGGCAAGTAAAGCGACTAGCTGCTTTAAATTGCTTTGTAATAATCGAACTACGAATTGAATCGATCAACGTAAACCAAATTAAAATTTGTTTAGTATCATATTTTGTAAATATTTTTTTATCTTAATATTAAACAGGTTAAGCTCATTAATATTTATAATTATAGAAATATAATTATGACAACTGAGGACGATATTTTCAACGATGATAGTTTAGTGGTTAGCGTGGTTGATTCACACGCCGAAGGGTGTGGGTTCCAACCCCAACGAGCTTGAGCTGCTGGTGAAGGAAAACATCGTGAAGAAACCACATAGCATGGTGGTAGGGTATTTTCTACTACTCGGCTGGCTAGCTACCACCTTCAAGTTGATCCTCGACCCTGATGACCCTGGAGCTGAGGGCTTGTATGAAAGTTCAGATGCCATATTTGAGCTGAGTAAGTACCTGTAAAAGGTACTTATAAAAGTGTCACATGGTGATAGATTTCCTTAGCAAGAGGTCGTCTAGGTAGGTACCAGCGCAGTACCAGATATTCTACCGCCAAGTAGTAGTGTGTAAACATTACTGTGTTCCGGTTTGCAGGGTACTGCAGCTAGCGAAATTACTGGGCTGTTGAGACTAACCAACGACAATCTCAAATTAATGAGCGCGAAAGCAGCGATGCCCCGGACTTTTTTTGCTACTCAATAGTCTGTGTATTGCTGCAATGGTCATGGACATGCGTTATCTCTTACCACCAGGAAAGTGGTGCCGTTCATCTCATTACTTTTACATATAAAAAAGCCTATACGAAAGCTATGGCCATGAGCTGTGTACTTGTACGAAGGTGATGGCCCCTGAGCGGAGTACCTGTACGAGGGAGATGGCCCCTGAGCTGAGGTCTAGTACGAAAGCTACGGCCCCTGAGCTGAGGTCTTGTACGAAAGCTATAGCTTCTGAGCGGAATACCTGTACGAAGGCAATAGCGTTGGTGTTGTGTATGGTGTCGGTGACGAGCGCGCGGCCCTGTTCGCGTAGATGCGCTGACACCGCGTCTGCGACAGTGCGGAGCCCCTCGCCAACGCGGGACAGTAACTTGTACACGCACGCCAGTTCCAACGTGCGAGTATGCATTAACATGTGCACCACGCCACTGTTCTCCATCTGAAAACATGAAAAAGCGAATAGATTTTCAGCGTTCTGCGATGTTGGTAATACTTAAGGTATAACCAAACTAATACTTTGCGTTACGATTTCTTTACGGTTCCGTACCCAAAGGGTAAAACGGGACCCTATTACTAAGACTCCGCTGTCCGTCCGTCTGTCTGTCTGTCACTAGGCTATATCTCATGAACAGTGATATACAGTTATACAGTTTTTGGAATCAAAAGTAGCCTATGTGTTAATCCGGGGTCTCAGCTACCTTCATACCAAATTTCATCCAAATCCGTTCAGTACTTTTTGCGAGAAAGAGTAACAAACATCCATCCATCCATACATCCAAACTTTCACATTTATATTATACGGAACTCTTCGTGCGCGAGTCCGACTCGCACTTGGCCGATTTTTTTAAATGTTTGGCACTGACAAAATGCACACTGATAGTGTTATGTGCAAAATCAAAGGTAAGGATAACCTCGACGATGGTCTTCATGTGCCGCTCGATGAGCTCGTGCTCGAGCACGGACACAATGCGCGGCTCTGTGCTCTCGTCGAGGTAATGTCGCGCGCGCTCCGCCTCCTCCGAGATACGAGCCTCCACACGGTTTATGTACACCGCCGCACTGTTTTCCGCGAGGAACTTCTGAGATTCCATCTGAAATAAACATTAACGGTTTAAATGCTATTATAAAGAGAAAATATTTGATTTTTTGTTTGTTTGTTTGTATTGAATAGGCTCAAATTCATAAATAAAATTACTTGCCACTAGTAAAATGCACAGTGCGATACCAAAAACCAAGAAAATACTAATACTGAGTGCGTATGCCGATACTCACTCTATAAAACTCTGCGGACTGATGCAGGAAGGGTTTCTCGAAGTCCTCCTCGTAGACAGCGCGGCAGTTGATGCCGAGCACCATAAGCATTTGACACGCGTTGCGGATGGCCAGCCGATCCACCACCTCGCCACGCCGCTCACGCGCCACCATTTCCAGCAGCGTCTGCCTAAGGTGGTCGCGGATGCAACCATACCGCACCACCTGAAGATCGATAATAAAATACTGTATCATATACGAAAATCGTTCCTACGGTAATTCGGACTATTTTCTGTCATGCTCGGTTTCTTTTTTTTTTACAATATGCTTCTTAACAACAAACTTGATATACTAATTAAAAATAAGGTATGATATACTAAGTTCATTTATGTTAAATTCCACATTGGTCTCCATTGGACCAATGTGGAATTCCACTAGGATTCCCTGTTTTGCGGAGACCAGTTTCACATAAAGATGGTGTGAAGTTAAAGAGCTACAAAGATTATCGGACGACTCTCACAATAAATATCTACTTAGGTACTAAATAAATGAAAAGCAATAGCAAAATAAATATTGCAGTAAGTGTTAATCAATAGATAATATTTCTTATTGATTTGTCGTTTCTTCGTGTCGAAACCCATTGTCTTGGGAGCATAATCTCGCCAACACATAATTATACAAGACTAGCTATGAACTTAGAATTTTTATGATTGACAAGCTAGGTGTTTGATCCCAGCTCATCTGATGTAAAGTAATGGTCTGCTTGTATGATAAACACACATAGTCTGGAACGGAATCTGAGTAAAAAGTGAGGCTGCCGAAACACCATTAGATGCTTGAAGGCAGAAACTCTTTGCATATAACTTCCAGAAGAAATTAACAAAAAAAAACCGAAATAACATAGGTTAAGATTTTAGATTAACTAAAGAAGTTTATCAACAACAGAAACAGCATCAGAAGTTTTACAAGTGCATCACAAACGTTCCTTAAACCATGTATCTTAAATTTTCTCGTAAAACGTCAACAAACCTGATCTCTAAATATAATGAGTCCCAGATTGTATACATTGTCTACTTCATTCTGTTGTACATACACGCGGTCCATGTACATTAGTATGTCTCTTATCATCACCATACTGGTCTGGTGATCGGTCCAAGCATTGTTGAGAGTTTGCAGGAATCCATTGTGAAGAGAGTGGAGGACATCCTCTCGAACCTATACACGTAAAAAAATAACATTATCTCCTTTAAACCATTAAACCAAACAAAACAAGAATATGAAGCAGAAAAATACACACATAAATGGTTATCAGACCTTAGTTTCAAGATGCTGTGTGACCACTTCCTTAAGGCCCGTGTAAAGCCTTTCACCATGTTTGTGGAGGACCATAGTGTATGCATTGCGGTAAAGTTCCTCAAACGAGAGCCCGGAGTTGTTTTTCTTCTGTATTTCCTGTATAGCATTCTTCAGTAAACTCCATATGCTCTCCACATACTTCTCATCCATAGTCATCTGGAGAGAAAGATAAATGTGTGTAAGACAAATGGATTCCAAACCTTCACTACAAGCAATCCCTTTTAGCATTTCAATGGGTGGCAATATTATGGTCTCAATTCTAATTTTATATAGGGGCAAAATTACATGGACTGATGATCCACTCAAATGTTCGAGGATTTACTGTACCGGCCTACCCAAACTAACCAACCTTCTTGAAGTAACGGAGCATGGCCATTGGATCCCTGGCACAATTGTTCTCCTATTTTAGCAGATTTTGTTGTTGTTGATTATGGTGCCTATTATGACTGATAATTTTAAAATTGATTTCAAAATGGGGAAGGTTATCAATTCAATTTATATTTTAAAATGCAACGGTGAACAGTGTGTGAGATAGAGATGAAGTTTAAGGTGCTTTCATCATCAAATAAATGTTCTACTAAATATGGTTTGTTGAAATAATGATATACTAGCCCAAGGATGGCGAACCAAAGGCACGCGTGCCATTGATGGTATGAGACAGAATATTTTGGGTGTGCACCAAAACACAGTGCAAAATACTTTTTTTTGTAATAAATAAAGAATTGTGGTTTGATAGTATTTAGTTTTAACATTGTCCCATTATACACTAAGTCATTCACAAATTATGTTATGGCACATCTATGGCCTCATTAAACATAAATGGTACATTGGTCCATAAAGGTTTGCCACCCCTGTTTTAGTCTGTTAGAACAGAGAGCCATCACTTATGATAATTTTGAAAGCTTCTTTGAACTCTTTGTGATAATGAGCTACATATAAGTAAGGTTGAAAAAAACACTTAAACACTGACCCATGTGTCCGGGTACATTTGGTAGTAGGGTTCGGAATAATTCCACACCTGAAATTTTCTAGTCATCTTGACGGATTTAATTATCAACTCTATTACTAAACATTTTATCTAAACGATACAAACAGTCTAAAATGTAAAAAATTCAATATTAAATTGTAAAATGTGTTTATGTTTTGATTTTCACTCTTGTCAATGATGACATATTGAGTGAAAAAATATCTTTATCTATAAAATCTATGAGTTTCTAATTTCAAATTGCTGTTCTTTTTTCTTTTTAAGTAGGTCAAGTATTGGAAAAAGGTCCACTTTACATTGTCTTGATTACATCATTACTTTTTTTGTAGCCCATATTCATGAAAAAAAAGTTTAAATAAGTTTTGTTTTCACCAGGATGTCATTATTTTTGTAAAGAATGTTCTACAAAATCAATTTTAACCATGTTAATGTTTTTGAAATGTACACAATAGAATAAAACTTTAAGAGACAACATAAAGCATATTAATATAGTATAAGTGGGCATAAAATGTGTCTGGAAAAGATTTATTTTCCAGACCACCGTCAGATAAATTTACATGTGACTGTATAAGCTAGTGTGGTCAATAGCCTTATGAGGATTAAAGCCTAACAATGAATCATTAAAACATGATGCATGTATTTAACTATACAAATACAATAGCATTATATATCTTTCCAACACATCATACATATAGCTCATATAACTTCTATAAAATTATTGGTATCTTTTACTACTGTCTTTAGACAAAGACTGAATCATTTTTGTTAAGAAGACATTTGTCAACTAAAGCCTTCAAAATGAACCTTTTTGTAATTTTTGAGATTAGCCAACCTCAGCAAAGTAGATATTATAAAGATTTATATCTGTTTCATTATCTATCAATCTGTTGTGTATATACTTAACTCAAGCATTGTGTTTTTTGGCATCTATATAGGATACATTCTTTTCGATACATATATCTTTGATGCTAACCTTATAAATCTTCCCTGTTTAGCACTTCCATTTCAAAGAATAACAGTTAAACAATATTACAGTGTTATTACAGCTATGCTTTGCGGTGTTACCCGCTACATGTTTTCAGGATAAAAAGTAGCCTATGTGTTAATCTAGAGTCTCGGCTACCGCCATACCAAATTTCATCAAATTCCATTTAGTAGTTTTTGTGTGAAAGAGTAACAAATATCCATCCATCCAAACTTTCACATTTATAATATTAGTGGGATTTACATTACTTTAATTCATGTTGTATCAGACCTTTTTTTTGCTGATTATGCTGTGTAGTTAATATGTATGCACAGACTATTCTGGCCAACATAACCATTGCAAGGAACATGTTTGGGAATAATGTGTTAGAGATGATGTTTGACTTTAGACATATACTATTTCGTTTTTGTTTCTTATGTATTTTATATAGAAGTTATATTCATTCACTGTACTAGGTTGAAAAGAGGTTAACTCATAAATATGAATAAACTTTATATAAGACTAATTTTAAAATTTTGTGAAACAAACAGCTTTTCAACAAAAAACAATTTGCCTTTAGTAAAATGTGTAGTATGTGTGCACTTTGGTAATGTATTGTCTGTCTCATGTATTATTTATTTGGAACATCACAATGTATAATCTAGTAACTTGATAGTCATTTGAGACTTTCAGTATTTTGTACCCCTGGATAAGGGTGATGTATTAATACCATTCATAGATATTTATAACCTATTCATTTAATTTATAGATAGATAAACAATTGCCTCTAATATATCAGCCTAATACTTGACAACATTTAAATTGATGGGAAGACTCAGAACAGAAGAGAGTTAAAGAAGTTAGGGAGATCTTTTACCCAATTGTATTAGTTTAAAACCGAGTCTAGTTTTGTTTGTGCACATATCACAAATTCAACTACACTATTCTGTATTGGTATTCATTATTGATAATTATCAACTGCTTCTCATACTACTGATGTTGCTGTAATTATATTTTAAAACTAGCATTTTCAAGGTGTTGCAACAAACGAGTCGGTAATGACTATGATAATGAAGACTTACCGGAAAAGCCCTGATCCTCATCTTTCCAGGTTTGTCCTTTGGCAAGGCGCTTTTCATCATTGCAATTGTTCCTCACCAACAAAACACTAAATACTTATCCAAAATTCGTTCACTTCTCATTTGTTGCACCGATAACACATTATTACCCTCAACAACATCTGAAAATAGCATTCAATAAAAATTAGAACAAAAAGGATAAAATTGAAGGAAATTATCACCATCGAGAAATTGGCCAGCCAGCCGTAATCAGAAACTTATTAACATTTACATATTACGAACATGCAATAAAAACAATTAATATACCGATAATAATGTTTTTTGTAAAATAAACGCCTCTAGGTATCGATAAAATTTATAAATAAAAATCCTTTTATTTTATGACAAGTCAGTCATGATCATGATGGGCTGGTTATATGACATTGACAAGTAGGTGACTACCTCTTTCTCGCTTGTAGCAATTCTCGAACCAACTAGCGCCACACGTTACCAACATGGTATTAGCTCACAAAAACTAAACATTGTAAACTTCTGCTTAAAATTACTTACACGATATAATTTTGAAGCCCTTTCAGTAAAGTATTTTATAATACACTATAAATAACAGCACATATATAGAACACGTATAAATCACGTCTTCACATTCCTATTTTTGTTTTTAATTTTGTCTCATGTACCTAGCAGTGTAGCTTCGAGTTACATTCGCATGTCTGTTTTTTTAAATTCATTGGCAACTGGGACTGGGTATGAGTCTTTATTTATATATTACACATTATGAGTTTTCTTTAATTATGTGCCACTGCATATGACTCAGTCTTAGTAACACATTTTGGTGAAGTCCAGTCTAAATCGTATTAAAATAGTGGTGTTTTACTAGTTTTTTTAGTATTGAGCTTAACACGGAAATACATGTTTTACCACATTACACCACTTGCGTGTGCATTACACTCGGTACTTGTTGAATAAAACATCTCTATTTCTAAACGATATTTCGTAAAAATACAAGTTTGGAAAACTAATACTGGTTGTGTTGTACATTTTTTTGTAATATGTCTCAAATTTGAAATATTTTTTCCGCGGTCCCGCCAAAACTACCTTTTTTTTATTCTTGGCATGATACCAAAAGTACCTACAAATTGAGTGTTGCCAGTATTTATTTTATTCTACGATATTATGATAATAGTCAATTTTCTGGAGATTTTTCTATTTCTTGCTGTACTGCGCTCTAGTTACATATTTACAACGGTAACTGGCTAGTTTCATAGTTACCTGTACGGTTATTGGGAAAGGATTCGCCTTGACAAATCTTGTTTAGGTATAATAAAATTGTTAATTTTTGGTTTAAGTTAATAGGTTTACACGGTAGAACATTTAGCAGGACTTCGTACTCATAAGTGTCTACAACAGAACGGGACCCTAGAGCTGAGCTTACCGTATAATAAAATAATAATTATATCCGGCTTAGTACATTATATATTAAGCCCCATGTTTTCTGTACTGTGCTGTAATAGCCGGCCGTTTGATTTTAGCAACATCAAGCAAAATAAAAAAGGCAAGAATTAAATTTGATAACTTTGTCAAATTAAATTAAACAAATGGACTAATAATAAAAAATATCGAAGAGGCTAAATTCTACCGCGCTTACGGTAAAATGAGAGTAGCGCTCTATGCACGCTCGCGTGTTATGTTGCTACTAAAATTCAGTAAGGAAAATTATTACTGCAAATCTTAAATTTCTATCAAACCACTGCGTTATGAGTAATGCAAACACGGGTACCAAGGTATTTACAACTCATCCGGTACCAAGTTTGAACCAATTACAACACTTTGATAAGATGCAGTAGTTATGAGAGATATAGATAAATATTGCGTCCCAAGGGCCTGGTAATGACATGTATGTAAATTGCATACAAATTCAGAATGATGTTGCTAATAAAATTAATCTGCATATTACGTAGGTATATCTTCGACTCATAGCTGGTATCCCATTTTATTCAATACATCATAATCATAAATTTAAGATAATGGTTAGAATTTAATATCGCTTTCACGAATCCGACTTTGTTCAATGAAAATTTTTTTTACTATTTTGTGTAGAAGGTTTATACTTATGTTAAAAAAAAGGGTAGGTGAAATAAAACAGGAATCAAGTAACATTTACTTTATAAAAAACCAACTTTATTTATAAATCAACAAATGCGGCACTTTACTTAAGTAGATACTTATAATATTTAATATTTAGATAAATAGACGCTCTAAAGTCATTAGTCATTACTAATACTATTCGTTGTGGCTGTAGGCGGGATGAGAGTGTAGTACCCATCTGAAGAGAAGTAGAGCGATGCAAACAAGCACGAAGAATGATATCATCACTCGTAGGTTTTTCTCCGAACGCTGGTCTCGTTCACTAGCGCGCAGCCTTTCTATCAGCCCAGTCTGTAAAGTCAAAACGTATTGGAAGTTAGATTATTTTTTCCTTGGGATACTACGTAACGTAAAAAGTACGGTGAACAAGAATATTCTTCGAAATATTTTCTAGCGGCAATTAATGTCTAGATGGCGCTCTACGCTATGTATAGAAAAATATAATTTGACAAAAACAATGTTCCGCGTTCTCGCCGAAAATCCTTCCTAGCTATTTTTGCTTTACCTTACGTAGTAGTACACTACACTACGTAGTGGTGAAGTGTAAAATCAACAGATGGCGTTTGTTGAATAATTTTTTGTTACTTGGAGATGAGACCCCGTTCGTATGTAATCTGTTTATTGGGATATAAATTTAATCAGCCATAGATTTTTTTTTATTTTTTTTAATGGTTAACAGGCTAGTTCTTTGACCCACAGCTCACCTGATGTTAAGTGAAGGTGTGGTCGAAGATGGTAAAGCACACCTAGCCTGGAATGGAACTGGCTCTCAAGTGAGGCTGCCGGAACACACCGTTAGATGCTTGGCGGCAGATTTTCAACTTGAGGGTGGTAGCTAGCCAGCCGAGTACTAGAAAGTACCCTACCACCATGCTATGGTTTCCTCACGATGTTTTCCTTCACCGGCAGCTCAAGCTCATTGTTGGGGTTTGAACCCACGCTCTTCGGCATGCGAACCTACCGCGCTAACCACTGAGCTATCATCGCTACAAAAGATGCTACAAAAGATAGATGTTTGACCAGGGCATCTGTCCCGGACGGTTTCATGTATAAATTTAAATAAAAATCTACCTAGTAGATAATACATTGGTTGTCTAAATAATGTATCTCAGATGCTAGAGAAGAGAGAGCGCCACTATCAAGTTCCTGCCCTGGGTCAAAATCTTAGAACCAAAGGAACCATAGTGGGTAGACTTGAAAAATAAAATAGAATATTTTTATTGCGAAAACTGTGTACAAAAGGTATTTTATAAGTGAATGCAGGGTGACAAAATTTTAGGTACCAAGGTACCCATTGCGGGTGTGCAATATTTTTGTGATGTACATACGTACCTACCTCATCTTCACTTGATGTTAAGTAACGGTGTGGTCAAAGATGGTAAAGCACACCTAGCCTGGAGTAGAATTAACTCTCAAGTGAGGCAGCCGGAACACATCGTTAGGTGCTTGGCGGCAG
This sequence comes from Biston betularia, assembly GCA_905404145.2. Lineage (NCBI taxonomy): Eukaryota > Metazoa > Arthropoda > Insecta > Lepidoptera > Geometridae > Biston > Biston betularia. The sequence goes on from FR989863.1 coordinate 8,315,269, forward strand.
ATTTTCAACTTGAGGGTAGCTAGCCAGCCGCTTAACCGAAAATACCACCACGCTATGGTTTCCTCACGATGTTTTTTTTCTCCGGCTATTCAAACTCATTAGTGGGCTTTGAACACACGCCCTTCGACGTGTGAACCGTCCGCGCTAACACTGAGCTATTATCTGTTTGTTTTGTGTCTGGGTGTTCTGTATTTATTATAAGTAGGTTTACAAAAAAAAAGTATTTAAATATTCTATCAGTTATACATCAATAGTACAAGCTTTGCTTAGTTTGGGGTAGGATTGTCGCTGTGTGTAATGTCCTAAGATGTTTATTTATTATAGCTACAAAGTAGGTTGCACTGCCTAACTTAAACTAACTTTCATTCTTAAACAGCTAAATATGAGTAATTATTACCCATCCCCCATGTGAAGCGACCCAGGAGCCAGCTTCTTCATGTAGAAGATCAGCGATCGCTGCGGCGGGAGCGACGACCAGCTCCAATGCTGGCTCTCCGTCAGCGGCTTCTGCCGCTTCTTTGGCTAGGGCACCACACACGCAGTACACAGCTGCTATCTGAAATCAATTAATTTCCATATTATCTTAACTTATAGGATTTTCGAAAAATATTAAACACTAGCGGACCGTCCCGGCTTCGCACGGGCAAACAAAACTCGATTAACAATATACTCAATGATACTACTCAATGATAATGGAGCATTATAATCTAATGATGAAAGAATTAATTCAATAATTTTAAATTCTCTCATACAATTCAGCACTTAATGACAAAAACATAACTATTTTTTAGATCAAAGAACAAGTTTTGATACGATATATATAACATATAAAATGCACAATTGAGTTACACAGAGAGACAAACTCGACTAAAACGTCATCCGTAGGTACATGGTGATTAAAAAAACACGCTTTCGCGCTGGGAACCCCACAAATCATATTTCATATTTAAGCTGATGAACACTTGTTATAAGAATTTCAATGAGTTTATCAGAATTCTACTAAAGAACTTTACAGTTAGATTGGGCCACTATTAGCTACCTGAATAATGCCGGCATAAATTTTGCTAAAAAGTTGGGTAGCCAGAACAGATATAATTACAGGGACATGTGATACTAAGGAGTTTATAATATCGAGATAATAAACAGTTTGGTTGCAAATGAGAGCGAGGGAAGCGGTTAATTAATAAGTTAATTTCCGGCGTTTCCGAGTTTTCGGTCCAATCGTCGATAAAAATCTTTTTGTTAATAGAATCCTGTGAGATAAGTATCTTCAATTTTCTTTTTAATTAAACTCGAATAACCTACTTATTCGAGTTAATGGTAAATCCCTAACTGCAATTTTAACTGGGAACCCAAACATGTTTTACCGAGGTTTTACCTATACCATAGAGTTAGATAGTATTTTCATAAGCTCTATGTTAGCCACATTAAATATTTTTCTGGGGAATATTGTTATGAGGAATATTAATAGTAAAACCGTTTTAAAAAAAGAGTTTTGTCGGAAAAGGAAAAATATGTATTGTATAACATTCGAAACCTTGTTTTTCGAGTGTTTATGTACCTACACATAAAATAAGCTTGATAATATAATTAAGAAATTTAAAAACACGAAACCTCAATAAAAATGTTTTTTTTTTTTCCAAATTTATACCCAGTGACACTCTGAATGTATAAGGAATATATGAATCTATGGATTCTAACGATATATATTTATATTCAGGCATTTAACTGTGTAATTTGTATAGCTATTACGGTCACATGCAGGCGTTATCTTTAACTATCAGGAAAGTGCCTTGTTCTTTTTATTTTTTTCTTCCGGATTGGCTTATATTTTTAAAACTGCCCCACTGCTGGGAGCGGTTTTCTTCACATTGTAAAGTTGTAAGTAGGGTGATGATTAACAACCACGCTGGACAAATGCGTGTTAGCAGACTTCAGACATCCTCGAAAATATTGAGAAGTCTTAGACATGCCCTTTTCACGATGTTTTCCTTTACCTTGAGACGCTACTGGAAATTAACACATACCTACTTAGCTTAGAAGACATGGTAAAAGAAAAGATAGAGATGCGTGGATTGGAATCAGGACCTCGAAATTAGCAAAGACGACCTTTCAATAATAATTAGGCCATAAGTTCCACAACTTTTTTTTTATCAAAAAAAACCACAAAAAATGAGCTTTTGGCTTAAAATTACCCTTCCACATAGCCTTGTAAATAGGTTATTTTGTTTTTATAACAGACTGCGACGAAGCCAAAAAAGAAGGTATGTTTCAAGGTTTATCTGTTTGACCTGTATGTAATGTATCTCTATCCCAATGTTCCCTAGCAACGACTAAACGGCTGAACCGATTTTGTTGAAAAATTACATTAGATTCGTCTTTATTGCGTGAGTGTTATTAAACAAATAGAATGTAAAATGAATACTGGGTATGGAATCCTTAGTCGGGTTAAAAATGTTTTCATACTTTTTAGCTTGTTACCTTAGACCAAGTAATATTTTCTCTAGTAATGCGCCGCGCCAGTGCCAGCGCCAGTTCAGCCAGGGCCGTGTCAGACCGGAGCATGGCGGATGGGGCCCTGGTAGCTTGCCTAGCTACGTGTCTGAACGCATCAGGTCGTTTTCTCTCCAACGCTGCACAGAGAGCTCTCAATGCCGTCAATACACCACTCTCCGTGTTGTTAATAGCCTCTTCTCCGCATTCAGTCTCGATCATTCTTTGTAGTCGTTTCATAACTATTTGCTGAGAAAACAAACATACATTAAAAATAAGTACAGACAATGTAATTTTTAAACTATTACGATTTGTACGCATAATTATATTTACAGGAATTTAAACACGGCAAAATCATTGTGTATTTTTTTACATAATTCATAACTTTTCTATTGCTTCATATTGGCTTAAACTTAGTAATAATAAGAATCATATAAGTCAACAAAAAAGCTGTTATATCAGCGACATTCATTTGTCTGAAATTAGTTTTGTTAATTTACCTCGATGTTTCAGTTATGTTGCCATAAGTGTGGTAACTTAGCTTGAGACCACGGATATTGTATAATGACCATGGCAATTAATATCATAGTATTTTGTGCGTGATTAAGTCCCAGTGATAATCATAATTAGGTAAAAGGTAAAACATTCGAAAAAATACTAGTTTTGGAAAAAAAACAATGCAACACGACTCTTTACACGTTCCCGCCAAAACTCTAATAAAGACTTTTATCCTACAATTTTTGCTTGTCTTACACGGTTTACGCGTATACAAGTACGTCACACAAATGCATCAAGGCGCAATGAGCAATACACGTTATTGTGAGACAAGCAAAAACTGTAGGCCCAAAGAGACTTCACAAGTTTATACACAATACTCTATATTTTTCTAATCTGTGAAAACCAATAAAACATTTCTAGATTTAGAAACACTTGGAATACGTAATATTGTTTATTAAATAGTCTCATTTTCCCTTTGTTAGAAGACTTTCCTTTAATGTAATTATGTGCTGTCGCAAGCGGCTTAGTTCGTTATTTGGAATGACAAAAACAATCTGTGTTACTTAGGTAGGTATTCAGATAATTTTTTTTTTGTAGGTTGTCCATTGGATAGCTATTGGATATAGGTATATAACAAAGTGAAATGTTTTTATGTATTTCTACATAAATTTTGGTTTTATGTAGCTTCTCTCGAGAGTTAGATCTCATTATTTAATTACCCGACTGTTTTAGTTTTTTTTTATAATATTTGATTAGGTGAGACGAAACACTGAGATGTAATAGGAATCTATATTTACAGGTAAATATAGATTCCTTTTACAATTGTGTTGTCTCAACACGCAAATTTAAAAAAAGCTTTTTTTATGCTTTACGATCATTTAGCTCGTTCTTTTGACTACAGCTCACCTGATGGCTAGGGGATCGAAGATGGTAAAAACTCAAACAGAAAAATGAAAACTGACTCTCAAATGAAACCTTAAACAGGTTTCTTCTAGGTACACATGCTCTTTCTTAGACCGTATTCTGCTTAACATCAGACAGAGTGTAGTCAAATGTAAGCCAAATTTGAATTAAAAAAAAAACAATTACAAAAATACATTCAAAAACTTCAAAGGGAGTTTTGCCAGGAACCTAAAGGAACACTGAAAAGTCATGACACCACATTGTAATATGATCCAATACTTGGGTTGTGTCTTATTGAAAAAGTGCCGTTTTTCGTGCATGAGTGTAAGAAAGTGGTATAAAGTGGTGAAACATGATCATTTGTTCCTTCCAAAACTCCGTCGTGTCTTACAAAAAAAACTTGGCACTACTTTACTAGAAAATAACTCGAGTCCACCTTGACTAACTTTGAGTTACTTTGACTGTGTCTCAGGGTTATTTAACTTCTGTTTAAAATAACAAGGCAAAAGCATAACGCGTGATGCCAAAAACAAAGAAAAACAATAATTAAATATTTTACCTTTTTGGTACAGATTGTGGACCTCCTTATTTGTGTTCTGATAAACTGCAGACACAGAGCCCGTCCTTGCCTCACTATCTGCGGCTTCACGTGTGTGGGTGTAGCGAGACACCATCCTATGGTAGCGGAGAGGCGCCTGGAGACTGCCGCTGCAGCCGCGCTTGACACCATTGTACTGAACCTGCGTTTAGTACGGTCCAGAGGCGACAACGCCCGCGTGGGCGATGACCGTCCTGTAACAAATGGTGATAGTGAGTTACCAGCCATTATCACACTATAACCTAATAATCTAACGACGAAAGTTTGCATGTTTGTACTTCATCCTGTAACGGATTGACGGATTTAGATGTGATTTGAAACGGATCTAGCTGAACTAGACGAAATTCCTTAGCATTTAATGTTATCGCCGTATCGGGTGCTGACTCTATAGCCCGTATGCAGGCACAATAGCCCGTATATATAAGGTACTTCTTTAACGACGTATTAACGCTTACATTAAACGCTTAAACCTTAAACCCATGTTCCCTGCCTAATTAAAATTGATATAACTAATCCTACCAATGCTGTTTTGGATATTTTTATCAGCTATGCAATTAATTGTAGATATTCTTGGCAGACCGAGATCTTTTAACACATGCTACTTTTTATCATGTGAAGTCAAGGGATCCGTGGGGTGTAGCTAACGGAATGCGGAACGGTATTAACTAAGCCGAAAAATGCGAAAATGAAAAAATTTTTTAGCCTGTAAAATACAAGTTTGTATTTCTATCAGCACCCTGCTAAGAAATTGTGTGTTAGACTAATTTATTAAGATGTTGAATGCGACGTGGACCAGAGACATTTTGTTGAGGCCACGGTGAAAGTCTCGTTTCCATAATTTTTTTTTTTATTTTTTTTTTACTTTTAATAGGTCTTTGGCCACCAACTCGTCTAATGCAAAGCGACGGTGTGGCCGCGGATGGAGCACGCTGATTCAAAAGAAATCTATTCACTCTAGCCTTTAGCTCTTGTTGGTTTTCTAACATATAACACTGTGAATGAAAATTTGGCGCTATTTGCACTGTAATTCTAAGTTAATTTTAAATAGCTTGCCACCGTGGTCTCTTATTCATCACTTTGAGACAAATCAGTGCCCATATGCCACACATGGCTCTAATTTTTACTCAAACTTTATTGTATAGCAACAATGTTATTTTGTACACAAGTATAAATTAAAAAACTCCGACAGGTCTATATTATTCTACTAGTCAAGCCGTTTCATTTGATACCTATATTGAGGACGTTGTTTTCCTCAAACATAGCTAAGAACATCCGTTCGGGAGTTACGATGAAAGACACATACACACACACACACACACAGAGACACGTCAAACTTATAACACACCGTTGTTTTTGCGTCGTCAACATCAACTAAACTGTCTCTGTGTAATTATGTGTTAATTTGGAAAATGAAATTAAATCACACCAATCCTTACCTACTTGACAATTGTGACAACATCAAATGAAATTCAACAAAGGCAAAACCCCAAAGAATAAGAACAGCAAATCAATGTGAATACCCTTGTTAAATTTATAATGTTGACAATTTAATGGCATTTTATAAGCGAAAATAAATCACGTAGGAGGCAAATACTTGTTTTATCGTTACTTCAGTTTCGTCGTCTGGTTTCCAAGTAAAACAAAAAAATCAGTACAAACGAACCCACTCGAACCCCTGCTGCTATAGATTTTCCAGCTAAGCGAGAATAATTTTCCGTATTTTGACCTCATAAAAAGTACCGCATTTTTTAATCCGTACTCCACCTAAAGTAGATACTGTGAGTTCATATAAAAGTTTAAAAACTGATTGATTGACACAGTAAGTCTTATCACCTTTATTCAGATACGTACCGATTGTAGGGTAAGCCAATATTTTCAGGCAATATTTCCTGTTGAATGTTTCTTTTGAAATTAAATAGAAATTTAATTAATTTTGATCAGCGATGTTGGCAGATGGCCAAACAGCATTTGTGCTGAGCGTCAGGTAGTTAAGTTTTTATTGTAATTGTGTGATGTTTCAAAATATAAAAAAATCTTTCTCTCTTTCAAATACATATATTTACAGAAAAATATAAGTAAAATAGGCAATATCCATAACATAACAATGGATTTAGTTTTGTATTAAATATTCTATTTATTATCTGTTTTGCTATTCAAAAACTTGAACATCAATATGTTCGTGATTAATTTATATGAATAGGAGTGAGAGGAATACCGAGAAAATTTATGTTATTATCTATTAAAAGACCTCGGTCTGCCAAGGACAACAATAAATGAATTGCTAGAAAGAGTATCCAAAACAGCGTGGATCATAATTTTATTTAAGTAGGGATGAGAGCATATGTAGAGGGACCTCTTAAATTTACACCTACAATACCTACATGGACCGCGATGTCCGTAGGGTGATACTATTGAAAGCTAATAAGTTTCGTATCATAGTTTTGTTAACACTATACTGAGATTAATTGAGGCTATAGACGCCTACAACTTAATCGCAGAACTACAAAGTTATACTTACTACCTATTTCGACAAGCATTAATTAAGTTAGGCACTCATAGGCTACCAAATTTCTCTTGTAACTTTTTAGACTAATAAGAACAACCCACGCAAGCTGGGCCCGTGTTCACATTTACGTATATCTATTTACTTGTCTAATCGCAACGTTATTGGTGTAGCAACATTTCCAAAGGATTATTTTTATGTAAATACGAGTAAACTCAGATTAATCAATTTATCTAAACAGTTTATTTTGAAGGTACTATTTGCCTATTTGGGAGAGAGACTTGTTGACTCTTCGTTGACTCTCAACACGTCTTGTGGATGCCTCGCGTAGAGGCGAAACACGTGTCGGCAAGTGGTTCCTCATCACTGTGACTGAAACGACTATTAAGCGAAAATAAAGAAATTAAAAAAAATGAACAAAAAACAAACAAAATGAACAAATGTTCAAAATGAACTTCCGCAAAGTAACGCCTGAATCAATCAATTATTGTCTGAAAACACACTTATGTTTTAAAATATTAGCCGCTAGCTTCAAACTGTAAAGGAAATGTTTTAAAATATGTCTGATGTCTGCCAACCCGCACTTGAGCAGCGTAATGGGTTATGTCCAATATCCATACCATTCTTACAACGAGAAGAAGAAGCCCAGCTGTAGGTCGGCTTAAACAAAAACAGATAGAGCTGATTCAGACTCCGTTATCAGTTTAACACATCAATCATATATCGGAAATCAATTCTTTGCCTTTGTATGTTTTGTTTAGCTTTTGTCGACAATATAATGGAGATGGGATTGGTTTGACAAAACTAAGTAACTAACATTGCTGGCGCAGCCACCCGAAATGTGTTGTGTTTATTTTTTTTTCTATGTAATTTTTGGCGTGGACAAAACAGCAAAACTAGTGATGAAGGTCTAGACAAAGTAAAATTAGCGAAAACGCTAATAGAAATGTCAAAAATATAGAGGTCATAAGCTGACGATATATCACGTGGACAGCTTTTTTTTTTATAATAGGGCTTGCTTTTGACCGCTTTTTGCTTAGTAATAATGTGCATGGTTATCTTCTTACTCGGAAGTCCCATGAAGCCATCTCCGACGCCGGGCAGTGCAGTGAGTGGAGAGCTGAGCTTCCTTCTCATGCGCAGAGCTGGCGTCGGAACGAACTCGTCATCTTCCTCTAAGTCGGGTGGTATCACGTGGATGGCAATGTTGTTGTTCTCTGCCGGCTTCATCCCGCTCCGTGGCCATTTTCTCTCCGTTTGTGGCCCTATCTGCAAAGAAATAACAGTATTTGTGTCAAACGTTTGGACGTTCTTAGGCCACGAGTGGCCAAAATTGTAGTTACAGAATGGTATAATAAATGCTCTAAAACTGAGTTTAGTGAAAATGTGGAGTAAAATAAAAGAAAGAAACTGCGAATCTCAATAATATTATAAACGTAAAAGTTTGTTTTCGTGTGTTTGTTACTTCTTCACGCTATAATGGCTTAATGGATTTGGATGATACTTGGAATGTATATAGCAGATGTCATGTAATTATCACATAGGCTACCTACTTTTTATCCCAGAAAACGCGGGTAAAACCGCGGGGCGTAGCTATTTCCTCAAAAATTAATGTACATTTTTTTTGGTGCTATAAATACCTTAACGTTTTCGTATAATTAATTTGATATGAAAATTGTGGGAAGAAGAGGAAAGAAGTCTTCACTAATTTTTTACGCAACATTATATCTATCTATTTTCTATAACTTATGCTTGCTATGTTTACTTATATGAAAAAGCTTCCCAGAAAAGATGATAAGGATTTAAGGTTTTTACTCAGCTTTCCATAATATTATTTCAGCTCTTAGAAAGTTTTAATAGCAGGAACGAAAGCGTAGCTCTCGTTATAGGTATGTGATTTTGAACAGGTTTTGTGCTTAGCTTTGTTGAAGTTTTTGTTAAGTGTTCCCCGACTTCTGGAATCACCCAACAGTTATTGCTACTGTTTCTTGGAACTGAAATAAAATATTTAGCTCTACAGTTTTACTCGTATGTGCCATCTGAGATACTATGTGCTGCTCACGGGTACCCGTCTTATGACGAGTTGACTCCTGTTCCCATAAAACTTTTTTCCATTGAACTAATTCTACAGCCCTTAAAAATATCAAAACTATACCTTAAAAACTTAAATGTGAAATTAAATAAATGGTGTCTAGAAATAATAATATATCATAGGTACTTTTTATTTTTCATAGGGCCTCGAAGATTAACATTCGTATAGTGATAAGGCTTTTTGAAAATCAAAGATGTACGGGATTGAAAAAAGCTGTCCCCGTGACACATTGACATAAGCTTATAATTTAAATTTAATTATGTCAATCTCGCACATTTATGCTTTTTTATTAGCGTTATCGCTACTCGAATGTTACTTTTTTAGGTCCTCTGTATCCAATTCGATAAATTTTTCAGCTCCAAGTGTTTATTACAAAAAAAAATATGACTTCCTCTGCACGTGATAAATTGGGAAAAAGAGATAATTTAAGATTTCCAGATGGTTGAAATTCTTTTGTCTTGTTTTAGTTACTAATTTTCTAGACAGACATGTTTGCAAATACAAAACTTTTGCACCACATGGCTTCTGCTAGACCATAGTACCGTAAAAAATAGAAGATGAAATCAGGGAAACCGCCCGTAGGGACTTGATATGATCAATAAAGTTCTGATTACATTTTGCTCCACAAACAAAATGAGAGAATAAACTAGATTTAGGCATGAAGTTGGCAAATTTCTGTGAGTACACGCTTACGTTTGCTGGTACAAAATCTTATTTATAAAGGATCAAAAAACAAACAAACCCTGTCATAAGTTATAAGAAAGAGAGCGGTCGGTATTTGTATATTATAATACGTACTAGTGTGCCTTTGATTTATATTATTATTTACAGTAATTAATTACTTTCGAAGTAAATTAATCGGGTTGTTTCTCTTGTCTTCACTTTTTGTCACCGTTTTGGACCATAGGTACCTACTATTAGAAATATCTGTTGATGATGTTACTGTTTTTGATTAATTGATTGAGAACTCTTTATTTTTTTGTTATATTTTGTTTTGCTATAGGTACTAGTGATGACGTGGTAGAAGTAGTCCTGTCCGATTGCAGCGCCACCTACCGGATCCAGTTGTATACGAATCATGGATCCACTCACACACATACAATAAAATCATCAACTGGTGTCATCAACTGGTGACTGGCAAACATATATATATTTTTATTTTTTTAATGGTTGACAGGCTAGTTGTTTGACCACAGCTCACCTGATGTTAAGTGAAGGTGTGGTCGAAGATGGTAAAGCGCACCTAGCCTGGAATGGAACTGGCTCTCAAGTGAGGCTGCCGGAACACACCGTTAGTTGCTTGGCGGCAGATTTTCAACTTGAGGGTGATAGCTAGCCAGCCGAGTACTAGAAAGTACCCTACCACCATGCTATGGTTTCCTCACGATGTTTTCCTTCACCGGCAGCTCAAACATATGCATAGAAGAATTATAATATATATCAATAACATATAATTATGAACATTCATTGTGAAAAATGAAAACATCTGTATTCCGGACTCATAATCTATAAACAACCTTAAATATTTAATGAAACATTTGAAAAGAAATAAAGTTTGAATAAACAAAGAATATCAAAGATAAAAATTCTACGTTAACCATCGCAATAAAAAAGATTAAAAACGACTTCCTGGCAACTTATCAACATTGGAGATGTTTTCACAATTTGTTTCATTTAAACTTTGTTTTCTCGAGCTTCACCCAACTACTAACTTTGCAAGAAAGTATGAGAAAAAATAGTAGGTAAATAATAAATATAAATGAGCACTTTAGATTAGATACCTATAAACGTACGGAAATTTTCGTTTCTTTTATGTATTTGTGTATCAATGTAGTGATTTTAGTATTAAGAAAGTATTAAGTAACTTTGTTATTTGATTCATTGCCAAATATTCCTATTCGATTGTTTTATGTCTTATCAATGTCTCTCTGCGTTGTGAATTGAATGTTGTAATACCATTTTTCAATTAAATCAATTTTGTGCAATAATTTCATGAAACAAAAGTACTGATAGCATATTTATGTGAAAAAGAAGAGGGAGACATCCAGCCCTTCGTAAAATGGTTGGTACCTACCTACTTCGTAAAATGCAAATGTTCATATTTCATTTCAATTAAACAAATTAGGCACTACTTACTTGCACGTAGTAGGTACATAGTAACTGTAAATAGCTACCAGCTACTCTGCGAGATACAGTCAAGCTCAACTATACAAGAATCAAACATCACCTTTATAAAGGAGTAAGGAATTTCTGAGCTCTTTGTTGCTTTGTCAGGTCAAAATTACTCGACTGCTTAAGATTTAATTTGTTTTGTTATAAGGTCACTTGACTTATATAACTAAAACAAAATGCATAATCTAAATAGATCTTGATTAACTTACGTGCACGTAGCTGCGAATTTCTTTTTTTTGATGTTTTGCTAGTCTTGTTATATGTTAATAATATGAAACTTTTAAAATTAAATATTAAATATTTGTGTAAAAATGATATCAATAACTTCCAAAAAGGAGATCTACCACCAAGTAAATGTCTCTATGCCAGGCACATATAGAATTTGTTACTCGTACTATTTCACCTGTTTTTGTTAATACGTTTGATAAAAAATTTGATTCACGTTTGAAAAAAGAAAAACAACGAATCACAATTTATATGTATCTATGTTAACGTCTTCGAAAAATTTATTCGAGTGTGTTATTTTCATTGTAACGGCATCTCGGCTTAGAAATACAAGTAAATACGCACTTAGTAACATTTTATTAATTATAGAGAACGGAATCCTTTGTTCCGCACGAGCGATATCATAGTAACTTAATTCATTATAGATTAATTAGTTCACACTATCACCATGCACACCATGGTTATGTATCATCATCACCTAGTATCACTAGTAAATAATATCTATTAGGTTATTAGGTTTATTTTAAACTGAAACTCGAAGCTTGTTTAAAAAGCTAGCTTTAATTATGTTTTCATATCCAGTGACAATACTTACAAATTGTAACCGTTTATGTTAAAGAGTTTGTATATTCTACAGTGAACCAATACGCATGTGGCACCAGATTGCTGATAGCTGAGTATGATGCTGTTACTTTTAGACAACGTTGACTTAAAAAAAACCTACTGAGACAGATCAAAATAATAGCTAATTTGTAGGACACAAAAGTAGGGGCATATAATTTTTTTACGACTGAATGAGTTACAATGGCTGTATCTGGCTATTATAGGACGTAGAAAAATAAATAACGAAATTTAGGAAAGAGTAACTCTATTGTCCTTATTCTTAGGTTTCTGTAGTCCAAATGCACAAAAGATTGTGAAATTGGCCTGAGCTTTGAACAGGCAGATTTGAAAGGGCTTTCAGTTTGTTTTGTGTACGTAAAATACGTGATTCGATATGTAAATAAGAAGTTCGGATGACCTGTGTCTACGATCATCTATAAAAATCATCCAACCTGATCAGTAAAAACTTTTTTAGACTATCAGTAGTTAAAAATGATAAAATATAATATATTTTAAAAGCAATGAGACGAGCGTAACGCCCTCCTGAAGGTAAAAGATAACGTAACGTCTGTCCATGAGTATTGGAGTGGTTTGCGGTACCTAGAATTTTAAATAACAAAACCATGGCTTTACTGCTTTGGTGTTCATGAGGAATCTACTTTGAGATATTTGAAGGTTAGCACTATAGTCTTCACCATAATATTTTTTTTTAAATTTAGAACTGTTATAGACTTTTGCAACCCATTGAGGGTAGGCCTATGTTTAGGTCAATCCTTGATTGGTCTAGGTTGATTTAGTGAATTCACATACTGTGTTAAATTTCTTCTCCAAATATAATATAGGAACAAAGTTTCCCGAGGATATAAATTTTTAGCGCAAAGCTATGCTTTTTAAATTTTGAAGAGCGTATTGTCGTTGATATGAAACGGACACGAATTCGAACACAGAATCACAAAAATCCTGGTACGTCTTCTCCCGACTAGGTAGGTACCTACATTTTTCTCTAGTGTAGGTATTTCTATATGGCAACATTTGATATAGGTAACTACGTAAGTGTATAGAAAATCATATTATGTAAAATTGAACCATAGCGAAATTCAATTACATAGCATGTACTCAGAAATGTATGCAAAATTCAACGCAAAAGTGAAATATAGATTTTAATGTAAATGTCATGGACGATTGCGATCAGTTGACTTATACACCACGTTGTGGGAACCTAGATGCTCCTTCTTTTTTACCACACCATTCAACGAGCATGAGATGCCTTCAGATTCGTTTTGACTATTTTCGAAATGTCTTCTTATTAAAATTAAACTAATAGATATGTACAAAATTTGATATATATATGAATAAAATTTAATAACATATTTTTTTAAACAGTTTTTCCATTTGACACAGTCTCTCATTATATTTGGTACCTACATATACATAAATATTAATTTATGGTTTAATTTTTTTTATGGTTTGCAGGTTAAGTGTAGTTAAGAAGTAGTGTTTCATAAATTTTTTTCAAATCAGAATATTCCGTTTGCGTACATCCTGCGTTTTATGTTACACAGAAACGCAGTGTAGAAAAGAGTGCACTGAACGACAAGGAATTTACTTACGTGTATTCTAGATTTAAACTTTGAACACACCCATATTGCACCTTTTAGGGAAACAAATTCCGGCAGAGAGTTCCAAAATATCGCTTTGCAAATAAAAATGAAAAATAGAAAACGGACTTCTGTACATTTTTTTTATAAACCGATGTATCTACTCTTATGTTGTTTAGATTAATATAAATGTAAGTAGGTACGTACTATAAGATAACTAGTGAGAGACCCTTGTTGAGAAAGGAACTTAGTACCTACAACAAACGGAGAGTAGTTTACTAGGGAAATGCTTAGTAGGATAGAAACCACGGACGAACTAATTCAGCATTATGTTACAAGTTTTTAGCTGTAATAGAATTAGAAATTCAAGTTCATTGAATTCAATTAACTGGCTGAAATCTAAGAGGAATCTGGCAATTTAAAGTTGGAAGCGAATCGAAGTTTACATTAGATTGTTGACCTACAATTGTGGTGTTTTAAGTACTTCTAGCTACTATAAAATACATCACTGAAAATTCAGACTGCTAGCTTTAGCCACAACGACGTTACAGGGAATTGAAAGTGCCGTGAGTAGCTTCGAAAAGAGATGGTACAGTTATGCTTTTTGTTCCTTTGCTTTTGCTCTACTTGACGAGGTCACTTCCCATGTCGGTGTCGTGTGTGTGTGTATTCGAACGTAATGCAAGAGAGTATAACGCTGGTGATTATTTTATGAATATGTTTAACCTTCACCACATCTGATGCAAAGTGTATATGAGGTCTTCGATGGACTTGTTTCAGCAGAAATCTGTTCATTTTTGACTTGAATACACTCAGATTATATCTATCGGGGAATAGCCATTCGATCAGTACATTCCACTGTTTAGCCGTTCGCACAATGATAGTGTTTTTTTATTTATCAAACTTTACTATACATGTAAAATGCTAGATTCGATTGTAGTTAGTATTTCAATACAAATCGTTTTTTCAATTTCACTTCTTATAAAGGTAGGTATAGAATAGTTGGTTTAGCGTTTGAATTAGTTTTATTTTCGAAATAAAGACTTTTTATAGACGATTCGGAATTCGTTCCGGGTAAGTAATTGTCATTATAAAAATATTATATTGTCGTTTGAAGTCACATTGCGACATAAAAAGCTGATAGCTATTACGCATCGTTATTTTTATTTTGATGGATTTGAACTAACCTAACCAAACCTATTGATAGCTTGTTGATATAAATAGCTCAGTGGTTAGCGCGATTGGATTAGACGCCCAAGAGCGTGGGTTCAAACCCCAACAATGAGCTGCTGGTGAAGGAAAATATCGTGAGGAAACCATAGCATGGCGGTTGGGTACATTCTAGTACTCAGTTAGTTAGCTACTACTAGATGTGTTTACCATCTTTGACAACACCGTTACTTAAGACCACGTAAGCTGTGGTCAAACACTTAGCCTGTAACCCAAGAAACACAATATTTATTTACACTTGTCACAATACTTTGTAGTGTGTGTTCTATATTTTTATTTTTTACCAGATGACCCGATGAACTTCATGCTACTAAAAATTGATTTAAAACGAAAAAACTGTTTAAAATGTAATAAATTGCACACACACATCGGATTTATTGCACGGATATTTACGGATTATGTATTGTATATTTAAATTTTTTTTTTTTTTTGCAAGTTACATACAATTAAGAACTACTATCATCACTGTAAGTAGGTTTTTTATAATATGTGTGCGTTTGACTACCATCTCACCGAAGTGAAGTTGAGTCTATGGTAAAGTACGCACCTAGAAGATATAGACAAGATAGCTGTAAGCTGTAACAGAGCTGCTATGTCCAGTGCAGTAAGAAAAGCCAGTGCTCAGTGTACTGGAAATTTCTCCGCTGCGTTGATTTTTAGCATTGACCCACTGACTAATTACAAATAAAAAATAAATTTCCAAAAACCGATATCAAAAGCCCTGCAGGGTTGCATTGCGGTGCATTAACATGCAAGCCAGGTACACGCAGTTAGTCACCGACTTCAGCAATGAATTCCCGATCGACCCTGAACACACCGTGTCACTAATGCTAATTCAATAGTCCAATGTTACCGATAACACAAGATACGTATCACAGAATACGAAATGAGGGCGGCAAGGAAATGACACTATACCTGACCTAGAAGCGACACGGTATGAAGGAAAAATAACGACAATTTACCTACCTACCTATTTTTACCTACGATATGTTTGCTCTATTACGTGATTTTTATATTTATAACTCAAGAAGTATAATTTTTACAAAAAAACCAACTTAATTTCACTTTTACACGGAGTTGCTGTGCCTACCGGTTTCATCCAGCACTGAAAAGCCACAGAAAAGCAAAATACGCAATTCCGTTTACTTTTATGAATTGTTTTTTTTAGTTATTTTGATTTAAGAATAAAACGAATGAACTTCAAATAAAAGAATAATTCTTCAAATCGGTTCATTAATGGCGGAGTTTTGAGGTATCAAACAAAAAAAACAGTATTGTGAACTTCCTCTTTTTTTCAAGCCGGTTTAAAAGATATGATTTTTATCCGTCTAGGGCAAAGCCAAGAGGAAGTGATATATTTGTAGGAGTTTTTATGTGAAAGTAATGAGACGAACGTGATGCTCTCTTAATGGCAATAGATAACGTCTATCTATGACCATTGCAGCGGTATCCAGAACTTTGAGTAGCAAAACCATTTCCAGGTCATCGCTACGTTTGCACTCATTATTTTGAGATATTCGATTTATAAGTATATGCCAGATTGGCGCCTAAGCTACACATCCAGTTAGTCGAATGAGATGTCAATAGTTATTACTGTCTGCGTGTCATAGACAACATTTTTTCTTCAATTTTAGTTCTGTTTTTCCTCAAACGGTTTTTGTCGGTTTTTACAAAAAATAACATTTGTCACGTAACAACATTATTAATAATGTTAATAGATGTTACGTCAGATACAAAATAATTTAAAAAAGTATTAAGGCCTTAAATGGTTTCAAAGATTTAGAAGTGTCAATAGATTTGTTTTCATTTTTGGAGTTACCTTGTTACACTTTAGCATTGAATTAAATTTTTTTTGGAAAACAATCCATTTTACAAATTAGGTGAATATATGTCAATGAGGTTCTCAGAATCCTCATTTATGTGTAGTACATAAACGGAGCCTCCGCTGTAGTGTGTTCGTTGTTAATTACTCGTATAGGTATAGCTTCATTCATGAAAGTGTAATCGTAAGGTTTTTTTTTGTACATGTGACTTGCCTTTAACATTATTGTTATTTATGGCCAATAAATATTACTGATTTACTGATTTACTGATTGACTGATTTGAGCACGTTGAGCAAAATCTTCCATATCAGAGGAATTTGGATGACACAAAAAGCTATACTACAAATACTTGTTCATTTCGGCAGGACTCAGTACTTATATAATTATGTACGTAGATAATTACGTTAAATAGGAAATATTAAAAACATAATTACGTGAGACTCATTTAAAGGCATATTTAAAACTAATGAGCGCACGAGCAGCAATGCTCTGGCCTTTGTTAGTTTCGAGTACCGCTGCGATGGAAAGGAGAACGTTTAGTTCGTATCATTATTTTTCGGCAAAAATGAACTTTTACAAAAAAGAAAAATTCCTTCGCATAAAACACTTTTTGTAGACGATAACAGTCGGGTACATATTACTTCGAGGTGGTTAAACATTACTTCAGCGCAATAAAAACTATTGAGCTAAATGTAATAACGAAAATCCTCGTAAATCTAATGGGGCAGGGCCTAAGGCTCATTCGGTTATTGTAGTACTTACCTAAGCTTTACGGGTTTCAATTCTTCAATGAGCTTTTTGGTTTATCGTGACAATCGGGACGAGCTTTTCATTCCTGATAAAGCCTAATTTTATTTGTTGAATAAAAGGGTTCCTTCAATTTATTGCCTGAAAAGCTAGAAATTCGATTTGTTCGTCTTTATTTCATCGTTTTAGGTCACGGAGAGGCTTGTTATATTCATTGTAAAGTTGAAAGAAAATAAAGAATTTACTATACAATAGGATTGGTTGGTAGTCTGATTGCTTTACTTTACCTAAAAACCTTGCTTAGTATTTGGCTAGCGAGGTGGACTATAACAGTCCCTTCTCACAGTGAGAAAAGTTCCACGGAAAATTAATTAGAAAATTTGTTTTGTGATTCAAAGTAGATTCTTGATACTGCTGCAATGGTCATAGACAAACGTTGTCCCTTGCCAGCGGGAGAGTATTCCGTTAATATATATATTAATATATGTATGTAAAAATTATTCCCTTGGTCACGTCATAACTTGTAAGCGACTCTACCGATTTCATTCATCCATTTTTTTAATTTCTTAGTAATATGTAGAAGGTTCTTACGAAAATAAAAATTAAGAAAATTGCGCAGATAATTAGAAAATTTCAGATTTTTGTTGATAAGTTCCACGTGAACGAAGTCGCGGGTATCAGCTAGTTTTGTATAAAAACGTAGGTAGTAATCTTGACTCTGTACTCCGTAAGGTAAGTACCAACATAGTTAAGTCAGTAAGTACCTAACTTAGCTCATTTAAGTGAGTTCCGATTGACTGAAATCGACCTAAAACTACTTTGCATAGCGACCAGGTAATATTCAGTAGCGACTGTAACCCAAATCCTAATTAATCACGTTGGCTTAACATTAATTCAACGATCTTGGCCGACTTTGCTCAAGCTTATTAAACATTATGCGTCATCTAACCACACTTAGTAATAAGGTAGAAAAAAACTCTATGAAATACATTAATTTGGTAATTTTGACAACAATGGCCAATGTTAAAGGCCACTTACCGGCGGCGCCGTGTTGTATTGTAATCTTTTATCATTATCAACGATGGGTATTTGATAACACCTAGCCGTCCGATAATAAATAGAGTTTAATAAAGTATCATAGAAGATCGATAACCGACACGTCCGTTGTAAAGGGAGTTGAATTACTAACATCCATTTAGGTACCGATACCTGGCATCGTTAGTCAGTGCGACTTTTTAAACTGATATTCTCTGACATTAGGATATTTTAGTTTGTGCTTTTATATATACCTACTTCAATATAAATTATCAGTAAAATATTTACATTACCTTAAAATTGATCGTACATTCAAGAACTGTGTTCCGTTTTTCTTACTTTGAGATTCTATTCTAAAAACATGCGACTGTTAGATCTATAAATATAGATTCTATTTATTAGAATTTTCATGGTTATTACTTTTTATTTTTTAAATAATTTTTTGAGAATTCAGAATTAAAATCTAAATTTGAAGCACACCATACTTGCGTATCAACCACATTTTTGCTCTGCTAAATGGTATCAACCACATTTTTGCTCTGCTAAATGGTACCTACCAGCTACAGCATTAAAATGTTTTTCGACTGCGGTTACAAACGTGCTCAAAACTTCAAAGTGCTGGGCTTTAAGTGCTCGAGCCAAATCCTGGCTCTCCAGATGTTAGGGTGGGAAATGAAAAATATACTGGATCTGAATGATTAGTAATGATTGTCTTTACTTGTGCGTATTCCGTGACAGGGATACCTACCAGGATATCTTTAAATGTTAATCTTTCAATAATCTAAGCAGGATATTCATTATTGCGGGCGAGATAACCCATTTCATTGTTTATTTAGGTTCCACATGGATCGCCGTCTGTTGTTCGACAATTAAGTGTAATATTAAACGAGCAGGTAATATTGAATTGGACTTGTTATTTGGCTTTGCCTCGAAGTGATAGGCCTTCTAGTATACAGCGTTATAAGCTTGGGGTATAATTATCCGAAAAAGGCGTATTATACTCATCATTATGAAGAACTTTTACTAGCCACAAGTCAAAAATCAGGCTAAGCAACCAGCTGTTCCATAAAAGTACGTTGAATGTTGATCAAATGTATGGAGCAGCTGATTATGTTTTGCAATTTGTGAGTTGTGTTTATAGTAAAAGTTGTTTGTACAATCATTGCATTTCAGTTTAATAACTCAAGCTTATAACCTAGTATATACCTAGTATATATAATATACAGTGTACACTAAGTATAATCATATAAATAAAACTTATAACTTAGAATTCCACCAGCAGCAGAGCAATGGTCAAAGCAGCAGAGTGGAAACCTCCTGACGATGCGAGTCGTGTCTTAGATCTTATCATATAATCGGTTCGACTGCCTAGAAAGTATTTCTTTTGAAGATGTTGGTAGAGACTCTTTGCCATAAGGCCGTTTACCGTGACGACTATCGAGACAATGATCGTCAAACTAACATCTAACATGGCGGTTATCTATATCTAGTGAGCAATGTCAAGGTACATTGTACATTATTATTGACCATATAATATCTAAGTCGTGCAAAATAGCACTAAAAATATAAGAGTGACATACCTAAGTAAAATTAATATGAAACGGAACAATCCATCGAGTCCGATGGCCCTGATCATTAGGCGAGATGGCGTTCAAAAGCAAGTCTACTTATGTGTCATAAAAAAAATGTGACAGGTATTTAAATATGTGGTTTGGAGAGGTATGATCGTATCTGTCTGAGAATAAAAGAACATGAACTAAATTTATTTTTTTATGGTTCATAAGCTACGCAATTGACCCCATCTTAACTGTTAAGTGGATATGTGGTTTGAGATGGTAAACATACCTAGCCTGGATTGGAATCCTCTCAAGGGAGGCTGCCAAAACACTCCGTTAGGTTTTAGGCTTGGCATAATATTAAACTGAGGGCGGTAACTAGCGGATACTTTAGTAACTATAAAATAAGAAGTGACGGGACTGTTCTAGAACCTACGATTTTATTTCGTAGATTTTAATCAGCAAAGTTAATCGAAATATGTTGACTAATTTAGATAGACATAAAGTGTGCCAGGAAGAGCTACAACATCGAATGCCCTTGAACTCTAGTACTAAGCTTCTGAAAACTAATTCAGCGAGAGTAAATATATTTATCTTTGGCCCAAATTATAATATAAATACACATTTTTGTTATAATGAAGATAACTTCAATTATAAACGCTTCAATTGCTTTAAGAAAATGATAGTGAAATACTAAGAGTATTAAGTTCATAAATAGTAAAAACTAAAACTGGATACAAATTATGTTTAAAATAAACTAATTGCTACCTTGACTAGACAGTCATTGTATGTACATACATTATCCCACTAATATTGTAAATGTAAAAGTTTGGATGAATGGATGGATGTTTGTTACTCTTTCACGCAAAACTACTGAACGGATTATTGGATAAATTTGGTATGGAGGTAGCTGAGACCTTGGATTAAAACATAGGCTACTTTTTAACTGAATATATATGAATTCAAAGCAAACACCTGATGCGTGGGATCTACCTACAAGATATGCGTAACTGTGAAATCTCAGTGCCCATATGGAATATGAGGCAATTATTTCTCAGTTTGAGATCACACGATTGCGTAAAAACTTATTTCGAACTTTCATAAAAATACATTCAAACATTATTTTTTTGTTTTGAAAATACATAGGTAGGTATTTGCTTTGATAAAACCATTTTAAATATAAAGTATGTTGCTGGCGAAATTACAGAATTATTAAGACTGTCTCAAAGTAATGAGCGCCAAAGCAGCAACGCCCTAAACTTTGTTTTGTTATGTATATCACTGCTCTTATCATCAGAAGAGCATCTCATTCGTCTCAAAAAATCTACATAAATAAATCTAGATTTTAACCAGTAATTGTTTTCAATGGAGTAACTTTTCTAAAGTAAGTATTTATGAAGAACTTTTTAATTTTTATACAATACTAGTCTAGTTTATTTTGACGACTTCATTACAAAATAATGAATTTCTCTACTTATGCAAAAGTTAAATTAGGATGTATTCATATCCAAATGTTTCGTTAAACTATACAAGTATGTAAATAACAATGAAAACTGTTTCAAAATTCGTTGCATAGTTTAGAAGAAGAAAGCGGAGAAACAGACTGACGCGGATTGCGACTTTGTTTAGATGAAAAGGTTAAGTATATTTATCGTTATTATAAATGCTAGAATTATTAATAAAGAAACTTTTTAGAGAAAATATTCAACGCACATGTAATTTAAACATAGCTATATTTGGTGGTCTACGATTTCCATTTAACAAACGATAATGTCATTATTTTTATGGTTCCTTTTCGTAAAAATCATTAGTTGTTCGTGGGTCCACTTTTTCGTTTTGTTTTTATTTTTTTCTCTGTAACCTTCGACCGACACGTTCTACGCAGCCCCGCCCGACTTTTCATATTTTATTTCAAGCATCATCTATCCTTTTGTAAACGGAAATTGATTCTGCCTCAGGAAATATTGTTGGTTTCTGCGAGATTACTGGATGGGGTAAACAAATCAGTTTGATCATCGGAAAACTTCCCACGCACATTCATCAGGCCTGGTGGTGAAGGGCATTTTTAAGGCAATACTTGCGACGTTTAGCAGTTTTAGTTTGCGGTTTTATGTGCCAAAATATACATTAAAAATAAATAAAAAATCTCATCTCGATTAAAATTTTCTAGAACACCATTAAATTAAAAATTTAATTTAGAGTGACTGACTCGATAGATATATAATTAGATAAGAGTATTTGCAGAAAATAATTAAGTGTTTTGCCAAGAAATTCCATTGTTAAGACACGGCTTTTTTAGGTCCTTTTTGCCAATCTCAAGTTTTCCTATGAATAAATTGGGTATTTTTCGCGTTCAGAATAATGTGAGGAATCACTTACAGAATTAAAATTTTACACGCAATTACTTTTACTAGTTTTACTCCGCTGAATATGACTTTATCACTGCAATAATAAACGTGCTCAATTGCTCATAACGTTGATATATAGGCTTCGCTTATTATTAAGATATTTTGGTTAGAAATATAGATTTACCTTTTTTTTAAACTAATCAACCCTGGTGACTCATTGGTAGTATATCTGTTTTAAGAGCTGTAAAGCGTGGGTTCGATTCCCACCCAGAATAAACATTTTATGACACAAATGTTTCTTCTGTATCTGGGTGTTCTGTTTATATTTGGTGTCGCACTTCGCCTTTGTAAATATATATTATTTCAATTTTATAAAATATCAAGTTACAGTCAAAGTAAAACATGATGCAGTCCGGTCATGCCCTAATGAAGCAACATGAAAAGTCATATTTCACCACAATATGCTCGTAATATCACTTTTCCGTACTCAACGTAATCCGATTACATTACTATTTTAACACATTACACTCGAAAAACTAAAGTTTTGGAACATAATGCATTTCTTTTCCGCGTTTTCGCCAAAACTCTAAATTTAATTCCATATTTCAGGTTGTCGCGTTTTATGCTAGGTACGGTAATATGACTTGGCAAGCTACACGGTTACAAGAAATCTAATATAGTGGTTTTCAATCTGTGGAGCGAAGCACGAACTGTAGGTACAGATGTCAGGCGGCACGGTCCACCGAGCAATTATTTATATGTCTATAGGATACTGATAGAGTAATTCAATTTCTGCATTTCACATTAAGACTTTGACTTTAGATCGAAGGATTATTGCATGGTTATTGGAAATGGGAATACCATTGAGTATTTCACGAACCGCATCAAGTATTTCAATGCGCATCAAAGAACTTTCGAATATGTAAGTAATCATTTTATCTATCTATACTATTATAAAGAAGAAAGATTTGATTGTTTGTATTGAATAGGCTCCGAAACTACTGGACCGATTTCAAAAATTATTTCCCCGTTGGGAAGCCACGCTATCTCCGGGTGACATAGGCTACTTTTTACCCCTGTATACCCACGGGAACGGGAACTACGCGGGCGAAACTGCGAGGCGTCCGCTAGTGTGTAAATATGCCTATACAGGGCTATAAGTTTAGGAGATACCAAGCCGACAACATTTATTACATAAAGAAAGAATAATAAAAAAAGCATATTTTATTTTAAAAAAAACATCGTAGAGAAAAGCTAATAATTACATAATTTTTGTTCTGCATCTGGGTGTTCTGTATGTATTATTTTTTAATAGGTCAAAATTATTTAAATACAAAATTATTCATAATCTTTATTCAACAATTTTCAAGAATTAGCGTGCCCCGAAAAGTAAGTGATAAAAAAGACCTTTTTTGTCAATGCTATATTACTAGATAGGTACTTATAAGTCTTTATAAGTACCTACCTATCTAGTCACATAGCATTGTATACGTTATCTGCAAAAATTTTGCAAAAAAAAGTTATTCGATTTTATTGTGTTTTGGGTATTTCACCCTTCGCTCGATAAATACTTATTTAACTAGTTTATTTCAGTGAGATTATGGTTTTACTAGATTGCGCTCTTGTCATAGTAAAATTCCCAGTAAGATGATTATGAACCTTTTACGTGTAGGTAAACTATGTTGCGGTGAATAGCTTGTAATCATATCACAACTGTAACCGTCATTACAGCGACATATCCATTATCCACCGTGGTCAGAGCGGACCAAATACCCACAATAACATGCCAGCTGAATATAAGAGAAATAATGTGAATGGAGCTATTCAATGGAACAGCTGATTTTTCTATTGCTGAATGAACAATAGACAAAATTACATAGACAAATGGGACAAACGGTTCCATATGTACGAAAGAACTATTGTTTAATCTGTGACCGTAGCAAAAGCTCTTCATAATGATTAATGTAGGTACATACATTAAGTTCTTCTTATACAAGCACCGCGTCACGTTGTCGACATCCTTAGTATTTGTAGGTTCTGATGTTGAGTCTGCTGGTTTTTTGTTCCTATTTTACGCAGCAATGAAAAAACGGATTATTGCGATTGTTACGGATATAGCTTAAGCTGTTGTAGTTAAAATGGTTTCGGTACACATGTTTTTCAGAAGAACGTTTTTGTTTATTTATTTTATTTGTATATCGTAGGACTTTACACACAGCGCTATCCAACCCTAAACTAAGCAAATCTTGAACTATGGGAGCCCCAGACAACTGATAGAATACATATTTTTCTTTTAAATACATTGGTACCCACCTACTTGTAATGCTTACAAAACAAACATTTATTTATCTACAAAAATGATACATTTAAAACGCCAAAAATTAGGCACAGTTATCAGAATATATAAATAATACAGTAAAATATCAGAAATATCATCTAGATTAAAATCTAAAAAATATTTCTAAAGATACCTTTATTATAAATGTCTGTATACATTATTACGAAAGAAATAAATGTTATAGTGAATTCTAAAATCAACGTGAATTAATTAGTTACGCATTTTGTGTTAATTTTATATCAAGACAATATTTATTTTGTTGTCTGTATGATTTCTAGACTGCACAATTTAGAGTTTCTATTTATCTAATTAAATTAGTACAAGTTACGCAGAATATTTTATGAAATGATACTGTTGAATTATTTATTTAAATTACGCAATAAGATTGATGCAATTAATTATTTTAAATTTATCGTACGAATTACGTCGTCGACGAGTAACAGCCAAATTGTTGACACTTTTGGCACAAAAGTCTAATAATATAATTATCTAAGTTAAAAAACTCGCTTAAACTACACTTATGCTTTGCTTTAGCTACTAGGAGTTAAAGTCGGAGAATGACTTGTAGGTCACTTTTCATTATCACCACTAGTTATCGTCGCTACGCGGGTAAACCGCGAGTTATTGTAAGCATAATTAGGTATCTATAGGCCCAAATTTCAATGCCTTTGTTGACATAATATTTAAACTTATTTGCTGTCCTTGTCTAATGAACTACAATGAAAATCTCAGCAACATTTTTAGTAACCTTAGACTTAGCAACTAAAAATTGGTCTTATTATAATGCTTGTAAAATAAATCTTTACCCACAGGTAAAATCTTAAACTGTAAAACGGAATTTATCACGATTACCCAAGTGTCCAATAACAAAATTCCTCATGTGTTTCGATCGGAGCGAGAAGCAGTAAGGTCGTTTATGGGCCAAGGGCATTGCCCCGTTATAATGCAGCTCAGGTATTTTGTGTGACCGATAACAGGCGTCGCTAATGACAGAGACGAGGCTTTATCTGCTTATGGGATTTAATGAAATGGAAAAGTTTCCGTTTGAGCTTGTTTCCCGCTGGGATTGCTGTGTTTTGATGAGACAGCTCCGTTCGGAGAAGTA
Source organism: Biston betularia (assembly GCA_905404145.2). Lineage (NCBI taxonomy): Eukaryota > Metazoa > Arthropoda > Insecta > Lepidoptera > Geometridae > Biston > Biston betularia. The sequence goes on from FR989863.1 coordinate 8,341,136, forward strand.
CACACTATTAGTACTTGTAAGTACAAATTCATCTACTAGCTGTGATATTTTTTACTGTTTCTCTCGCGAAAACGAAATAGATGTATCTATAATATAGAGATATAAGCTTGGAAAGTACTAAGCTAAAACAGGGTCATTATACTTATCATTGTGGGCACAACTTGGTAATAGTTTAAAACCAGCCTTATTGAAAGAAGCCATTTTTATTGAAAAGCTACATTAACATTTGAACTTTAATTGTATGGGGTAGATGTTTTTTTAGCAATTTCAGAGTTGTGCCTATGACATACGTTGTTTTTTATGATAAATAGGTAAAGCAACGTCCTTTTGGCTTGGTATACGTCAAACTGTAAAATGTAGGTAAGCTTTGTCACGCCTACGCGTGGTGTACCTACAACACAATTTATCCAATTTTTTTTCTCGTTAGAGACAAGGTAGATATATAATTATGATGATATGAAAGAAATGGGTTTTTTTTAAATAGCTTTCTCCCAAACCTTTATTATTTTTTTCTTTTTTTTGTCTCAAAGTTATCACAAAGCAGCGGTGACCTGGATTTTGATTTGTTGCCATTGTTTGTGGTACCGCTGCAATTATTATTACATTACTTTTACTTTTTTTGAGAGCCAGTTCCATTCCAGGCTAGGTATGTTCTCATCTTCGATTACACCGTCACTTAACATCAATGGAGCTGTGGTCACATACCTAACTTTGTTATATTTTTTATGTAAAAGTAATGAGACGGACGATACGCTCTCCTGAATGTACGAGATAACGTATGTTGTTGACCATATAAAAAAAACCTAAAAATTTTAAATAGTAATTTTCTCTAAGAATACAATAGGTACCTACGTACAAGTTTCATTCGTGAACGCAGATTTGTTTTTTAGGAGACCCAAGCTATTAATGTTAGGATAAGCAAGCCAAGCTATTATTCTTTTAGATATAAGCAGAAGCCTGACCAAAACAATAAGCGATCAAAGTAACGTCTGATTACTTCGCATGACTTGATACTTATATAAATTTTGATGGAGATATGCACCCAGGCGCCTGTATGACCCGCCCATTATGCAATAAAATAATTCGTCGGGCAATCAAAATATGCAAATTGCATCTGAAATTCACAACAGATGGCCGCCCCGCAGTGCACCAATCTCGCGGGAATCTCGGCCTCTCATCGTATATATCCCGACGTATTATGCCTACATCCCGACGTATTATGCCTCTACTTTCAACCTACATTAGTTTTCAGGGTTCCGTATCCTAACGTTTTTGACGGAACTCAATTACTAACCTAGCTGAATCAGTTTTGACATGAAGGCTGTAGCATGGAAAAAAATAATATGCCACAAATTATATTTTAATGCTAAGCTTAGTTCATGTTATGTACTTAGATAATATATTTAAAAAAAAATGAGATTTTCTTATTTTTAGTGATCAACTGTGTGTCTGATTTTAAATTAGCTGTAAATAAGATACGAATAATAACAGCATAAATATGACACTTAACTAATAAAATATTCATCACATATTCGATAGAAGATGCTAAAGTATTATTTTCTAGTGTTTCAAACACACTGGAGGTAAATTTAAATGTCCGCATACTACCATCCGTTGCTCGTAAAGTTCCCCAGTATATGTCTGGCTCTACTTTCTTGATACATAAAGGCAATGCCGACCTTGTTTTCTGTGATAATCTAGACATTTTCGGACGAAATGAATAGATTTTTTTCGAGATCGATGACCTTCATAAATAAAATAAAATTTATCTAGATGACATAGCAGATTTTGCGAGCTTTACCACCCACCTATCAACATTTTCGTATCACATTTACCCGCGTAAAGCGTAAAACAAAAACTTTTTTTTGTCATCAAACGTCAAACAAAATATTCGTAAGGTATCATCTATGTATGTATATTAAGTACTAATACATAACAGTATCTTACAACATATGTCGTGTCAATATCATGTGTGATATTTGTTCGATTAATAATAATGAAACCTACTGAACTAATATTAACCGAAGTGTTCGAAAATCAGGTGGTTTCCGGTCGGATACCACGAGATCCAACATTCTATGTGATTAATTTATAAGCCTTGTGTACTCATACGTACTGATTAAAATATGGCAGTTTGCGGAACGGTAATTTTAAAGTGAAAAAAGTTCGTCATATTCACAATTATAAATCATTTTAACACAAGGAAAATCCTTTAAATTGGAAAATAAATCTTTTATAATCCGAACCATTCATAATTTAAAAACTTGAAATAGATGAATATAAACTCTTTACTATGCACATCAGAGAAATAAATAACACTACCAACAACACGTAAAACGGCGTATTTATGCCTCTACTTATAACAACACTACACTTGGTGGTAGATTTCCTACTTGGTGGTAGATTTCCTTAGCAGGAGGTCATCTAGGTAGGTACCACCGCAGTACCAGATATTCTGCCGCCAAGCAGTAGTGTGTAAACATTAATGTGTTCCGGTTTGAAGGGTACTGCAGCTAGCGAAATTACTGGGCTGTTGAGACTAACCATCGAAAGTCTCAAAGTAATGAGCACCAAAGCAGCGATGCCCTGGACTTTGTTTTGTTACTGAAAGTTCTGGGTATCGCTGTAATGGTCATGGACAGGCGTTATCTCTTAACATCAGGAGAGCGTCTCGTTCGCCTCATTATTTGTCACATAAAAAAAAAAAAAAAAAAAAAAAAAATACCCATCGAAAGCTGAGTAGTGCTTAAGTAATGAGCGCCAAAGCAGAGATGCCCTGGTCTTTCTTATGCTCCTCAAAGTTTGTGTATTGATGCAATGATCACGGACAGACGTTATCTTTTACCATCAGGAGAGCGTCTGGTTCGTCTCATTACATTTACATAAAACAAAAAGACAAAATGATCTTATGTGGTTATGAGCTTGTGCCATAAGTGGCGGCCTTATCACTAAAAGTGATACCTTCCGGGCAACCAAGAATGGAAAACACATTACTGATAATGAACAGGAGGGAGATGTTGTGATAGATCAACAGTGTCAGGTTGGTTGTGTTGTGTTGTTGTTGTTGACTTTATAACAGTGAGGTAAGGCTACGAGTATATTAAATGACATCACGTAATTAAAAAACCTCATTTTATTAAAATTTATCATAAGTATATTCAAGAAATTCATAAATGTAGAAACGAATTTAGAATTTATGATTCCACAGAAATTTAAATCAGAGATGACACTGAAAAATGTGTTTTTCAAGACTTGCTAAAAGATTTCATTTCATTTCATTCATTTTTATTTTAAGAAATTTTGGCAAGACACTAAAACTGGACTTAGTTTTTTACTTTTCGAGTACTGTAAAAAACTATAGAAATCGAAATTTAAAAATGCACACAAATTGTGCAACCGACATATTATGTACATTTTCTCAGCTAAATTAGACACTATTAATTATGACATTAGTCTAATGATCAACTGCAGTAACAGACGTGTTTAAAATGTTGGAATTACGATACAGAAAACCGTGTGCGAGTAAATATTTTTCTAATGTCAATTTACATGTATGATTCGTATCATTTTATAATTCGTAATTTAAATTTCATTAATTACTATAAATTAAATTGTTCAATAAGCCAAAATGAATACAGAAATTTCTACAAACAATTTTCTTCAGATAAATACGTGAAAATATAATATATGTAATTGTTGTGCCTACATACGAACAAAGTTCCAGCCCCGTATAAAGCTAACAATTCAAAGCTCTTGCTACAAGAATACTTATCATTTTACAAACATAATAATGTTGAAAGGATTCTTACTGAACATACATTTATTTTCCACAAGTACGTGTGGATGTAAGTGTGTATATAAAAGTCTATGCAAAGTCAAAAATAAGAAGAAGAACAAATATGAAAACTGACATACTCTGTTCTCCTTTGTTTTTAACATCGCACTTTTTGCATTTTCCAATGGCAAGTTAAATGAGTCTTAGTGACAGTCAAAGTCATATTACAATGGCTCCAAATTTATTAATCAATTTCGTCTTAGTAAGTAAAAACCAATTTAACATACAAATAAAATTAGTTTGGATTCTCGTTGGCAGCTATACCTACTAGGTAAACCTGTGTTACAGCTGCCACGGTTCAATCTCCGTCTCCTATCCTATTCTTATTAATTTATGTGAGGTTAGAGCGAAACTTTTGTAGTTATGTGTAAACTTAGAGGGTTCAAATGTAATAAGTTACATTAAAACGTTATTGTTTTGTTACATAAATGCACAGACCACCAGAGGAGGTGGTTGCTAAGCTTAGTTTATTGCATGTAGTGGTTTCACTTGGACTGTTTTAGTAACGAATTGAATCTAAGTCTTAACCATGTCTTGTAGTTCAGTGTCTTGTGTAAATTCTATGGCTGTTAAAACCTTCAAAAAGTTGAGTTGCGCAACTTACGGTTAAAGACATTTAAGACGAAGATTTTTATATCACATCGAGCGGTTGAAAACTATCCTGAAATGTTAATTTTTAATAAATTCTTTTGATGATTTTAACTAATATTAAAAAAAAATATATTTTTATTACTTATAAATAATTTTAATAATAATATTGTTCTTGATAATGTCTACATATAGTACCTATAGCAACATGTCAAGGTTTGCCGGGGCGGACCTCGGTTCTCGGAATACCTGTAATCCGCGAACCTATAGGTATTGTACTCACAAATGCCACAACTGTATTATAACATTTTTCAGTTTTAGTTTTCGGCTTTTACATAATTTTTATACTATCAAAATGTATCGATATTTATTTTAGGCCTTCTTGTTATTATTGGCCCACGAAGACAAATATACGAATTTATATGTACCATTGTTATGCGTTTTGATGCGTAGCTAAAACAACAGTATGCCACAGTAAAATATGACTTATTAGACTATTACATTTAATAGCTAATAGTGAACCTGCGCCTACACTTCCCGATTTCCACGTAGGACTTTTGTTACTAACTTGTACAATTTTTCCGCAAGATAGCATACATTTAAGGTACCTTGTTGCAAAAATACGCTAATAAATTTGAAGGTAACTGTTTCAATAGAATTAAAAATACTCACTGAATAGAGAAGTCGTGACGTTTTTGTTTTGTATAGAATAAATTACGTGCTTACATATTCATTGAACAATGGGTTGTGACAATGTTAGGCATCTACATAACAAAACGAGGGCTGAAAACCATGCTAAAGATGAATAGAAATAACATAAAAGCGTTGCCGTGTAGGTATAGGCTATTATCAATACATTTCACGACAGGACGTGATCTCTTGAGGTGTCTTTGAGAGAATACGAAGCTGTATAATGTATTGTGCACGATCTTCTCTGCAATTCAATGCCAAAAGATCGTGCAATTGATTTATTAATTCGATCCGGATGAGCCTTGCATTTATATCAAAAATTGCAAACACTATAAAAATGTGCTAATCTCACAGCAGAGAACAAAAAATAAAATAAAGAGACAGTGGTGTTATGAAAAAGGGTAAATTTTATTTCAACCTACAACCTAATATTCTGCAGAGACCGTGGTTTTTCGACCAAACATTAAGTAAACGCGTTACTTCTTCCTTGATACGGATGAGACTTGGCCATGTATGTAGCCCAGCGCATCTTTATAGACTTGGCATAGTTGATTCTGCTGCCTGCGATTGTGGAAGTGACTTTTGTGATTTGAATCATATATTTTTTTGCTGTCCCAATAATAATACTTCATCTTTTTATGAAAATCTTGTTTCTATCAAAGTTCCTTTCCCTACAGATATTCCGTGCTTACTTGCTACCTGCTGTTTCCTCTTATTTAATAACGTAAAATTATAATCTTTCTTTCTTCTTTTTTCCAATTCCTACTTTCCTGATCCTTGTCCTTTCAAAATTTTATTCCATAAACCTATTTGGTATTTTCTGTTTACGCGTCCTATGGTTTCCCCGTTTTCTCACTACATGAAATCAAAGTCTTGAAATACATGGATGTTAAGATAAAGAAGTTGAAGGCTGAAGATTGTACACAACATTAAGAAACATTGAAACTGGCAGAATGCACAGAGTGCGATGCCAAGAAGAAAGAAAAAAAAAAAAAAGATCGACAAAAGCGTCTTTTCTATTCCTTTTTTATGGTTGGTATGGACTTAATATATGAGAAACTTAGTAATGCTACAACTTGCAGGTAAACGTGTATATCTGGTCGATATCACTATTTATTGGCTGTAAAAAAGCTGTAACTTTTCAATCAGTAAACTTTATTAAGATTGAGTGTGTGCAGTTTCTTGGTAAACTATAGAATCAGGGTAATTACCTGAACAAAGACAAACAATAACACATGTCTTTTTGAATTAATGAACACGTAAAAATTTTATTCTCCAATTCTTCAATCTCAAATTCAAAAATATGCGTAAAGTGTATTGCGCATTACATATTTGTTTTTAAAATGCTGCTTATTCATGTAACCATAAGGCTGTATAATATTTTCAAGTGAATGATGAATAAATCAATTGTAAGTCTCACAAAATAGGTTCTGATCAATTCCTGTCATCGACTTTTCTGGAAGCTTTTGCGGAGTTTTGAAAACAATATGATAATATACGGTTTACCTTCAACATTATTTCACTGGCCCATAGCACTATCTAAAATACACCACTATTTTCATTCGAAACATTACAAGTTTTGGAAAATACTCGCGCAATAATTAATAATTAAGCAAAAACATTTTTTTCCAAAAACTTTAGTATTAAAAAGAAACATTGGTTATCTGGAAGGAAACCATTACAATTTTTTTTTATCAGTTTTCGAAATAGTGTCCTAAACATAAAATACCGTATACACGTGTTACCGTACCCAAAGGTATTTTTTGACTGTTTACGTCATTAAAAATAAAAAAAAACTTAATCACAGAGCAGTACCTAACCATAAATAAATAATTTTAGACACTCACTTATTCATTACTGCTCATCACTCTATCTCACTCTAATTCCCGTTTTTATAAAAGACACTATACACATAACCCAAAGACCATAGAATTCTATGTTTGTACTTAGATACTTTAGTAGGTAAGAAACTACATTTTTCAAAGTCATATCCAATTTTTTTGACGATATCTATTCTTCCAGACTTTATTTATCTTCAAGAATAAAACAAGTGTCTCCGCATAACATACTGTTGTTGAAAAGTGCCTTTATGTCATCCAAGTAAAAATATTTCCAAGACCTTTTTCTGGTATATACGAGTACACAGTTTTTTCCTTCCGAGGTCTTTAATATTAATAATATTCCAGTTTTTATGTAGGATTTTTAATAAAAACTGATGACTTGTCGTGAGTTGTGTTTGTCAAATTTATTTAACAAGCTGAGTTCCATGGTTCACCTGCATTTTTCATTTTTACCTCATTTTCCCGGCTCAGAATAACTTCTTTTCGTCTATTTCCTTCACGTGATGCTCTCTACTCACCATATATATACATTATGGAAAAAAATTGTTCACACGTTTTTTATCATATTATGTAGATTCATTACCCGACCATGTAAAAAGCTGTCTACGTATGTATGTATGTATATTATTCTAACGTGGTGTAGTATGCGTGTGCCCCCTATCTCCTTTGATATTTTAACATATAAAGTCTCATTCGACGCGTCATGATGCGTGTACCTATATGACGTTACCGTTATTCCAATATGGCGGATTTAGAACCAAAATATAACGTCTGTTAAGTTAGCATCTCAAAAAATTACTTCAGATTCGTTAGCATCCAGCATAGTTCTACAGTTCTTGCTAAATTTTAATAATAGTTCTATCGATTTTACTATCAAAACTGAGTTTTGAAAAATGAGATGCTAACTTCACACTACAGGTCATAGCACCTCATCGAAATTCGCAGACTTGACGTCAGTTCAAAAACATACAATTTTTTTCATAAAAATACCGTATTTTGTATCAAATAAAAAGAATTTAAAAACATATTTCAAATGAACATAGATTGCGATTGTTAGTAAAATGTGCCTTGGTGAATATTATAATCCGAAATGTGACATTGCGTAAGGATGATTCGTATATCTCGTTTGTAAGTATGTAGGTTTATACAATCTTGGAAGTGAGATTTTAATATACTTCCAATTTGAATATATGGGTAAAATAATAAAAAAAAGTCACTATACTTTATTACATAAAGCAAAACACCTATGTACCAATTATATTACAATAATTATACTCATTAGAAACTCAGTAATAGTCTTTTAAATGTGATCACATAGTCGTACAAAGAAGCCATTTAGTACATACTTATAACAAGTTGGTATATTAATAATTTAATACATAAAAAATAATAAGAATAAATTTAATTAAACGTTTAATTTATTTATACGTACCTACGTGTACTTGCTATAAATAATATTTTGGTAGAATGGATCATTTTATAACTTTTTTTGAATCATAATTTTTAAAACTTCCGCGATTTGAACACAACTTATTTTTCCTATGTTTCTCTTATATTCTGAAATCAGGCTGTTGTCACACGAGCGTTTTTCGAGCGTGCGCGTCGCGTACATGCTGCGAAAGCGTTGAAAGAACGCTGCGTGCGCCAATACCAGCGTTCTTTTTTGTGATAGACATACAATCAGGGTCAAAATGAATTTTGAAGATAACACAATTTTTTCTTTGCTACTTAATTAATTATAATCGACTCATTTCAGAAAAAAAATGCGGCGTATTCGATCAAATAAAAGTGATTAAATTGTACTGTACAATAATATCATCAAACATTATACAAGTACATCATTATGTATATACTAAGAAATACATTAAATGAACTTTTGTTACTCATTTGAGAGTTTTAGTTTATCCTTTATGAAGCTTCAAGTTAGCTTGAACATTATTATAACTGTAAAGAAAACAAAAACGTGAGCGCAACGTTGACGCTGATCAAATGTTTGAGGATAACGCTAGCGCGAAAGCGGCCTTATAGCATGGCCAAAACGTCAAGGTAAATAAATAAAACTAATTCATATTTTGTACGAGATTAAGTCCCATTGTTGAACATAATTATGAACAATTATTATTTCGATGTTTTTATTATATTTAAATAGTCTTTTCTTAGATGATTTTATAATAGATCCAAGTTTAAAAGTAAAATAAAACAAGTATTTTTGATCCGACAGACTCCACACAAAATTTAAATAAATTTGTCTATGTTCATGCAAAGAATACATGAATAGTTAAAATAAACTTTTAGTCGAAGACAAGACTTTACAAGTTACAAGTACCAGATATTCTGCCGCCAAGCATTAGTGTGAACATAACTGTTTTCCGGTTTGAAGGGTAGGTACTGCAGCTAGGAAAATTACAGGCCTGTTGAGACTAACCATCGATAGTCTCAAAGTAATGAACGCCAAAGCAGGGATGCCTTTGACTTTATTATTTACATACTTTAGTTCTGTGTATCGCTGCAATGGTCATGGGCAGGCGTTTTCTCTTACCATCAGAAGAGCGTCTCGTTCGTCTCATTACTTTTACATAAAAAAAGTTATTCTCGAATGTTACAATTATATTTATGGAGTCAATATTTCTTTATTTTTCTCACGAACGTGTAATCTGCTGTTCCATACATTTCGTCAAGAGTGAATTAATCTTTCGATGGAGCAGCAAATTTTTTTCGCTATGTCTGGTTTGGTCCCATTGTTAAAAAATATAATGATGAATAATATAATAACGTCGTTTCGGCTTAGTACAAGAGTCTCGAGTAACCCTGTAGAATAAAACTTTGTCGATATGAATATTGTTGCTATGCTAATAGGTACTCTAATTCAATGTTTTTCTACTGTGATACTGATATTACTTATACTGTAACATACCTAACAGAAAACTTGTCAGTCTATTTTTTGTTCAATAATTTGATGTGAACGCAGGGGTTTTCAGTATTTACTAGCTAAATATGCATAGAATAGCATTACATGAATCGCTTTTAGTTTGTAAACGTACATAGATATGGAAATTTATTTTTTCGTATTTCAGTCGCATGCTCAGTTATGGTTGCTAAGTGTTTTGGTAATGCAGGTTTCGATCAGTGGATCAGTGGTGACATGTAACATTTTCTATAAATATTAATAAGTTTAGGGTGGAACCCTTATAGCGAACATACATAATAAGAACAGTGGTCAGTAGCTATAAATTAAGATTTCAACGCAGTATGAAATGAACTAAAAAAAACTCCATCACCTTAAAAATATTTGAGAGAACTGCTTTACGAGCCTTGATGCCTTCCACGGAGACGGCTTCCCCACGTCTCAAATTTTTACTTTTGTTGATAAATGCCGCGCAAAGTATAAATACTTATATTTCTGCACTAAGTTTTTTAAATAAGTAAGTACAAATGTGTATTTTATTACTAGTAAAATTTCAAGATGCAATATTATGGCATAGACAAAAATACTATGAGTTTCGGCAGCCTAGTTAAGAGACCATCTGGCTTCTAATCTAGAGATCCTGGGTACAAATCCCACGGTACGCATCTCTGTCTTTTGTGCGTAAAGTTGATAACTTCAAACGGCGAAGGAAACATCGTGAGGAAACCTATATGTTCGAGATTTCTTAAAAAATAGTTTTAGTGTTATGTCTAATCTACTAACCCGCACTTGGCCAGCGTGGTGGGCTACGGTCTTACCCTTCTCACAATAAGCAGAGGCTCGCTCAGCAGTGGGATAGTTTATAAAAACAGGACCGACGCGGAGACAAAAAAAGTATTTAAAAAAATCAGCAATTAAAAAAAATCGCCGTTTAGATCGCAGTAGGTACCTACGTTGTAAGTTGTTATTTTTAAAGTTGGTTAAATTTGTACAAACTCAATGACTTGCAATATTTTTGATGATTTTCCTCTACCTTTGACCTTGCTTTTTGTATAAAATGTTGTTTGTATTACCTGATTTCTCAGTCTGAATTGACGAACAATTCTTGTTTCACTGTCACTTTCACTAGAATCACTATAATTAAATGTTTCATCTTCACTATGATTAACGTAATACTCGTAGTCACCGTATCCAATCATGATGGAAATACAACACGAAAATGTTTGCTTTGTAATTCACTCAATATGACCACCTTTCGTTTCTTACAGTATGGAGTGTAGTTTTATATGAAACAAATTATATGGTGACACAAGTAAAGCAAATGTTAGAATGTGGTTATTTTTAAAGTGCCTGGTCCCAATAATGGCTTGATTAATTACTGTAATGACGTCTTTTATTGTTTTTTGTAAAACTCCTCGTAAATTGCCTTTAATAGTGACAATTACTTAAACTGTTGGAACTACTTAATGTCTCATTAGGGTTTTATAGATTAGTCGATTAGTAAGTACGTGTTTTGGAATGTGGTTTGTTTCATAAAAAAACTTCCCGATGTCAGTTCCTAAAAGCCCAGTGGCGAACTTCGAGTCAGTATTTCTAAATAATAGGTAAATAAAATAAACATTGAGGAAATTTCACACAGCGCCACCTAGCTCCAAAATGGGCAAACTTGTTCTATGTCAGCTAGATAGCTGATAGAATTCTGATAACTATACCTCTTTTTGTAAATATATTCTTATAATACATACAGAACACCCAGGCACAGAATAAACATTTATACTCGTCAGTTAGTGTTTGTCCTGGGTGGGAGTCGAACCCACGACCTTCAGATGCACCTACACCTCTCTCGAAGGTGTGGGCGTATCTCCGATAGGTGGGAGCTGGGGTGCGAGCGCTCGGTGCTCGTTCACTCCCATCATGATAACTCTAACAATTATATTTAAGGCCTTTTACACTGTTGTCATGCAAATAAAACATTTGATTTTGGCTCGTTATTATTTTTCTTATGAAGTTTTTTATTTTAGCTTTTATGTTATATTTTGGAGAGGTTTAATGGTGCGTGTTGTTTGCTTTAAAGTTAGTACTAAAACATTAAATAAATTAAAAAAAAAGTTAATAGTAGAACCAATTGAGTTACAGGGCAATCCGAATTTTAATAAAATTAGGTTTTGTTTTTCAACAGTTAGATATATTTTAGTACAAACGCAAACTATAATTGCTTAAAGTGGGAGAATATCACCATAAGGTGATAAGGTGGTTGTGTAAAAGGTGTCATTCGACCAATTATAAATGTCTAATACCCAAACCCAACCCAAAGAGAACCCAATTATAAATGACACTTGACACTATGACACTTTAATGACGTTTAACTGTTGGCGTTAAGGGTCATCCATCCGAAGACAGACCAAATTATCCGTCGCTTAACGTCGGCATTTTGTTGTTCATATTTCAAATGGATCAAAGTACTTCACTAGCGCTCCCTTTGCTATTTCATAGTTTTTCATTTATAAGTTTTAGGAATTATACAGATGGTTAGTGTCTTCATGAATCAGTGGGGAAGACCTATGTTCAGCAGAGGACGTCCTACAGCTGAGATGATGATGATGAACAATTATTAATGTCAAAATAAAAAGTTGACAAACAATATTTATATCAATAATAATAAAAAAAAAAATATCCATTAATCTTCTAGTTAGTTCTTTTTTTTAATTTTTTTTTCATGGTTGATAGACATGCTATTTGATCACAACTCACTTGATAGTAGGAGAGGATGTGGTCAAAGATGATAAACACACCAAGCCTGGAATGAAACGCTGCCGTAACATACCGTTACATGCTTGGCGGCAGATTTCCAATTTGAGGGTGGTAGCTAGCCAGCCGAGTACTAGAAATTTACCCTATCACCGTGCTATGGTTCCCTCACGATGTTTTCTTTCACCGGCAGCTCAAATTCATTGAATTTTGAACCCACGCCTTTCGGCCTACGAACCGACCGCGCTAACCACTTAGATATCATCGCTACAAAATCTAGAAAATTTAGAATTTAATAAATAATTGAGAAGTATGTAAGAGCTTGCTACTATAATCGTAGCAAGTATCTACTTAAGCATGTAAATACATAATTATGTCAAAGAGTTGCAGCTAAGTGCATTAGCATCATAGGTCAGAATGACACTCACAAAGGATGCACTTAGACATAAGTAACTTAAAAGGCATGTAATGTACGACCTATATAGATATAATAAGTAGGTATCTAATAGTACAATCGTAATGTCAGGAAAATTACATGTCTTTTATCAGAAATAAGTATAGACAAGGATTTGTCACATTTAAATTTATGGAAATAAAGATACGGTTTGTTAAACTTCATAAGTTCAACATCATTGACGTCACGTAAATATTACGAAATAATCGGAAGTGACGAGAAAAAAGTATTATGGCTTGTACAACGACACAAGAGATACCTTATAAATAACATACGATAGCAGTGGTACTAACGGTTTAATAATGTTTATTAATCTCATAAAAATAACAAATAAATAATTTACTTACTGTGATTACACGTTTGCTAAATTATAAATAATTATTGTGCTACTAACACTTCATTATTAAAAATGTAAACAAACATAACAAAAAGAAAAACATAAAATAAATAGATCAAACAACCTAACAACCTACTAAACATCAGTTTTTTAAGGTAGTTTTAAAACACAATTTGTATACAATGGGCTTTGGCGGTAAACTGATATTATAGGACGCAGTATAAAGACGGTGTCATACTGGTAGTTGAATGACGTAATATTTTATTATTATCATCGTTATTTATTACTGTTCTTATTTTTTAAACTTTTTACATGAAATATATATAAAACATAAAAAAATTAAAAACTAAAGTGCCGGCGCAGCGGGGCAGGGCTCAAGCTGCCGGTGGTTAGGGCTGCAGAGTGAGGAACCTCCTCACAATGCGCGTCGTGTCAAGGATCACTGCCTTTTGAAGCTGACCCTTTCCCCAACCGTCTAACGAAAGTCTCTTAAGATGTTGGTCGAGACTCTTCGCTATAAGACCGTTTACCCTGACAACTATCGGGACAATGATCGTCGAATCAACATCCCACATGGCGGTTATCTCGTGAGCTAAGTCAAGGTACTTGCTGAGCTTGTCCTTCTCGGCCTTCACGAAATTCTCGTTATTATTATTATTATATATTTGTGTTCTTATTCTTTGAATTTTTACATTAAATATATTCATTCATAACGTTATACGCTTCTAGAGTATATTTTGACAGTTAAAAATGAGCTACTAATACATTTTGTCGCGTCAAGCCATCTCGTCTGATGTTGAGCAGATATGCGGTCTACAATGAAGCACGTTTGCCTAGAAGAAACCGATTAACATGCGACTTGAACTAAGAAGCACCTAGATTGTATCTATCGGGGAAGATCCACTTGTCTAGCAAATTCTACTTATCGGTTCGTATGATAAAAGTGGAATCGAACCGTTCAATTCGAGTATTTGGTAAATTAACATTTGACTGCCCTGTTAACTCATTCTCTAGAATATCCGTTACTTTTATCTAGTTTATCTAGAAGGCATGGTTTTGGTGTAAGTATTCTTTTAGTTATCTGATTCCCACAACTTGAGCTTAGTTTGGAACTAAATGGCACTGTGTGAACTGTCCTTATATATTTTGTTTATTATCAACCATTGCATTGTCCCTTGACTTTAATAAGTGTATATAACTGTAGAAACCTTTACATTTTTTTTTATTAAATAGACTTGCATTTGATATCCATCTCGCATGATGTTAAACGAAGCGGTATACGATAGATCATTCTTGCATCGTAGAATTTGGTTCATTCACAATTTGAAGGCATTCAGATTGTATCTATCAGGGAATACCTATTTGGGCAGTGAACTCTTCTACATAGCAGTGTGTATAATGTAAGAGGAATCGAAACGTTTAGTTCTAGTTTTTAACACATCATCCATTAAACGGTGTCGCTTTTGAAGTTCCTGCCTGTCCGATAGCAAAATGGGTAAGTTACATTTATCATGCAGTTAATGCACTCTCCTCCACTTTTTGTAGTGTAATATGTAAATTGGATTTGGTTATTAGTGTTATGGGTTTTACTTGTCGTAATATTTTTTTATATAATCTATCTATCTATACTATGATAAAGAGGTAAGATTTGATTGTTTGTTTGTATTGAATAGGCGCCGAAACTACTGGACCGATTTCAAAAATTCTTTCACCATTGGGAAGCTTTTTATTCCAGTATTCTTACGGGAACGGGATCTACGTGGGTGAAATTACGAGGCGTCCGCTTGTATAGTATAAAATTACAACATTAAGAGATTTTTTTTAGACTTATCTAATCTAGTCAATAATTTATTGTATAACCAACTGTTACGAGTACCTACTACTTATTATTGTAGGAATATATATTTAGAATAAAAAATAATTAGGCATATGAATGATTATGTACATAATATATCTATTGCCCATTACTCATTACGCATTTTAGAAACAATGTAGTTAGAGTTATTTGAGTTTTAAAATATTTTGTATTATTGAATTAAAATGATATTAATATGGGTTTAGTTCTGTTTCGTTTATTCAGATAGCCTGCAAAATAAGTAATATCGAAGTCAAGCTTGTTATCAAACGAGTGATAACAGCGAATAAAATTAAAGTAGAGTTTTGGAATAAGTAGTAATCTCTATGTTGGACTTCGTTGTTGTCTTTATTGAAACTTAATCTATTTTAGAGTTATATTTAGGCACATTTATAGCTTTCAGTTAATAACATTCTACAGCGTCATGGCCTACGAGTGCACTAAGAAAGAGGGATGTGTTAGCGATTTATCGATGATAGTTCAGTGGTCAACGCGGTTGGATCAAACGCCGGAGAGCGTGGGTGCAAATGCCAACAAAAAGCTTCCGAGCCAGTGCTGCCGTTCCGCGTAACCCTGTATACTTGTACTGACGTCACAATCCGTCTCTCGAAGATGATTCTAGATCGATAGGTTTTTAAATACAACAAAACTTGAAAATATAGAACACTTGAACTGGCAAATGTTTAAAATGCGACGCCCAAACCAAAGAAAAAAAACCGCGTAACTCCATTTGGCATGCGCCTTTCATTTCATCACTTGGTTCAGAACCAAGCTAAGAAAAATCTCAAGGTCTCTTGAAGCTAAGCGGCTTGTTTTATGACTGACTATTATTTCAAAACAATATATTATTACTAGTAAGTAATTATATTTTTTTATGGATATGTATTGACATTGTATTGATATTCTCTCTGGCGTTCCAGCGGGTAACGCGGCCAGTATTGCGGAAACTTTCGGCCGGGGCTCGATGCGCTTAGAATAGTTTTAAGTGACATATATCAGATTTATAATTTATTCAATCAATTTATTTTGATGTTTTGACGTTTACGATTTTGACATGTTTTATATTGAATAAAAATATATATATGGATTGACATATTTTTATATTTATCATTTAATATGATAAATATAAAAATACATACAATAAAATCATACTGTTTATATTGACATTTGATTATTATTATTACGCCGGTGTGGGAACGGGGCACTTAAATTTATCTAGTCAGCACAAGTGAAAACTTTTATGGCTTTCGTGTTATCACATATATCTCTTATTTAGCAGCTGTTGGTTTTCTATGTAAAATAAAATGACATGTGTCATGATTTTGAAATAAGGACAAATGACATGTAACTTTGGTGTTATCGATAAAACATTTGTATTTATTTTCGACGTTTTCCCTAACAGGCAACTCATGCTTCTACTCTTAAATTATAAATCTGTTGCCAAGCGCTTACCTGTGAGCCATGGCAGCCTCATTTGAGAGCCAGTTGTATTCCGATCACACCGTCACTTAACAAACATACAAAAACAATCATTGGGGCTCTAGAAATATCAACTATGAAATGGTGTTGCTTTTTCAAAACCTACCAAACCAAAAACCTACCTACCAATCATACCAATCGAAAAACCTACTTACCAATTCATTCTATACGTTTATAGATTGAATTGGTAAAAAAAACAAGTATACTAGGACATTTCATACAGCGCACTCTAACTCCAAACTAAGCAAACCTTGTACCATGGGGACCAGAAAACTGATATAATACTTTTAAAGTAAATAATTACTTACAGAATACTCAGACACAGAAGAAACATAATTATATGGTCATCACACAAAAATATTTGTCCTGAGTAGGAATTGAACCCACGTCCTACAGCTCTCGAAGCAGATGCACTACTAAATCAGCTAACAGGGCTGTAGAGTAGAGAAATGTTTATAATGTATCTTAATTAGTAGTTTGTTTGCGTATAGATGGGTGTAGACAACCAGGGGCATCAAAGGGAATATTCAGAGTAAGTAGCAAACTTGTTAATGAAAACTATTCCGTAGTCCTTCTGTGCAAACGTGTTCCGGTTTGGAGGGACATATAATTAATGTAATAACAGGACACTACAAGTACAAATGTTGCTTAAAGTTAATCTAAGCTTAAAATAGCCTGTCGGTTTCAAGCGTTCTCACTAGCACTCAGAGCACGCCGATACGACTCGACCGATTTTTATGAATTTTTGTATGGATATTTTGTAGGAATGAGAATAGGTCATTGTTAATTAACATATTTCATATCGCTTAGCTACTTTTTATCCCGAAAAAATGTAGCCGGTAACACCGCAGTGCGCAGCTATTAATATTATAAACAGTTAATGACTAATTTATCTTCCGTCAAATTTTGCTATCACAGCACACGCATTCGTTTCTGGTCTTCTGTCAAATCGTGCGGTATCCATCGCGTAAAAAGCTTTCGTACCTTGAAATATACATGTAAAATCTTTAGAACTTGACTCATTCTAACGCCTAATGTTGCTATTTTGCTTACAAGTAATTTTTTTTGTCAGTCATGTTTAGTTGAATCGCACGGTATCAAATAAGTGTCGGTAACAGCTGTTTTAGGTCGACCTTCATTTACATTGTCAAGGAGATGATACCGTCCACGCTGAAACTCACTAAAGCACGCATACACAGAACTACGTGAGTGGGCTTTCTCACCGACTTAATCCGCAGCGAAAATCGTAAAACTCCTTGCCCAAAAAGTCTTACGACTTGTCCACTGTAATGCCGACAAAAATCTCAAAATTATAAAACAATGAAAAATTAAATGACGATCTCGCAATTTAAAAAGATCACGATCCGTAAAAGTTCTATTTTCAAAAATCATAATTTTTTTTCTTAATTTATTAATTCCAGAAACATTCAGTATACCTTCGGTACGTTTAGGTGTGTAAGCCATAAATATAATATGTATTTATCTTGTTAGGGTCCTAACCCGTAATTAAATTAATTTGATTATCACTTTTAACAACGAATAATATTCTAATGCATGCATCTCATTATTGTTTTGAACTCTGATGGCTTTTGGGACGATTGCCCCTAACGAGTTTTACTCGAGTTTTAGAATCATACTGTGACGTAAACTTTTCTAATAACAATAAAAATTTACAGAGTTTGAGACAGTATTTTTATTTAAGTACATATCTTATTTTCAAACCGAAATACAATGTTTAAAACTTTTAAAACTTGTCTTGTTTGTTAATCGTATTGTCAATGTAAATAAAATATTATATTTTACACTTTTTAATTCTTTTGAAGAAGATTCATTTTGGTTGAAATTTATTTAAAAAAAAAAGCGTGTACTACAGAAGTCAGGTAACTGATAGAATAGTTTTATACTTTTTTGTAAATACATACTTATAAAACAAACATAACACGCAGACAGAATAAATATTTGTTTCCACCACAAAATATTTGTCCTGGGTGGGAATCGACAGAACAGATGTCTTAAAACAGATAACTACACTACCATTGAGCAAAAACGGCTGTTAATTTGAATTTGCAAATTAACTTTACTCACAATGTAATTCTAACAGTTGCCTTATTTATAATAGAATTGTATAAGTATCTGAAATATGTAGGTACCTAAAATGGTGTTCATGGTTATTTAATGGCTACTTAAGGCGTTATTTAGTATTCTCATATGAAATTCATAAAAAAATGGCTTGATAATATTGAATGTCTATATGTGGGGCAGTTTATAAAGGGTCCTTGCGCATGCCTCCACCTACCTCTTCATTCCGCGGGCGATCTGTGATTACTTTGGTAGTGCTATAGTTTAGCTTAGTTTTCCTTAAAACAGATTAATTCAGATTTTATGTAATTCTCCTTAACCAGTACCCACTGCTGGTGGTTTACACATATTTATGGATGTAGTTTTGCAACGGAACTTGATATTTCTACTTCTCTTACTAAATGTGACTGTTTTGTGTAATATAATTAAATAATTAAATAAATAAATACTAGTACTGAAAGCAACAATTATTTAAAATCCATCCTAGAAGTCAAATGTTACTAGATATATTCTGGATGTTTTTTTTAATGATTCTTGAATAATAGACAGCACGAACACATAAACCTTTTTTGTAAAACACAAACAAAAGTTTTTTAACCACATTGTTTTTCTGTTTATATACGCTTTAGATAATTCGAAGACGTAAAATGATTCTACCTACTAATTCGCACGTCTTCGTGCCTATCATTAAATAACCTCGCATTTTAACTACCTCACTATAATAACAATGTAGTTTCTTTTGTTTCCAATTTACGTGTTCAAAACTAGATATGTTCCTAAAAATTGTTATCGATGTTTATAATGTTTCTTTGTTCTTAGGTTTATGTGATAATTGTTTACGTGTGCCGTTTAGCATGGCTCGTAAACATTAACTACATAGTTAGCGCTCCGTTAGCTTATATTCACACGTGAACTGCTTTCATTCACATGAAACTACTAGCCATTTATATCTTTAGATGTAATTTAGTCTAACATGCTTTTTTTGTTTTTTTTTGGCGTCACTTTTTGAGCATTTGCCAGTGTCAGTAAGTTCAAGACAGCGTTGATCGAGTCTGGTCATGCCCTAGTAAAGTAGTAGTGGTTTTATTACAAGCTTTATGCAAAATAATACAATGTAACAACATGATTTTTCCACGTTCGCTCTAAAACTTTTCATATTTCGTTTCAACCTTACAGTCTTCTTATTTCTTTATCTCTTCTATTTATTCGTTCTTTCTTCATGTTACGTTATGCTACTCTACGCCATGCTGTGCCATTTCATGCTACGCTACGTCACGTGAAGTTACGTCACGCCATTCCATACCACGCCAGAACACACCGTAACTTCATTATGTGTCATGCACGGGTAGCTCAAAATAGCGTATTTATGTGTAGGAATATCTTACCCAAATCATTATTATCTATCTATCTACCTATACTATTATAAAGAGGAAAGATTTGATTGTTTGTTTGTATTTATTGAACAGGCTCCGAAACTACGGGACCGATTTAAAAAATTTCTTTCTCCGTTGGGAAGCTTCACTATCTCCGGGTGACATAGGTTACTTTTTATCTCTGAATTCCCACGGGAAAGGTAACTACGCGGGTGAAACCGCGAGTCATCCGCTAGTACTATTATAAAGAGGAAAGATTTGATTGTTTGTTTGTATTAAATAACCGCGAGGCGTCCGCTAGTTGTTGATAAAAACGTTCAAGGTTCAAATATTTTAAAGTGCGGTATTTAAATTCTTCTATACACAGCCTAATATGCTAAATTATTTTATCGACTTTTGTTTGTTTTCTAAGAATAACGAAATTAAATAATGTGTTTTGAGTTACAAATATAATATTCACAAAATACAAGAGCTTTCTCAGAAAAGTAAACACGTTTGTTCTAATATCTTCGAAGTTATTTGTTAGATATTTGAGGCAATGAACAAAGTTTCTATCAAAAAGGACCAGTCTAGATTGTGACAGATATGAACATTCGTCAAAAATAAGTACAAAACAAACAGGTTTATTGTTCTACATTTTTATATAGTTCTATGTATTGCTGCAATGGTTATGGAATTACGTTATCTCTTGCCGTCAGAAGAGCGCAACGTTCGTCTCATTACTTTTACAATAAAAAAAAATAATGTTATGTTAAGAAATTTCAGTTCTTAGTACATTTAGGGTTGACTAGCTGTGCCTTCTTCCACAGCGTTATCCGGGACAAAATGTACATGTGGTACATTTTTTGAGGTGAGTTATTCCACAGTATCCACCGATGGACTTTCAGCCGTAAAGAAGTTACATATAGACAAAAATTCAAATTATTGTTGTGAAATTAATGTCAAAGGCTTGGTGTATGGTCACAGCTCACTTGATACTGATTGGCGGCGTGATCGAAGTTGATAAACGCATCCTGGAATGGGAACTGGCTCTAAAGTGAGGCTGTCATATATTTTTCAACAAATTCGCTTATCTATTCTAAAAAAAACGGGTCGAATTGTGAGCTTTATTTCTTTTTAAAGTCGGTTGAGCACAAGTTAATATATACTGGATATCTCAAATTGCCGGAACTTTGGTAGTAGGTACTTAACCTACTACCAAAGTTCCGGCAATATTGATTAAGGGCTTTGTAAGCTAAAACTTTGTCTAAAGACAATACCGACTATTACTATTGGAAATAGCTAGTGACAACTACTGGTACCCACAATATAGTTTATGTACCTACATATATTATGTACCTACTATCAACTCGCCCCATCTTTACACGAGGGCAATTTATTTTGGCGACTTGATTATAGAACATCTAACTTATCTTATACGAAAGTTTAATTAAAAAGTATCGTATGCGAACCTTCTCTTAATAGTTTTTTTTTTTTTTTTTTTTTATAGCTGATAGGCTTGGTGTTTGACCACAGCTCACCTGATGTTAAGTGACGGTGTGGTCGATGATGGTAAAGCACACCTAGCCTGGAATGGAACTGGCTCTCAAGTGAGGCTGCCGGAACACACCGTTAGATGCTTGGCGGCAGATTTTCAACTTGAGGGTGGTAGCTAGCCAGCCGAGTACTAGAAAGTACCATACCACCATGCTATGGTTTCCTCACGATGTTTTTCTTTCACCGGCAGCTCAAGCTCATTGTTGGGGTTTGAACCCACACCCTTTGGCATGCGAACCGACCGCGCTAACCACTGGGCTATCATCGCTACAAAATATTTATTTGTTATTAATAGTTATTTGTTATACAAGAGTGCAAAGTTGCTTTTTAACCGCGTGCTCAATTTTGATGACCGAGCAAACGAAGGATTCTAATTTTAGAATCCTGAGCGTTAGCGAGGAAATCAAAAGATATCTTTGCACTCTAGTGTTTAAGTTTTCATCCCACCTCAGCGACGAAATGACTAAATGCAAAAAAAAAAATACAATCACAAGATACTTTTATTTCGGTTTAGGTATTAACTACTACATTAATAATATGACGTGAAAAGAAAATTGCGCGCACAAAGCAAATTAAAAAAATAGACACCAAGGAGGTTCCGAATCTGAATTTTTAACAAATTAAAAAAGTTGTATGGTAAATTCCGCACCATGGAGGTAGAAGTAAATAGGTTTAATGATGTTTTGAATTCACAAACTTAATGCACACGATGTTCTAAATTCGAATTTACTTTATCCTCTAGCGGATAAAAACGACTTTTGCACTCAGATATCGAAGAGCAAAAATACTCTTTCCGAGATGCGAGGATGAAAAAATATTTATACGACAGTGCAAGCCGTATCAAAATCCGTTGAATGATTTAGATAAAAGTGAGAAGAGAAACCAACAGATTCAGACGGCGACTTACTTATTTATTATTTAGAAATTATTCATCAAGTTATATTGCTCATACTAAAATTGTGTTAGTTTGTGGTTTGCATCTGTCCTTTACTTTGTAAACACGCTGACGGATCATAGGCCCGCCTTACACGTTCAATCATGATCACGATCCGCGATCCGCGATCCGCGATCATGATTACAAAATTTCTAGATATTATGCGATCCGGAGCATCAGTCCGTCAATCCGCTTCGTACACGATCAGTCTGGATCGCGATCATTGATCGCGGATCGCGGATCGCGGATCGCGCGCTACGTGTACGGGCTGCCATTGAGTTGGTCACGGTAATCAGTGGCAAGGCTTATGCAAACTTTTTTATTGGTCAAGCTTCTAATATTCCGCCACCAGTCACCGCCGTAGTGTTGCGATGACAAGTACGATCTACTGACATTAAATTTTTTATGGTGTTCATGTTCATAGTATAAAACAAAGTCGCTTCCCGCCGTCTGTACGCTCAGATATTTTAAACTACGCATCGGATTTTAATGCGGTAACCATCAATAGATAGAGTGTTACAAGGAGAAAGTTTATATGTATAATATATGCATATGCACTAAATTAGTATCTACATTGCACCCGTGCGAAGCCGTGGTGGGTTGCTACTTGATTGTGTTTGTATGTTTGTTATTTCTTTACGCTCAAACCGCTTGATCAATTTTGATATAGTTTGGTATGTAGGTAGTTGTCACCCTGAATTAACACAAAGGCCACTTTTTATCCCAAAAAAATGTAGCGTGTAATATAGCGGATCACAGCTTGTAAGTTATAAATTAGAGTCGTCTTTGACTGATTAACATAAGTAAATACGAATAAAACTCAAATGCAGTCAACAATTTACATTGTACACTGTGCAGTAGAGTAAGTAAATATGACAGCCAGATGATGCACTTGAAGATAAACCTTATTTGGGAGCACAATGAGTTACATTACCTTTGTTAGAACACTTATCCAGTAAGGTTAAAAGGCTTTTTATAAAGTATCACAAAGAGCGCGTTTCATCTACAAAATGTCATGAAAAATAACGGAATGAAGACGCGAGTTGGTGTAGTTATATAGAAGTAGTGACTCACCTCGACTTTGCACGAGTGTTACATGCATATGTACATACATACATACATAAACCCTGAAAAAATTAGACTCATTTTTGGGCTGTCGTGTAAAAACTCAGCAATGTCATCCAGTATGGCAAAACTGCCAGAATTTTGGCTATATAAGAGTTTTACTTGGTGTTAGATCTCCTTAGCAGGAGGTCGTCTAAGTAGGTACCACCGCAGTACCAGTTATTCTGCCGCTAAGCTGTAGTGTGTAAACATTACTGTGTTCCGGTTTGAAGGGTACTGCAGCTAGCGAAATTACTGGGCTGTTGAGATTAACCATCGAAAATCTCAGAGTAATGAGCGCCACAGCGGTGATACCCTGGACTTTCTTTTGTTACTCAAAGTTCTGTGTATCAATGTGTGTCAATGGTCATGGACAGGCGTTATCTCTTACCATCAGGAGAGCGTCTCGTTGGTCTCATTACTTTTTTACATAAAAAAAAAAAAAAATACAAATAAAAATCTTACAATATGTCAATAACAATTATTTACTAGTATTTTAATACTCTCTTAGTTTTAAATAATCGTCAAAGTTGTAAGACAAGGTCTCTAGAAGCCAAGTTCTCAGGTTGCTTTTGAAACACGCGGTGGAAGGTATACCGACCTCTCCGACTCGCCGAGGCGGTGCGATGGTATAACCAGTTGGTCTATCATTTTATTGCTAGGTGTTGTAGACGTTTTATATTTGTTTGGGTAACTGGTAAATGAGCTCACATGGCTAGGGCAGTATCTATAGCTCCCTAAACTGCTCCACGTGTAAGACGTTTTGTCCTTAACCCCGCATATGGCACGAATGGCTCGCTTCTGCATACCAAAGGCTCTATTACGATCGGCAGCGCCCCATTAACAATGAATTTTTGGTAATTCACCTCTATACTTAAATAGTATGTGACGGCCTAAAATCTGCAAGGCTGAAAACCGTATTATTATGCCTGCTTATACACTCTTATTCTAATTACTGCTCACTATAAAACGTAAGCATATATATCCTAGAATGTGAAACTAACTTTACCTCTGAATTATTGACTGACTGCTTTGTTAGTTGATTTGATAGAAGCTCTGCTTTCTGAGATTTAAGGAGTGGGTTCGATTCCACCAATGTTAAACATCTACAGGTCAAATGTTATGTGTTTGGTCTATGACTGGATGTTCTTAATGTTCGGTATTAATAAATAAGTATATTTACAATATTTTTTTGTCAGTTATCTGGTTCCAGTACAAAATTTGGGGCTAGATGGTATACTGTAAGAATATGTCCAATATTTTAGTGTAACGATACGAAAATAGCGCATTGGAAGTAATTTCTCAAGAGCGATGAGATAAGAGTGCAAACTGTGGCGAGCAGGGTGATACATAAAAAATGTGACAAAATGTATGTTGTGTAAAGAGTGAAGTACATAAGTACTACAAGGAAAAATCTTGTACACATTTGTAGCGATGATAGCTCAGTGGTTAGCGCGGTCGGTTTGGCTAGATCTGCCGGTAAAGGAAACCATAGCTTGGGTGATAGGGTACTTTCTAGTACTCCACTTGCTGCCACCTAAGTTGAAAATATGCCGCTAAGCACCTAACGGTGTGTTCCGGTAGCATCGCTTGAAAACCAGTTCCATTCCAAGATACCACACCGTAACTTAACATCAGGTAAGTTACAAAAAACAATAGACTACGCTAGCGAAGTCACGGGCAGAAGCTTGTTCAATAATAATTTATCTTCAAATAACAAATTTCAAGAAGGTGCTTAAGTTTGTGCATGCAGGTTCCGCGAACGAGTTTTTAAGGCTTCGCAAACGCGCTCGAATGACCTAAATGCCGTCTGCTACATGTCTACACAACAACTTTTTGTTAGATGCCGTGTTTAGCTACCTTGTAGTTTTCTTTTAAAGTTATTTGGAAGTCATGTCAGTCTTGAGTATTTGTGACTCATTTATTGTATTGTAAATGTATACATACAATAAACGACTAAGCTGACCGGTTAGCTTAAAGTTCTGTTTTAAGAGCTGAAGAACGTGGGTTCGATTCCCTCTCAGGACTAACATGTATGTGACGAACATAGATGTTTTTTCTGTGTCTGGTTGTTCTATATATAAGTGTGTATTTACAAGTACTCGGATTACAAATAAATATCTAAGGATTTTCACAGAGCACTATCTAACCCTGAACTAAGCAAAGCTAAGATTACTGATATAATACTAATATACACAAATATTTTGTAATTGCTAGAAAAAAAAATATGGCGTTATCTACTGCTATAACTAAACATGGATTCAGGTAGGGTAGAAGTCTTTAAAAAAAAAACTTTTAATATCGATATTGAAAAAATATCCATAGAAAAAGGTGATTCCTAGTTACTATTCTACCCGTAGGTATTTACCTCAACCTAGTCTGTCGCAATTTCATTCATAAATCACGTGGCAAGTTCCTGCAACTGGATCGAAAGGCCACGGTCGCAATAGTGTGATAGAGAAAGAAAATGTGTTTGCAATACTTCAATGAAAGCCGTCTATGTTCTATGCGTGCTATGTCCATAATTTTAAGCAGGATTTCCGAAAGTTTTGACTATTAATAACTTTGGCATTATGAAGTAAACAAAAATTCTGATTGCACAATTACGATGTCTTAATCGGTCTATATTACCCATTAATTTTTTTTCTAGTAATTAAAAAATAGTGTTGTATGTTTCCTTTTTCAAAATAGGTATATAAGTATATTTATCATAAGGAACACCCAAACGTAGAACAAATATTTATGTTCGTCAGATCAGAGACAGAGAGACACAGGTTTGTAGTGGTAAGTTTCGATAAAACAGTCCTCGAAATCATCTAAATGAAATCATATGCATTAGGCCCTATTACTCGTATGATCATACGATGATAGATGAGGTCGTCATAACATCAACCTTTAATAAGAAAAACCACTGAGTAAATTTCTGTTGTTTATGAACAAATGGCAAGGCATAAGGTTACCGACCACTTATACTCATTGAAGTGTTTTTTAAAACTTTATATAGGTAGTCGAGTGCATACTTAACGCTATTTGTTATATCCGTGATCGTGCCGGAGCAGTTATCTTGAAATCAGCCAATCAAGGGTCGTAATCACAGATCTCTATATATCTCTATGGTCCTAATATACCATTTGTTTACACTACAGTGGTCATCATCGACTAAAACTTGATTTACGTTTTGGGGCCAGCCTACTGAGCTTTTTTACAGGGTTTTAAACTTGTAGGACTTTGTATTTATCATTATATGGCTTACTCTCTTGTTGTGATTCTTTTGTTTTCTGTACTTTTTTTCTACTTTTGGTGTACACAATAAAGAGTTACTATCTAAAGAGTTTCTATTCTATTGACGCACAATTATAACAGTTAACCTGGTGACACGGTTGCCAAGATACAGGCATTGTCTAGTTTGGGGCCCGTTGTCGTCTCCCGTATAATTAGATTGCTATAACCATGTTACACTTGTATGTATGCACCACATCATTTGTATCTGAGAATAAAGATTTGTTATTATTAATAACTTTTACTACAGGCACAACTCTGAAATTGTGAAAAAAAATTCGACCACATTTAAAAATATTTCTTTCCTAATTAAAATTTTGTATTAAAGAAATCAGCTCTTTAATTTTACCGATTTATTTTTACAATTTGCCCCTTCGGGCAGTCTAAAGTAATTTTGCCGAAGGTCCATGACATTTGTCTTTGGAACACCTGATATTTTTTTTGGCAAAAGGCTTGGGTCATTAAAAAAAGTACATACTGACCAACACCCTTCAATATTATTATTTAACTTCTCTAAAACATGATAGGAAAATATTTATAAGTTAAGCTATGTTGAATATTAATTAAGTTAATATTCAACATAGCTTAACACTCAAGTTTCCATTCATCTCTGTAACCCAAGATACAATTGAATATTAAGTTTAATAGTTAGGTAATCATAATTTCTAGTACCTATCGCTTAGTATAAGATTATGATTAATTTAGTTGCTATGTTTATCACCGGGACTTAATCGCACACATCATCATCATCATCAACAACCTAGTATAGTCCACTGCTGGATATAGGTCTTTTCCAGGACACGCCACTCAGCCTGATCTTCGGGTTTTTTTGCTTCCACCCACTGTCAGCTGACTTACGTATATCGTCACTCCATCTAGTCGCAGGGCGCCTTACACTACGTTTGCCCGCTATCTCCATTCTAGAACACGTTTACCTCAGCGGTTGACGGTTCTGCGGCAAAATGATCGAATGATCGCGCACAAAATGATTTAAATAATAATCATTTTATATGTTTTTTATTATAACAAGTAGGCTTGCGTTTGATCGCTATCTCGCCTGATGTTAAGCGCAGATGCTGATGCCTACGATGGAGTACGCTTACCTAAAAAAAAACGTATTCACTCGTGAATTGAAGGCGCCCAGTTTGTTTCTGTTGGGGAACACCCACTCGGGCAGCAGCATTGTTTAGCGATGTTGGAATCAGTTTTGTTTATTTACCTCGATGTTGCGGCTATGCTACAATAGCCTACGTTACGGATGGCGAACCAACGGCGCGTGTGCCATTGGTGGCACGCGATACAATATTTTGGGCACCACACTCACCAAAACACGGTGCAAAATGTTTTTTTTTAAATAATGAATAAAGAATAGTGAGTTGATAGTATATTTTCTCAAAAATTACTAAGTCAAAATTATTAGTCGGCACGTTTTTTTTTTAATGTGAAAATGTGGCAAACGAGTGACGGGTCACTTGATGGTAAGTGGGCACTGCCGCCTATGGACACCTGCAATACCCGGGGCATTGCCAGTGCGTTGCCTACCTTTAAGGACCCTATTCCCTATTGGTCTATGGCCTCAACATTTTTTGACGAATAAAAAATGTTGATTGGTCCATAAAGGTTCGTCACCCCTGGCCTACGTGGTCATCCCATGACCATGACCACGAACTGCGAAATGTGTTCAAATCGTGAAAGTCTAAAATTTAGTGGTGTTTTTGTAACGTTTATTTGATTTTTTAAATAAGACGCACGAACTCCACTCTCTTTTCATCTGCAGGCGGAAGTATATAGTTATCATTTTGTAGCAGTAGCAGAAAGGGTTCAGAATATGTAGATGTTGTTGCCCGACGGTGATATAAAACGATGAGCTGTCCCTGTACTCTGAGCTTCTTAATTCGATATCCGTTAGGCGCTCACGAAAAAGCTATGCGATTGCAAACCTTATTGCGCAGACATGAGATATGGGGTCGTGTAGCTATTTTTTGGGTGTCTAACAGGTATCGCCATAAGCAGCTCAGAGTACGGCTACTTACGAAAGAAGACTTAGACGGTTATGCTATACTGCAAGTGGTGACGCGTCATCTAAAATCCTGAAGATGTAGGGTCAAAATGGGTTTATATTATCTTAACGGTGGTATCGGGTAGGAATCCTTGACTAGTTTATTAATCTCTGTAAGTCATACCGACATAAGTCATTAAGTGACGGTGTGGTCGAAGATGGTAACACCTATCCTGGAAAGGAACTGGCTCTCAAGTGAGGCTGCTGGAACACACTCTTGTGTGGCTTTTGTTAAAAAGTTATTTTTTTGTTTTCTTTAATGATTTATTTCTTATGTGCACATATTCTACTATCCTTTGATATTTTATTTATATTAGGTGCCTTTGAAATATGACGTTTTTGTTGATTGGATATACGATCATTGAATGGAAAAGATCGCTTTTAGCGAAAAGGCCGCCACATGTGGCAACCAGCTCTAAAGTTTCTTGTTTCTATTGCATTTTGATTTTTTCTGGTAAACACAATAAAGTACACTAACACTAACATAACATAAATCCGAAAACAAAACAAAAATACGGAAATACACAAAATGAAATACTATACACAAAATATAATACGATATATCGGTACGCCCTGGACGTATCGGTACAGTAATGAGTTTCTATCTCTCCATCTATTTGAATCGATTGTGTCTTGTCTTGTAGTATTTACATACAATTTTATTAAATTATATTGTATTATGATTGTACATATTGATATATGTAAATATTTCGTATTATTTAAATACATTGTTTTGATTATATTTATATACTTACTATATGTTTTATTTATTTTTCTTATTAGTGTTACATCTCCCGTCTGTTTCTTATGTTATCTATGGTGTTTTTCTTTTCTTGGTTGCCTAGAAGAGATCGCTGTTAGCGATAAGGCCGCCACTTGTGGCACTAGTTCATAAGGTTCTTTTGTTCTCTGTATTTTTTTTTTCAGTTTATGGTGTGCACATTAAAGAGTTTTATCTATCTATCTATTAGTTCATAAAATTGTCTATAATGAGTACATTTTCACGTGTAAATTTAGTGTACCATGACGTGGCTTTAACCATTACGTGTGGATGGCCTATGTACCTATAATCTCGCTTTTGTACTTTTAATGAAGTTATCTCGATTTCACGCTTACACATTTTTGTTAATAACTGAATACATAATTCGGAAAATTAGTTTTGCTAACCTCAACTTGCACGTAAATCTCAAAAAATATTTAATTAAGTAATCACATTTTATTCTGTTAACATCACACGAAACTGTGTTACTTTAATTTAGCAACAAGTCTGGGAAAATTTTTGCTTCAACAGAATTACATACAAACGGTCTTAATCGGACACAAAACATAATTATGTGTCTTGTACGGATAATTACGTTTTGGGTTTTTATTCGCGCAAGTTTTGTTTAATTCACTGTAGACGTCGGTTTATATTTGATATATATATTTTTAAATGTAAAAGTAGTGAGACGAACAATACGCTCTCCTGATGGTAAGAGATAACGCATGCCCATGACCATTACAGCGATACACAGAACTTTCAGTAGCAAAACCAAAGTCCGGGGCATCGCTGCTTTGGCACCCATTACTTTGAGACTTATTTCATATATTTCACAAATCTGTCTATACTAATATTTTAAAGAGGAAAAATTTGTCTTTTTCTATGTAACGAATAAACTTAAAAACTGGGCCGATTTCAAAAATTCTTTCACCGTTGGGAAGCTACACTATCCATAGGCATAGGCTACTTTTTATTCCTGTATTCCCACGGGAACGGGAACTACGAGGGTGAAACCGCGAGGCGTCATCTAGTTAGTTTAAATTTTTATCGTTTTTTATCTATTTTTAGTCTAAAATTCATTTATCATGGTAGCCTGGATGAACTCGTTTTTAATGATATAGAAGCCACTTTTTTTTTAAATTGTTGACAGGCTAGTTTTTACCACAGGTCATCTGATATTAAGTGACGGTATGGTCTAAGATAGTAACACCTAGTCTGGAATGGAACTAACTCTCAAAGTGAGACTGCCGAAACACACACTTGTGGCTCTACTTAAAAAGTATTTTTTTTTTTGTTTTCTATAAATTTCTATATGTACAATGAACAGTTTCTTTTCTTTCATAATTTGTTTCTCAGACAAGTACTTTTATACTAATTAATCATTTTAGTTTGATAATTTATTTATTTGTTTTGTTATTATTAGTATTCGTATTATAGGTAACATGACTTGTAAATTATAATAAATGACGAAATATAATTAAAAAAATACAAAAATTAATCATTTATAATCGTCATTTTCTTCATCATTCACGACTTTATTTATCCCACTGCTGGTGTATAAGTATCTCCCTTGCTAAATCATATGGCTCGGACTGGCGTCAATCTAGTCCATTAGTTATATATGTTCTTTTCATACATTACAACTTTGGCAAATCTACTGCGTATACGCAAATATTTATACGCATTACAACTCCCGAGCATACAAAACAAACAATAATTTTAAAATTAAATAAAATACACTCCACGCGCACGCGCATATCTATTATAATTAGCATAGAGCTGTTGATAATTAATATTATATGCATAATAATATTCAGACGTCCACAATAGAACTCACATTTTCAATTGATATATGTTAAATTTTGTTAGGATGGCTACATATATTTTTGTACCTTATTTTATAAATACTATTACTACTTATTTTACGAACACAAACATATAATCGAACAATTCACTCGTCCTGTCCCCAATGCATAAGCATTTGTATAAATCATAGATGGATGATCTTATCCGATGCACGTACCTTGAGGGTAACGCAATCGCTGATTCTTAAAGGAGCGAGATCGGCCGTATTCCTGCTGTTCTCAATGATTCCGGTCCGGATTGGCACGCGGGACAGTTCAACTGCAATCTGTGACTTGTTAAAGTTGAATGTTGGGATTCCAACCGAGGCTGTGATGTTTCGATTTTGTTTTTGATAAAGCGTGCAGCGCGCGTTGTGTGCTGGGGAACGAGCGTCGCGCACGGACCGCGGTTATCAACTAAACACATTAAAAATGCCGGTTGGTACACAGACGGAGACTACTTTTCTCGGCATTCTGGCACCATGTATTGTTAGTTTTATTCTCTACTTATTAGTCAAGTATCTCATTGATCCCATTTGCCATGGCAGCTGATATGAATAACAGCGAGATGAAATGACATAGTTGAATCGGTTTCAGCTCCATTCGATTCACATTATACGTGAACTCAACTCAAGGTTAGGCAAATTGATTGATTTTTCACTGGATGAGTCATCGTATGCGCGAACAATGCCTATAGTCTAAGTAGGTATACGTTTTTAATCAGTTTTGGAAGTTGTCGAAGCGTTCAGATTTTATTGTGTTCCGCTTCGGAAATGATGGATCAGACGATTCAAAATCCGTCTCTACTTGTGGGACTTCTGTAGCAATTTTAAAGATCATTTTCCGAAGTTTCTTTCAATTGTTTGTAAGTCTTACTAAGGTAGTCAGTAATAAATTTGCAGAAATACAAGGTTTATTTGTACCTACTTCGAATAAGTTAACAACTTTTGGTAACTTCTGTAATCATTGTTTTCAATTGTTTTAGCTACAAGTGATTTATTTCTGAGACACCGCGCAAATGACAAACGCTGATAGCCTAAAATTAGTAGGTATTGCTACAATAGTAATTGGTGTTCGTGGTCAGATTGATCAGACAACCGATACCTCCGGACCCATTGATTTACTTATATGTACTATATATAAGTACGTAGTAGAAGTACCATTCTAAGTACTCACTCCGGACACCTTAATTGTAGGAATATCTTACAATGTGCCCTATTTATCGGGAGATCTACTGATGTTAGCTATTGTCTACCGAAGTTCCGAATCAAAGTCACTAACGTTTTCTGAAGTTTAAATAACACTTAGGTACGTTAATTATAATATTAGGTTTAAGTACGGTAACACGAACAAATCTAGTAACACAAAAATAATGAGTGGCTCTACAAAATTCCTTATTTGAACTTTCACAAAGTCTCCTTATGTTAAGTAAATTGAGATTGCTACGAGAAAAATCCTTGAAGTAAGCTTAACTAGTAATAAGTTGCTAGAAGTCAGTATATTTGATAGGCATATTCAGGCACACTTCATGTTCATCAACTTTAAAAAAAAGTAATTAATAGGCTTACGTTTGACCGCCATCTCACGATGTTAAGTGATGATGCGGTCTAAGATGGAGCACGCTTGCCTAGAAGATACCGATTCACTCTCTTATTTCTTGAAGACACTTAGATTATATCCAATGAGGAACATTTTTTTTTTAATTCAAAATAGATTCGCGTTTGACCATACTCTGCCTGATGTTAAGTTGTAGTGTGGTCTAAGATGAAGCACGCTTACCTAGAAGAAACTTATTGACTCTAGATTTGAAGACACCCATATTGTACCTAACAGGGAACGCATACTCCAGCAGAGAGTCAGGCAGCACATTCCACTGTCTAGCGGAATGTACGTGAAATCAAATCGTTTCGTTCCAATTTTGAAGCTTCAACTGGTTGAGGTTGCGGTAACATACAGTCATAGTAAGGTACTAACTACTGTACAATTGAAATTCGACCTTCGCTACTGTTAAATTTTGCTTTAAATCAAACCTGTTAAAATAGTGTTTAATTTTTTTCACACGGAAAACTGTAGATTTACTCCGTTAAACAAAAAATTTAGGGTAAAACCCACGGAAGAGAAAAACAACATCTGGAGGTACGAGTATGTAACGCCATAGATCAATTTTAGTTTAGTGAGAAAATTTATCGAACTACTAATTCGTAAGCGTAGTTCTCGCCTTAAAATTTTGTGCTATTGCTTGGTTTTCCCGGTAATATTACGTCGGTCTATGTATAGACGTAAAAGACGGCGGAACAGAATTATTAACAAATTATATTTTTTGCTTCAGTAAAGTTAATTTTTTTTGGAATTTATTGGAAGGCAGTCTTCCACTTAACTTGGTATAAAATTAGCACGTTTTAGTATTTAATTTTATCATTAAGAATTTTAACTGTCAGCTTAGATTTGATATTTCCCACTTTTAGCAGAGCATAACATTTATTTTTAGTAATTCAACATTATCACCAGTTAGATAGAAACTTATTCTTTATTGTACACACCAAAAAGAGAAAAAAAAGTACAGACAACGAAAAAATTTTTTATGAGCTAGTGCCACAAGTGGCCTTATCGCTATGTGCGATCTCCTCCGGGCAATCAAGAATGGAAAACACGATAATATAAATCATATTTATTGATAACGAGGTGTTACAGGTCAATAATTTTTTATAATAATTATGATAAGAACAGACGGGGGATGTAACAATATTAAGTTAAAAAATTAAACTAATAAAAATAATGAGGAAAATTAATAATTGGAATGATAACGCCACTCGGCTTAGTATTATTGAATATCGTCAATTTTATTTTTTTCGCTCGATTAATAATATCCTTTTAAACAATTCATGGCACATAATACTTGTGGCACACTTGTGGCACTAGTTCATAAGGCTCTTTGTTCTCTGTATTTTTTTCTGTTTATGGTGTGCATAATAAAGAGTTTTATCTATCTAATACAATACAACATTACTTAAATTAATACTATTTACAAATTTATACAAAAAACTTAATCTAAAAGTCCGTCAGAGGAGGGATATGTGGCCAGAATGCTGGCATCATTGCCACGCTGGATGGTAATGCTAAGCTTTTGACCATATAAGATACCAGCATTCTGGTAACATTACTTGCAACAACAACATTATTAACGGATACATTTTAGATCTGTACTTTTTAGACAATTGCAAACACTGTATACCGTCTAAATAACTAATTATTTTTTTGGGAGTATATATTTAAAAAAAATTACAAACATTAACAACAACAACACAACTACAACAAACAAACAACAACAACAAACATAACAACAAACAACAACAACATTAACATTATTTTGCAATAAAGTTTATAGCTGTCGGAAAACTTAAAATTTGAGGTTTGCACTTGCTGTTGTTGATTGTTGGTTGTTTGAGATATAATCAAATGTTCCTTTATATGAGAACAATACGTCGTTAAGCTGTGTTTGGACTTAGATTTGTTTATAATGCAGCCATTAGACATGTGATTATTCATTTGAAAGCCAAGTAATGTAATCAAAATAATAATATACCTATAACTTTTAAAGAAGCAACGTAGTTTAACTTTGCAAACTTCTGACTGCGAATCTGGAGCTCCTGGATTATAAATTCCTTTGGCATGCAGTAGAGTATGGCAGTAATTTTAGCTTCGTATGGTGAAGGAAAACGTAAGGAAACTTTCACGTCTGTCTTTCTCAGATGCTCTTGAATATGTGTGAAGCCATCCCAAACTTGGCCAGCGTGAGAGACTATAGCGATACCCATCTCACAGTAAAGATAGATACAGAGACAGAGACGATGACTGTGACTGAGTTCTCTGTACACAAAAAAGGGGCTTGGCTTTTCATGAAATATAATACCACTTTAACAGTGAAAGCGTTATGAGCTTTTTTTTTTTTATAGCTGACAGGCTAAGTGTTTGACCACAGCTCACCTGATGTTAAGTGACGGTGTGGTCGAAGATGGTGAAGCACACCTAGCCTGGAATGGAACTGGCTCTCAAGTGAGGCTGTCGGAACACACCGTTAGATGCTTGGCGACAGATTTTCAACTTGAGGGTGGTAGCTAGCCAGCCGAGTACTAGAAAGTACCCTACCACCATGCTATGGTTTCCTCACGATGTTTTCCTTCACCGGCAGCTCAAGCTCATTCTTGGGGTTTGAACCCACGCCCTTCGGCATGCGAACCGACCGCGCTAACCACTGAGCTATCATCGCTACAAAAGCGAGCTTGTGGAGCTTGTGAATCTTGGCAACTTATATGAAGCTTGAGTTTGGTGGGATAAGTTAATCATATTTGTTGCAGACACCAACCAGCATCACCATCACCAGATATGCTGAACTGATAATTGGTTTCATTAAAAACATTAAGTACACTTACTCCCCTCCCTCCTAACTAACCCCTCCCTGAGCTTAGCGTGTCATTTCCGTAAAACCTTTAACATTTTTTGCAATATGTACCGGAAAAAGCATTATTATGAGTAAGTAGCTATTTATTATGACTTACGGCAAAAACGAGAACGGTTTCATTTTATTAAAAATACACGGTTTCCACGCGAGAGCAATATGTGTACAGAAGTAAGTAACAACTTGGTAAGTATTTTCGACGAAATAAGTAAGTATCTCGATTAGCATTAAATTATAATAAGTTTCCTATATCGCAAATAGTAAATATTTTTGTACAGTACTAGCTACGTCTCGCTGTTTCACACGCGTTTTCTGGAATAAAAAGTATTTTGTTTGTTAATCTAGTTTAAAATCTATCTTTGTTCTAAATCCAACAAACCGTATCACCGTTAAGAAATAACACTTATCCTATTAATTAAAAAAATAAAACCGTTTCACAAAACAAACATACATAAAATATAAGGACAAACTAGTGTGTTTGGGCCTGTGTATGACCGCCATGTCATTTTGAAATATCATCTATGGAACGTTGTCGATGTTTCAAGTGTCTAGCTACCCGATAGTAGGACGTGCAGAGTCCCCTGTAGCTAGTGGTTGCGATGCCAGCACGCAGAAAACTGCGTAAAAATGAAACTGCATTAAAAATTATCGTCAGTTGCCACTAAATGTAAAACGAAAAAAGTAACGTTCGCTTGATGGTAAGAGATAACGCCTGTCTATGACCTTTGCAGCGGTACCCAAAACTTTGAGTAGCAAAATGAAATATTTGGCTGCTTATAGGTTCATTATTACAAGATGCTTTGTTTTTTCCTTTCTTTGTTGAAACACGTTGATATGGATAATATGTGGAATACATATTATCCATATCAACGTCCTGTTAGCAAATATAAGTACGTATTTTTATTACAAATATTATTATTTTAGCTGTCAGGATTATTTAAGTAAGTGTCTATAAAACAAGCTTAATTAAGAATATTAAAAAAAACAAATGTTCACATGTTTTTTTTCAAGAAACTTATAGCTAATAATAACGTTATTATAAGTTAATGATTATGACGATATCATAAATTCAAATCTGTTCCGACATCTTAGTATAATAAAACACTCGCATACATACATATACCTACGTGTACAATTGTACAAGAACGTTGAAAACATGACACTCCTTTTTGGGGCAGTCGTGTAATTAGTAAAACTTTGCTCTTTTAAATAAAGTCATGACTGTCATGAGGTAACAATGTTTAATTTAATCTGATTATATGTTTCGCCTACTCTTATTTTTAAATTCCCCAGTGAGAACAAAACTTTCGTAACTTTAGGCGCTTACAATTTACGACGACAGTATTAAATTGCACCTTCCCCTTAGTCGCCCTTGGGGAAACTCTACTTTAACGTTTGTATCTGATTTTTAGTAGTAGGTATAAAAGTCTAATCGGGACTATTAAAAACCTACATTGATTTATTTATTTCACCCGCCGCTGGTAAACCTTCTTTCACAGTCCTTTCGCTTTCAGACTTTCAGAGTCCTTTTCAGATTAATCGTGCTGTGCTTTTTTTTCAGTTTTATTGTACATTAGAATCAAATTAATTTTTTTTCACACTGCGCCATCTTACCCCAAACTAAGCAAAGCTTGTACTATGGGAGTCAGATGACTGATAGAATACTTAAATACTTTTTTTTTTGTAAATACATACAGTACACCCAGACACAGAACAAACATTTGGTTTTATATCACAAAATGCTTGTCCTGGGTGGGAATCGAACCCACGCCCCACAGCTCTTGAAGCAGACATGCTACCAATGAGCCAACTGGGCTGTCAAATTATTCTAGCTTCTGCTATCTGAATCGGCAGTATTTCTATAATGATATATACAAATGCTTAGGTATGATGTGCATAACTCAAATTTATCTAGAACATTTAATTATTTTAGTTAACATTTACTTATGGCCTCATACTCTGGCGTTTGAACGCGTGTGCTACTACAGTACGAGAATCAATCTAATGATAAGTTATAATTATATATAGAGTCTCATTTAGTAAAAAATATGGCAATTATACAAGTTCGAGTGTGAGTTTTTTTTTTTTTTTTAATTGTTGACAGGCTTGTTGTTTGACCACAGCTCACCTGATGTTAAGTGATGGTGTGGTCGAAGATGGTAAAGCACACCTAGCCTGGAATGGAACTGGCTCTCAAGTGAGGCTGCCGGAACACACCGTTAGATGCTTCGGCAGATTTTCAACTTGAGGGTGGTAGCTAGCCAGCCGAGTACTAGAAAGTACCCTACCACCATGCTATGGTTTCCTCACGATGTTTTTCCTTCACCGGCAGCTCAAGCTCATCGTTGGGGTTTGAACCCACGCCCTTCGGCATGCGAACCTACCGCGCTAACCACTGAGCTATCATCGCTACAGAACTGATGGTTTTCTTCCAATACTCGGTTATTACTAAACTAAACATAGAAGTTTTAAAAATACATCTAATTCTATAACATCAGTGTGTTATTAAATCTTATTGAAATTTCTTACCAGGATTCGAAAACTGATTTTTTAATATAACAAATAATAATTGTTAACTTTATGCATGTCGTCGTCACCTATGATTGCTGTAACATCTAGTTTTTGTTTTTTTTCTGTTGATGACCGTTATGATTGTTGTGATATAGATAGATAGATAGGTAGATATAACTCTTTATTGTGCACACCATAAATAGAAAAGAGTACAGAGAACAAAGAACCTTATGAACTAGTGCCACAAGTATATAGTGTTGGTGATCCAAATAAATAAATAAATAAAATAGATATAAGAGATTCGGATTATCCTCCAGACTCCAGATTATTATCAGAAAGTATCGGCTTGAAGCATTAGTTTGCCTACAGATAACATTGCCCACAACCCCAAAACGGAATTGTTTTGTGTATTATTCAGTTTTCCTAGTTTTGGCTCAACCCTTAAAATGGCTCTCTGGATGTACCGCTGAGATGGGAAAATTATGCGGAGAAAATAGTAATAACGTCCTACGATCTACACCAACCTGAGACCTTGGATTATAAAGCGGAGTGTCAACGGAATTACCTACTTGTAGATAAGGTTAGAAAGGTATTAGCAATGCTTAGTATGTGGTTAGTAATAAACCACTCTGCAAAATATGGACCCTCACTTTCATGAAGGTTGAAAATGTGGGAATAAACTTTAAGTAGCTTTGGCTTTTTCGGTGGACGTCATACACCTGGAGCCGATCGTCTAGCTACCTGAAGTATGAGTACTAAGTACACAGGGTTATGGACTTGCGGTGTACTAAACTGAAAGGGGGTTCTTCTATCCATCATTGTGAACAACTTTTACATTAGATACAACTCTGAAATTGCAAAAAATCAGTTGCTACATTACATTACGTCGTTTCCAGATAAAAATAAATTGTTTCAGGTCCAACGTAAATTTTTAATGAAATAGCTGGGCTCTAATTTCTATGAGCAGATGAACACGTAATACGACGCGTTTTATGTAACGCATACGAGTTAAATTCGCGTCAAATAGTAGGTATACACCATTTGACGCTTTGATTTTGATTTGACGATTTGACTATGCTAGTATCAAATTAAAAACGCGATGCGGTCTGTTAGGAACTGTGAACAACGGTATAAACGCTACACGCGTTTTCAGCAAAGAATCTAATATGAGTTAGCCCTATCGTGTAAAATTTTTCCATAATAATGAGTACAATGACCCCTTATTGGCTTAGTACACGCCATATTGGCATAATAAACGCCAATTCAACTTGACAATTTGTTTAACTCTTGAAAACTCGTTAAACTATACAAACTACAAAAATGTGTAGTAGTTTATAATATGATCTCATGATATCGTCATGTATAAATATTATATATACAATATTATTTGGTGGTAGATCTCCTTAGGAGGAAGTCGACTACCAGATATTCTGCCGCCAAACAGTAGTGGTAAATATTTCTGTTCCGGTTTGAAGGGTACTGCAGCTAGTGAAATTACATGGCCGTTGAGACTAACCATCGAAAGTCTCAGAATGCCAACGAAAAGTAAGACAAAGTCTTACGTTTCGTTCCTGAAACACGATTTAAATTAATGTTGCCTAATATTTTTACCGAGAATTCAATGAGCGTAATAAAGTTGAGCTTTGTTTTATTGGATTCATTACGATTCACATCACCAGCTTTGCAAGGAACGTTACTCATTTATTTATTTATTTTAGTAAAAGAAGTCCTAGTCACAGCCAAAGTTACATTGAGTTTAGAATTATTATTACAATCAAGTTCAGTCTATAATATTTTCTTATTTACACTAATATTATAAAAGGAAAGATTTGTATTTTTGGATTTTTGTATGATTGTAACGGGTAACATAAGTTACTTTTTATCCCTGTATTCCCACGGGAAAGGAAACTATGCGGGTGACCCCGCGAGGCGTTCGCTAGTTTTTTTATAAAATTGGAACATAATTGAGAGGAATAACTAAAATTAAATATGAGAACAAAAATTCACTAAAATGCACTCGTACGGAGCCAGGTCGCTAGTAACTTTGTAAGAAGCTTTTCCCAACTGGATTTTCCGTCAGAAATGTTCTATCAAAGTAATGTTTTAATTGGATCCGAGACAAATTATAATATATTAATTTATATGATACTGATCTAGAGTCAGGTTTTGTGTCAGATTGACCTACTGAATATTTTGCAAAAACGTGTGTCGGAGGCCTACTTTACTGACACGTTTATGTTTACTGCTAGCATACTGCTCCATGGTTCTACGGCACTTTAATAAATTGGGCCATCAGCGCTTAACTCGGCATAAACAAGGGTAGAATATAATGAATAGTCGTTAACCGTGAACAACGTTAATTATTGCTTTGTTCTTTAAAGATATTAACAAAATAATGTAAAAACAACTAACAGAATCGTCGTCACCGTAACAGGATCACCGTTCAGCAGGATTCCCAAGATACTTACCCCATTAAAAGAATCAACCAGGTAAAGTATACGTCTCTAGAATTAATTTCTTTTCAAATATTAGAAGTTTTTTTTTGTGTTTCCTTATTCAACGTTATAAATTCGTCTGCTATGAATGATTTCTTCTTCTAAACAAATAAATATTAGACAATTTATTGGATGAGTAATTTTCCTAGATTTAAAAGAAAAGCAATTAATTTTTATTTTGTACCACAAATAGAGACAAATAAGATACACTACTGCTT
Organism: Biston betularia; assembly: GCA_905404145.2. Lineage (NCBI taxonomy): Eukaryota > Metazoa > Arthropoda > Insecta > Lepidoptera > Geometridae > Biston > Biston betularia. The sequence goes on from FR989863.1 coordinate 8,382,516, forward strand.
GGCGGCAGAATATCTGGTACTGCGGTGGTACTTACCTAGGTAAACTCCTGCTGAGGAGACGTACTACCAAGTGAAAGTACTATAACTCTGAATACACAAGTGACTTTGATTGTTACTTAGATATATACGACTTGAATTTTCATGAAATACTTGTAAATATTATATTGGCAATATGCACAAAGTGCAATGCCAAAAATAAAGAAAAACCTATCTACGTACGTATTTGTTAAATTTTAATAATTCAGCAGACACATCTAACGTCATAGAAAGTATCTTACAGACAGAAAACAGAACAGAAAGTATTTATCATGTGAGCGAGGTAGTATTTGAAACCAAAGCAAAGCATCAAAAAATATTTACTTCCCAAACGAAGGATACAAATCTCATTAAAATTTGGGTTACAGTTCCGGCATGGAACAAACCATCCTCAGGGAAATCGCCCTCTGTCATCCCACGTCGCTGATTGTGGCTAAACTCTGCATATTGACGCGCGAAACTGTATTTTCCGTAAAATATCTTCCTTTTTTTGGTACTCTCGTGATATATTAGTTGACCTAGCCACATAAATTACGTATCTATGCGCTCTACTACTGAACCATAGCTTCTTTCACGATAAAATGAAACCTGTGTATAGATTTCTTTGTTATTTACATACATTGTTATATTATATGTTCCAATAAATAAATATCGTAGGACATTACCCACAGCTATGGGAGTCAGATAACTGATATAATACTTAAATACTTTTTTTTGTTGTAAATACATACTTATAATACATACAGTACAACCAGACACAGAACATACATTTAGTTTTGGTTTTATATCACAAAATGCTTGTCCTGGGTGGGAATCGAACCCACGCCCCACAGCTCTTGAAGAAGACATGCTACCAATGAGCCAACAGGACTGTCAAATGGACATGGACGCTCACAGTTGGAACAAACTACAAGTTCAAAGTCGTTCAGTGCTATGACAAGAGCTATAGTCTGCATTGCTATGTTCAAGTATAGCAAGGTGTTTAACTACAACTGTTAAGTTACGGTTAACTATCTGATGTTAAGTTACGGTCAAAGGTAACCTATCTAGTTCGGATTGGGAACTGGCTTTTAAGTGAGGATATTGGCACACACCGTTAGGTATTTGGCGACAGATTTTCAACAAGGTAGAATATATTTTCAAGTAGGTTTTTAAGGGCTTCGGTATCCAAACCGACTGAGCTTACTTCAGCGTGCGGTCATATTTTTCTCAAGACTGATAACGGTTAGTGTAGACAAGTTCTAGAGTAAAGACCACGAATCGGCAAATGTAGAGTTGGCCGTCCTAAGACTCAATGGAGTGACAGAGTACTTAGTAGAATTGGCAATAGCTTGAAGCGAAAAGCCGAGTATTGGGCTAGTGGCGTGTGTTGGGAGAGGCCTATGATTAGCTGATTATAATGTAACTGTAATACTTTCTTGATTAAAACACACCATTTAGTTTACAGTCGAGTTTTAATCGCAAAAAAAAAAAAAGAAATTATTTACTTCGACATTTCGGTCATGTTAGCCGTAGGGTGACTTATAGTTGGTGTGTGGACAGCAATACTTAGTTTTTTTTTAATGTAAAAGTAATAAGACGATCGAGGCGCTCACCTGATGTTAAGAGACAACGCTTGTCCATGACCATTGCAGCGATACACAGAACTTTGAGTAACAAAACAACGCCCAGGGCATCGCTGCTTTGGCTCTCATTACTTTGAGGCTAGATGGTTAGTCTCAACAGCCCAGTAATTTCGCTAGCTGCAGTACCCTTCAAACCGGAACACAGTAATGTTTGCACACTACTGCTTGGCGGCTGAATATCTAGTACTGCGGTGGTACCTACCAAGACAACCTCCTGCTAAGGAAATCTACCACCAAGATGAGAGAAGATAGTGATTAAATTCCAATAGTTTGAACCATTTTTCTCTACGATGTACGTCACAGTGGCACGCTAAGGGCTCACTAGTTGACCGTAAGTTGGTTTACGATGAGATTTACACTATGAAAACAGACGTGTGTCAGCGAGCCCTATTTTCGATACAAATACGGATTTGTCTTTGTTAGAATACCTTACTTTATTGTCTTTTTTTGTTATAGGTAAGCCGCTTTCTATTTTCAATCCAGTACGAAGTTGAACTAAAATCAATGAAATTACCTTCTGGGCTGCCATATTTCAGATTAAAAAGTGCTTATGTTTACGTCCTCTATCAAAGAAGCTAGTCAAAGAATTGTTAGCACTTTCAGGCATATGAGAAAATACTAATTTAACCTTTATGTTCCAATAATGTGGTGTTGAACAACTATGACATGTGGTCTCTTTTTAGATTAAGTTTTTTGTATAAATTTTGTAAACAGTATTAATTTTGTAGCAATGATAGCTCAGTGGTTAGCGCGGTAGGTTCGCATGCCGAAGGGCGTGGGTTCAAACCCCAACAATGAGCTTGAGCTGCCGGTGAAGGAAGACATCGTGAGGAAACCATAGCATGGTGGTAGGGTACTTTCTAGTACTCGGCTGGCTAGCTACCACCCTCAAGTAGAAAATCTGCCGCCAAGCATCTAACGGTGTGTTCCGGCAGCCTCACTTGAGAGCCAGTTCCATTCCAGGCTAGGTGTGCTTTACCATCTTCGACAACACCTTCACTTAATATCAGGTGAGCTGTGGTCAAAACAACTACCATAAAAAGTCAACCATAAAAAAAACAAAAACATTTTGGGGTTTCTTTAAATTTTGTTTATTAAAGAAATGTGGTCTCTATAACTAACAGAAGTTGGAACAGACGCAGTAACTTAATAAAAAAAATATAGACAGTGTAGGCATAATTATAAAGGTACGAATCAGAAAATACGTCGAGGTATGGAAATTGGAAACTTCAGCCAATATAGACATTTTCGAGAATTCGCTTAATGAAGTACCTACTCATCAACTACCAAAAATTTTCCAGAATTCGATCTCTTCAGAATTTCATAGGATCAACGAACTTTTCCTGTAGAGCAACTGTATTTTATTGTTTGATTATTTTTGCACAATTTTAGAATTATGCCCGTAGTGAAAGTATTTTATGATGTAGAATACAATCCCCTTTTTTGGTTATTATATCTTACACTGACATAATTATATAGGCATGTATTATAATTACCAAAGTGAGTACTTTGGTCACTTCGTTTGTTTTTTAAATGATTCTCAAAAGTGAAGTGAGTGTCTTTCAAGAATTCTTGATCAAATATTGGTAATAAACTCTTCGTTAAAAGCAACACATTTTTGTGGTTAATTGGTTATATAGGAATTCTGTCCAAAACTTGCCATTTAGTCATTATGACCTATGTGGTTATATCCAGTTTTGGCAGTAGTTACAATGCCTAGTTATTTAATTTTCTTACATTAGAAAATAGGGCGTACCGTAATATCATATTATATGTATAGTATTCCATTTCGCGTTTCTTCGAATTTTTATTTTGTTATTATATGTATAGTATATCTTTTTGTGTGTCTCCGTCTTTTTGTGTAGCTACCTACATGTTTTATGTTTTTTGAACAAATAAATAAATTTTATTTCATTTCATTTCAAAACTTACCTAAGCAATTGTAAAATTATGTCACCACACATTTTGCACAAATAAAAACATTTTGTATATATACAATTATTATTGACATTTCGTTAAACTAGACTCCCTTCATTAATTAGCAGGATTAATATTCGCGTTCGCAGGCAACAACATAATATGAAAAGTGTAAGATTCTGAATCACAATTATATATATATATATATATATATATATATATATATATATATATATATATATACCTACTTATTATTAGGTAAGTATATATATACCTACTTACATAAGTACGAAGCATAAGTACAAAGAAGATTCTGGAGACGGTTATTACAAAACAGTTGACAGTTAAAGAACCTTCACCAAGAGAGATTTCTCATTTGAAATTCAATAGATGGATTACTTTCAAAGTTGAAGGAACAAATAAAAGACAAATATAAGACCGAACAAATATTTTGTTTTAATTATTTTTGTAACGCGTTTCTTTTTTCGTCTGTCTTTAGGTATGATTATTGATTATGTAAATATAGGACACAAGTCAGCAACAGTCAGCCATGAAACTCCAAATTAATTTGTAATTAAACTTTCTTCTTATATAATACCTAATTCATATATTATGTTACAATAAAATTAGATGACAATTATTCTTATTTTTTTCTTTTGTTTTTGGCCTTGTGCATTTTAACAGTATGAAGAACGCGTATGCCGATATTTTCAAGTGTATAAAGAACGTGAATTAAGTCTAAGTCACAATCCAAATCACAAGAAGTAAGCAAGGGGCAAGTCCGGTCATGATCTAGTAAAGTACTGGCAACTTTACAAGACTGGTAATTTTATAAGCAGTTTGTAACGATGATAGCTCAGTGGTTAGAGCGGTTGGTTCGCATGCCGAAGGGCGTAGATTCAAACCCCAACAATGAGCTTGAGCTGCCGGTGAAGGAAAACATCGTGAGGATACCAAAGCATGGGGGTAGGGTACTTTATAGTACTCCGTTGGCTAGCTACCTCCCTCTAGTTGAAATACTGTCGCCAAGCATCTAACGTTGTGTTACGGTAGCCTCACTTGAGAGCCAGTTCCATTCCAGGCTAGGTGTACTTTACCATCTTCGACAAGACATATACATACCACACCTTCACTTAACATCAGGTGAGCTGTGGTCAAACAACTAGCCTGTCAACCGTAAAAAAAAAACAAAGACGCCGCCGAGCGTCTTTGTCTCTGTCGCGCGGTAGGCTTCCCAGTACACTTGCAGCATTGTTCCGTTGTATCATTATCATGTTGTGTTATGATTATTCCGTATTCCAGAGTTATATCTTTAGTGTATTTCCGTTAATAAGTCACACTTACGCTAGTTCTACTTATTAACAGAAATACACTAAAGTAATTCTTAAGTATTAAAATTGTAATTCTCGAAAATCTAATGTGAACTTTCGGAAAATAACGTCTGACTCAATCGATTTTCTGATTTTTCCGCCTAAACTCCTCTGATATTTTTCAACCGGAAAATGCTACTGAAAGATGAAACCAGAGCTGTGGTTGACTGAGCCAGATTCAAAGGCTAGTTCCTTAAGTGGAGTTAGGATGCATTCACAATGAGGTTGAGTGGTGTGAGCAAACACTCACCGTGTGCCAGTGCAGCGCACCCTAACTTTTTTCATTTCATTTTAAATTAAGTCGCGCAAAGTATCTAGTGGGAGTTGACTGCGTAGGTACTTGAATTTTACTTTACTCTAGTTTTATAAAACTAGATTAACCCCGTACGAGTTACAGGGCTATATAAGCTTTTTATTTTTTAATGGCGGACAGGCTATGTGTTTGACAACAACTACTTGATGTTAAGTGACAGTGTGGTCGAAGCAAGCACAACTGGCCTGGAATGGCACTGGATCTCAAGTGTCGCTGCCGGAACACTGTTGGATGCTTGGCGGCAGATATTCAGCTTAAGGGTCGTAGCTAGCCAGCCAAGTACTAGAATCTACACTACCACCACGCTATGTTTTCCTTCACCGGCAGCTCAAGCTCATTGTTGGGGTATTAACCCACGCCTTTCGGTGTGCGTTAGAAGTTAGCATTTTTTGTACATTTAATTTTCGGTGTAAACATAGCAAATAATTTAAAGCTTTTTGTGACATTTACATTGTACACATATACTTGAATTATACTTCGAAATTTAGTTATGTGTTTGTGTGAAAACTCTTTCATATGGTTAAAAAATTGAGCCGTAGCCAAATTACAATTTCCAAGATATGCGATGGGAAAAAGTTTGGAGTGATATATTATGCCTGGTATATATTTATGTGTGTAATAAAAATGGTTGGTAATACGTTGGAACGACCAATAAGATTTTGCAAGAAATTCTCAGAATAAATTCACGAATCTAAAACTGTATACCGCCATTTTCGGCGTTAACCTTTGGATTTAGTTCTACGGATAAGCTTTATTGCAAATGAGTATATGGAAATATGTTCTGTCATAAAAAAACTCTTACTCATACTTACCTTCCTACCTTTTGCTTATATATTTATTTCTAGTTATATATTTTATGTGGAATGTTTTTTTATATTTTAGAAATTCGTGAGTCAACTTATCGTAGCTTGATAAACTTGTCTTACACAAATGGCCAATGTTTATAGACTACCTACCTAATTATACATAAGAAACCAAATTGATCATGTACATTATGATAAAGGCATTTTGCGGTACATTGAGTTTGTTCGCAGAAAAAGCGCCTGAAGCGTCGTTAGCAGTTAAATTCAATCGCCAAGCCTTTAATTATGTCCATAAATTATTCTCTATTTCGTATTTAAGGACAAAAGACAATATTTCTAGTAATGGGTGTTCTGTATTGATTATAAGTATGTAGTTACAAAAAAAAGAGTTTTTAAGTATTCTATCAATGATCTGACAGATGGCCAATTTTGGAGGGGTTTGTTGACAGAACTAAACTAACTGAAATTGTTGTAAGTACTACTTACTGTTGGGGTACTCGTAGACACATAATTGTTAGATTTCTATTATTGAGTACCTATACACTTCAACGCAGCTGCTAATCTTGGGTAATGTATAATGTATATACCTCTTATTTACTTACTCTCTTTCGCTCCGGGAAACAGAACTCCTTGTCCGGAGTCGTACAGATTGCATGTATAATCTACCTATATAATGTAATTGTTATGTTCACAAATAAATGAATTGAATTAATGAAAAACAATGTTCATGTAAAAAGGTAGATAATTATTGTATTTTCGAGAGGATAGCTTAAAAGTATATCGGAGAACTCTTTCCGGAATAACAACCTTAAGTGTCTTCGTGCATGACTTTGATCATTAAAAGTTTACCCCAAACTCATGACATGATTGCTGCAGCTTCCGCATCACAAAGGTATTTTGTTTTAAAAAGAAACACAAAAGTATTAACTTTTATCTGCGACTTCGCTCGCATGACCAATTCTGATGGGTCACACAAAAAACCGTCTTGATTTTTTTATAACACTTTGTTCTGTGACCAGGCGGAATAACAGATATACAAAACCAATCTGAAACGCAATAATTTCCCAAAGAACCAAATTAAGCGGCAGCGTATTATTAAGCTGAAGTGGGCTGGAAGTATGTGTCATAGAAGATGACACATATGGGGATGTTTGCGGATGCGCGGATTGATAGCCTCCAGGCCATCATGCGCAAGCGTGTCGCGTCCCTGATGCGCCGCGTGCGGGGCGGCTCCAACACCTACCTACAGTTGTTCGCCTGGCGGATGGATCTGGATTGCCCAATAATGCAACACTGGACAAGGATGCATATTGAGCATTCCGGATCCAAGCCTAAGTTTAGGTTAAGATGAAAATTATTATTTGTCTTCTTCTTTCTTTTTGTTTAATTTTGGCTGGTGTAATTATTTTTAGTTTTTAATTTTTTAAATGTATATTGATTTTATTTATGTAATAATTTTTAATGATGTTTCTATGGGCATGGTCTGAAATAAATAAATAATAATAATAATAGAACCGCTAACCGTTGGGGTAGACGTGTTCTGGAGTACAGACCGTATTTCGGTAAACGTAGCGTATATAGTGCGCCCTGAGATTCAGTAGACTAACGATAAATGTTAGTATGTAACTGATTGCAAAAAGCCGAAGATCGAGCTAAGTGTCATACATTTGGAGAGGCCTATGTCCTAAGGTGAGCTGATGGTGAGGATGTAGTGATATAGCGTCTTTGCTTAGAATGGTGCTTTTTATAGCTTGATCGTCACTCATCAGTTGGCAAATTGTCACTAGTGTACACTCGCTCTCAACCATATAAGCTATAGGTACTTATTGTGGCGCTTTGCATGAAGTAGTGATCACCAGAAATATAGTTTCATTATCTTTAACCACCCGACAATCAGGAGAACACGCTTAGGGGGTTGATGATAAATCTCAAGGTGACGTCATCGATATGTACTATACATACCTAACCCCCACAATATTATTCACTGAATTCTTATCAGATATTACTGAAGCTCGTTTTTGAAAAACCCCAAAGCCTAAAGCCATTTCAATTTTCATTATGATCCATTCAGCCTTTCAATCATCAAATTGATACACATAAATGATACAGAAATAGATAAATAAATTTCGTTGGACATTACACAGCGCCATCTGACCCCAAACTAAGCAAAACTTGTACTATGGAAGTCAGATAACTGATAGATTACTTAATTTTTTTTTTGTAAGCACATTCTTATAATAAATACAGTTACTTTCGCTTTTATAATTCTAAAATAAATACTTAGTTACTTATTTGGTTAGTGGCGTGAGCTTTTCAATAGGAGGTGAAGATTTTATACGGTATCTAGATATTCTTGTTTTCACCCAAGATATTGGACAGAATTTTATTACAGGTACTACATATATAACTATCAGCCCATAAAACCTCGCTTAGTAAGGCTTTCGTGCGTACCGCTAGACATTGGAATCAGCTGCCCGAGTGGGTGTTCCCCAATGAATATAGTCTGGGTACCTTCAAGTCGCGAGTGAATCGGTTTCTTCTAGGCGAGCGTGCTCCACCGTAGACCGCATCTTCGCTTAACATCAGGCGGGATGGCGGTCAAACGCAAGCCTATCTACTATAAAAAAAAAAAAAGGTAAAAAGCTAATTGCGGTTCCTGCCAGAAAACCTATTAGGTAGTTTGTTTAAGTAAGCTTGGAATCTCAATTTGTTTCAAGCCGAGGTTCCATTTACATTACAGACTTGAATTTTAACGCTTAATAAATGTATTTACTTTTACCTTACGACTACTTACTTTACTAGTAGGACGAGTTAATTGATTTTCTGGCCTCGGTGATTGGTGTTCCGCCCTCTTATCTGTAGTACGTTTTTGTAGCACAATATTAGGTTGACAATGCCCTCCTGATCCATAAATGTGGTGAAAGTATGGAGCACGATGCGTAGTGTCCTTTTCTTTCTTTGTTTTTGGCATCACTTTTTGCACCTTTCGCCAGTATCTAGTTTTTCAAATTTGAAGTTAAAATTCGTACGAGTTAAGTCGAGGTCAAATCTTATCATGTTTTACCAAAGATATGTCTATTTTATTAGAAAAGAAAATTAGGTACATTGACATAGTATTGTGAGCAACACGAAAAAATAAGATTCGCTACATGTATCACTTTACCACACTCGTCCACGTAATTAGGCACTTTATGAATAATGCTATTTATATAATATATATATATATACGTTTATCGCTATTTAACAGCTCTATTATAAAAAAAGGGAACGTATTTTTAATATGATGATGATTTTCACGATTTCAGACTTTTGCTCATAATGAAAATTTTATTGTTCATTATGTTTAGAACAAGAACTGCCTTTTGACTTGGCCAAGCTAATATTTCAAATTTACACAATAAAATCAATTTGAGCTTTTTTTTTTTTTTTATTGTAGATAGGCTTGCGTTTGACCGCCATCCCGCCTGATGGTAAAGGCTTGTAAAGGCGGTGTGTCAGGGAATATTAGTGAGATTCGATGAGTATAATGTATATCTATTCAGGCCTGGTATAGCATAATTCTTTTGCTAAAAGGAATTCGTATTAACTAAATTCCACGCATTTTTAGTTACATACAGTAGCGTAGATTTATTACGCATTCCTGTTCCGTACCTACGGGTTAAAGTTATTTTACGTTCTTAAATAACCCACCCACCTACTTCCGCACTTTTTGGGCGCATGAGGGCGTTCTCGGGAAAATAAAATGAAAACCTTTATGCAGATTATCATGGACTTGCTCTTTTTGAAAGATATATCCTCAAAAGTTTTATATGTGAAATACATACCTAAAACCTCCGGTTGACATTCCTTGTGTTTGACGGAGGACTTCAGGATCTCCAGTGGAAGACACCGACGCCGTCAGCCCTGAATTTCTGCTCCTCCCGGGATAGCAGCATAATTACAGATTTGCTTCTTTTTATTTTATTTTATCCCTGTAGTTTTGCTAGCTGTAGTAACCTTCAAACTGGAACAGTAATGTTCACACACTACTGCAATTGGAATGTAGAAAAAAATGCTCAAAATAAAACAAAAACCTATCGTTAAAGTTAGCTAAATAAGTGCCGTTGTCTGGACGATAGCTTTTGTTAAAGTTTTCATATATTTCGCAGGTTTTAGCAGTTTCGTAATATTTAATCTGGTCACTCCGCGATGGCGTCTGCCGCCTACTTGCAACACTCTTCAATGTGACTGTGTTATTACAGAACCAATTCACTTCTTGTTTGATAGTTGGCCCTTCTAGGTATTTATGTATTTCAGAGTATTTTTTGTATGGATTCATTGGTACGTGTGGAATGCGCCTATCTTTTACTAACGCGCAATTCATACAACTACTCTTAAGCGTTAGTATTCAGGAGCTCAGTCAACAAAATGCTTTATTTACATTTTTCGTGTTTTCGAGCGATCCTGACTTGCTTTAAAAATGTAAGAGGACAGGTCTTATACCTATTTTAATTAAAATAAATGGATAGCGATTACTTAGCCTAGAGACGCTGTGTATTTGATTAAGGGCTTTAGTTTTACGTCATTAAAAAATATATACGCGTCGACTTAATAACCTAGTTCGTTTTTCGTCGGTAAAAATTAAATAAAATTCTAACAGTGTCAAAAATATTGAATTGGATCGTGTACTGAAGATAAATTAAGGTCTGGTATTGGTCCCAGCTGACATTTTCAGCCAGATGTTAGGAACTGTAAGTGTAAAATTGTCTCATCTCAAGAATTTATATTAATAGATAACTTAAGATAGACTGTATTTTGTAATAGGTAGGCAAATTTTGACAGCCCTGTTGTTCATTGGTAGTATGCCTGCTCCAAGAGCTGAAGGGCGTGATATAAACAAAAGTTTGTTCTGTGTCTGGGTGTATGTATTTACAAAAAATTAACTTTTTAAGTATTCTATCAGTTATCTGTCTTCCATAGCACAAACTTTACTTATTTTGGGGTCAGATGGCGCTGTGTGTAATGTCGTATGATATTTATTTATTTACTTCGAGTTTATTTGTTTTCTTCTTTTCTTCCCACTTTATAGAAAAAGATAAGCCATTAAGGTTCCTCCCACTTCAATTATTTTATTTGTTACAAATACATATTCACCAATATAATTACGTTTTTTCATTATGTTCTGATTTGTAAGATGCAGCTTGCGTTTGAAGTATATTTTCTTAAGAGAGTCTTAAGAGAGACAAAGAGGGAGAGAGACAGACTAGCACGGTAAAAGTATACAAAGGGCTAGACAAAGAAACATTCGACTAGCGATAACGCTAACAGAAAAGCCAAAATGTACGGGATTAACATAAGCTGTCCACGTGACAAATCGACAGCTTATGTAAATCCCTTCATCCAACTTAGTTTGCTACGGAACTCTAAAAAGAATAAAGCGCTCATCATTTTGTTACCAAGTACCAAGCTTTACTTAGATAAATAATAACTAAGACAGTCATCTCCATAAACTTTAACGAGGCTTGTAATTCTTTTCCATTTTCTCAAGAACCATAAACCTGCTTATCAACGTTACTGTTCTGTACCTACTTTAGTTTTTTCGGTTTTGTAGAGTAATTGGTAGAAGGTCAACCTTTTAAAGCACGTATTTTTTTATTTTAAGAAGTACACTCCACAAGTACCGGTGTCCGCGACCTTTACCAACTTTTTTAAACGCAAACTTCAAAAAAACGTTTTAAAGAGTTAACTATATTGTGAGTTTTCATAAATAACAGTAAGAATGAGTAACAGTGCATGTAAGTAAGTAAGTATATATATGTATGTATGCGTATGATATTAACCAGAATTTTAGAGGAACGTAGTCAAGTTCAGTGTATCGCTGTTGCACTTTGAATTTACACAACTGCTAATTTTTGTTGTTAAAAAGTCTGGCTGTTTCTAAACGAACCAACGCTCACCAAAGTGAAGCGATCGAGAAGCTAGCATAGAAAATTTTGATCGCTAGCCTTTTCTCTTTTTCTTTACGAATTCAAAGCTTATAGAAGTGTTTCTTTTTCGTGGGTAACAAGCGACCGAGTACAGCTTCTGTTTCATTACAATAACACTCCCGCCCACTTAGCGTTCGAAACGAGGGATAATACGCCAGCTAAACTTTCGAGTCCCCCTTACAGCCCTGATTTGTGCCCGTGTGATTTCTTTTTATTCCGTAAAATAATAAATCAACTCAAAAGGCTACAGTTTTCATCCCCGGAAGTTGTGCCAATAGCGTTCGCGAGGGCTGTAGACGAGGTGTCTGAGGCGAACTGGAAAAAGTGTTTCAAAAATTAGTTTAGTTAGACGCAATAAAATGTTGTACAGCTGCTGGCGTTCTTTAGTCTGAGTTCTTTAAACATTTAAAAAAAAATACACTTTATAGAATTTCATTTCGCAAAACTTTATGAGTGTTACGTATTACAATTTTTACAGACTTGCCTTAGCAGAAGATCATAATATATGTAGGTACCACCGCACTGTTAGATACGGCGAGGACTAGTGACATAATTTTTTTTTTTTTTTACTATACACCCAGCGCCATCTGGCCCCAAACTAAATAGAGAGAACAAACATTTGTTTATTCACAAAATGTTTGCCCTGAGTGGGAATCGAACCCACGCCCTACAGCTCTCAAGGCAGATATACCTACTACCAATGAGCCAGCGGGGCTGTCTTTTCGTCGTCGTCGTGTCGTTTATTTTTTACGTTGTCTTCAACTGTCAAGTGTTAATTGTCTTAAATTTTTGTCAAAGTTTTATTCATGTGAATATGATTTATGTGCAATATAAACATTTATTATTATATATTATTCTGCCACCTGTTGCGCTACAGTTGACATAGATAGGAGTAATCTCTTAGTATCAGAAGAGCGTTTTGTTTGTCATTACTTTAATATAAAAAAAGGTACCAGTCTACATTACCTACTTCAGATACGACTGTGAATACAGTTTCAAGGAACATAAAGTGAAGATCTAAAAATATAAATATCTCCATTCGCCGGTAGACCTTACCGTCCGGTTCCAATTTGCCAAACGTTTGTTTCGCGGTGCGAGGTTCTGGGATTTTGTTAACTTGGCGCTTTGACCGGAAATTAGAAGCTCTGTGTCATCGTAAATAGAACACAAACTTTTATGCTGAGTAGTTTACGGAAAAGGCAAGTTACTTTTTTAATGATTGATGTAAATGTTTAGTGGAAATTAGAGAATAGATTGAGAGAAACTCTAAAAGTAAAACCGTATTCACAATTAAATAGTCAAATGTGAAAATTTGTGTTCATTGAAGAATTCAGTTTGCATACTAGAATATTTATTTTCTTTTAACTCTGTGACGGCTAAATTAACTCGGATGAAATTTGGAACGACGGTAGATTATACTATTAAGAAAGGTATAACTGAATTGCTGGTTTATTATGCAGGGTTAAAAGGCTTGGGGTATACTTAGCCAAAATTCATTCGTTTTAATCATCATTATACACATTTTTTCCTCTGAATCGGCTAATATATAAATCGACTGTTCCATAGATTTAATACAGGCGAGCATTTTCTAAAGAACATCTCTTTTTTCATGATTTTTAAAAATCAAAAGTTTTTCATGAAGATACGTTCAATTATCCCCCTATCTATAAAAAGAGATTCGATGTTTCAATTAATAATTCTAATTTTTATAATATGTTTACTAATTAGTTCTACTTTTAAAAATCTAGGTAGCTGAGAGAATAGATACTATTATTTTTGTAAATACGTACAAACAAAAAATGTTAGTCCTGAGTGGGAATTGAACCTACGCCCTTCAGCTATCGATACAGAACTATTACCAAATGAGCTAACAGTGCAGTCAATTAATATAAGTTTCAGTTTCTACTTTAAATATTTACAGCTACCACTATGCAACATGAATAATACAAAATAATTTATATAAAATGTATTATGAATAAAAAATCTCATGACATTGCCTTTCCCGAGTACTTACTTATTAATGTAGATTACTGAATGGTTAATATTAAGGTGTGTTAGGTACTATATATTTACAAAAATCAGAAATAGGTATAAAATAATCCTGTCACAACTGTTTCTCTGAAGTATAGCCATCATTGTTCTCAGCCTAAAGATAAGCGAATGAAACGGTAGGCAGTGATTTTCCTTTCAGATAAAATATTTGTATACGTACTTTTCCCTGCAAAAGGTATAGTTGAAAATGTTTTGTTATGCTTATAAACGAACCCTTCATGAAGACGATTTTATACATCCAGGCTGGAACTGTTAATCACAACACAATCTCCGGTTAAAGGTGCTAAAATTCGTTTAGTTTCAACAGTTATCTCGAAGTATCTTTAAAAAATTTGAAAAAGACAAAATTCCAAAAAAAAAATTGTAGTCTCATTTATTCCGATTGGATGTTCATTTATTCCAGGCAAACAAAAACCCATAATTCTTATTTTATTTTACGAATATAACTAAAAAAGAAACAAGCGATGGGAAAACGAAATTTGCAAAAGTGCTCAATTGATAAATAAAAAGCGATTCTAGTAGTAACCTAACAAATGATGAAAAATGTGAAATTAAGCCAAGTTTCAAGAACAATTTAGAAAATTTTACACAATAGTTTAAAAAAGAGCTGTGTTTTTGATATTAATGTAGATGGCGACATAATATTACATATGTGTGTATATTATGTATATTACTTTGTAATTTCACTCCATCTTGATTTTAATTTGAATACCGTTAGAATATTTATGTTATTCCAATCGTCATAGAATAGTGAGTGACATTTAAAAAAATATTATATATAGGTAGGCACACAATATACAATTCATTCGTGAAATTCGTTTTTTTTTACAAAATATCTTTCTTTATTTAAGTATTCTATCAGTTATCTGACTCCCATAGTACAAGCTTTGCTTAGTTTGGGGTCAGATGGCGCTGTGTGTAATGTCCTGCGATATTTACTTATTTTATTTTTATTTATTTATTTATTTAAACATTATTACAATCTTATAAAATAAAACACACACCACTAAATCTCGTCGAGGTTTGTCATGGGGTCGGGTCCTCTTCAGCTCTTTATTTTTAATTAATTAATTTTAACAATAACAATACAATAAAAGTAGGAAGTCATCGTGATAGAAGCAAGCGCGTAATTTAATTAAATATTACTTTTACTATCACTGTTTAGAACTTAACGCGCAAATTACAAAGATATATCACGCTACTAGTCTAAAAAAAATCAGTAGCTTAGAAAAAACTGTAATCCGGAAATTCGAGTTTTTTTTAAATTATTATACTGAACTCGTTCACTATACAGTATAGGTATGACGAAAACTGCCTTCAAACAACTTTAAGCCTTGCTTCGTTAGCCGGACAGTAGACTGCAGCGATAATAAGCTTGTCCGATAAACCGATTAAAACGCTGTCACAAAGAAGTTTTTTGTCCTCTACTCGTAATTGCAAGTAAATATTGCTACAATCAGCTGACGCTTAATCGTTAGCAAAATAATAAAACGATTTTTAATACCAATACAATTGGTAGGTAGGTTAGGTTTTAGTTTAATGATTTCGTGGCTGAGAAGTACCTTAAAATGTTTTAACACAAATACAAATAATTTATCAATAATATATATACAGTCATACAGTAAAATTTATAGCATTCCGAGCAACTTACATACAGTACGTGTAAATGGATCTCCACGAAAGTGTGCGACGAATACTGTGTGGGTACATGCAAATAAAGTTATTATGTATCATGCAAGGCAATATATTTGTTAGTAAGTGCGTACGGGTCTTTACAATTTAGTTGGTGACAAAAACTTGCTTCACACATCAGCCACGTACCTGTTTACCACGTAGCGTCGTTACCTACCTAGCTTTTACTTGAAAGTCATAAAATTGCGTCTTTTAGGATTCATCCTAGCGTGTAATAAAACCCTAATATATTTATCTTGACTCACTAGACTGAACTTCTTTTTTACATCTGTCACTCCATACCCGACGTGAAATAAAGGTTTTTTTTTTTAATATAAAAGGTAAAAGGTTTATTTATCCATTCGGTACAATATTGGCAGGATAGCGGAATAACCTGTTGCCGCATTGTATTAGTATTATAATTGGTCATAGTTTGGTCTATGGTATTATAAGCTATTACTTGTGTTGAGATATGTATATCGTTATGTACTACGTACTAGATGACACCTTTCGAACACACAACCGGACAATCTTTATTTTTATCTTTATCGGGAGATCTACTGATTTTAACTGTTATCTAATGTTTTGATTTAATGACTCTATGTCCCGTTTTTGCATTTTAAAGTTAATATACACCAAAATTAATATTATAAGAAAACAACACGAATAAATCTGGTAACATAAAAGTAATGCTTGTGGATTCTTCGAAATTCCTTGCTGGTGTTTTCAAATGTATAAAAAAGCAGTTTCCATTTCCCGCCACGGCAATGTCTCGCTTTTCATACACTTTTTTATGTTTACGTTGTACGTAAATCTCGCAAATTGATATCCTAGAGTCAATAGACTGACGTCAAGTCGGTAGTTCGTAGCCATTCCGCAGCTGTCGCTATAGAAACCGTGCTCGCTTTTTTATTTATAAACTTGCACTTAAGTGTCATTTCGCCTAAAAACATTTATTTGTGTATGAACCATATTCGCCAAAACTTTATTAGAAAAAAAATAAAAAATACACCTAGTCATGATCATGTCACGATAGAATAAAAATGACAATTTGAAATGTATGCTAAGCAAAGATGCAGTAAGTGGAGTAGCTAGGTTAGAAGAAAATTGATTCAATCCTTGAGAACGTCCCGATTCTATCCATGGGGAAAGATGTATTTTATCAGTTATTTGGTTCCCATAGTAAAAGCTTTACTTAGTTTGGAGCTAGATAGCTTTTTGAGATGTCTCACAATATTTTTTTATTGAATAACGGTGGGTCAGTTTATAAAAACAGTGCAGATTCAGAAGTTTCCTCGAAATCCTTGAACGAAGTTACTATCATTACTGCATTTATATTTTTCCTCCAAATATAAGTTTGGACATTGAATTTCCTTTCCCAAAAATTACGTGAATAAAAGCACAGCTTGTAAGTGCGGCTGTGTTTTATGGCACACTTAGGAAGAAATTCGGCTTAAAGAAGTCTTACGTAAGACTTTCAAGTTTTTTAGGGTTTCGAGTCTAATGCAGAACCCTTATAGTTTTACCGTGTTATAGATCTGGCTGTCTACGATCTGGCTACGATAACTGTGATATTATACGTCACAGTTTTTATATTTCGTGACTGTAAGAGCTTAGTGTCAGAGTTTTTCATAAGATAAGTAATAACTTGGTGGTAGATCTCCTTAGCAGTAGGTTGTCTAGGTAGGTACCACCACAGTACCAGTTATTCTGCCGCTAAGCATTAGTGAGTAAACATTACTGTGTTCCGGTTTGAAGGGTACTGCAGCTAGCGAAATTACTGGGCTGTTGAGACTAACCATCGAAAATCTCAAAGTAATGAGTGCCAAAGCAGTGATGCCCTGGACTTGGTTTGCTACTCAAAGTTCTGTGTATCGCTGCAATGGTCATGGACAGGCGTTATCTCTTACCATCAGGAGAGCGTCTCGTTCGTGTCATTACTTCTTACATTTATTTACGACAGCCCTGTAGGCTCATTGGTAGAATATCTGCCTTGAGAGCTGTAGGGCGTGGGTTCGATTCCCACTCAGGGCAAACATTTTGTGAATATAAACAAATGTTTGTTCTGCGTCTAGGTGTTCTGTATGTATTATAAGTATGTATTTACAAAAAAAAAGTATTTATGTATTCTATCAGTTATCTGACTTCCATCACACAAGCTCTGCTTAGTTTGGGCCAGATGGCACTGTGTGTATAGTCCTAAGATACTTATTTATTTATTATTATATATTAAAAAAAAAAGTTATACCCCACTATTGGGGGAAATATTTAAATGATGTGTGAACTCTTTGTTAGGGTTTGTCGACTCGATTTGTGGGTAAAATACTTATTTGTTCTACAAAACTGCAGAGTTGTTGTTTCTCGCCTGCCGAGAGATTCCATTCTAGATCCATTATTTTGAATATTGTAGTAGCTGATAATTAAGTCTTCCTAGTATTTTTTTTAGAAAATTGTAAGAAAAAATTGGATTAACTTTTTTGATATGTAATAAATAATATGATAAAAATATTAAGGATCGAAGTTTGACTTTACTACACTACTAATACGTGACCTACCTTTCAAGATTCTATTAACATGTCTTTTGAAGAATTCCATTCCCGAAAATACTGAGGAAAATATTCCATGATTAGCAGCTGTGAGGCAAAAAAGAAAACAATCGTTCACTACTATATTGACAGCTTAATTATGCATGGTGACCATTTTTCCCCTTATTGCAGTCTAAAAGTTTTCTCTGCACCGATATTTACGTAATATGCCAGACTAAGTACACTGAAAAAATAGAAAATTATGTAATACTGGCGGTTCGTCCCAGCTTCGCACGGGTGGACAACTTTTTCAAATCAAATTCTAGTAATAAATATTGCCTATGTTACTCAGAGATAATGTAGAATTCCAATGGAGAAATAATTTTTAAACTCGTACAAGTAGTTCTTGAGTTTATTCGTTACAAACATACAAAAATACAAATATTTCCTATTTATATGTAATATTAGTGTAGGTATAGATAATAGTTTACAAACAAGCTAGAAAGCCAAACTAATCACTATTAAAGTTCCGTGCCGCTGTTAACCCCGAAAACTATACAATTAAACCAAATTGGGCCTATATACATAAGATATGTGTACGCCATAGTACAATAACAGTAAATATGTGATTGTAAGCACCAAAATAAGTTATTTCATAATCGGAACGTATGGCTACCATGGCTGTAATTGTGGAAGATACTCACACATTGCAGAAAATAATCGATTTATTTTGTCCCTTGCTCGGTATATTTGTTTTTTGATGTATACCTTATGTATACCTTACATAAGATGATCTATTACACAATTTTGGTCCTCAGCGTTAATTGATTTCGATAGCTTGAACAGATATTTATAAATTTCCTAGAATTGTGTTTTTTATGGTTGACAAGCTAGGTATTAGACCGCAACTTACATGGTGTTAAATGACGGCGAGGTCGGAGATGGTAAAGCACACCTAGTCTGGAATGGAACTGGCTTTCAAGTGAGGCTGCTGGAACACACG
Organism: Biston betularia; assembly: GCA_905404145.2. Classification (NCBI taxonomy): domain Eukaryota; kingdom Metazoa; phylum Arthropoda; class Insecta; order Lepidoptera; family Geometridae; genus Biston; species Biston betularia. The sequence continues at coordinate 8,401,797 of FR989863.1, forward strand.
TTTAGGTACTTGGTGGCAGATTTTCTATTTGAGGATGGTTGCTAATCAGCCTGCTCGGCTGGCTAGAAAATGTTCTACCAACACGCTAAGGTTTCCTCACGATGCTTTTTCTTCTCTAATTTGTGATGCCAAATGCAAAGAAGAAAAATAAACGTGTTTTGTTTTATTTGTGCGGGATTACGTACGTTTAATTACGTCGGATACACTGACTATAGTAATTCCGCAAAAGCAAACAATATATTTAAATTTTAATTTATAATTTCGATAATACAGCCCTTAGATTTTTATTAGATTTTTACGTTAAAATATATATTCGATCACTTCTGTATCTTATAACTTGTGACTTCCAAGTAATCCAAAGACTAGAAATATTTTCTCCCTTTTCTATATTGATTTATAAGTATAATCATACTATCTATCTATACTATTATAAACAGGAAAGATTTTATTGTTTGTTTCTTTGAATTGAATAGGCTTCGAAACTACTGGATCGATTCCAAAAACTCTTTCACCGTTCGGAAGCTACACTATCCCCAGGTAACGTAGGCTACTACGTCATATCCCTATATCCCTGTATTCCCACGGTAACGGGAACTACGCGTGTAAAACCGAGAGGCTTCCGCTAGTCTAATATAAAAGTATCAGTTGGTAATGTACCTGTGGAATGGTAATGTAAAACGTTCGGTCACATACAACTCCAAAAATATTGGTTGTAAATCAAACCAAAATGGCATCGTTACCAACCGCCAATTTATTTGCATTGCTCGATTTTAACTCATACTTACGTGTGTGGGATTCCTTTTTTTGTTATTATGGAGTAGGCTTGCTTTTGGCCGCTACCTCGCCTGATGGTACACGTGGATGCGGTCAACGATGGAGCACGCTTGACTAGAAGGTATTCACTCGTGACTTGATGACACCCAAATTGTGTCTATTGGGAAACACTCACCAAGACACCATCTCCCAAGATTCTAAATTATTGTGTGGTTTTGCAATTTTTGTAGAATTCTAAATATATTTGCATTTCACCACGCCCTGTCTGATGTTAAGCAGGATGTAAGGTGAAGTTTAAGATGAAGCACGCTTAACTAAAAATAACCTGTTTACTCTGGTTTTGAAGACACCCAAATTGTACTTCACTGGGAAAACGGACGCCGCGCTGGTAAAGAGATCCACATCCTCACTTTTCTGTCTTATATATATATGTTATATGGAGACCCTACATTCAGGAAGTATTTTTGTGCGTAATTTGTGGCTATACGAGAAACATATCAAATTTACCGTTTACAGCTATCTAAATACCACAGAATTTAGAACACATAAATTATTCATGCGGCGTGTTGCAACAGAGTGAATGTAGGGCTTTTGGGTTAAAATTTATCGTTTTATAGTTGTATCTATAGGTTTATTTTTTAAGCAAAAATAAAGAGAAAAGCAATCCTAGGGTCATAGAAATAGTGTCATCATCATCATCATCATCATCATTTCAGCCGTAGGACGTCCACTGCTGGACATAGGCCTCCCCCATTGACTTCCACAAAAACCGGTTGGACGCGGCCCGCATCCAGCGCGTTCCTGCGGTCTTTATTAGGTCGTCTGCCCACAAGAAAACACTACTACGCTACTTGAAATAGTATACCTCCCTCTAAATTTGCAAAGTCGTAAGATTAAGAAGAGCAACGTGATTTTTAAAATTACAACTCATTGCAAACTAGCGACCCGCCCCGGCTTCGCACGTGTGCAATGTAAATACTATGGTGCATATGCATATGTTATACATATAAACCTTCCTCTTGAATCACCCTGTCTATTGATGAAAACAGTATTAAAATCTGTTGCATAGTTTAATAGATTTAAGCGTACAGATGATGCGAAGCGACTTTGTTCCGGCAGCCTTACTTAAGAGCCAGTTCTATTCCAGGCTAGGTCTGCTTTACCATCTTCGATCACACCGTTAGATGCTTGGCAGCAGATTAAAACTAAACTGAAAAAAAAATCATGAATTACCGGAATTGAATTATTACCGGATTTTATAGTATCTCTCTTCTGACAAATTATCCTTTCTTTTTTCTTTCATTTAAGCAACGCACTTTGTTGAGTGTCAAGTAGGTGTATCGATGCTTTCAAGTATTTGGTAAATCTAGTAAAATCCACGTCTTAAAAAAGTTGCGTCAAATTTACTAGAAAATCTGGTAGAGTTTTGTGAGAGCACCACGAAAATGTCATGGTTCACCATATTACGTTACTTTACCAAATTCGTACACGTAAAAGTATTATGGCACTTTATGAATAAAACATTGCTATTTTTTTAAATAAACTCACGAAAAACACAAGTTTTGGAAAGTAATACAATGCTATATGACTTTTCCACGTTTCCGCCAACTCTTGTTACTTTCTTCCACATTGAACTTTTTGAAAAGAAAAAAAAAGGTTCCGATTTGGTTTTTCCTCGTGAAAAACTGGTGCGTTTATGCGTATGATTGATGTTTTTACTTTGCTTTATGCATGCGTCATCTTGAAATAACATTATTTTAACTTCTTTGTGTTACATTTATGATGAATTTGCAATGAGATTGGTAAAACAGGTTGTTTTCTTGTGTTTATAGATTCTTTAAATCGACTACAAACTCCAAATACCTACCTATAAAAATGTCGAAAGATCTTTTTGGTTAAGTTTGTGCTAACAAAAACATACTTACTAAGTAACTGGGCTCGTGTACATAACATTTGAATTTTGTACCTATGGTTTTTATATCGGAAATAATGCATAACTTGAACATTAAAAAAACTTGACATAATATTGGCTTTTCGTTTTATAATTTCATTGTGAATTTTGCGAATTCTACTTAAAAGTAGGTCATAATAAAAAAAACTTTTAAATATTCACAAATACTTTATAATATGTTTGAAACTGTCTAGACGGATTTTAAGATTTTTTTAATTTCCTTTCTATTATATTCTATTGTACTCATTATTTTCCGCGAGTATAACGATGAAATCGTGAAATAAGAAAATCAGCTGTTCCATACTCGATTTGGTCAAGAGATAACAAACTTTTTCTGTTGAGTGGACGAAATCCAAATACTCACTTTGTTCAGCTCAACTGCAGAGTCACCTAATTATACACCTACACACCTAGCTGCCTTACAAGTCAGTACTCTATAAAATGTAATTTACTCAGTGAACAGATCAAGAATTTCATAACATGACGAAATACGAAATTAATGTAATGATTTATTTTTTGTGAGCTTATAAAACATTCCGAACAACAAAGTCAACTACAAAATATTCGCGCAGATTAGTTGACTCTTTTACACTTTTTTTTTTGTTGTGAAATTTCTATCTTTTATATATCTAAAAGAGAATTCTACAGTATTCGTTTTCCTCGCTACACTTAAAAGTAAAACACTCATTACCGTGACTTAAAAAAATTTAGAACAGTTTCACCAGAATAGGGTACTTAAGGTGCTTGATCTGTAGGTGAAGGAACACATCATGAGGAAACCATAGCATGTAGGTAGGATACTTTCAAGTTCTCAGCTGGCTAGGTACCACCCCAAGTTGAAAATCTGCCGCCCAGCATCTAACGGTGTGTTCCAGCAGCCTCACTTGAGAACCAGTTCCATTCCGGGCCAGGCGGGCTTTACAATCTTCGACCACACCGTAACTTAACATCGCGTGAGCTGTAGTCGAACACCTAACCTGTTAACCATAAAAAAGGTACCTACTTAACGTGAGTGAGATAAAAAAAAGCAATAATTTCAGAATTAATTAGAAATATATTAATTATTTTTTAATTCTTAATAATGTTTATTTACAACCATGACAACAAGAACAATCTTTAAAACTTCTTACATACACAATATCTATGATTATAATAAAACACTAAAGTGTATGATAAACAATGTACAAATATAATTTACGTTCACGTAATTTTTAACGACGAATTATTGTACTTATTTAAATATAGAAAGAAAGCATATTTTACTAGGTACTTGTGATTTAACAGGTACTCTTTGAGTCGTTCAACAACGACGAGATAGACCGTGGATTATCCATATTTAATTTATTCCGTTTGTATGCGGGGAAAGGCTGTCCCCCGCACGTGTTGGGAACTTATCCATAAATTAATGCTTCTAAAACCAATGACATTAATTTACTTACGGGTTGCCTCATAATGTCAAGCGGGCACGAGGTTCATTCTAGTTTAAGGAGAAAAAATCACTTTGCTAATTGATGACTAGCATATATTTACAAAATGAGGAAAATTTACAAACACTTTGTCATATCATTATGTCTCAAATTTCACAATTTTTCAGTGATTTTTCACTAACATGATCACAGCAAAAACATCTGATAAATGAACGTAGTTTGATTGTGTTGTATCCCAATTGCGGCTTGGAAAATTGATGTCAACGATTTGACATTTCAAAAAAAATATTATAAAAGGCATGTAACGTCAAATGATCACTTTGACATTTAGTTTATATTTTAACCGGTAGATTACTAGCTACTTTTTTGTCCATAGCAATCATTGCAATCATTGCCAATTTTTCAAAACACCTTCGTTTTTTAACCAAATATTATATAATAATATTGTGCATGCGATCATTCTGAGAAATGGATCAATATGAACACGTAATCATATAACAAAGTGCATGTATACATTTTAGGCGTGTAACATTTTCTGAGAAGTGACGCTACCACCACCACTGTAGCTTGTCAAGCTTACAAGTAAAAATCGTAGCACGCGTAGCAGCGTTTTTTTGTAGCAGAATTACGCTCATAGAAAAAACATTTTTTCCCTTAACGTTACGTTACGAAGTATAGTAATAAAAAAATACAAATTTTACGCAAGTGGTTAAAATAACTAATTCGTGTTTAGATATTTTCGACACAAAATTGAAATTTTCTGCCTTGAGTTCCTTATAAGATATTTACGTACCCTGAGTGGAAGGTTCTTCGGGATTCGGAAAAAATATATATTCACGATAGAAGCAACTCCAGCTCTTCTTGACTTAATAACACTCACTGCTTAAATAAGCGCAACTTTTCATGACTATAACAATTTCTTATCTTTAACATTATTTTTTTTACAAATCGTAAACCATATCAAAATGTTGATTACAATAAATTACATTTACTTTTTCTGCTTTTATAGAAATAATTATATCATTATTCAAACAAAAAGATATGTAGCTGCCATTACTCTCGTTATTCATATGTTCTCGTCCGATCACAATATTTACTGAAACTAAGCTCTGAGATCACTCGGCTCACATTAAATATTAAGCAATCACCGATCGACAACTAGCGACTAGTCACTAAACTAGTTCGTTCAAGAGTTCAATAGTTCATCGCAAAACGTTTATCATTTGAACATGTTTGCAATTTGTGAGCACCGACCGGTGTCCTAGTCGTACAAGTCTTTCTTGGATATGGTAGACACAGTGTAGAAGCCACTGCTATCGGTCACCTCGTCAGTGCTCTCCGTCAATCAGGATATGTCGATATTCTCCACCTTGTAGAGGAATCGACGGCGGCGCAAATTTCATGACTCACCATTGGGAGCCATCGTGACAGTGCTGCAGTTGGCACGTGTAGAGCGCGTCGAGCTCCGTCGCAGCCCCACGCCTCCCACGGGGTTAAGAACTATCAAATTATTGGCTTTCCGTTTTCCGTGACAGTTACAGAACAATAACTCTTTCATGCCTTTCCTGAAGTTTTTCGAAAGGAAGGCGTAGAGAAGCGGATTGATGCCCGAGTTGAAGTAGGTGATGAGGAAGGTGAGAGGCGTGAGGAGTGTGCTGAAGTCGCTGGATCCTTCGTAACCGCTGGACCAGTACTGCCACATCTTACGAGCGTGGAAGGGCAGGTTACAGATGGCGAAGGTGAGCACAACCACGATGAGCATACGCACAACTCCGCGCCGCGCGCGCAGCACGTTGCGCGACAAATGACTGAGGTGGTGGCAGCTTCGTGGCTCGGTGCTTCGAACCGGCTTTACTTTGGGCACGATTGGTTGCTGGGCTTTCTGTACAAATAATTAAAACAATATTTACTACATGTTATTACTGAGAGGATAAGGACTATAATAAAAATAAAAGCACACGTTACAAGTCCTAGTCCTAGTCGTTTTCAGTATTTTAATTATCACGTATCTATTATTTTATCTTTTTATCATCATTAAATAGATATAAATTTACATTCTTTTGAGCATTAGTAAACAATTTTCACTGTATGTTGACGAACATTAGGGTACAAAAGGGTTTGTTGAAAAATGTTTACCATAACCCTGTGGTGTGAATTTCTCTAAAATGATATGTTCAAAGGAAAATTTTATACTGAGAATGTTTTGGTCCGAAAAATATTCTGATATTTATGGTTTTTTATTTTTCAAATATGCGCATCTCTATTTTTAAAAGGCTACAAATTTAATTGTCCATTGTAATATGCATAAATGTTACTATCTTTTAGTGTTTGAGAACACGAAGTATTTGTAATTGGTACCTATGTATTGCATGTACTGATATTTCAAAATAGTTTGTGTTGTATATAAGAAAAAACTAACTTCTATTAATATATTTTTAAATACTAGTATTGAAAATGTTATACCTGTCCTTATGCAGTGCATAGTGCCCTAAAAATACAAGCTCATTTTTTTAAATACCTGTAGCGATCTAATCTGTAGCGATGATAGTTCAGTGGTTAGTGCGGTAGGTTCGAATGCCGAAGGGCGTGGGCTGCCGGAGAAGGAAAACTGTCAAACTTAAAAAAAAACCATTGACGTAGGTCAACTATAATAATATCAATACCTGTCATGAGGTTTAAACTCAGGACCATCGGATTGTCAGTCAGACAGTCTTCCAACTAGACCGCCCGTACCTTTACCTTTTAAATAATTTGCTTGTTGCCGCTTGGTTAAAACGAAACAAAGAAAAACATTGTGATGAAACCTGCATGTTTGTGAATCCTTTAAGTTTTCCAAACCTGCCAACCCGTACTTGTTTGGTGTGGTAAACTATGGTTTACCCTTCTCACAATGAGAAGCTCGCATCCAGTAGTGTGACAGTTAATAAAAACAGAACCGATCCAAAACCTGTAGACGCACGTGGTAAGAAATTTTCACATTAATCAAAACCCTTTTGGCTCATTGGTAGCATATCTGCCTTAAGAGCTGAAGGGCGTGGGTTCGATTCCCGCTCAGGACAAACATTTTATGTCTCAACAAATGTTTGTTCTGTTTCTGGGTGTTCTGTATGTATTATAAGTATGCATTTACAAAAAAAAAGTATACATGTATTGTGTCAGTTATCTGACTTCCATCACACAAACTCTGTTATTTATTTCCTTATATTTTGTTAGTTATAGACACATCTACTTCGTCTTTGAGTCCTCTCCATCTAAAGGTTTTTTTAAATGTTTGAAGCTAAGTGTTGACTACAGCTCACCTGATATTAAGTGACGGTGTGGTCGAAGATGGTAAACACACCTAGCCTGGAATGGAACTGGCTCTCAAGTGAGGCTGCCGGAACACACCGTTAGGTGCTTGGCGGCAGATTTTCAATTTGAGGGTGATAGCTAGCCAGCCGAGTACTAAAAAGTACCCTATCACCATGCTATGGTTTCGTCGCGATGTTTTCCTTCGCCGGCAGCTCAAGCTCATTGTCGGGGTTTGAACCCACGCCCTTCGGCATGCGAATCTACCGCGCTAACCACTGAGCTATCATCGCAACCTACGAATTACTGTGATCACAAAAATATTATGTTGAGTGCTAAAACGTAAAATTGTAATAAAATTAATCTACTGACGTATCTGGTCTAGTATTCGAGTTTAAAATGTAGTGTGTTCAAACATTTTACTATCAATTTAAAAGATTTTCTACGTTAAGGAAAGGTAATATATATTTTATCTTTCTGAAAATCTTTTTATTCAAAGCTGAGTAAATTTCAATGCTTGCAAAAATATTTCTAAATCAGCCCGACTGTATGTCGAGTAAAGTGAGGGAGAGAGGAAGCACTGCTGTTCTTTGTTCAATATTTTATATCAAAGTGATGACCTTTAATTTTAATGCAGCGCCGTGGTTCTTTTGAATTTATGTTCAGCGAAAATAGTAGGAACAAAGTTGATAAAATTATACCAAAATTCATTAGTATTTGCGTAAATATGAATTTTTAATTTGTAATGTTTATGTACTTATTAGATTACCTTTAAAATTTTAAATAGAGTTGCAATGTTACCAAATAGTTACTTTTTTTTTGTTTATTTTTACGCATTGCAAATACAATTTTAACTCTTGATGAAAATTCTGAGATGACCACAAAAGCGCAGAACTTTCCCTACGGCACTCGCCAAAACTTTAATTCTAAGTTTCTTAGTCTATATGACGAAGTCTTATCACGTTGAAACGAAAATAAGCAAAGAAATCCAGTAGATACCGCAAAAAAAAATCCATTTATAAGTAAGAATTTTCAATTAAAAAAAAATAGTTCAATAAGCAAGCGCTGTATTCAACAAGTCTTAAAAGGATTGTATAATCCAAATAACAGGTAATTTTAACAAATATTTGTAACGTCGTTTTTTTAGCGGCAAAAATTTGTAATAATTTGATGATAAGTTAACAATAATTCGTTAACTACGAAAGAGACATAATATGTATATATAGATAACTCTATTTTGAGTTATCGGATATAACTGGGAAATCAAAATCAATTTATTTGGCATATATTTTGGACACATTAAAATGAACCCATTGGTCAATGAACAAATAGCTCAAGTTGCGGTGGTACCATTAATGTATGAGAGTATGCATCAGTCATATACATATAATCAAGCCAGATAAAATCGTTTAAAATTATGAAATTTAAAAGTATGTATTTGAAACTTTGTAACATACTAGGTAAGATCGAAATCACCTTGTCTTCTGTTGTGCCGATGAAAGTCCTCTGTGGCTCATATGGTGGTGGAGCAGGTTTTTCAGGACGGGGACATTGTGTAGCACAGCACTGCACTCGGCCAAGATGTTGGAGGGCGTGGGAACTTTGCCAAAGGCCCACAGCTATCCGCGTGTACAAAACCTGATAAAAAAAATTAGCTTAAAATCAGATTTTAAAGCCATACATTTCGGCATTTTGCGCACGTTAATGACAGAAGTCGATCGTTAAGGTACTTTCCAGTAAACGACGAGCTAACTACCGCCCTCAAGCCCAAGCATCAAACGGTGTGTTTTGGCGGACGCTAGATATGCTTACCGTCTTTGACCACACAACCTCTTAATAATAATTAGGTACGCTGTGGCCAAGCAACTAGTCTATCACTTACAAATAAGATAGGGTTTAATTTAGCACAGCAAAAATATGGCGGTTACGCAAATTCGTGCGTGTCAAACTTCGGGTTTTCAGGGTATTCTCACAATAGGTACTTGAATAATAACAAAAGTAAAAGCCAAATAATGTTTTACGGCGTTTTAGAAAATAAAGAGACTTATCTGTTGCTATAATATTTGTATGTCTATACATTATTTTAATAGGTCTCGAAAAACATATTTCAGTCATCATTACAGCTCTGCCTAAATTTAAGTCCTCATCACTGTTGTAACTGGAACGACTGTTGAGCGGAAATAAACTAAATATGTACCTGAAATAAATCAAATTAAACTTCCGCAAAGTAACGCCTGAATCAATCAATTGACAAGAAAAAGTATCAACGTATTTTGTCCGCTATCTAGTTCCTATAGTGCGCTATGCTTAGTTCAGGGCTAGATGGCGCTGAGTGTAATGTCTAAATTAGTATTTATTGTCTATCTCACAATTAAACAAAATAAAAAAGACCTTAAATGATACTATTTACAAAAAAAAATCATAAATAAACTATACTACTATACAATAAACACGCTGTCGAGACCGATGCCGCGCGGTAGGGTTCCCAGTACGCTGGCGGCATTGCCCCGTTGTATGGCTAAGCTTAGCCTTATTTGTAATTATTGTTTACCATTGATTAAAATTTGTACCGAGTCAAATTCACTAGAAGTAATTTTTTGCTTCCGAGTCAATGTAAAGGTTTTCAGTTTTTGTCACGCGATAGACTTGCCATGATGCAAAAAAATAATCGTAATAAATCGTTCCGAGCTAAATTAACGAGTTTTAAATTAACTTGTCAAAACTAAATATTTAAACGAGCCTAAACTCTAGACACTTACAAGTAACTATTGTTATTGGTTCACTAGTCTCCTCTTGCCTCATCAGAGCAATATGATGCTACCAAGTTATTATTATCTTGATTAGATATGTTTGTAAAGTTTCAAATCGATAAATTATTCAGAACTAATGTAAATCGAAATTTCAATACTTGTTTATATATCTAGAATATGTTTAGTAGCAAATGAATCAATCGTTTATTTATATTTATTTATTTTGATAAGCTAGGTATTTGACCACAGCTCACCTGATGTTAAGTGACGTTGTGATCGAAGATGGTAAAACGCACCTAGCCTGAAGTGGAACTAGCTCTCAAGTGAGGCTGCCGGAACACACCGTTAGATGCTTGGCGGCCAATTTTCAAAAAAATTACAAACATTTTAAAATGTTTCCTTTGGTCACGCAATTACTTGAGAACGACTTCACCGATTTCATTTGCCTTTTTTTCAAAGGTTCTTACGAAAAGAAAAATTAGGAAAATTGCGTAGAAAATTGGAAAATTTCAGAATGTCTTTATGATAAATTCTACGCGGACGAAAGCGCGGGCAACACCTTATAAATTAAAAGCAGAATTTAAATTTAAAAAAATTGAAGTTAATTTTAAGTAAAATTAAAAAGGTTATTAATATTATGCCTATGTCAGCATGCCATTATCTTAAATGCACCCAGCCACACACGCTTACACAGAATATAAAAAAGGAACACATACAATTTTACATTAGCTGGATTACCAATATAGAAATACTGAAAGGTGCTGATCATCTCATCAATATGAACGACTTTTACCGTGAACTAACGCAAAAAATTACCTCATACATTTTCTTGGAGGCTTACGCGGTAAAGTGTTGGCTATTTCAGGGTCTTCGACTTCAAAGAAAACTTACTCACATGGATGACTAGACATGATTAGACCAGCTCACATACATGTATATTGGAACAATGTCCGACACGAAAAAATAAATAAAACTACGTCAGATCACAGAGAATTATAATCGTATTCTGTTTCGACAATTGTATCTTTTTGTGGCAAAGATCATTTATTCATGTCAAAGCGAATTCCGCCAAGGGTCGAGATTATCCCGGAGGTTCGTGGCAACCTAATTCAAATGTCCGGAACAAACCTTTTGCGGGCTTGATTTGCATAAAACGTCACATTTAACTATGCATTGTCTGAATCTCAGCCAAGGGTTTAGAATCTTGAAACAGCGTTTATCTGAGTTACATTATCTTTCTCGCTCTCGCACAGCAGCTGATGGAAGGCGGAAGCCAGGAGATCCAGACTGGCAGTGTTAGTACCGTACCTACGGGAAAATTATTCGGCGCTACGAATCACCGTGCGTAAAAAGCACCAGCTTGAGGCGTTGGAGACCATTAAGAAATGTGCCAAGAAACTGATAAGCAATTACTCACTTGTTCGGAAAAGGCCAAGCCTTGAACATCGATGCAAAGTTGCATGTCTGTCAGTTTTCTACCCGACACACTTTAGAGAGTGCGGTTCAGATCTGCAAGGCCTAATTCCACACTGCTCATTCTTACATCGGACAGCCAGGAGCTTTAAAAAGCAGCATAGCTTTCATTGTACGAACCGCTAAACAATGGAATTTACCATTCAAGTGGGTGTTCCCTGATAGATACAATCTGGGTGCCTTCAAGTCGCAAGTGAATCGGTTTTTCTAGGCGAGCGTACTCCATCATATACTGCATCTTACACGCAAGCCTATCTACAGTAAAAGAAAAAAGTAAGAAAACCGGAAAACTAACGCGGACATCAACTTTAGCGGGAGTTGATGTTCCAACAGTAAGCCACCGCTTAGGCGTCGTGGATTTGAACACTAATAAGGATAAATAATGTTCTTCTGACATAAATCTCAGTTATAAAAATGATTGAAAACCATTGGTTTATAAATACAAATATTATATACTTGTAATAGGTACATACAGAACACTTAAACACAGAACAACCATTTGTTTATACCACAAAATGTTTGGGTGCGAATCGAACCAAAAGACCTACAACTCTTGAAGTAGACATACTACTAATGAGTCGACAAGGCTATCAATGTTATAAATAAGTAAGTGTAGCATGAAAAAGTTTAATATTTGAAGGTTGACCAACATTTTAACCTTTTTCTTTGAATGTGTTTGATCCGGTTTGAAAGCCTACAAGTTCTTGAGGAAATAACAACATCAATCAAATATTTATATAAATATCGCCATACGTTAAGTGCAAAAATTGTAGAATATTTAATACTAACAAAATAATATCAATAGAATTTAACAAGCATTTTTTAAATATCAAAATTTAACTTTTATTCGAATTGTTTTGCGTTTTTGTGAGTTGCTCTGTACGCCTAGATGACTTTTATATGCAAACAAATAACAATTCTATATTAAAAGTTAGGCTTGTTATCTTAGATATTACTTTAGAATAGACTTGCGACAAATTCGCACCGTAGCGCGCCAAATAAGTTTTTTTTATTATTATTCGAAATAGGTTTACGTTTGGCCTGATGTTAAGCAGGATACAGTCTAAGATGAATCACGCCTAGAAAAAAAACTTATTTACTCTGAATAACTGGTTAGGTACTTGGAAAACATTCTTCGTTATCAGTGCACTACAAACTACTCTTGTATAAACAAGTCCTCATGCCAATATGGACTTATGGTATTCAGCTATGGGGCTGTACCAAACAAAGCAATACACAGATGATACAAAGATTTCAGAACAAAGTACTCAGGGGCATATTGAACGCACCTTGGTACATAAGAAACGTCGACCTCCATCGGGACCTCAAAGTGGACATGGTCGCAACCGTCATTTAAAAATACGCTGAAGCTCATGAAAATAGACTTCATCAACATGTGAATGTCGAGGCTATCCAGCTTCTCGACAACACGTATATAGTAAGAAGACTAAAAAGGACAAAACCTTTTGAGTTAGTGTATTAAGTTAGTAATGTCAGTGAAGTGAGTACTACATATTATAGAACACATGAACAAAGTGTCTTCCCCTTAATAGAGACAGTAAGAAAAGTGTCGATGGACGCATTCTTCGATTAGACTCTACTTAGCAATTTAAGTTACATTAAAATTACTTATTAGTCTTAACTAGGCTAGATTGTAATAACAATGAGGTATCTAACAAAAAACAGATACACCAGTAGAAGGAAAAAAAAAAACTCTGAATGTGAAAAAACCCTCGCGAGAAAAGCAGATGCCGGCTGAGAGTTCCACATCCTCGCTGTACGTATGAAGAATGTGGAATCGAAGCATTTTGTCCGTACGTGAGGAATGCCCATTATATATGGATAGCACTTTGACCACATCTGCCTAGCCACCCGGTAATAAAAATGGGCAGGTTGAGCTAAATTATGCAATCAAAATCTTTCCAAAATGTACGGCTAACCTAACTAACCACGGCTATTGTTACATGGCTGAAAGATGGAGTTCAATAACAAAACTAATTTATAATATTTTCTACGATATCAAGCTCTAGAATCCAGTGATAAACATACATATAAGATACAAGGTACGTTTCTTACGTAAGTTCTTGTTGTTTTCTGAATTAGTCGTTGCTGTAATTAAAGAAATCACGAATCAAAGGCAAACAATTAACAAAACTGATCTAAGTTTAAGCTGTTATTGTTGTAAATGTTATAAATGCGAAAGTTTCAGAGTCCCGCACACAATTAAAATTTTGTTTACTACACTTAAGTAACCCACCCCCGTCCCCCATGTGTGTGATCGTCGGCTACAAAATCCAACTTTGTTGAAGGGTGTATTTTGCAAGAGCTTACCGGATCTACTGTAATCATATTCTCTTTTAATCCGAAAATTAATAAGGTTAAAATTTACACTATAATCTTTTATGTAAGTACCTACCTATAACCGAGTTTATAATTGGTACGTTTTCGTCTCTTATGCAGGAGATTGATACCAATGCAGCTAGCCCTGAAGCCGAGGTCTTCTACATTACCCATCTGTCACAAGATTTAATAATGACCTTATGGGAGGCCAGATACCATTCAGATTTCAGATACCGGTCAGATAATAATGCAAAGGGGCAAAAATTTTTTATATACAAAAGCACGGGTGCTTTTGTATATAAAAAGGTTTCAAACAGCGATGGTAAAATTGAAGTGCTAAGAGGGTACCTATAAGTTCTTCTGTAGATTCCGGCGCTCTGCGTAATGAATAGAAGCAGGCTTTCGAGAGATTTTTGTAGATGAAATCTTACATAGTCTGTATATACCTTAATACAGCCAAGGACCTTTAGAAGATTTCCTTATCTTCACCAGGAAGGTACCACTGCAGTATGAAACATGCAGAATATTATTGGAGTGTAAACAAAATCATATTCTGGTAATAAAGGTACCGATAATAAGGTACTAGCAAATTTATAGAAATAGTGAGATTCGTCATGTAATGTCTCTAAGAGTAATGAGCGCTGAAGCGGGTTTATTATGTTTAAAATGTTACTAGCTTGTCCCTAATCACCTAGCGGTATGAAATACTTTACGACCTCTAATGCCTACCAAATATACATTAAAAAAAAACCTGAAAATCGATCAAGCCATTTCGGAGGAGTGCGACCACAAACACCGCGACACGAGATTTTTATATAAGTAAGAAGATTCCAATACTTTGTTATGTTTCTCCGAGTTTTAAGTGCCACTTCTTTGATTTTTTGCTATTAGCCATTTTCTCTTACCATCAGAAAACAGTCGAACACCGGTGAATAGTCTATCACCTTAGAATGAATGCGTAGCTTAACACCAGCTTACAAAAACCATTAAAATAACTACTCTTCCATCTCGGAAATAAAATGTTACTTAGGATAACCTGTCATGAATTCTAGGTACCTACTACCGCCAAAAATCTTACCACTTACAAATGAAAACCTAGCTTATAAAAACCATTAAAACTTTGTAACACTTTCATGATGACAACAGTTATTTCTTTTCGAACTTCAACCGTTCAAATTATTTAGGTAAAGTAATTCAAAAAGAAGTCGTGAAAAGCAATTTGAATTTATAGCTCCCAATTACTTTTGATAAATTATTATCCTCGGGAAACATTAGCCTTAACTGACACAATAAGAGAATAAAGAAATCTTTACGCACGGAAATATAACGTTTGTTTAAAATTTATTTTGCCCTGTATATAATAGCGGGCCATCCCGGCTTCGCACGGGAAAACAAAACTTGATTAACAATGTAACCTATGTTACTCAGTGATGATTTAGCATTGATGAATGATAAGATGATAAAGTAATGATGAACGAATTATTCAGATCGGTTCAGTAGTTACGGAGCCTTTTCAATACAAACAAACAAAAATCAAATCTTTCCTCTTTATAATTAGTGTAGATAAGGATATTATTTAAATACTTAGTATTTGGGTACATGGCACTTTTGAACCAGGTACATGCAATCAGGGGCGGGATTCTTGGGATTTTGGATGGAATATCGCTGATAGGTACGACTTAACTATTAGTATTTTTACTTACTTTATAATTTTATTATTATATTTATTTAGGCTTAGATTAACAATTAAATTATTACTTTGACTTTGTAGAACAAAGGTACACAAAAAAGTGATTATGACACCTACGGGAAAGGTCGAAATGGTAAAGGCTTTTATTATAACTTGTGTTAATTTAAACTAATATTTGCTTTGTTGATTTTCATGAAGTCACTGCTAATTGAATATTTATTAATTTATCCGATAGATACGCAGGATAGAACTGTAATAAGTACCTACCTGAATATGAAATTAAAATTATATTTTAAAATTATCTTTCGTCTTTTTCAATTTCCCTGATTCTAATGGCAAAACATATAATCTGTGGGTGTTCATTATTATTTTATTATAATTCCAAGTTTAATTTTAATTAAATTGACGCGGAAATCTGATTCTAATAAAAAGTTGCGCTCCAAAAGCCATTACAAAGGCACTTTACGTTAAATTTAATGTGTTGTTTGTGAAATTGGGCTTCAGAGCTTTCAAAATATTCAAAATAAACGTTTAAACCTGCCTTAATAGCTTTAATCCGTTCGAATGTTTACCGTAGACGAGTAAAGCTGAGTTTATAGCAGCAATACAAGTTATATTACCCAGCACTTGAGATGTGTTGGTGGTATTTAGTTCCAAATCTTATCCCATCTCTCTTCCGCAATTACTGTTCGTAAGACATAACCCAGGCGACAGAATAGTACTGCAGGTCACACAGGCACAGTCTACGTTAATAAGAGATGAGACACATGAACGTTTGTTCGTATGTTTGTGTATATTTATGATTATTACTTGAAGTGCTGAACAGATTTGTCAATTTTGAAACATAGCTAGTCTATGATTGCTGATTTCGCATAAACACTAGTTCTAAGGAAATGTATCGACAGTCGCCGATGCTTACTAATAACATTGTAAGATCTGTCGATATGAATCATAGATTATACTATGGAAACGAGATGAAAACTGACCTTGTTTTGACACTTTTTAGTTTTACTTATGCAGGATTCAGCGGGAAGCAAGACGACGCCGCGCGCGCGTTGTACTCTGCTTTGTTTCCTTGAAGAAGGCCACCGCGTGTAGCTGAAGCTATGGTCGAAGTATCCGACATAATTGAATGTGAGTAATACCATTAAGGTATTATAAGTTAAACAAAAGCGCATCATATATCGATAAAGATATCGATCGCATCGCATCACATAGAGTTTAAATATTTGACACCTATATCCGCTTTCCTCAGGTACCACGACCAATATGTAGTATACAGTTATATTATAACTGTATAAGTCTAATACATATGATTGACATTTTTTAAAACTTGGGAAATGGAAATGGGCCTTCTATTTAACATACTACTGGGGAAAACTGAGAAACTGTAATGAGAAAATCCAATTGCACTTTTCCATGAAAAAAATAAATAAATTCGTCAATGATAACGTGACCACTGAAATTTATGCTCAAAACGAGACACTTTCAAAATTGTAGCCACAGAGTCTTTTCATTGTTTTTGATATCAGCAACGGATGCAGATCTCAAAAATGGGGGTTTTCAGATGTTCCGAGGTTTTTCAGACGTTTATAATTTACTCATTAAAGAGAATACTTGTTCTATTTGTGCGTTTGTTTCAGGCAGACACTAAATATTAAAATGCTAACTAAAGTGCATCATTCAAATTGTAAGCGAGGAAGTTTTAAATAATACTTCCACACAACGAGTTTCTTACGAAATGTTTAGGGATTTCCGATCTGTCACTTTTCGATAAAATTTCTTATAAGTTAAGACCTTAATTTGTCTTTCATATATTTTGATATCACATCTGACAATTTCGCGTCCTTCTTTGGGGACTTCGGGACTGAGCAGTGGAAAAAGGGATAGTACCGTTCAAACGTACGTTTACGTACGTTTCTGGGACGTATGATCACGTTATAGCGTAAAATAGTGTGTAATTGTGTATGTCTCGACCAAGTGCTCGAAGAGTCAACACGTCTTGAGGATGTCTCGTGTAGACGCGAAACACGTATCGGCAAGTGGTTACTGCAAAGAGAAGAGGATATTAAGACTTGTAGTTATTTTAATTAGATTTTTGTTAAATTATATTTTTAAAGTTTATGTTAAATTTGTTTTAGATATTAAGTAAGATATAATAAATTATTCTTAAATTTAATTCCTCAACACTGTCGTAACTGAATCGACTGTTAAGCGGAAATAAACTAAATGTATACCTTGAATATTCAAAATGAACTTCCGCAAAGTAACGCCTGAATCAATCAATTATAGTGTATTAATTTCATATTTTCTGTTACCAAGAAATAGTTCGATAAAGCTTTCTGATTGAATGTAATGATAATGAAGGTGCATTATCGTGATTAAGCTATTAGTGGTAAAATACGATCTCGGCGGCTTCCATCTATTCAACGCACGTTTTTGGAACCTATTTGTATGGAAAATAATGTTTTTTTTTTTTTTTTTTTTTATGTAAAAAAGTAATGAGACGAACTAGACGCTCTCCTGATGGTAAGAGAATGTATAGTCATAATAGCACATTTCATTATTTACAATTCGCAGAAATGATGTATACTATTGTAAAGTGGAAAGATTTGATCGTTTGTTTGTTTGTATTGAATAGGCTCCGAAACTACTGGACCGATTTCAAAAATTATTTCACCGTTGGGAATCTACACTATCTCCGGGTGAGATAGGATCCCTGTATTCCCACGGGAACGGGAACTACGAGGGCGAAACCGCGGGGCGTCCGCTAGTACAAAATAAATTTATGCGAGAAAAAAAATCTGGTTGTAAATCTAAAAAATATGTTCTGACAGTTCCTTTCCTTTATGTGCTCACCATTTCCACCCACTTAACATCAGGTGTGCTGTGGTCAAATACCTAGCCCGTGAACTATATAAAAAAGGAATGATATCATGTACATCGTGTTCTGAGGGATGAAGTAGACTTGAGTGAGATGGAGCAGAAAGAACTTTCAAATTAAAAGGGCAAGTTACTTCCTTGAGAGCATTCGCAATGTTTTCCTTGTGTGCCATATGTAGGCAGTAATTAAGTACAATGATCTTCGTGTTTTAAACCTATTGTCTCTATATTTATTTTATAGCAATACTTGCAAACCTTTTGCTTTTAGTTCCACAAGAATAAACTAGGTGGCGTACGTAGAAAAATAAATAATAGTAATTTTTCGTTTGTGGTTTAACTAAAGTTTTGTTAAGAACTACAAAAATAAAATAGATGGTGTTAGTAGAAAAACTAATACTCGTAACTGTTTTGTTAGTGTTGAAATCGAGCTGATATTACGGTACCTACGTCTTTGCAGGTGACGAATTACGATTCGACGAATTGTGATTCGACGAATTGTTTTCGATGAATTGTGATTCGACGAATTTTCCACAAATAGATAACTCTGGCATATTTATGTCATTTTCGTGAGTAGAAAGACTTCTATCAATTGTTGCTAGGCAGGTAACTAACAAACTTATTTGCAAATAAATTTGAGTCAATAATATTTGAGTTAATCATAACCGTAAAGTAATTTAAAGTATGCACCTATATTGTATGAAAAGAAACAATGGAAAAAAGTGTTTCTTTACTAAGTCACTTCTCGTTTTTATTCTTGATTTAGTCTTGTGTTTGTAACCAAAGAACAGGGGTGACAAATCTTTGGTTGTAACCAAGAAATAATCTGTGACAACCTTTGGTGCATTGGTAGTATGTCTGCTTTAAGGGCGTGGGCTCGATTGCCACCCAAGACAAATGTATGTAATTATGTACAGTATGTATTATAAGAATGTATTTACAAAAAAAAACTATACAAGTATCCTATCAGTTATCTGACTTTCATAGTACAAGCTTTCCTTAGTTTGGGGTCAGATAGCGCTGAGTGAATTTAAAAAATATGAGATCACGGCAACTGTTCGACTCAATGCTAGCGTTTGAACGCTAGCAACATCGCAGGATGGATATTTTTTGTCCTCCAACACAGGGCAATACCGCCCCTCTCTTCATCTAAACTTAAATTAATTAATTATATACAATATGTACAGTACTATCCAATTATCCATATCACTATAGCTCATCTGATGTTATGTGACGGTGTGATGAGAAACACATCTGGTCTGGAATGGAACTGACGCTTAAGTGAGGCTACCGGAACAGATAGATACCTGGCGGTAGATTTTCAACTTATGGGTGGTAGCTAGCCAGTCGTGTACTAGAAAATACCGTACCACCATGCAAAACATATCTAATTCGATTCGATATACCACTGAGCTTTCATCGCTACAAAATGCACTATTTCTAGCATAGTCACCGTAGAACATTTAATAAAGAAAATAAATAATGGAGGACATTTAACACAGCGGCATCTAGCCCCAAACTAAGCAAAGCTTGTGCTATGGAAGTCAGATAACTGATAGAATACTTAAATACTTTTTTTTTTTGTAAATACATACTTATAGTACACAAAGACATAGAACAAACATCGATCTTAGTCACAGAAATGTTAGTCCGGAGTGGGAATCGAACCCACGCCCTTCAACTCTCGAAAGAGACATACTACCAATGAACCAACAGGGCTGTCAATGACACGCACTTAACGTGTTTGAAAGAGATTAGGTGAGTTCCCCGCCAAACTCACCTAATCCCTTGAAGTTAAAATTTCAAATCAAAAGTTTAATCATTATCAGAAGGTTTCAGAATGTCCTGAAAGTTAAATGACTGACCGCAATTAAGTACACACTGAAATTCATCGAAAGTTCAACATAATTGTAGAAAATTTACCGCAAATTAAAGCTTATTTTCAAATAGTTATCGAACTTGTATATTCAGTGAAGGTATAAGCACTTGTATATAAGTACGGGATCGCTAGTGTTTTTAGGTAAGTCTGCCCATCCCCGGCTTCACACGGGAAATGAAATTTATTTTGGCGACTCCTTTACAAAACATTGAATTTCTCTACCTATACATGTTTTAATGTTTAGCTCCAAATTTTAAAAGGTGCTTCTAGCCTACAAAACGACTTACTATAATTATAAGGATAAATTCTTACTTACGGTAATCACGAACGCTGATTTTTACAAATTAATTTGTTTGTGTTAATAAAGTAAATAAAAAAAAACAAAACAAACGTTCTACTAGGATGTATATACAGAGATTTGGCGGAAACTCGGAAAGAGTTGTGTCGCTCCGCTGTGTTTTTTTTTCCAAAACTAGTGTTTTTTAGTGTTTTTAAGATTTGGCGGGAACTCGGAAAGAGTTGTGTCGCTCCGCTGTGTTTTTTTTCCAAAACTAATGTTTTTTTAGTGTTTATGTATAGAAATAGCGGTGTTTTATTTAGAAAGTACCGAATTACAAGTACCAGTGTGGGCAAGTAGCGATGTTTTGTAGCGATGATAGCTCAGTGGTTAGCGCGGTAGGTTCGTATGATGAAGGGCGTGGGATCAAACCCCAACAATGAGCTTGGGCTGCCGGTGAAGGAAAACATCGTGAGAAAACCATAGCATGGTGGTAGGGTACTTTCTAGTACTCGGCTGGCTAGCTACCACCCTCAAGTTGAAAATCTGCCACCAAGCATCTAACGGTGTGTTCCGGCTGCCTCACTTAAGAGCCAGTTCCCTTCTAGGCTTGGTGTGCTTTACCATCTTCGACCACACCTTCACTTAACATCAGGTGAGCTGAGGTCAAAACACCTAGCCTGTCAACCCGAAAAAAAATCGGACGAGATGGCGAGCAAACGCAAGCCTATTTATCAATCTATATAAATCTGTAATAAAAAAAGAAATAGTATCATCAACCCCAACTTTATTATAAACTTCAAACTTAATCAATCTTATCTTTAGATGAAAGACTTACCATTTCTTCTATCCCCTTCGAGCAACGAATTATATTATATGTAGGTTTCGTATTGGTTTGTGGTTCTTCAGATCAAAGGAAACTATTACGGAGTGATTGATTATCGAGAGCAAAGAGGGGGTATAAGTAATGTCAATTCTTAAGAGTAAAACACAAAAAGTTAATAAATATCGTAGGACAATTTACATAGCGCCACCTACCCCCAAACTAAGCAAAACTTGTTCGATGGAAACCAGATAGCTGATAACTTCAGACAGCCCCGTTGGCTCATTGGTAATATATCTGCCTTGAGAGCTGTAGGGCGTGGGTTCGATTCCCACTCAGGGCAAACATTTTGTGAATAAACAAAAATGTTTGTTCTGTGTCTGGGTGTTCTGTATATATTATAAGTATGTATTTACAAAAAAAAAAAGTATTTATGTATTCTATCCGTTATCTGGCTTCCATCACACAAGCTCTGCTTAGTTTGGGGCCAGATGGCGCTGTGTGTATAGTCCAACGATATTTATTTATTTTATTATTTATTAACTTTTTTTGGTAAATACATACTTATAATGCATACAGAACACCCAGACACAGATATAGAATATTTATCATCGCATAAATATTTATTCTGGTGGGAATTGGATCCTTACAGTTCTTATAGCAGATATTCTACCAAAAGAGCTAACAGGGCAGTTACGCTGCCGTTAGTAGTAGGCTAGACATTTTTTTATACTTATTAAGTTAAACAGATTACATAAAGTATATTCATTTTGTTTACATGTTTCCACACCTTGGAGAAATTAGGCTTGCCCGCCCGGAGTGGGCACGCCTGCTTTCATATTTCGATTTTTTATTTCGATTGCCGGTGAGGCGAAACAGTTCCTTTTAACTTTCCAGTTATTTTTTTCTCTTTAGTTGTTTCTGTGATTGAAAATAGTTTAATTGCCTACGTGCTGGCATGAAATGGTACACAAGTGCTTTATAGCTGTCTATTAAAATGTTATAATACACATTACTCAAATTTAATGGCAAAGAGTTCCACGTCCTCGCTGTATACCCAAACGTTTGATCCATATTCAATTAAATTCCATTGTTATGGGTGACAGTCGGCCATCTTTCTATACTTTTTTTATTTAAAAGATGAGAATGAGAAGGACCAGACGACGTAAGAGATAACGCATGCCCATGACTATTACAACGATACACAGTACTTAGAGTAACGAAACAAAGTCCGGGACATCGCTGCTTTAGAGCGCTTATTATTTGGAGACTTTCGATGGTTAGTCTTGACAGCTCTGTATTTCGACTAGTAATGTTTACACACTACTGCTTGGCAGCAGAATATCTGATACTGTTGTGATACCTATCTACGAAGTAAATATCTGTAACAAAAAAAAGATCGAAGTACAAAAGCGTACCTACAGCGCAGTAAGACATTCTCCGAATTGACCAACTGACAAACACTGTGTTATATATAAATTTAAATTGTCAATATTCAATTATACTAAAATAATGCTTGCTAGAGCCAGAATGAAACGAGCAATATTGAATTCACGATAACAATATTGATTTAGCACTTGAGTAATGCGTAAGTAGAAATATTAGCATGTGTTGAGTACCGATACTAATTCGAACGATTGTTTACCGTTGTAAACGGTTCATAGCATATAACTGTCGATCGCGATGGCTATTCTAAATCACGAGTTACATTGTAGACGTACGTCCATATCTATAGTTAAGAATAGTGAACGTGTAGAGTTAGACTAAACAATAATAAGTAGGGATGAAATGAATAATATTATTCCCATTCCATCCTGTGGTTTCTCTTTAAGTTTAGGTTTAAAGTCATTCATTATTACATAATAAGTACTCATCACATCAATTTATCATTAAAATATTAATGAGAAAAAACAGTAAAATCTACGCCATTGTAAAATAAAAAAAAAGTATCTAAATACATAAGTCAACGCGGTGGTTTAATAGAATCCAGTTTTACCAGAAGGATCCACTAAACAGGATTTCGAGTTTGTAGGTACTATTCCGAATTCAATAAACTTAATATTTCAACCTCAGGTTATTATGTATTTAGCTCCGGTTGGTTTCTGAACTAACCAAGTTTGAATAGTAACTAGGTTAGGTAACGATGTCAACTCCTTCCGAAGACAAATAGAAGTTATAGAAGAATATTGATTGATACTTTATAAATGTTTGAGGAACAAGATATGGCGGTGTTAACGCAACAAGCCAATTCAAGAGAATAAAACGATGTTTTTTTTTTTTTTAATGGTAGACAGGCTAGGTGTTTGACCACAGCTCACCTGATGTTAAGTGAAGGTGTGGTCGAAGATGGTAAAGCACACCTAGTCTGGAATGGAACTGGCTCTCAAGTGAGGCAGCCGGAACACACCGTTAGATGCTTGGCGTCAGATTTTCAACTTTTCAGTTTTTTCAGTTTTTTGTGTGTATGTCCTTTGAAATAGAAGACAAGGCTATATCACCATCTTTTTTACTTCAATGATTATGAATTGTCATTGTTAATTTATTTATTCCACTGCAATAACAAAACACATGTTTTTATTTTTATTTTTTAACTTTAACTCGACGGCACAAATAAAAAGATTTTTATTTCCAGCGAACTTTTAACAGGCGTTCTAGACAAGAATTTACTGTAAACTGAAGACGATTGGGTCGTAAATTAAAAGTATTTCTGCGCTATTATTCTTGCGTATATAAAGTATCACAATTTGTATTAACAAGTTTTTATTTAACTTGCAATGTTTGTTAGATTGTATGTGTCTAATCTTAAAAGCTGAATCAACCGTTCTCACTTACCTCACGGAGTTGACTCTTTTGTTCAGCTTCGTTGAGAATATATTTTATAACTAGGTCATGCTTACCATAAAAACACATTATTGGCTAGTATTGGCTCCAGAGAAATTTCACTTTTTTTTTCCCAAAATTTTTTTAGAACCATTTTAATTTAATTTCGGTAAAATTTAACAAACGATAAAATCTACGATCTACGACGACCGCATGCATATTTATCTAATAATACAAAAAAAAGTATAGAAATTAAAAACGTTTTTATACTATAGTCAAATAACCAGCAAGAAAACCAAGTCCAGGGCTTCATTGCTTTGGCGTTTATAACTTTGAGACATGCGATGATTAATCTTAAAAGCTCTGTAATTTTGCTAGCACTCTTCAAATCGGAACAAAGTAGGTACCTAATCTAGCATCTACTTGCTTAGACGACCTCCAGCTAAGGAGATTTACAATCAAAGGAAAAAAGTGATTTGGTTATAGTTACACATTATACAATCTTAGGAAATCACTACGTAATTGATAAATGGCTGCGTACTATACCTGCATGGCCTTCGACTTATGGAAATCCTTTCTAAATTTATGGTCCGAAAATGATTCCTGATGCCCAAAAATAAGTGAGCTTTAAATTATTTTTAGACTCCGATATAATTAAACGTGAGTAATCTCACATAAGTGCGTAAGTAAAACAAAAATGTGTCAAAATCACATCACTTTCCATAGTAAAACTAATAAAATAGTTCCTAACAATAACCAAGCAGCTCAAAACTGTTAAATTATACGTACGCATTTAGCACGTAAATGATACAAAAAGGTATAACGGCTAAGAAAACGTTACTTTTTGTCTTTTGTTCAATTATTTATTCAAATCAAATTCCCGCAAAGTAAGTTACAATAAATTCCAGTCCAAAGCAGTGGTGACTTTAATAGAAGTTTCTATGGAGCTTTGCAAACACGGACAAATTTTTTCTACCACAATATATCACTCACTTGTGCATATGATTCGGCACTGCGTGGTAAAATCCTCAATATTTCTAAATTTAAACATACGCAAAAATAAAAAAATTTGGAATTATTTTGTAATATTGCAGAGATTTGATTTTTCCTCATTCCTATAAAAACTTCGGACAAACTTTCATTCTTTTTCCATCATTTATATACTTACTTATTTTTATTATATTTTATGTAAGTAATTTATTTAAGAAAATATTTTTTTCTTAAACATTTAAGATCTATATCTATTATTAACAATTAAGCTACATAAGAATGCAGAATAAAGGTTATAGCATTATGTTAAAAGAATATTTACGTACGTACTCATACTTTCCGCCCCTTTAGACAATGCCTGAATAAATGGCTGTTACGCTTGCCAAGGGTCTCTTTGTTCCTTAAAGCGTTAGACAATTTTATTGATTCATCCAAATTCTGGAACATTGTTGAAAAGGTAACAGTTGACCTTTCGTAAGTAGGTATGGAAAATATCACGCACAGGCGTGACAAAATTTGAATTTATTTGTCATGTAATAACTAATTAATGATTTGTAGGTGCCTGAATAGTAACTAGGGTAACAAGACTTTTTACTACTTTTACTAGGTATAAGACAGCGTTGAATTTCATCGTTTCATTAGAGCTCATTCAAGAAAACATTTTCAAATGTATTTGTGCACGTAGAGCAAGCCTAGACTAAGTTTTGACTGACAAAAAAATAAAACGAAAAATACT
Organism: Biston betularia; assembly: GCA_905404145.2. Classification (NCBI taxonomy): domain Eukaryota; kingdom Metazoa; phylum Arthropoda; class Insecta; order Lepidoptera; family Geometridae; genus Biston; species Biston betularia. The sequence goes on from FR989863.1 coordinate 8,427,895, forward strand.
TCTCTTCATTGAGTTAGAGACAGGAACCTGGAATATCATGTCGTTGCACTGTACTATATGCAGAGCGCGCACAGCCAAATTTATCTTTTATCGTACTACTCGCAAATCGTCGTGCCGTTTGGTAACCTTTGTTGAATCCATATACTACGCGGATACCTAGTATGGAGATGTATAATTTTACTTAAATGTTGGTTATATTTAATGGGTTAAACAATAGGGACTGTCTTGTTTTCACGACAAAAATTTCACGACACATATTTCAGTTGTCTTTTAATAATGCTTGTTTAAGAGATCCTATGTCAATAAACGTCAGAACGCCCTGAGGCTTGATGAAGTGACGATACATGTAGGACAGCTGGCGTTGGCCGGAAGTTTGGACTAAATGGCGTGTATTGGGAGAGGCTTATGTCTAGCAATGGACCATGACGGTCTGGTGATAAAATTATAAATAATGCTTTATAATATATAAAGCCCTTAGACGTAGTTAATATCCCAGGGAAGCCGCTGTAGGGTTTCCTACGTGAAATAGTAACAAATTTGTTCGAAATTTTTCGCTACTAATATTTTAAATACTACGATATGACATTATTTATATGCCTTCTTTGACTATGTAACGTTAGTGCGAAAGTTTTTATATCGATAACATTTACGTCGAAAAAACATTGAACGACGACTTATTTGTCCGAACTAATGTTAGTATGAATGGTATGAATTGATAGCTATTTAACCCACAGACCTTGATATAAAAGGTCTTTAATTATACCTGTTGAGAAAATAGATCCCTCGATTTCGAGTAGGGAACCCTGTGCAATAGCTGTCGTCACTAACTGACTGGAGAATTCGGATAGTCTCGACGAAAAAGAGGATATTCTATTCTAATATATATACCTATAGGTCCTAGTGCCTAGGTCATATGAACTATTAACTTACTATAACGCAAACTTTCTAAAGATTATGTCTCGCCAGTCATATTTATTTAAACTTTTGTCCATCAAAATATGATTTGCTTGATGAAAATTAAACGCCCTTTCCGAAAAACTAAAATACCTACTTTAAATGAGGCGCTGTCAAATGATAAAAACATTGTAAATAAACGCCCGATATAATTTCTACCAAAGATAACTAAACCTACTCCTAAAGTCAACATTCTGCAAGTGTAAATAAAAATACCACGGCAATTGAGGTTATGTTTTAAAAACATCTACATGAAGACCAATTTTCATAAAACAATAGTGTCCAGCAACACACGGGTTGTAAATAATTTTTATCGCAGGTTTTCATAAAAAAGAGCCTATGAAATTATGCTGGGTAATGTACGGATATCTACACCGACAGTCATAATATTTTACCGATACTTTATAGCTGATAATAAATTTTGAAGACTTGTATGATAAAATCATGAAATTGCCTGTTAGATTTTTGTCACAATAGAAAAACAATGATATATAATGATTGAAAGCGTAACAAGCCTGTTGTATTTTAGACCTTATCTCTTTAATATACATAACAATGAACATCTATTTCTATAGGTACAAGTATTCCTATCGTGTTATGAATTGGCTCTATCGGATTCTATAAAACATTGTTTAAGGCTTCAAACAATATTGCTTTAGTTATCAATCAAAGTTTCATGAATTCTATTAAGGGCCAAGTCCTCGACCGTGGGAACTTCTGCTTGAACACCTACATTGATATTTTCCACTCACACAGACGTACATACGTCTGACGTTAGATTTGAATACATTGACGTCACGCTAAAATAGATAAGGAGAGTTAAATTACTATAGCCACGAGCAAGAAGGAGACAGAATGTTTATTCCTATTGCCGGAAGCGGATTTTACATTGATTATCTGTTACATTATGGCAGAAGTTTTTTTTTTTGTTTTGGCATCGCGTTTTGAATATTTGCCAGTGTCAAGTGTCAAATACAAAACGGGCGGGAAGCATGCGCGCGGTGCTCGGTACCGCCGCCACCGCGCGCCCTCTCGTGACGTGCTATACACGACCACGAGACTCGTGACGTTAGATTGTCAGATTCAGAGATTCTTGATGGTTTGTAGCGCCTACCAAAATAAAACAGCAACAGACGTAACGCAGAAAAGAGATTTTCAGCAGGCACTATCAGAAATTTTCATCAAACTATCCGTACTTATCTGCTAATAGAATAAACAAAACGTACAATAAAAGGTCTAAGCCTTAAATGTATCTGCATCAAAGTTAGCATCTATAAAATTGCGCCTTTCCTATAATTATTTTGATGTCAAGATTACGGATTAAAAATAATTTGGCCATATTCTATTTCATAATTTCAAGAAACGAAAAGCGTTTGAAACTATTTTTTCTCCAAGCATAATAATTCAGGATATGTACTATAGTATTCATTAATTTCAAACTTCCACATGATGTATAACGGCACAAAAATGTTGACAAAAACACATCGATTGCCTTATTTCACAAGACTTGCCCGTTAAGTTAAATTTAACTTAAACCCATCTAGATACACCAGGTGATAGGTCTCGTTAGCAAAAGTACCAGTACTACTATATAGGTACTATCTAAGTATTTAAGTATTCTATCCGTTATCTGACTTCCATAGTACAAGCTTTGCTTAGTTTGGGGCCAGATGGCGCTGTGTGTAAGTCCTACAATATTAATTTTATTTTATTTTATTTATTTTACCTATGTACCTACTACCACATTATTAGATATACTGCCGCTAAGCAGTAGTGTGTAAATAACACTATATTCCAATTTGAAGCGTAGGTACTTTTTGGCGTAGGAAATTACAGAGCTATTAAGACTAAACATCGAATGTCTCTAAGTAATGAGCGCCAAAGCAGCGCTGCCTTGGACTTTGTTTTGTTATTTAAAGTTTTGAACACCGCTGTAGTGGTCTTGAAGAAACGTTCGTATACCATTAAGAGAAAGTTTCATTACTTTCAAGTAATTAATCTCTAAATGTTAAAATTTAGATTTAAAACTGGTTTTTCGCCCAAAGTAGAGATTGATCACCAAATTCGTGAGATAAATTGCTCAAATAAGTGCTTATTTTTCATAAAGGTGCAGATACAGTGAAAAAAATCTCATTTTGTCGGTGTTAAATTTGGTGAATAAGGGACTACAAACGAGGATGGATAACTTCACGTCTTCATTTCGGAATTCGGTCCACGCACCGTTCGCTTATTTGGATTGTTCAGGAAGTCTTTATCAATTACTCTTTCACGGCAGCAATTTATTAAAGGTCTCTTTATTTGAGAATAATTAATTAAGAATGATTTGACTTTGCTGTTTAAAATGAAATTATAGCTACGCAGAAATGTCTACTATTTTTATGTGTGCATTTTTGTGTGTTGTCCATCTATTATATTTAGTCAACTGTGGGACTGTGAGTGTGAATATCCACCTTAGGCGCCCCGTACCTGAGAATGTATACAGCAATAGTAATTTATAGCTTTAATTAAAATATTTTTGTTTCTAGTAGAGATAAAAAACAATTTGTCATGTTAATAATATGAGATTTTGTTAATTTGTAATAATTAACATAAGATTTTTTTTAATTTATTGGTATTATTTTAAATTAAAAACTTAATTTCATGTAACGGAAAAAAACATTCATAATTAGTCATAATAGGTATGATGAACTCTTTACGTCTTAATAGCGTCCCGCGAAACCGTCTAACTACCTACATAATAGTTAATTTTATTGTCTGTAGAACTCTCCATAGTATTATTTATTCCACACGATATGGTAGGTAAATAATAATTAAGACATTTCAAGCATCTGGCAACCTCATAATCCTTATACTAATACTATAAAAGCGAAAGTAACTCTTCCTGTCTGTTTGTTATTTTTTCATGTTTTTGTTTTACATTATCGCGGTTGAACGGCTACATAAAAATTAAAAAGCAATACTCATTTGTAGCATTACTAGTACCGTTGTATAAGATATGTGTGAATCCGTCTCCTTCCATATTTCTTCTGTTCTACTTGTCAAAATTTTAATTGGCATTCCATTCTGATTTGTCTGTGTACCTAGCTGTAAGTTTTCCTATGATTATAAAAATAAAAGTGTTATTACATGACGTCTGTTTATAGTAAAAGAAGAGTCTAGGAAACGACAAATACCTATTATTTCTCAGGAGTCGTGACTAATCTTTGTCGAGTCCTATTAGGGGCGCTTCCCTATAATGTATCTATCTTCCTTACATATAGGTATACATTGAATACTAAAAATAAATCTTTCGGAATTCTATGTTTAAAGTCCTCACTCAACGAAACAAATTTTATGATCATTTAGCTCTCGAGCGGTGTAATTACATTTTGAATCTAAATAATATACCTAGCCACACACCAATTTGTATACCCAGATACATTTTTTTTATTGCATATAGGCTTGCATTTGACCGCCAACTCGCCTGATGTTAAGCGAAGATACGGTCTACGGTGGAGCTCGCTCGCCTAGAAAAAACCGATTCACTCGCGACTTGAAGGCACCCAGATTGGACCACCCACTCGGGCAGCAAACTCCATTGTTTAGCGGTTCGTACAATGAAGGTAGACTCGAACGCGAGCGCGCGCGTTGTTCTCAGCTTTGTCTCCATGAAGAAGGCCACCAAATAGTTTTTAGAGTATCTATCCGATACAATAAAACGTGAGTAATCCCGCATAATTAAAACAAAAATATGTCAAAACTACGTCTGCTTCCATAGCAAAATCAAGACGCTAATTTTTCTAAAATAATCCTTATGAACGTGAAATGAGAGTGAAGCCTCAGAGTAAGTGGTACTGGATACATTTCCCCAAAATCCCAACAAGACTTGCAAGTCATTTATTTTTATCCACTTGATGATACGAAGGATCTAGGACGTTGCAACTCACTTCTCTCTTGTCTGTCGGTATTTGGAATGACAATGAAATATTAATTTTGAGGGTAAGATTAATTGTAATGATCCTAATAGATGGCCGATATTTTACCGAAATAAATTTTCCGAACGTTGTAAAACTTACTAAAACGAAAATGAATTATTACAGCCAATCAATAATTGTCCAAAGAAAATAGATAGCAATATACAGGGCTATAAGCTTCGGGTGTACTAGACTGAAAGTGGGTAATTGTGGGAACGACTCCTCTGAAAAATATTAGCTGCTCCATTCATTTCGTTGGAGGTCAACGACATTTTTCTATAAATTGGCTGATTTATTTTCGCGATTTCAGGCTTAGCCCCATGATAAAAGTAGTTTAATAATGTTGAGTAGGTACAATGACCTCTTTCGGCTTATTACACTGTAAGCTTATAATCTGTACATCCTGCCTTGCAAATACCAACTTATATTCTAAGCTAGATGTGAACACAATCTTCAATCACTTTAATGCTGAAGCACATAGCCTGTCTACTACAATAAAATCTCTGAAAAATGCTATCTCGGAACACTCAATTTTCTTTTCTATTATTAAATTTACATACAAAATAGGCTAATTTAATGCGTAGACACGAATCAGGTTTTTTCAGTTACTAGCTCAAACTCAGTATGTATGACATATATTAGTATGACGTACTAATATACGTCATACATACTCATGAAAATAACATAATAATACTTCACATTAATAAAAAATAGACGAACTGACCTAATAAGTAAAAACTTGCCTGAATTGCGCTTGCACTAATCTCATGTACTAAAATTGCAGTACCGTAAAAAATACTTTCTTTGTTGTCGGTTATATAAAAATATATGACACACTAATGTACATACATACTAATGTACTAATGTACGTACATAATGTACATACAATAGTGCAGTTGAATAGGCTGATGTACACTGTAATGGTTTTATGGGTGACAAGGTTTATTTATATGAAACAAAAACAATTCTTAAAATTGATACAAATGCCTACTATTTGTAAATTAACAAAATCAAAATATAATGACCTTATCAAATTAAATAATACTAGTAAATAAGGGTTGTTTTTTGCTATCTTATTTTGAAACTTTTGAAAATTCAATTTAAGGTGGTTCGATTTCCATACAAAGGTTTTTTTCCCATTTATGGACAAATGGAGCATAATTTTACAGTGAAATCACAGTAACTGACATTAACTTTAGTCTTTATTTGCGGTAAATCACAATTGCTTGGATAAAACAGTAAATTATTAGCATAAAATCAAATTTATAAATGATTTATGAAATTATGATTTTTGAATAAAACAGTAGATTATGCTAGTAATCTACTGTTTTATTCAATCAATTGTGATTTGCCGCAAATGAAGTCCAAAATAAATGCCAATAGCTGTGATTTCACTATAAAATTACACTTCATTTGTCCATAAATGGGAAAAAATTGTTTGTATGGAAATCGAACCACCTTAAAGGCTTCTCTCCACAGACGTGGTACGGAATCATCATCGACTAACCTAACCTAACCTAACCTAACCTAACCTAACCTAACTCAAAATAAATGTGTGTTTGACATCACAAGGTAAGTACAAAAGTTTCATTTAACTGTCAATAAAACGAAATCTGTATTGGAACTTCTTTTTACTAAATTTGAACTGGAACAAGACATTTCTTCACCAACACGTAGACCTTTTCTGAGAAAGGAACGAAAACGACCGAACACTGCCAAAATAAAAAAATAAGAATATAAATAACAAAATTTGACAGCCCTATTTTATTGGTAGTATATTCTGCGTCAAGAGCTGAAGGATGTGGGTTCGATTCCCACCCACGACGAACATTTTGTGGTATAAACAAATTTTTGTTCTGTGTCTGGGTGTTCTGTATTTATTACAAGTATGTATTTAGAAAAAAAAGTATTTAAGTATTATATCAGTACAAGCTTTGCTTAGTTTGGGGTCAAATGGCGCTGTGTGTAATGGTCCTACGATATTTTTTTATTATTTTTATTTAAATGTATATGCGAGAATTGACCTGATACCTTGATAGAGTTTCAGCTACAAAGCCTTGAGCATCAATGTAGGGTTGCTAGCTTTGTGGTGATAGCTGAGTGGTTAGCGCGATCGGTTCGCATGCCGAAGGGCGTGGGTTCAAACCCCAACAATGATCTTGAGCTGCCAGTGAAGGAAAACAACGTGAGGAAACCATAGCATAGTGGCAGGGGCTTTCTAGTACTCGGCTGGCTAGCTATCACCCTCAAGTTGAAAAATCTGCCGCCAAGCAGTTAACGTTGTGTTCCGGCAGCCTCACTTGAGAGCCAGTTTTATTCCAGGCTAGGTGTGTTTAGCATCTTCGACCACACCCTTACTTAACATCAGGTGAGCTATACCTATATATGTACATAATAAATGTAAACTCGTCTGTCTGTGTGTCTATTGTGTAAGATAAAAAAGGTTAAATCAATCTTGATAAACATAAAAGACACACACATTAGGTACATAATCATGAAGATGTAGGTATATATAGTGTTATTTTCAGCGCGTTAAGCAACTAGTTCTAAAAACTCAAAAGATCTGTGTCCTTTTTTAGCCTTTTTCTTATCTTCGTAGAAGCAGCTGATATAAGCCAAACGCGTTATGTCATAGTCAGGAGCGGATGACACTCGACCCCGTTAAAAGTCACAAAACCTTGCTCCTAATAAATGTACATTTTTACGATATTGAAGTTTACCGGCTATCTACTCGACTTCCCATGGATTTAAGCGTTCGTGCAAGGGTGCGATGAGGCATAAAACACACCTTACGAGCAAAATTTCATACAGACACGCGTCAGATGTCTAGAGTTAATTCTACTTACAGTCATAACGCACAGCGGCGTGACGTACAAAAGGCCGAAGTTCACCATGTCGAAGAGTTCTGAGTTGTATTTCCTTCGATGTGGAATGCAGATTGTCTCCATGTGCCCGTCGCCAAGGTCGTTGGTGATCGTCTCCACCCAGATGAACTTCGGCGCACTATACGCAGCGCTCGTAATCCACACGCCAAGAATCACCAGCTGCGAACAAAATTTACAATCTGACAACAAAGTAGGTAACGCAAATAAATGTTATTTTAACGCGAACGGCACCAGATGGTGAGTTCCTGAATTAATTTTTACTCCAAGTTTTCCTACGCTATTCAATGATTTTGCAGAATCGGGCTGTTTGTTTATTCTCTGTAGATGTGTTTCTCGTTGATTTTATCATAGCTTTAGATAGATTTGATTGATTCAGGCGTTATTTTGCGGAAGTTCATTTTGAGTGGTTACTTTAATTTGACAGCCCTGTTGGTTCATTGTGTTTGACATTTTGTTCAACAATGTGTTGTATAAACAAATGTTTGTTCTGTGTCTGGGTGTATTATAAGTATGTATTTACAAAAAAACTATACAAGTATTCTATCAGTTATCTGACGTTCATAGTACAAGCTTTGCTTAGTTTGGGGTCATATGGCGCTGTGTGCAATGTAATAAATATCGTAGGACACTACGATATTTATTTATTTATTCGATTTTGAGTTTTTTGTATTCGATTTTAAGCTTATGTCAAATTAAAGTTTTAGATATTAATTAAGTAATATTACGGATAGTATTTTTTAATTGTCGACAGTTAGTTAAATTTTAATTAAATTGCTCATCGCTGATGAAACCGAAACGAATGTTATGCAAAAATAAACTATATAAACCTTGAATACTTAGATAGATTTAATGTAAATAGACAGGTCATTGCTTTTTATAGAATTTATTTACGTGTGTAAAAATACCTAGTTTGAAACATGGTTATAATTTTGTACCTTTGACCTCACAAAGTTAATGTTTCTGTAATGCCAGTAATAATAATGTCCATGCCGTTGCTCGCGTAAAACGGTCAAATTCATGACGCAGTCTCATTATTTACGCTCCTACCAAAAACGGTAAAAACGCGAGCGTAAAAATGAAAATGGACGTCATCGAGAGGAACGATATTTATTCTAATCTTAAAAATATAGAGGGTAGTCGTCGGAGCCATTCATTTTGATGGAATGTGATAATGAGAACTGATATAAGAACAATTGTTTGTAAGAAACGCTATATTTCTCCATGAAATAGGTTTTATTATTTAATAAGAATTCCTACACTTGACGATAGATTGATTTTTCTTTGTAAGAAAGCGCTGAGCACACGAGGCTTTTAGATAATAATCTATTCCGTCGAGTGGAAATGATGAATGCCCCCGTTGGGATCTAGTTAATGGTATTTATTTTAATCTCACAGTAGGTCATCCATTATAACAATTGTCGGTATTTTTGAAAATAATTTTATTGAATTACGATTCTTAAATGAGAAATTGATTTAATGAAAATTAACAATACAATACTATATAAATGTTCCTTTTACCATGCGTCCCGCAGTGTCATCTGCTACATGTTTTCGGGATAAAAAGTAGCATATGTGTTAATTCAGGGTGTGTCGGCTACCTCTATAACATATTTCATCAAAATCCATTCAGTAGTTTTTGCGTGAAAGAGTAACAAACATACATCCATCCATCCAAACTTTCACATTTATAATATTAGTAGGAAGGATGTTGTAGGAATGAAATATACTACACCCGGACTATTCCGAGATATCTATTTCAACAAAAGCTCAGACTAAAGGTAGCTACGATGCTACAATACTGCTCTGATAATGCCAGCAAAATCTACAATCTACGAAAGCGAGAAAATTATTTACTGCAGTCACGACTCTATAAATAACACAAACACAGATTCAAGAGCCACTCTGAAAAATCAAATGTGGTATTAAATGCAATAAGCTTGCACAGATTCATATGTACCGAACGACTTCATGATTGAGCGAGCTCGTGAAATTCAAGCTTATCTCCTGATTTTTATTAATATTTTACGAGTGATCTCGTCTCATAATGCGGTTAGATTCATGCCAGCCTCGTCTTTTATTGTACGTGTGCCACTGAGCTGTTTTTAATAATGCGTAAGTCCCAGTAATTTTGCAATTTAATAGAGCTTACTAAATTAGGCTAATAAATAAATAATAAATAAATATCGTAGGACATTACACGGAAACGGAACTACGCGGTTGAAACCGCGAGGCGTCCGCTAGTCTACACTAGTCTGCTAGTTTCGACAGCTTCACTTGAGAGCCAGTTCCATTCCAGGTTAGGTGTGCTCGAAGATGGTAATATTCAATCATACTCTCTCTCTCATCGGATGAGCTGTGGTCTAACACCTGACGTGTCAACCATAGAAAAACATGTCAATATATAATTGTTCCAATTTATTTATTAGTTATCATTGCTAATATTATTTTGATATGCCAATATTGAAATTATAATTTTAATATCGAAAATATAAAAAAAATATGTCGTCGATTTAAAAAACGATGTTTGACAACAGGTATGTCATTATCTTATTTCTTTGATTTCAGTTACCTTTTAGCTTTGTAAAATCAATAGATACTCTGATTCTATCTAGGAATTAATTTGTAACATTCTATTCAAAAAATTGCTTGAAGAAAATAAACCCAAGTAGAAATGTTTGTTTGACAGCCCTGTTGGTTCATTGGTAGTGTGTCTGCTTCGAGAGCTGAAGGGCGTGGGTTCGATTCCCACTCAGGACTAACATTTGTGTGACTAACATCGATGTTTGTTCTGTGTCTGGGTGTACTGTATGTATTATAAGTATGTATTTACAAAAAAAAAAAGTATTTAAGTATTCTATCAGTTATCTGTCTTCCATAGCACAAGCTCTGCTTAGTTTGGGGTCAGATGGCGTTGTGTGTAATGCCGTATGATATTTATTTATTTATTTATTTATTTATTTATCCACATACCCTGAGTCTTGTGGACGTGAGAATCTGTTTGCACGTGATGGGATGAATTATCGCGAAGTATCTTTCAGTACAGATCACAACCAGTATAAATATAGACGCCGTGTAACTTAGCGAGTGTACGAACTGGTACATCTTGCAAAGGAAATCACCAAACACCCAGCTGAAAAAGAAAAACAAAAATTAGTTGCGTCTATTATAACTATTACTATCTGGCAAATGCTAAAACGCGACGCCAAAACCAAAGAAAAAAAAAAAACTATTACTATTTTGACAGCCCCGTTGGCTCATTGGTAGTATATCTGCCTTGAGAGCTGTAGGGCGTGGGTTCGATTCCCACTCAGGGCAAACATTTTGTGAATAAACACAATCATGTATGTTCTGTGTCTGGGTGTTCTGTATGTATTATAAGTATGTCTTTACAAAAAAAAAAGTATTTATGTATTCTATCAGTTATCTGACTTCCATCACACAAGCTTTGCTTAGCTTGGGGCCAGATGGCGCTGTGTGTACCTAGTCTTGCCATAAATATTGTAACAAAGAAAATTTATTTTTTTCTTTTGCAAATAACATTTATTACTTTTACAGTGTGTTAGTTTAATACATAAATATAAAACAATTTAAAATATAAAAAGCTTATTCGGAGTGGTCTCCATTGGCTACAATACAGTCCTTTAAACGTTGAGGCCAGTTATCAATAGAAGTACGCACACTTTCTATGGGCAAATTCTTCACTGCCAATCGTATGGATTGTTTTAGGGACTCCAAATTATCATGGCGTTTAGAGCAAGCCGTACTCTCTAAAACTGACCATAAATCATAATCCAGCGGATTAAGATCGGGACTAGACGACGGCCAGTCTTTAGCTCTGATGAAGTCCGAAACGTTCGCTTCCAAGACTGCGTGGACCGAGCATTATGACCGGCGCCGAGTCTTGCTGGAAGGACCATACTTGGTTATTGAACATGGTGTTGTTAACTACTTAACTACCTTCTCAAGAATGGTATCTTGATACACTTGTGCCGATGTTTTGATACCTTTTGAGACCTTTTTCACAAAAATATGGCTCAGTCACTCCTTCATAGCCAACACCCCACCAAACCATCACTGAAGTCGGATAATGCCCACGTTGCACTCTGTCGACTAATTGGGAAGCTTCCTTAGAGCTTTGAGCATAAATACGGTCATTTTGTTTGTTAAAATGTTGCTCAATTGTAAAAAAATTCTCATCCGTAAACAAAAATTTCTGTGACCTCCTTTTGCGTACCGCTTCAGTAGTTGTTTCGATTTTACCACCCTATTCTTTTTTAAATTATCAGTTAAGAAGTGACCAGTGCGTCTCTTATAGGCTGCAAGTTCTAAGTCATCTTTTAAAATACGCGACATGGTTCTAGGTGTCATCTTCATCTCCCAAAATAAAATCTTTTGCTTTCGGACAGGATTTCTTCGAATTCTACCCCTTACTGCTTTGACCACTTTTTTCGTACGAACACTACGTGGACGGCCAGATCTTTTTCTGTTACAAACAGAGGAGGTCTCATTGTACCTATTAATAGCCCGGTACACAAACATTTGACTAATACCAAGCGTATGGAGAGTTTTAAAAATTGCATTTGGCTCCATACCTACTTTGCGTAATGCAATCACAGCGATTCGGTTCTCTTTGTCACCCCACTCCATTTTAATATCGCAAAATATTGTACAATTTATTGGCGCCAAAATGAAAAAACACAATGAACAATCATATAAAAATTACAGATTCCAAATTCAAATGTAATATTTTGTTTATTTTTAGTTTTAACAGTATTTATGGCCAGACTAAGTATAGTCCTACGATATTTATTTATTATATTAACTCGACTAGCGGACGCCTCGTGGTTTCACCCGCGTAGTTCCCGTTCCCGTGGGAATACATGGATAAAAGTAACCTATGTCATCTGGCGATAGCGTAGCGTCCCAACGGTGAAAGAATTTTTGAAATCGGTCCAGTAGTTTCGGAGCCTATTCAATACAAACAAACAATCAAATCTTTCCTCTTTACAATAGTATAGATAGTATTATCTATCTATACTATTGTAAATGTATGTGTTGTGTAAGCGGGACAAACAAATGTACCATTAGCTGAGAGTAAACAAGAGCGAGATTGTATTTTAAGTATTTTTTACAAGCTTTTGTTTGGCTTGCAATGTATGTGTTTGGTAGTTGATTTAGGTCGAATCTTGCAAGCTAAATAAAAACAATTTCCCGTAATTCTCCGGAGTTGAAATTTTACTCGTTGGTTTAGTTGCGATGACAATGTAGTTTTATGGTAAGATTGTAGCGATGATAGCTCAGTGGTTAGCGCGGTCGGTCCGCATGCCAAAGGACGTGGGTTCAAGCCCCAACAATGAGCTTGAGCTGCCGGTGAAGGAAAATATCGTGAGGAAAGCATAGCATGGTGGTAGGGAACTTTCTAGTACTCGGCTAGCTACCTACCACCCTCAAGTTGAAAATCCGTCGCCAAGCATCTAACTATGTATTCCGGCAGCCTCAATTGAGAGCCAGTTCTATTCCAAGTTAGGTGTGCTTTACCATTTTCGACCACACTTTCACTTAACATCAAATACACAGCCTGTTAACAATAAAAAAGAAAAAAATCTTAATCTACATCCAACATTGGCTCCAGATGAAGGAACTCTTTAAACGACAGCATAAACAGGAATTTTGCATAAAAGCTTGTTTTTATGAATGCCTTTTAATTTATTTATTTCGTTTACAGTGTATAATGAAATAACTGTTTGATTCAAACGTTTAAATAGACTTCAGAAAGGAAGAGATTCTCAATCCGGTTGTTATGTTACCTGAGAGTAACCATATTTAAACCAGATTTGATATTTGACATATTGAAATTTTTATTATATTGACAAATGTTATGATTTTTAATGTCATTTTTAAATATGAATGGAAAAATGACCTGTAACTTTGTTGTTGTGTTATCAATAAAGTATTGGTATTTGAATTTCGATATTGTTTTGGAAAAAGCTGTTTTACAAATACCTACAAAATATTTTATTGATACAAGTAAAAGTTGTTTATTTGAGAAGGTACACTTTCTGATTAGTATCATAGAACTTTTATAAAAATCGGTTCAATAGTTTGATTTTTAAACCAAAGTAACAAGGAAAATATGTTACCGAAGTAAATTAAATTGCGTATTTTGCTTTTCTGTGACATTCCCGCGGTGTTTACGATCACTAGAATAGTTCCAAGTAACTGTACCTTCCGGATCCAGTAGGTAGCCGGAACTCCGTAAAAAAACAATTTAACCCAGCAGTGTTTGGGCTTAACGGAATTAAGTTATTTTTTGGGAAAAATAATACTTGTTTGATTCAAACATTGTGAGAACATTTTTCCTTGATATTAAGGTTGTGAGCTTCTTTCTGGTGTAATCTGGTTATAAATTACATACTATCGGGCCGTCCCGGCTTCGCACCGGAAAACAAAACTCGATTAACAATTTAAATATAACCTATGTCACTCAGCGATAACGTAGCATTCTAATGATGAAAGAATAATTCAGATAGGTCCAGTAGTTTCGGAGCCTATTCAATACAAACAAAAAACAAATTGATTTGAAAGATTGCAGATTTGAGTGTAGATAATGTCATTATCTACACTAATTGTAAAGAGGAAAGATTTGTTTTTTTGTTTGTATTTGAATAGGCTCCGAAACTACTGGACCTATCTGAATTATTCTTTCATCATTAAAATGCTACGTTATCGCTGAGTGACATAGGTTGTATGAGGTATGTTTCTTTTTTAAATTAAAATATACTCTCCACTGACACCGGAGTCCATGACACGGTACAAAAGGAAGGAATTTTGTAGCTATCTCTTTCTTTATTACTGCACCCTGTACACATCACATTTTCCTGAGATGAAAAGCTCGCCATAATTCAATTTAGGCAGAATGAATAAATGTGTAAAAATTAATTATACATAGTGATTTAGTGATACGACGGGGCAATTTCGCCTGTGTATTGATCTCGACGGCCTCTTAGTTTTTAACCGACTCAAGAAAGGAGGAGGTTCTCAATTTGACTCTATGTTTTTTTATGGTTGACAGGAGGTTTTTAGCCACAACTCATCTGATTTTAAATGAGAGTGTAGTCGAAGATGGTAAAGCACACCTAGCCTGGAATGGAACTAGCTCTCAAGTGAGGCTGCCGGAACACACCACTATATGTATGTATGTTACGCGATAATTCCGCCAATTCGGTATGTAAAGAAAAAAAAACTTTACTGATTCCAAAACCATTTCGAAATAGTACATTTCTGTACGTTTTACGTTTGAAACTCTGTAAACTATGAGGTAGGGTTTATTTTAATAAAATACATAAATCAAACTTGACTTTCAAATTATGTCTCATGACGTCACTTAGTAGGGCAACTTTTTTTTTTTTTTTTATGGTTGACAGGCTAGTTGTTTCACCACAGCTCACCTGACGTTAAGTGAAGGTGTGGTCGAAGATGGTAAAGCACACCTAGCCTGGAATGGAACTGGCTCTCAAGTGAGGCTGCCGGAACACAGCCGAGTACTAGAAAGTACCCTACCACCATGCTATGACTTCCTCACGATGTTTTTCCTTCACCGGCAGCTCAAGCTCATTGTTGGGGCTTGAACCCACGCCCTTCGGCATGCGAACCTACCGCGCTAACCACTGAGCTATCATTGCTACAAATAGATAGATATAGGTAGTTGTGCGCGCGCCATATGGCGAAGGAACCTTCTATCCCTCTCTCCTCGCCTCCGCAGGGGCGCCGGCGTTCGTAGAGAATCCGAGCGCTTGCGCACCCCAGCTTCCACTGAGAGTTCAATATCTACCGCGATCCAAGGCGCACGCGCTGCGCTCGTGCGCCGACGCTCCCGGAACTCATTGTAACCAACCTAGTCTAATCTCTGTTATCGCTTGTAGTTTAGGACCCAGCCCCGCACTGCAAACTAGTAAATAAACAATTTTATAGCGAGTGGGTGTTTTGTGTAATTGTTTCGCCTGCCCGTTATAGTATACATGTTTGTTTACATGTTTGTAATAGACTTAGGCAAGCGTACAGAACTAAACTTTAAAAACATTTTAAGTTACATTAAAACCTAGTTTATTGAAAGCGAGTGGTAACATAAAATTTCGTTTTATGGCAGTGTATAATATTCACTGGTAAATTCCAATAAAGAGAACCATAACCATAAATATTTGATAATAGTTTTGTGGGTCGAGCATAGTAATTTTCGTGAATGACGTAGTATATAAACGAAAGTCAAATGTAAAAACCAATTTCCATTCACTACCACCGACGCCGACTTCCCGTATATTTTTCTATCGACTATTTAGTAAATAAATCTCGCCAATTGGTGTGCTAGCCCCTCTGAAGTAGATGAAGCTGTGAAATATGGATGATTGATTCGATTACTGCGCACTGCAAATAAGTAATTCAATATTTCCCGTGTAAAGGCAATATCTCCGACACCAAAGCCAGAATTCTGTTTTAAAATTTATTACTGTTCAATAGGATGGTTCTTTTATTTTGTAACATAATTTTTGAATTGTTTATATGGTCATATAAACAAGCATGCTACGCCGCTGCTACGAACGTTGTGCTACGTAAAATAACTTAAAAATACGTGTGGACCATAAGTTTGGCGGCACTCAAGAAAGGAGGAGGTTCTCAATTTGACTCTATGTTTTTTAATAGTTGACAATCTAGGTGTTTGACTACAACTCACCTGGTATTAAGTGACGGTGTGGTCGAATACAGTAAATAAACATATCCAAGAATGCCGGAACACACCCGCTAGATGCTTCGCGGCACATTTTCAACTTGAGGGTGGTGGCTAGCCCGAGTACTAGAAAGTATCTTACTACCATGATATTTCCCTTACGATTTTTTCCTTCACCAACAGCCCAAGCTCATTGTTGGGATTTGAACCCACCCACGTCTTTCGGAGTTTGAACCGACCATGCTAACCACTAAGCTATCATCGCTATGAAATCACTTTATCTATATTTCTATCTATCTATACTATTATAAAGAGGAAAGATTTGATTGATTTTTTGTTTGTTTGTATTGAATAGGCTCCAAAACTATTGAATCGATTTCAAAAATTCTTTCACCGTTGGGAAGCTACACTATCACCGGGTGACATAAGCTACTTTTTATCCCTGTATTACACACGGGAACGGGAACAACGCGGATGAAACCGCGAGGCGTCTGCTAGTGTTAATATAATAATAAACAAATATCGTAGGACATTTCATACAGTGCCATCTAATCCCAAACTAAGCGTGTATGCCAGCTATGGAAACCAAATTAAATTTATTTGGTTTTATTTTTTCAATCACACCAACATAGCAATCACCAATTTCATTAGTTAGTTAGTCATTAGTATTAGTTAGTTACTTTATTAGACATACATACTTTTTTTGTAAATACATACGTATTATATAACAAGAGCACCCCATTATTTCCATATTTAAATACTATTCGATTAAAATTGTAGTACCTACTCATGCAAAAAAAAATGGTTGGTAAACAAAAAAAACAATCAAAACCATGGTTAGAATAAAAAAGTATATTATGTATGCAATAAAATCACGATTTTCCATGTTAACGTGTAAAATTGATGTGAAAATATTCGTTCCAAAACCTGTAGATGTATTTCGTTCAACTAGCGGTCCCATTACAGAGGCAATCGATCATAGTGCGCACTCGTGTGCCCCCGAAATCTCGTCACGTTTTATTGGTAAGCGTAGCAATATTTCACCATACAGATTAATGATTCTCAGTCAACAACCTTCGACAATAATATTTTAGCTCTTCTGATAGATTGTTTAGCAGGTGGTCGACGAAAAATAAACAGTGAATGCATACTTTAGCTAGGAATTTTCCAAGATCAAGTTACTCACAGTTTATAAATTTTATGGTAAGATGTAATAATACGAACGAGACGCTATAGGTCCTTACTTGTTGGTAGATTTCCTCAGCAGGAGGTCGTCTAGGTAGGTACCACCGTAGTACTAGATATTCTGCTGCCAAGCAGTAGTGTGTAAACATTACTGTGTTCCGGTTTGAAGGGTACTGCAGCTAGCGAAATTAGAGGATTTTTTTTTGTTTGTTACTTCAAAATTCCTTCATGTATAAACCGATTTTGAATAAACATATTTGGAAGGATAAACTTTTAAATTGGTCTCTTAAAATTTCTATTAAAATCATAATAATTAATCATAATCATGATCGGTTTAGTAGTTTTATTTTTAAATCAAAACAAGTATAAAAAAATATGTCATACAAATAAATGAAATTGCGTACTTTCCTGCGACTATTCAGTGATGTTTACGGTCCCTAGAATAGTCCCAATGAACTACCTAGGCACTGTAACTCCGTAATAAAGCAATGTATACATGTTTCGGCTTAAATTCATGAAGTTGTTTTTTTTACAAAAATTATAACAACCAAGAAAATGTCTTCAAAACTAGTAGCATGTTAATGTTTACGGTATTTATTATTTTATACAATCAATCAATCAAAATAAGTTTTGTTTAACATAAACGTATTCAAAAATGCTTAAATGCGATTCATAGGCTTGTGAACTAGTCTAAGATTACGTGTCGGGAGCCAAAATAATAATTTAATAATAATATTTTTTCCGGAATAATACGTAGCTTATGTATTAACACAGGGTATACTCTATACATATAAAATGCTTTATCCTGAATGACTGACTGACGGATCAACGCACAGCCTAAACTGAGCTGATCGTAGAAACCTGAAACTTAAAGGGTTGTGTTCTTTGTATGACGTAGGTATCCGATAAGAAAGGATTTTCCGAAATTCTACCTCTAAGGGGGTGAAAAACGGGGCCAAAGTTTGTATGGGGCAACGTGATTCCTTGGAATTCGAAAGTTGGAACACACGCGTAATTTAACAATAAAATAGCGCAAGTTTCATGACTATTGATTATTTGTTATTTACATATGTTTAATTTCTCTCTGAACCTAATTCTAAAGTTGAGGCGTGTGTGTGGGCGTGAGCTAGTTTTGTATAAGTTCTGCATTCAAATCCGTTAAACTATATAGCGTGAAAAAGTAACAAACATACATACAAACTTTTTTATATTAGAGTGAAGTGCGATACTAAACAAAGTGACGAAAGCGGATGCAATTTTCATGTTCTAATTGTCCACGTTACCGTAAAATAAAAGAGAGAATCGCAAAAAAAAACTCATTAAATGATAAAAACCAAACCAGAAAGGACAATTTGTCGACTTTAGAAGAAAACAAACACGTGCGCGTAACCCAAGAATGTTGAGTTAGTTTTAAGAAGCAGTCTTTTGTTAACTTCATCTCCGAGTCCTAGCGGGCTTGTTAACAAATAGCCCAGCACTTTCACTGTACATATTTATGCTTTATGTGCTTTGTTGCGGGAACACTACTTCATACTGTGTGAAATTGTAATTCACACAGTCCCGGCGGTGTCAATTTTACGAGGGCTCAGTCACTCGTAAACATTTCCAACTCACCCTCCGGTAAATGCAAAAACGAAAATAAAGCTGATAAATATTTCCATAAGTATTTGATAAAAGTACTAAAAATGCGTGAAATTAATGATTGATGGAAGAATCGTTAACCGAATTGCCAAAAGTAAACATTGTACCAATTTCGGATTAATTAAACAAACGCATAACCAACACATTACCCTTTGTTTGCCAACGTATCGAATCATGTTAAGTCGTATAGATACTGTGCCATTAGGTTTTGGGTCAACCGAGATAAACCGACCGTGTAAATCTATGGCATGTATGTTGAATGTGGTCGGACGTAAAGGATTTATCGTCCAAAGGTAAAAGATAAATTGATGGGAATGCTATTAACGAATAGTAAGTATAAGACTTATTTCTTACGTAAAGTTTGCATCTTTAGCGTGGATAACATTTCAAGCATAACAGTGCAAGCTATTCTGATAAGATCTTTGAAACTCGATTACTACGAATGTTATTACCATTGTTTTACTATTTATTTGTTTTAAAACAAACACTACTAAACAATGTAAAGTCATTGGACCGCCTATTAGCTAAGAAAACAGAACTACAACAGTTCTATTTCTAGCTGAAGGGCGTGGGTTCAATTCTTAATCAGAACAAACATTTGTGTAACAATCAATGTTTGTTCTGTGTCTGGATGTTCTGTATTATGTATCAAAAAATAATTACTTTTAATTGAATGACTCTCGCTGTTGGCCGCAGGTGACCATGGCATGGCATGGCATGGCATACAGCGTCACCGGGCTGTGAATAAATTTATTTTACCAGCTATGGATCCTTTATTATTCTATCAGCTATCTGGTTTTGCTTAGTTACGGGCTAGTAGGCGCCGTACGAAATGTCTTCCAATATTTATTTATGTAATAGTAAAATCTGCGATTTATGGTGGGAATGCAAGAATTAACAGCTGACTCTGGATATGTTCGCAACTTCATTCATTGCCGTCTAGCGTCAGGTTTTTTTTCCATAGAATCAGTAACAATCCATGCGATTCACATGCTTTCAAGAACGTTCGCATTAGAAATTAAAATATAAGATCTTATAGTGAATTAAACACATCAGTTCACTATGTAGGGTATTATAATAATAATTATAATGAGGTATAAACCGGCAGCTTGAGCCCTGCCCCGCTGCTGGCGACACCCTAGTTTTTAAGTTTTTTTATTATTTATGTTTTATAAATAAATGTAAAAAAATAAAAACACAAATAAATAACCACGATTAGTATACCTTATTATTTAATAAATTATACTAATAATGGTTACTTTCGCAACAAACAAAGTACTATTACCATTTAACACAACAAAATCAACTTTGAAAGCTGTAATTGACATATTAATAGTAATATTATAAAACTGTTTTACCCACCTTGGTATAAGATAAATAGTCAAGTTTTGGAAGACACAAAACACTCCAACACATAAATCTGCCACTGCGAGGTTCGCCAAAAAGAAGTTGGTAATGGAGCGAAGCCTCCTAGATAAAGTAACGACGAGTATCACGAGCAAGTTTCCTGAAACAAAATATATGATTACGGCCGAACTTTGCGCATAATGAGGATCTTACTGTCTATAATTTCTCTGGATAATCGGGACTATAATCCTGCTTGCAGGTACTAAAACTAATCCAGAGGTCTTAAAGCTAATTATATTAAAGACAGGTCTAAACCGAAAAATTTAATTTCGTCATTTTTGTTTTACTTTTTGACACGTAGAATATGGATGAGTAAGGAAAATGAGGAAGCCAACAAATATTAGAGGTTCCGCTGATTTTGCTGTCAGTCACTGTTGGCGTAGGCGTATAGGGTGGCCGACTGACGTGAAGCATATACCATTTTAGACTTTGATCCCTACGCTAAAGGGTTAAACGTCTAGCTTGTAAAGCAATTTTGGAACCCGAACGACGGACGTAGACGGATCAAATTTGCAAAACTAACAGTATTAGTTGAAAACCAAAACACAACTTTGACAAAACTGTTTACACTTTAGAATCCGCGTTTTACGTGTAGTGTTATAGAAACGTAACACCTGTTTAAGTTTTTGGCACTATCATCTATCTGTTATTGCTGTCTAGATTTAGAACAGAGCTGAAATCCTCTATTATCTTTTATGTTGTTGGGTTTTAGCAATATTATGTTTGTTTACTGAAAACAAATTTCATAAATGAATTCTCAGCGATGTTTTATGAATAGTAAACAAATTCAGTTCACATAACCGGCTTACAAACAATTTGCAACTTTAGTAATATACGGATTTGAAGATTTTAGTTTAACTTTATACGTTAACCTAGTTTCTCAATTGTGTTCTTTAGCGCGAAATACGTTACATAAAGGATTCATTAAACGTGTATAAAGGATAAATGACTAAATTTACAAAGCTATAGATACTATGTTTGCTATCCGTTCCACACAATGCATTAGTCGACGAAACGATCGTGTCACAGCTGAGAGGATAATAGTCTTTAGTTGCAACTGACACAACGACAGTTTAGTTCCCGTTGGAATAGAAAACTCGATGGATGGATGTGGATTGTGTAACATAGATTGTGTGCCATTCGTATCACACTAGACAATCACAAGGAAAAAATTTGAACGAATTAAATAAAAATAAGTGGTAATACGAGATAGTATATATGCAACAAACCTTTCAGTTTTAGTGCTCGGCGTTATGTAGCGAAGTATCAAATAGACATGAAAGTTCTAAGAAGTGCAGAGACCAAATGATACTTTTTTTTAAAATGTATACGTTTGACAACATTCAGCCTGATGTTCTAACTAATGCGGTCCAGAAAGCAACTATATTTTAAAACCTGTGCCGTACTTTTTAGGACACAGACTCTGACAGATAACTTCATTATATTACCTTACAAATAAGAAACATGGAATCAGAATACTTTGTGAGTACGCTTTGTACCGAAAAATAATAATTATTAAAATACATATCCACAAACGACATCGTTAATGTTCATTCTACAATTTTGTTATTATCTTTTCTCTGTCGAGTTTTACGTTTATGTAACCTAGCTACTTTCTGTATTCATTATGACAATTTCCTGTCAAAGTTTGTCAAAATTTTCTTTATTTCATTTAAAACATTTTTTTGAAAAACTTTTTTTAATTACATGTTTGCGTTTGCCCACATTCACGGCTGATTTTATGCGAAGGTACATATTTTCTACGATGTAGCACGTTTACCAATAAGAAACCTCGAGAATTGAAAACACACAGATTGTATCTATCGGGGGACACCCACTCAGGTAGCAAATAAAATTGTTTAGTGGTTCGTACTATGTAAGTGAAATCGATTCGTTTGGATCGACTTTTTGGAACATTAACCATGAAACAGTATCACTCTTTAGAGCTCCGGGCTGTTCAATTGTAGAATTGGGTCAGAAGCACATTCTTCAAAGTGTATCTGGTAGAAAACTAATAGACAAGCAACTTTGCGGCAATTTTCAAGGCTTTAAAGCCAATCCTGAACTAGGGAGTCATTGGAGCCGATCCGTCCCAAAGAAAAGAATTATTCATTAAAAACAAGAATTGTGGACACCGCAGCCATGTGAGTGATCGCGGATGATTTCAGCTTTAATAAGCTACCGCCGACGTTATCAAAGTTTCGACTCGAGTGTTATGAGCGCGTTCCGTGAAGTTTTATCAAAATATTATCAAAAGCCCACTTCACTTGGATATAATGAATGACTAAGTGTGTATGGTTTTCGAAATCATGGCGTACTGAGAATTACCAAACTATGCGATTTTTGCACTCCAAATTTGTTTGGATAGAGTAAAAGTACCTATGTAATCAACCTATAACTAAATAATGTACTTTCCATCAGTATTAAAACGAGTGTATATCCTCTTCTTAATTAAGTAGTCATAGACATATTTATTTAACCATAAACATTTAAAAAAAATTAGATAATAAGTAAAAATAATTAGAAATAAGTTTATGTTTGTACTGTTTTTTAATAAGAAATATAAGGTTTTTTTTATGATTTATTTATTTATTTACATCCAGGGGCGTAGTTACAGCCATATCAGCCGTATCAATGATACGGGCCCCCGGGCTACAGAGGTGCTCCTAACGTGTGTACTGTGTAAGAAAAAATTAGTAAAATGTTATCCACAATGTTACTTAATCTCGTGCGTCCCGGGAAAAAAAAACTGTCATACGATCAACTGTCCATATAACCAATAAATAATTATTTATTAATTTGCAAGCATTTTTGTTTCTTTTGTGAGAAATCTTTGTCCTTCATTTGGGCCCTTCAACTAATTTTGATACAGGGCAAGCCCTCCAAGGCACGCTACGCCACTGTGTACATCTGTAACTTTTCAGTTTAGGTTCTTTGTGTTTATTGATCTAATACTTAATTAGTTTAGTTTTAGCAACTTCTCAAAATAGTCAAAGTTCCTGTTCTCGTCTGTTTGTTTCTTCGCTCACTTTAATTAAGCCACGCAAAGGATATTGATACTGTTATTTCGATGTTTTTTTAAAAAGAAGTAAGTATCGTAATTCCATAGTATCTATATAGTTAAATATCTTTAAAAGCTTTAGGTTTTCTAAACACTAGTAAAATGGTTGCTTCGTTTTTTTGGTAAAACGAGACATTCCACAACACAGTATCGTTAAAATTATATTTTTTGGAAATAAACAGAAAGTGCAAGGAATGGGCTGTATGGTGAATGCGTCATCAATTCTACATACATTTGCAGCCTTCGAATACGCTTTCATCACCTTAACGGAAACTGTGGACGTCTTATAGTGGTGAAGGACCACATTGTGCATACCAATCTGCCTTCGAGCGATAATACCCTCACAAAAAAATGTTGTGGCAGCAGTCTTCTATAGGGACCTCATCAATAGCTTCGTTGAACTCACTTATCGTTACTTCCGGGTTAATAAATCTTAAGCCTCGACAATTATTTTTAACCTGGAAGCGGCGGTGAGTGCGTTCAACGACATGTAGGTACTTCTAAACACAATAAATACCTACATATCAAGTATAAAATCTGATCTTTTTTAATAAATATATCTATTATATATTGAAATCCAGAAACATTCAGTATTCCCCCTGTATAATTTCGATTTTATGGTCACAATAGAGTACCTGGAACTGTTTCCATGTATGTATTGTTACGCTATTGGAGAAACTAGTAAAATGACAGATGCTTTTTTGTTATATTGCTTTTAGTTTTATATCAGTCGATCATAAAAATAACTGTAGTATATTGTCGAACCCAGAATCATGATTGTACTAGGTACTAATAAACGTAAAATTTTGTGTATTTGGATGTTTGTTACTCAATTATGCAAAAACGGCTTTAAATGAATTGGCACACGTATAGTTATTACCTCGATTAACATAATTATGGGGTACTTTATATATCAAAAAACGAACTACTGGTATCCTCTTCAAATTTGGTACGTATGTGTCTAATGGAATATTTTATTCAGGGATAAAAGGTGTCCTTTATCTTAAACCAAATTAAATAGCATGTCTATTACTTATTTGTCTACACTACACGTCATGTATCATTTCTCTCTGAGCCTAATTCTAGTGAAAAAATCCCTACTGAGTAAGTAATATGAGACATATTAATTAGGCCAAATTATTTGTCTCAGAAAAAATGTACTATAAGATGTTAGAAACAATAAATATCTTACTTCGTTACATAACATGACAGAAATGTCGCAGCTAAAATTATTTTAAAATTTATTTTACTTACTCACTTCCTTAATTATTTTACAACACTAACATAGTTCCAGAGCTCTGTTGGTGACTACCACTAGAATTTACATCAAACTGTAAACAAACTCTTCCAAGTTTCAAACTTACAGGAACAGTGAAAGATGCACGAGGGGCTAGTTACGAAGTTACCCTTTCTCAGTCCATCATTAAACGAAATTTATGATTTCCTTCATAAAATTACAGGAAAATCCGATATTTGTTTTACGGCAATCTTGGCAGTTGGTTTAACGAATAAAAACAACGCGAGCGTACCGGTAATTATCTTCTGCTTCCGGAGCTGAATCATGTTCACTGTCAGGGTTAATCATAACCATTAATCTGGCATACCCACTATCTATCGGAAAACTTCAAGGCCTTTAGAGCTCTTATGTTTTCGTGATTAAAAATATCAATATTTTAGACTAGTATCACGATAGGTAATTACCTATCCTATCGTAATTATTAAATACTACTTGCGATTCTTTTGACAAACATGGCCACTAATTGTCTGTCTGTTTGTTAAATTGTTAATTAATCATATTCAGGACTGATTTTTTTAGTCAACTCATTTGCAATATATTTATTGACGTATAATTAATTCGATATAGAACACTTTTCATCCATTAACCAGCTCGTTGAAGGTTGTACTATACTGGGAGGGATTCTATCCTATATTAATATACAATAAAAGAGAAACTTACCGAAAAAACAGCAACAAAAGACGATCGTATATAAAGTGATAAAAATAGCCCTAACATCAGTTCTGTCGAATATGTATTCGTCATCGTTGAACGGGTAAAGGCTTTCGTTGAGCGTGGAGACGTTGGCGGTCCCCTCGGGCGATTCCACCAGCGCGCTCTTATTCACTGGCTCCCATAAACTTTGTTTATACTCCGCTGCTATGAATAACTTGATACCGTGCATATTTTTGGACGTGGCGCCGATCATGGTGCATCATTTATAAACAAACGGCTGCCCATTTTCTGAAACAATACAAACCATCTTAAAATATGTACATCTAATCAACTCAAATTAAATCTACTTGGTAATCATTTCTCATAGCATTTTACTCTTTTAAATTTTAATTATTTGTTATTTTAATTTAATTAATGTCGGTACATGTTATGAATGAAAAATATTTGGTAATTTTGTTTTTTTTAAATCTTTATTTATTAATTTAATGGGGTTTAATCACGCAGTGGCTATGTCCCCCCCCGTAATACACAAAACGACGAACGAACGACAATTTTTTTTACTTATAACTTATACACTACTTTTATATACTTTTAACAGCATTTTGGCTTCCTCTGAAGCTGGTTTTTTTTTTTTTATGGTTGACAGGCTAGTTGTTTGACCACAGCTCACCTGATGTTAAGTGAAGGGGTGCCAAAATGCTGTTACAACACCCTAAATCATGAGCAATACTATGGACACCACTAAACAAATCTTGCCTTTGCGCCTCGTTCCGGACACATTCCATCAGCACATAATGCACGTCTTCCACGATCTCACATGCAGTGCAGTTCGGTGAATCTGTCACTCCCATCAGGTATTTAAACTTGTTTGATATAATGTGTCCGGACCGAAGTCTCATCAACAGTACGATATCCCTTCTATTTATATTTACATCGTTAAACCACGGGTAGCGAGGAGGCTGACTTTGGATTGTCCGATACCAAATTCCTATTGTAAGTGAGCGTTCATCAAAACATTCGTTCCATATATGCCTACAACTTATTTTTACTTTACTTAACCACTCACTAGTTAGTGGTAAACAAAGATATGGAATGCCGCTTGTTATCGCTTCTCTGGCCGCCCTGTCGGCCGCCTCGTTACCCGAGATGCCCACGTGTGAGGGAATCCACTGAATTATCACCTCTTTTCTCGTACTGCCAAGCCTACAGATGGATTCTAAGGTAATTTATTTTTTTATTAATTTGCCCCTTCGGGCAGGCTAAAGCTATAGAGCCATACTGCCTTGTCTTAAGTGTTATATCTGCTGTATCTTAGCTATAGTTATCGTCAAAGTCGTCTTTGTCAAGTCCAGTTCGTGTCAGTTAATTCCAGTCATGCTTTAGTAAAGTAGTGGCAACTTTACTATAAAGCTTCGATGGAGTTTTGGAAGCAACACGAAAACTCATGTTTCACCACATTATATCATTTTCCCACACTCGCGGTTGTAATTCGGCACTTTATAAATAAAACACCACCATTTTTATGCATAAACACTCGACATAACACTAGTTTTGGAAAAAAAATACAACGGAGCGACACGACTCTTCCCGCGTTCCCGCCAAAACTCTAAAGACAGATAAGGGTCTTATAGGAAAGCGCGGGAAACCTTCGTATTGTTAGGGTGAAAATTTTTGGTTTAATTAATTAAAATTGCAATTTATAAGTTTAATTGATCAGTTAAGTAGTAATTTTTGTTTATATTTAGTTTATATAGCTTGTTTATATTGGTAAGTCTTCATTTTAATAGATTTCTTCATGGATCCTCCGATCGACCCCGGGGGCACCACGGTGCCCTCGGTTGGTTTAAATGTTACGATAACATCTTGCGATTCTGATATAGATTTTGAACCAGTTATCATTGATAAAGCAAATATCCCTCCGAAACGTAAACGGTCTAGTAAATCAATGGAAGATACGTTTGTAATTCCATCGGTTTCTACTTCGTTAATTGATAATTCATCTCCTCTACGTCCTTCCCCAATCGCGAGGGCTCAGTACGAAGCAACTGACATGGCAGCATACATTGTCCACGTTCAGAGAGAACAATCATTAACAAACGATGGTACAACTTTTCATCCGGTTGCGTTTGGTAAATTTCTTTTGAAGAACAATGTCCGTAACATTGTAAATGGCAGCATAAAACGAATTGGTAGAAATAGAATTTCCCTATCGTTCACAACTTACAAAGACGCCAACTCTTTCATCCAAAATAGTAATCTATCAGCTCATAAGCTCAAAGCATTCATTCCCACATACCACATTACCCGTATGGGATTAGTTCGCGGAGTTCCCGCAGAGTGGTCTCCTGAGGAAGTTATTGAAAATATTGACGTGCCAGAGGGATGCGGAAAAATAATAAAAATAAGACGTTTGAATTACAAATCCATGGTTGATGGATCACCAGTATGGAAACCGTCCCAAACTATAGTAGTTACATTTGACGGTCAGATTTTGCCAAAACGAATTTTTATGTGTTTCAACGCTTTACCTGTAGAATTGTACACATATCCGACAATTCAATGTTATTCGTGCTGTTTATTTGGCCATACTAAATTGCAATGTAGGTCTAAGCCACGCTGCTTCAAGTGTGGTCAGGGTCACACGGGCGACTCATGTTCAGCTGAGGAAGGGAGTGCTAAATGCTGCTTATGTTCTGGTAATCATTTTGCCACCCGGAAGTCATGTCCAGAATTCACTAGACAAACAAATATAAAACAGTCAATGGCAGAGAACTACATTTCATACGCAGAAGCATCGAAACTTTACCCACCGTTCACAAAATCTTACGCCAGCGTAGTAAGCTCTAATAACACAAAACTTGCCCATGAGAAAATCAGTACTACAAACAACAATATTTCATCTCCTAACATTTCATATAGAAAAACAGTATTTTTACGTCCATCGTCCCCTCCCAAGCCGACGTCAGGGTACGATCAGGTTGCTCACAGAGAGCTTATAAAAGATTTTAATATGCCTACCCCAGCAAATGGATGTGCTCTCTTGCATAACTCTAACGAATCACGAAGGACTTACGTTGATTCCTTAAAAGAACTGATGATTACCTTTGTTAATATTATTTCACAATGCAATCTAATACCGCCCAACGCTGCTCCAGTGATTCAATCACTATTACAAACTCTTATAAATTATGGATCTTCTAACAACAGTAATTCAGTGGAACTGCCGCAGTGCGCGCAGTAAGAAACACGAAATTATTTATTTAGTTAATAAATACAATCCTATTCTAGTTGCGCTAGCAGAGTCATGGCTAAAACCTGGCTCTGTTTTCAATTTAAGTCATTATACTTGTCTTCGTGATGACAGAATTGATGGGTGTGGTGGTTCTGCCATGCTTATCAAAAATTCCGTCTCTTATATTCCTATTAATATTCCTCCTCATAGTGACAATCTGTCAGTGGTGGCCGCTATGATTAATTCTATTTGCTTCGTTTCCATTTATATTCCCCACCCTTCGTCACATATATTCCATGAATTGAGTAATATTATTCGTAATCTTCCCAGACCATTTTTACTGCTAGGCGACTTTAACTCCCACCATCAATCGTGGGGTAGTTCAACCACAGATTATTATGGAAAAAACCTTCTTGATATATTTAATGATCAGAATCTTTTTGTATTAAATGTTGGCATACCTACTCGTAGGACTAAACCAAACGAAGGGAAAAGTGCAATTGATCTTTCAGTTTGCACTTTGAATTTAGCCACCAAAATAAAATGGCAAATTCTTTCTTCATCCTTCGACAGTGATCATTTTCCGATTTTGTTGACATTTTTAAACAGTGATATTAAGAATCCGCCGCCTAGAGAAACTCGCTTAAAATTTAGAATTATTGAGAGGGAATGGGATAATTATCGTTCAAGAGCTGAATCTAAAATTAAAACACTTCCTCCTGTGTCGTCACTCGGGGTAATTGCAAGTGCAAATAGCTTAATTACTTCCCTCTCGGAAGCAGCTAAAGAAACTTTTCCTCTAAAAAATGTCGGTTCGCGTAAAATTTCATCTCCTCCTTGGTGGGATAATGAATGCTCATTAGCTGTAAAAAAAAGAAAAGACGCTGAGAAAGTTTATAATAGTAATATGAGTAACGAAAACTTTCTGATTTTGATTGAAATAATGGAGAATACACGAACACTTTTAAAAGATAAGAAATTTAATAGTTGGAGAGGATTTTGTTCCTCTATTTCTCCTCAAACCCGTCTCTCTTCTGTATGGCAAAACATCCGAAGATTTAAGAATGCCATGTCTATCTCTAACTTTTCTTTACTCCCTCAATCTATGTCACAAGAATATTTGAATAATTTAGCTCCACCATTTGTACCTCAGCAAGAATTGATAGAAAACCCGCTTTCTAATCTATCTTTCATTCAAAACCCGGTTGGCTTCAATTCGCCATTTTCTTTGGAGGAATTAAAAGGAGTACTATCCTGTGTATCAGATTCATCCCCTGGAGAGGATGGGCTCTCTTATTCATTTTTCTGCAATTTGTCTGAACACTCATTGACATATTTTTTAAGTCTTATTAATTTAGTAATGATGTCAGGCACAGTTCCTTCCACTTGGAAAACTCAAATTATTCTTCCGATGTTAAAACCTTTAAAAATCCCTTCCCAAACTTCATCTTATCGTCCTATTGCTTTATCTCCAGTAGTCGTTAAAATTGCTAAACATTTAGTTAAAAATAGATTAGAGTGGTTCATTGAAAATAAGGGCATTTTATCCTCCTCACAATTTGGCTTTCGCAAAGGTAAAAGCACAATGGATGGTATTAGTATTTTAATCACCGATATCCGTACTGCTATGTCTCAAGATGAGTCAGTAGTTGCAGTATGTCTGGATATTAAAGCTGCCTATGATAATGTTCTTTTACCAATTCTTCGTAATAAGTTTGAAAAATTAAAAGTGCCTCATATGTTGTCTAATTTCATAATTAATTTATTGTCTGGTAGAATAATAAAATTAGATAATACTGACTCTGACTATAGACTTCTCTGGAAAGGCCTACCTCAAGGCTCTGTAATAAGCCCTATTTGTTATAATATTTACACATACGATCTTGAAACGTCTCTTCAAGGTGCTGCCAATGTACTACAATATGCTGACGATTTGCTAATTTACGCGTCCAATAAATGTATTAGCACAGCGTCTTCACGTGTTACTCAAGCTCTTTTTAATTTAGAAGGTTGGTTAGACAACAATGGCTTAGATTTATCAACACAAAAAAGTAATGTAATCTTATTCACTAGAAAACGTTCTCATGAACCCTTAAATATTACATTTAAAGGAGAAATTATTCCTGAAAAAGAAAACATTAAATTTTTGGGTGTTATATTGGACAGTAAACTCACAGGTCTCCCACACTGTGATTATGTGGTATCTAAATGTGAACGAGTCTACAATATGCTAAAATGTTTATCAGGCGTTTGGTGGGGGGCTCATCCGTCTTCCCTAAAGCTGATCTATAACGCTCTGATAAGAAGCGTCCTTGATTATGGTACGTTTCTTTTAGAGCCCTGTAGTTCAGCGGGTCTGGGAAGGATGGACGACATCCAAGCAAAAGCTTTGCGATTGATTTCAGGTGCTATGAAATCGAGCCCTATCAATGCCCTTCAAGTTGAGTGTAGTGATCCTCCACTACGTTTGCGTCGACAGTTTCTTTGTGATAGGTATTTATTCCGTGCTTTACAGTTTGCTGATCACCTGCTTGTACAGAAACTTTACCAACTCTCAGATTTAGTAGGGTCATCTTCTTACTGGCGTCATAAACCCCCTCCATGTTTAGTTAACAGTTTCAGAAAATTCTTGTCTCTAGATGCTCCTGTGTACAGATCTCTTAAACTTCCAATATTCACGTGTAATTATAATGCATTAATATATTGCCCGAGCGTAATTCTAAACTTAGGGATTGAAAAACACAACCCTAATGCGAACACCAAGTTTAATGTTAAAGTTGATGAAATATGGCGTGGATGGCATCAAATTTATTGTGATGCCTCTAAACACTCCGAGACAGGTACGGTAGGTGTCGGCATTTACCACTCACAATACAAGATCGTTCAGAAAATTAAATTACCACCAGAAACTTCTGTTTTCACTGGTGAGTGCTATGGTATCTATAAGGCTATTGAATACGTTCGCATAATGAAACTTCCTCAGGCGGCCATATTTTCGGATTCTTTGAGCGCTCTATATTCTCTATCTAAATTTCCTTTTAAATCTCAATGTTACTATCCGATAATTTTCAAAGCAAGGGAAGAGTTGTATCGATGTCTTCTAAGCGGCCTTTCCGTTTCTTTTGCATGGATTCCAAGTCATTCTGGGATAAATGGAAATGAGAAGGCAGATCTTCTCGCTAACCAAGCTATAGTATGTGGGGACCGTTTCCCTTACACAATTTTCTGCCACGATTTATCCACTCTTCCTAAACTTTCCCTGAAGAAAGCCTGGGAAGAGTTTTGGTCCAGAAGTGTTATGAAAAAGGGTAAATTTTATTTCAACCTACAACCTAATATTCTGCAGAGACCGTGGTTTTTCGACCAAACATTAAGTAAACGCGTTACTTCTTCCTTGATACGGATGAGACTTGGCCATGTATGTAGCCCAGCGCATCTTTATAGACTTGGCATAGTTGATTCTGCTGCCTGCGATTGTGGAAGTGACTTTTGTGATTTGAATCATATATTTTTTTGCTGTCCCAATAATAATACTTCATCTTTTTATGAAAATCTTGTCTCTATCAAAGTTCCTTTCCCTACAGATATTCCGTGCTTACTTGCTACCCTAGATACAAATATTTATTATTTTATATCCTGTTTCCTCTTATCTAATAACGTGAAATTATAATCTTTCTTTCTTCTTTTTTCCAATTCCTACTTTTCTGATCCTTGTCCTTTCAAAATTTTATTCCATAAACCTATTTGGTATTTTCTGTTTACGCGTCCTACGGTTTCCCCGTTTTCTCACTACATGAAATCAAAGTCTTGAAATACATGGATGTTAAGATAAAGAAGTTGAAGGCTGAAGATTGTACACAACATTAAGAAACATTGAAACTGGCAGAATGCACAGAGTGCGATGCCAAGAAAAAAAAAAAAAAAAAAAAAAAGGGTCTTATAGTCTACTAAGTAATAGTCATAAACGTTCCTTTTTTTAATTTTTGGCATTGCACTTTATTTATTCTACCACTAAAAAGACACACTAGACATTTTAAATCAAGTAAAATAAGTCGTAGTGACATTCAAAGTCACCATCAAGTTCTGTCAATTTATGATCAAAGCGACTTACAATAAAAAAAAAAAGAAAAAAAAAAACAATACAACATTTTACAATAACATAACAATCGAGCCAATCGATAACGTTGCCATTTTATTATAGAAAAGAATTTAAATCTCTGCCACGAACTAAAGCATATTATTTAAATCAACTCGTTTTCGTAAGCACCGAAAGTATTTTCATTTAAAAGTTGCAAAATCTTTCACTACTCAATACTCATCTTTACAGCTTAGCCAAAACGATCACATACTAAAATTGCAAGATTAGAAATTTCCTGAATTCTACAGGGTGTCTTTGTGAATACTGCCAGACCATAGACAAACATGTCATGATTTGCAACATTCGTTCTTCGCAAATAATGACATGGTTCAAAGGCCTTTGTAGCCAAACCATAAAATCCAAAAAAAAAAACAAAATCTTTAAACGGATGATACCAAATAACGAAAGCACATAAGTAATATGACAATGAAACGTAAATTCGAAACATAAACCAATTAAATGTTCTAAGGAAACATTTTTACGTCTTAAAAACACCCGGAAAATGCCTATGAATATCGGCTTGTTAAACTTGACATTATTACCGAGACTTGGTATACGATCCTATACCGAATAAATTGTAACAAAGAGGAAAATAAGGGTGTGAATAACGCCTGTTACATGTTGCCGTATACGATATGAATAAAGATAATATTACAATGGAACAATAACAAAATTAATAAGAAGATAACATACATTGATTATATTATTATGAACAACATTGATAGTATATGAGGATCTCGTCAGGCGGATGCGTCAAGGGTCAGATTCATAAGGCAGTGTTCCTTGACACGACAGCGTGGCACATATTGTAAGAAGGCTCCTTACATCCCTAGCCACCGGCAGCTGGAGCTCTGCTCCATTCACGGCGACACCATAATTTTTAAGTTGTTTATATCACATTTACATTTAGTATATTTATTTTGACATATAAAATTAAGAAAACAAGTTAACACACAATTTTGACAGAGCGGCCGTGAACATTACAAATACTAACAGCTATGAACAATTGCATTGCATTGTAATTGTATTGCTTTGGATTGCATTGCATTGGTTTGAATTTATTGAGAAAAGCCAATTAGTAAATAGTCATATTCGCACTTGTTAAGAAATAATTTGGAGTGTTATTAACTTTGATGTAAGTAGCATAAAGTAAGTTGAAATAAAAGTACCTATAAAATCAGTTAACAATTTAAAAAATCTACATTAATTTTCATGGGGTGCATTTATAAAGTACAAAGCTATGTTCGGATTTATTCCGGAATAATATGTACGTGTCTGTGTACCTAAGTGATAATATAATGTGTATATATGTTACAGTTTTATAGCTATTATACAAAATGACTGGTTATTATTTATAATGACTAAATCGTTTAGACAATGTGATAAATTTATTACTTTACATTATTCATAGTCAATGGTCAAATTTGGTCATTGTAATAAATCTGGTCCGACTTTCTTCTTTCAGTTACCGTCTCTTTCTTTTGCTGTATAGCGTGATCCCCACCATGTTGTGGTTGACGCATAATATCCAGATTTATTACTTTCACTGTGAGATATTTGTACATATCTATATTTTTATGTTATTTTCAAGACCCTATAGAAGCTTCTAGAAAATGTGACACTACTTCAACACAATATGGACTATCTAAAGTACTTAAATATATGAATTACTTGGCACAACAAGTGTAATACCGAACATAAACAAAAAAAGTACACATTTAAATGTAACTAAGGAATAATATTTCTTAACTTAAGCATTTTCTTAGTAAGTTAAAAATAGAATTTCGAGTTTACACCAAATCTTTTGATTACATCTTATCTTATAATCTCTTTTAAAACTGAGAAAATTCGAGAATTGAGGGAAGTTTTGTTTTAGTTATTTTTGTTCTATATTTTGTCTGGCTGATATTTAATTTTCTTATCGTATTATCAAATGAAGCGCCAACTAACAGTATTTCAGTAGAGTGCCCTAAGAAGAAAGTCACTTAGGATTTAGATTGTATTTTCTTTTATGATTTAGAGTGTTAGATAAAAAACTTACTGAAGAAACTGTTTTCATTTTCCAATATTTTTTTCAGAACATGTATAAAGAAAACAAGTAGTCTCCGAATCGTTTACTTTCAGTTTATATTTTGTTGTTATACTTGCATACTTACCTACTGCATTCTTGTAATAGATAATATCTAAATAAATAAATAAAAATCGTAGGACATTTCACACAGCGCCATCTAGTCCCAAACTAAGCATAGCTTGCACTATGGAAACCAGATAACTGATATAATACTTATAAAAGTTCTTTTGTAAATACATATAATACATAACAAAGATTTATCGTCACATAAATATTTGTGATCTAAATCTGTATTATTATTCTAAATTATTATCCAACCACTCTCATACTGTGTCTTCTCTATAAATCTATCTAAATAGTCTATCTACAAATCTATCTACTTGGTGGTAGATTTCATTAGCAGGAAGTCGTTTAGGTAGATACCACCGTAGTACTAGATATTCTGCCGCCAAGCAGTGGTGTGTAAGCATTACTGTGTTCCGGTTTGAAGGGTACTGCAGCTACTAAAATTACAGGGCTATTGAGACTAACAATCTAATGTCTCAAAGTAATGAGCGCCAAAGCAGCGATGCCCTGGACTTTGTTTTATTACTCAAAGTTCTGTGTATTACTGCAATGGTCATGGACAATATGGACATGCGTTATCTCTTACCATCAGGAGAGCGTATCATTCGTCTCATTACTTTTACATTAAAATATATGTATATATATTTTAATGTAAAAGTAATATATTAAAGATCATGTTTTAAATTAATATTTTGGTGTAGGTACATGGAAATGCTATATTTATTTATTTATTTAAACCTAAAATTTGTCTTACTGTCTAGTTGTTCGAGGAAACCCCAAAAACTGCATCACGGATTTATATGTGGTAATTTGAAATACGTTGTCTAAACCAAGTAAATCACTAAATTAGGGAAAGTACCACTGTAAGACTATTTACTGCTATAACTATCTAGACTTCATCAAACTTTTTCACTCAATAAAAGAGCGAGTTACCGAACTAAATCAGAGGTATAAATTGCCTACATTGAAATATCTCCGCTCGTCTCTAAGATTACTGCTTCGCTGAATGGCTACACGTGTATTGAAATTAGAACTCCAATCATTGATACTTCATGTTGCTACCTAACCCTCCACGGGTAACGTACTTAGAAAGTATATGGGTATTTACAGGTAAGCAGAAATCAGAGTTAATTCTTACTATACCTATAATCTCCAAGGAAACGTTGGTAGACTCGTACTATAATAGTGTTATATATACCTTTCCTATTAAAATTCTGATGGTTTACTGCAAATTAGCTGCTGTCAGTGAATTACTCATTTGCTCGCGCAGTTGAATAATTTACAGTTCAAAAAAGAAACTTGAACTTCAGTAACAAAACCAGTGTAAACTGATCCTGGTATTCCTGGTGCATCGCTATGTTTCGGGGTTCAACTTATAGTGGTAATTTCCTTGCACCGATTTAGTCATTTAAAATATCGGTGTCTTTGTTGTGAGGATGTGCAACGCTAGCTGGATTCTCGGATCCCATCCAACAATAACTAGATAAATTATCATCAAAATGAGCCAGCTTTTATATAATGTATAGTAAACAACATCGACAACTGTAGATAGTGATTTAAATGTACTTCATACTACGCAATCCGAACACTCAATACGTTCGACTCAACTGCAGAGCAGTATACACATTTTTTAATCCTCTGTTGAAAACGTACTGTTAAGACAATTAGTCAAAACAATTACAAATTTTATAACATGACAAAATAAGTATGATATATACTGATGTATTTGTTACAATTGTTTATGCTTAATCTTGTATTATAGTGAAAACGACTTTAGTTTTAAGTTATAAATGACTTTAATTTAGTTTTAATGTTTGTAGCACCGATCTAAAGTTAATAAAAATGTTGCTGTCCTTTTCTAATGAACTGTAATGATAAAGACAGCAAAGTTTTTAGTAAATTTAAATCTGTAAACCAAAGCGTTCAAAATTGCTCATATTATAAAGCTTGATATTATAACTTACAAACTTAAATGTAATTAAAAAAGAACTAAAACTAGACTATTATTTTATAACTACAACAATATTTAACCGTGTATATTTTGTATGCGTCAAACTTTAAAGTTAACCAATGAAATAATAATAAATCCACACAATTTCCTCTTAACTTAGTGGCGTACTTTAAAAATTCACTACAAAATAACCGCAACATTCATAGCAAAGCGTTTTTTTGTAACAAGACTTGAAAGTTAGGAAGCTAATTTTGCTATATTAAAATCCAGCATATAGCGCAGTTTTTATGGTTGTAAATCGCATAACACTCATCTTAGGCTTGCTGATCTACTCCCTCAGTTTCAGGAGTACAGCTGAAATTGCTAAGCTAAATTAAAGTTTGTTTATCGGGGTCGTTCTAGTGTGCAGGTCACGTTCGAGAAAATGTGAAATTGGTAGATTAGTCCAGAAAAATTGGTGAATTTCTATCAAAAATCAGCATCATACTTATGTTATCAATGCGAAAGTTTGTCTCATGTTTGTAAATACCTATGGTTGTAACGGCGTAAAGGATTGAATGTTTTTTTTTAAACGTTGCCACATTGACTGATGCAACTGATATTCATTCTTGACAATTTGAGTTATTCGCTAATAGACAT
The DNA here is from genome assembly GCA_905404145.2 of Biston betularia. Taxonomy (NCBI): domain Eukaryota; kingdom Metazoa; phylum Arthropoda; class Insecta; order Lepidoptera; family Geometridae; genus Biston; species Biston betularia. The sequence continues at coordinate 8,465,751 of FR989863.1, forward strand.
TCTAGTAATAAACGTTCGCACGTACGCTTACGGGTACTGTGTAAATTTAAGTAAATTTCGTTCAATTTAGTTAATTTTTAGGGTTCCGTACCCAAAGGGTAGGTAATACGGAACCCTATTTTTAAGGCTCCGCAGTCCGTCCGTCTGTCTGTCTGTACGTTTCTCACCAGGCTGTATCTTATGAACCGTGGTAGTTAAACAGTTGAACTTTTCACAGATGGTGCATTCATGTTGCCGCTATACCTACCTACAAATACTAAAAAACAGAATAAAATAAATATTTAACAGGGCTTCCATACAACAAGCGTGATTTTTTGCCGTTTTTATAAATAATGGTACGTGCGCGAGTCTGACTCGCTCTTGGCCGGCTTTTTTTTCTTAAGTTTAGTTTTAGATTCGTTCAAAATGGCTAGAAAATGTCGCGTTGTGGTCTCTATTTCTCTATGAATGTTTTCTATGTGACATAGAATTTTACACACAAAAGTTAAAATAATCACAGTAAGCATAGATACGTAAAATAACGACATCCTATTAGCACGAGTAGTTTGCCAGACAAATCAGACATTGTAGCTCCCGTTGATCTCCAGCTTGATAGGATTTATTCTAAGTGGACCCAAATAGGGAATACCTAACTAAATTGTACGGATTTCATTTCAAAAGACAGACTTAAAAAAATATTGGTGTGAAGGTATTTTAACTTAGTTGCGTATTAGGAATATATTATAATATATGTCAGAGATAGAAGAAGAAACAGAAGCAGAAACGACATCACGTGGGATGGCCGATCAACATCATGTACCTACCTATGGTTACTGGGTTACTGGGCGAGGGTGTAGCGGGCGAGGAGACAAACCACACAATTCAGTTCTCTTGTACAAAGTTTAATCAGCACTTCACAACGACTTTACTTTAAGAATGATTAGAACATTATAGACACTATTACATAGCTTGGGGACAAAACGTTCCGCTTAGCTTCGCACTCTGCAACTGACCAACTCAATCTCCTCTCAAAGCAAGAATCAATGTTAATCTCTCCTCAACCAAAGCAAGAATGATCTCTCTCTGACATTGGTTGAAGTTAAAATACTTTACACGAATAACGACAAGCAGAGCACGGAACCAGTGTTACGTCAGAGGTGTCGCCATTCCACCTCTAGCCCACCAAAATTACGCAAAATGGCGCTAAACTAAATCAACATTAAATCTACACGCCGACATATATAATATGAAAAGTTAAAACTGTTGGGCTCTTTGATGAATAAAAATTAGGTCTCTCAAAAATAGGTTATTACTATTAATTATTCGCTGAAACCTTATTTAACGGTAGAGCTATTTATCAAGGCTTATTTTATGAATTATAATGTTAAAACTTTGAAGACAACCAACTTTGTAAGCTAGGTTGGTTAATAAGCGGCCTCTAGGGTCAGGTGCAAAGTTTAGAGATTTTAATACAAAAGTTAACACTGTACTTAATCATGTTGTTTTACGTAAGTATCTGCTTACAAGCAGTAACTATAACAAATTTTATAATTGAGTAATTCAGTAATTGAATATTGATAACGTGATGTATTATTGCCAAAATACACACAAAACACGTTATTAATAGTAACACACAGCTTTTAAGTAGATAGTAGTAGTTGACAGCCCTGTTGGTTCATTGGTAGTATGTCTGCTCCAAGAGCTGAAGGGGGTGGATTCGATTCCCACCGAGGACAAGTATTTTGTGATATAAACAAATGTTTGTTCTGTGTCTGGATGTACTGTATTTATTATAAGTATGTATTTACAAAAAAAAAACTATTTAAGTATTCTAACAGTTATCTGTCTTCCATAGCACAAGCTTTGCTTAGTTTGGGGTGACATAACCCTGTGAGAAAAAAAAAGATAATAAAAACATAGGTTTTGGAGACGTTTCCATACATCTCTTGTTTCACTGCTAGATTAAAAATTAATTGTTCAACTAAAAACATTATTCAAGTTTATTTATTTATTAATTTACTAGCTGCGCCCCGCGGTGTTACCCGCTACATGTTTTCGGGTTAAAAGTAGCCTATGTATTAATCCAGAGTCTCGGCTACCTCCATAACATATTTCATCCAAATACGTTCAGTAGTTTTTGCGTGAAAAAGTAACAAATACCATCCATCCAAACTTTCACATTTATAATATTAGTGAGATTGATTTGTGCGTTACTTTGTGAAAGTTCATTTTAAGGCATTCCGCTTATAATTGGAAATACACTAAAAATATAGCTTCCGAAAAGTCATTTCGATGCGCAACATAATATCTCGGAGGGGAGAAGTTGAGAAAACATAAGTATTGGTTAACTTTACGCTACGTAAATCTTTTACTGTTAAAAATAATGTTTTTTTTTTGCACCAAAGTTATAAGGCGAACGTAACGGTCTACTAATGGTAAGAGAGAACGCTTGTCCATGACTACTTTACCGGTACTTGAAACTTTGAATAACAAAACAAAGTCCAGGGCATGCTGTGGCGTTCATTACTTTGAAAATTTCAATAACTCCCGTTTAATCACACCTGGATTACAGTAATTTTTATAAAGTAATATTTGGTAATAAAATATCTGATAACGCATTGGTAACAAGTAAGATAACTACCTGCTAAGCTACTACCTATCTAGTACGAATAAAATTAATAATTTAGTAAATGATATCCGATACGTGGTATAAATATAATTATTATGTATATATACAGACAATATAATACCAAATTTTTGACTGTTTTAATTAAATGCTTCAATAAAATATACAGCATGACTGGGGAGACATCTACGATACTGAAGGAGAGTATTTGGCTCACGATTCTCGATATAATTATGTAATAAAATTAAGTACTTAATTTTGGGCCCAATTTCCCTATAAATAAATGAAGTGTGAATACACTCCCGATAACGATCATTTGATCATTTTAACATATTGATCACACGACAAGTACGTGCTTGTCCCCTAGTCGTCGGCGCAAGCGTCCTCAACGTCCAGCTCATGCGTCCGCTCGCCGACCATGCGTTGCGTAATTAATTACATAACTTTCTGTTAAGTTTACCTCTTAGTCAGTTAATGTTTAGTTTTTTCTTTTCTTCCTATATGATCGCCAAATATCACATCCTCGAGTATCGTAGATGTCTCACCAGCCATACTGTATACGTACTTCGTCCTAAATTCAATTCTATAAATCAATAGAAAGATTTAAAATTGCTTATTTCACGTCGGTAACCAAGTCATACTGCTATATACATGAATTCGATACCTAAGCTCCCTGAGGATTTAGAAACCACGTCGACGATCTGAGTGAAATGAAATGGATCAACCGGGCTGAAAGTCTTCTTTGCAATTTCACAAACAATGCAGAGTTGTGTGTAAAAAAACAAAGTAGAGAAACAAAATTTTGCTCGAACCGTTGCAGGTTCATGTTTCATTTTTAATTGTTTTATTTTAAACCGACGTACATTTTTTTGAAAGAAAATAAGTTACGGGAATAGAATAAGAGGCGAGGTCCAAAAAGTTCAGATCTCTGTCGTTATTCGAATAATGATAAGAAAAGAAGATATTTTAAATGTATTTTCTGTATCTTGCTGTTCTAAATATCTGTATTACTAACTTTATCCAACTCTGCCCGCGTAGATGTTCGGTAAGGGCGAAATTATATTTCAGCTAAATTGACCGCAGCGCATTTCTAGAACAGATGATATTATTTCAATTCACTTTTTAGTTTGTATACTGATTGGAATATAACTAACACTGAATATCACGGGAAGCTTGCCACAATATAACAGTGAAAACCGCATTCACATAAGATTAGTCGTTTCTAAAATTAGCGTGCACAGACAAACCGAAAAACAGACAAGTCATCTTTTTTTTGCTTTGGTATCATTAGCACAACTTGTTTTTTGGAAACTTATTTAATGTACAGACATGGCTCGTTCACAATTTTATTATATGTATGTATAACTACGTATTTACAAAAAAAACGATGAGTACCTATTTAGTTACTTTGGGGCGCTAAAAAGATTATAACAACATCGCCAACAAACCAAGCAATATAGCAAAGGATGTGTCACTATAAAACATGCAAATTTTCCGTTCTACCCTTCTCATCTCACCGCAGTCTTAAATCCGCGACTGGTCTTGCGTACCTCTACCTTTACTAACCTTTACCTAATTGTTAACCGCTGTATTTGGTGCGATATAAATTCAAATTATTTATTTGGCACAATTTATAGTTACATTAAAATTAACCCATTGTAAGTGATTGTAATAGGTACGGCAGCTGTGATGTTTCGCCAGCCTAGTCGTATAAAGATTAGGAGGCTTCTAACCTGAAAGTACTGAGTGTGAATCCCATGCTACGCACCTCTGCATCCTCTAAGTTATATGAGTATTGCCGCTGATTTCAAACGGTGAAGGAAAATATCGAAAGTGAGTCAAAAGTCTGAAAGAAAGAGAAAAAAAATCCGGAAGATAATTATGTTGAGTCTGGTAACTCGCATTTGTCCAACACGGTGGGCTGAGGCCTAACCTTTCTCACAATGAGAACAGGCCCTTGCCCAGTAGTGGGTCAGCTTATAAAAACAAGGCTGGTTCGGTAATACCCATCAATAACAAAACAAACCTATAACTTGTCGTGCTGTGACGTTGATAATTTGATCAATTATAATAAAACCACGGGGAACCTCAGCCATCTCCGATATTTCCCGATGGTAATAAAACTTCATCCTTAGGTTTGTTAAGTAGCACTTATTATTGTTAATTAAGCGCAATACAAACCTTTTTTTCAACTTGTTTAAGTCGCTTTTAATCACTAACTCGCCTGTTGGTAAGGTTATGCGGTCAAAAATGAAGCACGCAAAATCAGGTGATACCTATTCAATGACTGAGAATCCGGTAGAAAGTTCCATTCCTTAGCCGTAAGGATGAGGAACTTTGTAAAACGTTTGGTAAGTATTCAAGTAACATGGGTGATTGTGAACTCTCTTTCTATTTGCTTTGTTGGAAAAAGGGAATGGAAGTACAAGAGCGTGCAGCTCGGTAGCCAATTCACCGAAATGAATCCAGTTTAAAATTGGCAGACTTGTCACCTTCCGGCGGTATTCAAGACTTAAAAGTTAATTAAATAAAATAAATAAATATCGTAGGACTATACACACAGCGCCATCTGGCCCCAAACTAAGCAGAGCTTGTGTGATGGAAGTCAGATAACTGATAGAATACATAAATACTTTTTTTTTTGTAAATACATACTTATAATACATACAGAACACCCAGACACAGAACAAACATTTGTTTATTCACAAAATGTTTGCCCTGAGTGGGAATCGAACCCACGCCCTACAGCTTTCAAGGCAGAAATACTACCACTGAGCCAACGGGGCTGGGCATTAGGTACTACAACCACCAGATTACAAAAAAAAAAACACAAATCTAACGCGCGGCATAGCACTTGTGTTTATATGATGATGAAAGGTCGACTGAATATTTGATAAAATAGTAGCCACGTGAAGTCAAGAGGTGCCATAGCCAAAACAAAACTTCAATCTATTTGTTGTGAGTTATAAGAATAGTAAACAGGATTGTTTAGGATTTAAGCTATAAGATTGGCACAATTTTTGTTTTATTCAAACAGGATTACTCACGTTTGTTCCGGGTGTGACAAAACTACGTCATTTCTAATAAGAGATAGGAAAAACACAAGCAATTGATAAACAAAACAAATAAGCTATAGGTACTACTATAAAATGAACACGCCGTTCAGATCGCTGCTGCGCGGTAGGATTCCCATTACGCTAATTGAATTAACAATTGATGAATGAGAAAAGAGGCTGTGTAGCCCGGTAACTAATTATTACAATGAAAAGACTTATATGAAAATAAAACTACCAAGCATACCTCTATAGGTATGCTTGGTACTTAATATATGACTATGCTATCATAGTCATATATTAAGTTTTACAAGTTAATTAAAATGTATTGCGTTACAGAGTGAGTGCCTCCAATAAAATTTATTATGTGTGTGATTCATCAAGGTGCAACAAATTATGCACCTTCTCGAAGTAGAGTTTAAGGTCAATTTTAAAAGCGTTCATACGCGACCCTTTTAAGTTATAAAGCCGATTAGATTCATGATAAAAGTTAATAAAGAGTCAAACTTTTACTAAAAGTTCTAATTTTCTCCGACGCAGCTATACCGCAATTTATAACTTCGTCAAAGTAATACTGGAATTTTGTTGATCATATTTCATTCTACGATGAATGAAGCCAAGAATAGAGCTTTAATACATTTCTAAAGAATAACTAATTTAAATTTAAATTAATTGTATTTGACCTTAATTGATGTTACACTTTAGAATAGACTACCTAAACGAAAAAAAAAGAAAAAAGTCTCTAGTGTCACCGTTGAACAAAAACGTTGTAAAGGAAATCCTAATATAGGTTTTGAATGTAAACATGAATAGTAGGATTTGGTCAAATGCCGCGCTACCAATAAGGATAACGTTCAAGTGTAGCGCTACGGGATTTTTTAGTTCATAGTTTTCATATATTTTGTAACAAATGCAAACAAAAAACAAACAAACAGTTACAAAATAGGCGCTCACCTCAGCACAATACTGGCCATACTAAGCGGTATCACTAGCGCTGGCCCTCCGGTGAGCCTTTGTAGTTTAAAACCAAAAAATGTTTGTGTAAAAAGTTAATTCTAAAATGGTTTGCACCTACTAGTCGAATGAAACCAATAATGTTTGGAGGTAGGCTTGTTCATTGAATTCCGACTACCTACTTTGTCTTCGCGAAAACTGTGGGATTGGTTGATTTATGTTCTAGCGCGGCAATATGTTCCAGATAAGAAACTTTTATTATGTAAAACTAATGAGCCAAACGTAACGCTTTCCTCAAAACAACACTCAATCGGTGTCGATTGAGTGTTGTTTTATAATTTAATGAAGAAAAATTCAACCTTAAAGCTAATGTTATATTTATTTTAACTCTTTGACTTTTAAACCACTTATCCTTACCAATAAATGTTGAATTAAAAATTACCTTGAGTTTTACATATCAATAAAGTCATTTCGTACCACTTGCACGCTACACAAAAATAATTTTCCGACATAAATCATGATTTTTCATAAAACACCAAACATTTGGCTTCATTCATAGTTGTATTACCTAATGGTGATGTTACCCATTAATCATGCGTCTGCTTTTAGTCGGAAAGCGAAATGTAAAGCATTATCTATCACGTGTTGATAAACTATAGCACCCGCACCAGAACACATGAATTCTGAATAGATATTTAGGATCTCCTGTTTACCCAAGGTATTGTGTTCAAATCATCACTCTGAGAATATGTGTATTGCAGCATTACTCTAACTTATTACTTACTTATCTCCAAATTTAGCAAAGCATGTTTTATGGGAACCAAATAATTCATAGAATAGGTACTTCGTACTTATAAACTTATTTGTGTTACATATATAAGATAAAAGTCGAACAAGCGTCTATATTCGTTACATAATAAATTGTTTGTTTCGGATGGGGATTGAGTCCACGCCAGAGCTACTACCAACTGAGCTGCAGGGCAAATATTCATGAATGTAAAATGCCTAAAAAATACCCAACTACGAAAGCGATCTTTGTTATTTCAACCTTGGACTGAATCCGTATAGACGATGGACATACTATTGGACACCTTTATAAAGTGCTGAAATACACGCAAGCTATGTAATTTGTTAGGATATGTTCTTTTTCGAAAACTCCGTGGAAACTTTTAGTGAAGTTAAGTCACCACTTTACTAGAACATAGACTGGACTTAGTCACAACTTACTCTATGTGACTTGGGCTGTAATTAAAGCTTATTATGATATACTTAAACACTGAATTCTGGTAGAATGCAAACAGTGCGGTGCTAAAAAATAAAAAAAAATCGACTAAAACTATGAACAGACATAATCTTCCAAACATTTCACTAGCATAAGAATGTGAAGCGTGTCAAATTATTTGCCAATAAATCGTTGAAAAATAGCGGATGTTTTGCGCAATATTGTAAACACTGGTGTAGAAACGACGGAGAGTTTTACAGTTTTACTCTAGTTTGAATGATTACTGGATTGTAATCAATCAACCGCCCGGAATTCGACGAAATAAATTCTATGATTGTTTTATCTTAGCTTGTCAATTTACCATATTATCAGAAAATTTCGTAGTAATTGTGAGTATTATACCCCACGTTTTATATCGAACTCCGTGGTTTTAACTACTATTTTTATTTCGCTATAATATGTAACCTACCTAATCACCTAAACCTGTTAATCAATAGTAAACTTTTTGTAGCAATGATAGCTCAGTGGTTAGCGCGGTAGGTTCGCATGCCGAAGGGCGTGGGTTCAAACCCCAACAATGAGCTTGAGCTGCCGGTGAAGGAAAACATCGTGAGGAAACCATAGCATGGTGGTAGGGTACTTTCTAGTACTCGGCTGGCTAGCTACCACCCTCAAGTTGAAAATCTGCCGCCAAGCATCTAACAGTGTGTTCCGGCAGCCTCACTTGAGAGCCAGTTCCATTCCAGGCTAGGTGTGCTTTACCATCTTCGACCACACCTTCACTAAACATCAGGTGAGCTGTGGTCAAACACCTGGCCTGTCAACCATTATAAAAAAAAAAAACTATTTGGACTATCAATTTCATCTAAATGCGTCCTATCATAAAGCGTGCAGAAGTAACAAGAACACATACAAACAAGCAAAAAGAAAAAAAGACAAAATTTCCCATTTATAATATTAGTGTTATTCGAGTCTTTATCAATTTTTTCTATTCTTCAAAAGACAACTCAGTGGAATTCAAGTCAAACTCGGGTACGTAGATAGCCGAAAGACGGGTAAATGACATTTACCCGCGGAGAGTCCATTTAGCTAAATGTTTTAGCAACAGATCGAGCAAGCAAGACGTCTGAAATTGTAAATAGTCTGTATAATTTCGCTACTATCTCGTACACTGATGACTATTTACAATTATGTCGTACAGACTTACTTATAATTCCAGACATCTTGATTCTTACTCAATCTGTTTCTATAACGTTTAGCTGGATGGTGGAGATAGGTACGAGTAAAATATCATACAGACTATGTACAATTATGTTAGAAAGGCTGTTTACAATTATGTCATAAACACATGTCATTAGCCACATATCCCTCCTCTGACGGTTTTTAGACTAAGTTTTTTGTATACATTTTGTAAATAGTATAATTTAACGTATTTTTTATTTTGTTTAATATGTCATAAAGACTGTTTACGGTGTTTACTTTTCCAGAATTCTTGGTCGATCTATTTCTATGATGCTTAGCTGATCTGACTATTTGCTGATTGGAAAACATCTGGAGATATAATTAAATACCAAACACGTCTCCACAGGCGAGTCTCTCACAACTAATCTGTGTCTTAACTAATTGATTCATACTTATGAGTGTATTACATTTAACGTACCTCTTAGCCTATTGATATTATTCTTTAACTATCCTGAGTAAACTTTAGAATAAGGTCAACATAGTACCTATTTCAATGAAGAAATTAATCGCTTTTCCGCGGAATTGTAAAAAGAAATTATAAATAGCTAGCAGCTCGCCCCGGTTTCGCACGGGAAATGAAACTCTATTAATAATATAAATATAACCTATGTCACTCAGTAGTATAATGTAGCATTCTAGTGATGAATGAAGTATTCCGTTCGGTCCAGTAGTTTCGGAGCCTATTCAATACAAACAAACTAAAAATCAAATCTTTTCTCTTTATAATTAGTATAGACAGATACGGTCTCGATTTAAAAAAAATAATACCTAAACTACCTTTTGGCAATACCTAAACTGCGTATAAGATACTTAAAAAAAAAAAGATTTTGGTGCTACTGCTACGTGATTAATGACTCTGTAACAACTGAGCTTTTTATATTGCCAACCACAGGAAAACAAAGCTCGATATATTTTGTGGAGACTTATTTGAAATTCTAATTAAAATTTGTACTTGAAAAAACCTTTAAGGCGTTATAATTTTTATTAATAATAGTTGGCAATAGTTTTTTAATTAAGACATTAGACTCACGTTCGACTGCCACCTTACTTGATGTTAAACGGAGATGCGGTCGACCAAGGAACACGCTTGCCTAGAAGAAATCGATTTACACGCAATTTGAAGCCAACTAGATTGTATCTATTGGGAAACCCACTCGGGTAGCAAATTCCACTACTTAGCGGTCAAAGTGGAATCAAACCGTTTAGGTTAAATATATATATATATATATATATATATATATATATATATATTTACTTTTAATAGATCTACGTTTGGCTACCAACTCGCCTAATGCAAAGCGACGGTGTGGCCGAGGATGGAGCACGCTGATCCAGAAGAAATCTATTCACTCTAGCCTTAAAAACGTCCAAATTGTAATTTATGAGAAACAGGGAAGCCGGCAATGAGTTCCATTCGTGGGCCGTGCGCATCAAAAAAGTAGAGCGGAATCGCTACGTACGAATACTGGGAACGCCCACGGGGAACGGATGGTAATGTGCCGTAAATAAATAAATCAAAATTGTAATTTGGAATTGTTAAATAAAAAAATTGTAATGTACTTGCTTGATTTGATGACATTTAAAAATTGTGATAAATGAAATAAATTTGTTCTTTAATTCGTCTTAATTTTTTGGGACAGCAATGTACCTATATAATAGAATCCTTGCAGTCATCATCCCAAATGATAGGCTATAGTTTTATTTAATAATTATTGGGTATCCGTGTTTTTTTAAACTTACAGAAGGTCGTGCCGTAACAAGGAAAAAGATCCACTTATTTTTCCCTTTCATGTCCGTGACAGTCTACTATATCTTTTCCCTCTGAAAAGCTCAGAGTGATCACTGCTAATTAGGGCTGAATTTCATCTCTTTGCCTTTCCTTTCCCTTATAAGACCTTTCATTAAGTATCTATGTAGTGATAAATTTATATTATACAATAGTAGATTCTACTTAGCCATTGCTTATAATAAACGCATTTATGGGTATCGTCATATTCAAATTAAATAGATTATTTCTAGGATAGTGTTTTGTCGTTATTTAAGATGGTGTAGGGTTAAATGAATAGGGATATGGTCAATAGAAAGCCTGTTCAGAACAAAAAAAATAGTTTATCAAATTTGATGATGGTAGGTATATATACCTACCATCATCAAATTTGATAAACTATTTTTTTTGTTCTGAACAGGCTTTCTATTGACCATATCCCTATTCATTTAACCCTACACCATCTTAAATAACGACAAAACACTATCCTAGAAATAATCTATTTAATTTGAATATGACGATACCCATAAATGCGTTTATTTTGGTGACTCTGTTACATTCAATTTCTTTACTTACCTATGCAACGCTATACAAAAGTTTAATTTAGATAGCCTTGGCCTAAGTATAAGTCGCCCCCATAAAACACGTGGAACTCTGTAAACTGTTAAGTACCTAACAGATACGTTTGGCCAAGTCATAATGACAAGACAAAATTGACACTGACAAAATTGCGAGGATATACAGAAAGACGCCGACGGGGGTTTTGGCGGGAACGCGGGAAGAGTCGTGTCGCTCCGTTGTATTTTTTCCAAAACTAGTGTTTTGTCGAATGTTTATGCATAAAAATGGTGGTGTTTTATTCATAAAGTGTCGAATTACAAGCGCGAGTGTGGGAAAATGATATAATGTGGTGAAACATGAGTTTTCGTGTTGCTTCCAAAACTCCATCGAAGCTTTGTAGTAAAGTTGCCACTACTTTACTAAAGCATGACTGGAATTAACTGACACGAACTGGACTTGACAAAGACGACTTTGACTAAAACTAGCTACAATGGCACTTATTTAACTTTTGAAACTTGAAAATATATAATTACTTGACACTGGCAAATGCTAAAACGCGACGCCAAAACCAAAGAAAAAAAAAGACGCCGACAACGACTTTGTAATAAACTATTTAGAAATATATTTAAAGTAATTTTTAGTAGGTACCTAAGCACCCCATGAAAAAAAAGTTAGTTAAGTTAAAAAGTTAAAAGTTTACTACTCTGCATAGGAAATATTAATACTCGTAAGTATACATACCTAAACATGTTCTTTTACAACAAAACGGCATTTTTAGGTTTCAGTCTAAATACGAGTTTGGATGTGGTAATAAGGCGTTAAACTACAAACATACAAAGGTGCAGAAAATTAGAATCCTATATATTTTATGTAAAAATAATCAGACTAACGAAACTCTCTCCTGTGTTAGCAAGAGATATCGTATCGTAGGACTATTACACACAGCGCCATCTGGCCCCAAACTAAACAGAGCTTGTGCGATGGAAGTCAGATAACTGATAGAATACATAAATACTTTTTTTTGTAACTACATACAAAACGATGATGATCTATCTATCTAGGTACTTTTGTTATCTGTACTTTTTTCTGTTTATGGTGTGCACAATCAAGAGTTTCATCTTATCTTAATTATCATTGTAACTGTACAAAGAACTTTGAGTACCTAACAAAACAACGTCCAGGACATCGTTGTTCGATGGTAAGTAGTCTAAATAGCCTTGTAATTTCAATGCAATAACAAAATATATACAATATGAAAGAATTCTGTTGATAGATCTTTAAATCTTGAAATTGTTAGAAATATTACAGTCCTTGTCTAATACACCGCAAAATTGGACTTACTGTCCCCACTAACAAGTTCAAACACGTTGTGATCCATTTAATCGAATTATGCTTAATGAAACAAACACGTCAGTTTATGCAACCGGGCGAATACCCGAAACAAATATAGGAAATCGATTGCATTGTTTAATCAGAAAAAGTGTTGAATTTTCATTTTTTTTATTTTATTTATGATACACAAAACAGAACATAGTCAGAACAGATACATAATTTGCTAGGTACAGTTTTGAGCCAGACTATATACCTAAACAAGTGTATACAACATGACTATAAATTTAGAAGCATTTTACTTACATTTAAAGTCTAAGATATTTACTTATATTGAATATAAAGCTATACGATGCAAAAGTGAAACTAACAAATAAATTTTACTTACAACTTAACTATCAACTATCAAGTAACATTATTTGTGTAGGTGACGTAGACAATCTTACTTATGTCAAATTTAAATTTAGGTAAATTTTTATCAAAAATATCAAACAACTTATAATGTTCTTTTGAAGTTTCGTTATATTGGCGACACATCCTAACAACTGGGTTATAAAATGAAGTGTTGTTTTTAAAAACTTGCAGTACAAAAGTTTTTGAGTGACCGCCTTGAATATAAAAGATGCAGCAAAAAAATTTGGTGAGAATGACGAATGCTCTTTTTTACACAACATTCTCTAAAATGTAATACCGATGTTAAGATTAATGCGGAACTTCTACTATCGCATTGTATTTTTTCCGTTCTGTTCCACAGAAAGCGAAATAATATAAAAGTAACCTACACTGATGCTAATCTAAGGTTACATTCATATCAAATTTCATTTATGCCTGTAACTTTTATAATCTTTCACGATGTGGACGCAGTCATAACTATGTTTACTACCAGGAAGGGCTTAATTGCGCACAAGCTATTTTATTACCATATATATTTTTTACCATATTTCAGTGGCTTTAGTCACGAGCTGATTTGAAAATGGAGGTAAATAAAAAAGTTGTCCTGGTAAACATAATTATTTTTTTGACCTATGTCTATGCGGTCCTTTTTGAGTGAGCACGATTATACACACAATACATGCGACTTATTTGCACACAAATGTATTATATTTATTAAACTGATGCTAATAGATAGAAAATTGAGGAAAAATAAATAAAGCTGAAAGCCCTTTTCACGTGCCTCTAATTCAATAAGTGTTAAATTTAATTTGCTCCAAACATCAAAAGACCGATGTTTTCAAATTCTTCCCGCTGTTTGTGCCGAATCGAACCAAATTATAAAAAATGCGGAATGTACTTTGATAAGTAACATCTGATATAGTTTCTAAAAACCCATTAGCTGTCTATCGCAGTAGCAATGAAAAAATCAACGAAAAAGAAATAACAAACCGTTGTAATGCGAAACAAAAATAGCTCCTCGCTCGGAGTGTACAAGCCATTAATTTTAATTGTATACAGTAACGCAGCGATGTAGATGATGAATTTTCACGAATGTTTTTGTTACTTTTATGTTAACATTGCTTTTTCCGACAGACTAATTTCTGTATATCACCTGAAACTAATTTAGCTGCAAGCTGTGGAACATTTTTTTCAATGCATTTGTTTGAAATCTGTAGGTACTTATAAAAATTGCATAAGTCCGTCAAATGTAAGTTTTATTGCATCTACAATCACTACAACAAGGGAAGTGTTCTAGAGAACTATTCGATGTTATGCCAGCGCCGCGGTTCTATCACCGCACTAGCCGCCATCGTCTGAAAGCTCATTCACATAATCGTACTGTGCTATTCACGCGTTCTCTTTGCCGTACATCTGCAAATTGTGGAATTGAATTGTGGTATTATTATAATTTTAAACAGTATATAGGCGACGGTTACTGAATACTATCAGGTATCCAGTCTGCATATTTACCACATGTGACATAAAAAATAATATGTAATTCGAACTTGCGCATCGAGTACCTATCCCGTACCACTACACAAAATACGGGGTTAGGACCAACCGTTTATATCTAATATTCGTAAAAACATTGTATACATATGTATAGTACAAATATATGTTATAAATATACAAAATCTTTGTTACAAATAAAGTATTTTCATCACGCTTGACAACAACAGTCTTAAAATTTAATTCACTCTCAACAGTCTCAACATTAATTTTCCATTTAAATTAACAAATAATGCGACATCCGAAATTTAAATTCTGTTGTTTAAGAACTCTGTTTTCAGTGTAATAATAAGTAAGAGTTGTTATACTTTAAATTAAATGAGCGTAAACCAAGCCAAAGTTTAGTTATTATGTACTGGTTATTAATCTGTAATGTTAAGTAATTGTTAATGTCAATTTTAATGTTTCTTACTTCCTACTTATCATGCCCAATGGAATTATGATGATTTTTGTTTTTATCTATGTTCGAAGAGGCAGCGTTATTTTTCATCAACTATCCTACTGTTGGCCACTAGCCTCTTGTCATTGTGAGAAAGGTAAAACCATAGTCCACCATGCTGGCCAAGTGCGTGTTGGCAAACGTCACATATCTTCGAGAACTTTCAAATACTCTCAGATATGCACGTTACGGTAAAGAAAGATACAGCAACCTTGTTAG
The DNA here is from genome assembly GCA_905404145.2 of Biston betularia. Lineage (NCBI taxonomy): Eukaryota > Metazoa > Arthropoda > Insecta > Lepidoptera > Geometridae > Biston > Biston betularia. The sequence continues at coordinate 8,481,084 of FR989863.1, forward strand.
AAGACCGTCTAGATTCCTAATTGGGTTCAAATCCTCACGTACCTCAGAATTTTACTTTATTATAAAGTTATTTTAGTTTACTGCTAGGTTCTAACTGAAAAACAAACTTTCTGATGATTATGTACTTATTGCGTAATACTAACCGTTTTGGTATACTTACCTACTACTATGTATAAATTCAATGCTAAAAACATTTTTTAGAAACTTGCTTAACTTGCTTACTTGCTTGCTTGCTTAAAACGGCACATTACCATCCGTTCCTCGTGGGCGTTCCCAGTATTCGTACGCAGCGATTCCGCTCTACTTTTTTGATGCGCACGGCCCACGAATGGAACTCATTGCCGCCTTCCCTGTTTTCCATAAATTACAATTTGGACGTTTTTAAGGCTAGAGTGAATAGATTTCTTCTGGATCAGCGTGCTCCATCTTCGGCCACACCGTCGCTTTGCATTAGGCGAGTTGGTGGCCAAACGTAGATCTATTAAAAGTAAAAATAAATAAATAATAATAATACCTCTCTGTTCTAGTCTAAACAATTCCAGTGCAAACGTTATTAGCTATACGTATAATTTTGAGTTGATAAGTATGTAACTACACAACATAATATCCTAACTCGTTCTAAAAGTCCCATTAACAATTAGTAACAGTACAATGTAATGTATAAACATACATAATACAAACTACACTAGGATTTCATTACCAGACCAAACCCTCAAAACGAGCCCAAAATGGTCTATAATCGAACGCGTACATAGCAGAGCCACGATAACACCGTAAAGTGTTCTCTTTATAGATGTGGACGTAAGCAGGATTTCAGAAATGGGCTAACTAACGTGGAATAACTGCATAAAATCTTTACTCGATAGAGGAAATCACTAAAGTACAGACATAAGTGTAACACAAAGCCTTTGTTATACAGAAGCAAGAGCCACGTGAAAGGTTCAGGATGACATATCATGGGTCGCTACAGATACCTCCATTGCCGCGTGAGCTTATTTCTAGATAGCCCTGTTTATTAATACAAAACCGAGAGAATTTATAACTCAGGGGCGTCTACGGCACGTTAGATGTTTGCCACAATAAAATCTTGTACCCGTTTTTGTTAGAGATCCACTGCGCGCTTTAAAACCAAGCTGACAATTTGACTAAAACCTTATTTTGTGCCTTTGATTTGTTTTGTGGCAATGTTTCATATTTCGGTATATTCTCTTGTTTTAGTATGTATTTTAGGCACGAGAATTTGCCTTGGGTTATTGGGTAAGTACCCTAGACTTCGCACTAGGATAACCAGAGTTCCATTCCTCATGTACATAATACAAATAATAAATAAGTGGTGGGCATTCCGTTTGTGCGTACTAGGCGCACTCTGCACTTCGATGACACATTTCTTTTTGCAGAGCGAGAACTCTTGGAGTCTGTGTTTCCCGAAAAGTAGAACATGAGTAAACGGGTTCCTTATAGGTAAGTGTGCTCCATCCTAAACCACATTCTTAACATCAGCTTTAGGGTACATATGTACGTACTTAAGTTCTAACCTTAGCAATCTAGGAATTCAAGTATCAAAGTTTTGTTATTTGCAAGCCGGGGGCACTCCTATTTTATCGTAGTTCGGCCTCCTAATAAATGGCTAGGTACCTACTGGTTGATCTAGCATCACACGCTTGTATAAGCTTTGCGCTATTATCCCACGCTTCTTGGAGTTTTGACGTTTGATATTATTACCGGTAACCTCACTGACCTACCTTTATTTGTTCACAGAATTTGGTAACTTTTTGTTATTTTTATTGGGAAGTAAAGACGAGTGAATAGCTCAGTAAAATTAGTAAAGAGAACCTTTATACAAGGTATCAAAAATCATATACATAATTATGTATGTTGATCTTGAGTTGTTGTTGTGTAAAATCATGTAATGTGTACTAATAAATTGTTTATTGCGTCAATATTTGGTTTAATTTGCGATGTCCATTGTCCATGTATAACTATGTAAATGCGTGATTAATTTATTGACTAAACTTTCGAAATCGTTGGTCCAAAATCACGAGTCATTGGTTCCCTCAAAATGGCCAGCGACCTTCTGGACGACCCAGACGGAGATGGAGGGACGAACTTGACTCCTGCATGAAATATAACCCAATTAAATCTGTTTAATTTATTACTGATTTTTGTCTCGGCAAACATGTGTCTGATCCAGGTCCTAATGTTGTTGCTGACCAACCCATTTAGAGTATATAGATAGTTTAAAAAATCTCTAATTTCAGGAGATACCCAAAATGCCACGATGCCCCGCTAAATTTCACAATTTACTTTATGCGCAAAATAAATGCTAGCATTTTATTACGTGTACTTGCAAAGTATAATTTTTTATATTAATTTTCTAAAATTCAAGTCATCGTATTTAAATTTCATTCTATTTCAAGTAAGAAAAGTAAATGTGTTATGTAAATGCTTTTTCACTATGGAAACTGCCGTGAAATTGTTTTCTTCGCGCATCAACCGAAGAGTAGGTGCTGTAGATTCATTTATATTGGATTCCATTAGCATTATCTCGCGTTTCAAATTAGAGGTGCTCACGCTACACTTCAATATTTGTGGTAACAATTTCTTCGTGCGAAGCGCGAAGCAAGTCGAGGCCGCGCGCGCGTTGCACTCAGCTTTGTCTCCATGATGAACACCGGACGTGGCCGAAACTATAGTCGGAGTATCCGATATAATTTAACGTGAGTAATCCCGCATAAGTGAAACAAAAATATGTAAATGCTAAATAGGATAAACAGTCTAATTGCAAATGTAAAATACTATATAATGTATATAATGAATATTCAGAATTGTAGGTAGGTATTTAGATGTTCGATTACCGTATCAAGTACCTCATAAAATGTTAGGTGCTGTAAATTCATTTATATTGGATTCCATTAGCATTATCTCTCGTTTCAAATTAGAGGGGCTCACGCTACACTCCAATGTTTGTGGTAAATACTTTCTTTTAAAGTATTTTTTGCCTTTCATCACTAATGTAAGTCTGAAATTTTCTACAGATCTTTAATCACAAAAACTTGTATATGACTAAAGCTCGAAATATTGTTTTGCACGAGTTTCTCTCTGAAATAAACGACCTCTCTCTGAAATAAAAGCCTGAGTACCTAAAACATTTTACCACAAACGATCTAGATCTTGTTAAGTTACCAAATCTGAATAATCAAATCTTTCCACCGAAAAAAGGAAATACCTACTTTTGTCAATCAATTCATTTTCACAATTCAGCACAAGAGAGAAAATTGTAATGTTCAAAAAATTTTATTTTTTTCCTCAAACAAATATTAAATAATTTATACAGAATGTGAACGTGTTTAAATAATGAAGCCTATGTATACTGCAGCTTGGATTCAATTTGTCAATTTTTAATTAAAATTAAAATTAAAAAAAAATATTAAAAAGAAATACAATGGCAAAAACGTAAATTGAAACTTGATTTTTGGTTCGTTATTTCTTTTTGTCATTTATTTTAGTAAGTAAGTAATTAGATTTACATCAAACAATTATTTTTTCATTTATGGACAAATGAAATGAACTCTCTACATACAAAACATCATACTTATATACAAAGGTATTAGTTAGCATAATTTAATGTTTTTTTTTTTATAGCACAATTTATAGTTACATAAAAATGAACCCATTGGCTCCGAACTAGTAATAGTACTGTGTTTCGGGAACCAATGGCTTCTCCCGATGTTATATTCAAAATACATAAATTCATAAATTTGATTTTATGCTAATAATCTACTGATTTATTCAAGCAATTGTGATTTATCGCAAATAAAGGCCAAAATAAATGCCAGTAGCTGTGATTTCACTGTAAAATTATGCTCCATTTGTCCATCAATGGCAAAAAATATTTATATGGAAATCAAACCACCTTAATATTTTTGACATATTTTATGTGCATATTTACTAATTAAAAATATCTATAAAATATATAGCAGATGATAATAATAGTAATTGAAGTGTGACATTGAGCGTGTGCCAAATGCCGATCAGCAAACTAATGTTTCCTAAAAACAGGGCTGATCTGCAATGCATACTAGATTTGAGTAGCTGATGTTATTTATTATGTATGACTTGGTCGGTCGAGTAAAAAACAGATGTGAGTGGTTATATTGAAATGAAATTTCAAATAAGAAGCGACGAAAATTTCTCAAAGAAAACAATAATTTACCTTCGCATATCTGAAGTTGAGGATCATTACATTAATCAGCCTTTGCAACGGATTAGGATAATGTGAATTTTTGTCAAGTTAAAGAACGTAACAGTCACCGTCCTAAACTAACAAAACGAAAAAAGAAATCTTTGAATTAGTTGATAAACAAACAGTCTGACCTTTTTTGGGACAAAATAGGTCAGGCAATTTGCTATATTATAAATGTAGGTATACTTAGGTGTTGCAAAGCAGGTTAAAGCAAACAATATAATTATTATCTGTAATTTTTTCTGTTGCTTAGATAATTTGTCTCTGCCCATAAGAAAAATCGGTTATCGATATCATCCTGTTAATTAGTTTAGTGCCAACATTAATAAACTTTTCTGGTATATTTCTCGTGAAAAAATTCTTCCTACCTTTTTATATGAAGGTCCTAACATAACTGCCTTTACCGTGATATGCAAAATAAGTATTCCATAAATCGATTAAGTTTTCTCTATCATTTTTTTAAATGTTTTGCTAGGTTAGGTGTTTGACCACAGATCACATCACCTGATGTTAAGTGATGGTGTGGGCAAAGATGGTAAACACACCTAGACTGGAATTCACAAGTTCGGCCCACACTGTTAGGTGCTTGGTGACAGATTTTCAACTTGAGGGTGGTAGCCAGCCGTGTACTAGAAAGTACCCAACTACCATGCTATGGTTTCCTCAGTTTCACAAGTTTTTCCTTCACTAGCAGCTCAAGCTCATTTTTGAGATTTGAACCCACGCTTTTCGGGGCGAATTGACCGCGCTAGCCACTGAGCTACAAAATACCATAATCGAATTGCACATACAATGCGATGTATCCTAGTAGTTGTACCTTGTAGCCTTGGTATTTGATAGTTTGATCCAAATCAGTTAAGCCATTACAGCGTGAAAATTTTTCTAAAATGCACACACGCATAAAAACACAAACTTTTGCATTTGTAAGTAAGATGAAAAGTAAAGCAGTGATTCAATCAACCTAGTATTAGGTACAAAACATTCAAGCTTAAAAATCAAGTAAGTATTGATATTGTTTCGAATAAATAACAATGACGATTGTCAAAAAGATCACGATAGAATGTCATAATTATTTTATTGCCCACAAGTCACTAACATACCTAAACAGTTTTCAAGTTATATCATAACAGCTTTTGTTTATCGGAATACTTCGTAAAATGACACTTTTTTCGGGTTTTTATGACAGCCTGTTTGAGGCTAAGATCGAATAACCCAACTATTATAGAAACTTCAAACACATTGGTGAAAACTTCTTTGCATTCGATGGTATCATTTAGGTTGATAGCATCTATCACCGTGCGGATGCCGGGTAGGTATATTGCGTTGTAGTGACAGGAACCCGCACAGGCCCAGGATAGGACTTGCGACCTAGGTGTAGGTTTAAAGAGCTCCTTTAAATACATACTAAAGCTTATCTTCACTGTTTGGTTACAATATCTGACAATGAGTTTTTAGATGTTCTTGGTAAGCCGTCTTTTAGGAGATTATAGAAATATTGTCAAATGAATAATGGATTGTCAAGTCTTCGATACTCGATGAATTAGGTACAAAAGAGATAGATAAACAAGCACAAAATAAAGTACTAAGTTCCGAATCAATAATATATTATGTTCTGTATCTGGGTGTTCTGTGTGTATTATAAGTATGTATTTACAACAAAAAAATATTCAGTTATCTGACATCCACAGTACAAGGTTTGCTTAGTTTGGGGTCAGATGGCGCTGTGTGTAATGTCTAATAATATGTTTTTTTTTTCATAAGAAAAGGATACAAACAAAACTCTTTTGCTAACTGTGAATAAACTTTTTCAGTTTCTTGTTTCATTTTTGTCATGTAGATTCTGAAGGAATAAATATTTTCGTAAAACATGCAAATGTCTTCGACGTAGCGATTTCGGTTTCGTTGGCATCGGCAGAGATTTCGTTTACATACCTATAGGAAAATACGGGCTGAGATGGAACAATATTCAACTATGTTTAGTAAATTTACGGTCACGTATCTACACTGGTACTCTTGGAGTTACATGTTTTTTTCTATATATTCTACCAGTAGGTATAGAATAGTGTTCAGTGTTCGGGTATATCCAAATATTTCAAGACAAAATATAGCTGAATAAGTCTTAATTACAGCCAAAATCACATAAGTAAGTCACGATCAAGTCCAGTATTTGCCTTAGTGGTTGTAACATTACTAGAAGCCTCTACTGAGTTTTGAAAATTATACGAAAAGGCGTGTTTCACAACATTAGGTATATCACTCGCCCACACTCAATTCTGTAATTCAGCATTTTATGAATAAAACACCGCTATTTTTGAACACTTAACACAGGTTTTGAAAAGTAATAAATACAATACAGCGAAATAAATGTGCCGCGTTCTCGCCAAAATATCCATGAAATAAAATTCACGACTCAATTCGACAAATGTTCTTCGAAACATAGTAGGTTTCTGTAACTATGTCAGGAATGAAAATAATATTATCATAGACTAGATTTTTAGTATTGGTACAAAGTTGTAGTTGGATATTTCGACTTTATTTTAGTCATTCCTAGCTATTCGCGCCAAAAACTAAGGGTTTTTGGTGTAAAGATAAACCACACCATTCCATACCTTGAAACCACTATAAAAACAAGTGAATTAATGTGTTTGCCTCACCGCTAAGAGCCATCTCTTTCTAGCAACCTCAAACTCTTTCAATTAACCTTATTATGTATAATTTTCTATAACACACAGGTAAATTTTCTATTACACTACACATTATAATTTTAAAAAAAAGTGCAATTATCGGTATGTCACGGTTCTATAATTTCTATATTGATACATTCAGAAATTTTGGTTAATAGTTTCTCAGCTGTAATAAATAGCTGAACAGACAGCTAAGCTAAGGACAAATTCCGTTTTTCAGGAAATAATGAAAAACGAAAGAATAATATAGGTCCATAATTATATTGTATTAAATGTGCACGTAAACGATTATAAGCTAAGCCAAAAATATGTCATCATTATTACTTATATAATATATATCTATGGAAAAGCACGTTGACCCTTGGTGCATGTGATAGGGAGAGCGGATCACAATAGAATTATATTCATTATCTATTTAGGAAATAATAATTAGTGGTAACTTTGATAAATTACATGTCATTCCTCTAAGAATGGTAACTTGAAAACAAAATATATTTTCTTGTAAGAAGGTTTACAGACTCCTTTGTTTTATAGAACAAACATTCTATAAAACAAAAGAGTCACACTCTGACACGCCAAACATACTGGCACAAAAGACTAAACTTACTGTTTAACCATTTTTTTTTTTTAATGTAATTTGCCCTATCGAGCAGGCTAAAGCTATAAAGCCATACTGCCTCGTCTTCAGTTTTTACGATAATTCATGTCTTACATCTATAGTTACAGTCAAAGTATAGTATTGGTCAAGTCCAGACCATGTCAGTCAAGTCCAGTCATGCTTTGGTAAAGTAGTGGCGACTTTACTTTAAGCTTCGTTGGAGTTTTGAAAGCGACACGAAAACTCATGTTTCACCACATTATATCATTTTCCCATACTCGCGCTTGTAATTCGGCACTTTATGAATAAAACACCACCATTTTTATGCATAGACAGTCGGCAAAACATTAGTTTTGGAAAAAAATACAACGGAGCGACACGACTCTTCCCGCGTTCCCGCCAAATCTCTGTTTACACCATAAAGGATTGAACTACTAGACCATGAAGTTTTAAACAACAGCATGAAGCAACTGATTTTTCCCCCAATATTAGAGTAATATTAGTAGAAGTTGTTTATTAGTATAAAAAAATCAAAAGTTTGTGTGTGTATGTTATTATGGAAACTGACGTAGTTTTCACACATTTTTGTTTTACTTATACGGGATTACTCACGTTTGTGAGCTTTAATAGATTTGGATGAAATTTGGAACAAAGATAACTTGTACCTTAGACCTATTACTTTCATCTCCGAAACCCGACACGGCCAGTATCAAATGTTAAAACATTTTTCCTAAATAATTTATAATTCCTTTACCACGTAAATGTTAAAATGTAAATGTAATATTTCTTCTTTTCCAACAGATTCAAAATGTATCTTCAATCAACAAATTGTTGTCCCCAACGAGGAAATGTTATCAAAACTAATCAAGTTTCCATAAACAGCCTCGAGGGCTGTGTTCAAGTGCACGGAAAATGGGTTTTGAAACAAAACATGACATACCGTTGTCGACGTAAATTTAATCTACATAATAGGCAAGTAGAAGTGGCTACTAAATGTTAGTAAATATACCTTATCTTGCACTAAGAAGAACTATAATATATTCGGTAGGGTTACCGTTTTAATTAATGGTTAATTATGTTTATGAATATTATGCACTAGTTAATAAATATATATCCTAGGAAATTTCACACATCGCCATCTAGCCTCAAAGTAAGCAAAGCTTGTTCTATAATTTTATAATTTTGGTTCATTGGTAGAATGTCTGCTTCAAGAACTGAAGGGTGTGGGTTCAATTCCCGCCCCGGACAAACTGTGTGGTATAAACAAATGTTTGTTCCGTGTCTGGGTGTATTGTATTTATCATAAGTATGTATTTACAACAACAAAAATGTATTTAAGTAAACAAATGTTTGTCCTGTGTCTGGCTATACTGTATGTATGTATTTACAAAAAAAAGGATTTAAGTATTCTATCAATTATTTAATCTGACTTCCATAGCTTTGCTTAGTTTGGGGTCAGATGGTGCTGTAGGTAATGTCCTGTGATATTTAAAATTAAAAAAAATAAGAATTTAGTAATGTATAACACGTACATTTCTTTAAAAAGAATTGTACTTATAATTCTTACAGAACATCCAGACACAACAAACATGCATGCTCATCATACAAAAATGTTTGTTTTAAGTAGAAATCGAACCCACACCCTACAGCTCTTGAAGCAAAAACACAACCAAATAAGCTAACAGGGCAGTCAATGTGGGTGTAATCAAAGTTGATGAAAAGATACCTACTAACATTGGTATGAAACATACTACATAATAAATTCTTCTAATTAGGGTCAGGAGAGCGATAGCTACTACGCGGGTGAAACCGCGAGGCGTCTGCTAGTCGTAAATAAATAGCTGTTCCATAAAAAAAAAGTTCTGTGATCTTTGACCAATTGTGTGGATTTTTGGAACAAATGTTTTTCGTGATTTCATCGTTGTGCCCGTTGTTCCGTTTTTCATTGTTTGTAAATAATTAGTAGAATGACCCTTTTTGGCTTAATACATACTAAGCATATAAATGATTCCATGAAATTTCTTGCAAGTAGATAATATCCGATTACATAAATATGACCATATATAAAAGTATGTACCCATTATCAAAGCGACAATACAAAATAAGTTAGCAATAGTTAACTCATTACAAAGTTTAATCTAAATTAGCCTCTCTATTGTCTAAGTCAACGATCAATTTGAGCATAAATAGCAAACTTTGACACGTTTATCTTACTTAGGACCCGATATAGTCTAACTTTGACAATACGTTGTATATGTACGTACTTAAATACATTTAAATTGGCCTAGAGGTGTTTACATTAGCTAGTATAAGATCTGTTATTATGCTAACAACAGTTTCCACTAAATACCGAGTCTTGGATTACACCTACTCTTATACTTTAAATTAAAAAACGGTTGTTATCAAACCCTTTTTTAAAACGATGTCTTTCAAAAAGTGAAATTAACTTTTTAAATTACCCGTTTCTTTAATTAATTTGTTTTGAAAATGTGCTTATTTTATTTCCGTTACGATTTTTGTTTTGGCTCACATTGACATTTTATCCGTCAAATGCTTTTTTACCCGACTACACAGAACTGACGGTTATGCATGCGGTTTTAGATCAAGGTCATTCAAAAACTCAAATTTACTTTTTAACTAACCAGTTATATTATCAAGGGGCATTATTTAATTTTCTTCTAGATGCAGTGTCATGTATATACATACTTTAGGTCCGTGGGGGCCGGCCGCTCTCGAACTGTATCGGGACCTGGCCAAACGTTTAGAGGAGGCTTCAGGTGACCAGAATGCTGGTATCTACATTGGTCAAAAGCTAAGCATTGCCATCCAGCGTGGCAATGCTGCCAGCATTCTGGCCACATATCCGTCCTCTGACGGTTTTTTAGACTAAGTTTTTTGTACACATTTTGTAAATCATATAATAATATTACTGGTATAGTATGTATGTATATAGTGTCATATGTATATGTAGTGTACTAGTTCGTCTGAGCTGACATTGTACATATTTTGTCTATCAAATGCTTGTTTACAAGCCTACACAAATCGGAAGCTTAGAATTTTACTAGTGTGATGGCATGAAAAATACATGTATAATTGTATACCTATTGTTATACTGAGTAATGTATTTAATTTTAATAATGTACGGTAAATGACATCACTGAAAAATCTAAAAGTTAAAAGCATTGTTTTTAAATATTTTAATGTATGCAAAGATGCGAGATGAAAGTGGTTGCGAATACTTAAATTATATAACAAAATAATGTTTTATGAAAAACGGGCCCTGGTGATAAACGCAAATATTTGCTCAATTTAGAAAAACACTTTTCAGGCTTCGGCAGAATACCTCGACCTCACAAAATAAAAACTGTGGACTCGAATCGCTTTCTGATATTGGGATATTGTTTCAATTATAATATAAAACCATGCTTGACAAAATATAATGTAATTTTTTTAATACCTCTTTGTTCGCATATTTCAAACCCTAATGCTTTAAATCCTGGTACAAAAAAGTACGACACCACGTTTTTTTTTGCGATTTTTGCAGCATACATTTGCATTTGTTGGTCCCAAAACAAAATAATTCAATTCATTTTACTTCTTTGTTCATGTTATTGCATTTTGTGCATATGCCAGTGGCAAGTATTGTTTATTTTATGATTTTTTTTATGGTTAACTGGCTAGGTCTTTGACCACAGCTTACCTGATGCACCGTTAGATACTTAGCGGCAGGTTTTCAACTTGAGGGTGGTAGCTAGCCAGCCGAGTACTAGAGAGTACCCTACCACCATGCTATGGTTTCCTCACACTGTTTTCCTTCACCGGCAGCTCAAGCTCATTGTTGGGGTTTAATGATTAATAAGATGAACGAGACGTTCTGCTATTCACATCCCTGTTGATTCATTGGTAGAATGTCTGCTTCCAGAGCTGAAGGGTGTGGGTTCGATTCCCACCCAGGACAAACTTTGTGGTATAAACAAATGTTTGTTCCGTGTCTGGGTGTATTGTATTTATCATAAGTATGTATTTACAACAAAAAAAAATGTATTTAAGTATTCCATCAGTTATCTGACTTCCATACCACAAGCTTTGCTTAGTTTGGGGTCAGATGGCGCTGTGTGTAATGTCCTACGATATATATATATTTTTTTATAATGGTAAGAGAAAACGCATGTCCATGATCATTACAGCGATATACCTACAGAAGTTTGAGTAACGTAACACTTTCATTATACGAACCGCTAAAAATGAAATTCGATGCCTTAAAGTCGCGAGGAAAATCTAATTTTTATTACAAATGTGTGTACAATCGTTGACTGTATCTTTGCATAAGATCAGACGAGATGGTGACCAAACGCGACCCTATTAATTTTGAGAAAAAACTTAGCAAATTGGTTCAATATAAATGTGATATGAAGACATAAACTTTTCGCGTTCCGTTGGTAACTCTTTCATGGAAATAGACTATACGTCAAAGTAAAAGACGTCAATGACTTTTGTTCTTAATAACAAACATTGAAATGTTTACATACACATAATATTATACGGTGTTGGTGCTCATAAATATTCAATCAATTTCACGGAAGCTTAGACGAAACAAAACAATAATGTATCAATTTATATTCGTTATCTGATAATTATTAGGATAACATATAGGCGAGATATTTTTTTTTTTTTTTTAATAATTTGCCCCTTCGGGCAGGCTATAGCTATAAAGCCATACTGCCTTGTCTTAAGTGTTATTTCTGCTGTATCTTAGCTATGGTTATCGTCAAAGTCGTCTTAGTCAAGTCCAGTTCGTGTCAGTTCGTGCCAGTCATGCTATAGTAAAGTAGTGGCGACTTTACTATAAAGCTTCGATGGAGTTTTGGAAGCAACACGAAAACTCATGTTTCACCACATTATATCATTTTCCCACACTCGCGCTTGTAATTCGGCACTTTATGAATAAAACACCACCATTTTTATGCATAAACACTCGACAAAACACTAGTTTTGGAAAAAAATACAACGGAGCGACACGACTCTTCCCGCGTTCCCGCTAAAACTCCCTAGGCGAGATAATAAATTCACGCGTAATCACAGATTAGAAAAATAATAAGTTTGTACAGATAAATAATATAATCAGCGGTTCTATAATATATTTTGTAGAGGATGATTGACATGATCGTTCTATGATACAGCTAACGTTTTAGGGTTCCTAAAGGGTACTTTAGTTACGGGACCCTATTACTAAGACTCCGCTGTCCGTCTGTTTGTCTGTCACCAGGCAGTATTTCATGAACCGAGATAATTAAACAGTTGAAACTTTCACAGATGATGTATTTCTGTTGCCGCTATTACATGCTTAACTCTATTTCACCCACTGGAGCTACTTTGCCAGTGAACCAGAGCCTCGTTCCGATACTTCAAGGAGCTGGGTTGGCTCGGGTAGACGCTGGTAGGATGAAATGCACAATACACCTCAAGCGGGACGTCAGTGCAGGACTTAGCGCTCCCATTCCGAATAAGAATAAGAACAACAAATACTAAAAAACAGAATAAAATAAATATTTGAGGGGGTCCCATACAACAACCGTGTTTTTTTTTCGTTTTTATAGATAATGGTACGGAACCCTTCGCGAGTCCGATGCGCTCTTGGACGGTTTTTTTAGTTTAGTACACCTACAAACGTATAACCCTGTACTGGTCAGACTATTATGGGCAAAGCTGTTCACCGTTATTTTTATATTTATTTAAATATTACGCAGATTGGTTAGGTAGTTATTTTGGACACACTTTTCAAAATTCTATTCTAGACACAAAGATTACAACAATCATTATACAACCAGTTTGATCCTAACTGACTCAATTATATCAAAAATCTATCTCCTCAGTTTTCATTAGTCAACTTGAAAAGTGCCTTAGGTGCTAAAGTCGTTTTACAGCCTACACTAAACTGTAAAAGAGCAATCGAAGTATTTTTAGAATTCATAGTCAGCTTCAAAGGGGCAGAGGATCCCGGACATAAATCTCAGCGCCAATGTATTCAAAGTTGGTTACTGGCAGCCAGAAATACATTATCGAAGGTAAAATTTCTTGGCAATAGTTTCTGCACAAATTCTGACAAAGAGATGTATAGGCAACATAATGTTCCGTATTTATGTAGAAAAGCCCGTTTCGTGGTTTCAGTCGCCTCCCGGCCTGAAAGATAAATGCGAGTAACCTGCTTCATATGCATTCAGCCTTACCGAAAGATTTACAAGAAATACGTAAGTAATCCATGATCTTGACAGCGTGGATAAAATCGAAACCAAGAAACGTAGTGGTTTTACCTCACAGGAAAGAAGCTATGGGATTTACTATGTAAGTAACCAACATAATTTCTTCCGATAAAATTCGAGGATAAATGTAGCTAACTAGCTTTTAAAGTCACACAAAGAGATTCATAAATCGTAGTTTATCACTACAAAAAAAACCGTAGCATGCGATTTCTAAATCAATAAAGTGATGTCAAATCATTGCATAAAAGTAACAAAAAAAAATTCTCGATTTGACAATTGTTATTATCTATCTATGAATAAAATATACTTACAAATTTACAATTAAAAAAACTGACTCCATGACGCTTAGGTCAACTAAACGCACTGCTCCAATAAAACAGCGAGGTTTCAAACGAAAATAATGTCATCGATGTGTACAATTTTAAGACATTTTGTTGATTTTTTTAAAATCGCTCCATCGATATAATTTATATAGGACCGCCTCTGAAGTATGTAAGTATGACCAAGCAAAAAAATAATCATCAAAATAGAATTATAAAATTGGCGAATTTATTTGAATTATCGCGTAACATACATACTATATATACAATACATGCAGTCGAATTGAGAACCTTTGTTGAGTCGGTTAAAAACTAATACGTTTTTAAGTCAGTCGTAACGCAATAATTATTATTTATCAAATACATTGAAAAATAATAAAAAATAGATCTATATTTTTTTATCTACAAAATCGGCTCTATGTCATAGACTGTTAGTAGCTGACTGCCCTGTTTGCTCATTTGGTAGTAATGCTGCTTCGAAAACCGAATCAAGGGCGTGGGTTCGATAACACTTATATTAACATTTTGTAGCGATGATAGCTCAGTGGTTACTGCGGTCGCTTCGCATGCCGAAGGGCGTGGGTTCAAACCCCAACAAATGAGCTTGAGCTGCCGGTGAAGGAAAACATCGTGAGGAAACCATAGCATGGTGGTAGGGTACTTTCTAGTACTCGGCTGGCTAGCTACCACCCTCAAGTTGAAAATCTGTCGCCAAGCATCTAACGGTGTGTTCCGGCAGCCTCACTTGAGAGCCAGTTCCATTCCAGGCTAGGTGTACTTTACCATCTTCGACCACACCGTCACTTAACATCAGGTGAGCTGTGGTCAAACACCTAGCCTGTCAGCAATAAAAAAAAAAATAACATTTGTTTGATGAACGTAAAAGTTTGTTCTGTATATGTATTATACGTACGTAATTTCAGTATATAAGTATTGTGTGAGCTATCTGGTAAACTAAGCTTTGCTTAGTTTGTGGGTGGAAGGCGCTGTGTAATATGTCCTTCAATATAAAGAAAAACTTTAATTAATAACGAGTAACCAAGAGTTAGTTACTTAGTACAGCATCGATTCTCATCGATTTCAACATGGCCGGTCGTAGATGTACGATCAAAATGTGAGGTGTAATTTCTACTTTTGGCGCCATATTTAAAAAATTGATTGGTTTTTTATTGTAAGAGTAATGAGACTAACAAAACGCTCTACCAATGGCAAGAGATAACGTCTTTCCATGACCACTGCAGCGGAGTGCAGCGATTCGTCGTACTTTGAGTAGCAAAAAACAAAGTCCAGGGCATCGCTGCTTTGGCGCTTATTACTTTGAGACTTTCGATAGTTAGTCTCAACAGCCCTTCAACCCAAAACACAGTAACGTACCGCTAGACATTGGAATCTGCTGCCCGAGTGGGTGTTCCCCAATGAATATAGTCTGGGTACCTTCAAGTCGCGAGTGAATCGGTTTCTTCTAGGCGAGCGTTCTCCACCGTAGACCGCATCTTCGCTTAACATCAGGCGGGATGGCGGTCAAACGCAAGCCTATCTACTATAAAAAAAAAAAGTTCACACACTACTGCTTAGCGGCAGAATATCTTGTACTGCAACGGTACATAGCTAGATGAGCTCCTGCTAAGAATATCTACCACCAAGTAAATTGAGTATTCGCATTCACCAATGTTGGAGTTGAATATTTGCATTCGTATTCGCGAATGTGGGAAATCGAACATTTGTTACATCACTAGTACCTACCGAAAAGTAGATCAACTACCTGGTAACTAGTAACTAACTAGTTACTTAGTTGCTACGTAGTAGCCTACTAGCTACCTTCTAGTAATTTTTAACCCCTGACGCAAAAATGACAGGGTGTTGTAAGTTTGAAGTGTCAGTGTGTGTGTATCTGTGGCATCGTAGCTCCCGAATGGATGAACCGATTTTGTTTTTTTTTCGCTTGAAAGGTGAATTACTCGAGAGTGCTCTTAGCTATGGTTGATTCAAGATGGCTGCCGCCACAAAATGTCGAATTAAATTTTTTTCATAACTCCCTCAATATGGGTATCAAATGAAAGGGCTTGACTATTAGAATACTATACACCTGTCCGGGGTTTTTAACTTTTAAATTTATACTTGTTGAAAATATTATGTACCTACCTATAATGGTAGAAATCAGGCTCACAGTTATGGGCCCAGCTATTATATAAGCTTAATCTGCATTGACAATAAAATTAGGTACAACCGTCAAAGTGTTTTTATAAAGCTGTTGTACTTATTAATTGTGGATAAATTTTGTGAACGTTTCTTTTTAAATGTCGTTCTTGGAAATATATTCCTCTGAATGCTTACTTAGTGAGTATAAAATTATACTAATAACCTTTTTATGCTCTCTGGGGTGTTTGGGAATTTGATAACAAAAATACTTACAGATTTTGTAAGAAACAGTATATTTTTAACCGAGTTTTAAGAAGTGTGTAGATTCAGTTCTGTTAAACCATTTAAAGCATTTGCTCTTTATCTGGTGTGGTCATAGTTATAAAACTTACCTATTTGCTTTTCTGGTGCTATACAGGGTTATAAACTTGAGGTGTACTAAGCCGAAAGGGGCTCGTTCTCGTACCTACTCATCATAATGAACAAATGAAAAAAGTATTTATGTATTCTATCAGTTGTCTGACTTCCATCACACAAGCTCTGCTTAGTTTGGGGTCAGATGGCGCTGTGTGTAATGTCCTACGATATATTTATTATTTATTGAAATACAAATAGTCTTTATTAATGACTTATATTAATTTACATGAGTTTGACCTTTCCTGTTAAGTTTGAACAAACCTGAATTAGGATAGACTGCTCCTTAAAATACACTTTTATGTGATACATTTTTAATACAAATGTCCATTATTATCAAATACAAATTACTACACTAAACACATCATTGTATAACATACATCATATTGTATTTGTGAATACATATTTTATTACATTTTGTATTAAATTGAGCAATTAAATTAATTTCAAACATATACCTACATTTATATCTATTTATTTATAATGGGTATATTAACAACTTTTACTATAGGCATAACACTGATAAAAATTATATTAAAAAACGTCAGCAGTTTTATAGATGAAGATTGTCCAAATTAATGAAACATCTAATTTTTTACACTGTGTTTTGGCTTAGTACACTCTATGCTTATAATAGCCCTGTATATCATGTCCAAATAGGTACTCATAAATCAGTACTGTACAATTTTTGAAGCCAAGTCTTAATTTAATTTAACAGTTTATGTAAGATTTTTGAATGATTCCAAAATAATATTTTGGCTAAAATACAAGAATGTAAAGGTTCGATCACATTTTATAGGATATATCCCTAGTTTTTATTTATTAATCCAAATAACAAACCAAACAAACTAAAAGGTTAGTGTTAGGTAGATAGGTAGGTAAGGGATCCCTAGATTCAATCTCATTACTTGAGTGGTGCTAGAAATCGTCACAAACGGTTTAACACTAGGGCACTTTAGAAACTAAAACTCTCCAAGACTTTGTCCCAACTATACAAATACACTATGTATAGTCTAAGGACATGGGTGAACAGACCTACTTTATTTTACTTTCGAATATACTGTGTTGAAAAGTTGCGAAGCTCGAAGAAAACAAAACATCAAGTATACTCGCGTACCTTACTACGTGTAGGTATATATTTAGTTTGTTATGCTTGGTTCCTTGTATTATTTTAGGTGAAATTTCCTGCCCTTTAACAAACAAACCATAGTTTTCATTGTTGTCTCTATCTATTGATGTACACTATATGTATGTTTAAGATAATGCGTTCCAAGCTTCTTCACGGCAGTGTTAATGATATACTCTAGTCTTCCCTATATGTTACAATTAATGTAACCATAATACATATGATAATAGTATTTATGCTTTAGTTATCTGGTACCCACGACATCGTCCGAGTGGAATTTAACAAAAAGCTAATTTGACGATGGTGATTTTCTGTAGCTTGTTTTTTTGCGGGTGGTACAAACGTAATGACCTTGAGCTGCTGGCAAAGGGAAACGTCGTGAGAAAACTAGAACATGTTGGTAGTGTACTTTTTAGTACTCGGCTGGCTAGCTACTTCCCTCAAATGAAAAATTTGCTGCCAACCATCTGACGATGAGTTCCGGTCCAGCAGCCTTACTTGTGAGCCAGTTTCGTCCAGGCTATGTGTGTTTACGATCTATCACATCGGCACTTAAGATCAAATGAGTTGTGGTAAAATACTTACCACTTACTAACTTACTTACTTATGGCCTATTAAATATATTACTTATTTTCCCTCACTTATGTAGATCTCTTCTACGGTGTACGGAACTGCAATATGCACTGATATAGTGTTGTATGATTCATCGCATTCATTAATTATAACATTGTATGGTTTCCACACGATGTTTTCTATCGCCGGTAGTTCAAGCTTATTGTTGAGATTTGAACTCACACCCTTTTTGTAATCCGATCACGTTGCCCTGTCTTTACCTGTGTTTAGCTGTCCTTTCTTTGAATGTGATACTGATCTGTACCATGCGCCATAAATTACCAACGAAAGATTTATGCGAAACATTTGTTCCAAAAGGAGTCTTTTCTCAATAATTCAAAGACACAAGCAATTATGTACGCCGTCTAGAGCCATTTTCATTCTAAGTAACATCACTACTGAAGCAACTAAGTTGCTAAACAGATAAACAATCCTATACAATTGAATCCCTTAACACTTTACACTCCGTATTCAAACAATAAATAAAATAGCTGCCTTGTTATCGCAATGCCACCATTCACGCTAACTTGACCACTAAGTGCTAAGACTGAACATATATTCCGGGGCTGTACCAACATTCTAAAATTTCGTTTCCTAGATAAATTGAATTGTTTAACTATCTCTTCTGTAAAGAAAACGATACAAAATTATCTCTAAATCCCATCCCACTAATATTATAAATGTGAAAGTTTGGATGGATGGATGTTTGTTACTCTTTCACGCAAAAACTACTGAACGGATTTGGATGAAATTTGGTATGGAGGTAGCTGAACCCTGGAAACAAAGGCTTCTTTTTATCCCGACACATGTAGCGGGTAACACCGCGGGGCGCAGCTAGTAAATAAATAAATATCGTAGGACATTACACACAGCGCCATCTGACCCCAAACTATTGCTTAGTTTGGGGTCAGGTCTTGTACCATGGCAGTCAGATAACTGATAGAATACTTAAATACTTTTTTTTTGTAATACATACTTATAATAAGTTTATACATAATACCCAGTCACAGAACAAACATTTGTTTATATCACATATTGTTTGTCCTGGGTCGGAATCGAATCCACGCCCTACAACTCTTAAAGCAGATATACTACCAATGAGCAAACTGGGCTTCATATCTATATCAGTAATATTTTAGTTTTATTTTATTTCATTTTATTTTACATAGAAAACAAACAGCTGCTAATTTTTTAAATAAATAGGAGATAAGTGTATATCCAAAAGCCTAAAAAGTTTTCATATATGCTATCTAAACTAAGTTTGAGTGCCCGGAGCGCACCATGTATTATGCAAATCATCATGTGAGAGCTATTGAATTTTATTAAAAGATTTAGTAAATAGTTAAACGGAGGAAAAATACACCTATCTTGAGACTTTGAACCGGCCTACCTAATTAACGCACCCTGCGGCGTGTTCTGCCAGCTTCGCTTGCGTACGAGTTCCCATTCGAAGCTATGTGTGTGTTAACCATTTTCGACTCCACCGTTACTTAACAAAACGTGAACTGCGGTCAAATACCTATAGAATGTCACCCATAAAAAAAATGTATGTCTTGACCCAGATGATAAAGCCACATGTTCTAGTATTTTTTAGGCTATTCATACGCGTCCATATTAAGAATTTAATCGGGCGCAAGTTTTACTAAAATAAAATAATGTAGTAGTACCATTTGTCCTCGAGGTTAACACCCTTATTTTACTTCTCTCTTATAATCTCTCCATACTCGTATCTGAGTGTAAGTTACCTACTGTAAATATACCCGCTCGTGTTACATGAAAGCACTTGTGGTAGGCGCTTAATCTCATTGGCATTTCTGTGTTTTACTTAAGTCAACGATTTCTTTGTACCTAGAAGAGAACTTTAGAACATTGAAGTGTGCTGTAAATTGGCTGATGATGCCCATCGCAGGGTGAACAAGTACTAATCCGATTTGGACCGAAATTTCGTTATTAAATGCATATTTTTAAGGTTTTAATGTGTAATATATTAGGATCAGCTAAAGATGTTTTTTTAAGTTAATTATTTTATTTCTTGATTGTGAGGTCTTGCCGTATTAAGGTATACTTAGCATAATTTTTAACGTAGCTGTGATTTAAAATGCAAAATAGATGGATGGGCATGTTGCAGCATTAACTTGCAAAATGATTTGTCTGGATTGAGTGTTCGAAACGTCTCATCTAGTGTAGTACATGTATTGTAGATCAATGAGTTAAGTACAAAAGCCTATATTTATTATTAAGCTATTTTTACTAATTAACATACAAACATTGTCAATACATTTATGGCACACATAATTTATGAGTTGTTGCTAAATAGGTACGTTTTAACATAAACTCATAAATTATTTGTGTGAATACTTAGCCGAAACTAGGTCATTGTACTCATCGTCATGAGCTTATAAGCTCAACCCCGAATTCGTGAAAAATATATCAGCTGTTTCATTTATTTTGTTAAAGTTCAATAACATTTTTCTAAGAAACACGAAAGCTGAAACCATAATTTTTTTATGCAAAAGTAACGAGACGAAAGTAAATGTCTACTAATTATAAGAGACCACGTAAGTTACATAAATTACTGTATTTAGGTTTGAAGGGTGCTACAACTTGCGAAATGTCTCAAAATAATGAGCACCAAATCAGCGATGACCTTTTTGACAGACAGTGTGAGACATTGTGTTGTTATTAAAATATTCTGTTATTTTCTTAGACATGTGCTACCTCATCACATAAGGAAAGCGTCTCGTTTGTTTCTTAAGTAATAATCCCTAACCATCGCAGCATCGCGGTACTCAGAACTAGAGTAACGAAACAAAATCCTTCGCTTCGAAACATTCAAGATAGATACAACTAACAACAACAGAATCAACTGTTAAAATTTAGAATCTCTACTAATTATTGATTAGGTATATTATTACACGTTGTTTATTACTTCTCAGAAATTATCTATTCAGTGAATTTAGTTTACCCCGTGTCGCGCAATGAAATGAGTAAACTAGATACATATCTATTGATGTATTATATTTAAACCGCCATTATTACCTACAGCCGACAATTGGACACTTGAGGGTCGCAATATTGTTCATTATGACAAAGTTTAAGGGACGGCAATGGAACGATAAATTGAACTAAATTTATCAACGAGTACCTACCTTTCACCACAATATTCGAAATGAAATGTGTGAACAGTGTGTGATTTCAGCCATTTTGTTCATTTCGTAATATATTGTTGTATTGATTCGGAACGACCTTTGTCTTTTTTAAGTTATGTACGTGTTGTTGGTAGCTTCAAACAGTGTAGGTAAACATCTTGAACCTATGTGTCTGAGAGAGTTTTTAATGTTCTCGAAGATGAGTGAAGCCTGCACACCCGCACTTGATCAGTGATCTTGATCAGGTGGACTTTAGTTGTTTAGTTGCCTTACCTTTCTTATAATAATAATTACCTATATTGTTCACAACAATTATAATAATAAAAACTTAACACTAGTGGAATAAATTAGCGGATTTACTGCTAAGAGGGACTTTTTTCAGGCAACCTTTTTATAAAGAGTATTCTACTAAGTCAAGGACAGGGTATGTTGACAATAGAAATAAAAAAACAACAACTTATAATGAGAAGCAACATCCCAGTTAGTAACAGTTTATATATAAACAGGGCTGACACCTTGAAGGATGTTGGTGTCGTGTGGCTGTGCTAATTTAGACTGATAGCGACGCCCTACATCATCCTATGCCAAGTAGAAACATGAATTACAAAAGAAATCTCAACAAATCCCAGTGGTTATTTTTGCTTAAAAAATAAGAAAAAAACCACTTCGTTTGATATCTAACAAATAGCTTCATGTATAGGGTATGGCGATATGGTCGCTCAGCGACAAAGCCAAAATTAAATTTAAAAAAAAAAATGTATAGGGTATGTTATTATTAACCAATTGATTTATTAGCAAAACGACAAAACTATCGAAACTAATGAAATAAGTACCTCCACATAGGTACTTATCAGGATCATAATGGATGTCAAACAACTCAACTCCAAATCTGGTTGAACTTCGAAAACTCCAATCTAGAATTAGGTAATAGGCAGTTTTTGTTGTTTGTGATGTGTATTATCGAATGATGTAATATCTAAAATAAAATTTTGACTGACAAAACGTCAGATACCTATACTGTTGTTTGCCGACGGACTGGTAGGATGTTTTAGTTAACGTAAAATAAAACTGAATTACCAAATCGATTAAACTATTCCGTCTTTAAAAAAATACCTAACTAATACTTATTCAAAACTTTCAAGTCTTGTGAAACCATGAAAAAAGAAACTGTTGCTGTTACTAAAGAGAAGTATATTAGCTAAACAAATAATTAATTACCATTTTTGTATGTTAGCTACAAGCATATACAGAGATGTTGATTTATAAATTCTTGTTTTGAATGTACCTAATTTGATTTTTATGCTTGTTTTTTAACGGTTAATTTTTTTATGAGAATTTAATTTTGGCTTTTATGAGAATCGGCGTAGGCACTGATTTAAATTTCAAAGACACCCTGAAGATCCGCTTTTCCATCATATTGGTAAACGCGATCTCGACCACCTGGTTTTGCGTGCAATGAATTGAAAAAGTTCATTGAACAATCAAAATGGAACAGCAACCAAAGAAGAAAGTAATTGAATACGTCTTTTGTTTTCTTTTAAACTTAATTCAGTGTCATAATACTTCAGATACAGCCAGCATATTTAATTGCTAAGGGCGGTTTATTTGTTTTCATATTTTTCCGTCATTTTCCTATTCAGATGTATAATTAGCAGAATGATGCCTAATTTATTTTGGGAAAAAGTGACCGCTTTCAAGAAATACTGATGACCGTAGTCAAATGAAGAGACAGCTCTTTTACGTCATAGATAAAATATCTCGCTTCATTAACAGTCTTTTTACTCTTGAAATAAGTTTATCTTTCCTTCATTATCGCGCCGTGAACTCCCAGTTTTAAAAAGTAGCACAGATATTTATCGCCCTACTGAGCAAAAGCCTCTCCTCCTTTTCATTGCCCTCTATTTTTTGCAACCTGGCTATTACCCTGCAATGGGATAACATACAGACTAAGATAACAAGAGACTCTCACTAACCGTTTGAGTTAAGAGTCTGATCTACAAGCAATGACCCTTGATATAATACGCATTGTCAGGAGGTTCCTCACTCTGCAGTCCTCACCACCGACCGGTAGGTTGAGCCCTGCCCTACTGCCGGCGCGGTGGCACTCTAGCTTATTTTTATACTCTTTTATTATATTTTTATGAAGCAAAACTGTAGGAGTAAGAATTATAAAACATGTTTTACTTTTATTTCCTAATCTATGTATGAACTAAGGACACGACATTACTTTACACTATTCGAAAGTAAACATTTTTATTTATATAGTAGGTACAGAACAAAAATATTTTTTACTTAACTTTTTCTAGCCGTTTTATAGGTACACCTAATCTGCTGGAAAAAAAAACATGTTTACTTCTACTTATTTCACAACTACCTACACGCTACAGCTTAGCTTTTATTAGGGTTTTCTAAACTTGTCGCGTCCGACAATATCGTTAGTTAGGCCGTTAAGATTGTCGATATCGTACCTACCTATTTACTCGTAACTAAAAAGCGGATAAATTCCATCAATAGAATATCTACTTTTTAGATGTATACTAATGACACTTAGGTTAAATACAACAGCTTTCAAATTTGAATTCTATTCAGACTTGCTACTGTACTGAAAGTAATTCCATTTTTTACGACGAATTTAAATGTAAGCATGAATTATACGTACCTACCTATAAATTGAAATAAATACCTAACGTACTTATACAAATCCTTCCTACCATCCTACTTCCTTCTTACTAATCACATCCTACTAATATTATAAATGTGAAAGTTTGGATGGATGGATGGATGTTTGTTTGTTACTCTTTCACACAAAAACTACTACCGAACGGATTTGAATGAAATTTAGTATGGAGGTAGCTGTGACCCTGGATTGACACATAGGCTACTTTTTATCCCGAAAACATGTAGTGGGTAACACCACGGGACGCAGCTAGTCTTGTATAGTTTTAAAACTGCTAACTCAGACTCATAGATCAATTTATCAATAGTATACGACAACATCTAAGGGGTACATTTGTATCAACAACAAACAACTTCACATAATATTTCTATAAATTTTAAGGACTCGACATTCTTACACAACAATAAATATTGAAATCGGGACACTGAACGCGCATAAACTGTATAACTGCACCTATACGTTATCAAATGAATGTGAGGGTATGCGTAGGGATATAGGACATCTACGAACTTCGGAGCTGACATTTCTCTCTGACATTTATGACAGCCCTGTTGGCTTATTGGTAGTACCTATACCTGCTGTAAGAGCTGTAGAGCGTGGGTTTGATTCTCACCTAGGAGAAAATTCTTGTGGTATAGACAAAAATGTTTGTTCTGCGTCTGGGTTTTCTGTTGTTCTATATGTATTATCAATATGAATTTACAAAAAAAAAAGGAATTTAAGTATCAGTTATCTAGAAAGAAAGAAATAAAACATTTTTTTATTTTAGAACACAACTGAACACAAACACAAAAACAAACAAACAGAGACAGACAGTTACAAAATAGAGATTCACCTCAGCATAATATTAAACTGCTCATACTAAGTGGTACGACTAGCGCTGATTTTAACACTACAAGCTTTGCTTAGTTTGTGGTCAGATAGCGCTATGTGTAATGTCTTACGATATTGATTCATTTGCACCAGCAAAAAATATGACGGCACACAAAATAAAAATCTTCATCATAAACATATTTTTTGATGAACGTTAGTAATAATAAAATGAAAGTATGTAAAAACAATAAAACATAAGTAGTGACGTTAGTGAAAAACCTGCCTGAAAGGTATAGTTTATTAGGTTATTAATAATTTTGTTTACTTGTAAGCACGTACTAGCTCCGAACTTATTTTTGCCTATCTTCACTTAAGATTTATTTGTTTGGGACGGCTCCTGAATATATCCTTCGACAGGTACTTGAGTGCTTATTTATTTTGTACCCATTACCACTTTTAATATTTCTGACGCTCAGAAACCTTTTCCTTACTGGAAGCACAAAGTTTTTACGTCAATTGTATAGGTCGGTGTGTATTATAGGAAAAAATCTATCTTCAGCACCCTTAGCGTGACCAGACTACATCTCAGATCAGCGTTTGGAATCTGTACTAGTAGGAAGTTGTGATCATTTTAAAAACGGAATTTCAGTCTATTCAGAAATGCCGGACAATGTTCAATTGTTGTTGTTTTTCATAGACTTTTTTTCTGATGCTATTACTGATACGTGATTACACTCGAATTAGACAAAATGATAAATGTAAATTTTGGACAATAACTTAAACAGTGATAATTTTTTTATTAAAAAATACATACTCTACTTTAAAACAAAGACGCCGTTAAGGTTGCTTCTGCGCGATAGGATTTTCAGGGCATTGATTACTTACATAAATAAGTAAAGCTAACTAATTTGGATTAAACATTTAACATTTTTATTGATTTCATTCCGAAACTGACTAACATCTCACTGATGAACCCACACCCTTCGACGTGAAAACCACCTGCGCTAACGACTGCGCTATCATTGCTACAAAAGGCTTTCTAGTACCCGGCTAGCTATCTAGTTGAAAATCTGCCGCTAAGCACCTAACAGCAGCCTCAATTGAGGGCCATTTCTATTCCATGCTAGGTGTGTTTACGATCTTTAACCAGAAGCGCTGCTCCACTTTCCAATAATTTTCGTAGTCAGTAAAAACTACGAAAATTGATATGTTAGCCCTCCATACCGTGTGTGCAATTTCAGCTCGTTAATCATGGAACATAAGGATAAGGAATCCTAAATAAAAACTAAAATAATGATTACTTAGTTTATGAACTTCTCATCACTGTAGTGACGGCAATATTTAGTGAAATTTATAGCAAGAAAAATAATAAACACTCTATAAACTCAAAAACTCAGCACTATAAAAAATAAACTCAGCACTTCAACAGAACAGATTCGAGGAATGATCCCACGTTTCTGTAAATGAATGTATCAAATGACACACGTAGGCGCGGCACGGGTTCAGCTTTACCTGAGTTCTTTGCTAAAATTTACCTCCCCAGAGCCTTTGATATGGCGTGAATAGAAATCGTGGATTTTCTTTGCTTAAATACATTGGAATGAATGAACACAGCCTTAAATATAGCAGGCCTGTGACTTATGCAATCAGTTGCTTGTTAGCCAATATCATTTTCATTTTTAAAGTTTATTCATAAATCATTATTTTTTTTTCAAATACATATATTTTATTCAAAAGACTTGTAATATTAGTGAATATTACAAGTCTTTTAACGTACATTTGTAGGTACGTCAAAAGTACGTCGCTTGAAAGTACTTGATTGTTTAATTATGTTTATTACCGGCATTCGCGCACAAAACATTATGAAATTGTTTTGATTTATTGACCACGACGTTTCCGTCAGATTATGTGTTCAAATCGCGAAAGAGAAAAGTAAACCAATTTTTTAAAGTAAAAAAACACTTTATTTTCTGTTACAACTAGGTACTAATTAATTAAATGCACTTTTATTAAAAATTCTATTCACAAAAAAAGTCTACAAAAATGTGCACAAAAGTACCTTTTGTGTACAATGAAGGTATCCAACATAGGTAAATCACCTATTTGCTTCTAGTTTTGTATAACACTTAAGTGTTCACCATATCAATTAATATTAATCTTTTACTTTAATCAGATATCTTTACTTTACAACTAAAAAAAAACTTTTTCCTAGCACTCACCTGAATAAAAACAGGTTCCAAGTAACGAACTTTTTATTACAAATTCTTCGCAAAACACTTTTCACCTTTCCTAAAAATTCAGAATTATATTTTGATATGTGCGGAAGTCACTTTTATTCAGGTACTCTTTCGCATGTTAAGTGAAAACGCAGATCGGAGCGCGCGTTTCTTACGACCGTACTGAGCCCAGCCTATGCGAACACTGGAAGCGATTATGAAAACGCAGCCCTCTGAGATGCCTTATACTCACTGATATTCGTAGTAAAAAAAAAACACCATTTGACTACAAATATTGGGCTACCTCTCGCTAATACTGATACATGCCTTATTTGTGAACGAACTTCCACACTAATTGAAACTTATTAAACTCTCGTAAGCCACGGAAGCGAAAAGCCGGATTTGGGCTTTACTGAAGCCTAGGTATGTTCAGTAAACTAATAATGATGGCGATAAATAAATACGTGTTATTCGTGCTTGTGTTTTTTTTTATAATTTTGATTTTTGGTTTTGACCGCCATCCCGTCTGATGTTAAACGAAGATGCGGTCTACGGTGGAGCACGCTTGCCTTGAAGAAACCGATTCACTCGGTACCCAGACTGTATTAATCGGGGAGCACCCACTCGGGCAGCAGATTCCAATGTCTAGCGGTACGTATGAAGAAGGTGGAATCGAACCTAGCAAAAAGTGTGAGCTTTTGGAACATCAACCATAAAGCGATGTCGCTTTTTAGAGCTCCTGGCTGTCCAATAATAGAATGGACAGGGTGGAATTAACTGAATTCTGTTTTTTATTATTTAAAGTGATATTTATTTGCATAATTTTTCACATTGCACATTTCAGATTTCTGTTGAGAGTTGTTTTAGATCTTATTTAAATTTTAATCATGTCAAAACAACGGAAGAACATGAATCCTACGATACCTACAGTTTACCCTAGGGTAGGATTTACAAAACACCGATCAAGCGTTAATTGTCAATTACCTATAGATCCTTAAAAGGTGCTTGTTTTCAGTTGCTAAGGTACTTTACGCAATTATTTTTTTAATTATTTGTTAATATTTTAGTTATCATTACATCAGTTTATCGTGCTTTAGAAAAATCAAAAAATGTTTAGAATAAAAAGAATCAAAGTCACTGAACGAATGACGGTCTTACTTTTAAAAGTTGGTTAAATTTATTTATGCTTTACAACAGGCTGGGTCGTTTTCACGCATAATGTTTTGCGTCGTCAAAAGTTGACAGCGCATTGTGAGCATCCATAATGTTAAACCGATAGGCACTTGCATTAATATTACGTAAATAAAATGAATATAAATAAAATAAATAATATCTTAGGACATCACACACAGCGCCATCTGACCCCAAACTAAGCAAAGCTTGT
Organism: Biston betularia; assembly: GCA_905404145.2. Classification (NCBI taxonomy): domain Eukaryota; kingdom Metazoa; phylum Arthropoda; class Insecta; order Lepidoptera; family Geometridae; genus Biston; species Biston betularia. Next base: position 8,509,719 of record FR989863.1, read on the forward strand.
ACTATGGAAATCAGATAACTGATAGAATACTTAAATATTTTATTTTTGAAATACGCACGTATGTATTTACACACACAACCAGGCACAGAGCAAACATTATATATGTGTATATATATATTAGTGTTATATGTGTATGTATAAAAGTTATAATTTCACACTTTAATTGAATTTTTAAGGTTTAACGTCTTGGTTCTTCTTCTTGTTTTTTATGATTTTTTTACGTCGCAACATTATAGTTATTATAGAGTCGTAAATCTAAAAAAAATACCGTGGTATGCATGTGTGAATTTGGCTTTCTGAGGTGGCAGCATATCAATTTGCGAGATTAATGACTTACGTATACACGTATACCACACGTACTTTTTTTTGTAAATTTTTATGTTTTTTTTTGTTTTATTCGTAAAACAAACAGTGTTCAATTCTTAACATATATCTCAATATATTAAGCCATAGGTTGAGCTATTTACATATTTCTGTAAATAGAAGTTAATTTTACATTTTCAACGCAACGGCAACCCAGTTTTTAGAAGTATGTAATAGTTTTAAGTTTATGTAAAAGAGTATTAAGTTCATCGAATTTAAATAAATTGTCTAGGTTGTTGACATATTTTGCCGACATAGTTCACCGACCTTACGAAGAAAGTATTTTGTGAGTAGTTTGTGAGACAAATGACGAATTACAAAGGCCTTGTAACCAATCAAACTTGTCTTGGGCCTTGAGAGAGAGGGCCTTGGGACTCTCAAGTTTATCACAAAAAAGAGATTTGGTAATAATACTATTGTGCGTCTCTTGTAGACAAGAAGCATAATTATGATGAATACACCTCAATTCAATATATATCGTCGGCGTACTAACAAAATTCTACCTAATTAATATACTAGAACCACTGTTAACAGTAGGTACCCAAATATCAGTTTATAAAATTAATGAACTTGTAAGTGATACCTATCTTTATAATAGCTATATCCTGAAAGCTAAAAAAGTTAAAATATTTCTTTTTTGTTTTTAATAAGTGAGGCTTCCGGAATTTTTCACGTTGAGATACTAATCACTGTAAAAAGTAAAGAGAGAGAGAGAGAGAGAGAGAGAGAGAGTAAAAAGAGTTAGGTAAACATAAAAACTTAAAATATTTGACCACTGCTCAGTTAATGTTAATGACGGTTTGGTCGAAAATAAATATCGTAGTAGGACTATAACACACAGCGCCATCTGGTCCCAAACTAAGCAGAGCTTGTGTGATGGAAGTCAGATAACTGATAGAATACGTAAATACTTTTTTAATAGTAATCATGCCTGGACTGGAACTGGTTTGGAATGGTTTTCATTCCATATAAGTGTCATTACAATATCAGCAATGTTTTACCCAACTGCTGCGCAGCAAAAACAAGAGGATATTGTGTTTAACCCAGTGTTCCCCCGTAACTACTTAACAGCTGAACTGATTTATATATATATATATATATATATATATTATATATTTATATCATATGAATATGTCGTTAGATTTGTCTTTATTGCGTAAATGTCACTAAACATATTAATTTCATAGTCTAGTCTTGTCTTAAGTGTTATTAACATTCATCAATGGAAATTTCATTTCATAGTCGGGTCTTTTTAATCATTATGGTAAAAAGTTAAACAGTTAATGTAAACTATATAAACTTAATTACTTTAAAAATCCGTAGGTCGTTCTCTAAAGCTGTTTTAGTAGTTATAGCTGTAATAATTACGGTAGCTAAGACATATTTAGGTACGCTATATTATCCGCAGCGTTGACTGCTATAATTCTGATTGCTCATCAACGACTTCTCTAGCGCGGAAAGTTTCATTGTAGGCGTCGTGCTTGTTTAGATAGGTACTTACGTTGTCACATTTTGTAACCACACGTAGATAGCGTTGAGACATTCCACCTATCATAATCTAGTTACCTAGTTTAGTAAGAGAAAAACTACAGGCTATCGTAAAAAAGATGTAGAAAACAATAAACTTATCGATTAACTAAAACATGGGTTTTTAATCATAAATGGTAAAAAATTAAACAAATTGCGCAATAATAACAACATATTATTTATAAACATATAATATATAGAAATGTATATATTACATATTTATAAATAACTAGCTTCGCGTTTCACCCGCGTAGTTCCCGTTGCCGTGGGAATACAGGGATAAAAGGTATTTTGTAGCGATGATAGCTCAGTGGTTAGCACGGTAGGTTTGCATGCCGAAGGGCGTGGGTTCAATCCCCAACAATGAGCTTGAGTTGCCGGTGAAGGAAAACATCGTGAGGAAACCATTGCATGGCGGAAGGGTACTTTCTAGTACTCGGCTGGCTAGCTACCGCCCTCAAGTTGAAAATCTGCCGCCAAGCATCTAACGGTGTAGTCCGGCAGTCTCACTTGAGAGCCAGTTCCATTCCAGACTAGGTGTGCTTTACCATCTTCGATCACACCTTCGCTTAACATCAGGTTAGCTGTGGTCAAACACCTAGCATGTCAACCACAAAAAAAAAGGTAGCTTATGTCACCCGGGGATAGTGTAGCTTCCCAACGGTAAAAGAATTTTTGAAATCGGTCCAGTAGTTTCAGAGCCTATTAACTAACCAATACAAACAAACAATCAAATATTTCCTCTTCATAATAGTATAGATAAATATATATATAATAGTATAGAATATATGTAGTGCATTTTCATTTAAAAGTAGTTTCACTTACAACAGTCATAACGATTAAATTAAATTTCTCTAAGTTATCAACAACATTCCTTAATATCTAAAACTAAAATCCGACACAAACTTAAAATCTAAAAAAATTAAAAATAACTAATTAAAATAACCACAAGTCTTAATATCCTCTTCTCGCTGCGGTAATCACTTGCCGACACGTGTTTCGCCTCTACACGAGGCATCTTCAGGACGTGTTGACTCTTCGAGCGCTTGGCTCAGAACTTTTACTCCAATACGGAAAATCCCTAACAATTTTTTACGTGGCAGGATGTTCCCTAACCAAATATAACAATTTCACTCCACTTGGATGTATGTATTTACATCTAATGAATTTCATAATAAATTTGAATATGAGATAATACGTATCAGAATTATTTCTCCTACGTATTACCTCAAAGATAGATCGTGCTTGGAATAAAAATAAAAAACCCCACAACACTTCCCAAAAAAAAGTATGGATTTTAAGAAAAACAATTTGTCTTTTAACACTAAGACAGCTTTCAAATAACTGCAGATTTACAGCAAAAACGGTAGTATTAGCTACACCAGATAGAGCCAACGTAAATTTTATACTATAGTCACAACTTTGTATGAACGCTTGCGCTGCTAATATGTACCACACGGCTAGTAAGTGCCTACATAACACCAACTTGCAATTAGTTGACATGTAAGATTGACTATGCTAACGATGATGACGTAATCGTCAGCTTACAACATTGGCGTTCCCGTCAACATCGTTTATAGTTGCACTAGCGACCCTTCCCGGCTTCGTACGTTTACAATTTATTTTAATTACAAAACATTAAATGGATAGATACTTATTACTACTACTTATACTAAGATTTGTATAAACTTTGTGTATGTGTACAAAGCCGAAACGTTATCATTGTACAATACAAGAACAATTTTTATTATAGGTACAAATCTGTTTAGAAAAAAAGAAGAGATTTTTGAATTTTACCCATAATAAAAGTTGGTCATAATGATGGGTACAACCACTCTCGGTTTAGTTCATCCCAAGCTTGTAACCCTGTATTTAAATACCATCCCTAAAAACCCGAATGACAGTTGAAACCGTATCTAAAACCTTTTCATGGATCAGAATAATCAAGTGAAGAAATAGACAAGAACGGGACTTGTTTCTTACTAAAGACTAACTTACTTTACTTATGATCTACAACTACGTCGTAGCGCTTCTTCGTAGCTCGTAGCACTATCAACTTATCAAGCACTGTCAATTTGTGTACTTAGTAGATATAAATACTTTTACTAAGTAGGTACTGTAGTTACAGTGCGATAGCCATGGCTTAGTGATTTCGCGTCTAGTTTAAAAACCAGATATCGCGTGTTCAATTTTCAGCCAAGCAAATGCTTAAATCATAAATTAATTTTATATGTGACTTTGCTGTAATAAAGGCCCTATTACAGCAAAGTCATTCCATATATTGAGTCCCTGTACCAACAAAAAAATATGTTTAGTTTTGTCTAGTCTAGTTAGTTGTCAGTATTTTTGCACTTACATGACACTCACGAAAATCTGCCTGATGGCCTGCGGCGGAAATGTTGGAAATTTGGTTTGTTTTACGTTTTCTTTTATTATAAATACTAGGTAAATAATAAATACACTTTACAAGAAGGAAATATGAGTTCCTAGAAAAAAACTTCAAAACAAAAAAGTGCGTGCTGAACGGCCAACCCGATTTTCGCATAAATAACTAAATATCCTAGGACAGTTCACACAACTTCATCTAGTCCCAAACTAAGCAAAGCTTGTGCAATAGGAACTAGATAACTGATATTTATTCGTGTTATTTTTTATGAGCGAAAGAAATCCTGATTAATTGAAGAAGCAACAGATTTTCTTTTTTCACGATTTCAGAGTTACCACATAAAATAATGAGTACAATGACCTCTTTTCAGCTTGGTACACCCCAAACTTATAACCCTGTATCAAGAACTCCTGTCCTGTTCTGTCTGTGTGTGTGTGTATGCGTGTGTGTGTGTATGTGTGTGTGTGCGTGCGCGCGCGCGCGTGTGTGTGTTCCCTGTGCCTGAATAAAGAGTAATCACTGGCAATCACAATTACATCACTATATTACATTTACGAGACTTGGGCCGCGCCATCTAGCATTACGTAGTAGGTACCTACCTACTGCCGAAAAACTCTTCATAAATCTAACATCTGTATACGTAAAATAGCATTATTAAAACTTATGAAACAGTTCACAACGTAAGCGGCTCAAAGTGAATAAATTTCATTAACTAGCTGAACATTTTCATAATGCTATTAAAACTACATTAGGTTTAAAGCTGAGCTATTAAATGAGCAATTTGGCTTATTCTGCTTCGACCTTGGTTCTAAAACCGTCGTTACACCTGATGAAACTACGGTATCCATGCTAGTAACCTCTAAAAATAAACACAGAGAAAACTCACATGTTAACACCTCCGTAAATTTCTATGTAAAATATGCAATAAAATATCGGATCGGATTTTGTACTGACATTTACTTTACGGCGTCGACTGGCTATTTGCATAAGAATACATTTAAATTTCCAATTGTAACTTGTCGTTAAAGTTGATTTCAAAATAATTCGCTTGTCACCCTTAGGTACCTACCTACGTGACAAATTAATGTGAATGAATATTGTTTGGCTCCTCTTTTGCGTAACATTACAATAATGTATTTATTTATTTTGGCATATATTTATTGGAGAGTGATATAAACTACTTTTATACCGAGATTTTTTCCGTGGAAACCGTAGAGCGTAGTTGCTTTTTTGTTTATTCTAATCTGTCACAAGCCGCAACTGGGTAAAGGCTGCCCCTTTGCATTTACAGTGTTGGCGGTTGGCAGTGGGTGTCTGTTTTTATCAGAGTCCTCCAGTTCATAGCGTCTCCGCTTTATAGAGCTTATGGTGGGTTTAAATATGTGAATACATATTTTGTAAAAAGTGTGTCTTTACTTGACTACACTCAGTTGATTGATGCTTTTTACCTATAAGTGCGTTAAGGAAAATTTTGAAAGCTGTAAATAACAGATTTAAATTAGGTAAAAAAAATATTTTCTTTATTTAAAACTAACAAACCGATTTAAACAAAAAAAAAATTTTACTTGAACTTGCAACAAACATAAAAATACATTTTAGTAGCAACCAAAGTTTTAAATCTGTTTGCAAAAATACCTTCAGAGATTGGTCTCCTCAAATATGATATCTAATCCACGTACTTATAACTTTATCATTTATCATTATTTCTAACATTTCCTTAATTTGCTTAGATAATAGGGATCTTAAGGATTCATACGAGGATTGTATGGTCTTGATCACTCTTGGCGATAAGGCGGCTTTTTGAGCCTATTCTAATGTAGTTGCCTGTTACTTATTTTTGTAAAGAATAGGTTGTTGTATATTCAAAACAACTGGACTCATTGATTTTTTTCTTGTTAGTTCACTGTTTTTAACGAATTAATATTCAAATTGCTCCGGAACAAGTAGTCATTTGCAAGAATTCGTTTATGATAAACATCCCGCCCGCCTTCGACATCATTAATCAAAACTTACGATACGATCAATACAAGTTGCACCGCGTGAACCGTCCGGCAGATGATTAAACAACGCTAAGACACAGCAAACGCCCTAAATACACAGACCATAACAGCAGATATTATGGCTAAACTTGATACTTAATTGCCTCTACAGCTTACGGCAAAGTTTTTACCACTGCGATCATAAACAAGTTTTAATCGTTTAATGAGCGACGACATGACGAAAACATACATAATGTGTGTTACAATAAGTGTCAAAATCGTATAAATTCAGTGTTTTGGTGAAAGGTAGACAACTAGTACCTATCAACTAATATCTAGATACTAGCGCTGGACTTTATGCATTGAAGCCTGTAGCATCGCTTCGTTAGCGCTAGTCTCTAAGGATCTAATTTGGCTGGATGCCATGCTATCCGTTTAGTTTCAATATATTGTATGTTAATGCAAATAGATAATAATGGGATACTAGATGTCTGATACGTCTTATGCAAAATTTACCGCAATTCGGTATGTAAAGTTTTTTTTTTGTATTTATTTTATATTTTTTACTGATAGTAAACTTTATTTTATGAAACTAATTTGAATATTTTGGCTTTCTATGCGGTAGTTTAATTCTAATACATTTTCAAACTTTTTATAGTTATGACGTCATAACATTGGCTGAATATGTAAAATATGTACCTTTTTTAGGCACTGAAAGAATCCTTATAGCCAAGGACATGACGTCATTAGAAGTTAATTGAAAGTCAAATTTATTTTATGTATTTTATTAAAATAAACCCCGTCTCATAGTTTAAAGAGTTTTAAACGGAAAAATCATGTACAGGAATGTAATATTTCGAAATGGTTTTGGAATCAGCAAAGTATTTTTTTTCTTTACATACCGAATTGGCGAGCTGTTCGACTCATTGGTAATGAAAAGTTGGTAGAAAAAATACTTTTAACCCTTGGCATTGGTAGACTTGCCACCTTCCGACGGTGTTCACCGTAGGTAGCAATTATATGTCTCCCAATTTTCTACAGGATTGATTTCGGAGAATGTGCTACTGAGTTGTACGTCCTTGAACTTCCATCCCCTTTGATACCCTACGTTTCTCAACCCTACGGACAAAGCATGGAACACGCTGCCGGCTTCCTTGTTTCCTGAAAGATATAATCTAGATCATTTCTAGGTCAGAGTATAAATAGGTATGTTCTATGTCTGTGTGCTTCATTTTCGACCACATCATCACTTACCACCAGGCGAGTTGGTGGTCCATAGGGGGGGGACTTATCCATATTAAAAAGTAATTTATCAAGGCTTTTAAAGTGAAAAGACATTTATTTGACCTTTTGAATTATTATAATTAAATTTATAAATCTACATTCTAACATTTAATAAAGTAAATGCTTTACGCCGGGTAATTAACTCCGTAACAGCAAACTACTCGTAGCTTACATTGATATTTGTTTTTTTTTATTGTTAAAATAATTATTTTTTACAGGTTTTTTTTAATTTATCGTGACTATTTTTACAATCAGGAGCTCGTTTCTCTATATAGTAATATACGGTATACGTCTTATGAGTAATTGTATCACTAAGTACCTTTTTAACTCCTCCCCAAATGCTAGCCCGACACTCGATTTGTGTGTCTGTCAAAAGAAAAACAGCAATTTTCTAGATGGTATTCATCTTACACAGCTCCCATCGAGTCTAAATTTGGTTTAGTATGTTACTGGTGTCGAATGGATGTTTTATTTTATTTGCGTCTAAAATTATTATGGATTTTGTATGATAGCGGTTGGAAATCTCGGGACGATACTAGTAAAGTATTTTATTAGATAAAATATTCTAACTTTATAAAGATAGGTAGAATTTATAGCACCTACATACAAGTAGCATATGAATAGCCCGTGTACATGTCTTTCATCTAATAAGCTCATTAGCCAGTCTTGAATGTTATTCTATCTAAGTAATAACTTCACTGGATGACTCTTTGGTAGAAATATATTTAATTTATTTACTTGTTAGTGTGTATTGAATATCTATGTTTTAGTATCGTAAATTGTGGCATTAAAGTTATGAATAGGTACTGTATTGTAAATCTTTATAAAACACAGAAACCTGTAGATATAAATAATAAAATTAACTTACATAATCTGAAAGTCAGATCTCATGTCTCTTGACTTTCTTATTTGACTTACAGACAAAGGATTCTGGAAAGATAATAATGTATGCAGACGAAGTGTAAAGAAACATTCATTACAAAGTTATGGAATTCGCTCAGTGACAAGTTCACCAACGCGACAGCTTGATATTTTATCCCCCAAGGTAAGCAATTTTTCTAAACATCGTGCTTAAAATAGATATAAAAATAATAGGAGCATCTGTGTAAAATAGATAAAAAGTAAAATTGTAGTATTCACCGAAATATATATCGGCTAGTTTTTATAAAAAACGGAGCCTATTAGCGGCATAATGTTAACTTTTGCCTAACCAAATATTTTTCAACCTCAGCTTCTCATCTTTGAAGTTTAAAAACTTCAAAGATGTATCTTTCTCTTTGTTCCAATTAGCGGAAACATTTTTATCATTGATCGGTTTTCCTCCCTTTTTGTAAGGGTACCTTTTACTCTAGGTACTCTACAGATTTCTACATGCCTAACATATTTTTGGTAAACGCATTGGGTAAACGTCTGAAAAACACGCTCGCATAAATAAACAAACTAATAAAACACCTATATTCGTAGTATCCTGGTAATAATCTGTTGAAATACGTATCTGCAATAGAATTATGTTTACAATGTGGAACATAAAGTAGTTTAACAAGGTGAATTGTTTGGTAGAAAAATAAACAAAGGTGGGTAAAGGTAAACGGAGCTGTTAGGTGTATAGGGGTCTTAAAGGTGAGTCTATAGAAAGTCTTAGTAGGTACCTATCTAATTCAGAAACACCCATATAGGTATGGGAGTTTCTGAATTAGATAAGTAAGTAGTGTGCAAGTAACATACAGTTTCTCAAACATCTATCAGTTTGTACATGGCCCAAATAAATATATCAAGTATCAAGCCATTAAGAAAAATCAAATGATCTATAGAAAAAGTATGTTGACCCATGGCCAAATTTATGAATGGAATAGAATAATCATATGGAGGTTCTAATATTTTCACGATTCCAGAGTTGTGCCCATAGTTAGAGTTATTTATAATGATGAGTACCTACAACGCCCCCTTTCGGCTTAGTACACGCCAACCATTTTTTTTTATTGTTGACAAGCTAGGTGTTTGACCACTGCTCACCTGATCTTAAGAGACGGTGTAGTCAGAAATGATAAAGCACACCAAGTCTGGAATGGAACTGGTTTTCAAGTGAGTCGGCCGAAACACACCGTTAGGTGCTTGGCGACAGATTTTCAACTAGCCAGGCGAGTACTATACCAGCTATAAAATAACCTACCAGCATGCTATGGTTTCCTTACGATGTTTTCTTTCACCGACTTCTCAAGCTCATTGTCGCTCACCTTATCTAGTTAACTATAAACATACGAGTTTATATGTATTATCGTTTTTATGTCAAGACAATAAAAATGGTAATGATCACGTTAAAGAAATAATAAGTAAGATCAAAAACTAAAACCCGACAAGGTATTAAAAAATGCGCTCTAAAATGTATTAAAACAAGAAAATGTTCACATCTGAAATTGTTATGTAGATACAAACTATTCAATATTTATTGTCTATTAAATAAACAACTTACCTACACGTAATAATATTATTTTAATCATACCTATCTATTTAATAGTGATTTTCAGAGGATAGCCGTGGTCATATGCCACTTTGCCCTAAAGATTATGATCGCTTAGGTAGGTATTATTGTGATATGTATGTGATAGTAGCTTAGAAGTTACGAGGAACCAGATGAGCATACATACTTCAATTAAAATTAAAATCATAACTCTCCTTTTTAACTAACTCTCTAAAAGTCATCATAGTTATCAAAAGTATCAAACAGACCTTAAAAAAATAGCAAGTAAGTGCTCGTGACAAGAGAACAGTAAAATGCAAACGCTATTCTGATGTAATAGCGGAGGTGCCTGCAATTAAAATAAAAGCTCTCATCAAGGTAAAAATAAAAAGACTGAATGAAGCACTACATGCAATAAATATTTTTAAAAACCTCTTATTGTTAAATGGCAGACCACTTAACATTTCTTCAGTATCGATGGAGCATACATACTTACTGAAAATTATTATTTATTATATGAACCCGATATTAGAATCCTCTACTCGAAACTCCTTCATTAAAAATATGCTAAAAATAGAAACAGCTAAGACTATCTCTTTAAAGGCATATCTACCTTTAAAACTAAGTTACTGTCCGCGACTGTATGTTTCTTCTCTTATTTCTTCTAAACCACTACGGTTTTTACTTTAACTTCAATAGATATTTTTACCGAAGGCTTATATATATACATATCCATTTGAATAAGTAGGGCGCTAGTACGTAGGTGCCTATAGACGAACTGAAACTTGGGCAGCAAAGAACATAGCTAAAGAATTTAATTAGTAAATAGGTTCTTATGTACTCTAGGCTGTAACGGAATTTTTAATTCCTATCTATTCTGTGACTTTACCTACTAGCATTATAAATTCTAATTTGCGTGTGCGAGCGAGTTTGCGTACCTATGTAGGTAAGTATGTGTTTGTGAAAACGGATAAATTTCTGAATGAAATTCAGAAACTTGTACCTTACATGTGATTAATTTTAAACTGCCCACATATCACATTACCCGTTAGGTAAACAAGTATGTGTTCCAAATATGTATAATATAGCTACTGCTACACACTTAATCGGATCCTTTCAGATCAATTAATCAAATACAAGCTTTTGGTACTTTGACCTCCAACAATCCATGAATTTGTACCGATGCCAAAGACATAATACTTTCGTATCTCTTGTAAATAGGTACCTACTACAAGCATAGGTACCTACTCTTTACTCGTAATAAACTTACCTACGCATCTGTCAGGTCAATACCTACTTCTGTCCGTCTATTGAGGGGCATGTTATTAAAATACTTTGGTACGGAGCGAGGTAAGGATTATGTGATATTGTTTACCACAAATGCCAAAATCAGAATTAAATACCAACATAATAATTATAATTTAGGACACAAAATGAATAAATGAGTATGTAGGTAAGTATAAGCAATGAAATGAAAGGGAATGTTAACACACGAACAAGAAAATTCTGAATCTTGGGCGCTAACTCCTACTTGCGGTTGGTATTATATTTTATACATACTTAAAGGTACATTAATTCATGTAACAATAAAATAAACACTTGCCGGCATACATTTAAAATATGAACAGAACATATTTTAAAAACATCAAATTATCACGCTTTATTCATCAAATTAATTTTATTTCAATTATTATTTTAGCCCTGTTATATCTCTTTGTTAGTTGCTATTGAGGTTCAATCGTTTTCATGTGCATCGAGATCATATTTCCATCGTCTTTTAGGCCGGCCTGGTGACCGTTTAGCCTGGGACCCAGTCGGTAACGGTTTCGGTCCATAGCTCCGCTGACATTCGGCATACGTGTCCAGCCCAGTCCCTTTTTATCATGGTTGATTTTTGAATCACGTCAATAACGTGGGTTTTGGAGCGCAGTACTTACTTAGTTTCTTATGCAGTCCAATAACTTCACGTCTGGTATGCTGTGCTCCATCGGTCGTTGACAAACCGGACCAAATCTGAGCGCTGTATGTGAGGATGGGAAGAACGCACATGATTGTCCATGAGTTTACGTTTCAGGTCCATCGGACTTTCAGGCATTTTCAGTGCGTCGAGCAACTTCTTTCTTTTGTCACGCCTGGAAGGATGCTATTTGGCCAAGATATACGTGCTTATGGACATATCCAATCTCTACATCCTGGATGCACATTTTGCTCGGTGTTGTTGGTCATAACTTTGGTTTGTTTTTCTAGGTAACTAACCTAATAATTCTGCAATTGTAACACTTGGTGGTAGATTTCCTTAGCAGGAAATCGTCTAGGTAGGTACCACCGCAGTACCAGATATTCTGCCACCAAGCAGTTAGTGTGTAAACATTATTGTGTTCCGGTTTGAAGGGTACTTCAGCTAGCGAAATTACTGGATTGTTGAAACCATCAAACATCTCAAATTATTGAGCGCTAAAAATAGATACCTACTACAACGAGTCTTTGACATGGTGTTCAAGTAGGTACTTACTTACTTTTAGGAGTTACTTACATAATATTTGTGCCTCAGTTGGTGATTTATCGTCTACATACCCTAGTATCAGTTTCCAATTATCTGCTAGGATTACTCGACGATGGGTTCACGAAGCGTGAAGCACTCGACGATAACACTGTAAATATTTCTTCTACTACCAGCGCCCAATGTTTTCCCCCGGTTTCTCAACGCTAACATAAGAATTGCATGGTGGTAGGGTACTTTAGTACTCGGCTGGCTAGCTACCACCCTCAAGTTGAAAATCTGCCGCCAAGCATCTAACGGTGTGTTCCGGCAGCCTCACTTGAGCCAGATGCATACCAGGCTAGGTGTGCTTTACCATCTTCGGCCACACCTTCACTTGACATCAGGTGAGCTGTGGTCAAACACCAAGCCTGTCAAACATTAAAAAAAAAAATAATAATATTAGGACCTTTTCCATTTTATTTGTAATTTTTGATGACAGCTAGTGGTTAACGTGGTTGATTCACACGCTGAAGGACGTAAGTTTAAATCTCAACAATGAGCTTAAGCTGCCCGTGAAGGAGAACATCGTTAGGAAACCATAGCTAGCTAGCTACCACCTTCCAGTTTAAAATTTACAAGCAAGCACCGAACGTTGTAATTCGGCAGCTTCACTCGAGAGCCAGTTCCATTCTAAGCTAAGTATATTTACCATCTTTCACTTCACCACTTTTACTAAAGTTGGTACTTTCTAGCTCCTGAAGGATTACATGTAATGTAAAAGGGAATGTAAGCATTGCTGATGAAAAGAAAACTACCTACTAAAACTATTTTTTGGTGCTAGAGACCTGGTGTTAATCCATAGACACAACACTTAAAATTAGAAGATAAATACCGGTCCTATGAAGAACAAAATGCTTATATAATCAGTTTTCATGTGTATGCACGTAATTTAGAACTTGATTACAATACTAATAATAATACACCACAACTTTCACACATAAGCTAGTTTTAGAAAATAATATAAAGGATCAAAGGATTACATAATTTTCCGCGTTCCCGCCAAAACTTCTAAAGCAAGATACTTTTTCTTCACTATTTTTGGCATCGCACTTTATGTATTCGCCAGTGTCAAACATTTCGAATTATTTAAGTAAGTGATGCAAAGAAGTTTTGGAAAATAATACAATGCAGCAAGCTGAGCAGCGAGATGATATTTCCACGTCCTCACCAAAACTCACAGATGACTATGACACCAAAAGATAAGCAACGGAACTCTCTAGTAAAACAATATAACGTAGCCATGTTTATTGTTTAGGCTTAGTGGAATGAAGTTGGGCTTTTTCGTACAATAACTACCTGTATTGTACTTATAACACACATGATTCAAAAATAATACAATCCGTGTCAGTTAAGTCAAGTCATACTTTAGTAAAGTAGTGGCGACTTTACTTTAAGCTTCGATGGAGTTTTGGAAGCAACACGAAAAGTCATGTTTCACCACATTATATCATTTTCCCACACTTGTGCTTGTAATTCGGCACTTTATGAATAAAACACCACCATTTTTATGCATAAACACTCGAAAAAACACTAGTTTTGGAAAAAAATACAACGGAGCGACACGACTTTTCCCGCGTTCCCGCCAAAACGGGCAAATTAATAAAAAAAAAAAAGTGACATACTGTTTTCTTTTTCTTTCGGTGTTTTGGCGCGAATGCGAAAAGAGCCCCATTTTCGTCAGAATATAGCAATCGTATTTTACTTTTTTATCCTAAAACTAGTAATAGAGGTGTTTTATTCATAAAATGCCGAATTACAAGCGTGAGTGGACTTAACTAAAACTGGACTTTGACTGTAAATAAGTATAGAGGTTAGACATGAACCGAAAACCGAAGACGCAACAATATGACTTTATATCATTAGCTTGCCCGATAGGGCCAAATAAATTTTAAAAAAAATCTCATTCGGTTGTCTGTGGTTGTGTTTATTTTTGGAAGGCCGTGAAATTCTTGACAAAATTTGGAATATTATCTTAGGGTATTTTATTTTAGTACGTATCAATTTTTTATTTGTAAATTATTATTGGATGTTACATAGTCATGATTACACAACTATAATTAAATTGGTACTCCAATTTTATCTCTGTAGGTACTATCTCTCTGCTTTTCTCTGCTTTCTGGGTTTCTGGGGGTTCCAAGAATAAATTCCTAACATCGACATCACCAGGAGCCTCTGCAGCCCAAGATATTGAGTTCGACAAAATGTACCATGCTTTGCTTAGATTACGTCCTTGTTGCACAAGGTATGCTGACACAGGAAATCCGTGATAAGTTTGTAAAACTACAGTGACAATGTTTCAGAAGAACATGGTGCCAGAATTCTTATAAGATGTCATCTGAAAGCTGTTTGGTGAAAGCAATATATTCATTTAAAGGCAAAAACAATGACGAGCTATGTTTTAAGAAAGGTGAAATAATAACTGTAACCCAGAAAGAAGAAGGTGGTTGGTGGGAAGGTACTCTCGGTGAGACCACAGGATGGTTTCCCAGCAATTATGTTACTGAACACAAAGGTAAATTAGTTTTGACTTTAATATAGTCATGTGTGGGCTTACACTACACTATCAAGTGATTGCTTGCTCAACAGGTTTACTCATTTGGTATATTCAAGTTATTTCATTTTGGGTAAACAATAAAGAGTTTGGATCTATCAAAGTGTCAAAGTTTGTGTGCATATATGTTACTTCATGCTGAAACAGCTTCCCTGGATCAACATACCTAGGAAATATAATTGTAAATTTTCTTAAGTATTAATTATTTATAACACAATGGGTAACACACATCATATTACATCTCATGGGGATAACTGGTTGAAAATTCTTTAGCATTAAGTCCTATTATAATTGTTTTGTGTGCAATAAAAAATATTCTTTTATATTTTATTTGTATCAGATTCTTCAGGGTCTGTCACAACTTCTCCGATCAGAGCAGCATCAGAGATACAGGCATTTCGAAATGTTGTTCTCAAAGATATCATTGATTCTGAGAAAGCCCATGTGGCGGAGATGCAAGGCCTGGTCAGTAACTTCCTGCAACCATTAGAAAAGAGTGACATGTAAGTATACTTTCTTTGTAATTAAAGTAGTAGCACTAACAAAAGAGTAACTTGCAGAAAAAACTATGAATAAGTTTAATACTTAATAGCATGTGAGTTTTATCCAATAATTCGAACATTCCAGTAATCTGACAACCCCTGGTTTTGAAATCCTGCTGTACTTCTTTAATATCTATTAGACCAAGATAAGTCCTCGATTTAATTAATGAATATGGAGATTTAAGTTACATTTTCTATTTATATACTTCCAGGCTTACAAGGGATGAATTCAGACAGCTAACAGGAAATATAAATGAGGTGCTGCAAATCCATGAGCAATTCCTAGCTCTACTTGAGGATTGTGCAACTAAAACTGGCCCAGATCAGCGGGTTGGCGGTTTATTTCTACAATGGGCTTCCAAGATTAAGGCTGTGCATCAAACTTACTGCGCTGGCCATCCTAAAGCAGTGTGCATCCTTGATAAGTATAAGTAAGATGCACTTGAACAACTCACATTTATTTTCTTTCCAGCTACAAGACGGGTCGACAATATAGTCATTATTGCAGTTTGAGTTTTGAGTTGCTATATTAGCACATGACAAAGGCAGATGTCATGTTTAACTGTAGTAATTGTATAAATATTTGTTGCTCGTCTTAGTATTGTTATGTAACTGTGTCCTTTTTTTTTTTGTATTGTACCTACTATAAATAACTCAAAACGTTTTGGTCTAGTACTGTAAGTTTTGAGTGAATGAAATAAAATAAAATAAATAAGAGACTCCTATAACCAGTAGTGGCATTTAGGAAGCTATGAATGATGATCATAGGGATGAATACAATGCATTTCCTGTGAATACAATTCCTACAAAAAAAGATTTTGACAACTTTTTCATGTCAAAACGAATAAGTTACATTGTTATGGAATAAATTAAAATCAAAGAATGTATCAAAAAATTGAAACTGAGTTTATTCTATGACAGACTAGCACCATATCGGTGTTGAGATTCAGCATATATAATTATATATAATAATATATCTCTTTCCTAACCCTCTCAACCATGAAGCTCAATTTTTCAATCCGTCAAAAGTTATATTTTTGTATGAAAGTTTTTTTATGTAAAAGTAATGAGACGAACGATGAGCTCTCCTGATGGTAAGAGATAATGCATGCCCATGACCATTGCAGCAAAACACGGAACTTTGAGTAGCAAAACAAAGTCGGGCATGGCTGCTTTGGCACCCATTACATTGAGACTTTCAATAATTAGTCTTAACAGCCCAGTAATTTCACTAGCTGCAGTACTCTTCAAACTGGAACACAGTTAAAGTGTTAACAAATATTCATTAGCTTTAAAAATAAAAAAACAAAAAAAATTGATCCCAATTATGTTCAACTCGAAAGATCATCAGATAACTTGCTAGCTTATCTATTTTGTGACCAAGTAAGTTACTTTAAAGTTTACTTTATAATTTACAGAGAGGAGCTAAACACATGGATGGAGAGTGCTGGTGCTGTCACTCCGGGTGTTCTAGTTCTCACTGCGGGATTATCGAAGCCATTCCGTAGGCTTGGGAAATACCCAGCGATGCTGCAGGAGTTAGCCCGCCACGTACACGAGGCGCACCCCGATAGGGGTGATACACACAGAGCTAGTGTTGTTTATAAAGATATTGCTGTAAGTACTCTTGCCCTTATTATGTTAATAATTATAATATTTATTGTTCAGAAACAGTACACTAACATATATCCGAGTAATAAAATAAAATAAACATAAAATGAAGTACTATAGAAACTATACATATAATATGATATTGGTACACCCCGGATCCCACACTAGGGTGACCTGTGTCATGGGATCCAGGCTCTTCCTTCTAACAAACATTTTAATAGGTACATATACAATGTGACACAGAAAAAATTTAAATATAACAAAAGTAGCAGTTTGCACTGGCTACCTGATATATAGATTTTTACGTAAAAGAAGAATCAGATGGAGACGCTTCACGCATAACTATTCGTAAAAAGATATATATACTTTTTGCTTCATGCTGTTTTTATTGTGCCGCCAAGCATCTAACGGTGTGTTCCGGCAGCCTCACTTGAGAGCCAGTTCCATTCCAGGCTAGGTGGGATTTAGTATTTAGTGTGATTACCATCTTCGACCACACCGTCACTTAACATGAGGTGAGCTGTGGTCAAACACCTAGCCTGTCAATAACAAAAAATATATAATTGTTATGTATAGTATGTACAATTTACCATTGTTACCATTCGATTTTCCAATTTACATGAGAAAGTTTGTTGCAAACTCTAAAGTAATATATATTTGGAAATTTCGCACAGCGACCTAACCTCAAATTAAGCAAAGCTTGTACTTTGGGAACCAGACAGTTACCAGACAGAATACTTAAATACTAATTGTAAATTATTAAATATCGCGAGGTATTTGCCATCTCGATGCGATGATAGCTCAGTGGTTAGCGCGGTAGGTTCGCATGCCGAAGGACGTGGGTTCAAACCCCAACAATGAGCTTGAGCTGCCGGTGAAGGAAAACATCGTGAGGAACCCACAGCATGGTGGTAGGGTACTTTCTAGTACTCGGCTGGCTAGCTACCACCCTCAAGTTGAAAATCTGCCGCCAAGCATCTAACGGTGTGTTCCGGCAGCCTCACTTGAGAGCCAGTTCCATTCCAGGCTAAGTGTGCTTTACCATCTTCGACCGCACCGTCACTTAACATCAGGTGAGCTGTGGTCAAACAACAAGCCTGTTAATCATTAAAAAAAAAAAATTGTCTGATGTGAAGCGATGATACAGTTTACGATGGACCACTCATATTTCGATTATGTTGTCACCAAATCGAATATAGATATTAAGAAGAGGCATGTGAGCGCAATCTTTCTGTAAATAACTAATGACTCCTGTCATTGCTTTCACGTGAGTAAGTGACGTAGATTGTTGTTTGAAATTCTGTTGTAGGGCTTATTTATTTTAACTCGAGGGCCGGCCGCGCCTTAAATAATTGGGAGACAAGCTTTTATTAGACTAGTGAGTCATTAATTTTCCATAATGAATCTTTATTTATTTTGATGAAAATGATGATTTGACATAAGGTGACTTTGTAATACCAAACTTGACATGTATTTTAATAATTTTGCTCTTGACATTGTATATTTTTAGCGTTGTATTTCGTAATTATTATTTTTTATTTATTTTATAAGATGAACTTTAAGTAAATAATTATACCGAGAATTGAGTGCCGAGTACACTCCTTAAGTATCATAGGTATCTCACCAGTCATGCTGTATACGTATGTAAGTAGTGTATAAATAACTAATTGGCAAAAAAATGCTATATATAGATATTTAAGATATTATTAATTTGACGCTAAGATATTTTTAATTTGACGCCTTCAACGAGCTCATTTACTTTTTAATATATAAAATCTTGTCAACAACAGAGTGGGTGCGCCGCCCTCCGCCGTCAGAAAGAACTTGAGCTCCAAGTAATAACAGGCGAGGTGCGGGGCTGGCCGGGCGGTGAACTCGCGGCGTTAGGCGATGTGCTACACATGGGCAGTGTGGCCGTGGGGCCTTCCCACCAGGACAGATATCTCGTGCTGTTCCCGTCTGCGCTACTGCTGCTATCTGTTAGCAAAAGAGTGTCGGCGTTCGTTTATGAGGTATGGAACTCTTGTTTGGCACAATCAAATAAGAATAATAGCTTTACTAGAATTACCTTGAATCGGAATTGATCTTGAGCCGTAGTCAAAACAAGGGAGTTTTGGCGGGAACGCGGAAAGAGTCGTGTCGCCCCATTGTCAATTTTTCCAAAACTAGTATTTTTTTCGAGTTTATGTATAAAAATAGTGGTGTTTTATTAATAAAGTGCCAAATTACAAGCGTGAATGTGGGAAAGTGATATAATGTGGCAAAATATGACTTTTAGAATTTCAGTAACTTATGCGAGTCCAGCGACGCGTATTGGGCCATCGGGTAGAATAGAACTCTTGTAGGGTTATAGTTCAA
Organism: Biston betularia; assembly: GCA_905404145.2. Classification (NCBI taxonomy): domain Eukaryota; kingdom Metazoa; phylum Arthropoda; class Insecta; order Lepidoptera; family Geometridae; genus Biston; species Biston betularia. Next base: position 8,529,320 of record FR989863.1, read on the forward strand.
TGCCGGGCAATGAGATGATAAAGGTTGATGTAGATGACCGTAAGTCAAAGATATAAAGTTAGGTGCATTTAACAAGGCCACACTCACTTTGTATACGGCATGCATAATAACAAATAATTATAAAGAGGAAAGATTTGATTGTTTGTTTGTATGTATTGGATACTGGATAGGCTCCGAAACTACTGGATTGCAAAAATTTTTTCACCGTTGGGAAGCTACACTATCCCCGGGTGACATAGGCTATTTTTTATCCCTGTATTCCCACGGGAACGAGAACTACGCGGTTGAAACCGCGAGGTCTCCGCTAGTGACAAATAATTATGTTTAATAAATAATCTGATAATATAGAGCTGTAATTTATTCACATTATCACTCTGATACTATGAATGCGAAAGTTTATTTGTGTACTAACTATGTTTATGTACACTATTCCGTCGCAGTTAAACGGTTCAGATGAAATTTGGTATGGAGGCAGGTTATTTTATACCCTGGTTTATAGATACACTTTTTAGTATGTATACCTACGAGACTTGCTGGATAGCGGGTGAAACCGCAGAGCGCTGCTAGATTAAAATATTTATAATAAAGACGGTGAGATGCACAAGCGATTCGTCTGATGGTAACATCTGCATTGTCAGACAAAGTTTGCAACATATTGTGCTGTCGCTGTACTGTTCTATCCCTGATATGTTTACTGTTACGTCCTATTATACCTTCCGTTTATTAAAATTTCCTTTTTTTACCATGCCAAACGAAACGATAATATGTTGTTGTTTGGTATAAAATTGTCCCATATTGATATTTTATTTTAGGGATGCCTTCCATTAACCGGTATAACGGTCTGCAAGCTAGACGACACAGAGAGTAGGAAGAATGCATTTGAGATCAGTGGCCCGATGATAGACACTATAGTCGCAGTCTGTCAAACGAGAGCAGAAGCCGACAACTGGGTCAGCTTGCTACAAAAACATTCGAACATCAGCAGCCCCACACACGAACCCAGTCAACCACAATCCTTACCTCATGTGAGTACCTTAAAATTATCAAGAAATAAGATTTGTCCATAAGATCTTGATTGTTGTAATGTCTGGTGCAAGTATTATTAAATTTAAGATATTTGGTGTTGTTACATAGCTGACCCGCTCTCCTTCCGAAGGGGCGTTGTCTAGCATCAACACTAGCCGCCGCAGCCTCTATCACGTGACACTGCCGCCACCTAGCTACCCTTCTGCATCACCATACTATTCACTAACAAAATACTTCGCGAGACTCGTCAAGAAAAAAGTTATAACGAAACAAATGTTGCGTAAACTGTTACACGAACGCACGTGGGCTAAGGCTTTCGAGCTGACGGGTATGCCGGTTATGCGGCGGCACAAGAATCTCATACGGCTTAGGATAGAAAACGATGGTACGATCGGAACTGAGACCGATGGATCGGATAGTGACAGCGAGAGAGAGGAAACCGACACTACGGAGTCTTACACCAGCTCGAGTTGTACGGACGCCGAAGCGGTCAGCTGCTCCAAAGTAATGCGACAGAACGCAGTGGATGGACCCCGAGAACTGTCATCGACGTGCAGTAGTTGGGGCAGTAACTTTGGCTATGTACGCTATTACGATAACGGAACAGACTTGCATTTGAATGACACGGAACTCCCATTTAAAGGAGACTGCACACGAGAGATATTTCAAAACACGCCTTACATGCACAATAACGTGAAAACTATCGACACCAATATTCAATTGCAGCCACCCTGTTTAGAAGGTATTGACAATCCATTTTTTCTACATTCCGAAAGTACCGACAATTCTAGTTTTGAAGTAAGGCCTTACATGGCGTGCGAAGATTTGGTCAACATGGATCAAAATACACAAATTAACACACTGGGGAATGAGGACGCCGATTTTATACCGACTCGGCGAAGTTTCCCCAACTCAAACGCGAGGAATGATCCTCTACCGAAACTTTGGAAGTCTACGGAAGAGAATTACACTCGTGAAAGTAATGAAAGAGTCAGCGAGACACCGCTCACGATAGATGTGCTGTCAGCCTTGGATCCACCCTCGCCGAATCAGAGCCTACGCTCTCCTATTCACTCGATCATCATCGATCCACCGCCAATGTTTCGTAATACAGAAGACGATATGAAGATAATCAACGTAAATCTAAATACTGATGTTCCTTTCCGCAAGCACTCGTTGAACTCTGATAAAAGGCTCAGCAGGCGTTCTATAGCTCGATCCATGATGGAGTCCGATAGCTTTAATCGCGGCGACGAAAGTCGCTTGCAGAGAATGAGCTCACAATCTGACAACCAAACTGGACACAAAAAATGTGAATGTTGTAATAGGTCGTTGTGTCCTAGTCCAAGATCTTCTGACTCGGGCGTCGTTGGCAGTTGCAATTTGGCGTCTCCAGAATTAAACATGCACGAATACCCAAGTTCCGCCAATACGGGCAACGACTCAGACAGTCAAGAGAAAAGATCTTCTGATCATATATCGCAGGACAAGTTTACTAACCATCTACGAAAACAATTGACGTTGTCTGAAATCGAGGCGGCTAGGTATGAAGACCAGTGTAGATGTACGTCGCCTTTCGGCTCTACGGCGCGAACCTCGTGCGTCACCAGCGTCACTTCTGAGACAAGTCTCGATGTTATAGATATGTCGACGGCCAACGTGACATCCACTTTCACTACCGGTCCGCCAGTCACTTCGCCACAAATTAAAAGGACCTCTCTCAGGAGAAACATTGAGCGATACGTGCCAGAAATAAAGTTAAAGCCAGAACCGCCGCCGCGCGTCCACCGCAAACCCAGTACGCATTTAGAGATTCCTAAAAACGTTCGCCACCCGCATCCGTGCCAGTGGAGCACGCTCAACATTACAGAGCGCACGAAGCCCAGCTTACATTACCATATGCGTATATACAGGGAAACGCCGCACGGCACAGGCGCCGAGAGAAAGACGCGTCAAGATACCCTTCGCAATCGCGACGTGGTAGGAAATCAGACGAAACATGTGGATGCCGATTACTCGGAGGTTCGCAAGACGAGGTCTCGAAGTGAAGACTTGTCTAAGATGCAGAAGGGTTTAGCGGAAGCCCAGAGTGGCTTCGTGGTGTATCGTTCGGACTTGTATGCGCACTGGTGGATGAAAGCAAAGTTACCGATTACCGTGGTCACCGACTCAGGCAAGGATTATTCTTTTGTAAAGAGATACTGTTTTGTGTATCACTGGTTTGAAGATAATAATTGCCTTGAAGTTTTGTAACCATTAGATTAATACCGTCATTAGAGTGACCCCAGTGTTGCAGTGCTTTACTTGATCATCCTTGCCTGTGTTTATTCATCTACTAACTAAAAAGTCACCGCAAGTAGACTCCATTATTATACACTAACAAATTATACAGAGTGCATGGAGAGGCTTGATCACCTTTCTTCCTACGAACCTGCTAAAGAAATGTATATTATAAACTTTGAAACCCATTCGGATCTGGGTCTGCAAACTAAGCTAACTGTGACATTGCCATAGTTTGAAATGATAGGAAACGTATGAATTCATACGAGTCAACTGTAGGCTATGTGTATTTTCATATTGTCGTATCGTATTCGTGTTAAAGTCGACAAGTAATTTCCATCACGAATCTCGTTAAACAGTTAAACAAGGCCGCTAAGGCGTGCTTTATATTCTCGCTCGCTGAAGCTTTTATAGACGTTTAAACGGGAGCGAAGCTGTCAAATATTTGTAAACTGATGGAAGTGACTTGCGTAATTTGTAATTGCTTACTTCAAAGCAAATTTTCTCAAGGGTATGTGAGTTGATTTATGAGTTTAGCTTCGTGTAACGAACGGTTTGTCTTCCGACAGATGGCCACGAGCGACAGCAATAACTCTGATTTATCTTCCGGTCTTACCAACCACAAAAGATCACACTCATTCAACAATCATCAAAGTTACACTCAGCACACGCAGCAAACGCAAAAAAGTAATAAACAGAAGAATCAGTCGGCGGGTTGGTTACTGAACTCTTGTGACTCTCTGGACCAGTCCCCGGCCAAAACAAATAAACACGCCATTGGAAAGAAATTTTCATCCGTCGATTTCATCGACTCTGCGGGTTCTAATTACAGCACCAAAGGTATGTCATTTGTATAATTATGTTTTTTAATTTAAAAGTAATGAAACCAACGAAACGTTGTTCCAATGGTAAGAGATAGCGCCTGTATATGATACGCCATTGCAGCATTACCAGGAACTTTGAGTAACAAAACAAATTCATGGGCATACTATCTTCTACGAGAAATATACTTACCAAAATTATTATTTTGACTAAATCAGAGCTTGTATGTTATTAAAGTATTATGTTACGATACGTACATATAATAAAATTTATTATAAATAATAATTGAATTAAATTCCTAGACTAAAATAACCCACCCGTGACAGTTCCCGGTGCAATGGTGCCCATCACATTTCGCATTCCCAAGCTGATTGGTAATGGCTAACCTCTGCGCCAGGAATGAACCTCATCTAATTAAAAAATGACATCTAAAAAATACATTGTTCTAGTATATACACGTCGACCTGATGTCAAAATTTCTCACACTAAAATAATAAAATCTAAACCTACGTTTGTCCAAATTTTAGTGTTTTTGTATTTCTCGTACATTCATTCAGTATAGATTTGGATCTATTTGAATAATTATGCTCAGAATTCGGGATCGTGTGGATGTTGAATCGCGAAAGTTACATGTACCATTCACATTTCTTTCGCTATCTTTTCATGACAGAGATATTTGAGGATCACGCAAAGTTCATATCATGTTGATAGTGTAGGTGATCGACCGATCTAAGTTCACTGTCCCCTTTAACCTAATTATACTGATACGATTCTGATGCCAACAGTATCCTTATAAATACTATAACTAAGAACTGTCGCTGGACCGCCGGCTAAGCTGAAATTGTGACGTGCATGATATTAAGCCCTGATTTCAACAAAACGCTTTTAAAAGTGTCATTATAAAGTCAACTGTCAAATAAGGTTGAGCCGTATCCGACACTGCTGCTGCTTTGTAAAAAGACGAATAAAAACGTAATTTTCAAATATTTATTGCACAGATACTGCTAAATATAAATTGGCATGGGTAAATATATGCAAAAGCGATCAAGAAAAGGCTACAACGAACTTGTAATAAACTTAAGGCGAGTTAGTAGTATAAAATAATATCACATTTTGCGTATGTACGATAGATAAAGTTTTCACGATCTTTTAGGGAATTCCTTTCGGAAAGTTAAGATGTCAGTGCAATGCCGGGGCGGATCGCTAGTTCTTTGTACAAAAAAAAAAGTATATATGTATTCTATCAGTTATCTGACTTCCATCACACAAGCTCTGCTTAGTTTGGTGTCAGACGGCGCTGTGTGTATAGTCCTACGATATTTATTTATTATTTATATTATTTTGTAAAAAAAACACTTCTTTTTTTTTTACTTTTCTGAACTGTAAGTAGATCACTAAACTTAATATACAGACTGTACACTTTGTACACTTCCAGCTTATATGTATATAAGCTGGAAGTGTACAAAGCCGAAAGGGGGTTATTGTACCCATGATAATCACCACAAACGGAAACAGTTACCTGCTCAGAGAAAGCCGTAGTTTTTATCAATTATTCTGTAATCAATTTAGATCTATTCAATGCTTGTAGGTACATTGTATGTTAGGTGATTGTTAGCAAGTAAGTTTTTAAATATTTTTGACTTAGTCTGCTCAATGTTTATTTTTGTATGTTTGTGAAACCTTGTGATTAGCCATAAGTTTCCTTCATTTATTTATTCAACAATTGTAAGACTTTTTTTAACAAGCGACTTGCCTTTTAACTTAATTGTTATTTATGGCCAATTAATATTACTGATAACTGATTTCCATTAAGGGCCAAGTCCTCGACCGTGGGAACTTCTGCTTGAACACCTACATTGATATTTTCCACTCACACAGACGTACATACGTCTGACGTTAGATTTGAATACATTGACGTCACGCTAAAATAGATAAGGAGAGTTAAATTACTATAGCCACGAGCAAGAAGGAGACAGAATGTTTATTCCTATTGCCGGAAGCGGATTTTACATTGATTATCTGTTACATTATGACAGAAGTTTTTTTTTTGTTTTGGCATCGCGTTTTGAATATTTGCCAGTGTCAAGTGTCAAATACAAAACGGGCGGGAAGTATGCGCGCGGTGCTCAGTACCGCCGCCACCGCGCGCCCACCTCTTGCGGCCTCTCGTGACGTGCTATACACGACCACGAGACTCGTGACGTTAGATTGTCAGATTCAGAGATTCTCGATGGTTTGTAGCGCCTACCAAAATAAAACAGCAACAGACGTAACGCAGAAAAGAGATTTTCAGCAGGCACTATCAGAAATTTTCATCAAACTATCCGTACTTATCTGCTAATAGAATAAACAAAACGTACAATAAAAGGTCTAAGCCTTAAATGTATCTGCATCAAAGTTAGCATCTATAAAATTGCGCCTTTCCTATAATTATTTTGATGTCAAGATTACGGATTAAAAATAATTTGGCCATATTCTATTTCATAATTTCAAGAAACGAAAAGCGTTTGAAACTATTTTTTCTCCAAGCATAATAATTCAGGATATGTACTATAGTATTCATTAATTTCAAACTTCCACATGATGTATAACGGCACAAAAATGTTGACAAAAACACATCGATTGCCTTATTTCACAAGACTTGCCCGTTAAAGAAATGTGAATGATATTCAACTCTGAAATCGTGAAAAATAATGACCTGCTTAGTAGACTTAACTTACAATCATCCCTACAGCGGTGTGAGCCATCTCAATGGGTATGAATGATCATAGTGCAATCAATATGTTAGGTTGGAGTATAACCTGCCTACGGCCCGCGCCGCCGCTGCGGCCGCAGTCCTTCGCAGTGGGCTCAGAAGAGAACATCGGCCCGACTCATCCGTACGCTCCTCACCAGCGCAAATCTAACTCCTACGAAGAAGATGCGCTCATTCTCAAAGTTATCGAGGCCTATTGTACGTCGGCGCGGTGCAGGAACGCCGTCAGTTCTGGTGAGTGCAACAATCGTTTCTTTTTTTAGTGATGTCTTTGTTTATATTAGTTGTTCTGTATTTTCTCCATATTTAGAGGCACTGCCAACTCTGCCGGAATCTGTTTTACCTAAAAAGTACAATATGGATTATTATGATTATTACTAAAACATGCATTCAAATCGAGATAATTTAAAAATTACTTACAGTATGGATATCAATTATGAATAAAGAGGTATCTTCTAGTAGCGTGCTCCACGCGTGTACTATTGTTTAACACCAAGTATGGTGTGGTCAAACGCGAGCCTTATCAGGATAAAAAAAAACTAATTTCAAACGCAGAAGCTCATTGCGATACCGTCTATGGGTGTGCCTACAACCAAGAAATTATAATAAGAATTAAATACCATCCAGTGTTCTTACTAAAACATAGATTTTAAAGAGTAGTACAGATATAGTGTTGCGTAGAAAATCGGTGGTCTCGTTAGTCCTCCAACAATTTTGCTTGCTATATGGAGACTAGACAGACGCACACTAATACAATGATCAATTTGGGTGACCTTAACGTATTTGTGTGCATGTATAACAGCGAAAATTATAGGAGTCTTCACCTACATTCTACGCAACATGATATACTCTTTTTTTCTTATTTATCAGTGATTAAAATGAAAGTGAAGTGAATGGGTTTTAAAAAAATCTACTCGAGATCTAGATTCTCCATAAACATGGAGCAAATGCAGAACAAGTCGTTATAAATGCTTACTTCCATGCGATCGAAGCGGATAAATAAAATATAATCTAAATAAAAATGGAATTAGTAAAATGGAAATCAAAACAAAAAAAAAACGATTTATCTTATTAAAAGAACCAATATGTGTCGGATCTTTATGTACGTTTTCGATGGTAAATCTGTCAGTCCGTACGGAATCCGCTTCGATCTCAGTGGAAGTCCGATGATATCGTCAGCGTAACTGCAACACCCGATAAGATCTCTAATTATGACGAGTTATTGCTCCTGTGGGTCAAATTGAAGCTATTAATTTATTGGTTGCGTCATTAGCGTTGTGTACTGTATTGCAAGCACTGTTAAGTTGGAATGTCCCGATTAACCGTGTACAGCTAAGGTATCCACTAACACGCGTGTATTTATCATGCAGTACCCAATATACCGCTGGAGATATTCGAGTCGACGCGGAGGAGACATGCGAAGTCAAGAAACCGTATTATCAGTTGGTTCTTAGAATGAGAGATCTGTATTTACATCGACAAACCAAATATTCCGCTAGTCATGTGCATATATGTAGCGCTTGGTAATCTGCTGTTCTCGGTGTATGACAATACTCGTACGCACTTCGTGTATCACTGTATTTAATAATATTCAATACTCGCATACTGTAACTATCGGTATTTAATGGCTCTCTAATGCATGACTTCAGCATGCTTCAATGTAATCTCAAATTTAAACTATTATTTATATTGTTTTCTCGTAGATCTGAAACATTATCCGTTATAGACAAGTAAAGTATTATTTATTTTCGATTAGTTTGGTGTCAGTACAAAGTAGCTAGTCGTTGTGTATTAATATTATAATAGTAGTTGAATTTATTTATTTAAATACGAAATATGGGTTTAATGTTCAGATATGACGAATGTTCTCTAAAACTTTGCATTGTACGCAAAAAAAAACGTATCTAACGTAAAAAGAACACTTGCACTCGTTATAACAGAAACGTCGAAAAATTCAATTGTAACTAACAGCAGTCGCAAGCTCACGGAGTCGAGCCGGCACCGCGTGCAACCCGATAATCCCCGACACGGTCAGTCTGAATGTTTCTATTTTGTTACATGCGGCCGCCTTTATATCGCACCTGCAGTGGACTGCGCCCACTATTCTATCGGTAAAGTACAATATCACGCACCCGGCACTAACACGGGCCAGTACGCGCGGACCAGGCTGCCGGTCGCGCGCAGCGCCACGCCCGAGCTCGGGCTCGGGTGCGGCGCGGCCGTGGCGGCCAGCAAGGTGAGGCGGAACAAGAGCTCATCCGCAGCGGACGCGCGCCTGTACCCGCGGCCGCGGCTGCTCGCCGACAGGAAACTCGAACTGAACCGCTCCAACCCCAACTTGTGGTCGAGCGGCGCGGGCGGCGCGGCCGAGGAGCGGCGGCTGCGCGCGGCGGCGGCGGGCGCCCGCGACCGCCGCAGCGGCTCGCACCCCAGCCTCGCGCGCCTGCTGGCGCCGCCCGCGCGCCCCGCCGCGCCGCCCGCGCGCTCCGCCCGCTCCTCCACCTGGTGTTGCGGCACCTTCGTCAAACAACTCACCAAGTCGCACCATTTCGACTGACAGTAGATACTCCCCTTGCTCAATTGACTTGTTCCTAATGTGTGGCACATATCGGTCCATTGCGGCAATTTCGAGCTTTTGATGCATCGTCCCATACCTGCTGCGGATGTTCGTCGGAGGCCTGCGTTTCATGTTCATGCGCGACATTTAACCAAAGCTGATCCCATTGACTAACTTTACATTTCGTTTTTGTTGGTTTTCGTTAACGAATAATCTCGCATTATTATTTGCGTTAGCTTTTAACTACTTCTAATTGAACGTAAACGTAAAAAAAAACGATTGACCGTAAAGTGTATCGATAGTATTAAAACGGAACGCCTTGTTTTCGTAAAGTGTACAAACAAGTGCCATTTATAGAGGCTCGTTGGCGCCTTCCAACGCGTGTTATCTATGTCAACATAGATTTGAACGATGCATGTGTGCAGTATTATGTAGTTGATAGAAAAATCATATTTTATTGCTTGTTAATATAAGTAAGTATATATACATACACTAAACTATATTGGTGCATAATAACCTAAGTCTGGGATGTGTACGCATGTATTTGCTTCGTCGTGAAGTGGTGGTGGATTCAAATTATATTTACTAGTTGGTAGTGAGCATTCTTTCCAGATATAATAGGTATATTAAATGCAACTAAAGTTTATTTAAAGTCAGATTTTAACTGTAATACTTTTAATAATAACCAATAACTCCGCAAGCATACAGCTACAAGTGTTGGAAGGGGGCACCAAACATTTGTTTACTCCTTTGTAACTATACAATCAGCCACCTTACTGTGAGCTTTATATTGCAATTCCTATTAGCCAACACGAAAGAGAAACGAGACTGTGACCCTATTTGCTAACAGGAATCGCAATAAGAAGCTTACAGTACGGCGGCGTGTCAGATGAAATGCTCGTTCTAAACAAATACAAATTATACAATCTGAACATTGTTGCATAGAAATTAACCGGTGCGATTGTCACTATTTATATAGTAGTTATATTGTTTCACAGCGTTGACGACAAAACGCGAAACGTGTGTATGTATAATAAAATTTGCCGGATTATTGCGTCATATAGCTCTTGACGCTCCGTGACACGTGGGATCGTACACTTTCAAAAATAGATACAATATCTACACCGATATTTATACCGAATCATCGTCATCATCAGTGTGTACATTTTCTCGCAGTATAGTAATGTAATATATTAATTTAATTGAAGTGTAAATAAATGGTGCTTAAATATAACTGGAATTCCTTTTGTATTGTATATATTTTACAATCTTAACGTCATGTCAGTTGAATTATGTTTATATGTTATAATTTATCTATTACTATGTAAAATTGTATATCTGTTGCTGATATATGGTACGCTGATTAAAAATACATTTCTACTGTGATATTTAAAAAAACCAATGCGAAGTTTTTGAACTTCGTCCCTTCTTAGCATACATTTTTATGCACGCCAAAAAATAAGTAAATCTCGCTCTTTATACATGTTTTGTGTTCTTTTTTATATCATATCGCTCTCATTTAAACAGGATATAAAAACACGAAATTCGATGATTCTCTATTCACTATTAATGATAACACTACATTTTCTGTTACTGTGCACATTTTAATATATGTTCTTATGAATTTATTATTTTATCTGTAAAAATATAAATCGTACCGGCTTAAATTGTAAGCAATTTAAGTTCACACGACCCACCAGATGGGGCGGCGTACGAGGATTTATTCGACAAAGTACGCAACACACCTCTAATACTTATTCACATTTACAAAAGTCCCGCAACTAGTTTCAACTTTGGTTATATATTCACTTTCGGATCCCATGTATCTGCCTGTTAATTTATAGTTGGAAGGATGCTATTATAAGTTATTGTTTAAAGTTATACTACCTCCAATATATCTAAACTTTATATTCTTGAACTTGAAACTTGGTTGAAAGAATTATTGATATTCGGTTAACGTTGCTCTGCATATACAGTCATAATTGCGTTTGTTCCAATCTGTTTTTAATGAATAAAGTAAATAAAATGTTGGTTTTTAATAAATAAGACGCTTTTCACTGCATTTGCATACGAGGTACCACGGAAACCCCGCATGAAGTCAGAAATTTCGGATATCAGGAAACAAATAAAGACACTTCGCTCATGTCAATACTCTGGCGGCTCAATACATTTTAATTTTTGGTATAATTTTCAAATTTGGAAAACAGCGTGCTTTTAGTCATAAACCACACGTAAATACTCCCCATATAAAAAATGGTTTAGCCAATAGTAATCTGATTGCATATTATACAGCTAATAAATTTAATGTATACTTTGTTATTGGGTGTTTGGTAACAAGAATGGGTGTTTTTATGGACGGCATCACTACTATAGTACAATAGTTAGTTAGGATTGCAGACATATTATGTATTTCCGTATGGAAAACGTGTAATATCTGGCAGCCACTCGTCGAAAGATACAACTACTTGACTACTTATGTACAACTAGGTATATGATCTCATGCATTCAAAAGCAAATAAAATTGAGAAATTGACAAACATTGAATGAGATAATTATGACTATAAATTTAACTTGCTTGTGTTCAAGAAGCATAGCTACAATTTGGCGTTATCAATTTCACAGAGCAACAGTCAATGTAGCGATAAGTGAGCCGTTATAACATTGCATGTAAATAATCAAAGTGGGACTGGTAGCCAGTCTGCGCGCGTGCGATTTTCATTTAATAATATTGAACAATGAAGTAATGTTCGAAGTATTGAACTAGCACTGCACTGCACGATACATGCTACAGTCATGTTTAGCTATGGTTCAATACCAACTCGTACGTGCTTGGTTTCTGGGAACGGCGTCGTCGTTGCCAACTACAATACTGCCCAAACTTCCCCTCGCCTTGCAATTTCACTTAATTAATTTAATGCTTTCTCACCGTATTAGTTCTTTAGGAGCTGTAATGAAATAAGACTTTAATTAAATCCCATCTTTATTACTCAGCATTCTTTTTAACGAAATTCGTTTAAGGCGTTCGCCCTTTCGCAAATCTATCGGCGCGCTGCCCTTCTAGGTACGTTTTATGACGTCGTAAAAGTATCAATAAATCTAGATCTAATACAACTGCGCTCATAACTTGAGATTTTTAGCTAGCCGCAGTTAACACCTGTGTTTAATTAAATCACATTTCAGTAATGGCCATTACTAGAAATCTATTGCATAAAAAGAAAATAACTTTACTTGTTTCTGCACTGATTAATTGCACTGAATATACCACTCTCGCGTGTCGCCCGCTGATTACTATGATTTCGTTGATCCAAATTTAAAAAATCGTCTCTGCAAATGAATGCTAGCATGTGACGAGATCCGAAATGTGAAAATAATTTTAACTGCAAATTGCGATGTGGTGGCGTCACCGTCGGTCCCTAGGGCAATATACATATATCTACATGTATGTATAAGTTTTAGTTTGATTACACGCTTGCAATTCTAATAACATTAAATAAAAACGTGCGTGTAACTGACGACGGCATTCGGCAATTGAAGTAATCGTTACGAACGGGGTTCGCACCGCGCAGTTTACCTAAAATGTTTTGACATTGCAGTGTTCCAGCCCCCAGAGATCATTGACATGCGACTATTGATTTGTGTCGGCGCAAAGTAAAATGCCTACGGGATAATTGCAAAAAATCCTCCGACTCTTTTAAACCGAATTCAATATAAGCGACCTACGGCCTATTTTTACGTTTTAAATTTAAAATCTTTTGAATATATCGGGCATATCGAGATGTTCAAATGTAAATTTAACGCATAAAATGAAATTGTCATTATACTCTCTGATAAAATTTCAACCGAATATCACATGAACGAATGTTTGTGGTACGTCGGAAATATTAGGGCAAATATATCTACACAGCCAGAGAAAACTGGACGGACACATCTGGTACAAAGATCTAAGTTTGTAGGAATGTTCGATCGGAATCAACCAACGCCACTGTAAATCAAGCGGCAAACCTTCGCTTTCCCTCCATACTGATGAGGCCCACATATTTTTATATTTATTATGTATAGAGAGGGCTTCCTTTCTTTGTTCAAACAATGTGCAGCGATAGCATTCTGTGGCTTATGATAAGTAAATCGTTTTCGACAGTATATAGTCCTATATTCAAGAATCCTAAATTTAGTACCTACTTACTTGTGTAATACTATAATGCGGTATACGTAAGGCAAAGTTGGAAGTCAAAATTGCTTACGTCTCGAAATAGACATGAGATGATAGGTCTTACGTCTCGAAATAGGCATGAGATGATAGGTCTTACATCTCGAAATAGGCATAAGACAATAGGTATAACTATTATGTGCATGAATTTTACTCTGACAAATTAATATTTTACGCAGTTACGTATTTGTATTTATGTATATGTATGTTAATGAAAATATATTTTATTTCTTGACGAGTTATATAAATCAAAACAAAGTTATTCGTCCGTGTGACTCTAATCCTTGAATAAGCAGCATTAAACTCGATACATCATTGTAGGTACCTACCTATGTATTTGTATTTTCAATAAAGTAAATTCTATGAGCTACTAAAATACAAAATGTATTTTAATGTTTGGTTACACTAACTTATTAACTTTATTCAGTTCTCAACGTGCTTTCAAAGTATCTTAAATATAAGTTAAAACTTCCGCTGCGCTGTAAATATCTATAAATCACAGTGAATGCTTCTCTAATATTGTTGATATGTCCAATATTTTATCTTCTACTCGTATACTAAATGTGTCTTGTGGTGTCTTCATTTTTCGTCTTGTATATGTTCCTAAACTTAAATCTGTTTCATAAGTATTTATTTAGATCTATTATTGTTATAAACAAAATCAGAGTACATACTGAGTCTGTTAGTACTGAGTCACTGTGTTTGAGATTGTAATGTATTTGATCTTCATAAAGACATTATGCGTCTTATGTTGTTTAACGTGCATTGTATTGCGATGTATTAACGTTTTTATATTCATATAGGCGAGTGTTATAATATTTATTTTTGTATTGAATTTTATTGTAGTTATGTATTAATAAGATTATGAAATAAATTTTCTGTAATCATGTATATGTTATATTCAATCTCCCCATAATATTCACGTCACGACCTACATCCTACACTGCCAAACCAGTATGTAGCGAAATCTCTCGAGGCACTAGAAGGGTCACGCTATCTTTCTCAATATTTATTGGAATATGTCTTGGTAGCTTTATTCATACAACTAACATTGAGACTAGAAAATGGCATGCCTTGATCGAAAATCTCTAACACATGATACTGAATCGCAAAAAATATTCCTATGAAATAATGGAATGTAAAGACACTATAGATATTAATTTCTGCAAATTGTATGTAATTTATTTCGTATTATTTAGGCTTATGGGCAGCTTATAATTATATACCGCTTTTAGGGTTGTTGTGCATTATAAAGGTTTTACTAGTTAAGATTCTGTTCGAATTTATATTCCGAAACACCCAACATAAGTAAGATTATGTATCTAATTCTACAGGTATCGCTTTCAAAGGTGGGTATCACGTTTATTCACTTGAGATAAATGTCAATGCGGCGGCATATCAATGGCGTCCGATTGTTATTTCAGAATGCGACGAGGAAAGTCCGACTATCGAAGCCCTGGCGAGATCGCCTTCGCTGCCCATCCACTCGACTGCGAGTCACGGCTCGCCGAGCCTGTGGACCATTGTCATGCGACTGCAAAACGAAATAAAAACTCTCAAACTGGACGTGAAGAACTTGCAAATTCAGTTGAGGGAAGAAAAACAAGACCGTGCTCTTGCCATTGCAGCTTTGCAAACGAAAAATATGTTGATGGATGCCAAGGAAAGTAAATGTTAATTTGCCAGTATTATATTGCCATTAAACGTATGTATCGTGTTTTATTTCGTTGCGACTGCACTTTCCTAACCTTTTTATATAAATACAAGCAGAATAAAAATCTAATAAATCGGTTTATTAGTAGTCTACTGCTTGAAATCCACAAACTAATTCCAGTCTAACAAACCAGCAGTAATTTGAACAACCCGAATTTGATCCCTGTTTGTCTGATATACAATATGGCTAATCATTGGCAAAAGCAATGCACACGACACTGATTGATCAATTTGAATAATGAATATAATTATGTTATAAACTCAGGGTGTATTAAACCTTTCACTGTACCTACTGATCAAATGTTTTGAGCAGATGATTATTTTTTCGGGATTTCACAGTTGTGCCCTTTTTAAAAGTTGCTCATAATGATAAATACAATGACTGCCATTCTGGTTAGTAGTAGTACACCCCATCCTTATAACTGAAAATAAGAGTGCAAGTGTAAGTGGGTACAACAGCAATATCCCATTGCCATATTCTAGGCAGTATCCTACGCAGGTCATTATATTCATTACATCAAGCATAAAGGCATCCTACACTTAATTGATATTTTAGGCGTAGTTTTTAATTCTTTAAAGACCTTCATTTAAAATGTGAGTTTACAATTTTACATAGGCATTATTTTCATTGACAAAAGTTACGAGTTGCAGTTCAAATCTTTACGTTGCTCTACAAAGTAGAGTTTAGTATGATGAGGAAGGCGTTTGCCGTAAAACACATTTTATATCATCAGAAAAAAAATCTCGTCTATATTCATATGCAGTCAATGTCAACTGGCGAAATCTTTAAACGAAGTTACTTCTGTACTTTGTATTAGTGCATAAGGTAGCGAGTCCAAAACTATTATGAACGTATGGTGTGATGGGGAGCGGTTCAGTGAGCGCGCATTCAGGCGGGTACCTTGCACATGGGTGCAAATGTTGCCAATGTAAAACCAACAACGGAAATTTTATTTATTTACTAGTTTTGGAATACTTCGGAACGCAACATTCTTCTTTTCTTTGGTTTGAGGTTTTGGCGGGAAGAGTCGTGTCGCTCCGTTGTATTTTTTTTCCAAAACTAGTGTTTTGTCGAGTGTTTATGCATAAAAATGGTGGTGTTTTATTCATAAAGTGCCGAATTACAAGCGCGAGTGTGGGAAAATGATATAATGTGGTGAAACATGAGTTTTCGTGTTGCTTCCAAAACTCCATCGAAGCTTTGTAGTAAAGTTGCCACTACTTTACTAAAGCATGACTGGAATTAACTGACACGAACTGGACTTGACAAAGACGACTTTGACGATAACTATATACTGCGTTGCGTTATGTCATGTTTTGCAATTTTTTGCAAAACATGACATATCTAACGCAACAGCGCGCAACGCGTTTTTGCTAATTTTTATAATTTGCAAACACAACTCGTAAAATTTGTACAGATTTTCAACAGAAATGGCAAATGAGCCCTGATGAATATCAGGGCTACAATGATTTCGTTGTTTTAGACATGTAGGTTACCTTACGATTTTTCCTTAACCGTTTGAAATTAGTAGTAGGTTATTAACATTACGTACAAAACTTAGAGAATATTTACAGGGATGCTAGCCATGGGATTCGAACCCGGGGCCTCCTAAATGGAAGCAAGACTTTCTACCAACTGAGTCACCAAAGCGTAGAGGTTCACATGCTCATTGGTTACCGTATCTTACATTGCTAGTAGCTTGAAATATTTTAGTCATTTAATGAGCTGGAAGACGGAAATACCAACCCGCATGAAATAAATGGACCGGAGAAGTAATTACAAACGAAATACAGTTAAATTCCAGACATGAGTTATTTCCACCTTCAAGTAATTTCTCTCTTGACTCAAATATTTCCGTCCCCTATTTCATTTTAAAGTGAAAGAGAGGCATTGGTAAGAAAATGGCGCCAATATTTCAGCAGACGGCTGAATATCCTACCTGCTCTGGCAAACGCGGCCATCTCGAATTTTATTAGTTAGGGTCAAAAGCTGACCGTAAAGTTACCTATTTGAGAATTTCGTGAAAATAGTTCAGAAATGGAACAAGTAATACTTATAGATTGGTTAAGTACCTATATATCGTGTAGAATAGCGCTTCATCAATAATCCTAATTCTGTGTATTTTAGCATAAGGTTCCTACTCGTACACAAATGGGAGCAACAAATAAAAAATGTTTCAAGTTATGTATGAAAAATAGTTTAATTTGGACGGAAGTTTATTTCCAATCCTAGTCATGTTCATCACTTTAAAATACCTGTAAGTAACATACAAGGTAGGTACATATAATAACTGGGTGTAAGGGACGCGCCTTCCAAAACAAAGTTAAAGCTGCTGATGAAACACGATAGACCTGCTGATTACTTATTAAGAAATGCACATTTTCACTTTTTTTTATCAGACTTAGAATTATTAGACTTACAATTGTTATTATAAAACAATTGCGTTCTTATAAAATTCTAATATAGGAAAAAATCTGCAAAATAATTTGACACTATTCATTAGCTTCAAACGGACATTTTTTTATCGTATCATATCGGTATTTACCCTTCCGGTGTTCTTAGTTTTCAGGGGCGTTACCCTTACACCTGTACCTATATAATAAAACTTACACACAAGCTACTTCACATCGTTACATAATTTGGTTGTGATTTAGTATTGGCGGTCACTTTAGAAAAAAAACACATTGATTGATTAAAATTAATAATTTATTAATGAACATAGCATAACAATCAAAAAGATAATGTAATGATCGTCATTACTGCCTGACCGCCAATACCTGTTTTATACGTACTTAGACCAACTTAATCTTATATTTAGCACATAATGTTTTTACATACCTACAACTTGGCTTTTAATTTTGTATAGGTACAAAAAGGATCTTTCATGGGTACCTTTATCTTATAAATATGCTAGGTAAGACTAATATTCAAGAAAATACAACGCTAAAATTATATTAGTTGGTAGGTAATTATATTATATTACCTACAACTACGAAAGTAATGGCACATTTGAACTCTTAAAAATATGATTTTCATACGCAGTAAATCTCTACGAAGCGCAGTTTTATGACGAACTTTATGCACTATTTTCAGCAGAAAATTCCAAAACAGAGTACACGTCCAATCAGTTTTGAATTCAGTAGGTACCTACTAGTTTTTGCGTTTTAAGTGAAAACTTTGTGTAGATACAAAGGCTTGCGTATTTTCTAGCTCTGTCTTGTGTAGGTACACACCACATTTTGGATAAATGTGAAAATGATTAACGATATTATGCTTTAACTCTTATAATTGTGTGTGTCCACCCTGGAATAGATAGATCTTATTCCATTGTGCATTTCTAAGGATGCATTCAGAACAAAGTTACTTTTAGTAGAGTAGCATTTCCAAATAAACTTAGTAAACAGTAAAGGAAGCTTTAATAGATACATTATATGACAGTTATAGAAAGTTATGAAAATGTTTCTTTGTAAGAAGTAACTTTGGTAATGGATACTACTAGACATTTACGAGTAAGATAAGGTAAGACGTCCTATGCCAATTGAAAAAAAGTCGATCAAACAGAACGACACATTCGTTCTACAGGAACGTGTTAATGCAATATGATTGGACGAGACTCAGGACCAACGAGGTCAATCCTTGTTCATTTGTCGGGATGGTCGGCTCAGCTAATTAGTGGCACTTCCAAGAACGAGATTAAAGAACTATGAACGTACCTACTTTGTACCAACGTTCACACAAAAACATACAAAACCAAATTAAAAAGCGTTACGTGGTCGTAAATAAATAATTTTAAAGCAGGTTATCCAATTATCCTCTTAAGGTTGACGAAAGTATGATCCTAGAAAACAGCTTTTTAGAAAATGCTAAATCTATCATATTCTCTGCTCTGTAGCTTATTGTGCGTTAGTCTGAGAGTACTTGGCTCGGAACCGATACCGGTCCCGCCAGCAGCGCACCTGGTTCCGGATGCGGGACACGTCGGAAGCGTAAGTCCGACAGCATCCACCCACATACCGCACGCCCAAATCCAGCCATTCCTGGATGAACACTTCTACCGGCTCGCACTTATCGCGGTCTATCCATCTGTCGGCAACAATAACACGATAAGCTTATCGGTTAGATAGAGGTCACAACTACTAATTTAAGTATTGTAATTAAACACAAGCTACGTTTTACGCAGCATTTTAAGTATGTATTTCGGGAATCAAAAGGATCCTAACTCCTTATCCTATATCATACGGTATTGTTCCATGCAAAAATTAAGCAGTACCTATCGCATATTCCGTTCCCAGGTACGTAGGCATATAGTGTTATAGACGACCTTTATGACGTGATTTCGGTATTAATTATAAATAGGTAAGTAAAAGATAACATCTTGTAAATTTTAAATCTTTACATTGAGATTTACTTTAATTTTAGCTGGCACTTAAGTAATGTCAAACACATGTACCGTATCAAAACAGTCTGTCTAGAAACTATTGGATAACAAACCTTATCGAAGACGCGAAGTAATCGGACAATTTTACAGCGGGTGGTTGCTCTAAAAGTATGATACCAATGGTCTACGTTGTGATCGACTAAACCAGCGGAGCGTGATGGATGCGCTCAAGGTTTCGATTTAAAAAAAGTAAGTGCTCAAGAATCTTTTTAAAAAACTTGTTATCAATATTTACAAACTAACACAGACCCATAACGGGTGCAGTTTGTACCTGATAAAATGACCAATATGCCAAATTGAAACAATTTTTCACTAGTACTTTTACTAATAATACCTACTCGTAGATATGTCTGTCAGCCTTGCTGGCATTTAATAAGTTGGGTAAAATACTGAATGAAGATGTAAATAAATAAATAATGGCAGATTTTTTCAGACAGCGTCATCAAGCCTCAAACTTAGCAAAGCTTGTAGTTATTATGGAAACTAAATAACTGATATAATACTTCTACACTTTTTCTGTTGAAAGTAGATACATACTACTAATGATACATATACCGAACACTCAGAACTAACATATCGTACAGTAATACACATCTTGTCAATTCACATCTTAACGTCAGTTCTGTGTCACACAAATGTTTCTTCTAGGTGGGAATCGAACCCACGCCCTACAATTCAAGAAGCACAGCTACTACCAAATGAGCTAACAGGGCAGTCGAACAGCTTATACCCTGAATTAACTTACACTTATGCAACTTTTTATTCCGGTAAAAATATAGTCTTTTTAGGGTGCCGTACCCAAAGGGTAAAAAGGGGACCCTATTACTAAGACTCAGCTGTCCGTCTGTCACCAGGCTGTATAGCATGAACTGTGATAGTTAGACAGTTGAAATTTTCACAGATGATGTATTTCTAACAACAAATACTAAAAAAAACAGAATAAAATAAATATTTAGGGGGCTCCCATACAACAAACGTGATTTTTTTTGCCGTTTTTATAGATAATGGTACGAAACTCTTCGTGCGCAAGTCCGACTTGCACTTGGCCGGTTTTTTTACGGTAGATGTCTAATTTTAGTAAGACAACAAAGTTCTTACCCTATTTGCGGGTTATATTTTTCTCCTGAGTTCGGGTATACAATGAGCGGGATAGGAGCTTGCTGTCTGTCGTCGTTGATGCCCTTCATTAGGTTAGACACAAAGGACGGAGTGCAGCAGTTTACTCCCACGGCCAGAAGCTGTTCAGGGTTCGCTTCCCAGCACTTCTTTGCTACCTTTTGGAAACTTTCCCCGTGTGCTATACTTTGGTTATCCTGAGAAAAACATAGGCACGTGTGTTTAATTTTACAAAAGACGTTTTAAAATATTTTTTAGTTTACAAAAGGCTTATTTAACAATTTGATATTATTTCAGTATGATTACGACGACGACCACGACGATATACGACGATCATAATATCCTAGAATATGGTTAACTTTTTGGACAATTTTAACTATCTACCGAAAGTAACACCACTAAAAATATCAGCTGTTAAATAAAAGTGTTATTGGACCCTAGACAGAAAGGCTGACTATTCTTTCGATTAGAGGGTTTGATTTCACAAAAAAATGGTTTTTGATGATGTGTACAATGATATTGTAAAACATGTTCGTCGTCCAATCTATATCCAGTACCTACCTATAAACTAGAATATTCTATAAATATGGAAGGTTAAAATGTTAGTATATATGTACCTATGTAAGTAGATAATACTCTTAATTGATTACTCTTCCTTACCTTACAGCTAAAAACAAGCCATGCTTTCATAGTAGGATACTCTCTTAACATATCGCACAGCATTTCGGCTTCCTCTTGGCAAGGGATCGTTTCCAGCGCCAGAAGGTCGACTCCTGCTTCCACGAGAGCCTGAATCCTCGGTCGGTGCCAATCACGCATGACCTGTTTAAAAATAAATAAATGTTGTTTAATGACTAGTAAGTAATTATGATTGACATAATTTTATATTTATAATTATAATAATTTTATGTATATACCTCATTTTTGTTTTCTATTCATTTACATTTGTAAACAATGTCTTTGACATATTTCAATTAATATTACGAAATTTGACTGTGTTAGTGTTATCAATAAAATATTTGTATTTGAGGATATTTCATAGCACAGCACATTCTAGCCCCGAACTAAGCTAAACTTGTACTACTATAGGAACCAGAATGCTCTATACCTACTTTCTATAAACCCACATACTAATTGTAGGTAATACATACACTTAGAATACCCAGACACATAACAAACACCTATGTCTGTCCTGGGTTTCTAGATTCGATTCCCACCTAGGAAAAATATTTATATTTTTTTCGAGATTGGTATACAACTTGTACTATGGGTATGAGATACAAGTTGTATAGGTACATTGATGAATATGATAACCCCTTAGTACGTACCTACTACCGTTTCACGTAGCCCCGTATACTTAGATATACCTATTGACTACTGATAACTATAAACGACTTTCAATGTTTTAGTGTATACCTTTGGCAAATCCTGTTAATTAACGTAAATAAAGTCATAATTGATGTCATCATTAAAAATAAATTAAATGATTTTCGCGCCACAAACATTAGCATTATAATAGATTCCCAACATTAATGGCGTGTAAATTTTCGTTACTCCATGTTTGTCTCAGATAGCCATTTGTTCTAGGTTTCGTTAATTAACTGTCCACCCCAGTCAAATGTTGGCAGTACAGAAAAAAAACAAGAGAAACGAAGTGGGAGTTTTTCATATTGCCGATGTAAATTTTAATTTGCAGGCAACTTTACGTTCCTCTTTACGATTTAGCCGTCGCTTTCAATGGCCTTTATTAGGCTATGCATTCACGGCGCCAGCGGTTCTGTACAGACGAACTCAAGTACCTATGTACCTACTGCATCTTATAGCTGAAACAAATGCATAAGTAGATACAACCTTTTCATAGCCTTTTCGTTTGCAGTTTCGGTGTACCTCTATGAAGATTGGAATTCCACTGAGATTCACTGCTGCTAATGATTTGTGACGCTGTGTTTGAGCCGTGCCGACAGGATGTCTTCATTTAACGCTTCGTGGATTAATATTTAATAACATAAGGTTTAGCTAATAAACATTCCTTTTTAAGTCGGGGAAAGTGCACGAAGCTTCTAACACCTTTTATTAAACCTCCAACACCCTAGTTAACCTTTTCTACGGGTACCGTAGCTGTATTTTTAATACGGCATCCTGGGGCCGATATTAAATAAAGATATTAAAATTTACATTTTTAAAACGAACTCCGAAATGTCGTAAGTACACGAATAAAACATTCATTTGGAATTTAAGTAATACTTTAAGTCTGATAACCTCACTACAGAACATCCACACCTGTACGTGTATCGATTTAATCGATGAGCTTTTTAAAGCATGCAACATGAATACAGAATGGAAATAGGTGAGGTTCTAATTAGAACATCCAAAGAAATAGGATAGTAATAGAAGTGTTCTTTCCCAAACATTGTTTATATCCTACTTTCTCACTTTACAGAAATCCTTACAGGAAAGAGGCCTCCTTGTCTAGCTTCTGTCGAAAACAATTTTTCATGTTTTTGTACCTTATACAGGTTTGTTTTTGTACTAAGGTACAAAAACATATGTCAAAATTCTATGAAACAGGTAAGCCTGTTTCATAGAATTTTGACATATTGTCTCAGTCAGTCTATAAAAGTGAAAATTCGTCAATTTATTCTCACTCTCTAGGTCCAAATTCTTAGAGTATCTCAGTCAGGTCATCTATATTTAACAGTATAATATGACGTACAACTGAAATAAGTTACGTCTCTGCTCTAAAATATCTAAACAGCCCAAAAAATATATTCGACATATTTTCCGTACCTCAACAGGGGTAGTATCGGCGTAGCTGCCATCATACTCGGAGCCGTCGTGAAGATGGGCGCCGTACGGACCCACGGACCCAACCACCAAAGGCATGTGTTCTAAAATAACAAATGATAGCAACTTTATATCAAACTGGTGTCAACAGCGCTCCAGCACACAAATACCTTTCAACCCTTGCAAAGTGTAATTAATGCGTGCTTGCACCCGACCCTTGCCTACCCAAGAATCTTTGTTTACACTGAAACATAAACATTCTTCACATTTTCTAATTATGATTGTGAATAATTTTCTTGTTCCATTTTTATGCGTCTTACAATGGGACCATATTTAAAAGGCATGTCTTTGTTGAGTTGATAGATGTATATAGGTACGTATGTAGCATGTATGTATGTACATCTACAAAAAAATCAACAAAATTCGTTACCACTACTATTGATATACCTATATACTATGTTGGTACTACGTATTAGGTGGCATGATTCGGACTTCGAAGACTCGCTGCATTCAGCTAAAAACTCAGAACAGCATATACATTATATTCAATGCACCACAAAACGTATCTATTTGTTTATTTAGTGAATAAATTATTTAAATCGTTACTCAAAATTGATTTATGTAAACAAATAAAAGATAACTATTTTCTATCATGAAAAAACAAAAAAGGTATACAGAAGGTTCACGCAGATTGGTTGGCATACATACGTTTTGCACAATTTTTTTTATTTCCAAGTTCTGTTTTCGGTACATAGAACTTGTGGTCCAACACAAAAAAAATATAATTGACTTCATACCTACTGTATCCACCTATGTATATAAAATTGCCACTATACGCTAAAGCATACTATACATCATTACTATATACTTATTTACCATTTTTTCTTACGGCATAGAAGAAAAAATGTCACACGGTTTTTTAAAATCCAATCTTTCTAGAGAGCGTTTCATTAATCAATTTCATTTGACCTTTTGAAGTGTTTCACTTAGTGTCGAGTCGTCACTCACCCCATAAATTCATTTAGAAAATATGTGTGCTGTCTCGGGCCCATAATTAGAAGGTACAGAAGCTGGTACTCAGCGGGGAAGCGCTCGGTCACTCACCATTTTGTACGCAATCCTCGTATTCTTCAATGTAGAGTGTACGCGCCTGCTTGGCGAGTTCCACCGCACGCACAATTAGCTTGTACGCTTCCTCCGGGGTCACTCCCAGGTGCTCCACAAATCCCTCTACAGATGCCTGGTACGTATTCGTTATTATTAAATCAGCCCCCGCTGCAAAAATATCCACAATCAATTCCACAGCTCGCTCGCGACTCACATTAATCATCTACGAGCGGATCTAATGAGAACAAATGAATCCCAAGATTAATGCCTTTAACCGGCTTACGGTGTCTTTGAGCCTTTTCGTAGAATAATTTAGGGAAGGTGAGTACCTACTCTTGAGCTAATATTGCGAAACTAGCCCGATAAATATACTGCCGAACTTCTACCTACTGTTATTAACTTACAGTGAGCAGGGTGCGGGTAAGGGGCGTAAACAATTTGATGTTATTAAAACTTAGTAATGCAACACGAAGCCAGCTAGTTCAATAGTTAGAGACGGGCCCTGTGAACGGAACCGTTCGCCGTCGAAGAAAATGATTATGTAATAAATAGAAGAGGCTCCGGGCCTGCGAATGGAAAGGTATTAGACAGACAAGGTGATTAATGGCGGCAACAACGTTGCTCTAGTTCCTATAACAACGGCAGTATTACAGGCAGGTACTCGCGCCTCGTGCCGTCGCGCGCCCGTACTATGCAAATGTGAAGTAGTTAGCGGATGAGGGAGAAATGACGACGCCGCGCGGCAACTTACTGCGCCGTCAATCATAATAATCACGCCGGAGCAGCTGAGTCAGCCGCTTGCATCTTCACCAAATGTCATTCCGCGCATTTCCCAGCGAAGAAGCTTTTTGATAAGATTTTATGCAAGTTAATAAACATTTTAATATCCGTGAAAGCTTAACCGTGCTCCACCGCGTGCCAAGCGTGTAAAGTCAAAGAAACGCTTTGTGTTCTTACGAAATACTTTGCCATAATATTTTGCATTTTCCGTATCACGTCTCCTACGAAAAGCAAAGCAAGGCAGTAGGCTTTACCCTCCAGGGAGTTATTTGCTAGCAGACACTTTTCAGCTTTTCCTTATGAAAAGAAACGGTCCGTTTTGTGGCGAAGAAAAGCGCTTTCAGAGGACGATGACACGAGACGAGGTCGCACTCTCGCTGTCAGATGCATGAAAATGACGAGCTAAAGCGACCTAACGTGTAACTCGCCAAAGCGCGCACGTAACCTAAGTACCTAGCTAAGTAGTATGAAGCATACCATATCTACGGTAGGAATATATTCTTATTTCTGAACCTGTGTAATTTATTCTTATTTCTGAACTATAGTAATGCTAATGTAACTTTCCCAGCGATGAACATTGTCACTCACATACGCAATTCTGCCTCGATGGATCCGTTTGTTGTTTACGCGTATCGTTGACTTAAAATCCATTCAAAGTTAGTAGCAAGGAACGCAATTACATAACAGTTCAAAAGGGTTTGTTGTGATGTTAACAGGTAGCAAACAGAATGATTGCGTGGGAAGAGATGCTCTATCTAGAGTTTAATAAGTTATTCCTCTTCAACCTTTTGTTAAGATAAAATCTTACATAACATTATAATGGTTGGTATGAAAGAAATATATAGATATCTAACTAGTATAATAACGTTATTAGGTACGTCTGTCGGTCGATGTAAGCTCTTTGTTACGATTAATTACCCATCGATATCTAGGTAAGTATATAGTTTTTAGTTATAATTTATTGCTCTTCGTTTTTTCATTATTTTGTGTTTAACAAATGTTTGTTTATACTGGTCAGCGATCGTAGCTATTATAACTGAATAAATGTTCGGTACGTACTTTATCATAGTAATCGTATTGTTTAACAACACGTGTTAGATAAATAACATACCTAAAATTAATTTTATTATAATCGTGCAAAACGCCGCAAGTGTTACACATGCTCTACAACTCGATTAATAATTTTTTAGAGACTTTTGTTTCTGTCTTGTATTCAGTATCGGTATTTCAAAATCGGATTGTTCCAGTTATACATTTCTGAAAAACTTTTTTTTTTATTTGAGTCAAATTGACACAACCATGTAACTTACAACGGTTTTTACAACACTGTTTTAAAAATTAAAACTATGTGTTCTTAAAACATGGTATACCTACAATACAATACTCGAGTTGTCTCTCTGTTCTAGTTTACGTATTATAGATACGGATACTTATACCTAGAGTCACTGAATATTACGCTCAGTGCGAAGCAAGCTTAATTTTTTTTTATTGACAACCTAGGTGGTTAATCATCGCTCATATGATGTTACAGATGGTCTAAAATAAATCCGCTTAACCTAGAATGGAAACTGGCTTTCAAGTGTAGTTGGCAGAATTCTTATTAGGTGCTTGGCAAAAGATTTTCGACTCAAGAATCGTAGCTAATTAGCCGAGTACCTACTAGAGAGCCGTCTTTTATGGGTTCATGCGGTGCGGGGTGCGAACTATACCAGTGAGCTAGCATCACTAAGATAGATGCGATATTATATAGTGTAACCACTATATAATAGAGCTTAATTTATATCTTACCTCTAAGAAAGTCGAGGTGCGTGTTGACGACTTCTTCAGGATGAGTGTGAAGAAAACGGGCGCTCCACAGCGGGTCGCCGTCGATGACATGGCCGACGTGGCAGGACAGCTGTGTGGAAAACCCCCCGTCCAGCACGACTACATGTGGGGGGTCTGCACCCTCGCTATTGGGTGGCGTCATCTCTTATCAGATCTGCGGCAAAAAAACTGGCAGTTAATTATCACCAGTACTTATATACTAGTAAAGTAGTGGTAATTTTACTACTAACTTCGATGGATATCACACTTGTACATTTAATTTGGTACTTTATGAATAAAACCCAACTATTTTTTTTATATTTATCGTATTATACTACGAAACCACTTATAAAAAATTATACACCAAAAATAAATACTAAATTCAATGGGAAAAAATAGAGTAAAAAGATGTATCGAAAAATGATTCGATTCTGACCTATGATGTGATTGTAGTTCCATAAACATTTCCTAAATTTAGTAACCCTTAAGATAGTCGCGTACAAATAGTTAAAAGTTAGACGACAAAAATCTTATTCGCAATCTTTACAGTCGATATAATTCGTTATAGCCAGTTTTATGATATCTAAATAATTAAGCTCTGCCATCAACGTTCAAAGCACTTTACCGAAAAATTTATCTAGGTACCTATCCAACACCGAACATCCTCCCCTAAAATTACGATATCTCCGACATACTTAGCATTGGTTTTGCAAGGAAAAATCTTCTCACGAAAAAATGCTATAAAGAGAAACCCAGAAATAATGACTTAATGACCCGTATAAAATGAGACTATTGACGTTCTTTATGATTGGTAGGCGTATCCAAGGTCTCTAAGCCAAACCGTACAAATTGCAGCACCCTTGATAGCTTGTTTAATTAAAACTTATTATTTAATTGTTGTTATCTGCATTTCTCCTTACAAAGTAAACAATAAACATATTTATCACAGTAACATTATAAAAACGAAAGTTTGCATGAACTTATACCTATTTGTAATTTCTTCGCGCTGTAATGTGTAGGTACAGATACTCTTGTACTCTGGATTAATACACAGGTTACTTTTATACCGGAAAACACGGGTGCCCGCGGGTATATGTACTTATAAATCAATTAAAGTAGAATAAGTGCATAAATTATTATCTTGCAAAATCGCTTCAAGTTTACGAAGTTTATACGTAGAGTTAAGCCATACGTCCAAATAACTATTATTTATGAAACACTATCTCTCCTTATCCGTTTAATGCATATGTAGTTGTAGGTACCTAAAATATTAATATTTGTCTGTAAGTATTATATAGGTGCGTATGTTATTTATTTGAGTATATATAATATATATAGGTAAGTAGTTTTATAATGTGGTTTTGTGTATTTTATTTCTTTAGATACATATATTTATAATTCTTCTGTACATGTATTTGTCATTGAACTCCTCCGTTAAGGATTAACCGCTTTTGATAAAAAAAATGTGAATGTTAAAGAGGCGTGTATTTACGATTGGACCCGGTAGCTGGTGCTGCAACCGTATATCGAGTACGAAGTACTAGGTAATCGGCTAGTATGTATTTTAAATGTTTCACATCGTGACAGCACACCCTGCCCTTAATATATTCTGTAGGCTCTTTTTCATACTAAATTTGCCTGGAAGAGATCGCTCTCGGCATTTTTTATTCATGTAAGTTTTTTTATTACTTTTTAAGGGTGTTAACGATACAGAGTTCTTGCGATTTTATTGAATGGAATGTGACTTGTGACTTTGATAAGTTACAAGTCAAATTCTAATTAATGTAATTTTAAAACTTTCGCAATTTGAGCACATTATTTGTTACCCTTACTTATAATGATATGTCGATATATAAATTCAATTACCTACTAGTAATTTCATATCTAATCGTTCTCTTATTGACTCTATATCTGACTTGTAACATTGGATTTATCAATAAAATATTTGTATTAGTATTTATTGTATAGGTACATCGTAATTTGATTTAATTACCCATACAATATTCAAAGAGTTATTACAAAGCTGAACTGAGCACTTCATCACTCTGTGCATCAATTTAACGCTAACTGCCTACACAAAGCCCCAGATAATTATGTTTCTCTAATCATTCCAGATGATTACTTAACTTAATCTCGTGTCTAATATTCAGGTTAATATATCACTGTGGCTGTTCCTGGAATTAATTTGTGACAAATATTGCAGATGTGGCCAATGGTCGCTTTCCTCAAAGTCGATCGATATCATTACTGGCCCGGCGAAATGGAGTGGAAGCCTCCGAGAACAAGCTTTGCACTCGGAAAGGAAAAGGCGGTTAATTAAAGGTACTCCCACCCTTATCAAAATGCGTCTACAGTTTCTTCGTAAGATATTATGTCTATCAACTGAAGAATATCAAAGTCACAAAAGGAGTTTCGGCAGGAACGCAGATTTGTTGAAATTTGTGTATTTCGAGTGTTTAAGAATAAAAATAGTGAGGGTTTTATTATAGTGTCAAATTATGTCTCAGAGTATAGAATAGATATATATTCGTGAGTGTCAAATTATGTTTGAGTATAGGAAAATGATATACCTAATGTTGCCAGTCGTGTAGTTTCCAAAACTCCGTTGAAGCTTTTAGTAAAGTTGTGGCTACTTTACAAGGGTATGACCGGACTCGATTGTAACTTTGTTTCACTACTATCACTCAGAATTGTTTCACTTGATTTAATATAAAATACTTAACAATTTTAAGTACTTTAAAAATATTTTAAAATACACAAAGTGCGATATCTAAAACAATAAATAAGAAGAAAATTGCAAAAGCTTGTCTACAATATTTATATTATTACATTGATGATAAATCTCTTCGACCTGCTATTTATCATTTCGAGATAAGAACGTCGACGAGTTCACAGAGCATCTGATATGGCACGAGTTTGTCGTCTCACATAAAGTAACAGTACCTATATTGTACGCCTTTGTAAAGCTAACTCAAACCAAGGATTTGCGTATTGTAATGTTTTCTTGGGAAACTCTTAATTGTTTCCAAAGTTCGCTCAGGGCTTTCCTCGAGCCTCCGCTCGTCGCGAACTTCCAAATTTGTTTTAGAATGACATAAAAATGTGAAGGACATTCTAATTAAACATAAATCACCACACCGAAAATCTCCACGAGGCCGCTTTATATAAGCGGTTGAGACATTTTTGCTGCTGAAGAAATATCGTTTTTGGTGACAACAATATTTTAAGCGTCTTGACATACACCTGAGCTCGAAGCGTGTTGAAATGAATTATTGTCCTACCTTAATAACGTAAGTATTGAAAAGCAAACCTTTTCTATACTTACAGTTCATCGTCTTTTAAGTATTTTCATCTATAAGGTAGTTATCACAACATGAATTTGTATAGTGCTCTATTTATGACAAAAAAGATACATTTTCCGTCCTATACCAATCTGGATGTCTTCATGTCAAAAATGAATCGGTATCATCTAGGCAAACGAGCTCCATCGTTGACCACATCAAGTGCGATAGCGGTCTAACGCAAGCCTATTTATTTAAAAAGCTTGACCGCTTTGTGTTTGCTTTAAAAAAAGTTATGCTGACTGTGCCTTTGGAAGCTGCGTTAACGGCATATCATGGTCATGTGTCGAGTCTGCTTAGCTATGACTTCATAATGTGCGGGAACTCGGTAGATATAGACAGAGTTTTCAAGGTACAAAAGCGTTGCGTTAAGAGTTATACGTAAATAGGACTTGGTTTTTTAATATCTAGAAACCACTTTTCAAAGCATGTAACATACCTTCTTGTAAGTCCTGTATTTTTACCAAAGAACACCCGGATTATTTTAAAAAACGTTGTGAAGTTATTATTACTCGTCAACAAAGAATTACGCTTTGACTCTACGTTTCTCATCCGTACGGGCAAGGAATGAAACAAGCTATCGGCTTCTTTGTTTCTTTATATAGATATAATCTGGACCTTTTCAAGGTCAGATTGAATGGGTGTCTGCGTGCTTCATCTTCGACCACATCGTCGCTTACCATCAGGCGAGTGGGTCGTCAAACGCACACTTATCCGTATTAAAAAAAAAAAGTTCGCTAACCTATCATATCAGCCTCCTGCCTAATGACAAAAATTCGAAATAGAAATTAATTTAAAAAATATTTGTCAATTTTTTTAAAATGTTTCTTCTGCGTTAGTTCATGATTTTTTCTTAACTAATAAATTTTGATAAATAATAATAATAGCAATATAATTTAGACAAATTTATTGTTAGGGTTCCACGCCCTTTGGCGTGTGAATTGACCACTGAGCTATCATCGCTACAAAAAATGGTAAATACTAATTGACACTCAGGTACAACCATACTATAAAACTATATGCCATATTGTGACAGCTATAACACAGAACTGCCAACGAAACCCCACTTCAATTTTATTTGCATATACATAGAATTGGATTGTACTGAGGTTAACTTGATTTAAAATAAAATTGAATATACCAGACTAGAATCATTACTCTAATCATACCTATTACAAATAAGTACAAACTTACACAATCATTTAGGTAACTAGCTTTATACGTACGTTTACTGAATAGGTACTCTGTTACTTACCGATTGATAACGTTATTATGAACGCGTAAATATGTCCATAATTCATTTTGTTCGATTCACTAAATGAATAAACAATAGGTGCAATTGTGCAAAAGTGCAATGTTATTTATTCGCCCGCAGATGTTTTGATAAAATATTAATTATTGTAATATTCAAAACTGTTAGGTATAAATCTAACTAACATAAAATTCCTTGTCTTTTCTTTTACATACAAAGCGTTTCGGAGCAGTGTATGAAATTAGGGACTAACGTAGTTAGTGGCCGTTTCGTATGTTTTTTTTGTAAAAGCAAAGTATTTACCATCGTTGGCTATACAATTCTTTTTTTTTTTTTAATGGTTGACAGGCTAGGTGTTTGACCACAGCTTACCTGATATTAAGTGAAGGTGTAATCGAAGATGGTAAAGCACACCTAGTCTGGAATGGAACTGGCTCTCAAGTGAGGCTGCCGGAACACACCGTTAGATGCTTGGCGGCAGATTTTCAACTTGGTAGCTAGCCAGCCGAGTACTAGAAAGTACCCTACCACCATGCTATGGTTTCCGATGTTTTCCTTCACGGGCAGCTCAAGCTCATTGTTGGGGTTTGAACCCACGCCCTGCGGCATGCGAACCGACCGCGCTAACCACTAGGCTATCATCGCTACAAAATTCTATCATCTAGGCGGATGATAAATAATTAAATCCTTTGCGATAGAACTTTAGAGAATTAGACTTTATAACTTTATGCCTACTGAAAAGAAATTTGTAAACGCGCAAAAATTGTCCATATGGCGAAAAAATGTTAGTCGGGTGGAGCGAGCGGGCGCGAGTATGGAGGATTGTATTTAACTGTAAACCTTATGGCGTTAATAGTTTCTGGAGCAGTATGAGGTCTTCCGCACTGCTCTTTGCAGATCAAAGCATGTGTCACATATTTTTCAAGTTTTTTTAATAATACCGATTTGTACCAAATGGATTAATATTGTGGGCAAGCTAATATCAAACCACACCGCTAATACCTTGGAAGCTTGATACGGATCACCTGTCCCTATCATCTTTATTAATTTACCTTAGTGGCTGGTCTTCCTCATGTATTATTCTTAAAGTCGAAGTTTTTTCTATGTATGCGGTGTAATCAAAAACGCACGGGGCATTCGATGCAGTTAGTAGTTTGGAGAGTATATGGTTGCTAGTTTACTCAATAGGTAAATCAAGAATAAATAAATATCGTACGACATTACACACAGCGCAATCTGACCCCACACTAATCAAAGCTTGTAATTTCAGATAACTGATAGAATACTTATACACCTACTCTTTTTTGTAAATATAAATAAAATAAATATTGGAGGACATTATAATTGGGCCTACATATTTCTTACACAATAGTATATAGATTTAGTCAAATATATTTATTTGATTACAATAAACATCACGTCTTTCAAAATTGAAAGAAAGAAAGAGAACTTAGTTCAAATCAGTTTAGGGGGCGATTCACACCGTGAAGTCTTCACGTGGGGCAAATGTTTCGTTCAGCCATTACGACGCGAACAAACGGAATATCGTTGTCACCAATAGTGATACGTTTTATCCACGTAATTAAATTCTATATGCTATAATAATACAATCACCTTGACAACTCAAATGGAAGTTCATATCTCCTCAGCGATTAGGCGCCTCTCGCCCACAAAAACAAATATGAAATGTAGACTCGTCTACGGACTTGTTACTAGGCAATTCATGTATGTTCAGTATGTACAGTCAACGACAATAGTTTTAGGAAACGTTACAATTTTATCAACTGTTAGATCATTCGGTAGTAGATACTGCTACTTCTCAAGCAGAAGGGCGTTGGTTCAGTTTCTATACAGAATAAACATTTATGTTACCCATATCTGGTACCTAACTCCTAATAAAAAATGCAACTAAACTATTTCAAGCATTTCACGCACTATCTACAACGATTACGCATGGCTAACAAGCTAACGTGTACGCACAATTTATTTTCAGACACAAACATAAATAGCACCCACAGTATGCACACGCAGCCCTGACCCCAAATTAGGGTTCTTTGGTTGTAAAAAGGTTATAACCACCTTTGTAGTTTTTTTTTTTTTTCTTTAGTTTTGGCGTCGCGTTTTAGCATTTGCCAGTGTCAAGTATTTATATATTTTCAAGTTTCAAAAATTAAACAAGCGTCCTCGTAGCTAGTTATAGTCAAAGTCCAGTCTTAGTAAAGTCCAGTCTGTGTCAGTCAAGTCCAGTCATGCTTTAGTAAAGTAGTGGCGACTTTATTATAAAGCTTCGATGGAGTTTTGGAAGCAACACGAAAAGTCATGTTTCACCCCATTATATCATTTTCCCACACTCGCGCTTATAATTCGGCACTTTATGAATAAAACACCACCATTTTTATGCATAAACACTCGACAAAACACAAGTTTTGGAAAAAAATACAACGGAGCGACACGACTCTTCCCGCGTTCCCGCCAAAAAACTCCACCTTTGTAGTTATAATTTTAGTAACCACTATAATTGTTTTTTTTAAACAACAGCTCTTTTTCCTTTATTTTGGCATCGCACTAGTATCAAGTATTTCTCATTTTTGAGTGCAGCATATAACGATAAAACCAAGTGAACTCTTAGTCACAGTCAAAGTCACATTCAAGTCCAGTCCGTGCCCTAGTAAAGTACCTAATTGTATTTTTACATTAAAAGTTTTTGGCGTTTCTGCGTCTGTCCGTTCGTAACCGTCTGTAATATACAGATATAAATAATGCATGTAATATCATAACTATAATGGTAAAAGTTATCTGGGTTCGTTATCATATACACCTATCCTAAGGTTAACTAGAGCACAGATAATAAAACAGATAATACAGTAAATACAGTGTCTAGATGGCGCTACTTTCCGTGCGTGTTTCGGGCCGCTCCCAATGTCAGGGTGTTTTGGTTATTACCTAAGATTATTTATCACACTTGTACACCAAAACACAGGGTCGCATTCATCACAGTCGCAATATAAAGTCGCGTTAAGATTCGATTGATTCATTTCACGGAAAATAATTAATTGCATTAAAATTGTTTAAATATTTTAAAAAAGAAGGCCTTTATTAAGGATAAGTGACAAATATTATATGTATTACATAATACAAGTATAAGTAATATAAAAGTTACACAGAAAACATATTTTAGTATTATTTTAGAGATTTCTATATGGCTTTTATCTATCGAGAAAATTTTACGTGATCCTGTTTAAACAATGATTAGAAATATCATCAAGATAAATTCATATTTTTTGTGCTTTAAATTATTATCTATATTTTGCTGGTTTTTTTATTGCTATATCAGTACTGTTACCTTTTATACCGCCTTAACATTGGTCACTTTGTCGTCAAAATAAAAATTAAATAAACAATCGGCAGCGTATGCGTAGGGCGCTTAAAGGTCGCAAAGCAATCATTTATTTTGTTTGTTAATTTTAAAACAGACACTGTAACTTGGTAAATAACATTAATATTATAACTGTGAAAGTTTGTTTGTATGTTTGTTACTACTTCACGCTATAACGGTTAACTAATACTAAACAACTAATAAACAATAACTAAACAAAAAAATAAACAACTTTTACCCTAGAATAAATCCTTACACCTTTTGTTTATTTGAACGAAAATCATTGGCTATTTTATACATTTCATTGAGTGACCAACAGTTTTCTAAAGAATCGCTATTTTATCCGTGATTTCAGGGTCGAACACATGATAAAAGTTGTTCATAATTATGAATACAGTGACCTTGTTTCGGCTTAGTACTACTGTTCCGCGTAACCCTGTTGAATAAATGTTTGCTGTTGAAGTAGCGTTGTTAGTTTAGTGTAGACATCAAGTGACCTGCGGCGAGGACGCACGTGGGGGATGACCCTGAGACTCCCATTTTCCTACATCTTGACTTGTTAATTTGCTGACCTTGTATTTTAGTAACATATTCTTATCAGCTCCCATTGTTCAAGATTTGCTTATTTACAGGATAGGTGGCGTTGCGTGAAATGTTCACCATATGTATTCCTAATAATTTTTTTGTCTCATAAAAATAACTATATAATTATTTAACATAGATAATAGTAAATATCAAAACAAAAAAAAATTCTAAAATATTATTTTTTATTTGAAATTTACGTTCTTCAATTTTTTTCACTTAGATATATCTTTGTAAACCTACCTGGCTAATATAGATAGATATTACCCAATTCAATTTGAATCAATTATGCAAATCCATTTATTACAAATGACAATAGTAATTAAATTTATTTTAATATATCTAACATTTAAATACAAACCGTCGGACTCCGGACAAGAAATTCCGTTTCGGGGAGACGATTTGTACTAGACTAGCGACCTGCCCCGACTTCACACGAGTACAATGTAGATACTGATGTGCATATAGTTTATATACATTTAAACCTTTCTCTTGAACCACTCTGTCTATTGATGGAAACTGCATTAAAATCCGTTAAGTAGATTAAAAGACATTTACCTACGCTTCTAAGCGTGCAGAAGTGGCTTTGTTTTATACTAAGTAGAGATGTAGAGATATCTCGTTTTAACAAAATTGTATGTCACTAAAAACATATACATTTATGAGAGGCATGATATAACTAATATTGTGAATCTCATATACGTGTAAATAGTGCTATAAATATTCAAGGTCTCTTATCTTAAGTAAACATTAGGATTTGTTAATATTCACACACTTATGGTACGAGTAAGTACAAGAAGTGCCGCAAGAAATAATAATAACGAAATCTATCTTTTGAAAATTTACTACTGAAATCAAATATGTATTATTATTATAAAAAAGGAAGAAATATAAGTAGTCAAATAACCACTAATAATGTAATAAAAATCATATTTAATATTTTGATATTATTTAGGTACATAGACAAAACTTATAATGATTTTGACTGTGACTGACTTTGACGATTATTTAAAAGTATGTGATTATTAAATCACTAGTAATTAATTATTATATTTTTTTATTGACGTGTAATCATATTGACATTTTTTAAATATTATTATATTGACATTTTAATTACATTGGCATATATGATTATATTATGATTTTAATATTTTTAAATATGAATAGAAAAATGACCTGTAACTTTGGTGCTATCAATAAAATATTTGAATTTGTATTAGGTATATATAAAAACAATGGATCACACAAAAAAAACTGTTTCCACAGAAAACCCTTTGCAAAATTGCGTTAAACAAAATCATCGCATAATTACATTTCGTAATTAAACACAAACAATGTTCCCATGCTGACAGAATGTAATGCAAATAAAATACTCACTTTGCTCTCCAAGGTCCGTAAAATTCTTGTAAATTCAATAAATTTAAAACTAATCTATTTTTGCCGGTTAAAACAGAGATCTTATTTAGAATAACATGTCGATGGAGCGACGTTCAGTCCAACACTATCGCAAGCACACGAGAGTGGCTCGTATTGTACTGTAATCGCGACTACACTGAACTCTACACAAGAATCACACGAATGTTCTTCTTTTACTGATTATTATTATTTATCTGCGTAAAAAGTTAAAATAAACACTTTCTGGCGTAAAAGGAACACTGATCTATCGCGCTGATCATCAAAAGTGCGTAGGTGCGTTGGTGTCACTTCGAAATTACATTAACATAAATAAATATTTAATCAAAGCTATCCTCAATTAGATATTTGCCATACATTAACTTGATTTCCATTATCTCTTTGTTTTATTCTAATGAGTATCAAAGGTTATGGTATGATATGAAAATTATTTAGAAAAAATATAAGTTTGTCTTATCACGTTCACGAATTAATCGGTTGTAAGTGGAAATTAACTGGCCAATCAGTATAAATATTTGACCTTAATGTTGTATAAACTTCGTGGGTCAATTTCAACTTCGTAGTGATGTTTCGATAACCTCCTATTGATTTCGACAACATTGTTTATACCCAAATACGAAAGAAAGGTTATATTTTTAGCTGTATATGTAGGTATGTCTGTTTTTTAAATGTAAAAGTAATTAAACAAACGCGACGCTTTCCTGATAGTAAGAGATAACACCAGTCCATTGCAGTGATACACAGAACTTAGAACAACAAAACAAAGTCCAGGACATCGCTGCCTAGGCGCTTATTAATTTGAGACATTAGATGGCTAGACTCAACAGCCCTGTAATTTCGATAGCTGCAGTACCCTTCAAACCGGAATATAGTCATTTTTACACTCTACTGCTTGCTTTGTGTTCTTTGTAATTCGTAGTGTAACGCAGTGATGATACTACTCATCCGATTTTGATGAATGTGCTGTGAATCGAATCGTTGTTTTACTCAGTAGGTATGATATTGACTTTTTTTTTTAATTATAATTATTTTTCTGTAGTCGGGATTTAGTTTTTCAAACTTTCTAGCTTGTTTACAATATACTTATATTAGTATAACCTCAGAACTGTTTTTTTTTTTTTACTTTTAATAGATCTACGTTTGGCCACCAATTACTAGCTTATAGGTAGGAATTCTCATAAGCTACTATTTTATTAGCAACGATTTAGTATTTATCATAAAAAAAACAACATTGATCGATATTCCGACGACAAAGCGGTCGTAACACAGACTGATACATAATCGCCATAAAAAGGTTGAAACATTTTTCATGCATAAAAAACAATTGATATAAACACCTACATCACATTAGAAAAATTACAAAGATTTCGAGCCCCTAGAAAGCCTAATAAAAAATATGAAGAATTATTTTCAACATTAAATCTCAACCTACTGAAATATGCTTTGTTTTATAACTAAATATTCCTTTTTACATGAACAAAATAGCTCATAATAGCGGGATAACCAGCGGTCGCGGCCGAGACACCAGATAGATAATAATAGAGTTATCAGTAGAGAAGATTAGGTAGCAGTTACTACGCAAGGAGCAACGCACTCCCGGAACGCGGCACGCACACACACACACACACTGAAATAGTAAATCCAATGATTTTTTTTAATAAGGTAGATTAGTTACCCGT
This sequence comes from Biston betularia, assembly GCA_905404145.2. Taxonomy (NCBI): domain Eukaryota; kingdom Metazoa; phylum Arthropoda; class Insecta; order Lepidoptera; family Geometridae; genus Biston; species Biston betularia. The sequence continues at coordinate 8,568,355 of FR989863.1, forward strand.
ACAGCATCGTGAACCATTTGTCTGATTTAATTTTAATTTAAGTATGTTTTTTTAAACATACGGAATAAGTTTGCGTTTGACTACATTCTGCCTGTACGCATGTAAGTGTAAGCAACGGTGTGGTCTAGGATGGAACACGCTTACCTAGAAGGAACTTGTTGAAGACACTAATTTTGTACTTTTCGGGAAACACAAACTCAGGCAAAGAGTTCCATATCCTCGCTGTACAAATAAAGAAACCTAACGAAAAAAACGAATGAAGAACCTTAACCTTTATTAGAGACTAGTCGACGCCTCACGGTTTCACCCGCGTAGTTTCCGTTCTCGTAGAAATACGGGGATAAAAAGTAGCCTATGTCACCAGGGGATAGTGTTGTACCTTCCTAACGGTGAAAGAATTTTTGAAATCGGTCCGTTTGAGTTTATTCGTTACAAACATACAAAAAAACATAAATACAAATCTTTCCTCTTTATAATAGATATTAGTGTAGAAGTGTACATGTAGACTATAAAATTAGTAACTAATAACTAACTCGAACATATCTGTAGTGAAAAATCAACGTCCAGTTACTATTTATATACTTACGGTTTCTCAGCTGTAAATAGGTTACTATTCGCCTCTTTCTTTACGTATAAAGAAATGCTTAATCACGATGAGTGTTCAAGGTATATATATATTTAGTGACGACTAAATATATACCTTGAACACTCAAAATAAACTTTCTCAAAGGACAAAACCTTTTGAGTTAGTGTATTAAGTTAGTAATGTCAGTGCAGTGAGTACTACATATTATAGAACACATGAACAAAGTGTCTTTCCCTTAATAGAGACAGTAAGAAAAGTGTCGATGGACGCATTCTTCGATAAGACTCTACTTAGCAATTTAAGTTACATTAAAATTACTTATTAGTCTTAACTAGGCTAGATTGTAATAACAATGAGGTATCTAACAAAAAACAGATACATCATTAGAAGGGGAAAAAAGTAAGTAACAATTCATCAATCAATTATCACAGTCGCTTAATGTTACGCGTTTTAATACTAGTAAGTAACTAAGTAATTACCTACTTCGAAATTTGTTTAAAAAAAATTAACTAATTTGATTAGTATCGTTATGACGTATTTAAACAACTTTCGAGATGAACCTAGATTGTAAGTAATTCTATTTTATAACTTTACTTGATGGTAGATTTCTTTCGCAGGAAGTCGTCTAGGTAGGTACCACCGCAGTACTAGATATTCTGCCGCCAAGCAGTAGTGTGTACACACGACTGTGTTCCAGTTTGAAGGGTACTGCAGCTAGCGAAATTACTGGGCTGTAGAGACTAACCATCGAAAGTCTCAAAGTAATGAGCGCCAAAGCAGCGATGCCCCGGAATTTGTTTTGCTACTCAAAGTTCTGTGTAGGTATTGCTGCAATGGTCATGGGCATGCGTTATCTCTTACCATCAGGAGAGCGCATCGTTCGTCTCATTACATTTACATTTTTTTTTTAAACTTAGAACCAAAAAAATCCATTGCCATATTGCGAGGAATCCAAATTATACATAGATAATATTATAGTATCCACTAATTTATATGTTGGAACTCACTACACGTATGTAGGTACGTAGTTATATGTAGGTCTAGATACAAATTTCGCCGCACAAATTTTCCGATAACGGCAAGTATGTCAGTGTGGAATCACAATATGAGTAAAGTACAAAATAACAAATTAAATGAAAATAGAAAACAAAATTTATTTACTGTATGACATGTACAATATACCATATACAATATACAATATACCAAAGCTTTTGTTTCATTCTGTCAGTTAATAACCGAGCGCAATGCAGTAACACAAAAGATATACTTCTTATTAAAAGTTTTGCGTTTTAAGACTACAAATGCAAATGTTTTCGACACTGGGGGAAAAGTAGCATATTTAAGAGTGTAATATATATTTGCTTGGTGGTAAGGTACTTTCTACTAGGTAGGTACTCGGCTGGCTAGCTACCATCCTCTAGTTGAAACTCTGTCGCCAAGCGTCTAACGGTGTGTTCCGGCAGCCTCACTTGAGTCAGGTCCATTCCAGGCTAGGTGTGCTTTACCATCTTCGACCACGCCTTCACTTAACATCAGGTGAGCTGTGGTCAAATACCCAGCCTGTCAACCATAAAAAAAGAAGATAATCAGCAACTCTTTATTGTGCTCACCAGATATATACGTATAAACGTTCAGAAAACAATAGAATCTTAAGAGCTTGAAGAATCTTGAGAAAACGATCATGTGTATGTGATAATATAACTTTTTTTAAATAAGAAAAACATGTAGAATCTGCAGCTTTGTGCTTTACGAAACATTCCCATATACTTTGTGAACTGTCTACAATGATACGAAAGCAAACTAAGTTCTGTTGAGTTAGCTGAATACGAAACAGGCTCCAACGGTCATGCGTGGTCATTTGTCAGCACAAATACAAAGTCTAGACCGCAGTAAAGTAATTTTACATCACGACTACAAATTAAATGTTAATGAAAGGGACAGGCGACCAAATGACATCGTGTAAATAGGACATCAAATACTAACAATTAGGTGCACCTACATTGAACACGTACGTAGTCAGATCAAATGCCAAGAATGAAATTTAAAGCTGGAACAAACGCTCCTTAGTATTATTCAGCCTGCTATAGAATTGGTCTGACTCTAAAATCTGTTTCAGAGAACTCTGTATTATTACACATTTCATTAGTAAGTCTCTACGTGCAACTCGACGTAATATTGTAACCGGGTTACACTCGGATTGGACTAAACTGAAGGAGGTCAAGAGCTACTGATTCTAAGAAGATATTGATTATTTATTATTAACAAAAATAGCATTGAAATCTTGAAAAAGAACCTTACACTTCATACATATAGCCCAGGATCGACAGAGATTTTTTATAGACTGTTTTTTTGAACGATTTTACGACTCTGTTCATACGCGTTTTGAAGGACCAAAGGTTACAACGTTTGGTACACGAGAATACCGAATAAAGAAAGATTACTCCACAAATTGCAGGTTTATAACAAAAAATAATTTGCGTATCCATTCATTCAGTGCGTATTTCAATCCAGAAACAAACACGGGATAGCGATTGAAACTGCAGGCAACGCTAGTTACCTAATATCACAATTTAGATATAACAGCATATTTATAAACGACGTAGTCATGAAGTAGGGCCGTGCTGAGGTAAAAATAAATGGTTATGTGGCTGTTATCGGTCATTCACACGTCGCGCCGACAATTCGTTTCAAAAATCACAACGTGTAGCCGCACTCGTAACAATAACATGACTTGGCAAGTTCTCAACTCTCGATCCTTACACAAACTTGAAGATGCAATATTCAAGATGAAAATTGACCCAATTTCAAGTGTAGTTATTGTTACAAATGGTCTCAATTACCATATGGTTAGCGCGCCAGGACTAAGGACGGCATATATTTGCCAACGCAAAGTTTTAAAAGGATTATTCAAGTTTAAACAGAAGATACGTATTCTTAGATAAACAGGGCATTAGTTCCTGTGTTTGCTCAGATTTCGTTGTGCAGTAAAAAGACTTGTCTGTATCCTTTAAACTTCTATGAAATTTAAAGTAGGGTTATTGTTATAAACATGATATGTTAATATCCGCGGTTTCATCTGCATTAACTTCTTAGCATTTAATGATGCGCGTTTTAGGGGCGAGAATCCGTTTAGTGTTTATAGCTTACAACCAAGGTGTTATTACAACCAAGTTATTAGCGCTCACCTTGTCTTCGGCGTGTTCCCATTTCTGCACAACCAATTTTGATATGATCCTTCCAAAGTTGCTTTGTATACTCTTTCCAGCAATTAATTTATAGTTATTCTTTGCAGGCCAAGGTTTTTTATTATATTATGGAAGGTTTGCATGTTTTCGTGTCGCTCTCACTTCAGCTACATATAAATAAAGCCCAAGAAACCTAGTATTTCGAAGCAATAAAATTATGTTACTCACTAGGTCTGCAACCAAAATCACAATAGCTGCCTCATGCAAGTCAATTATGTCTATCTGCCGCCTAGTTAGTTATCCAAAGCTTCTGATACAATATGAATTCGCTACGAGGGAGTTACAGTTAGACCAAAACTATTAAACACGATTAAGCTGAAGCAGAATTGAATTAAAATTCAATTGTGTTATCTCCGGTGTAGGGGGAAGTGGGCGGTCAGATACAAGATATGAGTATGCCGGCGCAGACGGCTGCTTGCTTTATCAACTCTTAAATAGGTCAATATTGAGAGTATGACATCGCACGATATAACTTGGATAACTTCATGTAATTTATCTAAGTACTTGTAACATACTTATCGCAATATTACGCACAGTACTGCAGTGTACCATATCCTAAATACCTGCAAAAAATAAATGCATGTGTAATGTTTATTTATTATATACTTACAAACAATATACTTGTTGATACAACTTTTCTTCGTGCTGGGTTGTATCGAAATGCGCCAGACTGTTTTTCGTTTGCGTTATTAAGTGCATTATACTTACCATATAAGGTAACACTGTTGCACTGGAAATTCCAGAACTTTCCGGCAAGCTCCAAGAAAGCCCACATAAACACTTCAACAGTGCCCTAACACAGTCAAGTATCTTTAAGAGATTGTTAATTAAAAATCGAGGGCACGGATTTATATGTTTTTAAGCTAGTTTAACCATACAGAAACCGTATATTTTCAATGGTAATTCAAATTTTTCCACTATTTGAGGGAAAGCAACTATGGATTGCTTTGACAACGTTTTGGATTACCTCAAATTAAGGTTACCTACACCCAAAGTTTGTTTGAAATATATTAAGACATTACGTCATTAAGAAATTACGTGAGAATAAACATACCTCTACACAAAAACAAACTTTGGTACGATAGACTATTAGAAATACGAAAATTTGTCTATTTTTATGTATATAATACGTATGGGTATTACTTCTTCATGTCATAACAGTTATTGGGTTAAAATGAAAATTGGAATAGAGATAGTTTATATTCTAAATTTAAACAGAGTCACCTTTTTATCGCGTGTCAACCTGCGGGACAAATCAAGTAACAATATAATATTGTCTAGTGTAATTACAAATGTCCTGGTTTTTATTTTTAAAGAGATGGCGGTAATGAAACTCCATAAACAATTTCTGACTTCCGAATGACCCTAATTGAACATCGTAATAACTGCGATGGACCTCTTCAATTTTTTCATCAAAATATTGTGTTATAAAAATAAAATATCTTCCAACTCTTGCAAACCTTTTTAAATTTTCGACCTCAATAATGTCTTCGGTTGGTTATCTCGTTATCTGTTGTTAATTTCCAGACTACTCAATTGCTTTCAACTGGTAAATCGGAATTGCTATAAAAACAAATTGTGTTTCTCGTGGTTCCATATTAACAGGCAGGTGTACAACGATGATAGCTCAGTGGTTAGCGCGGTCGGATGACATTTTGAAGGTCGTGGGTTCAATCAACAATAAGGTTGAGCTGCCCATGAAGAAAAAAATCGTGAGGAAATCATAGTATTGTGGTAGGGAACTTTCTAGTACTCTGATGGCTAGCTCCTACCCTCAAGTTCAAAAACTGCCTCCAAGCACTTAACAGCGTATTCTGGTTGCCTCACTTTAGAGTCAGTTCTATTTCAGGCTAGGTTTGATTTACTATTTTCGACCACACTATCACTTAACATCAACATGAGCTGTGGTCAAACACCAACCTGTCAAAAATAAAAAAAAACAGATAAGTACTTTATTATTGTACACTGTAGGTACAGTAATGAACAAAATACATAAAAGGCGCGTCGTAACTTTACAATGTGATAAATAGTGAGTGTGTTTGTATGCATGTACAAAATATAATATTTTTAACCGACTTCAAAAAAGGAGGAGGTACTCAATTCGTCAGATTTTTTTAATGTATGTTCGCCGATTATACTTAAAGACGCCTGAACCAATTGGGAAAATTATTTTTTTGTTTCAACGGTTACACTTCCCAGGCGATCTCTTGCAAATTTTATCGTAATCAGTCAAGCAGTTTTTAAAAATCGAAAAGTTGTAGCTCGCCAGGGATTGGGACGCTATCCTAGTTTCCATACATTTTTCGATTGCTTACTTAAATCTCGCAAATTGATGTGCTAGTGCTTTTAGAGTCAATGTTTCACGTGAAGTTGTAGAGTCACTATAGGTGATTTCAAATCAAGAATACCATTGTTTTTGGAGGTTATGTTTCTATAGCCAATCGTTACTTATCATCAAACAAAATGTAGTAAAACACAATAAAAAGAAAAACTGAAAACGCTCATCACCAGAACGTAGCTATGCTAATCTCCTTGAAAACTAAGGTTCCTGCTCAGCTGAATACATTTAAATAAACAGATTTTTTTAGTATTTCATTATGTTACCATAGTCGAATACGAAAGTAAGTTTAATATAAGTGAGTGCTCTATTAGGAAACGTAGATTCAAGATACGCTGCTTTCGTGCAATCCAATTTGTTCGTTTAAACAATGAAATTGAATATTGAGAATGCGCTGCAAAAATCTTTTTGCAGAGTATAGGCCTTGGGTACGAAGAAAGCTAGTATTTGTAGCGTATAGTGAATAAGATATATTATTTACGATGGTGATTGGTTGTGTATCCTGTAATCCCAGAGCGCTGCGCTCAATGCAGGTGCCGACGCGTGTCGTTTCTCTATGTCTACTAACATATATTATTACAAACTACGCTGCGTATTTTTACAATGGTAACTGACGTAGCATTGACACGTTATTGTTTCACGAGATTATTCATAAGATCGAATGCTTGAGATTAATTTGACATAGACTGGCAAAGGAAAAAACCAATGAAAGAAATTGGGGGAGACCTTTGCCCAGCATAAAGACGATGCAGATTAAATTAAAAAAAATGTCTCAATACCATAACATACTGTGCTCCGGTTTGCAGGGTATAGCTAGCGAAATAACAAGGTTTTTAAGACTAACCATCGAAAGTCACATAGTAATGAGCGCCAAAGCTGCAATGCCCTGGACTTTATTTAGCTACTCAAAGTTCTGTGTATTGCTGCAATGGTCATAGACAGGCGTTATCTCTTGCCATCAAGAGAGCGTCTCGTTCGTCTCATTACTTTTACATTAAAAAAATCATCACCCACCGTTCAAGCTAATGGAAACAGGTTATTTCGAGTTCTCGTGACGATAATTTACGAAAACAGCTTCAAGAGTTTTCATAACTGCTACTTCCTCACAAACATCATGAATCTCTGTATCGGCATACGGCGCAGCTCAATAAATTTTGCGGTACATATCTGATGTCAATATTACCCGCGGATTACGCAAACAAGAATATTCTGGAACTTATTTGTCCGTCGCGCGGTCGGAGCGAAGCCTTCTGAGAATTGCGGAACGACCCCTGTTCTGCAGTTCTGGGTCTAGGTGACATGTTTTACGACGTGCATTGGAGGGATCTCTGGTGCAAATTGCGCAGAAACCATTTCGTTGCAGTGGTAAACACAATACAAATTCGTCTTGTGAATCCCGAGGCTTACCTACACATCGCAATATTATACCATTATTGATATCGGTGTGCAGAGAGATTTGCAGCACAAAAACAAGTCATTATGACAAGGTACAAATCACAAAATTTACAGCGGCTTATATTTCACCTACCTATATTTGCGGCCCCCGGGAAACCTTCCAATAAATCTTGTTACAATGCTGCTAGAGTGTTCAATTGCCTCTTAATGTTATTACGTACATTCATAAACTGTAGGTACCTATCGATCGTTTATTTAGCTTGCTCGTTATTTATTGTTTACTCAACAATGTCGGTATTCAAAAGTGTCTCAAATTAAAAAAAATATTGAGAATATAATTATTGTCAAAGAACAGCAACTCATTGGTTACCTACGTTGATTTTTTTTTTCATGTAGTTCTTATTCTTAGCATAATTATTCAAAGCCCTTAGAGGGATTGCTTAAGATAATAATTAGAAACCTTGAACAATATAAGCACAATCAGGTACATCTATTAATTAATACTCGGTAAATTGGATTCGATATTGGCGCTATTCTGTTCCGTTCTGAAACTAATATGTTTGAGTATTTACTAAAAGCCCCATTATGCCGTAAGCTAGGATCTGTGCGAAGTCCAGAATACCCTCGTCACGCGACGGCCTAATATAATTGAACCGCTGGACTGCTGCTCCCAGTGTCGGTTGTACAATAACCCTCTATCAATTTTCATAAAAGATTAATTAAATCTTATCCCGGCATGCCCCAGCACAACCTGTCACTTTCCCAGCACTCGAAGGTGACACGTCAAGTTTAATTATTCGCTTACTTGAACGCCTATTAAAATGTCATCGAGACTAAACGAGCGTTCATACCCATACTAAATGAGAGTTATGATGCTGTTATATTCTGTACAGTTAGTGAATCTTTGGCAGAGCTGGGTACATATAAGGTCGCGCATGAAAACAAGGGAGTGAAATTACTAACTGAACGGCAACTGGAGAATGTTTACGTGGATGTGGATATTTGGAATTGTTTTGTGGTGTGGCGCTGTGGGGTGGTGGAGCGCGCATGCTGCCCTGCCGCCTAACTTCACAACCTGCGAGGAGTTCGAACGAGGGGCCCGATTCAGTCCGTACCAAGTTATAGATTCCATGTGGAAAATTTTCTACTTCTGGGCAGATCACTCTGAACTGTATCCGGTGATATTTGCTCTACCTGCTAGAAAGGTATATCTTCCAAATTAATTTAATTTTTCATTCCAACTCAGAATAATCTTTCGCGATTTAAATACATAAAACACAACTATGTTTGTCACCGGCCGATATGTCGAGGTAATTAAGCAAAACTAACATTATAGTATTTTGTGCGCGATTAAGTAAATATAGATCACCGGGATTTATTTGCGCATTATATACTATATATTAGTTTTATATATTTACCTCGATGTTTCGGCTATCTTATAATAGTCTGGTCTCGGTATAATTATGTCTTTAAAACTACTTTTCCATCTTAGTAGAATTCTTTTCAATACTTTTTTTTTACAAAGATTTAGATTTTAAAGTATCCAGTTAATTTATGTGTAATCGCATTAGAGATTTCGTAGTATCTATTCTATGATAATAACATCAATAACAATCCATTGCTTGCCTTCCTATTTCGTAGGTACCTACCCCAACCTTAATAAAGCTTAGCTATGCCTGACTGAATTTGCCAAACTAGATAACTAAATTCACCCCCATCTATATGCCTACTAATATTATGAGTGCGAAAGTATGTTTTTTGGTATACACCAGGTCATATATACAAACCTACCCAACTAAAAGTTCAAATGATACTTAGCAATTAATCACACTATTTTATTATTACAGAGACTGCTGAAGTTCAAAGAAACAATAGATGCCATAGATGCTAATTTGGGCGTAGAATGGGATAAGGCAGCGTTGTTCATGAATCCACGACCTGGTACTGAAATATTGTTCATCTACGCTGGCACCCCTGGCGCATTCAGAGCTATAGTTATCAAAGAACAGCGTCAAAATAAAGGTGAAATTTACAGACATCATATATCACACCTATTATGAATCTGCAAACACACTAATTAAATTTATTATTTTACTGGTAGGTTACGCAAAACGAAAATGCCACGATGCCGACAACCTAAATCTATCTTCCCGGTTGAAACTAATTTTATAGTATTTTGTGCGCGATTTAAGACCCGGTGATAAAATAATTATTTGTGACAGTCGCGAAAGTTTAAAAATTACAAAAGTTTAGCTTCAAATTATAGTTATAGTAAGTACTCTGTAGGTATAGGCACCAGTGTACTCCTAGTACTTTCAGAGCTCCTTCCAGTCGTAAAAGAAGCGGCATTCGGCGGCATATAATAAAGGTGCGACTCACAATATATAACAGCTGTCAAGCTTCCAAAAAAACGTAATTTTTGCTTACTGTCTGACAAAATTAAGCAAATACTATCAAATAGACTACAATCTTAGACACAATATCTGAGTTCGTTACAATATGACGGTTTCCTGTTTTCTATTCCAACACATGCAACATTAGATACTGTCTCAATATGCAAAGACAGAGTTTCCCACGCCGCTCCGCCCTCTCCATTTCCGCTCCTAACTTACAGCCCGACTTGACTCGTAATGATAATAAACAGGTCGCATTTTAACCAACTTTTTCCTATTTTCACAGCTCTCCCCTAATGACCTTCACAGCTTTACCCATTTAACATTAAACACCTAGTTAAATGGAACGTTCCTCAGAGCAATGTTTACTCTCACCTTATGTTTTATCAACTGGGCTATTCCCTTTTTTATTTGCCGAAAATTATTCTTCCTAAAGAGAAATGACAAAACAGATTACGGTTTTGTCGTTAGCAGTGATTTATTGCCTTAGCCAGCTATTTATTGAAATATTTCACCATTTTGTATCGTACGCGTGTAAGTACATATAATCATACGTTAGAATGTTAATAAATTTAAACACTAAAGTTACGTCATACTTCAATACATGTTAAAAGTAATATTTAAAAATGTTCCATAGTATTAATAAAAGTTTTGAAAAACGCGTTGGAAGGTGCAACCCCAACGTAGACGAGTAGGTACCTACACGGTTGTAGACCGCGGGCCCCAGAATGTACATAATTATACTGACTCCTACTTGACGAGACGGCGCGACGGTGTTACCAATTGGTATTTCCTTTAATGCTGTGAGTATTCACGTCATAACATACATATTATTATAATACTACTAGTAATATAGTAGTATTATATTATTATAGTACTACTAGTATCACCTCAGGCTTATAATAAACCTGAGATGATACTAGGACTCGCCATGAGCAACTTTATCGCGAAAAAACACTAGATACGTAATTATGGATATAATTTATATCGTCAATAGTATCGTTTCTTCAAAGATAATATTTGTTTATATAACAGTTTATACTGGTCCAATAAAAGCTACATTTCTGTACTAAGTAAAGATTGTAACACGATATCAGAAGGCTTTTTCTTTACGATGGATGCGTAAACTTAGTGAAGGTTTCTCGGACTATCAGATAAATGTGTGTTTCTTTAACTCTAACGAAACTTTTTACTTAAGTCTACGCGTTGCAGAGAAAAATTGCGTAGTCTATGCGGTAAACTCCTCTTTTACAAAGAGCGTTTAGGACACAAGCTTTAAAACTAATTTAAAATGTTACTTGTGAGTGTGTAGCGATAGCTTAGTGGTTAGCTTGGTCGGATCACAAATCGGTGGACGAGGATACAAATCCCAACATTTAGATCCGAACTGCCGATGAAGGAAAGCATCGTGTCTCGTGAGGAAATCATAGCTAGTAGTATGGTACTTTCTAGTACTCTGCTGACTAGCTACAAAGCTCAAAAAAATATCAAGCTCAAATTTGCTGCCGAGCACCTAATTGCTGCCGGCTTCCGGTAGCCTCATTTGAGTGCCAGATCTTTTTTCAAGTTAGATATATTATGTTAACCATCTTGGACCACGCGGTCACTTAACATCATATGAGCTGTGATCAAACACTTCACCAGTCACCAGTTAGTGTTTTATTCAAGTAGGTACGTTTATTTTTTTTTTCAGTTCGCCCGTATCCGCTTCCAATCATGAAATTTGCTGACGTTCGGATGAAGATGGTAGGTGATTACTTAGGCATGATGTGTTGCGAAGACTTTTCCGCCTTTGTCTTGTCTAGGATAGACAATCTGCCCCTCACAGAAACACATTGTGAAGAAATCGCAAAAAGACTGGGTTTCCGAGGAGCGAAAGGACGATCTTACCTGTACCTAAAGAAAATGATTACCGATGAACTCTAAAATATTTCTTACTCGTTAGATTAGAATAGTTTTAAAGGTTTATTTTGCGAGCCACTGAACAATGAAATGCACTGTTCGAGCGTGTGTTTCCCGATAGACGCAATCGACATTGTTATTGATACTTTTTTGTTTTTTATATTTTTAACTTAACATGTTAGCCGAGTTTGAAAATTATTTTGGAAACAAATACACACCAGTTTAAAAGTTCCCTAAATACTTTTATAAGTACACATAACTTCAATAGTAATAAATTATGTCATTTGACAGTATGCTTTGCTAAAAAGTCTCAATAATGACATTTATGAGTATCCAGTTCCAGTATGAGCATAGTTTTGGCCAGATATTTCTGCTCAGAGTGAAAGTTAGACACATGGCTGTTTGAGAAACCTTCTATTGTGAAACCTTAGTCCTTTTCTACCTGTCGACGAGTACATAAAGGTATGGGCAAGTTTGGGGGCGAACTTCAAACATCGAATTTCCATTGATTCAGTGATGTAGATAGAAACTGTCGGGGAAACTTTTCGTTTGTTACGGAGTTTAATGATGGTGATAGTAACAGTAACGCAGTAACAAAGCTTAAGTGCTGACCCTAGCTAATGTGTTTGTTATCTCAGTTTATGGTTAAATTTGTTTTACAATACAATTAGAATTATATAGAAAGCGGTAACGTAAGATCACACATCGATCTTTCGAAAATGTGTTATGAACATTGAGATGTAAATTAATTTATTCAGTTCTTTATTTTAACTAAATAATCTATACCATAGAAGAACATAATGTTAAAGCATTTTCTTCCAGTATTGAAAGCACCCTCAGATAATTAAAATTACTTACCTCTGGAGAAAATTGAAATGGTATAAAATATATTTTGTTTATCCTTATTTAAAATGAGAACTAAAAGCACAGACCTTTTCCATTTTCAAATTAAAAAACAAACATATATTGAAAGTAGGTATAATTATTTTTCTTCGAACACATCGCGTTTTTCAAACATTCGAGTTCAAAGGAGCCATAAAATCTAAAGCACACTAACAGAGATTACTTTTTAAATTATCGCGGTTTACTGGAAAAAGAGGAGTTGAGGAAGATGTTCCGCAAAAATAAATGTTAACGCTAAGCACTCGGCTTATGATGAAGATGGTTAATTGCTATCTTAACTACGGAACTCTACTATATGTAAGTATAATTTACCCGTATCTTTGTTTACTAAATATGTAACCAAATCGTGGTATATTTTTAGCTAAATACAAATATTTTATTGATAACACCAATATTACAAGGCAATACATTAAAATAATCATTAGAAAAATTAAGCTCAAAAATGTATTTATTGAAAATATTTAGTGAAATACAATTAAATACGTTTTCAATGAATTTTCTTGCAGCAGACCTTGTGTAATATACCTATATGTATATATATAGTTATAAGCAAGAAGTGATCTTTACCGAAAGGTAATCACTGTACTTTTCTTTATGAACAAATTTATTGTCAGTGAAACTGAAATCGCGAAACAATCAGCTGTTCCATAAAACTCTTGAAAGATCAATCATATTTTTCAATGAAACAGCAAATATTTTTTCTAGTTTTTTTAGCCAATTTCGGTAGACTTTTTACCCGAAGTTGGTGCCATAGCTTTAATTATGTGTTAAAATTACCTTTTTTCGGTTAAGTAGGTACTTCCCAAGCTTATAACCCTATGTAATCCTATCCCGCACATCCGCAATGGAGCCGTGGTCACATATACCAACTTCTGACATACATTCCCATTTCCTCGCCCTCCCATTGTGGTTCTATGTTTTAGTGAATAACGTGGGAAAAGGGATGGCGAAGTCCCAATCTACCTATAAATCAATTATCTACGCGCAATACCTTACCTACTCACGGCTTAAATAAAATATTGCATTACATTACCTTTATAAATATATAAGTATGTATGTATAAGTTTTTGTGATGTGCCTTGGGAAGGTATTGTTCCGCGTTTATAGAATAAAACGAACTTCAACATAAAATACGAAATTATAGAAATAATAAGATTAAAAAAAATATAATTATTAACTTGGTTTGGCTTGATGTGTGAGCTCGCGTAGTGTGTATGTACACTACACGAGCTCACACACACGGAGCCAATGGGTTCATTTTAATGTGACCATAACTCGTGCCAAATAAAATAATTTTGATTTTGATTATTCGCTATGAGCATATATAAGCATTATTTAATTGGACGGAATCCGAGTTACGTTGACGTGGAATGACTTGCATGGTATGTCTAGGACTCGTTTTAACTATCAAAATAAACTTTAAAAGCGCATGACGTTATTTGCGCGTTTTTGGTAAGGAATCTCATGTGAGTTAGAGAATCGGGGCCCTGGTTTATTATGTTTTGTTAGCGGCGAGTCAAATGGGTAGGGTTAGATATTCGGTGGTTTGATAGTTACCACATCCTTGGTCAGCAAACAACTTGTTGAAAATTGAATTGCTGTGGTAAACAGATCTTATAACATAGCTTACACAACGTATTACGCAACATTATTAGGTAAAATACATATGTCATCTGTCTGTAATGTCTGAATAAAATCTCTTTTCTGTAATACTGGGCTGCTAGCATAAAAATAAATATTCATGAAGAATTACATTAATATTCCTTATATATGAAAAGTCCAACTAGTTGGTGTAAAATTATTTCATAAAAAATTAAATTAAAAAATGTAGAAAGTACTCTTATATATATACATATATTTATATGTAAAATTTATAATGGCTTATTATTTATTTATTAATATTAAGTAGTATCATATTTATATGCACTTATGGATATATATATTCATCTTAGTTTTTTTTTGATGCGCGCCTACAACCACATCTCATACTGTGGGGATGGCTGGTAGAAAATGCTTAAGTCCTCCTTTTGTACATATTTTAGTAACTGTGTGTAACTGTTAGTAACTTTAAAGAATTAATTAAGAATAAGAATCGTAAAGCACAAACTTCAATCAGTTTCCCTTATATCTAGTAAATTAAAATAAGATAACTATTTATGTATAATATCTACAATTTTACATTCATTGATAAAACGGTGCACTATCCATAAATTGGATGCAAGGGAAATTTTCCCAAAAAAGATGCTAGGTAGGTTGGTGACTACTGCAACAACAAAATTTAAAAACACAGAATCCATATTTATTATATTTTTTGCTCTTTTTATCACAAACACAAACAAAACAAACTCTAAGTACTTGCAATACAATAATTATTTCAAAAACAGAATAATGTCATTGACTGCTCCGTTTTGGCTCATTGGTAGTATACCTGCCTTGAGAGCTGTAGGGCGTGGGTTCGATTCCCACTCGGGGCAAACATTTTGTAAATAAACAAATGTTTGTTCTGTGTCTGGGTGTACTGTATGTATTATAAGTATGTATTTACAACAAAAAAAAGTATTTATGTATTCTATCAGTTATCTGACTTCCATCACACAAGCTCTGCTTAGTTTGGAGCCAGATGTGTGTATAGTACTACGATATTTATTATTTATTTAAACTTTGTAACGTACTCGATTAACTATTACAAAAAGAATCAGCTAAACGCCTGTTCATTAGACTTTAGTGCCAACATATTTTTTGTTATCGTAATATATCAGTGTTCACCACAAGTGTCATCAGCCTCCGTTTTCGAGAGCGTTTCCCCTGCACCTGGAAAAAAACGATTTGTTCGATGAAAGCAACTTAACTTAATCAGTGAAACAACCTTCGGGAAATAAGGGATGGCTTTTCCTTCTTCGACTTTAGTAAAGTAGTAAAGCAGTTTTACTGACTTACAAGGAAAACGTTAAAATTTTTCCAACTGTTGGCTAAATACAGTAAATCAGTTCGCAAGAGTAATTTGCGCACAAAGAAAATAAAATATAGCAAATTACGGTTTTCGGATTTATTTCACAAAACACTTTGTAACGTTAACGTTTGAGTTTTTCGTACTTTCTTATTAACTAGCAATGCGTAATATTTGAATACATCTGCAAGTGGCAAAGCAATAAAAGCCCGCCCCCAGCAGTTATATAAAGCTAATTGTTATGACACTAAAAATACCGTATGATTTATCCTACGATGTTTGTTACTCAATCAAGCAAAGACGGCTGAACGGATTTGGATCACGTATAGTTTATTACCTGGATATCTCGAAAAAATATTGGAAAAAAACTAACTACAGAACGTATCCACTTGAAATTCGGTATAGTGTCTTACGGAACATTATTCCAGAATAAATGATATCCTTTACATTAATCTAGGTAATTAAGTAGAGCAAGTGAAATAGATCTATTGCTCTACTACTCTATTGTTACTTATACATGTTTGAAGCGCACCTAGATTGGAATGGAACTGGCTCTCAAGTGAGGCTGCAGGCAGACATCGTTGGATGCTTGGCGACAGATTTTTAACTTGAGCTATGGTTTCCTCACGATGTTTTCCTTCACCGGCAGCTCAAGCGCATTGTTGGGGTTTGATCCCATGCCCTTCGGTATGCGAACCGTACGCGCTAACCACTGAGCTATCATCGATTCATTGCTACACTTTAAAAAAAAACTACACAAGTTTCTTCGCATCTGGAAATTGTAGAAAAATGTAGCTTGCAAAATGAAAGAACTTTCACGACAGTACAGTTACGATGCCGTTTTTTTAATGCAAACCGCATCTTATTGTGTAAAAGGAAACCCATAGTCCAGCACGCTGGCCAAGTGCGATTAGCATATTTTACATATCTTAGATAACATTTGAAATTTTTGAATATGCATGTTTCCTCACGATGATTTCCATGTAGCTATAGTAGCAGTCTAACTGGAAAATTGTCTGCCTGTCATTGTTGAAGTTCTGGGCTCGAACCCCACGAAACTTGTACAGTCTTTTCTGAGTAATATGCGTATTGTGTCTAACCAAAAACGAATAGTTGTCAAAGTAGGTACAAATAAGTGATCTTCATAATTATTATGATAATCATTCACAATCCTCTCATATATTGCAGAATTGTGTTGTAATATGTTTTGAAGTAAATACTCGTAGAACGATACAAATCTACCAAGGTTCGGTTTATAGAGTTGCATTCAAACACGCTGGCGTTGGCGAGTGGTCGATGCTCGGGGCTCTCTATATCCATCAGACCGAATTTATTTCCCTCTGAGGTACACTAGACGTCAACAAATAAGGTTATTTTTCAATAGAAAGCTTTTATTCATCGTTTTCAATCTAGATCTCGGTCTTGAAATTGAGAGTGTATTCGTCTCTTCTAGGCAAACGCACTCCAATAGTAAACCGCATCTACAAGTAAAATTGGGGGTCAAACGCAAACTTATTTTGTAAAAATACATTTTTTTATTGAACATTGAACTCGTTAGCGTCTATTATAAAAAAAAAGTAAATAAATTGCAAAAAAATTTTTGTAGCAAATATTTAATTCGATTGCAAAGTAATTACGATAAAAGTGAGCGCGGTGTTGACACGCAGCTCGCTGCAGCCTGTCATTAGGGTAAATTATTATTTTCCAGTGAGCCACCGACACGGCCGCCCGTCCACCGGCCTCCATCCCGGAACGGTATTATGTTGGTTCCGGGGAACGATCATCAATCTAAATTGAATCACGGTTGGTGGAGGAAAACACTACTCAGTTGAAACTCGATCTACGTTCAAACGCGTTGTTATTTCGACCGACACGTAGGAATGAGTTTGCATTCAGTGCTTTGTATAAATCGTTTGACATCACTCAGTGACAGCAATGCTCTCCGCAAATTTTGCACCACTTATTATTTCCTGAAGTGTCGAGTCGTAAAACTAGTTATGTTTCTCTTCCAGAGGCCACACGTAACTACAAATATTTGAACCCACGGCATTCCCATAAAATATTGGCTACGCTAATAAAAATACTGTAAAAATAAAGTCTACCTACGAACAAAGGATCCATTTAAATTTGTTACGAATACGTACTTGACAATATTATTCATACATACAACCTATTATTTGTAAAAAATGACTAGATACTCGAAGATCTAGAACCTACAACACATAATTATGTAAGGAATACACGCGTATCGAATACGAAACAAAACCGCTCTTCAAAGTAAAGCACGTCAGATAAACAAGCCCCATCGACCCACAAAACTTTCATAATACCAAAGTAAACAATGAAATAACCACTGTATGTACAAGCACACATACCTTTCATGATCCGTAATACCTTCATAAAAACAGGTTTCCCGGCAAAGCCAGCGCGGGCTGTGTAAGTCCGAGAAAATATTATGAGTCCAGATAACAGTTACCCCAGCACGTCTTTCCATTACAGTATCCGAAGGAATTCCTATCAGCTAAGGTTGTTTTTTCTCTGACGAAAACGTAAAAAAGTTCTTAGTGTCCTTTGCAAAACAGAACGCCGGAGTTACAATGTCCGAAAACATAAAACAAGCGTTCCGTTTATATCGTTATTGCAGTTCGACCCTGCTCGTGAAGCAATTAACAGCCTTACACTGTAATATCGCTATACCTTCCAGGTAATGCCATTAAGATTTTTATTTCACTGAGAAGTCCTTTACTTACGCTATAAAATGTGGATCGTTTCTGCCTTTCTCGGCGCGTAAAAGTCGCTTTATATTCCTACCAATAAGTACATACAAGTATCGAACGCATAGGTCGACAGTAAACTCCTGTATGATGATCTTACATAATGAACATTCTTAATATGAATAGCTAAGACTAAAAAAGACTAGCTCACGCCCGCGACTTTGTGCTCGCTAACTTAAGAATTAAGTTCAGAGAGAAATGACACATATTGTGTAACAAATAAGCAATAGTCATGAAACTTAGGCTATTTTTATCTAAAGCTTTTAGCTTTTAGCTTTGGGCTATTTTATGGTATATTTTGATACCTTTTACCTGATTAATGTTCCAAAAGACGCATCTATACCAATTTTAAGTGGATACGTCCAATAGTTCGTTTTTTCATAATCTTGCAGGAACCTAGCATTTATCTGATATGAAAAGTATTACATCTGTCAATCCAGGTAATAAAATATTGTGTGTGCCAAATTCCATTCAAATCCGTTTAGCTATTTTTGCGTGATTGAGTAACAAACATTTAAATATCCAAACATACAAACTTTCACATTTACAATACTAGGATAGATAAAACATTCTACCAAGAAGAGAATATCAAAATAGTAGTTATGTGCTGCACAAAAAATAAAAAAGTTAACCAACTTCGTAATAATGTTAAATTCGTTACATATTAAACAAAAAACAAATATTTTTTTTTGTATAATGATTGACTCGATGTATTGGTACATTGCTCTACAGTTGAATGAACGAAGCGTGTTCGGGTCACGTCGTCCAAGTATGTTGTACGTACGTTTATACCTATCACTATTGATATCGCTGTACCTATATTAATTAACATTGGTGCAAACACTCCCATCACATATCATTTATTAATTCATAATACTATACGCGTCCCTGTGGGAGATCGCAAAATTAACTTTCGATATTAAGTCCTATCCTCACACATACTTGTCATAACACCTGTTTATACAAAGAGAGGAAACGGTGAGCACATAGCCTTTCGACATCGTCTGTGTAAGTGCTAAACATATTCTCTTGGTAAATTTACTGTTAGTTAGGCTTAGGGATGATTAAGGTTAACAACACCACGAAAGGCCTGAGTAATAGAGTTGCTTTGTGTGTTACCTGTATGTGTTTGTCAAATAACTGTACCTACTGTAGGTCCGACCTCAGTAGTACTTACTCAGCAGTTGCCGAGTGCCACTTTCATTAGGAAATGTTTGTGATATTATGGATTATACTTGACTTATTCGTATGAGGGTAGAGGTGGCTTTTGTGCAATGTTAATTATATTTACAGTCAAGATTTAATGAACGATTTTGAAACGATGATAGCTCAGTGGTTAGCACTGTCGGTTCACATGCCAAAGGACGTGGGTTCAACCCCAATAATGAGCTTAAGCTGCCAGTGAAAGCAAAACATCGTGAGGAAACTTTCTATTACTCGGCTAGCTTTCTATTACTCGGCTAGCTACCACCTTTATATTGAAAATCTGCCGTCAAGAACCTAAACGGTGTGTTCCGGCAGCCTCACTTGAGAGCCAGTTCCATTCCTGGCTAGGTGTGCTTTACCATCTTTGACCACACTGATACATACAATCAAGTGAGCTGTTGTCAAAACGCCTAGCTTGTGAAACATTAAAAAATTAACTAATAAAGAATAGCAAATGAGGTATTCCCACTAAGCCTTAACTTGGGTCACTTCATAAAAAATGTTAACAGAATCCTTGCCCTTAAGATTATAGGCATGGTAGGCAATAATACTGATATTGAAGTCGTCTCTATGCGGTGGTGATATCTTACAAGCAGGACGCTCGCTTGCTCGTTTGTCTTTGTATTTATTAGAAAGTAAAGTTTTTCGACTAATATTTCACACAAATATTCATATTTGTGTAGAATAGCATATTATATTATATACATATGTGTGTGGGCATTTAATACAGTGACATCTAGCCTTAAACTATGTATAGCTTATAATATGGGAACCAGATAAGTTTACACCTATAATTTCTGACTATCAGTTATCCGGAACAAATATAGTTATATGTTTTTCTGTACTATATCTTATGATAGATGTTTGTTCTGTATTAAGTAATATAACTAAAAATACATAACACAACACAAACATCTCCCTTGGTTCCATAAAATGATTATCAGGCGGTAATCATACCCGCGCCCTACACCCAGCAGAGCTACTACAAAATGAGATACGTATATTGTAGATAAATGTATTTTTAAGTATACCATTTTGAATACCAGCTTGGATATTTCTATTCGAATACCCTTGTCTGGTACAAATTCCTGTTAAAAATGAGCTAGCGTATGTAAGCACAAAAGCTGAAATGCGAGAAAAATATGTTATGATAACAATAGCATCTAGTTAAGGCTGATATCGCCGTGTAAAATCTTTGTGTGCTCCAACTGAAAAGGGTGCGAAGCATTCATAAGCGAACACGTCAGTTACGACCCAAACTTCTTTCAGCGCGTTCTCGAGAGGCGCCTCGCACCGCTGCCCTCTGTGTCATCCACTTCTTACCTTTCCGCCCTTTTCCTTTTCTTCGCGAGGATCGCCAAGACTTACATTTCTCAGAATTTTTTCGCATCATCTATAAAAACTTGCGCTTTACGATACGTACCATGTTACCTACTCTATCCCAAATTTTTACATGAACTCTCTCCGGGTAAACATTTCATTTTATGCCTAATGAACATTTTAGGTTTCGTAAAAGGGTGTTATTGTGGGCGGTTATGAATAAAAATGATAGGAAGTGGAGCGCGGTTCCGAGAGTGCGGGCGTTAAATCATTCCGAAAAGCCATTCGGACACAAAGGATATGGTCAATAAACAAACAGGACACGTCACTGATAGCTGCGATCGGAGTCGCCTAACTGAGCGCCAAATTTATATTTCGTAGTATTTTGTCGGAGTATTTTCCGATGGCTTATTTAAGGACCTTTATTTGCGAAGCCGCGTCCGAAATCCGAAATCTCATTTTCTTGGTAGAGCCCACCTACCTAACCTAATGCTGCCACTAATAAACTGGTCACGTCAACGTTATTTATTGTTATAACAACAACAAAGAACCAGAAACTCTCGTCGCCGGCCTTTTTTAATCTTTAACTTCTTTAGGATGTACCTACCCACTTACATAGTGCTCTAAAATATTTTACGCCTACTGTCATTTTAGTACGCCCCATATAGGTACGTACACTTAAGTATCATAAAGAGTAAGATTATAACTTAGTTTCATTAGTTTTACTCATATAACAGTGAAGTTAAAAGTGTTTTATTATGTTTAATTAAGGTTCGCTGACCAAATCTCAAACAAATAACGCTAGATGAAAAGAAGTTTAAAAAGACTACAAATTTAAATTTATTTATAGTTCTAAAATATATTCATTTATAATTTTCTAACACGTGTTACATATAACGTTCATGTGTTATCCTTGAGTAGGATATAAAATTAACGATATCCTCGGTGACGCAAATGAGGATCACGAAACAAAACCTTTGAATTATAGCGCTATGTAATTGTTTGATGGCAAAAGCTGGCGAACGTAACGATTTTAATTAAGGCCATTAACCATGTCGTAAAAACACATTTTACTAAATGATCACTAGAAACATAATCATGCACGATAAATAATCTAAATGTATAGTAGCTTACATACATATGTGAGACATAAAACATAAAAATGTGAAATAGAAACGTTTTCTAACCAAAACTTCCCTTAACTTTTCCAAACTCAAAGTAAGTAGTATAGTTTCTTTGGACGTTTTCTTCGACTATGCTATGATGTTTTATAACTTTGATAAACATTTTATCACCATTTCAATATAACATCTAAACAACCAACTTTATACTCGAATACTTTTTTCGTAAAAATAAACAAAGTTACGATCTGTTTTTATTGCCCTCTAACTTTTCTCTACGTATGAACATCAACAAATGACATCGCCACTTTGATGCAGAAATCATCGGCAGTAAAAGTTGCGCGAAATGGTTACGAGATGCAATCAGCGTAGGACCTCAAATTATGTGACGCTGTTTAAAATTGTGTCAACATGATGGAGTGTAAGTTGCAGGCAGCAGCGGCAGCCGAGGCGGCGGCGGAGCTCGGGGCGCGAGCTCGACCGGCCGCCCTTCGGTCCGGTACATACAACCTCCCGCCTCTCAGCTCTCGGTATGGATTATTCGCAGCGAGCGACGATTCCAGCCAGTCCGATCCTTGCGCCGTCCCAGACCGCTTGTCTCACGCTCGTAGCGCCCTCGTAGCACGCGTAGCGCGTAGCTCGCGCGACTCGCGACCGACTAAACTAACCCTTAATCCGTAGCAGTAGCTACGATATTAAAAGCATGTCATTAATGGTGTGGTGTTTAAATTTGAGCCACGGGACTAAAGTCACTTTTGAATGTCATCAAAAGCACCTGTGAAACCATTTTTATAAGTGTTATGTCCATGTAACTTTCTCGGTTTTCTGTTATCCTTGTGTAAGTACTTATTTTAAAAGTTAGATGTAACTTTTACTTCAAGTTAATTGGTTTAGCAAAAACATCTTTCCAAGCTAATTTTGTTACTAAACTTTTATAAAGTGTCGCGGCCACACTTTGTTTGTTATTATAAGATTTGAAAGTAATTTAACGCCGTCTTGACTGTACCTAGTTTATATTTCTCTGCAAACATCGTTAATGAAGTAATTTAACTTATTACGAATAAATTTTCATGTAGTACTGTTTACGTATATATTTTTATAATCAAATTAGGTCTGTTCTTGGCCACTATTTTATCAAATAGTAAGAGATAACTTGGTTCACGGTTACGCACGCCTACCTAAAAATGATGCACTATGGCTTTATGATATATAACAGTTTTACATACACGATTGTAATACTCTACTTTGAAAACTTTTTCAATATTGGAACATTTAATAACGTCAATGTTATTCATTAACGTTTGTTATTTAGTCATTTAATGTGTACAACTTAAACAGCCCTTTATTTATATAAAGGGCTGTTTAAGTTGTAGACACTTAAACTTAAACAGCCCTTTATTTATTAAGTAACTATAAAATATGAATATTTAATAACGACTATACTCGAGAAAACGATATTTTTGTTTGTCATTGTAACGATATTTTTGTAAAGTTGAACTGCCTGCTAAGTTTATATAAATATGTAATTTAGCACAGAAAATTCTTATTAATAAACCATACCATAAACGATTTACCATCTTACTTCAGATTTACGGGATTTCAGGAGCTGTTTCTTAATGAAGTAGCTTGTTATATGTTTTTTTTTGTTGTACATATTTTGTATTTTTTTATGTAACAGTTGTGAGACAAACGATACTCTCTTCTGACAGTAAGAGATAACGCATGTCCATGACCATTGCAGCAATACACAGAACTTTAAGTAGCAAAACAAAATCCAAAATTCAAATTATGTAGATTTTTTTCTTTTTCAAATATTCGTGATAGTTTGAAGTCCATAAAGATGCGAGTCCCGAGCGCTACTGTATTGAGGCAACGGGTAAGAAGTACCGGGTATCACACAATATTATTCATCTAATCAATAATATTGTATGATTCCTTTCTATAATATAAATAATATATCGGCAGATATTATATAATTTCGATTTTACAGCTAACCTCCCCGTAATACCAGATGTAAAGATATCTGCAAAGAGAGATATGCAATAATCTGCCTCTATGTCCACGTGTATTGTTGCACACAGACGATACCGCCAGTTTGCATAATTGACTTTACCACTTTGGTTTTACACCAAAACAGGCGTTATCATAGGCATTTTAATATAACTAACTAACGAAACGAAACTAGATATCCTCATGTAAATCTTAAAAGTATTATAAAGCTGTACCTTTGGCATCACCTTGAACTCCTTGTATTAACAAATACGAATACAAATCTATTATTAACAACACCAAAGTTACAGGTCATTTTTACATTCATATTTAAATATTAAAATCATAACATACGAGTATGTCAATACAATGTCAAAAAAGTATGAAAATGTCAGTGAAATAATATGTCACATATAAAATAATTACTCTTACACCAACACTTAACTTTCGGGCCTACCTAGAGTCAAGAGCAAAATTAACTGGGAAAAAAATTGGGCGTCTTGCTTAAGGTTGCGCGATATTGCACACCGTGCCAGCTGGTTGCATTGTATCAAACACAGGTCCAGTCGTGTGTGGGATATTGCTGCTGCCTTAGGGATGGTTCTGCGCTCTTGGTTCGGTAGACCGGCGTGCTGTTCGACATATTGGGGATGAAAAGTTGGTAGAAAAAAAAAAACTTGTATGCCTTGAACACCGCCGGTAGGTAGCAAGTCTGTCAATTTCCTACATGATTCATTGCAGAGAATGCGCTATTGAGCTGTACCACCTTGTAGTTATATCCCTTTTTTATTACATGAAAAGTAGAAAGACGGCCCACTACCATCCATACATAGTGGAATTTCCTTGGCTACTTATCAAACGTTTTGACTCTACGTTTCTCATCTATACGGTCTCAAGGAGTGGAACAAGCAGCCTTCCTTGTTTCCTGAGAGATATAGTCTGGATCTTTTCAACGTCAGAGTGAATAGATATCTTCTAAGTCTGCGTGTTTCATCTTCGACCACACTCATCACTTACCATCAGACAAGTTGATGGTCAAACGCGGAATAATTCGAGTTAAAAAAAATTAAAGCGCTCGAGGTATACATACATCTCAACTAAAATTATCTTAAATCAATGGTTGAATCTATTACATTGTTTTATTGATAAGAATAGCCATAATAGCTCGGAACAATGTGCACACAATTCTAAATGCCGTGTGCCATATCAATTAGCACGTATGATGCACTAACGCGCCTCCTACAGACATTATAGTGCCTGCCATTCATCCCGCTTGATCGACGCTAATGTCACGTACAGGTATTAATGACGACTAATCACTGTTTTCACGTTGGGACACTGTTTTGATCAGTGATATTTTTGTACCTACTAGATAACGTAATACGAACATATAGTATTTAAAATTTTATCTTGTCTACATACTTATATACTCGTATCTCTGGCGAGATCCAGTGAAACTGTACCCCTTTATGTATGAAAGATCAGACTTCAAATACGGCACATAAAAACGTAATCACTAAGGAGTTAACGGGATCAAGCAGAAATTAATTAAACTCGACCGTCAGTTGCTGGTTATATTCCATAGCGGCTATTTTATATTTTAACCAAATTTACCTCGTTCGACATTCATGATTTCAGAATCTTTATTCAGAAAGCTGGGCACAGCACTTAAAATTGCTAATGCGTTAGTGTGGAACTTATACGCACATACTTTCCTATAAATCACGGGGAATATCTAACTCATCCTATGAACTCTGTCATAAATCTTCACAATTCTCACCCACCCTTGTAAGGCTGAAAGAAAATGGAACATTTTTTAAATAAAAGCAACCACAATAAAACACTCCCTGAGAAGATTATAGAGTACCTACTCCCGAAGAATTTGACTTTTTATTATAGCTGTCTCTTTGTAAAAAATTGTATCCGGAAATCGGCGATCAAAGGTTGGCAATGAAGTATCTGACTAGAGACGGCGGCGGTCATGACTGTCTCGTACTTGGCAGATGGCTGTTAGCCGGTCGCCGTTTGCCGTCGCGTCGCTCTCTTTCGATTATTTTTTCTGGACGAGCGAGCATTTTTCTCGGCCGCTTACAAATGACCGCTTAGGTACTGAAATCTTTCTTCCACGTTTTATTTTTCCCTCCTGCAGATATTTTCATTATTCCGTTAATGGAACGGTGTTCAGAAATCCTCGAACAAAGTAACCATATATGAAAGGAGATATTTTTGTATCGTGGATAGATTTATCTTGGTACTTTTTTGTCACAAGAATGTTATTGACTTAGAAGATATCGAATATTTAGATATCTTCTTAGTCAATATCATTCTTATGTATTATTAGATAATAGCCTATTTTCTAAAGTTTCATTGGCTTTGTATGATAAAATTATGTGATATAATTTTTGTCAGCAATGACCCAATATCACGTTATGAAGAACTAAATCTATTTACAAAGTGAACCTCAAGTTTTCCCAACTTCTATAGCACAACCCTATGAGAAGCCGGCAGTAACAGCCCCACGGGAACAACGCAACGTTTCATTCATCTCGGAAAGCGCAGAATCAGTCTTGAGTACGCCGTACATACTACATATATGTGCAGACAATGGATTTTATCTACATAAAAAAATTCAAAATAAAGAAGTGTGTGCAAAACTACCAATCAATCTGCGTGATTATACTATACTAGCTGCTCCCCGCGGTTTTACACGCGTGGTGATGGATGATGATGATGATAATGAAAAGTATCATAATGTCTTATTCCAGGGCCTACATGCAAAATTTCTGTTTGTGTATAGTTGCAATGGTTACGGCCATGTGTTATCTTTTATCATCAGGAGAGCATCTCCTTACTTTTACATAAAAACAAAAAAATAAAAATAATAAATAGTCTCTATAATATAAAGTACTGGACAATCTGTATACACTCCTCTACAGTTGAGCTGAACAAATTACAGATAACATCATCTAGTACATGGTTTGTACCTTTAGATTTATTATGAGTTTTATGTAGTATTTAACGCTGTATAACATATTCGATCCTCCGATTGCTAAAAAAGAAAGTAATTTTCCAGAATATAACTTTAAGTAATTTGGCTGTAATATAGATACTTATCGAAAAGGCATATTTCCCCGATGTTTACGGTATTATTTGTGCGAAACATTTTCCAAAAGATCTTAAAGAGTTTTGTACAGATTTATTACTGGCTCGATTGTGAAATAAATTCCAAGACATGTGAATTCCGGCAATCCGCGCTGGGCCCGCTTGATTGATTGCCTTCGTCCCTCGATATCGAGTGCCTGCGTCCGCAATGAGCCATATAATAGTCGACAAGAGTCCTTAATTAAATTATTTTCCTGGACATCGTTCTTTTGCAATTTTTCTTCTTTGGTATTAGATTTATCAAATTATGTTGACGTTTCTTCATATCTACAGCCTATTTTTATAACTAAAAATGCGCACATTTCATATAAGTATATTTTTAATTATACTTAACATTATACAACCCATATTTTTAACTGATGCTAGATTGCTTATGTTTTCTTATTTGTTTTAAGATAACAGGCTAGATGTTGACTACAGCTCACCTGATGTTAAGTGACTGTTTACTAAGATGTTGGTAAACACAACTAGCCTAGGTTACCGGAACACATTCTCAGCCGGCGCATTCCACTGTCTAGCAGTTCTTACAATGAACGTGGATTCAAATCGTTTTGTTCGAGTTTTTCAATGTTGACCATAAAACGATGTCGCTTTTTGAGCTTCTGGCTGTCTGATAAAAAAATTGGCATGGGGGAACTTTGGCCATGTAGTTCTGACTGTGAGAACCACATGGTCTAATTTAGTCAATAGTGAGTCCACACTCTCCGAAACACACTCTGAAGCACGCTCTATCATCATGCTAAGTTTTTTTTATTTAAAAGTAATGAGACAAAACGCTTTACTGATGGTAAGATATAAGACCTGTCCATGATAATAGCAGCAGTAGGTACTCAGAACTTTGAGCAATTAAATAAATAAATAAATAAATAACGTAGGACTATACACACAGCCCCATCTGGTCCCAAACTAAGCAGAGCTTGTGTGATGGTAGTCAGATAACTGATAGAATACATAAATACTATTTTTTTTTTGTAAATACATACTTATAATACATACAGAATACCCAGACACAGAACAAACATTTGTTTATTCACAAAATGTTTGCCCTGAGTGGGAATCGAACCCACGCCCTACAGCTTTCAAGGCAGATATACTACCAATGAGCCAACGGGGCTGTCAATGTCAAATAAACAACGCCCAGGGCATGGTTGCTTTGCTTTGATAGTTATTCTTAAAAGCCCTGTAATTTCGCTAGCTACAGTATCCTTCAAACCGAAACACAGTAATGGTCAAACAACACTGTTTGACACTTGTATGGAGATTCTTATTTTTTTAGATTTACTACAACAGTAACACATAATATGTCAATATTTCAAAAAGTTATCCATCAATTGCAGACTCAGATTTAGGTTCATAGATATTTATTAATATGAAACATTCCGTCTCACAGAAAAATAAAAATCATAACTTAGTATAGGCTTATAATTTGTGTTGTTCTTATAGTATGTTATAGTATAAAACAACGTATATGATAGTGATGTATTTTGTACTATAGTTATTTGAGAAACACATACCTATTACTATTTTAGTTTATTTTTCAATATTTGTACAGAATTGAGTTCCTAACATTAATTGGTAGTTTATTTATTGTACTCCGTTACATAATATTGTTCTTTGACAATAACCAGACTTTGGCAAAATAAAGTTAACACACTCAAACACACACTTACACTTTTCAATTTCATTCTTTGATGCGAGCATTTACCATTTTCCTAAAGTTTAATTTTGTATGTATTTGTTTCTTTAAAGTCTTTCTTATTAAAATGCACGTGTTATAGATATATATCTGTTTTATGTTCATAATTTTTAGTTATTTATATATATATAGATGTGTAGTAGGTATAGACTTGTGGGTTTTAGAGATACAAAACATACAAGCGGAGAGCACACGCTTCGTAAAAGGAACCAACTCTGGGTACAGAAGTCTAAAATCAATCTAACCATATCGCTATCATATCGTGTAGCTATTTCTAAAAAAAAATGGAAATAATGCATTATTTCCATGGAATTTAACCCCACTTAGAGATATCAAACTTACTCTACGTCGATTCTAAACGAGATAGGATAGAAAGGTAGGAATTATGTAGGTAGGTATTTTACGGTCCGTTTACCTACAAAATGAGGAAGCTTTCATCTTTCTTTACATTATAATCTGCGTTTAGAATTTACAGTTGGTTCTCGTAGCCTTACACATTATAAGTTGGTTTAACATTTTACATGAAAATCTTTTTAGTTGGATGTATTTATCTGTAAGTCAAGCTGTCAAAAGTTAAATGGGTGTAATGGATAGACCGTATTCCGAAGCGGCTTGAAAATATTTTGTTTTTGTTTCGGAAAAAAATATATTCATTTCACTAAATAAGATCAGATGAAAAGAGAGTTGATTCCTAATATTATTTATCAACACTTGAGAAATAAAATCAATAAATAAATAATATTTAGCAGGCGTTAACTAATCAAATAATAAGTGTATATTTTCTCTGATAAAACATTATAAAAATAACCATCTATTTTATAGTAAGACATGGAATGAGCTTTCCGTAGATTACGAAGTACCTACTCTTTGGACTGAGCTGAAGTGAAAAGCCAGAGTAGTGTACTTGTTTTATTTCACATTTTTCCTATGATCTGGATTTACTTTTCTACATAATATTGTAGTACCTAATAGTGCTTATAATCCCCATGTAGCAAATTTTATCCCTCTTGATAATTTGCACTGACTTTTTGCTTGTTTTCTGAAAGTTATTTAATTGTTATAAACAATATTAACACAAAACAAACAACACACAGTCATAGTCTAAGATGTAACAATTAGGTATTATAATAATTACAGGCTGATGCCGCCTACATTTTGTTTTTTAATTACTATGTAGTTTGGTTATTGCCACTTTGTAACACATTGTATTATATACCTACTAAGACTCTAACATTAATTATATCCATTATTTTCAAGAACATCCAAGCCTTTTGTGCTGATGGGCTGAGTAAGTATACAATTTTAATTTTAGTTAAAGGTATATGTGATGTCAACACCATTACGTATTAAATGTACTAACTACTATTTTTAATACATATAACATATATATTCTTCGGGCTTAATCTAGTGTCATGTTGAGGTTTCGGTGGACATTTCGCGCAATTTTGGCCACCTCGTAGTAGTAGGTAAACTAGATCCTTGGCAGGAGATCCTCTTGGTAGATACCATAACAGTATAATAATATATTCAGCCGCCAAGCAGTCGTGCGTAAATATAACTGTGTGTCGAGGGGTTTGGATGGTAGTGCAGCTAGCCCAATGGTTAATGAGAATCAGCATCGAACGTCTCAAAGCAATGAGCCCCAAAGTACTTTACGCTTTGGACTTTATTTTTTTACTCATAGTTCTGAGTGCCACTGCAATGGGCAAGGATAAGTGCTATCTCTTACTACCAAGTGAGCTTTCGTGCGTCGCTTTTTTTGTACTTTAAAATTATTAATAATAAACAAAAGAAAACCCCTTTTTTTACTTTGCTGTGCTCAGATGAAAAGGCATAAAGACATCTTAACTCCGTTTAATAACGGTACATTTACTGCACTATATTGCGGTCATTATAAGTTTCATGCTTACCACGCTCGTAAATCTGACGATAATGAAATATGAAATGAGCATTCAACACAAAAGCTATATTGGCATAGCGGAGCGGCAAAACAAACATAAAACAAAAATGGCTTATTCCCGTCGTCGAGCAGCGCGAGACATCTCCCAGAGACGTTCCATTCAACCCGCCCTAGCCACCCGCCTTTCGTACAGCTAGATACGGCGGCATCTCGCAACCATTGTACACGAATTGCACGCCATACAATGCCACGCCAAATGTTAGCTTTGATTGAGTTTCTTTGTAGAACAGCAGTATCGTACAGTATCTCATAGTATGGTTATGCCATATAATCGGCAATCAAGACTGCTGACGACATCTCACCTGATGTTAAGTGACAGTGTGGTCGGATAATAATAATAGACTCACCTTGCCTGGAATGGAAACTGGGTCTCTAATGAAGCTTCTGGAACACAACTTTAAGTGCTTGGCAAATTTTAAAATTGAGGGTTGTAACTAGTGAGCCGGGAACTAGAAATTAGATACTTTACCGTCGCGGTTTTCTCAAAATGTCTTCTTTCACTGGCAGCTTAAACTCATCATTAGGTTTCGAACTCACGTCCTTTGGCGTATGAGCCGACTGCACTAACCACTGAGCTCTCATCATTACAAAATGACGTAAATACGGTCAAAGCTGAATCGAATTCCCGTATCAAGGGATCTATAAAATCACTTATAAGTATAAGTGTAGGTTTACTGATAGTTTTTCAGTTTCCCTTAATGCAGGATGGCGCATTATATTTTCTTTATCTGGAAATGCTTTACAATACACATACCTTTTTCACGAAATTTTTACTGATGATGTAAGACAAACAAAGTCATAAGATACGACGGATACGGAACCCTAAAAATAAATAAATAAATAAATAAATAAATAAATAAATATCGTAGGACATTACACACAGCGCCATCTGACCCCAAACTAAGCAAAGCTTGTACTATGGAAGTCAGATAACTGATAGAATACTTAAATATATTTTTTTTGTAAATACATACTTATAATACATACAGTACACCCAGACACAGATCAAACATTTGGTTTTATGTCACAAAATGCTTGTCCTGGGTGGGAATCGAACCCACGCCCCACAGCTCTTGAAGCAGACATGCCACCAATGAGCCAACAGGGCCAACAGGCAACAATAGAAGATAAATATGTATATGTTGAAATTATTACAATATAGCTAATACAACATATTGTTATATTTCTGAAAAATGATACTAGTAATCTATCCGGCGCTCGTAGGAGTCGTAGGTAAGTAAATTGATTTTACCTATAATCCGTATCCATGTTAACAATTTTTCCTCGTATTGTTTGCAGAATACCTTGACATGTATTTATTTATATATGCATTGCCGTGGCCTCATTGTGTCTCCCCATCTTAATAAGAAACTTACGTATGATGCTCGTTACCGAAAACAAATACCGGGAATATTTCATGTGTTTTTTGCTCTTTCGGGCCTCAACTATTAGATATTATTTCGCATTTTTTTATTATGCTGAAAGCTCAGGATTTTCATTACGTTTATTTCTAAGAGCACACTTCGACAAGGTACGAAAATCCCATCAAAGTAAAAAACGAAAAGGGAAAGATATGACGAGCCTTTCTACGTCGTATAATACATACTTACAATAAGGTAATTGACTGATACTTTATTTTATTAAACACATAAAGCTAAGCAAAAAATATTATTTCGATACAACATGTTTGAAGAAATATTTTAATAAGCTCTTGTTGCAATTGTATGTATCCCTATATCAAATTTAGGGAAGTTGTGTAGATTATATTTATTGACATCATTTGCGACATTATCTAGAACATCTCAATTCATAGTTGCTTCATATTGTTTGACAGCAACCAAAGCGATACCTGCAAATTAAACAATAAAAGAGCACAATGCACGAACTTATTAATATATAAAATTATGTAAACTATTTAATTTGCATGTTTGTGCATATAAGCGAATAGAAGCTAGAAAATCACGGCATTACATAATTATATAATGTTGTTGATTCCAAATTTGTGAATAATACTCGAGGATGCCAAGCACGTAGGTATAAGCAATAGAGGAATTTAATTAACTTAAGCCTTTATAATTGAGAGCATGATATTTTAATAAATCCCATGAATTTATTGGCCTCTTCTACATTAACGTCAAATGTTAGTTAGTTTTCTTATGTTAGCTTGAGTCGTGGCTCATTCCTAAATCATGCATCTTTAATAATAATACGTTGACTTATGTAATGCATATAAATTGACTTATAAATATATAAATCTTACTTTTTGAACACTGTTGTAGCTTAATAGTAACTAGGTATTACTTGTCACCTGCTCTCGTGCTTGTAACTTTACTGGTCATTTTTTTTACTTTCAAATTTCACTACTAAGAATATTTAGTATTTTCTTAACATGTGAATATAACTGATTCTTCGAAGAAATAAATATCATAAAAACCGTATCTTGTCCTTTATGCTTATACTAGCGACCCGCCCTGGCTTTGCACGGGTGCAATGTAGATACTTAAGTGGTGCATATGCTTGTATTACACATATAAACCTTCCTCTTGATTGCCTTGATGGATTAAAATCCATTACATAGTTTAAAAGATCTAAGCGTACAGACGGCGGGAAGCGACTTTGTTTTATACTATGTAGAGCTTACAATTCAGTTATAAATATTAGATTTACGAGGCAATGGTATGAGTGATATTTTGTAATATTGACATCTATTATGTACTATTTACTACTTCTACTGCTGTTAATGGAAAAATGTACACATCGCTTGAATTTCTTCAACTCTGTTAAAAATTTAAGACATTTATTTGTTTGAGAATCCATATTCTTTTACTCTTTCTAGCTACTTGAGTTGAGCCTTTGAAATTTTCTTTTTTATCGCAAAATCCTTGAGTGCTTGTAGTAAATTATTCTGTTGACAAAAAATGACTAAATATTTGATTCAGGGAACGTAAAAAATCTTTAAATATTTATAAGCTAATTAATTTAGTTTATTTGAAAAATAGTTTATAATTCAGTTGTATTATTTTTTACATAATACATGCGTTTGACCCCGATCTCACGCGATAAAGAGTGACGATATTACCGAAGATGGTGTACGCTAACCTAGGAAGTGTCTATACAAGGAATCAACGATGATATTTATGTTCTAGAAAGTACAAGATAGGCAGGTAGGTTAAAACGCCTAGACCTCAAGCGTTTGGATTTTTTTTAAAGTTTTAGATTTATTGCTATTTTAGTAATTGGAATTTTAGTAGCTAGTTAACCAAAAAAGAATATAATGCATTCAACATTTCTTTTCAATATAATGTAATAAAAATATTTCCAATAGCAAAAAACAAATTACTTATTTACCTATCGGTTCTCCTTATAAACAAGATAATGCCATATGGTCCCAATAGGGTTAAGGTTTGGTAAGGGACGGCAAGGGTTACGAACCGAACGTTTGACCCTTATACATTCCCTGGAATAATAGAAACGGTGTTTTCATTAAGTCAAAGCTAAAATATAATTTTCAGCATAAGTAGGGATATTAAGTAAGTCTCCATAACATGGAATGTAGCGAACTGATTTCTTTGGAAAAGACATTATATAGATGAACAAAAACACATGGCATAGGTGACTTTTTATACTACTAGCTGCGCCTCGCGGTGCTACGCGATGTTCCCTCGTGTACACTATATTTTTTCAGGACAAAAAGTAAAAGTCTGTGTTAATCCAGGGTGTCAATTACCTCCATAGCGAATTTCATTAAAATTGGTCCAGCCGTGTCAGCGTGAAGAAGTAACAAACATACAAACACACTTACACGCTCACAAACTTTCGCCTGTAGTATGATGTGATAAATAATTATAGTCTGTATTAGTAATAGAAAACTGATTGAATTCAGTGTCTGTCGACCGCCAAATTAGGTATGTTAGAGACCTTCTAATTGACCTATAATACCAACTCAATACCGATAGCATTCAAACTCTGACAATAAAGCTGCTCACTCAATCTACATGAACGTACTTTTCTCTATTCTTTACATTCTTTTACACAATTCTTCTTCTTCTTTTTTTGGCATCGCACTTTGTGGATTTGCCAGTGTCCATATTTACATATTTACAAGTAGGTATTTTAAGATAAATCTAGTAAGATAAGTCTGAGCCACACAAACTAAGTCTAAATCCAGTCTGGGCATGCTCTAGTAAAGTAGTGGCGACTTTACTACAAGCTTCAATGGAGTTTTAGAAACAACACGAAAAGTCATGTTTCACCACCACATTATATCTTTTTCTCACACTCGCGCATATAGCGAGTTTTAAAAAACGAGAGTTGAAAAGCACTTTATGAATAATAACACCACTATTTTTATAAATAAACACTCGAAAAAACACAAGTTTTGGAACATAACATAATGCGGCGACACGTGCTTGCCGCGATCCCGCCAAAACTCCTTTACATATTATACTCACTATGCGCTTATGAATATATATATTTTTGTATTCGACCTGAATCTACTATGATGTTATGCCGGTTTAATTTAAATGTTATAGGTATTATGCATCGCTTTAACGAGGTTTATATACTTGTTTACCAATCTCAATTTTAAGAACTATTTGTGTGTTAGGTTAATACATAGTGTGATCTTTTTCCTTCCCTGTTCACACGTTAGGTGGGGTCGGGTCTCTTATTCAGCCCGCGCCAGGATGCTCTGTCCTGGGTTGTCAGTGGGTCTAATCGGTGTGATAAAACATAGTGTGATGATAATATTAAATTCAAAAATAACTTTCTAAAAATATTCTTTCAAAATAACTGATTTTTGGAAAATGAACTTGAAAATTACGTTTATAGCGATGATAGCTCAGTGGTTAGTGCGGTAGGTTCGCATGCCGAAGGGCGTGGGTTCAAACCCCAACAATGAGCTTGAGCTGTTGGTGAAGGAAAACATCGTGAAGAAACCATAGCAAGTTAGGAGGGTACTTTCTAGTACTCGGCTGGCTAGCTACCACCCTCAAGTTGGAAATCTAACGGTGTGTTCCGGCAGCCTCCCTTGAGAGACAGTTCCATTCCAGGCTAGGTGTGCTTTACCATCTTCGACCTCACCTTCACTCAACATCAGGTGAGCTTTGGTCAAAACACCTAGCCTGTCAAGCATTAAAAAAAAAATTACGCTTTCTGCAAAATTTAGAGCAACAATGTGCGGCTTATTACGGTCATACTTTTCTTACACATACTTTTACTTACCTACGTAGTGTTACTATAAATGTATTCTCGGACATAGATAGAAGCAATTTGTGGTACCTAATGCTATACTGCCATGAGCCGTTCCCTAGTATCAGTATATCCGATGCAAAAGGCATAATTGCTGTGTCAAGATAATACGAGCATGGATCTACTGCTATATACGTACATACTTATTACTTATCTACATTAAATTTGCGTTGAAATATAGACTTTCTCTATTGAAAAATTACAATTACAAAACTTATAATTATTACGGATTTGGATGAAATTTGGTATGGAGGTAGCTGAGACCCTGGATTAGACCAATAGTTTGTTTCAGCGTGGCAGCCAATACTGGCCATCAACAAAAGAAAATAATATAATTAGTATTCTACCTCTTTTGAATCTACATCACACCGTTTTCCAGTCCGTTCGAACAAAATGGAAGAATACAGAGAAATTCAACAAATTCACTACTGCAGTTTGAGAGTTTAGCACGAATTTATAATGTGAACTTACCTGCGAAATCCCCTCCCCCTCCCCTCTAAAGTAATATTACATTAGTATATCCTGGATCCTACATTAGGGTGACCTGTGTGGTTCCAGGTTCTTCCTTCTAACAAACATTTATATTACGTTAATTGTGGCACAAAAAACTGAAAACAAAACTGACAAGTGTACAAAAATATTTATAAAACCAGATACACTTTTTTTTTTTTTTTTTAATGCTTGACAAGCTAGCTGTTTGACCACAGCTCACCTGATGTTAAGTGACGGCGTGGTCGAAGATGGTAAAGCACACCTAGCCTGGAATGGAACTGGCTCTCAAGTGAGGCTGCTGGAACACACCGTTAGATGCTTGGCAGCAGATTTCCAACTTGAGGGTGGTAGCTAGCCAGCCGAGTACTAGAAAGTACCCTACCACCATACTATGGTTTCCTCACGATGTTTTCCTTCACCGGCAGCTCAAGCTCATTGTTGGGGTTTGAACCCACGCCCTTCGGCATGCTAACCTACCGCGCTAACCACTGAGCTATCATCGCTACAAAACACACATTTTTTATTTTATCGCGCTGCTCCTTCGATATCTGTTGTATCTACGGTATTAGGATGTATTTATGCATAAGTGAAGAGCATCGTTTACTGATGGAACTTCAATTTTAATTCCACGTCATCATTTCAGGAGAATTTAATTTAATTAGCTAATTAATCTATGAACAAGGATTTTTTTCAAGATTTGTTTTCCCATTAAAGCAAATGAGAAATTTATAAACAATTATATAAAAACATCCTTTTCTTACCTGTTTAGGTATCTATTTCTGTAGGAACGTGAGTTTATCTCTTATCGATATCCAGTTTTAGATATCGTCAGTCTATCTAAAGTTATGACACGACGTAATACTATTCGCGTTGATATCCATCTTTTGTTCAAGAGTTGGAGCTTCACTTCAGCCTCCAGCATATTCTGGATCAAAGTTCCCCCGATAAAGTGTAAGCTTTTAAACAAAGTTTGGCCGCGTTTGCATTAAGGAAACATTATCTCACAATTTTGTTAAATACTCAATAAGTATCTGTAACATGTTACAAACTCATTAATTTCAAACTTTCTGTCTACTGTACGCCGTGCGTTATAATAAACGTATTACACAGAATGTCTAAGAATACGTTGTTATAACTATAGGCAGCTATATATGTTTGACTCATTATGTTTTCCATTGTTACAGCATTTTCGTAAGTACACAACTGCAAGTATGATTCAGGTGGATAGTTACAAACGACCTTCACCATCGCCATCTAGAAGCTCAGTGCGCAGTGACAGCCGCGTGTTCCGTCAGCCGCGCGTCATCCAGGTAAACCGGGACGCGGCCACCACCACAATGGTGGAAGATACAAGCGCGGCGGTCAGCGAGGCTGGTTACTCCGGCAGCCATAACTGGGAACCACGTCCCCACGCCGCCGCTGGCGGTACGCAATTCCGCTCGCGTACCTTCAGCGACGGTTTCATCCGAAACACAAGCCTTGAGCTGCTCCTAGGTGTCGACTGCGAGGCATGCTTCGCGCTCGCCGCGCAAAGACACTGCCTAGATGAACACGTATCAAAACAAGACTTCGATCTCGTCTGCAACTGCAACGTACAGCAGAACAACTTTGTCAATTGCCATCGTGACATCACGCAGAGAGGACACACGCTTAACATCTACGACTTAGAACGGATCAAAAGAGACACCGGACGAAGTAGACTGGACGTCGGCTCGCATCGTAGCTTGGACAGAAAATTCAATAAGAACAAAACTATTGGTGTTTCGAATTACATCTCTAAACAGTTGATATCGTACGATCCGAGGAGCACACTTGTTCAGAAAATAAAAAGGAAATTATCCAATTTAAAAAAGATGGGCGGAGACGCGATATCGAAGAAGCATCAGAACGCGGTCCAGCTGGCCGAGATAACATCGGGCTCGACGAGCTCTCTAAAGAAACTATCGATGTTGTCACTAGCAGACAAACCACAGAGGAGGGTAAACAGTCAAACTTGTATTTTTTCCTCGGGTCTACAAGGAAAAGAGGACGTTAAAAATACAGTCTCGACTTACGCGAACTTTTCCGGAAATGTAGACCAATGTTTCGATAGACTGAGAGATTGCAACGAGTCTAACCGGCGGGCCGGGGCGAAGATGGTGAAGATGCGGAGTTTCGATAACAACGATGAACTTATACGTAGGCACTCGCCCGCATTAGAGATGAAGTTTTCTACTTTGGATAACCGGAGCCGTTGTCGGAGTATACGGAGGCAAATGTCGTACAACGATTTTCCGAGTGATCGTTGCCGCGAGCGGGTGGGGGAGGGGTGGTCGCGAAAGGAAAGTGGTGAGGGTCACGAGGTGGAAGAGGAGCAGGCCTTTATGGACGGCGAGTTGGCGGGAGCCCCGCGAGCACTGCACGCACGATGCACCTGCGACCCGCGAGCCACCACTCGCCTACACGCGCTCTACTACGACGCACATGTAAGATTCACAAACACGTTCATTCACTTACAATTTTTTCTAATAGCATAATTAAATAATCGTGGAAAAAACAGTTGTTCTATAGAAAAACTTCGTTGGATCTTTACCGATGTATGGAGTAGCTGATTTATTTTGCGTAATTTTAGAGCTGCTTCTACAAAAAAAGTTAATAGTTTCCATGAATACAATGTTCCCCTTTCGGCTTAATACGCTCCAAGCTTAGGACGCTCTATAAAGAGTACCCACATTGTATGTTTCAAATAAGTCGTAACATATTTTCTAAAAAACAATATATCAATATTTAGAAAATTATATCATTGAGATATTAAAGACATGCCTATTTGTATTTTTCAACATAAATTACTGAAAATACTATAAAGTAAACACGACAAAAACAGCATTAGAAATGAAAATTGACTTTTACTCGTTGTGCAAAATGAAAATAGGTAGGTATACTGTCACTTAATTCTTAACTGTAACTTTTCAATATTGGGTAGGTATAAGTAGATGCTAAGCAACCAAAACCCTCAGTATCTACTACTTTATTATAAGAATTAAAAAAGCTTGTGAAAGATAAAAAATACATTTCTATCAGGAATAAAATGTACTGTGCAATTAATAAAACCTCCTCAAGAAAGGTTATTTTTTTAAATCTAATAACCCTTACTCGGTTTACCTAGTAAATGTTTTAATTACGCTTAATTAAAATATTAATTACATAGAACAAATGATGAGAGGATCTTAAAACCCATCAAAAGAGATAAATAAAGATAAGAAGAAATTTAAGTATTGAAGTTTTGAAATTGCAATTCAAAATATTCCTACAAAGTTTGGAACGACCTTGCTTTTTATAGTAGGTTCATCTTCTTTGATTTTGGCGTCGCATTTTGAGTATTTGCCAGGCTCATGTGTTATATTCATATTTTCAAGTTAAATAAGTTGCCTTGTAGCTATAGTTATAGTCGAAGTCAGTTTTGGTCGAGTCCAGTCCGTTTCAGTCATGCTTTAGTAAAGTACTTCACTATAAGCTTCGATGTAGTTTTGGAAGCAACACGATAAATCATGTTTTACCACATTATATTCCCACACTCGTGGTTCAAATTCTAGAATAAAGCACCACCATTTTTATGCATAAACACTCGAAAAAACACCAGTTTTGAAAAAAATACAACAGGGAGACACGACTCTATCCGCGTTCCCGCCAAAACTCTAGTAGGTTCTTATTTCGATATTTAATTTTGTTTAATCGCTTGTACATATGCAAATATGAGGGGAGTATACGCCCATGTTATATTTATATTGAATAGTTGGCTATTAATGTGCAACTGTTTCCAATGTAGGTATTCGGCCACTTATGTATGTCGTTCGAGTCATAAAAAATAGTAACTTAGAATACGTTCGTTATAAGTACGATCATAACGAACGTATTCTATGTACCTAGAATTCGGTAACAATTTGTAAAGAGGTGAAAGAGAATATTTTAAAATTTATTATAAAACATTGAAGTGATTTTGAGAGAATAACTATCATTAGTGAAGTTTTCTATGACCAAAAAAATTATTTTGAATAAATTCATTTCGTATAGTATCATGTTATAAATTCTGAATGTAAGTATATATGAATAAATTATTTATGTGTAGTACCGAAAATGGCGTAAACACTGCTTTGCAGTTAAGTTTAACGAATTAAATGTAAGAAACAAGTCATCAAGTTTGTAATTTAAATTATGAAAATTTAAATTTAAATTAAGCAGTGATATAAATGTCGGACATCATTTATATAGTACCTACTTTGCAGTACCTAGTGCCTAGTGCCTAGTACCTAGTGCAGTACCTAGTTCAGTTATTTAGTATTGTTATATGTGTGACAACATTTCTAGTTTGCATAAACGGCTCGCGATTTCATATTTCTTCGTTCGATGGATTCATCGTTGTTTGTGTTTTGTGCAGAGTAAAAAACGCGTACCGCCCGCGCCTGATGTGACGGAGCGCAGCGCGCCGCTGGGCGCGCAGCAGGCGGGTGTGCGTGCTTGTAGCGCGTGCAAGGCGCCGCAGTGGCTGCCTACTGGGACCACCTCCTCCACCAGCCACAGCTCCAGCGTCACTGGCAACTCCTCACGTCAGTACTATTACTGTCCTACTCTACTACCTACTGTCCTATCCATGTTTAACAAACTGTTAAAAATAAACACGTAGAAAGCGTTGCTACGTCAAAATTCATGCGTGAAGAGTCATAGGACGCAGGGTAAGTCACCTAACCAGAAGTTAAATAGAGCTTGGACGAAGTGGTTAACGCGCAAATGTTTCCTCGGCAGGCACTCATTCTGATGGGTCGGTAAAATCCACCTTATCAGATGAATATTGGTAGCATAGGTATATTGGCAGTGATACTTAATCTTGCTTAGACGCGTGTCAGTATGTATTAGACCTTGTCAGGTTGCTATATTACGCTACGTCACAATGTAGGTACTATGTAACGTTAATAGACTGATTTGGCGTTGAGTCAATTGGCGTCTATTACAAAGAAAGTGATAACATAATTACCTACTGGGACGCGTATATAAGAAAGGAATGAATGGAAAGTACTTCCCTATTTTTCCGTGTGATTATTATAGCTTAATACGGAATAGTTTACCATAGATTAGATTCACCACAGAAAGTTCACATCAAAGTCAATTTAAAGCAGGAGCACCGAAATATCTATGGTAAACAGCTCTCCCAATAGTTTGCTGCAAAATAATTTGAGACAAATGAAATTGCTTAATTTTATGCATGGGCAAGAATTAAAAATATATTATTTTTCTTGTTTACTCTCAGCTAATGCAGCATAATTTTTTTCGATTACATTTGGTTTTATTATTTAAAGAGCCGTTCTACAAAAATTCTGAACGTATGGAGTTTTTTAAGTCGTAAAAATTTTGGACATTATTACGTTTGGTTTTAAACCTCTTTAGACAAAAGCGACCTATCAAACATTACGTGACGAGAGAGGTGATGCGGTCTGTGCATAAAACCACTCTTTGTATATCCAATATTGGGTATATAATACGGTAAACGTTGGGTAGGTTTACCACAACACTAACACAAAAAATACGCACAGATTCGCATAAAAAATTAAAGTTAGCATGGTCAAAGTTAACTTTTCCCCTTTGATCTTGACTTAATAATCAAAGCTTTTCCTGACAAGTACGAGTAAGTACTTGGATTATTAAAAAACACTCACCGATCAACAAAAAAAATCTTTTGATCCTCGTAGCATAAGCTTTAAACAAAAATACTGACCCGAATACAGATACGCAAGTTTATACAGCTTTGAAAACAAATAAATGGGAATTTGTGATAAAATATTTTACGCGAGCGCGACCAACCTGTATTTTGTATCAATGTTAGTAAAAATGTCCGATATTTCACATTTTCCGTAAGCGGCAGTGATCGAACAAGTACCTACATCGCGACAGCTAGATTATCGAAAGGAGTAACGAGCATCCGCTCAAACTGAGAACAGCTTTATAGAATTTATCTATTTTTTCTGCAACTTAAAGTGTATACTGTGCATACAAGTGCATATACTCGTAAGTATAGCCATTAACTACCCACACTCCTTTTAAATTTGTTTCGTCCATCTTCTTTCATTTGTCTTTCCTACATGTCCAAATCATCTAAGCATACGTTGCTCTATGTTTGTCTCTACACACACACCGCAATGCACTTCTGTAGCACTGTTTTCTCTATCAAGATCACCCTAGTAGGCTATAGGTAATTAGGTAGGTACTTCTTAGACCTTTAATTTTCACAGCATGAATCTTGCTTGAATCCTTCTTGATGATCCTTCTGCAAACCCAACATAACTGTGGGAACCTGCTATCTTCTATGGACAGCCAGTATGGACATACCTATACATATTCATGTATGTATCTAAACTAATTAAAATAACATTCACTACGTCCGCTTCGTTTTAAAAAATTAAACGTGTCTTCTTTGACGAAATTGATAAATAAGTAAACTGTTCCAATGACTTATATCATTTTCATTATCCTACAATGGTAAAAATTTTGATTTAGTGGAATACCTATAGATAGCACATTACCATTTTGATTATCATAGCTTTCTGTTTGTTTCCCCTAATCTTTATCTCTGTTTCATTTTCTATTGTTTCCATCTTAGTTTACATTAGTACTTATGAAATCACTTTTAATATTAATAAGTATCTAGAACAACTTGTCTTAATCGATGATTTTGATTTTTTATATCATTTAAGTGTTTGCTATTTGACAATTTATCACTGACAAAATCATACGGGTCGGTTGCTTGAGATCCCCCTAATTTCTAAAACTTTCCGAACGGATAAAGAGCATAGGCTAACCCGACATAATGCCCGACAAAGTCTGTAGGTAAGCCATGCTTAAATTTATTATTATCGTTTGACGGCATCTAAAAGGCTTTAAATTTTAATCTAAAATGAATAAGTGAGCATGCTTTATCTTTTACCGTATTCTGATCAGGGAGCTAAGGAAATTGACAAGTAAATAATCAATTTTCCTCTCTATCCATGCCTACATAGTTCAGAGAAATTTTAATTAAAAATATTATTTATTGACGTATTGACTTTTTATCCTTATCCGCTGATGTCAGCCATGGAATGAGAAGCATCTTACAAGCGCAAAATTAAAGGGTTAAATTCATTTATATTTTTATGAAATTTTCAATGAAACCTGTAATAATAATATTTCTTTGCCTAATTTTAGTCTCAAAAGAAGCACACTTTTTACAATAAGAAACCCGTCTTCGTGCTTTTAAGCTCAAACAGGGCTAGC
The DNA here is from genome assembly GCA_905404145.2 of Biston betularia. Taxonomy (NCBI): domain Eukaryota; kingdom Metazoa; phylum Arthropoda; class Insecta; order Lepidoptera; family Geometridae; genus Biston; species Biston betularia. Next base: position 8,612,312 of record FR989863.1, read on the forward strand.
TTTTAAGTATGTATAAAATATATAACTACTACTTAATTTTATGAAATTTGACCATATGGAACAAATATACACTATTATACTATGGGACCAATCTGGAAGGATATCCTTTCAAATAAAAAAAAATTCAAATCGATTCATAAATTACATAGTTCTGAGGTGACAAACATTTAAAAATAGAACCGAATTGAGAACCTCCTCCTTTTTTGGAGTCTGTTAAAAATAGTTTTAAATGTAAACAGAGCTATCTACAAACCGGAACACAGTAATATTTACACACATCACCTTCGCGCAAAAAATCACTGGTAGATAAAATATGTTCAATTCAACAGCTATTGTTGGACTTGTAATGTATAACTAACTGACCAGCCGTGGGCTAGGCATAAACACAAATCATTGATTGAAAACACCAAATTCAAATCGTATTCCAATTTACGTAAGTCAAAACAATGCGTTAACATAATATGAGTTAATTATTACGATTGGTAAAGTTAATTTAATTTTTATTTCCATTTTTGTAAGATTGATTTTTTAAATGAAGACTATTATAATCTCTTATTCATTAATTTAAAAAAAGAAACTTAAGAACTAGGGTGCCATGCAACGCGGTCGAGTTCAAGCTACCGGTGCTTAGTGCTGTAGAATTAGGAACCTCCCACCAATGTATGCTCTATATCACGATATAAGGCCGTTCACTGCTTTTTAAAATTATTATTTAATTAGTAATTAAAAATGTCTTTATTCGAAACACGTCAGGTTTCACAGTGTGGCACCGGCGGTGGTGCTGCGTGGCAGTGCTGGTGCTGGTGGCTGGCACGGCATGCGTGGCCGGCCCGCTGGCACTGCGCGCACCCCCTGGAGCCCCCTTGCACGAGCGACTACGCCTCGCAGAGCGACTGCTCCACGACTCGCCGCTCGTCGACGGACACAACGACCTGCCTTGGAACATAAGGAAATTTTTACACAATAAAATTAAAGATTTTAGGTATGTTTTTAATGTTCAACGATATTATTATACAATCGATATAGAGGTACAGCTTATTTGATATTATAACTACATAACGTGTAAAGCGTTTGTGTTAATCAATATCAAATTTAAAAACGCGACGAGATGTATTACGCTGTTAACTTTGAACTATGTATTATTTAAGGTTCGCGTTTGACCATGCCTGACCGAAACGTAGATACCTTAGATCACCTTAAAACATTGAGAAGTGTCTATTTCACAAAGCATCTTTATCATCTCTTTTTTTACTTACTTACAGATTTTTTCTAGTCTATTCTTACTATCCCAGTTATGAGCAAAGATATACCATATTTTCCTTCCAACTATGTATAGCGAATACACGCTGGATTTGATAAGGCACAATATTAAAAAATGTAATCGCGTTTTCAGCTGCCTTTCTTCTATCTTGTATCATGATTGAACAGTGCGGTCGAACCCTGCTCAGAATGGAAACCTTTTGTGTTTACGAATAATTTACCCCAAGATGGAACAGTGAACACTGAACAGCTTACATAAACATAATGCTTATGTCATGACTACGTTAGAGGGAGAATCGTTCACAATTTTGCCGTCGCTCTACAAAAACGATCCCAAGAAGGCACCTCGGGGCCACTTTCGAATCTTGTGTCTGTGTAAAACTCAAATTTACTAACCATATGTATTCTAAAGTACGAAAAGTGTTGTGGTTTTATTACTGTGACTTTGCTTAGAATACCTACTTACGTACTTTTTTAAACTCTGACTCAAACAGAGGGGTTTACAAGTTTAAAACGTGTGTATCTGAGTATCTGTCAGAGGTAACATATCTCCCGAACGACTGAACCAATTTTAAATTTATGAATATTTTGTAAAATTGACTAAATTTAGTGTTCTTAGCATTTAAGAAAGTCAAAGATTATATCAACTTTTTCCTAGTTGATGAATCAGATCTAATCGAATCGAAATTCGGTATTTTTAATTACTGGTGCCGGGTTTATTTTTTTTATTTATAATTACATAGGTGCCTTTGGTGTGGCGGACGGGTTGCCTGATTGTAATGGGTATCTGCTATAATAGGCTAAATTTCACGAAGTGGTTTTATTAATTTTATATTTCCAATTTTCCTGTCCCGATTCAACAGTTCAAATGTGATCAGTACTTAGTTTTTCATATGGTATTAAATTAATGGTTTTTAATTTATTTTAAAATACATTTGCCAAACACATTTAACACAGGTCATTTGAAATCTATCTGGCCGAACTTAAAATCCAATTTAAATTTGTATTATCTATTTTGGCACTACTTTGGTTATTTACAAAAAGATATTGACTCTAGTCAAAATAACGCCACCGTATTTGAGTATTTACTTTGTCTACTTTAGGACACGTTCCCAATCCACCTGTAGAGCTACAGATTTTGCTGCAAATGCACACACTGACAAAGCTGTTTGCAATCACAAGAAAAGAGCAGTTTAAATAAATATTAATCACTCTATTTCCTGGTAAATCTCGTTACCTGCACTTTATATTACCTCAAGCTTTATTTTGCTCCATAACTCCTTGCATTAAAGTTGAGAAGCGTACTTCCACGAAAATCGTTTTCAAGTTTGCTTATAATACTATACATAAGTAGCTCATAAAACTACAATTTCATTTAATACAAAACTATTCATTGCATGTTTTAGGATAACAAAACTGCAACTGAGTATAGCAACAGTTATGGATCGTAGTACTAATGCTTAGGTTGGTCTTTAGACAGAAAGCTCAGAACTTGCTATAAGTAGGAAATCAGTTGTATTTTACCAGCTTAATGGTTAGAACAAATTCGCAGGTTCGAATCCTACTGGTCAATAATATAATTTTTGAACGTCAGTCGTCATTAAGGTATAAACAACAACAAACTCAAAAATAAATTAATGGTTACGAAATTTTTACTTGGCATGAGCTAACAGGTGTATCAAACGTAAGATAACAACAAAGAATATTTTCAGTAACCAGAGCTTAGCACAAAGAAATTATACTTATTTTGGTTAATGTTGAACGGTTGACGGACGTTTTGGCCCGGAGCCAGGTCGTTACCGACGCGTGTGCTCCGGAATTCGATTCGGTTATGACTGTTTGCTACGTTTTACTATATTTTCTGGTGTTCAGTTGTATACAAAGACCTGATTTCTGTCGTAAAGGCTGACACAGATGCATCCTAGAGCGGCAGTCAAACGCGCTGAAAAGTAAACGAAAAAAGGCCGCATGATATATGCAATGTCACCGCCTGCAAACTTCTACAAGCAGACTTCATTTAATGAAGAATTTGTTTGCTTCAGCTTTGATGAAGACTTGCGAACAATATCGCCGTGGGCCACAAGTTCCTGGAGTCACACAGACCTGCCGAGATTAAAGCAAGGCAGAGTTTCAGCACAGGTGAGCTAATTATTTCTCACTGTTTACGCGGAAAGTAATTAGAGCTATTTTTTACATTTATCTATTGTTATTTAAAAATAATATAGCGTCCGATGCTCCCTGGATGATTAATGTGTAGTCACTGGCGGCAACGGTACGGAATTATCTCCGAGATATACGGTACAATGAACTCAATCCGATTGATAGCGAGCACGATTGTTTCAACTCCGTCGCACAACAGCTCACTGACATATTTGTCATAAATTTTACATAATCTAATGTATCATTATGACTGCCCTGTTAGCTCATTTGGTAAAGTTTTGTTTCGAGAGCTGAGGTTCGATTCCTACTCACGAAAAACATTTGTGTGACTAACATAGACGTTTGTTCTGAGTCTGGGTATTATGTATGTATTATAAGTAAGTATTCACAATAACAAAAAAAGTTTAAGTATTCCGTCAGCTGTGTGGTTCCTAGACAGGCTAGATGGCGGTGAAAATGCCCTGCAATATTCATTTATGTATTTATTATCTTCATGATAAGAATTATACATCATATATATTTAGGTACGTACTCATAAGCGCAGCCAACATAAATCATACTTTGCAAAATATTTAAAGTTCGTAAAATTAACTTACAGCAGGGATTTTTCGAAAAAGACACGTCCGGCAAATAAACCGTTATAACCCATCAATTAGATGCAAATCCCCCAACCAGCGATAAGCATGTTCCTGGAATCATCATTTACAATTTAAGCTGTTGTCAAATAGCACAACAGCAATGAATATTATAAGCGTTGCGAATTAACGTACGCGATAATTAGGTGCAAAGGTGACAGGAACTGAGGCGTCCGTTTAATATTGAATCACGACACGTCCTCGTATACGAGTCTGTTTAATTTTCATGCGCGTGCTGAACGAGCTGAACTTCAATAGGAGGGGCGTGTTCTCGTGTTTCGTATTCCGGTGGTGTGCCGCAGAGTCGCGGACTCGTGCGTGATATTTAATCATGTTTGATGTGTTCAGTTCTGGGCTGCGTACGTGCCATGCGACTCGCAGCACCGCGACGCCGTGCAACTGACGTTCGAGCAGATTGACCTCATACAGCGGCTCACTGAGAAGTATCATCCGCAACTTACGCTGTGCACGTCCGCTGAAGGTAATTGTTGTTTGTTATGCTGTACACAAGTTGGTCTTTAGAGGTTGTTAACTTGTAATTTATAGTAATACTATACAATCATTTATATCCACGCAAACTTTATAATAGGTAACTTGATACAGGATCTGTGATGGTTAGTGACTTGGATAGGCATGTTTTTTATTATGTAAGATATTATCACGGGCAGTAAATACAGTAATACACAACGAATAAATAAACAAGGAGAATATTGACAGCCCTGTTGGTTCATTGGTAGAATGTCTGCTTCAAGAGCTGAAGGGCGCGAGTTCGATTCCCACCCAGGACAAACTTTGTGGTAAAAGCAAATCTTTGTTCTGTGTCTGGGTGTAGGTACTGTATGTATTATAAGTATTTATTTACAAAAAATAAAGTATTTAAGTATTCTATCAGTTATCTGACTTCCATAGTACAAGCTTTGCTTAGTTTGGGGTCTTTGTCTAATTACAAATTGAAATTACTAGGTTTACACTGTACTGTTTCTTTAACATATATTATTGGGGTTCTCGTTAGTACGTTTTTAAAGGGTTAAACCTATGCCTAAGTCTCAAGTCCTAGGCGCTATAAGGGTTCCTGTATCTGCAACACCATGGATCCAGCATCCGCGCAGTGATATCATTGAATGCTAAGTTTTCGTCCTATGGTTATGCTGGTATATATGGTATACTATAATATACACCATGCTACTGATTCACTGGTAATTTGATACTAAACGGCTTTCACATCAAAATCAAAATTAAAATTTAACCAACTTCACGACAATTTTTTTATTTTTCTAAAATTAAGAAAATCAAAAACCCGTTTAGTTTATTTTTAACCGACTCAAAAAAGGATGAGGTTCTAAATTTAACTGTATGTTTTTTTTTGTATGTATATTACGCGATCATTCCGCCAATTATTTATGAATCGATTTTGATAATTCTTTTATTGTTTCGTAGATCATACTTCATAGGTAGCCCCATATAAATTTTATCGAAATCGATAGAATAGAGGTTTTTAAAAAACCAACAAATATCTAAAAATTTTATACAACGATGGTAATTTTTTTTTTTTCACTGGAGCAGTGCGTTTAGTTGGCGCACGTGTAATTATAAATTAATATATTTTTATTTATTCACAGTTCCATTGTGTTAATACGGAAATTTTATATTTAAACCCTATTAATTACTTAGTGTATTATAAATACGTATATGTTTCCTTAGAAATGCACTAAGCTTTAATTAAAGCAAGAATCTGTTTCATTCCATTCTGTTACTATTGATACCTACAAACACAAACAATTCCGACAAACATAGAGCTATATCATGAAGTTGTGTTTTTACAACCACAATGATTCAATAACTTGTACACGCATACATCCTGAATTGAATAACAATTATTTTGAGGTTTCATTTTTAATCAGATTAACTGTATTTAAAACCGTTTATATTGTTTGGTATAATTAACGAAATTCCCTCACGATATCAATTATTACTATTACATGTTAACCTGTTCATTTAATTTAAGTTTAAGTATGTACCTATAGCGAACCTTTTCACAACCGCAAAACGTATTAGATACGTGTTAATTGAGACGGAATGTAACAAAATGTTCCTTTAATTCTACTCATTCTTAGTCATACTTTTTAGAACTGACCATTCTAAAATGACTCTATTTTTCTCTGGCACGGCGGAGCGGCATGAATCATGAAGTTTTAAGCATAAATTTGAACAGGCATTATATAATTATATATATCAAATTCAGATTATTATAATTATTCAAATTATAATTATATTACTATAATTATATAAGTATAAGTTTTAACGATCAAGGCGCTCTCCTGATGTTAAGAGATAACGCCTGTCCATGACCATTGCAGCGATACGCAGAACTTTGAGTAACAAAACAACGTCCAAGGCATCGCTGCTAAATAAACAATAAATATAACAACACAGCGACACAAACGCCACACTGCCACTTATTGTCTAATTTTACCTATGTGTAATTAATAATACCTACAATATAGATTTGAAGTACGACCTAGAATATCAAAATGTAGGTATCATATAGGTAGGTTCGTCTAGGTAGGTATCACCGCAGTATCTAGCAATCAATAGTAAGTAGGTAAACACGTCTGTGTACCGATTTGAAGACTAGCGAAATCAGAAGGCTAATGAGACTAATTTATCGAATGTCTCAAAGCGATGAGCGCCAACATAGCGATACCCTGGACTTTGTTTTGTTACACAAACTCCTGGATACTGCAATGGTTATGGGCAGGCGTTATTTCCTGCTGTTAGGAGAGATCACCGTTCGTTTCATTCTAGATTTAAAAAAAAGATAGTAAATCGTATTTGGGAACGCTTTAAAGAGGAAAAGTAAAATACATTGTAACTTTTTTTATTCCCTACAAAATTCAAATTAAAAGTGTAAGGATCACAGATTCCAAGGAAAGAACCGATGAATTTAAAAAATCTGTACCTAAATGATCCAGTAAGAATTAGCGCACATTTAATGCAATCACAAACTCTAAAAACATAAGTGTTGGTTGGTCAGAGTACTTATCTAGTTCGTTTTTTTATTTAGATACTAGGTAGTAAAGTTGCATCATAAAGTTAGGTTTACATAGAAGTAACTAGAAAACAGTGTCATGGATTTTTCATGCAAATTACTCGAGCTTGCTGCTAGGCTTTAGTGATCCCTCTGTGCATTGTTCCAACTGCCAAGAAGGAGGGTGTAGTAACCTTTAAAAAAGGTAAAATATAAATAGAATATAAGTGCTATAGTAATCTACCTATACATCATTTTTACTATGAAAACTGACATAGTTTTGCCACATTTTGTTTTACAGGGCACAACGTACCTCGTTTTCTTTTGCACTGAGGCCGCGTGTGCGTTGGGCTCTGCTTTGACTCCTTAAAGATGGCCGCATAAATAAAACAATAAAAATTATTTTTAAGTGAAAATTTAGTAGACTTCTGAAGATGGGTAGAGATCCTATCGTGACATACATGTGCTACAAAAAATTGTTTGAAAAATCACCTGTTCGAAAAAAAAACAAAAAAATTTAAGCTACATAAAGCTTAATAGCTAGGTACTTAAAATAATTAGCTTATTTTTTACACATTTTTTATTATTACTGACCACTTTACGTGTCTCACTACGAAGTGCTCACCATATATTATGATACTATTACCAATTTTTAACTATTTTGTAACTTTTACAAAGCATAAATGAAAATTTAAAAATCTGTTACGGAGTGGATGCAAAACATTCAAGCTATTTGCATGAAAAACTCATTGTTTTGATTCAGCATTTTTTAAATTAACTTAGTTAATTTTTAACGTACGGATTTCTTTTCCTTGATTGTTTTTGTTATTTAAATTGGGGGAATTATAATAACCAATTTATCTAAAATGCTTTTCGGTGATCTTTTAATAATATTTTAACAACAAAAACATTGACATAAAGAAAAAAATAAGTTAAAAAATTTTAGTATATTTTTTTCTCTTTCATTTTTTATTATGGATGCACCACACAATTCTGTATGCAGTGATGTAATGTAAATGTTATATTGAACAATAAATTAGATACCTACCGTGTTATAACTTGTGGCTAGTCTAATAGATTGTCAAGCATTGTGACGTTATGATATCAGTTTTTTTGTAACGACTGTAAAACTTAACCGTTAATCCTTTTTTGACGCATTTTTGCTAGTCTCTCCACGAAAATCCAATATATTAAGTTTGAGAATATACTATGTATCTTACTAATTTAAACACAATAAAACAGGAATTTTAAGATTTTTGTTGTTCTTTATTTTTGGCATCATACTTTGTTAATTTTTCCAGTAATTCCATATTTTCGATAAAAACAAGTGAAACTGAAATGTAAGTCACAGTCGAGTCATTAAAAAAATGCCAAGATCAAGTCCAGTCATACCCGAATAAATATAGTGGCAACTTTATTAGAAGCTGTAGCAGGATTTTAGAAACAACATAAAGACATGTTACGCCATATTATATAATAACACTTTCTTACATTCTTGTACGTAATTAGTTACTTTAAGTAAAAAAATACCACCACTTGCAAAATAAACAATCGAAAACAAACATGATTTAAAAAATAATACAATTCATCTACATGACTTTCTTGCGTTCTTGCCAAATTTAGCAACTTTCGGATTGTATCGTACACAATAAGATACCAATAAGGTACTGAGATGTGACAAAAGTATATACGGTGAAGTATGAAAGCAGTATACACTTATAGGACGCACCTTTGATGAGCTTTTCTTTCAGAGCCGACATTGATAGATTATGATATTGGAAACGGTATTGGATAATAATAGCGCGCGGTCAGTACCTACCTACTATACTATTAATATAATGTATAGATAGATACTCAGCTATAAAATTGCGAAAGAAATATCAACTACTCTAGACATTTCGTCAATAGAGCAGTTAATTTATTTAGTGGATAAAATGGTCTAGTTTTAGAAATAAAATTATTACATAGACGACGAGGCTAATTCTAGCATACAATGAAATTATGTAAGTAGGTATTTTATATATGTATGATTGTATGTATGTACAAAAAAATTATCTCATTCAGCAACAGTTTTGCTTAGTTTGGTGCTAAATAGTGGTGTGTACAAATAATTACGATTAATACCTAATGTCCTACGATACTCCAATTTTTTTGCTAATTCAGTGCTGCCTATTTATAGTTGTTAGTTTGCATAGATATACGTACTAAATAAGATATATTTGGTGACAGACATTGTATCAGCGCACGCCAACCACCGGCTCTGCTCACTAGTAGGCGTTGAAGGAGGGCATGCCATAGGAGGATCCCTAGGCGTGCTAAGAACCCTGTACCAAGTAGGCGTGCGGTACCTGACGCTCACATCCACCTGCGACACCCCGTGGGCCGAGTGCGCCGGACCAGACCGAGCAGATCCGTCCCTTCGAGGCGGACTCACGCCGTTTGGAAAGGTATTGTTGCTTTAGTTCTAAATTTTGCCAAAACATTAATAATCCCGCATAAATAAAACAAAAGTCTGTCACAATTACATAAAGCTGGGCACGCTGAGGACGGGTACCAAATAGACTCTATCTATAGGAGCGCCGAAAAATGTGGAGTCTTCGTTTTACCTTTTTAATACCGCGATAAAATAAAACAAAATTTTTTTGCCCTGCCCTGCCCTGCTCGTACCTAATAGTTTATAGACATGAATGCAGTAGGTACCTATGTTATACGTAATCATATGCTGATGTCCTGTCCCGTTTTCAGTCCCGAATACAATCTCACGAATTCTACGAGTAATCAAGTAAACATTTACACTCAACATCAATAAAAATAAAAGTTATTGATAAAATGTAAATAAAAATCAGCTAAATTTCGGAACTTTATTCTACGAGAAAATGTCCCCTTGGCGCATTTGTAAAGTTTAAATCTAAAAATGCAAATTAAAAAGAAACAAGACCTTCAAAGTTTCCGGAGTAAAAAGGGTTGTAAGTTACGCATTTCCGAGGAATGTACCTAATCTATTTAAACATCTAACTCGTTTAGATTCATCGCCATAGCTTTTACGTAGACAATTCTCTACAAAGTAGCGTCCCAAGCGAATTGGAGGTATTTTATCAAGGCTTAGGCTCAAAGCTTGCTGAGCCTAGAAAGGAAAAGGAGAATTAGGAAGGCTGTTTTATCTCTTAATCTCTTACTTCGTTAGTTGTGACATTAGTAGATATGTAGGTACGTTCTTCTTCTAATTAACATGCGAGTTCATTTAGTTCCTAGTAGGTACATATGCTAAACTATCATCATCGTAAACAGTCTATTCTCTACCAGCTAATGGGTTAAGAAAGGCCTTATATGATTACGTCATAACATAATGTCAATCTATACAAATAAAAAATAATGTTATTTGTTAGAAGTTTCGGCAGCCTAGTTGGGAAACCGTCTGGCTACCAATCTGGAGGTCCTGGGTTCGAAACCACCCCTATCTTTTCCAAGTTATGTGCGTGTTGCCGACGAATTTAAACGGTGAAGGAAAACATCGTGAGGAAACCGTGTCTTCTATTCTTAAAAAAAATCTCGAAGATGTGTGAAGTCTGCCAACCCGCACTTGGCCAGCGTGGTGGACTGCCTTACCCTTCTCACAATAAGAAGAGAGCCGCGTCCAGCAGTGGGACACTTTAAAAAAAACTGGGCTTATTCGATGAGTAATCACATGGACTTAATATACTTAAACCATATGTATTCTATTAAGCATTTCGGGGAAACTTTTTCAATGACTATAAAGCAATCACAAAAAATTTGTTTATCACAGCTACACTTGTCAGATTAACTACTAAATAAATTTGTAACTACTCATTTCTTGTTGACATTTACCAAGCAATGTTTTATCACTATAATTAACTGTATGTACTTACCTAGTTCTAGTGCAGAAGTCCATGTTCCTGAATGTAAAGTGAAAAGTTGAAATGAGCAGTTAAATCACGTACTCAAGCAATATTGAAACATCTAAGTAGTCAACATGAAACCGAAAGATTAAGACGTCACTCGTCGTTGGTCGCGCGCAGTCTGAGTGTGCCATAATCATAAACATCCTGGCGCAGTGCAATATTTCGCTTTGTATGAGCTCCGGCTGCTCGCTAGTGCACTTCTTTGTTTACCTCCAGCGATACTTTTCGAAATATTTTCTTTTGTTAAAACCACTCACTGCGTGTAACGCAGGCATACGTAAGCGCCGTACTTAGGTATACCCACTCGCTGAGAACGAAGGAAAACTACCGCTACCCCATTGTTTGGTAAATAGGTACATTTATCTTCGAGAATTGGGAACTTACCTACCTTCTATTACCTACTATCTGCTAGTTATCGTGTTGCAAAATCTTGTTTGCCAGTCAGTAAGTAATGTGATCAGGTTTTGCTTAATATTATGACTGACGTTGATTTGAACTATAAAACTAATAACAATAATTTATCTCGTTGAAAATTTGTCTGCCGCAGCCGCGAACCCTCAATCCTTGGGGTTCCACGAAGTTAGCAATTAATTAAACAAACTCGAGCCACCTACTAAAGCCGCTGGAACAATAGAGCTCTTTATAATAAATATTTAAACAAGAGACAAGAACCGTGTTTGCAGTTCATTTCAATGGCTCATTCTTTGGAGTTTTTGTGAGGCGTCTGCCGGTTCAACGGGTCCCATTCAGGGAATTAGCTTAGGTCTAAAAGTTCTTACTACACTTAACTATTGAAAGGGTTCGCTAATTCCTTTAAAATAAAATCTAATTTCTGTATTAATAAAATAAACTTGACAGAAAGAATTTAGAAAAGAGTACCTAGATCTTTTATTAGTGATGCATCAATCCAGACTTATGGAAACTGCACTCGTGTTAACGTTAAGTCAATTTTATTCATCGTTACATACATAACTCGATAAATTTTGGTCGAATACATCCAAGCAATCTAATTTACGGCAACCTATGCAACTTGATAATCATACCCACGAACGGACAACTACCATGTACGTACACTTTTACATGAACCTAAGTCTCTCAGCCAGTGTGAGGGAAAACTCGAGTTCAGTGAAAAAGTTACTCATTGGTCCGTCTAACTTAATTAACTGCTCGCCGGCAGTGAGGCTGTGTACCTACATCCGAAGCCACTTTCAATCGACAATAAATATTTTACTTTCTCTTTGTTCTGGAAAGTTTCCAGTAATTTAAACAACCGAAAATTCACTTACTATTCTACTATTCTGAAGTATTGGGATAGGGACACACTAGTTTAACTGATAAGTGTAAAAATCATTGGAAATAATTCTGTTTAGTCATTGACATAACAAGCAATATTTTATTGTAGGAAATAGGAATGCCTCTTACCTACATACTCATCTATCATCTATGATAGATAGATAGATAGATATAACTCTTTATTGTGCACACCATAAGAAGAAAAAAGTACAGAGAACAAAGAACCTTATGAACTAGTGCCACAAGTGGCGGCCTTATCGCTAACAGCGATCTCTTCCAGGCAACCAAGACAAGAAGACCACGATAAGAAACAGACGGGGAGATGTAACACTAATAAGAAAAAGAACTAGAAATGGTATGGTAGTGGTTTCTATGGTTAGAACTAAGGAAATCTGTTCATTTTAAACGGATGCCGAAGAGATGTTTTGACAGTACCTAGTATACCAGTATGTATGCTCAATATAATTATGTATGTATATTGTATACTGATACGCACAATATTATAAATAAATAAAGGCTACTTGCAAGTTTTAAACAATATGTTTTGATAGATATTCTGTGTAACTGATCAGTCCAAATACGTCAAAGTGTGCATAGCTATAGAAACTGACGTGGCTTGGCACTTCGATTTACTTATATGGGATTTCTCACGTATGGTTTGTGTAAAGCAAGATATGGCCGCACTAACGTAGTATTCTGCTTTGAGTCCCTGGATAAGATAGCCGAATGAAACACAAACTGATACCTAAAAGTAAAAAGAAAATGCATAGATATACCTACATACTTCTATTTTGATTGTGATAATTAGGTATTCGGAAAAACCATACGAGTTTAGAATGAACAAGTCTAGACAGTCCGTCTAGGGTGTTGTTTGAAATTATGTTTTCGCTTGAATTATTGAAAGTACCCCGGCGCTAGTTTTTATATATGTAATAGTAATGAAACGAATGAGACGCTCTCCTTATGGTAAGAGATAACGCCTGTCCATGACCATTGCAGCGATACATAGAACTTCCTGTGACAAACCAAGGTTTAGGGCATCGCTGCTTTGACGCTCATTACTTTTAGACATTAGATGGTCTATCTCAACAGCCCCGTAATTTCGCTAGCTGCAGTACCCATCAAACCAGAACACAGTAATGTTTATTTACACACTACTACTTAGCGGCAGAATATCTGGTACTGCGGTGGTACCTACCTAGACGACCTCATGCTAAAGCGATCTGCCACCAAGTAAAATATTTACATAAAATGGTTACATGTATTAAGTGAGTTAACTCCCCGTAGGCCGCTGGGCCAAAGCTTCGAAACGGTCTCCCACTGCACAATTTATGATCCGGGGAACATTGGATTGTTGACAGTTCGTATTACACAGATTTGATCGTCGGCTTAAATACAAAATTCTCAAATAATGACTAATGCAACAAAGGGATATTTTATACCATTTTAGAAATTACGTTTGTTCCTTATATACGATGGTGATATTATAGTTTAAATACTAATTTTTAGTTTGTTTTTATGAATAAATTAAGTAAATAAGAATTAGAAATAGACATACCTACTATATAGGTACTGTAGCTTAATTGACATAACGATTGATTTACATCCCAGTGAACTGGTGTACTGAATGTAACGGGTGTGCCTTTAAATCAGACTTTTTAGTGACGGTGTGGTTGAAGATGGTAAACACACTTAGCCTGGAATGGAACTAGCTTTCAAGTGAGGCAGCCGAAACACACCCTTAGATGTTTGGTGACAGATTTTCAACTTGGTGGTAGCAAGAAAGTAACCTATCGCCACTTTATGGTTTCCTCGCGATGTTTTCCTTCACCTGCAGCTCATTGTTGGGGTTTGGACCCACGCCTTTCGGGATGTGAACCTCCTACGCTAAGCTATCATCGCTAGCCGCTCAGAGCCCGATGTTACAGTGTGGAAATTTATTTTTGACAGCAATAAAAACAATATGTTGTTGACAGATTGTGGTGAAGGAAATGAACCGTCTGGGCATGCTAGTCGATCTGTCGCACGTGTCGGAACGCACGATGCGCGACGCGCTGGCCGTGTCCCGCGCGCCCGTGCTTTTCTCGCATTCATCGGCGCGTGCGCTCTGTAATGTAACGCGGAATGTGCCCGACGCTGTGTTGCGGCTGCTCGCCGCCAACAGAGGGCTCATCATGGTCAACTTCTACACATCCTTCTTAACATGCAAGGAGTCCGCTACAGTGCAGGATGCTATAGGTAACACGACTAATCTGATTAAATGGCAATAAAATCTTTGGTGAACTGATGAACTATATCTTATCTAACTTCTTACATTAAGTAGATATACAACATTATTTTTTAACTACATTTTTTCTATACAAATGCCACGTTACGAAAGTGCTACGATATTCGTAGCTGCAACATGTTCAAATGCATGATCTGATTTTATCGTAAATTAAATAATTAAACTACTTTTTTTAAATAACAATTTTAAAAACTATAATTTTTAGTTTCAGATTTGATGATTTTATTGCAACTGAATATTATGTGTTAATACCAACTTCACATATTTCACAGCCCATATAAACCACATCCGGGACGTAGCCGGCGTAGACAGTGTAGGCCTGGGAGCCGGTTACGACGGAATCAATTAGTGAGTATATCAAACTTTCCCTTTTAAAAATATTGTCAAACGATAAAGTTAAAGTAAGTTAAATAATGATAATTTTCGACAGTACACCTCAGGGGCTAGAGGACGTGTCATCCTACCCGCTGCTATTCGCCGAGCTAATGGAGGAAGGTTGGAGCATAGAGGATCTCCGCAAACTGGCTGGTCAGAACCTCTTGCGAGTAATGGAAGCAGCAGAAAAAGTTTCGCAAGAATTGGCGTCAGCGCACGTGTCCCCCTACGAGGATGTGCCGCCTCGGGCGCTCGATGCACACAACTGTTCCAGTCAAGACTTATAGATTGTAACTGTGTCAAATTCTAGAGTTAATCCTTAAAGCATTTTATACGTGGACTAAGAAGTAAGAGTATAGCGGTTAATTCTCCCTCTTTATAAAGAGTGCCGTAGTGAAGACTGTCATCGGAAAACCTAAGTGAAAAAATTCCACTATTCTAGCCATCCTAAATAAATACAGAGAGGGTATGATATTACTCCAAATTTACCACTATTCTTATTGTAGAATTTTTTGTGCATTAATCGACTGAGTTTCACACTTAACTTATAGTTTTGTGCTTTGTATTTGTAAAGTAAAAATCCATTTTGCCGGAAATCATAAAAAAAAAAAAAGATAGTGTCAAAGGTAGTAAAACTGTAGAGTTTTATAAAAAGTTAGGCGGAGAACTGTTATAGTGCCAACAAGCTTTAATACGAGTATTTTAGTAAAATTAAAGTCTAAATTAATTACTAAATAACGATTTACTTAATTTAAGTAGAAAATTTTACCCTTAAAAGTCCCAATAGACTTCGTAATATTTATTTATTCAAAAGATACTATTTACGCATTTTATAGTTCTTCTTACGTAAATATATTTAATGTGATAAGGTTATTAATATTACAACACTCGCTTTCTGCGTAACAAATAACCGTGGTCTACAAGTAGACTTTTTACTTAATAAAACAATAGTTTAATCCAGGAAAGTGTAACAATGCCACGTGTTACAAACAAATCAGCATTTATCGGATCGCCGTGAAATCTTGAAACAGGTGTTCCTTTGAAAATATATTATAGACAATTCTCTATTGAACAACTAATTATTTCCAGAAACATTTCACAAACTATTAAACTTCTAGGCATTACACTTTTAAATAAATTTACATTAATACGATTTTAATCAAAGAAATGATTGCCCTACTAAGATAAATTTGTTCTATAAAATAACAAGGCGAGCAGTTGACAAATAGTAATTTTATTGAGCTTTATCTAACATTAGCAATCGTTAAAGTCAAGAAATCTTGTTCACATAATTATATCAAAAGCATGCTTATGCAAAGTCTGAAAATGCTTGTATTAGTATTATGAGTATTCATAAGGGGCGAAACAAATATTTACTACATATGTTTTGGCTGGAATTACGTACTTAATAATAAAAATATAGATAATTACGAACGACCAATAAAAATAACCTTAGATGTAGATGAACCTAGGCATTTACCCTACCAATAAATAACGGACATTTTGACTGCGTAAATTTTAGTTTAATACGTTTTAAATTAACATTAACATAGATAATAAAACTGACTAGATTAGAAGACAAGTTAGTCAACATTTTACCGCTTTTGTCATCATTCCCAACAAAAAGTTTGGACCAAAAATTAACTTTTAAAGGTAAGAATTTACCACATTACACTTACCTACTACGTTTTCGAGGTAATTTATTATTTTTCGCAATACAAGCAATAAAAATTTAATTGATAATATCTTACCAGGTATTTGGTCATATTCAATACCGAAAATTATTACCTACAAGCACTGAATCAGATACTTACCTATTATAAAATGAATACATATATATATATATATATATATATATATATATATATCTAAATATCTAATTCGCTACACGTAAACCTACACGTAGGTAGGTACTTATTTATCAGGTCAAATGAGAAAATTGGTTAGAATTTTCGTGATTTCGTAACTTAGCTTTATTAAATTCCACAGAGGGGTATTTTCTGGAGAATAACACGAGGCTACCCATATAATTTTATACCGGAAAATACTAAATTCACCCGAAAACAGGAAAAGGCGCGGCCACACGGGGTACAGCTAATATTTACTTAGGTAAGTAGGGACACACAGTGCCGTAGTAAGGGACTGACCGCGGGGGCGGGTGCCAGGAACGCAAACCTCAAGAGTGTGCACTCGCATACCCAAAGCCAGTTGCTAGTATGGGCACAACTTGCCCTAAATTTAAAAAACTAGCGGTTGTAAACTTGCATTTTTGATGTAGGTACCTACTTAATATGCGCACTTGATCACGATACCGCCGCTTGAAATAACCTTTAATAAAAACAATTGGTACCTAAAAAAAAATAGTATACTTGTACAGTTAATCAGACTGTACAATTGACAAATTAACTACAGAGAAGACAAAAATAAACTTTTAACATGTTTTCCTAAAAGTAAGAGCAATTATTTGCTACTAAAAATGCTTGGGGGCTCATAATTCGCACTAGGCACTTCGGAACTTAGATACGACACTGTGGATACATCGTTGGCCAAGTACTTAGTAGGTATAGCTGGTAAACCTACAATATTAAGTGTCATAATGGCGCAGATGACCTGCTATGAATAAGTAATTATCCTACATTTTTGAGGCAAGAAATGAGTTAGTGATCGTTGAATAACTTTTGAAGATTACGATTTATCAATAGTAGATAATAGACGGATCCTAAGACTGAAATGTTTCAGATAAAAATAAGTATTGCTACAGTTTATAATTTACAAATACGTGCTTTCCTATTATAGTAGGTATAACATCTTAGGATGTGTTTAATATTCCGTGTAGGAGTGTTCTATATAAATGCTTATCCTTTTATACTTATGATGTAACCTATAGGTACCTACTCGTAATGTAGGTGCCTATACCTACATCTTACTGAATCGGTATCTATAAAATACATCTCATACATATCTACAATATTTTAAAGTTTTAAATAATGTTTATACGCTGATCTCTGTAATACTTGTTTTAGATTTTTCTGATATAATTTTATGGAAATAAAAGAAGTTTGTAGATAAATAAATTTAAGCGTTTAGGTAACGTATACTTGTTTGTATTACCTTTGCTTAAAGCGCACTCCACTGTGTGGTAAAATAAATAGTTACTGGGTGCATATCGTACCTATTACCTGTGTATTTGTATTTTATTCGCGTCATCTTATTTAAATGTAGCTAGACACCCTTTAGGTAAGTAGGTACTAAGATATCTAAAAGCAACAAACAATTATAAAATATCATAAAATTATAAGAGGTTTGCCATTAAATTTATCAACTAGTGCAAACTGTCCAAAAACTTTAAGAGGCTATGAAGAAAAATAATTTCAAAATTGAGCACACTACGACATCGCAAATGAAAAGTTAGAGGTTGCTTAGTGTTCAACCGTTCGAATGACCTTAAGTTTCTCTGTGCAAACCAAAAGGAAAATCGATCGACGCTTAGACCGTCGTCGTCTTAGATCGACGCTTATCGATACGTCACGTCGTCACAGAAAGTCAATTTTGACTTTCTGTACACCACGGTCGTGTTCCAACCTTAACAAAGGTCAGAGTTTTGGCGGGAACGCGGGAAGAGTTGTGTCGCTCCGTTGTATTTTTTTCCAAAACTAGTGTTTTGTCGAGTGTTTATGCATAAAAATGGTGGTGTTTTATTCATAAAGTGCCGAATTACAAGCGCGAGTGTGGGAAAATGATATAATGTGGTGAAACATGAGTTTTCGTGTTGCTTCCAAAAGCTTTATCGAAGCTTTATAGTAAAGTCGCCACTACTTTACTAAAGCATGACTGAACTTAACTGACACGAACTGGACTTGACTAAGACGACTTTGACGATAGCTATAGCTAAGATACAGCAGAAATAACACTTAAGACAAGGCAGTATGGCTTTATAGCTTTAGCCTGCCCGAAGGGGCAAATTATTAAAAAAAAAAAAAATTAACAAAGGTCACTTTTAAAGAAGTATCTACGGAGTTTTGGAAACAATAAGAAATACGAAAATCCGAAATCTCCACATCGTATCACTTACCAAGACTCGTGTGTATAATTTGACACTTAAATACTTTGTAATACTCAATAAACATAATTATATTTTAGAAAAAAATACAATGCATGATTTTTCCGCACTCCTGCTGAAACCTTCACTCACGCCCCGAGACGATATTATGTCAAATGATTTGTCTTGAGAATTGGCACAATACACAAATGTGCCATGGCCAAAGAAAAAAAAAGAAAACAGTATTTACGTTTTTGACTGTCAGGAGTTTTGGCGGGAACGCGGGAAGAGTCGTGTCGCTCCTTTGTATTTTTTTCCAAAACTAGTGTTTTGTCGAGTGTTTATGCATAAAAATGGTGGTGTTTTATTCATAAAGTGGCGAATTACAAGCGCGAGTGTGGGAAAATGATATAATGTGGTGAAACATGAGTTTTCGTGTTGCTTCCAAAACTCCATCGAAGCTTTGTAGTAAAGTTGCCACTACTTTACTAAAGCATGACTGGAATTAACTGACACGAACTGGACTTGACAAAGACGACTTTGACGATAACTATAGCTAAGATACAGCAGAAATAACACTTAAGACAAGGCAGTATGGCTCTATAGCTTTAGCCTGCCCGAAAGGGCAAATTATTAAAAAAAAAAAATTTTGATTACTGATTTCACAGAGGACATTATTGTGATTCTCTTTCTTGAGTAATCTGATATAAATCCGCATTTTTCAGTAATCTTAAGAAAATACTGGTACATTTTATCCGTAATCAATGCCATACATTTTGATCAGAGGAAATCTCGCATCATACGGACACAAGAATCCTTGGCGAGTGTTAGTGTCGGGTCTGAAAGGTAGGTGATAATTTTGCGCAATAGTAATGTTTGCGTTTCAGTAGTAAATCCTCTCTCAAATTTCGCGTCATTAATAAAATGATAAAAATGTAACTGCTTTGTTTTCTATGCCGCCTTGATATCATAACAATATCTTAGAAATGCATACCTGCTAGCGATAAGACTATGTTGACATTCGCCAATATTGATTCTTGTTTGTAACTAATGAGTCACTAACAAATTTAGTACAATGTAATACTTACACTACTTACTTTTTGTAATTGCGGTGTTTATTGTTATTTGTGATAATTATAAATTTAACAGCTGGTGACATAGAGCAGCTCAAGAGATTTGCATGTGGTGGTTACTGTGACGACTCTACAATAGTCTACTTACAGCATCCGTGTGTCATTCTAAGTGCACTTGAGGTTAGAACACTTATCTTCACTTAGCACTAGTTCAATTGAATAATATGTAGCATGATTCCACTAAGACCAATGTTGAACATGTGTGTAAGTATGGCTAGGCATGTTATATTTTAGGTACTTCTAGTGAAGTATGTGAAGATGATTCATGGTTGTATTGTTTCACCACTAAAAGCTATTAACTTACAAGATTTATAACCAATTTAGAAAAGTTTCTTGCATAGTATTTGGTATGGTTTATTAAATTTATATTATTTTACAGGTTTTGGGCTATAAAGTAGTTGCATCAAGTTCAACAGCAGTGAAACAAGACTACAATGAGTATATGTGGACTATGAGAAAAGATTTTTCTGAACCAGAACCATCTATTATAGTAGAGCAAGATAATATCAATAATTTCAGCAAGGAGGCTATGCACTTGGGCAACTACCAGCATCAAAACAAGGAAGACAATATCTAACTTTAAACTAATTGTATACAAATAATATGGATGTTAAAGGTGGAGGCAACAATTCATCTGCCAATATAGTAGGAGATAAAGAGGATAGCATTGTTAATTACATAGCTGTAAAAGGTTCTCTGCATGCCTATGAATGTGCCATATTTGGATTAAAACCAGAAGAAATAAGAGCTCTTGAGTCAAAGTTCACTAGAACAATAATAGTCAATGGTGATGCATTCAAAACCAATGTAATGATTGTTTTAAATGCACTAGTACAGCTTGGATACAGGATAATCTCAAGCACTGGTGAGTCAGAAATAACTTGGACCATGCAGCGTGAAATATAAAATATCAATATAAAATCACTATATTATTGAACAATGGATCATGCAAAGGATTGTGACCACTCTAACTGTGCAGGTGCTGCCAGCTCAAATGCTTCTGTCATGCAAACATTGTCTGAAATGGATTGGGAAAGAGGTGTATGGTATGCAGGTATAGAATGTTTAATTTTTTATCTTTTTGCTAAAAGTTTTGATTTGGTGTTCTCCAATCTCCATATATATTGTGTAAATATGCAATCATTTTATCATAACAGCTTTTAATGGAGACATAAACAAAGTCCAGTCACTGATTGATAACGCCAGAAACCCAAAAGAAGTGGTCAAGGCTTCAGATAATGCCGGCTACACTGCACTACACTATGCTGCTAGAAATGGGTTTACCAATATCTGCAAGCTTCTATTGCAACATGGTGCTGATATTAATGCACAGACTAAGAGTGCAGGAGCTACACCACTACACAAGGCAGCAGCATCAGGTACTATTTTATTACATTTGAAATAGTTTGATCTTAATAATATTATGACCAAGAATAGAGTTGTGGGCGATTCCGCTGTAGACGATTCTCGACATTATTTTTTAAATCACGTTATTCTTTGTTTTTTTTGTTACTAGTGCAAAGAAGAAAGTCGGAAATTAATGATTAATTATTTTTTATTTGATTTTACTCCATATTTGCTTTTCTGATGCGTTTGAAACTATTACCATCCGAAAAGTTGGTACAAACTGGAAAGTCATACCTAGAAACACTGGCGTGAAACAGCAGTTGCTGACAGTTCGATGTTATGTTTTAGCGGCTAAATATGAAGTGACAATATTCATTTATCCTCCTGTTCCAGAAATGTAAATAAATGTTGTTATTTATTAAGCATTATTGACTGCTTGCTAACTGCTAGTTAACTTGTTGCACCCGCGATGCAAAAGATATAAAAGTTTACTTTTTTCATAGAAATAAAGAGCTAACATTTGGAAACTTTGCAAAAGTAAGAAGAAATCAAAACTAAACTTAATTTAATCGTTTTTAAGAGTGTAATGATTGTAAGTTTAAAATAAACGACAACTCAAATTGGTTGCACCCGCGATCTTGATGTCAGATCGCGGGTGCAACCATTTGTCACTTAACCTTTTTATGTGATTAATTACATATTTTGTTGTTTTGATATGCCTTGATTAATAATATACGCTGAATACGATTGATGATATATATTTAAAATGTGTGTTTATATTTTATTCTGTATGTTTCATAGAAATATCGGTTAATATGACAACAGAGCAATACAAGGAGACTGCTTCGCAGAAATATAGGCGGGAATTTAAAAAAAACCCTGAGCTTTATGTCGAACACCACCTATTTGCGCTGGTTTGTATGTGCTCGTACAATTGCTTTGCAAAACCGACAAAAAAATTACTTAATATGGTTATGTGGGGTTGTGTCAGAGCGATATTTTTTTTTGAGTGTTGACAGGCTAGGTGTTTGACCACAGCTCACCTGATGTTAAGTGAAGGTGTGGTCGAAGATGGTAAAGCACATCTAGCCTGGAACGGAACTGGCTCTCAAGTGAGGCTGCCGGAACACACCGTTAGGTGCTTGGCGGCAGATTTTCAACTTGAGGGTGGTAGCTAGCCAGCCGAGTACTAGAAAGTACCCTACCACCATGCTATGGTTTCCTCACGATGTTTTTCCTTCACCGACAGCTCAAGCTCATTGTTGGGGTTTGAACCTACGACCTTCGGCATGCGAATCTACCGCGCTAACCACTGAGCTATCATCGCTACAATATGGATGAAGATGGAGAAATCAAAGAACAATTTATGATGACGATTGATGGCAAACTTTTACAAAAACCGTGAATTATATAGCAGGCAGTTTGATGATATTATCGCGAAGTGGGAAGCGACGGAGAAAAAAACTGATGAAAATAATATGTACATAGAATTTTCGGTGAATGTTGACGTATTTGAAAAGAAATAATGAATATAAGTGACTACAGAAGTATACTAATTAGTAATAAATATGTTTTGATATCTCATTTTGTTTCTATATTAGTTAAATTGATGTTTATATTCGCTTAAATTAGACTGGTTGCACCCGCGATAATTTGATGTTGCACCCGCGATCCGTTTAAAAATGAATAAATCATTATTTATTTTTGTTTTGTTTAGAGTTTTTATCTTATGTACTTTGTTACTTAAACACCTTACAAAATATTACGGCATAACATATGAAATGTATCACAATTAACAGGATTATACGTTTCTTGTCTATGTTCTGGAAAGGTTGGGCCAAATCTGTTGCACCCGCGATGGCACTTTGAACCTTCCTCCTGGCTTTGAAAATATTATTTTAAAATCCTTGTAAACTAATATAAAGCAAAAACATTAAAATGTAGTCTTTCAAAGACTAATTTCATTAGAAATGTTTTCTACTTAATTACAAGCAACTAAAACATGCGTCTAAAAGTTGCACCCGCGATAATGGAATCGCCCTAGTGTTGTTGATCTAAAACAAGTATAAATTTTAAAAACCCTCGACAGGTGTATAGTATTCTACTAGTCAGTTCTTTCATTTAATACCCATATTGATGGATTGTTACGTCAAACTTATAACACCCCATTGTTTTTGCGTCGAGGCTAATAAATCTATTCACTCTAGTCTCTAGATTTTCTGTATGTATTATAAGTACAAATATATTTACAAAAAAAAAGTATTTTATCAGTTGTCTGATTCCCATAGTACAAGCTTTGCTTAGTTTGGCGTCAGATGGCGCTGTGTGTAATGTCCTATGATATTCATTTATTAATAGTGTCCTGATTGTAGTTCACATGAAACAAAGAAGTCATCTGTGAGTTCCATTCTTGGAGAGATCTGAGATGGTTCACTTTGGATTTCGCAATACTCTTATGTGCTATTATTATATGTGGAATACATATTTAACTGTAAATTTTTACAACTTTTGCCTTTTTAAAAGTTGATAGCATGTATTCTTTTAAGGTAAAATTTCAACTGTGAACTTCTTGATACAAAATGGAGCTCACGTAAACAGGCAAGATGTTGATGGTGAAACTGTTCTTCATAAAGCAATTCAAAACAAACATTTCGACTTGATTGACACCTTCCTACAAGTGTGTCCTGAGCTTCAAAATATCACAGATTATAAGGGACGCCTTCCCAATATTGTTTTAAAGTAGTATAAGATTTGAACAACTTAATCTACACTTTACCTACTTTCTTGATACCTATAAAGTATAAATTTTAATTTTAGAAGTGTATTTTTTCAATGTGACATAAAAGAAATATACATACATATATATTTGTTTATATTAATTTATTGTTGTAGGTTAGTAAAGGCATCTTTAACATTGTACTCCTGTTAATGTTAAAAGTCAAAAGTCGATCCATTTTTATATCTGTTTATATTTCACTAGTAAGTACATATTGATTACTAGTAGGTACACAATTTACTTACCCTGTGTAAATAGGCATAAGTGCAACATAGTCACATATCATATTGTTTCTAATATTACATGTAGTAACTTATATTTCCTGTAGTATAAGTAAAACAACTTTATTATAACTAAATAAATAACAACTTGCTGAAAAAAATATATAATATTCTTATCTAGAATTTCGAACATGAGCTGGTTACAGCAGATTTTCATATTATTATAGCTGAAATGAGAATTTATTGCTGAATTTTACTGTAAATGTATTATTATTCTAATATATGAAAAGTATTTGTATTTTTAAGTTCGATAGTATGTATGGCCATTCGAACATTTATCCAAAGATGTATCATATTCAAAAACTAAGCGCAAAGTAGCATGGTTTATATGTCAGTGATTTTCTTTGTTACTATAACAATTAGGGAATAACTGTTTTAATTACATTTTAGGACCAATTGGAATGTGGTCCCGTAGAATTTCACAGGGTTTGTGAAAATTTTTAATGTTCCCACTTGTATAGATAGTTATTATTATATTAAAAATTTTATTCCAGTCTTTATTAGAATTTAAGGAACACGAAATATTTTATATGAAATGTTCACATACAAATACACCTTTGTACTATGATGTATTTTAAATATATTTCAATAAACATTGATTCATGTGAACTATAACTTTTATTTTTGCATAACTTACATACATACAAGAAAAATATGATATAGGAAGTGAAGATTTACAAATTGAATGTTTAGCTCTAGCAGTTTTTGTTCCATGAATGTACCTTATCAATAATAATATGATTGTTTTCGGTAAGTGCTATAAATAAAAAACCTAACCATAATCTCGTATGAAATAGTTCGCCCTTTCAACACTGCTACAATACCGCAGTTCATCCTTGCAAAACTGTTACTACACTGCAGTTTCCGCAAGTATAGAGATTCAATGAAAGCATTGCAATAAGCCAAAGGCATAGTGAAATTTAAATCCTGGTTTTATACATTACCTTATATCAACCCTCATCTTCCATCATAAGAAATCTTTTTATACTAAGAGGTAGTGGTAAATTATGTATGTATCTAAACAACTGCCTCGTTCTACATATTTGTCTAATTTTAATTCTACAAATATCGGATAAATCCAAAGGCCTCCTACATGCATGGTATAACCATTTCACAGCGCAATCTTTGTCCATCGCCGTGTGTTCCACGGGAATCATATAGTGACCGGCTTTTAACAACATACGCGCTAAGTTATAAGATTTTCTTCTGCTTACTGTAGTCATGTTGCAGGAATGGAGATCGCATGCGTTTACATCTGCTCCATGACGAATAAGTAATACCGCGGCATGGTCCCTGGAAACATGATTAGGTATTTTTATAATAAAACGTGAGAAATTAAATAAATTAAATTAAATTAAAAACTGCCAGTTCATTTATTTATTAGTGAGACGTTATAAAAAAATGTCTCCCTTATTAAGTACTAAAGGGCAGCCGTTTTGTATTAACAATAACGCGTTTTAGATATAAGAGTGAATTTATTATATTAACAGGTGTTTTTATTCTGCCGACAAAGCTTATCGTCCCATCTAACCAAGTGAAAAAAGAAAATAAATTGTCATTCATTTCGCTTACATTTGTCCGCTGTGCTCGGATACGCAAGTCGTATGAAAGTGTATCTAAAATGTAAAGTTTTCTTTGAACTATGCGATATTTAGTTCCATAATTGACAAAAAACTTTGGTCAAGTTGGTACGAAAAATGGATCGACGCACCTAGCGGGAGTAAACGGGAACTGCTGTCATTTTTCATACATTTAGCTGTCAAAAATATTTGTTATGCTAAACCCTCATAACTATACGGCGAAAAACGTACATTGGCTCTTGGAGTTTTAACAATATATAGGTATAAATAATTTGCAATTAACGAGGTAGGTTGACGAGCAGGGTCTCGTTTCATCCTCGAATGGAGTAGTCTTGTAAAGCTATCTGTGATTGTAGTTGTGTTTTATTTTTATTAGATTTTCTGCAACTTACTTGTGTAACAATAAAGCCCAGTTGAGCGGTGTATCGCCGATGAGCGCAGTGGCATTCATATCGATGTTGTATTCTATCAGACACTCCAGGAGGTCCCCGAACACGGCAGGTTCCTCCACGCTCTCCACCGCCATATGCAGCGCGTTCAGCCCAGTTATACTGTTAGTTGAGTTCACGTTTGCACCTGGAACAAATTAATAATCACATAAATATTCTACGATCTAGGAGCCGTCCGTAACTTAAGTACAAGTCACAAGACAAGTCATAAGATTCGTGACGTCACACCAAGAGAGGAAATGTGACAAGGACAGGGGAGGACTCCAAAAACATAAAATTCGTGTGATATAATAATAAAACTAAAAACCATCTACTTCCTTACGGCCCGTTCGTTACTTCCGTTTCACTCCTTGAAAGAGTTCACCTCAATCTGTTGAATCTCGTTTAATAAAACTTAACTATAACATGCGACTATTTTTCTTATTTGGTGTTAAGAATAGGTATGTACTACAGTCACTTGCCTTTTTGTAGCAATATTCGTACAATATTGGGTTGCGATGTCCTAACTGCCAACAACAAGGGTGTATCTCCGGCATCATTGTGTAGATTTATACCACCACCATGGTTAACAAGCAACTTTACAATTTCCTCCTAAAATATAGAGGAATTATTGATATAAAACGCCCATGCACCCCTCTCTTCTATCGTTGCTATAATTATTATGTACAGATTAAGTAGATATAGTGCTCCAAAATTATTAATTAGAGATAAAGATAAAGATATATTTATTTGTCATAACATGAGTAATATGTATGATGTCCGTAACTTAATTAAATGATCTCCATGTTATACCTGAAAAGGTGAATAATTGATGGCAACAAAATAATTAATCTAATAATATGGATTGAAATGTATACAATGTCAAGGAAAAATAATAATTGAAATATAAAAAATAAATGATAAAATTAGAATGTCAATGAAATAACAATGTCAATGAAATTAATAAAATGTCAAGATAAAAATTAAAAAATTACATACGTGGTTAGAATTTGTCAATTAAATATTGTAGAAAGACTTATTCATTCTACTAGTAACATATAATTTTATGAAAGCACCAATGTATAAAGTGATGTTGACGCTCCTTCTTAACTGCATGAATACATTTGCTTCTAGGCTAACTAGTATAATCAACTAAATATGTTTATCAGCCTTGCACAAGTTTTGTCTTCGAGGTTTCGCTTATGAGTTCAAATCGCGTTGACAAATTACATTTACCTTTGTTTTCATACATCAATATTATACAACAAGTCATACAATTTATTTAATTAAGTGTTTGTGATAGTGTTTATGACCCGACTAAGTGTAATTAGTTCCGTCTACGTTAATTATCATACAATCATGATAATATATAATGTTATACTCACTTGTTTATATAGAATAGAATGGTGTAAGAGTCTGTGCGAGTGTGTTATTCTCGCACCACAATTCAATAACGCTTCTACAACAGACACGTATTTTTCCCACACTCCTTCGCAGAGTGGCGTATACCCTGAAAATCACAGAACACATTTAAAATTAAAATTTCAATCTATGGATCTAATGTACGAACGACAAAGATCTCAGGGACAGAGAAAAGATCAAGAAAATCTAAATTTTCAGAAATTTTATATTTTAGATACTATTACTGCATGAGCATAACTTCTGAAGCCATAATCATAAAAATATAAGTACTGGTCTTTGTGAGGAAGACAGATGGGATTAGTATATATAACTATTTTATTTTACGGTGATAAATGTTGAGGCAAACAAGGTGTGCTTAAGGTATCTATCATTGTATTTATGGTAAGAAATCCTTACAACACTAATTTAGTAACAGACTGGAAAAAAGTATTTCAAAAATTGATTTAGACGCATGAAACTTTGCATAGCCGCTGGCGGAGAATTCTTTGAAAAGATTACATTTAAAAAGTTTCGCAAAACTTTCTAAGTGCCCCACATACTAATCTTAAGTAAAAATAATTAAGCAAATTATTTTTATTTTTAATTAATTCAACGCAATCAAATACCTACAGATTAACGTATTTGCAGTTTACACTAAAATATTCATTTTGAAATAAGGGTGGGGGTAATGGTAAAAGGTAAATCACATCACGTAATTAATGCACGCCGCCTTAACGGCAAAACATCTATCACTTCTGATATATTATTCCAATTACATACCATGAATTTCTTCTCCGTTAACATTAGCGCCGCAGGAGATGAGGTATCTCACTACATCCACATGCCCCCGACCGGCCGCCAGGTACAGAGCAGTGCGCTCGCTCGAGTCGCGCGCCTCTAGGTGTGCTCCGTTCTTTACAAGACACTTCACCTGACAATAAGCAGCATAATCATAGAAAAAAAACATTACAACTATCTAGACAAAGACATCATTAAATAAATAAAACAAACAAATTTGAAACAAAACAGAGTTATGGTCTAGCTTTATCATGTTTCTATGCAAGATAATTTTGTCAATGGTACTTGCTAGCGAGACAAGAATAAAACAAATATTATTCAATTTTCACTTGGTGATCCTACCAAATCCAAAAGGCCTCGAGTGGCTGCAAAGTGGAGTGGTGACATCTTGTCATGTGTCTTGTAGTTCACATTACTGCCAGCTTCTATGAGCAATCGCACAATTCCAACATGGTTTTTAACAACTGCTACATGAAGTGGAGTCAAGCCATTACTTGCCGGCATATCTACTTTACAGCCTGAAAAAATTGTATATCTTTGAAAATGGACTTATTACTAACATTGACAATAACTGAGAAAATTAGTTTCACAAGTATTGAGGGTACCACGCTCAAGTTGAAATTTTGCCAGCATGCACCTAAAAATGTGTTCCAGCATATTTTTCTCACTAAAAAAGCCAGTTTGATTCAAGGCTCGGTATGGTACCATCTTCGACCACAAGCACCACCACTTAAAAGCAGGCAAGCTGATGTGTGAAATGTCCTATGATATTTATTTATTTTGATAGTATAAAAAGAACCAAAAAAAAGTATTAAATTCAATTATTTACCTGCTTCAGTCAGAACCTTCACCACTTCAACATGTCCATTATCGGCAGCATAATGGAGAGCTGTTCTCATGAATGCATCTTGTTGATCAATACCATTTGTTACTTGGGAGGCTGCAGCTATGGCTGCTCCTGAATTCTCTAGTATTGCTGCATACCATCTAAGGAAAAGTACAATTTTTATGAAATGAAATAATTTATAGGCTAGTCTGATTGGAAAATATTCTGCTATTGGACACTGGACAGAGAAAATAGAAAACTGACATCATTACATGATTAACATTTTGAAAACTATAGTGAATGATGCTGCCCTAAATGTTTTGAATATACCAAATCTGTCAGTCATGAAAGGATCAGTTTTGTCTATAAAGCCAGTGTACTCCATCATTAATAGTGCTTTTTCAATTAACTGTTCATACTTCGAAGAAAACAACTGATTTAGTGAAACTAATTTTCCCAAAATCCAAATCAAAACGAAGCCAAAACACATAAAATACTGCTTGTGCTGTGAAATGTATGAACATCTTAATGTATGCTTTAGCATTAAGTCCTCCTTTTCTATATGTTATTTAGTAAGTGTGCAATAAAGAATAAATAAATATCTTGTCAACCTATCTTTAAGTTGCATAATTTCTCAACAGTGACATTGGCTTTCTCCTTTGATCAGTGTATGATTTACCACCATCAAAATGATCGCACCAACACGATCCAACATCGTCAAACATGGACAAACTATCTACACTCTCTCTACACTTGGAAGGTTGGAAAATAGTGTGGTGCCGCCATACATTTACCATAGTCATTAATAATATCATTAAAATTAAAGTTCAAGTCATTGAACTTTAATTTTAAACCTACTATGACAGCTCGGCAATCTCTGTTGACTTAGCATCCTCAATTAATTTTTACACCATTTGTCTTGTGAGGTTGTTTTCCATATAACTTTTGTATTAGTTTTTAAACCATTGTTACCCATGTTCGAGCAAATAAATAAAATAATGGATTGACTTCATTCATCACTATTTGCCTACTTCATTGCATAGGCCTAAGATTTATAATGGTGCAAAGAATTTCATCACAAAAAATAATACAAACTTATACATAGAAGACCATGTCTCATCTTCACTGGTAGTAGGAGCAACATTCCCTATATCTTCATCCCACTCCAAATCAGCTTGAGGTGAAGTTGTCAAAGATGTTGGACTAAGGGGTGACTTTAAGCTTGTGTTCCGGACTTCATCACAACCTGACATCTCACCATGTATAATCACAAAGTACCCTTGATTTCTATCTGTATTTATGCAATCAGGTTGATCTTTATAGAGTCTATCATTTAAATTTTTACACTTTACACTGCTTTCACCATTTTGAATATCATATTTATTAAGTTTTCTTTTATGGCACTTGAGAGAACGCTTTCTACCACAGCTTATAGCTGCAGTCTTCGAAGTAGAATTCCTGTTCTTACTCGCAATTATAAGTAATTTTGATATTTCAATATTTCCCATATTTGCTGCTTCGCCTAAGCATGTCATTCCACTACTTACAGTTTTGTTAGGGTTAGCGCCTGAAAGTAAAACATTTATGAGTCTGTTTAGTTATTGAACACAAAAAAATTGGTTTTATGATAGGTAAATACGAGACTAGACAACTGAAAAAACATCAAGTGAAAAGTTACCTTTTGATAAAATTGCAGAAATTGTGTCGAGATCTTCTATTCTTATTGCCTGTAAGAGATGGTCTTCTAACGATTTTTCCATATTCATATAAACTGGACGCGCCAAGTAAATAGTAATTCTGTACGTAGTACATACAAATCAATGGGATGCAATTTTCTGTCACTCTTTATGAAAATAATAAAATAAATTAAGTATATGATGCAATTAGTTTCGTATGTATCTCAGTAAAGTTTAGGTAGGTATACTAAAACTATAAAACTAGGTACTAAAAGTTTTAATTTTCATACATAATTATTTCCAATTTCAAAATAATTTTCATTGTTTTTTTTTACATAATTTTCTTTTAGATCTTTGGCAACTAGTAGGATGGCATTGATTATTTCTTCTCTTGTGTTCCGAGCGGTTTTGTCTTAGCGCTATATAAACGATTTGTCATCTTCAAACGTTCAGTTATTTTGTTCTAAGTTTTTGTCTTGAGTTTCAAAACAGAATCCATTTTAAAGAATAATAGTATTAGTAATAGTGAGTAGTGAGTACTAAAAAAATACAAAGGGGCGACACAACTCTTTCTGCGTTCCCGCCAAAACTCCTGTCGTTGTCAATATTAATGATTTTTTATCTTAACTTTTAGCATTGCACTTTATGTATTATACCAGTTTGAAGTATTTAAATATTTACAGGTGACACATATTATTTATAAAAATTGTGGTGCTTTATTCATAAAAGTCGTCACCACTTTACTAAAGCATAATAATAATTAGACTTGACTAGACTTGACAAACACTGTACTTTTGTTGGTAATAGGTATACGCAAAGAACAATATGGTATACGACCTATACTGTATGCACACCTCAACTATAAAACCTTCCTAAAGATGTGACAACGATCGTCATTCGTTTCGAGTGTCTGAAAAATATCGTCTTTATGAAAATGTTTTAAATTGTTTTACGTTTTTCATAAATTATAAATAATATCTTTATTTTGAAGCAACCTGGGTTTTAATCGATCCCTAACATAACAACTTTAACTATATAATATGATAGATTTGAATTGCAAAAACCGAAGACAAGGTTGTATGGCTTATTATCTTTAGCCTGCCCGCCGATGTGGCAAATTTAATTTAAAAAAAAAACATTAATCACAAACTTGTTATCTTGTTGAGTTTTGGCGGGAACGTGGGAAGAGTCGTGTCGCTCCGTTGTATTTTTTTCCAAAACTAGTGTTTTGTCGAGTGTTTATGCATAAAAATGGTGGTGTTTTATTCATAAAGTGCCGAATTACAAGCGCGAGTGTGGGAAAATGATATAATGTGGTGAAACATGAGTTTTCGTGTTGCTTCCAAAACTCCATCGAAGCTTTATAGTAAAGTTGCCACTACTTTACTAAAGCATGACTGGCACGAACTGACACGAACTGGACTTGACTAAGACGACTTTGACGATAACCATAGTTAAGATACAGCAGAAATAACACTGAAGACGAGGCAGTATGGCTTTATAGCTTTAGCCTGCCCGAAAGGGCTAATTAACGAAAAAAAAAAAAAAAAATTGTTATCTTGTTATACTTGGAATGTAAATTGTAAGAAAATATAAACACAAAATAAATAATTTGATGCATTTGAATTGATGAATTAACAAAAAGAAATGGCTGAAAAGTCTACACCCCTATTGGCAGTTTTGCAGCTGCTACGAAAATACAATTTGAAGGTATTTTGATTTACGATGACTGCCCTGTTAGCTCAATTAGTAGTATCTCTGCTTGATGAGCGTTAGATTTCCGCCTAGGACAATTATTTATAGTTATTATCTGTGTCTGTATTCTATGTGTTATTAGTATGGATTCACCAAAGAAAAGTATGTACGCGTATTTTATCAGTAACCTAGTTCGCATAGTACAAGCTTTGCTTAGTTTGAGGCTAGATGGCGCTGTGTGAAATACGATACTTAATTATAATTTCACTCCGTTGCACATACTGAAGTCTTTTTACCCCATATGCAATTTTGAACTATCCATGGCTCTGCTTATGTTAGACTCCATTCAAGTTGCAATAGTATATTTGTAATAAGACCCAGCAGAAAAAGTAATGGCATGGTAACTTATATGTATGCAGGGTTGGATTTTGTATGACAACTATAGTATTTGTATAATAGTTTCAAGCTGTGTTTGAATTACTATTTCTTTGTGTTCAATCAGGGTACTGAAGATATATTAAGGAAGGAAGCTAGTCTAGGTGATGTGGAGTATGAAAATTTAGACTTGCCTGAGGTAGAACTTGCCAGCATCCTCACTGCACATCATGCTGAAAGTGACCCCTATAGCTATGAATTTGCTTATGACAACATGAAAAAGTTTGTAGAAAACTCTTTGGATGTGTACAAAGTAAGAGACATTTTAATTTTACAAACCATTAGTTTTATTGTTCAAAATAAGTTTGATTGTTGATTCAGTTGATGCTAAATACAAATTTTTAAGGAACCATATTTGTTATAAAGCCCTGTAAACCATAATGTAAGCTGTAAAACTATCTTGATAGGTTTTAGATAAAATTGATTGATTCAAGTGTTACTTTGAAAAGTTCATTTTGAATGTTTATATACCCTAAACACTTGATATGTTTTATTTCATTAATATCTCATGAAACATACTTCAGGAGTTAATATCTCCATTTCTCGAAATCAGTGCTGAATTAAGTTCTTCCCAAACCAAACATTTTTTCAAAAACCAATAATTTTCACAGAACTGGAATATCTCTCATGCTATAATGATTTTGAACAAGGTGGTAACACTTTTAACATTACCTAAATAGCCAAAGCATGGTCTGCTAATCATTTGCCCCATACATTTCAAATGTTTGTGTTTATCTTTTCTGTTCTTTTTTTCTACATTTAGTTACGTCGAAATTTGGCAGAAATGTGATTCTTAAATATCATTTAAATTCTTAAATTTAGTGAACCCTTATATTTTTTAAAAATTGATGCAAAAAGTTGTAACAATTTTTTACCCATGGTCAAAATTAGTTTCATGTTCCTAAGCACTGACCCATAATCCATATTTTGTGTATCTATGGCAAAACCGTGGAATGTGGCTAGTTGATTATTTATTGCTAAATATATTAAGTACTTATTCATGTGTATTACTCATGTTTAATTGTTGAATTTTTAATTTTTTTAATTTACCTTTTTCAGCATGAACTTTCAACACTCCTTTACCCCGTGTTTGTGCACATGTACCTTAGTTTAATATTGTATGATCACATTGAACATGCCGTAAGTTTTATGGAAAGGTTTGGATCAGAACAAGAAGACTACTGTCAAGATGATTTGAAACGTTTATCAATAGTCAAACACAAGGATCATATAAAAGGCAATGAGTTAGCTGAAATATACAGGTTTGCAAATTATTTTACCTTGTATATTAATTAAAATTTGGAAACTGATTTGGTTTTAACATTGGTTTTTCTTTTATGGTATTACTCATATTTGATTTGGACAGTTAATCCAACCATAAATAATTTCAGTCATATCCAGTAATCACTGGATACTAGACACACTTTGCACTGCCTGTGAATGCCGAGTGTGAAACTAGACAAGACTGCACACGCGCATGTAATGTGTACAGACAGCAAGTTACATGTACAAGTTTATTGGTTTTAGTGAGAGACAGACGGTGACAGAATACTGAATTTTGACTATTTAATAGTCTTTAAATATCTGAACAAGTTTTCTAAGATATATAGCTAAGAACACCTTATCAATTAACCTTTTCAAGTTAACTTCAACCTGGCCTGAACCTACGCTCATGCTAATAAAACCATTTGAATTCAAACCTAAAATAAAATAAAATTGATAAATGTATATGTACTTTTAAAGCATTCAAATTAGAAGCAGGATCCAACAATCTTGTGTATAATGTTTATATTCATACTTATTGCAATATTGTTTTTAGTACCAACAAATTTGTAGTCCAACTTTCAAGAGATGCATCAGCTCAACTCAAGCGCTACTTGCAAGAGCAGAAAAGTTCAACTGTCATCATCAATACTATAAACAACCATATACAAATCGAAGTGCATGATGGTCCAGGGCGCACACTGATGCAAGTGAGATCCACTGTGGGAGGAGTGCTGGGTGAAGCTACAAAAAGTGGTGAGTATTGAGTATTGCAAAGGCAAGCGATGAAAGTTACTAAGTTGGTTCATAAGGTGGGATCACACACTTAAAGGCTAGAATGAGTTAGAGTTGCCAGAAGAATAATGGTCACAATAAAATCGGTCTAAGCTAAGTCTAAGTAGTAAAGTCTAATTTTAAAAAGCCCTTTCAGAAAAGCCAACCAAAATTACCTATGAGTCTCAATTAAATCCGATACTGACACCGATTGCGTGCTTTCATTTAATACGCACTTCGATATTGTGTCAATAGTTTAAGAAATAATATTACTGATAAGGAACTTTATTCTATTTCCTTTTTATTTAGAAAATCGCGCCAAAGTCTACTATGGCCTATTAAAAGAGCCCGACATCCAGGTGCTCCCACAGCCAGTGGAAGATGAAGAGGAAGTAGAGGAGACTCCAGATAAACCTAAGAAGAAAAAAGCTAAGAAAGACCATATTTTTTTGAAGAAACCCAAATCAGACCCTAATGCTCCACCAAATGATCGAATCCCTTTACCTGAGTTGTAAGTTACTTATTCAAATTGTTTTCGTTATTTTGGCACCTTTTTTGGCTCAGTGCATGGCCAGTCACATTATTTACCTTACTATTAGTGGCAAATTATTTATTAACCATATCTATTAAAATACACCATGGTTTTGAACCATGTGTAGTTTAGAAAGCTAAAGTACACTTATTATTATTCCCTTATTTTTATGTACTTTATCTCATCTCAAATGGGCATAGGGGAACCTATGCCCATTTTTCTATTGGACAGCTTAAAAAAGCGACACCGTTTCATATATAGTCGGCGTTCCAAAAACTCGAACGAAACGATTTGATAATTCGTTCATTGTGCGGACTGCTAGACAGTGGAATGCGCTACCTGAGTGAGTGTTCCCCGATGGATATAATCTAGGTGTCTTCAAGTCGAGAGTGAATCGGTATCTTCTAGGCAAACGTGCTCCATTTAGACCGCATCAACACTTAACATCAAGTGAGATGGTGATCAAACGTTTGAGCCAATTTCTTATTTTAAAAAAACTAAGGATCTTATTACATTAGCGATCCACGAACGTGTACCCACCCAGTCGATCGGCCAACGCCAACGATCGCGACGCGGGCAGGCGTCGTGCTAGTAATGTCACCAGCTCATACAGGTAGACGCGCGCCATGGCGCCCTTTATTTTTGCCAAATGATGGGTGGGCCACTGAGTCCATCTGTAGACCTATCATCCTCTTAATTACTTTTGCGTAAGTATAAATAAGAATTAAGAAAAAAAATCCATTAAAGAAGCTCTTATCTTTCTGAGCGGACATTGGACCGCTTTTTGGTTCAAATTCAATTTAAGAAACCCACTCCTCCCGATATCTTGACTAGCTTACGCTTAGTTTTGAATCCTCAGTAAAAAAATAGGTTCTCACGAGGAAACATTGTTAGCTTTGATACCTACTTCAAAGACGTTTAGGTAAAAAACGGGACCCAGTCTCCGTTTGATATGGGGTCTTCGCTTCTAATTTTAAGAAATTTGCAAAGTGGTCTTTTTAATTTCGGCACCATTACAAGTTATGATTTACTTGTGATTTACTTTGTGTGACTAAGACTTGTTTGATTGGTCATTGAACACTTGAAAATAATTATAATGGTAGAAAGCTCAGTGGGATGCTGAAAATTAAAATGAGAATTATTACGAACATTCGATTTTAATACAGTGTCAATATTTTGTAACAGAAAGGAGACAGACAAGATAGAGAAAGGCAAATCGCTGAGAGAAGCATCCAAGCGTGTGCCACTGGGTCCTGATAGTCTGCCCTCTGTTTGTTTCTACACTCTGCTGAATAGTGGCAACACAGCTCTTTGCACAGATATATGCGACGACTCTACTCTCCTGGCGGTTGGATTCAGTAATTCGACTATAAAGGTAATTCCTATCATTTTTTTTTAATGTTTCAATATCTTAACCAGCGGCAGCCTTAGCTATTACGAGGCCCCGAGCCGACAGATCATTGTGAGGCCTTTTTTCTTTGTGTCCGTTTTAATAAAAAATTAGTTCGAGTGCTAGTGTGTCCGTTACATGCTTGCACTAATTATGAAATCGTGCGTTCAGGCGCGGTTTTGTGAAGCGCAAGGCGCCAGATACACGTACGTATGTAAACATAGACTTTTTTTATTTAGGTAGTTGAGGACGAGAGACCCGGGCGGTTGCCACCCCCTAAGGCCGCCACTGATCTTAACTTTATCTCAAACTAGTTATACTCCAAAGTTTCGTCCACTCATCATCATCATCATTCACACCCTTAATTCCACTGCTGGGTATAGGCCTGACTCTTGTTATGCCATCTGCCTCGGTCCTATGCTAACCTTACAGCGTAAAAATAAACAAAGTTTACAAACTTCTTTTTATAAATTTAATTTAAAAAAAGTATATCAAAGTATTCTATCAGTTATCTGACTTCCATAGCACAAGCTTTGCTTAGTTTGGGGTCAGATGGCGCTGTGTGTAATGCCCTATGATATATAATCACATTTAATATTAGTGTGACAATCATTTGATTTTAATTTTTCCAATACTATTTTAGGTATGGACTCTAACACCAGTAAAGCTGAGAGGAATGAAATCGGTCGAAAAATTGCAAGATATTGATAGGGAAGCAGGTTAGTCGTATGAGTCGTATCACACAAAATACTTTGAAATAATGGTCCTTTATACATTATATATCATGTACCTATAAGATTAAATTAAAAATTAAGTAAAATTCTGTTAAATATTTCAGGTGATGTCCTCGTTAGAATGATGGAAGAGAAGGATAGAGATACATTCCGTACACTCCATGGTCACTCTGGCCCAGTTTACAAGGTTTCCTTTGATCCCTATAAGAACATGCTTCTTTCATGTTCAGAAGATACTACAGGTGAGTGTATACCAATAGAACTAATGTAATTATTTATATTAGCATATAAAAGGTACTGTCGTCTCGTCCTCGTCTTTTGTCCTTTTTTTTAAGCTCACAAATTACCTTATACTAGTATCGCCGCAGTTAATTGACGTTTTTGTTAAAATTGTGCCAGTACAATGTTACTTTTTCGAGTGACGCAAAAAAGAAGGAGGTTCTCATTTTTTTTATGTATGTCATCTCAGAACTTCGTCATTAATAAACCGATATGGAAAATTATTTCTTCATCTGAAAGTCAATATGTACTTTCAAATTAGTACCATAGAATTGTCATCAAAAGTAGTTTTATTTTAAAATCAAAATAACGATATTAAAAAATGTCTTCCAACTAAACCATAACGTATTTTGTTTTCCTGTGACTATTCTGTGGTAGTATGGCGCACTGTTTAAGTACCTAATACCTGATAACTTCTCTTCGTTCTTTGCTCAAATAAATCATTATTATTATTTTTAGAAGCCATTTTGCTTCTCTCCTGCAAGGGAGATATAATTCGCACGGGCCGGAGCCAAGTGCCTCTTCGCCTATTCTGACGATAAAAACTCTTAGTTAGTTTCTTGTTTGTACACTGTCGGTTGGATGTTTAGGGCTTCTAAGGCAGCGTGTAGTGTTATGGGTATCACTCCAGTGCTTAAGAGTACTATTGGTATCGTTCTGGTGTTTTTTTTTTCTTTGGTTTTGGCGTCGCATTTTGAACATTTGCCAGTGTCAAGTGTTTCATATTTTCAAGTTTCAAAGGTTAAATAAGTTGTTATAGATATAGTCAAAGTCCAGTCTTGGTCAAGTACAGTCCGTGTCAGTGAAGTCTAGTCATGCTTGAGTAAAGTACTGGCGACTTTATAAAGCTTCGATGGAGTTTTGGAAGCAACACGAAAAGTCATGTCTCACCACATTATATCGTTTTCCCACACTCGCGCTTGTGATTCGGCACTTTATGAATAAAACACCACCATTTTTATGCATAAACACCCGATAAAACACTAGTTTTGGAAAAAATACAACGGAGCGACACAACTCTTTCCGCGTTCCCGCCAAAAAACTCCATCGTCCTGGTATTATTGACTTGCCACTGGGTCGTTATTATTATTATTACTTCATTTTTTTCACTTCATTATATATAACAACAAAATGCCTGCCTAAACTAATGTGCGCACTGTTTATAAGACGCCATTATTATTCATATACAACACAAGTATTGTAAAATAATGCGGCAACATGATTTTTTCCGTGCTTGCTAATTTTTCGATAAAAAAAAATCTGTTCTTTTTTGGCGTCGCGCTCTGTGCTATCAATTTGATTGTGTGCAGTGCGACTGTGGTCGATGCAATGCTGGACATGTCTGGTGGTGTATCGCGGGCATGCATGGCCTGTGTGGGAGACCCGCTGGGCGCCGCATGGACATTACTTCGCGAGCGCCGGCCACGACCGCACCGCGCGCCTCTGGGCCACTGATCATCACCAGCCGCTAAGAATTTTTTCAGGACACCACGCTGACGTCAACGTTAGTATTTTTACTACCACATACACTACATCCCATCAAATACCGGAACTACGGTTATTTGCGCATCAATGCACGATGTAGATGGCGCCACTTTCGCCCGTGACACTGCGCTGCGAGTTTCCTCACAGTTACTTATAGTTTTTACTAGTTATAAATATGGGTTTAATTTAATTTTAAGAATAATTGTGATAAGTGCATTGTGCAATGATAATAATAATCATCACTAGGTACATAGTATAAAACAAAGTCGCTTCCCGCTGTCTGTCCCTATGCATGCTTAGATCTTTAAAACTACGCAACGGATTTTGATGCCGTTTTTTTTATAGATATAAAGATGAGAGGAAGAGGAGAGGAATGTTTATATGTATAATACATACATAATATAGTAGAGAAACACTGATATTTTTAGAGGTTTATAATGTGATGTCGGAAATAAACACATTTTTTGCGCTTACATTGCAAACGCTGGCTGAACCCTACGATATAGATCAAAATAATGTACTACAGTATTGTACACCTTAAAAAGGTCAACAAAAAAGTTCGCGATGGTATGTCTATCTCTTAAGGATAACCTACAATAACCATTTTTTATCCTTTACATTTTACGGGGAAAAATGGCCTATTTACAAAGTGATTTTAAGCAATACAGCATTAACTTTTATCCAATTAAGTATCCATTAATTTTTATCCCTTGAATACATTGTCCATTTAATATAGATCAATATGGCTCTTTACAGCATGCAATTAATATAGATCAATATGGCTCTTTACAGCATGCAATTAATATAGATCAATATGGCTCTTTACAGCATGCAATTAATATAGATCAATATGGCTCTTTACAGCAT
The DNA here is from genome assembly GCA_905404145.2 of Biston betularia. NCBI lineage: Eukaryota > Metazoa > Arthropoda > Insecta > Lepidoptera > Geometridae > Biston > Biston betularia. The sequence continues at coordinate 8,653,009 of FR989863.1, forward strand.
GCAATTAATATAGATCAATATGGCTCTTTACAGCATGCAATTAATATAGATCAATATGGCTCTTTACAGCATGCAATTAATATAGATCAATATGGCTCTTTACAGCATGCAATTAATATAGATCAATATGGCTCTTTACAGCATGCAATTAATATAGATCAATATGGCTCTTTACAGCATGCAATTAATATAGATCAATATGGCTCTTTACAGCATGCAATTAATATAGATCAATATGGCTCTTTACAGCATGCAATTAATATAGATCAATATGGCTCTTTACAGCATGCAATTAATATAGATCAATATGGCTCTTTACAGCATGCAATTAATATAGATCAATATGGCTCTTTACAGCATGCCATTAATATAGATCAATATGGCTCTTTACAGCATGCAATTAATATAGTAGATCAATATGGCTCTTTACAGCATGTAATTTAAATGAATGTTTTCGAAGATATTACAGATTTAAAATGCAGGGACATAGCGGTTGCGGCGATACCGGCCAATAAAATCCTCCGCCACGTCTGTCTGTCTGTTTGTTCGCGATAAACATAAAAACTACTGAACAGATTATCATGCAAATTTCACCAATAGATAGAATGATTCAAGAGGAAGGTTTATATGTATAATACTTGCATATGCACCACATTAGTATCTGCGGGTCGCTAGTAAAACAATAAAACAAAGTAAACATAATAATAAGTACTATTTCAGAAATTCGCTATAAGTTCCAGGCTTCCATGGAGATCAATCCTAAAACTGTTGTCCAAAATTTTTTTTTTTACTGTTTAACTGTCTTTCTTGACAAATGTTTTTTTTATCACAGGACATTACACACAGCGCCATCTGACCCCGAAGTAAACAAAGCTTGTAATGGAAATCAGATAAATGATAGAATACTTAAATACTTCTTTTTTTTTATTGTAAATACATACAGTACACCCAGACAGAACAAACATTTGTTTATATCACAAAATGTTCATCCTGGGTGGGAATCGAACCCACGCCCTACAACTCTTGAAACAGACATTCTACCAACAAACCAACAGGACTGTCATAATGACATTTCTTATTTGCTTACAGTGTGTCATATTCCATCCGAATTCAAATTACGTCGCCACCGGGTCAAGTGACCGGACTGTTCGCATGTGGGATTGCTTGTCGGGATCGCAAGTGCGAATCATGACTGGCCACAAGGTAATTTGAAAATAACTCGAATCTCACTAAAAAATATAATAGATATAGGTCTACTTTGGCCACCGTAAGAATGCGTTCCTGATATATCGTGGTCATACGGACAAGGGCGTTGAATTTACGATAAAAATCAATGATTGCTCTATAAATGGTTGTCATTAAAAATAAATCATTATGTCAACTAAATATAGTTTGCACTAAATTAAGTGTTAAAAAAAATAAAACGATTTTTTTAAAACCTTACTAGACTGTTACAAGGTTATGATCAACTGAATGAAGATGATGACGAAGTCAACACCTCCTCAAGCGAACTTTTTTTTTTCTTTTTTTTTTATTGTAGATAGGCTTGCGTTTGACCGCCATCCCGCCTGATGTTAAGCGAAGATGCGGTCCACGGTGGAGCATGCTCGCCTAGAAGAAACCGATTCACTCGCGACTTGAAGGTACCCAGACTATATTCATTGGGGAACACCCACTCGGGCAGCAGATACCAATGTCTAGCAGTACGCATGAAAAAGGTGGAATCAAACCGCTTAGTGGAACTGGAATCTGATTAGTTTGTTTGCCAGTGGAAACTCTCTTTCATGATGTTTTTGTATATTTTACTTTACAAAATATTCTATTCGTTTTTTTAATTATATTTGTTACACACAAATTAGAATCGAGACAAATAAGTATTGATTACCTATATGTACCTACTTATTTTATTTTTTCTTATTTTACTTAAAAAGTATAGGTACTGTTAATTGCTACTTAACAAAGCGGCTACTTGATGTTTCTCTGCTAAAACTCCTCGATTTTGTATTTTTTATCAGTTGACAGTGTACCAGCTGTGCTTCTCTGTGTGTGGACGGTGGATAGCGTCGGGCGACGCAGGCGGCGCCGTGCTGGTGTGGGACGTGTCGACGGGCGCGCCGGTCGTCACGCTGACCGCGCCCGCGCCCTCCGCACCCGTCACCGCGCTCGCGGTCAGCCGCGACGGCACCATACTCGCTTCTGGTACGTCAACTAAAGCGTGATTCACGTTACACCATGAACATTAACACCACTAGAGACAAAACAATATACTACCTATCTAATTTAGTGTTTATAAATATTTGATGTTATGTTGTCTGCTGTTTAGTATTTGGATAATCATTAGGTTTCTGTTATACATTTTACCCTGTCCATGTCCACTAGACTATGTGTGTGTATAGTATGCCAAGCTTTTGATAATATATTTTTTTTAAAATCACAAATAACAGAGAATTATCAAACATCAAAGGTTTCAAACCACACCCGCTCATTACAATGTATATTTATGGCTGATCAATCTGATTTCTCTATCAGGTTCGCTAGACTGCAACGTGAGGCTATGGGATTTCACTTCAATAACTGACGAGGCTTCCGGCGAAGAGACCAGTAGCAGTAACACTACACAGAAAGATGACAAGTTCTTGCTACGTTCATATGCAACTAAAAACTCTCCACTAAAAGGATTACATTTCACACGACGGAATCTCTTACTGGCCGTAGGCTCATATGAGGGAAGTGGTTGACAGCAAGTTTTATAATATACTTTTATAACCTAGAACAAAAAGCATAGACTACATCATACATTAAAACATTAACTACTGCAAAGATATGTTAAATCTAAACATTTGAACTTTATAGACTTGGTCTACACTTTTATACCAGTACAATAGTACTTTTAGGATTTGTATGCATGGTATGCAATGCTACAATTGATAAATGACGATGAAAGTGTGTATTCCAACTTGTAGGACTATTCAATAATGTGATACGATGTTGAATGTAAATGAAGAATATTTTGGCATAGGTAAGAATAATAAAGTTTTATTCCATTTTACAATTTTTTATTCATTACAATATTTGATGAAAATATGATCTTTCTGCAGTAATGAACTGTATTATAATGTTCAGAATAGACTCATTACTTCTAGCCAGCTGTGCTTTCATAGCTTGTTTAAAGTCTTCCTTGACACCCTTGTCTGCTCCTCTAGTACCAATTCTCCGCTGTCCAATGAGTTGTTGATTATTTGGCAGAATGTCTAACACTACATTATTGTCTTGCTCATTCCACATGTAGCTTAGCTCCTCCAATGTATCAATGTGTATCACATATGTTGAGAACACAGGATAGTGAAACACTCCTTTTTGTCTTATAACATCCATTATGTGAATGAAAACAGACTCTTCCTGAGGCCAACCGAGCTGCATCAGTACTAGTATATGGCCATATGTTAAGTCTGATGTATTACCAGTGTTGAGTAAAATTCTTATTAGTAATGTGCAAAAATAATGCATGATAGCCACTTTAGTTACAGGCAGGAAATGCAAATGTCTATGTTTTCCACCAACTATTAACTCTCCATCCAATATTCCTTCTGCATTCGGTAAGTGTGGTAAAGCAGCTAAAATATTTTCAAAACATGCAGGATTATTCTTTTGATGATAGTTTATGGAGACTCTTACTAGATTAGCTACTAGACTATTTTCTGTAGCAGATAGAGAAATTTCATCATATCTGCCTCTATAAATAGCCATCTCATTAGTAAACCCGTCTGCCCACGGCTTTACTTGCAGTTGGTTGGCTAACTTTGTAAACTCTCTGGATATTACTTCATTGCTGTGAAGTAGTTCCCAACAGTTAGCTGCAACTTGAAAGTGATTAGCTGAAATTCCAGTCACTTCTATATCACCCTTTCTTCGTTTAGATGGAGCTATATCTGGATCTGATAAAGCTTCTATAAGAATATGATTTCCCTTCAAGGATTTTTGTTCATACAATGCTCTTAGGAAAAATGATGTGCCACAATATAATAATTGACGACAGTCTTCAATATTTCTAAGTGTCAAAAGTTTCTGAAAATAAGCTTCTTTATTCAAACTGTTACTATAGTTTACCAGATATGAGTCCCATCCAAGTTGACGGCCCAACAAATCTAACACTCCATGCAATCTTTGCCAAGGATCTGTTATCTCATGATCAGTTTCATCATATACATAAGAGTTATAGAAGTCAATAGCTTTGACTAGTAGGCGTTGGAGTAACCTGGGAGATTCCAGAGAACTGAGGAGTGGCAAAGTTTCAACAACCAATAAACGCGCATACCGATTGTCATAGAAAAATTTCTCATTATTAATTAGTGTCTTAACAAGACTGTCCACTCCTAACTGTGGAAATTTTTTAAGCAATAAAACAAGCAGCTTACAATGTTCCATGGTGTCATCACTGTTTTCTACACTTGTTTTTAATATTGTGAGTTGAATATCAGGGATTATATTGTCAAACATCTGGCTAAGGAAACTACCTTCAGCAGTCCTGAGTGCGTTTGCTATTGCTGATATTTCAGGAAGTAGTGCAGAAAGATTTTGCCTGGAGAGCATTAATGAACTGAAACATTCAGCAGCTTCTTGGACATTACCGGACTGTTTCTCCATCAGATAAGCTTCAAACTGAATCTTAAAATTCGTAGGAAATAATGTTTTCGCTGTCAGCATCCACGCTTTAGCAGAGTAGATATTAACTTTTTGAGCATCTTTTGCTTTTGCAATTAGGAAATCCTCATCAGTTATGTTACTTTCGATTGCCGGCATTTTGATTTTTCTTCTATTATTGGTTTTCTGTCCTGTCTCAAGGAGCACTATGAGTCTAATAACTAAAGTTATCTATAGATACTATAGAAGCTAATTGTTTAGTACGGGATTGCATCAAATTATGTTATTAAAACAATTTGTACGACACATTATTAGCAGTAGCAGTAGCCTCTATTATTATCCTGAATATCCTGGGTTTTGTGTTAGGTGAACTTATGATCGCGAGTGTATTATCTATGATCGCGAGTCGCGACTAAATTTCCGAGAAGCGAGCTACTTAACCCCAAGGCCCCACCACCAGCGCAGTCCCCTCTCTAAGGCAGCCCGTACACGTAGCGCGCGATCCGCGATCCGCGATCCGCGATCAATGATCGCGATCCAGACTGATCGTGTACGAAGCGGATTGACGGACTGATGCTCCGGATCGCATAATATCTAGAAATTTTGAAATCATGATCGCGGATCGCGGATCGTGATCATGATTGAACGTGTACGGCGGCCCTAAAGCTTCAAACGCAAGAGTGTTTTTAAAATCGTACTCCTTTCTGGCCCACCCTGTATATCTACAGAAACTATGTGGATGAAATAACGATTTATTATTGATGATAATATTTATATTTTTATTATATTTATTATTTATAATTATTGAGGAATAAAAAATTTTGCTCTTTGGTCATAGCACATTCCTGAATTGAGCCAATTAAAAAAAAAGGTTAGATGTCAGTTTTCGATTCAAATGTCAGGTCAGTCAGACTGCGCATTCTTGAGGTCTCGAGAACTCGAGCGAGACTCGAATCGAAATCTTTGAATTCTCGGAGTTCTTTAGTGGTTTCATGTGTACATATTTAATTTAGTATATTGAGAAATATTTTATGATTAAGTTGCTTTACATATGTTTCAATGCGGATATATGATAAAATGAATGAACTTTACCTACGCAAACGTTATGTTATTGCAGAAGTCGTTCCTGATCATGTGTTAGAAAATATATTCTCTTATCTCGATCTTGCTGATCTCCGGAACTGTTCTGTAGTGTGCAAATCTTGGTATAGGATAATTAGTGACGAAAATAATGATGTTTGGAGAGTGCATTGTATGAGACGATTGCAGGAGGAAGTTATAAAATCAGATTTATTGTCATCTGCTTCTACATACAAAACGAAGCTGCGAGCTTTCCATCATGCATGGAATCCCCACGACTGCTCTAGAAATATATACATAAAATCAAATGGATTTACCTTACACAGGTACTATTTTGTAATATACTGTACTGAAACTAGTATTGGTTTACTGCAATGTTCTAATAATAGGTCTTTATCTATGAAATTGCCTTTCTGATTTTGCAGTACTGGCTATGGCAAATAAATATAATATTTGTAGGGCTAAGAATTCTAATTTCAAATTAATGTTATTTTAAAAACATGGAATTCTTTTTCCAAAAGTAGTCATTTGTTTATTGATTAGTGTTATGTTTTCATCGCATTTGAATCTTTTTCGTTATCATGGATACCTTAAAAGTTCGAGTAATTATGGAATATGAGTACCGTCGCGGCAGCAACTTGGCACAAGCGGCAGCAACTTGGCACAAGCGGCACGCAACATCAACGACTTTAATGGAGCTAATATTACAAACCAATGCACCACCTGTTACCTAAAAATGAACCTCATAGTCATCGAAAAACTTTAGTCGACAATTAATAATTTAAAGGCGATTGTGGAACCTGGTAAAACGCAATCTGCGCGTGAGTTAGTAGCAGCTTTCGACGTTAGCGTCAAAACAATATTGGTTTATTTGCGTGAAATTGGCAATGTAAAAAAGGTTGACTAATGGGTGCCCCACAAACCCAATGATTGCCAGCGCGAAGTACACGTCGAGATGTGGCTTGCGCTGATCAGCAGGCACACAAAGAAATTATGAACTGCATTGTTACCTGCAACGAAAAATGGATTCTGTTTGACAATTGCAAGCACTCTGGCAAGTTAACAAAACCAGCAGCACCTAAACAAAAACTTACCCTAAGTGATGGGTCACTGTTTGGTGGTCTAGCGCTGGTGTGATTTGTCACAGTTTCTTACTAAATAGGATGAGCATTAGTGCAGATGTGTACTGTGAACAACTAACCACAATGATGGAGAAGCTCTCACGTCACCAACTCAGCTTTGATCAATTGTTTGTCTCTGCTGCTGCTCCTGTACGACAATGCACGACCTGATAGTATGCAGCAGACGGATCTCCAAGTAACAAGAGCTGGTGTTGGAAGCTCTCCGTTATCCGTCATACTCACGAGACCTTGCGCCTACTACTTCTACTTTTTCCAGGAATTTTGATAACTTCTTGGCACAAAAAAAAAATATAAAAAATGCCTATGAAGAATTTGTTGACTCTCGTCCAGCTGATTTCTTCAAGAAGGGAATTAATAAATAATAAAATTAATAGAAAAATTAAATGTAAAAAAAATCGTTTGATTTTTTTATATGAAACGGCAAATTCGTGTGTAAAAACCTACCACTATAGCAGGCCAATATATATCAGAAATATTGTGCTATGAGTATAAACTATTATGTGATAAATTTACTTATCTGTTTTTCTATGTTATTTATTTCAGAAACCCTGTAGCACAAAGCACTGATGCATGCAGAGCGAAGTATGGTTTCCGGGAAGGTCGTCATGCATGGGAAGTAGTATGGGAAGGGCCACTGGGAACTGTAGCTGTAGTCGGAATATCTACCAAAGAAGCCCCCTTGCAATGTAATGGATATGTTGGTTTACTCGGGTCTGACCAACAAAGCTGGGGATGGAATTTAGTAGATAATCACTTATTACACAATGGGGATAGTCACGGACACTATCCCAAACTCAATAATTGTCCAAAATATCAAGTAAGGATAATTTTAACTCTGCAGTGCACCTATTGCTCATTAGATCATATTTACACCAAGTTTACTGGAGAATAGTCATTAGCTGGCTACCCATTAGAGACAGCCTCGGGTCGAGCAGCTTTGACTTGAGGAAAACAGCCTCAGTTTGAGGCTGCTTGCTCTGAGGCATGTTGCAAATCAACTCGACGCGAGTTGCCTTAGCTTGATCCGCAACGTGCGCAGTATCGAGCCAAAAAAAAAGGAAGCAACAAAAAGCAATACAAAAGAGGAAGCAGTGATGGTGGATAACAGAATTATACCATTGCGATCCTAAGCTACACGGCCGTCTCCAACAAACACACTGCTGCTATATATAAAATCTATTGATATAGGTAGTTATATACGAAAGTGTTACTTTCACACATAACATGTAACATCTAGCTATATTCAGGTCTAAGGTCTAAGCTACATAAATATGTTTTATTTTAATATAGCCTTACAAAAACAAAAAATAAATTAATAATAAAACAAATTTTATGTACTGGATCTCACATAAAACGTGTGGCACGGTATTGTAACACATAATTATAATCATTAATTGCAATAATTTTGAAAAATAAAAACGTAATAGTGGTTGTTTCTTTTTCAGGTAGGAGAGAGAATAAGGGTTATACTCGATTGTGAAAATAAAACATTGTCATTTGAAAGAAATTATGAATTTTTAGGAGTTGCATTCAGAGGTATTGCTCATTTTAAATATTTATTGCTATTTACATTTTCTTTACCTATAAGATATAACAATTACTTTAGGCCAGAAACATTACTTGTCATAACATATTTTATTAACTTAATCTCAACTTCAACATTAACAGACTAAGATGTTGATAATAATTATTGATTGCGCTGTTAGTTTATTTGGTAGTAGCTCGGCATCCTGAGCTGTGGGCTGTGGTTTGATTCCCGCCCAGGACAAACATTTCAGCGAGGAGGACTACGGTCATACGCTTCTCATAATGAGATGAAGAACGCGCCCAGCACTGGGACAGTCTATTTTTTTAAAAACTTCTGATTCAGTGTGATTTTTAATGTTATTTTAATGTTTTAGTGTTTATGTCATTTTAATACCATTTATTTTTCTAGGCCTTCCACACAAGATACTTTATCCCACAGTCTCAGCAGTATATGGAAACACTGAAGTGTCTATGGTGTACCTGGGACCACCCATAGATGGCTGATAAAATAATTAACTTGTCTAGAAACTCAAATGATTTCTAGTAACAATTCAATATAACGATGTGATAAGCATGTACCATATTTTTTTTAAGTAATACTTACATAGTTTTATGTTACCAGCCAATTTTAATTTTTGTTAGTACAATACAATAAAGTTGGCCAAGCCTGGCGATCAAATATCAATTTATAAGTTATTGTTAAATATTATTTTCTTCGGACAAAGAATATTGATGAAATTGCTTGCTGTTGTCATGCCGTCAAATTAAAATTAAATTAAATTTTTGGGTTGTCTATGTCTACGAAAATAAATACAACTAATTATTGTAACAATCAATCAAATGAAATCCTTTGTCTATTGCAAGGACAATCAGAATTGCATTCACAAATCGCGTGTTTCTACTCTTTATGTTCTTTCATGCTTGGATGCTTTATAAACCAAGTTGGCTACATGTTTAAGGAATCAATACTGTTTTATTCATACATCCACATTTATTTTTATTTGAATATAAAACGAAATATATTAATACTCACACTTAAATACAATTTGTATTGTACAACAATTATACCTATGTATATTATGCTTTTAAATCGTTACTTAAGAATGAAATTAGAATAGCTTTTTAATGATATGTAGATAAAATTAATGATTGATTGTAATACTTAAAGATAATTAAGTATGGTACCTAAGTATATTTAGTATTGATATTAATTTTAATTATTGATATTTTTATAACTGAGATCATGCAGGGCTCACTGCCATAGATATTTTTTTATACGCGAATGCCATTGCAATTTCAATAGTGAACAAAATTGTGTCTAGGTACTCAAAGGCAATGTGTTCTGAATACAATATGTATCTAATGTACCACAGCTGTTTGGACAAAATATAGGTATACTTCTGAGATTTTAATGTGTACCTATAAGTGGCCTTACTGTTCCAATGAAGGCCCGGTATGCACACTGACAAACTTTGCTCTGTTCTTTTCAATATGCAAAAATAGTATAAAACTCATAACATGCAGATGTGGCATAATTCCCGACACGTCTCTCTGCATTCTGCTGAGGATTTGACCAAATAATCTAGCATGACAATTTCCGAAACGATTTAAGTTTTTGATAATGAAATGTATGAGGAATTACGGCACTTTTCGTAAGTAACAATTCACTCCCGCCATCGTCGTTGATACAATTTTCATGCATTTTACGACTTGACGAGGTTTTTTCGCGAATTGTTATGCTACAGCTAGACGCTCTGATACCATCGAGCTATTATTTACTACATAGGTACTTAAAGATGTCAACACCTTCAAAATGATTTTTTTTTTATTCAAAATAGTTTCGCGTTTGACCATATCGATCAAAACCGAAAGTATTTTTAGTTAACATGTTAATTTTTTTCAACATTTACCTACCGTGTAAAACCAAAATAATGTATGGTTGAAAATGAATGATGATTTCAGAACAATTCCGACTTTTATCTTAATGGTCTGATTTAATAAATCTTATTAAATAATAATTATCTCAATACCTCTTTATTTTAATCTTTCTTTCTTTTTTTTTCTTTCATTTTCTCCAGCAAATTACTAGCAAGATGACGGTGTTAACTCTAGTACGTAGTATATAATAATAACTCAATATAATATGTTGCCTATAGGATAGTCAAAATTATTTATTAAGGAACATACAATTGTTACGTCTATTAAAATAAATTATGCACTTTATTTGTACACATTCTTACCTATATGACATGGTTCAAATTAGAATGTTGATGTTATTAGTACATTGAATTATCAAAAATTGGAAATTGTTTTACCCTTTTACCTGTGCATTTATATTACCTTTATGTTACGATTACAACAAAGATATTTAAAACTATGGATTTAAGATCACTGACCTAAACAAAATACAACCTAGTACCTAAACAACTTTTTTTTAGTTCAAACGACATGGATATTAATCGAGTTTGTCTTATTTCTAAATAAAATACAATCGTAATCATGTAAAAGTATACTCTGGACACCATTCATTATTTTTTATATCTCTGTATACCTCTTTTTAAGGTGATCTTTGCAAGCTTTAGCATCTCATTTTTCAAAACTCAGTTTTGATAGTAAAATCGATAGAACTATTGTTTAAACTTAGTAAGACCTGTAGAACTATGCTAAATGCCAATGAATCTGAAGTAATTTTTTTAGATGCTAACTATTAAGATGCTAACTTCACAGACGTGATTACAATCGGTACCAGAACTCTTATTCTTAAAATTGGTTCATAGGTCTTCACCTCCTATATCCAAACTCATAAATAAAAAATGTCCTGCAATGTATACACATTGTGGATGTAAAGTAATCCGTCTTTCCATCATATAGTACAAAATGTACATATTCTTTATTATACTTTACGTCCTTTAATTCTTGTAACAATTATCGCGGTAAAATTTGGAAGCTAATAAAACTACGCGCTTTTTACCTATTTTAAATGTTCTGAGTCATCACACTTAACTAATAAATAATTAGATATAAGTGCCAAAGTCTATGTGGTGAACTTGTGTAGGTATATCTACACAAGTTCACCATAGACTTACCTATAGGTAATATATACCTATATACTTACCTTTAGGTAAGTATATACACATACCTTTAGGTAAGTATATACACTTACCTTTAGGTAAGTATATATGCAATGCATGTTTGTTACTTTTTCAAATTCTTAAGAACTTTAGTTAGATTCGGTAGGAAGATCTTTATGGGTTATTATTTATATCCAGTAACGGTCCGTAGTTTCACCCGGTATTCTAGGGTAACTGCGTATTTTTCCGCGATAAAAAGTAACCTACTTATCTATGTGTTGTTTTTGTATTCATGCTAGGTATTTCTATTCCGTATTTCACTAAAGCCCGTGGAACATTTACAATGTGAAAAAGTTTCAAACATATTTTAGACCTATGTTCAACTTGTACCTACTCAAATTCATCACAAATATTTAGCATTTAGTGAAGTATGATGAGCCACAACATTTTTTTTAAACGGCTAAACCGATTTTATTGAATGATTCGTCTTTATCTCGCGAATCACTGGGTATATTGATTCCGTAGGTGGGTTATAGTTTAAACTTTTTAACTTGTAATAGGGATTAAAAGACGGCAGTAAAGAACAGTAGGTACTTAATATAATGGAATCTTTCCATTATATTACTGGATTGGATGGTGGACTTCAACCTCCACAATCTGTGTAGAAAACGTTGCAGGATTCTTTTGTTTTCCAAGTTTCTGTGTTACATGAAATCAACTTTGATGTAATTTGGCACGGAAATAACGTGCATCAGCAAGATGGTAACAAAGTAAATGCGGAAAACTGCGAGGCACAGTGAATAAGCCATTAGTGTCCTTTTTTATTATCAATAAATAAACATGGTTTATCTGCACTGCACTGATATAGGCGTAGGTATATGTACCTACCTACTTATACTAAGCCTAACACTAGCTTCGTTCATTTAAACCGCAAAGCAAGGTATAATGTATACCTTGTACGAAAAATACTAAATTAAGATTTTCGAAAATAACAATAATTAGCTGGACTAAATCATGTTAGCGATTTAGTCTAGCTATTTTTTGTCGGTCATGACAAAGCCATTTACAGAAAAATCACGCAGGTTGGTTGGCCATTTTGCACACACTTTGTTTTGATTTTCTCGACATTAGTCGTTTTCCTGTTTGTTCCTTTTTGTAGCCAGTTGCCCCTATGTTACATTAGTTCGGTATAAAGTTTTACTTATAATAATGAAACATGGCTCAGTAGAACTACCTATGTCGAAAGGAAATCATTACGAACGTTTACTATGGGACTAACACTGAAATCGCGAAGCTGTTCAGTACAAAAAATGGATCACTCTCGCAATGTATCGAATAGCTGATTGGAGGGATTTTTTACGATTTCAGGATTGACTCATAGAATAATTCTCTATAACAATCGGGACAATTCCTACCTACCTCTATTTCTGTCCTACCTCTTTTCGACATAGTAGGCTACTGTTGCGCAAAACGCTGTAGATTTCCTACTCGCGTGACACTGCGAGAAGTAAAGGTTAACAAATTAACCCTATGATAGCCACAGGACTATATTTGACAATTTTGACACTGAATTGCGGGCCCTGTACGCCAACCACGTAGTAAAAATGCTTCTTGTCGAGTAGAGTAGGTACCTACCTATTCGTCTAGAACTATGGTAGGTACAAAAGAATACAATGACATGTTTTTGATTTTACAATCTTGTTTTTTTTGCAAGTCAGTGGCTTCGAATACAAGGCACGGCAATTCGTTTACGCGATGGTGGTCGAAGGGACAATAAAGCTACGTATCGATTAAGCGCGGCTGGCGTGACGCCATGATTGAGCGCACCATCTGAGAGAACATGTAACGAGCATCGACAGTAGTGCTGTTGGCGCGTGTGGCAACTGTTCCATTATTTTTCCATTCAACATGATCCAAGGCCGGAACGCAACGAACACACGTTAACCACCACACCTTAAACAGTACTTAGGTTTATAAACGATTGTGCCTATAGAGAGCTAGGCTTCTGAATAGACCACCTACCTTGTCTTACTTTTACTGTTATGTTAAATGTTGATAAGTCGAAATAAAACACTTTTGTTAGTTAATTGTATTCTTTATTGTTTCATTTCTCAGACCTATTTCCCAATATTTTGATACATACATAATAACAAAATAAATAGAAAAAAACATTATAATCATAATCATGTTATTGAGCTAAGCTTAAGAGACAAAATTAAATTAATTCGCTAATAAAGTAATATCCCTACAGATTTTTGTCCTTTTCTTATTAAAAATGTACTCGATAGAACACGATTTAATTTATATTAACTAATTCATATTTTTCATACATTTTAAAATTGACATTTCCGTTATCAACCGTTTTATTAAGTATGCTAAACTGCAATGAGAACTAATAAAAAAACAAACAATTCTAATTATGATACTTTAAAAAAGTTGACTAAGGTTTTAAATATTCAATGTAGGTACATGTTGTTCTCATTAGACTATTTTTCAAGTTGATTGGCTTGTCACAGTCAATATCAAAGTTTCTTTGGTATTAGCCGATTACATTTTAATTATATTGTAAGTTCATGAAAACAATAAATGGGTCGTTTTAACATCAACAATTTCGCTACAAAACGTGAAAAGACATACAACAAAAAAAAAACTCGAGCCCTTTTTCGCTTAAGGTGGTACGATTTACATACAAATCAATTTTTGCCATTTATGGACAAATGGAGCATAATTTTACAGTGAAATCACAGCTACTGGCATTTACTTTGGTCTTTATTTGCGGTAAATCACAATTGCTTGAATAAAACAGTAGATTATTAGCATAAAATCAAATTTATGATTTTTGAATAAATCACAGTAGATTATGCTTAGACGCTTACACAGCGTGTGCTTACAAGTCACGTTTTAAAATTTTATATATGTCATTAAATGAGTTTTAAAATTGCATGTCAACACAAAAATGTCTCTTAAAAATAAATATATCTTTAAAGAACGAACCTGGAAACTCGCAAGCTTTGGCATTTATTATATTAATTTGTTGTGATAGTGTGATTCTCATGACATACTCACTTTTTTTAGCATGTCATGTGGTTCAAGTATTGAAGAACAAACACGAGGTTTCAAAACTGTAACTTTTACAGAAGAAAAATCATACCAATCTATTTCAGAATGTCATTGTTATGACCATAGTCTCACTTCATCTTAATATTTAATGTAATTAAACAAATGCACAAACTTATTGTTTCGTTGTGCATTCTATGTCACTGGATAGTTGATTTTTTTATTTTTTTTTTAATAGTTGACAGGCTAGGTGTTTGACCACAGCTCACCTGATGTTAAGTGAAGGTGTGGTCGAAGATGGTAAAACACACCTAGCCTGGAATTGAACTTTTTGATTTGATTGATTTGATTGTCCTTTCACATGAACCGTTTCTTCAGACGCGGCAGGCAAAAAAAAAACTTTTAATGGATCAAAATAAAATTTTGGAAGCAGTGCCTAATTACCGACCTACTGGGTTGAAGCTATTTCCAAGTATATTTTATAACATTAATCATGATATACATGAAGATATTTTATAACTAAGTAGGTATGTATAGGTAGGTACGTAAGATTCATTTTATCACGTTTTATAGAAATTAAATTAAACGATATTTATTCCTTGAGCTTAGATGTAGGTATGAATACCTTTATATGTTTTAATCAGTATACCTGATTTAAAAAAAATATAGTTATAAGACATGATGAGCTAGTAGGTAGGTACATAGGTAGAGATAATATTAACCTAAATTTAAACCACCTTCCTCATCCCATAAATTTTTATTAAACACATAGTCCGTGTTTTCACCATAATTAGTTTATTTTATTGATCTTTTTAAAACTACTTCAGACATTGTTGTGCAGGTAATTGCGGTTGTATGAAAATATTTTTTCGGCTCCCTTTATGTATTTAGGTACTTTGTAACGTGGCTGTCGGTCATAATACGGCTGGCAACGCTGACTTGCTAAGCTAGTTAAAACTTAGGACATTTTGGCCTAGTAGATTGACTGTTCTGTTAGCTCAGTTGCTTTTTTCTCTAGGGCGTGAGTTCGATGCCCGCCTAGGGGCCGAACCGTGAACACTTATTGTCTTACTCAAATTAGGCGATTAGTTTATTAGATTAGAAAAGTCACGCGACTGCAAACCTTATCGTGAGTAAATAAATTAGTTTTGTTTTACCTACTTATGCGGCATTACTCATGTTTAATTATATACATATATGCATTATTATTTATGCATTTTTTTTTCTTCAAGGAGTCAAAACTGAGCACTACGCGTGCGGCCTCGTCTTACTTTACATAGTCCTTCACACTCACTACTCAACCCTACTTCACACATTACTCTCTTAGGCAGCCCGTACACGTTCAATCATGATCACGATCCGCGATCCGCGATCATGATTTCAAAATTTCTAGATATGCGATCCGGAGCATCAGTCCGTCAATCCGCTTCGTACACGATCAGTCTGGATCGCGATCATTGATCGCGGATCGCGGATCGCGGATCGCGCGCTACGTGTACGGGCTGCCTTAGAGTAGGTAATCTCGCATAAGTACCTATAACAAAATTTTATCAAAACCATGTTTCCGTAAAAAAATAGTATTTTAAACCACTAGGCCACGTATTCATAAGAAATTGGCTAAACTATTAGTTGAATAGCGAGATTATCAACTAGATCAAAACGTCCTATTTTTCGTATCAGCCAACTTGACCATAGTTCTAATACTTAGTAGGTAAATAGTATTTTTCCGATTTAGCCATGTCATGTCAAATTGTCAACAATTTCAGAAACAACTAACAAATAGGTACATCTAATTAGGCTTAACTTCTTTATTGCTAATTTTATCACAATACATAAATAATAACTTTAGTATCACATTATTCATATTTGTCATAGGTAGGTTGCTTACGGTTGGCAAGTAAACAATGACTTGTTTTGCACTTAGTTGATAAGTACAAAACTAGTCATAGGTTTCATTGCATTGGTACAAGTTGTAAAGTTTCTAATAAGTATAAATAATTATGTTATATTAAAAATTAATTAAGGACGATTATTTAATGGAGGAAAGTTATATAATAAGTATTTAGGATTAAAAATGTATCGACACGAATGGTTACAATTAGTGTAGGTATACGAGTATGTAGGTATAGGACGGGATGATGTCAACTTTCGAGGTTTTTTTGGCACTTTTGAGTATAGGTACATAGATATATATCTATAGCTAAAGACTATAGGTACCTACATACAACAGCGATTGCGACATAATTTACAAAAAAAGTAATATATTTATCTAGTCGACGCGTTAATAGGGTATTTTTATAATATTTCTGACTTTTACAGTTATAGGGTTCCGTAGTAAATTAAGGAATTCTTAGGTAGGTACTTGTAGTTTCACTGTTCCGTCCGTATTTCAAGGTATTTTTTCCAGCACACACTTAGATCACTATTAAATATAGGTTTTACCTACTTAAACTTATATATTTTATTATAGGTCGCGGCGGGATTAGCTGTTGCGAGGCCCGGGGCGACAGATCATTGTGAGGCCCTTTTTCTTTGAGTCCGTTTTACTAAATCAAAGATTAGGACGGGAATTACATCAAATAGAAGATTTGAAGTAACCGGGTGGCTACGAAAGGAAAATAAGTTCTATGATTTATTTCGCATCCATAGGTAATACATACCTATACAAACACACCTACGCCCTGTAATAGTTTATTTGTTTACTCAACATAAATAAGGTGAGTCGCTAGTTTTGTCAACGAAAACCTCCAAAATTGACATCGATGGAACTAAAACCAAAGATTCTAAGTGAAAGTAAGCAAATCAATATTTAATTCCCTCTCAAAGTCTAACTAGGTACTTGAGCGATTTATAAAAGACCAATATACCTAATAGGTACCTACGTTGTTAAAATTCAAGTCATCATAATAGTATATTCAGCTATATTAAATATCTATAATAATTACTGATTTACAATATTAGCTTAGGCTTACGAGTTAAGCCTATATACCTAATGTTTATTTTGTCGGTGGGAATCTTATTGAAGGATGGGATAATTGTCACGAAAACTAGGCGTAAGTGTATTTACTGGAGCATATAAATAAAGTATTGACAACTATAATGTGATATAAATAAAATATGTCATTTACTTAGAATAAGTAGGTATCATCAGCGCGAAAACTATATCACAAAACACTATTTGATATGCGCAATTCGCTCCTTTTCAAATGCGCATCAAATTTTAGTTTGGCCTGCACAAATTAATACATCTTTTTTGCATAGTCCTACTTTTTCCACGTATGTGAAGTACGGGGGTATTTCACATTTAAAAGTAAGAGTTTAAATCAAACAGAATCTAAGACATAGATACCATCTTTGTCTTAGATCCTGTTTGATGTAAACTTTTACTTTTCTATGATTATACACTAAGTACCTATACCTAGTATACAATTTGGAGCAAATAAGAACAAAATGACGAAGAACGAGAGCAAATTGCTTCACGCTTTTTTGCTTCCGCTGGTTATTGCTCGCGTAAGTGTAGATATATTTAGCGCTGACTAGTAGGTACCTGTTCCACACTATAAATGCAAAAATAAAATTGTATACTTATGCCTTCCAGTGGCTTATTTAGGTATGCATTGTACTAACATAAGATTTACTTTTGAAGATTAGATTTTTTATGGTTAACATGTAAGTGACGGTGTAGTCGAAGATGGTAAAGCACACCTAGCCTGGAACATAACTGGCTTTTAATTGACGCAACAGGAACACACCATTAGGTGCTTGACGGCAGGTTTTCAACTTGAGGGTGGTAGCTAGGCAGCCGAGTACCTACTAGAAAGTAGGTACCCTACCATCATGCTATGGTTTCCTCGCGTGTTTTTCCTTCACCGGCAGCTCAAGCTCATTGTTGGGGGTTGAACCCACGCCTTTGGGCGTGCGAAGCGATCACGCTAACCACTGAGCTATCAACGCTACAAGAAATGAACATATATTGGCGCCTCTACACGTTCTTAATTTGGAACAATCCGGAGTTACCGCGACTGGTAATAGATAAGAATTATTATTCAATAGACACTTTCTTTTAGGAAACCCTACACTTATAGATGTGCCTACAATGTATACCTATTAACCAATTTATTTTTAAAATTATGTATATGCGCGATTCGATTATTAGATCTATATAAACTAGCATCTTCTTATAATCACCTATAATTAACTAACATTAATTGGTGTTACTATTCTGTGGTATGAAAGTCCAGTGCGACCTAGAAGAAAGAGACTAGTAGAGCGAATTCATATATTTATTATGACGAATGATGAAAACAAACGATCACATTATTTTCTATGTCATCACAAAGACATGTTTTACATCGTTTTTATTGATCTTAGATTATGGATGGGTCTCCGGGCGCACTCCGATTAGATACCCACAGCGGTTAAAAAGTAATTGTCACCTATCTAAGATAATGCACCAATGAAACCCGAACCCATAACTGAAAATTGCATCAAAATAGGATAAGTAGTTTTGGAGAAAAATGGCAACATGGATTTGCACAATAAATGTTTGCTGCAGCCCCTCCTGGTGAGTTGTCACCGTAACACCTATCTAAGAACATGCACCAATGAAACCTGAACCCATAACCGAAAACTGCATCAAAATCGGACTAGTAGTTTTGGAGAAAAATGGCAACATTTTTATATTTAGTATTTGCACAAGCAAACATCCTCTCACCCCAAACGCATATACCGTCTCCGTTCCGTCGTGGGTAAAAACAACAGCCCCGTGAATGCGGCAACTTCATATTGTAGTGTGTGTAAGACAGTTTGCGAGGATGCAAAAATTGTGGCCAAATTCTTGTTTCTTGTAGTATTATTTAACACAGTATCACTACTCAAACTGGATTAGAACGAAAATTAATAAAACACTCGGCACGCACATTGCTTGCAACGAGACTGGCTCGAGTACGCCGACTTCGGCGTAGTATTTGGTGCCACATTTTACAAGTACGCCGGCGGTGTCTAGTCGGAGCGCGCGCGGAGACCCATCAATAATATAAGACATGGATATTGAGTCTAATCCTGCCTCCGTCCGCAGCGATTGTCTACTTCCAGTATTTTTATAAGGTATTTTGAGCGCTGACTCAAACCCCACGTATTTGTAACCTTTTATTATGAAGGTAGGCGAGGCGACCATCCATCTTGAGGACCAAGCGGACGAAAATAGATTATGAATAGTTGATATAAGTATATCTATTATTTAGCGGAACGACGAACGTTGACGTCACGATCTTTGTCTACCAAAATCTAGCGGAACGATGCGTCTTAAATTTAAGGGCATTATAGCCGTGCCACAACATATTGTATATTATATCTACGCACATTTTTGTAGAATATCCTATAATTCAAAGAATTGTACGTTGTATTGGTATGTCTGTCTAGGTATCATAACATTAGATACAAACGTTTCATAGGATTTTTCGTTTTGATATCTTTTAAGTTGACGGATAAGATCGATTAGGAAAACTTTATTTAGATTTGCGATTTACCTAATGTGGGTCTGGGCCTTCGAAAGTAAAATACGCCTATCACCACGGTGTTGCAGACAGATAACTGGATGTTCGATGTCATCTGACTATTTCCTTTCTTATGGTTATGTTTAGAAGTAATGAGACAAACATGGCGCTATTTTAGATGTAAGAAATAACGCTTGTCCACGATGCCATTGCAGCAGTACACAGAGTTTGAGCAGCAAAGCAAAGGCGAGAGCATCCTGCTTTGCTGCTTATTACTTTCGAAACATTCGATGTAGTCACATTACTCCTGTAACTTTAAAACAAAAGCTTCTTATTTTTCCTTTGTTTCTACATACAAATACAACAAACACTTTTTTGAGATACACACTGATTTTATTTCTTCAGTAATGTAAAGTTGTGTGCGTAGGTAATTGCAGACGCGACTAAATGTCTCCACAAGCTTTAACTAGGACACTACATGTTCAAAGTCATATGTGTACCTACTTCATAACCGACTCTTACAATTTAACGCTACATTCGACTCAAAACCATATGGACGCGATGAAATATCTTCCCAGAATATAATATTATACCTAATAAAGATTCTAATACCCTGAGAGGGATTACAGCCGTGAATACAAACATTGTAGGTGCCTTGTAATTTAAAGATTGGCAAATAAGCAGATACTAGTCAGCATGTACCTGCTGATCTACAAGTTTAACATCTTGAAGTGAATCTTTCATTTGAGCCTTTACCTTCGTCGGCGGGAACTTCGTGAGACAAAAATCAGAGATCAAGCAGAAGAACTTGCATAGCAGCGGACAGAGTAACGCCTGGTGGGTGACGGCTGCGATCCGGTACCACGGGCCGTCAAAAGGATCCAGGATTGCGGGGCATAACATATGGTTTAAATTCACTTGGGCAGGCTGAAATAACAGAAAAAACTGAGATTAATCAAATGGTGGAGTATTGTATCCTTGGCTAGACGTCAAACTTAAACAATTTAACAATACAACATTTCCATTTACAATTGTAAATGGAAATGTTGTATTGTTGTTTTTGTATTTAGCTTAATTATATATTAGTATAAGTTGTTATCTTATAACATAATTAAAAAAAAAGAAAACTCGTAAAATCGCCTTTTCTTAGACTCTCTGGCTTATCGATCTTAACTAGATCGATAAGCCAGAGTCTAAGAGTAAGCATGACTTTTAACACGCCTCAGCTAGGTATAAGTCTACTTTACGACTAGGCATATCTAGTATTCACGAGTAGAAAAACTATAATCACAGCTCGTTTGCTAGACGGCCAGAACCCCCCCTACGAAAATATCAAAAGCATTTTTATATTTATCGTAACGAGATTTAATTTTGTCTTGTATATTTAATAAATTTGAATATGACATTAAAATAAGAACGAGCTTCATTATGTGCGATATTAATACGCGTTTCGATTGTTTTCGGTAAATTAAATTGATACAATGTAAACATCGCAGCACTATCGTCATGCAAAGGTGTTTGTTATTCCCTAAAACAGAGAATCCTAAATAGGGGTCACAATCTTTGAACTCATTGGACGCCGTTAAGTAGAATCGTGTCAAATACATTCATATAATCACAATGCATTTTAATTAAGTAAAAGAATTATGCATACATGATCTACGTCCGATCACATTACCATCACCTACAACACATTGATCTAAAAACGAAACAATAAGAAATTAAGTCGGGTGAGCATACGTAGGTAGGTACCTATAATAATGATGTCATTTTATGAGCATGTACTTAGATAAAAATACAAATAAAAACATTTTAAGTGAATCATTTTACAATCCGTGCGTTTAAAAAATATACATATATACACCACAGGTACAAGTTTCTGATGATGTCCGATACGAGAGCGTTCTAACATACGTTTTTACAAAAAAAAAATTTTTTTTTTTGTACTTTGGGCTAATTCATGTCGATTACGTATCCGAGAAACACAATTACTTACGATTGCAATTATTTGTAGGATTACGAAATGATATATCATATTCAAGCAATAACTGAATAATGCCCAGTTGAAATCCCACAGCGGCTCTATATTGTAGACACCTGAAAATTATATTATGTTTACACTATGTTCCTATTCAAGGTAAGTATATATTTAGCAAGCTCTCTGATGTTAAGTGACGATGTGGTCGAAGATGGTAAAGTATACCTAGCCTGGAATGGACATAACTAACGCACAGAATTTAGAAAAGACACACAAATATGGTTAGTTTAACGCTTGGCAAGATCTCGGGTGCTGTTTTTCATCTACAAAGAAAGGATGCCAAGTCTTGCATTGACGTCCCACTTGAGGTATGTTGTGCATTTCCTATCCTGCCAGGATTTACCTAAGCTAACCCATAGCCCATTAAAGAACCGCGGCGAGGAGCTGAACCACTGGCACAGTGGGTGGTGATTAAAATCACCCATCAAGTGGTGATTCTAGTTTATCCTATGGCTTTGCAATGCCATATCACATACTGTTAAGTTTCGTTCTCCTGCTAACAGTCCCGGTATAGCAGCCTATCTGCGACTCCCAGTTTATTTTTATTTCAAATGACTACAAAACCTACTAAAAGACAAATCTATAATCTTATCATTGTAACTTCAATAAAATGCACTTCGCTTCGACTACATCAGTAAGGATTAAACCTTAGTGATCTCTTTGTCATAGAAAACCCTCAATAAAATATTTTTTAAGAAATGATAGGGTGAGCTAATTTGGTATGTTTGGTTTTGTAGTGACGGTAGCTCCGTGATTAGCGCTGTCGGTTTACATGCTGGAGAGCGTGGGTTCAAATCCCATCAATAAGAATGAGCTGCCGATGAAGGTAAACATCGTGAGGAAACCATAGAATCGTAGCACTTGCTTTGACTATGCTAGCTAGCTAAAATAAATAAATGCCACATTCCAGTTCCAGAATGGAACTAGGCTAGGTGTTGTAACATCTTTGAACAAGACTATGTAAAAAAAGCAAATAAATAGAGATAATACACAAACCTCCAATTCTCAGCAAGTAATATGGTATCACAAACATCATGCCATGTTGAATCCAATAAAGTGCAGCTTCTGCCAGAATCTGCACATAAAACACTCATAATATTTAATGTTAGAGCCAGGCACTAATATAATTTTAGATTTTAGAGAGCATCATAGTATTTTTTTTTTTAATTTTTATTGATTCAAGAAAATAAAAGTTTTGTTTTACTTTTCTTCAACTAACTAAGATTTGTAACCCCACTTTGCCATGGTTGTGTCCATAAACTCGAACCTTCACTGAATATACCAGTTGCTTAAATAATAGTATTTTATTTTATTTTTACCGTTCTTGAGGCAGTTTCAGGAAACAAAAAAGCCAAAAGGGGGCCATTTAGTAAATTCAGATGGATCCGGAACAATGCTGTGACTGTCTTACTTGGGGGAGCAGCTAACAAATATATCTGAAAGGAAAATTACAATTAAGTATATCAGTCGTAGCTTAACTGTTAATAAACAGCATTCTTTACATAAATAGGGATGTAAATGAATAAAATACATGTGTGATTTTACTTACATTTTAAGTACCTATTTATTTTATATTTTACTAACAAGTACAGCAATTACAATAGTTTCACCTATCTAATTGAATTATAGTATATATACTATGTAATATGATCACAATGATCCAAATAAACAATGATGATTTATGGATTCCATGTGTGATAATATAATTAATGAATACAGATCATGTCAAATTCAAAATACATAATACAAATGAATATTTTAAATTCTATACTTACTTGTATTAAAGTAGTAACATGGCAAGGATTTAACAGATAAATGACTGTACGAGAAGCAAATTTAAATCCAATTTCCATGCCCCACAGAAATGCTAATAGGATTACAAGTAAGCGTTTGCCCCCCCTGTCATTTTTCACATAGTTAGCATCATCAGGAGTTTTCAATTTTGGATAAGTCTTAATCTGTAACATAGGTTTGCAATTAATGAAACTACATAAATAAAAAGAAAATTTTAGCAAAAAAAAAATAAAAAGTCCTTACACCAGTAACAGATTACCAAATCAGACCTGTGCTTACATCTATTCATAAACTAGAAAAGAGCTCACAATCTTCAACTAGCTAAACTGTTTTTTTTTTATTAATAGCTAACTAATACTAAACTTGTCAAGTCACTTTTCAAAAGAAAAAAAGTTAAACACCCTTCAGTTTGCTTCGGGGGTTTAAAAAGATTTGGATATAATAATTTACATGAATTAACAATTTAATAGAATGTATGTATATTTTGCCAATGAACTTTATATCTCATATAACATAAGCATCCTTAGTAAAGTTAATTTTTTCTAATGTGTTTATTGGTAAATCTATTTTAACAAAAATTAATTGACATTGGTAAGTAGGTACTAATGAACATTATTTGGGATTTGCATAACTTCAAAACAGCTGAACAGATTTTGCTGATTTTTTTCTCTACGTGGTTGTAATACTTCAAATGAGGTTGGATGTGAGGGCTCTACCACATCACATACAAAGTGTCTGGCATTAAGCTAATATCAAATAGGTATATTAAAAGATATGAAAAAATCATCTACCTTTTTGAACATCATAGAAAAAAATACACTTTATGTTCAATACTGGTGAAATGAAGGATGATGATAAGACATTTGAGATAATTATATTTTTTCTAATTTACAGTAAAGTACAAATTATATTAATTTTTAACAAGTTAAGCCCACATTTAGGCCTCATTTCTCTTTTTTATGTTTCATATACATATATTCACTTTGTTTTAACAAGTGTACAAAGTTTCCACCTAATATTATAAAGTGGACTCTGTAGTGATTTATATAGAATATATGTAGTTTTAAAAAAATAGAAGAAACCTGTCTTAAAACGAGTTACAATATTTCTAAATTAAAATTTTGGTAGAGGTTTAATTGAATAACATTCCATGCTAATATCAGGAATATCACCACCACTAGTATTTTAATTGCTGAGGGTACTAATATGTAGTGACATTAAAACACATAATTAGATTAAGCTTTTAGTTAACCATATAGTTAGATTTTGAAATTAGTAGCAATATCTAAGTTGATAATCTTACCAAAACGTAAATGCTAATAGTTGTTACTATAAGTGTTTCTATTATCTGCCTTTGAGGCGTTAAGAAATAGGCACAGTCAGGACCAACATTTCTAGGCACCGCTTTGTTTGCACCACTATATGCCCACTCAAACATTTCTGCTATATGATTTTAAATTTAATTAAAACATCACTTCAACATCTTTCCTAAAACAAGCAAAAGGTACCTAATTATCAATTTAAATGAAAATAAAACACTATTTACTATGCTATTTACATCCAAAATTGATTATCAGCAGTCCCTTCCCTACTTCTTTCATTTTCATGACAGTTTGACAGTGACATTATTTTTTTTTTAAATTAATTTGTCCCATCGGGCAGGCTGAAGCTGTAAAGCCATACTGCCTTGTCTTAAGTGTTATAACATGCATGAATGGAAATTTCTAAACAATGTCATACGTTATTTATGTTACATGACACACACTATTACACTATATTTCACCAACAGTATTAATTATATAAGTATATAAATGTTTATACGTTGAGGTATTCATAAGCAAATTATCAGCAGATTATCAACTTAGATATTGCTACTAATTTCAAAATGAATTCATGATCCTGAGGCGGAAAAGATGATAATAAAATTTAATCGACAATAACCAAAACGCATACGGCAAATCGTAGAATAGAACTTTCTGTTGAAAAAGAACTTATTTTTGCAAAACCAGGGTTTGGAGTTGATTTGCACATTAAGTGTAGCATACCAAGAACCTTTAATAAGCACCTCTCCTACTTTTTTTTTTCTTTAATATTATCGTCGCATTTTGAGTATTTGCCAGAAATTTGCAAATGTTTTTTAAGTACTCTCTGACCCAATTATTACCTACATATTATTATTATCTACAATTTCTTTAAAAATAAATTGGGGTCCATGCCACGTCAGCACCACGCGACTTAGATTTTTTTTTATTTCAGCTGTCCTCAGTTTCGTTACGTTAAAATTAAACTCCTGGATTATTTATTCCTTAAACATTTATTAACATTTTCTACATTGGCAGTGCATAATAATTGATTGACAATCATTCTTTATTTCTGTTACATACTACATGAATTCAATCACATTATTTTTAAGTATATGGTCGATAAGCAGATCTTTACAATAAATTTTACAGGAAACCAACATAAACTATCAATATTAGAACAAAGTTTAGTTAAAAACATAGAAAAATGCGTCTACTGTCTAGCTAAATAATAATCTTTTACTTATTTTTAAAGTAAACCTAAATTTTATTTTAGGTTTTTTAAGTATTTATATACAAGGCACACTTATCACAAACAAAACGCAGTAGGTATGCAAGGCAATGTAGGTATATCTTTGCGTGGTGTTGACTAGTGAAGACTATTTATACAGCATACTTTTCCAGTCTGACTGATTCGAACACAGCTGTTTAGTTCTTTTAATTTTGCGTGATTAAGCCCCGTTTTAAACAAAATAATGTCGTTTTAAAATTAGGTATCAACTTATCTGAATTGCGATAATAATATGTTTTAATGGGTCTACCTTTTTATATTTTAATGCTTCATGACATTAATCGTTTGCAGTAAACTGAATAATTTGTAGAAGGAGCCTTCGTAGGGAGACAATACCATACCAAATCATTTCGTTCATGTTTAGAGTCTTTACTTTGAAATATATTGTCGAATCAACTAACAGTTAAAACTTTTTGGGTATTGGGACTTTTTGATTTAATACATTAAGTATAGAATAGATCCTATTGCGATAGTTTAAAACAATAATCTAAATTATATTCATTTATATATTAGAAGGCTTTGACGTGGTACTTGATGTACATTAAAGAAACTAAGGCAGAATGACAACAAAAATATTAAAATCCAATTACTTAATAACAATTTTTTTTTTAACAAACAAATACCTAATGCGAAGAATAGCACAGATATTTCTTGATATTTCTGTGACGTTGGAGCTGTTAGGTACCTACGTTGCTTTAACGCGACAATTTTTGGCGTCGTTGTATTCGCGACGTTTTACCAAGGAAATATATTTCTCCGATGTCGCGAAGAGCGGGGGTCCCCATCATGATAAATACTATAAAGCTATTGTTAGAATTTTATAAAAAAAGTAGTTTTGGTATTAAATCACTAGTTGATGTTTTATGTTAAATAAACTGTGATTTTATACATAGCATATCTAAACTTATCATACATTATATTATACGTTTTTGATACAGACGGCGCACCGCGACACTCTTTCTAGTAGATTTCCTGATTTTAATGTTTGTCTCTTTGGCATGGCAAATTGTTGATTGTCTTCTATCGTAGTGAGCCAAAAACTGAGTTTGTTTGCGAAGTGATGACAGGTGCCTCCTTCTCCGTTGCACTCTATGAATGGACTCGCCCTGAAGTCCTCCAAGCAGGAACCGGGGCTTGCCAAAGCTTGGCCGCCGCCTTGACCTCCCGCTCCGGTGTGCTGAAATAACGATGTAATCATTGCATGTACCTTTATAACATTACTGAATAGACACTGAGATAAAAAGATTAAATTTCAATTAGGTATCGACTTATGTTTTTATAGTATTTCATCTACTTTTAATATACTGTATACACTGATTGGAAACTGAGGAAATATACCTACCGCACGATGTCACATGTAAATGTTACATCGTGCGATAGTAATTAATATATTTAGTTAGGTACCTACTATTATTTATTTATAATTACAGGCAAACACACTTTACCTACATAGCAAAATTTCCAATAAGGGTTCAAGAGCGCATGTTACGTTTTCAAAAATAAAGCGCGCAACAACAATAAATAAACGTCATCAACTTCTTTGACTTATTTATGTGTCCTCAAGGGTACCTATTCCCACTCTCCGCATACTCTTCGGCCTTGTATCAGTGGGGATCGATGCAACACGAGACCTAGAAGTCTAGTCTAGAGCAATTCGTAGAAAATGCTATTAAAAAAGGATCAACTTACCATAATAAAACTGTACCCTATCCACAGCAAGCTCCAGCCGCCCGGGCAAGTAGGAATGTCCAGTGTCTGACTGTGCACTGCGAGCACATTAGACGGGACCTCGCAAACTACACATCTGGAGATGTATTTCTCAATCTCTTGTCCCTCGACCGGCATCATAGGTATCGGCTGGCCGGTCGACAACCAGTAACTTCGGTCGTTGCGACTCGCGTAGTTACAAACATCGTTGACGTCGCAGAACATAAATGGCATCGTACTGAATTTCCTCACACATGAACCGGCATAACCCAAATCTTGATTGTGCGCTCTTTCGTTGCCGTCGATGTAAAGTAGCGAGTAGCCTTCCCACAGCTTCACGTGTTCAGGTTCGCATGTGGGTACTACTTCTCTTTGACTGTGTTTTACTAGGAGAATTCCGGTTAGATAGTCAACGTGGGCACAAGCGGCTCCGGGCAGACCCGGCTCGCCGATCCGGCCGGTTAGACCTATCACTCCCCTCTCTCCCTGCATGCCCTGGAAACCTGGTTCTCCAATGGGGCCTTGCAAGCCCGGTGGGCCCGTAAATCCGCGGTCTCCTTTAGGTCCAGGCATACCATCCATACCTGGCTGACCGCGTTCGCCGTCTCTTCCCGGCTGTCCCGGCATTCCTGGAGAGCCGCGTGGTCCCTGTTCTCCTTTAGCACCGTAAACAAATTGAGCCGATTCACCTTTATCTCCCTTCTCACCTTGCCTACCGGACATACCCATCCTACCGGCGAAACCTTGATCACCCTTTTCTCCAGGTACTCCTGGAAGTCCCTGCTGGCCATCAAATCCATCCCTTCCGCGATCGCCCCGTTCGCCTTTTTGTCCCATAAGACCGGGTAAGCCTTGGGGTCCCTGATCACCCTTTTGTCCTGGTATTCCGTAACCGATTTCACCCTTGTCACCCCTTTCACCTTTAGCTCCGAGTATGCCTTGGGGTCCGGTTCTACCAGGCATTCCGTTCTCTCCTGGGGGGCCTGCGATGCCTTCCATTCCCATATCTCCTTTCAGTCCTCGAGGACCCGGGGCTCCCGGCATTCCATCTCGACCGCTAGGGCCTGGCAGACCGGGGAGACCCTGTTCACCCTTTTCTCCAGGAGCACCTTGAATACCTGGTCGCCCGTGTTTGCCAGGAGTGCCTATTATTCCCTTTTCGCATATTCCTGTTAAACCAGGTACACCTACGGGACCTGTCGGACCAGTGTTACCTGAAAATTAAAAAGATTGTCATTACATTTTGCCGTCTGTATCTGTTTAGTATGATGATACATAAAAAACACTAAAAACTTTCCAGTGCGAGTCATGCCGTGGGATATGTAATCAACATTACAAATTATTGCGTTGCGTGTAAAGTAATTACGTGTAAATTTAGATATAGAAAAGAACTCGTTACTATTTCTAAATAAAACACAGACAAGTGCGAGTCAGACTCCCTTACCGAGGGTTCCGTACAAACTAGTAGGTACAATATCGAGTATCGAGTGTTGAAGTTTTTTTCACGATTTTCCTGAAATTCAGTTATCTTATAAGTTATGTATTTATAATACCTAGGTATATTAATTATTTGTGTAATATATTATGTTAATTAAAAATCTGTTTTAGCTTGTGCTAATGAAGCTCTTTTTTCATAATACCCCACATGATACGGTTAACTTACTTTAAAATTTTGACCCTCAAAGATCCACCCTCCTTGCATAAAGACAAATGTACAGTTTTCAGTTTTTTTATGTGCACTATAAGACAATGCTTATTGCCAAATTTCATAGTTCTAGGTCAGCGGGAAGTACCCTATAGGTTTGGATTCCCTTGTAAGTATCGAAATATGCGGTTTTTGCGACATAAACAGATGTAACTTTTTGTAACGATAACTGAGAAATTTGAATTTTTCACAGTTGTAAGGGACTACAGATCTGCGTATATGGTTTTAATTTCAACCTGATACATCAACGCATTCGCATTCTCGAGATAGGTCATGACAGACGGCCAGACGGACAACAAAGTGATCATATAAGGGTACTTTTATTTTTCTTTTTGAGGTACGGAACCCTAAACAGGTGGACAGCTTTGTTTGTAGAAAAATGAATTATTTTTATGGTTAACAAGCTAGGTGTTTGACCACAGCTCATCTGATGTTAAATGACGGTTTGGTTGAAGATGGTACAGCACAGGTAGCCTGGAATGGAACTGGCTCTCAAGTAAGGCAGTCGGAACACATCGCTAGCTGCTTGGCGGCAAATTTATTAGCCATGCTAGCCAGTCGAGTACTAGAAAATACGCTAGCACCAAGTTATGGTTTCCACATGACGTTTTCCTTGACTTGCAGCTCAAGCGTGTGCACTGACCCCGCTACCCACTGAGTCATAGCTACAAAGATCAGTTATATATCTTTACATAATATTTATCATTAATTATGTATATATAACTACATATACTATAATTATAGTAAATAAAAACCTATATCTAAACGAACCGTTATAGTACAAATTACCTTTTTCTCCTTGAAGACCAGTAAAGCCTCTATCTCCTTTCCCTCCTCTTAAACCTCGATCGCCTTTCTCGCCTTCGACTCCTTGCAGTCCAACTTGTCCTTGATCTCCTTTTCGGCCTTCGATTCCAGGTAAACCCGGTGGTCCAATATTACCCTTATCTCCCTTGATATTGATAGAAGGGCCAGGAAGACCTCTGTCTCCTTTGTTTCCTACAAATCCTATTGGGCCTTGAGGTCCCATTGGTCCAGGCAAACCTCTCTCTCCCGGCACTCCATCTAACCCATTCTGTCCTGGGCGGCCTGTATCGCCTCTGTCACCTTTAGATCCATCGATACCGGGCGCACCGATGTCACCTTGTTGGCCCGGAGTTCCATTCAGTCCTGGAGCACCCATTTGTCCAGGTGTTCCGAGAAAGCCTCTTTCTCCTTTCGCTCCACGAGGACCGGGGAAGCCCTGATCTCCTTTAAGACCGTCAGATCCGGGGAATCCATCCATACCAGGCATTCCAACACTACCCTTCTCGCCAACCTGGCCTGGTATACTGAAGCCAGACTGCCCGCCATCGCCTTTATCACCCTTTTCACCGTCTCTGCCGTTACGACCGTCAGCACCCCGTAGACCTGGGAAGCCTGGTTCACCTTTCTGACCTTTGTCGGACGCGAGACCAGGTTCTCCTTTGGGTCCTATGAAGCCAGTAATACCACGGTCTCCTTTCTCTCCTTGCAAACCAGGTGTACCAGGTATACCCGGTCGTCCGTTAAAGCCTTGGTCTCCTTTGTCTCCGGAGGCTCCAATTGGTCCATCAGCTCCTGCAGGACCAGGTAGTCCAGGCTCACCTGTAAATCCAGGTGCTCCTTTATCCCCCTTTTCACCGGGTAAACCGTTAATCCCAGCAGCTCCTGACATTCCTGGCCGACCTGGTCTACCTGGGAAACCTTTCGGGCCATCCGGTCCTTGCGTTCCTAGTTCTCCTTTTTGACCTGGCATACCAATAACTCCAGGTTTGCCCTGAGCACCTGGGAAACCTTGTTGTCCCTTTGGCCCATCTCTACCAGGGATTCCAGGCATACCTGATACTCCCGGCGGCCCGACTGGACCAGCATCTCCTTTCTGTCCTTGCGGTCCTGGGAAGCCGGGACGCCCGACAGGTCCTGCATTACCTTTTTCTCCAGGTAAGCCAGTGAAGCCAGGTGGACCATCTGAACCAGGCACTCCGGGATTTCCTCGGAATCCTTGGTCACCCTTACGCCCAGCGAAACCGGGTGGCCCAGGCGGGCCAGGCATAGAAAGACCCATCTCTCCTTTATCTCCTTTGGTACCAGCAAGACCCGGCCATCCTCTTTGTCCAGGTGCGCCACTTGTTCCTACCGCACCGATTGGTCCCATTGCTCCTTTGTCTCCGCGCGGTCCAGGCAGACCGCGAGGTCCAACTGGCCCTTGTCTTCCTGGATAACCTAGTTCACCCTTGTCTCCTGGTCGACCTGATGAGCCTTTGTCTCCTTTTTCACCTCGGTCGCCTGTAAATTGCAGGTTAGGTAAATAGAAGGCCGATATAAAATGTATGTCGAAAAGTGAAACCCCTTGATTTGGTTTCATTACGTCATATTATTTATTTATGTAATTTATGTCACACCACAATTTCGGCCTATAAATTTTACTCATTTAAAATGTGCCTTTTTAAAACATGGATGAAAACATATAGAAGACATGCTGAAAGATTTGGTACGGCCAACCAGCTAGGAACATGGCCAAAAAAGGCTGAGACTTAGGTTACTTACACTTGTCTATTTATTAGTCCATATGGATAGGAAACAACACGTATATCAAAATAACAAAATTCGAGGAGAACTAAGACGCGACGATAGACACTCATAGTGTCTACTATGGGTGTCTATCGTCGCGTCTTAGTTCTCCTGGTATGTCAAAATATCATAAGTACTTAATTAATTTATTATTTATTTTATTGTCAAAAACAGTTAACATCAGTGACAACAGTTACCAGTTGCATGTGATTGTATTGCTGTTTGGGAGATATGAGAGAAAGACATATTATACCTACATATAAAGACATGTGTCTATGTTCAAAATACATACCTACATGTATTTACATAATATAATTATATGTATTACCGGGACTAAATCGAGCACAAAAAACTATATCGGCCAAGTTATAATAAAATAATCACAGTTCCATTGATACAAAAATTATATGTCAAAAAAGTAAATACGCTGTCAAAATCATAAGCCTTTTTTAAGTAATCTAAAAAAAGAAGCAGTAATGGCACATCATCATAACTCGACTAATCCTTACCAAACGGTCCTTGCGTTCCCGGGGCTCCAGTGGCGCCTCTATCTCCCTTGGTGAGGAGAGCCAGATTAAGCGGGCACTGTCCAGGCTCTCCCTTGATGCCAAGCCTTCCAGGTAAACCTTTGTCTCCCGTCAATCCGCGACCTCCCGGCAAACCTTTTTCTCCTTTCACGGACATTCCTTTCATGCCTGGGGTGCCCGGGATACCATCAGATCCATGGTTTCCGTCCAATCCAGGAACACCTTGCGGGCCTCGGTCGCCTTTCTGCCCGGGCATGCCGATATGACCTATTTCGCCCTTGGGGCCGTTCATTCCCCTTTCTCCTTTAGGCCCTAGCATTCCTTGTGGTCCGGGTTGACCTTTCTCGCCGGGAGGTCCTCGAACTTGGTTTGCCGCTACAACAGCATCGGCACCCTTTTCACCTTGGGGTCCAGCTGGCCCGTCATCACCACGGTCTCCCTGTTACAATACGAATATTTGTTAGCGATCTATTGAGCAAAACAAGATAATATTTTTACTTGATGTTCAGTGAGTTTCTTTTACATAATTGTGTCATTGTTATAATAGAAAAGTACATTTTAACAGCTGATGTAGATAATCTTGAGTCGATTTTAGTAATATGAAAACTTGCTGATATGTAGTAGTAAGGTATTACTAAAGAAATTAATGCCGGATACAGTAAATAATTACTAATTTCATGTCTCTATGGGTCTAAAGGTCCTTAAAAACGAATTATTTTAGCTTCAACGATACTGAGATACAACGTAGGTAACAATCACAGAATACAGAAAAACTGTATTCTGTTTTATGTATTTCATTGTTTCCATTCCAGTCTAGGAGTGTTTTGGCATCTTTGGCCACACCATCACTTACATCAGGTGAGCTGTGGTCAAACACCTAGCTAGTTAAACATTAAAAAAAAAAAGTCTTAAACCAAAACACTAAAACAAGAGATTGTTGTGTACTGACGGGGGCACCAGCTGCGCCAGGCTGTCCGTTGGCGCCGTCCGCGCCTCGCTCGCCGGGTAGACCGGTGGGGCCGGGCGGGCCGGAGTCGCCGCGCGCGCCCGGCAACCCGTCCATTCCGCGGTCTCCTTTCACGCCCGCCGTGCCCGGCCAGCACTCGTTGCACCGTCCGCCAATGTCACCCTACACAATACAATACAATTGTGTAACATTTTTTTCACTTAAATAGATAATCACATTGCAGTAATGTCAGGGATATGCAACAAATTCTACGTACCTAGAATAAAACTTAAATTCAAAGAAATGTGTTCCAAACGGTCAGCCATTGTACGTGAGTGTTCTGAGGCATATCGGTTTGCGAGATTTGCGTACCTACTTCGTAGTTATTGCAGACTAATATGCTAGAGCCACTGTAGATAACTTCATCTTACACAATGTATTTTATGATCAAATAATTTTGAGTAAATCAAATTTCGTTTTGTGTCGTGCTACGAAATTCTTGGTTTATTCACTAGGTATGATGTATTTATTCTATCACCTGAATTGTTCATTACCTTGTGGCACACCGGTTATCGAAAGGGAACAACAATTTTTTTGCATTTAACGTGGTAATACTAACATTAACAGTCAGAAACAAAACAAATTAATGTGTTCATTAGATATTAGTCATAGGAGGTAATCGAACGCGGCTACAGTTTCCAAAATAAATAATAAAAACCCTATAATTACAAAAAAATAAACACATTTTCAAATAACCTTGTTGTATAATAATAAGTGTGGTGAAAAAATACAACAAGACCTTATTTTATTTTTTACTAGCTGCGCCCCGCGGTGTTATCCGCTACATGTCATCGGGATAAAAAAACTTGTATGTAATCCAGAGTCTCAGCTACATCCATACCAAATTTCATTCAAATCCGTTAAGTAGTTTTTGCGTGAAAGAGTAACAAACATCCATTCAAACTTTCACATTTATAATATTAGTGGGATTATAATATTTGTAAATTTTAGCGGTTATTCGGGCCATTACAGTGTCTATGGCGAATATAATTATCGATGTGATATTACCTTGTCACCGGGTGTTCCTGGCCTTCCGTCGAATCCTGGATTACCCTTATGTCCTTTTTCTCCTGGTGGGCCCATTTCACCCGGGCTACCAGGAGTTCCCAGGCTCGAATTACCAGGCGCTCCTCTAACTCCAGTATAACCTCTCTCTCCTTTTTGTCCCTTGCCACCAGGCATTCCAGGAATACCTCCGTTTCCTCTTTCACCCTAAAACGAGTACATATCTTGACAATGTGTTAAAAATTTTAGTTATAACCGTAAAATCACTGGAACATTAAATAAATTAGTAAATATCGGCGGAAATTTCACACAGCGTTATCTAGCTCAAACTAAGCAGAGCTTGTAGGTATTTTAGAAACAAAATCTGTATCACTATCTTTAAGTGGGCTTGTCGAAAAGTAAAAATGACCATTCTATATATGTATTTACGCGGCTATCTGGTGAAATGAAGGCAATCGATGTGTTTTTGTCGTTATTTTATCTGACGTTATACATTATGTGGAGGTTTGAAATTAATAAATAATATAATACATATCCTGAATTAGTGTGTGATCTTAAAAAATAGTTTATTTTCAACTATTTTGAGCCTATTTTAATATCCAAATTATTTTCAACCCGTAATCTTCATATCAAAATAATTATAGAAAAGCCGTATTTTAAAAGACGCTAACTTTGATGCAGATACATTTATGGCTTAGGCCTTTTATGTGATGTTTTGTTTATTCTACTAGCAGATAACCACGGATAGTTTTGATGAAAAATGTTGATGGTGCCTACTGAAAATTTCTTCTGCGGTAAGCAGTTGCTATCATAATTTGTTAGGAGTTCACTCCAGTAAAAGAGAAAGAAATACTTCCTGTATTGCTTTCTCCCTCTACGTCCTACCCTTTGCTGCCGGCTACTTACTACGGGCTCTATGACTAAATACATTGCGTGTTCTCTGTGACTTCATAAACGTCATATGTTTATCGAAGTCGTGATGAACATCTAAATTGTATGAAACACGGAAAGTAGATTTATTCGTTTCCAGAGTGAGTATACCGATACAGAGCGTCCGGAGACATGTCTGAATGAGTGGAAAATATCAATGTAGGTGTCCAATCCTAAGTTCCCACGGTCGTCAACTACAGGCTTAAAAACAAAATTATACGATTAATGAAACGGTTCAATATAAGGATTTGTATACATTTTTAGTGGCTACTTTCATTCGTACGCGTGACATTTTGCTTACGCACGAATCATAAATAGAACCTAAGTAATCCAAATGGTATCGATTCGATTTGATTCATTCAATACAAATGTGATTCGATGTACAATTACCCCGGTCCCTACATAAGTTCTTAGAGTAGTGCCATGCCTATATAATAAAAACTCACAGTAAATAATTAATCATAAGAATAATAGTCAACTCACGGGAATTGTAAGACCATCTTCGCCCTTTGGTCCTCTCGGACCTTGGGGTCCTTGCGGTCCATCATACCCGCGCGATCCTTGGATACCTGGACTTCCTTCACGGCCTGTTTCCCCCTTTTCACCTTTGCGACCAGATGGTCCTTCGCGACCTGGGTTACCGGGCTCGCCTTGACCACCAGGTGATCCCATTGGTCCGGTGAAACCTCTGTCTCCAGGTCTGCCATCTGTGCCTTTAGGTCCAGGAGCACCATCATACCCTCTGGGACCTTGCGGTCCAGGTAGGCCTCGAGATCCACTGCGCCCGCCTGGTGGACCTGCTATTCCCTTTAAGCCTCTAGGCCCCGATTGTCCGTCTCTGCCTGGCTCTCCTTTAGCTCCTGGCCTTCCTGATAATCCGGAGATACCTTGTTCACCACGGTCTCCTTTCTGACCCATTGGCCCTGGCGCACCGTACATTCCATCTCGACCCTAAGCAAAATAAAACTTCTTACTTCTAAATTGCTGTATTTTTTATATTCATTGTTAATATTAGAAAAAAATAATAAAAATTATAAATTATGTATAAAAATTAATATAGTCAGGCACATATTACAGCTTTTGGATGGGGACACAAACCCAAATTTAAAAGTCCAGTATGTCCTATGAGTTGCTTGTGGGAGAATTTTGGAGCTATGGTAAAAACTGACCGTTAATAAAATGCAGATATTAATAGGATTTTAGTCTATTTATTAATAATTATGATACAATGTATAATAATTGTGTGCAACCGTAAATATAAAAGTGTGATGTTTAGTAATATTTTAAAATATTTCTGCCGATTTAAAGACTATATAGACCTATTATTATTTATAGTAAAATGGCTTCTTTACAAAAATAAAACATCATTTTTATGCGTGAACATAGTTACTTTGAAGACTTTTTGCTCAATTTAAAGTTGAACGCAACGAGATAATAAGATTGATATGATTATTGCTACATAGTTTTTAATTTAGATCTCACTAACAATTGCTTAACTTGCTTTTTAAGTTATGACATTTGTATTCATTAAATTTAATATATTTTCGACATTTTTAATAATTGAGATGAATTGTATTTTTTTGTGCTTTAGTAATTTTGAATTGTATGTATGGACTTATTCCGAAATAAATAATAATTATTATTATTATTACCCTAACATGCCAAAACAATTTTGAGAAATTAATGGTAAATTTGTGGATCTTAATGACCTTAAGTTGAATTCCGATAACTTTGTACCTTCCTTGTGATAAATTCTTTTGAGACGCTATAATGCAGACGCAGTTTTTGCTACAACGTGCTATTAAGAACTTGCAAAGGCAGCACTTGCCATGCACTATTGTGGAGTGAGCGAATCCGCATCAGTTCCGACAAGAAGCACCCGCCGTGCTTCAGTGAAGTTATGATTTGACAAAAAATTACATAATTTAGAAAATATTTAACACACGTAAGGTTTCAAATTTCACTTACCCGAGGTCCTGGATTTCCAATGATACCTTTTTCGCCTTTTATACCCATTTGCCCGGACAGACCTGGTTCGCCCATGGGGCCCATATCGCCTTTGTCACCCATTCGTCCAGGTTCACCCTTATCACCTGACGTGTATAAGAAAAGATAGTTTACAACAATATTATAATTCTTCAATACATGAGGTTGATTAGAAGAGACTAAGACAAAAAACAAGAAGTAATTATTCCTATAACTCCTAAATAATATTGTTGTGTTTTAGTTGATGAGATTCTTGAAAAAGTACACAGGGTCTTTTGAACAAAATTTTACAAATGTTTTTTTGTACCCTTACCCTTTTTGCGTTTGTTAAAATTACTCACCTTTAGCTCCAGAGTCTCCTTGCGTTCCCTTGATAGCATTTCCATTGTTATTTGTGTTAAGCGTCGCTGGAGGACAGCTTGGTCCTCTATCACCAGTGTCACCTCGGTCACCTTTATCACCTTGAATTGCATCACCTTTTGTTCCTTTTGTACCCTTGTCGCCTTTCAGTCCGAATGGCCCCTAAAATTTATTTAAACATTTTCGGAACTGCCGTACAAATTAGTTCTAGAATTTGGTTTTCTAATTTGAATATTTGTAATTTCATCTTACCATTGGGCCAGTCTGACCCTTAGGTCCAAGCAGACCAGGTGCCCCAGTAGGTCCAACTGGACCGTCTCTGCCTTGTATGCCATCGGCGCCGGGTTCTCCCTTTTGACCTTTGGGGTAGTAACCGATGTGTGCCGCTTCTCCTTTGTCTCCCCTCTCTCCTTTTATACCCGGGAAACCGCGTGGACCAGGGTTACCTTTCGGCCCTATTGCCCCTGGTTCTCCCTAAAAATAATATCAGTTAAATACTCTTTAGAACAGAATGCTATCAATTAACGTTATAAAAATCTAGCTGCGCCCCGCATTGTTACCCGCTACATGTTTTCGGGATTAAAAGTAGCCTGTGTTAATTCAGGGTCTCAGCTACCTCCATACTAAATTTTATCGAAATCCGTGCGGTGGTTTTTGCGTGAAAGAGTAACAAACATCCATCCAAACCAAAACTTTGGCGTTTATAATATTGATAGGACTTTACTATATTTCTTTTGGTACTTACGTCTGTACCGTTGCAGCCATCTCTTCCAGGAATACCTGGGCGACCTGGCTCTCCTTGAGTTCCTGTTTGACCGGTCATACCAGAGAATCCTTGAGAACCTGGTTTGCCACGCTCTCCTCTAGGACCACGAGGACCTTGCGGTCCCATTTGACCCTTCTGTCCTTTAGGACCTTGCGGCCCCTCTGGGCCTTCATGACCTGGACCACCTCTAGGTCCTGCCGTTCCTGGTAGACCTGGTGGTCCCTGAAAAATACATGAAAATATAATATAAAAATAAATAAATACCGCAGGCCATTACACACAGCGCCATCTGACCCCAAACTAAGCAAAGCTTATACTATGGAAATCAGATAACTGATAGAATCCTTATATACTTTTTTTTTGTAGATACATACTTATATTACACACAGGACACCCAGACACAGAACAAACATTTGTTTATACCTTGGTGGTAGATTTCCTTAGCAGGAGGTCGTCTAGGTAGGTACCACCGCAGTACCAGATATTCTGCCGCCAAGCAGTAGTGTGTAAACATTACTGTGTTTCGGTTTGAAGGGTATTGCAGCTAGCGAAATTACTGGGCTGTTGAAACTAATTATCAAAGTCTCTAAGTAATGAGCGCCAAAGCAGCGATGCCCTAGACTTTGTGTTGCTACTCAAAGTTCTGTGTGTCACTGTAATTGGATAAGCGTTGTCTCTTACCATCAGGAGAGCATCTCGTTCGTCTCATTACATTAACATAAAAAAAATACCAGAAACTGTTTCTCCTGAGTGGGAATCGAACCCACGAACCACTTCAGCTCTTGAAGCAAACATACTATGAATGAACCAACAGGGCTGTCAATATGAAAGTATTCAATATTTTTTTTAATTATTACTCATTTCGATATTTTTATTATAATCTGTTTATAAAATTTTGAGCTTACCCGGTATCCTTTTTCAGCGAAACATTTAGGCACACAACAACCAGGTGCAGTGCAGTTTCGTTCAGATGGAGACAAGCGCAGTCTTGTAACTGGATCATACACGGCGAAATTCCGTCCTATGGATTGTTGCTGGCGAGGCAAAGATGACGAGGGCACGTCCGGTCTTCCAGATAAGCCATAAGTTTCAACAGTATTTCCACTTCCGGAAGTACCGGACTGAGAAATAGTTCCGTCCAAATAACCGTCAGATCCGTCGCCTTGAGAATTGTAGTAATAAGGCGCAAAATTGGATATTTGATTCGGTTGTGACAAATTTGGTTGACCGAATTGGTTATTAGTATTACCAGAAAAGGAAGAACTTAAGTTTGATTCATCTACACCACCAGTTCGAGTGGGATTATTAGTAAAGTCAGAAGACTCTGAAGCGCCTCTGTTCGAATAATACCGCTGCGACGATGCCGCCGCGCCGCCAGAGCCAGAAGGATCTTCGGTCGCACTATCGAAATTTCTGTTTTCGGACTGAAAGGGATCTCTTCCAGGTAAGCCGTAAGTTTCAACAGTATTTCCACTTCCGGAAGGACCGGACTGAGAAATAGTTCCGTGCAAATTACCGTCAGATCCGTCGCCATGAGAGTTGTAGTAACCAGGCGGAAAATTGGATATTTGATTCGGTTGACCGAATTGGTTATTAATATTCCCAGAAAAGGAAGGACTTAAGTTTGATTTATCTACACCACCAGTTCGAGTGGGATTATTAGTTAAGTCATAAGACCCTGAAGCGCCTCTGTTCGAATAATACCGCTGCGACGACGCTGCCGCGCCGCCAGAGCCAGAAGGATCTGCAGTCGCACTATCGAAATTTCTGTTATCGGACTGAAAGGGATCTCCGTTCGGATTAAATCTATTATCATCATACGAGTTGTATGGATATACAGAACCAGGTGAACCTCTGTTAGAGTTACCAGCGTATCCGGACACAGAGCCCGCCGTATTCCATTGTGACTGGACTTGGTTGAACTGATTGAGACCATTTTGGGAATGCGTAGGCTGCGAAGTTCGTAAGTTCGTATACATGGAGCGCGAATCTTCCTGCTGCAAATAAATATTAAACACATGTTCAAGTTATTGCTAAAAAATTCTAATAAATAAAATTGAATTTATTGGAATTGAAAAAAAGATTCCGACGAATTGAGAACCTCCTCCTTTTATGTATATGTTTTTCATTCCAGGCTAGGTGTGATTTACCATCTCGACCACACCTTCACTTAACATCAGATGAGCTGTGGTCTAACACCTAGCCTGTAAACTAATAAAAAAAATGTAGTCGGTTATCAAATAGGGTTGAAATCATGGTAAACAAAGCCATTTATTCCGTTCCAACTTAACTCAAAAACGAAATTCAACTAGTTTAATAGTTTTGACTACTCAATCTTATGTATGGATTCTGGCTTGTACTAGATACTTATGTAGAACCACAGAAAGTAGATAAAAGATAAAAGCGATATACGATACTTGACAAAGTAAGGGTTTTTGTAAGACGACCGGTGCTACGTTATCGCATACCGCAAGTACATATAATACTAAATATAGTTTTCTGCTAGGATACTTATCTTTTAGAATCAAATATACAAAAGCCTGAGCTCAACTCGCTCGTAATTAACGCTGATTTCCTAATTATAGAAAATTTGATTTTCCGGATTTGATCCAGTTAAATCGAATTTAATGAAAAAATCGATACCTCAACTACTCAACTGAAACAAATACTTAAACTGTTTTACAACGTATGTATAATTGTATATACATATGTACATACATACCCACACATACACATAACATAAAATAAAAACATGCTGCCTACATAATTACGTAAGCATGAGGGCGTACTTATTAAGGGTTCTCACGTGTATGTTTATATGGCGTATATGTTTTATGATACATATGATGATTGATTTAATTATTGAGTATAGAT
Source organism: Biston betularia (assembly GCA_905404145.2). Classification (NCBI taxonomy): domain Eukaryota; kingdom Metazoa; phylum Arthropoda; class Insecta; order Lepidoptera; family Geometridae; genus Biston; species Biston betularia. Next base: position 8,694,904 of record FR989863.1, read on the forward strand.
AATACATAACATTCTAATATCATTAAAAACCCCTATTACTGACTTAAAAATATGATACATATTACATATATATTGGTTAATTTTGCTGCGACTCATTATTGTGTGGTGTAACTCACACCGCACTTTTTCGTTTCCATCATATCTGTGTTTAGCACCTTTTTTCTTTTTACATTTTTTAATCATAAATAGATTTTAACATATATCATAGCTTTATGCGTTTTATGTTATGCTGCTATGCTACGTTTATAAAACTATACTGTAAACCTGGGTACAAACTCAACAGTAATTGACAGAGTTATGTAGTTTCGTCAGTTCTTTTATTCAAAGACAAAGTATATATTACGAACATTACTAGAAGAAAGCGCAGTTGTGGTTTAATTACTAACTATCCAAGTTTGTTCGCAAAATAACTTATTATAAAAACCTCATATTCCATTTGAGATATCAATATAATCAACGATATTCCAAATTCTATTAGATAAATAAACGAATATTTATCGCCGCTTTTATTTGGTATTTTAATTTTATTCTTGTATGAATTTACAACCTTTGACAGTTGATAATGGGCTGAAAATATTATTACTTTTATTAGACTTTGCTTTTTCCTATAAAACTGTTGTTATTAATATATATATATTTAAATATTTTGACTAGTTTAGGTCCTGTTCAAATTTTATTTTATCTAGGTCCCATAAATAGAACTACCTTAGTGACAATTAGGTTAGAATTAGGTATCTATCAACCTAATTAATTTTATTTGATTTATTTTTACCTAAATAAACGTTCTGTTTTGATGCAAATCTGCAAAAAAACGATTAAGCCAGGAAACTACATGTGCTATACGTGCACTTAATGAAACCAGCTAGTAAATTAAGCATTACTCTTTTCTGATTGGCAGGCTATGCAAAACTTATGTGTTTTTAATAGGTAGGTAGACATCTTTGGACTTAAGTGTGCATATAAATGAATATATTATCGACGACGAAGTAAATAAAATATTAATTACAAAATCTATCTAAATAACAACATTTTAAATAATTAAGTGTGTAGTTTCAAAAAGCACTTCACAATACAATATTGCTTCTGTTAAAGTTTGCGCAACGCCGACGTATTACATCCGAACGGTGATAAGCTTTTGTCGGGCATCTCTACTCTGTGTCTACTCCGCACGATGTAAGTACATACAATATACATATAGGTATATAATAAACGTCAGGCATACACTGTAATAAAGCGAAAGATATATCATATGTGTATTTATCATACGTACCTAACTATGAAAAAACTGTCTCGATTACATAATCAGATACTTCAGAAACTTGAAAAAATAATTGTGGTAAATTTATTTTACGATAGTATATCGTAGTTTTATTCACAATCCAATCTTAATTCGCGTAATTTTTAAATAGATACTTGAGTTCCTAGTAGTAAATAACTATGAAAAGCTATGTACCTAGATGAATTTTATTAAGAAATTTCTTATTTTTCTTGATAATATAAAAATAAAGTTATAAGTCTTAAGTTATTGAAATTCTCAAGTCACTAATTTAATTTATATTTAGTGTTTTTTTTTATTTGTTTTTAACGATTACAAAAATTTCAAACTTTATATTAATTTTAAATTAAGATGATAACTGGAATTAGTACGTTAAATTTGTTCTTACAAAATAAGTAAATGGTTATCCGTGAAATGTTTGAATTCTATCGTCTACATGGTAATAAGCGGTAAGTCGCAAGTTTGGAGAAATTGCAAAAAGACGAGCGCGATCGGACCCGCCGCGCCGCCGCCGTCGGCCGCAGGAGTCGTGCAACATTCCCCAATTCGATCAACTTTTTTTCGCAAATTTAAATAGTTTAAAAAAATATTTAAATTTTTCACACATTAATATTTAATGGTTTTTTAAACACTTACCGAATTTACTCCTATGATTGGTGCAAGCACTGCTACCAAACTGCAAATAAAATAAAAACAACCACTTAACTACGGCTTTTTAATTCTAGCGTTAATTGTAGTTGGATAAAATCATAATTAAATCATTATGTATTTTGCTATCTTCTGAATTCTGGACAAAAATAATATCTATGCACCGGACTATCAACAATACTTATATTTTTTGTAACAGAGTTGAGTGGTCACATAATGTAGAAGCTTACCATAGTACATAGAGCGCCATGGCACGGAGCGCGCTGCGCGTAGGTCCCGTGCGCGCGCGCCGTTTATGCCGGGATACTAAAGGAACGGGCGTGTGTTCGCGACGGAGCGCGCGCCCCCGCCCCGCGAGCGCGACGCGGCGCCTGCGCCGGCGGCGGCGGCCGCGAGGGCGCGCGTCCAGTAGTGCGGCGCAGCCATGTCGGGTCCGGCGCGCGCGCGCCTTCTCGCGCGTACTTTCGTGCTCGCCGCCCTGCTATTTCTCTTCCATGTACCTGCTCCATCATCAGCTGTAAGTGTCTTCAACTTACTCTAGCTCTTAAGAGCCTAATTCTACCTATGTCACCACTCTTCAGTACAAAAGACTTCAACGCGCTTCCCATAGCACTGTTAACGAAAAACTTGGTTTCAAAATCAATGGTATAGTTGCAGAGATCTTCTTGTCGATGATAACAAAGACATTTGTCATTAATTTTAAGGACAATTAATATGTGTTAATTAGTGTTTAACTCTAGCGACTAAACTAGTGAACTCTAAATTATCCTGTTAAAATTAAATGAAATGCCAATATGAGACATAAGCGATGAATTAAGCGATTTTGGGACATTATATTTTAAGTGTTTGGAGATCTAAGAGAGACACTTGATTAGATCTAGAATATATGAAAAATGTTTAGACAACAACTCACTAACTTCAAAATTTCCGGACGATTTCAATGCGCATTTCTAAATTATAATAATTATAATTTTGGATATTGTAGAATGTATCATTTTAAGTTACGTACCTAATATCCAGTTACCTAAATTTTACGGACACATTTTAGGAAACATATTACGCTTTGGCAACTTTTTAAAAACTTTTCTTGCGCCGTTCATTATGTTGTTTTTTCGATTATTTTTTATGCATTTTTAATTTACGATCGATGTGATTCTTTACCCGTATGGAAATTACAGCAAAGATAAATCATTAAGTTAGCAATTTATCTGAATGGAGTTAGGAGATAAAGCAAATCCACGTGTGTTTCTTTACACGCATACGTGTAAAAAGACCATAGCAGGACCGTTTTGTTTGTTGTGCTTTTTAGTAAATGTAGTGACGAGAATGCAATGATAGAATTTAAACGTGATGGCTATTACATTGTAATGGCAAATGATCGCTTCCAGTAGTTATGCTCATTATAAACAATTGCTCATTTCACAACAACGTTACACCTGTATTATTTGTTCAGTTTTTATAACATATAATATATAAATTGACAATTTATACAAACCGACTCCATAAACCATCCCTTAAACGAACTAAACGCACTGCTCCAATGAAACGGCGAGGTTTCTGAGTAACCATAAATATCATTGATGTATACAATTTTTAGATTTTTGTTGATTATTAAAAACCGCTCGACCGATTTCTATAAAATTTAGTAATATGGGACCACTCCTGAAGTATGATCTACCAAGCAAAAAAAGAATCCTCATAATCGATTCATAATTGGCGCAATGATCACGTAACATTCATACAGAAAAAAAAACATAAAGTCGAATGAGAGGAGAACCTCATCCTTTTTTGAGTCGGTTAAAAACTATATTAGACAATTTCCACTATTTCCAACGAGGTAACATTTGACATGTGTGGTTCTCATCAAAGAAGCATAGCTATAGCAGTAGCAGTAGACATTTTTCAAAGATCATTTCCACTTACTTATTATTGAAATCCTTTAAAAGAAAGGATGTAGTAGGTAGTTACTTTGTTCTATCTTTAAATGTTCACGGTTTAATGTCATTTGTATTATAAACTAGCTGAATATTCGTACCCGAAGTACGATTGCAGCGCCACCTACTGGATCCAATTCTAAACCATCCACACATTCAAATTCGCACATAACATTTCATCACAACCAGCCCAGCTGATTTTGAGTTTTTGCGAGACTAACGCACGGCAATTGATTTATATATGTTTTTTTTTTTCAGTGTAAAAATAATGAGACGAATGATACGTTCCCCTGATAGTAAGAGATAAGGCATGTAACCATTGCTGCAATACACAAAACTTTGAGTAGCAAAACAAAGTCCGGGGTATCGCTGCTTGGCGGCAGAATATCTGGTACCTACCTAGACGACTTCCTGCTAAGGAAAGGTCATAATTATATACTAGGTCATTCTCTGTTCCATAAAATGTTGGTCAATGTCTCTGTCATTCTATTTATTTTACATCAACGAAGTGTAAAAATCTTATTATAACGAAGTATATAAGTGCCATTTCCAACTTCCAACCATCCACAACTTTCAATGCCCTGGTAACAAATTTGTAAATTTATGCTCACTCTTACAAACACTTTCGTTCTGATGACAATCAATATCGTGGTACCAGTGAGCTGGTCTGGTTTATAAATCGGGAAGATGGACACTATAACCAGAGACTAACCATCGAAAGTCTCAAAGCAGCGATGCCCTGGACTTTGTTTTGTTACTCAAAGTTCTGTGTATCGCTGCAATGGTCATGGACAGGCGTTATCTCTTACCATCAGGAGAGCGTCTCGTACGTCTCATAAATTTTACGCAAAAAAATTGTGATCTATTTTGGAGAGTACCTACTACTAATTTGGATTATAGCTAGTGAAATGACAATGAACTGTTGAGAATAACTATTAAATTTTTCGAAGCAATGAACGTCGAAGCAGCGTAACCCTGGGCTTTGTTTTTATTTCTTAAGTTCTGGGTAGCGTGACAATGGGCATGGACAGTTGTTCTATCTTATCATCAGGCGAACGTTTCGTTGTTACTTTAAATTAAAAAAAGAAACACTAATATGGGGCTAATGAAAGCTTGATAATTGGAAAATTATCACAATTTTTTTTGTTATTTTATCTTGCACACTTATGTATATGTTGCGTTATCATGATTATTTTAGCTTAGATGCTGAAAGGCAAAGAGTTGGAAAACTTATGTTGTATTTAACTTTTTAACCCATGCGTGGGAATACCGATTTCAATGGGAAAAGAATGTTTCTTAGCTGTGTTCGATGTAAATTAAAAACCTGTATGCTGTGTTCTGAATTTATATAGCGCAGATTTACTTTTATAATTTCATACTTGTGTTCATAGCAAAACTTTTGAATAATGAATGCAATTCCGGTTTAGTACATCCAACCTCTTAACTATGATTATTAATATTTATAATTATAAAAAAAATATCATCTAAATTTTTTGAAATTTGGGTGATTACAACTCGAACGTTTAAAAAACATGTTTAAAACAGCTCAATTGCGAGCTGAACGAGGATTTCAACTTACAATTATAATGGCATCGATCTATATCGATAATTGTGTCACAAATCCTGCTAATTAGACTATTAGGCACCAAAATGTGTATCAATTATCTTCTTTCTCAACTTTTTCTCTTAGGTATACTAGTTTAAAAGATTTACAAAATGCTTTGTTTGGCATGTAATCCTTGGGGCGCAACTGACTTGTACAAGCTTTTTTGCAATTCTACAATTTCCAAATAAATAAATAATTGCACACGCACACTTAATATACTCATATTTTTAATAGTGTAAATTATTAAGATATGACTGTTTAATCATAACTTATGATACATAAGTTATGAAAAACAGGTACACTTATAATACGAGTTAATCAACGCTAAAATTTCACGTATTTATAGAAGAAGAAAAAACTGTTTTGACTGCCTAAATTCTATTATATTTGACACTAATAATAATACTAATATACGGTTAAACCGTAGTAATACTGTTAATGTTCGAGCACAAAACCTTTTAAAAAAACAAAATAAAAAAGTTATAATTCATGTGTGACTTTGAACCTTGTCTTTGATTGACTTTGTACAATAAATACTAACTCGAGCTCGTACACATTGTCCGTTGTTGCACTATTTTTATGTTGATTGTTTTATTACATTCTGTTATTTTAGTATGCACAATAAAGAGTTATCTATCTACTCCATTTGTGAAATTGAAAACGGGATGTGAGCAAAATATTGGGTACAAAGTACAGATGTAATGGAGGTACTATACCTACACTACACTCTTCATCATTCATCGAGTAGTGTTAAATAACTAACATTGCTTCAATCTATCTAGAAGCTCTCAGAATTTAGCTGAACTTTTAAGGTTGGTTTTGAACTTTAAAAAGTGAGATATTGTATTGAAAAAAAAACGAGCGCATCGCAATAGGTATTTTATCTACCGAAGTTTGAACGACGAAAACACTGGTTAGCATATCATCGTTCAAAGTGAAAAAGAAAACGCGTTATTCGTAGCTTTTCATAAAAGTATACTACGTTTGCAAAACAAATGATACTTATCTTCAAAATACAAAAATGTCGCAACAACCAAAAAACTATACGCACGTCATTGTTTAGCAGCATCCATTGTATTCTAACATATCGGGTCACCAAGTTGTTTGTAATATTGGCTCAATATTTTTGTTGCCATGAAATTTAGTCTTGGGTGGCTAGTGAAACCAATTTTGAAGCTCTGTCAACTAAAAGTAGACAGATCGAATCATATTAAAAATATTACTGCATTTTCATTACAAGGACAGAAACATTGATAATAATAAGTTTAGATCTAAAACTTAAAAGCCTTCAAATTTCAACTAAAAAACTGATTCTCCAAATGGTTACATTATTACAGTAATAGATTTATCTACAGTTTTATCGTCGTAACATGGTCGCAATTCTTGTCTTGTCTTCTCTGACATTGTCACTAACCCAGATTCATTAGCAAATTAAAAACAAAGATTTTAAGCGTCCATCACTCTACTTAGATACGAGAACGGGCAAATGAAATAACCATTTGACCTCCCAGTCCGATTAACCACATCACAACAAAAAATGGCGGTTACCCAAAACTTTGCTGATAACTCTTCTTAAATAGCTACTTGGATACAAAGGCTATCTATCATTTATAAAACATTGATGTCATTGCGGCCGCAATTAAAAATATATCAAGACTTTACTGTTCCAAATTTCATAGTAGAAGGACAAATACATATATCTATACCTATGTATTTTTCTATTACTTTTCTTATTTGCCTAATTTTTATTTTGCAAATAAACTATTTAGTTATTCTAACCGTACACTACGTTTGCACTCAAAAGATCCGTAGCACAAAATTAAATTGAAGGTATTGTACAGTACGTACCTATACAAGTTTTGAAAAATAATATCTATTAATAAAATAGATGCTTGGGGTGTACCTACCCAAATTAACATAAATGATCATTGTACTCATCATTGCCCACGAGTGTCCATAGTAAAAGTTTTTAATATGGACACAAAAATAATTAATTAAACACATATATATATATATATACATCATCAAAAAAACGGTACTATAGTAAATCGCATTATTTTCTAGTGTCATTTACTGGTCTAGATGGCGCTGTTTTCTTATTCATTTTAGTTTCTTTGTGTTGAAATCCCGTGCTATGTGGCAATAACGTAAAAAAACATGACAGCATAAAAAAATATTTACTTTTTTAGAAAAAGAACGTTGACACCTAATCAACATTGGTACAGATAATTTCTTTTTGCGATTTCAGAATTATAAAATTACAAGTTTATTTGCAACATTTTTTATTTATTAATTAAAATATGCAAGATAACACTAAATGAATTGTGTCAGTTCGACCACTAGAGACAGACAAACAAAGAATTCGAAAAATTCACTATACTTTCATACGAAACCCGAAAAACGCAAAGGTTTTTCATACAAGTTGGTATACATATTATATAACGTAAGATAGCTAAAAACATTATTTTATCGAAACTAATTTACAAGGGAGAAATAATTCGGTTGCTAATATTGCAAACGCGGCCAGATGGACGTCTATTGTGTGTTAATGTTAAGATGTCGCCAATTTAATAAAATAATTTGAACACTTACATACACGATTCTATCGACACCTCTTTTTCACTCTTCTTAGGGTTTTACCGTTTTTAAGTAACAATTCTAATCTCATTGAAATTTTTCAGTCAGTAATTTAAAAATACAGCCATTATATATATTATCCAAATGCAATATGTTTATTGCTTAAACACAAAAAAAATCACATACCAAAAATGTAGGTACTAAACTAACTAGGTATGTATAAGTAATTGTATATGTACTGAAATGTTTGGTAGTGTAGAATATGTCGATCTTGATAAATCAGGTCAAAACGTTTTTGGTATGGCCTTTTCTTATCTACGAAGCGGCAGTTAGATGTGGGGCAAGACCTAAAATTAGCAGCAAAAGGTTAAAGTTCTTTGCAACTCTTATGAACCGATAAAAACAGGATTTATGCTATCAATAACAACTCACTTAGGTACTATACTTGTAGGAGCTTCTACAACTCACAAGTCGACAATTTTTAGTATCTACTGAGGAATTCTACAGAAAACTTTGTTAATTAGGATGTTCACATAACAAAAATGTTCACGGGGTTTACAATGTTTACTTTTTAGAGTTCCGTATCCAAAGGGTAAAACGGGACCTTATTACTAATACTCCGCTGTCCGTCTGTCACCAGACTGTATCTCATGAACCGTGAAAGTTAGACAGTTGATATTTTCACAGATGATGTATTTCTGTTGCCGCTATAACTACAAATAAATACTAAAAAACAGAATAAAATAAATATTTAAGGGAGCTCCCATACAATAAACGTGATTTTTTTTACCGTTTTTATAGATAATGGTACCGAACCCCTCGTGCGCGAGTCCAACTCGCACTCGGCCGGTTTTTTTAAATCACAAAATAGGCTTACTTTTAACCGCCAACTCGCCTGATGTTAAGCGAAGATGCGGTTTACGATGGAGTAATACGCTAATTAAGAAAAAAAAATGATTCACTGTCACAAATATGGCTTAAAGACAATAGATATAAAATATACCTACTATTGGGGAATACCCTTGGGTCAGTAAATTCTACTGTACAGCGGTACGTATGACGAAAAAGGTATCAAAGCGTTTAGTTAGAGTTTTCGGCATATCGACAGTGAAATCGGTGACGTTTTTCTAGATTTCCTGGCATCCAGGCAAAAACACTTGTTTACATATGCATTAGGTATCATTTACTTTGACTGATATACGGAAGAAATAACGACGTTAGGTAAATAACTCTGCGTCAATAGTAGGTATGCATCTACAATGATAGAATCTTAATTGCAAGATACATATGTACATACGAGTCAGTACCTACAATTTGAATAAATTCCAGATTGATACTTTTCATAAGTTAATGCCACTGTTACATAAAATAAAACTTATAACGTGGTCTAGTATCAGATGTTACGCTAACCTTTGCTCTATTATCATAAGAGTTTTTATTTAGTATTTTATATCAACAGGCAACAACAATAATTATGTTATCATTCTGTAGCCTCGTGACCTAAAAATGCTTTACTGTTTTTCTTATAAATATAAGATAGAATATTTAATCAAAGTTATATCTCAACCTTATATTTTTTTTTCGGGATACAGCCCTAGTTTATATGCACCGCAAGTTATTCTTATTTATCTTATTTTGTTTTTACAATTGTCTCCTTAGCTCGAGTCAAGTGCCACTGCGGGGCAGCAGAACAAAATGTATTTAAATTTGTCCACGGATAATAAATGAATTTATTTTTATATTTTCACCAAAATTCAAAATTCTAATTGTATTGTCATGTATTGTATCTTAGCTGCACAACTGGATAGGCTAATTTAGAAACATAGAAATTAATTCAAATATATTACATAACTCTATGTAGGTTTTAGAAGTACGTAGTAAAGTAAAGAAACCTTACAGTTGCACTATGACAATCCTACCTACTACTACGCAAAGTTTTTACTAAAAGATAATTGATAGAATACTAATTAACTTTTTATAGATAACTTTCTCTTGAAAACTTACTCCTAAACTTTCAGATAAATATTTATTCACAATCATAGGACTGTTTTTTTTGAAAATTGATTGCAATAAATTTGCTATTTTATTATTAGATTAGGGTAAAGGACACTTTTCATCCCTGAATAATGTTCCATAAGACGCAAATTTTAAGTGGATACGTCCAGTGGTTCGTTTTATAATAGTCCCACAGGAACCCAAATATAGGTATCCTATATGTTAATTCAGGTAATAAACTAGAAGTGTGCCAAATTACATCCAAATCCATTCAGCCGTATTTACGTGATTGAGTAGCAAACATCCAAACAAAAAAACTTTCACATTAATAAAATTAGTAGGATAAGTAGTTTTGTAAATTGATTATTTTCTAACATATGAATCTTACGAATTACGTTGACGCGTAGCTGCCATATCTTTGCTTCACTAAATACGACGGTGTATTTTTCCATGAGTTTAGTAATTAATTGTGGTACCAAAATACGATCGCATTAGCACCATCAGCCATGGGTTCAACTCGTAAGTTCTAACGCTAAATTCGTGGTCTGTGCCACGAAATTAGGCTATTTTTGCGCGAATGCCTACTCACTAGCCTTGTTTACAATAATCGAGTTTCCCACTGATTCTTAAGTTTTATCCAAAACGTAATGGAAATATCTTGAATGAAACTACTAGCAGCGATACCAAGCCTTACCAAACATATGCCCTAGCAATTAAATTGATACCTAATTACACAGTGCGAATTTAAATATTTTGAATGTTAAGATTTATTAACACGATAATTGTTAATAAACATACCTACTTCGAATTGTACTTATTTCGCCGAATCGCTTTTATCATACTCATATCTTTGTAACAAGTAGGTACATAATTAAACCAATTTTTAAAAGGTTGTAACCTAATGATAAGCCCGGATGAATGACGGCTGATTAACTTGAAATCCTATTAATGAACATCGCGACCCAGTTGTTAATATTGTAATTTGCCATTGGCAACAATTTATAACATTAGAAGCTAATAGTTCACTTGTGATAAGACGCGCTTTAGATTATGAGCCATGATGACATCCCTTTTGGTTCATGACAGCCCTGTTGGTTCATTGGTAGAATGTCTGCCTCAAGAGCTGAAGGGTGTGGGTTCGATTCCCACCCAGTACAAACTTTGTGGTATAAACAAATGTTTGTTCTGTGTCTGGGTGTTCTGTATTTATAATAAGTTTAAATTTACAAAAAAAAGTTTTTAAGTATTCTATCAGTTATCTGTCTTTCATAGTACAAGCTTTGCTTAGTTTGGGGTCAGATGGCGTTGTGTGTAATGTCCTACGATATTTATTTATTTATATGATGCAAAATGTTACGTGAACATTGAACAAATCACGAGCAAACTATTTACATTTCGTTGTTCATGTTAAACTAAAAAGGAATTTTGTGAATAAAGTCACAATATTTTAGGTATAAATGTCAAAACAAAAAAAATACCTACCTAAATTAGAAAATTCACATTTAAAACATAAAAGCAAGGCTCTCATGTCTCACATACGCTCTCAAGGATGTAAGCCGTGCAACTGACTTGGACACACTGGCAACCAACTTGTCTTAGGCATTATCATTACTTGACTACAGTATCATACTCTAGGGAAATAAATCAATCCCTCAATCTTTTCGTTGCTCAAAAAGTGTATTCACTTCCTAACATTAACTTCCCGAATATCAGCGTAGGCACCGAATTTACACAGATCTTATATTACGAAATACAAAATTCTAACAGTCACGTGTAATAATAATGTATTAAAAATCAATGTACATTTGTAAAAAAAACACCATCAACTCTTTAGTAAAATAGCTAACAACCGACATCTAAATTTAAGTACAATTTAATTTTACTAATTTAGAAACTATCAAGACATAGCTCTGGCCCATACTATTAACAGATTTCAAATATGTTTTTATAAATCAATTTCTTATGAAATTGAACATCAAAATTAAATCGCAAAAACTAGTAAAGATGTCCTAATATCACAACGTTATTACAGCCTGCAGGAATATTTACAAGAATTAATTTATTTATTAAACAAAATAAAAAAGAGATTATAAAGAGAAGAAGAATAAATTTACTGTAAAAATAAATAATTATGTAATTAATCGTACCGCTCTACACTATTGCTACGTCCATAAAGGTTAGATAGGAAGTATTTACAAAATTCAATACTTATCAGACTTGTGTAGGTACGTGACAATGTAAACTTTCTACGCGCAATAAAATATTGAGTATTGAGTTGCCGACTTGTTAAGTTGTTTTGTTACCCTTTCATTAAACGTAGGTTTATAATTTATATACAAGTCCTGAAATCTGACTCAACTTCAGAGAATATGAGCTTCCGTTCGTCGTTTCCGGGAACAAGAGAATTAAGAGCGATGTGATCATTCTGTTTTAAATTGGGTCAAAATCAGCTTCCATCGACAAAGCTCGTGGAACGGGGTCGCGGGGCAAACAGTAGCGTCTCTTATCAACGCTACAGGAAACTGCTATCAAGTTGTCGTTAGGTACATAACACAATTTTTGCAATTGTTGCCGAAATAATTATAACTCCCACGATTTCGTATCAGCATACGATATACAGCACTGAATGCGCGATGATAACTTATGTCAGAAACTTATCGTTCGGATATACTGAAGAGGTCGGATAGAGTATACCTTACTTTTAGGAAAGTAAGTTAAACTTTCCTGTGGTAGAGCTTAGTGTTTTTTTTTATATTCAATAACAGATTAAATGCTTATTAACTTAGTGCTTTTTAAGTCAAACTGTTGAGATAATCGAAACTATCTCCAGATGATAGGAAATAACGCATGCCCATGATCATTGCAGCGATAACCAGAACTTTGAGTAACAAAACAAAGTCATCGCTGCTTTGGCGGTCGTTACTTTGGTCTTTCGATGGTCAGTAGGTTAATTTATTCCTTTCTTTAGTTGCCTGGCTAAGATTTACTTAAGTGGTAAGGCCGCCGCTTATGGATCTAACTCATAGGCTATTACTTTTTTTTTTACTTATGACAGGCTAGGTGTTTTGACCACAGCTCACCTGATATTAAGTAAAGGTGTGGTCGAAGATGGTAAACACACCTAGCCTGGAATGAAACTGGCTCTCAAGTGAGGCTGCCGGAACACACCGTTAGATGCTTGGCGGCAGATTTTAACCTTGAGGGTGGTAGCTAGCCAGCCGATTACTAGAATGTACCCTAACACCGTGCTATAGTTTCCTCACGATGTTTTCCTTCACCAGCAGCTCAAGCTCATTGTTGGGATTTGAACCCACGCCACGATTTCACGCACGCGACATGTTACTGTTGATTAACAGTGTACCTACACAATTTTTATCCATCATTGCATGAACATAGGTAAATATGGGTGGTTCTACGATAAGAGGTAACTTGTGCGGCAATCCGTTTATAACAGTTTTTTTATTCTATATGTTGCTATTTCTTACAATGAATCACATCATCATAATATACTTTATTAAATAACATCACAATTGAATGCCTAATTAAAACACATTTTTCTGAAATTCCTTACAAAGTCTAAAAAAGTATCTACCCTGGCCTGTCCCCTTGGTGGTTTCAATTTAACTTTCAAACAATACATATGTTTTTTGTATCAGTTATTTAACTAAAGCATTTTTAAATGGAATTTAAGTAATTATACTTAAACATTATTAAATAAAAAATAAAATACTTTTGTTAATTTCAAATAATTTTTAAAATTAACTTTTGTCCCGCTTTTTTTGTGTATCTACCCTGCCAAATTTCGTTCCGCTAATACAAACATAAATTTAAGGACAACCATATTGGAAGTAGCGCTCAAGCTCGTCTATCGGCGTGATGTTAGCATTACTAAACGCGCGAGCCGTCTAAGCGCCGCTATTTTCTAGTTGTTGCGACGCGACCGTGCGGTGTAGTGCTTTCGCAAGGTGAATGTGTCTCTCCACTGGTAAGTCATAAAACTTATAATATTCATTTAATGTATTTGCATTTACTGCCCTAATTAATCAATACAGTAATATGGTAAGTGAGATATACAATTAACCCAAAAAAGAATTTATTCAGTAAAAATAATTGAATTTGTCATGAAAACGTCTCTCCCCTGGAGTATTTCCCCTGTCAAGATAACTTCCAGGGGAGAGAGTCCCTGACCAGGGGAGATAATATTCATCATAAGATGTTATAACAAACGCAGATTTAACTAACTTCAATTTTAAAATAAGCTGTCTGACTGAGGCTTTAGAAAGCTGGAAAGCTGCTTGTCCAAGCCAGTCCGTACCCAAAGGTCCGAATTCTCAAAGGCAGTGGACGAGCCACTGTGTAAGTTAGAAAGTCAAGGCTTAGTTGACTCTGCGACTTCTTCTACAGAACGCGCTCGCCTACTTGCAGTCTCTCGCTGGGAGTCAGGGCTTTGGTTACATGCACTTCCTTCAAAAAACGTTGGTAATCTATTAGATAACACTTTCCGGGTGGCCATATCTTTAAGATTAGGAGCAGTATGTCAGGCCCCTCATTGCAGTTCGTGCAGTGAAATAGCGGATCGCCACGGCCAGCACGCGCTTTCATGCATTAAGAGTGCTGGGCGTATATCGCTGCACGCCAGCTTAATAGACGTCATCCGTCGGGCTTTTATCAGTGCCGGCGTCCCATCAGTTTTAGAACCAAACGGACTGATGCGTGACGACGGCAAGAGACCCGACGGGATGACCCTTATCCCTTGGAAGATAGGACGGCCTCTTGTATGGGATGCCACTTGCGTCGACACCTTGGCGCCGTCTCATCTTCCTGTGACTTCGGGACAAGCTGGTGCCGTAAAACCTCAAACGGCACAAATATAGTTATTTGGATAGAATATATCTTTTTGTACCGTTTGGGGTTGAAACTTTCGGTTCGTGGGGGCCGGCCGCTCTCGAACTGTATCGGGACCTGGCCAAACGTTTAGAGGAAGCTTCAGGTGACCAGAATGCTGGTATCTACTTTGGACAAAAGCTAAGCATTGCTATCCAGCGTGGCAATGCTGCCAGCATTCTGGCCACATATCCCTCCTGTCACAGATTTTTAAACAATTTTTTTTGTATACATTTTGTAAATAGGTAGTATTAATTTAAGGTTTTTTTATTTTGTTTCAATAAAAAAATCTTAAATTAAATGTTACTTCTTTCAACGTCAGTTTTAAATGACTTAAATAATTATGGCAAATGAAAATTTTTGTGATAAAAAAATATTGTTAATATATTACGGTCATTATTACAGATTATGGCACCAAGGAAAAAGTTAACACGTGAAGAAAGATTACAGAAGAAACGTGAAGTAGAGAAGCAGGCTACGATATCAAAAGATTAAAATAATGTATATAAAAAATGCATACAAAACCAGAAAACTATTTAAAGTTGATGATCAAGATATTTCATTCATTTCAGAAGATCAGGTTGTCCAGACACTCCCTATGCCAAATCTTATTTTGAAAGGGCAGAGGATGTTTTACTCCTTTAAAAAGTCGGTAAATGTGTTTGAGAAAGCTTAAGCATTTTAATTATATTTTTTATTCATGTAGGTAAGAAAGTGCCTTTAATTTTTTATGTTATTTTGATTTTATTTTTTGTTCATGTAAGCAAGAGAGTGCCTTTAAATATTTATGTTATTTTTCATTTTCTAATTTACATTTACTTCCTATCTTTCATTAAATGAGCCGTATACAGAATGTGACAGAACCGCATAGGTATAGGCAATATGAAAATTAACCTGATTATCCAAGTCTGATTAACACTTAAGAAGAGCTTTATTAGTATTAATTAGTATTAATAAAAGAATATTTTATAATCGTTGAAGGTACAATGGCAAGATAATTTACATGTGTATTTTTGTAAGTGAAACACTATTGTTTTAGAAAAAAAAGCTGTAATATGATAGTCTGATTAATGATTAATATAATAGTCTGATTATATGTTAAGAACAATATTTAATAAAAGTTGATTTAATTCATTTTATTGATTTTACTAAGTATATTATTGTGTCAAATTCTCTCCCCTGGTGAAATAAGTATCTACCCTGGTCCTGATGTCTCTCCCCTGTTCGATGTATTTACCCTGGTCTTCGAAAAAGTAATTAAATATGTATAAAGTGACTTGCCCTTGTGTGAAAAGGTAAATAAACGGGTCAACAATCATAATATAAGGGTTTCAAGAAAAAACTCTAACTTTTCTTCTTGGCCGTATCCTCTATGAACTTGAAACCTCTTATCGTAGAATCACCCATATACATAATAGGTATAGATTTTGGATATTCAGGGAAAGTAGCGCGTGCGCACTTATTGTAAACACAAATAAACGTACACAGTACGTGACGCTCTTGGCCAGCGTTTGGTCGTTGATTCCGGGGTGAGTTGCCCTGTCAATGCACGAGCTCATTCATGACTCGTTGTTTTATCGCCTGACGTACACAGAACATTGAACCCATAGAGGAAGTATACTCAATGTTCCTCAATTTTTATGTTTTATCGATATTGTGTCTCATTGCGTTTATAAATAGCGCATATCGTTCTTGTTCAAAAAAGGAATTATTAGAAAATACACACGACTAGTGTACGTACGTAGTTTTACTGACATATACATATATGTATCTACATTCTACATATATAAAAATAAACAAATAAAATAAGTAAAAATATTGGAGGACGTTTGACACAACGCCACCTAGCCGCAAACTAAACAAAACTTGTACTATGCGAACTACAATAACGATAGAGAATACTGATAAAACTTTTTTGTAAATACATACTACCTTCTTCTAATAGATATATTTAGAACATCCAGACACATAACAAACATCTAAGAGTTTCTTCATCACATAAATTTATCCTGGATAGGAATCAAATCAAATCAACTTATGAAGCAGAACTACTATCAAATGAGCTAACAGGACAGAGCTTAAGAAACAGTGCCTATGCAAATAGAGCATTGCATAGAGAACGCATATATTTATTTCGTTTACCTACCGCAATGAGTAGGACCAGTATTCCGTCACTCGCAAGTCGGTTTTATGGTCGCGAGCAATGCACTGAAAGTTATTGCTTACTTCCAGTAAAGTGAAATAGGTCAATAGTTTCAGTATGGCAACAAAAGCCAGTTAGTTGAACGGCTATTATACAGCTTCTCTATATTTAGTCCAGGTCGGTGACTGTACACCCTGGTTGGTGGTGATTGTTGAAAACTCAGCACTGTGTCAAAGCGCTACTTGCCTGTCTGTGAACCTATTCTAATATCGCAAAATGAATATCATGTGTAATGTGATATTTGCACGTAACTAACATTCCCGAGTACCGACGGTATTGCAATTTGCTGAGGCCGTCATTTTGTCCGTCGTCGTATCATAGAATAAAATAGAACAGGATATACTTAAGTAAATTATGTTTGTAACCGGGACTTATACTCGCAAATAAAAATAATAATTATACTTTGTTTTGGATACTTAATTATACAAACAATGTAATCACATGTTAGCGGTTGTTCAACGGCGGCCTTATCGGCTAAAGCAATGTTTTCCAGACAACCTTTGGAAGAATAGGGCAGATGACACAGCAAACTGTGCTGGTTGATGGTGTAAAAATAAAAAAAAATATTGATAAACAAAAAATATGTGAAAAACACACTCTAAGATCAAATAATATTTATGTATTAATTTTCCTTTTTTTTTATAAAGACCCGTTTAGCATTTCTGTGTTGATCTCCCGAAACGATAACTCTTGTCACAACAGTAGCATATAAAAAGCAAAGTATAGGAGCATAGTAGGTATTACTAGTGTTTATGCATAAAAATGGTGATGTTTTATTCATAAAAAGCCGAATTGGAAGCGCGAGTGTAGGTAAATGATATAATGCGGTGAAACATGATTTTTCGTGTTGCTTCCAAAACTCTATGGGAGCTTATGGTAAAGTCGCCACTACTTTACTAAAGCATGACTGGACTTGACTGACACGGCCAGTCCCAGTCAGTCTATATCTATCTACTTCGACTATGACTATAGCTACAAGGCAACTTATTTAACTTATGAAAATATAAAACACCCGACACTGACAAATGCTCAAAATGCGACGCCAAAATCAAAGAAGAAAAATAGCTGAAAGATGGCCGACCACAAAAAAAAATTTGGCAGGAAAGCAGCAGTCCGATCTTCATTTCTTTTATTGATTTATGTAAAATTCACTATTTTTTTCTTTAACTAATTCACGTTTTTATATTTACTTTCCTTGTATTCGTAATGGAAAGCACAGTGTTTACCTCGGGTGAATAAGTTATTTTCTGCCCTTGGGTAACAATGTAGTACTATTGCATAAAAAACATTTATTTATATATTTTTTTCTTAAATCGTAGAACGTCGTTAAAGTAGAAACGTAATTTAGAATACCTAGTTGGCTCGATAAAAATGTAGATCGATAATGACATCAAAAGTGTGCTATTGAGACTAAAATTCCATTGTAATGAAATGCAAATGTCTTTTATTTTAAGGGCTTTGTGAGCCAGAATTGGGTTTAGTTTTTTTAATTTTTTGCGTACCCAATGCCGGCAAAAATTCAAGTTTTCATAAATGAGACTGATGATCTACAGCTATAACAAACTTGCATGAAATGTCGAAATATAGGGTCTTAATTTATGTGTTCACATGTTGAGTCGAAATGGAAATTTTCGTTCGCAAATATGAGTAGTATTTTTTATGCCAAATCCGGTGTAAGCTAGTTTAGGATTTGCTCATAATCCCAGTTCCTTGAAAACATGACAAAATAACTAAAAAATTAAATATTAAAGCAACATGTTAACGAGGGGTTGACGTCATTTCAAAGCTCAGTTTGCCGCAATGTAGGGTTGCCATCTGGTCCAAATTCGTATCTTAGATTTCGATTTTATATTTTTTTTTTATGGTTGACAGGCTATTTGTTTGACCACAGCTCATCTGATGTTAAGTGAAGGTGTGATCGAAGATGGTAAAGCACACCTAGCCTGGAATGGAACTGGCTCTCAAGTGAGGCTGCCGGAACACACTGTTAGATGCTTGGCGGCAGATTTTCAACTTGAGGGTGGTAGCTAGCCAGCCGAGTACTAGAAAGTACCCTACCACCATGCTATGGTTTCCTCACGATGTTTTCCTTCACCGGCAGCTCAAGCTCATTGTTGGGGTTTGAACCCACGCCCTTCGGCATGCGAACCTACCGCGCTAACCACTGAGCTATCATCGCTACAAAGAACTTGCAAAGAACTTATATATTACATAGAACTAATATAAGTCAGCCAACTAATAGCACAGAATATATAAAAATTAGTAAGCATCAACACTCTAATTAAACTGAGATGGCATAAGCATAAAACGAATAAAATTACATATTTTAGCGTTTGTCAGAAACATAAACTTAATACGAAGGTACGGTTTCACTTTACATTACACAGTAGCATAAGTTTTAGGTATAAAATACGGCTTCGTTCCGACTTTTTTCACATAGGACTGTTAAATCTCTATTTACTTTACATAGAGAAAACTTTGACAATAATATTAGGATGAATGCCAATGCCAAGATTTGTTTTGGCGTATGATGGGCTAAGATGTAGCAGAATGTGTAGCTCGGAGGGGTTTACATATTCAAGCAGGTACTACGTACCTAATAGGGTAGCGCCCCTGGTGGGACTAAATGGAGACTGCTTTTTAGGGTTCCGTACCCAATGGGTAAAACGGGACCCTATTACTAAGACTCCGCTGTCCGTTCGTCTGTCTGTTTGTCCGTCTGTCAGCAGGCTGCATCTCATGAACCGTGATAGTTAGACAGTTGAAATTTTCACAGATGATGTATTTCTGTTGTCGCTTTAACAACAAATACTAAAAAAAGAGAATAAAATTAATATTTAAGGGGGCTGCCATACAACAAACAAGATTGTTTACCGTTTTTATAGATAATGGTACGGAACCCTTCGTGTGTGAGTCCGACTCGCACTTGGCCGGTTTTTTCCATTCATTTGACTACGTTTGATATAACGTAATTCTCGCTAATTGATATGCTAGAGCTTTATCAATGAAATTACATATTATTGTAATAATTGTAGGTTATATTAAAAAAATGTTTTAACAACCTACCAGAATAAATTGAAATTAAAGTTCTTGCAAATTTAATTTTCCGTGAGTACATGTCTTCGGATATAATTTCAAGTTCTTATACATTGTCAACATTACACTGCATCAACTGATTTAACTGCAATACAATCAAAGTTCGTCCGGATCAGCCGTTTTCTGACTGTCCAGCTGGACGTGGGTCCCTTCTCGATGGCATAGGGCGGGTTGGCTGACGTTACACATCTTCGAGAACAGAAAGAGCTCTCAGACATGCAGCTTTCCTAACGATGTTTTCTTCCAATGTTTCTTCAATACGCACATCTTTAGAAAACACAGTGTTGCGTGCCGTGAGACTTGCACCCACGATCTCCAGATTTTCAGTCTGATGTTAACCCTAACCCTAGTAGGCAGCCATAGCTTCGAAAAGTATTTGAACATAATATTTCTCAATATTAATTTTCAAATAACATTAAATGGAAGAAGATTGCCAACAATTTAGCAAATAAGACAGGATGGTAGCCCTAGTTGCTAGTTGGTACGCCGTGACCGAATGCATGGAAGACGCTCATATATCGGGAACGCGTTTACGAGTCGCGGCGCGGCGGGGTCACCAGATTCCGGTAAATGCTCGTAAATACACGCACGCTGTTCCATATATTTTTTTTAATTTTGACACAGATACAATAACCAACAAGAATAGATGGAACAGCTTGTAATTGTAAACAAACATTTATCTACTCATTTATCTAATCAATCATCAGATTTAGAATACATAGGTATAGGTACATGGTTTGATGATAATTAGCTCTCCAATTCTAAATAGAAATCCAAAAATAGAACCGTGCAGCCAACATAATTACAAACTGTTGTCTAAGTAGACTACAGGTAAGCTTGAATCGACAATATAGTGTTCTAGAGCCCAATGCGATTGGGCACGCCGTTTACTTACAACATCAACTATGCGCCCCGTCGCCACTTCAGTGGCGGTAGATTAACATCCTTGACCATAACAAGGTCCCCGACTTTATGTGGATCAGTTTTGTCTGTCCATTTGATGCGCTGCTGTAAAACGTGGAGATAATAAACAAAACTCTACCTCTTCTAGAAAATCAGAATAGTTGCTGGAGCAAATCAAACCGCAGATACGATCAAGTCCTATATCAACAAAAGGGTACTGGCAGCGCGGCAAGTGGACTGTGGAAGAGACCAATCAAATAATGACCAGGCGAAAGAGCCTAAAAGTCGTTAGGGTCAGAAGAGATCGGGCACAATGTTCTAGAGTTAAGAACGGCTTGCATCTTACAAAATACAGTTGCCATTTTATTTCAAAGGTGACAACTGTTCCACCAATAACTCGACGCAAGTGTGTTTTGGCCGACTTTTCAACGGTCTCAAATATGCCTCTTTAGTGCTGACAAGCTGGTGGGTCAAACAACCAGGTTAGGTATCCCACGGCGAGGCAGTTTATTTTCGATATCTATATACAGCGATTGTTACCCGCTTATTACGTAGTCGGGTCAAAATGGGATTAATTCTTAAAGCTCTAGTTCTAGCTCTCTAAAGAATTTAGATTCTAGAATGAAGAAAGTACTAAAGTAACAGGCAGACTTAAAAGCTCTTCGTACATTAAAAACTTTTTCTACATTATAGAATCACGTAGGTAATTAATATAATATACCAAGTGGTGCGGGGGTGTTAGGAGGCGGTGAAGCGGGGTGCGGGGCGGGTGCGCAGGCGCGGGATGTGCGAATGGTTGTTATCGCCTTGGACACTGCAATGATTGTTTATCCAGCCTGTTCCTTGAATTGCACTAATGACTCACCCGTTCTATAATCGTTTGCCACCATAATACATGCCGTCATAGTGTAAACAACCAGTAATTTTTTTGCAAAAAATATTACCTACCATCTCTAACGCAGAACTAAGGAACAGTCTTGGCTGTCGTTTCTTGAAGTTTTAAAACTGAAATAATAATAAAACTTTGCTACATTTTCCTTCATAACTTTCGTACATTCGTTACAGTGATTGGTGAAGTCAAACAAAATAGGCATCAGACTGATAATATGAATGAGGAAGTTCGTTTTTTTATATGTTATTTCTTCACGCTGAAACGGCTAGACGCTTTTAGAATACAAATTGCTTATAACGAGAGTGAAACTCAGGGCGCAGTTAATGTAAAATACTAGGATGGGCTACAAACTAAAAGGAGAATCTGTCTGGTAGATACATATATAATTATGTAGGTATACCTACTCAAATCAAATATATGCCTTATCTGCGTCTACAATAAACTGCTTTAACTGAGTGACATCAACATTATAACTATAGGCTTTAACAGCGCGTAATAATTAACCTGTGGCATTATTGCTCTTATAAGACTACCTACAACATTTAGGTATGTACATCAATCAAACAACGATTGGCATGATTTGTTTATCTGTGTCATGAACTTTCGCTCCCGATGAGAAAGAGGGGTGTTTGACCTTAATGTTTGTCTGGCGGTGTGTATATAATATTACTTCTTTGATAAAATAAGTATGTGTGCCTAAGTCTACGACAGGTTTACGGACAACTTGAAACAATAGAGTAGTACACACTTCACGAAAGGCCAATTATTTCGAATAAAGTTTTATTATATATAAGTTTTTTTCGCCAGTGTCAAGTGTTTTATATTTTCATGTATAAACACTAGTTTTGGAAAAAAATACAACGGGGCGACACGACTTTTTCCACGTTCCCGCCAAATAAACTATAATCAGCCATTATTTTTCATTTTTTCATCTTTGAAAAAAATGGTAAATATTTTGCCCAATTTGTCATTTTAAAGAAATAATTGAAAGTAAATTATTATAAAGTCATTTAAAAAACATATTCTTGAATTTTAAACTTTACTTTATGTTATTTTAATTTTACATCGCGCTATAATTGAGTGGCTGTATAGAAAGTTAGAACACAGTTCAATAAAAATGAAAAAAAAAATAGTTTTTTAATAATATAATTTGACAGTGGTCAGTTTCATCATTCATTTCATCAAAGCGATTCTCCCTAGTATAAAGTAACACTTCCAGCCCGCTCCTCAGGCAACTTCAGACCTACTTTTCGAGAATGAGTAGTGAAAAATACCTTTATTCTAAACATTATTTACAATTTACATGCCAAAATAAATAAATACCATGTCAAAACTTTCAAACAAAAAATTCTAAATGGCAATGGTCAACTTTTAAAATACAATATTCTCATTTATGTATCCATAATCCTCCTGTTATTTCATTACAAATAAGCTTGTATTTGACCAATATCTCGCCTGATATTAATCTATGATGTGGTCTAGGATGGAACACGCTTGCCTAGAAGAAACCGATACACTCGCGGCTTGAAAACACCCAGATTGTACCTATCAGGGAACAGTCACTCGGGCAGCAAATTCTATTGTTTAGTGGTCTTAACGATAAAGGTGGAACTGAACCGTTTAGTTCGAGGTTTTGGAACATCAACCTTGAAAGGAATGATGTCCTTAAAAACACAATGAAGCATTACTAATGTATAATACACATACGAGTACATAGGTAGTTATTTGAAAAGCAGAGCATGAGCTTCGTCGTTTACGAGATGATGTATCGCCCAATTTATATTCTCTGTAAAAATTAACAAGGCATAATAGTCGCCAAGGTAATAAACTATTATTAATTCCGAAGTCGGGCACCATTGCGTGATACGCGATGCTATATTGCAATGAGTCGTCATGCAAATTTAGCAACGCTGTCAACTGCAAAATTGATTATAAGTTTCAAATGGCGATGGAGTCTTAATAAGACAAAATGGTATCTAGGATCGGCAGAGCTGATTCTTGGTATAGAACACGTATGTACATGTACGGCAAATTTTAGTAAACAACGAACATTCCTCAACGAAGACAACCACCCACGTTGTAGTAATTTAATTTATCCAAACTAATGCAAGTCTTAACATTTACATAGCTATTTTATATAGAATCGTATCTCGAGATTGTAGATTTACGTACCTTAATATTTATTAGCAATATTGTCTTAGCTTTAATAATGCTATAAATAAATATCATTGGACGTTTCACGCAGTGCCATCTAGCCTCAAACTAAGCAAAGCTCGTACTATGATAGATTGTTTAATATATTTACTCGTACTTTTGTGCAAATGCATACTTATTATACATAAATTTACTACACTCAGATAAAGAACAAACATTTATGTTATATGTGTGTGTGGGAATTAAACCTACAGTCCTACAGCTTATGAAGCAGATCTACATTATACATATCTCTCTGTTGAAGATCCCAAAATTCAATAAAATATCATTGCATAACCGAGATCACCGTGAACTGTTCAATTTTTACCATCCAATTTTAAAAACTTATCTCGCTATTAATTGTTTATTTTTACTAATAAAATAAAATATTACAACAATCACTATGATTGTTGATTGTTGTAATATATGATCTGTATAAATTTTGGAAAAGATACGGTATAAACTAAGATTATCACTACCTACATGTATACTTCAAGACTCAAAAGCTCTGACACGTTAGGCAGACTCACAGTGTACCCAGGTACATTTTTGCTGATGAATGCGAAATAGAACAAATACACTGTAGGTTATAGAGTATATCGTACCTACACATAATATGTACATATATCCAAACTTTTAAGACTCAAGATGATGCAACGGTCTGCTGACATCATCCTATAATAAAGCATTCTGCAAAACCCATTTCAGTTAAGTAGTTAATTGTGCTCGGTGAACTAATTAAATTTTTCAAGCACATATCCATACATATAACTCTAATACGTATAAATAGAAAACGAGGTCTTTGAAAGATTAAGTTTAAACACGCGACATTATACTTATTTTACTACTTTTAAAAAATATTACAAACAGACTTGCGTTTGACCGCTAACTCGCCTGATGTTAAGCGAAGATGCGGTCTACGGTGGAGCACGCTCGCCTTGAAGGCACGCAGACTGCAGATTAACCTACAAAAAATTTTGTCCATATTGCGTTTGGTATCACTGAAACTTGCTATTAGTAATCAAGTTTCCTTCAACTGCAGCATTACTTTCAAAATGCTTAGTTTGGGGTCAGATGGAGTTGTGTGTTACGATATTTATTTTTAGTAAAATTGTTTTTTTTTTAATTTAATAATAACGGCGTTAGATGAGTAAAATAAAAACGTATTATTTTAACTAGAAAGTGATAAGCGTCACGTAGAACATTCAGAAAAGGTTATTTAAAATGTAAAACCAATAAGACGAACGAACGCTCATCTGTTAGTTAGATATAACGTCTATCTATGGCCATTGCAGCGGTATCCAGTACTTTGACTAACGAAATAAAGTCTAGGGTATCGCTGCTGTACGCTTCAAATCGGAATACAGTAATGCTTACACATTACCGATTGACGGCAAATTTTGATATAAATCTAGACGATCTTCTAGCTAGGATAAATGTATGGCAACATAGCAAGCACGTAACTTCAAAGAAATTAAAAGAACATCGCCATATATCACCAACACTTTTGCGTATTAAATATAGGTACATTATTGTTTGATACTGAGGAAAGGGGAAGTGGACTGACTTCTCCTGTAAGTGTGTCAGAGGTCCCGACGATAAGGCACGTCCATTGTTAGTAATAAGTTGCTTACTGAGAATTTAATATCCTGATCTAATTGCATTACAAAGATTCTTTTTTATAAAGCTAAGCTAAATTTACACAATTTAATTATGAACTGCATTTGAAAGTTTATAGAAAAATACGATTTAGTAGGTACCTAAGCTTTAAATACAAAATATTGTAATAAAGCAAAATCTTTTTTAAATTAAAAATGTTTAGTTAATATCACATTTTAGACATCGATATTTTTATAAACTTGACTGTTTATTTACTTTGACAATAAGTGAGCAGTAAATTCTGTTTGTGCACACTATGCAATATCAGACACCGTTGAAATTTAGTGTTATAAAAAAGAAGCATATAAGTTTAACAGTCAATGTTAAACATATATTCTTCTTTTTTATCCATTTATCAAATTCGTTCCTGAATGAATTAATGGATTTCAACGAGACTACATCCCCAGTGAATCTAAATATAAACGGCTTTGGATTAACGTATGTCCGTCCCCATGTTCCATCGTAACTACTATACGGCTGAAGCGATTTCGATGAATGATAAGTCGTGTGTTCGTCTTTATATCGTGAGTGTCACTAGGTATATCAAATCCGTTGTAGGGTTATATTTTTTTAAACTTTTTAGCTTGACAATGACAAATAATTAATTTCACAGTTAAATTGCAATGGGACCGGGCTAACATGCAACTGCGATGGGTTGAAAGGCGATCCAGGCGAAAGAGGCTACCCCGGAATCCCAGGATACCAAGGAGAATATGGCCTCGACGGATCTGAAGGGCCCATCGGTGGCCCGGGCGAGTTCGGGGACTTCGGAGAAACTGGTGATATTGGCGATAAAGGAGAACGGGTAATTACTTTAATAAAATAAACTACTGCTTTTTTGATGTTAACAATAATGAGTCAATGTATCGAATAATTTGCTAATTCATATTGGATAAACTGAGATATTATGACGATTAATAATATTTTCTTATTTCAGGGTGCTGACGGAGCTTATGGACGTAGAGGATCTCCAGGTCCGCAGGTACAATAAAGAAGCAATAGATATGTTTTTTTTTATAGTTGACAGGTATTTGACAGCAACTCACCTGATTTTAAGTGACAGTGTTGTCCAAGATGGTAAACACACCTACTCTGGAATGGAAATGGCTCTCAAGTGAAGCTTATGAACCACAACTTTAGATGTTTGGTGGTGGTTATAACTCTTAGTAATTGAAAATAACTAACATATTTTAAAAAACTTTTAGGGTCTTCAAGGACCGGAAGGCGTCCAAGGGGCAATTGGGTTAGATGGATGCAGCGGTATAGATGGAGTTGTAGGACCTCCAGGGTGGTTTGGAATTCCTGGTGACAGAGGTCTTCCTGGTCCAGGCGGTGAGAAAGGACTACAAGGTCTAGCTGGAGAAGGAGGAGTTAATTCTAGAGGAGCTAAAGGTGAACAGGGGGACGACGGCATACCCGGTATTATGGGGCCTGTTGGACCCAGAGGTTATGATGGTGATAGTGGGTTACCAGGAGAAGAAGGCGATCAGGTAATTAGCTATTATTTAAGACAATTACTCTACGTAGCTATAGCTAAGTAAATAGTACAAGTGAAGTCGCATTCCGTATATTGGTTATTTGCTTAGTTCTAACGACGCAACTGATTATGATAAGGTTATTAATATCATTTAGATCAGCGGTTGCAAGGGCCACATAATGGCTATCTTCTCGAAGATTAATACATAAAATAAACTTTAATATACATAAATATCTACTTATTAAAATAAAAAATATACATGACGAGATAAATAACAAGCTCGCATTTTATCCATTCCAAAATTTCGTACCGAGGAATCGTAATCGTATCTTAAGAACTGTGAAATTAGTTAAAATGAAATCCGTTCATTAGTTATACCGCTATAAAGACTCAAACGGTAGTAATTATATTCTCAATGAGCGACAACTTATCGTTTGTCTGTGAAAAAAACTGCAATAGTTACATACTTTTTTGTTTTGCTAAGTAATAGTTTTTTTAATTTTTTCGTATTGTAGGGTCCTATGGGTCCTCGTGGGGATATAGGATACAGGGGAGATCCCGGTGATCAAACGGTCGGGCCTCCAGGAGAAAAAGGTAACCAAGGTGTTAGAGGAGAACCGGGAAGACCAGCATCGATATTCATAATCAACGAAGTACAAGGAAACCTTTCAATTATTACTAAAGGCAATAGAGGTGATAAAGGTTTACGAGGTACACAAGGAGTGAAAGGAATCAAAGGAGAGCGTGGATCTGTTGGTCACATAGTAAGTAATATAACATAAAACAACCAGGCATATTATACATATAGTGTTCCAATAATGTAGCTAGCAATATTTTATATTTTGCTTGTGTAACGAATTTTCAAAGTCAGTAATTATACTATAATTCTCATATAGAATAGAAAAGAGCATACCATTATACACTGAAACACAAACAACATAATATAACAGTTGGTTTATATTTTTGTTCCTACTTGTTTTGATTTGTTGCTTTTTGCCAATGTCAAGTATTTAGACCATATATTCACCGTTATTTTCCATTTCAAAATTATCTACTTAAGAATTGTCATATTCAAGTTTTTTGGCATTTGATGTAAATTGCTCATTAAAGTAGCCGCTGGCCTCCGAAACAGTTTATTATATTAAATGCCTTTATAGGGCCCATATGGAGAGAACGGAGTTCAAGGCTACAAAGGTGACCAAGGAGCTGAGGGCCCGAGAGGAAAGCCAGGCCACAGGGGCCCAGACGGCCCACCAGGACCTAAAAACGATAAAGGCGCCCCAGGTTACGCAGGAGAGGACGGTCTTGATGGGCTGTTAGGAGAAAGAGGAGAGGATGGAAGACCTGGCAATCCTGGTCCACAAGGTTTCCAAGGAGAACCAGGAATATTCGATGAAACTTTAAATGAGCCTTTACTACCCGGCACACAAGGTCCACAAGGGCCAATTGGTTTCCCTGGTCCTGTTGGATCTCCAGGTTTAGATGGCGAGCGAGGTTTACCAGGTTTTCAAGGCCCAACAGGTTTACCTGGTTCAAAAGGATATCCAGGAAGAGATGGAAATATCGGCATTTCACCTAAAGGAGAGCCAGGGAGTCCTGGATTCAAAGGTTTGCCAGGACTGCGAGGTCCTATGGGCCGTGTTGGATTACCAGGAGTAATGGGTTTCAAAGGGTTTAAAGGTGAAACAGTTATCGGTCCTGTCGGAGAAGATGGTGTTCCGGGTGTAGATGGCATACCAGGACAGCAAGGTGTAAGAGGTGACGCTGGATTTGCGGGTCCATCTGGGTACCCTGGGAAGGGTGTTCGCGGAGCCGGTCCCCCGGGAGACGATGGCCCACCTGGGTTCCCTGGAATAGTCGGAGAAACAGGCAACCCTGGTATTCCTGGAATACCGGGTCGGAGAGGCGACCGGGGTGATGATTGTCCATTCTGTCCATCTGGTAAATATATTACGATTGTTTTGATTTATTGAGTTACGGCAAGTCTGAAAGTAGCGCAAGTGACTGTAAAATAAGAAATGAAAAGGTAGCCTAGATGCGAATACCATTTTTTTGTTAATGTTTAACACCACCAATTGAAGATGTATAAAATCTTTTTTGAGTTTACGCCTTAGAATAAGGCGTTTTATTCTGCAACATGCTTTAATCCAAAGCATGTTGCAGAATAAAATGCCTTATTCAAACATAAGTGCAATCATGTAGCGGATACCTACAACAGCAACAAGGATAGCAACATACCTAATTGCCATAAATTACAAAGTAACAAAGCCAAAAAATTAGGATTGTAATTAATGCGGAATTTCGCATACATTTACTGTAGAAAGACAGTTGTACACTTATACAGGTGCATTACACCTGAATACTTTGCAGTGGAAACGGTACTGTGGCATTAATCACGGCGCGTCACATGTGGCATTAGTTTATTTACAATTAGAAACTATCATTTGACGCACCACCTAAAACTTTACTTTAAACGCCCTGAACACTACGAATTGGCTTTCCCAATATTACATTTTCTTTTTTTTTGTTTTTAGGTTTACCTGGACCTAAAGGACTTAGAGGTGATGATGGATTCCCTGGATTAAGAGGCTATCCAGGACTGGAAGGTCAGAGAGGACGAACTGGTATCAAAGGCTTGTCCGGTAACAATGGAATCTTTGGCCCCAAGGGACCTAAAGGCAATAAAGGTCCACCTGGTATGGCAGGACTGCAAGGACTAAGAGGAAGCCCGGGTCTTGTAAGGATGCCAGCTCTAGCACTAACCATTGCTGAAAGAGGTCCTCCTGGTGAAATAGGTCCGTTTACAAATACTTTATGAAATTGTTAATGTTTTAGGAACTATTACAAAGTCTTTATATTAAAAACACAAAGTAATTTCCTTCTTGTATGAGTTTTAATAAATACCTATATTTTCATACTAC
This sequence comes from Biston betularia, assembly GCA_905404145.2. Taxonomy (NCBI): domain Eukaryota; kingdom Metazoa; phylum Arthropoda; class Insecta; order Lepidoptera; family Geometridae; genus Biston; species Biston betularia. The sequence continues at coordinate 8,725,168 of FR989863.1, forward strand.
CCAGTATGAAAATATAGGTATTTATTAAAACTCATAGCATTTCATTGTCTTACTATAAAATTATATTATTAGGTTTCATCGGTAGACCTGGTATTTCGGGAGATGCCGGCTGGCCCGGGCTTTTTGGAGATTTCGGACCTAAAGGGATAAAGGGTGCAATGGGAGACTACGGTTTCTCCGGTCTGCCAGGCAGGAACGGCACAAGGGGACGTGATGGCAGACCTGGCTGGCCTGGAGCACCTGCCGATATACCCATCCAGTTCCTTTATGGAGAAAAAGGAGAGACAGGTCCAAAGTACGTATAAGCAAGATGAGAAATTATAAAAAATGTTTATCATCTGGGAATGTTAACCAACAGACAATCCGGTCAGTCTTCAAGTAGGTGACCAAGAGTCGCATTTCTTTCTGAGCGCTACCGTGGGTTCGATACCGTTGAATCTGGTCTGGTTGTTTGGTTCCATATTTCTACAACAACCACAACCATCCACTTAATAGGCATTTTTCAGGCATTCGAGCAGCACATAAACTCTAACACTATTTTATCTGCACACGTAGAAAATAAATTTGAAATCCACACTCGCATGTTAGCTTTTTGCCGCGAATGTAACTTAAAAAAAAGAAGTATCGAATCCAGACTAAGCGAAGAATCACAAATTTTAATTATTTAAATGAAATCGTTTCTAATATTAACATTAAATTTTGACTTCGTGTGATGTAACTATTTGTACTTCATTTTCACTGATAAATTATAGTAAATATTTTAAGAAACTAAGTGTCTTTAATAGTAATAAGTGTTTAAAACTCTTTTAATGATATATTTCAAATGATTTTACGATTTGATTTGTAACAGTGGTGTTATCAATAAAATATTTGTATTTGTATTTAAAAATAATATGTAATACAGTTTCAATTCATTTAATTTCTTATGAATCATAGCTAAAGAACAAACTAAATCAAAATCGGTTTTGCCGTTTGGGAGCTATGATACAGATACAGTAGCACACGTTAAACTCTGTTTAAAAATAGTCTAATTGCGTCGTAGGTTAATACGCGTTGAAATAGCTCTACTTCCACAAGTTCGAGATCCAAATTTACTTTTTACGCTAGGGGCTAAAAATTACTTTCCAATAAATCAGAGATTAAAGATAATAATTAATGATTGTTGGTCAAGTGAAAAATTATTTATTTAATTTAACATGCTGCTCAGAATTTAAAAATTACAACCTACCTCTAAACACCTCGGTGAAACGAATTGATCGATTGATGATTAATTCATATGTATACTCGTATTACTATAATTTCGGAAATCAATATTCGTTAGGTGTGAGAAAGTAAATGCAGATATTTTTTACAGAGGATATGCTGGAGAAGAAGGAGAATCAGGAGAACCCGGAGAGGTCGGAGAAGCTGTTGGAGCAGAGTTTAACGTCAAGGGTGAAAAAGGGCTAACAGGGCCACCAGGGCTGAAAGGTAACTAAGTTGATTGAGCTAAAATATACATAAAGTACACGTTTATTAAAGAAATTGGTTTCTTTAAGGCAAGCGAGCTCCCGTCTTAGGCTGCATCTTCGCTTAACAAAAGTCGCACGCAGTTTAAAAATAAATTACAAAACGGTTTGATTCGACTTTCATGATACGAACAGCTATACAGCTTATTTTGTTGCCCGATTGGGTATTCTTCGATAGTTAGAATCTGGGTGCCTTAAAATCGCGAATGAATCGGTTTCTTCTAGGTAAGCGTGCTCCGTCGTAGACGGCGTCTTCGGCTAGCATCAGGCAAGTTAGCGATCAAACGCAAGCCTATTCAGTATTTTTTTTAAAGTCAAAGAATTCACACGTAAGCCTATAATCTAATAACAAGAAAACGGTGGAGACATCACACCGCATCATCTAGTATAAAATTACGAATAAACGAAAATTCGCTCAAGGAGAATCGCTATCTATTGACGCTTCACTATTACGAAGTAGGCCACGTTAACCTTGGTCTTCACAAACATATTTTTTTAGGTTTCCGAGGAGCTAAAGGAGAACGTGGAGATTTGGGATATGATGGTATACCTGGAATCAGAGGAAATCCTGGTTTTGATGGTGAAAGCTTGCAGGGGCCTAGAGGTTTTAAGGGAGTCCTCGGTGAAAAAGGTGAAGTTGGTCCGTTTGGAGAGCCTGGAGTAGATGGCCAAATAGGACCTACAGGTTATCCTGCAAGCCCAGGGCAAAAGGGATCGCGTGGTGATGTAGGTTTATCAATCATAATCGGTGAAAAAGGATTTGATGGTGCATCTGGACAACCTGGAGATGTCGGTGAACCTGGCTACCCAGGCACACCTGGCCGTGCTGGCAGTATTGGTCTGAAAGGTGTAGGAGGCGCGCCAGGAGATATAGGGCCTGATGGGCCAACCGGACCTGCTGTAAGTAAATTTGAACTGTATTACAGGCATGATATATAGGGTTATTAGCTTGAAGCTTACTAAGCTGAAACAAGATCATTGTATCCATTATTAAGAAAAACTTTTACAATCAAGCGCAACTCGTACCATTGAAAGTCTCAAAGTAAATAAACAAGCCCCAAAGCTGCGATACCCTGGACTTTATTTTGTTACTCGGAGTTTTGTGTATCTCTGCAATGGTCATGTACATGTGTTATCTCTTACCATCAGAAGAGCGTCTCGTTCGTCTCATTACTTTTACATTATTAAATACTCTAAAATCGTAAAAAAATCTTCTGTTTGATAGAAAAAGGTTAATAGCGCTTGACCAAATCTGTATTGCTGTTTTATAGTTGTGCGCAGTTGCCCATAGTAAAAGTTGTTCGTAATGATGAGTAGGTACAATGAAACTAGCTTTTCGGTTTAGTGCACATCAAACTTATAACATGTCAGTATGTTCATGTGACTTCTGTATACTAGATAATTTTTAATTTTCTATCCAACCAGTTAACGGACAGTGTCTTGACATCATATGTACATACATTACAAATTTTGTTCCGTGACTTAGATCGATATTTTTGTTTTCGTATTCAAACAAGAAAATATTTAAATGATGACCTCTTCAGATCAACGTTATTTCTATAAACTGTTTCACTGCCGGGGGTGGGCCTCTATTGAGAAAAGGATAAGGTCATAGTCTAAGTACATATTGGCAGACTTCAGAAATCTTCAAAAACTGTATAAACTCTAAAACATGGCGTTTTCTTCCCGATGTTTTCCTTTACCGTAAGAAATCTGCGGCATGATGTAATAATTTGCGTGCGAGATTCCAATCCAGAAATGAAAGCCAGACGGTCTTCGTACTCGCGTGTCGTTACTTTATGTTCCTAACTGCTCCTACTTCAATAAGTTAGGTCTCAAAATTAATATCTACTAACTAATGTCTACGTCTTGAATCGAAAAATAATACAGATTTCTGGGAAAACAAAGGAAACTGCGTTGCGTTCTTTAAAAAAACCAAATTTTTTACCAACTTCAAATATTTTAAGAGGAATCAAAACTCATAGAACAAAATGTTGCATATGTATTATGGTAGTGGGTAGTCTTAGTGAGAAAATGATGAAAATAAAAACTATTTTCAGTCTAGATCAAGGGTAAACCCCCTATTAGTTATACCGTAGACCTGTAATAGAAATAGTGGAAATACATAATCACAATAGTCCTACTATTCTGTAAGTTGTAGGACGAGTACGGAAATTCCCATTAGTGCTATAGTAGAACTATTGATATATTAATATATATTGGTAACAAACCGCTAAAAACAATTTTATACATATAAAATATCAATTTTATTTTATAGAAAATACTACACGTGATCCTACTATCGTATTATTTATACCATAATTTGCTTATTTTTTAAATTTATTTCATCATTTTACAATTACCTTTATCATTATATCCCGAAGAAACAGTACCTAAGTACACACTAATTTTATGTACATCTATACAGGTTTAAGTAATATGCCTAGACTTGCTATGTACCTATGCCAGGAAAGGAGTCGGTCAAATACGGTCTCTTAATTATGTGTGTTGTTTGTACTTTTTTCGTTGTAGTGCGTGTCTAAGGATTTTAAAATAAATGTTTTTCTTCTTTTTGAATACGATATAGCCCTCAGAATCTAATACTAAAAGTTGTTAAATTACAGGGTCGCAAAGGATTCCCTGGGATTTCGTTAACGGGCGCTCCCGGGATGACTGGATTGCCAGGAACTCCAGGATTGATTGGACAAATTGGAGAAACAGGCTTGCCTGGAGTGAACGGATTTCCGGGTGACGAAGGGCCCAAAGGAACTAAAGGAGAAATGGGTCGTATCGGAAATAGAGGTTTCCCTGGAGTATTTGGTTTTCAAGGTAGACCGGGTTTCCAAGGAATAGTGGGTCGACCAGGTCAACCAGGACAGTGGGGAGATCGGGGTATAAATGGTGCTCCTGGATATACTGGTTCATCTGGCGTACCTGGCAAAATAGGGCGCAAAGGACTAAAAGGTGAACATGGTGCAGAAGGCTTCGAAGGAAATCCTGGTAGAGATGGTCGGTTAGGACCAAAAGGCGAACAAGGAGATCAAGGATTTTCTGGTCCTCGAGGTATGCCTGGCAATAGCGCCATCAGCGGCATGAAAGGCGACGTAGGAGAACCTGGCCTACTTGGTGTATCTGGTTCTTTTGGTTTTGATGGCCGCAGGGGGCTCAAAGGTGAAAGAGGAAATCGAGGCTTAGATGTAACAGGACCACCGGGACGTAAAGGTGATGTAGGTCAAAGAGGAACACCGGGAAGAAATGGAGGTATAGGAAGAAAAGGAGAAGCTGGAGATTTCGGATCTGTAGGGATTACTGGCGAAACAGGAGATAAAGGTTTTCCTGGAAGGCCTGGTGTATCTGGCATGCCAGGATTAAATGGACGTAAAGGCAACCCAGGATTTAGAGGACTGCCAGGGCTAAATGGCAATAAAGGAGATCTGGGTATGGACGGAGTACCGGGAAGAATAGGTGTACCTGGCCTTCCTGGCGAGCAAGGAAATCCAGGACCAGTTGGTTTTCGAGGTCTTGTTGGACGGAAAGGAGAAAGAGGTGACATCGGTCAAAGCATATTTTCGCCAGCTACCCCTGGTGATATAGGCGATATCGGTATGGACGGGCTACCAGGTAGATTTGGCCTACGTGGGGATGAAGGCTTCATAGGTTTTAAAGGAAATAAAGGTATGCGTGGCGACGAAGGAGAAAAAGGTGAAATGGGAGATGTTGGTTTTGTTGGACCCAGAGGTATCGAGGGAGCACAAGGATCTATCGGAATGCCTGGTGTTAATGGCTTTACCGCTAAAGGAGAACCAGGAAAACCCGGTTCTGACGGCCTCTCAGGCTGGCCTGGTCCAATGGGTCAAAAAGGTGCTCCAGGAGAATATGGCATAGATGGTCCAGCTGGAACTGATGGTCAACCAGGTCTAATATTCAATGGACCGAAGGGTATAAAAGGAGATGTAGGATTCCCTGGACGTAAAGGGTATTCGGGTAGACCTGGTGCACCGGGAATGGAAGGTCTACCTGGAATCTTAGGAGCTAAAGGAGATATTGGAGAGCGCGGTGAGTCAATAAGTCCTAGAGGTCAGATCGGTGATCAAGGCAGAGACGGCTTTATGGGTCTTAGAGGTGCAAAAGGAGACATCGGTGAATTTGGTGTGAATGGTCGACCTGGACCACGAGGATTGCCGGGTTTTAAAGGTGAAAGAGGTCAAGAAGGTGAAGAAGGTAGTATTGGTTTCCAAGGGCTCAAAGGTTTTAAAGGCGATGCAGGTGATACTCTTTTAGATTCACAAATATTCCCTGGACTACCAGGAGATATCGGTTTAAGCGGGTTTGATGGAGCGCCTGGCAAACCAGGAGCACCTGGAGCTTTTGGCCGTAATGGTATGCCAGGAAGAAAAGGAGAAATCGGTGAAATAGGTTTCCAAGGTGCTACAGGACCGCAAGGACCCCGAGGACTACAAGGAATGAAAGGATTTGTAGGTTTACAAGGCTTCGAAGGTAGTAGGGGAGCCAGAGGTTATCCTGGTATACCTGCACCACCTCCACCAGTTCCAAAATCTAGAGGCTTTTACTTTACAGTACATTCCCAATCAAGATCGATACCAACATGCCCTGGCGGTACTTCTGCGCTTTGGGAGGGATTTTCACTTATTCACATAGTTGCAAACGGAAAAGCACATGGCCAAGATTTGGGTAAGTTTAAAAATTATATGTGCATCTTTATTAGCAGTTATAAATCGAGGTAGTAAATAATTCAGCCACTAATTTAATACGTCTTTGCAACACAGAAAGCAACAAGGAATCGCATAAAAGAATAAACTACATCAACACCAAATTGCTAGAATTTTGTATTCCTATAGTAATATACGTAAGGCACTGAATGTTTTGCGAAAAAAAAAAGTTCTATGGGTAGAGCTTTTTTAACTAAATCTTTTCGAAGAATTCTCCGACAGCGTCTATATAAAGTCCCATGCGTTAAACCAATTTACGAAACACTTTTACCAGAACCGGTGTGTTGTCCAGGAAGCCCCTCGTTTTGCTTCACCACGACAATGACCTGCGCATTGTCGTGGTGAAGCAGTAGCCCGCGAAACTACGTATTCGGTCGCTTGTTGCTCACAGTACACTTTACTTCTTCTGACTGTCATTTAGTAGTATACCATTCGGCTTTGATGCTACTTTGATTTCGTTAGTAAATTGACACTAAATAAGTCAAAGAGAAAATTTAGCGATTAAAATCTTCCCTTCGTTTCTCGGTCACGCGTTAGTTCGTTTTCAAATAGCCAAACCGTCGACTGGCGCTTCGTATCTAAATCGTATTGATAAATCAGAGATTCATCATCTGTAATAATGTCGTAAAATAAATTGTCAAACTTATTTTACGACAGAGCATCGGCGAGGCTGAGCGACATAGATCGCCATATTTTCCTCTCCACGCAAAGATGCTTGTAGGTATAGAATCTCGTTAACACATCCCGATTCAATAATGCAGATGTGCTGAATAACTTCATATGTAACTTGCTTATTCTCTTGAATAAAATATTTGCTAACACATTTCCTTCCGTAACAGCCGTCAAAGGGCGGCCACATCTTTCTTCATTCCTCAAACTTAGTCTTATACCAGCGGTTAACACGGTTGCCTTACAAGGGCCTTCATCTATAAATGCCATTTTTATACGAATATTCAGGTTTTAGTTGACATTTGATATCGGAAACAATCATCGCGCAAAAAAACAAAAATTTTAAATTGAATTATTCTTGAAATCGTCAAATGCAATTGCAGGAGCGGCCGGCAGCTGTTTACGACGGTTTTCGACTATGCCATATATGTTCTGTAATGTGAATAGTGTGTGTGATTTTGCACAACGCGACGACTACAGTTTTTGGCTCTCAACAAATGAACCCATGCCTATGGCAATGACCCCAATTCAAGCGAGGGATGTCGGAACATATATATCCAGGTATATATAGACAATATTTTTCTTAAAGCACTTTAAAGAAAACTTTGTCACTATTACTACTATTTATATTTAAAACTACGCACCACGGTTTCACCTGCAATCCCTGGACTTTGTTTTACTATAGTAATACCCAATGTTCTGTGTATCGCTGCAATGGTCATGGACATGCGTTATCTCTTACCATCAGGAAAACATGTTGTTCGTCTAAATACTTTTACATTAAAAATAAGCTCTCAAATGTATTGGGCCGTTACAATGTATTCACTTACATTTATGGTGATGTTGGTTATTGTTCCATAGTGTTTCGAAGCAATTTTACCATCAACAGAAAGGGAGTTTATTCACTTACTTTATTACTCATATTTAGGACATCTCGTTAACGTGTACGTTTTGTGATTGAATAGGTGTCAAGTGTGCGAGACTCCAACTAGAACAATCGCGTTACACAGTCAAAGCAACGACGTTCCCGCCTGCCCCACCGGATGGGATCAACTATGGATCGGCTACAGTTTCTTAATGGTTAGTAAAAGATCTACAGTAGGTACCTATAGCTTCGATAATCCGAATTAAGATAATTCAAATGTCTATTTGGACTCACGTAGCGTTCGGAAAGTATGAGGAAAATTAATAAAAATCTTTTCAAAGTTTTTTCATGACCTATCATGTTATAAATTACTTTGTCATAAATTGAACGTCGTCGCGACGTGCAGATTAGCCGGCACCCTGTACGCCGGCTGTACTTATGAGTACATTTTAAAACACCCCAAGTTTATAACACTCTACAATAGGACTTACCATTTTGAAGAAGCGGATAGATTAACATCACATTGGCACGTTTCCAGCACACGGCTGGCGCAGACGCGGCAGGTCAAAGTCTCATATCGCCCGGCTCCTGCCTAAAAGAGTTCCGGCCCAAGCCGTTCATCGAGTGTAATGGGTTGGGCCGCTGCAACTACTTTGCCACGGCCGTTTCTTACTGGCTCTCCACTATCGACGACAACAGGATGTTCCTCAAGCCAGAGCAGCAGACTCTGAAAGCCGATCAAGTATCTAAAGTCAGCAGGTCAGTCGAACTTTTCTTATTTATTTTACAAAAGTTTTGTTTTTACTGTCACGAAATATGATGTTTAGTAAGTTTGTCAGTAAAAAATATAGGTATATACATATAGTAAAATCTGACCTATATGAATAGGCTTACAAGTATGTATTGTGCCTGCTTTATTAGAGCACGCCCAACTTTAAAATCCATGCTATTTTTTCTTTTTTTAGTGGCATCAATAAAATTAAAGTGCGTTTTGTTTTAACACTCGAGAATATACTTTTTTGGAAAGTAAATACAACGCGACGAATGATACTTTTCCATATTCCCGCCACAACTACAAAGCTTTAAATTATTTGTATCAGATGTACGGTGTGCATGCGCCGATGGGCGGGCGCGGGCTCGGCGTCATACAGCAGCACGGGTGACCTGAATGCAGTACCGCGAGAGGTGCAGCGTCGGCCCCAGTACCGGCCGCGCCGACCCGGCTACCCACGCTACCCCTACCAGCGAGGACAGCGCATCGTACGTGGTCGCCGCCGCCAGTGATACCACACACACTACCTAAATTATTCGATGTGACGTCTGATTAAAGTTCTCAGTTGTTACCCTTCGATCAATAGTTCATAATACGACATACATAGATACAATCACATCCTTTTCCCGTAGAGCAAGGCAGCCAAAATGAAATTAGAAGATTGCCATCATACTTTTAACAATATTCAAACATAAAACATGCTATCCTACTAAAAAAACCTTCTTTACAATGTATAACTCTGGTCATAATACGATTTTAATTTAGGTCGTTATTTAATTTTTTTTGAAAAGTCGACAAACGTAGATACTTTTTTACTTCCGAAAACTGCTTGTTATGAAATATCGAATACACGTACATAAAACGATGCAAATCTTTGGGGGGAGGGAGAGTCCTTATCGTTCCATTTGCTACGATTCTAACATGCATCTATGTTAGGTACTAATGAGAGTATCTAAACATCTCGGTCGAGAAGTTAAAATACATTGCAATTTGCATGTACAGCATTCGATATCCTGTTTCTTAGGACGATGGATGTACCTTAAAAATGTAGGTATAAAAGGTATTCGAACCTGAGCTATGTCATCCACGTGGCGATGCGATGTTGCATTACGAGACTTATTTTGCAGCGGTACTCTAGGGTTCCTGAAACTTTCAATCAGATATTAAACCCACTGCCATAGTTTAAAACGCTTCATATTTTCTTTCGAAATAATATCATTTTTTTATTATCAAGTAGGTAGTAAAATATGATATTTATGTGATAGAGCTGTATGGAAACGTGAGATCAACACGGGATCTGAAATAGATAGTTAAATTTAACTAATCGAGTACTACTTTATTTAGTTATTAGTTTTAAGAATAGTCATACATACTTTTAGTGACAGCATTAAATGCATTATATAATACAAATGTCAGAAATAAAAAACTGTGAATACAATTTTGAAACCAAATCTACAATAAATAATAAGATAAAATCAGTTTAGATCCTCGTTAAGTATATTCTACTAAGTTTAATTATTTCTTTCCTGACATTAAATAATTACTACATAAAATGTTATTATGTTTTAACCAACCTACTACTAATATTAACAATCGTTTACATACGAATTTATAAACACAACACCTACAAAATTAAATTAATATTTTTACTTTTTACATCCTACCCGCACATCAAAGCACAAAATGAGATGTCAAATAAAACCTATTACAGTGAAAGATCTGAAACTTTAGGTAGTATATCTCAAGTTATCAATTACGAAAACACGTCCGATGACAACTATACGATATACTATGAATAAGATTCAATGAGTTACATATTATCTAAAAACTGAATTTGCTTTGCTTGCAATGTTATAGTAATTATTATTATGTAAATAAAGTGTAAGAAAATACTTAATTAAAAATTATAAAACTACTTTTCAGGTTTTTCATTTTCCTTTGTATGATTCGCTACATGTTTTAAACTGAAAAGGTACTCATCATTTATGTACAATAATATTTACAGTGGAACTAACACTGAAATCGCAAAAAAAACCTCAGCTGGTCAATCATATTTTTTTCTATAAAACGGGCGATATTTTTTCGCATATTGAGAGTTGTACTTACTTGTAGTAACGTGTAGTACTTAACCAAGTAATTTAAAAAAATATATGAAGTATAATAGTTTAATAATAAGTAATAAATGATTTTGTTCAAACTATTCATAGCCAGTGTCACTCAAGATGATGTAAGGATTCCAACGATACACCATGCATCCAAATCTGCATTAGCATTTATAAGTTATGGTGGAATAAAGAAACTCACATCCATACATGAACCCTGAAAACATTACATTCCTTTTTCGGACAGTCGTGTAAAAATAGTTCATAATGATTAGTATAATGATATTTTCACTGTTTTTTTTTAATGTAAAAGTAGTGAGATGAACAAGACGCTTGTACGTGAACATTGCAGCGATACACAGAACTTTAAATAGTAAAACTAAAGCTGAGAACTAACCTTTTTTGTTATTATTATTGCTATTATTTTTGTCGTCTTTTTATCATTTATTTTTAGTGTGTTGTTGTTGTAGTGTTGTGTGTCAAAATAAATGTTTTCTTTCTTTCTTAAAACAAAGTCTCGATGCTTTGGCTGGCTTTTAATGGGTAATCACAACAACCCTGTAATTACGCTAGCTACAGTACCTACCCTTTAAACCGGAATACAGTAATGTTGACACACTACTGGTTGGCAACAGAAGAGAGACCTTTGCCCAGCAGTGGGACAAAATAGGCTGAAATAATAACAACAATCTGATGCGTGACATAAATATTTAATAGAAACAATAAATAGTGTTGCACATTTTTCACACAGCATTATCTAGCCCCAAACTAAGCAAAGTTTTCTAATTTTCGCAGCAAAATCAACTGATGTAGAATTTATGTAACTTATTCATTACAATCAAAGATATTTAAAACTGTAGCATTCAGGTTACGTTAGCAATCTAATCTCTGTGGCATTACAGCCAAATAGTATACGAACTAAAGTTAACACATTACTGCAGCGGCCAGCAAGAGGCATTGATGGACGAACGTGTAAATGTGTGTCCGAGGGGAAGCCGAGGCACACATACGTGGCCAAAGCTTGTATAGTACTTTTCTCAAATAATGCGCAGAAATTAGCTTTCAACTTGCAATTCTGCAACTTTGCAAATAAACCAGCCCCATATGCTCGAAAATTTGCAAGCCAGTTCGAAATTTAAATAAGTTACCTTTGACAAGTTACCTCCTTGGTTGCCATGTTCGAAGTAAAAGATCATTCCATTTTTAAATTGCACAACAGATATGAGTTTATAGTGCGTTTCACTAAAGAGTTCCCTTCGTCGTCATGTTGGCAGCCCTGTTCGTCGAAACGTCAAACAGATAGTTTCATTGTTCATTGCTCTAATTGTTTTCAAGTTTTTAATTAGTAAAAAATTTCTAAACATGCCCAAAACACTAAAAAGTGGTGAAAGACAGATGGTGTTAAAAGTCAAATGTTTTTGTGAACGTGAAAAACGGAACAAAGCGCCAATAATCCCTTTGGAATGTGTTCGTAGCCGTGTCGCCGCCATGACAGGTTAGTAAAATAGGGATACCAGGCAGGTCAAATCACTATTCCTCGTTTTTCTTAATGTATATAATAATTATAATTTTATATAGTAACTACATAAACTTTTAGATATGTAGAAAGAATTCAAATATAAAACTAGCAATTGTACTTATTTATTTATATTGTTTTTGAATTTAAAATGTGTCTCCAACAATTGTGTTACAAAATAAATAAAACAATGTGGATTTGTTATTAAGTTAATTTTAACATTTATGGAGTTTTTTTATAAAAACTATTTTTTCAGGTATATCAGAAAAAACAGTCACACAAATTTATAAAGAAGGTGAAGCAGCTGCTAGTACTTCAACAAGAATTTCGACGCCTGGTAAGAGTCGGCCGCGCGATAAACAAATTAAGCTGGATGATTTTGAAATTTGTGCATTACGACATAAAATACATGAATTCTATGCTGTGAGAAAAGAATTACCTACGCTGACCAAATTACTGCATGAAATGCGAAATGATATCGATTTCAAGGGAAGTCGCACTACTTTATGGCGAATAATGAAGAAGATAGGATTTTATTTCCAAAAATGTAAATCAAAAAGAAAAGTTATGATGGAAAGGTACGATATTGTGGCTTGGCGTAGTCGATATTTGAAGCAGTTACGAGAAAATCGTGAAGGAGACCAGCGTCCAGTCATTTATTTAGATGAAACTTACGTTCATTCAACTTACTGTGCAGGTAAATGTTGGCAGAGTGACACAGAAGCAGGCGTTTTATCTTCGGACTCAAAAGGACCACGATGGATTATAGTCCATGCAGGGAGTGAAACCGGTTTTGTACCCAACGCTCAGCTGATTTTTAAATCACAGTCTAAATCCGGAGACTATCACGATGATATGAATCGAGAAAATTTTATGAAATGGATTCAAGAAAAGCTTTTACCGAATCTACCTCCTCAGTCGCTTGTGATTATGGATAATGCTCCCTACCATACAGTGGCACTCAACAAAGCACCAACAATGAACAGTACGAAGTCTCAGATGCAAAACTGGATTGTTAGTAAAGGTCTCGCTTATTTACCAACGATGGTAAAAGCTGAGCTTTATGAAATAATTAAAGACCATAAAGAACCGCCTGTTTACGAAGCAGACACGTTACTGGAGAAACATGGTCATAAAGTGGTAAGGCTCCCGCCTTATCACTGTGATTTAAACCCAATTGAGCTCATATGGAGTCTTTTGAAAAGAAGAATTGCAGAAAAAAATGTTGGACAGGAAGCAAGTCAAATTGTTAAAATAACAGAAGAAGCATTTTTAAGCATATCTGCAGAAGATTGGAAAAAATAATGTGATCATGTCAAGAATATTGAAGACAAATACTACAATGATGGAGTACGTGCAGACGCAGAAATTGACCGATTCATAATTGAAGTAGGAAACGATAGTGACGTTACTTCTTCTGATGATGATACAGGTGGTAGCGACATCTCGGGTGTTGGCCCATTAGTTGAACACAATTATTATAAAAAATAACCATAAACATTTGTTTTATTTTTCAACCTTGTCAATTATATCAATATAGGTAAAATACATAGTTGTATTAAAACTATAGGACTAGGGACCGCAATCTGGTCTGGTGTCATTTTCAATCCGGCTGGATTCCCGCCGATACTTCGGACCAGATGTTAAAAAATAGTATCTACGTTAGTGACATTAAAATTTCCTTAATTTCGAGTAAACATCTTTCTGAAAAAGTAGCAACACTGGTTTCGTAACTACCAACATGACGACGAAGGGAACTCTTTCGTGAAACGATCTATACTATGTAATTTATTTGGCTGCTAAACCACGACAGATATGGATTTTTTAAAAACTTATTTGCCGGCCGCTGTTTGCATGTATTTGGCCAGTACAGCAATTTCGATTTATCTCAAAGAAGGTTGTGAAAATAATGCTCAAATTATTTCCAACCATGTTTGTGAAAATCAATTTACTTATCTGTTAGTTATCTTTAGTTAGGACATTGTGATTACAGAGTCAATGGGTGCACTGTACACCATTCAAATAGCTTACCTCAGTTAAACAAAGTATATTTTTGTGAAACTATCAAATTCATCATCAATAGATTCATATATTATTATACTTTGATGTAAAATGTAATCATTGTAATGACTACATTTTACATTTTTTAAAGTTTTTACTACATTTATGTTATCACACTAAAATCAGGCATCACTTAATTCAATACATAAATAAGGTATATGGATGTTCTCATAGAAACTATACCATTTAACATATAGGTAATAAAAAAGCAAGTTCTAATATAATTATTATTACAAAAGCCTACACATAAATGCCTTCACTTTAATAATGACTGGTTTATTTGATTTGCTGTTGCTGGTCAGTCTATGTGTTTCGTCACAGACTCTACATGTTTCACCTAAAAAAAGAAAATTGTTTGTATCATTAGAAAGTAAATGGGTGCTTACCTAAATATCAAAGTAAACAACAGAAATAAGTCACCTCATGGTCCCCAAGCATGGGCCGTGATTCATATGTGCAAATGGTAACACCATGCCTATGAGCTTGTGTCCATTCTCCTTTAAGGCCTATGTAGAAAATCTTTGTGTTTTCAGCGCCAAAATTGCTTGGGAAATGCATTGTTAGATGTGTGACTGACGAAAATGTCACTATCCTGAAATGCAAATGTTAAAATAACTTTTTTGTAGAATTAACAGCACTAAAACTAAAAAAAATCACTAATTAATAATCTAGATATAAAGTAAATCATTTTGTTAATTTCCATTTCCAACCACATCATTTTCTCAGATAAAAAAATAAAATCGTCAATTCAGGTTAGAAATTACTTTCAATCTAAATCTTGAATTGAATCTTGAATCTATTAAGCCCTCAAAGCATTTTTTATGGCTAACAAGCTAGATGTTTAACCACAGCTCACCTTATGATAAGTGACAGTGTGGTCATAGATGGTAAAGCACACTTAGCCTGGAATAGAACTGGCTCTCGAGTGAAGCAGTTGGAACACACTGATAGGTGTTAGGTGGCAGATTTTCCAACTTGAGGGTGGTAGCTAGCCTTAGGTAAAGTACCTTACCACCATACCATACCATATGGTATCATCACAATGTATATAACATGATTATAATTATGTATATACATATTTACAGACAATTCATAATTGTAAGTATTAGTGTAATGAGGTGGCATCAGACCCTTTTAATTTTTTTGTGAGTAACATACATTACCCTCATAAAAATACTATTATAATGTAAAGATTTACCTACTTTGGGCTATATTCCAGTACACCTTGGTGATCTCTTTGTAATTCAAACATTTGATCAGGTTCCATCGCAACATCATCAAATGTCATCTTGGGCTTGTTTTTAAATCTATAATTAAACAATACAATAATTTAATTAAAAATAAAAAACCATTTGAATTTTGTTAAATAAGCAAAACAATAATAAAACTTCCTATATTACTAACAATCGTAATTTAGAAGGATGTGCATCTGTATCCTCGGATAATATCCTTATTCCCTTTAATTTTACATTCCCAGTGAATGGTATGTTGAATAGGAGTTCTTCATCTACATCACTTTCGACAAACTGGAACAAATAAAAATTCAGATATTATTACTTTTTTCTCAAATTTTATTTTGCAATCAGCCCTGTTGGCTATTAGCAGATGTGATGGTGGTGGTCTAATATTACATTAAATGTTTCAAGGATACAACACAATACTGAATGAATTTAATTACATTCAATTCAATTAATTTGTGAACATAGCAATATTAGATAATTAAAACATTTGACAGACTCCAGACAAGGAATTCTGTTTGAGCAGACCTTTTCATGTGATACACTAAATTTAGTTTTTGAAAACGTAGACAAAACTTGAATTAATATTTTGGTAATTGAAATTGGATAACATAGGGTATAATTAATTAAAACCACAGTTTGCAATAATAACTATCAAAATAAACATACTGAACAATAAACACAGTTAGTTAAAACTGGTGCTTGAATTATGTACTTAGTGTTTAGACTTTAGAGGACATTAGCAAATCCAGAAACCTAATTATAATATTGCGGTATTACTTACTTGAGTGATGTCTAATCGTTTATCCCATGGCTTGAAAACAGTTTTCCCAGAACCTTCCACAGTCTCGTTTAGACACTCTACGTTATCTTTATCTATTTTCTCAAAAAGATTGTACTGCAGACCAAGTTCATCCTCGTTTGAACTGTGATCACAGTGATCGTGATTACCGTGACAGTGGTGATTAGGCATATTTACGAAAGTTGGAGTTTTTTCTTAGACAAATTTAGTTATATAGTAACCTATTATTTATAATAACAACCCATACATGTACATGAAAATAACAGAAAGCAAGACAGAAAAAATTGCTTAAAGATTTTAAAAAGAAAAACTCACTGACCTTTTCGGTTTTACAATCACAAAAACAAAACAATCTGTTTTTTTTTCTCTTTCTTCTTGGCATCGCAGTCTATGTATTCGCCACTTTCAATGTTTCAATATGAAACGTAAGAGATAATATAAAGCAAAATAATGCAAAAGTATAGATCGTTTCACGAAAGAGTTCCCTTCGTCGTCATGTTGGTAGTTACGAAACCAGTGTTGCTACTTTTTCAGAAAGATGTTTACTCGAAATTAAGGAAATTTTAATGTCACTAACGTAGATACTATTTTTTAACATCTGGTCCGAAGTATCGGCGGGAATCCAGCCGGATTGAAAATGACACCAGACCAGATTGCGGTCCCTAGTCCTATAGTTTTAATACAACTATGTATTTTACCTATATTGATATAATTGACAAGGTTGAAAAATAAAACAAATGTTTATGGTTATTTTTTATAATAATTGTGTTCAACTAATGGGCCAACACCCGAGATGTCGCTACCACCTGTATCATCATCAGAAGAAGTAACGTCACTATCGTTTCCTACTTCAATTATGAATCGGTCAATTTCTGCGTCTGCACGTACTCCATCATTGTAGTATTTGTCTTCAATATTCTTGACATGATCACATTATTTTTTCCAATCTTCTGCAGATATGCTTAAAAATGCTTCTTCTGTTATTTTAACAATTTGACTTGCTTCCTGTCCAACATTTTTTTCTGCAATTCTTCTTTTCAAAAGACTCCATATGAGCTCAATTGGGTTTAAATCACAGTGATAAGGCGGGAGCCTTACCACTTTATGACCATGTTTCTCCAGTAACGTGTCTGCTTCGTAAACAGGCGGTTCTTTATGGTCTTTAATTATTTCATAAAGCTCAGCTTTTACCATCGTTGGTAAATAAGCGAGACCTTTACTAACAATCCAGTTTTGCATCTGAGACTTCGTACTGTTCATTGTTGGTGCTTTGTTGAGTGCCACTGTATGGTAGGGAGCATTATCCATAATCACAAGCGACTGAGGAGGTAGATTCGGTAAAAGCTTTTCTTGAATCCATTTCATAAAATTTTCTCGATTCATATCATCGTGATAGTCTCCGGATTTAGACTGTGATTTAAAAATCAGCTGAGCGTTGGGTACAAAACCGGTTTCACTCCCTGCATGGACTATAATCCATCGTGGTCCTTTTGAGTCCGAAGATAAAACGCCTGCTTCTGTGTCACTCTGCCAACATTTACCTGCACAGTAAGTTGAATGAACGTAAGTTTCATCTAAATAAATGACTGGACGCTGGTCTCCTTCACGATTTTCTCGTAACTGCTTTAAATATCGACTACGCCAAGCCACAATATCGTACCTTTCCATCATAACTTTTCTTTTTGATTTACATTTTTGGAAATAAAATCCTATCTTCTTCATTATTCGCCATAAAGTAGTGCGACTTCCCTTGAAATCGATATCATTTCGCATTTCATGCAGTAATTTGGTCAGCGTAGGTAATTCTTTTCTCACAGCATAGAATTCATGTATTTTATGTCGTAATGCACAAATTTCAAAATCATCCAGCTTAATTTGTTTATCGCGCGGCCGACTCTTACCAGGCGTCGAAATTCTTGTTGAAGTACTAGCAGCTGCTTCACCTTCTTTATAAATTTGTGTGACTGTTTTTTCTGATATACCTGAAAAAATAGTTTTTATAAAAAAACTCCATAAATGTTAAAATTAACTTAATAACAAATCCACATTGTTTTATTTATTTTGTAACACAATTGTTGGAGACACATTTTAAATTCAAAAACAATATAAATAAATAAGTACAATTGCTAGTTTTATATTTGAATTCTTTCTACATATCTAAAAGTTTATGTAGTTACTATATAAAATTATAATTATTATATACATTAAGAAAAACGAGGAATAGTGATTTGACCTGCCTGGTATCCCTATTTTACTAACCTGTCATGGCGGCGACACGGCTACGAACACATTCCAAAGGGATTATTGGCGCTTTGTTCCGTTTTTCACGTTCACAAAAACATTTGACTTTTAACACCATCTGTCTTTCACCACTTTTTAGTGTTTTGGGCATGTTTAGAAATTTTTTACTAATTAAAAACTTGAAAACAATTAGAGCAATGAACAATGAAACTATAGGAGTTTTGGCGGGAACGCGGGAAAAGTCGTGTCGCTCCGTTGTATTTTTTTCCAAAAGTTGTGTTATGTCGAGTGTTTATGCATAAAAATGGTGGTTTTTTATTCATAAAGTGCCGAATTACATGCGTGAGTGTAGGAAAATGATATAATGTGGTGAAACATGACTTTTCGTGGTGCTTCCAAAACTCCATCGAAGCTTTATAGTAAAGTCACCACTACTTTACTAAAGCATGACTGGACTTGACTGACACAGACTGGACTTGACTAAAACTGGACTTTGACTATAACTAGCTACGAGGACACTTATTTAACTTTTGTAACTTGAAAATATATAAATACTTGACACTGGCAAATGCTAAAACGCGACGCCAAAACCAAAGAAAAAAAAAAAAAAAAAAAAAAAAATGAAACTATCTGTTTGACGTTTCGACGAACAGGGCTGCCAACATGACGACGAAGGGAACTCTTTAGTGAAACGCACTATAGTAGTTGAATATTATTTTTTTACTACTTTACGTCATTAGCACAGTTGGCCTATTTCGGATAGTATTTCCAGATTTATAATCTGTTCGCCATTTTTTTTATTTATTCTTGGCCATGGATACTGTTCGTGTCCCATTTCTGTAGTATAGACAATCCTACCGTTTTAGTTGTAGATCTACAGTTTTTTGCCGTCTCAATTGTAGGAAGTTTTCTGTTTTATCCATAATCAACATTATATTGCTCAATTTAGATTAATTTTTTAGTCAAATACCTCATGTAAGCGAAAATTAGTATTTTTTTAGAGCTAATCTCCACTTTGGTCTAATTATGAGCTGGCAACATTGCATCCCTTATCCCTCTTCGTCTCGCAGTTAATGTTTTTGGAAAATGGTGTGACTGTGATGAAGAGATACTATTCGTCCAAGAAAATAAATACTCTATCGACTGTTACAAGTAGTAAAACCATTTCTCGTTGGTTTCTAACAGAATTATTTGCAGATCTAATTCACGCGTCGAGCCATTCGTCACAATGATGTCCTTATCCACTACTTGTATAGCACTAAGCTTTTTTGCAATTATTCTAACTTGTTTTGTACTGTCTGCTGATAATTTTGTAAAAGGCAACGATAATGATGCTGAAAGTATTACTAAAATTGGTCAGGGTGTTGGACACATCATGAACATTCACTACTGGTAAGTTCAGTTAATATTTGCAAAACAAAATATAACAATCTATGTATGTTTTTTTGTCTTTCATTAAATTATGGAGGTCAAGTTTTATCTCAGAAGTAACAAAATTATTGACTTTATTTAGTACACAATCTTTTTTGATGTCACAGCAAGCCACCTTTAGTTTTAAATTATATGAATAAATATTGACTTGCAACTTTGGTGTTATCAATAAAATGTTTGAATTTTGTATGAACTGAAAGCGCGTCATATTTCACACTGGGGTAAAATAAGAATCAGCTGAATTGGTTCAGCCATCCTAAAGTTATGTGCTTGCCATCTTGCCATAAACATAATTTGATTTCCATTGTATATAGATTGTATGAATAGGTTATTATTATAGGATAAGTCTATTTATTGATCAAAGTTGGACAATAGGTACTAATTTCTAAAATATCCTCTAAGATGCTAAATTCATTTTCTAAGATTGCTAAATGTGCTGTAGAATTTGAACCTAAAATGGCATTATGCACATATAGCAAATCCGGAGGAAATTGGCAGAGTTATGTGCATACTGCCCTTTTGCCTTCAAATGGACAAGAAACATGAAGCGAGGAAACTTTATATGTGAGGAATAGTTCTTAATGGTTTTAAAGGTGAAGTCTGCCAACCCACACTTGAATAGTGGTGGACTGTGGCCTTACCCTTTACATAATGAAAAGAGCCCTGCATCCAGTATGGAACAGATTATAAAATTAAGGCTGATCTTAATTGAAGTATTTTTTTTTAATTTTAGCTACTCATGCGGATACAGAAAAGTATTTGAAGATTATGCTGGAATCATCCAACAGAAGTATCCAGAAATTTCTGTAATTGGAGCAAATTATGATCCCCCAGGCTTGAACATGTATCTCTCCAGGCTTATTGTAAGTATTTGAAAGAAGAATAGCACTTAATTCATGACTGTTGACATCATTGAATCATGGAGTGTAATGTCAAGTGTTCACAAGCTGTGTTATACAACTTCACTCATATATTTTAGTTTATCCATGTTTTAATTTTCCTAATTTCATCCAAATTCTATTAAATGTTAGTGTGCATTAGTAAGAAATACTCACATGTACATTTATAAACATTTGCATTCATATAGGTATGTGGATTATGGATTTATTTTAAATTGTTTGTCAACAGGGCTTTGGAAAAATGATACTGATCATGTGTATACTGAGCGGTGTGAACATCTTTGCATGGCTTAACAAACCACAGCCTTCCTGGTGGAGCTGGTGTCTAGAAAACAAGCTGTATGCTTGCATGATGATGTTCTTCCTCGCAAATATGATAGAGGGTCAACTTGTCTCTTCAGGCGCATTCGAAATATCTCTCAACAATATCCCACTCTGGTCCAAATTGGAAACGGGAAGGATTCCACAACCCCCAGAACTGTTTCAAATCATTGACAACACTTTACAGTTTTCAAAGATGGATTCGCCTACAAACAATTTTGCCCAATAGGCCATTAAAGTTATATTATTTGTGGGATTGTGGTTTCTAGATTTAATAGGATAAAATATACAAAGAAATTTACTCATAAGAATTCTGAATGACGAATTTAGTTATTCAGCATTATGTTCAGATAAGTCTTGCAAACAGTTTTATTACTTCACTATTCTTCTTTGTATATAGCAAGTAACCTCACAATATTTTTCTTTGAACAACTTTGTATTTTCATTTTACTGTTGGCATTACTAAGCTATAATTGTTTTTAACAGATTTTACTATTTCTGTTTACTACAACTTAATGTTAATATGCATAAAAATGTATCAATAAAATAATATTCTAGCATCTAGTCACAGCATTCAAAAAAGATGTCACAGTATTTTTGTGAAGCCCTTTCAGTTGAAATAAAGTTACAACAAATGAGTATTTAGTTTTGTATTTAAAAAGTCTTAGAAACCCTATTTTAAGTATTTATCGTATAATAAGGGTATTACAAATGTTCAGTTATTCAATTAGTTTTATAGTACAATTATATATCTAAGATTGCTGAAAAAGAAGGATAAGTGTGCAAAACAATTTTACTATAGAATACATGATTTATTTATATAAATAAATAAATATTGTAGGACATTACACACAGCGCCATTTGACCCCAAACTAAGCAAAGCTTGTACTACGGGAGTCAGATAACTGATAAAATACTTAAATACTTTTTTTTTGTTGTAAATACATACTTATAATACATACAGTATTATAAGTATGTATTTATACACCCAGACACAGAACAAACATTTGTTTTTTTTTTATATCACAAAATGCTTGTCCTGGGTGGGAATCGAACCCACGCTCCACAGCTCTTGAAGCAGACATGCTACCAATGAGCCAACAGGGCTGTCATATGACTTGTTATTAGGTGTCGGTCCGGCATTGATGTATGTGCAATTGCAAGTATTTACCTGGAACTCTAATTCGGAATGAATGAGATAAGTCCTGCACTGATGTCTCGTTGGGGTGTTTTGTGCATTTTTCTCTACAAGCATCTGCTAAAACTAAACCAGCTCCTTTAAGTTAGGAGCAAAGCTATTTAGTGGTATAATGGCAAATTAAACTTATTATAAAATATAATTGACAGACGCGAAATTTTTTATAGCTACATTATTTCGACAAATTTATAAAAACTTATTGAGATTGTCGGTGGGTTAAAAAGCTTTCGTGCGTACACACCGGCGGCGAGGACACAATAATATGCCATGTCCACAGAGACAATATTCTATGGATATTTTTAGAGTTGCTTGTAAGCAAATAAACTAATTAACATATTTAAGTTACACATTAGTCGCAATTTCTCAAAACAACTAAGCATGCAGAATGGATGACGTTTATTATGATGTTGAGTTGTATGTGAAAATAAATAGCTGAAATACATATAAAATAAACATATATTATCATCAGTTTTATTTTCTATAGTCTGTTTGATTTCTAGTGTACCTACAACCAACACTTCATGTGTAGTTTGTAGGTACACTAGAAATATATTTTAGGTATCAGGTAATGATATTTTTCTATTACATATCTTTTGTTTACAAACATATAGAGATAAACTTGTTTGTACTAGTGTGTATGAATAGTGGTTTCATTAGGCTACAGTCACGAGTTTTCGGACATCTCTATGCAGCTTGACGCGGAATGGCAATTCTTCACCGAAAGGAACTCATTGTACCTACTCATCATTCTGAAAAACTTGTACTTACCTACTAGGCACCAACCCGGAAATCGAAAGATACTTTTTTAATGTTTTTTACTCTTAAAAAGGATAGAAAATAGAATTTTTTCGCAATTTCAAAGTTGGCCCAATACAAAAATTTCTCTTGATAATGACTTTAAGGACCTCCTTTGGGGTTAACAATACCCTACAGCATAAGTCTACGAGTATGTATGTATAGTTAGTTATGATTAAAGCTAAATTTAGTTAACATTATGTCCAGCAGTGGATGATTACAGGCTAAAGCTATTACTATAGTTGTTGTAAATTTTGCTATGGCATTCCAAATACATTTATCTGCAAAAATTTTTTTTTAAATTCTGTGTATTTAAATATTTTAACGACGACAAACTGTAATGAAATAAATTATTATTTGTTGTTTTCTGAAGATATGTTTTATATGAGAATTAAATAAATGTCCTTAAACCTAAGCTGATGATGATCTTGAAAATACACAATTTCGTTTTAACAAAGAATATCATATCTGTGGCTATGTGAAAATGATAGGATTGAAAGTGAGTTATAGCGGCGCGTGGCAGAGCGGGCAGGCGTGGCGCAGTACGAGCTCGTGGTGCGAGGCGCGCGCGCCGCACGCGGCGCACGCCCAGGCCGCGTGAGCCGCGGGCAGCGCGCGCCCCGACACGGCGCACACGGGGAATTGTGCTGCGCAGCCCGGGCACGACGACGACCTTAACATCGAACATCCGTTATTTAAACCGCCTCCTTAAGTCAGGGTAATCGGTATAGATTTTAAGGTTGTAAACCGCGCTTCAAAACAAAACCAACATCTTGACTACAAGAAAGTCATGAAAAAATATGAAATTTATCAATATATACATATTATTATTTCTTATATGTTCACATATACGTAGGTATACTTATACTGTCCCTATACTTACCATTCTGGCATACTGGCTTCACAGTGTGGACACTCGATTCTGTTTCCTTTGGCATCCTTTGGTTTGTGTCTGGTGAATACTTCTACAGCTAAACTGTCAAAAACTTCAGGCTGAAATGTAAATTTCAATTTAAACATTAAGTGTTCGTTTTTGTCCTATACCTACATGGTGGTAGGGTACTTTCTAGTATTCGGCTGGCTAGCTACCACCCTCAAGTTGAAAATCTGCCGCCAAGCATCTAACGGTGTGTTCCGTCAGCCTTACTTGAGAGCCAGTTCCATTGCAGGCTAGGTGTGCTTTACCATCTTCAACCACACCTTCACTTAACATCAGGTGAGCTGTGGTCAAAAACCTAGCCTATCAAACATAAAAAAAAACAGATGATCTGCGGCCCTAGAATACTAGAGATTTACTTAGTAGGTAGGTACGTAGATTACCGATAGCAAAATGTTTAAAAAAAACGTAATTATATGACAATAGCGGCGTTTTATATTTTTATTATAGGTACCTAGGTACACGTGTTGGTAAAGTGATGTAATGTGGTTAAACATGACTAGTATCGCTTCCAAAACTCCGTTGAATTTTGTATTTAAGTCACAACAACTTTGTTGACCAACTGAACTTGACCTAGACTTTGTGTGATTTTGAGCTTGACTTATTTAATTTGGTTTATCAATAATTACTTGAAGATATTAAAAAAAATGACACTGGCAAATGCATAAAAAAAAGTTAAATGCAAATAAATAACCCGATTGCGTGTGCAGTGCGTGTAACATCATACGTTCGTACAAGGATGTCAAGTGTCAGTCACAATCTTTAAGTTTTTTTTTTGGATCGATCTCATAAGTACTTCATTTTTAAGTACATAATGACCACAATGACCTTAAGTAGATACCTACACTAATCCTTGATGTAGATGGGTTAAAACTTACGTTCATAGCTTCTAATTTGATGAACGCCTTTGAACATAATTCAAATGCTCGAGCTTGAATAGCTATCGATGCGATCGTGCACCACGCCTGCAAGTGTACAAAAATTATGAACAGATAGGTACATGGACGCACGCGTTTTTGTTCCATACGGGCCACTACCCATACGAAGGTAAGGTATTTGTGTTTGTGTATTTTATGTTTAAATTATTGCTTTACCCTACATACCCCTATTAACCTTTAAAAGGTTAAAAAGCGTTGGGGTTTTGTAGGGTCGATGAGTTTCACAAATTTATCAGCACTTTTTTTCTAATCTGTGCATGCATTATACCTGTTGATGTTGTGCGGGATGCAGGAGTTCCATGTGTTCGTGAAGGCGGGCGGCGGCGCGCAGTGCGGCGTCGGGGCGCGGCGGGCGAGCGCGCGCCCGCGCCGCGGCGCACGCCAGCCACGCCGCCGCGCTCGCGCCGCGCCAGCACCGCACCGCTCGCGCCCCGCCCCGACCCTCTAACAATTAAACGTTGGTGTATATTTCACTTTTTTTTAAATTCCTAATTGGTTTACGTTTGACCACATCTTTCCTAAATTTAAGTAATAATGTAGTCTTTGATTGATCAGACCCTTGCACCACCTAGCCCCAAATCACAGGGTGTCATTATCAAAAAAAATTTTTTTTTTTTTTTTAATAAATTTATGCCGCCTATCAACGCTTATTGACGCTTCACGCTGCCTAGCGTCAGTGTTAATGTACCTATTGACCGAAGGCCTGTCATGGCTTGGCGGTAGGTATCCTGTGGCAGGTAGGTAGGTACCTACTTATGGCGTGCTTAGGTATAGAACAAAATTAGCTGTTCATTAGTTTTCAGCCTATTGTATGGAGGATGAACGAATTGGTGTTTGTTCCATCTAATAAACGACTAAATCACTACATAGTATAAAACAAAGTCGCTATTTTTGTCTGTTTGTTTGTCTGTATGCTTAAATCTTTAAAATTACGCAACGGATTTTGATGCGGTTTTTTGTAATAGGTAGAGTGATTCAAGAGGAAGGTTTTTATGTATAATAACATCTATTAAATAATGGAGAAATACTGTTATTTTCAGGGTTTCTAATGTGGTGTCGTAAATTCTTACATTTCTTGCCGCTTACATTGCGTACGCAGTCTTAACCTTACAGGATTTATAAAAATAATGTACTAAGTATTGTACACCTTGAAAACGCGACTACTTTTTTTCGAATTTTGCACCCGTGCGAAGCCGGGGCGGGTCGCTAGTTTAATATATATGTCAGTTGGTCTTTTTAACTTACCCACAGAGTTTTGACTGTATAGATGACCAGCGAGCACGTAGAGTTTCATTATTTTCGTAGGTGACCCCGCAATCGATGCTTCATTATTGGCCAGCTAAAAATAAGATAAAATATACCGTTTTGATACAACTGCTGAGTACAACGCGCGCGTGGCCTCTTCCTGCTTCTTCGTATTTAATATAATTTAACGTCATTTCCCGCATTACATAAATCTAAGGGTTGTCACTGCACTGACTGTGTCAGAAGACTTTATGCCGCGATACGTGCACTTGCTTATGGCCGGATACGACAACGATAATAACCTAAATAAAAAAAATCGAAATATCCTGGGACATTTTCACACAGCGCCATCTAGCCCGTAATATATGTACCTACTATGGAAACCAGATAGCTGATAGAATACTTATATAGAGATTTACTACGATACCATGACGCGCCCCTCCAAAACATTTGAAAGTATTTACAACTTACCACCACGCATGTGCGCTTACTAGTACTACCGTCAAACACTAAGTCGAGCTAGCAAATCCATGGATCTGTTGCTCGACTAGTGGCCCTCTTTGAAAAAAGTGAGTAAATTTGAAAATAGTTATGACACAGGGTGTATAAATGTCTGATTTACCTGGAAAGCCATTGCTGCTGCTTGCACCATTCTACCATTCTCTTTTAATTGTACAACGCCTTGAATATATGGAGTTTGAAGGTTTGTGTCCATTAAGTCTTCTGCAGCGTTTTGTTTTGAGAGGTTATCCTGTATACACATAATTATTAAGCAATAACGGCTACGCAAGGGCAAACGTGGGACCGATACTGACAGACAAGTACCTACTATAGTTAATTATGTTTTTATGTCAAAATGTGAAAAAGGAAACGCTTTCCTGATGGTAAGGCATACATAAAATAAGTATTTTGACGACGTAATTACAAATTATTGAATTTCTCTACTTACACAGAAATTTAATTAAGATTTATTACCGTAATAAAATCGGTCAAGTGCGAGTCGGACTCGCGCAAGAAGGGTTCCGTACCGTTATCTATAAAAAAAATCAAGTTTGTTGTATGGGAGACCCCCTTAAATATTTATTTTATTTTATTTTTAGTATTTGTTGTTATAGCGGCAATAGAAATACATCATCTGTGAAAATTTCAACTGTCTAGCTATCACCGTTCTTGAGATACAGCCTGGTGACAGACGGTCGGACGGACGGACAGCGAAGTCTCAGTAATAGGGCCCCGTTTTTACTGTTTGGGTACGGAACCCTAAAAATTAGGTACCTAATCACGTTTAATAATGTCGGATGTTCCGACTCATTTCTTTATATCGGATACTCCGACTACTACAGTCGGTGTAATCTCGGATAAGAAAACAAAACAAATGAAGTTACCTTAGTTTGTCGAGGAGAAACTCCGGCGTACAATTTGGAGAGAGCATCATTATCTTCTAGGGCCATGTAGCATTTCTTCAAACCCTCAGTATTATTTGACAAGGTGTAATATTCAAGGGCACCCGTCCTACAAAAAAATATATTCATAATTGGCATACTGCTTCATAATGTAACAGAAACAAAGTTGATGCCTCTCCTGCCTATCTGTCTACCCTTGTGGCGGAGGCCCTAGCATACAGATACACGGCCTCATACGAGCACGGTCTGCAGCAATCAAATTCACTATATCTTTAGAACTTTTACCTACAAAATATTAGTATTTATTTGGTATTTCATTTCACTAGCAGAAGGTCGTCTAGGTAGGTATCACCCCAGTACCACATATTATACCGCTAAGCAGTAGTGTTTGAAGGGTAGTTACCTATTGAAGCCAGCGAAATTACAGGGTTGTTGGAGACTAACCATCAAAAGTAACGAACGCTAAAGCAACGATGCCCTGAACTTTATTAAGGAATAAAAAACTCTACGTTATGTGTACCTATCGCTGTAATGGTCATGGACAGGCGTTAACTCTTAGTTAGCATCTTGTAAAATTAATGAGACCAACGCTGTAGCCGTAGCCGTGGTATTGTGGCACACTGCTACGCAAAATATGTCGTCAAGATAAATAAACAAAACTAAAATCCGGCGATAAATACAAAATACCAATACGACCAATACGATAAAGTTGACTAGGAAACCTTCGCTTCTCCCGGTTGTAACATAATAGGTAAAAATTAACATAATAAGTACAACGTTTAAAATGTTATTATGCCAAGGTACAATGTAAAAGCTTAAAATAATCCTTCAAGTATAAGTACCAGTTCTGTCTGTCGATATAGTAGTCTCCAATTTGGGTGTAGGCTTGCTTCACCTGAGCCTCTGTGGTGCTTGCAGACATCTTCATCAGTTCCACCACACGAAACCAGTGCCCCAGCCGCTTGCGTAGTGCTATCGCTAGGTCACTATAATATTCGAAAGAAAAATAAGCGTAAGGCTTCTTATTATAGGTGAGGGCGGATATCCGACGACATGCTTGGGGTGTTTTAAGCATTTTCCCTACCAGCATCTACAAAGGCCAATTCATTTCCTTCAAGTATTGGAGCGAGACTCCGGTAGCAATAATAAAATAAATAGTAGCTCAAGTGAATTGGGTGGAATGATTTTAGTGGGTAGGGTAGAATGGTTTCAGCGTAATGCCACGTCCAGAGCGATGAGCTGAGCGGTGGCGGCGGCGGGCGTGGATATATCAAACGTAAGAAAACGTCGTTTGAGTGCATGGCGAAGTAATTGAGATGAGCGAGTGTGGCGGGCACAACGAGCGGCGTAATTTAGCCTAATAGCACGCGGTAAATTTAAACGATCCTGTCCTCTCGTTGCGACTACAGTAACGACCATTGCTAGCCAACTCAACACGCGCTGCCGGAGGGGATGGCAAACCAGATGGGTCTTGTCTACACGCTACGAGAACTTGCCACGATCTGTGGCCACGGGGCCGCTTCCGCGCCCTGCTTAGTACGCTTTCACTCTGGACATTATTGAGCCAATGAACGAAGATTAAGTGCACTATATCTACTTGGTGGTAGATCTGTCGTCTAGGTGGGTACCACCGCAGTACCAGTTATTCTGCCGCTAAGCAGTAGTGTGTAAACATTACTGTATTCCGGTTTGAAGGGTACTGCAGCTAGCGAAATTACGGGATGTTGAGACTAACCATCTAATGTCTAAAAGTAATGAGCGCCAAAGCAGCGATGCCCTGGACTTTGTTTTGTTACTCAGAGCTGCTCATTTGGTAGTAGCTATACTACCAAATGACTTTAATCTATCAGGGTACAGACTAACAGGGCAATTAAATCAAGAGTCAAGTTCTCACCGCCTGTCTTCATCGTGGTATATCTGCTCCGCTGCGTCAAAATCTTTAAAGTATGCCAGAATCTCGGCCTTTTTCAGTGCATTGGAGTGTAACGCGTTCAATCGAGATACAAATCTGATCCCCGCATAGTCATTTCTTCTTACAAACGCGGCTTCAGCTGTTTCCAGGGCAGACTCCGACTCGAAATTTTTCAGAGCTGCTTCTGCTAGTAACAACCTAAAACAAAACATTTTTTTAAACCCTCAAAGTGTATAAATGCCCAGTACCTATCTTAACTTTAAGCATTGGGTTTTTACCTACCTAACAAAGCTTATGAAATAATAGAGAACCCTATTAAGTAACCATAATTTTATTAAGTCTTTGAGCCCATTGTCAGCAGTGGGGTATAAATATTTGAGCAGGTCAGGGCGAAGTATTTTACCATAACTGTGGATGTGAGTTATCCTTTATGAAGTTCTCTGCTTCTTTCAAACCAACTTTTTCAATTAGCTGGCGGGTGTCCCTCAAAGATTTCACTTCCACTTGCACGATGTGTTGTGGTGAACATTTGTCTGTGATGCTGTCTAACAAGGCGGTGGTGACTTCTAGTTCCTGTAGAAACATGAAGAATGATTGGGGTCATCCGCAACGATTTGAAACTTTTTCTGTTGCTCATATCAGTACAGTACTTTTATATACAATATTAACTTTGCGGAAAGTTCCTTTGCTTTTTTATAAATAAATCAGTAGGGTTGCATTGAAGCAAAGGTAGTCTAATGAGAAGACCATCTGAGTGGCCATCTAGAAGTTTTGAGTTGATAGAATACGGCACGCACCTCTACCTATCTTTTCTAAGTTATGTGCGTATGTTAGCTTGAAACGGCAAAGGAAATTCATGGTGAAGTCTATATGTCTGAGAATTCTGAATATTCTCGAAGACGTTTGAAGTCTGCCAACCCGCACTTGGTCAGTATGGTGGTATGGTGGACAACGGTCTCACAATAAAAAGAACCGCAAGTATAAGTCGCTATATACCCTGCAGTGACTTAATTTGAGTTTGCGCGCCTTCTCGCCTGATGTTAAGCTATGTAGCATAACATCATTGAAAATGGAGACCACTTCATTAATAGAAACCGAACTTTTTCTTTGATGTTAAATTATGTAAGACGTTTTAAAACCAAACACTAACAAAACAGCTATCTAAACAGCTGCACGCATGAGACAGTACCTTGAATTTGCACAGGTATCCCTGCATAGTGAGTGGTTCTTCAGGCTCAGTGTCCCGCATGATGTAAAGGCGGGCCTTTTCTGCGATGGCCAACATTTGCGGGTTATCAGCCGCCCATAAAGCACTCCACACGTCTTTGCGCAACGCTTGCCCGATACTGATGTTGTTTGCCATATCCGTGTCCAGGAGATAAAGAGAACCTGGCTGATCAATCACGTAGAACTTGCTGTAAGAATTGTTAGTATGCTTTTATTCAGTTAAAAAGATATCAATCAAGAACCAATGAGTTGTTTTTATAGAAAACTTGAATGTTTTATTTCAGTAGGTACCTATAGGGCCCTGATCGAGGCAACGGACTCAGCGCTCGAGTCAACTGTATAAAATACTCAATACATTTTTATATGAAGTCGTATATAAACTGGCTCACATAAAGCATATCAGATTTGTATCCGAAATCATTATCGTTTAACATATACATAAAATGCTGAATTTAGTATCCCACTAATATTTTAAATGCGAAAGTTAATGCATGGATGGATGGACGTTTGTTACGCAAAAACTACTGAACGGATTTGGATGAAATTTGGCATGGAGCTAGCTGAGACCCTGCTAGATTAACACATAGGCTACTTTTTATCCCGAAAACAAGTAGCGGGTACATCTGTGGTATGTAGCTCGCAGCTCCGATGCAGAAGACGTAAATTTTATCTTCTATGACTAAATTAATTATCCCCATAATAGAGCCAGTAAAAAAAGTGTTGATGGACGCATTCTTCAATTATACTCTAGTTAGCAATTTAAGTTATATTATAATTAGGTACTTATCAGTCTCAACTAGGCTAGATTGTAATAACAATAAGATATCTAACAACAGACATACATCATTAGAAGAGAAAAAAATTACACACCTAGAATTTGAGTTCAGTCCCATCCTATAAGGCTTTGAAGTCATATTGATGGAAGTGATTTTCTTAAAGTGTACTAGCGAAAAGAGAAGTATGGCGCCAGAATCACGACCAACAACCAGGTGCGTATCTGAGCTCGCTATACTGCATATTGGGTCGTCGTGGAAACCTCCGTCACCAGCAGACATTGGCGACCCGTCGCCGTAGTAAAGTTGTTCGGTACAACCTGTAAATAAAAACTTGAAACTCGAAGTGCATGGGTAACGCTGAAAAAAAAACTTAAGAGCTACTTACTGCTCAACTTCGAAGTTTGTAAACAGCGAATCGTTTTAGGAGATTAAGTAACATTGTTTGGGCTCTGATCATATTTATAGCGTTTGTGAAACTTGCAAAACGGAAAACTGACTAAATTCCACACTACAGTAGTACCTACTCGTTGCGTAGTATTTATCGTCAAAAACATTCAACTTGAATGTACAACTTTCGAGAATTCATATGACATGAGAAAACTTAACATGATTTTGCTTATGTATAAAATACTATATTTAGGATTTTGTGGGCATTACAATAATAATAACTCTTCATTGTTCTCACCAATTACAAACAAATATAACAATTTAAATACTTAATACTAGTGGAACAATTGGCGGTCTTATCGCTAAGAGCGGTCTCTTCCAGGAAACCTCAGTATGGAGAGGATTCTAACGAGTTAAGGACGGGGTGTTAACAGGCCTGATAAGAGGAAGAAAAACTCAATTTAAACATAAAATATCTACATGTTATAAGACTAGCTGCGCCCCGCGGTATTACCCGCTACGTGTTTTCGGGATAAAAAGTAGCATATGTGTTATGTGTTAATCCAGGGTCTCAGCTACCTCCATACCAAATTTCAACCAAATCCGTTCAGTAGTTTTTGCGTGAAAGAGTAACAAACATCCATCTATCCATCCATGCAAACTTTCACATTTATAATATTAGTGGGAAACATATTACCTATACCTAACTACACAATTATATATATTATAAAATATCATTACTTAAATACTTTATAGAATATATACTTATAGACATATACATATACACTTATAGATATTTTATTATATGATATGTTACGATACATAAACATATAAGAAGAGATAGCGTTTGGCGAATTGCAAAGTTATTTTAGGAAATGCAGCTTGAAAACCTCAAGTACCTATTTGAGCCCTCTAGATTTCTGCGAGAAGTTTGTTCAAGAGGGAAGTTTACTTTTGTATTATATTGTAATAATATTTAAAACATGTGGATACTTGCGTGGTCTAGAAGGTGTGGCGAATTTCCAGATCAAGAAAGACTCTTTCGAAGCTGCTACTACAATCGCTTTACTGTTTATTGTAACGTAAATCACAGGGATAGAGACCGTTTTAGCTGAAAAATTAAACAAATACACTACAATAAGCAATTGTGTTACCTACCTACGTATATATACGTATTTATTTTGATGGAATTTCTAAGGGGATCATTGCCCAAGGAATTTGGAAATTTCATATTCCAAATACTTTTTTTTTTTTTTATTATAGATAGGCTTGCGTTTGACCGCTTTCCCGCCTGACGTTAAGCGAAGATGCGGTCTACAATGGAGCACGCTTGCCTAGAAGAAACCGATTCACTCGCGACTTGAAGGTACCCATACTTTATTCAACGAGGTACACCCACTCCTGCAGCAGATTCCAATGTCTAGCGGTTCGTATGAAGAAGGTGGAATCAAACCGCTTAATTCGAGCTTTTGGAACATCAACCATAAATCGGTGTCGCTTTTATGAGCTTCTAGCTGTCCGATAGTAGAATGGGCAGGGTGGAATTAGGTCATGCAGATCTGAAGCGCACTCCCCAAAATGTATCCCGTAGAAAACCGACAGACAAGCAACATTGCAAAATTTTATGCTCGTAAATAACTGTTTACGAGCATAAAATTTAACTATTCGTATAGTAAATGCTTACCGTCGCACTGTATTCCCTGTTGGTTTGATATTATGAGAGTGGACAAGGTGGCTATAATACAATATTCATCCACGCCACACATGTCTATTACATCGGGAATATTGTTCATCCAAGACTGAAATAAATATTAATACTTTTAAGTAAATATTTAGTATCTATTGGATGGGCGGTATTCAAGAAACTCGACGATATTCATATTCGGCGATGAACGAAAGTTACGAGACGTCATGTCGGTATCGAAGTTATGAATCTCCAGTAAAGCTGGGCAGGACACGCTGCTAGGCGAAGCGATAACGGGCGAAGCAACAGTGGTGGCCTATAGGCAAGGTAAGCGGAGCGTTAGTCGTCCAGGCGCAAGATGGGTCGACGATATAAAAAAAAAGTATTTATGTATTCTATCAGTTATCTGACTTCCAACACACAAGCTCTGCTTAGTTCGGGGCCAGATGGCGCTGTGTGTATAACCCTACGATATTTATTTATTTATTATTTATATATCGTTACCGTTGCGGGTCCAACCTGGATCGGAATGGCACAGGACCGAGGCTGATGGCACAATAAGAGAAAGGTCTATACCCAGCAGTGGGATAAAGAAGACTATGGATGACGATGAAATACATATAATTTATGAAACATGAAAAAAAAAACAATTTGGCAACTAACTAAAGAAAAAAAATTTGTAATTTTTTTACGAAATAAATTAAGTAAGAAATTATTACTTAGAACTTTTTTCAATCCTACTCCGTTACACGATGTCATAGAGCTATCAAATGCTCTGCAGCTATAATAAATTACCTGATGTGTAATTGTGTCCCAAAACGTGACAGTTTCAGTTCCGGTCACGAAGGCTAACGTGTTACCATAGAATGCGTACTTATGATCAGGCTTCACGTTCGCGAAGTAAATGAAAGAGTCGATGGCTATCGCAAGCCGCAGCGACTGCTTTTCCCAGGACAGAGCTTTCATGGACCCTCCGGGCACTCGCAACGTGCGTATATGCTGAAATATAACATACTCGTAAGCAGGTCAGAAAGAAGATAGATACAACACTCTTCACTAGGTGCGCCCCACGACTTGTCCGAAAATGATAATTCCGTAGGTACCTCTCCATGAGCGCTAAAGAACTGCACAACGTTTGTCTTCTCCGAAGTACACCCGGCGACGGCCAAAACGGTGCCATTGTGGTTCCAATGGCAGTCTATAGCAATCATGTTTGTCTCCACTACCACACTATCTGTGTACAAGAGAAACAAACAAAAACTAAAGAACTGTTATTAAAATCGCAAAATTCTCGTACATACAGGTACATAAGGTAAATTTGCGAAGTTTGAATACAAATTTACATATTAGAGGTACACTAGATATCAAAGGAGTAGTATAGTATTAATATAATTTTACAAATTTACCCAACTACCCCAGCGTGAAGTCTTAGACAGTCAATGTTTAAGTTAACTAACGATTTCAAAGGTTAACGTAAAACCCGTCAAAGAGGCAGACAGCCTGAGACGGCAACATATTAGTAAAACCCACGCCGTAGAATTGACTAGATCGATACCAAATA
Source organism: Biston betularia (assembly GCA_905404145.2). NCBI lineage: Eukaryota > Metazoa > Arthropoda > Insecta > Lepidoptera > Geometridae > Biston > Biston betularia. The sequence continues at coordinate 8,760,386 of FR989863.1, forward strand.
CAAAGTAAATAATTACTTAAATTGAATTTGAAAAAAAAAAAAGTTTTGAGGACTCGACGAGATTGCAGTATTGACAAGTGTGTTGTGAGCTAGTTTGTGCATGAACAGAACTAAAAAGGGTAACAATAATAAGGGTTGACCTTCTTCGATGCAGTTCTTCATGAGTATGATGACTCCGCTCTTGTAACATATCGCGAGCACGGGCCGGGTGGTGGGTGCGGCGCCTGCGAACCACTCCATAGAGATAACCTCCATCGAGCCAGACACGCCTTGCAACGAAACTGGCATCTGTAGACAACAATCTAGATTAACCATAGATGCTATCAAAAATGAATGTATTTCATAGAATAATACATAACAAAAGGGAACAAGGAATCTTAGTCACTGTAGTACGTCCGTAAGGACGTAAACAGTGACATTGTTATTTTTCTATCTATTTGTTCTTTTTGTGTTGTTTCTTATTATTTTTTGGCAAGTATTTCAAATTTTCAAGGTGGAGTGTAAATATTGATTTATATTGATCAAAACAGAGCCGAAGTTAAACAAGGCAGGTAACAGTCAAGTGCAATTCATGCTCTAGTAAAGTGGTGCAGACTTACATGGCATTAAGGTGCAATAGGTACTTAGGAGACTTAAATGACGTTAAGGTGCAATAGGTACAATAGGTGTAAATACTTTTTACTACATTAATGTTGGATTCCGAAGCTGCCTCATGGGTCAGGTAAGGTATATACTCGTCACATGAAATTGTGTCAGTACAACTCTTAAATTTTTCTCTTTTAACATATTCTATATGACAGCCCTGTTGGTACATTGGTAGTATATCTACTCCAAGATCTGCAGGGCGTGTGTTCGATTCCTACCCAGGATAAACTCTTTGTGGTATAAAAACAAATGTTTAATGTTTTGTTCTAGGTCTGGGTGTTCTGTATATATTATAATTATGTATTTACAAAAAAAAAGTATTTAAGTATTCTATCAGTTATCTGACTTCCATAGTACAAGCTTTGCTTAGTTTGGGGTCAGATGGCGCTGTGTGTAATGTACTATGATATATTTATTTCCTTACTCTAATAAAATACATATATTATGAATAGATTGGCAACTATGTTGAGCATATGAACAGATACCGTAAAGTTTCCCTGGTCATCATACAGGTGCAGTTCACCATTCATAAGTGCAAAGAGCAGCATGGAGTTGTCTGGTGACCACTGAACTGCTGCTAGCCCAGGGCCTTTAATATCCTTGCCCCACACTCTTGACCCATCTACTGAACCAACTATAACTGCTCCTGAGGATCATAATTTTATTTTTATCAAACCACAATTCAAGAGAGAAAAAAAGAAGATAAAGAAGATATTTGTACCTAGTGACACAGATGTACATAGTGATCTATCCATGGTTGACAGTGAATGCTAATAACTTTATCTCATTTGCCTATTTGCTACCCTGGCATTAAAAATATAAAACCATCTCCATGTTTCTCTTAATCGTTTTTTATTGCATTATCTACCACATAAGAGTCTCAGAGTGATTAGCACAGGTGCCTCGAGTTTCAACTCTGGTTAAGTTTGTGCATTTGAATGATATTGTAGGTAATTGTATTATTTACCATCTTCATATGCAATACAGATTTTCTGTCCATCCGAACCCCAAGCCATACTTGTGACAGTAGACTTATTTCTGTTGTTTATCATTTCCTCATACCAAGAGCCCTGAAATGTTAAAAAAACATGGTTCAAAATAGGAACTTTAGTACAAATAAATAATTGTTGTAACTTGACATTTACAAAATGTCAGCAGGTCAAGTCATTGACTTTGTGTGCAGCTAACAATCAAAAGCTAACTCATCCTCGACTTATGAAATGGTACTTATTCATCTGAGCATTGCCATCATCATTTATCATGATAAGACTATATTTTGAGTCTATTTATGTAATATCCTTTTTTGGAGTGTCAAAAAAGATACATATTCAATTTATTGAACTTGTGGGTCAGGGTTATTGAGTTGGGAAGTAATGTATACATACAATTTAGTTTTTTTGATTAGATTCCATTAAATTATACTTTTTTTATAAGTAATAGTTATTTTGAACACCTAATAGAAGATGAACTGACAACAGTAGATATTTTTATTACCTTATAAAGCATCCATACAATAATGACTCCATGCTCGTCACTGGTAGTCAGTTTCTGAAATACTTCATTCCAGACAGCCACACAGACCTGACCAGTGTGTCCTTCAAGACCTAGGTTCATTGACAGGTTCCCACCACCACCTTAAAACAGTTGTCATGGAATTACTTAAATTATTCATGTCAAGAACAATTTCTCAACATTTTAAATACAGGATTATATCAATAGGTATGACTAAGTAGGAAGGTTTATTACACTCATAATGTACATAAACTCACAGTGATACAATAAAGCATATTCTGATACTAATTTTCACATGAGTCTAATCCTAAAATAGTAAACAAAAAACCAGTTATCCATCAATCAATCAATCACCTGTTCAAATCACCTGTTTCATTGTGGGTAAATTACTTTTTCTCTATAACAGCCAATATAATATATCTTTCTTTTACGACTTCAATGTCAGTTACCGTAAATTATTCACACTAATGAGTACAATAAGCTTGAATCAACTCAGTATTATGATGCTGTGAAAGCTTTTTCTGAAAGATATTGTAATAGATTACCTGATTCAAGTTTTAAAACTTTGAGCATTCCATCTTCGCCACCCAATGCGATATAGCCTGAAGAATGATTCCATGATATACATGTTACATTGGATTGTTTTGGAATAGCTATCTGTAAGCATTGAACATAGTCAAGATTTACACAATGTTTCCATGGAAACCAGTGTCAAAACAATTTTTTCCCCTATTGATTAACACACCTTTTTACTCATATAAATGAACATTTTTAACTCGAATACTTGCAGCTGTTTTCCAAATACCTATTTAACCATTGAAAGTACAACATACAAAATGTATTAGTACGCAGTATTCTTGAACTTAACTTTTGTTTACAATTTACATCAAAGAATAGTGTGTTTACATCTCCTCTGCCATGCGTTGTAGCGACCTCTTGTAGCGACACTAGCGACTCCCAAACATTGGATTGGATTGGTTGGTGTAATCCACAGATTCATAATGTACTCCGTATTTTCAACCGAACCTCAAAACACGAAATCTTGGAGTTTTGGCGGGAACGCGGGAAGAGTCGTGTCGCTCCGTTGTATTTTTTTCCAAAACTAGTGTTTTGTCGAGTGTTTATGCATAAAAATGGTGGTGTTTTATTCATAAAGTGCCGAATTACAAGCGCGAGTGTGGGAAAATGATATAATGTGGTGAAACATGAGTTTTCGTGTTGCTTCCAAAACTCCATCGAAGCTTTGTAGTAAAGTTGCCACTACTTTACTAAAGCATGACTGGAATTAACTGACACGAACTGGACTTGACAAAGACGACTTTGACTAAAAGTAGCTACGATGGCACGTAATTAACTTGAAAATATATAATTACTTGACACTGGCAAATGCTAAAACGCGACGCCAAAACCAAAGAAAAAAAAAAAAACACGAAATCACGTCAGTAACAGTCTGTCAGATTTTTTTTCCTTTGGTTTTGGCGTCAAATTTTGAGTATTTACCAGTGTTTTATATTTTCAAGTTTCTTAAGTTAAATAAGTTGCTGCGTAGCTATAATTATAGTCAAAGTCCAGTCTTGGTTAAGTCCAATCAAATCCATTCATGCTTTAGTAAAGTAGTGGCGACTTTACTATAAGCTTCGATGAAGCAACACAAAAATTTTAATTAGTTTTAAGAATAAAACGTCATTACATTTTACACATAAACACTAAAAAAACACTAGTTTTGTAAAAAAATACAATGGGGTGACACGGCTCTGTCCGTGTTCCCAATACTCAAGCCACTAGCCAGCATCTTGTAGTCGTAGCTTTCCGCTACAATTCTCTCTAGAAAAACAAAGAAAATTTTATAGGAGTTTTGGCGGCAATGAAGTTCTTTGAAAGAATTGAAAAAGTTTGAAGTTCGTTCTACTATTGTACTCACAGACAAATAATTAGAATGATCTGAATAAATAAATCAGTCCAAGATTGTACTACTTTACTATAGGGCAACTCGAAGTATTTGACATTGGCGATTGCATAAAGTGCGATGCCAAAAACATAGAAGAAGAATACAATCGTAAGATGTTGGCGGGATTGGCGGGCTCGAAAAAAAAATGCGCGAAATACACTGAATTTGGATCAATACATTCAATACCGACTAAACGTAAACAAGCCTTTATCTCTGTGATCCTCTTTCATCATTACAAGACACAAGGAAACCATAAAATAACCGTTCACATAAAATCTCTCTTTCTCTTCGTTCTGTTTTAAATCATATAACACAAATCTTAATCTGACCTGAAACACAATTTGATTAGAACCTTCACATGCTTGAAGCGAGTTCTGATGTCTAGAATACAGTTCTGGCTCATATCAGCATCTGCTGGTGCTGGTAAACATTTTTTAGAAATCTGGACAAATTCGTTTCAAAAATTCTTTTTAAACGCATTAGAATGTTGGGGCGAAAGCAAAGCCTGAAAGGAGAACAAGTGTTAGCAGACTATGGGCCCGAAGAATCGTTGAATGAAAGCGCCGATATCGAATGGGTCAATAAGGTAAGATCTATGTAGTAAATAATTATTTCTCCTACAATAAATGGAATAGAAAGGTTCACGTCTATAGGTATTGAATAATCAAACTATAAGAAGTCTATTGTAAAATTTAATTTTAAGTATACACTATAGTAACATGTTAAGTTTTCCATGAGGAGCCTGGTTTATGAATTATGATTAAGAAGGTGCTTTAAATTTTGTATTGTCACTTATGTTAGTATTAAAGTTCTTGATGACTATATCTGTTAACCATATTTTATTTTTATTACAGCTATGGGTTAGACGCATATTAAGGCTTTGCGCCCTTTTGAGTTTGTTATCAGTATCTTTGAACACACCCAAATCATTTGAGAAGTACCCTTACCTGCAAACTGTAACATTTGTTGTGGACTGTAGTGTCACACTTCTATTTACAGCGGAAATGATAGCCAAAATGCACATTCGTGGCATATTAAAGGTTGGTACTTATTTCATTTTACAATATTTCCATTTGATACATTATTATTCTAATTAGTTTATTTTTTAATAGTGAGTAAAATAGCTGATTTGTTACATTGTAAAAAATTGTTGTGGTTTACTCAATGCATTTCATGAAAATTCATGCCCACAAAGAAACACTTTTTACATACCAATGTTTGGCAAAGTTTCATACTTTAAATTAAATGGTAGACTGGAACATATTAAAAGTGTGTAAGTTAAAACTCAATATGTAAATTAAAATTTATTTAGCTCAGCTAAATTTTATTGTTAACCATAGTTTAAACTATAAACAAAAGCTCCATAGAAAATAAAGCAATAATATATATAAAAAAACATTTATTTGGCACAGTACAAATAGAAAAAATCCTATGCTGAATCTACATAGTCAATCTGATCTATTCAGCCATTGAAACAAACACATTTGAAGCGTTACTTTAGCATTGTTTATATTATAATGTTATAGTTCAATCTGCCTTTAATGTTCCAATATCAATATTGCAGGGGGATGTTGCATACCTAAAAGACCATTGGTGTCAATTTGATGCATCAATGGTGTTCTTCCTGTGGGTCTCTGTGCTTCTGCAAATGTTTGAACTTACTGGGATAGTGCCAAGATACAGCTACCTAAGTATACTCAGAGCACCCAGGCCTTTGATAATGATACGGTTCTTAAGAGTCTTCCTAAAATTCTCCATGCCAAAATCAAGGATTAACCAAATATTCAAGTAAGTAAAAAACTGAGTCTCTAATCTCTAATTCTATCATTTGAAATTAGAGTGAGATTTGTCAGTTTTAATTGAACTGGATACTCAACTGTTCTAATTCTGTTGATCTTTTTTGATGAATGAGACTTGGCACATGCACCACTTCTTACTGGATCCTGATTTATCTTGTTTACTGAATTACTGAAGTTAATAGTTATGTCATGATGAAGGACTCTGTAACCTAGTTGAAACCTGATATAATAATTTGTTTAATAAACTTTCGGATGCATTGTAGTAATGGATTTGAGGATTTGATTAGTGCCATATTGCAAAGTTGATAAATTATAATTTTATTTTTTGTAACTATCAGTGGTTAACTTACTAATTATTCTTCCACAGGCGGTCGAGTCAGCAGATATACAATGTGACCCTGTTTTTTTTATTTTTTATGTCACTATACAGTTTACTTGGTGTTCAATTTTTTGGTGAGCTAACACACCACTGTGTGCGGAATACCACGAAACCAGGGTAATATATGATTTTATTTTCAATAATTTTGGTAATTTTTAAAAGTAAATTATTATTATTATATTATTTCTTCTAGCATATCTAAGGTAGTGAAAAGAATATTTTTAGATAATGATGACCATCTAATTATAACTTGAATACATGTGTGACTTTGTCTGTGTTACCTACTAGTACCTAGGCGACCGAGGTTGCTTGCTTGTTTGTTTGCTTGGTGTATGCACCATTTAAAACTCGGAAAAACGTCATCCCCCAGAGATGAGACACAGTTATATAGATTTTTCATCCTTAAAAACACCAAACAAACTCCATTGTTTGAGCCATTTTTCGAGATCTCAACGCATGTATAATTTTAAATTCAATTTATTCAATTCAAAATAACAATGAAATGACACATTATACATATTATACATGCAATCTGCCAGACTCCGGACTAGGAATTATGTATCCCGGAGTCGACCTCTCCCTTTAATACACAATATATTTTACAAAACAAAAACAAAAAAATTATACAAATGTTGCTTGTTTAATAGTATTCGATTTTACATTTAAAGATAAGTGTATGTGTTAGTGTTATCTATTGTCCTCCCCCTTTTTTCATCCTTAAAGTGGAAAATATAAAAGATTTATATATTTCCAGAGAAATAACTATAAACTCTCTGGCGATTCCCGATACGTTCTGTTCCCCTGACCCTGACTCCGGATACCAGTGCCCACCGGGAATGGTTTGCATGCAACTAAATCTTTCCAAGTATGTTATGGGCTTTAATGGCTTTGAAGAGTTCTGTAAGTATAAGTTGAAGTTCAAGTCATTTAATTATGTTAACTTAGCATACTTTAAAGGCTGCACTATAGTCTATCTCAGGCTGGCGACTGAGAGCTATCTCCTACCAGAGCATGGCCGTCTCATATAGCCTTTAACTTTGCCCTAAAAATTTAAACCAGCTCTGTAAGAACTTAATTCTTACAGCATAAAGCCAATTTTATCATTTTGACAATAAATACATAATACAAATCATATTTATAATATTTTTAAGACATATTTTGTGTATTTTTTTCTTTGTGTTTGTTTGACCATCACAGAATGATTGCCACCTCTTTTTCTCGCTGCGATAGCAAGTGTGCTCCACGAGAAATATAATGATTTTTGTTTTACTCATGCGGGATTACTCACGTATAATTATATTGGATACTCTGACTATAGTTTCCAGTTCTTACTGTATAGTTGGCTCTACTTTAATTTCAGCCACGAGTATATTCACTGTGTACCAAGCATCTTCACAAGAAGGGTGGGTCTTTATAATGTACAGGGCCATCGATTCTTTACCGACGTGGCGATCAGCACTTTATTTCAGGTCAGTATCCATATGCAAGGCGTCAAAAAAAAACAAAAATCGTCTTAAGATGGTTTGATTTCCATACAAACAATTTTTTTCCATTTATAGACAAATGGAGCATAATTTTACAGTGAAATCACAGCTACTGGCATTTAATTTGGTCTTTATTTGCGGTAAATCACAAAACAGTAGATTATTAGCATAAAATCGAATTTATGATTTATAATAAGCAATTGGGATTTACCGCAAATAAAGACCAAAATAAATACTCGTAGGTGTGATTTCACTGTAAAATTATGCTCCATTTGTCCATAAATGGCAAAAAAATATTTGTATGGAAATCGTACCACCTTAAGTAATAAATGAATGACCGCTTAACGGTAACTCGACTCGAATTTATATAATTTATGTTACAGCACGATGATCTTCTTTCTGGCTTGGCTGGTGAAGAATGTGTTCATAGCCGTGATCACGGAGACGTTCAATGAGATACGCGTCCAGTTCCAACAGATGTGGGGTGTACGGAACCCCATAACAAAAGGCAGTACCACGCAGTTTTTCACAGGCGACGACAACGGTTGGAAGCTCGTTACTATCGACGAGAATAAACATTCTGGTAATTACTGAGTCGTGATTTGTGCGCAGCCTCACGAGTACGACAATTATGTTTCTTATGTCCAGGTGTTTTTGAATTACTAGCGGACGCCTCGCAGTTTCACCCGCGTAGTTCCCGTTCGAATACAGGGATAAAAGTAGCCTATGTCACCCGGGGATAGCGGAGCTTCCCAACGGTGAAAATTTTTTAGAAAATTGATCTAGTAGTTTCGGTGCCTATTTAATACATAAGTACCTATTTCGTATGTTTAGTACATTAGTGTAATCAGTTATCTGGTTCCGATTATTTATTTATTATTTGTACTACGTACTTATATATTTTTAACCCATAGGTACTTTGTATAATTTTTTTGTTTGTTCACCGTCATCAGTTCATTGGTTATTCCGTCATTAGCTCACCGATTTCCATGATCCTATTTTGTGTGGAGAATGTTTGCCAAAAGGTGTTATTTTAAAAAGTTTTTTACAAAAATAAGTTTATTTATTCAATTAATGTTTTTCTACACGTTTGTACCCTGACATTATTCACGTGGACGTAATACACTTTCGTTTCCTGTTTTGCGGCACGCTGCAGTAATGTATAAAGACATCGTGCAATAATAATTAAAGTTTTCTGCCTTATAGGAAGCGCACCGGAAATTTTTCACAAAATGTTGCGTTCTGCGTACTTTCGTTTGCTCGTGATGGGAGTGGTGCTCGCAAACGGTATTATCACCGCTACCATGAACTTCAAACACGACGGGAATCCTCGAGAGTTTTTCTACCAAAAATATTATTACATTGAGGCAAGTTTCATCAATTTCTAATTTTATGTTTCTGTAGCTAAGTACCTAGTAAATGAATAATTGTAAATACGAAGTAATGAGTGAGTGGGTGTTCCCCGATGGATATAATCTAGGTGTCTTCAAGTCGAGAGTGAATCTGTATCTTCTAGGCAAACGTGCGTTATCTTAGACCGCATCATCACTTAACATCACGTGAGATGGTGGTCAAACGTAAGCCAATTTATTATTATAAAACAAAATTCGCCGGAGAACCAAAATAATCGACATAGCTCAGCGCATTAGTAAGTTAAGATATGGGCGTGTTCTGGAGTCGAGACCGCGTATCATCAAACGTAGCATAAGACGCCCGGAGACACGATGGAGTGACGACATACGTAAGATAGTTGTCAGAGTCTGTAAGCAAAAAGCCGAAGATCGTGCTAGGTGGCGTGTATTAGAAAGGTTTTATATTCAGCAGTGGACTTGTGGGCTGATAATGTTGAAGATGAATCACTTTTAATATCATTGACAGTTTTTTCAAATCACATGTCGATAGAAATTTCTTTATTTCGGCTTCGTAAGTATGTGATGGAAGATAAATTTCCACATAAAATTTTAAAGGCCGTTTCTCTATCAAATTGTGTGCTTTAGGGCATGGGTTCAATTCCCACTCAGGGCAAACATTTTGTGAATAAACAAATGTTTGTTCTGTGTCTGGGTGTTCTGGATGTATTATAAGTAAGTTTTTACAAAAAAAAAAAAGTATCTATGTATTCTATCAGTTATCTGACTTCCATCACACAAGCTCTGCTTAGTTTGGGGCCAGATGGCGCTGTGTGTATAGTCCTACGATATTTTTTTAATATTTTTATTATTTACATGTAATAACGTGTTTCACGTGTTTCAGATCGCATTCACCATATTCTTAGACTTAGAAGCATTGATAAAAATTTGGTGCTTGGGACTCAAGGGCTATTACAAACATTCTGTCCACAAGTTTGAATTACTTCTTGCCATCGGTACAACTATTCACATAATACCGCAGTGCTATATGTCTGGATTCACATATTTTCAGGTAACATTAAAGATGTTTATAAATTTGACTTAAAAATATATACCTACCTATTCTATAGTTATAAATATATATTCTTGTGCTCAAGCTTATCTGTGTTGTTGTTTAACAATTACAATAACGCCCTTCAATTATTGTACGACGTATTTGAAGCTGGTTTGAATTCTAATAAACAAAATGTTTGTTCTGTGTCTGGGTGTTCTGTATTTATTATAAGTATGTATTTACAAAAAAAAAGTATTTAAATATTCTATCAGTTATTTGACTTCCATAGTACAAGCTTTGCTTAGTTTGGGGTCAGATGGCGCTGTGTGTAATGTGTCCTACGATATTTATTATTTTATTATTCGGGCACTGTCCTTCATAAAATCTATACTATTATAAAGAGGAAAGGTTTGTTTGTTTGTTTGTATTGAATAGGCTCCGAAACTATTGGACCGATATGAATAATTCTTTCAACATTAGAATGCTACATTATCACTGAGTGACATAGGCTATATATAATATATATATCTTTAATCGAGTTTTGTTTTCCCGTGCGAAGCCGGGGCGAGCTGCTAGTATAATATATTTTTCATCCCCCCATCTCGGAAAAAGTATTTTTTGCTCTTTGATATCTGAGTGCAAAAGTCGTTTTTATCCGCTAGAGGATAAAGTAAATTTAAATTTAGAACGTCGAATTTAGAACGTCGCACTAAGTTTGTGAATTCAAAACATCATTAAACCTATTTAATTTTACCTCTATGGTGCAGAATTTATCATACGACTTTTTATAATTTGTTAAAAATTCAGACTTGGGACCTCCTTGGGTTACGTTTTTTTTTTAATTTGCTTTGCGCGCGCAATTTTCTTTTCAGTTAATACCTAAACTGAAATAAAAGTACCTATCTTGTGATTGTAAAAGATTTTTTTGCATTTAGTCATTTCCTCGCTGAGGTGGGTTGAAAAGTTACGTGTTACACTGCAAAGTTACGTGTGAGTGCAAAGATTTTTCACCTTCCTGAGCGTTAGCGAAGGCGCTAACGTTATTCTAATTTTTGGATCACTCGCTGCGCTCGTTCAATTTTTTTCAGTTCAATTTTAGAATCCTTAGCTTGCTCGGTCATTAAAATTGAGCACGCGGTTAAAAAGCAACATTGCACTCTTATAACTATTCTAACTTATTAAGATTGATTTTATTTTGTGTAAAACTTCTTTACTTATATTTCCTTGATATTGTCATTTTCAGGTCCTCCGAATCGTAAGACTAATCAAAGCGTCCCCATTACTCGAGGGATTTGTGTACAAAATATTCGGCCCTGGCAAGAAACTTGGGAGCCTCATCATCTTCACCATGTGCTTGCTGATCATTAGTTCCTCGATTTCAATGCAGCTTTTCTGCTTCCTCTGTGAATTCACCAAGTTCGAGACATTTGATGAGGTAATCTATATAGAAGGTATACTAAGGCATTTGACTACAAAAGAAAATAAAAAAAAGCGCCATCTATTAACTACCAGACTACCGCAGTACCAGAGATTCTGCCGCCAAGCAGTAGTGTGTAAACATTAATATGTTCCGGTTTGAAGGGTACTGCAGCTAGCAAAATTACAGGGCTATTGAGACTAACCATCGAAAGTCTCAAAGTAATGAGTGCCAAAGCAGCGATGCCCTGAACATTGTTTTGTTACTCCAAAGTTCTGTGTATGTAATGGTCATGGATAGGCGTTATCTCTTACCATCAGAAGAGCGTAAAGTTCGTTTGATTACTTTCACATTTAAAAAAAATCTATTAACTTAGCGTTTTACTACTGCAATAAGACCAACATAAAGCCGAAACATGTGGCGCCATCTAGATCCCCTAAATAAGTAAACTGACTGAGAAATTTTAAATTTGGTTTTGACATGATTACTATTATTATTTTTTGTTTATTTCTGTACTTTTTGACAGTTATTTTTATGTGATAAATGTCAAACTAAACAGTTTGTATACCGAAACGTAATCTATGATGTTCTTTGCTCATTCTTTGTTTTAAATGGATAGATTGGATAGCGCAAATAAATGGATTAGATATTGTTATTTTATGAATAACAAATAAAAATAATCTTTCACGAGACAGCCAATAAGGCACTTAAATAGCGAATAATAATCAAATGTCACTCCAGGAATATTGTAGTGTCTTGTTTTTTTTTTTCTTTGGTTTTGGAGTCGCATTTTTGCATTTGCCAATGTCAAGTATTTATCCATTTTCAAGTTAAATAAGTGTCCTCGTAGCTTGTTATAGTCAAAGTCCAGTCTTAGTCAAGTCCAGTCATGCTTTAGTAAAGTAGTGGCGACTTTACTATAAAGCTTCGATGGAGTTTTGGAAGCAACACGAAAAGTCATGTTTCACCACATTATATCATTTTCCCACACTCGTGCTTGTAATTCGGCACTTTATGAATAAAACACCACCATTTTTATGCATAAACACTCGACAAAACACTAGTTTTGGAAAAAAATGCAACGGAGCGACACGACTCTTCCCGCGTTCCCGCCAAAACTCCTGTTTTTTTATTGATTATGTTTACTTATTTCAGGCTTTCATGTCGATGTTTCAAATACTGACGCAAGAGGCGTGGGTAGAAGTAATGGATGAGACCATGGTCCGCACGAGCCAAACGCTCACGCCGCTCGTTGCCGTCTACTTCATAACCTACCATTTATTCGTCACCTTGGTGAGTTATACTGTAACAAATCTATATCTGATTGAACAGGGTACCCATCACAGGGAAACGAAAATAACTTAAAAACCGGTCAAGTGCGAGTCGGATTCGCGCACGTAGGGTTCCGTACCATTATCTATAAAAACGGCAAAAAAATCATGTCGGTTGTATGGGAGCCTCCTTAAATGTTTATTTTAATATGTTTTTTAGTATTTGTTGTTGTAGCGGCAACAGAAATACATCATCTGTGAAAATGTTAACTGTCAAACTATTACGGTTCATGAGATCGGTTCGGTTGGCCTGCTGAAAGACGGACAAACGAATTGACAGCGGGGTCTTAGTAATAGGGTCCCGTTTTACCCTTTGGGTACAGAACCCTAAAAAAATAAGTTGTTCATAAGGAAAAGTACAGAGACCTTCTCCGTTTCGCCACACCAAGCTGTAGTTTCTACCATACGATTTCAAATTCCAGATAGTGCTCTCACTTTTCGTAGCGGTCATTTTGGACAACTTGGAGCTTGACGAAGATATAAAAAAGTTAAAGCAGCTCCGGTACCGCCAGCAAAGCGCCGAGATCAAAGAGAGCCTACCGTTCCGACTGAGGATATTCGAAAAGTTTCCAGACAGTCCGCAGATGACGAGACTTCATAAAGTACCGGGAGATTTTAATTTACCCAAGGTAAACCCTCATACATGGCAAAATAGAAGTAAGTAGTCTCATTAACCCTGTTAATACCCCTATAAAAGATATAGACCAGAAAAACAAGCTAAACACTGTGAACAATTGTTGTCGCGGTGAGCTACAATGAACAACTGTAACAGTTCAAAACTATGCTGTATGCAAATACAGGGCACTGCGCTGAAGTTTCGGAAGTTCGTTTTTTTTTTCAATATAATGACTAAATATTTCGCAAATAGTCTGCCGACCCGAGTGTGTTCGATAAATAATAGCATCAAGGAATTCTATTTACAAAGAGTAAGTGATCTGACGCGCTTGGCATCACTCTATGCATTCTGCCAGTTGTTTGTGTGCAGTCTTCAGTTTTCAACTTCTTTGTGGAGTTGCCTTGTCTTCGGTTTTTGCAATACATGTCTAAAATCTATAGTTACAGTCAAAGTCTAGTCAAATCCAGTCATGCCTTAGTAAAGTAGTGGTACCTAAAGTAGTGGCGAATTTACGCTCCGATGGAGTTTTTGAAGTAACACTGAAATGTCACCTCATTATATCACTTTCCAACACTAGTGCTTGTAATACGGCACTTTATGAATAAAACACAATTATTTTTATACAAAAAAACACAAGTTTTGGAAAAAAAATAACAATGGGACAACACTACTATTTCCGCGTTCCCGCCAAAACTCTTCAAAAATGTTTTTATTTATTCCCGCCAAAGGCGCTGTCTCACTTTACATCGTTTATGTAGTGCGTAAAACTCCCAAATTAATGTTTGTAACTTTTTTTTTATTAGTACTAAATCAATTTAATTTTGAGTTGTGTTACGAAATCTTTAATTAATTCAATGAATGAATAATGGAGTACTGCCCAAGATGTTCGGATCACGTTATCTAGTAGGTACGCGGTACATTTATATCATCCCACTAATTCTTATTCTTATTCGAAGTGGGGGCGATGAGTCCTGCACTGACGTCCCGCTTGGGGTGTATTGTGCATTTCCCCCTGCCAGCGTCTACCCGAGCCAACCCAGCTCCTTGAAGTATCGGAGCGAGGCTCTAGGCCGCTGGCATAGTAACATCCCACTAATATTATAAATGTGAAAGTTTGGCTGGATGGATGGATGTTTGTTACTCTTTTACGCAAAAACTACTGATTTGGACTATGGATTTGGATGAAATTTGGTATGGAAGTAGCCGAGACCCTGGATTAACACATAGGCTACTTTTTATCCCGAAAACATGTAGCGGGTAACACGGCGAGGCGTAGCTAGTAGTACATATTAAACGTGGTGTTGTTCAGGTGCGCGAGTCGTTCATGCGGCAATTCGTGTGTGAAGTGGAGGGTGAGGAAGAGGCGGGTACGGTGCGCTCGGCCGGGGACGTATCGCGGCGCGCGTTCGAATACATCGGACAAGCTAAGATATCGTTCCCGTACCGCAAGCGCTGTCTCGTGAACACGCTGATGGTGGCGCCACCGTCGCAGCGGCCTAGTTCCGCACTGCGCCGCCACGTCGTCAGCTCTATCATCGAGTGAGTGACATACTTTATTTATTTTTTTAACTATGTTTGTTATTTCTTTTTGTATATATTGTTTATGTAATTGAAATTTGTTTGGTTTATGTCACAAATAAAGTGTTGTCTTGTCTTGTTGTCCATACAAATCTAAAGATAAACTTAAGGTGGTTCGATTTCCATACAAATAATTTTTTGCCATTTATGGACAAATAACACAGTAGTTTAACAGTAGATTATTTGCAAAATCTACCGTTTTATTCGAAAATCATAAATTCATGTATCATTCATAAATTTGATTTTATAATTTACTTTTTTTTTCAGATTTATGTTTGTCACCCGTCCACATGTTATAAAAGGTTTTATTTGTATTTTTTTTTTTCGTTTATAATTTTTTTGAAAAGGAAAATGTGTTTCAACCGGTTTGTATGTATTTCAGGGATTCAAACAACCATCGCCCGCTGCTTGGGGATTCGGCAATGCTCGCAACCGGCGGGAAAGGACTCAAGCCACAGGGTACCATATCGAGCGCCAAACAACTGCGAGTAGACCAGAAAAAGTATGAATATTAATCTTAATCAACAGCCCAAGTTTATTGTTGGAATTTGATTCTACGCCTTTACGCGCTCCAACCGCACTAATCTATCATCGCTACAATACTTATTTTTCAGATTTGGTTCCCGGTCTATACGGCGATCAGTGCGTAGTGGATCCATAAAACTGAAGCAAACGTACGAGCATTTGCTAGAGAATGGCGACATAGGCGCCGCGTCCCGCGTCGTGCCGTCCTCGCGTGCGCGCCCGCCTTATCTGGATATTCGACTACTGCAAGCAAAGAGGCAGCAAGCTGAAATGAGGAGGTAATGCATACAAAAATATAAAATGAATTAAAATAAATATGATTTTTTAAATGTTGTATTTGTAATGTTGCTTTTGTTTTTGTCTCAATTTCTGTCAGATATTGCTAATTTTTTTTCCTTTTATTGGTCACACTTTCAACATTCCGCCAGTGTCAAGTAATCTTTATTTTTATTTGTTTCAAAATGAAATCAAGTATAAAGTAAGTCACGGTCAAATCCAGTCCATACCCTAGTAAAGTACGTTGTTACTACATATATGCTTCTACTGAGTATTGAAAACACTCATGCATTTTATAATTAAAACACCATTATTTTTAAACATAAACTAAAAAAAGATATTTATCTTGCATATTTTAAAAGCCGTAGCACAAACCTAATTAATGCTGAGCTGTACAGGAGTTTGAACTTAGGGCTCAATCGACTGGGCTTCCGTGTGCGCTATATTATATTTTATTGTCTATTTGTTTGTCTCGATAGAAATTTGTACGTTTGTGAAAATAAAGGTCCGTCATGTTATATTTTTTTGAGAAATTTGCTATTAGCTTATTATTATTTGCATTATTTGCTTCTAGTCATTTATATTATATCGAGCCTAACAATTTGTTAGATAGTTATCAATAACCTTGCACATTGACAGACGATGTCTGACATGTATCATTTATTGTACTAGCACGACAATTCATTTCCAGGAACCAACGCGAAGAGGATCTGCGCGAAAATCACCCGTTATTCGACACTCCGCTGCTAATTGTTCCTCGCGAGTCGCGGTTCCGTAAGATTTGTCGTGCCATAGTCGAGGCGCGGTACGACGCACGCCTCCGCGACCCGGTCACCGGCAACGAAAGGAAGGTGCACTATAAAAGCTTCCAGTAAGTTGCAACCACAGATAACATAATATTTTTTTTTTTTTATGGTTGACAGTCTTGGTGGTTGACCACAGCTCACCTGATGTTAAGTGAAGGTGAAGTGATGATAATAAAGAATATGCGACTTTACAAAAAAAAAACAGTATACAAACATCAAAATTCGGGGTATGGTTGCGTCAGGGGTGTAGCAATCGCTGTATCAATGATACGGGGTCCCTGGGCTGTGTGTAAGCAAAAATACGTAAAATGTTAGCCAACCCTAAATTTTAGACCGCGGCAATAATGGACGTCCAGGGTTAGACTTTGTACGATTATAATGTTCGTTAACAAGTTTGTGAAAGAATAGTAGACCTGACCCCCTGTGGAGCTATGAACTGAAAGTCGCGTAGAAAACCCCCAAATTTTGATACAGGGCCCGTTCAGGGCAAACTGCTTCTCCGGGTTGCGTTGTTTTTTTTTCCTTCTAATGATGTATCTGTTTTTTGTTAGATACCTCATTGTTATTACAATCTAGTCTAGTTAAGACTAATAAGTAATTTTAATGTAACTTAAATTGCCAAGTAGAGTCTAATCGAAGAATGCGTCCATCGACACTTTTCTTACTGTCTCTATTAAGGGGAAGACACTTTGTTCATGTGTTCTATAATATGCACACTCACTCCACTGCACTGACATTACTAACTTAATACACTTTGCGTTGCGTTGTGGACACACAAAATTTTGGGTGTATATGATAGGCCATATAGTTCCATACCGATGTATAATTACAAAAAAGCGAGCAAGTAAATTTATATTTGACTTATAACTTTGTTGTCACCTATATAATATTTGTATATGTGTACCCTAATCATCAGAACATATGGGTGAATATTGTTTGGAGCGACGCGTTAGTCGCAAGTTGCTTGTGTTGGCGACTTATTGAATTAAATTCTACAAGGGTCTAATTTATAAACGCTTCTTAAAGTAGCTTGGTTTTTATGTTGATATTTAAAGTCTGCGAGAAGTTGTCTGCGTGTCTTCAAATCTAGAGTAAATAGGTTTCTTCTAGGTAAACGTACTTCATCTTAGACCACACTACTTCTTAACATCAGGCAGAGTATGGCCAAACGCGAACTTATTCTGAATAAAAAAAGTAAGTAAAGATCTTAGTACCGTAGAGTTATATTTATAATATTACTGCTTAGTGAATAGTGTATTGAAAAACTTGTTTCGTATATTTTCAGCAATTTCCTTGGTTTGGTAACTTACATGGACTGGGTGATGATTATGGTCACAACATTGTCTTGTCTGTCTATGATGTTCGAAACACCAACGTACAGAGTTATGGAGAATTTCGTTCTACAGGTAAACCCACAAAAAAAGTTTAAAGTTGTCGTAAAATATACTTTTGTTATCAACAAATAAACGTTCATTTCAGATTGCCGAGTACGGATTTGTGATTTTTATGAGCCTCGAGTTGGCGCTGAAAATATTATCTGACGGACTTTTCTTCACGCCTAAGGCTTATCTGAAAGATGCGGCAGCTGTTTTGGACGTCTTCATTTACATAGTGAGTTTTATTCATTCAGATATATTTTTCTTATTGTAAAAAACACAAGTGTTATTAAAACTAACTCTTGTAGGCAAACATGATACATCTTAAACTGCGTCTTCGCTTAATATTAAACGGTAAGGCGATCAAACGCAAGACTAATCTGCAAAAACTTGTATTTAATTTTTGTTTATTAAGACTAATTTCATCTTAGTAATATTTAAAAAGGCAAATGTTCGTATAGGCGAGTGCGCGTGTGTAATTGTGTATATATGTCTGCGTATGTTTATTTTAAGGCGGGTTTTAATAGTCGGGTAAAAATAAAAAAAATATGACCCTAAGAGGCTAGCATAGACGATAATTACGTGGCATGATAGAAAAAACAGTTTTTAGAAATGAGCCATTTATGCCCAACACCGTTTGCATACTGCGTATTATAAGAGCATTTGATATAAGGTTTGAGGTGGTATACTGCGTATGCGCAGGTGTCTTTAACATTCCTGTGCTGGATGCCGGTGCGCGTGCCGCCGGGCTCGGGCGCGCAGATGCTGATGATCTTGCGCTGCGTGCGTCCGCTACGCATATTCACGCTGGTGCCTCACATGCGTAAGGTCGTCTACGAACTCTGCCGCGGCTTCAAGGAGATATTGCTAGTAGGTGGACATAAACCCCCCTAACAATCCAATATACGGGGTTATAAACTTGGGGTGTACTTAACCGAAAAGGTGTGCACTCAAAATTGTGAACAACTTTTTCTGTAGACTTTGATAATACTATGTGTTCTATAGAAAAGTTGAACATTGACCAAATTTACGGAACAGCTAATTAATTCGTGATTTCAAAAGTTGTTCATAATAGAGTTAATACAAAAACCCCTTTGTCTCGGTACTCCGTAAGTTTATTACCCTTGTATAATAGATACACTTATTTTAGTGACAATATCGTGCGGCGCACAAGAAAGTGTAGACTTTGTATAAATGTTTTTAATATATTACAATCATATTAGTTAGAGCAGTCGTTTTTATTTTCATCAGATATGGCAATCCTTATTTAAGCTTTATTTTATCGAAATTTATCTTAAATACGTGTGCCTCATTGACATTCTCGCTGTAACTTATAATTTTTAATATAAATAAAGGAACTATGAAAAATAGAATTTAAAAGATTAATTTCATCGTAGGTATCGACGTTGCTCATTCTGCTGATGTTCGTCTTTGCAAGTTACGGCCTTCAACTTTATGGAGGAAGGTATTTATAACGTTTTTATGTTCTGTTTCCCTGAAACTACTATATGGGTGTCTTCATATCGCATATTGCCCACTTCGCAAAATGTCCATTTTACAATATGCGAGATCATTTTGAGAAATGCTATTATTGTTGTAGGATTTGACCACCAAGTCGTCTGATGATAAGCTACACTATAGCTGATGGTGGCATGATGCAATTGTTTATATGAGAAGCAAGAGTAGTATAGAAAAAATGCAATAGTTGCAAAATTTAGAGAAATAAACGAAGGTGAAGTACATTGTGAGCGTAAACCATTCAAATCGCTCTAATCTATGTAGTCTCTATGAATAATCAGAATAAATGTTATTGTTCTAGATATATTTTAATACCTAACTTGAAATAATATATTTTGTAGCGATGATAGCTCAGTGGTTAGCGCGGTAGGTTCGCATGCCGAAGGGCGTGGGCTCAAACCCCAACAATGAGCTTGAGCTGCCGGTGAAGGATAACATCGTGAGGAAACCGTAGCATGGTGGTAGGGTACTTTCTAGTACTCGGCTGGCTAGCTACCACCCTCAAGTTGAAATTCTGCCGCCAAGCATCTAACGGTGTGTTCCGGCAGCCTCACTTGAGAGCCAGTTCCATTCCAGACTAGGTGTGCTTTACCATCTTCGATCGCACCTTCACTTAACATCAGGTGAGCTGTGGTCAAACATCTAGCCTGTCAACCATAAAAAAAATAAAAAAATTAACATAAAGTATATTCTTATTCGAAATGGGGACGATAACTCCTGCACTGACGTCCCGCATGGGGTGTATTGTACATTTCTCCCGACCAGCACCTAACCAGAACCAACCCTGCTCCTTGAAAGTAGCTCCAGTGGGTGAGATGGAAGTGTTGATAATGATGAAAGACCTTTGCGATGACATGGGTGAAGATGAAGCTGCCTCATGCAATCTAGTAGCAATCCTAGTTTCTACTGTGGCTTTACAGTGGCACAAAAGTAATGTATATACTTAACCTATTTGGCAGGCTGGCGCGATGCAACGATCCAACTATATTTAAGCGGGAGGATTGCGTGGGAGTTTTTATGCGGAGAGTGTTTGTCACGAAGATGAAGCTCAGACCAGGGCAGAACGAAACGTTCCCTTCTATGCTGGTCCCTAGA
This sequence comes from Biston betularia, assembly GCA_905404145.2. NCBI lineage: Eukaryota > Metazoa > Arthropoda > Insecta > Lepidoptera > Geometridae > Biston > Biston betularia. The sequence goes on from FR989863.1 coordinate 8,781,094, forward strand.
GTATGGTAAGATCTTAGAATTTATTACGCGTTTGTTCGTTTGTCGCGGTGGCTGGATATATTATCTCGTTCGTTTTTTTACATATAACATTTTTTTTAGGGCGAATCCAAAACGATTCAATTTTGACAACATTGGCGATGCGCTGCTTACATTATTCGAGGTGCTTTCTTTCAAGGGTTGGTTGGACGTGAGAGATGTACTGATCAAAGCTTTGGGGCCGGTAAGTTATCTGCGGTGCCAGTACTTCGCATCGCATTCCTTTTCTACTTTAATTGTTACACAATTTGTTCTTATTTGGTTTGTCAAAATCCATTCCCAAAATTAATTAGCTTTGGATACTTAAATAAATAATAATAATAATAAATATCGTAGGACTATACACACAGCGCCATCTGGCCCCAAACTAAGCAGAGCTTGTGTGATGGAAGTCAGATAACTGATAGAATACATAAATACTTTTTTTTTGTAAATACATACTTATAATACATACAGAACACCCAGACACAGAACAAACATTTGTTTATTCACAAAATGTTTAGCCTGAGTGGGAATCGAACCCACGCCCTACAGCTCTCAAGGCAGATGTACTACCAATGAGCCAACGGGGCTGTCGCAACTTACATTTTAGTACCCCTAGGATGGACCCACCCTGACAATGAACAGTCTTTCTTTCTTATAACACATACAAACATAACTTCACTAAAACTCAATGCTAGAATTTGAAACTCACGCTCTGGGATCCATATGGGGCAAGTTTTAGGTACTATACGGGTTCTCATCCCTGCAACGCGACATCATTGAATACTAAAACATCAAAGGAAAAAAACTATACATAACTCAATTTAGTCTTCACTTGCCATTGTCAAGACTCGTAGCATAATACAAGTAATTTTTTTTTTATACATAGTAAAATTTAATTTGCTTATCGTACAATTTACGTGAATTTAATATATTTTTTGCATCATTTGTTATCAGCTACACGCAATTTACATACACGTGTACATATTTTTGGGCTGTATGATTGGACTGACGTTATTTGTGGGCGTGGTCATCGCCAACTACTCGGAGAACAAAGGAACCGCGCTGTTGACTGTCGACCAGAGACGATGGTAAGTAATAGCTAATAATAAAATACTCTGATGAGATTTTTGACCTAATTCCTGGGTCACAGTTCCACTATCGCACATCCTGACACCGTCAAAAAGCCTATACCCACATTTTACAAATATGGATGATTCGTACTGTACGGTTTCGGTGCCGATTCTTTCTGCGTACTTGCAAGATTTGGAATGTCCTTCTTTCGAAGGTTGCAACATGAAGCATTTTAAAACGGGCGTCTATAAACATCTTTCTAGGTTAGTTTCTTATCGACAACATCCCTAATGTTGTAGGTTACCATAAGCGACGGTAAACATGCACTTTGGGTGAACTGACGATCTATTTGCTGTTCTTATTATGTAAAAAAAATTAAAATATTGTACAAAAATAACTAAAGAAACGTTATCAATCACTGATGTCTAATGTGTCAGTGAAAAAGATCTTTTAATTGTCTTCAAATCGCAATAAACTGTTTTTGTTTTAGGTGTGATCTAAAGAAAAGGCTAAAAATAGCGCAGCCCCTTCATTTGCCGCCTCGCCCCAATAAGAGGAAAGTTCGCGCGTTCGCATATGACGTCACACAGAACCTTAGCTTCAAGAGAATCATAGCCATTGTCGTGCTTATTAACAGCAGCCTGTTGGCAGTTACAGTGAGTATTATTAAAACAGAATGCAAAAATTTCACATAAAACTATTTGATTATTGTTCAGACAGCTCTATGATTTTCAATTTAAGTACAATACGGAACAAAAATCTTATCATCTGGTAAGTAACACGTAAGATCATTTCATTCCGCAAAAAATGTCCATAATATGTTGAGTAAATATGAAAAAAACCTGGTTTATTTTTGTCACTGATTTTGTCTTTCGTCTTATCTATCCGATCTCTTCGAGTCAATTTAAATATCTCGTCCAGCCAACGCTCTGCTGGCCTGCCTCAGTTTCTTTTTTTTAATGTTTTACAGGCTAGGTTTACCACAGCTAAGTGGCGGCTTGGTTGAAGATGGTAAAGCACACCTAGCCTGGAATGGAACTGGCTTACAAGTGAAACACCGTTAGGTGTTTGGTGGCAGTTTTTCAACTTGAGGGTGGTAGCTAGCCAGGCGAATATTAGAACATACCTTGCTAGCTATTATTTCCTCAAAATGTTTTCCGTCGTCGGCAGCTTTTCTGTCGGGCACTTTTATAGTGTTACTTTTTTAGTCCATTTGTCGTCTCTCATGCTCGTGCTGATGGCTTATTATCTATTTTATGTTTCCATAGTGGTCGAAATACTCAACGCACACAGAGAAACTGGCGCTGACTTCGGCGCTGCTAACACTCGTGTTCGTGGTAGAAGTAGTGTTGAAGACGATCGCTTTCACGCCGCGCGGCTACTGGCAGAGCCGTCGCAACAGATACGACTTACTTGTGACAGTTGCGGGCTGTATCTGGATATTCATGCATTTCACTCTCAAGGTATTTAATGGTTCTGTTAACACTGACACTAGGGCTAACCATTCCGCCTAAACAAACATTATTTCTTTTAACTTTTTTTTTTTTTTTTTAATGGTTGACAGGCTAGTTGTTTGACCACAGCTCACCTGATGTTAAGTGAAGGTGTGGTCGAAGATGGTAAAGCACACCTAGCCTGGAATGGAACTGGCTCTCAAGTGAGGCTGCCGGAACACACCGTTAGATGCTTGGCGGCAGATTTTCAACTTGAGGATGGTAGCTAGCCAGCCGAGTACTAGAAAGTACCCTACCACCATGCTATGGTTTCCTCACGATGTTTTCCTTCACCGGCAGCTCAAGCTCATTGTTGGGGTTTGAACCCCACGCCCTTCGGCATGCGAACCTACCGCGCTAACCACTGAGCTATCATCGCTACAAAAATCAAACGTTTACAAAACTTTATAAACCTTTGAGACTTTGATCATATGAACTTTAAAAACATTCGTCCCTTCGATCATACCAACTTTCTATTGGCAGAAGATTTTGGATTGAGGAATATTTAGGGGATTGATAGCATTTGAAAGATCCAGGTTGGATGTTTGAGGACTTCGGGAAGTTAGTTCCTTCCTAGTTCCATAAAACAAACATGGCTGATGCTATAATTATGATAGTCAGTTTGACCACTTAGACATAGGATACTCCGACTATAGTTTTGGTTTCCATCAAACATATATCTTTATCATCTTCAACTTCACATCACGTGAACTGTAGGCAATCCCTAACATGTCAACTGTAAAGAAACAATGGTTCAAATGCATGTTTCTTAGGCTATAGCTATAGCGAGTGACGTATCATTTCCAGAACGATCTATCCTACTTCGTGGGTTTCATGGTGGTGATCTTACGTTTCTTCACGATCACGGGCAAGCACACGACGCTCAAGATGCTGATGCTGACTGTTGGCGTCAGCGTGTGCAAGAGTTTCTTTATCATCTTCGGCATGTTCTTACTGGTGTTCTTCTACGCTTTGGCTGGGACCATCGTTTTCGGGAATGTCAAATATGGAGAGGGGATTGGAAGGTATGCCCTGATTATTATCTGTACTCGTATAAATTAAGGCAAATGAGCTCTTATGGCGAATGCGTTCTATAGATAATCCCCTTCACGGCTTTGTATTTTATGGGTGTGGGTTTCATTCGCACACATTTACCCTTTGGGTACGGAACCCTAAAAAGACACCAAAGATTTTGCCTTGTGTCCACAGACGCGCGAATTTCAACTCGCCTATCCACAGTGTAGCGATGCTGTTCCGCATAGTGACAGGCGAAGACTGGAACAAGATAATGCACGACTGCATGGTAGCCCCGCCGTACTGTACGCCTGCGGACAACTACTGGGAAACAGACTGCGGCAACTTCACCGCCTCGCTCGCTTACTTCTGCACCTTCTACGTTATCATCACTTACATTGTGCTCAACTTACTTGTCGGTACGTTACCTAAAATAAACCTACTTTCTCTGGATTTGAAGGCACCCAAATCGCTTTTAACTGGTATTAATGCAGATTGGCAGAGCTCCACATACTTGTTGTCCAGTAGGAAAAACGTGGAATCAAATAGAAATACAAATATTTTATTGGTAACACCAATGTTACAAGTCAAATTTCTTAAAATATTTTGAGATATGTGTATCATTAAAAAAGTTATAAAACGCTGATTACAATATGTCAATGAATGTAAAGTACATAATATTATGTCGATATAAAAACATGCAAATACAAATACAATCGATTAACCTAATTTAACTGCTAGGATTGTCTTTCAAAGTTTTTTTTTACTTTGGTTTTGGCGTCGCGTTTTAGCATTTGCCAGTGTCAAGTATTTATATATTTTCAAGTTTCAAAAGTTGAATAAGTGTCCTCGTAGCTAAAGTTATAGTCTAAGTCCAGTCTAGGTCAAGTACAGTCCGTGTCAGTCAAGTTCAGTCATGCTTTAGTAAAGTAGTGGTGACTTTACTATAAAGCTTCGACGGAGTTTTGGAAGCAACACGAAAAGTCATGTTTCACCACATTATATCATTTTCCCACACTCGCGCGTGTGGTTCGGCACTTTATGAATAAAACACCACCATTTTTATGCATAAACACTCGACAAAACACTAGTTTTGGAAAAAAATACAACGGAGCGACACGACTCTTCCCGCGTTCGCGCCAAAACTCTGGCTTTCAAAGTTTAGTATCTGTGACATTTCCAATATAGCAGAATCATTATTTTGGTACTAAGAGCACTTAGCGTGTACGTGCGGAATGTCAACCATGTACGGTGCTTTGGTCGTGGCCGTTTGGCCGTCCAGTAATAGAAAGAGGCAGGCGGCATCAAGAACTAGGTAACCAGAACAAAGTAAGAGTGATAATTGACTGTATGCTACGTGCAACAGTGATAGGAGATATACTTACTTGTATAAAATGTCGTCTCTTTATAATGGCTGATACTAAATCACTTGTATTGTTGCAGCTATTATCATGGAGAACTTTTCGTTATTCTACTCGAACGAAGAGGATGCCTTGTTGTCGTACGCCGACATACGAAACTTCCAGAACACCTGGAATGTCGTAGATGTCCATCAGAAAGGAGTCATCCCAGTCCGAAAAGTAAGTACAGTTTGTGCAACTTACTTGTTGATACTCTTATAGGAAGCATTTACAGTCAATTATAGCGTAGCGATGATAGCTCAGTGGTTAGCGCGGCCGGTTCGCATGCCGAAAGGCGTGGGTTAGGTAGGTAAACCCCAACAATGAGCTTGAGCTGCCGGTGAAGGAAAACATCGTGAGGAAACCATAGCATGGTGGTAGGGTATTTTCTAGTACTCCGTAGGCTAGCTACCACCCTCAGGTTGAAAATCTGCCGCCAAGCATATAACGTTGTGTTCCGGCAGCCTCACTTGAGAGCCACTTCCATCCCAGGCTAGGTATGCTTTACCATCTTCGACCACATCGTCACTTAACATCAGGTGAGCTGTGGTCAAACACTTATTGCCTGTCAACGAATAAAAAAAATGTATTCTGTTCTTGTTTTGATATTTTATTTTTTTTTGTAAAATAATATAGCGATAATCAGTGATTAGCGTGGTTGGATCGTACGTAGTAGGATGTGGGATCAAATCCTTATGGACGAAGCTACCGGTGAAGGAAAACATCGAAAAAGAAAGAAATCATGGTGGTACATTCTAGTAGGTACTCTACTGGTTAACTAATCACCTTCAAGTTGAAAATTGACCATACCGTCACTTTACATCAGGTGAACTGGTTAAACACCCTAGCCTGTCAATAAAAAAAATTGATAAGCTATGTCAGAGAGCTTTGGGCGGCACATTAACACTGACACTAGGGCTTAACACTAACACATAATATGAACTTAATATTTTTGAAATTGGTTTTCAATTCTCTTGAAATTTTGAACTATTTTTTAACAGGTGAAATTTATTTTACGTCTGCTGAAAGGTAGACTAGAATGCGACACACATAAAGAGAGGTTGCTGTTCAAGTACATGTGCTACGAGTTGGAACGCCTTCACAACGGCGAGGACGTCACTTTCCATGACGTCATCAAGTAAGACAAACATAGTGCGATTAGTAAATAGCATAAGGAGCTCTAAAAACCGGTTTTAGGGTTCCGTACCCAAAGGGTAAAACGGAACCCTATTACTTAGACTCCGCTGTCCGTCCGTCTGTCTGTCTGCCTGTCCGTCTGTCACCAGGCTGTATCTCATGAGTCGTGATAGTTAGGCAGTTGAAAATTTCACAGATGATGTATTTCTGTTGCCGCTGTACATATACTAAAAAACAGAATAAAATAAATATTTAAGGGGATACAACAAACGTGATTTTTTTGCCGTTTTTATAGATAACTAGCGACCCACCCCGGCTTCGCACGGGTGCAATGTAGATACTAATGTGGTGCATATGCAAGTATTATACAAATAAACCTTCCTCTTGAATCACTCTATCTATTTAAAAAACCCCATCAAAATCCGTAACGCTCCATTGGACTTATTTTAATAAGTAAAAATGTATTGTTTTACACGTAATTATGAAATCCACTATCATAAATAAATAAACATCGTAGGACTATACACACAGCGCCATCTGGCCCCAAACTAAGCAGAGCTTGTGTGATGGAAGTCAGATAACTGATAGAATACATAGATACTTTTTTTGCTTGTAAATACATACTTATAATACATACAGAACACCCAGACACAGAACAAACATTTGCTTATTCACAAAATGTTTGCCCTGAGTGGGAATCGAACCTACAGCTCTCAAGGCATATTTATATACTACCAATGAGCCAACGGGGCTGTATCATAATAACCAAATTTTTTCCATAGGTTGAACATCTTTGTTTTTATTTTTTCCGTGAATTAAAAAACCGGAGTTACATTAATCTAATTTAAAATGTTTGTTCCAGCATGCTATCGTATCGCACGGTGGACATCCGCAAGTCGCTCCAGATGGAGGAGCTACTGGCGCGAGAAGAGTTCGAATTCCTCATTGAAGAGGAGGTGGCGAAGCAGACCATCCGCACCTGGCTCGAGGGCTGCCTCAAGAAAATACGTGCCAATAGTAGTGTAAGGAACTGTTCTAAACACATAGTCACACACGCAAACACACACGCACACACACGCCCACAGCATTCCCTGTGAATATCCGATGATCGTATTCAAATACCGAGATCGTGAAAGTATTAAGGTGGTATTGTCTGACATATTTTGTTTTTTTTTGTTTTTTTGTTTTTTGTTTTTCTCTACTAAATATAAATAGCACGGTCAGTTCGCACGACGAAGGTGGGTTTAAACCCCAACAATGAGCTTGAACTGCTAGTGACGGAAACCATAGCATGGTGGTAAGGTACTTTCTAGTACTCGGCTGGCTAGCTACCTCAAGTTGAAAATCTGCCGCCAAGCATCTAACGGTGTGTTCCGACAGCCTCACTTGAAAGCCGGTTTCATTCCAGGCTATGTGCTTAACATTTTCGACCGTACCGTCACTCAACATCAGGTGAGCTAACCTAACCTGCCGAGTAAAAAAAAAAGATTAGGAATTTTAGTTTATGGCAAACAGTTTTTTTTTATGTGAAATGTAATGAGACGAACGAGACGCTCTCCTGATGGTAAGAGATAACGCCTGTTCATGACCATTGCAGCGATACATAGAACTTTGAGTATCAAAACAAAGTCTAGGGCATCACCGCTTTGGCGCTCATTACTTTGAAACATTCGATGGTTAGTCTCAACAGCCCAGTAATTTTGCTAGCTGCAGTATCCTTCAAACCGGAACACAGTAATGTTTACACACTACTGCTTAGCGGCAGAATATCTGGTACTGCGGTGGTACCTACCTAGACGACCTAAGGAGATCTACTACGAAGTAAATTTAGTAGTTCAGTTTTATCAATGATACATCTCTATAATATAATTACTGATTATATACTTTGTTCGTTTGGTCACAGAAACAACAAACAAGCTTAATCGCTGGTTTAAGAAAGACAAACGAACAACCCGTCGACATGGGACCGGAAAAAACTGAGAAGGAAAAACTAGAGTCCGATATTCAAGTAAGTTATAATCAGCTTAATAGAAAAAAAAATTGCTCCATCATTAATGATATACCTGATTTAAATTTTTCTTTCAGCAAACTATTGGAAATCTTGGACGTGCCGAGATAACTGAATCGACTTCCCAGCCAGTTATATCAAGTAAGTTTCTCCGCGTAAACAAGTTCTTTACTTTAGTTTTCAGAAATTTTAATTAGGATAATTTTAATTTACAGATATTTCATCCTCATTCGATTCGGCAACCAAGAGAGCATCAACTAAAAGTCAGTTCAAAAAGCCTGGACTGCCATCTGTTACTATTCCGAGGTAACTAATCCCTCGAAATTCTTTAAAGGTTTTTTATTGGATCAAAGTACTTCCCTTAATTATATTGTATTATTTCCAGACCAGAAAGTCCTGTGAAGAAATATCTGCAACCGACTCTTAGCGATCCTCATCCTGCTCTCAATAAAAAATCGACACGTAAGGACTCGCATATAACTTTTCAAGCTGCGCCCCCGTGCTTACATCGCGACTTCGCTTACCATCAGGCGAGATGGCGGTCAACCGCAAGCCTATGTTATATAAAAAAAACTTCCGATACAATTCAATATTTTATTGATAACATTTTTGTTTTTGTTGCCATCATATTACACCACTTCTGTTTATTGCGAAAAGGCTGAACGCATGATAAAACTATAAATTACTGGGCTGTTGAGACTAACTCTATCAAAAGTCTCAAAGTAATGAGCGCCAAAGCAGTGATAGCCTAGACTTTGTTTTGTTACTTAAAGTTCTGTTTATCGCTGCGGTGGTCATAGACAGGCGTTATCTCTTACCGTCAGGAGAGCGTCTCGTTCGTCTCATTACTTTTTACATAAAAAAAAAACACCGAACTTTAAAAATCGTGTATATATACATTTTGGTTTAAGTTTTTGTATATATTTGTTTATGTATTTTATAGACTAGAGTTATTATTAGTATTAATATCGATGTTCTCTTTTTTCTGTTTAATGTTCTTATGAAAATGTAGATAGGTATAACACCTTAGATATTCTCTGTAATGTTGTACCTGTCACGATAAATACTTGAATAATTTGAATTTGAATGTCAAAATAATAAGAACATGTCAATATAAAAATATGATACATATTATAAAAGAACCGTATATAAGTTATTACTTATAATATTAGTCAATTTTTTTTTGTATGTGTTTTGCAATCTGTCCTTATTGACATTTCGCATTGTTTGTGTCAGGTTTGATGCAAATTTATTGGGATGCATTTGGATTCTTTTCTTGTAGGCTCTGATTCGCTGTATAATTTCGTCTTTAACTTGCTGTATCTTTAAGTTCCGATGTATACGGTCATTTGTGATAACCATAATATTAGTCAATAAAAATTCACGCAGAAACTGCTAGCGGAAGTAACAAACAAACATACAGACAAACTTTGGTAGTAAAATATTTTGCCGCGTTCTCGTCAAAACTGTAATGGTTCGTTTCCAGCGGCGGGCGCCACGAAGAGCAACCGAGTGTCCCACAACAGCGCGGCGCGCGAGCACGCCGCGCTGCACGACGTACACTCGTGGTGGGGCGCGCAGCTGTCCTCGCACGCGACCTGCGTGCTAGACTGACCTAACACTGACGACGAAGTAATATACGCACGAGTTCATCCGCACAGGGTTACGCGGAACTCTACTGAGAACTACGAAATACTCATCGTGAACAAGTTTTACTACGGAAGCAATCCTGAACTCGAAAAAATTGTCGTTCCATACATTTTAGACAGATATCGTTCGTGATCTTTTTTCACACAGCGCCATCTAGTTCCAAACTGAACAAAGCTTGTACCTAACACTTTTTTTCGTAAATACATAAATGGCCAGGTACAAAACAAACGTTTGTTAACGTTTATCCGTTTATCATGTAGATGTTTATCCTGGACGGGAATTTAACCTACACAAGGTTCATGAAGCAGAGGTATTTCATTTCAGAGCTATTATTTTGTCCAGGATGTATCTAATTTTACTATGGAACAGCTGATTGTAGTTTTTTTTTTAATTATGGTGTCAACCGCATTGTAAAATTTTTAGATAGCTGAAAAGTGAATTTTTGCATGCCGAAAGATAGTTTCACCGTAAACTATATTCTTTTTATGTTTTGTTACAACTGTACTGTGCCCGTATCCATAATAAACCGATTATAAATTGTGATCCAATTTTTCGAAATTTCAGGATAGTCCAGCACTAAAAGTTGTTTAAAATGATGAGTTCATTAATAACTTCTATTTTGTTAGTTAACATTGGATAGCATCGGAATGGTCATGGAACGGTGTTAAATCTCTTACTATCAACTTTACCTAACTTTTACAAGGTTTGTTTTTGTATGAGGTTTCAATTACTAAGGTTGGTGCAATGATGTGTCGTTGACAAGGAGCACCCTGATATTGAACTCTACATACTAGAGGAACTTTTAATTTTTATGAAAAAGATAGTCTTAAATTAAGGTTCAACTTACCTAACTTCCAAAATTCATTCAAATCCGTTCAGCTGTGAGAACAACCACAACATACAAAATGCATCATATTAAAGCTATAGGCTAAGGTTACTTCTTTAAAGTGTAATGGTTTAACAGATTTGGATGAAATTAAAAGGTATATTTAGCTTATACCCTGGATTATACCACTACTACTGGCTACTTTTATCCCGGAAAACGGGAATGAAATAGCGGGGCGTTGCTAGTTAGTAATATAGGGCCTTATAAACGTTGTTTAAAGTTTGCCAATCCTTTAAAAGCACTGTTAACTTGTTGCCGTCGTGGAAATGAAGCAGGCTACAACTTAAAACAATGTTTATTAGTTTATTGTTTGTTTGTTGATCATAGATATAATTTTACAAAAATGTTAAATAATGTCGTAAATTTATGTCGTTTACCGAAAGTAGTGCCAAAGATGTGAATTATCAAAAAAATAAACAAACATTTAATAATCAATTCATTTATTCATTCGCATCATTCAAATCAGAATTAAATATATTATTATTAATGTATTACAACTATTGTAAATAATGACACATTCCTAAAGAAAATAGGACGATAACTGTGAGCGTAAGTACGAGACAGATATATTTGCCCGCGATTGGGTACTGGAAGAGCTTGGCGTTGAGTTGTAGTGTGGAGGCGTACATCAAGATAGTAGTGATGTCTTCTTGAGACGTGTCCTGGTGTAGAAAGGGTCGCACGCATAGCTCGTGGCCGACGGACTGCGTCTTACGACATTCACGGGACAGGCGCGCTGCCTACAACAAATAAGGTGTTATTAGTTAACTTGAGTTTTGGCGGGAACGCGGAAAGAGTCGTATCGACGCGTTGTATTTTTTTTTAAACTAGTGTTTTTTTCGAGTGTTTATGCATAAAAATGGTTGTGTTTTATTCATAAAGTGCCGCGCGAGTTAAAATGGTTAATTAATGTGGTGAAACACGATTTTTCGTGTTGCTTCCAACACTATCGAAGCTTTTAGTAAAGTCGCCACTACTTTACTAAAGCATGCCTGGACTTGACTGACACGGACTGGACTTCGACTATAACTATAGCTACAAGGCAACTTATGAAACTTCAAAGATATCAAAACACTTGACACTGGCAAATGCTCAAAATGCGACGCCAAAATCAAAGAAGAAGCTGAACTTGCAACTGGTAGTCTGGTACCATGTATTATATTGCAGACCTGATAACCGTTATGGTGGGCGTGTTCTGAGTGAAGACCACACTGTAGGACGGCCTAAGCCTCGATGGAGTGACGATGGTTACGTAAGATAGATGGCAGTGACATCATAACTGCAGTGATAGCAGTAAACTGATATCGCTGAAAATTAGCGAGGCGTCAAATAGTAAGCAAACAATTATCCCCGCAGTATAAGTTGTTCACAATGACCACATACCAGATATCCTAGTTAAAAGCGCAAAGCATATAATATATTCACCAAACAAAGTTAGGTTATGTATACACCTGATAGTGTGTTGCATTGCGATTAAGTATATGATGATACATAGTAGAGCTGAAGAATACGGGTTAGTTACCTGCACCAAGGGCGCCACGACGGCCGCTATCCAGAGCAGCTGGTTGAGCACGGTGATGCCGAGCACGGGCTCGGTCTGCGTGTCCACGCGGTCGAGCGCCAGCAGCCACAGCACGCCCGACACCGCCCACGACAGGTTCACCACGGTGAACAGGCACACGGCCGGCGCCAAGTCCTCGTTCAGGTACTTCAGCAGCTTGTGGAACTCTGCGATCTCCTGTACATTACAACATTTTATTGCAAAACTACGACCCGCCCCGCTTTCTGGGGTGCACTAATGTACTTTTTTTTTTGTAAACATACTGTACACCCAGACACAACAAACATTTATCGTTACATAAATGTTTGTTCTAGTGGGAATCGAACCCACGCCCTACAGCTTTTGAAGCAGATATTTTACTAAATGTGCTAACAGGGCAGTCAAAAATTTTCAGTTTATAGTCTCAATGCACTGATTAAAGATCTTCCTATGACTGCTAGATGCACCTAAGTGTGACATTTCCTTACCCTCATCCAGTTGAGAGGTGTGATAGTTCGGTTCATGAGGCGTTCCTTGAGGAACATGAGGTGCGCCTGCAACAGCTGCGCCTGCAGGCAGTAGCTCGTGATGATGGTCGCCTGCACCATGTCGTGGATCAGCGTGCAAATTATCAATAGAATCTTCAAAGCTAAGTTCACTTCGTAAGAACTGTTTAACAGAAATAATTGTCACTATTAGATCAATTACAAATTATATCGCACCTTGTAGAGTAGGTACGCATGTGTGTTCGTAGAGCGATGATAGCTTAGTGGATAAAACTGTCGGTTGGTACGCTGAACGGCGTGTATTCAAATACCAAAAATGGCGCGAGTTCGAAGGAAACCACAGCATGGTGCTTACTTGTTTTACTTGGTGGTAGATCTCCTTAGCAGGATGTCGGCTGGGTAGGTACCACCGCAGTACCAGTTATTGCACCGCTAAGCAGTATTGTGTAAACATTACTGTGTTCCGGTTCGAAGGATACTGCAGCTAGCGAAATTACTGGGCTATTGAGACTAACCATCGAAAGCCTCAAAGTAATGAGCGCCAAAGCAGTAATGCCCTGGACTTTGTTTTGTTATTCAAAGTTCTCTGTATCGCTGCAATGTTCATGTACATGCGTTATCTCTTACCACTAGGAGAGCGTCTCGTTCGCCTCATTACTTTTTACATAAAAAAAAAAAGATATTGAAGCAAGATTGTGCTCACCTGTCTTCCATCCACCGAAACATGACATTTCCCTTCGCCATCATCAAATTGACGGAGCAGAGGGACAAACTCATCCATATGATGCTCACTATTATAAAGAACCAGAGCATGCGTAGCAAGCGTTTAGGTTTATTTGTTGGCGTGCCTTGAGGCGCGTATGATGATAAAAGGAAAACCTGTATAATACAAAAATATCTAAATAGCGTGCTATGTTATAACTATTTTAAATTGTTTCGTTAAGCAGTCAGTTTTAAAACTGGCTTTGTCAAAATTATAAGGGATGAATGTTGTACAAATACCAGTGCGGAATATTGGCGCATCCGTATAGTCGCTCACGAAATTTGTACATAGATTTTTTGTGTTTGTACCAAAACCCACCACCACACCATTTCTGCGCTTTACTGTACTGCGCCACCAAACAGGTCTTAAATATGAGTTCTATTCTTTCCAGATTATACGTTCAAATCCATACAGTTGCATTGCGTATACACAGAGATAAATATGTAGATAACTATTATTTAGTACTTTATGTAAATATTTGTTTTCCATAAATTTATTCAGTCAAAAATATTTGTTTTTTCGATCATAAAATCGCTACGAATGACAATAATTTACTGTAAATACGCTTTGTACAGGTTTTGATAGTAAACCAAACATGTATAGTTTTCGAATGGCTCTGTACATTGCACACTAGCGTCCGTAGCGGAAACGCAGAGTAAACTAAAACGACAATGGGTATCTATAGGATTGCTTCGTTCGTAGTTTTCGTGCACTTAAAAAGTTTTTATTTTTATTTATTTATTTATTTCAAGTAACACATGGACTCATTAAAATACAATAATAATAAAAAACAGAATAAACATGTCAAAAAAAATACAAAAAAATAAAAATGATTATTTTGTTTTCCTCAATGATTAATTTTGTTTTCCTCATAGTTTTGTGAATTTTGGTAGTACCCGTGACTAATGTGACAGACGCAATGTAGTAAAGTTTAACGTTTAAGAAAACTTTTATAGTTTTATATATTGTTATAGTCATCACAGAATGATTGGTACACACTTTGTGCATTAAAGTTTGCACATAAAATATATATATACCTACGTTTAGACAAACGATCATACTCTCAAGATAACTTCAATACTGGAGTAACGCTCACCGTCTGTGTTAACTATTCCACTAATACGTTAACTGTACCTAAATATACGTGTGTAAGCTATATTTACCCTCTCCATTAAATTTTGCAGTTGTTCGTTGTCAGATATTCGAAACAAGTATAGAGCATATAGAAACCCGACGAAATGCAACACGTCGGGCCCGATGTACGTGAACGTTACGTTCCCGTAGCACACTTGCTTGTAAGCGTCATACTCCAGGGATGACGTTAAAGCAAGTGGAACCAGCTTGTAACAGAACCCTCGATCGCGTCTGAAAGAATATCGAACAAATGATTCCTATACTGCAACCAGATTCTCTTGAGCGTTAGGATTATATTTTCTTGCACCCGCGCATGCGAGCCCTGATATAAGTCTTTAAATCTTTCCACTGGCGAAAACGAGGCAGACATACTCGTATTTTACCTTTGTCACGTTACCATTGTCTACGGTCCGTATTTCCATACGAAATTTCACCAAGATCAATTCTGCCATTAACAGGGTAAAATAAAATCTAATATATCGTCTAATCGGCTAAAATCGTAATGTTTAACAATTTCTTGTGTCATAAAAAAACATAATTTTATCTCCATAACAGCTAATTTTTTACATGATTTTAGTGTCGATACTACAAAACTAATTGTTTATAATAATTAGTAAAATATCCCTTCGGCCTTAGCACTACAGTTCCCCGGGTTACCCCTAAGGATGTAAGGATGAGACAGAAAGCTGTGGATGATGATAACGATACGTTTTAAATAAAAAAGATGATGGAATAATGTTTGTCAAAGAAATAATTTTGGTTGGTACCTGAAGCAAGCCATATATTGAAGGATATACCCTAGTAACATCAACGCGGCTACCTGCGCAGAATGGAAATGGGAACAGAACACTGCACATCTGGAAGAGTTTGATACATCTATCACTGGCCGTAAGCCCATAATTGTTAATAATTTGAGATAAGGCAGCAATATCTGAAATAGAATAAAATTATCTTAAGTTGCATTATTATAGGTACTTATTTTAAATTTTTTTAGCATTGTAACCCCCGACGCGACTGGAGTGGTGTTATAATATAAGTTTAACGTATGTATTTGTGTCGGTCTGTGGAATCATAGTTCCCAAACAGGAGAACCGGATTTGAGTTAGTTTTTTGTTTGAAAGGTGGCTTTGATGAGCGTGTATGAGTGTACATATATTTGCTATGATTCAAGATATTTTTATCGTTGAGCCTTTTGAAGACTTATCAGCTCTTTTCTAGTTAGTAAAAGAATGTGAGCATTCTTCCACTGGTCAGAACAAGTCTATATTTAATTTTGTAATTTTTATTTGCACTTGTTCTGCATAGCGTTTCAAAGAAAAACTAAGACTAAACTTATATAGTTTAAATTTTCTTTCGGAATTTTTTTCTTAATGATTTTTACTTTAATCTTAAGCTGTGACACTTACAGCAAATAATAAGTAATTATAGTGATAGCGTTTATATAACTTAAAATTAAAAATAAATAAATATCGTAGGACTATAGGTAGGTACACACAGCGCCATCTGGCCCCAAACTAAGCAGAGCTTGTGTGATGGAAGTCAGATAACTGATAGAATACATAAATACTTTTTTTTTTGTAAATACATACTTATAATACATACAGAACACCCAGACACAGAACAAACATTTGTTTATTCACAAAATGTATTGTAATGTATTATTTTGTCAAATGCTAATCATACCTTAGATTTACAATAATGGAGTATCGCCGATGTGCTCATGTATTCCGTGTCTGGAGATTCGGTTATTTCTCCAATCTAAAGAAATATAAACGAGTAGGTTAGTTTTCGAATAATGGGACTGAATTTTTTTTAAAGAAAAACAGATATCACGTAATATCATAGGTGTGAATTTTCTCTTTCACATGACGTCTAGGTAGGTACATCCGCAAGTCCAGATATTCTGCCGCCAAGAAGTGGTGTGTAGACATTACTGTTCCGATTTGAAGGGTGGGTACTGCAACAAGCCATATCACAGGGCTATCGAGACTTATAATGGAATTTAGCTTTATATAGTTGTAATGTCTCAAAGTGTTGTAGTATAGTTAAGTCAAAGTTCCGGTTATCGCTGTTATAGTCATGAAAAGGCGTTAACCCCTGTCATCAAGTGAACGTTTCATTCATTACTTCAATTTATATAAAAGAACACAACGTAGTGTAATGATTTTCTTGCTATATCTACTATAAGCTTCACTACCGATCCGAGGTGCTCCGCTCAACACACTGAGAAATCGCAAAATCATACGGCAGCAGCGCATATTTAAACGTTTATCTACAAGACCGAAGATTAAAAAGCAAAGCTGTTTGGCGCTCGAGCGTCAACATCAGAAATAATAATTTGTTTTACTTCGTAAGTATAGTAAACGTCTTATGGAGACTTTCATATAAAGTAAATGAACAAAACTTACATCAACACTATTGGCATCGAGACTGGACCGGTTAGATCTCTCCATCGCAGGCTCGCAGAGTTTGTCGTTCCCCAGAACATGGCTGTCCAATAGATCACTGGCTACAAAATCATTGAAAAAATGCACATTATCCAGTTTATTGCCCATATCTATAAAATAATTGCCAATAATCACGTTATAAGAAACGATAACATATTAATAAATAGTACGTTGATGCAGTCATCAAAGGTCTAATAATAAAGGCGGTAGGTAATTGAAAAAAATTAACTCATCACTTACCGCTGCCATACGAGCCATTGTCATTTTGCATCCTACACAATCTCACACATGTGTTAAGTAACTACCCCCTAAAGTTACTTTAGCATTAGATATTTTCTTCAGCCGAAGTTTATAAGTAAATAAGTGCTCTGGGAATTGATACAAAATACTTTAGCTAAAAAATGAATGTAACGTCGACTGTAGATAAGCGGGCACTGCTGTTTAAAAGTACAAAGGATAAATCAAAACATTCACTGCATGTATAAGTAGTAACTGTAGATCGATACCTACATAATGTCATGCAACGCGGTTCGTAGAGATAAACATTATGTTACCAATTTGACTCTTTTGTCCGAACTGTGCATCCGCCAGGTTTCGAGCTCAGAAAACGAGTAATTAAAACACGAAGTATGACAGATTCTATCCTTGCAAAGTATTTAAAATTAAAACAAAGGGACATCAAACTTTCCCATGACATTGTTTTGATGAGTTGAACTTAGATAAACTCAGAAAGGACTGATAAAAATGCAAGCATAAAGTTACGCATCAATGTACAGTGTACACTTGAATAATGAATATCGTCTCCAACAAGATAAGAATCGATTGGAAAATAATGAATTTTTAAACGCATAAAACGCTAGTAGTCTTTGGAGAAATCCTTAGAACCAATTTAACTAGTGGAAATGCTTTCATTATTAACCTGTTAATTATATAAGTAGGAATGATAAGCCAAGGTAAAAAGAAATACATGTATTTACATTCTTTGTCTAAGTAGGTATGTATATTAAGACCGCTTAAACATTTTCTTTTTTGTTAAAAATCCTGTTTTTCTGACTATTTGTTTTCGATCTTGGTGATGTTTCTTCATTTTCTTAAATTTATCAGAATCTGTCTTTTTGCCTCTCATTGAGAATTTCATCTCTCGATTGCCACCGGTTCCGGTGACCATAGTTGAAAAACTTTCTTTATTCAGTCGGTCACCAAGGCTCGCCTTGCTCACTCTTGTTACACTCTTGATCATATTCGTATTTCTAGGAGCTTTGTCAAATTCATAAACTTGATCTGATTTATTTTCTTCTGTTTCTTCATTTCTTCGCTTGTTTCTTATGATCTTGTGTTGCTTTTTAACTTCTTTTACCCATGATTCCTGATCATCTGAACTTTCCTCACTCGATTCATACAGCTCAGCGTCAGAATCTTTTTCTTCTTGTTCTTCAACCTGTTCAAATCATTCATACCATGAAAATTACATCAGAAGCGTAACTGAAAATAGTAGTTATAAAAATACGATAATTTACCTCCATAATGCTAGACTCCACTTTCGCATCTTTACTCTTGTCCAATCTCGAAAGCACTGGATTAAGTAAACGGTATTCTGCAGCTTCTCTGTCTACTTCAAAGTCAGGATTTTCAAACAAGGCCTAAAAGAGACATAAAACGTAGTATGAATTTTGATTCAACCTAAAAAGAAGAAATTAAAGGCAATTTTTCTGAATAAACCTAACTAGCTCTCGAAGTTGTATAAAATATAATGTGTAATTGTGTATACCTTGAACCGATCATCTTTAAGTAAATCAGCTCCTGATTTCTTCTTTTTACCACCAGTATCCATTAATTTAGATGCCAGATCCCTGTTAACTTTAGGCAAATTGTCTTCAATTCTTATTCTGGACGGCCGGTCCTGCTCTATCTTTTCTCTGATCTTACGCTTCTTGTATTGATCAAATGCAAATGGATCTGCTATTGATTTAGCTCTCTTATATAATCTAACATCTACGAAGTACCTGTAATCAGAACAAAGAGTGTAAAACTAACATGGGTAGGCTTTTACATTAGTAAAGCATGATCATAAGAATAATAATAGAAATAGATAATAAAATCATAATTTCTTATTCCACATTCCATAATAATATGCTTTGTGCCTTACCCATGCATGTATGCTCTTAACAGATTGGTACCAAGGAGATGGTCAAGACCCAGAGAATCTAATTCTTGTTTTGTTACAAACTTGTAGTCGTCATAAACCGTTTGTGATGCAGAACTCTCCAACTCTTCTGTAAGGTTGTCTAAGAACGCACACCATCTTGGTGCGGGACCTACAATATTATTAGAATATTTTTAATTGTGATGCAAAAAAATCTATTTTAGTATAAACCATATTAAGCTTCACAGTCAAGGTCAGGTGTCAGGGGTTGATGTTTTAATGCAAGCTATACCAGCAGATTCCAAAGCCTTGTGAGAGAACAACAAAAGTAGTAAGGACTTCTCTGCATAACATAATTATGCCAATGGCTTGCGCTTCACTCAGTCAGTGTTGGGTACATTCATAAATTTAATGATCAATTCCAGCTCATAGATACATTGGTGAGCACATTAGTAGAAGTATGCTTAATGATACCTTATGAGTAAGCACACTTATTGATTAGTGAAGGGTTCAAGAGTTCACAGAAAATTGCTAATACTAACCTAATGAAGGAATGTAATAGATTTGCAGTTTCTGGTCTTCTACAGCCATCATGTTCAATCCTGTGTTTGGTACCACACAGAGGTCATTTAAGTCCACCGATGACTCAATACTTGTGTATTGTTTACCCTAGAACAAAGGAAAGCTAACAGTTTGATTGGAAACTCGAGCCTAAATTTTACATCTGTGTTACCCAAATAAAGCAACAGCAATTTTACTCACAGTGTTAAATATGCATTATAATTTTCTGGTATCAAATAAAATCAGTATTTTATAGGAATTCTTATAAAGTGTTTCAAGTTCTTTCAAAATAGGTTTAGTCCTTCAGGTTTATTAGTTTTTAGTTATTATTGGGACATTTTTATAAATCAATAGAACAACAGTTGAATGAGGGTAATAAAATAGTAATCTACTGCACCACAGCAAGTTTTTAGTAAAATAAATTGTGGGGCACTTTACAGTAAAATAATTGTGGGTGTATAAAATCCCTAGTTTCTTTAAATAAAATTTGATCATTAAAGCATACATACTGTATTTTTATCCCAAATCTTGACAACAGATGAGTCCATAGAGTATACATAATTCATTTGTTTGTGGAATTCCAGTGCTTTTATTGGAATTTCATTCATGTGGTCCTTCACAAGCAGAGGTTTACTTGATCTAATGTCATAGAGGAGAACATGACCTGTTGATGTTCCAACACCCATTCTGAGGGCTCCGTCAAATTTCAGGGCAGTTATGGAGGGTAAACTTTCATTTCTGGAAAATATAATAAAAAAATGAATACTCTTCAAAAGTTATTTCTAAAGACTTTCAATTACTGCAAATGTAGCCACTCTGGACCTAATGCTCTGAACTAGTGTTGATAACAAGATCCACCAAGTCGGTCAATTATTACTATTAATTTACAGCACTTTACAAGTTTGCTTAAGTCATACCACACTACATAAATCATCAGAATACATTTTTCATTAGTATATTTTAACCATTATTAACATGAAAATCTTACTTGTATTCGGAGTCAGTACAATGCATAGCACAGTCTAGAATGCCTTGCCTCGTCTTTGTCCTTGGATCCCATGCTTCTACATGACCAGATTCTGTGCCAAGTATTAATAAACCATGCTCTTCATTTACAGCACAGCAATTAATTTCATATGCTTTTGTTACAAACGGTGCAAGAAATTGACCTAGTTCTAAATTTAACCTGTATACTTCCTGTAATAAAAAGAAATGCTGAGTATTATTGTTTGACTATTAATTTATTTCACTTTATGAAATGTTAGTAATCTAACAGATTTTGCAAGGTAGTAAGTACATCAAATAGCATTGACAGAAGTTTCTATAAAAAAATATTTACTAACCGATGAAGCTCCGACCACAAAAAGGTCACATGAGGGTTTGTGATATGCAATGTCTCGACCAAACCGGGGAACTCTGAGGCGATAGTGACGGCCATGCCCAACATGGAATTCAACATAGCGATCACATTGGAGAAACACCATCTAAAATAATATTCATAAACTGCAATTAATTGTTGGACACCAAATATGTACTTCAATTTAAGCCATTATGAGCCCAATAATTTCTTACCTTTGTATAATCATCACTCAAAACTTCAAAAGTCACCACTTCGGCATCCAAACATCGTTCAAACTTCAAGGACAGATTATTGACATCATAACATTTCACTCTAGGCTTATATATTCCTGTGGCCATGATGTACTGGCCGTCTTTGGAAATCCGCAGACTTGTGCTAACTCCAGGCATGTCAAACTCCTGAATGAGTTCAATTCTTCTTCTCAAGTCTACATTTTTCTTGAGTAAAGCTCTTTTTTTTCTTTCTGACAACCACTATAACAACAGTAAAAATACTGTTAATATATAAATTCGATTGAATTAAGTATCTTTATGTTTTATAGGTTATGAGGCAATATGTTGAACTTACATCGGGTAATGATTTTCCTACACTGAGGTTATATATTTTTACGTTATCTATTTCTGAAACTTGCATTTTAATTGTTTTGAAAATTTAACTTATCAAAGTGAATTAATACATCACATCACATCACCATCATCATCACATTAATTTTTTTTTTTTTTTTTTTGATAATTTGCCCCTTCGGGCAGGCTAAAGCTATAAAGCCATACTGCCTTGTCTTAAGTGTTATTTCTGCTGTATCTTAGCTATAATTATAGTCGAAGTCGTCTTTGTCAAGTCCAGTTCGTGTCAGTTAATTCCAGTCATGCTTTAGTAAAGTAGTGGCAACTTTATTATAAAGCTTCGATGGAGTTTTGGAAGCAACACGAAAACTCATGTTTCACTACATTATATCATTTTCCCACACTCGCGCTTGTAATTCGGCACTTTATGAATAAAACACCACCATTTTTATACATAAACACTCGACAAAACACTAATTTTGGAAAAAAATACAACGGAGCGACACGACTCTTCCCGCGTTCCCGCCAAAACTCCTCATCACATTAATACAACACAAATAAACAGGCTCTTTTTTTTATTTAGTCTTGATGATCTTTTTTTTTTAAGATTTGTCACATCGGGCAGGCTAAAGCTGTAGGAAGTCATAGGCAGCCCGTACACGTTCCGCGCGATCCGCGATCCGCGATCCGCGATCAATGATCGCGATCCAGACTGATCGTGTACGAAGCGGATTGACGGACTGATGCTCCGGATCGCATAATATCTAGAAATTTTGAAATCATGATCGCGGATCGCGGATCGTGATCATGATTGAACGTGTAAGGCGGCCCATAGTGCCTCGCCTGCTGTGCGCTCTCTGAAAATGGACGACAATGACGCGCTCCTCGTTGCCGCCGATCGAACGGGCCAATTCACCTTTCAGTAGTTAGTAGTTAGTTAAAATAAAATAAATATCGTAGGACATTACACACAGCGCCACCTGGCCCTAAACTAAGCAAAGCTTCTGTGATGGAAGTCAGATAACTGATAAAATACATATATACTTTTTTTTTATAAATGCTTACTTCTAATACATACAGAACACCCAGACACAGAACAAACATTTGTTGATACATAAAATGTTTGTCCTGAGCGGGAATCGAACCCGCGCCCTTCAGCTCATAAGGCAGATATGCTACCAATGAGCCAACAGGGCTGTCATAGTTCAGTAGTTAGTTAACCGTTCAGTAGATTCAGTAGTTAGTTGGATTTCATATAGTAGATTCATCATTTGACAGCCCCGTTGGCTCATTGGTTGTATATCTGCCTTGAGAGCTGTAGGGCGTGGGTTCGATTCCCACTCAGGGCAAAGATTTTGTGAATAAACAAATGTTTGTTCTGTGTCTGGGTGTTCTGTATATATTATAAGTATGTATTTACAAAAAAAAAAGTATTTATGTATTCTATCACTTATCTGACTTTCACTACACAAGCTCTGCTTAGTTTGGGACCAGATGGCGCTGTGTGTATAGTTCAACGATATTTATTTATTTTATTTTGAGTAACCACTGTTTAACCCAGAGCCTTTTCCGAATCCTTTTCATAAATTTTAAGGCCAATACAAGGGACAGGAAGGTCTTTATCTTTAGGTAAATCCATGACGATACGTGTTAACGCGGCAGTTCCGATACATAGACTGATGAAATCATGATTGACCGTGTAATGTTGTGACGAGATCCTGCGATCCGTGATCGCGATCCAAATTGAACGTGTACGGGCCGCCTATGGAGTTGTCACTCAATGGCAGCCCGTACACGTAGCGCGCGATCCGCGATCCGCGATCCGCGATCAATGATCGCGATCCAGACTGATCGTGTACGAAGCGGATTGACGGACTGATGCTCCGGATCGCATAATATCTAGAAATTTTGAAATCATGATCGCGGATCGCGGATCGTGATCATGATTGAACGTGTAAGGCGGCCCTAACTCTGTAATTACGGTTTTTTTATCTGTGGTGTATCAGAACATAAACTAGATCTGCACGTTTTTAGTTTTTTCTAGTGTTTACGAGCATATCAGTATCAGCATATTATTGCAGTTGCACCAGCTCTTACACCAGGAACCAAGCAAAGATCGAGCAAGTTTTATTGAATTCCTTGAGTAATATTAAGCTATTATTCTTTGGTTATTGAAGTATACGATTTGTAACGACTGTCTATATTTTACCTCTTCGTCCTATGGTGGTTACTATAATTCTTTAATCGCTGTAGTCGCTGTCACTGCTCATATAAAATATCAGTCTTGCAGAAAATTTTGATAAATACGTAGTTGGTGATATATAAAAACGGAAACTGTAGTGTCGATTGTAATTGCTGTGTTAATTGTTATCAAAGGCCCTAAAAGATAAAAAATTCGCAGAGATTTTGTTTCTGGCTAAAAACCGTATTTTCTTAATTTATCATGGTTGGGTATACGAAAAAGCCGCATCTACCGAAAGCCGTCTTGGATATGAAATTTATGAGAAAGACCAAGGAACGATTACTAAAAGAAAATGAAAACATTGAAAATCACGAGAATTTATATTCTCAGAAAATTACGAATGAAATGCGTAAAGCTTCTGGCAATTACATTTCTGAGTCCAGTTTTATATTCTGCGAAGAACTGATAGAGGGCAGACTATCCTTCAGGGGTATGAACCCGGAGATAGAACGAATAATGGAACTTGAAACTGTAAAACAAAGTGATGATGGTGAAATGCAGAAAGATGTCTCGGATGAAATATTGGCAAAAAAGATGGAAGCATTTCAGAAAAGGAAACGACCTTACAGTAGTCCTAAAAATGACATAGTTAAGAAGAAGAAAAAGTAAAAACGATTTACTATAACATTAATTAATAGTTTTTGATTTTAAATACTTGTCACTAAAGGATTAAAATTATTCCAGAAAATGTGTTGATTTGATTGGATTGTGATACATTTGTTTGGCTTCTTTTCATAATATATTTCATGTAACACTAATAAATAAAGAATGTATATAACTACAATACTGTTTTTGTTTTGAAAATGTTTAATGCTAATTGTAGTCCCAGTCTACAAATACTGTGATGAGTCTTATCTTTGTTATAATTCTAGTAAAAAGTTGCAATGTGAAATAACTGTATACCTACTCTAGTAATTTAACTTGAGATAATAGTGTAAGTAATTCCTGGACCAATACAGAATATTTGGTGTGACAAATTCCAAATTACAGTAATGTTTTGCTACAATATATTTGGTTACTATTTAGCTTATTGTTATCATTACATTAACATTTTTTGATGTTTATGGATGCAACAATGGAGAAACATGAAAAGAAAGTGGCAGTCTCCTCTCTATTGAGAGGAAAAGAATGTAAGGACTACTACACATATTTAAATGCCTGAGGACTTATTCTTTCATCGTCCTACTGGTATCAGAAAATGTAACATCTATTCAATAGTTATATCTATTAATTGGGTAAATGTCAGGTTTTTGGGGTAGATAAAAAAAAACATTAAAATAATTAGGTAGATATTATGTAACTTTATTGTTAATTTTTTAGATTTCCACTAATGAAAATGTGTGAATCATAAAGAGTCATTGTACATTTTGCAAAAATATTATTAACATTAAATAATTTATCAGTTCTCATAACAATTAGTTTCTTTTTTCCCGTTTATGCAAAAACATTCCATAAGCAGACCTATATTGCCATAAAGTAATATTGTTTCTCATTCAGTTTAGATTAATAGTAGATATGAGAAAAGTATAATACATAATTACAGCTTCAAATGGCCAATTGAATGTTTTTGGATAAGACTGTTAGTTTATATTTAAGTACATAATCCAAGGTCTAGATTGCGGATGTTGGTCAGTCAAGTCCTTGCTGCATGAGGTTGTGGAGGTCGCGGAAGGCGGCACCGAGTCGTCCTTGGAGCGTCTGCCGCTTGAGTAAAAAAGCGCGAACATCGAGCAGTAGCCGGTGTATCTGCGCGCATTTGGCGTAGCGCTCCTCACGCGGAATGTCCACGCCCAGAGTGCGCACCGGCTCGCTCACGTTGGCGCGCACCACAGACGAAAAGTTGCGCACGATCAGTCGTAATGCATTGCATCCGCACTGCATGTAGCTAAACAAAAAATATCTTGTTAGGTAAAAAAACCACCACTCGAAGCGTAGCTAGTTGTTAACAGTGTGTTTCGGCAGTTTCACTTGAGAGTAATTTCCATCCCAAGCTTTGTGCGCTTACCATTTTCGACAACGCCGTCACTTAACATCAGGTAAGCTGTGGGGAAACATCTAGCCTGTTACCTATAAAAAAAAAAATCACATGGCAATAGAATGCACACTAAAGACAGCCAGCACCCGATCCATAGTTAGAAACACTCTTTGTTCGCCCCAAACACTATTTATGTCTAATAGGTACCTACAATATAACCTAGTAAAAATTGGCAGCCGTAGCAGATATTAGGGCGGTTATTTTAAACATGGGGAAACTTCAAAAGATTCTCCAGCGTGTTCGAACATAGATGTGTAGTTTGGAGTATGCAGTCTCGTTTTTATGCGTGACTCTTGCATCGGCGAAAAGTTCAACGATTTTCTTTGTAATGGGAGGTTTGTGCCCATAGTCGCCACGGTGTGCATTTGGGCTGGCGAACACAGAAGCGTAATTTCTCAGTCTGTAATCGCCATCGGTCCCCTTAGGCTTCTATTACAGGCAGGGGATACAGATGCCGTATTCTAATCGCCCCGGGTAATGTTATAAGTGTTGGAACTGCGATGCTTCGCCAGTACCAGACAAGAAGCATACTTAAGAAATAGAAAGTTGAATAAGGCAACGTAAATTATAACTTAGATTATTATTAATTAACACTTACGATTCATATTTGCTTTGCAATAGATCATATATTTTGGGTAGCATCAACAGGCAAATATCTAAGTTCCACAAAGATCTGCAACATATAAGGATGAATTATAATTTATCTTGAACTTCATCAATTAAGTAGTTAGTTTTATCTATTGATATGAGGAGTAAGATAAACTCACGGTTTGTGTGCCATCACATTTAAAATGTCCAGGATGACTGATGTGTCTTCTAATTCAATCACAGATTCTAAGGCAGCTTTTAGGCTTTTATTTATTCTCACAGAGTGGAATATCTGCAAAAGAGATATGTAGCAAATAAATACGTGAAAAATTATATAAAAATTGGTGCTTTCATCGATCAATCTACTGATTTCAACTTCATTCAGCTCGCAGGACCAAGTTTTAAGGTTACACAATATTTTTTAGTTCCATCGCTCCTTACATTATATTGTTAGCACAATATCTACTTTCGAAGGGTGACTTCGTAGAACTATATTATTTACCTACAACCAAAGAAATCTATGACATAAAGCTGTTTTTATTTATTACGTTTTCAGAGTTGGTCTTTCAGGGCCTTAGTAGGTAAAAGTTGTTCATAATGTTGAGTACAATGACCTCCTGTCGGCCTAATACTAAAGTTTCGCGTAATTACTTGAACAATTAGAACACCTAGACACCCTATAAACATCAAAAAATAAAATGTAAGTAACTGACGTGCAGCATCCGTAGTCGGGCGGCAAGCACGGCCATCATGGAGTCGTGTCCGCGCATCATGACGCCGAGGACTTCCTGCTCGCTGGGCTCCGCGCTCGGGCCGCGCCCGCCGCGCCGCGCCGTGCCCGTGAACGCCCCGCGCTGTAATAACACATACCTAAATTCGGCGTATTCTTCACTTTCTGGTGTCATGCAGAAGGTATGGATGGGCGACACTTGCTGTGCATATTAGGGTATGTCACATCCACGTTTGTCATTTTGTAGTAATGAAGCGCAAAATGAATAGAAAGCGCTTCTTTTTGAGAACATTTTTGTTTCTTCGTGATCTTCGCTGTGCAGGTCTAATGGTTTAAAGTATAATCCCACTAATATAATAAATGTGAAAGTTTGGATGGATGGGTGTTTGTTACTCTTTCACGCAAAAACTACCGAATGGATTTTGATGAAATTTGGTATGGAGGTAGCCGAGACCCTGGATTAACACATAGGCTATTTTTTTATCCCGAAAACACGTAACGGGCAACACCGCGGGGCGCAGCTAGTATTGCATAAAGATAGTGCATGGTTCTTAAAGCCGTTATGAAATAACCAGCTTGATATGCCACTTCTTTCTTTTTTTTTTTTTAAATATCATAGGACATTACACACAGCGCTTGTGCTATGGAAGACAGATAACTGATAGAATACTTAAATACTTTTTTTTTTTTGTAAATACATACTTATAATACATACAGTACACCCAGACACAGAACAAACATCGATGTTAGTCACACAAATGTTAGTCCTGAGTGGGAATCGAACCCACGCCCTTCAGCTCTCGAAGCAGACACACTACCAATGAACCAACAGGGCTGTCTGCGTTGTTCTGCGGCTTTATGGTGTACCTACTACTGACTACAGTTGAGCTGTTTTAATATTTGGGACATTATGTGTACTGATCGTTATCACGATGCTGATATTGAGCCGAAAGCGGAGGGCACAGTCAATACGAGTGAACGTGGTAGCAGGTTCGCACATTGTTCAACTCGTTCCAAGAGGTTTTTACAGTTTTATATGCAACAGTATTTACCAAATCGACAGAAAAAATCATATACAAAGGGAACAGAAGCGTTAAAAAAGCTTTCACAAAGTTTATCTACATCAAAATAAGTTAGAGATATAGGTCTTTAGTAAGGGGTTTGCGCAGGAGCGTCTTTGAATCCTAGGCCTGTCCTAGGTGGCTGGTGGTACTGACCGGCACGAACTCCTCGAGGTCGAGTCCGACGGGGCGATCAGTGAGGCAGGGCACGAACTCGGGCTCCGGCTCGGACGCGTCTACGCTGCGGTTCACCGTCACGAGATCACGGCTTCCGCCGCCGCCGCTCTCCAGTCTTCGTCTGAATACATTGTATAATGCAACATATTTTGTTACGTACTCGTATACTAATAAGTGTCGGTACACATTTCATATAACGCCATCTAGCCCTAAAACTAAACGGAGCTTGCACTATGGGAGCCCGATAATTGATACAATACTTTTTTCAAGATTTAGGACTTGTAACTATAGTAGATATTGCTCATAATGATGAGTACAATGGGGGGGCTTTCATTATAATACACGCTAAAAAATTAAATGCCATTTAAACGCACACGCACATTCCAAACGATGTTTTCCTTCACCGGCAGCTCAAGCTCATTGTTGGGGGTTGAACCCACGCCCTTCGGCATGCGAACCTACCGCGCTAACCACTGAGCTATCATCGCTACAAAATAATAAAACTTATAAAATAATAAAACTAGTGGATCGGCCTGGCTTCGCACGTGTGAACAAAACTCGATTAACAATATAGCCTATGTTACTCGGTGGTCATGTAGCATTCTAATGATGAAAGAATTATTCAGATCGGTCCAGTAGTTTCGGAGCCTATTCAATAAAAAACAAACAAAAAATCAAATGTTTCTTCTTTATAATTAGTGTGCTTACTTACCTCGCGGTCTCTGGTGTCCGGGTGAAGGACAAAGATCTTGGCCCTAGGGTCGGTGGCCCAAGAGACACTTCACTATTACATAATCTGAGATTGCTCGTTGCTGAAAATAAATGTTTTTATTCAAATATATACATATTTATGAAAAACCACACTAATCAAATAAATTAATGTTTCTACGCAACTCATTTGGATTGGAACATTATAGAGATTTCACAGATGAAACCACGCGAAAGAGCTAAATAACGTTTTGGTGTATTACTGTAAGTTTTGAGTAAATAAAATAAAAGAAATAAAGGAAAATTATTGTATTACAATACTATTTATTGTATCTTTAAATTCTAGCTTTACAAGCGATTATAATTCGTACTCTGGTATATTCTGTGAAAAATCTTCTTTGTAAAGTATATATCTGATGTAAAGTAATGAGTCGAGCGAGACACTCTCCTGATGGTAAGAGATAATACAGGTCCATAACCATTCTACCGACACACAAAACTTTGAGTAACAAAACAACGTCCAAGGCATCGCTGCTTTGCGCTCATTAATTTGAGACTTTCGATGATTAGTCTCAACTGCCCTATAATTTTGCCAGCTGCTACTCATCAAACCGCAATACAGTAATGTTTACACACTACTGCTTGGCGGGAGAATATCTGGTACAGCGGTGGTACCTACCTAGACGAACTAAGGAGATCTAGCACCCATAAAGTAGGTATAGCTTTTCAAAATATAACGACTGGACAAATTTAGTTTAATGTTTTGAATTTAACTTTGATATATACTAACTATACCTACTTGATAATTTATACACTGATTGCTGTTTATTCTGGAAAATGTTTTGCTCCTGTTATCAGGATGCGGGCGAAACCGCGGGACGCAGCTAGTGTATGTATCGAAATATGTGCAAATCGTAATGAAAATAAGTGAAAAGTTTACCGCGCGTATTTCTGACAAAATTGCACCATAAGAACGGCAATATACCTGAAATGGGTAAAAGATGTGTCAAACCAATTAAAATACTAGCTGCGTCTAACTGGTTTTACCTGCTTTCTACTTTTCTATTTACATACAGAGAAATCTCCAACATCCATCCCAAAATTTATCAGCACAGCATAACTATTATAACACATTCGAACAAAATTGTTCGAAACCGCGGCTGTAGCGTGGCTTATTCGTCGCCATGGGTACCTATACCTATATTACTACTAGTAAGTAGTGGAGTGATTATTATCTTTTATAAATAAATATATATTATTAAATTACAATAATAATATAATATCTAAATCTATATTATATTTTAATTATCATCTAATATACTAATATTCTACTTTCACTTAGAACGCTGTCAATCTATTATCATGTCACATATTTAAACACTAATCAAATAAAATCAAAATTAAAATAAACATTCAGTCAAAAAATACCCCGCCCCTGACTGAACCTGGTGTAAAGGAACCCATGAGGCTAGCAGCATTACCGCGCTGGATAGCAATAGCCAGCCTTTGCACCAAGTACGAGCCGGAGCGAGGGTCACCACACTGCTCTCTTATGCTTTGCCCCAAATCACGCACCAACACCTAAGCACCCACACCCCAGCTGCCGAGTGTCTCCACCGCAATAGGCACAAAGTAGTATTGGGGCTCCAATACTACTTTGTTATTTATTTTTTTACTTTGTTCTTTACTACTATTATTAAATTGACATAAATATATAATGTCGGCGACATGTCAAAATAATTATAGTCTTGATATCGTTAATTCTGTCATGCATATTTGAAATATGACTTGTAACTATCAAGATATCAAGCTGGTTTTAGTATGGTGGTTATACTTTACGACTAAGTTCAGGAACAACGCAACTGATCAAATATACTCTTTTAGATAAATAATATGCATGTATGTTTAGCATAATAAAAGGGTAAATAAATAATAATTACCGCTTTTTGTTAATACAAACCAATAAACTAATAATCTTGACCAGTTTGTATACATAACATATAAACTATTTTGTCTGTTTTCTTTGTAATTAATCGGTAATAAATATAAAAATTGATCGTAAGTATATAATATGGAAACAAATTGAATAGATTTTATTACTATTACCGAAACCATTAAATAATGATTCATAATAATCGATAAAAATGATAGTTCATCACATTGATTAATGATACTATTTAATGACACTACTAACTGCATTTATTACACTGACTTTAATATCTATCTATCTATATTATTATAAAGAGAAAAGATTTGATAGTTTGTTCGTTTGTTTATATTGAAAAAGCTCCGAAGCAACTGGACCGAATTCAAAAATTCTTTCACCGTTGGGAAGCTACGCTATCCCCGGGTGACATAGGCTACTTTTTATCCCTGTATTCCTACGGGAACGGGAACTACGCGGGTGAAACCGCGAGGCGTGCGCTAGTACATACATATCTTTGTTTTAGCCAAAAGTATTTGGATATACGAGGGCCACGTCGAAAAAAAATTCAATCAGTCGCGTTGCATTGCAAAGCATATTGATGTTTACTGAATAGATGTTTGGTATGAAGAAGGAGTAGATTTGAATACTTACATACGTCAGTAGTAGACTTGGTCTCTTTATAAGAGTTATGTCGGTTAAGTGTGTGAGTTGCGACCGGGTTGGCGGCGTAATCCCTGATCACCGGCGTCGGGGCTGCAGAAAACATGTTACCCTGGTTATTGTCAGCCGCCACCGGTAAGATAAATGAGGCAAAGCTCCTAAAATTTACACAGAGTGACAGAGATGGCATAAGTTATTTAATACCGTACCATCTGTTTACACAAGCGACCATATTTTATTGAGTAGTGAAATTATTTATTTATCATAGTATGTGTATAAAGCTGAGGGAATATAACTTCATGGCATTACTTCAAAGAAACTTTTCGCAAATCCTAATAACGACAGATTGGGACTTGTTCCGCTCGTCGCTACTCTGAGCACAGTCACCTATGACACAATATACAGTCGAAGTTATTATACGTGTGATTAGGTTTGATTTGCATGTATCGCTTTATAACAGAGAGGCGGCCAAAGTTTGCTTGTAGCTTTTGGCCGCCTCTTCGGACGTTTCAATTCAATGAATACAACAATAAGGCACAACCGGCGTTGGGTCACTTACAAGCGCTATAAAAGTCTCTATGTTTTATTCCCTCATAGGCTCACAATCAAGGAATAGTTTATGCTACTCAGTGGAATCACTTGCTTTAAAATCAAGGTGACCTCAGGAATTTCTAACTGTATAAACAATGGTCGATCTAGCAAATCTTGCAACGTGATGATGGTAAGAAATCACCAAATTCATCTAATAAATAGGCTTGCACGTACAAGCTAAGTGCGTTTTTCATTACTCAACGAAAGATGGTACCGTGCATATGGAGTGTGCCCGTCATTATTACAAAAATGGCAGTGTAGCAATGCCATTACTCCCAAACAGGATACGCTTGCTTTATTAAGAAAACTATGATTAAATCATATCCGAGTTAATTTCTGGTTTGGTAAATTTATAAGGACTACAATGGCTGCTCCTCCGAAAATCAAATCAACCGCAAAACAAGTTTCAATCGCGTGTTTTACTAATTTTTAAGTGAAGGATTTTGTAGGTGACTTTAACTATCCCAAGTTTACCTACAAAAATTAAGTAATGAACAAGATGAAGACACTATTTACTACTTGAAAAATATTTTATCTGCTTAATCGACTGGATCAGTGCCACTTTATCTTTTGTTGAAATTGGGCACAAGCTTCGAGAAATATTTTTCGCAGGTCAACATAAAGCAGCCAAAATGTGAACTTGTTAACTACCGCAAGATTTCGACCGTATATTGTCCCAGATGGCATGCGTTTTCGACTTCAGGTATCCAGTACGTATTCGTTTGTATGAAACCGTTGTTGAGGACAGCGGGGCGGCGGCGAAGGGGCAACTCCATACAAATGAAGCCACCACACTTGTCGTCACCGCTTCGCAGTAGCACTCGTCCGCTGAGGTCGAAAAAGCGGCCTTAGTGTGGCTTACCAACCTACAGCTAATCTGGTCATTTTACTTTTAACGTGTAAAATGATTCACATGATCTTAAGCATGTGAGAGAGTTATAATAACAGGTAATATAATGTACCAATAAGTTTCAATTTCTTAAGTTTCCCGTGATCCTATCTGCAAGAAAAGACGGAAAACATCCAACGGAGGATTATCTACCCGAACTCCCACAACAAACACACAAATATTCTTAATGTGATTCGTCGACCTTGTATCTCATTTTCTCAGTAGCTAGAGAAAGCAAAACAAAATAAATTCGAGGTAAAATTTAAACAAAAATTTAGTTTTGAGAGTAGTAAGCCGTATTTTGGTAGTTTGGTATGTTACGGGGTTACAATTCATTAAACAATACAACGTTTAAAGCAAGTTACAAAGCGTGTTTCATATAACAGTGTCACCACCAGAACGAACTTTGGCCGGCACACGGTGTTGTTTGTTGTTGTACTCTTTTATATGTAGCAATTCAAAGTTCAACTAGAAATCACTTCATATTACATACAGAAGAATACAAATAGAACGTTCGAATTTGAAATACTTCACATAAAAGTAACATAGACAGTGTCCCGTGGGGCACGGCCCGGTGGCGACACGGTGTAATGTGAATCATCCTAAAGGCAGCACTCACTGAACACGTCGAGTTTCTTGTCAGCTTGCGCGTAGTGTTCCTTGGTGGAGGTGGGGATGCGCGAGTCGGGCCGCTGGCGCTGCGGCGGCGAGGGTTGTGGCGGCGGCCGCTGCACGCCCTCCTCCGCCAACAACGAGCGTAGCGACGTGCCCGTGCCGAGGGGGATCGCCTTCTCTAACGGCTCTTGACCTAATCATACATTATAAAGTAAAAACCCGGTTATTTGGCGGGAACGCGGAAAGAGTCGTGTCGTCCCGCTGTATTTTTTTCCAAAACTAGTGTTTTGTCGAGTGTTTATGCATAAAATGGGTGGTGTTTTATTCATTAAGTGCCGAATTACAAGCGCGAGTGTGGGAAAATGATGACATTACAAGACAACATGACTTTTCATGTTGCTTCCAAAACTCCATCGAAGCTTTATAGTCAACTTACTAAGCTACTTACTTTACTAAAGCATGACTGGACTGGACTAGACTCGGTATGGATACGAATGGCCTAAGCATTATTAGCCAGCCAGTTTATTAAATGTTGTAACAAACGCTACGGCTGAATATCATTCAGGCCGTTAGTTGAACGGTGCTGTTTAGTAAAGAGGCTAGGCTGTTCATTGAACGGCTAATTAAGCTAGTTGGCTGCAACATACTCACACTACTTGACCAACCATCCAAATATTGAAGTATTTTGTAAGAAACTACATAAAATAAAAACGAAAATAATAATACACGTAAAAACTTATCTTTAGTTTTTTCGTGTATAAATAATAAAAATGACATTACCTGATCCTGATAGTGAATAATCTTCAGAAGACAAGCTACTCGCAGCCGGTGGCGGCGTACGGTTCACTGTAAAGTAATAACATCGAATTTGTGTACTGCAATAACGTTTCGCGGTATATATCATAACAGCCGTTATATTTTTTATTGAAACATTGAATTTCAAATATTGCGAGTACAATGGGCTTATTTGAGAAACTAACTAGTTGGTGGACACATGGTCAAATGGTAGGTATAGACCATAAATCATAATTCATAAATCCTGAACCTCAAGAGTTATATAGAGGAGACGGACGTAATTTGAGATAATTGATATTGAGACATACGATTTTTAACCCAAGTATATAAAAATATGACCCATTAACACAATTTGAATACGTTTATTATTAAAGCCGTAACTTTCTTGTGTAACCTATCGACTAAACCACAAAAAGTAGTTTTCTATTTCTGAGATTAGTACACTACAACAATTTGGTTGTTTTTAGATGTCTTAACAATATCCATGTACGTTACGAGCCGCTCTCCTGATAGAAGAGATAACGTCTGTCCATGACTATTGCAGCGATACACAGAACTTAGAGTAGCAAGACAAAGGTTCGGAGCATCGCTGCTTTGGCGCTCATTACTTTGAGACTTGCGATGGTTAGTCTCACCATCAGCCTTGTAATTTTGCTAGCTGAAGTACCCTTCAAACCGGAACACAGTGATGTTTCCACACTACTGCTTGGCTGGACCTGGACGAACTAAGGAGATCTACCACCAAATATACAAATCCCTTATCAGAAGACCATTCACACATTTCACAGCGCAATCTATCCTCAAACTAAGCAAAGCTTGTACAATGGAAACCATACTACTGATAGAATACATAAATGCATACATATTATTCTTGTAAATGTATTTATACTCTTAATATACAAACCAGACCAAACATCAGTATTTCAGGAAGATTTTACGTAAGAAGCCCCGCCCCGGTGATGTGTTTTCCTCTGATCATGTTTAATTTGTAATGTGAAAAGGATAACTAAAGGATCAAGATATAATGAGGTGTGTATATTCTGTTCTACTTACATGCTCTAGAAGGTTGAAATATCTCAGTGTAGTCATTAATATTGGGTATAACGGCACCTGCTTCCTCGTCCGCCTCTGTGCCAGACGTGGACTCTTCTGCGGTCTTTTCGTCGAGGAGTGTCGGTCGGTGTAACACTGAACATACGAAATATATATTTTAATTATATTAGGATACGAATAATTGTTCAATTGTAGACAAACCACCTAATGTGCTTAAAAGATTAAAAGATTTTTGTTAAAATTGGAACCAGAAATGTGCCTACGAATTTTGTTATGAATGCTGATCATAATAGGATATCATAGTTGACAATATAGTTAATACTGTACCTTGATGTTTAGTTTACCTATTAAAATTGAGCCCATTTTAAATTGGCAAACTTATATTATTTAATTTGCGATTTCAAAAATTAGATTGTATTTGCCGCCAAAACGGCCCGTACTGTCATGGCGTTTGAATGACGTCATGCCGTGTGAAACAATTATAACTGAATGGCAGTTGTTCTACGAAAATGTATTAATATAATGTAGTAATGTAGTAAATATAGCGTTTCGCATGGCATGACATTTATTTTATTTATTTTGATTAATCATTAAAAACTCCAAATCTCCATTTAATTTTATTAGTTATGCCTATTTCTATGGAATTAAATATAGCATATTTATTTTTCTTGCATAAAATAACAATACAATCGAATTGAGAACTTCCTCCTTTTTCGGAATTGATGAATAAATAGCATAATTATGTTGCTGCTACATTAGTTGCAAATGAAGTTACCTTATTAGACAATTTTTACGCGGCGATTGTGGTATACTATACCTGACTTTATTGTCTCAAGTAAACTTCCAACCCTATATTTTACTAAACTATATGTATAATATAATGATACTTTTGTATGTTCCAAAATAATGTGTTACCTTCTTTAGCAGGTTTTTCTTTGGAAAAGCTTTTCCTAACAGAATGTCCTTTCTGGAAGGGTGAAAGGTCTCTAACGACTGTCGGCGTCGCCGGCGGCGGGCCACCGAACGGATGTACCTTGCTCAGATCCACCACCGTCAACACGACATACGTCGAATGGAATGAACCGGCAATCTAAAAGTTACAATTTAAAGTAAAAATTAATTCACATCACACATTAGGCTATGTCGTATGCAATAAGGCAAGTTATGTCCACTATCCTTCTTTTTTACGTGTGGGAAATACGTATTACTTTTACGTATACCCTTCCACCTATAATGGAGCTGCGGGACCGCTCTCGCATTTACCACAGCAAGTTATATCACTAACCTAATCCGACAGCCCTGTTGGTTCATTGGTAGTATGTCTGCTTCAAGAGCTGAAGGGCGTCGGTTCGATTCCCACTCAGGACAAACATTGTGTGGTGTAAATAAATGTCTGTTTTGTGTCTGGGTGTAGTGTATGTATTATAAGTATAGTTTT
The DNA here is from genome assembly GCA_905404145.2 of Biston betularia. Lineage (NCBI taxonomy): Eukaryota > Metazoa > Arthropoda > Insecta > Lepidoptera > Geometridae > Biston > Biston betularia. The sequence goes on from FR989863.1 coordinate 8,818,300, forward strand.
ACAAAAAACAAAGCTGGTCAAACCGTAGTTGTGAACATAAGTGGGAAGTGTTTTTATTGAGAGATTGTATCTCTCGCTCTCCTAATGGTAAGAGATAATGCCTGTCCATGCGATACACAGAACTTTAATATGTTCTATTGAACTTTAAATTATCTTCTATTGATATATTAAACTTCTTATTAGATATAAGAGATGTCTGCAAACTACATTTATAAAATCGTTAATTTTACATTAAATAAAAAGGAATAATAGGCATTGCTCACGAGCTGCGTATGTGCGACGGTGACGTCATGAATCTGGCCCCAGTGCCCGGGGACAGAGTCTAGCACCCGCGCGGGCTCCCACCCTACCACGTGCAGACCATCATTGGCGCACCCGAGCAAAGTCGCGCCGTCCTCACTGAATATCATGTGCCTGGAAATATGTACCAATATATTACATCTACATGCAAGTCTATTAAAATTTAATTCGTTATGACCACAAACTTGTCATAATTATGTACATACAAATGAATACAAGTCAAATTACATGTCAATATAAATACAATTATAATAACAAAAAAAACACTATGTGGTAGTTATACTGATAGTTCAACTTTTTAAATAAATAATAATAAATATTGTATAATAATATTATTATATAATAATTATATAATATTAATATTGTAGGACATTACACACAGTGCCATCTGACCTCCAAACTAAGCAAAGCTTGTGCTAAGGAAATCAGATAACTGTTAAGATACTTAAATACTTTTTTTGTTGTAAAGAACTGACACAGTAATACTCTTGGTTAATCTTTTGAAATATTGGCTCACAATTATAAAAAATAATATAATTTTTTTTTTTGTAAATACATACATACTTATAATAAATACATATTATTTTTGAAAATACATTTAGAATGCTGGTGGGGCTATCTTATACCCTGTGCACCAGAGATTTGCATCATTTCCGAATGAATGCTAGGATAGATCTAATCTAGCAAGGGCATAATGATTTTGTTGACATAGAATAGAACTGTGTTTTCATTGATATTGGAGTCATACATTTTAGTCTAAGACAATAAAGAATCATAATATATATAATTGATAGCACTCACTTGCTTTGTATGCTAAAAATAGATAAGGTTCTAGTCTCATTGACATAGAATATCTTTACTTACATATCTTTTCCAAATAGCAATTATTATATAATGTTTGTTATTTGTAGGATCTCAAACTATATTAATAATTAACTTTACCTAATAGATGTATTGTCTTTGTCAAACTTAGAGACCAATTGGAATTTCTCCATATCCCAGAAGTTAACTGTCCTGTCGCTCCCACAACTTGCAAGCAAAAACTCATGAGGATGGAACTTCACACATGATACTGCTGATGTATGCTCCACAAACTCTCGCAGCACTTTTCCAACTCGAACATCCCAGACTTTCACTATTCCTGAATACAACACATCACACAGTAAATACAGTAGTCTATATTGGAATGAAAATAATATTGTATTTAACTTTCAGAATATTCCAGCTATTGAAATAATAAAATTGTTCGAAAACATTCATAATGCTCCCAGGTATTATTTCTTACCAGCCGTACAGTATCTCATAGTTTTACTACTTTTTACCAAAAAATAAATATAAATATTGGAGGACATTTAACACAGCACCATCTAACAAACCCCCAAGCTAAGCAAAGCTTGTACTATGGGAACCAAACTAAGCAAAGCTTGTACTATGGGAACCAGACAGCTGAAAGAATACTTAAATACTTTTTTTTTGTAAATACATACTTATAATATATACAGTACACCCAGACACAGAACAAACATCGATGTTAGTCACACAAACGTTAGTCCTGAGTGGGAATCAAACCCATGCCCTTCAGCTCTCGAAGCAGAAATACTACCAATGAACCAACGGGCTGTCATGAAATATTTTTTGAATTGATGATTTTTCAATATATAATGCATTAAGCATTATATATTATTATATTTGAAGATGACTGCAATACAAAGGGCACTCTTACCATCTTCACAAGCTGAAGCAATCCATTGTCCATCCGGACTGAACTGTAGACTATTAACAGCAAGTCTATGGCTAGAGTATGTTACAATACAGCCTCTTTTCCTTGTGTCCCACAATTTTACAGTACTGTCACAAGATCCAGTAGTAAGATAGTCTCCATAAGGGTGGAAGTCCATACATTTTATAGCACCTTTGTGACCTGTGAATGTTCTGAGCAATTTTGCAGCCTCTAGGTCCCAGATTTTTAAAGCACCTGTCTGTGAGCCAGCACAGACCATGTCTTCAGAATGGTTGAAACATACACATTCAACAGGTGTTGTGTGTCCACTTAAGCTCTGCAATCAAAATACTTTGTTATAGCTGAACAAAAAAAAAAATTTACTACTGCTCTACTGCTGCTGCTAAAAGACTTTACTATTTATCTATTGCTTGTTCCTATTATTTATTTTTAATATGAGGTGATATTTGACACCCCCCTGACTACTTTCTTTTATACCATAGATGGTAAACATGCATACAGCTTGCATGACAGTAATCCATGAAAATTACCAAAAGATATCTGTAATATGTGGCACTTCAAAAGGTTGGTCATTGAATTAAGGTCATTAATACCACCATGAAAAACTTTGGAATTCTTTTCACATTTTGCAATTGTAGACAAAGAAGAACTACTTCATATGAGTTTCAGACCAAAAGTGGGTTAGTGTTGTCATTTATAGTTTTACTACATAATTGTACTACAAAATTAAGCTATAAAATGACATGAATAAAAACTATAAGAACACAGGGAAAACCTTGAACTGACTAGATAGGGTAGTGCACTTATCTCTTTAAATGTTATTGTAACTAATGCAGGTAGGTATATATTGTAAGTTCTTAGGGACTAACCATTAAGCAGCTTTGTCTTCCGATGGCCCACAAATTCACTTTTTTGTCGTCCCCTCCCGTTGCCAGGACTTGATGGGATTTGTGTCCCATTGCCAAACAATTTACATTGGATTTGTGAGCAACGAACTCTTCTGTAAAAATAATCAGTAGAACAATTTAATACTATTTTTATGTTGAATTCTGAATGCAATTATTTAGAGTAAAATAAAAAACATACGCAATTTCCATGATCTTCGAATGCTTTCCATCGTAAGTTCTTGTTAAGTAATTTTTGCCATGTAGGGAAAGCAAAACCTTGTGTTGTTAGAACTTAATAACTATGTTTATGAAAGGACGGCACCGATTTTTTCCTTGATTCAAACACTGAGGGGAAACAACTTTTGATAAACTGAAGTAGTCCTGTTTTGGCTGGCAAAGCAAATTTATCTAATTACAATAGTTTGTGTTGTGTTATGGTTTATAATGGCAGTTGTTTGATGGAAATGAAAGAAATAGTTTTATCAACTAGCTCGACAGCAAGAACAAGTTGTCACTGTCAAGTCTATAGTTCTTTTTCTTGTTACTTATAAAGATAATGGCGTCACAAAATAAATGTATTGAGTGTCAAGTATAGCCTGCCCTGCAGAGCCGCCGCGGGCCTGTGCAATAATAATGCGCAACATTTAGTACATAAACAACGACTCTAGTAAGGGCACAGAACACCTTGAAGGTGATTAATAAATGTTTTACTCATACAAAGAGATTTAAACTTCGGTTAATAAGTTTTTTCGAGTTCCCGCCAAAAAAAAATTTGTTTTTTTCTTCATTTTTTGCGTTGCACTTTGTGCATTATTAGTGTTACGTATTTCCCAACTTTTAAGTGTTTTAAGACAAATCAAGTGAAATAAGTCTAAGTAAGTCAAGGTCAACTTCAGTTATGACTTAATAAAGAAGTAGTATCATTATAAGTCATTATTACATACATGCTGCAATGGAAGCAACATAAAAATTCTTCGTTGTCGAAGCCACATCAAAAATCATATTAAGTCTTAATGATGAACTATATCAAATATTTTTCCCATCGCGTAAATTAATATGACACATTTTTTAATAAATAATCAGAAGTTTTCGAAAATAATGTAAAAAGACGATGAACTTTCCGCGTTCCCGCCAAATTTGTTTTACTTTGACTAGAATTAACTTTTGCAGAGTGCAGACTATGCAATCTATGCATGCAGTAGTTGCAGTACAGCAGTAGGGACAGTTTGGGCCTAGGGATGTGGAATGGATAGTCTAGTCTTTTTAAGTTATTATTGGGAAGTTGGGAACGTAATCAGTGGCGACAAGCCGAAGACTGTGTTAGACAGTCCTTTTTCATTTTATTGAAATAAAACGACATACCGAGATAGCACTACAATCATTGGCTTGGTCTGTACTCAATGGGCCGCCTTACACGTTCAATCATGATCACGATCCGCGATCCGCGATCATGATTTCAAAATTTCTAGATATGCGATCCGGAGCATCAGTCCGTCAATCCGCTTCGTACACGATCAGTCTGGATCGCGATCATTGATCGCGGATCGCGGATCGCGGATCGCGCGGAACGTGTACGGGCTGCCAATGGCAGCCCGTACACGTAGCGCGCGATCCGCGATCAATGATCGCGATCCAGACTGATCGTGTACGAAGCGGATTGACGGACTGATGCTCCGGATCGCATAATATCTAGAAATTTTGAAATCATGATCGCGGATCGCGGATCGCGGATCGTGATCATGATTGAACGTGTAAGGCGGCCCTATGTAGCGTACCCAACATAACCAACATTCTCATTTTTCCTCTTTGGCGCATACGCAAAGGAAAAGAAAGGGGCAGTGCAGCTCAAAGGGCAAAAGTTCGGGGTTTCATTTATGAAAAAACGATTAGAAGGATATGTACGAATTTATTATAACTTTAAAAAAAAATTAGTCGCACGTTAGCTGCCATTTATTTTAGTCTTATCATATTCATCCACAAAGTGTATTATTTTGTATAGGTAACAGAAAAACAAAAGTTATATTTAAGGTATCAAATAGGTTCGTTTTTATTCTTGAGTAATTGTGTATCGTCAAATATGATTACGAAATGTCGCTGCGTTGTTGCAAGTGCAACAAATCTTATTTTTAAACCACCGAGTTTATCAAGAAAATTGCATTATATTCAAGGTCAAGAGCCTGAACCAAAAATAAGAGAATATTTTTATTACATTGATCATCAAGGCATGGTATGTACCTATGTTTAAATGCAGATTAAAAAATTAAATAGAACATACTTTATCCTGAGATGTGAGGTGAGATTACCAATGTCTTCATCAACTCAAATCACACGTCTGTTAATGAATTAGATTGGATAGTACTCCTGTTTAGTTTACATAATTATTATGGTTGTCTCTATATAGATGCTTGTAAAACCTTACCTACTATCTGAGACAGACTAAAACCTGACTCATGAACATAGATAATGTATTGTGAATCTGATTTATATCTACTTACTAAAACACGAATTTCTTTTCCAAAATTTCAGCTGTTCTTAGATGATTCCAGAATGAAAAATTTCACATCATGTTTTAAAGAGAAGAAATTTTTGGACTTCTTTTATAAGAGAATTCGTTTTAACAGGACGGGGAGATATCAAAATGATTTTCCTTTCATTTCTTTGTGTGGAAAGGAAAGAAATTTCATAAGGTGTGATGATGTGCCAATTGTTTACACCAACTTCATAGTAAAGAACACAGAAACTCGTTTGAGTTATGGATATGCAAGTGATCTTTTGTCCACCACTTTTTTACCAGACAAAATATATATGTTACCTTTAACTGGAAGAGTTTATCACCCAGCTGATGATAAATATGGTGGAGTTGGTTTAATTAAGTCTAAACTTGCTATAGAATTAAGTAAAAATTTTGAATTCATGAATGGGGAAATGAAATCCCCAACTCATTTTAAATGGAACAATGAAAAATATGAATTAGATCAATTTTGGTTTCATAACAAGGTTAAAGAATTTAATTTAAAAATAAATACCACATCTAATTAAACTGTAAGATCACCGGACTTGGTCCTTACTTTATTGTTTTAGATACAATTTAAATATTATAACTATGTGATAGTGATTTTAACTAAGTAACAAAAATATTATAAATTCTATAAATATGGCAGACTTAGTTAATACAAGTACATATAACTAGTTAGTTACCATTACTTTTTGTACTAGGAATACCTACCTACTTTAACAATGTCAATTTATAATAATTCAACCATTATGTATTATAAATTATTATAAAATCACAATTTTGAATTTATAGGTATGATTATGATTTATACATATTTATCTATAAATTACCCTTTTGGACAATTAGGTAAAAACTTTATGGTACTTTTCCTTTGTACAGCAATACCAATACTTAATTACAGTTTTTCATTTAAAGTTGCTGTTTCATCTTTGGAGAATGGTTGATATGACCCTGGTTGGACCCATGAAGTCCCTTGGTGCATTCCTTCAGGCTTAGGAGGATTCAACATCATCATTTCTTTCGCTGCATCATGGATACTTGGGTCATAAGGCTTAAATGTAATGTAATGTTTATCCTCTGTAGGAGGGTCATCATAAATATGGTCAATACTGGATACTATACATTCTCTTACTTTTTCCATGAATAGTTTTTTATTGGTTTTGTATCTAAAACAGAAGTATTATAGTTAAATGCTTAAAATATCATGTGTATCATACATAAAACTGTGACAGATAAATTATAATTCTGCAGACTAGAATTTTGACAGTCCCATTGGTTTATTGGTAGTATGTCTGCTTTAAGAGGTAAAGGGTGTGGGTTCAATTCCCAAAAGAAATCATGGTATAAACAAATGTTTGTTGTGTCTGGGTGTTCAGTATTTATTACAAGTATTTATTTACAAAAAAAGTATTTACATATTTTATTAGTTATCAGACTTCCATAATACAAACTGCTTAGTTTGGAATCAGGTGATGCTCTGTATAATTGTCCTATGATATTTATTTATTTATACTCCAAATACAGATAAGGTTCTCACACACTCTCACAACCACATGCTAGTATTTTGTTTAAATATGACTACTGTGGTATAGAAAATTGGTATTTTGTACCAGAAGAGCTAAAGGTTAAATTATCATTAAGAATTATTGCACTAGGTGCATTCTCTTGGTAGGCCCCTCTTTATGATAATGCAACAAACAACACATCACAAAGACTTGCTTGCTTCACATGTTCAACTTAGCAACAACAAAATACGTTTATATGTACTTACACAACTGAAGCTTCAACATTAACAGGTGATTTGACATTAACATTATGAAAAATGCACAGTAGGTATTTGAATATTTGCCAAATATGGTCCTTCTTTCTGTCCCATTGTGGAAAAACTTCGCTCAAGTTTAAAATACCTGTATTACTATCTACTGCAGGGTGATATAAATGAGAAGTGAATGTTAATACCTGTAAATTCAAAAACAACAAATGCTTTGTTTTATACTTCTCATTAAACTCCTTGGCTGTTAAACATATTGATATGGAGATAGTTTACAAGAGTTCAGTAGGGAATTAATACATGAATTACATTATAACATGAAAGAAATAGTTTCAGTAGGATAGGGGATGACACTGGGGGCACTGTTAGTTCTTGTAAAAGGCAAAGTTTGTTATTTGTTTGTTCCCACTCAGGAAAGGTTGATTGAATTTGGGTGAAATTTAGTATGGATTAAAATGCAGGCTAATTATGGCCCAGAATAAAAACTAATTCTGCAAAACTAGAGGCATTGGTACCAGACAAAGATTCTTACCAATATACAAAATTACAAATTTTTTTTAATTACTTACAGGCACATCATCATCTGGAAATTTTTCAGGTAGAGTTAGGGTAAATCTAAATAATCCTGTTTCATAAAATCCAGATCGTACAAATATTACACCATACCACACTGAAACAAAGGGACCTAATTAACATTTGGGATACATGTACTTGTCTCGCTATAGATTTGACAACTTGTACGTACCTATTAGAAATAATATTAGGGATCAACAGTGAGTCACAGTGGCAGCCGTAAAATAGATGTTTGTAAAATTAATTAGATGTGGGCAAAGATAAGAACTTAATATTAAAGTCTATGGTTAAGGGTATATGTTTGATAAGATTTGTTTATTATAAATAAAGTTTTAGTTAGGTATATACACTGAAGAAGTAACTTACAAAAAGAGTTTTCATATGATGGTATTGTATATATTCCTTCTAGATTTTCTGTTTGTAACATGCGGCTGAAACGAAAATTAACAATTTTATAGGCAGCTAATATTGTTTACTACAATCTATGAACTAAAAACAACGTACTACTCCGCCATTATTATATACTCTTGCCGATACATGGCATAAAGCTCCTTGTTTTCTTTTATGCAATTAATGTTGTTGTCGTCATTCATAGTGAATAATATTGATGGAAAAAGCAAATTAGAATAAATCACTGAAACCACACATTCTCAAGTTCTAAACTTATAAATTAAAACATTCTCTTCTTCTTTGATTTTGGCATCGCAATTCGTGCATTTGTCACTGTCAAGTCAAGAGTGTCAAGTGTTTTGATATTTTCATAGGTTTCATAATTATGTTAAAATAACTTATGGACTTGACCAAGACTGGACTTACCTTTAGCTACAAGGTAACTTATGAAACTTGAACATATAAAACACATGACACAGGCAAATATCCAAAATGCGACGCCAAAATCAAAGAAGAAGAATCTGAGCTCAAAAGAATGACTATGACCATAATTATAATATAACGTATTTTCGGCAAGACAAAAGCGCAAAAAAATTGTCAAAAAATTTATTCAATTAAGTATGCCAATGTGCTTTACAAATGTCCATTATTCTAGTATATGATTAATTGTGAATTAATCTGTGATATTGGCTGGAGGTTTGCTACTCACCACAAGATGGGGCTTAACACTAGTCTGTGTACAAACCATACTAACGGTAGGGTTATCTAAAAAAAGTCAACATTCGTGTTTCGCGTTTGTTTGTTTCTGGGCTTCTAAACCACGCGACGGATTTTGATACGCTTTTTCACTGTCATTTAGGTATTTTTCTGAAAGGTAAATTAAACATGGTTTCGTTTTGAAATATTGCACCCGTGCGAAGCCGTAGTGGGTCGCTGTCGCTAGTCTAAGTAGCTATTAGCTACCGGAGTTTTATTATTTAAACTTGATTTTTGAGTGTAAATGTTTGAAAATAGTGGTGTTTTAATCATAATTATTATAGAGTCGAATTAATTATAATTACAAAATGATTTCCATTTACACCCGCTTTGGACGCCGCCCGTCGTGGTATAGTTTTTCATGGGTAGTTTAGCTTTTAGTTTTTATAGCTTTCTATAAATACTAAAAGCTAAATCTTTCTAACTAAATATAAATATCTACAAATGTTCATTACACCTGAACGACTCATTTTGACATTGACATTAATTGACTTTTTTTTTTAAAGTTTTTCCTCGAATTAAAAATCCGAAGTAGGTATAAATAACGAAATAAGTGAAACTTGTATGCTTGCTCTCGAAAATCAGCAATAATAAAGCATGATATAGTTACGAATAGAAGAGGGAGAGTTCACCATTCGCAAGCATTTAAAAGGGCTCGGGGGCGCGCGAGGATGAGCACCTGATGATCCCGGGATAAGCGACGCGCGCTCGCAATTAGCCGGGATTATCCCACACGTGGCGTAGGATTAGATTTAGCAATATCTTTAAATATATTACTTACCTGCACATTTTATTTATTCATAAAATTCACTTATAATGACAAGGTTGAAGGCGAAGTATTTTTTTCTGTAGGCATCTTAGATGAAAAAAATCACGTTGCCGTATTGTTTCATTTTCAAAGTTTGCGTTTTTAATTTATTTATTTATTTATAAAATACTAAATAACACGAGTGTGGGTAAGTAATATAATGCAGTGACCGTGTATTTTTGTGTTGTTACCAAAATGTAGGAATAGTAAAGTAACCATACCTATTTCTTCTAGGACATTAATTTGACTTGTGCGTTACTTTGACTGTGATGAGATTTATTTATCTTTGATTTTATTTTGAGACACTTTAAATATGAAATAGGAACTGGCAGAACATAGAATGAGGTTAAATTGCCATGTGGTTCGAGATGGTAGGTAGGTATTCAATAATCATATTTAGATCTAGAATGGTTAGCTAATGAAATCTTAATTTATTTCCGCGCTAGCTATCGTATCTACCTATTAGGTATAATAGAAGCAAATTATTTTTAAGTTTCAGATTCTGAATTTGAAGCCCTATCTGTCGTTATGTTAGGTACGATCTAGGCCCGATGAAAATGAGACATTTTCCGAATAAATTGTTATTTACTATCTGATATATCAGATTCTGAGTTTGTGTCAGTGAGAACGCATATAGGTGCTCATATGTAAAGCGGATAAAACTCATGTTCTTTTTATTATAAATAAACAGTCGATAATGTTTTATGTAGGGAGAATGTGTCGAGTTTTATGACAAGCCGTTTTCTTCGTAGAAAACAGACGTTAATTCAAGGAAACATATGGGAGTAATGATCTACTCGGTTTCAAAGTGCCGCTGGCGGCGCGTCGACCATTAAACTCGGCATTTGATGTATCTGCAGTCCAGTGATTAAGTCTGCCTGTGTAAACAAACAGCTTTATTTGTTTTACAATTTGCTGTAATAAAAATGATGTCCTGATTTTTCTGAGCATTTACATTATACAGGGTTTTAAGCTTTGGGTACTTAGGGGAAAGAGGGTCACTGTACCTACTCATCATTATAAACAACTTTTACTATGGGTACAACTCCGAAATCAAGACTAAGACAAAAATCAGCTTCTCTTTACATTCAAAATGTCAAAAGTAGGTACCTACCTATCTACTTAGAAAAAGTCAACAAACCTACTTTACAATAAATCGGTAGGTACCTAGGAGTACCTAGAAAATACCTTTAGAACAAAGAATTGTGTGCAAGATGGCCAATCAATTTATGTAAATGTTTTTTTTTTTTATATGAAAAATAATGAGACGAACGAGATGCTCTCCTGATGGTAAGAGATAACGCCTGTCCATGACCATTGCAGCGATACACAGAACTTAGAGTAGTAAAACAAAATCCAGGATATCGCTGCTTTGGTGCTAATTACTTTGAGACTTTCGATGGTTAGTCTCAACATCCCAGTAATTTCGCTAGCTGCAGTACCCTTCAAACCGGAACACAGTAATATACCTTTTAGTAAATAAGGCGTGTACAGTGTACACTGCTTCGTAGTTGAGCTGAAGGAAGTGAAACACCTTATCTAGTATGTAGTAGATAGCTACATAGGTATGGATATACTTTAATAACTAAATTTTTTCATGCTTTAACGCTCCATCCACTTTGGCTGAAACAAGTTATAAAACTTACTACACTACACTCTTGTTTTTTGATTTGGATAGAGGAGATTTACATCTCGGTACTTAGTAGTTCGAGTAAAATGGTTGACACTGTTGATTATTGAGTTTGTTAATCCTTATTCTCAGATAGTGATGGTTTCAAAAAAGAGAAGCCGCACGCATACGCCTGCTATGAAGCAATGAAGCGTGGATTGAGAGTGAAGGCTACTCAGCCGGCTCATATGTCCCGAGACCCGAGGAAGCCCTAGTAATAGAAGTGCCTATCTACACTTACTTTCTATTTCTTAAGAAGTTTCCTAGCACGTTTACTCGTATTGTTTACAACGAAACATGACATCAATAACGAAATAATTAAAAAACAAAATAGGTAGTAATTTTAAGGTTTTATTTTATTTGCAAACTTTTATTGAACAAAATATAACATCTTAAATAAATACTATTTACATAAAACTTAATCTAAAAGTCCGTAAGAGGAGGGATATGTGGCCAGAATGCTGGCAGCATTGCCACTTACATATTAACTTAGTGTTACAACATCTCCCGTCTGTTCTTAATGTGTAGGCATCGTGTTTTCTATTCTTGGTTGACTGGAAGAGATCGCTCAGGCCGCCACTTATGGCTTATTTTGTTCTCTGTCCTTTTTTCTGTTTTTGGTGTGTATAAACAGTTTCTATTTATATATCTATGTAAAGTTTAAAATGACATTTATAAGTATATACTATATCACGTCTTTTCATACTTATATTTTTTACTATAACTACATAATATTGGTTTAAACGCACCAACAAGATATGATAGTTCTTTATTATTCACACCATAAAACATGAAATATTGATACAACTAGATACCTATATCATACATCCTGGAAATATAGGTATACACATATAGGACGAAATTTTTTTAAATTAAGGCATAAAACAGTCATATTACCTACTTACGTCATTCCTATATGTAATGTAATAACGTTATGGAAATATAGTAAGGTAATTGTCCTATCCAATATCTATTACTGTACTCGTACCTACATTATTATCGACACCATTACGTTGCAGTAGGTACCTACCAGCTTACTAGAGTAATGTAAAAGTACCTTCCGACAAAACTAAATGGTTGGGTATTTAAAGGTAAGCGGTGAAATATCTTGTACCTTTCCCACGGTATGCACGGATTACACGAAATGCCCTTTTGGTGCTTCGCTCCTACACTGACCTGCGCTTTTTGCGCAAAAAGAATGCTTGGATAAATCACGGGTTCAATGTATCAGGATCATGGCATGGCGATCTTCGATACGCATTGTAAAAGTTTTTTACCGCGTTCCATTTTCATCAGAGACGATGTCCAATAAAGTGGGTACCTGCTCGATTTTGACGGCCAAGGTGCCGTTTGTCACAATAAAAACTAAGATAGCATCGGATCGCATGTCATAATGCCCAGTTCCGCATAAGAAATCATATCCTCGGTAGTGATGGGTCATGATAAGACATGAATGAGAATTATGTTTTTTGTTGTTGTTATGAAACAGGATAAATAATAATGCGGTATACTTTTTTTTCTTTCTTCTTGGCATCGCACTCTGTGCTTTCTGCCAGTTCCAATGTTTCTGTATCAACACACTTAGTCGGAATTTACGGCCGACAATTTCAAGTCAGGCACTAATGTACCTACTCTAACGCAGCAATGCCACCCAGCATGGCAATGCAATCAATCTAGTCTGGACACATTTCTGCCTTCCTCTGGGGCCGGTTGAGTTTCTTGTGTAAGTACCTACTTACTTTTTTTAAATAATGCAAAAGTAATGAGACAAACGATACGCTCTCCTGATGGTAAGAAATTTAACGCATGTCCATGACCATTGCGTCAATTCACAGAACTTTGAGTAGCAAAACAAAGTCCGGGGCATCGTTGCTTTGGCGCTCATTATTTTGACTTTCGATAGTTAGTCTCAACAGCACAGTAATGTTGCTAGCTGAAATACCCTTGAAACCGGAACATAGTAATGTTTACACACTACTGCTTGGCGGCAGAATATCTGGTACTGTGGTGGTACCTACCTAGACGACCTCCTGATAAGGAGATATACCACCAAGTATTTTTTATTTCATTTTTATCATAATTTAAATTTGTAAATAACATTAATGTACCTATTCGTTTATTAGTTTTTATTCAATACTTGAAACACATTATATAATTAGTTATAAAATATAATATTACTAATGTTTGTGATGCAAACATGTTTCGATCAGATCTAATACAGGTACTTACTTACTTGTGGGCAGTTTATTTCAATCGGGAAAGCTATTAGCAGATTGTTTGTGCTCGTAAAATTTACAACGCCATCAAGAGCGGAGCGGCAATCAGCGTGAGTCGTGTCCAGTGAGCATGAATTTAAGCGTTTCCTTTCGGTAATTGCGTATAATGAGCGAGGGCGGGTGAGGGCGGCGCAGGCACAGGCCGGGACTCCGGCACAGGTGAGTCGCGCGTGCTTCTCCTCGCGACACAATATTTGTGGACGCAGAACATGACCTCCAATGATTTAGATGTACCTACCTACTACGTAGGTACTGGATGATTTGATTCGAACACCCACTTCGTGTATGTTCCGATCACGTTAATCTCATCTAAGTGTTCAAAGTGTCGTCCACAAAAATGTAATGTATTTAGTAATTAAATTACACGTTTAATAATTTTATTTATTTATTTTTATTATCATAGGAAAACTCACAGCCAATTACAATAAATAAGAATGGATATAACACATTTCACAATTCATAACATAACTTTGAAAATAATTTAATTTGTTATTATTATTTATATAGTTTATTACCTGGATTCTACTAGATAGGTACTTTTTATATCAGAAATATTTTGGGTTCCTACGGGATTGCCAAAAAACGAACTACTGGACGTATCCACTCATTCAATAGGTGGTAAATATGTCTAAAGCTGGATGTAGTCTAAGTAAGTGATATTCTACCATCAAGCAGTAGTGTGTTAACATTGCTGTGTTCATTTCAGTTTGCAGCATAGGTGGTTTGCAGGTACTCGTTCTGAAGTAAGATAAACTACTTACAAGAATTTTGCCATCAATCATAGACCGTCTCAAAGAAATTTGTATGAAGGAATACTTTATTTTGCTACTTAAAGTTTTGGGTACCGTTTGTCTCATTCTCATATATAAATAACTATTTGTCAAATATAGACTACTGTATGTGCCTATGTGTGTATTATTTGCAGGGTTCATGATAACTGGAGCGTTAAACAGCAACATGCAAAGGACGGCTAATTACATTTAATTTTAATATAATAGCCACATTTGAAAAGGGATCGCCACCCCTTTATTTTATACCTACTTTCACCTACAATGCACTGAAACCTTACCAGCTCTACGAGACCGGGTAATGAGCAGGTATTAAAGAACTTACGTAGATGGCATATCAAAGACAAAAATAAAATTGTCCCAAATAAAGATGTGGCTGTAAAGAAGTGAACCGAACAATTCAGTCTTTTTCTGTTCATAATTAAGCTAGTTATTAAATCCGCATTTTCCCAGATAAACAGTAGGTATCTAGACAAGCAGTACACGACGTCTATATGTTATTCCATAGTATAAGATTTCGAATTTAAATTTAAAATATGTTACGTGTAATGCTAGTAGAAGCAAATCTACGTTTATTCGGGTTGACCCAAGTTCTTTGGGTAGTCCGAACAATCACTGAAATAAATTTGAACACGACATTTACCTGTAAGTATACACCTATGTACCTACATCATTATATAGATCTACCCAATGCTACCTGACACGTATCTACTACTCTTGCATGGTGGTAGGGTACTTTCTAGTAGGTTCTCGGCTGGCTAGTTACCACCCTCAAGTTGAAAATCTGCCGCCAAGCATCTAACGGTGTGTTCCGGCAGCCTCACTTGAGAGCCAGTTCCATTCCAGGCTATGTGTGCTTTACCATCTTCGACCACACCTTCACTTAACATCAGCGTGAGCTGTGGTCACACAGTTTTAGGTGCTTGGCGGCAGATTTTCATATATTTTTTATATTGTACATCCTATGTGTGTCATTTACATTTCTTTGCATCGATATTAATCACAGGCTTACGCGCGCGATGCAGCGGTTAGCAGCTAGTAGATTGTTAACTTACCTGTGAATTCAAAAAAGCTATAATTCGGTTGGTTGCTGCGTTGAGGTAAGATTTCAGGATAGGACTTTCTGGCGTAGTTGATACAAGTACCTATATGAAATTATCAACACAGCCGTACAATACAGTATTAAAAAAATGCCCCAAACTTCTATTCAGGGTTACACGAAACAGTCGAAACGAGGTTATCGAATCAACCTTGAACAAAAACACAACTGTTCCATATTATGTCGAGGGTGAATGACATTTTTCTATAAGGAAGCCGATTGATTTTTTGCGTTGTCTGGGTTGCTCCCATAATACAAGGTAATATAGCTCCGCTTGACCCTGTACATACTGTACAATGTATTGCTGACGGTACTTATTTTTCAAAAAGGTAGGGAATAATAAGGCTTTAATTGCAACTTTCGATTCGAGTGAAAAAAAATAAAATAAAACAAGCATTTCTTAAAATACTAATTTACATTTACTATCACAATAGTTTTTATGCTCAGTAATAATAGGTATAATATAATATTCACATAAAGTTAGAACTATAAATTTAATTAACATGTCACGTGAGTCTATTCAAAATTCAAATAAAACGATAAACAATACCTTTATTAAGGAAATTAATTAGACGACACATATTTACTATTTTTACTTTATTTTTCGTACTTATTTTACAGTTATAATACAAGTCAACAAAATAAGTAGGTACTTTTGAAATCTGTTCATAAATACACATATACAATTATACACATCAAATTTCTTTTATGTCACAGATATACTAACATCTCTACATAGTATTAAAAAAGTCGCTTCCCGCCATCTGTAGGTACGCTTAGATCTTTTAAACAACGCAACGGATTTTAATGCGGTTTTCATGAATAGATAGAGCGGTGCAACAGGAAGGTTTTTAATTTTATTTTGATCAATAAATTACAGATTAAAATATTAAAAAAAATAATGATACAGGAAGAAGAAGGTTTACATGGATAATACACGTATAATATGCACCACATTAGTATCCACATTGCACCCGTGCGAAGCCAGGGCGGGTCGCTTGTATTAGATAATATTAGTTTTTTTATGTCAGCAAACTTACTATTGTTGATTATGTGGCTAATGATGTATCTTGCATAAAGCAATTATATCTATCATTTCTCAAAGTACTAATTAATTACGTACCTAGTTATGTGATAATTTGATTTTAATCACATCTAGTTTGATTGCACCTTAATAATAATTACTTATTTAATGAGATACGTTTTATTATCTATTTTATAGGTATTATAAATGTATTATATTTAGACGGGTCATAAGTTCTGTCACAAACACTTAATTGATTATATCAATGTTATGACTTTCGCTGTCTATACAAAATGAATATATGAAAACAAAGGTTGTTGAATGAAGATCCAGATTTTATTAAAGTTCTTCAAAATGCCTCTCTCTGATATTGAATAGATACTAGCCCATTTAGCCCTCAAACTCTGGGGCCAGTTAACAATCGCAGCACGCATATTTTCAGACACTATTTTAGTATGCTTTAGGCAAGTATGTTATATTGAATAAAATTAATTTCGATGCCGTGACAGCCCTATCTAAACGAACACAAACATTTTTAACCAGTACCTACTCGAAATTTTATCTAAACTAGGATGTGAAAGAACTTTTGCCTCGTCTAAATTTTTTTGTCAAGTAGGTACATAATAAAAGCTGGTAAGTATTATGTACTTAGTCAAGGGGCTTAAAATTAGTTACAATCACTCAATAATTATTTTTGCCTTTACAAGTGAATAAGTGACAATTTAGTTTTTATTATTAAAATACTTAAGATAAGTATTAACGTAAACATGCTTAGTTACAAATTAATTATTTAATATGTATATGTATTACCTACTTACAAAACAAACAACAAAATAACTACGATTATGTATACCTATCATAAAAAAATTAAGTGTGAGCATGGATGCCCTACACCTACATAAAAGTGTTTAGCGAAAGTCCAGTGTATTTTGACTTATATTTTTGCAATAAGTAGCCGTCTAAGAAATTAGCAACGATAACTAAGTACCTACTAATAGAATCGTTCCTATCTATTACACTTATACAAAAGTATTTTTACGATAAACATCAATTAATTTACAATATTTATGGTACGCGGCGATGTCTAGTAGGTATCGCCGTTAAATTGTAGATTCCGCCGTAGTAAATAATGGCTAGCCGTTTTATATTCGTATTATGGCTGAACAATGTTCGTGAACGTCAGTGAACTCTAGAAAACCCCGTAACAAGAGAGGTTTTCCATCGAAAAAAATGTTCATCTAATATTTTTGATTCAGTATTCAGCCACTAATTCAGCCAATATTCTTGTGAAAAATAACATTCCGTGAATTACTGTTAACAACATTACAAAACTTTAGGAAAAAACAATATTTTGGTCCAATTAATTTTGGAAAACGGGATTTTATAATACGATAATTTTTCGAAGGGATTCAATTGTATTTTTTCTATACTTCAATGTTATTCTCAGATTGCAATTAATCATAGCTATTGATTCAATGATTTCATACTTATTTTAAAACGTACTAGCAATAGTATTACGCGGTATATTCTAAGATAGGGATATTAGATCAAAATAAAATGAAAGGACAGGGTCAGAAACGTGCTCCCACATTCTGAAGACTGTAAAATGAGCGCCCGCGCTCAATACGTCTCAGTCGTTCTCCGACCGCCATAATTATGTTTTATGTATTAATATTAGTACGTAGTTTTATTCATATCGTATCGTATACTATGTAGGTAGTAGGTTTGTAATACATATACATAGGTACTTATAATTAGCTGTCGAAGTATTTATGTCCGGTCCCCTTCAATCTTGGTTATTAGTCAAAGGCTAGGATAGTACGTTCCCTTAGTGAGTTCTTAACCTTAAAATCTCGTTCTTCGAAGACAATCGCCTGGTTTTTTGGGCATTAAGAGATGAGTGCACCTTGCGAGTGTGGCTTGATATGCGAAGGATGTGGCGGGTGCGGCAGCGGTGCGTGCGGAGGGTGGGGACGGGGCGCGTGGCAGCGCTGCGCGTGATGCGAGTGGCGCAGCTCTTCGTTGTGGTCACGATACGCGCGCTGTTTGTCCTCGAACTCGCGCAGCCTCTGATTGTAGCGGTCGATCTGGTCGCGCAGCGCCGCATCCTCCACGGCGGCGCGCTCCTCGTCGTACTCCAGGCATCCGGCGCCGTCCAGCCGCTCCAGGTCGATCCACCCGCGCCACCGCACGCAAACTCCGTTCATTATGAACCGGGATACGATATGCGCCTGCACAAAAACAAAATAAATAAATATCGTCGGATATTTCACTTAGCGCCATATAGATCTAAGACCCACTCTAAGCAAAGCCTGTAGGTACTATGGGAACTAGATAACTGATCTTACATGTATACTTTTTTTTGTTGAAAACACATACCTACTTGCAGCTTGTTGCTATACTTATTTCTCAAATTTTACATTATTTTGTTGTTTTTTTTAATTTATTTTAAATCCCACTAATATGTATTATGAATGTGAAAGTTTGGATGGATGTTTATTACTTTTTCACGCAAAAACTTGTGAACGGATTTGGATGAAATTTGGTATGGAGGTAGCCGAGACCCTGGATTAGAACATAGGCTACTTTTTATCCCGAAAACATGTAGCGGGCGCAGCTAGTTTAAGTATAATTTGGGAGTCTGTATAACCAGAGTATATAAGTTCATTTAAGGTAAGCGTGCCCCGTCTTACATTAGGTGCATCACAGCATCAGGCACAGTAAAAACCAAATCTATTAAAAAAAATCACACATTAAGCAAAAACTGTAGCACCCGCGCCGTAGGTGGTAAAGATAAAAACCATTTTCGGATGATATATGGCACGGAAGTACCATAAGCAGGTAGATTACACGATTTGATAGATGAGGGTTTCGGTCAAGAATTTCTAAATTTGAGACAAGCCTACAAAATGATACAGAAAAGATATACTTACTCTACAACTGAATTGCAATTTGCCAATCGCCGTACCTACCTACTCATAATTAAATAATACAAGTACGTATAAATTTATAATTAAAAAAAACCAACTCCATGACCCTTAGGCCAACAAAACATAAAGTAGTAGAGTAAAGGAAAATTTCATCGATGTATACCTAGTTACAATTTTTAGATTTTTGTTGATTTTTAAAAACCATTTGATCTATTTCGAAAATATGGGACCACCTCTGAAGTATGATCTACCTAGCAAAAAAGAATCATCAAAATTTTCCTCATTTTTTGAGTACGGTAAGATATTGAATATCTCTTATGTATCTAATGAACGTATGTAGGTAGAGCTTTTTCATGTTTTATGGTTAAAATTGCAAGCCAACATTTTTGGTATACCTACTTATTTAGTAGTTTATTGTAGTTAATTGTTTGCGCCAGACTTAAGGTACAGCGACTCTTGCAGCGGCTGCGGCAGCCGTAGACAGGCAGAGCGACAGACGGCAGACGTGGGCGCATTGCCAAGATCGCGTGCGTTTTGTTCCGGCATCCGCCTCAAACCCTTAATTACCTCAGACACTACATGAGGCAATTTTAGTAATAACCTCCTTTGCGTTTCTTTGAGTTTTGTATTCACCGCAAAACTACGCTTGCCGTATGCTGTTTTCCAAAGTTGCCTATAGTCAGAATTTCGCGTGTTATAATTAAGAGTCTATTTCAAGAGCCCATAGCAACAATAGATAAGATTTTCTAAACGAGAAAATGTCTTAAGGATTTTTGACAATAGAATGGGACGCGTTTAAATAAAGCATTATGAGGAATTTTCACATATCTCTGTATTGATGATTCTGATACCAATCTTCAGTAGGTACTTATTCATAAATCCAATTATCTGTTTGTTGAGAGGACAGGGAGCATTAAACGAGACGCCGGCGGCCATGTTGAAAGGCGGGCACGGCGTCGCGACGCCGTCCAATCGCGAAAGCTATCCTGCTATTGATCCCGGGGAAATGCTTTTCCCTCTTACCCCATGGGAGCTGGCTTTAAAATTATCCGGTAACGTAGGCAGAGGGGGACGTTTTTACAGTTTCTTGTCTCATTTATTAAATGCACCTACTACTAAAAGCTTGCTTACTTCGATGTAAGCATCGTACATCTAAAATCTTGAAATAATATAAAAGTATCAGTGAGTTGTTGGTAAGTTTTTCTTTACATTAAGGTTCCGATTAAAAACTGTACGCTACATAAAGTAAATGCAATATCTGCAATATATTCAATCTCAAAAGTCACTCAAAATGGGCGCAGTTGCTGCTTGTTGTATCGCTATAAAATACAGTTTTACAAGATGAGCGTTCAAGTGTGCTCAAGCGCATTGTTAAATGAAGCGTATGTAAATAAATATAAGTATTAATACGGGAGCACAGCAGGCGGCCTCTCCTAACGGAGGGGCAAATTCAATAAAACTGCCCGGCACCGAATGGCTTCTTGTATATTTGATACGCTTTTGGTAGGCGTGAAATATAATTTTCGCGTTGTAATTGAAAACAAGTCCCTGAATATGTAACAGACTTGGATGTCAGTTCGCGTTGACTGGTCGTGGTCGTCTCAGATAAAGACTTGGGAACATTATTAGAAAGGTAACCAGTGAAAAGTCATCAAGAAATATAATTTCACTCTAAGGAATGCCTTATTTTTCGCGCTAACCACTGATTGTAGCTATCATTACTAAAATATTTTTACTTTTTAGTACTTCTTGAGACAGAACTGTATTTAGTTGTTGACTTTTCGAGTAATGTAAGAAGAACCTCCAAAATAGAAGTTTGACACGCTTTAGCTTGCCTAACTCTGAAATGAGACCCTTTGGGACACAACATTAGAATGATAATAATGGACTGAAGTACTAAACGTGTTTTAAACATCGGTATACCGGGCCTAAAAGTTGAAATAAACTATTTACACGCAGAATAAAATGCCGAATAATTTCCTCAAAAATGTAAAAAAACGATTACGTTGTTTAAGCATGTTGTCAAAACTGTGGCATTGGTTTTTATAAACGCCGCATCTTTTATATTAATGCATTACCATGTTTCAAGCAGACAGCTCTATTAATGGTCACTGCACATTAGACGACCGAATAATGTGTTATAGAAAAAGTTGTCATTCATTCGACACATTGCATTAAGCTAAGGCGGACCGTGACCAACACGTTACGTATGTAAGATTTGTGCCATTAGGCTCTTGAATATTATTTATGTCTTAATTTACTTTTAGAAATGGGCCGAATGCATTGTTCAAGTAAGATTCTTTTTGTGTTGAAGTTATGAAACGAACGAAATGTTCTTCTTCTTTATGTAACAAATTACAGTGCTTTGTTGTTTTGGCGCTTGTTACTTTGCGATATTTTATAATAAGTCTCAACAGCCCTGCAGTCGTATAATGAAGTTTTAACTTACTAGCTAATTGCGATGCAGTTCAGTTTAGGTAGGTATCTAAATTAACCCGCTTCTTTTCGTACCGTGAGCATACTAAAGTTGGATCGCAACTGCACGGCCAGCTCCAATTTTTTCCAATACTAATGTCCGATTTGTTTTAGAAAACATTTCGATTCTACATGATTTTTCCGCGTTCCCGTCAACACTGAATTCAAATTCTTGTAATTATAAAAATCTTGTCAACTTTGGTAATCAATTTTCTTCTCTAATTTCTTATTCAGCTTACGTGATGTTTTAGAGTTGACATCTACGAGGTAAATTAATAGTAGGTAATCGACTACTTTTCTCTTGAAATTTTATGTAGGTATATATGTTTTAGTTAAAAATTTAATTTAAAAAAATTAAACATAACAGAGAAGGTAATCGTACGAACATATTTTGCGTAAGTATCAAGGAAAAAGTTCACCGACAACGCTATGATAAGCTACATTATATTGCGTCAGTATTTTTCCTTGTTTAGGGTTCCGTACCCAAAGGATAAAACGGGACCCTATTACTAAGACTCCGCTATCTGCCCGTCTGTCTGTCACCAGGCTGTATCTCATGAACCGTGATAGTTAGACAGTTAAAAATTTCACAGATGATGTATTTCTGTTGCCGCTATAACAACAAATACTAAAAAACAGAATAAAATACATATTTAAGGGAGCTTGCCTTTTTTTTTTTTTAAATAACGGTACGGAACCCTTCGTGCGCGAGTCCGACTCCCACTTGGCCGGCTTTTACAGGTTAAAAAACAAAAAATTAACCGTTTTCGAACTTAATTAAACTTACTCTACGTTTTATGCATATCTTATTGAAATGTTAGTAATTGCACAAAATAACAAAAACAATTAGGTAAGGTGCCAGTTCTGATTTGAGAGAGCCACTAACGCCTTCTAAAAGTGAAAGGAAATGTCGAATCTGAGTTTCGTAACGTTATTTTTGCGTTGCCATTTTCCTCATCATATACTCACACAATAACAGAATTTTTACACACTGAGTATCTCTGTTTTGTGGTTACTAAATTTGAAGTAAAATTAGGAGTAAATTTATAGTAAAAGTACATATTTATTTTGATAGCAGTTTTTTTCATTCAATTGACCACACTATTCTTAACATCAGGTAAGATTTACTTTGTGGTAGATCTCCTTAGCAGGAGGTCGTCTAGGTAGGTACCACCGCAGTACCAGTTATCCTGCCGCTAAGCAGTAGTGTATAAACATTACTTTGTTCCGGTTTGAAAGGTACTGCAGGTAGCGAAATTACTGGGCTGTTGAGACTAACTCTATCAAAAGTCTCAAAGTAATGAGCGCCAAAGTAGTGATGCCCCGGACTTTGTTTTGTTACTTAAAATTCTGTGTATCGCTGCGATGGTCATGGACAGGCGTTATCTCTTACCATCAGGAGAGCGTCTCGTACGTTTCATTACTTTTGACACAAAAAAAAATGTGGTCAAACACCTGTCAACCATAAAAAAAAATCTGCATTTTGTTGTTTTATTTTAATTTATTTTGTGTTTTTCATCTAAGTATTCCAATTTTTAGTGCACACTTGAACTATTTGCTTCTGTCATTGTAACTAATGACATAGGTATAGGTTTTTTTTTCTTTAGTTTTGGCGTCGCGTTTTAGCATTTGCCAGTGTCAAGTATTTATATATTTTCAAATTTCAAAAGTTAAATAAGCGTCCTCGTAGCTAGTTATAGTCAAAGTCCAGTGATCGGGCGAAATATAAAAAATCGTGCAAATTCTTATGGACTGAATGACTGGCCTTAGTGTCAGAATAAATGTGTCACCCGATAGCCTTACATATGCATGATGGATTAACAGTTATTGTTAAAGAATGAACAACCGGAACCAAAAGCTAAACAATCCAACGTTATATCCAATCCCCGCCACGGTAGCGCTGAGTTGTAATACCCTACTCACCGTCATCGAAGACTTGACCAGATCGTTCGTTTGCTCACCTTTTTTTAAACACTACAAACGATATGAAAGAGAAGGAAAACCAGGAGAATCTGGAGGAATGATAGGAGAAATGATGATGCGCGACTACGTAGAATTATGAATAGGTACCTACAACTGAGACTACTGAGTACAAATGAGAATTTTAATGTTACCTTGCCATTTTCTTTTTGGAAGTCGCAGCCTCTGTTGTTGTAGGGCGAGTGGTCGAACACCAGCTGTAGGTTGGTGCCCGTGGCGGTGAAGGCGATTTCCGTGTGACCCTCGCGACATCCGCTCGTGAACCGCATTTGACGCTCCTCTGGCGGCCGGTCACGGTATCCCGTGTACCTCACCTTAGACAAAAAAGCTTCCATTAGGCAAGTGAGCTTATAAGGATCTGGCTAAACGATTGGAGGAGGCGTTGGTTCACCAGTATTCTGGCACCTATTTTGATCAAAAGTTTAGCATTGTCATCCAGCGTGGCAACGTAATAGTGCTCATAGCGAATGAGTCAGTTGTGATAGAGAGAGCGGCTACATTTTGTTGTTAAAATTCATCGCAAAACGTTACACTGCCTTGGTAATAAAATTCAAGGGCAATAAGTTTGTAATCCCATAGTATAGTACTATCGTTAACTATTGAATTGTTTACTTATTTTATTGGCCTTATTCCGTAACATATCTAAGTACCTACTTAGAATAAACGATCAGTATATTATTGTTATTATAAGTAAAATAAGCATTATTATAATTTTATGCGTATCTCACTATTTTTTTAATTATTGCGCACCCTGTTTTCTTTTTATGTATCTTAGTTTTGAAGTTGCCTGGAAGCGATCGTTGTTAAGGTGGTACGATTTCCATATAAATATTTTTTTGCCATATAAAGACAAATGGAGCATAATATTACAGTGAAATCACAGCTACTGGCATTTATTTTGGTCTTTATTTGCGTTAAATCGCAATTGCTTGAATAAAACAGTAAATTATTAGGAGAAAATCTAATCTCTGAATTATTTATGAATTTATGATTTTTGAATAAAACAATAAATTATGCTAATAATAATCTATTGTTTTAATCAAGCAATTGTAATTTATCGCAAATAAAGACCAAAATAAATCCCAGTAGCTGTGATTTCATTGTAAAATGATGCTCCATTTGTCCATAAATGACAAAAAAATATTTGCATGGAAATCGTACCTACCACCTTAACGATAAGAACGTCAACTGTTAACTGGTTATTGGTTATCTTTTGACTTTTGGTATTTGGTAGTGTGTAGTTATCTGTTATCTTATTGCGGAAATAGACTGATTCCAAATAGGTAACCCGGAGCTAGAGCGAAGCGGAGCGGCGCGCCTTGAATAAATTCCATTCCAGGCTAGGTGTGCTTTACCATCTTCGACCACACCTTCACTTAACATCAGGTGAGCTGTGGTCAAACACCTGGCCTGTCAACCATTAAAAAAAAAAAAAAAATAAAGAACTAATAATGTAATCACCACGAATATCACTTCATTTCTCTGAAAATAATACCTATCCGTTATAACTGACCTACTTTTTAAATTGGATAGATGTAAATAAGCACCTTATCTATTTATTAATTTTGCCTTCTTTTGAACTGTTAAAACTAATGATAAGCGACCAAATTTTTTTCAGAAAGATTAAATTATTTCTCGTTTGTGTGCCTAATATTGGTTGGTTGGTGCTATTTTACGTCCTTATTTGTTTATCGTAATTATGTCAAAGAAATGCGTACTTTGAAAAGTAAGTACGTTATTAGTTACTACCATGTTGTTTTTACTGTAAATATTGAAATCAAAGTCGTTAAGCAAAAACATGTACCTACCTATAGGTAGGTATCTACTTCACGATAATATTGTTTTTGTACTACCTACTTCAACTGGTCCGATCGAACTAGGATAAAAATACGAGTAAATAAGTAGGTACCTATCTATATGTATCTGGTTCCAATAACTTAATGCAATGATACATTAATCATGATAAAGGTTATAACTAGTTATTTTTTATTAGGTACAATCATTATTTAGGATATTGATTAATGGATATCAGAAATATCTAATGGCAGATTGTTTATCTACCTATACACTGAGTTGGAGCTCATTAAAGAGCTTTTTAAAAGGCAATATACATATTTTTTTTTTTTTTTTCTTTGGTTTTGGCGTCGCGTTTTAGCATTTGCCAGTGTCAAGTATTGATATATTTTCAAGTTACAAAAGTTAAATAAGTGTCCTTGTAGCTAGTTATAGTCAAAGTCCAGTCTTAGTCAAGTCCAGTCCTGTGTCAGTCAAGTCCAGTCATGCTTTAGTAAAGTAGTGGCAACTTTACTATAAAGCTTCGATGGAGTTTTGGAAGCACCACGAAAAGTCATGTTTCACCACATTATATCATTTTCCCACACTCACGCATATAATTCAGCACTTTATGAATAAAACACCACCATTTTTATGCATAAACACTCGACAAAACACAAGTTTTGGAAAAAAATACAACGGAGCGACACGACTCTTCCCGCGTTCCCGCCAAAACTCCCAATATACATATAAATGTGACAGTTTTGTATTGGGTACGTAAGATAATTTAATTTGTTTAATTGAAACTAAAACTGTGGAGCCTTAAATAAATAAACCTTAGATCAAGAAAAAAAAAAATAGATAATTCAATAATACGCAATTTGAAATGATAGAATCTTTTCCCATTTCTAAAACAATTATATTTTATATACAAGTAAACATCGGTGGGAATTTCAGCACTATCTAGCCCTAAACTAAATAAAGCTTATAGGTATTTACGGAACCGGACAACTAAAATAATACTTTATTTTTGAAAAAACACAGCCCTATATCTACACTAACATTATAAAGATTTTGTATTTTCGGATTTTGTAGGTATGTTCGTAATGAATAAACTCAAAAACTACAGAACCGATTTCAAAAAATCTTGCATCGTTGGGAAGATACAACATCCCCGGGTAACATAGGGTTTAGGCTTTTTATCCCTGTATTCCCACGGGAACGGCAACTACGCGGGTGAAACCGCGAGGCGTCTGCTAGTAGCTTATAATTCATAAACAGACACGAAACAAACATCTACATGTTAGCCACATAAATGCCACCATAGCATGGTGGTAGGGTTGGTATTTTCTAGTACTCGAAAGCACCTAACGGGGTGTTCAGGCAGCCTCACTTAAGAGCCAGTTCCATTCCAGGCTAGGTGTGTTAACCATCTTCGTTGTGCCTTAAAAAAATTGCATTAAAGTTCCAAAATCAAGTTTAAATAATAAAATCCATAATTATTAAATAAAATCAAGGGGTACCTATGAATAAATACCTATATATGATAAAACTCACATTACCTAAGATAAAATAAAAAAAGAAAAACCAGCCAAGTGTGAGTCGGACTCGCGCACGAAGGGTTCCGTACCATAATCTATAAACACGGCAAACAAATAATGTAAATACTTATTTTATTTTTAGTATTTGTTGTTATAGCGGCAATAGAAATACATCATCTGTGAAAATTTCAACTGACTATCTATCACCGTTCTTGAGATACAGCCTGGTGACAGAGGGACGGACGGACAGCGAAGTCTCAATAATAGGGTCCCGTTTTTACCCTTTGGGTACGGAACCCTAAAAAATCATATTATCTTAACCTATACTTCGATTTGGTAGAAACAGGTACAATGCAGCATACAGTTTTAAGTAATTATTATAAATGGCAACAAGTTAAAAAACAATTAAATTGTAATTTAATTGACGTTCGGTGATGACCTAATAAAAGTTACTAATTTCCTGTTACATTTTATAATAGCTTCGTATTAGTAGATCATACCACAGTCATTTGATGTTAATTTCTTGTACAAGGAATTTTATACATTGGGTACTTATATTGTAAGTAAACTATTAAAATTTGGGTAAGCAGGTATATGGCGTTACACGTAACGCCATAATTTTACTTATCTAAAAGGTTGTGCTAAACAAGTAATCTATAGCATATAGGTATGTATTTTAATGTGCGAACAGCACTAACTTTGCGAAAAATCTCTGTTTCACAAAGAAAATTATCCATCCGCAACAAAATGTCTCCTATAGGTACAGTTGAATTTTTTTTCGTGATTATTCTCGGGGATTTTGTAGATCATTCTGAATTTTATGAATATAAATAGAACTCCATGCAGCTACCCCCAAACTAAGCAAAGCTTGTACCTACCTACGTAGGTTCTATGAGAAACACACCACTGATATTTACACACCTACTTATAATATACAACCAAGCAGTGCAGTCCGTCCCGGCTTCGTACGGGAAAACAAAACTCGATTAACAATATAAATATAGCCTACGAGTACGTTACTTAGTGATAATGTAGCATTCTAATGATGAAAGAATTATTCAGGTAGGTCCAGTAGTTTCGGAGTCTATTCAATACAAACAAAAAAACAAACAAAAAATCAAATCTTTCCTCTTTATAATTAGTGTAGCTTAATTCTAAAAAACATCAATGTTCGTCACTTAAATGATTGTGATGGGCAGGAATCGAACCCACGCCACGCTAGAACGAAGCGCTCATAATGCAGTTTCTGATTGAACAGGATAGTCAACATAATTATAATATATAGATATGTGTGTACGTACCTCGCTTTCCCTGCTCAGTCTTTTGAAGAGATCATCGGATTCAAACTTTCCTTTCTGGTCTGGAACTACGCGTGGCATTTTAAAAATGAACCTTTGCTTAGGCTGCTCATAAAGTCCAATGGAGTCAAAAGGAAGCATGCCAGCAAGAGCTGTGGGATCACTCATTGCGTGCATCGCAAAAACACTAAGGATCGACAAGGATACGTTCCACCATCACTTTTATACGCGCGTCACACTGACTCAACGTTGTTGATGAATCAGAAACTAGTACCTACTTCAACTTGGCATTCGAGCGCAATACGATACGACTACCTGACTCGGTGCCAATCGACAACTGAATAAATGAATGCTCGCATACTCGCTGGGGAGACCACCAGGGCGGAGCTCCCACATGGTGGGGAGCCCTCGGCCAATAGGGAAGCCCTACAGCGCCGCCCGACGCCTCCTTTGCGCTCTTTCGGGAGCTTTCAACCGAAAAGAGGGTTTCCCCCCTCGAAATGTTTCAAAATAAATACTGTAAACGACAAAAGCACATGAATGTATAATGATGGGCATTATCCTTTTCTGACGTTTGAAGTGTTTTATGTACAAGTATTGCAGCTTTTGTTCCTTTGTGATGAGATAAATGTACGTTATATGTTAGTATTTTATAGAAGGGAGGATGTGATGTTGCGATTGAAATGCGATATTTTTGTAAGCCGTGAAATCTTTTAGTAAGTAGCTATTATAATTGTATTCTATGACATCAATATCAATGCAACGGTTTCAAACGTATCATCTATACATAACTTTTATAAATACTTACATTTATTTTATTTAGTAGATCCGGGTAGGTAAGTTATTTATAGAAACCTGGGAATACCTATACCTATCAAATTTCACTGCCTGTCAAGACTAAAGAAATCAAAACTTATCTGTAGGGGTTTTCCCGTAGGTATATGTAGGCAGTAGGTAGGTACTTACTTACTACTCTACTCCGCTTTTTTAATTCACGGAAAAATGTAAACAAAGAAATGTCATTTTATGTTTTTTTTTTTTAATAATTTGCCCTTTCGGGCAGGCTAAAGCTATAGAGCCATACTGCCTTGTCTTAAGTGTTATTTCTGCTGTATCTTAGCTATAGTTATCGTCAAAGTCGTCTTTGTCAAGTCCAGTTCGTGTCAGTTAATTCCAGTCATGCTTTAGTAAAGTAGTGGCAACTTTACTACAAAGCTTCGATGGAGTTTTGGAAGCAACACGAAAACTCATGTTTCACCACATTATATCATTTTCCTACAATCGCGCTTGTAATTCGGCACTTTATGAATAAAACACCACCATTTTTATGCATAAACACTCGACAAAACTCTAGTTTTGGAAAAAAAATACAACGGAACGACACGACTCTTCCCGCGTTCCCGCCAAAACTCTCATTTTATGTTGATTTTTTTTTTTTTTTTAATAATTTGCCCTTTCGGGCAGGCTAAAGCTATAGAGCCATACTGCCTTGTCTTAAGTGTTATTTCTGCTGTATCTTAGCTATAGTTATCGTCAAAGTCGTCTTAGTCAAATCCAGTTCGTGTCAGTTAATTCCAGTCATGCTTTAGTAAAGTAGTGGCGACTTTACTATAAAGCTTCGATGGAGTTTTGGAAGCAACACGAAAACTCATGTTTCACCACATTATATCATTTTCCCACACTCGCGCTTGTAATTCGGCACTTTATGAATAAAACACCACCATTTTTATGCATAAACACTCGACAAAACACTAGTTTTGGAAAAAAAGACAACGGAGCGACACGACTCTTCCCGCGTTCCCGCCAAAACTCCTGTTGATGTTAAAGTGACAGTTCAGGTGTACTCAATACAAATTTTTAGTTTTTGATTTTTTGTTGTTTTTAATTTTATTTATTTATTGAGACTTCACATTAGCCACCATCCACTTACATTAATGAATACACCAAATTGTATACTAAATTAAAGTTGAATTTAAATTGAAGGAAGCACAACTAAAATAATTTTATTTAATAATTATTTAAATTAAAATGTAATGTGTCACACTTATATCCTATAGGATTTAAAACGCTGAAAAATTATGTCGCCGCATTGTAGGTACCTATAGGTATAAATACTATTTTCCAATTGTAATATTAAAATAAAATAAACACCCGTCAAAACACTAGGGTTGGAAAAAAATACAACGGTGTGACACGACTTTTTCCGCGGTCCCGCCAAAAACCTTCAATCTAATTAGTAGCACAGTTATGTATTTACTGTGTTAGTAGGTATCATTTCACCAAGACGCTGTTCATGGAGGTTGGGCTGTTTTAGGCACCTACTATTGAAAAATATGTTAAAATAGTTTTACTTTCGTCACATTCTAATTTTGAGACAATTTTTACACACTCTTAGAGTGGAAATTAAATTTGAAAAGGCAGTATGGCTTTACAGCTTTAGCCTGCCCGATGGGGCAAATAAATAAAAAAAAAATTAAATTTGAAATTCGAACTACACGTCTTAACAGGGAAATAGAGTTTTGGCGGGAACGTGGGAAGAGTCGTGTCGCTCCGTTGTATTTTTTTCCAAAACTAGTGTTTTGTCGAGTGTTTATGCATAAAAATGGTGGTGTTTTATTCATAAAGTGCCGAATTACAAGCGCGAGTGTGGGAAAATGATATAATGTGGTGAAACATGAGTTTTCGTGTTGCTTCCAAAACTCCATCGAAGCTTTATAGTAAAGTTGCCACTACTTTACTAAAGCATGACTGGCACGAACTGACACGAACTGGACTTGACTAAGACGACTTTGACGATAACCATAGTTAAGATACAGCAGAAATAACACTGAAGACGAGGCAGTATGGCTTTATAGCTTTAGCCTGCCCGAAAGGGCTAATTAACGAAAAAAAAAAAAAAATATTAACAGGGAAAGTAAATTCAAACGTGAACACATTTTAGTGCAGTGAATAAATTCATAAAAATCTGAAACCAGAGGATAAATAAAGCCTTTCCAAAAGGCTTGTGAAGTGAAAATATAATCGCACCTTGCTTAAAAAAAATGGTGTTATCAATAAAATATTTGTATTTGAACGGGCCAAACTTCCTGAAGCGTAGAAAATATGTTTGCGGAGGATTTTTGACGGATAATTTATATTACTGTTGTTGTCAAAATACAAACAATATGCCGCGTAGATAAAACGAATGCCAACACTACAAAAAGGTAGCATTCCATCAATTAGCTGATAACATCTACAAAAGATCTGAAGAATGTAATTCCTATTTATCAGCACAGCCCGCACTTAATGTGTCCAATCTCGAACAATGGGCGATAGAGTCTCGTGAAATGTATCAAGTGTTAGCAGCAGTGATCCAATCGATAACAGCTGACGCCATTGTCGTTATATTTAAGAAAACTACCCTTTTAACGAGACGCGTTTTTATAAGTAATAAGAATATCGGATGACAGTTCAGTATACAAGTACTTAATAGTTTATGTAGAAAGTACCTATATACCTACCTATACCTAATGATTGACTGCTCTAACAGCTCATTTGGCATAGCTTTATGAGTCGTGGGTTCGTTTCACTATTTCACAACTAAGACAAATATTTATATGATTTAAGTCATACGCTTGAGTTTACGCATACGAAAATATACACCTGCCCATATAAAAACATTCAAAATTAAGTCATATTTCGTTTCGAACAATTCGAAAATACAGCTTGATCGTTAAAAAGTCAGAGTTTACGTTTTACGAACATATTATGATACGTACCTAATACTTTCTGCGTCAAGACCAAAATTACAATAATAGAGTACACCCAATGAGCCTAGAAATACAAAATGAGCAATAATGATCTATTGGTGGGAAACTATATAAGCAGCAAATGTGGCTGGGTAGGGATAAGAGCCAGTGAAAATGAGCGGTAAAACGTATTAAAACGACATGATATAACTTCTTAGCATTCATCGAATGTCTAAGAAGTTATATGATGAAGCTGCCACTAAGCAGAAGTGTATATAAACATTACTGTGTTTCAGTTTGAAGGGTACTGCAGCTAGCGAAATTACTGGGCTGTTGAGACTAACCATCGAAAGTCTCCAAAGTAATGAGCGCCAAAGCAGTGATGCCCTGGACTTTGTTTTGTTACTCAAAGTTCTGTGTATCGCTGCAATGGTCGATGGACAGGTGTTATCTTTTACCGTCAGGAGAGCATCTCGTTCGTATAATAATGATTTTTAACATAAAAAAAAACTCATTTTTAAGTGTTCTGATGTCGAATATACTTTTCTTTTAAGGGATTTTTCAGACAAGATTCATTATTATTTTGTAGCAACGATAGCCCTGTTGTTAGCGTGTTTGGATCGCTCGAGAAACCCTAACAATGACTTTGAGCTTTCGGAGAAACATTGTAAGGAATCCGTAGTGGTAGAGTACTTTTCAGTAGGTAGGTTGGTTGGTTAGGTATAGCTACCGCCCTCAAGTTAGAAATTTACCACCCTAACATCCATCATACCTGCTTAACATCATGTTAGGGGTATGTTACTAGGGTTTAAGATAAAGTATGCTTACCTTCAACCCACCTCTATACTATGAATTGAAATACGTTAATATTGTACCTTTCGGAAAACATGTGATGCCCGGCAAAGTCCACAACCACGTTGTGCAAATATAAAAAGTAGAATGTATCCAGTAAAAACCCTGACGTGCTTAAAGAACCCAACTCCTACGCTCAAAGCTTTGTAGAGACTATAAAGTTAATCAAGTTTTATTTCATAGATTTCTCTGAAATACGTGTGTCGTCACGTACAGGTCTATTATTATAGCGATGTGCACGTGGCGTGGGAGTTAGTGTTTGATCTTAGAGATGAGGAGGGGGTCCGGTGGCCAGCACGGGGAGTCGGCACGCGCTCTTAACTAAGTAGGTACGCAACGAGGCAAGTGCTATCATTTTGAAAAAATCACGAATGGCAGATTTACCTTCTAGCATCACACTTTGTGCATTTTGCCAGCTAAAATTGTTTTTTATATTCTGAAGTATTTATATGAAAAATGTAAGTGAGTGTTTTATACGAAAAATCAACTTTAATAAGTCCACAGTCCATGTCACACAAAGTAAGTCACAGCCACAGCCGTGTTTAGTAAGTAAAGTAGTTCTTTAGTTTCAAGATGTCTTTTTGTAAAAATGACTGGCCTGTAACATTTATAGATCCATCTCCATGCAAAGGTTGTCTGGAAGAAATCGTTCTAGGCGATAAGACCGCCGTTACATGCCATATATTTATTGTTTGGTTTTGTTATATTCTTTATCTCTTTTTTATGTTTCATATAATATGTATGTTATAGAGTACGTATGTTTGGTGTGTAATATAGTTGTATTCTGTTATATTCTAATTCTCTGGTCAATGTCGGTTAATTTAATTTGTCTATTTTTTAAACTGTAATAAAATATATTTTTGTATAAAAATTTACTAGTTGAAACATGTGAACCGCAACTTCGTTGTAGATAGTGGCTGTTCTCACAAATGTTCTCCCACACCCACGCGTTTTTCGCCAGCGAACGATTTTATCAGTATACATGTACTATATAGTAGGTACTATAAGTAGATATTCCAGTGTTTCATCGTCACGAAATAATTTTCATATCGATACTGAGTGTATATCTGCTATGGAGTAGGTAGGTAAGCATGTTAATGATTAGATACAACGATTCCGGTCATCTCTTTTTGAATCATTAATTTACCAATTTTTGTGTAAAATCTCCATTTTTTTCTCTCTTTTGTTATCCTGTTTACTCTTGATTTAAAGACACTCATATTGTACTTTTCGGGTAACACAGACTCCGGCAAAGAGTTCCACATCCTCGCTGTGCGAATAGAGAATGTGGATTCCATGTAGTTACCTACGTGTGACGCCTCGGTCGCGTTTGTCTGGCCGCTCGGTAGTAAAAAGGAGCAGTGGAAACCAAGTCGTGCAACTCCAAGGCACAATGTTCCAATTGTATCCGGTAGGAAACCGATAGACTGGAGACCTTACGTTGATACTCAAGGCGTTGCAGCCGAGACTTGACCAAAAGTGTCATTGCCTATCAAGCTCTTGGCGCGCCTCTCGACTGACTCCAGCTTAGACTCCAGGCCTTAAGCTGAAACTTGGCAGAACCGTCCCATAGGTGTAAACAGTACTCCATACACGACCTCACCAGTGCTTTGTATTAAGAAGAAAAGCCCTAGCAACTTACAAATTTGGATGGTCTCATGATATATGTATCTCTATTATTTAAGCATTGCCGTTATTAGGCCTACATTATTGCAAGCAATCATTTCATGGTGTATTTTTTAAAATTTTACACGCTTGGTGTTTGACCACAGCTCACCTGATCTTGAGTGACGGTGTGGTCGAAGATTCCAAAGCACACCTAGCCTGGAATGGAACTGGCTCCTAAGTGAGGCTGCCGGCTGTGTATACCATTAGGTGCTTGGCGGCAGATTTTCAAGATAGTTGGTAGCTAGCCAGACGAATACTAGAAAGTACCCTACCACCATGCTATGGTATCCTCACTATGTTTTTCTTCACCGGGAGCTCAAGCTCATTGTTGGGGGTTGATCCCACGCCTTTCGGCGCTTGAACCGACCTAGCTAACCACTGAGCTATCATCGCTACAAAATGTATTATTTATGTATTATTTGTATGCATGTATTTGCTTTTTGTGTGTTTATATGTTTGTTACGTCTTCACACTCAAACGCCTCGAGCAATTTTGATGAAATTTGGTATGAAGGTACCTGACACCCTGAAGTAACACATTTTCCGAAGAAATGTAGCGGGGATCACCGCGGGCGCAGCTAGTATTTAATAAACATTTACTACCACCGAGGACGTTCTAAGTGTATGTACGTACACAACACTGGCTATACAAGAATGGTAGGCAATATAGGTACTTACTCATTACCGGCCTCCTTATTTTCTTTTACTCTACTACTATTTTTGAAGGCTCTGCCACGTCATGTGTGTCTTTAAAAGGCCAAGAACAAATTAAAAAAAAATCATAAAATTAAATTATAATTTTACACGATTTTATTAAATTGTATAGTACCTACCTATACGATTGATTTAGTTTTACTTAAATTATTAAAATTAAATATTTAATTAATAGATATATTTATATCTCATGTTATATTTATATATACATAATAAACCAGGCCTAGAGCCAGAGTAGAGGAAAACCTCAAAAAAACATATGTACATAATATATGCAAAAATGTTAAAATTATATATATATATATTATGTTTACACGAAGTACGTAGGTATTCAAGGTTC
Source organism: Biston betularia (assembly GCA_905404145.2). Lineage (NCBI taxonomy): Eukaryota > Metazoa > Arthropoda > Insecta > Lepidoptera > Geometridae > Biston > Biston betularia. The sequence goes on from FR989863.1 coordinate 8,854,195, forward strand.
ATTACTAGGCACACGGGAATCACATTATCAAATCAAACCACATCCTCTTGACGATAATGATATTGCAATAGGTAGAGTGTAGAAAAACTAAACAAAACTTGAAATACTCACCTAGCAACAACATGTAAATGAAGACAATGAAAATAATTTTTGTACTCCTAATCCAAGGACACGTTTTCAAAACTCAAAATAAAGAGCTCTAATTTAAATATTGTAAAACTTTTGAGATAAAAAATTATAATGAAAAAAATGTACATATCGTAGAACATTTCATACAGCGTCAACTAGCCTCAAGCTAATCAACGCTTGTACTATGGGAACCAGATAACTGTGTAACACCTAAATACTCAGTTCAGAGCCAGTTCCATTCCATGCTAGGTATGTTTTACCACCTGCGACCACTCCGTCACTTAACATCAGGTGAGCTGTGGTCAAACACCTTACTTGGTGGTAGATCTCCTTAGCAGGAGGTCGTCTAGGTAGGTACCACCGCAGTACCAATTATTCTACCGCTAAGCAGTAGTGTGTAAACATTACTGTGTTCCGGTTTGAAGGGTACTGCAGCTAGCGAAATTACTGGGCTGTTAAGACTAACCATCGAAAGTCTTAAAGTAATGAGCCCCGAAGCAGTGATGCCCTGGACTTTGTTTTGTTAGGTACTGAAAGTTCTGTGTATCGCTGCAATGGTCATGGACAGGCGATATCTCTTACCATCAGGAGAGGGCCTCGTTCGTGTCATTACTTTTTACATTTAAAAAAAAACGTAGCCTGTCTTTCATAAAAAATAAATTTAAAAAAATACCTGTTTGCAAATTCATACTTATGATAGGTACCTACCTACATACAAAACATCCAGACATATAACAAACATTATTATCGTCACAAAATGTTTGTCCGATTGGGAATCGAACCCACGCCCAACAGCTCTTGAAGCACATGTTCTACCAAATGAGCTAATGAAACAAACAACCGAACAAATAATCAATGGAAAAAACGTTAAATATAATGACAAGATGCTGCGTGCGAGCGGTACAAACTACCCTGTAGGTACATAGTGGCTCAGAAACAGTTAAAATCTAAGTAGCAGGAGATGTTTCTCGAAAATTAAGAGACATAATTGTATTTATTAACAGCAGTATAGGAGTAGTATGGGTTTGTCAAAATAAAATTTGTTACTGTCACCGCCTTGGTTTTTTTAATTGACTCAAAGATAATATGGTCTATGAAGAGCTTAGAATAGGGTTGCCATCGGGATCATCTTAAAGGGGATCCGGGGAACGTGCGGACGGGGCTTCATTTGTAGTCCGGGTTTAAAAACTGAAAGTCTTAGACCGTCCGCGACGTACGCACTGTGCCCGCACGCCGCGGTCAACCGACGAACCGTCCCGCTAAAACCTGTTGACATGTCCGGGTTCTGGGCTCTAAAATCCGGGGTTTTCACGCATCTTGTCCTGGTTGCCAAATTTTAGAGATGGCAACCCTAGCTTAGAAGAAACTGATCCCTCACCGACCCATTCACTTCAAGACACCTAGATTGTATTTATCGGGAAACACCCACCAATGTTACCACAGAGAATCATGTTTCCGAAAGACAACCGTAACTACTATACTAACATAATACTGATTAATTAAATAGGTCAGTGTACGTTTATCAGAACGTTTATCGCTAAGTAGGCCACTATTATTTTGTCAATATGGCATCGTGCATTGTTTGGGACTCATTCAAGCAACTGCCAACGTCATAAACAATTCTCACCTTGCTTTTTGCCACTCATTAATCATTGCATTGTTACTTCCAATTCATTTCCATATTTGCGCAGTGACAATGACCGTGTAGACATTTAATTAATTGACGCACAAACCTTTTCATAATGTTGTAAGGCAAAAAGTATACATTGACCTACGAATAAAACAATAAAAAGCGAGCATAAAGAGAGGGTACGAACATGTTCCCGTTTAAATATGAGGCGCGCCTGGGCAGTTCCGACATTTGTTACACATCTTTTATTTTACCGTTACCCTTTGAAACAGTTGTTTCGATCCTAAATTTCTTTGATAAATGCGTCTATTCGTAGTTTAGATTTATTTTTTTTTGTAACGTAAATCAATGAACAATTTATTTCATACTTTACTATGATATAATTGTGGCTAGAATACTAGTTTGTACAATTTTTAAAGCTCAAGAGAATTCGATGATACACAAATCTAGTGTTTGTTTAGGGCTATCGCATTATGATTGAAGTCTATAGAACAAAACAAACAATTTTTGCAATTCGGGTCCTCTCTTTGATAAAGGTCCTCCATATATTTTACTGAAGCTAAATGAAGCTTTTCTATGGAAAAACTATTTGTATTTTGCGCGAATTTCAAATGTCATAGAGCAAAAGTTGTTTGTTATGAGAGCCCTGTTATCTACTTAGTTAATAGTTGCTTCTTGTGCGTGGGATCGATTCCCACACAAAACAAATGTTTATGTAACGAACATAGTCGATGTTTGTTCTGTGTCATGGCGTCCTAAACGTAGGTACTTATTAGAGATATATGTATATTTACCTACCTAAATAATTTTACTTAAGTATTCTAATAATTAACTGGTTCCCATTGCTTTGCTTATGGTGTTGTATAAAATGCCATCCAATTATTTTGTTTTTGAGGGAACAGTCTTTGCATTAGTGTACTAATTTAAAATAATAAATTATGTATTAAAATATTACACAAAAGCAGATATTAAATAACGGTTAGCTACCTATCAATACCCTGCATATGCCTGGAGGAGAACTTTTAGGTAAGCGGTGCTCTGGCTTTCATTTTAAGAGCATGTGCAATTTAGTGTCGGTGACGCTGCAAAGTGGCAAACCCGAGCCGTAAACAAAGAAGCAGTCAAATAGCCGTCAAACGTTGTTTATGCGAGCAATTCCGGTCATCGCTTTGTCTTTTGCCGAAACGGCCTTCGGACGACACCCTAATAAAAGGCGTGGCAAAAAGGTCCTAATGGCTGCTGATCCTATTCCCTGGCAATAAAATGCAACAAAATTAGCTTTTGTTAAATTTAGAATTGTAAACGTCCAAACTACAGACAGTTACAACAAACCGGACCGGTCTTTTCAATAAATATGTTCGTTCTATTGTTTTATGGGCACAAGTTCCATTTAACCATTATTGTACAGAGCGGGCACAATAGCAGCTAGCGGTAATTTTATCGTGTAATAAGTTTTCGATGTATGTGTTTTACAATTATTTTTTTTGTTGACAGCTAGTTGTTTGATCACAGCTCACCTGGTGACGGTATAGTCGAAGGTGGTAAACACATTACACACCTAGACTGGAATGGAAGTGGCTCTCAAGTAAGGCTGTGGGAACACACTGTTAGGTGCTTGGCGACAGATTTTTAACTTGATACTAGTCTAGACTAGAACTAGACTTCGTAGCTAGCCAGCCGAGTACTAGAGAGTGCTATGATTTGCTCACGATGTTTTCCTTCGCCGGCAGCTCAAGCTCATTGTTTTAACGTGATTTTTGTCACATCGTCTACGACCAACTTTTCGTTTCCAGATCGCTGTTACAAATCCATCAACGCTTTAGTCCACCTGCCATCACTCTGCCTACAACATGTAACTAACCAAAAAGTATCTTCTGTGGGCATTTATCTATAGCTTTTGTATGTTCATACAGCATAAACGTTATTTATATATATTTATATATATTAAGTTGGAAAATCAATGTATGTTCCATAGAATTTTATTTTTCTGGACGTGCATCACCCGTATTTCCCGCTGGCTCGGCGCAAGTTTTCACACAGAATAATTGATAGTGACCCACAAAGTCTTAATAGTCGAATTGGTTGTAGAATAATAATGCTAATAGTAATGCTGTGAACGGAACTGGTTTTGCGTACGTGTGACGTCAGCGCCGTCATACTCGTAGACCGGCTGTTGACGTTCGTCGCGCTCGCAGCGCACTGTGCTGGGGAAGTTACCTTATCCGTGCTCATCATGATAATTTGATTAATAAAATTCCCATACCGAAAACGTAAGAAAAAGATGTTTTTTGTAAGTGTTTCTTTCATTAACATTTGGTTTGTTTAAAATGAAATTTATTTAATGAACGTACAAGTATCTACAGTTTGTAGCGATGATAGTCCAGTGGTTAGCGTGGTTGGTTTTACACGCCAAGGGCGTGGGTTCAAACCCTAACATTGAGTTTGAGCTGCCGGAAACCATATCGTGGTGTTTTTACTTTATAATACTCGGTACATGACTGGCTAGCTACCAACCTCATGTTGAAAGTCGCCTGTCGCCAAGCACCTAGCGGTTTAATTATGCAGCCTCATTGGAGAGCCAGTTCCATTCTAGGCTAGTGCTTTAAGGTTGACAGACGGACAACAAAGTGATCCTATAAGGGTTCCATTTTGTTCTTTTTGGGGTACGGAACCCTAAAAAAAGGGTAAAGACTGATAGGAAAAGGTAAGTTGGTCCTACAATTTTCGCTTGCTTATGCTAAGTAGGTACACGCACACAAATTCGTCAAGGCCTTACATTACACAAATAAATCAAGATATTTGTGTCGATGGAGTTCCAAAATTCCAAAATTGTAGGATTTACACGTTACACAGTCTTCACCCATTTTTTACGCAACGCTGTACAACTATTTTTTTTATTTAAATAAACACTGCCGCCTAATCTATGAGTTTACGTAGTAACTATTAAGGCAACAGGTATTTCCCCAATAAATGTGTGTAACGCTTAGTCACCGAGCCACTCACGTGAGTCAATGATCTTGCACAACGCGTGCCTATGTGTCTTGTTTACCAATCAAATTAAACGATTTATTGTAGTACCTACTTTCAATTTGTACCCCAGGTGGTAAAAAATAGGAAGAAAAAATAACGCTCAATACACTTCTTTGTTTTTGGCTTAACACTTTGTTTATTTATCTGTGTCAAATGTTTTGAGATTTTAAAGTAAGTATATATATTATATAATATATATAAAATTAAATTAAGTCTAAGTGACACAAAGTAAGTCTTTGTCGGGTTCGGTCATGCCTTCCTAGTAGGTAAACAAGTGGTGACTTTACCATAAACTTCAATAGAGTTTTCACCGCATCATATCACTTACAAACACTCGCACACGTACATAATTCTGCAGTTTATGAATAAAACACTACTTACTATTTTTATATATAAACACTCCATAATATACCATTTTATGGAAAACATAATAATACGACAAAACGCGCACGTGATTTTGCACAACGGGCCACCGCGCGCTTCTCACGTGACGGTTTTACCTACTTAAATCGGAAAAGGTTTTTTTTTTAAACTACAATTGAACCTATATTTTCTTCTTTTTTTTTCTTTTTTTTCTTCGGCTACCTATATTTTCTAAAAAGAAATGAATAATTATGTTTTTTTTTTACTTATTCTTCGGCATCGTATTCTATGCATTCTGCCACTTTCAATGCTAAAATACAGAATCAAACTTCTAAAAGATTTTTTACATGTAAATGTTAAAGTATCTATTTATTTCGCATCCATAGTATTAGTGTAATTTAAATTAAGAAATTATTTCGGTTGCTTTTATGTTTTCAACTGTACGTATATCTAATTATTGCATTTTGGCTTCTGCTTCAAGCACTGTTAGGTGTGCCTACTTACGACAAAGATAAAACCGCAACTAAGCTAGGACTTTCCCATAAATCGTGACTGTTATTGATTAAAGTCAATTTATATGTAGGCTTTGAAATGTATGGAAATACCTATTGATTAAAGACTTGGGAAAATACGCTTGCAATACTGGTATGTAAACTTTAATTCTAGGACCTGTTTTCGCAATGGTTAGTATAATAAATAGTATCCACGAATGTTCTATAAGTACGTACTACGCTATGCCTGTAACGTAGTTACTGTTATCGTATCGTCTTAAAACAAAAAAACATACCTAGAGACTAAATAAATTATAAATAATTAAAAAAAAAACTGCAAACCAAACCAAAATTTGTTTTGTCTAGATTTCTTCTAGATCAACGTGCTCCATCCTCTGCCGCACCGTCGCTTTCCATCAGGTGTGTTGGTGACCAAATGTGACCAGGTGTGCGTAGCATTTATTAATTCAATAAATAAATTAACACAGAAAACTTAAAGTACGGGGTAGTGTTTTGTCTTACCAATCGAACCAATTCCCACCTAGGACAAACATTTTGTGGTATAAACAAATGTTTGTTCTGTGTCTGGATGTTCTATATTTATGTATTCTGTCAGTTATCTGACTTCCATAGAACAAGCTTTGCTGTGTGTAATGTCCTGCGATACGATATTTATTACTTAGTCAGGTGCATTACAGACATAGTACAGACTTTGCTTAGTTTGGGGTCAGATGGCGCTATGTGTCCTACGATATTTATTTTATTTAGTTTTCTGTTTTAATTTATTTATGTATAGTATTGTATTAGGAAGTTTAAGATTTTTTTAGTCCATAAAGAAGATATTTTGTAAAATAAATTGTGTTAAAAAAAACAGTGCCTCAGAAATGTTATCAATAAGATAGATTAATAAGTATTAATAGTTACGTTAATGTCAAGGCTAGCACCCATTTTTTTGTTCGAGTCAAATGAGGAAAACTCAGTTGAAGGGTTTCTAGGAAACGGTGTCGAGCCCGCGCCAAGCCTCCAACAGACCTCGTTACACAGAATAAATAATAGTAGCAATCGTAGGTTGCGTCAAGTCGACATCGGAAATTCCTGATCGTGACTATTCCACGCAAACGTCCGGTCACTGTGACCGACGCCGACGTTTCACAACGGAGATCATGGTCGTCAACCGACATCGGCTTTTCCGACATACATATATATGTTCATAGTACGTCCAAACAAGCACAGCCAACAAAACCTTTCACACTTTACACAGGATTTCCCATCAACACACTTTCGAGACTATTTAGCACTATTCAACATATAAAAATGAACCAATTTAAATTTTCGTAAATCGTAAGCGGATTTATTTCGTTATCCATAGCAAACCATCATTAATCAACGCTTTTTAGCAGCTCTCCAGGCGGGTCGCTTACACGATATTACAGAAGCTTATATTGTTAGCAGCGGACGGCACCGTTTATAAAGCGTTATCTTCGAATGAGCACAATAACAAGTTTAATAAAGGAGGTGATTAATGTGTTTGCAAGATGACGTGCACTTTGCGCCGACGAGGGCTCGGGAGGCGCGTACACGACACTGCGCAACTCCCGGCTCCCGTCCGCCCCAAATGACCAGACATTATTTAATTGAAATGGTAGTGAAAGGGTGACAATTGTAATAGAAAACAAAAAGGGTTCCTTTTTTGCGACCCGATGAAATATTGCGCCAGCCGTGCACTGCAACATTTGTCCTTTATGATTGACTCTACGTGTGAATACATTTTATTAATAGGAGAATAATAAAATATATTCAACAAAGAGAAGGGACACGGAAACTTTTTTTTTTAATTTACTAGTGTAGGCGGCAATATTAAACGTAAATACCTACCTAAGTTATTTTAACTCGCTCACAATATTTTTTGAAAGATGAATTGTTTTTTTGTGAAATAAATGAAATTGCAAAAGATTGTAATTGTATACGACAACCTGTTGGCTCATTGGTATTATATCTGTAGAGCATGGGTTCGATTACCACAGGGCAAATCATTTGTGGTATAAAACAAATGTTTGTTCTGTGTCTGGATGTTCTGTATGTATGTATGTACAAAAAAAACGTATTTAAGTATTCTATCAGTTATCTGACTTCCATAGAACAAGCTTTGCTGTGTGTAATGTCCTGCGATACGATATTTATTACTTAGTCAGGTGCATTACAAATAAATTTTGTTTTGAGACCAGCTCACGGCAAAAGAAAACCATAAATCATGATTTAAGTTGTTGACTTGCGCAGTTAACTTCTTGTAAAGCAAAGGCAAATATTTGAGTTAGGTAGCGCTGCAATAGAACCGAGTTTGACATCCGCTAACTAATGATCCCGTGTCACAAAGCCTGCTCGCTCCCGTCGAGCGTCTTCAAAATGTATTGTTATCGAACATTTTTAACACTTCAATGTTTGATTTGCGCGAATTTGCGACATTGACAAAAATCAATTGATATGTCACGTTTTTATCGATGTTTGTATAGCTACCTACCTGGATTTCGTATCGAGAAAAAAATAAGGGTGTGTCGGGTAGCGCCGACAGTCACGACCTTTCACGTCGTTCGACGAGGATATGTGACAGTTTCATGGACGAGTCGTTGACTTCATTGTGTTCCAAAATATACCATGACGGCCGGGTAATCGATGCTCATTCGAGGAATTCTTCTATTTGCTTGAATTCACAAGTGTTTTATCGAAGTTTTCGAGTACTTAAGTATTTGGTTGTAAGAACGAGAAAACATTAAAGCACTATTATTAAAAGGCTATTTCTATCCGTTTACCTTACCATAACTAGCGGTAGGTATTATATCATGGGACTCTTACCACAATAGACGATCTTGTAGCGATGATAGCTCAGTGGTTAGCGCGGTCGGTTCGCATGCCGTGGATTCAAACCTCAATAATGAGCTTGAGCTGCTGGTGAAGGAAAAAATCGTGAGGAAACCATATCATGGTGGTAAGGTACTTTCTAGTAAGTACTCGGCTGACTAGCTAACACCCGCAAGTAGAAAATCTGCCGCTAAGCACCTAACAGAGTGTTCCGGCAGCCTCACTTGGGTGCCAGTTCCATTCCAGGCTAGGCGTGCTTTATCATCTTCGACCACACCGACACCGCAGGAACACTGTAAAACTTAGGAATTCCCGTGTGTTAGAACTAATATTATACATTTTAAAGTCTTGCATTAAAATTGTAACACAAGCAACATTTTTACACGAAGTAAAGTAAACACTTCATGAAAACATAACTCGCATTAAATGTATAGCTTCACTGATGAAGCGGGTCTTGTAACGAATGCAGGCGTGAAATCAAATTGTCGACGCGAACATATTGATATTTTAATTAGATTTACAAAGTCGAATCTGCGCACTGCCGGCGACACCCAACTCTTTGAGCCTGTCTAATGACGCCCCGCGGACTGCATTTTAAGGGTTGACGGACCCGGCTTTGTGCCTACTCAATATTTACTCCCAAACGCATTAATGTAACAATACTAACTTAGTTTTTTAAGTTTTCGTAGCAGCTTCCGCGTTATCGTTTTCAATGGCTTTGGAAATGTCACTCACGGCGTAATTATAGAGCGACTCAGCAGGTAGCAGCGCGCTAAAGTAGCGACTGTGAACAAAATCATAATTGCCGATTCGTCTATACGAACGCCGTGTACACCATAAAAGCTTTTTGTGAACGGCGAACACCTTTTGTTGTTTGCATTAATATACTCGGAAAAAATATAATCACGAAATAGGATGCTGAATATTTTAATATTAGCCAACACACACTTTTTGTCAGAGAAAAAATATCTAGTTATAATTTTTTATCATCTTAAAAACTTTTTATAGGATTGTTGATTTAGGTTTTTTTGCATTCCAGTAATTACATTAGCTCACTAAACATGAGCGAATATACCCTATATAAAAAGTATTGGTTGCGTGTTACTTTTACAAAACATATGGACAGCAACAAACAATACGTCTCTATGCATCTGCAAAACAATTTTCGTTTGAAAACAAGGCGCGTAATTTGTCTGAATATGCAATGAGCGCGCCCGCTGTGGAGCCCGGGGCTCGCACCTCACGCTGCGCCGTCGGCATACAGAACTCTAATTGACACACTAAAATACGTCATGTCATACAAAAGCATTTATTTCCCTGCTCCCTACAATTTACTGGTAATGTTTTCGATAACGCCTCGCAATATATTATTTTTCTGGTAAAATAGAACAGCCGTTCGAAAATAACTTTGATTTGCGAATTATGAAAAATTTAGTAACTTTAACACAAAAAAAAATTACGTAAGAATCATAGAAAAAGCTATTTATGCAAGTAGATCTTGCAGTCACATCTCTATTTTTAAACCAATATGAAACAAATAGGAAAATGTTTTAGAGGTCCGTACGTCAAATAGAAAAAATGGAACCCTTATGGGATCATTTCGTTATTCAAAAAACAATTTGTAATTGTATCACATATTATTTTTTTGCGATTATTAACTTATATATTTGCAGTAGACAGGATGATTACTATGTAGATATATACTTACTTATTAATTTTACATATTTTATCGACGTATGTGAGACTTTTTGTCAATAACTTTGCCCTTTAATCCGACTTATCTTTTCGTTAGAACAATGTTCGGAGGCTTTTATCAAAATTCTTTGACACCTGATTCCCGTGATAACTTGCTTACTTGCTTGCTTGCAAATTTGTAGGGAACCCTGGGCGCGCCATTTACACTCGAACATGTTCGGTTAATTTTTACTGTAGTAAATGTAATAAATAAATTCTGCAATAGCTTAATTCAATTTAACATCTAAAAATGCTAAGTGAAATTATTTTGAAATTTAGTCATAGCAAAGCAGATTCCAAAAAGCCCCCAGTTTCCTGTACTCCGGGGTCGCGCCCTCTGCCGCCGGCAAATATCTGCAGAATGCGTGTAATTATTTATTTGCGTTTGCAGCCCTCGCAGTGCCCACTCCAGCGCTCCTATTGCTAAACAAATAAAGCAAAGAACACAATAGAAGAGTAAAATTTAAGGAATGCGCTCTGTCAATTTCTACTCGTAGGTAGGTACTTCGAACGAACACTTGACATTAGGTATGAAGACAGGCTCGTAGATTTTTCTAATCGCAATTTACTTTTTTCTTTCAGATAAAAAAACTTAAAAATTAATAGCTTATAGGTACTGGAGCAGCTATTTTTTTTGTGTAGAGAAGTTAAATAAGTTTTTATGAAGCCCATAAGCAGGTAGTCGAAGCGAGTTGTTTAGCAGTTTACAATTTTTAAATGAATAAAGGGCTCAAACGGTATCGTTTTTCATGCGAGCTGTAAAGAATAGCGAGCGCACAATGAGTCTGATAAAGCCGGAGACAAATACCTCGCACTGCGTCGCTACTATTTTGACATTTTAATTTCACCCTTGCTCGAAATCCGTTTTGAATGGGCACGGGGGCGCAACGCATCGGCCTGGCTCTCCGATACATGTATCAGACTCATAGGAGAGACTTGATTGACGTTTATCGCTCAGATTAAAATACAATTGAAATTTGTTTTTTAACTGAGCACAATTCTTTTTTTAACCTTTATTGCTTGTTAAGCGAAAGACTTCAACGCGCTCTCCTTACTTAAAAATGTAGGTAAATCCTTACTTGTCATGACTTCCGAAAAGATGTTTGCGTTGTTACAGTTGAAGTATTGCCCCCAAATTGTGCGTTCAATGATTTATATTTCATGAATTGGTGCTCGTTTGCGCTGGCCCTCGATTAGAGGTAATTTGTGTCAATCACGGATCGGCAGTATTGTGAAGCACGTCCGCCTCCGCTTTCGACCATTTGCCCTAATTAAAAACGGGGCCCTTCTGGACAAAAGTCAATCGCAGGATTAATGTTTGACGTGAAAGAACCATTTTAAATTGCACTTTTGTACTCGATATGGATCTGCTAAAAGCTGGTTATTATGATGTCAATTTATAAATTATATTCCCTCGTCAATCACGGTATGTACTAAAAATCCCTATCGGCATTTTTCAGTGTACAATATACATTTTTTAATTTGTTCACTATCCATGACATAAAATATCGGTAAACATTTTTAAAAAGAAAAAAAAATATGCACGACCTTCTCGAAGTGAACACTGCATGCATATGAAGGTACATTATTCATAACAATTAAGTGAGCAGCTGGAAATTATTATGAAAAGATTTTATTTTTCCTGGTGTAGTGTTAAAAATTTCTAAACTATTGGATATTTTGTTGTAAGACGAGAACATACGGTACAATGATGAATGTTGACTATACATGGTTTGAGAAAAAGAAAGACTGAATGTTTTTCTGTTAACGAGACGGCTGCTGGAACACGGAACTAACAAGTTACATTTTGCGAGTAAGTCCTGACTTACTATAAATTTTCTTAAGTACATGAGTTTTCCACCTGTTTCCTTTATTTTACTTACCTCTACCAATTTTGGTTCCCATAGTTTATTTGACCAGAACAATATTAAATCTTTATTGCGTTTCAGTTTTATTTACAAACGGGGACTATAGACTATAGTATACCATACCATAGTGTGACATTTTCATTTCGAATAATGGCTTATATTTATGCCCACACAAAACCAATTTCATGTCCGAATTTGTTTGCATTTTCGATTTGCACAATTCTTGATTTGCGGTGGATGTCTTTATTATACGGTATTTACTGTTTCTATCTAACATAGGGCGTCATATGAATGTGCGATAAGGACAGAAGAGATTGCGCTCTGGGATTTTGAGTATCGCATAGGGAAACGGCAACCCTTTCGTTTAGGCTGTGACTGGTAGACGATAATTTGATTTCACGCGCGTCTGATGATTTATGCTTTTGCCTTATCGCTCCATATTTTACCGATTTAGTCCGATGTTCTTTTATATCGTCCCTTTAAATACGTGTGAACACGGCTTAAAGCTTAACATGAACAAAGATATTGCTTTTTTATGCTAAAGAAAGTTCTGTTTGGTTTTGAAACTCGTGCACAAAACTAACCCTTTATATGGCCTTACCGAAAGAAACAAATATTTATAAGATTTATTTGAAAAAATTTGCTGCGCTCCTCTGTTTTCTCGCGCTTTTCGGGACTGTAAAATAGCTATCTGCTTTCCAATTTTCATCCATATTCGTCTAGCTATTTTAACAGGAAAAACATACAAACCCACAAACAAACTTTAATTTTACATTTATAATATGAATAAATAAGATAATATAGTTCCCGGGCGACAGAGCTTTGCTCGACATATCCCAGAGATCCGACCTAACCAGATCGGTTTTTCGTCCCAAAACGCACGGCAAATTTTATCGAAATTGTTAGAGCCATTTTCGAGATCTCATAGTATTTAAGTATGTATATGTTCAAATATTGCTCACACATTTATATGCATATATAGATATACATATTATTATACAGAAACATACAAATATAGCTCAACAATACCAAACAATATAATAACAACCAAAATATGTAGAAAAACCTATTTTTATAAAATGTTTTACCGATTTCTTCACTCTTTTTTAATGATAGATTATGTTGTCCACAGTACCTAAAGGGGTTAATTGGAATGTAGATGAATATTTTAAGATAACATTAAAAGCTGATTAATATTTAAATTTCCATAGAACACGTGTCGGAAATCGAGCGTGTATGTTATGAATACTTAAATAAAGGGAAATGTTTATTGCAATGTTTAGTTTAATAATATTATCTAATAATGTTAATGTTAATATCATGTATAAACCTGAGGAAGTAGATACTAAGTCGGAAGGTGGTCATTAAACTCAACTTTATGAACAACTTTTAGGTATTATGGACGAAAATCAGTATGGAACAACGGATTTTTTCACGATTTTAATATAAATTAAACATTAAAATCGTGAAAAAACAGTTGCTCCATATTGTTTATAATGATTACTACAATGGCCATTGTAGTCATCAAAGTCATCATTATATCCCTATCGACTTAGTATAACCAATAACTCCATATATGGTAGTACATCACTGCGTGGCAGTTGTAGAAGTGCTAGACGTCTGGAAATCAACCCCGGGCAAACAGTTTAGTAGTGTCCTATACGTATACACGTACGTGTTATATACGTATGTATCTATGTATAAACGCAATATATGCATTATGCAGTATAATGCAATGTAGGCGTATGACACGGATCCTCATAGTTCATTCTGTATACTTCAGCTAAGGCCACATCGTCGCTTGCCAACGTGAATTTGTGGTCAAACATGACTATGTCATAAATCCTCCTTTGAGCTAAGTACCTATTAATTTTTTGTTATTTTTCGTGCGTGTTTCGTACAGAAAAGTTACCAAATGATAAGAACATATCAATAGGATAAATTGATGTACAGAGTTTTCAAAACGTCTAAGTATTGATTAGTATCTGTCCCGTCCCGTAGTACGCAAGCGCGGTACAAGCCCCTTCACAGCGTGTAGCTTTAGTCTGTTGTCGATGGTCCTCAAATGTCTCTTCTTTTCAACCGATAAATATAATAAATATCATGTCAATATTTCATTTCAGAACATAAAATAAAAGTTACGAAAATTAGTAACAGATACTGAAACATAGAAAACTTAAACTTTGACTTATCAAAATTATTTGAATCGGTCACTATCGTCATCGTTTTCAGTCGGACATCGCCCACTACTAAGTGAGAACTTCTTCTTCTCAACCATCTAACTTGAACCAATTTTATTAAAGTTATTTGAGACGAAACTCATTAGCATTATATTTTATCGCTGAGCGGGTGCCGTCGGTGATCGTGTTGCTGGAACTCGTATAGTGTCTAGGACTTGCCACACTGTCCCTCCTAAGTCCTAGGCACTATACGGGTTCACGCTTAGCGATAATAAAATGCTAAGAAGTTTCGTCTCAAATATCTTTTGGCTTGGATTGGCTTCAAATACGTATTAATAAAATAACGAACCTACCGTGAAACCTAAGCTTATTTGTATACTGTAGAGTGTAGACCAACACTTGTAGATTGTGAGTACATTTTCATAGTACGAATATTCATTACACACAAAAAAAACAACTAAGTAGGTGTACCAACATATCTATGACTATCTCGATTGTATCTTTTGAAAGGCTTTTAACGATTTATTAGCTTCTCTTCTATGCACGAATGCCACTCAAGTATGAAGTTGTTGAATAAAGTTTGTTTAGGTCGCTTCAACACACTTAAATCCTCTTAAGTAAAAAGACGCTGCTTTTGTTGTGAGAAAGAAGACCCGGGTACAACATGTATAGTGATCTGATATCATGTGTATGTATTTAAGTAATCAAATAACGTTAATGCCTGTCCTAATCCTGGATAATGCTTTTGTTCGCTAGTTTCGTGCTCCGTTACGCCCTCGCTCAAATATTTGTTTATCTTTTACTTACCTACTTTTATCGCGATTGTGCTTTTGTAAAAATTGGGAGTAGCTTTTTTGTGAAATCGTAGCTTTTTATCAAAACACTGCTCGATTCGCAAGCACGTGGCTGTGTGATCGATCAGTGAACTGCGTTTTGTTAGTTCCAATATCGAGATTTATTAATATTTATTTTTACCATCCGTTGGAAGCATGGGCTATAGAGAACAAAGTTGTCACATATATATTAATGTTACTCATGTATGTATAAGTATATACTGAATTTGTAGTTTTTTTTATTTTTTGTTTTGGCGTCGCGTTTTAGCATTTGCCAGTGTCAAGTATTTATATATTTTCATGTTTCAAAACTTAAATAATTGTCCTCGTAGCTAAAGTTATAGTCGAAGTCCAGTCTATTTAAAGTACAGTCCGTGTCAGTCAAGTCCAGTCATGCTTTAGTAAAGTAGTGGTGACTTTACTATAAAGCTTCGATGGAGTTTTGAAAGCAACACGAAAAGTCATGTTTCACCACATTATATCATTTTCCAAATTTGTAGATTGAAAATATATAATGTTAGTTATGAATGTTGGTGTTGCTAGTGCTAAAATATTTGAAAAAAATATGGAAGTAAGAAAATAACTTTTTTTGCCATAACAATTATTACTTTCCTAGATTGTTTTCTTTTTTGTTTAACGTAAGTGTAATTATTTCTGCTAGGCTACGGAAAATTAACGTTGCAACTTTTTCGGTCTTATGTTATTTATTCTCGTATTTTGAGCCCTTATTGTTTCTTAACACGTATCGTGAATATTTAATCATTCATCCCATTAGATTCAATCCAAGGCTTAGTGAGCTTACATCGATCTACAATTATACAGCTATGGGCTATTCGCGCGATCCCTGTGCTTTGCCCTAAGTGTGAACATCTGTATTTGCGTATGGCTCTCCCACTCTTCCGACGATTGATACAAAGCCGTATTCAAATAACTTTAATCGCTTAAGTACACAAATCCATTCTCGCTACTAACGAAATATAATTATTCATAGGCGACGACAGCGCAATCCTTTCGATATACGGGCCCGTGTTTGCATATGCCACAAGCCTCTGATTTACTGCACAAAGTTGCAAAAATCCCTTTACAAATTTGATTACAGTAAAATTGCTTGACTATCTCATCCAAAAATAGGTGTATGACCCATTACACAAAAATATGTTTACCTACCCTATTTCTAATACAAGTAGGTATGTAAGTAAGTGTAAAAATACGCAGAATACATTTTGGTTACCGCTAAATTCAATAGAGTTTTTGAGTACCTACTGCAGCTAACTCGTCAGTAAATGTGATATTTTAATCCCAAAACACTTTTGGACAAAATGCACTTTTACAGACGGAGAGAGCTTTTTAAATGAAGTAAAATTTAATATATATAGGTATTGTCACGTTAATTCTTCGTTATCGCGAGGTATAATAGGTAGGTCATAAGGTATTATGACAAAAAGATTTTACTAACAATAAAAACACGAAGAGTCGCAAATTTGAACACCTGGTTTTTTTCGCGATTTCAGAAACAATCCCATGGTTACAGTTGTTTAATTTCAGCTATTAGTAATACCGTCCCGCGTAAACTCCTAGCCCCACTATAACATAGCTACGGAGTCCTACCACGATCATATCATTTCACTCATTTTACAATCTATTTATATAAAGACATCAATATTTCATTTACACAAAACTTGTTTTCAATAACACCGTCTATAATTAAATCAAATGTATGAAGCGAAAAATGACAATTAACCCTTTTCAATTGCACTTTTTTATTGAATTTAGACAAGCATGTGTATTAGGTGATCAATAAAATGATCTGCACTCATGCTTCTCGCGTGCAATCGCGTGTAAATGTCGGAGCGGGCTTCGTTTCACGCGCGGTGGAGCGTCCCCGTGACGTGTTCTCGTGTGACATACACGCTGGTCTGACAGATCATGGCTCATTGCACCTGTCATTAATACATCATGTTTCCGCGGATTTCAAGCATCCTCAATATGCTAGCAGCCTTCAAAAGACCGTGAAAAAGTAACAGATATTACATAGAATTTATTTCTGATAAAAAATATATCTCACTATTTTTGACAGCGCGTGTTGTGTAGCCTATAGATGTCAGTATTTCTTTTTAGCATAGATTTTAGCTATTAAATGAAAACATGTCATACATACATAACAGATAAGTACGGTATATTTTAAACCTTTTCATAATTCTTTTTACGTTTACAAGGATTTTAGGAACTAACTTTTGTTTGGGATCTTTGCTTTATTTGTCAATGGCAATGAATTATGTTCTGCGATAAATTGAGATAGAAAATGGAATCGGTGATACATTAACGCGTATAGGCGATTAATAAAAACCTTTTCATTTTCACCAGATGTGCGATAAACGTTATCAAGAGGGTTAGCCGTGACCTCATAAAAAGTTGAATTTATTACATCTCACGACCCTTGCTCCAATACTAAGACAGCGGAGGAAATAATAGAAAAATATCGTAATTAAAATCCAACCCTTCCTGTTGTTGTGCCTTTTTATGGAGGGGTAAAATTGGAACGAGGCGCGCGTGACCGATTCGATGATATAGTGGAGTCCTGCAGACGGGCTGCGAGGGCGGGCCCGCGAGGCCAAGCGCGCTCAGCGACGGGTTAAGCGATCTTTAATGACTCTGTTGCCTCATTTATTAAAATGTTAACATATGACGGTCACAATTAAGTTTACAAAGCTTTTGTTTCCGGCTCAAACTTTTTTCTAGTAAAATAAATGAGGATAAGGGTATAAACGATTTTTGAATAAAGTTGGGATGGGCTTGCATTTATCGCAAGTTGTAAGTTGATAAATTACCATTGGCATGAAGTTTCGGCAGCCTAGTTGGGAGATCATGTGTCTATGAATCTAGAGGTCCAGGGTTCGAATCTCAGGGCACGCACCTCGGTCTTTTCTAAGTTATGTGCGTATTGCCGATAACGGACAAAATTCACGAAACGGTGAAGAAAAACATCGTCAGGAAACCTACATGTCCGAGAGTTCTTTAAAAAAGTTCTTAGAGATATGTGAAGTCTGCCAAACCCGCATTTGGCCAACGAAATGGACTATGGCCTTTTGACAATGAGAAGAGGACCGCGCCAAGCAGTAGGACAGTTTTCAATAACAGGGCACTACATACGTACTTGATTAAATTAAAATCTTATTATAAGTACATTAATAAATAATCTTACGTAAACTATAATGTAACATATAAACAGTAAACACAGAACGACCTCGAGAAAAAGGAAATGTTAAACGGGAAAAAATACTTCAATTTACAAACAATAGTATGCAGGAGTACTAGCCGCTAATTTCCAGCAGGATAATATTACGTATAATGTTGTGGTAATAATGGTAAAAACAAAACAGAAGCGCGTCAGAATATAACAGTGACTAAGCTTTGAAACAATCAAGATAATGGCAATCTATCTGGATTATGAATCTTGGCCGCTACATCTACACTGCCCCAGATCTTCACCTGCCCCAGGCGGCAGTTTCAGAGAGCCAAAATCATAACACCCGGTCGTATAACCGCGGGGGTTTTAAGGTCGAAAAATCGATCGATCTTTTTTTGAACGCTGGAGAGATGGCGGGGAGGGGGATCTGTCAAATTTCTGCCCCGGTTGACATGCTAAGTACAAAATGACTAGGAAATAGATATCATCATGATTATCCTGTCCTTATTCTACAAGGTGTGGTCGAACAAGCATGTTTCTGTTCTCCATTTACCAGCCGTAAATTTCTTTCAGGTTTCGGTTTCAACCAGGAACATACCTAACATACCTATAGGTACGTGCTAGATGACGTGATCCGAATTCTCACTTTCCTTCTGTTCATCTCAACTGCAGAGCCTACTCTAGCCTATTCTACATGAATATTATATTATTTAGTAAATAAATTAAGAATTTCGTAACATGGCATATTATGAAATTTATATAATAATCAATAGATAGGTACTATTATGAGTCGAAGAAAGTTTCGATCACAAATGACAAAATCATCTTGTTTTGAAGTTCTCTTCTACTCTAGGGTATACATAATTATAGAGTTCGTTGGTTTCAACAAATTTTTGTAATCGAAAAAACCGATTACCTACTCATGTGATTCCTCAAGTCAAAACTCCTGGAATCACACGAGCTGTGATACTTTCTCTGACCTTTAGGTAAAAGGAAAGCTGAACGTAGCGCAGACGACTCGGTTGGATTGAGACGTGATGGGGCGGAGTCGCAGACGGGTGCTCCGGCTTGGATCATCTCGAAGAACTTGTGTTTAATCTGTTACATCACGTTTTGTATTGCTTACAATTAGGCAGATATAAAGCGTAAACTGGCAGCCGAAAATGACGAGGCGGTTCTAGGCCTTCAAATTACAGATATTTTCTGAAACAGCACAATTTTTTTTTAATTAGTCGATATCTATTGGTTTACCTATACACGTAATTTTAAAACGCAAAGTGGGTAGATAAGTGTTTCCGGGTCTTAATGTAGGATCAAAATCATTAATTCATGATGTCCATTATAAGTTTTGACATATTATTTATTTAAAAGTCATAGAGTTTTTATATTGCGAATATATTTTACTTACTTACTTATTGAAATGTGAATAATATCCCAATTCACAATTACATTATTTCTTCAAAGCAGCCCTTATTCTAAAACGTATTCAGATAGGATTTTCTTTTATCGAATTACTGACATAGAAGCAAACATTTCAATATAACTTTTTATAAAAACTTGAACTTATACAATAGATTAGCTAAGAATGGAGGAGTAACATTACCTTGTGTCATGATATGCCGCCTCCATTTCCAACTTTATGCTGATTTAATAAACGTTTTGTTGTAACGAAATAAAGTTCAATTTACGTTACGGTTTTTTGAATGCATTGCAGAAACGGAGGTGCGATGCGCTAGTTGCAACAGTGTTTGTTGTTTGTTAAAGTATGCGTGAACGAGAGAACTCCAGACAAGTATTGATTTATATTCAATAGCAGCGCCTTGAATGGACCTTGACAATGCGATCCGCAGCTTAAGCGCACATGTATTTTTGTGAATGCCTACTTACATTGAACAACTTTGAAAAATATTTTCACTATTTTGCTATTTAGTTTTAGCCAGGTCAAATTAGAACAATAATAAACAACTAATATACCCACATGTGTTAATTAACCTAGCCTACTATACAAAAATTGCCGGGAATAAAACCTAGGTAGGTATTTTCAAAAAAATTCAATGCTGCTAATTTTTTGCAATTGTTAAAGCTAGTAGGTACGAGCTGATGAAATACCTGCGTCTATAGATCAAATGGTCGAGTGTAGCACAGCATTGTTTTAGGGCCTTTGCCGATTCATATCCTACCTTGAATCCTGATACACGTATGTTAAAATGCGTAACTAATACCTAAGTAAATAACAATAGAAATTAAAAGAACTACAATACATAACGTACACATAACGTAACACGTCACGTAACGTCGTGTACTAGTAACGTACACAGTATAAGCATATTATGTTCGCGCGACTTTGCTCACGTAGTCGAGCTAAAACTAAATGAAATATCTATAATGTTCAAATACACTATTCATCTTCAGTAATTACCCCAGTGTAAACTGAGCCTCGTGCATTATGTGTAGGTACCGTTAAGTTATGGGGTTTAACTTAATTATCGTGGTTTCCTTCTAATTACATTTTCCTTGAACCGATTTTCCTAAAAAAAAGACAATGTGTATGTGGTGGCGTAGTAGGAAATAGCTTCCGAGTTTATCGCAAACAAAGAGACAGACAAGCCAAGACAAGACAAGCCAAAGCAAAAAACTGCCAATATCTTTAATGTAGATACTGTAATAGTCGCGCAACAGTTTTATTAGTACCTATAGTTAAAGATATGGCCATAGAACAACCACGCTCCAGTGGGTCGCAAAGCTGCCGCCTACTCGGGTGGTCCTCGCGCTCGCTACCCTTCAATGTCATCACCGTCTGTACAAATAAAGCTCTCTATTACTTAACAATCAATGAAAGATACATTCATTGTAACACTATTGTATCATCATTGTAGAGTATTTATCTGGGATCTCAATCGAGTGTATTCTACCGTGCTGCGCAGTCCGGCAGACATTTCGACGACGGACCTTTCATGCGATTGTTCGTATCATTTTCTACGATGCACTTTCTTACTAAAGAGATTAAATTGTAAAGTAAAGGGATTATTTTTTTAAGTAGCACGGATCGCCGAAGTGCGTAGGTTCAATCTGTTCCCAATAATAAGCTTGAGCTGGTGGTGAAGGAAAACATAGTGAGGAAACCCATAGCATGTACCTAATAATTTGGGCATGAATAGCATAGTGGTAATGTACCTACTCTCTAGTACTCAAGTTCGTGGGGCACACATTTTTCAAGCTTTTTTATCTTGCCAATTTGACGCAAATTTACGGACCAATATTGTTTTGACACTAACATCGAAAACTTCGTCAAAAGCGTGCAAACCAATAACAGGCGGGGCGTTGCTGCCACGACGTCTACTACTCATGTTAATCCATAATTTCTCGAATTTTTAACGTAGGTATTCATTATAACGAAAAAAGATTTAAATGCGATGAAAACACAACATAAATCAATAAACAAATTACAACTTTTTGAAAACGAATTTCATGTTTTTTTAAATTAAATTAATTTGAAATTAGAATTCTTAGCCAAACTAATTATTTTTATTTGAAATGGCCAGTACCTACTGCACAACAGCAATTTCATAGGTACAGACCTATTATAAAAAAGTGACATTAGGTTAACACTTAGACTGTCAATCTTAAAAAAAACATGCTCTATTCATAATTATACACTCTAGCGGGAAAAAAACAAAATTGTCACTAATTTAAGTGAGGCAAGTAAACTAATATTTGTGAGTAATTCAACACAAAATGATGGGTACCTAGACAAGTGCCATATGAAGTTCAAAAATATAATATTTCCCCTTGTTTGTAGCGTACTAAAAGGTTACCAGCACATCTATAGTAGAATTGGGATCAAAAGTGACGTGGAGTGACAGAGCGAGGGAGGGCAGGGAGAAACAAAGCAGCCGTCGACAGTCGCTTCACAAGTACAGGGACCTAGCGCGCACGCGCCACTTCATACCTATTACCGGAGTAGTATAGTATAGGAGTCTTTGCATCATTAATTTAAGTGTAATGGTTTTTATGCCAGCCTCATAATTTTGCTCTTTTTCAAACAGGAATCTTTTTGTGACAGAGCGCACTCTCACGAAAAAAAAAGTTAGCTACTTTAATGTCAAATCTCTTAAGCTGTTATACGGAAGAGCACAAAAGCAAATTGAGTTTCTACTCTTATTACAATTTGACAACGCGACAAACCGCGGATTATTTTAATTTGTTAAATTAAAATAATCAAATTGTCCCGGATATGTAGACCGATATTTCGTACTTACGTTGCCAAAGTTAAGGCATGAGACCGTCGACAAAGGTAACCATAAAGTTAGGATTGTAAGAAAAAACCTACCCGGACCCGCACGCACACACACACAAACGTCACACACACACACACACATACACACACGCACACACACGCACAAACACACACGCTTTTCTAGCTTCACATAACAACATTTAAATATGTAAATAGAAATAGAGGTAAGAGATAATGTATGAACTACAAGAAAAGGAAGTGATAAAATCAAACACGCGTTCTTCAACTAACTCGTTAGCGACATACTACTGAAGCATATTCAGAATGCAGAATGGTGGGCACTTGTACAATGCGTTAAAACAATGCAACCGTACGTTGCCATTACGCTAATTGCACACCATGAGTTCTGTTTACTTTACGTTTCAAAGGAATGGAACGCGTGCATAAAAATGTAATAAACAACTGCGCCGCTCCAAACTATTGTCTGAAAAGTATTTTATACGTAGGTATGTGTTTAGTAGTACCTACGTGCTGGATGTGTTCGTCTCGTGTTTCTGTAGTGATTTTCCAGTTTCGCTAACTTTTTTCTTTGGAAAAGATCATAATTATGTAAATTATAATTTTAAAAAAACCGGCCAACTAAACGCACTGCTACAGTGAAACAGCAAGGTTCAGAGTAAACGAATATATCATCGATGCATAAAAGTTTTAGGTTTTTTTTCCATTAAAATGTATATGAGACCACCTCTGAAGTATGATCTACCAAAACCAAAAAAGGATCATACAAAATTGATTCATAAATAAATTGGAGGAAAAATCGAACATTGGACATACAAAAAAAAACAAATTTAATTTTCGAATTTATAATATTATTTGTGTATTATTTATAAAAAGAGTGTAAATAAAAACTGTACAAGTGCGAGTCGGATTCGCGCACGAAGGGTTCCGTACCATTATCTATAAAAACGGCAAAAAATCACGTTTGTTGTATGTCTGTTTTTTAGTATTTGTTGTTAAAGCGGCAACAGAAATACATCATCTGTGAAAATTTCAACAGTCTAACTATAGCGGTTCATGAGATACAGCCTGGTGACTGACGGACAGACAGACAGGCAGGCAGACGGACGGACAGCGGAGTCTTAGTAATAGGGTCCTGTTTTACGCTTTGGGTACGGAACCCTAAAAATAGTATACATATATTTATAAAATGAGTGTAAAAAAAGTATGATGGTTTGCGTGTTTGATATTTTTTGTATTCTACGTAGACATTAATTGGGGAACATAGTTATCATCCTTTCAATGCGAACGCTTAAGAGAATGTTCAAAATCCAAATTAGCTATCAAATAAAATTTGACATCGAACCAATTATGAACAGAGTAGGTGACACGCGCACAACAATGTGCCGGCAATTAAGGACTGACGCAGGCGCATTTAACGGCTAATGTGTCTATTAACAAATGTATTTGCCGTGTTCGAGCGCTCGTAAATTCCACGGAACAGCTCGGAACAGTTGGTTCCTGTCGCCGTTAAACGTATATCAATCAGTTTTAAACTGTCCAAACAAGAGCCTCTGTGACACATTTTATTTTTCACTTAAATCTTGAATGAAACGAGTCCCTGCCATAATTTCAAGTTTGTTTGACTTTTTGTTATGAAGAGTTCAAGAATTTTCGAATTACATATATTATGTATAAATAACTCTTAATATTTGTATCTTATTAAGTAGGTAATAAATTTCAATAAATTAGCTAGATGTTATATAATTGTAAGGCGTAGCCACGTTGGCTAACTACAATGTCTATTAGCGATTGTATGTAAGTATCTACATCTACTCTAATAAATCCATACTATTATAAAGAGAAAAGATTTGTATTTTTGAATTTTTGTATATTTGTAACGACCGAAAAAACTACTAGACCGATTTCAAAAATTCCTTTACCGTTGGGAAGCTACACTCTCCCCTGGTGACATAAGCTACTTTTTATCCCTGTATTCCCACGGGAACGGGAACTACGCGGATGAAACCGCGAGGCGTCCGCTTGTTTTAAATAATTTAGGTAGGTACTCTAATAATAGTCTTGTGTAAATATGACTTTTACTAGATATATCTTATTCGCATGATCAGCTATTCTTCTGGTATTGTGTAAATATTACTGTGTTCCGTTTAGAAAAGTACTACAGCTAACGATATCACAAGGTATTATTATTGTTGTACTCAAAATAATGAGGGCCAAAGTAGGCCCAGCACTTGTTTACTAATATCTCTTGTCATAAGGAAAACATTTCGTTCGTCACATTATTTATTACATTAAAATGTCTAAGATCTAGGGCAAATTTATGAAAATAGCTTAAATAACTTCTGACATAAAAACAGCATTCTATCGTCGCCGAGTGCACCCAGTGATTTATCTCCCGCCGGCGTCGGGCCGGAACGCGCCACCCGCGCGCCCTCCCCGTCCATACTCCCTTTTGTTTTTGTACCAAAAGCTCCCGGCTTATTTACGAGATCAACTGATTATGCTCTGACACGAGTCTCGCTTGCTATAATAGCTCTCAATAGCAGGATTTCTCTTAATAGAGCCATCGCTCCGGTATCGTTGTTTTGCATCTCTTTTATAGTTTTGCTTTGAACGGTTTATTAGAGATATTAAATAGCGTCCAATTAAACCCGTCCAAGAAATAAGAAGATTGTACCTACTATTAATAGATGAACTGATCCATAGGAAACAAATGCGTAGCACAGACAAATTTGTAACCGTCGCAATATAGAGTAGGTACGTATTTTTTATCAAGTCCTACACTCTCTACAATAGAGCGTTTTGTAACATTATTTAGCGCAACCCTACCCCGCACGATTAAATTATTTTTGAAGTGTAAACAGAAGCATCGCTCACTGTTTTCAATTTTATTTGATCGACCCCTCCGGTAATGAGATGCTACATGAAGAGTTGAAGAGTCCATTGAATCACCGAAATATGCATTATAATGCGACCAAATTATAAGGAAGGGCTGCTAGGAAGAACTACTATAGGATTTTCAGAACACAATTATGACAGTCGCCCTTTTAAATTATTAGTTCTCTTATTTGACCAGCTTTCTAGATAAGTTGGTCGGCTGTATACGTCAATCGAATCGCTCGGGCGAGTGTCACATTGCTTGTCATTCAAATATTGCCTTACAAAACAGGGTGACATATCGTGACATTGTAGTATAGATTTGTATAACGCTTCATCACCAAGAG
This sequence comes from Biston betularia, assembly GCA_905404145.2. Classification (NCBI taxonomy): domain Eukaryota; kingdom Metazoa; phylum Arthropoda; class Insecta; order Lepidoptera; family Geometridae; genus Biston; species Biston betularia. The sequence goes on from FR989863.1 coordinate 8,879,975, forward strand.
TAGGTACTTAGGCAAATGCTGAACAAAATAACTTTAAGGAATCGGTAAACTTTTAATATAGGTATAGATGTCTATGTATGTCGATTCTGAACTTTGACTCATAGGAACTGCTACGTTCGAATAGAGAGCGAAATCGATAATATTACAAGCTTTTTCTAATATATTTTTTTAGTTGTTTTTTTACACTTGCCCCCTTATAATATGTCTATCGGTCTGTAATCAAATCTTGCAATTAGACAAACTTCCCGATGTCCAGGACTCAAATTTGGTGTAATTATAGATCTTCGGACACAATACAAAGATATGGTATCATAGAGTTGGTCTGATGATGGAGACGGAAGATGGTCATAGGAACGGCTTAACTAAACAAGATAAACCCATCGAGTTTGGGTTTGATTGCTTCGTCTTGAGGAGCACTTTACGCCTAGATGATATCCAGGGTCTGATGATGAAGCTGGAAGGTGGCCACGGCATCTGTGATAAAAACAACATAGCCCCACCGAGTTTGGGCTCGATTGATTCGTCTTGAGGAGCACGTTACACCTAGCCTATAAAATCAGAGTCTGATGATGAAGCTGGAAGGTGACCACGGCATTTTTGTAATGTGTGTGTTAGTTAGTCTAACATTTTAGTTCATTGTCCAAGATAAAAGCTTGTTTTTAAAAATATTTTTTAACTGTTTGATTTTACGAAGTGTCCGGTAACAGACGGTAGGTAAAGACGTAGGGGAAGACGGTAATACTAAGCTATCTGCTCCTTCTTCAAATCCTACCTATGCCATTTTGAACCAGAACAGAATAGCTTTTAATATTTCACTACACGAGAAAATAAAAAAAAATATAAAATCGGAGTGCATCTGCAAGAGTGACTTTTTATACGGGTCCATCAACCACGTTTCCACGGCATGTCTGCTCAGAATAGGCTGCGGTTTCCCATCATCCGCTGCGCAGGCGTCGAGTCGCCGCGGTCGACGGTCGGTACTAACTGTTGCGTAGGCTGTGGTAATGGACGGTGTTCGTCGTAATTTCGCGGTTTTCAACATGCGGACATTACCAGCTCAGGGAATGTGGTTATAAATCAAAAAACTCATTAGTTCATCCTCTTTCATAGCCGAGATGTCATCACCGCAAATACAAAGTAAGCTCTTAAAGCCTAATTCAGAGAATCAGTGACTGCACAAAATTATAAAAACACTCAATAAAGGTAGATATCTTTCATTCGCAACGAAAACATTACTATGTTAGGTAAGTGAAGAAATATCGTGCCTTCTAATCAAAAGCGAATTAGGTAGGTACAGGAACGGCATATCTCCCTATATTCGGAATTAGCTATAAGTAGATCGGTACATATATATACTATTTTTATACGCCCTGCAGACTCTCAGATATTGCATAGGTACCTAGTCTTCATAGAAATTTGTGAGAACTTGGTAAGTAGTCTCGAAACGATTAAAAAATGCACGAAAAAAAGCATTTTTTCTGTCATATATTTTCTGTCGTTTTCATGTGTACATACATTTTTTATTTATTTAAATACTTACTACGTACCTAAATCTCGCAAATTTCTACGCTAGAGTTTGTATCCCATTATGTCATATACTCGTGCCTAATTAAGTGTATGCCGGTTGCTGTCGTATAGTTTAAAACAGCAGCAGCAAAATTGTAAAAAGTCGAATGAAAAACAAAAAGTAGCAACATCACGTTAGTAGATAAAACAAATAAAAAATACGTTTTTGTACTTTAGTTTTTGTAGAAACTTGTTATGCTAAATCCTCTTTCACCAGGGTAAAAACTGATAGTACATTGACGTAAATAAAAAAAACGGCCAAGTGCGAGTCGGAGTCACGCACGAAGGGTTCCGTACCATTATCTACAAAAACGGCAAAAAATCACGTTTGTTGTATGAGGGCTCCCTTAAATTTGATTTTGTTTTTTAGTACTTGTTGTTATAGCGGCAACAGAAATACATCATCTGTAAAAATTTCAACTGTCTTACTATCACGGTACATGAGATATAATAGCCTGGTGACAGACGGACAGACAGACAAACAGACGGACGGACTGCGAAGTCTTAGTAATAGGGTCCCGTTTTACCCTTTGGGTACGGAACTCTAAAAATAGATCTAAACAAGGTTTACGCGGAGAAAACCACGCTACATACTCTCATAATAATAATTAATTGCATTTTAACTTAAGATCGTAAGGTTCGAGCATAAGATCTATTTTTAGGCTTCCGTACCCAAAGGGTAAAACGGGACCCTATTACTAAGACTTCGCTGTCCGTCCGTCTGTTTGTCTGTTTGTCCGCCTGTCATAATTATGTGTTTCTGACATTAAAGCCTGAGCAGGCTACCTATAGTGAGATATTTTATTAAATAATTCTATTAGTACTATACATTAGCGTACCTATCTGTCATCTAGTATAACTAATTAAGTTTGTACAGAAGCCCTAACCAACTAGTAAGTAGTAACCTACACACGAGTGAAGATGTCGTGCTTAATTTGATCTGAGTGTAATCCGAGGCTAAGCTATCGTCTCGTTGATATTGGTCAGATCAGATGAACGACCACACGCATAGACGGTGTTGCCAGCCCTGCCTTTTAGAAAACTGTTGACAAACTCTAAAATAACTGTAAAACGTATCTACCTACTAGAAATCTACAGTATACCTTAACTGACGCTTATATCAAAAATGGTAATAAATTAAACAGTTACAACTACACAATGAGAGTTACAATTGAAATACCTATTACACGTTTAAGTATCGATACTTCGATGGTATCGAAACATCCCTTGTGATTTATGGTATAGTTCAAAGGTAACGATTTTACTGCACTGGGATATCGTTAGTCGTATGTATCTACATATTGAATTGCGTAAGTATACATTTTGAATGTAGAATGATAAGTATTGTGGTTCTTTGTAAACGGAGAATAACAAACCCTTGAAAAAAATATACTTAGAAAAACAAAAAAAATCTAAAACTGACTCCGCTTCCAAAAATCTATAAATGAATAAAATTGTAGTGTTGGCTACACCACGCGTGGACGATATCAGTGTTTTTCAACATTTTCCGCTTCACAGTGGTTTGAGCACAGCTGTGGATATGGATTACTTACACATCTATACAAATATAAATATAATATATGCTGACTGTGCCGCTGCTAGCACATACCTACTTTCAATCCCGTCTATCAGTGCATAAGGAGATCCCATCGTACATCTGTGAACCGGACAAGCACGAGACAGTACCGCACATACCAACAAGCTGAATGCCCAGTTTACGGCCCAGAACGTTTTGAGGTAGAACAAAAAAAAAATAGAAATAAGTAGATTAATTTAGTGAAATAATTAAAGATGATAAAATTAGAAAAAAAATCTTAGAATATTTTATACCTACAGGTGATAAAAATGACCAACACGATCCATCCAAGAAGTAGTTTAAAAATGAAAACGAAAGAAAAATACACATCCAAAGATTACTATAAATAAACAAAATTAAATGATAAACGGGATAACGATCAAAATTAGGCAGGTACAGGGTTGTGACATGGTAAGAATACATTTATATGTACCTACCTATTTAAGAGTATCAGCGCGCTGGATGCGAACCGCTTTCAACCGGTCTTTGTAGAAGTCAATGGGGGAGGCCTATGCCCAGCAGTGGATGCCCTACGGCTGAAATGATGATGATGATGATGAAGTGTATCAAAAATACTGGATTTAATTAAAATGAACAATAATTATAACTTAGTTTTGGAATTTAAATAGAAATACTGAAAGAAGGAAAGGGTAAAAAACAAACATTTTAAATATAGATAATTATTTCATATACCTAATTTTTTTTTTTTTTTTACACACAGCGCCATCTGACCCCAAACTAAGCAGAGCTTGTGCTATGGAAGACAGATAACTGATAGAATACTTAAATACTTTTTTTTTTTTTGTAAATACATACTTATAATACATACAGTACACCCAGACACAGAACAAACATCGATGTTAGTCACACAAATGTTAGTCCTGAGTGGGAATCGAACCCACGCCCTTCAGCTCTCGAAGCAGACACACTACCAATGAACCAACAGGGCTGTCAAATAACACGTAATAATAATAATAACGGTCCCTAATAATGTCAGGGGTAAAAGCGAAGGAAAACGGTAAAAAAAATCACCGACTATCAAACCGTTTTTCGCGTAGGTAGGTAGGTACATATCTACATAGGTAAGTAGATACTGTTACTAGATAATAATAAAGCAACGTCTCTTATCTGTTCTTAGTCTATAATAATCTGTATTCCATTACTGATTGTAGAGATTAGACTTTTTTGTTTTCTGTAAATTTTTGTTTCTGGTGTGCACAATGAAGAGTGTATTCTTTTGTTTCTTACCTATCTAAAGGCACCTACGAGTAAAGTATTATAAATATAATCCTACTCACACTAATATTATAAAGGCGAAAGTTTGTGAGTCTAAGTGTGTAAGTGTGTTTGTTACTTCTTCACGCTCAAACCGCTGGACCAATTTTGATGAAATTGTATTTGTTTTTGTATGGAGGTAGTTGACACCCTGGATTAACACATATATATACTACTTTTTTCCCGAAAAAATGAAGCGGGTATCACCACGTGCCGCAGCTAGTCCTATGACTAGCTAGACGTTCATTCTGTCTGGGTGTTTTGTATGTATGATAAGTTATATATTTACAAAAAAACGTATGAATCTAAGTATTCTATCTAGTTCTCATAGTATAAGCTTTGCATAGTTTGGGCTAGATGGCGCTGAGTAAAATGTTTTCCAATATTTATTTATTTTACTATGAGACCAACCTCTTGCAACGAAATGTATTGACTAGCCGGTAATTTTCTTGGTTTAGTACTGTCGTTCCGCGTAATCCTGTGGAAATAGCAACCCTGTAAATAGTTACTTTCCTTCCACAAGGTCCCGTGATCATCAAATTTTAACGCAATCATACTTTATGAGTAACGACATCTATCGTGGAGTGGTGATTCTGTTGGATGCCATCTATCAACGAGTCGAAATATTAATCTAAATTTTGTTTTATCTGTCAACTGCTATTCTTCTTCTTTGACTTTGGCGTCGCATTTTGTGTATTAGCCAGTGTTTCTTTTTCAACGAGTGCTTTGATATTTTTAAGTTTCATATGTTAAAAAGTAGTCAAAGTCCAGTCATGCTTTAGTAACTTAGTGGTGACTTTACTATAACCTTCGATGGAGTTTTGGAAGCAACACTAAAAATCATATTTCACCACACTAGGTTCCCACATCATCATTTTCCCACACTCGCGCTTCTAATACGGCACTTTATGAATAACAACACCACCATTCTTACTTATAAATACCTACTCGAAAAAACACTAGTTTTAAAGTGCATTACAGTTACGATTTAAAATGTTTTTTTTTTTGCACTGGCTAATATGCTATGGGCGTTTTCATAATCTTTTTTGTAGGGAAAGAATCGTCAATATAACCTGTCAAAAAATGTGCGACGCCGTGTTCCTCGGAAGATGAAAAAAAAATCTGTCAAAATTGTCAACGTCACATATTCCAATACCAAACCAACAGCAACACACACACTACTACTCCCAGAGGCAAGGTGATGTTTCTTGTATTAGTAATTTGTGCAACGACCTAGGTTCATCTTTTTCGGGGATATATTTTAATTGTTTATTGACGCTGTTTATTTCAGCTATGTCAGTGTGAAAAAGAAAGTTTTTATTATTAAGGCTAGATTCGATATTCGATAGTGATACCTAGCTAACATGGAAAAGAGACCTATTCCTAATTTACCAACTACCAAACATATTTGTGAAGATATTTCGGATCCCACATTAATATCTGAAGAGTATCCTGAGAAACTTAATTTAGATGATGAACAATTAAATAATGCATATTGTTGTTTCTATAACCTGAAGCAGTTGGAAGTTGATATTAATAAGCAAAGGGAGTTGAAATGTAAACTAGAAGAATTAAATGAAAAGTTAGTTGAAAATATTGCAAATTTAAAAACACAAGCATCTACAAAGGATTAAATACAAAGTGAAACTATGTGTGAACAATACTTATAAACTTAATAGCTTAATAATAAAAATTGTAGTTTGAGATTGATCATTTTATTATACTTCCAAGTTGTACCAATTCTTCTTCAGTTACCAAACCTAGATGGAACAAACACACTAAAGCTGCTCCTTGTTCTGCAAACTTTTTATTCTTCTCCCAAAATGATGATGTGTATTTTTTTCCGCAAAAAGTAATTATTGTTCGGAATAACTTTTCTATTTGTTGTGTTTCGTATGTAGGAAGTTTTTGACCATTTTTCCCTGCCCATGCATGGAGTCTTGCTTTAGGTAAAGATAGGTCATTGAAATTCGCTCTAATGAAGCATACCTGAAATAATATTGAGCATTGCCCCATATCAGAGAGTAGTGTAATTTTAAATGGAGATTACAGAAAAAAAATCCATGAAAAATAGTTATGTATATATTCCTTACCTTCATCTGAGTGACACCAACAAGGTCTGTATCAGTAAGCTTACTTTTCTTCAGTGGTGGCTCTAGACTATCAGGACTAACTTGCCATCTACCTTGTATTCCCAACTTCTGATAATATGACTGTTTTCGTCTGCAATATTCTCCAAGATCCCAAATAGTACTGTAATGGGCAATAACATCATTTTGATAAATGTGGCAATATAGTAAATAGCTGCATTAATCACAACAAGATTACACTAAACATTTAAACATACCATATTTGCTCTAAAGTTTGACAATCCAGGAATTGTCTGCCTCTTGGTGATTCTTGCAAGTCTCTCAATATATTTTGAATACAATATTTTGTATTTGATGGTGAGTTGTCATAGTCCACTGCTAACTTCAAATATTCCTCTATGACAGTATCCATTGGAAGCATCCCATCTTTTCTAAAAATGGAACAATTCCACTCAGCTGCTCGAGCCAGCATCACACTTGTGCACCCAGTAAGAGTTTTAAATTTACAAATATCACTGTGTTTTTCTATTTCCTTTGAACCACCACTGAAATGCATGCAATAAAGATTATGATATTTTGTTTATGTAACTATTTATTTCTTGGAAAATTTTATTTATAACTGATAATAAATTCATACTTGGCAATAACTGGAATAGGTATTTTCTCAGCCACATATTTGATGATGTCTGTGTGTACTGCATGTTGTGGTCGTTCATCACGGGTCCTGCCATGAATTGCAATTGCCTTTATTCCAGTACTAATCAGCTTCTCTACAAGACAAAGAGTGTCTTCTGCAGTATCAAGTATTCTAATTTTACAACTCACAGGTATAGTAATGTTAGTCACTAATGTCTTGAGAATGTGACAAGCCTTTTCTGGTTTTGCAAGCAGTGCTACACCCATTCCACCTTTTATTGAAAACTCTTTAGGACAACCCATATTGATGTCGACTGCAGCAACGTCATTTTCTCTGCAAAAAAGATATAAACTGTACATTATACACAGCTAGTAAGTAATCCAGCATAAGCAAAATATAAATGTGTCAAACAGTTTCCATAGGACAAAAAATTAGTTTTATTTTCAAATTCAATTAACTGAAATAGTAAGACAGCAAGTAAGTTTTGATAATTATATACTTCCAAAAAAAAAAATCCTTAAATTAATACAAAAAACTTGAATTGATTTATAGTGATTATGGATGTAGTAAATTAATACCAAACATATTTACACTAGCTTGGCAACTTTTAGTGCTCGTTCAGCATCACATGTTCCTAGTTGTAATACAACTTTATCTTTTTCTTCACTACATGTCCGAAAAACTATAGTGCCATCTGTTTGATCCACATAATCTATTGTGTTCAATATTTCTGAAAATAGAATTAAATAGTAACTTTAGAGAATGCATATTTATTTGTTAGCTGTTCTAATTTACTTAATTTAATATCCCTGTTAAACAGGGATATTTATACCTATAACTGATTAGGTAGTAAGGTAGGTACTAAAAATAAGCATAAATTCCCGAAAAATAGGAAAATACAATAATAGACAAGTAGACAAAAAAACTCTGCGGAGGAGTATCATTTTAGCCTATATTCTAATTTAATCGCTCAAGACTAGTCAAGACAAATTGCAGGCTACATTTTTTTTTAAATTAGTATTCTTATCAATCCGATAACTACGATACTATCTTACCATTGATTCTACGTTTTGATCTTAAAAATTTCCAATCGATTAATTCCTCAGTATACACGATGTCAGCACCATAACGGAGTGATAATAATCGCATTGGTAACGTGCCGATACGCACCATGGGTGCAAGAATTAATTTATTTTCGTATGATAACATAGAATATTATTAACAAATTATTTTCAAATAAAAGTCCCCACGTGTGTATACACTAAGCACCACACCGTCATAGACTAACTAATAGTAATAGCTCATAGTCATCCAATTCAGGGTTGGATTCGGGTACGTTTAAAAATATAGTACAAGACCATCAAAATAGTAGTACGCCGATAGTACACTTTTTTTTAAATCTTACATTGTTTAAAAAAAGCTATTAATCAATAAAATAGATAGTTAGAATCAACATGTTTATACAAAATTTACTCCTCTTCTAAATTATGTAAGTTCTTGACTATTATTTTCTTCAGCCTTAGCATGTAATCATAAAAACATCTCTCCTAAACTGCGAGTATACGAAAGAATAAAATCGGTACAGTTGCCACTTTCGCGGCATTTTTTTTCTTAGATTTTGGCGTCGCAACCCAAGCATTTGCCAGTGGCAAGTTACAATTTTAAGACAAAATGCGAAGCCAAAATCAAAAAAGATGAAGAAGAACTATTGTTTGACAGCTTACCACAATGTGCTGAGGTAAGCTGTCACACAATACTCAATGATTTTTTTTTTACAGATGGTTTGGCTATAAACGGGTGTCATATTTACCTATTTTGGTCTTTTCTAAGTAAAATAACGAAATTGTAGTATTTTTCCGTACTATCCTTAAGTATGGATATTATCTAGTACGGAGCATGAAATAGTAGTACAAATACTATAATTATAGTACGAAATCCAACGCTGATAGTCATAGGTTTTTTTTTCCTTGGTTTTGGCGTCGCGTTTTAGCATTTGCCAGTGTCAAGTATTTATATATTTTCAAGTTACAAAAGTTAAATAAGTATGTTCAATGTATAGTGTTCATTCCGTGTAGTAGTGTGTTGTAGACTTGTAGTTGTGTACGACGTCGACGACGTAGTCACATTCTCACACATACATACTTCTTCTTCTTTGATTTTGATGTCGCATTATGAGCATTTGCCAGTGTCAAGTGTTTTATATTTTCAAGTTTCATAGGGAGTTTTAGCGGAAACGCGGGAAGAGTCGTGTCGCTCCGTTGTATTTTTTTTCCAAAACTAGTGTTTTGTCGAGTGTTTATGCATAAAAATGGTGGTTTTTTATTCATAAAGTGCCGAATTACAAGCACGAGTGTGGGAAAATGATATAATGTGGTGAAACATGACTTTTCGTGTTGCTTCCAAAACTCCATCGAAGCTTTATAGTAAAGTCGCCACTACTTTACTAAAGTATGACTGTACTTGACTGACACGAACTGGACTTGACTAAGACTGGACTTTGACTAAAACTAGCTACGATGACACTTACCTTAACTTTTGAAACTAGAAAATATATAATTACTTGACACTGGCAAATGCTAAAACGCGACGCCAAAACCAAAGAAAAAAAAAAAAGTTTCATAAGAAATAAGTTGTCTTGTATAGCTATAGTAGTCGAAGTCCAATCTCGGTTAGTCGAATCCATGTCAGTTTGTCAGTCAAGTCCAGTCATGTATTAGTAAAGTAGTGGCGACTGTAAGCTGCGATGGAGTTTTTGAAGCAACACGAAAAATTATGTTTCACCACATTATATCATTTTCCCAAATTGGCGCTTCTAATTCGGCACTTTATGAATAAAACACCACCATTTTTATGCATAAACACTCGAAAAAAAGCCAGTTTTAGAAAAAAATATGTCAGGTCGACACTACTCCAAAGAATAATATTACTCACGAGCACGACTCTTTCTGTGTTCCCGCCAAACCTCCTGAGGCTGATGGCATGGCATGCCATGACATTCTTCTTCACTAGAAACATATAGTGGCATCGCACTTTGTATATTTGCCATTGTCATGTGTTTCAGAAATCTAATATCTTTTGAAAAATTAAATAAAGTAAAAGAAAAAGTTACACAGATTAAGCCATGGTTGAGTCCTAGTAAAGTAGTATTGACTACTGCATCTATCGACAAAGTTTTGGAAACAATACAAAAAGTAATGTTACACTATGTATAATATTACATTTTCCCACACTTACAAGCGCGTTTCAGCACTTTATAAAAAATTACTATTTATATTGACTTATAATAAACATGAAAAAACACAAGTTTTCGAAAAGAATACAATACTGACATGACTTTTCCGCGTTCCCGCTAAAACTTCTACGTGTTTCATTTCTCCATTTCCATACATTAGATATCTGTGACGTGATTACAATATTTACAAAATACAAATGCATCAAAAAACAAAAACGTCAAAAGCAAAAGGTCTCCTGACCGACTTAAGACTTTTGGCGGGAACGCGGGAAGAGTCGTGTCGCTTCGTTGTATTTTTTTCCAAAACTAGTGTTTTGTCGAGTGTTTATGCATAAAAATGGTGGTGTTTTATTCATAAAGTGCCGAATTACAAGCGCGAGTGTGGGAAAATGATATAATGTGGTGAAACACGAGTTTTCGTGTTGCTTCCAAAACTCCATCGCAGCTTTATAGTAAAGTTGCCACTACTTTACTAAAGCATGACTGGCACGAACTGACACGAACTGGACTTGACTAAGACGACTTTGACGATAACCATAGTTAAGATACAGCAGAAATATCACTGAAGACGAGGCAGTATGGCTTTATAGCTATAGCCTGCCCGAAAGGGCAAATTAACGAAAAAAAAAAAAAAAAATCAAAAGCAAAAGCACCTAGGAGGTTTTGGCGGGAACGCGGGAAGAGTCGTGTCGCTCCGTTGTATTTTTTTCCAAAACTAGTGTTTTGTCGAGTGTTTATGCATAAAAATGGTGGTGTTTTATTCATAAAGTGCCGAATTACAAGCGCGAGTGTGGGAAAATCACATAATGTGGTGAAACATGAGTTTTCGTGTTGCTTCCAAAACTCCATCGAAGCTTTGTAGTAAAGTTGCCACTACTTTACTAAAGCATGACTGGAATTAACTGACACGAACTGGACTTGACAAAGACGACTTTGACGCTAACTATAGCTAAGATACAGCAGAAATAACACTTAAGACAAGGCAGTATGGCTCTATAGCTTTAGCCTGCCCGAAAGGGCAAATTATTAAAAAAAAAAAAAAAAAAAAAAAAGCAAAAGCACCTACCTACTCAATAGTCTCCTACTAACTAGCCTACTACTTGGGACTTGCATCTTGCAGGGTTACAAGATAACGTTTGCGAATTTCGCGATTGTGAATAAAATAAATGTTAGAGCTAGGACACTGTATTTCAACTTATTAGTATCGTAAAAGCTGTGCTCGTAAATATATTTCAGCCCAACATACGTACTAGATTAGTTGATTGAAATGAAACCAACAGTAGCTGCTGATGAAATGTTTCCTGAAGGTGTAGGACCTTTTATGGATTTGGAAGAGGTAAATACCATTTTACATGATTGCAATCTGCTATATCCATTTAAATATAAACAATTTATACTTCAACGTTACAGGCTGGAGGGCCATCTAATCTCTTGATGGATTTAGCGGCAAATGAAAAAGCTGTTCATGCTGACTTTTTCAATGGTAAGTTAAAAATATGTTCCGTCTAGCTTACGATCATCAGGACTATACATGAACACTGTTTATTTATCAACCTTCAATGATTATTAAGTTAATAACTAATTAAAATCCCAGATTAACATCAGTTTTAATACCTACTGCAGTAGTTAGTGCATATATTCTAAATATCGTTTCTTACATATGAGACCTTTAGAATGCAAAAGCGCTTTGGAATTCTTATTCTTATTCGGAATGGGGGTGATGAGTCCTGCACTGACGTCCCGTTTGGGGTGTATTGTGTATGTGTTGTGGGTGCTTTGGAATTCATATAGCCAGTGTTGCAAAATGGATAAGTAGTAAATACTAAAAATAATTACAAATTGTCCCCCTTTAGTGCCCAGTAAGTTCCTTGAGCTGGTTCAAAACAATGCTGGATTTTGCACTAGGCACATTTTCAAACAGTGCACCAATATTGATCAAAAAACTACATTTAGTGCAAAGTGCATGTAGATTTTATTTGGAGGTTATTTCCTTAGGCATTGGATGTTGGTTCACGAACAAGCACACATCCTTCTTACTATCATCTATTCTACCATTGTTTGTGTTGTAATGTACCTTTAGTTAATTTGATGCCATATTATTTCCACACAATTGATTATAAGTGCAATTTCTCTTTTGTTCCAGATTTTGAAGACTTGTTTGATGATGATGATTTAAAATGAACTAAATTCTTAGCTTATATGACTTAGACCTCTGTGATCCTTATTTAAAATAAAATTCAGAAAATAACATACTTTTAATAGTTTTTATTTTCTTTTTTACATTTATTGTAACTAAGAGTATCAGTACAAATAGATACTGTTTCTAACTGATATTTTCTTCAAATGCTCTTACTAAGATCTATAAAAAAAAAATATGTTGACATTTTAGTTTGACTTGATAGCAGTTGTTATGACCATGTAATTTTATCATTATGAAAGACAAACACAATTTTATTGTAAGCTTGATTGTAGAGTAGCCAGAGATAAGAAATGTCCTGTTCTAAAATTAGGCTACATTTGCATAATGCTGGGAACAGACAGGCTAAACAAATGAGTTTCATTTAAATACAATAGTCCTATATAAACATTTTGGCAGAAGCAAACTATTCAACAACACAATGTGAACAGGGGCAAAAGACCAACAAACAAATGCTCAGTTGAAGTGAGAATGTGTAGCATAGACATCCAAGATGTATAAAATTTTCATGATGCATCAATTTACATGACTTACAATGGTAGTTTTCACATGCTCCAAACCACACATCTTCTAACATTACATTGAACTAAGAAACATGCGGTATCCAGCACCGAATGTAGTTTGTTTAGCCTGTTTGTATACCGCATCACATAAACTATGGAATACTGATATAATTGCATTTTTAAACTTTTTAATGACATTTTGCAAGCTATGAAATTTTACAAAGGCACTGATAAGTAATAAATTATTCCATGTGCTGAACATCAATACATGTTAGTTGTGTATAATATTATACCTTATACTTAAAATTTCAAAAATGTAGGTATAATAAATCATTACAATTTATAGTGTTGTATTGAAGTAAAATAGCTAGCAAGATCTAGTCTAAACTTAAATTTAATCATTGACAAACTAAGAAAAAAAAATAACAAAAATAAAGCAGTCACAAGAAATTCCGCAATCTCTCACCAGACAATTTAGACAAGGCCATTAATACCACAGACTATTCAGACTGTGAACTACTATACCGTCAGCAACCTGATGTCGTGATAGTAAATTGTTTCTGGTGGCACTGATCGTCAGTAAAATCTGCTTACATGAACACTATCGCATCAGCACCGGGCTGTCGCAATTTAGGGAAATCGGTTGTCTCTGTACAAATTAGTCCTTATGATAAACAGAAGCGTTATTCGCGTATACTTAGCATCAAATAACAACACTTATTGTATTTCTTATGTTTGAAATACACAAACTACAGTTAAGAAATGGTACACAACAGTGAACATTCTACTGGTATTAAAATTGTATGCACATTCGGCAGCTTTAGGCCAGAAAACAACGCGACGACCTTGAATTTACAAGTCAGACATTATTTCGCACCTTTAGAATGAAAGTGATCCAACTCAGAAATACTTACTTTCTCATTTCTCACAAATTGATTTTTAAGACTTAGGTCACTTTTGTTCTGAAAGTGCGATTTACTTTGAGACGCGACTCCGTCGTCAACTATTTCGACGTACAATTGTCAAATAACACTAACAGCATTATTGCGCTAGTGTAACGTATACGCGGTAACGTTTGCAGTTTATTCACTTTATAACAAACTGAATGTCGAGCTGTAACAAAAAAGAGAGCTCTTCGAGTATTTCAACAAATAGGTTGCACTATATAGCTTGGTTCAGAGTTATTTTTTGACAATAATCTTCGATTTTATTATTTAGCTTGCCCTGTTTGTTGTAGTTGTTTTTTTGGTCAAATTTAGTACAATTGTACTTTTTTTATGTTGTGAATCAGAAAAAAGGTTATGATACTTCATATGTGCATCCTACCGGTGAATACGTATTTTAAAATTCAAAATGAGTGGTATAGCGTACAAGTAATGCTGTTTCCAGACTAACAATAAGACATCAAAATTCAATTATGGCTATACAATAAATCGAAATAAGTTTGTCAAAATTCTTGGGATGATTTTCAAAATTTTATTGTAATTTTTGAGCAGTTTTGCGATGTGGTATTAAGTATTCATTACTTACATATCGAGAGATGAGTGATAAAACCCTTATAGATACATTAAGTTATAATTCCAAGATAACTTAAGGTCAAGTTTTTACATAATAAATTACCTATCTTGTTTTTTTAACTATGTTACATAATAATTCAAAATATTTTTTTGATGTGATATAAAATATTGTTGGGATTGTTAAGTGGTACCTCGTATATTCTACTTTCACTTGTAACAATTAAATTAGTAATTTATTGCGATTCTAGTTTAAGTTTCTTAAAAGTATTATTGCGGTGATTATGAGTAGGTATACACAAAAGTAAAAAAATTACTTGTTGGTCTATCATACAAATATTTTTTACTAATTTGTGAGAAAAGGGCTAAAAATTTGCATTGCATTTGCTACTTTGTTTATATTGCCAGTGTTTAGTACTCGCATCTCGGTATTATCAAGTATTTGATGAAATGCTATAAATAAATAAAAAAATAAAGTAGTTTCCTTTTTGGAAGCGACACGAAAAGACGTTGAACAAAGTTATGTCACTTTTCAACAATGGTGCATGTAATTTGGCACTTTATGAATAAAACATCACTATTTCATACATAAACACTTAAACAAAACAAGTTTTTGTAAATAAATACAATACAGCGGCATGATTTTTCTGCATTTCCACCAAAACACAAGAAAACATTTTGCACTCTTACAGAAATGAAAAAAAAATGGCTGTTGGTCATTTGCTAGACACTTCAAATATCTTACCACAAGTATAAAGTACAAAATGTTTGTAGTGTAGCATAATTAATAATCATTACTTGACAGTTAAATACTGTGCGTAATTTCGAACAGTGTCCAAGTACACTTTTTGAGCAAATTTATTGAATAATGGTTTATAACTGATCAACTACAATGACACTTAAAACATTTTTATTTTCGTATTTATACATATGGGTTTTAACACTTAACACTCGATATTAGACGGTTTACAACCTAAAAACACGAAACAATAACACATTTTTAAACGTGTGTTTCGCCTACGAATAATAAACAATAGTCAAGAAGTATAACTCTCGCACAGTTACAGTTTCAATGTTGGATCCACTGATGCAACTAATAGCAATACTACGAAGCACTCACATTATTTCCCCATTGATCGCATTGGTCGTAAATTTGGCGCTTTTATCATTGGTCCGGTAAAATTTTCTAACGCGTCACGCTGGCACACGATTTTACGAGTAAAAGTCGACTTCCGACACGTAGCTGCGCGAACGAATGATGCGTGGATGGTGTTAAGTAAGAATACGCAAGTTTATTTTTTAATTTGTACTTACACGAATTTTTTCGTATATAAAACGTATATAAAGTAGATGGATTGCTTACTTAATTTACCTACTACACACGAGGCCATTTTTGTGGAAACAAACATTGGATTGATTCAGGCGTTACTTTGCGGAAGTACATTTTTAAATTGAAGCCCCCATCACTGTTGTAATTGAAACGACTGTTAAGCGGAAATAAATTAAATATATACCTTGAATATTCGAAACAAATATTGCTCAAATACAATTGAAACACAAGTTAGAAATCTCCGCGATTGAACCGAATGACTCGAGTGACACGGTGAAACCGACAGCACCTCGCGGTGTGATTATAAAACAACGCCCACCCAGGTGTGTATACCGAGGTACCATTTTTGAGGTTGAATTACATTTCTTGACTATTATTATTCGTAGTGTTTCACTCACGCTAAAGACAATGCATACTTTGGGCGGAAAAATTTAAAATGGCTACCCACGGCACGTCATTTCACGTCGTGCTGGTTCGAGCTGAAAGTTCTCACCCACTCGACCCGATAGCATACGACATGGGAAGCCACTTTTATGTGTACACATAAAATCGCGAGAAATGTTTAAAACTATGCTCGTGGTTGCAGGCAGTATAGAATGCTAACATTCAACTAAGATACCAGTATATACGAATAATAGCGTGGTACGGTGTGCGTAGGAGTGTCTCAGGTCCAAGCTTCATGATATCAAGGCTCTCCAGAAATAGAGCAAAACTGATTTTCGACTTTGAGGAGTTTTGCTTATATTAAACATTTTTTGTTTACGTCTTCTCAACAGCAGTATGATATAGATATCACAAAAATAATACTTGCATTCATTGTAAGAGCAAAAGGAGAGTAAACCACTAAGTCGCAAATCATTTAAAAATAATGTTGCACAGTTTATGAAGAGCCTAATGTTAAGTAAAAGAGAGCCTTCCACGATCTCGTTAGACGTCTACGTCACTGCTGTCGTCGCTGTATTCGTTTCCTTCTGGGTCATCCGGTTCATCCTCTGGCTCGGCATCATCGAGGGCCTCATCATCTTCCTCCTCAACCTCCTCCTTGTAATGGTTCTCCAGTATTGTGGTGATGCTACTCAGGTCGCCTTTGGCTAGTTCTGTGGAAATGTAATTATACAAGTCAGAACAAGCATTCGATTCTCAGCTGGGATTTTGAAGCTTTGTAATGCTGATAAACTTTGAAATTATTTAGAAATCGGAAAAACAAAACGAAAAGTATTTTTTTATGGTTAATAGGCTAGGTGTTTAACCACAGCTCACCTGATGCTATGTGACGGTGTGGTCGAAGATGGTAAACACACCTAGCCTGGAATGAAATTGGCTCTCAAGTGATACAGCCGGAACACACCGTTAGGTGCTTGGTGGCAGACTTTCAACTTGATAAAAGAAACAGTAGTAAAACCGAACGCAGTTGTGGTTGCGATAAACTTCATCTTAGACCTAATTTGTTACAAAGAGTTTTTCTAGCCATTGTGGTCAAACCTACTTATCAGTCCGATTGTTGTAAAAAATAAATAAACCAATACTTACGCGCGACATATGTTTCTAACGATTTAGGAACCATTGATTTGACTCTTTCAATATCTTCTTCTGAACATTCGCCTTTATCTAAACCTGGAAAAATTTAATTTTGTCATACTTAAAAAAAAATCTCTAGCTTCTACCTTGGAGCGGTTTACAAATTTATGAAAAAACTGTTTAAATTGATGAAAAAAAAAATCATACCATACAATAAACCCATCCTTTTTAAAATATCAATATCGTCATGAATTTGGAATCTCTTGTTGAAGTTAAACATGTACTCCGTCCTGTAAGAAAAAACAACCACATTTTATCAATCCATCAAATTAGTTATTTCAACTTTTAACTTTTATAAATAAAGATACACATCGGGAAAGAAATATTAAGTATGATAGTATTCTTATCCTACTGATATCATATCATATCATAAATACGAAAGTTTATGTGTGTACACTGTACAGGAATACTGTTAATCAGTCAGCATCTTTTTGTACATTAAAACAAACAACCTCTTCCAAAACACAACACAAATCCCAAAAAAATATAAATTATTTTGTGGTACTCTCTTAACACTGTTTAGTTCTCTGTAAACGATTCATTCATCGTAGTATAGCCCCCCCCGCGCCGCAACCCCTTTCTATGACCTTGATTGACGTCATCGCTTTTTCTACCGGCACACGTCATAGTGTGCGCGCGCGCTTTTTGCAGTCTATTTTGTTAAGACCAGACAAATATTTTATGGAAGAAAAAAACAAAAAACGTATTATCAACAGAAGGACACCAAAAGTTGTTAGATTTAATGTAATAAACACACCATTGAAAAGATGCAGACTGATTATAAATGACCCTGTATTTTAGTTCTTTATTGATAACATCAGTTACAAGTACAGTCTTAATTTTCCGAGATGGCGAATAAAGTGTAAAGTCAATTAAATAATAAAAAATAAGTTAAATTAAAATAAATAAATAAAATTATAATTTAAAATTTAAATAGTTCAAACTAGACTTCGCGACAGGTTTTCCTAGTGTGAAGTCCAGGGTACTTACACAATTACCTAATTGTTATTTATGGGTCATGTAATATTAAATAAATAAATATCAAAAATTATACGACTTTCAATTTCATCATGTCATCGAACCTAATTTTTAGTTATTTCACACTGCAACAATTTAGCTAACAAACTTAATTAATAGAATGGCAAAATTTGTTAAAAATATCCCGAGGTGCTGCTAGGTTGTCATTCAAACCATGTAAAAACGTTATGGTGAATAATCAATCTACAGAACATAAACGAATCTACTTACTTATCATTAGAAATACTGCAGTCGATCAATGCTTTATCGCTAGTATTCACCACAATAAATGGCAAATGAATAGCTGATGAAGGAGATGGTTTGATCCCTTTATATTCAGCTTCTTTATTTCTCTCTATCAAACTCTTGAACGAGACATGCTGAAAAGTTAAAAAAAAAAATGGTTTTACTAGTAGATAAATAAAATAACAATGTTTTGACATAACTAAATATTCCGAACAAAGCTATTGGCAATAGATAATAATGTTCAAATTTTAATTTAAAGTAAGGAGGAAGACAAACGAGAGACCCTATATTATATAAGACATAATGTTTGCACATAACCATCGCAATTAGAAAATGCAATATAATATGCAGATAATTTTAACCCCCAGTATTTATGTAACTGAAGATTCTCAATCACGCGGGATCCGGTAGACAAAAACTTTAAGGCAAAATTAATTATGTATTAATACTTTCAAATACATATTATGTATTCATAATATACACACATTTCACACATTACTACACCAAAAAAAATGTAGAAACATTTAAATACAGACAGACAGACATTTTGAGAGACATATGTATTATTTTGACAATAGCTACGTCAAAAAGTCAATTATTACGTCGGCGTCAAATTTTTTTGTACTACTCGATGAGTGCTATCGTATGTATTATGTCGCTTCTTGGTATTTGATGTCGTAAAACTTGCCCAAAAACGCATCACTATTTTTCTTCCATTTTATACATAGGGTTTCCAAAGCTCAAACAGTCATTACATTTAAACATTCTATGGTATGTCTCATTATTATTTCCCTAAAATTATATGAACCTCGAGTATTCAAACCACTAATGTTTACACATTATTGCTCAGCGGCAGAATATCTGAAACTACAGACCTAATGGTAATTATATCTACCACATCTTGAAGTAGTTAGTAATCTGTAATAATTATATTGTGTGCAAAACCCAATGCAAGTGGTACCTGTAGGATTAGCTCTTGTAGCTGCTGTGTTTTTTTCTGTATCTGGTCTATTTTGTTTTGTTTCTCTTTTTCTAGAGAATTACACTCTTGAACACTGTTTGTGGGCAGCCCGAGCCATCTAATCTCTTTTTTCTCTTTAGATATAATATTCATTGCCATCAAAACATTTAGTGCATCATAAACCCTTCTGCGTATATTCTTCTGATCATATTGCTGAAAGTGAATTATTCATTTTATCAATTTATAAATGTTTTGTGAAATTGAGCATTAAAATTTGTCACAAATTAAAAGTGGAACCGGTGGTAGCATTGCTGACACAAGAAGATTAAGCGTTCGGAGCAGATTAGCGCCTGAATAAGACAGACTCAATGATTTATCTATACTATTACAAAGAGGAAAGATTTGATTGTTTATATTGAATAGGCTACGAAACTACTGGACCAAATTCAAAAATTCTTTCATCATTGGGAAGCTACACTAACCTCAGGTGACATAGGTTTTTGTCCCTGTATTCCCATGGGAACGGGAACTACGTGGGTGAAACCGCGAAGCGTCCGCTAGTATATATATATATATATAAATAAATATACACAAGTTAGTTTTTTTGTATCTTTTTAATTAGTGCTGCTGCTTAACTACATTCACAAGAAACCAAGCAGACAACAGACTTTTAGCAGCATCAATGCTGCCATCGCAAATTCACTGATGCCTTTAGATTTGGCCTTAATGCACACTATATCCTTGCGAAGTTTCATCAAGATTACTTAAATATAAGATGCCAAACAAGTTAATTTTTACTAAGAATATTTCCAAGAAGCAAATACCTGGCTGTCGGCAGAGCCATGCATCCCGGCTGCAAACTCCAGAACAAGTTCATCTGCCACCTCATTGTATGAAGTGAAGCCTTTGTTCCTGACTTTTTCACATACTTTCATCGAGAAGTGCCTGAGACCTTTTCCAACACGATCTGCATGCTTACGACGTTTGGTTGTACTGAAAATTATTTTTTTTAAATTACATTTTGTAAATTGACTGCATAGCTAAGCCATATCAGAGGCATAGATAGATAGTTGCGCCTGTGGGAAGAATCATTATTAAATACTTACTATTCTACAGGAGGATCATTATCAGAGTCATGTCGCCGTCTTGTACCATGTGACATAGTTGAAGACACTCCTCTTGTAGAATTGGCACTAGTCACTACAATCGCAGGACTTGAAGGAGATGCTTTCTCAGGAGTTGCCTTCACTGGAGTTGTAAAGCTTACTTGTCTGAATTCAGCCTGAAAAGATTATTTTTTATATCATTAATTAAAATTGTAATATTATTAGAAATTATAAGTAAACTAACAGACAGAGACAGATTTGGAACGCATTAGTTCTAGAGCATAGTTTTTGGACCAGGACTAGAGAATGTAAAATGATGGGCAAAAGCATTTCACTATAAAACGACCAGAGGTCCCCAAACTTTTTAGTCTTGTAAACCACTTGCTATGTTTTTCGATTCTGGGTAGTCATGTAATGTTGCATTTTTATAGTTATCATATACCTCTTTTTGGCATAAAGTCAAAAAGTGGTCTATGTGAAGGGAAAAAAGTCAGTCTAAAACGCTTGTTGATGAATTTGTAAAATGCCATCGGCTAGACAGTAAGTAATAAAATATTCAAAATCACAAAAATAGTATAGCATTTAATGATCATAGGCATATATGTATATTCATATAGATTAACATTTTTAATCCATGCCAATGCAATATGAAAGTGCACAAACATTGTCATAATTGAAGTATACACTAAGTCTGGGAGATTTCAGCTAGTTTGTTCTTCAACACAATTTGTTATATCATTAGATAGAGCAATGTTCGGATGCATAATATATTCGAGACTTAATTCCCATGATAAAAGACCAACCTACACAATATACACATATTCATACAAAAACCTCAGATTGGCCTTTCTCTCTCTTGTACTTACTTGATTTTCGTTAATATCAGCTGGCTCTACTTTGGGAACTACCTGTGGTAAATTCTTTATGGCATCAGCTGACACTTGCACAAGTTCTGCAATAAAATTGGATTTTATTGTAAGTCCAAATACAAATTCCACACACTATACTTTATGCCAAAATTAATAGTTATTTTGTTTTAGCATAATGAGGTTAATATAAATGCAGCTTCAATGGCATAATTTACAATTATAATTTTTTGATTTTTTTGTTACTTTGCGAAAGTTCTTTTTTAGTGTTTAAAGTATTTACACATTTGTTTTATTTCCTCTTCACAGTCATTTTGGTTACAACAGTGATAAAGATTTAAATAAAAATTTAACTAACTGGTTAACAATTTAAAAAACTGGTCAGATACTTTACTTAAATCTATTCCAGGCTAGGTGTGCTTTACCATCTTCGACCACAAATACAAATACAAATCATTTATTCATAACACCAAAGTTACAGGTCATTTTTCCATTCATATTTAAAAAACTATTATCAAAATCACTACATATGTCAAAACAATGAACTTGTCAATAAAGTAATATGTCACATATAAAATAATTATGTCAATATAATTAAATGTCCATAAAAAACAAAAATATTATAATTACTTACAAGTAATTCAATAATCTCTTAGTTTTAAATAATCGTCAAAGTCATAGAATAAGGTCTCTTGAAGCCAAGATCTTAGTTTGCTTCTGAAGCACGCGATGCACGCGACCACACCTTCACTTACCATCAGGTGAGCTGTGGTCAAACAACTAGCCTGTCAACCATACAAAAAAAAATATCTTAAATCTTAAAAAATAAGGGTGAAGAGGATATAAATACTTGTGGTTGTTTCAATTAGTTTTTTGTTTTAAGTTGTTTAAGATTTAAGTTTACTCCATTGATCAGCAGTTTTTTTATACACTGTTTTACACTTATAGCATTTTTTTATGCTACTTAGAAATATTTACATTTAGCTATTTTTCATAATGATGAATATTTTCACAGAACCCTCACGACGCTTTGCGCACCCCTAGGTTAAGATTTCGCTCATCTGGTGGGATATAAAGTATACATAGATAGCTGAAACACATCCTAATATATTATGATGCAGTGAAATTACAACTTACTCTGTCCACTTTTGATACTGCTTAGCTTGACTGCTCTATAAACTGGTGTCTGAAACAACATGTCAAAAGTTAAATTCATAAATACACTAATGGTAACAGAAATTATTTAGTAATTAACGTTTGCTCCAACTTGTAAAGAGTGCTTGATTATGGTGCTAAAATCTTAGAAGCTTATAGAATTTTTGGTTAAAAATTATGTGTATTGTCAAAAAACACA
This sequence comes from Biston betularia, assembly GCA_905404145.2. Lineage (NCBI taxonomy): Eukaryota > Metazoa > Arthropoda > Insecta > Lepidoptera > Geometridae > Biston > Biston betularia. The sequence continues at coordinate 8,903,023 of FR989863.1, forward strand.
GGGACAATAGGAGCATAGCTACCACCATCAATGATACTGACCCTCCAGACCACTGTGGCCCAAATGAGTATAAATAAAATTTGTAAAATGTTAGCCACAATATCACTCTAAATCTTTTGATGTTATGATTGATTGAATCTTATTGATTTGTTTAATACGTCTGTCGCGCAGCTTAGGCGGTTAATTGTTGACGCGTTCTTCAAACAGTAAGAGTATGAGTGCATCTACGCACCGTACACATATAATTATGTATATTGAATTGTTTGTGGAAATTTTTAATTGGCCTTATATATTTTCATAGGTAACAAAAAAAAAACTAGCTGTTAATTTCCCTAATATCAATAAAATAAAATAAACTCTTAGACCACAGTGGATGTCTCATATTTTCCACAACCAGTGTTACTTTGTATGAATGAAAGCAAAATAGAGATCACCCCAATAGAGATATTAAATAAAAAGTCAGGTAGGAAGTAGAAATTTTGATACAAAGCCTTTCTAGGGCTTGCTATACCACTGCTCTCACACAAAATAATTATATGCTTTACCAATATAAATGATTTAACTAAAACGGCAATCACCACCATCATTCCAACTAGTAATTAACAGTGATTTTTCTGTCTACAGAGCATTCAAAATTGCCTTCATACCATAGTCTATACTAATAATCTTTCTGGCTGCTTCACCATTACTTAAAATCAGGTGAGACACACAGGGATTCTTTTTCAGTTTAAGAAGATTTCAGGCATACCTATGTAAGAGTGTTATCCAAACTTACTGTATCTGTTTTTCGTACATTTTCCAATTACATCTCCCACAATATATTATAAAAAGATATAATTGACTAATATCCTGAAGACATGAGAAACAAACCTGTCTTTCTTGTGATGCTGGAAGTTGTATCACCTTCACAGGATTGGGTTTGATTTTGATTTGGGGAATAACTAGGTTACTTGTACTTTGCACAACTTTCACAACTTGTGGCTGTCCTAAAATAAAATTGAAATATTAACAATATGTTTAAAAAACGTAGCTTCGTTTTTTTTCTGAAATACAAGCTTTTTTTAAAGGGGTGTTATTTGAATAAGTAGGCTCTATCATAGAATTCACATATTCTTTTTGAGAAAGAATCGTGAAAATCAGTCATGTATATTATTTACATCCGGCACGGGTACAGCATAGAAGGCAAGGCCCGCCTATCGAACAAAAACTTAACCTCCACAATAACGTTAAAAAATCGACCACTTACATATCCTTTACCAACTAATATATCGTACTAGCATTCGTTGTAGAAAATACTCCTACGTCTCGAATTTTTAACAAGTTAGAGAAAAAGTACTAACTAGAAAGCTTAACCCGCAAGTAGCGTCACTACTAACCATTGGCGTCGTGGATTATGAAGTTTATTGTACTATCTGTCTCAGACATTTCCTTCGAATTTGCTGCAATCGTTCATCCATCTAGTTACGCACTAGAACAATTATTGAAATTGGTTTATATGCCCAAATTTTAATTGTAATACCTACTCAAGATAAACAGTCCCAAAATCACAGGGTCAAAATGGCGACATTTGAATTACTTTTGGATTTATTGTTATTTTAAAACACTAGAATATTCATATCACTATTTATATTCGTAGCTTCTTATCCATAATAGTTATATCGTCTAAAGTCTTTTATTTGTTTTTATTCAACGAACTAAAATAAAAGCGAAGACGAAAACAGAATTATGGCGGGCTCAAGGTTTACAGCTGATAAAACGAATTTGATTGGTTCAAAATAAGTTCACGTGGGATGTTTTGATTTTGAATTCTGTCATTGTTCTTTATATATAATCTGTGGTTCAACCGGATGACGAAAGGCGGGAAGATCCAGAGCTGGAATTTTAAGTTTTGGCGGGAAAGCATAAAAATTACATTGCTAAGCGCTCTGCTGCATTTTAGGATTTTTCTGAACTTGTGTTAGAGACAGTGATTATTTAAACGAATACATAATTACATGAGTAAGCATTTAAAAAAAAATCAGACACCAAGGTTTGATTTTTTTAGTATTTTGATACTTTTGAAATTTTTGAAAAATAAATTTGAGCCACAGTTAATGCCACTAATAGTAAACCCTTAGAGTAAATCAAGGTAAAATCCAGTCACGTTCTATTAAGCACAGGCAAGTTAACGAACTTCCTAAGCAAATAAAAATGTATATTTCACCACTTTATTATCATTTACCTGTGCTTGAGCGTATAATTTATCACTTTATGAATAAAAATGATTAAATGTATGCATAAGTATTCGAAAAAATCATAAGTTTTGAAAAATAATATAATACGGCTACGTTTAATAACTTATCCGCGTTCCCGCCTAAACTCGATTTTATCTTTCGAGTTGCCAGATAGAACAATAGTAAAATGTATAATACGTATTTACTAATTGTTGTAGTACCAAATTTAAATAAAATAAAATAAAAAACAAATAGGCGTCAATTTTTAAATCACGAATATATTGAAATGTATACACAACATGGCATTTAAAGTAAAAAATCAACTCCGGCGCTACAGTTTTCGTCGTCGGAAGACGAGCTAACAGCGTTTGAGAACGCTATAGGCGGCTTTTTCCAGTCTGAGGCAGACCGGAAAAAGTGTTCATACAAATTGATTTACACTCATAAAGCTTTGCTTATATGCTGGTGAAGAGATCTTTAAAAAGATTTTATTAACTAAAAAAAGCTTTCATCTTTCTTCCTTAAAAATCCATTTCATATTCAATTTCAATTTCAAAAATTCTTTATTTACATTTATTATATTTGTTCGTTTCTAGTGTACATTTAGCCTAGAAATAACATACTTACAATTAGGTTACGTTTTACAGGCTGTATAACATAAGCTTATATTAAAAAACTAATGAAATGAATTTTAAATTTTTTCTTATACATTGAAATTTCGAAAAGTTAATTGAGTTACACTGAAATAAATAATTTAACAATTAATAAATAATAAATAAATTTTGTTTATTACCATAACTCAAGTTACATTAGTATAAATTAATTAAACCTTATAATTAACAAACTAGATTTTGTAGCATTACTTGTAGACCCTGCACTAAGTAAGAGCTTGTGTCGCAGGGGCCACCAGAATTTATAAAAAAAGAAAAACTTATCTAGGTATGAATGGGTTCGGAATAAAATCACAGAAAAGAGGTAATAAGACAAATTATACATTTTATATAAAATTAAACGTGTGTGTGAATATAGTGTGTGTGTGTGTGTGTGTGTGTGTGTGTGTGTGTGTGTGTGTGTGTGTGTGTGTGTGTGTGTGTGTGTGTGTGTGTGTGTGTGTGCGAGTGTGTGTATGTGTGTAAGAGTTTGTTGTCTGTGTTTCTATAGCATGAAAAGCAGTTTTATGTAGTTTAGTGCGGTGTTGTATGAAATCGGGAGCTATCTGTAAAGCGGAGACTAAACGACTGTTTTTAGTAGCTCTTCTGTCTGATCATAGGTGAGAGAATGTAAGTATTTGAAAATTGTGCTTTTGCATTCTCTTAAAGTTTTATTGCGAATGTCGCATTGTTTGCTGATTTTGTTATAGATAAATGGTTGTCTATAATCAAGAAGCCGTCTTGCAAAAGCAGTGTTGATTCTGGGTTCAGGAGCGCGCGGAGGCCTTCTTCTCTTTATACTATCATCTGCAAGCCTGGATTGTTTTCGGTGTTCTGCCACGGTTACTCTTAGGATGTAAAGTTGACGGACGCTCAGTAATCCAATTTTAGCGTACAAGTCCACTGTTGGGTAGCGGTAGGGGAGCTTGTACATGACTTTGAGCACAGCGCGCTGTGCCCTCTCCACTTCAAGCATCGCCGTAACTCCGGCTCCTCCCCAAACAGTAAAGCAGTAAGTCAGGAATACAACAAGCTTTAGGAAGCAGCATTGTGTTTTTTTTAAATTGTTGTAATTGTCCAGTAATGTAGGGTAGGACGTAATAAGCCAGCGAACCGCGCTAGGCGATCCGCAGAGCAGCAGGAACGATCGTCGTAGTAACTAATAATAATATTGTTAGAAAGAAACGAAACGAAACGGAACGCAAAAGCGTGCGCACTCCGGTCAGAAACCGCGCACGCCACTCTGCTCCTCATACGTACTGGTAATACGGTCGAGTGTGGCGCGCGCGGCGGCGACCTGTGAAGGCGCGCTTGTGCGGGCAGCTGTACCTATTCACTACAGTCGAGGAATAAGTGATGTGGTAGTTTATACCGGTTATACTTATCGATATAATTTCATCATTTCATATTAAGTTTGCTTTGTAGAGACCGGTTTAAGCTATAAACTGGCCGCCAGTTGTTGCATTATTTTTAATTGTTTCTGTTATCAATATTTTTAGTTTTGTTGTGTTAGCAATAAAGAGTTATTTTTCTCGTAGAACTTATATTTTTAATTGCACACAACATGCTGACGTTGCTTGACAAAACTTGAAAAACGTACAAAGTGCAATGCCAAAAACAAAAAAAAAGAAGATTTTAAGCAAGTGTGAAAATTTGTATCATAATTTTATTATCTGGCAACATTGTTCGGAACCGTACGATAATTAACTTACATGTGCGATAATGTCATAACTACGTACGATGTTCGATGGTACACTACTATCGTACGTAGATTGTACAATAATTTCCAACATAACGCAAAATTTAAGAATTACATAATTATGCTCCCGCTTCATAGCTCAATCGTTATATAGTTCGCTTGTGTCACGTCTGACAATCAGAGATCGATATGGATATCGCCGTTCGATATCAATATTTCGGTAATGCGGCATACGTCGAACATTCAATTTAAAAATGTTTTTTTTTTATTAAAAAAACAAAAGTTTCAGGATTTAATGTATAAAGTATTTCAACATATTATTATTGTTACGTTTCATAGTAATATGATTTTTTAATAAATTATAGTAATTATTCTGATCGATATGATAATTTTGATTCATATACGATAATTTTACGGCCCTGGTCTGGTACGATAGTAGCCTAACTTCAGGTTGTAAGCACTGACATTTCAATTAAATTCATACATGGCAAAAGTTTGAAAAAACTTATGCGTGTGGTTTTTTGCTAATAAAATAATTTGTACCACGATAAAAATATGTGGTTATCAGTATGTTTATTCTTTGTTGTATTATTTTTTAACGATATTGTGTCAATTACTCTTAAAGAATTAAACGTTCCACCGCGGCATATGAAATATGTATTTAACAACTTTGAAGGACTCGCTAACTCATGCTTAGAAGATGATCAGTGTCCTTATAAAGATTTAGTTGGTATAAATGCATGCTGGGGCTACGAAGATAATTGTAATGTTAGTAAATCGTATGATGTTAGACCCACATGCCCAGGAGACCACCGAGGGTGGGTAAAGACAAAAAAAGCTCAATATGATACATTTTATACTCAAGCTGATTTTGGTAAGTTGATGAATACTTAATTTAGTTTGCGTTGGCATAATTAATGAGAGTAACAAACGATGCTCCATTTAAAATTTTGGGTTTGTTATTCTTAATTAATTTATTACTTCTTGCTATTGTGAAGAAATCATTTTCGGCTTTTTGCCCCTCGCCGCTGCCGGCTAGCCTACGTAGGTTGACACACTCCATTGAGTACCAGAGCGTCCTACACTACGTTTATCGATTTGTGGTCTCCACTGTAGAACAAATCCCTGCAGTCATTGGTACAAATACAAATACAAAATATTTTTATTGTAACCATAACTGATGACTTATTAATAATATGTAACCCTGTCTGCTGCTTTAACGTATAGCTGTAGTGCAGCAGACAGTGCTCTCCCTTAAATATGTGTAATATTTTTAATGTTATAATAAAAAATTAAGCTAAGGATATAGTTGCTCAATGCCGTGTGTGTCTGTGTGTATGTGTGTGTGTGTGTGTGTGTGTGTGTGTGAGTTTGAGTGTGTGTGTGTGTGTGTGTGTGAGTTTGCGTGTGTGTGTGCGTGTGAGTGGTCCTGCGGGAGATATGACTAGCATACTGCCACTTCAGCTTGCTAATAAAGATTGGGCTGGTTGGCTTGTTCAATTTTAGCTATGTCCAGCAGTGGACTTTGATAGACTAATTGTGATAATAATAATGATAGACATTGTTTTCAATTTTCAGGCTACGTAAAAGAACAATTGCAAGAATTGATGGTCATGTGTGAACCTTTTCACCCCGATGATACATCATTAGAATGCTCCAAATATCTAAGGTAATGTTTTTTTGAAATAATAATAATAATAAATATATATTGTAGGACATTACACACTACACAATAAATTAATAAAAAAAGTAGCTTGCAAGTACATACTCTTACAATATTTTCTTATGCAATAGTTAAATGTTTCATTTGTTCTTATTTCAGATTCTGCCGTGGAAGAAACATGATGCTGAATTTTACTGGGCTCATTGGTCGTGGTGATAATCTACGTTACAAAATGGACATACTTGGCCCTGGGCAAATAGGTATTGATGAATTCTTGCATAATTATAGTATAGGAAAGCATTAGGGAATCAAATTGCTGCAGTAGGGTATCTTTGATAGTGGGTACATAATATCTTAGTTAGAGCTAAAAAGCAGATAGGGACAAATCCAAATAATATCAGAGGGTTGATATTTTGTCTACACATTTTGCAGATCATCTTGTCATTATTCTTTCTTGGAATCGAAGATGTATGGGCCGCCTTACACGTTCAATCATGATCACGATCCGCGATCCGCGATCATGATTTTAAAAATTTCTAGATATTTTGCGATCCGGAGCATCAGTCCGTCAATCCGCTTCGTACACGATCAGTCTGGATCGCGATCATTGATCGCGGATCGCGCGCTACGTGTACGGGCTGCCATTCCATTGTTTGAACCATCTGTTACAGTAGTATATGTATATCAAATATTTACTATGAAATTCCAGGTGGGCATTGTCGTTTATATTCAGAGAGATTAATGACAGAAGCTGAACATATGAGCCCGCTACAGTCTTGGGCTCCAGAACTATCACATTTTGTTGAAACTGACCAGAAACCGATTAAGGATGGCTTATGTGACATAGTCATTAACAAACCAACTTATATCATGAAGATTGATGCCAGTAAGTAATTAATAGGAATTAAATAGCTACACAAAAAATTACTGAACTGTTTATATGGTCACTTTAAAATCTTCATGACAATGTTTTAAGGATATTTTGGCATGGCACTGTAACTTAGATTATATATGATTACTGTCTATGGGGCTACGGAATTTACTAGCTTTACTACTACAATTTAAAGGGGATTTCTCACGGTGCAGTATGCACACTACTTGTTGCACTTACAGTACACCTACTGTAGGTGCATCTAATCCAGCTAGAAACAAAGACCATTTTGTTATTTCTTTTTTAACCTTTTAAAGAATAATGACTATAATTATGATGATAGTTTTTTAATTCTTTATTTGCTTAAAACATGGTAAATGGGTTAATTACAACCAATGTTAGAAATAGACATATGATTATTCAAATACACAAATCAGTTTGCCTAGCATAGGAGTTGTAATAAGTCTCTCTACTCGTGAAACACATGTATGTATCTTCTATCTTTGTTCAATACACACTGTTGTTAGCGGTAACCAACCAAATATAAACTTTCATGCTTTGAAATAAGTTTTAATTTGGTGTGCAAGCAGGTGATGGTTAAAAGTAGGTAAATATTTATAGCTAAATTCGACTTTAGTGAATGGTTTTGGCTATACTATTTTATAATGTCCTTATTATGGCCTTTTTTATATTTCAGCTGTAAATATGTACCATCACTTTTGTGATTTCTTCAATTTGTATGCATCTTTACATGTTAACTCCACACATCCAAGTACATTCTCGAGAGACAATCACATCTTAGTGTGGGAGACATTTACTTATGACTCTCTTTTTAAAGATACTTTTAAAGCATTTACTGTAAACCCTGTTTGGGATTTAAAGATGTTCAGGGGGAAAACAGTTTGTTTCAAAAATCTTGTATTACCACTTTTGCCAAGAATGATTTTTGGCCTCTATTATAATACTCCTTTGGTAAGTTGTTTTTGATTTTTATTATTATTGGCTCTCTTTATCATTGAAAAACAAGTGTTAAAATAACAAATGTGTATAGAACTTTTTAGATGTGGTTTTATATACATGGTGTTTAACATTATATTGGTTTACGTTTTGCAACATCTTGCTTCATGTTAAGCAACTATGCGGTTTGCGGATTTGAAGACACTCATATCTATTACTTATATCTTTAATTGATTTGTGCCTGTCTGTTGGAGGCTTGAGGCTTGTAGTTCCCACAAAGCTCTTAAAATTAAAACCTTGATCAATTTTCAATGGCTCTAGCATATTAATTTGCGACAATCACGTAGTACGTAAACGATAGTCAAATTTTTCATGAATTTAATTTTTCACTTTCCATATGTGCTGTGCATACAGTGCTGTTCAGAACTCATAAGAATATAATTTAGATGTATTTGCTAAATATATATATATATATATGAGCATCTGTTAAAAAAAAATGTTACATAGCTTCTTTCCGATTTAGTCGGCAGTTTTAGAGTTTAATTTTCTATTCTAAAAGGGGTTTTGTTAAAAGCATTTAATATCTAAAATTACAGATATACGGATGTGAAAAAAGTGGCTTGTTCCACGCATTTTCACACCATATGATGCATTCTCTGAGCATCCAACGCCATCCGCGTAAAGACGACAAGGTGAAAGTAACTCTCCTGTCCAGAGGTACAACTTACAGAGGAATATTGAACGAGAAGGAAATCCTAGATGCCCTTGAAAAGGTTGAAGGAATAGATGTTCAAAGAGTCGAGTATAATAGAAGAATGCCATTTGTGAAACAACTAGAAATCACACACAATTCTGATGTCTTTATAGGCATGCATGGTGCTGGCTTAACGCATTTGCTATTTTTACCTGATTGGGCGGCCGTATTCGAAGTGTACGTTTTGTAACACAATTATTTATTTATATTTTAGTAACGGCGTAACACGCCATTGGCTTTAGGGGTGCTGTGATCTCAAGAACAACTAACCTTCCTCAAGAAATAAGCTATCAAATGCAAAAGTATTTTTTCAAATCCAATTGGTAGTTACAGAGATTAGCACAATGAAACAAACAAATTTTTCCGCTTTATTATGTTACAAGTTCGCATGTTAACACTACTTTTTTCGAGTTGTAAAGTAGCCTAATATAGGGTGTCAGCTACCTCCATACCAAATTTCATCAAAATTGGTCCAGCCGTTTGAGCGTGAAGAAATAACAAACATAGGCATTGGCTCGCTGCAGTATTCTTCAAACCGAACGCGGTGGTACCTACTTACCCAGACGACCTGCTAAACAGTAAAGAAACCTAGTACCCACCTGCATTTATTATATCACATGTTGTGGTGTACAATGCGTATCTACAAGCAATACGAAAATAGTGGTGTGTTGAAGTTATTGAAGAAAAATAATAACTATAGAATAAAATGAAACTAATTAAATGATGACTATGTCCAGCAGTGGACGTCCTACAGCTGAAATGATGATGATGAAAATGAAAATGAAAAATTACTGTTCGTCACGACACGAAAGACGAACTGTATGTAAGTTGTACCGACGCATTTTGGCGGACGGTACGGAATTCTTTGTTTCTTTTATTGTATGGCAAAAAGCAGTTAACTTCTGCTCCCGACAGGGGTTTTCAAATATTTTTTTTACATTTTCGAGTAAGCACTATGATAGTGCATACTATGAATGTTTATATATATAAATATTATAGGTACAACTGTGAAGATCCTAACTGCTACAAAGATTTGTCGCGACTCCGAGGCGTCAAGTATGTGACTTGGGAAGATAAAGATAAACTCATACAACAAGATCCAGTAAGTTTTTTTAAATTCTTTATTGGTTTGCGTTTGACCACATCCTGCCTGAATCTGTTTACTCTAGACTGGTGAATAATACAATGAGATTACTGTTTAAGTAACCCATTAAATAAATTGTTTTATTCTGGAAAAATATAAAACTAAATTCTAAGTTAGAATTAATTCCTAGTGTTTTCCGATAGATGTCATAGGTAGTAGGTACAATATTTCGTTGTTACAAAATTGCAAAATATTTAATTTGAAATTGCTGTTCTTAGGTGTCGTTTATGCTTTAGTTTTGAAGCGTAAAAAACAACACTTTATAATCTACTAGCGAATGCTTCGCGGTTTCACCCGCGTAGTTTTTGTTCCCGTGGGAATACAGGTATAAAAAGTAGCCTATGTCACCCGGGAATGGTGTAGCTTCCCAACGGTTAAAGAATTTTTGAAATCGGTTCAGTAGTTACAGAGCCTATTCTACTACTCTTAATACTCTTTATAATAGTATAGATCAAACATGTCAACATTTATGTCGAATAATGTAACTTTGCGGGGAATTTAACTTCATTTTTAAAATATGAATATGACGTCTCTAGGCAAACGCTACAAATTAATTCCAACTAATATTCCTTATCATATTTTGGCACATTTTAGCAATAAGCTTTTCGGAGTATAACAGGTAGTAAGTTAAGACAAAAAGGGGTTATTGTAATCATTATTAAGGACAACTCCTACAACGAGTTTAATTAACTCTGATATCGTAATTTTTTTTACTAAAACTTACATTCAAATTGCAAAACAAAAATGGAGCCTTTTGTGATAAGGTTTCATTTTTATAAATTTTTTAGAAGGTCTTTATATACAATATATTCTAAACTTTTGTATAGGTTTTTATAATTTTTTTTTTTATGGTTGACAGGCTAGTTGTTTGACCACAGCTCACCTGATGTTAAGTGAAGGTGTGGTCGAAGATGGTAAAGCACACCTAGCCTGGAATGGAACTGGCTCTCAAGTGAGGCTACCGGAACACACCGTTAGATGCTTGGCGGCAGATTTCCAACTTGAGGGTGGTAGCTAGCCAGCCGAGTACTAGAAAGTACCCTACCACCATGCTATGGTTTCCTCACGATGTTTTCCTTCACCGGCAGTTCAAGTTCAATGTTTTTGTCATCAAGTTGCTGAAATAAATTGCATCTATGCGAAGCTGGGACGGAACCGTAGTTCTATAAAAATATGGCGTGGCGTAAAGAATTACTTGGTTGGGTTTTAGATTTTCATTCTATATCTAAGGTCTATATTTTGTAACGATGATAGCTCACTGGTTAGCGTGGTAGGTTCGCATGCCGGTGAAGGAAAAACATCGTGAGGAAACCATAGCATGGTGGGTACTTTCTTGTACTCGGCTGGCTACCTACCACCCTCAAGTTACCATCAAGTTACCATCTTGATGAGTACCTGATCTCACCTGATGTTAAGTGACCACACAGTCACTTAACATCAGGTGAGATGTGGTCAAACACCTAGCCTGTCAACAATAAAAAAAAGGTCTAAAAGTCACATTTTTACAGGGGCATGGTCCGGGTGGAGGGTCTCACGCGAAGTTCACCAACTACTCCTTCGACGTGAAAGAATTCTTGAGATTGGTCCAAAAATGCGCCGATCATGTGCGACAGCAAAAAGACTTCCACGAGTTTATAGCGAACTCTAAAGCGCAACATGAAGAACTATAGCGACTTTGAAAGCGGAACTAATTTTAGTTTAGTACCTACACTCATAAATAATTGGTACCTTTTTATATTCTACTCGTTTGTAAGCTATGGACTGCATTATGTGATTTGAAATGTACCTCGATCTGCTTAGGTAAAATTGATTCATCATGATTCTTAGTACAAATACATGGCCAAGCTCTCAAGTTGTTTGAAACGTCTCTTTCATACACATTTATTTGTTATAACTGACAAGTAAACATGTGATTACAAGTGAAAAATTAATAAATAATAAATATTGTAGGACTATACACACAGCACCATCTGGCCCCAAACTAAGCAGAGCTTCTGTGATGGAAGTCAGATAACTGATAGAATACATAAATACTTTTTTTTTGTAAATACATACAGAACACCCAGACACAGAACAAACATTCGTTTATTCACAAAATGTTTGCCTTGAGTGGGAATCGAGCCCACGCCCTACAGCTTTCAAGGCAGATATACTACCAATGAGCCAACGGGGCTGTCAATAGAAATAGAATGAACTATTTTAGTGTCTGAACACATCCTGCTTGATGTGATAAGCAGTGAAAGTGAGGATGGTACAATGCTTACCTGCAAGGAAGCAAGAAAATCTGTTTGAGACTATTTATCAAATAGTGAATTAGATGTCAACAGCGATTTCTGTGAAATTAACGTATTGTAAGAAACGATAGATTCAAGATTTAAGTCAGAATTTCATACAAGGTGTATCAAGAAACATTCACTTCAACAAATGGTTGAAAAATAAAGAAGCCGGCATTTGTTCGTAAGTAAAATTTGAGTGCAACTAATCTTGCTGTAAATATGTATCCTTTGAAATTGTTAATGTTTTTAGATTAGTTCCCAGGACAAACATTTATGTGACAACCATAGATGTTTGTTGTGTGTTCGCCTAGCAAAGTATGTGTTGACCCTAAGTGTGTAACCTTAGAACTGCATCTAAAATGTTATATGCGATTCGTAGGTAGTAGATGCGCGTTTCGTGAACGAATTATAAACAATGATATATAGGTGTACATGTAAATCTTTCTTTACAAAAGGAGGCTAAAGCGAAATATGTATCGACAAATGATTGGGAACTTTGATGTAATCTGGCTTATTTATTGGCCGCGAATGCACCGCTATTTTAATTGTAACAATCATCGAGTCCAAGTTCGTAATTACAGCTCGCGATGCTCAGATAAATGGCCCGAAAGAACGGAGGGCGCATGTCCACTTGAATTATTGACAGGTAATCCGGAGAATGGACAACGTAGCTGTAGGACTGTAATCATAACAGAATAATCTGCTGAAAGCAGCATTTATTTATGCAACTTTGATGAGGCATATGCAGCTCTTGCTTGATAGAAACGGCGGCGACCAAATAAAACATGAAAGCAAAGAAATTACAGACGATTTTTGTCTAAGCTCGGTCACTAATGTAACACTATGTACGCCTTATTTCCTGTCAAATTGTTAAGTGTTGTTTAGTGAAAATACGGTTTATGTTGGAGTGCACTGACCTAATAGATTACGATTCGCTTTCGACTTGAAAACATCCAGATTGTATCTATCGGAGAACATCCACAATGTATTGTTTATGAAGCTGCTTGCTGCTTCTTTTTTTTTAATTTGCTGACGAAACTGATGCGTTGTTAAAATAACAGTTGAGTTTAACATTGTAGCGTATTAAACCGTCTAGGCTCCTGGTAAAAGTTTAGGCGGTTTGCACCTTTGAGACGTTGAAATCGGTCGCTCATTGCTGCGTAACGACTTTTAAAAAGTTGTAGTTATATTTTTAGTTAGTTGTTATTTTGGAAGCTCATTGTAACTTAATTGTGATATAATAGTAGTTAAGCAAAGTTTGAATCTTGTTTAAAGTTTTTGTTGTAAGATTAGAAGGTCGGGCAGTCCCGGTTAATAAAACAACGCTTTATTTTAAAAATAAACTATTGATAATGTTTGTTTTGAAACTAAAAACAAAACAACAATTTCTCAATCTTGGTACATCAAGTCTTACAATCAGTGTTCTAGGTTCGACAAATCATTTTTTGGCGGGTAGCTAACGCTGAGGTTCTTAACCGTTGTTGGCTATGCACTCGTCTCAATAGTAATAAATCTGCAAGGCATCTACGTTCACAGTCTTCTGATCCTTACATTTGTGACACTGGATCCAGTCTTCGTCATAGGTGTCGTTTCCTGGTTCCTTAACAAACTTTGAATGTTTTGTATACATTTTTTTCTTGCTAGCCGAGCGAGTCTTCTTTTTATTCGTTGTAGCTTAGTTTTATTTGTTTTTAATTTACAGTTGATTTTTAAATTGTGACGAAGTTGTAACATCGCTTTTTTGTGTTTTTGGCGAACGCGTCATAAGGAAGTTTTTAAAAGCATGCTGATAAGGGAATAGTAACTTTTCAAGTATTTGATTTGCAGTCGAGCTACTTGTTGATAACTCTTGGTTGCGGCAAGTATTTGGCTGCATAGCTGGTGGATTTTCAGTCAATGTTCAATATTGGTTACATGACAGATGACTAGAAATGTAGTTTAGTGAATATATTCCGATTAAATGGGACGAGTGCTGGCTACCTTTGAAAAGTGATTAAAGCAGCGATGTCATGGGTTGGGGTTTCTCTCATCTGCGACGAGCTTTGTGTAACAAGTTCAAATTTGAATGGCTTAAAAAATAGAAGTTTTTCCAAACGATTGCAATCGCGCGATTCTTAAACATATCGTACTGTTTAAAATAGGTACTTCTCGCGTGATTGTTAAAGGAAGAAAGCTCATTTGCGCATTATTAACAGTTTCAGTCAATTCTTTTGGCGTCAAATAAACTTCTTCGTCGCTAGAATCACTCATTTTAGGTTTTTCACTTGTTTTCAAGTTTCTTGTTTATAATTTATGGTTTTAACAATATGACGTGAAAAGAAAATTGTGCGCGCAAAGCAAAAATAAAAATAAAACGTACACCAAGGAGGTTTAGAGTCTAAATTTTTAACAAATTAAAAAAAGTTGTACTTATGATAAAACGGCACCATGGAGGTAAATAGGTCACGCGATGTTCTAAATTCAAATTTACTTTATGCTCTAGCGGATAAAAACTACTTTTGCACTCAAATATCGAAGAGCAAAAATACTCTTTCCGAGATGGGGGGGATGAAAAAGATATTTTTCTCTGGATTTTTTTGGTAGTAAATTGTTTTTGATAGTTTCTGTGTTTAATTTCACACTTACTGGTTTTAATATTTCACTTTCACTGCTAAAAATGCTAGCTATGTTTTATTCAATTTTTATGAATCAAATTAAAATTATCTGTAATGTTTTGATAAAACGTAATCAAAAACGAATAAGTTCCCGCGTTTTTTTTAAATTTGGTTTACCTCTATGACGCGTCGGCAGGGTCGCTTTTTTATTACCGGCCAGGACTTTGTCAAAGCGAATTTGCGTTCAAACTTTTTAATTGAAATTGTGTTCCAAAATCAAAAGTCATTTCGTCACTGTTATCAAGTGCGCCGGAATGACTTATTTTGCTCGCACTTCCTCTTTTTGAATAGATGGTATGAAAATTACGTTTCAGTTTATGTTAAATAAATAATTATTTCCAACATTAAAAGTTTTAATTTAAAAAATGATACATTACATTGCATATAAAACAATTATACGTATAAAGAAAATCCTCACCGCTTTACAATTTATTCATATTTGATGTTAATACCTGTCACCAAATAATAAAATATGTTACTTATTTCGGTAAACTATACTATTATAAAGAGGAAAGATTTGACTTTTTTTTTGACATTACCGGAATAATTTGTCTATCCGAAGTACACTCCAAGTGTTTGAGAACAAATTACACCAATCAAGTTTTCATTTTTTTCACCATCAGTTTTTATTTAAGACATTGAAGAAATCTCCCGGTTAGCCTACGTCCGAGTTTCAAAATTGCTTCAGGATTAGTATTTCTTCAGCCGGAAATGTAAATGTTAAAAAAAAAAATGTCTTCGTATTGGGTACATTGGCGCCCCGTGCTACCTCTCGTTCTACCCCTGGGCCGCCGCTGCCCCGACCTTCCCCTATACTTGTTTTAAGATACCGTACAAAGTTTCGTAACTTGTTCTAAGTTAACGAAATCTAACAATTAATTTTTCATAACAGTATTTATAATAGTGTTCATAAAAATAGGGATCTAAGTGTAAGTCTGAAATGTGAGTTCTTTGACGACGATGATGTTGGCAACCTTGTATCAAAAAGAAATAGTGGCTTTCCGCTGGTAGGTATGTAAAAACAAATAAGTATCAACAGAGGTTGACTTCTTGTAAAGCTTTGTGCTAAATTTCAACCCTTTAGTTCTTACATTATCATAACATCTCAGGTTGTTTGGAAGATATTCCTATTAGTCTTGAAATGGCCACTTGTTACAATAATTCTTAAGTTATTGAATTCCTTGTGTGTAGTTTTTGGTTACATTTATACGTATGTACCCAGCTGCGGCCTTAGCTGTTGCGAGGCCCGGGGCGACAGATCATTGTGAGGCCCATTTTCTTTGAGTCCGTTTTACTAAAAAATTAGCTCGAGTGGCCGTAGCATGCTTGAACTAATAATGAAACCGTGCGTTCACGTGGGGTTTTGTTAAGTGCGAGGCGCGTAATACAGGCACAGACTTTTTTCTACGAGGACGCGAGGCCCCTGCAACAGCGAGGCCCCGGGCGATTGCCCTGCTTGCCACCCCCTAAGGCCGCCACTGTATGTACCTATATTTAAGTGACGAACAGATATTTGTTCTGTGTTAGTTTACGAGTAAGTGTGTATTTTCAAACGAAAAAGAATATAAGTATTCTCTGGTTCTCCTATGAGAACCAGAGAGTACTTATATTTTTTTTCTTGGCCTATGCCAAGTTTCGTTTTTTTGTTGTGTGAAATGTCTACCAATACCTATCAAAACAAAGCCATTGTAATAGCAAACGATCCTTTTATTGGACTATAAGAATTCGTTAGTTTGCTACGGAACCCAGAAAAAGAAGTTTTGTATAGCATGTTCCTAATCTTGCAATCATATAGCAGCAATATTTACACATGAGAATTAATGGCAACACCCTCATCCGCCCCGGGCTTCGCGCGCATTACTTTCGGCATGTTACTGGATAAACCAGATCGTATCGCGCGAATAACAATCAAACTGTTAATTGAAATTATTTCAAGATACATTTAAAATCGATGTGTAATATTTTTTTGACAGTAAAACAAGACAACATACGCATTTATTCTTATTACAAGTTTTAAGAACATGTCTTTTAAATAATCTTAAAAATATTTAATTTGTCAAATATCTTTAAACGTTTTACGATATTTATATGGAAAATAATACAACATTTTTACGATCTATGAACCAACCTAATAAGTTTATTTTCAAGCGCTATATTATTACCTCGGCCATCCGTCTTTCACTAAAAAGGAGAAAAAAAAAATTATTCAAGAACTTGCCAAAATTTGACATGATATTTGACTATTGCAATTTAGTGTAAAAACGTATATTTTTGTAATAAAATACCGTGATTTCTTTGATTTAATTTGATTAAAATTATAATCGTAGACAAAGGTATTGAAATAGTTTAATCTGTTTGGTTATGTACATTCCATTAGAATAGGCAAAACCTAAGAGTGATGTTAAATTATTAAGCAAACGCGGTCTTGGCAAAATATAAGATAGTGTTTGTTTTGAAATAAAATGTTTCATGAATTAATAATTGTTTTTATACAAGGATATCTGCAAACGAGATATAACTTTTTACAGCATGGACATCTAACCTGTCTATCTAACAGGTTTGACCACAGCTTAACTTGTGGTTGAAAATGGTAAACCCACCTAGCCTGAAATGGGAATTAGCGCTCAAGTGGAGCTGAACTCCAACTTGAGGGTGATAAGTAGTCTGTACAGTATTAGAAAGTACCCAGGGAATAGAAGGAGAAATAGTAGGAGATTTATTTAGTCCACTACTGGATATAGACCTCTCCTAATACACGCCACATATCCCGATATTCGGCTCTTCAGCTTTTGTAGGAGAATAAAATATATATATGTGTCTACCTAATACTTAGTAAATTCAACTCGCGGTCTGATAGGCCCGATTCATACCGCAGT
Source organism: Biston betularia (assembly GCA_905404145.2). Classification (NCBI taxonomy): domain Eukaryota; kingdom Metazoa; phylum Arthropoda; class Insecta; order Lepidoptera; family Geometridae; genus Biston; species Biston betularia. Next base: position 8,920,780 of record FR989863.1, read on the forward strand.
GTGAATCGCCGCAAGACTTATCACAAATTATTATTTGTTCGAAAGAAACTAATTTAGAATGTAGGTAAACTATTCTATCTCTCAGTTATGTTATCTGTAAGTTTTGCCGATTGCGATTCTATGCGATAGATGCAGCGACTAGGCAGGACCGTATTCAGGCAGAGCAGGCGGTGTGGGCCCTGTAGCGCAATCGGTGGCTGTGCGCGCCCGGTGGTCGCGCCTGACGACGCCTCAGATCTGTGTCCGATAGCACTGCGGCGCCGGCGCCCACCTCTATTTACTATATTTATCGCCGCCATTCGCACCACTATTAAACTAAAGCCTTCTACGCAATTCACACTAGAGTCGCTGTCTAAAACCACTATTATTGATCACTTCATTATTTAGCTACTGATATAATTTTAGCGTTATCACTATATCAACTTGATTGTGCTTTTTAATTTTCAGCTAAAGTTTCTAAGTTTTAGTTGTTTGATATTTATTATATTAAAATAACTTGAAATATGTAATTGTAAGTATTATAATTAAAGATCGAGAAAATACCTTAACCGAGAACAATGCGCTTAGTTAATGGACAAACAAATCAATGTCACTAGAAGTACTTGCAGCTACGATAAATTGAAACTATCCCGAGTCAGTTACACCACGAATTGAAGCATGTTTACTGTGTCAAGTGGATTAACGGCACCTAAGAATGCCAACTGTTACTATACAGAAAGAATTAATCTTAAGTCTACAAGCATTTATATGTATAATAGCAGCGCGAATTAAGGCGACAAGTTCGAGATCAACAATAGCAACAAACAAACGGAAGGTAACAGAAAGAAGACAAACATTCGTGGCTCTTTCAAAGACGCACAATAGTCGTCATCAATTACAGGCAATAGATCGCCCAACATCATTTGTCCGTCCGTCCGTTACTCGACTGGGGCATTCCCACGGCTCTCGGGACGATCGTGTTTGTTGTCGGAATATGTCCAACGAGAAATACTAATAGAAAATTGTTTGTGATTGCGCCGCTCTCTACTCGCACCAGTCGCCTTCTTGGGATCCGCGTCCTCGTTTCTGTCTTATTGGTCATTTTCCATCGATTACCCAATCTGAAATATTATTAACAAAAGGCACGTCTGCGTGCGCAGTTACTTTGGACCTAATAAATCTCGTTAATCTTTTATCTTTCATGAGAAAAGTTATCCATAGTCATATTGCAAACTTGCGGATTAAATTCTCGGTTCATAATTATGCAGAACGATACATACCGTTGTTCTCGCGATGTTATCAAGAACAAGGCCGAAGAGAAATTGCTCCGATCAAAAGATAATCTCCCCGGAACCAAAACCGATCATTGATAGGAGGAGGCGCGCGCGTCCTGCGCCTGCGCCGTCTGCCACCAACCCACGCCCTACGCAAATGTTTACATCTTTTTAATTTTACATACTTCGCGACATAAAATTAACATTTAACTTTTGTAATACTGTCAAAATTGCCAAGGGCTAAACTTTTGACTTAAAAGTATCTAGGTAAGTATATATCTAACTAAAAATAAATTAAGAAGCCGGTCTAGATTTTAGTTTACAAAAACATACAGCAAGTTACTCGATGTACCTACTTATATATATATATATATAAATGAAACCCGTTAAAATCGATTTTTCATGCTTAGGTATAGCTAAGCTGGACTACACTTTGTTTCTCTCTGCACACATTATTGGCTACCAGATTTAGGCCGCTTCTCGGAACAGTCTCATTCGATCTCTCGGTCAATAAATATCAGATTAAAGTGCCGCTATTGTAGCCTTCACGCACAAACTAGTACCGTGGCTTTCAATAACGGTTCGCACTATGCAGATTATCATTGGGGCGATAACCACGACGTGAAAGCGATAGCGGCGACACGATGCAGCGGAGCGGGTGGCGGGACCCGTCGCAAGTGCTGTGAGGCGGCGAGCCGAGCCACCTCACGAAACGTGGCTCTCGGGTGGTAGCATAGGCGCGTGACGAATTCCAGTCTAGCCATAACTCGCCGTCACCCAACACTGATCTCGCAGTCACTTCTAATCACTTCAAATTCGCCTGTCTCTAATCATCTGCTTCATGGCAGAATATGGCCGGCGAGACGTACATACGCACGCATTGGAACCTAATGAAGCTCAAAGTTCTGTCACTAGTATAATAAGTTTCCTTCACAAATTGTGAGTGTACATTTAAAACTAGTGCAATGTGCATGTAATGTTACTAAAATCAAATTAATGAATAACATAATATTGGTAGGTAACTTGAAAACTGAACTCGCTAACGAGCATACGTATCTACCTACCTAATATTATGTCGCGCGAACCGTAAGGTTCGTTGATCCTAATTATCTTGAGATGCATACTATGCATGCGACCAAATATCGATGTACTTATCTACCTAAACGCTAATTAAAATAAATATCGTAGGACATTACACACAGCGCCATCTGACCCCAAACCCACCCAATTGTACCCCATCCACCAATTAAATTAAACAAGGATCGGCTAACGTAAATTTTGGAGTTCATACGTTAAAGTTAGTCAAAATCAAAACTAACGATGTAGCAATAAAAAGGAATATCGCAACTTCACAAGTTTCACAAGATTATGTTTGTTGTGGTCGAGATTGACATCTAGCCTAGAACTTGTCAGTAACTCGGCGCCAAAAACGTAATGAGGCTCATTGAAAACAGTCATTCAAGTTTTGATGTTTAAAGTGATGCAATGCCTACGTCTACCTGCCTGATTCAAACACAGCACATGATTTATCTAATATTGTTGTCATTATTTGTATGAAATGTGTACCTGAATGAGATGACATGGGGATTTATGCTGATTAAGTACTTACCTTAACCTTTTAGTACCTACTAATCTATACGAGTAAATGCTTGCACCTGCATAAAACGTTAACGACGTTAATCGGCAGGCGCTTTACTAGCTTAGAATCTACGAGTAGATAAACATGGCTGTCACGTGTCACAATGATGCCAAGAATAAAAATTAATTAGTTAGTCATTTACCTACTGCCTATTTACTTTACGACATCAGTTTTAACTTCATTGTAAAAAAAACTGACACGTTTAAAATCTCAGTAGATACCTATGTATTTAAAACGAAATAAATAGTCACCAAATTTCGAAAACTGACCAGAGGCCCTTCACGCAGTAACATTTGATCAACAATAACGCTTATAGAAAATTGTAAAATGTACGAGATTGTTATTAGCTGTCGATATGTCACGTGGACAGCTTAATCCCGTACATTTTGGCTTTCCTATTAGCGTTGTCGCTGATCGAATGTTAGGTACACGTGTCCTGAGAGTGCTCGAGCTCCACCTGATGGCAGTGTCCCCCAGCGTCCAGCCTCGGAAAAGAAGGATGCCTTGAATCCGATTCCCTACTACGCCAAAAGAAGGAAAAATAAATTCACGATACGATCAGATGTTACTTTGTCTAGTCTAGGCTGTCTGAAAAGCTCTTGGCAGACATACGATATGCAGGTACTTAATACTTATGAGATGTAAATAAAGTATTCTACGCCAGGAACGAATAGATTATTACAAATGGTTTGTAAGTTTCTCTTAAACTCTACAAGTTATACGCGTGGGTACATATCTATAGGCATACAATGTTGCGCTGTAAGCAACATTTTAATTAATCAAATACATAGCTAACTTTAATCTTTATTAGAATGACAAGTTGTTAAAACCATTTAATTGTTGTTGTACGTCTTAAACCGTAGTACTGATGAAATATATTTGTATGTTAAGGCTATCGGTATAAAGAAAAATCTATCATGTACATTCTAAAAAGATCAAAGGTGAGCACTGCTATGATTTTGTAGCAGTCAGCATTTGAGATATCTATGTCTTGGCAAAAATTTAGTGAGTGACCCCAAGTGTCAAGGTGGGTATCGACAGTATCCCAATAACTGTCTAAGTAAGTAGCACTCAATTAAACAGACAAGGTCACACTACTGTCAAATTCTTAGAAAGCATTCACATGTTGATTGTAAGGTGCCCTATTAAGCGCCATTGTAAATATCCGTACAATATGTATGCCCGTTGTTGTATGTTGACGGTTGATGAAGATTGGTGTTGAAATTTGTTAAAACGAATTAAAATCGTGTTGGGCAACCTAATCATGATTACATCGGCATTCATTTTATTAATTTATTTATTATGTTACAATTACATTATTACAACTTACATATGCGAATATATAAAAATTTTGGTGGTAGGCGTTATGGGCTATAGCAAAGTGGGTAGAAGCCATTGATCTATATATACGAGTATGTACCTACTATGTAGGTAGGTACTAGATTACACGTTCCAAAAACACATCCTGGACAATTTAATTGCAGGATTTTTTAAATCAAATATTATAGCAATCGTTCGTATACATTATAACACACACCATTAAACCTCGTTGAGGTTTGTCATGGTGTCAGGTCCTCTTCAGCTCTTTATTTTTAATTACTTAATTTTAACAATAACAATCTGGTCCAGTGATGTCCAATTTTTCGGGAGATCTATTGGATTAGCTATTGTGTTCCTACTTTTTACGTATCTACCTACTAGCGTTAAAAAAAAAAAGAGTAGGTACGTATAATACACGAAATAATCTGGTAACACAAAAGTAATGCGTACACAATTCCTTACTTTAAAAAACCGTTAAAGTGTCTGTATGTTTAAGCAAATTGCATTGATTGATTTAACAGAGAAAATTTTTGGTAAGAATCCATAATCAAAAATGAAACTCGAGGAAAGTTTTAAACTTACCTGTCTACTCTAGGGACCTAAAGTAAGTCTTAATATAGACAAAGTTGCCAGGAGTCAGTATGATTTGGTAGGTATTTTTGTACCAACGATAGCGCAGTCGGTTCACACGCCGCAGATCCCACACTCAAATCCCTACAATAAGCTGGAGCTGCCGGTGAACGAAAACATCGTAAGGAAACAAATACAAATTACAAATATTTTATTGACAACACCAATTTTACAAGTCAAATTCAGGCGTATATTTTTGGGTTTTTTATTAAGTTTATAGGTAGTTTTAAAAAGGGGGTTTTTAAATTATTTTACCCTTTTTCAATTAGTTTTTAACTGTCATGGGTACTTTCAAAATTTTTTAATTTTACATTTTATGTAAACTTATACTTGTAGTTTTATGTACCTAATATCTTTTGACATTGATTTCAAAGCAGAAAAGTGACCGTATCATGTTTTTTGAACTGTCTACAGATTTAACGCAATGTGGGTTTCAATAACACTTAACCTTTTGTCCACGTGCGAGTCACCAAATAGAGCATTGTGTGTGATGCACCCAAGTGTCAGCTCAGAGCCTGAAGTGTTATCCTAGCCTAAGTAAGTGCTCTCGTTGAGAGCTCTGCATCTATGAATTTAGTTTTGTATTGCGATAGTACCTACATACCTATCTTCATATAGTAAGTAAAGTTGAGGTTAAAGTTAAATGTTTTTTACCCTCGATGCAAGTAGCGAGGTTTTATAAGTTTAACTTGTGTTTTGTTTGTCTGACTGTGGCATCGTAGCTTCCAAAAGACTGAATCGATTTTGATTTAATTTTTCTAGTTCTTTGTTGTTTGAAAGGAGAGTTGATCTAGTTTTGCTATGATTCAAGAAAAAATGTCCAGCCGTTTAACGATTATCAGTAGGTAAACTTAATAAACTTTGTATTCTGATAGAGATAGGTAACTGATACAAAACTTTTATACCTACTATTTTTAGTAAATACATATCTACTTGTATATCTGCTAATATATATACTTATTTAAAACACCTAGAAACATAATAAATAATATATCTACTAAAAGAAACCTAATGACGTAGCCTTTAGTGTTTGCTTAACAGAATGTTCAACTTATTATTTGCAAGTTATCACTGTATTTAATCTCTTCTAAAATTGAAAGCGTGCGTAGGAAGTGTCTTGATTTTGGTTTTATTGTTGCAAGGATCTTATTTTGTGTATTGTATCTAGGTGCAATATCTGTGTGACTTATTGTGCATTGTCAGGTGGTATCGATTTTAGTGTCTCGATCGAAGCTCGAGCGACTGAATGGGACTTTCACCCGACCTGATGATTCATTCTACTAATGCACTATTCCAATAAGTTGCTAGTAGCCAACACCATATTAGCACAACATTTTACTTTTTAAATATTAATCAGGTATAGTTGCTCTGTACATCGGGACATACCTAATTACTCGTCACTTTTCATCAGATGAGATTGTGGTGAACGTCATATCCGTACTCCGTTGTAAAAATAATAATGATTACCTGATAGGTACTAAAACTGCTTAGCAAGAGGTCGTCTAGATAGTTAGTCACCGCAGTATCCGACATTTTGCCACCAAGCAGTAAATAGATAGATAGATAGATAGAAACTCTTCATTGTGGACATCAAAAACAGAAAAAGTATAGAGAACAAAATAATCTCGAGTATAAAATAGTTACTGCAGCGAGAAGAGGATATAAAGACTTGTAGAAGTCCTCATCATTGTTGTGACTGAAACGACTGTTAAAAGCGGAAATAAACTAAACATAGGTATACCTTGAATATTCAAAATGAACTTCCGCAAAGTAACGCCTAAATCAATCAATTAACAAAATAATCTCATGAGCTAGTGCCACAAGTGGCGGCCGTATAGCCTTATCTTAGTAACTAGTGTGTAAATATTACTTTTACTGGTTTGAAGGGTAGTAGTGCAGCTAACTAAATTATAACGCTATTGAGATTTTCCTTAAAATGTCTAAATAAGGAGTTGTAAAGAAGCGTACACTTTATTTATTTATTTACTTATTGTCACATTATTTTGATAATAACGAAAACTAGTTCAGTGTTGCCAACCTTAGCTTAAGAATACACCCAAGTCGTTCAGTATCTATTGATGTTCCGTTCTTACTCTTCGATCAATGTAACATGTTCCAACACAACTATAAACGAGGCAACTCTGTTAAGCCGGTATCGAGTGGATTTGGAACTGTTTGTTTCGTTGTATTTTCGTTATTACTAAAACATCATTTATGAGGTTAATGTTTAAGATATTTAAGGATCCAATCTATATGTGATCTAATTTAGAAACACGATTACTTTTAGTTTCCTCGATAGAAAAAAAATCCAAAGTAACCCCAAACAATCTATAGAAAACCTCGATACGGCGTAAATACTGCACGGAAAGTCATCAGGCTTTGTATAACAATAAAATTACATTTTCTCTAAATAGTTATTACATAAAAATTACCAAAATATGATTTTGCTTGAACAAACGAAGGAAATACCTAAATTTTTGCGCGTTTCGTCCATTCTAAGCAGAGCTACCACGCTGTTCCCCTATCCGCTTTAGTACCGCTTCGACTGTCGGACGGGGAGGTTGTGTCGCTGTTGAGGTTGCTTTTACGTACGATCACAAAGTAAACGAACCGGATCAACAAATTTGCCACTTGTAGACATAGACAGGTGGCCGAGTGGTATCGGTACCCGATTCTAATCCGCAGTCACGGGATCGAAACCAACCAACACTCGAAGATTATTTTTGCACACAAATTTTGTTGTATTTTATTTTGTTTTTTTAACAGACTCGATTTTATAAATTATAATAAAATTAAATAATATATAATTATCATAGGACATTACACACAGCGCCATCTGACCCCTAACTAAGCAAAGCTTGTACTATGGAAGTCAGATAACTGATAGGTAATACTTCAATACTTTTTTTGTAAATACATACAGTACATCCAGATACAGAACAAACATTTGTTTATGCTTGTCCTGGGTGGGAATCGAACCCACGCCTTGGAGCAGACATACAGGGCTGTCAATTTTAAAAGGAGGAGGTTTTCAATTCGACAATTTTTTTTTGTAATGGTTTGTTATGCTAGGTCTGCTATACTGTAAGTGTGTTCCGCGGAACCCTAGGGTTCCGCGATACCTCTGTAGGGGTTCCGCAAGAATTTAGAAAAAAAAATCAAAACACCTGTCTCTGGTCGAACGTTTTGACTCCGCGGCCGCGCATAGGTTTATTTATTTATTTATTTGTATAAACATGTGTTACAATAGCTGGTACAATATCTCATAAGTTTGGTATTTTTTTTTTTTTTAATGGTTGACAGGCTAGTTGTTTGACCACAGCTCACCTGATGTCAAGTGAAGGTGTGGCCAAAGATGGTAAATCACACCTAGCCTGGAATGGAACTGGCTCTCAAGTGAGGCTGCCGGAACACACCGTTAGATGCTTGGCGGCAGATTTTCAACTTGAGGGTGGTAGCTAGCCAGCCGAGTACTAAAGTACCCTACCACCATGCTATGGTTTCCTCACGATGTTTTTCCTTCACCGGCAGCTCAAGCTCATTGTTGGGGTTTGAACCCACGCCCTTCGTCATGCGAACCTACCGTGCTAACCACTGAGCTATCATCGCTACAAATCAACATGTATACTTGTATACTTGTGAGCGCGCTGTCCCTTTGATAAAAGCCGCCTCTGAATTAGACGCTATAGTTGTCAACAAGCGACTTTCGACTCTAACTTTAAAAAATAAAGTCGAGATTGTTTACAACGCAATTTTTAAATTTCTCATTTTATTTTTGCTTTTTGTTTATCAAATCCCATTAGTTACTTTTTTTTAATATCTTCTATTATTGTACTTGCCATATGGTAAAGTAAGTAATAATTAGTAACTGTTACATTGTACTTTTATTATGCTTATTAATAAAGATTCTTTATTAAAGAACACACTTTTAAAAAGTATTGTTTTATTATAGGGTTCCATCAAGTATTTTGCTTCCCAAAAGGGTTCCGACACCAAAAAAGTTTGAGAACCACTGTGCTAGGCTATGTTTGACCACAGCTCACCTGATGTTAAGAGAAGGCGTGGTCGAAGATGGTAAAGCACACCTAGCCTGGAATGGAACTGGCTCTCAAGTGAGGCTGCCAGAACTCATGGTTAGATGCTTGGGGACATAATATTTTCAACTCTCGTGTGGTAGCTAGCCAGCCGAGTACTAGAGAGTACGCTACCACCACGCTATGGTTTCCTCACGATGTTTTCCTTCACCGGCAGCTCGAGCTCATTGTTAGGTTTGAACCCACGCCCTTCGGCATGCGAACCGACCGCGTCAACCACTGAGCTATCATCGCTACAAAAATGTATATGTATGTTAAATAAATATAAATAAATAAATATCGTAGGACATTACACACAGCGCCATCTGGCCCCAAACTAAGCAGAGCTTGTGTGATGGAAGTCAGATTACTGATAGAATACATAAATACTTTTTTTTGTAAATACATACTTATAATACATACAGAACAGCTAGACACAGAACAAACATTTGTTTATTCACAAAATGTTTGCCCTGAATGGAAATCGAACCCACGCCTTACAGCTCTCAAGGCAGATATACTACCAATGAGCCAACGGGGCTGTCTGTTACGCGATAATTCCGCTAATTATGAATCGATTTTGATAATTTTTTTTTTGCTTGATAGATCCATACTTCTGAGGTGGTCTCATATAAACTTTATCGAAATCGGTCGAGCAATTTTTAAAAATCAACATAAATATAAAAATTGTATACGTCGATGACATTTTCGTTTACTCCGAAACCTCGCTGTTTCATTAGAGCATAAATAAATAAAATAAATGAAAAAGCAAATCCAATATGGCCGCCATCAAAATAGATGCTTACATATTTTTTCACAACTCCTATAATATGGGTATCAAATAAAAGGGCTTGACAAGTAGAATAGAGTAAACTTTAAAAAAAGCAAATCCAATATGGCCGCTAACAAAATGGCGGATTACATACTTTTTCACAATACCATCAATATGGGTATCAAATGGAAGAGCTTGACTAGTAGAATACATTATAATAAAAAAAGCAAATCCAATATGGCCGCCATCAAACTAGAGGATTACATATTTTTCCACCACTCCTATAATATGGGTATCAAATAAAAGGGCTTGACTAGTAGAATAGAGTAAACTTTAAAAAAAGCAAATCCAATATGGCCGCTAACAAAATGGCGGATTACATATTTTTTCACAATACCATCAATATGGGTATCAAATGGAAGAGCTTGACTAGTAGAATACATTATAATAAAAAAAGCAAATCCAATATGGCCGCCATCAAACTAGAGGATTACATATTTTTCCACCACTCCTATAATATGGGTATCAAATAAAAGGGCTTGACTAGTAGAATAGAGTAAACTTTAAAAAAAGCAAATCCAATATGGCCGCTAACAAAATGGCGGATTACATATTTTTTCACAATACCATCAATATGGGTATCAAATGGAAGAGCTTGACTAGTAGAATACATTATAATAAAAAAAGCAAATCCAATATGGCCGCCATCAAACTAGAGGATTACATATTTTTCCACCACTCCTATAATATGGGTATCAAATAAAAGGGCTTGACTAGTAGAATAGAGTAAACTTTAAAAAAAGCAAATCCAATATGGCCGCTAACAAAATGGCGGATTGCATATTTTTTCACAATGCCATCAATATGGGTATCAAATGAAAGGGCTTGATTAGTAGAATAGATTATAATAAAAAAAAGCAAATCCAATATGGCCGCCAACAAAATGGCAGATTACATATTTTTTCACTACAACCTCAATATAGGTATCAAAATGAAATGAATGGGATTGACTAGTAGAATGGAGAATACTTTAAAGTTGATCCAATATGGCCGCCAACAAAAATTAAAACACACATCTATGTTTTTCACAAAAAAATTCGGGAATTGAACCCATGCCATAAAGCTATATTCTACTAAAAAAGAAATATTTATTATTATTTTATTTTAATTTAGTATTTTTTAAATGACTTCTCCAAAATGGATATGCGAGTAAAGCCATGGGTAAAGTAATAAACTATTTTTTTTAAATAATTATGCACGTCATTATTTTGAATCAATCAATTATGAACATACTAAAGTATACATAAACACCCAAACAAAACAAACATCTATGTTCTTCTCATCAAAATTTGCCCTCGGTGGGAATCGAACCCATGCCATACAACTCATGACGCAAACGTGCTGACTGGGTAGTCAAAATAATAATACTTTTTCGTCGTTTATTATTCGTCAGTGGAAAGGAAAAAAGTGAGGTGTATCGTAGGAGTTGCTTACGGTATGTCATATTCTTAGGTTCCATAGTGTTATAATAAATTAATTATTTTCAATAGATAAAATAGGGAATTAAAAATGTTCAGTTACATAAAAAGAAATACACAAATTTACAAACAAAAAACCTACTCCATGACCCTTAGGCCAACTAAACGCACTGCTTCAATGAAACAGCGAGGTTTTTTAATACTTGTGTTGATTTTTTTTTACTTGCTCGACCGATTTCGATAAAAAATATATGGGACCATCTCTGAAGTATGGATCAACCAAGCAAAAAAAAGAATCATCAAAATCGATTCATAATTGGCGGAATTAGCAGGAGGTCGTCTAGGTAGGTACAGACCACCGCAGTACTAGATATTCTGCCGCCAAGCAGTAGTGTGTAAACATTACTGTGTTCCGGTTTGAAGGGTATTGCAGCTAGCGCAATTACTGGGCTGTTGAGACTAACCATCTAGTCTCAAAGTAATGAGTGCCAGAGCAGCGATGCCCTGGACTTTGTTTTGTTACTCAATGTTCTGGGTATCGCTACAATGGTCATGGACAAGCGTTATCTCTTATCATCAGGAGAGTGACTCGATCGATTTATTACTTTTACATAAAAAAAAATTGTCGAATTGAGAACCTCCTCCATTTAAAATGGAGTCGGTTAAAAAAAATAAGATAGATAGATATAACTCTTTATTGTGGACATCATAAATAGAAAAGAGTACAGAGAATAAAGAACCTTATGAACTAGTGCCACAAGTGGCGGCCTTATCGCTAACAGCGATCTCTTCCAAGCAACCAAGAAAAGAAAAAATACAATAGAGAACATAAAAAACAGACGGGAGATGTAACACTAATAAGAAAAAAATAAAATAAAAATAAAACGTATTATAAAAATAATAAGTATACAAAAATAATCGTATTATAATGTATTCAAAAAAAAACGAAATATTTATGTATTATATTTATTTAAAATACCTATCAACAAAATTTGTGTGCAAAAATAATATTCCGTATTAATATGGTGTTGATTTCGATCCCGTGACTATGTGGCCGTACTCATACAGCTTGTTACCACTCGGCCACCAGTCTACTAATATAAGCGGCAAAATAGTTGATCCAGTTCGTCTACTTAGCCGTTTAAGTATTTAGCTCAAACCGATTTTCATTTCGCCGCCGTATGTGTATCGACAATGCCTGTAGCGCGTGGCGCCGACGGCGGCGCGCGGTACTAGCTGTTCGCTCGTGTGCCTTGCGCACTCACACACGGAGCGCACAGAATACCTAAAATCGACTAGAGAAATGCACTCGATAGGCCCTTAAAAGCAATTCAAACTTGGGAATTATTTCTGTTGTTTGTATAGTGTTGCCAGCTTTATTAATTGTAAAGTTATTACTACCAACTTATACCTAATAATGTAAAATTGATTTGCTCAATAAAACCGAACCAGTTTAGATAGCGCCCTCATTTTTATTTTGCACTAGGTCCTTTGATCTTGCTACGCCACTGTGGACAGGCCCAATCTATTACCATCGGATGGTGATCTTATAATGAATTTATTGCTTTAACATTAAAAAAAACATAAGGAATAATCGAAGCACTATCCTGTGTTTGGTGGACAGGACGTTTCGAGATAAGACGGGGGCCGCGCGTGTCCTGCGAAGAGTCTAATGGCCGACACCGCCGCGGGCGCAACGTGCTTTACAGTTTAAATTGAACGTCAAGCTATCGATTTGCATAAATCACAACGTTACTATTTTCAATTATTTGACTGAGATCTATTTACTCGACCGTAATGGACCAACAGACTCTTTCTCGAGTTCGTGGAATAAAAATCTCGTATTCAGTAGACTTCAATAAAAAAGGATAAGTTTCCTTTTGGCTTCAGTACCGGACGGGTGTCCATTGTCCAACATTATCGTATTTATTGTCGGACCTATTTTCACTTGTATCTCTTATACAGAATATGCGTTAATATGGCGAAAAAACTTTGAATTCCAATCTACGCATCAGCCATGTTTATCTGAAATTTTTATTTAATGGGAATTTCAATCATTCTTATTCAAAGAGGGTGCTATATAAGTCCTGCACCGACGCGACGTCTCGCTTGGGGTGTATTGTGCATTTCCCCCTACCAGCATCTACCCGAGCTGACGCAGCTTCTTGAAGTCTCGGAGCGAGGTTCTGGGTCACTGGTATAGCAGCTCCAGTGAAATGGGTGGAATATTTAATGACATTGATGACGAGAAGCATTCAAGGTATTGCGGAAAAATGGATGACATGATAAATTCTTTTAATTATTTTGCCGTAATTATTATAAGCAAAGTAATTAAATGCTAAATTATCAATATTCATTTCAATTAATACGATATCACTGTCACTATACTCGTACTACAACTATTTTTTTATTTTAGGTGCAGGCGTACACTACTCTTATAGTAAACCAAAAGTTTATTAAATGCCTAGTAAGTAATTATTAACTAATACTTATTGACATTATTCTGACATTTTTGATGTTATTTTTACATGAGTTGGAATATCACTCGTAAATTTGGTGTTAATATTACATATTGTATTGTTTTACCCACTTACTTAGGTAGGTATGTGTGACTAGGTACTTAAATTATTTTTTTCAAGATTCATAAAAGCGAGCAAATTGCATGGTTGGTTTAAAGCTTTTGTATAGGAAAGAATTCCTACGTATGGCACGGCCATTTAAGGGAAAGCTGACGATGTGAATAATTTTTTATTGCGTCGATTCATTTATTATTCGTGGTTCGAGTTCATAAATAACTGTGTATTTTGACAATATTCGTTGTAAGACATATTTTGAGTAATACTTACTTTCAATTACTTACTGCGATCTTTCCTCGTTTATTCTTATAATAATTTAATTTATGCTTGCTTTCGAGTCAAGCCAGGGCAACGATGGTGATGACAGTAAGCTAAGTTATATGTATTTCAAACGATTTTACATTTAATTTTAAGTTAGTTTACTTTAGATTTTTAGTTTCACTTAAAACTTTGATTGTACAATTGTACATGTTATTATTAGATCGGTAGATATTGTTTAATGTGTATAGTAGAAATTAAAAAAACCAAAAAGAATTGTTACTTACTGTTATTAAATTTAATTATTTGATTTTTTGGTAGCTAGTGAATAATTTCTTTTTATAATCGCATTTTTACCGGCATCGATCCAAACTAAATTTGCCATGTAAATACCTACAGGTATTATCACAGAAACATTGTAGGAAATTCATCCCATAAACTCGGGAAAGTATTTTGAGTTTTTCTTCTGAAATGCTACGAAATACATAGAGTGCCTACATAGAATAAAATATACAACAATATACACATAAAAACACTCCTTTTCCCGTTGGGGTAGGAATAAGGATTGCTGCCTAAGCAACAATGCACCTGGAATTTGTTTGGTTGCTCAAAATTTGCAATGGTTATGGATAGGCGCTATCTCTTTCCGTTGGCAGAACGTTTGCTTTGTCTAATTACTTTTATATAAAAAAGTCATAAACGATGATAACAGTTTATTTTTTTTCTGTCCGAGTGGCATTTCTAATTTTTTTTCCGCCTTGTGTATTTAATACTCATGCCTTAAAAATCAATAAAACTACTATGTACCTATGTAGAGATATTTTTTTTACTTGATGTACCTAGTACAGGTACTGCTTAGTAATTTAATAATTCTTGATATTTGGAGGTGTCACCAGTGTCGCCCGCGTGCTGTGGTCGGACATGTGGAACAATGAGTCTGTGTGGCACCACATCACCACCGCCCGCGCCCCGCGCTTCGTTTTCCGCGAACAACTTGACAGATCTGATAAACGTGTTACTTTATGACCACGATAAGTAACTTCTATTTTCCTTACAGATACTTAGAACCAGAATACTAACCCACCACCCTGAGTTAATATAAAAGAATAACTAAACCGAAGTTATTATTGGTTCAAGTTTCGGACTGCATAAAGATATCGTTGTATAAAATTATTCGATCATAAGTATTTAGGTACATGTTTTTGTGAATACTTACTTACCTAGCTAAGTATTCCTTACTTCAAAGTTCAAGTTCGTGAAGATCCTAATTTTTGTAGTTTCAAAGTGTAGTTCATTCTATAGGTTCCTTCTGACCGGTAACCATTGACTTATACGTTCCGTAATCTGAAAATTTGCGGCATTCTAAATTTTTCGCGCACTGATCTTTTAGCACACCACTCGTGCAACTCGTATTTTGTGCACAGAATTTAGCGTACTGCATGTTACAAAAATGAAAAGTTATTTATATCAACGTGATCAAACTAGTTTTATTTAAATATTTATGAATGCGACCCCTTTGGTAGGTACCTCGTCACTGAACGATAACATAATTAAGACACAGACGGTACGTCTACTTATTATGCAGCTTTGGCTTCGCCAGTGTTTTCTACGATGACGAAGCTGTATTATTAATCTGTGACTGACATTATTTATGCAGCTATTGTTGGTACTTCAGAGATGAAATGTTGAGAGGTGGCAAGATGCTCGAGTCGTTCATATTTTTATTCGGAATGGGGACGCGATAAGTCTTGTAATGACGATGACGTCCCGCTTTGGAAGTACTGTGCGTTTCCCTCTACCACACGAGCCAAACCAGATTCATAAAGTATTGGAGCTAGGCTCTAGGCTGCTGAAATGATAGTACCAGTGGGAGAGATGGGAGTACCGTAGTAGAGATGGGAGTACCTGTGGGTGAAATGGCTTGGGGGTACTAGTAAGAGAGATCGGGGTACTGGTGACAGAAGGTTACCAGTGGGACAGATGAGCGCACCAGTTTTACTCCCACCTCGCAAAGTCGATATTATTTTATCATGAAAGACGGTCATGTTTTGGTGTGTAGGCAAATCTTATTTTGAAATATTTTATATTGTGAATGAAGTGTAACACCTAATTCAGGCTGATTGGAACAGTAGCTGTGTAATAAAATATCGCCCCACATATACGCCATATTTTGCAAAAGATAGGGCCGCCTTACACGTTCAATCATGATCACGATCCGCGATCCGCGATCCGCGATCATGATTTCAAAATTTCTAGATATTATGCGATCCGGAGCATCAGTCCGTCAATCCGCTTCGTACACGATCAGTCGTGATCGCGATCATTGATCGCGGATCGCGGATCGCGGATCGCGCGCTACGTGTACGGGCTGCCATAGGGAGAGATAGTTTTTTTCTTATATATCCTAACCATATACTAGAGACGACTCTGATCAGTCTATGTTTTATATCTTAACGAGCTACTACTTTTGAAAGACGTAATCAAAGATTGAAATCCTATTATTAAAGGTTGAAAGATGATACTCATACGTATTGACGTATTTATAGTGCTCAATTTGTTTATACGATTTTTAAGGATGACAGGCTACTCGTTTGACTATAGCATACTTGATAAGTGGTGATTTGGTGAAAAAGGTAAACACACCTAGCCTGCAATGGGAAATGGTCCTCAAGTGAGGCTGCCGGAACACATCGTTAGCTGCGTGGAGGCATATTTTCGACCTTCATAATACTAGAAAGCATGCTAAAAATGTATGAGGTTTTAATGCAGATTTACCCTTTTCAATAAAGTAGTCAACTAGTTAGTTATACTATTCAATGGAAACAAATAGAGTGTTCTCTTAAAAGGGTCTTAATTGTTTACACTTTCTTGAAATCCTGGTGTAGCGGTAGCAAGTCGAGTTAATTGCGGTCGAGCACGCGACCGGCCGCGGCGCAGCCTCCCGCTTGGCATTCGCCTCGCCCTTTACTAATCACGCTCTATAAACGGTATATTATCAACGTATTTATATTACATTATAGAGATTGACGAATTACGATCTATAAAACGAGTATGAGACGATGAGCCGGTACGAGTCGACGAGGCGAACGGATTTTTAATAAATTAAGGACTTTTTAAAGAAAGGGTAAAAGTACCTACTTGCAACACATGAGCTTGTATGAAATCAGTAATAAACGTAGGGAAGGCGAAAAATTTATGACATGATCGTAGCAAGTAGAAAGATTCCTTTCTACTTCTAGGAAAAAAGGCTTGTTTGCATGAATTTATAGTATTATTGTATATTTTTCATTTTATTGGTTATTGTATTTGAACTAACGTAAATTAGGAAATAAGTGATGTAGTGGTCGAATATGGAAAATATACTTAACCTGGAAATCTTCTTTTACCAAGTCAAATTGATTGTTAGGATTTGAACTTAGGTATACCCTTCGGTGTGCGATCTACCTGCGCAAACCACTGAGCTATCAACGCTAGGAATTTAACTTAATTTAGGATCTATTACTAGGTACATTAGAATCTCAATAACGTTTTGATGAAAAATATAAATTGTATTCAGTCCAAGAAATTATAAAGTTTAACAAGGCGGCTTTATCGTCGAAGTCAATCAATTTCCAGTGTTAGATTATTCTTCGTTAAATAGCTGCTGATGTTTTAATTATCATGAATAAACAGCGTGGTGTTTTATTATAGCAAATAACTCTACAGGCCACTACTATAAAGAATAACAGAAAGTCATAACACTATTGGTTTAACCACTATTTTACTATAGACTCGTGTGTAATTTATTTTATTGGACACTTTACGACTTATTACTATTATTGGTACGACGCGCCGGCCGCGTCACTCGAGACACCGGTTGCTTGAACGTACCAATAAAATAGATAATGTCTCCGAGCTCGCTTTTACATCGGATTGTTGAAAAAATCACTCTATAAAGTTCAAGTATACTGCATGATCTGTAACTACGTACGTGTTTGCTTAATGTAGGTATTGTGTTGTATTGTATGCACCTTTGTATTGTTTTGTTTATAATTAGCTTTACTACTCTTCTCTATAACTAATCATAATAACGTCCTCTTAGAGACGATAGCGGTCAACACTATCGTATCTATTTATTTATCTTCTATATATGTATAAGTATAAAAATCAAATAACGTACGTTGGAAAGCGCAAAACTTCAGAAAGGCAGTACTGCTTTAGCTTACTTTTTCATTATGTTCGTGGTACTTTGAATGGCGTTCATGTAGATGCAAGTCGGAAGATCGAGCTTTACCGCACAGGGTACGAAGTACCCTGTGCATACATCTAGTTTTTATGTCAACAAAATGTTTTCGTTGTAATTAAAAATCATAATATGACTTTCTTGGTAAAGATGTAACTTGTATTTGACAAATAGCTCGTGTTGAATTTTGGCGAGATGCGGAAAAACATGTCGTCACGTTGTATATTTTTATAACTTGTGTTTTACGAGTGCTTGTGTATAAAAATAGTGGTGTTTGTCGTGAGTATGGGTGTCGTAAGTATATACATATACCTATATATTGTGGTGCCACATAACTTTTCGTTACCAAAACTCCATCAAAGTTTGTAGTAAAGTTACTACTACTATACTAGAGCATGATCGAGCTCAACCAAGATTTAATTTCAGTGACTGAGTGTAATTTGGACTTATTTAACTTTATTACTTATTCAGAATATACTTGAAAATCTCGAAACACTTGACATTAGCAAATGCGTAAAGTACGACGCCAAAAACAAAACAAAAGAAGAAAACGTTTGAATTTGTTTCTTAATCTTATTCTCTACTCGTTTTAGATGCATTCAGCGAATCAACGGAATGGTGGCTCTATGCCTGTACTCGTATAACGCTGTACTGAACCGCAGTCTGACGCATTCTCGCTTAATCTACACCGATTAGCGTACTTGGAAAATTAGCTAAGAACCGCCGCTTGGCCCCGCTCGTAGAACGCAATTAAAGCAATCATAATTCTTAAACAAAACGAGAATAATGTCTACTTAAACTTAAATACCTCCGTTTAAACACTATAATAATCAAGCGACAACGTTTCCGTAAATACTAGTACCGCCGCGTCGACCAGTTGAAAGAGCTTTTGATACTAAGGTCCTCTCAGTCCAGCATTATAGCCGTGTTAAAGGTGAGATGTTATCTCCTCAAGCTAAATACTTAACACCGAGTTATGTATGGCTAATTGACGCTGAAACAATGAGATTTAAGATAACTTTCCTTTGTTAATGCTCTCATTAAGCTACTCTATAGTGCTTGCTTTAATAAGGCAAGGCCTTTTAAGTTTTTACCCGACTGTCCAATAAGGATAGTAACGTGTTGGATATTTTTACTTTATGCCCTAATTTGAGGGATTTGTTAGATAAAGTCTAAAAGACAGCGTGTTTACAATAGTTATCCCAAGAGCCCCATTAAAATCGCTCTTATTAACTTCCTAACTTGAAAATAAAGTGCCAACTAAGGTCGGCTTACACAAGAGTTACAATATTATTAACAATATTCCGCCAGTAACAAATCTGGACACTCGTTTATGTAAAGAATGGTTATGATTTGAATTTTGTTTAGCTTCTGGCTTTGTTTTCTGTTTACTGACCATTGTTAGAGATATTACGGACCGAATACGACGACAGCAGCTGCGCACCTGTTAGTTACCCGATAGCTTAGTCTAGTTTATTTAGCTACTTTAATAAATGTATGACTAGTTTACTTAGTTAAGCGAGAAAGCTTGCGCCTTGTAGCACTGCCGCGCTCCGTTTTAACAAAGGGTTAGCAAACTAGACTGTACGGTTGGCATAAACTAATCGATGCAATATAAAGATACTTGTACTGTTTGTGATATAGTTTGCACGATACAATTAAAAAGATGCGGGTAGTAGTAGCAGGTAAAGCAGGATTTATATTATCTATGGCAATATGTTTTTTTCTTGTGATGAAGTCCACCGTATGTGGCCGAAACTGTAGTCGGAGTTTCAGATAAAATTAAACGTGAATAATCCCGCGTAAGTTAAACAAAAATTTCTTTATTGTTTTTTTTTTAATTTAATCTGACTCCTATCTGTCTGTTTCCCTAATATGACTGGACCAATACATTAATGTGTTAATCTATACCATTTCTATCCAACATTTACAATGTTCATACAGAAAAGTCCAATGTTTTTTTTTTAATTTTTCAAATAAAAAAAAGAAAACGCATGGTACTGGAGGTTCCGTAGCATTAATAGAAAAGTAGTTTGACGTGAATACATCTTTAAATTAGCTTCCATAGTTATAATTTATGGAGTTATAATTCAGGAAACTTACAATAACAAAATCGGTGAATACCTACATATTCCCCGAGACTGAACTACAGTTTCGTGTTGCAACTAAATATCTTTCATTCAAAACTTAATTACAGCTTTTAAATAGCTAAAGGATAAAAAAATCTGATACTTTGAGTGAGGATTTGAAACGTGAAAAACCTATTAATGTATTGTTAAATTAATATGTATAACCATACCATGTTCCATGTGTGTGTATGTGTGCATCGTGATACGCGAGAGTTGAAACCATTAAAAGCCATAACAAAGCCCTGTTTGATAAACTTTGGGTACGAAATCCATTTTTAGCGTGTCTGATATGAGCAAATCCGTTGTAGTTATTGACTTCCGAAAAGTTTAAATACCCGCGGTTTCATTCCATAATAAAAATAATAAATCTGTAAAACGACTTATCGAGTGTGTTAAAAAACTAGTTGTGTAGACATTACTGATTTATTCATACACACATAATAATAAATTATATTTTACAACTACCTACAAAACCTCCTTATAATAAACAATAAATATGTATTTTTATTAATCTGCTGACTGTATCACGGCAGTACCGTCTTCCTTAATTTCAACGTTTCGAATAGAATCCAATATAGGCTCGCTCCAGAAAAGGAGCGTGTACACTTGCACCGTGCTCTTAAATTGGACGTGCGTGAGGTAGTGGCCGATATGCGGCGGAGATGTCGATTTGGGTGCCGTTACAACGTGTATCGACTGTATCGTGTAGTGCAGAGCGCGGCGTCGGAGCTCCGGCCGCGACGGCGGCAGCGGCCGGGGTGCGACAAGGGCATGCGACGGACCGTTCCAATTTACAGGTCACGACGGACCACTCGCGAGCCGACCTATCTGCCTTTACTCCATAATTGAATCCAATGGCGTGGGAGACTCAACACGGACAAATAAAATATTCCATATTATCATTGCAATTGTTAATCTTGTCACAAACAGTGAGTTAGATTGTTTGGTTGGGTTATACTCGTCTATTGGCTTACTTTATTTGTAATTTTAGTATTTAGGGTTCAGCAGCAAACTATGAGACTCTTAGCTAAAGTTTCATTATCTATATATTTTCGTTAGCATATCGTGATTATTTTATTTAAAATGATAAGATTATACAGGGTTAATACGCTTGAGGTATACTTAGTCGAAAGGAGTTTATTGTATTCATCATTATGAACAACTTTTACTTTAGAAGAACCTTATATATAAACCGAGAAATAAATAAAATGGCGCAGTTTAAATTTGGATTATATCACTCAGAAAAATATATTTAAATCTGTATGTTTTACCAAAATTAAACACTAGATAGATACACAATATGTATTGAAATTACTCATAAAATTATTACGATAAATCGAGTCAAATATTAAACTATTAATGATTTCAAGATAAAACATACGTCTATGAGGCAACCATCATAATGTTTATGAAAATGACCAGACCAACTCATACCAAAAACATGGATTTGGATGATGATAACAATTATGTATTTGATCTACGGAATCCTGGTATGTCCATGTAACTCGAAGAAAACATTCACAGTAATAGCATTACGATGCCTATATTGTTGTGTGTCATGTTTTTTTAGACAGATTTTTGACAACAAAACTAACACTATTTAAAAAAAAATGCCTACCATATTAATTTGAACACAATTCTACATTCAATTTTCATTCAAGATCCGATTAAGAGCATAGATCCAAATTTGTTCTCCTTCAGGCCCAAATATGCGTAATGTCCAAAATAGGCATTTAGGCCAGCGGCGTAACGTACAATGTAAGCTTACAGGGCTAGTAAGCCTTTTTTGAAAGTGCGTCGGCGTCGGCGCCGGCGCGGCCGCCGCAGGTGCGCGCAAGTGTCGCGGATCGGTCGCCGATAACAGCATTGAACTTAAATACGAGACCAAACTGCGAACACTTGTGTTTTACGCTATTGCAATTGATTGCCTGTAAAATTGCTCGGCCATTTATCTTAAGTGTCCTTAGGTTTAACGCCGGGTTATTGTTTTACGGCCTGTTTATGGGAATGATTATGTTACTGTGATTTAGCACTTTGAACGTTTTACGTAATAAGTACTTACCTACCTAGTTTTGTGGCTGTAAAGCATTTTGATGCTTTAAAGAACTAACGAGAGCCGATAGTTTTCCGTGTTTGGGTGTTGAACTTCACCTTTCGGACTCTTTGATTTCGAAGGCCCTGGGTACATTTTTCCTTAATTGTATGGAAGTAGCTATTGCTCCAAATTTAGACAAAAGGCGCAGCCGGCGTGTATGGAGAGCGCATTATAAGGGACATAAACCGCGATACGGCCGCCAGAATGGTTAAGGGCACAAGCCACCACGTGGGAGGTGCCAGCTTAAGAAACCCGAGATCCTGTCTTGTTCACAAATGGGGTCTATTTTCACTGCAACTTAGTCCCGGGTGTATTAAGCACACAAGTATCTATTTAACTTTATGGATATATGTTACACTTTGACTGCCAATGTAAGCTTTCTTGAATAAAGTAATTGCGTAGAGATTTTCATTTTACAAGCCTTTAAGCCTACCAAACCCTTGGGGTCTCCTAAGTCAAAAAGAGGTCATTGTACTTAATATGGTGATTTCCTTTAATATGGGTACAACTTTGAAATGAGCTGCCCCATACATTTGGTCTATGGGCGACGAACTTTTTAATTACTTTTTTTTTACAGAACAGTAGATTTTTTCGCGATTTCAGAGTTGTGTCCTTAGTTGTTTATAATGATGAGTACAATGACACTCTGTTGTTGTAGGGACACACATAGCTTATAATACACGTACGTATGTATATACACACACAGATATTTCGTTTTGCTTATACGGGATTACACACTTTTGGTCACATCTGGTGACCTTCTTCAAGGAGCCAAAGTAGAGTACGACACGCACTTAAATAGCATCGCACAAAACTACTTCAATTTTCGTAGTTGAATCCTGTATACATTTTTATGAATATCATATACATAAGAAGATTCCTACTCCTATAAGTACAGTGGTAACTAAGATAGACATAAGTAATTATTCAGCACATACATATATAGGTGTTAAGGGCCAAGTCCTCGACCGTGGGAACTTCTGCTTGAACACCTACATTGATATTTTCCACTCACACAGACGTACATACGTCTGACGTTAGATTTGAATACATTGACGTCACGCTAAAATAGATAAGGAGAGTTAAATTACTATAGCCACGAGCAAGAAGGAGACAGAATGTTTATTCCTATTGCCGGAAGCGGATTTTACATTGATTATCTGTTACATTATGACAGAAGTTTTTTTTTTTGTTTTGGCATCGCGTTTTGAATATTTGCCAGTGTCAAGTGTCAAATACAAAACGGGCGGGAAGCATGCGCGCGGTGCTCGGTACCGCCGCCACCGCGCGCCCTCTCGTGACGTGCTATACACGACCACGAGACTCGTGACGTTAGATTGTCAGATTCAGAGATTCTCGATGGTTTGTAGCGCCTACCAAAATAAAACAGCAACAGACGTAACGCAGAAAAGAGATTTTCAGCAGGCACTATCAGAAATTTTCATCAAACTATCCGTACTTATCTGCTAATAGAATAAACAAAACGTACAATAAAAGGTCTAAGCCTTAAATGTATCTGCATCAAAGTTAGCATCTATAAAATTGCGCCTTTCCTATAATTATTTTGATGTCAAGATTACGGATTAAAAATAATTTGGCCATATTCTATTTCATAATTTCAAGAAACGAAAAGCGTTTGAAACTATTTTTTCTCCAAGCATAATAATTCAGGATATGTACTATAGTATTCATTAATTTCAAACTTCCACATGATGTATAACGGCACAAAAATGTTGACAAAAACACATCGATTGCCTTATTTCACAAGACTTGCCCGTTAAGAAGTAGCAACAGTAACATTCACACAGCCGAATATCATAAGTAGCGTTGTTTTATATGGCGTACGGTAAGTGTTGCACGACTTGCCGAGGCGCGGATAGTGGATTACGTGTGAGTGCGCAAGCGCAGTGCTCAGTCGTGCACACGAGTCGGTTCATTATCGCGCGTGATGCATTCGCGCCCACCGCCCACCCTCGCCTCGTTGATATCCGCTCTCTCGACTCAAGAACACAACTAAATCATTGCTGATTTGGCATTCATTCGTCTATAGATGCGGCGTGAATGCAAATATCTTATTTCTGCTGTAAAGCCACATCGTCACCGGCGCAGTAGTAGCTACGTTGATACTTACGTCACCGCAGTCTCACTAGTCCACAGCTTTATACTATAGTTACGTTTATTATGGATGCGTAGTGATTTTGTTATCAGTTCGAACGTAAACAACATTCTTGCTAACTTCACAACAGGATATGCTCAAATTTTTTACTATAAATAATGTATGAAATCGAGATACATAAATAACCTATAGCCAACTTACATAATAATATTGTTTTCTAAGACAGGTAGGGTTTTTAGGGTTGTCAAATTTTAGTTCAAACGCCACAGGTGTAACGATATTTGATCTAATGTACGAACATTGGAAATAAACAAAACAGTTAGGTACTTTTGTCTTTAAAAAAGTTAATGGGAAGTGATCAACATATAGGTATGGTTTCGGTATTGTAACCGGTGAATGTATGGTTGGACTAATATGGCATAATATTTCACGATTTATTTGGATAGTTTAAAATTTCTCCACTGCTCTCTTACGTAAGTTAGTACTTCATGAATATTACTTCTATTCTAACATTCAGCGTATACAAGTGTACCGACTTGCATATTTTATTGTTATACGAATATGCTAATGTTTAACTCTTATGTAATTTATGGATAAAGTAGAGTGAAGTCTTTTCAAACTGGGGCTCTATTTTTGAATCATACGTCCGAGTTTTCGCATTCGATTACACTTGTATGTCATACAATGTCGTTTAGAAGTCAGCCACGTTCGTATACGAATACCATATGAGTGCGATTTAAAATTTAGAGTTTCTGAAATTTCGCGAATTTAAAGTAGAGAATAAGTAAATTAAGTAAAGTTAAGTACGTCCTTGTAATAAATTAATTTTATCAAGCAACTGTGTGATATACAGTTATACGTATTTTTAAAAATTAATATCAGGCATTTATCATAACCAAAGAAAGAGTAGGTACGATTATGGGATTCACGGAGATCTTTAATCTTATATCTTTTTCTTCTTCTTTAAATTTTTTTTTTTGCTTACACTGATTAGCGAAGAGAAAATTAAAGATCTTCTACTGAGAAGATAAAATCTGGTTCTTATCTCTAGAAAAATAAGATTTTTTGTTATTAGATGAGTTTAAGTATGCTATTACAATAACATTAATAATGCGATAGTTTCTGAATAAGTAAAAAGGTGTTTGTATATGTATATGTGCACGCTGTAACGACTTAAATATAATTCAATACTTTTTGTCGCAATAGCTCGCTGAGTGACTTTGAACTTGTGAACCATTCCCGATGTGAGTGTCCACGTTTCGGCTCCAGCGAATTGGGAAACGTAATGTAGGACACCCTAAGACTCGATGGAGTGTCGATATACGTAGAACATCTACCGGTAGATGGAAGCAAAAACCCGATAATCGGGTTGAGTGCCATATTTAAGGAGAGGCCTATGTTAAGCAGTGGACTACGATATTACTTTTGTCCCGCATATATGCGGTTTCTATAGGATAGTGAGGAAACCTCCGGGCGCTGCTAGTTTGTAATTAAGTATCTATAAATTATACCTACATTATGGTTGGCATCGCAACAATATTCGTTTTTGCAGAAGTGTTAAGGGCATCCCTCATTCAGATATCATCTTGAAATCTTCAGTACCACATTTGCAATGCTAAGTGTGACCCATGATAATGGACGAGGAAAATGACGCAATAAAAACATAACAAACACGCGTATTTGCCACGAATTGAATCTACCTAAATGCGTACATATTTTTTTTGAGCTCATCCAGGACGAGCACGGTCAATAACATTGAAACACCTGACGATATACTTTACTCCCACACGTTTAGAATAGTATGTTTTTATAGCTACTTTACTCATATGAAGAACATGAACTTTATTTCGTAAGCACATGCATCGTAAATTGTAAATACGAGTGTCGTGAGGCTCACAATTTCTGACTATTATTAAGGACTTCGTCAACAAATCTCGAGGAGCCGATTCACCGCGGTCTTAATTCCGATCGATGATTTACAACTTGTTAATAATACCGCAAGTATAAACCGCGCACACATAAATCAAGATCTGAAACGTAGCTTAAACGAAAATATTGATTGTAATGCCCTGGTTTACGTACTTACAACTTACGGCGGGTAACTGATTTTTGCATCCAGTAGAGTTTATGATGTAACGGTTCATCGGCCCTGTAATCTCTGTTTAATTGAATCTGAAAGCAACGTGATTGTTAGAGAACAACTTGAATTTAAACTCATAATTCACACACGTATTATACCAAACCAGCACAAGCGTAACCATAATTGAAATCGATCCTTTAGGGCATGATTCATGTTGCAATCATCATCTGCTACATCTCTTTTGAAAAATAACTCGCAGTTGGAACTGGTAGAAAATATATTTTACTTCAGAGTTCCTTATGTGATTTAGGAAGATTTTTAAACGTCTGGAGACATTCCGGGCTCTAAGCTGTTCATCTTCGGGGATGAAAACCATGATCAAGCCATTTCATAAATAGGACATTTTGTAACACTGATAGTTCAGTGATTGGCGCAGTCCGATCACACGCCGAAAGGCGTAAGTTCAACCCCCAACAATGAGTCAGCTGCCAGTGAAGGAAACCATAGCGTGATGGTAGGATACTTTTTAGTAATAAGCTGGCTAGCTACCACTCACAAGTTGAAAATCTGTCGCCAAGCATAGATAACAGTGTGTTCCGGCAGCCTTGAAAGCCAGTTCAGTTTCCAGGCTAGGCGTGGTTCACCACCTTTGACCATACTTGTCACTGAACATCACGTTCAAACACAAAACCTGTCAACGTAAAAAAAAGTGTAAGTGGTGACGTGAACTAGTAAGTTATTACGAGTAGGTCTATTCGCATCAATCTACCGTAATTACATGTTGAATTTACCGTAACTGTCGAAGTCTAAGGATCTCATTTGCGTATAGTTTTGGCAGGGACATTAAACCTGCTCGTATGTTTTCACAGACTAATTGATTGTTCAATGCGTTAGGCGGGCATATCAAGAGCGGTAGTCATTACCGCAGAGACAGATGGATGTAATAAATACAGTTTTAACACGGTCACGACTGAAGAATTTATATTCAAGAAGAAATATCCGCGTCAGACATAATTAGTAACGCAGGTGTAATTTGTGTTTTGATGGGCGTTCTGCCTTATTGGTGTTTCTAATTACTAAAGTTAATTTAACCGCTTCATATACCGCGCTGGCTCAGAGAATATCTACGAATATAATCGATACATCGGGATCATCGTTACTACTATTTGTGTAATTTGTTTAAAATTAATGGAATAGTGTTCAATGCTTGTATTCTGGTTGGTTGGTGCTGTTACTATATTGCGTTGGACAACTTTAAGTAGATCATTTATTACCATATTATTTTATACCAATTGATCAATACATACAGAGCTATATACAATACATACATAATATATATGATCATACAGCTAGTTTGCTGGTTAGGTTTTACCTTCTTTTTTTTTCAATTTTGAATAATTACCACAATAAAACAAAAAAGGAACAAGTTGTTACACTTATTACCTAGTTTATTTTTCTTCTGTATGCCTACTGTTTAGTGCGGACTATAAATAAAATTAATTAATCAAGACGCTGGCTAAATAAAACAAAAAAAACATTTTGGAGGACATTTCTCACAAATAAAGCTTAAATATTTTTTTTGATGGATTATTATGATTTACATGGCGTCGAGTGAAATGTCTTCCAATATTAAAAAAAATAAAAACAACCAGACAAAAACAAATAACTGTAAGGAGTTTTGGGAACGCGGAAAGAGTCGTGTCGTCCCGTTGTAATTTTGAAAACTAGTGTTTTTTCGAGTGTTTATGTATAAAAATGGTGGTGTTTTATTCTTAAAGTGCCGAATCACAAGCGCGAGTGTGGAAAAATGATATAATGTGGTGAAACATGACATTTCGTGTTTCTTCCAAAACTCCATCGAAGCTTTATAGTAATGTTGCCACTACTTTACTAAAGCATGACTAGACTTGACTGATACGGTTTCGACTTAACCAAGACTGGACTTTGACTTTAACTATAGCTACGAGGCAACTTACTGAACTTTTGAAAATTGAAAATATAAAATGCTTGACACTGGCAAATGCTCAAAATGCGAAGCCAAAAATAAAGAAAAAAAATTATCTTGATTGGGAATCGAACCCACCCGAATACAGTGCGTTGTTACAACAAAGGTCTGTCGTAACATTTCCTGCGTCAATTAAAAAAGATATGTGCCTTTGATATTATGTGTAAGTGATAAACATCCAAATAAAGATGGAGTTGTTGTTTTCGATAGTATTGAATTGCCAAATGATTAAATCAATCGATTAAAACGAAAGTTAGATGAAATCATTAGATGGATGCGACTAGATAAATGAAATGTTTGTTCATCGCTTGTGAATGAATATCAGAGATGTGACCTGACTGCTGGAACAATGAGAATTGTCTGTTGCGCTGAGGGCTGCCAGTAGAGGATTTCCATAAACATTACCACTTACTTATCTCTATAGAAAATTGAACTATTTTAGATAGGGCAGACAGAGAGCAAAAAGAGATATAGCTTTACACTCCAATAACTCCACTCTGAACAATAAGGAGGTACCTACTTGTCTGATGGTGATATCTAAGACGTAGTAGAGATAGAGATGATTGATAGTGTGATAGTAATTTATTGGCAGGCAGCCAACGGAAGAATACATTTTTCAGGTAGCTTTCGGAAAACGAAGTAAAGTCTTATCATCACCGATCTTGCAAAGTCTCAAGACAAATGTTTTCAATCAGTGCGTTCCATCCGTTATGCTGAAACGTGGACACTCACAGCTGGATTAGGTCACAAATTCACGGTCTCTCAACAAGCTATGGCTTATTAGTTTTATAAACATGTATGCATGTATATCGTTTTTTATACGTATTGTTTTATATAGGTATGAATGTATTAACCATTTTAGCTAATCTATGTATTGAAATTAAAGTTTATGTTATGGTTATGAATTTTTCTTTATATATGCTCTCGTTATTGACACCCCCCGTCTTTTAATCCATACCGACCTAAGGTTGCCTAGAAGAGATGACTTTAAGCGATAGGTTCGCCAGTGTTACACCTATTAACTAAGTGTATTTTTCCTTTTGTATGTATTCAAAGAATCGTATCCGGAACGAAGTAGGTCATAACACATAATTCTCCAGATAACTAAGATTATACCGACATCTCAGCTCAGTGTAACAGAAAACTGAAGTAGCGATGAGCTAATTTGCCAAGAATCGAAAACTGATTGGTAGATGTGTTTTAGAGTGGTGGACGCCCTGAGACTAGATGGAGTGAAAAATTAAGTAAGACAGTGGCTGGAAGTGAAACCCCGAAGATTTATCTAAGTAGCGTGTTTTGAGAGAGGTCTAAATCCAGCACTGGACTATAATAAGCTGATGATACTGAATGCCTGGCATAAGAATGTGTATGACTTGAATTGATTTATAGTGTTCCATCCTGTAAAGTAGATGCAGTTTTGTAAGGCCAGTCTAAAGGTGGCGGGGATGACGTCCAAAAGTCATATAAAATACTCGAACCAAGTACTACCGGGATGATTGACAAAATAGGGAGAGAAGTAACCAGGCTTTAGGCGCTGGTGACCCTGCGTCGGGGCGCTGACGCGGCCACGAGCGCGAGGTGAGCCTCGGGCTCCGGGGTCACTGCTCTGACCTGCGCGTGGGCGCGCCCGTTTCCGCCCGCGAAACAGAATCATTGCGCCCCACACCCAATCCTCACCGATATACCACCTCACGCTCAGCACACACCACATAACCGCACGGCATTGATTGCTGCCACTTTTTAAAGTAAGCAACAAGTAATAAAACGTATAAGTTGCTCCCATGATGGTAAGATATGTTTTTTTAAAACGAAAATAAATATCGGTGGATACAACCATTACTCTAGAACTAAACTTATACTATGGAAACTAGACAACTGTTTGTTTTTGTGATTCCCTATTTATTTAGCGGTCCGTACCGGCGATGCACGGGAAAACAAAACTCGATTAACAATATAAATAAAGCCTATCACTCACTCAGTGACTCAGATAATGTAGCATTATAATGACAAAAGAATTATTCAGATCGGTCCAGTAGCTTCGTAGCCCATTAAGTACAAACAAAGAAACAAATAAAAAATCAAAACTCTCCTCTTTATAATTAGTATAGATATTATATGTAGGTAACACCTAGACACAAAACACAATTATCTCTATTATTGTCAATATATGTTTGTTCTGGGCGGGAATAGAACCTACATACTATAGCTTAAGAAGTAGAGTTACTACTAAATGAGCTAACAGAGCACGCGCCCACTTGCATTGGTCCATAGCAGAGATAACCAAAACTGCGAGTAAAATAATGAAGTCTGGAGAATCAGTAGGTACATTGGCACTAATTAGACATTCTAAGATATACGACTATGAGTCACATAATTTTGCTAGCTACAGTACCCGTGAAACTGAAATGATTGCCGTGGTAAAATTCAGCATACATTTTGAAACATACAATTTCATAACACTTTCGAAAAATAATTCACGCGTTATAAATTATATGACGCTACCTTTGCGACGAATATTAATGGTTCTATCATAGGACAGTAACGATTTGTCATAACAATTGTGAGCTGGTTACGAATGTAATCAGATATGAACTACTAAATTCGGCTAGTTAGTTCGGTGCGTACAACATGAATAGATCACACATTGTTTTCTCAAGACTAGCTTTATAGTTTTATGATGTGGGTTGCAAATAAGTATGTTATAACAGTGCGAACTTGTATGTTACTGAAAACTTTCGAGCTTTGAGTATTTCTTGTACAAAACTGATTTACTCAAATCTGGTTTACCAATTACAATCTGTAAATAAAACGCTTCATAATGATGTATATAGCAATATATAGCATATAGCAAAACTATGTATTTACAATCTGCAAATAAAACACTTATAATTATGAATTATATAGCAAAATATAGCCTATAGCACAAACATCGACACAAATCAGAACAGATATTTTGAAATTTGTTTCTGAAATCATCTAGAATGATTTGAATTTGAATGACTTGAATGATCGGTTAATAAATTGAACGCTTGATAGCTAAAAAAGTAAAAATAAAAAGCATAAGGGGCAGAAAAGACCGAATAAGCTTTCTTTAAAATGAAGGTAAAGACGGAACTATGTAGTAATGTACCTACTCGAAAAAAAACTAAAACACTGGTAGAGAGAAGATAAGAAAAAATGGAAACCGTTCCATAATTGTGAACATTTCTTTAGAATACAATAACTAGGCGAAACTACAGAACTATTGAGACTAACTATCGGATGTCTCAAAGCCCTTGTTTTGTTGCGTAAAGTTAAGGTGGACAATGGTCATGGACAGGCTTGATCCCTTTCCAACATTTGCTCTCATGATGAATGGATTTCGTTCGTCTCATCACTACATAGAAAAGTAGAAGAAAAAAATAACAGCAAAAGTTGGATAGCAACACGTGCAGTGAAGGTGCGTGTTGATACATATTTAAACGGACCCCTCAAATAAAACCTACACCTGAAGCGTAAGTCCCAGGTACTGTACTGTACAGGCCCTTGCCCATGTAACGCGATGGACCCGGCACCCGCGCAGTGCCATCGAATGCTAAGAAGTTTCGTCTCAATGGACGCCGTAAGAAAATATATAAAATTATATTTTTATTCACCCCATTCCATTTCCATATCTAACCATGTTTTTTCCAATACAAGGCAAAGGTCACATCTCTTTCCCATCTCACGGTCGGGAGCAATTGTGGTCTGATCGCTACTGAGAGAGTGAGACTTTCAGGCCTACCAAGGGTTTTTTTGCTATATAAACTACACCGTTACGGCCGCATTTACCACAAATAACAACTACTTATGTAATCATATAAAGTTATCACTTTTTCTAAGTATGAGAAATGAAGAAAGAAATGTACAAGCAACAATTTACTCAAAAGAGGCTACGAAACCTTACATCAGTGCAGCGATTTTTCCGGTTTCATTGTTAGGTAGTGCGTGCATTGTTTCCTGCCACTATCGTTACAATTAATAGTTTAAAACAAAAGCTCCGTTAGTTCACTCGATCTGCGTCAAGAGCTCTCGCCGAAATATGTTTATCGGCCATCGCCGCATTGAACACTTGAAAGTCCTAAGAGTTAGCTATACAACTACGGAGATGGCTTCTTTAAGTTAACTAGCAATATTGATAAGATAGGATGCAATCTAAAATATATTTATTTTGAGGTGAAACTCAAATGAGTGCAATATCATTTTAATATGGTATCATTTTTTAATAACTACCTATGTATTATTATATTATTGGCATAATAATTATTAAGCTCAAGCTGCCGGTGGTTACGGCTGCAGAATGAGGAACCTCCTAACAATGCGCGCCTTGTCAACGATGCCTTTTGGATCTGACCCATGACCCAACCGTCTAGCGAGAGTCTCTTAAGATGTTGATCGAGACTATTTTCTAAAATACCGTTCACCATGACGATTATTATATTATTATCGGGACAATGATCGTGATATCAACATCCTCACATGGCGGTTATTATTATTACTTCCAACGTAGTATTGGGTTTGTATAAGAAAAAAATGAATTCGGAATTTTTGAATTTAAAACAGCTGGCAGTGGTTGGAAGTGAAAAATCAAAGATCGGGCTGACTGGCGTGTCTTGGGAAAGGCTGACGATGATGATATACTTGGTATGTGCTCAATGACTTCTAATTTTTGTTAAAAACAAGTAAATCAAAATGAATAGCATTTTTACCTGTGGAATGCAAAATGTCTTATTTGTCAAAAGTAATTTAGGAGATTCGAGGAAAAACCTACATAATCTGCTAAAATAGTAAATAGGAAGAAATAAAATATAGGTCAGCATGTATAGCTATCGATATTACCATTTACTAAAATAGTAGAGCATGACAAAATTAAAATCTTAATGTTAAAGATGTCATCGTAAAATATTTATGAGCCCATTAAGTGATTTGTCATTTAATTATGCAAATAAGTAGAATAGATATCATTTTTATAGATTACAATACAGAAATATGTAAGCGTAGGCGGATCGTTTCGATTTGTAAGAGTTTACAACGAATCGCTCTCCACATTGCCGTATCTGAGGCAGATTTATAAAAAGCCACATTTGCATACACATGTAGGAATCACAATGGTCGATTTAATTACGGTTCATTTTTTGTATGAATTAATAGCAGGTCTAAATGCGAGAGGGCTGTCTGCGGCCGTCAACGGTGCGAAGACACTGTTATGTTCAGGTACTTTCCAGTGACATTTAAATGCCAAATGTGTACCTACTCTACTTTCGTTACCGAACTAGAGTAAGTAATTTAGCTTCGCTTTAGTGAGCTTTGCTTCTAATCGGGTCTAAAACTATGTTTCTACAAAGGAGTGTCTTGTGTCTTAAACTCAAAATGTGCACCTAACTAAAGTACTGGTGTACTACATTGGTAATTCAAGATATGGCTAGTTAGCACAACCTAAGATATCCCAGTCTCTAGATCACACCTTTCTTTGTCGTTCAAATAATTTAAACATAGATTAATAATAATAAAAAAGCCAGTAAGAACTTTCATAAACGCGTTCGTGGTAAGCGTTTACAGTCCAATATTTTTTGGCACCGACCCATTGTATGCAAATGAAGTAATGAATGTTTTCACTGCAACAAAACACGAGTAACGGTTCCCTTAAGTGAAGATTTGTCGGCCAATAATAATTATCACCGGCTTGTAACAAATCCACGAGTATGTTCGTTCCTACCTACCTATCAACTCAAATGAAGTGTGGGTTTGTATGGTAATGCCTTTTCCGTTCCGAACTGGAATAGAATTAAATTAAACTGTTTGTTAAATGACTAGTGGGATCACCTGCGGAATAAAAACACCAAGTGACTATCACACTTATACACTAATGTTATAAAGGTGAATGTTTGTGAGTGTGTTTGTTACCTTCTTAACGCTCGAATGGCTAGACCAATTTTCATGGAATTTGGTATGCAGGTAGCTGACACCCTGAATTAACACATAAGCTATTTATTATTTTTATTCCGAAAAAGTTTAGTGTTCGTGTGGAAAAAGCGCGTAACACCACGGGACGCGGCAAATTTCTTTGTAGGAATATTGAGTAAGTAGTTTCTATTTTCCGTTAGTCTTAGACATTTATGAAACTAACGTCCACATGTTTTCCTACATAGTTTTAGCAGGAGAATATCCGGTTACATAACAGCGTCCTTTTATTATATTGATAGCCACTCACGTCATAGTTGCGATGTCACTTTCATAAAGGTAACAATAGTGTGCTGTCTCCGAAATAATGTAACCGCAACCTTATCTCTTAAAGCTTCTTAGGTAGATACGCGCCACGCCAATATTGAGGCGGTATCTACTTCCGAAAGTACTTCAAGTTATTTGCTCCGGTTGATAATCTCATAGTTATCGAGTGTCTATGGACCGGCTCGAGCAGTCGGGCTTAAGCGTAGAGCTCCGTATCGCAGTTTCATCGGGGATTCCTCGAAATCTGTCGGTGCGATAACGCGGAAGAAATCATAATTTCGTCAACTAAGTGATATGAAGTTACTGTGACCATGATTATGCTCTAGTTTAACGCGAAATTTAAAAAAAATTACAAGTTGAAATGAAAACCATATAGGTACCTAGCATATTATTTTACTTTAATTTCTAATTATCGTAGTACTACGTTAATGAAAAGATTAATAGATTCAGACATTGTATATTATATCGTAATACATAGTTGCATCCTGCACTTTCGCAATTGATACCTGCATTTTCTGATGGAAAATGTGCCCCATGTACAGACATAGGAATAAAATATACTACTGCCTTTTCAAATATCATCAATATTGGTCGTGAAAAAGTAAGGTTCAGACAAGGTAAGGACCTAAAGGTAAAACAAATAAATACATAATTTCCTTCACATTTATAATAATTAGTGTTGCCTATGTTACTTTTATTTTGGGGACCCTACAACTAATGGTAGTGGCGATGACTGGCGACTGATTCAATTAGTGATTGCGTTCACTTGTCGCCGGCCGCGGGCGCGCAGGCGCGGAAGCGGCGCGGCGCGCCGTGCACCGCTTTCGGCGTGATACCATCTACTTTTCAAGACAATGTCGTGATGTTTCAAACTTTTGAGCTGTGAGATGTACAAAAAGCAAGCGGTTGATATTTTAGCAGGCATTACCATTAAGCGTTATTGTAGATATTTACAAAGTATTACAGAAATGTAGCTGAGAGTTCAGCTTTTATACAGGGTGACGTAGAAAGAGACATTATTACTGACTTATTATTGAGACTTATCTTTATGCATTCAATTTTTACATGACGTTTATTATGAAGCTCTGGGATCTGGGGAAATCAACTGCTCCAAACATTTTGTCAAGGATGAATAGTGTTTTTCTATCGAACATGCAACAGCTGAATTTTTCCGTGAATTAAAAGGGATCATATCAAAAGTTGATCATAATGTTAAATATATATAAAGATTAGTATTACCGTTCCGTTTAAACATGCATACTTATTACGTATGTGCTTTTAATTTAGTAATTATTAAGTATAATTATCCATAAAAAGTATTAGGTAGACGTTTGACAAATAAACGAAAATTTATCGAAAGCACGACAGTTTTCAATGTAGCCAAAATTTTGTAATTCTATAAAATACCTACTCCTTTAAAATACATACCTTACAATATATTGCTTTATTATATCTACACTCTTCAACATTATTATCAGCCTGTAACCTATCGATGTTCATCCATCATCCATGTCGATCCAGGTTTGGATAGATCTTATTTCTATCATATCTAAAAATTAAAGTAGATCTATGTGCTCAAAACTTAGAAATAGGTAAATTAAAGTGAGGTTGTTTACTGCAAAATAAGTTCTAAGAATGTTATCATTTTTAACTAACTGTAACTAATACATATTTAATTATAACAATAGGTAAATAATAATTCGCTTCTTTTATTACCTACGAGTACGATTAGACGAAAATCTAATGTCAGCTATTATTATTTTAAAACGTTTAGAATGTTTTAACGGGCACCTGATTATTAGGTATCTGTCATCATTATCCGATTAAACGCTTACTCTCGTAATTGGCGGAATGTGTGCCTGCAGTCCTCATGCGCTTCAATCTATGTTAGATATTTCTTAATGTTAGATGTTCTACGAGTTCACACTTTATTAAATACATATAAAGTTCAAAAGTAAATGTGACCAATTTTTAAGGGTTTAGTTGACATATCAAAACTTATTCAAAATCGTGAAGTCCTGCAATGAAAGAGACTAATTTTATTTTTAAACGGTTTTTAAACATTTAGCTTGCCCTTAATGTTTTTGGGTCAAATTAAGTAATTTAAATTTTACCCCCGTCCTGTTGATAGACTGATATGATATTTTTTACCTACATACCTATAGTTCTGATGTTTTTTTTTTTTTTTAATAATTTGCCCCTTCGGGCAGGCTAAGGCTATAAAGCCATACTGCCTTGTCTTCAGTGTTATTTCTGCTGTATCTTAGCTATAGCTATCGTCAAAGTCGTCTTAGTCCAGTTCGTGTCAGTTAATTCCAGTCATGCTTTAGTAAAGTAGTGGCGACTTTACTATAAAGCTTCGATGGAGTTTTGGAAGCAACACGAAAACTCATGTTTCACCACATTATATCATTTTCCCACACTTGCGCTTGTAATTCGGCACTTTATGAATAAAACACCACCATTTTTATGCATAAACACTCGACAAAATACTAGTTTTGGAAAAAAATACAACGGAGCGACACGACTCTTCCCGCGTTCCCGCCAAAACCTCTTTTTATTTTTTTATCTTATTTCTGATGATAAAAAACATTTTAATTAAAAAAAAAAAAGTTTTTTTTTCTTTGGTTTTGGTGTCGCGTTTTAGCATTTGCCGAAAAAATTAAGTTAAACTAATTTTTTTTACTTATTATTATTTAGTAAAAAAATATTTAAATAATTAAAATTTAGGTGTGACAACTAAGGCCTTCAAAATTAGTCTTTATATAGATACTTTTAAAGAAAAAGTTGTTTTATAAAAAGTTATATGTGTTAAACGATGGACCTCAAAATTCTTAGTCTTCGTAATTCCTGAACTAAATTCTCTTATATTTTTAAACTCAAAAATTGTATTGAAACTTGGTTCCTGAATATCTCAAAGACTTTACGCAATAAGTTTTTGAGCCACCATTCCTGATGCCGTACTGTAAGCTTTTATTGCTACAGTGAAGCGATCAGCTAAAAAATATGCGGCGCCGAAACTTTTATGCGGGTATGCGATACCAGATTACAGAGCTTTCTCGTGATTGCCTCACTTGGATGTTAATGAAATTAATGGGCCCTAACGTGAGCTATGAGCGCTTATTATTATTAATAAGAGCTCATGGTACGGAACTTGTTATTTAGAAAATTTGTCAGCGTTAAATAGCATGGCGTAGGTGCTGAATTTCTAAGAATATTAACTAATATAAGAATAATGTATTCACAATGACAAATGAGGTTTTATTTGAAGCGTCCTGTCGTACAGTAGCGATGGTCTGCAGTAGAATTGTTTGTCTATTATCAATGCTAACGTAAATTTGTCCGAAGTGATATACGTAGCGCATCGTGCTCTGGCTAGGACAATTATTGTCTTGTCACTCCACTGAAGTTACGCGCTCCATCCACCAGGAACATTGCTTTATGTGAGATCATCCATCGCAGATCTACCTTTGCATGCCCTGGAATCCTTTGCTAGACTCTAAACAACTAGGGTCTTTATTTTTGACCATACGCCCGAGTTTTTGCACACGACTACAGCCAACTTTCGAACTACGAGTATATTTTATAAACAATTGGACATATTTTTACGAAAAAGCTCAGATTAATAAATAGAGTACGAAATTATAGGGTAGATAAATGAATAAATATAGATTGTATAGCTCCAAACTAAGCAAAACTATAGGAACCAAATAACTGATGGAATACTTATTTTTTAAATACATATTTATAATTAAAATATATTTAGAACACTCAGTATGTATGTTCGTCATATAAATGTTTGTCATGGGTAGGAAACGAACCAACACTCTACAGGTAATGAAGCAAAGCTACTGGTGGTGTATCAAATGGTGTTAGACCATGGAGTCTTAGCTGATGAAAAAAGTATAGAGTATAAGTTTAATCAAAGATAAAACATTATCTTTAAATGTGCGACTGGTAGGTACCTACTCACAATCTTGTGCTCATCACCTCTCTGGCTGCAAGCTATTACTTAGACACAAAAAATTGAGTGATCGACCGATTGTAACCAAGCACGTGTCTCGGCAAAAACACGAAAGATGAATAACTTAAGTACTCGAGATTTTTTTTTTAGATTCACAATTCCAGATGAATTTGAGTAAAAAAATAATCGATTGATAATGTAAACATCGATGACAATTCTATCTTAAAGTAAAAAGCTCGAGGAAATCTACGCGTCGTATACAGAGTTGTCTGTCTATTGGCAATACTAACAAAAATGAGCCATTACGGTTCAAACCTATAATAAAGATAATAGCCAAAAAGCGGCCCACTAAGTATAGTGGTGTAATTTGCTTTTGTGAGCAGGTTGTCAGAGATGGTGACCTCACGGCGCGAGAGCACTCGTGGGCGGGGCCGTTTTGACTTTTGGTAATTACATTTGGACACCTTAGACGGACATTTAGATGAAATAGGCAATTATTATGTTTCATCATAATGTGTATTGTTCGTAATTTTTTTCTTCTCCAAAGTCATGTGGCAGTGGTATTAATGTCAAATTACTGATGTCTACCATTTGCAATTGCTTGCAATACAATAATTATCAGCATTATGTTTTACCAAAGATATAATAGGTATTCATAAAAAATACTAATAGGAGCTTATATATTACTAATTAACTTGCATAAGAAAACCACTTAAACATATAATTATTTCGTGCCAATAAATTTTCTCCCAAATGAGCATTCGAAGAAACGTAATAAACCAGATACCATCTAAAATAGTTTAAGGGAATGACCAAAACGAGATGCTTCAAATGAAAACATATAAATTACAACATTAGAAATCACTAATTGCCGACTGTATCTTAGCCGCATCGATCTCTTTGTTTCTCAACACGAACAATAAGAAAGGTCAGCATGAAATCGCTTTACACTTTTTAGTTTTTAAAACATACTTTCACCATTACCTAAACTTCATTTTCAAATATACTACGACGGCAATTTTACAATTGGAAACGTTTCTGTTAAATTAATGAAAAACGTTCTCACTTTGATTTTAATGATTTAGAAAGTGTTGCTGGGCCCAAGCAATTTGAAAAATGAAAAATACCTACGTAACATGTAGGTTTACAATTATTATTACAAGCTTTAACTTTTCTCTTGTTAAAATTTTTAGTGACTTAAATAACAAAGGCATTCGCTTGCTCCTAAAAGCAACTGTAACAATATTTTGAATTAAAAGAAAATAACTGAAGTACACAAAAAATATATGTATGTTTTTGTTTTACTTCAAAACAAGACTAGGCCGAGAACGTGTAATGCTCCGTTTTGGCTCCTTAAAAAAGACCACCGGTCAAAGTATCTCCAACCTAATAAAACATAAGTAATCCTTCACCAACGAATTCTATGTACCTTGAAGCATAATCTATCTATAAATACATATATATATATTAAAATCGATGTCTATATGTATTAAATAATTAAATAAAAATTGCTATTCCATAAATGAATTAAAATTTATATTTTATTTTTGTCATAAAATGTAAATTTATATAAATTATTACTTATTGAGTCGAGTTACCTATTAAAAGCTACTAATATTATAAATGTGAGCTACTCAATCAGCAAAAAAAAAAAAAAACGGCTGAACTTATTTGGATGAAGTTTGGCATACATATAGTTTACCACAATAAGGAAGAAATGGAAAGGTAAGGCCATAGTTTATCACGCTGGTCATTTTTTATTTAGTTCAAAATGGGTTTTATCACAGCTCACCTGATGTCAAGTAATCGTGTGATGAAGATGGTAGGTAAACATTTAACCACAACACTGAGTGTGGTTTAGGCTGTTGAAGATAGCCGGCATCGTCTTATTCTTAATAATAATAATTCTTATTATTATTGTGTTTTTTTTTCTTAATCCTACTTATAATAGTTATAGTAGCTTGCAAGAATGTATAGATGTATGTTTGTTACTCTTTCACGCAAAAAACTACTGAATGGATTTTGATGAAATTTGGTATGGAGGTAGCTGACATCCTGGATTAATACATAGGCTACTTATTTACCTGAAACAAATGTAGCGGGTAACACCGCGTGGCACAGTTAGTCTCTAATAAATTGTTTAATGGTTTAAGTTTTCATTGATTTTGGTGGACATCGCTGAAACAATGTTTCAAAGGGAACACGAGCGGCGCGACCGCGGGCGCGCGCCAATCTTGCGCGTGTTCTGCCCCGCGGCCTGCGACCGACACACGATCTATTTCCAATCGATCCGCAGTTCACTTCATTTGCATCCTTGTCTACAACTGTAATCAGAATCGCATTTGGAGTTGCATAGTATCGAGGAAATGGTTTCCACGAACCGTAATTGACCACCATTCTACCAAAGACTACTCTGAATTCTTCACGACGAGTGACGAGTTCAAATAAAACTGCAGAGACTAGTTATTCACGTATATTATCATTATCTGCTAGACTAGAAATCGCATCCAGGGGATCTAGCATATCAATTTGCGATGAGCGTTGTAAAATGTATGAAAACTAGCAGGCTTTAATGGAAACTGCTATTTTCATACATTTATCTATCGTTCACGTACTACCTACGTAGTTCTCGTAAATTGATATGCAGACCTTGCGTTTTTTACCCGACGTCTACATCAACGAAACTATTGCACTTAGCGCCAACAGTATTAAACCTAAACCTTTAGAAAAATTTCGCCTAAATCAGATAAAATAGGATATTAAAGCTATTTTTTATAAATGTATGTACATTAATTAAAAGTTGACAGCTGAATACAAAGTTAACAATTTTAAGAAAACATAACAAAGTATTCGATTCGAACATTAAAAGCTAGATATTATATCGCAATTCTCGGAACTCCGACACAGAATCAATTCGCTTACATCACTTTGGCCATCTAACCTATATTTGCAACTTGTTTTGATTTTCACAGAACTGCGACTAGACATCCCGTACCAACATACCTTTTATGACATTTTTTACTAACAGAAGTAAAAAATATTATAATGTAACCTCATTATAAAATATCTGTAAGAAATATTTAAGGAGCGTCGTTTCAAAGGTGCCGAAGTCTACTGTAGAGCCGCTTCTACCTTACGTTTCGACGAATTTCTACGCAACATAGGATTTATAATTAATTTGAATTCTCAGAGTCAGAAACAGGTTCAACAGTGGTGATTTACGTGCGAGTCCTTTAAAAACTTACGCGTAGATATATTTAAATGAACGCTTTACGTTATCTCGTACATTTAAAATATTTTATAAGTAGGTACTTGTGATTATCTTATT
The DNA here is from genome assembly GCA_905404145.2 of Biston betularia. Lineage (NCBI taxonomy): Eukaryota > Metazoa > Arthropoda > Insecta > Lepidoptera > Geometridae > Biston > Biston betularia. The sequence goes on from FR989863.1 coordinate 8,962,964, forward strand.
AGAATGTTCTTATTGGTTAAATAAATTGCTACTATACTCACTGTTATTACTTGTATTAGTATTTAATATTTTTATTATGTTTTTGCGACCATACTTTCAGGAATAAAGCTTAAATTTTATTATAAATCTTTACAGTAAAATGCGAAAAACTTGATTTATCATAGATCTGATTATTTAAAACTTGCAGTTGAAAGCTAAGATTTACAGTTCGACTTTCAAATAATTGACTATCATGTTAACCCATTCAGTAGTAGTTCGGCTTGAAAAGCTTAAGGGTGTGGGTTCGATTCCCACTCAGGACTAACATTTGTGTAACGATGTTTGTTCTGTGTCGGGGTATTGTGTTTGTATTATAAGTATGTAATTTACAAACAAAAGGTATATGTGGATTCTATCAGGTTTTTTGTTCGTATAACTTTACGCTGTGTGAAATGTTCTCCAATATTAAAGAAAAAACAAATATCTGTAAGTACTCGCCACAAAAAAATATTTTGCTGGAAATTGAGGATTTATATGAAAATCCAGGAAAATCTCCAGCTATCTGGCAACCTCAACTTTTTCTAACTTTCACTTACACTGTCATTACACACAATTGATAAAAATAAAAGTTGATATATTTGGACTTCAGATAGCTTATACTCTGGTATAACACGAGGCTTTAGAAAAATAAAATTTTGGCAGCTTTATTAATTTATGTTTGTAATGTTTACCAGCCAAATGTCGTTTATGTCTTGATATGGACACTAGTTTTGTTTTGAAATCGTAATCAGGTGCACAACGGAGCGAGTGAGTCAGTCACCTCTACCTCAAACTGTTTAACTTGCAAACGAACACGTGCCAAGTGCTTTACAACTCGTCAGACTTTGCTCTTTAGTATTACTTATACCGGCCGCGATCCAAATACTAGGTAGGTAGGTAGGTACTCACTCACTATCCTAAACAAACCCATCTATTTTTGTTAAAAAAAGTGGCTTAGGTGACATATAAATTTACCTTCATTCCTTATCCAAATGCGTACAACCGATGCGGAATCGAATGATACACATCATACAGATTCTCTCTCTCGCAGTCATACTAGCAATTTTGTTATTAAAATCAAATGCGTATACTAAGATACAGACAGTAAATAAATTTTAAAAAAATCCTGTGAAAATTTTAACCTAGCATTTTTCATGCACTATTTTAATGTTGTTCATCGCGCTTGCATCGGTAATATAGATCTTCCCACGATTTATGCCGATGCCGAACCACCTTGGATTTCTTCTTGCGGACCTCCAACTATGTGAGAACGGACTAGCAACACGTAGAGTAGAGATTTAAAACGAGATACTTTTTCCGTAAGCAATTTTAGTATTAGATGCTGAAATACAATTTTCAACAAACTACAACGTTTTATCGTTAGTAAATTTTTTTTGTGTTTAAACAATTATTTTGAATCAGTGGGATAATTACCAATGAATTAGATAGACTTATTTTGCTCCATGGTTTTTTTTAGAAATAAACTACTTTTTTGTAATAATTATTGTCATGTCACAATAAATTGTTATTCATATTCAACGTAATTATTTATTTTTATTTATTTAATAATGTTCGAGAATTACGTAGTACGCAAATGTATGAAAAAAGCAGCTTTCAAATTACTCCCACCAGAAGTATTAAATTTACATATTTTTTAACGTACATGCGATACCTACATAAATCTCGCAAATTGGTATGTCTAACCTAAACTCTGTTTATTATTATTAGTATCATACACAACTAGTACAACTGGTTTTTATGGTGGTCTATTTCAGATGTGCTAAACCAATAAAGTTAAACGGGGCAGTATTCAGAGCTAACAATAAATAACTCTACAACATCCCTGTTCCGACGTACCGGTTATAAAGCACTAGCTAACAGTAACCAAATACGTAATAGCCAAACGATATCGTTCCTACAACAACGCCTTTATTGCCGCACGCATTCGTCTGAGACCACTAAACGCTCATAATTATGTTGTAAAAGCCATCTGATTAGGAATATCCACCGACTTCAGAGGTTTTATGTACAAACAGTGCAGGTAATTTTGTCTGTGATTACTGAATAGCATTAAAGTTAAATAACGCACTCCAACTAGGGATCAGGGTCGAAGCTGAATAAATCTTAGTTAGTGAATTAATTAGTATGTTGACGAGGTGAACCCAAAGATAATCTTGGCTTTTGACAGTAAAGTTATCACTGCGTTATGGGGCTTGGAGCTACTCAGGCAGCTGGAGCTTCTGCAGACGATTATATTATAACAGCGGTACTTGGGAATCCCTACAAAATTAAATCCTATCAGTCGTTCCAAGTAGGTACGCGCTCTGGACGGCCCGTTCCACTGTCAACTAATAAACTGTGACATGCTACATTATTATCGTCATACCCAATTTAATTAATCGTTAATCTAATATTTCAGTTTTAAACAATCTTTTTTTCTTAATAATTCTTCAGATTCATTGCAAATATTTAATCAGGAGAGGTGATTTGAATTGCTATTGGTGTTTCAGATTTCTTTCTTATTGGAATAGCCGAAAATCAAGTGGCTTCTGATTGGTATCTTTTTCGGTTCATCTTCACGAACAATCGGCACATGATTGTTTTGTTCTTACGTAATTTTCGCGATGTTAAATCGATAAAGCTAAACGTGACTTAGCCAACTCTTGTTACTTAACACGATACACGGTTTTGATACAAAAGAGTTAACCATAACTCATTTGTGTATGCCATTAATTTAAAATATGATTTAATGAGCTTTTATGAGGCGTTAATGAATTGCTAAACTTTTAGTTAAGTTTGTGGTTGTTTTGATCTCATTAAGATATAATACAATATCAGTGGCTATCTCAATAAAACGATGTGGTGTTATCGTTTTCACGCGTACTTAATTAAGTAATAAAGATAATGCTAAAGGTTAGCGCTCACTTTTATACTGAAGTAAAAATATTATTTGCAAAAGTCTTTGATCCGGAAGGGAGAATGGGTAGCGAGGTGTGTAAGCAAATCAAGTAGCGCGAGTGGGTGTCAGGTTTCGTTCCGGATGGCGGGCATGCCTCCCTGGTGCAGAGCACCGTTGTTACTGCGGTCGCGTGGACCACCGACACCCTACACTAATTGAATGGATTGGCCGCTATCTGGCGGGTAGAGTTCCACACCGCGCTGCTTTCTCCGATACGTGACATGCAAATCAATCGAAAAACGAGGTATCAGATCACTGAAAACTACTATTAGCCTTAGTAGACCTTACATTAACAAACCTTGAAGTATCGCGACATATTATTCAACATTTTTTTAATGCTCAGCCAATTTTGAATTTCTGGAATGTGTGTTCTTTGAAAATAACGATATGGGTGTTTTTAAATCCAGAGTACGGTTTCGGCACTCATTTCTTATTTTTAGGGCTAATTGGCGCTGTGTGAAATGCCCTCATTTATTTCTCTTATGTTCATTTTAGGTATCTCTCGGTCAGTGCCAACTTACTTGTATTGAAAGAAAGAAAGAAATTAATTTTATTTTGCAACAATACAAAAAAAAAAACAAAAATAACAAATAGAGACAAACAGTTACAAAATAGGGGCTCACCTCAGCATAATACTGGTCACACTAAATAGTATGACCAGCGCTAATGCTATTGCTAGTGTTCATAGGCCAGGTTATACTTGTCATCATGCGGACGGTCGGCTTTATCGGCGCTGGTTAACAAAATATCAGCGACCAATATTATGTTTGAAATTAAATTATATTAGGTATAAGTAGTAGAACCGTTCTTACATGTCTTTGTAAATTCACTGGCAGCAAAAATTACTATGTTTACAGAATGCAAGATAATAATATAGCTTCCAACAGTGGTCTGCACTCACACTGGTTCTATAATGTCTGTTAATCCAAATGTAAGGCTCGATAAACATCATGAGCCGTGCATTTAACGCCACCTGAACAACATAAAAGTCATCGGTTCATCATATTAACGGCGACATTGCTATCTATTGCGCATCGAAAGTCGATGTCTGTGCAAACGATAGTCGACGTAGATAAACTGGAGAATAAAGCTGTGGTAAACGAACGTTTTTACGATCTTCAAATCAGCCCGCTTTCCTTTTCGTTTTTGGTTCAGTAGATATGTAAGCATCTAGATATATTTGTTACGTATGTAGAATTGTAGATACATAATAATATACTCTCTTAATAAGTTAATATACCTAAGCCAAAATAAAATGTTTTTCTATCCATTTACAATACTACTTATCACAAGAACTTTAATGTGGATGAATCCATGTATGGAATCTTAGAGTATACATGACCATAGATCGCTAATTCCAAGCCGAACGCTCAGTGCACTGCGTAGACAGATTTATAGCTAGTTATATTCGTTTGTGACTAATAGAGATTGGTATTACTGTGCCACGCGCGCAACCATCAATGGAAACGATCAAAACTTAAATTCTGCAGAACTGAACTACCTGCCTGCTTACTGTACCTGCTTATAATTTCATATATTTTGCAGTAGGAGTATAAGTGCTTTAAAACTATTAGCATGATATAATACAAACTACTAGCTGTGTCTCACGGTTTCGCTCGCATTGTTATGTACATTTTCAGCCTAAGCTTTCTCAACTCTAAATTAAGTATATCCATATCTGATCAGCTGTTCTAGTGTCAAGAAGGAACAATTAAACAAACACATTCACAGAACATGCACTCACATTTATAAATTATTATAATCATAATTACACACATAGTTACACTCCTGCAAATAAAAATGAAGTTATAAATTCGACTTACATACCTAGATAATAATAGTTAAGTAATAAAAACATAGCGTGGGTACGTACACCAGTAGCTTATTATAGCTTATCAAACATAAAAAATACACAAGATTTCAAAAATAATATAATGCGGTGACACGACCTGTTTTAGTAAATAATTAACGAACAAAGTGTCTTCTACAAACGAAAATAAATAGGTAACTTTTGTCAAAAATAAACATAATTATTGTTTGAGGCATCGGCTGTTGCCACATTTTTCACTTGTTTGATGTTTTTAAAACTCAAAAGATAATGAAAGACTCAGTAAGAACAATCAAATGTCATGTTTATTTTTAAGTTTAGAATGTAATAGTTTTCGCATGAAAAAGTTTTACTCCAAAATCTGACACATTTAATATTTGTTTAAATGGCCAGTGCGTAAAAACGGCAATTTCAGAAACCCATATTTTATTAGTGTGATGTGAATATATCATACTATTGCAGCGAGACAGAGTTCATGACTCCATCATGTGGCTCTAGCATAACAATTTGCAAAAATTGCATAGTACGTAAACGAAAGTCAATTGTATGAAAAAAGCAATTTCTATTTACTCGCCATCAAACTTTTCATACATTTTTTAATCGTTTACGTAGTAGGTACGTGAATCTCACAAACTGACCTGGCTTTTACCTTGGGACTATGCGTCATATAATCATTGTTTACTGAGTTCTGGGGCTAGAACTCGAATAGATGTCGATCGCGCCTCTATAACTGAATTCCTTTAGCAACTGCAGCCATAATAGCTCACGCCGTCCGCGCCGCTCCAATCAATAACGAGGGCGAATATTTTTGAATAACTAACAAATATTCATATATCGAACGAAGCCATCGACAGCAACTAACGAATAGACGTCTCGAGACTTTACTGCTATATCGAATTACATGTAGCATTGTTATATTGAGACATTTGCAGCTCATGTAGGTAACCGGCGATGCTACATCCTGTTTGTACATTTCACGAATTCGAGGGTAACACGCTTTGAGTAACTGTGTTTGTGATATAATGCTGCGATCGATCATAATTAATCACACGGTTATTAAAGGGAAAATATGTATATTAATTTATGTGCATTTTTCAGAGATGTTAAACTACGCATCCATTGATATTTAACGCAACAACAACGTTGCATCAGGTCTCAAGGTGACACAATGCATCAGGGAAAACATTGCATAATTCACAAGTTCATTCGAAATAATGTTTATCTGAACACGGACACAATAAAAAATTACGTTGCTTTAAATAAAATAAAAATAATGCATACAATTAAGTTACTACCTAGAGCAAATTTATTTAAGTAAGCATTAAGTTAAAGCTTAGTAGTTTTTTCAAAAAAACTTTTTAAACTTAAAGCTAAAAAAATGTTTTTAGATTTCAGTCTTTTTATCTGTTTGTCTGTCCACGCTAATCACAAAGACGGCTTTATCGATTTGAGTGCAGTTTTCACTAATGTATTGAAGGAAGCTTCCAGTTACATTTAGAATTTACTTCAATCCAATCGGTTCACAAAAAAAGTTGAAAAAGTAAATTGAAATAATGCGCATTATTTTAGAAATGCGGTCGATTTGGCAGAAATATAATTATATATACATATCGCACTTACCGAACATCCACGCAGACGGAGTCGCGGGCGCAGCTAGTATATTATAAATGTGAAAGTTTGTCTGTTTGTTACTTCTTCAGGATGTAAAGGCTCAACGGATTTGTATGAAATTTGGAATGCAGATAACTCATTCTTATTAACTAGCTAGCCAGCGGGGCGCAGTTAGTTTGAAATAAAAGTGTCATTGCTAGGTCACGTACAAGTATGTATGGGAAATCTATCTGTACTATTATAAAGAGGAAAGATTTGATTGTTTGTTTGTATTGAATAGGCTCCGAAACTACTGGACCGATTTCAAAAATTCTTTCACCGTTGAGAAGCTACACTACCCCTACTCCCGGGTGACATAGTTACTATCCCTATAGGTATTCCCAAGGGAACGGAAACTACGCGGGCGAAACCGCGAGACGTTCGCTGGTGTTTCATAATTTTAGCATAAAAGTAAAATTTACTGTTTCTACCCAAGTTGTTTTGCCATCAAACTTTTACTTTATCTATGAACGTAACAACATTGTTAACAGTGTCTAGTTGATCGGTTAATGGTAACAGGAGCTTGTAAATCAGTCCAGTTAATATTTAGTGGAGCACCTTCTCAATTAATTAGGTGGATAACGGGCTAGACTGCTTGAGGAAAGTTAGATGCCAATACATTAATGTAGATTGATGGCTGAGTGTAAAAATGTTGCAAAGTAAAGCACTGACGACAATAAGACGACAAAATACTGGTGCGCCTGGAGGCAATGGCCTCGGGCGTGCTCTCTTTACAATGTTTGCATCTACAATCGTTGATTTGCGGCTTGCCCTCGAATAAAATTAATCATTCGATTCCGTTCGGAGCTGAATTAAATTACAGCGGTTAAACGAATCTCAATGCAATGCAGTATATCCGGTGTTTTTACTGAAATGGCAATGTCGAGATTTGACAGTTACATAAAATAAAATAAAGCTATTTTAAATAATTTTAAAATGTTTTTTTTTTTTAATAATAGATAGGATTACGTTTGATCGCCATCTCACCTGATGTTAAGTGCTGATGCGGTCAGGCATGCGGCACGCTTGCCTAGGAAGATACCGATTCATTCCCGACTTGAAGACACCCGGATTGTGTCCATCGAGAAACACCCACTCGGGCAGTGCATTTCACTGTCTAGCGGTCCGCACAAAGAACGTAAAATCAAAACGTTTCGTTCGAGTTTTTTATATCGGTACTGAAAAAAATATAAAACAGCTATGACAAATTAAGAAAAACAAGTTTGGAAGCGAAAAAAATAGCTAGATAAAAATCTGATTGTAAAGTTTTGTCAATTTAATACTAACTAATATTATAAATTCGAATGTAAGTTTATTGTTACGCTTTAACTAAGCAACAGATCATCATGAAATTTTGCATACACGTTGTCAGGGGTAAAAGAATTAAAAAATAGTATCAGGTACAAAAAAGTCATGTTTCCGAGAGATAGAAATGAAGACTAGTCAAAAGCTAGTCTTGAACAAGCGAAATAACAAATAAAATATGGTAACTAACAACTTTGATGGATAATATGGTGCCTACAATGGAACTGTTCTAATATTAAATTCTTCGTGGTAAAATTTATTTTAGTTCTTTGAACTAGATAAATTGTTAGTTTTTTATTAATTTAAACGGAATACTTAACCACCACCTGCGATATCCGATAAACCAATTGGACACAACATCTAAACACATTTACGATGGATTACACAAAACTATGACACAAGAAGAAATTTAATCATAAATCACGGTCATAAATACTGTCTTTTTTTATAGATGTATTACCTACTCGAATTCGTTCCTCAATAGATAATAAAGATAAGAATTTTTTATGTACGGCATCGGGAGAACTCGTGCCACCCATGATCTGGTGATGTAGCGCGCCGCTCACCTCAGACCTAACAGTATTTGTTTGAATATTGATGTGCGCTACAGGTAATAACAGGCATTAACTACATTGTGTAATTGAGTGTAAACGTAGCCGCGATGTCGTAGGTTGAGAATCTTACGTCCAGGTCAACGACTAGTCGAATGAATGACCATCACCCATATGAATATAATACAAATGGTTCATTATAGAATAACGCACACGACAGACTAAATATTCTGTGGGAAGCAAAATATCTGTTGATCGAATGAGCTGAAGTTTCGGCGGACTGAAAGTTCGCACATTTCCGTGTGAGCTCACAAAAAAAATAGAATCAAAGCGTCTATTAAATGCTGAGCAAATCATAATGCATCTGTAATATTACATATATTATAATAATAAGTATGAAAGGTAAATAATACATATTTATTATATTGAAAGGCGCAAACGCTAAACATTGTGGGAAGATTAACACAATATATAAGTGAAAATGGGATTCAAAACGGGTCAGCCGTTTCTGAGACTAGCGAGCACAAACGTACAGACAAACAGACAAAAAGTCGACTATTTTTTTGGCCTCGGCAAAAAGTACGAAGTTTCGGCATCCTTGTTGGGAGGCCGTCTGGCTTCCATTTTGGAGGTCATGGGTCCGAATCTTATGCTGCGCACCTTTGTCTGTATTTTCTAAATTATGTACGTATTGCCAATGACTTCAAACGGTGAAGGAAAACATTGTGAGGAAACCTACATATCCGAGCGATCCTAAAAAAAAGTTCTCGTAGATATTATGTGAAGTCTTGCCAGGCTGGCCAACCCGCACTTGGCCAGCGTGGTGGACTATGTCCTTACCCTTCTCACAATGAGAAGAGGCCCGCGTCCAGCTGTGGGACACTTTATAAAAACAGGGCTGATTCATTCGGATCAAAAGTACGTGTTTTTCTTAAATATTCAAGGTAGAGACACGGCTCGCTTACGATTTTATTATATGTTTGTATAGATAAGTAATACTTGTAATGTATTATACATATACGTATATGTAAGTATACAAGCGTGAAGACTGCCAAAGATTTTTTGCCCAATATAAACACCGAACAAAAGTCTGTCGTCTGTTGTAGCTATTATATACTACAAATCTCAGGTGAGCTCAGTAAATCAAGGTGTTTATGAGTCATTCAGTCACTGGCGAACCGTACGAAAGCGACCTCCGCACTCATTTGCAATCTCGACGACTTGATCCCGAGCCCACTTTCTTGCTCTTTACTTATCTTTGCCCGTATATTGGAAGATGCACTTATGTTCGTAATGTCTTCATCTCAGAGAAGACATGATAAATACCTTTTTTATTAATTTATGACGCATGTTATATGTTGGTCGTTACGTGTATTCGTAAAAGACAATATTTTTTAAGTGCTACACTAATAGTACTTACTGGTTAAAGTTCAACTATGATGCGATGGTTTTTGTCAAAACTTGAAAATTGGCTGGTAGGTCTGTTTACAAGAATATTTCTGTTAATTTATTGGTTTCTGAGAAAACGTAGCAAAAATTAATATAGGAAGTATATAGTTACGTGTCAAATTTTAGGATAAAAAATGAAGTTATTAACATCCATTACTATAAGGTGAAGGTTCTTTTTTATTCCACCGGAGTGCAAAATCTAAATATCAGATACCTTTTATGCACGCTTTTAAATCATATTATACCTACTTACAATTTGACACTTTTTGGTTCGACCCTTTTTTCTGATAGTCAATTGTTTATGCATTTTCTGAATCGAATAACTTACGTGTTCTCATTCAGGCGCTTATTGATAACATATAAATATTTAAATTTTTAATATAAACTCTCACTACCCTTGTTTTTTTTTAATACAAAATAAATTAGCGTTTGACCACACTCTGCCTGGTGTTACGCATTAGTGTGGTTTAAGATGGAGCACACCCACCTAAAAAGAAACCTGCTCTAGATTTGAAGACATCCATATCGTACCTAACAGAGAACACAGACTCTGGCCGAGATTTCCACATAACCTCGCTGTGCTAATAAAAAATGTGGAATCAAAACTATTGTGCGGTGAAGATTTTATTTGTTTGAGAGTCGTTCACCTCCATGTAAATCAATATGTTATTTCACTTGTATTGAAATATAAATGCTTAAAAATATTGTAGCAGACTAATTATGTAAAAATTATGCAGAAGTTTATTTATTTTATAACTTAAAACAGTTATAACCTTAACAGAATAGCTAAGTCGATACAATAGTAAAATCATATTATTTTGTATTATATATGTAACTGTGTTTCTGTCTATCTAAAGTAGATAGCTTATTTTTTGGCTGAACTGATTTAGTTGAAGTTTTCCTGGTAAATAAATCTCAAGCTGCAGGAAAACGTTTACAGAAAACTTTCTGCTGCTTTCTACTTTTTTTCGTGCTAACTTTGTTTTGCTTAGATTGGCGTTAGATGGTACTGTGTAAAAGATTTTCCTTCTAAAACAGTGGTTCTTAACCGGTGCGTGAACCACTGGAGGTCCCTGAATGCATCGGAAGTGGTCTGCGAAGCTATGATAAAATTCATGTATAATTGTATATGCTACCCTAACACTAGCCATGGGTAACTCAACAGATTTACTTGAGTCACGCCGCGGCTCGCAGCTCAACCCTTGAGCTGAAAACTTGAACCGGCTCAACAGGTCATTTCAGATCAGTTCACGTACTAACTCGAGGGAGTCATTTAGTCAATAGCGAAGTAAACTAGACCTTATGCAGCACTAGAATATGCAGCTCATATAGTTGGTTTATAGTTTCAGCTCAACAACGTTGGAAATGTTCTCAATTTATCGGGAAATCTACTGATATTATTATTTGTATTTCGGATACTTACTTAGCAATCCTGTCTCCCGATTTTTTATCATTTCCACTACAGAATCCTATTAATATGTTACCCATTAAAAATATTTTGTTAAAATTAAAAAAAAATTGTTTGTTTTCCGATTAATATTATAATTGCCAAAGTTTGTATGTATGGATATTTGTTAATCAATCATGCTAAAACAAATGAAAGGATTTGCAAAATAAATTGTATATAAATAGTTTATTATCTGGATTAACATAATAAATTATTATCTTGTTTATCCCGGGAATTGTAGGATTCGTGGTCAATATGCTCTCCTTCCCTTTCTAAGTCATTCTGTTCAGGTCACACTGCTTCAAAAAACAGATCGCGTCGCATCGGCTCCGTTCGGTTCACTTTTCAATTTCGGTTCGGTTCGCAATTCAGTTCGATTAGCTGCGGTCGGGTGCGCGACAACGATGACTCGATGAGCCGCAAGCCACGATTTGAGCTGCTTGATCTGCAGTTGAGCTGCAGCTCAACGGTTCAAACCTACGCGATCTGAATATTTGAACCGGTTCTGATCTGAGTTACACACGATTACCTAACACATTTTACTAACCTAACGACAAAACATTTTGTCCCTTATCAGTAAAAGGTTAAGAACCAGTGTTCTAGAACAAAAACCTCCTTCTAAAAAAAGCAATTTAATTATACCCAGTTTTTTTATTCTACCAAAATTGTACTTAACTGTCGGCACCCACATTTGTAAGTAATTGAAGCGCTTCTATGGAGCGAGCAATCAAGAAGTTCCTGTTTCTGTCGTGTCATGTCACAAGATGCTTTTCGTCATGATCTATTTGTATGTGATGTTCTGTAAATATTAGCTTCAAGTTTCAAAACAGGCAGCATGAATATGTAAGCGAAGTTCATTAGTGTACTCACTAGTTGAAAAGAAACGGGTGTGGTTCAGCAGTGCGCGTATATTCCTACCTCGCGTACCTACTGTTGTTTCTGCTGAAATATAAATGAGTGAATATAAATATAAACGATACACTTTCCTGGTAAGAGATAACTTTTGACCATGACCCTTGCAGCGGTAGTCAGAACTAGCAGTTACAAAACAAAGTCCAGGGCATCGCCACATCCGCGCTCATTACAATTTGGCCTTGTAATCTATAGTAACACTTACACCGGAACATAGTAGTGTTAACACATGTATCGCATCATTACTACGATGGATATGAAATGTGATGTCATATTGAAATGAATACGGCGCCCTAAACATAAAATAGTCCATTGTTACCCAAGAGGTGAAAACTAATTTAGTCCCGAGACGGGGTTTGGCGCCCGAGCGTGGCAAGGACCGCCAATAGTTCGAGGGACTAAATAAGTCTTTAACCCGAGGTAAACACTGTGTTTTTTATTACAAATGCAAGGAAAGTAAATTAAAAAACATGAATTAGGTTAAGAAAAAAATTGTGAAGTTCACATAAATAAACAATAAGAAATGAAGATCGGATTGCTGCTTTCATGGCAAATTTTTTTTCTGTGGCCGGCCAGCTTTTTTGCTATTCCTCTTCTTTAATTTTGGCGTCGCATTTTGAGCATTTGCCAATGTGTTTTATATTTTCAGGTTTCATAAGTTAAATAAGTTGCCTTGTAGCCATGGTTATAGTCGAAGTTCATGACTGAACTTAGCTTTAGTAACGTAGTGGACTTTACTATAAGCTTCGATAGAGCTTTGGAAGCAACACGAAAAATCATGTTCAGCACTTTATGAATAAAACACAACCACTCGAAAAATTCACTAGTTTTGGAAAAAAATAAAACAGGGCGTCACGACTCTTTCCGAGTTCAAAAAAGCTCTCTTCAGCCATTATTTTTCATAAATTACTTAAGTTTATGTTATTTCAATTCTACATTGAGTGGCTGTATAAAAAGCTGAAATATGGTTCAATAGAAATAAAAAAAAACTCGATTTTTATAATTTGATAGTTGTCACTTGTCAGTTGAAAGCGGTTCTCCCTAGGGCAGTAAAACATTACTTTCAGCCCGCTCCTCAGACAACTTCCGACCTACTTTCCGAGTATGAGTAATGAAAAAAATATGTACAGATGCCGTGTTGTGTATCAATTGAAAGGAATTAATTTACACATTTCAAATGTATATTTATTGTTAGCTATAGCTATTGCTTGCGACTTTGCTTGCATGCACCCGATAAATAATTGGGAATGATTTCTAAAATCTCGCCTCAGATGTGAACTAAACATATTTCCTCTTTAATCCTAAATGTAAAGCGGCTCTACAAATACTTTATGGCGAAATTAAAACCATAAAATAATTTAAATGAAACGAAAATCCGACTACTGAAAAATCGCGCACGTAAAACAAAAAAATATTCTCATCTGAAATTGTAATTGAAAATCTATTCAATATTTATCGTCTATTAAATAAATAACTTACACGCAATATTCTCGTATATTTTCATTTCAACATATAACACATTTCAATATATTTAATACATATTTATAGCGATGTTCAGAAGATAGCCGTTTGTTTGTAGATTCATATGGACATAGTCATATGTAATAATAAAGCCGGAAATGAACAGTTTTAGGATATTTTATGTCCTAAAAAAGTTGTAAAAGCGGGTCATAGCTCGTGTTAAATAAAATCATACAAAAGAAACTCAATTATTAATTTGGCTGCATAATTGCAATGCTCAGTAAAATACAATGGCACTAATGCCTCTATTTTCGTTGATGTACATACAATGTATAGGTAAGTGCATTTACTAAGACCTACCTACATCGACACATGAAACAATCGCAGCTTTCGAGATGGCGGTTATCATCGATAATAAACTACAAATGACTGTTCAATGAGCTTTCACACTATTATTATTCATCACAACATTATCTTCTGTTAACTAGACAAACCCCCGCGAATTCGTAGCCATTGTTCGGGCGACGAAATGAAAGTTTTTATTTGCATATCTTAAACGCTCCGGTTATCGGGTCAGCCATCACCAGAGCCTACCTTCATGTGTTATATTTTATTATTACCGCCTTCAAATATTTTATTACAAATCATATATCTTCATGCCATTGTTATAAATAAAACTATGATTTTTATTACATTCATATTTAATGTAGAGGATGTCAAAATGTTCCAGTTTGATAATAAAAGCTGCAGGAAAACATTCACCTTCAACAAAAAGCTCTATGCAGAAATAGCTGAAGAGATATAGCTAGCCATAATAACTCAATCCATAAGATTAGTATCGATGTGAAATTCGAGCTCTAATCGCCAATTAGTATCGTATCAATAATTACAATAAGCGCACGTTTTATACATCAACTTAGTTTAAGTAAAGGTATCTGCGATGATCCATAAAAATAATGAATCACGACAGTTGTAGGTAACGAGATCGCGGTATAAGGCTCCGGGTCGATATTTATAACTTGTTGTCGAAGCATGCGGCCTGTGGCGGGCGAGACGCGTGCCTTATTGTTGTTCAACATGATGAGTTCTTGACGTTGGCTTATTACAATTGTGAAAGTAAGATATTTAAGCGGTGGAGCGTTGTACCGTTGACACGGACAAGGCACTGGGACGCGTGGGCGCCGCCGCCGGCTCCCGTACTCCGCCCCGACAATACGCCACCGGGCTCTGCGCCCGCGACCCGGCATACCCGTGCTATCCACTCACTAAACTAACAAACCTATTGTCTATTCACTCTGCTTATTTATTATTAAACTCTATTGGATGAGTCGCACAACTTACAAGTCTTACAGCTGATAGGTAATTCTTCAGTTCGGTAGGTTTCCGACACATTTTTTTTTGCTGTCATTCAAATTACATTTAAATGGTCATTTTATACTTTATGTGAAGAGTAATATAACATTTTAAGGTCAAATATATCTCATATACACATATTACAGAATTGCATAGCGGTCGACATTCGTAACCGAGCAGTCAAAACATAAAAGAGGATGTTCATCAGACGCGAGCCCATAAAATGAGCCCTAAAATGTTAAACGACTGCTCAAAATTGGTGGTAAGAAGAAATTACAAAATAAAAGGACGAGAGAGAGATTACGGTACCACGAACGATTTTTGAGAGACTTAACCTATATTTCACTTTATGGGTGAACGATTTTTACAGCTTTCTTGCGGACAATCAAAACGAATACTACGGCTGTTCTTTAGAAAGTTTCTGAAATTGTTACGAAATCGTCTGACGATTGTGTCCGTCTGCTTTTCCTTGTTTAACCTTTGTTCGAGTTATAATGCCTTGTATTTCGATGATAAATATAAAACGATTTAGTTTGGTATTCAACGAGTCATATCGCTCTCGGCTCGCGCAGACCTGTCGCGGGTCACTGCACTTGTCGTACACATCATCCGCGTTCATAAAGGCGGTGCTTATTTGTGGCTGCATACATTCATGTTAGTGAGACGCGCTATGTAAGGTTTATTGGGCTAAAATGTTTACGTACGGTTGTCAGTGGAGGGCTAGGCCGGCAGGCGGCTCGTGGCAGTTAAACAAATCGGAGCAGACTGACAAAGCGTGTCGGCCGGTGATAGACGCGCATCGTTGTCGCACGGCTCTCTATGACAAACCCAACGCTATGAGTGATCGTGTCCGTCCGTCGCTCGGCACTCGATCTCTTTGTGTTCTCAAATAATCCGCTGCGTCGTGATCTGGAGTCTAACGGTGCAAGTCTGCGAGCCTATTGAGCACGCTCTTTGTAATAGGCACAATTTTTCAAGCTTTCACATAAGTCCACACTAATACCTGTTACCTGTTAAGCCAAAACACATATTATTGTTTGGATAACTTAGTTGCCGATTAACGTTAGCTATTTATAGCTCCACGCTAATAACAAAGTACTTACACTTTAACACGTCAAACCATGGCAAAAGCAACGTCTACTATATCCATTAAGTAATTGTTCAGTGTAAAGGAAAATTATGTTTATCCAAAAAATCAACACCTACTTACTAAAGCCAAAAGTTGTGTTACGACCTCACTAAATATAGGCATCCACACATATGTGTACAACTACATATCTACTGATATTACTGAATTTTCGCTCTTGACAAATTTTGCTTTTTCTGTTAATAAAGTCTGTTAATGCGTAATTTTTCACACTAATGTGAACCTGACGCAAGTTAAAATCTCAGGTCTCACCTGCACCAGCGAGCCACCTGTTAACTGCAACTTGCCAATATAAAAAAGAAAAGGAGCGAGCGCCAGCCAGTGCAAAAAACGAGAATCCAAGACGACACGTTTGGAAAATAAAAAAAGCTCTCGCCCACCAGATGGTCGCCTCGACGTGTCGAGAAACCCGCTCTTGGGCAGGTTGTGACTTACCACGCATATGCATTTGCGCTTTTGAATGTGGAGAAAATTGAATAACAAACACGATTAATCGCGATACGAACGCCATGCCAAATGAAGACAACAATAACTCGATTTCTACCAGCTATTATCAACGTACTTATTTCTTATAGCGCTACGAGACAAATATAAGCAAATACTTTACTCAGAGCGTTTATGTTCTGTAGATAAAACTACACAATGTTTATACAAATGATAGTTGGGGAAGATCTGTTTTTATTGCACCTTTCAAATTTGTTCCAACTGTGCCCATTTAGTAGAGCTAGCAAATAAATTGGCCATATGTTTTCGTAACGTAATTAAGCAGCCTCTTTCAGCAACGATAAGACCCCATATGGTGCAATATTTTTTTTGTAAACGTGCAAAACAAAAACTAACCGAAAATTTGAAGCCGACAAAACAATCCAATAACGAATAAAAAATCGGACGTGCCAACCTGTTTTAAATTTAAATAATGTGTCAAGTCATCTCATCACCTTAGTTCCTGTATTTTATTTTATATTAAAATAAACGGTTTTTTAAATGATACTTCGGACGAGGCATCACGCGTAGCCATATAAAGGTAGTAAGATTGTATGTGCCGTAAAGTTATAAATTACAATTACACATGCTATGTTGCTTAATAAAACGTTTCTTAAGATCACAGGACTAATGTCGGGGAGACAAACGTACATTTTGAATCTGGTTTTATTTCGAAACAATAAAGAACATGTCTCATAAAGTAAATTTTAACGCTTAGATGGATTATAATTACTCTAGGATGGACCTATAAGGGAACGAGGAGTGATTGTACGAACAGTTGATCACGTTGCGAGTATTAATTGCTTCAGCACTCGCTGGAAATCTGCCCGCCTCCGCAATTAGTTCCCTACTAATGCTTGCGATAGCCGCCGTCGCATGTCGCTCATTAAAGTATAGTCTCCAATACAAATGTACCTATTTCATATTGACGGCGTTCCAAGATCGGATCATTCAATATCGATCGGATATTCAGCATACAAAAGTACTGGTGATTGTTTTTATACTATGTATTTTGTTTCAACTTGATACTTTGATAAGTCGAAACTTTTTCGTTCTCGGGCCCGTGTACTCAACAATTCAATTTTGAAAATCATGCATTAATTTCTATGATAATGTAAAATTAGTTAAATTTAAACATAAAAATAGAAAATTAAACATGAAACCTTTATAAATTAAGATTAAAGTTAAATTTGAAGCCACGTAATTTTTACGGTATGTAATCATTATCTATATCTATTATCGGTATGTAAGCTATATAGTAAAGGATGATAAAAAGAATGTAAAGTTTTGTTATTTGTCTTTTTTTACTTCTAAAACAATGTTATTTAGATCCGTTCAACCCGTAAGAGATAATCACTAGTTTTTTGTCGCTTGTTTTTCTAGCGCCCGCAGATTGAAAGTGTTAATCAGCGACATGTGTTGAGGCGATTATTTTTGTAAGGGTGTATAGTTTTAGCGATGTTGGTCAGTGATGAACTCAGGTGAGACTACCTGCGCTGCGGCGCGTGCGCACCTGTGCCCGCATACCCGCTTCAATAAATGATGATAAATGCAGCCATAAGTAACGTTCAAACGCATGCTTTAACCGACTTATAACCTATATTTTAAATTAGGTTATTCAGTATTGACGTATTTATCTTATTTCCTAATTATTAAATTTTTAACATTCCGACGTTTCGTGTACAACTGGTACTCCAGTTAATCATCATTCTAATGTTGTGGTGATCCCATTTAGCTGTGCAAAAATATAACGGTAACGCAAGTTAGTCCATGTCAAACTTTGATGTATCTACGATGTTCTTCTGAAATAACTTTAAAAAGTAATAAACTAAACCCAATAACCAAAATTCTGTCATACATAGTTCTTAATAAACAAAAAATATTTATCTATTGCTATAAAATTTATATATTTTTACAATGAAATAGCAGGTATCGAAAATACATTTCACAGTGTCACTCACGTTTCTACTTTTACAAAGTTCTTAAATGTATGATGAATTTATTGAAAATGAGATGTTTTCATTCAAAAGTTATATTTTAAGTAGATAAAACGCATAATAATTTACCAAATAGTTCAACAATACCGCCTTAAATATATGTACATAAAAACATAAATACCAAAAAAACATTAGGAATGCAGGGTGAGGCACCTGACTCTGCAAGCCGCGTCAAGGATCACTGTCTTTTGGATCTGGCCTTTGAACTACCTAGCTAGAGTAACTAAAAGTATTGGTCGAGTATTTTCGTTATAAGGCCGATCGCCGTGACGGCTACCGGGACGACAATTATAATGATTAACTTCAAGCAACGTATTAAAAAAGGCCGCAAATGTCTAAGTTTAAATCGTATGATGGACACGAAGTACGATATCAGCTATTTATTTAAACACTATATGAGTTTGCTACAACATGTTTTAAGAATTAAATCTGATCTGCCAGTAACCTGGATTGAATCAAAAACAAGATCCAATCATATGATAAAATAATAAATGATACCACTCCTGCACATCAACACTTAAGTCGTTAAGGGCACTTCACATCACTGCGCACGCGCTACCGACATGCACTTACCAGTCTCACTGGAATTATATCTCTTTAAAATGTCGACTCATGGCTTCTCGGCAATTAGTGTTTTGAAGTAATTCCGCACGCACTTGTGTTCCCGCTTTTACATATCAGACTACAGGCGAGCCTTTTAGCCGTGATAATTATGATTATTCTGCAATTATTGACTGAGCGCAGGGAAGAAGTTTTCCGAGTATACTTATACGAATTTTCATTTTCTATGTATCATTGTATATTGATTTGTTTGATTATAATTTATGATCTGTAGATTAGAACAATAAGAACTTGGGTGAACTAGTGATCATTAGAGTGCAACAGCATCTGTGGTGTGAAAGTGGTGTAAAAATGAAGAATGATGAAGACGTCTGGGTGTTAGCTGAGAGACGAGCGGGCAAGGAGATGAGAGGAGGGAGGGTATCACGAGCGCGAGGCTGCGTCGGATCTTATCGTCGCTCTTATCTCCGATATTGATTGCGCCCGTGTCGAAAGCCTCGCCTGGCCAAAAGCGGCGCATGCGCAGATTGAAACCTGAACGTGTACGATGATTGATTACAGCGTAATGGACACTGACGTCTGCCAGTGAATCGCTCAATACGGTATTTTAAATACCATTGCAATATAATCGCACAAAGTTTCGCGACAAACTCTGCCACCAAGCCCTGCCTGTATGCGCACGGCGTGACAGGTGACGAATAGTTCAGTTTAATTTATTAAGTATGTATTCTTATCTATTTATATGTTGTGACCAGATATTTTTAGCAAATGAATATACGTCATGTGACTTTTATAATTATGTTTTTGACAAAATACTGATCTATCAATACTATTATAAAGAGTGAAGATTTGATAGTTTGTTTGTGTGTATTAAATAGACGATGAAACTACTGGACCGATTACAAAAATTCTTTCACCGTTGGGAAGCTACGCTATCCCCGGGTGACATAAGCTACTTTTTATCCCTGTATTTCTACGGGAACTACGCGGGTGAAATCGCGAGGCGTCCGCTCGTTTTTAGTAAATATGTTTGTTGATTTTGATAAAATATTTTTGCACTATCAACTTAAAATATTAAGATCTTTATCTCGCGTAAAACATAAACTGGTATTTTATTCATAAATTTACTTCATTACTTACTTCATTTTGTTTAAAATATTAATCTGAAAACGGTCAGTTACCTGAATATTACCAATTACCAAAATTTCACGCTTTTATCGGACCCATAACGGTGATGTAATGAGTTTTAAAGACTTTTTTCGATCCGTGGAATTCAAAATCTCTGCAAACAGACAGGATCTTAATCTGAAGATCCAAGATGAACAGCTCAGATACAGCACCTCGAAATCGTTCATCGGAGATGTATTTTCTCTTAGCGTATTTTCCACGAAACATTCTTCATGGGCACGTGATTTATGTCGGTATTCCGAAAACGCTTAAAAGTTTAATGATGATCTACAGTAACCAAGTACCGAATAGGTTTGTCGAGAACATTTACCCGTTCCGTTTTGACACGGAATACAAAATTTCGATGCAAAATGGTATGATTACAAAAGTCACGAAATTTTGACGAGGTTAATGCGTTGTCGCGATATGTATGACATGTTATTAAGAATAATAAGGGCTGATAAAGCCTTAAATTATTATTAATGAAAGTGCATGCGTTCCGAGCGCCTGCGCAAGATTCACAGCTGTGAATGTAACTTTGATTGGTTGATGAATTTAACTTGCCGTCAAAGTTAAAATATGGCAGACATTTGTCAGGAAAGATATCACGAATGATCTACTTTACTGGAGATGTGATATTTACGAGTAGCATTAATGAAGAGGTGAATCATAAATCAAACCGAATGCAGAAAGTGTATGTATCAATAATTGTTAAAGGGAATGTTTTGCAAGTACTAAGTACTTGAGGAGGTGGATTGGAGATATACGTTTGTAGGTATTCGATAGGGTTGTTTGAGTCATGATATCCCGGTATCAACAACATATGTTTCACAATCAGAATGTACTAGATTCGACCTCGAAACCTGTGTGTTTTTTCAAAAAAACTATCGGCAGGTACGTTAAAAATTAAAAAGGTAACTTTGTCTTTTCGTTGAAGAATAAAATATCATGGGTTATTTTGGATATGTAATTCAATTCAATTCATTCAATTACTTTCTTATATGTCGTATAAGAAAGAAATTGAATGACATATATAGGGTTGGCGAAATTACATTATGAAATTTGGTTTCTTGGGTGAAACTGCCCAATCGCCCCTTGAAAGGTAGAGGCCATGTCTTGTAGTGAAATGTCAAACCCTGGTGCATTGGTCGTCGCGTATATTAGATTTGGTAACTTAGGTAAGTAGGCGTTGGTACTTGTTATAGAGAAATGTCGGGGCACATGTAACGGCGCGTGACGTACACCTGTCGCGTGGAGGGCGCGTGCAACTGCCAGCGCGGCTCAATCGTGGCACGGCACTTGCCGCTGCGCCCGCGCCGCCGTCGCCTTGCCCACCGCACCGTGGAGGCGCGCACCTGACGCCTGGGTCCGCTGCCGCTGTCGGTATGTGCTGTCACTACAGTGTTGCTATGACAATACTGTTTGGATACACATCGACACTTCACCCGTCGCCTCTGACATTGTTGCCACCTGCGGACAGGTAGAGTACGACTTCCGGGATGACGACGTTTGCAATGAACGGTCAAAAAATCCATAAATATATAATTATGCTGAACTAGGGATGGATTCGTGAAACTATCCACAACCAAACAAACACATGTGAAACAAACTGAACCCTTAAATGTCTTATCTATATATGTTGAAAATCCGGGACCGATTTTGCTCATATTGGAATCTAAAATTGGTGAAGCAGTAAAGGCAATATCCTGTGAAAATCTGCATGTTAGCAGTTTGAGTTGTTGTTGTTGTTCTCGAATTCGATGGGTGATGTTGGCCAACCTGCACGTGGTGGACTTGCACGCATTGAACAAAAGTGAGACAATCATCAAAAAAGACCGCGATTCGATGATACTTAAGCGATCATCCCGTAAATGACAAATAAATAAATAAACAAATATCACAGCGTAAAGCTATGGAAGTCAGATAACTGATGGAATATTTAAATACTCTTTTTTTTGTAAATACATACTTATAATAAATACAGAACACCCAGACACAGAATAAACATTTGTTTATGCCACTAAGTTTGTCCTGAGTGAGAATCGAACCCACGCCGTTCAGCTCTTGTAGCAGACATTCTACCAATGAACCAACAGGGCTGTCAATAGTAATTAGTTCCTGTGGGCTTCGAATCCTTGTATTCGTTCGGTCAATATTATAACAAGTATGTAATCTCATGTTACTTATTATCTACTTCTTTTTGTTGGGTGGCTGTAGGCCTCTCGGCTGCTGGAATTGAACCGCATAATAGTCCACTTTTTGTTGGTCGTCCACCTATGATTTACCAATTAAGGAGACGGATGGACTGGTATCACGTGTGTAACGTAGAAGCAATCAACTAATCATATTATTAAATCATGCGGGCACAAGACCTGTCGAGCAAGAATGCTATTCACCTGTCTGCCACGATACGTGTATGTCCGGTAAATAAAAAACATCTACTTACGCAAGCGAACAAAGAGTAGAAATAAAAATCCTGTAAACTTTATGACGTTTTAACCTGTTTCGTCTCTGTACTTACAGCGATAGTCATACGTATTCCGCTAAGGTATCTCAGTGTTCTGTACGTGCGGCAGATGAAATCCTACTTCCTACTAATATTATAAATGCGAAAGTTTGTGTGTATGTTTGTTATTCTTTACAAAAACTATTGAATGGATTTGGATGAAATTTGTTATGGAGGTAGCTGAGACCCTGGATAGGCAACTTTTTATTCCGCAAACATGTAGCGGATAATACTGCGGGGCGCAGCTAGTTTTAAATAAAATTATAGATTTGCCTACACGAACAAACATACACTAAGTAATTTTTTTTAATGTAAAAATATTGAGAGAAACGATACGCTCACCTGATGGTAAGAGATAACACCTGTCTGTCCATTGCAACAATACACAGAACTTTAAGTAGCAAAACAAAGCCCGGGGCGTCGCTGCTTTGGCGCTCATTACTTTGAAACTTTCGATAGTTGGTCTCAACAGCCCAGTAATTTCGGTAGCTACAGTAGGTACTCTTTAAATTGGAAAAATCAAATTATTTCAAGGTGTATTATTGCCATAAATACTAATTAATTTAAGTACTTAGTTAATTTGTAGTGATGGCAGCTCAATGGTTAGCGCGGTCGCTTTGCACGCCGAAGGGCGTGGGTTCAAATCCCATCAATGAGCTTGAGCTACTGGTGAAGGAAAACATCCTGAGCAAACCACAGCATGATGGTAGGATATTTTCTAGTACTCGGCTGACTAGCTACCACCCTCAAGTTGAAAGTTTGGCGCCAAGCGCCTAACGATGTTTCCAGCAGACTCGCTAGAAAGTCAGTGCTATGCCAGGCTAGGTGTGCTTTACCATCTTCGACCACACCGTCAGGTGAGCTGTGGACAAACACGTAGCTAGTCAATCATAAAAAGACGCCTTTTTTATAGAATAATATGTAGTATTTTTAGTTGTTATTATAAGTATATTATCATCTATGTATCAGTACTTTTATATCCATAATTTATGAAAACAAACTTATATACTGTTGGACATTTTCTTGCATCCTACGCAAAACACTTGTGTATTTTACTGAACAATATTCTGTAATTTTACTTTTTGATGTGATCTCAGCGCTCTTATCGCCCTTTAAATAGGTTACTTTATCTATTAGTTTTGCCAGATACTAGCAATATCCTTAGGTCAGTTACAAATCGAAATCATCTTAGAGCTTGCATTCTACAGAACATAATGTTAAATAAATTTAATTGGTGTATGCATTAAAATGCAGAATCGGAATTTTTACCCACGACGGAATGGAGACGGTATATACATATATGCGTTTGGGGTGAGAGGATGTTTGTTTGTGCAAATCCAAGTTGCCATTTTTCATGAATCAATCAATCCGAATGTTCAAATAAAATAATATTCAGCATGCTGGTGACTTTATCACGTTAAATAGTGTAACTCGCAATAAATACACTAATATACCTATATGCATATATTTTTAGGTTCACACCCCTACAATGAGCTTGAGTTGCCGGAAACCATACCGCGGTGGTACGGTACTTTATAGTACCTACTCGACTGGCTAGCTACCAACCTTATATTAAGTCTCTTGTCGCCTAGCACCTACCGATGTGTCCAGCCTCATTTGAGAGCTAGTTCCATTCCTGGCTAAGTGTGTCATCATCGACCACACCGTCACATACCATCATGTGAGCTGTGGTCAAAAATCAAACCTGCCAACCATTAAAAAAAAAAGTATTTAAGTATTCTATCAGTTATCTGACTTCCATAGCACAAGCTCTGCTTAGTTTGGGGTTAGATGGCGCTGTGTGTATAGTCCTACGATATTTATTATTTATTATTATTATTATTATAAAAAAACAATTAAGTCTCAGGTATGTAACCACTGCCCAGAAGGCCGATTGTTCTGCACCGTCCAATATACCACTGTGCCATCCATATTTTGTATCGCAAGAAATTTTTTGGATTACTTTGGTATCCTCACTTTACACAGGCCTTTCGCTATCTCGGCTGAACTGGAGCATAATATTTTTTAAGCTAGATTACCGATTCTACTTGGCTTTTTGTGCAAGAGAGATCGTGACGACCAATCCGTTCAAATAGAGTACTACTCTGCCAGTAATGGACGTGAACTTAAAAGCTGGACGAAAAAGCCACAGGTAGATTTTATAAGATGGCCTTTGACAGCTAACTATTATGCTACCAAATGCCCGATTCCGGATTCAATGCGTTATTGTTTCAAAAATGTACGTTAAAA
The DNA here is from genome assembly GCA_905404145.2 of Biston betularia. Classification (NCBI taxonomy): domain Eukaryota; kingdom Metazoa; phylum Arthropoda; class Insecta; order Lepidoptera; family Geometridae; genus Biston; species Biston betularia. The sequence goes on from FR989863.1 coordinate 8,988,008, forward strand.
ATATTGGGAACACACGGACCACACTTTAGCCAGTGAAAGATACGAAAATATGAAGGATAATATCGGCACACTGGGTGGCCGGCGGTGAATAAACAACTAGATCGCCTACGCTTTCTTCATTGAGGCAAAGGTTATCAGAGACCGTGCAAAAGATATTACTTAAGTTAAAATTTATCCGGTGGTTACTATAACAATATCGCTTCTAGATCATCTTGGTGCGCTAGCTCATCTTTTAGATCACGCTCAAAAGGGGAATTCAAATCTACGTTATTTGTATTGTATTTTCAAATTTCACTTGTTTGTTCTGTGTCTGGGTGTTCTGTATGTATTATAAGTATGTATTTACAAAAAAAAAAAGTATTTATGTATTCTATCAGTTATCTGACTTCCGTCACACAAGCTTTGCTTAGTTTGGGGTCAGATGGCGCTGTGTGTATAGTCCCACGATATTTATTATTTATTTATTTACTTATATATTATAAATAGCATTCAACAAAACCATAAAAATCTTCCTTTGTATTAAAAATCCTAGTCAATTTCGAAGTGCGGTTTCCAAATAAAAAAATTACTAATTTAGTAAAAATTACGAGTTATACCTATATAGGTATATGATAATAGGAAATTGATGTGTAGGAGAGGCTTTGACAATAACCCAGAGCCTCATTCCAATACTTAAAGGAGCTGGATTAGCTTGGATAGAATCTGTAAAGCGGAAATGCACTAAACACTCCAAGCGGGATGTTAATGCAGGACTTATCACCCCAACTTCCAATAAAGATAGAAGCGTGCCATACCATTTGAAGTAACTGACAATGGGGAATTTGTCCTGGCGAGTCATTTCGTCCGAGCTATAGCGTTCGCATGAAGCGTGCATATATTACATTATTCTTAATTATTTGTTTGAAAAGAAAACGTTATGAGTGGAGGAGTATTTATGCGGCGGGCGCGTGTTCGTCGTGTGTCGGCGCGTGCGCTGCGCCACGCTCTGCTGCTCTACACCCTCTACCCCTATCCTCGTGACATTACCACTTTTTACAACAACCTAACTAACACTCTTCTAACCGTCATGTGCACGACAGTTGGACATAGAAGATAACACAATTTATTACATGTTAACAAACCCGTGTAATTAAAACAACGACTGATGGGTAATGGACACACGCCCAATTAAGATCTCGATCATAAAGCGCCTGATGTAACTCTCAATTTGCATGGCGAAACAGTAAAATGTTATTTGCCATTAGTGATGTATATAACGTATATGTAACTAATAGATGACGTGATCCAAACGCTTACTTCATTCAATTCAACTGCAGAGTAGTGTATGCAACTTATTTATTTGTTTGTTTCATTAAAAAAATATATCTAGCGAGTAAATTATTCATTTTTCTTCTGTGTGTAATCTATTGATGTGGACATCAAAGAGTTTCATTAAATCTTACCGATTGATTATTATCGAATTAAAGACCTTCCTAACAGGTTATATAATACGAGATTTAATTAGTATCTATTCGACATCTTTTTTTCTATTATAAAAAAGTCACGAATCTTCATAAAGTCATTGGAGTTACAATCACACAGATTGGGTGGCCGTTACACACACTTCTTTCTTTCGAAATTCTTATGTATGTACATAAAATTCATACATAAATTATTGCGTAAGTAAAATTTTATTTGCCATCATAGTAGCCAAGGTAAAAGATTTCGCGACAAATACAATTGTATGGCGATAATATAAATATACCACGTAAAGGCTACGCTTTGCCGTATAGTGACTCAGTATTTGGTCTTTATGGTTAAAATCCTTAAAAGAATATAATAGCTTATTGTGCTCTATAAATGAAATAAATGGGGTAATTTAAAAATTTACCAAGTGCAAGTAGGATTCACGCACTAAACAAAACTGGTAGGTATATTAAATTTGTATTGTATACTTGTTGTTTCCTTTGTATTGTATAGTATTGTTGTTGATATTGTTAAAATTCAAAATGGGTTTAAATGATCATACATTTTCTTTGATGAATCCGCGTCCTATTTATTTTTGGCCGGTTTTTATTGTTTACTGAAGCTGAATACTTAGTCCCCGATACTCATACCCGATGCCATAGCGCTCGGCCTTCACCCTTGCATCTATGTATAAAATCACGAGCATTGTAAAAAAATAATCACCTAATTCGGTTCTGCCATTCTCAAGTTATACGCTTACCAATAAACGTTATTTAATTTTCACTTGCAGACATATGGCTAGTATGTATATATTGTTTCGTTTTACATTGAAGTTTTCACGCAATAAAAAAAAGTTAAATCTCGTATTCCCTTAATAAACTAATAATGCCGCATAAGCCACCTTACTGCCGGATATAAAGCTAGCTTCTGAGGGTGAATGACCAAAATTCCAAAGTAATATGATATTTTCTTATCAGGTTTTCGTACGTGTTATTATTACACAGTTATACAAAAACAATTGTTTATTTCTGAGAAAGTAGGTACTTTTAAATCAAAATTGTGGCCCATCCCCAAACTATTAAGAACCTTGGGGATTAAGGTTACACGTCATTTAGTTAGTGAATATAATGTCAATTATGTAATACAATAAGTATGTAATACAAAAACCTATTATGAGGAATTAAATCAAATTTTTGTAACAAAATTAACATCATATGTAAATGGGTTACTGTTTGTTTACTTTTCACTGTTACTGTTTCATATTGTAACGACTTAACGGATTTAGATGAAATTTGGAATCAGAGAGCTTATACTCTGGATTGAGACATAAGCTAGAGAGCAGCTAGTTCTATGATAATTTCAAACGGTTATTTCTTACGGTTATCAAGCATATAAAAAGATGTACTGGGAGGTAGATAGTGTAGTGATAAGGAACTTTTGGAAATCCTTCGAGCACGGAACCCTAAGAATAAGTTGTGTGGTTGCGGGCGGGCGGCGGTGGCAACGACGCGGCGTCGACGCAGGCGATGCGGGGGCGGCGAACGCACGATTGTCGTATTTTATTTATAATTACGGGCGACGACCCGAGAGCCGGACCTGTCGCGATTTCACCTGCTATTATTGCCATTTTATTCATTGTTATTGCATTTATTACGTTGCTTGTTACAGATTTTATTGTCTGTAGGTTTTAACGAATGGCTTTTAATGATGAGAGTAGGTATCCCCACACGATTTCTCCTTATAAACGCGCACTTGTAACGATGGCATCGAGCAGTGAGCGGTGTCGATTTAATTGATATGATTAAGTTTTTAATGTTCCCTCACTCCAGATACACAATGTTTAAAAATGAAAGTAAAAGAGAATTATCCATTAATGTTGTAACTTTCTTATAATAAATGTTCTCCGTCCTCCTGTTAATATTGATGATCCTTTTAATTAATAATAAATGTTGCAGTGAAAACATTTCATGAAGAGCACTTGGATGCTTTTGATTAATCGTGTCGGTTGGTGCGTGTAGGCTGGTATTAGGTACAATTTATTGAACGCCGCAATCGTGTGCAATATTGGTGTATGATTAAAAAGCGATTTATCTTAGGACACAGATACACATGTCGCGATTGACGGCGACACGGGTCGGAGGTGATCGCGGTGCGCACGCGTCGCCTACGCGCGGTCCCGTTACACACCGGTTAATTTTTATGCAGACAGAAGATTATTGTATAGACGCCCGCGCCCTCGAAGATTGTACGAGGAAACATCGCCGAAAACAAAGCCAGTTTTATACCGAATCATGCCCGTGCCTCGTACGCGCAGATACCTAACTGCTTCGGGTGAATAAACATTAAAATAACATTACTTTACAGTCATAAGGAATGTGAAGGTAGACGCTTAAAAATATTTGAAGGGTGATCAACATAGGTGGAACGTTTTTGTTTTATTTTCATTCAAATATGAGAATATATGTATATGAGATGGGGCTAGAGTTATGTAGGAATATTATGTTAATGTTAAATTTACGAGCGCGATTTCTTGAAATATTAAGCTATGTTTTATGTTTGTTTTTTCTCTAAGAAATCTTAACAATTATGTGTACTGCTATTATATGTATCTATTTAAAAAAAGTAATAAATCAATAATCTGATTCCTACAGCATAAGCTTTTATTAAAACTTTTTTTTTTATTCTAAAGAATTTGCGTGATGATAAGCAATGATGTATTTTAATACGTAGCACTTTTTATGGTTGATTAGGTGTTTGACCACAGTTCACCAATAGGTGCTTAGCTATTTTCAAACTGAGTTTACTTAGAAGCAAACCACTAACTCTAGATAGATAACTCTTTATTGGTCACTACAAAGTTATAATCATTGCACAAAACAATGTAATAGTAGTGCAACGTGCAGCGGCTTTATCGTTTAGCGGGATATCTTTCAGACAACCTTAGTACGGACAGGATTCACTGAGGAGGTCCTCAGGGAGAGACTACATTTGACCCATATTGCCATTATCGGGGAACAAAATAATCCAGAGAGTAGCATGTTGCATTGTTGCGCAAATGTAAATTATATATTTCCTGTAAAGTGTAAGACAATCTTGTAAAGGTAATTAGCATGTAAAGTTATGCAGTTATTGTCTGGTGCAAGTTTATGCGGTGACACGGCTGCGTAATTAACATGGGATGCTAATGTCTACCACTCGGTGTCGACGGCGACTCACTTAACTATGTTTTGATTGTGCTTGAAATGCTCAGTGACTCATGACATGGCCACCTACACAATCTTGGGTGTAAGTTATTTTTGAGAAGGAGTAGAGATGTGACATTGCACTATTATTGAATATTGCTTAGTTTCATAGAAACATCGACAGATATACTTTTACTTTTAAATACACAAATACAAAACAATTATGTTCAATAAACATTTTTTTTATGCTTGACAAGCTAGGTGTTTGACCACATCTCACCTGATGTTAAGTAACGATGGTCGAGGATGGCAAAGCCTGGAATGGAACTGGCTCTCAAGTTAAGCTGCCGGAACACACCGTTAGATACCTGGCGGCAGATTTTCAACTTGAGGGTGGTAGCTAGCCAGCCGAGTACTAGAAAGTACCCTACCACCATGCTGTGGTTTCCTCACGATGTTTTCCTTCACCGGCAGCTCAAGCTCATTGTTGGGGTTTGAACCCACGCCCTTCGGCATGCGAACCTACCGCGCTAACCACTGAGCTATCATCGCTACAAAACATAAAAGTCAGATAACTGATAGAACACGTAAATACTTTTTTTTGTAAATACATACTTATAATAAATACAGAACACTCAGACACAGACCAAACATTTGTTTAAACCACAAAATATTTATCCTGGGTGGGAATCGAACCCCCTTCAGCTCTTGGAGCAAACATCGTCATCATCATCATCATTTCAGCCGTAGGACGTCCGCTGCTGGGCATAGGCCTCCCCAATTGACTTCCATAAAGACCGGTTGGAAGCGGCTCGCATCCAGCGCGTTCCTGCGGTCTTTACTAGGTCGTCTATCCCCCTTGTGGGTGGACGTCTTACGCTGCGCTTGCCGGTCCGTGGTCACCACTCCAGAACTTTGCAGCCCCATCGGCCATCAGTTCTGCGTGCTATGTGCCCTGCCCACTGCCACTTCGACATACAAACATACTACCAATGAACCAACAGGGCTGTTAACTCTATTAAAATAGAGTTTAATTAATCAAAAGCTATTTTATTAATTCAATCACAATTGATTTTAAGTTTGATACGAGAAGATTGTTTCAGCGGCGAGCACAGAGCGCTCGTTGATGTCTTTTGTTGGGTACGCTAAGTCTACAAGTAACGCGGCTGTCTACAGTGCAGCGTAGCGCTTGCATAACATTTACGATAACTATGTACATTTTTATAACCATGTTGTGTTGTGTTTATATTTGCTTAGTCACGGTAGTCTCACTTGATCTTATTCATCCCACTTCATCATGATCGTCTAAGTCTCCATCACAATAGTAACTACTAGTTCATTAGATTATTTATAAAACGCCTGCGACTTCGCCTGCATTAACTTAACAATTAATCTCAAAAAGAAACGAAACATGTGTAAGAACAAATAAGCAATAGTCATGAAACTTGCGCTATTGTATTAATAAATTAAGATAACTGATACCTTTTTCCCCCTGAAAAACGTTCGTTCCATAAGACGAATCTATAATTAATTTTGAGTGGATACGTTCAGTAGTTCATTTTTTGATAATCCCACCATTTTTCTCATATAAAAAGTATTAGCATAAAAGTATAGTAAAAGTATAGCTACCTATGTTAATCCAGATTAAACTATATATGTGCCAAATTTCGTTCAGCTGTTTGTGCGTTGCATAACAAGCATCTTAAAATCCAAACATACAAGCTTTCACATTTATAACATTAGTAAGATGGATATATTTATTTAATTTTGGTATTAAAATTACGAATTTCACAGTAATTTTTTTTCCAACAAAACAACAACAACTTTCAACGTCGATTGCGTAAATGATATCCAAAGCAGCGTTGGTAGAATTGTATTAAAATTGGTCAGGCTAGGATGTGTAAGGTGTTCCAATACATCGTAATCGTTGCGAGGTGAACTTAGGCTCCCCGAGGCGGGTCCGCGAGGACGAGCGCTGTCGAGGCCGCGGAAGAGTGTGAAAGCGTGCCCGCAGCCTCGACACAAAGAGCCGAGGTGGAACACTCTAAAATTTTTAGTGTGTACGTCGTTGCAAGTACGGAGAGTCCCACATAACCACCCTGCCCACCCCAGGGCCGGTGGTATACAAAAAGTCTTTTCCCTAAAAAAAAGGATGTGTACATGGGTCAAGTGCCCTTAAACGTTGACTTAGTTCACAAGTCTTAGGGACTATACGGATTCCGACGCAACGACACCCGCACTGTGAATGCTAAGACGTTTCGTGTGATGTAGAGTTTAGGTACTTTAGACAAGGGTGCTAGAACAGATTCTAAACGTTAGAAGACTTAAGAGGAAAGTTGCAGAGTGTAGCTTTCGTGGTAATAAACATTTGCTTTATTCGTCCGACTTATCACATTACAAAGGCGAGATTACACAATCGAGGCAGAGAGCTCGGGTATATAAAGCATCGAAATCCATTTACGCAGCGCGGCTCCGCTACCAGGGAAATAATCTTTTCAGAGTTGTTGAAGCGCGACGTCGGTCGGCGCCTACGCAGGCTGAGGGCCGTTCCTCAGCGAGCCGCGCTGTCGCAGTTATTGGCACTGGATCTCAAGATTTATCGCCTCCTGTCCACTGCCATCGGACTCGGCGCTTTGCTGGCACCAATGTGCCTGCACTATTGTGCCTATTGATATTTCCTTCCTAGCCTAGCTTTATTTTATGACGGCACTTAAGCTAACCGAGCGTGCCAAAAGGTTATCACTCTACCTACACACATTTTGTTGCATAATAATTGGCAAGAATTAAACCAAATAAACGCGGAGTATTAATCTCTGCGTTTCTTTGATTTAATTCTTTGTGCGTAATCTTTGCAGCGAATAGCAAAATCTATCCATTAATTTTTATATTCTAGGATAATTTAAAATCTTAACGTTGATTTCTAACATTAAATAAATTAATAAAATATCACGACTAAGACTTGACTTCAAATATTATGTCCACCATATCAAGTCCATTCATAGTTAGCTACGAAGTCATAAATAATGTCATGCGCTTGTACAATATTATTACTTGTAAATTGGTGATCATTATAAAGCACAAATAAATGTTTAGCGTATTAGTTGGGTGGTCATAGCGAGAAATAATTATGTCTATTTGTAGTGCTGAATTACAATTTATTATAACACAAGCGCCGCTTCATTATTACATGTGACAGTAACACGAACAACGTTTCTGTACGTTAAAATAGGAATTGATTCCGTTTTTGCAATAAATATATTTTTTTGATCATATTTCTTCTTGCTTATTTTTTGTGTGATTTCGTTCATTTATCAGTTTCAAGTAATTTGACATTTTCAAATGTTTTAAGACAATTTATTGTAGTGAAATAAGCCAAGGTCAAAGAAAGTTGTTTATGGTTTACAAGGTGTTTAACCACAGTTCATCTGATGTTAAGTGACGTTGTGGTCGAAGATGATAGGCGCACCTAGACTGGAATGGAACTGACTCTCAATTGAGGCAACCAGAACACACCGTTAGATGCTTGTCTGTAGAATTTCATCTTGAGGGTGGTAACTATTCTCTACCACTATGCAAAGCGCCGTTGGAAAACCGACAGATAAGCAACTTTGCGACGATGAAAAGCTTTAGAGCCTTTTCCGAACAAGTGAGTCATTGCTGTTTTCAAGGTTTGGTATGTAATTTTGTCAGTGCTACCCCCTGACATTTATGTAGTATGTATTATAATATCCCACGTGTCTATTATTATTCGTAAACATAGAATAACAAGCTGAAGAGTTTAAAAAATCTATAACCAGACTGCGAATCAAATAGCAATAATTAAAGGAAAAAAACTTTTTAAACCAATTTATTATTTCCTTTGTTCAGACATTTGGGCTATTGAGACGAATCTAACGATACCTTAATTGTCGTAATCCATTCGCACGTTTTTAACATACGAGGTAATAAAGAAAAAAAATTACATATACAGGTATACAAATATATAGGTATACAAAATACGCACGAAAAACATGACCCGTCCTTCTCAGTCGGGTAAACATAAACCACATTTATTCTTATAATACTTTTAATAGCCAATTTGTACAGTTTTTCAGATTTCAAGGATCCACCGTTTATTCATTACAGTCTTGACGTGAGAATGTCTGCATACCGTGTATTTAGATACCTACACAGTTATAGCAAGGCGTGTTCTCGTATCAAGTCGTATTTATGCACTCTTAATACTTAACGCAGTACTTAGGCCTGCGTTCGCTGTTTCCTCAGCGTAATTTATACAAATGTGATTAGCGTTTGTGACAGCCACACTGTTTATTAGCCATGTTTACGAGTATTAACATCGCGACATACGTAGATATCTACGTTCCACCTTTAATTAACATTTTAAACCAATTGCTGGATATAAACCAAAACTATTTATTGTGCGGCTCATTCTACTACGTCAAATAGATATTCAATTATAAAGATACGCAGGGAAATTGTCATACGCAGTTATAATTAATATCTTTAAATAATTCGCGTCTCATAGGCATATATCGTGATAACGTATCATAAACAAGATGTAGCTTACATCTTGTTTATGATACGTTATAGCCTTGGTATCCTATTTAAACAAACTAGATTCAAGAACATGGCATCGTACTTTATTTATTGCCTTTGATAGATTCCATACCATTATTTAAGGAAATGCAATTTCTATTTCCGAATATGTGAAGACATAGTAAATCTCAGCGTTGTCATATCAAGAGTGGGTTAGGTAATTTATTGAAAGGTGCGCATTGAAATCACATCTATTTGTGCGCACGCGCCGACGCGCGACGTTACAAATCATGCTTATCACCCGTCGCGACTTAGTCCATTGCCTCTGCCAGTCCTAAATCTGCTCGGATCTAGATATTTACCTGCGGAGTAACTTCTTCAAATTCTAGTAGGTACAGAAGTCAACATAATACATGACAAAAATGTTCATAATGATTATCCCGGGTCCCGGTTATCTAAGCGATTAAGTATTCTTACCTATCTATGCTCTAGTTACAATATTTATCAATAGATGATCTCCATAATATAATAATAACGTTTCATTCTTTTGAAAGACATAAATAATTAAATATAACAATACAAAAGCTCTTCTCAAACGAGGTCAAGTTAATGTCGAAACCAGTTTGTGTTATCAATAAGGCGATCGTTTAGAAGTAATAGAAAAGTTCAAAGTTCTATTAGACTATTAGGTGTGAATTCTAATTGGTACCGTATTATCGGCGATCGATATCAAATTAGATAATCACGATGCAAATAGGAACAGAATTAATTAATGAGAATGCATTGGATTGGGTGGAGTGGCCGGTGCACGCGCGACCGCGGCGACCAATCGCCGAGAGTCGCGCACGCATGCGCGTTCTCTACACATCTTCACCTTCCACCACTAATTGGCACTCGTGTAGGCTGATGTGCGTTATCCGTCTGTAATTAAGTGTATTGCTTTATCCAACAATAGTAAGTTCCCACTGACTCTTGTCTTAAAATTATCTTAATTAGTTCATTGGCATAGGCGATCTATATAGACGATCATCGTTGTTGTCGACTGGTCGATCGTGATTTTATCATTGTTATTGAGTGGTCTAGTATTTCACAGGGTTAAATATAAGATAAGTCTTATTAACTTTTTAGGTCAGCTGATCTCTTTATGTTCATTGCGTAACTCATTCACGATAATATCTTAATTCCATTGAAAACAATTCGATAAAAAAAAAGTGCCAATAGTTGTTCGGTATCTTTTGAGAAACGTGCACTTGTCTGACAGGGTCGGAGGTTAACTGTTAGATGTTAATCTTATTGGACAACTTTCCTATTAACTAGTGACACGATAGTAGCGTTGCGTTTGTATAAACCCTATTGGGTTACATTGTCAAGCAATTACATAAATGCTTACTCACTTGCTGAGTCAGTCTCATAATTCCTCTAAACTTTGGACACAGATAATTCTGCACCCAGACGGCTTTATGACGTTGAATTTATAGGCTACTTACTACTTGTATTTGACATGTTGTTGAATATTCACAGTTGATGTTTATGTTTGATAAATGTACATACAAATTCACACCTGCATGCTTAGTCTGATTTGCAAATATATAGGTATAACAAATATATTAAAGAAAGCTTAGTTTATATATCTAAGAGTTGTTTTAAATGTTTTATGGGTGATTTTATATATAATTCATTAGAATTAATACAAAAAAAAAATTAAAAGACCTATTACGGTTTTTTTACTGGTGACAGGTTGGGTGTTAAAGGCAAAAGAATTTCAACTTGCCGGCCGAATATTAGAGAGTACCTACTCTACCACCATGACATAGTTGTCTCACGGTGTTTTCCTTCACCGGCAGCACAAGCTCATTGTTGATATTTAAACCCAAGCTGACCGATTGTGCTAATCACTGAGCTATCATCGCTACATGTGTATAAAATGTTGTGCAAGTTATAGAAATAGTAAGTTGAATCATAAATGCATTACATATCTTTATTTCATCTACGGTAGAGTATTTTCATAATGATCATCAGACTTTAACCTTCCTCTGTATATATTTTTATCTCCTAATTTTTTTTAGCCCTCTCCTAATGTGAGTACAGTAGGTACCAAAAAAATGAAAAAGCTTCTTAAGGCGATTATTAAATAAATAAATAAATAAATATCACAGGACGTTACACACAGCGCCATCTGACCCCAAACTAAGCAGAGCTTGTGCTATGGAAGACAGATAACTGATAGAATACTTAAATAATTAATAATAACTTTAATAATTATTCTCCGACTTCTTGCTATTTCACTACTACTTCTTTTGCTTTAGCTACTTCTTTTGGGTTTTACTTACATCAACAATTGGTGTACTTATATAGAAGTAGAAATATGACTTACGAATATTTAATTTGAGATAAATTTAAATTAAAGATAACACAGAAATGTGTGTTTTCTAAAACCTGCTGACTGCTTAATTCTAATAAAAACAGACAAATGCCACTGCAATATTTACGTTTTATTAATTTAGAACTTCATTAGAAGGGTTTAGTTCTTAGGTAAAACTTAAATATTAAAGTGTGACACATATGGACTGCGTATAGTCATTATATTTTTGGTTCCCTAAAAGTGATAATATCTGACAACTAAAGTGATAAACCACAGCAGTAACAAGTTAGATTAAAATGTTGGTATATAGACCCTTAATAAGCTTCCTCTTTGTGATACATAATAAATAATTAACTGTAGCACTCCAAATCCAACGATCGATGATTAGGTTTGGCAAAACATTATAGCTAGCAATATGGATAGTTTGGTGACCCCGTAGCCGGGTGACCGTCTCTGTGGCGCCCACAGACTAATGCGATGCGACCCACATCTGACCCGCGAGCCATTGTCTCAGTAAACTGGTCGGCTTACCTACTCACAACTATTCTGTGTCGCGGTTTAATAACTTTACTCTCGTACTGCAGTTTATTAATTACATTATACCTATCAGGTATTTCAGGTCATCAATTTCGCTGACCTATTTTTTAAAATTAATTTTACATAAGCTTACGATTAACATCTCTTGAGATGTTAAGTAAGTGGTAGAACAAAACTGTAAAATAAACAATTCTTACAAATATCTATTCAAGAAAAATAAACATATGTGCGCCAGGATTGTAGCAAGTGTAGTCTACGGGGAAAAGGCGTGATTGTATTTCATACATATATTATTAATAGAGTAAATGCTTAGTAAGTAAATAAAATATCCATGTAGGTAGCATCGTTTTAAATTTTACTTTTTTAGGAGGTAATCCAATCATCTCAACGGACTTTGATGAGATTGAGGTTTTGAAAAGCTCTTCTATACCTATTCAGGGATAGATACTTAGTTATTAGGTACCTAAGTACATAACGACGTCACTTTGACATTCGCTTAAGTTAATAGTTGTCAATTTTTAACCTCGTGAGCTGAGGCATGTTAATAGAACTGTCGACGGGATATTATTATCGATATATAAAAAAGATTGATTGAGTTTTGTGTCTGCTGACTAAGATTTGTGCAGTGTATATTGATTAGATAGAAATGATGGTGTTCAAGACCGCTAATATTAATTCTTCTTCGAAATTATTAACAAATTCATATGAAATGACGGGAATATATATATATCTACCTATGTGTAAATCTACATAAATCTAACAAAAGTATTTTATATCAGTTATCTGACAAACATTCCATAGCACAAGCTGTACTTAGTTTGGGGTCAGATGGCGCTGCGTGTAATACACTACGATATGTACCTAATAAAAATGTATGTCTAGTCGTATCGACTCATTAAATAACCAAACAAATTTATTGAACGGTGGTTTATATTCGATACGTATGTAGTAAGTACCTAGTGTATTTCAGGATGTTTAATAATACAAATATGTTATCAAATCAATCATGTTTTATTATTTTCGTAACGGAGGTAACAATAAGGAACGCAAATGAGCGATTGGCTTGTCTTTAATATAGCCTCTTGAATAGACACAATCTAAAATATATTACAAGTCTTTTACGGTAGATTTTTCGAAGAATATATTAATTATTTATACCATACTAAGGCACTTTGTACATGGCTTAGTCTCAAGTTCATCAAACTCACTAACATTAGCTAAATAATTAAAATAGGTGTTTCAGCAATCTCTGTTAATTTTTTGATGAGCTTGGGACTTAGATAAAAATATATTTTTAAATGTGTAAAACACCTGGCAAATGCCATATGACTAGTAATATCGCTATGTGCGCGAGCATAATACAACTTTTACTTACTGCTTACTAAGTATTTATTCTAACTTATACCTAATTGAAAGTCTAACTAGTTTGCACACTAAAATATTCAAAAATATTTACAACAATAATAATTTAAGTAACAAAGTCTACTTTTACGAGCGACTCAATACGTGTGTAGTTTTACTGCTATAGAGATCGTGGAGTCTGCGAAGCTCAGTCTTTTCAGTAAGCATGTATGGTTGCAGGCGGTAGCTGGTGGTGGGCGTGCGCCGGCATGCCGTCCGGCCGGTACTCGTAGGGCGGCGCACCGCCTGCCGCACACCCGCCCTCCAGGTGCTTGCTCAGCAGAGACATACGGGAGAACGTCTTGCCGCAACCGGAACAAGAATATTTTTTGACATCCGAATGGGTCTGGAGATGAGCTCGGAGGTTGGAGCGATCGGCGAATGCTCTACGGCAATGATGGCAAGAAAACGGCTTCTCACCGGTGTGCGTGCGAATGTGTCCTTGTAGCAGCCACGGTCTCGAAAACGCTTTGCCGCACAGGTGGCACTTGCACGGCAGCGTATGCGTGCGGATGTGCATCTTCAACGCACCGAGCGAGGTGTACACTTTCGCACAATATTTGCAACTGAAACTCTTCCTGGCGAGGCTACCCTCTGCTGCTGCGCAGTGATATTGCTGATGTTTTGAAAGGCCAGAATAAGTTGAGTAAGATTTCGCACAATCAGGGCACTGATAACGAGGTCGTCTAGGTGCTGACACGGAGACTCCAGAATCTGAAGAGACGGATCCTGGCGATCGGAGGTCTTCGGGGCAGGGTGGCGGTGACACGGAAGACGGCGGTGATGCCGGTGAGTAACGGGCATAGAGATGTGGGTGTCCAGGAGGCGAGAGAGCTGGGGCAGCAGGGTACAACTCTTCCATGGGCGCGTACGGTGCGTATAGGGAGGGCAAGTAGGCGTACTGTGGAGTTGGGCGGGCGAGCTCGGTGGGCACAGGCTCCAGGCGCGCACGACACGACGCCAGATACTCTAAGTGCTCCATCTGCTCTACTTTAATCTGCTGGCTCCATTCCCGAGGTTCAATTTTTACTGCAGATGCAGCGACGGGAGACGACGCTTTACTCGGGTACTTGCCAGTTCTTGATAGATCTTCGGGTTTAGTGCTTAGATTTTCGGGTTCATCATTTGGCGTATTACCTAAGGACAAATGAAATAACGAATTATAATTTATTTCCTTTATTTATTTTAATTTAATTTATTTATTTTAAATTTATATCTACTTCTAAAAGGACTATCAATTTCTTGTTCTATTGTTTAAATTTAAAACTTGTCCTTACTAAATTGATAACAAGCGTTAATTTAATCAAGAAGGTTTACTCTTTAATCACTTGTTTTTGCAAATTTGTCATTAAACAATTAGATGTGGTGAAAATAAATCTCTGTATAATTAAAATTAAATGATAACTTGAATTAACACAAGATTACTTACAATGATAATCATAATAGAGCGTCGTGGCGAGGTGGGCGGGGTGCGGCGGCGTGGTGGGCGGCGTGGCCGGCCGCTCCTCCCGCACCACGGGCCGCTTCTTCAGCGGGCAATGCGCGTACTTCTTCGACATCATCACTCGGGAACTCTGCGACTCCTCCACGAGCATTTTTCTCGAGCACAATAATATTCACAATCACAATAACCAAAAAGTTTTGACGAGTTCGTACGATCACGAGTTCACAAATTGTAACAGTCCAAACATGACAAGATGCGCCGGAGTGGTCGTAGGAGAGTTCGTGTTCGAGACGCGGCAGACGGGCACGTTCACTCGTCGGCGTCCGGAGCTCGAGTGGTGCGGCAAGGGGAAGGCCGAGGCTTATAAGCGCTCCCCGCAGGCGGGCGGCCAGGTGGCGGCGCGGGTAGGCTCGCACGTGCGCCGGGCCCAATCGGCGCCGCGCGCGGGTCTCCGGCCAATGGAAGCACGGCGCGGCGCGGGGCGGCGGCGGCACCTGCGCCTCCGCACCCGCCGGAACCGCTGCCTCTCAGTGCGATATGCTCAACTTCGCAGCCTTCGCTCCGCACAGCCACCACCGGTACCGGTGCCAACCGACTTCTCTCTCTAAATGAACTGATTTTTTGCACAACTCTCGGGGTAAAGCACCTTTGAACTGAGCCATTTCTTTCTTCTTTTTGAAATGGTCTCGACATCTTTGTTCGTATACCAGTGAAATTTTGATCGAAATCAACAGCTGGATGATTGAAATATTAATATTATTAACTGTACGTTTATACAGAATCCACAGGAATTATCGCTAATAATAAAATATAAGATTACTTACTAATACCTATTTTAAATGCGAAAATACATAAATACCCAACTCTACTTGTATTTCACTTAACATTATTCAATACCAAAACAATTGGACTATCTTGACGAAATTGAAATTTTGGATTGGATCGACATGGAAAACTTAAATATTTTCGAAATAAGTGAATTGAACCGCGGAAAACAGCTAATGTCGGTTAAAGTAGGCACCTACTGCCAATAAGATACAATAACTAAAATGTTGAAATTAATCATAGAAACTACATTCGGTTTATTTGTTATCTGCTCGATTGTTTTTTGCGACTTAGTAAATTTTTTTCGTGTTTGACCAATAGCTCATGTTATGTTAAGTGATTGTGTGATCGGAGATCGTAAACACACCTAGCCTGGAATGGTAGGTACTGGCTTTCAAGTGAGGATGCCGGAACACTCCGTTAGGTGTTTGGCGACAGATTTTCTACTTAAGGGTAGCAACTAGTCAGCCGAGTACCTACCTACTAGAAAATACCCTACCACCATGCTATGATTTCCTCACGTTATTTTCCTTCACCGGCAGCTCAAGCTCATTGTTGGGGTTTGAATCCACGCCCTTCGGCGTGTGAACCGACCGCGCTAACCACAGGGCTAGCATCGCTACAAATCAAAGTCAATAGGTATAATTATAGTCTAGTTAAACAAATACCGTTTGACCTACATTTCCTTAACAAAGTTTGTTATATGAAACCATGATGATATAATCATGTTTGGCACACATCTCGGGACGTCTTTGGACGTTATGTTAGTCACCTGACCTTGTCCTCCTTCCTGTGTACTTAATAGGTACCTCTTCCTGTAACTCGTGGACGACTCATCGACTCATCGAATATTTTGTCAAATAATAGATACCTATACCATGCCTGGTTCCAGAGAGTCGCAACTTGATATCGCGTACCTGCGGGCCTAGACAAAATAACATTCGATAAGCGCTAACGCTAATAGAAATGTCAAAAATGTACGAGATTGACATAAGCTGTCTGTAGATAAACTAATATGTAGCGTATACCTACTAAATTTATTATAAGAAGATACATGTTTATCTTTTCAACTGTAAAATTATTTGCATTTCATAGCAGCGTAAACTATAATCTAGTTGTTACTTCGAACAAAGAAAGGATATCAATGATGTTAATAATTTTTAAGATGTGAGTAGGTATGTATACTTTTGCGTTTACACAGATATTTGTTTCGTGTAGGTATAAGTGTACCTACTAATTAATGTGATTATAAATGAATAATGCAAGTGTAAGCCTGATCAGCGGTAATTTCTCCTTCGCAATATAGCACGTCCATATCGTCCATCATCGAATAGGTACGTGTCATTTGACTACCTACCTTTGTCTTTCTTTGTTATCGTGATTCATTTACGATAATGGAACTGTCACTTGATCAATATGCCAGCAGCCAACATAAGGTTACTGATAAATAATTTATACACGCTTAGAAATAGCACGCATATAAAGGTAAGTAGGTAAGTATATTTTATCCACTATAAATGGGCATGAATTTTTGTGTACCTACCTATAACGCTTGTGATATATTCAGAGAAACCATAAGCTCCAAACATGTGCACATGTACTTACAATCCAACTTGCAGAACTTGTTGATTTTTAAAGCAGGTAGGTATTTTATTTTTTTATTTCATTGCTCTACTTTCTTGATAGAACATATTTCTGGACGTTTTAATATTTGTTTTTATTCAAAAGATACTTAATATGAACATGTAGGTACCTAGGAAAAATCTATTAAACTATATTAGTATTCATAAAACCTGTCTCAGTTGTGCCATCTGTAAAAAAGAGACCAGAATATCTAGGGTCCAACAGTCTCACGACAACGGATGGTTACATGTAATAATAATGTAGGAATCTGTTACCGGAAGGTTGTGAAACCCGTTTACGGTGCAAAACGTGAACAAAAAGACTTCCTTGTGTGTGTCAAACCAAACAAGATACGTTAGCAACCCCTTCCCAACGCGGAAATAACGTCCACACAGTCGCTTTGTTATATTTTTTACGACCAGTGCTAATTCCCACAGGTCACGCTGTTTGCAGGGACATTTAGGGTTTTCTCACAGAACAAGTCCATTCGCAGTCACGCATATACTCATTATTAGAATTCAGCTAAACGAGGACTGAATGCTGCCCTACTTTAATAAACATAATAATTATTTGCGTTGATTAGTCATCCGGATAAGAAAGGCAGTGTGCATTACATAGCAATTGCACTTTAATAACAGAGTCAGCAAGTTCAAAGCTCGACAAAGATCTGATATCAAGATGGCAAGATGCTGTATGGTGAAATTTACATGAGTCAGGCTGCGTATGCGCTAAGGGATCGACAGATAATTGACATCGATTGCTCGATTACATTTGCTAAGCCGTGAGTAATCGTCCAGATCGATGGACAGCAATAATAATCACGCTATAATGCGAAACTTCAGATCATATGTGTCTTTCAACGCCTTATTAAAGTGGATAGTACCTAACTACGGAAGTTCTTTTCAAATAAACACAGCAACTGTCATTACCTAATTACCTTGAGAGTGTGAATGAATACGTTATCTTAATTGAGCCCTGGGAAATGTAAACAAATCAACGAATGGTGGATGGTAAACAGCATTAGACAAATCATTCTATCGAATTGAAAGACTCACTGATAAAGTGATAACAGACGAGCGTACTTACCAACAAACCTCATTAACTTTTCTAAATTGCTTTGTTTACAAACTACAAATATATTTGCATGGATGTTAATTTAAATGAGGTTGGTATTTATTTTATTATTATGTTCAGCCTGTGATCAGTATTTTTACTTTATTTACACTTGACATGGTACTTTATGCATTCTGCCATTATCGAGTATTTCATGTTTTCAAGTTTCTTATCATAAAATCGATTGAAACGAAAGTAAGTTACGGTAGAGTCCAGTTCATGCCCTAGTAAAATAGTGGGAACATTATTTAAAACTTCTACAGTTTTAGAAACAACACGAAAAAACATATATGTATACCTATTCCTCCACATGCCCACAATCATGCGTATAGTTCAGTACTTTCTGACTGAAAACACACCAAAAAACAATACTACTTTCAACAGAGGTGGTGACGAAATTTGTGGTAGTTTCCGTAATAAAATTTGATCTTTACTGGGTGGTAGAGTTTAGTTTCTTTAGCATAAGATGGAGGAATCTCTGGTTCCCTGGATTTTGTTCTGTGTTTTGAGTATATACCCACAACTTCATCATGTTATATACCATATTTGAAGTTTGTGGGTCCCAATACATCTACACAATTTATTTCATATTTAAAAATTATGCTGTTATTCAAAAAGTTGTATTCATAAACAGCTACACGAATAAAATTATTAGAAAATGTTGATAAAATACATGGAATATTTAATTCAAGAAATGACAAAAAAATTACAAAAGTTAAAAAAAAATGCTTTTATTTAAGCCTCATTTCTAAAGCCTAAGCAAGCAATAGTAAAAAACTGGTTTTTTTATTTTTTCTGAAAAGTTGTATTATTGCAGTTACCATTTTGTTTTCCTGGGATGTCATAATCATGGACAAGCGATGCGTCTCTACCACATCATAAGAGTTTTCTACGTTCCCTCCAAACTATGTATACTTGTGTATTAATAAGAGTTAGCGTTCAGGGTGTCACCGTGGCGTAGTTATCATGCAAGTACCTACGATGTATCGTGCGACGCAGTTCGAGCGGGGTTGTTTTAGGGTTGTCACCTTTTTCACAGTCATAAACTTGCTTCGATAAGTGTAAAACATTGTAGCTGTGCCTATGGACAAATTAAATATAACTTGATGATTGTAAATTATTATAAAACAAAACTTAATTTAAACTAATAAAAATCTTTTAAAAAATTGTTAAAATCTTTTTGTTTTGTTTTACTGTAAGGCTTTTCTTAAGCCCTAAATGTTACTGTAAATCAGTAAATCAGTAATATTTATTAGCCATGAATAACAATAATGTTAAAGGCAAGTCACTTATACAAAAAAAAACCTGAGTTTTGAGAAAAAAAATTTGCTGAGTTTTAAAAGAATTTTACAACATGTTTAACTTTTTTTTGTACTAGATGATTTTAAGTAGGTACTAACTGTGCACAATATAGTGGGGAAATGATAAATATACCTAGCCTGGATCGGAAATTTGCCCTAATGTAATTATGTACCTAATAGTTAATAAATATCTATTTTTTTTAATATTTCAAACTTTTTTTAAATAATTTAAAATTAAGGTACCTGAGCACTTAAAGTAAAAGCCTATAGGTCTTTTGTTACACAGGCGCTTTGTTGAACTCCCAAAAAAAGCTTAGCGCTGTATTGGCAACACGACCGTTTTTCAATATTTAGTGTTCGTATGAATATGTACATAGTTAAAATCTAATATAAAGTACTGGTATCACAAGGAGGTATTAACCATGGAGTCTCATTATGTATGAAGAAAATAGATACGCTTCACCGTTACAAAAAAACCCCAAGTGAACCCGAAAAAGCCCGAAACACACACAGATACTGGTGATATGGGATGATGTGTACTAGAATTAGTTATATTATCTGTTGTGCGAACCCTACCCGTGGCGGCCAGGTGGTGTATCGCGGGGGCAGGGACGCGTGCGTAACGGACGCGGCACGAGCGGCGTCGCGGGCGCAGGGCCGTGCGCTATGGCGGAAATAGCGATGGACAGGGGCGCCGCCGGGCAGGTGGTGCCTTTGCAGCCCGCTATCGGTATCGCGCTACTCGTGTTCGCGACGCGGAATGCGCGACTTTACATAAATAAAATTGAAATTTTTAAATTCTTTTGGACTTTAATTGAGTGATTCAATGAGCTTGAATTGCCGGTGAAGGAAAATATCGTAATTAAATCATAGTATGGAATGAAATCATGGTATGGTGGTAGGGTATTTTCAAGTACTCGAATAGTTGAAAATCTGCCTCCAAGTAGGTACTTAACAGTGTGTTCCAGCCGCACTTAAGAGCCAGTGTTCATTCCAGTTTAGGTGTGCTTTACTATCTTCGACCAAACTGTTACTTAACATCAGGTGAGCTGTGGTCAAACACCTAGCTTATCAACCATAAAAAATTGAGTTAGTTAATTTGTTAAGTCATATTAAAATCAAGTTAAAATTAACTTGATTGCTTGGAATGAAAAATCTATTTTAATAAGACTTGAAATAATTTGGCTGCCTTGTTAGCCCACTTGGCAGCACACTGCGTCGTCTAGTGCTAGTCTCAAAGGACTAGACGGTGCTGCGTGAAATATCCTTCAATATTATCACAATCATAACAATCAACTCTTCACAGTAATGAGCGCCAAAGCAGTGATGCCCTGAACTTTGTTTCGTCACTCAAAGTTCTGTGTATCGCTGCAATGGTCTTGGACAGCGTTATTTCTTACCATCAGGAGAGCGTCTAGTTCGTATCATTACTTTTAACATAAAAAAAAAACAGTCCATAGACAAGGGGCTTTCCAAAGACACGCCACTCAGCCCAATCGTCCGATTTTAGTTTCAAGGTACTGCCAACTGTCTTACGTATATCGTTACTTCATTTATCTAGGAGTCATTGTTTTTTTTTTAAAGTAACGAGACTTAGGTACTCCTGTGGTAAGAGATCGAAGGTAACGCCTGCCATGAACAATGCAGTGGTACCCAAAGCTTGAACAATAACACTAGTCAAGAAAATCATTGATTTAACGTTTATTATGACATAATATGTACTTGTACATATACACCAAGATAACCGCAGCTAAACAATGAACGGTCGGTCTTTAGGACTTTACCGCTAGCAGCAATTACAACTGAGCGTTATCAATTATAAGATCAATTTTTTTTAAACTATAACGCTTTCCAAAGGCCTGTCGCTATGTTTTATTAACATTAAGACTTAAGCAAGCTAACCTTAAGCTAAGCTATTAGTATTAGCTTAGCTTTTATTAAGCTAAGCTTTTCAAGCTTTACGGACTTTATTCTATAGCTAGGTATGTATGTTCAAGAGAAGATAATATTGTTTATACATATCAACTTCAACTTGAGGGTCTTAAGGTAATGTTAGTTTTGCGTATTTATTATTTATGTTGAAAAACGTATCCTTAAATAACGTTTGTCAATTAAATTAATGTTTTTAAATAATGATATAATATGTATTTATGAATAACCGATAAGTAATAAATCTTTAATTTTTTTTGTGTTGTAGATGCTGAGCAAAACCATATTACTTTATTAAGATCAATTTTATAAGCTTTGTTGACAGATATAAAACTTATTAAAAATGTAGCACTCCTCAATTATTGGACTGCAATAAAAGATACACATTTACTTGGCGATAGAGCTCCTTAGCAGGAGGCTGTCGAGGTAGCTACCAAATATTCTGCCGCCAAGCAGGAGTGTGTAAACATTACTGTGGTCTGGTTTGAAAGATGCTGCAGCCCATGACATTACAGGGATTCTCAAAGTAATGAGCGCCAAGGCAGCAATGCCCTGGTCGTTGTTTTGCTACTCAAAGTCCTGTGTATCGCTGTAATGGTCATCAACAGGCATTATCTATTACCATCAGGAGAGCGTCTCGTTCGTTTCATTACTTTTACATAATATTTTTAGTAAGTTCAAAAATAAACTTTAGAAAAAATTGTCTTATTATTTATTGTCTTAATTCGAACGTACTAACTTTGTTTTTCATACAAAAATGTGTCAAAACTACATAAATATCTAATAGAAATGACTGAAAAATCAAACGTAGACTATCAAGTATTATTATTACGAATTAACGATAAAAAGATCATGGCACACCTGAGCCGTTCCGATCTATTGTAGCGTGGATTTGTATCATTGTTTGTTGAGCTTACCTACACATAAAATGTAATACAAAAGCGAGGCACCCACGAGGTGAGTCCGACCCTGCATTTTGTATTGAATCAGTGCACAGCTATGCCAGCAGCTGGCTGCGCGTGCAGAATCACATGTCTGTACCCGAATCGCACATCTGCACCGACCTACCCTCTCGTCACAAAACAACCTAAGCGACACAACAAATTTGAAAAACTACCAAAGAGCACGCAGTAACATACTACTTTTTGCTTTTAAGCCCCACGATTAGGGTCTCCCCCATTCATTGTTCTCGATGCTCGCGCGCAAAATGTCTTAACTGCCTTTTCTGGAAAGGTTTAAGCGCCGTTTTGTTATTGGTGCAGCGATTTCATTTCGGTTACATCGTCATACACCACGTAAACTGTGGTACAGCTTGACAACCCTCCAAATATGGTATAATTTCAAAATTGTACAATTTCATCTCTCTCTTTAGGTTTATTTTTAAGTCGAATAACGCGTGTATTTACGTCGTTTTGAACTGACGAGGGTTAACCGGCAGGTAGGTGAGTAGTTTAATTTTAAATAATGGCATAGCTGTAGAGTTTCTATATAAAGCGCACAGGGCCATTCAACGCTTTTATAAACACTTTTAATACAGATGGATTGGATTTTATACAGGTTGTTCACAATTACATATTTTGTACACTTAGTTACCTATTACTATACCAATCCAACTTTTTCTGTTAATTAAAAAGGCAGAAAAATAGATAATAATAAAAACCATTTCCATTCTACGGACGGACGCTACGGACCTATCTTATCTTGTTCATTTGACTTAAAAAATACATAATTATTGTTTCAGGCTATTTACAATATAATTTCGGTTTTTCTCTTCTGAATGTTAAAAATTTATATTTTTAAAATAAGTATTTAAGTGTATCTATAATTTTAAATAGTTTTATTTTCTTTCTTAGTGTTAATTTGAAATATTTTTAGGTATTTTTCACTTTATGAACACAAAACGACATTATGTCAGTTTACAGTAACAAAAATGTATGTAGGTAGGTATACGACTACATAGCTGCAAAATGATGTGATCCAAAATCTCGCTTCAGTTAACCTTACTGCAGAGCAGTAGGTACTTACGTAAAAAAATTATGAATAAATTAAGAATTTCGGTTTCATGAAAAACGTCACGATTGATAGACATCTACAGAATAATCAAGCAGATTGGTTGGCCGTTTTGCACACATTTCTGTGTTTTAAAGTTCTCGCCTAGTTAAATAGAATTTGCTGTTTTCTACTTCTTTATTTTTAGCATCGCACTTTGGCACGGTGAAATTATTTTTCCGCATTTCTGCCAAAACACCGAGTTTTGCCAGTTCAAATGTGTTCTTATTTAAACATTAAACTGAGAATCATCCTGTATATTGTGTGGCGGCAACAGCTGAGATTTAGGCACACGCTACGCGGCCGGTGCGTCACCGCCGAGCCGCGTCGCGCCGGCCACCTTTCACCCCTCGCGACGCGACCGCGCACCGGCCCATACTGCACCGGTATACTTCTTTGTATACACCATAAATACCTATAACTATGTTTTATATATCTGGTTGGTGGATTTTTAGACGCTTTACTAAGATTTTTTTTTAAGTAATGAAACGAATGCAATGTTATCTTGATTGTAAGAAATAACGTCTGTCTATAACCATTGTTATGGTACCTATCCAGAACTTTGAGTAACTAAACAAAGTCTGTGGCATCTTTGCTTTGGTGTTAATTACTTTGAGGCGTTCAATAATTGGTTCAGAACTCAGTAATGAAACACACTACTGTTTGGCAGCGAAATATTTTATGTAACTGATATTATTTCATGCGACAAATTTGATAAACCTAGAAGAGAACTTCAAAACAAAGAAGTATGCGCAGAACGGCCAACTAACAATCGTGATTGTTTTGTAGGTGACTTCGTTATATATAGGCATGTAACTTTTTTATGATTGCATTTTTTGTATAATTCTACGTAAGTTCTTAATTTGTTCACGAAATAAATAAATACTATTTGCTGAACACTGAACATGGTGTATGCATTACTTTGCAGTTGAGCTGAACGAGTTTTCGGATCACATCAAATAATCACCTAGAAGAAATAGTCCCGAATCAGTCTTGTTTTTTTGTCAGTGCTCTGCTGGGCATGGGCTTGTTCTCATTGTGAGAAGGTTAAGGCCTTTGTCTACCACACTGGCCAAGTGCGGGTTGGCACCCTTCACATATCTTCGAGAACATTTTTAAATTATTAGCAAATAGGTTTTCTCACGATGTTTTCCTTTGCAGTTTGAGTTATTGACAATACGCACTTAGCTTAAAAAGACAGAGGTGCGTGCCGTAGGATTCGAACCTAGGACCTCCAAATTGGCTTCTAATTTGAAGGTCCCAACAGAGAGAGAGAGATAGACCGTCTCCCAAGTATGCTGCCGAAACTTCGTCTTTCAATACAATATTAAATTTATGTATGCAGACGTTTACTTGGTTTAGGTCCTTAGGTTATGATAAGTGTATGATAAGTACTCGTATTAACAAATGAGGTAAATTCCCGTTCGTCGCTGTCGCTTAGATCTTTTTAATCTACGCAACGGATTTTAATGCGGTTTCCATCAATAGACAGAGTGATTTAAGAGGTGAGGTTTATATTATGTATTTAATACATGTAGTATATGCACTACATTATTATCTACATCGCATCCGTGCGAAGCCGGGGTAGGTCGCTAGTATAAATGTAAATTTAAAATTTATTAATAATTAAAAAGTATTTTTACTGTGCATTGGCCTCGCATTACAGTCCGCGATTTTGGGTCTTTTTCTGTTAATGAGAAAAAATGTCGACGTATTTTGTTTTCCGATTTTGCTAAGTTCTTCAATAAAATATTCCGTTTAACTACTTGAAGACTACAAAGAGACAGTAAATTTTTGACATAACTTATGTATTATAGTGTTGAAATGGAATACAATGAGAAATATGACAGACTAATAGTGTAAAGTGTCCTTAATTATTTTTCCAAGATTTATTTAGAGACCTGCTTGGCACTCACAACAAGGTACCTACCAGCGGAGTACAGTTGACCCCTCATCATCAACATAAATTTAAAAAGAAAACACCTGTTAACTATTTAAATTAAGTCAATTACGTAGTTGATTAAAGATTTCTAACACTTAATTACAGCAATTACTCAGGTGGCTGTAATCTGTGGCGACAGCAATGCACCGTGACCGAGCTCGTTAGTACCGGCCGGCGTCTGCGCATATCTACGAGGACAACGCCGTAACCTGACTCCAACCCGAATGCCCGCTATCGTAAACCCTACCCAACGCGACAGGATTTGCGGCTGTCTGTTTTGACTATTAACTCCAAACAATCCGAGTTGCTAAACAATAGATAGCATGTATTTCTGACGCAGTCCGATTTAGCAATATTAGATTTCTTAGCTAGAAAAGAAACAGGAATGCAAGATATGCGCCGGTCGAACTAGCCGGAACTGACAGATATTTGGGTAGAGATAGGACATTAATCCGGGTCACGTGAGAGTTATGAGTACAATGTTGCGATCTAGGGAAAAGAGAACCGTTCGTTTCCCACATTTTTTTTTTTGGTGAATCTCACCGTTATTGGATATTTTTTGCATTCTTAGTTTCAGAATGTATTTATAGTGTTACGGAATGAAGGGGAATGTGGATCTGGGGTCGCGAGGGCAGCTGCATCCACGGTGAAGCTTAAACAAGTAGATCGTTCGGTACCGGATTAACACAACCGTAAATGACGAATAACGGTTCCTCATTTTTTGCCTAGGTACATAAGATAGTGTAAAAAATACATTGTTCAAATCAGAACTTCTACCTGATTTTATTTAACCTGAATATTGCACTATTATAAAAACGACTGACAAAAACTACGTTAGTACTGCCTGGTACTTATAAATAATAACTGCTTTGTTAACAAACAGTGACCTCCAAACCAAATAGTAACTAAAAAATAAACTATAGTTTTATGATCTTTATCCAAAATTGCCTGACTGCGCGTTGATGTCTGTAGCTTATTTTTATACAAAAAAGTATTACCTTTTTTGTAAAATTCGTCAGAACGTGAACAAGTCATCGATATACATATGTACGTATACAATTTAGATCTTAGGAGAGTTAGATTTTATCTTACCACTGTATATTCAATGTCGCCATAAAAGGACGCCAATTTACACCATTCATGAAATTATGTACAGATATCAAATAAACGTAATTACTTAGAGCAAACGGTGGGCACACCCGTTCCGGGCACCTTTTCATTTAATCAAAACTTGTTTGCACACCCAACAAACGGTGTTCCGTCCGCGGAGGGCGAGCTGAGTCGCCGCCTCGTCGCTGCGCTGCGCTGCAAGCTTGCACCCGAATCCTGCACACCGGTTGATTTGTCGCCATCTTTTGATAGATCCTTTTTATGTGTATTGAAATTTATTAAAAGCGCAGCGAGGGTGCGCGACAACTGCGGAGATTGCTACCACCTGGCTGCGCACACTCCACGCGCACATGCGATGATACGCACGTTGTCTACTATTGTTACTTTCTCTAATGTATGCACATAGTTTTGTTAATAATTATTTTGAATTCATAAACATTCAAATTTGGATTTGCACTTAAGGGCTTGAGTTACAGCCACTTCCTCTATACATTTTTATTTACAATAAAAAACTAGTTTAAATAAAATTCCACTACTAAAATTCATTACATAAGTCGCGGAGTCCTGCATTAAAACATCCGAGCTTGGTAGTTTCCCCACCTTTTCCGCCAATAGGTTTTCGGCCGTCGTAGCATATTTTGGTTGTGCTTTATTTTTCATAATGAATTGTATTCTGTATTTGCGCCATTTAAACTTTTCATACTAGTTAAGATTTTTTTTTGTTCAAAGTTGCCCGACATTAAGCAGTAGTGCGCAGTCTAAGATGAAGCACGCTTACCTAGAAGAAACCTATTTGCTCTAGATTTGAAGACACCCATGATGTACCTATCAGGGAACAGAGAGATCCACAACCTCGCCGTGCGAATAAATAATGTGAAATCAATTTATTGGAATTTGTTGTTTTAGTTTTTTGAAGTTCAACAGTCTCATGACAATAACTGTTGAGTGATTGAGTTTCACATAATTGTTGCACGTGTTTATGTGTTACACGTTACGAGTACAGTAGTAGTAAAGAGAGCGCAATTAATCCTGAAATTTCTTGGTACACGCGGTGCGCGTACTCATTTTACGACGATACAATATTGAGGCTTGCCGCGGACATCGCGTGCTGCTCACTTCGATAGCCCGCGAAAGACGATGCGCGTTGTTGCAATCATGCTATCGACTGCCCACAAGGCCTTGTACTCGTGTAACTTACGATCGACATGCTTTAGCTATAACATAATTATCTCGAACCATGTAAACTCTGACCCTATGAATATCACAAAATCGTTAACGTCGAAACCAACAAGGAACTCAAAAAAGAAAGTCGTAATTCCGACCTATCATTACGGCTATTGAAGCACATGTAAAACGACCAATTTTGTGGCTATGCGAGCTTTTATTTACAACTTCATCTTGAAGAAAGTGAAGGTACAAGACTCGTGCTTCTTTAAAAACAATTTATTAAAATTAACAAAAATATTTTCTTGATTTTATTGCTAATAGTAAAGTAGGTACCATTTACTGGCGTAAATCCCATAATGTTATTTTTCCAAATAAAAAATAACATTTAAATTTTTTTAAATGTTTTTTTTAAACTTATCAAAATGCATTAATAATGGTACTTACCCGGAAATTTCAGGATCTTCAAACGTAAACCCATTCTTACATTCACCATGCAAAAAAGTTTTCTTTATCCATCCATCGTTAGTGTCTGGGTGCATGTCCTATATGTATTATAAGTAGGTATATAAGTATGTAAAAAAGTATTTAAGTATTCTATCAGTTATCTGACTGCCATAGTACAAGCTTTGCTTAGTTTGGGGTCAGATGGCGCTGAGTGTAATGTCCTACGATATTTATTATCTATCTCTATCAACGTAAATTGTTACAATTTTTGTAATGTATGTATACGAGTATATCTAGTCAATAAATATTTACGTTACTATTATACTACATAAGAAAAAAATAAACAGTCATAAGGACTGCCGACAGAAGGGAAAACTTTGAACACGTTACATTCTCATGTCGGTGACGCGAACACATAAAACCTCGTTTTTTACCAAAAATCGCCCATCGCGGCTAATGAAGTTTTCACTTTTAAAATAAAAACAAAACGAAGTCCAGGACATGGCAATAATTACATAATTAATTTGCTGCAGTCAAACCGAAACACAATAATTTATACACACTATAATTGTGCGGTGGTACCTACACACACACACGACTTCCTACTGGGAAGATTTGTAGCGATTAGGTATATATAGCTTAGTGGTTAACGCGGTCGGTTCGCACGCCGAAAGGCGGGACTTCAAACCCCAACAATAGCTTGAGCTGCCGGTGAAGGAAAACTTCGTGAGAAAACCATAGTAGGGTGTTAAGTAGTACCCGGCTGGCTAGCCACCACCCTCAAGTTAAAAGTCTGCCGCCAGGCACCTAACGGTGTGTTCACTTCACTTGAGAGCCATATTCCAGGCTATTTATTCTATTCCAGGCTAGAATTCTAGTTCTTTAGTTTCTAGTTTAGTCTAATTATTTTGACTGCTTTTCCATTTTCGACCACGCCGTCATTTCAGGTAAGCTGTGGTCAAACACCTGGCATGTCAACCATTAAAAAAAATGTTGCAATAAATAATGTGTGGTTTATGGTTATTTTCTAAACCTAAGATACGGATTATATGGGGTCTGCAATCGAAGTAATTTCACAGAATCGATGTGAATGTGAGCAGAGGTCGGCTCCGGCAAGTCGGCTGTTGCAATGGGTGCCTTTGTCCGAGGCATCAACATCGTCCTCGTTTCCAGCGCGGAAACAATACCTACACGGGCACATTCGTGCATCGCGGCCGCGGCCGTGTCGTGTCGGCCGCGGCCGCTGTATGCACTCATAAAGTGTCATTATGGTAACAGTACCTCTTTGTTGTTTTCGGCGATGGTCGTCTCCCTATTTTCTTCATTCACCGTGTAAAAGCTCGACCCGTCACGGCGAGTTATATCCGAAATGGGTTACGACCGAGTCTTGCGAAACTTTTACGGGCCATCGTCTGCGTCGAAATCTCGTTCGATTTAATGGTCTTCGAATTTTAAGTGCCAAAGAAAGGTAAATCAGTTTGACGTGTCTTGAACTTTAATTTGTGATTTGGCGAGGACTTGAACTGGTGCGATGGTCATAAAATAACTGCAATCAGTGAGAGTGAGCTTAAATAATAGGCTATATGTAGAAGATAGAAGAACTAGAGCTAGCAAATACAACAACTGAACTGGACTGGACTAAGGATTTTATAATATTATAATATTTTTTTACTTACAGAATAAGTAGGTTGTAGAATAGTCTTAAATTATTATTACACGGATGTATTTAAACATAAAAATCCTTATATAGTTTCTACAAATATTTTTTTTGTTTTGTAAATTAGAATTTAATTACATTAATATGACAGTAACTTGTTTGTATTTTACTGATATAGTTTTTTGTATAAACGAAGAAAGCGCATGACATATTTATAGGTACATATATTTTTAGATATACATAATTAATAAACACTTCAAATGTTTTATAATTTAAGATTAAATATAATTAAAAGCAAGGTACCTACCCCCGTAGATTAATTACTAGAACTAGTGCGTAATATGTTTCCATTGATATACGAAGCTGTGTAGCGATGGTATCTCAGTGGTCAGTGCGGTCGGTTCCCACGCCGAAGGGCGTGGGTTCAACCCCTAACAATGAGCTTAAACTGGTGGTAAAGAAAAACATCGTGTGGAAACCATAGTATGGTGATAGGGTCGTTTCTAGTAGGTACTTGGCTGGCTAGCTGCCACCCTCAAGTTGAAAATCTGTCGCCAAGCACCTAACGGTGTGTTCCGGCAGCCTCACTTCAGAGCCAGTTCCATGCCAGTCTAGATGTGCTTTACCATCTTGGACCACATCGCTACTTAACATCAAATGAGCTGTGGTCAAACCCCAAACTTATCATAAAAAAATCCTGACATTTTATGAGAATCAGGATTTCGTTGAAACAAGTATCGAATCGAGGAAAATTTCCCAATTGTCCCTAAACCTGCGCTTGAATTTTTTCAAAGTCAATGTGATATTTTGTATACTTATTTATATGAACATAAATCATGACTAAGTATGTACATGTAAGTAACTTTACATTGTGAGACATTGTACTGTATGAAGTGTAATCGCTTTTTCATTTACTTATTTGGTAGGAGTGTTTATCTAGCTATAACCACTTGATAAATAAGGTTTACGTTCCACGCGTTGTGTGTACATATTTGGTTGTGTTATCTCGGTTAATTAATGGAATAGTATAAACAATAGAAAGTACAATCAAACCTACATACTTTCATTTCACTTCCTACATGACGTTTTCAATTGTGTTTAAGAAAATCGTAAGAGAGTCGAAGTAATTATTACTTCGTAATTGTAGCTATTGTTTGTGAATCATAAAACAATGATTATAGAAAATCATTATGAAGATGTCAGCTCCTGATTAGAGTTATAATAACAAATAATAAAAGCACGGATGAACAAGCAAGTATAATAAACACTAATGACTTGGAAGACAATGGTTCCTGGAGGCGCGGCGGCGGCGGCGGCAGCGCGGGCGCAGTCGACAGACGCACTTACGCATTGCCACTTGACTGGAACTCGACTCGCTCGGATAGACTCGACGCTAGTGCATATAAATGTCTTCCCTTTGTTAGGAAGACGTCAGTGATTTATTAAAATGTTTATTTAAGTTACACGAATGCATATAATGCATTTATAATGTTATTGTTATTTATTGCTTATAAGAATTAGCTCTAGATAGTAGGTACTTATGATCTATATGATCTTAAATACAGCCTGACAATAATATTATAATTCTATCCAACTTAAACAGCCTAGGAAAAGAAGTGAAACGATAACGCGTCGTATATTATCTCTGTAACTAATAACCATAACTGCGAAAATCAAGGGCAATTCTTATAAGTCCTTATTGTAGGTATGTAAAAACAAATAAAAATTAAAAAATACTACATAGATACCTCCATACTTATAAAAACACAACAGAAACTAATCTGAAATTTATTATAAGAGGAAAATATGGTCCGAATGCTGGCATCATTGCTATTGCTATGTTTTCAGTCTGGTTACCCGACGCTTCCTATTTTATTATTTAAACAAAACACAAATATTTTTTGCACAAATCTGTGAAGTAGGTATTCGGAAAGCTCATAATAATAATATGTATAAGTAGGTATATATAATAAAAAAATGTACAATTTAATATATACTCGTAATTGAAATGTGTGTGAAGTTATGGAGACATATTTTATTGATGTTACCTGTCTGAAGTGTTATGGCTTTAATTTTTTTTAAACTTAACATTAAAACACATTATGTATCACTTGTAAATAGATGCACTTAAATATTCCATAGGACTACTTATTCATTAATATTTTATTTTGTGTCGTAATACGAATGCCATAATGTAGAAATGCCTATTTTATTTATAGTGCCTTGAAATCTTGCGACATACCCGATTAATGAGAAAATTATAGGTAAAATTCGTTTTGAGCACTACTCTTTAAGGCAAGATAAGAAGCTTCTCCGGCCTATGTACCTACAATAGGCACACATAGGCCGTGTAAATATTCTCTGAAGTAGTGGCATTGGTATGAACTCTATCGAATTAAATAACTCTTCTACAATCACTTAATATTTTTACTTAGCACTAAACCGATTTTGCTCATAAACGAATTTAAAAATTATATTTGCATAACAACAATTGCCTACAAAGTTTTGTGGTGATTGGATTAAAGGTATTCAAGCATAGATACAAACATAAGCATAAATACACACATAAGCATACACTTACATAAAAGTTTATAAATGTCAATTTCTCTCAATAGACTCGGATCTCATTTCTCTCGGTCGATAATTACATGTTTCAAGTTTACACAATTTATTTTTCGTCAATGGCGTCAATTTGAATGATGACAAGAGCAGCGGAAGGTGTGTGGATAGCTACTGGGGTGGCTCGTGCGCGTACAAAAACTAGGAAGCGGATATGGCAATCGCATTCAAAGTGTTGCAACTGAATATTTAAAGTAGCAACTTTATTACTTACTCTTATGTAGTTACGATTGCATCTTTTTGTTGCAAAGGTCTCATCCATTTAAATAAATGCTTACTAGCTCCGGTATACAGTAAGCGTGTAGGTTTATTTATTATCTACGTGCGGATACAAAATATAGGGCAAGAACAAGCGTAGATATTGGTAAGTAAGTGTTTTCGGAAATCCGCTACAGCCATTACACTTGAATCTCTTGAAAAGCCCCACTTGAATTCATTTTGTAATAAGTCTAATAAAAAAATTATAAATAAATTTAAGAATTTGTGATCCAAAACAGTAAAAAAATCCAAAAATATATAACGCACCCATGACACATCGTTTATACCGCTTTATACATAATATTATTATGTATCAATGTATGTATCTATTTGCAAACCGTACTAGAATCTGGCTCCTTGACAATCGAAGTTAATACATAATTGTTTTTTTTAAGTTTGGCCTTGGTTGTCATATTTTTTCGAAGTATAAAGTTTGTTCCATTTTCAAATAATAATAAGACAGATATGAGTTTTCATAATGACTTTTTTATTAATTTTTTGATATAAATTTGTTTTTTTAACGGACGGATTTTACTTTAATTCTGTAATACAGTTAATTGGAAGCAAATTTGAAATCAAAATGATTTCATTGAATTTTGCTGGCCGTAAAACATTTTTTTGGTATAAAATGATGAAACGAATGAAAACACTTGATTTGTAAAAGATAACGCCTGCCCATAATAAATAATTATTGCAGCGGTACTTAGAGTAAGAAAAAACGTCTGGGGCGTGTCGCTGCTTTGGCGCTCATTACTTACAAACACGACAAATTGAATTGTTAAATTTATACTTGTACAGCAATTTCGATTTAACTCGGTTGTCAAGGTAATCTTTGTATTTCAGATAATAAGATTTTTCAGCTGATCCTTTATTTTATGTTCAATATAAAGATAATAAAAACTAAGTACCTACAATTTCAAAAAAGCTCTGTAGAGGAACAAGTGCGAGTTAAATCAACGTCTCAGAGAAAACCGGTAACGATTTCAATTAAAATGGTATCGGAACATTTGTTGCGTCCGAGTTGTTATTGAAATAGGAACAGGTTGTCCAGGTAAGGCTCGGGTTGAATGGAGGTGTAATCAGCGCTATTGAGCTGAGTCGTCACCTGCAGAACTTGTTATCATTGTGGCCATTCTCATGGAATTGAACTACGCTGCGAGACGTGTCACGCCGCTTAGTGTAACGCTCCCTAATCCGACATTACAAAATAAAATCATAACCGAAATTTTCATACTTTTTCACTTTCTTTCTTTCTTTTTCTACTTTCCATGTGCATGCCACAATAGACGGCAATTCAAAAAGCTGATGATAATATCGCGGATACAGTTTAGTATTGCATCTACATAATTATGTATATAACATACATATAATAAACCTTTATTAAACAAAATAAAAAATAGCTTAAATTATACTACCTATTTACAAAATGTATACAAAAAACTTAGTCTAAAAAACCGTCAGAGGAGGAGTGGTGTATATAACATACATGTTCAGTTATCTGACTTCCATCACACAAGCTTTGCTTAGTTTGGGGCCAGATGGCGTTGTGTGTATAGTCCTACGATATTTATTTATTTATTTTTACTATATTATATACACCACTTTATAACTAAAGTTTGACAGATGTCAGATTGACAGATGTCAGTTTGACAGATGTCAGATTGACCGATGTCAGTTTGACAGATGTCAGATTAGCAGATATCAGATTGGCAGATGTCAGTTTGACAGACGTCAGTTTGATATATGTCAGTTTTTCAGATGTCAGTTTGACAGGTGTCAGATTAACAGACGTCAGTTTGACCGATGTCAGATTGTCAATGTCAGTTTGACAGACGTCAGTGTGACATATGCCAGTTTGATAGATGTCAGACTGACAGATGTCAGATTGACAGGCGTCAGATTGGCTGTTGTCAGTTTGACAAACGTAAATTTGACATATGACAGTTTAACAAATGTCAGTTGGACAGATATCAGATTGACAGATGTCAGATTGACAGACGCCAGTTTGACAGGTGTGTTTCTTGTTAATTTTTTTCACGCTGTAATTATTTAACCCATGGCTGAATTTGAAGGAATTTAAAAAAAAAATTCTTAGCATAGTTATAGCGTAGTAATACGCAATCGTATTAAGCACACACTAATTTTTATTTCTGGTTTCAAATTAATATCTGTAGTATTTTTTGGAAACTTTCGAACACACTTTACTACCTGAAAATTAAACCCTATATTTCAAGTAAACTCAAACCTAGATACATTTAGTAAAGAGTACAATAATTGCACAACGTAATCATCTTCACTATTATGTAATAATAAATAATGTTTATTTACCAAGGTTGTCAACCCGAACCTGACCCGAACGTTGTTTAGCCACTGATGATTCTGCGAATTTACGTAAGATTACGTAACAAAAATAAATGGATTTGAATTTAATACCTACATACTATGAAATGTTTCTCAATCCACCGGACATGATTTGCTCTGACCGGAAACACTTGTTTGTACTCCCTGTTCTCTGTACGCAGGTATCCACGCTCCCATTGATGTAGGGTAGCCATGGAATCTTAAGCCCTGAGAGTTTACGCATCTCGATGGACAAATATGGATTTCAAAAATTACTATAAAGTTAAAATTGCTCTAACATTTAGTCATCAGAACAACGAAACTTTTAATATCTTCGACTCTCTAAAAGAGAAAACAGATCTTTCATTGTATATAATAGAAAAGAATACAAATTTATTGAAATATACTCGTATATGCTCGTAATTAGCCTGGGGATCTTCTTTATCCGACTACCAAGGAAGGGTTATGTTTTTCGTGCGTATCTTGTATGTAGGCATGTAAATATCTTAATTATCTCGTATCTTCCAAACGGCTGGATAGATTTCGTCAGTTACGGTATCGTTACATTTGTCTTAAAAACTACCCAAGTGTTTTTAGGTATTTAAAAAACACAAAATTTTGGATTTTTGGCACAAAATATAATACGTTGATTTATAAAAAAATGAACAATAAAATTTTGAATCTTGAATCTTGAATCTTGAAAAAAATAACCAAACCTATCGAGTAGGGTAGCAAAATAAAGGAAATTAAAGAAGGGTTACATAAAAAATAATATGTTATATATGTTTAAATTTAATAAGGAATAATAAATTTGTTTAAAAGGGGTTTTCCTTTAATTATAGCTATTTTAATCGCAGTCGGGTAAATATTTTTTAAACTCTTCAGCTTACCTAGCAATCGATTACCTACTTGCTTGCAAAATGGCGGTAATTCAAAACGTCTGATGATTTATACATTAAATCGTAAGAAAAAAGGTTTGTGTGGTAACCCTACTGATTGACGGTGAGACTTCAGTAACAGAGGAGTTCCTCGGGACCCTTCTGTAGAACACGTGCAGTCTTTGAAAGATAGGTACTTGCATTCGCTTGGAATTCTCACTTGGAACCGGATCTTACTGCGTCGATGATTTTTCAAGTATTTTATTATGTTTCCGTACATGTTTAGAAGCTCTTATAAATTTTAATAGGACATTGGTCTCGAAATATTTTAGCCCTACGCTAACTAGGTACGAGTGCACAGTGCCCTGTTAGCTCATTTTGTAGTGTATCTTCTTCAAGAGCTGTAGGGCCTGGGTTTGAATCCCATTCAGGACGAACATTTTGATGACGAGCATAAATCTTTGTTCTATCCGGGTGTTCTCTATTTATTTTTTTAATGTAAAAGTAATGAGACGAACGGGACGCTCTCCTGATGATAAGAGAAAACGCAAGTTCTAATCATTGCAGTAATACATGATGTACAGGTGAGCGGTACAGATATAAGTATGTATGTATTTAATTATTTTATATACGAGTAAATAAGTATTCTATCAGTCATCTGGTTTCCACATCACAAGCTTTGCTTATTTTTGGGGCTAGATGGTGCTATATGCAATGCCCTAAGGTATATTTACTTATATTTTGTGTAACATCTGGTTTAGTGAACCAATTAAAAAAAAAGTTAGGTCATTTGTAGTGTTTGAAAGATCGCAAGGCAGGTAATTAATTTAGCTAAATTTTATATACCATGTGCATATTATGCATAGGTATATAGCTTAGTAATAACGTCAAATTACAAACGTAAGTTTCTTGATAAATAGGACATTAAGAAATCGTTCGGTGACAACAGTAACGAGGATTTTTAATATAGTTTTAAATATTTATCTAACTTGAAGACAATTTTATTTATTTATTCGAAATATTACTTAATATCTAACACTACAAATGTTTGGCTTGGGTTTCTCGGCCAAGCGCTCGAAGAGTCGACACGTCCTGAAAATGCCTCGTGTTAAGGCGAAACACGTGTCGGCAATTGGTTACTGTAGCAAGAAAATGATATAAATTCTTGTGTATATCTTAATTAGAAATTTTTACTCTATTCTAAAGTTTATGTTGGATTGTGGTTTTATATATTAAGTCATCTTTAAATGTAACTTTTTTAATCGACTTATACAGTAATCAGATATAATAAACACACAAGAATTGACCTAAAATAAAATAACTTAAAATAATAACTACTCTAAAAGACCGCTATCAATGGGAATGGTTCCCAAAACGCTGGCCCCATTGCCGCGTTGTATGGCAATACTCAAACGCTGGGCAAAATAAAGGCCAGCGTTTTGTTCACGTGTGGCGTCGACCAAACGAGATGACAATTCTTTAAAAATTTTTTTTGCTCCCGGCCCCCACGGTCCCATAGTTTCAACCCCAAAAGGCTCAAATATGTATCCACTGTCCAGGGTGCTATATTTGCGCCTTTTGAGGTCTTCTGCAAATTCCGCCGCTGCGCCAGCCCTAATCTGAGTTCTTGGAAGATGAGACGGCGCAAATGTGTCAACGCAAGTGGCGTCCCATACCAACGGCCGACCCATCTTCCAGGGAATCAAAGTCATTCCGTCAGGTCTCTTACCATCATCTCTTATAAGGCCGCTCGGCTCTAAGATGGCTGCGCAATTGGCGGTGGTAAGAGCCCGGCGGATAATGTCATTAAGACTGGCGTGCCGCGGAATCCTGCCCGAGCTTCTTGTGCAGGAAAGACCGTGGTGACCGAGCTGGTCGACAGCCACGCCACATTGGCAGCGGTGTGGAGCGCCGCACGGTGTGCCCAATCGAAGGGAAGCTGCAATTCGAAATGTGGATGAATCCAAAAGAGTACCGGTGTTAGGCGAAGGAAGGGCCTGTAGCCACAAACCCGATTCCCATTCAGCAACAGCTAATAGACGGGCACGATCTGCAGAGCTCAAGCACGTATTTAAAAGTTGCTTCCGCACTTGCTCACAGATCGGACCATCCCATTGCCGCTGCAAAGATGGAGTTTTTGGGAAATCGGTGTTTGGACATGCTACTACCCATGCGTTCCTGGCCTCGTTCATATACGGTACGTCAATGTGAGACGTGGTAGATAAGATTTTGTTTATTAAAGGCAAGTTACTGTGCACTGAGGACAGGAACGCAGGGAGAGCAACACCTGCTACGGAGCGAATGCCTAAGCCCCCCAAACGCACCGGTAGCGTAGCCTGCAACCACTCTCTGTTATTTAAATTTATATTCAAAATCATGCTTAAAGTTTTTTTGATGATGTTGTCTAAATTTTGAATAAGTTCCGCATGTTTCCAAAGTTGACAACATCTGACCAAATATGTGAATTTTGGGACAAAAACGCAGAAACGAATAATGGTGAAGGCCATATGGGTATTAATTTTTGTTAAACGATCCGAAACTTGAAGAAAATTTTGAATTTTTTCGTCTATAAACAGAGGGAAAGATTCCTCAAGAATAGGAGAGCCCAACAAACGAAGTGAACTGTTATCAACAATTTTGATATT
This sequence comes from Biston betularia, assembly GCA_905404145.2. Classification (NCBI taxonomy): domain Eukaryota; kingdom Metazoa; phylum Arthropoda; class Insecta; order Lepidoptera; family Geometridae; genus Biston; species Biston betularia. The sequence continues at coordinate 9,026,816 of FR989863.1, forward strand.
CGGGGCCAAAGAGCACATTTTTTGTATTACCAAATCTTTTTCCGGGAATGCTTTGGGAATAAATAACTCACATTTAGAAAAATTTAACTCTAATCCAATGCTGCGAAATTCGGTGGTCAAAAACGCGTTGGGCCTAGAGGGTCACCTTGTTGACAACCCACAGCCGAAGTAATTTCGTTTCCATGATAAGATAATTTTGAGGGAGCACTATAACACTGCCAAAGAAAAGCGTATAAATTTGGAATTTTGTCTCTTACTTGCGTTAGTAGGGCACCCCTATCCACTGAGTTGAATGCATTCTTGACATCCACTTTCAGCAACAGATCTCCACAGTTCTGAGTCAAAAAAGTTCGTACTGAATGGACGGCTGCCTCACAGCCACCTCGCGAACCAAAACCTAACTGTAAAGGTTGGAAAAGGTTAGATAATAAAGGAGCTACTTTTTTACAGCAAATTTTGGCCGCGAGGCGCCGATAGGTCATACCGACTGCAATAGGCCTAATAGGCCACACGTGAACAAAACGCTGGCCTTTATTTTGCCCAGCGTTTGAGTATTGCCATACAACGCGGCAATGGGGCCAGCGTTTTGGGAACCATTCCCATTGATAGCGGTCTTTTAGAGTAGTTATTATTTTAAGTTATTTTATTTTAGGTCAATTCTTGTGTGTTTATTATAGGACATTTAATTTAAGCGCGACAAAAATATTTTTGTCCATCTTCAGCCAATCTCAAGTCTGCGCAATCACTTGCACGTTTGGCACCAAAAACAAGGTTTAATAAAGGGCACAAAATGGAAAATAGTTTGAACTACTTAAACATGGTTTGGATTGGACTATTAATCAAACAATAGACACACCTTGAAATAGTGTGTCGGCGAGATTCTAGATAAGAGGTCCGGTAGCGCCGCGGCCGGCGCGCGCGCAGCTCCTCCCGCCGCTACCGGACTCTCGTCTTGCCTCGTTTCGCCTCGCCGCCGTGAGTCATGTGCATTGAACATTTCATGTTTATAGTTGAATGCTCCAGAATAATCAAAGAAGTTATTTATAAGTTTCCTCTTTAGAAGCGAATCGTGTGCGCGATCGGAGCCGGATGCCGCCACCCTTCGAAGGGCATGCCTTCACAAAGGCATTTAGTCTATTTAAAGACATCCTGCTTAGTGCGGGGGCCGAGTCCGCTCTCGCACGTGCGTCAAGTGTCCTGCGCACGCCGACCTGTCAATTACTGTCACCCTCGACTATCTCCGCGGCCGCGACGGAGCACCCGCACTGATCACCTCGCCTACTCCATCATTCTGAATCTCGCCCATACAGCGGAACAGCTCGCCTCACCGACAGCCGTGATTTTACAATACCGGCCACGACATCTCGGACTCGCTAATGTCACCGCGGTGTCCTTCCACAAACATAATTGGATTATGTTCGTTGTCAGAGCGCGGCTGTATCTGCGTACGTGATGTTACAACTTTCCACTCCATAAATATACTTCCTCGACGACCGATTATGAAATAATCTTTCTCCGAGAATCGCTTCTGACCTTCAATATAAGACGCGACGTGAGTCACACAATGTATCCAAGTGGAGCAATGTTAGTCAAACTAATGACAAAGAAACTCAGGAAATTAAGAAGGCATACTGTTCCACTCAATCGAACATGATATTGCTCAACGAAGACCAAATTTATCGAAGGAGCATATCTGACAACATAATGGAGTCGAAAACAATGCCTAGCTATTATAAAGAGCAGTGAAGCGCAGATTATGACGTTCGTATGAGTCAAGCAGGGCGCGGCATCACCGACCGGGGCGGCGTGTACTCCAAGCCACTTGTTGGCAACAAGATATTTACCTAGACCAACATCCAGCTAATCTTAAATTGTTTGTGACCCCCAAAAAAATAAAATACACATAACAGTACTAAATACTTCATTATAAAAACCTAACCAGACTGTAAGTAAATTCATTGCTGAATTGAACTATTTATTGAATTCTAACTTAAGAGCTAATCACATATCATAAAGATGGTATCGTTGTTCTTAACTTACATCGTTCGCTTTATTGTTTATTTTACTGCCAGTGTCTCTTCGATCTGATAGGACATCAATACATATCGTAAAACGTGAAATTGTGATAAATCATCATCATAACCCTGTCAATAGACGCTATAAAACATAATCTGGTACATGGTAACACTACACATGGTAAGATAATATCGGACCGCGATACCTGTGCCGAAGATCAATTATATCGGCAGCTATAGGTGAATAAAACTCTTGTTATTAAGTCTATAGAATATAAATGTGACTAAATTAAGAACATTAATTAACTGTGTCAATTAATTAGTCGATTCCTACTATCATTCTGTATTTTTAATTAACCATTTTATGGTCTAAAAATACTTTACACTCTATTAAATGCTTATAAATAGTTACTTTACTGTTTTAGTTAAGTATAATGAAAATATTGAGTAGATTAAATTTATCGGTTTTGAAATTGTACATTTTTACTTGTGTTTCCATTACTTTTAATCAAGTAAAAAAAGTAAATAAGAAACGAGATGAAGAGAAGGGGAGTTAACAAACTGTCACCTGCGCGAGCGCTTCCCGGAGTGAGACACTCACACAAGTCGGCCTTCCATTACATACATATATCTCGCGTAAGCGGCATTCCGCCGCGACAACCCTCTTTTACCTCAAATAGGACAACGACCTCGTCGCAGCTTGTTCCCCTCACGAGACTCAAAAATATCGGAACCACATGTTCTTGACCTTCCTCTATACTTTTTTCTGAGCTTAGAGTAATGTTCTCTTCCGATCCCGATCACATGGCAACAAGGGGATGAATTATAAAACGAGCTTAATGTTAGTCACGGTTTATATTCTCATGTATCATAATTTAAGACCAGTATCAAATTAAAACCGCGGTACATAAGTCTAAAGCTCAACACAAATTGGATTTGTCTGTATATATTAAAAACATTAGTGAATAATAGATTTAACTGCTCGGTTTAATTGTGTTACTCTGTACTGACCTAATTGTTAGAAAATGTATCATTTTCAATTGCCTTCCTCGTGGACACCCACAGTTGTAGATTAAGTTTGGAATTGAAACATTACACTATAATTTGTTGATCAAAGTAATGGTGGTCATACGTCTCAATTTTATCAGTCAATTGAACTAGTTCTTAGGGGTCCGTAAGGTCATGATCGTGATCACAAAATTGGTACAACATTTTTTCACAGCATCTAGAACATACTTCACAATTGATGCTGAGATATGGAAATAAGCATTATTATTTTGTGAATGAACAATTGAGCATTATTTATATTTTTGGTGTCTAGTAATTAAAGACAGTTGCCTACATACGGAATCCTACGCGCGCGCGTGACTTCGGGCACGGGCTGTATGACCGGTTGCACTGTAGACAAATCACCGTGCCAGTTTTAATTAATAGCATCCATAATGTTAATGTGTAGGCTAGCTACTTAATATACGTACTCGTATTAGTTATACTCAAATTACAAGTGCTTACTGCGTGTGTAGTGTTTTTAAACATTGATGAAATTAACGGATTAAGCCGTTTAATTTGATTTCCAGTTTAAAAATCTAAACGATGACAGTCGAGTCACTAATCTACGGTTAAGTGTCAATACTCTCCGTTAATAGCCTACAGACCTGTTTGTAGATTCAATTTAGAACAAATCAATTATTTACGTTTCGATTACTGGAATACAGCAGTGACATTGTTTCCGGCATCAGTTACGCAAGCGAATCAATCGAGTTCAAATATCGCACAGGCCATCTCATTTTCTAATCGAGTCACTTGCATAATTGGACCGATTTGCACAGTGGCCGCATCGGGCACGGGCGGCCGGCCGCCGTCGGAGGCGGAGAGCGAGCCCTCTTGCGCAATCGCAATAATCGATGCTCCGTCGATGAAACAGTGAAATCAATGCTCGCCGAAGCCATCAGTTACAGCATCGATCGCTCTACATTCCTTGACATCTTAACTTTATAAGGAAACAACGATCGCTAATTGTCTGAGAATGTTTGCTCTCCGTTTTGGCGAAGCAAACTATACCATCAGCCGACAACGGGAAGAGATCATAAAAATAAGTGGCACATTTTTACGACAGCTAATAAGATGTTTCGATCGTGAAATGTGGTGAAGTGAAGGGACGAGCGTCTTGGTATCTAGGTGACAACCCACCGCTCTAGAGCGGTAGGTACCCACATCATGGTGAGATGGTCCTTTACCTCACTCCCAGGACTTTTTCCTACGTAAATGCACACCTTTCTATCTCGTGATACAATTATGCCACACAGTGTGCGGCCCGCAGGTCTGATTCCAAACACTGCATGGGCAATTTCTCTCCACTTGGCAGGTACAAGTGTATGCAAACCTACATTATTTGCATGTCACATTCAATCACTGCAATACGCTTATCGACCGCTGGCTTGTAGAGCTCATTACGGATAATTAGATAAATATCTTGTCAATTATATTTATATACGATGTTATAGACACAAGGTTTTAGACGTCTCGTTCAGTTACGTACAACTTACTATTCATTACCATTTAGAGGAACTTCAATATTGTCTATTTTTATCACAACTAGAAATAAGTCATTGTTTTAATGAAGTTGACCTTACGGACATACGTACATATATAGAGACATAACTACTTAGCATTAGAGGGTATCGCCGTACGAGTGCCGGTACGAGTGTACGTCCATCGTGTTGCAGGGACACCCGCATAGTGCCTAGGACTTGCAACGCAAATGTAGATTTGAGGCCCTTAAAAACGCCCACGCCCACCTTCATTGCCCATCGCTGCGTAACCAAGTTTGGTACAATCCTACAAAACTGCTTTGGAAACCATGAATTAATTTATGGTTGTACTTGTAGAGTCGACATTTTTTCATAGATTTACACATGGAAGGCACCATTGTAATGAAATTATGAAAAGTCCACAACGATCTTATGTCTGTAATTTTTTTATTCTAGGTCAAAGTTCGCAACAATGGGGGTTTTGGATTTTTCAGCGAAACGGTTACTTTTGTGATAAAAATATTGTAGGATGATATCTATTTAGTACAATCTTGAAATCTTTGAGGACTTTTGTTTCCCTTTTTTATAACAAATTCTACAAATACATGAGTTTAGGTACGTACATAAGAAACGTAACACTTATCAGAACTTTTTTTTTAATGCTTATTGAGTAGTAAATATCAAACTCGATAGTCTCAAGTCCTATAGCGATAAAGTGAGCCATGGCGGGTAATTACTATGAGGAGATAATGCACTAATTGAGACACTGGTACAATATCCGCACCGTGTTTATGACTCCCATAATATACCGAGCTATCAAATAAATTGCAAGCATGCAGGAGATATGGCCTCGCGTGTAGCGATTACGGCAGGCTCATTTTGTTATCTCAGCATCTTCCAGTCATAATGTAACATTATAGTTTAGAGATCAGAGTCGCCGGTAGTCGGGGAACTATTAAGTAAGTAGCATAAAGGCCGTGCGTCGGACAGAGTCCGGCAGCGGCGGGTAGGTACGTAAGTTATTAGGGTTGGTTCGCGGATTGCGTGAATGCGTCCAGCGGACGGGCGCGGCGCTTTGCTCGCCGCGCTGGGTGGCCCCAAGTCGCGCGCCGCGTGCTCCACATTGCACGCCACAGGTACACCACCACCGTAAACAGAGAATGCTATACAGAACCGGCACACGTATTCTGAAAACGTAAAGAATGGATCAAAAGTATTTTCCTTTCGTTTCGTGCACTTTTATAGATTAATTATAAAAAAAATATAATCATTATAAACTATCTGCGTCCCGCGGGTTCACACGTGTTTTACAGGATAAAAAGTAGCTCATGTGCATCTAGGATATAAAATTATCCGTTTCTAATTTAATCTAAATCTGTCAATCCGTTATCCTGCTAACATAAATGTGAAAGTTTGTAAGTACTCAGAAACTTTTCCCTTTATGATATTAGTGTGGTATGTTTCATTGTTCTTTGAACCCAATTGTAAGTCAACGCGGACTAAGTCGCGGACTCAAGCTATAAGCGTATGCATAAGTAACAAACATACAAACTGACAAACTTTCGTATTGGTTTCTTGGCGGGAACGCGGAAAGAGTCGTGTATTTTTTTCCAAAACTAGTGTTTTGTCGAGTGTTTATGCGTAAAAATGGTGTTATTTTATCCATAAAGTGCCGAATCACAAGCGCGAGTGTGGGATGTGATATAATGTGTTGAAACATGACTTTTCGTGTTGCTTCTAAAACTCTATCGAAGCTTTATAGTAAAGTCACCACTACTTTACTAAATCAAATCCAGTCAGGATTTGATTGACACGGACTGGACTTGACCAAGACTTGAGTTTCACTATGACTATAGCTACGAGGCGACTTATTTAAGTAATGAAACTTGAAAATTTAAAATACTTGACACTGGCAAATGGTCAAAACGCGACGCCAAAACCAAAGAAAAAAAACTTTAGTATTTACACTGTAATATGAAACAATCATTTTATTTTACGCATAACCGAATAAAAATATAATCTATCTCTCGTTTCCACTAATTTAATGGGACTTGTCCTGCTTACCATAGGTACACAAGTATGTCACCGGTCTATATAGGTGGTTCGTCTATGACCACCACACACCACGTATCTACGCCACAGATTATATTACACTCAGCTTCACTACATAGACTCACTACACGACACAACACGCAGACAATGCATTTTGTGCAATTTGCTGCGCTTTGTTGTTTCTGTTTAATTTAAAGATTACTGCTGAATCACGAATTTTTTCGCTTGGTTATAATTTTTATGGATTACACTAGCAGCGATTCAACCGCTACCAATTAGGGGGACTAGAAAACTTGCAAAACTTAACTTTATTTCTTCTGTATTGTATTATTTAGTGTGTACAAAAAAGAATGAATCAATCAATCAAAGAAATTTGCAATAAAAATTGTCAAGTTTTTGATACCAAAATGTATGAAAAATGGATAAGCGCCTCTAGCGGCTGTAAAATAATATGTGTGTAAGTGGCACCCATTTTTCATGCATTTGGTATCGAAAATTTGAAATCAGATTTTTTGCAAGTAGTCCTTCAGTCGTGATGTTATATGTTTACCATCTTCGACCACACCACCACTTAACATCAGGTGATTTGTGGTCAGACACCTAGCCTGTCTATAATTTAAAAAATATTGTCATCGTTAAGGCGCTGCTTTTGTGAGCGTTGTGGTAGCTTATTACCAAACTTATATGGCAGTAAAGAGTTTACTGAATCAAACACATTGCAAATACCTACACATAAACGTTGTAATTCATAGAATTAATAGATATAATAAAAAATAATTATTTGCATAAAAACTTTGTGTGTATAATGTTACATAAAAAAACAACAGTAACATTATTTGAAATGTTGTGCGTAACCTCAAATAGTTTCATTAATATGGCTTACTATAAAACTTACACAGAAAACGAATTTTAGTTCTATTTTAGAGATTTCTTCAAGGTTTTTTTCAATTGTGAAAAATTATCGTAATCGTTTTTCAAAAACAATGGTGCCCTTAGAAATACATAATATCAAAATTGATGTTTTTTTGCCGCTTTAAAATTACTACATTTTGCAAAAAATTTTGTTGCGAATTCATTTTGACTACATACAGCGCCTTAAATAAAAAAGTTTTGAGAATATCTATTACATGTAAATACGCTGCTGGGTTATTCAGTAGTGGTCCACATCTCAGCTTTTGTACCATTTAGCCCTTACTTATAAGTAACTAAGTAACTTTGGTTATGTTCCGTCAACTTCTTGCCGGTGTGAAATGTCACGCGAGGAAATAAAACAAGTTACTTATAAGGCTTTTATGTTTTCCCCCATTTTGTATAATTCATTATAGATACCTAATAACATAACAAATTTGATAAAATAATAACATGACTTCAAAAAACGAGGAGGTTCTATGTTGGACAGTAAGTATGTATTTTTTTAAATGTATTTTCACCGATTTCTCTCCCATTTATAGACCGATACCCAAAATTCGAAATTCGATATTTTTTTCTTATTTAATTTATATAACAAATCCAAAGTATACATTTTGTAAACAATTAAAACACTACTTACATCTCGCAATACTCTTATAATTTTCGAATTGAGAATCTAATTATTTCGTCTAAGCTGTGAATTGTACCAAAAACCTTTTTCTAATCGAATGCTATTAAACTTATCCCTCCCAAGTGACTGAATTTACCTACCGTTCCATGAATCAGCAATAATGTTGTTAAGAAATAGCTATGTAGTAGTAGAGATAAAACAATAGTGAATTATGCTATCGTAGTAACATGGCGTTTTGTCTACGAAATAAACTACACAAAGATAATTTCAGTTGTCTTTATAGTCAACCGGGACTATGAGTCAGACGCGATTGTTTAATTCAGTGCTTCTAAACTTGTCTCGAGGACTGGCGCATGCTCGCAGTCACAACAACTTTGATTCGTATTATGCATGCGAGCTTACATAGGCTTGTTACATCATTCGATTTTAACATAATGTAAAACATAGCTGGCAAATAGGTATGTAGTACCGTGCCTACGACTGCTAAGCACAGAAAGACAAGCATATCGGTTTACGAGATCCTCGTACCTCGTAAACAATAGGAAAATGTATAAAAAGTGGAGATTTTAGAGATAGTTCATCACAAAAGCGGTAGAGAGATGAAATATATAACGTAGAGAGAAGTAGAAAGAGAGCTATGCTTTTTTTTTTTTTCTTATTCCTCCGAGGAGGACTTGGCGTCGCACAGAGCTATGCTTTAAAATGTTGAATGTTCGTTTTTTCTTTTTTTTTATGCCATGACACGTTCGTGCATTTATGCCATTTCAGAATGTAAATTGTCGTATGAAAACAGTCTCATTCTAAAATATAACACTATAGAGGTTATACACCATACAGGTTACATAATTATATTCAAAATACTTAATTATCGTTAATTTGCCAGAACCACAATACATGATTCAGATTAAGGCGAAAATGTCTTTTTCGAGTCCTGTTAAGAGATAGCATCGTAAAATCATACGAATGCTACACCAATAGATAAGCTCTTTAGATTTTAGGACTACAAAAACGGAATAGAGTATAGTTGTTTACTTTTCAAATAATGTGAGAAAAACCAAAGTCTGACTCATGAATTTACGTAACTGCCACATATTTGCTTGGCTAAATGAGACTCTATCTGATACAGCATTGTACTACAGTAACAAACGTGTTTCAAACGTTAGAATATAAGGCCTTAAGCAATTGAAAAGAGGCGACCACGCGTCACCTAAACTAGAAGATAATCGCGGGGGCATGTACCTGTTGCGACGCGCGCTCCTTTCACGGAATATTCTTCTTGTTATAGAGAGCACACGACACAAAGCGAGTTTATCTGGGCGCATTATGAAGAGCATCTCCGCTCCCAGATCTTGCGATAATGCTCGTCGTTCGAGCATTCGTCGACTCTTAAAAGTGGTCCGTGGTTCACCAACTCACGATATGCATAGCGGAGCGAGCGCAGTGTAAGGTGATCTCGAGTCGCGCTGACCTTTGTGCGCTACGGGCAACCGTCGATCGTCTTTGTGTCGCGGCGAGCTTGTCAACGTCCTCACAAGAAGGAACTTTGTTGTCTTTCTCGAAAAGAAAGCGGGTAGATATCGATGTAAACCATTGTTCCGCCTTCGAGATAATTCAATATAGCGCTGCTGTCTATCGAACGCCGTTTTTGTTTAACATTTGAATGGATCTTATTGTGTTTGCTCTTCGGAGCACTGAACAGTGAGCAGGTGTGTCTTGAGGAGCTCATGATGACGGTCACTGATCTCGGTAAGCAAGTTTTCAAGCAGGCTTGCCCCAGTTTTATCTTATAACTATCAAAATTAACAAATACTTATAAGACATTACTTGCTACCTCTTGCCACTTTGCATCCTCGTATTTGAAAACTACACATGCAGACTGAAAGCTTTACGCGGGCAGCAGCCACTTATATATAACATATATAAGTATATTGTTGGAAACGTTACAGGTGTGCTTTGAGGTTTATCACTTTTTTCTATCATGACGATGATTAAGTGCTAAGAGTAAATCATCGCTTTCTGTTACAACAACGGCTATCAGGTATAAGTTATCTAATCAGTAATCTTACGGGTCACCTTGTAAATCAAGTTCAAATTAGCACCTTAGATTGAAAACACTTTGGTGACTGTGAAGGAAGTTAGTGGGCTGTTGTGAAGGAAATAAAACCATAAAATGCTATTGAAGATTATTATCGCTCATACCGTCGCGTCGCCCGTTTCAAATGAGACGGACTCAGACGATTCATCGGATTTTAATACAAAGATGTCAAATGGACGTGTTTAACCTACGGTTATTGTCGAAGAGGCGCCAGTCGTTTTAGATAAGATGATAGGAAAACAATACCCACTTAGTACCTAGTATGAGTTGCTAGAAGAGTACGTAAGTAAAAGATTACACATAAATAATAAATAACGTTATTTCTTTACAAGACTTTGAAAATATGCTTTGCGGTTAAGATAACGTTGAAGAGGATTTTTTTTTTATATTTATAAACTCTCGGTAAATTTTAGGTAGATACGATCCAAATTTAATTTGAAAACTAACTGGCAGTAAAATCCTAACAAATAACTTTTATTTTAAAATCGAAAATAACGCTTTCTCTCTGTATTTATTATTTTTCCACGACTAAACGGCTGAATGAATCTTAATACTAATTCAAAATATTAGAGGAATATTAGAGAGAGGTTTCTTGGGTTAAACAATAGGCTTATTTGTCTAAAATCAAAAACAAGCTTTGTAGACGACGAAACTACTTAACGTTGAATAGTAACGCCGTGTAGTTGACAGGTCCATCGCGGTGCAAGAAAGGGAAACTACCGCCGGCCACTACCGCAGCACACTTGCTTCGCTCGTTTGGCTCACGCGTCGTGTTGTCGCAGCAACCTAACCTAACCTAGTGAATAGTTATTAAAAAAAACAAACATCATTCCTATTTATGACAATTAATACTAAGCTAATACATCAATGTCAAGTACAAACCGTGCTAAGGAATCTAAGCACAAAAAATAAGTATGCCTAAAGACTTTTACTGCAAACAGACCTTAAGATAAAAATAATAATACAAAATAAATTTATGCCGAAAAAAGTCAGCCAAACATTTCCGGAAAAAAGTTTCTGCTTATCAAGGGGCACGCGTATTTTAGCTAGGCTACAATTTACAGCTCTTCGACTATAGGAAAAGGTTCACTTTGTCATTCCGTGAGATCGTCGCGGTATGGCGTGGACACGCATCCGAATAAAAGCTTATTAAACTTAATTCAAATCAGAAACGCGTATGAATGGAGGCTTTGCTTCTATTGATTTCCTTAAATCATATCTTGTTCAATCGTTTGTTTGATTATTATGATAATCTCACACACCAAAGACTTTATTTCCCACACACCTTACATCGTTTTTTGCTTTGAACAAACTACAAACAAAATTATGAAAGTTGACACCTAAAGAGTCAAACAAAATAAAATTTAGAGCAGCTACTTTAGTTCTTGCATGTGACCTGTCGCCATGAGTTCGATTACCAAGAAAAATTCGTTTTTAATTACTCATACTCGGAAAATTGGTCTGAAGTTGCCTGAAGTGTGGGTTGAAAGTAATACTTTTCAGGAGAATCGTTTTTAACTGACAACTGTCAAATTATTAAAAAAACTAGTTCTTTTTCATTTCTATTAAACCATGTTCCAACTTTCTATACATCCACTGAATTACAGCGCGATGTAAAATTTAAATAAATTAAAGTGAAGTATTAATTAAAAATATTTTTTTTTAATTACTTTTCTTTTTTTTCCTTTCGTTTTGGCGCCGCGTTTTACCATTTGCCAGTGTCAAGTATTTATATTTTTTCAAAAATTAAATAAGTGTTCTCGTAGCTAAAGTTATAGTCAAAGTCCAGTCTTGGTCAAGTACAGTCCGTATCAGTCAAGTTCAGTCATGCTTTAGTAAAGTAGGGGTGACATTACTATGAAGCTTCGATGGAGTTTTGGAAGCAACACGAAAAGTCATGTTTCACCACATTATATCATTTTCCTACACTCGCGCTTATGATTCGGCACTTTATGAATAAAACACCACCATTTTTATGCATAAACACTCGACAAAACACTAGTTATGGAAAAAAATACAACAGGCCGACACGACTCTTTCCGCGTTCCCGCCAAAACTCCTTTAAATAACTTTATCATAATTTACTTTGAACTTTTTTTTTTTAATAACATAGATTTGGACAATTTTATGCATTTTGCATATTTACCTTTTTTAAATGATGAAAATGAATAATACTGGCTGAATAAATAATACGGGAAAGCAAGCAATCCGATCTTCATTTGTTTTGTTGATTTATGTAAAATAAAATTAATTCATTTTCTCTTTAGCTAATTTATGTTTTAATTTTTACTTTCCTTGTATTCGTAATAAAAAGCACAGTCTTTAGTTTACTCGGTAGACTTATTTAGTCCCTCGAACTATTGGCCAACCCCAGTCTCGGAACTAAATAAGTTACTTCCACCCCTAGGGTAACAATGTACTATTAGTTCACTCCCGCCAGAGGTGTCAATCCACTTTTCACATTTTGGTATCGCAAAAGATTTTTTTTGTCAATTGTCATGTTAGTCACTTATGTCTGAGAAAAGCAAACAATCATACCTTCTTATTGCGTCATTATTCTAACTATTGTCGTATATTTTACGTCGTTGTATTCCTTAATTGCCTCAGTATTGATTAAAATAAACGAATTGTCTAATAAAACAGTTACCAAAGCCTAATCTGGTGCAGATGACGTGCAGAGCGCACCGGCCGTACTCCAACAGATGTGCCAATTTAGCCCGTGTCACCTCTCCGTTAACTATTAACTACGTCAATCTATAGAAATGGTCAGCTGGCGTAATTTTTTTACTTCTCTACATCATTTGGTTTTATACGTCTGCTGACCCATATGTCTCGGACGTTACGAATTTTCACCGGCGGCGAGCGGTATTGTTTCTTCGGTAGTTGGTATTTTTACTGTGTCCTTGTAAAACAATTATTTAATCGGCAATCAGAAGCTCGAAAAGTTGTTGTCGTCTTTATGTGGTTAACATTCCAAAAACGCAAACAAAATGGTTTGATTTTACTTTATTTCTGCGTAGAGCCAAACAATGGAATGTGCTGCCCGAGTGGATATTTCCCGAAAGATACAATCTAGTAGCCTTCAAGTGGCAAATGGATTAGTTTCTTCTAGTCAAGCGTATTTCATCTTAGACCGATCTAGCGATGATAGCTCAGTGGTTAGCGCGGTAGGTTCACATGCCGAAGGTTTAAACCCCACAATGAACTTGAGCTGCCGGTGAATGAAAACATCGTGAGGAACCCATAGCATGGTGGTAGGGTACTTTAGTACTCGGCTGGCTAGCTACCACCCTCAAGTTGAAAATCAGCCGCCAAGCATCCAACGGTGTGTTCCGGCAGCCTCACTTGAGAGCCAGTTCCATTCCAGGCTAGGTGTGCTTCACCGTCTTCGACCCCACCTTCACTTAACATCAGGTGAGCTGTGGTCAAACACCTAGCCTGCCTTAACAATAAATAAAATACATTCTTCACTTAACATTCGGCGTGATGGCGGTCAAACACAAGTCTATTTATATTTTTATTTAATTTCATAAACCGATAATTTCTCATAAGATATTCAAATATGGATATAAAGAGTAATAAAGTAAATAAATAAAATAATAAAGACACATTCTTAGCCACCTAATATTTCATACTAACAATTGGGTTTATATATTATACTGTCTCCGGTTTGTCCTACACAAAGTTGTCCTCGTAAACAAGTAGGAATTTCAAAAATTAAATACATGTGTACCTTCGAAGGAAAAAAGCAGTAGAGTTTACAAAGTATAGTCGCGCACGCACAATACCTGCGCAGGCGCAAGCCACAAAGTATTCCATGAATGTGTAATCAGAGAGTTTATTGATCGCAGCGAGATTAACACCACTCCGCATTGTCTGACTCGACACGTCTTAAATTTTCCCTTTTTGTGTCAATAACTTAAGGTATTCGCGAATTAATTTTTTTCTTCACCTTCATGAATGTCATCATTTATCACACACTAAAAGAATTATCTCTTCTTATGTTGCGCTTTCGTAACCGCTTTTCAATTGTAAACTGTAATGTTTTACGACTATCTTTTGTCCCAAAATAGAATACACTCATGAATACATATCATCGGTGACCTCTGTCACACAACGAGGAAGTCCAAACCTGCAAGGATGTTGGGATGTCTTTAACAATAGTTTATTTTCCTGCATATTGATTTTAAGCACGGTCTCAGGGGTTATTATATGAGGCATCAATTAAACCCATTGTTTACTGAGATGTTTATGTTTTTCTGCACATACATGGCTGGATGTCCTAGAGTCTGGCATCCTGCGGCGCACGTGCCGGCCGCACGCCGGAAGCAACCCACTTATCGTGGCCTGAGTCGATATTTATAAATCACCCCCAATCCCAGAACAAAAAAAAAACTTTCCCCAATCAAAAACTCCGTTTATAGTTACAGCCGTAGTAAACGAACGCACAGTTTTAAAACGTCAGAGCTGTAGATAGTTGTGTGCAACAAATTCTATGTACCTTGAAGAGAACTTCAAACAGAAGTTAACTGCCCTGTGAGCACATTTGGTAGGCGTGAGTTCGATTCTTACCCAGGACAAACACTTGTGTAACATGTTTGTTCTTTGTCTGGGTGTTCCGTAAGTATTCACAAAAAAAAATGTACTTATAAGTATTCTATCGAAATAACCTACGACCGAGAAATACTACTGAATAAACTAACAGGAAAGTAGATGTCTCTATCTCCCTCTAGTTGTTTGTCAATAACCGAGTCGAATATATTACGTGTACAGAAAACGGTGGTCGGTCATTCGTAACTTGTAACTAACAACGGTCAATGTCATTGTCAATACTTGCCACTGAAAACGATCACAACAACAAACAAATTGAACCTCGATTTACAGTTCTTTAGCAAACAAAATACACATTTTCCTTGTATTCTTATCTGCAAATCAATTGGGATAACTTGGAAGAAAACTGTGACACAAGCACATACTTCTCTTTATAATACATATATACATAGCTGTACCACAAAGATTCAGAGATATACTATACATAGAATGATACTAACACACCTATATTACATGTTTGAAATGCGATACAAATCTGTAACCTTGATTTTGTTGTGTGTTCAGTGTTATTGGTTAGTGTTATGTAACGCATCATGCGCTTCGAAAAAAAGTTATCAGGATCCTATTTGCATAGGCTTTGTTGACAGACTTTAGGCTCCAAGATAATGTGGACAGGTTGGGCTTATCTTGGGTCGCGGACATCCGCGCCGGCGCTGCGCGCTGGACGGCAGGCCCTGAATACTGAACGTGCGCTATCCAACCAACATACTTTTATTATCTCACGCACCCTCTCTTTGATCATGATCTCTGTAATGTTTCGGATGACTGGCTGATAAAATTGGATATATAAGATATTTACACATTTCTATAAGACGTAATGATCATCATTATATGCCTTTCGTGTGCTTTTAGTATGGTATAAGCAGTAGGTATGTATTAGAAAATCGAGTTTATTTTTACCTCTAGTTCTACCCAAATACACTATTCCGAAAACTAGTGAACGTAGGTACTATAGGTCTTGGTATTGTAGGCGTTCTCGAATTTTTGTACTCGTACCGTAATATACCTAATATTTGAATCTATAGATTTATATATTCCGGTCAAACATGAGACAATTCTTGGTTATTAACAGCAAGTGCATAAGACACGTTTGATAAAAACGTGACACAAAGTGATTATTCTGCTCTTTCTGCGAATCAGCAAATTGATCAAGGCACCGCAAATTAAGCAGATAACTTAGCAAATCTGGGATAGACGATGCACGTGATGTAGGCACAGTAGACATATCGCCTATTTAAAGTTCAATCGCACTATGACCCCACATTTTGTGTAGAAAACTATGTTAAGAAGATGTTAAGTGTAACTACTCCACTTTGCTTTTGTGTATTATGCAATGAGTAAAAATAACAAAGAATATCCACAGGTAAACCATACAGCGCAGTTTGTCATGGTTAGCTGGTAACAAAGCAGTGTGATTGTTCGCCTGTAAGCAGAAAGCTGAACAATGACCCGTTGGAGAGAATTTCGACAGTATTTTTCCAAAATCTTCTTTTATTTGTATTCAAAAAGTTTAATGGAATTTCGCATTGCGCCGCCGGTCGGCGTATTATACAACAGCGGGGAATGTGGATAAAATCAACAACGCACTAAATCACACATCCCGATTATTCAATAGTTTCGTAAAAAGAATATTTACGCTTCATGGCCTTGTGTGAAGAAAAATGCTTGAATCGAAATGTATTTTCATAAAGGATTTTAGGAGAGTCAGCACGGATACGTACCCATAACAGAGATACAAGAACAAGGCGTAGCGTAGGTAGGTGCGTGTTCTGCAAATCGTAGTAGGTTTTATGCGGTAGGTGGTGGAAATGCAAGTAGTGTTGACGACATGTGCATAAATCTGAGTGCAGCATGGCGCGGGAAGTAGCAAAGCTCGGTGTTCACGCCTACGGCAGTGCGGCGAGGCGGCGGCGGCGGTGCGGCGAGCGCGGCGCGGCGCAGGCGCACGCTCGGAGATCTGCACGTTCTTAGCATATCTGAATCTGTATACACGCGGCGGCACACCACCGCTGCCAGATATGGGCAAAAATTGAAACACGGAACGCACATATCTGAGTGGGCCTCTGCCTACACATAAAGCGTTTCGTTCGTGCTTTCTTTATGTTTCTCCCCTGTATGGCGAGGAAAATAAAATCTGGTCGACGATCTGAATACCTTACCGGTTATTATCAAAACTTTCAATTTAAATATCAATATTACTAATCTTTGCTGTAGCCTCATAGGTACTATCGTGAGTTTACAAACAACCCGGTCACTCTTAGGATGGGTGGCCGCTGCTAACATTAACAACTGAGCGCTAACGAGTGATGGATGACGCATAAAATTGTATTACTAATAATATTACAGTTATTACTGCCAATCCAAATCACATCCCCTCAAGCGGCATTATGTACATTATAGCGGGTCACTCGAACTGTAGGTACCTACTTACTTACCTACTCAGCTATGTATAACATGAAAACTATAACTTTATACTAAACTAAGTCGAAACCCCAATGAACTGCCAAATTTCTACGAAGTGATTCGATAAAGCTACATAGGTTCACATGAGCATGCACAATACTCATATTATGTTGGTTTTTGCGCATCTCGTTACCTGTCGCTGGAGTCCCACGGGCTGCGGCGGCGGCGCCTCAACAGGTGCGCACCTGAGACCAGCTTTTTCATTACGTACGAGCAAACAAAACGAATGGCTCGTTCGAACGATGGCCCGATTCATTCATCCTTCGACGTGGAATGCTTTTATGTTTATTGATCAAACTCGATCTCATTTTTATTGTCTTGCTCAGGTTTTGCACTCATAAAGGTACTTACCTGGCGGTGAAGGTAGATATGGTTTCACATCCACTTTATTTGAATTACCAGTCCCCGATACCACCGTGCTTACTGAGTTCAAAAGTTTCAAACCGGATAAATCCATTTTCTAATATAATCTACCTACCTACTGATCTACAGTAGGTCATCTAGCCAATTAAAATAGTTGCTAATACAGTACAAAAATGTTATGACATCTATTTCTACCAAAGTTATATCATAAACAGCCTAGTCAGCGTAGTTTGCTACACGTGACTTTTACAAATACATATATACCTCCCAGTTAGCATAAGATATTTTAATTATCATGAAAAAAATAATTTCGCCGAGCTAGGTGGTCACAATTATGGATCTATAAATCGATGGAAATTACTTTCGAAGAAACGCGCCTTTACCCTGCCTGCAGTGGACAAACCTTTTTGTTTTTTATTTTACAATTAGGAGTTGTCTTTTTAATTGATTCAGATATCTCATTGCATTATGTATAATAAATTAACTGCATTAAAACTGTTGCAATATTCAAAAAAGAAGACAGCAGTAGTATTATATAAAATATTGTATGTACACTTAAATAGATTAAATATTATCTCTTGACATTAAATTAACATAGAAACAGACTTTAGTAATATTTTAGAGCTTACTTAGATATTTTTTTCTATCATTTTTTTTTGTTAGTAATAAAATATTTCTCAAAAATATTATTGTGAATCCATTTGAACTACCTACAACTAAAAAAACTAGTTCATATAAAAATTTCAAACATGCGCCATCCATTCTTTGAAGAACATACTTCGAGTTGTTTGATCCATAACTAATCAGATATTCGAAGTTACTGAAAAAGAACACTGCATTAATAAAATACTAGAGGCATTTAAATTTTCAAAACCAAAAAAGACTATGCTGTTATTATGGGCAAAAGATCTGTCAAAGTACCACGCTTAAAATAATTTTACAAGGTAAAAATAAACAATACCTTGTAAAAATATTTTAAGTGTTTTAAATTTTTACTGTAGGTAGGTACCTACTTATTATCGCTACCAGAAAAATCACGAAGGTATTCGAGGTTTCTTTTGTGATTCTTTTGGTAGCGATAATAAGTATAATAAATCATTGATTAATAATAAAGAAGTCAATTCTTAAATTTAAGTAATAAATAACCATGAAAACACTATATACCTATAACTATTTTTGGCCTATCTTTAAAGAATTTGGTTCAGTGAAACGTTGAATTAGCCTTGAATAATTCGGACGAGATAGTATATGTTTATTTTGAGTTATTTACATAATCATACATAGATATCTGTAAAATATCATAAATAAATATACCAACAAGTCGCACTGTTAGCTTTATACCATGTTATCGATGAATTTGTTCTTGATTTACAGTACCCATAAAAGATAAATGCAGCCGTAACCTTGATCTACACACATCTTGATACAGGGAACGTTGGTAAATAAAGGTGAGCCGCTGTAGACCAATATCTGCTTATTCCACGAAGACCACGAATAAAATGTATCAGTAAGTTTTACCTTGAATTTAAGCGCATTTACACTTGCTCACTTTCCCATCAGCCAATTCTCACAGATTGCTGGCCGGCTTTCTTCTCATATACACATGTATTCTGTTCATTGATTTGTTTAGGTACCTGCATCAGCTGATTCGAAAATTATAAACGATGCGAGGAAAAAAACTAAAGGCTTGCTTTTCAAAATCTAACTACCTGTTATTACTTCGAAGGATGAATCCACATTGCGTGAAAGTTTCTCAGAGAGATTAACCGAAACATCTTTGAGCGCATGTGCGAAATTTTCTTATGATGCAATTTTTTTGTTGGCGTAGTTTGTATGCTTGTCATCCGTGCTCAGCAAGTAAATCAGAGAGATTGATTTATGCTCTAATTAAGGCGGTGTGTAAGTTGATTTAGGCTCATATTGTGGTGTCCGGTTGCGCAGGCTAGCCGCTATCGGTATCGGCCGATCGCGTCGTGTTAATTACTTTCATTAGGGGCAATTGTCCTGCTCAATCGGCTGATCAGTCAGTTTGCCGCCGCTCGATATTTCTCTACAGATAGACGGGACCAAAGAGTTTACAATCAGGGGGTGTCACTCCAAAGTTTTGGTATCGTATAGGTGTGATCGGCCACCTTTCCTCACCGTGAGGCTTGCATTTCTTCTTTTCTATATTTAGTGACTGGCACGCTGGATCTGGCTCGACTTTGGTGCAATTTATTCAAAATGACAACTAACGGTATAATTCGTGTAGTAATATGATGATTTTTTGCAATATAAAGGTACTTCAGTCAATACACACTTTATGTTTTTATTGATTTACTAGCAGCGCCTCGTAGCTTTAACCTTGTTTTCCGGGATAAATAGTGACCTATATGATAATCCAGGGTATAAATTGTTCCTAAATCCGTCATGTTGTTAGAACATGAAGACGTAACAAACATACAGGCAAACTTTCGCATTCGTAATATTAGTGTGATTTTAGTATTTAAATTGGCTACTTTTATTATATTATGGCGACAACCCTATATTCTCGCAGCTAAGCCAGTTTCGAGTCGCCAGTACCCGTTTGATTATGAGCGCTCGTTCCACACAATAAGTTTCAATTTTGCGTGGAAGTAGGTGACGGTCACAAGAGTAAGTAAAAGAAAGAAAGAAAGAAAAACAATTCTTTTTTTTTGTACATTTTCATTTTCTATTTTAAACTTGCTATTTGCTCGAGTGTATTCCTTCTGTACGCTATTTATTCTCTGTTACTTCCTACTTATTTGGATGGGACGATAGAGTACCTTCACCTACAAACAGTTCCTTGCATCAATCGTACAACGTTTACTAATTTATGTTTTCAATTATCTCTTGGTTGTGCTAATGTTATATTCTTTACTGAGACAAATACCATCGCTGTTGTTTTGTGTTTTATTTATTATTGCTTTTTTCAAATCGGTGCTGAATAATTATTATAATGTGAATAGTAGAGTCATGTGGGTCAAGTGTGCGCAGCGTCTAAGTGTACGCATTCTAAATATCTCAAAAAATATATAGCGCTAAGAAACGGCAACCCCCCTCTTCAGTACCCCACGGGACGTCGAGCGAAGCGCTCGTATTACAGCGGCTGCTAGCGCGCCATTTTGGATTGACAGGTAAATGAAGATTTTTGCTAAAATATTTACGATATTTCGTCACATTTGACGCGTAATCTTTTGTAGTCATGTAAATTGTTTGAAAATATGCTTTTTGCTATCGAATGCAACATAATATCAAGTTTGTTATTTGCCAGTGTTTAAGTTGTTATGATGACGCAATAATCAACGATATTCATATAATCCTGTTTCTATGGTTTGGGTTAAGTGTGCGCAGAAGCCTGTCGTGTAAGTGTGCGCATGCGCACACTTACCCCGCTTGCATTTCTTTGTACATGTGTTGCTATGTTTTGTTTCAGCGTACAAATATAAATCACCTTCCAAATCCTTCGGTCGGTTACCTCGCATTCGCCGACGTATGGTACTCCGTCCGCCGTTCCGAGTAAAAAATGATTCGGTGTAAGCGCTTCCAGGTCGTCCGGGTGTACTGGTACGTGTAGTAACGGTCGTGAATTCACCGTATATTCAATTTCCACCATCACCGTGTTCAGGACCTCTTCTTTAGGCGCTCGCTCTTGTAGTACGCTGTGTAGAGCTGTCTTCACTGTACGAATCATTCGCTCCCATACGCCGCCTTGATTTGGAGCTCCCGGGTCTGTTCAAGTTGATCTCATATTTTGATTTAAAACGATTTTGTTGATTACTTTAAGTAACTCATCATCATCATCATCATCATCATCATCCACAGCCTTCTTTATCCCACTGCTGGGTATAGGCCTCTCTCTTTGTATGCCATCTGCTTCGGTCCTATGCCAATCTGGTCCAGGTTCGACCCGCGACGGTGACGATATCGTCGACCCATCTTGCGGCTGGATGACCGACGTTTCGCTTCCCTTGCCTAGGCCATCACTCTGTTGCAACCTTACTCCACCTGTCATCACTTCGCCTAGCAACGTGTCCTGCCCAGCTCCACTTGAGGTTCATAATTGCGATACCGACGTCTCGAGCTTTCGTTCGTCGCCGGATATCGGTATTACGAACTCGGTCTTGGAGTTTAATGCCGAGCATGGACCTCTCCATGGCTCTCTGTGCGACTCTAATTTTGTGCACAGCCTCATGTGTGAGCGTCCACGTCTCGGCACCATATGTCATGGTGGGCAGGACGCACTGATTAAAGAGGCGAGTCTTCAGACACTGCGGAATATGGCGTGGCTTGAGGTAAGTAACTATGATGAAAAATTTTATAATTATAATTTTTGTTTATGTTCTAAAATATTTTTTTTTTTGTTGCGTACACTTACCCACAGTGCTGCGTACACATACCCCGATACTGGGGTAAAAGTGCGCATATGAAAGGGTTTTTGTTTTCTATAGTTTCTTAAAATATAAGCTACTGATAATACTATTGTTGTGTCTAAGTTGATAACAAATAAACACTCTTACTAATTAACACAGTTTTGTTTCATTCTACTAATAATATTCGAGTTTTTGAAGCATCAAAGTTTAAATGCGCACACTTGACCCACATGACTCTAATACTTTTTTTGCAATGAACTTTTTGCCAAATCTATGTCATAGTTACTTCGCCAACTGCAAATGTACGTTATCCCCAAACAATAATTTTGGTAATTAAACAATAAAATAATTAAACAATGTGGACTTCTTTCTTGCGAAATGTCATGATTCTAGACTAACAAGATATTCCCTATAGGTCCTGATTTTATTGGTCTTAATAGACGAACGAACAATAAAGTGATAGGTCCTATAAAGTCATTAAGTTGAAGATCGTATATCTAGGTATTATTAGTTTTTAGCATACAGAATCCTGAAAATAAAAACCGCTAACCGCGAAAAAAGAATCTAAGTAATTAACTTCGCTTACCGTTTTCCGGATTTAAAAAGTACCCTACTTATACATGTATACATAAATAAATGTATACATCTATTACCACAGGGTATAAGCTATTTGCATTCTAAATCCATACAGCGTGAAGAAGTCACAAACCTTTATACATACAAACGAATAAACTACTAATATTAGTGTGATAACTTGAAAATACATAATAATTATTTGATTAGCTATAAATTATTCAGTTTCCACTAGCACCATATCAAGCCACGAAATCACAGCTTTTCCTTGCGCCTTTAGCATAAAACAGGTAGGCCTACTTCCGAGGCAAGATTGTAGAACAATAAAGCATATTTCCTCGACTGGCTGTAGCATATCATTTGCGGCCACCCCTAGGGCTATGCGCCTTGACTCGCACCGCGCCCTCCCTTTATCAGTTGATAATAAAATTAATAGACATTTGTAACGCTTGATTATGAATGAGAACGGAAATTTATACGGGTCAAGATCGACAATGGCACCTGCGAGGGTTGATTTACCAGTAAAGTTGCAAAATAAGTATTAGTGAGTACTGCCTATAGGTACATGATTATAAGCCTACGCATCTGCATAGCCTCCAAACTATGTTCTCCTGTAAAGTTGAGTTTTTGCAGATGTAACTTTATTCTACGGATAGGTCAATGTATATCTACTTTTTCTTGTACCAATAATTCCATTAACTGCTAAATAATTGAATATGTTGTATATACCTACCTACATATTTTGGGATATAGTTTAGGACATAACTTTAACTAACAATAAGTAGATACAGTTTATTTTGTTTTCAAGACTATATTGTCTTGTATACCTTGGTTTTTTTATTCGTATAAATTGGCATCAAATATAAAAAATGAAAAACGCAAGGAGATACGATATGTACCTACTTATGACTTGCGCACTATTTATCTAACTTCATTACATCATGTAGGACTGTGGGTATATAAGTGATAAGCATAATTTTTAGTTTAGGCCAATTGGCACATAATTATTTCTAGTACGTATTCTTTAATTAATGTAATTTAAGTAAAGTTATTGCTTACAGTTTTACAAATACTCAGTGAAGTTTTGGTTACAGAGACCCAAAATTTAACACTATCATGTTCATCTAACAAAGTTCAACGAATGAATTGAAGAAATGACGTCATCTAATAGGTACCATGATGGAATGGACAAGCGAGAGACGAAGGGCGTATGGGAGGGGGGAGGATGAGCGTGAGTTTGCCGTATCGTAATTTCGTCGCTCCGCTCATCGCTCCAGTGGCGCAATTGGTTAGCGCACGGTACTTATAAGACAGTGTTCGTGAGCAATGCCGGGGTTGTGAGTTCGAGCCTCACCTGGAGCATTATAGTTTTTTGTTGTATTAGCTATCGTTTCTATGTTTTTTATTTAATATTTTTATAACTTTTACTAACAAGAACAGTGAAATTCATTCTTGCTGCCATTTTTTTTATGTTTGTCAAGTTAGTTTAAATTAAAGGTGCTCAAGTATGGTACGCCTAGTCCAGAATAATCCGCTCTCAAATGAGGCCGTCGGAAGAAACAAGTATTTGACCTATGGGACTAATTATTTAATTACTGAGTTCTTAAAAACAGATTTAAAAATTGACTCGAGGGCCTGAGGATACTTGTTTGTTAAGTAAGTAGGTACTGGAGAGAACTGTCGCCTCACTATAAATTCCTAACATACGATGGTTTCCTCCTCAAGCTTATCGATGTGTTTTGTAGCCACGCCCATCGACGTGCAATCTAAATGTGATGTGTTAGATTTAATTCTAAATTCTACTAGTATGTAACTCTATAGTCTGTCTGTCTTAAATATTGTACGTAATATGTGGTATTGTTATCATCACAGTAGCGAACTTCCCGGGGGCCCCTTACCTTGAGCCAGAACAGTAATCTGGCTCGCGCCGCACCGCGCGACCTCTGATCCTTCTTTACCCACGCCTCCCCCACCCGCGCGCTCCACTGCCGGCCAACTAACGTTCCACCGGTGCCCTCATCTGATTACCAGAACGGGACCGCTCCTCATGACTTAAAACTCGGACCGCATTGCAAAAAGGCCATCTACAAAAAGTTTTGACTTTTCTGAATCCCAACGATCTGTTTTGTCACGATGCTTTTTTATGAACTTCCATATTATAAAATCGACCCGACCCAATTACAGCGACCCCGCTCGTGAGGAATGTAAATTGGTGACCGTGCGCGAACATCCCCTCCCGCAATATACAACTCCTTTCGATTTTTTCCGACACCTACGGGGCACGAGGAAATATTCGGATGCGTGATACGCGACGTGCGTAACGAATGAGAATGTGGATCCACGCTTTACTCAGTCATCGTGCTTTGTGTTTACGAATTTCCATTCACAATGTAGGTAGGTGATATTGTTCCGAGCCAGGTACCTACGTTCAAATGTCAAATGATATTTAATTAAATAACAATGTACGCGATAAGGGCGAACGGAAGTCAAGATAGAAGCCCAAAGTAATAATACAATTGCTATACAATTGATTCAATCTAAGTGCGTATATTTTGATTTGAAATTGACACACAGATAGAAAGCAAACATGAACAGAGATAGAAAGGCAATAAAGATAAAGACCGAGTCGGGATATCATATGATCAGCAATAATGTAGTCTACGGCGGCCGTAAAATATGCGCTTTGGGTACACATCGTACCTGAATACATCATGCCGTATGGCCCGCTCGTTATGCGACGCTGCGCTCAATACATCTACCATCTACATATATAGGTATCGTGCGAGTGTGTTTCGAGTAAACAGCGCATTAAAATGTAACTTAAAATATTGACTTTACCATGTCTGTATATCCATGAAATATCATTATTTATTAAAACTAATTTGCATACGTATGATTTCCTCAAAAGTATATGCAGTAGAAATAAAAATAAGATACGAATTCCTTGTCACAGGACTGCATGTTTTGGTAAGGGTGTCTGTAGCATGGGTCCGATAGTTTATAACCATTTACCGCAGACAATACTGGAATCGGAAAGTGTGACTGTGTTCAAGAGAAAACTGTTCAGTTTATTAATATCGAAAGCATATTATAAATTAGAAGATTATTTAAATGAGAAATTTTAAGCTGTGTTTTGTGTTATTAGTTTAATCTCAATGTTTAACATTTTTTATAATTGTTTAATTTTTGACATTTTCGTCATTAATAATCGTATCTCGCCAAATTCTATTGTATGTTCATGAAGAACTAAACTGTTGACACTTCCTTAATATTAAGACCTAAATGTAACACAGTTCCACAATAAAATACAATCTGATTCTGAATCTGAACTCTTTCATTTAATGGACAAATCTTACTCATCTACCAGGTACGCGCTCGTCTTAGTAGGTACCACACAGTATCAGACATTCTGACGTCAAAAAGTATTGTAAATATTACAATGTTTCGGTTTGAAAGGTAATGCTAGCGAGATTACAGGGTTGTTGAGACTGACCATCGACTATCCTAAAACAATGAACGGCAAAGCAGCGATAGCCTGGACATTGTTTCGTTACTCACGTCATAATAACATATCGTAATACATTACACACAACGCCATCTGATCCCAAACCAAAGTGTGTATGATGAAAGTTAGATAACTGATAGAATAATTAAATACTTTTTTTCTTGTAATAGGTACATACAAAACAACCAGACGCAGAACAAACATTTGTCTATACCGCGAGTGATTCGGTTTCTTCTAGGCGAGCGTGCTCCACCGTAGACCGCATATTCGCTTAACATCACACGTGTTGGCGGTCAAACGCAAGTTATTTGTAATAAAAAAAATACCACAAAATGTTCGTCCTGTGTGGGAATCGAACCCACACCCTATAGCTCTCGATGTAAAACTCTCAATGTAGACTCATTACTGGACTATTGAGACTAACCATCGAAAGTCTCAAAGTAATGAGCGCCAAAGCAGCGTTGCCCCGGATTTTGTTTTGCTATTCAAGGATCTGTGCATTGCTGCAATGGTCACGGACATGCGTTATCTCTTACCATCAGAAGCGTAACGTTCGTCTCGTTACTTTTACATAAAAAAGCTAAATAAACATTAAGTCTCATTACTCTTACATATAAATACAAGTCAATACTCGAAGCAAGATTATGAACTACCTGCAAAAATGTAAATTTCCACGATCAGCAGCGGTTTAGATAAGTGATATTCACGAGTCAACTATTTACCGTTGCTTAAGAATTTATGCCGAATTAAAATTCCATTGTAGGTACAGAATCAAGTTGGTAAGATAAGCCTGAGACAACTGTGTTTAGCATTGATTTGGGAGCACCGTTGATCACGAAGTGGTCTGCTTTCGTCACCGGCACTCGGTAGCGGCGGCAGTCGATCAATTCATAAGTAACCGACTAACGGGACCTTCTAATTCTGCCGGAGATTACATGTATCATTGTACCCACTTGCTGCCATTGTTAATTAAAAATAACTCTACCTATTAAACAGGAGATAAGATAAATCATTGTAAATGTCACGGCTTTATTTAATTAAATTTATTAAATCAAGTGTACACTTTTATTTTAGTGTCATAAGTGACACGATTTAATTTAACGCCATAATTAAACCGTACGAGATAACTATTGTTACTGCACAGACTTTGTAACGGCAAGTAATGGAAGGGATGCATTATAACCACTTTAAGTAACGGGTTCTTTAAAAATGAGCTTGAACTGCCAGTGAAGGAAAACATCGTGAGGAAACCATAGCATGGTGGTAGGGTACTTTCTCAGCTAGCTAGCTTCAAGTTGAAAATCTGCCGCCAAGCATCTAACGGTGTGTACCGACAGCCTCACTAGAGAGCCATTCCATTCCAGGCTAAGTGTGCTTTACCATCTTCGGCCATATCGTCTTTAACATCAGGTTAACTGTGGTCAAATACCTAGACTGTCAACGAAAAAAAAAGGTAATAAAAAATTTTAAAAAAAATGTACCGGAAATCAATTGCATATATGCTATGAACTAAAACAAAGAGTAGGTAGTCTGAAATGTGACCATGTAACTGTACCTAAATTGCTTTTTGTTTTGGCACAGTTCGTAGCTGTCACAATAGAGGCGCGCGTAGCTGCGCTGACAGTTGGTGCGCAAGCACAGATCGTATCTGTCAACCAGGAGCGTTTGTGTGTGACAGCGGACTAGGTAACTCGAACGCCTCGAGTCAGCGCACCGGCCTCCTCACATCTTCCGCTCGCTTCCACCCGAGCCGAAAGTAGAGTACGTACGCGACCTGTCCTGTCCGCGCTAATCACTCGTCTATCATCACATTCATACTTCGACGTGCTTTCTAATAGTAGACACACGTGCAACAGAATTTACATAAGTATTTAGGTAATTATTCGAATCTCAGATTTGCTTCTTAGTACTTACATGATTGACAATTGTCGCAAATCATTCGTGCATGTCAGATTACCCTTTGAAATTGAACAAAAAAAATAACGTAGAAAGTTGTTCTATTGCAGTGGGTGGGCTCTAGCCCGCCAAAGCCGCCTCCTCAATTGTCACTTTCATATCAATGGATTGAGGGTAGAGGATCTCTTGCAGAGATAAACAAGTAGGAAATAATACCTTGAGCCTACGAAACTAATGAAATCGCAATGCCGTATCTCTAGTCACAAATGGTGTCAAAATAATGATTACAAGTAGATACATAAATATACATTTTCATCCACTCGGTTACATTACACCTGTAATTTATGCACCATTGCACGTTTCATCACTAGTAAATAAGCTTGGTTTACGAGCAATTCGAATGTTTAACGTGAAATGCAGTGATATAAAATTAATGTACTACATATTAAATGTGAAACTTTTGTTGCTGTTAAACCGCAGATCTTAATTGTGATTCATGTTGGTTTTACGTTTCTTGTGCACGTAACTACTTCAGCCACTGAGATGCGTTACTAATCGGAGATATTTTAAAAAGTTTGTGTACATCGATTTATCGACTCTTAACCGTCAGAGACCCCACATTTAAGTAATTTTAAAGTTGAACGAAGAACCGATTACAAATATAAATAAGTGATAACAATAAAATCGGTATAGTGCGGATTTATTTTATCCTTTGTTTACTTTGTAGCGTTGATAGCTCGGTGGTAAACACGGTTGGACTACACGCCGAAGGGTGCGGATTCTAATCCTAACAATAAGTTTGAGTTGCTGTTAAAGAAAAAAGCGTAAAAAAAACAAATCATGGATGACACCACCACAGCCACTTTCAAGTTGAAAATCTCCCGCCAAGATTTGACGGTGCGTTCGGTGCGTTCTCTTGAGAACCAGCTCCCATTCCAAACTTGGTATTATTCATCTTCGATCATAACATTCACAACGTTACTTAACATTTAAGTAACGTGAGATTACTTGCCTTTTTTATATTTAAAATAGGTACGCGTTTGACCATACTCTGCCTGATGTTAAGCAGTAGTGTGGTCAAGATGTAGCACGCTTACCTCTAGAGTAAATAGAGTAAATAGCTTTCTTCGAGGTTAGGAGTAATAGGTCTTTTCTAGAGTAAATAGGTTTCTTCTAAGAAACCTATTTACTCTAGAAACAGTAACAGTCTCTCTGCCTAAAACGGGTATAGCGTTTCTAATGTATTATGTTAAAGTTTATTTTGATAGTTTAAATTAAAACGAGACCCAATACATCTCATCGCGTTTTTTATTTGACATTGGCATAGAACTCATAGCGAGTTTTCACGTGAGCACATAGCGAATAAGGGCCCAGTAAAACACCTAACCAAAAAAAAATATCCGAACTTAACCTATACGTTGACGCGCGACACGCCTAGAGAACCGGAATGGTCATTCATACGTTACATTTTATGTATGAGACGATATTACTGACATAAACAAATACGGCGCCCAAAGGTGCGAATAGTTTTAATGGTTACAAATGAACAGTAGTCAAGAAGCATGACTCGACTCGCAGAACAGAAGCAATCGACATTTACAAACCCACGTGGGCAGCTGGTTACCGGTTAACGATCTCGACCTCTGTCTGATACCTAGATATATGAAATTAATTGTACTAGACGGTCGGGTTTTACTGAAGACTATTTACATTTGGCTGATTTATTATGTAACTAGCTGCGCTTCCCGGAAAGTGTGGTTAACATTTTCCGAAATAAAAAACACCCTCCTATTATAATATATGTAAATCCTGGATATAAGCATTCCAATTATTATTTTTTATATTTGACAAACTGTGTCTGACCACAGCTCTATAAATAAAACAAATGTTATTTAATTTTTAATTAATAATTTAACAAGAAATGATAATTCATATTTTGTAGCGATGATAGCTCAGTGGTTAGCGCGGTAGATTCGTATGCCGAAGGGCGTGGGTTCAAACCCCAACAATGAGCTTGAGCTGCCGGTGAAGGAAAACATCGTGAGGAAACCATAGCATGGTGGTAGGGTACTTTCTAGTACTCGGCTGGCTAGCTACCACCCTCAAGTTGAAAATCTGCCGCCAAGCATCTAACGGTGTGTTCCGGCAGCCTCACTTGAGAGCCAGTTCCATTCCAGGCTAGGTGTGCTTTACCATCTTCGACCACATCATCATTTAACATCAGGTGAGCTGTGGTCAAACACCTAGCCTGTCAACCATAAAAAAAAAAAAAATTAATTACAATATGAATTTATTTTTTCCCCCGTTTCAGCGTAAAGTAATAAATATACAGACCAACTTTCACATTTCAACTTGGAAGCGTAATGGACTATGGTCTTATCTTCTTACAACAGAAGACGTGCACACTGGGACTGCCCTGCACATTTGGTAGTAATTACTGCTCTATCTGTGGAGCGTATGTTCGATTCTCATCCTTCGTAAATACCTACTTTAAACGATAAGTAAACATGTGCGTTATAGTTACAACACAAACAATATATTAGTAGTTACGCACCCACCTACTACAAGCTGCCAAAGATGGGTACTGAGTAAAAACCTTTTCTTCACATTTGGGTAAGAACCATTTCCACCTTTTTTACTGGGTGATAATTATTAGTGAAGTAAAATTTTAATTATTTATTTTAATAATTAAAACATTTAATTTAATCATTTGAGCAATGGTTTAACCGTGGTAGCTGAAGATCAGGCTGAGTGGCGTGTCTTGAGAGAGGGCTATGTCTAGCAGTGGCCTACGACAGACTGATGATGATGATATTTTCTAAACCGCATCATCAATTTTTCACCATGCAGGTGTAGCCACAGGATATAGCTGGTTCATTCTATAATCGTTAAATTCATTCAAGAAATAAGTACCTAGCTTTGAAACTCACAGTTTATAAGTAGTTGTGTAAAGTTGGACTTAAGCGTAAATCACGAGCGACATTAATCGGCGGGAAGTAAGTTCAAAGACAATGCGTTGGCAGATCGTTTGGGCATAATGTTATAGCCGTAGTGCACCGACGCGACTGTTTGTAACAAGTAGGGTGACCAATCATTCCGCTCTTAGAGTGTTTATAAAGCAAATCGTCAGCTTCGTGAGCATAGGAGCACAGAAAAGAGAAAATCCTATTTTTTTGACGAAGGGATCTCATTTTTGTGATTACGAAGCCCAGTTAAACATTTTAGCTTGTCTCAGATAACTGTAATATCAAATGCTAGTTGGTAGTCCTAGTAACGAATGGAAAGTGTTAATGAATCTGTGGCTATGGAGCAGGAATCCAGAAGCGTGAGTCAGAGAGCGGCAGGCGAGGTGGCGCCGACCGCGGCCGGCCGCTGTGGCGCAACGCATGCCGGCAGCGCAGCGCCGGCGACTACCGCTCCATCACCTCCCGTCACTCCAGCCGGCCAGGATTGCATATTCATGTGGTAGCGCCATGACTCGATTTATAGCTGCTGATATAGAAGCTTGGACACGTATAATCAATAATATTTGAAGGTCCCAAACGTTAACGCAGCCACATGGGCGGATTTAGTAAAGAACAATAGAACAGAGAGGCATGTTACTCTGCGAGAACTACGTATTACATAAACTATAAAAAAATCTATAAAAAGTGGTACAGCACCCCTGGCGGGAGTTAATAAAAACTTTTTTTTCGTACTACTTACCTTTCATCGTTTACGTACTACATGACATTCATAAATTTTTACGTGTTTATTTATACCTACATAAAAATTGTAATAGGTACGTTTACGTGGGTGAGTAAGTATTGGAAAATTATATAACATAAATATAAACATGAGATTTCGTGTTTCTTTCAAAACTCTGCTGAAGTTTAATTATAATAAAGTTGCCACTACTTTACTACGACACTTTACTCTGATTTAATTTCCATGACTTTAATACGGCTGAGATATATTTCGCTTAATTTATTATAAAACATTGGAAACTGTCGAAATTTGAGCTTAATGCTAAAAACAAAGAAGAATTATTGCAAATTAATTTACAAAAGCTACAAAACATGAACACTTTACAAGCATTCACAGATGAATGAGAACTTTGGATAATGGACCCGTATCAAATTAAAAACATATACATTGGCAATATCCGATGCATTAAAAAAGGGAAAATTCTGACCGAAATCAATTGTTCAACTGACAAAGCTCGGTCCAACGCCGGTAACTCGATAGTTATCGATCCTGGCCTAATGAATCCCAGCACATAACGATTCTCACGCCGATGGTTGGGAACGTTTCATTTCTCCGGCTCTCCGCTCTCGACAAACAATAGATCACCGCGGATGGAGGGTTGCAAGTACTGCCGCCAGGGCCGGACCAGTGCACTCGAAATGAACTGCATTGGTCTCCTGATGGAAATAATTGAAACACATCATACTATCACTGAAATTAATACTCGATTGAAAAATAAATGTATTGTTATTATTTATTTGAGGTACACAAAACAAATTACTGTCAATTTCACGGTGCAAACATATCTACTAATAAATTCTGAAACTGGATTGTAACTCAAAATATGTGTATGTAGAAAAGCAAGTCAACAAAGTATAAGAAACTGAGTCGAGTAAAATGAGACAACCATGTGTAACGTTTAGAAGTATTTACTAAATAATTATTTTAATTAATATTCTTCGTTAGTAAACGCTAATAATTTTAAACACATCGCGCTTAATAAACTTACTTACTTACTAAGGAGTTAAAGTTTTTTATATTTCATATACCTACGCTTATCTAATTTTATAATTACTAGTTTTTTTCCTGAAACAAGTTTAATACATAGCATGTATTTTTAATTTAGTGACAAATAAGCAAGCATCCTTATGACAATCGCTAACGGCCATCGATAGTCGCTTAAGATGTCTTTACAGCGGCCTATTCTCTCAAACTTACTACACCTGTAGAAATGACGGATCGCGGCATCCCTTCCCGTCCTGATATGAACCCGTTGCATTACTTCCACACTCCCATATAACCTGTCGAATCACTTCCTCCGTTACACATGCTAACATTTTGCATGATACTGCACTAGAACGATATTTAAATTTAGAATGTTATACAACGAATTAAGTTTTTTAAGTTTTTGTCAAATACCAATTAGGTACTTAAATATTTTTAAAATTCGAACTTCTGAAATGTATTGTAGTTAAACTGTTGATTTAAGGTTCTATATATACCTATTCTAATAGTTCCACCACTTTTGATACTGCATTCAATCAATGTCTAATGCTGTGTATGCAGCGGAGCAAAATAATGCAAGTTCATGCGTCTTAACATAGATCTATAAGGTTTCCCTCAAATTAATCTAAAATTAAGAAGCTAAGAAAATTCAATTCAATTCCGTCTAACAGAGTCCTAAAAAATAAACACTTTTTCTATAACATTTACGTTTTTTTATTGGAATCTCTCGGCAGTTCTTAAAAAACACGTTTATGTGTCATATTTGATCTCAATTTCTGTCAACTCAGTTATCCTACTGTCTGCTTTTATTTCTACGGTACGTGATCAATTTAAAACTAATGAGATTGTTCTTGTTGAAGTTTGGAGGATCGCCTACGTACTAATTTTGATTACTATTGATTTTGATGACAATAATATTTTTTGTTTATACGAGTATGAAACGTACGCGAAAAAGCTCGCGAACTTTTTGGTGTTTTGTAACTTGTCGTAACTGTAAGAGTTAAAGAGTTCTTTGTACATAATTATAGGTTCTTACCAATTACAGGGCTGTTGAGACCAACCATCCAAAGTCTTAAAGTAATGAACGCCAAAACAGCGTCGCCCAGACTTAGTTTTGCTACTCAAAGTTCTGCGTATCGCTGCAATGGTCATGGACAGTTGTTATCTCTTACCATCAGGAGAGCGTCTTGTTCGTCTCATTACTTTTTACATAAAAAAGTGATAAACCACGATTGTTCAGCGTTAGAAATTTTCAAACTAGTGCTTGCTTTATGGCTATCGTCAGTCGAAGAAATTTTACATTTTGATGGAAAGTTAAAATAAAATAAGCAAAGGTTTTTGGCAAGTATATGTATGAAATATTCTACCATTTTAGGCGCACATTATACAAACACATATTACCATGGTTCCCAGGATATTAAAAATAATTATTCATATGCTCCAATTTGCAAAAAAAACCAGTGCTAGTAAAATTTTGCATGACAATATCTTGTTTGCATATAACGGGTTACCTGCCAAATCTGTTTGATACATTTCCCAAGACAGATACAAAGCTCCCTGAATGAAGGTACTACATTAAACACATTGTAATAATTATTCCAATTCATGTGTTAAAGAAGCCCCAACGGAAGCAGCTACCTGTCTCATGAGAATCAGATTCCTACGAGAGCCGGATGTTGCGAAAGGTACTGTTTTTTTAGAAGTGTTACATATTGATGAAATGGGACCCAACAGAAGACAGGTCGATCCATAAATAGATTTACAAAAATATTTTTTTTACTCATTATAAGTGATTTAAATTAATTGTCAATAAATGTCTATTGTAGGTACAATAACAATTCATAAATCATTTCATAAATATAATAATAATAATAATAAATAGAACGACAAAATAGCACACATACATACCTACAAGAGTTATCCACTGAAATGAAGCACAACATTGAAGACATGTTTCTATCTACCGTTGCTAAATATAAGAACGTAGACCCAACTCATAGACCTAGTATTCCGAAACAGAAAACATCAAAAAAGTTTGCAGGTATTGTTCAATACCTAAATCTGACTGTTCTACCGAAGTATGTATCAACCAACACTGACTTTAACACGACGCAAAATGCAATCTATAGTGGTGCCTACACTGCAGCAAGTTTTAACGGATGTAAAATCGATAATCCTGCTAAACACAACAATACTAGAACATCCAATATCCCTAAATGGCAAAAACGGTTAGAAAATAAAATTACTGACCTTAGAGCTAGAATAGGCAGGTTAACTGAATTCATAAATGGCAACACTAGCCCAACCTTGAAACGGCAAATTGATAAAATCAAAAGTGCCTACAAAATACATTCCCGTCATGAAAACGAAAACACTGATCTTATTCATTTCCTTGATACCCTAAAGCAAAAACTCAGTGCACTTTCAAACAGATTACGCAGATACAAAGAAACTTCCATTCGAAAACAACAAAACTCACAATTTAACAATAACGAAAAACTATTTTATAGGAATTTAACAAGCCCTCAAAGTGTACAAGTTAACACAAACACACAAACTCCAGAACCAGAAGCTCTCCACCAGTATTGGTCGAATATATGGTCGAACCCTAAAACACACGTTGATAGCGAATGGATAAGACAGGATAGAGAACTATTATCAGAAATACCTAACATGACATTTGAGGAAATAGATATAGAGACTTTACAGTTTGTCATAAATAAAACACATAATTGGAAAGCTACTGGATCTGATAAAATTCACAACTACTGGTACAAGAAATTTACATATATTCACACCGTTCTACTTACTCACATCAACAGTTTCATTAAATCACCAAACACCATACCTGATTATATTGCAGTAGGGACAACATACATGTTACCCAAAGATAAATCAGATTCGAAAAACCCTGCTAAGTATAGACCAATAACCTGTCTTCAAAATGTATACAAGATTATTACATCATGCGTAGGCCAATTAGTTTACAAACATGTTACATTACACAATTTGCTCGCAGAACAGCAAAAAGGCTGTAGAAAAAATAGTTTAGGCTGCAAGGAACAACTGACTATTGATGCAGTTGTTTCTAGACAAGCGCTGAAGAAAAAACGTAACATTTTCACTATGTATATCGATTACAAAAAAGCTTTCGACTCTGTACCCCACAGTTGGTTGCTATATATACTTGACCACTATAAAATACACCCACAAATAACAGATTTTCTGCGCAACGTGATGCAGAAGTGGAAAACCAAACTCAAAATATTTAATGAAGGCTCATGTTTAGAAACTGACTCAATAGCAATCAGAAGAGGAATTTTCCAGGGGGACGCTTTCAGCCCTCTCTGGTTCTGCATGGCATTAAACCCACTGTCTAACCTTCTGAACAAGAGTACTAATGGTTACAAAATTACATACGACAACACATATTTTACCGTGTCACATTTACTCTACATGGACGATATTAAGCTTTACGGAAGTAGTTTACAGGAAATTCATAACCTCGCAGATATAACAGAATCTTTCTCTTCTGACATCCAGATGGAATTTGGCATCGACAAATGCAAAATACAGTCCATATGCAATGGAAAAGTCGAAAAAAACTCATATCCCCTACAAACCGGCGAAGTGGTCGAGCCATTAGATGAGTTTTCGGGTTATAAATATTTAGGTTTTATACAAACTCAACAGATACACCAAAAACACACGAAAAAAGCATTAGAAGAACAGTTTATATCGAGACTACATAAAATACTTAATACTCAACTTAACGCAAGAAACACTATAAAAGCTATAAACACTTACGCTATCCCGATACTTACATACTCTTTTGGTATAATCCAATGGTCCAAAACGAATTTAGTAAAACTGCAACGTCTCATCAACACAAATATGACAAAACATAGGAAGCATCACCCCCGGTCATGTGTCGAAAGACTTACACTCCCCAAAGTAGAAGGTGGTAGAGGGATTATAGATATCCACAATCTTCACAATTCCCAAATAGTATCAATTCGTAAGTTTTTCCACCAAGAAGCAAGCAGAACACTACTTCACGACGCCATAGTTAAAGCTGACATTAAGTTAACCCCTTTGAACTTAAAATCACAGACAAAGCAAAAAAACGAAACCATTGTTTCTGCAGAAGAGAAAATTAATTGCTGGCTGCAGAAATCTCTGCATGGAAGACACCGCCGCGACTTGATTAACCCGATTGTAGATAAAATAGCGTCTAACATGTGGCTCAAGCGCGGTGAACTCTTCCCAGAAACAGAGGGTTTCATGCTGGCAATTCAAGATCAAACCATCCACACACTGAACTATAGAAAACATATTATTAAAGACCATTCTCTGCTATCAGATTTATGCCGACATTGCCACCATAGCCCCGAAACCATCCAGCACATTACTGGAGCTTGCAGCTCGATTACACAAACTGACTATAAACACAGACATGACCAAATTGCTGCCGTTATCCACCAATACCTTGCGTTTAAATACAAACTTATTAACGAGAAAGTAGCTTATTATAAATACAAACCTAAAATTATTCTAGATTCACGCGAATACAAACTTTACTGGGACAGGACCATTCTCACAGACAAGACCGTACACTTCAACAGGCCAGACATCACACTTCATGACAAAAAGAATGACACAGTTTACCTCATCGATATTGCCGTGCCCAACACCCACAACATTTCCAGCACATACACCGAAAAAATTGCCAAATATACAGATTTAACCCTTGAAATAAAATCACAGTGGAAGGTCAAAACAGTTAAAACCATACCTATAGTTATATCAACCACCGGTGTAGTCCCACATTCACTTTTGACAAGCTTAGAAACTTTAAATATTCACAAACTCACCTTTATACTGTTGCAAAAAGCAGCAATATTAAATACCTGTAGGATAGTCCGCAAATTTTTGTCTTCAGATCAGCATAATTAATACCCCTGTTTTTGCTTGGCCAAAAGCCCGCATTAACAGCAATACTACCTCGGAAACGAGAGAACTCTAAAGAGTAAAAATAAATAATAATAATAGTAATCAAATTCCACTAACTCATAAATAATTTTACCAGTTATAAAAAAATAATATCTGTACCTATTCATACGTTTGATACTTATTTTTAGAGATAAATATTCGAGATAAATCTTAAAGTCGGAGATGAATGACTACACACATTGTAGTGCACATTGGATTTAAATTGGCTTTCGTGATTTTTAAGCAACGGAAACTTATTAATTAAAATTATTCCCTTTTTAACAATACAAATACTAATTTAAAAAATATTTCCCCATTTTCCATTCTACATGCAGTTACCGCTTACTGGCAGCTATTCTTTTTGGCAATTTATTTATTTGCCCCATATAAGGTTTGCGCTAAAAATTCATACTTCAGGCAAATTATAATCTATACTATTGCACCGATAAAAGATGCGTATCATAGCACACGTTTGTCACAGAACGTCATTGATATCCAATCTTTTATTAACTTTGATTTAATTTAAATAGATAAATAATAAGTACATAATTACTTCCTTGATACTTAACTATTTTAGTAAGACTAGTAACAGTTTTTGTAATTACATAACGAGCGTCGTGTGAAATTTCTGTTCCCTACACCTGCTTCAAAACAAAGTCGAAAAAACTTACAACAAAAACGCATAAAGGAGGAGAAACGTAAACGCTGGGAATGGTTATGCGAGTATATGATCTGACAAAACATTTTAAGCTCGCACTTGTGATCTCCGTTCCCACACTGCTTAATCGATCAAAGCAGCATCGTCTGTGAGTGTCGGTATATTGTTGTGACTACTTCCACTTAAGCGATAGAAAGTTCACTAACCTTGATGCTCTTATCTGTATCATAATAAGGCTTTAACGATATAAAAGCAATCTATCATTTGAAATTAATATGATCAGTGATCGACGCGGCGCGGCGGAGTCCGATATCTGCATAGCCCGCTCGGAATGGCGGTTAATCAGGTGGCCCGTTACATTACATTGTACTCGCCGTGAGTCCCAGCCCGAGAGAACAGGTTGCTTCTATGACAAAGGAGCAGATTCAATCGTCCGCGATCCGCGCCTGCGCGAGCTCCACATTATAAATAGCCCGTCGAAATAATCCGTTGCTCCATGTCAGTCAGGCGCCCACCAACGAGGCTTCGCCGCCGTACACTTCCTTAATGATATCTAACAGAGAAATAGAAAAACAATTTATAAAAAACTGCTAAGATTGACCATTTTGTTTCTGCGTGTAGCTATGACCTTAAAGTGATTGATGGTCTAAAAATTATTAATAGTTTATCTACGTAATAGATGGTAATAGTTGTGACCGCCTGTTGAACAATGTTACTGTGTCATCTTCTCATTATAATTTTTAAGGTCGGTGGTCGATCGTGAATAGTTCTTTTTATCTTATCAAGATTTTTGTAGGTAGTTGGTTATTACGGTTGTAGGTCATTTTTATTTATTTTAAAGTACCTATATGTTTTTTGGTTAATGTATTTATGTAAATGTGATATTATTTACGGATTATAACAACATTGAATAACGTTTTTGAATTATGTAACACTAGCTGCGCTCTGCGAGTTCCTGAACAAAAAGGAACAAATAAATCCAATCCACATAAACTTGAAACAATGACATTCTGAGATTTAGCCGTTTCAGCGTAAAGAAGTTAGTAACATACATAGAAACAAATAAACGAACTTTCGCTTTTTAATATCTGTGTGATTACTTGTATCGTGAGGGATGAATTTAATTATATTATGTATTATTTTACTTTGTTAATTTTCTCTCAAATAAATAGGCTGTTGCAGAAATACTAAAGTCTTAAGATATAAATAAGTGTAATAACCGTAAAGCTCAAACAATCGAGGTCCATTCGTGGCAGGAGCAGCACGCCACCTGCGCCGCAGCCGCTCGAGGTGCGCCCTCGCCGTCCGCTGCGCTTTACTGCCAAAACAATGGAAAGGCCACTACTGCGATTGTTGGCGAGCACATGGACCAAACGTACTACGTACATTGTACTTTTCTACCAACACCTGATTTAAATTACCCTGTTTCTTTAACACATTTATGAAGACGCCCAACTTTGTCGTTCTCACGACACGTTTTTTACATCCCGACAAAGGATGTAATAGTTTTAAACGGTATTTAAGACGGTTTCATACCATGTGGCTTATTAATTTCCGGAATATTTTGACAGAAAACTTTGCTCCGGCTTGATTAACCATTGTACGTATTTGGAATATAATATTGTTGAATGTTTACTTTTGTGATATAAAACTAAATAATTTCTGTCTTTCTTTAATTTAATAAATATTATATTGTATAACGGATAGGTCTACAATAATAATCTAGTGTTCGTCTTAACTGATAAAAAAAAATACCATGATACTATAAACCAAATTGTACACCCATCTTATGATATTAGAATAGAATAGAATACAACTTTATTATACACCAAACATACATACATTATAACATACAAAAGACATAAAAAATGTAACATAACAAAAATAACACAACGAAAAAAAAAGGATCAGTAATCTGACCTCCATAGTACAAGCTTTACTTAGTTTGGGGTCAGATGGCGCTATGTGTAATGTCCTACGATACCTATCTATTATAGGTTAATAAATATATGGAGTATAACGGCGGCCTTATCGCCTAGAGCGATTTCTTCCAGACTGGTAGAAATTATTTAAAAAAATAGAAGTATGTCCGCATTTTAATAACAACATACATAATTTTGTGTAATTTACTTGTATGCAACTTTAAGTACATACTTATTGTAACTTAACGTGTAATTTAATAATATGCTAGTTTTATGTTGGTACCAACTAACCTATTTTATTCTTTTATTTACGCGACGATATGCGTATCATAGCAGGCTATTTCATAATTACCACGGTTCATAAACTGAATCAAGGTGGACGAAAATCATTTTGGTATCACAGCTGGTACGTCTCAAAGGGCTCTCTGCTATGAACCCGATTACACACTATTATGAAATAATAAATGCTTGTAACGCCCCGACTAAAGGGTTAACCCGTGCCGAGGCGGAAATTGATTTAAATTACACTATTAATAACATTAAAAAAAATTAATGCACAGAAGGAACAGAATTTTATAGCTAACATCTAATCCATTTTTTCTTTTAAAATCATGTTATTCAAGCCAAATAATTATAGGTGTTGCATCCTAT
Source organism: Biston betularia (assembly GCA_905404145.2). NCBI lineage: Eukaryota > Metazoa > Arthropoda > Insecta > Lepidoptera > Geometridae > Biston > Biston betularia. The sequence goes on from FR989863.1 coordinate 9,067,787, forward strand.
TATTTATTTTAAAATATCATAGACAGTGATATTGATTTATGATTTGTTTACTTAGTTATACTTATTTATTATAAGATATGGAGCTGGGCCGCATTTCATGCCAAAAACAAGATATGTACCTACTTGCATCCTTAGACACTTGTAATAACTGCTAGAAACTTGTAAAAAAACATTATTAAGAAAGAACTAAAAATCGTCATTTCATATTATACCTATATGTATGTATCTTTGTGTATACCTAACGACTGAAAGGATTTAAAATATAATTATGTAAGTACCTAATTTGGTTATAAATATAGATTTACTTCCTGGATATATATTTATTATAAAACTATAGGAGTTGAGTATACTCGCATACCAGCATAAAACTAATGATATGTCCATGATTATATACAGAGCCGTTTATTGATTTTTAAAACATTTAGGTAACATTCATAAATTAGGATCAGAATAAGATAAAGAAGCGATCAAACATTTCGCTATTAACATTTAAATTTATATAAATTGGCTATTAACCTATTTTAACTTAATTATTTACTAGATGGATATAAAAAAAGTTAATTTAGAAAACAGTGTGTCGGCGGTCAATTATTGTCCCAGCGGGCGTTATCCTGGTTATGGTTCAACAGATGGTGGTTTTTTACTAGCGGGTGCCGGTGTGGAGTGCGGTCGCGGCTAAGCTAGGGCGCTCGACCAGGCTGAGGGCAGCGCGGGGGTGCGCCTTCTAACCGTATAATTAGACGTTGTAGTTGCGCGCGCGCCGGCACGCACAATTGGCTTAAACGAGTGTTTACTTTGATGTGCCGCCGACCACAGCGGTTATCCACGTGCGGTCGTCTCAACCCGTTCTCATGTTAAGCCTATTAAGAGGACGCTACTCGTTTTACGGTCGTTGACGACAATAAATAACTTCACGTTGCAGATTTAAAAGGTATCTGGGTAAAACTCTTCGAGGATCTCGGTTAACTATCTGTCTGTTTATGTCGTCTAGTATTTTTACTTATGATATTTCAATTAGCTGCACACATAAACTAGTTTTTAGCAACACAATCGACGAGGTACGCGCGTCGCGTGCAATCTGTGTCATCTATTTATTTCTATTTGTTATGACTGATACAGACCCAGATATATACCAATCTTATATCAAGGGCTACATCGACCAGCCGGCGCGGGTTGTCGCAAGTGATTCCTAATCGACAGCCGCGTACTCGAAAGTTGAGTAGCGACGTCGTGATGGTGAACTTAGCCTCCTTCCTTCGTACCGGTACATAACGCGTTGTGAAAAAGACTCGTCGCCGTCTCGATAACGACTGCGACATCGCATAAAAACAAATTATTAATCTCCCGATCGTGACTAACATTTTCGGTTCATCGTTTACTCGAGCGGAGGTTGAGAGGCAGATTAATTCTGGAGCAATAATTTGCGCAGTGAAGCTTTCAAATGTCGCAGCGATCAGATGAGACGTGAAGGCTTCGCCACTCTCCGTCAGGCAGGCTCAAGTCACGTTAATCGACCTTACACAATTTCTGTATTCTAAACACTAGTATTCTGAGTGATATTACATAAAAAAAGGTATGTAACCTTTTAACAGGGTAGGTGACTAGAACTTTTGGATTATTTTTTAAACATTCATCGTACAGGTAATCAACTTTATGTGGTTATGTGGTATGCAGGCTGTATGCACAGATTAGAAAGAAGTAGTAAAAATTTAATGTCGTGAACGAAACGTGTGAATACTCCTTGGTCTTACAATTGTTATTTTTCATATAATGTCGCTTGTCTTAATGTGTACCTACTCCATAAGTATTTTAATATTTACCTATATAAAAAGTATGTAAGTATTGTATTACTTAATTGGTTTCCATTGTACAAGATTTGCTTAGTTTGAGGCTAGATAGCGCTGTGTGAAATTAATATTTTATGTACCTATAGGTAACAGACATAGTGTTTAGCTACAGCTTACCTGATGTTAAACGACCATGTGGTCGAAGGTGATATGCACACCAAGGCTGGAATGGGACTGGTTTTCAAGTGAGGTTGACAGAACATTTCGTTTTAGGTGCAGATTTTCAATTTGATAGTGGTAGCTAGCCAGCTGAGTACTAGAAAGTGCCTTACCTCGTTGCTATGCTTTCCCCATGATAGTTCCCTCGCCGGCAGCTCAAGTTCGTTGTTAGGATTAGAACTCACATCAATAGGCGTGTGATCCGACCGCGCTAACCCTCTAAGCTATCATCTGTATAAAATGTCGTGCGATATAACTACACTTGCACACATACGAAAAGACCTGTGTGTATATCACAGCCCCATTTTCTACGTGACGTTATATCTGTACAACTTTTCTTTAATCTATGATCGACGTCACAAGCTTTATGTATTTACTTCGTAAAATTATGCAACATGAAATCTTCATTTGCGGTCGCCCACTTCCATGAGCCATTTAGATTTTGAGAACAATCTATTGACGTTGTCAGCAGCCTTCTTAAATTAACAAACGTCAGTCACGTTACGAGCAGTAACTGAGCGTCCTAATATTTATTTAAATTGATATTAGGTTTATCTTTATGACTAATATCCAACATCAACTTCGAAATCTCATCACGTCATGATATTGCTTAAAACTCACGGGTATACAGTATGATTTAGTTTCTACATATTTATAAGATTATTAGCGATTCGCCCCGTGCAGAAGCGTTCTGAAGTGCAGATACTAATGTGGTGCTTATGCATGTGCTATACATATAAACCTTCCTCTTGTATCACTCTGTCTATTGATAGACACCGCATTAAAATCTGTTGCGTAGTTTAAAATTTCTGAATGTACAGATGGTGGCTTTGTTTTGTACTATATAGAGAAGCAAAGCATTTATCGACTTTCCCGCTAGAATTTTCTAGCGTCTTACTTTTTTCTTCATAACCATTTTTAGTAACAAAAAAAACTAGATATAGGGACAGCGATATCTATAGCGATTATGTGATCCCAAACTAAGCAAAGCTTGTGGTGTCGAATTCAGATAACCGATAGAACCCTTAATTATTTACTTACTTAGTACCTGAAGATCTTATACAGATACAATGCCTAATAAGAAACACAACTAAAAGTAGTTGTGATTTTTTTTCCTCACGACGTTTTCCTTTACCGGCAAGGAAAACGTCAAGTTTGTTGGGGTGTGAAGCCACGCCCTTCGGTGTATGAACCAACCACGCTAACTACTGAGCTATCATCGCTACAAACTAAAAAAATGTTTTTGGGATCGTACTCAGTTTCCTAAATTCAAAAGGAGCATCATGTATAATAATAATTTACCAATGCGATGAAAACGCCAGCACCTCATACGTTACGATCGCCCATCGATATGGCAGGTGCTATAGTTCGACTTCTAATAAATAAACGATGGATGCCCATTGCCCAAACCGATCCCACTTAACACCTTGATGGATCGACCGACACACCGATAGCATACATCGTTAATGAAACATAATAACTGTCGATAAGTATCGTGAAGTGAACATAATGGAATTAATCAAGGCCCGTAAACGTTTAACTCCGACTAGGTGAGTATCTGTAATCTGTGTCGGTGATTTATTTCCACCTGCTACAGACTTGTACGGCCACTGTATCTAGGCGGAGATACGAACGCAACGACTAAACAATCCCTTTGGAGGCGAACCGTAGCCTGAGTGAGACTTTAAAGGCTTTACGGCAACTGGACACTAATAGAACAATATTAGAATCACATTTATCGAAGACATTTTAAAATAGCCACAATTAATTCGATTTAACTGCATTTAGAATTACTTACTGCAGCTAGCGAAATTACGGGGCTGTTGAGTTTACTTTGAAAGTCCCAAAGTTATGAGCGCCAAAGCAGTGATGCCCTATACTTTGTTATACTCAAAGTTATGTCTATCACGACATTGCCTAAAGAATTAGTAAGTTGAAGTGTCTGTGGGCACGGCACATAGCACGCAGAACTGATGGCCGACGGGGCTGCAAAGTTCTGGAGTGGTGACCACGGACCGGCAAGCGTAGCGTTGGACGTTTACCCACAAGATGGACAGACGACCTAATAAAGGCCGCAGAAACGCGCTAGTGCGAGCCGCTTCCAACCGGTCTTTATTGAAGTCAATGGGAGTTGCCTATGGCCAGTGGACGTCCTACAGTTGAAATGATGATGATGATGTGTTTCGCTGCAATGGATATAGACAGGCGTTATCTCTTAGCTTCAGGAGAGCTTCACGTTCGTCTCATTACTTTTAAATTGAAAAATAAATGTCGGTCAATGCGCTGTGTTTTTATATCTGTGTTTTTTTCTTACCTAGTCCAAATATGGTATGGATCAATAATTCATTTATTATGATGATAACTTTAATATGAACTTTTACGATGAGCACAACTGAAACCGCGAAAAAAACAACTGTTCCATAGAACAAGTTCGTTGACCTTGACTAAATGTAGCGAGTATCGACAAGTAAAATTTTTTTACGTGATCTTATTGCCATATTAAAAGTTGTTCTTTATTATAAGTAAGTATAGGTACTAATAACCTTTTAGCCCAAAAAAAAACCCTAAATGTTACTATTTCCTTAGAGCTTTTTTATGATTGAATGGCTATGGATTGAAGTATTTAACCATAGCTCACCTGATGTTAAGTGACGGTGTGGTCGAAGATGGTAAACACAGAGAAGCCTCGCCGGGATAAAAACTGGCTCTCAAATGAGGCTGTACATTTATAATAATTGCATTTGGTTTTTTTTAAGTTATGTATGTTTGTGTTTCGATATACAATTAAGTTATCTGCACTAATTATAAAGAGGAAAGATTTGATTTTTTGTTTGTTTGTTGAGTAGCCTCCGATCTACTGGACCGATCTGAATAATTCTTTCATCATTAGAATGCTACATTGTCACTAAGTGACATAGGCTATATTCATATTGTTAATCGAGTTTTGTTTTCCGTGCGAAGCTGGGACGGCCCCTACAAATTTACAATAAGATGACATAATATTTAAAAAAACAAGCAATAAAAAATCAATTTCTTTTGTTTATTCAGTATATTAGGGAGTTTGTTGTGTGTATTCGTATAAGATTTTAGTTGACAATAGCACAGGCTAGGTACATAAATATGAGTACACCGAACACACACGGCGCCCCACCAGCCAGCCAGCTACCAATACTCGATAATATCAAATCACATCCGTTTCGTGACTCACCAACAAGCGCTTTAAATTATTTGCGTAATTAAAATTTCGTCAAACAATGAGACAAAACGCTGGATACCGTAGCATTGACCCGAAGGAACATTCGACAACCTTTCATGACAGAGACTATTGGAGTTGCACAAGTCATTAATCCGGTTCAATACAAGAAGTTGCGGTAAGCATTCTCTTTATTAAAAGTTTATTGTTTTACATTTGATATTGCGTACATGCGTTATTGAATAGGTCTGTATGTAGGCTAAGCGAGATAATGATAGATAAATGTGAGACAATGCCGCACGCGCCTGCTCGCGCCGCTGCCGCTGCCGCCGCCACTCTAGCACCACCGGTTCGTTAGTGTAACTGTTGAGTCACGGACCCGGAGATCACCTGACGCCGGCCTGATGTTGACACCCGCCACAACACATCCATACACGTCCATTCTCTTCATCGGACGATGCTCTACCTAGAGCTTAAAGCTTTGCAACTTGTATAGTGTTCTTGATAGAGAAGATCATTGGAACTTAAATGTATTAACTATGTTGCAAACTTATTACTTTGTGGTAGATTTCCTTAGCAGGAAGTCGTCTAGGCAAAGGTACCACCGCAGTACCAGATATTCTGTCGCCAAGCAGTAGTGTGTAAACATTACTGTGTTCCTGTTTGAAGGGTACTGTACTAGCGAAATTACTAGGCTGTTGAGACTAACCATCGAAAGTCTCAAATTAATGAGCACTAAAGCAGCAATGCCCCGGACTTTGTTTTGCTACTCAAAGCTCTGTATATTGCTGCAATCCTCTAATTTTAGAGATCTGTGGCTGCAATGGTCATAAACAACTAAGTACTTGATAAAAAAAAATAAGCAGAATAAAAATGTTTCACACCTTGTTATGGTTTTCACTCAATTATAATAGTACCTAATCATCCCGGGTAGCAATTTACTGTCTGCTCGCTGAAAGAAAAACTTGTAAAAGGGCAATTTATTTTATTATCGTCACAAAAAAATAATAGGTAGCGTTAAAATTAAACTGCTAGAAAGGTGGCTTTCAACAGTAGAATTGTGTAGCAATCCATGCTTTAAAATTGAAACAATGAGATACGTAAAAGGTACTAATTAGAGTTGGCAATATTCTGTAAGAAGTCTCCATTCTTGGAATTTGACGCGTCTAGATCGCCTTTCCTTTCTCAATACTCTTCTTTGTAAAAGACACCGCTCCGGCCTTCGGTGGCGTGCGGCAACTTCACGACTTCACACAAAGACTGTCAGAAATAATTAAAATAATTACTGTTTACAGTAATTAATGACCCACATAACGTGATATGGTTTGATTGATCTCGGAACTGTGACGAGATAATTGTGGCTCCCCGGCTCTATTGCCAAACGCTACATTACTTTGTTTTCAATTATCGAATGCGAAGGCACCCACTCCGGCGCAACGCCGCACAATGCGTTGCCTATCAACGAGTTGTGAAACAACGTCTACTTTAGTTGAAGAGGCTTCTCTTTATGCAATTGTTCCGACGTTAATAGAGAATCTATTCGAACGTCTACTTGAAATCCATTGACTGCGAGGACTGGCTGCGTTTTATTCAATTATTTAATGTAAAACAAGACCGCTTTAAAATGCCGGAGGAGCTGATTAGTGGAGCTTTTAAATGAGCCTTTAAACATCTTCTTGTGCGTTATCGATTGTAATTCTGCGCGCGGCGGCGCGGCTCGCAGATAGCCCGCAGCTATCCAGTACATAGACACTGCATTAGGGCTCCTACGCGCGCCCGGCGGCTCCTTTGCCGCCATAAGCGCATTCAACGTGTAATCGCGTTTGCATTTCTCTTTTGTGTGCATAGACCACGAGTAAAAGAATATCTTAAGAGGCTTAGTAATTTAGTGCTATAGTGCCAGCGAACAACCTGTATCGGTACTTATTCACTATATCTCATTATGCAATCGTTGAAAATAATGTTCGCAGATTTTATAAAAGCATTACAAAGAAAATGGATGAAAACTTTTTAGTCCTACAATTTCACTTGACGTACGGGAACTACACACGTATGAATAATTGGATTGGATGACGTAAGGTGTTGACAAATGTGTGTGCGTATAGTGAGCTTTATTCTTCAACATCATAACATCAAGAGAATACCTCATTTTTTTTTCGAATCTGTGATTCAGCTGTAGAAAGGTAATAGATACATTATTCATATAGGGGTTTTTGTTTACTTTTATTTGACTTTACAAAAAGATAAATAAAATAAGTCTTTTTCAAAATCAACAATTGTTTTTGTTTTTGGTAAAGTTTAATATAATCAGAAAATCTACTATAATCTAAATAGTTTCTTTCCAGGTTTCGTGTGTTTCCCATCTCGACCACGCCATCGATATATATTTTTATTTTTATTAGTTTCACGTTTGACCACGTTTTGCCCCATAAATAAGCAATTATGCGGTCAAAAACAAGGTTACCTAGAAGGAACTTGTTTATCTTGGATTTGAAGATTATATATATATATATATATATATAATTTTAATTCTCAAACTTTTTTAATAGCCCAATTAGTCGACATAATCTTGCAGAAGGCGATGCAGTTTAAATTAATACATATACAAACTTTTACATTTATAATAATTGTGTGATTTTGGGGATATACGGTTGTATAAGCATATAAGTTGTTCTCAGAAACCGCTTTGTAATGGGCATAAAATTTGTTTTATAAGCGAATGGTATCGGGATAAGGTATATTGAAGTCCGCGCGGCGACAGCGTGCGTGGGTGCGATTGACTCGTCAGCGCGCAATCGCAGCTCACTTAGCGCTAACTCGGCGCGCGCTTTATCGCGCAGACGACGCGCCTCGTGCCGCCCGTCTGCACTTCCTCTCGCACTTCCATGCATGCGCTTTACATACAAAACACTCTATGCAATGAAAAAGAATAGCATAAAATACCAAAATAAACGAGACCCATTTGGTGTCAGGCTTTCTTTTGTAACATTGAGACTTATTAATTAATAGACAAAAGTTATGTTTTCTTTATAAGTTTTTAAAAGTTCTCGTATTCCGATAAAATTGTTGCAATTTTTAAGCAATGACACCATAGTGTGTTTTAACTCATCAAAGACATTGAATAACATTTATTTTACACTATACTTTTGCAGTTTCCGTCAAAACTCTAAAACAGCTTATGTATAAATAAACGGATACAGGTTTATTTTACTGCTGCTGTTTTAGTCTACCCTGTATCAGAAGCATCATGCTTCAATAACAATTATGTGATGATAAGTGTATTTATTCACATTGGCGTCAAAACTCTCTATCATAATTATATACCGTAAAATATCCCCAGTCAAAGATACCTGACCTAATCACATCGGCACGAACTAGTTGCGAGTAAATTAGAAATGCAGCGGCGGGGCTCCTTGAATCTATTCTTGTACTGAAATAAAGCAACTTTCTATCTTTTATTTAGTGTCGCAGGGCCGCTTTATCTTGCCTGACAAAGAGCCGGGTAATTGCCATTTGTGCAACGTTGAGAATTTCATTAAATCCCGATAAAATTACGCACTTGTTTAGAATACTCGCGGCATCTACACTACGCTGTATGGTAATGTGTGCAGACAACTATCGACTATAATATTTATAAGTATATATAACTGGATTTTCACATAACGGATTTGTCCATCAACACTAGGTCGATTTCATATTCATCTTGTAACAACAAAAGCATAATGAACGGATGCAGTGTAATTTTGTCCCAAGGCAAAAGAATTTTATCGGCAACTAATGACTCTCCCCTGTGAAAGGAAATAGAGCAATCGGGAAAATGGTCGTTGTATGAGAACGTTAATATTTCCTTATTGTTATTTAAATATTCAATTGTTCCGTAATACGGGGTTCAAATATAATGACGGGTTATTTTTACATTCGACTTGTTTAGGCCAACAATGTTTAAGCGTTTTAGCAACCCACTCTATGATTATTCGAAACCAACAAAAGTATTCTGAACTTTAAGCAGTTCAGAAAATAATGGTTACATTACATGTAACGACGACTCCATTCAATGTAAGAAAGAAAATAATAAAAGAAATGAAATGAATTACTCTACCAGGGAACTTTAATAGTCGTATCGAGAAACGAGTTAATTGCTTCATTTCACAATGCCAATTCAGAGATTCAATAAGAACAAAAAATAAACATTTCAATTCAATGATTCGATTTTAATCAAATATTGTTGAATCATCTCGAATTCGTTATAAAATGTGGAATTAAAATTAAATGGAGATCGGTTAATGAAAATTAATGAGCTTAAGGCACGCATCCTGAGCCGTAACGAAGGGGTGGTCGAGAACAGTGATGTGACGAGCGTTGATAATGTGGATAATGCTCCCGCGCAGCCTGCCGCGGCCCACGGCCGACGTGCAGGTATCGCACACACGCACACCCATTCAGCTGAAACGCACACACGTACGTTGAACTATTATTATTCATAGCTTTTTGTAAAGCTCTCTTTCATATGTAGGTATGTATGCGCGTTTGGCAATAGGGACGTCACAATCACAGCCGTCTGTCCAGATGTGCACGTGCGCGCGCGCAGGTGACATCAACTACGCGCCTTCACAACAACAACTGTATTTCTACCTAGCATTTTTTTTCTACGAACTTACTATTGATTCATAGTATATAATTTGTAACGGTCCTGAACAGCCGGCTTATAAAGTTCATTTTTTTCATACATTTTCATCTGTTCAATACGTCATTGATACGGATGTAACTATTACTAATGTATCCAAAAATAAAGCACAAAGATAAGTTAAGATATGATAATTTTAATAAGTAGATTTACAATCATCTTGTGATTTATAGTATTAGCATTTTTAACATTAGAAGCAAAGCTACCATGAGAACTAGATAACTGATAAAATACTTAGGTATATTGTTTTTCTAACATAATATACTTAAAGTACCTACGGAACACCCAGCCAGACAAACATCTATGTTCGTCACACAAATGTACAAAAGTGGGGAAATGTAATCTTGCGAAATGAAAATGAGAATCAAACCCCCACAGCCCAAAGATAACTACTACCAAATGAGCTAACAGTGCAGTATAAGTGACTGTGTAGACAAAGATAGCTAATCTCATCTAGCAAGTTCAATAATTTCAGTATTTCATAATATACATTATCATTAGCCTCATGTAGGTACATGAATTCCAACAATTTATTGTAAAAATCCGGTTAGCAATATGGAGACCCTAGCGTGCTTACTCACCGGCGCACGTGCGCCTGCGCCAGCGCGCGGCGGCGCGCGGGTGCGCTAATCGCCGCATGATTAGTGCCTAGCCTACAAATACTCCAATCATGTCGATAACTCCCAACAATCATACGATAATCCGCCAATACTGTAATTATTATTGAATCGAACACTGTTCTTGTAGCACACCTAATACAGACCGTGGAGTGGCCTCTACGAATAAAAGACTTCAACGAGATCTTCGCCACTACAACATTGCCGAATAACTTTCAATAAAGAAAATACAAACATATCAACAGTGTTTCTAATTTTGAATTTTTTTTGACAATCAAGATTGAAATAAATTCCTTTAGTTTTATTCACACATGTATGATGGCAACCCATGAGGAGAAGAAGTCAATTATTTTGTGTGTAGAATGACCAGTAAGATATCCTTACTTTATCTTTACAAATTTCCACCATTCCTAATAGACTAGAGAAGCTACTTCTGAGTATGAAGTAGTTCCGTTGTTTAGTTCAGACGTTTACATGTCTTAATAAATAGCTACAACAATAGTAGGTAATTGCATCGTAACAAAAAAGTAGAAATCAGTTTTAAATAGGGTGAAAATAGAATAGAATCAAAGTACACCGATATTTATTTTACGTATAAAATAAAAACACAGCATGTGTTTTTTCTTACGATTAGTTAGACTTACAACGGGAGCCTTACCGCCATTTCTTGCAGACTACTTTTGGATTGGACAAAATAGATGGCACAGAGAATTTGTATTTTTTTTGTGATTTATCGATATTCTACAAGCTAGAACAACTAACAAACATCACTAAAATCTGCGTCTCGTGGTTGTAATCGTAAATATCAGACATTTAACACACAGTGGTCTCGCCGACCGGTGATTATAAATAGATTGTTGCGATACGGACGACGTGTTTACAGGCGCTATCTGTCGATAGCCTGATCCAGACCACTCCGCTCGGACTGCAGGCACGCGCAATTAACTCGCTCAACACAACAAGAACAGACAAATAATAATGCAATCCGAGCCAGATTTTGCATAATACTCGCACCTGTTAGAGTTTCCACTTCCAACAAATTTCTCCACACTATGCAACTATCTAAATACCATCTACTCGTAGCTAACGCGGGGTCGCATAAGGTTCTGCAATCTCGACAATTACCTTAACGGTTAATTACTCGTAGCTAGAAACTCAAATTGTTTATGAAAGCTCACCAACGTTTCTCGTAACTCGACAAGACCGCACCGGTATTACGCGGCACGAGCCAACTTTAACTGCTACAAAAAAAGCTGAGTAAGAACCGCTAAGTTGATAATAGCGGGCGTTTGTTTATTTATACAATATCAATAACGAGCAGGCGCCAGTTAACATCTTCACTCGGTTATCTTGGCTGTCAGTAACGAGAAATAATGATGTACGTATAATACGAAAGCATTGCGTGTAGAAAACGATTTTATGCAATACTGCAGCGCTTGAAAAGTGGCACAAGATACAAGATCCGTTGAACCATATTATTATGTTAAACGGTTTGTAAACAAAGATGTCGTTTCCGTTAAAAGTACGTTTCTTACACTGAACTAATTATAGCGGCCCAAAAATTGCATTTCTCTTTTTCTTGAGCAATTAAAGAGATGTGGATAATTTTATTCTTGTGGTTCTTGTTAATAATTTTAATTTCAGATTAGTTTACCTTTAATAGCACTACAACAGAATTGTAATTTTTTTTTATCTATCTGCAATCAGCCCGGAAGTTATAAACAAATTTTATATAATTGATAAATTTGATCACGAAAAAGTTACATGACTACGAACCTTATGCCGCGGGCATACGATATATATTCGCGTAGTCTTTTTGTGATCGCTTAACTTGAATGGCATTAAGAGCTCCAATAAACAATATTTATTTTTGTATCTCCTCTTTTCATTTAACCACAGGTTAAATGAAAAGAGGAGATAAAACACTGTACTATTTCATTTTTATTTGTTAATATTATCATAGAAAATATTCATGTAATAAGTATTTTGTGGATACTCATGACTTGTACCTGATACCAAGAATTGATGAAAACGCAGACGCCCACTGGCAATTGTTCTGCTGTCCACTAGACGCGACGGACTCCCGGGCACGTCCACTGCTGCTGGCAGTACCATCAATATAAGCAACACTAACAGGCAATGTGTTTTTGCCTGTACCCGACATAACATTACTAGTAGGTACAGGCATTTGTAATTAACGTTTCCATAAAACTGCAAAACCGGTCAAGTATTCATCGTGCTAGCTCATCGTATGGTTCCGTAGCCACTTGAGAAATAAATTAAACGCTTTCATTTCACACAGCGCACTCTAGCTTCATACTAAGCAATGCTTATATTATGGAAACCAGATAAATAAGTAATAGAATAGTTTTAAGATTTTTTTTTATGGTTGACAGGCTAGGTGTTTGACCATAGTTCACCTGATATCAAGTGAAGGTGTGGTGGTGTCAAGATAGCTCTTTTATACTGTTTTTTTAAATTTATTCTCGTCGTAAATGTTTATCGGAGGAAGTATCAAAAATAAGGCGTGTGTACAAACTAGTAGGTGTCATTATTTTAATTTCCCCTACACATTCTACGTGGAAAATAAATCATTTTTGTCATCTTCGTTATCAATATTTTGAAGTAAAAAAATTAATAAGCTCATATATGGCCACAACTGGTGTTAACCAATAGAGCGGTACCTATTTACTCTGGATTTGAAGAGACCCAGTACCTTCCAAAACTTCTTTGATTTATTATTATCTTCGGCAACAGCAATAATGTATCTACTCGCATCTTTACTTAGTATTCTAACCCATATAATCTCTTTAAGTACTTGTTGAATCCTGAAATGAAGGAAATGGGTGCCTGTTTAGTTTTTTTAAATACTTTTTAATATCACGAGTAACTTACGCTAAAATCTTTTACGCACGATCATAAAAGATTTTAACGTCATATGATAAACTAGTATGTACTTCTTATTTCTTAACAATACGTTTGAACAGTTAGACGCGACGAGTTATTTGCCTTCAGTATTCCAATTAGAGCACGCTCGTGATGTACTACCGGTCCGATATATCTCACAGAAGACCGAGACACTAATGTGGCTCATGAAAAATTGACACACCGAACCAGTCCTGCGGCGCAAGCGCGAGCCGTTCTAATAACTAGTTAGTATTATTTCAAACAACGCCTGCGCCGCGCCACGCCGCGCCGGCTGCCCTGCCACTTGTTCTATTGTTTGCAATCCGTGCAAAATTGCGGAAATACTATCCATACCCAGTTTTAGTTTGACGCTGTTATTCATTTATTAGCAGTGAAATTGCAGCATCTGGTTTATTGCTCCTGACTAGATGACATTAAGAGACTAATAACATTTTATTGTTTGTTTTTTTAATTAGGTTGGTGAATCTACGACAGGTGTAGAAGAATTAGTATCGTGCCTAGACTTAACTACACAAGTCCACTTTGTAAACAGCAAATAAGTCGGTTATAAACCTAACAGAAATGAGGTCCTGTATGTTTCCGTGTAATGAAATAAAGCTTGCTCGGTTTCAATCCAACCGTTACGGTAATTGTGCAGGATCAATATCTAGACGAATGTGAATTTCGTAAGTCGATTGTGAGGTGGTCAAATTGATCGATGATGTGTGCGCGTGCGCGGGCCCAGCTTGTCAATTAGGTGAGCTGAGTTCAGGGCCTGAGCTACTAGTGCCTTATCTGCGCACAACTATGTGGCGACGTTTGCGCAACTTCATGTTAATAAGAGAAAACAAATTCTCTTTTCACTTGCTCTGACCTTTAATTAATTCAATCAGTTACCGTAAGCCGCGAAGGAATCTAGAGTCGTCTTAACGACGTGTCGGCGAGTTCACAGACTGCTCAAACTATTCGCACAAAAACTGGCATGTGCTCGTCCACAGGTAGATCCATGTGACAATGAAATTTATTTTTTATACGACAAAATAAATAAAAGCCGTTTCTATGCCGAAATTCACGTGAAGCACAAAAAGTGTCGTAAAATCATCACGACCTTCATTCATTCTTGAGCGTCAATGAAATTATGTACGGAATTCTTTGCGACAAGATCGTAGCTTCAACTGGATGAAAACAAATAAGATATTACTTGGTGGTAGAAATACCAGGGCATTAAATTTATTATTATTTGTTCCGAAACCTACGAAAATATATATTTAGGAATGAAAATAAATAAAAGCTATATATAATTATGAATAAAAAAGATGCAGCGATAATATCAATGTGCAAACGTTTTCGCACAAATCCTATCATATTTGAAAGGTTGCGCAACTCATGCGTGTCGTTGGCAGGCAGCTGCGTCAGCTTGACAATGGAAGCTTTGCAGGTTGTTGCTGGGCCGTGGAATGATCTCACTTTCAAAGAAATTCACCTTCGATCGCACAGTGCAGGCGGCGGACCCTCGCCTCGCGGTCCTGCGTGATCCATTGTTTGCCGGAACCAGCGCACAAATAGACGACCGATTCCAAACAAAAGAATTAAGGGTTTATGAGAAAAGGTGAAGGCACTTAACTGACTCAACGTGAATATTGTGCATGTACAGTGAATCATTAGATTGAAAGTCTTTTAAAACTATTGTAGAGATATCTAGACTTATAACATACATTATACATACATACATACATAATAACACTAATATTAAAAAGGCGAAAGTTTATGAGTGTGTTTGTATGTTTGTTACTTCTTTACGCCCAAACGGCTGGACCAATTTTGATGAAATTTGGTATGGAGGTAGCAGACACTCTGAATTAATTGGACATAGCCTACTTTGTATCCCGAAAAAACGTGTGAACAGCGGGTAAACGCGGGGCGCAGTTTGTAAAAACATCTATCCTTCTACTAATATTATATTTATATATATTTTCCCCGGGAAAGGATAGCGGACGGCGGAATCACAAGTGAGTGCTGTTCCTCTCGTTCCGCATCCTTCTCTTTTGTTTCGTGCACCATCGTCTCAACTCAAATATATACAGTCCACTCTAATTTTAGGGGGCCCGAATTGCCCCATCGTAATTTGGCGAAATCAGGTATTATACGTATGTAAATGTGAAAGTTTATAAAGATGGATGGATGGATGTTTCTTACTCTTTCATGCAAAAAACTATTCAACGGATTTAGATGAAATTTGGCACACATACATATACTATATAGATACTTTTTATACTAAAAACTGAACAAACTTTTTGCTAAATTCTACGCGGACGAAGTAACTTATATTTTTGAAAGTTTCAAATAGGTATGTATAAGAAACCATTAATAGTAAGTTTAAACCACAACTTCATAAAATGTATTAGAAGTCTAAAATTTTAATAAATGTTAAATGTCAAAATTATCTATAAAAAACCTCCTCCTTTTATGAAGTCGGTTAATAAAAAATATGTCAAAATCACTAATTATATTTATATCATTTATAATTGTACATTTGTTCGTATTTTAATTATGCGCTGACGTACCGTTCATCCGATTGCGATGAAACTTGGTCAACTAATTTTTTTTAAAGTAACCGTACCTAATGAGACGATCTATGCGCTCTCCTGATGTTAAGAGATAACGCCTGTCCATGACCATTACAGCGATACACAGAACTTTGAGTAGCAAAACAACGTCCCGGGCATCGCTGCTTTGGCACTCATTACTTTGAGACTAGATGGTTAGTTTCACAGCCCAGTAATTTCGCTAGCTGCAGTACCCTTCAAACCGGAACACAGTAATGTTTACACACTACTGCTTGGCGACAGAATATCTGGTCCTGCGGGGTACCTACCTAAACGACCTGCTGCTAAGGAAATCTACCACCAAGTAAATATATATATAATAAAAAAAAAAGTAAAGTTATTGCTTGCACTTGCGCGAAGGTTATAGGCACTTTTTTGCGACAGCAACGTGCCTGTTGCCAGCTAGGAACTAATAATGATTAAATGAATAAATTTCAAAGAATCTTGTCATAGAATGGAAGAATAGAATACAACTTTATTACACAGCAAACATGCATCTACACTAATTAAAAAGAAAGAAAAAAGGAAACATTTGATTTTTTGTTTGTATTGAATAGGCTCCGAAACTACTGGACCGATCTGAATAATTCTTTCATCATTAGAATGCTACATCATCACTGAGTGTCACAGAACGGATTTAGGTAAAATTTTCAGCGAAGATAGCTGTATTCAGGATTAACATAATTTTTTACTGGTTATAGCCGAGGTATTTGACGACAGCTCACCTGATGGTATAGTTACCACCATGCTATTGTCTCCTTACAATGTTTTCCTTAACCGGTAGCTCAAGCTCTTTATTGGGATATGAACCCACGCTCTTCGGCGTGTGATCCGCGCTAACCACTGAGCTATTATCGCTACAAAAGCTATACACGAAGGCTTCTTTTAATCTCAAATAACACGGGTGAAACCGTAACTTTTAAGTTTTAGTAAACAAATATACCTGTCTCTTCTAAACAGTAGATACTTTGCAAGCGATATTTAAAGTTACTATAAGTTAAAATTACTATAATTTAAATAAAATATAATAGCCTATATGCCTATATGTAACGTGGAAAACAATGGATTTTGCGACACAGGTTTTCCTAGTGCAAAATCCCAGGATACCTGTTTGCACTTTGTAACAAATAAATAAATTGAAGTTCTTTATTAACGATATAGATTTGTGAAACATTACACAAGACTCCCGCGGGCGTGGTTAAACGTTACTCTTGCTTGTGGAAACAGCTGTACGCTCCCCTTTACCTGAACGCGTATATACCGAGCACGTGTTATATGTACCCTCGTTTCTTACGTAAATATGATTCGTATTTGAAGTCCTCACATCCGGGCTCGGACGGCACCGGCAAGGCGGCTAATGTAGCTCACAACTTGATTTTATTTGCATAGGTACCTACATGCTTCGAGGCCGCCACATTCATGTGGAAGACTTTAGAGGGGTCATTGTGAAGATAACCGGTGAAGCCGTGATTACGACCAATGTACCTATCTATTACCTAAACACACCTGCCTGGAACTTCCGATTGATTGTTGACTTAGCAATGTGATCTGTTTCACATTGCGTCTGGCTATAAGTATCTGCGTAAGTATCCGGATCAGGTCTGTTTACCATGTACTATCCCACGGCTGGGCGTGGGCCTTTTATCATTCATAAAAAATAAATACCTAATTTAAAATCGGAGAACACACACAGCGCCATCTAGCCTCAAACCAAATAAACCAGATGACTGATAGTTTTTTTGTTTGTAATTATTTGATTCCCATCCTTGACAAACATTTCAAATAAGTAAGTTTAGGTAAGTATAATAGGTAATATTTTTATGATTGGTTTTTTGTTTTATACCAGGTGTTTGACCACAGCTCATCTGATGTTAAATGACGGTGTGGTCGAAGATGGTAAACACACTTAGTCTGGAATAGAACTGGCTCTCAAGTGAGGCTACCGGCACACACTGTTAGATTCTTGGCGACAGATTTTCAACTTGAGGGTGCCAGCCAAGTACTAGAAAGTACTCTAGCGCCATGCTATGGTTTTCTCACGATGTTTTCCTTCACCGACAGCTCAAGCTCATTGTTCGGGTTTGAACCGCGCCCTTCGGCGTGCGAACCGACGGCGCTGACCACTGAGCTATGATGTTAAGTGACAGTGTGTTCAAAGATGGTAAACACAGCAAATGTGGAATGGAACAGGCTCTAAAAGTGACGCCGCCAAAACACATCGTTTTGTGCTTAGCGACAGATTTTCAATTTGAGGTTGGTAGCTAGCCAGCCGAAAACTAGAAAACAAGGGTCATTGTTGTAGTAGATATAGGGACGGACTATTATACATACCTACCTACTTACAAATAAAAAATAAATACAAGATATCGTCCGAATATATTCTCACGTGATACATAATCTGACAACATAAAATATTACATTCTCTTTATTATTCAAAACGACATTTATTGAATGCTGCTAATAGAATTCGATCAGTCGGTTTGTCGGTAGATGAACAAAAGGAACCGGATCAACGAACTAGTGCATATTTATCACGGAATTAATTATAATATTAGAAACCGTTTTCAATTGTGTTTGATAAAATATACGTTAGCCATGAACGGAACGGTCCTTTCAGTTGAAGAGTCGGAAGCTGAGTGCAGGTGCGACCGCGCCCTTTCTCACTGCACTCACGTACCTAATGTGGAGCACTTACTTACTGTTGCTATGGAAATTATTACATATTCATCATTACCAATTCAATAAATCACCTGCATTGCATATTCATATATATTTATCGATAAAAAAAAACATTCTCACGAAGTTTTATCGACACCAAAAATGCGTCTTTGTTAATTTTAAGTTGGGGTAAACGATATCTACGATAGATTTGTTAATAGATGCGCTGTGGAAATTCCCACTGAATTAATATGATTTACTTAAAATAATCATAGTTTGATAACAATAGTTTCGGCAACCGTTTGGTTGGGAGTTGGGAGACCGTTTGGCTTCCAATCCGGAGGTCCTGGATTCGAATCTCACGACACGCACATCTGTATTTTCTAAGCTTTGTGTATATATTGCGATAACTTCAAACGGTGAAGGAAAATATCGTGAGTAAACCTACATATCCGAGATTACATAAAAAAGTTCTGGAAGATGTGTGAAGTCTGCTAACCCGCACTTGGCCAACGTGGTGGGCTATGGCCTTACCCTTCTCACAATAAAAAGAGGCCTGCGCCCAGCAATGGAACAGTTTATAAAAACAGGGCTAATTCAGGTTTAAAATACTTAACCTCCATGACTGACTAATCATTTATTTACCACCCCTCATCTAATAATAAATATAGACATATTTCCCCTTCTGTTTTAAATAGAACAAATGGGAAAAGACTGGCATTCGGTAAGTAAACTATATTGACACTGTTAAGTCTGAATATATAGACGAAACATTAACTAAAGCATAACCAAACTGTTCGACGTAAAGTAAAGACAAAAATATGTTTATCGCCAGTAATTAATCGAGAGTAAAATACTTTAAATTAATTATTTTACCTTGAATTTATTTACCTCGACATTTTGCCCACGTTATAATAGCCCTGAAAATGTGCTGCATGATTAAAGCGAAGACATCATAATTATATAATATAAATGTAAAAAAGTAATAAATACTTTATGATTATTTATCATTCGAATGGGTAAGCAACTTGTTTAAAATGAGGTAATAAACAGCTCGTAGTTAAATATTTAATCGATTTTCCAAAAAAATTATTAATAGTAGGTAATCGATATTTCAATCTTGTGAACTAATTACCCTCGCCCCGCCTTATCTAATCAGGTTCTGAAAGGAGCCGGTGTGAATCGCCCACCGTTGCTCGGCCACATGTGTTTGCTCTACCGCACGTGTTCTCCCATAAACCAACACCACAGTAACCACCAGAACAGGATTCCCATACGTATTACGCATTTATCACAACGAACGCACTGTACGAAAAATTTGATAAACCGCTTCATTTACTAACATCGCGCTCCGGTTTTTTTATTATTATAGATTAGTATTATAGGATAGTAAAAAGTAACTTTATTTTACTACATACTTTTTACTATCCTGAAATACTAAACAATAATAATTACAAAAAATGTTTTAATAAGGATATTAGCTATCTGTATTCCAAATTTCATCTAAATCCGTTAAGTCATTACCTGTAGCGTAAAGAAGTAACAAAAAAACAGATAAACTTTTACTTATTGGTATAATCAATGAGATTTTGACGACGTTGTTACTTCGACCTTTTTGTATCTTACGATAAAAGCTGCGGCTGTATTTTTTAATGTGTTTATATTGTCGCAGTCATTCAAATTATTAACATGATAGATTTAAATAAACGATTCAGAAACAGTGCTCCAAATACAACTGTCTCTACATACGATGGAAGATACTAGGTATATTGGTAGTTAGGTAATTTTTTGGATATATGTATCTACATAAAACAAGCATTACTTTCCAGTTGCTGTTTATAAAGTTCCAAAAAATAAACATTATTTTACACAAAATAATAATGAAACGAACTTCAGTCGCTTTCCCTTTAAAGTAAAGTAATATAAAGTCTATATTGACATGTTTGGATATTGACATACCTTATTTTGACATGTAATCAGTGTTTTAAAACCCATTTAATGACATGTTTAAAATTTTAAAGTGACTTGTAACATTGGTGTTATCAATAAAATATTTGTATTTGTATTTTGTAAGACTATTTTTTATAACAGTGAGATATCGGACCTCACTACCTCTTCGGGTACCAAGTACGTTCTAAAACACGAAGAAATCGAAGACTATGACCGTATTTAATGATTTTATTCCAAAACAAATGAGATGTTCCACCGCTTGTTTTTTATACTACTCACCTCATTCGTGTCTCGAAGGGACGAAAGAACTCCATTAAGCAACCCAAAAGTAAACACGTTATACATGTACGAATATGTCACACCATTGGTAATGTTTACAAAGAAAATCCTTATGCTTCCCTTGCTTATACTCGTATATCCCTCCTTATTTATAACTATGCTCGTGGTTGTTTACTCATATGTGCAAATAAATAAGTAGATCATTCATAAACAGACAATCCGATATCTAAAATTTTCCACTGAGATTAAATAATTTGATAGGCATTTGTTTGGTAGAGTTTATTCGGTAAAGCTTTTCAGTTATCTAATGTTTAATTTGCATTCGTTTTTTCAGATTTTTCATATACATATGTGGTGTTTATGATGACTGTAAATATTCGAATTTACCCAAGCATACTATTTACGTTGATATCACAATCTTTAAATAATATAAAATAAGATCGCTAGCCACATCTCTATGTATCTTTGATTACTTCTAAGCCACGCTGGGCTACGCTAGGTACTACTCATAACTACTAATTCATCATCATTTCAGCAGTAAGACATCCACTGCTGGACGTAGGCCTCCCCCAGTGACTTCCATAAATACTAGTTGGAAGCTGCTCGCATCCAACGCGTTTCTGCGGTATTTATCAGGTCGTCTGTCCACCTTGTGGGTGAACGTCCTACGCTGCGCTTGCTGGTCCGTGATCTCCACTCCAGCACTTTATAGCCCCATCGGCCATCAGTGTGCTAGTGACTTCACTAATCAGGGTATTGTCAATTTTTCAAGTTACTTGTATGTAAATATTGATGTACATTATATCTGAAATATAGATTGATTGAATAAGATGGAATACCTCTTTAACAGGAAGTCTCCTAGGTAGGTGTTACCGCCGTATCAGATATTACCGCCGCCAAATAGTAGTGCGTAGACACTGCTGTGTTCCGATTTTGCAGCTAGCAAAATAATAGGATCACAAACCATCGAATGTCAGTAAATCATTTAGCGCTGTAACGGTTGCAAGCAGGCGTTCTCTTGCCATCGGGAAAGCGTCTCTTCTCGTCTCGCAATAAATCTTAGGTACTTTTTTTTTATTATTTAAAAGTAATGAGACGAACGCTGCGTTCTCCTGAAGGAAGGAAAAAACGGAGAAAAAAAAAAGAAAATAGTAGTTTTTGGTTGAAAAAGTAATGGCCAAATGTGTTTGTGTTGTTTCTGTGCCTATAATTTGTTCTGGATAAAGGTTTATTGCATTGAATTGTATTTGTATAATTTATTTTAGGTACAGACGTCGCCTCGGAAGCGCACAAAAACTCAAATTACATAATTCATGATGTCACATAATGTAATCTGTGCATTAACACGTCCTCGGCCATATGTCGTCTCATCCATCACAAATGGGCACAGTTTTAAATGTTGAATTAGTCCAGACTTATCAATTCGTCTCAGGTGTAGAAAACGGACCACATGTGGCTGAAAAACAAGTTAGGAAAAATAACACGGCGCTCCTATAGCGATAGAATACCTACATCAAAACAGACAAATTTAATGTTTGATGACTTATAGCGCCTGAACAGATACACGTGATTCTGAAAAACAGCGCATTAGAGAAATGCTATAAAACATATCAACTAATACTAAAAACGCATATTTTTTGTTTTAGTAAGTTTGGTTACCTAGTTTCTTAGAATATGACCATGTAACTAGTGAGCAGTGATGCCAGAGGTGCTAGCATATGTTATAGCTACACTTTTGTGAGATTTACTTACTTTCAACGTAAACAATAAAAAAATTGGTAAAAACGGTCCCTGGCGAGAGATAATAAAGCCTGCTTAGTTTCATACATTTGACGTCTACCTCATCTCGATTTGTTAGTTACCTCCATACCAAATTTCATCAACATTGGTCCAGGCGTTTGAGCGTGAAGAAGTAACAAACATACAAATACGCTCGCAAACATCTACAATATTAGTGTGATGATGTATTGTAGATAGTTATACGACTGCAATATCCTAATTACAGGTTGGTAAAAGCGATAATACGTTTTCGTTGCATGCAGCCCATGCAAGTTACATTAGGCGTAATTTATTCGTCAGAAACGAGGGTAGCGTATCAAACAACATACGGAATTTGTAATTGCTAAGTTTTTGTTGGTCATCCCCATCAATATGGTACGCAGTCGTTATTTCATTAAGAGATTATTAAGCGGGCACGCGACCCACCGACTGTTGCGACCGGCACGCGCTCTGCCGATCTAATCGAGAAACTTATGGTCCGTGACACCCACCACTCGAATTTATTTAACTGTTCACAATGATATGTGGACGATTCGTCAAGAGTTCTTCTATCTAACAAGTCGATATCAACTGAATTTGTGAATCTTACTAAATCTGTACATATACCCACATACCAATAGTAGATACTGGTAGACTAAGATAGTTATTTACACTCTATATTTGTCAACTGTCTCGCTGACAGACAGACTAAATTTTCAAGACAGATTAATTTTTCAATTACATAGTACGTAAACGATAGAAAATTATTATTGGAAACGCGGACAGCGCTTTCATACTTTTGTATATCATTTACGTTTAAGGTAATTCTCTCAAATCAATACGCCAGACTCAGTTTAGTACCTACTACATAGATTTTTGTTTTAATAATAAATAAATATCGCAGGACTTTACACACAGCGCCATCTGACCCCAAACAAAGCAAGGCTTGTACTATGGAGGTCAGGTAACTGATAGACTACTTAAATACTTTTTTTTTGTAAATAAGTAGGTACATACTTATAATAAATACAGAACACCAATTTACATTACTAAACTACGTAAATACCTTTATCAGTTATTAAAACTCAATAATTAGGTACAGTTTTGCAACATATTTTGATAATACCTTATAGATATATTTGGGGTTGAGCTTTATTACACAGCCAAGCCCCCTGCAAGAGGTCTCAATGATATGTACCTACATTAATATAATCGTTGAAAGTCGTATTAGATCATTAACAACTGGTTAGAACTAACCACTACTTACATCCCAACTACCATAAACAGTATAAATTAAATAATACCATGTGCCGTACAGTGAGTCGATGGTGACCGTCACGCAGTTCATCAGTGCCGCGTCAGGTGGTGCGCACCCCAACAACAAAGTATAGCATATTAGGGGGAATTACATCAACTAATAAATGAATTCTCATATGAGTAAAATATCGTAGGTATCTATTTTTGCTTTTACATGACTAACTGCGCCCAGCGGGCTCACTCGCGTTTACTAGGATAAAAAGTACTTATTAGGATACTTTTTATCCGGTCAATCCAGAGTATAAGCTGTCTGTATTATTATAGCAATCATTATTGTAGCAATGTTAACAGTGGTTAACGCGATCGGTTCACACGTCGAAGGGTGTGGGTTGAAACCTCAATAATGAGCTTGAGCTGACGGTGAAGAAAAACATCGTGAGGAAACCATAGCATGGTGGTAAGGTATTTTCTAGTTCTCTACAGACTTGCTACCACCCTCAAGGTGAAAATCTGCCGCCAAGCACCTAACGGTGTGTTCCGGCAGCCTCACTTGAGAGCCAGTTCTATTCCAGGCTAGGTGTGCTTTACCATCTTCGACCACACTCTCACTCAACATCAGGGGACCTGTGGTCAAACACCTAGCTTGGCAACCATTATTATTACGTAATATTTATTCTCAGCCTCTAGTGTTCCACTGCTGGTCATATAATTATATGCCTCCCTTTCCTTCTTCCAGACTTCCCGGTCTCCGGCTTTGGTGGTCCAGTGACTGTCTTGTGGATTTAGTTCCCCACACCACCATCGTCCAGACGAAGACGACGATCTGGGTGAGGTAAAACTTCTTCCAGTATGGCTGTCAAAAGTTTTGGGGACAGTGGGTCACCTTGTTAGACTCCTTTTGTAATACGAAATAATGGGGCGGTGCTATGTATTTTTACTGCTGCTGTACTGTCTCTGTGTATTGTCAACCATTAAAAAAAATAAGGCAATCAGTGAGCAATTTGGCAAGGATCGGCACAATCGAATTGAAGATGTGTTAAAGAAAGGCCACAAATATACCTACTATCTGCCTACTCTTACGCGAAAAAGACGGGTTCCTAAGTCTTTCGCTTTTTAATTTAGGTATGTTTACTTCAAAAAGGTTGTTTGACTGTTACCAATACGGGTTCATGTTACTAAGGTACAACAGGTTTTCATAATATATAGGTTTAAAAATCCCAGCGAACACAATAGCGGGTACAATAACAAACCCGCCGCACCCGTGACAAACTAACGGAGATGCATTCATCACTGCTTCCGGTCAGTACTTGCGCTAGAGCTCAACCATTATCCCACCCCATCACCCTCGAGTACCACTGTTTAGATTCGATAGGGATTTGCGAGCGATATTATTAATTGGTTGGTTCCCACAGGCATAAGGATGTAGTTAGTAGTCTTATCGACTAAATACCTTTATGTGTATTGGCCGTATAAACATTGGTTAGGTTTGATCTATGCCTAAAATGGCCCGTCTCGTTATTTCACGTCAGCAGAGGCATATAATCTAGCGACGTTTTTAAGTAGGTTTAAATTTAATTATAGCAATATACCGTATATTGCTAATATTGAATTTACCTTCCTTTCCCAAACCGTGAAACCTAAACAACTAGTGGTGCAGAATGGGAGCCTAAATAACTAAATGTAAATTCCCAATTTACGAAAGTTTATTTTTAAAATACATATAAAATTAAATTAGGTATTTTACTTTGCAACTTGTCCTTAAAAGATAACAATTTTAAAGCAAATTTAGTTTTACTAAAAGCTATAAACAAGACACCACCTAATCATATACTTACATAGTTAAATTAATGGTAAAAAGTTATCGATAACTGAAGGAGCATCCCTCGAACACAAGCGCAGCTTCCGAGGGGTGAAACCGGCCGTCGTCGGCTGATTTGTGTGTTATTGTTGACGCGATGTGCGATTCTGTTCCGCGCGCACTCCCACGACAAGCTGGGTGCAGGGTCCCGGGGCGGTAGGGCGCCGACGCAGGCCAGATGCCGGCGCCTGCGCCGCCGCAGCCACTGTCACTCACAATATTGTCTCACCAATGACCCTCGTGAGACCTGTGGGAATACACTCCCGCTCTGGGAATAGAA
This sequence comes from Biston betularia, assembly GCA_905404145.2. NCBI lineage: Eukaryota > Metazoa > Arthropoda > Insecta > Lepidoptera > Geometridae > Biston > Biston betularia. The sequence goes on from FR989863.1 coordinate 9,093,840, forward strand.
CCACTCGTTCAAATATTGAACAATGCTCTTTGTAATCGATACGTCAGTTGCATTAATGCTTTGTTGCTGTTCATTATTAATGTAATTAAGTTCATAAAAAGGGTAAAGTTGATTATATTTAAACGCTACTTTGAAATACTGTTTTTGATATAGGTATAACTTTCAAGGTGTTAATAAGCAGGATACCTACATAAAAGTAAAGTATTAAATAGTGAAATTTTTCAGTATAGGTATACCTAATTTATACAATCTGCTTTTACGTTTTAACGGTGATTTCCCAGTTCTAACTTTCTAAAGGTAAAACTGTCATAATTATGTATACCTATGTACTAGATTTTTTGTTGACATACTAAAGTTCGGAAACAACATTTCAACCTTTAACAAAGAAAAGAGTCAAATCGCATTAATTATAATAAAAACAAAAAAGGTTTCTTATTATTAGCATTAAATTATTTCATAACGCAATAAAAACGCAATAAAGAGTTATAGGTATCTATCTATCTAAAATGACTATAAACAAATATAGTATCTATTTGAAATAATTTAACAGTCAATACCTAATAGATTCGTAAATTTTTAGCGAGTTGAAAAATATGTCTGTTCTGTGAGAGATAAATTGTGATACACCAAGCAGACACTTGACCTGTCAAAACAGCGCATTATTCAGTGTTAGCTGGATTAGCATCGGCTCCCGGAGACGACATTGCATATGCAGCGACTGCGCCCGCGCACCGCCCGCCGCCCGCACCGCCGCAGTCCCAGATGCTCCATTAATATTGTATTACGCATAACATTGAACACGACGAAGTCTCGTTGCTATACCATCAAACATCTCATCGACACATCTGTCTACCGAGACATGCTAATTTGACAAATCGGAAAACATTTAAGGAAATTTAAAAGACATGTTGCCTATCAATATTTTGTTAGACATCCTATTGCGGTATTGGAAATCTAGACGCAGACTAGTCAATTATACATTCGTGCGTCTGGTTTCTACCCGCAGTCAACGCCACCGCGCGTGGTGTTCCAAGATGCATCGATGCGAGAGTATCCTATCAAATCATCAAATGAGAAATATTGTCTGTTAATTATTCTTCACGGTTTAGGTAACGGTTAACATGAGCTACTTTTTAGGGTTCCGTACCCAAAGGGTAAAACGGGGCCCTATTACTAAGACGCTTTTCGTCTGTCTGTCTGTCTGTCTGTCCGTCTGTCACCAGGCTGTATCTCATGAATCGTGATAGTTAGACAGTTGAAATTTTCACAGATGATTATATATTTTTGCTGCCGCTATAACAACAAATACTAAAAAAACAGAATAAACTAAATATTTAAGGAGTTTGTTTGCTGATTTTATATGTAATAATGGTACGGAACCCTTTGTGCGTGAATCGGCCGGTTTTTTTCCAGAAGACGCAAAAGAAACCGCTATTTTCATACTTTTTATGATCTGTCTAAAGTCAAGCATGGAAACTTTTTTTCAGGAGAGAATAAGTTTGTGTTTGCCCACTATCTCGCCTGATGTTAAGCGAAGATATGATGAATTGATAATGTACGAAGGTAGGTTTAATGCCCGACCAGGACATACATTTATCTACGTAACAAAAAAAGACGTTTCTTATGTGTCTGGGTGTTCCTACACTTATTATAGGTGTTTATCTATTTACAAAAAATAATGTAGGTATTCTATTACTAGTTTGGTTTCCATTAAAAAAGCCTTTATTAAGGTTAAATGGCGCTGTGTAAAATGATCACCGATATTTATTTTGTTCACATGCTTACTCGTACTCCAATAATTTTTGTTGTATTCGGAGCAAAATACATGAAACTCGCCTATTTATTGGGATATGATTAGATCAAGATCCAATGCTTATGGAGAGTCGGGCTCATAACTCGATAAGGGTAGGCTGGAAAGCATGCTACCTACAGCACTTGACTCCACTATGCACTATTTCATACGAAACCAGCACTAACTTCTAGAATAAATCTATGTATCTTATACCCTTGACTCAGGAGCTATAACAGTTAATTTTGACTTATCTACTCTTATCATAACCACATGTTTTTACAAAACAAATAAGTAGGTAGGTACTTAACAAATAACGTTTCTTCTGTATGTAAAAATTAATAGAAAAAGCTTAACTTAAACCTCCAAACCCCGATTTGGGACACACGGACTTGTCTGACCCAACACGGTTAAGATCGCAAAAAAAGTAAGCATAAAGTTTTTTTTATAATATACCTACCTACTCTCCACAAACACCGGTGTCCGTGACCTTTGTCAACTTTGAATTACAATGTTTTTTTACAGTACAGACCGAGGGTTAGCTACAGGGAGAGCATAAAATTTTAACTTTCCTTAGTTTTAATAAAATATTGCACATTGGAACAGAAATTCTATCTCCAAGTATACCCAATTTTCAGCTGAAATGACTAATGAAATTATAAACGTAAGTAAAAATAAATTTACAATTAGATTCAAGTTATATTCTGAAAGTATACCGAGTAACGGCTCTAGCAATCTCAGAGTAATAATGTCGCTGGTGTTGAAAATAATACTTAGAACTTTCTATCCGTGAAAAAACGCTAAAATATTTCATCATCGAAAAGCGTTTAGCGACCAAATAGCTATACATTCGTTAAAGAAAATTAACCACGAGTGAAATAAAGTTGTCGAATATAGGAATACATATTTGAGTTAGGTACTTAAAACTTACACGTGTAGGTGTGTAGGTATACCTACTGCCTCAATCGGTAGTGCTCCTTACTGAACGTAGGTTCAATTCTCACGAGGACTAATATTTATGTAACGTACATGTTTTTCCTGTGCCTGGGTGTTCTAAATGTATGTATTTATAATAAAAAATGTACAATGTACAATGTAGTATCAGGTAGATATCAAACTAAGCAAAGCTGGTTTCAAAGCCAGCTTTGCTTAGTTTGGATCTAAATGGCGCTATGTGAAAATGTCCAACACAATGTATTTGCAATATTAGAAACAGTTTCCCGGTACTTCTAAAGGAAACCTCAATAAAACTAAAACAATAAAAATACTCGATCTATTCACCTACGCACTTTACACATTAGTCTTCGGTCGTGAATTAAACGAGTCATCGTCGTGCTTTATGCATTTCGCCCCGTATAATATAGCACTTTGAATGTCTTTTATAAATCAGAGCAACAGTTTTGGTTATCAAATGATAGTATCTTCAGTAACAAATGTATTGTTTTTGCAACGAGCAACGGAGATTGATGTGCAACAATTACGGGATGCTCCTGGGGCATACATTTCAAATGTGTTGCATCGACAACTAGGTTTTTCTGAAGTCTACGATGCTAATTCTCGGGTAGAAACAAATCGAACCCACCGGACACATCCATCGTTCCACTTTAAATTTTGACTTCTCTTGGTTTGCTCGACGTTGAATAAGTAGTCTAAATCAAATAACAGGCAGATTTTATATAGGTAGGTACCTACTACTGAGACGCTGCATATGAGTTAGGTACCGACTTACAATAAAGGCAATCTTTTATAGATATACGGGTGATACGACGTCGATTCTTTAACTGAATAAGTTTTTTATTCGTGAAAAACTTTAAATAAAATTGTATTATACAAGTGTTAGTATCTTGTCAGTAGGTACCTACAGCTAGGTAATTGATGTATTTCTACTAGATAGATCGGTACCTAGGAAATAATAAATGAAATGGGCAGTTTTAGTATGTACCTACAGAGACTTGTAGTAGGTACGGGTATTCAGTAGTCGAACATATAAATAATATAAGTTAATCTGTATTTGTAGATTAATTTTGATGACAACAAAAAAAATACTATTACCTACCCTGTGCGAATAATCGAATATACTACCTATTTATATGTAAAAATCAAATGTTTGTTAGTAAGGGCATCACTTGAGAACGTAAGAACCGATTTAAATGATAATTTTTTTAAATGCTTATTACTTTGAATGAGGTTCAATAGATGCGAGGCCGAAGGTCGAGCGCTACAGCACCGGGTATGGAATACCTAGGTAGCTACCGTGCATTCAGCTAGTTAAGGCTAAAACACTAAAAGACCTGATTATTGCCCGGGTATCAGTCAATCAGCCAATACTATAGCACGAGTAGGTAAAAGTTTTATACGTGATACACTACTTTCACATTGGTAATATGTATTAATATTGTTGTACTACGCAGAATCATTGGGATGACTGATATATATCTGTTGAAATGTATTTTCTACTGTACTTGTCAAATTTAATCGGCACTCATAATAATATTAATATGATAAAATCTTGCAAAGCAATATGACACCTTGATAGGAATGCACGCACGATCATTCCTACCATATAGGTACAAACGTATCGGTAGCTTTCATCGCGGGCGGCGCCGGCGCAGGACCGTCAGAGTTAAAATCGATTACGCCTCCGCTTCGATCCCTATGAATATTTCAACCGATACGTATGATTGACTCATTGTTGAGCTTTAGTACCATAAGTGTACATTTATATATGCCTTCGTATTCGGACCAGAAAGAGAGTGACCTATTGTTATGAACCCATGGTTGCGTAGAAATGGTTTTGGCAGTGATGTAAGTAGGACATATTTATGTACCTATATAATTGGTATTCATCCAAGAGCATACAAGCAAGATACAGAATCACAAGATCTTGAGGGAATATACTGTAAAGAAGGTAAAACTATCAACTGTAAAGGTATGAAATTGAAGTAATATTGTATTCTCTAGCTGCTAGAATACAATATTACTTAAAGTCTAAAACAGTCTAGTTACACTATTCTTAGGATTTCTTAGTTAAATAGGAACCATGGTCATATTTGTCTACTCGTTTAAATAGGTACAGTAGATATAGTTACCAACTACACCACTAAAACGTAAAAAAGTACACATATGTAGATACGCGGACGTAGGTAGGTACATATATTATAAATCACGTCTAATTTTTAAAATAATTACATCTAAAATGACATATCTGAAAACAAAACTGAGCAAAGAGTAGTAAGTAGGTAGGTACCTACATCTTATTCTCCATAGGTATAGGTATAGGTATTGACAATTAAGTTTTAATGCTTGTAAGTGGACAAATATAATATTACGGAAAATCCGCAAAAATAAAAATTGCACGCAAAGAACTCGTTACAATTATTATTTATGTATTGCTTTTGCTATTGAACCTTTCTTTTCAATGCACTTTCTTTTACATGCACTTGTATATATCTATTAAATATAAAAACTCCTTAATACCTATAATTATTTAGACGCTGTATCTCGAAGCCGAATTGGAAATAAAATTGGATGCCACTTTTTCATGCTTAATCTCAAAGTCAATTTTGTCGCTTTACCTTGAACGAATACCACAACAGATAGGTGTATCGGCGTGAAAAAAAGTGTCTGTATAAAAAGTTGTACGCGGAAATATTTGGAGGTCGTGGGTTCCCGTGTCAAGTGTCACGGGCGACGCGGGCGCAGGCCAGGAGGCACGACCGGCCATTGTGTGCGCGCACGACGAGACGAATCTTCGCGCAGGCTTCATGACCTATTAACGCGGTCACGAAATCATTCTACCACTCTTTCACCGGCCGACACCGACCAGCGAACTGGAAGTATCCGACATTTTTATTTTTTCCCACGAAGATCAATCGAAACCAGAACAAATTGACAGTTGAGGTTCCGCCACTGCTTTCAAAGAAGGCAATAGCAAAAATACTAGTTGCTAAGTAAGTTTGTACCAGAACATACTAACATTGACTTTAGCTATGTAGGTACCTACCTAAAGTAAGTTTATACAGGTGCCTATTTTGTGAACAATCAGTAAGACATCCTCCCCACGAATAAAGGCTTGGTTTGACCACAGCGCACCTGCTGTTAAGTTATGGTGTGGTCGAAGATGGTAAACACATATTACAAGATAGGTCCCATAAAATTTAGCAAGCATAACAGCTCTACGTAAGATCGGCGACGACAATAAAACTTCTTTTCATTTGAGTGAGTCTTTGGCGTTGCAGGAACGTGAACCCGCACAGCACCTAAGACTCGCGACCCAGATGAAGAACGAAGACCTTTAGATCCGCATCAACGCTACTATAATAGGTACAAAGTCTTTTTAAATGTAAAAGTAATGAGACTTACGAGACGCTTTCCTGATAGTAAGAAGGTAAGAAATAACGCCTGTCCATGACCATTACAGCGATACACAGAACTCTGAGTAAAAAGGTCTGGAGGCATCGCTGCTTTGGCGCTCAATTACTTTGAAACATTAGATGGTTAGTCTCAACAGCCCTGTAACTTCGCTAACTACAGTACTCTTCAAACCGGAAAACAGTAATGTTTACACACTTCTGCATAGCGGCAGAATATTTGATACAGCAGTGATACCTACCTAAACGACCTCCTGCTAAGGAGATCTACCACCAAGTAAAAGTTAAGCTAAGTTTGTACTGTGGGAACCAGATACCTGATAAGTATATACTTTTTTGTCCTCGTAGTGTCGTATTCCTAATGTCTAAGTGTCGTGAATATGTAAATACATTAGCTAATTTGGTAAAGCTCTGCTTCGAGAGGCGAGGGTTCGATTCCCACTCAGGACTAACATAGAAGTTTGTTGTGTCTGGGTGTTCTGTATGTATTTATAAAACATAAAAATAATTTATTCTGTCAGCTGTCTGGTTTCCATAGCACAAGCTTTGCTTAGTTTGGGGCTAAATGGCGCTGTGTGAAATGTCTTCCAATATATTTTAATTTTTTTATTTTAATAACTACATAAGTATATACAAAACTCAAGTATGTACTGCTATTAGTAGGCGAGTATTCATTATACGCCAATAATATTATTGTACATACTTGTAGTGTCTATCAAAACCATACATTAAGTATGTATTTATGGGCTTACAATTTCAAAATATTTTCCTTTTAGATCGGTAGTAGGTTAGGTATAGATCTTCCGACATACTACAGGTATTTTTAAGTGAAAGAGCAAATAATATTTGCTGTTAGAGTAAAATAAGTTTTCGCAATATATTTATAATATTTTAATATGTATGTATAATTTTAAAATTAAGAATACAGCATCTCCAACATACAACACAGTTAACAAAGAACTACAACAAATAATATTGATTAATACCCATTATAGTACTAAAATATAATACAACAGATTTAGAAACTAATACAAAGATTTTAAATAGAAATTAATTAATCTACTAATGATTCTAGTTGCTACTTTATGCTTTTACATTTTTATACTTTTTTTCTATTTTATTTTTTTGGCCTACGTATTATAGTATAGAGGATGATTCACCATACTTTATTTTAGGCAGATATATTAATAAAACTTGTCCCTATAAAAAACATGGACAAACTTTGGAATAGTTGATCCGCCTGTTTGTTCCAGAGTTCCAAATTGGAAAGAGAAATAATTAACCATGCCAAGACTACACATTTACTAATATGAGGGTTACCTCGCATCTTTGTTAAATTCTTATTACACTACATAGTTTTCAGGACCCATTTTTTAGAGTAAGTAAAATCACTTGCTAGCTTTATTTTTACAATTTCCCGGATTCCCTAAATACCGTATAGTGTAATAGGCCAATTAGTGACGTCCATTCTGTTATCATTTCCTGAACAAAAGGGACCAACTTATTCTTTTTTTTTAAGAGCTTGTAAATTAAGTTTTAAACAATAAAATTTACACTAATGTTCTCTGTGCGAATTAAGACTAATATTAAAATAATTATAGGTATTACAGAAGGTGTTTAAGAGAATTGTAGTAATATCCTCGTCTCTGCACGGGTACTTAGTTATGGCGACTTGATTACAAATCATTGAATTCCTTTACTTATACACAAGTTTAATCAAACTGTATAAAAAAAAAATTAAAAAAAAATACCAAAATGACATTGAAAATCGTATCAGAATCCGATGCATAGTTTAATAGAATTAGTTAAACGGAGAAACAGACAGTCTCGGACTTTTTAAATCATTTAGAGGCCAAAAGACACTAATCTACCCAACAATGTGAATTATTTTGACAATAAGTGGTCTATGAAATTACGTAACATAATATGCTATTTGACGTGAGGTTTAAAGACATGTTTCAGTGAGAAAGATGATATTTTAGCGATTCTGAAGTAACAATTGATCGCTGAATTCACACTCTTAAGTATTACTATTCTAAGAAACACCTTATGTATGTACATATATGACCAACCATTTAACTAGTCATCCCTTTTAAATATAATAGTCAGATAGGAGTTTTGTGGTAAATAGCACAAGCTGTTTATTCAGTCTTGCTCTTGACAGTATACAATATTTGATTTGTTTGATGGATTAGATAAAGAGCACTCACGAACACTGCATTTGCCCTGAAACAACATACAATTATGTAAAGTTTCAAAAATCAAAATAATTGTAGCAGTTTCATTACTATAACCCTAAATACTATTTTTTATAGCTTAACTGTTGTACAAAAAAAATATAATTTCATTTCATTTTTTTTTTTAATTCAAAATAGGTTCGCGTTTGACCACACTCTGCCTGATGTTAAGCAGTAGTGTGGTCTAAGATGGAGCACGCTTACCTAATGTAGTGTGAATGTGTTTTCAGTAAACTCTATTACTTCATATTCTACAAATTTTAAGGCACATTCAAAAAAATTATTACATTTACATAAATGCGTTTCGCAATTTTGCACGCGTTATTCAGGATAGCCTTATTTTTTTAACTGTCTGCATTTCAAATTTCATCCAAATCCGTTCAACCATTACAACATCAAGACGTAAGAAAATACAAAATTTCAGATTTATAATAGAGCCTCATAAACAAGAAGGAAAGGTTTGCCACCTAAACGAAATATTTTTTCCATTTCTTTAAATTTGTGATATAATCAAGAAAAAAACAGAAATTCTTTACTTACTGCCCCTCTTTGAAGTATTCTTTCAAAGTGTTAGAGAACCTTTTGGAGTATTTAACAAATTCTCTCTTCCTCTGCTCGAGTACTTGCTTGCTGGGTCCAGGAGTATAAGTTGAAACTTCGTTCACAGCATCCAGCAGTTTCTTAATGGCAGACGCTATCTCCCTGTAATATAATAATAATTTACAAAATAAACGTCAAAAAAACAAAACGCAAGTAGGTACTACCTGTGTGTATAAACAATCTTCAAACTTCATAAATAAACGGTTATGGTAATTTTATGGAAAATCTCCTTAGCAGGAGGTCGTCTAGGTACAAACCACTGCAGTACCAGATATTCTGCAGCCAACCAGTAGTAATGTGTAAACATTACCATGTTCCAGTTTGAAGGTAACTGCAACTACCGAAATTACAGGACTTAAATTACATTGTTGAGGCTATAACCATTAAATGTCTCAAAGTTATGAGCACCAAAGCAGCGATGGCCTGGGCTTTGTTTTGCTATTAAAAGGTATGTGTATTGAATGGTCCTGGACATGCCATATACCATCAAGAGATTGTATTGTTTATCTTACATATTTTACTTTTATATAATAAACATACTTAATAGTTTCAAGGAATGTCTTTCTGTCTGTGATTTCATCAGGGATGCGGCTCAGTATCTTCTTCAAAGCTGACGATTTCTTGTTGAGCTCCTGGAATGCCTCTTCAGTGCGATTCAGCCGAAGGTCCGTACCTGGATAGAAAACATTGATGTTAATTTCGAAATTATTACTTAACAAAATCTAAAAATATTATTGTCATTAGATATGTCCTTACATACAAAAATATCTTATATATTCTATCTAAGGTCAGCTATGTTCTTATAAATTGTCCCATTGCTGTGTGCCGGCCTTCTCATTGTGAGAAGAATAAACCCATAGTCCACAAAGAGTGGATTGGCAGGCTAGACTGCAGATATACTTATAAAACTTTAAAAAATTATAAGTTTATAACAACCCTTAATTAGCAAAATTAACTGTGTTGTAACTTGTGAAGAGGTGTTCAACAACAAGAACCAATTTGGCTACCAGTTATTATTAAGTAAATTGATTATACAATAGAAAATTAATTGTAGAACTAATTACTGAGAAGTAATATGTTATTTAGAAATGAGGTGAAACATATTTGAACTAAAATCGCTACTTAAATGTAGACTTGTTATATACTATTTTAGGATATATAGATTAATATCAGATAATGTAAACTGACTACATCATCTCATTGTTTTACCTGCTATACCTTAGAAACCATATATTTTCTGGAAATAGATCTGTCTTCCTTTATTCCATTTTGTAAGCAATGTACAAAACAAATCTCAAATCAACTAAGCCATTACAGTATCAAGAAATAACACATTTCTTAATTATAACATTAGTAAGATGAGAAGTGATATTAATGTAATTAGCTTTTCTACTTCACTAAAGAATAAATAAACATTTTTTCAATCATTAGTGGTATTTTACTTGGAATGTACCTATTATGACATAAATGCAACCAATAATATTCATTTATACCCTGAACAATTACTTTAATTTACAGACATAACAATTTGCATACCACTCATTTTTTAAAGTGACTGGTAATTAATATCAATTGGATTGGGATAAAAATTGGTAGATAAATAAGCTTAAACTAAACAGTGCTTACTTTTTATAAGCATTACTAAATCATAATAATTAATAAAGCTACAGGATGACCAGTAAACAATATTCCTTACACTCTGCATCGGTAAGGGATCCCTGAAGGCGAAGTAGGCTTTCATTCATGTTGACAGGGATGTCAGCTCGTCTCATGATGCCAGCCACTAAGTCATAATTCAGCCCGGGAACAGAAGCCTCTGCTTTTGTAAGAGCAGCTCTCAATGTTTGAGATGCTCCTAAATCATATTTTTCCAGCTGAAAATTATTATACAATACTAACTTGAATTGACAGGAACAATTAATTTCAGAAAGCATTCAACAAAATAAGTTTTAATGGTAATAACAGCAGGAATTATAGCAATACAATATCACTATTTTGTTTTACTGATGACTATGGTGTCTTGTGACTGGTCTTTGGTGTTTGATAAACTAGCGCAAGTAACATCCATATTCCTCGACCTTGAACCTATGCTCCACTTTATCGCCACAAATCCAATCATTGGAGAATACTTTCCAAGCCAAGCTCAATAGTTGTGTTTACTTATTGTACAATGCTCGTCACAACAGGTGAGATTGTCGTCAAACCCATGCCAATTGGAGCAAACCTTACCCTATTAAGTTATCTCATTTCTAGATTAAGACTAGTTGCCTCAGAATTTTTGTATGATTAGGTATCTGTGACATTTACGATTAATTAATCGACATATCCACAAACTCTTATTTACAAAAAAAGAGACAATCTTATAGGTTTTATACATAACTAGATTATCTAGATAATGGAAAGCTTACGACATTATAAGTGCCCACAATGGCAAAGAATGTACAAAGAAAGAGTACAAAGTCGTGAATTCTTACCTGAGTCAAAACAGGACGTATAAGAACTGGCAAAACTAAAGAAGTAACAGGTAGTTCATCACCCATTGTCATGGTGGTGGTTAGTTTAGATATTCGTAAGATTCTACACTATAATTCAAATCCAATTTAAAACAAAATTTTACTGCGAAGCGAAATGAATCACAACAAAATTTTAAGAGATTACAAAATTAAAATCAATCAAAGTCAATGCATTATTTTGGTTGTCAATGACGTCATTAATCACTGTCTTCTCAAACTGTTATGTCAAAGTATTTTTTTTTTATGTACAGAACATGTGTAAAAATTTACTTTTAATTTGCGTATTCTGCCAATGGAAGTCATTATACGAAATCATTGTTTTGGCGGGACTGCAGAAAAAGTAGTGAAACATTCCTTTTCAAATCTTCCAAAACTCCATTCAAAGCTTGTAGTTAAATGCCACTATTTTACTGGACATGACTGGAATTGACGGTAAATTACTTTGTGTATCTGTTACCAAGACTTATTTACTGTAACTTGATATTTCGTTACATATACGTGCAATATCGAAATACTTGACGCTGGCAAATCCACAAATAGTGACGCCAAATACGAAGAAGAAAATAAAAATCAAAACAGAAAAAAAACGTTACTTTTGAAAAAGCGCGGGAAACGTCTAACTTGAAAGGCCGGAATTTTTATCTTAAATAAAAATTAATTGTTAAATATCTTAAATAGTGGTCAGGAGGGAGTAATTTGTGTATATTTTTATTGTCTTTTGTTATTAGTTTATTAGTTCGTGTATATTTTCGGTAAGTTTCATATATTTCTCACTCAATTATGGAGGAGCCCCCTGACCCAGGGGGCTCTGTTCCTCAACCTTCATGTTTTGTTACAATATCAAACGAGTCGGGCATGGAAACAGATACTTCTTCTGCTTCAAATCGCAAGCTGAAACGCCCTCGCACTACCAAAATATGTCGCCATTGCAATAAACGCAGACGAAGCCGTGGCTCCTCTGCGGAAGTTAAGAATACAGATTGCACATGTGACTCCGTCGAAACTAATATTGAGGAGAATCCCAAACCGGCTTCCTCGATTAATTTAAATATTGACCAGACAACCCGCCCTCAACCTACACCTATAGGTAGGGTAACTTATGAAAATACAGACGCGGCTCCTTACATTGTACATATTCAACGTCAACAAGTAAATCCGAATGATAATACGATTCTGCACCCTATTGCCTTTGGGAAATTTCTACAAAAACAAAATTTTAATGGCATAGTAAATGGTAGTTTGAAAAAAATTGGTCGAAACAGAATATCTCTTGCCTTTACACACTTTGATAAAGCCAATGACTTTCTAAAGCATCAAAGTCTCAAACAAAATAATTGGAAAGCATTCATACCCACCTTTAATGTCACTCGCATGGGTCTCGTTAGAGGAGTACCTGCAGAGTGGTCTCCAGAAGAAGTATTGGATAATATAAATGTCCCATTCGGATGTGGTAAAATTCTAAAAGTGAGACGATTAAATTTCAAGTCCTCAGTAGACAGCTCCCCAATGTGGAAACCATCCCAAACCGTAGTACTTACATTTGATGGACAAGTGTTGCCCAAAAGAATCTATATGTGCTATAATGCTCTCCCAGTCGAATTATACACCTTTCCAACAGTTCAATGCTACTCATGTACAAGGTTTGGTCACACAAAGATCCTATGTCGATCAAAGCCCCGTTGTTATAAATGTGGACAAGCACACACAGGTGAAAGCTGTTCCATAAGTGAAGATAAGGCCACTTGCTATCTCTGCTCGGGGTCTCATTTTGCCACAAGCAAATGTTGTCCAGAGTTGGACAGGCAGAAACGTATAAAACGTTCAATGGCCGAGTCATGTATTTCATATGCTGAAGCGAATAAGTTACATGCACCTGTGGTGCGTTCCTTTTCAGATATTACAGCTAGCCGTCCTGTACATATAACAAACAAAATTCAACCCCCAACACAACCCATTATGTCATACAGAAAAACTGTTACCCGCCAGCCACACTCACCTCGTCAGTTTTCCAAAGGTTATGACCGCTCAGCTCACCAAGAACTCATAAAAGAATATGACATGCCATGTTCTACTAATGGACATGCTTACAAAGCAAATTCCTCAAATACTGAGGAACAGTCCATAATTGGAATAATTATGGCTTTAATAAACACCCTTACACAGTCCACAATAATAAAATCAGACCACGCTGCACCAATAATTGAATCATTGAAAAAAATCATATACATCCATAATGGATGTACATCAGAAAAACAGTCTGAAGAACAATAATTGTGCTTCGGCAGTTCCAATGCACTGCCCTCATGTGGTGTTGCAGTGGAACTGTCGCAGTGCTAATGATAAGAAGCAAGAAATTATTTACCTAGCTAATAAGTATGACCCATCAATTATTGCCCTATCAGAAACATGGTTTAGACCAGGTTCTGTTTTTAAATTAAAAGGTTACTCCTGTCTTAGAGAAGACAGAAGTGATAGATATGCAGGAGTAGCACTCCTCATTAAGAACAATATTGTGTATAATTATATCCAACTTCCTCCACATAATAATTTTACTATAGTAGCTGCCCTTATCACTGGTATATGTTTTGTGTCAATATATATTACCAAACCATGTCCTGCTTCATTCCAGGAACTCAGTAACATCCTTAAGGTCTTACCCAGGCCCTTAATATTATTAGGAGACTTTAACTCTCATCACAGATGCTTTGGTAGTACTAAATCTGATAGCAATGGAGAAGAACTTCTGAACTTAATTAATGAACATAATCTCTGCATTCTCAACACAGGTTCACCTACACGTCGCACAAGTTTCAACCAACATCTGAGTTCTGTAGACCTGTCTATTACAACACCTTCCCTAGCCGCTTCCCTTACCTGGCACACACTCTCTTCTACTTTTTATAGTGATCATTTCCCCATAGTTATATCTTTCCCAGGTAAAAAATCTAGGATGCTTCCACCGAAACCTAGACTCAAATATAGATTAATAGAAAATAAATGGCTAAATTTTAAAAACCACATAGAAGATAACATATCAAACTTACCTAAAGATACTACAAATGTAGAGTTATGTTCTCGAGAGCTTTCTAAACTTATGATTGAAGCAGCTGATTCTAGTTTTCCAATTAAAAATACTTCTAAGGGCAAAATACCTTCTCCTCCCTGGTGGGATAATGGCTGCACTTTGGCTATTAAGAAAAGGAAAGAGGCAGAAAAAGTTTACAATTTAAACATGACAAATGATAATTACAACAGTTTAATAGATATTATATCAGAAACAAAAAAGCTTCTAAAAGAAAAACGGTTTGAGAGCTGGAGAAAGTTTTGCAGTTCCATCTCTCCAAGATCACCTTGCTCAGTCATGTGGACAAATATTAAACGTTTTCGTTCAGGGATATCTCGGAATACTTTTCATACAATTCCACCGTCTTTAACCGAGGATTTTTTGAATAACTTAGCACCTTCCTTTGTACCAGAACAAGAGCTAGCTCCAGATTTAGTTCAGATCTTTTCAAATTCAAGTAATTCATTCCTTAGTTCCGCTTTCACTCTGGAAGAGCTTAAAGGTGTTCTGTCTTATGTTCAGGACTCGGCTCCGGGAGATGATGGGATTCCTTACTCTTTCTTCTCCCATCTAGGAGAAAATAGTCTACTTTATTATTTGGAGGTTATTAATTCTGTGATTTTGACAGGTGACATTCCGGAATCTTGGAAGTCACAAATAGTGTTGCCTATTTTAAAACCCAACAAAGAACCATCCGAATCTTCTTCATACCGACCCATAGCTCTATCTCCAGTCATAGCAAAAGTAGCAGAACACCTCATCAAAAATAGACTAGAATGGTTTTTAGAAAGCAATAATTTACTCGCAGGGTCACAGTTCGGATTCAGGAAAGGGAAAAGTACCATGGACAGCACTGGTATATTGATATCAGACATTCGGCTAGCATTTACCCAAAATGAATCTGTAGTAGCCGCATTCTTAGATATAAAATCAGCCTATGATAATGTTTGCCTGTCAATATTAAAGAAAAAGTTACTTATGTTACAAGTCCCACAAAACCTAATTCGTTTTATCATAAATTTTTTATCTGGACGCATAATATCAATTAATGGTTCAAGCAGGAAACTATGGAAAGGGATCCCACAGGGGTCGGTACTCAGCCCTATCCTTTATAATGTTTACACGTACGACCTAGAAAATTCATTGTTCGGAACCTCTAAAATTCTACAATATGCTGATGATGTAGTGATTTATAGTTGTAATAATTCAATTCATGATGCCTGTGTCTCATTATCTACCTCATTAGACTTTCTTAAGGTCTGGTTAGATAAAAATGGTCTAGATTTATCTGTATCTAAGAGCTGTGCCCTACTTTTCTCTAGAAAACGTATGCCTCCCCCAATAACTTTAAATTACAATAGTACACCTATTCCTGTTAAATCTCAAGTAAAATTTTTAGGCCTAATTTTAGATTCTAAACTCTCGGGAAAACCACATTGTGAATACGTGTCAGAAAAATGTGAACGTGCTCTGAACATCCTTAGATGCCTGTCAGGTGTCTGGTGGGGGGCGCACCCTTTCTCATTAAAACTAGTTTACAATGCATTGATTAGGAGCGTTTTGGATTATGGAACATTTTTGCTGGAACCTTCTAACGTCGCTGGAATGAAAGAATTAGATGCTATTCAAGCTAAAGCTCTTAGAATTATTACTGGGGCTATGAAATCTAGCCCAATTAACGCCCTTCAGGTTGAATGTGTTGATCCGCCGCTTAAATTACGTAGACAGTTTTTAGCACATAGATTTTTTTATCGCATTCTACAGTTTTCAAATCATCCATTAATTACCAAAATTCAACAACTATCAGTTCTAGCCGATTCATCTCCTTACTGGTCTCACAAATCATTGCCACATCTTGTTATTAGTTACAGATCTTATAAAAACATATCTGCAACAACACACCGTTCATTTCGTTTCCCACTTTTTGAAACACACTTTAAATCCCTCATTATCATTCCGGATATCCATATAAATACTGGTATTTTAAAAGGTGACGCAAATGCCAATACCTATTTTAAAGCTGTACTTGATGAGCGCTGGCCTGGTTGGCACCAAATTTACTGTGATGCTTCAAAGCACACATCAAATCGTAATGTTGGTGTTGGTGTATATCATTCTCAATACAATATTGTTCAAAAAATTAAATTCCCTCCTGAAACTTCAATATTCACAGGTGAATGTTTTGGTATTTTTATGGCCTTACAGTATATACTGTTACTAAAACTTCCCAAAACTGTCATATTCTCAGACTCTATGAGCGCACTGAAAGCTTTGGCTAAGTTTCCTTTTAAGACCAATATCTTCTCTCCAATAATTATTAAAACTAGAGAAATGTTAGAGAAATGCGCAAGTAAGGGATATTCTGTTTCTTTTGCCTGGATTCCCAGTCACAGCGGTATAGTTGGCAATGAGAGAGCAGACGAGTTGGCAAATGAGGCAATAGATTGCGGGGACATTTTTTATTACAAAAATTATACTCAAGACTTGGCTGCTCTTCCTAAACTTCTCCTCAAGGACTCTTGGAGTGAAGCGTGGACGAGTAGTAGTCAGGTAAAAGGTAAATATTACCATTCAATTCAACCCGAAATTCCGAGCAAGCCTTGGTTTTTCAAAACAAGACTTACTAAAAGAGCCACGTCAGTATTGATACGAATGCGATTGGGTCACATGTGCAGTCCTGCTCACCTTGCTCGTTTTCACATTATTGATGACGACACTTGTGAATGTGGGGAAGATATTGGTAATGAAAACCATATATTCCTCAGCTGTCCACTATATGATCATACTCCATTATATAATAGTTTATCAGTTCTAGAAATTCCATTCCCCACTAGTGTAAAATGCTTGCTTCTTACTCATTCTATTCATATTTATAAGATACTAGCTTTATTTATTGAAGCTAACGATGTAAAACTGTAAAATATGTAAATAGTAGTAGATTTAGAATAGTAGTTATAGTTACTGTAAATAATTTTATTTTTTCCTTTCATGTAAATATTTCAATATTTTATCCTTCCCCTCTGACCTTAGTCCCTACTCTCCCCTTCATCCTTTAAATATTTTTTTTTAACGATTCTTACGTTTCCCCGTTTTTAAAAAAAAAAGAAAGAAATCTGCCTCCTCCTACTCCCAATACTCCTTCTCCACCTCATTACATTCCCTAACCTCACTCAACAAAGAAGCAGAAAATGAAGTTTCCAGAGAAAACCCAAACAGAAACTTGACACTGGCAAATGCACAGAAAGTGCAGAAAACTTGACACTGGCAAATGCACAGAAAGTGCGACGCCAAGTCCTCCTCGGAGGAATAAGAAAAAAAAAAAAAAAAAACGTTACTTTTGGCGGGAACGCGGAAAGAGTCGTGTCGCCTCGTTGTATTTTTTTCCAAAACTAGTGTTTTATCGAGTGTTTATGCATTAAAATGGTGGTGTTTTATTCATAAAGTACCGAATCACAAGCGCGAGTGTGGGAAAATAATATAATGTGGTGAAACATGACTTTTTGTGTTGCTTCCAAAACTCCATCGAAGCTTCTAGCAAAGTCGCCACTACTTTACTAAAGCGTGACTGGACTTGACCGACATGGACTGGACTTGACCAAGACTGGATTTTAACCATAACTATAGCTACAAGCAACATATGAAACTTGAAAATATGAAACACTTGACACT
Organism: Biston betularia; assembly: GCA_905404145.2. Taxonomy (NCBI): domain Eukaryota; kingdom Metazoa; phylum Arthropoda; class Insecta; order Lepidoptera; family Geometridae; genus Biston; species Biston betularia. The sequence goes on from FR989863.1 coordinate 9,112,082, forward strand.
GGCAAATACTCAAAATGCGACGCTAAAATCAAAGAAGAAGAAGAACCACGTATAATCAACGCGCATGTTTTCAAACTTTTTTGTCGAGTTGTCAATGAGATGAATGAGAGAAGAATTGTATTTGTAAAGAAAAATGGAAATAAGCTATTGAAAGTGAAATAAATTGTCTTAGAGAAAATGAAACACCGAGTGGTCGAAAAGTCATTCCTTGAGAAGTAGGTATCTGTTCAATTTTTCGGCAAGTAGATACGGTCTAGTCCTAATCAGTCCTAATAAGATACCTAATCTAAAATATACAAATTTCTCTACTGAAAATCTTCTAGGAAATTTCTAAACTCATGTTTGTTTACTACTGACAGTTCCGACACTTCCACCACACTCTTGATACTATGTATGAGGTCGGTTGACTGGGTAATTTAAAACTCTTTGGTAGAGATGTAACTTTTCTTCCCATTTGAAAGTCGTCGGCGTAGCGTACACTGGAGACGCGGGTGTTGATGATGGTGAAGACGAAGCGGAAACTACAGAAGAGGGTGTTGAAAATTTGGGCGACGTCGATGCAGATGGAATAGATGGCACTGGTAATGATGCAGATGGCATACATTGAAATGATATGGATGAAGATGTTCCACATGTGGAGGATGCAGTGAAAGGAGTGGTTTTGCTAACAGATAGTACATTTGCAGTAGCTGATGATGACGACTTTGTTCCATCCCACTGTATGTTGTGATGATATACAAATACTTATGTTTTTGAAACTTCATCGTTGCTGGCTGCCATTTTGTATCTTTGTCTTCAGATATACTTCTTCCCCTGGCAGGTAAGAAGGTGCTGAGGTCATTATATTAGCTTAAATTTGCATAAACTCCACAATCCTCTTCATATCTGGTTGTTTTTTTTTTTTTTTAATGATTGACAGTCTGGGTGTTTGACCACAGCTCCCCTGATGTTAAGTGAGGTGTGGTCGAAGATGGTATATCACACCTAGTCTGGAATGGAACTGGCTCTCAAGTGAGGCTGCCGGAACACACCGTTAGATGCTTGGCGGCAGATTTTCAACTTGAGGGTGGTAGCTAGCCAGCCGAGTACCAGAAAGTACCCTACCACCATGCAAGTTGTCCATGATTGTCAGAAGCCAGTTTAGCTGTCTGCCAAATATCATCTGTGCTGGTGATTTACCAGTAGTGGTATGAGGAGTGTTTCGATATGTAATGTCTGATTACCGATGTCTCAAAAGACTCATTTGTACACTTAGCTATATCACAGATTGTATTTCCCATTTTAAAAAGTTTTTTGGTTTGTAAGAGTCATTTATAAAGTGTCGAATGTACCATGTTTTATTTTATTAAGGGTTGGTTTTTTATCTGTCTCTGACACAATTATATAATGCTGTCACTACTGAAATGCTGCCATAGTAGGTCCTATGGAGCATTTCAAAACATAGGGAAATGCAAAATAAGACATTTTTTAAATAATTTTACACTTCCGGGAATTGTATACAATGCCTGAACAAATAAATGAATGTGTAAACCAGATATCACTAGCTAGAACAGAAATAAAAAAACTAAGTAGACATTTATTTAATATAACTGAAACAACAATGTTTTTTGAATAATTTTATATTCATTTTATGCAGGTAGCAAATATATTCACTAAAGCTTGACACACACACACACACACACACACACACACTGGACTTAAAAGTTCTAACAGAATGCTCTATAAGTTAGTTGGTATGAGCATGATGTCACATGCAATATTCCTTGAATCTTACAGTAATTTTGAAATTCAAGTGATGTTAGTTGTGGGTCGTTATCTGAAACTATAATGTGTAGCAGACCAAAAATGTACAGAAAATGTCATCTAAGGCTGGGCAAAGTTTCTTTTTGTCCTATATTTTCCATAGGCCTCGCTTCTATCCATTTTCATAACACATTGCAGAATATTAATCAATTGTGTCCTCAAAAGGTCCTGCAATCAAGTCAATTTATATTCTGCCCCAGACTTGTTCAGGAACAGACCACGAAAATATCAGAAGCTCAGGGTTGGTTGGACGGTTCTCTTGACACCTTGTGCATTTTTTAATGAATCCATCTATATCTTCATCCATTGAAACCACATATCCTTGGATGACCTCTATGGAGGTATATTAATACCATTTTTGTTTAAAATGTTTCCAATATAACCAACCTTACCACATAATTAGATTGTTTTCAACTGATAGTTTAAAACGCTACAAAATAGTTTCATGTCTTTTTCGTATTCTAGTTCTCTCTATTTTCACCCTTTTTTTAATACTGTAATTGTAACTACCAATGAATAAGGCCAATCTCACAAGTCTGTTGTTCACTAGTTTTGGTAAATTACGTTGAGTGCCCAGAATTTGGATCAAAGGTTTATGATCTGTAATCAAAGTGAACTTTTTTCCTATTACTCACACTTTTTGATTCCGAATACCTCACAGTCGATTACGCAATATTTGCGTACGTTCTTCTTTTTGGTACATAAAACTGCTCCCACTCCTATTCTAATGCTAAATCACACGCTAAAAACAAGGCGCTTTTCGTCGTACGCTATCATCTTTGATTAACTTTAATAACTTTATTTCACCGAAAAGAAAAACATTTAACATTTCAAAAAAGGGAATTCATACAGGAAAAAAAAAAGTAATATATGATATAACAGTGGGCACCAAACTCGGCAAGGCCGGTCTTTCGGTGGCCCTGAACAAGAAATGCCTCCTAGAAATTTGCGCGCATTCCCAGAGTAATACAAATGTAATCAAAAATTTTGTTTTTGCATTACTTGCTTTAGTAGTTTCAAAAAAATTGTTTAGTGATTATTCCAACGCTTTTTATGTTTGCCACTAGTTATTTCATAGAAATCTGCACATAGTCCATGAAGATGAGAAATGAAGCTCTCGTAAAAGTTAACAAGTCCAAGGAATTATAGTAATTCTTTCTAGTTGGTAGGTTGTGATGCCTTAGTTAGTGATTGCTTTGAACCAGTTTCAGTCTATTGTGACTATTACGTATTCAAGTTCTTCCTTCAAGAAGTTGCATTTCTTTAAGTTCACTCTTAAACCAGATTGTTGTAGTCTGTCTAAAACTGTAGAAAGAATACGCAAGTGGCTGTCTATACTTCTTCTTGTCACTACAATATCATCAAAATACACTGCGACATCTCGTATATCTCCTACGTAACTGGTCCAAAAAATTTTGAAAAATTAAAGGGGCTGTTGAAATACCGAAGGACTTTCTGTTGTACTGATAGTATCCTCTGTGCGTTGATATTGTAAAATACTTTTTTAATCTGGACGTATTTAAAATTGTAGGTACGCAAATCTTTGTCAATTTTTGTAAAAAAAAATGCCGTTTGTTAACTATTGTCATAAATTATCAAAAATAGGTACTGGGTGTAAATGTTTAGTCAAAACAGGAATATGAGTAGTACTGCAGTCCCCACAAATCCTGGCATCACTGGTAGCCTTCAAAACATTAACGGTGGGCGTGGCCCACTCTATCGGAGTTGTGTTCGGATCGACTTTCTGGATCCGGCTTCAACAAGGCGGTCCAGTTCACGTTCAATATTTTTCTTCAAGCTTAAATCTAATCGTTCGTTCAGGTAATCTGTACGCAGGTTCCACTCCTGGCTTGATATGGGTGTTAACCTGATAGTTACTACTTTGCCAAGTTTTCCATCGAAAAGCTTGCTGTTTTTGTTGAATCTCTGGGTTAATAATCAAGTATGTGGAGCCAGGGTCCCAATTCATGGTACCATTTACTCCATTAATTGTTGTACCGATCTGTTTGCAATCTTTCTTTCGATTATCGGTAAGTTTACATACAAACTCGTCATAATCATCACTAGTGTCCTTATTATGTATAAAACTAGAAGTAAACGTATCAACGTCAGCAATTCTTTGTAACTTCCGCTTATTAATATATTTTCCCTCAGCTGGAATGATATAAGCTCATCCTTTCTTAATACAACAACTTTCTTACAAGCCTTTGATATTGCATTCGACGCATGTGTGATGTTTTGCTGCACATTTAAAAATATCGTGCTTGTCACTTTTGTCACATCGCAAACATTGATTCGAGTGTAACTTACGTTGTGCGTTACGTTGTGTATTGTGGCTGCCAATCTTATCTAAGTACCTTTCTTTTTTATTTTATTGATGCAGAAGCTCGATGTATCATGTTCGGCCTGTTCTGATGACTGTGCCACAGCAAAAAATTCTTGGAACGTAATTTAACACATAAATAAATAAAGTGTGTACTTCAGATTTCGCAATTTATGTCTAATATAATTTAGTTACAGTCAAAGTACTGTATTGGCTAAGTCCGTGCTGGTCGATTCACGGAATTTAATTCAAAAATGGTATCCGAATCATCTATATTTTCCAATTCACATACGATTTTACCGAATTTTTGAAAATGTTCATCTAGAGTGTCGTTTTTTGTAGTCTTTACTTTATAATTTCCTTTTTAGAGTCAGATGAAAACACTTTTTCTTTGAAATGCTAAAGCTAATTTTTCAAACATTTGCGTATCTGCAATCTTGAATTATGAAAAGATGTTTGTCTGTTATAATTATGTACATTGAATAATGATAGCTTTGGCTTTTGAATTATCCAAATTTAATATCTGATCAATTTCAATGTCGTCTATTTTTTGTTCTAGTATTTGTAAAATCTTTTTTTATCCAATAATGATATTTCCAATTCCGTATTCCGTATTATTCTCCTTTAAGTAAAGGTAATTTATTCACAATTACATATATTTTGTGCGGAATTTTTAAGATTGTTTTATCTTCTTACGTTATCCTATTTAATTTGCCCATAACCTTCTATTAACTGTCAGTTAAATTTGTTAAAGTTTTATTTATACATTATCAAGACTTTACATAGTTTAAAGAAGATAAGTGGGTTATTTTCCAAACTCCTACAGGTGATATAGAATTAACACAAAACAGATTATTTATTAGTTATTATCAATAACTTGTTACCATAGCAACAATGAGATCGTATATGTTATGAACCTTTTAGAAGAATATCTACGTATTTTTTGTCGTTTTAAAAAAATAATGTCTGCATTGTATCATATCTCCAAAACTTTTTTGCAGTTTCTTCGTGACATTGTACGTAGTGTCGAATTATATGTGTGAGAGCAAATGAAATGTGGAGGGATTAGTTATTCGTGTAGTTTCTAAAACTCCATAGAAGATTCTAGTAAAGTCACCACTAATAAAACATGGACTCGACTTGACCGTGACTTTGTTTAGGACTTCATGGTCCAATAATGAAATCCTTTATGGTGTACGTAAGTTTAAGTTGTTGCCAGTATATCTACTGCGTCAGAGTGTGACTCTTGTTTTATATAATCTCTGTTTTTACTTTTTACAAGAAAATACCATATTATTTTGTATAAACTATTATTTCTAAAATAGGTGTTCCATTGCGATTCCAGCTCTCACTATCAGGTTATGGGCCCAGTTCGTTACATATTTAACATACTTCTATGAGGGAGTAAGTTGTGAAAATGCAAGCCGTAAGTTGCAGCATTAAAAAGCTGGCCGGTCAAGCCAGGGTCATTTGTGATAGAGATGATGTTAACCGACGTAATAAATAAATAAATACATAATGTTTCGGAATCCATATTTTGTGAAAGCAAGATGGGCTGTAACTTTCGCAAAAGTAATGCATTGCCAAGATTCTGGGAATATACCAGATGTCTGATGCAAAAACGGTAAGTACACCGGTAAAAGTCAACTTACGACTATAACCGGGAGAAAAGAATCGAGCGAACCCACAATTTTTGGTTTACTAATGTATTTAACATGTTGCGTTCATCATCATCGAATCATTGCAGTGTAATAACTGTAACGATTCAACACATATGGCAGTACTAGCTGCACCCCGCAGTGTTACCCGCTGCAGATTTCGGGATAAAAAGTAGCTTATGTCCTAATCCAGGGTCTCAGTTACCTCCATACCAAATTTCATCCAAAATCATTCGGTAGTTTTCGCGTGAAAGAGTAACAAACATCCATCCATCCAAACTTTCACATTAACAATATTAGTAGGATTAAAACGTGTAAAGGTATCTGAAGGGGACTTTGGAGCTGTCGCTGGATTACAAGAGAAGTAATAATCCTCCGATTGCCTATGGGGATGCAGATTAGGGTTACGGGCTTGATGGGTAGTCTTTCTCAGGTTATGCTTTATATTTTGGTGATGCTGCAGTGTCCTATCAGTCTGCTAAGCAAAGATGCGTAGCATTAAGTAGGTACATAATACAAAAGCAGAATATATCGCTATTTGTGGTCGCTGATAAGGAAGTGATATCATTGAAAGTGAAATAATTAAAATCTAGAGTGAATAGGTTTCTTCTAGGTAAGCGTGCTCCATCTTAGACCACACTACGGCTTAACATCAGGCAGTGTGGTCAAACGCGAACCTATTTTGAATTTAAAAAAATGGTATAACATAATAAAAACTGTTACAATTCGCAGTGATAGTCAAAGCGCTAATAAATTTATTTTATATATATATAATCCTGTAATAGAGAAATGTATGAAACATATTAAACATCAGATATCATTTTATCCGAGAATTAGGAGAGCAAGGGATCATTTCTGCTTAAATGCCTATTGTTATGTTGGTAACATAAGTGAGTAGGCCGGCCACATCATTTATTATTATGTTCTGCACACATATCGAATGGAATGGAGATGTTGTTTAGGACTTTATGGTCCAATATAATTAAATCATGTAAGGTATGGTATAGTACGATATAGTCCTAATTAGGTTTTTTTTTTCCTTTGGTTTTGGCGTCGCGTTTTAGCATTTGCCAGTGTCAAGTACTTATATATTTTCAAGTTTCAAAAGTTAAATAAGTGTCCTCGTAGCTAAAGTTATAGTCCAGTCTTGGTCAAGTACAGTCCGTGTCAGTCAAGTCCAGTCATGCTTTAGTAAAGTAGTGGCGACTTTACTATAAAGCTTCGATGGAGTTTTGGAAGCAACACGAAAACTCATGTTTCACCACATTATATCATTTTCCCACACTCGCGCTTGTAATTCGGCACTTTATGAATAAAACGCCACCATTTTTATGCATAAACACTCGATAAAACACTAGTTTTGGATAAAAATACAACGGAGCGACACGACTCTTCCCGCGTTCCCGCCAAAACTCCCTAATTAGGTTTAAGTTGTGCTAATATTGTGTTACTGTTGCGTCAGAGTGTGTCTTTTGTTTTGGTCGAATTTTTTTTACTTACAAGAAAATACAATTTCTGGCAATTGCATACAATGCGACGTTAAAATCAAAAAAGAATACATGGAAAACAATGTACATATTTATTATTTCTTAATAGAATTCCATTTCGATCACTTACTTATATGACTTTGATTGTTAGCACGACATATTTTACTAGAGAAACTTGAAAAATGCTCCAAACGCAACGCTAAAACCCCTAGAAACCAAAGAAAAAAACACTTGAAAAATATGAATACTTGACACTGACAGAATGCATAAAGTATAATGCCAAAATTATAGAAAGAAAAAAATATTCATACAATGTACAATTCTTCCTTCTTGAATTAATTAGTCTTTGTTTTGATTGGAATTCGCAATATGGCTAAAAACACATCAAGTTCTGCCTTTAGAAAAATTGATATTGACCAGTATAATGAAGATAATTTTAGAGATGACGAAGCCGAGCAAGCTGTTCCTACCGGACCCGACGAAGGCGACGTTTGTGCTTTGCTGAATCAATATCCTTTTATTAATGAAAGTTATTTTCTGTTTCTATATTAATTATGCTGAGTGTCTACTATTTTTGCAGAAGAAAAAGCAGCAATACTCATCATTCATAAGTACATATTAGATATGTACCTAATAATCTCTTGATATCAGTTCTGATTCTGACTCATTTTACATTTTAATTTTCTGACTAATTTATCTACCGTACCATAGTTTATATAGTTACTCGGCTACTTTTCCTTCTAGCGAAGTATTCCGTTCTAAACAAGTTATCCACCTACTAAAAGAACTGTAAAGTTTTTTTTTCGTTATAAATAAGCAAAAGTTTGTGTTTACCTGGCAGTCCGTTTTCTTGTATTTGTTTACGATACATAAATACATATAATAAATATATATAATAATAACTTAGTGACACACTACTGTCCCATCAAGAGTAAGTTATCCTTAAAATTACAAATCATCATGTACAGATATTTTTGCATTTATGATTTAATAGTGATATTGATTGAAATAGTTTGACTTCCTTAACAATATAACACAGGGCGATATATTGACGCACTTCACCTTGTTTTAAGCAATGCTCCAATGGGAACTTCAAATCAACAAGTAAAAGTATGATACTATATAATAACATAAACAATTTACATACCAGTAGTTAATGTGATTTATTAGTTCTAATATTGTTTGTTTCAGGACAATGCTTTGGCACTTACACTTAAAGTATTACTTGCAATCAAGTCGGGCCAAATAGAAGAGGCTGTTGGAAGTCTGTCTCTCGATGACATTGATATTCTTATGAAGTATATCTACAGAGGTTTCGAGTATCCATCTGAGGGTTCCAGTGGTCATCTCCTCCTTTGGCATGAGAAAGCATTCAATGTGGGAGGTTCTGGATCAATAGTTAGAGTGCTTTCTGATAGAATGCGAGTATAGGATTATAGTTGATTTACTATTAAACTCTTTTAACAATATATATTTGGTGTATTATTTTGTAAGTGTATTGTTTAGATATCCAAAAATATTATGTATATGCAAATTACACTTACACGTAAACTTATTCATAAAAAGCAAATTTCCATTACAAGTATATAACCAACATTGTATGAAGGAAAAACATGTACATAATCTTTTTGTACAAGTTTCTACAAACTGAATTATATTTCCAGGCTTGCATCTTCAACCATAATTTTACTTAATTTTGTGAGTTTGGAATGCTTAACCTGCCAAGGATAGAGGGCAGAGAAACAGTAAGCCATTTGACACTTCCAAAAACAAATGTTTAATACTTTAACACTAATTGTACAATATTTCTACTAAATTTTTATTTAATACAGATATCAATTGGCATATAAATAGCATCTTAGTATCCTATGGCATAGGTTCAGTAAATTTTACCAACACTTTTTTTATAGTTTACAATGCTAGGTGTTGGACCACAGCTTACCTGATGCTGAGTGACAGTGTGGTTGAAGGTGGTAAAACATACCTAGCCTGAAATAGAAGTGGCATTCAAGTGAGGCAGCCAGAACACACCGTTAGGTGCTTGGCAGCAGATTTTCAACTTGATGGTGGTAGCTAGCTGAGTACCTACTAGAAAATACCCTACCACACCCTAAAAAGCAATAGCATCTTGGTACCCTATGACATAATGTATGTAGGTTCAGTTAATTTTACCAACCCTATAAAGCGAACTAAATTCTGAATACTTCAGGGTAAAATGGGACCACACTCATTTTTAGTACTATAATTTTATCGGACGCACCATGTCGCTACTTGGTAATATTAGATGACGCAAAACTTGCCCCACAATTACGCAAACTTTATTTTTTTTTACATTTTCAACTTGGGTATTTTTTTTACTATAAGTACAGGGTTATAAGCTCGAGGTATACTTACTGTTGTCTTCTACCGATACGTTGCGGAGTGTGCCATGGAATTGCATATCAAATGTAGTTCCTGCCCTGTTTTTTGTCGGACGGCTAGGCAGACACGGACTAAAACGCCATCCATACATGGTGGATATTCCCCACGTAGGTACCTACGGACTTAATGCTTCGATTCCACATTTTTCATACGTAGGTACAGCAAGAACGTGGAACTCTGCCGGCGTTTCTCCCGCAATAGGATAAAAAATAAGAGTAAACAGGTTGTTTCTATTAAGCGTGTTTCATCTTATAGTACATTTGCAGTAGCTGATGATGACGACTTTGTTCCATCCCACTGTATGTTGTGATGATATACAAATACTTATGTTTTTGAAACTTCATCGTTGCTGGCTGCCATTTTGTATCTTTGTCTTCAGATATACTTCTTCCCCTGGCAGGTAAGAAGGTGCTGAGGTCATTATATTAGCTTAAATTTGCATAAACTCCACAATCCTCTTCATATCTGGTTGTTTTTTTTTTTTTTTTAATGATTGACAGTCTGGGTGTTTGACCACAGCTCCCCTGATGTTAAGTGAGGTGTGGTCGAAGATGGTATATCACACCTAGTCTGGAATGGAACTGGCTCTCAAGTGAGGCTGCCGGAACACACCGTTAGATGCTTGGCGGCAGATTTTCAACTTGAGGGTGGTAGCTAGCCAGCCGAGTACCAGAAAGTACCCTACCACCATGCAAGTTGTCCATGATTGTCAGAAGCCAGTTTAGCTGTCTGCCAAATATCATCTGTGCTGGTGATTTACCAGTAGTGGTATGAGGAGTGTTTCGATATGTAATGTCTGATTACCGATGTCTCAAAAGACTCATTTGTACACTTAGCTATATCACAGATTGTATTTCCCATTTTAAAAAGTTTTTTGGTTTGTAAGAGTCATTTATAAAGTGTCGAATGTACCATGTTTTATTTTATTAAGGGTTGGTTTTTTATCTGTCTCTGACACAATTATATAATGCTGTCACTACTGAAATGCTGCCATAGTAGGTCCTATGGAGCATTTCAAAACATAGGGAAATGCAAAATAAGACATTTTTTAAATAATTTTACACTTCCGGGAATTGTATACAATGCCTGAACAAATAAATGAATGTGTAAACCAGATATCACTAGCTAGAACAGAAATAAAAAAACTAAGTAGACATTTATTTAATATAACTGAAACAACAATGTTTTTTGAATAATTTTATATTCATTTTATGCAGGTAGCAAATATATTCACTAAAGCTTGACACACACACACACACACACACACACACACTGGACTTAAAAGTTCTAACAGAATGCTCTATAAGTTAGTTGGTATGAGCATGATGTCACATGCAATATTCCTTGAATCTTACAGTAATTTTGAAATTCAAGTGATGTTAGTTGTGGGTCGTTATCTGAAACTATAATGTGTAGCAGACCAAAAATGTACAGAAAATGTCATCTAAGGCTGGGCAAAGTTTCTTTTTGTCCTATATTTTCCATAGGCCTCGCTTCTATCCATTTTCATAACACATTGCAGAATATTAATCAATTGTGTCCTCAAAAGGTCCTGCAATCAAGTCAATTTATATTCTGCCCCAGACTTGTTCAGGAACAGACCACGAAAATATCAGAAGCTCAGGGTTGGTTGGACGGTTCTCTTGACACCTTGTGCATTTTTTAATGAATCCATCTATATCTTCATCCATTGAAACCACATATCCTTGGATGACCTCTATGGAGGTATATTAATACCATTTTTGTTTAAAATGTTTCCAATATAACCAACCTTACCACATAATTAGATTGTTTTCAACTGATAGTTTAAAACGCTACAAAATAGTTTCATGTCTTTTTCGTATTCTAGTTCTCTCTATTTTCACCCTTTTTTTAATACTGTAATTGTAACTACCAATGAATAAGGCCAATCTCACAAGTCTGTTGTTCACTAGTTTTGGTAAATTACGTTGAGTGCCCAGAATTTGGATCAAAGGTTTATGATCTGTAATCAAAGTGAACTTTTTTCCTATTACTCACACTTTTTGATTCCGAATACCTCACAGTCGATTACGCAATATTTGCGTACGTTCTTCTTTTTGGTACATAAAACTGCTCCCACTCCTATTCTAATGCTAAATCACACGCTAAAAACAAGGCGCTTTTCGTCGTACGCTATCATCTTTGATTAACTTTAATAACTTTATTTCACCGAAAAGAAAAACATTTAACATTTCAAAAAAGGGAATTCATACAGGAAAAAAAAAAGTAATATATGATATAACAGTGGGCACCAAACTCGGCAAGGCCGGTCTTTCGGTGGCCCTGAACAAGAAATGCCTCCTAGAAATTTGCGCGCATTCCCAGAGTAATACAAATGTAATCAAAAATTTTGTTTTTGCATTACTTGCTTTAGTAGTTTCAAAAAAATTGTTTAGTGATTATTCCAACGCTTTTTATGTTTGCCACTAGTTATTTCATAGAAATCTGCACATAGTCCATGAAGATGAGAAATGAAGCTCTCGTAAAAGTTAACAAGTCCAAGGAATTATAGTAATTCTTTCTAGTTGGTAGGTTGTGATGCCTTAGTTAGTGATTGCTTTGAACCAGTTTCAGTCTATTGTGACTATTACGTATTCAAGTTCTTCCTTCAAGAAGTTGCATTTCTTTAAGTTCACTCTTAAACCAGATTGTTGTAGTCTGTCTAAAACTGTAGAAAGAATACGCAAGTGGCTGTCTATACTTCTTCTTGTCACTACAATATCATCAAAATACACTGCGACATCTCGTATATCTCCTACGTAACTGGTCCAAAAAATTTTGAAAAATTAAAGGGGCTGTTGAAATACCGAAGGACTTTCTGTTGTACTGATAGTATCCTCTGTGCGTTGATATTGTAAAATACTTTTTTAATCTGGACGTATTTAAAATTGTAGGTACGCAAATCTTTGTCAATTTTTGTAAAAAAAAATGCCGTTTGTTAACTATTGTCATAAATTATCAAAAATAGGTACTGGGTGTAAATGTTTAGTCAAAACAGGAATATGAGTAGTACTGCAGTCCCCACAAATCCTGGCATCACTGGTAGCCTTCAAAACATTAACGGTGGGCGTGGCCCACTCTATCGGAGTTGTGTTCGGATCGACTTTCTGGATCCGGCTTCAACAAGGCGGTCCAGTTCACGTTCAATATTTTTCTTCAAGCTTAAATCTAATCGTTCGTTCAGGTAATCTGTACGCAGGTTCCACTCCTGGCTTGATATGGGTGTTAACCTGATAGTTACTACTTTGCCAAGTTTTCCATCGAAAAGCTTGCTGTTTTTGTTGAATCTCTGGGTTAATAATCAAGTATGTGGAGCCAGGGTCCCAATTCATGGTACCATTTACTCCATTAATTGTTGTACCGATCTGTTTGCAATCTTTCTTTCGATTATCGGTAAGTTTACATACAAACTCGTCATAATCATCACTAGTGTCCTTATTATGTATAAAACTAGAAGTAAACGTATCAACGTCAGCAATTCTTTGTAACTTCCGCTTATTAATATATTTTCCCTCAGCTGGAATGATATAAGCTCATCCTTTCTTAATACAACAACTTTCTTACAAGCCTTTGATATTGCATTCGACGCATGTGTGATGTTTTGCTGCACATTTAAAAATATCGTGCTTGTCACTTTTGTCACATCGCAAACATTGATTCGAGTGTAACTTACGTTGTGCGTTACGTTGTGTATTGTGGCTGCCAATCTTATCTAAGTACCTTTCTTTTTTATTTTATTGATGCAGAAGCTCGATGTATCATGTTCGGCCTGTTCTGATGACTGTGCCACAGCAAAAAATTCTTGGAACGTAATTTAACACATAAATAAATAAAGTGTGTACTTCAGATTTCGCAATTTATGTCTAATATAATTTAGTTACAGTCAAAGTACTGTATTGGCTAAGTCCGTGCTGGTCGATTCACGGAATTTAATTCAAAAATGGTATCCGAATCATCTATATTTTCCAATTCACATACGATTTTACCGAATTTTTGAAAATGTTCATCTAGAGTGTCGTTTTTTGTAGTCTTTACTTTATAATTTCCTTTTTAGAGTCAGATGAAAACACTTTTTCTTTGAAATGCTAAAGCTAATTTTTCAAACATTTGCGTATCTGCAATCTTGAATTATGAAAAGATGTTTGTCTGTTATAATTATGTACATTGAATAATGATAGCTTTGGCTTTTGAATTATCCAAATTTAATATCTGATCAATTTCAATGTCGTCTATTTTTTGTTCTAGTATTTGTAAAATCTTTTTTTATCCAATAATGATATTTCCAATTCCGTATTCCGTATTATTCTCCTTTAAGTAAAGGTAATTTATTCACAATTACATATATTTTGTGCGGAATTTTTAAGATTGTTTTATCTTCTTACGTTATCCTATTTAATTTGCCCATAACCTTCTATTAACTGTCAGTTAAATTTGTTAAAGTTTTATTTATACATTATCAAGACTTTACATAGTTTAAAGAAGATAAGTGGGTTATTTTCCAAACTCCTACAGGTGATATAGAATTAACACAAAACAGATTATTTATTAGTTATTATCAATAACTTGTTACCATAGCAACAATGAGATCGTATATGTTATGAACCTTTTAGAAGAATATCTACGTATTTTTTGTCGTTTTAAAAAAATAATGTCTGCATTGTATCATATCTCCAAAACTTTTTTGCAGTTTCTTCGTGACATTGTACGTAGTGTCGAATTATATGTGTGAGAGCAAATGAAATGTGGAGGGATTAGTTATTCGTGTAGTTTCTAAAACTCCATAGAAGATTCTAGTAAAGTCACCACTAATAAAACATGGACTCGACTTGACCGTGACTTTGTTTAGGACTTCATGGTCCAATAATGAAATCCTTTATGGTGTACGTAAGTTTAAGTTGTTGCCAGTATATCTACTGCGTCAGAGTGTGACTCTTGTTTTATATAATCTCTGTTTTTACTTTTTACAAGAAAATACCATATTATTTTGTATAAACTATTATTTCTAAAATAGGTGTTCCATTGCGATTCCAGCTCTCACTATCAGGTTATGGGCCCAGTTCGTTACATATTTAACATACTTCTATGAGGGAGTAAGTTGTGAAAATGCAAGCCGTAAGTTGCAGCATTAAAAAGCTGGCCGGTCAAGCCAGGGTCATTTGTGATAGAGATGATGTTAACCGACGTAATAAATAAATAAATACATAATGTTTCGGAATCCATATTTTGTGAAAGCAAGATGGGCTGTAACTTTCGCAAAAGTAATGCATTGCCAAGATTCTGGGAATATACCAGATGTCTGATGCAAAAACGGTAAGTACACCGGTAAAAGTCAACTTACGACTATAACCGGGAGAAAAGAATCGAGCGAACCCACAATTTTTGGTTTACTAATGTATTTAACATGTTGCGTTCATCATCATCGAATCATTGCAGTGTAATAACTGTAACGATTCAACACATATGGCAGTACTAGCTGCACCCCGCAGTGTTACCCGCTGCAGATTTCGGGATAAAAAGTAGCTTATGTCCTAATCCAGGGTCTCAGTTACCTCCATACCAAATTTCATCCAAAATCATTCGGTAGTTTTCGCGTGAAAGAGTAACAAACATCCATCCATCCAAACTTTCACATTAACAATATTAGTAGGATTAAAACGTGTAAAGGTATCTGAAGGGGACTTTGGAGCTGTCGCTGGATTACAAGAGAAGTAATAATCCTCCGATTGCCTATGGGGATGCAGATTAGGGTTACGGGCTTGATGGGTAGTCTTTCTCAGGTTATGCTTTATATTTTGGTGATGCTGCAGTGTCCTATCAGTCTGCTAAGCAAAGATGCGTAGCATTAAGTAGGTACATAATACAAAAGCAGAATATATCGCTATTTGTGGTCGCTGATAAGGAAGTGATATCATTGAAAGTGAAATAATTAAAATCTAGAGTGAATAGGTTTCTTCTAGGTAAGCGTGCTCCATCTTAGACCACACTACGGCTTAACATCAGGCAGTGTGGTCAAACGCGAACCTATTTTGAATTTAAAAAAATGGTATAACATAATAAAAACTGTTACAATTCGCAGTGATAGTCAAAGCGCTAATAAATTTATTTTATATATATATAATCCTGTAATAGAGAAATGTATGAAACATATTAAACATCAGATATCATTTTATCCGAGAATTAGGAGAGCAAGGGATCATTTCTGCTTAAATGCCTATTGTTATGTTGGTAACATAAGTGAGTAGGCCGGCCACATCATTTATTATTATGTTCTGCACACATATCGAATGGAATGGAGATGTTGTTTAGGACTTTATGGTCCAATATAATTAAATCATGTAAGGTATGGTATAGTACGATATAGTCCTAATTAGGTTTTTTTTTTCCTTTGGTTTTGGCGTCGCGTTTTAGCATTTGCCAGTGTCAAGTACTTATATATTTTCAAGTTTCAAAAGTTAAATAAGTGTCCTCGTAGCTAAAGTTATAGTCCAGTCTTGGTCAAGTACAGTCCGTGTCAGTCAAGTCCAGTCATGCTTTAGTAAAGTAGTGGCGACTTTACTATAAAGCTTCGATGGAGTTTTGGAAGCAACACGAAAACTCATGTTTCACCACATTATATCATTTTCCCACACTCGCGCTTGTAATTCGGCACTTTATGAATAAAACGCCACCATTTTTATGCATAAACACTCGATAAAACACTAGTTTTGGATAAAAATACAACGGAGCGACACGACTCTTCCCGCGTTCCCGCCAAAACTCCCTAATTAGGTTTAAGTTGTGCTAATATTGTGTTACTGTTGCGTCAGAGTGTGTCTTTTGTTTTGGTCGAATTTTTTTTACTTACAAGAAAATACAATTTCTGGCAATTGCATACAATGCGACGTTAAAATCAAAAAAGAATACATGGAAAACAATGTACATATTTATTATTTCTTAATAGAATTCCATTTCGATCACTTACTTATATGACTTTGATTGTTAGCACGACATATTTTACTAGAGAAACTTGAAAAATGCTCCAAACGCAACGCTAAAACCCCTAGAAACCAAAGAAAAAAACACTTGAAAAATATGAATACTTGACACTGACAGAATGCATAAAGTATAATGCCAAAATTATAGAAAGAAAAAAATATTCATACAATGTACAATTCTTCCTTCTTGAATTAATTAGTCTTTGTTTTGATTGGAATTCGCAATATGGCTAAAAACACATCAAGTTCTGCCTTTAGAAAAATTGATATTGACCAGTATAATGAAGATAATTTTAGAGATGACGAAGCCGAGCAAGCTGTTCCTACCGGACCCGACGAAGGCGACGTTTGTGCTTTGCTGAATCAATATCCTTTTATTAATGAAAGTTATTTTCTGTTTCTATATTAATTATGCTGAGTGTCTACTATTTTTGCAGAAGAAAAAGCAATACTCATCATTCATAAGTACATATTAGATATGTACCTAATAATCTCTTGATATCAGTTCTGATTCTGACTCATTTTACATTTTAATTTTCTGACTAATTTATCTACCGTACCATAGTTTATATAGTTACTCGGCTACTTTTCCTTCTAGCGAAGTATTCCGTTCTAAACAAGTTATCCACCTACTAAAAGAACTGTAAAGTTTTTTTTTCGTTATAAATAAGCAAAAGTTTGTGTTTACCTGGCAGTCCGTTTTCTTGTATTTGTTTACGATACATAAATACATATAATAAATATATATAATAATAACTTAGTGACACACTACTGTCCCATCAAGAGTAAGTTATCCTTAAAATTACAAATCATCATGTACAGATATTTTTGCATTTATGATTTAATAGTGATATTGATTGAAATAGTTTGACTTCCTTAACAATATAACACAGGGCGATATATTGACGCACTTCACCTTGTTTTAAGCAATGCTCCAATGGGAACTTCAAATCAACAAGTAAAAGTATGATACTATATAATAACATAAACAATTTACATACCAGTAGTTAATGTGATTTATTAGTTCTAATATTGTTTGTTTCAGGACAATGCTTTGGCACTTACACTTAAAGTATTACTTGCAATCAAGTCGGGCCAAATAGAAGAGGCTGTTGGAAGTCTGTCTCTCGATGACATTGATATTCTTATGAAGTATATCTACAGAGGTTTCGAGTATCCATCTGAGGGTTCCAGTGGTCATCTCCTCCTTTGGCATGAGAAAGCATTCAATGTGGGAGGTTCTGGATCAATAGTTAGAGTGCTTTCTGATAGAATGCGAGTATAGGATTATAGTTGATTTACTATTAAACTCTTTTAACAATATATATTTGGTGTATTATTTTGTAAGTGTATTGTTTAGATATCCAAAAATATTATGTATATGCAAATTACACTTACACGTAAACTTATTCATAAAAAGCAAATTTCCATTACAAGTATATAACCAACATTGTATGAAGGAAAAACATGTACATAATCTTTTTGTACAAGTTTCTACAAACTGAATTATATTTCCAGGCTTGCATCTTCAACCATAATTTTACTTAATTTTGTGAGTTTGGAATGCTTAACCTGCCAAGGATAGAGGGCAGAGAAACAGTAAGCCATTTGACACTTCCAAAAACAAATGTTTAATACTTTAACACTAATTGTACAATATTTCTACTAAATTTTTATTTAATACAGATATCAATTGGCATATAAATAGCATCTTAGTATCCTATGGCATAGGTTCAGTAAATTTTACCAACACTTTTTTTATAGTTTACAATGCTAGGTGTTGGACCACAGCTTACCTGATGCTGAGTGACAGTGTGGTTGAAGGTGGTAAAACATACCTAGCCTGAAATAGAAGTGGCATTCAAGTGAGGCAGCCAGAACACACCGTTAGGTGCTTGGCAGCAGATTTTCAACTTGATGGTGGTAGCTAGCTGAGTACCTACTAGAAAATACCCTACCACACCCTAAAAAGCAATAGCATCTTGGTACCCTATGACATAATGTATGTAGGTTCAGTTAATTTTACCAACCCTATAAAGCGAACTAAATTCTGAATACTTCAGGGTAAAATGGGACCACACTCATTTTTAGTACTATAATTTTATCGGACGCACCATGTCGCTACTTGGTAATATTAGATGACGCAAAACTTGCCCCACAATTACGCAAACTTTATTTTTTTTTACATTTTCAACTTGGGTATTTTTTTTACTATAAGTACAGGGTTATAAGCTCGAGGTATACTTACTGTTGTCTTCTACCGATACGTTGCGGAGTGTGCCATGGAATTGCATATCAAATGTAGTTCCTGCCCTGTTTTTTGTCGGACGGCTAGGCAGACACGGACTAAAACGCCATCCATACATGGTGGATATTCCCCACGTAGGTACCTACGGACTTAATGCTTCGATTCCACATTTTTCATACGTAGGTACAGCAAGAACGTGGAACTCTGCCGGCGTTTCTCCCGCAATAGGATAAAAAATAAGAGTAAACAGGTTGTTTCTATTAAGCGTGTTTCATCTTAGGCTAAGGGTGCGGTCAAACGCAAACCTATTTAGAATAATCAAAAAATACCTTCCTATACTTTTTACGATATCGTTAAGATGTGTCCAACTGTCCAATTATCCATTGTAGGTACCTATCTAATAGTTCATAATGATGAGTAGGTACAGTGAACCTATTCCGATTTAGTATATATACACCCCAGGCTAATATGCTTGAAAATGCATGAGACATTAATAGCGAGCGTTAGCAAATGCTTATGTGTAGCAGTAAGTAAGATAAGCTGATGATGATACATTGTACTTAACTATCTACAAATCACCCAATATGATAAGGTATGTAGGACTGTAGGTAGGTACCTATAGTATTTCAATGGACCTTCCTTCCGCAACAAGACGTAGGTACCTACCTTCACCGCATAAAGAATGAATACCTAAGATACACATAGCCATTAGCATCCGAAATATATTTGTTACCTACTAAATAGTTCAGAGCCAATGGGATCACGTTAAAGTGTTTAAAATGTAGGTACACAATATATCCTTCCTAAATTGATTTCAATATAATAAATATACCCAAGTACCTACTTACCTAGAAACAGTAACAGACACCTGCCTTTTTTATTAACTTATATGTCCATAGGTATGTAAGGACATAAACTTATGTTTAAACATGTTTTAGCTATATTGTATAATAAAATGTTCCTTTCTCCTCGCATGCAAGGCGATGAACGAACTCTGAGCGAATGTCATAACGAAGTGTTAGACGACCACTGGCCCCATGCCGTCGGCTACCGACTGAAGAAAGTAATCAGATCACTAGCTATAAGTCCGCCTCTCGCTTCAGAGAATGTACCTTATAAAAGCCACCAGACACACTTGCTTCTCGATAGTTTTTCAACTGCATCGTAGGTAGACGCTCATTCAAACGACGATGGAAGTACCGGTTAGTAGAGTTCGCTTCGCCTTTTTGTCTTTATGTTTCCTTTTTTATCGCGCTGCTGCTCAGATTGCATTCATTTATTTGTGTTCGAACTCGGGAGTTATATAATAAATTGCATAACACTAACTACTTACTTCCTGTGTTTGTAAATCGAGAACGTAAAAAGTAGTGCATTACTTGACCTACTTACTTCGGTACCTACCTCATGTTTTGTACGTTTTTTTTTTCAGAAATTAGTAATATTACTATGCTACATATACTACAGTTCCGCATCTCATCACTCGCATACAATTCCAGTGGAAGGATATGAAACCGAATTACAAGATCTCGGCGAGCATGTGGATCATCACGAAACTCCCGTCAAAGTGATAAAAATCACCAAAACTATTGCTGTCAAAGTACCGGTGCCATATCCTGTGAAAGTTGTACAAAAAGTGCCGTACCCAGTTCACATCGTAAAACCTTACCCTGTTCCTGTCCCTCACATAGTGAAAGTTCCACAGCCCATTCACAAACATGCCCATGAAGGCGGTGACGGCGGCTTCGAGGGCCATCACGGCGGAGGATCTCAGGCCCAGTCCTACGAAGTTCAAGAAACACCGTCGCAAGATTCCGGTAATGGACACTCTTTCTTACCCATTCAAGAGGACTCTTATAATGGTGGTGGACACGGTCAGAACATAGAATCGTTTGCTGAAGAATACCCCTCCAATGAAGGATCCCCCGGAAGTTCGTATGATGGTCCTTCACATTCGTATTACGGCAGTTCCGGCGCTCCGGATGGGGAATCATTTGAAAGTAAAAGTTATGAACAAGCCATACAAGCTTACCTGAACAAGAATCAGCCTGGTGGTGGAAAGAGTTTTAATGGATATCACTAATACGCAGATATTTCGCTCAGGTATGAGCATGCTATTAAATATGTCATGTAGAACTAAAACCTTTAAGAATAGGGTCATGTCATAAAAAGTAGCAGTATTAAAATAAACTTTGTTACTAGATGTGTACTGTAGATGCTGTAAGTAGGTACTGTTGTTAAAACTATAATTTATTAATAAAACACAATATTTTAAAATTAAGTGTCTATTTTAATCCATCAATCATATTTATGTAAATAGTACATGACATCACATCAACTAGACAAAACTACAGAATTATGTTAACTTTTAATAAAATATTTGACTAAGCATAAATAAACGTAGGATCTAATAAATTGTCCACGGTAGCCGAGGAATCACAATACAACATTTTAAACTATCTAAACTCACAGAAACAACAACAATCACATTTTAATCATACATTTTCTAAATTTATTTCTACTTGGAAAAAACGGAAAGCTTAAATATCTATTTCATAATCAAAACATGAATTATAAAAGTTATTAGAAATATTGAACCTCTACTTGATGATATCCTCCGGAGGCGCGACCGCAGTCGCTAGCCGGAGCGGGTCGTGCAAACGAGATATTTAGGTCACCATACAACATAGCTTATAGCTACATAGCTTTACTAATATACAATGTATATTCCGGTCTCAAAGTTTACGTGCATACGCAAACCGCAGTAACAGATGCGATTCCAAATGAACCGATTGCACGCACCCGTGTGGCCCAAACAGGAGCCGGTTTGCCTGGACAGTCTAGTCCCAAATTAGGAGAATCGCGGTCTCTTCGCGGGCCGCCGGGAACTAAACTCAGAGTCCAATTCGACGAGCTCAGTGTCGCTATCACACATCGTACCGACCGACGCGGTCTCGTTCAGGTCCTCAGACTTGTCATCTTCATCCGAGACGTACATGCGCGTCAGGTCAGATGCCACAGACGCAGTCTCGCACACGCTGCCAACAAGACACACTCATTATTGAGAGTCTACCAATAGAATTTTGCGATAAAACTAGTCAAGTTTAATATACCAAAATGCATGAATCATCGTCTTTGGAACTAATCTAACCTAATTTAAAACGTAAATTAATTTGTAGCCATAATAGCTAAGTGGATAGCGCAGTCTGTTCACACGCCGAAGGGCATAGGGTCAAATTCCAACAACAGTTTTGTAAAAAAGAACACATAGATGTCTTCTTTGCAAATAAAAAATAAAATCTAGGGAATTATTTTTTCCTCACTTTTATGGATTACTAGTTCCAAAAAAAATACAAATTTATCCAAACCCGTTCATCCGTTTTTGCGTAATTGAGTAATAAACATCCAAACATATAAGTTTGCGTTTAATGAATGGCTTTTCATTACAATATGCTGTAATACGTTTAGGCTCAGGGGGATAGCAATTAGCAATACAGAAACACTATATAGTATAAAAAATACCTGTTATTGTAGCACTCGTTGTCGACGTGGTGTATAACACTGTACGTGGATATCTCCTGCTTGACGGTCATGATGGTAGGCATAAGCATGGGCACGCCACCAGTGGTCACCAGCGAGCTGCCCATGAAGGAAGACGAGTAGCTTGTCTCTGCACTTGCCGCCGCCGTATAAATGTATGGGGAATTCGACGGGACCGCTGTTCCCGCATGCACGTCAATATTCTCAGGGCTACAAAAATATTTAACATTAGCTTTCATTCAGTTTTACAAGTTTAAAAACTTTCTAAAGCCTTGAAAAATAATTCCATCTTTATTTACATTGAATAGATAAGAAGCGGGACGTTTAGGGCCCGATGTCGATGTAACTGACTGTGATTTACTGATTTATACATTTACTGTTTCTTTGATGGACGTAGAATCTTACATCGAATATGGAATTGATTTAATTTCAAAGTCCTCCATCTATAAATAATACGGCCAGTGTAAAATTTCTCTCTCCCTACCGATTTAAAGCTTATGAGAAAGATTTGATCGCAGTGGAAATACATAATTATATCCAGGCATATAACCGAGAACGAAAGGACGTCACGAATGTTTCGAAACTTACATTTGCCGTCAGCAGTTCGGTCTTGTAATATCGAAACCATAGGTCGAGGTCAAGAAAGGGAGGCAAAATATGAGTTTGACGCAGTGAAAACAACCGAGAGCAACAGACGTCATACCTAAATGTTTAGAACATACGGTTACCGTCGACGTAGGTCGGTTTTGTAATATCGAAACCTTAGATCGAGTCAAAGAAAGATGAAAAAATGCGAGTCTGACCGCAGTGAAAATAAACGATAACAAAACAAAGGACGACATAAATGTTTCGAAACCCACATTTGCAGTGGACGTAGGTTAGTTTTGTAATGTCGAAACCTTAGGCCGGGTTAGGGAAAGAAGGAAAAATTAAACATCAATTAGGCAATGGTGACACCAACACCGAACCCGTAGAAAAACAATTTTTGACCAAAACGTGCGTCAAAGTGGAGTAGACGACCGACGAGTAACGTACCTACCAATTTACGTATAAAGTACTACAACATATTCTGAAGCAAGGACAAACAAGTTTACATAAACACAACTAGACACATCCACAGCAATTACTTATAATCACAGACTAGAGAGAATAGAAAACTTAATGGGTACATTGTACATTCTATAAATACATATAGCATGCAGTTAAGTTGGTGTCGCAACACATATATAGTCGATCAACTGTAGTGCTTTTATGTTAAATCTATATACATATAATTATATATCTTCTATTCGACCTAAGTCTGCGTAAAAAATTAAATTACCTTTCAGAGTTTAACGTTAGTTTAAACTCTTGCGATTTTTGGACCACTTTTAACCAGTTGTGATTATCTATTTCATTAGCTTCAGTGTTGTAAGAACATCCTGGCCTAGAAAAGAAATACCTAATTCATGTATGTATAGAGAGTAAGTAACCATGTACTTGTATCGTGTTTCGTAGCATCAACCAAAACAATGCTGGCAAGAGAAGCATGAACACGGCGGATTAGTTGACAACAATTTAAATGACAATGATTGCAATTGCATTGCGGAAAACTCACAAAAATCCGTTATTTTCTGGGCTTTGTTGGGTTCAGTATTCATTATATCATATTGACGAATCAATGCACTAATTATTATTATTACATCAATCACTCAATAATAACACAAGTTAAAACATTGTAATTATACTCTTAGGTCGAGCCTTTCTGTTTTGGTCGATGTAAATATTTTACAATTAATAAGCGGGAATATTACACATTGGTTCCAAAACCGGTAAAAAGTCTTTGATGTACAGGAATAGCATACATAGTATAATTACTACCGAGTACATCAACAAGCGTTGATGAACGAACGTGAAAATGTGGTAGCACATTTGATACGAAGATCATAAACGTTCATTTGCTGACAAAACGTTCACTATCGCTGCTTTGGCGCTCATTACTTTGAGATTTTCGATCGAGTCAGTCTCAACAGGCCTGTAATTTCGCTAGATGTAGTACCTACCCATGTGTACCCATAACCAGAACAGTCATGATTACACACTACTGCTTGGCGGCTGAGTAGCTGGTACTGCGGCGGTACCTACCTAAACGATTTCCTTCTAAGGAGATCTACTACTAAATAAATAAATATACGGTGATAAACGCTAGTCGGTACTTACATCGGTGTAAAGTTAACCATGGTGGCAAAATGAGTCTGCTTATGGACTTGATAATAGTTCTCAGGTTCCAACATGGTAGAGTCATTTTGATCATCACAAAACATGGGATCTTTTGGGGGCTTCTTTGGCGCACTGGTATTTGCAAACTCATTCAACGAGAATTTAAGTTTTGCTGCAAAAATTTGATAATTGTAATTCAAATACCTACTAAAATGAACCATACCTACGCAACTAGCTTGTATACCATTGTCGCGAAGTGAGCAAGTGAGATTTAATTATTATAATTAACTACTCCAGCTATCAGTAGTACATTACATTTTCATATATTTACTTTAAAAAAAGTTATCAAAAAACGGGGCGAATGTTTATTCAGGATAGATGCTAAGAAATTTACAACAGTTCAGACAAGTCAAAATGTAGACAACACACTTCCGGCATCCGACAACTGCTCTTATCACGGAAGAGAAAATAAAGCTCTTACTGGTCTTAATCCGTAACTACTTATAGTTAGGATAAGTTACCAATTCCATGGAATTAAACATCGTAGTTTTCGTACACTTACATGTATCAACAGGCGATATTTTTCCGGCGACATCGTACAAGTAATCCGCGGTCCAGAAATGAGGAATACGGATAAATACTTTCCCGGAGTCGACTGGCATGTGTAATCCTAGTTTAGTCAGCAAGTGCAGAAACTTCAGGTCTTTGCAAACGGCGGCTTGCTGGCAGTTCCACGGAACTAATGGAACCGACTGGTCCAGCACTGGGGAAAGAATACATAACTATTTTATTAGAACTAACGAGCAAGGCCTACGTATACAATATATTGTACATATATGGTATGGTCCAATGTACTATCTGTGGAGTGATATGTGATGCTAAATAAATAAAAACATAAATGTCATAAATAAAAACAGCAAAAACCAATTAAGATTTGAACTAAGTAGATTTCCAACTAAGATGGTAAATTTGAAACGGTCAATGAGAGTTTTACATTGTCAACCTAAATGTGTTTATGCTTATCATCTGTGTTTTTAGGTTTAATTAACAACGCTATTGATACTTTTTCAATATTAGTGATGTGAATATTTATAAAAAAAAAATGTTGTAACATATTAGTAGAAGTAAACATGGAAAACATTCGGCAAACGAAACTGTAGATTTGTAAGTAAAACAGAAAATTTACTAAAAAATTAAGACGTCTTTTACAAGATCTACAGATAAAATTGTAGGGTTGGCTACACTGACGGGCGTTTGTGTGAATATGAATGAAACAAGGGGAAAAATCTTACTTTTGTCATATTATAGGTTCATTTTACTAATAATATGATTAGTAAAACAGATATAATTTAGTAGAATATATTTATATATAATATATATTGCTACCGTGAAAGCTCCCTAACCACCTTAACCTCCTGTGTATAAGTACTATCATCATCTGGTAGCCCTCTAGATTTGCTAAGTTTAAAACTAGATGGCGCTGTGTGAAAATATCGTCCAATATTTATTTATTTATGTACACTTACTTAAACAGTGGTAAGCAACGGGAGACAAGCCAGACACATCAATCGCTTTCTTTTTGAAAATTTCAAAGCTCATCAATTTTGAACTATCCGCCGCAGATTCGTTCTTTTTCTTTTTTTCCATACATATTTTGGCGTGACAAGACTCGAGCAACACTTTTTGTACCCAATCTAAAAACATGGACTTGCCATCCTCGATAAGTTGCGTGCACAGTTTGGAAATATTGTCACAGTGCCTGTCTTTAATCGAACTTTTAGACGTTGTATCACTGTCCCCTTTTATAAACTTTCTGTATTCTTCTTTCTTTATAATATTTTGCTTATACAGTTCCTTAATGATAGAATCCTTAGATTTAATAATGCTGTCCTCCTTTAACAACTTCATCATTTCGCCGATAACGTCGGGCAGCGAGTTACATTGCAAATACATCCAACTGAGAGATGAGATTTCTTCTTCTGTCCATCTGCAATAAAAGGAATATGCCTGATTATGTTACGTTGTAACAATATGGTTTGTCACAAGTTTTCTATTCCTTTGAATGCGAATACAAGAATGTAATTTGCTTGATGTAAGCAAGCTTGCTTATATCAGTGATAGTATCATTAAGTACGGTGATAAATAGAAAACTACAAAGCTATTTATTAAGAAAGAGAAATTAACCTTTCTTTTGAAGAGTCCGTCTTTTGTGCCGGTTTCTTTCCTGCTTCCGTTTGGTCGTTTTCCTCTTTCTGTGAAGGCGCAATGCTGATCAGCTTTAACACCTTGTCATTGCAGATATGAGGGGTGATTATGAAGTTCGCCCTGTTTCGCTGTTTACTCGACTTCTTTGTAAATTTGTTCAAAACGTACTCCACAAGATCAGTCCAATCCTAAAACATTGCAGTGTTGAAATAAACGAGCGACGAAGTAAAATTTTCATGACGTCTTTTTCCTCGCAATACTGGTCTGGTAAAAAATAATAATAAGTTGTCAACTCACGTCACAGATTTCAAACTCAGATTGCCATATAGAGGCGAAAGTTTTCAGTATCTTCGGTTGTAACAAGATCTCTACACAGCCAAGGTCGCCACCTACGTGGTGCATCACAGTGAAGATGCAATCATTTACAAATTCACCATTGCTGTTATAATCTTCAAGCAACTCCCCATATTTGTACATTACTTCTGGAGTTGCGTACCTAAACATCAACCACAATTTAATATTTCAAATTAATTTTATCACTAAACATTAAATACCACACATTTATTGCACGGTACTAGAGGTACACTTGGCAAGTTTCATTGTAAATTTAAGATGCTCAACAATCACAACACTGGACCTGTAACAAGGATTAGTTTAGTCTGACGTCAGAAAATAATTTCATTATATCAGTTTTAAACTCATCTCACTACGATCGCAAGTTTTGTATGATACTTACTGATGTAGTTTTTAAGCCAACTAGCCCATGACGAGCTACGAATATCCACGCTGTGCTCTGGACGTTGTGGTATATTTAAGATATACGTGAACGTTACATTCTAACTGGAATCGCGCACTCGTCCGCACATCCGGAAACTTTATAACAAGAGATGGTGAATATTCACGTGCAGGTAACGCCTACAGCGGATTGGCGCTCTGGGAATATAACACTCGATGTATCCAAATATGCGGCAGCATATTAGGCCAAGTCCAGCGAGGCGAAAGGTGAACATTCAGTCTTACTTCGATAATAATGTATTCAAATTCAATGCTTACTGTTTCAAATGTTCAACCATGGTGGCAGAGCCGTTATACTCGGGACACTTCATTATATTGTCCAGGAAGATCAACAGTATGTGATTGGTTACAATGAGGTCCTAAGGTATAGAACACATGTTATTGGAGAACATCAACAAGATCGAGTAATCGGTATTCGCTGGCAATTTTGACGTTTTCTAATGAATAGTTTAATCGATAGAGTTCTGACAGTGTTAAGTTGCTTTTTCTGAAACTCTTGATTTTATTAACAAGTCAGCGAAGTGTAAAATTTTTTAAACGTTAAAAAAAATCTACAATACGACTTTACACTACTACCCGAAAAATTATCATCTTTTCAGCTACTTGTACTTACCCGTATTACCTTATTTTAGCAAAATTATTTCCATTAGGTACTGTTATTTTAGTTGAAATTTGCATGAGAACGAACGAAATTATTTCCAGCTAATAGGGTCTCAGAGGAACGATGATAATCGGAGTGATAAACTCAAACAATTTTTCTAACAGCGAATATCGGATACCCTATCACAGTCAAAATTTTTTACATAAAAATACTGACGCATAATAACTTAATAGTTAATGTATTATCGAGTTATATCTTTAGAGTATTTCTGCTTATCGTCGTCGTTTTGATTACAATAACGACGAGGATTTAATTAACTTGAGACAATTATTATTATTTATTCGAAATAAACTTAAAATCTATAACTAAATTTTAAAATAAAATTAAGTTACATTGTTTAAGTTATAGTTATCGGTTGCTATATTTCACCTAACCCACGATTGCATCTATCATCATCTATCGTAATTTGCCTTATCAACTGCGGTGTCTGACAGAAGTTCAAATACCCGAACTACTCTATAATTTTATCATAGTTTCAAAAACAAAAAAACAATCATTTGTGATACACATTGTGTACCTATTGTGAAAATAAACCAAACGAAACCAAACTAGATGGTTTTACTAGTTTTTACTATGTAGGTAACAATAAGAGTTCCATTATTCGCTTTATGGCACCATCATCAGACCAGTTAAATAGTACGAAGTTATCATAATATTGTCATCGGAACTATACGTAACTGTAAAATTTCAAATTGATATGAATATTAGAAATGGATTAAAATCGATTTTAATACAGACTTTTGTATTAATAAATATTGTGTTATAATTTGTAAAGTCATACCTGCAGATATTGTCTGGATTGATATTTCGGATTGTAATGACGTATGAGGAGAACCAATAACGTTCGGAGCTCTTCAGTGTCACACATTTTAATCTGAAGCTTTATAAGTGCATCTTGGTTTTCCTTATTCATATTAGAGATCTTTTTGTACTCTTCTATGGCTTGTACGAACTCTCTAATGGATGTGACAACCTGAAAATAAACAGCAATTATTACAAAAGACATACAATTTATATTTGTTCCATAAAAACTTTTATTAACATTCCTGGTAATCATTCCTAGTAATAAAAATAATGGTATTATAACCCTCCCTACGGGGGTAGGTTTATGTCCCGCTTTAGCAAGTAAAGGCTAATAAAGGTACTGTAAGTTTAAAAATCGATTATATTTTTATATGCAAATAAAAAACAACAAATTATAACCAATAACTTTACCGCTAAGTATCACAATGCCGTTTAAAGTGTATAACCTGATATACATCATACAGTATAAAAGAATATATAACAATATTTACCAAGTGTAGTCTTCTGCTAATTGACGTCAAGTTTTGATTGTCGAGTTTGACGGCGAGCTCAAACTGTTCGCACAGGTTGACGCCTTCTGCCGTCAGGTACGACGCTATGTCAAACGAGAGCACGGAGCTTAAATGGTCCAAGTCCAGCTCGATCTGAGTTGCGAACTTCAGAAAGTAAGTCACGAGCCAGAAGAAATGCGACGTGTCGATTGACAGCTGCTGATTGGCAAGAATCTCACTGTGAAGTGTTTGAACCAAAGAGTTGTAGCCTTTAAGAAGGAAATCCACGGTGAACTCTTTCAATACTTTTGATATATCATCATCAGTGGGCGTTTTGTGGGTTAACCCATTTACGTTGATACTGCAATGAGAACAAATGAAGTGATGAGGTCATGCCTTTATAACACGAGCCTCGAAACATTAGAACTATACTTACATATTTGACTTTCCCCTTTTGACGATCTTTTTTCTTTTGCGATCTTGAGTGGATGAACCTATACGAGCTTTAGTATTGACTCGCTGTTTGGGATTGTGCGGTTTCTGGTGCACTGGCTTTTTAAAGGGTTGATCGTCTTCGTTGCTGGATGTCGATATAGACTCTTGATTTTCTATTTGCGTTCCATAGCCGCAATCAGAAATTTCTGAGACACCAGTTTTTTTCTGTTTCTTTTTATCAGTCACGTCAGCTTGTTCTGACTGAATTCCGCTTGAGCAAGACGCGGTGGTGTCCTAAATAAACATATTATGTTCTTAAATATTACGACAGAAAAAAAGGTTTATAGCTAAAAAATATCGTTGAAAGTTCTTACATTATAAAATTTAATAGAGTCATCAACATTATTTTCAGCGTTATTCTTTTTGGCTTCTACATCATTTTTTATATCTTCTTGTACTTCTACCAACGTCTGTTTATTGTTTTCGTTCTGGCTAGTATCCTTGTTTGCCAGCCATTTGTTGTTAGCAGATATAAGCTTCTCGTTCTTGACGCCAGTGTCGGAAGAGTCTGACGTTGGATCTGACGTTAACATAGGGGACGAATCATCACTACCTGAAAATTAAATATAATATGTAAAGAAAAACAAAATAGGTAAAATACGTTAAAATCCTCATAAAGTTGGTTGCGTTACCTCGATCTAGGGGAGTGTTACTCTCGTTGTCTTCAGAACTTTCTGATAATGAAGTCTCAAGCCACATGTTAAGCATCTTATGAAGTTTAACAACGTGCTGGTCTTTATACAATAAAGCAATAAGTTGGACCAGCGTCACTCCCCAATTAAACTGAAAAGGAAAAAAATATAAAATACACATCTCGACTCTTTATTACTACAAATGTACCTACATAAAATAAGGCAATGAATGGGATTGTACCAATATCAGAAAATAAGCACAAGTAATATTACGACCTTCAAGACTTACGCCTTCGCAGGTCAGATCAATAAAAGTCTTCAATTCACAAGCTAATTCGAATGAAAAGCAATGTAATTTTGGTATTTCGAATAGTAAAAAATCACTTACCGCATCAGGAATTGATATCAACTTTATTAGAACTTTATCAATACTTTGGCTGAAAATATTCCATAGAATCTGATTTTGAACTATGTGCGTCGGTCCAGAGTAGCTCGGGGTCTGAACGTTCTTGTCCACAGGTATGTGCAAGATGTTTCGCAGTAAAAGAAGGCTGTTGCTAATGTTTGAGCATTGCTCCGGCAGCAGCTTCATTTTTTGTTCTGAGTCCGAACTTTTTTTCAGAAAATCAATAATGGCCTTTGTCGCTCGATGATCCGTAAACGCGATCTTTGTAGATGCGAGCAAATTATTTATTTCAAATATTGTATGCCGTCCAAAATCATTTTTTGATATGATATCTACGGAGAGTAAACACTCGATAGGAATTGTTAAGTTAACTAAAATTCTTGTCAACAATTCTATCGTTTTATCTTCCTTTGCGTGTATTAGTAAGGGTATCAAATCTTTTTTAATATTTTCACCAAAACTAATGCTTCTCCGATACGTTCGCAAATATTTATCTTCAGTTAAAATGTTTAAAAGAATTGCTTCCAATGCATCTGTAAAATAATTATGTACATAATTGTGTAAGTAATACTAAAGGTGCACGATGTATTTCATAGCAGATAAAAAGAGGCGCTAAAAAATTGCATAAGTAGTCTAATACTTATTTTTACACTAGTCTATTTTCTGTTATTAGAACCACAGAATTACTCTAATATATATAGTAAATTAGAAAGGTAATCTGTTTGTATGTATTGTGGTAACTTGTCATATCCGCGGAGTATATGCGTGCATATCGTCCAGCACGGCATCACACTAAGGACTGAGGCTGCACTTTTTTTTTAACAAAGGCTAATGCTGTTAGCCTCGGAGGACCTCTACAGCGTTACCGGAATTTAGGCAGGCGTAAATGGAGCCTGGGCCTGAGTATAGTTTGAAAAAGGAAGAAGGCCGCTCGGTTGCAAGCTATCTGGATGTGTTTCGAGAACGCGAGTCGACAATCAAGGGTTACACCGAAGTATTTGGTTTCGGTGGCCCATGGAATGGGCGGACCGTGTTAATCGTGATAATTATGCCTTTTGGTCGGGGTACACTGCTATACTTTTGTCGGGGTTGTGAGGTCGCGCGCTTTATTTATATGTAGGTATATGAACGCGCTTGTAACCAATTACCAAGCCTAGAGTTTTAGTTGTAGATCTATAATTTATGAAAGCCACCTCAATCTTCAGAAAGTTTCCAGTTTACACCCAAAACTACAGTTTTTATTTTTTGTCTAGAAGAAACAAGGAACCTAAAAGAGTATTTAAAAACTGGAACAATACCCTTGGCTGGGTTAAATAAAAACTGCTTTTTTCCATACCCATAGTTTGTGGACTACGTTAATAACTGCGAATTGATATGCTAGAGTATCAGATAATAAATCATGCAGACAGACACGATAAGCTTAGCCATACAGTTCCGTCAAACTAAAAACTATTTGTATTTCATCGAGCAAGCTTAGCGTTGATGTCCTGTTGTGATCAGTAGGTATACGACAAACTTACTAACGTGACAACCTTTTCATGATATGTTACATGGTATCTTGTTGGGATATCTGAAGCTAATCATTTAACAGTCGCAAAGTTGTTAAAAATAACTAACTTCATGTTTCTATAATAAACTCTATTACGATGCTCATCTATTAAATAATCGAGTTTGAAATTGTATCGATTTGATTGTAGGTAAGTGTGTCTTCCATTTGTTAGATGAAGCCGGACCCAAAAACACAGAAATACCGCTATTTGCGCGCAAACTCTGTCTATGGTGATTATACATTTATTATATTACGTAACCTGCGCGACCTGCCCCGGCTTTGCACGGATACAATGTAGATACTAATGTTGTGTATATACATGTATTATACGAGTACATACACACATTCCTCTTGAATAACTCTGTCTATTGATGGAAAGCGCATTAAAATCCGTTGCGTAGTTTAAAGATGTAAGCGGACAGACGGCTGGAAGCGACTTTGTTTTATACTAATATGTAGAGACTACGAAATCTTACCAAGACACGCAATTCGGTATGTAAAGTTTTTTTTTTGTATTTATTTTATATTTTTTACTGATAGTAAACTTTATTTTATGAAACTAATTTGAATATTTTGGCTTTCTATGCGGTAGTTTAATTCTAATACATTTTCAAACTTTTTATAGTTATGACGTCATAACATTGGCTGAATATGTAAAATATGTGCACCTTTTTTAGGCACTGAAAGAATCCTTATACAGCCAAGGACATGACGTCATTAGAAGTTAATTGAAAGTCAAATTTATTTTATGTATTTTATTAAAATAAACCCCGTCTCATAGTTTAAAGAGTTTTAAACGGAAAAATCATGTACAGGAATGTAATATTTCGAAATGGTTTTGGAATCAGCAAAGTATTTTTTTTCTTTACATACCGAATTGATAGATTTTTTTTAACATACAATTACCGTAATGAAATACTTATTGCTATTCTCACAATATTTAGTAGGTACTCACCATTACAGTTTTCATTCACGTGATATCCATTGGCATGTACATATCCAAGGTTGCTGAATATGCTATGGATCTGTGGACTGCGAAGTACCCATTCCATGTTAAATCTGTAACAATTAAAACGTATTATTTTTTTTTTTCTTAATTGACTATCTTTAGAATTATTTAAATAATAAATATCGTACGAAACACACAGCGCCATCTGACCCCAAACTGTGCAAAGCTTGTATCTACTATGGAAATCAGATAACTGATAGAATACATAAATACAGAACAAAGTAAACATTTGTTTACTTTATCACAAAACATATATCCTGGGTGGGAATCGCCACGCCCTTCAGCTCTTGAAGCAGACATACTTCCAATGAACCAACAGGGCTGACTAATTATCATATCATGGCTAAAATCATGATTATGCCACTGGAGAACGAAAGCCTTCCTTCTACTTTTTCATCTTTAGAATACGATCAATTTCAAAGCAATTTAACCCCTCATAAAGTGCTTTAACAATTCGCAAAAGTCAAAGTTCGTGACCTTTAATTAAAAGTTTCAAAGAACTTCTACAAGTGTATTCGACAAAGGTTTTAATTGTTTGTTTGAGAAGTTTTTTAAAGCTTGGTCAATTTGAAAGAATTAAAACAAAGCAAAAAAGGAAGCCTTACAAACACCAAAGAAATAACATTTAAACTAAAACAATACAACCGGTCATGTACGAGTTGAACACGTGCACCGACGGTTCCATGCTACCACACAATATATTTATTGTTTTACTAGAAAATGTTTGCATGAAGCTCGCTCTTATAGATACGTTATACTCAGGTATTTCAATTGGCATTCTCATTACCGTATGTAGGCCCATACCCAGCCTATATACATATGTTACGGCAATTGGAAAGAATTTAACGTCACATGAAATTGACAAAAAGGTGGGTACTAAAGATCATAAATATATAAATATCGAACATTTAAACACAGCGCCATATAAAAGTCTGTACTATGGAAACCAGGTATCTACCCAATAATCATAATAATCAATAATGGGCGTACCCGAGGGCCCTGAACGTTAAAACTAATTAATGAATTTAATTAAGGGAATTCTAATTATCTGGGAAGAATTTCACTCCCTTGTTATTTATGCTGCTTGAACGGCGCAATTTATTTTTTACCTAATTTTTTTTTTATTTTGCGATCCCTCTCATGATTCTATTTGATCCTAAGCATGACAACTAAAAGTAGGTACGCTCGCTGCGATTTTATATGCGCATATCCACTTTCATAATCAGCAATTAAAAACTGTAGGTACCTCGTAAACTAGCAACCAAAACCTGTACTTAAAGTTCAAAACATTTTTGGGCCCACCCAGCCCATTCTACTAACGGACAGCCAGGAGCTCCAAAAAGACACAGCTTCACGGTCAATATTCCAAAACCCCAAACTAAACGGTTCGAATCTACCTTCATTGAACGAACCGCTAAACAATGAAATTTGCTGTCCGAGTAAATCGGTTTCTTCTAAGCAAGCGTGCTCCAGACCGCATCTTCGCTTAACATCAAGCGAGTTGGTGTTCAAACGCAAGCCTATTTGTAAATAAAACCTCTAACTCCTATCTAACAACGAGTTGTACCTTCCATCATCACCTCACCTGAATAACTCAAAGGAACATAAGTTTAGCGGTCTATACAAGCCTATAATATTTGAAGAATTATCCACTAACTCCTAATAGTTAGGGAGTTATAATATATTCCATTATCAGCTCAGCAACATGAGATGATGAGTATTAGACGCCAAGCACTTGAGAGTTACAGAAAATATTTAAACACAAAACTATGCGTCCTTAATATTTAAGGGTTACCCTCGATTTTTCCGGGATCATCAGATCCTGACTTGGTGCCAATGGGACAACCTGGGAAGTACACCCTTTTAAACAAAAAATAATAATTTTTCGAATTGGTCCAGGCGACTTCGAGTAATCTAACATTAAAAAAAGACTCCGACGAATTGAGAACCTCCTCATTTAATAAAGTCGGTTAAAAATCATCACGAACACGAATACGAACAGGAAGTCGAGGGCATCGGACATTAATACAACACATGTAGGTATAATGTATTTGTATACAACATACCCTTCTAATGTAGTCGGACAACTACTTTGTATATTTTTATTTAACTAATAAATAACTAATAAAACAAACCGTTTCGATTCACGTGTATTTCCGATAGATCTTAACTCGAATAAAAACTCTCAGCGATGTACATTTATTTCCTGAAGATAGCACACACAAAACTCATTATGTCATAGTTTTAATATTTATCATTTCGTTTAACAACAGGACGCTATCCCTGTACATAACCAGCCCCGTGAACTTAAAGTGAATGACGCACAGAGCATAGGAAAGTACCACGTGAGCCTAAAGGACTCTGTCAAAACCAATAGTAGGTCACGCGAGTCGCGTGTTCATTGCACGTGCGAGTCGCGGTCGTCACTCGCCGAACTCCCCCACTCTTCGCTCGCGACCCGCTTAGTACATAGTCGACTCGAACGTAATAAATGAGGCATTACTAAAACTTCACAGTTTGTTTCCTTTCTTTGTCCAATCATTTAGGGGATTCAAACGCGACGTCACTGTTTATACGTCTGTAACGCCGAGTTGACTGTATGTTTGCGAATTCTTTTTGCAATCATTGAGGGGATTCATACGCGACGTCACTGCTCATAAGATTGTAACGCCGAGTTGAGTGTATGTTTGCGATTTCTTTGCGCAATCATTTAGGGGATGCATACGCGACGTCACTGTTCATACGTCTGTAACACCGAGTAAAGTGTATGTTTTCCGATTCCGAACGATTTTAGGCATTATAATATATATTTCCTAGGAATTCTATATAATAACGAATTACATCCATTTCCGATAATAAACAATACCTACATCATAACCAAACCTTTGTACAAGTAGAGAAATTCAATGTTGCGTAAAAATTAGGTAAAATTTGTACCTGAACAAAGCCGGAGTGGATCGCTAGTGGAAACTAGCATAATCATTTTGAACTATCTATTATTGCGACCGTTTGTTCCGTACTTGTGTCAAGTAATATTATTAAATTACAATGCGTGGCCGTAGATTTTTTTTTTTTTTTGTAAAAATTACTGGAATGTTCAATATAAAACACCAAAGCCAAAAAAAAAAAAGTTTTTTTTCTTAGTCTTCCTTCGAACGACGAGCTTGCTTGCTTGCTTGCTTACGGCCTCGTCTTGCTTCTATGCGAAGCAAGAAAGCGCGCGAGGCCGCACGCGCTTTGTACTCAGCTTTGTCTCCATGATGATGGCCACCGGATATGGCCAAAACTATTATATTTATATTTCCGATATATATAAACGTGAGTAATCCCGCATAAGTAAAACAAAAATATTAATTTAAGTTCATAATTAAAATATTTACTTACTATTAACGTGAAATAAGACGTTACTGTTTTTTTAATTGTATATTCAATAAAATAAAAATAATGCTAAATAGCGTACAAGAAAGGAAAAGGATACCTACAATCATCATCATCATCCACAGCCTTCTTTATCCCACTGCTGGGTATAGGCCTCTCTCTTTACATGCTATCTGCCTCGGTCCTGTGCCGATCCAGGACTGGTCACAATACATTTTGTGAATTGTTTGAACCTACCCATATAAAGTGAAAATGAAAGGTCAATTTTACCTGCCCTGTTAGCTCATTTGGTAGTATAAGTTTTAAATCTGATTCAAGAGCTGTAAGGCGTGGGTCCGATACTCAGAACAAAAAATTGTGTGAAGAGCGTTTATTTTTTGTTTTCTGTCTGGGTGTTCTTTATGTATTATAAGTATGTTTTTTTTAAGTATAAGTATTCTATCAGTTATCTGGTTCCCATAGTACAAGCTTTGTTTAATTGTGCTGTCTTAAATGTCCTAGGATAATTATTTTTACTGTAGAGGAGTTTCAGCTAGACGTGCCAGCACAGAGTAGGTACGTCTCAGAAGCGTATAAGCGTTCGGTACCTCATTTGGCTGTGATGAACGACTGTCACTCTGGAAGACGCCGCGCTCAATCCTTATCAAGTTCTACGGCTCAGATGAACCATTTCCACTACCCGATTGAAGAAGGACTGTGGTCCATTGCCTTATACATGCGCCTAAGTAAGATTTTTGAGTTGTTTAAAATAAACAACCCTAACATTATCTTTAGCCATGAATAAGACAGTGTCATATGCCTTCTTCAAAACTCAATCCAGACAGTGGAAAGTGTTCCTTATTATTATTATCAAGTAAAAATAATTTGATCCAATTAATTACGTACATAGGAATTTATAATAAATGTCTCGAAGGCAATAGTACCTTTATTCGTGGTGTGTGTGTGTGTGTGAATGTAAACTGTAAAATCTATAGCACACTATGGGTAAATTCCGTTCTCTGTGACGGCTGTGGGCATAGCTGTCATTTACCGATATTCTTTGAACCCACGTTAACCCACGTTAACTTTATAGTATTTTTACGTACAATAATACGTAATTTGCCTATACAGAGCGTTCAGATACCTACGCGGTATACCGCGCTGAAATTAAAAAGCATATTCAAAGAATTTGTTAGTGATGATGATTTACAAAGCCTTTGTTCACGTATTTCCTATCTACCAACGTAAAGCGGGCAAAATTAGGAGTAATTTCGCAGAAGCCGTTAATCAAGAGTCGAACTTGGACGTAAACGTAAAGTGTCAAGTATATTATCGGTACTCTAATGCTCTTAATAGGTAGTAAATATTTTTTTCCCATAAAATAATTATTTCTTTATTTATTTATTTGCGTGTAACATTTCATTTAGTTTGAATTAAGCATGGTTTTTATATTTATCTTCTTTAGTTTGGACTTTTATTATTCGACATGTTGAGGTATCAACATTCAATAATTCAGGGACAGGGCAGCAATTACATTCCTAACAAAACCAGGAAAAGTCAACCAGTATTCAAAAATATTTTACTTACTATTGTCATATTTAGTAACAATTACAGTTATTGTTTTCGTCAATATTTTCAGCTAAAAACTTATTTAAAATTAATTTTAAAGGAAATATGTGTAAGGTTTAATATATTCCAGCCAGAATTTTGAAATAAAAAAACTATTTATAGAAGATTTGTATCCTAGCCTTTTCTTCAAAACATCATTTTTGTCCCTCTTTTAATAGCAAAAGATATCCTGTTAGATCTTATAATAGTTTTATCAATTTTTTATTAATTTGCTATGCTTGTTTAAACACAAATTATTATTTAATTTCAGCAACCTTAACATTCTTTTCACTTAGTTTATAGAAATTTTGATGTTAAAATTCTACAGGGTTTTTTTGTTTATTTATTCTATTTAGGTTTTGAAATATTTTATGATTGATCTTTTTTA
Organism: Biston betularia; assembly: GCA_905404145.2. Lineage (NCBI taxonomy): Eukaryota > Metazoa > Arthropoda > Insecta > Lepidoptera > Geometridae > Biston > Biston betularia. The sequence goes on from FR989863.1 coordinate 9,151,153, forward strand.
TGTATAATAAAATTGATAAAGCATTGTGAATATTTTAATAAAATATAAAAATTTTATGAACACATTCTTAAATTAAATTTTTAGTGGTAAATTATGACATGTGTCATTATGCTTCTGTGGAAAATTTTTATGTTTAAGGTGGTTTGATTTCCATACAAATATTTTTTTCCATTTATGGACAAATGGAGCATAATTTTACAGTGAAATCACAGCTACTGGCATTTATTTTGGTCTTTCTTTGCGGTAAATCCCCATTGCTCGAATAAAAGAGTAGATTATTAAAATTTTGTTTTATGAGCAAAGTATTAAAAGGTTAGGTATTATGTGAATATTTTTGAGTGATGAATCGGAAAAAGTAGTTTTTAAATAATGCGATTTTATAGCAGTAGGTTAGGGTACAAGATCTTCATAAAGAAACAAAAATTCACTAAAAAAAGCTTCATTGATTTGGCAGTTTAACTCTATGAGTGGCACTATCTAGAACCTCTGCATGACCCTAGAAAATAGCTTTATTTGCCATATTACCATATTTTTGGAAAATTTAATAGTCTGGGGTTTATTACCATCAAAAACCATTATCAAAGATTGACATTACAAACAGGTATTAATTTGACCTGTTTAGAAAAATAACATCATGAATGTAGGTATATTCAGGCAAATGTAAAAAACCGGATCTATAATCAGTGAAACATTATCAGGCAGTTAATAATCAAAGTTGAGCAAATTCAAATGTATGAGGTATCTTCATACTTTTCATATAAGTAAATGCAAGAAAACATAACTTTAAAGTACTTTAATATATTGCATGGTGGTATGAAACTTATGGCCAGTGTACCCAGTCCAACTCACACCTGCATATTTGTTTCCTACAACTTGATGATGGCATATAAATAATATTAAATTACTTACCTGGATTGTGATCTTCGCAAACTATAGTCAACGAAAACGTTTCAGCTATATTTGTTAGATCATGGGAATACTTCCATCTAGGCAGATCCTGAAACAAACCATGTACATTTTAAATATTTCCCTGCACTCAATAAAACTAAGTTGTTTTTCAATTACATATACTAAATAGTTCATATGCTTTATCCCTATTATTCTGCGGAATTCATTAGTGCAACAGTGGATGCTATAATGTTAAAAAACTAAAAACATGACTAAAGCCCAGCAATAAATAGTTAAATACTATCAAGGTGCAAAGGTTCTTCTGCAAGGTGTTCACCATTTATACTGTGGCATTTTCACAATATCGACCCACTATGTAATTTGCATAAATATGAGTAAGGCTCAAACACAGGGTTGAGCATAGTAGCTAAGTGCAAGCAACACGATAATAACACTGGAAACAAATCTACGTTATTAATACGTAGTAAATATTTACTTAATTTTATTTACGCCTTTAATAATAATCTATACACTTAAATGAAAATACCTACCTATCTCTTAATTTCAATTTTAATTCGTAACATATGTTTTCAAATACAATAAATTTCTTCGTAGTGTTAGCTGATTAGAGAACTGCCTCCGCCGTCTCGTAATCTGTTCTGAGCTGCAATTCAGGTTTTCGGCCGCAGCTGTTTTCACGCTACCACAGGCTGCTAAATTGTTCATTCATTGTTCATTTGTCGTCACAGATAACCACATCATTCATTCTCCAGAGTTTCAGTATTACTAGTTCAGTGTACCCTTCAACACTACGATATTGGTCTAAAATAAAATTCTAAAATTGGTCTAATATATATATATATATACACGATAATTTTACGACCTTAGTACGATAGCTGCCTGGCATCAGGTTGTAAAAATTGGTACTAAACAATTCAGCGTTGCCAGACGAACGAGAAATCTCGTGCCTCTAGATTTAGCAGTCTCTGTACGAGATACAAGACAAATAAAAATCTCGTACACTTTTGTACGAGGTTTTAATGTCAACTGCCTGCACCATATTTCCCAGCCGAAATATTATAATAACAAAATATTGTCCACGACATAACATAAACAACTCAGCATAATATACTGAGTTACTAGATTAATCAGTTAAGCATCTTTCTTTGATCGGGGAATCCTTACTAGATGTATTTTTTTTACTGTCCCTATTACACTAGTCTAAACATAGCATTATTTCCTTTTTGAAACGTGTAGGGCAATATATATTTATACTCACTACTCTGCTCTGCCTACCCCTTTCAAGGTTACTGGTGCAATGTTAATATTCACGTAAAATTGTGGATATTAATATTATTAGCAAACAATTTACCTTTTTGAAAGTTATTAAAATTTCATCCCAGATACGAAAAACAAAATTCGACATCTGGCAGCCCTGGCATAATATAACCTATAACACCAAAATAAATTATTAAAAAAAAAAAATAACCTATAACAATAAAAATAAAGACTACCTTGTTTTAGACTTTTAGTAGTTTTAGTACTTTTAGTATGTACTTTTACTTTTAGTATACCTAGTTCATGACTTCATGTTCTGCTTTTATTTATTTCAACAATAAGACGACCACTACCAATTTAACTCCGATCTTTATATACTTAAAATCTCTACTTTAAACGTTCATTATCCACGTTATTCTGTAATCGTTGTAAATACGTGCATTGCATTTTTTATACTGAATATTTATATCGGTGATATAAAATTTGCGTTTCGTAAGTATTTCACAATGACTAACAATTTTCGCGAATTTGATAAAAACTCTTCTGATGAAAGTAACGATAGCGACAATTCTGATTCCGAGGAGTTACCGGCTGAAAATGGTGAGTACTTTAATGAACTAATGCTCAGTGAATTTCTGTTTTACCTACCATTTGGACAGGAGCTAAACCAGTTCCTGTCCAAACCTTTATTGTATAGATAGGGAATGCAAGTAAATAATTATAGGACAGGAATGAACAAAGGATCAAGTTTCAGAAAAAGCTACTTTAGGCTCCTTGAATGTAATGTAGCTAAAGAGTCTTTGGTATTAGTTTAATACCTGTTCATGACTATTGGAGCAGGAAATAGAACTTTGATAATTGTTTCCCCCTTCAAATAAAATACTGAAAATGTTTCAGACAACAATTCCGATGACATGAGTGAGGAAGAAACACAGAATACAGAAGAAGAAAATCAGTCTGATCATGATGAAGATGATGAAGTAGTAAAAGCTATTTTAGCTGAAAAAAACAAACCTCGTGATCACCCTCCAACTATAATAAGTGAAGACTTCATTGTGGATATTTGCCTGCATCCATCAAGAAATCTAATAGCACTGGCTAACATTTTGGGAGATATTCTGTTATATGAGTATACAAATGATGAAACTAAACTAATAAATACATTTGAGCTACATCTGAAAGCATGCAGGGATGTTGAATTTGATGAAGATGGTGTCACTATGTTCTCAACTGCAAAGGTATAAAGATAATTGTGTTCTTTTGAACAATTTTGAACCTGGCCACTGCCTGTAGCCTTGTAATCTTAGGGGCCTCGCACCTTGGAGGTTTATGCATTACCAAGCTGTGAATGTGACGAAAAAGATACTGTTTGTTTACATCACTGCCACATTTCTCAACAGCAAATTTTGATAGCTACTATTGTATTCCCTCTATATTAGTTTCTCATATGATCATATCACCCCATCGTCAAGATAATTACAATAATAAAAGCAATGGACGGTGAACAATGACTGAAATAGTAGTAACATAAGTTTACTTGACACATGTTGTGTTAAGAAGAGAAAAAGACCTCATGAAATTTACCTTGCCCACATCAAATTTAGGTCTTGCCCGACCACTATATATGTATATAATTATGTATTGTTGTACAAATTGTTGTTTAAATGTTGTTTGTTTTAGAAATGGAAAGAGATACAGATCACTGTGCTTTGATTCAGATATAAATAAAAATACAGATAATTTTAAATAATAACTTATAATTTTGCTAGAACAAAATAAGTAACATTAAATCATACAGTAGAATCTATGTTAGAAAAAATTTTAAGTCAATTTTTTTACTTTTCTTACTAGGTACTAACATTTATTGTTGTTTTACTTTCAGGACAAAGTAATTATGGCTACAGATGTAGAAACTGGAAAATTGAAAAACTGTTTTGAAAATGCACATGAAGAGCCAGTGTACCGTATGCTTGCTTTAAATAATAACAAGATAGTTACTGGTAAGATCATCTAATAAGCTTGTTTATAACCATCTTTTTCTATGTATAAAAACCGGCCAAGTGTTCTAATACTAATTCTAACCACTCAACCCAAATGAACTTGATTTTCGTTACCTAATCTTCACATGAAATTTGTGACAAATAAATGTACTTAAGAAACACGCTTTGGGCAAAAATGTAAAAGCACAATCACTAGTGCATAAGAAAAATGTTTTCACTGATAAATTACAGTGATTTTTTATTTATTTTTAGGTGATGATGGAGGAACAGTGAAGCTATGGGACCTAAGAAAACCAGATCCTGTTTTTAGCATAAAGATAGGAGAGGAATATGTGTCAGACATGATCACAAATGATGCGCAGAAGTATTTGGTCTGTTCAGGTGGAGATGGCACTCTCACTTCAATAGATCTGAAAGGAAGGTAAGAAATAGAATAGAATGAAATAGATTATAACTTTATGATACACTGAAACAAAAAACAAAAATCCTTGACTTAAAAATAAAACACAATCAAAAGTTAGTAAGTGTAACAACTTAGTAATTACACCAATGCTAATTGATTTTAAGTAAACCAATTTATTTGCAGCAACATAATTTTTCCTCATTCCCATCGAAACTCCGTAAACATATGAGTATGTTCATACTTTAATGGCTACAAATTAGTATACCTACACTAGGTACCAACAGCTCTCTAATCAATCTAATCAATCATATCAATCAATCTAAATAAATAAAATAAATAGAGAAAATAATTTTGCTAGGCAGTATTACTTACACAGTTTTTTTTTGTTTCAGCAAAATTTATACTACTTCTGAAGAATATGAATCAGAATTAACATGCATGGGGTTATTCAGATCAGACTCCAAGTTATTAGTTGGGTCATCAAAAGGAAAATTATATTTGTTTAATTGGAAGGAATTCGGCTTTCACAGTGATGAGTATATTGGTCAAAAACATTCAATTCAATGTATGGTGCCTATTACCCAAAACATAGTTGTGACATCTGGAGAAGATGGAGTTTTGAGGGCTGCACACATGTTCCCACAAAGACAACTTGGTGTAGTAGGTCAACACAAACTACCGGTCGAATGCCTCGACATCAGCCATGACGGACTATATATAGCGTCGTCTTCACATGATAATGACGTAAAATTCTGGAACATTTCTTACTTTGAGTCCATTGATGACATAATAGATGTTAGTAAAAAACAAAATAAGAAAAAAGATTTAAGCAATAATCTGCCATCCAGTAGTGTTAAAAATGCTTCGGATTTTTTCTCTGGATTGGTGTAACTCATGAATTTCTATGTGAAGCTCTCCAGGTGTAATAAGAATCGAACGTCTTTTTTACACAGCTGCTGGGCTGGAGAAAACTAGCAACTATTAGCATCTGTGATCAGCTATTTTGCGACTGTTTCGATACAGTATCGAAATCCCATGTTTCGACGACGACACGCAAGCTATATAAGCGACTAGTAGCTGTAAATGTGCCAAAGTACCTGTAACGTTTAATCCCTACACTATGCGACTTGATCGCAACTGGATCTCCAATTGAGTGCAGCTAGAAACGTTAACTTGGCGCATTAAGTATCTAAAAAACGATTGAATCGCCGATCGCTAACGCTAAAATTCGCTAGTCTGCTTAGGACCTTAAACCAAAAACAACTCTCAACATCCTGGTACAGAATTGGCCAAATATTCATAATAGCTTCATTATTTTGCTCAAAATTTAATAAACCACAGCTTCCTGGATAGTGCTATTTGCATTTGCCAATGTTCCACTACTCTTGTTCAGGTTCTGTGTTCGTCGGTTAATTAATGTTTTATTCTGTACTTCATGAAATTTTTTATTTGAATATTTCATGATCCTTTTGATATTTTTGGACTGTATCATTTGAAGTTTTCCCAGTGTGTGATTCGTGACTAGTCTTGAACTCTTCAAGTGTGATGTGCTCTTGAACACAATTTAAATAAATTAATTTTCTTACTTTTACATTTCAAATTAATGATGCGCCTGGGATGAGATTTTTGAAAAATGTTGACCTCCCTTTCAAAATGCATTTTCAGTGGGCCATACACAGCAACATTTTTTGAGTAGTATGCGGGGCTAAGGATTATATCACCACATTATTCTTGGTGGCGTACTCAAGTGCAGGATAGTATTTATGGCTTTCATGGTTGTCATAGTAATAGCACCTTTTTGTTTGCTGTTGGCCTCACTTGCTCAACGAAGAAATGCACTCATCGATGACTGTTGTCAATTGGCCGCCATCTGGATTTGCAATCATGCCTACTTGTTTTCCCCCTTCACGGACAGAACTTTTGGAGGCTTTATGTCAGGTCGTGGATATCCCAATTTGGCAACCAGTACAAGACGCATGAAAACCCCGTATGATAGAGCCCAGAACCCGGACATGTCAACAGGTTTTAGGGAGTCGGTTCGTTGGTTGATCGCGGTGTGCGGGCACAGTGCATAAGTCGCGAGCGGTCCTTTAACATGTCTGTTTATAGTGGCATCGTCTGTCATTTTGTTTTTGTGTATGATTCTGTCCTCTGTTATAATTTTAAACCAGCCGTTCAGCATGTCTTTGCTGTCCAAAAATATGAAAATGAAAACATTTTTTTTTTTTTTTTTTTAATGGTTGACAGGCTAGGTGTTTGACCACAGCTCACCTGATGTCAAGTGAAGGTGTGGCCGAAGATGGTAAAGCACACCTAGCCTGGAATGCAACTGGCTCTCAAGTGAGGCTGCCGGAACACACCGTTAGATGCTTGGCGGCAGATTTTCAACTTGAGGGTGGTAGCTAGCCAGCTGAGTACATGTTGCCAATGTTCTTGAAAGGCCATTTTACGTCTTTTTTGTTCTTGTACCTTATGAGTCTTATTTTCGTAGCTGGTGAATCTCGCACGTACTGGCCGACTAGCTCCATTATTTCTTTTCGGCTGAGACCTATGCCTCATTTAGCCATTGGTTTTATAGAAGTCGCCAAAACATTTTCAACATTCTCGGGAAGGACAGTTCTGCGTCCTTTACTTTTTTTAATGCCACCTCGTGTGCCCTTAATTCGGCAATACAATGTTGTAAATGACTGAAGCTTTGTGTGTAGTTAGTGTGCCGGCCCTTGTTTCATTAAGAGCTCTTTCCAACTTTTCTTCGGTATATTCGGGGTCCGTACCTTTCTTTTTGATATAATTTTGTACCATCTGGAACATATAGAAACATAAATGGGGTAAATGTAATAAAACTTTCCTTTGGCCCAGGCCGTGTTTATGCATTCACCCCGAACCACTAATTATAAAGGGCAAATGTAATAGCTATCATGTCAATGATGTTAACGCGCGGAACGGACATCACCTCGGTTTTGAATGTCATTCGCTACCAGTGTTGCCAATGACCATTACCTACACTTTAAATTTACCATAATAGAGGGGAAAAAGCACAGAATTGCCGTATTATATTTTTATTTTTTAAATAACAATTAAACTATATTAAATCATGTGTACTGCTCTAGATTCGCCGTACAAATTTGCAATAGATTCGACTACGCCGCTTTCCCTTTGCTTCAGGGGATATTTTTCTTTGTTATTTTTATTTTCACTTATAATACCACAAGAGCTTCAAAATTATCGGGTATTTCCCGATAGGTTCGTTGCAAACAAATGAAGGAGTCAAGTTTTTCAGGTTAAAAAATCACGAGCGCGAAGAAGCGCGAGTGATTTTTTAACCTGAAAAACTTGACGACTTTATTTGTTTGCAGGGAACCTTGAGGGAAATGCCAGATAATTTTGAAGCTCGTGTGGTATTCGGGGGATTATTTTTCCGTCCCAAATGTCGGCCAATAGAATTGCACCATTCGACGTCACGTGGTACAACGAGAAAATTTTCAAAAAATTATCAGTATAATACCATGTAGGTTGTACCACGTGACGTCGAATGGTGCAATTCTATTGGTCGATATTTGGGTCGGAAAAATAATCATGATTATTTCACGTCACATAAAGTACACTTTGCTCTCAAAGGGTCCATTACCTACAGAAGCAATCCAGTTTTTAAAAAACTCGTCACTTTCCCACTGCGGTCTATATTTTTGTTTTAATTTTTTTTTACTTTTCTCTGGCGAAGAAAGGCCCTTAGGATAAAATAACTTAAAATTATATTTTAAAGAAATTTTTTTCGAGTCGACGTGGTGACCATTGAGAGCAGCTAAAAGAATCAATAAATAAAAACAAGCCACAAGCCTCAAACTAACAGAACGGGCAAATTTACTCAACCTCTGTCTCCAGATTGTGTCTTGCCAACCCAAGTTATGATATAGGATGAAACGCTCACTTAAAAAAATGTAAACTATCGTTTTCTTTTGTTTTTATAATTTCACAAATTTGCCGTATAGAATAGAATAGAATAGAATCATTTATTGACATAATTATTTAAAACAGATACTTAAACTATGTAGGTACTATACTTACACAGTTATCATACAGTTTAAAAAACATGTATTGTCAGTTTACAAAAATTAAATGTAATAATTTTATTAGCTGTAAAGGGGCAATAATTGTCATGTAATCGTGAAATTCCGAATAATATAAATTAGAAAACAAAATAATTAAATAACATATTCAATCAATACTAAATAATCTATAATAATACAAAAACAATAATTCAATAAATTAGTCATAGTTATTATATTATTCATTCCTCATAAATCATTCATAACAATTCGAAAACTAAATACAATTCAAAAGAACAAAAAATGTATGTATTATTAGTACTATGTATAATAGTCATAGTCGTTTTGTAGGTATTCTTTTATACTATACAATGTTCTCTCTATCAGAAGTTTTTTTATTTTACTTATAAATATTGCATTACTGGTGGTGGTTTTAATAGTCTCTGGTAACTTGTTATACAGTACTCGTCCCATCTGGACTGGCAGTCTTTTTGCCATACAAAGTCTATAGCCAATTGGCTCTAGGAAAATTTTCTTCCGTCCAGATTTCCTATCCTTTATTTCACTTACTATATATTTGTCGATGTTATTCCTAGTATACTTAAGAGTTTCATAAATGTAAAAAGAAACTGATGTCATTATTTTTAACTCTCTATAGTGGTCTCTGCAACTTTCTTTAAACTTGGCATTAGCTAAAATCCGTATAGCTCGCTTTTGCATTTTTAATATGCGTTCGAAATCACTAGAACATCCCCAGAAGAGGATGCCATATGACATGGTTGAGTGAACATAGGAGTAATAGATATCCTTAAGTGATAAATAATCCTTATATGATACGGCAATGAAGTCTGCCGTATACCGTATTTTCGTATTAAAAAAACGAATTGCCGTATGGATAATAACACTGCCATTGACAAATTTTTTACTGCCGTGTTTTTTAAGCAAAAGCTATCTGCGATTGCCGTAGCAAATAAATGAAATAAAGCATGTTTATTTTCCTTTTTTTTTTGTTTGAATGTCTTTTCACACAGTAATTAAATAACTTAGAAGAATAGCTTAGATAACTCCTACATAATCTGTTAAAAATGTTGCCTCTTTAACTGCCGTTCCAAGAGCGCATTGACTCGGCCTACTTACTTGAACATACTACATTATTTTGTTTGTGGCTGTGCCAGTTAATTAGATTAAATGCAAACCTACTAACAAAACCCGAATAAGATTTTTGATCGTTCTTATCATTTGACGCCCAATCTACGTCGGATGAAATTTCAATTTGGTTGCTACCACGTCTAAAATTGAGTCCGTACTCAGTTGTACCCGACAAATAACGTAGCACGCGTTTAGCAGCAAGCCAATGTGTTTCATTGTAACATGTGTTATATTTTTCTTTAAAAAGTCATTTGGAGTTTATGACATTTCCACTTTTTGGTCGATCTACAAGTTCCCAGACGTCATGTGAGATAAGAGAGTTGTATTCATCTTGCATTGCTTTCTGTTGTCATGTGCATTGAGGCACCTGAGTCGATGTACCAGCACTGACTGTTATTCTGCATAGTGGCTGAAAAAGCGGCAACAAAACTATTACTGTTTTTTGTTTCACTTTTATTTTTCTTCGACCAACAATTTTTACTTAAATGACCATGTTTATTACAATTAAAACATCTTGGCCCTTTTGATTGCCCTTGTTCTTGCCTTTTGTGCCCTTGTTGAAAACTACTGCTTGCTTTTTGGTTTCTCGCATTGGAATAGAAAACATTTGTGTCACTTAACTTTATTTCTTGCAATAATTTACTTTTAATTGAATCAGCACATATTTTGACACCAGAGCTTTCTAAAGCCATAATCATAGGTTTGTATAAATCCGGCAAACCTGCCAACATCAGAGTACCTAACCATTCGTCGTCTACTTGGAAACCAATGTTTCTTAACCGGTGTGCAGATGTCATAATTTTATTGACATAATCTTCTACACATGTACTAGATTCTAATGTAGTATTTATTAAATCTTTAAGCAAACCAACTTTCCTGGTTAATCCGGAATCTTCATAAGCTCGTGACAAGTTGTCCCACACCTCCTTTGCTGTCGTGGCTTCTCTTATATGCACGTATATAATGGGATCAATTAATAAAATCAGTTTCGATTTCGCTTTTACGTCCTTTTTGGTATCTACGGGTTTTTCGCTAGGTTGGATGCATTCCCACAAGTCTTCGAGTTGTAGATATGCTTTCACCGCAAAACTCCAAGTTGCATAATTGTCCCTTCCAGTTAATTTGTCTATATTCATTAGTCCATTATTTATTGCTGACATCGCAATAAAATACAAATTTTATGCTGAAAAAGAATCTGCTTTGCACTTTTTTTTTTGTCGGCGCGTGCGTTTTAGGTTATGAAAAAATTTTATTATCTTTAAACTCTGCAAATACTTTATTTTTAGCAAATATTTATTTACGTAGGTATGGATTAGCCCATAACCTGTAGAAATAACTGTACACTGAGCTTATTGTTGGTTTGAATGATTTATTCTTAATATAATATACGGAGACAATGGTACTTGATTAGCGCGAGAGAAACAAGGAAGAGAAAGCACAAGAGCAAATTTAAATAAACGTTATGTGCTATTTAAAACACGTAGGCGTTATTGCGTCCACTTCAACACTTTCAACCAATATTTCGCATTCTCACTTTTAATTGCTTCATTGTATGTTCTTGGTTCATTGCGTCCCATCGTTTGTTCAGAAAAATAGTTAACTTCATAATCTTTAAACCAAATAGGAGGAAGCCGGTCACGTGTAGGTCTTGAATGTTCAGCAACTTCAACGTCTGATACATTCGGAGCTCTAATTTGTGAGTCTTGTTGAATATTATTCGACGTAGCTTCTTCCCGTTCATCAGATGTATCTGTTTCTTCAACAGGATCAAGAACATCAACGTCAGTAGATGATATGTCTGGTGTAGCAAACTCATCACTCTCAGGTTCATGAATTGTTTCATGATAAGTATCAGGTTGATATACCGTAACTTCAACAGTGTTTTTTGAATCTTTAGAACTTTCTGAACCATTTACTGTTTTGTAGGTTATACCTTTAACAGTTTCAATAAATTCAACAGATAGTGCTCAAATCATTTTTGTTCCATCATCTGGATCACCAAGTCTGTAACCTTTGGTATGATCACAATATCCCAGCATAATAAAAAGCTTTGATTTGGGATCAAACTTTGTTCGCTTTTGTTGGAGTAAGTGTCGCGCCATATACCATAAATCCGATTATCATAATCGAGCCATGGGTCACCATAATAATTCATTGGGCAACAAAGTACAATACGAAGATGAAACGAGGAGTCGACCGTTATCTTTGCAGGTTACGCTTCGCTCATGATTTACATTTGTAGGCTTTAAGCCCTTTCCAGAGGGCCTGATCAACTCAGAGTTACCCTCGCGATCGACTACGGCTCCAGTCAAAGCGCAGCGACTGCGCCCGGGTGCTCCGTGCGTGGGGGGGGGATACCTGGCCGGTACAGTTCATCCCCCCTCCTAATGCACCCGCTGGACATGGGGCTTTGCCCCACGAGGACCTCCACCACCCCTTTAGTCCTGCCCATTCTCCAATCTACATAGCCGATCGTCTGCTACCCAGTTCGGTGTACACCCGGGTACACCCTGGGGGTGAGCCTGCGCAACGCAAGAGCTCATCCTGTCCAATTTACGTAACTCTAATTATCTGGTACGCATTGATTGGACTCTGCTCAACCGTAATCCATACATAGACACGGTCTCCTCATTATTTCTCTCCATGATTGGATAATGTATTTAAGCACTTACCAGATCGAAACTGGTCGTTACTGGAGGTCGCCTGTACCTCCGCCGTGCTTACCAGTCTGCTCCGTCCGCCCTAGTGCCAACGCGCCATCTTTTTCCTATATCGAACCTACCGACATTTTTTTTTCCCGTCCAAGCATACAAGTAGCATTACTACCGTGTAAAATTAGATTGACACTAAGATGACAGTGACACTTACCAAATAGTTGACGGTGACTCGCGCATAGCGCGACACTCACAAGAGCAAAGAAGCGTCTACTTCAGGAGGGCAACCGACGCGTCCACTCCAGGATCTTCTCTAGAGCTTTAATGGCAGCATCCCTTTTCCTTTGATACACTCTCGTTTTTTTTTTTCAGTAATACTCGAATCCCTCGCCTCGAGCTCAACCGCCGAATACTCCGGCTCTAGCTAGTGACTAGCGCTCTATTGTAACTCGGGCTACTGTCATCAGCATCACATTTCTCACCTGATGCCTTTGCTCGAGGAACTGCCACAGGAACCTGGATGTTCACGTCCCCACATACCAGTGTATCCTCGTCCTCAGTATGACTTCCTACCCGTTCTTCATTGGGGGTTACATTTTCTTCCATATCCCTTTCTAGTGGATATAAACGTCTTATGGAACATGTGAATATAGAGTCGTTGACTCTTGTCTGTTCCTTTTATCAGTGTGGTAATCTTACCAAGCTTCCAGTCCTGTTGATTCTTTGAGTCAGCCTTGATTTGAACAAGGTCTATCTGTGGATCTCGATCTGACCTGATCCTCGGTATTTTAGGAGAATGTTTAGATCTTTCTCTCAGACTCATCAGGTATTGTCCTATGAACGTTTTCTTAAATTCTTCTAGAATTTTCCGTCCCCTTTTCCAGCTTTCCATTAAGTCAGTCTTTAATTTTGAACCTGAGCATGGCTCCTATACAGATGGTTCCTTTGATGTTAGACATCTTCCAAGGGTCAGAAAATCTGAAGGTCGCCTCATAAGTTCAATTTCTGTCCCAACTTGAGTCAGTGGTCTTGTATTTATTACTGCTTCTACTTCCTTCATTAAAGTAATTGGCTGTCATTCAGTAGATGTTTTTCCACAGTGTGTTTTAGACAAAGTTTGACTAATCCAATAAGGCGTTCATAAAACCCGCCATGCCATGGCGCCAGTTCAGGAATAAATTTTCATTCAATTTTATTGTTGATGCAGTATGATCTTGACATTACTTCAGACGTCAACTTGAGGCATGGTGCATTGTCAGAATATATGCGTTTTGGTATGCCTCTTATTGCTACAAATCGTTGGATTGCAAAGAGACACTCTTCTGCTGATAGATTTTATACTATCTCCATAGATATATTATGAATTTTCTCTACTGCTGACCAATCTTGTGGCTCTGATTCCATAGGAGTCCCTTCCAGGGCCTTCCCGAATATAAAAAGTGTTTTGTGTGTCATATAGTAGCGATTTTCAGGCCAGCATGACTCATGCTCTTTTTAAAAAGGCATGTCTTACATACCAGAGGCCTTTCCTTTGATCACAAAGTTCTGGTTCAGGTCTGGTGGCAAAATCTGCAGGATTTGTCTTTGTTTGTACATAAAACATCTCAGTTCCTTGAAGGTCACGTTTAATTTCAATTACTCGGTTCGGCACCAAGGGTGACAAAAGCTTGTTAGAATTCATCCAGCCAAGAACTACTAGACTGTCTGTCCACATGTACTGTTCTTTTATAGGTATGCCCAAGTTGGCCTTGACATACTTCAGTAACCTGTTCCCAATGAGGAATCCTAATAGTTCCAATTTTGGTATTTTCAAGTCACCTTTGTTTTGAATTTGCGTCATTCGAGACTTAGCCATTACAAATAATACTTTTGTTTTTTTGCTGCCTCTCGTTTTGACTTCTCAGAAATACAACAACCGCATATGACTTACTTGACGCATCTGTGTAGCAATGCAGCTGGTAAGATGTCTTGCCGCCTTTTGATTCCCTCCCGTTGTACCTGGGAATCTTCACTGGTGACACAGCTTTTAACTTCTTAACTATAGAACTCAATGCCTCCATTAAGTGTTTAAGTAACTGGTCATCTGGGGTGAGCAGATTCACCTGGTAAATTATACGCTCAGGAAATTTGCTAGCTATAGTGACTTGCAGGTGATTACTCTCTATATTTTCGCCGAGGGTTTGCAATACCCTGAGATTCTTCTCTATGCTGTCCAGAGTAAACCTGCAGTCATAGGGGTCCTCAGTGGCTCTTTTAACAGTATTATTAGCCATGTGGTGAGTGTCTACAACGAGATGTTTAGATCCATACTTTTTTCTCAGAGTGTCCACCGCAACAGAGTAATTAGCATTTGTCGTAGTCAGTCCGCTGACAATTTCCAGTGCTGGTCCCTCCAAGGAGCTGAGTAGATATAAAACATTTTCTACCTCTGAGATTTTTTTTTTTTTTTTGCTCCAACATTGGCTTCAAATCTATCCCAGCATCTCCACCATTTTGTCGCGCCATATACCATAAATCCGATTATCATAATCGAGCCATGGGTCACCATAATAATTCATTGGGCAACAAAGTACAATACGAAGATGAAACGAGGAGTCGACCGTTATCTTTGCAGGTTACGCTTCGCTCATGATTTACATTTGTAGGCTTTAAGCCCTTTCCAGAGGGCCTGATCAACTCAGAGTTACCCTCGCGATCGACTACGGCTCCAGTCAAAGCGCAGCGACTGCGCCCGGGTGCTCCGTGCGTGGGGGGGGATACCTGGCCGGTACAGTTCATCCCCCCTCCTAATGCACCCGCTGGACATGGGGCTTTGCCCCACGAGGACCTCCACCACCCCTTTAGTCCTGCCCATTCTCCAATCTACATAGCCGATCGTCTGCTACCCAGTTCGGTGTACACCCGGGTACACCCTGGGGGTGAGCCTGCGCAACGCAAGAGCTCATCCTGTCCAATTTACGTAACTCTAATTATCTGGTACGCATTGATTGGACTCTGCTCAACCGTAATCCATACATAGACACGGTCTCCTCATTATTTCTCTCCATGATTGGATAATGTATTTAAGCACTTACCAGATCGAAACTGGTCGTTACTGGAGGTCGCCTGTACCTCCGCCGTGCTTACCAGTCTGCTCCGTCCGCCCTAGTGCCAACGCGCCATCTTTTTCCTATATCGAACCTACCGACATTTTTTTTTCCCGTCCAAGCATACAAGTAGCATTACTACCGTGTAAAATTAGATTGACACTAAGATGACAGTGACACTTACCAAATAGTTGACGGTGACTCGCGCATAGCGCGACAGTAAGAGCATAAGCTGTGCAACCAAAAACGCGAAGATGACTGAGGTTCCCTTTGGATCCATGCCACAATTCTTCAGGTGTAGCATTTTTCAAAGCTGCAGTTGGGCTATAATTCTTCAATTAACACGCGGTATTTACCGCTTCAGCCCAATATTGTTTATCTAACTGAACATCTTGCAATATTGCTCAGGCTTTTTCAGGCTTTCAGATGCCGACCCGTTGTAGCTTCTTTTCCGCTTTATTTTAAAATCAGTTTGGTTCTCCACTAAAGTTTTGAATTCAATAAACGTTTTCAAAACAGTCATTTGATCTTTACGTTTCAGAAAATATACAAACGATTTACGCGAAAAATCATCCGTAAACGTTATGAAATATCGATAACTACTCCAACTGTTGATTGTCAATGGTCCACATAATTATATCGGTGTGAATTAAATCAAGTTTTGTTACGCTCCTATTAGCCTGACCACGGAGAAATGATTTGACGACGATGCCACAGTTCCAGAGAATTAATATTGGACATAAAATCATTACCTTCAGCATGAATGTTAGGCTCTCGATTTACCGTACGTACATTGCATTCCCATTTTTGATCAATTTTATAAATACCGTCTACATTTGTATCTCACAGAAACTAGTCACATTGACGTTATTCTTACTGTTAACATAACATTTATTAACACCAAATAATAATACATAGCCTTTTGCTGCGATTTTACTAATAAACAAAAGATTAGCTGCTACTTTCGGTACATACAAAGCATCAGTGATATTTTTTTATTATTGTTATCAAAGGTTACAGCGATATTACCAACACCTTCACTACATATCTTATCATTGTTGGCAGTAGTAATTTCAGAATTACTGTTGGGAGAAAATTTATGCATCCAATCTTTTCGATTAGTCATATGACTAGAACACCCGGAATCTAGAATCCAGCTATCACTATCACAAATGCTGTTCATTAAAGCAGTATCATTAGAGAAAACGTTCAGATTTGCATTACTTCCATTCTTTGTAGATGAAGATGCATGCGGCGTCAGACATGCATGTCAGACATTGGATGCTAGTTTAGGTAATACTTAAATGTCTCACTGTTACGACTTGCATTCTCGACATTGTAACCTTTACCCACCTAAACATTAGGTATTTGTCATATCGAACCTCATTCATATACACATGTACAATGTGAATGTAACAAACACACACATACAATCTCTCTTTCACGCGCACACACACACAGTCGTTTTCATTTTTAATTCTACTTCGCGACAAGGTTTTCCTAGTGTGAAGTCTAGGGTACTTACTAAACTACCCAATTGTTATGCTTTATATATTAAGATAAGTTAATGTACAATAGGTATTTAAGGTTCATAATTATGTAATAATAATAAATAAAATGTGAAATAGGCATCAATAATTATTTTATTTTAAGATTTTAATTTCCCTTTCATACTACCGGGGGATGGGCGAAAATATTGTATTTTAGCCGACGAATACGATGTAGCACTTCGCTTTGCTAAAGAATAATACCTAGTACTCACAGGGAGGTATTTGTGCTAGAGTCAAGGGGCTGAAGTGTTCTGAACTTTAGATCTGAAATATACCTATGTATATTTCAGAGAGGACTTGTTAATTATTGTCTATCTCATATCACTTCTACTTCAAATGTAAAAATGTATGTTCGTACCTAATGTGTAAGCTTGTTACACTTAGCTTAAATGATATTAGGCTGTCATTATCAACTTATAACGCGCACACAAACATAATGATGATAATAATATGTAACAATAATAGGTTCAGCTGATAAGCCCAGGAATGAACCACTGTGACCTCAGAACACAGGTACTCCTAGTCTAAGGAACAGAGCTTCTACCCAGGTACACAATACTAGAGTATTGAGTTGGTTTACTATTGTTTGTAATATATATTTACTTATGTTTGCATGTAAATTATTCTAAAATGATACCTAATAACATCTGTAATTTAAGAAATAAAGTATATTATTATTTAGAATGCAATTTATTACAAGCCGATTTAGACACCGTATCAGACTGGTGCTTCTCAAACCGTATGCATCTTAATATCCGCAAATGCTTTGTAATATCGTTCACAAAAAAGCGTAATACAATTTTGTACGATTACATGATCGACGGTCAGGTTCTTACAAGATCTAATATTGCAAGGGACTTGGGTATATTGTTTGACGAGCAACTATCTTTTCGAGCCTATTATCAACATATAACTGCCAAAGCTAATCAGCTCCTCGGATTTCTTTTCAGATCTACTAAAGGTTTCAAAAACCCAAACTCTCTCATTTACTTATTCTCAGCTCTCGTCAGATCTGTGTTAGAGTATGGAAGTCCTATATGGTCTCCTTTCTATAAGATTAGAAATAGAATAATTGAAGAAATAGAAAAGGTTCAAAAGAAATGTTTGCGAATGCTATGCTATCGACTAAAGTTAGGTCGTTCCAATTTTAATTACGAATCACGCTTGTCTAAATTTAATGTACATAAACTAGAAACCCGTCGTAAATACTTAGATTTTGTTTTCCTCCATAAAATAGTCCACTCGTTTGTCGATACTCCAAATTTACTCTCTCAACTAAATTTTAATATCAAATATAGCGCGCGTCGTTCTAATCGTACAAATCTCTTTGCTTTACAAATTTATAATAACAACATTTCCATATACAACCCCTTAGTACGGATGGCTCGCCAGTATAATGAGATGGCAAATAAAAGGACATAATTGTCGACATCTTCTCTCCCAAATTTAGAACCCATATCAGAAATTCTTTGTCCTAAGCGCCTGGCTCAGTCCGACCCCTAGCTAATTATATAGATATATACCCATAATTATAGTTATTTAAACGCTAAACCAACATTGCACACATGGTCTGAGTTGCAATCCCGCTCTGATCCAACATTTCTGTACTCTAGTTTCCTAATGATTGTAATTTGTTTTGTTTGAATAAATAAAAAAAAAAAAAAAAGAATGCAGATAGATAGCTTACCCCTAGACACAGGCTATATTTTCATATCGATAACTGCGGGGCGCAGTTAATTTAGCAAGAAAAATGGTTTTACAGACTGTGCTCTTTCTGGTATGTTGGGAAGAAAATAAACACTGTTTACAAATCTTCATGTTTTACTTTTTTTCGATGTGGAAAAGACCAAAACTCGGATGGCAACCCTTTCACATCTCTTTCTCTTTTTACAAAAGCTGTAAATGATGAAACACAATTACCAATAAAATAGTTAGCTTGTCCTAAAATGGCAAGATCTAAATGTGGGTCAGATACTTGTAACTTTATTATGTTAACTTTTAGTTGTTGGAGCCCAATTTGTAGTTCATCCACCAAATGATTAGAATCCGAAGCAACAAAAACATATTTTATATCTTGTAGTTTTTTGACAGCACGTTTTAGTTGTCTGAAAAAAAAATTACATTGTGAATATATATATTATATATACACTTAGATAAATAAAATGGTCAGGTTATTACCTAAACACCAAAACATTAATTAGTTGGTAGCTTAAAAATATATTAGACAACAAGGATTACAACACTTACACTATCATTTCTGCAGCCTGTGGCAAACACATAGCTAAAGTCAAAGGCCCTCTTTCATTTTTGTAGCCAACACACTGGGGAGCAGCAAACAAAGTGGGGCTGTCAGGTACATGCCGACATGCTCTCACCCAATCTTGTCCATTTCTGAGGTGTATACCAATGAAACCACCTCCACTCATATTTTTTTTTATAAACATTTTTGATTTGTTCAAAATATCATCATTCCACACTAAATACTTATGCAAGTGTATATTTTCTTTTTGTACTGGAAAACTGGCAGGAGCTCCTGTAACATGGTAAATCATTTTTAGGTCTCTGGGGTCTGTATTACAAATATTAAGTAGTTGTAAGATCATTGTATTCATCCATCTGCCCTAGGCTGTCAATCTGCATCAACTTCAGAGTTTACTGTTAAGCATAGTGTAAACTACACCTGAATAGCAAGGCCTAGGCATTGTATGGGTTTGCGACCCTCAGAGTGCATGAGACCGAGACCTGCCACATTTAATGTAGAAATTTGATCATACACTGCACTGCTTCTTTACTGTACTGCATTATGTGATGGTAAAGAAGCATAATGCGCATTTAGTTATTTATAAAAATATTACATAATAAAACTCACCTGTAAAAGCTAAAACAGGCCAATTAACAGTAGGATAGCTTTGTTTCCACTTGTTGATCATATTTTCATTTTGGACATCATAGTTTAAAGGCCCATAAAATTCAGAATCTACAAAGTCGATATCAAAGGTATCCCAAAATGGTCCAAATGGGTTACCCGACTTAGCATTGCAACTTTTCTCTACTTCACCAGTCCTTTGAGTGTAGCAAAAAGACACTCTTTTATCTTTAGGCCATATAGAAGGTCCAACTTTATTCATAAAAAACTCCATGGTAATAACTTTGTGATATTGGCTTAAAGCTTCAACATTGAAATAAGTATCAAATGGCATTTGAATGGATTTTGGTTCTCCATATCTGTATTCAACCCATGGAGGCAATATTAGAGTTCGATTTATGCCTTTACTGAATGCCAATACCCCTAGAAAGTGATCTGCTTGATTTCCAAATCTACCTGAAATGAGAGTGGTGAATTTTGTAGTCAAATAGATTGATTCATGACCATCACTTTATAAATGCTATAAATGAGAATAGATATTTGCTAAGCCCCCTTGCAGCATAGGGGTGTAATAATCTCCCTTTTAGGATAAGCCTATGCCAAGTATTAAATTATAAAGACTTCTAAACAGTATAACACAAACATTAACTTTGGTAACTATGAACCAAATATTGGTATGTTTTATAAGCAATATTGATTTTCAATGTAACTTCTTATTGTACAATGTTACTTAAAGGTAATCAAAATGAATTTTTTGGTAATAGGGCATAATGTTACATTTGCAAAATATAATTACTGGAATAGATTTGTAGTTACTTAAGTTCATCATTGGCATAAATAGCATTTTCAGGCCTCAATACAAATAAATGGAAGTTGCCCTTTGCTTATTATAAAAACAAAACATGATCTGTTGTGCGTTGGAATTAGAAAGAATTCAGCTAGCTAGCAGTAGACACCTGAAAACTGGGGTTAGTTAAAGTCTTATAAGAAAATTAAAGCTGAAAATTCTTTTTAATCTCAATTTGTGGTTTAGACAGAAGACATTGACAATATACAGCTATATTACAATACTTTATACCATACATTATACTTTATTATATTCTCTTTAGCAAATGTTCGAGATCTTAACCTAAATATTATGGTAACTGGGATTCAGATGAGGAAGGGAAGGGAGGTGATAACAGGGAAAAATAATTTCTTGCAAACAAGTTTCATATATTTACTCACCCATGCAAGGACAATAAGCGACATAACCTTCGACTTCCTGGGCATGTGTAGCTTGTGATTTTAACAGCAACAACATAGCAACATACTTAACTAAATACATTTTTGAGAGCATTCTTCGTGTCTTTATTGTTTCAACATTACTATAGATCACATCATCACACCTTCGATCTTAGAAAATCATACTTTGGATCTGACATACATAACTAGACTTACTAGCTATTTGTTTTTCTTGCTAATCTAATACAATTATGCTTTAATTCATTGATTTAATATTATTTTATCATTGTTATTCACGGTGGGGTTTAGCAACTTTTTATCGTAGGTACTATTTTTTTTTTTTTGATAATTTGCCCCTTCGGGCAGGCTAAAGCTATAAAGCCATACTGCCTTGTCTTAAGTGTTATTTCTGCTGTATCTTAGCTATAATTATAGTCGAAGTCGTCTTTGTCAAGTCCAGTTCGTGTCAGTTAATTCCAGTCATGCTTTAGTAAAGTAGTGGCAACTTTATTATAAAGCTTCGATGGAGTTTTGGAAGCAACACGAAAACTCATGTTTCACCACATTATATCATTTTCCCACACTCGCGCTTGTAATTCGGTACTTTATGAATAAAACACCACCATTTTTATGCATAAACACTCGACAAAACACTAGTTTTGGAGAAAAATACAACGGAGCGACACGACTCTTCCCGCGTTCCCGCCAAAACTCCTCGTAGGTACTAGGTAGATACTTTTTTTTTTTTAATAATTTGCCCCTTCGGGCAGGCTAAAGCTATAAAGCCATACTGCCTTGTCTTAAGTGTTATTTCTGCTGTATCTTAGCTATAGCTATCGTCAAAGTCGTCTTAGTAAAGTCCAGTTCGTGTCAGTTAATTCCAGTCATGCTTTAGTAAAGTAGTGGCGACTTTACTATAAAGCTTCGATGGAGTTTTGGAAGCAACACGAAAACTCATGTTTCACCACATTATATCATTTTCCCACACTTGCGCTTGTAATTCGGCACTTTATGAATAAAACACCACCATTTTTATGCATAAACACTCGACAAAACACTAGTTTTGGAAAAAAATACAACGGAGCGACACGACTCTTGCCGCGTTCCCGCCAAAACTCGTAGGTAGGTACAATATTAAAAACAAAATTTAGAATCTCAATTTTTTTTTTAATAATTTACCCCTTCGGGCACGCTAAAGCTATAAAGCCATACTGCCTTGTCTTAAGTGTTATTTCTGCTGTATCTTATTAGCTATAATTATCGTCAAAGTCGTCTTTGTCAAGTCCAGTTCGTGTCAGTTAATTCTAGTCATGCTTTAGTAAACTAGTGGCAACTTTATTATAAAGCTTCGATGGAGTTTTGGAAGCAACACGAAAAGTCATGTTTCACATTATATCATTTTCCCACACTCGCGCTTGTAATTCGGCACTTTATGAATAAAACACCACCATTTTAATGACTCAGCTCGGGTAGTGTAACACATTCACTGCTGAGGTGTAATTGTGTATTAGCAGCCGAAAAGAGAATAAAGTTGCTACTAGTTACTGACAAAAAACGTCGAGCTATATTAGGTGCATACAATGTAAGGACCACGATGCGATCGAATCGGCGCATCCCTATTTTATTTACAAATTTTAGGTTTTTTTTTTTATATCGATATCTTAGTAGATGATTGCAGATCAGGATATACATTACACCATACCTACCAACCAGAAGCTACATTTACCACTGGAACATGTCTCTAAATATTTATTACCTATAGGTGCTGTACACATGTTTAGCTTACTTTTTCTAAACAACCCAACAGATTTCAGTCACTTTAATATTTTATATGGAAGATTTCTCTTTGTATATGGATATAACACATCCTAATTAAATTTTAGTATGAGTAAAGAAATTCAATTTTAGTAATGGAGAATGTTACTGGGTATGCAAAATCGCTTGAAACTTTGTCACAGTAAAGCCTATGTGAATATAAATATACTAGTTTTTGTTTCATGCCAAAATATCAATTAGTTTAGATTTTATAGACATTCAAAAATCCCGTTAATTTGAAATCGCTGCGCGGTGGCGCTGCTTCGGTGTGACGTCACAGGTCATACACCTCTTTCCTCTTTCAAGAATAAATACTATAAGTTGTGATTTGAAGCATGTGGAGCAAAAGGTTTTGACTCGTATTGATACACTAATACTTGTAGGTTCTTATCCTAACTAATATTATAAATGCGAAAGTGAGTTTGTTCGTTTATTTGTTTGTTTATTACGCTATCACGCAAAAAATATTGAACCGATCTTCATGAAATATAGCATTGGTATTGTTAAGAACACGGAGAAGGAGCTAGCTTTCATCCCTGAAATAATACAGTTCCCGAGGGATCGATAGTAACGCGGGCGGAGCCGCGGGCGAAAGCTAGTAGATAAAATAAACAAAGGATGACGTAAAATTAGTTGTTTTTTTATTTACATATTAGGTAGATACGTTTAAACTGATACCAAAGGTTTTGCACCTCTGGTCTTATTTTTATATAAGTTCCTATATACTTAGGTAGGTACTCTTGCTGGCGGCGGCGGCCGCTCTTTGACTGCACTCGTGCACGCACTGAACGACTACATCTTTAAGTTTTACAACTTTATCCATTTTTGTTTAACTCAAATTTTGCGGAGTGCTTTTAAAAGAGCGCACGTCTCTCCATACAAACTATTGTTAGAGATAGAAATGTTCTCGCGCGTGAAACGGAAAATGTTCTGTAGGTACTAAATGAATGAGGAATAAATGGAGCGGCGGGCGCACGGGCGGCCTATGTTTCAGAGTGACGACGTTCGGTGCGCCCGGGCAGGCCCTGCGTGACCTTGACCTAATTTCAGTCGTTTATTGTTTCGCACCTGTGATGCGACATCTTGAAAGATTATAGTTTTATCGTTTGTTTGTTCTATGTAACTGAACCATCATTTCTTGGTATCACGAGCCACCACTGATACCTACTTATACCAACCAAATACAAACTAGATAGGTATAAGAGATACTAACCTACTGCAAACTACATACATACCTACCATCTAATAAATATACTTGTATACATAATAGATTGTCATGTACTTACGTCAAAATGATCTTCACAACAATATACTTTGCTTTTATCTCCAAATGGATCCAACCTCTTCATAGCTTTTATCCATTTCTTACGTATTTTAATATCCATTGGAACCAAAAAAAATAACTTTTCCGGTGCATTGGTGGTAGTGCTTTTACATTTTGGCACAACACATGATTTTCTTGTATTTAAATTCGACATTTTCGAATAATATTTGCGTTATTTCGTAGTGAGACGTTCCGGAGCGCGCAACGTACTGCGTGAGTGTATGACTTGTGACGTCAGCGCACCGAGCGCCGGCCGGCCGACACTCGCGCCGTTTAAAATTCAATATCTCGGGAACTAAGTGACATATCGAAATAATTTTTACACACGTTTTTTTTATTTCATATGAACTATAAGAAAAGTTAAAAATCGAAACTAGTGAACATTCTTCATTATGACACTACATGGCACAAAGTGTGATGCCAAAAAAAAGAAACAATAATGCTGCTTTGCTGATAGCTTCGTTAATTAATTGTAAGGTTTGTACGTAATTAAACAAATGCATATATTTTACTTAAGGTGTAATTAAGCTTTAACAGCATAAACTCTGGGGGGGAAGAGAGATTTCTTTCTGATCTCTTTTGGTGTTTTTATCTTAGCTTCATGTTTGGTGAGAGCCTTGCGCATGGCACGGGTCTTTTTGGTCCTTAAGTCCAAGGGCTTGTACTTCTTGTTTTTATAGTGGTTCCTCAGGTTAACCTTCATTGTTTGATGGTACACAATATAAACACGGGCAATGGCTTTTCTCACGACTCGTCTGAAATGAAACAATTTTTTACACAGTTTTTTAACAAAATTCATACTCAATCACAAATTTCTTCTTAAAATTGTCACACATTCTTTTTTAGCCCATCTATTATATTAAAAAGTCAGTCAGTTTGATCTTACTATCTGAAATAGACATATTTTATGTAGCTTTCAGATGACCTTGTTGGACCAGAGCAATTAGATCCTGATAATTCTTGCCATTTTGTAGTGAGGAAATAAATATAGCCAGGTACTGGGTTCATGGAATGCAGGGCACTCCTTGATAAGACACATTATAGAGTACTCATTGCTTATATGGATAACTATGAAAAACATTATGAAACCTCTAAGGGCCTGCGTTCCCTAGCCATCCAGGCCAGCTTGTTTGGGCTTGCAACTGAACCCTCTTTTATAAAGTTAATATCTTTAGTCATCCTTTTTGTACCCTAGCTACTGCAATACTTACAGCTTCATATAATTTCAAGTACTCAATAGTGACAATGCGAGTAATTACCCCTATCAACGAGTATACTGAGTCTCACCAGCCAATGCCAAAAGACAACCCGATCAAGTGATCTATATTATGATGTTTTAAATGCACAATAAATAGATTCATGGTCAATTTATCAACAGTAGAAGTGGTAGCAAGAGCAAACTCGCTATAATCTACTAAAAAATGTCTATCAAGAACATCTATTAATTAATTACTGGAAAGAGTATCCAAAGCAGCATTAGTAGGATCATATCAAATTTTAAATTTGGTTAGGCAGAGATGGGAACTCGGGTCGTGAAGGCATAGCATAATAATATGTATACAAAGGAGCCCTTTAAATTTTTGCAACAAAATGTATGCAGTTTACTCTTGGTGATACCATTGAATTTACAGTTTTCTCAAGATTTTTAAACAGATTATTATAATTGTTACTGTCATAAACAGTGGAATTCAAACAATAAACTTCAATAACTTCTTTATACAGAAATTGCAAGCAATAAAATATTTAAAGTATGAATTTTATTTTTAGTAGAAATGTTTAAACCAATTATCTATCATTAACTATAAACAATATGATATACTGATCTGCCTATGTATACCTAATAGGACATTATTTTAAGTTACTGTTATAAGTTCAAACCCTATGATGAACTTTAATGTTTTCTTGGATTGTAATGAAGAAAACAGCAACATATGTAAGTTATCTCAACTAAAGCTTTCAAAATTTCATGTCAATGTAATGGCAAGCTGAAACTTTGTCTTGACATTATGAATTATGTTACTAGCTAGGTTTAACTGTCGCTGCAGCAGATAGGTGATTAGTATCATATTAACTATACTCAAAAGATTATCCAAGTACCAACTTACATTTTAGACAACTTAGAAGCAACACCACCAGTGACTTTAGCGACGCGTAGATTTGTCAATTCAGTTTTTAACTCTTCAAGTTGTTTGAAGAGTTCCTTTTTATCCTTGTTTCGCAACTCGGAGCACTTGACCTTCCCCTGAAATGTTAGGAAATCCATCACAACACTGGAAGACAGGCGTTAATAACATAACCTAACATAAACACCGGGTTACTTAAACATACATTTCAATGACAAATTTAATATTAACTCAAAGCACTAAAAAAAAGGAATACTACGATTTATTCATGTTTTGGACGAAATGCTCTGCCGAAACCCCTTATGGAAAGCTAAATGATATATTTTTCTCTTCATTTTCCGAAATCACAGAAATATATATAATGCACTTCGTACATAGTAACAGTAATTTCGCAGCTACAATATATGAACTTATTTTGCTATGATTCACGGCGAAAAGAAAGATTTATTTCAATAATTCGCACATACCATTTTAAAAACGTAAATCCAGTCGTTTGACGTTTACGAAAAGAAATACGAAATGAAACCACCCGGATCATTATTGTCAGAATTGTCAGATCCAAACTTTTCTTTATTTTTGGCATCGCAATTTGTGTATTAGCCACTTTTGGTTTTGATATTTTCATATATAAAAAAACAAGTTAAATAATACAGTCTGCCGTAATACAGGAGTTAATCCTAGCTCGGCAGCAGCCATTCACTTAATTCTAAACTACCTCCAGTTGCAGATTTATTACTTAGTCAATTTAAATGTTTTTTATGTTCTCTGTGTTATGTTTAGATGTGATAAATGTGTGTAATAAATAAATAAATAAAAAAATCTAACACATCACACATAGTAAGTTATGGTCGAATTCGGTCATGGCAGAGTTAAGTAGTGGTGATCTTCAAAAAAAATTTCTAAGAAATTTTGAAATCATGTTTCTCCATAATGTTGTAATTTCACAACTTTTTTTTTTTAAACATAAGGTTTCGAAAAAATACATTGAGATGGCATAATTATTTCCACTCATCGGTAATACGCACATAACTTAGAAACGACATAGATGCATGTCATAGGATTCGAACCTTGGACATTCATACTGGAAGTCAGATGGTTTCCCAACAACAACAAGGCTGACGAATTTGAAACAAAAAACATAATAAGCCAATAATATTATGGCACAATATAAATATGTATTCATTCAAAATTCATTACTATACTTTAATACTTGCTTCATGTGATGCAGGATGTGTTTTAGGTACCTCCTTATGTTATCCTAAATTTCAGATTTAGAATTTGCCCCTTACATAACATTATAAATATGTATATCCCGCCTCGTCTAGGTGTACTAGTTTTGCAGGGGTTCTCAAGCGATAGCGCTAATTTTTATCGATATATATATCGATAAAAATATAACGACGAGTTAATAATAATACTCCCTGGAACCACGTAGGCACGTGTTCAGAACCGTACGATAATTGTCGTACATGTACGATAACTTCATGATTGCGTACAATGTACGATTGAACACTACTAGCGTTCGCAGATTATACGATAATTTTCATCATAATGCAAAATTTGAGGATTAGATTGACAGCCAGTAGCCGTAGTTTTTAATCTGAGCAGTAGCCCAATAACAACATATATTTAGGACATTGCTGCTTTTGCGCTCACTACTTTGAGAGATTCGATGGTTAGGCTCAACAGCCCTGCAATTTTTCTAGTTGCAGTGCCCTTCCAACCAGAACACATTGGTTTTTGGCGGGAACGTGGAAAGAGTCGTGTCGCCCCGTTGTATTTTTTCCAAAACTAGTGTTTTTTCGAGTGTTTATGTATAAAAATGACGGTGTTTTGTTCATAAAGTGCCGAATCACAAGCGCGAGTGTGGGGAAAATGATATAATGTGGTGAAACATGACTTTTCGTGTTGCTTCCCAAACTCCATCGTAGCTTTATAGTAAAGTCACCACTACTTTACTAAAGCATGACTGGACTTGACTGATACGGACTGTACTTGACCAAGCCTGGACTTTGACTATAACTTTAGGTACGAGGACACTTATTTAACTTTTGAAACTTGAAAATATATAAATACTTGACACTGGCAAATGCTAAAACGCGACGCCAAAACCAAAGAACGAAAGAAGATAATTTTATTTTACGGCCCTGGTTAATCGTATCTTCAACTTCTAAAAAATTTGTACGAATTTTTAAACAAAGATTGCGATGTCTAACGAAAACTTGTTTTCTGAAATAAAATGTGAAGAAAATAAATATTGTATTAGCTATGAAAAATCCCTAGAATATTGGGCTGATATACCACCAACCCTCGATGGCGTACTCGGAGGTTTTGGCTTTATATCGGATGTGGATATTGAAGGATCTTCCCAATTTCTTAAATCACTGTTCACATCAAAAATTCCTCCGGCCTTCGACGTTGCTGTGGACTGTGGAGCCGGCATTGGAAGGATTACCAAAGATCTATTGACTGAATACTTTTCCGAAGTTGATGTAGTAGAACCAGATGAAAAGTTCATAAATTCTATCAAAGATTTTGTTGGTCAGCATAAAAGTTCCAAAGTTTGTAACCTTTACCAAGTTGGACTACAAGAATTTATGCCAGTCAGAAAGTATGATGTTATATGGAATCAGTGGGTGTTGGGATATTTGACTGATGCTGATTTGATTTTATACTTGAAGCGTTGTAGGTAAGCAATCCAACAAAAAAATGCAATGTTAATAAGGATATTATTAGTAAATTTTCTTAAAATATTCTTAGTGTCTTAAGTAGGTACATAAAAAAAACTAGGACCATTATATTAACATGTATGGTGCTGGATCTCCTTAGTAAAAGGTTGTATGGGTAGATACTACCACAGTTCCTGATATTCTGCTGCCAAGAATTAGCATGTAAACATTTATATTTTTACGATTTGAATTATACTGTAGCTAGCAAAATTATAGGGCTGTTGAGATAAACCATTGAAAGTCGAAAGTAATGA
The DNA here is from genome assembly GCA_905404145.2 of Biston betularia. NCBI lineage: Eukaryota > Metazoa > Arthropoda > Insecta > Lepidoptera > Geometridae > Biston > Biston betularia. Next base: position 9,180,542 of record FR989863.1, read on the forward strand.
GCACCAAAGCACTGATGCCCTGTGCTTTGCTATGGTTATGTACATGCATTATCTCTAACCATCATTAGTGTCTTGGTCGCCTCATTACTTTTACATTAAAAAAAAAAAACTGACCTAACTTAACAATAAATTTTTGTCACACATACTTGCCAGACTGATTAGATTTTTTACAGTTTAAAATTGAAATCCTTATCCTATGAGCACTAAGAGCTAAGTAATAGTTGTATAGTGGTGAGATACCCAATCTGCAAAGTTCTGATGACATATTTTTGTTGTATGTTGAATGCTATGGATTTGAACATCAATACCATTAAATGCCAAAAAGTTTTTCATCTGGCATTTAATAACCATGTAGCTAAGAGTAGTGCAAGGGCCACACCACCGTAATGTAACCTACAGCTTTGTAATGCTTTTAAATACATATAACTACATACATTACTTACTAGATGAAAATTCTTAGGTTTTGATAGTACAACACATTGACCACCTCAAGCTTGTAGGTACTTGGCCAATGTGAGGGCAGTAGGAAATCTATGCATGACTGAATTTGTGGTAGATAAAATATGAACAACTGTTCCAACATGAAGTACTGCTGCGACTTTGAGAGAATATGCAGCTTCTTAGTATCCAACACTGCACCAGGTACATGGTACCAGGCATTCAGCCAGTATTGAGTCCGAAAGATTCGGTAAAGATATTTTTATTTTACACTCTACTATTATTATTTCAGGAATGTGTTGAACAAGAATGGAGTTATTGTCGTCAAAGAAAACGTCACGTCATCTGGCAAACCAGAAACAGATGAAACTGATTCGTCCATAACAAGATCTCTCAAACAATTTCTGAAAATATTTAAAGATTGCAATTTAAAGATTATCAAACAATCTAAACAAACAAACTTTCCCAATGGAATATATCCTGTGTATATGTTTGCACTAGTGCCAGACAATGAAAGACTACACCTAGAGCGCTAAATTAAAATTTGTGACAGCAGTGCCAAGTGAGAAACAAAATTGTAAGTTCAACAATTTTTTTATTTTTATAATATTTTTATAAACTAAAATAAGTAGATACATTGTTATCTGTATAAACTGGACTGTTTTAAATTGTGAATTTTGTTTGTCCAACTGTCTGCAGTTTATAACTTGTTCTCACTCCCTATTTAAAAAAATCGAATTCTTAGTGCTTTTGTTAATAATGAATAATGAAAACCTGCGCAAAATTTATTTTTAGAATAGACTTGCCAGTGTAACCCCTAGACAGACGACGCGACCTGTGATAACGACTAAAAATGTGCACGGCTTACCGTGGCTTTCAATACGTTGACCACCGGTGCTAATAGATCGATAATATTAATAGATATGTATTAGGTATTACTATGAAGTGTTTGTTATGCGGCAAGCTTTACAATGTGTGTCTGTCAGTATTTAGATGTCGTAAAAGCCAATTACACTACCTACAGTATTTACAGGTGAACTTGCCGTGTGAGGTCATACCAGGTAGTCTTTTTCACCTATTTGAATATCTATAAATAAATTTCGATGCAGGAGCGTCATTCGGGCGTTTACACTCTATAATCTCTACATAAGATATTCACAGTAATATAAATTTACAATTTAAAAAAACCGACTCCGTGACTCTTATATACGAAAATATCATCGATGTAGGTATACATTTTCTAGATTTTAGTCTATTTTTTAAAAACCGCTCGATCGATTCGATAAAATTTATATGGGACCACCTCTGAAGTAGGTATGATCTACCAAGCAAAAAAAAAATCATCAAAATCGATTCTTAATTGGCGAAATGATCGCGTGACATACATACAAAAAAACAGTCGAATTGAGGACCTCCTCCTTTTTTGAGTCGGTTAAAAAAGAAAGACCAACCATCCACCCAAGACAAGGCCGTACAGCCGCTTCCGTTCGAGAAGCACCAGCGTGCTTCAGAACTAAACTTAGAACTTAGCATCAAAAAACCTTGTACCTATTATAACTATGACGATTATTTGAATCAAAGAGATTGTTAAATTACTAATAAGTAAATATAATTTATTTATTGACATTTAATTACATTGACCATGTTTGATAATATTTACAGTTTTATTGTTATGTTTAAACATGTATGGAAATATGACTTGTAACATTAGGGATATGAACAAAATAAAACAATGCTTATAAAAATAAAATCTAATGACAAAAATGTACAAGTAGTTATCTATACCTACCAAATTTTTAGTAAGTACATAGTAGGCTAATTAAATGTTTGAAGAAAAAAAACAGCGAAAATTTATTAAAGCCGCAAATCCACGAATGTCAGAAAATTGAACTAATCTACACTATTTTAATGAGGAAAGATTTGTTTTGTTTGTATTGAATAGGCTCTGAAACTACTCGACCGATTTCAAAGATTCTTTCACCGTTGGTGACATAGGCTGCCTTTTATCCATGTATTCCCACGGGAACGAGAACTACGTGGGTGAAACCGCGAGGCGTCTACTAGTAATATATAAATTTACAAAAAAAAACTGACTCCATGACCCGTAGGCCAACGAAACGCACTGCTCCAATGAAACGGCGACGTTTCGGAGTAAACGAAAATATCTTCAATGTATCATAAACAATTTTTAATTTTTTTAGCGAAAAAAGAGTCATCAAAATCGATTCATAATTGGCGGAGTGATCGTGTAACATACATAAAAAAACATACAATCGAATTGAGAATCTCCTCCTTATTTGAAGTCGGTTAAAAACTGCCAAGGCGGCAGTCTATGTCTATTGAGGAGCAGACAACGTACCGTAGACCACTTACTATCAGTTTGACTGACTGGTAGTTCCAGTGATAACGCGTTTGAACAAACTCTTCCACTTTATTTTTTTAGTATAGATATACCTGGATAGGTAAATATTGACGAAATGTAATTACTGTCGAAACGGCAAAGTAAAGATATTACAATTATGTATTTTCATAATTTATAGAATATTGATATTGCATATTTGAGAGTCTTCAAGCCGCGAGTGAATCGGTTTCTAGAAAGGAAGCGTGCTTAATCGTAGAAAGTACTAAAAAATCTGACTCTGTAGGTATGAAAAATAACAATATAAAAGTATAATAAACGAACATTAATATAAATAATTTTCAATGCATTAAACTGACCGTAACCAACATTCACTATCACATGTCGTATCTCCGTATGGGAGATGTGTCAACTTTTAAATTATTTACTTTAATGTAGTTCCTAACATATTCACGATCCGTTTCTGATAACACAGTCCAGCTCTCCAGTTCTACTAGCACCTCCAGATTGATGCAGCTTTGAATGATGCGATCTACGGATAACATGGTTAACAAATCAGACTGCATTATCCTCAACTCTTTCAAATAAATTAATGGATTTTTATCCAAAATTTTAAACAGAAAATCATCTGTTAAATGAACCGCTGTACCGATATGAATAAATTCTACATTCAGACAGTTGGATAGCAGAAATAATAACTGTTCGTCAGTACAGGCAGACACGAAAGTTAATCTCTTCAAATTTCTGAATGGTGGAATCTCTAATTTTTTTGTATACAATGACGTATGCTTTATTAAAGTACAGTTGTACAAAGTCAAACTTTGCAAAAATGGACACATTTGACTAATGTACATCAATGCATTTAAATCTATTTGATCTACATGTTCAAGATGTAAGTGTATCAAATTACATCCTTTTACTTGCAATAACTGTTTTACTTGATCAGCATAAAAATCACAAGACAGTAGCTTTAACTCACGTAAATCTTGTAAACCAATAAGAACCATTAGATCGTTTTGCAATGTGTTGTGGAATACAGTCATGTTTTGGATCAGTGGACACATTTGTACTGCTAATTGCAATTGATTCAATGTTGCATACCGACTTACGTATGTCTTTAGTTTAAACGATTTGTTTTCTACATAGCACAAATCAATGTATTCTAATACTTTCCCTACGTCATCGCATCTGCCAATGTCTTCGATATTGTTACAATTTAAAAGAAGCGTTTTATACCCTTCCACGTTTACAAATGTTCTATATAGTTGAACACTTCTTAAATTAGGTAATTTAGTCAATATGTGTATGCTATCATTTGTTATACATTTAGAGCAGGAAAGGTCTAACTTCTCAATCAGTTTACAGTTACTTACTATACATCTCAAAATGTTGTCAGTGCAATCATAATTTATAAACAAATATTTTAGTTTGTGTAGTTCTTTCAGCGACTGAATAACTGCGGTCTCCATATCGGCTGTTTTCCATCCCCCCGAAAGTGAACCTAAGTTCAAATGAACAAGTCCAGTGAGCATGTACAATTTAGAATAAAATGTAGCGCGTAACATTTTCGGTATAACGTCTATCGATACAAATGTTAGGTTTTTAGTGAATAATGTTTCTGCCATGCGCACAATTACATTCATTTGACTGACAAATTTTCCCATGCTGCCTCTGAAACCTAACGACCTTTTAGTTTTTTCTAACAATTCTGATAACGCTCGTATTGTTTCAACGACTAATGTGTCGTGTAACATCCAGGGCATATTATAATCCAAATAGTTTCGAATGATATCAATTTGTTGAGAAAGCAAAGTTTGGGCTTTCACCATGTCGCGTTGATTTAGTGTAGAAATTGGTGACATAAATTTCTCGGCTTGTAGTGCTACCCAGTCGCCGAGTTTCGCTATCGCCAAAATTTCAAGCCTTGCTGGTTGCCTGTGTCTTGACAGCATTTTTACCTGCAATATCAAAAAAGGTCATTTTAAACACACATAACAGTTAATAAGAAATATGTATTTTTTAAAGAAAAGATAATAATAAGTAATAATATTGTAAATGTCAATAGATTTTATTAATAAATCGGAAAAGTTTTTTTTAAATTGTCGTCCAGTTAATAAAATTTTAATTTTAATCCTCATCATTGTTGTAACCGAATCGACTGTTAAGCGGAAATAATAATCTAAATATATACCTGAAACCTGAAAAAAAAAACGATTTAACACAACAGCCATATGAATATGTAACGTTAAGAAATGTAATTCATTAATAATAAATTTGTACCAGCTTCACTCGAGACCGAGAGCCAATTCCATTTTAGGCTAAGTTTTTTTACAATCTACGACCACACCGTTGCGTCGGTCAGTTTGTCCCCACTGATGTTACTGCTGCCACACTGATATACTGCTGTGGTCAAACACGTATAAAACCCTATCTTTTTATTCGTAGGTATAAATTCGGAGAAGTGTAGTAGGTAATACTGCTGGGTACCTACCCGACTTTGAAATTGAAAAAAACAAAATCAGTCATTAAACATTTTCCAGAAGATTATTGAAATATTTTTATCGATGTAAATAATAAATATTTTAATAATGGTGGTAAAAGTTGTTTATTTAAATGGGTAGACCTATTAGTATTAAAAACTACTTTTATTTGAAACTCCTATATGTATAAAATTACCTACTTGTACCTACTATCGACATGCAAAAACTAGTGACAAAATGCAGTATATAAACGAGAAGCATTTGACGCCAAAATTTTCACTCGCACACGAAATTAGATAATATCTACATAGTTTAGATTATTATCTAGCTAAATCCGACAAAAAACCAACCGTTATTAATAAATCTGATATAAAAATAGTGGACTCGGATAAAACCATGGGACACAACTATTTAACTTATAGGTATTTATTTATTGTTCCATAAGTACCCATACAGTTAACAATTATAATCGTTATGCCTACCTAGTTAGGATACAAGTCAACAAACTGTCTATAGAGATTTTCAAAAGTTACCAATTCTCATTCTTGATTCTCAAAGTATTTGATAGTAATTATGATAACGCAATAAGTTTTTGGTTTGTTTTTTTACTAGGCGATATGTAAAGTACTTACGCTTACGACGTAATAATTTTAATGAAAATTGCCAAAACTAAACCTCGGTAACTATTACTTTTGGTTCACTTTTTTACAGCAACGATATTAAGCGCTCTCATTTTCATTGTGATATTTTGTAATGCTACACTTTATCTATTTATACTTTACAAAACTCTTACAAAAGTGTTTTAGTATGTACTTACTTATAGTAATTATAATATTTTAAGCGCGTATCTTTTCTTTTTAATGTTAAAACGCGTTATTTCTACGGTTGTTGCAGACAAAAATATAGGCAGGTAATCTGCGCATGCGCGGTAAATTTATATTTAGATCGGATCGGCTAGACCTACTACTAATATATTCTGTGGAACATTAACAGACGCGCGTATTTCATTCGCACCACTAAGACGCCCAGACTCTCGAGACTGATACAGTCCTAACTCCTACTTAAGACATAAGATGTATGCAGTAAAGTATAATTTAGTTCGTATTTCTTTCAGTAGTAAAATGTAAAGGTAAATGTAATAGGTTCCACTGCAGTATCAGATGTAGTAGTAGTGCGTAAACAGTAGGTAGGTACTATGTTCCGATTTGGGGTTGCAGCTAGCGTAATTACCAAGCATAAAGATAAATAAATAATCTCGAATATTATTATTTTAGCCCATCTTATACTACTGCTGGGCAAAGGCCTCTCTTTCCCTTTTCCATGCCTTTGTTGAGCATCGTTCTCATTTTTCCATCGTCTTCTATGCCTGGTGGTCGTTTAACCTCCGGATCCCGGTGAGAGTCGGTGATGGTTTTCCCCCATAGCTCCGCTGGCATTCGGCAGTCGTGTCCATCCAAGTCGAATCTCGAATATAAAACCTGCTAAGTGTTAGTGAGACTCGATCAGCAGGATTTATACCGCATATAGATACATATATCCAATTAGCTGACGTAACAAAATATATATTTTAATTGTCTGTAGGTAATATCTAAAAAATATTTTCAAGAAACAAACGTTTGTCGTTATTATTTGAATAAACTATATTATTATGTAAAAACTTGTACTTTTTTTATTTGAATTGAAATGTTCCATATTATCAAATGTATGTTTTCTAAAATATTTTCGTATACCGGATATCTACTTTTTTATATTATTATTATTGGGTATAATCCGGGGTTGACCACCAACTCGCCGTTGGTCGGCGACGAAGATTAAAGCACGCAAACTTAAATAGTTGACTATCGTTTATATTTTATTGACATCGTCACTTAATAATATCAGGTGAGCTGTGGTCATACACCTAGCCTGTCAAACAAAAAAATATTAAAATAAATCAAATTCTTATCACATAGGCAAACTTTCTAGGTTTGCGTAAAATAAATATGTAATCATAAAAAACCAGTCCTAAAAGTAGAATATTTTGAAATTAAAAAAAAGATGAATACTTTTACTCATATTTTTATTAACATAAATAACTTAATAATAAATTGTGTAAAGAATAAAATGATAAAAATATTACAGCATTGCATATCATTCATTGCTTTTTAGCACTAACTATAACTAATTTGTGTATTAAAATGCACAAGAGCAATAATTTATTATTTTAATATATATTATATGTAATTACTAGTATATTATGTATGTATTTGTATATAATAAATTATCACTTTTTCTTATTAGTAATTACTTTAATATTAAATTATATTTATGAATGTATAAAAATAGCATATTGTCTTATATCAAGCTATTGCCATAAGAGAATAGTCAATACAGCCAGGCGAGGATTGAAATTAAACAAAGTTACCTAGCCTACCCGGCGGCGGGTCTGCAAGCCTCCTCACGGCCGGTGCTGACGCACCCACTTAGTGAGTACCTAGCCTCCGTGCCCACATAGCGGGCGGCCTACTGCTACCACTGAATACGTCTACGTATTTCCCATTATTCAGAGATCTATGACCTTTGTTATCAGGGCCGAACACATAGCTGACTTTGCCTACTGCCAAGTTTCCGTTCTTGCTGCATCCAGCTGGCGTCGCTGCAACGCCTCGCGTCGCCGGCGCTGGCCAGATCTTGCGTGGATTCACGGCAGGCCTGGAATATCGACTAACTTCGAACACGGCGCATGTTGCTGAGCAAAACCAACATACAAAACGAGGCCCGCTGATAATGCATAATGTATGAGTTTTACAGTAAGAGCAAGTGATTATTCCAAACGGCTGGCCGCCAGAAAATATTAACTAGACTAAAAGAAACGAATATGTTGATTTTTAAAGAGTAAATTATTTTATTCGAAGCGTTTTCGAGTCGAGGCTTTTATGACTTTAGCCAAATATTTTGAGTTAAGGAAAGATGCAAAAACTTCGTAGGTGCGAGGCGTGATGCAGATTCGGATTCAGATGCCCACATTCGAGCCCGTCACCGCTCTGCCGACGTATACGGCTTGTAAAAACGCTTTTAGCACGATTAGTTCTTGGTCGCAGGACAATCTGTCGGTGGTCCTGCCGCGAACTCTCTGACTCGCCTAGGTTGAGTATCTTCCACTTCTCAAGCGCACAGATGCGCCCACTTTCGGAAATGCTTAGATGGCACAGCTTTTATTTTTCACAACAATGTACCCTACATTTTCGTTTTCGTCATGCACGATTCTTAATCATAAAATAATTCAGAGTTTTACAACCTAGTATCTAGGTAAAAATAGTTAGTATTATGTGCTTGTAGACATGGTGCAGTGCAATTTTTTTTCCAGGACTTGCCTGTAATAACATTAATATAGGCTTAAAATAAAATAAAATTATTTATTATTTAAATAAGACACATCACTTTCTTTCACAATCACAGTACCCAGTGCTAATCAGGTATGTGTACACACCAACTTACTAGACAATGCATAATGCCAATATCGGCTATTAACAACAGCGTATTTTTTAAATTGCGTAGGTTTGCCCTACGTCTGAATAACCGATTTATTGAACCAGCGCGGAGGGCGTCAGCCACCGCGGTATATTACAAATAATTAATAGCTTCCTTCATATATGAACATTTTTGCTCTAAATAAGTAGATATTGTTTCTGTAATATATTATTTCCGCAAACGAATGTACAGATTTTTACCCGACTGCACAGCAAGGAGAATAATGGTTTTTGTGTATCGTCATAATTATGTATATTTTCCGAGAAATTCGTTTTAAACACACGTTTGAGTTTGACCATGTCTTGTACCTGTTCGCATGATGTTATGTAATGGCATGTGTTATGATCAGTTACATTATAGATGTGTTGTAGGTAAATGGTGTTTTTCGCCTCCAGTCCTGTATTTCCTGACGAGTGGTTGTTATTGGTTATTTTATTTGTCCACCATATTTGTTTACGTAATCACACACACTAAAATATTATAATGGCGAAAGTTTGTGTTTGTATGTTTGCTGCACCAATTTGGTGAATTTTGGTATGGAGGTAGCTAGCTGACACACTGGATTAATACACAGGCTACTTTTTAGCCCGAAAAAATGTAGCCGGTATTCACGTGAGATGAGCAAGAAATTTAAAACGGCGGGTGACACCGCGGGGCGCTGTTAAAAGATAAATCTGTTTACTGTGAATTTGTTATATCGTAATATACGTACTACGTAAACGAAAGAAAAAGATATGACGCAATCATTTTAGAACGGTTAGAAAATAATATATAAATTGTATGAATTATGAAGTGAAATGGTCGCATGTCATGTCATATGTGACATCCTAGCTGCGAGCTGATGCGGTAAGGAGTGCAAACGCACGCCGAAGCACCGCCTTTGTGATCGTCAAAGTGCGGATAGAGCCGGGTGCCCGCAAGGCATCGTATGAAAACGACTCATAATCGTAAAACAAACATATAATATATTCTTATATTTTTATGGGGCCAAACTCTCAAATGGTTACGTCGTCAATCCACGTCGCTATAGCTAAAATTCATTAATATCTTACATAATTAATTATCTTGCAGTTACATAATTATGTTATTATAGTTTTGCACTTTCGTAATTGCCAGGTCAGATGACCATGTCAATAGTTTAGTCTTTTTAATTTTAGATCGAAGATCTTATTGAATTAGAAGCTAATCATCATTTACTTATTCAGTGTAAAATTGTAAATATTTTTTACACAGAATAATTTACACGAATTTATTGCTTATTTGTCATCAGCAACCTCTGATCTATTTAAATATGAAAACATGCAAAACAGCACCTTTATACATCTACTAATTTTGGACAGGATTAGTCGTCTGCATAACATTTACCTCAATGTTGTAAAAGTACCTACTGTTAGCAAAAGTACTCCACGTATTAAGTCATCGAGACCTAGCAAAATTACGCAAATTAAATCACAATAGCTTAAAACGTCTTTCTTGTCGTAGTCTAACTTAATAATTGATTTATAATAGAGACAAGTACAAAATGTGGGCTGGACAGTGTTCTAGGAACGTTTCTGCGCCCATTTCATATCGTCTGCTCGAGGCTTGCACCCTGTCAAAGTTTCGATGACAACCTCTAATGTGGACCAGAAACGGAGTTTTTCGAGGGGCCAGTTGAGCCAGCCGGTAGTAATGCAAAAGTAAGTCTCGTGCGGCGCGACGTGATGGATGCGATGGTGGCGCCGCGGCAGCACCACGTGCCACTCCTGCAACCACACCACCCACGCTGGCAGCCCGAAGTACGTATGGGACCACTTGTGAATCTGGAATAACACAGTGACACTCAAGTCTTAGTTTGTAGTTGTTCGGCAGCTAGAATGTAAAAGTGCAGTTCACTTTATTAACATTGTAGGTTTTGTTAACCATGTTTCACTAACAACTCGCCTGTAAGCAATAATATACCTACCTAGTCGAAGGCGAAACATGCTCAATGAGGACTACTAATAATTCTAACTTGCTCACTTTAATTCGAACAAATTTTACATTTCTTTTAGTTTCATTTTAGCTTACAAAGGCGAAGAGCTTATTAAAATAAGCCGGCTTATTCTATATTTATCTCACATAAAGTGTACATATGTATACCGCGAGCTGTCCATCTTCCGCAAGTAGCACCCGTTTACGAGTGTCACGCATGGCCCAGCCATAGTTCTCCTCGACTATATTGTAGTGGAGAGGGCGACAAACCACACATTGTAATCGCAAGCTCTTTGGCGAATGTGAGTACCTACTCCGGGCATACACGCTATACTTACTTATTTATATAATTATGTCTACGTCATCGTCCATTCCGGCGTCCGTCACCGACGCGTTTCGGTCTTTTAAATAGGTGTAATTAACTTACTAGGTATACACAACTTGTTTATAAAGTCCTTCAGTTTCATATTACATCGTGTTCTACTAGTTTAGAATACGACTATAACGCGGGCATAGTTGCAGCGACAATTGAAACGTAAAAAGGAAAAAAGAGCGGATTAAACTAGCTAATATGATTACAACTTCCTAATAAAAACAAAACATTGTAGACGGGATCTCTCACCTGATTAGTCATTGCGACGAAGATGCAACACAAGTACCAGTACGCGATCCAATGGAATTGTTCCGCGATGTGTTCATCATCGTAGGTGGACAATTGCCACACTATCCGCGCCAGCACAGGGACGGTGATAGCGAAGTTGTCACCGTTTGTCTCGACAAAGTCATGGCGAGTGATCGACGTCGGATCGATGTGGTGTTCCCGAAATGGACGGAGAAAGTTCTGTTTGCAAAAAAAAAACAATGATTTTGTTATGAATCGCGACACATTTAATGAACATTTGTTTTAATGCGTTGGTGAATTCTCGTTTGTGACAATATGAGCCAAAATAACTTGCATGTTAGGGATTACTCACACAAAATAGAAACAGCACACGCGATTGCGACTACTGTGAGGCGCTGTTTACATTTAGAGATAAAATACGACAACCCTAGAGTTTGTTACCCGTTAATCCTGAAGTCGGGGCAATAGAATGCGGCATCAGTATATCCTGCCTGCATGAAGAGCCTGCTATTAGGGAACTAGACTTAGAATGCTTGAAGTTAGGGCTCCGAACATCAATCTACAGTCATGTCCTGAGGGACCGCGCAGCGCTGAGGGTGGTTAATAACCAAGGAACACTCTCGGGTGACCCTTGTTTTAGTACATTTTTGCATAAGTCGACTGCACCCTCAAGTATCATTTGAAATTTAAAAAAAAACGAGAAGAAATTAGGTGTGTAATCTATAGTAGCCCCAAGAGCGGCATCAGAGCTACGAAGTTTACTTTTTCCAACTGTAGTAAGTAAGTACATCCGGCGAACAAGTACACCATCGGTGTTGATTTGGTACTACTGATCAATTGCAAGTGGTTATTTTGTTAAACATAACCATAGGTACCTATGGTATTGTATGAGGTATTTTTTTTTTTATTTAAAAATAATTTATAAAAATCAATGACTCAAAAACATGAATATTCAAAACAATAAGATTACGTTTGCCTAGAAGAAACTGATTAACTTGCGACAAGACACCCAGATTGTTTCTATAGGAAAACTCCCACTCGGGTATCGCATCCCACTGTTTTGGCCGTTCCCAGAGAAAAGTGAAATAAAACCATTTCTTTTAAGTTTTTGGAATGTCGTCAATGAAATAAAAATAGAAGGAATATAACCTATGCAATTCTGTAAATACACTCTCCGAATTGAATCCGATATAAACCGAAAGAGTAGCAACTTTGCGTAGATGTCTGTAGATTTAAAGTTTAGCCTGAACAAGTCATTGGTGAGCCTCACACAATAGGAAACCATTTCCTTACAAAGTACTTCCTCGTTGCACTAAACACCTAGTGGGACAACTCGACATTATAATTTCTTCGAAAGTGGAACATTTACTATTACTGTAATAGTTATTAAATAATAATACTTGTCCGCCGTTAGTACTGCAATTAGAAAAAAGTGACCATAGTGCTACTGGGTGTAGTGTGTACCATGATTGTGAAAATATAACGGTGACCACTAGAAATAAAGTTTGCTCGGCCGCGTGCTAAGGCATAAGGGGCATAGGGTGATTTATTTCATGGGGTAATAAAGGTTAACAAACCAATAGGAAAGGATGCTATCAATTATTGTTGGAAACCACTGTAAATATATATAAAAATGTATGGTCATTCACCGATATAATACCATCACGGGTGACGCACGTGGCAGTTAGTCACGCCGACAAAATGATAGGGACCGGCTTTCTTCAAGCGATACATACATAGTATACCAATGATATGTAATAATAAGGAAAAGTATAACAAAAGGTATTAAAAATTCGGCCAGGCAACATTTTAATACTTAGATAAGGCAGGGTTTTTAATGATTATTATTATTTGTAATTTTGAACTAAAGTTATTTTTATGATTATGTTATTTTGTTTTGCAGCGAGCATGACTCAACAAGCAGAGGTTACTGGCGTCGTATTAATGACAATAGAACTATACATTGTATGTTTATTCATCTACTAACTGCCTAGTGGTTTCACATGACTTTTCCGGGTTAAAAGGTAGCCTTTATGTTAATCTACCATGGATTAATAAATAAGCTATCCTGCATTCTTAATTTAGTCGTATGGCATAAGAGTACCAAACATACACAAACACTTTCGCGTTTTTGATATTATTGTGATGAAATGGGTTGTGTAGTGTATAGACATATATTTTGTATGGTTATTTATTATTGTTATGTTTGAAAAGCCAAGCAATAACTAAGAGTATTGTCAAAGGCATTGTAGCTATACAATTGAACTGCACACGGTTGATATTCATTACACTGTTATTATTTGTTTATAAGTAAATAGGAATTATTAGAGTACATTCGTACTCCATTGATAACATTCGTTTTTTTATCTTATCTATATCAGTTCTTAACTTTTTGTTCATAGCAATAAGTAAAATCTTTACACCAAGCAATAAATATAGGGGAAAAAAATAACGAAAGGAAAAAAAGAATCCAGTTACAGCAATTAAAAATGGACTGGTATATTATGCTATTTTATAAGCATATTATAGTGATGATAGCTCAGTAGACAGCGCAGTTAGTTTTCACGCCAGAGTGTATGGGTTCAAATCCCAACAATGAGTTGGAGCTGTCAGTGAAGAAAACCATTGAGAAATCATAGCATGGTGTTAGGGTATTTTCTAGAACAGAAAGCCATTGCTCATTGCAGGCAAGATTTATTTATTATTATCAACCACAGCAATACTCAACATCAGGTAAGCTTTGGTCAAACACCTAACCTGTCACCCATAATAAGGTTAGTATTATATTTGAAATTGACATAACTGGATTCTCCTATAAGATTTGAATATCATTCAAGCAAAAACATAGCTTATACTACACTCAAACTGTGGTAAGAAGCATTCTGACAGTTATAATATATTGTAAAAAGCTGAATGATAACATTTTCTAAGATTTATAACATTTAATATGGTTTTCATTAATCTTTTCACAATTCAACACAACTGTCCAAACTATTCTTAGCATTGCTGGGATGTACAGGAGTAATATTTAGTGAGCAAGACAAGCCACGGTTTACCTTGCCTATAAGAGGTAGGTCTACCGCTCCCCAAGTATCAGCAGCCCAGTGCACTACTCCAGATGCAAAGTCAGCTGTCAAGACACCCGCTAATGCTGCTAATAAGAGTGAAGCATCCGCCCGTATGTGCCTCGCCATTAGAATCCCAGCACTCACACATAGTGTGCAACAAAGAATCACACAAACCAACTCTTGGAGTCTCTTGCCTGTCAATCAAATATTAGTTTATTACAGTAACTGGCTATGAATTTATCTGCCTCAACTTCAGTGCTCCCAGATTATTTAATTCAAGGATGAAAAGCATCTTCTGTCCTTCCTTATAAAGAATAATTATTTGCAACTTTTCATCAAGATAAACTTTGCATTTTATTTGTGTAATATATGTACACAGACAATTTCAAAAAAATCAGTATAGTTCTAGTTATAGCTTCTTCACTGGTCATCAAGGGCAGAGTGAGAGTTGTTTGTAATTACATGGCAAAGTATGGAATAGAACTAATCATACATTAATTGTATCCCAAAAATGTAACACAGATGGACAATTGGTCAGAGTTCCAACAAATGACCGGTAATGTATTAAAAATATAACTTCCATCCACTACAATATCAATTTATTTTACATTTACAGGATGGTGTTGAGTTTGTAATTGACTACATTACTATTGTTACTTTTGTTTTGAGTTCTAGTTGCATTTCTAGTTTTCCATAAAATATGATAATCCAGTTGTCATACACTAATCTAGAGATTGCTGTTAGCGATAAGGCCACCACTTGTCACACTAGTTAATAAGGATCTTTGTTCTCTGTACTCTTTTCTATTCATGATGTACACAATAAAGAGATATCTATCTATCTAAATCCTGAAAATATATCTAAGATAAAAATCATAACTGGGCATTCTACATGTATTATTTTGCCTTGTTATCCTACTTGCCCTGCTAAATATCCTCAAGATTTGTTCAGCTATTTACTTATGAAACATGAACATACAGAGTTACTATCATTTTTATCACAGGATTAGCAGTACACATAATATAAAATATTAATATATGAGGCGCAATTTCTACACCAGTAAATTGATTCATTGATATAGTCATTATCTTCTAAGACAACATAATTTCCACTTGGTGCAACTAGTATAATTCAGTTAATTTGGTTAATCAAGAAATACAGCTTGAGTAGTTTGGAAGGTATGTATTAAAAAAAACAAGGTTGAACCTTGTTATCAGACAAGGCTGTTGTCTTGATTGATTGATTGATTAACTAAAGTTTTGGTTGGTACATACCTGGACTATAGAGTTCAGCAAGTTCTTGTGCTCCTCGATGACGCGGGCCCCAACGCGGCTGTTTCCCGACAATACTTGGTAGCTGAGTGTTAGCGTTAGGGTCATCCTCAGACATGGAATGCTCCAGGATCTGCCGTTCGGTTTTGACCGGTGCTAGTAACGTAGTTGCCATGCTACTTGCGTACTCAAATTGTTCACAACTTATGCCGTTAACACCATCTCTTTTAGAACAAGGGGGTATCGGCAGTGGTAAAGCCATAATTTGCTACTACAGTGTAAGAATAAAAATATGGGTAAAAACTTTGGGTAAGCGATGAACTATTAACTAGATATTTATAACATTGAATAGAAGATGATAGATATTTATTAGTGGATAAATAAGAAAAATTGCAAAGAAAAACCAAAACCGCTAAATTACTCGGACAGAACGACATTTATTCACAGACAGAAATGGGAACTGACAAACAAAAGTGAAGTGAGTACAAGTGACAGCCAAACTGACAAGTAATAATGTTAATCATTTGTCAAAGCTGTCATTAATCTTACGCATAGAGTTTTTTACAATTTTTTTTTTTTCTTTGGTTTTGGCGTCGCGTTTTAGCATTTGCCAGTGTCAAGTATTTATATATTTTCAAGTTTCAAAAGTTAAATAAGTGTCCTCGTAGCTAGTTATAGTCAAAGTCCAGTCTTAGTCAAGTCCAGTCATGCTTTAGTAAAGTAGTGGTGACATTACAATAAAGCTTCGATGGAGTTTTGGAAGCACCACGAAAAGTCATGTTTCACCACATTATATCAATTTCCCACTCTCGCGCTTGTAATTCGGCATTTTATGAACAAAACACCACCATTTTTATGCATAAACACTCGACAAAACACTAGTTTTGGAAAAAAATACAACGGAGCGACACGACTCTTCCCGCGTTCCCGCCAAAACTCCTTTTTTACAATTGTCTGTTTGGTTTGTCACAGCTATATGATTCCATAAACCAAAGCTATTGATTCACATACATTCATCAAAATATTAGTAGTTTCGGCGCTATGGTGGTAAAACATATTGTAATACAAACATACATTGGCACGTGGACTGCTAAAAAGTAAAAACATAACCTTTCCTTTTAGCTTTGCCGTAATCGGGTAAAATCAGTACAAGATTTAGTTTTTGTGTACTTAACGGTGGTTTTATATCTTTAACTGTCAGGATATACAGCTTTTATATACAGACGCAGTATGTATGTGTCGGTACTCGGCAGCCCATTTTGTGGCTAGACAAAATAGGCTAGGCCTTCTGAAACTGCTACTACCTGGTAGATGTCATAGTAAAAACAACTGCGCACGTTGAGGTTTTATGTACTTAATTATATTCAGTTGTCTCTTGAGTTTACCTACGTATACTCAAGAAATTGAGTATACGTAGGTATAGGTACTCAACTGAAAACTGAACTCCAGAAAATATTTTGTGACAGCAAGATGCATACCGCAGCATTCAGCACCTCTTTCAGCACTGACATCTATGTAAATGGACATAATGTCCCTTGACAATCTGTGGCCGCGTCGTAGCCGGCAGCCTGACGAAACTAGGAACAAAAAATTTTTCTATGTACTTTGCGTGGCAAATAATGGCGGATATTGCTATCACACTCCCTCAGTGCGGTTTCTCTTTCTTGCAATACCTCCGTCAAGTGTCAGCTATGTTGTTTGTCAAAACTTCATTTCGTGCAGTTTCTTTTGAGTTTAAATGTTTGTTTGATTGTGGATTTTAATTGTTAAAAGTGTAATTTCTCGTCAAAATTAGTGGCGAGTGATCAGAGGTGTACTTTGAATCAAAATGCCACCGGAAAAATGGTTTATTACCAGTGAAATTTGTGAAAATCGAGCAAGTCGTTCGAATGATGAAAAAAGGATATTTATGGCGAGATTTCCTTTAGATGAAGCCCGGTAAGCACTTAAATATGATACTTTGTAATTAGAGTCAGCCATATGTAAGTAGAACAGGCTACGAACAAATAAAATTAACAAATTTATCTCATTTAAATTGTGTGCTAGTGATGTACTGCAACTGTAACATCAACATATCGATAACAGCGTTATTGTTTAACATTGAAAAAAAAAGAAATATTATGTTGCATGAAAGAGTAGGGGCACAATATTTTACATATTTGAAAGGCGTGCCTACATAAATGAACAAGGATCGGAATAGGTTGTGCAATTTTGCAGGATTTTGAAACATACAACATAATCTTTACAATATTGATGGTATATCACACAATTGATTAAGTGTTCCGAGTACGCAAGAAAAATTTCGTAAGCTCTACGCAAATTTTTCAAAAAGGACATTTGGGCGCGGCAAAAGTACATCTATAAGTTTCATAGTAATATTTATGTTACTCACCTCTAAATGCACTAACCTACTTCGAGCTTCGGTATCAATATTCATGATTTTAACCAAGAAACATTGATTGAATTTTAATTTAAAAAAAATTTCAGATGCAAACACTGTGTCAAGTTTGTGAGCAAAGAAGATATAATATATGTTACCACTGAAAAGTTGCATACATTAATACGTGTATGTGGAAACCACTTTCACAACAAAGCATTGAATATAAAAAAAGCTGAAAATTCAACTGCTGACATTATTAAAGATCACAGCTACAGGGCATCACAAAATAATAAGAAAAATTGAAAAAGAATCAGTTTTTATTTTATTTTGCTATAGAGCAAGATGAAGAAGGCTTATTGTTAAATTGTTAAGATTATCAAGTGATCTATAGAACAAGATGAAGAAGACATATTGAAAACTTTTTTATTATTATTATTTCTTAGCCCTATGAATCTGCATTCTCAAATATTTACAATTGATTGTTTCATTTTTATTTCGCTATACAAGTAATTTCATTTCAGTAATTAAATGTTAATTAAATTAGCAGAAACAGTTTTTTATTTTATTTCGGGTCCGCATTTAAGTTCAATCTTGATTAGTACCAATGGTCTCCTTGTCAACATTGGACTCATAAATACGGATTCGATACTTACCTAAAATTCATAAAAAATATTATTTAGTAGTAACCTCGGTTTCTACTCTGCATATTTTATCGATATCGATAAATAGCTATTTGTTCAGCACTATTTGGTTCGTTAGGTTGGTACACCTGTTGTTTGTCATCTTTGTGGTATCTGTTGGTATTGGAATGCCATGTAAATGGATTCTATTGGCTAGTATGGAAGTCCCGTCTCTTAAACGTAGTGATTACATTCTCTTGGGTAGCCGGCGGCAGCAATGTCGCCTTACTCTCGCTGCCTGCGTTACTAAAAAAAACAATTAATTTGTGTGGCAAATGAAAGATCAATGAGTTGAAATCACTAATATTCCAGTTTTTATTATATGTAGTGTGTCAAGTATAATTAACTAAATATGAAGGAAACAAAAGAAAGGACAATGTCTGGAAGTACAAGTTCTATGCTTTCAAACGATTATGTGGACGCCTTTAGTTCTATCAATGAACGACCGGTAGATGATATATCGTTGGAGTTCTTCTACAAACCACATACTATCACTCTTTTAGCTGTATCTATCGCCTCGGTCATCTACACCGCATTCGTCAGGTAATAGTAAACCTAATAAATCAAATTTACTTCCTGTGTACTTACTTTTTCGACAGATAATTAGATAGAGGTATTTAAACACATGATGTAATATGCTAAGTTTCATGCGCATATTTACAAGTAAGTTTTACACTGTACCTCCACCTTATCGTAAAGAAGAAAATATATATTTTAAGCAATTTATTTTTGCTTAATACCAGTTGGTCTTTTAAGTATGAACCTGTCACAATATGTGTAATGAGTTCTAATATCCTTAATATTTAACCTGTTTTTGTCAATATGTTACACATTAATTTATTCATGTTATTGACCAAAGTTATATCAAAATCAGTGCTCACTATGCTTAATGCATTATGTGTTTTTGGAGGTTATCTATCATAAATATATTGATCTCTTTTCCAAAATTAAAATCCCTGCCCTTTCAACATTAAGAATCATATGAAACCAGCATAATTATTGTATATCTTAAGTCTGTCCAAATAACCATTGTGTGTTTTGTTGACATAAATCAAATAAAATGTTAAAGTTATAGTTGACTATCAATGTTATATAACTGATAGAATACTTGTAAATATATAGATTTTTCAAAGTACTTATAATACATACAGACACAGAATAAACACATATCCTGACTTAGCGGATATACTACCAAATGAGCCCAAATGATGGTACCAAATAGATAATAATACTACATAAGTTATTGCTTTTTATATTCCTTGGAAGATGGGACAGACCTTAGTATGAGATGCCATTTGTATTGATACTTTGGCACGGTCACATCTAAACAGAATTCAGACCAAGCCTGATGTGGCTGCAGAATATGCACAAATCCTCAAAAGATGCAAATATAGTATCCTAGACACGGGGTAAATATTTGAGCCTTTTGGGATTGAAACTTTGGGACTGCGGGGACCAAGACAAAATTCAATATTTAAAGAGTTGTCATCTCGGCTGGTCTGATCTGAAAAGCTCATAGTTTGAGTATGGCCATTGGCCATACAACACAGCTATGGGGCCAGCATTTTGGGAACTATTCTCATTGACAGAGCCCTTTTACCTACAGTTACTAGATGTAGTTAACATCTAGTAACTTTACATTGTACATTTGTACAAGTATAAAACAAGTCCTAGTATAAATTGCAAATCCTTATGGGAAAATTACAGATAAAACATCTCAACATCTTTTACATCCTTAATCTAGGATTTATGAATAAAATTAATACAATTCCTGTTAATTATAATGTAAATAAAAATTATGTATCTTAGTGTACTTTTGTTTTTACTTTTTAACTAGTTGTATGTGTGTATAATGATCTGTTTTTACATTTCCAGAGATGAATCCAGTATCCAAGAGAATATATGGTCAGGCATATGCTGTGTAGTGTTCTTTTTCCTCATTGTGTCTGTCCTCACATTTCCAAATGGACCATTCACGAGGCCACATCCGGCTGTATGGAGAATCGTCTTTGGCATGTCTGTTTTGTACTTGCTTGCTCTCTTGTTTCTTTTATTCCAAAGTTACTCAACAGTTTATGAGATTATGTACTGGATTGATCCAAACTTACGGAACTTTCACATAGACATGGATAAGGTATATTTTTCCACATTTTATTATACATATTTGCTGTATAATCTTAATTGGTTTTGGGATATGCACATCCTGTGATGTGTCATCTCATATTATGTGCATGTCCTAAAACCAATTAAGATTAAACTCAAAAATTTGATTATGGCTTCCGGGCTGATTGCAGATAGTTAGATGAATAGACAGACAAAAAAAAAAAAGTAAATTGTTGTAAATTTAAACATTTCAATATCACATACTTAAAGGCATATTAATTTTGTCTACATCATGCTTCCTCACATTAATACATTAGTGATCAACTAGTTTATAAATATAATAGATGTTTCAATCAATATTCTTTCAATACACATGTTAACACTGATATTTTAAATATAAGAAGTAAGTAAAAATATAAGTATATACAGAAATATTTATTAGTGTGGTAATAGAAGGACATACTAGTTTAATGATATCCATAGTTAGGATACAGTTTATTTACTTTTTTGCATAATGCAATTAAATCATAAACACAGAGCGAGGGAATATAAAATTGTTTAAATGGAACATTGATTAAATATGTCCAAATTTTATAAGTATATTTTTCTATTGGTATTGGTTTTAGAAGGTATTAGTATTAAGTCTGATCTATTAATTTTGCTCCTATCCTTATGACATGGGGTCTTATTGTATTTTGTGTTATTTCCAGGAATATGCAGTTAACTGCTCAGATATAAGTTTTGCTAAAGTTTGGTCTCATGTTGATGTATTTGCATGGGGACACTTTTTGGGATGGATGTTCAAAGCAATACTCTTCAGACATGCAGGCTTACTGTGGGCCATCTCTATAATGTGGGAAATAACTGAAATAGCATTTGCTCATTTGCTGCCTAACTTTTTGGAATGTTGGTGGGATTCAGTCTTATTAGATGTCCTGATTTGCAACGGCCTAGGTATATGGTGCGGGCTCAAGATCTGTAAAGCCCTTGAAATGAGAGAATATAAATGGGTCAGCATAAGGTGAGTAATCATTGTTATGAATTTACAAATTATTAATCTTTAATTGTAAAATTAATAACTAGTTACACTAAATACTTTATTACTTCACCAAAACTCTTATAAGAAAACTCCAAAAGAATTTTATTCATTATTGCCAATGAAAAACCGTTTTACTCGCCGTGAATAATTCACGTAATATACCTACATAATGAGCCCGAAATTTTTCAAAAATATTGTTTTGTAAAAACAATCCTGTGCTTGAAACCTCCAGGCCGAGAGCACCTTCCAACCCATTCAAGCCCATTTTATTTTGCCAGCTATTTCTCCTACCTCCTCTACCTTGACTTCCTCTTCTTTCTTTTTTGGTTTTGGATACAATCTCTAGTCTCTATATAATAAATAAATAAATGAATATTGAAGGACTATACACACAGCTCCATCTGGCCCCAACATTATGAACAGACAACTGATTTGTACACTGACTGGTATTTATTCCAAGCATTTCCAAGTAGGTAGGGTCGTTGGGAATAATACATCTTCTATAAATAGACATCGTAAATTTAGAAGAACCTTTGTTATAAGGTGGTAAATTTAATTTATAAAATCCACAGGGACATATCTTCAACCACTGGAAAAATAAAAAGGGCCATACTGCAGTTCACTCCTGTTCAATGGACTCCTGTGCGATGGTTGGACCCCACTAGTCCTTACATGCGGTTCTGCGCGTTGAGTCAGCTGGTTGTCTTCTGGCAAATATCTGAGTTGAACACATTCTTCCTGAAACACATTTTCGAAATGCCCCCGTCTCATCCGCTAGTTATAGCGCGACTTTGTCTTGTCGGTGTCATTGTCGCCCCATCGGTCAGGTACGCATTCACTAATATTTTTATTTTGTCTTATAATATAGCATTTTTATGGTCAACAATGTAATAAAAAAAAAATCAGAGCTGAACTGTACCACAGAATTTTTAGTTAAATAGTTATTTTATTTATATTCTAAGTGTTAGTGTTAATGTGTGTACTATGAAACAAACCCCCGGAACTGGAAAATTTCACAAATCCTGACCCACGATAGTAAAAGCCATTTGCGGCCACTCATCCGGAAACGGATGAGATCGTCCATCGCTATAGAAGTTCGTACAGGCTGTAGTCGTAGTGTCCGTCGCTCAACTTTGCTGATCTTTTGTCAAGTTACACAAGAAACACTATTCGTTTTTTTTTTTGGTTACTAGTAGTAGAGATTCACCGGTTCTGCCTCACGGCAAAATCCGTTCTGCCTCACCCCTAAAATCGAGACCCGGCAAACTTCGCCGCCAAAAAAAAAAAAAAAAAAAAAAAAAAAGTTTGGTGTCTTTTTAGGGGTTTTCGGGGATGCCCGATCGTTTGCCGCCATCAGTTTTCTTATATCTCTTCAGGATCGCGAGATAGGTTTCAGGATCTAGGACCTCATTATCGCACGCTTCCTTATCTACTCGTATTGTTACGTTCGTCTATTGTTATTAATCACCTGCTACGAATGAGGGGGGTATTGTTCTTGACGTTCATGTTATCGGGGTCAATAACAATAACAAC
This sequence comes from Biston betularia, assembly GCA_905404145.2. Classification (NCBI taxonomy): domain Eukaryota; kingdom Metazoa; phylum Arthropoda; class Insecta; order Lepidoptera; family Geometridae; genus Biston; species Biston betularia. The sequence continues at coordinate 9,203,978 of FR989863.1, forward strand.
ACGATCTTTATTCTGTATACAGCTTTATTTAAAATTGTATTGGAACATTGCGTTAACCATTACATCATTCAAGATACTACTACTACTCTCCAATGCATCCGTGAAATCTTGCATACTCTTCCCATGATATTTGTACCATAAATACAACACACAGTACTCGCCACATACTGAAGTCCACTCGTTTTGTAGTCTCTTACTATTGAAGCTCCATTGCCTACTATTCCTGTTCAGAAAACTCTTGTGAAACCCCGTCGGTGCTCGACCGAACGAATCAAAATACTGTCCCATGCCGCCTTTCTCTATGTGTATGGCTACCCAATGAGAACCTGGCCGTGTATCTGGATCCAGATTGCTAACTAAAAACGTGGGTGCTTCAACACGCACTGGTAATCTGTTAGCTGCATACACGTTATTGTATAAGGATGGGTGAATTTTTTTTAAACATTCCTGGATCTTGATCGTGTTCATATTCTATGTAAGGTATACCTACTCGTGCAAATCACTATTGTGAATGTGCCACTTGGCAGCATGAGCTAGCTATTTAAAGGTGGTACATAAAAAAATCAAAAAAATGTTTCATGTTATGTTTAAACTTTTATTGATCACAAATTCTTAAAAATAAACGTTATTATAATATACATACAATCATTTTGTCTTAGCTACTATAGTCTACGATAACATTGCGATTCTTGTCTATTTCGATTACATTATCAAACTCAGCATAAACAATACAATTTATAGTTTGGGAAAGAGAAGATTCAAAACGAACTTCTAATCTTACGCTACCATTCCTTATCAAATTCCAATGGCTCGATGAGTTGGCTGATAAGTCGGGGGTTAAATCAAAAGCTAATAAACAATATCCATTAGAATACTGATCCTTAGATATTCCATTGCCTTCGTTAAGAAAATGTATGCCTGTTCCAGAAAATAAGGTGTGATAGGCTGCTGTGAAAATATTACTCTTAAATGATGGTTGTAACGCTTTAGAAGGTATTTGCTGACCATCGATATATAAGCAAAATGAACTCATATCGTAGTTCTCAAAGTTGAACGGATTTTTAGTGAGACTACCGTTAAACGCCATGTTATTAACAAACCCGACTATGCATCTTTTAGGTATTTGCCCAAGGAAAATGTTATCAAGAGTTTTTCCTTGAATCCCTGCTGGTATTGTTAAAACTTTAACTTCAGCTCTAGTAATAGGATACTTTGCCGTAGTAGTGGCTAACACTTTTTGATGTGCAAGTAAAACTGTTGGGTTTATTCGTATACACGATGTGCGTATGTATTATGGAATGTATACGATATGGAATGACTCGTTGCAAAACACCATTAGTAAAAATATTTTAATGATAATTACATCCTTAGTTTCTAGTTATTTGTCAATCTTATCAATGTTTTGGAATGTGTCCTTTCTTCTTTTCATATCCTAATGTATGTGATTACGTTAATGGTGATGGTTTGTTTAATTGTTCTCAGTAAGTATTTAAGCTTGAAATTCTGCTGAGTATGGTTAGAGTTAAGTGAGCAGTGAGGCCCTTGTTAGTGTTACTACTTTTAGTGACGTGCTATTAAAATATTATTGTGCTCTATTCACGATTCTGCAATGGAGGTAAGTAAGTTTATTACATTTGAAAATAAAATCAATTTAATTTTTTTTTCTTACGATTTTAAAATACTGTTACAGAACGCTTTCAATAATGAAGAAAATACATACAAACAGTATTATTATGCTCTATCAGATGATGGAAGTGACGACCTAAACAATAAAAATTCAAATAAACAAACCAAAAGAAAGCAAAACCAAACATCACTTGAGAGTTTGGATGAGTTGTTTGAGGTGCCTCAAATTAAGAAGAAAAAACTTTCTTCTTCAGTTTCAAGGGCTCGTGGAGAAGGTGTTGCTTATATGACAACAAACGCTGACGATAGTACGAATGCAACTCATCTAATAAAAATAGAAATCTATGACATGAAGAAGCTATCGACATTACCGCCAACACAACATTGGAAGAATGCTGATATTCGAATGAAATACTATACAGACTCTAAAAATAACAAATTTGTTGACAGTAAAAATCTAATTTATCAAATAACCAAAGAAATATCAAAGAAAGACAGTTGTAAACAATATTTTTTTAATAATGCCTAACCAAGTTGATTAGTTGCATCCTTTGTATGTTATGACTTACCTATTGTTAAATACCTCTTATCGCAATTTTATGAGTAATAGTATTTAGTTAATTAGTGTTCCTTAGTTCAATACTAGTATTATGTTTACTGGTACAATTGAAAACAATTAGATAGCACCTAGATAATAGTTGTATAAATAGTAATCGCAAACCCTTAAGAAGCATCATTTTGCAACGTTGAGTCTGCCTGTTACAATAATTTTAAAATATTTAACAACGCAAATGGAAGAAAGTAATGAAATTTGTTGTGAAATCAGTGGAAATGTGGATTTACATGACTCGGAACTCGATGAAATATTTCAAGATGTGGATTTATATGAACTCTGTGAAGAGATGGAAAAATCTGAACTGAATGATTCATTTTACGATAACGAGTTAAACAACATCTGCTGTACGATTGAGAAAACCTTAAAGTAAGTTATTATCTACATTAAAGCTTTGATTGAAAATATTCAACTCTATGAAATTTATTTTTAAAAACAATGTATTTTTCTATTTGCAGTAATCAACAAATTGGGGGAGGTGTCAAAAGAACTCTGAGTACTCAAGAAGCACCACAAATAATGACTTCGAAAAGGCGGAGAATAGAACAATATGATATAGAAGTAAAGAGGCCAATAATTACGGTAGAAGAAGCTTCAACATCCAGACCACAAGTTGACTACGTTGATAAAGTAACTTGCAGTACTTGTCAAGTTTTAGTTAGCAGAAGGTATTTAACGAATCATTTAAATAGTAATTTACATAAAGGTAATCTATTTAAATCACATAACACTTTACCAAATGTTTCTGTGGTTGAATCTGCTTTTGGACAAAGACTTATAACGTATAAAATTAAAAGTAAAAGAAATCTTTCATCCGACACGGAATTCGAAACTCCAGAGTTGTTTTTGAATTCAATAAAAGATGACATTTTATTTTTGATTGAAGATTCTATTCAAAAACAAACAATTTTCAAAGTTAATTTTGTTTTGCATGCTGATTTTGTACAACAAAGCAAAAATATTTCAAATTCATTTGATTTCCAAACCTGTAACTACATTGTTTTTCAAGGAGATGACTTTAATTTATTCTATTCATCTTTGTTGGACACTATTACAAATAAAATAAGCGCTTTTGAGAAAAAAGATAGTGGATGGAGTCTCAAACAAGTTAAATGTCTTGATGTGAATATAAACAAATTCAATCCTCTTCGGGGAACTTCTTATATTGACTTACCTCATGATGTTAAAACTAAAAAAGCTGTAATTAATGTGAAAAACGCTGATAATTTATGTTTTAAATGGGTATTACTCTCGGCGTTGTATCCCATAGCTAAAAACTCAGATCGCGTAACATCTTACAGCATGCACTCCAATAAACTTAAATTTGATGGTGTATCTTTCCCAGTTAAATTGACTGACATACCTAAAGTTGAAAAATTGAACGACATTAGTATAAATGTTTTTGGTTTGGAATATAATAAAGAAACAAAAAAACATAGTGTAGTAGGTCCACTGTTCTTTACAAAATCTCATAAAAATCGTCATGTTAATTTATTGTACATAAGTAACGGATCAAAAAATCACTATTGTTATATAAAAAACTTGTCACGGTTAGTCAGCAAACAGATTTCAAATCAAGAGCATGCAGTTTATATCTGTAATGGATGTTTACTTCAATTTCCCACAGAAGAGAGATTAACTAACCATCAGCAACATGACTGTTCTCATATTTGCATACATCTACCAAGTAATGAAAAAACATCAAAAAATTGGTTCGGACAGCCTGTTTCTAACGACAAATTAAAGTTTGACAAATTTCATAAAAAAATAAAAATTCCATTTGTAGTGTACGCTGATTTTGAAGCATTTTTGAACCCGATAAAATCATGTTCCAATGATCCGTCTAAGTCGTATACTAACAACGTTCATAAACATGAAGTTTATAGTTTCGGGTATTATATAAAATGTTCCTACGATCAAAACTTGTCAAAGTATGAAACATACAGTGGACCCAACTGTGCACAAGAATTCATGAAACGTTTGTACGATGACTTAAAAACGATTTGTAGAATAAATAGTTTTCAGAAATGTCCTAAAAAACTATCAACCGAAGATGAAAATAAAATTGCCGGTTCGGATAAATGTTACATTTGTGACATCAATTTAAACGGAGAAAAGATTTTGGATTATGATTGGCACACGGGAATGTTTAGAGGTGTTGCACATGAAGTATGTGTAGCAAAGTATCGAACTCCCCGTCACATCCCGGTTTTCTTTCATAACCTCAGTCACTATGATGCACATTTTATTGTGCATGCATTAAACTTCGTTGAAGGGGGAGTTGAAGTCATTCCTCAAAACAAAGAGAAATATATATCTTTTTCAAAGATACTTACTATAAACAACCAAAAAATCAGTCTAAGATTCGTAGACTCCTTTAAATTTTTATCATGCAGCCTTGATCAGTTAGCTAAAAATCTTAAAGATGGACAATTCCACACGCTTAAAAGACATTACCCAAATAATGAAGACGTTAGCCTTCTTAGGAAAAAAGGTATATACCCTTACGAATTTATGACATCATATGAAAAATTAAAATTAACAACTCTCCCCAGCCAGGATCAGTTTTACAACTCACTTTCGGATTCTAATATATCTGATGACGATTATAATCGTGCTCAAGACGTGTGGCACCATTTTAACTGTCAAAATATGTTGGATTACTCCAACTTATACCTAAAAACAGACGTTTTGTTGTTGACTGATGTGTTTGAGAATTTTAGAAATCTTTGCATTTCAACGTACGATTTAGATCCGGCTCACTATTACACAGCACCAGGACTGAGTTGGGACGCTATGTTAAAATATACAAAAATTGAATTAGAGTTATTAACGGACTATGATAAAGTCGCTTTCATCAAGGCAGGAATACGAGGAGGCGTATCACAATGTAGCAATCGGTACGCAAAAGCAAATAATGAGTTTTTAGAAGATTTTGATAGGGATAAACCTAAATCATATTTAGCGTATTTTGATGCTAACAATCTTTACGGTTGGGCTATGTCTCAATATCTTCCAGAAGGAAGTTTTGAATGGGTGAGTCCGGATACAAATTTCAATGTATCTGATACATCTGAATATGGCTTTATTTTAGAAGTTGATTTAGAGTATCCCGATGAACTCCACGATTTACATTCAGATTTACCACTATGTCCAGAAAATATATGTATAGGTGTTTCCAAAGAAACAAAACTAATCCCAAATCTTAACAATAAAATCAAATACAAAATTCACTACAGAAATCTCAAACAGTGTCTTAAAATGGGTCTCAAAATTACAAAAATTCATAGGATTTTAAAGTTTCGTCAAAGTCCTTGGTTAGAAAGATACATAGACCTAAATACCAAATTAAGAACGCAAGCCACATCAGATTTTGATAAAGATTTTTTTAAACTAATGAACAACTCAGTATTCGGAAAAACAATGGAAAACATCGAAAAACGAGTTAATGTAAAATTACTAACACACTGGGAAAATCGGGGTAAGACTTTAGGTGCTCAAGATTTAATTGCTAGACCCGAATTTCATAGTTTATCAATTTTTGCTGAGAACTTAGTAGCGATACAGTTACGAAAAACGAAATTGATTTATGACAAACCTATTTATTTAGGATTTTGTATATTAGACATATCAAAGACTCTTATGTATGATTTTCATTACAACTACATGTTAAACAAATTCGATAGTAAAGTAAAATTATTATACACTGATACTGATAGTTTAATCTATCAAATTTTCACCAACAATTTTTATGAAGACATTAAACCTGATCTTGCTACTCGATTCGATACATCTGATTACCCTTCTGATAACTTATTTGGCTATCCGAAAATAAACAAAAAGAAAATAGGTTTCTTTAAAGATGAAAATAATGGCAAAATTTTAAAAGAATTCGTAGGTCTTCGTTCCAAAATGTATGCATTTAAAATTGAAGATAAATTTATCGCAAAGGCAAAAGGTGTAAACAAAAGTGTAACAAAAAAAATGAATATGGAAAATTACAAGTCATGTCTCTTCAATAAAAACATACTATTTAGTAGTATGTACAGATTTAAATCGATTAAACATACAATATTTACACAGAAAATTAATAAAACCTGCTTGTCATATAACGACACAAAACGATTTATCCTATCAAATCAAATTGATACATTAGCGTGGGGACATTATAAATTAAGATAATAAATACTTTTAAGTTGTAAAGTAGGTATAGAATTAAATTTAGTTACTCTTAATTATCGTTTACCATGTTTAAAATCTATGAATATTATAATAATGTTTAAAAGTTGTGTTTGTGCTTATTAAATTAAGAACTGATGTATTTTTGTTTAGGAACTTATTGATGTATGTAAGATTTATTGTAAATGATTTCATTTCTGTGCAATGTTTTACTTAGTGTGTACCAAATAAAAACGTATTTTGCCAACTACATGTTTTATTCCTTTCTAAACCTTTCAAGCATCTACACGTAAATAAAAATGTTTCAATTTATTCATCCTTTCACCGCTATAGTTGCGGGACCAAGTGGTTGTGGAAAATCCATATTCGTTACAAACTTTATTAAATACATAAAAGAGGTATGCTCTAAAAATATTAGTCAAATTATTTGGTGCTTTGATGAAATGCAACCCTTATACAACTTAGCAAATGTAAACTACTATCAAGGTTTACCAGATGTTAACATGTTTGATGGAAAGGATGCAAACCTTATAATTATTGATGATCTTATGAGAGAATCTGATGGTCGAATCGTTGATATTTTTACAAAAGGTAGTCATCATCGAAATTTAAGTGTATTCTATATTACACAAAATTTATTCCATCAGGGTAAAGGACAAAGAGATATTTCCTTAAATACAAGCTATATTGTATATTTCAAAAACCCTCGAGATAAAACACAAATTAGATACTTGGCACGTCAAGTATCACCAGAAAATCCAAAATTTATTGAAGATGCTTACCGAGATGCGACTAAGGATGCACATGGGTACTTAATGATCGATCTAAAACAAAATACCGATGACATGTGTCGCATTAAAACAAATGTTTTTCCTTCAAATGGATATTGCACTGTGTATGTACCAACAAAGGGGTTTAAATATGGCAAGAACCAGCAAATTTCCATCATTTATAAATAATGTCGCGAAGTCTTAGCACGCATATAGACTTACTGTCAGCGCTTCACAAACTTAAACCAAAATATAGAAAAGCCCTATTAAAATCTTGTGATAAGGAAGAAATTGATTGTATTTGTGAATGCATTCACAACGTTCTGCAAGGTAAAATTCCAATTGAAGAGAATAATAAGAAAAAATTGAAGAAATATAAATCGGTTCTTCGTAAGTTAGTACGAAAAGGGAGTGATAAAGTGAGAAAAAATATTATCATACAAACTGGCGGTGCATTTTTACCTTTAATATTAGGTTCATTATTGAGTACATTACTTGGATCTCTAACATAATAATTAATCACAATGGAACATGCTAAAAAGATGTTACTCATTGAACCTAGTCTGATAGAAAAAATAAATCAACACAACAATTCTGATAATCCAACATCTAGATTAGACAATGAAATGAAAAATATCTTAAACAGCAAAATGGATGACAGAAAAAAAAGTATTTTATATTTACAAGTTTTACAACGATATTTACATTTCAATGAAGAAAATCGACGCCCTATTGAACTACCCATTATATCGCAACAGACTGATTCCATTGAAACAAATATAAAAAATGAATCTCAAGCTTCAGATTCAGTCTCAACTCAGAAATTGACTGGAGAAGAAAGGCAAGTCACCGCCGCTAGTGATAGTAATACTCTATACACAACGAGTCACATACTAAGTTTGATACCTAAAACATACGTTAAGAAAGGTGAATCATTATTAAACTCGATTTCTTTAAGTAAAAACAAAATTTCATGGAGCGATGACGGCACAGTACTCATAGACAATGACAAAGTGCCAGGAAGCAACATAGTGGATTTGATTAATGATTTACTTAGACCTCTAAAAAGAGATGACCCCATTGGTTGGGAGAGTTTTGCTAAGGCATTAAAAGATATTAAAATACCACTCACTTACCTAGGCAATCCAAAACGAGTCAAGTATATACAAAAATTAACACGGCAAAACCTTGGTGATACTACATCAGATGAAGAATTTTCTACTCCTTCCATCATAATACACAAAAATAAGATTCGTAAGAAGCTGGATTGGGAGAAATGGACTCCTTACTAAATACTGATAATGTTATGAATCCATTAGAACGAATTAATGAAATATATTATGATGTTTCTAATCCTGCTGGTTACAGTAGCATAGACAAATTAACTAAAGCATTGAAAGGCGAAATGAACAAAGATGATGTTAAAAAATGGTTACAGTTGCAAGAAACTTACACACTTCATAAACCTGTGCGTAAGAGATTCCCTAGAAATAAATATATTTTATCTAATTTTAACGAACTTTGGCAAGCTGATTTAAGCGACATGAGGACTTATTCCAAATTTAATGATGGTTATAACTATATACTTTGCGTAATTGATGTGTTTTCTAAGTATGCATATGCTAGACCAATGAAACATAAAAATTCGGAAACAATCAAACAATGTTTTGAAAGTATATTTAGTGAAGCTAATGCAACCCCTACTCACATACAATCTGATAAAGGCACAGAGTTTGTTTCAAAAGATGTACAAAAATATTTTAAAGGTAAAGGTATCAATTACTATACGACAAATAATCCGGATATTAAAGCAAGTATTGTGGAAAGATTTCAAAGAACATTAAAAATGAAAATGTGGCGATACTTTACCCACAGAAACACTTATAAATACATAGATATTCTTCAAGATTTGATGTATGCGTATAACCATGGCTATCACTCTAGTATAAAAATGTGTCCAAGTGATGTCAAATCTAGTAATATAATGACTGTATGGGAAAATTTATATGATAAAAAGACTACCAAAAAAGGTTCAGAAACTTTATTACCAAAATTTAATGTAGGGGATCATGTAAGAATAACGAAATTCAAGCATATATTTCAAAAAGGATATGAATCTAACTGGAGTGATGAGATATTCATTGTATCATCAGTAATAGACAGATCTCCATGGGTAGTTTATACATTAGTAGATCTAAAAAATGAACCAATCATAGGAACATTTTATGAAAGAGAACTACAGAAAGTAACTTACGACCCCACTTCTAGTTATAAAATAGATAAAATCATTCGCTCTCGCGGGAAAGGTGACAGAAAAGAAGTATTAGTCAAGTGGAAAGGTTACCCAAATAAGTTTAACAGTTGGGTGTTAGCGTCTAATTTAAATCAAATATGATAAAAGAAAGTTTTTATTTAACATTGCTCAGCAATAGTTCAATGGAATATTTTCCTGACAATAAAACAACCCGATTTTCAACTAAACTTCCAAAGCCTATAATACTTGAAGGAACATGGCACGTCGGTGTAGTAGAGTTTCAGTATCCATGTACAATGTTTACTGTTCAAGAACACGAAAACATTGTTTATGTAACTAAAATAATGAAAATGCCTCATGAAGATAAACATTCTACAGTTTACTACAAGACTCATATTCCAGCGACAAATTATGATAATATTAATCATATATTAACTGCACTAAATAATATAAGAGAAAAAGTGAGATTTCGCTATGATGAACTATCGAAATTTGTTAATGTGACTGTAATGGATGAAAATATAAAGTCAATTTCGTTATCGCCTCAATTATCACTACAACTTGGTTTCGAACCAAATAGAAATCTAATTGAAAAAGGATTTGGAAAATGTCCGGCTAATTTACATTTAGGATTGCCACCGCAATTATTTGTATACTGTGATATAATTGAACCACAAATTGTCGGAGATGTTATGACTCCGTTACTGAGAATAATACCATTAGATCCGTCCAAGTACATTTATGGAGCTAATAAAATGCATGTATTTTCACCACCTCACTACTTGCCAGTAATGCGGAGGGAATTCGATACTATTGAAATAGATATAAGAACAAGCACTGGACAAAAAATACCATTCCAGTTTGGAACGGTGTGTATTAAACTTCATTTTAGAAAATTACAATAATGTATTCTCAAACTGATAAAATAAGTTGTCCCTATGAACATTACTATTCACATCAAGCTGGATCCGGCATTGGAGTAATTTACAAAGGAGTCCCATATCAGCGTGGGCATGGAATTGGTAGCTTTTTGGGAGGATTGTTTAGATCAGTTTTACCGTTACTTTCTAGTGGAGCTCGAGTAATTGGTAAAGAGGCTTTAAATGCTGGTGTGGGTCTCTTATCTGATATGGTTAGTTCACGTCCTATGGAAGAGTCAGTTAAATCCCGGCTTAAAGAGGCAAGCTCAAACTTGAAAAGAAAAGCAGATGCCAAAATTGATCGAATTAACATGTTCGGTTCAGGATATATAACAAAGAGAAAACGTCAGTCTTCATTCATTTTACCATCAACTGCGAAGGTGAAAGCAACAAAAAAAAAAAAACTTGACAAGAAAAAAATTAAGGACATATTTTCTTAAAATATTTTTTAAAAATGTCTTTTTTACATAGTCATTCATGTGAGTGCATCAAGTCCGAATTAGATTTATTTGCTTTACCTTCTACACAAACTAGTATAGAAAACGGAACGTGGATACATTACAAGCCAATTTCATCTCTCGCTGATGATGGACCTATAGAATTCCAAGTGCCAGGAGCAGGCGATGACTACGTTGATTTATCTAATACGTTGCTACATATAAAAGCGAAAGTACTGAATCAAGACTCAACAAAACTAGCTACATCGGCAGTAGTTGCCCCTGTTAATAACTGGCTACATTCCCTTTTCAACCAACTTGATGTTTATTTGAATCAAAAACTTATTTCACCACCAAACAATACATACGCTTATCGTGCATACATTGAAACTCTGTTGAATTATGCACCAGCAGCTAAAGACTCTCACCTAACATGTGGACTTTGGTATGAAGACACCCATGGAAAGATGGATTCAGTTGATGAGAGTAATAAAGGGTTCACAAAGCGACAAGAATTTGCAGGTGAAAGTAAGGAAATAGAAATGATTGGACACTTGCATGGTGATCTTTTCAATCAAGAAAAATTTTTAATCAATGGTGTTGATATGTCTGTAAAATTAGTACGATCTAGAGAAACGTTTAACTTGATGGCTTCTTCTAATGATTTAAAGATAAAAGCATGCATTGTAGACGCAACTCTCATTGTGCGTAGAGCTCGAATAAACCCAACAGTTTTACTTGCACATCAAAAAGTGTTAGCCACTACTACGGCAAAGTATCCTATTACTAGAGCTGAAGTTAAAGTTTTAACAATACCAGCAGGGATTCAAGGAAAAACTCTTGATAACATTTTCCTTGGGCAAATACCTAAAAGATGCATAGTCGGGTTTGTTAATAACATGGCGTTTAACGGTAGTCTCACTAAAAATCCGTTCAACTTTGAGAACTACGATATGAGTTCATTTTGCTTATATATCGATGGTCAGCAAATACCTTCTAAAGCGTTACAACCATCATTTAAGAGTAATATTTTCACAGCAGCCTATCACACCTTATTTTCTGGAACAGGCATACATTTTCTTAACGAAGGCAATGGAATATCTAAGGATCAGTATTCTAATGGATATTGTTTATTAGCTTTTGATTTAACCCCCGACTTATCAGCCAACTCATCGAGCCATTGGAATTTGATAAGGAATGGTAGCGTAAGATTAGAAGTTCGTTTTGAATCTTCTCTTTCCCAAACTATAAATTGTATTGTTTATGCTGAGTTTGATAATGTAATCGAAATAGACAAGAATCGCAATGTTATCGTAGACTATAGTAGCTAAGACAAAATGATTGTATGTATATTATAATAACGTTTATTTTTAAGAATTTGTGATCAATAAAAGTTTAAACATAACATGAAACATTTTTTTGATTTTTTTATGTACCACCTTTAAATAGCTAGCTCATGCTGCCAAGTGGCACATTCACAATAGTGATTTGCACGAGTAGGTATACCTTACATAGAATATGAACACGATCAAGATCCAGGAATGTTTAAAAAAAATTCACCCATCCTTATACAATAACGTGTATGCAGCTAACAGATTACCAGTGCGTGTTGAAGCACCCACGTTTTTAGTTAGCAATCTGGATCCAGATACACGGCCAGGTTCTCATTGGGTAGCCATACACATAGAGAAAGGCGGCATGGGACAGTATTTTGATTCGTTCGGTCGAGCACCGACGGGGTTTCACAAGAGTTTTCTGAACAGGAATAGTAGGCAATGGAGCTTCAATAGTAAGAGACTACAAAACGAGTGGACTTCAGTATGTGGCGAGTACTGTGTGTTGTATTTATGGTACAAATATCATGGGAAGAGTATGCAAGATTTCACGGATGCATTGGAGAGTAGTAGTAGTATCTTGAATGATGTAATGGTTAACGCAATGTTCCAATACAATTTTAAATAAAGCTGTATACAGAATAAAGATCGTGTTGTTATTGTTATTGACCCCGATAACATGAACGTCAAGAACAATACCCCCCTCATTCGTAGCAGGTGATTAATAACAATAGACGAACGTAACAATACGAGTAGATAAGGAAGCGTGCGATAATGAGGTCCTAGATCCTGAAACCTATCTCGCGATCCTGAAGAGATATAAGAAAACTGATGGCGGCAAACGATCGGGCATCCCCGAAAACCCCTAAAAAGACACCAAACTTTTTTTTTTTTTTTTTTTTTTTTTTAGGCGGCGAAGTTTGCCGGGTCTCGATTTTAGGGGTGAGGCAGAACGGATTTTGCCGTGAGGCAGAACCGGTGAATCTCTACTACTGTTACTAATGTTTTTTTTTTGTTTCTAGACAATACTACACATATGTGACCGATCCAAATTGCAAGCGTGTGGGTACCCAGTGTTGGGTTTATGGTGCTATAATGGTGACCGAGTCGATGCTTTGCATAAAGAACGGCAAAGAACTGTTCGGTCAAGCCCAAGTATGCAACGTGATTGTGTGGCTAGTCATACAGATTCTAGTGTCTGTTGGTTGTGTCTATGGAGTTGTGCTTTATCACCGGTACTTCGAGGTGAGTACCCAGTATTAAAGCTATCGCCCTACTCCACGTTCCTCTTTCTTTCTCACATCTATGTACCTTGTTCATTGTTTTAATATAGCATTGACTGGCTTTATCTCATAACATACCACTGCTGCATTTCGGCGTATCATGGAAGATTATTATAATTATGAGAATTTGAGGTTTCAGATATGTCATTAAATGTTTTGTACAGAACTATGTAGATTTCCTCGCGATGTTTTCCACAAACGCCTGGTGTAGAACCGATACCTCACGGTTGAAAAGAGAGCATTCAAGTCTTGACAACTGATAAAACTATCTAGGTATATATAATATCAATCGAATGACCTTGTCTTTCAAATTATTATTGTTATCGTCTTTTATCTATTTTGTTCTCAAAACTCGTACGATATGTCTGATGTAATACTAGTAATTCCTGGCTACAAAAATTCATTTCAAAGTATCGAGTTTTTCGTACGCCTAAGTTTTCGTATAAAAATATTACCGAATTAGAACGAAAATGCATTCGAATGAATTAAAAACTGATTAACGTAAGTTGTTTGTGCGTTGTTTTAACGTAAGGAAAGAAAAAGATTTTATTTTGTAACAAATAAAAACACGAAAACAAAAACAAACAGTTACAAAATAAGGGTCTGTTTATATAATAACAATAAACTCATGTCTTCAGTTATGTGAATTTATGTGACCACTTCTGTAGCTGTTTATAAAAATAAGTTTTTTGAATTTTTCAGCCAAATAGAACCGATGGAGTAGAAACCCCTAAAAAAGAGAACTAAAAGTAAGTTTCAGTTCTATCTGACTTAAAAGTAAATTTAATTAAGAATTCAACTCACGTTTGCGATGCTGCGATACGGCTAGTACCTAGTACGGCTAATAAAAAATGCGGTCAGCAGACAGACATCTTTTAGCACATTTTTTTATGAGCCATACAAACGTAACATTAAAATGGATGGTTCTAATTACGTTTGTATTCCTTTTCAGGTCGGATGATTTCCATCTAAATGGTGATAATTGTAATGGATACAATTCTAAACAATTTCAGACGTGTTCGACATTCGAATATAGTTAATATAGATAGATAATTATTGGGGATAATCTAATTTATAGTTTACAAAAAAGAAATAATTGTATTATGTGTGCGTCGCGTAACATGTGCTGTACATACGGTATGAAGTGAAATATGACGGATGTGATCCAAACTATAGTAACATGCTGCATGCCTACTCAAAACTATTAGTAGGCAAACGCGTATCAGCATACGGCAAACAGTATATTCTGTATAAGTCTGGGCTAAGTAAAAAAATAAACAGATCCATCGTATAGCCAGGCTAAATAACATTCAACGAAATGAATATTTATGTAGTTATTGTAGGTACCGGTCGTCAAACATTATACAGACGAAAATAGTAACACATCTTTATGAACATCTTTTACTATGAGCACAAGTCGGTATCGCGAAATAAATCAATGGCTCCTTACATTTGGCTGAGGGTCACCGAACTTTTTCTATAGAACAGCTGATTTTGTGTTTTTAGATATATAATGGTGTTCCCCGATGGATATAATCTGTGTGTTTTCAAGTCGAGAGTGAATCGGTATCTTCGAGGCAAGCGTGCTCTATCTTAGATCGCATCATCACTTAACATCAAGTGAGATGACGGTCAAACGTTACCTTATTTGTTATTAAAAAAAAGATATATGGTGTTTTTAGAGTTATGCTCATAGTAAAAATTGTGCGTAATGAGAATGAACAAAAATAATTAAAAAAATCTTAAATATTCAAAAGGGTACAATGACTTTTTTCTAAGTGTCTATATAGCCTTGTATTTAAGCGCCTATATTAATTCCGTAGTGCACACTTTTCACGACATACACTAAAATAATCGCCTTAAAATTTTACTAATTAACGAAAAAAGTAATAAATGCCAAAGCAGCGATGCCCTGGACTACCAAATACTCAAAGTACTGGGTACCGCGGCAATGGTTAGGAAAATGTTTTATCTGTTATAAGGGCAGGGTGTTATCTGTTGCCAGCAGGAGGGTGTTTCTCTCATTACTTACAAAGAAAGTGAAACAGTTGCTTTAGCATGTTAATTTGCGAGAATTACATTACATTATTACTTGGTAGTAGATGTTACTAACAGGACATCTAGGTAGGTATCATCGCAGTGTTAGATATTCTGCCGCCAAGTACCTATTAGTGTGCAAACACTGTTTGAAGAATACTGCCGCTAGCGAAATTATGGGCTGTTGATACTAACCATAGAAAGTCTTAAGGTATGAGGGCCAAAGCAGCTAAGTCCTGGACGTTTTGTTACTCAAAATTCAGGGTCAGGCTGAATGGTCATCCATTCAGCGGTTCCTGCGTTTTCTCTTACCATCAGAAGAGAGTTTAATTTGTCTCATTACTTTTACATAAGAAAACATTAAACGATAGTCGAATATATGAAAAACGTAGTTTCCATTTACTCCCGCCAGGGGCGCTGTCCCACTTTCCATACATTTTGCTATCGTTTACGTAGCACGTAACTCTCGCTAATTGATATGCTAGCTCCTCATTGCAGCTGTTAGGTTGAGTGAGGACAAAGAATCATCAGCAATACACCCGCCATATTCATGGCCAGTCAAAAAAAAAAAAATGTAAAAAAATATGTTTGTAATGAAGAGATCAAATCCATTTATTGAATAGTTCAGAAGCTTATAGCCCAGTTGGTAGTCATTACTTTAGTAGCAATTTCCTAAACCCTCAGCTTAATTTACAAGCAACAATGAAACTATGTATGTAAATAGTCAAAACATTATGTTGTAAATTCGCAAATAGCGCCAATCTAACACAGCAAGACCGTCCCTTTAAGAATCCTTTAAATTTTAGCTTATATGTGTGGGTTATAATCCATTAGGTATTCCATTATGAGTCATATGAATGTACTAAGTACATATAGAGCAGTTGCAAGAGTATGCATGCATAGATTCACTTTGCAACGCGTATTAGGGCCTAATCTAGTTTTCTTGAATGAAATCCTTGTAATATGTCTCATTTAGAAGTCAATACATCTCGTACCTGTACAATAATGCTCCTATAGAACCCGAAAGTCTCAAAACTGTTAAAAGCTTCGGAAATATATTCTTAAAAAGTCACGTGGAATTGAAACAACCAAAAACTGCTAAGCGCTGCAAAGCAGTATGATAAAAATGCTTTTGTGTACAGTTTTAAGAGTTATGAGATTCAAAATACTTAGTGAGCTTTTATTGGTGTTTGTTATATTGTATACACTTTAAGTTCTAGACGACATTACGAGTGATTGTATTGTTATATTCGTTTCTTTTTGTTATGTCTACTCAAATAAGTATGTTTTAAAATATAATTGATTGATTCAGACGTTACTTTGCGGAAGTGTTCAAGGTACATATTTAGTGTATTTCCGCTTAAAAGTCGTTTTGGTTACAACAGTATTGAGGATTTAAATTTAAAGTAAAATTTATCGAACATGATGACAATTTTAAAAAACTATCTAAAATATTACTTAATATCTAAAACAACCACAAGTCTTTATATACTCTTCTCTCTGCAGTAACCAGTTGCCGACACGTGTTTCACCTCTACACGCGGCATCCTGAAGACGTGTTATGTTTTAACATGTTGACAGTAATAAGACCCATTTTATTACTGTATTTCTTAATAAATTATTGGACTACGTAAAAACCTATGACGACATGTAATTATGACACAAAGTAAATGTTAACGAACAATCTGTGAAACTTTTATGTACCTAGTCTGGACCTAGGATAAGTATGTGTTATTTCCGTATGGGTTTTAGAAATCAAAAAAATATTATATTGTAAAATTTGTATGTACCTTTGATAATAATGATGGTGTGTTGCTAGTTATATTGTGTTGTTCTATGAAGTAGATATGTGTAAAACTACTTTTTCTTGTATAAAGACATTACATTGTAGGTGGTAATAAGGTCTATATGCTCAGTCACTAGTAGAGTTCTATTATTACTTAGGTATTATTGAGTTTCATTAAGACTTAGGTATAGATTATTTATCTACTGTCTATCTAAAGTGAGAATGTTACACATACAGCTCGCATACCCTGCGTGGTGACGAAATGCATTAAGGTGCTTCGATTTCCATACAAATATTTTTTTCCCCATTTATGGACAAATAGAGCATAATTTTACAGTGATGTCGCAGCTACTGACATTTGTTTTGGTCTTTATTTGCGGTAAATCACAATTGCTTGAAAAATCGTAAATTCATAAATTTGATTTTATGCTAATAATTAAATGTTTTATACAAGCAATTGTTATTTACCGCAAATAAAGACCAAATTTAAATACCAGTAGCTGTGATTTCACTGTAAAATTATGCTCCATTTGTCCATAAATGGTAAAATTTTGTTTGTATGGAAATCGAACCACCTTAAAATAATAATGTGAAGGCGCTTTTAAATTATATTGTAATTGTACAGGGTTAGTAGCTTGGGGTAGGTAGGTACTAAGCGCAATGGGGTCATTGTGCTCATAATTTTGAACAATCACACCCCTTCTCACGCTTTCAGCAAAGTAAGCAAAGCTTTCACCTTTTTCGAATGCTTACGTAAGCATGAATATTGTTAACGTAATTACCATCTAGAGTGAGACCCTGTCCGAAATGTCATTAAACATAAATAAAGCATAGATCCCCTTTTGGTGTTAATGTAATATTTAATTTCATAACTGGCATGTTTAACAGTTGTTTCTTTAAGCAATTTCAGGTTTGCCCTTAGTAAACGTTGTTGATAATAAATGATGAGTACAAGGACCTCCTTTCGGCTTAGTACACCAGGTTATAACCCTGTATGTCTAGTTTTAGTTTTTTTCGCACTTCTGACTTTGCGACTCAACTTTCATACTTCCATAGCAAGGTTAGATCGTCAATATTGTTAGCAATGGCAATGCTAACAATTTTTGTTAATTCCAATTTTAATATTACATTCTTCCAAATATTTTGCCAAACTTAGAAAATACACGTGTGAAAGTTTTAACGATATGTAAAGCCAGGTCTGTTTAGGGACTATCACATATATCTATAGGCACTTATGTTCCGAATATTCACATTTCAAAGTCGCGGACACTGCAGTGCGGAGAAAGCTAAATGATGCGCAATTATTATATGCAAATCAATTCGAAAAGGCGCCAGCAACATCTAGTTTATGTGAAAATTTGCTAATGGTCAAATTACTTAATTAGATATTGTTCAGACCTATACCAAAGATATCCTTGTCTAGATTAAATAATTACTGTGGACTAATATAGTATTAGTCAAATGCTGACTGCTAACTGCTACTGTAACAAAACTGTATAAGTAAATACAGCGAGTCCCATCTTAAATTAACGCATGTCTATTACACTACACGGTTTTTAGGGTGAGCGTGGTCAGTTGCTGGCGTATCATTTGCTTAAAACAGAGTTATCCTAAATACCGTATAGAATATTAGGCTTTCGAGTCCCTGAGTGAGGTAAATATCAGTGCTAGGCAAGTTTTAAAAGTGACGCTGCTCGGGTTGTAAAAGGTGCGGCGCCTGCGCAAATGTTGGTGCGAATAAGTTTTATCTGAGACGCGGGTCGGACGCTTGTACTATTGCGCCTGAGGTTATCGCGACAACATTGTGCCGCGTATTAGGTATTTGGGTTTATGAGTTCGTTTACATTGTAAGTACTAGAAACCTTTATTCTGTCCATCATCTCTCGATAGATAAATAAGTATCGTAGGACGTATCATCAAAGGATTCATAGAAACCATTTGGAAGGAATGAAATCCTATTTCAATTCTTCAATCGAGTGACGACGAATACATGAGGATTCCTAAATTAAATAAATGTAATACATTACAATGCATATGAACTGTAAGATCTACTTATAAGAGTAGGTAGGTACGACACCACATAAGATTCATTGTAATAGTGTTGTCGCGCTTTAATCGTTCAAACATATCATCAGCATTGTCTACTAATCACTAACTCATGTCCCACAACTTTGTGTAACTAAACATATCCTAGGGCGTCGCTAGTTTCAAGCTAATAACTTCAATGATTTGTTACAAAAGTATGGGACCCTGGACCTGGATTTTTACTATAGGATCGACCCAGAAATAATCTATTCCATAGAAAAATGTTACGAATAATATTTGTAGGAAAAATTACCTTCAATAAAATATAGCAAATTCATTTCTGGATATCGAGTTTCCCAGTCGCCGCTATTGTACAGAACTGTCACACCGTAACTTGATGTCACTTATTCAAATTAAACATTTCAAATAAAGTTCATACAAATACAATTTTAAGATTCTACTTTGGATCCGCATAGCAGTAGGTATTTGATTGGAAAGTAAAGATAACTTTTCATATTGAGTGATTAAACTCAGAATCAGAAATCTGAAATAATGAACGAATGAATGAAACTGAAAGATTCGCGCACGAATTAGGGATTAATATTGGTACGAAAACGGGATTAATTTTAAATTAGTGATTACCAGGGCGAGTAGCACCTTATTTTATAATTTTAGTTATTTTTAAGTAGGTACTTGTTTTGTTCCTAGCCTTTCCTCAAAGAGTTCATGTTAATGACATTTTGTTAATTATTTTATAAAAGTAAAATAATAAATTATTTGTTGAAATCGACATAGCGTTTTTTCTTTAGAGGCCAACCCCCGATTGTGATTATTGGGAACTATATTCAGCGATTTTAACTGACATTGAAGTATAAAATAAACTTGTATTTTTGCAACCTTTATTCAATTCATCATTAATACATATAAATATACAATCCATTAAATAAAAAGAAAAGATTTTGGAAAATTTACAATCTTCTATAGATCTGATAGAAATAGTTGTTTGTAATAGCTATATGGTTACATGTACAAGTAAAAGATTGATTACCATTACAGAGTTAGCAAACCTAAGTATTAGACTTCAATGAGTTGGCCAGAACAACAGCTACATGGATAAAACTCACTGAATTTCATAGATTTTTGGGGGTCAATAAGAGAGTTTGTTTTAAGCTTCAACAGTAATTTCATTACTTTTTGAATGTCTTCATGTTTCGTTTCAACTTGAAAGTAAGATGATAACTGTTTATCCTCGGCGAATCTTGTAAGGATTCCAGTGAGCTCGTGTAGCTGGGTTTGAAGTCTAGTGCATTCTGACTGAAACATTATCATTTGAGCACTTCTTTCTTCATCCCTTTTCTTCAACAAGCAACGTTGCTGTTGATACAAAGCAACATATTCGCAAATAGTATCGGTTTCGTTCTGTAGTTGCGTAATTATATGCTCCAGTCTGTGTTTTTCATCAGATAAATCGGCTACTTCATCCATTATTTTCAGAAAGCGTTCTTGTAACTTGACCATAGCATCATCTTTAGGAATTGCTGTGGCTTCATAGTCGTTTTGACATTCTAGTGCTGCACCATGCCTGTGACACTCAGTATGAGTTGAAGTCTGTGATGAGTCAACTTCCACTTGGATGTTATTTGTATCATTACTTATGGTCTCTTGGACATCAGAATTTCCACTTAAATGTTTAAGATATTCTGCAATCTCATTATATTTTTCTTCAATAATTCTGTAGCTTGTTTGAAGCCTCATCATTTCTTCATCTTTTGCCTTCAATTTCTTTTGCATGTCACTGGCATTTTCGTCTATTTCTGCTAATTTAATGGTCAGTTCTCGGTTAAGAAATTTTTCTGCCGTAACTTTTTCTGTTAGTTCCAATTTATCTTTAGTCTGTAACAAAAAACAAACGGTTTTTTAGTTTTGATATAAATATTTATATCATTTAAAGCAAAACCAAAAATCGGTTGTAGTCGGTTTTCCCACATCATGTATTTTCCCTTACCTCACTATAAACCTATTAAATATAATCTCTAATGATAATTTATTTTTGAATATAATAATCTATCAAAATTAACTAAACATCACTTCCAAGGTATGTGATGATTCCACCCCAAAAAGGTTCTGTTTAATTAGGCTTTAGTAAAAATAAAAATGTTAACTACAACAATGTTGTAGCTGCTGCTACTTTTCGTCTTACCATTTTGATAAATGCATCTTCCAATCCATGGAAATCTTCTTTCAATTTCTTATTCTGTTCTGTAGCTCTTTGGGCTGCTATTTTGTCACTTGCTATATCCGCATTTAACTTCAAGAGACTAACATTTTCACTAGTATCTTGAGTGTCAAGTTCTCTTGAGTGGGCAAGGTTTTCTACTTCTGCCCTGCTTTCTGCATACAGCCTCTGCAGTTCAGCATATTTGGAATGTAAATCTTGAAAATCTTGCTAAAATGTAAAAAAAAAAATGACAATGCAATTTTATTTTATTATATTTCTTTTCAGGAAAGTTGGTAGAGTTACTTACTTGTACTTTCTCATAGTTCTCCTGCATCGCTTTGAATGCTGAATTATCAATATCACTCTTCTGTTCTTTTTCTACATGTTCTGACTTCTTATAATTTTGTAATCGTATTTCCATGTCACCAATCTGTTCAATCAAACTGTTTTCTCTGTTTGACAAATTTTGTATCTCTTTAGAGAACTGTTCATTTTTAATCATCACTTGCTTCAATTGGTCATTCAATTCCCCTACATAATGCTCATAGTGGTCATTGAGTTGTTGATAATCCTTTATTTGTATTTTCAATTGCTGTTCCAAATGAGATACTTTTTGTAACAAGATTTCATTTTCATGTTTTAAAGTGCTTATTTGATTTTGAGGGACATGAGAATGTGCTCCACTAGTTAGCTGCTGCAGTTGTAGCTGGGTAGCATCAAGTTGATTTTGCATATTATATAACTGACTGTGTAGTGAACCATTTTCAGCTTCTTTAGCTGTTAACACAGATTTTGTAAACTCCAGTTGGTCTTGTAGGCTGTTCTTTTCATTTAAAAATGATGATTTTAGATCACTTAGTTCTTTGATAGTGATATCCTTCAACAGGAGTTGTTCAGTAGCAGTCTTGTATTCATTGTGAATATTTTTTAAATCATTTTCTAAGTTAGCTATCTTTTGACAAGAGCTATCATATTTTTGTGTAGTTAATGTTAGATTATTCTCAAGATCAATGGCCTTCGCTTGGAGTTTATTTACCTGCTGTTCAAGGATTCTTTTGCTGGATATCAGTATTTCTGTCGCATTTACATCATTAGTAGAAGTATGGTTACTAATGGCAATATCAGTTTGTAATTCATTTTTGTTAGAATTCTCATCACACCCTTCAATTTGGGCTATTGTAACCTGCTGACTGAAATCTGGGATCTGATTGTTTTGTGGGTAAATATTATCAATCTCCACTACTGAATTGTTTTGTTCCATGTGTGTACTATTTTCTTGTTGTTTCTTTTCTTGGTGATCTTTTAACTGTAATCATCCATTTTTTTTTAACAACATGTTTAATACACTCTTCACTCCCACTTTTCAAGTCTGCATCAAGTGAATGGGGATGGTATTAGTGAGATAATATACATATCTGTATAATTTTTTTGCAGTTTTTTCAAATATTGTAAGTACAAAGTGTAGACTAGAAAAATAGGAGTGAAGAGTATACATCAAATAGTACTCTGGCAATGTATCTAAGCCAATGTGATGTATCACCTAAACTTTCTACAAAAGTATTACTATTTATAATAAACTAGCTGCACTTCTGCTTTTTTAACTAGTTGCACGCTTACTAATAAAGAGATACTAAATGTTACCTCTTTACTTCCTTTTGGAAATTTATTGATAGTTTGATCAATTATATTAGGTTGCTAAGTATTAGTATTGGTAAGGTAGTGTAACTTCTAACTCCTTCACTCTATGACAACACATTGGCTTTTAGTGAAAATGTGTTTGAAAGTGTGTAGGGTGGAATGAGCACCAAAGCCCAAAGTCAATTCCCTGGACTTTGTTTTATAACTCAAAGTTCTATGTATTGCTGCTATGGCCATGGACTTCAGTTATCTCTTACCATCAGAAGAGTGTTTTGTTCGTCTCATTATTTTTACAATAATTTATTAAATTTGTAAAATAGTAAAGGCTAAAAGTAGTAGTTAATCCTTAAGTGGACAAAAATCGTACTGATTTTGGCAATTTTATGGGCATTAAAATTAGTTCGAAACTATTCTTCACATATTATTATATGTCCATTTACCCATGTCTAGCAATAAGTTAATACTACTTACCTAACAACATAAACATTTGCAAACCACTGACCAAGATGCTTATAATATGCATAACTCTTTATTTCGCAAGTAACATTAACCTTACATAATTGTAAAATGTTAACAAGTTTTGAGAAATAATAAAATACAAAATTTTAAATTTAAAGTTTTTCTAAATATACCTATTGAGAAGGAATAAAACTACCGAACAGAAACATGTAAACTTTGAAATATTGACCTTTTTCCTAGCTAAGGCCAGTTTTGCCGCCCTCGCGTCCATTTTCCTGGTTCTTCCAAGTTACAAGTAAGTTTAAACAATATTTTCAATTATACATTGCATTTTTCATCTTCAACTTCATTCAACAAATATCGAGTACTTACTTTGTCCACATCATAACAAGGCTTTTAGTTATGTCAAAGTCATATGCTGTCACGTCATCGTTATTTCTTTTTTTAATATTTTTACATAATGATTTGCTACGTTCATATTTCAAATTAATCTGAGTTTCCAATACTTCTAATTCGGTATGTAAAGAAAATAAAAGTTTACTGATTCCAAAACCATTCCGAAGTAGTACATTTCTGTACAATATTTTTACGTTTAAAACTCTGTAAACTATGAGGTGGGGTTTATTTTAATAAAATATATAAATCAAACTTGACTTTCAATTCGGTGTGTAAAGTTTTTTTTTTGTATTTATTTTATATTTTTTGCCCGACGAGATGACGTCATGAGACAAGAACTTTCATAGACTGGCAAACCAAAACGAAATTTGTCAATGTCAAGTCAACGGCGATCATAATACTATTTTCAATACACATACGTCGAGTTGTTTTTCGGTTTATTGATACAAATATCTGGACTATTTTACTTGAAACGTTATTTGAACTCTGATATCGCTTTTATGACATAAGATTATTTTTTTTTCTTTGGTTTTGGCGTCGCGTTTTAGCATTTGCCAGTGTCAAGTAATTATATATTTTCAAGTTTCAAAAGTTTAATAAGTGCCATCGTAGCTAGTTTTAGTCAAAGTCGTCTTTGTCAAGTCCAGTTCGTGTCAGTTAATTCCAGTCAAGCTTTAGTAAAGCAGTGGCAACTTTACTACAAAGCTTCGATGGAGTTTTGGAAGCAACACGAAAACTCATGTTTCACCACATTATATCATTTTCCCACACTCGCGCTTGTAATTCGGCACTTTATGAATAAAACACCACCATTTTTATGCATAAACACTCGACAAAACACTAGTTTTGGAAAAAAATACAACGGAGCGACACGACTCTTCCCGCGTTCCCGCCAAAACTCCAACATAAGATTTGTTTACTTTTTGTCATGAATTGTAAAAACCGAAGAAGTGATAGAATGGCTTTACAGTTTTAGCCTGCCCGATGGGGCAAATAAAAAAAAAAAAAACTTGTCAGTTCTGTTGTCAAAGGTAATGAAATGTGTCAAATGTTTTGTATACTTTTTTGTTTCGTATGGCAAAGGTATAAATCTGCATATTCAGCCGACCTCATGACGTCATAACTATAAAAAGTTTGAAAACGTACTAGAATTAAACTACCGCATAGAAAGCCAAAATATTCAAATTAGTTTCTTAAAATAAAGTTTACTATCAGTAAATAAATATTAAAAAAAAACACTTTACATACCGAATTGTCAAAATTCGATAAAGCCGCTTTTTTTACTAATAGTTATAAACTTGTTTCAATCGAATATGCATAATCTACAGTTATGCAGTTTTAAATAATTCCAGTGCCAAAATACCCTTTATTTTGCGCCGCGTAACTTCACGCACGTTTTTAGGAACGAAATAGTAGCCAGTTCATACCTTAACTTTAACATTGTATTAGTAGGTGATCTGCGATATTTACCTATCCTATAAAATGACAAATAAATTTGGTGATAGATCTTCTTAGCAAGAGGTTCAAAGTAGGGTAGTTACCACCGACACAATCTATGTTCTAATTTGAGGGGCAGCTAGCGAACTTGTAACATTAGTGTTATTAATACAATATTTGTATTTGAAATAATAGGGCTAACCATTGAATGTCTCAAAAGTATTCAGAGCCAAAGCAGTACATAGTTTTGTTACTTGAAGTTCTGTTTACCGCTGCAATGGTCATGGACATGTAGGTAATTTTTTACCGTCAGAATTGAGTTTAGTTCCTCATATTACTTTTACAACAAAAAGCAACTACTGAATGGCAGGCAATATTACGGAAAATCAGTTTGGTTTCTCATCCTAAATTATATATACCTACCTAGCTAAAGAAGCAACCCTAATCGTTTTGTACTGTGGGGCTGGCATACCAATATGCACGTTTAAGTAAACAATCGAAAAAACGATGGAAGTGGCACAGCGATTTTTTACATACATTGATGTTTTATCAGACTTAAATTTCGATAATGTAAGGAAATCGCAAAAAAAAAAATCATACGCATACGTATCAGTTTTAATTTTATTTAAGATTTGTCACATACGTTTCCTATAATACATTTCGTTACTACAACACTGCAGAATAAAAGTACATTGTAATAAATAATTTTATCACATTCAGTGTCCGATTTAAATAAAATAGTATGTATATACCAAAATAAAAGGTGAATAGTAACAGGCATCATTCACTATCGTAATGTTTTATGTTCTTAGTCTATGCATCTACATCATAACATACAGTCGATAGCCTAATATTAAGAGCAATACATGTATGCACTACAAAATATATCTATAATAAAAACAGAATAATAACGAGATCTCTAAAAGAATTCAATTAAATGGCTAAATAAGTCAATGTGATTAAAAAATTAAGCCACATACAATAACATTAAAATAATTTAGGTGCAATACATTTCATTAAACAATAAGTTTGTCACGTTTTACATGAAACGCGACTTGTTAAAATTTAATTGAGATTGGTTTCGTCTTCAAGATACTATTAACATGATTTTTCACACTAAGCATAAAATAGTCACATTATACAAATTTGCCAGCTTTGAAAGCACAAAAACAAAGTTATAAAAAAATGGGTGTAGACAGCAGAACTATGGAGTCATTAGTTAATCATTAAAATATGTACGACCAACTTAATAATACGAAGCGTAGGTATCTAAGTATATGAATTCTAAAAAAATATGATAGCGTAATAAATGCTACTTTAAAGGAAGATTTGACCACATAATGTGATCAGATGGGAAACGAAGACGATAATAAAAAAAACGAGAATACATCGATGAAACTCATCTTTGACTGCTGTCAAGGGAAACATCAATTTTGTTACAAGCTGCGCGAATTTGCAAAAATAATGTTTTCCTAACGCAGGTCTGAATGAACGCGTCGGTGCGCTTGACCTGCGCTGTGCGTGAATCTGCGTGCACTAATCAGCAAAGGACCCACGTACTAACGCGCATGTGCATGTCTTGTATTTAATTTGATAGAAAAATGTACATTATTCTTTGGAAATAAAGGTCAATATGCTGTATACAGAATTGGATTGTAACTGCCCTTCGACTCCGCGAAAATGGGGATCGAGTCTTAGTCAATTTGTAGGATTTGGTAAGCGTATTGCACTCGTCATGATCTTGCCATGACATTACAGCAATTGTGACTTTTTAATCTGAAAATTTCGACTGACAATTTGCACTTTTTTCTAATTAGGTACTTTCACAAAAAAGTTTTAAAAAAATCTTGAGGTCAGTATGAAACCCTACCATGTTATGTCATGTTATAAAATTGCGAGTAACTATGATCTTATCGATTGGCCGGTCTTTAGCTCAATAAATAACTGTTGCATTCTCCTCATTAAATCGTTTAAACAACATTTACATAGTTACTATTGTCACATGACAAAAACTAGAGCCGAGATTGCGTAAAGGATCCTAACGTGTGACGGCACTGTTAATGTCTCTGGGAAATCTGGCTAGTCATAGTCACGATTCACACTAAAAGCGTAGTCTTACTAGTAAGCGATGGAACTAATTTGAGTTCATAAAATTATTTACTTGACAAACTTAAGACTTCGCTAAACATAACGTTCGCTAACGTGCACGCTAGAATACGCGAAGCTCTGTCAAAACAAAAAAAAACGGCGTTAGATTTTATAAATGCAACGTTTTTATTCAACGCTAAAACGCCTTGACGCTGCGCCAGATGAACATTTTGTTTGACGAAGCCTTTAAGATCGTCGTGCCATTTAACGCTTTAGCAGCCGCGAGTAATAAAAACAACGGCAACCTGTGTGAAAAAGTCTATTATTAGACTTGTTTAGTAATAAAAAGCAAAAACACGTAGGCACCCACAGGCTATCTACCCATTCAATGTCTATACCGTGCAGTCGAAACGCAAGGGAACTTTATGGTCTGGGGACGACGGGGTGTAGGCAGCGAACAGAGCGTGGGCTAGATCATAGACATCTGTCGAATGCTGAAGCGTTTATTGGACGACGCCCTTAAAGAAACTCGTTATTACAAAGGGGCCCCATCTCATATACTTCAATAATATCATCATACTAGAACACAGAGTAAATATTACTATATGTGGCAAGCGGAGCACGGGACCAGTTCAGAACTAAACAGATTTTTAGCTTATATGCATTAATTAATTTGTAAAAAAAAAAACTACTTGCAAGAAGTTATGTGATCTAGGATAGTATTAAGACAATACAAGGACAATAAGACTAATTTTGGAGGCCTTAGTTGACACATATAAACTTAGTTGTCTTTTTCATTGGAGTCATTAGATAGACTGCCAAATTTTTAATAAGTTTTGATCTGTCAAGAATGCCTTCAAAATTGGCACTAAATTGTGATCATTGGGATGGTTGACAAAAATGGTAAACTTCTTCCATAAATTTAAGAGCTCGATGCAGTCAAGTGCCTAAAAGTGAGCCCAATTACACACAATCATCACAATAAATACAAGACAATAACGAGACAAACAGACTGTGTTCCTTAACCATAACTAGTTTGCTTACATACTAATTGATCGAGTATTTATGTGTTTCGATTTAAAAAGCAACTTCTGTATTACAAAACGTTATATTAACCCGAGTGGGAAATTAATTTTTTGCAAACGCAACTTCATCTTTTTGGTAGAACAAACGGGCAAAATAACTTAAGGAATTTAATTCCACCAGCTGTCGAAAAAAAGTAAAATATATATCATTGAAAATTTCACAGCATAATCTAACTCCGAAATAAGCAAAGCTTGTACTATGGGAACTAGATAACTGATAGAGTATGTCTGTACTTTTATGTAAATACATACAAACTTATAAGACATATAAACCCCCAGACACAGAACAAACATTTATGTTTGTCACATAAATGATCACATTTATGTTTGTCCTGGGTGAGAATCCAACCCACATCCTTACAGCTCTCAAAGCAGAGATACTAAATGAACTAACAGGGTGGGTGAGCAGTCAGAAAAGAAGAAAACTTTTATTACTTTAAACTATATACATACATATATATATATATATATATATATTTTAAAGTAATTTAGACTAAGATTAAGAGCTAAATAAGTTCTACTTTTTGGCTTTTAATCTAAGTTTTACAATGTTGAGTTGGTGAATATTGGAGTAGCGCGTATTGGATGTGTGCTCTTCCTTGCATATTATCCTTGAGGCAATTACTGATGATGGGCGCCCGTTCGTTCACAATGAGTGAATGTATGCGCGATTTTACCATTTAGCTTGTATTAAAATTTCATGTATATAATTGTTATGACAAAAACACCAACATTAACACAATAACAAGTTTATAAGATCATTAAAGTGCTTACAGTTAGCAATCGTAGTTTTGCAAAGTATATTACAGTATTCTTATATAATTATTATCCTAATTATTTCCTATAGTTGAATCAATATAAATGACACACTTGTCAACAGCAGTACCATTGTTAAAACCTTAAGTTTTGATCACTTTCGTTAGTTATTCAATCATTATGAAATAAATATAAATCGTATTTTAGTTATTTCATTACAAATGTACTGCAGTTGCCAAGTGTGTTTGTTTGGCTCGAGTGTAGACAGAAAATTTTGATAAGACAGCGAAACCCTTAATTTTTCATAAAATTATTAGGGAATACTTTCTGGCATATTTAGTTTCAAAACTCATAACAGCTATCAAAATAATACTATGTAGTTTTACACAACCAAAAACTGTTTATTGAGTTCGAGCGTGTGAACTACATTTATACAAACATCCTTTGCTGAATTTTTTATTTATTTACACATTAGTGTTTATTGTTTTAGCATGTCATTATCTGTCTATGTATAAGTGTATTACCAAAATAGGTAAACAAAATACTAGCTCAAGGCCCAAGGCAGAATTCCTCACATTTAGTTTCCAGTTCAGTTTATAGTATCTGTTGACTGACGTCCAGCACTTGACCTCAACTCTCGCCTTGGACATGCAGTCAGTGTTTCTTCAGAAGATTTTCTAGTTTTCTTTCGATTTCCTCTACGAGCAACGTCACCAGGTGTGTCGCTTGTAGTAGTTTCGTCAACGCTTATTGAATGTTCAGGGTCACTTTTGCTGGTGAGGTCCACAGTCTGCAGATGATCATCGCCAACTTGCGAATGTGAATCACCATGTTCCTCATGGGTACCAGACATTGCTGCCTGAGATTTATCATCTCTGTCAATACTCATGTTAGATGGCATTGATGTAGCTGATGCTGCTACCAAATCAGATGGTGTCAATTTCGATACAGCATTGTCAAAGTCACTAGCTTTCATTCCCGTTTTAATAACTGTTGAAGGTGCTATTAAATCTTCAAGATCCATTTCACCTGAATTATTTGAATGATCTGGTTGTTTTTCAATAGTAGGCATTGTATCAACACTTTCTTTTAGCTTTTTGGCAGGATTCAATTCTGTTGAATGCAAAGCCAAATTTTCAGGTTCACATGATATTTCATCATGTGTCCGTTTATGTGTTAAAGATATAGCTGAAGGCCCTTCATCAGACGCTAGTGTCCTTGAAATGTATTCAGAAGAACTTCTATTCAGCTTATCATAAGAATCTTTTTCATTATCTTTAATCTTTTTAATTTCATTGGAACTGACAAGACTTGCACTTAGTGCACCTGAAGCCATTTGCTCCAATAACATTTTACTGATGTCTATATCTTTCTTGTCACCTTTTAGTAACTTTTCTTGTACGGCGGCAAACTCCGGAGGAACTTGCGTTCGCAATGAATCATAAGCCATTTTTTTTTTGTCTGTTTTAGATAGATCAGTAGCTGCTTCATGACTTTCAGTTTCACGAGATCTTTTATCTGACCTAAGTAAAGCATCATAATTCAAAGCTTGTTTGGAAAGAGATTCTAGTAGATAAGGATCTGGAGGCAAATGAATCTGTGGCATTTGACTTGATTGTTGTCGATCAGAGACTTTTTGCTGGCGAGAGCTGGATGAACTGCTGACGACAGTTGAAGATCGTGGAGTGGAATTTTTTGTAGAAGTACGGGCACTGTGACTCGACCCTTGCACTGATGACCCAGAACTAGCAGTTATATTTCCACTCAGAAGACTCAAGGCATCATAGGTAGATGAAACTCCCGAATGCATGCCAAAAGGGTTTAAGCCACTCAGTCCTAACTGGGGGTATAGCATATTTGGATTAGGAAATACGAAAGGAAATTGAGAAT
Organism: Biston betularia; assembly: GCA_905404145.2. Taxonomy (NCBI): domain Eukaryota; kingdom Metazoa; phylum Arthropoda; class Insecta; order Lepidoptera; family Geometridae; genus Biston; species Biston betularia. The sequence continues at coordinate 9,235,209 of FR989863.1, forward strand.
TTGCAGATTTTGATGTAGATGGATTTGAAGCGTCAGTTGGTTTTCTGGGTTTAGATTTATCCGCAGCCATGTTAGCACCACTCAGACTGCTCATGTCGAGGGAAGAAAAACCGGGTAATCCCAAGCCTGCCAAATTTGCAAAAATGTTTCCACCAGCTATGTTTCCTAACAAATTTGGCATACTATTAAAAGTGTTTAGTAATGGGTTATTTTTAGGATCAAAGCTACTCAAACTGGATAGCAGCTTAGGATCGAAAGTGTTGAGTTTCGGATCAAATCCAGTTAAATTGGATAGTGTCGCAGCGAGGGTTTTAGGGTCGAATGCGCTCAAACTAGAAAGGCTAGCCAGTAATGCTGGATTCAACCCAGATAAACTTTGATTGAGATGAGAATTAGAGCTCAGCACATTCGATGACGAGGAGTCCAGCGTGGGAGGACGGCCTTTTTTGCGTTCGTTCATCTGTCCAGCCGGCGGCATTGGAGAATGCCGCTGGCTACGCACATCTTGAGGAAGTTTTACGTGTTCTTTTATCCCCTCTGTCCATTTGGAATCGATGTCATACATAGGATTCTCGGCTATCCATTGGGCCAGATGTTTTAGTTGTGGCGCCTTGTGCCCGACGAGCCGTTTGCCAGTGACGCGGTGCACTACGGGCACGTGTTCATCAGGTGAGAGCCGCGGCGCCACGCTGCGCCGTCGCGACTCTACGTTCGCCTGCTCCGCTAACCATTTATTCACTTTAGCTTCGTGAGAGTATGATTTCGATGGAGTCATAGTAGAAGATTTTTGTCCTTTGCTCTGTTCCAAAGATTGTTGTAAAAACGATGATAATTCTTTCGTTGACGCTTGAGGCGAAGGTACGTTAGTGACCGTCACTGAAAATGGTTTCTGTGGAGGGAGTCCCGAAGAACTCGATGGTACTGCCGGGGTGACCGTCACGTCAGGCAAAATGTTCGAACTCCTAGAGCGCGAGGGTTCCGGAGTCCCGGTCGAACCGAGAGGTTTACCTTTGGCAGCTGATAATCCGAGGACTATCTCGTCCAGCTTCTTTCTTTTCTTTTCTTTTCCGACGATTTGTTCGGGCGCCGGCTGTAATAAAAAGTGATGTTGTAATTTTGAAAGTGATAAATCAGACAAAATCTAATTATGTATGTTTCGTACACATTGATATAAAAAAATTACTTACCACATTCTTTCTTTTCATCAGTTTGGAGAGGGTGTCGTCGAGTTTTCCGCGTGCAGACGAAGCGTCGGCGGCAAGAGGGGTGCGTCGCCCCACAGAGAAGTCCTGTGCCTCGCTCAAGTCAAGCGGCGCGGACAAGTCGACTGGTGCAGACGTCGCCGCCGGCGAGGCGGGTACTCGCTGGTGCGCCGGCGGCGGCCCGCCGTCCGCTTCAGATGAGCCGCCAGCCGTCGACACGCCAGAGTGTGCAGCCGCTGGTGACGACAGTAGTGCGTGCAGTTTGGCGCGGTCTGTCTCCACGTCAATGGCGATATGACGCTTCTGATGTAACTGCTTGCGTTCCTCGTGTTCATCATGCGGCGTGCCAGGAGGCGGGTGCGGCGCCCCGGGCGCAGGCCACTCGCGGTTCTGCACGGCGTGCGCGATGTGATGTAAACGAGTCTCGAGCGCGCGCTCCGAGAACCACGCGTCAGGTGGTGGCGGCTCGTCGGCGCGCCCCAGCTTGGCGAGCGTCTCCAGCTCAGAGAGCGCGTCCGTATCGTCGTCGTCGCGGTCGACGAGAGCGGCGGCGCGGCGTGACCGCCGCCGCGTCGCTCGCTCCGACCCCACCTCTGAGTGCACTCCACCGTCTTCAGAGTCCGAAGACGCCTTCCGTGATTCATTCTTACTACTACTGCCGGCGCCGCTCCGGAGGCCAGCGTGTCGTTTACGAGCGCATTCCGCAAATGGAAGTTTCGGATCGCAGAATATTTTGTTATAGGTGTCGCCCAAACCGTGCCTTAAAAATATAAAGATTGTTATAGCAAGCATTAAATACAGGGATCATATGGACACTACTTACTTATTATGTATTTTATAGATAAAAACCATTTAAGGCTGCGTTAACTTGAGCGCAATTTTTATTAATTTTGTAAGGAGATAATGCTTGATTAAACGTATTTATATGTGCGAGATTTATTTTGCTATACCCTGTACAAAGTTATGGCGTCAACTTTGTATGAGCTGTCAAAAACCGGTTAACATAATTAACAGAGTATAGGATGTATTTTATATAAATTCTAATATCCTTATATAAATGGCAGTGAAAACCGTATCAAAATCCGTTGCTTGGTTTAGGGAAAGTCGACGAAAATACTGACAAACGCGCAACTTAATTCTACTATTTAGAGCAGTTGCCCCGGATTTTGTTTTGCAACTCAAAGTTCTGTATTTGTTTGTTTTGCAACTCAAAATGCAATGGTCATGGACATGCTTTTTCTCTTATCATCAGGAGAGCGTATCATTTCGTCTCATTACTTTAACATAAAAAAATATTAATAATAATCAAATCTTTTCTCTTCACAATAACTGTTTCTCGGTATACTTCTTCTAAACCACGCATCGGATTTTGATACAGTTATCAATGTACATGTTTTTACAAAAAGTTTGTATATACAACACATAATTATTAAACTTTTGTAATAAGTAGAGTAAATTAATTTTGTAATCGGATCGCCACAATAAAATACACCCGTGCGAAGCAGGGCCGTGTCTCCGGCCGTGTAATATTTGTTTAGATCAAGTTCAATAAGTCAAAGTAGAGTCCGGTCATGTACATATTAGTGAGGTAGACTTTACTATAAGCGTCAATTAAGTTTTGGGAAGAAATATAAAAGTTTAATCAAATTAAATCACAAGGGTAGGGATACCCTCACGCCTTTTATAAATAAAACACCCCACTTTATATGTGTATAGACTAGAAAAAGCACAAGTTTTTAAAAATAATACAATATGACTACATGATTTTCCACATTCCCCCCAAAACCCCGTATGATAAATTTAGAGCAGTAGTTGTTGTTTTATCATACAAATGATAGCTCAGTGATTATCACGATCAGTTCGCATGCCGAAGGCACGCCCTTCGGCATGCGAACTGATCGTTCAAACCCCAACAATAAGCTTGAGCTGCCGGTGAAGGAGAACATCGTGAGGAAACCATAACATGGCGGTAGAGTACTTTCTAGTACTCGGCTGGCTATCTACCACCCTCAAGTTTAAAATCTGCCGCCAAGCACCTAACGGTGTGTTCCGGCTGCTTCACTTGAGAGCCAATTCCATTCCAAGCTATGTGTGCTTGACGCTCCTCAACCACACCATCACTTAATATCAGGTGCGCTGTGGTCAAACACCTAGCCTGTCAATAAAAAAAAATATAAGCAAGTGGTACCAAACTGTTAACATATATTTTATTCATTATTTGATACATTAAAGTCACACGTCGAGACCTGGAAATCGTTTAGAGGGATGTTTGTAATACTGACTTGCAGACACCGAGTATGAGTAGCTTATCGTGGCTGGCGGGCTGCCACCAGGACGGCGTGTCGGGAGCGCGCTCGCACAACGCCAGCCGCGCCTCCAGCGCCGGGTGTGGCGCCACCTCCTCCCGCAAAACACGCAGCAGGTCGATCCTACATACAAATTAAATTATTCAACAATAACGTTTTTGTAGCTAAACACAGTTAAGATTGTCCCAACCAATCAATAGTAGATTCAAGATTGTTACTGTCGAGAATGAAAGGTCTTATACAATAATATAGTGCCATACAATCAATAATAAAGTAGCAAAAACCATGAACCATATAATTATGTTTATCATCGGGACTTAATCGCGCACAAAATACTATGAAGTTACTTTTGTTTATTGACGTTGTACCTTGACGTTTCAGCCATGTTGCAATAGCCGTGGTCACGAGCCGATTGAAGAGTGCGGGTCGTCTCGGCGAAAAAATTAACGTATCGTGTATGATCTTCTACTACCCTCATTTAGGTTTTATATGTTTCACATCATATATTTTTACACATTAGGCGCTTGCACTTTATGAACAAAACCGCTATTTTTATAAATAGCGGTTTTGTTCACACTCGAAAAAATAACAAGTTTTGGAAAAAAATTACAACACGACTATTTCCGCGTTCTCGCCAAAACTTTTTAGTTTTTGGTGTTGCTGTTGTATTTCCAGCAATAGTTCTTTGATTTTTCCAATTTGTTCATTTTTAAATTTACAGTAATTCACGTACTTTATGTATGCCATTATGACAATAAATATATTTAGGAGCAATTTGGTAATTTGATTTGGTGGTACAACTCACATTTAACTCATAAATTATAAATGTGTTTACATAGTAGATAAATTGTATACAAAATACTTCATAATGCAATTACTACGAACACTCGATGTTTACATAAATAGCGTAATAATTAAAATAACGCGATTACTTTTTTATTTCTTAGATTTTCACTAAATTAAATTGGCTTCGTGCTTGTATGAGCCATTCTTTTGTAAGTATGTGTTTAAAAATTATCAAGTACAGTAAGATTTATTTGGTTACTTACATTTCACAAATTTATTGCTTTTAGCTTCTTTTCTGACATCGCACATTGTGCATTCTGCCTAAGTGTTTGTTATCGAATCAAATAAGTCATAGTTAAAGTCTCACAAGTCAATCACCGTCAAGTCCAAGCAATTTTATTGGTAAGTATATATTTCGACTGGACATGGTCTTTTTAGTATAAGTCAAACGAAGCTTGATGTTCAAACAGGTAATGAGTTAAAGGCGAGTAAATATATAGGCGGTTACGATTCACGAGTATTTTGTATAATATGTAAATTAGTCTTATACCTACGTACCTATTCCTTTTTTAGTATGGTATGATGTAAGTGTAATACATACATCAAACAACAGTTCCTATTCTTATTTTATCCTTACCAAATTATTACGATACTAAGAAGTCAGTTAAAGTTACGGAATAATATTTCGCAAAATTGTTTCAGCGTGAGCGTACTGACCACCACCAACAAAAGAAATTAAAAATATTCTATCTCTATCGAATACATTTCACACTGTTTTTCAGCAAGCAAGTGTGACGGAGATTATATATATACTTTTCTTGGCGTGTTTTTTAGCAATGTATGTTAGTTTCAAAGGTACGCTTATGAAAGCACTAAAATATGGCTTTACTTTTTTCGAATCGTGTTTATAATGTTTACTCCTATTGACCCACACTCTCCAGTCAGGTCGTGACCACAGATATTGCAACATGGCCAAAACGTTGAGGTAAATAAAAAAATAATAATTTCATAGAATAGATTTTCGTACGACAAGTCCCGATGATAAACAAAATTATTTAAAAATTATTAAACAACTTTTCTAACATGAATGTTATTTAACAAAAAGTTATCCATGTGGTTCTAGATTGGTGCATACATCTACATCTGAAAAGCAATCCCCACCTTCATGGAGACATAATTACATATGTAAAGTATGTATCTAATTGTAAGACCTTACCTTTCCAAGGTGGCGATCGCCCTTTCTTCACCAATGGGTTCAGCTTTGAGGTCGGGCCGCGTGGGCAGCTCAGCCTCACCGACGGACAGGCCGCACTGCCGCTTGCACATGGCCATGAATGCTTTCAAATAGTCGGTGAGAGCGTCGTCGGTTTTGGCGTCAAGTCGCGCCAGCGACCTGAACCGTCCCCAGCGTAGGCTCTTAGTAGCGGGGTCAAACTCGACCCCGTACGAAGCTACGGTACGTCGGAATGCTTCCTCGTCAGCGTGAGTCCACCGCCACGCCGACGCTTCGTCGCGAGCCACCGCCTCCATCCGTTCCCGGCGCTCCATCTTCTGGACCAAATACTGGCTTACACTAACGCTATTAAGCTATCGAACAATCAGTAGTCTAAAATATAGTCAATCGGTCAAATATCAATGTCGATGGTCCAATCGACTTCACAATGTTACTTTTCTAATTCGATTTTGAGTAGCTAAGGTTGTTTAAATTCTGGCATCAATTACATTTAGTTAGAATTACTTGTCTTTTACCTAAATAGTAATATTAATCCAAATTAAGTCAGTGACGTTTTTGATTGCATTATACTATTATAATAACTGATAAATATTGAACGAATCCAAAAAATCTGCGTTTGTCAGCACCATACGGATAGCACAGATACTCTTTTCAGATACCGGAAGCTCAACAACTATCATGTGTAGCAAACTCTTGTCGAAGTTATTACTTTCACTTAATTAAAGAACATAAATAATGCCACATACATTTAAATTAATTGCTACTGTTTATGATTTTATATTTTCAGAGTCAATAAATATTTGGTTTGAAATGACCGATTACGTCAAAATTCAGTCGTGAAATCTGCCAATATATTTGACAAAAAAATTGTAAAGCAGCACATACAGGTCAAATATATGTAGTTACATAATTATTTTAGTTTCAAATACCATCCCAAGCTCTAGTTTAAATTGTAAACAAACATCCACAAAATGTCGCGTTTGTGGTTTTGAGGCGAGAGCGAGGCGTACCTTAGCTTTCTGTTGCATCTTAAGTTCCTCTCGCTTGTAGTTTCTCTGGTAGGCAGTGATGAGTCGCCGAAGTCGCGTGTTGAGGTCCTGCATGGAAGGCCAGAGGTGGGAGCCGGCGCTAGCTGCGGGTGGCGGATCGTCGTCCGCGCGCGGCGAGGCGGCCGGCGACGTGGCGCCCGCGCCACTCGACACCTCGTCCGTGCAGTCTTCATCGCCTGCGGTGCTTCCGCGTACAGCGCGCTCTTCACTCCTGCCACGTAACATTGCTCTATTAACCCTATCTCATACTGGTTCAGACTGTAATGTTATATGAGATGTCAATGTATTTTAGTATTTTTATTTGTGTGGTGAGTGAGTAGATACTAACTTGATGTCCGTGCACTCTGCGTCGTCCGGCGGGCCGAGTTTGTCGAGAAAGGCGAGCTGAGGGTCGGTGCGCATGGCGAGGTAGTTCTCGTAGCCATGCACGTATGTACCCACAAGCAAGGACACGTCGCACTCGCTATCCCACCAGAGGCGCGGCGGCGCGCTGTCCACGCCGCGTGGAACGCGCATGCCCAGCGAGCTGCGACACGAACAATTAGTTAATGGTATCTCATGCTTGCTTATACGGGACTAGGGTCGGAATGCTTAGAGTTTATAGTATCTCTTAAAAGCTTTTCCTCATCAACACAAAAGACCGAATGGGTTGGTATGTATTTTCAAAACCTGGAATAAAGGTTAACTCATGATTAAGTTAGTTTTATATAGGTTTCTTTCTTATTTAAATGTAAATATGATAAAATCTGTAATTACTAGCATGGTATTTAAGATTGATCACACTAGTTAATTAGGCTTAGTAAAGTTACTGTCGGTATACATAGTGATTTACTGAAGAGTTAATGTTTTAGACTAGAATAACAAATTGTAATTGTTCATCATACTAACCTTGCATGTGTTCCGTTTTCTATTTGAGTAGAGTAGTCGCCGATTACTTCATGTTTGATATAATACATCATCCTAACTCTTAGTAAAACTCTGAAAACAGTAAATCCAATTTACAATATTGTAGTCCAAAGCTTAAAAATTTCAAATCAGATTTGTAACAACTCACTTGTTCGCATGCCTGTAAAGATGCTTTTTGTAGCTGCTTTCTAGGTATGCTTCACAGTCGTATTTTTCAGCCGAACTCCAGTGATTTGAATCCTCCCATTTTTGAATATCGGACATTTTCGGAATATCTTTAGGTCTGTTTTTCTTTTTAGCATTTCTACCCCGAGGCACAGGATTGTGTAACCCACTGTGGTTTCTAGATATTGTAACCTCACCATTCTCACAAGGTTCAATCAGATCCCATATGAAGTTTCTAATTTTTTCATCGCCTTTATAATGTCGCAAACAAAACAAAACCTGTGGAAGTATTTTAATAGGCATTTAGGGAAATTAAGCTGATTATACAATACTTTTTGTACAAAAATTAAATAAGTCAGTAACAGCTGTTGAACTCAATGAAAGTCTAAAACTTCCTCGGTATTAGCATGGCTAGTCATCATAAAAACAATATTTTTTTTAGTTTAACACAACATAATTATATATTATGTAGCACTACAACACTTACAATAATTCGCGCGCAATCTTCGATAACAGACATTGTCCAGCCTTTTCTAAGTTGATTTTTATCAACAGTCTCTTCCCACCTTGCCCAGCTAAAACAATATAACATTTGATAAATTAAGTGAACAAGTAAAAAGTAAATAAATAAGTTTAAAAAATGTATTTTATGAAGATCATCATTATCAGAACGAAGTCTACTGCTGGTCATAGGCCTCTTCCAAAACACGCAACTCAGCCTGATTTTCGGCCTTTCGGTTCCATACACTACCAGTTTAATGTAACTTCTTCGAGTATCAAGGCGTCCTATGCTACGCCAATTCACAGTATAACACGTCTACCGACGTGTTCTAAAGCGTTTCGTGACTGGTAGAACGCACTCGTGACACACGACTTTTGTTTCTAACCAGCGCGTTCGACGTTTATTTTTTTTGGCAACCAGGCCCATAACAACATGACCGTGGTTTTTATATTAAGGTCACTCGTATCATATAACTTGAAAATGAAAATTCGTATGTTGAAGTCTAACCTCGGACACCTTCATACTAGCATTTTCTATGGCAATGCGGTTTAGCTGCGCGCAAACTATTTGTGAAGTGTTTGCCGCCATCTATGGACACCTACAATTCCCAGAGCAGTGTTAGTGCGTTGCTTGCACTTAAGAACCCTAAGTGGAAACATACATACACATAATTTGTTTCTATACGAGGCCAGAAAATGTTACTTACCCAAATGTAAGTAGTCCTCTTTCAATCTTAAAACATTCTGATCGCGTCCAGGAGCCATAAACAACTTCCTCGTCAATTGGAATTCCTTCATGACGCGGTATGTAGTCATCACTAGCATATTTCCTGCCTTTCTTGCCAAACTTGTCTTTTTTGCGCTTACTACGTAAACTGATTCCTGTTAAAAATGTTCAGTTTTGAGTTGACAAAAAATATGATTTAGATACAAGGACCACGCAACTAATTCACGTGTGTAATTATTAAAGTCGCTGAAAATAGTTGTTATACGAAAATGCTTACCATCCTCATCCTCTTCAGAATCGGGGGTCACTTCCATATCGGACATTTCCATTGGACCGTCGTCGTGTCCATACCTTTTTATCATTGTTCGCTTTCTAGGCTCTGTAACAATAAGGTCCTCATCTTCTTTTTTCTCTGTAGTATCAATTTCAGCCTTCTTAGCCCACTTGTTCCAAAAGTCGGGGTCACGTATATCTATATCTGATCTCTGATCGTTAGCAGCAAAGCTAGCTTTGGAAAACGTAGAACCCTTCTCAGATTCCATTTGGATGACTTGGGTTCTTCTTGCTAAGATCATTTCAATATCTTCTTCGCAGAATTTATCTCCAGCATTATCTTCATCCATCACAGCACCGTAAGCACCCTTCTTAAGTAGATCTTCTATTTCTTTTTTCGACAGTTGTTTCAAGCCTGTCTCTTTCCCTTGGGCTGTATTCATACTTTGTAAAATAGCTTTATCAAGTCCTAGCTTGAGAGATGCTTTATCGAACATTTCGCGTTCATATGTATTGCGACAAATTAATCTATATATTTTAACCATCTTTTGTTGGCCGATACGATGGCAACGTGCTTGCGCTTGTAAATCGTTTTGTGGATTCCAATCACTGTCGTATATAATAACTGTGTCTGCTGCCGTAAGGTTAATACCTAAACCACCCGCTTTGGTACAGAGTAAAAACACGAAGCGATCAGAATCTGGCTTAGAGAATCTATCAATAGCTTCCTGTCTTAGATTGCCTCGTATGCGCCCATCGATTCGTTCGAATGGATATTTTCTGTACAAAAGATAATCTTCTAATATGTCCAAACAGCGAACCATTTGACTAAATATTAGAACGCGATGGCCACCTGCTTTTAATTTCGGAAGCAGTTTGTCTACCAAGACCATTTTTCCTGAAGATTGAATAAGCGCTTTGTAATAGGCCTCTTTATCTTCTCCATAAGATTGCTTATAATCAAATTGAATCTGATCCTCAGCACCATTCAACAAGTAGGGATGTATGCAACACTTCCTGAGCTCCATCATTGTATTCATTAAATTTGGAATATTTGCTGCAGATGCTGTTCCTTTTTGAAGAAAACTGAAATTTCTTTCAAGAATAGCTCTGTAATACTTCTTTTGTATATTAGTGAGTTCCACTTCTATGATTGTTTCTTCCTTGGGAGCCAATGTTTTTTCAACATCTTCCTTTAGTCGTCTTAGCATCATAGGTTTTAAAAGAGCTTGCAACTTCACTACTTCTGATTCGGATTTAAGCTGGCCAAATTCATTTAAAAATGCTTCACTGCTGGCAAATTGTGATGGTTCCAAAAAATTAAGTAAGGAAAACAGTTCGTTAACATTATTTTGCAACGGAGTTCCAGACAAAAGCACTCTATGTTCTAAATGGAGCTGCCGCAAACCTTCGAGCAACTTGCAATTACGATTTTTTAGTCGATGAGCTTCATCAATAACACAGATTCGCCAATTGAATGATTTTAGTTCTTGAAAGTCTGTCACAATGATTTCAAATGTTGTTATAAGTACGTTAAACTTTGTGATTTCTTTGATAGGTTCACCATTTTCGTTTTTGTAGTAGTACTCATATTCTTGAAGCATGCTTTTACTTTGCTGTGATCCATGGTAAACAACTACATTCATATCTGTCCACCCTTCAAACTCTCTTTGCCAATTTGGAATAGTAGATAGAGGAGCTATTATAAGAAATGGACCCCTCACCCCATATTCCCACACCGAGTTAACAAACGTAAGGCTTTGAATAGTTTTGCCTAATCCCATTTCATCTGCTAAAATACAGTTTCGGTTATTATGCCATGAAAATAATAGCCAGTTCAACCCTTCAAGTTGATAGTTTCTCAGAGTATTCCCACCTTTGTATAAAGGAGATTCTTTTAACTGTACCCATTGATCAGCCGAAGGTCTCCTTTTATACTTCCATTTATCCTTTGGAGGAATTTCGCTGAAGATTTTATACTGTTTAATTTTATCTACGTCTATATCTTCTTCTAGCTCCCATGTACTATCTTCATACTGTAAGCTTTTCCACTTAACTAAGTAATGTTTCACAACTGTGTTGTTAGCAGGATCTTCATTTTCAGACATGTCTAATATTCTTTCTACTTCTATATAATCCGGATTAAAAGGTTCATCATCCAAAAGCTCAAATATATTCATTTGCTGAGCTTGTTTCTGTTTAAATCGTTTAATTTTTGAGAATATTCTTTTATCTCCTTTGTAAAGTTCTTCTTCGGTTTTCCATTCGCAATGTAAGTAAGAAAAGTTCCTGTATTTTACAAAATACTCTTCTACGTCGACTATAGCAGTTTTAGTTTCTGTTATTGTATTTTCTTTTGTGTCTTCTGGATTAGAATCCTGTTTTTGACAGGATTCTTCTAAAGTTTTTTCAGGTTCATTCTCTATTTCTTTCTTTTCATCAACACTGCTCACACCTTCAACACACTCTGCTTCTTTTAAGATAGGTTGTTCTTTTATTTCTTCTTTTGGAGCAGCAGGTGAAGTAGGTCCTGCTTCCAATGAATCATTATTTTGAGGTTCAGCTACTTTGGTTTCAAGTTTTACTTCTCTTTTTCCCATGCGCGCAGCGAGGACATATTGTACTATCATAGAATCTTCTTCAGTAGTATTAACATATATGTAATTAGGTTTAGGCGTACCTTCGGCTTTTACTGCGTCTACTTTGGTTTCTGTATTAAGTTCCTCAACTTTCTTTTCTTTTTCGATCTTAGGTACAGTAATTGGGAACTCTTCATCTGATAAACGTAACATCACATCATCTGTATATTTTTTACGTTGAGTGTTTCTGGCTGATCGTCGCTTAAGACTATCATCAGCTTCAGGAGGAGGTGAAGGTGGGGGCGTCGACATCATGTCGTCTGGTTCCCCATCAGAATCTGGAACAATTCCACCACGTTTTTTCTTCCTCCCACCACCTACCAACTTTTTGGTACTTTTTTTACAACTACCACTAGATGAACCCCTTTTCTTACCGGGCCTTTTTCTAGGAGTGATAGAATCTGCGTCTTCTTCTTCGAGCTCCCTCTTTGCCTCTGCTTCTTCTAACAAATCTTTTATAGCTATTTTAGATACAGGAATATCATCAAAATCAGTCACATTTGAATCTTCCATGGAAGGTTCAGATACATTTTTTGTTAAGTCTGCATTAAAGCTACTCAAAGACCCTTCAGCCTTTAATTCCTTTTCATGTTCTACGAAATCATAACAAGTCGTAGTATCAGCTTGGATTTCAGAAACTTCCTTCTTAGGGCCCCTTTTCTTTTTGGGCGCATTTGGATCTTTAGGTTCTCGTTTTTTACGTTCTTTTACCGGTTTATCTCCTACAGCTTTGGGTTCTTTAGGCGTTCGCGGTTTTCTCTCTTTATTTTTTCGTGGACCACGTTTACCTCTAGCTTTACCACCGTTAACATCATCAACTGATAGAGCACTGCTGTCCAAGTTTGTAATATCTTCGCCTAATTCTAAATCTATTTCCGAATTATTTTGCAAACCAGTTCCTGCAGTGACACAATCTTCTGAAACAGGCAATTGATCGAGCGGCTGGGGTAGATTTTTTTCTTTCTTTGCTCTAGGTTTTCTAGGTTTTGACGGACCTTTTCCTCGACCACGTCCAGTAGTGCTTGTAACTTGAGGACTTTCTACCATTTTTGAGCCATATACAGGATTTTGCAATAAGCAATTAGGGCCTCCATTGCATTTATCATTTGTCTCATGTTGTTGCAATAAAGCTAATCTGTCCTGTAAACATCTGACCTTTTCTTGGTTCTCATTAGATGCTGGTTGACTATAAATGTCTTGTATTTGCTGTTGTAATGCTATTTTCTCTTGATGATGAGAAGTTGTATAAATACCTGGAATATTAGGATGAGGCATTGGAGAGGACCCCATCATCATCATATTTGGATTAACATTAAGTGGCATATTCGGCATCATAGCATTGGGATTAGCTGGTATGCCAGGATGCATATTATTCTGAATGTTGAGTGAAACTCCTCCTGGAACAGTTGGAGCAGGTATATTCTGAGTAGTATTTGTTTGACCAACTGAAACACTAGCAGACATAATATTCATTCCTACTGGTAAGCTGCCAACAATAGAAGGCATTGCAGCGGGCATACAATTAATATTACTTTGAGGACTGTTTACTAGGACACTTGAAGACACAGTATTAGTTATCCCAGAATGCTGCATTTTATGAGTAGCTTGTACATTTTGTTGTAAGTTTGGTATTGTTGACGTTCCAGATGTGTTTTGAAAAGTCGCAAGATTACTGACAGCGTTATTTTGAATTGGTGAAGGCATATTCTGATTAATAGTCGGAGAAATCCCTGGCGGCACAACATTGTGTGTAACAGGATTAGGTACATTGTTGGTTTGAAATGATTGATTCCTGTTGACATTTATAGGGCCGATATTGTCAAACGGTGACTGAGTGGCTGTAGAGATAGGCTGGCTAATTGGCAATTGAGGTTTGTCAATAGAAGTCGAATTAGATGACACTGGTGGTAATGATGGTGTCGGTTGGGAAGTTTGTTCCTGCACAATAGGATTATCAGCTTTATCAGTGTCAAAGGATAGAACTGATTTTTTTTCTACTTTATCCTCATTTTTCATAATAATTGGTTCTGATGTCATATCATTTGTTTGTTTATCAGTTATTTTATTGTCTAAGCTTTCTATTGGTAGTCCTGTTGAATTCAAAGGAGGCACTGCCATTACTGAAGTTGTTGTAGTATTAACAATATTATCCTTCAATGTATCACTAGGATTATTTGGTTGCATAAAAGTATGAGACATATTTAAGCTGTCTGGAGCTTTGTCATTATCATGACTTGTTTTTTCTGCTGGTTTTATTTCCATATTCATAGTCAAAGGTACATTTTTGGGAGGATCTAATTTTATAGATGGTGTCGCTACTAAAGACTCCTTTAGTTTTGCTGTTTGTTCATTGTTTTCTAAAGATGTAATAGTAGTACCAACAGGTGTTGAAAGTTTATTTGTCAACCACTGTGATGGTGAAGATACGTGTCCTACAACAGGAGAAGCTGGGTTGCGTTGGTAAGAATATTCGGCTCCTGAAGGTACCACCATTTGCTCTAGGGCTTGAAGAGTATTCTGTGAGGTGAACGAAGGAGGCACGGGGCTCGCGCAAGATGTTGCGGGGGGTGGCACTAAATTCCTCCCACCTCCATGAGGTGAAGCACTAGGACCTTTTATTGGCGACATTACAGGTCTAGGAGATAGCTGTGACTGTGCCTGCTGTCGAGGAGATATCTGTGCCCTGGGTGACATTTGTGGAGACAGCTGCGGAAATGGCGGTCGGTATTGAGGACTACCCTCCATTCCAGCAGGTTTTAATTCTCTGTACTGGTTTGAGACGTTGACATCAAGAGGATGTTGTATTTGATGAGATTGATAATTCATTGGAACTGAGTGATGTGTAGACGCATACGGCATTTGATTTGGTACAGAATGAGAAGGCGTAACTGATGCGGGAGGTACTGGTGATTGCCGCGGCACGTGATGTAATGGAGGCGCGCCTGCGTGATGTAGATGTACATTTGAATGACTTTGAATTCCAGAGCTAATTCCACTTGGGTGGCTAGGCATATTCTGATGAGGTTGGTGCTGAGGCATGGCACCATGACTTTGTTGTCCATGAGGAAGTCCATATTGATGTGGGTTCACATCAAGTTGTTGATGATAAGTTGGATGTTGATTAATTCGGGATGCACTGGGTGGATGCATTTGTGTATAGTTTGGGTAGTTCTGAAAATGTAACAAAAATATTTTATTAGTGTTTAATAAAATACAAATGCAAAAAGTATTAAAACATTCTCAAAACTGACCAAGAACACAAATAAATTCTGAACTAACCTGTTGTTGACCATAAAGTTGCTGGCTTGTTGGCTGCGAAAAATGGGGTTGCCTAGGTAGGTATGGTGGATTCTGTGGTTGTAATCCTATACCGCCTCCCTAAACAGCAAAATAAGAAAAAACATGTAATATTTCAATACATATGCCTAAAATGATCCTTATTTACGCTCAACTAACATTGACTTTAACTATATCAGTTAAGTTTAAACTCGACACTATGCCCTAGTTTAAGCCATTAGTTTGGATTGCACTTAAAAAAAATCGCATAGGTTAAATTACATAATTATGTTTATTTAAACAGCTTATTAAAATAATACCAAATATCACTTAACTAAAACAAAAACCATTCTGGTACACATCAAATTATCATTTTGCATTATTAGAGTTATCAAATGAAAATTACAATTTTGTTTATTTTATGTATGTACAAAAACGTTTTGTTTATTACAAGGACATTTACTTCTTGTAATAAACAGAACTGCTCATGGCTCAGAATAGTGTATTAAATAAATAAATAAATATCATAGGACTATACACACAGCGCCATCTGGCCCCAAACTAATCAAAGCTAGTAGTACTATGGGAGTTAGATAACTGATAGAATACATAAATACTTTTTTTTGTTGTTGTAAATACATACAGAACACCCAGAACCAACGGGGCTGTATTTGGCTTTGTACCATTCAAATAATAATGAAAGGTTGTTATTTTTCGGTGTATGTATAATAAGGTAATATTCTAGATTTAGAGATCTAATAATAATTGTATTATACCAAGGTTACCTGCTGAGGTGGATATTGATGTATTTTCTGTTGGTGTTCATAAGAATGCCTATAGTTGGGAGTGACAGGAGCATATCTATTGGAGCCTGGTGGCCATCCTACCATATCTCCAAGACCTGCAAATATTCAAACACATATTCACCAATTATCCTTTATAAATTACTAAGAAAGTTCTGCTTTAAAAAAACAAACAAATTTAAAGTAGAGGTTTTGCAGAATTACAATTTTTTATCAAATCTTATTAAATCATGTTTGAATAGTATTGACAATAAAAAAACCACAAACCTGGTTGTTCTGGAACACTGTACATAGGGTCAGGTCCTGGGTGATATCCTGGATAATGGGAGGGATGAACGTGATGTGGCGGATGGAGCGGTGCATGGGGTGGCTGAGGCATGCGCGGCCGCGGTGGGTAGGCGCCATACTCGTGGTACTCCGGCGCAGGCGGACCACTACCGGGGTTTGGTACAGGTTGCGTGTTGCTGCTTAAACCACTGGGGGGACCGCCGAATGGCGCCAGTTTCTGGATTGAACTTTCTTGTGGCACATTACTCTGGCTGTACTGCTGCCTGTAACTGTATTTTACTTAATTATTATCTATGCCAATTTATAGTTTCAATTTATTAATAATAACAATAATATAAAATTTTTGAAATTGGAAATAAAATTGCCATTTTATAGTACAAAATAAATTTGATTACATTAAATTCTAAACTTGGTAGTTATAACCTTAAGGTTCAAAACTACTGGTTTATGACTTGTGAGAGTTTATTGTACCTATTATCTGTGGCGTCCTTGTTCTCTCCGGCCACCCCCGCCGCTGAACCGCCGGCGAAATTGTCTGATCCGCCAAGATCAGTAAGTCCTTCCAACATTCCGCTGCCATCATCACCAAATAAGTTATATGAGTCCATCACTCAATTAAGAGTGAATTATTATATTTTTCCGCTCAAAGTATGTCAAGCTAATATGTATCAAGCCCATTTTAATCTGTAAACAATAAGTATAAGCCTTTTTATAAATGTATTTATTTTTAAATGAAGACACCATCACTCTTTAACATTTCACTTCATCAATTTACATTTACACACAAGAAATGAATATAAATTAGGAACAAACCAATTTAAGTTCTTTATAAACATAACAATGTATAATGTTGCTAAATGAGCTTGCAAAAGTTTTTGTAAATATTATAAACAGACTTAATATGAATGTTATACTTTCAAGAGATCTACAGGGAGTTGCCAGTTTGATGAAGTTCTAAACCAACTAACCGAGGAATTTCCACTTGACTGTCCCATCACAAAATTTATAGTTATTCTAGATTTATATTATTTGAAGCCTATTTTACAAATCTTTTTAAAAATGCTTATTAATGTGTAAGGTTGAGGACTCTAATTTTGTAATGGTACTATGATTTTGTTTTATTTACTTAGAACAAGTAACTGAAAGACTTTTTGAAAGACAGATGTTCAATAAAACTATGTTACTTCTTAATTAAATTTAACATAAAAAATATATATTTATATGCCTACTACAATAAATTTTTAAAACATAAGTTTTTTAATGAGACCTATAATATCTAAGATCATGACAGTCCGTTGATGTGATTTTGAAATAATGTAGTGTGTTTATATTTTATTAAATTCTTTGTAAAATTTCTAAAAATATGATTATAAAAGTAATGAAGGACAATATCTTTAAACCATTTATTAATATTTTACCAGTTTTTTGTTCAGATAAATCAATAATTGCAATAAATAAAAATCGCTAACTGGCTATTGTTTTAAAGCTTAATTTTGAAGTTGATTTCGTTAATGAGATACCACTTCAAACAATTATGAATTAACTTATCAAATCCTAAAGAAATTATCCTCAACATTATTTAAACATACCACAATAGTAAAAGTATGTAATATATATTAAAAAACTAATGACATATCTGCCGGCTCAAAATATGCACTCGCACATACCAACAAACTGAGCTCTGAAAATTTTTCTCTTTGATAAATTACTTGACAATGTATCTTCTAGTAAATTAATCCATATAATTCATAGTAAGTTATTTTAGCCAGTAAATTACTTGGAATTTGCAGCTCGCCATGGCTTCGGCTTCAAACCCTATTAACAAAACAAATTTTGCCTATCTATCTCACTCAGTGATAATGTAGCATTTGAATTTTTTAAATTATTATTTAGCCCACTTTGACTGCTGGGCAAAGGCCTCTCTCCCCCCTTCCACGTCTCTCTGTCAGCATGTGAATGATGAAGGAATTATTCAGATTGGTCCAGTAGTTTCGGAGCCTATTCAATACAAACATAAAACCAAATCTTTCCCCTTTATAATTAGATGAGAAAGCTTGCATGTGTTATTCATAGATTGGAATTTTATCTGGATACTGCAGTATTCACGGATGGTCGGTCAAGTGGTTAAAAGAAATAAAATAATGGTAATAAATATTTAAGAACTTCATACAGCACTATCTAAGCCTAAACCAAGAAAAGCTTGTACTGGCTTGTTGATCTTATGCTTGTTGTTGTAGAAGCTGATAACTGATAAAGATGTACTTAATTCCTTTTTTGTCAATACATGTAACAAATATGCATTAGAATGTCCAGACTTTTATGTTCATTACATAAATGTTTATTTTGCATGGGAGTTGAACCCACATCCTATAATTCATAACAAATAGTATAAATATAACTTGACAATATGATATACATACAGAGGTGGCTCACTATAGTCATAAAAACTGGTTGGTATGGTCCAAAATACCAAATATGGAATACAATTTGAGCATTAAAAATTAAAGTATATAAACTTAAGCATAGCTATACAGCATCTGCACCTTTTGTTCACAAAGCTATTTAAATATATTTTTTAATTGAGTATGTTACAAGTAACAACTTTAATTTAAATTGTTTGTACAGAATTTTCTTTTATTAACTCGATATTGTTCTCAAATATTTTTTTATTCTTTAGATTCTCATTTAAAACTTAGTTTTCCAGCTGTGTGTCCAGAGCATCCAGTATTTTCATTCTTTTCAGAAACTTAGATGCATAAATTTAATACTGTTCAACTTTGATCCACGTACATATAAGTTTGTTGTACGTACAATGCTGCATTTTTCATATTTTTTTATTGCTATAATTTATTATTTGTTTCACATAAACGGAAATATAATTTATGCTAATTAAAAAAAATCTAAATTTTTTTTAATTGTTTAGGCACTTTTAGAGTTGTCACTTTAATCACCAAGCTCGATTACAATTTTAAATTAAGAGCACAAAAAATATATTTCAAAACACCAGGTTTAATGTATTCAGTAAATTCATATCACTATCCTATCTAATATGAATAATTAAAGATAGGACAGACATAGTACATTGGGATGGTAACAGGGTCCCATTAGACACTTTCCAGGTACAAAACACAACAAAAATGAAAACACAAATTTAATGCCTAATGTGAGTATTAGGTAGGTTGTTATTGAAATCCAGCAATTTTCTTCTTTTCATTAAGTCTTCAATGATCAGTGAATATTAAATAATGCTGAATTAGCATACATAACTAAGGGGAAAAGCTATACGCTTATGATATTAATATTAACATACAGCGTCACAACTTTTCCCGTTTAGTTACACAGCTTCTATTTCTCATCTTCTTCAGCTTCGGCAACTCAGGAGCATAGAAATAGTGGAGAAATAAGTTTTTCTCATGCTAAAGTAACTTTTAAAAATATGTATTCTCATTTAACAGAACATCATAGATATACAAACACATACGCCTAAAATTACGCAAAGAATATTAAACTTCACTCTTGATACGGCTATATCTCAATCAAAAAGAGAAAGTTTAGTATAGCAGGTAGATATGTTCATAGCTATTGTAATCTATGAAGATTGCGATACTTTAATCATAGTAAATATAATAGTTACCCAAGCATTAAGTACTGTAGATAAAAATGAAATTTATACAAAAGTATGTTATCACCAATTTAACAACAAATCTGTTTGACACTATTAACGTAGAAATAAGTACCTACGTATATTAGCACCATAAGATAAACGTTAAGATGGTGATTAAATTGTGTTACAATAAACTCACGATTAAACTAAATCGTAAATTAGATACATTAGTTGGCCCATATTATGTCTAACATTGGAATTAACAGTGTGGAAAAACCTACAAAATTCAGCGCAATATTACAATGAAGTAAAATAAATGCAAGTACTCACCAATAACGCCACACAAAGTAGTTCACAAAATGGATACCATACTCCAGTTATCTCGGTCCATCAATTTATGACAATACTTAAAATTATGAAAAATTGGTTGTTATAATATGAAAAACAGCTTTACAACAGTCGCCTAATGAGATTCAATGCTAGAATAGGCAATTAAGCGCATATTTTCACACTAGAACAATAATTACAAGCAACGCAATCACACTCCGTCCATTTTGTTTCACATTCAGAAATTCACAAAAATGATTTTTAGGGATGCCTGTTGCCTGCTAACTCTTCGATTTGAATCGATCAATTGCACTATCTCTAATCGATTTTTGTTACAAATCAACTTGTTAACAATCGCAAGTGAGGCTGGCGGAACGCATCGTTAGGTGCTTGGCAGCAGAGTTTCGACTTGAGAGTGGTAGCTAGCCAGCCGAGTACTAGAAAACAAATTACCACCATTTCGTGACTCGTGCATGTGTGACGATGTTTTTTTTCACCGGCAGCTCAAACTCATAACTTAGCGTGTAAACCAACCGCGTGGACCACTGAGCCAACATCGCTACGAAATTATTCATATACCAATAATGTGCAATCAATAGCAAGATTCTATATAGCGTAGAATATCTGACGATAAGTGGGCAATATTCCAAACTCTTAAAGACAACAGACATTATATCATTGTATGGTGCAGAGTCCTAGAGAAGCATGCAGAGACCGGCATACATTTCGGTAGCTACCTACACTTGCCTATACTTCAAGCAAGCTGACTTTCGCATCCCGGCTCCGAATATGCTTAAGATGGCCCTGGTTTACATCATAATAGAACAGGTGCTAAAATTCAATTTCTGACCCGAACGACGCCGGTCCTCAGGGTTTTGTTTACGATAGTTAATTATGTATCGTTAGTGTTGGTATTTTTTTCGTGTGGTATGGTAAAATTGAGAAATTTGGCGGGAATACGAAAATCATGTCCCAGCAACATGGTGACATAATTGACAAACATCGTAAAAAGTTTTCGGCAATTTTCATATTAAAAAATGGAGACATTTCATCACAATGTGCCACATTATGTAAATGAATGTGAGGTATTTGTGTATAATAATTTAATTTCAAACCATCTGAAAGAGTTGCGCTACTTTACTGTGTAATAGGCGTTAGATTAGGGCATCATTTCGATCTACGTGATTTACCTTGTGTGACTGACAGTTAACCTGATTTATCATACATTTTATGAAATACTTGGCATTGGTAGAATGTTTAAGGTGCGATGTCAAAAATAAACGGGAAAAATATAACAATATGGTCGTACCGACCTTAGCATGATTCACCGAATAGGTAAAGGTACATACTATTGTGTTATTAATCTGTGGACCGTACTCGTATCGTGCTTGTGTGCATTGCATTATTGCCTCCCCTCCCAGACTCCCGATCAAAGCAAGCAAGGGAGGAATGTTGTTTTCTTACAACTTTAACCCCTATTAAAATACTAATTCATTGTAAGGATTTTACGTGAACTAGCCTCAATGATGAAACTAGTTGATCAAGTTGTACGTAGCTTCAAAGTTGCGAAAGTATTTCGCGAAAACACGGACAAAATAAACAGTATAGACTTCTCACCTAGTGGAGAAACACTGATATCATGCAGCGAGGATGACCAAATCGTTATATATGATTGTGAAAAAGGATCTCAAGTGATTACCGTTAACAGCAAAAAGTACGGAGTTGATTTAATACACTTCACACATGCTAAGAATACCGCCATTCATAGTTCAACTAAGGTTGACGATACCATTCGATACCTATCACTTCACGACAACAAATACATCAGATATTTCCCTGGACACACGAAAAAAGTGGTTACATTATGCTTATCGCCTGTAGAAGACACATTTTTATCAGGATCACTGGACAAAACTTTACGCTTATGGGACCTCAGATCACCCAACTGTCAAGGACTTATGCACTTGTCAGGCAGACCTGTAGCAGCATATGACCCGGAAGGACTTATATTTGCTGCTGGTGTTAACTCCGAAAGCATCAAATTATATGATTTGCGATCTTTTGACAAAGGCCCTTTTGTAACCTTCAAACTGAATCAAGAGAAAGAATGTGATTGGACAGGGCTTAAATTTTCTCGTGACGGTAAAACAATGCTGATAAGCACAAATGGCTCGATCATAAGATTGGTAGATGCCTACCACGGCACTCCACTGCAGACATTCACAGGACATTTGAACAACAAAGGAATACCCATTGAAGCATCATTCAGCCCAGATTCACAATACATATTCAGTGGCTCCACAGATGGGAGAGTCCATGTCTGGAATGCTGATACAGGCTATAAAGTTTGTGTACTCAATGGTGATCACCCGGCACCCATACAATGCGTTCAGTTTAATCCTAAGTTTATGATGCTAGCATCAGCTTGTACAAATATGGCATTTTGGTTACCTACAGTTGATGATATTTAAGTACTATTATGTGGTAATATTTTATTCTGATCCTAGTGTTAAGAACAGTTGTCAGGTTAAGGAAGTTATTTCAGAGCTTGCTGTGACTGGGTTGCTGGAGCCAGTGACAATTAATAATGCATTATTATTATTATTTATTCATACATATGTAACCAGGGTTTCTGCTTATTTATAAATAATAACCTGAACCCATTGTATTTGAGTTTATTTTGTCACAGGAAGTTTTGAGCTTGTTTTAAAACAAGATAATTGTCTAACTTGAAACTAGTTTTCAAAAGTTAGCCTGGCAGCCGTTTCTGCAGACACTGGCAGTGGAATGATTTCTGGACTGTACTGCCCTGTTTGGTATAATAATGAATATAACTACAGTGATTGCTGATAATGTCAAATTCAATTATTAATGTCTTGAAAACCAAGAAGGATTCCAGTTACTTACTACCTCTTCAATTAAATAAATTGGATAACTTGAGGATTACCATTTATATCGATTAGTTGTATCGATTTTGCTACGGTTATTCCGCAAAAAAGTTATGCTAGTCTGATGAGGAATTTGCCATCTTTACTTGAAATAGTATAGCCTCAGTATTTATTTATTTTTCAAGTGAAAATGTACTCACAAAAAGTTGGACTCTATTTTGGTCAGCACTAAAAAACAATACTTTTTTAAAGACAAGGTTAGTTCTTCCAAGTATTAAAACTAAAGTTTTGTGGTTTATGCACATTTACAATCAAATTGGCAATAGTATGTATGTAGCAAATTACCTATTTAAAAATGCTAATAAAATTTTGTATTATTTTTCTTATGACTACAGAAAAAGTTAGAATTCACATTAATGGGTGCATATAACTAACTGTACCTACAATCTACATACATAATGTTATTAGTATAGATTAATCAAAAAGAGCTATGATAAAATATGACTAAGAAATGTATACTTAGTAAATATCTGACTCAAAAGATAATGTTTACTGCCTCAAATCTAGTAAACATTTCCCATTAACTCTACCAAAAAAAGTATACTTCAGTAGAATGTCAATTATCCAAGCATTGTCGGTCTTCCAAACAACTGCTTATGACCAAACTGCTACTTGTGCGGTTCTACTCTCCTAGAATTGTCTCCAGGCAAAGGAACTCTTCTAATAGTGAACAGCATTGACATGAAATTTTATAAACACATCTAATTTGGGTTTCGCGTTTTAAATCGCACCATTACCTAGCTGCTGTATATATAAAGCTTGTTTTTAAAAATGTTTCTTTACTATTAATTTATTAACGTTGTAGTGTGAGCTGCTCTCCCGCATGGAGAGGCATTGTCACTGTGTTGTACCATGTGTGTTTTAGGTAATTCTACAATGAGATACTTCAGCTCAATGTTAGAAAACGCGGTTTGGCCCAATGTCATGTAGCGCAGTGTTAGAACAGCCTTACGCTGCGCGCTGCCTTCCCCTGCTATAATTTACAGCACTTGTGTAGTTTTTGATGCATAAAATTTGACTATATCCATGAAAAATACATAATAAATTGTACTTACTTTATTAGGCTGTACTACATACATTCCAATTACAGGTACTTAATAAATGAAAAAAATATGTCTTTTTTTATCGCACTACATATTGTAAATGCGACAGTGACTGTATTTTTGTTATTTCTTTGCACTATTAACAGCTCATTAATTTGAGCGTAATCAGGACGGGGAAGGTAGCTTATAACCGATTAATATAATTTAACAAAACAAACCTATGTAAATAATGTTATTTTGAATTTACCGTTTTCCTAATACTGGGGCCGAACTTATCTCCTAAACTGTAATAAATGTCAAAATCGAACATTTTTACTAGTGCAATCGCTTTAAATCTGGCTACAGCGATTTATTAAACCATCATAGATTTTGGTTGGGTTGAGGCGAAAAAGATGACAATTGTTTTCTACAGCCCTTTATCATCATCATTTTCAGCTCTGAATCGCCCAGTGCTTTTTTTTAATGGTTGACAGGCTAGGTGTTTGACCACAGCTCACATGTTGATAAGTGACGGTGTGGTCGAAGATAGTAAAGCTCACCTAGCGTGGAATAGAACTGGCTCTCAAGTGAGGCAGCCGGAACACACCGTTAAGTGCTTGGTGCCGGCACGCACAGTAGAAAATCTGCCGCTAGGCTGGCGGCAGATTTTCTACTTGAGAGTGGTAGTTAGCCAGCCGAGTACTAGAAAGTACTCTACCACTATGTGCTAATCATAGGCCTCTCTTCTTGTACAATCCATTATACGTTAAACTTTCCTAAGACGGATGCGGCGCTTTTTCGTATATCTCATCTTATATATTACATAAGAGCAAGGCTCTCTTAAAGACAATGTCGAGTGATACATTTTTGTTTAAGCCACTACTACAAAGATTATTATTGATATTAAAAACTCACGCCACTCGATGTTACCATCCCGCCTCGACTCGCACGCGTACCTACTGCCACGCCTATTTTCAGCGACGCGGCGCTTGTTATACATAAGCATGGTGGTGGGGTACTTTCTAGTACTCGGCTCGCTAGCTACCACTCTCAAGTTGAAAATTTGCCGCCAAGCATCTAACGGTGTGTTTCGGCAGCTTCACATGAGAGCCAGTTCCATTCCAGTTGCTTTACCATCTTTGACCACACCGTCACTTAACATCAGGTGAGCTGTGGTCAAACACCTAGCCTGTTAACCATTAAAAAAACCTGTTTTGTATTTGAAGTTACGTAAAATGTGTTTTTTTTTTATTGAGTATGGCGAAATCTGAAACCGTGTTAACAACGAAGGGTCAAGTGTATCGGTTATTTAACAAAAAGCTAATATTAAAGATTCGTTATTTTCCATAGAATACGACATATAACTTTACGTGCTAATTTTAGCAGTTTGTCGAATTTTTTACAAAACTGCCCAATATAAGAGTAATATATTCAGGGTTCGTGTATGTATGTATGCGAATTACTTTATTTCACCATAACTTTTGAATGATTTGGATGGATGGGATATTGTAAGAATCCTTACATCATCCAGAGTGAAACTGGCTATAAATTATAAGAAAAAAATAACGGGCATTCGTATTTTTTAAATTAAGCTTGTTATTGGAGTCTTTTTGTCAGAGGTTGATCAAAAATATAAATGAATGTCTACTATGTACTATTATGACATCTCGAACTCCCTAATGCAGGTAATGGTGTCTACTTACATGAATGTTATTATCTTAATCATTCCTTTTTTAAAGTAAATATATAAAATTATTTCTTTGTGTGACTGTTTTGTAAAATCTTAAAAATGGCAGTAAGTAAATAATTTTAGTCAGTATGTGGTGACTTTATGTTTTTATTTCTTACCTACAAACTATGTCAAATCCGTCCTTCCAGCATTTATACTATTTCCTCCAATTCCTGTCACGTTACTTCCGTTCCGTTCTCTATTTGGGTAGGTTAGGTATAATAAACTTGGCTAAAGTAGGTATACAAGTTTGATTGAGTTTTTATACAATTTGAAAAATATGAAATTCTAATTTAGATACGCTTTTAGCTTGGTTGTGTTTTTTACCTACTTTGTTAATTACTGAAAATGGCTGGATGAATTTTAATTATCTGAACAAATTATGTTGTAGTTGCAGTTAGGTATCTGCAGTTAATGCGTGGGAAAGTATAGGTACCTGAATTATTAGGCGAGGAGAGTGAAGAGTGAGCGTACCGGAACCCGCGTTTCCGTAACGGCGCGTCAGCGCTTCCCTATTATATATTACGTGCGCAATGGGCGCAATGGCTTCAAACCAAAACGAGCTGCTTCAAATATTTTCTCAAACTGACGTTTTTGCTGATAAATGGGGGTTAACTGTGAGGAAGACTCTCCAGTAATGTGAGCTCGGTGGTTAGTGTTGGTGAATTATCGTTCAGGGTTTAGTATTTTATAGTGTAAAAAATTTTTTGTAGGTATTCATATTTATGTAGTCTTTGTTCTGTTTAATGTTGTTTTGTTGTAGAATTAAAATGTTAGGTATAATACCTTAGTTAATTATCTGTAATTTTATACCCATCATGACGAATAAATAATATCTAATTTTAATTACATAGGTAGGTACATAATAAGAAACGATAAATAATATTCAGAATATTAACTTTTTCCAAGAATATGTAGAAGCACGTTATTATAAGCAACTACCGATTTAAGGTGGTTCGATTTCCATACAAATACATTTATGCCATTTATGGACAAATGGAACATAATTTTACGGTGAAATCAAAACTAATCGCGTTTATTTTGGTCTTTATTTGCGGTAAATCACAATTGCTTGGATAAAACAGTGTATTATTAGCATAAAATCAAATTTATGAATTTTTAATAAAATAGTAGATTATGCTAATAATATACTGTTTTATCCAAGCAATTGTGATTTACCCCAAATAAAGGCCAAAATAAACGCCGGCAGTTTTGATTTCACTGTAAAATTATGCTCCATTTGTCCATAAATGGCAAATATTTATTTGTATGGAAATCGAACCACCTTAACTTGAAACAAAGCAATGCGAATATCTTGAATTAGCAATTTTTTTAGTACCTACCTATTCAACCTCAGATTCACAGTATGTATTTACCTAGCTCAGGTACCTAGTCAAAGTTTTTTAACACATGCTAATGTTTTGAAATATTAGCCAGTGTTGCCATTTTAGGTCTTACGTTGCGAGATCCAGAACTTTTTCGTGAAATTAACGCGCAACTGAAAATTTAAGCATCTAGAGCTTGGACCTTTCATGATCGTCTGTGATCTAGAGTATAATTTAGAAATCTTTGTCAATTTAATTGTAAAGTTACTTGTGGAAGGAAGGAAGAGAGGCCTTTGCCCAGTAGTGGGACAAAATGGACTTAAATATTAAAGTTAGTATTAAGTTAATTATTAATTATAAGACTTAATTATTAAGTTTAGTAGGATGAGAATACAACACACCATACACGACACTCTCAAATAGTTTGGCAAGGCTCTATAATTTTCGGATCTTGACTTGTCCCAGATGTGAAAATTACGACATAAGCGGTTTTCCACGCTGTAGGATATCAAGAGTGTTATCAATCTTACGCATTTTGTATCGCCGCTAGCGCAGTAATCATATTGGATATTTTGGACTGACACTGACATCACTGACAGCATTTTTTCTCTTTCTTTTTGGCATCACACTGTGTATTCTGCTAGTGTACAATCTTCAGTCTTTTGCTTCTTTGTCTTAATATCCATGTATTTCAAGGCTCTAATTTACTTTTCAACATCATGTAAGAAAACAGGGAAACCGTAGGACGCGTAAATTCTGACAGCATTGTGATTGTGTTTTTGTGTTGGACTCTTGGACTTGTAGTAGGTAAAGGTTCAGTAAATCAGTTATTCAGTTGGCAGGCAACACTGCCTTACGTTGGTCTTTTGCGTTGAGCGCTCTTGCTCGTATAATTTTAAACCTAATTTTAGTTTTTTTAAACTTTGTAGCCTACATAGACTAAGTAGGCACCGAATTTCCTAGTTATAATATTGTCAGTGATTATATAAAAGCGGATACAATAGAACTACGAGAGTACAACGTTCACAATACCTGTTAAAGTTGTGATTTCTGTGGATAGATCAAAATCCAATCGAACTGTATTTTGTTTTTGGTCAAAAGTCCAATAAAAGATTATACCTATCAGTAGATAAATCTGAATCTCTTTCTCGTTCGTGTTTCAACCGGTTCAGGTGATTCAAGGTAATTCTTTTTTAGAAAGTAGTTGGGCAGGTAGAATAACAAGAATAAAATTTATATGTACGTGGCTTACTTAAATTATTTCGGTACATCAATTAAGCACCTTCTTTTTTAGAATTTGTCCCAAAATTATCATTTACGTACGTAAGATAAGTTGTGTTTCAACAGGTGGCAGGAAAAATCATTACAGGTAAGTAAATTGTGTTGATAGAATGTTACATACACTTTGTAATATTTATGTTGGTGCCTACTATGTCCATTAACCAAGGAATAAAAACACCTATAAGTTTTAAATGTTAATTTAGCCAAAAGAACCCCCTTATGACTTCAAGCTTCAACATTTGCTACAACACCCTGTCTTCAATGATTCTACTACCATTTATATTGATATAAATTTTTGCAAACTCTATTTTATTTTCATCAAAAATTATTAATACACTGAATAACCTTATAATTAAAAGCAGTCTTTTTCAAGTTTTAATGAAGTAAAAAGTAGTCTGTGTGTACAAATGACTTTGAAATGTTGTGTGGGACAAAACATTTATAAGGTATTTGTACTTATAATTGATGCAGGGATGGGAACCTGTACAGTGCTTAGAACTTGCACATAGGTGTATGTTTATGGGAACCTTAATTAATACTTACTAATAACTATAAATCTTATAATACACAAAATGTCGGAACAATTTGTTATTACTACTTATAGGAGTACTTAAAATAACAATGTAAGTTATCATTTACCTACAAACAACCCTTTTCAAACAACTATACCTTTTATTTTTATTCTCTAATGACATAGCATATAAGTATATCCTTTTTTCTCACTAACATTGTGACCCTCTCCAAGTATTCATAAATCTACACTTATATCATTAAGATAGGGTTTTCTAAACTAAGATAATGTGAACAATTATAATTATGTCAACCAATATATAGTAAATACAAATCAATTAATTTATTTACCTCTATCCATTCTTACAAGATATTTTCAAAAGTCTCATAGTCATACTGTGTCAGATCTATTTCATGGAAATGTATAAGAGATAAAAATCTTAAGTTGAGTTGATAAATTATTCTGGCACTCTTGTAAAGAGATTCATTATGTTTTATCAACTATCAAAACCAATCATGCTATACTCTACACATAAATAAAATAAATAAATATTGGACGACATCATTTTAAATGTAAATATAATATTATTTTCTTATTTGTGCCATACAAATGTGTTTAAAAATAATAATAGTGTTCACTTGTTTTAGAAAATACCTGATACACACCAAAGCCGCTCGCCCAGTGGCATAGCCTGTGTAATGTTTGTATGTTACCTCAGCGACTTCATAAAATACATTTAAATCGAACTTTCCAATGGGCAACTGAGCAGAAGACATATCACTGCCACAAGAAATTCATAATGTTTGCTCTAACTGGCTATGCTGCTAACTATGGTGTCTTTGTTGTATCTACGAAACAAACATTTGTAAACATAGATGAGTAAAAGTATGGCTTACTTTGTAGCATATGAATAAAATTACATCTTGTTGCAGATCCATAAAATAGACTAACCAGTAATAATGTTACGTGGGATTCATAAGCTAGTAAGTTTATGTTTATATTACTCTGATAAACAATGCTTTTTAGATGTCTATCTAATCTGATATATTTTTGTCTATGTTATCAGATGATATTTTTGAGTGTAATTAAATAGATTGTAGACTTATTAATAGGATAGTGTTAGACTGGTAATATGCCTTATAAATTGCAATTTAAGTCATAAAAAGTCAGGGTTAGGTGGGGGTTGTTGATAAAACTTAGCTTTTCTCAGTTTGGTCAAAGTTCAAATTTAAGTTTATTATAAGCATCTGCAAAACCGTTCATGGACTTAACCACATTGAGCAAATTATAGATAGATAATCAAAATCATCTTTTTGCGTAGTCACGTTAGAAGAAGAAAGTTATCATCTTTAGCCTGTAATCGCCCATTCCTAAGCATAGGCCTCTCTTCTTGTACGCCACTCTTCCCCGTCCAACCAACCAACTGTTTATTTTTATACTAGCTGAATGCCCGGTATTGCGTACCTACTTGGTGCGGAAGCGCTCGCCCTTTACCCGTGCATAAATAGGTTAGGTAAAGTTGAAAAGCAGGGCCGTCATTTAAAAATATTAATACACTAATTATAAAGAGGAAAGAGATTTTTTGTTTGTGTGTTTGTGTTGAATAGGCTCAGAAACTACTGGACCGATCTAAATAATTCTTTTATCATTAGAATGCTATATTAACTGAGGGACATAGGCTATACGTATTTATATTGTTAATCGAGTTTTGTTTTCCCGTGCGAAGCCGCAAACGCACCGCTAGTGTATAATAAATTGCCTAAATGTATTATTTATTAATAGAATTAAAACAAACCGAATTTAAAAAATCATTAAAAAATTCTATGAAAGCAATCCTTTTTACATATTAAGTGAATATAATATGGCAATGAGGTTGTTTTGGTATTCGTTTGGTCTCGGAGTCCTCATTTCTGTGTAAAACATAAACGGTTTGTTGTTATTTGGTTTGGTTAATTATTTATTATATAGCTTCATTCATAAGATTTTTTTGTACATGTGACCATTATTGTTATTTATGGCCAATAAATATCAATGATTTACTGATTTATACATTCGTATTCAACGTGTATCGCCTCTACACGAGACATCTTCTAGAAGATTGAAAATTCCATATAATCAGCGATGTAGGTACCTACTATACCTATAAACTGTGGTCCATATTACATTATTTTCATACACCTAACTCTATTGGTTTACGCGGTGCACGCCAATAAATCTAATCGGCATTTTTTCATGATCTCCAACAATCATCGTCATGTTTCAGTCAATTTAGGTACACAAAACTAAAACCACACCAAATAATGAGTACTACCTAAATTTGCTCATGAATCACTCCGTCAATTAGTGAAAACCGTATGAAAATCCATACGGTAGTTTTTAAGTTTAACGCGTTCAGACAGACAGACTTTGTTTTTAACCGACTTCAAAAATAGAAGAGGTTCCCAGTTTGTTTTTTATGTACGTTACCTTAGAACTCCGTCGTATAAGAATAAATTTGAAAGGATATACTTTTAGATTGGTCCTATAGAAATTTCATGAAAATCGGTTCTGAAGTTTGATTTAAAACCAAGTCGTGTAATCGTGTTTGAGGGCATGGAGTCAATTTTTTTTATTGTTAATTTATACTTTAATAAAATGTAGTGATTACAACCTAGAATACAAACTAATACGTATTCCTTTATTACTGGCATTGAGGACACTATTGTACGAAACAGGATAGTCGTAACGCTGAATGACTAAGACAGGATGTTTTGCTGGTAGCGGGTTGCCCAAATCCAATATATCCAAATCTGAGTTGCGCGCTTTGGAAGCCCTACCTAAAAACTCGTGTTTTGATTTGACCGTCCCGCCGGCAGAGAAAGGTCATCGTCATAGTCAACACTCAGGTTTACGAACAGAAAATTAGTAATTTGGTAGAAGACAGTAGCACATACAAGAAAGTCACATACATACATATATATAGTCGCACCAACCGAGTGAACCCACGCCCTTCGGCATGCGAACCGACCGCGCTAACCACTGTGCTATCATCGCTACAAATGGGTATTTGGTGTCACTTTCTTTACGAAATCATAGTAGCATCAATGCCGAATGATATACTACCAAATGTTTGCAAGAAGTGTTAATTGCTGTGCTGCTCACTCAACACGGGGCTCCGCGGTCTACTGCTTCACGACAACGTCCCCGTGCACTCAGCGCTCAAACCAAGAGACTTCCTAGACAACGAACATATCGATTAAACTTTTTTTTCTGTGGATTTGGCGTCGCATTTTGAGCATTTGCCAGTGTCAAGTGTATTATATTTTCAAGTTTCAAAATTTAAATAAGCTGCCGCGTAGCGATAGTTATAGTCAAAGTACAGGCCGTGTCAGTCAAGTCCAGTCATGCATTAGTAAAGTTGTAGCGACTTCACTATAAAGCTTTGACAGAGTTTTAGAAGCAACACGAAAAGTCATGTTTCACCGAATTATATCATTTTCCCACGCTCGCGCTTGTGATTCGGCACTTTATGAATTAAACGCCACCATTTTTATTCATAAACACTCGACAAAACATTAGCACTGAAAAAAAATACAACAGGGCGACACGACTCTATCCGACTCTATCCGCCAACACTGTCGCGATTAATCTTTTGGGTCACCAAAGTTGTAAAGAATATTTAAAAATCTGTTTACCTCGATGACTTAAATACGAGTATAACTACCCGCAATTTTGACCACGTTTTCCCGGGTACAAAAGTAGTCAATATTTTAATCAGAGTAGGTATAGTTAATCTAATCTGGATTACAAATTTCATCCAAATCCCCACGGCATCGTGTAGAAGTAACAAGCATACATAAATATAATACTTTTACATTTATAAATAATATTAGTGACTTAGCTTAAGTCCGATTCACGCTTTTGATATTTTTAACCGACTTCAAAAAAGAAGGGTCCTCATTCGGGTTTTTTTGATTGTCATCTCAGGACTACGTCATTATCAAATCAATTTAAAAAAAAAATTTAAACCTTTACGATTGATTCCCTAGAAATTTCTTCAAAATCGGTTATGTAGTATCGGTATCGGTGTACTTTTAAATCAAAATACATAGCTGGAAAATAAAAGTTTGTAAAAATATGTCATCTAAGTTAACGAAATTGCGTGTTTTGCTTTTCTGTGACTTCTTTTTTTTTTTTTTTATGGTCGAAGATGGTAAAGCACACCTAGCCTGGAATAGAACTGGCTCTCAAGTGAGGCTACTGGTTAGTTGTTTGGCGGCAGATTTTCAACTTGAGAGTGGTAGCTAGCCAGCCGAGTACCTACCTACCTACCTACTACAAAGTACCCTACCACCATGCTATGGTTTCCTCACGACGTTTTCCTTCACCCGCAGCTCAAGCACATTGTCTGTATCTGTCGATCGATGGACAAAAGTCTGAGCACACAAGTTTGGAAAAAGTCAAATAAGTAAATGCCAAAGAAGGACGGACAAAGTAGGTTTCATTATAGGGTCCTGTAGGACACGCTTCGTGTGCGAAACTACGGTGTATAAGCGAAACGATAGACTGGCATGGCAAAATTTCATAGAAGAAAAATTGTATAAGTGCGTACTTATATAATGTTGTTAATTTCAGTCGGGGATTGGGAGCTTTGGGGAGTGAAAAAATTTGTCAAAAACGTGAATATTTCTCTAGCTTGTTTTTTTAATACTAATAATATAATTATTTTTTTCAGTGCAGATCAAGAGGTTTACAAGTTCAAATTAGCTCTTATCAGTTGTCCTGCAAAGACACGATGTCAAATGCAAATATCCAAAATCTCCCGAAACTCCCTGTGCCTAAACTAGAAGATACCATCCAGAAATATCTTCGATCTGCAAAACCGCATTTGACTGAAGAGGAGTTTGCTGTTACGTCGAGCCTAGCCAAAGATTTTTTAGCTAAAGATGGCGTTGGCCGAAAATTACAAGTAAGTTTATGTTTTTTTTTAATAGGTAGATATGCACTCCACAAACACCGGCGTCCGTGACCTTTGTCAACTTTGAATTACATTATTTTTTTTTAATACAAGGAAATTAATCTTAATTTAGGGTAAAGTACTAGTTTGTGTGTATACCGCGAGCAGACCAGTAAGCTAAATAAAACCTTTTTATAAAATAATACAAATCATCGTGTAAGGAAAATATTAATTTGATTTGTTTTCGTTATCGGCAAAGTTCCTTGCACCCTGTATAATGCTATAAGTAATTATAGCTGTAATAATTGTAGCTGTTTATCTTACGATTCATTAGGGCTGTTAGTGTACTGTGTTTTTGTACCGAGACAAACCATTTTTTTAAATGTTGTATACATGTAAAAAAATCTTATCTATCGTTTTTGATAACACCGACAAAGTTGTGGTAAATCACTTAGCCTGTCATCCATAAAAAAGAAACCAATCGTATTAATTTACTTGTTTTAGGGTTTGCTGGAGAAAAGAGCTGAAAAACATTTGAATTGGTTGGAGGAATGGTGGCTGAATACGGCATACTTAGAGTTCCGAGAATCTGTTACCATATTTTCAAACGCTGGTCTTGTCTTCCCGTTTCGCAAATTCAATTCACAGACTGAACAACTGCAACATGCAGCAAGGACTGTATTAGCAACGTTTGATTACAGAAGAATGATAGTGAAGTAAGTAGTTGTTACTTTTTTTTATATTAGGTCATCACTGTAACGTCAATGAAAGGCCATGATTGATTGATTAACTCTTTATTGTAAACACTAAAAATAATACAATACAGAAGAAATGAACTTAATTAACAGGTGTAACAACTGGCGAGCTTATCGCTAAGGGCGATCTCTTCCAGGCAACCATGGTTGACAATTGACTGGTTTATTGAAATATAAAGCCTACCCACATTATCTAGATACGAATACCTTACATCTTTCCTCCTTTAATAATAGGGAGTACGTAATAAGTAATCTAATTACGATAACTTAATATTTATCTATAATAACCAACGATCAATACACACATTGCAACATTAACGTACACATAATAACTTAGGTATGGGCGTATCTTAGGCAATCACGCCTATAGTCAGGAAAATTATTCAGAGCTGGATCTATGGATGTTCTAAACTTTCATGCTAAATTATAAAATTGGATATATTCTACATGTACCAGTATGTTGATAAAATTTCTCTACTTCAACCTAGGACACACAATATGTAGGCTTAATTGTATGTTACGGGGAATGCATGAAATGATGTATAAAGCACTGAAGGGCGTGGGTTCGATTCCACTCAAGACTGACATTTGTGTGACAATAAATGTTTGTTCTGTGGCTGGGTGTTCTGTATGTACTTATAATAAGTAGTATGGATTTAAATGTACGTATTTATAATTCATTTAAGTATTCTGACAGCTCTCTGATTCCCATAGTACAAGCTTTGTTTAGTTTGGGACTAGATGGCGCTGGGGGTGTAATGTCTTCTAATATTTAATTATTTATTTACTTCACTTGCTTATTAATATTTCAGTCTAATTTATTTGGGATGGCTTAGGTAAATATTTTTTTGTTATTTTCTTAAGAAATAAACCAAATTTGATATCACATTTTTAATAAAATGTATATTGTATGTTTTAGCAATGAAATTCCCATTGATAAGATGGGCAAAGCTCAACTAGATATGGGGCAATACAAAAGAATTCTTGGAACATGCCGATTGCCAGGCGATAAGCGCGACGCTTTATCATTTAATATAGATAGTAAATATATCACTGTGATGCATAATAATCATGTAAGTATGCGACCGTGTAATTGATCGTATCGACAATGAGGAACATGACTGTCTGTTTTGGTCAGGAAATGCGGTAAGGGTCATTGATCTATAAATATTGTGGCTATCCAATCTTGGTCACCATGGTAATAATTATAAATGGCCAGTCCTCATGATATAGTGGGACCTCAAGGGACCTATCAAGGGCAAATTTGTCTCACTTATAGAGAAATTCCACTAGCCTAGTGTCTCAGATATCCAGGTATAAATAAATATCTTCTTTTTTTTTTCTTTTTTTTTACTGATTGACAGGCTAGTTGTTTGACCACAGCTCACCTGATGTTAAGTGAAGGTGTGGTCGAAGATGGTAAAGCACACCTAGCCTGGAATGGAACTGGCTCTCAAGTGAGGCTGCCGGAACACACCGTTAGATGCTTGGCGGCAGATTTTTAACTTGAGGGTGGTAGCTAGACAGCCGAGTACTAGAAAGTACCCTACCACCATGCTATGGTTTCCTCACGATGTTTTCCTTCACCGGCAGCTCAAGCTCATTGTTGGGGTTTGAACCCACGCCCTTCGGCATGCGAACCTACCGCGCTAACCACTGACCTATCATCGCTACAAATCTCTGTCTCATTTACAGAGGGTTCCATTAATAGAGGTCAGAATACAGTTTATTTCAGTTATAGAGGTGCGAATTAACGTATTATGTAAACATTATACGTGAGTTTTAATCTTTATTGGGAATCAAAAAAATATAATAAAGGTAATAAACATGTAAACAGAATGTAGGTATCAATTATAAAAAAAAATGTCATTTTAGTTTGTCTTTTGGAAGTATCAATCATCAGATGTTTTTCGATGTTATAAATTTGATCAAATATGCTTTGGTCACCAATTAATTTATAAGTTATTTAATAAGTATCAAAAAAAATAGTTTTATTTGTACCCATATATAAAGTAATGGAACAATTTTTATGTCATATTTCAGATGTTCCACTTAGACATTTGGGGAGAAGATGATGTCATCCTGAATGTGGACCAGATAGTTGAACAGCTTCAAAAAATAATAAAGATGTCCAGCAATCGTACTAACGAATCCATAGGGATTCTTACAACAGAACACCGCGATAATTGGGCAAAAGCTTTTAAAGTTCTCATCCAAGGTACGTAAAAAACTTAGCATTGTTATGATAGATAAGTAACTAATATACCATTTAAAATTTTATATCAAATTACCTATTACTGTTTATGTCTGAAATAAAGGTAAATCCTAAGGTTTTCCAGTAGTAATCAATTTTTAGTAATCTAAGATTCACCAACTCTTAATGGTAAAAATCCGAACAGTTCTGTGATCATCGTTCATTTCGTACTTTTACCACAATCCACTTGGTAAATCCTTGGTTTTACAGCAGAGGCACGATAAATGTTGAAAAACTAATATACAATATTCATTAATACTTTTAACAAAATATTACTTTACAATCAACCTATGCTTTACTACTCATGTCACAAACATCTTATTCTATAAAATATGTTTCGTTTTACAAACAATCGCTTTCAAACAAACATCTGTTATAAAATGTGTCGAATGTTATAGTGTTACACGAGTAGTTAGGATTACTGGATTGAAATAAAAACAAACCCGACGAGAAGGCGGTACCTCCAATCCCACGTAGCCTTCTCACCTAACCTACCCCGAGCGTATTCGCAAAACGAACATTTACCAGCCGTAATTGATAAAAGCTATCATCTACCAACTCAAAAAATCGTTTCTTTTTGATAAAGTTTATACATCTACCAAGTCACATTGATAAATCTTAAGATTTACTAGTAAAACCTAAGATTTACCAATAAACAGTTCTTTACAGTAACATAATTGTGCATATTTAACTTCGGCCACTCGTCGACTGTAGCGCATAGGAACTAGAACTAGTATCTCAGCTGTGTTAAAGCGCGCATGCATAACGAGCCCGCCGCGTAAAATTACTTAGCATCTCTTAACGCTCGATGTTTCAGATAGCGTAAACAAAGAGTCTCTCCAAGACGTAGAGCGAAGTCTCGTCACCCTGAACTTAGACAGTGCAGTTGGGCTATACGAGCAGCCCTGCGACGATGCGCGCCGCAACGTCGGCGCCGCGCAACTCATACACGGTGGCGGCACTAGTTGCAACAGTGGCAACCGCTGGTTCGACAAAGCTGTACAGGTGACGCAACTCTAAAATCATGAAAAAATCAACTGTTGCATTAAAAAAGTTCATTAACCCCTCACCAAATGCATAGACAAAACTTACAACCCATAAAAAAAACAGTACAATAGTACAAAATTGTAATTATAACCTCGAAATCCCGTTAGATTTCGAAGAAATCTAGATGGCGCTGGATTTTTATGGACACTTGAAGCCAGTATTTACCAATAAAACGGCTTAGTTTTGGCGGGAAGTAAATAAATCAGAACTTACACTGTTTTTTCGTTTAGTAAAATAGAAGTAAAACGCAGTATATATGACAAGATAATTATATATATACATTACAAGATAAAGTAAGATCTTTTTTACCCAACTGCAATATAGGTTGTTTTCTCGTACTACGACAATAATAATGCCTAATAACGCAAAAATAACAAACTTTAGATACGCATGCGTAGAGACAAGTAATTCAACTTAAAAAAAAACTGCAAAAGTCTTGTTCCATTTTCAGTGTTGCCAGGGCTTAAATAATGATCTTGTCTAAATGTGGATAGATTAAGACAATATCAATTCAGAACATTTAGTAACAAAGGAACTTCCATATCATCGATCTTCACTTTTAAAAAATGTATAGTAAGTTTTATTAGCCATGTAATTTTG
Source organism: Biston betularia (assembly GCA_905404145.2). Lineage (NCBI taxonomy): Eukaryota > Metazoa > Arthropoda > Insecta > Lepidoptera > Geometridae > Biston > Biston betularia. The sequence goes on from FR989863.1 coordinate 9,273,703, forward strand.
TTAGGTAGTTTTTAAAGACCTTTTGAAACGGAATACAATTGTATTGACAAACACTCAAATACAAGTAGATATGCATGAAAAACTTAGTGTTTAGTGTATTGTTTTTTAAATGTAAATGTATTTAGATGAACGATATGCTCTCCTGATGGTAAGAGATAACGCATGTCCATGACCATTGCAGCGATACTTTGAGTAGCAAAACAATATCTTTGATTCTCATTGTTATGATTGTTAGTCAATTCGATGGTTAATCAACAGTCCAGTAATTTCGTAAGCTGCAGCAATACGGTAATTTGCATGAAAGAGTTTAGAAAGTTAAAATCACCACGAGTTTTTTGTTGGCAGTTGATAGTGGGAGCTGACGGCGTGAACGGCCTCAACTTCGAGCATGGGCCCGCCGATGCAAAACCCTTCATAGACTTGACCGATCACATTGTGGAATACATGTAAGACATTCCTATTTATCTTTTACTTGTAGTAGCTAATATTGTTATGCATATTTAATAAACACCAGAAACTAGTAAACATAATAAGTACTTAATCTTTATACAACTATAATACAGGGTTATAAGTAAAGATGGTCGTAGCAACGATGGCAGAACACGATGCCGGTATCCGATACCAATACATTGAAAACTGATGCCTGCAACATGACCCGCAACATACCTGATGCGAAATAATAGTCGCGTCGCGATCTCACTTCCAGAGCGATCGGTTAAAGTGCGAGGACTCGACGTATCGCTCGCTCGCTCACTCCCGGTACGATCGGTGATAGTGCGAGAAAGACAACCAACAAGAACACAACAATAATAGAGCGAACGAAGCAACGCTTGCGAAATTATAATTATGTACCAGAAACGACATCAAATTTGAGGTGGATAAATAGAGTAGGTACACTTCCGCTACGAGACTTTGAACAGCATAATATTACAAATTTAAATTAATTTGGACTGTAACTACGTAATAAAAGTTTTAAATCATGAAATGTCGACAATTTTTGCTGCATAAGTAGTAAAGTAGGTATGCGTTATTAACACAAGCTAAACAAAAGTTATCATTATGGCAACATTACTGAGTACCTATGCGCAGACATCAGCCGTAATAAATATCCGCAGTAATTTTGTCAAATCGTTTCAACAGTGCCGGCATCGGATGCGGTTTACTTATTAACGATGTGGGATTGAGCTCTTTGTAAAAATTGTTTACAATAACACCTTTTCTTTACGCACTTGGGGCCCATCTACGGCCTAGAGTGCGGAAAAGGTCCGCTCAAGTATCCCCCTTAGTTAGCTCTAACCATAATTTATTATTATTTTCTACACACTAGAAATAGTATAGAGTTATGTTGTGTATCGTTTGTACTGTTATGTAATCCGATCACCAAACTTACGACGTCTGTTCGTACGTTCGACTTGTAATGGTCGCTATCATCTAATTGCCTTTTTTTTTTAGTGACAAAGGGAAAGCTGAGAAGAAGTCGCCATCATCAAAGCCGAAAGAACCTGTGCTTTTGAAATTTAATATTAATTCCGAAGTTAAAGGAATGATACAAAATGCTTCTAATTATTTGGATAAGTAAGTTTTACACGATGAGTTTTTTATGTATTTTTAGTGAAATAGAATAGAAGCCCACTCTTGTAATAAAGTTGTCTCCAGCTAGGTTTATGCCTAAATCATTGGAATCTAAATATAAAGCATTCGGATAAATATGAATTATATTATAACAAAGTTCATAGTTCTATATCAAATTGTTTAATGCTACTAATTTATTTACTGTTTTTTTTTAGATTAGTTGGCAACTTAGAACTCAACTGTTTCAAGTATGATAAATATGGTAAAAACTTTATCAAATCGCAGAAATTTAGTCCAGACAGCTATGTACAAATGGCTATGCAGTTCGCTATTTACAGGTGAGTACGAGGCGAGATAAGGCGTGAGGTAACTCACTTGTCGTTGTATTATTTCCCCACACATTTATATTTTGACTAGCGATTGAAAACAAAGCCACTGTTACAATTTAATTTCAGGTTAGACAATAAACCTGCTGCTCATTATGAATCAGGTGGAACAAGGATGTATGTTGGAGGACGAACGGAGACTATACGGTCCTGCTCCATAGAATCAGTAGAATTTGCCAGGGCGATGTTAAATTCGCAGAAATCGAAGAAAGAAAAGATGGTTGCTTTACAAAAAGCCATACAAGGGCATAAAGACTATGCTTCGCAGGTAAATTATATGCAATGCAAAATTTACAGGCCGAATTAACGACCACCCAACGAATGTGGTTCCGTCGCTTTTCATTTATTTAATTAAAACGGGATAACAACACGTTTGCTGGTTCGGTTTGTACGCAGCGTAACGAAACGTTTTGGACTAAATATTTACTAAAACTAATAAAACTTACGTCAGGTGAGTTGTGATCAACTATAAAAAAAAAAACATAATAATAAAAAAGTAAGACGGCCAACAACGCTTTTTTTTAAATCCGTTGTTCATGTATTTGTACAACAAATGATGATGCAATTTTCATTGTAACAGGCAGTTCAAGGATTGGGAGTAGACAGACATCTCCTCGGTCTGAAGCTGGCCGCCAAAGAGAATGAAATAGAGTTGCCCAAGCTCTTCTCTGATCCTGGATTTACTAGAAGTCAGCACATGCGACTCTCTACAAGTCAGGTGAGTTCAGAGTATGTCGCTCATCTGACCCTCTGATTGTGAACATCAGGTTTGCCGATAATATTTCAGAATCAGCTCTAATATTTATGTACTTAGGTTTTTATTGTTAGGCCATGAATCAAATGAGGGTTTAATGTCGTTTTAAAGCCTGCCCCCGATAAACGCGGTCTACAGTGGCGGATGCAAAAACAAATTGTGAGGTCCGATCTACAGAAGCACGTTCTGCGATACTGTATTCGCAACCGCCGCTACAGTAGTAGGTACAAGTCGAGACTTATATCTGAACGTAGTATGATATCATCTAGTCCCTTTCGCTTGCACTGATTGTTTTAAATGAACGTCGAAAAGATTTATACTATGGATGAGTGGTCAGAGTCGTTACGGCTAGAGTGACAAAGTGAGGAACAGTGTTGCGCTGATTAGAATACATAATGATAGAGAAAGGAATGCTTAGATAAATAAATAAATAAATAAATAAATATAAATATCGTAGGACACATTACAAACAGCGCCATCTGACCCCAAACTAAGCAGAGCTTGTGTGATGGAAGTCAGATAACTGGTAGAATACATAAATACTTTTTTTTGTAAATACATACTTATAATACATACAGAACAGCCAGACACAGAACAAACATTTGTTTATTCACAAAATGTTTGCCCTGAGTGGGAATCGAACCCACGCCCTACAGCTCTCAAGGCAGATATACTACCAATGAGCCAACGGGGCTGTCAAAAAGATGATTTGACATGTAAAGAAGACTGACAAAACAGATTTATAAGGTATAAAATTAAAGCGGGTAAGGGTCAATGTTGGCGTATAAACTATATGAAATTAAAGTTTTTGTAAAAAGACAAGGTTGAAAGTACCTACTACCCGCAACCGACGAGTGTATAACTGTATATGAAAACGCTAATAGATGTGAAAGATACGTGTAAGCATCATAAGCTATTGAAAATAAATATAGTCTCAGCCGACCTTTAAAGGAGTTATTTTATCTTTAGAATAGCCATTTTTTTCACTTATATGTGTATATAGATTCTGTGTAGGTAAAAGAGCTATGGTAAAGGAAAATCTGTTCTTAGATGGCTTATAGTATATCCGCTACTCCAAGTTGCATCTATCTGGGTCCGACTTTAATCAGCGTCAGTTTTCAAGTGCAATAATTTATTAGCAAGTTATGGCAGCTTAGTTGGGAGACTTCAAACGGCAAAGGAAAACGCCTACATTTGATTAAAATAGGGCAGCCCGTCTAGCATGCGAAGCGTATTAAGCCGGAAAAAACAAGACCCGTATTCATGATCTAGCATTTTCACGTTTATGCGCGGAGGAAAGACGTAACGGGCTGATATGGATTGTTTCCAGGTACCATTCAAATGCATCGGCTTCGCGACTTACTGTCCACTGGTGATGGACGGGTACGCGACATGCTACAACCCCCGTGATGACTACGTAGACTTTGCAACAAGCGCGTTCGTGAACCACCCCGACACTAACTGCAGCAATTACCGAGCCATGCTCGAAAAATCCTTGCAAGACATGCACGATCTCTGTCTCGCCAATGTACCATCCAAATTGTAAACTACCCTTCAAACGATGTACACTCAATATACTTTTTTTTTTTACCGAAAAAGGAGAGGTTATTCAAAACGAGGCGTCCATTTTTTACGTATCCATATCTTTTGACTGGATTATGCAGTTTCCATTATTTTTACATTAATGCGTCATTTAAATTTTGAACTATTCAGTATTACGTTGAATAGGATGTATACTTTTTCCTGAAACATAATATTTTATCCTGTAACATGTGGCTAAATACTAAACTTGCGTTGCAGCTTTCAATGTAATACTTGACAGTAGAATTTCTTGTGCAGGAATTATGTTGAAACTCCTTTATTGTAATACAAGCAATGTATGTTGGTTGTTTACACATGTTGGCGGCCAATTTATAAAATTGATTCTCATGGATTTAAGTAGCATTTCTAAATATTTTTCACTAGATGGTATATGGATGGATACTGTAGTGCCAAATAACTTGGTTGCTAGACAGTTGCGGGTTGTGCTGTCAGCCAAAATTAATTATTTTTCATCACTCTAATATGCTCTGTGCAACCCCGGCTTCGAAGTGCCTTACTAGAAGTCTGCCGCCCAGGCACAAATACATAGCTTATTGGGCCAAATGAGACACCCGAGGTTGAGTGAAAAGCGAAGAAATGACAACTAGAATTTAGAACATTTTATTCCTATTGTAACAGAAACCAAGACTTTAATCGAGTGTTCAATTAAATTTTATTTTAGACGTATAATAATAAATTGATAAACATTCTTTTAAAAAATTAGGTGGAGGTATAACTATATTTATACTAGCGACCCACGGGTGCAATTTATTTTGGAGACTTTATTACAAAACATTGAATTTCTCTACTTAAATTAAGATATAAATACAAACCTTCCATAATAAAATATCTAAATGACAGTGCAAACTGTTTCAAAATCCGTTGCGTGAAGTAAGCGAAAAAAAAGAGACAAACAGCAACTTTGTTTGAATATTTAGAGGAGAGATGTTGGAATGATTTGTATTAAGTATTACCTTTTTATACTCATGTTTTTATTCAATAAAAATCTATTTCTATAATTTTATTTCATTTTGTATTAGAATGTAACTACCTCGCCTCATACCCTTCCTTAAAAAAATGGTGATTATAAAATTTAATGTACTTCAGAAAAGCCCGTCCACACGGCACTATAGCAAAGCTGCACATCAGCGTTACACCACATAAAATATATACAGACCGCGTCATAATTTCATGCCCTATCCAGATTTGAAATAGCACAAAGTTTCGAATAGGATGCAGCAGTGATAGTTTGAGGTTTCAGAACGGTCATGTTAGGCGCGACCTATTAATATAATACTATGTAATTAAACTATTACACTACATAAACACAACTTACATTCACATTAGAAAATGATGTGTGGACAGAGCAACAGTTTAAATGTAAAACTTTTAAGAAAAACGGAACCAAAAGTCATTGGTGCAGCCTATAATTATGATTAAACAGTATTTAGCCTAATAAAATAAAAAATCTTTAGTGACAAAAGAATAAAGAAAATCATAAGTAATATAAAATTGTGTTTACAAATCACTCCCGCTTCAACTATATCGTTTACACTAACACCTTATCGAATATCATACACATACATCCTTGATCGTTTATGTGGAATGTACACTATATATTACATAAATAGATAGTTTTATATAAATAATGTCAAACTCAAAATATAATTTACGATAATTAGATTTAATACTTAAATAATAGTCATTATCGATTATGTGTTGATGTGTTTTGTGGCGCGTACGCCGGTAGTGCGCCCGCGCTTGCGGCGAGGCGGTTAGCAGGCGCAGTTGTCGCGCGCCGCTGGCGGCGCGGCGAGCGGGCGGCCCGGCGATGCCGGCTTGTGCTGCACGCCCGACTCGGCAGCGTTCAGGTCCAACCGCCCGTCCTGGATGCTCTGGTAGATCTTTTTAGCTGTCTCCAAGAAAGCTTCTTCTACATTTTGGCCTCTGAAAAAATAACATAACATGTAGTCAGTTGAGTTCAGTTCTTACTCTGAATGATTCCTGAGTACACACAATTTTTTTTATGGTTTTGGTTTATAACTCAAGAGTCTGGATAATTAATATCTGTAGTTTTTATCTTCCATGCAAATTCACACAAAGTTCAGCAGTAACAGATTTTACTGCTGAACTTTGTGTGAATCTAACACAAACACATGGCTCACAAATGTATTAATAGTGATTAAAATATAAAATAGCCATTATAACACCCTAGCCACTTTAAATAAAAGATAAACCAGTATGGTGCCTGATTTTAAAATGATTCTAAATTTTAAAAAAAAGTTTTGATTCTTTGATTTTCAATTGTTTATTAATCAGCTTTTAACATGAAGATGGATACAGCAAAGATCAGAGTAATTTTCTGACTATTAAAAAAATTATTATTAAATTAAAAAAATCTTCTCTGAAGATTCTGATCTTCTCTCCAGGTCTCCAGAATTAAATGTCCTTCCCATTAGTAGGCAAAAATATAGAAAAGGGTAAATACATTCCATTGACCAAAAAAAAATATAATTGCTGACTTTGATGCATCAATTTCATACTTTAACTCTTTATAATTATGTCGAAACAAATTATTATAAATATGAGTTACACATACGTTTTGGCACTCGCTTCAACAAACATTAATCCATTCTCATCAGCAAACTGTTTCGCTTCTTCATATGTGACATCTCGCTGACCATCCAGATCTGACTTATTTCCAATTAAAAATATTACAGTACTGGGGTTTGTCAGGTTACGAGTGTCTGTAAGCCAGCTACTGAGATGATTATATGTAGATCTGAAAGAGTAAGTCATTTATGTCAATTACGAGGTTTGATTGACATGCATGCGTGCATATTGATACAGTTTGGCTGAAACTGTTTACATCCTCAAATTATGTAGTTGTTTTTATTATATGTAAAAGTAATAAGACGAACGAGACGATATCCTGATGGTAATAGATAATGCCTGTTCATGACCATTAAGTGATTCACAGAACATTGAGTAGTAAAACAAAGTCCAGGGCATTGTTGCATTGCCGCTCATTACTTTGAGACATTCGACGGTTAGGTCAGTCCAACTCCAACAGTCCTGTAATAATTTAGCCCACAAATACTGTTGATGATGCAAAATTTTCGATTCTATTACATGCTAATAATGATCTAAATCGCGCGGCGTGTCGTTCCTAATCATTTAGTGCCCCATGACCGGTCTGTGTATTTTCAGACACTGTGTGCCCAAACTGACACATTTTTGCAAGTATATGAATGAATGCTGAAAGGAACGAGCTTTGGAGCTGCTAATATTTGAACGATTCCGAGTTCATCAGAACTTGATTATATTGTAGAGATAGCCCTCAAGTTGAAAAATCTGCCACCAAGCACCTAACGATATGTTCTGGCAGCATCACTTGAGAGCCAGTTTCATTCCAGGCTATGTGTGTTTACCATCTTCGACCACACTATCACTTAACATCAGATGAGCTGTGGTCAAACACCAAGACTGTCAAGCATAAATAAAAAAAATGTATTTTTTAAACTTTTCGCAATCTGCAATCACAAATGTATACCAGAACTTAATTATGCTTGGTTATATTGATGATCATATCTCTATCCATATTTACGTACCTTCTTGTTATGTCGTAAACCATTAGTGCTCCTGCTGCGCCTCTGTAATATGAACGAGTTACGGCTCTGAAACGTTCCTGCCCGGCTGTATCCCAAATTTGTAGTTTGATTTTCTGCCCTGCTACCTCTATGATTCGAGTTCCAAATTCAACACCAATGGTATGGGGACAGTCAGCCATAACTGGGTAAAACAGAAGAATGAGTGTCAAATACAACAGTGTAGGTGAGTAGGTACATACTGAGATATAAGGTTTCTATCAACAGTTAATAATCATTATCTGTTATTGACTATTCACATTAAAATAAAAAAAAATAAACACACAATACATTGCACATACATTTTACATTTACATTGTATTAATTACTAACATAATACTGGTACTAGTAATGATTAAAATATCATTATATTGACATTTGTAATATTTTGCAATTTTTAATGTTGTTTTCGATATGTATTTAAAACTTGTAAAATACTGTAGTTTATTTAATATTGTCAAAAAATTCAAGATTTACAAAAATACTATAGAGTTCTTAATAAAGTCTTGAGTGGTAGACTAGCTCAAATTCTTGAGTATTTTGAGTTATTATTTAGATATACATATTTAAGTTTTGTCTTAAAGAAGTTCAGACTAAATCTTTTCAAAAGAACTCACAACTGAGTTCTCCGTTGCCTTAGAAGTGAATGATGGTGAAAATAAATAAACAGGCCTAGTGCCAGTGGAGTAGTGCTAGTAGAGTTGGACTCACACACTGTTGGTTCCGTACATTTTATTATGCTTTTAAAGTAGTTTTTTTGTATGGCAACAAAGTGAGATCAGATAAGCATATCTCTTGCCTGAGGCATGACATTTGCTCAATATTTCATTTACATGCGCCACACTGCCTACTTGTTATTCTGCGATGTAGATTGTAATTTAATGACAAACATTATGCTGGAAATTTTGCTTGATAAATTACTGAAATATCATGTATCATCAGTGTAGCAGTTTTAAAATTCTGCTGTACAGTTGGTTAACTTTGGGAGATGATATTCCTCAGACTGAATTTGGTTAAAAGATGATAATAGACCACTGTTAAAGTGTTTCAAGATATCATTAGTAACACATTACACTGCCATAGTCAGGCAATAAGGAGTGACAATAGTTTTGCATGAAAAGTTGTTGTTATGTTTAAAGACGATATAAATGGTTTGATAATCTCCTAAAATATTGAACATAATTATTTAAAACAACAACAACTTTTTGATATAATTTCAAGTATCTAATAGTAGTAAAAGTTATCTAATAAGGGGGTGGACGTTTGCTAATGTTGTGCGGAATCATTATAATATAAGACTTACATTTTTTATCAGTAAACTGATGTAACAGGCATGACTTTCCCACGCCCATGTCACCAATTATTATATATTTAAATATATATGAGTAGTTGTATGGACCCGAAGTCATCTTGGAATACTGGAAAATAAAATTGTCATAAAAATAATTAGGTGTGCCATTTATCAAAATAACAATGGCTTTTGTTTCCATTTATAACATCAATCTCATAGCATGTATTCGAAAATTCACCTATTATTATTCAAGTGATTATTAAACGTCTAATCAAGTTCACAATAAAGAGTCTAGAAATGTAAACCGTGATACGACACAACAAAAACGAAACTCAACATTATGACTCACCATCACCAACAAAAACTTCATTAATTTTGAAAATAGCACACATTTGGCTAAAGTTAAATTGTACAATAGTAACACAACATAAGTTATTAACTCGAGATAAATAATATGTAGCTAACTACATTGAAGAACAATCACAATAATGGGGCACAAAAATTCTATATTCTAGATACACTTGTTTTTTAGCGAAATCTTTGTTTTAATAATTGGTTCTTTTGCACTAAAAACAATACACATACAAGTAAATCATATTGGAATATTTACCACTTGACCGTTGAATGCGAACGAAGACTAATATTTTTCAGAATTTATTATACTTCTATTTCTGCGTTCCGCAAAATTTATCCTTTCATAACGTCACTAAGCTCCATAGTACTTACAGTCCGATGCACGCAGAAATAACTTTACTATACCCATGGAACAAAATACTCTAAGAGAAGTACAGGCACGTAGTAAGGAACGGCAAACATGCAACACTAGCGCTCACATAATCGTGGCGAAAATAATACCAAAAACGGGAAAATTTTAAAATATTGGCATATATATAATTAGTATACGTATAGTAAAGTAATCTACTGCTAAATTATTCGTAAACGATTTTGTATACCTATTTATATTATCATCAAATGTTATTACTGTAGTCATAAATAAATTGGTGTTTAAACATAAAAAAAATATATTTTTCATATAAGTTATTATTTTGAAGCTTTCTCAATATATTCTCTGTTTTTGACAGTACAAAAACGTTTTATACCTATACTTATACTTACTGTTGAATGTATTATCTTTTGTGTATTATCCTCTGTCGATTGCGGATCCGAATAAGACTAATAAATAATCTCAGATTAAACACTACTAAACTTAATCTTTGCTACCAATCATGCCATAGACAATAGACGTATTTCAGGTCCTGTGACTTATGTCAAACATTTCAATGTCAGTTCTTTCGGGTGTACATAGGTACAACAAAATAACAAACTACGTTATTTTGAAGCATTGACTGTAACTTCTGTTCCGGATCTGACAGAAGTGAAATTAATCAAAGGCAGCAGCAAATCAAGCAAATAAAATTTGACAGCCTGTTGGTTCATTAGTAGAATGTCTGCTTCAAGAGCTGAAGGGCGTGGGTTCGATTCCCACCCAGGACGAACTTTGTGGCATAAACAAATGTTTGTTCAGTGTCTGGGTGTTCTGTATTTATTAAAAGTAAGGAATGGATTTACAAAAAAAAATATTCTATTAGTTATCTGACTTCCGTAGCACAAGCTTTGCTTAGTTTGGGGACAGATGGCGCTGTGAGAAAAAAAAAACCAATTACATTTCTGTACATTACTGTAAAACGAAGTTTGTATCGTACTCCGTTTTTACTATATTATACGAGCTTCTACGCTCTGAAATCTCTTAAAGTTTGTTGGCTCAATAATTGTTCTTTGGCGTTTATTACGTTTTCCTGAGATGGCAACAATATTTCTAGGTGGTGTAAGTTGTTGTTTTGCAGAGGTACCTACATGTTTTAATTTAAAACATAACTCCGCTAACATTCAAGTATTCATTTGGTGCAAAGAATGGCTGGGCAAAATTCGGATTTACAAGGGCAGGATGACAATTTAAAAAACGGAACGAAACCTGATAATCCAAGCCAGGAAGAAAATATTGTAGAGGGTAAGGGAAAAAATCATGTTTGAACATTTAAAAGAACTTATGAAAATTGCCCTTCATTATACCTAAGGCAGTAGCGAAATTGAATAAGAATATGTAAATCTATCCAGAAATAGCAGAACAAAAAATAGGGTTACTATTTTGGTAAATTTCTGCTTCAAATAATTAGGCATGAAAACTCAGATAGAATGGGTTACAATAAAATTATTGTATGGAAAGCGACGATGCTACGTAGCCAAAGCATTTAAGATGTTCACAAAGATAGATGAGCATATTCAAATCCTGATGTAATGCTATTGGATGTGTTGGTCTATTGTGTGACCTACTGTACATAGAATGTCAGATCTGTGACTGTATTGTAAGATTTGTTTAGGTGATGTTTTTAAAGTCCATTACAATTAAAAATAACAGTTTATTTCGCTAAGGTACATACTTAGGTTAGAGCCAATACTATATTTTAAGTGTAAAAAGTTACTTTTGGACCTAATCAGAAAATGTCTGAATATATTGATATGTTAGTGTAATATTTCAATTCACAGAGTATGTTACACTGGATTCACAACTGGATGAATTGAATACTGCTTTGGATTACTTGGAGCAGAAAAATGACAATATTCATGCACAACTAAAAGAACTTTTGCAATCTAATATTGATATTAGAGAACAACTACGCAATGAAAATAATATGGAAACTGAACAAATCAATTAAAACTAAATTTGATCACCAAGATAAACAAAATGTTGGAACTGTATGTAATTCCTTAGATTTAACTATTTATTTGTGTTATTAATCTGTACTAAATAGAATGTACAATTATCTCAATAAACATATTTCCTGAAATCTTTTGTTTATGATTATCATTCTTCGTAAATTAGAAAAAAATACTTGTTTATGTAATCTTTTAATTTTTACTCACTAAAATTAGGATAAATAAGGGCATTTAAATGTAATAGAATTTAATACAGTCATATTATGTGACATATGTCCGTTACCTTCATAAAATTATCTACAATTGAGTCTGTACTTTCAAAACTATAGGAAAATGAGTTTCATTTTGAATTTTTCTCTACTATTTTATTTGGGTATCCATCACTCCTGATATAATTAATGATGTTGACCTGCTTTCATAAAACGAAGACCACAATATCCACATGCATGATCTCCAGGTTTGTCCTGAAAATAAAATCTCCAATAAGTAAATATTATATGATTGGACTATAGTCAGTTAACTTCATATTCAGTAGGTTACTAACATCCAAGTAAGATAACTATCTTAAACTAAAAAAAAATCCTATTTTAATTTTACCTTTTTCCACACATACCAACTAGTTGTCAATGATTGACTGATATGAATGGGGTGTAGTAATTATAATAAAATTAAAATAATCAGAAGATACCATTCATACCACATCTCCGAACCTTGCTGAATGATGTTATGCATAAAGATATAAGGTAAGACTTAGACAAAATTTTAACATATGTAGTTTATTTTCAAAATTACTATCTGAACCAAAAATTACCAAGTTAATGTAAACTTTAGGATGCCCCTCTGGGCCACTGCCACCATCACACCACACAACTCTTTCTGTCACTACTTTGGTGGGCACTTCGGCAATTAAATTAACAGCCCAGCTGGGATTTACTTGTTTTGGAGCATTCATGAAGCGAACCATTCTATAATCATCATGATCCCATTTCTGAAACAATATCACACTGAATAGTAAAAGTAAAACAACTAAGAGTTAGTATAAATCAACTAGCATAAACATACACATTCCATATCAGTATTTGAAACATTTACAGTGATAGGATTTTTATAAAGCAAATAAAAACATTTTATGCAAATTACTATTCATAGAGCTAGCAGACAATAACAGTAATTAACCTACAGCTAAAATTAAGGTACATTAATAATAGTATTCCAATTTTTGGTGTGTATATTTAAGAATCAATTAGTCTATCTATATTAAAGTTATAATATTCATATTGTGGCTAATGCTATATTATGGAGGTACAATTGCAGGGCTTGTTTAAGAAACTGTGGTTGACCCTACTGATTATGTAATATTATAAAAAAGCTAAATCTATATACTTTGTTTATCAAATTGGTTTACATAGGGTTATTTTAGTGCGGAAGTGTGAACATGTTTTATAAAATTAGCTTTAGAATAAGGGACATACTTGGCCAGTGTGGGTGATCATATCTTCACAACCGTTGGACATTGCACGATTCGATGCATTATAGGAGCTTTTAAACAACATACATCTCACGGGGGAAAATTGCTTAATTATGGAATTTCTCATCATTTTTATTACTTTGGCGTATTGTGTGAATTAAATAGAAATTTAAGATTTATGGCGACTGGCGAAGAAAACAAAACACGAAACTTTTTATTTTTGTTTGACATTGCACATTATCCATTCTGCCAGAGTCGAGTCTCGATTAACTAATATTTTTAAGCGTCAAAATATTAAAAAAAACTTTTACTTACAGTCAAAGTCACATAAAGTAATCACGGTTAAATATAGTCCATGCCATAGTAGATTAGTGGCGCTGGCGACTCACTTTCGGACTATTTTTTAACAGAGTTCGAAATAACTCGAATACACGTTACCTACAACTCATCTCACCATTGCATCACTTGCCTTCAGTCGTGAATATGTGAGGTCTTTACAGACCTATGAAATTGCCGTTTTGCAGTACAGGCCATTTAAACTCAAATTATTTTTTTGTTTGGCTAAGAATTCTAATTTCAAATTAATTTTATTTAAAAAAAAACCAAAAGTATTTTTTTTTCTTTGGTTTTGGCGTCGCGTTTTGATCGTGATTCGGTATTTTAAGAATAATTATGGTATTTTACCACCATTTTTATGCATAAATACTTGCCAAAACTCAAGTTTTGGAAAAAAACAACGGGGCGACACGACTCTTTCCGCGTTCCCGCCAAAACCTGTCCTAAGTTGGTAATAATTCAAATGCGATGACGCATTTGAATCTTTTTCCTTATCACAAAATCGTAGTACCGTCGAAACAATCCATTTTTGTTCACTGTTCCGAAGCCACATAATAAAAGTAAATAATAGAACAAGCACCCTTCAGTTAGTGTTACTACATTCTTCGAGACATATCAGGAATTTAAAATTAAACACAATAACTATTTTCATTATTTATTTTGGTGCTGTATTTTACTAATACAAAATTATTACAGTAAAGGTTTAATTTTGATACATACCTACCTACTATTACTGAAAATTATTTTCTTTTGTTATGTAGAATACATAAGTAGATAATATCATGATTAGGTGCACTATAAACAGTTCCGTTGGTAGATAAAGATACGAGGGCTGCGGCAGTACACGTTAGACACAAATGATCAGAGGAATATCAATTTGCGATTTGTGAATACATTCTATGTAAACTAAGAAAAATTTATGCCAAGTGCGACAGCGCTCATATTTGGAGTAGGTACACAAAATGGGAATCTGTGTGTTTTCATACATTTGACCATCGTTTACGTACGACGCAATTCTAACAAAGTAATGAAATAAATTCAGTAAGGTAGAAGTTATAGTGATAAATACTAATGGCAGCCCGTACACGTAGCGCGCGATCCGCGATCAATGATCGCGATCCAGACTGATCGTGTACGAAGCGGATTGACGGACTGATGCTCCGGATCGCATAATATCTAGAAATTTTGAAATCATGATCGCGGATCGTGATCATGATTGAACGTGTAAGGCGGCCCATAAAGTCATTACTTTATTTTATGTAGGTACTTACGAGGCACGCGCTGTCGCTTCACTGTGATAACACTCAATATCGTGCACTATAGATCGTTTCACGAAAGAGTTCCCTTCGTCGTCATGTTGGTAGTTACGAAACCAGTGTTGCTACTTTTTCAGAAAGATGTTTACTCGAAATTAAGGAAATTTTAATGTCACTAACGTAGATACTATTTTTTAACATCTGGTCCGAAGTATCGGCGGGAATCCAGCCGGATTGAAAATGACACCAGACCAGATTGCGGTCCCTAGTCCTATAGTTTTAATACAACTATGTATTTTACCTATATTGATATAATTGACAAGGTTGAAAAATAAAACAAATGTTTATGGTTATTTTTTATAATAATTGTGTTCAACTAATGGGCCAACACCCGAGATGTCGCTACCACCTGTATCATCATCAGAAGAAGTAACGTCACTATCGTTTCCTACTTCAATTATGAATCGGTCAATTTCTGCGTCTGCACGTACTCCATCATTGTAGTATTTGTCTTCAATATTCTTGACATGATCACATTATTTTTTCCAATCTTCTGCAGATATGCTTAAAAATGCTTCTTCTGTTATTTTAACAATTTGACTTGCTTCCTGTCCAACATTTTTTTCTGCAATTCTTCTTTTCAAAAGACTCCATATGAGCTCAATTGGGTTTAAATCACAGTGATAAGGCGGGAGCCTTACCACTTTATGACCATGTTTCTCCAGTAACGTGTCTGCTTCGTAAACAGGCGGTTCTTTATGGTCTTTAATTATTTCATAAAGCTCAGCTTTTACCATCGTTGGTAAATAAGCGAGACCTTTACTAACAATCCAGTTTTGCATCTGAGACTTCGTACTGTTCATTGTTGGTGCTTTGTTGAGTGCCACTGTATGGTAGGGAGCATTATCCATAATCACAAGCGACTGAGGAGGTAGATTCGGTAAAAGCTTTTCTTGAATCCATTTCATAAAATTTTCTCGATTCATATCATCGTGATAGTCTCCGGATTTAGACTGTGATTTAAAAATCAGCTGAGCGTTGGGTACAAAACCGGTTTCACTCCCTGCATGGACTATAATCCATCGTGGTCCTTTTGAGTCCGAAGATAAAACGCCTGCTTCTGTGTCACTCTGCCAACATTTACCTGCACAGTAAGTTGAATGAACGTAAGTTTCATCTAAATAAATGACTGGACGCTGGTCTCCTTCACGATTTTCTCGTAACTGCTTCAAATATCGACTACGCCAAGCCACAATATCGTACCTTTCCATCATAACTTTCCTTTTTGATTTACATTTTTGGAAATAAAATCCTATCTTCTTCATTATTCGCCATAAAGTAGTGCGACTTCCCTTGAAATCGATATCATTTCGCATTTCATGCAGTAATTTGGTCAGCGTAGGTAATTCTTTTCTCACAGCATAGAATTCATGTATTTTATGTCGTAATGCACAAATTTCAAAATCATCCAGCTTAATTTGTTTATCGCGCGGCCGACTCTTACCAGGCGTCGAAATTCTTGTTGAAGTACTAGCAGCTGCTTCACCTTCTTTATAAATTTGTGTGACTGTTTTTTCTGATATACCTGAAAAAATAGTTTTTATAAAAAAACTCCATAAATGTTAAAATTAACTTAATAACAAATCCACATTGTTTTATTTATTTTGTAACACAATTGTTGGAGACACATTTTAAATTCAAAAACAATATAAATAAATAAGTACAATTGCTAGTTTTATATTTGAATTCTTTCTACATATCTAAAAGTTTATGTAGTTACTATATAAAATTATAATTATTATATACATTAAGAAAAACGAGGAATAGTGATTTGACCTGCCTGGTATCCCTATTTTACTAACCTGTCATGGCGGCGACACGGCTACGAACACATTCCAAAGGGATTATTGGCGCTTTGTTCCGTTTTTCACGTTCACAAAAACTTTTGACTTTTAACACCATCTGTCTTTCACCACTTTTTAGTGTTTTGGGCATGTTTAGAAATTTTTTACTAATTAAAAACTTGAAAACAATTAGAGCAATGAGCAATGAAACTATCTGTTTGACGTTTCGACGAACAGGGCTGCCAACATGACGACGAAGGGAACTCTTTAGTGAAACGCACTATACATTTTGGTACTATCGATATACTGTGCAGTGTGCAACTAGGTGTCTCTGCAGTTCACATGAAAGCTCTCATTGTCTATTTATTTATCAGAATAAAAGCCACGATAGTAGTGTGTGATTTACTTTTCCACATTTACAATAAATCTGAGCGTATTGTAGTTTTATACACAATCTTTAAAGTGCTTTCCAATATTAACAGTTTCACGAACAAATCAGACTCGATCGGCGGCCATATTGTTTACCTATAATTACATTTATCACCGAGACTTACTAACACAAAATACTATTAGTTTTATTTATGTACCTCGACGTTCGGCCATGTTACAATAGCCGTGGTCACGTGCTGGTGAATTCTTTGTTCAAATCACGATTGTTTAAAATTTTCATTTGTTCACTTTCATTTATTGCACGTTATTTCATTTTACAGATTTTCACTGTATAACACATAAGCTAAATTTTATTGAGTATAATATTTAACAGTGATTAATAAATAGAGAGATCATTATTAAAACATTCGTTATCAGCTGCTTTCCCAGTGGATGAATCAGTCGATCCATATAACTCGAGTGTGAGTCCATTGGTGTTTCTGAAATGAAATGTTTTTTTTTTAATATTACCATTTCCATTTAATTATCTTATCACTAACATAATTATTAAAACAAAGTCGTCGGTCGCGTCTGTTTGTTTGTCGGTTCGCAATAAATTTAAAAACTACTAAAGGGATTATCATGCGATTTTTGCCAATTGATTGAGTGATTCCTGAGGAAGGTTTAGGTATATGATTTGTCAAGGTTTTGTGTAAATTGTTTGAAATATGATTATAATTGTTGGAAGTGTCGGAAAAAGTCAAACCACCTCGGAGCTTTCAGCAAAAATGTTGCTTAATTCCTTTGAGATGTAACAAAACAATGCATGGTGGGATATTCCTCTTTTACGGATCTACAGTCCGCGTTGATGGTACAAACCAAGCAAAGCGGGCGGGTCATAGCAAGTATAATATAAAACAAATCGCTTCCCGCCGTCTTCACAGGAACGCAAAATACGCTATATTTTTAAGGTATTTTAGTATGACAAAACTTTAAGATGGTTAATAAAATACTTGACACTGGAAAATATTTCATGGCACAGTGCCATGAGGAAAACGAAAAAGGAGATGTTAATTTAAACCTAGAATACCATTAAACATTTGGATTTATAATATCATTATAATATGTTTCAAGACTTTGAGTGCTTACCTTTTAGTACCATTGATGTCGACATCTCCAGAGAAACTATCAGAATCATCGTTAAGTGAAGTTTGAGAGTCTGTAAATGTAATAGGAAATACATATTTTGAGTATATATTAACAAAATGGAGAATTTACTATTGTTGATACACTAAAGTTAGGCAATAAAATAATTGCACTGCATGCTTAGTAGTAGCTGTTTCTTGAGCTACAGGGTGTGGGAACAATTTAACACACCAGACAAACATTTATGTGAGTAAGATGTTTGGGTGTTTGAAATGTATGAAAACGCAGGAGACCTTCATTGCAATTCATGACGACATAGACGGATAGATAGGATAGTACTATAGGATAGGATAGGATAGGGTAGTAGTATTTAGTGATTCGTCGCAGACGTGATGCGCTGGCGCCTTCTCGTTGCAAAGTGTCTTTTTTGCGTTCGCCGCCCCGCTGCCCCGCTACCCTTGACACGACGCTGACAGCACAATGAAGTGCATGGTCCGTCATCTATATTTAGGTGTTTTAAATGAACATATATATACCTAAGTATGTGTGTACAAAAAATATATTACGGGTTATACAGTTATCTGATTTCTATAGTTTGCTTTGCGTAATTTGGGGCTTGGGCCTAGTTGGCACTGTGTGAAATGTAAAGAGCTGGAAGGTGGACCTGAAGTGGTGAGGCGGTGCGTGGTGAGGTACTCCGCGGAGAGGTAGGGTGGCAGGTCGTCGGGCGCATCGCCGCCACCGCCGCCCTCGCTCAGCGACTCCACCACAGCCAACCACTGCCCGTTGTGACATCGGAACCGCTCCACCTGCACCAGACGCTATATTAATATTATCATGAACATAGTTTGTTAAAATAGTCGTGACACTTCTAATAATGTTTAGCAAGCTACCGCATCGGTTACGCAGTAAGCTGTATATTATATAATATACTAGCCATTCTGCACATATTTTTTTACCTTTATTCTCAAGGCCCAATCGTTCTTCATTTGCGAGACGATATCGAGACACGAGTCGCACATTTTTCTTATTTCGACATTTTTGTCCTGCATCAAGTCGATGAGATACGCTGGAGCTTCTGCAAACGGACGCGAATTTCATTAAAATAAGAGAAGATAGAGCTCATTTTAGTAATATAACGCTGCAAATTTTTTTTGGTACGTTACTAAAACAAGGTAAAGGTGCGCGGAGACGAGCTTCATTACTAAAAAAATTGTACCGGTGCGTGCGACGAGGTGTTCCGCGGCAGTGGGATGCGAGAGCATCTGACGGAAAGCGAACACCGTCTGCAGCACGTGTTCATCGTCCGCCTGGCGCAGCCGCAACAGCGCCACGAGCGCTGCGCCGCCACCCTTCGCTGCCAGCGCCTCAGCCGCGCGCGCGCACGCGCACACTACGCCCGCCAGCACCACCCCCTCTAGCGACAGCGACGGCTCCACGCATGCGTCTGTGCACATGATACATTACATATTTACATGACTTAAGTACCGTAATGGTAAATAATATTTACTGCACTAGATTACAATATTGTTATTTACAGTGAGTGTCTAGTACCTATTGAATAATGAGCGTAGCGGTACATGAAACGTAAATCTATTCAAAAAGAAGCTAATGGTTCCTAGATAAGTGCGAGCAAAATGGATCATTGCGCATTTAATAACAATGACGAAATTAATTTAGTAAAAAAGTCTGAACGCAATTCGCTTCGATAAAGTCCTGGCCGGTAATAAAAAAAGCGCGCCTGCCGTCGCGGTATTGGTAACTAAATAAAAAAAATACACGGGGTATGTTAGGTCGAGGAAGGAAAATATGACACGTGGACTTTTTTTCAGGGCGTTACGTCGAGTGATTTATATTTGAACTTAATTCCCTATTACATAAAAACCAAGAAAGCTATTTAATTTTTAAAAACTGCCTGAGCTATTGCCACTTTAGCTTATGAAATATGTCGGGTATGTTAAACACGACTTATTATTTATTTATTTATAACAATTATAACGTTTTTAAGTGTAAACATTGTGGGGTTTCCCATATTTATATTACTGGTACCTGGATCCAATATCTTCATGATACACGATATCAAATCGTATCTCTCGACGACGGCGTAAATGTCTATATTGTTGCAAGGGTCCAGGATGTTGCTTAGAGTTCCCAAGCATTCCACTAAGAATTCTTCAGTGGTGTCGGAGTTGGTTACGGCACCAGCAATGTCACCCACGAACTCCTGTTAAATAACAACTAAATTAGCAATTCAGCTCAGCTTTGTAAACTCGATTAGTACGCAGTAACAAAAGATCATTGACATGTTTCTATAATTATAGTATAATTATGTTTATATAATATGGACTAGCAACCCGCTCCGGCTTCGCATGGGTGCAATGTAGATACTAATGCGGTGCATGACTACATAATACTTAATAAACCATCCTCTTGAATAACTCTGTCTATTGATGGAAACAGCATTAAAATCCGTTGTGTAGTTTACCGAAACGACTTTTAAGCGGAAATAAACTAAATAACTAATCTATTTTCTTTTATCAAGAGTGCAGCAAGCAGACACAAATTGCCTTATGTAGAGACTGCGCCATATCTAGTTCTTCCGGTTATGGAGCTACAACATAGAAATTCTTTAAAAGGCATGTTAACAGAGTACCAAATGGTTGACAATGTATTTATAGTCCCCTTGGTATTGCAGATAGAATAAGTCTATAGAATATGGTGATCAAGCATGATAGGTTTCTAACGAGCCACAATGGATCTGGTCTCAGAAAGATTAGTTGGAATTTTTTCTCACAATTACACTAATTCATAAACGCGAAAGTTTGTCAGCGTGTTTGTTACTTCTTCACGCTTAAACGGCTGGACCAATTTTGATGAAATTTGGTCTGGAGATAGCTGACACTCTGAATTAACGCGGCTCGGCTAGTAAAGATTATTAGTTTGAAAATGTTAAGTGAAGTTGTGACAGAGTGAGTTTGCTTGATTGTGAAATAAATTGTTAACATACAGATTAATACGTACAAGGAACAGTGGCTTGTTCTGCTTGTGATGGGAGAGGTTGCGCAAGAGTTTCATGAGCGCAGTGTTGGTGTGACGGAACGCGCGCCCCAGCAGGTCGCGAAGCCGACCCTCGCCCGCCATCTGGTGCGCAGCGCGCTCACACCACGCGAGATTCACGCACAGCGCCACTAGCACGTCTGTCGACGACCCACCGCCGCCAGACATAGGGCTCCCGCTGTTTACGTTTAGCAACAGCATGTCTGTCAGCTGGAGACATACAAGAGGTACAATAAACAGCGACCGGCAAAAAATGCATAGCTGAACGAACGTGAAATGTGGGGTGAAGGTCATATTTGAGAAAGCCCCACATGTTTCCTGGTTTGTTACATACACAGATAGTAAGAGCTGAGTGGCCAGGCCAGTTTTAATATCAAGTTTAATATTCAACCAGTTAAGGCATCTGATGCATGGTGTTACTGTTACAAGTTAATCAATTGGCATATACATTTTGTGTTGGATGACACATAGGATCCACGGTGGGGCATAGTTGTAAATACCACTAATGGTCATCCATCACACAAATGGATTGCCTGGTACTGACTGGTTGTGCAGCATTCATGCCACAACAAAAACGAGAATTATTTATCCCTTAAAAAACGTACAATAACAAAGTAAAAAATAATATTTCAAATAAATTATGAAATCAGGAGGATAAAATTGGAATCAAAACTAATCTATAGCAATCTTAAGTTTAAAAACATATCTGTTTTCTGCCTTTTTTCAACAGATAAAATTTATCACAATGAATAACTTGGACTAAGAAGTTAGTGTATTTAGTGATAATAATTTTGATTCCAGCAAATATAGAACAACTGGTAAAGCATGAGACAGCTAGTACTTGATCATCATCATCATCATCCACAGCCTTCTTTATCCCACTGCTGGGTAAAGGCCTCTCTCTTGTGATGCCATCTGCCTCGGTCCTGTGCCAATCTGGTCTAGGTACTTGATATTACTTGATTGTATGTGATATTACTTGATTAATACTTGACATTCATTTGAAATTTGTGTGCAAAGTATGAAAGTGAGTTTTAGATGTTAGAACCAAATTGAGGAGAGAAACACTTAGATTTACACTCTCGGAATTCACTTTTAGAATCTCAATACATGCACAATTATTACTTACTATCGTCAAAGTCACAAATATGTTATTGAAAATTAAGTCAATCTTACCAACTTCACGCAGTCTGATTGAGTAAACATGAGTTTTACACGGTCATCCATGCTGAGATGGTACAGAATTTTCATAGCTAAATTTATATGCTTGTCATCACCTGAAACATTTTACAAGTTTTATTAACATTCTTAATATTTATCAATAATGTGAAACTAAGGACTGAAAATTATACTACACACATTGTGGAATACTTACTTGTAAATTGGATAAACTTAGGTAGCAGGCCAATTTTGATCATTTTGTTTCGTAATTTCGTGTCAAAGGTTAAATTAAATAATAATTTCAAAGTAACATTTACAAGGTCAGCATTAGAAGAATCGAGGAGAGGTCCTAACTTTTCAATAATTCCTTTTGATGCCATGCTATTTTTGTTTTCTACAAAAATAGAGAGCTTCTGAAGGAAGGACACAATGAGGATGAGCAGATCAATGTTGGAGTGCCTCTCCATTGCACCAATGAGAAGGCCAACAATATCCTTTCTATGCATCTTCTCCTCCACTTTCACATTGTCTGCTATATTAAGCAGCATGTAGAAAGCTACTCGGAGCAGCTGTTCCTGTCTCTTGGACAATGTCTTTAGCTTTCTTTTCATCTGTTCTTCGTCATTCTTAGAGAGGCAGTCATCAGAAGCATTACACAAATCTTCATGATAACTGGAGACTAAAGACCGCGACTTCTGCATTGTGACATCGGCAACTGCCCAAGTTCCTGATTTTGGACGGCGCTTTGGTTCTGGTATACGGCTCTTTGGCAGTTCACTCTGAAACAGTACAAGACTTAGTAATATTATAACATAATTATAATTCAATTAGTATTAGATATTTTACTATGGATATAGATTGAATCTCTTTATTGCCTAGTAGTGTATAAATAGTCCTGTATTTAGGTTTTGGTCAGGTACTGCAGTACCTATCTACACTAATATTATAAAGAGGAAAGATTTGTATTTATAGATTTTTGTATGTTTGATTGAAAAAACTCAAAACTACCAGACCAATTTCAAAAATTCTTTCACCATTAGAATGCCACATTCTACCTGAGTAACCTAGGCTACATTTTTATACCAAAACTAGATGCACCCCGCGGTGTTACCCGCTACATGTTTTCGGGATATAAAGTAGCCTATGTTCTAATCCAGGGTCTCAGCTACCTCCATACCAATTTTCATCCAAATCCGTTCAGTAGTTTTTGCATGAAAGAGTAACAAACATCCATCCATCCATCCAAACTTTCACATTTATAATATTAGTGGGATTTAATTAAAAAATAAATGTCCACCCATGCAAAGTCGGGACAGGCCAGGCTATAATAGACCTGGAATTGTTTTGTCACTTAAAGCATTGTATTATAATGATCTGGTAAATGTTATGTTACCATCAAAACCTTGTTTTGTCTTATTAAGTATGAATAAAACATAAGATCTTGGTCTTCATTGGTTTGATTTACTTGCTTTACTAGAATTTATAAATGATATCTTTAATGTATTCTATTTAGCCTTGTACAGACAGATTTAAATTAATATTTATGACTAGAATTTGATATTTAGTTACCTTGTCAGGAGTAAGTATTTGCTTCTTTCCTTCAACCTTCTCTTTCCACTGGTCATATCTCTTTAGTTCATAATCAATGACATCCATGCATAAAGAACCAATTTTATATTGAATGATCACAGGGTGGAACTCATTATAGGTTGAAAAACAAAAGAATGTGTATACAATGTTTGTGCTCAATTCAATGCTCCTTTTCCATTCTTCTCGGAGTACTCGTGAAAGTGCACTCAGTAATGCTTCTGCAAATAACTTTGTTTTGTAAATATGATCAATGCTTCAAATTGTGTATAAAGATTAAATTGCAACTTATTATATATTATACTATATGCTCACATCACAGCTGAAATATATGCTAGAATAAAATACGACAAAGTGTAGACATTCATAAAAGTATATTTATTTGTAAAATACAAACAAAATATCCTTTTAGTGTGTTTTAGCAAAATATTATTAGCCATTAATATTTATATTACCATTTCGTGCTAGTTCTAACAAGTTATCAGGATTTCTTGCAAGCTGCAGTATAAGTGCTGAGCCCTTTATTTTTTCAGGAATGTCATCATACAACAGTTCTACATAATCATCTATATTATTTAGTACAGCCACTGGTACACTCTCCACAGGACTCATGATTGAAGTGCTGATATAATCTCTGTTAGAAGTTCTGAAAAAATAAACAAATATATTTTTTACCATGTGCTTTTTTCCCATAGGGGTATCTTATTAGACTTAAAAGAAAGGATGTTTATTTTATTGAAATGGAACCATTTTTTTGTTGAGAAATCATGTTTATCTATTTCCATCAGTAAATATACTATTTAGAGTTATTTATAAATAAATGTGTATAAAATGAACTGTATTGGCTCACCGGAAGACCAGCACTGGTCATACCGCTTAGTATGACCAGTATTATGCTGAGGTGAGCACCTATTTTGTAACTATCTGTCTCTGTTTGTTTGTTTTTGTGCTTGTTACAAACTAATACATTTTTTTTCAGAATATGATATTTCTTAAACAAACTTCAAGTAAGCCATAAGCACAGTATAGGTTCTCGAATGAATCCTATAACTTGACACAAAAGCACTCAAGGTTAAGTTACACACCCACAATCCTTTCAATGCTGAATGCTGATGTAATTGTTAGTCTTTAATTTTGCACTCAATACTTGAGCTCTTACTTTACTGAATATCTTAGACAACGTAGTTTAAATTTACTGATTGTATATGAACGTGTAATAGACTTGAATCCTAAAATTGTATAGAAAGTGCGAAATATTTATTTTTATCGGGTTTAAAAGTTCATAAGGAATTCAAGTTACGTAAAAGATGCTTCTATACTCACATAAATAAAACTGGTTTGTGCAACGAATTATGCTGAATTTCAACTAATTACCACAAATATCAGCTAATCAGCCTAAAAAAACCATTGAAATAGGTAGGTACATAAACAATCGGAATCGATACAACAAGGAATGAAATGCCCAATGAAATGCTATGCAGTGAAGAAGGACGATTGGAATCAGCTGTCATCATGTTTTTTTTTAATTTAATTTGCCCCAACAAGTAGGCTAAAGCTATAAAGCCATACTGCCTTGTGTTCGGTTTTTATAATTTAGGTATTAACATCAATAGTTACTGTTAAAGTCCAGTCTTAGTCAGGGTCTAGTCAAATCCAGTTTTGGAAGCAACACAAAAAGTCATGTTTCACCACATAATTTATTATTTTCAGACTCGCGCTTGTGATTTGACACTTCATGAATAAAATACCACCATTTTTATGCAGAAATACTCGAAAAAACACTTACACTAGTTTAGGAAAAAAATACAATGGGGCGACACGACTCTATCCGCGTTCCCACTAAAAAACCGATTTATAATTTCATAATGAGTCCTAGAAAAATTTGTAATCACAGATCTTTAAATGCAGTATGTGTATTTGCTATCATGCACAAAAATATTATTTATTTATTATAAATCTATGTGGCGAAATGATGGTTTTTTGATGGCGCCAAAATATAATTTTCTTTATTGAGTTCCTGCTTGACTTTGAAGTTCATTTATCTACTGTCAGTTTTATACAATCCACAGACAGTTTGGTTTTCTTTTCTATTCTGTGAGTAGGTACCTAATTTGTGAACTCTAAATCAATGAAAAAATCAGTTTTTACAAGCTCTATCACATTACTTTAGTAAAAATACGTGATTTTCATTA
This sequence comes from Biston betularia, assembly GCA_905404145.2. Lineage (NCBI taxonomy): Eukaryota > Metazoa > Arthropoda > Insecta > Lepidoptera > Geometridae > Biston > Biston betularia. The sequence goes on from FR989863.1 coordinate 9,300,065, forward strand.
CTTTAAAAGCTTCCTTTTCTAAGTTTATAGAGTTTTGTGCCTGAAAAAAGAAAGTTATTAATGCGCGTATTGCGATGCAATGTAGTGTTATTTGCCTGCTTCCTTGTAGAAGATAAGAGGTACGTGAGATAATTTGCAGGGTTCGTGAAGTTCAAATATCTAGAGAATTAAATTAATATTACAATAATTTGATATGTACATAGCACTTTCTTGACTCGACTGAGATATTAGTGTCTGACTCATCCCCATCGCCATCGGTTGCATAGAATGCAATGCAGTGAATTCCTCTTAGATGTTATGTTCTACCGTTTTGTTGCACCACTATTTAGTTCTTCGTACTCCCCTATGTACCTATTTCGTACAACTGATGTAGCAACTACCAAAGATTTGATATGATATGTTTTAGGGTATAATGAATCATATTCTGATAGTGGATTTCTTTATTTTCGTTAAATTTTCCTGTAAATAGTTAAATTCATAGTATGTAATATGTATTAAGTTATTTACACTAAAAATGTGTTACATTCGAAGTAAATTTTTGTTACTCAAAGAAGTCTATTTTTTATCAATTTAAGTTTTTTCCTTTTCATGTAAATACTATGTTTATACATAAATCGCTAGAATTTTCTTACTATATGCTTCCTTCAACATTACAAAACCCTGTGGGTGTTAACTATTTACTTTGGTTCCAATCATTCTGCTACTGCCTGTCTATTTTTTTATAAATTCCAGGACTTCTGAAATCTGATGATTGATTTCTTAGTATTTTATTGAATTCTATGATTTAAAAAAATTAAGTATTACTAATACTAACATTAATAAAACTAGAAATTAAGTTTAACAAAATTTAACAAATGGGTAATCATTTGAAAGTTCATGATAATTATGTTATAAAAAGTCTTGAACATGCTATCTACAAAGATAATTATATTCACACTACCTACATAATACTGATAACGGGCAAGCAACAGCAAAATATGTTTTCTGCAAAATAGATACTTTTGATAAAGGATAATTATCCTTGCTGGGCCACTGTGATTGGATATCTTGGTATTTCACATGTTGTATTCCTTCATATAACATTAATTTTATTCATATAATTGTAAAATTATTTTTGAACTCATTAAGTATCTTGCTACATTATCATAACGTAGGTATATATGTACTATTTGATTAGTGTCAGAGGTGGATTAAATGTTGATGTTGAATGTGAGGCATAAAATATTGCTTATTTTCACAACAAATGCAACCATTACAATAGAAATAGGAGTATTTTTATCAACATAATAGATTTATGCCATGACAGGACAATTTAAGGCATCACATTTGAGAGCATAACAACTGCAAAAAGCTTAACTTTTTTAGCAACTTAATGTTATGGGTATAAAAAAGTAGAAAGTCATAAGTTTGAAAACTTGTCATTTTCATCTGTCCTATGAAAAACATGATGGCAATATATATCCAATATAGCAGACTATAATATAAATTTAAAAAAATCAGAAAAGTGCAAGATTCAAATATTTATTTAACTTAATAGGTCTAATATTATTTGTATTGAAGGACAAATTTAACATGTAGTTAAAAATTTTCTACAAAACATTGAAAATCTAACAATAATATCAACATTATATTTATGTAATATTATACTTTATTACATAAGTATGTTTGTAGTCAAGAAGATATACCACCAAGACCTTGTTGCTGAAAATAAGATAAACATATTGTGTTTGCTTTAAAAAGAAAGGTTTCTATGGATAAGCACAATTCAAATATGTTCAGTTAGCTATTTTTCAGATTGGAATGTTTATTTAGTCAATGTTAGAAAATAGGCTGATATTTTTTGCATCCACACTGCATTGCTATTACTTTGACCCACACTTGTCTATTTATGATTATTTAGCACCATGTTATACATTTTGTAAACTTGCTCTCATACCTCTAGGAGCCTTGTAAGGTGACTGAGGTCACTTCTAGTTGTATCTACGTTGACTGCCCTGTAAGTTCGTTTGGTAGAACATCTCCTTCAAGAGCTATAATATGGTGGAGGTTCAATCCCCACCGGACAAACATTTGTGAGAAAAAAGTTTGTTCTGTGTCTGGGAGTTCTGTTTATATTATAAGTACATTAGTATTCTATCAGTTATCTGGTTCCCATAGTTAATTGTTTATAATGTAAGCTTTGCTTAGTTTAGGGCTAGATGGAGCTGTGTGAAATGTCTTAAGATATTTATTTATTGTAATGTCTGATATTTGTTACGTAAAAACTGTATACCCATGAGTTATCATAATGTTGAAACTCATGCATTGGTGTTTACAGTCATGTGTTAGAAATTTTGCACATGATTATTCATGAATAAAAATTTTTGCTTATTTACTTATTATTTTATTCCACCTTTTCAGGTTTAGTTAAAACAGTGAACCTGCAAATATTATGCCTTATTATGAATTGATATAAAGGATTAATTATGACTGAGAACATACAGAGCCTTACAGCACCCATCTCCCTCGCAACATATCATCAACTTAGTCTGACAGGTATTGTTTCTTCATATAAACATTGTAGACTCTATTATGTAAAGTTAATATTTTGAAAAAAAAAATGTTATGTTATATGTTCCAGTTGAATCAGCAAGTATAAGGAATTCAGGATTGTTTAAACCCAACCCATACTTACAAGTGATAATAGATGAGAAAATATCAAGACGAACTGAAGTAATAAGAAATACTTTACATCCCAAATGGAAGGAAGACCTCACCGTGCTGGTGACTCCCCAGTCACAACTTCTTTTCCGTCTAGCCGACTACCATAGCTTTAGGAAAGACAATATTATTGGAGAGAAAAAAATTAACTTATTAAAGATTTTACTATTTTTTAATGGCAAATGTGAAAATGTGGAATTGTCTATTGGTAAGATTTATAAATAACTAAAGCATAGTGCTATCTACTCTATATAGATACAGTAGTTGTTATGTTTCGACTCAATATTTTCAAACACACTTCCATAATATTACAATAATGATGTATGCACCTATATAATATTATAATGTCAATATGAAGAACAGCAATATTTTAATTAAATGACCTTTTTCAGATTTGATGAAAACTGTATCCCAAGAAAACTCATCCAGTTCAACTTCTGAGATAAAAGCAGCAGAGCTAGTGATACTTTTAGATGGCCTGAGAATTGATCCATCAGTCCTGAGCCAGTCAAGGGACTTGCTTGGAGAAACTAGCAATTCCCACAATCCTCTAAATGAGGGGGTCCGTGCGAGAATCAGAATGCGTAACAATCCAGAGGCACTAAGATCTATGCTACGGTCCCAAAGAGAATTGAGAGTGAGATACTATTTTGTATATAAAGTCCTTTGTTAATCTATGTAATGAATCTCCAAATATATCTCATATCCCTGAGCCGTTCAGGTGTGAAGAATAACAATCATACATTCTTTCTTTCACTCACACACACACACACACACTAACAACATTTCTCATTTATAATATTAGTATAATTTAATAAAACTACTGGCCATCCGAAAGCAACTTTACGGACGCGGACAGCGACTTTATACCATTCACAGAGGAGATACATAGAGATAACATGTCATAATTATGTTCTTAAATAGTGTAAATACATACATAGTTATTGTATGATCAAAGGATAGTAATAAGTGTGATTAATGTGTTCAATGCATGGTCGATTGCAGCCGCCGCCGGGTCCACCGCCAATGAGCAACGGCGCGGTGGTGTCTGCGAGTGTGGTGGCGACAGGCGGCACCGAAGCGGGCCCTTCACACCAGGAGGCGCCACCGGTGACCGAGGCTGCTGCGCCCGCGACCGGCACACCTGCTGCCCAACCCAACGCCGCCGAAGAACCGCTGCCCGCCGGTTGGGAGATGAGATATGATGTTTATGGACGACGGTACACTTATTTCTGTTACATTTTTTTTTCTTTTGCTTTTTGTGCTGTCTCAAGCATTGCATACTATCAAGTGTCTCATGATAAAATCAAGTAAAATAAGACAACAAGTCAATGAAAATCACATGAGAAGTCTAGTCCATGCCCTAGAAAGTAGTGGCAACCTTACCTACTAGAAATTTCGACGAAGTTTTGGATGCAACACTAAAAACGTTAATATCACTTTCCCCATGTTCGTGCACGAAGTTCAACACTAAATGAATTAAAGGACTATCACAATTTGTATACATCCATAAAACAAGTTTTTTAAAAACAATGTGGCGATATGATTCTCCAATCTGATGTATTTACTGTATGCATGCAGGTACTATGTAGACCATAACACGCGGTCGACGTCGTGGGAGCGTCCGCAGCCGCTACCGGCGGGGTGGGAGGTGCGGCGTGACGCGCGCGGCCGCGTTTACTACGTGGACCACAATACCCGCACCACGACATGGCAGCGACCCGACACGGAACGGCTGGCGCGTTTCCAGCACTGGCGCGGCGAGCGGCGGCACGTAGTGGCGCAGGGCAACCAGCGCTTCCTCTACCCGCATCCGCAGCCGCCGCATCTCGCCGACCCCGACCATGAGCCAACCGCCGCCGCGCCTGCACCCGCCACCCCCTCGCCTGTTCCCACACCACCTTCCTCTGGTATTTACTGTTTACATTATTATAGAACAAACATATATCCATACATCCATACTCACAAACTTTCGCATTTATAATATTAGTAGGAAGGATGGTAGGATAGGACAGGAAGTAGGATATATGCCTGTAAATAATTAGTAGATCAAAAACGGCGCGCCATGACGAACTAGGCGGTTTTCATTTTTCAAACTTGTAGCTTGCTTTGTTAGAAGCCAATTAACCAGTTCACCTCTTTAAACTAGGAGCCACGGATAGTCCGCTATGTCGTGGCTGCTTGCAAGAGAATGAAACTGTAGAGCATGTACTTTTGCATTGCAAAGCCACAGAAGGCACTAGAATTGCTACTAGGCTGCATGAAGCTGCTTCGCCATCATTCATGTCATCGTCGTTGAACTTTCCACCCAACTCACTGGAGCTACTATGCCAGCGGCCCAGATCCTCGCTCCGATATTTCAAGGAGCTGGGTTGGCTCGGGTAGACGCTGGCAGGGGGAAATGCACAATACACCCCAAGCGGGACGTCAGTGCAGGACTCATCACCCCCACTTCGAATAAGAAATAACCAGTTTTTTTTTTTTTAATGGTTGACAGGCTTGGTGTTTGACCACAGCTCACCTGATGTTAAGTGAAGGTGTGGTCGAAGATGGTAAAGCACACCTAGCCTGGAATGGAACTGGCTCTCAAGTGAGGCTGCCGGAACACACCGTTAGGTGCTTAGCGACAGATTTTCAACTTGAGGGTGGTAGCTAGCCAGCCGAGTACTAGAAAGTACCCTACCACCATGCTATGGTTTCCTCACGATGTTTTCCTTCACCGGCAGCTCAAGCTCATTGTTGGGGTTTGAACCCACGCCCTTCGGCATGCGAACCTACCGCGCTAACCACTGAGCTATCATCGCTACAAATATTTTCCTTAAATCTAAAAGAACTAACCTACTTATATGAATATAACCTTCATACAGAGGTACATTTACAAGCACTCGATTGTGTGTGTTATCTATTGAAACAGAGACAATCTTATCTTCCTAATTCTTTTTTGCTTACGTTGCTTCGATATTTCAGTGATAAATAATATTCGGCATCCTATTTTGGTGCGCTAATAGACAATCTAATAAATGTTTAAAATAATATGACTATGAAACTCACAATAATTAAGAATAGAAACTTGATCGATTCATTGGCCAAGGTTAGTCGGAATGAAAGGGCAGACAAGATCCTTGCTTCTAATTGAACAACCGAGTTTTACGGTTCAGCAATTTTCGTAGTAACCTTCGCCTTTAATTGTACCGCAACGATGGTAAGAAGTTTGAGTGTTATTTCGTCAGACTTTTCTTTGGTTTGGACGGATGGACTAACGCAGTTATGAGTTACTTTTTTGTTTTTAATACGCTCATATATGTCCATATCCCGCTTAATTTTAAGCAGTAGTGCGGTCTAGGATGGAGTACACATACCTCGAAGTAACCGTTCATACGCCGAAAGGCGTGGGTTCGAAACCTAACAATGAGCTTGAGCAGCTGCCGGTGAAGGAAAACATCGTGAGGAAACCACAGCATGGTGGTGAGGTATTTTCTAGTACTTGGCTGGCTAACTACTACCCTCAAGGTGATAATCTGCCGCCGAGCACTTAACAGTGTGTTCCGGCAGCCTCACTTAAGAGCCAGTTGAGGTGAGTTTACCATCTTTGACCACACCGTCACTTAACATCGGGTGTGCTGTGGTCAAACACGTAGCCTGCCACCATAAAAAAAAGCTCCGTTGTAACCTACTCTAGATTTGATGACGCTCACGTTGTATCTGTAGCGTAAAACAGAACCTTGCTGTCCTGATAAAAAAATGGAATCAAAACACTTTGTGCATATTGAATATTTTGTATTGAGAGATGTGACAAAGTAGCTACTGCTTTTGTACAATTTGTATGTTTGAAGATAAAGTTAATTTACTTGTATACAACACAAGAACGATAAAACTGAGCTCGTAAATTGCTCTAGATTGGATCACTAACTAGTTGCAATCACGCGATATCAAAATAAGAATGCTAGCTTAGTGTGATCCTTAGTGGATAATACCTTATGTGTCAATAAGCGGTTTTTAGGACGGACATAAAGGGATTCGTTGTGTGCCAGAGCAGGTTTCAGTACTGTATATATGTACCTAATTTTACATGTAAATAACTGTAATAACTGGTATGTTCCTGTCATATTTATTTACTATCGGTATATTTTCTATTGCTATGCGGGAGGTCTAAATGGCTCTGTTTCTCTGCGTTCTTTAGGTAATTTTGGCTTTACGTTGGCCACTTTTTAGTAGTGAAGCGTCCAATAAATAGAAGGCGCTTCCTTGTGAGTGAATTTTCGTATCTGTGTGATGAGACCGCGTCAAAGTATGATTGTGCTTGTTTCAGCGGGCAGTAGCGCCGCTCCCACTGCTAGCGGCAGCGCGACGGCGGCGGGCGTCGCTGCGGCAGACGAGCTGGGCGCGTTGCCGGCGGGCTGGGAGCGACGTGTGCAGCCAGACGGGCGCGTCTACTATGTAAACCACAAGAACCGCACCACGCAGTGGGAGGACCCACGCACGCAGGTAAATACCTCATCTTTAGCTTTTTTCTATTTCTTACTTTTTGGCATTGCACTTTGTGCATTCTGCCAGTGTCAAGGCAGAATTTAGTTAGTCTCAAAATAAAATTTAGTAAAATACATTGTAATCAAAGTCACACAAAGTAACTCACGGTACCTTAGTAAAAGAGCGGTGATTTTACTTCAAGCGGTGTTTTGATTGAAACATGTTTCTCCACATATCACATGCCCACACGTATGCTTATTTTTAAAATATAAAAACTCGAAGTAACGCACTTTTTGGAAAATAATATAATGTAGCGATTTGATTTTTCAATGTTTCCACGAAAACACATTTTCTGGCTCCCTCGATACGGTCACTTTTTCCTTGTATTCTTGTGTATGAAGTTACACTTTCCGATTTATATGAGGCCAAGATACAAACACAAACTTTCTGTATTTATAAAATGAGTGTGATAATATTTTCAATACAAATGTTGAATGGAGAATGTTACTGGGTATGCAAAATCGCTTGAAACTTTGTCACAGTAAAGCCTATGTGAATATAAATATACTAGTTTTTGTTTCATGCCAAAATATCAATTAGTTTAGATTTTATAGACATTCAAAAATCCCGTTAATTTGAAATCGCTGCGCGGTGGCGCTGCTTCGGTGTGACGTCACAGGTCATACACCTCTTTCCTCTTTCAAGAATAAATACTATAAGTTGTGATTTGAAGCATGTGGAGCAAAAGGTTTTGACTCGTATTGATACACTAATACTTGTAGGTTCTTATCCTAACTAATATTATAAATGCGAAAGTGAGTTTGTTCGTTTATTTGTTTGTTTATTACGCTATCACGCAAAAAATATTGAACCGATCTTCATGAAATATAGCATTGGTATTGTTAAGAACACGGAGAAGGAGCTAGCTTTCATCCCTGAAATAATACAGTTCCCGAGGGATCGATAGTAACGCGGGCGGAGCCGCGGGCGAAAGCTAGTAGATAAAATAAACAAAGGATGACGTAAAATTAGTTGTTTTTTTATTTACATATTAGGTAGATACGTTTAAACTGATACCAAAGGTTTTGCACCTCTGGTCTTATTTTTATATAAGTTCCTATATACTTAGGTAGGTACTCTTGCTGGCGGCGGCGGCCGCTCTTTGACTGCACTCGTGCACGCACTGAACGACTACATCTTTAAGTTTTACAACTTTATCCATTTTTGTTTAACTCAAATTTTGCGGAGTGCTTTTAAAAGAGCGCACGTCTCTCCATACAAACTATTGTTAGAGATAGAAATGTTCTCGCGCGTGAAACGGAAAATGTTCTGTAGGTACTAAATGAATGAGGAATAAATGGAGCGGCGCACGGGCGGCCTATGTTTCCGAGTGACGACGTTCGGTGCGCCCGGGCAGGCCCTGCGTGACCTTGACCTAATTTCAGTCGTTTATTGTTTCGCACCTGTGATGCGACATCTTGAAAGATTATAGTTTTATCGTTTGTTTGTTCTATGTAACTGAACCATCATTTCTTGGTATCACGAGCCACCACTGATACCTACTTATACCAACCAAATACAAACTAGATAGGTATAAGAGATACTAACCTACTGCAAACTACATACATACCTACCATCTAATAAATATACTTGTATACATAATAGATTGTCATGTACTTACGTCAAAATGATCTTCACAACAATATACTTTGCTTTTATCTCCAAATGGATCCAACCTCTTCATAGCTTTTATCCATTTCTTACGTATTTTAATATCCATTGGAACCAAAAAAAATAACTTTTCCGGTGCATTGGTGGTAGTGCTTTTACATTTTGGCACAACACATGATTTTCTTGTATTTAAATTCGACATTTTCGAATAATATTTGCGTTATTTCGTAGTGAGACGTGCCGGAGCGCGCAACGTACTGCGTGAGTGTATGACTTGTGACGTCAGCGCACCGAGCGCCGGCCGGCCGACACTCGCGCCGTTTAAAATTCAATATCTCGGGAACTAAGTGACATATCGAAATAATTTTTACACACGTTTTTTTTATTTCATATGAACTATAAGAAAAGTTAAAAATCGAAACTAGTGAACATTCTTCATTATGTTAGCGAGATATAACGCGCGAATACCTGTTTATCTCTACATACTTAGTATATAACAAAATCGCTTTCCGCCGTCTTTTAAACTACGCAACGGATTTGAATGCGGTTTCCAACAATAGACAGGGATTCAAGAGGAATGTTATGTGTATATTACATGCACATGCACCACATTAGCATCTACATTGCACCCGTGCGAAGCCGGGGCGGGTCGCTAGTATCTGTATAAAAGCAAAATGTAAGAATGACTGTCATCGATATTTAAAGTCTACTTATTTATTTTGAATTTACCTAGACAATTGAGTTAGATAGATTGATAAACTTTTTATTTGTTTATACCAAAATTAGAAGTGAGTAGAGTTTTAGGTCTGTACTTGAGGCTCTTTTTGTGAAGGCCTGCGATTTTGTTTGGAAAGTTTCTACTGTACAATAAAATGTAATTCTTCAAGACAACTTTTCGCAAACAATACAAATTGTTTTGTTTCGTTTATTATATTTGTGTTTGTTATTGGTAATTTGTTTTCTATATTTTTATGTTTATTTTGTTTGAATTACAAGGGCTCACCGGAAGACCAGCGCTGGTCATACCACTTAGTATGACCAGCATTATGCTGAGGTGTGATATAAATGTTTGTCGTTTTTGTGTGTTCGGCCGTGTGTTACAAAATAAAATCATTTTCTTTCTTTCTTTCAACTATTGAAAACACGCGAAAAATGTTTTTATTCAATCCACTTATTGATTTGTTTCCGTTTTCAGGGGCAAGAAGTTAGCGCGTTGGAAGAGGCGCTGCCGCCCGGATGGGAGATCCGTTTCACGGAGGAAGGCACTAGATATTTTGTAGATCACAATACGAGAACTACCACATTCCAGGACCCAAGGCCCGGAGCGCCGAAGGGTCCCCAAGGGGCCTACGGGGTGCCGCGGGCCTATGAAAGGTCATTTAGATGGAAACTTAGTCAATTTAGGTACCTGTGTCAGAGCAACGCTCTGCCGAGTCATATCAAAATAACACTCTCGAGACAAACTCTGTTCGAGGATTCCTATCACCAGGTGAGTTGCTATATATTTTATTTTTTAAGTGAAAAAGTGGCAAACAAGGTATGGACCACCTGATGGTAAGTGGTCACCGCCGCTTATGGACACCTGCAAAACCCGAAGCATTGCCAGTGCGTTGTCTACCTTTAAGGACTCTATTCATCCTTCATCTTATATTTTAGTTAACCTTACCGACGTATCATATAGTAAATATAGATAGAAACTCTTTATTGTGCACACCATAAACAGAAAAAAAGTACAGAGAACAAAATAAACGTATGAGCTAGTGTCGGCCTTATCGCTAAGAGCGATGTCTTCCAGGCAACCAGGAATAGAAGAAACACGATAGATAATAAAAAACAGACGGGAGACGTAGTAACACTACATAAGAAAAATAAATAAAAGTATATAAAATAATAATAATAATGTATTTAAATAAAACGAAAAATATTAAGTATTCTATCACAGTACAAGTTTTGCATAGTTTGGGGTCTGATGGCACTGTGCGTACCGTCCTGCTATATTTATTTATTTATCTTTATTAAGCGTGAACATGTTTTTTGCAGATAATGAGGCTACCCGCATACGAGTTGCGCAGAAGACTGTACATAATATTCCGTGGGGAAGAAGGGCTGGACTACGGCGGCGTCAGTCGCGAATGGTTCTTCCTAGTGTCACACGAAGTGCTTAACCCTATGTACTGTCTGTTCGAGTACGCTAACAAGAACAACTACAGCCTGCAGATCAATCCGGCCAGTTACGTCAACCCTGATCACTTGCTCTACTTCAAGTTTATAGGGAGGTTCATTGCTATGGCGCTTTATCACGGCAGGTTAGTATTTTACTACTACATTTATTTATTTATTTATTTATTTATTCATTCTATTCATAAATCCTGGATTAAGTATGTTAAGATTATAGAACTTGCTATTTTGTAGGCAAATTCATGTTTTTGTTGGACACTATACATTGCTAGTCAAATTGATTCATAACAAAAATAATTCTACATCTTATATCTATCTATCTATACTATCATAAAAGGGAAAGATTTGATTGTTTGTTTGTTTATATTGAATAGGCTCCGAAACTACTGAATCGATTTAAAAATTCTTTCACCGTTGGGAAACTACACTATCTCCGGGTGACATAGGCTACTTTTTATCCCTGTATTCCCACGGGAACGGGAACTACGCGAGTGAAACCGCGAGGCGTCTGCTAGTTTAGTATAATTCGCGTGGCTAAGAAAAAATAACTAGCGATTAAACTTCTTGCTCTCTTTCTATACTTCAAAAATGAAACGTATCTTTCTAGGGGCTCATTTTTAGGGTTCCGTAACGAAAGGGTAAAACGAGACCCTATTACTAAGACACCACTGTCCGTCCGTCTGTCACCAGGCTCATGAACTGTGATAGTTACGACAGTTGAAATTTTCACAGATGATGTATTTCTGTTGCCGCTATAACAACAAATACTAAAAAAACAATGAAATAAATGTTTAAGCTCCCATACAACAAATGTGATTTTATTTTGCCGTTTTTATAGATAATTCGCATTCGGCCGGTTTTTATTTTTAATTATCCGATATCGTTTGACTATTATACATTACCGTTAGAGATCTGCTATATTTGTACGCGTACCATACGAATGATTTAAAAATAAAACATTTGCTGTTTCATTTACACATCAGTAAAACCATGACATTTTCTCCTTGGCGCGTATAGTAAACTTCCCCGTTACGCCAAGATTTCATTTATATACTAGCTGTATCCGTGGTTTCGAACACGTGAGATGAATTCAATATACTTTAATTCAGACAGATTGACTATTTTTCTTTCACACTTTATAGACATTTTTATTTAATTAGTAATGATCAGGCCAGAACTGATAGTGAGATCTGCAATAACATTAAACCTCGACCTCGGTACCTTGTAACTCGAGCACTTGAAACTCGAGGGTCGACACCGCATGTTAAGGGTTATCAACGCCATCATATTAAAGGTTATCATACATACATAAGTGTCATTCGTCATAACTCCGGTAGTTCTGCATCGATTTAGATTACATTAAACACTTTGGTAAGAAAATAATAATGAGGAGTTTTGTTGAGCTAAAATTCAAAACTTGGTGGTGCATTATTTTCAATTCACACAACAAATTCAAATAATAAACCTATTATTTGATTTTGTTGTGGCTCCCATACTATGACACAAATAACACAAATCGATTGGGAGCGTGATCGAGAGAAGTATTTACGGCTAAGTAAGTACCTACTTCGATTGTAGAATTGTTTTGTTAAATAGCCAAAGTTTGGCAAATATAGGATAACAATTGTTGGGCAATATTCAACATTAGCGAGGTGATTTCACTTGACTATATGGCTAGCCACTCACCCTGCATGAAAAAGAAAGTGAGCACTAATTCTTATTTGGTTGTTGAAATCTAACTTTATAATGAGCTATGAACACAATTTGATTCCAGGGTTCAAGTTATTTTGGGTAGTATATTTTTGCCTAAATGTCATAATTCCGGTATTCCTGCAGAATAATTTAACAAATAATTGCTTGTTGTTTCATTGCCTGGTTTCTGAAATTACCGCGCACAGTCATACAAACAAACAAACACGAAATTTAACAACTATATTTTCGGTTTCATTTGTGTTAATTTCCTCCAAAAATCCTAGTTTTCAAAAAAATATTTAATGTAGGTACAGGATAAGTTGAGTAACAATTTTTTACATGACTGTTTTGTTTCAGATTCATATACTCTGGCTTCACAATGCCTTTCTACAAGAGAATGTTGAACAAAAAGCTGACTATGAAAGATATCGAGTCGATAGATCCTGAGTTCTACAATTCTTTAGTGTGGATCAAAGATAACAATATAGATGAGTGCGGCCTTGAAATGTGGTTCAGTGTGGACTTCGAGGTTCTGGGTCAAGTGATACACCACGAACTGAAACCGAACGGCGATAAAGAGCGAGTCACTGAAGTAAGAGTGATTAATTTTTTTTTTACTTTATAGTAACACAATAATAATGCAATAAAGTAGATGATTGGTAGAATATATTTTTTTTAAATAGCTTCACTTTTAGTCACATATTCTTAGTCACATATTCTACATTTATGGCATTAATCACGTCGATTCCATACTTCCGTTTAAATCAGAAATATTCCTTTTAGACGATGTTTTGTGCAGTCTAAAATATAGTTTTCATGTAAGAGGCGAAGGATAAATCAATAATAAATAATCAACATCAATAAGTGCCAGCAAAATAAGTCATTCCGGCGCATTTAATTACAGTGACGAAATTACTTTTGAATGCGGAACACAATTTAAAAAGTTTGAACGCAATTTGCTTCGATAAAGTCCTGGCCGGTAATAAAAAAAGCGCGCCTGCTGACCCGGCTCTAAATTTAAAAAAATATATACGCAGGAACTTCTTATTCGTTTTGAGTTTTGGCGGGAACGCAGAAAGAGTCATGTCGCCCAAAACTAGTGTTTTTTCGTGTTTTTATGTATAAAAATTGTGGTGTTTTATTCATAAAGTGCCGAATTACTCGCTACGCTTAGGATTCTACTCTAGAATCCGCAGCTTCGCTCTGGATTCAAACACTCGCTCTCGCCCTCAATACATTATTTTGGTCCCTTGTGACTTGTGACACAATCTACTATTTTATTATATGTATAACGCGCGTAGATATTAGGTCACGCGAGGCCTATGTCACGTTATAGAATACTTATGACAATTTTTAATTATGTTAATTAAAATTGATTGATTTTTATGACACAATACAATGTTGTCATTATCACTATGTGGTTAAACAATATTTCATTTGGATCTTTATCTACACATAATAGTAACAGTTACGTTACTTTCTGTTTTTCAGACAAACAAAGAGCAATATTTACAATTAGTGACGCAATGGCGAATGACGCGAGGAATTGAAGAACAAACATCTGCTTTCCTAGATGGATTCAATGAGGTAAACAGAAATGTATAGTACCTAGGTACGTACGTATAACATTTGTGACCTTGTGCACTTTATCAGTTACAGATAATGAACATAATTGCGTGTGAAAACCAGATTTGTATTCATAGGTGATTTTAGTTCTTTGGATTTTTTTTTTAAATTCTTGGTCAATGTTAAAACTCTCCTTTGCCAACATTAAACCAAACAACTGTTTATAAACTGTAGGTATAATTATGTCTTATGTATTTGTTGCCACAACATTTTTTTTTTAATACTAAATAGGATTGTTTTACCAGCAACTCACCTGATGTTAGCAAAAAATGTGGTCTGCGATATAGCACACTTAGTACGTAGAAACCCCGATTTACTCGCGACTTGAAGACAGAGGCCTAGATTGTAATTATCACCGGATCATATGATGCATTTGGAAGTGCAATAAAACCGTTTTGTTCAATCTTTTGTAACATCGAATTTGAAACGGTGACGCTTTTTAGAGGTCCTGGCGGTACGATAATATAATGGGCAGGATGAAATAAAACCTGATAATTTTGGATTTGATGCGACGGTAGTTTTCCTTAATTATGTCGGGCTACCTTTATTGGCACCAATATTTTTTTCTGTTTCAATAAAAGCATGGTGTCGGTCGGAGAGATATCTTATCAGGAGACATTAAAAATATGGAATACTTGAAACTCGCAGAATGGTCAAAATGCTAAAAATAAATGAATAAAATGTAAGACATTACAGATGGTCTGCTTTACAGGTGGTGCCTCTAGAATGGTTGAAGTACTTCGATGAGCGCGAGCTGGAGCTGATGCTGTGCGGCATGCAGGAGGTGGACGTGGACGACTGGCAGCGGAACACTATTTATCGGCACTACACGCGCACCAGCAAGCAGGTGCTGTGGTTCTGGCAGGTATGGCATTTTTACTCTTTTTTTAGTTTTACACAACTAATCATTCCGATCGGCAGTTTTCGTTTGCACAGAAAAGCGCAGAACTGTTTCCGACAGTAGCCGAACGTTTATATAAATCTAATTTGAACTATATTTGCAAGAACAAAATGGCAGAGTATTGTTGACTATCTATGCATTCTTAGCTCTGTCCCGCTTGCACGATTCGTAGGTATGCACTATCTGACTGTTTTAAGGAGAATTTATTTTTTACGGACGTTATCTTCTGAATAAAATTGAATAATTAATTAGTTAATTTAAGAAAAATATATAATTTTTATTATCAAACATGCATAATCAGTAATTACAGAGCTCAAAAGAAATCGATCGACTAATAACAGCGCAAGATTTTAGCGCGCGCAATGCCCTACTTTGCCATTGGTAGATCGGAGTTTCCCGCGCTACTATTTTATTGTCTTATACTAATTGGTCTACTGCGCAGGTAGGTACATCGGAAAGAATTATGAGTAGTGTAAAACTGTACTAAAAACTATATTGTCAAATTTGGTAACTCTACTGTCTTTTTTAGGTTGACAGCCTGGGTGTTTCACCACAGCTCACCTGATGTTAAGTGACGGTGTGGTCATAGATAGTAAACACACTTAGCCTGGAATGGAACTTGAATATCATCATCATCATCATCCACAGCCTTCTATATCCCACTGCTGGGTATAGGCCTCTCTTTTTACATGCCATCTGCCTCGGTCCTGTGCCAATCTGGTCCAGGTTCGACCCGCGACGGTGACAGTATCGTCGACCCATCTTGCGGCTGGACGACCGACGCTATATATATATATATATATGTATATATATATAGCTTCGATATTTTACGGGATATTTATCGTGATTATGTTGACAATCAAGCTCCCGATATTGAACAATCGTGTTTAAAACTTTGTAACATTTGATATTTACTGTTCTTGGGATAGCAAGTCTTCATTTTACAATACATAAATTGTGAGATAACTTCGACTGTCTAACTAATATACTGAAATTGAAAATCTACTTTCTAGCACCTAAACGGTGTGTTCCGGCAGCCTTACTTGAGGGCTGGTTCTCATTCCAGACTAGGTGTTAATTTACGTTTCAAACCAGTCATTGAGACCTTAAAAAAACCTACCGAGATTATTAATTTACAGTTTGTTCGGCAAATGGACAACGAGAAACGAGCGCGACTGCTTCAGTTCGTGACGGGCACATGTAGAGTGCCGGTCGGCGGCTTCGCGGAGCTTATGGGATCAAATGGACCGCAACGTTTCTGTATTGAAAAGGTATACAAAATATATATTATACATATATTTTTCACCAATCAATTAATTCGTTGTTATAATTAATTTTAATATGTATGTAGGTATATTAAAATTGATTATGTTGTTGTTGATGTATTTTTAATATAGTTTTATTTCCATATGTATTTTATATGTATATTAGTCCATTTTTTCAAATTCTAGTATTAGGATATATGTTATATTTAGGTATGTCTGTTAACCTGATCAGCTTATTTTAAATTTTTATTATTGGCTCACCATATTTTCTACTTGTTTTTAAATACTTTGCATACACTTTTAGCGATAAGGCCACCAATTGTTACACTAGTTCATGTTTTCCTATTATATTTGATGTCTTTGTTATGAACAATAAATAGTTTATCTATCTATATTAATGCATATAATTACTACATATGTACATAATATATATATTACTTAGATTGCTTGTTGGTATTTATTTTTTAAATTGTGAATTTAGTAAATAGATAAAGTAATTTCCGTTGTTGTTCCAGGTTGGCAAGGACACTTGGTTGCCTCGATCACATACATGCTTCAATAGGCTCGATTTGCCACCCTACAAGAGTTACGAACAGTTGTGTGAGAAACTAAACTATGCTATAGAAGAAACCGAGGGATTCGGCCAGGAATGAGTAATGTTATGTCTACTTACTAGCTTTAGCAAATTATTGTAAATTATTACTATCACATTTTATTGCACCGCCTGATCCCTGAGGATTTGTTCACCAATAGAATTGGTGCTGTAATGTAATAAAGACCAACCAAATAATTATATTATTATTCATATTTTGTAATATTTCACCTTATTATTTTGTAGATATCATTAGTGAACTGTCAGTTTAAGATATATTTGTTTCAACTATATTTAATGAAAATTATGTCTATAAAGTTAAATTAAATGATTTGAAATGGTTCTGTGGATTTTTTTGTTAAAAACATAAATTGTATAATTTACTGTTTATATTATTAGTAGTAGAATGCAGATTAATATTACAAGAGTAAATCTGGCATTAAAATTGAAAGTGGGTCTGTAAGTCAACTAGAATATAATTACAAATAACATGATCTAGATAAAGTACCGTAAGTAGGTGTAACCATACTTATGACATCGAGTCTAACAGGCTAGGCACCGTATTTACTCCAGAAGTAATAAAGCAAATTTATATGTTCATTTCTTCTTAATATTTGGTGAAATTCGGAATGCATATAGCTTTTAACATTTAGCGACACCACTTCATGGTTGATATTCCAAAGACTAACTAAACGGTTTGAGTCTACCTTCATTGTACGAACCGCTAAACAATGGAATTTGCTGCCCGAGTGGGCGTTCTCTGATAGATACAATCTGGGTGCCTTCAAGTCGCGAGTGAATCGGTTTCTTCTAGGCGAGCGTGCTCCACCGTAGGCCGCATCTTCGCTTTACATCAGGCGAGTTGGCGGTCAAAAGCAAGCCTATAAGTAATTTAAAAAAAATATGGATTGACACAGCCTACAGACGTTTACAGAATGAAGGTGTTAAATTAATAGGTGTAAAATCGCGAGGAGTACTGTGTTTCATAATATTATTCTATTCAGACAGGATAGTAGAATGTTGAATGAATTTTGAAAAGAAAGCTTTATCTACATGATTAAACGGAATATATTTATTATTATTACCATAGGAAAACTAACAGCTAGGAATAATATGCCGAAAGGAGATTGTTGTATTCATCAATCAAAACAACTAGCATTAATAAAATAGTGTATAAAACCAGGTGTTTCATAGATTTCGTCAATGACATTTTTTATGGAACAGTTGATTTTATCACGATTTTAGTATCAGTTCCATGATAAAACTTGTTCATAATTATGATTATATAACTTGTATTATTTTAAAAAATAAAACATCGTTGCATATTATAAGTAAGAATTATAATATGTTAGTGAAAATTATAAATAACAGAGTTCAGCAAACAAAGGGTTGAAGAACATAAAATGTTATGCAAATACCCTGTGCAATTAAATATAGACTAAATTAAGATAATCTTGCATTCGCAAATTCCTCAGCAGTAATTATAGCTTTCTTCAGAGAATCTGGATTGTTTCCAGAAGCTTGAGCAGATTCTGCCTTGCCACCACCTTTTCCTCCAATAATAGCAACTACTGACTGGGCCCATTCAGAAGCCAACAATCCTTTTTCATTGGCAGCCTTAGGGACTGCAGCAAGGCAAAATATTTTATTAGTTTCTTCATCTACAGAAAAGAACATTGCTGCAGTATTAGGACATAGCTGTTTAACCTGCTTTAAGGCACCATCTAAGGCTTTTGTGTTACTAAAAGCCTTTAACTCTGAAACAATTATTTTAGAGTCTTTATTTTGAAGACATATCTCTTTTGCTCTCTCAGTCACTTTAGTAATATTGGCAGCTTTGGCAGCCCTTTCCTTATCATCAAGTTGCTTTTTCAAATTCTTTAACATGTTTCTTAGTTCTTCTTTTTTCCAATACGAAATCTGAGCATGTGAAATTTCATTTGTAAGATCCACTATCTTTTTAACAATATCTTTTTGATTTATGGATTCACCTTGATCTTTAATAAAACTTGCAACATTATTAACTTCATTTTCTAAAAAGCTAAGCTTGTTTAAAGCTTTTACGGCTTCGGGTCCAGTTAAAGCAACAATTCTCCTTATACCCTTGGCGATCCCTTCCTCACTAACAATGACATATTCGCCAATGTGACCAGTCTGATGCAAATGAGAGCCACCACAAAATTCAACTGAAGTTTCAAAGCCATTTGGACCATCCGGATTATTTTCCAATTCTTCAATGGGTATGCCAACAGATACTACACGCACTGGATCTGGATAGTGCTCATCAAACATGGCTCGTAATCCTTTGATGTTTTTAGCATCACTCAAACTTGTATGTTTAGCATAGACTGTTTTATTTGCATTTATTATATCCTTGATTTGGTCTTCAGCATCTTTTATTTGACCTGTAGTCATGGGACCCTTATTAGTGAAATCAAATCTTAGTCTGTCTGGCATAACAAGAGAGCCACGTTGATCCGAATCATTTCCAAGGACTTTTCGTAAAACATTATTGAGAACATGTGTACCAGTGTGATTGTTCATAACAAGCCTTCTTCTTTCAGTATCAATATGGAGCGATAGTTTATCTCCTACTTTTAGAGTACCTTCTACTTTGCCTATGTGAAGGACATATCCACCTTTAACCTGAACATTTTTGACTGTGAACTCCACACTATCATCATCTTCTTTTACCATATACCCTTCATCAAATATCTGTCCACCTTGTTCTGCATAAAAGCTGGAGTGGTTTAAAATCAAGCCACACTCTTGACCTGAAGTAACTTCGTTTACGAACTCTTTGTTTCTCCTCAGAGCCAAAATGGTACCATTACAAGGAGCAAAGTTGTAGACTACATCTTTACCCGAGGATGATGTAGTGTAAGTGTAGCTATATTTAGGAGAATCATCAGTTACAGGAATTCCACTGTTTTGTAAATGGCTGATAGCATGAATGTCTAGAGCCAACAGGTCCTCTTGTCCGGCAGCTTTACCTTGGGATATCAGTTGAGATTCTTTTCTTGCTTTTTCATAGGCATCCATGTCAATGCTAAGTCCTTTTTCTTCACACATCAATTGAGTCAAATCAATGGGAAATCCATAAGTATCATAGAGGCGCCATGCAATATCTCCAGGAATAATTTTGGAATCTCCAAGTTTCTCTATCGTTCTGTTGAGTAAACCTCTTCCTCTTGAGAGTGTCTTCAAAAATTGAATTTCTTCTTCATTTATAATTTGAATAACTGATTTTGGATCCTTGCTGATCTCAGGAAAAACATCACCTAGAAGTTCAACAACTGTGTGAACTAGGGTTCCAAAGAATCCTGGCTTGCCATTTAGTTTTTCAGTACAATACCTCACAGCTCTTCTAAGAATTCTCCTAAGAACATATCCTCGACCAGTATTATCAGGGTATCCACCATCAGAAAGTGCAATTGTCAATGTTCTTGCATGGTCAGCCAATACTCTGTATGCCATATCAATTCCATCAACATCCTCAGCTCCAACTTTTCCAGAGTAAGGCCTCACACCAGTCCCATTTTCAATTGCTTTGAACAGAGGCATAAATAAATCAGTATCATAGTTGGCTCTCTTGTCTTGAATTACCGATACTAATCTTTCCAACCCCAAACCACAATCAATATGTTTTTTGGGTAGCAGTTTCAATGATCCATCAGTTTCTCTGTTGAATTGAATGAACACCAAGTTCCAAATCTCTAATACATCTGGATCATCCATGTTAACAAGGTGAGCAGCATTACGCCCACCAATGCGATCAAAGTGTAATTCAGAGCAGGGACCACAAGGACCTGTTTCACCCATTTCCCAAAAGTTGTCCTTCATACTCCCAGGAAGAATATTTGTTTCAGGAAGTCCTAACCCCAGCCAGATATTTTTACATTCCAAATCAGGTTCCAGGCCTGATTTTGAATCACCACCAAAATAAGTAACATACAATCTGTCTCCTGGCAACTTCAAAACGACAGTGAGAAGTTCCCAAGCCCAAGTGCATACTTCCTTTTTAAAGTAATCACCGAATGACCAATTCCCCATCATCTCAAAGAAAGTATGGTGATAGACATCTTTTCCAACATCATCCAGGTCATTATGTTTGCCCCCTGCACGAATACATTTTTGGGTATTAACTACTCTAACATATTGGGCCATGTCAGAATTTGGATCAATAGATCCAAGGAAAATAGGTTTAAATTGATTCATTCCTGCATTGGTAAAAAGTAGTGTTGGGTCATCTAATGGTATAGTAGATGAAGAGTGGACATACTTGTGGCCCTTACTCTTGAAGAAATCAATGTAAGCTTGTCTAATCTGTTTGGCTGTCATTGAGGTATCCATTTTCCTTGCCCTGTAACAATAATAATTAAAAGTAATGAATTACAGACATTTCACGATGTTTTTTTTAATACCTTTTCCTAATATATTAGGAAAAGGTATTAAAAATCATTTTCGTAATTGTAACAACATAGTACTTAAATTAATTTAGAGATAATATAAATTTGTGATTTATTAAAAAACGACTAATTAATGGTGTGATGCATAGAAATTACTGTGGATGGACTTTGTGAAAGATGATTTCAAAAAGAAAGGGGTTAAATGTAGGTGTGTTACGAAGGTATTTTGCAGTATAGAATTGTTACAAGGGTCATTCTACTTTTTAGTGCAGGTTTTTGTGTCCCCCAGACAAAAAAATCTAGATTTGCCATTTTCTTCATAAAATTTAAAAATATTGCGCGATACACGAAACTTCCGTAATATTTCCTTTACTTCTGTTAACATTTATATTTAAATATTTTGCCTATTTTAAGATAATTAAGGGTAACAAAGTGGAGTTTTATGGTAACATAGTTGTTTTCCATAGTATTGCAAAGTGTCCCCGACCTAATACGCGGACTAACTTAACCAAAAAAAGTATTCTTATTGCAGTGTAGTCCTATGTTTCAAAAATTTATTAAGTTTATTTGATATGTTTGCGTTTTTTATGTAGGCCTCATATATTTTTAAACGATTTATTTCTTTTTCAAAATAATTACTTTAGTTTTGTCCCTAAGGAAGAAGCTCAATACGGTACTACTATGTTACTGGTATTTCTTAAAAAAATCGTTAGATGTCGCTGTACCGCCACTGGTCGGGTCGATTGGGTAGGTTGCGCATTAAAAGAGCGGGGCGGAGGGGAATGGCAGTAAGCCACGTGCCGCCACTCAGTCGCCGCCATGTTGTGAATCAAGACGTGTGTGTTTATTTGGTGTGCACTTTGTTACCCGGCGAAAAGGTAAGTTTCTAAACTTTTACTTTATGTTTTAACTGTTGAGACGTGGCATTTATGTCACTTAATTGTATTCTATTGTTGGATTTGCAAATTATATGGTCATTTCGTAAATATCAGGTAGCATCATGTTATTTTACAACTGTGTTACCGGCCCACTTTGTTACTCTGCTGTGGTAACGCAGTTGTAAATATACTCTGTCACTGATTCTTTCTAATTTTATTTAACTTGATTAGTTCATATCGACCCACAGGTTAATATTTAACAATTTGAAATAACAATTTTACAATTGTTTGCTGACTTACTTTAATTGTTGACGGTAAAATTAGTACTACAATGCCATGTTTTTATCTTTTACAGAAGATCATGCCGCTAACTCCAGCCGAAAAACAACGTCGGTACCGAAACAAGCGAAAATTAGACCCTGTTAAAGATGAGGACGCAAGAAAAAAGGCTCTAGAAAGGTACCACAAAACAAAACGCCTTGTCAAAGACTTAACATCACGTGAACATCGCCAATGCAAGAGAAAATGGCGGGTCGCTAACAGCAAAAGAAGAGCCCGCATTCATGCCCTGCAATCTATTACAAGAAACACTCCGGAATTGACCCCTCAACCTGATGTACCTCGTGTGAACACTCCACCAACAGGACAAAATGCACCAAATATTCCTGAAAATTGTCCGATACCCGATTCTCGCAGATTGCGCACACCTTCTTTGTCTCCATCTCCATTGTCTACGCGCCAAAAAGCCACTCGAAAAAATTCTCATGAACGGATGCCTAGACAATCACTATTTCTATCTCGTTCGGCTAAGGAACAATCAACATCAACGGTGACTTCACCTGCATCAGCTTCTGTTTCTGCGCAGAATCGTGGACGTAAACAAGTAAGAAGGGACAGAACTAAACTCTATAGAGAAAACGTAAATCTGAAAGAAAAGCTAGAGGCAGCTGAGCGAAAATATCAAAAGTATAAGAAGAAATGCCATAGATTAAACCGAAGTAAAGAGAATAAAGCAACGGAAACTGACAAAACAGCTGAAAAGTACAAAATTTTGACGAGTGCGATAAAAGAACGGTACAAGAAAATAAAGAGTCGAAAAGAAAGAAGAATTTTCACGAAAATATTTGAAGAACAGACGATTGCGGCATCGAGAAAGAAACTTGATATACTTCGGGAAACCCTTGACCTGCAACAGGGATATTTTAGAAAAAACACACTGACTTCAAAAACGACGATATTACGAGCAAAAGTAATTGAATTCTTCAAACGGGATGACATGTCCCTATTTCTAAGTAAAGGTTTTTCAATTTGAGTTGTACAATTGGCATAATAAGCTACATTACAGATATATCAGATGCAAGATAATATTTTTTAATATCAATGTTAAATACGTTGTTAAGATATTTTTACAGATATACATTTTATGTCAAATCTTTGTAAACAAAAGTGCACAACAGTAACATAGTTGTCATTTAAATGTGATTTATAAGACTTAATAAATGATAATTTCTCATTTTAGTTATGAAAGAGAAAGATTTATGTTCCTAAAATACGTTTTGGTAATTATTTGTTTGTAATGAGTGACTAAAGCTGCTCAATAAAAATATTTAGATTGGTAACAAAGTGGTATGATTTTTCTACCTTGGTCGCCAAAATCTTTATTTTCAGAAAGAAATATGTAAAAAATTCGCTGCTGGCAGTTAATTTCAATTGTGTGGGTATAATTACGCATAAATACAGTTACATTACTTCATTTATCTCTAATGATAAAATTTTTAAAGCCCACTTTTAGCAGTGCAAAAACCTGCACTAAAAAGTAGAATGACCCACAATACAGTGCTTTTATTGCATCATAAATCCTAATCATTGGAGATGCTATTTACAATAATGTTGTACATTATGACACTCCATGGTAGATGCATCTATAGTCTTTTTAAATATATTGCTGACTTTAGTTACCATATGGTTATATCGTCAAAGTTAAACAAATAAAACTTACTTTATGAAATAGCCGAATCTGCAAAATATATAAAGCAAACACTAGACTAATGACTTAAATATCGGTCGAGTGTATTAAATAGTGACCATTAAATTACAATCGGATTTCTGTGTTACACATACGTGTAGCACCGAAACGACGTGCAAGTAGTACAAAAAGAAAAGGTGATTAATTTTGCGGTCTGCGCAAAATGACAACAAGACATGACAAAGCAACCCAGTGTCGCCAGAAAGATGGTATAGATTTCTCCTCAAACTTCACTTTAAATCTTTCCATTTTTTTTGCAATGCAATGATCATTGCAGCAATACACATAACTTTGAGTTGAATAACAAAGTCCAGGGCATCGCTGCTTTGGTGCTCACTACTTTGAGACTTTCGATAGTTAGTCTCAACAGCCCAGTAATTTCGCTAGCTGATAGTGACATTGTAGTGAAAGGGTACTGACCCTTCAAACCAGTAATGTTTACTCGCTACTGCTTGGTGGCAGAATATCTGGTACTGCGGTGGTACCTACCTAGATGACTTCCTGCTAAGGAAGTCTACCACCGACATATTTCGTGGTCTGTGGGTCATATTATGAAGAAAAAACCCCTGACGAAATTACACTCCAATTGGAGTGTAATTTCGTTGGGAGTTTTTTCTTCAATAATATGACGGATTTAAGTTAATTAATTAACTATTAAATAACATAAGATTATACGACGCATGGTTTTTCAAACTTATAGCTGCACGTACACCTATTAAACATTCAAGACAACGAAAAACCCCTTTAAAATAATTAATACAATAATAATATGTAAATAGAACAAATAAAGTATTATGTTTAGATTCTTGTTTACGCATACAACCTTTTACGTAGTGTAGCCACATTTTCCTCATATTTCTCAATCATGTAAAGTTTTGATATTGTTTGGTATTTCCGCAGTAAAATTAAAGCAATATCGTGAGATTCTTTCACCTTTCATTGAGGCGAGGCCGAGGTGGAGAATTAGCTTCGAGGCGAATCTCTTTAACGAGGTTGAACGCGGGGACACTGCCCCCAGGGGTGTTTAGAACGCGATCTCAACACCTAGGTCTCTGGGCGGAGCTAGAAAACCCTGTGGCTGCTTCTTGCCCTTGTGATTCTACTGTTGAGTGCCTATTACCTCTGTGCTGTCTACATCTTCTGCTTCCTCTTCCAGGCCAGCCAGTGAAAGGCTCGAGAAAGGGCACTGCAGGTGAAATATACGTTATACGTCACTACGCGACTGGCTTCCAAGACTATCCATCCTCAAAGCGATATCTTACATCACCTACAGTTGATTTCTCTGGCTGGCTGAGCAAATTACCATGCAGGGAAATACTCCCTCACGAAATCAACAATTTTATTATGTATCATATTTAAATTAACTTTAATTTAAATTATACATTATAGACGAACGACTCAGACCCAGCCATCAGCAGCATTCTTATTTTTACCCCTAAAGACCAGTTCCAAAATTCACTCTATAAGTCGAAAAACCCCCGAGTTCGCAGAGAATTCCCCCATATGGTATCACTGATTGCAACGTATGTACTTTCAGCTTCCAGTCAACTTGTACTTCCTACTCCACCAATCACAGCGAGGTTGTGATACTGTCGTCTGTTGCCCTTTTTTTTTTTTTTTTTTTTTTTCTTTGGTTTTGGCGTCGCGTTTTAGCATTTGCCAGTGTCAAGTAATTATATATTTTCAAGTTTCAAAAGTTAAATAAGTGCCATCGTAGCTAGTTTTATAGTCAAAGTCGTCTTTGTCAAGTCCAAGTTTGTGTCAGTTAATTCCAGTCATGCTTTAGTAAAGTAGTGGCAACTTTACTACAAAGCTTCGATGGAGTTTTGGAAGCAACACGAAAACTCATGTTTCACCACATTATATCATTTTCCCACACTCGCGCTTGTAATTCGGCACTTTATGAATAAAACACCACCATTTTTATGCATAAACACTCGACAAAACACTAGTTTTAGAAAAAAATACAACGGAGCGACACGACTCTCCCGCGTTCCCGCCAAAACTCCTCTGTTGCCCTTGCCAACCAATGTCACACAAAACTAAACAATTTTTTTGCCCATTAGCCTGGCAATGTCTTACCCTTACCCTTACTTACCCCTGCCTGAGTTTTGGCGGGAACGCGGGAAGAGTCGTGTCGCTCCGTTGTATGTTTTTCTAAAACTAGTGTTTTGTCGAGTGTTTATGCATAAAAATGGTGGTGTTTTATTCATAAAGTGCCGAATTACAAGCGCGAGTGTGGGAAAATGATATAATGTGGTGAAACATGAGTTTTCGTGTTGCTTCCAAAACTCCATCGAAGCTTTATAGTAAAGTCGCCACTACTTTAGCATAAAGCATGACTGAACTTAACTGACACGAACTGGACTTGATAAAGACGACTTTGACGATAGCTATAGCTAAGATACAGTAGAAATAACACTTAAGACAAGACTCCGGCTGAAGGAGTTGTGTAACATCCATGGCCAGAATAAATTATAAAAAAAAACCCTTACCCCTAATATTGTATTAAGAGTGCCATTCCCCACAACTCCCACAAATATATAATGTTTACTTTTTAAATCTTTCTATTCCTTTGAAGGTTCAAGACAATAAGATAACATTGTATCCAGCTTTGATGATTATTCGTCCGAGGTATCTAGTGTTGATATGTAATCATTGTTTTTGCCATATTTTGACTTCTAAATGTTATCAATACAATATGTAAAGTATCACTCATAATTATTATTTAAGCAATCATAATATTGAGTTTTTAATACCGATTAGGTGCACGAGTGTTGAGTGATACAATGTGGTAAAATATATCTTCTTGTAAAAGTAGCTACTACTTTACTAGGGCACAAAAGGACTTGATTATAACTTACCTCGTTTATTAAAAAATATGTAACATTGTAATTTTTGTTTTGCTACATGGAAATACACAGACAGCTGGCGGAATACCCAATTGTAATGCCAAAAGCAAAACGAAAAAGGAGTACGTAAACATAATATAACCTCAAATCACTCAACTAAATTAGAGTTTTGGCGGGAACGCGGGAAGAGTCGTGTCGCTCCGTTGTATTTTTTTTCCAAAACTAGTGTTTCGTCGAGTATTTATGCATAAAAATGGTGGTGTTTTATTCATAAAGTGCCGAATTACAAGCGCGAGTGTGGAAAAATGATATAATGTGGTGAAACATGAGTTTTCGTGTTGCTTCCAAAACTCCATCGAAGCTTTGTAGTAAAGTTGCCACTACTTTACTAAAGCATGACTGGAATTAACTGACACGAACTGGACTTGACAAAGACGACTTTGACGATAACTATAGTTAAGATACAGCAGAAATAACACTTAAGACAAGGCAGTATGGCTCTATAGCTTTAGCCTGCCCGAAGGGGCAAATTAATAATAAAAAAATAAAAAACAACTAAATTATATTTTTTTAAATATCTATTCTTAATAAAGAATTTTTTAGATTTTACGTACCTTGTACGGTGAATATAATTTGAATAAAACCTATGGTAAGTGTAACTAATATTACCACTCTTCGGCTGGTTATTCTATTGTATTTTTCCTGTTAATAAATACTAAACCTTAGAATAATGGTAGCAGTATTATCTCACAAATAGAACGGGTATCAGGTAAAATAGCGACTATATGGCTTCGTTAAATTTTTAAGCAGTTAAAAACCATCTCTGGCGTACTAGGTCTCTATCATGCTTCAAACATTAGGTATGGTATGTACAGTGGTGGATTTACCAGCAGGCTGTGTACCGACTTTCAAGTACGTTCAAAGATTTCTCCATCAATTGTGGGCCGTAATTATTTACCTACCAAAATTTAATAAAGTGAAACTATATTTTCCATTTTTTCCTTTGTCAAATTGGTAAGTTTTATAGTAACAGAGAATGTTACTATGTATGCAAAATCGCTTAAAACTTTATCCCAGTAAAGCTTGTATGTATTGTTTTTATTTCATTCAAAACACCATGTATGTATATACCACAGTGACACAATAAAGCATGTTCTGGTTTGAATGCCCCACTCACTCACATAGGTGCCTGCAGCAGTGTTTATAGGTATCTTACATTATTTATTAGTGTATAGTATTCTGTTTTGTTCTTGTTTAACAGAATAGTAGTACTGTCATGTTCATAGTGTGTTGTAATTAAGTGTAGTACAATGATGCAGGTGTATTTTTTAAACATTATGTTCCATGTATCTGAACAAGATACTGTTTTTCTCTCTTAAACTTTGTGAGGTGTGTGTAGGCTTGTGTATATTTAATATAGTTTTCCATATTAGTCTCAATACTTAATAATATATAGTTTTTTCTCCATATGAGGCTCAATACTTGTATTATACTTAAGTCAAAATGATCTTTACAACAATAAACTTTGATAATTGATTGATTGAAACAAACTAATAATAAACTTTGCTTCTAGATCGAAATTGATCCAACCTCTTCATAGCTTTTATCAATTTGAATGAGACAAAACATTTTTCCAGTGGATTAGTGGTGGTATTGTAAATTTTATTTACAATAACAGATATTTTGGGAGCACGCAAAAGAACCGAGCAAGTGTTGTGTTATGATGTCATTGCAACAGCTGAAAGTCAAATTTAGTGAACATTCTTCATGTAGCCAAGAATCGTCGTCGATCGAACACGTCGATCTTTGACATGACAATATGGAATTATGCTAAAACTATTTATAATATCTAATGTAAGTTTTTTTTTCAGTGATTTCCTAAGAACAGCCGCTCCTATGGCATCTGGATTTTCAATGTTGACAAAATTACTATTAACACCTCGAACAATATTTATGACTAGAACACAGAATTCTAATCGACAATGCAGTTTAGTAGCTACAAATGAAAGAAACACAGACAATGGTGGACTGAGAAGGGTTCAAGAAAACTTGCTAGTAATCACAAATGAAAGGAAAATAGAAAATAATGTATTGCAAAAGGTTCAAGAAGATTTGTCTGATATTACCACAAATTTTCGCCAATCTTTTAACATAGCTGCCTATGTCAATAGGTCAGAAACATTACAAAATTTAGTGAAACTAAATGTAAATTTGAGCAAAATAGAAAAGAAACCTTATATTGTTGAAAAATTCCTGAGACTTGACTTTGAGAGAGATATGAAAAATCACATTGTATTCATTAGTAATTATGTCAACATGGAGCAAATGGGAGAATACATCACAAAGAACCCAATGATATTCTATGAAGATCTAAATGATCTGAAAGTTAGAATTAATTACCTCATCTCTAAAGGTTTTGATGAGACACAAATTACTAGGATTATTGCTAAAAACCCATATTGGTTGATGTTTAAGTATGTACAAATTTTTAAGTAGCTGTAATAGTTTTGTTTTCTTAATATTTACTAAACAATATCCTTTACATTTACAGCACATTAAGAATTGATAGAAGGTTAGGCTACTTTCAAGAATACTTTGATTTAACTGGCAATGAGGTGAGATACTTAGCTGCTAGAAAACCAACACTTATAACTTACAACCTTCACCACATCAAAACTAACATGTTTACTATAAAAGAAGAAATGGGATTTGAAAGTGATGAAATAAAGGCTGTTCTTATGAAAAGCCCTAAAATATGGATGTTGAGTAAGTATTAATATTTATATGTAAGTAATTAGAACATAAATTTATAATTTATAATCCTAACATTTTGTTGCAGCCCAAAGAGCTTTATTGGAAAGATTTAACTTTGTTCACAATGTTATGAGGATCTCACACAAAACAATTTCAAATAATCCAGAAGTATTACGGTCCAGAGTGCACAGGATTAAACAAAGACACCTATTTTTGGAAAAACTTGGAAGAGCTCAGTATGATCCAAAAAAAGAAAATTATATCCCAATAACAGCTTTAATAAAAGACACAGATGTTGAGTTTTGCAAAAATTATGCCAAAAGTGTTGTTGATGATTACAATATGTTTTTGAAAACCTTGTAGTTAAAGCTATCCAGATTTACCCAAAAGACTTTTGCTTTGGAATGCATTTAACGAGTGATATAAGAATGCATCAAGGATCCCTGCAACCGTGAAGACACCACCTATTATAGCACAGATATTTGTTGCTAAATGACCAATTGACCTGAAAGCAAACAAATAAAAAATGGTAAAAACTGCATATCATTAGAACAGAGATGTAACAAAACTTATGTTGAGTTGACTATTTACTGAACAACTAATTTTAATTATATGGGTGACTAAATCTATTTGAAACCTGTAATGCTGTAGGTCAATACAGGGGAAACTGCTTTGTCCAACTAAATTAGTCACACTGTAATCATGGCTTGTCACTTAATTTATTTTACTTAAACATGTTAATAAGTTATGAAATAAATAATTTATTTATTAATTAACTAAGTATATGTTTCTGAAAGTAAATTTCACTATTGTAAAATAAAATAATATTTGTAAGTAAATAAAATTACTAAGTCATTTACCTTTCCTTTTCTGTGTATTTGACCATAAGTGGAGATAGTTCATAACTAAAGAAAGCGCCTGGCATTCCAGATTCTGAATTTATATTTGAAACTGATTTTTGATGTCTAGTTACTGAAAATTGGTTTGTGTGGAGAATGGTATTATCTAAGTTTACATATACTGTAGGAACTATTTTCAAATAATATTGAAACATCACAGCACCTGGAACAAAATAATTAAGTTTTAACATTTATCAAACAAAATAAAATATTTTAAATAAATACTATTTACAGGTATAAATAAGTAAAGTAACTAAGACAAACTGATTTATTCCATTTAAATATCTATTGATGGTTAAGTTGGAGTTACAAGTTACAATATTAACTAATATATAAAATTTCAAACTGTTAAAGAACTGGAACTCGTACACACACGAACGGTAAGTGTGCTCCATCCTAGAACGAATCGTTACTTTTAACATCAGAAAGATGAGGTCAAAAACACCAGAAATCAGTTAAGTGAACATGTACGCATCAATTTCATTAAGAGCTATGAATAGAGTATATTTGCTTATGTAGTCTCACTCACATCAAAAGAATTTGCTGCGCATTTGCCATACATAAATTAATATTTTTTGCACTATGTAATCACATAGTTACGTTAAGTTACTGAGATAATAGCAGAAAGCCGTTTGCTATAAAAATTAGGCTTTTGCTATTTTTACAACGGCTGTTTCTCCCTGGTGTAAATAATGTAATTGTGTAATGAGCACCTGTTATTACTAATCCATAAATACTGCTGTGGTAAAAAATTAAAAATACACAAACAGCGCAGAGCAGTAACAAGTATTGGCACTGATAACGTCGTGTGTATGCGCCAGCACTTGAACGGACTTGATTTCATCTATAAATTTTAAAGAATTTTGTGATTATACTCGTTTGTTTGGTCTGCAATAAAAAATATATTTGATATTTACAAATGCATATTGCGTGAAACCAAATAAAAAAAAAATTGACATTTGACACTAATAACAGATGTCAGATTTCCATCGTCTCTTTTTTAATTCTCGCATTTTCGTGTAGTTTTCGGGTTATTTATGAAGGAAATTGGTTAGGATTGCACTCAATAAACCTAACATAGATATAGTTTAAAGATACTATACGTATTGACCAGCTACAGTGCTTATTTCTAATTATTGTATAAATCAAAAATGCCTGTTCCCGGTGGATTATATCAAAGCCAAGGCCCTACTTGTTTTGATAAAATGAAAATGGGCTTTATGATCGGGTTTTGTGTTGGAATGGCTAGCGGCGGCCTCTTCGGAGGATTCACAGCTTTGAGGTTAGTATCTATGTCTGTTTCACAATCACTAGTAATCATTGAAGTGCTTATTATTTGCACATTTGTGTTGTGCAAAAGCTTACTTAATAATTCGAGTTGATTACAGATATGGAGCGAGAGGAAGGGAGTTGGTCCACTCAGTCGGAAAAGTGATGCTCCAAGGTGGTGGTACATTTGGAACCTTTATGGCTATAGGTACCGGAATCCGTTGTTGAGACACATAAATGATATTGACAGTTTTGTACATAATTCCTATTGATCTTCTTTATTTCTTTAGTCCATTTAAATATTAGCTATAATAAACATTATAAGAAAGAATGATTATTTATTGGCATGCCACCTTCCTTGATTGCATAATATATCATAAAGGAATTCATGATTCTCATACACAATATCAAAAGTATGCAAAAAAATGTTAGTTATGATTATGTTTTTATACAATAATAGTGCAACATAATTATGTAGCACTATTATTGTATAAAAACTTTTCCTACCTCTGTAACAAATATCTAGTCTTGAACTGTTTTCCAATGAATGTATGCATTACCAGTCAGAAGCCACATTAACTTGTTAGTTTTGATTTATTTTGTCCAATAACAGTAATTATTATGCTATGTTAACTTTAATATGAGAGCTGTCTTCACACTTTGCTTATAACAATCTACAGACTAAAACACACCACATTTTAAATTACACATTAAGTAGGTAATATGTAATTTAAAATGTGGTTTGTATAAAACTAAATTAAAATAACTTTCTTTCGAGTTTTTCAACTATGTAATTATAAATCAGACAAGCGGTCAATGATAATAATTCCTAGAAAGTAAAATCTGTTTATTCTTTAACTAGTGGACGCCTCACAGTTCTCATTCCCGTGGGGATACAGGGATTAAAAGTAGCCAATGTCACCCGGAGATAGTGTAACTTCTCAAAAGTAAAAGAATTTTTGAAATCTGTCCAGTAGTTTCAGTGCCTATTCAATACAAACAAACAGATCTTTCCTCTTTATAATAGTATAGATGATATTTATGAAAATTCAAGTTATTTAACTGATACCTAAATGATGTTAGAAGCCATGGTAGAGTGGTTGGTGATATGCTGATCCTGGGTAAAATCTTAAGGCAAGTACTTCTGTCTTTTATAAGTAATTACTGCCACTACCGAAGAAATCTTGTGGAAACTAGCATGACAATCATAAGTATTGTTGATATCTTCAAAGATGTGTGAAATCTCCTAACCCACACTTGGTGACCTTGGTATGACCATAGTTTAATTATACCTTGCTCATAATGAAAAGCCTGTGCCCAGCAGAAGCAGAGCAATTTGTTAAAATAAGGCTGATCTAGAGACTTCTACTATTTCTACTATTTTATTAACTTTGAAAATTTACCTTCTTTGGCAAGTCCAGTTACTTCATCCAGAGGAGCAGTGTTGGCACTTTTAATGTCAGTGCCAAATGATAGATGTTTGATTATGTGAGTGGTATTAAAAACTGATGATGAATAAGGTTGGACATCATGTACATGCACATGATTTATTGTGAAGCTTCTGCCTGGAGCTATATGGAAGCTACCACCAACCTAAATAAAAAGTAATACAATATCAATAATATCATTTTCATTATCATTTATCAATGTTCAAGGTAAATTTAGATTTATTCAAAGAGAGGCCAGCTTCAGAAAGCACTTTCTTTTTGTCAAGATATTTGTATGTTTAGTCTAATCATAAAGAATCTTTTGATAGGGTACCTATCCATCACTATATGACTTAGGTACTTACACGATTGACTTCCATATATCCATATATTTGACAACCTTCCTTTAAGGCTAAGTTAGTTCTTTCAATAGATTCATCATTCTTACATTGTTCTATGGTCGCTAAGTCTGGGAGAGCCCATCGTCTCAATCTATATGCTTCTTTTACATCTTCACAAGTATTACAGCATCTACAAACAATGTGATTTAGTAGAATTTAAATTCATAAAATTAAAAAATACTTCCTAATTATTTTTGCATTATTAAAAGACCACTTACTGAGATTCATTTAATGCAGCTCCATAACAACTACCACAAGTTACCTTTGCCACATCTGTATTATTTTCCTTCACCTTTAAATGAAAATATAATTAGTTCATATTATTTTAGTCAAGTTTAATAGCAACTTCAGTAGAAATAAAACATACTGTTGTAGATGTGGCAATTTCATGTTTCTTTGGTTCTTCAATAGGGTTTCCACTTAAATCTAATCTCCTTTTATGTATATTATGATCCATTTGAAGGTGTTGTTCACCAGATGAGTCCATAGCATCTAGCACTAAGTCTGCAAAAAGCATAATAATGTTACTGATCATCACCTTATATAGCAAATATAAACACTTTTCTCTTTGTGGTATATATGACCTTCAGAACAATTTGTGAGGCATCTTGGAGAACACCTGAGGAGTCAGCACAGACATCTTTGAGCTAATGACATTTATTTTTAATGCATCATAGAATTATCATCTGCCTGTTGTGTGGAGAAAGGCCCTCTTATCCAGTACAAAGTATTAGGAATGGTAATATTCTCAAATTAATAATAACTTACAGTCACAAGAGATTGAAGGCACAACAATATCTAAATTTATGCGTAACTTATGTCCTCTGGATGTATCAACAAACAGCTCCTCTGATATATTTGGAGACATGTAGGTATGAAGTTCGGACAAAAATAGTAGTAGCATGACGATACCGCCAGTTACGGTTACTGAAATTTATAGAATCATTTATATATATTAAGCTGATGTGTTTTTCGCTTCTTAGCTTCAGTGCGCAGGAAATAAGGGGCTTACTCGCTGCTCCTGTAGCAGTCTTCACTCTAAAATCTTCTAAAGTTTTTGCATATGCATCAAATTGTTTAAACTTATCAATAAATGGCGAAGTCATTATAATATTGACAAAAAACACTTAGAACCTTAAATTATACCATAAACGATTAAGTTAGAGATTAATATTCGAGATATTTTCATAAAACAGACAAAGTTATTTATTATATGTAAACGCCGACAAGGCTCGACAGACACTTGCTTGTCTTACTTACTTGACACGACCAGGGTTGGATTCGGGTACGTTGAAAAATATAGTACAAGACTATCAAAATAGTAGTACGCCGATAGTACACTTTTTTTTTAAATCTTACATTGTTTAAAAAAAAGCTATTAATCAATAAAAAAGATAGTTGGAAACAACATGTTTATACAAAATTTACTCCTGTTTTATATTATGTAAGTTCTTGACTATTATTTTCTTCAGCCTTAGCATGTAATGATAAAAACATCTCTTAAAAACTGCGAGTATACGAAAGAATAAAATCGGTACAGTTGCCACTTTTGCTGCATTTTTTTTTTCTTAGATTTTGGCGTCGCACCCCAAGCATTTGCCAGTGTCAAGTGACACTTTCAAGTTTCATAATTTAAATACACAAAATGCGAAGCCACAATCAAAAAAGATAAAGAAGAAGTATTTCTTGACAGCTTACCACAACACAACTCAATGGTTTGGCTTTAAACGGGTGTCATATTTACCTATTTTGGTCTTTTATAAGCGAAGTAACGAAATTGTAGTATTTTTCCGTACTATCCTTAGATATGGATACTATCTAGTACGGAGCATGAAAAAGTAGTACAAATACTATAATTATAGTACGAAATCCAACGCTGGACACGACTGTCGTGTCACGACATTACTTTTTTTTCTTTGGTTTTGGCCTCGCATTTTGAGTATTTGCCGGTGTCAAGTGTTTTATATTTTTTAGTTTCAACAGTTTAATAAGTTGCCTCGTAGCTATAGTTATTGTCAAAGTCCTGTCTTGATCATGTATAGTACGAGTCAGTCAAGTCCCGTCATGTTTAATAAAGTAGTAGCGACTTTAATATAAAGCTTCTATGGAGTTTTGGAAGCGAAAAGTCATGTTTCACCACATTATATCACTTTCCCACACTCATAAAGTGAAAAAAAAAAGAAAAAAGTAAAATAAAATTATTCATAAAGTGCCGAATCACAAGCGCGACACACCACAATTTTTGAAAAAGTACAACAACTGGGTGACACGAACATATCCGCGTTCCCGCTAAAACTCTGTCGCTGAGTTTTGGCGGGAACGCGGGAAGAGTCGTGTCGCTCCGTTGTATTTTTTTCCAAAACTAGTGTTTTGTCGAGTGTTTATGCATAAAAATGGTGGTGTTTTATTCATAAAGTGCCGAATTACAAGCACGAGTGTGGGAAAATGATATAATGTGGTGAAACATGACTTTTCGTGTTGCTTCCAAAACTCCATCGAAGCTTTATAGTAAAGTCGCCACTACTTTACTAAAGCATGACTGGACTTGACTGACACGAACTGGACTTGACTAAGACTGGACTTTGACTAAAACTAGCTACGATGACACTTATTTAACTTTTGAAACTTGAAAATATATAATTACTTGACACTGGCAAATGCTAAAACGCGACGCAAAAAACCAAAGAAAAAAAAAAAAAAAAAACTCTGTCGCTGACATTGCTGATCTTCGCCTTTACAGATGCCAGAATGGCGGGAGATCTCCTGCAAGTTCGGAGATTTCTGCATATATAAAATACATTATGCGTCCCTAAATAATTTGAGGGTTGCCCTAGATTCTTCTGGGATCCCATCATCAGATTCTGAATTGGTGCCAATGGGACCACCTACGAAATATACCCTGTTAAACAAGAAAATAAAGGCGTCTTCGGCGTATATGTAAAAAAAAAAGATTCCGTTAAATTGAGAACCTCCTTCTTTTGCGAAGACTGTTATAAAAGGAGAGTGAATGAATTGCATTATTATTTATTACTAAGCGTTCTTTAAGATCTCTTATTATGACTGTTCAGCTGGATGGCTGCCCAAAAAGACACAATCCTTAGGCCTTGGATACTAACGCTGGTATCTACGCAGTACTTATAGATACACGCATTTAGGTGAGGTAAAAGGAGAGGGGAGCATACCGGGCACAGAGCCACTAGGCTTTGTGGTATCGGACATGCAGTTTCCACTTGTTCCTACGTTTACGGAAATATAAAAGACTTGTGTAAACTTTTCACAAATTGATTGGGATTAATTGTTATTAAAAAACAAAGATATCTAATTTAAGTTTTGTTTTTATTTGTATAAACCTTAATGTCTAGGCATAAAACACATGAGTTTTACCTATTTTGGTAGATAAACTATAAGAATGTGATGTGTCGAGCAACTCACTGACGATGGCGCAGTTTTTGTGCAACTTGGATGGTTTTAATTTAATTTATAGATAGGTGTAGAATTATCGGTATTAAAATGTGCGGCCATAACATGTTTTAACTTAAACTATGAATTCTAATGACCATCCTGTCACACATTCATCATAATTGAACAAAGTAATTTAATTATTTAATAACATTACATATTGAGTATTATTTACATGTGTACAGTCTTTTATCATAACTTATAGAGATCACTTCTTAACATTGAACCCTTCTCCCGTGGGATCTAATATCCAGGGGTAGTTGTTGGGGCACTCCATGCATGTGAAAAGTCGCAGTGTCTCTCCTGGCAGTTCACGAGTGGTCAAAGGGCAGGCATTTGGCAATGAACAGAAGGGTTGACCTTTAACATCACATTTGTCTTGTTTCCAGTCTGCGAAATCTCTGAGCGCAGACAGTTCAGTAGGTTTTTGCATCCATTGGATCACTTGAATTAATGAGGTGAAATATACGTCGTTCTTTTCTAACATTTCTTCAATGAACTTGATAAGTTCATCTCTGAACTCTTTCTTGGATTTAAGCCATGATGCGTGGAAGTGAAGACCGAGAGGAGCGCGGTTGGTAGAGTAGTGGCGGTTGAAGTTGTGGCGAAGAAGACGCGCGAATTGATCTCCGGTTTGGATGTTGGAGCAAGAGTCCACTACGTGACAACCAGGTAAGGATTCATCGAAAGTCGGGTCATCTCTTCGGTCAAGCTCGTTCATTACCATCTCCCATACTGGATGGCTTCGAGAGGGGCAATTGTGAGCATTACCGTTGCATTTGTGTGGCATTCTGAAGTAAAGAGTGTAGGGCCAGATAGGAACGCGACTCAGAGGAGCAGTGATAGATGCATCATACACGAAATATTGATCAGCCATCATTTCGAATTGTTTGTTTCCACCAACTCGTAAGTAAGGGGCGCGTAATCCAATGATAGAGGAGTCAGTAATGTTAGCAAAACGCTCAACAATGAGACGGGCGCCGCCCATTTCCGCCAACCAGTCATCATAACTTCCGCTAGTCCAGTACAAAGGATCATCTTTGTGAGTTATCGAGAATACTGATATTTCATGACCCTTGCGATGTAGCTCTTGTATCGCCGCGTAATTAGAGTATTTGTGAGACACAAAGAATGTTCCACGGACTTGGCAACCGTTAGGATTGTGGCGATTGCCATTGAAAATTTGTTCGTAGAGGTCAATGTTGTCTACATTTACGGCTCCATTGAAGGTAATGGTGATCATCTGAGGGACCTGGTTGGGTTCGATCCCGCCGGGGATGCGGGTGCCGTCGGCGGAGCAAAAACAGTCAGGAAGGATGCACTGGTTAGGGTCGCAGTCAGGTGCTCTATTTGGGTCCACGTCGACAGCTGCGAAAGGTTATATTGGTAAGATAATGTATAAAATTGTAAAATCTATGACATTGGAACCTTTAAGAAGTTCGGAATGTAATCTCTATGTACTTACTGCACGCGTTTTCGTCAGATTCATCCTTGCAGTCGGGCTTGCCGTTGCAGAATAATTCTTTCTCAATACAATCTCCACTTCCACATGCTAATTTTCCTTCCGGGCAGATAGGTTCGTCAGTTTTCAAGATAGGCAAGATCTTCCTCGGTTCTGAAAAGTAGAAGTAAATTAAAGTCACAATATAATTGCGATATTTCTTGGTCATGATTTGCCTAGGTGCAACAATTATAGGTACCTACGCAGGTGACTGGCTTATTCTTTTAAAATTTATTTGTATTGGTAATCATATTTCTGTGTCGATAAGAGTAGATAAACAAGAAAAGAGAAGAAAGACTGAGCTAAGCATGCGTGTATGAACAGAAAAATAATTGAAGTAAAAAAAATTAAATGGGTTTATATTTTAGTAATGAAGAAAGAAAATTTCGACTTTAAGATAAATAGAAGAATTAATTAACTTTATTAGTTCCAAAATACGTTAAGTAGAAAAGGGTGACATGTGCGATTGAACGAAGTATTTTAAAAGAATTACTGTAATGACAATGGAAAAATTAGGTAGAAAGAGATACGAAAAGTTCAAAAAATAACAAATAAGTAAATTTAAAGAATTTAGTCGAGCAAATCTTAGAAAGGAATTGATAACAACAAAAAAGGTAATTTTTAAAAAAAGAACTTAAAAATAAGCTTTCATCTAGTTATTTTTAACAATGTATAACTCATTCCTGTTCTAGTGTTGCTCGATTGTAAAAGATTGATTGTCGATTGGTGTTACATTCAGATTGAGATAAGCCGAAAATAGTTACAAGAACCCACCACTTAATCTCATTTAAAACAATTTGAAAAGCGTTACAAAATGCACCAAATGTTTCATGTAGCTATTTGTGTAAAAAAGGTTAAAAAAAGAATTGATACATGAGTATTCCGAGAATTTAGATTAGTACAAGTAGAGCTTAAATATGTTTGGCAAGTCAAGTAGTAAATAGAAACCACCTAGGAACCTATTTACACAAGTATAAGATTAATAGTTTTCTAAGCCATTATCATACATATGTATTAAAGTTCTACTAGTGTTGCTATGTTAGCAAGTGTTTTTAATGGTAATGAAGCTTAAGCGTAAGGGTTAGTGTAAAGTGGATATTAGAGAAGAATGTTTTTATTGTTTTTTTTTATTATTTCATTGCGTTTTTATTTATTTGTAGGTACCTAATATTTCGAGCAGGCACTTATTTTTATGTATCTTGTTTAGGTATTCACTTTTTTTTTGAAGTGTTATACCTTTTCAATATGCATTAGGTAAACGTAAATAGTTCAAGTCATTAATTGGTTTGACTTAATCACTGTGCGTATAAAAAATTCTTTACCTATAGGTACCTAATACCATCTTGGTATTTAGAAATGTTATTTATATTACGCAAATTGAACAAACAAAACAGGCTACCTTTATAGAAGGTACATTTTTTTACTACTTGGAAGTAATAAATTGTGAAAACGGTCTTCTAATGACCACTTTCTTTTTAATGTTCCGGTTTAGTCAATAAACACTTCGATCTCATTTTAATATTTGACGGATTAACTTTTACCTACATAAAATAGAAACTCACTATTTTGTATAATTTTACCTATGTAGGTATAGGTATCTATAGGTACATACATATTTAGGTAGGTAGGTAAAGGTTGACGTCCTGTCAAGTTAATTACAGTCAAACCACGGTTTTACTACCTAATAAAAATACTGTTTTGTTTCTGATTTAAAAAGTATTGTTTGTTGTTGTAGCCGATGTTAATGCGCTGGTCGCGCGGCGGCGGCCGATGGCGGCGGCGGGCGGTGCCACGTCGCCGGTCGCGCCCGGGGCCTCATGCAATACTCGTACCGTGCCTACACCTAGTCTACAGTGCGACGCGGCCCCTTCACCCAAGCGTCATTGCTCTCTACGCGTCAATAGCTTCTTTTTCGGACTTACTCTCCAGTTTGTCACAGTTGTTCACTTTACCCTTCCAGTCGCAGGTTTGTTTATCGAGATCGAAAGCCAGTCCAGACGGGCAAGTGATCTGTTTAAGACCTGACCTAGTGCACCTGCATTGACAAGAAATGAGGAATTAAGATAAATGATTATGAACAGGAAGTGGGCATTCGGAAGGCTAGCCGGTCAGGTTTGCGGC
This sequence comes from Biston betularia, assembly GCA_905404145.2. Lineage (NCBI taxonomy): Eukaryota > Metazoa > Arthropoda > Insecta > Lepidoptera > Geometridae > Biston > Biston betularia. The sequence goes on from FR989863.1 coordinate 9,341,153, forward strand.
GATCGACCGGAGTGGCGGCGGCTGTTTGGTGACGGTTCAACTACAAGACGGAAGCGTAGCCCTCCGCATGACCATTTCCTCAGTCGGACGGAACTTACTTTCTAGTTTATCGCAATTCTTTACATGAGTTTTCCAGTCACAAGTTTGCCTGTCGATATCGAAGGCGAGCCCGCCGGGGCACTTCACGGAGGCGAGTCTCGTGACGCCGTTCTCTGCGCCCTTGTCGCACCTGTACACAGCGAGCCACTTTAACTTACTTCCTCTTACACTCCGTCGATACATATTAACACATTCCAATGGTTGTTCCCAAAGCACAATAACATTAAGTACTTAGTAAAACTTATGTTTTGTTTTCAGTAGGTACCAACTTTAGAAATCTTGAAAACCAACCACAAAAACAATCGTTACATTCAAGGCACGTCGGTGACCGTTCTGCTCTCAAACTGGAATATAAAGTTACTGCATACCAAGTACCTAGAGCGAACCTATAAATAAATCAAACGACAATGAACGTTGCCGCGCCGTGCTGCTGCTGCGCTCTGTTGAAAGCTGTTAGATACGAGCGACATTTATAGAACCTACGGACAAATAAAACAAAAACAATTTTTAAAAGTTGAAATAAAAATAGCCAACTTTTTTTTGTCTACTTAGTTAAGTTTTTCGGTGAATAAATAGCAATTGCCATAGACACGGCCTTGTGAGCTTTCAGTTACGACAATTCGAGAAACTCGTTTGACTGCCAACCAGTTTTCTCTGAGACTCTAATGGAAACGTGACAACATTACGGTAACAGCAATGTTGTATAAGTTTTGCAATCCAATCGTAGCCGTTAGTGGCATTAGATGTACATGTTTTATGCTATCAAAAATATTTCAATGCGTATATGGTATGGCTAGGTTGTAGTCGATGCTCAGAGTTCAGCGTCGTAGCACGGATCGTGTCTACTGCTTACCTGACGACATCTCGGCAGTCTCCATCGGTGGAGAGTCGGAAGTACTCGTCAGCGGGGCGGCCGTCACACAGCTGCTCCGGGTTTACTTCGTCAGCCCCATCGTCATCTTGCCGCTTCACGCGTACTTCTCCATTTACTGCAGGAAACGGATAGTTATTGACTATTGCTGTTATGTCATTGTAGCCTCGATTCGTGGTCTGAATGTTAGTCGCATGCGACGAGAAGTCAATCACCTATCCGATTTGGGCGTAAGAAATGCGGCACATGAAGAACGTGCTTATTAGGTAACGTGCTCAGCGTAAGCAATGGTTGCAACATCGCGCAAGTATCATGTAGCAAGGGGCGCACCGGCCGCTTCGTACCAGCGCAGCACGCTACTGAGCATTCATATATCTACATATGTCAAGTTCATTTAATTGCATTTCATTATTCTGGGACTTGAACGCAGTTTGTAGCTGTTGTTATAAAAAAATTAAGATACAAAATAAAAATAACAAAGAATCCGAAATTGTGATGCAATAGTATTTTCCTACTAAAACTGCAAATTTGCTGCATAATAAAATCGAAGCGCAACTGCATTCCGAGAACGACTCGAAGGCGGCATTGAAAGTTAAAACGTTGGTGGAAAGAAATCGAGGTCAAACGAATAACTTGCCACGTCGTAGCAAGAACAGCGGTGCACCCGTGCTGCGCGAGACGCACAAAGAGTGTTGCTCCGAACGACGGAACAAAACATTAAAGCTTCTATGCTTCTCTTTACGTTACCTAAGACCTAACTAACACAAGTTATGTAACGTAAACACTTAAAAACAAAACATTTAACTACGGAAATTTCGTAAAAAACAATTTCAAAATAAAAAAAAAGCTTAAAAAGCTTTCGGAGTAGTTGTAACATAAATATTAATGTGTTTACAACTCGGTAACATTTAAAATGAAATAAAATTCTAAAAAAAAGTATAGTACAATCTCTTTCTAAATTTAAAACATTTAAATCTAAGGTCATTTAAAATTATAATTAAAAATTGTTAAGTACACATTTAAATTATATAGTATGAAACTGATGAGTGATTGACATTTGTGACAGATGAGGAGGTAAATAAAACGTCTGCATGTAGATTATAGAGCACGAAGGTGCGGGTACTCACCGAATAAGGCGAACAGCAATATACTGAGACACAGACACGCGTGTCGAGCCATGGCGCTCGGCGAGGACTGGCCGCTGTGACGGGCTCCTTCAGCGAAGTGCAAGAGGTTTCCACTGCCCCTCTTCACCTATTTGTATTTATATAACCAGTCAGTACGGGGCCGACACACCGCGCTCTGACACGCCGTCCTATAGCCGCAGCACCTCCGCACGGTATAACTGCATGCACCCTCATCACAGCTTTTAAAAGCGCACCTCGTTGTTACTGAAAACAATGTACACAAATGATAATGATGCTCATTTTCGCTTTTTAATAAATCATCATTCCTTTGTGAGATGGGCACATCATGCAATTATAATTATGTAATCATAAATGACACAACAATGTTTAGGAATCAAGAATACCTGTAAAATCAAGATGTATGTAAAGATTGGTAATATTCTGTAATACCTATGCATACATGTCACAGATTAATCATAAACATTTACAATAAAGAGTTAAGGAAACAAACATAGGTTGGTAACAATAGGAAAGTATTGGATTCGCTGGATTTCTCTTTACAAAACCATGTCTAAAGCACCAGCAAGTGTTTCGGAATTTTAACTAACGCTTTTCACTAAATAAGTTTGACGTGGAATTGGGAATAATTAAGGATTCGATTTTAATATACTTTCTATATAAGCGTAAGTTCATAGATAAAATACAAGTCCTAGGTACTCTTTTTGAATCCTTCCTTATATTTTAGAATTTGCACTAATAAAATCAAGTGTTTGACACGTTTTCACGATAGCGCCAAAACAAGTTTCTTTTTCAAATTTATTTTATTTTAAAATTTACGTATATGCAGTGCAGGCAGTAAATAGATTATTATTTTCGTTTTACCTCTCTGAGATAGGGTAGGGTAAGCTTAAAAGTCACGATTGTTGTACATCAGTACGAAGGTGATTTTACTTCCAGCTCTAAAACAAAATTTTGAATCAAGTGTAGGCACGCTTTTGTTGTAATTAATTTTAAATAAATGAGTATAATGCCAAATACATTAATCTATCATTTGTAATTATTATTACAATGGTTCTATCATCAAAACATGTTTGATCTATCCTAATTTGCTTATTAGTTAGTATACACGAACCAACCTATACGCCAAATCTACATAGAATAAATTACAATCTACATAATTTATTCACTATAATGTACATGTAGTATAGTATATATGTGTAAGTTCAAAGGTATGTTAATTTATAAAAAAATAAGTTTAAAAGATATTTTTGGCATATCAAACGATTTAATTAGTTGGTGTGGCTAAGAGAGGACACACGTTTTTTGAATACCAGTCGGGTGAGACGTGAGCCGGTAAGACTCACTTTCGATTAATGATCGAACCTGTTCATATAAAATATGTCAATGTCAAATAAAGGTGGAAAGAGGATCTTCTAAGTATAATTTACATAATTGGAATAACAAAATAGGTATTTTTTTTACACGATAGTCCGATATTCCTAATCATCACGTGCTCGATCTACATGTCGTTACAGTCACATCATTATATGGTTTCTTGGCTCTCGACGATAGGAGTTATGCATAAGACTAAATTTGTGTCGGTAGTCTGTAGCTGCGGAGAATGAGAGCGTACAAACTGGATATCATCGACACCATCGTATTTTTTGTTGATATTTTAAACGAAAATTTATTTTAAGCTTTTTGTATATTCTTCTCACGCAAATCATACCTGAGTTCTATTAATGACACTCGGTAAGTAAGAATAAACCTGTATTAATTTATTAAGAAACTATCCACGAGTTTCAAAATAGCTACTAAATGAGAGCTTCTATGAAAATGTCAATATATGCAGAGGTCATGTATATTATATGTATTTAAATGATACCTAGCTATACCAGTAGTGGTACCATCCTATTTGTCAAAAGTCAAGGCTAAATGGGTAGTTGTAGCGGGTACTTGACGTCATTCAACATTATTCGTGGTAGGCTAGTGGTAGGTATTCGCGATATGTACCTACTTTTATTAAATATTATGTTTTTTTTAGTTCAAACAAGTCAAATCTTGGAAAACTAAAATCTGTTTACTTCTTCGTGCTGTGCCATAATTTTGATTGTAATTTGAAACCAATCTACATTTTACCTGACAAATCACACTAATTTTAGAAATGCCAGTTTGTCCGATTGTATGGATGTTTGTTTGCTCTACACATTACATTGTTACAGACTGAAATCAAAAGCTCCTAGACTCACAATCATGCAACCGTCGACCTCAAAGCACTGAACAAACTAGGTATTTGGAACAACAACATTCTGATATTATTTATTGCAAGTTATAAGTACCTACTACATAATAGATAACAACTTTCTACAGTAATGTTATGGCAAAATGAGTAGTAGAGTAACATACTAACATTTTGAATTTAGTGATTTTTTCCAAGATAAGTGCACTAGCTTTTAGATATGTGTAGTTGGCCTTGCGGCCACATCCGGGTCTCTCAGGTTATGTAATGAGAGGAGCGAGCCTCGCAAACACGGTAGGCCACGCGGCGGCCGTGGCGCCGCCACCGCCTGTGGTGTTTCGCGCCTGCCTCGCACGTACCACTTCGCTGCTGGTACATATTTTACATAGACCAGACACCTCATCTACTTAAAGCAGTTTCCAAGAATCACGCTCTAGGTTGGTCTGGTTACACAACAACCGAAAACAATAACGAGAGGTTCTTTTGATAATATGTATTTTTTTTTTGTAGGAAAACAACAACGTCGGTTCCCCCAGTGGAATTTTAGGCTACCATACTTGAAATATTATACAAATCTCACACTTATGTCTCAGATATACACACGTACCTATTGATTTTAGATGGACATATGGATTTGTACTTTCGAATGATGCGTTTGTTGCATAAGATTTGAAGATTTAGCATTTGAACGGTGTCGGAGAGTCGCCAGTCGATATGTGGTCATTACGTGCACATTTGACCTGAATGGTAGATCCTAAACCTACTTAATGCATTCACATGACGGCATGTAGCAAACGCCAAATGTTTTGTGCATCATTGAGACCTTGAACAGTTTTAACAAACGCACTACCTACTTACGTGAGCGTTGTTGCAACTTCGGCTATAGCATTATTTTTGTCAGTGATTCATCGTACTTGACGAATTTAGCTGTAAATAATTACAATGGCATTACGCACGCCTTTATTTCTCCCGATAGTGAGTATGAAACACGATCTTTCATAAGATACTGTGAGTGCGGGACGGAGGAGCGCGGCGCGGCGTCGGCCGGGGCCACAGCGCGCCGCGCCGCGCCGGGGCCGCTCCGGCACGCTGCCGAGGCAAGTAGGCGCGCGCGACTCAAGGATTCAGCAAGATATTTCCTTTCACTTGCGACAATGCATGCCTACTCATTATACCGATATTTATACTAACTCGTAGATTTGATTTTACGTATTTACGTATTTTGTAGAGTGGATCTTAGTGGGTTCACGATCTTCTATATCTTTTCTTTTTGTTGACATAACTACTGGACATTATCCGATACTTCACTCGCGCATTGTATGAAACGCAACATATTTTATTTACGAACATTGCAACTATTGTTGTTTATTTATTATTAAATATTTTACCTTCCCCCTACATTTAAACTCGCGAACTTTAACTCTGTAATATTAGCGGAGAAAAAATAGATAAGTAATAAATGTTGTTTGACATCCAATGATAATAGAAAAATATCTCCTGTGCGTACTATTTATACCTATGTTTCGTATGGGGCCTTTTCTTTAGTTGTTAAACAAATTGTCAATTTTATTTTCTTAATTCACCATTGCCATAAAAAATTTAGTTGGTTCGCTCGTTCAGTTATTTGAGATGGGAATTGCAATTCTTTTAAAATATTTCCAATTATTTTTTTGCTGGAGTAAACATTTTTTTGCCGCGTAAAGCGGTTTTTGATGAGGGTTAAATTTACGGGTTCGCGTCATGCGTGTGACGTTTTAAGTTTTCACTTTTGTCGGCAGTCACCATGGCAATTTTTTTAGAAGTGGGGTTTTCATAAATGGCTACGAGAAATATACAAATCAAAAATATAAATAGGCAACTTCACACACTTACTGTATATATTATTTTTATTGAGTAAATCCATTACATATGCAATTATGCATCCAATGCAACGCAACACACAGGTAAAAGATGAAAACATTGTGTACTGTGGGAACCGTTTCAAACATTCTTTAACATCATTCGTGGGTATAAATTTACTTATCTATGCTATTGCATTCTAATTATGGCATGTTCACATTCGCAATCTAAACAAATAATAGAACACGTTTCACAATTATTGTGACATGTTCAATGTTCGTACTGAAACATTAACTTGACTTAAGTCATAAATAACACTAAAAAATAAGATTTAATTGGCGATTGGCTATACGAAAGTACCTAGATATTTTATTAAACATGTACAGTTGATTGATGTCAATACCTAAAGGTGTGGATGAACTCGTAATAAACGTAATTCCTTTGTAGGTACCCATTTATATTATAAATTAGGAGCGTTTAAGGATTTTCGTTATCAGGCTCTTCCTAGAGTTGTGTTCCTTATGTCTGAGGGTTGTGACCTCCAGGAGCCGTTCACGTAGGATGTTACACCATCTTTCTATAGGACCGGCGATAAGCAGCGCGTCTTAAATTGATGTGTCGTGTATTTTTAGTCACGTAAGAGCAGTGCATCAAGCATAAATATTACAATAACAAACAATAGTTTAAGGAAATTAAAACTAAACCGAAACTACGACTAAAAGGTAAGTACAAAACAAAGCAATGCGGAAACAACATTATACATAATTGTTTTCATACGTATCTATATATTAGAGAAAGTGCAACACAGCACTGCTACAAGCCACTTCCCGTGGAGGAGTAGTGGTCCCGGACAAAATGAAACTTGTTAGAATCACACTAAAAGTAGCACCGCTTCATTGTCAATGTTCCTAAAACTCGACTAAGCGATTTGATGCCACTTTCATCGTATGGACTATTAAAGAATAGAATTTGTCCCAGTGGATGTTCCCCGATAAATACAACTAGGTACCTTCAAGTCGTTAGTGAATCGGTTTCTTCTAGGTAAACGTTAACCTTCTTTGCTTAACATCAGGCGAGATGGCGATCAAACGCGGCTTGCATTTTAATCTACAATTTAAAAAAAAAGAAAATTGTTGGTACTTATATTCTATTTATATGGATCTTAGCATTAGGAAGGCAGGAGCAGTTATTTACACCTCTTCCTGGTACGTCATATTATACTACGTTTCAATCAAGTATTTATTTGTATTCTTATTTAGACAAATTTTAGGATTTGTTGCGATAAAAATATTCGAGGTTTGACGGTGAGTAAGATTTAATTTAAATTTATTTTTCCTTATACACTTCATATACATAGTTCACATCTTTGGTAGATATACTGCAGGAAAACGTTAACATCTTAAAATAAAACGGTTTTACCTTAGGTTAACTTGAGGATTGGTATAATAAGTTAAATAAACAACACAAATTTTAGATGGCTTATGTGATTTTTAAAGAAACTGAGCTGGATTTATATTTTTATTCGCCGTAAACTTCAAAATTTTTTGATGCCTTTTACTTACATAATTTTTTTTAAATTAACATAATAAACAATCAATATATTTTATCCTTTAAGTAGACTATAATTCAGTAGCCTGAAAAACACTTATTCACTTGAGCCTTGGGCTACAAGTGAATAAGTTTTTTTAAAAGGACTTAAAATTTACTGTTATTTATTATTATGCTATTTATTATGCATAATATTCTTTTAGTCTCAGAAAAAATAATTATTTTTGTGATCTTTCCTCGAAGTTGAACCGTAGGGTATAATTAGAGAAAAGTGATAGCACTGACAAAGTATTTAAATGCAGTTTTACTACGTGTAGGCGCTAACTAAACTTCTGTTACATAGTTAATCAGTAAGTTATCATACCGAGAAGTGATAACTACGCGTAACGAAAATATAATTGACATCTCAATAATAGGTGTTAACAAAGAGTGCTACCACGAGTGGTCGCCGTATTGGAAGAAGACTTTCACTGCTTTCACTGACGCAGTCTGCATTGCGCTTCTTCATAATGCTATACCTACGCCGAGCGCAGCTCAACTCTCTATTTATTTAGATACCGCAAACAATACAATTGTTTTTCATTGTCCTTATTCTTCGGGTCGATAAACGCCTTGTGTTGCAAAACAAAATGGAAAGTTCGTTTTAGCTCTGAGGATACGTACATGGTCGGACGTGATGATGTGCAATGCAACCCGCCCACAGATGTCAGGGAGATCAAAGTGTTGGTGGCGCCCCGCACCCGCCGCCTATTGTTCGCTGATGCCGTATCTTGTCGTATGAGTACTTGCACACGTACTACATACCTACTCCTGCATTCCGCACCATGTGTCACACAAAATTGAATATCGAGTCCTACTTCAAATCAATCGACAGGCAAGGTGTCGATAACACTAACTAAATTTTTCTCCATTTTTTCTCTTATTTTTGGCTTCCTTTATCTTATTTTGAGCATTCTGACAGTGGCAAGAAGTTCATCTAGTTGAATAATTCTTTGACACAGTTAAAGAAAGTTATGACCAAGTTCAAGGCCCATACCCTTGTAAAGTTGTGAAGACTTTACTAGAAGCTTCTACGGAGTATTGGAAACAACACGATTATACCTACATACGAGTATTTCACAATATTTTATCACTTTTGCGTACAATATGTCGCTTTATGTTTTAAATATGACTATTTTAAACATAAAAACAAATATAGTTAAAAAAACCCCAAAGCAGCGACATGATTTTTCCGCTTTCCCGCCAAAACTCTATCTAAATTTAAGAGCATACAATATTTCGATACCTACCAACTTCTTATTAATGTAATACAAGTATGTAAAAGTTTCAACAATAGGCTACATGTGTACAAACTAATTTTATTTACAAAATAAATCAATTTAATTATAATATCAACTTAAAATCAGTAAAAAATATATTTATCCTAAGTTTATTCCGTTTTTTCTTCTAAAACTTTTTATGCCATTCTGAATATATGTATAGGAACTGTTGACTTTCATTTGTTTTTTTTTTAATTAGTTGCTGGGTCAATTGTACTGACATATCTGCGCTTAGTGTGATTATAATTTCATAATTTATGGTAGATAGTATGATTCAAACTCGTCAAAAGCAGCAAGTAGCATTCTAGACGTCTCAATGCCTCATTAAAGGTTATAAAAGTAGAATGCCTTACGTGCTTGTATTACCTATTAAAGAAGTAGATTTAATAAAGGAAGTATGATATTAACACATGACCACTTGACCACAGGAACTAAGAGCTTATATTGATTTATGACCGTGTCTAGAATTATTAAACTAGCTATTAAACTATACCTAGTCTTGCCATAAATATTGTAACAAAGAAAATTTATTTTTTTCTTTTGCAAATAACATTTATTACTTTTACAGTGTGTTAGTTTAATACATAAATATAAAACAATTTAAAATATAAAAAGCTTATTCGGAGTGGTCTCCATTGGCTACAATACAGTCCTTTAAACGTTGAGGCCAGTTATCAATAGAAGTACGCACACTTTCTATGGGCAAATTCTTCACTGCCAATCGTATGGATTGTTTTAGGGACTCCAAATTATCATGGCGTTTAGAGCAAGCCATACTCTCTAAAACTGATCATAAATCATAATCCAGCGGATTAAGATCGGGACTAGACGACGGCCAGTCTTTAGCTCTGATGAAGTCCGAAACGTTCGCTTCCAAACAAGACTGCGTGGACCGAGCATTATGACCGGCGCCGAGTCTTGCTGGAAGGACCATACTTGGTTATTGAACATGGTGTTGTTAACTACTTAACTACCTTCTCAAGAATGGTATCTTGATACACTTGTGCCGATGTTTTGATACCTTTTGAGACCTTTTTCACAAAAATATGGCTCAGTCACTCCTTCATAGCCAACACCCCACCAAACCATCACTGAAGTCGGATAATGCCCACGTTGCACTCTGTCGACTAATTGGGAAGCTTCCTTAGAGCTTTGAGCATAAATACGGTCATTTTGTTTGTTAAAATGTTGCTCAATTGTAAAAATTTTCTCATCCGTAAACAAAAAATTTCTTTTGCGTACCGCTTCAGTAGTTGTTTCGATTTTACCACCCTATTCTTTTTTAAATTATCAGTTAAGAAGTGACCAGTGCGTCTCTTATAGGCTGCAAGTCCTAAGTCATCTTTTAAAATACGCGACATGGTTCTAGGTGTCATCTTCATCTCCCAAAATAAAATCTTTTGCTTTCGGACAGGATTTCTTCGAATTCTACCCCTTACTGCTTTGACCACCTTTTTCGTACGAACACTACGTGGACGGCCAGATCTTTTTCTGTTACAAACAGAGGAGGTCTCATTGTACCTATTAATAGCCCGGTACACAAACATTTGACTAATACCAAGCGTATGGAGAGTTTTAAAAATTGCATTTGGCTCCATACCTACTTTGCGTAGTACAATCACAGCGATTCGGTTCTCTTTGTCACCCCACTCCATTTTAATATCGCAAAATATTGTACAATTTATTGGCGCCAAAATGAAAAAACACAATGAACAATCATATAAAAATTACAGATTCCAAATTCAAATGTAATATTTTGTTTATTTTTAGTTTTAACAGTATTTATGGCCAGACTAAGTATATCCCATGCGCTTCATTATTTTATTTATTCATTCTTTATTACACACACATAAAAGTTAAAACAAAGTTTTCTAAAAGTTATATTCGTTATTTCATTACGAACCATAACGAATACGAATTTTGCAGAAAAATATCAAAATTGAATGACACTAAATTAGAGCCTCAGTAACATATACATCTAAATAAAGAAAAAGTGATTACACATTTTTATGTGTAAGTTTCGAGTTAAAAGATGGTTGGTTATTTATAATCTATAAGAGAAAATTAAAAATTCCATGCCCCAGTTAAATTCGAACGCAGCATTTTGCGAAACAACGTATTCAACGAGGTGTCAATTTGCGTTCTAAATATTTCTAAGCATTCTGTACCTCACGGTTCCCGAGAGCCAACACGGGAAGGAACGAAATCATGACAACTTACGGCACGACTTCGTTCCATTAAATAAGTTTGTGTATACCATGGGAAAACATAATAACAATAGTTTATCACCGGGCCTCAATCGCACACAAAATACTTTAAGATTCGTTTTGTTTGGGGGCCATTCATTTATTACGTAAGACAATTTTTAAGGGGGTCGACTATACCTTATTTTTCTGACAAGGGGGTAAGAGGGGGTCTCGATATTTCTAACGTAAGATCATATTAATGCGTAAAGTTATGATTATACCATAGATGAGTTAATTTTGCAATTATACTTTAAAAAGCGCGGGCATCTGCGTGAGTGCCGAGGCAATAAAGCAAAACTTTTAAACAAAACTGAAGTTGACTATATTTCACTTTTTCCTTTAGATTCTTACGTAATAAATATTAATCAAGGAGAAGGGGATTGGTCTATTCCTATTTTTCTTACATAAAGGGTGAATCAAAAATACTGAATATCCCCTTGTCGGGTTCTCTGATGCGGTTAGTGTTATGTGCCGTGGTGACCTTACGAATACCGAAAAGAAAGAGCTCAATTAATTTGTAGAAGTTGATGATGTTATGTTAATAAAATATTAGGTTGTTAAAAAACAATGACAAACACAATCTTCATACAACAAATTGTATTCAATAAAACGTAGAAATGTTATTGGTATTCATATTATATCAACACAATATAAATTTCTTTCTTTGGTTAAACTGGGTAGCAGACCATCTTCATACCTACAGTGTTTTACTGTATACTTAACGTGGTCAGTACCCTCTGAAGACGAGTTTAATATTTATTTGCAAATGTTCTCTTGACACTTTGTTAGTTTTGTGAGTGGGTTCCGTTAAAAATAAAATATACCTACTGCGATTCATTGTACGCTTTATTTTCTGCGCCATAAATTCAGATTTGCTTTGCAGTTTTTTTTTACTTATCTGTACAAAAAACTTTCTGCTTGGGGCTAACGACTCTGGACCTGGCGCGACGAGCAAATACTCCATCACTTCATGATACAAACAAGCCTGATTAATTATTATTTAAATATAGTCTCGATCTCAAGAGGATAAAACTGTTATACTGGTATAAAAAGCACAGATGGATTTCGAAACTCATATTACTGACTTTTCGGTGTATGAAAACATCGTGAGGAAATATGCATATGTCTATATATAAAAAAATTAATCGCGTAGTAGGTTGTGCGGTGCTCTACATGGGGTCGTCGTGGTGACCGAGAGTTACACACGGCTTGGTTTACCCTGTAGGCTGGTTGAGAGCCATACCAGAGTGACTTTGACGAGAAGGACCTGCGAGTTGGGAGAAGTGCGGACGATGTCTATTTCCAGCGCCTAAAGTGGCAGGCGGCGGTGCCATTTGACTGATCCGTTGCATGGAGACGTGCGGACATGGTGCAATCCGCCCATTTTTTTTGCGGAGATGGTCTCTAAGCTGGATCACAAGGTGGTAGTCTAGTGTTCAGACACATCGTCATCGTGGTAAGGAGGCCTGGGCTACGAGGTCTCGGAAAAGCGTTGTCGAGGCCGCGGAAGAGTGCTAAAGCGTGCCCGCAGCCTCGACATAAAGCGCCGAGGTCGATCCCTCCAGTGTTTTAATGTGTAGGCCGTCAGTAGATTGGAGAGTCCCACATAACCACCCTACCTATCTCAAGGCCGGTGGTATTGGTAATGCATTTTCACTGGGCAAAAAAAGAAAAGTAGAACAGTTAAAAATTGCACAAGTTCTACTAGCACGCTGAGGCGAGGGTTTCTTACTACTGCAATATTGTTTGCACTCAATTCTGCTTTCATAGCACAAGCTTCTCTAGCTGGACTGGTTTCTACCATTCCTTATTTTACTTCAGAACTTACCCCGATTACATCAAGTTTAACGCTTGTCCCAATTTATAAATAAAAATCAAATGACGTTCTTTGGTAAGGCATAACTTAAGAACTTAGAAGATTTAGCTAATTATTACAGCACCGGGGACGTAGTACCGGGAATTCAGCTAGTTGTAGTATAATAGATATATTTTTTTTATGTGAAAAATAATGAGACGAACGAGATGCTCTCCTGATGGTAAGAGATAACGCTTGTCCATGACCATTGCAGTGATACACAGAACTCGAAGTAACAAAACAAAGTCCAGGGCATCACTGATTTGGTGCTTATTACTTTGAGAGTTTCGATGGTTAGTCTCAACAGCCCAGTAATTTCGCTAGCTGCAGTACCCTTCAAACTGGAACACAGTAATGTTTACACAATACTGCTTGGCGGCAGAATATCTGGTACTGCAGTGGTACCTACCTAGATGACCTCCTGCTAAGGAGATCTACCACCAAGTAAATGCGTCCCAAAGGTTAAAAGTTATTTGTTAATAACTAGTATCTGTTAACAACCACCTAAATGAATCGCTGAATTTATAGTTTTCAGAATTATTTAGGACTTTCTCCAGTGAATATCATGGGATATTCAATGGATGAAATCATTGTGGGATACCAGTGAATATCCCATATATACCACAATGACTTCATCTTCATCAATACGAGAAAAAAATTGATCTCTAGAAATAAAGAGTTGATAAATATGTTTTTTGTTTTGGGATCACTTCCTCTATTTTTTTTGATCTTTTACTACTTTTTATTAACACTAATAAAATTTATTAACAAATCGACGACGAGCTTAAATTGTAAAAACAAATATTAGTAAATAAATTTTTGACATTAAACTCGTGATGAAATTTCGAATATTACGAGTCACTAAATAACAGGTTTAGAATTTATTAATAAGTTTTAAATAGTAGATAATTATGCAACGGAACTTCAAACGTAAGCTTTCGTTATCTCTTGCACGCCTTTTTTATAAACACAAATATTTTTCTGTCTTTATTTATAGCAGTTTGGTTCTTCTCGCAGTGCTTATAGTTTTACCCGCTACTTCATTCACGTGAAATTTAACGAAAAAATATTTGTTCAGTTTGTAGAAAATTACGAAAAGTTAATAGTTCTATATTGCCTTACTATTTGGTAACCTAACATTTTCCGGTATGAAAAATATCCTATATAAACATATATCGAGTTAATAAAGTTGCATCTAAATCCGTTCAGCCGGCCGTGTGTTATGCGTGATTGAGTACCAAATATCCAAAAACACAAACTTTCACATGTTTAATATTTGTAGTTTTTCTGGTATAAAAAGTATTCTATTTGTTAATAAAGATGTAATTTACTATGTATATGTCTGCCAAATTTCATCCAAATCCATTTAGCCATTTTTGCGCATCCAAACTTTCACGCACGGTGAAAGAATTTTTAAAATCGGTCCAGTAGTGTTGGAGCCTATTCAATACAAACAAACAAACAAATCTTTCCTTAGTATTATAAGTAGTAAGTACATTTATAGATCTCCTTAAACCTACACCTAGGTCGCATATCCTAGGCCGGACTTGCGACTCGGAACCCGCACGATGACACCATCGAATAATACGAAGTTTTCATATGTTCTAGACACAATCAAAGACACGTAAAGTAAGTCATGGTCCAGTCCATATCTTAGTAAACAAATGGTGACTTTACTAGAAGCTTCTACGAAGTTCTAGAAACAGCATAAAAAGACGTCCACAACATTACATAACTTGTTCATACTCGTGGGTATAATACGACACTAAAATTAAAATACCAGTAGTTTTAGAAACAAACACAATACAGCGACATGATTTTTCCATGTTCACGCCAAATTCCCCAATTTTTATTCTAGATACTTGACTATGTAAATTTTAATTACAGCTACAGTTATTGTGTAGGTAGTTGTTATTTTTTTTTTTATTAATTCATAGCGTTTGGTCGTCATCTGGCTTGATGTGAAGAGAAATTGCGGTCTACGATGGACGCTACCTAGACGAAGCCGATTTAATCGTTACTCGAAAGCACTTAGATTGTATCTGTCGCCGCGGAACACACACTCAGACAAGGCTTTTGTTTGATATTTAGATATTTTTTTTGTTGACTGGCTAGGTGTTTGACCACAGCTCACCTGATGTTAAGTGAAGGTGTGTGGTAGAATTGGAGTAATTTTACTGCTATTCAGAGAGGCAACTCTATAGCGACTTTAATTTCATACGTGTGTATTAACAGTATGAAATTAAATTGTATGAAAAAAAAATATGTATGGCTTAAAAAGGCTAAAAAGTCCTTTCAAATACTCATGCGACGTAACAAATTTTTTGATTCTTTAGCAATCGAGTGGTGTAATTAAATTCTGGATGTAGATGATAGATATATAGCTGCAACGCCAAACTATAGCCTCTGATTTGGTTTTTATTTTTTTCTGAATTGCCTCCTACTATGGAAGCAAATTTAAATACGTATTGACGTCTTATATATATGCAGCTTTATACATTTGCTCGTGAATTAATAAAAAGATACGAAACAGCTTATATTTTTTTTTAATTATTTATCGATCTCAACTTATACGTGTGTGAAATAAATTCCACCATAAGGCTTTAGTTGCATGCCTTAGACATCAACGCGCGCAGATAAAATATTTGCGTAGCCGCGTAGCACTACACAATACTTGCTACTACACGTATAATAAGTCGTCTTTCAATTTGAACAAACATTTGCGTATTCATCAAGTAAACTCTTAATTTGTATTAATAATGCATTATATCTTAAATGTAGCTTAAAGCTTTGTATGTTTGCATACTTATCCATGTTCGGACAAATAAATGAATCTTGAATATGACATGTCAGTATACGCGGCGTGACATGCCGACTAACCAGTTTGTGATTGGTTGTTTGTTGCGTCGTGTGCGGACTGCCATTGAAATACATGCCATGACTTTCCAGTGATTTGTTGGTGATTTTACATTTAGAATAAATTGTTTTGTTTCCATTTGGAAGATAGGTAGATAATGCACAATGAATTGTATTTTTGAGAATTCGAAACACAAAGTAAAACCTATAGATTCGAAACACAAAGTAAAACCAATTCATCGCAATATTTGCAAACAATTCGATAAAAAATATTTTAGCCTGATTCATTTCAAATAACGGGCCATTAAAGTGTTTGCCAAGTCGTGTCACGATTTTACAGCAAAAACTAAAGTTTTAAAAACATCCCACTCAAACACGTACACACATATGTACCTAACAGACGTTCAAGGACGTGCTTCGTTGTTCATAAATTACAAACCATTCAAATGCGAAATACAATCTACTAGAATTTATCATGTAACGTGTACAAGCAATACTAAGTGTAGATTTTAATATGTACTTGTACGTGGTAATGTATATTCTCGGACTAGTTGGTATGTAATAATCATATTAAACTTATTTGTTGATAGTTTATATACTAGATTACCTAACTAATACCTGAGTAACTACGATGTCTAAGTTTCCAGACATAAATTAAATATTAAGTTTGAAAAGAATAAGATTCCTAAAACGTATTCTGATTTTAGTGATTCTTCCTAAGCTGATAGAGGGAATCATTTTCAGTTTGATGTCAGGATAAATAAAGGTGTATAAATTTTTGTATTTTGTATTTTTAAATTTAAAAAACAGACTTACATTAGAAAATCACATAAAGTATTAAACAAGCCTATTAAATATTTATGTGAGTCTATATTACATACAGTAGAGTAGGTGCTTAGACTAAGGGCGGGATTGTAACCCGGTACACTCTCCCATTACAGGAAAACATATTCACAGTTAAGTTTATGGACGTTCTAGGAACGTTTCAACCAGGATTGTTGACTCTGAATATGCTATTCATGCAATTACACTACCGAAATTATTATAAAAGTATATAATAATTTTGGTCATCAATTAGTTATAGCGCTGCTGCAGCGGCGCGAGATCATGGCTCTGTTAGTAGTGGCCATCGCCCGTGGGATCGTTGAGCCAGGGGTAGTTGACGGGACATCTCAAACAAGTCTGTAAGTTGATGGTCTCTCCGGGAACTTCCTTGGAGATGAGCTTGCATGAGTGTGGTACCCAGCAAGCTGGGTTGCCCTCAACCGCACACTTCTCCCTCCAGGGCTCGAAGTTCTTCGCTTCGGTGATCGTGCGTGGGTTTTGAACCCACTGTATAACTTGAGTCATGGTTACGAAGTATACATCATTGTGGCTTTGGAGAACTTCGTCAATCCAGTACAGGAAAGCTTCCAAGAATTCTGGATTATTCTTTAACCAAGCTGCGTGGAAGTAAAGTCCAAGCGGCGCACGGTTTTGGTCGTAGTGACGATCGAAATTGTGGTTGAGGAAATTGTAGAACTGATCACCGGTGAGAATGTTAGAGCAGGAGTCTACCATAGCGCAACCAGGCAAGTATTCATCGTTGCTGGGGTCTTCACGACGGTCTAGCTCGTTCATTACCATTTCCCACACGGCGTGACTCCTGGTGGGGCAGCTCTGGAGGTTTCCGTGGCAGCGATGAGGCATCCTAAAGTACATAGTGTATGGCCATAGAGGAGGGTTAGAGAGAGGTGCTGTGATTGTGCTGTCATATAAGAAAGCTTGTTCCTCCATCATGGTGAACTGGTTGTTACCGCCGACTCGCAGGTAAGGAGCACGAACTCCTACCACGCTGTTGTCTGTGATGTTGGCGAACTTCTCGGTGATTACTCTCATACCAGCCATTTCCTTACCCCAGTCGTCGACAGACGCGTTGCTCCAGAAGCGCTCGTCATCATTGTGCCTAAAGAAACGAGAACAGAAATTGTAAAAAAATTTTTTTTGGACATTATTTTTTAAATATAATGCAATGTGCAACTTCTAAAACGCCCTAGAAATTAATCAAATGAACTTACGTGATAGAGTGGACAGCGATTTCGTGACCTTTTCTGTGAGTCTCTTGAACTGCAGAGTAGTTGCTGTACTTGTGGGAAACGAAGAAAGTAGCCTTAATGTCGCATCCGTTAGGATTTTTACGTTTTCCATTGAATATTTCTTTGTACAACTCGATGTTGTTGTTATTGATGGCATCATCGAAGGTAATAGTGATCATTTGAGGAACGTCTTTGGCGGGCAAGTCACCGGGAATCACGGTGCCATCTTCAGAGCAGAAGCAATCAGGCAGAACACACTGCGATGAGTCACACGGGGGCGCTCGGTTGGGATCGTTGTCGATATCTGTCATAGAATAGTTTCAAATTAAAACAAGATTGCATTGCATTCATAAATAAACAGTGCTTACAGAATCAGTATCATATGACGTGAATTTTAAGATTTTTCTCATAATTTGAATTCATAATTGGGAAACGAGTAGCGCTAGACACGTGCATCATCACAGGCGCATGTATCTCGAACAGGGCGTGACTTGAAACCTGTGTGGGTACTTTCGCTCAGACAAATCGCTCACACTCTGTGGATTTCACTTTTGATTCAAATTTATTGTACCCGTCAACATGGCACCTTTTCGTAATATGTAATATTATGTCCTGTTAATGTGTACTGAAAATAATATCTTCATTTATTTTCAGTATATATTTATTTTATTTTATTTATTTGTAGGTATGTAATGTAAAGTTATGTAGTAAGTAGTGCACACGTACAATACATAAAGATGTGTGTGCTTATTAGTGCATCTCTCTTAAATTCTATGTGAGTAGGTAATATTTGGCACGCGTACTCATAGTTTTTTAGCTTATATGTTTTCTATTTGTATTAACTACATGAGCCACAAGTTTTATATTTTACATCTAGTCCAGGGTCTTCACTGCAGGTGAATGGAATTTTGTATCCTTGTCATGTACATAATTACAATTCAAAGTGTCTTCAAGCTATATAGCGACGCGGGGAATTGTACTGTATAGGTATGTTGAATGGAGGTACTTCGCGCATACCGACGAGCTATCCACGGCGGGGTCAGCGACCATTAGTTTATTTGAAAACAATTTCTCTACAAAAGTCTACACAATCTCTCCACTTACGCGTATTTAACTCTTCAATAGCTGGAGGAAAGACATATCTTAGACAAACATAAATCAAAAACTCGATTGAATAATTGTATACATATTTAGATAAACGTAGATGGTTACCAAAACCTATTAAGTATATATATATATGTTATACATGTACGTTTATTTGTATATAAAAAAAAATCAATGATCATTACTATCAGTGAGTTGCTACATAAAAATATTAAAGATGTGATTTCACCGAACCGATTAACCATTGCACTGATAAGATCTCTTAGGTTTAAATTTACGATAGCTGGCAAATTCCACTCACCACAAGAATTTTCGTCGGATCCGTCAGCACAGTCCTTTTCCCCGTTACAGAAGAGTCCTCTTTCGATACAGGTGGAGTCACCGCAAGCCAGGAAACCATCTTGGCAGAGGGGTTCCTCGGTGTATAGGAGGGGCTTTATTTTGCGTTCTTTGTTTTTCAGCTTGCAGTTCTTGACTGCATCTTTCCAGTCACAGGTCTGTTTCTCAATGTCAAAGAACAAACCAGCTGGGCACCGAATAGCTTGGATACCCTGTTATAAAACATACAATTATATCATTATGGATACGAAGTTCCGAAATTATAATCTTATCTACCTAAATAGTATTTTGACTTATAGTAATAAAATAGGACCGACAGAGTGAAATCAAGTTTATTATTACTAACAATCATAAAATTTGTTAGGTAAGAAAGCAGTCGTTTCAATCAAATATTTCGATGTTGACCGTACTAGTGGCTTTGCTTCAAAAAGTAAAAGTTTGCTGTAATGACTACAAACATTGATAGTCATGTTTCTCGTTCCAGCAGATTTTAAGACATTTCTACCGGTAATTTATCTACTTTGGCCGATATTAGGTACTCAATATTATATTATTCTAGTACGTATTTATAAGTACCGTTACACATTTCATATTGTGACGCTCGCTGAATTCATAAATTTGTGTGTGAATACTCATAAATGCATGAATCATTACCTACCAACAGTACCGAGAACTGTTCTCTTAATATTCAGTTCCTGGTTACTGTTGGACTTGAATACGTTCTAGTCATTGAGTTTATGTAAATTAACATTTAAAGCTTTATATATCAATCTGTTGAAGCTAATTTAGTCCCTACCTACGTATAAACTATGCAACTTCATAGATCGAGTGCCTACACAAAGAGCAAGGTAACGTAAAATAACAAGCAATCAAACGTTCAAACAAGGACAAGGACTCGTGTCAAAGTTGTCCATCTTTAGTTAAAATATTGTTAGAGCAATAAAATAGCTAATCGGGTCGTAAAATGTATAGAATATGTAGGTACAGTTAATGTTTTTAATTTGTTTATATTATACTATTTCATCGCTAGCAAAACCCATATTAATACTTCACAATAAAACATATAGCATAATTCGATCGATTCAATTTATTTATAATTCGACCATAAATTCGCAGTTTCCCTCTGGAATTGTTCTAAAACTACAATTGAAATTTCGTACATAATACCTGTGAGTTATATCATTTCCGTAGTAAATTTAACGTAGACGATTCATTATATTTTTGAAAAATAGTGTCAAGGACATGCAGATAGCAAGAATTATGTAATTTAAGAAATTATGTAAAATGGGTAAGATTTTAGACCAATATATTTTTGGCCGTTTCTCTGGGGGACATAATGAAAAAATAAACGTGGACATTTACAGTAATTGTGGATATATACTGTATACTAGGTGATATGTCCGAAAACATTCTTTATTCACCTTAAGTGAACAGTGTGTATAAATCATGTCCAATACTTCCATAAAAACTATCAATTTATTTAGTGATTTACATGAAAATTTCGTAACATGACACAATACGAAATTGATTTTGGTCATTT
This sequence comes from Biston betularia, assembly GCA_905404145.2. Classification (NCBI taxonomy): domain Eukaryota; kingdom Metazoa; phylum Arthropoda; class Insecta; order Lepidoptera; family Geometridae; genus Biston; species Biston betularia. Next base: position 9,362,210 of record FR989863.1, read on the forward strand.
TTTTTTATTATAAATAACGTAACGTATGACAAAGTCGTCTACAGAACAATCATAAATTATAGATTGTCGTTTAATCATGTAATTTGCCGTTCACCGTTTTGCACATACTTCTTTGTTCTAAAGTACTGTTCTAGGTACATAGAATTTGTTAATACATTCATACATTGATTGGAATTTGCTGCAAACTAACTAGACGACCTATATGGTATGGAATATAGCATTGGTGCCGATAAGGTCATGTGTATCGGAGAGAGTGCAGCGCAGGCGCGGCGTGTAACGTACAGACGTGTTCATAAGTACTTACCGAGGCGGTGCACTGGATGACGTCACGACAGTTGTCACCATCGCCGGCCACCAGGCGGAACCATTCGCCGGCGTCCTTGTCCTTGCATAGCTCTAGCTCCAGACTGTCGTCTTTCTTTACCGCGTCGTCCGCCTGTCGCCGCCATCGGCTTCCAGCATCCGCTGCATCAATCAACCATATATCTCATTAATACAAAGACCAGTGCTTACCATATTTCAGTAAAAACTATCTTGTACACAGTAACATATACGGAAGTAATTTATAAATGTATATATAGTGGAGTAATTATGTCGATAGTAAAATAATAACAGGCTTCCTAAGCAAGTTTATAATCTTCCTGCTCAAAATTCTACTAGATATTTGCAGTTTTTACACGTTATAGTCAAATGTCACTTGGGAGCGTACGAGTATCTAAATGCCAAAGGTTGGGTGAGCGCCGAGCACTCGTGACATTTGACTCGCTTCAAAATGTCAGCGCTTGGGCAAGCGACAAGGACGACTCTTTCTATGTCTTCTATCTATACGGAATGTACATTATGCATGGCATTTGATTTGTTCGGCGATTAGAGTGACGAAATTATTATAATTCAAAAAGGTTATATAAAAGTTGTTTTCCTTGAATCGTCATTATGTTTCAGGAAATTTAACGATAGGCACGTCGATTAATTTAATTGTGCCTCGACCTGTATGCAAAATTTCGAATTAAAAATATAAAAGTTATAAGAAAATGTATGTATAAATAGAAATGACCACATGAAAAGGATAAGAACATTGATATTAGTTAACACAATAGATGAGTAAATAAAAGCAATAAAATTTACTCCACTTTACCAGAGCGAGATATAATAGAATAGATGTTGCGAATGCTGTCATATTTGCCAATTAACATATTTTCTAGCTTACGCTTAAGTAATGTTTGCTAATCAGCTATAGAAATATGTACAGTATCCAGTTCTAGAATGTGTGTATCTGAGTGCTTGATAAGCTGTATAGATTACGTACACGTAGCACAAGGAAACTAACCTCTATTAACTAACTAAATAGTGTTGCGCCTGTGACCACGGTACTCTGACTTGTGGTTGGTAGAATGCTGCTTTTGTCACCAATCTTTTGTCTTTAGGAAAGAGTGGGATTTCTAAAGGAATATTAGAGTTCTCACTAATACTATGAAAACAATATTTAACTCAAATTAAGGAAATATCCCAATATTTAGTACTCGTGTTACTCCTATTTCACACATATTGTCAGTTCTATTGAATTTTGTGGTGAAAATTTTTGAGTGCTTGCAACAGGGTTAAGTCAGCGTTAGAAATCTTTGAACAATTGAACTAGGTTAGGCATTAACAAACATGCAATCGCAAACACAATTCATACACGATGGTATGCTGGGTATGCTTTTTGTAGTAGCTACGTTTATAGTGGTACATAACATGCACACATTTAACTGTATAGTTATCATGCATCATGGTATGTTACTGTTACAGAAGTAAATAAAAAAAAATGGTGTTTATTTAAAGTAAAGACAAAACACAACAACAACATCAATAATTTGAACATTATTATTTTGGCAACATTAATTTAGCACACGTGTATACACTTTAATTTCGGCAACCTAGTTGGAAGACTGTTTCCTTCTCATCTAAGGGTTCAAATTCTACGGCACGCACATCTGTAATTTATAAAGTTATGTGTACGCAAAAGCTATACTTCAAAACAAGAATATCGGCATGAGTGGCGTCTTGGCAAAGGCTGAACTTCAATAGTAAAGGAAGATGAACAGTTGATGTTCCCTGATGATGATAACAATTACAACAAAAACAAAAAGTATTATTTTGAGAACAGTTAAATCACATTTTATACACTACAATAACACTTATTGACAACACATAAAGAAAATTACAAAATACGAAATCACAGCTGCTAACAGAGTTCAATTACAATTGATTTATGTTTAGTTATATTATCACACTAATATTATAAAGGTGACAGTTTGTAAACGTGTATGTATATTTGTTACTTCTTCACGCTCAAACGGTTGGACCAATTTTGATGAAATATGGTATGGAGGTAGCTGACACCCTGGATTAACACATAGACTTTATCTCGAAAAAATGTAGTATTCACGCGGGAACAGCAGGTAACACCACGGGGTGCGGTTAGTTTAATCCGTAAATACAAACGAGACATATATTTAGTACAGTCTCAGCTTATTTACTTATTTCAAAAGTCACCCGTGTCTAAAGGTTTCCAAAATGCTAGCCACAAACACACACAGGCACAAAAGGTGCAGCGCAAAAACTAGTTTTATACTTTTGTTTTACTTACGAATATATGCGTGAGTAATCCACTCACGTTTATATTTTATATAACTAAAACAAAAATATGTCAAAATAACATCAGTTTCCACAGATTTATTTTAATTGAAAAATAAGAAATTAATTGTACCGTAGCTGACGTAGCGTGGAACGCGTTGATATCTTTTGTACCGTAGAGCAAATTATCTGTTTTTGTGCAAAACTCCATCGAATCTAATGCGTTATTTTAAAGTGTTACCTTTTTAGTTTAATCAAGTGATTTAAAGGTATCTAATCTAGGAATTGACTCTAAATAACATGTAATCGATTTTTTTTCTGTAACATTGTAAGTAATTGCACTGGATAGTAAGTCATAGCGCTGCTCTTGTTTTGTCGAATTATAATGTGTTAAATACTAAAATTCTAAACATAAAATGAAAAAGTTGTGTTTACGGTGTATATCGAAGATGAGAGTAAAAGTTTTCAGAATCAGTTATGTTGCTTAAGATGTTTGTCGATTATAACATTTCCGTATTTGCTATTACATTAGAATCATCCGATGCTTAATGGTCATGTTGAAATCTTTTTGATAGGTAACAAGAAAAAAAAAGTGTTTGAAAGTTTGCGGTTAGCTATTGATTGCCTATCATTTTGTAACTCTTAGACTTAGATGGAGACAGCAGATTAATAGAGACTGATACAAGAAGCATTTATAGACAAACGTGACAATGTGTTGACATTATATTACTGTTTTTAATATAAACTAATGTTAACCCCTCCGGACGAAAATATTTGTATCATCATCATCATATAACTTATCTTACGAGAAAGTACGTTTGATAAATAAATCTAGAAAAGAAAAGGAATTCAAAGGAATGATTTTCAAAATTACGTACAATATTAAATATATTACTTACAACTCAAACAGCTATTTATGATTTTATGACATGTTATCAATTCTAAAGGATAATTATTTAAGCTAACTTGAAATTTTAAAGCTAATTAAAAGCCCAAATCTATGTATCTATAGATCACAATAGAATTTTCCGATAAAATACATAAAAACTTTAGCATTTAGGAGAGATATTATATAAATATAAATACTGAGAATATGAAATCCAACCGCTAGGATGTCACGAAACGTACTTACTAGGTTTTTAAATAAAGTGTTATGCTATTAACATGCAAAACTAATGATACTTTTGTTGTTGGTTTTGTTTTTAACTCGTCAGATAATTAGCGTCACAAAGATATAACCTTGACACAAAACTTTCTCAAAGTTAAGTATTGTTACGCTAGCATTAAGTAATTTGTTTTTTTGTTATTTGCAACATTAAATGAATGAAAGTATTTTCGAAGACAAAAGATTCAAAGTATAACAGATTATGCGTACTTGTTGTAATTATTCTACGAGAAATTCCACAGCTGGCGAAATATGGTGTAGAAAAATTTTTGATGGTCGGTCAAGAGTTGGAGCAGATAGGTATGCAGGTGAGCACGGCCGTCGACCGCACGACACTCGAATGCGGCCACTTGACGTGACGACCTTATGAATATTTACTATAACACACTACTTTCCATCTACAGTGGCACTCCCTTAAAAATTAGTATTTTATGATAACACCCGAGCATCGTATCCGCACACGGAAGTGGCGCCACTCACCTTGGAAATGTTATTTTGCCATTAATCGAACTTGTATGGCCTTAACTTTGAATAAGGACAGACTTTCTGTTTATGCTGTGATTATACCGTTTAACTTTGTACATTTTTATACCGATAATAGCCCTTATAATAATATATTGAAGTATAGAACCAAAAAAATAGCATACAATATTGATTATATGTACATTTGTAATTATAAATCTTGTGCTGATTAAATTTATATTTTTTGTTGTTTTTATGACATCTTTTTACTCCTGGTATAGTTGTTTAGAATGCATTATTTTTATTTATTTCTATCAATTTTCGAAATATTTGAGTTTTTTGATAAATTCTATGTAGAATTAGAAGAAAACTTAAAAAGAAAGACATTTGTGTAAAATGACCAACAAATTTGTTTGATTATTCTGAAGATGACTTTATCATTCGTGATATTTTTTATTGATAGAAAAAAATAAATTTTGAATAAGCTTAACTAGTAAAGTAAAGTTTATTCAAAAAATGTTTCTTCACTACATAAATTTTTAGTAATTTTTGGAGTACTAAACAATGTAGCACACTTTTTCACAATTACACTGAAGGAGGTGTGTCTAAATCACATCAACTAGTCTGTGTTCATCATTGATATCCAACTCTACTTTAAAATTTATAATTATCTAAAACTGATACTGTCAATAGCATTCAATTTCTAATTGGCGGCATATAACCCCGAAAACTCTATAACATGTTAGTTGAATTACTCTTACTTTGTACCCGGTGCAGTAGCGTTACGTTTTAGGCTCACAAACCTCATTCAAAGTATCACAAAAAAAAGAAGAATATCAGATACATCGATTTAGTTATGTTAATATCGAAGATTATATCATTTTTATGTATACAGATAGATTTGCAAATAAGTATACACATAAAAAAAAGAAATAGCAACCTCTTTTAATAGATTAAGCAGTGACAAATATACTGACATACTACCCTTATTACATAAATAAAAGAAAACAAGATTGAACACATGCAATCGTTGCAAAACTATCGGCAATATTGCGTGCATTACGAGACTCATGCAAGCCGCTGTTCACACTTGACCGTTGTTGATAAGTGTGTTTATAAAAGACTAGCGGACGCCTCGCGGTTTCACCCGCGCAGTTCCCGTTCCCATGGGAATACAGGGATAAAAAGTAGCCTAGGTCACCCGGATATAGGATAGCTTCCCTCCGGTGAAAGATTTTTGAAATCGGTCCAGTAGTTTCGGAGCCTATTCATTACAAACAAACAAACAATCAAATCTTCCCTCTTTATAATAGTATAGATTTTATCACCAATATTGATGGTTGTAATTTGCTTGAGAATATACTATCAGAGTAAAGGTACAGTAACTATTGTAACTCCTATAAATATTTTAGATAAAAGAAAAGTTATTTTGTTTGACTTTACATATATTAAAATTATTCGAGTGTAGGTATGAATCCTGTTTTTATAAATGCCAATGTTGGTTTCATCCAGAAATGGAAAAGTGATTAACGTCGTTTTGGCAGGTGTGTTGTTTAATGCCTATAGAAAAATTTCAGAACATGTGACATTAGGCTACATTTATCACCTCGCGGGTCGTGGTATAATTATATTCTGAAGTTTAATGTATAGTTGATATTGCAAAAAATACTAGACATGCAGAATTGGTAAAAGTTACGTAAACCGACCGCAGTATGTAGTGAATACTATTAATACCAAATACTTATAAAAATTACTACGTTATCGTACTACTCTATTCATGAAACTCTTGAATAATTGTAAACAATGTTAAAAAAATATTGAAGTTTGTACGGAATCATTTTCTAGTCGTGCATTTGACTGTCATTTCATATGACCATTTGACCAACGAAGATAAAACATGCTTGCTTAGAAGAAACCTATTTACTCTCATTTTGTAAACACCCAGATTGAATGTTATCGGGAAGAAAACCAAGGGCGTACAAGTACATCTCTGAATCTGCTGACCTAGAGGCTCAGGCTTGCTTGGCGAAGTGTAATTTTCGATTCAACCACCCAAATGTGGAACTTTGTCCAGCTGTGGGTTTCAATTGCCGGGTTTAGCTAAAGCTACCAACCCAAATAGTTTGACATGTAAACAAGTTAAATCAAATCTCATAATACACACATATTACGTTGGCGCTGTGACCTGAAAGTGGGTCTTAAATCAAAATCTATTAATTCATTTATAATTTAAAATTTTGTCGCTTCATGCAAATGTTATGATGAATGAATATCTATTAGATTTACAGTGAGGAAATGATGTGTTTGAAGAACATATTTACAAACTTTATGACGTAATAACCAATTTGGCCAGGTGGACTTATAAAAATAAATTGATTATACTTAACAAAAATTTCAAGGTTTATTCTAAAAAAAAAATTCTTGTTCAGTTGATACCGCGTGATACGGACTCAAAACGTGTCTGGAAGTCTGTTTGCATGTATGTTTATTTGTCGATAGTTGTGAACAACTGATTGCTACTCTATAAAATTTCACAATATCGTGAAATATTGTAGAGCAGCAGTTCTTACAAATCCAATTTTAAGTTCAAACATTAGTGTATTTGGTCCAAGGGTTGCTAAGGTAATTGAGGTCACGATATCGTAGTCAGAAGCAAATTCATCCAGTTGATTTTTTAACGATGATATTATCAATGGTTTTATTCGATTTTTGATTGATGACAGTTATAACGGTACTTCACTTATTATGTGTGACATACAAATATTTTCTATAATATTTATTACATAAGAATAATTTTTAAAGCGACCAAATCTGAAAAAGAAATATTTATGTCGTATGGAAGTATCGAGAATTGCGACTACCGCCATCAGAGGACAGCGCGCCAACGGCACTGAAGGTGTCAGGGGAGCAGGCTCTAGCAGATGTGACGTCACAAGCGCTAGCAGCGCAACACGGAACGAATGTGAAAGTTCTTTGCAGCCTCAGTCCGTAACCGCAGCAGGTGCTAACCAGTTGTACGAAAGGAGTATTACAAAAGCCGTCGATATTAATTTATCAAGGTCTTTTATTCACTTTTGCTTTTATCGACAAAGGCGGGATGACAACTTTCAAACAATTTGGCACTCTATCAGAATCTTCGATAGACTTTAAAATTTTGGGATGTATAATGATTAAAATAAATAATACTTTATAATTATTTCAAGTACAAAACACAAAATCACAGTCACAGGGCAAGTGGAGTACAGTAGCAACTATCCTTGAGAGGTTTGAGTGGATGCGTGTTCATGTCCTTTGGTCTCCGGTTGCAGGGCGTTCTCGCCCAGCTGCATTCATTTGTAAACGGTCACAGACACGGTCTATCTCACGACGGTCGAACTCGGATCAACTTCACTGTTCACTGTATGCAACACTATTGCATTGACGCAATTGCAATCACTGAGTAATTAGCGGATGAGCGGATGTGACGTTATGTGACCCGTGACGTCGCGAGATGGACGGCGCCTGAAGGTGTAATATAAAGGTTAGGACTCACCGCAGGCGAACAAGAGACACGCGGCCAGAGTAGCGACACGGGCGTAGCGCGCCATGACGGGATCACAACAGGTCGTTGCGCGGCCGTCGAGCGGTTAAATAGTGGCCTCAATCTGCGCCCCGCTCGCCCCGCTCGCCCACTGTGCTTGCACCTCTGCCGACACCCTTCGCACTCATCAGCTGTGATTCACCTGCAGCTTCGACTCTTCTACCATGACCAGCCTCCATCGCCAGTCCCCACTCCACCCCGGATCCAATACTTTTAGATCCATACTTGTTTATGTTATTATTTCATTCATTCATTCATAAAATATTGAAGATTTGGTTGACATTGCATATTTTAGCTGTACATACATTACTGATAAGAAAACATTTATGCCAACATTTAGCATAATTTCCGTAGAAACACACCTGCATTAGCGATTTGCAATCATTTATTCCTACCAAGAATTACCAAGAGAAAACGTCCCAACATTAGCTAGAACGCTAAACAACACTTCAAACAACTTTTAATAATTTTTATTGTTTTCTTTTTTCAGCTGACGTACCACTAACGCTACGATTAAATAAATACCCATAACCTGCATTATAAAATAGAGTGAATTAGTTCATTAGTTTTATTGTGGTACGTATGTTTTATTTGAAAATCCCAAATGTATTAAACAATAAAATACAATTTCGTCTGAGCATAAAAATATAAATTAATTAATGTCAAATTCAAATAAATTAAATTATAGTAAAAAAAAATTACAATGATAAATTAACAAAAAATTTAGCGACATTCAGTCGAAAAATACCCCGCTCCTGACTGAACCTGGTGCAAAAGAACCCATGAGGCTGGCAGCATTTCCGCGCCGGATAGCAATAGCCAGTCTTTGCACCAGGTACGAGCCGGAACGAGGGTCACCACACTGATCTCTTAATGATATCATAATAACAGAGTGAATTAAATTAAACATTATTTTCTTTTTTATTTATTTAATTATAGCAGGGTTCTTGCGACGATACAATATATATCGGGCGGTTTTGCCCGCTATATACATAAGTATCAAGTATTTTTCTAGGACAAAAGTAACTCATGTTAATCATGTTTCAGAGTGAAAACAGTTAAAGTAGCGCAGATATCTGTTTTAAAGGTAATGCTTCATAAACCTTTCGGGTACTTAACTACAAAATTGCACGAAGAGACTGCCACAGATGTGCTTAGTGTGTGCCTATCTAGAATATGAATCCTTAGTTAAACATTGTCATTGTGATACTTAATGTCAGATCAAGAACAACAAAGTTTGTGAAGCTAAACGCATTACCTACAACGTTGACATATAAAAACACGGGAAATAATCTCCAAATTGTATTTTAGATTTGTATAATTTCCCATTTTTTGGGTTTACGGTTTTGTCTGTGAAGGCTTATTTATATTTTGTTGCCTAGTATTCAGTACCTCGATACAAGCTTACCTGTGTGGAAATTAATACATTTATGTTTAGTTAACTATAGGAAGAGAAAAAATACTAAGTGTTTACTTTATCAAATTATGTAATTGAGTACATATTTTGCTTTTCTTGTTTAAACCCAAGGACTCTGTTAGTCCAGACTAACCTACCTACCTATGTTAACTTTTGTATTATGTGATTTTGTGTTTGTTCTATTCACCAAGCATTACATACTTACTAGTATTTATATGCAATACATACTAGTTAAATAGGGAAAAAGGCAGTAACTCACAATAAACATACATGTACAAATTTTTTACATACACATTACACACCTTTCAATTGCAATATGAGTGTAATAGATCCCTAAGAACGCATCTAGAACATGTCTATGTTTAATCAAATAAAATCAATAAGCCAGGTGCAACCCCGAACGATTGATGTTTCTGCATAAGTCGATAGCACAATATTATTTCCTTTGCGATAATTAATCATTCTCATTGTTCTAGGAATTATACATTCTGCGCTGCAGCTATTGAAAGATTTGACACTCAAAAATCTTACGCTCGGGTTGAATGGCAGTAGATTTTAAGTACTTCTATAGTTAATACGTGCTCTTGTGTCCGGGTGGTAAATATGTTTCGGTTAGTCCTTGTAAGAGCATAATGAAGAGAAATCCAACTCAGTTTGTATTTTTTAGTATTAAGATATTTGACAACATTATTTAAAATTAACTACTTATGTAGGTAACGTTAGGTTACTTAATTATAAAATCAGATGAATATAGTAATTGATTTAATATTGATTGATTATTAGTTGATTCAATAATGTCTGATTACTTATGGTATACTCGTATCTAAAAATTTATATCCGTGATATAATATATCATAAAACTAGTGCCTCGCGGTGTTACCCCTACATGTTTTCGGGATAAAAAGTAGCCTATGTGTTAATCCAGGGTCTCAGCTACCTCCATACCGAATATCATCGAAATCCGTTAAGTAGTTTTTGCGTGAAAGATTAACAAACATCCATCCATCCATACATCCATTCCTCCATCCAAACTTTCACATTTATAATATTAGTAGGATTACAAACAGCAACCTCAGGCGTACATATGTAGTAGTGCGGGTAAAAGGTTATTCAGAAAAACAATAAAATACAATCAAAATCTCTCATATTATTGCTTTATTTAGTAAAATTATAGCCAAGACATTTCAACCTTCACGTTGTTGAGCTAAAACATGTATAAAATTATCAATAGTCACAAATCACAGAAAACTCCATTGTTTACATTCAAATAAGTATAGGTAGGTAAGTACACTAGAGAGAGAAACTAAATGTTCTATACACTTGTTCCTAAATACGCATTACAGAGGTAATATCACCACGGAAATACCTAAGGTATAAACAAAATAAGACTTATAGATTTTTAATCCGAACAAATGCAAACTGCTAGGTATTACTGTATTCTAAAACGACATCTACGTACATAGGTATTGTTCTATTATATAGATAGGTAGGTACTTCTTCCCTAACATACGATTACATGTTAAACGGGTACTTAGGCTATGAAGAATTCTAGGCAACTTAATAAGCGCGTCCTAGTGAATCCTACTTGTACATTTAACTACGCAGTTATATTCAATTATTTATGATACATAACATTAATACATAATATTGTTTTATAATTTGTTTTGTAGCGATGATAGCTCAGTGGTTAGCGCGGTAGGTTCGCATGCCGAAGGGCGTGGGTTCAAACCCCAACAATGAGCTTGAGCTGCCGGTGAAGGAAAACATCGTGAGGAAACCATAGCATGGTGGTAGGGTACTTTCTAGTACTCGGCTGGCTAGCTACCACCCTCAAGTTGAAAATCTGCCGCCAAGCATCTAACGGTGTGTTCCGGCAGCCTCACTTGAGAGCCAGTTCCATTCCAGGCTAGGTGTGCTTTACCATCTTCGACCACACCTTCACTTAACATCAGGTGAGCTGTGGTCAAACAACTAGCCTGTCAACCATAAAAAAAAAAAAAAAAATATGACACTCGATAAAAATACTGATAGTCCTGTGAACTAAATAGGTATATATTTATTTTTTACCCGGCTGTCCCATAAATAGAATTATGTTGTTAAACATTATTTCTAACATTTACTTAGGTATCTATATGAAGTTCTTAAAAAGTTTCAGTCACTCGAAGTCAAGCGACATTGATCCTAATCGACAATTCTTCTACTGACAAATCTAACAACCATTATCACAATATAGTTATTTAAAGACACAAAGATTCCATGATGAAGCAATGAAGCGATTACAGGTTTACTAGCAAAGAAGATCATTATGCAACTCCGAAGACAGCAGCCATGGTCAGTGCTCAAATTGTGCGAATTGTGCATCTTATTACTCGATATGTTCGTCTTACGAATATATCTCGATGTGTTTTAGGTACATTTTGTCAATTGAATTATAATAAAACATGCAGAATACTGAATCTACTTCAATATCATTATATTACCATCTTTAACCACCGTCACCGCTTTGTATAATGTGAGTTGTGAATATAGATAAGCTTTGCCCATCACCCATAATTATGTTAATAAAGTAGCTCTGTTTTTTAATATCTGCTATTTATATCCCGACGACATACATGTAATATAGTGTTATGCTTTTGTCGTAAGTGTTAATTTTCAAACTAAATCAAATTAAATTTTATTACGGTGAAATTATACATCGATGACTGGGCATAAGTTTAATTTCTTATTTAAATCAAAGGTACGTAGGTAATATATATATATATTTTACTCGTTTATTGTATCATTTGTTACAAATTATATCTGTACCCATAGCGGTCGAGGCGTGCATGACAGGAAAATAGCCTTCAGGATGAAACTACACTAACCACAACACTAACAATTAAAACATAAGCCGACACTTGCCATGATCATGCTAATTCATATTTCACTACAAGTATCTACTGAACATAGTAACTTCTCAATAACTATAATTTTAAAATAATAACAATTGTTTAATAGTTAAACCTATTTTGAATATCTAGAATTTTAAAAGTGTTTCACCATCGTCAGATCAGAGGTTAAGTACCTACTTTAATACGTGATAAATAAAAAGAATACTAACGTATTCCTTCCTTACTATAAAACTATAATAGTCATAGGTATGGAATGTTACTAGAGAAGTGTTGTTATTACGTTATGTTTTATTCGTAGGTACTTTCTCTCATTATCTGTAACATGATAAGTTACAAGCTATAGTTAGTAGTAATTAAAATACCCAGTTAAAAGCATTAAATAATATCCGTTTTTATTATACTTCAACATCAAGGAGGTTTCACGGTAAAGTCTATTTGAAAATATTGGTTTTATATAAATTGGTTCATAATTTTGTTAAATATTGGTAGGTATTTTACTATAAAAGTCTACAGAACATTACTTAGTGTTACACAACACTCAACAAGAAAATAATTCATAACTTTATTTGTTTATGTTCTTATAGTAAGCGAGACGGCACACGTACGAACACGTTAAAATGCAATGCATAAGAAACACCGGATATAAAGCGGAAAGTGGGCGTGAGAAAGAACTATCTCTACTATTGACTGATGGCGATGATCATGATGGTTTGTTTTGCGAGCTGGTCTATTAATTCGCAACTGAAAAATCTCTACCAGTACATAAAACAAACACATACATTCATACGCACCTACATAATAATGCATGTAGTAAAATTATATTATCTTGTGTTTTTACTACGATATTTTTAAATTAGTTTTAAATTATCGCGGTTGATCACTGCAGTGATATGATATTTACTGTGGTTACGTTGAAACATGAGCTCCAGATATTTTAGCATGTAGATATCGCGTAAATAATATGACTATTATCAATTAGTCTATTGTTTGAAGTAATGTTGGTTTCTGTACCAAACACTTGTAATTATTATAACATCAGAATAGTTCCGATGCTTCGGAATTTTCTACATCTTTATATTTGAGACTCAATGTTCTAAATTATAACTTCTCTTTCTCTCCTTTCACATTATTTAGTATCGGCAAGAATATGAAATGTTTTAAGTTTTCCTTTTCGTTATGAAACGTAGATAAATTTAAAAGTTCATTACATCATTAAGTAAGACCGTGCATCATGCGTTGTTAATTGAAATCGTGACGTTGTATAAATGAAGCGGTCGTCAATTACCCTAACATCATAAAAGTGCAGTAATAAAGGATTATCATTAAGGTAGCCTCGATGTCAGGTTTTATATCAGTAGGCAGTGGAAAAGCTCGAGCATACTACAAATACAAAATAAAAAATTACTGTTTTTCAATCAACCAGCTTTCGTGTCTTCTTTGCAAGCAGTTGTAGGTAGTGAAACAATGGTGTCGTCATTCTATTCAAATATGATACTCGTTTCAATATAAGTTACATACGGTCTTAGTTTAAGTCTAGCTTTTCTGCTAAAAGATAAATAATATCTTTAGGTTGGTACAACCGATGTCAAATCAGAGTCTACATGTAAGGGATTCCAATGAAATTCAGTCTCTACTCTATACTCGGAGGCCTTTGTATGGCCTGAAACCGCTAACATCTAGGTTGGCCTCGTAACCTGACGAACTTACATAATTATCTCGACTTCTTGCGGGAACGTAGATGAGAATAGAAAGAGAAGACAGCAATCTGCCTTTATGAGGCCTAGAGAAAATCTCTATTCAAGGTTTATGAATGGTAAAAGAGGTTTTATGGTAGAAGAGGTTTGTCAGGCCCCGTGTCGTCCATTCTGTCGACCGAGGGCGCACCGTTGGCTAGCAGCGCGTCTGCCGCGCCTGCCTCCGGCGCTTCGAGGCTTTCCGCTATGTGGCCACTCTGTCAGACAATAATACACAATTTAAATAGGAATATAGCAATCTTTTCATAGATATGTTTAAGTTTTCAAATCACACTAATAATATAAATACAAAAATTTGTTTCAGTGTTTAAATTCATGTATACATGCACGCTGAATCAACAGACTTGATGATCAACAGGCATGAAATTTGGAACGGAGATAGATTATGTGCTAGATTAAAATATGTTACTGTTAATGGAAAACAAAAGTGAAATCGTAGCATTGCAGTAATCTGTGCAGCTAGTCTAAAATTAACAAAGCACGAACGGTAAAGTTTTTCCATTCATTCATTTTTGCTCAGCCTAGATCCATTTATTTATTCATGACTAAACTAATTTTGATGAATCTATGCAGAGCCTGATGGGCATAAAAAACTAACAAGTTTTTTATATAGTGTGGGCTTGCGTTTGATGTCACCATCCCACTGATACCAGCGAAGATGCGATCTACGTTGGTGCACACTTGCCTAGAAGAAATAGATTTACTCTTGTCTTGAAGATGCTAAGATTCTATGTGTGTTGTATCGTAAATAACGATACAACACGGATTTGTTGGAACATCTAAACGAAAGAGTTGCTTAGACAGTGATTAATAACTACTTACATTATTACATAATTTGGAAGTTCATTGCCTGGGTTACTTACCAAAGTAGGATGGATAAATTAATATTAATGGTATATGATGGGACAAATTGAATATTTCTTTTATTTTATCTAAACACCAACAACATTCCGTAATTTCGCCCACACTTCCTTTTTTTTTGGGAAACAACAGATTTTACGGCTACAAGCTTTAACTAAATCTGCTCAGCTGTTACATAGTCTAATTAAAACAGACATATAATCTCAGACACAGCCACTGAAAAAAAAAACCTATTTTTTTTTATTTTTTTTTATAGTAGATAGGCTTGCGTTTGACCGCCATCCCGCCTGATGTTAAGCGAAGATGCGGTCTACGGTGGAGCACGCTCGCCTAGAAGAAACCGATTCACTCGCGACTTGAAGGTACCCAGACTATATTCATTGGGAAACACCCACTCGGGCAGCTGATTCCAATGTCTAGCGGTACTCATGAAAAAGGTGGAATCAAACCGCTTAGTTCGAGCTTTTGAAACATCAACCATGAAGCGGTGACGCTTTTTAAAGCTCCTGGCTGTCCGATAGTAAAATGGGCAAGGTGGAATTAGGTCATGCAGATCTGAAGCGCACTCTCCAAAATGTATCCGGTAGAAAACCGACAGACAAGCAACTTTCCGTCGATGTTCAAGGCTTTGTATTTATTGTTATGCAGTAATTTATTTATTTAATTTATAGTTTACTCTATTTTGATGATAAATAATATTTCACTGAAATTTACACAGCTTTGTATTTGATAACCAGAGCGGCACAGTCGATCGATAAAAATGACGAAGGATAAGGCCATAGTCTAACACGCTGGCCAAGTGAGTGTTGGTAGACTGTACATGAGAACCTTAAAAATTTTAGACGTAAATTCCTCACAACATATTTCTTCAAATTGAAATTAATGGCAGTTAACATCATACACAAAAGAAACAAATTGGAATCCTGAGATTCAAACACAAAACCTCCGGTTGGAAGCCAGACCGGCTCTTAATTCGAGTGCCGTAGATTTTTATGTGTCTATATGAAATTAATAAATACAAAAGTTTATAAAATAGTTATTTTAAAATCATGATTACATACAAATATTTATAAATATTTTTTTACTGCCAACGGTGTGACATCAATCTTCTAGCTTCTTGTATATAGATCTTCTTCGATGACTGGCAAATAACGTCCAAGCAATCTGCAAGGCCATGCCCAACACTGGAATGTGGGCTTGTCCTAGTAGACTGTTCAGATGCTATCGTTTGACGTATTCTTCTCATACTTCAGAGTCTTCTTTTTATCGAGTGTTTCATAAGACTTCATCATCAAGTGAAATTTTATTTGTAAAACTATTCAACACTACTATACATATATGAAGATTTTTATGTAAAATAATGCATAATTAACAGAACATAGGCATAAGTAACAGAATTGACATTGACTTAAATGTAAAACTTTCTTTCCGATAACTCATTTGACACTTTATTTGAAAGTTGATGTCGCTCCAACATTGAATGTTATTTATGACCATGAGAGTGGATAAATACATATAGAAATTTTGTATAATGCTTAAACAAATTAAGATTTCTGCGGTTAGATGAGTATTTTGATAAATATACAAATATATGAATATATGTATACCTATGAAGAAATTTATGATAGTTGATGAAAAACGAACTTGCTGTCGTCAGTTAATAGACACCAAATCTTGTAAGTCAAGAATTGTAAGAAAATCTTTCATCTCAAAATAAACCAAGTACTTATTTGTTTTTACCTTTTAATAATAAATATTTAAAATAGTAAATGCGTCTATTTGTTTGTACGTCTTTTTTTGTCTATTTGTTTTTTTTTCTTAAGTTACTGAAAGGAAAACGCAAAACAGTGAATAAATGTCTCATTTTACAGGGGTTAAAGTATTGTCCAGGTTCACATAAATTGCAAAGCATCTAATTCGACCCTAACCTCTCAAGGTTGTATTTTTAGATCAAGTGCAACTCGTCCATTATGGTCACGTGATAGGTCGATTAGCATGCAGTTTTGGTCGGCGATTGGCAGCGAAAGATAATGTTCTATCTACGAGTATCTACTTACATATATGTTGTATAATGTTTTGATATGTAATAAAGCGCTTGGAGTTAACATAGCTCGTGTTCCACCAACAAAGTTAAATGTTTTTGAAGTGTAGTTAGATCAGAATAGAGAATCGCCATTCTATCATTTTAGACCACCTAGCACGTGAGTGATAAATAATTTCCACTCGCTAAAAAGAAATGTATCCATAATTTAATTTCCAAGCTGTCACGTCTTCTCGCAGAAGAAAGATGTTTGTCTTTTATGACGCCTCGTATGCTAGAAGGGTAGAATTCAATATTTGATAGCAACCGACAAGCTATGAAATCAGTATCAGTGGCTCTAGCATATTAATTTGTAATTATTATGTAGTACGTAACGCAAGTCAAATATTATGTGAAAAAAAAACAGATTCCATTTGCTCTCGTCAGGAGTGCTATTCCAATACAACAGTGGGATAGATACATATATCGATTAATTATTATTGATATGCTAGCCCTTTTGTAATAATTGGTTATAAATCACTTAGAAACTAACGAAGAATAATAATTTAAAAAGAATCACAAACTGCCGTTTACAAATTAATATTATACCAGATTTAGGGTTCCGTACACAAAGTGTAGGTACAACGGGTCCCTCTTGCTCTTTAACCTCTGTTTATTGTATTCAACCTATTTTGATCTAACTATATCTTAGGCAACGAAGTTCTCACAGAATATGCGTAACCGCGGTGGATATTTTAACTAATAATAATGAAAACTTAATTTATCTTTATTTTTTACTCTATCGTAAAAACGGTAAAATACATATATGAGAGTCAAAAGTGTCCTAATAAATACCAAAAATTGGCCAAGGACGAGTCGAGCTTAGCTTAAGCTAAGAATTGGTTATCTACGCTATTTTGCTACTCCACTTTTTTTGGTAAAGATTTATGTATATGTTGAGAAGTAGTAGGGAACTTTCGGTGCGCAATCCCAACTCGCGCTTGACCGGTTTTATTTTATTATACAAATATAAAATTTCGAAAATCTCATTGGCGTCTTTGACAGAAAAACATATTGAAGATCTACGAATAGCATATTGACATAGACATTAGGATTGTATGATAGATACTGATATCAAGTTACATTTACACATTTTTTTATTAATATTAAAAATGTTTTAAAGCGTTTCATTTCTTAACCAACCAACAAAAATCCTTATATACTTCTTTTTTTTAATTCTAAGTAGGTTTGCGTTTGACCATGCCCTGCCTGATAAGAAGCAGGATGTACTTACACTTGTAGCACTAGCTCATAATGTTCTTGTCTGTTGTGATATATTTTATTTTTTGTTTTCTTTTTAATTTCTGGTGTACACAATAAAGAATATATCTATATATATATCATGTTAGAAACTCTCTCTCTACGAGTATCTATATATGTATATACTATATATATACACGTGTAACATAAAGAGCTAATATATCCAGACCTACAAGCACAATAGACTAACCTGTTGCTTATGTGTGGAGCCGCGTTCACGCTTGCCCTGTAGGTAGTACGTCATTAGCTGACCCTTGCCTTTCACGGCAACCAGTCCACGTTGCTCGAAGTAATATCCGAACTCTTCCAAAATATGACAAGTCTCCTCTGTCACCTAATGAAATAAGTAAAAGCTTATTAAAGTATCGATAAGCTCTTATCGCTAATAGCGATAAGGCCGCCACTTGTGGCACTATCTAAAAAGATTCTTTTGTTTTCTGTACATTTTATTTTCTATTTAAGGTGTGCACAACAAAGAGTTTCTATCTATCTATCTATATTGCATTGTGTTGATAATTATTATTCATATTTTGAAATTACTTATTTTAATTGATTGATGCAGGCGTTCCTTTGCTGAAGTTCATTTTGAATATTCAAGGTATGTATTTAGTTTATTTCCGCTTAACAGTTAGTTAAATTTAAATCTTCATCACTGTTATAATTGAAACGACTGTTAAGCGGGGATACGTTAAATATGTACCTTGAACAATACTTATTTTAAAGATTTGGTTTATAACTGTCGTATCATAAATAGGTGATTTATAAAAATAACTTTTTATGGTAACATGACATGACTCGGACGAAACGCTTTTGCCACGGCAAGAGGTAACATTAGCTCATGCCCTTTACAGCTACTTACTAACGGGATATCACGCGTGTAAACGAAACTGCCTATTTCAATTAACATTTATTAGCAAGAAAAATCCTAAGCGTTCAAAATTGTGGTCGGAGACAGTAACTATCTTCTCAGATATTTGAGCAAAATTCTGAGTAGGTATGGAGTTTTGACAATTTTCTTTTTTTTATAGCAGTATATTTTAGAGAAATTTATAGCACTTAGTGATAATTGTTTGATCATTTGTCAACCCTATATGACTGTAGTACACCTACTCAATGCGTCGATCATTTAACTACAGATTCAATGACTAAAATGGAAAGCAAACTTGGAATATTATGTAATATCCAATAAATATCCGCATCTAAAAGGGAAGTAAAATTTTAACGATACACAAAATGCTCAACAAACATTACAGAAAACACATTTTAGATCTACTAAAGCTACCGTTCGTCGTGCTTGATTGGTCGTTGTTTGTCAATTTCATTAGCACCGTTTGAAATATAAGTAGGTACCTATATTAAGTTATAAAAAATTTTAACAAAAAGGGATTTGGGTATTGGCAATTAAATAACTGGTTTTTATATTATTGGACATTCTTGTGAGTTCCGTCTTAGCGGAATGTTATTTTTTGCTTATTCATACAAAACAAGTACCAGTTGCTGCACCCATGCACTAGACGGCTGAACCACTTCATCGTTATGTTGAACTACCCGTAGACGGGCCCTCTATTTTGTAATCCACGTACGTATTGCTTTTATTAACTAGGTAGATATTCCAAAGGTAGCATTGACCTAAAAATGAAACCATGCGATTTTTATGATTCCCGTGGCGTGTAATAGGATTCGCACCTAGTCGTGCGGTTGGCGGCGAGGCGTGAAGTAGGTGCTTGTGTTTGCAACCAAGTTGAATGACTTTTGCTGTTGTTGCTAAGTTTAGTATATGTAACAACAGAATAGTGACTTTGTTGTTTTGTGTCATTGCATCAGAGACACTCAATTATCTCGATGAATATAATAATTGTCTTTATTTTTCAACTAAAACTAATATTAATTAAAAATGCAATTTAATTGTAGACAGCTCATACATTTTTAACCTGCTTACGACTATAGATTCGATATTAGACCTTCATTTCTTAACCAGTTAAATCCTCAGTAAACACAATCAAACTAAAAAACTAAATCGAGCAGTGATATATCTCTCGGTCTAGGCAACATTTTTAAAAAAGGTGAGTAGTCATTACTTACTGATTAAATAGCAGTTAATTTGATAAATTTGTTTTTTAATATTTTATATTATTTGAATTTGTAATAACAAAATGATGAAAACGGTTTGATTACGATTTTACTTCAGTTATTATCTGACCTGAATGCAACCAGCTTTCCCTGTACTCTCCATTCTGGAGGCGACGTTGACAGTATTTCCCCATATGTCGTAGTGTGGCTTGCGCGCGCCGATGACTCCCGCGGTTATGGGGCCGTGGTTTACCCCCATGCGTAGCACGAAGTGGTTGAACGACTGCTCGTTGATGGCTGCGAGGACGCGCTGCAATTCCAGCGCAAACTCTACCAGGTTGTCAAGGTGCGCCCAGCGGACCAGAGTGCCGTCCGATGGCTGGAACAAGTCACATTACTCTTGATTTTTTATCGGATCTCTTAATTAACGTAGAATAACTTGACGATGCTTGGAAATAATACGTATCTTAAATATACAGATAACGATGAAGAAATCAAGCTGATCTGATTTTTCCGATCCACACGACTGTATTTCGGTAAAGAGTTGTTAAAATAGGAAATTTACTGAGTAATTTTCTCTTAAATACAGGAAGTGCCATGTTTGTTATTCTTTTTAATTTTGGTTAACAGGTTTTTTCTATACCAAGTACCAAGTAAGTAACAGTTACACGTAATTAAAAATAATTAAAATAAGATGCTTTCACATAGTTTCTATGCAATTTATTGAAATATAATTCTTATGGCAATATAAATAATAACATTTTTTAAAGTCTCTTAATACCGCTTTAGCCTTAATTGCTACTTCTAGAATATTTCGTACCTGCATTTGTCGTGTGGGGTTTAGGCCTGATGCAGCCATGTAGGTAGAGCTTATTGTTTTTATCTTTATGATATCTCTGCTGAATTTAGGGTCTTCCAGCAACTGAAAAAAGAAAAAAAAATTAAACAACCGATTTATGCATTCTTGCATGCGTATTTCTCAATATTGACATTCCCGGCCTTACCTTCCTTGTTTCGTGTGTAATACGCATTTTATGGCTAAAGTGAATAACTTTCTTTTAAATCTATTTATTCCATCAAGTCTTTTCGGAGAGCTGATGCCTTAATTTTTTTAATATTTGAAATTAGATGTAGATCTAATTCAAATATTAAAAAAAAAAACAAATTCGATCTTTTTTCCTTATCTAAATATGTAATAACCTAATAGGTTTTTGGCGGGAACGCGGGAAGAGTAGCGGAAATTGTATTTTTTTCCAAAACTAGTGTTTTGTCGAGTGTTTATGCATAAAAATGGTGGTGTTTTATTCATAAAGTGCCGAATTACAAGCGCGAGTGTGGGAAAATGATATAATGTGGTGAATCATGACTTTTCGTGTTGCTTCCAAAACTCCATCGAAGCTTTATAGTAAAGTCGCCACTACTTTACTAAAGCATGACTGGACTTGACTGACACGGACTGGACTTGACTAAGACTGGACTTTGACTATAACTAGCTACGAGGACACTTATTTAACTTGAAAATAGATAAATACTTGACACTGGCAAATGCTAAAATGCAACGCCAAAACCAAAGAAAAAAAAAAACCTAATAGATTATCCTCGGCTGCAATAGACACATAGTGCCTATTCATAACTTATAGTACGGTTAACACAATACGACAATTTTATGACCATATACAACTTCGAAAAATAAATTGAAGTCAGTTTAAAAGCAAAATCCTTGATATTCACCCTAAATTAGGACAGGCTTCGTAGGGCTTCTTGGTTTATCAGAGGCACTATTAGCTGATAATAATTAGTATTGGTTCCATTTTACTTTATATATGGATAAAAGGGATGGCTGGATGGTATTTTTTTCAATCTAGAAGGATTTCTGGAATCTAGAATCTAAATTAAAAATAATGGACACATACCAAATCGAAGTCCGATATCACTTCGTTGAGGAATCGTAAGCATTCTAGACCTTGGTTATTGACCGTTTCTTCCGAGTAGAATTCTGTAATAGATCATAATGAAAGACAATTAGGCACATCCACACGCGAATTAATAGGTAATTAGTTAGAAGAAGGAACCAACTTTGTTCTGAAACATAAAAATTTTAGAAACACTCACGGTATGTGATACGTTAATCGATGTACAATAATTAGAATGGACAATGGAGCTTCTAATAGATTACATTTTTCATATTGTTACATTTTCTCATATATTTGTTGAAATATTTCAGAACGTACCTACAATCTACATATATTTCTAAAGTAAACTACGGGTATTTTTACTATTACGGTTACTCTTTCCGCAGAAATTCCCTTTAAAAATTCTAAGATTCTCTTGTCAGTCTGAGATTTACCACTACTTTCTCAATGTAAATTTTAAAGTAAATTTGCCGACTTTGAGAAAAGTCGGTACTTACCTACATACTTATCTGAGTTAAAACAACATGAAGATGGACTCTTTTTGCATACTTATTTACTTTCTATTTGTATGTTAACACATAGTTTCTTTTGCTTTCTTTAATTTTGTACAATAATATAATGTAAACTCGTAATAAAAACTTCTTTATCCGTACCTACAGGAAACAGACATTTTTCTTGTGTTATCTCGTTTTCAATTTGAATAAAATGTTATTGAAAATCTTATAAAAACAAATGCATATTTTTGTTCTTCGTTTTTTTTTTAATTTTTAGCAGAACTACTGATCCATACTAGTTACGTTTTTTGGCATATTCACTGTACAGCTTTTATTTGTTTTTTTAAATAGAGCATGTCATATGTCGTTTTTCACTCATTTTGTTCTTTATTTCGGTAGCGAAAACCGAAAATATTTTAAATTTCTTTATCATTCAACTTGATTTTGAAGGTGCAAATTCCACACTCGCTAGAAATCTCACTTTCTGCACGCGAAAACGAATGTACTAATGAGGCATCATGTATTGTCTCTTGCATTTTATCGACTTTTATTTTTTTAAATATGATGTTTAAATCTTTAAGTTCAGAATTATGCGCGAGAGTGCTGTAATGTTCTGTATATTCCTGTTATTTTCGTAACTCTGTAGATGCTTCTAGTAAAGTCTCCACTACTTTATATTTATATGTATGTGACAAAAAGACTTATTTTTTTGATTTTTATTATGAAAAACTACAAATACTGGTAGAATTCACATGCACATTGTTATAAGATCGTGTGTTGGTGAACGCTGACCTGTGAAGTTGGGCATGGATGCGAAGAGCACGCCAACCTCCGCGTAGCTCTGGCTGTAGAGGTCGCGGTGGTGCCGGTGCGCACCCATGAAGTGTCGCGCCACATGTGGCGGCAAAACATTGTATACCAACGCCTGTGCAAAAAATACATCAAAGGCTTTTGAAGCGAAATTTGCAACAAATACGTACAACGTAATCGATTTGGAGGACATTTTACACAGCGCCATGTTACCCTAAACTAAGCAAACCGAATCTTCCTCAACGAAAATTTATCCAGCGTAAACGAAATATTCTTTTTTAATATTTTCAGGTTTACATACCTATACTACGTATGTGATGTGTTTTAGCAAGTATTGCTTATACCATAGATGAGTTTATTTGTTCTTCTTTTATGTATATGCCTACAATTATAATTGTTAACATTTCTGAACATCAGGCACTTATAGATGACAGGACAAGTGAAGTTATAGAAGTCATACAAAATTATCTTTTGTCAAATGTATGATTAAAAGTTTTCTCGATTCCTCTTGAATGTTAATACTTAAAATCAGATATATTAATGGGTCATACCAATTTGATATTACATACCTGGTTTCTTCTTCGTATTTCGCCAGCTTGCTCCGCTTGTTGGCGCATGCGCTCGCCGCGCGAGTGCCGCGCGCGGTCCAAGGACTCAAGCTGAAAGAAATACTTGAATTATTACGTGGTCAATTTATGATGCCGTAAGAAAACTTAGAAGTTATAAATATATTTCTTTACGTCTATAGCAATGTACGTATCGAAGTTACAATATTACAGAAATATATAATCATCACATAAGACTTGGCATAGATCGAGTATAGCGTACAAAATGGGCGAAGATTCCTTAGTCCCACAATTCCGCTTGAATACGGGATCTACGCGCACAGATTTATCTATTGTTACGTAAGTCATTGAAATTTTCGTGTGCGTTTAGTTAGCGTATGATTAGAGAAAATTGTAAGGCCAAGACTTTACCCATTTTCTACCCAACATTAGGTATTATCTTGACTACTTTTTCTTAATTTGTGGTAAATATTCATATACACATTTATCATAAAACAACATAAGAATGATCCGGACTTAATGGTGCTCTATCAAGCAAGTTTCTATATTCAACATATTTGATTATATTAGCATATTACCAGAGCAGTTTTATAGATAAAAAAAAAAAAGTTTTATTGATGATATTATATAGAATGGCGTTTATTGAGAACCTTTTCCTTTTTTGTAGTTAAATTGAAAACAAAATATAATTTGTAACGATGATTGATGACAGTGGTTAGCGCAGTAGGTTCACATGCCGAAGGGCGTGGGTTCAAACCCCAACAATGAGCTTGAGCTGCCGGTGAAGGAAAACATCGTGAGGAAACCATAGCATGGTGGTAGGTTCTTTCTAGTACTCGGCTGGCTAGCTACTACCCTCAAGTTGAAAATCTGCACCGGTAAAATCTGCTGCTAAGCATCTAACGGTGTGTTCCGACAGCCTCACTTGAGAGCCAGTTCCATTCCAAGCTAGGTGTGCTTTACCATCTTCGACCATACCATCACTTAACATCAGGTGAGCTGTGGTCAAACACCTAGCCTGTCAATCATAATTTTTTTTTTTAAACTCACACTGAAGCGGATTCACCGTCTTCATTTCTTTGATTCTTTTTGCGTGCAAACGTGAAACTAATCGAATGATTGACGAAATCCAGCATACATATTTGCCGTGACTTATCAATCCATTAGGTTACCATTACGTCATGTGAACGCTCTGACCATTACAACAATGTAGGTACTTACCTACGGCTATAACCACAAAAAATTCAGATCGTAACGATACGACGGTACAGCCATAGTCAGTAAGTTAGAGTAAGTCAGCAATATGAAATAAAAACTAGGTTACCTACCTATTTCTCTTGATTATCTTGATGCAATGCAATGTTAGTGGTTACTCCAGACCCGTAGTACACGGCCGGGGAAAATAGTCTTTACACAACGCGGAAATATGACAAAGCTAGAATAGCATCTGTCTCGTTTTCGTGTGATGATAAGAGTGAAGAAATTTTAATCACTAATCGCATGATAAGCGAGGGGGTGTACCTTCTTAAAAACGTTCTAGTTTAATATTTTGTGTCTTTCTTGTCTCGGCAAAGAGTGTGAGACAAGGTTAATAAAGTTTTTGAGATAGTATTAAGCCTGAGTTCGCTGCAGTATAAACATTAACACCTAAAGTACTACACATAAACATGTTATAAATAGCGGGTCACGCGAGACGCGAGAGCTGGTATTACCGCATTCGTACGCAACTCTCGCTCTCAACGGCGACCGCTCGGGACGTAGTATCCCACGTCAGCAGCCCGTGAAACTAGCGATATCAGTGTTATACCAACAGATGGACAATACTTTGTAGAACGAAATAAGAAGTTTAATACTAACGTACTTTGTACCAACATTCTAATAAAAAACGTATTAAACCTACAAATTAAAAAAAACGTTAAATTAACATTTTACAGGGTATCATGTGGTTGTACATGATTTTAAATTTGGACGAGCTATGCAATATTCTTCGCAAGGTTGAGGGTTGTATGTTCATACAAAAACTGCTTGTTACGTAGTGCCGACTTTTAAAACTTAGTGTTAATGTTTTGGTGTGTTCATCCTCATGGCTTTCAAAAACGCCATGCTAATCGAATGTGAATGTATAAATACAATCTATCCACAAACATCTAAGCTGTGTTCAGAACCATTAAGTTATAAAGTTCAGTTTGTAATTAACCCAAAATTAAATCACCGTGAATTATATTTTTTGTTTTTTCTTTTATTATTCTGTAAATTGATAAAATAAATACGTCATGATATGTATTGTATACTTACATATCTGTCGAACACCATGATTCCTAGCGCAATAAAACTCAGCATGAGTATATGGCGTCCGCGATGAATCTGTGCCCTGAAAGCAGTAGTTTACCCATTCATTTTCGTCCTTTGCTGATTCGACCTGCGATATCTACTATTATTGCATCAGTATTTGACATCCCTCTTCTGGATGTAGGCTTACCCCTGAAGGGTAATTGGACAATATCCTATAATGCAGACCTAGTGTTGCCATAATCACATTATTATTATTATTTAGCCCATTTTGTCCCACTGCTAGGCAAAGGCCTCTCTCACCCCCTTCCACGCCTCTCTGTTTTGTGCTGTTGTGGTCCACTCCTTATTATGGGCATCGAGCTCATCTTTCCACCGCGTTTTAGGCCGGCCTGGTGGCCATTTAACCTCCGGGACCCAATCGGTGGTGGTTTTCGCCCATAGCTCCGCTGATATTCGGCAGACGTGTCCAGCCCAGTCCCACTTTAGCATGGCAGCTTTTTGAGTTACATCAATGATCTGAGTTTTGGAGCGCAGTACTGAGTTTTTTATGCGGTCTAATAACCTTACGCCCAGTATGCTGCGCTCCATCGCTCGTTGACATACCGCGAGTGTGGACCTTTGCTCGATTGTCAAAGACCAAGTTTGAGCGCCGTATGTGAGGATGGGAAGAATGCACATGTCCATATTCACATACACTACTGAATTTCTTCTCCATAAATATACTTTTTTTCCTTCAAAGAAAAAAGCTTGCTTCACAATAGTGCGGTATGGTTCCAGGATCGAACCCACACCTCACTACTGTGAAGCAAGCATTTCCCCAATGAAGTAATTATATTGATGTAAATATTTAAATAGTTAATTGTAAAGCGCTGATTTAAACTACCACAGTCGTTTACTGCATGGTCATGCAACTGCATCGAATAAATTTTCCGTAAATAATCAAATCATAGTAACCAATTTTGAACACTTACAATATGTCAATAACCTCAGGGTCGTACTCCATGGTGAGGTTGTCGTGGTGCAGATAGGGGTCTTTGTCGAGGCTGGCGCGCGGCGCGAGCAGTACCGGGTACCAAGCGGCTGGAAACGCGTGCACTGCCGTCAACAGTACCAACAGCGTGATGCGCTGCGAACACGTCGCCGGGGCCACCCACAGCACGCAGCAGATCGTGTACACCGCCAACTGGAATAAAATCAACGCAGTGAGAAAATCAGCCCTGATTATCAAATACCAGCAGCATAAATGCTGATCTCGATAATAATAGGTTAATAAAACTTTTTTAGACAACGACAATAAATAACACTTTATTTGTGACTAGCGGCCCATCCCGGCGTCGCGCGGAAGGACATTTATTTTTCAAATTAATTCTTGTATTAAATATAACCTATGTTATTCAGGGAGAATGTAGCTAATAGTGAAATAATTTTTAAAATCGGCCCAGTAGTTTTTGAGTTTATTCGTTACAAACATACTAAAATCCAAAAATACAAATCTTTCCTCTTTATAATATTAGTGTAGATATAAAAACAATATACAAACATGGATAAAAATATAAAATACAAAAAAGACATCTTAGAGGTCTTTTATATATTATTTTAACTGTTTGCGTGTATCATGTTGAATACTTTTTATATCTTTTCAGATAGGGTATTGAAACAGATTTTTCCTAACTGATAGTATAGCAGAACTAATACTATAATGTATAAATGTCTTAACGACTAAATCGATCTTAATTAAATCTTAGTGTATCTGCTATATGCTATATGTTATATGCTATATCCGTCCTTGTGATTCGCACAAGCACAAGGACGGATATACCATACACTTGCTCCTGAAAGTAAAAGGATGAACTGAAAAATCGAAAGTAAAACACTGGGTCATAGTTATAGCTTATTTTCTTTAAAATACTTAACCTTCAGCCTAACCTTCTTTCATCGGTTTCTGAGAAACCTAGAACTTACGTACATTTACTAAAGTATAGATACGTGGAATTGTATGAGTACATTACAATATCATTGACTAATTTGTTATTCAGTTAGTCTGTCAGTCGTATGAATTGTGAAAGACGAGGCTATCCTCAATTGTATTGTGATACAAACACATTACTTATTGTATACTTATAAACCTTATACACATAAAACACGTAGCAAAGTTTATGAAACAACAATTACTAGTTTTAGTTATGTCATAGTGTTGATGATACTGTGAAACTAATTGTTAGTCGAAGTATTTACTTTATGTCTTGAATGTATACACCAAAGAAGAAAAGGACATATATAGGTATATATAATACAAGGATCTACCACAGGTATATTATCGTGGAAGTATGTTGACACCCTATTTTATTACAAAGCGCCGAGTCCCGAGATGGTTTTCGGTGTCAATATAATATTAAAAATCTATTTATAATATCAACCTTTTTGGTGGGTATCAAACGTAGGTTCATTGGACTTCGCAAAAATTTAGAAATGTGTCATCCTAACATAACATCTACTTATAAGGTTATATCCAATGGAAAGAAGGTTACCAGATCCACGTATTTTTTGTAACACGCTGTTATTATACCTACCTTTATATTAACGGCTACATATGTACGATAAATGGCGATACGATAACTGGTCCATATGAAACGCTGAGTTTGGTTAGTGTTATTAAATGTAATTAAGTAATGCGGATAGTAAAATATTGAAATAAAAAATAATACTACAGTTAGTTACCCTTGTTTTATTTATCACGGATACGACTGCGTTTGACCACCAACTCACCTTTTGGTAAGCGAATGTGTGCAAAGATGAAGCATTGTGTACCAGAAACATCTACCTCAAGTAGTTTTCTTTCGATGACTATAAATTATTATCTGCGCTATTGTGCTGTGTGTGGCTCTACATTTAACATTCGAAATAATACCCATAATCTTTTAAATACATTTTACTTGCTTTCTTAAAATATTTATCAGTATTAATCATTATCTTAACTTATTCGGGCCTTTAAGAAACGCCCGACGAACAGTTACATTTAAATCTTCTAAAATTATTGTTTGAAAACTTGACTCCAGCGAGTGTGTTTTTTTCTTCAAAAGTGGTATCAACAATGGTATCAAATGCTACATAGCTATGTAACGCAACTATTTTGTATTTAATGGGCTTGCGTTAGTCATAAAAAAATATCCTAAAAAATTAGTTTGAAGATTTCGTAAAATCCATCAAGGACCCTAAGATAGGACGTACAGCGTAAAATACCTACAGGAAAAATAACCAGACAGAGGCAACTTATTCAACGAATCTCATGCTGACTCAGGCCTGATAAATTATATTGTCCCCGATCTCTCCGGTGAACAGTTTGGTTGCGACAGAATAAATTAAATATAATGATGTAACAGCCGCGTCTAGCCAAATCTTTAGTGCTTGTATTCGCATGTTTCTGCTAATTCAGTGTGAATCCGTACGCGTGCATTTCACATGGATGCGCAGGTACTTATTGGTAGATTTCATTAATAAATTTATGATCTCTACGAAGCACAAAGTCAAACGCAAATTTTGGAAACCATTCTCGCTCTATAGGAGCTTATTAAGTTAAATAATTTTAGGTAAATACGCGTTGTGAATGTACTTTACATTGATTATACTTCATAAATCTTTTAAATAAAATATTTTATCTTAAAAACGGTTTGTAAATTCTTGGTCGAAAAATTTTTTAAAAGAAATCATACCGAGAACAAAAACACAATCCAATATTGCGCGAGCTGATGGATTTAATATGCAAAATATCAATAGACATTTACAATGACAGTTATGTAGAGAGAAAGCGGACCTGAGCCAAGGCCGAGAGTAATACATCTAGGCAGAAGAAGAGTGAGCCGGAGCTGAAGGAATATTTCTTTAAATTACATACCTCATCATCATAAGGCAAATTCTTAGTTCAAGGTCATTTTTGCAATTTATAAGAACATTGTTTTGCAGTAAATTCAGCCTAAAAGTTCTTAACACGCAATCTAAGTTAAGTTAATGTTAAGTTAAGCATATCAGAAATCTACCTTTGAGGTCTAATTCAACTTTTTATTTGTTTGTAATTTACAAAGTAGTACTTATGTGAAAGTTCAAAGGTGATGCTGAGCCAGTCTCAATGAGGTTACAGACATGAGCTTACCACATAGGCTCTGGCGTCAACATTTTATTGATACTTAGAAGCGACCAGCCAGACAAATTGCAATTAAACGAATGGCCTATTCTTAATGTATAATTTGTGTGATTGTAGAAGATAAAACAGCATTATACATCTACGTAAGTTTGTCCATGACCATGCTCACGCTTAGTTATGTGACATTGCATAGTCGACATATGACGACAACACTTGAACTACATATAATAATTTATCTTCCAAACATGTAAAGAAGTATAACAAGATCGGGCTGCGTCACTAAATAGGTATTTTAAAATTAAAGTTATGTAAGTCATTTTTTTACTGGACTGGACTATCCGCGAAAGAACGATCTGCCAAAGTTAATTATTGACAGGTTATTGTTATTTTACCTCTCTTACATTAGGTGTTCGGTTTATAAAAAGCTTTTTTATATACCTACCTATATTAATCAGGTTTTTACTCGTCGCATTTTAAAGGCTACATCTAAGATTGTATCTTATTATACGGTTAAAAAATAACAAAAGTTTTACATGGTAGTAGTAGGAAGGATGTATACAACGACGTGCGCCGCTGTGAGAGATGGCGTCATCGCGCAGTCCGTCCTGCAGTTTGTTCTCGTAATCACCACACATAAACTGCAAAATGAAAAATTGGGCAACCTCAATAAACTGAACGGGTTGAGATGGTACTTAATACGTCAGCAATATCTGGACTTAAACGTACACAGAATGTGTGCAAATTGTACCTGATCTTACACCTTTATTATCAACAGGTAATTATTCGGTAGATAAACTTTTTCTGTTAGTTTGGTAGCTAATTATATAGATGAACTCACCAAGGGTAAAAAGCTCGCGGTCGAGAACGCACCCAAGTTGAACATGTTGAACTGGGCTCTCCTTTTCGGGTTGACGTAT
The DNA here is from genome assembly GCA_905404145.2 of Biston betularia. Classification (NCBI taxonomy): domain Eukaryota; kingdom Metazoa; phylum Arthropoda; class Insecta; order Lepidoptera; family Geometridae; genus Biston; species Biston betularia. Next base: position 9,393,496 of record FR989863.1, read on the forward strand.
TTTTGCTGTAAACAACATAATGTATTTGTATGTGCATAACTTATCGTTTATAATTACTTTAAATAGTTTTTTCCGGAAAACGACTTCCGTAATGTTCATATAGGTTTGTTATTATATGAATTGGAACACATTAATTATATTGATGCAGGTATGTAACATACAGAATTGTGTCTTATATTTTTCAGAATGCTTCATATCTCAATTGGTTATTGTTTAGTGGTTCTGCTTTGAATACTGTAGGGTGTGGTTTCGATTTCCAACCAGGACATGTCTTTGTGTGATGGTCATAGGTGCTTGTTTTGTATCTGGACGTTTATACATTACTTGTATGTATGTATTATAAGTATTCTATTAGCTATCTGGTGGTTATCGTGAACAAATTTTCCTTAGTTTAGTTTTGATAGATCTGTGCAAAATATCCGCTTATTAATATTTATTTATGTTTCGTATTCGTATTCCGATATGTAATGTAATGTGTGACAATGTGTTAAACCAGATTTTTTATGAAATCAGTAAACAACACGCGATCAAATTATAATGCATATATGTAACGAATAGTCAATAAATAACTATTCAGGAGTGAATGAAAACTTAAGACGTTTTGGAAATTCAAACGTAAGGGCATTAAATAAACAGAAAAGTTTGGAGATTTGCGCTAAACTAGTGTGGTTGAAAGCCGCTAGCGTTGACTAAACATGTCGAAAAAAAGAAAAATAATTAACTGTAAGCAAGGTAAATAAAACCAAAAACAACGTTTACAAATAAAATCAGTCCCAATTTGACGAATCTAACGTTAGAAAGTTCTATAATAATAGCTCCTATTAAATATCATTGAACGAAAAAATATACATGGATAACGTGACAAATCAACTCAATCTAGAAAAGCCAATCAGTAACCATTCCTTCAGAAACTCAAGTACTCTTCTTTCGTCTTCATAATTAACAATATACGTAAGCATAGCAGCAATCAAAAGTAGTCTGTATTTAAACCCGGTTGGAATCGTAAAAGTGGTGTAAAAATTAATTTACAAATTGTTATCGGACTAACAACATATCAAAATATTAATCACTTGCTTAGTTAAATAAAAGAGTTCGTAAGGTCGATAACATCACGACGCTCAGCAGTAAACAAATGAGCCAGTGTGTTAAATAAGTTGTACAAATTATTTACTTGTATTTCAAGCTAACTCCACTCTGCAGTTTTGTCAGTTATAGATACCTTAGCCTGCGTCAGTCGGTAGGTGACGTAGAAAATGATGCAAGAAAGGCCGGCTTCGACGACGAAGCCAGCGTAGGAGAGATGGCTGGCTAGGGAGAGTGGCAGAGCAAAGGCGGCCAGGACGAGTACAGGCGGCAGCAGAAACAGCGGCGGCACCAGCACGCCTGTCGGGCACGGGTCGCTACGCATCACGTAGCACTCCTCCGCCTCCGCTGACTTGAACATCAGGCACAAGTTTGTACCATCCGCTAACTCCCTGGACAAAACAATAAAACTTAGATGGCTTCTAGTCGCGAGTAAATAGGGTTCTTTAAAAGAGAACCATTGTTCACTGCCTCTTCTCTTAACATATAAAACAAAGTTATACTATCGTCTGTCTGTTTCTCAGCTTACTTCTTCTACACCATGTTATTTTACGAATGATTTCAAATACACAATAAGCACATCATAGTCAAACTATTGTATAACTAGAAAAATTCAATATTTTGTAATTAAATCCCCGCCAAAATCAATGGCATCTGTGCGAAAACGAGGCGGGTGGATAGTTAATTATCTAATGAAAAGCTGCATTTTCTATCTTGTTTATAGTGCTATCCAAAATATGGCATACGCAGTAATAGGAATGAATTACGCACGGGCTATTTGAATCAGGCCACCTTTCGACCAAATATGGATCTAGAATGTTTGATTTAAAATACATGAGACGCCACCTAATCAATTTACTTGCCTAACTGCAATTTATTTAAAAGCTAAGCGTGTTTCTTAACATGGATATCAAGATATAATTGTGGTAATTTCTATGAACTACACCGTCCTTACTATATTATTTCAGCGGCTGTAAAAACAAGCATTGATGGACGTTAAACGAGCGGTGGCGAACCCGAGGCATACATAGCTACGTGAGAACATTAATGACATGTATTCAGGACATGCATAGGACTTTTTCAAATTCATATAATAATACACGTTTTTGGAAAATAACTTAACGTTGCGTCGGCATTTTACACGTTCCCATCAAATTCCAATTTCAGATCAATGATGATTTCAGAATCATTAATAAATACTCAACGCGTATAGATACTAACCACTAAATAGATACTAACCACTAAATATGTACTACGTTAGTTTTCTTTAGTATCGATGGTTTTGCCAGTTTTTTCAGCCAGTCAAAATATTTAACATGTTAACTCCTTGGTTGCCATGTATCGGAGAAAAAAAATTCGTTCCATTTTTAAACAGTACGATAGATATAATCTTTTTTTTTATTATGTATATATTCTTCTATAGTAACTTTGCTGGCCACACACACGACAAATGTGGATTTTCATACTAAAGAGGATATAAACACTACGATTTGAGAGTGTTAGCCGTTTTCGCACGAAAGCACGTACTTTTCTCAAAATTATGTTTATCACCAGGATTTTACCGCGCAAAAAATACTATGAAAACGTCGCAATTTCCACTGGGTTTAGGTTATTGACGTCACGAAATCCGGTCATAAGCAAGTGTTCGTATCGCGGTGTAGTTTCAGTAAGGTATGTTGATACAGTTAGTGTCGTGCACCGTGTACCGTAAATGAGAGTAGAAGATCACAACATCCTTATTTTTCACCATGACAAGCCACAGTATTTACAGCGCGATTAAGTCTCAATAATAAAAACATAATTATTTGTTAAAACCAAAACTAATATTCACATTTTAATAGGACTACATGCTACATTATTAATGTGATAGATATATATGCTCTCTATTTTCGTCACGCAGTAGATATGTTTTTGTCTGAACGTTGGTATGAAGTAGGTACGTTCTTATTCCTCAAATCTTGCTGTTTCAAAAGTCGATGTTCTGTGTCATACCTATGTACTATGTCGGTGAGAGTTTTGGCGAAAACGCGGGAAGAGTCGTGTCGCTCCGTTGTATTTTTTTCCAAAACCAGTGGTTTGTCGAGTGTTTATGCATAAAAATGGTGGTGTTTTGTTCATAAAGTGCCGAATTACAAGCACGAGTGTGGGAAAATGATATAATGTGCTGAAACATGACTTTTCGTATTGCTTCCAAAACTCCATAGTAAAGTCGCCACTACTTTACTATAGCATGACTGGACTTGACTGACACGGACTGGACTAGACCAATACTAGACTTTGACTGTAACTATAGGTGTAAGACATGAATTAGTTCTTCGCAAATAATGACATGGTTCAAAGGCCTTTGTAGCCAAACTAAAAAATCTCAAAAAAAAAAAAAAAAATTGTGTCGATGACTGCTCGCGCCCATACGGACGTCACTTCGAAGAACAAGATTTGAGGGTTGCGAACGAACTTACTTTATACCTACCAACATTCAGACAAAAATCATACTATCCTAACAAATTACAAAGCGGTATTTGTAATTTGCTAGGTATAGTGTATGTACCATGTGATCGTAAACGATTTTAATTTTGATCGCGTTATGCAATTTTTCTCGTAAGCATGACTAAAGTATAGTAGTAGGTATAAGTGTATTTGACCGGTATACCCATTTCGATTTATTTCGGAAAAAATATTTCAGCTAGAATCAAAGAGTATCATTGCATCATTTTTCAAAAATTGAGTACTTTCGAGTCTTATGTATAAACTTGAAGTATATTATTCATAAAGTGCCAAATTATGTAAGTGCATGAGTGTGGAAAAGTTATTGGAACCTTTAACGACGTAAACCATATTTTTTCATGTAGCCCACAAACTCTGTCAAAGCTTGTAGAATCCTAATCTTACTCAGATATATGTATTTTACTTGATTTAGTAAAAAATACTTGAAAACATCGAACTATGATACTGGAAAATTGCATAAAGTGCTATGTCAAAAACATACATACATAAATTACATAATGTATCTATATGCATAGTATAGAATTTTATTGAACATATTTGAGAAAATGAATTATTATTTCATATAATCATCAAATAATATTACATTTTCTTTTCTTTGACAATGCTACGAATGTAAGCAAAATAAGCTTTTGTTTTAAATAGCAACAAAACCATATCAAGCTTACAACGCGTCGTAGGTATGTTAAAATTATGCAAGGCATCTAATACCATTGTCATATTCACGTCCGTACTCTGTGAGCAGGTATGTAATACATGAAATGCCTAAGTATTTCATAACAAATAGCAAGGCGGATTATAGATCTCTCTAACCAGGCATTAAAGTTCAAACGAGTTTTTAAAGTTCAGCGAAGAAATTTGGAACTTGTATTTGTGTGCTACGTGAACTTTAGCCTTCCTATGTAATTCTAAGATTCTTGTTAGGTAATTCCTAGTTTCTCTAATTAATATATACCACAGCTTTTGATGCAGAGATACTTTTTTATTTTATGGTTGACAGGCTAGGTGTTTGACCATAGCTCACTTGATGTTAAGTGACGGTGTGGTCGAAGATGGTAAGGCACACAAAGCCTGGGATGGAACTGGCTCTCAAGTGAGGCTGCCGGAGCACACCGTTAGATGCTTGGCGGCAGATTTTCAACTTGATAGCTAGCCAGCCGGGTACTGGAAAGTACCCTACCACCACGCTATGGTTTTCTCACGATGTTTTCCTTCACCGGCAACTCAAGCTCATTGTTGAGGTTTGAACCCACGCCCTTCGGCACACGTACCGACCGCGCTAACCAATCAGCTATCATCGCTACACTAAACTACTAAATAAGCTATAACAAGGCAGTCAGAGCAGGGTGGAGGTTAGGACATTATCAGTTACTAACTACGTAATTCTCGCAAATTACTAGAGCCCTACTCGAGTCATTGTAAAAGTTTTGATAATAAGTATAATTATAACGTTACAAGGTTCTGAAGAAAATACCTACTTCATATGTGTTATAACAATGTATACGTTAAATGAGTTTCCTATTGAACTATTTTCCTTCTTAAATCTCCAGCAAGGTTGCCTATCAACTCAAAATAGACAGCAAAAGCGAAATACGAGTTTTCAAAGTTATCCACGGATATTATCTACAACATAGGTACATGTTTATAGAAATCAGCGGGATATGTAAATGAGGGGAACTCGTTTCAATTCGGTCGAGTCGCTGAACCACTTCATTAATTAATCTACGTAATTTCCAATGCTAAGAAAAAGGAATTTCTGTAACGAGGGCAACTTCATAAATTTATAATAGATATTTTGCTTGTCAATACTTTGTTAAGTATTCATCATAAATATTTAACGTTACCCAGCGCAGTACGCCTACTAGGTATAGCTACTAAATCGGTCTACGGTAGCTAGGACTAAGTATCATAGATAGCTTTTACGAACGACAAAGTCATCTATTGAATAAAGCAATCACGTAAATTGGTTATATGCTATTTGTTATAAAAATTCCTTCTGTAATGTACGATAGTACATATAGCGTAGCAGCAATACCGACTCAAATATAAGTACTTGTGGATGGTAGATTTTAATATCTTTAGACTCGATTACTAAGCTACACTGAATTTAAAATAAGAGCTTTCAAATATAAAAACATCAGCATACTTAAACAAGTACGAGTATTACACTTACCTAAACATATATATAACTATAAACTCGCCATATTTAATATAATGAACTCATATAGAAGTGAATAAAAATATAAAGCCTAAGTTGCCGGCGAAGGAAAACATAGTACGGAAATCATAGCATGGTGGTAGCGTATTTTCTTGTACTCGGCTGGCTAGCTACCAACTACATGTTGAAAATCTGCCGCCACGCACCTAACGGTGTGTTTCGGCAGCCTTACTTGAGAGCCAGTTTCATTCCAGGCTATGTGTGCTTTACGATCTTCGACCACACCGTCACTTAACATACGGTGAGCTGTGTTTATACACATAGCTTGTCAAGTATTAAAAAAATGTGTATTTCAACTTTAGTGTAGCTTATTAATTTCTGTCCAAAGATATTAAAGCTTACCATAAGCATTCTTTTATGATAATAGCACTTTTAGAAGTACTTACTTGTCGTCATCCCTGTTGACGAGCTCTTCTACCAACATGTTGTGTATTTTCGTCTCTTCATTGTCCTCTTTCTCGCCTTCAGGTGACAGAACCTACGAATGTTTTCGAAGCTTTTCTATATGTAACGATAAGCAAACAACTTATATGGGGGCTTGGAACAAAAGCCAATAGCGATATGATATTCAGTATGTAAACAGTAGAAAATTTGTTCATTTTCTAATGATTCATCTTCTTATTCAACCAGCTCTACAACAACCTTGAAATGCATTTGGATGAATCAGCACTAAATTTTATAAATAATCTTTTGAAGCAAAAAAATACCAAAGCGTGCACCAAGCTCATTACATTCCCTTATATTATTGTAATGGTGTAATGTTTTTAAAGGCACCGTGGTTCAGATGTATCAACATTGTTAATACATGTTATATTTTCTTCCTTATCTTAGGCAACTCATATGTGCTTATTTTAGTCAACTCGATTGTTTAAAACCAAGCCCAATTTTATATGTTGCTACGAGCTTTTCATTTTAACTTGCTCCATAATTATTTAGCTGCCGTAGGTACAAAATTGGGGTTATTTTGGTGCTGTAGCTTGACTACGTAGATATGGGTAGCGAGCCCGGTGCCCTAGTGTCCTATTTGTTGAAGCCAGTAGCGGGTGGGTGGGTGTAGGGAGAGTGAGGATAGGTGCAGTAGTGCACTCACCGAGTCCTCATCGTCGTCTCGGAGGTCAGAGAGGGTGTCATCTCCCTCGCCCTCTAGCGCGCTCTTGTCATCTCCCCCCCACTGCACATAAAAATAACAAGTACGCTGAAATTATAAATACTGGAAAAATTTTGAGCTTTGTAATCATTGTTTGTGCTATGCTTTTACAGACATCATTGTTGCCTCAAAGTACGTTTTGTATGTGAAACTATGCTAAAATAATGCCAAATGCCCGTCGTAAAAAAGAGCAAGGCAGAAAGAATTTAATTATGGATATAGGTCAAATAGCTCATCATAATGCAAAGAGCATGAACATCTCAACTTGATTTATGATAAAGGATCATTGAGTTATGTTATAAGAGTATAAAGGAAGTTCAATATTGTGATTTTACCGGTTTTAGTACTTTCGCGATGAAGTAAGTCTTAATGCCAGCTTGTCGCAGCATCTCTTCACGTTTCTCTCCGTAAGCTGGTTCCACTTCAAACTCGTCTTTTAGAAACCCAAGAGTCACTTCCGATACATGGACACGGCTAAAATCCATACAAAAGAGCTCCTTTATTTAGAATTTACAGATACTTATAAATACATTTCTTACTTCCTTTGATATAAACGATTGTAGGTATACACAGTCGCATTTTCTTCGAGAGGTCTCCCGGCTTAAAGCATCTACTTAGTCCTATAAAGCCTTGTATTTCGTTCGATAAACAGAAAGTGAAATCTGTCGAATCAAATTTCCGTGATACTCGGCCGTGATAAAATCAGCATGATACTCCGGAACTTCTAACAAGACAGGTAGACATCTGTGATTGTAAAACATATATTAAGTGCGTGTCTTGACACAATAATAGGAAAGTTCTGTAGAGCTTTATTTGCAACTAGCGGACGCCTCAAGGTTTCACCCGCGTAGTTCCCGTTTTCGTAGAAATACAGGAATAAAAAGTAGCCTATGTCACCCGGAGATAGTGTAGATTCCCAACGGTGAAAGAATTTTTGAAATCGGTTTAGTAGTTTCGGAGCCAATTCAATACAAATAAACAATCAAATCTTTCCTCTTTATATTAGTATAGATAGATAAGTAATCGGTAACATCATGCCGATTTTGAATCTGAAGTTTTTCCTGTAATCTTTCAAGAAGAATTATCTTGATCGGCTGTATTACACTGTCGGATTGTACGACGTTAAAATATCGTAATATTTATAGAAAATTCGGCCACCAGTCTAATGACATAACTTATATTTTTTATTTATTATTTTTTTTATTATTATTACACACATTTATTACACACATTTATCACATGTAAACAAAATACAGAGAACATAAAAATTAAAATTGACTAAGTAATAAATCTAATAAATCTGCAACTGGAGGTAGTTTAGAATTAAGTGAATGGATGCTGCCGAGCTAGGATTAACTCCTGTATTACGGCAGACAGCATATTTACCAAACAAAAGCTTCGTAAGGCAAGGACGTCGTGTGAAACAATTATTTGCTTTATTTCTATTGTGTATTTATATAAAAGGAAAAAAAGCGATAAAAAACTAAAGAATAAAACAGGAAAAAATAATATTTAAAAATTACATTAGAATGTCTTAAACTAAATATGTAATGTTGAGTAAATGTTGATTTTAAATATTGTTTTCAGTTAATCAACTCACAAACAAATAAAGAAATCGGATAAGTGAGAATCTAAGCAAGTATCGAGGGTTTCGTGCAAAACTGTAAACCTTTTACCCAAATTTCTTCTTTTTTAGCTATGAAACCGCGTTTGCCGAAAAACTTTATAATTTTAAGGTATTGTGAAACGCCTTAAAAGTTTTGGTTTGTTTGTTTTATTTATGCGGGATTAATCGCATTTCATTATATCGGATACTCAGACTATAGTTTTGGCCGCATCCGGTGATCTTTAAATACAAAAATACATGAGCGTAAGTACAACAAAAACGTGTCAAACTACGACAGTTTTCATAGTAAAGTTATGATTTATTTATTTTCACTCTTGCATACTGATAGAGAGACCACGAATCTAAACACCGTCACTTGACATCAGGTGAGCTGTCGTCAAACACCTATTAACCATTAACATTATAACCAGCAACTATTAACAATTAAGCCTGTTAACCATAAAAATAAAAACATATACAAAGCAGTGATCTTATATAAGGATTCTTATTTTTTGCTTTTGAGGTACAGAACCCTAAAAATACTAGTTTAGACATAAATGTTGAATTGAAGTATTTAATTAAGTGATCAAAGGATACGTATGAAATTATCTTTATTGCTTTTTCAAGTTCTTAGCGATTCGTCAATAGATAGATTAGGTTAACCTTATTTTTTAGTTTTGTTCCCGATTGACTCTGCTACAGAGTTAAAAATATATGAATATTTCAATAATTATTTATTCGACGATGAGTTTCATCTGAACGGTTACCTAGACATGTGGGAGCAACTTCACGATTTAGGTATAATCAGCCGCATATTCTCACCATTAGGCAACACGACATCAGGTAGCCGACCCCCGCGCATCGCTCAGATAATTTTTAAAAACTATTTTTACTTACAAACCTGAAATGAACCTAGTATTTGTCGGGATGAAAAGTAAGAAAAGTACAATAGCCAATCATTATCTACTTTTTTACCCAGCCATGCCACTGCTTTCCATTTTATTAGCAAGCTCCACGTCTCGCGAGTAGACATCGAACTGCCACTGCCGCTGCCCAAGCACACCTGCCAGTACTGCCCCGGTATGGATGCCCACACGCATGTCCACGGGAGAGTTTGTAGTCTGTTGCACATACCTTAAAAAAGTTATAATCTATTCGAAAAAACATATTTGCTATGCAAGAATATAAAATAAAACCAACTAAAAATCACAAGATTAATTACCATAATGACTACATTTATCCAGCTATGATTACCAAAGTTTGAGGTTTGTGTGAATTAGCAGTTGACTTTGACTATCATCGGAGTATGCAATATAGACACCCAGGAATAATTACATTAATATAGACTCACTTGATTGCCTTAACCATAGAAAGCCCCATGTGCACACAAAGAACCGCGTGATCTGGCCGTTCTACGGGCGCTCCGCTAATGCAGTAGTAACAGTCGCCGAGAATCTTTATGCGCAATTGTTGATATTTCTGCAGAAAATTCAAATAGTTACAATGTATAATATCATTCAATGGTAGGTACGTGGGTATGTAAATGTTTCAATATTTACCTCGGCCAGGCGGTCGAAGCGAGCAAACAGCTCATTCAATATGGCTACGAGATCTTGCGCTGAGTAAGTGGAAGATATTGCTGTAAATCCCACGATGTCAGCGTATAGAATGCTGCATAAAAATAGAAACAATGTAGAATGAATTAATAAAAATACATTTATTATTTATTTATTATACGTAGTTCAAATATTTAAGCTCTAACCGAGCTCAAAACTCACCTCACATTTTCATGTCTTGACATATATATTTTCTTAAATTGAGTATCAATTAGGCCAAGATCTTGCCGCATTTCAACGGCAACATGTTCTGGTAATACGGATAATAAAAGTCGCTCCTAAAATGTTAAAATAAGTATTAATACCTGTTACCTACTCAAATAACGCAATGGTAAACCGTGAGCAATATCTTGCAACAGGCATTTACCTGTTCTTTGCTCTGTTGTTCAATCGTAAGTTTATCACGAAGACTTCGTTTTGTTTCTTGAAAAGCCCGACGTTGTTGGTTCTCATTTATAGCGAACGCTGTTCCACCCAGTAGGGTTGCTGAGATCAATATTGCTCCGTTCGCCAGTTGCTGCAGAAAGCAACATTTGAATTATAAGTGGTTATAATTCAGTTACAATTATATTCCATAATTTAAATTTTTAAGGCCTTTCCAATACTAATTTTTCTTACCTGATAGACAAAGTCTTCGGGTAATCTGCTTTCAGATGTCGAAGCGTTGTAGTATTGTATTAATAAAAAGGCAGTAAATGATAAAATACTATAAATGATCATTAAATAACATTGGAATGGTAGAGCGGCTAGTGTGAAGTATTGCAGCACGACTGCCCATCCGAGCAGCTCGTTGTAGGAATCCCCGAGGCGGCGGGACGCGCTGACCAGCAGCTGTGCCCACAGCAAGAGCCACGCTGCGTGGCTGATGGCAGTCCGTGCTCCCCTCACACAGCCGTACAGCGCGGCTAGCGTCAAATTGGCAAACAGAGCTATGATCACGGACGAGTAAGCGAAGAACAGATCTCGCTCTCCGGGCACGAGCGCTGCGAACGCCTGTATTAAAACGCCGATCATGAGCAAACGAGGAACTGCGCGTTGCTTTTGCCGTTTTGTGTATTCCAAATATAGTTTTTCTTCTTGTCGAAGTGAGAAGCTCCATGGTGGCACAAGCCAATAACGGAAACCATACGTCACCTTTGGTGCGTTATTCGATTCCATTGTTTTCAGCGTTTATTCATTTTTAATACGTTTCGACACAAATGACTCTAAATATGTTTTTACTACTCATATTGCTGTTGATATGTTTAATGGCACTTTTAGCACTCTTTTATGGTACTTTCCACGCGCAGGATTTATGAGATCATATGGGTAAGTCTGTAAAGGCCTTTGTTATTGAAAATTACATAGGAAAGAAGAATTAGAGACGTCCGGCAGCGATAATTCTAGGCTAACGACCTCGAACTCGTGTTATACCTACAAGTACGTAATAAAATGACAGTCTTGTCCATTCAGTATAACAACGAAATGGCTATGACTAATTGACTAAGTTTGAAGCAACCAATATTACATTAGTAGATATGTATCTTGTTATATGCACATGTTAATACTATCTACAACATATTCAGACTAGAAACATATTATTTACTTATCTCTAACATAAGAGTCAACTACCTTTGTCTTATTGATTTCGAGTTACAACTCTTATTTATATGTATTCTAAAACTTAATACCAAATAGAGCTCTATCATTAACCCAATAGAAAATAATTTTCCTAAAAGACACGCAAAGATTTATCCTGTACCTACTATTTCAAAAGATTACGTTTCGAGTAAACTAACATGTCAATTAGTGAGTAAGGTTTATGTAGATAATATGCCTATATAGGTATCTAATAGACAACACACGTCAGAGATCATCAAGCGAAGACTTTCCGTTAGCGAGGCGGCCTGATCGAGGATGCTTAGTAATGAATAAATTACACGCTGTAACAATGTTCCCGCATCCATTCATTTACTGGGTCGTCTGAAGACACGCTTGTGGCTTTGTTTCTAGAGACTTTTCAGTTTTCAACCTTTTCAATAACAAGCGGTGACCGTGACTGAGCTCGCGTGTTATTCGTTATCTCAAGTAAAATAAATACTTAAGTAGGTATTTGAATAACGCAGCTTTTTATATTACATTATACCTACTAATCATTTTTAAATACAACTAATAAATAATTTTTAATTTTGTCCCAATCTTTATATCTCGGAACTAACCTTTAATGGTCTGTAGGAAAATATTTGAACACGGCTGGAAAATAACTAAGCAAATGAAATTTGCGCACCCACTGGAAAATGGATTTTCACTATCTTTCATTTTTGGAGCGAAATAGAAACGAAAGTAAAAAGGGTGCTGGGATTTTTCCACTTTCGTGTTGGAAGACAGATTTTTAGCCGCAAATTGTGATATATTTTTCTGAAATAGATACTGTTCATATGATATACAAAAATTTTATTAAGTAATTTATATTAAATTTTCTTTTTAAAAATCAAATCTGCTCATAAAGCTCGACTTCTACAACAGTCAATATAATAATTATTAAGGTACTTACCATGTAATTAAATATAAATCAAGGTGGTAATATTCGAACTTTTTTTAGTTTTTAAAAGACAAAAATGTAGGCGGGATTAGCGTCTTTGTCATAACATCGAATTGTCAAGTGTGATTCTTAGACTGTGTCTAGTTTGTATGTTTGCATATTTAATTCTGATAAATAAAGAACTTTGGGAAAAAAGTTGTAGAGCAACGTAAGACCTTATTTCAGATCTTTATTGGTAAAAGTAAACGGTAAAGTAGGGCAATAAAATTTTACTCACGTGACTACCTACTTAGGATAGATACTTAATAAATTTCATTTTTCTATAGAACAGCTGATTTTTTCCCGATTTCAAGAATCATATTAAAGTTTATACTATAATGTGTACTACAGGTTTGCTTAGCCCTGTATAACATGACAGCAGATACAGTTATCATAAATATAGCGTGCAATCTTGTAATAAAGCATTAATAACAACTGTATGACAAATTTAGATAACAATTTACTTATTATTTTAATATAAACATCACAATTGTTAAATTACTTGTAAGTAGGTAAGTTTAACAACTTTGTAGGATTTTACACGGCACGTTTTCACCGAATATCAGGCATTGTTATGAAATCGTTCGAAGGACGTACAATGTACATTCTTAGTTAAATAACGTCAAGTCATGTGCTATGCCAGCTAATTAGTTTACCCAACATACTCGACATAGAATACGAAATGAAATGCTACATATCATGAAGTTACACGTACATATTTCCTATACAATATGTAACGATAGGTATGTTCGAATTATATCGAGACAGTAATGTCCAATGGCTCTAGTTATTCAGATTCGAGTATTATGTTATCTAGATATTGGATAATGCCTATGTATGCTACAATATCGACCCATAAAGGTATCCATATTTATGTTTCGTTCATCTGTTTGTAATATGCACCTACGTGCAAGTCTCGCGAAGTGGAGCTAATTACCTACTCGAGCTATTTCCTCGTCAGCCAGCTGTCGCCGGATAGGTACTGATGGAATGTTTTCCGCAATTTCAGATACGACGATGTAAGGTTCAGAGTTTTATGTACATCATCATAAAAACTATCAAACGAATTTGTAACCGAATATCTATCATATTGATATTATTTTACAAATAGTATTATGTAAATTAAGTCTATTTACTAAAAAGTAATTTTAATCTTATTGACTTTTAGTCACAGATGAGAAACAAATTGTCTAATATGCGTAGAAAATAGGTGAAGGCTCCTTGGCTCTACAATTTTTGTTTGTTGTACGCTAAATATAGCGTAAAAACTTCAAGGCCTTACGTCACACAAAAAAACAAAGTATTTGTGCTTGTGCGTGTAGTTTCCGTATGTCGAGCAAAATTGTAAGACCTAGTAGTGTTTACATACACATTTTTTACGTATATGTATCTACTACTTTTATTTAATGTGTGGTTTTAGCGCAATTGTTATCAAAAATAATTTTACAAGATGTATTAATTACTCGTATCAATTAATTATTTAAAATTTAAGTGCAACAAAAAATGGCAAAAAGCAACGTATGCCCTTGGTAGGTATGCAGATAGCCAATGGCCACAGTGATTGTTTACCATCTGACAATCAGCGTGTTTACCACCTAGGGTACCTATTAAAAAAATATTTCTTCAATCTCAGGATTTCATAACTAATCCTATCACACCTAGGTACCTCTTATTTTATCTAACCTAGTACTTAGCATGTTAACTTTTATTAAACTACCTAGAAAAAGAGTTGTGTTTCCTGATAAAAATATAAATGATTGTTTATTTAAGTGTTGTCTCCTATAATTTACAACTACTTGATAGATTATGTCTAAGGTTAAGTAACGTTAAGTAATCGATTAATTACTATCAATAATGTTAGTCAAAGACATGGTCTAAGTTGATGTCTTAGACCATGTCTTTGAACTAAAAACAAATTAAATAAGAGCAGCGCTACTTTGATATGTTTAACATTTAACTTGACACTACTATTAATACTTATATCGAATGATGTTAAGATTAGCGCTACCCACCAGTCTAATAAAAGAGCCATTATGAAGTGAATAGAATGGATAACATTCTATTTATCCCGAAAACGGGACAGTACCTACCCCAATTACCCTTATTCTAGCTTTGTCACGTTTAAGCTCCGGGGAAAGACAATTTGTCTCCGGTGCGTGCTAGACCTGTTTATAATATGTATATTTTTTTATGTAAAAATATTGAGACGACTGAAATGCTCTCTGTATCGTGAGATATAACGACTGTGACAAAACAATACAAAGATCTAAACCGCTGCTATAAGGCTCATTACTTTGAGACATTTGATGATTAATTAATTGGTATCTACTACTGAAGTTGGATGCCTTTAACATCCCACTGCTGGCTGGAGGCCTATTGCGGAAGGGTAATTAGCTAATTAGGCGATATTCAACTAGGGTGATGACGTGCAGGCTAGCGGATTCACAAACGCCGTTTAATTTCAAACGCAAGTTTCCGCTCAATGTTTCCTTTCTTGAAATAAATCAGTGACCATACTATTTTTATGGTTGACTGGCTAGGAGTTAGATCACATCTCACCCGATGTTAAGTGACGGTATGGTCGAAGATGGTAAACACACCTAGCCTGGAATGGAACAGACTCTCAAGTGAGGCTGCCGGAACACATCGTTGGGTTCTTAGCGACAGATTTTCAACTTGAGGGTAGCTAGCCAGCCGAGTTCAAAGAAAGTACCCTTCCTCACGATGTTTTTCTTCACCGGCAGCTCTAGCTCAGTCTTGGAGTTTAAACTTACGCTCTTCGGCGGACGAACTGGCCGGGCTAAGCACTGAGCTATCATCACTAGGTACTTATAACATACTTTTAGCATTGAATATCATTGCCGTGCGGATGCCGGGGCCATCGCATTGCAGGGACGGGAACATGTACCTACAGTGACTAGGACTTCCGACTTTTGTATCTACTTTCATATCAACGCTCTTTCACTACCTGTGTTTTATCCCAGCTTATTCAAATTTGAAATGATCCTACCAACACCACTTTAGATACTCTTTCCAGGTATGCATTTTTTTAATCCGTACGTAAATTTTAGATAACCCATTGATACGGGTCCGGGATCAAACTGACCACTACAAAGGAATAAACATAAGGTCCAAGTTCATTTTTTAAAACCAAATGGTCCTTTATCTATTATTTCACACATTGGCAATCAGAAACCTAGTTTTGCCATGTTCACCGTGTGATTTCTGTTCTAATGACTCCTAGCAAGATAGTAAGGCATTCAAAGTCGATCACAGCAATACAGTCGATCACTTGATAAATTTATACGAAGGGCGAATTTGAAAATTTGTTAAAAAATGTCGCTTAGTGATACTCTGTTTCTGGAGGTAGTACACGACTTTTCTCAAATATTTCGATAGTTTCAAGTTATGAAAACGTAGCTTATCAAATATATTTCCGGATAAAATAGTAGGTATGTTATGTGAATTAGTTGCAGCCCATCTGCCACAACCGCTTCTGTTTATTTGCCACCTTTCTGTGATAAACTGTTATCAAATCTCTTTGTCTATAAAATTTGTAATGCTCTAATAACTTAACTAAAGAAGGGCTTACAAAAATATTTAAATGACTAAACTGGACTTGACCGTGACTTCCTTAAATGTATTTTTTTTTAATGTAAGAAGTAATGAGACGAACGAGACGCTCTCCTGATGGTAAGAGATAACACCTATCCATGACTATGAGTAACAAAACAAAGTCTAGGGCATCACTGCTTTTGACTGTGACTAAGACTTGTGTACTTGATTTTACTATGAAAAGCTAAATAATATGAAATAAATGAAAGAAAGTTACTTAGAGCAAAAATATAACAGTCAAATGGTTTTAAAACTCGAAGATTTTTTCATATACGATAATACCATCGACAAAGTACTATTTCGTTTCAGTTAAACTGATTACAAAATATTGGAATATGTTGTTACTTGTGTGTACAATAAAATGTAACCGAGTTTGCATAATATATTATTACATACGTTGCTAGCTCTACATTTAGAAATACACTCTGTAAGTTACTAAACATCTTCGTTACAAATTAAACACAAGTGAACTATAAATACTCAGTAAGACATTGTTCTGCTAGTTTTAAACAATCTTTAGCACTTACCTAGTGGACGATGCAACTAAATGAGGACAGACTACAAAGTATTATGTAGAGTATAATGTGTGCATCCCGCGAGACAGTACCAAGGTCGGATATGTGCAGAAAAGTAAAGAGGACGCATGTCGAGATGACGCTCCAAATACTCCTACATAATATGTATTCTACAATGTCTACTAGGTACCTAAATGTAAATTTATTAACTGCTGAAATAATAACGAGTTAGGAAATATCCATAAAAAAATTTTTTCTTTATAACGATAGAGCTCTCAATTGTAATCGTTCTCAGAATCTAAATAATAAAATCATTACAGTTTGTTTTCTATATAAATCTTACTTAAAATATTATATATCGTGGCGAATGATTTACGCCAAGGCTGTCGGATTCGTTTCTTTAATGTTATTACATTTCCCGCCTAAATAATGGTTTCGATGATGTAAGCAATCTCCGTAAAAGTCTTACTATTGACCCATAAATATTCAATCCACAAAGAAACGGCGTCGGGACAGGATCGCGCGGATGGAGCCGGCGGCTTGTGGATATAGAGGAATATCGGATGAGGAGTTGGGTGCTGGAAATCGTATTATGGGGAGGTATCGAGCGAGTGAAGCCGAGGGCGCGCGGGTGCGGGCAGGCGCTAGGCGGCGAGCGGCGCGGGTGTGGCGCGGCGCGAGGGCGGTGCGCACGTGCCCGCGTGCTACTGCCGCTGCCGCGCTGGCCGCTCCGCCGCCCGCCTAGCCCGCGCCGCCCGCCGCCCGCACCACTCGACCCCACATACTACACATTGATTCCCGTATTTTGAGAACACTATTTTGTACTCAATTCTTCTTTGCAGCTGGTAAATTTTATTATAGCTCAATTATTAACGAGTATTTATAGTTATATTGAGTTAGATATAACTTGTAAGTTTGGTAGATATTATCGGTATAATATTTGTATTTCTATATTCAGTAGTGTTGTTTTTCTTTCACTAAAGTACAGATATACAGTTCAGCAAAAATGCTACTTATACAAAGTTACGAGCATAGGTAGTATAAAGCCGAAAATAATCCTTCGACGATAACAAATTTTACCACGGACCATCTCTGAAATTCGTGAAAAAATCTTATCTGTGCCATTTGTAGACGTCTAATGTTATTTTTAATTAAAGTAGGTAATGAATTTCTTTAGACTATTGATAATTTTTTGCGTTTTTCGTATCGGTTTTTCAAAGCGATGACACTATTCGGGTTAGTAGGTACCTGCCACCGATACGCATAATATTGAATAAAGTCTATTTGATAATTGAGTCGCAAAGGGTGAAATAAATATAGTAGGTAGGTACTCTCTTACTCGTGGTATGGCATAATAGGATCCTTTCAAAACATCGAGATTAGTTGATGTAGGCTCACTACGACGTGACGCTTTCGCCGCGAGAAGGCACTCGTAGAGAGGAAAGGTTGATCCTCTAAATCCATGTCTGGTGTCTAGACCAAATTGATTCAGTTCATGTCAACGTAAAATAAATCTTATCGCTTGACAAAAGATTAAAATTGTAGACATCACGAATTAAAAATACATGCCAACCTACAATTTCTTGTTTGAAAGCGTGTCATAGCCAAGCAGTCGCGTAGCTTAAAGAAATGAATTATAATTTTATGATATTAGGGTCTCGCTCAGCGATTTCGAGAGGGATAAAATCAGGTGGAGCACCTGACATCGTATTAAAATGAAATCGTGAAAATATTTATTTAACGGAACTTGAAAATACTTACCTACTACTCACTTCAGTTAAGTGGCTACCTGCTGTGAAAGGTGAGGTAATAATAGCTTACTTTATCAATAAATAATAAGAATCTCTGTTTTGTGAATCGAAATAAATAAATTAATATTTGTTCCGGGTCAAACTATAGAAACAGACGACTTATCATTCGTTCGTTTCAGATATCTATGTATGAACATACTATGAACAGTCACAAACGTTCTATAGTTCCGAAACCGGAGCAGCCCTGCTTTTTTCTCTGGATTAAAAAAAAATATTTTCTTCATTTTTTATTGTTCACATAACTGTCTCACTAGGTACTGCGCACGAGTCCCTTCTCATTGAGAGAAGGTTAAGGCTATAGTCCACCTCGCTACTGGCCAAGTCCGGGTGAGCAGACTTTACATAATTATAAGTATCTTCGAAAATTGTATTGTTTATTACTCCCGGACATGTAAGTAGGTATCGTCACAAGGTTTTCCTTCATCGTTTGAAGTAATCGACAATACGCATATAATTGTATGTATGTGTACTGTATGTATTGTAAGTATGTATTTACAAAAAAAAAGTATTTAAGTATTTTATCAGTTATCTGACTCCCATAGTACAAGCTTTGCTTAGTTTGGGGTCAGATGGCGCTGTGTGTAATGTTCTACGATATTTATTTATTTATTATTTAACTACGAGTTAGTACTTAGTGCGTGCCGTGGGATTCGAACCCAGAACCTCTAAATTGGAAGCCAGACAATCTGTTCTAACAAGACTGTATGTATTTCTAACCAGACACTCTTTCTCACTTTATATTTATTTCGTACTTTTATGAAATTCTGTTCGGCGTGCACTGTGCATTAGTAATTTTAGTTATTTACTTAACTAACTTTCTCATTGTAACTCTATTATATTTATTATTGCTAATAATGTTGTCTATAAATACAAATTATCCTGCATTTTTTTTTTTTGACAAATGTTCGTGATACCTGCTATATAGCTGAGAAACTAAGACAAAGACACTGTTTATAACTAGCTTAAATGTCTTCGAGTTCATGCCACTGTTTATAATTTTATGTCAAAAATAAATAATTTCTTAATTTACTATCATCTATAATATCGAACCCATACCTATTTAGCACCTACAAAAATTTGAATTTGTAAAAAAATCATTTTTGTTCATTTCAAATAACTATTGCATCTATAATTGGGTCTACAATGTAAGTTGCAACGGTCTGCAATGTATCTGTAAGTTATTTGGTCTCCTTAGCAGGAGGTCGCCTAATAAGGTACCACCGCACTACCAGATATTCTGCCCCTAAGCAGTAGTATGTACCATTGTACAACATTACTGTGTTCCGGTTTGAAGGGAAGTTAGCGAAATTCCAGGGCTGTTTACCTTACCATCGAAAGTTTCAAAGTAATGGTTTTTTTTAGTAGATGACAAGCTCGGTGTTTGCCATAGCTTAACTGATGTTAAGTGACGGTGTGATCGAAGATGATAAAGAACACCTAGCCTGGAAAATTAGGCCAACAATAATAAAGGAAAAAATAGTTATTGAAGGAAATAATGTGTTCTACGTTAGTCTGACATAAAAAAGTAGTAGTTGACGTTTCATTCAACAAAATTCAAAATTGAAAAAACGAACACAAACAGTAACTTAAAAAGTACCAATCCAGTTACAGCCACCAAAAATTATAGCGAGACGACGCGAAATCTTCATCTACCTATTCAAATCAAAGAAAGGTTTATAATAATATTATGTCAGTCTGCGTCTTCTTCTTACAAGAAATATAGTGATAACGCCTAATTTATTACGTTCTGCTCTAATAACCATAAGATATTACACGCCTTTCCTCGACACGTGTGGCAAGCTTGATGTTGGCATTACACCGCATTATTCGCAAAAGGAATTTAATTTGTACAAAAAGCGCGTGGGAAAGCGAGTGGGAACTCGCTTTCCTACAGAAATAAAATACTTATTTTTTTTTAGGAATAAAAAGTAGCCTAAGTTAAGCAGCGCAATTAAGCATGATTTTTTTGTAAATAAACCATATTTAGGATCGATTTAAAACCAAAACATGATATTTTCAAATCTTTTTCTATCGATTGTGAAATTAAAATTCACCCACTTTTAAAAAAAACTATTTAAAAATAGTCTTGTTTTAGCTTTTTTGCTGAAAAATATCATAAGTTACATAATAAGTATACTTAATACGTTTATACGTTAATAGTTACGTTTCATGAGTATTTTTATATATCTATTATATAAAATCTCAAAATACGAGCTCACCGTTCATTATCCGTTGAAAAGAAAAGTAGACCAGTGTCTTTACTCGTTATAAATTTAATTAGATTTTCGAGTTACGTTTGCGTAGGTAGAAACTCCAAGCAACAATACGGAAAAGCAGTAGAATCTATTTTCATCCTTATTATTTTATGATTAGGGAATAGCGTATGGATAGAGCAAACATGGTATTTTTTGTGAGGGAGTCTGCTCTTAACCTACAGTAATAAGCCACATCATCACCAAATGCTAGACGTAAGCCACTCTTCATAAAACAGTCATATTTACATACATTTGTTACACGTCGTCGTGGCCGCCGCTGTAGAACGTCACTCTACTTGGCCGCGTTGTCATTGGAAAATAATAAAGCAATAACTATAGGTAACTAACCTATACTTTTCAGTTACTTATGTTCTTACACTACGTGTACCTCTAAAGTCTAAACAACATAACACTTACTCTAGTTATTCAATCACCTCTACTCTAAAATTCGTGTGCCCTTACGATTTTATCTAATGATTCTTCGAGAACTATACCCAAAGCATCAGACCCGAAGAATACAAGTAAGAAGGCGAACTTCAACGTGTGAATTTGCATTCACACGTTTGTAAAGAAAGTTTAATATTAATGTTAAATAATTGTTTTATGACTTTAAAAAAATTAAATTTCAATGTATTTTGGTCTGCAACTGAAATCCTGGAGGAAAGAGATGATAAATCCATAGATCCTTGGCTGGTTGTCCTGACATTACCATTTTTCTTCACTTTCATCAAATAATTTAGTTACAAATTTCATTCATATTCGTAGCTCGCTAAACGATCTTATAGGTAAATGCCCTTCTTAATCGTGAAGAAGGGCTTCTTTTGTTCTGTATTTTAGTGTGTACAATAAAAAGTTATCAATCAATCAACGTCCGAAGGCTCTAGCATATCAATTTGTGAAAATAACGTAAGATATAAACGATAGATAAATGTGTAAAAAATGGTACAGCCCCTAGTGGGAACAAAAAAAGTTTTTTCCATACTTTTATCTATCATTTACTTATTACTAGAGCCACCGTTCATGTTATCGTATACATTGTGTGTATTTTGCCGAGTAGGACGAATAGGACACAATGATGATGCTTATCAATGTTCCCTGTGCCTATAGCTAATTTCATCGAAATCGTAGAGCCGTCTTCGAGATCTAAAAATATATCTATGGGTGTGTATGTGTATATGAATGAGCGTGTGTCTAAGTATATTTATGTTTATGTGTGTGTGTGTGTGTGTGTGTGTGTGTGTGCGTGCGTGTGTAAGCCTACAGTCTATGTCACAGATTGCCTTCTCAGTCTTGGGTATCATGAAGTAAGGGATTTCTTCTTTCAAACCTCCAGAATCCTGAAAGAAGCAATGTCCCGAACAAACATTATTAAGTGAAGGCGGTATGGCATTACAGCTTTAGCCTGCCCTATTCGGCAAATTATTTTTTTTTTAAATCATAGTTTGATTTGACTTGACTGGAGTTTTGGCGGGAACGCAAGAACGCAAGAACGAAGAGTCGTGTCGCTCCGTTGTATTTTTTTTCCAAAACTAGTGTTTTGTCGAGTGTTTATGCATAAAAATGGTGGTGTTTTATTCATAAAGTGCCGAATTACAAGCGCGAGTGTGGGAAAATGATATAATGTGGTGAAACATGAGTTTTCGTGTTGCTTCCAAAACTCCATCGAAGCTTTATAGTAAAGTTACCACTACTTTACTAAGGCATGACTGGCACGAACTGACACGAACTGGACTTGACTAAGACGACTTTGACGATAACCATAGTTAAGATACAGCAGAAATAACACTGAAGACGAGGCAGTATGGCTTTATAGCTTTAGCCTGCCCGAAAGGGCTAATTAACGAAAAAAAAAAAATTGACTTGACTGTCATGTCATGTTATGTCAAAAAGATAAACGTAATGTTCTGCAAACAAATACCAAATAAATTTTGCTTGTAACATTATTATTTAGGTGCTTAACAGTAGGTTTTACCTTTGTATCTATATTTTAGCCAAGACCAGTAATTATATGTTGCAAATTTTGTTCGGTAGGTACATTTATCAACTTAAGTTCACTTAACCTCAACTCTATTTTCAGGATGCTTATAAAACAGGACCATGGACATAGTGTTTATGAAACCGGTTGAACTCCATGTATTTAGAGCTATAAAGGATTTAGATATTGTGACCTTAATGAAATGCTCAGCGGAAGAAATAAGACCAATAATTCCATGTCTAGTTCGAATGGCTCTCATATCTCCACTGGATATAACAAACTATTGCGCTGAAGCTAAGAAAGATGTCCTAACTTTGCTGGCTGGCATAGACTTGGTTAACTTCATTGTATCTCTTCTGTCTATCGAGTTCCATTCCTTAGAAGTGGACTTGAAAAAGGAACAACAATCGAGGCAAGTTCTTATACACTTGATAAAATTATAATTTTATTGTTGAGAATTTTTATGTGCCTAATAATCCTATTATTTTTCAGACAGAAAAATGGTTCTCAATGCTCTGACTCTTTTCTGGTTCCTAATATTGTAAGTGGCATAGCTACAGACTTTGAGCAGTCTGACTCAACACGAAGAGTCCGCCTTGTCCTCTCAGAGCTCCTGCTAATGCAAGCACAACTCACAGAATACAACCAGAACAAAAACTCCTGCACAGACTTTTCCGTAAAACCTTCAGAACTCTTTGATAATGATGTATACTTGGAAGAAGTTACAGATGTCATTTGCATCAGTCTAGCAGAACTCCCTAATCTGCTAAATCTCTGTGATATAGTTGAGGTTCTGCTATATGTGAATAAAGGGCCTATCATAATATCATGGGTTGTGGCAAATATGCCTGATACATTGCAAGAGGGTAAGCAAGATAATTATATGTTTTTTTTTAATAATTATATGCTCCACAGACACTGGGGTCCGTGACCTTTGTCAACTTTAGTTACATTTTTTTTTTTGATAATTATATGTTAATATATAAATCTGTCCAGTAAATAAAAAAAAAAAAAAAAAAAAGATTGATTAAAGATTATGTGCCTCTACCATAATTAGATTGTTATGTTACAGTGGCAGAATCGCTAGTAGTGAATTCTGAAAGAAGTGAGGAAGGTGGCATTAGAGCTAAAACTCTAGCAACCCTTTGTGACATGTGCCCTTACATAGCAGCATCAGTCAGAGCCAAGTGTGCTTCAGTATCTCGTTTACCGGCGCTGGTGATTACACTCACTTTGACTCATCACCAGGAAGATCTAGTAAGACTTGATTAAAAAAATTGATTTCAAGATCATAAAAATTGATTTCAAGATATTTATTGTATCATTTGGTAATCATTTTCAGGTATCTTTTATATCTGGACTGTTACTGGGATCTGATCAAACCACTAGGGGGTGGTTTGCAACATTCTTAAGGAATTCTCACAAGAGGGGCAAGGGTGATGGACATGCTGCTCTTACAATGTTGCGGCAAGATCTGTTACAGAGATTGAAAGATGCGACTGCTGGTGTCAATGCATCCGCTTTACTAAGACTGTACTGTGCATTAAGAGGAATAGCAGGGATTAAATTCCAAGATGATGAAGTTGCAGGATTACTGAGACTTGTCACACAGAAACCCCCTCCTACACCTGCAGGAGTCCGATTTGTATCTCTAAGTCTTTGCATGATCCTAGCTTGTACATCTCTAATGGGTAATTATTTTATCTGTATTGCCACAGCCATATAATTCTGTTCAAAAAAATAAGTTTTCTTGTTGCATTCCAGCTGCTCCAGAACATGAAAAGAAAGCTATTGAATGGGTACAATGGCTAGTCAAAGAAGAAGCTTATTTTGAAAGGTAAACTAATGCCATATTTTACCATGATCATAGTTTTGACATATACATGCAAATGTCGTCTAGGCAGGTTTGCTCCATTATATGTTGCATCTTCATTTAATATCATAATGAGAAGGCAATTCTATCAAATGCAAGCCTAAATAATGTTTCTACTTACATAATGGCATGCTAATTAAACATAATCCTAATATTCTGGATGTTATTTTAGCACATCTGGTGTGACTGCATCATTTGGAGAGATGTTGCTGCTGATTGCGATCCACTTTCATTCAGGGCAGCTGGCAGCGGTAGGAGAGCTTGTTTGCGCAACACTTGGTATGCGCGTGCCAGTGCGGCCCAATGGACTTGCGCGAATAAAACAAGCTTTCACACAGGAAATATTTACTGAACAGGTACCTATTTTACCAAACCATTTTTTTTTATGCTTATGCATAATATAAGGGGTTGTAAGTAACATTAGTACTAAACCAAAAGGTCATTGTATCTATCATTGTTTACAACTTTACTATGGAACCATCCCCAAAAAGTAAAAAAACATCCTCAATAAAATATGTGGAACATCACTATATTTTTTCCATTGCAGCATAAGACTCATGATAGAAGTTATTTAAAATAGATAGTACAAATAAATAATCGTTATTGTTCTCACCAAAATAACAGTAATTCATTTAATTTTGAAAATTTCATAATTGGAACACAATTATGTTTATGACCGAACAAAATACTGTGAAACAAGTCATGTCAATGTAGAATTTCACAGTAATTTGTGCGCTATTAAGACCTTGATAACTGAAAAAGGCTATTTTTAGCAGGAGTGCAACAACCGGCGACCATACCGCCTAAACTGCTTAAAGCATTATTTTGTAAGCTACTTTAATATGGATGATCTTTACAATGATGTGTACAATGACTTCCTTATGGCACTGTAATACTGTTCCGCGTAGCTGTGTATAATTTGGCTATAAAACAATTTTCCGGTGATAGATAAAGTACATTGTGTTGCACATTCTGTTTCAGAACTATTATATTATTTAATAATTGTAAATCTCTTCCAGGTTGTAACATCGCATGCAGTAAAAGTTCCGGTGACAGTAAACCTCAGTAGCAACATACCCGGTTACTTGCCTGTACACTGCATCCACCAGCTCCTGAAATCTCGTGCATTCTCAAAGCACAAAGTCCCTATAAAAACTTGGATTTACAAACAAATATGCAACTGCACAGCTCCACTACACCCTGTCATGCCAGCCTTAGTAGAAGTCTATGTAAGCTCTATTCTTGTAATTAACAACAAAAGCGCTGCAGAATATGTCAATAAACCTATATCGGAAGAAGAAATAAGAAGAGTATTCAGAAATTCAATATTTGGTGCTAACTTTGATATAAAGAAAAAACTCAAGTTCAATCCAATGGAAATTGACAATGAACCACCAATTGAAATTGACATTGAAAAACCAACATTAGCGTCTCAATTGCTCCTCATTTATTACCTTCTTCTTTATGAAGATGTGAGACTAGCTAACACAGCTACTCTCTTGGCTAACGGCAGAAAAGTTAAAAGTTATTCTACCGCATTTTTATCGGAACTGCCCATCAAATACCTGCTTCATCAAGCTCAGAAAGATCAAATGAGTTATGGAGGCCTCTTTAGCCCTTTGCTAAAACTACTTGCGACTCACTTCCCGCAACTGTCTCTTGTGGATGACTGGATGGATGATCAAGTATTTGGAGATTCATCGCGCCATGTCAGTGATGTCTCTCTTTCAGAAAATGCTATCAATGAAGCTTTTCAATGTATTGAAGAAAACCCTTACAAAACAGGTAAAATACTAAAGGCAATGCTGACGAAAAATCCAACTGATATCTGGCCATACGCTGAAACATTTGTAAAGTATTTTAAAAGTGTGCTTGGAGACCAAGTCCCGCGCCATATCCAGGAATTGTATCGTGAAGTGTGGTTGCGACTCAACACTGTCTTGCCGCGCTGCCTGTGGATAATGACGATCAACGCCTTATTAGATATCAGCGGGAATTTAAAGAGCGTAACCATTACGCAAGAAAATGTTTTAGTTGACCCACTACAAGTATTACGATGCCACATAAAAGTGTTTAGGTGTGGACCAATTCTGAAAATAATTCTACGTATTTTGGAAGCAAGCTTAGCAGCATCTAGAAGCCAACTGAGTCGACATTTACTAGACAAGCCACTTCTCGAGAAAAGTGGACAGTTGACATCGGATTCTGAAAGAGAGGAGCTCAAAAACGCTTTAGTAGCGGCTCAGGAAAGTGCCGCCTTACAAATATTGCTGGAAGCTTGTTTAGAAACACCAGAAGACCAATCAAAACCAGAACTAATGTGGTCATTACGAGAAGTGAGGAGCATCATATGCTCATTCCTCCATCAAATTTTCATTTCTGAGCCCTCATTAGCTAAACTTGTTCATTTCCAAGGCTATCCACGCGAGCTCTTGCCGATCACTGTGCAAGGAATACCGTCTATGCATATTTGCTTGGACTTCATACCAGAACTGCTAAGTCAAGCATCTTTGGAAAAGCAAATATTTGCTGTAGACCTCGTGTCACATTTGTCTATTCAATACGCGTTACCAAAAGCTATGTCGATTGCAAGACTGTGCGTGAACACATTGTCGACGCTTTTGTCGGTTTTACCGAGTGACTTGAGATTAGAATTATTCCAGCCAATACTGAAATCTCTTGTGAGGATATGTACTGCATTCCCATCCTTACTGGAAGACATTACGTCGTTGTTACTGCAGCTTGGCAGGATCTGCGAGTCACAAGCTTCCTTAGGTCATTGCTGGAATGACACTAATATACTAGGAGAAGGAGCGTATGTTCCATCAGAAATGCAGCCGGAAACAAAAGTGCTAGTTGCTGAAGTATTGTGTCGAGATATCAAAGAAACAATGTCAGAAATTGTGGAAAAAGCTCTTCTCAATGATAAGTTATATTAAGGTTGAATTTAAGTTTTAAAATTAATAATTATTAGAAGTAAATATAGCATGTTGTTTTTATATATTCCTACCATTGTGAGGTCCAGTTAGTTAGGAATAGCAAAATTTTAAGATACCTACTCCACTAGTGATAGAGCTAAGTACAGAAATAAGATTTGATTAAGATTTATGTTTTGAGATACCCATAACTAGCAAGTTTGGCTCAAAACAAATTTTATAGTCGCGTATTCAGGGTTTACTATCACACAGTATCACCTCATGTGTGGAAATATCGATAGTTTCAGAAATACATACAGAGAAGACAAGACAAGACTGCTAAAAATCACACCCTACCTCTTTGTGTATTCTGGTAAAAAAACGATGTGTAGGTACCTATTTCAGTATATATAACAAAAAAGGTAATTTAGAGTTCCAGACAATTAGATAAAAGATATTTCAGATCTCTGCCTATATGGTATCAGTCATAATGTGATGAAGTTAACCTAGCCCTTATCCATCAAAACAATTTGTTTTATAGGCTCTTATCATTAATTTATTTACTTTTGTTTTAAAACATTATAAGCAACATGTTTGAAGGTTCTACACAGTCCTGTGATTCTAATTGTCTGTACATCCACGCACATTGGTTTCTAGAAGCTTGGTTTCCAATGTCATTGTAAAGCTGAGCCTGGAAAATAAAAGTCATACTTTAACAGCATCTTCCGCGCCCACCATCGCCAACGCTCTAGCTCAAACGGAGGCCTAAGAATGTCCAATTCATTTTTTCTTTACTTTTATGTAAATGTAGTTATGCAATTCAGTATACAGATTTTTTTGTATTTATTTTATATTTTTACTATTGTAGAACTTTATTTATGAAACTAATTTGAATATTTTGGCTGTCTAAGCGACGGTCGTCCAGCCGCAAGATGGGTCGACGATATTGTCACCGTCGCGGGTCGAACCTGGACCAGTTTGGCACAGGACCGAGGCAGATTATATATCTAGATATAGATATTTCGAAATGGTTTTGGAATCAGTAAAGTATTTTTTTTCTTTACATACCAAATTGTGAAACTACGAGCACAGCTTGTTCGGTATAGCGAATAAATTAAAAAAGTCAAGTACCTGTAAATACCACGTCTGCATTAATCTAACGTGCGCTCCTACTTTCGCAAAGTTCTTTTTAGCTGTCTCTAGTGTTTCACAACACGACTGTATGACTTGCGTGCGCGCTTCGCCGTTCACCGGCGCCGTAGCCACTCGACACTTTGTGTAAAGTAGTAATGCTGAAATTAATCTACGTAGAGTATGGGAAATTGTCATACTAATCTCTAAGCACAGACGCTAGAAAAACAGTACGTATTTGACGGAAAGATGTAGTTTTCGTGTACGCCTCATAATGGGACGCTGTTCCAGTCTATACGTACATTTCTCAGAAAAAATATGTACGTACATTTAAAAAGTAGGTACTAATTCCAGTTTATTGAAGACTCGAACTTCGCTTTTTCATACTTTTTTCAAGAAAACTCAAACGTGACGTCCTAGCCTGTGTACGGGATCCGGCTTCTGTAACGTGATGTATCTACGGATACTGGATACATCTTAAACGCTAAGAAGTTTCATCTTTATTTTGGGCATCGTACTTTGTGCACTATGCCAGTGTCAAGTAAAAGTCGAACTAAAAATCATATTACACGAGTCTTGTCCCACTCAATCTGCCGCTATACATCTAACGGTGTGTTCCGGCATCCTCACTTGAAGACCGATTCCATTCCAGGCTAGGTGTGTTTACCATCTTCGACCACACCGTCATTCAACATCAAGCGAGCGGTGGTCCACCAAGCCTGTCCAGTATAAAAAAATAATCACAAAGTATGTGGGCACTCACTTCTGAGACAAAACTTTCGGATTGCTCCACGTTCTATATGTATCTATTTATTTTATTATTTACTGAATCGATTATGTACCTCTTGCAACATCGTAAGCACCGCCGTGTGCCATGATAGAAGGCAATGCTTTCCTAGCTAGCTGGAGAGCCTTTCTCGCGCAGCCCATGCTGAGTTGTACGTTGGCTATATGCATTACCACTATCGTCGCTAAGTAGTGCAAGTGATACTTCCTGGCTAGCGAGAGAGCTTCG
Organism: Biston betularia; assembly: GCA_905404145.2. NCBI lineage: Eukaryota > Metazoa > Arthropoda > Insecta > Lepidoptera > Geometridae > Biston > Biston betularia. The sequence continues at coordinate 9,423,333 of FR989863.1, forward strand.
TTCAGCAACATGATATTCGTCGACTGTATATTGCTAAAAGAGTGTTGAACTTGCGACACTAGTATCATAGCCTTTATTCTCAGCGCCATAAAGAGTAAACTATCGTCCTCTGTATTGCAGTAATCTAAAATGTCGTGCAGGGCTTCCAGAGCTTCAGTAGGGTTGCTTTTGAGGAAAAACATTTCCGCTTTTAGAAGTTGACTCTCCCATCTATCAGACGACGCTAATCGATTTATGCTCTGTTCGGCTTCTTCCCATTTTCCTAAAATAGTAATTTTATAGTTCATTTTAGCATTTACATGTAATTTCCACACACCCCACATCACATACCTACCCACGAAATAAATAAATATCACATTGACATGCCCCAATTGATCTTAGTAACAATTTTATTATAATCCCATACTAACTATGATCTATGGTCTTCTTTTTTCTACATAAATGTCTACCAATATTTATTTTTATTATTTATTTAATAGAGATCATTACGCTGAATATAGTTTTATACTTTTATATCATAACTTTAACAGCTAGCCTAAGAGTAAGTACTATTTCACTCACCCATCCGAAGCGCATGTTCCGCGTGCGCTCTGTGCGCCACGAGCTGCGCGTGCTGTGAGGGTAGATGCGAGGCGATTGCGGTGGCCAGCACGCCGTGGCCGCGCCAGGCAGCCACAGCGGCTGCGGCCGCGCCGCCTGCTGCCACCGCTGCCGTCCAGTGCCACACCGTGCCACTGCCCACGAAACACTCTGCAACCAATCAGAGGATAACCAAATTATACACTGTTGATGTTTGTACAGTGTGCAATACACTCATTAACCAAGTAACTCTGTCCATTTGGCACGATTGTACACAGGGCTGTCTTCAGTATATTCAGTGCCGTTGTGCGAAAGTCAGCCCGTGCACGTGTTGAAATTAATTTCTTGGTTGTGTAGTAATATGAGTAAAATTAACTTGCACATCGCGAATGGTACACATCTGCTGAAAGCGGTATGCGGCGTATTCAGTAAAACAATATCTGTGATGTATCGCGGCTCCGCTCGCGTGGTCTCAGTGTAGTTGGTACCTATCGAAATGTATGGCGGTCTCTGCTTCCGCAAGACGGCCCTGATTGTACATCGGAATTTGAAAACAGGAGACTACAATAGGCTTTTATAAGCACGAAAGCTGATCGAAAAATCTTATCGCCGTATTCCATTACTTTTCAATTTTAATTTTTTTTTTTTAAACTTATAAAAATGAAGTCCTTACACCACTATTTACAGCATCGATATACATACATAAATGTAAAAAATAAGACACAATGAAAAATTTACTTAATACGGATATGTATTATTATATGTATATAATTATTATATATAGATATGCAGGATGCTTACTGGTGTTCAAGTTGAGCAGCAGTTGGCACGTGATCGAAGCCATTTCCGTCTTGCCGTAGAGCGACCAGAGAGCCGCCGAGTTCGCGAGCCCGGCTATAGTCAGATCTGTCATCGAATGCAGGTAATTCAGCGAGTCTCCTTTTGCGATTATCTGAAAACAACACAACTTTTATAAAAGTAGCAGAAACGGTTATAGAAATCTCACACACTGTAGGTACGGTTTTCGAGCTCATTTCTTCCGCGCATTTGCCAGACAAGAAATATCCTTCCTGCGAAATTATAACATGGAGCGTTTTAAAAAGAGGGTTTATAAACGTAAGCTGTCAACGCTTCGACAACATGTAAAACTAAAACCAGCATACTACTTGTACTTTACACCACGCCATATTTTTAAATGACAAATTATTAATAATTTTAAATTCGCTTATCGAGCACTTTCATTTGTTACCAAACATGTCAAAGTAGTCTCAACAATTTTACGAATTTAGGTTACAACCCGCCATATGGTCGTCCATATGGCGGATTGTATTACGTCAGGCAGAAAATGTAATTAAATTTCATTTGATACAAAACACAAAAATATTAAGATGCAAATGTAGGTTGTAGCATTTATCATTTTGAATTTATTGATGTCATATTATACCATCACACGTTATTTAAAAATACAATAAATATTTTAGGAGATACAATAGACATTCATTTATTTATTTATACCTAACAAGAATCGAAGGATTGAAACAACAGATGTAAATGTGCACCTAATCTGCACTCTTCATAACACTCATTTTTGCGTAGTCAAGTGAAAAAAGTCACCTGGAAGACTTGTGCGGGATTGGCGGCGTTAAGAGCGTGGTGCTGCGCGGTGAGGTGAGCGGCGGAGGAAGCGGGGCGCGGGCCGCGGGGCGTGCGGGCTAGCAGAGCGGCGCGGCGCGCGCGACCCCCCGCCAACGCGGCCCACGCCGCCGCCGCCGCCACGCAACCCGCGTCGCCTGCCTCCTGCCCGCGCGACACCGCCTCGCGCACACCCTCCATAGCCATCTCGCTGCAAATAGATCAACATCATAAGATCGTGTATCAAGTGTTATATGATTGATTGATTCAAGCGTTACTTTGCGGAAGTTCATTTTGAATGTTCAAGGTATGTAATATCTAGTTTATTTCCGCTTAACAGTCGTTCCAGTTCCAACAGTGATGAGGACTTAAATTAAACTAATTTGACACAGCTTATTAATTAAAAACCTAATCTTACTTAAAATCTAGAACTAATTTAACTAATAAATAATTTTATAACATTTTATTTTAATTAAATTTTTGTCAAATTTTATTTTTAAATTTATGTCAAATTAGTTCTAGATTTTAAGTAAGATTTTTTTTTAATAATTTATTCTGGATGTTACACAACTCTTTCAGCCGGTTTTAAGTAAGATTACCGCTTAGTATGACCAGTATTATGCTGAGGTGAGCCCATATATTGAAACCGTTTGCCTCCGTTTGTTTTTTGTTTTTGTGTTTGTATTTCTTACAAAATAAAATAATTTCCTTTCTTTCCTTCTTTCTTTCTTTAAATTGTAGTAATATAAAGGACGTACTTATGTCCAAACTGCGTGTGCAGGGCGGCCCGGTTGAGCGCCGCGTACCGGTAGGACTTGTTCTTCTCGGTGGTGCCTCCCAGCGCGGTCGCCGTCAACACGGCACGATCGAAACAATTGTACAGAGAGTCCTGAGCGCCGCAGAACTCCTTCATGCGAATGCAATTCATGAAGCTTAGAAAATGCTGCAAAAAGTAACATTACCTAATTATTGCCATTGAAGGAGAGAGAAATAGGTGCAGATAAATAATCAATTAATCAGATACTCTCACTTGTTGTTGTTGGTTGTTTCATGAATTTGCACTTAAAAACGCGTTCATTATTTATTAATAGATAATACAATAACGCAATTTTAGGTCTTACGATGTTTCTACATTATATATAAATAAAAGTACCTACATCCTTAGTGATGAGTTTTGGCGAAACTGCGGAAAAACACGTAACTGAATTATATTATTGTCCATAACTTGTGTAATTGTAAATGTATGCGATATGGTTGTATTTTATTAATAAAGTGTCGATTTACATTTACTTACATGCACAAGTGTAGAAAAGCAATGTAACGTTGTGAAAAATGTTTTAGTGTGTTGTTTCCAAAAATTCCATCAAAGCTTCTAGTACAGTTGCAACTACTTTTATAGAGCATGACCGGACTTAACCCTAGATTACTTTGTATGACTTTGACTCAGACTTGTTTCCCTCGGATTTTCAACAAAGACTTGAATATTTCGAAATACACTGACAAAATGCTTTACAGAAAAAATTATTAATTTTCACTTACAACATCAGGGTATTCAGGAATGTCATTTATAATCTGCATAATGGTTTTTTGCAACTGTTTGGCTGGTAAAGCTTTCTTCTCATTTATGTGCAGTAAATATGCCTGCTGCGAACAGAATAGCTCTGCTTGCTTTCTGGACCACTGGCATTCTTCAAAATTACTGCAATTGATAATGAAATAAATAAAGTATCGTATCTTTTCCCGTAGTCCATAAATGCAGCAATACAATTGCATATTTTAAAATGACATTAAATTGAATTCTCTTTACAAAAGCTTTGGCTGCATACAATGTGAACAAGGCAAAGTTTGTCAATCGACAGCATAGTCACGAAAAGGATAAGTAAAGTACAGCTAACTCACTTGTCTCTGTCAACAATATTCATTCTCACCGACAGTTCCGGTCTTGGCTCATCAAGAGCCACCGGAGAAGTAGACGTCGAAATTTGTGGCTCCATGTTATTCAGTTTCTGGAACAATACAACTGAATGTATGCATAATAAATTAAGGCTCAATTAATTATTAATTAATTCATGTGACTGTTCGTTTAGTTCTTTTAACTGCTGCCTAAGCTGTTCGGTATCTTCTAGCCAAGCTGCTCCGTCATAGACTCATCACCCAACATCCGGTGAGATGGCGGTCAGACATACGCCTATTTATTATTAAAGAAAAAACTCCGCTACTGATTTCAATAAGATTTTACTGTCTTTTGGAGCATTTTTTCCGGAAGATGTATATAACATACTTGTACACCTTACCTACCAGATCGCTGGTATGAACAATTTAATCTATTCTATACTATTATAAAGAGGAAAGATTTGATTGATTGTTTGTTTGTATTGAATAGGCTCCGAAACTGCTAGACCGATTTAAAAAATTTACACTTAAAGCTACACTATCCCCGGGTGACATAGGCTACTTTCGTCCGCTAGTAAACTAATAAAATGAAATTGTTGTTTAGCTATTAAGCATAGTTTTTTTTTACAAATAAACTTGTTTTACAATCTTGCTAATTCTAAAGCCACATAAATAGATAATAAAAAACAGTACAGGTGCGAGTCTGACTCGCGTATCGAGGGTGCTGTACATACTTTTATGTAGATATATCATCAACGGGAATCGAAGTCTTATTGATTTTTGCTATGAGTCTCAGAACATTGCTCCTACAAAAAAACATTATTAGGATTGAAGGACAAATTTAACGTTTAAGCCAATTTGTCTCAAACATCGATAACGTTACGATGATGTTGCCGTTGTTTTTTTTTTTTTGTTTTTTATGGTTGACAGGCTAGTTGTTTGACCACAGCTCACCTGATGTTAAGTGAAGGTGTGGTCGAAGATGGTAAAGCACACCTAGCCTGGAATGGAACTGGCTCTCAAGTGAGGCTGCCGGAACACACCGTTAGATGCTTGGCGGCAGAATTTCAACTTGAGGGTGGTAGCTAGCCAGCCGAGTACTAGAAAGTACCCTACCACCATGCTATGGTTTCCTCACGATGTTTGTACATTTGGACCATGTGATTCTTACAAATACTTATTATACTATACTATATTGATTGCTGACGTCACAGTTCATATAAATTTATAATTGCAAAAAGTTTTTCATGTAAATAAATCGCAAATATCTAGTCGAAGTTTTTCCTTTACTTATGCCAGGAAGCAAAATTCAATGGTATGACAGTTTGAATGATGAAAATAGAATTAAACCATATTTGTTATTGACAATCAGACAAACAATGAAGTAATCTTATAAGGGTTCCTATTTTTCCTTTTAAGGCGTGGATAGCTAAATAAAAAAAACAACTGAAGTAATTAACATAGTTACCTCTTTGCTTAAAGATCTCATCATAAGTCCTGGCCTGCCCCTCTGATAGTATAAGCAAAATGACTTATATAATGATACCACTTGTACGAATGTTAGTTTATCAAGACTAAGCAATATTCTTCTTAAATAAAGTCCTGAAATCAAAAAAGTCATTAACAAAGATATATGGATTGTTACATTTATACAGAGTAATTTTTTAATTTTTGTAAGCAATTCTACTATTGTAATCCTTTCAGGGGATTTTTGGTCCACTGACTGCCTAAATTAACTAATTAACATAACTAAATTCTGCCGGTGCATTAGCTGCCATCATTTGCAACGAACATGGTGAGGACTAAAGTTGTTGTAAATAAAATTTTCTACAACTTTAGTCCGGGCAATTTTTACACTGCAATTGTTTTTTACTTTAATTAATTAAGCGGGGGAAAAGTTGTAAAGTATTATTTTCGAATTATAATATTTATTCTTTATGACATAAATGTACAGTAACAAAATTGTAGAGATTTACATTTACTCCAATTTTGATCTCTATGACTTTTTCTCCAGAACCAATATTTAAAGTCTTATGATTGCTATAAAGGCAGTTGTGATCAAGTCATTCTCTTTTCTAGATTCAAACTAATCACTTGCGATAACTAACAATCACTTTTCTAGATTCAAACTAATCACTTGTGATAACTTTAAACATCAAAATCTAAATCTTTTAAGTAAGATCTTTGTAGTTTTGTTATTAATGTTATTATTAAAAGTACAGAATGTTTGAGGAAGAGGATATAAAGTGTCAAAGCAATTTATATAAATAGTTACCTAGAACGCTGTATCTTGTAATAATACAAGGATTGACTTCACTTTGCTCTACCATCAGTTTATCCACAGTAGATGTGACACAATCTGTAAGTGCACTGATACCATTTACATAGATGTTCTGTAGGCGCACACAAAAGTTTTGTAAGTGCACACTAAGTAAATTATAGCGTCCATCAGTAAGCAAACTTTCCAACTCTTTGAATTCCATGTCTGGACACTGCAAAGTTTACCAGATCATTATTGTTAAGCTTATTATAGTTGCTATATTGAAACTAGCTGCGACCAGCAGTCTCACTGCAATTCCACATCAAATTAGTATTATATTATGATAATGGGTATCTTGTTTCATTCTAGCTGTGTGAATAACAAAGTGTGGTAAATTTCATTAAACTAAAAATAAGTAGGCATAAGGTTTTGCAATAAATCTGTTCTAACCTTCAGCATCATTTACTAAAAAGCTCAGAATATCTGAGAGTAGCACTAACATTTTCTCGTAATGAGATAGGTTTAATTTTATTTGTATAGACAAAAATACCTGGATCAATTTCATAGCAAGCATGCAGAAATCTTTTCGATATTTAGGGGACACAGCACAATCCACCATTTTTTTAGCTGGAATGATAAAGAATTCAATAATTAGCTAAGGTTTATACTTCCTTTAGATTACATGGTAAATCACAATAGCTTCAAATTTTTGCATACAAGATACTTGTTATTGGTATCAAATAATAAATTGGGAAATCCTAACACTCACAGATTTGCGCTGACATACAGTAAACAGCAAAATAATAATAACAGATGGGTACAAAGTGTACAACCACTTTACCGTAAAAACTGTGGTCTAAACAGCTAATCTGCATAACCTAAGTATTCATCTGGGATACAAACAATTTCCCATGCAAAATAACACCCGCATTAGAGAAAATTGTTTGTTAACGAGAAGAAAACTATTTTCTCCTGAAAATGTGAAAAAGCAGTTTTGTTATTTATTACTCACCTTCCAGTTTTAACAAGCCATACTCTCTAATAAATGCAACGACTGCTATTTTGTGAGGAGTAATATTCTCGACATTACCTTTAAGATTTACAAGTTTAACAAAATCAAAATTTTCATTGCCAAGATCCATTCTGTTTTGTTTATCTCATGAAAATTAAACACAACGGTATGTACTATGCATTATGTATACGCTCAGACAGAGGTGTGTATATATTGTTTTTTTGTTTTTTTTTTTTTATTTATTTGCCCCATCGGGCAGGCTAAAGCTGTAAAGCCATACTGCCTTTGTATATATTGTTCTTTGGAGGTGTGTCTGTGGACAGAGGTCTAACTTTTTTTTATAATTCATCGGCACATGGATACAGCATCCTTAATACCTAATCCAAATTAATCATCTTTTTGGTGACTGTAATTTTCTTTGCAAGAGTTACAAGGTAGACCTAGACATAAAGACATAGTAGCTACTAGCACAGAGGACATTATATATAGGCTACAAGCTACAACACTTGTGAAAAAGGAAAGGCATGTTATGAACATAGAGAAGTACCCAATGTTTAAGTTTATTGTTGAATCCGTTTAAGGCGGGAATGCGAAAAAATTAACTCCTCGTAATTATTTTTCAAAAAATGTATTTTTTTTGTGTTTTCTTAAAAAAATTGTAGCATTTTATTTATATAAGGTTCAATTACAAACATACACCAGTTTGGTGTGGTGTGGCACAAAGCTACATGATGTAGTAAATATTATTTCATGTTACACCCAAGTGTTCTACTTCTATACTTATATTCTATACTTCTATAGGCCATCAAGATTAAATAGCCACATATGCTTCATTATTGCACGACTGGTCTTCAAATATTTCACTTAGTCCTTGCAACTTTGAGTTATTTCAGTTAATTTTTCATGCAACAATTAAAATAATAAATAGTTGACACTGGCAAAGGCCATAAAGAGATGCCGGAATAATCGAAAAAAAAATTATCAAAATGGTTGGTTTTTGTATACATTTTCGTACTTGTTGTACTTTGTTTTTGTTTCTATAATTTATTCTATTAAATAATCGTATATTTTTAGCAATAATGACAAGAAAGTGATTTTATATTAATGATTTTGTCAAATAATGCTTCAAACAGTCCATGACACCATACCTTAAGCCGTCTCGAAAATGGAAACAGTGTGGATTGTAATCACCACAGTGTTGTATTGTTTTGTGATCACTGAAACATCTCGTGTTACTGTTTATCAAGGTGACTCTTTGCCGCACCATGGTCGATGTGAACCGATAACAATTAAATTTTGCCAGGGGATAAGATATAATCAAACAATTTTTCCCAATATACTCAATCATGCCAAGCAAGAAGACGCTGGCCCCGAAGTTCATCAGTTTACTCCTTTGATCAAGGTCAACTGCTCGCCTGACCTTAAATTTTTCCTCTGTTCTGTTTATGCTCCTGTTTGCACTATCCTGGATACAGCAATTCCACCTTGCAGGCACTTATGTGAATCAGCTAGACAGAACTGTGATGAATTGATGACCAATTTTGGTTTTCATTGGCCAGAACATTTGGAGTGTTCGAAATTTCCCGTGGTTACCGGCGACAACGTCATATGCGTTGGAGATAACAATATAACACATGAATCTCGAAAACATGCTGAAATGAAACCTGCTCGTAAAGTGGAATTCAAACCGAACATTGAAAGAGATCCAACTAAACTACAGGGTGCTAAAGATTTTGGATTTGTGTGTCCTGTTCAATTTAAAGTTCCTAAAAGTTTAGATCTGGAGTACTCACTGAAAGTGGGAGATAAAATTGAATATGACTGTGGAGCACCATGCAATGGAATGTTTTTCAGTCTGGATGAGAAAAACTTTTCTAGATATTGGATTGGGATTTGGGCCACACTATGTGCTATAAGTTGCATGTTTACTGTCTTAACTTTTCTGATAGACACAGACAGATTCAGATATCCAGAAAGGCCTATAATATTTTTATCAGTTTGTTACCTGATGGTAGCCGCTGCTTATGTCATGGGTTGGAGTGCTGGTGATAGCATAAGTTGTCAGGGACCTTTCCCATCTACAATAAGTGGAGCTACATTACCCAACATATCTGTGATTACTCAGGGCACAAAACATGAACCATGCACAATACTTTTTATGGTTGTGTATTTCTTCAGTATGGCCTCTAGCATTTGGTGGGTGGTGTTGACTCTCACATGGTTTTTAGCTGCGGGTCTGAAGTGGGGTCATGAAGCTATCGAAGCAAATTCACAATACTTTCATTTGGCTGCTTGGGCTGTGCCTGCCATAAAAACTATATCAATATTGGCTATGGGAAAAGTTGACGGTAAGAAAAATTATCTATAATTCTAAAGTATGTACAGTACATATGTACTATTAAACATTGGCCTATTCATAATTATGTATATCCCTGAATGTGTACCTGTGTGACCAATGCCCATCTCAAGGTGAACTTATTAAAACTAATTTTGTGTGGTAATGAGTACATAATATAAAACAGGTACATATACATTTCCATATGTATAGAGTATGCTAACAAGGCAGCCTCAAGATGGTGTGAGATAATACCTGCCTATGACAACTGCAAAGGCACTCTGGAATTTCAGTACAAAATAAAGCCTAAATAATATGTAAATAAACACTTTATTTACATATTATTTATAGTCCTATGATATTTGTTCATTTATTTACATTTATTACTTAAGACACATTTTATGGTGAGCCTCAATAGTTTTGCTGGTTATATTTTGCAACTTCAAACTACACATTTGGTGTATCTGTCCTCATTGGATTGAAATTAACTAGATTTTTTTTATTCCAGGTGATATACTGTCAGGTGTATGCTATGTGGGTTTATGGGATGCTGAAGCACTGCGTGGATTTGTACTTGTTCCACTGTGTGTGTACTTAGTCCTTGGAACAATATTTTTATTAGCTGGCTTTGTATCATTATTCCGCATTAGGACTGTCATGAAACATGATGGAACAAAAACTGACAAATTAGAGAAACTCATGATACGAATTGGTGTTTTTGGAGTTCTCTACACAGTGCCTGCTTTAATTGTCATTGCTTGTCTTTTTTATGAGCAAGCATATTTTGAAGATTGGATGATAACTTGGCACAGGGACATGTGCGCAAAGCCGCAGTATTCTGTTCCTTGCCCTTTCACCCGCAGAGAAACAGACAGACCTAAATTTGAAATGTTTATGATAAAGTACCTTATGACTATGATTGTGGGAATCACATCCAGTTTTTGGATATGGTCTGGTAAAACTTTGGTTTCCTGGCGTCAATTCTTTGACCGAATTAAAGGAAGACGAGTTGAAGCATATGTATGATAAGAAATAGCTCTACTTATGTATGAAATGAGATTTTTTTGTAATCAAATCTGACATATATATTGTCAATCTCTATTGAGGCAGAGTTGAAGTGCAAAGCAGCATCCAATTTTGAAATGTGTGTCCTTAACACAGATCAGCATATCAGCACGGTGTACCTTGCGAGAATTCACATGTTTTTATTTGTATAGAAATACATTGTTCTGTGGAAATAGAGTAGACAATACTGTATACAAACTAAGTATAAGTATATGAATTGTAACTGTACTTCAAATTGTCTCAATGAAGATTAGTCCTTACATTTATGTTGTATTTAGAATTATAAATGTTTTATAATGAATTAAGAATCTTAAATCAGGCCATCAACAATGGTCAAATTTATATAATTTTTTTTTTATAAATTGTTTAGGTTGTAACTTTTAAGTGCATCGCTGCTATGTCTCTCATGACTAAATGAAATTGAAAATAAGGCTGATATTTGTAAATATTTTATTTCAATATTCTACAATTTTTTCATCATTTTTACTTTTACATTTTACTTATTTTCTAAGGATCATTGAATTAAATATGTAGTTAATAAATTCGTTTTTCTATTTGTAGATCTGTGTATTATTTAAATTGCAAATGTTACAATGTCCTAAATGGAATGGTTTCATGAATACAGACAACCAATTATTTAACTTAACTTTAATTTCAGAATTAGATATAAATTACATAATTTTATTATTAGTAAAAAATTAAATACAATCTATCTAGGCACCCAGTATAGGTTCCATTCACCTTTCACTCTTACACAACAGTAACTGATAAATTATTTCGATGCATTATTTTTATGCTCTGGTGTATTTGCCCCAAATGTGGAGCATGAAGACAGATGCAATGAAGAGAAGTGACATCACCAAAACTGGGACAGGGCCACTGAAAAACAAATAAATCTATTGAAATTCTGCAAATAATGTTAAAATGGAATGAGCACAATTAATTAGAACTTGGCCAAAAGCCTTAACCTTGTGAAAGATGGATTAAGAAGCAGTAAGTAAACACTTCTGATTTAAGTATGTAGGTCTTCAAAAATAATAAAGGTAGTTTCAACATATGTGAGCCATACTGACATCAGAATATCCTTTATTGTGACAAAGATGTTACAAAAATATAGGTATCTACAGCGCTATACATATAACATCTATATTTACTTACACCTTAACTCCGGGAGAATCATCAGTGTAGAAACGCCACATGCCACCTGAGCCAGCTCCTGTAGTGCGATTTCTAGCTGCAGTAGTTGTTGTCGTCGTTTTCCTTTGACGCACAGTGCCACCGCTAGAGGATCGTGGAGCTGCGGAAGCCTTGCTAGGCGATCGGCTGCCTGAGCCTACGGATGTGGAACTTGGAGAAGCAGGCTGAAATTCAGAATTAATGTTTGAAAAACCCGAAATCCCTAAATGAATGCATAAACGTGGAAGTATTTAAACTTACCATTCTAAAATGTTACTTTTATTTAATTCAAATAAACAGAGTTACGTTGTATTTCCTACAAGAAACGGGTAACCAAATGTAATAAGAATATGTTCGATAAAAAAAATATGATGATATGGACGGGTTGGCCTGCAACGCGTACAAATTCGTATGACAGGTGCCAGACACGTTGTCAGTCTTTGTCAATTTGTTTTTATAATAATATATTGGCAACTTAATACGGAGTCTATAGTTCCATATTTGAACCTTTGTTTGCATCATTAATAAGATGAAAACATAAATGTTGTATAATAAAAATATGTCAACGTAAAAAGTGTAATCTATTCAAGTTATAGTCAAATTTACAGAAACTAAGACAAAGTCATGTTAAAGTCACTGGAGTTTAATGTGACTTGTTTTGGAAAGCAATGATATGGCTCGACTAAAAGTTTCTACTGTTTTGAACAAATGAGTGTGTATCCACATTGTATCACTCGCCCACACTAATAAATAAGATTCAGTACTTTATCAGCGCTCACAAACACAAACACTCAAAAAAACATAAATGTTTGAAAATAATATAATGCAGCACTCAAATATTTTCGCGTTGCCCCCAAAACTTCTTTCAAATTTGTTTTTTTTTTTAAATAAATTTATTCTTGGTCACTTCTTCTTCTTCTTCTTCTTTGATTTTGGCGTCGCACTATGTGTTATGTGTCATATTTTCATGTTAATTAAGTTAAATTTATTATAGTTGAAGTCTTAGTTGAGTCCAGTCATGCTTTTTAGCTATTTAGCTCAGTGTTTTAGTAAAGTAGTGGCTTAGTAAGTCTTGTTTAAAGTCAAATTTAAGACAAGACACAATGGACTGAGTGGACAGTGCGGTTCAAATGTTCAATCAATCCATGATTGCTTTATGGTTTATGCTCTATCTAGACCTAGTAAAATCTGTGAGTAAAAGTAGTAAAGTAGTGCTCAGGGTTGGATTTCGTACTATAATTATAGTATTTGTACTACTATTTCATGCTCCGTACTAGATAATATCCATACCTAAGGATAGTACGGAAAAATACTACAATTTCGTTACTTCGCTTAGAAAAGACCAAAATAGGTAAATATGACACCCGTTTATAGCCAAAAAAAATCATTGAGTATTGAGTATTTTTCTTCTTCATCTTTTTTGATTTTGGCTTCGCATTTTGTATATTTAAAATATGAAACTTAAAATTGTAACTTGACACTGGCAAATGCTTGGGGTGCGACGCCAAAATCTAAGAAAAAAAATGCAGCAAAAGTGGCAACTGTACCGATTTTATTCTTTCGTATACTCGCAGTTTAGAAGAGATGTTTTTATGATTACATGCTATGGCTGAAGAAAATAATAGTCAAGAACTTACATAATTTAGAACAGGTATATACAGGTATATTTTGTATAAACATGTTAATTCTAACTATCTCTTTTATTGATTAATAGCTTTTTTTAATCTATGTAAGATTAAAAAAAAAGTGTACTATCGGCGTACTACTATTTTGATGGTCTTGTACTATATTTTTCAACGTACCCGAATCCAACCCTGGTAGTGCTGATTACTAAAAAGGCAGTATGACTTTACAGCTTTAGCCTGCCCGATGGGGCAAATTAATAATATAGTTTTAATTAATAATATAGTTTTAAGTTTTGTAAATAACACGAAAATATAAAAGTTCCATCACAATGTATCACTTTTCCGTACTAGTACGTATAAAATACAACTATACATCAACATAAAGATCCAAAAATCTTACAAAAACCAACATTAATGTTGTGCAAAATTTTTCTTAGTTCCCGCCAAATCTAAATGTTCAAAATACAACTTTCACAGGTTTGTCGTTTCGATTTTGAGGTTAAAAAAACACTGTTTGTTTTTCTAGTAAATTATTTAGAATTCAGAGAGGTGATTGTCTCGACGTGTTTGGATTGATAAGATAAATAAAATCTAATTAATTATCGCTCATCATAGAGCACTTGTACTTAGGTACCTGGAACCTGAAAGTCGTGTTGTGACGTGAAGTTGAACACAACAGTTTTCGCAAAGACCTTATTGGGATGATCTTAAGATTATACCAATTCACTCGTAGATTCTACTCATTTACAGGCATTTCCAAAGCTAACGCAATGAATATGGACAAATTTTACTTTAGATACGTGGAACAAGAAGAAAAAATAGATATTACTTTTCTACTTAAGATAAAGGAATCTGTAAGACAATTCAATCTTAGTAGAAAACCTACTGAAACCATACAGGTATTATTAACACGAATCGAAGCTAATGTAAAAAAAGTTGTTAATAAGGTGAATAAAAAGAGCAAAAGTTCAGAAATCAGAGATCTAGAAATAAAATTGTTTGACATGGATAACCAGGTTCCTGTTGAGTGTACATGTCAAGAATTATTTTCGTTGAAAGGTCCAGTTAAATTAAAAATTTATGATACAGTATATGAAGCAGTGTTCAATGCTCCATGGGTTTTGAGTATTAGTTTGCCACACAGCATATTGGCAGGTTTTCCTGTTTATCCAGAACATTTCCAAACACAGTATGCTGATAAGACAAAATCTGTTTACAATTGGTACTGTGGTATCGCTGTCAATGACAAAGGAAATACAGTAAGTGAAGAGCACATAACATGGAAATTAGTAGGAAATGGCTTTACATACACACCAAACACACAAGATATTGGTATGAAATTAAAACTTGAATGTATACCAGGTATGTATTAGGCCAGCTAGGCTTTCTTTGTAATACAATTTTAATTTACTCTTAGATTGTAAGATGCAATATAATGCTTGAAATGGACCAGAATGCATCGGAACGCCATTCCTTTTCATCAAAATTTTTCTTACATCATTCTCGTTCGACAAAAAGGGCGAAATTGTGGAACTAATGTAAAAATTTTGTAATAAAACTATAAACAAAAGTTATTATGTTTAAATAAATACCTATTGGACGGCTTGATGAGAAATGTGTTCTGGTTCGTTAATAAATCCAATACAACCACTGAATATAACAGTCTCACAACACATTTTGATTACAGGTGATGGAACTAATATAGGACCAACTGTTGACACATTATCAAAAAATACAATTGAAGCTGGACCAGGTCCTTGTTCTTTTGAAACAAGACACCTGTTTACTACATCTAAACTGAAAGGAAAAAGGTATTTTTACCATAAAATAAACAAAAATATGTAATTAAACAATTATGAAAGCTTTGTCAGTAGGTGGTGATATACTGTACATTTATATATGTATATTCCTTAAACATAATAGGTTCGTGTTTGACCACATCCTGCCTGTTGTTAAGCAACAATGTGGTCTTTGATGGAACACACACTTACCTAGAAAGAACCTGTTGACTCTTGATTTGAAGACACACATAGTGTACTTTTTGGGAAACATAAAATCCGGCAAAGAGTTCCACATCCTTACTTAATGTGCGAATAAAGAATTTGGATTTGAAGTGCTTAGAGTGTGCACATAGGGATCGTCCATTATGTACAGATGACGCTTGGTTACATTTATCTAACCATTCAGTACTAAAAATGGGCAGGGGTAACTAATAAATAATAAATAAATAAATAAATATCGGAGGACATTACACACAGCGCCATCTGACCCCAAACTAAGCAAAGCTTGTACTATGGGAATCAGATAACTGATAAAATACTTAAATACTTTTTTTTTGTAAATACATACTTATAATACATACAGTCGTATGTATTATACATACATACATACTAAGTCGTGCAACTTGCAAGGCACAATCCCCGAAATGTATCTGGTAGAAAGTTTGTATGATGTACTTTAATTTTATGTTTTTGTGACTTACTTAATATAAATATGTTTTGTATTTTGCTTTCAGCTTCAGATGTGTTTCATATAACATACTGGCGGATCTGTACTGTGACTCGGATTACACAAGAACTGTTCTGCATCCATACTGCCCACCTTATGCACTACATATTGATTATAGGAAACAGCTCATAATGAAGGAATTATTGGGTATGCATTGTAATTATGTGTTTTGTCTAAAAAATTGTATATGTTTTTTTATTGTGGTCAGGCACGATGCTTGACCACAGCTCACCTGATAATAAACTAGCCGCGCCTCGCAGTGTTACCCGCTATATGTTTTCGGGATAAACAGTAGCCTATGTGTTATTCCAGGGCCTCAGTCTCAGCTACCTCTATACCAAATTTCATCCAAATCCGTTCAGTAGTTTTTGTGTGAAAGAGTAACAAAACATACATTATTACAAACTGTTGCATTTATCATTTTAGTAGGATAAGTAATTATTAAAATGAACTTCCGCAAAATCGGTCCAGTAGTTTCAGAGCCTATTCAATACAAACAAACAATCAAATCTTTCCTCTTTATATAGATTGAGGGTTTTCTATTTCATTAATTTTTTTCAATTACAGTTTTGTATAGAACATTTGATAATATCACGATTACAGATTCGGCATGATTAATAAAGTAGTTCACATTGATCAGTAGATACACATTCTTTGGGCGCCAAACAATGTTTTTGGTGATGTATTTGGTTGGTGTAAGTTTTTTTTATTATGTTTGACAGGCTAGGTGTTTGACCATAGCTCACCTGATGTTATGTGACAGTGTGGCCGAAGATGTCAAATACCCAACCTGGAATTGAACTGGCTTTCAAGTATGGCTGCTGGACACACTGTAAGGTCATTGTCAGCAGATTTTCAACTTAAGGGTGGTAGCTAGCCAGCCAGCCGAATACTGGCAAATATCCTACCACAATGTTATGCTTTCCTCACGATGTTTTGTTTCACCAGCAGCTAGAGCTCATTGTTGGGATTTGATCTCACGCCCTGTTGGCGTGTAAGTCGATCGTGCTATCATCACAACAAAGTAACAAGGTATTCTTCTTCGAAACACCCTGTATAATTTTTTAATCATGTTTTAGGATATAATGCTGATGTATTATGCCTACAAGAAGTAGATTCCAAGATATTCAATCAATGTCTCAAACCCTTGTTGAAGTTTCAAGGTTTGGAAGGTTTCTTTTATAAAAAAGGGAAAGAAGTTGCTGAAGGATTAGCCTGTTTTTATAGAAGTGATAGATTTGAGTAAGTGTTTTGCATTATATTAAAACAGCATAATCCAGTTTGATAATGAATCATTTTAAAACGTTCAAACACTACCCTTAATTAAATTTGTATGTATGTCTTTACTTAATTGATTGTCATATTGATATCACAACTCATCGAAATCAACCTAAACATTTTAAATTTTTACTTGGTGGTAGATCTCCTTAGCAGGAAGTTGTAGGTACTACCACAGTACCAGATATTCTACCTCCAAGCAGTACTGTGTTCCGATTTGAAGGGTACTGCAGCTAGTGAAATTACTGGGCTATTGAGACTAATCATCAAAGGTCTCAAAGTAATGAGTGCCAAAGCAGCGATACCCCAGACTTTGTTTTGTAACTCAAAGTTCTGTGTATTGATGCAATGGTCATTGACATGCGTTTTCTCTTACCATCAGGGGAGCGTATCGTACGTCTCATTACTTTTACATTAAAAAAATCTTTTCTTGTAGGAACATAGGGGAAGAACATATAGTGTTGTCTGAAGCGCTGAAAAGCAAACCTTGTGTTGAGTCAATTTGGAATGCAATAAAAGCCAATGACGCATTAAAGGACAGAGTATTAGACAGGTCAACTGTAGCAAGTGCCACTTTCCTACAATCAAAAGATAATGTCAAAGATATAATTGTTGTTGGGAACACACACCTCTATTTTCATCCTGACGCTGACCATATTAGATTAATCCAAGGTGGAGTCGTCATTTACTGGCTGAAGGATGTTATAAAAAACCTACAAGAACAGGTAAAAGAACAAATTGTTGGATTTCCCAAATCTGTATTGACAGTTAGTTCATTTGGTAGTAGCTCTGGTTTTATTTTTATGGTTTGACGTATTGACTGGCTTGGTTTTTTGCCACAGCTCACCTTATGTTAAGTGAAGGTGTGTTCGAAGATTGTAAAGCCTGGAATGGAACAGGCTCTCAAATGAGGCTGCCTGAACACATCGTTAGGTTAGGTTAGCCGCAAAATAAAATCTGCCGCCAAGCATGGCGGCAGATTTTCAACTTGAGGGTGGTGGCTAGCCAGCAGAGTACTAAAGTACCCTACCACCATGCTATGGTATCCTCACGATGTTTTCCTTCACCGACAGCTCAAGCTCATTGTTGGGGTTTGAACGAAAGCACTGCTGCTTCTTGTGCTTTAGGGCGTGGGTTCGATTCTTGCCCAGGACAAACATTTATATGATGAATATATGTAGTTGTAGATGTTTGTTCCTTGTCTGTGTACCTAAATACATATGAAAAGGATATAAGTATTCTATCAGTTGTCTGGTTTCCACTTCTACCGTATTAGTTTTTGGCTGTGAGCATAAAATTCGAGTTGAGAACAAAATAATGTAAGGCACTGTTTTTAACGTCAGCATATTTCTTTGAATTTGAACACATAAAAAAGAGAGAAAAAGAAGTCCTGTTTTGAATGACTCACAAATAACTGTTATAGATAGATAGAATCTCTTTATTGTACACACCAAAAATAGAAAAAAAAAGTACAGAAAACAAAAGAATCTTATCTTATCTTTTTTGTAATATGGTTTATTTTTTGTTCTAGCATACAGATAAAAGAATATCGTTAATCCTCTGTGGAGACTTCAATAGCGTTCCTTCTTGTGGCATTTACCAACTGTACACTACTGGATCGGCACCAAGTGATTTGCCTGATTGGAAATCTAGTATGTATACTGGCCCATATACATACATATATATATATATATATATATATATATATATATATATATATATATATATATATGTATATGTATATATATATTCATAATATGTCTTATATACAAATATATTGTTTACGTAAAAGTAATAAGACGAACGAGACACTCCTGCTACCAAGAGATGCGCATTTCCGTGCCCATTGTAGAGATACACAGAACTTTGAATAGCGAATCAAAGGCAGGGCAGGCAGTGCTTTGGCTCTCATTACTTTGAGACTGTTTATGGTTAGTCGCAACAGCCCTGTAATTTCGCTAGCTGCAGTACCCTTTGAACCAGAATTTAATAATGTTTACACACTACTGCTTGGCGTCTGGCTATAGAATATCTGATACTGAGGTGGTACCTGGTCGACCTCCTGCTAAGGAGATCTACCACCAAGTAAAAAATAATAATAACTACGTAATATACGAATTGTTATACCATTTAATTCGTTTATTAACGTTAAAGAATATTACGTTCTTTTGCATTGTAGACGTCTATAAAAGCACAAGCATGGATTATGTAAGCTTTCTGGTTTTTATAAAATTTATTTAAGGCAAGATTGTCTATAGAAAAAAATCGAAGTTTGACTCGCACAGACTTGGGTTACCGTCATATTTTTGGTCCACTAAGTTATGAATGAGCCCTTATCTAATACAACATTAGTTCAGTAACAGGTATGCTCGAAACGTTGGAATATAAGTACCTACATCGAACCCTCGAAGTTGAAGCTGAAAAAAATGCTGATCCATATTTTTTATAGAATTGATTTTATCATTGTGTATCTGATTATAAAACACAGCTACACAATCAATATTTTCGTCCCGAAATGTGTTACAAGGTACTAACATAAATTAGAAACACGATATTACTCGATTGCGCTTCGAAAAAATTTTATCGCTACTTTATAGAAATGAGTATGGGTGTTTCGCTCATGATTATAGGTACATACCTAGGACATTAGGAATGTCCTAAAACTAAGTTTTTTTAAATATTTTTATGGTTAACAGGCAAGGTGTTTGACCACAGCTCACCTGATGTTAAGTGACGGTGTGGTCGAATATGGTAAAGCACACCTAGTCTGGAATGGAACTATAGCTCTCAAGTGACGCTGCCGGAACACACCGTTAGATGCTTGGCGGCAGATTTTCAACTTGAGGGTGGTAGCTAGCCAGCCGAGTACTAGAAAGTACCCTACCACCATGCAAATGCACTAACAAAATAAGTTCTATGTGTAAAGCTTTTTTGATTCAATCTTTTCAAACCGCCAGCGTCTACACAAATTTCCATGCGTCTAAACTCTAAACCAATATTCGAAACACTTTTTTAAGTCTGCCAGACATCTTTTCTACTGCCTTCTCGAACCCTGTTAGCGCATCTTCCGGCGATGATAAATGAAATTGATTTCTTATCTAAAATTATTCCAGATCAAAATGAAGCTGTACAAAATTTAAGTCTCCAACAAGAAATATCTTTGGC
The DNA here is from genome assembly GCA_905404145.2 of Biston betularia. Taxonomy (NCBI): domain Eukaryota; kingdom Metazoa; phylum Arthropoda; class Insecta; order Lepidoptera; family Geometridae; genus Biston; species Biston betularia. The sequence continues at coordinate 9,443,861 of FR989863.1, forward strand.
AAGTGCATGTGGCACTCCTGAATACACCAACTTTACTGACGGCTTCGCAGACTGCTTAGATTACATATATTACGACAAATCTAAGTTAGCCGTGGAACAGGTAATTTAACATTTGATAACACAATTGAATTTGCATGAATTAAATTACCATACCGTCTTATCAATGATACAAGTACATGCTAACATAGTTCTGTACACTAAATAAAAAATAAGTAAGGATAAGTTATTTACTGCAGTTACCTAACAGTAAAGTAAGTATATATATTTTAATAATTGTACTTTTTTTTTTTTAATGTTTGACAGGCTTGGTGTTTGACCACAGCATGTCAAGTGAAGGTGTGGCCGAAGATGGTAAAGCACACCTAGCCTGGTATGCAACTGGCTCTCAAGTGAGGCTGCCGGAACACACCGTTAGATGCTTGGCGGCAGATTTACTTTACTGAACATGGGGTACATACATAATTATGTACGTGCTTATAATTATTTTTTTTCCTCAGGTTGTTCCTTTTCCAAGTGTTGAAGAACTGAAGTTGCATACTGCTTTGCCAAGCATAGAGTTCCCTTCTGACCACATAGCTCTTATATCGGATTTAAAGTTCATTTCATGATAAAATTATGAATTAATATTCTTTTCAATAAGTAACTACTTGTACATAGATATTTATTAAATAAACTCAATATGAAATCGATTGGTATTATTATTTATTTCTTATTCCAGGCCTCCAGATAAAAAAAACAGTAAAATCACTTGTCGAACAAACATTATTCCCGACATTATCTTTTGTTTCTCCTGAAAGCTATACTAGATTATGTATCAATATTAAAGCACATGCCTTTAAGCAACTCTACAACAAAGCAAGTTGCGTAGGTAGACTATGAGCTGAAGGATTGCATAGATTGCAACACTTCTAGATGATGGGAGTAGATACTCCTCGGATAATGTTCATAGAGCAAGCAGGATCTCACTGTTGCTATGGAAACCCCTTAGTGATAAGTAGTTTGACACTGGTATATTTTAATCTGAAGAAAATGTAAACAGATTTTCTTATAATTTTGCTAAAGCTACTTTGTGTTAATTTTACATTATCCTATTAAGCTACCTGCTGCCACATTGCCTCCCTTACTTTAGTACTCGAAACTAGTGCGTCCTGCAAAGGTGTTATAAGTATTTAGATTTTGTAACGATAATAGCTCGGTTGTCACGCCGAAAGGCGTGTATTTGAACCCCAACAGCAAACGATTGAAGATGGAAATTTATATACCTACTAAATCTACTATGTACTTACCTAATTTAAATACTAATACTATTAATAAATAATTGTGTAAGTGGAAAAAATCTTATTTCTTTATGAAATTACTCTGTCTGTGGTCTGTAACGTGTTTGTTTTAAAATGTTACTTATGTAGCGTTATGGGCGTTCTTAGCGTATTTCGGTCCAGACCTCGTCGTGTGTACAGACAGCTACGATTGATTTTTCGTTTTATCTTTTTTGGTTCTCTCTGATCTGATGAAATCACAATAAAAAAATCAATTTATAGATGTTTAAGTAACTGATTCATTCCTTTGTTGCCGTCAATTTTTGTAAGATGTTTAAGCTCTATCCTAAACCGGGTTCTTGTTATTTTGCTAAAAATTCTATAACTGTTTTTTTTGGTAAGTTGTGCTAGTAATCGGCCTTGTTAGAGCCTTTGTTTGTGTTACCTACGTGTTCCTTGCCTAGAAAATATTCGACAATTTATTCATGCATGAGACAGTTATTATACTTGGTACCAATTGGATCATCAACGAAACATTGTTTTCTTTCACCAGGCAAATCTCATCCCATTGTACAAGATTTACACATTACGTCGACTCTAAAGTTCCCTCAAGTGGTCGCTCTGAAACTTCCTACAAATGTCATCGACATCAATGCCTCAGAAATGGGAAGATTTTCGCCACTTAGAGAGCGGGATATATCAGGCCCTGTTATAAACTCTTACTACCGAAAGCAAGATGTATCTAAAATCGATATAACTACACAATCAGATCCTCATGTGAATAAGTATGACTGCCGCGGGGCAGTCAATTTGTCTTCTTCTATGCAAAGCAATGTTCCAAGCCCTTTTACTGGCAACCACAGTCATCTAGGCATGCCAGGATCACAGTGGGGACAAGGACAGAAATATTTGTCTGATCATTTGCATAGTGCTCACTACTTGACCTTGAGAAATGAGTACCGTGGGAGGATATTAAGACAAGGTATGAGACTAACTAAATCAATTGCATTTGTCTACAACACTACCAGTTTGACATAGGTAGTAGTGGTAGTATAACATTCTCATATGCCTAAGTATGAAAACCTCGCATCACCTAATGCATAGTACTAATTATTTATATGTAAATATTACCATTTCAATCAGAAAAGTTTCTAGTGATTAATTATAAATTTATTCATAGATTATAGACTTCATGAAGTTACATTTGATTGTTATGTAGGTACCGATTACCTACATAAGTACCTAATAGTTAAAATATGTGTTGAATTCATGCTTGCTTTGAATTTGCCATTCATGTTTTTATCAGCTTTTTTCATGCTTATCACTATTATCATAGTGGTTAACACCGAGTTCACTGGATGTAATACTCATTTGACTGCCTTCAAAACTACCTGTACTCTGCAAAATGTTTTCCAAATTGCTATTTTAACATTCTATTGTTTTTTTTTAAATTTATTTATCATTACATTTTAACATCTTTACTTTTTTCAAAGCATAGCTGTTGGGGCAAGAAATATGAGTACAGATACAGATCAAAAACCTGAAATGAGTACGGAAAAGTCAGATGCAAAACCTTTATCTACAAAGGAAAAATTAAAAAAGGCTGTTAAAGAGTATGGTTCAACAGTAATAGTATTTCATGTCACCATATCTTTGATTTCACTTGGCAGTTGTTACCTTCTTATATCTAGGTATGTTTTAACAAATAACTTTTTTATTTATTTACTGACATTTTAAAGGGTTATCAGGCTTATACTAAACAAAGAAAAACTGGCATTTGGTTTTTATTTCTTTTCATTATCATAATTTGTTTACTGCTCAAAACTGGTTAGCTATAAAGCTCTAAAAGTATTTAAATAATTTATATTCATTATAGTCTCAGGCAACTGTTATCAATATATTATTGTGAAAGTATTTTCTTTCACAATTTTTACATTGCTGATACTTACTTTATTAGATACAGACGCCTCGCGGTTTCACCTGCGTAGTTCGCGTTCCCATTTGAATACAGGTATAAAAAGTAGCCTATGTCACCTGGGGATGGCGCAGCTTCCCAATGGTGAAAGAATTTTTGAAATCAGTCTAGTAATTTCGGAGCCTATTCAATACAAACAAACAAACAATCAAATCTTTCCTCTTTATAATAGTATAGATTCTGTAATAAAGTAACGGAGTAGACATACTTTTAGTCCCGTATTGCTCAAGTGTATCTTTGTAAGTTGTGGTTTAGGATAAGTATCTGAAAATATCTCTTTTTCAGTGGTGTCGACCTAGTGGCTCTATTGGAATACCTGAATATTGGAGAGGGTGTTATTGCAAAAGCTGTCGGATCTAATGCAGGCACATTTGTTGTGGCATATGCAGTTCACAAAATCTTTGCTCCAGTAAGGATGGCCATGACACTTGCAGCCACACCTTTTATTGTTAGACATTTAAGAAAAATTGGATTTTTAAAAAAACCTGGTTCAAATGGTGATGGAAAATAAAAGGGTATAAAAACTTAACTTATTTTATTTCTTTCTCATTGGATCACAGAATTTACAAAAAAAACGTTTAATCAACCCTTGGTTGATGTCTTGTGAAGATTTTGCCTCTAAAACTCTGCCACTGCTATAATATATATAGCTAGCTCAAATGAGTAGAATTTGAGAGGTGTTGTGCTGCAATCTTTGGTGATAAGATTAGCAAACCATTTTGTTTATATCTGTGAAACCAAAACATATGAATATACTTTGACTGACTTGTTTACTTGCGTCTGACTCATATACTTAGTTACAGAACAAGTAAAAAAGGAGACATTTAAAAAAGTAGGTTGAGGTACACCATATTTAAAAAAAAGCAATTCTCGTTAGTCTTTGCCCACCAAGATTTTTTCACAAATTGTTAAGCTAGAGCCTAAACCCTCAATATTCCATTCGAAGTAAAATAATTTGTTCATTGATATATGTATACACACTATGTACATAATTATTTATTGATAACAGTTAAAACTTTTCTTGTGTGTTGCGATAATGTGATGTCATTTTTTTGTCAAGTCTAGTATCTGGCTGGTTATATGATTACATAAATAGGGTCAAGTTGAAATTCACGGCTACTCATTGAACAATGAACAGAGATTTTACTGATTTTTAATATTATATCAATGCGGATACTATTAGATACTGCGCCATCTGTGCAGACTTGCCAGAACCGTGGGATATGCGAACGCCAAATATGGTTTTTATTAATATAGCCGATAAACTTAGTACGTTACATACTGCAAAAGGATAAAGATGGCGTTTGGAAAAGAACAGGGTTTTTAGTGATATACAGCATAGCCTATTCTATTCCTACAGAATAATTCAAAATTATTTATTTGGAATACTTTACAAAATAACAATACCTAACGAACGACGCTACCAAATTTTCGCGGGCAACAACGCCCACCTCCGGGAGGTAGGTACCTAATTATGTAATAGTCGTGCGTAGGTCACTTTTTCAGATGACAGATAGTAGTAGATACTGATATTTTCACTGTCGTCTTAACCCCCTAGGTCCTTTGTGAAATATCCTCTATAATTTATGTATAACATGTGACGTGTATAGTATGTGTAAAGAGTGACGCACTGAGACGATAAGTAGGTAACTACCGTTTGAGTGGGTACATAAAATATTTAGGTTTACAGTTCCTGATAAATGCTAGTAAAGACAACATAATTTGGCTATGGAACAAAAGTAAGTTACATTATATACACCATTGACTAACGTATATATTTATGTACATACCTAGACAGTTATTTCTTAACTGTACAGCCAAGTAGACAAAAAACCTGTTCCAGGCCTTAAATATTTATTAGGTAGATACGCGAACAGTGGCGTATCTACCTAATAAATAGGTAGGTATATATTTTACAAAATCCTTATAGTATGAACGTCTAGTTGAATATGTTAATTATATTATTATGGTAATGTATGTGGGCTGATAACCGAAGTAGGCAGGGTTCATTTAGTGACTCTGAGATACAAAAGACGTCAATAACATTTCATGTGATAAGGGCGTCCAGTATACTGTTACTTTGGAATAGTAATGTATTCTTAGTAAGTAATTGTTAATTCAGTCTAGTGTCATAAATTTAGGTATTGAGACGTAGCTACTGTGTTATATCAATTGTTTGTAAAATGAGTAAAACAATCTTAATTAGTGCCAGTTTGTACTTACTTATTTTAATTTTGAAAGGTACTTGTAACAGGTATGAAATTTTTGACTTGTAATGTCGCCTTGTTTGACTTTTTGAGAGCCTACCTATAATAATTATTGTTTTAAAGATATATATACCTATAGGCATAAGTCATCGTAATGAAATAACCGCGCACAACGCAACATACGAGTTACAGGCTATGATTTTTTTAACTTTGGTACACCTTTTGGTTAAAGAAATATGCATGTTCATTGCAGCACCGCTTTTATAATGAACGCAGTAGTAAGCTGTTGTTTTAATGTCGTGTTCGACTATGTAGTTTTCTTTGCTTATAGTATTCCAGCGTCAGAAGATAAATATTTATTTGATTTCACCAAGAATGACGATGTTGATGAATGGACGGAGCAATCTGACACAGTTCGCGATGTTGGAATGTCAAAAGCTGTGTTCGTCATTCACAAAAATATGGCCTACAGAAGGGCAATATTTTTCGCATTACTAAATCCCCAATTAAACGGTGCTGGATTCGCAGGAATAAGAGCGATCAAGACTTATGACCTTACAGGATATACTACTTTGCAAATGCAGTGTAGAGGACAGGGACAATACAACGGTTTCAAAGTGGTACTTAGACATAAAAATTTAAATGACGAACCAAACTATTCGTTTGAGCAATATTTTCAGGTAATTATTACATCCATTTACGTATTACGTAAACGGTAGAAAAATGCCTATGTAAATTGATACAGCTTTTTTCATACATTTGATTATAGTTTACATGCGACGTAATCCTCTCGCATTAGTAGGTACCTATGCTTGAATCACTCGTGTAGGTAGATACTGTACCAATTTATATCGCAATATTTTCGCAGTTTAATTTTTTTGATCAATGAATGAATGATTAGTATTGAACTCCTGATGGTATGACTATGAACCTAAATATTCTTGCGTTCGAAGTGCTCTTGCGCAAAATAGGTATATTACTTATGTATTTCCTGTCTTTTGATTGACCTACAAAAGGAATACAGATAAACGGAGCTATGATAAGCAATATGGCGAGCGCCATATCGCTCATTGACGGATTGATGGCCACGAACCGACGGACGCCCACCAGCTCGTTGGGTCGACGACATCGTGAAGGTCGCGGGTTCTACCTGAGCAAGGTTAGCACAGGACCGAGATAAATGGCATATAAGAGAAGCTTATGCTCGGCAGTAGGCGATTATGGGCTGAAAAAGTTATATCGGCTTTCACAGACAACTTGGTTTCGTGAAGCCTGGTTGGTTACGCAAGGATCTAGCTTTTGGTGGTGCTTGAATAATTGGGCTCGAGTTTAGTATGAACCCTATACATGATAATATATGTATCAATGTGGTACATTTATTGTTATATTCTCGACACGGTGTATGTATCGTTAGTGATATTATTGTTTTTTTTTTCAGGCACCAAAGGACGAATTCGCAGTAACGAATTTGAAATTTTCTGAATTCAAACCTTACTACCGCGGTAAAAGAGTAAACAATGAAACGCTCGATTTAGCACAAGTCACTAGCATTGGCTTACAAATGTATGGCGGAGTGTATCAACCTGTGAAACAGAAAGGTCCTGCCACTTTAGAAATTGACTGGATTAAAGCAACTAAATCTTAAAATAAATTGAAGTTTTGAGTTTTTTTTCATAAAGTTATTTCAATTAAGTAGTTTTAAGTCTGCGTCTATATCGTCGATCACACTATGGCTTATGAAAAGAAACCATCAATTTCTCATATTATGTATATTTATATAAGCGAGCTCAAGTGAACACAGAAAAAAAGTCGCAGGAACGCGTGCTCTTTAAAAGCGTCAATACGGATTCTCGATTTTGGCTCTGCAAGGCGACTTAGCATATGCTTCGCATAAGCTACGGAGTGGGTAAACATAATACATTCTACAAAAGATAAAGATTGTATTCTTATAACTTTATTACCTAATTTAGAGAGATACTAGATAATAATTATAATATTACTAGAATAACACTAACACAGTATGTATACAATCAAGTTCTTTATGATTATGTAAATGCTCCAACACCATTTGTACGATTATCGTTGTCTCGTAGGGAGTAGTAAAGTAAGTGCAGTCATTGCGTCGGGAAACAGGGAATGGTAGTTGACGAGCGGCACGTATGCGGCCGTGATGACGCGCCCGGCGAACCATCGGCCGTGCAGAGAGTTCACCGACGCGACCGCGGTGGCTATCGTCGGGCACTTGCAGTAAACATTCCCTTGAGGCGACGCCTTATCTACATAAACATGCAGCACGCCGCCGTGTTTGTTACACTCGCTGATGACATCGTCCCTGATCTCGATGTCCCAGTTTGGGTTTGATTCCCTGCAATAAGTTGAAACATGAATTAAGCAAATTAATACATTTAAGTAAAATAATAAATTGACATTTTGAAATTCAACTCGAGGCAGTTCTTTATTGTAAGGACAAATATACAGATCATGTTTGAAAGTTTCGATAAATATTACTGTGTTTATGTTTGGTAACCTCATGCAGAACAACTATCTAAAACAAGTGTTTTTGATTTTTATAAAATAATGGCCAAAATTAATAGATACACTTTGAAAGGTCATTAAACGACTTACGTTGTGGGGTCAAACATATTATTGAGCATGAAGCATTGAGTGGCAATTGGTGGCGCCACTTGTGGTTGCGGTTGCGCCATCGTCGAGCTGGATCCCATCAATACTGACGCGGCTGCTGGTGGAATCTGCAGACAAATATAGTACAAGTCATGAAATAACAAGAAAAATAAAACCACATTAGCAGCTTTCGCAATGCCACTTAACAAATTATACAAATTGGAATGTGATCATTATAATATAGGGCTTTGTATTTTATTAAGTACATACAAATATCACAGGAACATTTATTTAATTTCATGCGACTTTTTTTTAATTACAAGTAATAATGATCATCATTATCATGACAGGCAAATGCAAGAACACTAAATTGCACTTGTTTTTTTCCGATTTTCCAACCTAATCAAGAAATTTCCGCCGTCTTAAGTCACTTTTGAGATATTGATACAGGTTTGAGAACTTTAATTAGTTAATGCTTAAGTTGCAATCTTGGGGTCGCTAGTCTTGTAGTATACAAGTGTCTGTAGTCATTATACTCCCAATAAAAATGTTTACCTGTAAGCCAGTGCCTTCCGCAAGCTTGAACATGAGTTGGAGACGGCCGGTGGCCCCTAGATCGACTCCCGCGCGGTCTAACTCGTCGGCGTCAAAGCGCGAGCTGGACCCGCCGTCGGTGCGCTCCGTCACATTGCCTACTTTCATGGGACGTCCTGCTAGCTCGAACCCGTTCAGCTGTTCCATAGCCTTTTTCGCATCTGCTGCATGATGGAACTAGAATCCAAAGTGCGTTTTTTTATATTAAACAAGGACATTTTCAAATATTTGTGAGTAGCCTAACTTGTAGGATAGCTATATGTATATGGATAGAACACTATAGACACTAATAAAAGAATAGACAATGCTGTTTTATTTTGAGCTCCTAATAATGAGCTCGGTAAAGAACTAGTTGAGAAACCTATGGTGGTAGTGTCCTCTCTGGTACTTGGCTGTCTAGCTACCATCCTCAAGTGTATAATCTGGTGCTAATGACCTAACGCCAATGCCACTCGAGGGCCAGTTGTAATTCCAGGCTAGGTGTGTTTAAAATCTTTATCACAATTTAAAATCAGATGAGCTATACACTATTTCAGTGTGTAAACACTCCTATAAATATCCTCAAGTATATTAATGTATATGATTAAATGCCTTACAAAATTTAAGAAATATGTATTCATATGCATCTTGGAGAAACCTGATCATTTTAGTATTTTTTCATCGTTGACAAGCTAGGTGTTTGACCACAGCTCACCTGATGTTAAGTGACAGTGTGGTCGCAGATGATAAAGCACAACAAGCCTGGAATGGAGTAATATTTTTATGTTAGAACTTACCGTAAGGAATCCGTATCCTTTACTTTTTCCAGTATCAGGATCAGTCATAAGCTGTATTTGGTCAATTTTTCCAAAAGGTTCGAATATACCTCTCAACATGTCTTCTGTGATATTGAAATGTAACGATCCAACATACAGCCTTGTGGGTCCATTGCTGGTCTTTGGTGCTAAATTGGGAAGTGTGTTACCCACTCTATTTTTTTCTGCTTGCGTGTGTTGAACTATGATAGGGACACCTAACAATTTCTGTCCTGTTAACCCTAACGCCTGAAAACAACATATATGTATAATGTCACATTTAAAATATTACACAATAGTAAGTCAAAATAACCTGTCAATGAAAGGTATCTTACCAGTGGTACAGATTCTGCATCTTTGAACTCTATGTAAGCTATACCTTTAAATCTTCTAGTTTTATTGCATGTTATAAGTCGCACATCTCGAACTTTGCCAACAGATGAGAAGAATTCCTCCAAATCTTTCGCTCTGATACGCTGTGACAGTTGCATACAAAATACTGTGCGGAGATCTCTCTCTTCTGGAGGTAAATCCTCCAATTTTCCTTCTAATCCTCTTGATTTCGAACGGTACGATTCTTTGATCACATCTTTGTCTTCACTTTTATCTTTTCTAGGGGGTCGACTACGTTCTCGTTCCCGACTACGTTCTTTTTCTTTGCTACGTCTTTTATCCCTATCCCTTTCGCGTTCTTTTTCTCCTTTATCTCTTTCGCGATCTTTGTCCCCCTTATCACGGTCTTTGTCCCCTCTGTCGCGCTCTTTGTCCCCGCGCTCACGCTCCTTGTCTCCGCGGTCACGCTCTTTGTGGTCGCGATCCCTATGATTGCGGTCCTTATCCTTATCCCTTTCACGATCGCGATCTCTGTCCTTGCGATCCTTATCGCGGTCACGATCGCGATCCCCCCTATCCTTGCCGTCCCGCTCTTTTGAACGTCCCAAATCCCTGTCTTTGGATCTTCTTCGGTCTCTAGAACGACTGCGTCTAAAAAAATAATTACACTTTAATTTTGCAAATTTTTTTTAATCAATCAGTCTCGGATAGATTGCATATTATGTATATGTCAGAAGATGCACGTATAATTGACATTAGACAAAAGGTAGCAGCAAAATAGCACAAAATATACCATTATAAATAACTAATCCATGTAACTCCCATTTTTTCAAGTTCACCTTTTAATTGTGAGATAATTTGTGCCAATAAGATCTTTAGAATTATTATATTACTGGGCCACTACAGTGGAGTATCACCCAAGCACAGTTATAACATAAACCTGTGTTGAGCATAGGGATGAAGAGGGTTGATTCAAGCAGAACAAATTACTAATTTAGTAACACATTTTAAAATTTATGTAGCTTACCTTCGATTGCCATCTCGATCTTTGTCTTTGTGCTTATCAGAATACTTGTCCGAGCGATGCTTTGAAGAGGACGTGTTATCCTGTCACACAAAGCACAAGGTAGAAGCAGCGCCACAGCAACACACGCCGAGTGAATAAATAAAAAATGCATTAGTTCAATTATAACAACAACATTACACATACATGTGGTACTTCAACTATGACATCAATCGTGTCACGGTGAAATAACACAAATGTGGCAGTTTTGATGTTGCCTATGTTACTGAAGACCGATGTTCATCCGAGTCATGGTGGTCAGTTGTTGCACCTGTCTACACTTACCGTTGTTAATACCACTGACAAAGGATGCACACAGCGCTAACATCACACAGGGATACTTCTGCAAAAGATTTACGACCCATCAGCGCATGGTCTTTTTTCAAAAATACCAGACTAAAACTCAATTTTTTTTCCATTAAAGTGACATTATATCTTTGTTAAATAAATCAATTTTAATAAAATATAAAAAAATAGGTAAAAGTATATTATAGTAGTGGATACCTCTCTGTTTGTTCAGGACGGTGAAGTATGCTGGACTATTACCACAAAGTTCTATAAATACAAGAAATGATTCTCCAATGTAATTTTGTCTTATGTCTGTAACACTGCTCAAATATGTTTTTGTACTCAAGGTTAAATTCATGTCTTTTTACACATGGCTCAATGTCTGTTTTCTCCTTGGTTAAAACATCTTTGAACAAGTGTTATACCAGCAGATGTCTAAAGTTATTAATAACAAGCTAAGTTTCATGGTAATTTATCTACATTCCTCCAAAATAAATCAGTTATTTCATACACTTTTATTTTATAATAATAAAATAATTCAGGTAATTAAATAAAATTGTTACTAGGGTTTCTTCAGTTACCAATTAACATTATAATTAGGCCAGAGGGCCATTATGAAATTGAATAGGTAGATAAGTGGTAATTACATAAGTAGCATTTTTGATGATAATAATGTAGAATTGCCTACAGTACCTATTACCTAGGCAATTATCGCTATGCCAGAACCATCTATTTTACTAATTGAGTTATGCTATTATAACATCTTTTTTACAACTTTTGAAATTAACACTGCCTAATTCTAAAATAAAATAGGTGAATATGATTATTGAGGTCTAATTATGAAATTATTAAACGAATTTAGGATCATAGCACAATAGAGCAACTCCACACCAATGCGAAATTAACTTTGCATCAACATACTGTTTCATGTCAATTTAAGGACCACCTTAGGAGGATACATAAAACAAACTTAAGGGTAGAATTTATTACGAATTTTTAAAGTGTCAATCTGACCATAACTAGCATACCACACATAGTACACTGCCTTAATAAAATTCGGTTGAAAACAAAAACTTTTGTTTTCAACCGATTTCATCACATAGTAAGGATTTACATTTAAAATATTTGATGTGTGGAGTTGCTGGTATGCGGTGACCTCCGTGTATCCAAAGTAAAACTTAATTCCCAAGAATATAACTAAAAATAAAACAATGCAGATGTGGATATATCTTACCGATTTGTTATAGGGTGCTTCAAGCATAGCCTCAACATCTAAATCTTCGGCCATTCTGAAAAGAAAATAGATGTTTTAGCACACACATATCTACAGACCACTTTAATAGGACGAGTTGAATCTAGATTATGGTTACGACTATTGGTATATAGGTTGTGGGTAAACTACCAATTTACCACGTATTAATCTAAGTTTCTAGATGAAGGACAAGCACTAAGAGTAAGACGGGATTTATGTTTGTTACTTTCCATTCCACAAAATGGCGTGCCATGTTAATTTCGTGTCATGGATGGATAACAAAATACGCAACTTACCTTTGTTTAGCGGTTTTAATGCTGAATATTATAAATCTTTGTAGTCTTGATTCAACGTTATGGCAAATTACTTTGTAAGGAATTTCTCAGTAAAACAATATTTGCAACTCGCACGAAACGTGTATCACCGATATCACAAGCGAACAAAATGGCGTTACTTCATTATTTATTTTTATATAGTGTTGACAGACTACTTAGTAAATGTCTCCCCAAACCAGTGTTGTCATCCGAAATATTTTTGCTACCGTATGTCGCCGTCTGGTTTGCCGTATTTTAAGGGGGGAAAATAATAAATTGCGAATTTAATAATTACATATTTATTTTAAAAATATCTAATGCTCCATTATTTCTTCTCCATAAATATTTCTTTATTACTTTACTTTACATTTTTTTGTTTCTTATTTTGTCACATTTCGCGTGACACCTTACACTTCGTACAGTTACCTTGACTTTGAATCAGTTGTCTTGCTAATATAATTTTATTTACGGTCGATGTTATTAGCTTATTTCGCGTCTTGGTCTTCATTATGTAAACTTGACTGAACATGCTTTAACAGTGCGTTACTCCAAGACATAGAACGTCTAGAGCAGGGGAGGCCAACTTGATTATGTTGTTTAGAACTTCATGGTCTAGTGTTGTTCAATCCTTTATGGTGTACGTAGGTTCTTTAGTGCCAGTATGTTTGGCATGTAAGAGTGTGACTCTTTTGTTTTATATAGAATGCATGTTTTACTTCTTACTAGAAAATACATGTTGTGTTCAATCTACGAATATTTATTATTTCCTAAATAGATAATGAATATTATTCCACTGTGATCAGCTCTCGCTATCAGATTAGACCCAAGATCTATTGTTTACTGAGGAAACCCTGTGTGATCTACACCCCTCTCTTTAAGAAATTTTATTATTTCGTCCAACAGATCTTGAAATCTTCGCAAAAACTTGCTTCAACCTTACGTCAGTGTGCATTGTGTGTAATTTCTATTTGGTTTATATTTTTTGGTTTGATTGGTTGGTCGCCCCTGGTTTATAGCAATATTTGCTAGAGTTTTGCAGTCGATTGTATTATGAATATTTTCCCGGTGTTGATGTCTAAGATCTATAATTTGTTGATATCTGGTAAAAGTTTCCACTTATCATCGATTTTTTGGATATAATTTTCAATTATGACGCCGTGATAGTGTCTGGGCTAGTGTAATAGTAAAATTATCTCTATTACTGTGGCGCACTAGAACTACTGTGGTGCAATAGAAAATTATCTCTATTACTATGCTGCTGATGAGTTTGCTGTCAGCCTCTTCAAGGATGACAGTAAACTCATCAGCAGCAGAATATAAACAATAAAATTTTGGTAAAAGTAAACGAGACATTGTGGTGGTTCCAATGAAAAAGATAGCATGGATTTAAATGTTATGAATGCGGGTTCATTGACTTTGTCAATCGACATAAGCATTTTAACTAAACAGATTGTTACTATTTACTTTACTTTAAAAAAAATCCTATGGGGTATATATGTAGATTTTTTTTCTTATGGTTACCCACCTCCTTGAAATAACTCCCAGTGAAAAGTTTACTCCAAATTTCCGAAAGACCAAACCCCAATGTTGTGATGAATCTCTTCCATCTGGCATCACTGGCACCAGACTTCCACTTTACCATGGCCAGAATAAATTATTAAAATTAAAAAAAAAACTTCCACTTTAACTATAGAGAGTTTTGGCGGGAACGCGGGAAGTGGTGTGTCGCTCCGTTTTATTTTTTTCCAAAACTAGTGTTTTGTCGAGTGTTTATGTATAAAAATGGTGGTGTTTTATTCATAAAGTGCCGAATTACAAGCGTGACTGTGGGAAAATGGTATAATGTGGTGAAACATGACTTTTCGTGTTGCTTCCTAAACTCCATCGAAACTTGTTAAAAAGAGGTTTTATACTTTTATCTGTTAATTTGAACAGGCTGGTTTTTGTATATTAATGTCATACACACTGTCAGTTAGATTTGTGATATAGTTTGTTATAGTGAAAAATATAAACATATTTCACATGATTCTCTGGATGTATTTATTGTAACACCAGTAATGTTACCACCACTAGCAAGACTCTGCTTAGCGTAGTATAACGGAAGATAGAGAGCTATCTACCAAACTCCTACAGGTTATGGCAACCGCACATGGTGATACCGGTGCTTTCAGTATGTCACCAACGGAATCAACGGGATTGCCGTCTATAGAGAAATTAGATGGCATTTCAAACTATAATACTTGGAAGTTTCTCATGGAATTATACCTTATTCACGAAAACTTATGGGAGTACACGAGCATTACTCCACAATCATCGGATGTTGTTGGTATTAAACGAGATCAGAGGGCTCGTGCGAAAATATGCCTTGCAGTCAAACCACATTGTCTCGTACACGTAAGACAAGCGAAAACGGCCAAGGAGGCTTGGGACTCGTTGAGATTGGCATTTGAAGACAAAGGTCTTAATAATCGCTGCAGACTACTTTCTACGTTGGTCAGTCATAAACTAGAGCAGTATTCCACAGTGAGAGATTATGTTACTGCTATGATGACGACAGCGCAACAGCTTCGTGATCTAGGGAAAGAGTTAGACGACGAACTTGTGGCAACACTGATGCTTCAGGGATTAACCGAGAGATTCCAACCAATGAAACTTGCAATAGAGAATGCAAATGTCATTTTAACTGCAGACTATGTTAAAAACAAATTGTTTCAAATGGAGGATGTATACCAAGCAGGAACTAGCGTCCCTGTGGTAAATGCACTTAAAGCTGAAAATAAATGGCAGCATGATAAGAAATCGCAAAAGAAAAATACAAAGAAGAGTTCTTTGATACGATGTTTTATTTGCGATGGCCCACATAAAGCCATGAATTGTCCACAGAACCCAAAATGTAAAAAGGAAGCGATGACATCGTTTGCGATGGCGACATCAAGAACAGAAAAAGCATGGGTTCTTGATTCGGGCGCATCGAGTCATATGACGAATCAGAAGGAGTGGTTAACGGACATTAAAGTTTTAGATAAACATGTTGAGGTAGCTTGTGCAAATGGTGCAAAGGTATATGGAGAAGCAATTGGTAATGTAGTTGATAAGGAAACCGACGTTACAATCAGAGACGTATTGTATGTACCAGGATTAGCAACAAGTTTACTTAGTGTGAGCACAATTGTAAGTAGAAATCTTGTTGTTGTTTTTAACAAGTCGGGTTTCAAAATTATGAAAGCAGATGGATGTAAGATTACCGGTAAGATTCATCTTTCAGGAACTGTAGATAATGGGATCTACAAAATTAACTATTGTTCTCAAGGTTCTGCTCTTACATCAGCAGCAGAAAGTGATCAGCTGATGTTGTGGCATCGAAGGATGGGGCACCTTGGTATGAGGAATCTCACATTTCTTAGAGATAAGATGGCAAAAGGGGTAAGTTTTCCTAAAACTAGTAATCAGCTTCAATGTAAACCCTGCCTGATGGGAAAGCAAACTAAGCAACCTTTTAATAAGAAGAATAAGGTTACGCGAGCTAATGAAGTGCTAGGTTTGGTACACTCTGATCTGTGTGGACCTATGGAAGAGCCTTCAGTGTCTAAATGTCGTTATTTTTTGACATTTATAGATGATTTGACGCGTAAAACGTTTGTATATTTCTTAAAACAAAAAACTGAAGTTTTTGATAAATTTATTCAGTTCAAGGAGTTGGCTGAAAACATGAGTGGCAAGAAATTAAAGATTATGCGCACAGATAATGGCACGGAATTTCTTAACAAAAGAATGAATGAGTACATGCAAAATCACGGTATTCAACACCAATTATCTGTCGAGTATACTCCAGAACAAAATGGCGTTGCAGAACGGGCTAATCGCACTATCTGTGAAAAAGCTAGAAGTATGCTTCAAGATTCTGGACTGAGTAAACAATTTTGGGCGGAAGCTGTCCATCATGCAGTATATTTGAAAAATAGATCGCCGACGATCGCTGTTAGAAACAAAACACCAGAAGAGAAATGGTGTGGAAAGAAATGTGATTTGGGCAGTATAAAGACTTTCGGGTGTAAAGCCTTTATGCACATTCCTAAACAAAAGAGAAAGAAATGGGATTCAAAGAGTAGAGAGCTGATTCACACAGGTTTTTGTGATGATGCTAAAGCATATCGACTTTTGGACCCCACTACTAACGAAATCTTTAAAGCAAGAGATGTAATATTTTTCGAAAATCAGATGTATCTTAAACCAAAGAAAGAAGAGCTTTCTAGAGAGATGTTTACACTGAATGAAGAAAACACTGAAATTCAACAGTCGTCAGAAAACGCAAGAGCAGAGGCTCCTAGAGATGAGATTCCTAGAGTGGAAGAAACTCGAGTCGATGAAGTTTCTCGAGAAGAGATACGTCGAGAATCTGTCGAAGAAGATGACTTTGAAGATTGTGAAATGGATGCAAATATCAGTGAAGAAGAATTACAAAATCTACAGAGAAGATATCCACTGAGAGATCGTAAGCAGAAAGAATTTCCAGATTATGTGCTTTATGAAGCAAAAATTGGAAATGAAATATGCGAAGAACCTTTAAATGTTCAGGAAGCTCTGAATAGTAAACATAAAGAAGAATGGAGTAAAGCTATCCAAGAGGAGTTGGATGCTTTAAAAAAGAACAAAACATGGATTTTGGTAAAACCTGAGAAAGGACAAAATGTTATTGATTCAAAGTGGGTACTTCGAATCAAAAACGAGGCGGGAAATAAGAGACGTTTTAAGGCTAGACTGGTCGCAAGAGGTTTTCGACAAAAAACGAGGTTTAGATTACAGCGAGACTTTCTCACCAGTAGTAAGACATGGGTCACTACGTCTGCTTCTAGGCTTAGCAGCGGAAAATGAACTTAGAGTAGATCATATGGATGTGAAGACTGCATTTTTAAATGGAGATTTAGAACAAACTGTTTAAATATATGGCTCAACCAGAGGGATTTGCAGAGAAAGGAAAAGAAGACTATGTATGCCTTCTTAAAAAATCCTTATATGGGTTAAAACAAGCTCCGAGGCAATGGAACTTAAAATTGAACGAGGTTCTGAATAAAATGAATTTTAAGAGACTTGAGAATGAACCTTGTATTTATATGAGAAAATCCAATAACAGTTGGACTATAATCGCTGTGTATGTGGATGATTTGCTAATATTCTGGAATAACGAAAAAGAGTTAGCAGAAATGAAGAGACAGTTGATGAAAAACTTTGAAATGAAAGACCTTGGAAAAGCTGAACTTGTACTTGGATTGAAAATTCATCAGACTGCAAACGGAATAAAAGTGGATCAAGAGGCGTATGTTGAGAAGCTTCTTAAAGAATTTGTAATGGAGGATTGCAAACCAGTTGCCATTCCATTAGTTCCGGGTCAACGGTTAACTAAGCCTGAAGAGGAAGGATATATGCAACCTAAGAATATACCCTACCAAAAGCTGATTGGATCACTGATGTATCTAGCTGTATGTACACGAGGAGATATTGCACATGCAGTTAGTTTCCTGAGTCAGTTTAACAACTGTTTTAAGGAGGAGCACTGGCAGGCAGCCAAAAGAGTATTACGATACTTAAAAGGAACTAAGAATCGTGGTTTATTCTACAGAAAAACTGGAAGGCAGATAGAAGGTTTTGCTGATGCAGATCATGGTGGAGGTCATGATAGAAAATCATACTCTGGATGTGTTTTCCGGTTTGCTGGAGGAGCAATATCATGGGAGAGCAAAAAGCAGCAAGTGATTGCTCTGTCTAGTACAGAAGCTGAATATGTCAGCCTTACTCAAGCAGCTAAGGAAGCTATATTTTTGAGAAGATTGATGACTGAGATTTCAGGAACGAATAACAAAATTGTTATTTATTGTGACAGCCAGTCAGCTCTCGCAATTGCTGAGAATCCAGTTCATCATAGTCACACAAAACATATTGACTTGAAATATCACTTTGTTAGAGATTGTTTGCAAAATGAAGTGATTGGGTTAAAGTATTTAGAAAGCAAGAGAATGCCAGCAGATGCGCTCACAAAGGCTTTACCTAGAGAGAAGTTCGAATGGTGTGCTTCCTGGATGGTTAAGTGAGTGTATATGTGAGTGATTAAGTATTGAGTGTGTATGAGATGTATGTGTGTACAAATGAGTGAGACAAAACAGTTCAGTCTGTTATCAATTTAAGGAGGAGTGTTAAAAAGAGGTTTTATACTTTTATCTGTTAATTTGAACAGGCTGGTTTTTGTATATTAATGTCATACACACTGTCAGTTAGATTTGTGATATAGTTTGTTATAGTGAAAAATATAAACATATTTCACATGATTCTCTGGATGTATTTATTGTAACACCAGTAATGTTACCACCACTAGCAAGACTCTGCTTAGCGTAGTATAACGGAAGATAGAGAGCTATCTACCAAACTCCTACAAAACTTGATAGTAAAGTCGCCACTACTTTACTAAAGCTTGACTAGACTTGACTAAGACTGAACTTTGACCATAATTATAGCTAAGAAACAGTAGAAATAACACTTAAGACCAGGCAGTATGGCTTTACAGCTTTAGCCTGACCGATGGGGCAAATAAAAAAAAATAATTATCTATGTATATTTATAAAAAAAGAAACTACGCGTTAGTACTACATAAAAACATTACGATTTAGGTGCACATATAGTTTTGGAACTTGATACAGATCTAAAAAAATGTGTGTTTAAATTGAAATTAATATTATTATATTCTGTTTTGTGTAATAAATAAATAAACACTCGAAAAAACATAATATTGAAAATAATACAATGTGGTGACATGACTTTTTTGCGTTCCCGCCTCAAAAACACTCTGGTAAACCGTCACTGTCACAGCACAGCTGTCACTTTCGAAGTGTGATTTTTCATCACTATATTTTATATTTCATAATAAAAATAATTTTGTTTTGTGATTAGAACATATTGTTAGTATTAGTGTTTAATTTCATTAACTTGCTTTATTCCTGAAAAGTTAATAGTTTTTAGGATTCAATGCATACTTACTTATAATCACAGCTTATAGCTAACGTGACTATTACGTTCAAATAATTTACTCAAGATGACAACAGCAGCCAGGCCCACGTTTGACCCTGCCAGAGGTGGCACAGGGCGAGGAGAGAAAGATTTGAGTGCTATATCACGCCAATATTCTAGCAGAGATCTTCCTGGCCATACAAAACTTAAATACAGGTAGGTGGGAAGACTGAATAGTATGGTTGTAGTTTGCCTACAAGGACATTATAACAATTTAGCTTTTTAGTTTTAAAGATATCATGTGGATTTCCTCGCAATACCCACTGCTTTGTAATTGCTTTAGCATGAATGCTAAGACTTAAGCATATAGGTGATAATTGTTGATGTTATTTTATTAGAGAACAAGGACAAGGTACCACTGATGAACTGCGCTCTCGTGATTTTCGCAAGGAATTAGATGAAAGGGAGAAAGAAGGCAAGAACTCGGGAACCCGGCGTCAGAATGACCCTCCAGTAAAAAGAGCTAAAATAGATCAAGTGCCGGCTGCAAGTTTGGATGCAGATGACCCATTAGAAGGAGATTCCTCAGATTCTGATGATTCAGATGATGATACTGCAGCACTATTAGCTGAGCTGAACAAAATTAAAAAAGAAAGAGCTATTGAACAAGCTAAAAAAGTAAGTTATTATTAAGTAGCAAAGCAGTTTTTCATGGTTTACAGGCTAGGTGTTTGATCACAGCTCACTTGATGTTAAATCATCATGTGTGACATTGTGGTGTGTGTAAGGGAAGGGGATCCCAAGGATGTACTTACTAAAAGAATATACATTTCCAGACAATACCACTTACACTTAGTTAACTAAGCAAAGAGACATGTGTAGGTGATAACAAAAGAGAGATCTCTACCTATATTACTAGTAATTTTTCCTAAACCGGGGCCTTGAGAAATACCTGTTCAATGAGTTCAATTGTTTGAGCATCTCTCTTTTGTTTTTTCAAGACAAAGACCCTGTCATTGTGCAATCTCCTTATAACCTACTGCAATAGGGTTGTTTTAAAACTATTTTATGCAACATGGTTAAAAATGCTATCTGAGGTTGCCATAGATGGTGCCTATAAATCACCTAGTTAAAATAAAATCATTTAGTTTTAATAAGCACTTGACTGTGTTTTGCCTATATTCAAACAAAAATTATGGTACTCAATTTATGGTCCCAAAAAATTACAAACACTATTATCTTCTAGTTGACCTGGAGACTAGTTTTGCTCGGAGTTGCTCATAATAGAAGACCTAAACATATAAAAAATATGTACATTGAGCAATTTTAATGAAAGTGTTGGCTTCAAATATTTATATCAATACATATTACATTATGTATTTATTTTTCAGGAAGCAGAAAGGAAACAAGAAGAGGAAAGAATCAGAATGGAAAATATTCTATCTGGAAATCCATTGTTAAACTATTCTTCTGCTGGAAATAAAAATGACCTAAAGGCATGTACCAAGTTAAATTTGATTAAAAAAAAAAACTTATTTCACAATGCATACTTAGTTGTTCATAATCAATTATGATATGATATTTAGCATCAGCATTTTTAATATAGCAAACAATGGCAAGTTAGAAAATAAGGTCCCTAATACTTATCGATAGAACTATACATTTCTAATAACTTAATACATTTTTCAGGTGAAAAGGAGATGGGATGATGATGTGGTATTCAAAAATTGTGCACGATCAGAGCCAGAAAAGAAACTTAACACATTTATCAATGACTCCTTGAGGTCGGAGTTTCACAAAAAGTTTATGGAAAAATATGTCAAGTAATTTATTATGTGATATAATTAGCGATACAATAATTAAGGTAATTTTTGATGGATGGTTACATAAAATAGTTTAACACAAGTGAGCCAGCAACAATATCGGTAAATAGTGTCTAATTGTACCATTGTATTCTGTTATTTTACATGTCAATATGGATTAATGTAATGTAGACTGTAACTGTAGTTACTCAAATTATTCAATATTGTTGTCTATAACAAATGCAACAATTAAATTAAATTTATTGAGATAAATACAACAATTACAACAAACAATATGCTGCATTACAGTAAACTGTTTGATGTTAAGTGACATGATAACATACAAGAGCATATGCAATCTCAATTGCATGCTGACAGTTTAGTTTTAAATTCAGATTGCACATAATGTATACTACAATTCTTGGAGAATTGATAGATTTGACTAATTGCCCTGCTGTGGGAAATTACAATAGAGTTGCTGGTTGAGCAGTTTTAGGTTCATTTTGATTAGTTTTTGTATGACCAGCAGCCTAAAGGAGGTCTGTGCTTAGTTTTTTAATTTAGAAAATATACATGTATCCATTTGTGTATACAAAAATGTCCTCATAATTTTGAGAAGATGGTGAAAAGTGGCGAAAACTGGAATATTTCACTTTGTCATAGATACATTTGTTTCATTGGAATATATACAGCTTAACTATAATATCTAGTAAATAATTTGTATAAGTACTAGAGAACCACCCTGGCTTTTCACGGGTGCAATTTATTTTGGCGACTTGATTACAAAATGTTAAATATCTTTACATAAATACAAAATAATTAGGATGTCGTGTATACAAACCCTCAGTAAAAAATATGTAACCCAATGTGTGGTTTAGAAGAAGTAAGCGTAGACACAGACACGCGAAAATTAACTTTGTTGTAAACTATTTAGAGACTAGCCGATCGTGTTCATGGTCTTACTTGACGTACCTTGACATCCTCCACCAAAATACTTGTGCATTTTTACGTAAATAAAGTGAGTGAATTTATTAACTTTTTATTTTTATTTCCTACTTAAATTAGTCAACTAACATAAGTAATAGAAAAACAAAATGTAAGGTGCTGTTTATTAGTCGAGAACTAGCAATCGCGTCATTTCTCAATAAAGGCTTGTGATATAAAGTCGTCATAATATATATCTACATAATTATGTACATTGTACATAGGACATATATTATTATCGACGTTTACATTGAAAATGTAAACACATATAAACTGGGCTTCCACTTAGGTATGCGCCTACGTAAAGTTTCATAGCTAACTAGATATTTTTTTTATAGTATCATCAAAAGTAAAACCATAAAAATATTATAACTACTGAAATAGGTTTGTTTGTACAAAACTTAATATTTTTTTGATTCAAATCACGAAGGTATTTTTATCTTATATTTGTATACTTAATAATAGTGTTGAAAACTGATTGGAATTAAGTACCTATGTATTTTATGTCATTGATTGACGTCTCGTAATCTTAATTGTTCATCCGCTGCAAGCTGAGAACTCGAGATAATTCTACACGAGTCGCGGCGCGCGGAGAGCGCCTGTCGTGTTCAGTGGTCAGTGCAGTGCAATGTTTTCGTTAATGAAACAAATGATGTGTGAAGGCGAAAGAGGGGAGGTATGTGGTGGCGCGGCGGCGGCGCCGGCGGTCTACCTTGAGTGGGCAGGTCGGGAGCGGGTGTCCGCGCGCCAGTGGGCGCTCTCGCGGCAAACATGGCAGGCGCACAGTGCGCGTGGCGATGCGCGTGCTTGGCGTTGTTATTTGTTTCGGCGCAGGCCGTACTCTCAGGCCTTTATATTGACAACGGGCTGGACCAAACGGTGATCCATCACGGGATGACGCGGCACGAACGGCTCGTTGTGGAGCACGAGATCCTGGAGCTGCTGGGGCTGGGCGAGCGGCCGCGGCGGTCGGGCGCAGCGCCGCCAGCCGACCGGTCGGCGCCCTCCTTCCTCATGGACGTGTACAAGCAGCTAGCGGAGGAGCACGAGCAAGCGCGCCCGACGCGTTCCTCCGAGATGGCACTAACCGGCGACGAGCAACACGCCATCGACGAGAGCGACCTGATCATCACCTTCCAGGCCAAACGTACGCATTTGTTTACTTTTTCGCTCTAGCCTAATATTTCAACGGAACGTGTATAAATAACAATCCCACTTATATACCTACTTATATATTGTAACAGATTGATACTTACATGGGCAAGTGTAAAGCAAATAATCATGCGTAATTCCTCCATATAATTTTACTATTGTGAAGTGAATTGCTTACAAATCTCTAGTTGGGGCCTACATTTCCTTGGGACGTAATCATCGACGAGCTTTCTATTTTGTGTCGCTGACAAGATTTGATATAAAAAGACTCATCTTCAGAAATATCATTGCAGATCTTTCTGCAAAAGAAAGGCAGGCAAAACAAGGTGGTCTGTAAGTGGACTATTCCGAGCTAATAAGGAATTTGCTTCCTTCAGGAAAAACATTGCACGTTTTGATTTTATTAGCCGACATCAGAAAGAGGTGTGCATGTCATTTTCAAGCATGATATTTCGTTAAGAATTACTGTCACTTGTACCTACTCGTAAGTAAGGTTTGATAAGTAGGTAGGTACCTACTTCATGTGTGATTAATTTGTATGATTTGTGGGCAGTAAGTATAGATTTACGGCTTTAGCCTCCACGATGGGGCAAACTATTAAAAAAAAATGATTTGTGAAAAATAATCCGCCAAAATTGTACCCAAAGCTAAACTCGTTGTAGCGTTGCCATTGTCGGGTTTATTTCTTCGGAAACGTATTTGTTTTATTACACTACAAAAATTGATTTGGTAGTTAGTAGACAGATTTATAATACATTTTGTATTAAACCTACAAACATTGTCTTTCACGTTGCAGTTTCCATACCTAAGTTCGAAAACCTTGAGATGACACAGCAGACAAGGGCAATCAACTCGATGAACTCGAGGATGTCAAAGAATGTGCTATTGTCTAATGTCGCGTGAGCTTTGGAACGGACGATAATTCAAATTATATCTTTAAAATTTAGATTAATAAAAATCGAATGTTATGAACATTCGATTTTTATTAATCACAGATAACAGACTCCAAAAAAGTTGCAATAATTGGGGCCTAGTTTTTAATGTATGTAGGTAGGTACGTCAATTGTCTAGAGCCTTTATAAATTAAAACCTATGAAATATATTCCGCTGAACTATAAATAATCATGAAATTTTTGTATCGAAAATCCGAAAATCGTTCATTTGTTAAGATATAATACTAGGTACAATAAAATATAATTATTATTATTTATTTCTTACTACAATACGAACAAAGGATGACTTAATGCTAAAGCATTTTCTACCAATCATCTCCAATTCCCTGCAGTATAGGTAAGAGATGAGGTTGTAGGTGCGTATCCAAAAATATTGCTATTACATACCTAGGTAGGTATGTACTTAAGTTTGCGGAACGAAATTACCTTTTCATGTATTTGAAGAAACTGTTTTCAAATAGGTATAACGTTAAATTTGTCCTTCAGTCCGATTTATCATTTCGGTAGAGCTAGTGTACGTAGTTAAAATCTTTGAGACTTGATTTCCGAGATGGATTCACACGAGTTTGCACGGAACTGTTTTTATTGTGTAACGAAAGTCCTACAATTTCACCAACTTTTGTTCAGTAGTTTTTAATCAGCTCCAAAAATAATTATAATTTTGATCGAATACCTATTCGATTTTATTTTAATCAGACGTTCATACGTTCATCAGAATGCTCTATTAGCTCATTTGGTAGTATATCTGATTCAGGAGCTGTAGGGCGTGGGTTCGATTCCCGGACTAAGGACAAATATTTGTGCGACGAGGATAAATGTTTGTTCTGTGTCTGAGTGTTCTGTATGTATTTTATAAGCATATAAAAAAAAAGAAAAAAGTATATTTATAAGTATTGTATCAGTTATCTATGCCATAGTACAAGCTTTGCTTAGTTTGGGGATAGATGACGCTGTGTGAAATGTCCTAGAATATTTATCACTATTGTTCTAGGTACTAGAGTTTTTATGCCGGTGGATATAATTATGTCTAAATTAGTGAAGAATTTGAATTACGGTCCTTTAGTGAATGTTGTCAGGTAGAGACACCTACCTGTGTAGGTGGCCGCTTCTCAGATGAGTCACTGGCCCCATCATTATTACCGGCACACCGCAGGGATGGGAACCGCTGCCCTTGCCGCCGCGAGTTTCGAGAAACGATAAAAAAATTGAGCACCTTATAATGTATTTTAGAAAAGGTCTTAACTTATCATTTCATATTTCTAGGAAGTAAGAATGGGGTTCTTTTAGAAGTTCTTAATTTTTTAAGAAAGTCTTATTTTACTAATTAGGTAGAAGTATTTACAAAGGCTAACTTACTTAGGAATTGGGGATTATTGAAATCCTTTCTAAATAATTATGCCATTTGGTGGCCGAAGTACATATTCGGACAACTCGGGCCACTAAAACGCACCATGTTTGACCAGGCTACCAATTATACTCATGTCTTATTTATTCATATTCTGTGTACCTCTTTCTTATGCACCTATCTAATTGAATTCAATTCACAAGTCTCTCGTACCTACGAGAGACTTGTGAATTGAATACTAGGTGGAATTTAGTCGAAATAAAGGAATAATTACATTATCGGCTTTCGTAGTTTAACTAATAAAATCATTTCTGCTATTTATTTTTAGGGTTCCGTACCCAAAGGGTAAAACGGGAACCTATTACTAAGACTCCGCTGTCCGTCTGTGACCAGGCTGTATCTCATGAATCGTGATGGTTCGACAGTTGCTTGAGACTAATTAAATGTGTGTTTCTAAATCAAGCAGCCAGAATAAAGCTGTGTTATGCATTAATTAAATTTGATGCCAGTTCTTCCGCTCCTGGTATTTCCCGTTTTGTATAGACAAATAATATCTATAATTTATGTGCCTATATACATACATACATACATACAGTTGTGAATATTACGGTTGTGAATTGAGGGGTTTTTAACATAAGTAGTTGGGTTAAAACTTTCCTATTAGTACAATAATAATAATTAGTGCAATTTAGATATTTGTTTGGTTCGTAGTCGTTCGTTCTTAGAAATAATCCGCCATAGGTAGGTAGACCTGTGATAAATAAACAAGCTTCCTTTGAGAGCGTGTGTAGGGACTATTTCTGGGTTTCAGCATAATCAGTTCGAGGAAAAACGTATTGAATGAGCTGGGTCACAACAATATTAATATTTAAACAATTATTGTAGATATACATATAGCTTTGTAAAGTTTAGATTTTTGGGTGAGAATATCATATTATGATGGACCATCACTGAGAAAGCAAAAGTAAAATACGACTGCAAAATTCTGGGGATTTGGACCACTATTTAATTAAAACGTTTGAACGCAAATCGTCTCGACAAAATCCTGGCCGGTAATAAAAAAAAGCGCGTCTGAGACGCGGCATTGGTCCGATCTCCGAATTAAAGAAATAAATGCGCGGGAACTTCTTATTCGTCTTTTTTATTACTTTTTATAAAAATAGTTATTACAATTTTAATTTGATTCACATTTTTTTTTTATAAAAGAAGAGTTTTAGCAGTGAAATTCAAATATTAACACCAGATAGTGCAAAATTAAACACAGAAACTGCCATAAACAATTTACTACCAAACAAATCGAGGGAAAAATATCCTTTCTCATAGAGGGGGATGAAAAGCAGAGTGTGCCACACGGTACCAAAGTTATTTAACCTCGAGCGACGTACTTTGAATACCTCGCTATATTTTCTCTTAGAGTATCCTTCGCTTCGCTCTGGATGTAAACAATCGCTATCACCCTCAATACCTTATTTCGGTCCCTTGTGACACAATCTACTGTATAGTGCATGTTGCAAGTATTTTAACATTATTGATTGTAGCAGACTCCGTATTTTATTTCTTCTACAAATCCTTTCCACAGTTAGGTTGCCTGGAAGAGATCGCTTTAAGCGAAAAGGCCGCCAGCTGTTAAGTTAATTGTTAATCTGTTTCTTATAACCAAGAAAGTGAAGGTGATGATGGATGATATACCATGATAAGTAGATAGATAAAGCTCCTGAAGTCCTGATTAATAAGTGTCAGGGTGAAGGAAAAGCAGGAAGATGAAATGACTTTGTTCTTATTAAAGTTTACTACTATGGGCACGGGAAGATGGAACAGATTCTGACTTTCAGATAGACTAGGATGATTGGCAGTCAACCTTGTAAATAGGTACCTAAATGAACCGCCCCGGCGAAGTTCCTTAAAAATATGTCGCTTTTTCAGAAAATACATATCAATATGAAATTGAATACTACATAATTATATACAAAGGTATTTTTAAATGTTTTTGCGTACATTAATAATAATTTTGAATATTATTATCTAATTAATAATATCTATTACATACACCTGATAAGTTTCAAGTTACAGTGGTCAGATCACTGCACACCTGTTCACGACCCATCCCATATATTTTGCATGCAAATTGCTTATTCGTAGGTAAACAGCGGATTAAATTAGATAAATCAAATACATAAATACCTACGTAGGTACGGCTATTCTAATGCGTAGAATTCATGTTTTGTCGCATAACTAATATTGTTGGACACTTAGTCGGATTATTTGGTTAATACGGTTTATTTGAAGCTTACACATTTTTCTTTTCAGTATAATAGACTTTATTGTCTATTTGAGGATCGTTTTCTAGTAACAATTAGTAATTTTTGAAGAATTGTAAGAAACATAAAAACACTTATGCAAAAATACCTGTAGTTTCCGTCCATTCACTTGGACATTTTAATGGTTCGACCCAGCATGTCAACCATAAAAAACGTTAGTTAAATGGATGGGAAAAAAATGTTTGTTTTTACTACCACGTGAAGACGTAACAAACACACTTAGACATTGAATTTCTCCTTTATAATATTATTAGTGTGATAGAATAGAATATGTAAAATATGTAGATTTGTCACGATTCCGCGGCCACTGGCAGTGAAGTGAACTGACAGGAAAGACCATTTGTTCTAGATGCATGCTAGGCGAGATGGAGTGGACCTAAAATCTAATTTGTAATATGAGCTGTAATTGATAGCATTTATGGTTGCAATTTCAGGACACCACCTGGGTGCGTTGCGGCACGGCCACGGGCGGCACGTATGGTTCGAGGTGGCGGGCACACCGGGAGACGCATCGGCGCTGCTCACAGCCGAGCTCCGGCTGCACCAGACGCCTACTCCCTCCGACGACCCCACAAGCCTCTATACTGTAGTCGCGCACCGGGTTCTAAATGTCGATAATATGGGGTATGGTCACAATGAGTACTAGTTCAGGGTTCAGGGGGTACTAGTTCAGGGGTACTGCTCATAGTAAAGATTTTGCATAATGGCTAGACCAGAACCCTTAAGTATTACCTACACTCCCCCGAATCACCCTGTATAGTATACTATACAGGGTAAAGCATCCTTATATTTATCGAATTCTGTTTTTCCGTAAGGAGCTTGAAACTGGAGCAAGTGGCGGCAGTGAATACGAGCGCGGGCTCCGAGGGATGGCTGGAGCTGAACGTGACCACAGCGTTGGCCGCGTGGCTCACCTCGCCTGCGGACAACCACGGCTTCTTCATCACTATGCATCCTCACTCCCAGCCCGGTAAGGTCTTTCAGTCGTCAGGATCAGTATTATTTGAAATACCTACAGTTTAACGTGTTGTGGTCCTGCCTGGTTTGAAACTCTGAACCATGGATGAAATATCAACAGAAACATTTTTAAATTTTAGGTACAGACTGAAATGTTTTTTTCTTTACTTGCAGAACGCAACGTAAAACCTGAAGAGATTGGTCTAGAAGAGCCAAGAGGCGTGGTTGTCGAAGGCAAGCAGCCATTCCTGGTGGCCTTCTTCAAGAGCGGACCCAAACTAGGCACTTCTGACGCAGGCGCGAGGAGAAAGAGGGAAGCGAAGCGATGGCGCTCACATAGCTACTCTGAAAACTATTTAAGAAATCCTTTGACAGGTACAACCTTTCTTCTTTTTCATTGTTTTTGGCGTCGCATTTTGCGCATTATTCAGTATCAAGTATTTTGTGATAAATCGAGTCATAAGTCTTAGTCAAAGTCTAACAAAGTACGCCAAGGCTATTTTACTATAAATTACAGTTTTGAAAGCAACACGAAAAGTCGTGTTTCACCACATTACATAATTTTCCCACACCCGTCTCGGTGTGAGATAATAATAATTATAGTAACTCGGAACTTTACTATTTTATATACTTATGCACAAACACTCGAAAAAACTCATATTTTAGAAAATAAATCAATGCGACGAAATGATTTTTTCACGTGCCTGCTAAAACTTGCACCCGTTTAAAATTAGCAAATTTGATCACAAGCACAACTTACCTGATGTTACGTTACGCGATTCGAAAGTGGTAAACATACCTAGCCAGGAATGTAAATTGGTTCTGGACTAATATCAATGAGACATTGAAATGTGGGGAATAACATACTACACAGTATAGGATATTTGACTGAGAATTTTAAATCTGGTTTGGACATAATTATGTATTTGTTTAATTTCACATTTTTATTTTTGTGACACTTATTTTGATTTAATTCGTACCGAAAGATGGAATATTTTTCTTGCCGATAGGTAGTCATGGCATGCTTTGCTTGATTTTTTATTACACTTATAACGCAAATAAATGGATTATGGTTCATCATCATCATCATCATCAGCCTATATTAGTCCACTGCTGCATAGGCCTCTCCCAAGACATGCCACTCAGCCCGATCTTCGGCTTTTCGCTTCCATCCACCGCCAGCTGTCCTACGTATATCGTCACTCCATCGAGTCTCAGGGCGTCCTACGCTACGCTTGCCAATACGCGGTCTCCACTCTAGAACACGTCTACCCCAGCGGTTATCGGTTAATATAATGTAATCAATGAATAATTATACAAATACATCATATACTAACATGGGAGCTTAGGTAAATATCACCTATGTACGTACCTAATGATTGACATTTATTATTCAGTGTCTGGAATGCAGTGCTAGAAACTAGAAATATGCTTAGAGGTTGTGGTACTGTATTAGGGTGCTTGAAAGCCGTGTCAAAAGACATTTATTGGATTTTAAAGACATGATTGGCGTTTACACCTAATGAAAAAATGAATGGTCAACAAAAGACATTTTTGGCAAAATTATTAGTAATGTCGTCAGATCTTGTTTCTTAAAAATCTTAAAAGCCTCTTCAAAAAATTCATGTTTGACGAAATTGTAAGAAAAATAAAATCAGTCAAGTGCGTAACATAATACGCTGTAGTGGAGTATGATAAAAAGTAAAGCCATAGCCAAACTATTAAGCTTAGCGGTTCATTGGATTAATGCTTACATGGCGGTTTTTTAAGGAAGTTTGTTGTGTTTTTTCAGATACGGCGCATTGGACGACACGCAGCTGTGAAATACAAACACTCTACGTCAGCTTCAAAGATTTAGAATGGCAGGTAAGAATATAGGACATTTTGATCTATCTTGTATAAGAACAAGGATATAATTATAGGATCTTTTAGAAATAAGATATTTTTCGATTGCAATGATATCACATCGATTGTTTTTAATTTCAAGCTTTGGTAACAAGCCAAAACGCAGTCATTGTACGCGTTCATTATATTATCATTATGAACAAACTTTTACTATGAGCAAACCTTTAAAATCATGAAAAAAAAATTGCTGCTCCATATTCTGGCCAAGGATCAACAAGCTTTTATTATGAAACAGTTGATCTTTTTTCACGATATCTGAGTTGTGATGATAGCAAAAGTTATACAATGGAAACTGACGATGACGTTCTATAAAAGTGAGTAATCCCGCAAGTAAAACAAAATAGTAAAAGTTGTTCAAAACAAGATAGTATAAAGTTAAGCCGAAAGAGGAACGTACACTTATAACCCTGTATATTTTTTTATGATAGTATTGACTTTTTTGTGTGAAATGTATAATATCATTCAAATGTCCACCTTGTCGTCGTAAGTTAGACTGAATGCGTTAACACAATGTCGCCAATTTTTAATATAATGCGCCTCTTGCCTCGTCTGGAGTACCAACCTACACGGGGCTCGGGAGCATCTACATATTATGTGGCTACAGTGCGTCTCTTGCAGTGACTAGGCAAGACCTAAACTGGTTTGTCACCCTCACCGGCACCGTGTACAAGTAGGTACGCGTGTTGATTTAAAATTTGTATTGTTTTAGGACTGGATTATAGCTCCGGACGGATACGGCGCGTTTTATTGCAGTGGCGAGTGTAATTTCCCCCTGAACGCTCACAAGAACGCCACCAATCATGCCATTGTACAGACACTGGTGCATCTCCTCAATCCCACGAAGGTGAGACAATAGAAACATATTAGGTACTGATTGCACCCCACGATTTAATTCGCTTTTCCAAAAAAAAGCAACCTGTGTGTTAACCCAGGTATATTTGCTATCTGCAATCCAAATTTTATCACAGGCGCTATCTAGGAAAATTAAAAAAAAAAAACTTAAAAATAACTAAAAACTTATTAAGGCGCAAAGTGTCACGAAGTCCTTGATTTTTCAGTAGATATTTATACCCGATATAAGATTGAGATTATTTCCCTCAGGAAAAAGGAAGCCGGCAGCTTGTTCTATTTTATTATTAAATTACCTCTTTTATTATTGTACTTTGTACATAACTAGGTTTTCTCGTTGGCACGCGTAAACTAAATTATCAACTATTCTGTAGATTTTTTTACCTAACCTTTCTTTCTATATCTACTTAATGCCACAACCTTGATTTTCGACCGCTGTCAGGAAAAACCTGTCTATCACTTCTATTGGCTTAGTTTTACAACTGTTTACCCTTTTTCTATACATACGAACACACAATTCTATTTACTAGTTCCCTGTTGGCTTTCTCGGGACATTATTATTAGGGGCTGGTATTCACGAAAAAAATTGGTAGACTGTTTTGCGAAAAATACAAACCTGGGATCAATTGTTAATTGTTGCTACTAATATTATAATATATCTATCTATACTATTATAAAGAGGAAAGATTTGATTGTTTGTTTGTTTGTATTGAATACTGGACCGATTTCAATTCTTTCACTGTTGGGAAGTTACACTATACCCGGGTGACATAGGCAACTTTTTATCCCTGTATTTCCACGGGAATGGAAACTACGCGGATGAAACCGCGAGGCGTCCGGTAATAATTAATATACCTATGCGACTTGCCTCGGCTTCGCAACTTCAACATTATTTACAAACAAGTGAAATTCATCTAAATACATGTGTATATTGCAACATGTTAATTTATGTTGCAATAGCAAGCTGTCAGTCAGCTTGTGACTAAGGTTATTGCAACATGGCAGGACCGTCGAGATAAATAAACAAAATTAATTTCATAGTATTTTATGCGTAATTAAGTCCATGTGATAAATATAAAGCTTTTCAGTTCAAGATTCATCGACGAATTAAAGTTACCAACATAGCCAAATGGATTTGCAACTTGAAGTGGGAGTGTGTAAGCCACATAGCGCACAGAACTGATGGCCGATGGGGCTGTAAAGTTCTGAAATGGTGACCACGGACCGCCAAGCGCAGCGTAGTCCCACAAGGTAGACATACGACCTAATGAAGACCGCAAGAACACGCTGGATGCGAGCCGCTTCTAACCGGTCTTCATGAAAATCATTGGGGGAGATCTATGTCCAGCATAGGGCCTCCTACAGCTTAGATGATGATGATGATTAACATAGTTAGATGAGACTCCTTTTTAAGTAAATTTTCGTATCTTCGTAATAGATTTTGTTAGCAGGAAGTCGTCTGGTTAGATACAATCGCAGTACCAAATATTCTGTCGCCAAGCAGTAGTGTATAAACATTACTGTGTTCCGGTTTGAAGGTTACTGCAGCTAACGAAATTACAGGGCTGTTGAGACAAACCATCGAAAGTCTCAAAATAACCTCCAAAGCAGCGATGCCCTAGCCTTTGTTTTACTACTCAAAGTTCTGTGTATCATTGCAATGGTCATAGACGTCTCTTACCAGCATGAGAGCGTATCGTTCGTCTAATTACTTTTACATTGAAAAAAAAAATTGTGATCTAACACTCGCTGAACGGCTTCGGTGTCTAACCTACATACTCATCTTTCTCTCTTCCTTTACTCATATGCTCCTATACATAATCGCATATTCATCGATTGTTTATCGACATCCGAGGATCACAATTACGCATTATCTTATAGTAAATTTCTTTTTCTTAGGTGCCCAAACCTTCCTGCGCGCCCATCAAGCTGTCTCCAATATCCGTGTTATACTATACTGACGACTCAAACGTCATCCTTCGCAAGTACAAGAATATGGTAGTAAAGACCTGTGGCTGCCATTAGTGAAGTAGCTGTATAGAATTCTAGAAATCATCACAAAACTAGCTAGTCGTATGAATCCTGCCTTAATAATTTGTCTTAGGCCCGAAACAACCAAAGCGATGATAGTGAGGTTGTCATCAGGAGTATTATTAAGTACTTTTAATCATAATTACAAAGTACACTAATACATGACGTGACATTCATTTTGTACAACTTAATGGTTTGATATTTGCTTTGGTGATTGAGGGCCTTACAGCCCTGCAGGTACATTTTGCGTTACTATTGTGCCTCACTGCTTGTTATTATAAGTACGTACTTACTTTATTATAATCAAGATTTTAATGTGGCAAGAGTATATTGCAGGGCTGTTAGAATCTCGTAATGATAAAGTGTATTTTAGATTATTAATTAAAATAAGATTGTTTTATTAAATGAGCCATATTTTTATACAATTTAAATAAACTAGATTAAGTGCTTACCTATAAATGCCTTGACTAGTGGTGAACAACAGTTTATTAGTTTAGTATTTTACATAGAAATAAAAAGGCTTTTTGATATCTTCACAGTGCTGTGTTGCATGCACATTTTTACGTTTTGGTTAACAGTTTGAGTATGAATGTTTGAAAATGTATTTTATATCAAATTTTCGTTTTCTCTCATCAGAAAGAACAGATAGATAAAACTTAAATTTCGATTTTCCTTTTCGTTACCTAAGAGACAAAAATATCTTCAGTATATTTGTTCGTATTTAAAGTTTTAGAATCAGTTTTCTAAAATTATTAAAAAAATGTGTTAGTTGCCAACTGAAAAATTGCGTTAAATGGGGCTTTCGAGAAATCTTAAAATAGATTTTCGTTAGGCACTTCAAGTTTTAGATATTTTACATAGTATCACATAATGTAGGTTTCTCCACCTCATTCATGCAGTGACTATATCTATAAACTTGGTCATATCTTCTATCAGTAATATCGATATTCATTTCTAAGAAATTATAAGTTGACACATCTGCCTATTTTATCAACTGACAACATTAGTTATTATGTAAAGATTTTTGCTTAGAAATGCTTCTATGTAAACGTATTGTAGATAAGAATTGTACTTTACTTTACTTTTAGTTAACATCACATTTGTATTCATTGTAGTGGTCAGTTATTTCTAGAATGTAGAAAAACTTTTTTCGATACATTTGCTCGTAAAAATATAATTATAAATACGACGGTACGACGAACTCTAGGTACCATAATTATCATTACGATACAATCCATTCGTGCATTTTACCTAGGACTCATTCAATGGCAAAAATATTGACCTATTTCTTTTAAATTCTAGAATGTATTTTGGATTACATACTTATTATTATGCATTTTGCCAGTGTCGAGCCATTCATATTTTTAAGTGTCTTACGATATTTTTACAAAATAATTAAACACAATTATTCACTTAGGCTGAGTGGTGGAACCTCTTTTCTGATAATAATTCAACACTGCTAATTAAAAAAAAAAAGATATTTTTTTTGTTAATTTTAACTGTTGCCGCAAATGTATTGAAAAACGTTGAAGTTGGCTGAGTTTTGGCGGGAACGCGGGAAGAGTCGTGTCGCTCCGTTGTATTTTTTTCCAAAACTAGTGTTTTGTCGAGTGTTTATGCATAAAAATGGTGGTGTTTTATTCATAAAGTGCCGAATTACAAGCGCAAGTGTGGGAAAATGATATAATGTGGTGAAAAATAAGTTTTTGTGTTGCTTCCAAAACTCCATCGAAGCTTTATAGTAAAATTGCCACTACTTTACTAAAGCATGACTGGAATTAACTGACACAAACTGAACTTGATTAAGACGACTTTAACGATAACTATAGCTAAGATACAGCAGAAATAACACTTAAGACAAGGCAGTAGGTATGGCTGTATAGCTTTAGCCTGCCCGAAGGGGCAAATAAAAAAAAAAATGAAGTTGGCTGTTACAATCGAATTGACGATTGTCTGCACGAGCATTGACAGGTGTGTATCACAAGTTACTGCACTTTTGATAGCATAAACTAATATTAAGTACCTACCGTAATTGATACATACAGTACAAGTGTCGGCTAAAAATACGAACAGACTTGATATCCGATTTCCGGCATGCGTTTATTTATCGCTATTTATTCAACACACGTCATGGATATTCCATTGTAAGAGTAATGCAATATATTAAAAGTCAATAAATGTTATATAAAAGTAAAGTAATGTACCTATTTTGTTAGTATATAATGTACCTAATTTATGTGCCAACTTAGAAGTCAAATTTGTTTAGTAAATAGTTACTTAGTTTAATATAATAATTAAAATTTACCTTTGATAAAAATGAAATGAATAAAATTACAACACAACTCACTGTTTATTCTAATTTAAGAAAAGCTATATTCTTGCTATGTTATGCTATTTTAGGTTGTTTCTCTGTAATTCATCTAAAAATAAAATATTATGTAGTGGGTTGGTATATAGGTAAAAGTAACAGCAAACTTGATAATTTATTAATAATAATATGCTTGATACGCTAGGTGTTTAGTGATCGTGTGGTCGAAGATGGTAAAGCATACCTAGCCTGGAGTGGAACTGGCTGCCAAGTGTGGCTACCCAAACGCATTGTTAGGTTCTTGGCGGCAGAATTTAACTTGCGGCTCACCAGTACGTTCTAGAAAGTACCCTACCAGCATGCTATGGTTTCCTTATGATGTTTTCCTTCATCTAAAACTTATTGTTAGGATTTGAACTCATGCCCCTTAGGCATTTTAGACTTAATGCCGTACGGCCCGAAAGCGTTAACCATTTAAGAGAATACACCAAGGGCTAGAGAAATGAAAAATAGGTATTTGTAAAATCTATTGCTGTCGCGCGGTGCCCGACCAAGCAGCTATCAATGTGTGAGTGTGACTGTCAATGTTTGCGTGGCATACCGCGCTGCGCCGCCGCCGCCCCGCCCCACCGTCCACGCTCCCAGATTGCTTGCAGATGCAGTCGGCAAGTTGATTTCGGCGTTTGCGGAACATTTGTTCGTGTTATTATTATATTACCTACCTGCACTTTATTTGACTCAGGCTTGTTTACTGGACTTGCTTGTTTCTTTACTTGACTGTTTTGACTCGGCTTGTGTATTGAATTTTGAGAGATCGAACGGAGATAAACCGTAGGTAAGGAATTTTTGAATTATATAATTTGGTAGCTAGCTTTCTGTGTTTACATACCTACGCTATTGTTTACGTATCCACTTTTACTTTATTGAGATGAATAAAACTTCACGTAGGCTAAAAAGATACTTGCAATCAATCAATCTGTTCAGGACGACTATAGCTAGACATAGGGATAGCGATATATAATAGTTACATAGTCATATAGCATAGTTCCAGTTGTAATACAACACATAGAATTGTATAGAACTAACTTTTCGATAGATATAGAATAGTATGGAATATTCTAGAACAATATAGAACTTTCGGGAAAGTTCTAGAATAATAGTATAGTCAACCGAAAAAACTAGAAACTGCCAGAAAGATGTAGAACATTCTAGAAAGTTAAGTAGAACTTTCTGGAAAACTCATTGTATTATAGTACGGCAGTTCGAACACTCTGGAAAAGTTAGAGAATGCAATAAATAAAGATCGCAGATAGAACATTCGTTATAGGTGGATGGAGAATATTCCAGAAAATTATAGATTATCTCGCTCGGGATATAAATAGGGTCAGACCCGCCGACCGAGTCAGTTATCTACTAACTATCGAACAGTGAACATTGCGAATACAAGGGAAAATAGAAGAAGTACTCCTCCACCTCTGGCGTTATAGTGTTCTCTCTAAGAAGTTTCTGGTGTTTTATTGTCAGAAGCACTGACCAATCCAGCAATCGGTACGCACGTGGCCATCATCATAGTTTATACAGTCCACTTCGCTTAAGCCACACATACCGCGTACACAATCGGTCATTTATTTTGTGAAAATAGGTTACAGAGAAGGTGTTATTATTATTACATGTAGGTAATATTGTAACATGTAATGGGATCGTCGGATTGGGATCAAACCTGTAATGACGATGTCAGATGTGTTTAATTGAAATTATTATCACCACATAGTCTAAATCTAATCTAATCTAATAAGTACTCAATATTTTTGTTACAGATAAACCCTCACTTTGTTTAAAATGGGCAAAAGAAAAGGGAATAAAAAGCGTTTATATTTATCAGCTAAAAGAAAAAAACATCACTTTAGTATAAAGCGTCAGATACATTTCGCACCGCGTACAATCACCAGGTTGGTATTTTTTTTTGAGTTCCCTACTACCTACCCTTATAAGATCACTTTATGATCTGTCTGTCTGGCAGTCTGCTGCTGAATATTTTTTTATGTTTGCAAAGTAATAAGACCACCTCTTACCTACTATTTACGCTAGGCCCAATGTTTAGTTAAAATAATGAATTCTGTTTTTATATTTTTTACAGTGATGAAAATAAGGAAAACTCAGGTACTTCATCGCAAATACGTGAAACTTTCAAGGAGAATCGTGACGTATTTGAAGGAAATGCAAGCTCTTCCTCAGAGTCTACACTTTCTGATTTGAATCTTGATGCTGATGATAACAATTTAGATGAAACTGTTCAGGATGAAGAATTAGAAGGACGTAGAATCGTAGATATCAAATATTTATTTTCCGAGCTTTCAAAAATCAAGCACGAACACACAGACTGCACGTTTGCTGATTTAAAGTTCTTAGGAGAACTGCGAACTGGATTTGTTAGCAAATATACATTTGAATGCAAAATGTGTAAAACGAAAGAAATGGTGTACAGCGAAGATCCAAAATTGAAACTATCTGTAAATGACGCTGTTGTAGAAGGAATAGTCTGTTCTGGAAATGGGTATGGACAATTGAACGAAATATGTAGTGTGTTAAATATGCCTAACATGAGTAATTCAACATACACGAAGATCGAACAACGTCTAACACCAAAAATTGAAGAATGTGCCCTCGACGAGATGATCGCAGCCGGCCAAGAAGAAAAAAGGCTAGCTGTCTTGAATGGCGATGTAGACAACGATGGTTGCCCCCTAATATCAGTAGTTGCAGATGGATCTTGGGCAAAAAGGTCATACAAAAGCGGATTTAGCTCGGCGTCTGGTGCTGCGTGCATAGTTGGACTGAAGACCAAAAAGGTACTATTTCTTGGAGTTCGAAACTCATACTGCTGTATATGTGCTAGAAGTGCAAAATTGAATATAGATGTCCCTGAACACAGATGCTTTAAAAACTGGAATGACAGCGCCAACGCCATGGAAGCGGATATAATAGCAGAAGGGTTTGCAAAAAGTATGGAGATGCATGGAGTTAAGTATAATAAACTAATCGGAGATGGCGACTCCAGTGTAATGAAAAAATTGCTATTGAATAAGCCATATGGGCACGACTTCACTATAACTAAAATTGAGTGTAAAAACCATTTGCTCCGCAACTTTTGTAATAAAATAAAAGCATTAGGGAAAAAAACTAATAACCACAAAGGCTTTGTTCCAGTCCTTCTAAGAAAAAAAGTTGAATCCAACGTATTGCGCATGAGGAAAGCAGTGGTTGGAGCTATAAACTATAGAAAAGATCAAGATAATGTTAATCACGGCGATAAAATAAGAAACCTTAAAATTGACATAAAAAATGCCGCCAACCATGTATTCGGAGACCATAAAAATTGCGCGTCTTATTATTGTAAGCCGGAAAAATATACGAATGACACAAATTTGGTACCAGATCTCCAAGCTTGTGGAATATGGACGGATATTCAGCAGTACCTGTTGATGTTGTTGTCTAATGCAGAAAGCCTTATTTTAGACATTACCAATAACACCGTGGAGCAATTTAATAATGTTATTGCCAAATTTATTGGCGGCAAAAGGGTGAACTATACTGCTAGAGGTTCATATCAGGCACGGTGTTTTGGTGCAGTAACATCATGGAATAGTGAAACGGCTATCCACGCACGTCTATCAAAAAAAATTCAAGATTGTAGCCCTGGCAAATACACCAAACAATTCATAGATAAGAAACGGCGCTCCAAAATAAATAGAGAAAGGAGTCGAAAGAAAAAAATTGATTTCGGTGAAGATGTACCGAACAAAAGAAGAAAAGTTACTGGACCCGATGAGAATTATGGTCGGTTAGATTTAGAACCAGATATCCCACCTGAGATATATGAGCAAAAGAAAAGTGAATTTATATTACAGTTAAATAACACCAAATTTGATGAGCTTCAACAAAACACTGTTGGTCAGAGCGAGAATAAGTTGTGGGCAGTTGAAAGGCGTAAACGCCTAACAGCATCCAACTTCGGTCAAATTTGTAAACTACGAAAAACAACATCAGTTGCAGGACTATTAAAATCTTTGCTGTATTCTCAATTTAAAGGCACTCTTGCCACAAATTATGGTAGAGAAAAAGAAGATGAAGCAATACAACAATTCATTGAAGAAACCGGACTACAGGTGTCAAAATGTGGATTATTCGTCGACAAGCATAAACCGTTTTTGGCAGCAAGTCCTGATGGTCTTGTTGAAGAAGATTCGGTAGTGGAAGTTAAATGTCCTTACAAAATTGTTGATTTAACACCTAAAGAAGGAATAGAACAAAAGAAAATAGACTTCTGCGTATTTAAAAATGACACCCTACAATTAAAGAGGAATCATAATTACTACTTTCAAGTGCAGGGGCAACTACACATAACCGGTCGAAATTTCTGTTATTTTATTTTGTGGAGCCCTAAAGGCTTACTTTACGAAAAAATTAAGAGAGACGATGTATTTTGGCAGAAAATGGAACATATATTAGAAACCTTTTACTTCGAGTGCCTATTACCAGAAATAATCGACGGTCGTATACCACGACATTTAGCAGTAAGAGAGAGAAAAGGATTGGCCACGGAATAGTGACGTAATAATTTATCTACAAAATTATGAATATTAGTGTGATTTTAACATTTT
Organism: Biston betularia; assembly: GCA_905404145.2. NCBI lineage: Eukaryota > Metazoa > Arthropoda > Insecta > Lepidoptera > Geometridae > Biston > Biston betularia. Next base: position 9,484,820 of record FR989863.1, read on the forward strand.
AATAAAGAAACTGTAGAGAAAATGGTTATTACTTTTGTTTATTAGTTTATTACCTTTCAACAATCGAACCTGACAATCAGCTAAAAACACTTCTCGCAAAATATTCAACTAAAAATATCGATATCGATAAACAACACTAGGTTATCGATAAAATGATCGACTACATGCACGTCACAAGTGTATACGTATTAGTCCGCGTCTCCCGAACTTCAAGCCTCCCCCCGCAGAGCGCGATAGAGACAACTGCAGATTGGACTGAAAATACCTATGTAAAGAACAGAAAATCAACGATTCGTTGTCCCCTGATTTCTTCTCCAAAACTTAACCGATTTTTAAATAGTTTTCATTCAAAATTAAAGAAAGGCTTGAGCTGTGTTTCTATGTTTTATTTTTTTTATATAATGTAGCCAATTTTTTTTCTGGATGTTTGAACACAGCGGAAAATCTGGCCATTTTTTTAGGTTTTTGAACGTTCATATCTCTTATAATAATTTATTTATAAAAAAAAGGAAAACATAGGGACATCATAATAGTGGCCATAGATATTCAGGAAAAAAAGTATAACTCTACCGGCATTATCCAGGGAGGAAACAGGGGACAGCGTTTGTATGGAAAAACGGCTCTAGTGATTCCTCTTAATTATCTACGGAACGTTATAACACCTGCGTGTTATAGTGAATAAAATCTTTATGACACTATAAAAAAGGATTACCATAAGAATACATTACAGATTGGCACAAAAGACTATTCAAATGATAATGAAATATTCTATTTATTATCTACAGGATGAAGCAAACCGCATCGCAAAACGGTAGCGTAATCTGTTTAAAAATATTCCGCGATTCACACCCGTAAATGCGTGAATGTTTATTTGATAACAAAAAATATTCTCGTGTGCATTATCTACAACTGATATCGATTCCATGATAGTACAAGACGTATGTATAGGTGAGTAAGTATGTTTATTTGCATTAAATTTCTACGTAAAACGCTATCAAACAGACGTTTCATGTTTTTATCAGTTGCGATAAGTTAGAGTAACGCCTTTGTCACCACACTTGAGTGTTGATCGAGACGTCCATGACGACGCTACGGGACAAACCGGCAGCGTCATAAACGGGAAAAAAGTTACGAATATTTCAAATTATAATTAAATAGTGGCCATAAGTTCTGGTTTAATTTGTCCAAATTTTAAGAACTGCCTTTATACAGTCGCGCCGGTAAAAAAAAATATATTTTGTTACTTTTTGGATGAGTGTTCCCTTTACGTATGCTGTATCAATGAGGTGATCACTTATTGTCGGTGCTTGACAAAAGCTCGTGAGGTTGTGAGGAAGGCGCGACGCATAGGGAGGGCTCAAGGGCGTAGCAGCCTCCGCGCGGTGCGTCCCAGCGGGCTCCGTCCACGGCCGGCCGGCATCACTTCGCCGCCGCCGCCACACGCAACGCACGCCACCCAACACTTCAAATAAACAATGCTCACGAATATTGATACCTAACATCTGCTGTGATTAAACCGTTTTACTTGTCGAGTTTACGTAAATATTTAAAACATGCGGCTCCTCGTGATTTTCGGTGCATATCTATGTGCGAGTGGTTGTGGTGAAGCTGGCGACGCGACACCGGCTTTTCACAAATGTTGTCAGAAGAATCAAGGACTCATAAGAGTGGTGGACTCAGAAGATGTTACTCAATATGAGTGTCTAGATCGTGAGAGTGTTGAAAGTGATTACAATATTACCAAATCTCCGTTAATAGTTGGAGACGCGGTCCCTGTAGAGTACGGAAATCTGAATCAAATGTGCGTACTGGATTTAGTGAACCAGACTTCGGAAGAGCTAGACATAAGACTTTCCACGACTACCGATATTTGTTACGACAGATTACTACTCGAAATAGTTAATGGAACAGTTAATTCGGACATTTCTAAAATCGTCAGTCTATCTTGCGTTCGTAACGACACAAATCAAACACCGGAGCAAGGCCTCACACTAAACCACATACGAAAGTGCTGTCCTATAGGCCAAAGTTATGACACGTTAGACCATTTGTGTAAAAAGAGCGAAGATTTTGCAACAGAAGAATCGTTGTTGAAAAAACTGGAAGTAAGCAGCGGCTCTGTTTACGAGTTGGAAACTGGTTTGCATTGCAAATATGAGCAATATGCGTTGGAATTGAGTGAGGAGTTTTATTCTTTAAAAGTGAATGGTAGTGATTTAGTCGTGATGAAAAAGGATGGAACAGGGGGTGGTCGTGCGCTGCAGGGAGAGTGGTGCGTGGAGCAGCAGTACAAGCGTGCGGGATTAATTGCACGTGCGTGCTCCCGCGACTGCAATGCGTATGGAGCCTTCTGCGTTAGGAAGTGCTGCCCCGTCGGGAAGCACTATTACAGGCGCAACTGCAGCAGACCTGTTTGCGTCAGTGACGACGATGTTATAGCGTTCAACATATCCATCTACATGGATCCTTTAAAAAATCATGGTGTTGATGGAGGTAAGAATTCACTCTAATAAATAATTTATATTTTCGCTCTACGCCTTGTTATACACCTTATTTAGGGACTTTATTTTTGGGTGTGACAGTTTATTTAAGTCTAGTTTTAAATATTTTTGCAAGCGCTAAAAATTGAATAGAAATAAGACATATCTATTATACTATATTCATTTTGAATAAGGTTGTTCGATTTCCTTATAAGAGTCGTTTAAGAGTCAATTATCAATATAATTATCTCATAACTTGCTTTGTGTTGTGTTCTGCACCTAACGAACCGGCACGAATATTTAACATCAAAACGTGCCGACAACAATAGGTTTTAGACAACCTTGATTTTTAACCGACACCGAAGAAAAAAAGGGAGTTATTGAGTAAACATATTTATGATATCACTTATGTATAAGCCACAATACTGTAACCGGTTTAAATTAATGAGACGTGTATGCATACTTAACAAAGATTAATTGTTAAATGAAATACTAAATGAATTAGATTTACTATCAATAACTACCTAATACGATATCTTTTCTTTATATTGAGGAAGGTCAATGATTGATAGGGTTTATACCTATAATGTTTGGTCGATAAATGCTTCAAACTGTCGTAAAAAAATGAACATGATCAATTTAACAAGGTATGCATTGTATGGGTTGCAAAACTGAAACCCAGTGTCTTCCTTACGCCGTAAGTCCACATTTCTGGCATACAGAAAAGCATTCATACTCTACTTAACTTTTTATATAATTGACAAGCCACGCCCTTCGGTTATGATCGCGCTAATCACTAAGTTATCATAGGTACAAGTGCATTCACGTGTCTTTTGTATTACCTTACCTTCTGAAATACCTAACATAACCATTGCGCTTTTAGTAGCGGTGATAGCTCAGTGGTTAGCCCGATCGATTCACACGGCGAAGGGCGTGGGTTTAAACCCCAACAATGAGCTTGAGATGCCGGTGAAGGGAAACAACGTGAGGAAACCATAGTATGTTAGTTGGGTATTTACTTGTACTCTGCTGGTTAGCTGCCACCCTCAAGTTGAAAATCAGCCGCCAAGCATCTAACTGTGTTCCGGCAGCCTTACTTGAGAACCAAATCACATTAATTACTAGCTTCAGCCACACCGTTACTGAACTGTGGGCAACCACATAGCTGACCTAGCCTGTATCCAGTAAAAAAAATATTGATTGTTAAAATCATAACTCTTCTTTTTATCATAATTCGGTTAGGGACGCAACTTATCTACATCGCTTACCTACCTACTAAAACTATTGACGTTTACGTGAACAGTCTTAAACGAAATGATTGATGAACCATGTCTTAATTTTTTTTCACGTTTTTACATAATTACCTACCTTATTTAAGTTTACCTGCGCTCATCTTTGCAACTACACTAAAAAATGTTTTAGTGCTATTTGATCTAAAAGAAATGTAAAACCCTAGTAGTCAATGCTAGTTTTTCTAATGAGAAAGTAATGAGACGAGTGGGACGCTCTCTTGATGGTAAGAGATAATGCCTGTCCATGACTACACACAACATTGAGTAATTTTTTTTTAAATTCTTGTCTGAAAGTGCTGCATAATTTTAAGGCAATTTCGTTTAGATAGGTACTTTATTTATTTATTGTACAACAGATACTCCCTGTGCTTACAGATTACTCCAAAGCGCACAGAGAGTCAACATTACATAAAAATACAATTCAAAATTACTTATTTATACTAATTAATATTATTTATTTACGTAATTATTTAAAAAATTAATAAAGTTCAAACTCCTGATTGGTCACTAAGTAACATTAACATATTAACAGCCTAAACCGCTAATCCTAAATAGAGGTGGATTATTCCTTGTTTTATTTAAATATCTTTTTATATGGTGCGATGTTTTTATTTTCTTTCTCTCAGATGTCTTAGGTATCAGAGAGAATCTTCGCTGTGAGCATGGCAGGATCATGCTAGATCGTAGCCTGAAGCGGGATCATCACGAGCTGGATCAATATGGACTCTTACACTCACCGTTTGCCACCAACGAAGATTACTGTTTCGAGACTTTCGACAATAGACACTGCGTCGACGGCGAGCTCTTCGTCACTACGGTCATCTGTTTCGTGAAGGCACCGGAGCTCAAGAAAGATTTTACTATATCGTTTTGGGTAAGCAGCTATAATTTACTTTAGAATTTGGGACGATGCGATTAAAGGGCACCAAAGGGTGACCCTGTTCTATCATTTTTAGGGTTCCGTACCCAAAGGGTTAAACGCTGTATCTCATGAACCGTGATAGTTAGACAGTCGAAACTTTCACAGATGATGTATTTCGGTTGCCGCTATAACAACAAATACTAAAAAACAGAGTAATATAAATATTTTTGCCGTTTTTATAGACGGGACCGGTTTTTATACACTTGGCCTGTTAAAAAAAATCAGAATTATATTGATTGACTTTCATTACTATAGCTATGGTATAGATATTCTTATATATTTTATCAGTTATGTAAATGCTTTTTTTTTAGAAAAATCACAATAAAAATTAGTAGGTACAAATCCAAATATTTTATTGATAACACCAAAGTTACAAGTCAAATTCCGCAATGTCATTTCAAATGTATAATTAAACATGTCAAAAACATTGATTACGTGTCAACGAAAAAAAAAAACAAATGTGTCTACAGAAAAATATTATCAATATTATAACATCATAGAGTAGAGGAATATAAAAACTTGAGTTTTCTTTTCAGATATATGTGACTCCGGATTCTAATATATTGTTATTTTAATTTCTTAAATTTACGTTTCGGTAGAAATACGAGTAAAACAATTCATAATTTAAAAAAGCTCAGCGTTTAGTTACATAGATAGGTAAGTACCTACTCAATACTCTCATAAGTATTTTAAACTTCAAAGGAACTAAAAAAGTATCATTGCATGATTTTGTTTTTCAACACTTGAAAAAACTATCATCGCTGCGAAAGAATCATACACTTTTAACGACGTGATGAAATTCTGCTTACGCGAAATTTCACACCGTGAAAATCGATTAATAAGATAAAATTATTTATTTTTACTTGAATAGGTTTCTTGTTCGAGTGTTCCAAAACATGAATGAATGTGCTTTTCCTGGTTATGACCTATTTGAATAAAGATTTTTTACAATTCGATGTAGGTAACTGTTACACGAATCCCCTTGAAATCTTTTGTCTCGCTTTCAGAAATACATATTTTGTAAAATAATACATCATGACATTTATACGTATAACGTATAATTTAGGCGCGATGACGCCAGTACGAAAATGTAACGCACGACGCTGATCCAATCGACACAGAGTATCGATTAATTTAGAAACAATATTGACATTTTTTTATGGACTTATAATTTGTTTTCGATATATGTATTACTCTCGATTGATTAGATCGGATACTCCAACTATAATTTAGGATATATTCGGTGTCATTTTTTTAGGCGGTGTTCTCAAACTACTATTTATTTAAATTGTCTTTTTTTATCCAATAAAATATGACTCTAATCAAATTTAATACATGTATAAGTATATTCAAGAACTACGTTAAAGAAAAAAAACATAAGAAAAATATTTAGAATGATTGACTTTATGGAAACGTGTATAATATACTAAAAAATCAATTTTTCGAGACCTACTCACAATTCATATATATCGCAGAGGGTACAATGGATATTCAATAAAGTTTAAGAGAGCCATATTCTGTTTTGCGGCATGTAAAATAAAATTGTGTAGTCCTGCATTTACATGCAGGACTGACATTGGTACAACATTAAACAAAACAAAGTAAGAACTACTCGAGTAAAGTAAAAGAAAAAAAAATGTCAATTAAATATATATTACTGTCAAAACGTGGGACTTTTATAGCATTAGATAACTTTATTTTGTAATTTTCTTATTTACATTTAATAGTGTGAGTAATTTGAAAAAAAAAACAACCTCAAAAACTCGCATGAACTCGCGAAACCGTCGTGTCGTGTCGTGTTTTTTCTTAGCTAAATGATATATTATGATCCACTGTAATTTTTAAACTTTCGCGATTTAAATATGTATTTTTTTATGTTTCTTACCTGGACTCAAATTCAATTACCATGAGCTAATTTGTCAACACCACATCGCTCGTGACCAAAACGTCGAGATAAAAAACTAAACGAATTCATAGTATTTTGTACGTGACGTTTCGGTAATAAATATGTATAAATAATAAATTGATCGACTACGGTAGGAATATATGGCCTAAAGAATATAATAATGTGTCAAAACACGTCAGTTTCCGTTGTAATGTATTTTAGATAGACGCAAAAGACTATCTTATCACATATCATCGCATCCAGTGAACAATACTTTTATATAAAACGCACGCACGCACGCACACGCATAAATATGTAAATTCATAACAAAAATCATTTATGTTTTTTTTTTAAGTTAAGGTGTTCAATGTTTTTTTATTTTTTAAACCTTAGTGGGAAGACACTGTCTGCAGCAACACAGCGAAGGCTACAGCTGCAGGCAGGGTTACTATACATACCTGTTCTATATTTTTATGAAACATTAAATTTATTTGTATTTGTATTTTTAATTACAGTAACTTATGAGTTCGCTTCGCATTTGATTTCCCAAAACATTTTTGTTTCTATTTCATAATCATCAAGCTTTCCGGAATTATCTAAATACTTCACCTGCATCCGACGTCATCAACTGAAACTCATTTTTACTAGCAACAATCTGAGGCATTTACATTTCTAAAGTTTACTTTAACTGAGAGTCTATCTATCACGTGAATGGGAATTAAAAATAGAATTTACCAGGAAATCAAAGCTTATGATATAGATACTTATGTATAATCTCAGTGATTAGTGCGAGTATTCGTATGTAACGTTGCATACGTTACAGTATTGAGAAAATACTGTTTTATTAACAGTAATTGTATTTCATAAAGCTTATAGATACTTAAGTACATACCTACTAATTTTCACGGCTATTTAACTTTTACAAAGTTAGACATTTATGATAGGTTATGAAAATTAATAAAAATGATAATGAACACTTAAATAAGTTTCAATAATAAATATAATAAGACAATAACAAGGCATTGCACACAGCGCCATCTGATCCCAAACTAAGCAAAGCTTGTACTATGGAAGTTAGATAACTGATAGAATACTTAAAGACTTTTTTTTTTGTAAATACATATTTGTAATAAATACAGAACAGACACAGAACAAATATTTTTTATGCTACAAATGTCTGCTTCAAGAGCTGAAGGGCGTGGGTTCGATTCCCACAATCGAACCCACGCCCTTCAGCTCTTGAAGCAGACATTCTACCAATGAACCAACAGGACTGTTCAATAAACGTATTAGGTAACAAATAGAGCAGTAAATGTAATTCGGTGGAATGTTCGCGTTTATTTAAATTTTATTCAGAGTTGATTACTCCTGGAGTGGGTCAGTAGGTTTGATTATATATTTGCAAATGTTTTCCGGCTAAAAGTTTTTACGAGTATCAATTGGAGGAGAGCGATGATTGATGTACAGATTTTATTCTTGGGTTTGGATTTTATTATTTTACTAGTTGAATACCCGGCACTTCGCACTCGGTGCTCGATCTTTGCTCTCGCATATGCAATACATAAATTAACCTCATTATTTCATTCCATTAACTTCATCATTAAAAAAAAGAATTAGATAAATCTGGTTCTTAAGTTACTAATGAACATTATTTGATATATGGTGTATAAATCTAAGTAAATAAAATTACATAGATTGATACGCCTAGCTTAACGCTGATCTAAGAGCACTGAAAGCTTCTGTTTGTTGTTCGATAGAAATAAAATGAAATTTGGTTTGGCAAAAAATATTTAATACAGCTAGACTATGTTAATATGAAAATCCAACTAAGAATAATTTGATGAAACTTAACCTAATTTATTTGAAAAATTTAATAGTTGCATAATTAATGATAATAATAATATGGCTAATTAAAATTATTAGGAGCATAAAAATTTACATGTTTCTTTATCCGATAGTGCAATGTAATGTGTGGCTAACATTAAAAATAATAATTTAATTAATTAGTGAATAATCGTGATAGTTTACTTAAATCAGTAAAACTTTAGATTTCAAGAAGATGTCACAATACCTATAAATATCTGTTTCTATGAATCTGTTATTAGTTTTTTGCCTGTTTTTCCTCATAAGCTTTTATTAAATGTTATCACAACAAATGATTCCAGAAACTTTTATTTCGTTATGTCAATTTTATCTTAATAATGTCGTAAAACGATTTATTAGCACTCTAGGATAATGGGTGTATGTAATTACGCCAAAGCTGAATAGGAGTACGAATGAGTCATGGAGTGCTGTGGTATGTGAGTATACGAATGCATATCACGTCTGGCATATGTTTATTTTGCCTCTGGTTGGAGGATTTTTGTTGTATGGCATCTTCTTGTACTTGATATGATGATTTTTTCATTTAATATCTGTTTCTGATTCTTATGATTGTATATTACGGCTGTATTATAGATAATTTCTGTACATGCTTTATAATGTTTGTCGTTTCAAGCAGCTAAAATATGTTTTAAAATAATACCAAAGTTAAGAAAAATTTGCAGACAAAAAATGTATTAGGTAGGTAAATGTACTGAACAGTTCCGAATGGGTCTCGACACTGTTATTCCAATCTGAAATTAGCATTTCGCAAAACAAGAGCATTTACGCGTATTATTATTTTGGCAATTTCTGTTAATTTAGGATTTTCGACACTCAACACACTGTATACTTCAATTAAATTAGATTTGGTGCTTCTTCCATGTATGATATAGCCCGGCGAGTCTTTTCAACAAGGTGCACGGAATAATAAATTGCATATGCTTTAGACTAATCAGATCGAATACTAGATAAGAAGTTATGAGTACTTATTGATATTGTTGTCGACAGCTAATCAGCGTATCAAGCGTGTGCCTGGCCCTGACGCTGATCGTGTACTGTTCGCTGCCAGAGCTGAGGAACCTTCACGGACGGACTCTGATCTGCCACGTAAGCATGATGCTGCTGGCTTTCACCTGCCTCGCACGCGTGCAATACAGCCTCGTCCCTAATAAGAAGATCTGCACTACACTGGGTAAATATTGTATTTTTTTTTATGGTGTTGATGATACGTACGTCTATTTAGTTAACTTGAAGTGCAACTACTAAAACGAATATAGGCAATTGTACTAATCATTATGAACAACTTTGACAATGGACACAACTTTAAAATTGTAAAAAAAGAAACAACTGTTTTATAAAAAGTACGTTGTCCCTTGAGTTGACGATCAACCTACGAAGCAGCTGATTTTTTTGCGATTTTAGATTTGTGTCCATAGTAAAACTTGTTCATTATTAAGCCCCTTTTCTGTTTACTAAATAATTACACAAAGCTAGTAACTCTGTATACAATAGTTATCTACACTATCAACGATATGTTAGTCAAATTCATTCGAGTTTTGCGAGAAATGTCGATTCGAATCTTCACATTTAGTAAATAACTAAACCATCTTGTCATATTTTAGCATACATCAGTTATTTGCTTTATTACAAATGTTCCAAAAATACATATTAAGTATCATAGTATAGCTAGACACAAATCACTTAAACGTACTGTGATATAAAATCTAATACTCAGGTACTTGCTTACAATTTGATGAGCAGGGTAGTTAAATCTAGTTTAAAGGGCTGTAAAATGATTTAATGGCGTTTCAATATTTTCATTACATCGGTAAATGGAACAGAATGTGTAAATATCTGAATGAATAGAATAACTTTCGTAAAATACACATATCATTTTATTATAAATGTACCTAAGCACGAATCATACGTAGATAACTTAAAATAATGAATAATATGAGTTTACTATCAGAACTTAAACAATTTTATGTGTCTGCCGGACGTTCGCTGATCGATAAACTAGATTAGAGAAATAAGCCATTATCTTCTTTTTTTGTTATTACTTAATATTTTATTACTCTATGGGCACTGGGGTCCATGCATATGGACATCAGCCAGTGTTACTTGATTGGAAGATAAACATTTTATCAACAACCAGTAAGCTACATAAAGTGCAAATTTGCGATTCCTAGTAATTAATAACGACGGTTGAATATCAACAGTCGCACACATCACTGTAATATAATACATGCAATAATTTTTGTTTCCAGTGAATTCTACAACAACATACTGATTTTGCGTTGGATATCGTTTATTTGTATTTCATAGCCATACATGTTCAAATCCCAATAATGCGAATAAGCTGTCGGTGAAGGTAAACATTGTGAGAAAACCATATCATTGTGTTAGGATACATCTGCCACCAAGCACGCCTAACGGTGTGCTCCTGTAGCCTCACTTGAGACATTCTAGGCTGCGTGTCTTTGCCAACTTTTACTGAACTATAACTCAAAATAAGGTGGACCGTAGAAAATATGAAGCGTATACCCAGTTTAACAAATAGGTTTTATTTTACAGCCGACAATTAACAGACATATAGTTAAGGGTTGATAAAGCGGGACATTGCTAGTTTGATTAGATTTGATCTTATTTCTAAATCAATTCAAGTACCATATATATGGAGATATACAATAATACATATGTAGGTACGCACACAAGTAATTGATGAAGCGATGTTTCGACGCGCGAGGCTAGATAATTTGGGAACAAAGTAAGTGGCGTGGAACGTAGCGGGACGGTGTTCATCAATTATCGCTTATTATTTTCGCAGGGTACGGGATCTACTTTGGATTCATGGCGGCCTTTGCCTGGCTTAACGTCATGTGCCTCGACATATGGTGGACATTTGGGTGAGTTAGCGCCCAACACAAACATTCTGAATGGCTCTTCGGTGCAAGTGTGTGAATCGCATCGATTGTTATGTGAAACGTGGCTCTTCGAGCACGATCACTTCATTAAATTTAAATTTAACAAATAACAGATACTTATGAAAAGTGTGTAAGCGGTTTTTCCTAAATGCTCAGAGTACCTACCTATGAACAGCGAGAAGTAGCAGAAGCTAACAGGTTAAAATTGACTGAACCAGTTTTGCAAAATTGATAGTTTCAGCTTATTAAAAGTAGTCATCCGTCGATGTTTCATTCATGCCCATTTTGGAAATACGTTACTCATTTTTGTAATACTTTTGTTTCAAGAAGATCGACACTCTTTAATCTTCACTTGTCTGCACAAATTGTTTATGTAGATGTATGCAAAAACCATATCTTCCGGCTTATTGAGAAATCACTCTCTTTTTCGGGGGAGGACTTGTTTACATTATTCACTGTACCATCTTACTTTCTGAGTAAATTCGTAGTAGCAACAAAAATGCGTGATTTATTTCGTAGTCGTGGCGTAGAGGGTTTACGTATCCGCCATCCTACACACTCGGGAATCCATGTTTTTATTGAAAACTGACATGAAACCAGGATTTTAATGTATAGGTATGAGTAATAATCCTTTTTAGTGATACTAAGCAAATGTTTCAGTGGTATTCACAGTTTACAATAGAGCAATCTACACATCCGTCTATCGGTTCAGTCTATTGAACGAATTATCTTAGCGCTCGTCATCGCGTGTTGTGGCTGTCGCCGACATAAAACTGCTTGGGATTTTCTCAAAATTGTTTGTCGTGCGAGTCTGAACCAATGTTTACTTCATATTGTAATGTTTACTTATCGGATCTTGAACATTTGCTCGATGCGAGTACGACCGGATTAAATTATTGATACAAGTTGAAAGGCAAATAACAAGTTGACGAAGTGCTTGAGTGCCTTCATATTTCTCAATGCATATACATTTTTATTGCTTGCCTCAAGTACTAAGAGACACCAGTTTGTTTAACAAACATTTCCCTTGATATCTAGACGAGTTATATAGTTATAACTAATGTTTTATGTCAGGTAATTTTGGTTGTTAAGGATCACAATTAATTACTTTTATTGAATGGGCGCGGTACTATTTCATAGAGTGTTTGATGACCGTTAATAAACTGTTTGGTACTCAAGATCTAATCGTGTGTAACCAATGTAGATGATTTATATTTGTGATCCTTGGCAAGGATGTATAAAAAATATTTGGACCAAAGTTTGCTTCAATATTTGCGAGACTGGAAAAGTTCACCTTCAATGCTAAAACCTGTTGACCTCGAAAGAAACAAGGCGTCGGCTACGACTATCCCGATATGTTTGCCGAACTAATTTCTTTGTTCCATCATTGGCCCACGTATTTATCTTCGCAAACAACAATATATTGTTGGACCAAAATTGTTTCAACTCTCGGAACTGTCATTCTTGGAGTGACTCAGATTTTCCTATTTTCCGCAGATATTCATATCAGTACTTGCATTCAAATGTGTCAGCAAAAATAATTTTCAAGGTAACTCTAGAACTCAGGATACTGTTTGGAAATGAAGAAATGACTAGTTTTTGAAAGTTTCAAAAGTTTACTTATTTGGCTCAGTAGTATATGAATCATGGGTTCTTGGTTCGATTCTTGAATACTATAAATAATACCAGCGCTTTTCGGACTTCAAAGAACACATCGTAACGGTCAAAATCGGCAAACACAGAAGTCTGCAATAGCTGAGCATTTACTCGAAGCGGGATCCGGTCATTTTATTGAGCTCCACGTTCCAAACGTCCTCTCCACTGAACAATTGGTTCGAGAAGCTGTTAAGATCAAAAAAAGATAGATTTAGGTTGTAATCACTTTGATTTCATAAATCGGTGCTCACACTCTGCCTTTTAACCATAATAGAAATAATTTTCGATATTTATAATTCAGTAATTATATCATGTTAACTTAGGTGACATTTGCTTTTAGTTCTGATGAAAGCGATAACATATTTTATGGCTTCAATTAGCGCCTATGCGTGAGCTAATTTGAAGATTGAAAAGGTCGAAACGCAGACATTACAATTAGTAGGTTGTTAATGAAAACTGACGAGATAGAAAACTCACTTACACGTACAATGTTACGGGCGAGGCTCTAATTAGACACGTCATCGTATTGGGAACCACGGAATATTGAATAGTTATAACAAAAGCTAAAAGCTAAAAATAGATAGCGGAGATTTCACGGTCACGTGCAGTTTTTGTAATTGAGTTCGCAATTTTAGACCATGCCCATATATTATCTTGAGGGTTATCGAGTTCAGTGTTAATTTGGCGTAAGCGGACAATTATCTCGGTTTTTTTCCTTTAAATTGTCAACTATCTATTATAATGTATACCTATACTTTCGAAGTTCTTGTTTTGATTTTTTATTAGAATAAGATCTATATCAGTCACGAACTCATTAGGTACGGTAGGCGACGATATTGACGAGATTAAAACTTGTACCTACTTCTAGAGATCTCATTCACTCTAGTTCTAAATATGCCTAGAGTGTATTTCTCAGGAATCAGGGTAAATAGTAGGAAAATAATATTAATTAGGTGTAAAATGTTACTATTCTATGGTTGAGCGATGCTAGATAGTTTTTTCGTTGTAATAAATACTTGTAAATATTTTTGTAAACTTTATATAAAATGAAACAAATGCTTGCTATGTACATGCCCTTATTTTGATCCAAAGGAATTATTCAAAAATATTTATAGATATTTTGTATTATGACGATCAAGTTTATATTAAATCGTATGGTAAACGTTAATATACGCGCAGCTCTGTTTACAATTTCGTCGGTGAAGTAGGCACTTATACAGGATTACACAATTACCTAGTCGCTTGCTCAATTGGGAAACTGTGGCGGTTATCTTTTGTGCAGCACTTGACTATCGAAAGCTTTATTTGTAGTTAACGATAACTAGCTGTAATCTTTCAGATATATTGATACTGAGGTTTATTCCAACCGCTAGCGGAACATCCCTGTGACTGTGCCTAATGGCTAGCAGTAAAGCAGTAAACTAATAAAGATGCCATATAGACTTGGGCTGTTTTAGCAGCCTCACAGTTTGGGGTGACATATATGGTGATCTTTTTCTAATTTGGTCGCAATATTTAATTTAGTGGGAGTGATAGAATGGAAGAACTTTTCTCCTGCTTGAAACTCTGGACTCTGGATAAAAATGGCATGAGGGAAGGGAGGTCTTTGCCCTACAGTGAAACAGAACATGTTGATAATAAATAACACGGTCCAGTCTACCCTGAGCTCTGAATTTAGGACAGCAAGTACGACCCCGCAAATATAATTCCGATATTATTTCACACTTCTGACTTCCAGCAGGAAGCAAAATCATAACAATACTGAGAAACATCCACTTGCAACCTTTTGAAGCTTTCGAAGCAAACACTCGATTACAGTAATTAATGTGTTATTGAATATCCTTATGTTTGCTCTACCGATATAAATGAATGTATATATGTTTAGGACAATTCCGAGTCATACTAGCGCCATACCGGGAACCAGCATCCGATATTATTATGTATTTGTGTTTATAAACAATGTGTTTCTTTAGTTTGTGATTTTGCACTAATCTCATTTTACCGATTTTTAGAGGGTAAAGTGGAAACACTGTACACGAATAAGATCATTTCTTTAGAGGCAAAATATATTACGGTATTTTAGCTCTTAGTTAATCTGTATACAAATTTCGTGTCCATAAATATAAATAGTAAGTGTCAACAGTGTCAAATAGCAATGTTGAGTTGTGAAGTTTCCACGTCTAGAGCCAATCCTTGTTGTAGAATCTGGCCATGCTTTCCATAGAAACTCATTGTCATCCAACTAATCCTTATACCATAACTATATAAAGAGGAAGTGGTTCTAATTCTTGCAAGTTTTGAATTCAATTAACTTACAGTCAAACACATTGCAAGTTTGTAAAAAAGCTTAGGTTCGTTTGTTTGTTTAACAGATTTAGACGGCTTATGGCCTGTATTGACACATAGTCTACCGGAAAACGCAAGTGAAACCGCGGGGGCGCAACTAGTTATATAAAAATGCTTGTTTACTTTATTTTTCTTTCGCCTCCAATAACTTCCTGAATCTGTCGAAATCGTAGCTGACGAATAATTAAGACATTACTAATATTTAGAATCTTCTTTAAAAAAACAAGTATTAAAAAGTATTAATCATTTTAGATCGATGCGCTCAGTTCAGCCGATGCGGAAGGCGGGCGCGGAGCGGCGCCGCTTCCTCTGGTACTCTCTGTACGCTTGGAGCATCACCATTGTCCTTACACTCACCATGTTTCTCCTGGACAAGTACCCCGTGGCATCCTTCCTCGATGCTGACATCGGCAGTGATATGTGCTGGTTTGGTTCAGGTGACAATTTTATTTACTAAGTTAAATAAGCTCGCGTTTGTCGCCTTCAATGACCTCATTTTACTTGGACAGTCGCAATTTGTCGCAGTCTGTCTACAGGGGGTTGGTCTGTGGTCATAACCAAACATTCTATTCAAAGCTTATTGCAAAATGAAGGGAATGTACTCTTATTTAAACAAAATAAAAACATAGTAGCTGTAAATGATGACATGTAAAAAATACTTTTAAATTACCTTTTCACTAGTTTTCACATTTTGCTCGTATTGATAATAATAGTAAAATTTAAATCTTCAAAAACCTGGGCCATTAGGTTATTCACGTTTCTTTGTAAAGTAAATATGACGTTCGTGAAATGATACATGTATCATTATTGTTATGATCGAAGAATGTGTATAACGTGTCTGTTTGTCAGCGTAGAATCGTAGCCAAATATTTATCAAAACTTTACTGCGAAAAGTTTCTGAGTTTCTTGTAGACTGACAATAACAGAGCTTCTGAGATTTATAGCAATAAATATGTTGTATTATAGCATTTCTAGTTGACGCGGAAAATGAATATCTTGGAAGATAATTATACTAACAATCAAAATATTCTGAGAATTATGGTCTGTTAAGTGCATACTAGTATATGTATTTTTTTGTTAAGTACTTGGTACAATGCAACAATTTACGTAGCTTTAGTTATTGTCTACCTTACAATAAGCAAGTACAAAAACATAAGAGTTATATAAATTGTTTGTAACACTATGAAAATTTAACGATCTGTGATATTTGAACACAACAATAGCAAACTTATTTCAGAAGGAAGAGTCTCGTATGTACTCGTACATTCAACTTGTGTAATTATTCTCTTTTTCAAACGAACGATAGAAGTTTAAGATTTTTTAATATAGCAGCGGTGATGTGATGTACAAAGTGTGTTAAAAACTTCAGTAACTATTAGGCACATGTCACCATTTTTATTTTAAATTTCATAGAAAAAATGTCAGTAAGTACCAATGATATGATATCTATTTAGTATAAAGTTATTTTTTACAAATATTATAGAGTGAATAACAAGTATGACAAGAGTGTAAGTGGTCACCGCCACCCATAAACATCAGCAACAGCAGAAGCGTAGCATGCACGGTGTCTCCTTTTTAGGTTTAAAATGTTTTACTTTAAGCGTCTCATGTCATTAACAAGCTCTACGGGAAGGCATCTCACAAACAACATACTTTGGAAACAGCAATGTATGCATTTTTAAATTATGAGATCTAGTATTTGTACCACATGCTGTTCGTAAAAATAAAAGATTATAATCTAAGTTCCTAGAACTTATAGACAAGTAAGTAGGTATACTTACCTCAAAGTGTTTCCCTATTCAGTTCCAAGAACTGAATTAAAAACCGGTAAATACTTATGAAATTAAGAAAAAAATTTTGATCATTATATTCACAAAATAAAATATAAAGAGGCTAGTGGAAAAGTTGCGTCACCTATCACTAGCCCTGCCACCAAGGCCGATGTCCCAAGTCGCTTCTGTCTGGCACAAGGTTTTACAAGTAAAGTCCAGGGCATCACTGCGGAGGCGCATATCACTTTAAGTCATTTGGTGGTGAATCTCAATCTCTTGTTATTTGTTTTAAGATTTCGTGTCTTATTTCTAATTTCCAGTACAAAACTCGAAGACGGATTGGCCGCACTACATATTCTTCGTGATCCCGATGGGTCTAGGCACGTGCACTAACTTCGTGCTTTTCATGATGACGGCGCGGCACTGCGCGCGAGTCAAATCTGAGGTGCACCGACTGCAAGCAGGCTCCGTGGGAGACCGCGCCAAGCGACGCTTCCGCGTTGATAGAGCCAAGTGAGCCCATATTTAGTAAATCTCTTCCTCTTGTTTGTTTTGACATCGCACTTTGTACATTTTGCTAGTGTAGTCAAGTATTTAGATATTTTCAAATATGTATGTGATAAAGTAAAATTAATTTAAATGAATGTCACAAACAGTAAGTCAAGTTCAATTCTGGTCGCGCCGAACGGTAAGTTCGTTTTTACTACAGTTTGCTTATTAATATATTTCCATTCATATTGTGTAGCGTAAATATAATCTACTAATACTCGTTTCGAGGCGTACATAGCTTATTATGCAGCCGCTTGTTGTCTAAATTTCCCATTACCGTAAGTGTTAAAGATGTTAGCAGTGTAAGTATAACAACTCATACTAAAATTATCATCTATTGCATACATTAGCATACTAAACCGATAAAATACCGTTTTTGAATGTTTACCTATTCTTTATAAAGAACTAAACTAACTAACTAACTAACGAAACGTAAGCTCAACAAGCTACGTTTCTGATGACGTGTTGATTTTTAAAGAATAATCTATACGATAAACTATATAGCGCCAAGGCGTTGTTTTGTTAATGCCCTGAATTGTTTTTGTTCTGTGTATTGCTGCTATTGGTCATGGACAGGCGTCATCTTTTACTACCAGGAACTTAAAAACAATTCATAGACAATCTATCCAGGCAGAAGTTGGTCCAATTAAACTAGATCATAATACGAAATAGTACAAGTCCGTTTACGGCCGTAAAGTGAACTGCCTAGAACTTGCCTGGTTTTATATAAGTTCATAGTACGCCCCCAGGAGAACGTTCTGGATCTCTTACTTTGACATTATAAAATAATAACAAATTATGAAAAGTATGTTTAAAAATAGAGAATCGCGTATAAAACAACTGAATGCCGTTAGCAACAAATGATTATTTTTGAATTCTTATTTACTACGCCAATTGTCAACTGATGTCTTACTACGCATGTGCTATTTTATATGGGTAATTTTTGCATTTATGTAGTGACACTTGCATGCGGCATGAAATGTATAGTTTACGCCACAACCCTAGAGAATACAAATAAACTTTAATTAAGCGAAAATGAACGACACGTAATAACAGTCATGATAACAAAGGTTTGTTGTTGGTAGTTATAAGTCTATTGGAAGGTACAAACATTGGCATCAACTCTAGATTATACACCTACATACACATACCTACACGATTATATTACATACCTAATTTCGGAGTTTTTCTTACATTTTAACTCCTTGATATTAATTATATTAATACACAAATGTCTATAATTATCAAATTATATTTGCTACTTACTAAAACTGTATTTAATAACTAGAAAAAAAGAACAGAAATCAATTATTTAAAACAAAACACACATACATGCTACAATAAAATTAACTATCTAAATTCATCAGTATTTTTATACTTTATTTTGTTCAAAAAAATCGTATTACTTTCTAGTAAAGAAACTACGGGTTGGCTTGAGAACCACAGGCTTCTAATATTCTGGCAAAGGTTTAATATGCTACAATATCGATCGATTCACAAGTACAATACATACGAAATAATCGTACACTTGAATCAAAATTAAAATGAAAGCCTAAGTGACGATATTTAATTATTCCATAAAGCCGCCAGTAAGCTCAAAGAGCTATCGTTCGCAAATATTAATTTGAATAGCCTATGGTTAAATTGATAAGTGAAGAGTTTTTTTATGTATAAAGCTACACTTCCGGGGTCGGTCCTCTTTTTTGTTCGAACATTTTTTTAATTTTACTTACGTTAACCTTTATGTGAATCTTCTTATTGTTAGCGTAAATATATATAATGATTAATTATTACTTAGGTACTTTATTTCTTTCAAACATTTTTTAGGTACTCTTTAACTTTTAGTTCTTTTTAAATCGACGTAATTCTGAAATATATCTATTTATGCCAGATTATTAACGCATTTTACAGATACGTGTTAACTGGCAAGCTGTGGGTGGTGATGGGAGCGGGTTGGGTGTCTGAGCTGGCATCTACACTGGCCTCACAGCCCGAATGGTTATGGTCAATCGTAGACCTCTTTAACGAGTTGCAAGGCGTCTTCATATTCCTCATCCTGATCTTCAAGCCCAAGCTTTATTACCTCATTAGGAAACGTCTCGGTAAGGACGCACAGCGTATAAGAACTGATGTAGTTTTAACACGTTTTGTATGTTTCTTACGGGTTTCCCTGACGCATATCAGTGCATACACGAGTACGCCCCAAGTAATTAACAATGATGTTTCATAACAGCAAGTCCAGACGTCGAACGTCGTGTCTGTTTTTTTCATGGGTTGGAAAAGTGTTGTTTTTTAATCTGTAACTCTTAAACAGTACACGCGTACTTATATATTACAAATTTTAACCTTTCTATAGATATGAAATGATAGAAATTATGTTCTATAATTCTGAAATCAATATTTATTTCGGTGAACTTAATTCCGGACGTTTGTTCTTATAAGTTTAAGTTGATGTTTTGTTTTAATTTGTTTTTTTTTTCATAATCTTTCTACGTACATTTTACCGGTTATCTGAATTAAATTAGTTAAGCTAATTTCAGCTTTGGTTCGGTTTAGTCTTTGATAAGGTGTGGCTGATATAACGCAATTAAATCACACGCCGATAACACGTCATTGATACTCTATCATTTACTGAGGACAACGATAATGCACATTGAGTAGGGTTGACTTTACTATGGTAACTGACGTGATTTTGACACAATTCTGTTTTACTTATGCGGGATTACTTAAAATAAGTTGACTTTGTTTTATTTTTTAATATTATGTCATTTTAAACTTCTATGATGATTGGACGACTATTAGCGATATAGAGGGTAGTTTGAAAACTGATTATATTAATATTAATAGTTAGGTACTTACCTATCTATTTATTATTGAAAATATAAATAATTACGGTAAAATTTAAAAAATCAGTTATTGTTCATTCAACGACGTTGAGTCTAGGTATATTTGTGTAATCTTTCAATTCGTAGTAATGCTGGATTTCAAGGGTCTGACTCATTTCATAAGTTTAAAATGTGATGAAATTATAAAAACACGACTTTTCTGTATTTGAGATTCAATTTTATTTTTCCAGGTTGTTCAAGGATACCATTAGATTCAAGTATATACTAGTTTAATTAATATTTGGTGTTAGTCTGTTTAACTGTTTCTTAACCTAACGCTACTTTCAACGTAGCCCTTCAGGGTGGTCGATTCAGTAACTCGCTTTATTAACTAACTAAAATTCCCAATTCCAATTAACTTAAGTATATTTAGACGTCTAAAATCAACTAAAGACATTTTAAATATATTATTATGCAGTAGTTGTTGCATAACTAAATTATTTATTTTTTATATTCGAACTTTGAATTCAAATTGGAGCATATTATGTTTTTTCAAACTTTGAATCTTATTGCGGTTCCACACTACGTTATTTAGCAAAGATAGAATTGTGCATTTTAAATGATGGGCTACATCAGTGTGTACATTGCTTTTTGTAGCATTGATAACAGTGTTTATCGTGGTCGGTTCACACGCCGAAGGGCGTGAGTTCGATCCCCAACAATAAGCTTCAGCTACCAATGAAGAAAGACATCGCGTGGGTGGTAGTACTTTTTGGTACTCTACTGGCTACCACCTTCAAGTTGAAAAGATGTATCGCAAAACACCTAATGTGTGTATCAGCAGTTTCGCTTGAGAGTCAGTTCCACTCCAGACTAGGTTTGTTTACCATCTCTGACCACACCGTCACCAAGCATTTTACCAAGCAAATTTAGCATGGTGGTAGGGCACTTTCTAGTACTCGGCTGGCTAGCTACCACCCTCAAGTTGAAAATCTACCGCCAAGCATCTAACGATGTGTTCCGGCAGCCTCACTTGAGAGCCAGTTCCATTCCAGGCTTGGTGTGCTTTACCATCTTCGACCACACCTTCACTTAACATCAGGTGAGCTGTGGTCAAACACCTAGCCTGTCAACCATTTAAAAAAAAAGCGTTTCAGTAACCGATAGCTATATGGACAAAAAACGCTAATCTAAAATAGGAACACATTAGTGCAAAGTGAAGTGGTCAAAAGATCTAGGAAATTATGAAAACTGGTAATACAATTTTGACAACTTCATGGATCTTTTGACTCTTACAAATGCATTTACGTCTATTTGCTTTCCATTTTTCGATAATGTCACGTCGTGTGGAACCGCTTATGTTCGACTTAAAAATGTAGTTTTTACATCGCATGCATTTCATGAAAAGTTCGAGTATGTAGTTCTGGCTTGTTGTAGTGCACATGCTAGCCGTCTCGTTGCTCTGTGAGCCTTTATCTAATCGCACTAATATAAACAGGGCTGGAGAAGCCGGACGCTCAGAAGCAAGCTTCGTCTGCGAGAACCTCCTCCACCTTCCTCTCCAGGACCATCAGTTCCGACGAGCGCGCCACCATGCGGATCTCGCAGGGCAATAACATTAAGCTGCCATAACTTCATACTGCCACTTTACATTAGGACAAAATTAATTACCGTGGTTCAAAGAAAAAACATTTTAAATGTTGTTGTTTGGCAAAATTTACGTTTGACCAACCATTTAGATAAAAGTAAAGTTTTTTAAAACAACAGTGAAAGTAATATTTTCATAAGGGCATAAAATAAAGTAGTAATTTTCTTTACAAAAGTAATATTCCACAATATTTGCAAGCAATCTACTAATCGTTGAGTGGATTCAAAATTTAAGTATAAAAACAACTCCAAGTATTACGCACTTGCGCGCTTAAGAATACCACTTAGTACAAAAGTACATTGTCTTATTGTTTTATATTTGTGATTTGTAATCTTTTAAGTTTGTGTTCTTATATTCATAATGAGAACCCTATATTTTTATAGATAATTGAACGTTATAAATATTATTTTACATTCAATCTAAGAAAATTTTATTATTTCCCCAAAAAAATCTACAAAATTTCAAGAAATATGTTATATATTATTCTTGTCCTAATGTATTATACATCAACTGGTAGCATGTTTCAACTTAACTACCTAAAAATTTAACTATAACAAAATGTAACACTTGATTAGGTGTGTCGTAATTCTGCATTTGTTTCAGAATCTTTTCATATTCTAATGTAAGATAAATAAATTAATTGCAAAAGGAGTTTTCACAGTTAATGCTTTTTATGGCTTTTATGCGAATCCAAAAATGCAGACTGGTCTAGTCATAGTATATTATCGGCGTGATGTATAAAAAGCAGTAGCTTTTTTTCAGTAAGATAGTATTTAGGTAGTGCTATTAATAGTTCTCTTTAAATTAGGATTACGTTAGTGTCAGGGTAATGATTGGGTATTGTATCCGTTACTATTGTATTGACATGATAATAACTTAAATATTGTATTGTCGTAGGTACAGTAAAAGTAAAAAAGTAAGCCCCTTGTTATTTTTCTGTGATGAAACACGGAATAATCCAGATCTGTTTCTAACAGTAATGGAAGCTTAAATTGATCTTTATTTGCAGTGTCATAGTTTAGTTTACTATGAATCAAAATATTACAAGACTTTCAGAAAATCCATCAGCCAATAACAGTGCATAATTATAATGCACTAAATAGTGCACATGGGTATTTTGGACTTTCCATCGTAGTTAATGTTGGTATATAACTGCTTAAGTACATTTGAGAGACCTATGTTGTGGGTTTTACTATAAAAGTTAAAGTTAGTCATTCCATATGTTTCTGACATGTGTCATTCACATAATAATTATTGTATTTTATTGTAGGTAGTTATTATGCCGTATTAAATCTTTAGTCGATGGTAATGTAATTATAACTGAGTACCAAAACGAATTATTTTATAGATTCTGCCTAGCCTGGCAGTATACTGATTCTGATTCAGTACACTGCCATGGATTAATACATAAAAAAGTTATGTACAAGATGTGTAAAAAGGCAATAGGTATGTGTTTTTAATTATTATGTATTGTCTTTGAATTTATTGAATATTCCTTGAAGTTAAGAATCAAGTATAAGCTTCCATATATTTTATTAAAACTATAGTTTAACATCGACTTAGTCTAATTGAATAAAAATTATACCCTGTATACGTACCTACAAAATATTATAAATCACCTGTATTCAAAATAAAACATCTTACCTTATTGTTCATCGAACGATATAAATAGCAAATTAAGCTTTAATTTCAGAGATGGCTCGAACAACCCAATTTAATGATCTCTACATGAAAATTTCTAAAAAAAATACTTTACACAAAATTAAAATAATTTTGGAATTGTATAGACGTAAATTTGCTTTAGGTAACTAAGTGATAACCTTAGGTATAATTATTTATAAATATTATGAATCTTTCACAATTTATTTAAAATTAAGAGAAGACAAGTATATGTACCTACCTATATAATAATTATTAAAATTAGCTTCATTCCATATCTTGTTTTATTTAGTAAAGTGATTATTTGGAAGGTTTCGACATATTTTGTTTAGAAGTTCATTATTTACGTACGATAATATATAGTTTGGAGCACTAAACCCGTCTAGTTCTTTACGTGACGCCAAATTTTAAGGGTTCCATAGTCAAAGAGTGTCCAACAAGATCATATTACTAAACCTATTGTGGATCTGTCTGAATTATTATCTTCTGCTTCCATAATCTTAATAGGTAGTCGGTTGTAATTTTCCCACAATATAAAGGTAGATAAAAGTTGACAGAGAGTCTAGCGTGACAATTTGCGAGAAAGCTTTCGTCAAGTTTTTGAAACCAAAATTTACGATGATGGCTGCCAGATACGCTGATCCATTTCTCATACATAATTTATGATATATAAATTTTACTAATTTTTTGCAAATTGTCATGATCCTACAGAAAATGTGTTGCCCAAAAAATGGAAGACTCATTGCCGGTTCTTTAAAGGAGTGTGTACCTAATTGTGTATGATAAGTACAAACAAAAAAATGCTGAACAAGTTATGAATATTTTATTGCTTTTTGACAAACTTGATTTTGTTACATGTTTTTTCTACATGTCTTTCTCCAAGCACAACCAATATATATATTAAAGCCTAGCTTAATTACAATTTTTAAATTTAATATTAAACTTTGATTTGGGAAACCTCGAATTGGTCCCTCAACTTTTAGGAATGACTATTAGGTAATAATCAACAACAATTAGTATTTACAAATGGAAAAGTAAATTACTTACATACTATATTTATAGCAAGCTATGTGCATGATTATATGTACGTCTAATTTGACATTACACATTGTGATTGAATATTTCATAGATATACAGACATGATATTCAAAACATCTAGTAGACCTTGTTTACCTAAAATAAAATATGTGTTTTGTCTCGTATTTGTGCTTGCGACTTCTCGTCACCGAGTAGTTAATAGAGCACTTTAGATTAACTTCGTTGATCTAAATAAGCGGTTAACGTACATACTCGTACATAATCAAATTATCTAGGTTGGTATATTTAATGTTAATATGATCAACATATTCGCCGGTTAATACTTAACGTAATAAGTACCTATATAGTTTGTACCAAATCACAAAAAAAATAGTCTAAGTTACAACTTAATGCTAATTTTAATTTCTAATAGAAACAATACTGATCAATTACATTCACAAGTTCACAATCCTCGACAACAGAAGAATCGCTCCGGAAAATGATAACGATTGTAATAATTATTTATTTTTATTTCAATTGTGATTGTATCTAATAATTACATTTTTTTTAATAACAATATTAACGTAGTTAGTGCAAATATTTGGAATATAGCTACGAGTACTTTTCCTTTAATTACGAAGTGTTTTGTTGCTATTGCCGAGTATTGTACTTGTTTATAAATATTTAAATAGTAATAATACTCAATACTCTTATAATAAAAGCTACAATTTCTTTTGAATTATTACCATAAAGGTTCACTTACAATAATAACAATTATTCTTATAAAAATAGAAATAAACAAAAGCGAGGTTTCGTCGAAGCCATCGAGTTTTAGTATACTTTTATCACACGATTATAATATAAACTATGTGCTTAAGTAGTACCTATACATGTAGATATCTATTTGTAATGATAAATTACATAACGATTTTTAATCTACGTATGTTTAGTTATCTATTTTGTGTTTGTTAAGTACATCATTATGAATAAAGTTTTCAATGAATTAATTAGAATACCAACAAATAACAGCGTATTTCTTAATATTTTTTTTATTGGATAAAGTACTATGTATAAGTACGATAGCATGATTTCGTACTTCAATTAAGGATTTTTTTAAATTTAACAGTTTCCCGCTTTGTTTTATAAACCGATAAACACATCGTTGGCTCCACTGTATTATATAATAATTGGTATGTAATATAACTTTCTATTTATACAAGGAATGCTGTTACCTGTTTAGCCCGAAATTATGATATGCTTTTCCTTTCTTAAAATGAAGTATTACTAGTTCAGCACAAAATGTGAGTTAATCATTAGTAAAACAAGTCGTTGATATTGTCGTATACTTTGCTATTTTGCTGACTAATATGATATTTTCTTTATTTGCGCTACATACCTATTTTCATAGCCTATTTTGTTCTACTCATGTGGGCAATACTTCGAACAAGGACATGAGGATTGTGTACGTACTTAGTACCAACATTTAGATAAACATACTAACCGACCGCGAAAAGCATTAAAGTGCCGTCGTAGCATGATTTTAATTTTGGTCGTGTTACGTAATTTTTCTTGTGAGGTTGCCGATAGTATGCGACCGGTTAGTTAGGAAGCGATTTATATTCTCATTGATCCTACACTTTTCTCTAGCTTTGTCATTTACAAGTATCTTCTGTTAATCTTGCCTAAGTTCAGACTTGCAATGGCTATATATATAAAAATCTGGATGGTTCAGTTGGTATTATTTAAATGTAGTTTACTGGGCTATGTGGTTTGCTTGTTGTTGGGTTGTACGGTGATGGGCGCAGGGGTGGAATGTGCGGGCGGTACGGTGGGGGGCGCAGGTGACTCCGGTGGTGAGGGCGCTTCTGCTTCTGCGTCACGTTCCGCTATCTCTTCTTCATCGATGATGGAGATATCTCGAATAGAAGGTCGGTGCGAACGCCGCCAACCTAGAACAATGCCACCACATACTAATTTAGCAAAATCAATTTTGGTAAGAAATTGTATTATTGGATGAAACTTGTTTTTTTACGAGTATTTATGTTTAGAAATAGTAGTGTTTATTAATAAAGTGTCGAATTATGCATGAGTGATATACATATCTCATTAGTGTTTTTGTGTATTACTTTCAAAACATGCTGAAGTTTCTAGTAATGTTGCCACTACTTTATTAACGCAAGACAGGGCTTAACCTTGACTTTGATTGTGATTTACTTAATTTGAATTTTCATAAAAAATAAATAAATATTAATTTGTCAATATGTTTAAACTGCAATGCCAAAAACAAAGAATAACATGTTAATAGTTATTTGTTATACAAGAGTGCAAAGTTGCTTTAACCGCGTGCTCAATTTTGATGACCGAGCAAGCGAAGGATTCTAAAATTAGAATCCTGAGCATTAGCGAGGGAATCAAAAGCCTATATTATGTAAATATCAATAATTTTTATATATATTACGTTACTGTATTACAATCCAGAATTTATAACAAAATGTATATATTTTACGCGCAAGAAATCTTGCCTGAAATCCATTACATTCGACACTAAATTGGCGTTAATCGAAAATGAGCTTATTTTTGTCATACTAGCAGTAGGCAAATGTATATGCAAACATTGCTTTATATATGGATAAGGAAGGTTAAAGTGTATCTCGCAATATAAAATAATCATACTGAATATATTTTCAAATCAGTAATTAAAATGAATAACACTGTGACAGTCGTCTGTGCTGTTGTTTTAGTGATAACATTCGTCAGTGAAAAATGCTTCTCTTTAAAAACAAGTGACAATGTAGATGTTCAGAGTGATGATGGGCTCTCGAAGATAAACTCAGAAGATTCTAGTAGGGTTATTTCGATACGGTACATATTAAATGGTGGCAAAGATGCGTTAGATAAATCTAATTGGATATCTAAAAGAGTGACGAGGCAAGCCTATCAAGGTCAGGCACCGTTATATCCAAATTTGTCATCGGGGCCTTCGTACGGTTTAGAGCCATACCCAAACTACAACAATCAAATTGTTCGACCAGAATATAATAATCCGACTGGACCTTACGGTCAGAAACCTCAAGTGAATCCGTGGCAACCTACTGGACAACCTAATTATAACAATGGCCTCTATGGATCTACTAATTATACGCAATCTGGTTTTCCTAATTCCAATGAATATAAACCGACTAACTTCACAAATAACCCGTCAGGACGGTACGGACAATATCCTCAACAGAATCAACCAAATCCATGGCAACCAAATGGACAACAACCTAACTACAACAATGCATATGGAACTAACACACAATCGGGGAACAATTTTACTCAACCCAGATATCCTGTCTCTAATAGTTACAAATCGAGTAACTTTAGCTATAATCCGTCAGGGCTGTATGAACAGAGCACTCCACCTAGCTCATGGAAAAATCCTTATGCCAACAACAATGGTTTAAGGTCAAATGACAGTAATGCATCTAATCTTTACCCTAACTATAATCAATTTCCTAACACGTACAACAATCCAAGTGGTAGACCTCCTTATAATCAACCTAGACCATCCCATAATAATTCATATTTAGGCTATCCATCCAACACTTCATTTAAACCCTATCCTAATTATCCAAGCCAAAGAACACCGTATTCTGGCCAAACTCAAATTAACAATAATACGCGTCCAGGAAATCAGCATTCTGTTGTATACGACGATTCTACGAAAAGGCCGGGTCAAAATCCTTATAACAGCTATTATAATGCATCAAAGTGGTCTGCGAATACGTTAAACAATACAAATGGACGACTATCGTATAGCCCTCAGAATGGACAGAACCCTCAATACTTTAATTCATATCCGGGATCACCAGGATACGGGCAGCAAAACTCGACTAACCCTTATAACATTCAGACCCAAAGACCACCATATCAAAACCCTTACGGTCAGCATTCTCCGACCAGTTACCCTGGACAAGCATCCGATTCTGCTACTTTTAATCTGGCAAATTCTGGATACAAACCAAGTATTCCGGTTAGGCCTCCTTATGGATCACCGTATGGTAACGGACCGTACAGCAATATATCTCCAAATAACTACTTGCAATATCCGAATGGGACCTCCCATGACCCAACAAGAGTTTCTCCACAAAACTTTAATTCTTATTGAGATTCGATAGGTATCTATTTTGTAATATTGTGCATTATTATTAACGACTTATAAAAAGTGTTGTCTAACTTTAATATAAATAAAATGAGCTATTCAAATAAATACTTATCTTTGTTATTGTTCCTGACCTATAACCCGAAGTTTGTGTCACGTCTATTTTGTGTTTCTTAGAAATGTTTAAAGTCGGTATTAGCTAAATATTTATAGATTTTCTTGGTGGTAGATCTTCTTAGCATGAGGTGGTCTAGGTAAGTACCTACCACAGCAGAAGTAGATATTCTGCCGCCAAGCAGATGTAAACAAACATTACTACGTTTCGGATTAAAAGGTACTAGCTGTACGAGTAGCAAACGAAATCACAAGGCTGTTGAGACTAACCATCGAATGCGCTAAAGCAGCGACGCCCTGGACTTTGGTTTTGTGAGTTAAAAATTATGCGTATCGCTGATGCAGATGTTATCTTTTACCATCAGGAGAGCGTTTCGTTCGACTCATTACTTTCACATAAAAAAATAGAAATTTTAAAGAATATATAAGTATCAGGACAAAAATAAGCATAAATAGATAATATCTAATTTATAACTAAAAAATATCGCCTGTTTGTGATTGCAAAATTTGGTTTTTTGGTACATTACTGTACATTACTGTAACTTTAAAACATGTAGCAAACTACGTTGTAATAGGTAGAAAAATATTCAGACCTACCTACTAATATACCGGCAGATCAAATTAAAAAATAAATGTTTTAGTTGTAATGAGTAGACTTACCTTCCAAGACAGGTGGTTTGGTAGTCTTGGACAGCAACCGGGGCCCAGTGACGGTGATGACAATGGCTCCAAGCGGAGCAGTGATTACGATCGACATGATGCAAATTGTGATCACGGTCTCAGCGTACCGCACCATCACTGGATCCGGCTCCGCATCGCCTGCCATTTTGCGGACTTCGTCTAAAGCCACCGGGGCTAGAGCAGCCTGGGAAGGAATAAAACGCATATGAGAAATTTAACGTGACTCGAAGTCACTGACAATATTCGTTCGCAATCCTCTCATATGAGATAACGAAATGAGTTCATTGTAATCATTACCATGAACAACTTTCACCCTAAAACGATAAAATAATTGTGACATATTATGTCACAATTATTTATATTAATTATTTATCGTATATAATGTTGAGGGGGAATAATAAGTATTTTGTGACCATTCTTTAGAGAATTAGTAAACCTAACTTACAACCATAATTAATTGTTTTGCTTTTATAAGCTGTGAAACGACACAGATCAAATGTTTTTTTTTTCTGGGGATACGAGGAAAGTTACATACATACATACATATCACACACACCACACACATACATGCTCAGTTTGTATCACTTGTTCATATATATACCTATATATACGTATTTTGCTTAAATTCAATTCATTAATAAAGGTGGGAATCATTGAACCTCCCTAGTGTGAGATTCAGGGTCCACAGCAAGAAGTTAGTCATAAGTTCATTAAGTTTACTAACTTAGTGTTTTAAGTTATAAGAAATACTAACTTCATTGCATAAATTATGCTCAAATAAAAATTATTACTATATTGTAATAAATGGTACTTTCTAGCCATCCTTTTCTAGAAGGTATACGTTTCGCTGCTTACTATAACATCACATTTTTTTACGTCAAAGACATATTTGTTTTTAAATGTAGATTTGTTTTTTTCTTTCCTTTTTGATATGCCCATCGGGTTTTTGATGGTTGCCTAAATGTTTGGCGTTAACAGTAGGCACCAACCTGCACCGTAGCCTTGGCCATCCAGGCTAACCCGACGAATATCTTCTCCTTCATGTTGAGGTTGCTTCGCACGGCGCAGGAGCTGGTGAGCAGAGCTCGAAGTACAACGCACGTCACGAGGATGCCGCTGCCGATCATTACTAACTGCGGCTCCAGGTCTTCTATCTGAAATGGTGCAATATTATACAATAACTATTTAATCACAAAAATAAAAAATACATTTTGGATAGGCACAAAAGGTGGCGACCTAATCTTTTCAGACAACCATTAGATATTTAAATATTTATTCATAAACAAAAAAAAATGTGTGTATATTAGTCGTAAAATAAATTTTGTATATTGTACAAGTAAATATAAATATAATTCTGACTCACTAGTATTGTAATTACAGTTTAGAGGGAATTTTCTTGAAACAAAAGTATTTTACGAGTTGACTATTTTACGTATCACTTACGACAACTTGCGCCCCTGTCACTGCAAATAGCA
Source organism: Biston betularia (assembly GCA_905404145.2). Taxonomy (NCBI): domain Eukaryota; kingdom Metazoa; phylum Arthropoda; class Insecta; order Lepidoptera; family Geometridae; genus Biston; species Biston betularia. Next base: position 9,516,072 of record FR989863.1, read on the forward strand.
TGGGTTCAAAGAACATCCAGAAGATTTCGAAGGCTGTGGCGACCGGATTGTCCTCCATTTCCCAACCGAGTTCACACCAGTTCTTGCACGCCACGAAACCGAATGCTATCACAGCCAATGGACCTGAAGTAGAAGTAATATATTCATGAATTTTCAATTTATATTTGTTTTTCATATCAATATCTATATCGAAGCCCTCACGCAAGCCCTAAAACTGAAATAGCAATAGGGTAGCCACGTTTCACGATACAAAGATGATAGAATAATGATGATAGTATTTATAATGACTTTGTAACTAATTAATCTTCTAATTTTATTTTGTACCTATTTAATTAAATGAATAAAACTTTCTGTAGTTCTGATTAATTAATTATTTTTTTTGCCATTGGGGGCATATGTATAAGGCATAGCAATGTACATATGCTGCAATAAATGTCTGAGTATTGAGTATTTGGGACAGCCCAAACTGCAGCGTGGAAAGAACCAAAAGGAAAAAGAGAGTAGGCAGACCGAAGAGAAGGTAGGCTGACGACTTAACAGACACAGCTGGAAATTACTGGCAGAATGAATGAATGACTGGGACAAATGGAAGAAACTGGAGGAGGCCTCCTCCAGTTTCTTCACCCGTGAAGAGGCCCATATCCCAAAGAACGTACAAACTTAAATTAAAAGAAAAATTTAAATATGTACTAGCAACTAAGAACCAGCATTTACATTTACAATCACATTTAATGGAATTGGGAAATAAAGGGTTTTTATTTTACTTTTAATTTTTATCAATATCTATAATTTAATGTGACACCATATAATCTAGATATCATTCTTATGAGTCATACGAAAAACGGTGGATCACAATGTTAAGGTACAATGTGACCTTCTTTCGGCTTGGTACCACCTTTTCACCACATATATTTTAAAATTATTTTATTACAGTAATATACTAATGGTATTATGATACCTACGTACTTAGCAACAAATTGTTTAACTTTCTGTTATGTTCCGGTAGTTTTGCATTGCCTATTCCATAGATACTTAAAGTTTTCGTTATGTAACCTAGTCCACACATGTAACAATATAATTTCGATAATGTTGCAACTTGATAAGTATACAGGGAAAATTTTAATTAACAGGTCAATACTAACGGGTTGATTGCTAAATAAGTTTTTTTTTTTTTAGTTTCAATGACCTACTATTTAATTTCTAGTTTAAATATTTTTGCTTCGGGTTGGCATAAAACAAATTTCTAATGCTTAAAACTCGTGAAACTAAAGTTGTTATGTATGATCAAGTTCATAACCGGTTAGCTAAATTTTCCCTGCATATTCTTTCTAAAATGGTTTGCCAAGTCCGAAACATTTGCGATGCACTCAAAAGGCAGCTAATACTGCAAAGAAACAATTTAAGAGTGTATGTAAAAAAATCTCGCATTAAAATTATGTTATGGAAATATAATAATCGTTTTACGCTTTACCTACATATTTTATAATTGACATAATTACTTTATGTGTGACATATTATTTCATTGACATTTTCACTGTATTGACATAATATGTTGTGATTTTGATATTTTTAAATATAAATGGAAAATGACCTGTAACTTTGGTGTTATTAATAAAAGATTTGTATTTGTATTTGAACTTGAACATTTTTCTTAGTAAGTCGATATCATACCAACATTATATTTTGATATATGTAGGTAGATAAACTAGAGAGGAACCAAATATATCGATTAGTTAGCGATTGATAAAGTATATTTATATTTTTGCTTTTTACGGCGGTCAATGCAAACACGTTTACCTATGTATAACTAGCCATTGTTAATAGACAGACAACGGTTCACGCCGGAAAACGATCATCTACGGTTTACTTATTGAATGTTCACATATTTAACTCAAATACTCAATGACTCATTTTCGGAAATGGCACGTTTTTTGTTATGCAAGACAGCTTAGCGAGGCCTCTTTTTTTAGGCATTTTGAAACGTTATACAATTTACCGACAATGTGTTGTTATTTTTTCAATAATATAATTATAATTACATTAATTAATTAATAAACATCTTAAAATATTACACACAGCGCCGTCTGACCCCAAACTAACCAAAGCTATGGAAGTCAGATAACTGATAGAATACTTCAATACTTTTTTTTGTAAATAGATATATATTTATAATACACGCAGAACACCCAGACTCAGAACAAACATTTGCTTATACCACAAATTATTCTGGGTGGGAATCGAACCTACGCCCTACATCTCTTAAAGCAGATATACTAGCGATTTGCCAAGAGGGATGTCAACAAATATACGTAAGCTGAGTTTCAATGACTAAAAAATGTTAGAAAGTAGGAATTTGGCTTTTTTGTAAAAAACAAATTAATTTATTCTAAAAGTACACTTTTTTTTTTTAATTATGTGCTTCTTGTGACACAATCACAGTATATTTTACACATCTTATTCTCCATAGAATATCAAACGGTTAAACCAAGGGGTTTTGAGGTTTCAGTGTCTTACCGGCGCCTCCCCAGCCGATTTCTTCAGATCCGAGGACGGACATCAAACCTCCAGACAGCAAAAGCAATACTCGCAACGGCACCATAAATGCGTCGTTTCGTTCGGGAATGTATTTCACTAAGTAACCGCAAAGGACACCGAAAGCGATGCCACCAATTATACTCATTGGACCCTGTAAACAAATTTAAATGTGTATAAGTAACTAAGTAAATAAATGAATATCGTTGGACATTACACACAGCGCCATCTGACCCCAAACTAAGCAAAGCTCGTACTATGGAAGTCAGATAACTGATATATAATACTTAAATACTTTTTGTAAATACATACTCGTACTTATAATAAATACAGAACACCCAGACAAAGAATATTACAAAATGCTTGTCCTGGGTGGGAATCGAACCCACAGTAGTTACAGGCGAAACAGCTACTGCAGGTGCTACAATTACCTTGATGGGGAACTGGATATTGACCTGTGTAACACTAGTTCTCTAAATTTAAAGCGGCTTGTTATTAGCAATTTTACTTGAATTGTTGTTTGTACTCTTGATGTGTATTATTGTGTAAATCCACCTCCTTCCATATTTTTTCTTTTATACTCGTGAAAACTCTTAAATGGCCTTCTTTTCTTATTTATTGTAATTGTCTATGTACCTAGCTAAAAGTTTTCCTTTGATTATAAAAATAAATAACAGTGATAAGGATTTAAATTTAATAAACTTGACGACGATTTAAAAAAAGTTATTCTATGTCTGGTTCTCATAGCTTAGCTTAATTTGAGTCATATATATATATATATATATATATGATATATTACTGAATGTCAGGAGAAGCAGATTGTTTGCACGATTATAATATTGTGCCCGTAGTAAGTGGTTTACAATGATATCCATTCTGCTTTGTTCACAAGTTAGACTTAGTTCAAGCTTATAAATAAGCATGTAAAAAATTATGTATATGTCACAATAAAAATATAAATGTAACCATATGTTTAAATGACTCAAATAACATAAGCGTACCTGAATAATATTAGCGGTGAGAGTAGAGTTGGAGAACATGATAGAAGTAACTATGCCGAAAATAGCGACACTGGCGGCATCGTCGACTCCGGACACGGCCAGCACCAGTGTCGGGATACCCTTTGACACGCCATAGCCCTTGCCTCTGAGCCGAAATAGACATGGCACGATCACAGCCGGAGATACTGCAGCTATCACTGATCCCAGAAGGAATGCTGGACAGAAAAAAAAGGTTATAAAAGGTTTGAATATACTTATTTAGCTTATCAGAATGTTATCGCACGCATTTATTTCAACTACTTTCAAAGAGTGTGAAATACGTGACCATAAATTCTCAAACCAAACATGAAAACGTTCGATATAATACCATGAAAAATGTATGCAATTCTGATGCATAGAAAACTATTGTCACGACAAAATCAAGCGTATCTTATTTCTATGCTACAAACATGCTAAAATGTCAATTACAAAAAGATTTTTGTCACGGAAACAAACGTTTAATTCTTTGAGGAGACTATGTAAGTAATTTTATTGCAGCAGGGCACGTGATTAAAGTTTTTAAATCATCTTGTAAAAACAAAAAGGAAAATTCCCCTATAGTACAATTGTCGCATAACACGTACGATAAGACTGCATGTGCTTATTATTAACATTGTTTATATTTACGTTACGACCCATTGTCAATTCTATGGCTTTAAGTTTAGCAGTTTATTTTCATAAGATCAAAAATTTTGAAATGGTTATAACCACTATATATACCATGAATCGGTTTTATGCAATTGAAACGCGGAGTTTCATCTCGATGACTGGAGTCAACTAGATGCAGTTGACTCAAGTCAACTATATTGTTTGTTTTTTCGTGATTGTGTATACGTGCATGAACGCTGAAAAATAAGTACATCATCTCTATGGTAAGAACTAAATTAAATTTCGAGAATTTTTAAGAAAGTAGGACGTAGCATCACAGTATAGGCGGCGATGTGCAAAATGATGTAGGTCCGTTCGTCATGCGGATTTCGACAAACTATTTTTATAAATTTCTAGGCTGAATCAATAATAGACTCACCCCAATCCCAAGGCAATCCGAGCAAATAGTAGGACATGACAGCACAGCACACGCACTCGAACGTCCACGGTATCAGCGCCAGTTTGATTACAGTCAGGAAATACTTTTTCAAAGCTACCGGGTCTAAGTCGAGGCCCGCTCGTGTAAGAATTATTGTTAAAGCTATTTTTCTGTAAATAAGAGTTTAATGTTAGTATTGTGTGACCTATTAGTTGTTCAATTTATAGTTTTCAAAATTAAGACCATTTAACAATTTCTCTAAAGGACGTGAGTAAGCTGAGTGGCTAGCCCTAGTGTCAGAATTAATGTGACATATCTTAAAAGTAGTTGTAATAGAAATGTAGGACAAACAATAGGGAGTTATACTGTAACGTGCCATCAAATCCATGGCAGCACACAGAAATAAATGCCACAGGTCCGAAAACTGATCAGTGAATTTTTGAGGATATTAAAGAGTTTTTTTTACCCGCTTATGCAAGACTAGAAAACGCAATGTAACTACGTATGAGTTGGTCTTAATCGAACACATGTAGTATAGCATATACAAACCTGATATATGAAGCGACTTTTTGGTAATCACTGTCAAAATTGACAAATCCTACATTCTTGAGTACAATGCCCACTATGAGCATGCCTATAAGGCCGGGAAGAGTGGTGATCTTCATCATTAACCATCCTCCGAAATACGCCGCGATGGTCAGGGCTGCGAGCGTGAACAGCTGTCCACCGGGCGCCGCGGTGTTCCCCATTATGATCCAGATTATCAGCCATACGAGCAATCCTGGGGAAATTAAAATTCAATAAATATCTATTCAGAGCTGATACTTATACGGACAGATGAGAGACGACGGCAATAGATCCCACGGAATGACCCTTATCACATGGAAGATGGAACGGCCTTGGGGTGGTGTGGGACTTTACATGCGTCGATACCTTGACGCCGTCTCATCTTTCTGTGACTTTGAGAAAAGCTGGTGTTGCCGCATCTAAAGATGAAACCTCAAACGGCTGGACTAACTTAGATACAATTTGGTATGGAAGTAGCTGACACCCTGGATTAACACATATGCTTTTATACCGTAAAAATGTAGCGGGTAACGCCACGAGGCGCAGCTAGTGAAATATACAATGATAACGATATCTAGTAATAGGTTATAATATATAGTTAATATATAGTATTCTTTAAGAATCAAATCATATGGTAAATATAATCAAGTAGGTTTATCAATCTTTTGCTTTCATTTCAAAGCTTCAAAATATACAGAGACTTGTCATACTATTCACTAATATAATATATTAGTATATTATACTAATTTATTTATACTACTTTTCACAGAATCAATACAATAATTGTCTACCTCATGTCGGAACTACACGTGGTTTACCGTTGATGCATAACTGACGTGTTGTGACCTACTTTGGTCTCCATTGTTGATTTCTAAAATATAGTTTTGGTATCGATTGTGACTCTGCGACAATCCTTTAGGTATCACGAATGCCATTGAATCGAATGTACATTTAATGAGTATGTAGGATACCCATCCTACCTTGAGGTGTAAATGGGTTATGATACAGAACCGAAAGGAAGATTCTGTACATGTCATTGTGAACAACTTTTACTATGGGTACAACTTCAAAATCATGAAAAAAAAACAGCTACTACATACATTACAGAATAGATGTTTTTTTCATGATTTTAGAATGGATGTAATTTTGACACAAGCTGCAGCCTCATGCATCAAGCTAGGTATTTAGGGTTATTAGCTTGGGTTGCACTAAGACCCCCTTTCGGCTATGAGGCTGTATAGTGACCTTGTGAACTTTTACTATGGGAACAACTCTGAAGTCACAACACAATACATAAAATATATGTACATATAAAACATTGCATTTGTTCAATACGGTATATGTATGTAGTTTTTTGACCCGTGGCTTAATGTTCAGAGCAGCTAATTTGTTTTTCATACTTAAAACATATTTAAAATGATGAGTACAATGGCCTCCCTTTTGACTTAGTATACCCCACAAGCTTGTAGCCCAGTAAAATATTATGTAGTTGCGTAATATCATGTATATGTATTTAGTGACAATAATACATGTTTGGAAAATATTTTTTTAAATTTATTGTAACTATTTTTACTATACATAGAAAAACTTTGGGTGAATTTATTATTTATGTAAGCTCTAATATATTCAAACGTTAAGGTTATTTTGTTTTCAGTACATTTTCTTCATTACTGGTATGCATAATAAAAAGTTTCTATTTATTCTTACATACCTACGTAACTTGTAACTCAGGTGTTATCAATAAATTATTTTTATTTTTTGTACGATTGTAACCTACATATACTATACCTACCTACTATGTTCAGTAATAAATAATATAATTAGTATTTCATTATCGTTTGAAAATGTATTATGAAGTGATACAAGATTTGTGATCAAATAATGCTGTCTGGTTACAAGTTATTTTATTTGTGTCCACCGCTCGTATATTAATTACATCTAAAACATTTCAACTTTCGCTATTTATTGCAAGTAGTCTTATTTAAATTTATTACATGGGTGTAACGATAGGTTGACCTATAGAGAAATTGGTAAATACGTATGTATGTAATATCAACATAACAACATCCGTCGAAAACGATACTATTATTACGTAAATTTACACTAGACAGATCACATATGAGAACTAATTTGCCATTTAGTTGAATATTAAAGAATTTAAATCATTCTGTTTATGTATGTTTTGATGTTATTATGACGATACTAGCTGCGCCCTGCGGTGTTACACGCTACATGTTTTTGGGACAAAAAGTAGCCTATGTTCTAATCCAGGGTCTCAGCTACCTCCATACCAAATTTCATCCAAATCCGTTCTGTAGTTTTTGCGTGAAAGAGTAACAAACATCCATCCATACATTCAAACTTTCACATCTATAATATTAGCGAGATAACCTCATTTTACTATTTAGTTCAGTAGTAAGAACACATTTCTTCAATTAAAAATGTAAGTATAAAAATACATATTTACCAATAAGGAGAACTGAAATCGTTTGTGCAAAATGTCGGTATGACGGGCATAGCGGGTATGGGCACACTTTTTGCCAGTGAGGGGGCTCCCACGATGGAATACCGGCTTCTTCTTGATGACACTTTTGGCAACACGCGTACCACCAAGATCTGGAAACCAGCACGACTTTTAACATCATTGTAATCACACAACTCACTAAGTTACATATTATTATGTCACATTTTTAAAAGAGTTGCCCGATCAAAGTTTTTAAATCTGTTTAAATATTTACAGCAGCACATACCTCTCAATGTGTTCACTTTGATGTGATAAAGCTTTTTTCGAATATACAGAGGACGTCGTTGAATATTTCTTGAACCTGCCTTCGATGTGTCCCTGCCGATCTGAAGCACAAGAATGCGACCTGATAAATGGAAAACTGATACTGGCAATCGATTCAATCGCGTCGTGTGAAATAACAGATGTCTTCATGTTACACCTGTTCATTTCTTCGACGCTCAAGGTACCATCTTCAAATATTAACTTCAATAACAGTCATATAAGTACTTATTGTGGAAGCCTCCACGTGGCCTGAAAATTTTGACATTGATGTTAGTTTACTGTGATTTCAGTATTCAATTTACTTTTTGCCGTTGCTACTTCAGTTAACTGTTTGTTATTTTAATTCGATATGGAAACTTCCTTATTTATTTTAAAGTAATAATTGTAACTGATAGAAAATTTTCCGCCTTTGGACAAAGTAACGATATACTTTTATTTACGCGTTTTCTTAAACACAGACGTATTGTGACGTCTAAATATTTTATAGTCCTGAATAGACTTTACGTTAATATTGAAATGGCATTACATATGTAAATTAATGTTTAGTAGCTGATTTCGTATTAAATTCTAAAACAAATCACATTATTCTAGTGACGAATTGTGTGGCACAGCCGTATACATGATTGTATTATAATACATGATTGTATTATGTTGTGGACGCATTTGCTCAGAGAATATTAATAATGCATTGTCTTCATGTTTTATGGAGTTCGTGAGTGGAAAAATACGTCATTTGGGTATTGAACCTACCCCAGGAGGAGTCCATTTCCGACGCCATGGCATTGTGTAAGTTGCTCTTACGGCGGGATGGTCCCTCCGCCTGCGCTGTGATACGGCCATTCCTGCACACAAAACATATTTTGTTTCAACTTTTGTACAACTATACAGACCGTACAAATATAAGATACCTGTTCAATTTAGCGTATACTATGTCTAGAACTTACACCTTATCAAAAACCTTTCAAAGGGGTGATACCAATGTTTTGGGAACCAAGCCTTGACAAAATATTTATTTTAAACTTTTTTGTAATCAAATATAAAATTAAAGTTTTTTTCCTTGCACTTAAATTAAACAAGTAGATATTCAATTTAGGGTTTACATACACACACACACACATATATTTCTTAGATGTAATTACATTTATAATTTGTTTCAAACTTTTAATCTCAATGTTATGGCAGCTGATTTTATAGATAGTTCGATATAATCCGGTTTCCAAATAAACTACATTGTACGAGTCTTCATTCGTACCAAACAAGTTCACAAATATTTTAAAAAGTCCTTACTATGAATATGAAAATCCTTAGCCTTAATATGTATAGGAAGTCTGTTTTTTTGGGGTTCCTTAGGACCAAAAGAAACTCTAATAAACGAGTATAAGTTTGTCCTGACCTCCCGTCTGACGCAACGTAGTGTATTAAAAACGAGATTATTTATAGAACGGACATAACGTACTTTACGTATAATACCATATCCCTTATACATACATATAAGGGATATGGTATTTTTTCCGCTGCTTCGTGTGAGGTATAAAAGAACATTTGCGCTATGCCCCGTGTTGTACTACCGTTGTAAAGGTTTTACAATGAAGGTCAAGGTTCGTTTACTTCTTTTTCATCAGGGGCATAATTTTGCGACATAAAGCTTGCTAAACTATTAAATATAAAAATGTATAACTTCTGGTACCGATTAAGAACGAAGTTGTGATTAACACTGTTAGTGAAAATGATTTCAAGTAAAATCTATGTGATTATAGCTTTCAAAGGTAAGTAGTTATTAATTTTCCATAATTTATAGATATAATTATAATGTCGATTGCAGTAGGGGTTTAGCAAATCTTAAAAAAATCAAGGTTTTCTTATCTACGGAACTCTGTGCCGTACGTGCTCCAGCACATATTTGATTAGTTTTTATCACATTATTAAAATAAAAGCGAATGTTTATTTGATACTTCTTCACGCTGTAATGGCTTTACATATTTAGACGAAACTTAGAACACAGATAGCTTATAGTTTAAATTAACAGATAGGCTACATTTTATCCTGAAAAATGCCGACGAAACAGTATGAGGTAGTAATTGAAAATAATTGCAATTGATTCGTACGAGTACGTTATTGAAATGTTACAGAAAATATTATAATTTCATTGAGACAGGTCGCACGGATCGTGGCCTCAAGGGTAGATAGGTAAGCGATTTCTATTGAGCTGAGATCATGTGACCGTACTAAGGTTATAAGGTGCGTAGTCCCGACGTACTCAGACATAGACATGCCTACTACCAATGCTTATTTCCGTTTTTGCTCCCTCATAGCTAGTGTAGTATTATTTAATCTGTGCACATAGCCAGGCGTGCTGCCGTCGCCGGGTCGTCGCGACATGTGACGTCATTTTCACACCGTATATTAATTTCAGTATGACGCTGCTTTTGACAAGTTACTAAAATGACGATTATTGGTACTTCGAGTAGTTACCTATACAATTATAACTTTACTGAATCTGCCATTAATAGTATAATATATATTTAACCATTTAACTATAATAATATTAATAGCCTTGTTTCCACCCTGAAGGATAGAAAATGGTTACAGTCGAAGTTTGACTCATTGTGGTATTATTTTGAATTTTACCTAGTTGCAATGTGATTCTACCTCCTTTTCATTATATGTATAATCCTAAAACGATTGCATACTTAACAATTCAAAGATTTTGTCATAGTTAACATAATTAGCTTATTGAAAAGTGTTTATACATATAGTATGAAGGAATACTCTAAGACACCATTACACGGTAGTTAATGAATTAGGTTTCTGGCTTAACCTTTACCTACTTGTAATTACACAAAATAAATTTATTTAGGTATACTCTTAGTTTGACAAAAACTTATAACGAAATATCTTAATATTATATGATACTTTTGATTGTCAAAAAATTCAGGTAATACCTATTTGCTGCAATAAATATTTTTTCATTTTAATTTCATTGGGTGACGTAACAGTCATAGCCTTGCCGTTGACATTGTACAAGTTTCAGCAGAAGATTGACCCATACCAACTGATCCGTACTGATGGAAAAAACTACTGCTAAAACAACTAGTACCGGTAGCTTTTTTCATTCTCAATACCTGTTTTCTAGTGTTAGGAAGGAAAACTGATCCTTTCAGGTGCTCCAGCCTTTGCTTGATCCATTGTGAGATATGTTTACAATCTACCGACAGTAAAACGATGTACTGTGTATGAAGTTATAAACAGCCATCAATTTATAAGATAATAATTTGCTAAGTTATCGTTTGTTTTATTTCTGTATTTACTGGTTATTATAATAATTCAATGAGTTCCATTCATGTGAATTGTACTATTATAATAAAATACGACATAAATCAGACTTTGTTCACACAAATTATACCTAGATAATCATATTTGTAGTAAGGAATAATTGAGCAATAGTTCTGATTAGGGTTTACTTTATTAGAATAAGAATTATAGGTATTATTAGATACCATACAATTTGAGGAAGGGATCTTTAGATTTTTATTCATTCTAACATACAAACTAATAATTTAATTGGACTAATAAAGTAAGTTTATTTCTGATCTAAAATTTACAGGAGAGGTTTATTATATTCTATAATATCCTTCCATAACTGTCGGAGATGTTGGTCCTATTTCACCTCTTATGGTCATGAAGAGGTTAAATCGGGGCATTAGAAAAGTAGATTGAAAATCGTAATTTACGGTAATACGTATTTTTTTTTAATCATTACCTTATTTTACGTAAGGTAATGATTAAAAAGATTACCTAAGCAAATCACGACCGCAATTTAACTGAAAGGGCTTTTTTATATTCAATTAGTTTCTTATCCTACGTCATCGGGTACTAAACTTAGTACCCGATGACGTAGGGTTGCTGATATCCAAGCTCAATCTACGAGTATAAATGCTATGAACACTTCCCTAATTCTATGAAGTATTTAGATGACATTAAGAAAAAAATTGAAGATAAAAAAATTCTTTTAATTACATTGCGGTCGTGATTTGGATACATTTTTTCTCTTACTATATATGATCAAAATTGTACTATCGGGAAGTATAGATGATGTAAGTATTAAAGACACGCTCTAGTTTTTTTCTGTAGTTCTACACTTTTAACTCTAAGTAAAAAAGTGGCATTATTTCTAAAGCAGGATATGGTAAAGCGACATGTATTATTTTTGTACCACATAATGAGGACTGAAGAATGGACTGTCTGAGTTTGGCACCCGATAAGATAGTATTGCCAACATCCCGCTCTCAATCTAAACGGCATGGAGGACAATACTTTGTGTTATAAGAAAAAAAAAACTGTGATATATCTCGCAAATTATATATTTGCTTAGCTTTATTTACTGATTAATTTTTGTTAGTTTTCATTGTACAAAACTTCTAGAAGACTTCTAGAATAAAAAAGTAATAAAAAAGTTTAAAATGACGCTGCCACCGATAAAATTACTGGTCGATTAAATTGAAAACCTGCATCTAGGATTTCTAACTTTTGTGTAATAACGAATTTTTGTATTCGTATTTTTAAATAAAATGTAGGAATTAAAAAGAAAGTTTTACCCTTTGTACGACGTACCTTGACTTGTCTTTATAATGGTTTCTAAGAGCTCTAATCGAGTTTAGTTAGTGGTAATTGAATCGGTTAACCAGCCTAGTCCAAGGTAAAGGCTGGTAAAGGTTTTATTGACGGAAAACTCCGCCATTCTGGGTCAATGTAATGTAAGCATTGACACATGCCCGATTTAAAAAACTTGATTAAGACTTTGTCAATAAATATGAGATATATATCTACAGAGTGAAAAGTTACTTAAAAAGTCAAATAAGAGTTCGATAAAAGTACATTAAAGGCTGACCATATTCATTATTTTTATAGTATACATATATACATATATATATACATTTAAATGGTACCGAAAAACCTCCGTGGTATGTATCTATAAATAACATAATACTGTATCTCCATATAACCACATTATTTTTATTTGAGTTGTGATAACGTGATAAGAACACTGCAAGTTTCCTTCTTAAATCATTCCAGTGAAAAAGCTGAGTAGATTGAGTTTTTTTAGTAACGAACTATGCACAGCGTCTTTTAATCACAAAATCAAATCGTTAGTGGCTGAAGTTTTTTTAACAATTTCGAAACTGTTTTATAAATAACATTTACATATCAACATTTTGATCAAATAAATTATAGCCCTTTAATATAATTATTTACAAGACTTAAGTTGGTCTTACTGATTACACTACGTAGTATAGGCAAGACTGTACATTTATTTCAGTAAATTTTGGCTATGCAATTTATTTGCCGTTTTACGCAAGGTCGATTAGTTCGATTGGTGCCTATTTCAATGTGTAGGTAAAAAGTATTGAAATTTATTCACGTAAAACTATGGTTTCTAAATGTTAGGTGACAGAATTAAATATACGTATGTTCGTTGTTTCCATATAATATTTTGGGGACTATTTTAATTAATAGCGGCCTTTTAGATTCGTTAATTCGTTTTATTGTAGTACGTATGTTTTATTTTAAATATATTTCTTTACGGCACAAACAAAATACAAAGAGAGAATATAATTTAAAGTCTTATCGATTCTGAAAAATAGAATAATAAAATGTGAAGCGGAAACATACATAAATTTGAACCAAAGCGATAAGCCAATGTTACGCTTGCTTGGTACCAATGACTCGCAATACCATGACCCAATGTCACGGTGAAACGCGAGAAACATTTGCAGTCTTCGACCAGATAAGTCATGCCAGTATATATATACTTATACCTACTTTCTAATGGCTTATCGCAGTCATGGTGAGTAAACAGGAAAATTTCCTACACGTGGGAATCAAAACTGAAGCCTGAATAACGGTTGCAAACAATACCGACAACACGGATAATCCACTCGCCACACGTTCATTGTGTTAGGTATAAGTATTAGATGCGGCGCATACGGTGCATAAAGCAACAATTGTGGCTAATGATATAGACTGCTAGTAGCAGAATAAAGAAATTCAGTTCATGGTTCCTGTTCTAATTACCTACGCTCTTTTGCTATAGTCTTAAATAATTGTAGATCTAGTGCAAACAGTGTGTGCATTTAGACGAATTCTAAAACGGTAAATACAAAGAAGGCAATCTTAACACATTTCAATTATTGCCAAATAATAGACGTACTTTAAAATGGTGATAAATGAAAAATAATAAAAAAATATTTAAAGTTATGATTTTTTTATACATTAAATTAAAGCGTGAAAAAGGAGTGAAACTCACCAATAATGTCTGTTGAGTGCGTCTGTCTCTAGCGAGGAGTCTGATGGCAAGTAGCTGTCGTAGTGACAATTGAGGCTGCTGTGAGACATCCTACATGGCACTCAGTGAGTCTTGTTCACTAAAACTAGGATCAGCGTGCGAATATGCGGAGTGGTCGTCGCGGGGGCATGCCGCTCGGTTCAGCACGCTCCACACCTATGCCGCGGCGAATGTGCATCTTATAAGAGAAGGTTCGGCTGCGAGTGAGTCGCCCGCCGCGCCTCACCCCGGGCACGTGACTGCCTCCGTACGTTCAGTTTCGCCGGCCGGCAGACCGGTCATTGGCCGAAATACGAATTTTATTTCAAAGCACGAGAGTAGGTTCTCTGCCATAGAAACGCTTAACCATCGCCTGGGGCTACTGCCTGTGCGGTGACGCTCGACTGAATGGTGGTGCTGCGTGATGCCTGGTGTCGCGGCCGTGTTTATTAATTCGCGTTTCAACATCTCAAGCGTCGTTCGCATAACAACCGCGCCGCACCGCGCCACCCCCGCCTCAGCCGAGCTGCATGCACGCATACAATATGTGGAGCCGCGATTAAAAACAAACGAATGATACGTCCCATGTGGTTTTGTGTGTCGTCTGTAAACGATAGGCCACTGTGTCGACAATAAGGGGAACCGATTGTTTAGATTAACATCGACCACGTTGCCTTTGTCCAGCGATTAAACTGTTCTCAGGCAGTAGTTTTCTTCGTAAACAGTTGTAATGATTTGCGCGGACCTACTCGCAACTGAAAGCATTCATATTATGTATTGAACTTTTATGAAAAACAAGTGTAAATAGGTAAATTAAATATGTATAATAGCTCTAATAATAACAATATAGAATGTCAGTTTAGGGAAAATTAAATATTTTTCCCCGTACTAAAATTAACCATTGCCCATTGTATTGTATTATGTAATTTTTAATATATATTATGTAGATTGTAGGTACTTGCTTACACAAACCACAGTTTTATAATACGTAAAACTGTGCTTAAACATCAAAATTAATCACAAATAAATGAAGAAAAAAAGTTAAAAGTCTGTATGTAGAATAAATAATTTTTATTAACACATCTCAATTGGAATCGTAACAACGCATTGGCTTTTATTCAATTTTTAGTTTTTCTAGAAGGTAGACGGCACGCCACGAATTCAACTATTTGCGTCTAATTTCAATGAAAAACGCTCTATGCCTAAGTATATTTTATTATGTTTGTGATTCATGAAGCTTGCTAGAACTGATTCATTTCATGACAAGCGAAGACATTAGAATAACTAACATACTTTTAGACAAAATGTATAATTTCATACGTTTAAATTGAACAGCCGTATAGAACAGGAAGAAATAAACAGCAGTTTCTGACGCGCTTCACTATTATGTTTTACACCATAACAATCTTGAGGTTATAATTGAACAGGGTTACACAGAACGGTGATACAAAACCGGAAAGGAAAAAAATGGAACCGGTATTAAAATCGTGAAATCATATTCATGAAATGTATTTTTATGGAAATGTCAATTATTCTCGCACAATGTTACCCCAAGGTAATTCTTTTAAAAAGCTAATGAGCATAATGTGCTTCTTTCATCGTGTATCTAACGCCTTCGTTCCAGGATCTGTACTAGGTAGGTATATATCTTGTTCATGATGTGACATATTGTAAGTTTTCATAGATTTTTTGTTCTTGTCAAGGTCTGGTCTAAATGAGCATTACTTCTAAGAACGATGAGTCTATAAGCTTAGTATACATTTTGAAGTATCATCTGTAGAAAATGTTTGACATTAAAAAACAGTTGTTCTATACAAAAATTATGCTGTCCCTTGGCCAAATACATGTATGAAACAGCTAATTATTTGTTCAAATTTGTAAAAAAACATGTACACAATAACAACGGCAATGAATGTGTTTTAAAAACTTGATGATAATTATGAAATAATGTCCGGAACTAATGTGAAAATAATTATAATATTGAATTTTGATATATATTAGTTTTTAGTTTATGACTAAAGCTAAAAGCTTAAAATTACATAACATGAATTATACACTTAAGAACAAATATGCAAGGTGTCTATGCTTATGCATATCTAAGACACCAATCTCATTTTAAGTAGAGTTGCTATTTAAGAAGAATAGCGCTACTTCCCCTCCTCTTCGATAGTTTAATAGTTGGGCACGCTCTCACTGACGCGAGTAGGTACTTACATACACATAATATATAAACATAAATTACGCATGCTTTCTAATTCAATGGTTCCCAAAAGTGATGTGTTGAAACTCATATGAAAACACTAAAGCTACAAGTCAATGCGTGTCATGGCATGGTTATGATAGAGATTTGCAGCTGTTAGAAATTAATTAAAAAGTTTGTACTAATTCGACTGGCTATTTTTTCATGCCTGCTTCCCATGTAGAAATGAGAACTCTATACAAATTGATTACGATATCTAAATATGTTTCATGTTTATTGTTTGTCTGCTACAGTTTGAATAAAGGGACTGTGACAATACACATATAAGTGAACCAACGGATAAACTTGAATTAGAAAAGATTTCTAAGTTTTCCATCGTCCAAGCCACATGGTTATTGCCTACTTCAAGTACAGTTTTGGCCAAAAATCTGCTGTTCCAATGAAAAGAGTTCGTTCGTTAATCAAATGTAAGATTCTATTCCCATATAAAATCTCTACACATCATAAATCTATACACACAGCGCCATCTGACCCCAAACTAAGCAGAGCTTGTGTGATGGAAGTCAGATAACTGATAGAATACATGTATACTTTTTTTTTTGTAAATACATACTTATAATACATACAGAACACCCAGCTAACTATATTTATCTTTGTGTACGTCTGATGTTCTTTGGTAACTGTTTATTGATATATTTTAATTAAGTCATCAACAACGACTCATGAAACCATTTATCACAATAACAATCATTGAGACCAAAAGCACGTGAGTACTCACACAACCTCACAGTCTATCTCAATAGAATTGTTTGGATGTTGTTACGTGTACTTATTTGCCGGTTGTATCAATTAAACCAGCAAGCATGGCCTATTAAATCGGTCATATTTGTTCTATTTTAAAGTTCTTGCTTGACTGGCCGTGGGTACCTTTCACATAATCACGTGATGGAGATGAAGTAAAATACTACGAGTTGATGTATGTACCAACTGATTCATCACTCAAGTGAAAGGTACTATGTTACTTATAAGGCCTCCGTGTATGACTTCTAGAATATATCGCATCAAATTCGTTGTAACGTTTCTCTATTTTTTACGCATAAGATTTGTTTGGTATACTGCTATAATAGTTTCGCGTTTGATCCCCTGATGTGTAGCAATGATGTGGTCTAGGATAGAACACGCTTACCTAGAAGGAATCTGCTTGCTCTTGATTTAAAGACACCTATTTTGTACTATTCGGGAAACACAGACTCCAGCAAAGAGTTCCACATATTCGCTGTGCGAATAAAGAATGTGGATTCGAAGCGCTGAGTGAGCACGTGGGGATCGTCCATCATGGTATAAACAAATGTTTGTTCTATGTCTAGAAGTACTGTATCTATATATCTATACTATTATAAAGAGGAAAGATTTAATTGTTTGTTTGTTTGTATTGGCATAGGCTCCGAAACTACTGGACCGATTTCAAAAATTCTTTCACCGTTAGGAAGCTACACTATCCCCGGGTGATATTTATACCTGTATTCCCACGGGAACGGGAACTACGCGGGTGAAACCGCGAGGCGTCCGCTAGTGTATTATAAGTCAGTTATCTGACTTCTATAGTACGGGCTTTGCTTAGTTTGGGATCAGATGACGTTGTGTGTCTTACGATGTTTATTTATTTATGTACAGTGACGCTTTCGTCGTGTTTGGTAATGCATAAGGTAACCTACACTAAAGAGCAATCCATAAATTGCGAGACAAAGTAAAGGGATGGTTTGGGTTCAACAAAGTGTGATATCGTGTGACGACAAAACCTGATTCGTGACGTCGCACATGTAAATTTTGAAATTAATGTTAAACAAAATATGTGACGTCATAACACAGGGTAAGGTATGACGTAATTTATGGAAGGCCGGTAGTATATTTTTGCAGTGCGCTGTCGCATTGCATTTATGTGTGGAGGCTCTTACTGAACAGAAATTGTATAAGAAAACTCACTGCTAAAATTTAAAACATTGATAAGAGCTGATAAAGAACAATGGATGACTGTTGAAATTTTTTAATAATATACGTTTATAAGAAATTTATAATTGCTATTTAAATACCAAAAGTTTTATTATTTTTACCTAAGCTTCTATTTATAAAGCGAAGTTTGTTCTGAGATGTGCTACGGTAGTATTTTTTAAAATTCATACATTATTAGGTATAGGTAGATATTTTTAGAACACCCAGACCCAAATAGACGTTAATGATCCTCAAATAGATGTGCCCCTTGGTAAGAATCGAACTCATGCCCTTCATAAAGCGGAGCTCCTAACGAATGATCTAACAAGGCAGTCACTTATTAATGAGTTCTATCTTTTATTCTTGCAGGCATGTATGAACCAGAAGGTTTTGTGTGTTAATGGAAAGAGTCTTGCAAAATACAATAATCTTCTGATCAATAACAACCATAAAATATTCTTAAACTGAACGTTGTTCAGCTTAGGAACAGTAACAAGAACACGGCTGAGTTGTTTTTTACTAATACTTAAAATTTAACTGCCTAAGGCTTATACGTATCTATCTACGTAATATTACTTAGCTAGTTGAGTTAGCAAAAACCGTATATTATGAGAATTTTCATGAAAAACAATAGATCTACTTATTAAATTAAGTTTTTTAAACTGTAATGTGTACCCAGAATGAATATAGTAAGTTTTTTTAACTGCCGGGTACTATGTACGCTGGAATATTAACTTAAAGAAATAAGTCAAAACACCTACGTATTCATTTCAATAGTTGTCCTACACAAACTGAAAACGAAAATTGGTTGCTTTTAATTTAACTAGGTACATTTCTGCTATGGTTGACAAGCTAAATGTTTTACCTCACCTGATGTTAAGTGAAGGTCTGGTCAAAGATGGTAAAGCATACCTTGCCTGGAATGGAACTGGCGAAATTACCCTACCACCATGCCATGGTTTTCTCACGCTGTTTTACCTTCACCGGCATCTCAAGCTCATCGTTGGGGGTTGAATCCACGCCCTTCGGCATGCGAACCAACTGCGCTAACCACTGAGCTATTATCGCTACAATATAGTACCTACCAAACCTAAATATTATTCAAAATGTGCATTGCATTTTATTTACAAATCTGTGTGGGTACACGTTACTGTGCAATGCTATCGCCGTACCGTCAGGCAATATATTTCAAATATTAATGCACATGTGTATATAAATTAAATATTAAAAAAAAAAACATAGACAGATTTATAACACGTATAATCGTTTACTTAGGTTATAAGATATCAAATAGTATAACATATAAAAGGATATTTAATGTAAAAGTAAGCAAATAAACGATAAAACTGACGACATACACTCATCGAAAATACTATATTAATTCTATATTGAATAGTAACTGAGATATTTTACTTAAATTTTATGGAATCATTTTTTTTTGTTAAATCTAATAAGTACACTCAATGACATTAAAATATATTACTTTTATTAAAATAATACTAATTCTGTATTAACTAAACTAGTCTATTTACAATTAATCTGATTTTGGATTTGACTGATTTCATCTTGGTTGCAATACTCATAGATGAAAATGATAGTAGGTACTAATATCAGGCGTTCAATAAACGTGTTTATTACTGGTTTGGTTTTTATCTGATTTTCCTGCCCCCCCATTGAGTGAAGTTTTTTCGAAAATATAAAGACACGGCCACAGCTTAGAATTTTTAACCTTTAAATTGGGGCTTACAGGTTTGGCCCTTTGTCGCAACTTGCATATGACCGTAATACATTTTTCAGTACCAGTACGAAATATTTTGTACCAAATATTCCACCAAAATATAAAGCCACGTTTGAGAAATGATGAAACATGCCCATTATAAGCAGACAAAACTGTAGGTTTATTAACTGATTTTGATAACACGTAAACATAATAGAAAGTTAATAATTTGGAGGTTAAATGATTGATTGACTGCCTAACGACAACCAAACTGGCGCCTGTGGACACGCTACGTTAGTGGCACGTGCACCGATGCGTCCCGACTGATGATTAATAATAATAAATTAAGGATTATGCTATCTTGTACCAATTTTAATAGAGCCATTTAAATGTAAGACATTCCATCATGTTGACATATTTTATATTTGACATTATTATATTGACATTTTCATTATATTGACTTAGTATTATGTTATGATTTTGACATTTTTAAATATGAATGGAAAAATGACCTGTAAATTTTTTGTTATCAATAAAATATTTAATTTTGTATTTGTATTTGTAAGACTGTGTTTAGTTGTTTGTATGTCGCACTAAAGCTATACCGAAAAATTTAAAACTTTCTTACTTTAGCACGATTAATTCAATAATTTGAGAGTGTTATAGTTTAATTTTTATTTAGGAAATGTTTACAGTTCATAAGAGACTTTGACAACTTTGGACGTTGATAAATCAAGTTGGCTGCAGCTCTTGATTTATAATACAGGGTATACAGAAATATAATTAACATTATGAGTTATAACACCTGTTTAAATGAAATAGCAATAGCGGTATCTGTGAATACGTAAGTAAATAAATAAAAAACTAAATCAGTAACGTAGGACTGTTCACACAACACTACCTAGCCACAAACTAAGAGAAGTTATAGAACCAATAATATAATTTAAAAAAATAGAATGAAACTGATCCAATAAGTACTTAAAATTCTTTTTTTTGTAAACGCGTACAGAAACCTAGTATTAGTCACTATAGTCATCATCAGCGTTTACATGCTACATTCACACTGCAGTGCTGATGAATGTGATATAAATACCAAGTCTTATAGTACTAAGTTCTGCTTATCCGGTTTCGATGTATCCACATCCAGATATGTTCTGCATTCATTTTATAATAACAACTGTTACGCAACCATTTCGCCTAATGAAAGACTTCAACGCATGCGCTTACGCAAGGCGCAGAGAAATGAGTTTAGATGAAAAAAGTGCAGTTTCAAATTTTAACAGCGTAGCGATGATAGCATAGTGGTTAGCGTCACTTCACACGCCGAAAAGCGTGGGTTCCAACCCCAACAAAATGAGCTTGAGCTACCGGTGAAGGAAAACATCATGAAACACCATAACATGGTGGGACCACTACCTACTTTCTAGTACTCGACTAGCCAGCTGCCAACCTCAAGTTGAAAATCTGCGAGCCAGTTCCATTCCAGGCTAGGTGTACTCTACCATCTTCGACCACACCATCACTTAAAATCAAGTGAGCTCTGGTCAAACACCTAGCTTGTCAACGATAAAAAAAGTTGCTCTCATTTTTTAATAGAGATAAATCCGTTTTTTTACGTAATTTGTTTCGGATTGGTTATTTATTAAATTAAAACGTACATTTCAAATCAGCCCTGTTTTTGTAAACTGTTCCACTGCTGGGCGCGGGTCTCTTCTCAATAAACAACATAACAACAGCAATACTTAGTATTTGTGCAAAATAGAGGCCAGCGTTTTGGTCACGTGTGGCGCCGACCAGATTCGGTGACATTTCTTTGATTTTTTTTATCCTCATAGTCCTAGTTTTTGAAGCCAATAATGCGCAAAGATGAACCCGCTTTTATATTTGCGCCTTTTGAGTTTTCTTTATTTAGAAGCCGCGCCAGTTTTAACCTTTATATTTTATTTTAGTACATGTATGTTTTCGTTTTATAAATATCATATCTAAAATAAATTACATTATTTATAAATTAATTGAATCTGTTGATGTAAATGTGATTTTATTCGTAGAATTGACTAGAAAATATGATAAATCTAAATTTATCTAAATATGTTATTTATTTTTGACTATTTACATTCAAAAATGATTTCTATTTTAATTATCTTAAGTGATTTTTTTATTCAAAATTGGTTCGCGTTTGACCTTAATCTGCCTTATGTTAAGCAGTAGTGTGGTCTTAGATGGAGTACGCTTACCTAGAAGAAACCTATTTACTCTAGATTTGAAGACAGCCATAACCATATCGTACCTAACAGGGAACACTGACTCCGGCAGAGAGTTCCACAACCTCACTGTGCGAATGAAAAAGCTACAAATGTTACAAAGTATTGACAATTGGAACTTACTCTAAATATGTTATTGACAAACCTTTAACTACATGACAGATACTATCTGTAGGGGGAGCCGGGGGTTTAGAGGAAAAATTGTGTTTGTTACAAGGTTGTGAAGTGTCCTTTTCCTCATTATTCTTTCGCAAAATGAAAATATATATTGCTCTGAAATACGTTTTCAATTACAATGCTAGATTATTCTGACCAAATGGTTACGACTTGAAAGTAGATAGGAATTGGGGGTTCTGGACCACGTTTATTTGCGGTTGGTAATGGTAACTGTAGTATGAGAATTGTATGGGGAATATGTTTTACCAACCGCAAAATGTCGATTTAACTTTGTAAAAGTGTTTTTTTTTTTAATTTTTCGACGTGAGAGTTCTAACCCAAGTGTAGGGCTCCGGGGCAAGACGGGTTACGGTGTAGGGCTCCGATGTGGGATGTGTAGGGCTCCGGTGTGTGAGTGTAGGGGGGCAAGACGGGCTACGGTAAGTCGGGTTCCGAGTCGGGTCTCCGAAGTAGGGCTCCGATGCGGGTCTACGGTGGGGGACAAGCGACGGCGGCTGCGGCGGCGGCGGCGGCGGCGGCTGCGGTGGCGGGGCAAGACGGGCTACGGGGCAAGACGGGCTACGACGGCTGCGGCGGCTGCGGCGGCGGGGCGGCGGCTGCGGCGGCGGGGCAAGATGGGCTGCGGCGGCGGCGGCGGCGGCGGCTGCGGCGGCGGGGCAAGATGGGCTACGGCGGCGGCGGGGCGGCGGGGCAAGACGGGCTACGACGGCGGCTGCGGCGGCGGGGCGGTGGATGTGTGTGGTAAGATAGTTACATTGTAACGAGCTGATATCAATATAGTACATCCAGTATTTTATAACAAAAGAGCAAATAGATAATGTGTATCAAACAAAGGATTGACAGGAAATAACAGATATATCTCATAAGTATTTGAGTATTTTATAACAAAAGAGCAAATAGATAATGTGTATCATATGCTCTGATTGGAGGAGGCGCTCCTAGCTCGGTGGGTTAGAACCCGCATATGTTTTGATCGGAGGAGGCGCTCCTAGCTCGGTGGGTTAGAACCCGCATATATATAGAGGTAAAATGAAACAAAGTTTATTAAAACATGTATGTTTATTAAAAGTATATTTTTGCAATTATATTAAATGGTTTTCTACACATAGGACATATATTGTTAACGGAAAAAGTACATTTCGCACAAGTTATAGCATGACAACAAGGTATTAAAACAGTAGACACTTCCTCTACATTACAAATCTTACAAGACATATCTTTATAGAATTTATCACTAACACTAGCGGTATCGTTTTGAACGGGGATTTCACTGTTTTTAACAGGGATTTCACTGTTTTGATGTTTTGCATTCGTTTTGTAATCGTTGACACCACCAACACTATCGTTTTCATCTTCGATAAGCGTAACAAATGGGCATCGACCAAAAAACTGTTTATGCACCTTGAGTGGTACATCTTCTGCTTCCCAATCTTTCACTCCACCGTCACAATAGTAACAGCGCACTCTATCACCTCTTCCGGTATAGAAAAAGCCAGCAGCAGCCATTTCTTGGGGTTTTTGAGTTAAAGCATGAGGCCAATCGGTAAAACTTCTTAGGCGTTTTATTTCAACAGCATAAATCGGATGTATGGGTTCCATTAATTCCATCATAATAGTAGTATAGTTATTGAGACTAATTTAAATTAAAATACACGTTGATAGCGGCTGTAGGTTTTCGAATGATTGACGCATGCAATGCGCGTTGTCTAGTTACAGAGTGGGTACGAGGCAATGATACATATACATTTTATTGATAACAAAGTTATTTTGTACATTATGCTAAAGCTAAAATAAGACTATTTATTTAACTTAAACTAATGCTTAATATTATAATGACCCCAAGCTAGTGTGTTTATATTATCATCACAAATATATCTCTTATCATCGTTACTAGAAAGAACTTTCTTTCGTTTGTTTTGCGTATACAAATTGTGTTTATCGCTACATATTATGACCATACTATCATAATGTTGATAATCACGATCAAGGGCTTCTTTATAGTTTGCAAAGTGAAGACTTCTTACAACTGCAGCGGATACCCCCTTGTTTTTCTTTACAACTTTATCATCTAGAAACTTATATGCATACATCTTAGAGCGTAAGCCGATAAATTCATCTATAATCCTCCCATTACTCTCATCCTTCATTAAACCGAGAACTTTTTTATTCACCAGAGGTAGGTTATATACATTGTTTTTTGGGAAATCAGATGTGTCAAATTTACTCAGCAAGTCATGACTAATATCCTTGTAAAAGTTATCAGTTTTAATCTCATATATGAAGGAGTCAGTATCTGTATATATTAATTGTGTTTTTTTGTTATATTTAGGCAACATGTATGAATAGTGAAAGTTGTACATTAGATGTTTCGATAGTTCCAAAACAGTGAAACCGACATATATTGGTTTGTTGTACAAAATTTTAGTTTTGTTCATCTGAACAGCAACAAAGTTCTCAGAAAATACTTTTCGACTGTGGAAATTGGGACGTGCTATATATCTCTGCACACCATATTTAGGTTTGGTATTTGTCTTCATGTCATCCCATGAAGTGCATAAATGTACATCAACCCGTTTTGCTACATTTTCTATCGTTTTTCCGAAAATGGAATTATTCATGAGCTTATAAAAATCTTTCTCAAAAGAGTTTGTTGAAGCAATTCTTCGGTTTGTATTAAATTCTATATAGGACTTGAGCCAGGGTGATTGATCGAATGATAAAATTCTATGAATTTTTTTACAAATCAGACCATGTTCTACACACTGTTTGAGGTTCACATAGTGAATGACGTAATGATTTTTAGACTCGAGAGTGAGTAAGAGTTTTTTTGTTTTACCTTGAGGAGGTAGTTTTGTTTCAGCACAAAAAGGATAATCATTATGATGATCATGTAAAGAACTTGGATACTCGATATCAACTTCTAAAATATATCCAGTTTCTGAATCGGCTCTCTGCTGAGTGATAACAAAGCTATTAATTTCTTTTTCAGACAACCACTTAAAATTACCAGATGGTAAATATTTACTCATAGCTTCACCGTATAGATTGTTAACGTCCAGGTAAATGATAAATTTACTTTCTTGTTTTGAATCATATTGAGATTCCATAAATTTGTTGTTAGCTTTCACATGACGTTTACAGACTTGACTTATACCACCTCTAATACCGGCGTTTAAAAACTGAATCATGTCATAATCAGTGAGAAGTTCAAGGTTGACACCCGTTTGTCTGAGCATTGCATCCCAGGAGAGACCAGGTGCGGTTAAGTATCTACATGGATCCAATTTGTAGGCAGTCAAACAAACTTTTCGAAAGTTTTCAAAAACTTCAACCAATAGTAGAACATCAGTTTTTAAATATAAATCGGAATATTCACCCAGGGTGTTTATACTGAACGTTTGCCACACTTTTTGAGCGTGACTGTAGTCTTCATCAGAAATGGTCGATTGTGTCAATGAGCTATAAAAGTTACTTTTATCGGGAAGTGCTTTTTCCTCGAGTTTTTCCCAACAGTCAATATACTCATAGGGGTAAATACCCTTACGTGTTAATAGAGACATTTGCTCCCCGTTGGGAAAGTAGCGGTGTAACACTGTGAGTTGATCACTGGAAAGATTTTTGGCTAGTTTCTCTAAACTGGAAGACATGAATTTGAATGAATCTACAAATCTTATTGTAATATATTTTGTCTTACCATCGCCACAATCAAAAGACAATCGTTGACTGAAGGATATGTACTTTTCTTTATTTTGAGCGATACAAGTGAGATTACTTTTTTCATCATCTCTGGCAGCTAACTCTTTGATAAAGATATGACTGTCATAACCGGATAAATTATGAAAAAGTACTGGTACATAGTCTGCTATTGAATAGTTTAAGTTACATGTTTTATGTGCATAACCCCTCACCTTTCCCGTCAAGTGACAATGATCAAGATGCACTTCATCGTTGGGTAGAAAAACTTTTTCACAGATGTGACACGAACTGTTTTGTGGACATTGTTTAACGATTTC
Source organism: Biston betularia (assembly GCA_905404145.2). Classification (NCBI taxonomy): domain Eukaryota; kingdom Metazoa; phylum Arthropoda; class Insecta; order Lepidoptera; family Geometridae; genus Biston; species Biston betularia. Next base: position 9,542,705 of record FR989863.1, read on the forward strand.
TCCGATTGGAACAGTTTTTGAGATTATTTTCCCAATTTCACCAACGTCAGAGTAAATATTATCTACAAACTGCTTAACACAATCTTCACCGCGAAATGTAACAAATTTTGACAATGACTCATCGTAATTACAATGAATGTAATATGCAAAGCTGCATGGTATATGCTCTTGAGTGTAATGCGTATTCTTCTCTAAATCACAATGTAGCGGAACCAATATCGATTCAAAGTCTGCATAAATGACAAACGGCACTGGAAGCTGATGTTCAAAATTTTTGAATTTTAAATATTTATCCTTTGACGTTGGCAGTTGTATCACCACTTTTTCACATCCCAATCTCATATGAATTTTGAGTTGATCATCACTCCCAAAATATTGTAAACATGAGTTACAGATATATTTCGCCTCCTTATGTTTTGACAGCTGACTTCCAATCAAACGTGAAAGATTTTTAATCCAACAATAGTGCGCTTTCTCTTGATCTTCAAAATATAGTAAATCAATATGTCGGTCATAGATTTTTGATGATATATATAATGGTGAAATTGTATCTTTAGACTCTATACCATAAACATTTATTTTTATGTTATTCATAACCTCAAAACGTTTGATATCCTTAACATTCATTGCACAGTTCATACCATCAGTTTTTAACACTGTCTCATAATGAGGGTAAGACGTAGTTCTATCTGTATGGTTTTCAACTGGATGAAGAGCACTGACAACACTCCAAAAGAAGCAAGCGTTATCGTTATTATGTACGTTTACACAGGCTTTCTTGAGTTGTATCCACTTCGGTAGCACTATGTAAGAACTACCTTTTAACGAGTTATTTTTGTTAATGTTAACTTCTAAAAACTCAATCTTCTCCAATGCCCACCCGCTATCCTTTTCCTGAAATTCTTCACATTGGGTGATAATCTTGGAGGAAACGTCTTCATAAAAACTTGTAAGATTCGACGTTTCGTATAGATGAACATTTTTGGTATTGAAAGATTTTAAATCTCTCGTAACAACATCATCCTTTGTTATCAAGAAGGTGCAGAAAAGTTCTAGATTTACTTTAACTTGATTATGAACCTTTAACTCCATTGCAATTAATTCGGTTACCTTGGACTGTACGTTAGCCAAATATGTTTTCGGGTTTAACTCGGATGATCCGTTGATGCGATAGCTAACGATTCTACACTTGAATGCACTGTCCACCACGTATGCAAAATAATCACCACCATCTTGCTTGCAAAGTAATTTATGTCGTTTAGTTTTTGAGTGTTGTATTAATTTATTACTCGGAACTTGAACATTACAAAAATGACACTCTAACATTATACAAGTGGAACTAAATCACCTTCTCAGAGAGAGTTTGACTAGTAACTGAACAATAATTGAATGTATAATTATTCAACGTTTTCTTATCTATAAAAAAGGGTTTGCGGTTTGTGAGATAAGAAACAATATATTTAACAGTTAATATAGTTTATTAGTAAAAATAGTATAATAATAATAATGTGAAACTAAATTAAACATGATGAGTAAAATAAATACTGTAATGTAAAATACTTAATTTCTACATCTACTAGAGACGTGTCATCATAGATAGCATTCATTAGAGTAGAGACATCATACAATGTTTGTACTTGACTAAGTTTAATTTTTTTTATAAAGTAATTCATACGGTTTTCATAGAAGTGTTTAATTTTATACAATTGTCGAATGCGTAGGTTCAGACAGTTCATTATCTCACAGAGGTGCCACCATTCTTCACGACATAATCTCATAGAGTGAACTTCTGTGTACATCACGATAAAATTGTCTCTTTCTTCTTCTTGCATGTCTATAAATGTTATTCTTCTTAGGTTCTCTGGAGTTGAAGAGTTGTTATTGTTGCTGTTCTCAGGAGATGATTTTGGTGGAATAGTACCGTTGTTGAAAAAATCTGAAATATTTTCTGCATTGTCCATAAGTATTGTGTCCCACTCTTGCTTGGTTAATATAATTTGATTATTGATGTTAATACACGCTTCCAACCCTGAATTGATTGGACTCGATGCTCTCAAATATGTTGCTATATACGGTATCGAATTAGAAATGTAATAAACATTTTTACACAATTCAAAGTTAAACGGTGGAATTGATGGTGCGTATGAATAATGTTGTAAATCAAACATCTTTAATACACTAATAATATAATTATTAATATGGGAGAAAACAAAGAATCAACCACTCGTTGGAGAGAATTGAACAGAACTGAACAGAAAATAACTGAACAAAACTGAACAGAACTGAACAGAACTGAATAGAACTGAACAGAACTGAACAGAACTGAACAGAACTGAACAGAACTGAACAGATCTGAACAGAACTGAGTTTTTAACTGTTTAATTTTCGAACTGTCTTAGATAAAATATCATACTCAAAGAGTGAGTCATTGATGATAAGACAGTAAGCTGTTGTATTAGTGGGTAGGTTTTTTTTAAATTCCATTTCCAGCTTGATATCAATAGCACCACCACTAAAACGGGATGAATCATTCTGCCTAGAACAATCAATAACAATAAGAGGTGTTTTTGTTTTGAAATGAGGTGGATTAATTTGAGCGTTTAAACTATTCAAACTATAATATGACTTTCTAAAGTTAATAAAAGCATTATATAAAACGGAAAACATTCCCTTCTCAAAGTCACATGTGAATGAATCATACGGATAATATTGAGAGTTCAAGTACAACCGAGCATTTATAAAATTGCTATGATCAAATAGACTCATATCTTTATCTGCTTCATTATTACGTGCATGTTGAAATCCTAGTATAACAAAACGTGGTTTTTCCAACTGGGTGGTAGTCTTCACAGTCCATACATGTCTTTGAGATGTTGGTAGCACTGGATACTCATACAGATCCCACGAGCGGAATGCAATTGGAATTGGAATATTGTTTTCTACATACTTTAGCAGGTTGAGTTTCTCCTTATCAGATACTTTAATTATAGGCATACGCCACGAAATGCGAGTTAAGTTTATCTGAATCTTTTTCGCAACATCCTTAACGATAGCACAGTTTAAATTCGAGGAGCTCCTATTCAATACTAGTTCATGTTTCGCATTCACAATTACTTTTTTATAATCTTCAGCGAAACCCAATAGATGTCGCAGTGGAATGGAAAAAGAAAAATCACCCTCAATTTCTTTAGCACCGCTTAAATTCCATCCACTATTTTCCAGAGCATTGCTTTCATCCTTACCATAGGATAGAATTCCTTTCATAGTGCTGGTGATACCACAGTTTTTTGTTCTATCAATTTCTACTCCATTTAATTCATAGCGTATATCTTGAAAAAGATAGGCTATCGCATTGTTAACTAAACCACAATCTTTTGTAGTATTACCCTGTGAAAGTCAGCTAATAATTGAGGGTAATACTACAAAAGATTGTGGTTTAGTTAACAATGCGATAGCCTATCTTTTTCAAGATATACGCTATGAATTAAATGGAGTAGAAATTGATAGAACAAAAAACTGTGGTATCACCAGCACTATGAAAGGAATTCTATCCTATGGTAAGGATGAAAGCAATGCTCTGGAAAATAGTGGATGGAATTTAAGCGGTGCTAAAGAAATTGAGGGTGATTTTTCTTTTTCCATTCCACTGCGACATCTATTGGGTTTCGCTGAAGATTATAAAAAAGTAATTGTGAATGCGAAACATGAACTAGTATTGAATAGGAGCTCCTCGAATTTAAACTGTGCTATCGTTAAGGATGTTGCGAAAAAGATTCAGATAAACTTAACTCGCATTTCGTGGCGTATGCCTATAATTAAAGTATCTGATAAGGAGAAACTCAACCTGCTAAAGTATGTAGAAAACAATATTCCAATTCCAATTGCATTCCGCTCGTGGGATCTGTATGAGTATCCAGTGCTACCAACATCTCAAAGACATGTATGGACTGTGAAGACTACCACCCAGTTGGAAAAACCACGTTTTGTTATACTAGGATTTCAACATGCACGTAATAATGAAGCAGATAAAGATATGAGTCTATTTGATCATAGCAATTTTATAAATGCTCGGTTGTACTTGAACTCTCAATATTATCCGTATGATTCATTCACATGTGACTTTGAGAAGGGAATGTTTTCCGTTTTATATAATGCTTTTATTAACTTTAGAAAGTCATATTATAGTTTGAATAGTTTAAACGCTCAAATTAATCCACCTCATTTCAAAACAAAAACACCTCTTATTGTTATTGATTGTTCTAGGCAGAATGATTCATCCCGTTTTAGTGGTGGTGCTATTGATATCAAGCTGGAAATGGAATTTAAAAAAAACCTACCCACTAATACAACAGCTTACTGTCTTATCATCAATGACTCACTCTTTGAGTATGATATTTTATCTAAGACAGTTCGAAAATTAAACAGTTAAAAACTCAGTTCTGTTCAGATCTGTTCAGTTCTGTTCAGTTCTGTTCAGTTCTGTTCAGTTCTGTTCAGTTCTATTCAGTTCTGTTCAGTTCTGTTCAGTTTTGTTCAGTTATTTTCTGTTCAGTTCTGTTCAATTCTCTCCAACGAGTGGTTGATTCTTTGTTTTCTCCCATATTAATAATTATATTATTAGTGTATTAAAGATGTTTGATTTACAACATTATTCATACGCACCATCAATTCCACCGTTTAACTTTGAATTGTGTAAAAATGTTTATTACATTTCTAATTCGATACCGTATATAGCAACATATTTGAGAGCATCGAGTCCAATCAATTCAGGGTTGGAAGCGTGTATTAACATCAATAATCAAATTATATTAACCAAGCAAGAGTGGGACACAATACTTATGGACAATGCAGAAAATATTTCAGATTTTTTCAACAACGGTACTATTCCACCAAAATCATCTCCTGAGAACAGCAACAATAACAACTCTTCAACTCCAGAGAACCTAAGAAGAATAACATTTATAGACATGCAAGAAGAAGAAAGAGACAATTTTATCGTGATGTACACAGAAGTTCACTCTATGAGATTATGTCGTGAAGAATGGTGGCACCTCTGTGAGATAATGAACTGTCTGAACCTACGCATTCGACAATTGTATAAAATTAAACACTTCTATGAAAACCGTATGAATTACTTTATAAAAAAAATTAAACTTAGTCAAGTACAAACATTGTATGATGTCTCTACTCTAATGAATGCTATCTATGATGACACGTCTCTAGTAGATGTAGAAATTAAGTATTTTACATTACAGTATTTATTTTACTCATCATGTTTAATTTAGTTTCACATTATTATTATTATACTATTTTTACTAATAAACTATATTAACTGTTAAATATATTGTTTCTTATCTCACAAACCGCAAACCCTTTTTTATAGATAAGAAAACGTTGAATAATTATACATTCAATTATTGTTCAGTTACTAGTCAAACTCTCTCTGAGAAGGTGATTTAGTTCCACTTGTATAATGTTAGAGTGTCATTTTTGTAATGTTCAAGTTCCGAGTAATAAATTAATACAACACTCAAAAACTAAACGACATAAATTACTTTGCAAGCAAGATGGTGGTGATTATTTTGCATACGTGGTGGACAGTGCATTCAAGTGTAGAATCGTTAGCTATCGCATCAACGGATCATCCGAGTTAAACCCGAAAACATATTTGGCTAACGTACAGTCCAAGGTAACCGAATTAATTGCAATGGAGTTAAAGGTTCATAATCAAGTTAAAGTAAATCTAGAACTTTTCTGCACCTTCTTGATAACAAAGGATGATGTTGTTACGAGAGATTTAAAATCTTTCAATACCAAAAATGTTCATCTATACGAAACGTCGAATCTTACAAGTTTTTATGAAGACGTTTCCTCCAAGATTATCACCCAATGTGAAGAATTTCAGGAAAAGGATAGCGGGTGGGCATTGGAGAAGATTGAGTTTTTAGAAGTTAACATTAACAAAAATAACTCGTTAAAAGGTAGTTCTTACATAGTGCTACCGAAGTGGATACAACTCAAGAAAGCCTGTGTAAACGTACATAATAACGATAACGCTTGCTTCTTTTGGAGTGTTGTCAGTGCTCTTCATCCAGTTGAAAACCATACAGATAGAACTACGTCTTACCCTCATTATGAGACAGTGTTAAAAACTGATGGTATGAACTGTGCAATGAATGTTAAGGATATCAAACGTTTTGAGGTTATGAATAACATAAAAATAAATGTTTATGGTATAGAGTCTAAAGATACAATTTCACCATTATATATATCATCAAAAATCTATGACCGACATATTGATTTACTATATTTTGAAGATCAAGAGAAAGCGCACTATTGTTGGATTAAAAATCTTTCACGTTTGATTGGAAGTCAGCTGTCAAAACATAAGGAGGCGAAATATATCTGTAACTCATGTTTACAATATTTTGGGAGTGATGATCAACTCAAAATTCATATGAGATTGGGATGTGAAAAAGTGGTGATACAACTGCCAACGTCAAAGGATAAATATTTAAAATTCAAAAATTTTGAACATCAGCTTCCAGTGCCGTTTGTCATTTATGCAGACTTTGAATCGATATTGGTTCCGCTACATTGTGATTTAGAGAAGAATACGCATTACACTCAAGAGCATATACCATGCAGCTTTGCATATTACATTCATTGTAATTACGATGAGTCATTGTCAAAATTTGTTACATTTCGCGGTGAAGATTGTGTTAAGCAGTTTGTAGATAATATTTACTCTGACGTTGGTGAAATTGGGAAAATAATCTCAAAAACTGTTCCAATCGGAGAAATCGTTAAACAATGTCCACAAAACAGTTCGTGTCACATCTGTGAAAAAGTTTTTCTACCCAACGATGAAGTGCATCTTGATCATTGTCACTTGACGGGAAAGGTGAGGGGTTATGCACATAAAACATGTAACTTAAACTATTCAATAGCAGACTATGTACCAGTACTTTTTCATAATTTATCCGGTTATGACAGTCATATCTTTATCAAAGAGTTAGCTGCCAGAGATGATGAAAAAAGTAATCTCACTTGTATCGCTCAAAATAAAGAAAAGTACATATCCTTCAGTCAACGATTGTCTTTTGATTGTGGCGATGGTAAGACAAAATATATTACAATAAGATTTGTAGATTCATTCAAATTCATGTCTTCCAGTTTAGAGAAACTAGCCAAAAATCTTTCCAGTGATCAACTCACAGTGTTACACCGCTACTTTCCCAACGGGGAGCAAATGTCTCTATTAACACGTAAGGGTATTTACCCCTATGAGTATATTGACTGTTGGGAAAAACTCGAGGAAAAAGCACTTCCCGATAAAAGTAACTTTTATAGCTCATTGACACAATCGACCATTTCTGATGAAGACTACAGTCACGCTCAAAAAGTGTGGCAAACGTTCAGTATAAACACCCTGGGTGAATATTCCGATTTATATTTAAAAACTGATGTTCTACTATTGGTTGAAGTTTTTGAAAACTTTCGAAAAGTTTGTTTGACTGCCTACAAATTGGATCCATGTAGATACTTAACCGCACCTGGTCTCTCCTGGGATGCAATGCTCAGACAAACGGGTGTCAACCTTGAACTTCTCACTGATTATGACATGATTCAGTTTTTAAACGCCGGTATTAGAGGTGGTATAAGTCAAGTCTGTAAACGTCATGTGAAAGCTAACAACAAATTTATGGAATCTCAATATGATTCAAAACAAGAAAGTAAATTTATCATTTACCTGGACGTTAACAATCTATACGGTGAAGCTATGAGTAAATATTTACCATCTGGTAATTTTAAGTGGTTGTCTGAAAAAGAAATTAATAGCTTTGTTATCACTCAGCAGAGAGCCGATTCAGAAACTGGATATATTTTAGAAGTTGATATCGAGTATCCAAGTTCTTTACATGATCATCATAATGATTATCCTTTTTGTGCTGAAACAAAACTACCTCCTCAAGGTAAAACAAAAAAACTCTTACTCACTCTCGAGTCTAAAAATCATTACGTCATTCACTATGTGAACCTCAAACAGTGTGTAGAACATGGTCTGATTTGTAAAAAAATTCATAGAATTTTATCATTCGATCAATCACCCTGGCTCAAGTCCTATATAGAATTTAATACAAACCGAAGAATTGCTTCAACAAACTCTTTTGAGAAAGATTTTTATAAGCTCATGAATAATTCCATTTTCGGAAAAACGATAGAAAATGTAGCAAAACGGGTTGATGTACATTTATGCACTTCATGGGATGACATGAAGACAAATACCAAACCTAAATATGGTGTGCAGAGATATATAGCACGTCCCAATTTCCACAGTCGAAAAGTATTTTCTGAGAACTTTGTTGCTGTTCAGATGAACAAAACTAAAATTTTGTACAACAAACCAATATATGTCGGTTTCACTGTTTTGGAACTATCGAAACATCTAATGTACAACTTTCACTATTCATACATGTTGCCTAAATATAACAAAAAAACACAATTAATATATACAGATACTGACTCCTTCATATATGAGATTAAAACTGATAACTTTTACAAGGATATTAGTCATGACTTGCTGAGTAAATTTGACACATCTGATTTCCCAAAAAACAATGTATATAACCTACCTCTGGTGAATAAAAAAGTTCTCGGTTTAATGAAGGATGAGAGTAATGGGAGGATTATAGATGAATTTATCGGCTTACGCTCTAAGATGTATGCATATAAGTTTCTAGATGATAAAGTTGTAAAGAAAAACAAGGGGGTATCCGCTGCAGTTGTAAGAAGTCTTCACTTTGCAAACTATAAAGAAGCCCTTGATCGTGATTATCAACATTATGATAGTATGGTCATAATATGTAGCGATAAACACAATTTGTATACGCAAAACAAACGAAAGAAAGTTCTTTCTAGTAACGATGATAAGAGATATATTTGTGATGATAATATAAACACACTAGCTTGGGGTCATTATAATATTAAGCATTAGTTTAAGTTAAATAAATAGTCTTATTTTAGCTTTAGCATAATGTACAAAATAACTTTGTTATCAATAAAATGTATATGTATCATTGCCTCGTACCCACTCTGTAACTAGACAACGCGCATTGCATGCGTCAATCATTCGAAAACCTACAGCCGCTATCAACGTGTATTTTAATTTAAATTAGTCTCAATAACTATACTACTATTATGATGGAATTAATGGAACCCATACATCCGATTTATGCTGTTGAAATAAAACGCCTAAGAAGTTTTACCGATTGGCCTCATGCTTTAACTCAAAAACCCCAAGAAATGGCTGCTGCTGGCTTTTTCTATACCGGAAGAGGTGATAGAGTGCGCTGTTACTATTGTGACGGTGGAGTGAAAGATTGGGAAGCAGAAGATGTACCACTCAAGGTGCATAAACAGTTTTTTGGTCGATGCCCATTTGTTACGCTTATCGAAGATGAAAACGATAGTGTTGGTGGTGTCAACGATTACAAAACGAATGCAAAACATCAAAACAGTGAAATCCCTGTTAAAAACAGTGAAATCCCCGTTCAAAACGATACCGCTAGTGTTAGTGATAAATTCTATAAAGATATGTCTTGTAAGATTTGTAATGTAGAGGAAGTGTCTACTGTTTTAATACCTTGTTGTCATGCTATAACTTGTGCGAAATGTACTTTTTCCGTTAACAATATATGTCCTATGTGTAGAAAACCATTTAATATAATTGCAAAAATATACTTTTAATAAACATACATGTTTTAATAAACTTTGTTTCATTTTACCTCTATATATATGCGGGTTCTAACCCACCGAGCTAGGAGCGCCTCCTCCGATCAAAACATATGCGGGTTCTAACCCACCGAGCTAGGAGCGCCTCCTCCAATCAGAGCATATGATACACATTATCTATTTGCTCTTTTGTTATAAAATACTCAAATACTTATGAGATATATCTGTTATTTCCTGTCAATCCTTTGTTTGATACACATTATCTATTTGCTCTTTTGTTATAAAATACTGGATGTACTATATTGATATCAGCTCGTTACAATGTAACTATCTTACCACACACATCCACCGCCCCGCCGCCGCAGCCGCCGTCGTAGCCCGTCTTGCCCCGCCGCCCCGCCGCCGCCGTAGCCCATCTTGCCCCGCCGCCGCAGCCGCCGCCGCCGCCGCCGCCGCAGCCCATCTTGCCCCGCCGCCGCAGCCGCCGCCCCGCCGCCGCAGCCGCCGCAGCCGTCGTAGCCCGTCTTGCCCCGTAGCCCGTCTTGCCCCGCCACCGCAGCCGCCGCCGCCGCCGCCGCCGCAGCCGCCGTCGCTTGTCCCCCACCGTAGACCCGCATCGGAGCCCTACTTCGGAGACCCGACTCGGAACCCGACTTACCGTAGCCCGTCTTGCCCCCCTACACTCACACACCGGAGCCCTACACATCCCACATCGGAGCCCTACACCGTAACCCGTCTTGCCCCGGAGCCCTACACTTGGGTTAGAACTCTCACGTCGAAAAATTAAAAAAAAAAACACTTTTACAAAGTTAAATCGACATTTTGCGGTTGGTAAAACATATTCCCCATACAATTCTCATACTACAGTTACCATTACCAACCGCAAATAAACGTGGTCCAGAACCCCCAATTCCTATCTACTCTTGAACACTTATTTACAGCTAGTAGAGTATAAAACATTTCCCTTTTACTAAATTCACTTTGAGCAAAGCGCAACCATATTAAATATTAGCAACATTTTTATTGTTAACTGATTTTGGTGGTGTGACGACCTAAAATGGGTTACTAACCCATTGTGTGTCCTACGAAATTTATTTATTTATTTTTTAATGGGTGATGGGTCGCTAGTTATTTGATCACATCTCACTTTATGATAAGTGACGGCGTAGTCTTAGATGGCAATCACATTAAACTTGGAGTAGAAAGAAAGAAAAACACTTTTTTATAAGACATTAGATACGAATAAACACACAAATAAAAAAAATAATTACTAACATACTATAGAAAATTTTAACTATTACGTGTTTTTAATTCTAATATTGTGACTTTTTTAATTAGTTCTCTGCTAACCTAACCTAATTAATTATAATATACATTTTGAGACTATTGCAATTGGCGATTGCCATATTAGTCTTAATAAATAAATAAATAAACATACAGGCACAACAAATTTTGTCAGTAAGAGGATTATCGCTGCAGTAAATAGGAATTGGCTCTTAAATGAGGCTGCTGGCGGGTTGTGTTAGTTGCTTAACAACAGATTTTACACTTGACAGTGGTAGCAGAGTACTAGTAACCAACCACCACGCTATGGTTGCCGTACAATGGTTTCCACCTTATATGCAATTCAAGCTCAATATTGAGATTCGAACCCACGCTCTTCAGCATGTGATTCAACTACACTAATCACTAAACTATCATCGTAACAAATATATATACTCTATTCTCTGCAAGTTCACGGAGTTTTTGTCCTGAAAGTTATCCTAGCCGCGAGTGCCAAAATGAAGTAGCTTAGACAATTTTTTAAAAGTTATACATAGATATATAGCTATATCGTCTTATCTGCTAGCTCTATGATATATATTATATATCATAGAGCGAGCAGATAAGACGATTTCAGACTAAATTATTGTAGGATTAAATCAAATGTAAATTAAATAAACGCATAACATAGACGTCCATGGTTTCCAACCAATTTATATGCGAAGTACACCATAAATGAGACAAGTTTATAGATCCTTAACATTGTGAAGCTTGGCGGATATAACCTCACTTTATGTCGTCACCGAGTTATATGGTGTCAAAAGGTTTCAACACTAAAATGATTAAACACTTTTCATTTTTAAGGAATAATTGTATCCACTTGTCAGGCAAACATTTTTTTATTTATTGTGTAGTACGTTATCAATAGTTAAATGTATGGAAAAAATGTTTTTTTTTTACTTCTGCTTACAATGCTCGTACATTCTTAAATCGTTAGGATACGTAAATTCATATGGTAGAGCCTCTGATAGAATATTTGATAAGTTGGAGCAGACGTTCATATATGACTTTTTTCATCTTCGGTTTTGGCGTCGCACTTTATGCATTTGCCAGTGTCAAGTTTTACGATATTTTTAATTAATACGAAAAGTAATTTTTCCTCAATTATATATCTTTTTCATATACTTACACGCGTAATTCGGTACTTTATGAATTAAAACACTCGAAAAACACTTAAGTTTTAGAAAATAACGCATGTTTTTAACGCGTTCCCGCCAAAACTCATTTAAAATTTTAAGCTTAGATAGTACAGCATTATATAAAAGTAGTACATAATACAACATCACTAAGAGTATCGAGACTAGCTACCGCAGGTAGTCAGATAAATAAAATTGTTTAATTATTTTTTAAACTTTACATTTGGTTTAAACCATAGTTTAAAGTAAGACGAACGTTCTCTAACGAAGAACAACGAAGAAATTCGCCAGAGAACTAAAGTCATTGACATAGCTCAGAGAATCGATAACCACTGTGGTAGACGTGTTCTAGCGTGGAGACCACGTATTGGCAAACGTAGCGTAGGACGCCCTGAGACTCGATGGAGTGACGATATACGTAGGACAGTTGGCGGTGGATGGAAGCGAAAAGCCGAAGATAGGGCTGAGTGGCGTGTCTTGGGAGAGGCCTATGCCCAGCAGTGGACTAAAATAGGCTGATAATGATGATGATGATGATAATGATGAATGTTCTCTATTTGGATACATTCTCTTCACCAGTTCAGTATATCATTTGAGATCTAAGGTAACACACACATTACAGAAACAGAAATGCTGAAATGAAGAAATATGGAATACAAGCAGAACTTCTACAAGCTACGTACCTTTCTGAAGGTAAATTTTCTCGATCTTTACTGGATTCATCGGCCATAATGGATACTTTTCTTTTGCCGTCAGTGCCTGATGCTGAAGATGGTGTTCGAGATGGTACTGATTTCCGACCCGTGGAGGCTGAGACCGGAGGCTGCAGGGCAGACTTGGGTTCTGAACCCTCGTTGGACTGGCTTTTGAGATCACTCAGGTCAAAAGGATACTCCTTGATGGCTGTCATTCGGATGCTCGTTTTTCGAACCTGTAACAAATTAAAAAAATCTTTTTTATGTAACAGTAACTCTTTTTTTTAAGTTTTGAACCTAGCTGCTGATGTTAGGTTTTATTTTATTTTTGTTTTATCTTTATGTATATATATTATGGCTTCTATATAAATATATGTGCTTCGAACCCACAAACCCAATAATTTGTTAAAATATTTTTAATTTTATAAATATAAAGAATTTCTAATCAAATCATAATTAATTACCATTCAAAAATATATATCTTTTAAATAATAAACTTTGTTGACTTTATAGTTTTCACTTAAAATAGAAACACTGATTTTAAACGAAACATATTTTTAATCAAAACTTTAGATAGGTAAAAAAAAACAAGTGAACCGCGCTATACTTTAGACACTACATAGAAATTTGAAAACTTTCTTTCAGCAAACTTTATGATGCGTCCGCTGAATATCTGACTTGGCTTAATACTGAGTTGGTTATCACAGCGGGGTCTGAATGAAACCTTCAACTTAGCATGCATGTTCTAACAAACGACAGCTTAATATGATGCTCTCGAGGACGTAAAACCGTGTTGACGTATCTTCGGCGGAGTTTAGCGCTTTACATGTTTGAAATATGTTAAATTGTGATGAATAAGTAAAATAAAGATTACTGAACTGGTTTTCCAATGTAGATATTTTGGACAGTGATGAGTCTTATTACTGTCACGGCAAGTAACAAAGACTTTTTATATAACAACCACGGATAGGACCCTCATAAGTTTTACATTTTACAAAACTTGAGTCTCTTATTACTATAAAGTAGGTACCTTGTTTTATCTGTTAAGAGATAACATCTGTCCACGGTCATTATACTTTGTACTTTGAGTAAAAAAACAGTCTAGACCATCGTTATTTTATCGCAAATGAAATTTTAAGCATAGATTTGGATATGAATTACTTTCTAATATAGTGACTATTGAAACAAATTGCACACATTTAATAAACAGTCATAGTTTTAAAACGCTGCTTACATTGTCTACAAAACATTTCCAGACAAAGGTTAAGTTATGTCCTATATCTTAAATCTCAAACATTTCTCGGTATAATATTAGTTAGTTATAAAATTAGCGAAGTCAGAAACAATAGGATATTAACATTACTTGTCAATAATTTGTTTACCGTAACACACTTATTGATAGTGCATACTTAGGTAACAGCGATAACTCCGAGCGTCCACAAGTGGCAATTGCTGGTGTAAATCGTCCGAATATTGACAATAGTTAGCTGCGGTCACCCGCGGGGTATTTATTTGCTTAAGTGGTCTCATCACAATCACATGACTGTCCACGAGGAGCGGACCACGAGTTCCCAATAATTATTATGAGCGTATGCCCCGTCAGACACGCTTATCGCATCACAACAATTAAATGGATGGCTCACCCAATCATCGTGGCGCTCTATTTGTTGTGAGATCTCAATCAAAAGGTAAAGGACAACGCCCTTTAGAACGGGAACTTGTTACGTATCCCTTTAAGAAATTCTTAAGGTTTAAATCAGAAGTATCAGGACGTTATTTTTTTTAATCATGATTCTTGTTGTCGTTTAAACCTGTGCTCAAAACATGCTTTCTATACTAAGGTAAAAAGTCAAAACAATTTAAAAAAGAAACAAAATAAATAACGAAGGTAATGATTCAATCAGTCTTACTATGTTTTAGAAGCTACTAAGAATTTAATTGATTTTAAAAATCATCTGAAGCATGATTCGAATAGTTTTTAACTAAAAAATTAATTAATTATAAAAAAATATTTATTATTTGTAAATAACTCAACATATAAATTTTGTGTTATGATTTTTTTTTTGTGTATTTAGTATGTAAGATATGCTGTGTAATGTAGCCTGAGCGGATATTTCTCGATAGATACAATCTGAGTGTCTTCAATTCGCGAGTAAATCTGTCTCATTTAGATAAGACTGTAACTTCGCTTAACAAAAGACGTGATGGCGCAAGCCTTTAAAAAAATTATAGTCTGTGTATGTTAAAAATGTGGATCTAAAATTATTTTTATAAAACATGCGCCTCGCGGTGTTACACGCAACATGTGTTCGGGATAAAAAGTAGCCTATGTCTTAATCCAGGGTCTCAGCTACCTCCATACCAAGTTTCATCCAAATCCGTTTAGTAGTTTTTGCGTGAAAGAGTAACAAACAACCATCCATCCATCCTTTCATATTTTTAATGTTTGTGGGTTTTACAATCACTATGAATTGCATACACGAGTAAGATTTGTAATGTTTTCCTAAATTCCAGATTGAAGTAGGTCTTAACTTTTATCATCGTTGACAGTATCGTGAAAACGGCTTTAGACTTCTTACATAGGTTTTATAATGATCTACCAGCAGCTAAAGGGAATAACAAAACGGTCATGATAAAAACCGATCAGGTTTCTTAATTCTAGATGATTGATTTGAGATTTATCTTAGTAACATTCTTATTGTTTTATTTCTTACTAGCTGCGTCCCGCGGTGTTACCAGCTACGTGTTTTTGGGGTAAAAAGTAGCCTATGTGTTAATACAGGGTCTCAGGTACCTCCATACCAAATACATCCGTTCAGTAGTTTTTTCGTAAAAATTTGCGTTTTTTTGAAAATGTATATTAACCGATTACTCGAAGACGCCTGGACCGGTTTGGAGATTTCTTTTTTTGTTTCAGACGGTAAACCTACTTCCCAGGTGATCCCATTTCCCATTCACATCGTCGCTTACCATCAGGCGTGTTGGTGGTCAAACGCGGACATAACTATATTAAAAAAAAATAAAGAAATCGGTCTAGCGGTTTTTAAAAATAAAAAATAAAATTAAAATTGTATACATCGATGATATTTTTGTTTACTCCGCTGTTTCATTGGAACAGCGCGTTTAGTTAGCCGTCATGTTGTCAGTTTTTTTAATTGTAAATCAAACTTGTTCTGATGCTCAGATTAAAAACTACTTCTGATGCATCGATTCTTCATTTGTTTTGTATATAGAAGAACGAGAACCGTCATCGAAATAATAGATCGATAGTGCACATTGCCATTTGCCAATGGTCCCTTTGTAGTGAAATAAAACATGCTAATGCAGTTGTAACAGTGCCCAAATTTTTTTTGTTCATAGTTGTTATATGACAATAACTGAATCCGTGACGAGTTCATTTCAATAAATTTGCACATTTTAAAGCGTGAAAAAAGCAATAAAATGATGATGATTACAGTGTGGCGCTAATTTATTTCAGACGGTTCGATAGTTGGGAACATTAGTGAATTGTTTGTATCCACAATCACATGTTTACCACTGGATAGTTTGTATATTATCATAGACATTATAATGGTCATCATCTGCTGCTAAAAAGATCTGGTCACGACCGGGGCCATGTGATAACAATGTCATGACCACCAATAAAGGTAAATTTACACAAGGCTACACAATAATTGTTTGAATAACATAATAACAAGGAGGACAAGATGTAGCTATAGTGACATTCAGGATAACTGTAAACATTACCTACTTTTTTTAAAGGCTTTGATATTTTTTAGTTGTTATTCATTAGGTAAAGGAAGTGAGGATCACTTTCATATATTCTACACTATAATATATCCACGAATATGTATATTTTAAATAAGTAAAATTTGTATATTTGTAGGAATTGGTCTTTGGCATTACTATAATTGATTTGATTGCAAACATTCGCTCTCTGGTAGGGAGCTTTTCTCTTCTAGAGATATGTGTATACATGAAATGTAGATAAATAGAATATTTCTTCTCATTGTTTCTACATGTACACAATCTTTGCTAATAATTAGAATGTATCTATGTTTTACATGGTATTGGATCACGATTCAATAACACTCAATTGACATCACATAAAGAAAAAAATACATAAGAAATATGCTACAGATAGGTACAAAAGGCGGTCTTATCGCTTCAAGCAATCTATTCCAGACAACTCTTGAATGAATTGAAAAAAAAAGAAACAAAAGACGGTGATGTTGGACAAAAAGTTAATGAAAAAAAATTGCACTAAATAATTATAATTATAAAATACTGCTAATTTAAACTACCTAAATAATTAAAATTATTTATAAAGTTAGTAGTAAAGGTATTTCATTCATCAAATTCGATAAAACACCTTTGATAAAATCTCTTGATATACAGCACAAAAAAAAACAGAACGTAAAAGACTGTAATATGTGGGAGGAGGCGTTTGTGGCGAAGAGGGGCCCATTAAGATAACAGTAGGTACAAAATAAGTCATAAATTTTACACTAATTCACACTAAAACAACCGGTCTTCGAGCAAACTCTAAAGTTGCAGTTTATTTGGTTACTGATTTTACATTTAATGTTTGCACTTACAGTATCTATTGACATACTCGTAAACGTATAGAAAGCCAACATTAAACACATGTAGAACATTAAACTACGTGTTATTTATCTATAAAGATGCTGATTTCAATAGCATATTTTGTCTAAATATAGAGCCTGACATAGATTGTTCACTGACCATTTTGATGAACAACAGCTGTTCTGCAAAGCACTGATTCTAATTGCGTATGTGCACTTTACTAGTTGACTATAATTAATAAGTCATTTGACTGATAAAAAGGCGACTGGTCTTCGGGTGTACGATGACACTACTACGTGTCAAAGGCAAGGCACGTTCGAGCTCATCATTTGATTGTTGCATTGACATGGCTAAGGTTAATATTAGCTAAATTGGTACACAATACATGAATGATACTAGTAACTTCTATTTTGCAATTCTTTAAGTAACTGTAGCGATTTGTAAGTTAAGTTTTGTGGTGATATTTTTTTTTAATTTGAAAAGTTATAGACGAACGAGGCGCTCTCCTGATGGTAAGAGATAACGCCTGTCCGTGACCATTGCAGCGATACACAGAACTTTGAGTAGCAAAACAAAATCCAAGGCAACGCTGCTTTGGCGTATTCACAATCACATCTTTTCCGAAGCTATCTGTTAAGGACCACTTTTCTTTCACTTTTTGAGAACAAAGTATTGATTTTAGCTACTCGTAAACATGAGCTTTATCCTTTTTTTTATAAACACATATATACGCATACTTTTCTAACACTTCACTTGACATTGTTAATAACTGATAAAACTTGAATATCTTAGCTCGGATCTTTTATCTTAACAAAGTGAAGGAAATACCGAAATTGGCCGTGTTTTTAGAGACCGGTTTTGATAATTCGGCCTGGACACAGATAGTCTCACTTAATGATGGCTATCAACAAGGTATTCTATTTTCCTCTGTGAGTTTTTAATATTCTTCCTCCGTTTAGAAACAGTTATGTGACCAACAAATGTGTCAAGGTGTTACATGATAGGTGGTACATGAATGTTACAGTTTTTTTGACTTAAATAACCCGTACCAATGACTTTTTATAACAGGATAAGATTAGAAAACAATTGTATAAGTTGTACGAATAATATTTTATGAGTGTTACGAAGTTTATTACGAGATTTATATGGCTAATTTTATTTGATTAAGAATTATGTATATCGATCCTTTAAAATAAATTTAAAGATAAGATTAAGTGAAGATTTATAATCACAATAATGACCATTAAAATAATAACAGCGAAATAAAAAAATACCTGATAATATGTACATGAAATATTATATTACTAATATGATAACTTCATGCCACGGCACTGTATATACCAAATCTATAATTAATTTTATTACTTATGATACACTTCAACTGATTTAATATAATCCACTATTAGAAATGCCATTAAAAAAAAAACACCATAAAACTTACCTTAACTTACAAATCGCTACAGTTACTTAAATAATTGAAAAAATAGAAGTTACTAGTATATTTAAAAAACGCTAATCGTATTTACTGCATATAAAAACTAACAAAAGTTCTTTATTTAATTTAATCATATGATAATCAAAATTATAAAGTTAGGTTAACTTTTAAAAAGCCCATTGACAAAAACAACAAAAAAAAATGATTTCTAAAAAGAGCGCATTTCTGAAGACCGTAATACGAGCGCCGGCACATATGTAATTTTCATATATTTATTTTATTAGGACCTGTTCATTTGTTTTTTTTCTCTCTACTTGTGGATTAGACAATTAGACAGCCAAAAGACAAATGACAGGCTTTGTAAAGCTACAAACGAATTAAAAATTAAAAATTTTTAATTCGCTGTACAATTGTACATGCATTCATAATAATTCCTTATTTTATGCAGTAAAAATAAGGTTTAGCGTAAAACTTAAAGAATTGTCTATTCCTGCCTACATTATAGAAATAACACAATTGACACCTACACTGAAGTTGGGTTTGCTTACTATTTCTACTTGGTAATTCTATTGCTTTGTTTATATGTATGTTAAACGAATAGCCAGGATATTAAGATAAAGACTTAAACATTGTTTCCAATTTGCTGAACATTAAAGTACTATACAGCAAATGGGTAACTGTTTCTGGAATAACAATGGCAAATGGCAACCAGAACAATGATCCTCATAATTGACTCTTATTATTTCTCTCTTCTAAAGAGATGAGCTCTATGTATAAGCTTGCATGATCTAATACTATATCTAAAAATACAAAAATAGCTGTTGCAAAATAATATAGAAACATTGAGACAGGGTTAAGAACAGTAAGGCAGTATTCCCATGCTTAACCTATAACATTTTTTTAACTTGGGCAACGATCATCTATATCTAAATCCTGGATCCATTTTGGTCTCAACTAAGAACACAACCAAAGCATTAGCTAGCACTTTTAAACATACAGATTTAGTTTTAAAAAAGTTACTAGAGAACTTACGTGCTTTCGCAAATGTAACCATTTTCATGTATTATTTATTTATTAAGCATACTTTTTTTAACTTATGAAAAAACTTGCAAACTAATTAAAAGTTCACATACCACCCCTGAAACGTAGAGATGGTAGCCACGAGTTCACCATCAAGTGTAAACTAATCACAAACTGTTGCCGGGACACGAAATACTTTGCTTTATAGTAGCAAGTATCGTAAATTATATCCAGATAGAGAAACAATAAATGACACAATAAACGTTTGATCCGAGCTTGTCGATACCCGGCGTTGATATCGCGCCGATTTGACAGGTGAGTATGGAGCCGGCCCTCGACTCAAGAGGCTGATAGATACCTTCAGATAAGGGATAAGGACGAGATGAGAGAGGCGTGGGTGGACGGAGCAGACTGCCGCGCCGCCGGTCGGCTGCCTGTACCAACTGCTCTACGTGCCCGACAAAGGGCACGTTTCCACGATTTGGTGACCTTATTTTTTCATAAGCACGTGGTTTCTGAACTCTGCATTTTTTATTCGATCACACTCTCTTTATGGATGACGGCAGCTCTGTTATTGTACGCGTAATTTGTGTATCACGGAAAAGGAGATTTCTTTGTTTCACTAATTATCACGTTAGAGTTAATTCTGACATGTCACGAGATGATCACAAGTTCCATAGTCGGAGAACGCGTCGAAGGCACGGGTGCCGCTTCAGCGCAACTGGTGTATTTCATTCGTTTCCATAGGATTTATACAAGTCACGTGTAAACAATAAAAGATGAATACTTATTAGGGATCGATTCCTTGCAACTGTGATGTCATCACATCAGACACAGACGTGTATCTCGTAATGTAGAACGAGTTCAAATCACTACACTATGTACACGCATATCGTGTAAATAAGTAGTTTTTTAAACTATTTTGTAGTTAATAAAACTACGTACAACGTTATTGATTTTCAATTTACACTTTTCTTAGATAACTTCATTTTATTTTATTTTAAAATTAGTTTCATAAATGTTGGTTAATAGTTTTATGTTTTCTAAGCAGAATTTAAAAATATTAAGCTTAATTTTAACACCAGTATCTGTATTGAAAGTATACAACAGAATAGTGGCAACGTGGACAATTTTACAGAATATTTATTTTCCATTCATTGTTTTATTTAGTGTTAATATGCAGCTTGAAAAACGTGACGAATTTGTTTTTAGTTACGAAAACGTAA
The DNA here is from genome assembly GCA_905404145.2 of Biston betularia. Classification (NCBI taxonomy): domain Eukaryota; kingdom Metazoa; phylum Arthropoda; class Insecta; order Lepidoptera; family Geometridae; genus Biston; species Biston betularia. Next base: position 9,563,862 of record FR989863.1, read on the forward strand.
GCAGGGTTGTTGGTTACTAGCTAATAACCTCCCAAAATGACCAAGTTAAATTAAAATATAACAAAACGTATGAAATAATTGATTTATTTCTCGTCAATGTTATAAAACCATACACGGTAAAGTAGTTATGGTGATTTTAAGATGTTGTTACCTAGTAATTTCACCTTGTACAATTATGTACCTAAATCTAATCATTATATTTATTTAGGTACCTTATACCTAGTTGGTCGAAGCTACACATGAAATAATGTTCTACAATATCTCAATGGTATTTTGATATCTTCCTCGGACACTTAAGTGTAATTTTAGTATTTAACCATTCGTAAGGGATGTTGATATAAGTTTAAAAATTAGTCGTTCAGGGAATTGTATATTTATGAAAATTAGCAATTACAGGGATTGGTGGTTATACGGTCAAAGTATTTTTTTTTATGGTTGCCAGGCTAGGTGTTTGACCACAGCTCACCTGATGTTAAGTGACGGTGTGGTCGAAGATGGTAAAGCACACCTAGCCTGGAATGTAACTGGCTCTCAAGTGAGGCGGAACACACCGTTAGATGCTTGGCGGCATATTTTCGACTTGAGGGTGGTAGCTAGCCAGCCGAGTACTAGAAAGTACCCCTATCATCATGCTATGGTTTCCTCACGATGTTTCCCTTCACCGGTAACTCAAGCTCATTGTTGGGGTTTGAACCCACGCCCTTCGGCATGCGAACCGACCGCGCTAACCACTGAGCTATCGCTACGAGTATTACATGTAAAGAACTTTTTAAAACGTATCGTAAATGCTTTCTTGACTTTTGCAAGATCCTGTATTATGACAGAAAGATATTATTCGTATAATACAAAAACTGCGATAACGCAAGTCAATGACGACACTAAGTACCTATTTGAGTTTTTTTCTTGTACAGGTTGTCCGTTTTAAGTGTGAATGTTAATTACGCACCCAAAACAGGTTTATTCGCCATTTTATTTAAATTATGAGATAAAATTAAAATACAAAACGTAGCGAAGTAGTCATAAATGATATTCACCAGTCAATTCAGGCACTATTATACAAGATTACTAAATTAAATGTTACGAAGACATTCAAAGCTCTGCTAGTATACACAGAGAGATTTAAAAGATGTTTCTATTTTTTTTAAATTACATAAAGTTTACGTTCTTTTATAGAGCGAAAATCTCGAAGGTATTAGACATGCATTTGGAATTATTGACTCAATGTATCTCTGCAACAATTATTATTTTAATTAGCTAAATATGTGTGCATTTGTTCGCTTTGGGATTGATAAGTATAAAGACTTATGACTTACGGCGTGAAACATAGATGGCACTATCACTCAAACACTGAACACTCACAGATAAATCAGTTCACAGGTTAAAGTTGCTCAGCAAGCTATGGAAATAACTGTTTGGTGTTTCTCTAAGGGATCGTATCCGGAACGAAGTAATTCGCTAGAGAACCAAAGAAATCGACATAGCTCAGCGTATTAGTAAATTGAAATGACAGTCGACTGGACATATCTATCGTAGAACCGATAAACGTTGGGATAGACGTGTTTTAGAGCGGTGACCGACCGGTGGCAAACGCTGCGCAGGACGCCCTGAGACTTGGCGGAGTGACGTTATGCAGTGACTGGAAGCGAAAAGATCGCGCCAGATGTATTAGAAGAGGCTTATGTCCAGCGGTGGACTAAAGTGGACTATTGATGATAATGCAAGTATTTTACAAAAATCAGACGTGACGGAAGTTACAATAAGAAAATATGAAGCGGCGTAAGACGTATACATTGTTTTCAATCTATTCCTCTTTTATAGAAACCTCAAACTGAAATACCTTGTTATAAAATTTACCAATAGTTTGTTCAATTCGTTATTTTCATTTTTTAATGCAGTTTTTGAAATTTCCATACTGTAAATAGAGCAAGTAACGCATCATTTTCAATTCTCGCCCGCAATTACGACGGAGTGCGCTTACCTTTCTTATTGACTCACTGGGTGCCGAATATAGCTCTGACGGCAGCAATATTATTGCAAATTTATGTCATGTTGGACACAGCTACACAGGCGTCCGTCTTGATATTAACTACGTAAATAAATGTAGTTGTATGTAATTTTTGCATAACAAGACAGTCTATATTAGCCAGAAAACGTGGTCATATCGGTCATGTGATCACATGAATTGTTAATTAGGATAACCATGTGACAGTGATCATAAGTCTACAGCTATTAGGAAACTAAGTTACCGCGAATAGGCGACTGTTCTTTTATAATTTCTTATTACAAGCTATTCGTCAATTAGTTTAGTTATTCTATTGAAACAGCTCGCCTCTGTTATTGAATAGGGAGATAAATAGCTAGCTATTCGAATGTGTGTCTCGTTTCGTATTAGTTTTAAGTGTATTTATAAATTTGTTATTATGAAATATTTTTAAAACAACTTTTTATTTTGTCCTAGGTGCCGCGGTGCTGTAGCACTCAGTCTTTACTCTCGCATGTATATGAACCTCATTCGAAGTATCGCCCATTTAAAAACAAAAATCAGTTAAATCGGTTAAGTCGTTCTTAAATTTAAATCTATCACTATTGCCCTGAGACAAGCCGAAGACAGAGTGGCGTAGAAGCAGCTATTGAACGTTTCCGTGAAGGCATTTCAAGACGGGCACGACCTTTAGTAATAAAGAGCACGAGAAGAAAAAGACTTAGATATAGGTAGTTTACATAGATGATAAATGTATCCGATGATGTCGTGCAAAAAGGTGTGATATTTAATAAATATCGTAGGATATTACACACAGCGCCATCTGACCCTAAACTAAGCAAAGCTTGTAATATGGAAGTCAGATAACTAATAGAATATTTTTTTTTGTAAATACATACTTATAATAAATAAAGAACATCCAGACACAGAACAAACATTTGTTTATACCACAAAATATTTATCCAGGGTGGGAATCGAACCCACGCCCTCCAGCTCTTGGAGCAGATATACTACCAATGAACCAACAGGGCTGGCGTTACTTCTTCTTTATCTCATTATTATTGTAGTAAGAAGTAATGAGAAGAAACTATTCATGGTAAGACGTAATAAGACGTAGACAACCTTTGCAGTTGTATATACATAGATCTTTGAGCAACAAAACAAACTGTTATTATTTTAAACTAATATTGAAATTGTTGTAAACAAAGCGTTGCCTCTTTAATTTTATTTATTCATTAACATATAAAACAAAGTGTACCTAATAATTGATTATATATAAATAAATTATAGTCACTCACGCGCGCAATTTCAAGTCCAAGAGACGCGATCCGAGTTCAATCATATACCGTTTACAACTGACCGCTTCAGTGAGTAGACGGGCTCGGTAAAACTGCTAGCATACGTATAAATCAACTGATCAGTTTAGTATTTTCATCACATTAAATCGTGTACTTCAGTACCTTCCCACTATTTATATCCGCTGACTAACCGTAATTAAAAGGTTAATTCACCTAATTGGTGTAAAAGTTTTTGCTAAGATAAACTTTTGCTTTGATTTTTCGTAGCTACAAAATTTTTCATTGTCACAAATAATATTCAATTCATCGAATTTAACCTGCTTATGGCATACTGCTCGCTGGATTCATAAGATTGCAGCAGTAACAACATTTCTAAATATTTCATTGTAGTCCGCCACGAGTAGAAACATGAGTAGTAGTCAAACTAACTAATAAACATTTCATAGCAAAATTTAAAAACAAAGAAAAAATTGTAAAGTAAAAAAATACGAGTACATTGTATATTTTTAAATCTTTAAGCTGGCATATCTTTATATTTGTTATTGATAGCTAATGAAGCGTGAAATACGCTTCATCAGCTCAACAGTTTTGGATAAAATTTACAACGAAAATAACTTACAGCCTGGATTCGCGACGACTTATCCCGAAATATGTCTCTAAGACATCATTACTCTAGAATCTAGATAGATATATCTAAAGTTTATTATGTAACTACACAAATAAAAAAAGAAACTATAGACTAGAACATTAAGAGCAATTGGTGCAAGTGGCGGCCTTATCGCTCAAGCGATCTTTTCTAGGAAGCCATAGGATAAAACAAAAAAAGAAATCCGACGGGCGTGATACAAACACTTTTTATAACATCAGGGGAAAACACAAAATAAATAATATGAATAAATCTGATATAAATAAAAACTAAAAACAAAATGTAAAGGTTTCAGGACACAAAAATGTAACCGGAAGCAAAGACTTTAGCAGCAACAGTGATATTGCTATATTGTTGATTTAAATAACATATAGTAAATAGTAGCAACTACTTACTTTTAAAATATAAGTAGGCAGCAATTAAGTACGCAATGCTGTTAACACGTCACGTCATAATAAATTAATATCTTATAAGCAATTTATTATTATTCGTTCGAAATCATTCGGCGAAAAGATTATGAGATTATAATAATGAACCAAATCAAATCATAAAATTACGTCGAGTCCCTGTGTTTATTGAGATTTATGATTATTGGCTTGAAATGTCGATAATGCCATAAAAATTGTTTGTGTTTGGATTATGTTCCCCACAATCTGGTAGAGTAAGTGAGAATAACGACGTGAAAACCTTATAGCTGCTAGTTGGCTTCAATTTAATATAAATATCATAGGATATTTACACACAGCGCCATCTGACACCAAACTAAGCAAAGCTTGTGCTATGGAAGACGGATAATAACTGATAGAATACTTAAATACTTTTTTTTTTGTAAATGCATACTTATAATACATACAGTACACCGAAAAAGAACGAACATTTGTTTAAATCTCGAAATGCTTGTCCTGGGTGGGAATCGAACCCACACCCTTCAGCTCTTGGAGCAGACATACTACCAATGAACCAACAGGGCTGTCAAAATTTTTAGTTATTTTATATTTTAATAACTATAAATAGAAATAATAATAATATGTCATGCTCATGTCAAAAATGTGTAATTACGGGTTGGCGCCCGTACTAGAAACGAAACCGTTTCACTGACCGACACAATTTTTTAGAGCTAAATCTTTTGGTCAATAAATGATTTATTATTATTAGTTAACGTGGTAATGCCGACAAGTTCACAAAATTAACTAGTTGTTAACGGGTTTATTAATACTAGATGAAACTTTTTTGCCACTACTTCACACTATAGAAATACTTTAATAAAAAAAAAAATAGAATAATTAGATGAATAATTATTCATCTACATCCTTATTAATATTTTGCGGATGTAAGTTTGTTTGTTTGTTACATTTTCACGTTGTATTATATGCTGTACCTACGCTTAATGGATTTGGATAAGATTTGGGATGCAGATAGCTTATGCTCTGGATTAACAAATATAATACTTTTATTTAAAACCCGCGGGGTGTTTTATTTTAGTTTTTTTAGGATTTTTTTTAAAATTATTATTTAGCCCACTTTGTCCCACTGCTGGGCAAAGGCCTCTCTCCCCCCCTTACACGCCTCTCTGTTTTGTGCTGTTGTGGTCCACTCCTTATTGTGGGCATCGAGCTCATCTTTCCACCGTCTTTTAGGCCGGCCTGGTGGCCGTTTAACCTCCGGGACCCAGTCGGAGGTGGTTTTCGCCCATAGCTCCGCTGGAATTCAGCAGACGTGTCCAGCCTAGTCCCACTTTAGCATGGCAGCTTTTTAATTTAGTAAAATGACAAAAATCGAAGCCAAAGTATCGGCGATCGGCCGGTGGCGGGTCGTTTGAGATTATCTGATAATGTTTACCAGCAATGAGAGAGATAACCTGAAGTGGTAGACGAATATTTTATCGTGTCATGTGATTGTAAAAGATCCGTGTCATTTATCTATGTAGAATGTTTGTTTGGAACATTCATTGTTTACATTTGATTTGAAATTGAAATATTCCATACAATATGGATAGCAAAAATTTATGAATTATATGCCATTACCTATTCATGGACACATTAGAAATAGGTTTACATTATACTAATTTTGAATGATGATTTTTTTTTTAATGTTTGACAGGCTAGTTGTTTTGACCACAGCTCACTTGATGTTAAGTGAAGGTGTGGTCGAAGATGGTAAAGCACACCTAGCCTGGAATGGAACTGGCTCACAAGTGAGGCTGCCGGAACACACCGTTAGATGCTTGGCGGCAGATTTTCAACTTGAGGGTGGTAGCTAGCCAGCCGAGTACTAGAAAGTACCCTACCACCATGCTATGGTTTCCTCACGATGTTTTCCTTCACCGGCAGCTCAAGCTCATTGTTGGGGTTTGAACCCACGCCCTTCGGCATGCGAACCTACCGCGCTAACCACTGAGCTATCATCGCTACAAATATTATCGTATTATTATCGTATTTTCTAGTACTCGGCTGGCTAGCTATTACTTTCAAGTTGAAAATCTGCCGCTAAGCATCTAACGGTGTATTCCGGGAGCCTCACTTAAGAAACAGTTCTATTCTAGACTAGGTCTACTTTACTATCTTTGACCATACCGACATTGCCAACCATAACAAAAAATTGTAGTTAAGTTAAAAGCGTACGCTTAAACCTATTTTCATTTTGAGTACAAACTTCGCATAATCGCGACAACTATTAAAATAAACACTAATTAAAACTTTAGGTATTGAAACATACAAACTTTGACATTAAAATATTACAAGCTGCTCCCATATCAAAATTGGTCCAACCGTTTGAGTGTGAATAATTAAAAACACTCACAAACTTTCGACTTTATATTAATTTTATTAGTGTGATTAGGATAGATCTAAGAATATCTAAGAATACCGTAAACACGCCGAGATGAGCTTGCTTCAAAATTAGTAATCATGTCACGACATCTTTCCACGCGGGCCTGGTTCTGAGCATCGGTGAGGTTGTGGCACCCTGCGTGATACTATTCTGCTCATGCGAAGATGCTCGTGCAGAATCTTTTAAACGTTTCCCGATCTATTCAGTATGTTCTGAAGCTCTACATATGTAATTCACTCATTCTCTTGAAATAAACTAAAACTTACTGCTAACACGTTTCCTTCTGTAACAGCCGTTATAGGGCGACCACATCTTTCTTCATCCCTCAAAGTTAGTCGACCGTGCTTAAATTCGTTATACCGGCGGTTCTCGATTGCCTTAGAAGGGTCTTCATTCATCAATGCCAGTTGTAGTCTATCATACTATTAGTTCGGTTTTATGCGACATTTGAAATCGTAACAACAAAGCAGAACAATTAAATAAAATAGTGCAAATTAGCTCGTAAAAATGTAGCGGGAAATTTTGAAATTAGAATTTTATTGTAAAAAGTCGTGTTTTTAAAATAAATTATAACTGGCCAGTGTCTCATACAAAAACAACATTGCAATACTTTCTGAGTGACCTGGTATCTAAAATAGATACATGTAATATTTCAGAAGTGTGAAATACAATATTGATCTATTAAGTAACCAATTAACAAGTCAGTTAGGTCTGGAATAAATGCTAAGTTTGTAACAAATAAATCTAATTTGCTTTATACCTATCATTTATTTTGTTATTATGCTGTAATAACTCTAATCACGAGCATAAATACAATGTATATGTCCTATATGTATGGTAGGCACTTGTTCAGTCTGAATGATCTCGGATACTTCAGAAATATAAGTTTTGACTTTACAAGTATTTATAAACATTGTTCAAAGTTTTTCTGATAAATATGAATTTAGTTGTTTCGTTTGACAAAATAAAATGTTTATTATAAATGTAAGTATATAGTTACCTATGTTTATCTTTATTTATGGATATTTAATGAACAAACAGATTTCAATAAATGCGCATTGATACTCATGTTTATGCAAATAAATTGTCTTTGTATTAATAATTGTATAGCTCCAAGGTGTTCGGGCCGTTTGGAATTATCCGGCGTTCGATAATCTTCATTTGTCACGATCTCGATAAATGTGATAATAACATCACATGGCTGCGCGTCAAAGTCAACCTCTGAGTTGTTACCTATTGATATACAGAGTACATTGTACTCAAAGTCGGATCCTTGTTTACGCGCGGCAGACATCGCCTCCAATCGCCACGTTATTACTTTATGTTACTAAGGTATAAGCAATTCAGCTGTTTTTTTTATCGTTGTCAGGCGGAGTGGTCGAAGGTGGTAAACACACCTAGTCTGGAATGGAACGAGCTCTCAAGTGAGGCTGCCGGAACACTCCGTTAGATGGTGGCAGCTTTTCAACTTGAGGGTGGTAGCTAGCCAGCTGAGTACTAGAAAGTACTTTACCACCATGCTTTAGTTTCCTCACGATGTTTTCCTTCACCGGCAGCTCAAGCTAATTGATTAAACCCACGCCCTTCGGCGTGCTAATTTAATTATATAATTATAACTATAACTTAAGGTACGTAGTTATGTTTGTATACGTTGAGTGACAAGTTCTATAGTTTTTTATTTATTTATTTACTCTTGGCCATGGATACTAATAGTCCTTCAGCCGCAGTTCTATTGTCAAAATTAATGTGTTGCCAGAAAACCTAAAAAAAATGGCTTTTCAATTATTGTCATAGAAAAATAAATAGACCCGATGCCTACAATTTAATGTGTCATATGACTCATAGTAGCGCTCACGAATAAATGCCATTCGGTAATTGATCGATTCAGGCATTATTTTGGGGAAGTTCATCTTATGGTATTATATCTTTATTGATTTACCGTTTATAAGTCTTTTAACCAATAATACTTATAAGCAGAAAAATACTAAATATATAATTCCAAATGTTTTAAGCACATCTAGTCGAGACGTACGACAGTGACAGTTATGTAGCAACTAAATAAACATATCCATTAATAACCAAAAAATGGCAACATGGATTTGCGCAAACAAACATCCTCTCACCCCAAACGCATATACCGCCTCCATTCCGTCGTGGGACGAATCGTGGGAAGAAAATTCCTGTTTTTATAAAAATAAAAACAGGAATTTTCTTTTTTAGTTAAACTAACGTCAAAACATCAGGTAAGCTGTGGTCAAACACGTAGCCTGTCAACCATTTAAAAAAAAACGAATAACCGAAATAGTAATAACAAATAATAAATAAATAAATGTCATAGGACATTACACACAGCGCCATCTGACCCCAAACTAAGCAAAGCTTGTGCTATGGATGACAGATAATAATTGATAGAATAGGTAGTTAAATAGTTTTTTTTGTAAATACATACTCCTTATAAATACAGTACACACCCAGACACAGAACAAACATTTTTTTATATCACAAAATGTTTGTCCTGGGTGGGAATCGAACCCACGCCCTTCGATTCTTGGAGCAGACATACTACCAATGAACCAACAGGTCTATCAATAGTAAGAGTTTAAGAGAGTAAGTAACTAGAAGTTAACGCGATTCATAGTGCGGCCGATACTAACATTTGTCATTGAAACAACCACTTGTTTCAATACAGCCCGACAACAATGTTTCGAGAATTTAAATAAAAATTATGACACGTTAATCGGTGAATAGTTTTACGAAACTAAATGTCTGTCATGTGACTGCATGACTTAATCCGGCTGTATAAATAATACCAAAAATAGGTGTTGATACCTTATAATCAAAATTGGTTGTTTTGTTCTCACATAATGAGTAAGAATGGATGATGAGATGGTGTTTTGATATTCAATTATCGTCCAGATTCATATCAAGAATATATGCTATAAGTTGCTATATATGCTATATGTTTAATTGTAGTCATCTTCTTAGAGTTGTTTCTGATAGTTATTGTCTTCAAATTTAGGCATAGAGTTAGATGGTTCAGAGAAATAAATCCAATATTACATATAATGTATGTACATATTATGTATGTTACCAACATTTAAAATTTCTAATAAAACGCCGTCCTGTCGTTACAGATTTAAACACAATACAATTTTGATTGGTTCTGGCTTGTTGGTGCTTATAAGCTGTGATTATTATATAAATATATCTACGTAATGAGCACCAAAGTAGCGAAACTTTTTGTTTCTTAAAAGTTCTGGGTCATGGTCAGGCGTAATCTTTGACGATCAGAAGAGCGCTTCGTTCAACATTACATACTAATGTTTAAAAAATAAAGACTTACCGCTGTAGCTGAACGGGAAGTTCTCCCGTTGTGTCCAGTAGTTTGTAAGTGCAGTTTGACCGCCTCTACGCCAGACCGCTTGGTGCGCGGCCTGGGTGTAGCGGTTCCGGCTCCGTTCGACGCTTGCCTCCTCGATCCGCGAACTTCCTGCTTGCCCCCTCGACTTTCTAACTTTACCGCCTTCCAGTCTTGCTTCGATCCTCGTACTTCTTGTTTCGTGCGTTTATCACGCTTCTTCATCTTCACAGCTCGACCATCTTATCACCCCACACGAAAACTAGTTTCGTTCCTTACTTTTAAAAGTTTTGTTCTGTATCGGAAGTAGATCAGCCAGATAAGATATTTACATCGAAGGTGAGAGAGTGACGATAAAAACTTAAACAGAAATCGGTCGTCAGAATACGTGACAACAGAGGTCTTTGTTAACACTTCGTTTTGAGCACGTAGGAGCCTTGAACTGGTGTTGTTTGGAGGGTTCCTTTCAGGATTTACACAAACAATTAGCGTCGAATGGCACTCGTGTTGCGGTAGTGTGAGTGCGTTGAGTGCGGGCCCCGGACGGACTGCCGCGCTCCCCGGCGTGCGCCGGCGCAAGGCGCGCGCTGCTATACCGACACCTTAATTGAAGGGATCTCAGACAATTAACGAGTCGCTATCTCAGTATTATTAACGCTAATGAAAATTGCACTTATACTACCTATGTACGTACATATCACAAGACGAGATATTTGTTTACGTTTTATCATTTACACTTATTTAGATTTTCTCATATAAACGTTAAATTTTACGCTATACCTGCGTATGTATTGTTTTATGCTTTATTATCCACAAACAGCTGTTTCTGACGTTGTTTGGTATTTTATGTTGAATACGGAATAAAAATACAAGGAAATATTATGGTATAACAACACTGTCAACTAAGTAGGTACCTACCTGGGTACCTACTTCGAGATACGGTTCCAGTAAGTGGTGATAATTTTAAGAATAATATCAGTTTGCAAGTATTCGTTTGTCAGATAAAACAGTACAGTAGCAAAATTGAAAGTGACTACTATAATCTCGATATTTTGTAAAATGTATCAAGTTCATTATAGTAGTGTTCTGTAGCATTGTAGGTATATATGTATATACATAAGTAAAGTTATCTTGACGGATTTTACAAACATTTTTAATAGAATTATTAACTTTAACGAGATTGCGACTGCCCCGTTAACTCATTTGGTAGAGTTTCTGCTGCGGTAGTAGGACGTGGGTTCGATTCCCACCAGGAAAAAAACATTTATGTTTAGGGCGTGGGTTCGATTCCCACCAGAACAAAACAAACGACAAATGTTATGATAAATGTTTATTCTGTGTCTATACTAGATGTATAGACACAGAATAAATAAGTATGTATTTACAACAAAAAAAACAAGTACCTATTCTATCACTTATCTGGGTCGTATAGTACCTACAAGATTACAATGTACAAAAAAACAGTTTCCACTAACCTATTCCTGTCTAAGATACTGTCCCAATTTCCATACATTTTCTATAGTTTCCGTAGACATAAATCTTGATATAGCATGCTAACTCCCTCTAAATTGACTAGATATCAGAGTGAATAGGTACCTTCTAGGTCTCTCTGTTTCATCTATCGCTACATACATCGTCGCTTACCAACACGCATATTAGTGGGCAAACGCGGATTAATTCACTTTAATAAAAGTCACGTGACCATACCTACTTAAGCATAAATAGTGATGAAAATCAAACAGAAAGGATGTATTACGAGTAGGCATATTTTATTTAATTAGTTTTAATCTGATTTGTACGTATCTACTCATAATGTGCTCCTTGTGATGATTCAGATATTATTACCACAGTTAAGTAGTGTGGTTAGTGTTTAATTTTTAAGTTGCCCTTGACTGTTGCTCAATTATTTGCTATTGCAAAAAGTGGGTTTATATGAAAATAATATTTCCACCTTGTGAAAATACATACCTAGTTTTTTGTTTTAAATAAATGACATCTAGTGGAATGTGCTAGTACTAGTCTCAAAACGAGAGAACTACCTACCATAGATGCATATTACGAATGTGTACTCATTGCCTGGTTAAAAATATACAAGTACTGGAAAATTATCACAGATGGCGTTACTAGTTCTTAAACAAAATTTGAAATGTATTCATTGGAAAATGAACTAGGTACAATGAAAAATGCAAACTCAAGGTAATTTTTTTTATTATACCTATTCCTTTCTTTTTATTTTTATTGATGACTGCAATTTTTAATAAATAACATTTATTTAGAGCTGAAATTTCGAGGTATTATTAATATAAAGTTAGTTTAAAAAGTGTCAAGAAAAAACTCCTTAAATAGATTAGGAAAGTACACGATATAAAGGAAACACACTAAGACTTTATATTAAATGATTATTTATTAACCGCAGGAACGCGCTGGATGCGAGCCGCTTCCAACCAGTCTATTTGGAAGTCAATGGGGGAGGCCTATGTCCAGCAGTGGACACCCTACGACTAAAATGACGATGCGATTACTAAGGATTATGATGACGGAGCAATGGCTTACCGCAGCGGTATCCCTCCTGCCTGCAGTAAGATCCTGCTAATGACATAATATTAGACTTAGGATAGTTGGGAGTCCGAAGGGTAGTTGGGAGTCAGAGCCAGACGGGAGGAGCAGAAGGCAGTTCCGAAGGCTCCAGTTTGATCCAGGCCACCTGATAGGGATTTACTGGTGGGACCAAACCTACACAACTCTACTCCGCTGTCAAGCATTATATGAAGACTTCCTCCTTGTCCACAAAAAAGAAGGATCACACTACCTTCTACCGAAGCGAAGTTAATAAAAAGCGAAAATTATCTTCTAGAATATTTATTTGGATTCAATATCACAATGAATTGGGCAAGTAAAGTATTTGACGACCATACATCTCGAGTACCTAAACACACGAATGTAGTTTTTATGATTTTGTTATTTTTATATCAGCAAACAAAACTCACAGACGCGAAAGTTCTTACTTACCATACGAACATTTTTATGCTCAATACAACAAATAGATTTTTTGGCACTTGTAACATGACACGTAATTTGACAACTAGCTAATCTAACCGAGATTTATCTACAGGTGTTCAGATAAATGAAAAGAATCGTCTAGGATACTGATAATTCAAGATACATCTATTTAAAAGTTTGAATGCCTAAAGGAGAATGGCAGAATCAGGCTTGCTAAAATAACGAGTTGTGGTATGAATTATCTCTAGAAGTTTATAAGATGTTTTTTTTTACAAATAATTTATAACGCTGGGAATTAAAACTTTATTTAAATTATTTAATCTAGATCAGTTGTGCATCCGAACACATATGTATTCATGAAATTGTTTTCATAAGTTTAGTTACAATGTTTAATAACAATGGCAACTTTGCTATGGCGATCGCGTGATGACGATAGATTATTTTCCGAAATACCTTTTTTCCATCTTCTAAAGGAATGGTAGAATTTGAAATGTATAATTTTATTTATACTTTCGATACATATAAGTTCTAAAAATGAACGTGAAAATGTGTAGATAGATACAAAAAAAATATGATGAAGAAGTAATCGACCCCTGCAATGTAAAAAGAAAAATGTATTGTTTTTACGTAATTATAAAATACACTATCATTTTAACACACTTTTAACAATTTTTTCTGTGAATTAAAAACAGGTACATTTAGCCCTCACGCCGCCATAAACTACGCCTTTTTATTACTTTTATTTGCTCTATATTATTTTATTTATTTATATATACAGTACACGTTTCATTTATAAACGTGGCTTTATTTTCTTAAGAGATCTAGGCTGAAAATGTAATAGATTTTGCCATCTTTCTTTGGTTTGTTATATCTACAACAATTTACTCGACATAGCGTATTATTTACAATGTATTATGTTCTAGGATCTTGTTATCAGGTAATGTTGACATGTATAGTTTAACCGAACATTCTGCTTAATTGTTAACTACAGATTAGGAAAGAACAGATGGAATGTTGCGTTCATTAAGATTGGAATCTACTTGGCTGTGCAGTTTTTGTTTTTTTTACACGAACTATACACACGTACCTTGATGCATTTGTGTGACGTGATGCCTTAACATATTTTTGTGCGTGTAGTGTAAACATGCAAACATTTTAGATACAAGGAGTCTTACCTCATTTTCTATGCTATATTTTATCTGTGTACTGTTCCAAATGTGTACTGTTAACTTAAAAGTTATAATCTAATATGGCTAAGGCTTTAATTAAGTACTATCATAACTAGCATAAAATAGCCCATTTAAAGTTCAAATAGCATTGATAACATTATTCTAGATACTTAAGACTCCATAAGCTAATTAAATATTAAAAATATTACACAATGATCTTCTTCTAGGATTCCTTGGCCAGCTTAGAATAAATAATAAATCGAATGGCTTATAACTATGTTACTAAACAATTATTGTTGGTATATCAAAGCACACAATCAGTGAGATCCATTTATAAACGTATACGCGTTCACGCTCCATTATCTGAAAATAAGAAAAATACCAAAATCAAATACTTAATATATCATAAAAGAACAAAAACATTAGATAACGTGAAACCAAAAAAGTCTTACTACAAACGAAAATAATGAATAAAGAAAAACTAAAGTTTCATAACAAAACATAAAAAACAAACAAAAGTGTGTATATAAGTGTGTTTATTCAAAACATATGGACTTAATTGAAGAGTGATTTTCTTATCTTTAAGCATTGGTGACACATTTAAATTCGGAATTATTACGATGAGCTCTCATTTAATTGCCTAGATACTACCGCGGGAAATACGTACTACGGGAACTATGTATGTAGTACGGGAAATCAAATTGTACCCACGAAGTAATGGACTAGGCGTTCAGAAATTACAATAATATAAAATCTTAAAAAAGAAAACATTCCTTACACGGCTTTCACGACTGTCCAAATGGAAAGCGGTGTAAAGTTACCTAGGTATATTTTTCGGGGCTAATTCTTAAAAACCTCAAACCTGATATTCAGGATTTTCACAAACTTTGGCGAACTATGTCAAGTTTTATAAAAAGTGATCTTGGGTTACGGAATTCTCTTGAAATTGCTCTAAAGATTTAAAGAACTATAAAACATTTTATGTCACTACAACTTGGCGAGAACTTACTGAGGTAAGTATCCAAGTTTTATCATTTTTGAGATCAAGGTAAAAATAGTCCGTTTCAATAATGATTAATGATTTTAAATGCTTGTGCGGTACACAACAGGTAAATACCTCGATTTTGCTGGTATTGCAGTTTGTGCTCCTGTGGAGCACACTTTGCTGTGTCCACCACCACAGAGCATAAGCCGCGGCTGCTTAGGCAAGCATTAAACGGCCCCAGAAAACGCGGCTTAGGGTAGCGGTTAGACATACGACCAGCTAATACCGCAGCAAGCTACTTGGCGGTAGATCTCCACAGCAGAGATCGTTTAGGTAGGTACCACTGAAATACCAGACATTTTGCCGCCGAGCAGTAGCGTGTAAATAACACTGTGCTCTGATTTGAAGGGTACTGTAGCTAAAGCTAAAAGCGTTAAAGCAACGATGCCCTGGTTTTTTTTTATTTTTTGCTACTCAAAGTTCTGTGTATCGCTGTAATGGTCATGTGCGTTATCCCTTACCATCATTAGTCTCGTTCGTCTTATTACTTTTATATAAAAAAGTAGGTTTGCTAAAACTGTCGTATTGAATCGTGTTACGGTGGTAGGCGTGGCAATATACGATGAAGTTTTTTCATGTAAACACGGCCAGACGTAGCTGCCACCACAGCCGCTATCACAGGCTGCGCCAATGTGAAACAATTGTAATGCTGGTACATATCGTCGTATCGTTTATAATAGACTTAAAGTAAGTCGCAAATTTCGAACATTTAGTGAAAATATAAACTATGGCCATTTTATTACGGTAAGATTAGAAAATAAACCCTTACTGGGGGTGTACAAAAATGTTCCTTTAGTAAGTTATAATTATTAATTGTATTTATTATAATAATATATCAACGCATCGTTGCTTTAAATCAGGCAGGACGTGGCCAGTCGTAAACCTAAAACAGTACAAAGCTATCTAATGAGAAACATTTGCTGGTTCCTTTACTCAACTTACCAGCTTCAGTTTCTAAGGCTTTATCTTTAATCAGTGTTGGTCCCAAAAACCGAGTGAGAAGAAAGGCGAGAGGCGTGGTGATTAGAATCTCCTGAACGGTGAGTAGCACGATGTCGTCGGCATACCGCATCTCTTCGGCAGTGCCGCCGCGCTGGAGTAATATATTGATAGCAGTAGGACAAAGGACAGCCTAGAACGAAGGAGGTCAAAGTTATTACGGTGTTTCCTAAATTATGTCTGCTTCCTCTTTTTTATTTTTGGCATTGCACTTTATGCATTTGTCAGTTTTAAATATTTCGATATTTTCAAGTATTTAAATCAAGCGAAATAACTCTTGAGTCACAGTATAAGTCGCACAAAGTAAGTAAGGCAAAGTCGAGTCTGGTCATGCGCTAGTAAAGAATTGGCTACATTATTCTAAGATTAAGTGTAATCAACACTAAAAATCATGTTTCACGACATTACTTGTATATCACTTTCCCACACTCACACACGTAGTTCGGCACTTTATGAATAAAACATCATTACTTTACACATAAACATAAAAAAACAAGTTTTGGAATAGAGCCACAATGTGACGCCATGCATTTTCCACGTTGCCTTCTAAACCCCGTCAAGTTTTCAGTAGTAAAATGTATGAAAAATTACAGCATTTTATGTAGGTATCAATTTCCCTTTACAGGACCCAGGGGCGCTGATTTACTTTTCATACATTGTGTTATCGCTAATTTAGTGATGGTTTTTTCGCAAATTGGCATGACACAGTTTCATTTTTAATACTAACGAACTTGTTGACTCTACAAACCTAACTAACCTTTAAAACAAAGTTATACTAGAATGTAAAATCTTGTCAATTAAATACAAAAAGTAAAAAAAAAAAACGATTTGTTTGAAATCAACCAGTAACTAGACAGTTTATTAATAATATGGAAAAGATACCATGCAGGTTATTACGCCTTTGCCCCAAAGGCGCGATCCTATATGGGTCCATCTGCTACAACTCTGGCACATATATGTCGTTTAAATACATGTTCATTGGTTGCGGATACTATAAACCAGATCGTTCTTTAAATCGTCTTCAATTAGATTATGCTATGTTCGCCTGAGTCGATCCTAAAAAGAAACATCATATAGCCAGTTATATGATGATTCTTTCAATGAGGTTGGCTCAAGTTTGTTCTTACCTCCACAATAGATTTTGTTGACCAGACACAGCACATGAAGATCTTCTCTTTAAGTGATAAGTGCCAGCACATAAGAGCAGCAGCGCTGAGCCGCACCGTGAGACATATTAGTAGAATCCCGAACCCGTACAAGATGGTGTCAACTATGGAGCTCTTCAACTGGAAAGAGACAAGGTACATTTTTTGGGAAGATTGATTACCTAGTACAAAAGGAAGAGTAAAATGTATCAGTTTTTTTTTTTAATGTAAATGATATAACACAAACGAGATTTCCTGATGGCAAAGGATGTTCATAATTAATGTAGTACGTAATACACAGAACTTGCCCAGGAAATCGCTGCTTTGGCGCTCATTATTTTGAAACTTTCGATGGTTAGTTTTAATAGCCATGTAATTTTGTTAGCTACATTACCCTTTTTTTTTAAATGTTTGACAGGCTATTTGTTTGACCATAGCTCACCTGATGTTAAGTGAAGGTGTGGTCGAAGATGGTAAAGCACACTTAGCCTGGAATGGAACTGGCTCTCAAGTGAGGCTGAACACACCGTTAGATGCTTGGCGGCAGATTTCCAACTTGAGGGTGGTAGCTAGCCAGCCGAGTACTAGAAAGTACCCTACCACCATGCTATGGTTTCCTCACGATGTTTTCCTTCACCGGCAGCTCAAGCTCATTGTTGGGATTTGAACCCACGCCCTTCGGCATGCGAACCTACCGCGCTAACCACTGAGCTATCATCGCTACAAACCGGATCGCTGTGTTCCGGTTTTAAACCCTTAAAACCGGAACACAGTAGGATGACACACTACTGCTCGGCGGTAGCTCAAGCTCATTGTTAGGGTTTGCACTCACCCCCTATGGCACGCGGCATGTGACAACCTATAAGCTATTATAGTAATAATATATAAATAATAGAAAGTATTCTACGGCTCAACCAATCACACTGATGTTAAAGTGAAAGTTTATCTGTTTGTATGAATGTATTTTTATATTTTCACACTTAAGGGATTGAGATGAAATTTGGAATACAGAAAAATTATAAAAATTAAAATTATACCCCAGATTACTAAGTACCTTCATTACAGGTTAGTTTTTATCCAGTGAATCGCAGAAATAGCGTGGCGCAGTAAACTATTAATATCTTCCGCGAATCAGAAATCTTGAACTAAGCAATTAGTAAATAAAAATAAATATCGTAGAACATTACACACAGCGCCATCTGACCCCAAACTAAGCAAAGCTTGTACTATAGGAGTCAGATAACTGATATGATACTTAAAATCTTTTTTTTGTAAATACATACTTATAATACATACAGTACACCCAGACACAGAATAAACATTTGGTTTTTTATCACAAAATGCTTGTCCTGGGTGGGAATCGAACCCACGCCCCACAGCTCTTGAAGCAGACATGCTACCAATGAGCCAACAGGGTTGTCATGTTTTACACGTTCACCTTTTATTTCACAAGTTCATCGTGACCCAAAGTAATAGAAGTTTTGCTTCTTAGTACTTGAAAATTTGATACAACTAAGTTTAGTAAAGGTTTATGCGATAAACATAACAATGTGGGTGAGGCCGCCCACCGAGCTCGGGCGTAGCCATGATTACCCGTATATATAATAAATCGGTGCGATTACCAAGTAATGGCTCCATTCTGTTCTATTTACCAATCAGCATCCCTCAGCCATGTTGCTGTTGTTTTGATACTACGCCAATTAATAAACATGACAAACTTTCTGTTTCAATTAAACATTTTTATACATTTTGTTAGATCCAATATTAGTACATTATATTATCCACCCATATTGTACTGTTAGATACAATACAATATGGCATCTTCAAATCTAAAGTAAATAGGTGTCTTCTAGGTAAGCGTAATCCATCTTAGACAAGGTAGAAAGTGAAAAAATTAAAAAAAAACATGGCTCGCATAAGAAGCTAGTTGCAAACACCCGCAAACATAATTAATTATACACTGTGATGTTGTTTTAATTTCATCAAATTGTTAATGAGTTAAATGATTTTTTCATGATTAAGAACATGTTTAGATACTAGTCAAACTACCCAACAACACATCTCTAGTCACTAGCTCTGGTTATAGCCATTACCAACAGTGAAATTAAAACTAAAAAACTAAAATACATCGATAGGCAATGATTTTTTTAAGAAACTTACCACAACGAAAGTACCAGTATAAGCAAAGACAGCGGGTTCGCAAGCCGACCATATAACTCGGTACGCCGTAGAGGCTGGATTCTTGTTCAATATCCAGCCTTTCTTGGCCCAATGCCTCGCTGCTGTCGCATTACACGCCAGCACTGCTACTCCAGCTGAAATTGAAATCATACGAATTTTATGAATGTGAAAGTTACACCGAGAGTTCTCGCGGAAATTAAAAAAAATCATGTCACCACATCGTGTTATTTTAGAAAATTTGTATTCTTTCCTAGTCTGTATATACAGAACTTGTGGTGTTTCATTCAAGTGTCAAAATACGTACAGAAGTGTGGGAAATTGATGTAGGTAATTTAGCAAGTGTCTTTTCATGTTAGACAGTCACTTAGTTAATTCACTTGATTTTCATCAAATACTAAAATACACAAAAACGCTATCTACATTCCAAATTTTATCAAATCCGCTAAGCAGTTACAGTGTAAAAAAGTAAGAACATACATACTGACTTTTGCATTGATTTATGAAGTAATTGGCGGTATGTATCTTGTTATGAATGTAACATTACATAATATCTAATAGCACTGCTTTGTTACAGGTTCAAATATTGCTTGAGAAAATCGATTACCTTTAAATTCTATTTATTCGAAAACAATTTTTACAAAAGACTAACGAGGAACTCTGTTTAAGAACACAAAGCCAATTTATTTTCTTAAGTTGGTTTCTTTGTGAAAACTATGCTATACTTATTTGAAAAATCAAAAGGTACTGTTAACATAACAAAACTCGAAGGAATTTAATAGGCAAATTTTTTTGCGGTATTTAAAGAACCGCAAAAAATTTTGGCCGTCTTTGTTTTGTTGTGGTGTGTCCATTTTACGAATGTGTACCAGTGTAAAGTTATAATAATGTAATATGTCCTGTCTCATGATTTCTGTCTTATAACTTAGCTATTTACTTTGTCAGCTAATCTCAGCCCCAGCATACTTCTTTCCATCTATCTTTGGAGTATTGTACAATGTACAACTATTTCGGTCCTTACAGAGAGTCCTTATTGCAATATCGATTACATTGCCATTAATTATTTTACGCTCTGCGATAAGTTCTAATTGAAAAGTGATATCAGTGTTTGAGGTTTTCGCATTTTTTCCGATAAACGATCGTCTGTTGTACAAATTTCTACGCCATGCTCCATAACAGTGTGTCATGGACATTCTTCTAACTTGGCCGTTTATTTACATTCAAAAACACACGAAACGAAAAGTAACCGCTCAAACATAACTGAGTATGCATATAAAAATGCACATGACTCTGTCTAAGACAACCTTTAAAGATCAATGCCAAGTTCAAGATAAGATCGCTTTCACGTGATAGATAAATATTTGCATAGACGTTCCTCGATTAATTAAACATCCAAAAATATGAAGATAAGATTATATAGCAGGTCGCGTGAGAATTGCGCCTGTTTGCTTCAGGTGACTCGGAACAAGATTATTAATCTTTCAATATGTGAGATTAAATTATCCGTACCTACGCTGATGTGTAATTTATAACGTGTGCACAAATACTTCACGACTATAATTCTGGGATATAGTGTGGATGTTGACAATAAATAAATTGTTAGCCGCTGAACGTTGGTAGTCAGCGAAACTTTAAAATAAATACTAAAAGTTATTTATTTATTTATTTAATTCTTTGTTGCACACTTTATAAAAATATGTACAAAGGGAGGACTTAATGCTAAAGCATTTTCTGCCAGCCAACCCCTTAGTAAAGAACAAGGTTGTAGGCGCGCATCAAAACAAACATAATATTTATATATATATATAATATATCAGATTATGTATAAATATATAAATAAAAAAATACAGTAAACAAATAAATATGATATACTACTTAATATAAATAATAAACATCTAAAAAATATACAAAAAACCTTAAGATATAAATAAATATGTACTTACATCCATGTCAAATGACGAATCAATAGCAAATACATATAAAAATTACCCATTTCTATTCAAAAAATGTTCGCGTATAAGTTTTTTGAAGATAGGTTTGGACGGTGCTTGCCGAATTTTAATTGGGAGCTCATTCCATAGGCGAACCGCCACAACTCTAAAAGAATCACCAACAAAAGAAGTAGTATGGCTAGGAGTACCGAGAAGAAGAAATCTACTACTCCTAGGAGGGTTGGAGTGGATATCTGAAAGATAAGTGAAATAGCCTTTTAGGTAGGACGGAGATTTAGGATCATTCAGGACAGTGTACAGTAAACCCAAAATTCTGACATCTCTTCTTTCGCGAATCGTAAGCCATTTAAGTTTTGACCGATATTGAGTAATGTGATCGTACTTGCGCAGACCAAAAATGAAGCGAATGCAGGTGTTGAGTAATCGCTCCAGTTTATTCAGTAGTTCTTCGGTAATATCCAGGTAGCAGATATCGGCATAGTCGATAATTGGTAAAAGTAGGGCATTAACCAAAGAAATTTTTGTATTCATAGGTAAAAAATTTTTGAACCTTGAGATAGAGTGGAAAGAAGCATAAAATTTACGTGAGACTTCTTTAACATGTGGTTGCCAAGATAATTTAGAGTCAATGAGTATGCCTAGGTCTTTAACAGTGTTCGAGAAAGGGATAACACACTTGTTGTACCTGAGCGAAGACAACGCAGCAAGATCCACACCAGAAAGCCGACGAGAGCTCCCCACAACTATAGCTTGACATTTATCAGGGTTTACCTGAATACCAAAACGCTTGGACCAGGATAGAAGCCGATCGAGGTCATTATTGAGAGAGAGAAGTGTTAAATCAAGATTCTGTACGCTAGAGTGCTGATACAGCTGAAGATCATCCGCATAGAAATGATAATGACTTGATAGTTGAGAGGAGAGCATGGCAATAAATGAAGAAAAAAGTAAAGGAGATAGAATGCCACCTTGAGGGACACCTGCAATTAAGTTACACCATTCTGAGAAAACCTGATCAGATCAAATCGCCTGCTGACGTCCACCAAGATAGGAAGAAAACCAATTTATGGAAGTACAAGAAAAATTCAAGTGGCGCATGACAGCCAGCAGCAGGTCATGGTCAACGGCGTTAAAAGCATTACTAAAGTCAATGAGAACAAGTACTGTTACTTCGCCATTCTCCATGGCACTTCTTATGTCCTCCGTAACTCTAAGCAGAGCTGTGGTAGTACTATGTCCAGACCTGAAACCTGACTGCCAAGGGTCAAACAGTTTTGCGTTCGTAAGGTACTCGGTAACTTGTTTATGCACCACAGACTCAATGATCTTAGAGAGAAATGGAAGTATTGATATGGGGCGAAACTGATTGGGAAGAGTAGCGTTGGGAATTTTCGGTAGAGGAATTACATGAGCTTTGCGCCACAAATCAGGGAATTGCCCAAAAACCAAGGAATAATTGATGGTATGTGTAAGAGCTGGAAGAATTTCATTAATTATATACAATATCATAATGCGCCCAATATTATCACTACCTGTAGCCTTCGATTTGAGATTCAGAATGATTTTATGGATAAAATCTTGACTAACACAAACAAAATCAAAGGGCTCAGAGGTCGGTGGGGTTAGGTCTTCAATTTCTTTAAGAGTCATAACTTTGTTGGAAGTATCAAGGATATCGCAAGAGGCAAAATGTTGATTTAGAATATTGAGATCAATTGGAATCTTTGACACTTGTGATTTAGGCTTACCAATGCCAATCGATCTCAAAAATTTCCAGATACCGCTCGGAGTAGCAGTTTCGATCTGATCTGATATATACTGCCGTTTAGCGTTGCGACATAGCTGGTTGCATCGGTTTCTGAGCTTTTTGTAAGCATCCCACTTCAAGTCAGATCTGTTGTTTTTAAAAACACGAAAAGCTCGATTTCTTTTGCCCATCGCCTTTCGAATTACATCAGACATCCACGGAGTTGCCTTATGCTTGACCTTAACTGGATGTATAGGCGCGTGACGATCGAAAAGGTCTATGATATTAGATGTAAATTGTTCGACCTTTTGATCAATAGAGTGATAATCTTCGATCTTCGTCCAATCCAACTCAGTAGCATCCTTAATAAGTGCATCTAAATTCATACGAGCAAAGCTTCTCTGAAGCAAAATAACAGGTTTAGGTTTAGGAGTACGAACTCTTACCGAAGCATAAATGAGATCATGGTGAGAGAAACCGGGGGCTTCAATTTGGCCATAGGTAGAGAAAAGATTCTCATCCGAGGCGATAATCAGGTCAAGTAGAGTATCAGCGGTTCGAGTGTGGTGGGTAGCTGACAGCTGCAAGATCTTCATATTAGAAGATTCCACTAGAGATTTAAGTTTACAGGCACGAGAATCGTTCCTGATGAGACACGTATTCAGATCACCCATTAAAATTATCTTGTCGTAATCTAGTAATAGAATTTCCAGAGCATTCTCAAGGTCAGGGAAGTAGTTAATTTTGTCATTGTGACTATACGCTACACCGAGAAGGAATTTGGTACCTAAATTAATTTCAATGAACATATATTCAAGCGACCTACTATAAGTGGATGGAGATTGCATAACTATTTTATGGGGAATATGGCTTTTTAAGTAAATAGCTACTCCCCCTTTCCCACGCGATCGTTTCGAATGAGAACATTTTTTGGAATAGGAAATAAGTGAGATGGCAGGGTAGGTTTTAACCAACTTTCTGAAACAAGCACCGCGTGAATGGAGTCAGAAGAAAACGTGTCTAAAATTTCACTGTAGTGAGCGTTAATGCTTTGAGCGTTAATATGGCAAATATTGAAGTTTTTAGTAAACGGCGAGAATATATCACTAAGTAGACTCGCTGGAGAAGAAGCTAGCTCATCAGCGCTAACATATGAAGAACTATCAGAATATGCTGTTGCAAAAGATTCATCACTAACGGACATAGTTGATACAATATAATAAAATAAATAAATAGAAAACTAAACAAAATATAAGTAATAAATATAAAGTAATATATAGGTATACCAATTATGTATATTGACTATAAAAACAATTCGGAATAAAAACTATTAAGATTAAAGTTCTGTTGCACACCTTGCTGGCACAAAAACAGCGATAAAAACAAAAGGAAACTTAAAAGGTAATAAGTTAATACATAACAATACAGATAGAATCTTCAAGGTCGTCAGAAAGAACGGTAAGAGAAATATGTATAATTGTAAATGCCTTAAATAGCCCTAAATAATCATATTATATAATACAAAAGAGAACCTAGAATACCCTAGGCTTTGTGGAACCATAAATTAATATACATATAGTCATCTGAGCTGTTTAATAATGAAGAATAAATAATACTAATAAGTCCGAGTAAACGCTAAGAATATGATTATATCAAACATAAATATAGGTTTCGATGTATACAAGTATGCTTTTTAATATTTCCGTGGCAGTGTGAAACACATCTAGTTATACCATAAATATATACAACAACAGCACACTGATCAGACAGCGTAGAGATAAAAAATAAATTAAAAATAAACTGAAATTTCTGACCATTCGAGAAAACATGAGAAATGGAAAAAAGTAAAGGTCGCAAAAAAAAAAAGAAAAACACATTGATTCTTCAGTTAGCTGTCATTGTCACATCACAGTTGAATTGAAAAAATGAGGTACAACAAATCATATACTCAGATGAGAAGAAACAACGCCTTGTGGTGCAATAAAATACATGATACGTTCAATATAGGGCTAGACAAGACATTATAAGGGACAGAGACTTATGTATTAACAGTGACATCTGGTTTACTTCAACAACTTGGCTTTAGCAGCGACCGCGGCATGCCTGTTCCGAGCTTGAGGTGCAGGGACAGGATCAGATACTGCAGGCGATGCGGTGCCAGCCTTAAGCTTCACCACTACTGGAGCTGAGCTGGGGCCAGTGGGGGCTATTGTAGTGGTAATTTCAGAGGGATATTTTGCTATGAACCAGTCTAACTCCCGTGACGATGAGATCTTTTTGCGGTCGTTGTTGGGCAATTTGATGACTACTTGTCCAGCCTGTGTCCAGCAGCGGTATATACCGAAATGTCTACGAGCAGCAAGAAATATTTCCTGCTTTGGCTTTGTAAGAAATTCGCAGAGAACTATTGCACTAGACTTAAGCTTTTTCTTTTCACTCCAGACTAAGTTACGACTCACTACATCAGCAAAGCGGACCAGGATAGGTCTATTCCTCCTATCAGACTTGCCTCCCAGGCGATGGCAGGACAACAATGTAGCAGCTTGAAAGTCCACCAAGCCCATCTTTGATTTAATGACATCGAGTACAATAGTCGCACACTTCTCATCATTGTTTTCTTGGATGCCACTGAAAAGTATTGCATTACGACGGCTTTGGGTATCCAGATCGTCAACCCTTGAAGTAAGAGAGTCTATAAGTGATCTTAGAAGTGACAGGATTGACCAAACTGACTTTTTAAACTCGGTGAATTCTTGACTTAACTTATCTAGGTTGACGGACTTGTCTGGCGTAGTCGACTTAAGCTGCTTCTCAAAACAGGCCATTTTAGCAAGCAGGGATTCCTCAATCTGCTTCTGGGTGTCCAATACATCCTGCACATTAGCCATATTGAAGTTGAAAATTTTTGATGGTAAAGAGAGGTTATGCCAGCAGGTAGGTGCACTATGTTTGCAGCATTAACTTCGCAATTAACACAGAAATCAATATTTAGGCAATAATTTATCACAAAATTAGTACGATTAACACAAATGTAATGGAAAAAATAATTAAAATCGAAATTTTAGTAGGAGCAATTTAAAAATGTTGTTGACGCTTTTGTGTCGCCTACCCGAAAAAGCCGACCCGAATTCGTAGCAAATCTGCAGAAAAGCTGCTTATATATTATTTTTCGTGATAACAAAAATGTTTTTGTATTAAAATGTTATACATATATGTGTTTTTACTGACATTTTTAAAATTTGAATAAAACGAAATTACTGTTTGTAAATAACGAATATGAAGTTTAATCTAACTTTATAGTAAATATTTATTACAATAGAAATTGTTTTAACTTGTAAGTAATTTTTCTATTTTACAATATCTAAGTTTTCTCGATCGACAAGAAGTCGTGTGCATGTGAGATCCTGTTATTATTGCATCATTGGCTATAAGTCGGGGCATGGAAAACGGTTCTCTGTTAAAATTGTAACGAAATAGACTATAAAGGCAATATCTTGCGGCGTAGGGAAAGGTTACATTTTAAAAGCGGAAAATGGAAAAACTTTCGCAAGGCACATGAAAGTTGTAAAAAACTTTCTAATTATTCATTCGGTTTTTGTGTTTTAATTCAGTAAATATTTAGAATTCAACCGACACACGCCCCTGTTAAAAACCTATACGAATCTATACGTGTATATATACATCTACATCTTAATAGAGTACATTTTTTTAAGAGACTGTTTCATTTTCGTAAAAAATATATCTACGTTTGGTTACTAACTTGCCTCATGGTAAACGGTGGTGTAGCTAAGAAAGGTGTACATACAAATATTTCATGCAGATATATATTAAACAATATAAATAGAAATAAATAGCTGTAATGTAGCTGAAGCACGGACCTGTTCTCATTTCGAGAAGGATAAGGCCTTGGTCTACCACACTAAGTGTGAATTGGTAGACATAGAAAGTCAGAAGTGCGGTGTCGTGTTATTTAAACTCAGGACTTTTAGATTGGCAGTCAAAAAGTTTCCTGGCTAAGCCATTGTAGCTTACAAACGAATAGACAAAAAAAATGTGTCCGACCGCAACAGGATTTTCAGCAGAAACTGTTACCGAAACCTCAGTTCTTGTCATAGATTCGCCCAAAAGAGAAACCGAAACTTATACAAACAATTACCTACGGCAAGCAGTTGTTTTGGTGGGTATGAAAATGTTCACCAACAACAAGTACTCACAAAGTTTAATTTAATCAACATCCTAATTTTTAATTTTGTGTGAGTAAAACCACATTACGTTAGCCGAGTGATGCGCGACAATTCACGAACACAGTGTTTCGGCGGCTTATAATTGACCGAAACCGAAACTGGTCAAAATTAAATTTCTTGACCGAAACTGGCCGAAATCGAAACCGAAACTTCGTTCGGTCACTACTAAAAATGGACATACTAAAAACAAAAAATATTACCTTCTACATAGTATCTGACATTATACAGTTAGGTAGCGTAGGATGCCCTGTGAATCAAAGGAATGATATGTGTGTGATCTGTTGATGGTGGTCACGTAGGTAATTTCTAATAGAGTACTCACCAACTCCACCCCATCCAAGGTACGTGGTGGCGCAATTCATAAAGAGGCCGCTCACCACCACAAACAAAACTCTAAGTTCGACGACGTAAGTATCCTTCGTGTGTGGTATCAGGCCTGCAAGACTTCCCCACGTGATGCCCAGTGCTACACCAATGAACAAGGTGGAGAATGCCTGAAAACAACATACAATTTTAAAAGAATGCTGATAACAATAAAAAAATTAAAAAATGGTTACTCATCCCAGTTGTTTTCTAAACTAGAGTATTGAGAATTTGCTATCAGAGCCTTGTAGGGAGCTTTTCTAATTTATACAACTTTTGTTTGTACTTACAGTGGCTAATACAAGTGTGTTTAGATACTTCGGTTGTTACTAAACCTATTTAACAATACACAGGGTCGTGTTTAGGAAGCAAATATAAGGTAGTAACTCGTCGATGCTGTGATACGTAGGTACGATTCATATATTGAAAAATTGTTAATTGTATTAAAATAATTTCGTAAAAATCAAAACAAAATTACAATAGAATTATGATGCGTAACCGTCATTAATTTGAATAAAATTATCACAAAAAATACACTTATTTCCGGGGTTATTTTTTAAAACTCTGAATCTCGTGATCTGTGGCAAATTTTTAGTAATCATTTTTGAATTTATTATTACACTTTTTGTAGAGTAAATAGTAATATATTTCAAAATTATTATGTAAGCAGTATTTTTGTTAACAATATCGTGTTCTCCAAACGGTTCTGTCTAGACTTCTAGAGTTGTAGAGCTTTGTATTTATAATTGGCTAACTCATGTAAGCGTTGTATTTTACAAGAAATAAAATTCACCTGTAACTAAACCATAAGCGAATAATTACTCATCTCTACCAACTAACAAATACCAGCACATAGAGGTGGGTATAATAATTTAATTATTATTTCTCCCTGGAAAGCCCAGCTTTCAGTAGGTAGTACGGACCGTAATTTCAACTCATAATGGAACCTTTGATGTGTTCAACTTATAATAATAGCACTGGCAATAGCCTGACGACGTGACAAAAGGTAAAAAGTGTTTCGTCTTTTATATTTTAGGTATACAGGTATTTCCTAATGCACGTTTGGTGTCTAGCTCTAGAATAGGTTATTTCAAATTTTTTTAATGGCTGACACTTTTTACCACGTCTTACCTGAAGTTAAGAGACGATGTGGTTTAAGACGGTAAGTACACCTAGTCAGGAATAAAAATGGCAAGTGAGGTTGCTAGAACACACTGATAGGTGCAATCAGGTGTATCGCGGTAGACTTTTAACTTACCTTTTTATTATCAATAGGTATCTACTTCGTATAACCTATTGATAATATGAAGTTACTATATAGGTAGTATAAGTTGGTATAATGATTGAAGGACGTCATCCATCAATTGTGTCATAACTTTAGTTCCTTAAGTTAATTAGGAATGTATAATAAAGTTAATACAATATTATTAGGATTTGAGTACATAACTAACAAATTATAATAACGTACTCACGTCACCAAATTATGTAAGTTAGTGTGGAAAATAAGAAATTATTGATTTTGATATGGCTCTCTCTTAGTGCGAGAAGCGAGTTGAATACGAGCAAAATCTCTTGTCAAGTATAAGCATTGTAGGAAAGAGTATCCAGCCAGAGCAGCATTGGTAGGATCATATCAAATTTTGTTACGCGAAGAAAACACGCGCAGTAAAGGTGAGCATTTTTGAATGGCTTTATTTATATATAACGTGTTTTTCTTATGATTTAATTTAATATGTATGATAAATCTGTAGTGGAAAAACGTGGAAACAATTTAGCTTGTACAGGTGACGTTTGAAGGTTCTGGCATAGAAAAGGGATAACATTAAGGAACATTTATTTAAGGCATTCCCAGTCCGAGTTACTCGCGAAACTGCTGAACCTTCAACGCTTCAAACTCCGCCGTATAGTCGGAGTGGTCGCTGAACATTACAAACACCTTTGCAATATTGGACACTCCTTTTTCCCGAGGTTGCATGGAGGTAGAAGAAACGCGCACTTACTGATCATATGCAGTAGCGTGGCACACCTGCGTACGAACATTCTCGAGCCACTGCTGACACTTCTAGAGGCCAGCGCCAAACTACTGGCCTTTTGGGGACACCAGATGACTAGGCTAACCATACCGGGATGTCCTTCAACTACTTCAATATCACGAATTGAATCGAAGTGAAGAAATCAGAATAAATATAATACTTACTTTAAAATAGCGGTAAGTGTCAGAGAGTCCCGGTTCGCTAAAAAGGTAGCTGAAGGCGGCTCCATATACACCAACACTGAGTCCTGTGTCTATGCCCCCAGCAGTCGCCACCAGCTGCGGCCAGTTCTGCGTCCGTCGAGGGCTCATTCCTACTCTGAGAACGTTTACTATCACCACGGGAAATGTGATTGAGGCGTAGAATGAACCGAGGACCAAACCTGAAAAATTTATGCGAGTTAACTTCACACGAGTATGCTGAGACAAATTATTTTTTTTCCTAATATAATAATAAGAATTGAGTCTCATCACGAAGAAAAAACAATACTCAGAAAGCATCGCCATCTATTAAGTTGACGCTTCAACGTAACGTAGTGGCCGACGTTATTAAAAATATCCTTAGACAAACATTATAGAGTCTAGCGCTGTCTAGATCCCCAAAATACACTAGAAAATAATAGTCCGATTTATCGTAGTCCCGTTTTTTGTGTGGAATAATGTATAAAATAATTGATTGATTCAGGCGTTACACGGAAGTTCATTTTGAGTGTTTGTATATGTATATGGTTTATATCCGTTCTAACAGTCATTTCGGTTATAGTGACAACAGTGATGACAATTTAAATTAGAATAACTAACTGGTCGATAATTTAATAAAACTTATCCGAAACTTTACTTAATATTTATAATTTATTACTCATTTGACACTTTAAAATTTAAAAACAAAAACTAATTAAAATAACAAGTGTCATCACTGTTGTAACCGAAACGACTGTTAAGCGGAAATAAATAAACTAAATATATACCTTAAACGCTCAAAATGTATAAAATTTCGGAGGTTTCACGATTATTGTGGTAAAATATTGCTTATTCGATTGTGCAATGCAATTAAGGAAGTGATATAATGTAGGGGAACGTCCCATTTTGTGTTGTTTCGAAAACTCATACCTTTAGAAAAAACTTGTAAAACCACACGCGTACATACCTACACCAGGACACACAAAGAACCACGAGTCGTCTAAAAACTCGCATCCGAAAAGTTTTGCGCTTTGATGCTTTGTGGGAAATCGGGCCTCGTAATTACAGGTGTGCCAGAAACTTCTCTGTGTGACTGTCCACTAGTGAAAACTACTCGGGCGTATTGTAAAACAGCTCTATTAAGCTGGATAAGGTTTTGATGCTTGTAAATTTATTCAAATATTTCTCAAAACGATTTAGAACGATTTTTGAGCAAAGACTTCGAACGAGTGTGAAATGAATGACAAAGAGGACGGCGTTAATAATTTTGTTACGATAAAATTTGTATCGGCTCCTACTCACATTTTAATGACTTAAGAAGGTAGATACATTTGCTGAGACCACTTTTGATTCAAAATTTATCTATCAATTATTACTATTATTTTTATTTATCTATTAATTTATCTATTTAGCTAACATTTTGAATGTATATTTCAAAAATGTTTTAAGCATCAATATGAACAATATATTAAAAAGATAAGTAGCTCTTAATTTTAACACTATAAGACACCTGAGCAAGTTATTACATCAATTTAGCATAACGCCTCGATAAATCAAAATACTAATAAAAACATTAAAAGACGAAAGTTTTCTTTTTAACGAAACTATGTGTGTTTTCAAACCTAGGGTAAAAAAGTTTAGTGTTTTTTTCTACAAGCGTGCTTTATCCTTGATCGCATTTTCGAGTTATTGTTATTGTGCAAAAGCATATTTTACCTTGACTTACCTCAGGTTAATGAAACTCGTCTTCTTTTATTTTCAAGGATATGTACCACTATCTATGCCCCGCGGTGTTACCCGCTTCATATTTTCAGGACAAAAAGTAGCCTATGTGTTAATCCAGGGTTTCAGCTACCTCCATACCAAATTTCTCCAAAATCCGTTCAGTAGTTTTTACGTTAAAGAGTTACAAACATCCATTCACACTTTCACATTTATAATTTTATTTAGAAAAATTGAAAGAGGCTTTCTGTACTAGAGCTGAGGAACAATCATGCCTGTAGTCTCTTTCTTCCACGTCACGTCACACACGTTGAAAATGCATTCAACCTTTTAAGCAGTTGCTCACAACAGATTTTATTGAATTGGCATTGTACCGGGTGCACATTGTACTTCACTATACTCAATGCTTGTGACAAATATTAATAGTTCCATATACAATACGGTAAACGGGTTTTAATGCGCAAGTTGTATTCCACATCAGTAAACAATTATATGCATTGTATTTGTATGAGTACATTTTGGGATGTTTGTTTTATTTGGCATAAAAATTTTGAACGTTGGCACCGCGGTTATGAATTTTATGTGGAGCTAGGACACTTTGCTATATGAAATGATGACAGGTGGTGTAAGTTTGTGACAGAATGGTGGCCTAAACATGGTAAGCGTTAGTTGTTAAGCTGCAAAATGGGTTGACGATATAACGATATCATCATACCATGGACCAGATTAGAACAACATCGAGGCAGATGAGAAAAATACTCAGTAATGGCATAAAGAACGCTGTAGATGATGATGAACATGTATTATTAAAAAAATTAACTGAGATAAAAAAAAAACTCCGCAGTGTCAAGGGTACAACAAAAAAAAACTTACGCACCCCACAGCCAAGGATGTCCTAAAAAGAAATGTGTGCAAGTAGCTAGGGTTGTCACCTCCGCAGTCCAAGGTACTATTCCTAAAGGCGCTATTTGCTTCCAGTTCTCTTTCATGTAATTAGTGTCCCATCCTAAAGAACCCTTGCCCAAAATTATGACCGGGTAAATTTTTCTACAAAAACAAAGGAACAAATATTGAATTAAACAGGTAGTTTCAAGTATTTGTTGAGCGATAACGTGTATGCAGTAAAACAGTAGCCAAAAGATATCGCCTGAGTTTGCACGTTACTGATAACGTAGTTTATACCTACAGAAATAAGAATTTATTTGTACAAATAATACAGAGGAAGATGAAAAATTATGCCTACACAAATGTGGTTTGCTATACTCTTAATTTTAGATAAATGTTTTTGTTTAAATCTTTGGGAACTAGTTTTGATAAATTGACTAACCAGTCATGTTATTGTTAATTTAGTTAGAATATTCAAATAACGCATGAGCGTACCTGTTGTCCTAGTTACATATTTTAGAATACTCACCGCAAAAATACGTCAATGTCTGTAAACTCCCTCATGTCTAGATAGCCCAAATTCCTGGCAAGTATTCCTATGAGAAGAGATCCAATCAAAGGAGGTAGTGTAGTTATTGAATTCAGCACCAGGCCACTCGCCCATGCCATTGCTACAACGCTGGTCAACCGGAACCATGACCCACCCCACCGCCAACCGTCGCCCCAAGTAAACCAAAGGCAGCCCCATAGCAATAAACCTGTCAAAAAATAAATCTAATTAATCAATTTTGATTTTGTAAAATTAATTGGCTTGCGTTTGATCGCCATCTTATCTGATGTTAAGTGAAAATGCAGCTTGTATCCATCGGAGAACACCAACTCAGGTAGCGCATCCCACATTTATATTGGTATCAAGTCGGATAGAATGAAACTAATTCAATACACCTATGACAGCAACAAGATATCTCTTTTTTTTAGTTAATTTATTTAAAAAGTGGCCTGACATTCATCTTTTTATTTTTAACGCCACTGCAACTCCGAAACGGTAAAAAAGTGAGGCAGCTCACATAAAAGGCGAAAATATTTCTTTTTATGTAAAGGCTTACAGGGAAAACGCGTAAAAATAATAGCCACGGTCCCTATTTATAAAAGTGTCAACGGGTTATATCTCCAACAATGGCGGCTCACTAAAGGGAATCGAAACTATCAGACCTGCTCAGGCTTGTCCTACTTTTATCAAAAAGGTTTGTTAAAGCTTTCTTCAATAACAATGCCTTCTCAGCCTTAAAATTATAGCACAAAGATGTTGTCTGGGAAAGTGGTTAGACACATAAACAAAAATTGGCTACTTGCTATTTTTGTTTTACTTGGATATTTCTAACACTTTTTATACTTACCTAAAATAAATAATGCAAAGTAATGAACTATTGTCGGCGTTACAGTTGTATACCATGTTTTATTTCCCGTAACATTTTCTTTTATTGGATTTTTCTCTTGACTGGATAAAAATTCAGCCTTGCTGAAAATCAAAATTAAAAAATATTTAACGTCTCATTGATAGAATGTTATCTCTCATGTTAAATAAAAATTTAAAACACGCTAAAATATTTTGTTTCTTTTCACTGTTTTTTAGTAACTTACGAATACTCAATTGTAGTCTAATAAAATTGGTTTGTTACAATTAGTTGGAAAATGATAGCAAGACCAGATCGTAGATCAATAGGTTCAAATAAAATATGATGCTCACAGATTGTCTTTCATATTGCACTTTTCTCCAGCACGTACTTTTACAATTAGACTGTCGTCTTCATTCATTGCTCCTTTTTAAAGTAGACGAGATTAACGAGATAACTAGAGAGTAAGGAGCTGGTATGGGTGTAATAATTTACGCGAACCAAGACGAAAGTCCTCGATATATGTTGGTTACTTACTCACGTTTTTAGTTCTTCGCTGCTTACTAAGTGGACGCCTTTATCGGCAGCGGGTGCCACCTTATCTGGAATATTTAATTTTGAATTCCATTCGTTTCTTTCTAAATCGGAAAGCGTGTTGTCATTAAACTGTTACGTATAATATTTACGTAAAACACAGTTATGAATAAACTCATAATGTTTCTATAGTAACTGTCAGAAAGAGTAGAAAAAAATATTGATTTTTTACGGTATGAGTTATGTTGTAGTTCAGTAATTAAAATTCATGAAATGCTTTTGTTTCTGCCTAGTTTCTTTTTTGCTAATATAATTTCTTTGCTAATTTAATTTAATTTTGCTAATACTAAGAATAGTTTGATTGTACATTGTTTTTTACTATGGAAACTAGTGTAATTTTGACACATTTGTGTTTTACTACGTTTAGTTTGTTTCGATACTCCGACAAGTTTCGGCCTTAATTGCCGGATGCTATATTCTACTATACGCAATTTAGTACACTATAGACGAAGTCTCCGGCCTAATTAAGCGTAAGTAAAGAAATATTTGTACTTACAAACGTTGCTTAATGTTAATATATTCTTAAACGATCATGTCTCGTTTTCACGCATGACATTACTCGTCAGCGATAAGATGACAAAGAATAAATCATTAAGTAACGTTTATAAGTAAGTCCCTAAATAAGCACATATCACACAATCGAAACACGGCATAGGTACTTGACAATCTACCATTTAATTTTGTACAGAAAATGTATGTAATATATTTTGTATAAAAATGTAAATGTATGTAATTGGTGATATAATGAAGTTTCAGTATCTCGGGATTGCTATGATCATCATCTATGAAATATTTTATTTTGAGTGCTTTCCAGCTGTCCTATAGAACAATTCTATTTTTTAGTGTATGTGTGAATTTTATCGCAAATGGGAACGATTTAAATTCAAAAGTAAGTAAAAATATATGGATGAGTTTTAGAAGAAAGAAAAAGTTAAGAGTTTTAGTTGTATTCTGCTGGAGAGATTGGGGTCATCCGTCTGGCATCAAGGGTCGCCACTGGGATGAATTAGGTATGCATAATGAACGTGATAGAGCGTGAATAGACCCACATGACCCGATTGCGACCTAATAAAATCTTTTTTAATGTAAACGTAACGAGACGAACGAAACGCTCTGCTAATTAATGGTTATTGATAACGCTTGTACAAATGTACATGACGATGGCAACGGTACTCAGAATTTTTTGTGACAAAACAAAGTCCGAAGCATCATTGATTTGGCGCTCATTATTTTGGGACATTTGATGGTGGGTATCATTAAAACCGATACTATTGGCGGTATATAATGAAGTCTCATTATCAAGATTATGAGATAAGATATTATTATGTTTTTATTTCCCCTACACTTTTGGTGTTGCAAATTTTCATAAGTGGCATTAAACCAGTTACCAGCAGGTGACCCACCTGCTTGTTTATTCCTCTAACAATAAATAAAAAACTCATAAAAAAAGGAAGTCATTTCATACATTATACTAAAGTATAACCCACACAAATATTTATTTGAAGTCTAAAATATAAATTTTAAGTCCATATATCTTTTTTGTCTCAAATCTAGCCTCGAACAAAGTAGGTGACATGCTTATCTTAACGCAAAAACACGTAGCGAGATTTCAATAAACGCAATTATCTTTGAATAATTATTATTTTATGGATTAGAGATAAATACCATTGAATGACGCGATAGATATGTTTTTTTTTCAATATTTTTATGCATAGTGTGACACAGACAGTACGAGAAGTGGTTGTTTTGCGTGCTTGATTTGCGCGCTAAGAATTTTGAGAAGCGAACGTTTTCAACAAAATCGGTGTCGCATTGTAATTATTTAATGTAATGTATTTAATTTATTTTTAACAATTTTAGCTGTAACACATAAAAATTGTTTCAAGACACTATATTATATTCCAAAAAGTTTTTTTTTGAATAAAAATTAGGATTTTTAAGCTTTTTAGTCTTTTAAAATTAGCTGTTTCATGAAAATAGGATACGCTGATCCCTTGAATAAATGTATACAATAGCTGCTTCTATTTCGAAATCTCGGAGTTGTTTATTTCTATGTACAACTAAGACGTACGAATTGCTCTCCTGATAGAATAAAATAACGCAGGTTCATTACCATTGCAGCGATATATTTAACTTTGCGTAGTAAAAAAGTCCAGGGCAGCGCTTTGATGTTTATAACGTTGAGACTTACGATTAATAACACCCTCTTAATCATCTCTATCGACCCTTGTTTTATTCTATTGATCCACCTCTTTTCATCCATTTTTAAACAGTTCCCTTTTCCTCTCCTGGCGCCACCTATCGTGACGCTCCGGTAGTAATTCATAGACTAAGTAAAGTATTCCAATTGCGCGCGAAATCAAACTGAAAGCTAAGACGATGGTTAATCTCAATAACCCTGTAATTTCGCCATAGTAAAAATTATTCATAATGAGTATAGTAAGTACTTTTTGACTTAATACACACCAAGTTTAAAACACTTTACAATTAAACGTAACTTGTTTAACTTAATTTAGTAAAAAACCGCTACTTTACTACTGGTACTCGTACTAATGAAATTAAAATAGTGCAAGATGTGTATGTATGTCATCATGGTGAAGTTGTAGCCCTGATAATAGTTGACATAAAAACTCAGGGTATCATAGTTAAATCGACAGATTTCTGAATGGCCACAGAAAAAGACCAATTAACACGTTACGAACAGATATGCTAATTCTTTATTTCACTATACACTATAATACTATGTGCTTGCTTGTAAGCGTCGCTAACCTTTTTGAATGACGATACAAATTTTCTGCAACATGGAAACTAAGTTCTAATAACATAATAACGTTTACTTTACTTGTTACTTAGAACAATAATGTCTATTTCTTCATCAGGAAGCTTTAATTATACAAAAAAAAAAAACAAACAAACCTTTCCTTTTGAATATTCTCTGTGGACAAAATATTCTTTCTGCGTGCGATAACGGGACAAAGCTAAAATACTTTTATCTCGTTTTCGCGAGTGGAAAGACTTTTATCACGGCTTGCGCGTTAGGCGGGCAGACAGAGTGAAGTCGTTGCTTTCTATTTCCATTCCTAGGTTGCGAATCGGTTCTTTGAATGTCGGTGAAATTAATTGTTCTGGTAAACTCGATTAAGTAATAGAAAAAAATATTTTTCTATAAAAAATCATAATATTATACTTAGCTAGTATCTGTGAGAGAAAATAAAGTTATTTTGATTTAGCAAATATAACAAATAATTCGGAGAAATAAGAAATGATTGGAAATGACTTTGATAGATTATTAAGGTGTTCAATGAAAAGTTGATGGAAAATTGGAATGAGTTTGATTTGAAAAGTTTGCGGAACCAAAAAGAATTATACTGCTAAAACCTACTTAAAGTATTATAATATCTAAAATAATTTTATGCTTATATATAGAATCTTAGTAAAACTTACAATTCTTATAAAATTGAATAGATTTTTGTATCGATCGATTTATTTATGTATTTATATCTTTTCTTATATTATATTTTTTGTCTCTATACATATACCTCCGCTTGCTATTGGAAGAGATAATCCGCAAGAGATGGAATTCACGTGTCAAATAATAATTAGTAAGTAGTAAACGTAGCCAAATAAATTAAAAAAAAACACCGATTTCAACAAAACTACGAAATTCAGAATTCTATATTTACCGACGCTATATACTTAATTGATAGATTAGACTCTGTATTACAGAGACAAATAGAAAAACGTGTAAACAATGAAATATTTTCCCATTACGAAAATTTTAAATTCCAAAAAAATAACTTCCTTCTAGATTAGCGTGCTCCATCTTAGACCACACTACTGCTGAACAAGGCGTGGTCAAAGGCAAACCTAATTAACAAACTTTTTTTTTTTAATGGTTGACAGGCTAGGTATTTGACCACAGCTCACCTGATGTCAAGTGAAGGTGTGGCCGAAGATGGTAAAGCACACCTAGCCTGGAATGCACAACTTTGCTGTCACAGCGAACCAAAATGTTTCTTGGCCTTCGACACTATAAAGCGCCATCTTTCTCGACCTTGAACTAGTTCATGCCTAGTATTATTAACTTCCAGGTCTTGAAGATCTTTAGCCACTTCATCCTTCCATCTATAAAAGCGACGGCTCACAGACCTTTTGCCTTCAGGTAGTCCGATACGCTCTAGACTCTAGATTAACGATGCGATCTTCGTCAAACCTATTTTGAAAAGGTGAAACAATTTTTTTTTATCTAGCCACCCATTTAAACTTATTAAACCATAGAAAAATTACACATCTATAAGCATATACGTATTGAAATCATTAAAATTGAATGAACACTTTTTTCACGTCATAGTTCCTTAATAAACGGAACATGTCTAACGGACAAAAAGTGACTTAACTACACGGTCAATGAGCTGAACAGCGGGTCAAGGCAGTAATTATTTACTACTGAAGCATGTCCCACAAGAAGAACGTCGTTGATTAAATGGCGCATGCGATGGTGACAAGCGAGTTTTAATTGTAAGTCTCTATTTATAGTCAGTGAATTCATTCTGGACTTACATATTAATTGAGAATTATGATTGGTCGCTTATATTGAATCACTGAGCTGATTGTTTTTGATATCTCAACCACTGCATTGATTCTTAAACGTGAATGTCAAATCATTTAGAAGTAATTTTAATGTAGGTACATTCTATTTCCAATGGAAGTTGGAAGTTTTGGGTTCGGATCTCATAGTACACTCTTCTGTCTTTTTTAAGTTACCTAAATTATGATCGTATTATCAACTGACACTAGCTTTGACTGTGAAAGAAAATCTCGTAAAGAATCTCGTTTCTTTTACTTGGTGGTAGATTTCCTTAGCAGGAGGTCATCTAGGTAGGTACCACCGCAGTACCAGATATTCTGCCGCGAAGCAGTAGTGTGTAAACATTAATGTGTTCCGGTTTGAAGGGTACTGCAGCTAGCGAAATTACTGGGCTGTTGAGACTAACCATCGAAAGTCTCAAAGTAATGAGCACCAAAGCAGCGATGCCCTGGACTTTGTTTTGTTACTCAAAGTTCTGGGTATCGCTGTAATGGTCATGGACAGGCGTTCTCTTACCATCAGGAGAGCGTCTCGTTCGTTTCATTATTTGTCACAAAAAAAAAAAACAAAAAAAAAAAATCTATATAACTAAGACTTTGTAATATTTTCTGAGATTTGTGTCTGGCAACTTGCATCATTGTGGCCCTTTTCATTGTTATGTGTAGCATTACATAAGGCATATCCAGTACCTAGGTAAAGCCACACAGCACATCGAGTAAAGATGTTCACGACAAGCAGTTTATAGAAACAGAGTTATTTAGACATTATATTTGTAACGCAAACTGAGATGTAAGTCTGTCTAACCGTACTTGGCCAGAGTGGTGGGCTATGGCTTTTGCTTCTCGCCTTCTCACAATGAGAAGAGGCCCACACCCAGCAGTGAGACAGTTTGTAAAAAGACAGAACTAATCCGGATCCAGTTGTTTGTATTTGTATTTAAAATAAATAAATACAAATACAAAAAAAAACAAACAAAGCGAAACAAACAAATACAAAGTAATAAACAAAAAAAAGAAAAAAAAAATACAAAAAAATAACAAATATCACATACAGATTACTATTTCATTAAACAATATTACAAACTTATGTGGTCTAAGAATTTGCGAGAGTCACCACAAGTGTAGTAGTCACATTAGTATTAGTAGTGTGCAAGTCAACCTAAAGTAGTTATGATTGCGAGTCAAATAAATGTTACAGGGATAACCGACCAATACAAAATAACAAGACAATAAAATTTACTGATTTTTTAATAATTTATGGAACAATCTTGCACTCTTAGGCTACATCCTTGAAAAAGATACCGCAGCAAACGTTTGTTTTTCTGAGATAAAAATAACCTTTCTCACTTTCCGATCCTTTAATCAATGTATATTCTTGTCAAAAATTACATGGAAGCGTTATTTCGTTACTGCATGAAAGAACAACAAGGAAATAAAGAAACTCTTTTGCATTCATAATTTAGTGAGGATGGATAGCAAATAAGTTTTATAAAATATAAATCATAGGATACTATAAATTCCTGACCCAACACTGTTTAAACTTTACAAAACAAATAACGAATTCGATACCGATTGTCCGCTTAAAATTCAAACAATCAACGACTAAACTTAAACAGCAAAATATTTTGTATTAGATACTTTCAACAATACTCACTGTTGGGCATTTTATAACTTGAATGCACACTTTAGTAACTAGTGTCTTGTGTCCAGAACCACCCGCAGCACTAAACTTCACGCACTGGCTCTCACTGAAGATTTGACCATGTTTAAGGGATATTAATAAAACCGCACGCGCAATAAAATATTGCTACCAACACTGTCAAAGCCACGTCTTATGAGCACGCGGCATAATTGATCGCCTGACACTACTCTGGCTTCCATAGTTTCTATAGGTATTATAGTGGAGCTGTAAAAATCATAAAGATAAAAATATTCTGTTAGTACTCTGTCAATATTAATTATTTCCAGTGACTTCTGTTTAATTTTAATTTAGATAATATAGGCTAGAATAAAAATTAACTGTCAGTACATTACACACACATACCTTAAACGTAAATGCCAACTCACATATGCGTACTCAATAAATAAATATCGTAGGGACATTACACACAGCGCCATCTGACGCCAAACTAAGCAAAGCTTGTACTATGGAAGTCAGATGACTGATAGAATACTTAGTTTTTTGTGTAAATACATACTTATAATATATACAGTACATCCAGACACAGAACAAACATTTGTTTATACCACAAAATGCTTGTCCTGGGTGGGAATCGAACCTACACCCTTCAGCTCTTAAAGCAGATATACTACCAATGAACCAACAGGGCTGTCAAATTTGTTTCGTTGTTTAAAGTTCTATGTAACGCTGCAATGGCCATTGAAAGGCTTTCTTTCTGCCAAGAGAGCGTTACGTTCATCTCATAAAGAAAAAAAAGGAATACCATTTTTTCGAATTAAATATATAGATTGATAGTAAAATCTACCGCTACATCTGCAACTGTGTGTTTGTACACGAAGCAATATTAGTTCAACTCAGATAAAAGCTGGCTAATTCCACCTTTTAAATTGTATAGGTATTTGTGCACTATACCATTATGTAGTTTGTAAATGGAATTTTATAGCAGTTTTCGAAGATCGTTTTTGATAGTGGGAAATAAAACATTTAGGTATATGTAGTTCCCGTAAGTTAACTTTCATAAAACTTTATTCAAGCTTGCCATACTTTTAAATTGACGCTCGTGTGCGGCTTTAAAAATACGTAGTAAATATGGGTTACAGTAGTTTATCCTGATTTAGTATGTATGATATGTAGCAGCCAATTTTGTTTTTAATCTAAGCGTATGTGATGAATATGCTCCAGAGCTTGATAGTGATTCTGGATTGTTGATATTTAATGCATTTTTGGTACACTACTACTCGTTCCTCGTGGACGTTCTCAGTGTTCATACGCAACAGATAAGTTCTACTTTCTTAATGCGTACGGCCCAAGAATAGAACTCATCGATTTTTTGTTTCTTTAGAACTAAAATCTGACTATTTTTAAGGCTACAGTGGATTAAAATAATTTTGCTTTTGAAAAAGTGCTCCACTCTTGGCTGGTCAGGTTTGCTCATCAAGTGAGTTGATGGCATAACGTAGATTCATATAAAAAAGTAACAATCGTCTAAAAAGCTAATTACTAACTTATTATTTGTTTGTACATTTCATCTCGATTTATATTAATAATGGTTATGCGCTGTTCTGCGGTTAAAATTATTCGCATCTATTATTTATAATTATTTACCTTGACCTTACTTAACCCAAATAAAATTGTATTACATATTACATTGCTATAATACCTATCTATTGTTGCATTTAGTTTTTTAAACAGCCTGTCTGCTTGCCTACGTGAGAACAGGCCGATATGAATGAATGTTTAGTTGGTGCTTTGCTGTTAGGTTTTATTCAATAAAAGACATTGTTGCTGAGTATTTTTTCTACTAAATATCAATATTTTGCAGCGAGCTTCCTGTATTGGTTCTTCTGATGACTGAATGACTT
This sequence comes from Biston betularia, assembly GCA_905404145.2. Taxonomy (NCBI): domain Eukaryota; kingdom Metazoa; phylum Arthropoda; class Insecta; order Lepidoptera; family Geometridae; genus Biston; species Biston betularia. Next base: position 9,606,753 of record FR989863.1, read on the forward strand.
GGTGACAATGTTTGAGTTGTGTAGAAATCTGAAATAAAAAAAATGTCTCGATGAAAGGTGAGCTATGATCATATTTATAACGTTACATAAATTATGAATCTTAGAGAAATAGAGTCCCGCCATTTTCTGGTTTCCCCAAACGTTCAGTTAAGTTGTCTATGACCGTTGTTGTCATGTAGGTATTCTACTGTTGTGCCAAAATTTCAAAAAGTTCCATTAGATATTGATACTTTGTAAACTATTCTAAATAAGTAATTATGAATTTTCTGATAACATATTCGGCCATATGATATATATATATGTGTACTTTTTTAATCTTCGCTATTCACACACTTCTGTCAGTCCAGTTAGCTTGTGACCACGGTTATTGTAACATGGTCAAAACGTCAAGATAAATAAACAGATAATTTATTTTATTTTGTGCACGATTAAGTAATCTGTTCAGCCAGAACATAAAGAGGAACAAACATAGATATACTTAGATACAGTTTCGGAAATACACATTGTATTTCCTAAGATATTATGTACCAAACGAAGAACTGAATAAAAAAATAAAGGACTAAATAGAACGATAGGCTAATCTAATGTAGTCAGTATTAGAACTATAAAAACACAATATATTACCTGCAGGTCCAACTCTAGATTCCTCGGCTAGCAGAAGCGGCCCTAACATAGTAGTCAGTGCTGATCCTAATGTGGAAGTTATCAGTATAGCTATAACGATTATATTGGAATGCTGTGACGCTATAGTCTTGTCTTGCTGTGACGCAACCTCCCACAAGGAGTCTGCAGCAACGCGGACAAGCACTGCCTGAAACCAGAATGGTGATTTTATTTACTTTTATATATGTCTAGATTAACAGCTAGTTCTGCTAGATTAGTAGAATTCAGTACATGGACAATAATGTATCGCTTTTAACCCATTAAAGATTTCTTTAGTATGAACAATAAATAATTTATTTATATATATATTTAAAGAAGGTATCAACTTAGTTATAGAGCTGGCTAAATTAGAAAATATTAATACAATGGTTGTTTTTTCGTAATACTATATTAGCGAGAAAACAGAAAATGCCGTCTGTTCGCAAAGGAATGATGTGAGAAAGCATATCATGAAAACGATTTCATCAAACGATACTAAGATGTGAACAGGGTTACATTAGCACTATTCAAGATCTTATCATAAGAAAATAAATTGGTTTCTTACACAACTGATAATAAATATAGGGAGTTTCAATAATAATAATCAACATATAAAAAACAAGGAAAAGGATTGCACGCTTCACTACGTCGTAGTAAAGTGGATAAAAAAATACCACTTTACTTTTAATATTCAGCATAATAATATTATAGGCTTATAAAAGATTTTTTTGTCTGACTACATACAATTATGTATTTGTTATAATTCTGTATAATAAATTGAACGAAGAGATGAATTAGTATCAAAGTAGAATTTGTAATCAGTATGTTTCAGTTTGTATCAGTAGTAATTATAAATTATAAAACTTTAAGTATCAACGTTATACCTGTTATTATACGAGTTGGTATGAGAACAGGACTGCCGTCCATTGATTATAACTATAACATCTTGGAACTATAGACTTGCATCTTCGACTGGTTTGACATACGGTCCCATAGATCGAGATTCAATTATACGTATACGTAGATGGGCACTTAATTGTTACACATCGAGTTTCGACTGCGAATATTGTTGCAATATCGTTTATGTTATAGCAAAATTAGCTATATCTTATATTTACTTGTATGTTAAGTATATAGGATCGAACACGTAACGTACAGTTACAATACTTTTTACTTAATTTTAATGTTTTTGCGGGGCAGTTGAGCTCTGGTATATTAAAAGCCCGACTCACACTTGATTGGCATAATGTCATGAAAACCTGACTGAAAAAGTAGCATTAACGTAATGAAACGCCCTCCGGGATCTAGCGCAAACCTAAGTGCCTTGAACGTGATTAAAAAATACGCCGAACAATGACATATGTTTTTTACCTTATACCAAAATCTACTAAATATATGCACCTGTAATGCAGACGCTATAATAGAGGCAACTATTACAAAAGCTTCGAGATAAAATCTTTTTCTTTGAGTATAAATTAAACAGAGACGAGGAAACGTGTATTTTGTTTGTAATAATGGGAGTAAGGGTCCGCACATAATCAAGTTTTAATCTACTAAACTTGGAATGTAGCTACATCATGTATGATATATGTATTTTAGTTATGTAAGAGGACCACGGTTGCGAGACAAGGTCATAAGTCAGTCAGTTAGTAGGTAAGTGCCTTTTACCAAGACCATTTGTTGTTTAGTGGTTTTGCCCTTCAGGTACCTACATAAATTTTGCCCCTTCCTACTAAATTATGCTCTATCTTTGCGTTAGTATCTCCTAACCATAGGTGTATTTGTGCCTTTATTAAAAGGGATTTTACTACCAACTTAATTGTTTAACCAAATTAGATCCCCTAGCTAGTTAAGATGGCACATTTCCGTCGAAACTAAAATTAGTTACATTCAATTATTTTATTTTTACCTCCGACCCTACAAAGTGGTTAATGTGTGGCATCGTAGCTCTCAATTGCCTGAACCGATGTTGATTTCTTTCCTTTTTGGTTTAAAATGCGACTTTATCGTCGATAATTTTGACTATAGGTCAAGAAAACAATCTTTTCAATTTGATATTCTGTTCCCAATACAGATTTTTAATTTTTTTAGTTTTGGACTTGGACCAAGCTAAAAAGTTAAAAGAATTATAAACCCGCCTACGGAATTAATATACCAGTGACACTCGTGCAATTAAGATCTATTATTCACCAAAATCGGTTCAGCCGCTTTGTAGTTTAGGAGATAGAAAAACTTTGTTGCGTAGGTACACTAAAATCCACGGTTAAAATACAGTTAAGAACCTTACGGACTAGCGCAACAAGCGGCGGGCGGTCGCATTACCAAAAACGATTTCTTCCAGGCAAACATGTTTCCGAGTTCTGACACCCAAATTTCTGATTTTCCCGTGCAAAATTAGCTTAAATATTTATTATACAAACTAACGACACTAATTCCCAATTTTTCGCATTTTTTTTTGTACAAACATAATCCAATCCGTACTAAAATAAACAGCTAAATCAGTGGAGCTGTTTTCAAGTGATGCTTTGTCAAACATGTGGCAGTCGACTTTTCTTATAAATTACTAAAAAAATATTTTATGCTTAAAAATAATATCATTAAAAATGCCAACATATTACAAAGAAATCCAAAGATTTTTAAAGCTTTGGTGTAAATAAACTCGCTCCAAAATTGCTAAAACTGGCGTCAGAGAGTTCAAAGTGAATTAAACTGAAGCCCGTTGGTGAACTGTTAGTCTGGTTTCGCTCGTTAATGAAAAGATCACTTTAAAGTTGTATTAGCGGCGGCGTCGCCGTCGGAGGTCGGGCTACTCAGCCGTCCCAAGCTGCTGCATTTTCCATCGTTCTTCACGATGATTAATATCCTTCGGTTAAAACGAATGTTTAACATTCAAATATTAGCTTTACCAATGTTACTAACTAGTTTTAGACTACGCTCATAATGAATTATCAATGACAAGGCGTGCCTAGCGTTTTCCAAGGTAAAACGTAGCCTAAGATCTCGAGTTTAAGCTATTTGCGTTCCGAGTTTCGTTCGGATCCTTGAAAAATTGACACCGTGAAAAAGTAATGACCATAATAGTACATTTTATGAAATTGCCGTAACGCACTCGCCACTTTGAATAAAAATTAAACCTGCATGAAGTCAGATTTTAGCGTAAAACTTTCGTCATACGAAAACGAACGTTCTAAATTTAAAAAAAAAACATAAAATTAATTGTTCGATTTTCAATTGTTCAAAAACTGAATTTTAACAGAAATTTTAGAATAAAGAAACTAAAAAGAAATTTTAGAATTCGAATTCCCATTTTGTAGTTAAAAAAAACAGTACGATACCTACATACGGTAATTATTATTATCGATACAGTTTTTATAGATTTTATTACTTTTATTTTGTAGATTTTGTTATTTATGACAATAACTCTTGTTTTTTTTATATATTTATATTTTATAACTACCTGCGCCCCGTGATTTCACCCGTGTTTTTCGAAATTAAAATTTGCTTATACATACATATTATTATGTTGATCCGGGTATGTGCATTCAAATTTTCAAATCCGTTATGCCGTTGCATTATGTAAAAGTAACAAACATTTGTAACCAAAAAGATCCATAATTTGAGTTTTCCATCGACCTTCAATTAAACTCTTGATAAAATTTCATCGGTGGAAAATATTTCCGGTCGGGTCACATGGCGAGTGATGGATGACTCAAATAGGGGACCTCACAGTGTGGAAGTGTTTATCTACACAAAAGGTAGATTATAAAACAATAACTGCTGTTGTTTTATTGAGCTCGAACAGCGATAAAGTATTTTGACAGTTACGGGGGAAGTTGGAATAGTTGTGCCGAAGTAGAGGGGCCACATAATGGGGCACGACTTGGGCGGCAAATGATTTGCAGTGAAATGGTATTCGGCTTATCGAGATCGGCGAAAACATCTGGCGGAGAGAGCGGATGGAGGAATGTAATTGGCAGTTACATTAATGCGGGTTTCTTTATCTCGACCAATAAGGTCGTGTGAACAGGTGGGATTTGTCACACTATCTAATTGCTGACACATTTTTTTATTTAGTGCCTATATCGAGATATTGAGTATTAAATGTAGACCAGGGCTGTTCAAATCAATTATAAATTATAAATTATTTATTAAATAGGTTGGCCATAGGCCATTATAAATTATTTATTAAATATGTTGGAGGGCTCCACAAAAAATAATTTAAATTTGGAAATAAAAATACAGGAATATATAATGTTGCTATATCTAATTTTATTACTTCCTTATTTTTCTATATTTTTATTTATTTATAACAATTGTATACCATATGTGATTTTTATATTCAATTGTTTCTAAATATTTCATAAAATTTTTATCAAATAAATTTTGTGTATTGTGTGTAAATTTTGTGTGTTTTGTGTTTACCGACAACCGCTGGGGTAGACGTGTTCTAGAGTGGAGACCGCGAATTGGCAAACGTAGCGTAGGACGCCCTGAGACTCGATGGAGTGACGATATACGTAGGACAGCTGGCGGTGGATGGAAGCGAAAAGCCGAGGATCGGGCTGAGTGGCGTGTCTTGGGAGAGGCCTATGTCCAGCAGTGGACTACAAAAGGCTGATGATGATGATGATGATGATGAAATTTTGTGTAAAAGAAACTTTCTTGTTAGAGGTGGATTAAAAAACATCGCGGGCACACAGATATTTATAAACAGTGGGCAGCATTCGGCTCACGGGCCATGCTTTGGACAGCCCTGACATAGACGATTTCGGAAGTCAGTACCTTTCTACCGAAACTAAAATAATGGCCATTGAAAACGGAGTCCTAAATCTAAATTGGTAAAATGTGATCAGTGTTGCGTGAAAGCCGTTCCGGGCACGTGACGGACGAAGGACGACAGGAGTGGACATCACTCCATTACATATTACATAGTCCATGTAAGGTTCACAGAGAGCGTTCACACCAGAGTCCTACTTGTGAGGGTACGTAGAGAAGAATTGCCGTCCAATTTGTTCACGACGGGATTCTAAAAAGGATTCTTATGATTCTGTCATAAGGATTAGAGCAGTGATTATAAACACATTATTTTATGCTTCTGATGACATTTTAATTATGATTACCACTTTAATTTTTAACTATATTTTAACGACTTATATGAATTAGTACATATAAGATTTTTGTATGCAATTTTGTTTAATGTAGTCAAAATGATTACCTTGTATGACAAATGCGAAAGTTTATCTGTTTCTTTGTTGCTTGTTCTTACTGTAACGGTTAAATGGAATCGCATGAAATTCGGAATGAAGATAGCTTATGCCCTGAAGTAACACAGATTACTTTTTTTTACGAAATTGTGGATAGGAGCTATTTGTGAGATAATAGTAAAATATTACATTCATAATATTTTAGATACTCTTAGAACTTGTCTGGTTGAGAAAAAGCTCCTCGCCTATCGCAACATAGTTATGACTAGGGATAGGAACTCTTTGAGAAATAGTGAATGTAAAAGGACACATTCCTTTCACCGGGTGTTATACAATACATAGCATAACTGGATACCCTCGGCACTCCGATGAACAGTAAAATATGCGAGCAAGATATTTTTGCTATCGTATTTCCAACAAGAATTCAGTGGTAATTTTTCACCTGAATAACTAGTTTGACATAAATTATGACTTCGCGCTCTATATCTGTTTTAAGGTTGACAATCTATCAGTTTGAGGATATATGTTTACAGCTAGCTTGGCATTGGAATTCGCTCTGAAATTAAGCCGCAGAAATGCACTGTAGTGACGAGTCAGCCAAGAAGTAGAAAGTAAAATTTTCTTCACGATGTTTTCTTGAAGTATTGTTGTTGGTATTCATGCCCACGTTCCAAGCTTTTTATTGTTAGTATAAAGAAAATCTCAAACTTGATATTCTAAAGTGTTTAATCGACTGTTTTAAGTAAAAGCGAAAATTAGACGTACCTCCACAATAGCTTTAGGTATCCAAGTGACTGCGATGAATATGCTCTCTTTGACAGACAGGTCATTAGCCAGAGCCACCAGAAATGCAGCCAGCAATCGGAGGATTAGCGCCGAAAATATACACCCAACTATCAGACTGAACTCTTTCATTGTCATCTGGGATACCTGCATAGAAAAAGTTATTGACCTGTTGGAAAAATTATAAATAGATACTTATTCAGGTACCAGAACCACATTATAAAGGATATTTTTTAAATGTTTGACAAGCTAGGTGTTTGACCACAGCTCATCTGATGTTAAGTGACGGTGTGGTCGAAGCTGGTAAAGCACGCCTAGCCTGGAAAGGAACTGGCTTTCAAGTGAGGCTGCCGGTACAGTACACACCGTTTATAGGTATTGGGTGTTCAATTATAAAAACAATGTATTGCGTTAGAGTATTGAAATGTATTTTTTTGGCGGTAGTAAGCTGAACGAAATTTGGACTACGGGTCGCGTCAACAAATTGGTAGTAGGTACATTTATATCATTGCCTTCAGTGAATAATTTGTATCTACAATAAAACCAATTCTATTATGGGAAAAATGGATTTAAAAATAGAAATCTTTATTTATGAAAATAAATTATTTTAAACACAAGCTATTTTAAATGCACCAGCCAGTTATTGGTGCAATTAAATTAGTAAAATGGGCAAACGAAATAAAATTTGTACAATATTTCGTGTATAAATTGTCGTGAGGAATTTCTTCGTCTGGAGCCAAACTTGGGTGTAGAAACATGTTTACCATAAAATTTATTTTTAAGGAAACTGAACAGTGCCAAATTTAAACTCCATAGTATAAGAGGAAGCAGTTCTAATTTAGCTTGTAAGATTTTACACATATTAACAAGGCTAAAATAATAACTTGTAAAAAAATAAACGATTAATTTAGTAAACCGTATAATATTAGCTGTTATGCTGACAATAATCCTAAATTGAATACTGGTATGTGGTAAAGGCGAATTTACACAAAAACAGATATCGGCATTCGTCATATCTACTGTCACGGCAGCAGTGCTGGCGTAATAGCAACTATTAGGCGAGAAGGTGGTCAAACGCTAACCTATTTAATAATAATAATAAATTACGTTGCTACTAACACGTAAGCTCGCTATGACAACAGCGAATTTTTAGATAGAGACTGTCTCCGTATAAATTGGCCTTTATTTATAGGGTTAATATTAAGGTCGAACCACTTGTAAGTAGCGTTTGATAAAATAGTTATGTGGACACAGCATCGTTTTTTTTATTCAATTTTAACTATGAGTTAACCAATGTTAAAGGCTTCCAAGCTGCTCATTACCATTGACATTAAACCTGACTTCTGGACTTGTTTGTTTGTTTGTATTAAATAGGCTCCGAAACTACTGGACCGATCTGAATAATTCTTTCATCATTAGAATGCTACATTATCACTGAGTGACATAGGCTATATTTATATTGTTTATCGAGTTTTGTTTTCCCGTGCGAAGCCGGGGCGAGCTGCTACTGAAATATACATTTCACAATTACTGTTGATCACATCATCAATATTTACTGTACATAACAGTGCATATCCAAACTACATAAATTGACACGCGTAAATACATTTTCTAGACCAAAATCAAATACAACTAACAATAGGCTGTAAATGAGAATTAGACGAGTCTATGTTTGCACAAGTTTTCTTTGTCAAGCAATCAGGCCTATTTAAAGCATCTGATGAATCACCTTTGATACAATAATATATTTAAATATATAGGGTGTTCTATGGAAGTATTGCAATACTCAAAAGTTAATTATCTAACAAAATACACAAATTTGGCAACACTGCAATTTTTTTTATATCAAATAGGCTTGAGCTTAACCGCTATCTAGCCTGATGTTAAGCGAAAATGCGGTCTTCGATGGAACACGCCTGAATAAAAGAAACCAATTCATTCGCGACTTGAAGATCAGGCCCAGATTGTATCTATCGGAGAACATTTACACGGGCAGCAAATTCCATTGTTTAGCGGTTCGTACGATGAAGGTGGAATTGAATCGTTTAGTTAAAGTTTTCGGAAATTCGAGGACAAAAAAATGCCCCCGTATAAAATAACTAATCACGTGAAGACACGACGCAAACAACTACCTATTCTAAAGTGCTCATTTTTATAGATATATCACAACTGTCTTTTTTATTATTTCTCGCTGAAAAGAGTTTACAATGAAAATAAAACTCATTCTCAATAGTTATTGAGATGTTATTTGTTTTTTTTCCGCGGATTTGCGAAAAAGTGATGTCGTCGCTCTTATATTATTTTCCAAAACTTGTGTTTTTTTAATGCTTATGTATAGAAATAGTGCTGTTTTATTCATAAAGTGCCGTGTGACGAAACAGGACTTTTCGTGTTGCTTCAAAGAGTTGAGGTTTAGGTATATTACGCACCGTGCTGAATACAAATCTATAGTTATAAACTTTTTAGAAATAAAGTTACATTGTTAGTTAATTTAGTATTTGCGAATAGCTAATAAGTAAACTTAAACAAGTAAGCATGAGTTCCTCGTATGCTAATATTTAAGGTAGGTACACAAATGATACGGCATTATACCGTTCAGAAAACAAACTTACGGTTAATTAAAGGACACAAAGGGAAATCTATCAAAGCCAAACTTTACAACTTGTCTATTTTTGGTTTTTAGTTTTGTTTACAGTTGTGATGACATTATTAAGAGAACAAAACTATTTCTCAATTTTTTGAGTGAATTCGAAAATCATATTTGGCAGGGGCTTAAAAACAATACGTTTAAAGCTCGTATATTTGTAGCAGTCAAATTGTAGAATCCGCTGTACTACAAAAACGGTACCATTTGGATCACGTTTAGCCATATTGTCATTAAGCTACAAATCATATCCTTAACTTACATGCTACAATTAGCGTGACCAAATAAAACTTAACGACATAAAAGGTAGGTACTAGGCAATGTAAATGGAAAATTACTTTGTAAGTAGTAGGCTAATATGACTTTTAGGGAAAATGTTATTCTTTGGTTATTGGTTAAGCGTTCCAAGTGTCCAAATTACAGTCTGCCAATGCAGCGTTTTTTGACTTGCTTGATAATGTTGAAGAACGCAAAGCATAAAACAATGCAGCTGATTTTTGTTCAGCTGTAATACAATCCAGCTAAATCCACTGAGAATTAATACGGATTCGTTTTTTAAAATAGCTAGCAATTATGTGATACGACTAATTCTACACTTTGCCTGCAAACTATATCTTCACGCGAATGGTAAATGTGTGAGAGTCTATGAAATCGTTTTACCTATAAGTAAAACACGTTGTCATATTTCGAACATAAATAATCCCAGCCACAATGGAATTTTATATCCCTTTTATTATTCTAGATTTGTGTTCATTCGTGTCACGAGAACAATTAAAATGGTAATGTAAAATAGTAACGAAGCTCTAGACAAAAGATAAAAATGCTGATGCGTACGACAAAAAATATTTGTGTTACGTTTAAATACGTAATTCAATAAACGCCTTCGACAAATTGTCCGAGATATAAAGTAGTACGTATGTTTTAGTTTGAGGCTTATGTGTCTACTAGTTGCGCCCCGTGCTGTAAGCCGCTGTTCTTACGTTAAAACTAAATTTTTTAGTGATAAGAAAGTAGCCTATGTATCCAGGATGTATCTTTCGTTAAAGTTAAATAATTTAACCAGGATTGGTCTTAACTAATCATTATTTTTAAGAAGTAACAAACACACTAACACATTCATAAATTTTCGCCTTTAAAATATTAGAGTTTCGCCTTTACAATCTTTGCATACAAATCTCGAAAGATATCGCTATGCTGAAGTATTCAGGCGTTACCCTGCATGTTAATTCTTTACTGATCAAATATATCTCACCGCTTCGCCGACGAATGGTTTCAAGGATGGTCAGTTGTCCCGCTAACTGATTCGGGTGCTTTTGAAGTCTAAATGCATAGGCAGCCTTATGGGCATCTATTTCTTGTTGTATTATTGGTATGTTCAAAATGTCATGGAGATCTGTCGTTTTGATAAACCACGGTGCAATCCTTGGATGGTCATTATGTCGGAAGCGCTGGCTTGCATGAATAGGTGTATTAGTTTATTATAATTACATAGCAATAATTCGATTTGCATGAAATTATATGTATAAGTTTACAATTTAACATTTCAATTATACATTCTCATAATACTCGGAATACGTCAGACAATGTCTATTGTCAATTCTATGTACAATCATACCGTTCATCGAACATGATTCTAAAATGACTCAGTTGCGTTCTGATCATCAATCGACATTATCACAATGTAGCGAATATGAAATACAACCTACATTTTACTACATCTATGCCTACTTATCTATGCCTACATATTATTTATGTATACAGTTTTATTAAAAGGAGCATAATTATGATATGGAAAACATGAATCTAGTGTTTTAAGTCATGTGCGTTAGCAACATCCTCAAAGTATTTAATTTGAATTGTCTAAAGGCTTATATGAGTGCCAGTATCTATGTATACAGGATTTCGCAGAACGCATATGTATTTTCAAATGTACTTACATCCATTCAGAGTGCCACTAAATCTCATAACTATAATAATTTAATAAATAGTGAAATATAGACGTAGAAGATTTTGAGGTGTCTATAGTTATTTTGGGAACTAAAGAAAGCTTTCGGGTTTAGTACAAAATTGCCACACGAGTGTTTTACTTTATTTTTAAAATTATTCTTTCCTTCGAATAAGTGAATAAAAACCTAATGTTTGTTTTTGATGTGAAACGGTTATACTAGAAAGAAAGAAAATAAGTTATCGAAGAAGCAAATAAGTGGTCGAAGATGGTAAACACCTAGCTTCTAGTGGAACTGGCTCTTAAGTAGGCTATCGAAACACACCGTTAGCTGCTTAGCGGCAGAATTTTCAATTTTATCACACTAATATTATAAAGGCGAAAGCTTATGACTGTGTAAGTGTTTTTGTATTTTTGTATTTTTTTTTTAATTTTGATGTAATTTAGTACAGCTGACACACTGGATTAACACATAGGCTACTTTTTATCCCAAAAAATGTAGAGTTTACGTGGGAACAGCGCGTAACACCGCGAGACGCAGCTTGTATTAATTATATTTGAATCATCATCATAATTAGCTTATCATAGTTCGCTGTATGACAGGCCACTCCCAAAACATGCCACTCAGCCCCATGTTCAAGTATTTTAATACAATACAGTTGTTCATAGTGAAAACAATGACCTCGATTTGACTTAGCCCCGTGTCATTCCATTTAACCTTGTATAGGTACTCAGCTGATAGTGCGAAGGCTACAGATGCCGTGGGTTTGTTACTAACCTCTAAGTAATATCCACTGAGCGTGAAAAGCATGGGTTCAAAGATTAGCCATAGCACCTTGTAGACCTGCGACACTGGGTTGTTATTAATTGGCCATTCACGGCGAGACCATCTCGTGGCCGCCACGCCAGCGCATATCATGATGGCCACTCCGGCTGAAACAAACATACTTTTTTAATTTACAAACACATATTATTTCTACTTTGATTTTTACGTCGCACTTTGTGCATGTGTCAGTGTAAAGTATTTCAAGATACTTTCAAGTAATTTATTACTAAAGTAGTCTTTTAGTAATTTGTTTTTTTAGTTGTAATTTTTTTTTTAGTTATTTATTTATTTTTGTAACAAATCAAGTTAAATAAGTCACAGTCAAAATCGCATAAAGTAAGTCAAGGTCGTGCCCGTTGAGTAGTGGTGAATTTACTATAAGCTTCGACGGGGTTTTGTGAGCGACACGAAAAGTTCATCAAAGCCACCATTAAACTTGTTGGAAAACAATTTAGGATTTAGAACAAATTACAGAGCTAAGACAAGAGGTCTGAAGAGCATTATCAAAGAGAATTTGAAAACATTACTTTTCTGATTGTTTCTTTTCTGATTCTGATTGTGATAACGATTTTGTGTTTTACATGAAATTAGTATGTATTTATGAAATAGATAATGGCTGCGAAGGTATGCTTTACACATATTGAGTCAAATAGTAAATAAGTCTGTGAGACGAAATTCACACTTTGTTAAAAGTAGGCACTTTTAATTTTTATTTAATCAATAGCACAGATTCCATTTGAAAGGCATTCAAGATCAATGTCAAGAAAGCTGATTAAGTACCACTGTAAAAACTATTGCGATAGTGATCTTGATTTCGTAAATTACTCTTTTTACAACAAGTTTACAACTGATTACTTGTGTTTTTTATCGAACTGAAGTTTTTTGGGGTCGGTAGGTGAAATGTATGAGACGACATTCTTTTACTTTACTATTTAGTAAGTCTGCACGGTCTATCTGTCCATTATTGGTCTGTAACTTTACAATCTTAACAAGTACTCATTTATTTAAACAAAATTTATTTGAACAAAATATGTATTAAATTATTTAATTAATTTTCAATTAAAGTAAATGATGTTTTGTACATATTTTGTTTACATACGGTATACTACAAAAGCACAAGATTTTGTGACACAGGTTTTCATAGTGCAAATTTCAAGGTACTTATTAGCGTTTTGTAATTTTGTACTTAAGGCTTACACATCTAAAAGTTACAAAGCATGCCCCAGTATGATCCAGACTAATACTCTCGAATAAAACAAATCATAATCGTAAACGAAATAAAATTATTATTATCTACACACTACGGAACACTGGACGTGAGATTCGTACTTGACCGGCTTCACTCAGGCTTGTTGAACATACAATTATACTGAGTACCTTAAAACAAGGCTAATAAAAATTAATTGATGTAACGAGTTTCATAGCAACTACATGTCCTGAAGAGTTGTGTGTATAAAGATTATAGGGCACCCATAAGACAGCACAAGATTAAACATGTTTAAACTAATTCATACTGGAATGTGGCTTAATAACGCTAGTAATCAAATACTTCTGGATAAATGATACTAAATGTTGGATATATGTATAAGCAAATAAAATGGCTCAGCTGGTTCATTAAAATGATATTTCTCCGCGGTAAAATAGAACAGCTGATTCTTTTCGTGTATTTGAAAAATTATTATTATTTAATTACATTTCTCATCTTGTTCCACTGCTGGGCAAATGCTACTATTCCATCTTTATAAAGCTCTCTGTTGGCTGCTATCACGGGCCATATAATGAGCATCTAGTTAGTTTTTCTTTTGAAATAGGTACTTTTTTTTTTTTTTATAGTAGATAAGCTTGCGTTTGACCGCCATCCCGCCTGATGTTAAGCGAAGATGCGGTCTACGGTGGAGCACGCTCGCCTAGAAGAAACCGATTCACTCGCGACTTGAAGGTACCCAGACTATATTCATTTACTTAATATTGAACATGCCTAATATTGAAGAAAAATTGTTTTGTTATACAGACGAGGAGGGTATTTTATAAAAATAACTGAAAGAAATTACATGCCATAATTGGAAAATATTTCTATGTATACCTAATGTTATTTTTATTACATTGAACTCAACATAATTAACAATCTTTCTCTTGCTGGCGCCACAAGTTTTCGGAATAAAGTTATGAAAGTTTTGAAGGAGTTACGCAGACTTGGTGACGATGCAAAGATACCTACTGACACCCAATCATAATCTATTTAATGAATGTTTAATCAGCAATGACAGCTTTATTTAGTTATCAAAAGTTTTAGGTACCACAGTAAGGGCATACGTTATCTTTTACCATCAGGAGAGCGTTTCGTTCCTCCCATTACTTTCTTGCCATAAAAAGGATAGTGGTCCACGCGTTTGCACGCCGTAAAGTAAAAGTAAGGTAAAATAAGCTGCTGGTAAAGGAAAACATCACGATGTGGTAGGTACATTCTTTCATGTGCTTTCATGCATGCACTCAACTGGCTAGCAATATCAGCTTAAAGTATAAAATCTGTCGCCAAATACTTTCTAAACTAGGCGTGCTTATCATCTACGGCCACAATGCCACTATACATCAGAACCCGATTGTATAGATATTTGAGAAACATGGGGAGCACCAAAACGATAAAAAATACTTTAAAACTAGGACAGTGTATCGGGCATTGTGTAGTATATTGAGCAAAAATAGAAACTACTTTTTTGTACATTTTTACATTCTACACGGTATTAAAAAAACATTAGTAAAATTATGTACATACGTATATAATTTTACTGTGGTTTAACATCTAACCTGTACATTACTTTATAATATAAAAATTGAACAATCCGTTCATACCCCGTATGAAATAGAATGCCAGATTTTTTCTATTTTATATAATTTAATTCATAATTGTTGTAAAGAAACAGCTAAATATAATAAAACTGTAAAGTAATAACGCTTAGTCCTTAATCAAATAATTAAATAAGTATAAATATAAACGTTCATTTGATTAACTGTATTTATTTGGAAGTATTATCATATTTTAATCCTAATGCGATTAAATTAAGATTTAACTCGCAGCTTTTGTATTCTCCTACTGGTATCATATTTAGATAGTGCTTGTTTTATACAGTCGTAATATATTTTTTGGCATTACGAAAACCAATTAATCATATAAATTAGGCTTTACTTTTAAAAGTAGTAGAATGTCTTTGTTGTGAGTCTTGGCTTGAAATATTTATATTTATTTATATTTCTCTTTATACATAAGTAATTCGGTATGTAAAGAAAAAAAATACTTTGCTGATTCCAAAACCATTTCGAAATATTACATTCCTGTACATGATTTTTCCGTTTAAAACTCTTTAAACTATGAGACGGGGTTTATTTTAATAAAATACATAAAATAAATTTGACTTTCAATTAGCTTCTAATGACGTCATGTCCTTGGCTGTATAAGGATTCTTTGAGTGCCTAAAAAAGGTGCACATATTTTACATATTCAGCCAATGTTATGACGTCATAACTATAAAAAGTTTGAAAATGTATTAGAATTAAACTACCGCATAGAAAGCCAAAATATTCAAATTAGTTTCATAAAATAAAGTTTACTATCAGTAAAAAATATAAAATAAATACAAAAAAAAAACTTTACATACCGAATTAAGCATGTAGGTACATCTTAGGCATTTCGTTTAGATTTATTTAAATCACAAATTACTTGACTTCGTGAAGGAAGCCAAATATACTTAGAAATTTTACATTGGGGTCAGATTGAGTGATAGGTCTCCAGTGATCCATTTTTTTCGTAACTTGTGAATAATATCGAGAAAGGCATAAATATTATCGCTACATGTGATCAAAAGCGGTTGTAAGAAAAAGTTTTTTGATGATGAAAAAAATGATAAACCATTATAATTTTTTTCATGTAATAAGTAGACGTTATTTTAATATAAGCTAACTATATTTAGTCATTTAAAATGAAAGTTAAATTTAGTTATGCATACTTTACGTAAGTAATATAGTAGTTATACAGTAGGATTTTTGTTGCTTTTTTGATCGAAGCTAGAACTTAATTACTATCTTGGCAAACGAATATAATTATGTATAATCAACTTACATACGCCACCCCAGCCGACGAATCCTCCAGCATACGTCAACAGATAGCCTCCTGCGAAAATGAGCAGGCTTCTGATGGTGGGAGCGTAAATATCGGAATGATCCGGTATGTAGTCACAAAGCACGCCCCACGTTATCCCGAGCACTATTCCAATGAGTATTGCGAAAACTCCCTGTTAAACAAAAGCCAACTTAATGCAATACAAATGCTAATTTTTGTCACGTTACTCTGGCTTGCAATTTTATTCTTGACGGGAATACAGGATGAGTTTCTCGGCGGTATATTGAAAAAGAACGATTCACATAGTTTGAACAATCTGGACAGAAAATATATATATGTCGGTAGCTATGTTTTTGATTTCGCTTTTAATAAAAAAAAGTGGCCATGTGGTCCTAAACTTAGCAAACTTTATGCTAAAGAAGTTCAAAAATGGTAGAATGATTATTTTCTTTCGTTTTCTAAATAAATATTTATAAAATACAGAACATCCAGGTATAGTACAATCAACTATGTTCGTCACATAATTGTCTGTGCTGGTTGGGAATCGAACCTACACCTACAGCTCAGGAACTAAAATGACAGGGCAGTCAATTACAATAAAGTACAAAATTTTGTCGAATGCCTGAATAGTTAATAAAATACCACTAATATACTTTTAATTTCAAATTATTAAAATTGCGTTTTAAAACAATTTACAAAAATAAACATGTACACAAACAATTTACAACGGTCGGTCATGGCATGTACACTTGGTACTACCTGAGTATGTAGATACGTATAAAATTAAAAAAAGTACCTTTACTATTCTGTATGGGAGTAACGCTGGATAGAAAATGGCACTATTTATAACTCCAAACATGCCCTCAGTAAATGCCGTATCGAGTCCTCCAGCGTTTGCCACTAGGAGCCCGATTTGATTCTTAATTCCGAATCCTCGAGCATTCAACGCTAGCGCCGTCGGTGCCACCACAGCTGGTGACACCGACGCTGTTATAGATCCCAAATGCAAACCTGCAAATTAAAAAATAATAATTGGTAGTACAATTTCGGCTAAAAGCTAAAAGTCACGAAGTAAGCAAATACTCCGATAAAAAAGGTTACGAAAATTTACTGAGTTTTAATTATGAAAAGCTTACGTAGCAAAAAGGGAACGTTTGGAAATTTCTGCAAAAAATGCTTACCCCAATACCACGGGTAATCGAGCAGTATATGGGCAAAGAAGGCCGTAGACAAACACTCCACGACCCACGGTAGAGTGGCCAGCGAGAAAACTTTTACCGAATTATGTTTTATGTACTCCCAGTTCCAACCGAGGGGGCCTTTCGTCAAAATAATTACGGGGTAAACTCTCCTGTAAACAAACAAACACTTCCAGGTAATTGGCACAAGTATAACACAGAAGCATCCCTAGAAACCACTCATACGGAATGAAAATAGAAAGTAATAATGTTCCAAGAAAAAGTGCTACTCATAGGAAAATATTACATTAAATTCTATGGTACTCAATATCATCGAATAAGAAAAACGAGGCTTATATACTAGGTAAAGTAATTAATTTGATAGCTTTTACGATTCACCAAGTGATTATAGTAGGTACAACCAAACATATTAACGGAATGAGAAAATTACTCGTCCTTGCCAGTGGAAACGTAATTCCGCAGGCGCGTATAAATTGTTGGACCTAGTATATTAGTAGGTATGTTGTAAATATTTTTTAATTTTTGTTTTAATTATGGGTATAATTTGTTACGTTGACTAAATATATGAAACATTTGGTCAACATACTATTTCTATACAACAGCAATTTTTTTATGATTTCAGAGTTATGTCTCTGGTAAAATTTGCTTATAATGACGAGTGCATATGATGAGTGATCAGTTTGAATGAATACATAACAAGCTTTTTTTTATGGTGACAGTCAAGGTGTTTGACCACAGCTCACCCAATGTTAAGTGACGGCGTGGTGGTTAAGTGGTGGTGTGTTTATAGTATAATTCAGTCAAAAACAAGCAGGTATGTCACCTAATGCTAAGTAGAGTACACAGGCAGAATGTGGTCAAACGCGAACCTATTCACTATAAAAAAAAGTGATATGATGTTATATTTTTTATGCAAAATCAGTTAATATTTTGACACTTGGAACATTAAGGATGTAGCCCAGAGATATGCTTGTTAGCACATTTTTTACACACCACTTCATGTCGAAAAAGCACACTGAAAGGCACTGGAGGGATATACCGCATCTTGCAAGTACGCGTTAGTAATCAACGCCCAAACCATACGAATGTTACAAATGTTATGTTACGAGTATGTCCTATCTTATCCTCGATATTTAAAAGACATGTGCAGGTGGAGGTAAATCAAATTAAGGTATCTGCAAAGTATCTGTTCCTCGTAATATTAAAAGCCAATTTTGTTACCGAAAATAAACACGTATTTCCGCAATATCCCTACCTGTATCCCGTAAATAAACAGGGACATACCTCAAATGAAAATCTATTACATCCGCAACAGGATTTTGTAAGAAACTCGTTGGGCCGAAATTTCTATAGAGTGCTCCTATTAATGTCATTCCCACGACGGCGTTGATTGTGGTATATCTTTCTAGCGTATGCCCGA
The DNA here is from genome assembly GCA_905404145.2 of Biston betularia. Classification (NCBI taxonomy): domain Eukaryota; kingdom Metazoa; phylum Arthropoda; class Insecta; order Lepidoptera; family Geometridae; genus Biston; species Biston betularia. The sequence goes on from FR989863.1 coordinate 9,625,530, forward strand.
AGATATAACCGGCTGTGACCACTCCCGACATGTTGAAAAGGAATCCGCCAGGAAGCACTGCTTCCTTGAAGACGAACCAAGACGTGCCCCATAATGTTAGCCCTGAAAATTTAAGAGTTTTTTTTTTCATATGAACAATAAATCCTAAGTTATTAAAAGAGTTCTTAATAAAAGGGGTGTGTGCTAAACGGCCAGCCTATCAGCGTGATTGTTCTCTAGTCAAGTCACAGTCAAGTCAAGTCGTATTGTGCCATTGTGTCATACTTATTACGAAATTCTTAATTTATTTACAAAGTATCTTTTGTGTAGGTTAGTAATCAAGGTGTGTACTATACAATAACTACAGTTGAGTTGAACGAAGTAAATATTCAGATCATGTCATATTATCCGTAGTACATACATACGTATTCATATATCACTGGTGATAAACATGCAGACAAGTTGGCTATTGAGGCCTGCAACATCAAGAATATCTCATGATAATTAACGTAAGATATTCTTGATGTTCCAGTTGGCTATTGGGGTGTGCAACATCAAGAAGATCTCATATGAATTTTTCGCCTTTAAGATTCGCTTGTATTTCGATAAACATATGTCGTAGCTTCTCGAAAATAACGTTCCATTACGCAAGTGTTGCTGAAATTTAGTTTTTTTTTCTCATTTGTAAAAAGATAGTATAAATTACATTTTGTAAGCTTTTTTTTTACTTTAAAAGTAGTAACTAAAAATATAATTCTGGAAAACTCCTTTGTAGTCCGATTGTCTAGCGAAATAATATATAACAACAGTGATCACAAATTTAGGTTAGTTTAGATTGAGCAATGGCACTTTAAAATAAACATCATTGTCTACTACTATTGGTACAATTGCTACAAGCTAGAACCAGACTTCCATTGACAGCTATTGATATTAATATTATATTATTAGACTCAATTGTAAGTGTACAATAATTAACTTATAAATTAGTTCATAGAGACAAAGAGAATATGCACATGTTTGTATAATTGTAGTGTAAACTCGGCAGCACGCTTTTTTTTTATTTTTGGCGTCGTATTTTATGCATACTGCCAGCGTCAAATAATTCATATTTTCAAGTGTCTCAAGATTATATTAAGTAAAATACGTTTCGGTCACAGACAAATTCCCAAAAAGGAAGTAAGTTAAGTCTAGAAGCTTCTACGGAGTTTTAAAGAAAGTATTTAAAAAAGTCACCTCATTATATCGCTTGCGCTTTACACTTGTTTGAATATATAGTCCCTTGGTAATTAAAACATTGTTTTTTAAATGTTAACGTTTAAAAAACAATGTTTAAAAATACGTTTTTTTTAATGTTAAAATAAAAAAAAACATATTTTTAAATGTAATATAATTAAGCGGCATATTTATTTCGCGTTTCTGCTAAAACTCTCTGACTTTATTTTTGAACACTCGTTGTACTTTGAGGGTTATGGAATGTATGTAGTTAGGGACAGTACGTTTTTTCAAGTAGAAGTACATTTAAGATATTTATGTAAATACACTCACCACATAACAATACGCCGGAATATTGTTTCAGATCAGAAATTGTAGGTATTGCTTTGGAAAATTTCCTATAACATTTTCCTTCCCTACTTTTTTCTAATTGAGGTCTGTAAAGAAATATAATTATTGTATTAATTTCTTCTTTATAACTGAAAGTGAAATAGATTTTTTGTATAAAATATACTTACTCACGTTTTTGGGGAGCCGGTGTCCAATGACGTTAAATTGCTTGTATTTCTTGTATTTTTTTTATCTGAAAGCATAGTATTGACTCATTATTCTATAAAAAAACTTCGCGAGGACACTCAAATGTCCGAGAAGTTTTAAAAAAGTTCTCGAAGATCCGTGAAGTCTGCCAACATGCACTTGACCAGCGTGGGGGATTACGGCCTGATCCTTCTCATAATGAGAAGTAGCCCGCGCCCAGTAGTGGGACAGTTTGGTAAAACAGGGCTGATCTGAAATTATTCTCTTGTTACCTTTATTACTGGAAGCGGCTTAGGTATATTTTCGTGTATACATATTATGTAAATATATTCATTCAGGTCAGATCTGGATGGCGAGTTTGTTTGTGACATTGATTTTTTCTCCAGATATAGGCAAGTTAACGAAATTTGAGGCGTCTCCTCATTTTAATTAGGAATTGTAAACATCTTATGATAAAAAATATCCCATGTCAATTCAGTAGAAAACCTTTACTCGAAATGTCACTCGAATCCGATTAGCCAAATTCGAGTTGTTTGAGTGTAAACTAAAATCGTTCTAACATTTTACCTTCTGGTTTTTGAAATAAAATAAAATTAGCGGAACTAATTATAGTTATGCTAATTTTATTTTATTTGTAAATTGTTATTATTATTGATACATATATCTATAAAGTATCAAATTTATTTATTTGTAATTACATATTTGACACTTCCAATAGGTCACATTAATTACTCGACGTGGTATAGTTACATCCTTACAAAAAAATTTGATCGATCCTATGACCCAAACAGTAGATACACGTTATGTTTTTTTAGATTCAATGAAATGTAGTCGTTACTTTTGACAGTTCTTAAAATTAATATTTGAACTAATTAACATTTAATACATTGTAAAACCTTTCTTTCTTAAATTTAATTTCATTTTTAACTAAACTTTTGTATTTATAATATTATTGTGAAGATAGCTATAATATTAGCGTAAATATGAAATTTAACAATCCTACCATATTTTTTTTAAATGGTAAAAAATAATGAGACAAACGAGACGCTCTCCTGATGGTAAGAGATAACGCCTGTCCATGACCATTGCAGCGATACACAGAACTTTGAGTAATAAATAAAATATTTGAGATAACTATTCATTTTTATTTATGAAAGTAGTGCCAGTTGAATTTAGGATATTTTTTTGTATCGTAAAAGTCGTTAATGTGCCTTGTATTATTGTTATGGCCAGTTAAGAGCCCCATAAATAATTCTAATAGTCTTTATGGCGTATGAGTATGTACGGCAGCAAATGAAAAAGTTATGCATAACTCTCTACTGAAATATTAGTCAACAACTGTCTTTTTCTATTATTACTAAATTGTGTATAATGAAAAAAATATTTACAAAATATCTTCACGTATTGCATGTTTAATGTACATGCAAAATCCTGGGTTCCTATAAAGTTTTAATACCAACTTGTATTAAGACAGACCAAATTTTCATTGGTAGATACATTAAAAAACCACAATTAACGATATTATGAGACGCTAGTTTTTAAAATAAATGAATAGTTTGAAAAATTAAGAAGTTAAGGTTTTTTAAATTAGTACTATTATATTTGGTGTCAATCTAGCACGTTCGAGGAATTAAGCAGACAGTAAAACATCGTGAGGAAACCATAGCATGGTGGTAGGGTACTTTCTAGTACTCGGCTGGCTAGCTACCACCCTCAAGTTGAAAATCTGCCGCCAAGCATCTAACGATGTGTTCCGGCAGCCTCACTTGAGAGCCAGTTCCATTCCAGACTAGGTGTGATTTACCATCTTCGACCACACCTCACTTAACATCAGGTGAGCTGTGGTCAAACACCCAGCCTGTCAATCATTAAAAAAAAAAAAAAAAAAAATCATTGTAGTGATTCGCGGTTTCACTCGCGTATTCCAGGATAAGAAGTATCCTACGGTTAATCCGACTATTTACTTTCGGAGTTATACCGTTACATCGTGACATATTTCGTTTACAATAAACATACACGTCAAAAATATAATCACCTTTACGTACCTATATGCAACCTATTGTAATAAAACTGTAGTAACTGTTTCTTTTAAATCACACTACAATTTTTTCTCCTCATATAAAAACTTCTACTAACTTCGATCAAGGTATACTTAAATAGGTACACTTGGTTAAACGGTTAATGAAAGAATGTGTTTTAAGGGTTCCATGCAGTTAAAACGATTTCAATCCGTAAAGGACAATATAATCGATGTCAATGAAAAAATGTTGAGTGATTAAAAATAATATGTGATATAACTCACCATGTCCACAACCATTAGACATCTTACAAGTAGTAAAATTGTTATCACAATATTAAAATGTCATACACCAAAACTGTAGTTAATTCAAACCATCAAACTGAGCGAAAATTGCGCGAAGTAAACACTGCTTTCATTAAAAGAAAAATTGATAGTGGTCAGTCCGACTGAAAGACGTACAAGCCCGTGCGATCTCGAATAACGTCCTTCTTGTAATACACCTCGTCACAAGTCGCATGCGCACTGCGATCATAACAGAAAACACATTAATCACTGGACGTCGAATGTGTCTAATGAATGAAATATCAATGTGTAGGGAAACACAATGATGTAGTTTGAAAATATCCGAGTGGAAATTATTCAACACGGAACGAGCATGTCGGACGTCTGCGAGCACTATACAGCGGTTGTCCTCGCAGGAATTCACGGTTTCAGGTTTAATCTTCGAAAAATGCAGCCAGTGGTGCAGCCAGTTTAAATAGGATGTGCCTACTAAGACGAATGACACTTGACGTTTGACTTATTATCCGTCATTATGATACCAATTGAAAAATATTTGTTCATTATATTTTACTTGAACAAATTCCATGGAATGCGCCAAGACAATTGTAAATATTTTTGTTACCATAATTATACAAAATATACAAACAAACTAATAAACAAAAAACAAATTATATTACGATAATTATTAACTTCTTGACATTGCTCTGAAATGACGGTAAGCTATTTTGTAATTCATTATAAATGTTTTTCTTTGATCTACATATTAAGTAATACTTGCGATATATTATGTTGTATATATTTCTGAAAAATCACTAAATGATAGTGAAAATCGTATTAAAATCCGTTGCGTGGATTAGAAGAAGTAAGCGGAAAAACACAGACGCAGAGCGCGACCTTGTTTCTTATTTTTATTTCTCTAAACTAAATTGTGCTGTCGCTTCCCAAAAGCATAGTTGTCGTTTCCTATCGATGACATAACACATTTTGCAACACTATATGTAGTTCATTACAATGAACGATTTCATTTAAAAAAAACCTTTAAATTTTTATGGTACATCTGTTTGATATTTCTCTATAAATTCGGGTAAATTTCTAACAAAGTTAAATAATAAATTGAACGTTTGTTAGCTTCCAATTTATCTTTCCGTATGCGCAAAGGCAATATTTGTTTAGTGGTGTCCATAGTATTGCTTATGATGTAGGGTGTTGTAACAGCATTTTGGCTTCACCCGCTTCGGAGGAAGCCAAAATGCTGTTAAAAGTATATAAAAGTAGTGAATAAGTTATTAGTTACAAAAATGTAGTTTAGTGTATTACGGGGGTGACATAGTCACTGCGTGACTAAGCCCCATTAAATTAATAAATAAAGATTAAAAAAAAAAAAAATCTTTCCGTATAACTAACGTAGCGATAGCTCAGTGGCAGTGGCAGTTCGCACGTCGAAGTGTTGAAGGTGTTCACACCCCATTAATAAGCTTGAACTACAAGGGGAAGGAAAAAATCGCGAGGAAACCGTAGCATGGCGATTAGGTACTTTCTAATACTCAGCTGGCTTACTACCTTCAAGAAGAAAATCTGCCGCCAAGCATCCAACGCTGTATTCCGGTAGCCTCCCTTGATTGCCAGTTCAATTCCAGGCTAGGTGTGTGTTACTATCTTCGACCACACCGTCACTTAACATTAGGTGAGCTGTGGACAAATATCAAGCCAACAAATGTCAACCATTAAAAAACCGGAATAATCTTGTAAATCACGCTTGAATTTTTCCCCTATCTTCCGATTTTGCATTGGACAGTTGCCATTAACAATCATTTTATAAAACAATATCAACATTATTTATAGATGTGCTTCGCTGAAAAAATTAAAAAAAAAAAAATAGGTTTCTTAGCTCTTTTCAATCGTCTCTAAATACGAACAACTCTTTGTATTAAATACGAACAAAACATTGCTTACTAATTTTGTATGTGTTTGTTGTTTAAAATTGTAAAACGATACTAATCATTAACAAAAACATCATTAACATTTTATTTATATGCACCCTCAGTGCATCTTTTATTTAATTAAGTGATTATAAAACTGTATTTGAATTTTTAACATAGATAGATCTTACAGACATTTTATTTCGTAATGGGATTCGAATTATAATTATTGTTCAAAAAAACAAAATCAGTTAATTACACACCGGGCGAAAAACATAACAAGCTCGTAGGTACTTGGCAAAAACGGTGGCTGTATTCATAATTATGAATTAATTATATTTTTGAAATATTTTTTGAAGTAAAATAAATGCGAAAATAGGAAACGCTCTACTGATAGAATAGATGATACTTATTTTATCTACTATTCATCATTGCAGCGGTACCCGGCGCTCATTACTTTAATTTTAATATACTTTATGGTTAATTTCAATAGCTCTTTTCATGGAATATTCTATCACAAAGGCGCAAAATAATCAGCGGCTCTAAACATTTTTCAAGTGTCAATGACTTTATGGGGTTCCGTAGCAAACCGAGGAATTTCTTTATAAGAATATTGCCGGTATATACGTAACGTATACAGGGTCATAAGTTTGGGGCATACTAAGTCGTAGAGGGAGCATTATGCTCATCGTTGAGAACAACTTTCACTACGGGACCAACCCTGAAATCGACCAAAAATAAACGAAAAATAATCTGTTCCATAAATTTTGTTCAAGAAAAATGACGTTTTTCTTTTGAGCATCTAATTTTTTAGCAATTTCAGGGTTGGTTCCATGGTTAATTAATAATGATTAGTACAATGACCTTTTTTCGGTTTGGTACACCTCAAGTCTTGTATTTTATGCTTAAAACGTTGCATTAAATCGAACGATTATTATTTAAATAGATATAGTTACGGGACACAGAATTTGTCATGACACTCACCTGGCAGATATTTTACTATGCCACTGGCACGAGACGTCTGTTATTTGGAAAACTTGGCATTTATTCAATAATATTGTTACATAACTGTATTTCCTACAACTGTACTCCTTACAACTTTATAAAATTAGAATGGCATTGACAGACAATAAATAATTAAACAATCTGAAAACACGGGTAGGCACAACTTTGTCCCCAATGAACGATTGTTCAATCGTTCATTGGGGACAAAGTTATCATTTAGACAACTCGGTAAATTTAGTACTGTAACTAGCATTTTATGTGCCCGCTAATTTTATGTACCTTCAACATTACAGCTCCCTTGAAAAATGCTGTAATCCTACTTCCTACTAATATTACAAATGTGAAAGTTTGGATGTTTGTTACTCAATCGAAACACACAGCTCGAATTTGGCACACAGATAGTTTATTACCCGGATTAACATACAGGATACTTTTTATCCTGGAAAAAACGACCGAACTACAAGAAGAATCCACTTAAAATGTAGTAGAGACTTAGAGATTATTCCGGGATAAAAGGTATTCTTTAGGTAATAAAATAGCACAAGTTCCATAAAGGATTGTCCTGTTGCTTTTTTAGCACATAATATACTTAATTGCTCTTTGAACAAAATTCTAAACTCAACGCGGACGAAGACGCGGGCGCAAGCTACTATTAAAATGAAATAAAAATAATCTTGAAAAATAAATCGATCTATCAAAATATTTTTGTTTAAATTTAATCGTTTAGGTAAAAAGGTTAAATAATTTTGGGTTTTGGGATCCATATAGTCCGGGAGCTAGCGTTGCATTTTAGGTAATTATTGCTATCTTTTTTTATAGATCTCAAATAACTCCAACACCCGTACCCACCGCTACTTGAGCAGCTGAAATTCGGATTACTTATTAGTCATATAAGATCAACTATCGATATCAACAACAGCCGGCTTACTATAAATTTTATATTTGCAACGCTACCTCCCGGGCTAATAAACTATAGTTCTTGTACATAGAATTCGTTGGCCAAGGTACACAAACGTACAAAATACTCCTTAGTAGAAATAGTAAAGCTCCAAGGCTAAGGCAAGCAAAAAAACAAACTACCTACTTTCCACGTTTTCCTCATTGTGAAGTCCAGCAATGATCAAGATGATTGTTGCTGCCAGCCTAAACTATACATAGATTTCAATTAGCTTGATAGATTCGTTCAGAGGTGGCACCTACCTTCAAATTAGTTTAGATCCTTATCTCACGTTATACTTTTGTTAGTGTGTGTAATATTGCTAGATTTACGAGTGAATTTAATGTCGCTCGACAAATGTCATGTGGTACAAGGGCAAGTCAACTCCGTATACACGACAAAATTGCATGTATGCTACTGTGTTGCATATTTGTTTCTGTGTCCATTTAGGACCTGTGCCCCGTATCTGGATACCTCTGGCACCACCCATATTTCTGATACTGGGTAAATTAAAATAAAAAAGGTACAAGCAGTGTAAATAGTAATAAATAATAATAGACGACCTAATAAAGACCGCAGGAACGAGTTGAATGCCAGCCACTTCCAACCGTTGGACGTCCTACGGCTGAGATGATGATGAATGTAAATAGAGCACAAAGGGGCTAGCATATCGATTGGTGCCACTTTGTGTACGTGTTTTAGGCCATTTTGAAGATATGATAATAATGTGACAAGCCAGAGCGTGCATTGTACGAGTTTTGGCGGGAACGCGGGAAGAGTCGTGTCGCTCCGTTGTATTTTTTTCCAAAACTAGTGTTTTGTCGAGTGTTTATGCATAAAAATGGTGGTGTTTTATTCATAAAGTGCCGAATTACAAGCGTGAGTGTGGGAAAATTATATAATGTGGTAAAACATGACTTTTCGTGTTGCTTCCAAAAACTCCACGAAGTTTTATAGTAAAGTCGCCATTACTTTACTAAAGCATGACTGGACTTGACTGACACGGACTGGACTTGACTAAGACTGGACTTTGACCATAACTATAGCTAAGAGACAGCAGGAATAACACTTAAGACAAGGCAGTATGGCTTTACAGCTTTAGCCTGCCCGATGGGGCAAATTAAATAAAAAAAACGTGCATTGTACTCTGCTTTTCCTCTATGAAGAAGGGCACCAGATGTAAGCGAAACTATAGTAGGAGTATCCGACATAGGTAAGCGTAAATAATTCCGCATAATTAAAACAAAAAAGGGGTCAGAATCATGACTGCTTGCTTCTATAGTAAAAGATGTAAACCTCATTACCGGACCGGATTTTTTTTTAAAGTACAATATAACCTGCAAGTCCCGAGTAGACCTTTCCTCCAAGGTAAGCGTGCTCCACCTTAGACCACATCAGGCAAGATGTGATCAAAGCGAAGCCATTAATAATTTACATTAATTTTTGTTTTACTTATGTGGGATTACTTACGTTTAATAATATCACCACGTCAGCTCCACAGTATAATTTAAATTAATCTTGGTTATACACGCTTTGTAAACTATAATCAAAGTTAAAGTAGTTATAATGTTAATTTCATTATTTATTAGTAAGAAAAGAATGGAAAAGACTTACTGTGTTGTGGAATATCATAAAAAACAACAATAAACACTTTCTAGTGAAGCATACACATCTTTATATTCGAACAAAACATTCAATTAACACTAAACCTTCCACGGAGATAGCGCATAGTATCCGTTTGAGGTAAAAAGAAGTGTTTGCAGAGGGCAATCTGTAAGCTATGTTAGTTAGTGTACCACAAAAGGAAGTCATTCCAGCGGTAAACAATAATGCATGGTCGGAGAAGCTTTTAACGCTAGACCAGCTTCATTCGAGTTGGCAAACGGAGAGCCTTTAAAGAGCGGGCAATTTGCCTGTAACACCATCCGGACAGTGCCTACTCATTAACTATGAACAGCGTCATCAGAAGTCTCCTTCAGCTGAAAAAACGACGTTTAGCAATAGCACTCTCTTCGAATAAACAGCGGTGGGATGCTTTTGAACGCCAACCGCTACAAAGTGCATATAAATTGCGCTGCGGAATTGAAACGGAGATATGAAAGAAGCTTATAAAAGACAACCTCGAGCATGCCATTTTGGAATCCAAGTCTTTCACGAAATATGAAAGGATGTGTTTTATGAAAGTAGCTTTGATAAAAATGAAGTATTTTATTTACCGTGCGATATAATGCGTAACTTGAAAAGTAGGTACAGTTCGGTAATAATAATAATTTATTTAAAATGTTACTAATAAGGCTTACGTAAGTTTTCACGCCTAACCAAGGCAATAAAGATTATTTTATCCTATAGGTATTAAAAGTGATTATCGACTAATTACTAATAAGTTTGGACCCTGAATCTCACACTAGGCAACCAGGCATATCAGAATTTGTCGACTAAGAAATCTGGAATGTTTATATTTTCAAAACATAATGAACTTGTTGATTTATGACTTCTTTAATGCGGAATGTATCGACATGCAATGTGGATCAATGTATTGTTTACTGGCAGCGGCCAGTGATGTTTTTAAGGACTAGCGGACGCCTCGCGGTTTCCCCCGCATAGTTTCCGTTCCCGTGGGGATACAGAGATAAAAAATAGCTTATGTGACCCGGGGATAGTGTAGCTTCCTAACGGTGAAAGAATTTTTGAAATCGGTTCAATAGTTTTGGAGCCTATTCTATACAAACAAACAATCAAATCTTTCCTTTTTATAATATAAATAGATAAATATTTATTATTAAAAAAAAAATATATCATTATAGATCTGTTAGTTAGTTTTAAGTCAAAAGTGAAAATATGTGTATGATTGTCCAGCTCTTTTTCCCGGCGCCGACACCCGTATAGCACGATTTTTAATACAAATAGTTGGAAACATTCTTTATGCGGGAAGTTTGTTACTGTTGTAAATTCTAGTCACACTCCGTTCATTTTTATCTTCCTTAGACGTCGCTTACTAAAATAAATAGTTACGTATGCAGTTGACCATTATGGTTTGCCATTTTTATTATATTTTCCAAAAACTTTAGTTTCGTTGGTGTTACTATTCACAATTTCAGAGCTATGCCCATAGAAAAAGCTGTTCATATGTGCAGTGCTCCCCATCTGAGCCTTTTTATTTTTTTTAAGTAATTGTAATGAGATGAACGAGATACTCTCCTAATGGTAAGAGATAACGTCTGTCTATGACCATTGCACGGTAATCAGCACTTTCAGTTAGAAAACAAAGCTGAGGGCATCGCTGCTTTAGTACTCGTTACTTAGTAACTTTCGATGATTAGTATCAACAGGTTACTTCAAACCAACACACAGTAATGTTTACATACTACTGCTTGGAGGCAGAATATCTGGTACTGCGGTGGTACTTTCCTAGATGAGACTTGAGATCTACCACCAAGTAGAACCATTCTGTATATCTTGTGAGTGATCGAACGAAGAGAACATTGACAATACTTTAGAAGTGACTCACGGACATGACCCAACTATTCTCGATTAAACTAATAAACGACATAGCCCACGCTTTTTTTTATACCTATCTAGATATAATACCTACCTACCTTTACACAATTATTTTTATAAATAAACAAGGTAACAAAATAATTGCCACCACTAAGACCATGTTTTAATGTCATCCTAATTGAATGTTAAAATATTTTACATCAACAAAAGCTGTTTACATTTAAGCTCTACGATTTTCCGTATAAAGAGTTCACCGGCTGTTGCTTGTCGGCGTGGCCAGAAAGAAAGTGAAATTAAGCATAAAATGGGTCCCCTTTTATTCCGCTGACTTAACGAATACAAAATGTCGAGAGGGAATAATCAGGCCTATTTACATTTTGCTTAGGCCCACCTGACGCCGCGCCGGGTGCACGCGGCTAAGCGCGCTTCAACTCGTGTACCGTATATTACCTATCACAACAAACTCAATATTTTCCATCTATTTTTTGACGTGCACTCATCTTCAAATATGCTTTTGTAGTGGGAGACAATTCAAAACTGATAATAACAAAACGGTGTGGTGTTGTCGCTACCTTTCTATCATCTACATCCAAAATTTAATTATACCACTGGTTGGTTCTCATCATCATCATCATCATTATTTCAGCCGTAGGACGTCCACTGCTAGACATAGACCTCTCCCATTGACTTCCATAAAGACCGGTCAACCGGTAGGTTTCTAAATATATACTTATCGTTTAATAAACCCCAAGTACACAAAATACGTACATACAACTTAGATGGAGACCGAAAACAATGAACAAGAGTCATACATCAGAGGTCTACCGCTAACTAAGGAACACGGAGTGATTCAAGAGAAATTATTACAATGTATTATAATGCATAATTGCATATGCACCACATTAGTATCTACATTGCGCCAGTGCGAAGCCGAGGCGGGTCGCTACTAAATTATAACGGGTTATAAGGCTAGTTATACTAATGTATTTATTGTTGAAATCGAATGAAACGCATCGATTACACTTTCATCATACGAATCGCCAATCGTGTGTTTCCCCGGTTACGTATGAGTTGATCTCCATTTTGCTTAATATCTGGCAAAATGGCGTTTAAACACAAACCTATTTGTTATATTAAAAAACAACACGAATAACTTTTAGTATGGGCAGAAACTCTGATATCACGAATAAAAAATTAAGTTGCTTCATATACGTGTAATAAACAGTTGTTCTATAGAAAAAGTATGTCGATCCAATGGTATTTGGTCAAGGATCAACAAACTTTGTTTATAGAGTAAGTGATTATTTTATAAGATTGTAGAATTGTGTCAATACAAAAAAATTGTAATACGAGGACAATGTCAGTTTTTTTCAGTACACCTCTAACTTATAACTACACGTATATCTAATTCAAAGGAAAAATTGAAAAAAAATATATTACAGACATTATTTCTTATATTTATCTGGAACTTCTAGTTTAAGAAATTCGCGTGGGTAGCGCGTGTAGCTAAGTTTCCGAAAAAGATTTCTCTTAATAAACTTCTACAAAAACTTTTTCATGCTACATAATATGATACCTAAATAGAAACAATGTGCTTTCCGAAAGTTTCTTCCAAGTTTATTCAGAAATTCTGTGGAGGATCCCTAGTCAACTGCCTAGAACAACCTAAGTTAGGCTTAGTTCTCTGTAACAAAGCACTTGCGTGAATTTAACGACTCCTCTCGCTAAAATCTAACAAGTAGGTATGTCTATTGAAAGTAGAGGCAGCAAGCAAACCAGTTTATTAGTTCCAGATTGTTAAATGTGAAAACTGCACAAGCACTTTACGCTGAGTAACTAAAGAAAAAACTGTAGCGGAAGTTTAAAAAAAAGCAAAACATTTTACCTGTAGCCATGATAGCTCTGTGGTTAGCGTGGTCAGTTCCACGACAGAGACCTTGGATTAAAATCCCAACAATGAGGTTGAGCTACCACTGAAGGAAACCATCGAGAAGAAACTATGGAATGGTTACCCGGTTGGCTAGCTACCGCCCTCAAGTTGGAAATCTACTACCAAACACCTAATGGCGTGTTTCGTTAGCTTTACTAGAGAGCCAGTTCCATTCTCAGTTAAGTATGCTCATTATCACTGACGGCACTGTGACTTATCATTAGGTGAGCTGTGGTCAAACACCTAACCTGTCAACCATAGAAAAATTTGCGAGTATATTGCGCTTCCAAATGTTAGTATAGGCACTTCAAGATTAGTAAGGTACAATTCAATTCACATAAATGGAATTTATACAAAAGGCAATTAGTGCCTAGGGACCGCATTAATTTAATAAATTTGGTTCGGCAGACAATTCAAATACGGTTCGACAGAGATTATCGGAACATTTAATTTTCTCACTAAAGAACTTTGAATGCTTTGAATAACAATGTTTTGTTTGTTTTATTAAAACGGCTAAACGTTTAGTTCTTAATTTATATTTTTTACGTTTCATCTAATTTTTTTCTGTCGGTATTTCAGCATGAATAAATGTTTATGTTAATAAAAATGCCGCTAAAAATGTAAATCTAATAAGAGCGTAAACTCTTGAGAAAAAAATAAAAACAGACATTTAGTTGAATGCGCAAATAAATCATAGCTTATTGTAGAAACTAAGTCAAAAACAAATAATAGAAACCATCGGGTTAGTTAAATCCTGCGATTTAACTAACCCGATGGTTTCCATACAGCGGTTCAGACTCGCACATGCATAGTACTTTCTCTGAAGCTTTGCATAATCTGTTGCATTTAGATATAGGCCCGAAGAGAACGGATTGGAAGGCAAAATTAGCAGAGGATCACGTCCGAAACCAGCACGATTTACGGGCGGCTTGGACTGACAGACAAAATCGTAAACTTCCGTAGTCTCCAGACCTTCACTACCGTAACAGACTTGCCTAATTGTGTCTTACAGTCGTCCAACCGAAAGCAAACCTTGGTAATTTCGTTTGCTTCATAAAATATACGTCGCGCAACTTTTATTTTTTTAGTTCATTAGACTTAAAATCACTTTTGGTTCAGATAGTAATAGTTCCAAAAAAATAAAACCCCAAAGAAATAAAAGACATAGACTAAGTTATTGATTTTAAAGTTAGAGTTGGATAAAAAGCTATCTGTTCGACCAGACAGAATAAATTAAAGAAAATGTAGAGAAAGAAATCATGTCTGCATTTGTAAAGATATGTATCTGTACTATAGGTACATTCGTGCTGGATAAGATCACAATGAAGAGAAGGTTCCAGGGAGTAATCAGAGATTTAAACAGCTCGATCTCATCTAAAGAAATTGCCTTAGTAAAAAAAAACTTTGATTCAAATTATTCTAGAAAAAATAAAGTAAAAAATACGACTGCCATGCCAAAAAACCATTTTCATTCACGTTTAAAAATGGAGCCATACTGCCATTATATCGATTTTCTTAAAATATTTATTGCTTGTGCCACTCGGGATGATGTTTTTTAACAGTACGTTCCCCAAGCATGACCAACATCAAAATATGTTCCGGCAATTAAAAGTCATGGTGAAATAAAGAAAATCACAAACATACATACATACATGAACCATGAAAACATTACACTTCTTTATATAGGTAGATGTCTAAAAATATGAAAAAAACTTGAAAATAAAAAAGTATTTGTATGTGATAATCTTTTAAAACTACTGTGCATACAAAATATGATTAGTATAAATACATATTATAATGGTAAAAAATAAAAATATTAATAAAAAAGTTGGTTTTCATTATCAAAATTTATTTTTGTGTTTACTTTTCCATTATTTCCCTCGTTATGTGCTCAAAAATTTAGGGTTATAAGATCAGTGTGTGCTATGCCACCACGTACTGAACAACTCAATCAACAAAATCATTCATTCGTTCGTACTCATTTTTTTTTTAATGACTATTCCTGTTGGCCGCAGATGGCCTCTACAGCGTCACCGGACTGTGATTCGTTCCATCGTAATGAACAACTATTTTTATACTACTATTTATATTAGGCTCAATTCTAAAATTAAAAAACCCTGCTATTCTATAAAAAAATTACGTTAACCCTTGACCAAATGTATTAAATGTATGTACGAGTATGTTGTTCATAGCACATACGCACACAATATAACAAAAATATCAAGACATGTACATAATGTTTCTAAAATGTGCTGTAATTCTGAAGGATGCTGTTACCCATCAATGTTAACAATTTTTGCTATGGGGCGACCGCAACAAATATCGGCTGTACTGCAGAAACATCTATGGAACAGACAACTTTTTTTCGTGACTCCAGAGACAGCTTAAGTCATAAATTTTCCACATTGGTGAGAATACGTCTCTGGCATTACAACGCTACTCCGAAATAGCCCGTATAGTTTCAAAACTGTAGCTTTCAATATATTTGGATCAAACTTGAATTCTAAAATTCTGCACAATCGGGCGAGAAGATTTATTGTTATTGTTAGAATTAATAGCTCCTCTTTTAGACGTCTCTGTTATTAAGTACAACTTGTGTAGCCTTCTGCATGGTTCGGTTATTGATTCTGGATAAAATCATATGGAGACTGATTTTTATGCCTGCCTATGTTAAAATTCAAATTCCAACAATTCATTTCCTTAAATATAGATAGGTACATAGAGGTGTTTCTGCGGGAGCGCAGAAAGTTTGTGTGGCTGCATTGTATTGTGTTTGTGCGCCGAGTTATATGCGTAAGAAAGTTATATAATATGATAAAACATGGCGTTTCGTGTTGCTTCCAAAACTCTATCGAAGCTTATAGTAAAGTCACCACTACTTGTACATGACTGGACTAGACCAAGACTTACTTTGTTGTCTTTAACCATGATTTAGACTTATGTAGCTAGATATTTATAAAATACTTAAAATTATCGAAATCTCTGATACTGGCAAGTGCACAAAGTGCTACGCTAAAAAACGAAAAAGAAGAAGTACCTACTAACGTAAAGAGAACAAGAAAAATCCGAGCAGCGTGTAGTAGTTTGGTCACTAATTACATATTATATTCGTCATTTACTAGGCATGTATGTAAAATACATTATTGTCAAAATTCAGTAAATGAAAATAAATCAAGTTAAATGAAATAAAGTTTTTTAATAAAGTACTGTAAAATCGTATCGATCATTAATATTATACTAATGGTACATACAGGGTTATTAGCTTCGGGTGCGTAAAGTAAAAGGAGGCCATTGTCTTCATCACTATGGTCCACTTTTACTGTGTGCTTAATTCTGAAATCAGCTAATCCATAGAAAAGCATTTTTTCAATAAGCCAAATCTATGTAGTAGCGGGTTCATTTCTAAATTACAGATCTGTGGCTATAGTAAAAGTTGTGACCATAGTGATGATATCATTGTCCATTTTTGGCTGGATAGACCCGGAGTTTATAACCCTGTATAATTCAGATCACTCGAACAAGTCACAGTCTAATTCGTAATTTGTTGGTGAGTAGTGCTTTAGAATGATTTAAATACATAGATATAGTAGTTTGTACAAGTTGTGGTATTATTAAAGTTTAGGCACAGCTTAAACTTTTTATATTACAGCAAGAGTACAAACTGCGCATCACGTGTTGCCCGGATTAAGGCTGTAGACGGGCTCTGCACGGAGTTTCCTGGGAAAGCCATTAATTTTGTTCAGCGCCTTACAACTTACAGCCGGCGCTAAGCTACCGCTCTACTTTGACTGCACATTGCAAAAAGAAAATCAAGAAGCGTGTTCCCAGGACGATACCGGATTACAACGCGATTTTGTATACTGCTTGTATGCGCTTTTGTTTCTATTAGCATATTCTTAATTACCTTAATATTTGAATACTTCTATTAAGAAATATATATAAGTATCTGAATGCGCGGCTTGGTATTTGGTACTCGGTGCGGTAGCGCTCCAGCTTTGTCCGCGTATTTAAATAAATATGTCACAAAGATTTGATTGTTATGAAAGTAATAATTATTATATTTAGTTATAATATAATAAGAAATGAGTATAGATACAGTCATCTCTATTATTTTTTCTTTGAAAAGTTTCTTTCACAAACTACTGTTCTTGTATTGTATTCTTTACTAACATTTTCATTTTACGATATTGAAAAGTCACGGTGTTGACAACGTGAAAGCGCGCTTCGAGCCCGCAAGGAATTTAATTTTTCTCTCGGGTGGCGAGGCTGGCTCTATCTCGAAGTCACGACACATTCACTCCAATACTGGCCATTGAATACTGATTTCTTGACCGCTAATATCGTACATACCACAGTCACGCTACCCAGAATACTTTAATAGAAATGGGACAATGAGTTGTAATGGGACGACGCATGGCAACTGCACGTAAATACCTAGTACAAGAATGAGATAAAATAATTTATTTAGATGTCGAAATAAAATTTATCTCATTCTTTCATTTAGATGTTTTTTTATTTGAGATAAAATATTTTATTTAAATGTCCGCAGCAGTCGCTTCAGCTGGAGGGTTCACACGCTTTTCAAACTTACTATTTTTATTGTATTTATTAGTTAACTATAAATTATCTCAAAATCAACAAAAAATATATTATGGTTAATGTCATGCTTAAATAAATTAAAATAATAATATACAAATAACAACTTCAATTTTTTTTTAAATATTGTTAAAAAAATTTTAATCATTGACAAGCTAGGTGTTTGACCACAGCTCACCTGGTGTTAAGTGACGGTGTGGTCGAACATGGTAAAACACACCTAGCCTGGAATTGAACTATTTACAAATTTGTAAAAACAACCTAATATAAAATGTCCATCCGAGGAGGGAAATGAAGCCAGAATGCTGGCAGCATTGCCGCCCTGGGTGGCAATGATAAGCTTTTATCAAAGTAGATGCCAGTATTCTGGTCATCTGAAGTCTCCTCTAAACGATTGACTAGGTCCCTATATGTTTCGTGTATTTTATTGATTTGATTAGTTATGTAAATTCAAATAATTGTGAATGTAATTAAGTATTATAATTACTTAGTACATCTGAAATCAGTAATAGCATTATCGTTTCCGAATGCAACAACTAATCTCTAATTTGTATTAAACCACATCACAAAATTACGATAATTGACACACGGTTCGTTAGATTTCCCTGTACGTATATGTACAATTATTATTGTATACTGTACTCGCAAAATGAATACTAGTTAGTATAACCTAGACAGTTCCGTACATTGAATTAAATCACCTACAATTTAATCAATACCCATCTGAAACAATTTTCTCGAAGGAGTGCATGGGAAGATGAAAAGTACGAGCCTGATTCGGATCTCAAGGGTTCCGTATACACTTATATGTAGATAGCTCATCCATCACAGGAATCGAGTCTCGAAGATTTGTACTACGAAGACCCTAATATTGCTAGATCAAAAAGATAAGTAGAATTAGACAAATTTAGCTGTAGCAGAAAAAAATCTAGGTGTTTTTAAGGTAGGTACAGAATCCTAGTCATAGGCTAGAAGTTATTCCAGGTAGTCTTTTAGTGAAGCAACGTAAGTAATTTACGATATAATGTTGAAAACGGTTCATTATATTTGGACGCACACAATATACAATTTATCCAGTTGATGAATTTACGTATTTCGGGGTTCACCTAGTGGACATGTGTTGGCTGATGCCTCATGTCTAGTAAGGGCAGATCTCATTTATCTCACTGATGTTATAAATGAGAAAATTAGTATTACCTTTAATGCTTAACGGATTGGTACCTACTTGAATTTTGAATGAGGATACCTCATAGTGAGTTAACGTGTAGGCTTCTTTATATTCCAGAAAACGCATGTGAAATTGTAGGGTGTAATAATATGCATACGAGTAGATAAAGTATGGGTAAACATTTATCTAAAATAGTAGAATCCCAATAGAACCAACTGTGATGAACAAAGTGATCTACTTCACGCTGCATCTGGGTTATCTCAGCGGTTTACTTTGTTTATAAAACGTAAGTAACAGATGCAGGTTTACTGATAACTCCAAAGTTACAAGTCATGTTCAAAACTAAGTCAAAATTATAAAAATATTGTATATCAACGCAAGAATTAAAAATTACTTATAAGTAATCAAGTTTCTACGACATCTTAATAAAAGTGAAAATTACATAGCGTGCTTTAGAAGAAGTAAGAAGACATACAGGCGTACCGACAAAACTACTTACTGATCTAAGTATCAGCCCAGAGTAATTTCGTTTAAGCAAAACAAAAAATACAGATTATTTTAATAATCTCGTAATTTAAACTAGTTCTCAATGTCATGAAACAAAGTATTTTATAGCCGAGCTCTTATCATGATTTTGGCGATATCTATACCAATACTATGTAATATAGTTTGTACAAATACACACATAGACATCTCGAAGGTGCACACTTCCATGTAAGTAACCTACTGTGAAATGTACAGCATGCATTGTATGGGTATGTTTTCTTTATCAAGGTACAGTGTTATTACAGAACGTTTAACACGTATTTGATAATATGCAATAATGTAGAAAATGTTTATAGTAGAGTACATACAGTAACATAGTATTCACACTAAAAATATGATTTACTCCTTGAGTGTATGTATAGGCTGTATAGTATAGCTATAGGGGTTCGATTCCCATCCAGACCAAACATGTTATGTGACGAACATAGATGTCTTTTTTGTTTTGAGTCTATGTACCTACTCAAAATGTACGTATTGTTATATTATGTATATTTACAAAAATATATTGATCATGCAATTATCAGTTTGCTTAGATTGAAGCTAGATGACGCTGTGTGAAATGTTGTTTTTTTTTATTAAATAGGTTCGCGTTTGACCACACCCCACCTGATGTTAAGCAACGATGCGGTCTAGGATGGAACTCGCTTCCTTAGAAGGAACCTATTTACTCTTGATTTGAAGGCACTCTTATTGTACTTTGTAAATGACAGAAACCAATAAATTTTAATTGTGGTAAAGCAATAGATTTGCTTAATTACCAGACATTGACCATCTCATTTTCTCGTTCATTATGTAAAGCGTTTAAAAAGAAATGGCTGCCATAAAATACACGAACCTATTATATAAAAAGTTGTCTTTTCTAAATTATGTTCACAGTGCCGCTAACCTTAACGTTTGTTGAAGAAAATTGTTGTGAAAAACCTGAAAGCCGTTTGAATGTTCTTAATGTTTTGAAGATATGTGAAGTCTAGCAACTAGCATTATACAACGTTGTGGATTATGACTTCATCGTCTACTAACTAGCATTATACAGCGTAGTGGATTATGACGTCATCGTCGACTAACTAGTATTATACAGCGTAGTGGATTATGACGTCATCGTCTACTAACTAGCATTATACAGCGTAGTGGATTATGACTTCATCTTTCTCACAATGTGAAGAGGCCCGCATTAGTGGGGCATTTTTACAAAATAAAACCGAATTAATCTGGGGGTATACTAATAATAATTGGTGTCCGAAATTTTTAATTTGTTTCATTTACCATTGTGTCCAAACTGTTCAATTTACACAATTCCATGAGAACTAACACATGTTTACACGAAGAATGTGATATAGGAACAATCGGCTACATAAGTATCAACAAATATCAGAAATTTGACGAGCCCACTGAAATCGGGTGAAGTTTTCCATTTGTATGGAAACCAGCTGACTTACTGCCATTGTAATGATAACAATCCCAAATCCATTTATATAAATTTTGTTTGTTTCACTTTGTTTTATACTCTATATCTTGGTATCTCGGCGGGACTTAACAGATGATATAAAAAAAAGTATTCGTTTTTCAATAAAATTATTTGATGTATCTTGGTAGGTAACCGTTATACTTACTTACTAATACATTGTTACGACAGCCATAACTGTTATTTGACGGACGAAAGATAAATATCAAATCAGGTTGAGGCAGATACATAATAATGACGACTCGTGATCTCTTTATGTACTTTCATTTATTTAATTACTGCCAGGGTTTCAGAAAAGACATTGTACCAGTCTTCCGAAGCTAAGCATAAAATTTTGAAGCTTTGAATTTGTTTTACAGCTTGTGTTCGCAACAGTAGCTGCTCTTCGCAGTTTCACCAGCATTTTTCTGGATAAAAAGTAGCCCATGTGTTAATCCAGCAAGTAAGCTATCTGGGTTCCAAATTTCATTCTAACCCTTAAACCCGTTAGGTACAATTTTATGAAATTACAAATACTATATTAATATTTATAACGTTTAAAAATTTTCCACGTTGATTGCAATACAAGTATCTCTATAAATAGGTATCAACATCACATCGTTATGTTACGTCACGCAAAAGGGTTTTTCGGGTGTGTTCATAAATTTCAAAGCAGTTGCTTGTGTATTTAATTACGAAACACTTAGGTACGCAGGTACTTTACATTATAAACGGACAGGACACAACCCTCGGCCGAGCTCGGCCCAAGTCGTCCGTCAAAATGGGTACGCAATAAATCCGAGATAATGAAATCTGTCCATTTGAAAAGTTTAACCAGTTTTGAATTAGTATCAACACTGCACATATATAGGAGCTGGATCTTACCTCCTGCTTTTGTCAAAAGACAGTAGTAGTCAGATATGCATACAGCATAACTAAAGCATACAGGTAAAATAAAATGCCTATTGATTTTTCTTCATTTTGTTATGATAATAAACCTATTACTATTTAGTAGCGATGATAGCTCAGTGGTTAGCGATCGCTTCACACGCCGAAGGGCGTGGGTACGAACTCTAACGAGCTCGAGCCACGGTGAAGGAAAACATTGTGAGGAAACCATTTATGTGTAGGTACATAATAAATATATTTCAATATAATGTTTTTATAATTCGGATCAGCATAAAAAAAACGTTATAAATCTTACCGTCATACCTTAGTCTACATACACATAATAATATATGTATGTACTCTTATATAGGCATATGTCTCGAGTCCTGTTTTTGAATCATACGGTTGATCGGTTTGTGTATCTATATGATTCAATTCGAAAGTCTGCCATATTTGTCTGCGAAAACTGATGCAAATGATTAAAAAATAGGACCCTTGAGCCCATTTGATGTGCCCTTTTCACTCCTGCTGTTAAAGTCTAAGTACCTACTTCAATTTTTTGTTTTATCCAACAGCGCCTGGTGCTATAGTGAACATTTCACTGATCTGTTTTTCAGTAAGAACGGTTATGTAAGGCGTTTTCCTATCTAAAATCGATCAAAAACGTATTTCTACAATGTAATGTTTTTAAAGATTAATAGGCTAGGTGTTTGACCACAGCTCATCTGATGTTATGTGTCGGTAATAAACACACCTTGCCTGGAATGGGACTATCTATCTTTCTAACTCGATGGCTAGCTTATAGCTGGCCAGACAAGTACTACAAAGTACCTTACCACTATTCTATGATTACCTCACGATGTTTTCTTTCTTCTCAAGTTTATTGTAGAGATTTTAACCGAAGCCTTTGGCATGTAAACTAACCGAGCTAACCACTGACCTTAGAGGAGTTACCACTGACCTATAATCGTTACAAATTATTATCCAGCATTTACGCACTTTAGATATTATTTGTAGAAGTCTGAACAACAACACTAATTAAATCAGTTGAAAATTCGAGATAGTTGTAAAGATTACTACACAGCTATTCTATATCTATATGTAGCGTATATGAGTTATGTATATGACTGAGTGAGACGAGGAAGCGTTTGCAGTGGGTGCGAAACTTCGATAAATAATTCTTCATCCTAGGTACGAAAAGTGTTGTACAATACGTGGCAACACTGCTTACTTGTGTCAGAATGGAATAACGATTGATGACGTTAACATTTGAGTAAACATAATTAATAGCGTAACGTAGCGTAGCGCGTAATTGGTGAGAGTTTTGGCGGGAACGCGGAAAGAGTCGTGTCACCCCGTTAAATTTTTCTCCAAAAATAGTGTTTTATTTAGTAAAGTTGCCACTACTTTCATAAAGCATGACTGGACTTGACTGACATGGACTGTATTTGACCAAGACTAGACTTTGACTTTAACTATAGCTACGAGGCAACTTATACTTTTGAAACTTGAAAATATAAAACACTTGACACTGGCAAATGCTCAAAATGCAATGCCAAAACCAAAGAAAAAAAACGTAATTGGTCGTTCACTCGCCGATCTTGCTTCAGCTCGGTATTCATTCAATTTAATTCCATGGAAGCAAGAGAGGCATTGACCACTGTGCAGACCCGTCATTTTAAATTTGTGCAAATCTACATTATAAATAAATAAATATCAATATTGATAACGAGCTTACCAGTCCACATATATATACATACAAACTACACATGTACACTATGATGTAAAGAGACACAAGCTAAACTTAACCACGTTAGAGCGTTAGGGGTATACAATACAAGGTAACAGCAATTGTATAAAAAATATTTTACACTATCTATGATTATGCAAAATATGAAAAAACTGAGGTGTTAGCATACCAATTTGCGTAAATAACATATTTCATAAACGACAGAAAATTGTGTGGAAAGTGGGACCGCGCGCCTGGCGGGAGGTAAGTAGGAAATGTTTTTCGTACATTTGACTATCATTTACGTACTTAGTACATATTTACGAAAATTAATAAACTAGATCCTGGTACTCTTCATCAGAAGTTGTTTTTTTTTTATCAAAATCAAATACAATGTAAATAATGGATTCCTTAAATGGATTCAACTGTTAGTAATGTAACAATATTCAAATGCCGCTTCACCCGGCCACTGAACAACATTGAAGCAATTTTAGATAGCGTTAAGTGGTTAGAGACAAGTGCTTTGAACATCGTCAAATAATGTTCAGTGTAAACTGCGGCTGAGAGCTCTCTACGCAGTTAACAGGGACTTGTTCACAGGCATCGTTCATCGGCCGTACATAATTAATGTTGATGGAATGATTCTATAGTGACAGATTTACATTCAAGAAGAAAATGGGCTTTTATTCAAGGTTAATTTTGAATATTTTTACCTATTTTTTTAACTTTGAATATTTTTACCTACCTTTGCCGAGGCGTGCTTAAATATCTACAAGAGTTTACATATTGTATTTAATAAATGTTGTTGCAGGAATGGTACTGTGGAAATATATTTGCATAGAAGAGAATGGACAATTATTAATTAATCAACGTGTTCTAATATTGATATATTCGACAGCCCCGTTGGCTCATTGGTAGTATATCTGCCTTGAGAGCTGTAGGGTGTGGGTTTGATTCCCACTCAGGGCAAACATTTTGTGAATAAACAAATGTTTGTTCTGTGTCTGGGTGTTCTGTATGTATTATAAGTATGTATTTACAAAAAAAAAAGTATTTATGTATGTCGAGGGTACTTCTAAACATTCAATATTTAAGCGTGATTTTATATTAGAAAGAAACGAAAGCTGCCTATACTGTTAAAATATTAGTTTCTGAGCGTCAAATAATCATAACAGCATAAAATTAAACGCCAACTTCAAGCGTGGGGAGAGAAAAAATATATAAATGTGAATAATGGTTCACTTTATTTGCCGTTCTCGTATGTTACGCTGAAATATTTGTCTATAAAGTAGCCGGAGCTTGCAGAATGCTAAGTGCTTTGCAAACGGGTGGTTAAGCGTAATCACAGATTGGCATATTATTTATGACGTTCACATTTTTCGGGGAAATTGTTTTTGGATTTACATTTGGGAGCTTTTTATAAGCACTTAAGGCGAAATGTGTCTCACATTGCACAGGTTCTGAGGGGGTGAAGCAGACGCAGACCGCCAGGCCGGCGTAAGGGGTCTAGCCAGCTTAGCCACCCGCGCGCGCGTGCGGTTACTAGATAGTATTCTATGTAGTGGCAAGTGCCGATGCTGATTTATAATATCAAAGTAGGCTGCGTTGGTTGATACCTTTTTTTATGGTCGACAGGCTAGGTTAGGTTAGGTTAGGTTAGGTTAGGTTGACCACTTTCCAATTCCCAATATCCACTTCCCACTTATCAATTCCCACTTCCCACTTCCCAAGTCCCACTTTCCAATTCTCAATTCCCAATGCTCACTTCCCACTTCTCAATTTCCACTTTCCAATTCCCAACTTTCACTTCCCATTTCGCCATGCTCGATTCCCAATTCCCACTTCCCACTTTCCAATTCCTAATGCCCAATGCCCGATTCTCACTTTCCAATTTCCTTTTCCTAAACTCCCACTTTCCAATTCCCACTCCTTAATTCCCAATCCTCATTCTCACTTCCAACTTCCCATTCCCATTTCCCAACTTCCACTTCCCAACTTCCACTTCCCAACTTCCACTTCCCACTTCCCAATTCCTACTTCTCCATTCCCAATTCCCAATCCCCAATCCCCAATTTCCAATTCCCAATTCCCAATTCCCAATCCCCAATTCCCAATCCCCAATTCCCAATTCCCAATTCCCAATTCCCAATTCCCAATTCCCAATTCCCAAGACCCAATTCCCAATTCCCAATTCCCAATTCCGAATTCCGAATTCCGAATTCCGAATTCCCAATTCCCAATTCCCAATTCCCAATTCCCAATTCCCAATTCCCAATTCCCAATTCCGAATTCCCAATTCCCAATTCCCAATTCCCAACTCCCAATTCCCAATTCCCAATTCCCAATTCCCACTTCCCACTTCAAATTCCCACTTTGCATTCCCAATGCCCACTGCCCACTTTCCACTTCCCACTTCCCAAGTCCCACTTCCCACTTCTCAATTCCCAATGCCCACTTCCCAACTTCAATTTTACACTTCCCACTTCCCATTCCCAATGCCCACTGTCCACTGCCCACTTTCCAATTCCCACTTCCCACTTCTCAATTCCCAAGGCCCACGTCCCACTTTCCAATTCTCACTTCCCACTTCCTCCATCAACTCCCACTTCCCAATTCCCACATTTCCAATTCTCAATTCCCACTTCCCACTTTCCACTTTCCACTTTCCACTTCCCACTTTGCAATTCCCAATACCAACTTCCCACTTCCAAATTCCCAATGCCCACTTCCCACTTTCCAATTCCCAATGCCCACTGCCCTCTTTCCACTTCCCAGTTCCCAAGTCCCACTTCTCAATTCCCAATGCCCACTTCCTAACTTCAATTTCACACTTCCCACTTCCCATTCCCAATGCCCACTACCCACTTTCCAATTCCCACTTCCCACTTTCCAATTCCCAATGCCCACTGCCCACTTTCCACTTCCCACTTCCCAAGTCCCACTTCCCACTTCTCAATTCCCAATGCCCACTTCCCAACTTCAATTTCACACTTCCCACTTCCCATTCCCAATGCCCACTGTCCACTGCCCACTTTCCAATTCCCACTTCCCACTTCTCAATTCCTAATGCCCACTTCCCAACTTCCTAACTTCCACTTTCCACTTCTCAATTCCCAATGCCAACTTCCCACTTCCCATTCCCAATTCCCACTTCCCACTTCCCAATATAATATGTTTGTTATATTGACCACATAAAAAGCCGATGTAGTAGATCGCCCGGGTGCGCTGGAGGTTCGAATAAAGTTGTACACGTCCTCTCTCAATAACTCACTACGGCGGACTGACGGGGGTCGGGCGACATGGTAATGCCTGCATATTCTGCGTGCGCATATTCAATATTCATTTTACTTTGTTTTATTAAAATAACCATACAATTGTTCAAAAAACTGAGCTCACAGATGGATTTGAATGTTTGTTGGGATTACATACGAAGATATTTTTACAAAAAAAAACATACTTTTTTTTTGTAAAAATACCTTCGATAGGAAATGAATGCAGTTGATTCATTCCATCGACGGAAAAGTCAAAACGGGCGTTTTTTAGGAAACTTTACGATTTTTTTCTATCGAGCGAAATTTATTTAATCGTGTTTCGGTGATCAAATTCGAGTAAAGAATTTTCTGAACATTTATTACACATAAAAAAATAAGTCAATTAACTGTTTTTAAAGGTCTCGTTTTAAATGAAAGTGAAGACGAATCGCCAAGTTTGAAGCATATTCACCTATACATGATTATATTTTTTAATTTACATGAATGTAAAAATTAAAGATTCATATCACTCTTTAATTATACTATATTTTTTCTTAAATGTAAATAAAATTTATAACATTTACATGTTTCTACAATGGAATCTGCCAGCAGTTAACGAAAAACACGTTTTTCAGTGTCTGAAAAATACGCCTTTCTTTTGAATTTCTATCAAGTCAATCATTCTAGATTACGCTTCTGACTTTACAAAGTTCTTGAATATAGGTATAATGAATTTTAACAAAATGTGCTATTTAGATTAAAAAGTTATATTTTATGAGATAAAAACGGAAACGTATATTGCGAAAACTTGAACAAAACCATCTTAAGTAAGTATGGAGATATTGCTAAAAAAAGTACATAATTCCATAATACATCTCCCGTCTCTTCTTATTATGTATCGTGTTTTCTATTTTTGGTTGCCTGGAAGAGATCGCTCTTAGCGATAAGACCGCCACTTGTGGCACTACTAGCTTCTATCTATCTATATAATTAGACAATTATTTAAAAAAGATGTGTCTAATAAGTTCTGGTCAATATTGACCGGCTATGAGTTTATGAAGTTTTTTTCTTAATGTACCTAAGCATACCAGCAAACATCGTACGAGCAATGATTTTGTACGACCTTCCGATTTTTGGCCTAGAGCGGACATAATACCCACCTACTTAGTATGTGTAAATAAAATATTAACAATTTTCACATTATACAATTGAATTTTTGTAGGGATTCTGGCGAAATTTTTGTTGATTCGTGAATTGGTACAAGGAAAAAGACGGCACCTGCCAATTTTGTCTTTTAAAATCAAGATTTTGCGGCAGGTAATGACGTGTCACACATAAAATGGGCCCCGATAAAAGCCACCGCATATTGGCGCCAGAAGGATAATATTAAAATTGTTGTTGTAAATGAAAGTGCTGGCTTTATCACACCCCTTGCAGTAATTATAGCAAGCTTTTTGTAAACAAATGAAATGAATTTATAATGCTAATGCTAATCTCATCCTATTTTAAGCCGAATCAGTAGAATTTAACCGCTTTCAAGCCACACGATTCACCGTTTTCAAGCATTACACAATTGCAACTTCGGTAATGATTCAAAGGAAATGTGTCGCATACGGCAAGATTTGTTGGCTCGTTGCATCGCAAGACGGCGTCGCGCTCTAACTTTAGCCGGTAATCTCAACTTTGAGTTGATTGGTGTAATTACATTAGTTCGACGAGTTTTCCCAAGTCTAATTTGTCTAGTATTGGATTTGTTGTAGTAAAAAAAGACTATCATCAAATTATCTTCAAACAGTCTCGAAAACTATCTCAGAGTTCAATCAGAATCATTGGGCTAAATGTACGTACTTGCTATTTGAACTATAACTGATAGAATACTTAAATACTTTTTTTTTCTAAATACATAAGTACTTATAATACATACAGATCACCCAGACACAGAACAAACATTTATCATCACATAAATGTTTGTCCTTGTGGGAATCGAATCCACGATCTTGAAGCACCAACAGAGCAGTCAATACGTAGATATTAACGTTAACCTTCGCTGCTTATGTTCTCTTTCCTGTCCGACCTAAGTATGATATGATTTTATCTTCGCACTTCGTTTCAGAAATTAATTTACAGATAGATACTCTTCAGTAGATTATAGAGCAAACCGAGGTCTTTTAGCAGATTATAAAGATATTTGGCTGGAACTCTCTCGTTCCCAGTTCTACTGCATATAATTTGACCATGAAAACATTTACAGTAAACTTGTTTGTAAGGTCGTAATATAGTTATTTAGGTCCATCGCTTATCTTAAGAATATTATTTCCTATGGTACAGTAAGCTCTACAAGCACTACACGTTTGTGTTGTATAAGTATTTATATTATATGAAAGCTTACTGTTATTTTAATAGTTATATTTACTAAAATAATAGAAATCTTGCCGAAAAATGAGAACTGTAATGTGGATAGTCTACTTCAAACCGTGTAATCTATTCTGGTAGGCACAACCATGCATACGTGCCAGAAAGGACTATAAATCAACGTCAAAAAATGAATTTGCGCCGTTTTTGCGATGAATATTAATGAAATTTTATGTGGCAGAGTAATATTCTTTGTTATAATGATAATAGAGGCTGTCACATAAATAATATTTCCAAAGCCTCTCTAATGCAGTCAACTAAAAAGTTGTTCTTTTGCCCACTGAACAAGCAAATAGGTTAACCACAAAGTGCATCATCTTGTTGTCTTTGTTGGCACACAAATAAAATTTACAAAACAGTATAATAGTTTCACTCTTTATAGTCCACACCAAAGGTAGAATACAATAAACTGTAACAACTAGCAATCTTATCGCTAAACATAATATCTTCCAAAAAACCTTAGAACAGAAAGTTCAAAGCCGAAATTGAGGTTTGCTAATTACAAGGAAATATGAACAATTAGAAAACATTAAAGTAGAGAATTACAAATTGCAATGCTTATTAAACACGACCTATTTTCAGTCATAACTACCGGGTCACATGACGACGAAAATTCCCTCAAAGGGAAGCCTTACCTATTGATTTGCGTCACTACTACGATGTGGTCAAAGTAAATCTGAAGTAGCTCAAACGCGCGGAGAGTGACGTCATCTAGGCTCCCGTATGATACTGGAAAATAGCTCAATGAATAACCCGATTTACTATAGTACCATTTTTTGTACAGAAAAATGTACGGTTATGATAAAGTATGTACTTTGTACATAGTTTCGTAAGAAATAATAAATAAATCGTGCTTACTAACAAATAAAAAATCTATTTAAGTGGGCTATATTTAGATGTAGCCACATCTACATACACACACTTCTATCTGGTAAAATGTTTTGAGATTTTTTAATTTGCGCATTTACCGAAACAAAACATTTTTTTTTTAAATTTAATCTGTTAAAAAATTTGATTGATAGTTTTGGTAATCATATATTTATTTCAAATGTACATAAACCCAAATAAAATTACGTGTAACTATTACTATAACTATTAATAGAATTTATTAACAGAGTAAGTTAGATATAATTGTGTTTATCACAAAATATTATGCAATTTTTTATGTTTATTGGCTTAGGGCGTAACACCAAACATCGATGAAAAAAAAACAAATTTCATAGTATTTTGTGCCCGGTGATAAACATGATTATGTATTCAAATCGAGCAACTTTAAAAATTACATGAGTTAGGTATTTTAACGATATTATTAAATTTAGAAAAATACATATTATTTCCGACGACTGTACTGAATACGATACTTATTCTATCTAAGTAGGTTAGTAGA
The DNA here is from genome assembly GCA_905404145.2 of Biston betularia. NCBI lineage: Eukaryota > Metazoa > Arthropoda > Insecta > Lepidoptera > Geometridae > Biston > Biston betularia. The sequence goes on from FR989863.1 coordinate 9,656,267, forward strand.
CAAGTAAGTATAGATATGCGACGAGACGGGACGAATCTACTTCCAACTGCTTAGCCATTCCTTCGCTGAAATCTCTTCCTTGTGTAAATAGTTCGAGAGTATTCAATGAGTTTGCGTAGCGTATTTATGTAAATACGAGTATCTATTCATCTCATCGTCTTCTGTCCTTTTGAAGTACAGACTGATGCGTAATAAATTTCGCTTCATAAATTTAATGGAGTTAGCGCTAATTAAACTAAAACTTCAGTAATTATCGATATTGGAATTTAGATAGATAGAAACTCTTTATTGTGCGCATAGCCCACAACAATAGAAAAAAAATACAGCAAACAAATTTTTTGATGTAGAGCCGCAAATGGCGGCCTTGTCGCTAAAAGTGATTTCTTCCAGGCAAATTATGAAGAAGAAAAAAAAACACAGAAATATAGTTTTAGAGATCTGTGGAAAAACACGATACAGACGGTAGATATTGTAAAACTATAAAGTTATAAAATGTAAACTAATAAAAATTATTCTGAATATAATATAAATAATGTCATAGAGTTTTGGCGAGAACGCGGGGAAAATCATGTTATTATTTGTATTATTTTCCAAAAGTTGTGTTTTTTGAGGGGTTGATAAAAATAGTGGTGTTTTATACCATTAAGTTTCGTATTACGAGTGAGTTTACATTTTTTTATGGAGTACTGAAGTAGCGTACACTGCCCTGCATTTCAGCCAATCGAATTGAGTGTACTTCTATATAACTATTGAACTACAAACAATGTGTTCGCGAATGTACCAACGCCAATGTGTTATGTTTATAGGTAGTAGATATATTCGTAAAGTGAATCTTATTCGCATGGAGCCGTGTAGCCGGCGCCGAATGACGTTACCGCCCAGCCTCGAGCTCCCTCGGCAGTGCTGAGCAATTCGTGAAGATGTTTCTAGGTATCTTCAATAGAAGAATACTCGAACAGGGAACTACGTCATGCTATCTGTAGAATAAATTTGACTTTGACTACCTTGTTGGTCATTTGGTAGCAGTGTTGTGTGATTCTTACCAGCGTGTATCATCTAGGGTCGCTCTACTGATAAAGTATGTAGCGATGGTAGCTCAGTGGTTAGCGCATCAAACGTCTAAAGACGTGAGTTCAAACTCCAACAATGAGCCTGAGCTGCAAAAATCAATCAATAAATCAATATGCGTAGCAGAAATCGATAGCAAAAACGTCTGAATCTCTATAATGGGACGCTTAGAAATTATGTAGATCGATCCACAGAAGTCGACCAACATTTTTACAGAAAATGCTGTTCAACAGCATTTTCTGTTATACAGGCAATGTTAACACAAAATACTAATATTATGATTGAGTAGTTCCTAGTTGCTTCCTCACTGCTTTACGCAGTTTGTACCTGTTTCTCGAAGCCACTAAAAGGCTTTTTGCTTACCAAACTTTAGCAATTACACTTTAGCTGTTAGGACAGAATTCATTTTATGAATAACTTTTGTAATGGGCCGGCGCATAAACTGTAAGTTATTCGACAACTTTCATGAATATTCGAGATTAACATTATGAAGTTCGGGAATTATCTAATTGCGCAGATAAGGCCTACTTTAGTAAATCAACCAATTTCTGAGCACGTAAGCTCTGACTTTGCATCGACCTTATCTTCTCGAACCAAGTCACCGCGCTATACAAGATGTTTATACGAATAAAGCCTATTCGATTGCGCATCACTGTGTATACGAGAGTCCGTATCCACACTGTCAGACTCGTTTCACAGATCTCTACATCTCAGTGGTTGAGATAGGCCGTTCGACTCAAACTTTGTTTGCCAATATCTCGTCTCGAAACCTAACATACTTGATCGGTTATATACTAGAATTCCGATCTAGAGATCAGTCCCTTATAACTTAACCATTGTAGCATTGCATACAACAGCGGCTACGAAGTTTTATAGGCAGTGGCTACGAAGCTACGCTCCCGTAGGTACATAGATCGATAGTGTTGAATTTAATTTGTTTTGAATTTCATAACAATTTCTTTTGATTCGGGTTGCACTAATAGATTGACATAGAGAGGATAAATGGATCGATAAATTTTATCGATCCATTTATTTCAGTTTATTTCAACAGTTTGTAGATATGAAAAAAGTAGTAAGCCCGTTCTTGATGTTTTGGTTTAGTAATTATTTTCTAAATGCAGTTGAAATTGATCACAACAATAATGACTACGTATTAATTCCTAAAACTATATTTAGTATGAACGTCAAATTATTGCTTTTGTCAGAGTTAATTAAATGTATTTACTTGTACTACTGAACCGCAAACAGATGACTTTCACCTAAATATTTAATTTTAGTACATATTATAAATCTACGCAATTTTAAAATACATAGAATAAATACTCAAACGTTTTCGTGGAACTTACTGTACCATAACAAATAAACATCCCTAAAGACCACATTAAATAGATCATACAAATTAGTTCACTATAAATAGTTTCGTGGTAGATTTATATGTAGTAGAAGTAGCGAATGTAATATCAGCAAATTCCGTCTATAACGTATTAAATGACCTCGGCCTACCAAGTATAACTATAAATATATTGCTGAGAAGAGTGTTTAGATCTAAAACGTTTATAGGATGATATTAAATTTAGTTGAACACGGACAGTGAAAGTGAGTTTTAATGCATATTTAAACGGACTCCTTAAACTTACAATAATAATTGGTGGAAAAGTCCTGAGCACCGTACGTGTCCTTATCTTTGCAAGGCGATAGATACGACAACCGTACGATGCCATTGTATGCTAAGAAGTTCCGTCCAGAATTAACCAAATGCAATTCAAAACGTTAAAAAACATTGAACGTGAATCTGAAAGGGCTCATTAAATCAACTTTCATTCTTTATTGTTAATACCTTAATATATCTCTTGCAATATGCGAAGTGGAATAGGAATGTTTTTATTATAAGAGATTTATGAGATTTATGCGCGCCGAAATTGGTCTCAGACTGTGCACTTTAATGCTTACGACAAGTACCTACCGAGTACCTTAAGAATTTAATTTCGGAGTAACATCTTTGCTTCTCCCGTTTCTTACAAGTACCTGTACTGCTATGGAGGAGTTTAAATGTTTATGTTATCTAAACGTTTTCTTTGTGTATATTGTATAATAATATTATTTTTTTTATGGTTGACAGGCTAGTTGTTTGACCACAGCTCACCTGATGCTAAGTGAAGGTGTGGTCGAAGATGGTAAAGCACACCTAGCCTGGAATGGAACTGGCTCTCAAGTGAGGCTACCGGAACACACCGTTAGATGCTTGGCGGCAGATTTTCAATTTGAGGGTGGTAGCTAGCCAGCCGAGTACTAGAAAGTACCCTACCACCATACTATGGTTTCCTCACGATGTTTTCCTTCACCGGCAGCTCAAGCTCATTGTTGTTGTCTCTATGTTGTTGAACCCACGCCCTTCGGCATGCGAACCTACCGCGCTAACTACTGAGCTATCATCGCTACAAATAATAATAATACTTTTATTTGACACAAGAAAAATGTACATTACATTAGTATCCGAACGAGAAAAGCTGAATCTCGGGGTCTAACAATACATAAATTATATATCATTTATAAATTATATAATTGAATGAAATTTAGAATTATTTTTGTCTCGAAAAAAAAGCAGATGACCCACAAATTTGTAGTAGCATTCGTATTTCACGTTTATTAGAAGTTTTCTTACTACTATAATTAGTGATAAAACTACCTTTTGAGAACTATTCATGAAACAAAAGCATAGAGATTTATTGTTACCGATAAACATATTGGCCCAATCCCAAATTAATTATGTCATTCGATACCTATCTCAATGGACGTTACTCTGCCAATAGTGGGTAATAATTCTTAACTAATAAAATAAATTGTCTTTCAGATCTTCACCGGAGTTTTATTTACAAAAATAATATTTTTACCAAAATGAAAACGTATTATTCTCGTTAGAAAATAATTGCTATTGTTATCTTTCACATTTTGTACGTATCAAAACTGATAGAACAACATATTTCAGAACGCCCGGTTAGAGTTATTTAAGTAATGTTGTAAAGTCGCGTTTTAGAAGAAAACTCTAATATACACTTCATTTTATCGAAATGTGAGTATTCTTAGCTGATTCAGTCGTTGTTTGCTTTTTAAAGGACTCCTTCTGAATAGAAGATACACATTTTAAGAAATACATGGTTACACGAACCGTTAGAACAAATACAAATAGTTTATTCTCTTCTGAAATTACAAGCAAAAAAAACCAAACAGCTGTACCGTAATCTATTGTATAAACATTACATATTTAGAATAAGACTATATTTTAATATTAATGAGTATAATGAGATTAGGTACCACTATATTTTAAGACATAAAATCGTAGATCACACTTTTATTTGTTACATATCATATGAAATGGCGTTCAAACACATGCCTATTTCGGAATTTTAAAATTTCACCGAGCAAAGTTAGGTCGCTCTGGTACTAAGAAAAAAAATTATACGTCTGGTAGTTGACTCGGTGACTGCTTATTGGTCGTAAAACGCTGACTAAATTTAATTGTCCTTACTTGTGTGTTCATTTTTTCAAACATCTAGAGTCACAAGCGTTAATCACTTTTATGAGCTTTGACCTGATTATAAATAGAGCCTAAGCCATGTGATGTTTAAAAAAATGTTGAAAACCAAAGGAAGGAGTCTAGAGGTTGTGAATCGGGCACGAAGCCATTTCTGCTAGAAGCCAATTGCCTAGTTCTAAAATTAGCCGCTGGTTGGGTGCTAATGAACTATGCTTTGTGTGGTTTTGACGTTTAGAGACTTACAATACGTGCTTTATCTAAAACTCGGCTATCCGATTAAGCCAATAACTTTTGATGGTATAACAGTGTTCTGTATTAAAGTCTGCTGTAAATATACCTGCCGAGAATATTTATTTAGTAAGAGTAGTAAAAAATTGATTTTGAAAGATGAACTAAGTTTTGTTTCGTGATTACTGTAAATACCTGTTATTAAAAACTCTGGACGTGGACCTCATCACATTATTAAGAAGGGTAAAGCCATCACACTGGCCAAGAGCTGCCTGACAGATTTCACACGTCTTCGAGAATATTAAGAATTCTCAAGCACGCAGATTTCCTCATGATGTTTTCGTTACCCGTTCGAAGCTAACGGTCATATTACCGTTCACATAACTTAGAAAAGACCGAGGTACATCCCATCGAATTTGAAATCAGGACTTCAGATTGACCGTCAGATGATGCTCCAAGTGGCTGTAGTTTCCATAGCGACAGTGGTTTCAGATATTCGTGTAGCTTTACGTAAAATTTAAAATTTTCTGGATCGAGTAGATATAAGGATTAAATACATTTATCTATCGTGACCAATATTAGGAAAAAAAAGTTAGTTTATTAAAACAGAACGATTTGATCTAACAAAACGGAACATAGTTGTGCCAAAAATCACCCCAGTTATAATAACAGAGCCAAGAATCTGAGTGGAGTGTGAACATACAGTGCTCACAGCATGACAGTTTCGTTTCGTATCGCCACCGGTTTCGGAATTAATGTCGACGGATTCCAGTTTAGCAAGAAATTTACCGTTTACTCATTTTCGTATTTGATTCCGTGAAATTGAAACTTTTTTTATCAGAATAGTTTTTAATTTCACCGAGAAAACAGGCGCGGAAATACGCTGCGACGCCAGCGTTAAACTTGTGCCATTTGGCAGCGGCTCTAAATGTTAATCTGGAGTGAAATCTCAAGTGATTTTCAAGACTACGTCGTGTTTACAAACAGCATTACCTCGAGTTCGAAAAGAGGTAATACCACGAAAGGGAGCAATACAAACGGTTTTCAAGGGCCATTTCGGCAGATAATACAATTTGTTACAAGTCGTTCGCTCGTTTGCTTTTATTATTAGTGGCTATTAAGAAGGCCGTAGCTCTTTGCCGCACGTGGATGGAAGCGATTTCCGAGAGAGTGAGCCGCGCACTCCCCGACATCTGGTTATTTAAATTGCGTATTTAAGCTAATTTGTGTCATTACGACGCCGCTATTGAAAGAGTGACTCAAAATGAATTGCACTTTATTTTTATATCAGAAACAAAAGTTAAATCGAAGTCGATTTCGGTCATGCTCTTGATATCGTCGTATTAATGTATGACGATCTTCTCTCTTTTGAATAAAATAAATTGCTGTTTGATGAAAAATTATTTTAGAACATTGTGACTTTTCTTTTCATTAAATGTCAACAGAAGGGGTTTTAAAGCGATATTTGCAAGTAATGATAATCAGAATAAAATGTTTTCGTGTTTCTAATAACATGACTGAAAGTATATGAGTTTGAATATAAGATATCCATTAAATTAGAGGTAAGATGGACGGTATAGCGTTTGTTCATGTAAGTATCTGTACAAATGGTATAAAAGTTTCTACACCCAAGAATAATGATACTAAGTAGAAACGCAAATAGTAAATATAAAATAAGTGTTTACGTAAGCGGCAGCCACAAAATGACTGAGTAATTTCGTATTGGAGTGGCCATTAACCAAGCTGACTATACGGAGAACGTTCGCGATTGCATTGTAAATGTCGCTTTTAATTTTTCAAAATGCAAAGCGTAAATTCGCATTTGTGGCGGCACGATAACTACCCGCCTAAAAGCTCCAGCGACGAGGCCGTGTGCTTTGTTGCTAATACAAAGCGTTCGCTTACATCAGACGGGTTTGAAAAAACTTTGTCTCATCGGAGTCCCTGCCATATCATTCTCGGATTCATTCTTTGCAACCTAAAATAGCCTATAGCGCCGCAAGATAGGCTTTTACGATATAAGGTTCTGTTCGATATTTGTACTCGCGCTCCTTGCAACATTCATCTCAATTCTACGGCGCATTCCCATTACACGGACGAGGCGGTAAGGTGGAAACTCCGGCAGTGCGACGTCCGCGAGCCTGTTCCTTTATGCCCCTTGATATATTAGGGGCTGCCATACGACGACTCGGTAATATAACTATGATTTATCCCTCCGTCACAGACAATTCTACGCTAGAAGATGTGTAGCCGACGTGAGACACGGTGAGCTTCGTTAGATTAATACTACGCGGCTAATATTAGTGTGCATTTTTCTTTCTCTTGTCGTTTGTTAAGTTTACTCGAACGGAAATGGAATATCGATGGAGCTTCCTGAACTCACATTGAACTATTTACTGATTAAAAAGGAACAAATGTGAAGCAAGATGTATCTGGGTATTGTGTTTTTATTCGACGTCTCCAGATTAAAAACTGGGGCGAGCACAATGAGAGGCTCGGCGGCGGCGAGATTTTACGAGGGGTGGATGATGTCACAATGATAGTGTGACGCTTGGTTAGTGTCTCGCAGATAAGTGTGGAGATGACGCATCTGCTACGTGCAGCGAGATACTAAGCGTACTTACAGTACATACTTTATACGTCAATAAATTACATACTTGGTGGTAGATCTCCTTAGCAGGAGGTCGTCTAGGTAGGTACCACCGCAGTACCAGATATTCTGCCGCCAAGCAGTAGTGTGTAAACATTACTGTGTTCCGGTTTGAAGGGTACTGCAGCTAGCGAAATTACTGGGCTGTTGAGACTAACCATCGAAAGTCACAAAGTAATGAGCACCAAAGCAGTGATGCCCTGGACTTTGTTTTATTACTCAAAGTTCTGTGTATCTCTGCAATGGTCATGGACAGGCGTTATCTCTTACCATCAGGAGAGCGTCTCGTTTGTCTCATTACTTTTTCATATAAAAAAAAAAAAAAAAAAAAAAATGTACGTACAAGATAATTTCAGAAAAAAGATGTGTATGTCGGCGTGTAGCTTTAATGTTGATTTAGTTTAGCGCCATTTTGCGTAATTTTGGTGGACTAGAGGTGGAATGGTGACACCTCTGACGTAACACTGGTTCCGTGCTCTGCTTGTCGTTATTCGTGTAAAGTATTTTGACTTCAACTAATGAGAGAAGGTGAAGTTGCGGATGTTGGCCGGTAGGGGCGCTGTGTGAAGCGAGCCGGCCGTGCGTTGAATGTTGAGGTGGAGAGATCATTCTTGCTTTGGTTGAGGAGAGATGAACATTGATTCTTGCTTTGAGAGGAGATTGAGTTGGTCGGTTGCAGAGTGCGAAGCTAAGCGGAACGTTTTGTCCCCAAGCTATGTAATAGTGTCTATAATGTTCTAATCATTCTTAAACTAAAGTCGTTGTGAAGTGCTGATTAAACTTTGTACAAGAGAACTGAATTGTGTGGGCTGTCTCCTCGCCCACTACACCATCGCCCACCCGTTGTCGTTCCTTCTTCTTCTTCTTCTTATATCTCCAACATGTATATGCAAAACGACTAACCAGTCTGCTTGATTTTTCATTCGTGACGTGTTTTTATGAACAATAAATAAGTATTTTATACTATATTATATTGTATTGTGTCATGTTATGAATTTATTAATCTGTTTACAAATAAATTAATATTTTTGTGGTATAGTGAACAAGGTGTAAACACTGCTATGAAGTTAAACTTAATCAATTGAGTCTAGTATTTAGTATATGTATATTAAGCATTAGTTTACAGAAGTTGTAGTGGTATGCCCATATTTTAAACTGCTTACAACTCTTATAGAGTAAATAAGATAAATATCTGAGATAAGAAGTTTTAAACATGCTTACTTAAATAAATGCCTTTCAAAATAAAAACTTGGCTGAGGCAGGGCATAAAACAATCTTGTAAAGAAGGCGTCTGTGGTTGGGGTTTTAGAACGGGAGAAATATAAAATGTAAATTCCTACTACGTACCTACCTACTCTGTGGCAAACTTTAATTAATTTAAATACGGGAAACGAGAATTCTTTTAAGAGAAGAGCCTGTCATTAAAATGGTGTCGTCGCGTCGCCGTCGTGGGAATGCCGCAAATTATTTCGTAGATATTTCCTTAGCTACCTATTTCCCGCCGCCCGTGGCTTTAATCTCGTGGTTCTAACAATCGCCGCTTCCAAAAAAATAGCTAAATATTATCTTTAAGAGAGAAGAGAATTCTTACCTTTTGCTATACTCGCACTTGTAGGGGCTTTTCACAAGAGTCAAAGCGTGTTTTCACTTTTACCTACGATATGAAGTACGTATGCGTTACTCGCGTAGCTCGTAGCAATTCGGTTGAATTGCTTGTTTTTCAAGACTCAAAAATACGACTTGTTTTTTTTAAATAATAAATAGGCTTGCGTCTATTTACCTGATGTTAAATGAAGATGCGATATGATTGAGCACGCTTACATAGAATACCGATTCACTCTCGACTTGAAGATGCTCAAGTTGTATCTATTGGAGAACAACCACTCAGAAAGCGCATTCCACTTTTAGTCGTTAGAACAATGAAAGTTTTACATAAACATATAAAATGAAGGGCTATAATTATAACTGTCATAAGACTAGTACAGGAGACTTTGCATATATGTACATATAACCAGCTGTACTTCGTAGATTTTCCCGTATTTTCTGGGATAGAACGTCGGGATATGCGATATCTGCATACGTTGCAGCGTGGAGAAGTAACAAACATACAAAGGTAGACAGAGTATTTTATTCATAATATTTGTAAGTAGTAAAATAAGATGTGACGATTTAAACAGAATGTATTTAAAAACATTGCGTTCAACGCCGCGGGACGTGGTTAAATGATGGCTAACAGTCGTTAAATCCGGGCAGAATGGACTCCAACAAAAGTGCCTCATCTCAAGTCGCCGCCAACGTTGTTATAGCTAGCTGTACAAATACTGGGACGCACGCGAAGGAAATAGGAGAAAACTGTAGTTCAGAGTTAAGAGCAGGTCCTCTCTAAAAATCCCACGTTCGCTTCGCCTATAAGCTATTCCCTAATCTTAAAATAATAAGGGTGAAAATCAAATCTACCGCTTGATCGTATTGTTGCTCTGAAGTACGCAAACGTAACTCGCAAATCCATATGTATTGAGAATAAAACATTTGGTCTAGAAAAAATGTTTTCTTATAAACGGATAATGAATACTATGCGCATTTCATAAGTATTTTACTGGGCATGTAACTTTTGTTATTTTCCAGAAAAAAGCTTAAATGTCTGAAAAAGACTATTTAAAAAAAATAGAAATATCAGGTAAATTTTCATCCATCGTGTTTTCACCTTTAATTTTTTTTTTAATAACTTAATTTATAATTACATTGATCCTAATAATAGTTCATTTACAATACAATGGCGGAAATCATGTTTAATCGCGGGATAGTTTTAAAACTAGAGCTAATGCTTTATTTTGATATATTTAATATTTATGTGACTTAAAATTTTACTATGAAAACATTAATTTTTTTATTGGCGCGAGCCGCTTTTTTTTTATTTATATAAATAAAAACACTTTTTTTTAATAATTAGATACTTCAAACTTCATAGCAAATATTTGTGTAGCTATTTAAAGTTTTTGTATGTGACAAATGATTAATTTTAATGATATCGTTTTGATTAATTTCACCATTTGTGATTAGACACATAACTATATTCGGTTGTGATAAAACATATACATATATAAAGATTTTAACCGATGAAACCTACGTAACTCCAAGTTTTACTAGCCCGGGTGCTCGGTAAACAAATTTAACTGTACTAGACCATGTTCAAGAATTTGTCACTACTTAAACTTATGTCGCAAGTTTCATGTTTGGCCGCAACAATATTGTGAGCAGCGAGTTTCCGCTGCCCAAGTCCGTTCTATTTACAAGCGGCCGGCTACACTTGACTCACGTTTGGCCTCCGCGCAACGCAGACTTCTGCATTTCGTTCCCAAGTTAGCGCAATTTGTGTTATGCACGTCTGCATATTTCATAGCGCGCTTTTTTGTTACCTTTACGTTTCTCCCTTGAGTCGCTGTATTGCGGCGTCACTTACAGTAAAGTGTTGTTTTTACGATCCGTAGGGCTCGCGCACCTTCGTGTCGGTGTGCTTACAGTAGACAGGTAGCTGACAATGAGAATAGGACGATGGGGTGCAAACAGGTGCAAAATGCTTATGTTTGTACTTAGTTGCTTTGATTCGTCGAATTTTTCAATGTTTTTCGTGATGGAGGATTTTCTTAAACTTATTTACATTACAACTCAAGTTCCTTAGAACTTGAGTTGTAATGCAATTATGCCAGCCATATCATTATATCACATGTGGTTGCAGCTAAGATACCTTGAAACGCCATGCGTATTAATGACATACTTTGTAAACGTAAGTGTTCTTATCAGTCAAGTCAAGGTTTAAAAGGTACTAAACTAACTAACCACCCATGGAATGGTCATTCTTGATCCTTGATGAAAGGCTCCAGGATCTTCAATAGAACACATTGGTGTCCTCTAACTTGCCCTCCTAGGATAGTGGTATGCTGCTGGTAATATCATACCTACCTTTTACAACGTGGGCCAGCCAATGTTGTTGTCCTCTCCAGGCTCTTTAAGCGGATAGTCGGAGCTACGACTATCTTAAGTCTCGTCCTATATTGGTAGCGTTGACAGGTCAGTAGTTAGCGCGGTCGGTTCACACGCTGTAAGACGTGGTTAGGAACACCTTGTCAAGCTAAGCCTTGAGTTCTATCCCACTAACCCCTCTAATATTATAAATGTGAAAGTTGGGATGGATGGATAGATGTTTGTTACTCTTTCACGCAAAAACTACTGAACGGATTTGGATGAAACTTGGTATGCAGGTAGCTGAGACTTGTTATCCCGAAAACATGTAACAGGTAACACCGCGGGACGGAGCTAGTGTAACTATAAAATATATGAATAACTACAAAGTACCACTGTTTCAATTCCAATAGATACGCGGTAAAACTGATTGCAGCCAATATCGGTGCAGGTCGACACGGGTACTTGTGTCACGCGCTCGCTACACGTAACTGGCGAAACGCCCGCGGCTGTGTATACTGTATAGGGATGGCAGATATTTGTGTAACTGTTGTAACTTATTGCTTGCACGCAAATATATAAAGCGTACTTAGGCGTGGCAGATGTGCAGATAATATTGAAATTAACGTGATTTGTAATTAGGTGTACGTTTTATCAAAGCGCCATCAAACAAGAAAAAAGATAATAAGAATAAATGAAGAAAAAATTTAAAGTTTTTTTTTTGTAATATTTCAAAAAAAAATTGTTGTCCAATGCAGCGTTGGTGAGATCTTATCAAATTTGTTTGGGAGGAATGGGTATGCGGGCATTAAAGGTGAACATTAATAAAAATACAAAGGATCCCTTTAAGCGCACGCCCAGGGTCGCAAGGCCTAAGTTCCTCTGTACGGGTTTCCGTACCCGGAATCCGCAATAGGATATCATCGAATGCTAAGATTATTTCGTCTCTTAAAGAAAATTTAACAATTTAAAATTAAATCGTAATGTAGGGTCATCCCTACGGGATGCACCAAAACTGGCGACACGACCGCCTCCCCGCCCGTGTCCTGCTAACTGCCAACTTGCACCCAACTCCGGACGCTTTCCGCCTGATTTATAATCCGATATCCGGAATTCCGTACAGTTCCGGTTACCATCTCCTGAAACTCTTGAAATAAACATTCGGTTTCAACTCCGCGAGTGAACTGGGGCACATTTGTTCTCGCGTGGTCAAGTCGCTAATGGCCGCGAGAAATAAATGTTCTATTGCAGTTACTGCTACGATACTATATCGTGCCTTTATGCATCCGCACAGTTTTCGCAACGCCGCTTCTCAATTTATTACACACTGAACTGTTTACTATGCTACTGTTATCCTATTTTAAATTTAAATTCAAATTTTTACTGTGACAAATTTTCTATTTTTTTTTATTTTTTTTATGGTTGACAGGCTAGTTGTTTGACCACAGCTCACCTGATGTTAAGTGAAGGTGTGGTCGAAGATGGTAAAGCACACCTAGCCTGGAATGGAACTGGCTCTCAAGTGAGGCTGGGCTATTACCCCAGGGTCTCAAGATTTATATCGTTTTTTTATGGTTGACAGGCTAGGTCTTTGACCACAGCTCATCCGATGTCAAGTAACGGTGTGTTCGAAGATGGTAAAGCACACCTAGTCTGGAATGTATTCGCCAGTTCGGCTCTTAAGTGAGGCTGCCGGAACACACCGTTAGATGCTTGACGGTAGGTTTCCAACTTGAGGGTGGTAGCTAGCCAGCCGAGTACTAGAAAGTACCCATCCGCCATGCTATGGTTTCCTCACGATGTTTCTTTAACATTGTTGGGGCTTATACACACGCCCTTCGGCATGCGAACCGACCGCGCTAACCACAGAGATATCATCGCTACAATAAATATATATAGGATATATATACATATAGGATTTGAATTGAGTAGTCTAAAAACACAAGAAAGAAGCCTCAAGAGGCCGATGCGCTCGAACGCTTGAGTTCAATGTAGGAGCAGGAAACTTATAAAAACTTTTAATTTAATCGTAACTTTCAATCTTAATGAAGGTTCTCAATTCCTTGAAACTGCAATCTGAAGCAGTCGCCTTCATTTTATAATGTGAAGATTTCTAATTACTTTCATGCAATTAAGTGGATTCACTTTGTAGTGTGCCATGCCGAGGGAAGTAGGAGAGTCAGAATCAGAATATGCTTAATTGTGTCACTGTGTACAAAGCTGTTATAAAATTATAGGTATCAACAGCGTTATCTATCACGGACATAAAATATTACGTCATTTTAATTAAATAAGTATCGTAGGACATTGCACACAGCGCCATCTGACCCCAAACTAAACAAAGCTTGTACTATGGAAGTCAGATAACTGATAGAATACTTGTATGGTATTATTTGTAAATACATACAGTACACCTAGACACAGAAGATATATTTTTTTATACCACACAATATTTGTTCTGGGTGGGAATCGAACCAGCATCAGCTCTTGAAGTAGACATACTACCGATGAACCAACAGGGCAGTCAAAATTACAGTTATAACGCTACATACAATAAATTATATAGTGTACAACTATCTTATCGCAAACCAGTTTTCTAGATATTCTATAAGGTCTTAAATGAAATGGCGTCATTAGAATTTTATTGTTTGTGAATATGCACAAACAAAATTCTAATCATAAAAATTAACATGAGAGGTAGAGTACTTCTTACATCGCACCATTTCACTAGTTTAAATTAATTCTTGTGTTCCTAGATAGAGTCATTTTAAATGCGTTACAAACAGAAGAACGCCAAAAGACTAAATATTTTACGTAACATTTCATTGTTTTAATTGCCAGATATTAGTTACGTCAATGAATTTTATTGATTTCAAGTAGCGTATACTTTAAACACTCACAAGAAGGACAGACGACCTAATAAGGACCGCAGGAACGCGCTGGATGCGGGCCGTTTCCAATCGGTCTTTATGGAAGTCAATGGGGAGGCCTACGTCCAGCAATGGACGTCCTACGGCTGAAATGATGTTGATGATACTTTAAACAAAAGTCTTAGTATCTCACAGCAAAAAAAAAATGCTACCAAATAATTAGGAACTAGCATTGAAGTCTTTAGTTTATTAAGAATACTCCAATTCACACCATAGTAGGTAAGTAACGTCACTATTTACTTCTATGGTTATTTTTTTATGGTGGACATGAATGTTATGACCACAGCTCATCTGATGTTAAGTGACGGTGTGGTTGAAGATGGAAAACACACCTAGCCTGTAATAGAACTGGTTCACAAGTGAGGCTGCTGAATACAGCGTTAGATGCTTGGCGGGAGATTTTCAACTCCAGGGAAGTAGCTAGCCAGTCGAGTACTCTACCGCCATGCTATGGTTACTTCACGCATGCTATTGTACTAAGTATGCAATCTTTGGTGTAAATAATTAAAAGATTTTCTTTGTATCTATTGAAGTCACTTATTTTACTGGTACAATTAACAACACTGATTTGTTATTTTACAATTTCTACTGTTATTTAAATGTTATATAACAAGTCTTTGAATTTATGATAAATTTCTCACTCCCTTTGGGTAGCCGGAATAATTTTATTCGAAATTGTTTTAAAGTTTTAATCCCTGTTTTGTTTCTCTTAGAAAGTTATCCAACGTGCGACTGGTAATTAGCGATAGGTAACTTAATAAAGTAACTCCTATTATTTGAGTACTAAGAAATGTTATTAATTAATTTATCCTACTTAGTTGTTCTACGACTTCTATAATTGATTTTTTATATATGTCAAGTTACCTGTAAACGTTCAAATTTTTTTCCAACAATTTGAAAACTCAAGTCTATTAATCGCGATAATAATCTTCACTTAAAAGTCTATAAATCAGCGTATAAGGAGATTATCCTTTTCAACACGCTTTTTATGTATGTATATTTTTCTCACGCGTATCTTGCATGTATATATTTTATTTATTTATTTATTTATTTATTATTATATATTATTGTTTGTAAATTTCTTTATTACCTCGTATCTTCCAAGTGGATGGATGGATTTCGACTGGCAAGGTACCGTTATATTCGTCCTAAAACCCCAAATGTCTTTAGATAGATGTTTGAAAAACAAAATGGCGAGTTTTTGGTGCGAATTAATTATACGTTTATAAAAACCCCCATACCTATCCAGTATCAAAATAACTCTTTACGCATAAAAGCAATCAACATTATTTCTTTTATTAATTAATGTCTTCTATTAGGATGATGTCAGCCGAACGTTAACTTACAAGGTGGTAGACCTCCTTCACAGGAGGTCATTAGCAAGATATCTGGTACTAATGTGGTGCTTATCCACCCAGTTTCAGATATCCTGCCAAGCAGCGCGTCGAAATATTACTGTGTTTGGATTCGAAGGGTACTGCAGCTAATGAAATTACTCTTACAATACAAATTGCAATACATTACTTTTGAGACTTGGTGATAGGTCTCTTTAACAAGAGATCATCTAGGTTGGTACCACCGCAGTACCAGATATTCTGCCGCTAAGCAGTAGTTTGGAAACATTAATGTGTTCCGGTTTGAAGGGTACTGCGCTAGCGAAATTACAGCTGTTGAGACTAAAAAGCCTCAAAGTAATGAGCGCGAGAGCAGCGATGCCCTGGACTTTATTTTGCTACATAAAGTTCTGTGTCTGTAATGGTCATGAACAGACGTTATCTCTTATCATCAGGAGAGCGTCTTGTTCGTCTCATAACTTATACATAAAAATTAAAACAAACTTACTATCGAATGCCTCAAAGTAATGAACATGAGAACAGCAATACCGTGCACTATATTTTGTTCCTCAAAAGCTCTAGTACCTACCTCTACGATGATGGTACGATGTATGGATAGGCATTGTATCTTAATATAAAGATTTTATCAGTACTTATTACCCGGTGTAAATACTAGTGTAAACCATCCCTTTGATAAAATTGCTTTTCCTATCCAACAAAGTTTCCAATAAATGGTTTTGTCATTACCCAGTGTAAGTGCTAGTGTAAATAATCCCTTTGATGAAATTGCTTATCCTATACTACAAATTTCCAATAAAATTTTAAACGTTTGAGCTTGCAACTAACTAATGAATCAATATTCCCTTTTATCAGAGAACTTTCATTTGCCTTTCACACTATCGATGAACCGTGCAAAACAATTTTCAGAGTCGTTACAGTATTGGTTCACTCGTTTGTCGGAACCGTTATAAATTCTGCAATAGGTTTCTGTCGGCAAAATATCCATAGATTAAAGTGGATAGTAGTGTAATCATACCTATTTACTATTATAATAATATTTTAAATCGAGCTACAAAAACCGAAATATATCTTTAAAGTTCTATAGAGTGTTGATGAAACGTACATTGGTTAACTCTTTATTGTCCACAACGAAAATTATTTAAAAAAAACAAAAAAAGAAAAAAACTTGATTAATACGTGCAACAACCGGCGATCTTATCACTAAAATCAATCTCTTTCGGGCAATCTCATTATATCACTAAAACATTTACAAATACTATTTCTGTGGTTTTACAAATATTTGTTTCATAAGTGTCCCCAGGCGATAGTAAGCTTACCGCCAGACCGTCAAAACCGTCTAGTAAAACAATGACAAGATGAAAAACGTTCCTATGTTGAAATCAGATAACAGGGATATAAAAATAGTATATACATTATTTAAGTACGCGTGCTTGTTTCTAAGACCAATGCTTATTTACATAAAGCAAATGTAGGTCGAAAGCAATCCTACATTGAATTAAAATAAAAACAAAAAAAAAATATTGCTTAAAGCTAACTTTTGCGTACCTATTATAATTCTAATCTGTCGTAATACTAATTTACACAAACTTTTTTTTGTAACTCTTGAACAGTTAAACGAGAAAAAATGTCCAACACTTACAATGCTAAAACTAAATGAGACATTCATTACAACTTAACTAATAAAAAAAAAACAAAATATAATTATGTGTTTTCAAAATACTTCCAAGATGGGACCGGATCTACTAACACTGTTAGAGTAGATCCGGCCGGATGTTAGTCTAACAGCAACAACAACCGATAATTAAGATTAAAAAATAATGTCTATTATACTCCAGTTGAAAAAACGATGGTATTCTATAAAATTAACACCTTTCATTGTTATAATCAGCTCAGTAATCACAGTGTCTAAAGCCCTGCAGGCGGGGTTGTTTTGATTGACTTTATAAACCAATTAACTGGCGGGCAGGTCCCTAATGAGTCATTGATTGTGGAGTTTCATTTACATTAAACTCAGTACTGTTTAAGTTGTACGTGCTTGAGACTAGAAGGTAGATGTGTTTATTTTGCCCCGGTTTGTGATTTTTACCTCCATTTTGTTGCTTGGAATTACCAGTGCAAAGAGACTTTGAAATTTTGTAGACATTAGACAGAAAAGTGCTTTTTAAATGAAGTATATAGGCAATCATTGTTTTACAGATTTTGAGATACAGAGTGATAATTTTGTTGGCTATTAAAATCTTGTTTTAGACTGGTTTAAACTAGTTGCGCTATTTTTTTATATGTAGTCCTATAGTTTTATTTGATGTTGTACGGACACCGTTTTATGCGCATTAGTAATCAGTAGCATTCAGTAGCATTTGCTATGTTAGTAGTAAAACTACTTTCATAGCAAATGCAGTAGTAGTACTAAATAGCAGTTAGGAGCCATTTGGAGTTTAAAAATGCAAACATACTTAAACATTCGGAAACTCTTCAGGATTTTATTATATTTGCTGATAAGCTGCACCCCACGATTTTTCATCCGCGTTTGCAGGAAAAGTAGCCTTATGTATAACTTCAGGGTATAAACAGTCTCCAGTTCAGTTGTTTTTCCACGAGTGAGTAACAAACATTAAAATTTTAATGTTTATAATATTAGTAGTTAACAATGCTTGCTGTAATTACGTTACATTAAACGTAATAGCTATACATATATGTAAAGGTACTATGACCTATTGAAATATTTCGCTCATATATTTTTATGAGGCAGTAAGATATTTCTTTTTAAATGTAATATAAATGAAATTATCATTACACGAAAGGGACTTTTTACTTAAGAGGCATTTAGTGACGAGACGTTTTACTACCCGGGGACATTCTGCTATGAAACCGTTTATATTATGCTCTTATAAGTATAAAAGGTTCACATTTCGCGAGCAAAGTTTCGGTTAATAACTAATCAGATGGCATATAATATTGTTGGTTGATTGAAAAAACAAACTAAATTCTTCTGAAAACAAACTGAGTCCAATGGAAGGAAGCATTCAGCTATGGAGAGAAGTTCCTGCCCAAATATATTTTTCGAAGAAAAATAAAAACAAAAACTTTCTTGCTATAACATTTTATGTAGGCGTAATGTAAATATTAATGTCTAAAATGTCTATAAATAAATAATTACTGTTTCAAAACTACAAGACCGACGACGTTGTCAGTTTTACTTGATATATTTTACAGAACCACCTTTCTAACAAAAAATAATAATTAAAATCGAAAAACGTGGTAAATAATTTTATTGCTAAGTAAACATTTTGCCTTTTATCCCCCTTCCCACGGGTGCTGAGCTGAATTTCGAGATAAAATGCTACCTCATTGTACGTGCTATAATTATGACTATTTTTATTAAAATCCCTGTAGTATTTTTGACGTGATGTTCTTTCAAGATACAGGCAGATACACGGACAAAAGTCTACTTAATTACATTTTTTTTGACTCGCTAATGTAATGTTCTCCAAAAAGTTTCAAATTCTCTTAAATGTAAAATTGTACATGTATGTTATATGTATACCTACGTATATATAGAAGATAGATAATTCAGAACAGAAAAGCACTGAGTTATGTTAAACAGTTAATTGTTTTTTTTTTTTTTTTTAAAAAAACAATTAAGCCGTGGCCTTTCTATTTGCTTCCTTAGAGCCTGTTTGTGTTTTTACATTTAATAGTTTCTTAACAACTAATAATAGAATTATGCAAACATAATTATTTAAACAAATAAACTATCCTACTATAACATTAACACGCCGCACCATCGAGATTGCTGCCGCGTGATAGGGTTCCCAATACGCTGGGAGTAACATTTACTATAAATAAGATGACAAATCCGCAAACGACCTACTCACTATACAAACGCCTTTCATTGACTTTAATTGAAAAACTTTTTGAATCGTCCAGTTAACGTTTAAAGGTTTACATTAAAATGAGTTCCCTGACCTTTACACGATTTCAGGTTATAAGGTAGTTAAGTATTGAAGCACATTCAATAATTGAAAAAAAAACATTTTGTATCGATGATACGAAGGGCGTGGGCGAAGGAAACCATAGCATGGTGATAGTATACTTTATAGTACTCGACTGGCTAGCTACCACCCTCAAGTTGAATATTTGCAGCCAAGCATCTACAGACGTGATAAGCAGCCTTACTTGGGAGCTGTGGTCAAACACCTTGCCTGTCAACCATAAAAAAAGCAACTAAACGACTTCGTAGATACGAAATATTGGCTTACAATTGTAATTTAGTTACAACATCGCTTTACTCCGCTGTCGGATTTATCGTGGAGGTTATTTATTTAAGCCGATTAAAAAAACCCTTTGCAACCCCTTCTGTTAGCAGCTTCTACTAGCAACTTTTGCCATTTCGGATACAATTTACAAGCCTTTTCATCTTGACACCATTAGAATTATGGCAGTATCTAAGCTAAGGCAAATTTGCAAAGTCAACCGTTTAATTTACATTGATAGGTTCAATAAGCAATTCCGGTAGCTTCCATATTCTCATATCTAGTTACGGCAGAAACGCAATCTCGTTAATTTGTGATTGAATTCGATATCGAGTGAGTGCAGAGCACTTGGCAAGTTTGCTCATATATGCGCATTGAACGTAAGGATGATGGCTTTTCTGTAACAAAATTTTAATTCGCCAATTAACGAAGTAGTAAATTGTTATAAGGCGTGCTTTAAAATGACACTTCAAACAAGGTTAATTGTGCTAATGAATAGACTTTTTCTGCCAAAACTTTTAGGTAGTATTTAAAATATAAGTATTAAAACTAAAACTCGTGATAAAGCGAACTTTATGAAGAGTTTTATTTTTCTTTATCACGACATCGTTAAATATAAAAACGATACTTTTTCACTTGTTCTTTAGACGCAGCACTATAATTCACTAACGCTACGTTTTATTTTAACACTTAAGCTAAGTAGATACTATATACGTCTAATAAAAACTAAGTAGTTTTATTGTTAGCTTTTTTGCACTGGCTTAGTAATATTATGTGTTTTTAATTAGATTTAGTATGCGTTTTCTACTGATATTTTATAGAAGCAACCTTCGTGTGGGCGCTTAGCTCAAAGTAAACGGCATTATACCATGAAAATAGACATACCGTGCTGTCTTAGCGGCTGCAGTGTGTAGACAATCATGAAATAATCATGCCTACTGTGTAACTTTACTTGGTGGTAGATTTCTGGGCTGTTGAGACTAACGATCGGAAGTCTCAAAGTAGTGAGTGCCAAAGCAGCGATGCCCCGGACTTTGTTTGCTACTCAAAGTTCTGTGTATCGCTGCAATGGTCAGGAGACCGCATCGTTCGTCTCATTACTTTTACATAAAAAAAACTGTGTAACTCGCCGATTGTTGCCGCTGAGCGGCCGGGCCAGCTCTCAGTGCGTGTTTCTTTTAGTCATGCAATGATAAACAAAATAAAGTGTGCGTTATATGCCTTACTTGGCATACTAATGAGAGTTCGCAGATACGTTTCGCAGCTAATCTCGTTTTCATAATAAAATGTATAAAACAAAATATTAAACTGGTACTATAGTTCCACGTTTGTTTTAATTACGGACTTATATAAATGACAAAACTTTTGATTAAAATACATGTTTACTTTACATTATAAATCGTCAAAATTTTAGCAAAGATCAGGTAAAAGACTAGATAAAGAATCGCCTGTATACGATTATGCAAATTAGCTCGGTTTTTTTTTATAAACTGTCCCATTGCTGAGCGCAGGCTTCTTCTCATTTTGATAAAGGCATCATACTGGCCAAGTACGGGTTGGCAGACTTCGCCAAAAACTTTTTTTAATGAACTCTCCGACATATATGTATCTACATATGTTACGATGTTTTTCTTTACTGTTTAAATAGGTGCGTGCCGTGGGATTCGATCCCAGAACCTCCAGACGGTCTCTCAAATAGACTGCCTAAACTTTCACTTGGTTGCTTATACTTCGGTGTACCATAATGATCATGAGCTTTTTTGAGGTTTCGTAGCTGATGAGTTAGTTACGCGCTTTAGAAATGTAACTAACTCACGATATTAAAGCCGTCTATTAGCGGTCACAATTTTGTTATAACAAATTACTAACTCAGCGATTGCACTAATTATAATGTCTCATATTGCCGTGTTTATAGCTACTCAGAGGTGTCGCTATAATTTCTTATTAATGTCGCGGGGCTGCGTCCTCGTTGGGTGGTTACTTTATTTTATACCCTCATAAAAGTGACCGTTTCCGTCATAACGATCTTGCGGGTGACACGTCATTATTGCTTGCCTTTCCAATAACTAATTTCACATCTATATTTATACTATACTATTATAAAGAGGAAAGATTTGATTGTTTGTTTGTTTGTATTGAATAGGCTCCGAAACTAATGGACCGATTTCAAAAATTCTTTCACCGTTGGGAACCTACACTATCTCCGGGTAACAGTAAGGCTACTTTTTATTCCTGTATTCCCACGGGAACGGGACCTGCGCGGCTGAAACTGCGAGGCGTCCGCTAGTTGGTTATAAAGCACATGTGAAGCAGCTTTTCAATGCATTTGTCTGCAAGGAAAAATATTTATAAAAATTAGTTTCGAAAGTGCAGTATCATGCTATTCAAGTCCGGTTTAGATCAACCCTGTTTTTATATAGTGTCCCAGCTGAGCGCCGTCTTCTTTTTTCATCATAAACAAGCCGTTCATATGTAGTTCATGAAGAAATCTCTGGAACATAAGTGCCTAATAAAGGTGGTACGAATACCATACAAATCGATTTTTGCCATTTATGGACAAATGGAGCATAATTTTACAGTGAAATAACAGCTACTGGCATTTACTTTGGTCTTTATTTGCGGTAAATCACAATTTCTTGAATAAAATAGTAGATTATAAAGACCAAAATAAATGCCAGTAGCTGTGATTTCACTGTAAAATTGTTGTAAAACTGTAAAATTGTATAATGCTCCATTTGTCCTTATATGGCAAACAATTCTTTGTATGGAAATCGTACCACCTTAAACGTGAGCAGTAAAACAAAAATGTGTCAAAACTACACACACTACTCGCTACACAGAGATAAACGCTTTTCGCATCACTAATTTTTTTTATTTTTGAGATTCGATTTAAAACGTTAACCCTATGAAAGTAATAAATTGGCAATAAAGCTTAGGATGGTCTTTAAGAGATGCTCATATTGCCTGAAGATATTAGAAATGTATCACACATTATAAATGAGTAAACACAAAACTAAAACTAGCTGCACCCCGCGGTGTTACCTACCTGCTACATTTTTTCGGGATAAAAAGTGTTAATTCCTTTACCCTATGTGTTAATACATGGTGTCAGCTACCTTCATACGAAATTTCATCAAAATTGGTTCTGCCGTTTGAGAAGAAGTAACAAACATAAAAACACACTTGCACACTCACAAACTTTCGCCTTTATAACATTAGTGTAAAAAAAGTTTTTGATTACAAATTTGTGTAGGTGACTGGATTTTATGATTTTTTATACGATGTTATAACTAAACTGTTTTGATGAAAAAGGTAGTCGCATTTGAATACAAGTGTACTGGCTTCAAGTAATGAGCAAAAAATTGCTTTCATTTTCTATTACGCAGCTTAAATTACAAATGTTTCGAGTAAGAGATTATAATTTTCCTACCCCACACCTATTTACAATTCAAAAGCAGATTTGTCATTGTGACTTGGCGCAAAGCATAAATAACTTGATTTAATTTTTTAACTTCTTTTGAAGTCCGCCTTCAAAGCGTCGCTGAGCTTTTCTCGTCACGATTTTCTCCTAAATACAATAGAGACTATTTTTATAACATCCCAATAGACTTTAAATGGCGGTCGAAATTATTCAAAAGTATATCTCAATTTTCTGCGGGGGTAGACACTGTAACTTCTAATTTTCCTTCCATTCGTAAGCTTTATTCATTTTAATGGAGAAAAAATTTAAATATATTTGTAACACCTAGGTTTCTGTTACTTACAGACTTAGCAAATATTTATATCGTAAACAGCCCGTCAGGCATGGGCCGTGGACGAAATTGTCTTTCTTTGGCAAAAACGTGGCAAAGCTAGAATATAGATACATCTATCACGTTTACGCAAGTGGAAAAACTTTTATCGTGACTCGCATGCTAAGGAGGCAGATTTAGGTACTTACAGTTTTTTACACGTATAGTTACTAAACTATCCAAATTAAAGTAATCTTCAACATCAAATGAAGGTTTTATCACTTTTGGTGACGTTTTGTTTGGGAAGTGACCATCGTGATTTACCATTATGTGTGTGATAATAATAATATACTTGCAATTATACAAATAATCGAATTAGTGCGTGATCGAGATGCATTCTATTTTAACAATTTTGTCAGAGAGAAATAATGTAGTTCCCCAACGGTGAAAAAAATTTTGAAACCGGTCCAGTAGTTTCGGAGCCTATTCAATACCAACAAAAAAACAATCAAATCTTTCCTCTTTATAATAGTAAAGATGACAGATGTCTAAAGGCACAAGATCAGTGGTTCTAGTATATTAATTTACGGATTCACATCTTAATAGCGCGCTTTCAATGTGTCGTTTTGAAGTTTATAAAAGCGCTTTGAAAACTGCAACGTGCATCACATCAAATACAGTATAAAATTATTTTTATATTGACAAGAAAAATAATAATTTGACAGCAGAAATTTAACAAACAAACACACTCAGGGGAATACAGATTTTTTGCTGGTAGCATAGATTTAGTTATAAAAGCGACTATCTTAAAACGAACGACAATATTTCGACTTCAAAAACTATTTTTACATCGATTGTCTAAAAGAGATCTAGTCGACGCCAAGGAGACCACATATTGCGCAAATAAAGTCCGTGTGGCGGTAGCGGGCAGTCTTCTTTCACCGCAAATTGGATTGACTCCGGCGAAGCAGAAATGTCGCGGTGCATTTAGGGTTGTGCTATAAAGATATACTGAGATAGTTTACTCCATAACAACCAGATCGTTTCGATATGCGACGAGATGCAAGGCTTAATAAATTTAACACAACTAGCATGCCGTGTAGTTTCAACTAAAAAGCTATTTGCCAAAAAATCTTAACATAACAAACGTAGGTACACTTTTGTAAACATAACGTAAATAAATGTGCGAGCAATTATTCGATATAATTATTTTAAACTTAAAATAACTTTTTATTTACTTCACTTTTGTGTTATCATGACAAACAAGCCCAATTAATTAATTTAATGCTTTAGTTCTACGAAGTAGCCAACTTAAAGCCAAGCTAGACACGCACAGAGAGTGTAGACTTTACTCTACATAATTATTATCTAGACATACTATTCTGAAATATAGCCCAGAAAATAGCTCGATTTAAAACCTTCATTATACCGTTTTTGTATGTAATGATGTATTATACTACTAGCTGCGATGTTATCCGCTGTCCTCATGTTAATTTTATTTTAGGCTTATGTGTTAATCCAGGTTTGTCAGATACCTCCATACTAAATTTCATCAAAATTGGTTCAGCTGTTGGAACGTGTAGGAATAATAAATATACAAACACACTCACAAACTTTCGCCTCTATAATATTAGTGTGATTTATGATATTCCAAAATTCTTTACAGCCAAAGTAAGATATTTTATGGTCTTGTTCATTCCAACTCAAAGTTATGTGCAATTTACGAAGCAATAGTTAATTTTGCGATCTATTTACTTCGCGGTAGCCGGGGCCGCGGACTTCTAACAAATCGCTGCGAGATCCCCACTAAAACAGGCAAAGCTGAGTAAATTGTCGACATAAAACGTTATGAGAAAACGCCTTAACCACACGAGGCTGTCTTCAATCTCTTGTTGCCGTATTTTGCATCTCAAGTACATGGTACTAAAGTTTTCGGGACAGAATCTTTGTATTGTCTGTGGAGAATGACCTTTCTATGCGGTCATACCTACATGCTAGTGAGCTAACAGTGTGCAACCAAGTCAGAAATAATATAGAGTTAACTATTTACTTAGAAAATAAACACAAAGTTATTTCTATTAAATACAATTCACAATAATCTAATCGCAAAAAATAACACAAAAAGAAAACAAAATAAAAAACACTAAACATTTTCATATTAGCGTGAAATAAAAAATTGCTGCATAAGAGTAGTCCCATAAGTCTTAAGATACAGAAAAACTTTTGCAAAATAAACAATAATTGAATCGGTACTCTATTCGTAATTTAAAAAAATACATAATCAAGTGAACCGATGGTAGGTACATGGTTAGATAATACGAGCAGATAGAGAAAATCTTTTCTTCAAATGGACTATTACAAAAAGCGGCCACGAATATCAAATAACAGTATTATTATGTTCAATGGTTCGGAACCCATGATGTGCGAGTGGGAGACGCACTTGACCTGTTTTTATTGAAAATGATTTTTGTTGTAGATATTTTTTGTTCAAATATAAGTTCTCTGTTTCTTAACATAACTTAGTGAAACTTGGTCAAAAAAATATCTACGATGATATTTTGATGTGACTAATATATGAATTGAGTTTGTTTTTTCAACAGAATATGGGAAAATATGGTCATGTTTTAGCAATATATGTTCTACTGTAGCACCGAAACTATTCATCCTATTTTGATGATAGAGGTGTCAATCATTACGTTATTGTGCTCCGGGTGTCAAATACTATATTATTGTTATATTGTCTCTACTCGGGTTATAGTTTTTTAATCTTTTTAGCTTGTTTTATTTAAGTATGCGTAATTATTAGTTGAAATGACACAATATTGTTTATAATTGCAACAAAATTGCTGAGACAAGAAACACAATGCAGTGTGCTTTGTCATAAGTAATGTGACCTTTATGAATTCTGAATTCGGAAAGGCTATTTAAATTTGGTTGGATTCCAAATGCAGTCCTTGCCAACGTTCTTGCGAAGCAATTTATGAGTTCCCGAGGACACGGAGCTAAGTGTTGAAGAAACTGCCTTCAGCCGAAACTTCGAATCGATTTTCGAAAGGATTTGAAATTTATTTGAACTTTATCCGCATCACTGAATATGCAAACATTTCTCACACAAATCTATATGCATACGAAAATTGCGTTTGAATTTGATAGCATATACGTAGCTCTGTAGTTATTGTAGATATGCTAACCGTATACAATATTGTTTTAGTCATCGAATTATTTATCTATCTATTGATTTGATTGTTTGTTTGTGTTAAATAGGCTTCGAAACTACTGGAATGATTTTAAAAATTGTTTCACCGTTGGGAAGCTACACTATCCCCGGACGACATATGCTACTTTTTATCCCTGTATTTCCACGGGAACGGAAACTAAGCGGGTGAAACCGAGAGGCGTCCGCTAGTTACCTATAATTCGACGGGTTTAGTTAAAAAAGCTTCTTCACAAAGTCAAACGATTTTAAGCAATGAAGCAGTTGACTTTATAATTAGATCGGATATGTAAGAGCAATATTAAAATATTTCCTGAGAGTAATCACGAAACAAAACATACCGTGGCCTATTATAATTTATAGCCACAAGCCGTACAAGGGCAATGCGGAGTAAAGTATCCATCTCTGCTGGAGATTTATGTTGCAATTCGCGAAGGTTAGGGCAGGACTGACTCAGCCTCGGAACAAACACGACTGTCGGCGGCCCCTGAATATTCATCGGTATCAATCAAGTCGTATACACGTACTGGTGACTATGAAACAACGTGTCGGCAAGAAATAACGTTTGCTCTTTTAGCTCACACCTAAGCAAAGTTTATAAAAAAAATACAATTGTTGGACACAAAAATCATTTCGATATTACAATATTAAATTATTATCAATTCGAGAGACATCGGCAGCCCCACACTAGACTCAAAGCCCGTATTATAAGTGCCTTTGCGCTCTAACATTACAGTAAGATAACTACATTTGTCTTGATGTATCCTTCAAAGATGGAGTTGTAAAAACAATACGGAACAAAAATAATTAAAATTATTATTATTATACGCACACACCTGTTATACAAAATAACGGTGTAGATAACCATTTCTGGACTATAAAAGATACCTACTCTCTTTCACAATTCATTTTAAACTGTAATTAACTTGCAAATATATCAGACCTTATTCGAATTTAATCAAGAAAACAATTAGCATCTTGACCTATAAAGTAGGTACCACAACTGTACCGATAGCAAATATTTCACATTATTAGATGTTAACAACTATGACGTCAAAATTAATACATCTATTATAATATGATTACATCTAATTGGAATTCAGCTCCAAATACTAACAACATGTTGGTAACTTGACATCGGATTATATAGGTATATACCTATATGCACTATCAAAATTCCAAAACATTCCATAGCATGCGCTAAAAAAGGGGAAAATATGTACAATGAAAATACTATTTCAAGTATTCACCTTTATTTTAACAATATTTACGTTATTATTAATATATAAAAAATATTAAATTTGTAAGTTTATGTAAGTGGATAGGGTACCTGAATTTAAATTATTCATATCCATTTTTTCGTTTTGCTTTTTTTTTCGTTAATTTGCCCTTTCGGGCAGGCTAAAGCTATAAAGCCATACTGCCTCGTCTTCAGTGATATTTCTGCTGTATCTTAACTATGGTTATCGTCAAAGTCGTCTTAGTCAAGTCCAGTTCGTGTCAGTTCGTGTCAGTCATGCTTTAGTAAAGTAGTGGCAACTTTACTATAAAGCTTCGATGGAGTTTTGGAAGCAACACGAAAACTCATGTTTCACCACATTATATCATTTTCCCACACTCGCGCTTGTAATTCAGCACTTTATGAATAAAACACCACCATTTTTATGCATAAACACTCGACAAAACACTAGTTTTGGAAAAAAATACAACGGAGCGACACGACTCTTCCCGCGTTCCCGCCAAAACTCTTTTCGTTTTGCTTATGCGGGGGTTTTTTTTCCTTTGGTTTTGGCGTCGCGTTTTAGCATTTGCCAGTGTCAAGTATTTATATATTTTCAAGTTTCAAAAGTTTAATAGGTGTCCTCGTAACTAAAGTAATAGTCAAAGTCCAGTCTTGGTCAAGTACAATGCGTGTCAGTCAAGTAAAGTCATGCTTTAGTAAAGTAGTGGTGACTTTACTATAAAGCTTCGATTGAGTTTTGGAAGCAACACGAAAAGTCGTGTTTCACCACATTATATCATTTTCCCACACTTGCGCTTGTGATTCAGCACTTTATAAATAAAACACCACCATTTTTATGCATAAACACTCGACAAAACACTAGTTTTGGAAAAAAATACAACGTGGCGACACGACTCTTTCCGCGTTCCCGCCAAAACTCCTTATGCGGGGGGTTTCTTTTTTTTTTTCTTTGGTTTTGGCGTCGCGTTTTAGCATTTGCCAGTGTCAAGTAATTATATATTTTCAAGTTTCAAAAGTTAAATAAGCGCCATCGTAGCTAGTTTTAGTCAAAGTCGTCTTTGTCAAGTCCAGTTCGTGTCAGTTAATTCCAGTCATGCTTTAGTAATGTAGTGGCAACTTTACTACAAAGCTTCGATGAAGTTTTGGAAGCAACACGAAAACTCATGTTTCACCACATTATATCATTTTCCCACACTCGCGCTTGTAATTCGGCACTTTATGAATAAAACACCGCCATTTTTATGCATAAACACTCGACAAAACACTAGTTTTGGAAAAAAATACAACGGAGCGACACGACTCTTCCTGCGTTCCCGCTAAAACTCTTATGCGGGATTTTTTTTTTTCTTTAGTTTTGGCGTCGCGTTTTAGCATTTGCCAGTGTCAAGTATTTATATATTTTCAAGTTTCAAAAGATAAATAAGTGTCCTCGTAGCTAGTTATAGTCAAAGTCCAGTCTTAGTCAAGTCCAGTCTGTATCAGTCAAGTCCAGTCATGCTTTAGTAAAGTAGTGGCGACTTTACTATAAAGCTTCGATGGAGATTTGGAAGCAACACGAAAAGTCATGTTTCACCACATTTTATCATTTTCCCACACTCGCGCTTGTAATTCGGCACTTTATGAATAAAACACCACCATTTTTATGCACTCGACAAAACACTAGTTTTGGAAAAAAATACAACGGAGCGACACGACTCTTCCCGCGTTCCCGCCAAAACCCCTTATGCGGGGTTATTCACGTCAACTACTAGTTCTCAAATCAACTAGCTCTACCTATCGGTAGCTATGTGAAATCATGGCCAAAGTTTGAGTTCCTAGTCACAGAGGTGGCAGCACTTTCTATGGTATATTTTTTGACGACTGATGTATAGACGTTTTATTAGTATCGGCCGCTCCTTGTGAGTAATATTATTGTTTGATGGGCCAAGTGCTCGTGTGACGTTCGCATAGCAGTAAGTATCTTCTCTCCACCGCATAATACAACACGCGTGACATATTACACATATACATATTTAACTTCTGAAATAAGAATAATTAGTAAAAATGTGCCTACTAAAATATGTACCTAATAACGCTGTAAAAATAGCGTTTTATGCATTTGCATACGTAAACATGCAAATGCTATAATCCGATGTCTATTGATCCATTGCAGAGCTACACAGAACTTTGAGTAGTAGAACCAAGTTCAGAGCTGCTTTGGCGCTCACTACATTGAGACTTTCGATCGTCACATTATAAATTGTTCGTAATGACCTAATCAAGCATATAACCCATGCAAAGCCTAATCAAGAATATACCAATATAAGCATATAACACATTTTTCTCAGTTGGTACAATAACCTCTTTTTGTTTTATAACTACAGCGGTAGGTTCGCATGCCGAAGGGCGTGGGTTCAAACCCCAACAATGAGCTTGAGCTGCCGGTGAAGGAAAACATCGTGAGGAAACCATAGCATGGTGGTAGGGTACTTTCTAGTACTCGGCTGGCTAGCTACCACCCTCAAGTTGAAAATCTGCCGCCAAGCATCTAACGGTGTGTTCCGGCAGTCTCACTTGAGAGCCAGTTCCATTCCAGGCTAGGTGTGCTTTACCATCTTTGACCACACCTTCACTTAACATCAGGTGAGCTGTGGTAAAACACTTAGCTTGTCAAACATAAAAAAAAAAAAAAAAAAAACTACCACTCCGCGCAACCCAGTATATTAACTTTTCCCAAAAGTCAAATTAGAGAAGTTGCTATTTATGTTGTCATGATAAGCGTTAGTTAATAATAACCCTGTATAAAATATGTAAAAAACAATATTCTGCTTAAATTAAAAACTGACTTCACACATTTTTCATATACTTTATCGTAACTTTGTTAAATCGCAGCAGGCAAGATAGGCGATGGATATATGGAGGTCATTTATCTTCTTTTGCTTGGAGTCTATATTCATATTTTAAGTTTATAGGGTTCCGGAGCAAAAGGTAAAAGGTTTGTACTTTTTTTCTATTCTAAAGCACATTTAAATAAAAATAAAAAATCATTTATCAATTATAAAACCTGATTTTTGTGAATTACAATACACTGTCTGGTGTATACAGGCTGTTTTAAAAGAGTATAAAGGTACTAATTTACCCACCAAAATGAACAACTATTACAATGAAATCGTGGGGGGCAAATCAGCTATTCGATAAAAAGTGATTGATTTCTAGAAAATGTATGAAAGAAACAGCTGATTTCATAATCGGTTTAAGTATATTAAAAATTGTTTACGGTGTTATGTACAACAATACTAAAAATACTATAGATACAGTATTTATTTATAAATTTTTCAGACTAACTTTTTCCATCAGGAGAGCGTTTTGTTCGTATTATTTATATTGCATTAAAATTATCCTGCAGAATTACTACACTTTACACCTGTACAAGTAACTATTATGTAAAAGCCGGGTGGTATCGGTGGCTGCAAGCTGACAAGTGAAATCTTAGTCGGCCACCAGAAGGCTTAGATAAAGTAACATTCGATTAGCGTCGTATCATAACTCTAGTGGAAAAGTCCAAAACATGTCCATATATACCTATGTTTTTTAATGTAAAAAGTAATGAGACGGACGAGATGCTCTTCTGATGGTAAGAGATAACATATGTCCATAACCATTGCAGCGGTACACAGAACTTTGAATAACAAAATGAAAGTCCAGGGCATCACTGCTTTGGTGCTCATTACTTTGAGACTTTCGATGGTTACAACAGCCAACACAAGCCAACACAACAGCCCAGTAATTTCGCTAGCTGCAGTACCCTTCAAACCGGTACACAGTAATGTTTACACACTACTGCTTAGCGGCAGAATAACTGGTACTGCGGTGGTACCTACCTAGACGATCCTGCTAAGGAGATCTACCACCAAGTAATTAAACAAATAGTACAAATATACAAAAAATAGTACAAATAGTAGAAGCTCGACAAGATTGAGATAGAACCGAAATAAGAAGCGTGCAAATAAAGTGGCCTATATTAAACCAAAGATGAGGTTGAAGATGATGTGGGTAACATCTACTTCAAAATTAAAGACAATATTGTTTGTAAACAAAGCAAAAATACATTTTTTTAAATCATCTAAACCTCCAATAATGTAAAAATAGGTAGATTCTTCAAAGATTTCATTACTTACTCGTGTTTCTTTGATGTTTCCTCTTGTTGCTACTGCTCTGTAATACTCGCATGTTTATTATGTAAATATATTGAAGCTTTGGCATATCAAAAGTGGTATAAGGACTGAAATTGACGCGGTTTAGAATGTTAACTACGGGGGTGTTGTTATAGAGTAAATAATTCCATTCGGCAATTAAGATACAGTTGATAGCTTATTATTGCCTATTGAGGGACAATTAAGCGCTTTCCTCGTGTATAGTAGGTCAAACATAACTTTTGAAAACAACTAAACATTCAGTTGAATTACTTGGGTAAGTATATAATAAACTTAACACAACGAATAGTTTGTCTTGGGGTTTCGGAAGATTGCGACCAATCCACCTTAGCTTAGGTATTGTTTTGCTCTGTACACGGTTATTACAACGTTCTGCAACACTTTATGACAGGTTTTATCTCATACGTCATCACAACATAAATTGTTACGAAGTTTATTATGAACTCAAGTCACCCGCGTAGTTCTCGTTCCCGTGGGAATACAGGTATTAAAAGTAGCCTATGTCACCCGGGGCTAGCGTACCTTCCCGACGGTGAAAGAAATTTTGAAATCAGGCCAGTAGTTTCGGAGCCTATTCAATACAAACAAACAAACAATCAAATCTTTCCTCTTTATAATAGTATAGACAATGACTTATCCGCATTAGAGCTCGACTAGACCACCCTGGGATGTGATTGTATATTTTTTTATGGTTGACAAGCTGGTTGTTTGACCACAGCTCACCTGAGATTAAATGACGGTGTGGTCGAAGACGGTAAAGCACACATAGCCTACAAAAGAACTGACGCTTAAGTGAAGCTTGGCACTTTCAACTTGAGGATCGTAGCTAGCCAGCCGAGCACTATAAAATACCTTATCCCCATGATATAGTTTCCTCGCGATGTTTTTCCTTCAACGGCAGCTCAAGCTCATTATTGGGGTTTGAACCCACGCTCTTCGGCGTGTGAACCGACTGCGCTAACCACTGAGCTATCATTGCTACAGAACAACTGTCACGCGCTTATTGAATGTCGCTGAACCCATGACGGTGGATAAATATAATATATTAATTACGAGCTTATTCTGAAAACAACAACAACTACCTACTCTGTAATATATTGGTTAGGTTATCTGGAGCGGATGGAAATTACCCAGCATGTGAGCAAGGAAACTTAATTTTGTAGGAATAAAATGCAAGAGAAAAGATGCTCAACCGTGAGATTATGTTATATTGAAGCAATAGTGCTCAAATGAGTTTACAAATTTAACTTTCATAAAATATTAAATAAATATCGTAGGGCATTACACACAGTGCCATCTGACCCCAAACTAAGCAAAGCTTGTACTTCGGAAGTCAGATAACTGGTCAGAGTGACTGGAAGTCAGAATACTTAAAAAAGTTTTTTTTTTCGTAAATACATACTTATGATGGATACAGAACACTCAGACACGGAACAAACATTTGTTTTTTATAACACAAAGTTGGTCCTGGGTGGGAATCGAACCCACACCCTTCAGCTCTTAAAGCAGACATTCTACCAATGGACCAACAGGGCTGTCAACGTATTACATCGGTTGCGTACAAGGCAATTTAGAAGAACATTACAGAATTACGCTCGTCATGGTAAAGAAGTATAAAATAACACATTTAAAGTCAAAGAATTTACTTCCAAAAGATTGCCTTCTAACGAAGTTTTATTGATTTTTACGCGGTTTTCTCATTGTACAGAAGCGTTTTTACGTTTTATTTTCTTGATTAGATTTTCACTAGCTTCGTAAGCTGCCTTTTTCAGCTCCCCGAGGTAATCCAGTGACTTACACGACAAGCAACTTACCTACTAAGTACCTACCGAAAAAAGGTCAAATACCCCAATCAGTTATTTCGGTTAGCGTTAATGGAATTACATCCAAGTTTTACCTTAGATTGATTATAATAGAATTATTGAGTTGTTCTACTGCTTTGCTAACTCACATTAGCTTAGAAGTTAGGAGGATAAACGTGCACTTTATAAGTATTTATTATCATTTATCTATAGATATATTGAATTATTATTGCATAAATAATAAATATCGGTGGACATTTCACACATGGCCGACTAGCCGCAAACTAAGCAGAGTTTATACTTTGAGAATCAGACAACTGATAGAACACTTATATGCTTTTCCTTGTGAAAATTAATACATATAAAATATACAGTGGCTCATTCATAGTTCAGTTTACCTTTTACATATAAATGAACTTACATCCCGAAATGTGGTAAGATGCTGAACAGCTAAATTAATTTACGTGCGTGTAAGGAGATGCGGCAAACGTTTTTGTCTAATTGAATTTCGTATGGCGCAGACCGATCACGTAACTCAAGATCCGCCTGTTACAGAAGTTAAGATCCGATGGGTCTTCTTTGAGGACAGCAGACCAAATCAATAGAACACACGTGCCGCCGAAGTTTTCACGTAAATTAGAGAGCAAGCGATCTCGGTCCCACCACTCTGCCTCGCTTAGTTAATGTCGCCGCCACTTTAAGATGAGATACGAGTACGTTAATGGGATGTCTTTTGAGTAATCGAACTGCTGTCTGTTTGCAACTTAGCAAAGTTTTTAATGCGAAATTAATACCGCATCGGAACGGGTCAAAGAATTGATCTTTATATCGTTGTGTTTAGGACTGTTTTTGCAAGACGACGGTCTGTCTCGATATCTTTATCATCTCAATTCTGACTATGAAACTTATTACGTAAGTGCAATATTTCAACGTAACTTTATTAATCAAACTTGGAATTAAAAGTTTAAACCAGTCACCATCAAATTTCCATGGTTTATTTTTAATGAATATATCTACACTAATTATAAAGAGAAAAGGTTTGATTTTTTTTGTTTGTTTATATTGAATAGGTTCCGAAACTTTGGACCGATCTGAATAATTCTTTCATAATTAGAATGATACAATGAGTGACATTGGCTATATTTACATTGTTGTTTTTCCGTGCGTAGCCGGCGCGAGCTGCTAGTCTTCTAATAAACAAGTAAATTTAAAGGTTACTTTTTACTAAATCTTCCAGTTTCAACAGGACGATATCCATTTGTTATATTTATATTTAGTTACAGATATTCTTAAAATTTATTATTTTTTTTAATTTTTTTTGTTCTATGGAAGTAAGTGGTAGATAGTCCCTAGCAGAAGCTCGTCTCGATAGGTTTTACAAAAGTATTATATGCTGCCAAGTAGTAGTTAGTAAACATTACTGTGTTCCGGTTTGAACGGTACTGTAGCTAGCGAAATTAAAGGTCTATTGAGACTAGCCACCGAACGCACCAAAGTAGGGATGCTCTGGACTTTCTTAATTACTGAAAGTTCAGTGGTCATCGACAGGCGTTATCAAGTGCCATCAAAAGAGCGTTTCGTCCTTCTCATTACTTTTAAATATAAAACAAGTACGAAGTAAACAAACTCTCATGCACTAAACCTGTAAGTAGATTTTTAGAGCTTTAGCAAATGGAGGCTAGCGCGAAAACATATAAGGAAAAGTGTAATAAGGATAAATAGTGTCCACCTAAGAGGTTCTTTATGTAAGTAGACACTCAAGTAAAGAATAGACTCACCTGTTGTGTCGAGAGCTACTACGGTAGTTTCTCTACGTGCTTGCAACTTTAACAATATTTATTCACCTCTATTGTTCGCTAACACACTTCTAAACCACCCACTAGAGAACCATTGTTTGGTTAAAAGTTAATAGCTAAATAATACAATGTTTAAAGTGGTTGTACAACGTGTTATACTATGGAAACTGACATACTTGTGATATATATTCGTTTTGATATATACAAATAAAATATATCCGACATACGTCACAAACGGTGACCTTTTTCAAGAAGTTAAAACAGAGTACAATACATGCACAGCCTCGTTTTGCTTCGCAAAGTGGACGGTCGTGCACCTCTCATCTCTTAACAAGGGCTGGTTTTCTTTAATGTAAAAGTAATAAGAGGAACGAACGAACGAACGAACTCTCCTGATAGGAAGACAACGCCATAAACATTACAGCAGTACCCAGAACAAATACATTCGATATCAACATACATTCCATAGTTGATATCAATGGGTCTGTAATATCGTCCTACAAACACACGCAGTAAAGTTCACACACTACTTCTTGGCGGTAAAATATCTGTTCTGTACCTACCTAAACGACCTTTTGGTAAGACTATATACCACCTAGTTAATGGAGATGAGTTGATA
This sequence comes from Biston betularia, assembly GCA_905404145.2. Lineage (NCBI taxonomy): Eukaryota > Metazoa > Arthropoda > Insecta > Lepidoptera > Geometridae > Biston > Biston betularia. The sequence continues at coordinate 9,692,844 of FR989863.1, forward strand.
ATAAAATTAAAATGTATTACAGCACTCAAAATTATAAACGGTACACGATAGACTCAGATACTTTTACTTTTAAAACGAGGCTGCAGATTTTATTATGTTTATAATATTTTTATCAAATTCGTATGTCGAAATAACTGAAGAAATTTTCTTGTTCGTATGTGACGTAATATTTCAGTATACATACGCTGCTCGCACGCGGCGTATACCTACAATCTCCTGGAAAACTCATAAAGAATCGCACAGTGCTTATTTCACTTCTCGGGGCATCACAAGTCCATACCACACGCGAAATTCAGGTGTGGAATTCGTCGGTTTTCTTGTCCTCCGTCAAATATTAAATTCCCCTGGCGGCATATTAATATTCAAACACTTTCTCAGTCGATGATAAAAATTCTTCCTTTGAAAGTCATTTAGGGTGATTGCTCAAAGCCTTTCATCGAAAGAAGCCTTTAGAATCGGACATAGCTCGACTTTTCCTGGCCTAGCGGAATGCTCAGGAAGGATTCTTTTAATTTAATTTACTTCTTTTTCTTACTCCTTTGTCTTATTGTATTTATTACCAATCTGTAATCCATAACTAGAATTATCTATTATCAGTAACATATCTGTTGATATGTGACGATGGCTTTTTTATCTAGTCTAGAATAGCTGACATCAATTATTCTTCCTACTTAAATCTATTTTTAAATAGACTGCAATTAAAGCGAGAAATCGTGAGTGAACTCTCTTCCTCTCTATTGTGAGTGCGAAGACAATCATCATTATTATTATATGTTTAAGTGTTTACTTAAGCAAATAAACTACAATGATAAGCGGTAAACTGCGGTAATTAAATACTAATTAATAGTAGAAGTAAAACACAAAACTTGCGAACGCAATTAATTCCTCAGTTCTATAAAACTAGCATTCACATCAAGCGTTCTAAACCAAAACTCAAATACAGAACAAATAGGCGATCATTTCATTTCATAAATCTAAAGAACCTATTTCTGCCATATAGCTAGCCTGAACCTCCGATGGTGAGCTAGGACCAAGGAACCGTATAATAAAGATTAATAACAATTGATTTCACATAGTTATTTCCTTATTCGAATTTTTCAGGCGCTCAATTTATGGATACCTCGGGTTATAGGCAGTCCACATCGATGGATCTCGAACATTATGTAGATAAAACTGTAGATACCGGGATTGTCTTTTTCGTGGCTCATTTCTTTGAGGAAAATAGTCATGTATTTTGTTTTGGCAACCCTCGGCCCTACACGTCAAAAAATATGTTTTTTTGCTATTTTCTTAACAAAATCACGTCCCTAATTTTTTAAGATCTTCATATCGAGCTATATCTGATAATATACTTAAAATTTATTTGTATTATATTCTTGTATCGCTAAAACGATAAACTTATTGGGTCCAAAAAGTAGTTTTTGATTAAGCATCGAAGTTGGAATACAAAAACAGCCCGATACGACGTTTCGACGCCATTTATTTCTCACTTTTCCATTGGTCTTTTTGTCATCGATAAAGGGGCATAAAGAAAGTTCAAGCCGTGCATTAGCGTGTTTTGGTACGTGACTTGAAACGTGAATTAGAACTGAAATACTTTCTCTCGTCACATTTAGAAGTTATTTTGAGATGTTTCAATTAAATTTACCTAACCAGTCACTCATTAAGGAAATTATTTCATAGCATTTTTAATAGAATCATATACCTACTGCTTATGTGTTCTTAGACTTATTTGTGAGTTAAAAAATACCTATACCTAATAGTTATTAACGTAGGTATAGCTTGATTTTATTGTTATTTTCCTAGTTCGATATTTTTGACACTCAAAATTTACTAAGTTATAGAAATGTAAAATGTTAACTATAGCATGAATCAAACAATAAAATTACAAATTATACTTCGCGACACAGGTTTTCCTAGTGTGAAGTCTAGGGTACTTACTCAATACTTAGTAATACCTAATTGTATACTTAATATACTAAGATAAGATGTTTTAATGTATTATAGGTATTAAGGGTCATGTAATATTAAATAAATTAAATAAATAAATACTTACCAACGACATACGAGTAGCTCAGTGGTGAGCATTCGTAATCTGCATGCTGCACGGAGTAGGTAGGTACAAATTCAACCCTAAAGCTCTATGAAAATGAAACCAGAAATTGACGCCAACTACTTTCTATAAGATTCGACTAATTATACTTCAAATTAAAATTCGGTGCCAAGCCGTTTTGCAAGCAAATCATTTGACTAATATAATTGACTTTGTGAAACCTCCGGCGGATAGTTAAACTTGTTTTTCATTATATTTAAGCATTATTGCATATGGATAGAATGAATCATGACTAAAAATGTTCAACATAGCTTTTACCGTTTTATATAAACAAGTAATATGTTCAAGTGTTGTTCGCAATGCAGCCTCTATATTTAGCGCTCTTACATCTTGGGATGAGATTAGTGGCGCTGTCTGCGCGGTCACGTAGACGTCGTGTCGAGTGTCAGCGACTGGCGTGTGCAGCTGCAGGGACAAATTCAGGACGGGGGCAAATTGGAGGCAGAAATATGCAAGAATCCATTGTTCTTTAATTTTTTATCAATTTTTTTTTCAAAGATTTCATGAAAAAAATATGAATTAGCAAAAGTTAGTTTATGTTACAATTGTGTAATTTTTTTATGTATAAAATAAAACCATACAAATATATTATTAAGTAAATATAAAAGTACAGGGAAATACAAAAAAACAACTTTTACATAAAAATATAAACACTTATAGAATTCAATTGAAATGCTCCATGTCGCATTCTATGCTAATACTCAATCTTTGTGTGAAGTAACATTGGCGTGTGGCATAACAATAAACGGCGTTTAATAATAATTCTACTTTAAATTCAAAAGTCAGCTTTTTTGAAAGGAGATTTGAAAGATGTCACGTAAGTCTCAAATTTTGTATAGCTCCAATAAAAGTATAATTTGTTTCTAGATCCTAGCCTGTCTTTTGCTAAGCCTCACTTCGGGTTATGCCGGTGCACGCGCCGCCGCATCTCTGTGACTCTACTCCGATGACGTCCTCAAACCAAGGCATCTGTGAGGTTCACTTGTCAATACATATTGTCGCGATCTCGGCAAGATTTCAGACGAATATACTTTTTGCAATTGTTTTCAATTAGGGTTTATATTGAGTTGCCCCGTTTTGGACGAATTAGCAAAATGTACAAACGTGATGTCACCGAAGAGGAAAAAACTTTTTGCGTTATCATTAGGAGTGATTTAATCTGGAGAGTTTTAATTACAAATTCGCATAAAAGAGGATGCACCTTTTTTCATATCTCTGAAATCACTAATCATTAATTTGACAAATGACCTAATATACAATTAACTGTAACGAATTCAATGATCTGAATTGTAATGTCGAAAAAAACTTATGTAAAATATTTGGCAACGTTTTAGTATAATTTATTATGTAATTTTTATTTTGTTATTATGACTTGTTTTTTATTAATCTGTACAATTCATTAAAAGATGTATTTTTAAAACAAGATATTATAATTGCTATATAACAACAGCCTTGTTGGTCTAAAAAATTAAATAAATTAATAAATTGGGCCTTAGCTTTTTGTATAGATTATGAGTAGCTTGTTTAGACAAAAATCAGCACATGAATTTTGGACTCACTGGTTTTTAAGGAGGTGATCATTATTATGTTATGATTGATGTACATAACGTATGCGATTTCATTGGTATGCGAGATCATTCTTGGTAAGAACTGTTTTAATTACAATCACGATCAAACAAACTGTGTGAAAATGCGAATAACAATTCAGAACATCTTGGATGCAGTAAAACATATTGATTTGCAATTTTCAGCAGCCCCTATTTAACGATTAGATCATTAGCACTAAAAGTGCCAACTTGTGAATTGTAGAGTGGCTCTAGATATCGTTACAATTTAACAGTCGTGCAAATTGGCCTCATCAATTTTAGTAAATGACCGACCGCGATCAAATTGTCGCAAAATGTGCATCACCAGTACATTTCATCGCCATTTTATTGGCAATCCGACGGAGGGTGGTAATTTTATCTTATTATCTCGTACGGTTCAGTTGCTTACCCCACGTTGAGCGTTCGTTCAACATTTTAAAATGTTTGTATTGGGTTTCCTCTCAGCTCAGTGGAATAATTAACTAACAGTGCAGCGCGCTGATACTGCGCTAGTCTCTTGTACTTTTACTCTACAGTCTATCAATTATAAAACAACTGTATATAAATATCAACATTTTTACAACAAAGAGCTTTTTTTGGCTTAGTACTCCCCAAGCCGATAACGCTGTATGTGTGCGTTTATTTGCTATTACAATGTAACAATAAAAAAAACCGACCAAGTGTGAGTTGGTCTTGAGAAAAGAATTTCAATGTCTTTTCATATTCATCGACGTAACAAAATGTCAATTTTGCCAATATATAATCTTGTTTGTGTATAAAAATAATAGCTCAATAGTTACTTAATGTTAAACTTAGTGCTCTTTCACTCTGTTCTTGAAAATGTTATTTAATTTTTCTAATGAGGACCGTTAAGGAGTTTCTTAATATAATAATCCAACTACTACTGAGTGTGAGCTCAACTCTTTACTGGTCGAAATCATTTAATAATAAATGGTGTACATAACTGTATAAAAGTTGACATTACACAAAGCCCATAAGCAAAATTAATAAAGTTTGTTACTAATAATTCGAGCTATTTTTGTCTCGTTTCAGGCCTAAAACCGCACACAAAACTTCCCAGTACTCATTTATAACACCTCGATAGCCTGGTACCATCTTTTATGTATTATTACTGATACATTTCTAAGTATTGAGCACTGACGTTCTCCTTTCTTACACATATCTCAAATACAATTTACACCCTCAAGTTGAAAATCGGCCGTCTAGCATATAACGGTGTGTCCCGCCAGCCTCATTTGAGAGCCAGTTCCATTCCAGGCTAGGTGTGTTTACCATTTTCGACATTCACTTAACATTAGGTGAGCTGCGGTCCTAGCTACCTAGCTTGTCAAATATAAAGAAAACAGCATACAATAAAGTCAATTTGGAAAGTTTTAGCTCGCATGTTTAAATTTATTATAAATGTTACAGTTCTATTAGACTGCATTGAAAAAGATGGCAACATTTTAGATTAAGTTTGGGTGTGTCAACTAAACCCTTCAAAATATAAGATGCCATATCTGTGTAGATAATACGTGAACTGCGATTTTACGTGCACCAGTTTGGTCGCTCGCTGTACCATAGTTGAACATCTTTTCTAGTTTACGAGCTCATTTCGCGAGTTTCAATAAAAAAAGGTCTTTTTTTATGAGTAAGCTAGAGTTTCTCAACTATATTTCTTACGCATTGATTTGCACTTTTATTAACATGGGCTCTTTGTTTCGTCGACTACTAATTTATATGGATCATCAAAACTTGGATTCCCACGCCTTAACAAAACAAATCACATCAATCATCGAATCGCAAACTCATAAAAGTGTCCGGAATTGTTCATTGCTCGGTTTGAAAACTTTGAAGCGGAGAAAGACATCCCTACAAATTTAGGATTATTTGACTGTACGACAATGGGTATTGTCTATCTTCAAATGGTAGGTAGGGCTCGAGACCGAGACAATAGGCTCATTTATTCCTTCCCTTAGGCGTAGACACCAACTACGGCTATAGGATTAACGGGTTGAACACAACGAAATAATTACTTTGCGTTCTTGTAATAATTGTGTGGATTATGCAAACAAAACCAAATTGTGTGAAAAAATCTACGGGTTTTGTTTTCCTGACGCGGCTAATATAAACATTGAGATCCGTTTTGGGCCGCATGAAAGAAATTAATTTGTATATTTGAAACGCGTTTTGGGATTAAATTTTACCACATTTTTTTCTTGATAATATACTAACTAAAATGAATTTCCGAATAGCTATACATTGGCCTGCACGAATGTAATAAAATGAAACATAACTTACCACAAAGACCAACATAAGTCTTATTCAAAGACGGATAAACTGAGAGTCTGGTAACAACAATAAAGGGGCTTTGAGAACGGACTGTGGTTCTACAGTCCGTTTCGGACAAAAACATTTCGGATATCAAATTGAACGGATGACTGATACATATCTCCAGTTGAGGCTCATAAAACGCACCTCTCCACAGAAGCCCTTGGAATTCCTTCCATCATTGCTGGAAACCCTTGTCACTTCCATTACGTTTGCCAAAGTGGGAAGCTCGTTCACCTCGTCCTTCATTTACCGTAGTTATATAGCTTTCTCATATTCCTTAAGTGTCTTGTACCACGTACTTTTATAGTGTTGACGAATATGAAGCATCTCAGTTATTAGAGCGATACACGAAGGCGATGAATTAAGTTTATACTCGTATGCAAAATTTATAACGAAGTAAATGTACAAAATCTGCCAATTACAAAAAAAAAAATGTAATTCACGCGTTAGTGTTTGACATACGAGTACAAATTGCCTGCAAATAGTGAAATGATTGTAATTACCCGATATTACTAAGGAGTACACAAGATTGGATTCTTGAAAAAAGTGTGTTCACAGCACAGGATCTTAAGATTAACAACGTACTATACAGTGCCCTTGGTTTGCAGATGCGATGCAGACAGTGATAGCTTGCTACTGGGAATACGAACCTGTGTTAGTGGGATAAAAAGTAGCCGATGTGTTAATTTATTTCAGGGTGTAAAATATCTGCATTCCAAATTTCATTTTACAACGTGAATAAGTAACAAATAAACGAACTTTCGTTTTTATAATATTAGTACGATCTACACATTAGACAAGATGTAATTCTCACAGCATCTGTGACACCTTTTAGTCTACAAAAACCATCTCAAATAGCTTAAGCTTTTATAAGTTTTCTCGCATACATAGAACACAAAGACAATAAATTAATGAGAGTCGCTATAAAGCAGCCGCTAAGCCGCGCCCCGATTAAGTGACTCCGAACAAACCACATTCGAATTTAGGTATAAAACCCTGCTTTGTGTTGCTACAAAATCGCATTTATCATAGTAATATCTAAATATTAACCTTAAAGTTTACTGAACACAGCATCATTTTATTTTCTAACAATACATTTGAAATAGAATGAGTTTTACAAAACCTTATTAAAATATAAAGAGCTTTAGCTATAATCTGGTTGCTGGAAGCTTATGAACTTTACAGAATTACTCATATGTACTTATATGAGTAATTCTGTAAACTTCAACGCATTCTATATATTTATAGATGTTTGGTCTCAGCTCACCTGATGGTAAGTAACGGTGTGGTCGAGGTTGATAATTACATTTTATACTCACATCCTTAGGCTATGGGGAGACATAGAGCTAGTCTATTTACTAGAAATCATTAACGAAGTGGTGAGTTATTTCTAATTTAAGAATCTCATGTTGGTGATACATGAGATTCTTAAATTAGAAATAGTCTTAACCTCCGACGCATAAACGACGGGGTGTTATAAGTTTGATGTGTCTGTGTGTGTGTGTGTCTATGGCATCGTAGCTCCCGAACGGATGAACCGATTTTGATTTTTTTTTTGTTCGAAAGGTAAATTAGTCGGGTGTTCATAAAAATATTGGAGGATGTCTTATACACAGCTAATGAAAAAGAAGATCTACCAGTTACTCGGTTTCTATAAACAAAAATAAAATTCATAGTTGATTTTTCATATTCATATAAAATAAAACTAAACTTTGTTGCTGTCAGAAACAAAAGAAAGCTCGTTTGGAAAAATTTTGCTCATCCGTATGACAATTGCGAAGACTCTTCCCACAGCAGACTTCCGCTCCATCAATCGGAATGGTGGCACAAACGTCACGTAAGAAATTGGATTTTAAATGATTTGTTATTGTCAAAGTCGGAACGAAAATAAATATTCCGATATAATAGGAGTTAACTCCTGAATGAACACTCATCCCTACAATGGTAGGTAAGTCCGCAACAATAAGGAGTAATCTAGTTACACGCATTATGAAGGCGATCCTATTGAAGAAGGTAACCATCAGAAAATCAATTCAGCGCGATACATTGGTATCAAGATATTCGGTTTGTTGGAAAATGAAAGTTATTTCTAATACAATTTGGTGTAGGCTGACGAGGGTCGACAAGTGTGTAAAACAATTTGCCATGCGAGCTAATTTCTAGCAGCGCCGCAACCCTAAGAGCCACATCCTCCGGACGAACTTTTGTAACGTGAAGTTACTTTGGAGCAAGTCTGTTTGGTAAAAAATTTGACGTGGTAGACAAAAATTAGGTATGATGGATATTTCCACTTGCTTTTGAAATGACAATTATTATTACTTTTGTGCGGAGATGAATAAAGTTAAATAATTATTTATACTGCACGACATTTCACACAGTCCCATCTTAACTAAGCAAGTCTTGTAAAATGGGAACCAAATAACTGGTAGGATGAGTTTTGGCGAGAACACGAAATGAGTCGTGTCCCCCCTTTGTATTGGTTTCCAAAACTTGTGTTTTTTTCGAGTGTTTATATAGAAACACAGGGGGGGTTTTTATTTCGTAAAGTGTTGAACTGACTGGACTCGACACTGGATTTTGACTACTTGTTTAACTTGTGAAACTTGAAATATCAAAAAACTTGCTAGCAAATGCACAAAATGCGACGCCAAAATCAAGGTAGAAGAACTGGTAGAATTCTAATATAGGTGCTTGTTTTTTGTAAATGCAAATCTTTGACATATATATTTAATTCTTTGTTGAACACTGACATATTATTATGTACAAAAGGAGAACTTAAAGCCAAATAACTTTCTACCAGCCACTCTCACAGTAAATGAGATAAGGTTGTAGGTGCGCATAAAAATCACCAAGACGAGAATATACTCGTATGTATGTAAGTAGGTACAGAATATGATTGTACATTTAGAACAACCAGACTCGGAAGAAACATCGACATTCGGCACATAAATGTTTGTGCTGGGTGGGAATCGATCTTCACCCGAAGCTGATCTGCTACCAACTGAGCAATAAGGCAATAATTTTTATTACATGAAATATTTAACAGCGTTAAAGTAGGTTTCCTTTGTTAACAGCAGTAATCTAGTGGAAATATCGTGTCGTCTATAAATAGAGGGCTGGCTTCTAAGATGTTCGCTGAGAGTGCCCGCATGATAGTGAAAATGCTTACTTGACAGTCTGATAACGTGAACAGAGGTCGGTCACACCCCACCGAGCTTCATAAAGTATGACATCTACAACTTAGATATATGTATCTAGTTCGTGATAAGTCGAGCATTTAGGATAGATATTATACAATATTTTTGAGTCAGTCTATAAAAGACTTAGAAAAATCAGCCTACGTAATATACTATATCTTTAATGTCAACGTCGGTCAAGTCGATTCAAGTTCTTGCGGTTAAAAAAATTAATCACTATGACGATGAAATTTTATAATTGAATCCAAAGGCAACTATAGTTACGAGTAAATATCGTAAATAGAAAAGTGTACATACTTTACATATTGTCTGCAACTTCACCTGCGATATGAAGTAATAAATTAATAGATAAGTTATCACACAGCAAACAAACAAACTCAGACTCGATTTTGACTTAGACTCGATCGGCTCGACGATCGGTTTAAACTATTTTGGCAGTATTTTGATAATTATGGTAACATAATCACATAGGATCACAAAATTAACTGCGTGATCATCTATACAAATTTAATGTGTCTATTTTGATTTCTGGCTTCACTTATTTAAGTTATGCTATTAGAGTCTAATTAGGCGCAGCTAGTTGACAAATAAATGATAGTTTCTGTTCAAGAATTAATTAGCATAATTCAATATTAACACTACCTGCTTCATTTACTAACACTCATTCACGAGTTAACTTAACTAGTAATTAACTAGAGCATTCGTTGTCTACTGTTACGTTCTGCATTAATTTCATTATTAAGTTAAGAAACAAACTCTCTCACTTTGTCCAAATTGCAGTGACTATAAATCAGAGTAGTTCGCTTCCATTAGGGTATAATTCCACAAAGACACACTAGACAGTCCTTGATAAAATGTAAAATCTGTGTGTAAAAATTTTGATATCATGTCACCGAGTAGTCATTTCACAATCAATCAACAAATGTTTGTTCGGTGTCTGGGTGTTCTATATGTACTATATAAGTGTGCATTTACAAAAAAAAAGTATATATTTATTCTATCAGCTATCTGACTTCCATGATACAATCTCTGCTTAGTTTGGGGTCAGATGGTGCTGTGTGTAATGTGCTACGATATTTATTTATATAACTATTTTTACAAGCTTTTATTTTTCTTTCTTCTTTCACATTTTACTATCAATCCACTGATACAGATTTTGTACACAAAATAATAATTGTGTAATATCGCAGAGAACCCTATATTTTAGTCTTGTGTATCGTAATGTGGTCTTACCTTCCAAACGATTTGTGCCGAACTTCTTCAGTGTATTGTGTTGTATGGCGAATGGTGCAAAAGTTTATTAGACAACAAAGAGAAAAGCAAACATGTCAAACAGCAAACAATAGCTCACTTGGTGCGACTCGAACGCTGTTTATTGACTTAAGAACTGTGCTTGTGAACTATGTGAAGAAGAGCCTATAACAATAAATATCTTTCTATTTTGTGCTCTATAACATAATCAATAATTAGTTCTAATATTAGAACTAATACTTTATAGCCATTGAGTCTTCGAAAAGCAAATCGTAAAATTTATTTTATACAATGCGATCGATGATGGATGTTACGCTCCTACAAGCATTAAACTAATAGGATTTATCTAAAAGCCTTTTATCTGATCAATTATGGACTGGTAAAATATATTCTTAGAATGGCTTCCAACGACTCCATAGAAAATATGCCTCGTGGGAGTTTTTACCGTGTTTCGGTATTCGCGCCTTATTCACACTAACTTATAACAATATTATATACCTCAGACTAGTAGACTTGTGTAATTGAGTGTGCAGTTACTTCAGTACTGATCCATGAGCTGAGCGTGGTTTCGATTCCCAGCCAGAATAAATATTTACGTGGCAAACATTGATGTTCGTTATGTCTGTGTGTTTATGTATTCACAAAAGAGAAACTGTTAAAGTATAAGTAAATAATACGGCGACTGATTACTGCAGCGTGCGTTTGACGTTTGACTACCAACTCTCCTGATGGAAAGCGACGGTGCGGTTGAGGAAGGAGCACGTGGATCTAGAAGAAATCTATTCACTCTAGCTTTAAAAACGTCAAAATTGTAGATATACATACCTGGTATGGGTTATTTTAATTAGATATTTTTAAATTATGTATTAAATTTATGTCGGCATTTACTTAATATTTCGGATAAATATTAAAATTGTCTTCAGGTAAGATAAATATTCTATCTATTATTTTATTCCTACAGTACAAGCTTTGTTTACGTTGGTGCCAATGATGTTGTGTGAATATATTTATTGTGCTTTGTCTGTATAACTCTGCCCAGTTGTTATCTAAAAATGAAATTATAATTAACTAGCGGGTGCCTCGCGGTTTCACCCGCGTAGTTCCTGTTTCCGTAGGAATACAGGGGTAAAAAGTAGCTTATGTTACACGGAGATTGTGTAGCTTCCCAACTGTAAAAGAATTTTTGAAATCGGTGTAGTAGTTTCGGAGCCTATTCAATACAAACAAACAAACAATGAAATCTTTCCTCTTTATAATATTATAGATAGATTGATTTATGTTCTAATTAATTTATATGTATCAACAAGCTAAGCGTGCATATACTCGTACGGATACTGTCTACTTTAAATTTTTCGCGATTTTGATACATCATTATGTTTATACTAATGTTCCGATGATAAAAGTACTCAATCCTGTTGAGGCGCCTTTTTTTAAAAGGTCCATTATTTTGTAGCTTCGGCTTTTCCTTCAGAAGAAGCACTTCCCCCGACAAGTGTTCGGAAGTAATGAGCAACAAAACTGTATAGTAAATACTGGTTGTACGTTTGCGCATGTGATCAATAATTTACTTTAAATCGATTTCTCTTTTATTTATTTTTTATTACAAAAAATAAGTTAGGTATATATTCTAGATCTATATACACTTTAATTACCTAAATCCGTGTTTATCATGAAAATATCATCTTGCCACAATCGACTAGCTTTAATAGTAGCGTAGGAAAGTAAATGATTCGTCGTGGCGAAAGTTATAGTCACCTATACAACCTCCACTGTAAAAATAATTATGTTTCCATAGGACCATAGGAGTTCCAACGGCTATATTGTCGTCCGTCTGTTTAAGAAGCTACAGTCAAATAAAGTACTGTCCTTAACAAAAATATTTTTTTCTTAATTGAAAAAGTACCTACTTCAAAACTAAAAAGTTTATTGTGCGGTGTATTTCAGTATCTTATAAATACTACAACTACACGTTACGTGCCAAACAGAATGATGAAGGTTTGGCATCGAACTCTGAAATGGCGTAGGTCAACGTACAATGAACAACAGCATTTTTTTTCTTTTTTTATCAATGCGGACTGCGTAGAAAGTAATGGATGGATTTTATGACCCATTCCCCGTATCAAAATCATCTTGGGCTCTTATCTTTACCTCAAACTACTGGGATAAGAACCGTTCTTTGGGATCAAAAGGATAGCCAGTTTTTTTATAACATGTTAGTGTTGGCAACAATACACGGTACCTCTACGTATAATGTTACCAATAAATCATTATTAATATTAAATCATTATTACATTCCATTAAGAGTAATGAAGTGTTAAATATTACTTAGGCCATTTCAACAAATGTGTGTATACTTATGTCTCTCCGTACTACAACAAATCTATACATTTACTTATCAACATTTGTAAAAATCGATTTGTGTATGCATGATGTACGGCGTGACCAATTTTGATGAAATTTTCAGGCAACCTACAGATAAGCCTAACGCGTAATCTTGTAAAGTTCAATCGGATCAAAAGATTTTTTTTTCTAAAGTGCTCCTGTACGTAGTCTAGGCAAGCCGCAAATTATTTATTGACGTCCCATATTAACGTGTTTTACATGATATTCGCTTTAAATGTTTCGCCTATTAAAATATTATTCCCAAAACCCTCATTACCATGAGGATTCCGCATCCGGAAAATGCAAATGTAGGTTACGTTGAGTCATTCTGGATAGGTTCCTACCAGGAACAATGATTTTGTGGTTTAATGTTGACCATAAACATTCTGCAGGCTGCCTCCACCCGCCTCCGTGATCCCGCTGATGTATTTACGCACCACGAATTATATGGAACCTTGTTTACATTTTAATGAAACGCGTGGGTTTGTAAATTCTGTGTTTATGCTCGCACTCGCATCAGAATCCGCAATTCTCTCTACTGAGCAGCGCACTTATTAAAGTTACGTCTCGGGCGAGTGTCGCCGTAATTAAACACGATATACTCTTTCGAGGTAGAACTGTCATTTATTAAAAACTCTTAAACGTCACATTGATCGTAGTCTGCGACGAGAAATAATAGGCAGCCCGTACACGTAGCGCGCGATCCGCGATCCGCGATCCGCGATCAATGATCGCGATCCAGACTGATCGTGTACGAAGCGGATTGACGGACTGATGCTCCGGATCGCATATCTAGAAATTTTGAAATCATGATCGCGGATCGCGGATCGTGATCATGATTGAACGTGTAAGGCGGCCCATAAACGTTGATTGTCATGTAACATTCAAAATTCAAACATTCAAATAAATGCTCTCCCCCCGGTTGTCGCGTATGATAATAATGTCTCAAACAAGCCGTACTTTGTAATTTTAAACAGGTACGTAATTTCAGAAGGTATGAGTAATCTGGCTCGCGGCAACGCGCACGTCAAACTTTGAATCACATCAAACATCAGGAAACTTCCGTAAGAATACGATTAAACGGAAAACCCACAGAGCGAGAGTGTTCTTAAATCACTAAGATTAATTTTCTGCGCACATAATTTATATCAGCAAACCGACGCGGGCCGACGAGACCATGAGGCAATTTACAAACTCGAAAATCGCGGAAGTTCGTTAATAATTCGTCGGGAGCAGGCTCGGGTGCGCAGGGACTCACGGTTATTGACAATTAAGACAAGGCCCGGACGCTTCACGCGCCTTATTGCGCCGCTTGCGGTTGTCTGTGCGTACCTACCTCGGCCCGCGCCGACCCACAGCCGCGCTTCCAATACTTACTATTCAATAAACTACCGGTAAGGAAAGATTTACGAAGGATCGACGATCATTTCCTTCGCCCTCGCTGGTGGTCATCGACCCTCAGTTTTACATACAAGTGGGATTATAAGAATTTATAGGTGCCAATGTCTGCATAAAACAATGGCCTCATGAGAATTCCGTCCGCACCTTTCTGCCTATATTTTCAGGTAGACGATAAAGGTTCTTGCAAACGTGTGCTTATTTTAAAAAACGGCTTCTAACCTGCTCGATTTTTCTAAATCATATATACATATTATGTAACTTGTACAAAACCAAGTACCTACTTCGATCATACATTAACAGCTAGTCAATTGTGCGCTTTTAACCTAAATTTTTTTTATGACTAAGAATGCTCAGTGGTTGCACGTTGACCTTATGAATACAGTAACCCTAATGTCCCGGATGTAGTTGAATATAATGAATTGTAAAATAAATCTTTGTTACGTTAGCGTCTCCAACACGGGCTTAGTCATAAGGGGCATTCATTTATTTGATTTTTTTATTATTTACTCATAACATTCACGTAGGTATATGACGCAGCCAATCGGATCTCCTTAAAAAGTAGGCCATGTATCGTACATGTGAGTTTCACTCAGTATTCATATTGAATCTGGGACAGCAAGCCAAAATGGCGAATATAAAAATGAGTTAAGTGATAGTAAACGACGAAGATGCTCGGGATCGGATATTATAACTTTCTTTTCTAATAGATTCTAAAAAGGAACTTAAGGCGACGTCGTTTATTTAGAACCTTCATAAAAGTTTACGAACTTCAGTCACTTGATAGCAAATTCACACAAAATGTCTTTACGAGTACGTTAATATTACGTTTCCAAATTGTAATGGCGAATTTCGCTCCAAAAGAACTCACTACCACTTTAATAGTATCCTTACGTCCTTATATTTATCTTTACTAATCCTTATTGCACTTATCCTTATATCCTTCTTTCCTTATCGTTACTTACTATAGGGAACTACTAATACTATAATTAATGTATATAACGAGTAACGGATTGACGTATTGACGTGAGATTTTTAGATAGACATACATAGATTATATTATGGATCTTAAAACTTGAAAACGACTTATCCACTATTTATTCCAAAATATAAATGGTCCGTGTGCTGTGGGTTAGTCATTGTAGGTGAAACCGTTTAACAACAGTCACGCAAACTTTTTTTTTAATTACACAAGAAATTTCTTTATTTCTTTGCGTAATAGCATAGCTAAACACATACATAATTATGAACACAGTCATGAAATCAATTTCTCAAATCTCTTTTGATTATAATAGTCAAAAATAATCGGACGGAACACTTAGAAGAAACCATATAAACCTTTTCGTAAAAAAATTCGTACTCTGGCAAAGAGTTCAGGTCAATCAGGTTTACCACTTACCACTTTTACACATAAATAAAATACGAATGTAAATGTTCAAAGCGGCTTCAAAGGGCAGGTGGAATCAAGTCGTACAACTTTCATTATGTGGTAGATCTCCTGATCAGGAGGCTACTAGGTAATACCTCCGCAATATCAGATATTCAGCCGCCAAGTAGTAGTGTGGAAACATTATTGTGTTCCGGTTTGAAGGGTACTACAGCTAGCAGAATACAGGGCTATTAAGAAAAGAAAAAAAAAATATCGGATAAACTGGAGACCAGACCAGAGAAACAGTTCCATTCAGGCTGGGTGTGCTTTACCATCTTAGACCACACCGTCTCTTAATATCAGGTGAGCTGTAGTGAAAACACCTAGCCTGTCAACCATAAAATAAGATCGATGCTTAAGACTTTGCAACCAAGATATGACCAAGACTTAATGCGGATTTTTTTGTTTATTAAACTCTTAGTGCGTTTCTCGATTGACTTCAATGCCTTAAGAACTATGGGAAGGCCATTCTTCAGGTGAGAATGGTACTCCAGACATGATCTTACTTGCGCTTTATATAAACAATTGCTAATAGAGGTAGGACAGTGTTACATATACAGCCTTGATAATGATGAAGTTAACTATGAAACCCAAGAACTTGGGTTAACAACGACAATATGCAATGATTTTATTTATTTTCAAAATTAGCGAGGTAGCAAGATTAAATTTTACTCCGAGCAGAAATTCGCTTTACGCCACTAAACAGTGAAACTCATAATACTTTTAAAGCCACATAAACCGATACTTATACGTTCTATACCGTTAAAAGCCATAAAATGGAAGGGAACAATTTCGTTAGAAGTAAGCTCAAATCAAATGCGATAGGAGACACCAGTTGGGGTTTTATTACACAATTGACAAGTGAAATTGATACCCATAAAAAAATGCGTAAAGAAAAGTTTTAAGATAGGATATCAAATGATAAATAAATCCTTTTTAATTTTTTAATAATTGTCTTAATGGGCTGTTTATGTTACTATTTAACACAGAGTTGAAGTTTCGACAGCCTAGATGGAAGATCGTCTGGCTTCCAATTTGGAGGTTCTGGGTTCGAATCTCACAGCGCGCACCTCTGTCAGTTACATATTTGCGTATTACCAATGACTTCAAACGGTGAAGGAAAACGTCATGAGGAAATTTACATGTCAGAGAGATTTAAAAAAAAAAGTTATCGAAGATGTGTGAAATTTGGCAATCCGTACTTGGCCAGTACCAAAACAAACTAAGTAAGAATATTTGCAAATTAAAAAACAAAATAGAAGTAAAACTTGCTACACAGATTCCTCATACTGATACTCGTAACCCTGAACATAATTGTATCCTAGTACTGTTGAAGATACTGAATTATTTTTTTGTTTCAGTGAACAATAGTACTTGTATTCTATTCAATTCTAGTATAACTTCAACGTAGTTAAATAACCATTGATAATAATACTTTTATGTACAAACAGACTTGGCCTTACAACTTCAGGAAATGTTGGATAAGCTCTCGAGGGATGGTAGAAAAACGACCCAAGGGAAGTTAACCTTCTCTTCATTCCATTGTAACTTAGGTTTTATTGGTTGCCTTCCATCGAATAATATATTGAAGTAGCTTAAAGGAATTTTTGGGATTGGAAAACTGAAGAAGTCTTATAAACTACAAAGTTAGTTAAAAATTCGCAAATTTTAATGCATTTCTAATTTTATAATTTACTTAGAAAGTTAATATAGCTTAATTTTATTTAGTTAATCGTGATATAGGTTACATAATAACAATAATTTTATGTAGATCAAATACCTACTATAAGTATGAAAAAATAGACTACATAGTAATGTTTTGTTTAATTAAGAGGAGTATGCAACTTTTCAATAGCCTACGACAATAATAGTTGTTATCAAGAATTTAAAGGAATAAATTCGTATTGGTCACATCAAAAAGCGTTATCTTATAATATAATTATCGTTTTTGTTATAATATTTATAAAAAAATGTGGTGTGGTTGTATCGTAGACACGGCCGTGTGTACGATGAACATTTTTATGCAATAGACAATCGGATTTCCTCGTTAAGGTGGTTCGATTTCCATACAAATAATTTTTTGCCATTTATGGACAAATGGAACATAATTTTAAAGTACTGCTACTGGTATTTATTTTGCTCTTTATTTGCGGTAAATCACAATTGCTCGAATAAAACAGTAGACTATTAGCATAAAATCAAATTTATGAACTTATGATTTTTTCATAAAACAGTAGATTATGCTAGGAATCGACTGTTTTATTCAAGCAATTGTTATTTACCGCAAATAAAGATCAAAATAAATGCCAATAGCTGTGATTTCACTGTAAAATTATGCTCTATTTGTGCCATAAATGGCAAAAACCTATTTGTATGGGAATCGACCCACCTTAAAAGTTCTTTTTCAACGAATTTTTTTTACGAAGTTTTATGAATTGCCTCCCAGAGCAAAACTACCTGAATCAAATTAAAAGAATTAAATAAAAACTCATTCAAATCAGAATAAATAATCTAGTGTCACAACTAGCGGTGTGGGAGTAACCACTTGTACTATAAACGTCAACTATTTATGATAACCGTTGCCATTTCTACAAATATGTACTTGGAAATGTTTAATGTGCGGAAAATGGACTGTGTACAAAGAATGCGAAGAATTATCGGAGCCGCACAATGTTTAACGATGTGAATGTGTTTTGCCCTGTAAATCATTTTAGAGAGAAATTCCTGAATACATCAAAAGCGTTTCGCGTAAGCTGTGAAATAAAAGTGAGTATTTGAGAAGCCGTGAATTATGTAACAAGAGCACAAGCCGCGCTCCTGCCCGTTTCGCCCTCCTTACTTATACGCGGACTCATTTGCACCCCAGAATTGCTCTTTATGGGCTACTTATGGCACTGTTTTTTAACATGGAATCAAAACTAATTAGCAAAGCATTCTGCTTGAATGCACGCAGCTGTCTTTCTTCATTCGGATTTTACGAACGAAAACCCATGCGTTCGCATAAATCCATAAGCCGATTTAGGAAAAATATATTTTCAACCTTAAAGGAAAAAACAAGCAAAAGATCAGATGTAACAATTTTCACGTAAGCAAATATTTGTATGTGCCTAGCGTTAAGATCCCAATCCATGTTCGTGTAATCATGTTTGCAGCTAACTGAGTAGTAGAGTCGGAAATACGCGATATCGGAGCGGGATTCCGAGGAAGCGTGAAATAGTTTTGCGCGATATATAAAATACCAGAACCTTCTCGCAAATACTCTAACTGGCAATGAACCTAAACGTTCATCTCTTTAGTAATGTTATTTCGGAATTTTTCATTATTCTCATTGGATTTCTCATCAATAATGTTCATGTGTTGCTAGCACCTGCGGCCTCCCTTAAGAGCCAATTCCAAGCTAGATGGCTTCGCCATCTTCGACGACTTTGTCACTTAATAACAGGTGGGTTGTGATCAACACTTAGCTTGTCAATCATAAAAATACATTTTACTTAGATGATTTTACTAATGATATTGCATGTACCGTATTAAACGTTTCAAAATACCCAAAACTTATTTTATCAACACGGATTTCATTGCAAGGTTCTTTAAATAATTTTCGCAGACATTAAGAACAGTTTAGCGTAAATCCAGGTAAAAATATTTTCCTACTGTTATGTCGGACCACAGTTGCATAAATAAATAATTCATCGGAATCCGGTCGGAGTTGGGAGCGCGTACCTACTGGTAAAAAAATCTATATAAGTGTGGAAACCGCGAGACACGTAGCGCGGCCGCCCGGCGATGGCGGCGCGGCGGTGACGTCCGCGCCGAAGCCGCTGCGTCGCGTCGACGCCGGATGCTGCCATCGTGCAAACAAATTGGATGCTTAAAATTCAATTTGAAGGTTTCGCGGTCCGCCTGATTCGCTCGCCTCGTTCGTTACAAGCTGGACCCTCACATATCCGAATGGAAACGCAATTATTTCGCCGTAACTTGGTGTATTTAAATGTTTATCACTGCTGGCGCACTGCTTGTTTATGGAAGTTGCCGTATTTGCATAGCGGTTGGACGTGAAATTAAAAATTCGATAACGTCGCTCTTGTATACTCCCCATATACTCGTAATTCTCATTTCGCCTGTGCGTGGCATTACATTAACTAAATGAGTTTTTTTTTCTGACTTCGATGAGTTTCGTATTTCATATTTGTATTAAAAGCAAACAGTAATTAAAACTCGACTCAATGTTTACACTATAGCGTTAGCAATTATGCAAATACAATAGGACAAACAAACGGTTGTTGTGGCTACAGCGCTATAGGCGAGCAAGAAAAGACCTACCAAAGCGTTAATTTTGTATTTAGTTGGCTACTTTAGAGAATTTCAGCACAAGCAAAATGCGGTTTCTCAAGAAGAAAGTTTCACAACAAACCAAAACGGTAGGTACCGTGTCGAGAAGAATTATTTTGAAGTTGAAATAACTACCTACTAGGAAAAGTTTTCTCTCTTCAGCTCACGGAAGTTTTAAGAATAAATTCAAGTTTCCTCGAGTTGAAAATTAATAAGTATTTCTATGAATTTAAACAACTGTACCTTATGCATATTTAATGCTTCAGTGCGAAGACTAAGTAATCAGTTCAGCTGTTGTACGACTCGAGTGTAGACACAATCTTTTGCCATTTTATTCATGTATTTACGACATGGATATATGTAACTAGTCCGAGCGAACGTCCGTCGCTTCAGCACTCTGTCTGGAACTTTTCTAATCCTGTATTCTTCGGTAAACTTTTCCAATATTGCCAACATAACAAGCTTACATGCGGACCTAATCTGATAATATCCCCCGCTTTCTAACTCACAATGTTTACACAAGTAATTTAAGTACATATTTCTATCAAGTTAAAATCGTCATTAATCTAGTTTACATTCGATAGAAATCTACTTTAAGGTATATTAGATTCCGCTGCAGAGCCAAAATATGACTCTTGCAGCCGACGAAATTAAAGCTACCGGTACAATAATCAGAGTACATGATTGAACAAAACGACCTCTCCATCATTCACGTCCTATTCAATTTGTGGATCTGATTCATTTAGTCCATGCTCGAATTAATCAGTCCCGTGTACGAATGCTGGCGAAAATTTGACCATTGAAATTTGAAACAAGCCTAGCTCGACTTTGTTGTAAAGTAACTGAGTGAGCTAATGCATTATCACGACATACCGCTCGAGTCAGCACTCTCATTAACTTCCTTCCTGCTCCGTTTCTCTCTTTCGTCATTTCTCAGTTCAATTTATTATTAATCCTCGGAAATTTACTTAGAAACAAGCAGCGCGTGGCTTTAAGCTCCTTTAAAATGCTTTAACAGTAGCCAGTGTTAAGGAGATAAAATCAGGTACTAGTAGGCAAGGAAAATGTTTCATTGCAGTATCTGGATGTAAATTTCTTTTAACATTTTCTCTTTATATTCATTAAATAGTTAATGCATATTAACATATACATAGTAATGAAAAACAATGAAAAATAGTTACAACCTAATTTCAAGGTTTGAATTTTATTGGAATTAATTAAAAACTTGATATATATTTTCAATTCTTTATTTGACACCATATTATGCACTCCATTTTAACCCCAAATTGTAACAAAATGCTGACGTAGGTACGATACGAGTAAAATAATGTTTTCTACAATGGTAATGATTAAAATATAGCTCATTTTTATAGTTCCATAAATCAATTTTATCCAGAACTGAATTCATGACATTAAAAGCTCTAAAATAAACGTACTTTACAAGACGGACCTTTCGAGACAATTCCGCTCAGGTTCTACGAATAAATATTTTTCCATAAACCTCTAAAAATTGTTTTTATGTTATAACAAATTAAACTCATTCAAATGAGTTACTGATATTGTGATTAGCAATCAATATTACGATAGGTATAATAAAAAATTACAACTGTTGTTACGTTAAAACATTAATTAACGAACAAACTAATTTTATGAAACGAATAAACAACTTAAAACTAATGATATAAACTTCTAACTCTATGAGCACAATCACAAATCAATTCCTATTTCATTAAATACTAAAAAACGAGAATAGATTCATCAACAATGTCATATTTTTGAAATATATTTTCTTCAAATGTAAAATATGTATTACTCTAGTTTAAATACAAACATTTTGTCACAATATGGAAGATGGCATAAGTAATAAGACGTATTTAATCACTCGTCAATAGTAATCATCAATTCCTGTGAAGATAAAAATATGAACGAGTATACACATTATCGAAAATGTTAATAAATTTATAATAATTCATTGTTATAAATTATTTATTTATATAACAATAAATTTTTATACGTGCTCAATTATATTTTTAAATCGGTTGGTAAATAGCATTTAACAGTTGTATTTAAGAAATTAAGTAGAGTACCTGCTTATGTAAGTACGGGAGCTTAAAAATATGAAACGTAAACTCATTTAAAATGAAATAAAGTTAATTTGCTGCAGGTATATCCGATGATCGCTTTACCCTGATTACCATTTTGATAGCTCTCTGATTAAAAAGTAAGTGAACAAAAATGTGCTACTCGTCCATTTAGTAATTATTTCTCAATATTTACTTATCAAAAACTACTCAAAATCAATACCATTCACTTAAAAGTAACTTTACAAAAAATTACAACGTACATACGATATTTTAAATAATATTTCTCTTAGTTATCATTTACCTAAGCAATAAATCAAGTATCTGAAACACTTCGTTTGATATCATTATTATGTACAACTAACTCGGGTTTCTTTTAGTCTTTTGTCACTATTTTTATTGTTATATTCACACTAGTTCATATACGAATATATTCACAAGAAACTACAATTCCTTCACAAGTTTACACACCCGAAAGGGGATATAAAATAATCATGAATCTCCGAACGGAAAATCGCTTATACTAAACTTTCTAATTTGAAGGTAGGCCAGAAGTTTTAAGATAAAAACACAATTTGTATCACAAAGTTTCACGGCGCTCTCGGAATGTTCCGCTTCGACTAAACGTTATACCTATGTACATACGCTGTGCTCACAGAAAAGCGGTCTTCGATCACAAGCCACCGTTCACAGTTCACATCGTCCGCTTAATATTTCGCTCGTACGTCTTCAATCTCAAAGTAAATAGAGCGGATAATGAAGACGCTGCACGGTAGCGGCCACGCTACAACATGAGGCAAGAGTCACGTCGGACACAATTCAACTCTCTGCACACACTCAGGGTTCTATATTTACACGATTCGGTACATAGACTCTATTTACACAACTAACTTCACTAATCACAATTTAGTTCGTTTGTTGACAACTAGTTCGGCGTCGTCGCCTTCTATTAACCCTCATACGGATATTTCTTGTATCTGGACTCTCTTCTTCATGATGCCGGGCGGCGCGGGCGTGGTGGGCGCGGGCGGCACGCGCGGCCCGGCGCCGGCGCCGCTCGCGCCGCCCGCCTCCGATTCGCCGTTGGAGTCGGGCGTACCCTCCGCCTCGGAGCCGAACTTGACCTGCGTGGAACTGTCGGCAGTGGTCCGCGGCTCAAACGTACTCGTACGCCCCACAACACCACTAGCACTCGCGCTCGCGCCTCCCTCTACTTTCTGAATATCAGGTTTTTGCGTGTCAATGCACACCACACTGCCCGCCTCTATCGCACTACCTACACTCACATCCGGCATCGAGCTCCGAGCTGCTCTATGCTTCTCGTCGTAACAGCTGTACTCTCCGAATGTTGGTTCCCCACAATCGGATAAAGTCCTCAAATCAAATTTAGAGCCGCCGCGCGGCACGTGCGCCGATTTGCACTCGAAACCAAAACCTTTCCCATCGAAGGCTCGAACTTCATAGTCGAGCTTGCCGTCGTAGTTATCAGAAGATGAGGAGCTCCCAGCCTCGGCGAGGTCGTCTTTTGAGCGGCGTGGGCGAGAGCCTCGCTGATGGTAGATGCCAGCGAATATCAGCACGTTAAGTAGGAGGAGGAAACAGCCTACCGCTATCGTGACTGTTAGAGCAGCTGTATATGACTGGTAATGTGAAGACGCCAAGCGACGTAAAAGAGCATCATCCGAGTGTGAAGGTGTAGCAGTAGTATTAGGAGGGCATTCGGTAGATGGAGCAGCGGGAGCTGTGGAGGGGCGAGGAGCTACGACTCGTGGGGGCGCCGTGCTACGAGACGGATCACCTGCGCCGGAGTCGACATTCACCACGTGCGGGATGTTAGCTCGTGACATGGACTGTGGCCGAACTGCACCTAATACAAAAAGATAGTACTTAACCATTAAGTCGACTTTCCGACTAAATAAACTTTAAATTTAAAGTGAATAAGTTGGCATACCCTCGTAATAGTTAGCATTAGCATTATCGTCTTGAAAATGATGATGCCGCATGGCGGCGTCCGGCAGCTCCGAGCCGGGCCGGTGCAGCTGCGGGATGAGAGACAGCCACAGCGACATCTTGTGGCCGCGGTAGTGGCTGCGCATCTCCGGCTTGTTACCTGCGACCCCGCAATTGAAACAAACGACCCAAATTAATCCCCCAAACACGCTATGACCCGGCCGAAACTTTAAATGAACCGTACTGTACAGACGCACTTTGGCAGTTTACCCTAATTAACTGTAAATAGTCGGGCTTCTAAATGTATACGTTGCGCTCATAATTGAGTATTAGATATCAGATCGACGCAATAGAGATTTAAATATGAAATTGCTATTTTAACGCACAGGCCAGTTTGAATAAAACTGTTTTGCATGATGTTCGATTTTAGAGTGCAACTTATGAACTCTATAACAATCCAAATTTAAAAAACATAACCACGACATTTGCTTTGCAGTATCAAAACTGTGTCTTGACTTACAAGATGTGCAGTGAGAAACCATCCGTCACTTTTCCATACTGACCTGACTTCGCCCGCCTCAACACAATCATTTTTCCGCGATTTGGACAATTATTTGCAAGGAAATTATTTTTCTTTTCAGGAAGTAGTAAAGTAGTAGTTAGTGTAAAAAGCCTTCAATCAGTTTGGAGTCCAGGTCCCCAATCTTCCATAGCAACAGATTCAATGGTCTTTCCATTAGATGGCAGAAATATGTTCACAAGGAAGATAAATACTTAGATGAAATATTTATATTTTTCCCCAAAAAAAATCTTTAGTATACAACGGTAATTTCATACTTTAACCTCTAACACATACATTGCTTGATACTTGAAGTGTACGGCGTCCGTTTATTGCGCCCCTGGCTAGTGGGGGAGGTGATTGTATAGAGGGTGAATATGCGGAAAACTGTATAAATGTAAATATACGCACTGATTTCCATATAGAGCTGGTTGATAGTGTCGTAGGTGTCCCAGTAGGGCGTCTGGTCGGGGCCGAGCCGCGGCGCGTCTCCGAGCATCGGGCTTGGCGGCGGCGTGGCTGACGGATCGTTGGGGTTCCTGCACAATACATCACCGTTTCAGAATATCTATTAATCTCCTGATTTTGCGCGAACTTGGAAAAATCATGTGTATTTCAATATATAATCATTGTCTGTATTTTTTTCAAAAATTTAAATTGTTCATGAGTGTTTATGTACAAGAATTGTAGTGTTGTATCTGTTGATGATGATGATGATGATGATCTGTTAAATTACGTGCGCGAGTATGGGAAAGTTTCATACAGAAATTAAACATGATAATCTTCTTTTTCTTGGCCTTAAAGAAAAAAGATTTCTTGGCCTTACAATTTTTGCTTGTCTTATATGAGCTACACGTATCCTCACATTCATTCATCATGTAGGTAAGAGCTTATAAAAACTCGACCGAAATGATTTGAGCGGACTGCTAAATCAGTAAATCAGTAATATTTATTGGCCATAAATAAAAATAATGTTAAAGACAAGTCACTTGTACAAAAAAGAAACCTTACAATTACACTTTAATGAATGAAGCTATATACGAGTTTTTTTTTTTTTTATAGTAGATAGGCTTGCGTTTGACCGCCATCCCGCCTGATGTTAAGCGAAGATGCGGTCTACGGTGGAGCACGCTCGCCTAGAAGAAACCGATTCACTCGCGACTTGAAGGTACCCAGACTATATTCATTGGGGAACACCCACTCGGGCAGCTGATTCCAATTTAACCCAATCGAACAACAACAACGAACATACTACAGCGGAGGCTCCGTTTATGTGCTAGACAGTGGAATGCGCTGCCTGAGTGGGTGTTCCCCGTTGAATATAATCTGGGTGTCTTCAAGTCGAGAGTCAATCGATATCTTATACACAAGCGTGCTCCATCTTAGACCACATCATCAATTGATAGGGAGATGGCGATCAAACGTAAGCATTTCCTATATTAAAAAAGTCTTCAAACGGCGAAACAGATTTTTTTATCATAGCCTAGAACACTCTCAAGTTATTAAAAAAAACTGAACTAACTCCATTTACGTCGGGGGTTAAAAAGTATGAATTTTTACCAGACATAGCGACGTGTAAATCCATGTCTCGTGTCGAATAATTTGACGAACCTTTCAAGATCAGTCAAATGGACCGTGAAAGAGTTTTTAGGTTTCATAAAACATTATATTTTTATTGATTGCGAGGGAATTGGTTGCGACTTGTTGAAGACCCATTCCAAAAGTTACCTATTATGAACAACTAAACGAATCAACGGAGGATAGCAGACACTAAAACGGGGAAACTTTTGTTTTATAGGGTCTTTTACAGGCAGTTAAGATGCTTATTTTCCTCCAAATGTTCCAAAAACAGATTACAGAGAAACCTTTATTGTTAACAAAAAAGAATTCCTAACAAATTGAATTTGGAAGTCGGACGGACCAAGGCGCTGGCAGACAAGTCTAGTTCTACGAACTTAATTTCCTTTAAATAAAAAAGATACTTAGTCTGTTTTAAAAGTTCTCACGAATCATTACGTCTGAATCTTTTTTATCTACCAACTTACTGTTACTTAATGGGGTGGCACAATCGGGGTTCAAAGGTCGTAACTAAGACCTACTACATTAATGGGCATCAAAGATAAGATACAAATCAAAGAAACTTCCCGCACAAATAATGGACTAAAATCGTTGGGACAAATGGACGGCTATTTGGTTTCAGCTGCGATTGCTTTACGTTATAAATTATAACGGTTAACCTATTCGACTCTTTTTCTGAAAGGGAAGGCCATTAAATCAATGTAGATTTATTTGACTTTTTCTTTTCTGCCCTAAGTACGAGTAAAGGGGTGTGAAATTATGTTACAAATATCGAAATATGCTTCATATTATATGAACTCACAAACTCTTAAAAACTTCATGGATCATTAATTATTTTTAATATGCTAGAAGGATATCTTATTCTCTCTTTTATTTAGGATTGTGTTTGTCCATCATCTTATCTGATGTTAAGCGCGGATGTTCCCAACGATTGAGCACGCTTACCTAGAATAAACCGATTTGGTTTCTATCAGGATTTTGGCACTCAGCATCTATCGAATAACACTCTTACTGTTTATTAAATAAGTACTTACTTATTTAATAATGATATGTTCTACAAGTATTAAACAAACTGTAGGCTTGTTTAGTTAGCTTTTAGCCGCCTGTAATGTTATCTATAAATATCAAAAATGTTTGCAAAAAAACTCGAAAACAGTTGGACTTATTTTGATTATTTTTCTTTAATTATGTTAGAAAAATTTAGAAATAGACCCAGAAAGTGGTGCTGCAATCGTAGATTCAACTAGAATTCAACTACTTGGTGGTAGATCTCCTTAGCAGGAGGTCGTCTAGGTAGGTACCACCGTAGTACCAATGATTCTGCCGCTAAGCAGTAGTGTGTAAGCATTACTGTGTTCCGGTTTGAAGGGTACTGCAGCTAGCGAAATTACTGGGCTGTTGAGGCTAACTCAACTAAAAGTCTCAAAGTAATGAGCGCCAAAGCAGTGATGCCCTGGACTGTTATGTTACTTAAAGTTCTGTGTATCGCTGCAATGGTCACGGACAGGCATTATCTCTTACCATCAGGAGAGCGTCTCGTTCGTCTCATTACAAAAAAACTCGTAATACTTAAATATTAGTAATAAGTAAATAAATTTCATTGTACAGTTATACGTACCTGTTATGGTCAATGTATGAAACTGTAAAACTTTTGATTGACTACTAGCGTTTTAGGGAAGATTTTAAATAAGCTGGTTCCACGACAATGAGTTTCTTTTTACTTACCCATATTTAACAAAGTTGGCGACGTAATGTATGCAGAGCTTGGATACGCGCTGCTCCTGTTGTGTGAAGTTCTGCTGATGATGCGTCAGTGACAGCGGTACACCCAAGTAGTACGGAAGGTCTTCGCCGTGGACAGACCCTGGTCTCTGTATGGGATACAACTTATAAGTACATAATAAATCATTAGGCAATCTTTTATTCCAATTTTATGTCAAAACTGCTTCATATTCACCTGTGTATGCCATCGTAGGCATTAGACCAAACTTAAAATCATAAAAAAATATTCTGTTTCACAAAAAAATGTTTTTGTCATAATATGTGGAACAGCATAACGACAGGTTTGGTCCGCTATAAGAGTAATTTATATTAAGAAGAATTCTCGACGAGGAGAAAATTGATGAGAACAATGCTTTTTGGACTTTTCAGGTTTGTATTATAGTTCCGCCAAACTATGTAAAACGCGGTATTGAAATTTACTGCGTAAAAATACGCCTTTCAAAAATATACAGTTGTTTGTACGAAAGTGTAGGTATACCAAACATATCAGTTTGTAAACTAAAGCCTTTGTAACTATACGTATGAAAAAAGCATTACAAATAATTTCCATTTACTTCCGTCGGGGGCGCTGTCCTACTTTCCATACATTTTTCTATCGTTTACGTAGAACTTGGTCTTGTAAATTAATATGCTAGACCTACAGTACCTTTATGATTCAATTTAGTTGTAACAAATATTTAACTTCGAGAAGTTGAAACTGAAGAAGTAGATCTTATGACCATCGGAGACGCCACCTCATTATGGTTAACGGTAAGCCCTGACCAAGCATAGCAGTAAATGTTACTCAGTAGCCGGTGCCTATTAATTACCTGATTGATTAATTGCCGCAGCTAGTCAGTAACTCGGCGTTAATAATGATTTACTGAACGCTCGTGAGCGAAACGCCAATTACCACTAAATCCGTATGATTTGTGTTGACAGAAATTTTGTTTTTCCGTCGAAATAGAATTTAAGGTCGAAATGGAACGAAATAAATAATTATTCTCATATCTATATCTATACTATTATAAAGAGGAAAGATGTTTGTTTGTTTGTATGCTTTGAATAGGCTCCGAAACTACAGGACCGATTTCAAAAATTCTGTCACCTTTGGGAGCTACACTATCCCCGGGTGACATATGCTACTTTTTATTCCTGTACCGGAACGAGAGCTGCCCGAGTAAAACCGGGAGGCTTTTGCATTTATGCAAAAGAATAAAATAAATATTTCAGTACTTTAAGTATGTACTACTTTTTCATTTAATTTATTAGAGAAATAATAATCAGCGTTAATTTCTAACTAAGCAACTGTTACGTATTTTTATTACAATTTAAACAGTAACGGAATTAAACGCATTGAAAAATGAAATCTAAAAATATAACATATAGCTCTTAATGATAAGGCTGCCACTTGTGGCTCTAGCTCATAAGATTCTTTTGTTATCTGTACTTTTTTCTGTCTATGGCGTGCACAATAAAGAGTTTCTATCTATCTATCTATATAGGAGGGGAATGGCCGTAAATTTTTATCTTATAATGAGTGTATAAAATGTGTATTTTCATGTCCCCTTGACATCCGTCGCAAACACATTCTTCTTATCCTGCTTTACAAAATCATTCGTTTGTTTACTGATTTTCCATCTCTTCTTTCGTTATTCGACTTTAACATTAGTTGTAGGTCTCGTAACCACAATTATAAAATCTTTAGCTTTCAAATAACACTTCTTGATATAACTATTGTCAGAAGGAGCCGCAAACACAATTAAAATACTCGTCTCTAAAAATACGTCGAAACCTTTCACTAAAATGTATAGTTATCTGCTTCAAAGACAATCAAAGATGGTTGTTAGTTTTAATTAGAAAATATTGTTGGTCTTATTTTTATTTCTACTGTAGAACTTATTTACCTATTATTTATTTTATAATAATCTATGGAATCTTGTTAGAACTACGATTGGTAATTCGACGAAATGATTATACATTTATCAATAAAATTAATTACGTAGATTAATGAATAGACCTTTCAAGATTTATAATATTATTTGATGACTTATTAACTAACAAGTGAATTCGCTAAGATAACTAATGACAATGTACATTATGTACTAAACATACATATTTTTGGAATATGATACAGATCTGTATAATATAAATTAAATTGAATCTAATATTATTACAATCTGTTTTGTATGTTACTGAATAAATATTATGAAAATCTTTTTAAGCAATATTTTTGTCTGAATAAGTTATTTATCTTATCGTGTAGGACAATATTTTTTACACATTTTTGGATTTTTATATTACTTTAATATTATAAATGCGAAAGTTCATCTGTATTTATAATATTAAAAAAAAACAAACGCGGTGTGGTCAAACGCGAACCTATTTTGAATAAAAAACATAAAAAATAATTTATGTATATACGTCTTATATGTATGTTTATAATTATGTATGTATGTTTGTTTGTCACTTCTTCACGCTGGTATGGTTTAACATATTTTTATGAAATTTACAATGTAGATACCCTGAATTATTAACACATAGGCTACTATTTCTGGAAAACACGTGTCCAATCGCAAAGAGCGATGCTATTTTAATATATTAAACTCTATCGTATTAAAAAGTAAAATAAATATGCTTTGTGTTATTTAACATTGTCCTTATCTCTAAGTACCTGGGGGTAATCTTTCTCCTGTGAAAGATGGTGAAAATGCGTGAAGTACGTGGTACCTCCTCGCAATGCATGAAGGTAACCCAGCCGAATCAATGGCGCTGCTGTCCGACCGTCACTTAGTACCTGGTCAAAATAATGTGTATTTTATAATGTAGAAGTGTTGTATTATATAATGAAAGAACACCTTCCGAGTGAAAAACTTATGTAAGGAAGAAAAAAGAAATCTATGTGTAACAAAAAGAGGAAGGGCATTAGTGAACAATAAAAAAGGTGAAAGCGTGCTTTATGAGAAGGAAGATGACAAACTAATAACGAAGTTTAACGGATTTTATGCTCTCCTGATGGTAAGAGATAACGCAGCGATTCACAGAATACATGGTACTGCGGTGGTACCTACCTAGACAACCTCCTGCTAAGGAGATCATAAAGGTCAATTCTACTCTTATTAATAATAACATTTTTTTGTATTAGCCCTAGATAAAACATATAAATAATAGGCTTGCGTTTGACCGCCATCTCATCTGAGATTAAGTGAAGATATTCAACACTTCTTTATGTGTATGCAACCTATAATATTAACCGGGACATATTTATTTTTGAGTATGCTACAGATAGTAATAACTAGTCGCAAGAACTGATTGGATTTGTTAACCAGCTTTAAAAAGAAGGTAGGTTCCCAAGGATTAATATTTTAATGTCTAATAAACCAGTCAAGTGCGAGTCGGACTCGCACACGGAGGGTTTCGTACCATTATCTATAATAAACGGCGAAAACCTCTTTTATTGTATGGGAGCCCCCTTAATTATTTATTTTATTTTAACTAAATATATTCAAAGAGAACATAAAACTAAATATTCTGTGAATAGTTAAAGCGTCTACCTGTCACCGTTATTAGTATCGACCAAGAAACTGTAAAAAAATCAAGTTTGTTGTATAGGAGCCCTTAAATATTTATTTTATTTTATTTTTAGTATTTGTTGTTATAGCAGCAATAGAAATACATCATCTGTGAAAATGTCAAATGTATAGCTATCACCGTTCTTGAGATACAGCCTGGTGACAGACGGACGGACGGACGGACAGCGAAGTCTCAGTAATAGGGTCCCGTTTTTACCCTTTGGGTACGGCCCCCTAAAAACAGAATAAATGCTTCCAGTGCTGGTGTAACATAACCGTGTTATTTTATAATGAGCAGTAATGAAACGAACAAGGCACTCTTTTAATGGTAAACGATAACACGTGCCCATTTTCGCAATGATACCCAGAACTTCGCATATATATGAACCTATTTCGAAGTATCACGACCATTAAATAAAAATATGTTAAATCTTTCTTAAACCGTTCTTAACTTATGCGCTTACCGATGAACATCATGTAATTTTTATTTATATAAATAGATATATATAAATATTAAATTTGAAAATATATTGATATAGATTGTGACCTTTAATGCTGTCTAACTGTTTCTAATCACAAAACACAAACAGGAGTACGTGTAGCGTAAGACAATTAAATATTTAGTTGTAAAACAAACATCCAATTTCCTTGTGTTAATTAAAACATTAAGATAATCAAACATCACAAATTGAGTGTCAGCCACATTAGTATAAATTTGATGTTTATTATAAAGATAATAGTTTGTACTTGAAATAATTATTTGCTACCTGAAAATACCTAGAAGTTATAAAAGGATCTGGTATTCTACGGTTACCGACCGCGCGGAGTACCCATTCACGTTAATTAAGTACCTATATTTAGATTGGAAATATCTAGGAATAACGTATTTGCTAGAATTAACCTTGTTGTTAAAATTGTAATTACGACCGTATTTGCCAGCCCTGTTGGCTCATTGTTAGTATATCTGCTTTAAGAGCTGTAGTTCGATTCCCACCCAGTACAAACAAATTATGGTGTAAACAAATGTTTGTCGGGGTGTTCTGTATCTATCTATCAAAGGGACAAGATTTGATTGTTTGTTTGTAATGAATAGGATCCGGAACTACAAGACCGATTTTAAAAATTCTTTCACCGTTGGGAAGCTACACTATCCCCGGGTGACATAGGCTACTTTTTATCCCTGTATTCCTACAAGAACGGGAACTACGCGGGTGAAACCGCGAGGCGTCCGCTAGTGTATGATAAGTATGCAATTACAAAAAAAAAGTATTTAAGTATTCTATCAGTTATCTGACTTCTATAGCTAGGGTCTTAATTTTTTAAGAATCCTTTTTTGTTTATATTGATCATTTAATTTACTCGCGTCTTCGCCCGTATAGATGTCACAAATTGTGACTATAGAGTATCAGTAAAAAATCAACGTTTATTATAACGTAATAATACGTATCTAGTATCCACCCGTGAACGTCTATTCTAAATATTGGTATTTAGAAAAAAGTGGTTAATTACCTCCTACATACAAACTACTAAACTTTACCTCTTTTTAAAATTAGATTTAATATTAATTAGTGTTTTTTTTTATAATAACGCTTATTGTATATTTTACCAAAAAATATGTAATTAAAAAATGCAAACTAAAATATCTAAATTTTCCCAACTGTAATTGAAAATTTCGTATCAAAAATTTAAATCGCATTTTAATTACAACAATAGCAAGCCGAGAAAGGACGAATACTAATTATAATCGTTTGAGTAAGGGCTCTTCAATTGATTGCTCTTAGCATAAAACAGGCTGAGCGTAACAGTAGGTGTAACGTTACCATAATCAAAATGGCCCAAACCTTCACAGATAATGACACCTTCATCCCCAATAATAACGTCCTAATTTCTCCGTGAACGATTCAAGTGTTTTGTAATAAAGCCTTTCGGCGTGGGCGTGTATTCAGTGTGCGAGCGTCATTAACTTCCTTTGTGTCGGCGTCGAGGCTGCGAGTCGAGTGCTATTCCACTCGAAGGCTAAATTGAGATCGTCTGATACGATCCCGCGGCGAAGCCGTCGGCTTAGCTGACGTCATCAGCTGCACTCGTTGCCGTTATCAACTCGCAGATTTCCGGGCTCGCTACGTGTTGGTATTTAATTCTTAGCCTAGGTTCCGGGCCTCATCACGAAGATAGGAAAATTAACTCAAAAACAAGCGCCATCTCTTGAATTGACACTTCACTACACTATACAGCCAAATTTACCGTAGTACCGTTTCTCAAATAGAATGAAATATTAGAATTACTAGAATTTTTTTTACGTAGCCGTGAAAAAACTAAAATCGTCCGAATGAAATATTTTCCTCATTGTAAATGTCTAAAATTTAAATCAGAACAAATTTTCAACGACTATGCTGCCTTACTAAATAAAAAATTAGGGATAAGAAAATATACATAATTTTAAAAAGAAAATCTTATTTTATGCCATACACATATATAACTGATGTTCGTACTAAGAAATAGATACATTAGGCGGTGGTTATATTATGGTTAGGTACCACCACGGTACCATATATTCCATCACCAAGCAGTGTGTAATCATTTCTTTGTTCCAGTATGGAGGGCACTAGCGAAATTAAAGAGCTGATGAGACTTACTAACAAAGTCTCGACGTAATGAGCGTCAATGCAGTGATGCCCTGGACTTGTCTTTATTACTTTAAGTTATGAGTATTGCCACATTGGCTTACCATACGGCGAAAGTGGTTGTTCTTCATTTCATTATTTCTTATTCCAAAAGCTAGGGTAAAGCTCTATTTATAACAACGCTTCAGATTAAAACTTCTATTTGATCCAAAAAAGATGCAAAATAAAAAAATCATATTTGCATAAACTTTGTAGTCAATCATGTATTATTTGATAAAATAATATATATACAATGCTGTATTGAGTATGTATTGTTCTATTCTACCTATGTAGTAAGTATTAAGTTTTTGTCTCCGCTCTGGCCTCAATAACTTTAGAGCGCTTTACAAACTGTCAGCTTTTGTCCGAGAACGGAGCTAAAATTGAGATCATCAGATAAGAGCACAATCTCCTAGCTTGCGGAACTATCGTGTCAACTAACATTCACCCATCTCTGTCGACAGATTATAAAATGAATCCTTGTCAAGTGGCATTTCTTTGTTATCCACTACCATTTACTACTATCATCACGATCATGTCGATTTCAGTAAGACCCGACCTTATTTGTCTATTCGAGTTAATTTTCGTGTCAGGTTCCAATATAATTACTAGGCTCGATAAAGCGTATGAGTTATCAGAAGTCGGAAAGTTTAGCAATTCATGAAATTACGTACAGCATTATTCGGTAACACTTGATAATTAGTCAGCAAACTTTACAAATCCCACATGAAACAAAACATTGAACAAAACCGCAATCCATATCAAACAGTCACACACCGCTCACCATTTGCATAACAAATAATGAAAATGTACACAGAGGCAAACAACTCCGCGCACGGTTAACTTTTAAATTATTTAATTAGAGTTGAGAGAAAACATTATTTAGTCTATTACTTACCTCCAGTGTCGCGTCTCGCACGCTGAGCGGGTTTTGCACGGGCTTGTCCCAATCCGTGTACTCATTTTTCAACGTGGAGTAGATCTCGTTAAGATGATAGTAGTACGCATTCCGGACGAAAGTACGCAAGATCCGATCCCGTCGGCTCTCGTTGAATCCGAACTCCAAATCTTGTGCGTTGAACTCCAGGTAAGACTCTACAATCCAAGAAACACGCTTCATTTGCATATACTTTGCATCTCGCTATTCATATTATACAGAATGAATTTTGCATGTCCTGTTCGTGTTATTCACTTCTTGTTGTTTGACTGAGCGGCTTACCGGGTAAACGCGATAGTCGAAGGATATAAAAAGAAGTGGAATTAATAGCTCAGTTCACGAAGGCCGTAAATCCACACGTAATTGGATAGGACAGCCTCCGACGTTGAGCATTATGATAATCAGGCGGTCTTCTATCAATGCCAAATGCCTACAGATTATTTTAGTGGTAATATTCTTAGCACGTTACAGTTTGAATGGAAACGTTTTTTCAGGCTGTATCCTAGAGCCAGATTTATAATGTCGTTTCGTTTTAGGGTAGAAATCTCTTAGTTTACTTAACATAATGTTGTCATGTCTAGATATGTTTATGTCACGTTTTGTTGGGGCTTAGATTATTTATTAATACACTCAAAGTCTAGTATCAAAATAAACTTTGCCATAATGTAACTTCGTTAAAGAATTTCAGATTGTGAAATGTACTATTTTGAGAAAAAAAATGTAGAAGTATTTTCCAGAGTAAATTTAGTTTCATTAATTTCACCTGCAAACTTTGCGTAGGTAATTCGTATACTTTTAGTACCCACTCAAACTTAGCAAACAAAATTACACTTAAAACGAAATTCACTCACCTACAAACATTGTTCTCATGTTAGTTTTACTTTTCAATTCTAGTAGGTATATTTTCTTTGACTATTTAGGTATTACAACTATTTTTCCAGGCGTAAGAATGAAAATGTTTTAAAATAGGTATCTGTAGATTCAAGTACTTAAATTAATTTACCCTAATCGAAGATACTCGTTATAATCATGAGCTCACACTTATTATAAACTTAATGACATCTCTGTTGGTTCATGGGTAGTATGTCTGCTTCGAGAGCTGAAGGGCGTGGGTGCGATACCCATACAGGACAATCATTGTGTTGTATAAACAAATGTTTGTTCTGTGTCTGGGTGTTCTGTATTATAAGTATGTATTTACAAAAACTATTTAAGTATTCTATCAGTTATCTGACTTCCATAGTACAAGCTTTGCTTAGTTTGGGGTCAGATGGCGCTGTGTGTAAAGTCCTGCGATATTTATTTATTTATTTATGTGGCAAGCTGTAATAACTTGTTGCTTAAACAATTCCTATTTGTATGTATTTGTATTCCAAACCAGACAGTTGTGAATCTTTGAATCCTAAAATGATAGAACAATCGAGTTGCCTGACTGGTGTCAGAAAATAGTTTACTTTAAGTCCAACAAACGAACTTTAACAAATGTGATTAAATTCTCTATTTGAATTAGGTTCCCATATACATTAAATGCCGGTGTTGCAGGAGATCATGACTTATATGCACACGTTGTATGTACACTTAGATCTCAAAATTCATTTACAAGCGAACGTGACACAGTTGTATTAAGTCGATAGGAATACACATTGTGAGTAACTTTTAGCCATAGCATCGTAAAATTTAAAATCCGATCCTAAAAGAAGAAGTCCAATCAAAAAATGTAACTCAATGCCAACCTGTACGTAACAGCATATTTTTACGTGTTCTCAGGGTTGGCTTTATATGTTTAACTGTTCTGTTAGCACATTTGGTAGTAATTTTGCTTAATCGACAGCCATGCGGAGGTGTGGGACCATGCACCATATTTTATTTTTGGGTATCATTTATTTATTATCTGTCTTGTCTGTATTGTGTCAAATAAATGTTTTCTCCGTCTTCTATCATGTAGCGCGTGGCAATGATTCATTTATGTGACAAATATTTGTAGATGCCGATATATGTTTATTATTAAGTAATAAATGTATGCATTTAAGTGTATGCGTATGTAGATTTATTGCATATTAGTATTCAATAATGCAATCTTTGTCTAGTTTGGGGTTAGATGGCGCTGTGTGAAATGTACTTCTACTTTTAATAGCACCCGCTATTAAAAGTAGAAATTCCCTTTTTGACTTAGTGCGTTGTATGTGCTACTTACCCGTTGTGGTAAGTCCAAAAAGCAGCTCTCTATGCGCAAAATCAGCCAATTCGTGACCAGCAGCGTTGGCTACCGCAGCCGCCCCCGCGCCCAGCCTGGAGCTGTCCGTTGGAGGCGGTGCCTACAACAAACATTTACACGTTCTGGGTAAGCTGTTACACGGAGCAACTGTATGGTGCGGCGGTATAAACAAAGTTTTAGAGTACATTTCAAAGCAATGCATAACGGCACGGCTTTTAGTACTTATTACGTAGTAGCAGTGCTTGAAACTACAACAGCCTTATAGAAAACCCGTCTGACTCCTAATCTGGAGCACGTATCTCTGTCTTTTCTAAGTTTGTACGTATTACCGGTAGCTTCAAACGCTGAAGGAGAACTTCGTGAGGAAACCTACATGTTTGAGAGTTCTTGATGTTCTCGAAGCAATTTGAAGTCTACCAATCCAAACTTGGCCAGCGAGAGGGAACTGTGGGCTTACTCACAATGGGAAGACGCCGACGCCCAGCTGTGGGATAGTTTATAAAAAGAGAGCTAATCCCGTGAACTTACCAGATATATCTAGGAAATATTTCAGGATAAAAATAGCCTATGTATGAATTCAGGATACTTAAAAGGTACCAAGTATATAAAGAAGAACTCGCAGACTTTGCTAGACAGATAGAAACTCTTCTCTTTGATACATTTTTTTTAAATGTTTGACAGGCTAGTTGTTTGACCACAGCTCACCTGATGTTAAGTGACGGTGTGGTCGAAGATGGTAAAGCACACCTAGCCTGGAATGTTACTGAATACATATTTTAATTGTGTATTGAAGTATGATGAATGGTATATATAGGTATTTAAAACGAGGCATAATTATTACAATTTATGAGTTTGATTTTAGTTAGCCGTAATCTAACTATTGACTATTTTACATAAATTAACGTTTAATTTTTAGACGGGCAGAATAGAATTAAAATGGAAAAGTATAATATAAGCCACAGAATTTGCTTTCTTTTTTTAACATCAAAAACTTCCCTGCTTATGTGAAATCGATTCACAAATGAAACGACGTAAACTCGTCCAAAAAAACTTTAGCTATTCAATTGCCACAAATGACCACGAACCCAAAGAAAATCTATTTAAAAAAATCTCCGCCTTGTGCAAAGGTGTTTATACTAAAAAGTAAATAGGGCAGAGCTTAAGGAGTTTACTTTTGTAGTAGGTAAGCTGAGATAACTACTCCCTAAGCGGCAAGTCCGCAAACTCGTGCTGCCGCAACCTCTCCTCGCTTCTCAGTTATATAACGGGGTTAAAGTATAGATTTGTTTGTAAAGCCATTAAAAACATTACTTTATTTTAATGAGCATAGATACGTGTTTTAAATATCTTTGTTTTATATTCCAACATTTAGAAGTAAATATATATTATGCTGACGTGTATCCCAAGGGCTAAGCCGAAAGGAGGTTGTTATACTCATAATTATAAACAACTTTCACTAGAGAACTAAACCTAAAATCACGAAATCGAACCCCATGTTTCGTAGAAAAATTTAACTATCCCTTGACGCTTGTTATTTTTTTCTAATCGATTCTTTTTTTTTAAGTCGAATAATCGAACCACCTTAATGCGAATACGCATTAAGGTGGTTCGATTTCCATACAAATAGTTTTTTGCCATTTATGGACAAATGGAGAAAAATTTTACAGTGAAATCACAGGTACTAGCATTTATTTTGTTCTTTGTTTGCGGTAAATCACAATTACTTGAATAAAACAGTACATTATTGGCATAAAATCAAATTTATGAATTATTTATGAATTTATTATTTTTGAATAAAACTGTAGATTATGCTAATAATTTACTGTTTCATTCAAGCAATTGTGATTTACCGCAAATAAAGACCAAAATAAATGCCAGTAGCTGTGATTTCACAGTAAAATTTTTCTCCATTTGTTCATAAATGGTAAAAAGTTATTTGTATGGAAATCGAACCACCTTAATGTGTATAATGTATATCATCTATAGTATATACGACAATTGTACAAATCTATTAGAAATATTACTTAATATCTATCTTGTCGTCAAGTTAGTTACATTTTAATTTAAATCCTCAACACTGTTGTAACCGAAACAACTTTTAGGCGGAAATTACCTACCTTGAACACACAAAATGAACTTAGTAACGCCTGAATCAATCAATTATATTCCTTTAGTTTATTACTACGTCATACAGTGATAGAAAGCGAGAATTCTAATGACATAACATGTTTTAATTTAAGAGATACTGAAGTGATGTTAATGGTTTTGGTAAGATAGCAAAAACTGGTAGTTTACAGTAGATACTATGACTAGTAGCTTCGTGAGTGTTATTCTTTTCTTTTATTACATTAATACCAAAAACAGTACTTAATTTTTTTTTGTCAATGTTTTAACAACGTACGTTTCTTAAGCTATGTCACTACTGAACACCCTATTACCATACCAAAAACGATACTTAAAACCAAGGAGGCCAACGTTACAGATCTAATTTTCTCTACATTTAATACAGGGTAATAGAATTCGTTAATTCCGGAATTAAATCCATTATTGCGTAAGACCAAGAGAGTCAAATTAGATCTGAAAGCAAATTACGAAGGCGAAAATGATCACGCTAATGATCTATTAAGATTTATTTGAACGATTAGTTTTAACATTTTTAATTTTAGCGTTAACTCAAACAAAATACATTTAAACACCTCATCCATGAATAATATTATCTAATAGCTTGCCCCGTGACTTCGTCCGTATTGATTTAAAAATTGGCTTTAGAATGAAATGAAACATGTGTACGTAACAAAAGAGCAATAGTTTCGTTCATACGTAATACGTTGGGTCGTTTTTGCATGATTGAGGAACAAACATCCAAACATAATAGTATATAATATTAAATAGTAATAATTTCCTTTCATAGTGATATATTATAATTAATATTTTAATACCTAAATAAAGAAATTTGTAATAAAAAAAAAACATACAAACATTCACATTTATAATAATATATTAAGTATATGTTGTAGGTAGTGTAGACCGATGGAAGTTTAGAAACAATCAAAGAACTACATTGTTCATTATGTTACGAAGAAAATTACTGTACAAAAATAATTAGGTACAAGAAACATGCTTGAAATTTTTAATGCTTCTAATAAATAATAATTGATCAGAAATTCTTAAAATCTAGCCATATTAATATTTTGCGAGCGTATCAAAAATATTACACCACCAGCAATTTATTAAGACCCTAATAAGCCCCACAATAAATCAGTTTGAAGCAGAAGCATTCTCATAAAACCCTACGGTTATGGAGTTGGGAGTTTCAGCTAACCCCAAAATTAGACGGACAAGTGAGTTGTCCATTATATCACCCCCATATAAGCGCGTCATCTGGCAGGGAAAACAGGAAAACTAATACACCATCCCTTTTTTACAAATAAGGAAAAGTTTGTTCAAAGCTGATAATAAAATTTAACGGGCTCCGGCGTTGGTTTATGCAAACAAAATTATCTGGCATCAATCAGGGACTGAAATGGATTCTGTGTTTTGCTTTGATCGTAAAGTGTGTATACCTCGGAAGGAGGCACTTGTTAAATCTGAACTAATGATGGATAGTAGACATTGGTATATAGTATAAGCAATGGATAACGAGGCAAGATGTTATTTATACTAATTGCCAACAGTAAATCAAAACTAGAAACTAGATTTGTAACGATGATTTCTAAGTGGATAGCGCGGACGGTTCTCACGCCGAAGGGCGTAGGTTCAAACTCCAACAATGAGCTTGAGATGCCGGTGATAAACATCGTAAGAACACTATAGTGGGAGGGTATTTTGTAGTACGCGGCTACCACCCTCAAGTTGAAAATCTGGCACAAAGCACCTATCGGTGTATTTAGGCAGCCTCACTTGAGAGCCAGTTCCATTCCAGGCTAGTAGTGTGCTGTACCGTCTTCGACCACACCGTCACTTAACATCAGGTGAGCCGTGGTCAAACACATAGCTTGTCAAACATAAACAAAACACGATCCCACACACAATTCAAATTATAGCATAACAATATGTTTCAAATACTTAAGTTATACATATGAAAAGCAATTTAGAATGCATTTCATTAATTTACTGACATTATATTAAATTACATATTTGTAAAAAATTCTTGTTTTGAAAAAATAAGTTCTAACAGCTGATTAAATTCAGTTCTGGCGATGCTGTACAAGGCGTGATCCAACTATATATTCTACTGTTTATGTACATATTGCGGTATAGATGGTGCAATTGTACAACTTTCTGTAAATGCTAATTTTGTTCACAAGTTGCGCTCCACTACTGTCTAAAGTCGTAAAGTAAGAACTATTCAAGAAAGGCCATTTCTCACTGGGTACTTTTACGATTCTATTGATGCTAGAGTTGAGTTTACGGTTGTTTTTTTTTGCTTTGGCATCGCACTTTGTACATATTGCCAAGGTCAAGGATTCATATATTTTTTTAAAAATAAGTCTTAGTCATAGTCTAAATCGCGTCAACGTTGCATAAAGTCGAAATCAAGTACGGATGTACCCCTTTAAAGTAGTGGCCACTTTACTAGAAACTTCGGCGAAGTTTCTAATTTATATTTTTTTATAAATTTTTATAAATTTTATAAAAAACTGTTGACCTATATATTACATATGTATTGTAAAACCACTGGTCTCCACACTAGGATTCCCTGTTTTGCGGAGACCAGTTACACATAATAAAGATGGAATGCAGGTAAAAAGGTACCAGGACAATCGGACGCCTCACAGTTTAAATAAAAGAAAAAAAAAAGAATATCTACTTAGATACTAAATAATTTTAAAGCAATACAGAGCAACATATATAAGATAAATATCATAGTGTCTTGTATACATAGGTACATATTTTGCAGTGTTCCACTCATTGTGCTTTATAATACCAATACAAAACTGCCTTCATTTGGTGAATGATACCTGTCTGACGACGCGTCTTAACACCTTGCATGCTGCTAGAAGGTATAAAGTGTACAAGGGCATAATTAGTTATGGCAGATTTTAGGATTTAACATT
Source organism: Biston betularia (assembly GCA_905404145.2). Lineage (NCBI taxonomy): Eukaryota > Metazoa > Arthropoda > Insecta > Lepidoptera > Geometridae > Biston > Biston betularia. The sequence continues at coordinate 9,735,236 of FR989863.1, forward strand.
GGCACCTCAGAAACATGGCAATTATATAATTTATATCATCTTTTGCTTCAGTAATAACATAAAATATGGTTATTACAGTAACACTATAATTATGAACTGCGTTTAGATGTATGTTCGTTACTACTTTACGGTATAATGAACTCATTAATTTTGAATGAAATTTGAAATTTATAGATAGCTTATAATGTATTAAATATGTAGTAAGCTATAAAGGGCAGGCTAAAGCTATAAAGCCATACTGCCTTGTCTTAAGTGTTATTTCTGCGGTATCTTAGCTATAGTTATCGTCAAAGTCGTCTTAGTCAAGTCCAGTTCGTGTCAGTTAATTCCAGTCATGCTTTAGTAAAGTAGTGGCAACTTTACTATAAAGGGAACGCGAGAAGAGTCGTGTCGCTCCGTTGTATTTTTTTCCAAAACTAGTGTTTTGTCGAGTGTTTATGCATAAAAATGGTGGTGTTTTATTCATAAAGTGCCGAATTACAAGCGCGAGTGTGGGAAAATGATATAATGTGGTGAAACATGAGTTTTCGTGTTGCTTCCAAAACTCCATCAAAGCTTTATAGTAAAGTCGCCACTACTTTACTAAAGCATGACTGGAATTAACTGACACGAACTGGACTTGACTAAGACGACTTTGACGATAACTATAGCTAAGATACCGCAGAAATAACACTTAAGGCAAGGCAGTATGGCTTTATAGCTTTAGCCTGCCCGAAGGGGCAAATTATTAAAAAAACGAATAAACAGGTCTAGCTCAAATTGATTCAGCATTTATATTAGGCGACCAAAGTTTGGGTATTAATTAAAGGGCAGCCCACAAATCCTAAAATGGATGGGTATAGCAAGTAGACCGTTATTGGGGAATGCCTCCCAACACAACGTCGAGACGTGCTTCTAAAATGAATTGGTTGCTGTTTTACTAATTCATCCCACCCGAAATGTTATGTAAGGTAAATGTGAAATAAGCATCTATGTTATAGCTACGTACCTACTTATAAATGTTGTAACTTCAGTTGTTTCATCAGTTCATTTAGGTATAGATCGTTTCACGAAAGAGTTCCCTTCGTCGTCATGTTGGTAGTTACGAAACCAGTGTTGCTACTTTTTCAGAAAGATGTTTACTCGAAATTAAGGAAATTTTAATGTCACTAACGTAGATACTATTTTTTAACATCTGGTCCGAAGTATCGGCGGGAATCCAGCCGGATTGAAAATGACACCAGACCAGATTGCGGTCCCTAGTCCTATAGTTTTAATACAACTATGTATTTTACCTATATTGATATAATTGACAAGGTTGAAAAATAAAACAAATGTTTATGGTTATTTTTTATAATAATTGTGTTCATCTAATGGGCCAACACCCGAGATGTCGCTACCACCTGTATCATCATCAGAAGAAGCATCGTCACTATCGTTTCCTACTTCAATTATGAATCGGTCAATTTCTGCGTCTGCACGTACTCCATCATTGTAGTATTTGTCTTCAATATTCTTGACATGATCACATTCTTTTTTCCAATCTTCTGCAGATATGCTTAAAAATGCTTCTTCTGTTATTTTAACAATTTGACTTGCTTCCTGTCCAACATTTTTTTCTGCAATTCTTCTTTTCAAAAGACTCCATATGAGCTCAATTGGGTTTAAATCACAGTGATAAGGCGGGAGCCTTACCACTTTATGACCATGTTTCTCCAGTAACGTGTCTGCTTCGTAAACAGGCGGTTCTTTATGGTCTTTAATTATTTCATAAAGCTCAGCTTTTACCATCGTTGGTAAATAAGCGAGACCTTTACTAACAATCCAGTTTTGCATCTGAGACTTCGTACTGTTCATTGTTGGTGCTTTGTTGAGTGCCACTGTATGGTAGGGAGCATTATCCATAATCACAAGCGACTGAGGAGGTAGATTCGGTAAAAGCTTTTCTTGAATCCATTTCATAAAATTTTCTCGATTCATATCATCGTGATAGTCTCCGGATTTAGACTGTGATTTAAAAATCAGCTGAGCGTTGGGTACAAAACCGGTTTCACTCCCTGCATGGACTATAATCCATCGTGGTCCTTTTGAGTCCGAAGATAAAACGCCTGCTTCTGTGTCACTCTGCCAACATTTACCTGCACAGTAAGTTGAATGAACGTAAGTTTCATCTAAATAAATGACTGGACGCTGGTCTCCTTCACGATTTTCTCGTAACTGCTTCAAATATCGACTACGCCAAGCCACAATATCGTACCTTTCCATCATAACTTTTCTTTTTGATTTACATTTTTGGAAATAAAATCCTATCTTCTTCATTATTCGCCATAAAGTAGTGCGACTTCCCTTGAAATCGATATCATTTCGCATTTCATGCAGTAATTTGGTCAGCGTAGGTAATTCTTTTCTCACAGCATAGAATTCATGTATTTTATGTCGTAATGCACAAATTTCAAAATCATCCAGCTTAATTTGTTTATCGCGCGGCCGACTCTTACCAGGCGTCGAAATTCTTGTTGAAGTACTAGCAGCTGCTTCACCTTCTTTATAAATTTGTGTGACTGTTTTTTCTGATATACCTGAAAAAATAGTTTTTATAAAAAAACTCCATAAATGTTAAAATTAACTTAATAACAAATCCACATTGTTTTATTTATGTTGTAACACAATTGTTGGAGACACATTTTAAATTCAAAAACAATATAAATAAATAAGTACAATTGCTAGTTTTATATTTGAATTCTTTCTACATATCTAAAAGTTTATGTAGTTACTATATAAAATTATAATTATTATATACATTAAGAAAAACGAGGAATAGTGATTTGACCTGCCTGGTATCCCTATTTTACTAACCTGTCATGGCGGCGACACGGCTACGAACACATTCCAAAGGGATTATTGGCGCTTTGTTCCGTTTTTCACGTTCACAAAAACTTTTGACTTTTAACACCATCTGTCTTTCACCACTTTTTAGTGTTTTGGGCATGTTTAGAAATTTTTTACTAATTAAAAACTTGAAAACAATTAGAGCAATGAACAATGAAACTATCTGTTTGACGTTTCGACGAACAGGGCTGCCAACATGACGACGAAGGGAACTCTTTAGTGAAACGCACTATACTATTAACGCATTTGTTCATAGCCAAAAAAAAAAAAAAAAAAAAAAACGCATTTGTTTTTCACGTTTTCGTAATTGTCACTTCAAAGTAATCATATCGATCTGTATGTAGCTATGCCAGCTATCGCGTCCCACCGGTGAGGTTCTTTAGTCAGTTAGGTTTTAGTCAAAATTGTTGTCTTGAAGATGATATTATAAGTGTTAGTGTTCATTAGTTTCGCTGTGTGGGTGCCGTGTCTAGTTTTGCAGGCACGGGAAACTGTACAATATTGTACATTGTCTAGGACTTGCAACCCGTACCAATGCACATCTTGACTGTCCGTGTATTCCTGCCTAATCAAATTTGATATAACTCTACTAACACTGCATTGGATACTATTTTCAGCGTTTAATTTATGGTTGTTCTTGGATGTACACTGCATATACTAACTAAGATTTTGAAACTGTAAGTAGCTATGTTTATGTCGGTGACTCTCTGTTATTACTTTTTCATGTCTAAACAGTTGAAAGGATCTTAACAAAGATTGGCATGATACCAATAGCAACATTAGAAAATATGGAAAAAATTTAAATCCTGAGTCTACCGTAAGCTGCTACTCATAAATAAACTCAAGCCATATATGAGTATTTTTTACTCCACAGCATGTTCATTTTTATATTGTTAACAAGCTCGATGTTTGATCACAGCTCACCTGATGTTAAGTGAGGGTGTGATCTTAAAAGGTATATAAACACCGTTAGCTTTCATTCTTCATACATACAGCGAGTATGTGGAACTCTCTGCCGGCGTCAGTTTTTCCCGCGAAGTACAATTTGGGTGTCTTCAAATCCAGAGAAAAGAGCGTGCTATATCTTAGACTGCATCCTACTTAACATCATGGCGTGGTAAAACTTATTTCGAATAAAAAAAAGCTTGAAATGGAAAGTGTCTCTGGAATGAGCACACATAGTATTTGTCGCTTTTAACATGAGTATCATATTATGGTTTTTGCTTTTTATCTATTTCGCACGAAATTCTGTATTAAGTAGAAAAAATTACTTACAGAGGATGGGTTGACAATGACAGTTCCGTCAACGAACGGCGCGAACCCCGGCAAGAAGCGCGGCGGTTCTATCTGGACGGCCAGCAGTTCTGACAGAGGTTTGTTCCGCAAGCACGGCGCCAGGTCGTGCTCTAAGTCATTGTCATCATCGCCGTGGCACTTCGTCTGCTGCGCCACCTGTATTATAACCAGATCCTCTAGCATATCATTTAGCAATAATTACGTGATACGTAAACTACACAAAAATGTATGTAAGCTAGGAACACCTGGCAGATTTAAATTTACGGTACCATTCCTGTGGATGACAACTTCTTCGTCATTTTGTTTATTCGTGTTTTACTTTTTGAACTCATTTGTGGTTCTGCTCTCCCGTTATTTTTTTGTAAATTTTGTTGCTATATAGTTGCTGTTTGTTGTTATTGTCGCTAAGTTTTATTTTATTATCGGTAAGCTATTGTTACAAACTTTGTTGATAAATAAACTTTGTCTAAGTGCTGGTTCAGCTAGCGGGAAGTGTCCCCCTAGTCCTTTCTATAAATTTATTTGGCAAAGAGTAGTGAAATTAGCTCGTGTAGTAGTAAACCGTTACTGTTTTTTTTAGACAAGACATGCCCTAATAAAGTAGTTGCGACTTTACATATTTTTATTTTATATTTTCTGTCACATTAAATCACTTTCTCACACTGAATATTAATCAAAGAGGTTACTATAGTGTTAAAGTACTGGTTGAATAGAACAGGTTAGTTTTGGCGGGAACACAGAATAATCATGGCGTTGTATTGTATTAATCTCAAAAACTTGTGCATTTTCAAGTGTTTCTACTATAAATTGTTGTGCTTTAAAGTGCCAAATTATACGCACGAGTGGGCAAGTGATAAGTAACTTTGTGTTGTTTCCAAAGCTCCTCAAAATAACGTCACCTCTACTTTATTTAGACACTGGACTGGACTTTGTTGTAATTTATTTTATGCGACTGTAACTGTAAATAAGACTTAGTTGTTTTATCAGATATTTGAAAATATGATAATACATGAGACTGGCTGAAATTCTCCTGTGTCCGCGTTGCATACACATGACCCCTCTGTAGTTAGTATATCTGTGAAACTCACCTTGTGTTTTATTGTGAGTGGCTCCCTCTGCAGCGCCCACGAGCTCAGGCCCGACCCGCTTAACAAGATGACGCGCTTCAGTAGTTCTGTAACAGATAACCTAATTTAATTTCGTCATTTCGAACCAGGATCACGGACGATAATGAAATCTCGCCTGGAGAAAAACATTTTTCCGGCCTCTCTTATAATGGAAGTTCAGATCCTCGGGTGCGGCGTAGACCTTATTTTAAATTATTTTCTAGAAAGCTTCCCTCTTGTGCATGTCTGATGTGACCCTTTTAATCGTATTAAGTGACGAAGGATCTGAGGACGGTGACAGGAAATAATGAAATCTACCGTAGCCGGCATAATTACGAACAATACCCTGTCCTTTGGCACAGTATATTTCCTAACCAGTAGACTTTATACACATTTCATTGACGCCAAATAGTATATTGCTAATATGTTCTACTGGACGTAAATTTATCAAACTATCAGACTTATCGAAAGATAAAGTGGACTGCAACACTAATTCACTGGATTGTAAAATAGACTGGGAACGCGCAATAAATGCAACGGGGACGATGCGCGTGCGTTCGATGTGCTCGGTCGAGGATGTGAGTAACGTCAAGTGACGTGTATGTAGAAGCGGGCGCACCCCGTGCTCCCCTCTCTCTCCTTGCTGATACCCCCGCCAAGTTCAAGCCAAGACAATAAAATTCAAAACTCGCTCCTATTTTTTTCATACAAACAAACCGAAAAACTGATGACTTTGAGAATGAAGTTCACAGACGTCTTCCCGGTGTAAGCCTAAATTAACGTTTTCAGGCACAGAGGTATAATTGGTTACATGGGAACCCAAAACACAGGTTTACATGATACATGATACCTAGTTTGAGGCCCACTGAAACGTTTTTGTGTCTTGTGTTGCTTATGTATGTAATTATTTTACGTACCAAATAAAACTATACCTTAGAACAAACAAAAGACATCTCACTGTTCTGTTCTATGAATGTATGGTTAGCCAGCTTTACATATATGTTTATATGTGTATGTAAGTAGTGAACGGATGCTGTGGGGTCCGCGGTCTTGTACATGTTTGCGTTTGCCAGCTAATTAAAATATATTTTTAATTAATTTCACTGGCCGTTAAGATTTATCTTTAGTGTTTGTGTTTCGTGTTTGCCTCCACCATACACATAACCGGTAGCCATATAATTGAGTTTATAATGAAAATTTAATTCAATTAGCTTTGTACGTGTAATAATTGCGAATGAGACGCTTATGTGTACAGTTTCGAATATTAAAAATTCTGTTATTGCAATGCTTTTTACTGTAACATTTTGTTAATTGGATTTTGCATTTACGGCCGATAGTATCAATATCAGTTTACTTATTGACTTGACACAGCCCTCTCCGAAGATCGCAGGGTTATTTCAGTATCTACGATATTAATTCTGTTAACTCACATTTTTATTTAAATTGACAAAAGAACGACGGGATAAAAAGAATCTCGTATATCCGAGAATATGAGATAATACCTAAATAAAATAAACCAACAAAGTTTTTTTTTTTTTGTTTATTTACTAACGTTGAACCTATAGCTTACAGCTCATGTCAGATGATTGATTTGATTTTTAAGTTTCTTTATTGTTATAAGGAAAGAAATTAAAGTTTTAATAAAACAGCGTTCGTGATTAGCGTAACATTAGCGTAACAATTTATCTTAATAAAGTAAGTAGTTTTGTAGGCTATGAGCGCCTTTAAAAACTTAGGGCAAAAGAAATTATTAGCTTAATGTAAGCACTAAGCACTCATAAAAACATGAAATAGGTTACAATAAAGCTAGTAGTTAATCACATACTGTTAAGCTTATTCGTATGTATAGGGCTAGATGCAGCCAGGAAGTAAATCTACAACTAAACGAGCTAACATGGCAGTAATAGGTTTATCAATCCGATGAAATTCGGTGGTCCCAAACTAAGCTGAAAGCTCGTATGAGTGCTTTTATGTGTGTACATTAATTAATTGATAAATAATGGCATTTATTTGATACTTCATTCATCAAGCAGTGTTTTACCTCTAGCTACAGGCGAAACAGCGAGAAAGTTGGCGAGTGCAGCGCCAGTTCCATGGCCCATGAGTGTGACCCGCTCCGGGTCTCCGCCGAACGCGGGTAAGTTCTCCCGAAGCCAGTGCAGCCCTGCCACCAGGTCCATCAGACCAAAGTTACCCTGCGCCGACCCCTTGTTACCAGTCTTTAGAAAACCTGCCAACAAAAAAATTATGAAATGGAATTATAACATCAGCTGAAGTGAATCATTTCGTTGTCACATTTAGATCTGTCAATCTAATAATATAATCTAAAGTGAAGCATTTACCATGCGTTGTCAACCGTTAGATCGTAACTAGATTTGTTTGTATTTATAAATTTATAAATAAAAATAACTAAAAAAATGTATTATTAAAAAGTGACTTTTCAATGGTGTCTACGGTAGCTAGAATAGTTCCAATGAACTATCTACGTTCCGGTTTCATCATCAGAAGTCGATTTTTTTTGTGAAAGACATGACTTGTTTATCATATCGTATAATAAAATCATTAGCACATTCACGTGTCTTCGTTTTTCGGAGCGTTCCTTTTACACCCTATTTAAGCAATTTTGAGCAAAATATTGAGCGAACAAGGTAAAACATAAAACACATTAAAACAAATCACTACCAGTTGTAGCAATGTTAGACGCTTGAATAAGATTCACTTGTACGGTAAAAGTATTACTTTCAAAAAGCAAGCTATCATTGTAGACTGGAGGTAACAAGTTATTATAAGTCCGAGCTTAGATAGAAAACTCTCGAGAACAAACATAATATGACAGAGCGAGCCCAAGTTTTCCTAGAATTGCGCTTAACGTTCCTCCGTCCTTGTGGACAAGAAAACTCGTTCTAAGCCGGACTTTAGCAACCCACAAACTTTACATATAGCTAGACTAAGTAGATAGACTTAACAATTCGTGAAATATGTGCTGTTAGTAGGTGAAATCGTCTGCTTATTACAAAAATAAGCCAGGCACATTTCTAGAAAGCTTTTGTTATACCCGTTGTTCTATATCTCAAATAAGAATATTGTCAGGGACGCAATAATTTCAATCAGATGTAATACGGGTCTGTTTCGCTGAAACAATGGTCGAGGAGGCGAGATACTTGTTCAGGTAATAAAAGCCTGGAGTTGACAGATCGAAGATTGGAATGACTCGCTGTCGATATCATCCAACTTCAGCTGAGCGCTACAGTCAATTTTCAGCGGGCGATTTCGATAACAATAAACGTCAGTGATAATTGTCCACAGAACAAATATGTATAAAGATAGTTTTGGCGGGAACGTGGAAAATCATATGGCATATTATTTTCTAGAACTTATGTTTTTCGATGTTTATGTATAGAGACGGTGGTTGTTTTAGAAAGTGATAATATAACGTGGTGAAACATATATTTTTGTGTAGCTTCCAAAAACTCATCGAAGCTTGTAGTAAAGTCACCATTTCTTTACTAGGGCATGATCAGATGATCACGATCAGACTCGACCATTACTTTGTGTGTACTCGTATATAAAAATCTCGTGTCTCGTACAGTGTTTATGAAATTTTTATGTATATTTGGTAGGTATGGTTAAGTTTTTTGGTAGGTATGGTTAGGTTTTTGGCAGGTATGGTTAGGTTGTTGGTAGGTATGGTTAGGCTTTTTGGTCGGTATGGTTATGTTTTTTGGTAGGTATGGTTAGGTTTTTTGGTAGGTATGGTTAGGTTTATTTATGTATTTATTTATAGGTCCTAAAGTATGTTTCATAGCGCTAGATGATTAGCTACTTTTAATTTTTTCATAAAGTTTTGAAATTATTGAAACACTCGACTCTCGTGCATGTGCAAAATGCGATGCCAAAAACAAAAAATTACAAAATGTATAAAGCGAACAAATCTCTGAAATTTTATAGATAAAAATGTCTATGTACTTAAGTATTTGAATAAAAAGCTTAATATAGTAGATTCGTGTTTAGTTAATTTGTTACAAGCTTTCAGTAAACTGACAAAGTAGTTGCTCTGGTAAACTTCGCACACTTTGATAAACTTCCAATTGCATCTCGAGTACCAGCTACTTAGTCAAGTTCTATAATGCAAAACTATTTGAGGCACTCTTGAGCCTTGAAGTTTGAGTTTCCGTCAATCAATACCGCATCAACCCGACTCGCTACAAAAACAAATTATATTGAGGAAAATGTTCGGAATTTGTCTTTGAATTGCTGAATTTATTTATTTTTACGGTTGGTGTAATTTTCTTTTTATTGTTACGATGAACAATGAATAAAACTCTCTAAGGACTGTCATGACTGAACATAACGTATTTACAATAAGGGGAATGCCATACCGAATTTGAGGACCGTAACGTTGCGCTAGTATCCCAAAACAACATTTTTCCAGTACAAGTATTTTATAGAATACTCAAATCTGAATCGGGACGTAATACACTTACAACATTAAGATACAATATAATACAAGATACATGAAAAAGAAATGGATTTATGTTACTGTTTGATACAAAAACAAAATAACATAATAAGTGCGAAAGTTAAGCCTGAAAGATATTTACTAACAGGCAAAGTTTTCGACTATAGGTCACCTGATGTTGACTGATGGTGTGGACCAAGATGGTAAACACACCTAGCTTGGAATAGGAACTGGCTCATAAGTTCCGTTTGTTTGTTACCCTTTTACGACTATATGGATAGATTAATTAAATCTGATCACTTGGGAGCCAGTTCCATTCCAGACTAGATGTGTTTACTACCTTCGAGTACACCGTCACTTAACATCAGTTGAGTTGTGAGCTTGTGAGCCAACTTTTACCATGAAAAAACGTTTATCCTTTATCGGCCATAGGTTTATTTCTCCAGAGAAAAATATTTTTTTCATACAGCACCATCTAGCCTTACAGAAACCAAAGCTTGTACAATAAGTACCAGATAACGGACGTATAACAAATACAAATACAAATTCATTACATACTATAAATGTTTGGATGATGGATGATGGATGACAATCAAACCTCCGCTCTTCAGCTCATTAAGTCGAGCTATCAATGTCTGCAAAATTGCAAAACTGCAAAATGTATGTAAAACTATAAAACTGCGGGTAGTCCCAAATCCAACTTACCCAATATACCTAATCTAAAGTTGATAGTGACTACGAGTATGTTCCCGTGCGCCGCAAGCGTCGTGCCGTCGTACGCGTTGCCGGAGCCCCACTCGTACGATTCTCCGTGCACGAACACGAGGCACGGCAGGCCCGTGCTACCTTCGCCTTCGCCTCCTGGTACAAAATTCATCATCCTATCATAGCTTACTCTACAAAGTCATTAGGGTATGGAAATTCATGTTCAAAATGAAATTCATCCATCTACAAAGGAGAATTTCTACCGACCCAGGCGTTAAGTCCGGAGACAGCTGTGCAATGATATGTCTTTAGAACTTGTTATGGTATGATTTGCTTTCGAATTTTGCTTGTGCGATGTAGGCTTCTCATTCCTGATTGGCTATCATGATGAATATTGCCATCGATAGCCACTGTATGTGATGAGGTCACTAATGTCGTTACAATTATAATCTTGGGTGTATTAAGTCAAAAGATTTCGTCATCTTACTCTGAAATCGTAAAAATAAATATTCTACATAATAAATACTTAGGTTAATTCTTGACCAAATACAGCAACTTTTACGCGATCTCCGAGTTATGCTTGTAGTAAAAGCTGTTCATAGTGTTGAGATAAAGAACCCTAGAGCTAAGATTAACTTGTAACCTGAAAGGACTTGACCTTGACTTACTTTTTGTAGCTTTTGACGTGAAGTCTCATTTTACTTGATCTTTCTTGAGATACTGAATAGAAATACGTATGAATGCACAAAGAAACATAAAATCCATAAAGATAAAACCTTCAATGTCACCGCCTACACAGCTAAACCCACGCAAAATATGTGGCAGTTGAATAAAAATATAAGAACTGGTGGTTACATTGAATCTAACAATATTTCGCCAATTTCCTTCCTCAAGCTTTTCCGCTTCGTTTCGAGTCCGATGTTGCCCGTTGCACCGTTGGTTCATTGTAGATCAAGGGTGCCTCCGCCTCACTTCCGCACTGCTTGCAGGAGCAGAATGCACTGCAATGCACTACGGAATTGAGGCTTTGGCACCCGACGTCTTCCGATCCTTTCAACGCGTCTTGGCTTGGCACTTCCTTGGCAACATATTTCTTTAAGCTACTCGAAAATACAATATTAATATCATTGTAACAAAAAAGGTATTTCTGAATAGAATATTCATAAATCTACATGTTTTTCTTTTGTGAACCGTGTTGTAGGTAATACTGAAGGATCTACACATCAATACGAACTTTTACTGTAAGTTGAGTCGAAATGTTTTTGTTGTGTTTTTCAAAATGTGTTGGTCTCATAATAAAAGGTTCACATTAAAGAGTAGGCCGGCAGCCTTAAGTATACACTTATATAAAATGCACAGTATAGATATATAGTATATATAGGGGTACATTATCCTAACCTTATATTACATAAGTACGAAATGAAAATTATATCATACAATAACAATACATATTATTATACATATATCCTACTCGTCATCCAGTGGTCACACCTCCGCTGCAAGAGTATTGGGCAAATTTGGTCAGGGTTGGATGCGTGGAAGACACTTTAATCAGTAATCATAATTTTACTGACATAACCCATTTATGTATAAAATTTTTATGTAAACAACTTGAGAGTAAAGGGAATTGTTGTGCTCATCATTATAAACAACCATTTTCTATGGCCGCAACTCAGGGATTGCGAATAAAATCAACTATTACATTAAAAAATTATGCAGCAGCTGTTTCTTTTCGCAATTTCATAGTTGTGGCCGTAGTAAAGCTTATTTGCGCAATCCTCTTTCGTCCTTAAAACACCTGGTGGTTACACCGCTTTTAAAATTTTATGATAGACAGACGCAAATTTACGGAAAAATATTTTGCTATCAAAACACAAATTAAAATAATTTATATCTAAACAGGTCTCGAACTCTCGCAAAAATATTTCATAGAGCAATAACAATAAATAGTTACAAGTCACCTAAATACTTCGACTGCTAGAAATAAATATGTCACAAGTATACCTAAATTACTCATTGTGTTAACCCTACCCCTACCCTACCCTACTAGACTCTACAATAACATCGACAAAGAGCTGGATAAGTGGCATGGCAGATAAAATTAATAATAAATAATAATAATAATAATAAATATCACAGGACGTTACACACAGCGCCATCTGACCCCAAACTAAGCAGAGCTTGTGCTATGGAAGACAGATAACTGATAGAATACTTAAATACTTTTTTTTTTTTTTTTTTTTTTTGTAAATACATACTTATAATACATACAGTACACCCAGACACAGAACAAACATCGATGTTAGTCACACAAATGTTAGTCCTGAGTGGGAATCGAACCCACGCCCTTCAGCTCTCGAAGCAGACATACTACCAATGAACCAACAGGGCTGTCGTAATTATGTGTAACTTACTGTACACAATGAGGCACTCAGCATAAATCTACATCTATTCATATATTGTACAACACATATGTATAGTAAACGTTCATATAAATACATTTGTTATGTAAAGATAAACACAAACATGTTTTTCTGAGATAAATCAAAATCCAATAAAAGTATTTATGATGCCGCGTGATTTGGTATTTCATTTCACGATAAAAAGGATATGAAAATATTTTGCAATGTATGTAGATCTAGATAAAATATGCGTCTTTACTAAAAACTGACGTCATTTTTTTCCTTGTTACATTATGGAAAATCATTGCTTATCCACTTCGAAATCTAACACAAATCTAGAATCACTTCACAGATTTAAAAATAGTGCAAGGTTGCGCGGAATATGAGCGATGATTCCGTAGTCCTACAATTCGACTTAGAAAAACTACATGCAAACAAATGACGTATTTTTGTGCGTATAGTTAGCGTATGACAAATGCTACGTGACCGAGGCGTCGTACCCCATTTTTATGTGAATGACTTTTATATAATAGGTTATCAAAAACATGTTTGGGTTTCTAATCAAATCTAAGAAAGTATTGATCAAATTTACGCCTAACAGTATCATCTGCGTGACTTTTTAAGGTAAAAATTTATTTTTGTGATATAAAAAGCAATCAAATTCTCTCTCTCTTTGATTTAACCTTTAATCTTTATACATATTTTTTTTATTCCGCTTTTTTGTTTCGTTTTTTAGAAATAAGGTAATATATAAATAGGATAAGCACTTGCTGCTCGTTATGCATTTATTCACCCGTAATTTGATATATTACTTATAATTAAGTTCAAAATTTGTCTTGCGTACATCAGTACTCAAAAGACCTAGTTCTAATTATTATATACCTGAGTGTAGCGGGATCAGCAGGCAAGAGAAAGCCACACTAAATACATTGAGAAAACGTTTCGTTCATATCATTACTTTTACATAAAATAAAATACAAAAATTGATGAGTTGAATGTTTTCTAATGAATCTAAAAGCCATAGAACAAAAATTGTTAGGTAAGAAATATTTTTTGCCTTAATTAAAACACCCGTATACAAGAGCAAGCGTTAGTAGAAAAATTAAATACGTTAACATTGCAAGTGCTAAACGTGAGCAATGAAAAGCATATTTAAAGGAACATTTACACGAGTACAGTTCACCCACCAAGCGGCGAATTAACGTGTATAAATCATGGAGTAACCGCTTGCAAGGATTAGCGAGTCACCAAGCGACCGCAATCACCGCAACAGGCGCACCCTTTATATTAATAATACAGGGTTATACGCGTGGGGTGTACTGAGCTGAAAGGGAGTCACTGAAGTCATCTTACACATATTTACTAGGGCACAAATCGATTTTTTTTTTTGAGAATAACGACATTATTACCATGGGAATACAAATGGGTAATTTCATCCCTTTGGCGTATTGATACTAATACGCGTAAATCTAAATAAAAATATCATTGCATGTGTGTTACCGTTGACAGGCACATAGAGGTTGACGTAAAGGCAGTCCTCGCTCTGGTTGGCGAGCACGGGCAGCAGCCGCTCGAGGTGGTGGATGCGCGCGCGCGGGTACGTGAAGAGTGCGTCGTCGCGCGGCGCGGCCGCGGGCGGCGCCTGGGGGCACGCCGGCCCCGGGGCGTCCGCCAGCCGCGGCGTGCGCCACTGCGACGGCGTGACAGGCGGCATGTACCTGCATACCATCATGTTCAGACGCTCCACCATACAAGTTTGTTAGAATCACGTAAACGATAGAAAAATATATTTAAAAGTAATTTCCATTTACTTTCAATAAAAGAAGCTGCTATGCCATTTTCTATTCATATTATGATACAGTAACCATAATTATACTGATGCTCTATCATAGAAAATGATGACTTGTGTAACGTTATATAACTGGAAACTATTTACAAGCTTTTAATCTTAAGAAAGCGGCACCTCTCGTACATATAGTTACGTGCTTAAAACTCTATCACATCATAATTATGTCCCGTTGCTTAGGTAAATAGAAGACAGGTATCATGTTTAATATAGTCATACTATAAACATAATTGAGTGAATAAGGTTTCATGGTACGTATCATCTGCGTAGCGATACCACTTCACGAACAAGCGGCCTTGAACATGATCTGTTGTTTATGATTTCCGTATTTTGAGTTTTGATGCATAATGTGGTGCTTATCCAAACAGATGAGATGAAACTCCTTAGCATTTAATGGTATCGCCTTGCGGGTGATGGGTTCATGACGTCGCAGAGACGGGTCCCTGTGCACCCGTACAGTATCTGGGGCTTGCGACTCAGACGTAGATGGGTCTTTTGAAACGCGTTAACCCCTTCGCTACCCGTATTCCCTTCCTTGCCTAATAAAATGTGATGTGATCTCACCAATGCATTAGAGACTCTTGACAGCAAAAAAAAACTAAAGTTCTGCTAAAACTATAACTTATTTTGTATATACATCAATCCGTAAGTTCCGTAATATCTGTATCCGTAATATTTAAAATTTCAATATAATGCGTCTAAAATACTATAGTACCTACAGAAAGTATAAACCTGACAATTTGGAAAAAACTTTCGTTAAGTTTTCGATACCAAAATGTATGAAAAATGGATGCCACTCCTTTGTTTCAGTTTCCGTTTACATCCGCTACTGGGACGCTATTCTGTTTCTGGTAAGTAGATGCATAGAGTCTTATTAACGTGGCCTCTTTAAGTCTGCAGAAAAGTAATGAGCTAATGCCACAAATAACCCATTTATCTTTTGGTATCGAAAGCATGGCGAAGGTTTTTTAGCAAATTGTCATGCTGGATTCTGTTTAGGTTTAGTGGTGCTCACCTAAGGCTACCTAGAGGCGGTGTCGCATACGGCACGCCGAGGTAGGCCTCGACTTGCGGATGCGAGTGCACGACGATACCGCGCAGGGGGCCGTACTTGGTGCGCACGACGCGGGTGCTGTACTTGTGGGGAGAGAGCGCGGCCGCGGTCGCGCAGCAAAGGAGCCACGCGAGCGCGGCGCGGGCCACGCGCATCACGCGCGCGGGGCGAGCGCGGCCGCGGCCGCGGGCGACGCGCCGCCAGGTTCGCGCATCACGCCGACCGCCACGCCCGAGCGCGCCGCACCACGCGCTCCCGCCACGCGCTCATCCCGACGTGCCCTTCTCACGTACGCGCGCCCACTGACAACACGTTAGCATTCTGACTTGGGATCGCTTTGTGATAAAATAAATGAATGTTTTTGTATTAATTAGATATATTATATGCTTAGTTATTAGTATAGGAAACCTATACGTTTAATGCTCTGCCACTAAATATAAACCTCTTCAGTATGAAAAGATTTGTTTTGTACTGTTTCTTATATTGAGCCTATGTGTTGTTACTTATTCTCCTTCAAGGTGATATTCTACATTTTATTTGTTGTATTTTTATCTAATGAAACAAATTTACGTTTTACTTATTAGTCACTTACGTTTAACTTATTTATAGTTATAGTGTCTGTCACGGTCTAATACAGACATATTATCGGCAAAACCACGTCAGTGAAAAGGAATTAAATAATAGCTTAAGAATGTAGCAACTTAACTTTTAAGTCTCATTTATTTAAATTTGTCATAATTATAAAAAAATAAGAACGTAATTGAATTAATAAAATTCGAAATGTATTTCATTCAAGTGACACCAAAAAAATGTATTTTTAGAAATTGTGATGTTTTGTCATAAAGTGTATTAAATTACACGTACTAGTGTAGACAAGTGATAAAAGATGTGGCACACATGACTTTTCGTATTGTTTCTAGAGCCCTGTCGAAATTTGTAGTGAAGTCACCACTACTTTAATAGGGCATGCACATGCACAATTGTACATTTGAATATATTCAAATACTTGACACTGGAAGAGTACACAAAGTGCGACGCCCAATTTCAAGATAGGAGTTATAAGAAGGTTTAGCGGCAACACGGAAAAATCATATTACTGCAGTTTTTAAACTTGTTTGCTTTTAAATATTTATGTTCTAGATTTATTTTAGAATTTCTGCATCCTTGGAAGACATAAGTACTTACCCAAATCATGATTCTGATGTGTGATTGAGCGGCCCCTCTAAATCAGTCATTGGATTGCCCTGAAACAATGTCAAAGCTTAATTCACAAAGTTGAAAAGGATCATTGTTTAACTTCTAATAATTTTTGGTAAAATCAATAAAGGATCGAATCAGTTTTTTATGATAAAACATAATTAAAATCAAACTACGTAATATATAATAGCAGTAGAACGCTCCTAGTAGGTGTACAATGAAATATACCCAAGATAATATTTCCTAAATCTATGCCAATCTAGCTTGATGTATGTGATTAAATATAATAATAGGTAATTTAATAATAAAAGTATATAGATCAAACTTAACACAATACAGAGAACATAAAACACATAGACTTGACAACTAATAAATCTGCACTGAAGGTATTTTCAATTATAAATGGGTGGCTAGGATTAACTCCTGTATTACGGCAGACATAATAGTTAACAAAAAAGCTTCATGAGATAAGGACGTTATGTATAACAAAAGATGTTTACTCATTATTGTATATTTATAGAAAATAATGAATTTAATTTTAATTTATTGAAAAAAGAAGAAAAAGGTCTAGAATAAAAAAACGAATAACACAAACACGACAACAGCATCGCATTGATAAACAAACCCCACCATTTTGTTCCAAGCTCTCGCGAAGTAGAGTACTAGTAGGCCCCAGACGTTAACTTCCTCCCTATTTATAGTGTCATAAATACTGATTATCGCAGCAATTAGATAAATGTGTTGTTTTCTTTGGACTTAGCTCGCGTTTCCGTTATCGTAAACATATTTATGCAAGAGAATCACTATCCTTAGACTAGACTATCACTCGACAGAAAATCTTCTCAAAATAATTCAGTAATCAAGCATTGCTCTAATACTTTACTCCCTATTATTTAATATCTTTATAGTATAATAAAAAAAATCTTAAATTACAACATTTTTTATGGCCAAAAGCTACTGTGAAGTCTACTCCAAAATATTATCGGCGAGTTAAAGTGAAAGTGTTTTAACTAGAATAAATTATAGTTAAAATAAAATAATTTAAATCTTTTTTACGTCAAACATTATTCTACTGGCTGTACTACGTACCTTTATTACCCCAAAGCAAATTAAATTAATTAAAAAACAAGTTTGCCCCTCGATTTTCTTGTTTTTAAAAATATTTTTTTAATGTAAATGTCTCGTTTATTTCATTACCAAGGGGTGGAGTTTTTCTCCTGATGGTAGATGGAGATAACGAGTGGCCATGACCTTTTCAGCGATACATATAACTTTGAGTAGCCAAACAAAGTCCATGGTATCGCTGCTTTGACTCTCATTACTTTAAGACATTCAATGGTTAGTAGAGACTAACCAGAGATGAGAGTAGAGTTGAGTTGTTGAGTTGAGTTAATGAGTTGAATTTGAGATTTTTTGAGTTTATTATTTTAGAGAATAACCCTGTAATTTCACTTGCTGCAGTACCTTTCAAACTGGAACACAATAATAACAGAATAAGTAAATAAATATGTAACTGTTCGATGACTTATTAATTACGTTACGTAAAGCACAGACTAATAGAGATCATGACGTGTTTCATATACTAGAGCCAGTTTGTAGGTGACACGCAGTGACGTCTATGCAGAGCCGTTGCGCAAGCGACCCACAAAGCCTGCGAGGGTGCCGAGCCAGAGCGGACATCAATCACCCGCATGACATGCAGAAGCTTTGTGACTATCCCGCATTTTGTTGCAAACACTGACACCCTCGTATTTTTGACCTCTAATAAAATATTTCAATAAAATGTTATACAAATGTTCCCATAAAAGTAACACGGCGGCGGTTTTTTTTTGTAATTGATTTACGTGATGAAGCAGGAAACATGACCGTGCATTAACGTACCTATTTTGAATATCCGTATTAAGAAGTGTCAACACAGTGACGTAAATGTACTACGTACTAGATGTCGTGATCCGACCACTAATTTCAGTTCAACTTCAGAACAAGGTACGTTGTATACGTACCTTGTTTAGCACTACAAAAAACATTAATTTACTAGCTGTGCTCCGCAGTGTTACCGGCTACATTTTTATGGAATAAAAAGTAGCTAATCACCTAGGGGTATGAAATATTATACTTTACGACCTATTGTCATACCTACCTAACTATACATAAAAAAAAAATCATAAAAGACGGTCGGCTGTTTCGGAGGAGTGCGACCATGACACCATGACACGAAATTTTGATTATATATATTTAGCGAATAAGTTAATAATTTCGTATCTATCGATCGATTCGATCCTAAAAACGTCAAACTGCAGAAGAATCAGGCAGATTGTTCCGTCGCTTACACACGCAGCTTGATTCTAAAGTGTAAGATCACTCAATTAATTCTACATATTTAGACGACTAAATTCGTAGAATTAATTGTTATTCGCTTAGTATGCAAAAAGAAAGTTATGTATTAAAAATGTAAATAAGCGAAACGAAAGCAACAGTAACAGCGTGAAAATGCTCACAAAGGAAAAGTTCGGCGTCTGCACTGTAGGAATCAATGGGGAGGGGAGTAGAACAACAACTAGGATATCCGAAACAAACTAAACCTTACTCAACGTAACAAGTTTAGACAAACACAAAAAGGATAGCATAATTAAAACAGCCGCAATAAAATAACAACCTGTTTTATTAACAAATGTAGGTAGGTATATGATTCCAGAGAGTAAAAAGAAATGCCTCTCCTGAGAAAATATTTTCAGATCCTTAACTCATCCCTTTGTAATACCTAAGTATCATGAAACTAAATTATGATGCTTATTATGCTTATAAAAACGCCTTTTTCTTCGCAACAAAATGTAACAACTTAAATTTTGTGTTTAAAAACGTTTCTCTGCATAGGAACGTTGCCATTAAACCTCAAAGTTTATTGGCATTTTTAAAACCTATCAAGTTTGTAGACAACTCCATTACTGTAATAGGCAATTTTAGAGACTTAACGAGCCGGAGCACTTATTGGAAATTTTATATTATATTATTAATCGAATACGTTCAAGCTTAAAAGTCTTTTATTTCCAAATTGTCAGCATCAAACTGAGCTCCCGCATCCATCCCAATCTCTTAAAGCGTTATCGAGCCCCGTTGTCACAGGTCGTTGAAGATAACACGCTGCCTATCTTTCGCGTGCGACTCTACTCGTGATCGACCTAACCGTGTTAAGCTCAATGAACCGGATCACTTTGCCAACGTACATGAAAATTATTATAAAACAATCGGATTATTCACTCCTTTATATAAATAAAAATCAAATGATGTTCGTTATTGAGCATATAACTTAAGAACGGCTGAACCAATTTAGATGTCTTTTTAATGGTCATATACTTCGACTTAGGTTTATATACATGCGAAGGCAAAGGGCTAAAGCTATCACATCGGAACGAAGTACCAGCATTCAGCTAGTTTTACAATAATTTCCAGTCCATTAGGTCCTTCCGTAGTAGCTTTGTTTTATGAGCTGTTGGGCGTTGGTCCGATTCCCACCTAGCAAAAGTATTTATGTTACGTATTAGGAGTTATAGCTTTAGGGTGTACTAAGCCGAAAGGAAGTCGCTCTATACATTGTTCAAGAGTCAGCAAAATGTTCTATGGAACAGCTGACTTTATTTCAAGATTCACAAAATGTGCTCATCGTTAAAGTTATTAATAATAGTAAATACAATAACCCCCTTTCGGCTTAGTACACCCAAAGCTCTTTACCCTGTTGTATATTTGTTCAGTATCTGAGCGTTCTAAATGTACTTATGTAATCAGGAAAATATTCAAGCATTATATCATTTAATCTGGTTCTCATAATATACGGTTTGCTTAGTTTGGGGCTAGATAGCGCTGTGTGATATGTCATGTGTAAATTATTATTTATAACATTTAGGCAGATGTTATAATTTTTGCGCTTACGCATCACAACCACATGATAATTTTCTAAATGATATAGCTAACGTTATATTACAAACATTAAGCGAAGGTTCGCATTAAACCCGTTGGATAATTAAACTACCTAACTTAGTTATTTGTATAATAACGTACATTAAGCGCTCATCGTCATTATTCAGTACCATAATGGACTGACTGGTGTTCAACACACATCTAATTGGCGTCCCAATTTATTTAGGGAAGTTTCAATGTCTCCCGAATGTACAAAGTTGGATTACTTAACTCGTGTAACTCTCACAGGTGCTCACAAAGTGTTAATTAATTTATGTTTCGCTGAATTTATTTCTTGTAACATTTAATTGACAAATACCAAGAGTCCCGCCATCCAAAGCAACGTTCCGCCACGGTTTCATTAGAAACCGACAACACTCTGTAATCAATTAAATTAATGAGTAAAACATTAGAAGCGCGAAGGGTCGCTTAAATTAAAATTCAGTGAGCAGTCATGATACTTTCCGGCTTACTCGTAATATCGGTTACAGTAACTCCGTGTTTTGAGAAAGAGAGCTAAGTGATCGTAAAAATTAAAATTAGAAATGAGTTATTTAGGAAAGTTTGTGTAAAAAATGTCCAATTAAATGGAATAGAGCGTGCCAAGTCTCGCAACGAAGGTTCGGTGAGCTGAGCGGGTCCGGGACTGGGGCCGGACAAGTGGCGAATTGGCGTCATCAATCACGAGGCAGCCGTCCGCCGCAGAGCTTTAATGGGCGCACGCTCGTCTTCCAGCCGCTCGACACGCTTCTCTGATCAACTCCACATCGATTAAACGCTGCAGGGAATTTTCAGACTAATCTGGTTTACTATCGGGCGATATTGCGGTTAATCTAGCTAGGCGTCTGGTTTGCAATATTAATAGCATTTTTACGTGCTTTAACCGTCGGACTCTGTTGAATATATCTTTAAATTACTCGTGCAAATAACAAAAATCAAAACAAAATGGTTTGAATCTACTTTCATCACACGAACCGCTAAACAGCGGAATTCGTTACCCGAGTGGGCGTTCCCCGATGGTTGTAATCTAGGTGTCTTCAAGTCAAGAGTAAATTGGTTTCTTTTAACCAATCGCGTTCCATCGTAAAAGATATCTCCGCCTAATATCAGGTTTTTTATCAATTAGCGGTCAAATGAATCAAACGAAAAAAAGTTGTGTCTATATATGATAGATTAAGCAGACTTTTAGATATTTAGCTTTTCTTTTTAACTTTTTATTTATTATAGCATTGTAGCAGCCCTACCAATGATTAGACAACTAATGTGTGATCTTTATCTGCTTGGATCGTTCTCACGTATCGACGTTAGTTATGTGATCTGCCTTGTTCTATGTGAAATAGCTTACACTACTAATAAATAAACGTATTGTATCAGAACGGTTATTTTCTTAATCCTTTTATAACCTTTAGGCTCTTCAAACTCAAGTAAGCTCTAAATGTCAATCTATTTTAGTAAAGCTAAATAAATAAATAAATATCGTAGGACATTACACACAGCGCTATCTGACCCCAAACTAAGCAAAGCTTGTACTACGGAAGTCAGATAACTGAAAAAATACTTAAATACTTTTATTTTGTAAATACATACTTATAATAAATACAGAACACCCAGACACAGAACAAACATTTTAATTATACCACAAAATGTTTATCCTGGATCGGAATCAAACCCACGCCCTTTAGATCTTGGAGCAGACATACTACTATCAGTGCTGACTGCTTCGTAACTATCGAAGATGTCATTTTTGTGTGGTTTTTTTGGCAAAGCAAGGTTTGCCTTGTAGATTGAAGTAATTAGAGTGAGTTAGATGAGAAACTCAAACGACTGACAGTAAAGTGAACGAATACAATCTTTAAAAAATCTACGAGACTTTTATGGAGCATTTGCATAGCAAATACTGATGAAAATTCAAAGCGTCTACTCGGTTTAAGTTTAACTGTCACCGGCTCTTAATGGACACCAGCTCGCTAAATCTGAGCGGCTTTAAACCTTGCCGCAACATCCAAATTGGTTACTCCTTGTCGTTAGCTTATCTCTACGGATATATACGTTCCATTTGGGACGGCTGTGGTAATAAATGATGTGCGTAGATGTCATGTCTCATGTGTACGGTAAATTGCTAAGCGGTGCTCGTGGAGATAAGACGTAGTGTCGGATCCCCGATCGTGTTTATTCATAGCATTTACAGAATGCTCTAGATTTCGTTTCGGATCATTTACACTCAAAAATGACGATTTCAAACAATACAACAGAGACAATATACGTCATTTAGATTGTGATCCCTTAGATTCAATAAAAATGTTATTAGTGGAGCTGGTTAAAACTATTGAATCGAACAACAAAAATTGTTCAAATTGAATTAAAATTGAATTTTGAATCGAAGTTACTACACTTAATAAAATAATATCTCAAAATATCTAAAATATGTACATGGGTAATTATATCTTTTTGGGGCAGTCAAAACATGTTCATTTGTACTAAAATATCGGAATAATTGGTGTACATATATATATACAAAGGGTTTTAAAGTGGTTAAAAAATAATTTCCTACTAGGATTCAGTAATAGTACTAAGTTTCTTCATAGAACTTAAATTGTAACAATCGTGAAATACTTGACATCCACCTTGTTTTTATACAATGGGCGCGTGTTTATTCTAGTTATGAAAAGGATAAAGTCATTGAAAAAGAAACTTTAAGGTGTGTATACGATATATCTCGAGTGTAAGGTATACGCCGTATGTTGGAAGTCTCATGGCGTAGCCGAGGCACCAATATTCAGGTATTGGGCAAGCTTAAAAAAGGTAGAACTCATAAACATCAAGTGCAAAACGAAGTCGTACTTCAGTCACATCAACGATTACAAAATGCTCCAACTCATCACTCAAGAGCAAAATTAATGAATAAAAAGAAAAAGGAAAGACGGCATTCCCGATAAAAAAATCTACATGGTGGAGTTGACTGCAGCATCGCCTTGCTCTTCAGCACATTTGCCTCAACCATTAAATTTGCCTTAAGGCGCATAATCTCCGACGAAGGTAGAAGGTTACAAGTAAAAAATAAAATCATATTCTCACTCTGGCTAAGTTATAAATTTATACATTCCATTAGAGGTGGATATCGAGGTCGGTTACGAACCCAGTACCTCCAGATTAGAAGCCAGATGATCTCCCGACTAGGTTTACATAACGTCATACCACGAAATACTGTTAAAATATCATTAAATTTGTCTTTTACTATGACTTTATAATGATCGTTAAATTTTCTTGGAAATATACTGAAGAAAAGAAACACAAGTACTATAAATGATAAGTACGAATAAGTTATATTGCAATAATATGTACCTTTTCGTATGAATAAATTTGTAAAGACTTCATTATAGATTAGGTAGGTACTCTTATATATTGTACTTCGTAATTCTTAATAATGTGGACTCCGGAAGGGTACGTTTAAATTCCTGTATCATTAGAATTTCTCGGAATGGCTTTTCCGAAGGAACAGTCATTAATCAAATCTCATAACGTCAGGACCATTTATATTCGACTGTGCCACTTCCACATCCTATTATATTTTATTTTACGCCTCGAAACTCCTTTTATATTATTTATTATTTTTGTGGGCCTGAATTAACTGTTCAAAATTATCATCTTTTTGAAACTCTAAATTTAGAAAGTTAAGTAATTATAATAGTTGTACGCTGGTTAAGTAAGGATACAGGTACCAAACAAGTTAAAGGTCGAAAAACTCAAATGCATCTTCCTTACGCCACGCAATATTTTTTTTAATGATTTACAGGCTAAGTTTTTGACAGCTCACAGCTCACCTGATGTAAGGGACGGTGTGGTCGAAGATAGTAAGGCATACCTAACCTAAAATGGAATTAACTCCCAAGTGAGGCTGCCTGAACACATCGTTAGGTGCTTGGCGGCAGATTTTCAACTTGATGGTAGCTAGCCAGCCGAGTACTAGAAAATACTCTACCACCATGCTATGGTTTCCTCACGATGTTTTCTTTCACCAGTAGCTCAACCTCATTATTGGAGTTTTGACCTACGTGCTTCAGCGTGTGAATTGTCCTGAACCATATAGCTATCATTGCTACATATATGTATATTATAACCTAGGTACGCTATTAAATGAAAAACATATTAAAAATGGGCAATAGTGCTCGGCATAACGGAGTTCGCCTTCATGATCTATCATGAAGTTAATTAAATGTAATCACCGAGTTGAGTTGAGTTTTGCATCCTGATCTTTAATATTGATATTACTGAAGTTAAACACCAAGTCACATTAATTAATGTCACAAACATTTACGAATTGAAACATTCAATTATCTCCTTCAGATCATTCAACGATAACAAGGAAATCGATCGTTTAATATTACGCATTCTGAGGCACCATCGAAAAGGTGGGCTTTGTTTCGCAGAGTGATAGGTGGGGCAGAATGCCCAATATTATACTATTATCAGACCTAAAAAGTCAACGTATACATGCACTTCTAAAATCATTACGTTTCTTTTTGTACATGGGTTAAAAAATGCTATTAAAATGCTTTCGAACAACTTTAAACGAAAATTCCCTGTGTCGCAGAACACACAAAGACACAAGGCAATTAACAACCATCTGGCTGGGAATCGATGCGGAAATCATCTCCTAAAATAATCTTCAACTAAAAATATGTATGTCAGGCTATAAAATGATCCGGCAAGTACAAGGGTGCCAACTAAAACATTCCTCGCATCGAAAATGGCTTATGAGTTAATACGGTTATAACATTTACATGACGGCATGTTAACATTGGCTTTTCCAGTGGTTGTCTCATAAAGGTAAGGCGGTCGATATTGGCTGTCGAGTCGAGTGGCTTGTGAAGAAATGTGAGGCTATTTACGCTGGCCCTCGAGCGCTCTCCGGCTGCGACCCGCCGTCACCGAGTAAACTAGATTAACTCTCTGACCTCGTCTTCTAGCCCTTACGTCACAAATCGACATTTTATACAATTTTCTCGATACTTAGCTACTAAACCAAAGTAACAAATGGAACGTCTCCGCAGCTAATAGGTGCAATAGGTATAGATAGATAGAAATTCTTTATTGTGCACACCAAAAACAGAAATAAACAAAGTACAGAAAACAAAAGAATCTTATGAGCAAGTGCCACAAGTGGCAGCCTTATCGCTGAGAGATTTTATTCTAACTTACCATTTCTTAACACCAAGTATGCGGCGTACAAGCACCTTGCCTGACACCAATAAAAAAACTATAAAGTAATTGTACCTACTGGTGTAGATGTCCGAAAATTACGCACGACAAGAAGAGAAACTAAACATATAAAACTTTAATGAATCTATTACGAACCATGTCACGAAGTCGAAAACTGGGACAAAATCAATAGCCAACCCTCCTTCACCTATTATTATTTCATCTGAACTTACCTTTGTTACATATCCAAACTGTTTCAGATGTGACTTTACATCAATTATGACCAGTTTTAATTCAACATAAGCCATTCGTGCCCCAAGGGATAAAGTTATACATAGGTATGTAAACAACCTAAAAGTTTGCACGATCAAAGCTCCGTGGGTAGGTAACTATACCAAAATAATTTAGTATCCCCTAAAATAGCAACCTGTAACTATGCGACAAACTTTCCTTTCATGTAGAAGAAAAGTAGGGCAAATTAATTTAATTTACTATCAGTTAAACATTTTTCATACTCGTGTTTTTTCAAAATTTCATTGAAACTTCAAGTTATACAAATTGATAGTAGCTGTTCTAATGCTAGCATTGATTTGATCATAGCACCAACCACACTCGCCCATGGCTCTCGTGATAATGACAGTGACAGTGACAGTTCACTATTCAAACAAAAGCCCGTAAGACAGCGACAGTGCCGCTATAGTGTGTGCTTAAGCGCATAGATTATAGGTTCATTATATCGTAGTATATTCAATGTTTATGCATTTTTATCCTAATTGAGTGTGATTATGAGGATTAATATTAAAATAGGCAGTCATGAGGGCTGCCGACAGAATTGAAAACTTACAATAACTCACAAAAGCTTGTCAGTGACGCGAATCCATAAGTTTTATACCTACCAAAAAATTGCTTAACGTGGTCAAAGAAGTTTTCACTTCGAAAATCATAAGACATTTCCACCGTCACCTTCAATACCATATAATTCAAAACATTATAAGTAAGTATTTACAAAAAAAAAAAAATTTAAGTATTCTATCAGTTATCTGACTCCCATAGTACAAGCTTTGCTTAGTTTGGGGTCAGGTGGCGCTGTGTGTAATGCCCTACGATATTTATTTTATTTTATTTTTATTACGTTTCTTCCGTGTTAGTCCCACTCATATTAGAAATTTACTCAGTTTTTTTTCTGTAACCATTTTCACGTTAAAAGCTGAAAAAAATCACATGCAGTGTTTTCAATAGACTGAAAAAAGGAAGAAGTTTCATGTGCGACAATATGCGTGTGTTTTTTTAAATTTAGAATTAGCTTTCGTATTACATAATAAAGTTTTACTGTAAAATCTGACACCATACTGGTTTATCTACTAGTGCGTTAAAACGGCAATTTCATATTGAAAAGCTTTATATAGTAATTATTCCTATTATGTATTCTATGATTAGTCTTTAGTACCTAAATCTATACGGAACTGTTTCGTCAAGGTACCCAGCTCCAAATTCAAGTGTTTTACATGTTAAATCGATTTAGCAAAGCTACTCTACTCTGATCTGCACTGAACCGGAGGTTTAAAGGCTACTTTAAAGTTTTGCGAATGGATTTTGTCCAGCAGCTTTGCAAAACTTAAAAGGGGAATCAGGATTAGGATATTTTCGTCAAATAGTGAAATAAAGTTATCGTTATTTGGTTTTGTAGAGTTCCGTACCAGAAGGCTGTCCAATGGGACTTCATTGCTAAGTCTACCGTGTCTGTCTGTCAGTCTGAATGTCTGATCGACCTATCCTCCCTACCTACCTGTACCTTACGGACCATAATCGGTTACTGTAGCGAATTTAAAATCAAATATTTTTGCAACTACTGACACAAGCAAAATAATGTTCAAAATGCAGTGTCACTGTATTTTTATAGACAAATATATTCCACGACTGTGACTTGCTTGTCTCATCTGTCAGTTACATAAAAATAACATAACATCCTATTATGTGATTCCGCGTGAGTTTGTGTGTATTTATATTTATAGTATAAAGAGTTATGATTAGGGTGTACTAAGTAGACCGGAGGCCAGTATACCCATAATTATAACTAAGCAAACTTTTTGATGACTTTTTTCTTTTCTGAAATCGTGAAAAACAGCTGTTTCATAGAAAATGTTCTGACTTTTTTTACGTGACTTCAGTGTTGTGCCTCTATTAAAAGTCGTTCATAATGAATGCAATCACTCCTTATGAGCTAACTGCGCCTCAAGCCCATACCCCTGTATAGTATTACTTGTTAATCTCTGAGACGGCTGAATGTCTTGGAATTCAAATTGGATTGAAATAAGTTTTGATTAAAATTCAAAATTTGAAAATAATTATTTAGTGAAAACTGACGTAGTTTTGCCGGCCCTTAGTGCGAACTAAGGTGAAACCACGCGCACGCTGTCCATTGCTTTGCCTCCATGAAAAAGGCCGCCAGTTGTGGCCAAAACTGTAGTCGAAAGGGTTTTCGATATATTTAACGTGAGTAAAATAATAATTATACAGTAAAAATAAAATGCTTCGTTCTGTTTAGTTCTATTTTGTTCTATTAAACACTATGCGGGATATCGAGTAAAACCACTGCAGTCTCTAGTGTGTATTCTATAACAACCTAAAAAGTTGAACAAATTGCAACCAGAATACGCAAAAAACAACTGTAATGTAGCCTATCACCTGGAACAAAACAGCATTCAAATGACACCTAATATATTAAAATCAGATAACCAACTTCGGCTCAACGGTAGAACACACAGGTACCATACGTATACTGCGAAAAACATAACCCTTCTATTTGGCTTTGCCGTAGTCGGGTAAAAATAGAACACGCTCAATTTGACTTCACTTTCACAAAGTTGAAAACTACGGAACTTAAATTCAATTCTTTTAACTACCTTTTAATAAAAAGTTGTAGCAAAACTACCATCAGTACGGCCGTTCCATCTAATGGAAAAACTATTACCGCCTGCTTCCGGAAACAATAGAATAAAAAATCTGCTCCGCAGGTCCCCGGTCGGAAAGACTACGGAAATCGATGTTTAAGCACGTCATACGATTTGTTCCACAAATTGTGACCATTACGGCCTACAAACTACGTCAATGTGGAAAACTTTTTATTTAGGTTAGGTATATACGTTCTCAATACGCGTGTTGGTCTGAAAATATAGTTAATTTCTTAAACTTTAGCGATGTATGAATAACACAAGTTTGGGTTATAGATTTACATTAACTATTTTATTATTAGGGTTTTACTTAAAACATTTATTTCTCGAGCTTAATTTCATTTTACACGTGAAGTTCTCATATTGACAAAGTTGTTGCGGCAGAGATTAACATAAAAGATAAAACTAGCATTCACATAAGTAAAATACTTTAAGTCATTTAATTAGGCAGGTTTTTTTAAGTAAGGCTCTCAGGGTTTCTTACTTACACATTATTCTTTCGCGATTTGAACACATACAATCATAGATGTAAGTGTCTACAATACAATATGTTTATCGTTGGATCAGCTCGTGCCCACGGCTAAAGCATCATGGACGAAACGTCGACGTAAAAACAAAAATAATTTAATTGTATTGTGTGTGCGATTAAGTCCCGGTGATAAACATAAATTACTTACTTCCACTTGACTGCATACTCCTAACTTTATATATTCTATGGAATCCTTTCCATACTAAGGTAGCCAGGATGAAATCGATAGTTCTTACCTACAAGGCCGCCACTTGTTGTTGTTTATTGGTATGAACGATAAAGAGCTATTAGACTGAGAGACTGACTACTAGTTTATTTGGTAATAGCTGCAGAGCCTAGGCCCTCAAGCTCAGGAGGCCTCCCGGACCCTGACCACCAAGCAAGCTGAAATTGCTAGAATGTCTCCCATTTTTGAGATATAAATACAACAGGTTGCAACACAACTGTAATAATGATGGCAAGTTATAATCAATTCAAACTATTATCTAGAGAACTCCCAAAATACTTGCTGTTCTTCGTGTAATGTTGCCAACATTATTTATTGAAAATGTGTGGTAGTCAGTAATGTAAAAGTATTTTACTTGATAAAACCTAACCCATTTAGGTAGCGTCCTATTTTTTTTCATCGGGCCACCTGCATTTCTAGTTACGCGCAGGACGTGGGTTCGATTTTCACCCTGAATAAACGTTTATGTGACGAATATAAAATGTTATTTTCCACCGGGGTGTTCTAAATGTATCTATTATAAAAAAGTATGTATTTTCAAAAAAGAGCGACGAGGTCGCGCCCATCTTTGTCTCCATGAAGAAGGCCACCGAAATTATAGTCTGAGCTATAATTAAACGTAAGTAATCCCACATAATTAAACATAAAAGAGGTATCTAAGTACAGAGTCTAGAAGCTTTGTCTAGTTTGGATCTAAATGACACTGTATGAAATATCCTTTAACAGTTATTTATATATCATACTTTTACCTCTCGCAATTTATTCTGAAATACGTACTGAAATACGGATTGTAATGAAATGTGTTTTCTGTAAAATTAATTTTACCAGGTCATTTTAAAACACAGTTACGTGTATGCATAATGAAAGGGCCAAACAAAGGTTCCTTTGTCTATCAAATTAGACCGCAAAGTATGGCAACAGAGCTCAGTAACAAAAACATACAGTATTTATCTTATTCTTGTGAATAACAGATGTTCAGGCGCTCACAGTGTCGTTTATCAATGTCGTCTCTGTCTAATCAGACCTACACACATTTGTCATGACAGCTTTTTTATAACACACACTAGCTCCGCGATAACTTTACGAAATACGTAATTTATTATACAGTACGCACGTGAGTAACGGCCCGAAAAATTATGTCTCTGTAAAAAGTGGTATCTTGACTAACTTTAGCGTCACACTCATAACTAAGGCAGTATTTTTATACATTATTCTGTGAATGCGCGCAAATTACAACAAGGAATTTTTTGATCAGGGCCACCGAGAGACCAGCCTTGCCGAGTTTGGAGCCCACTAATATATTACATATTCTGTCAATTCTTTATGAAATTCCGAAATTTTTAAATGTTTTCTTTTATGTGAAATAAAGTTATAAAAATAAAATCGTTTTGTTTCCTCTCACTGGCAAAAGCTAAAAAAATTGTATAGCTTTGGGGAAAAAGTTGTTCACTATAACCCAGGTTTTTTTACGATACCACTGAAATCGTAAAAACCCCTGACCGTTTGGTTTTTTGGACAAATGTAAAGAACAGCCAGGTTTGCCCATTCTTTTATCGGACAGCTAGAAGCTCCCGTAGTTTGCTACCCGAGTGGGTGTATCCTAGATAAATATAATCTGGGTGTCTTCAAGTTGCGAGTGAATCGGTTTCTTCTAGGCGAGCGTGCTCCACCATAGACCGCTTCTTCGCCTAACATCAGGCGAGATAAAAAGGTAAACGCAAGTCTACCTAAAGTAAAAAAAAAAATCCATAGCTTTTTTCATTATTTCCGTGTTTGTAAAATAACTTCTTTTCGGCTTAATATACCAAAAGCTTATAATTTCGTGAAGTCTTTATTATGTATTAGTAAGTCTATCAATTTTAACGACTTGAATAAAATAATAATGAATATCGTAGGGGATTTCACCATCAAACCCTATATTAAACAAAGCCTGTACTATGAGAACCAGATAGGTGATAGAATACATAAATACTTTTTTATACATACATACAAATGCCCTTAAAACGTGTGATAGCAATATACATAAACACTTGTAGTAAAAGAAAGGTTATAATGTTTAAATTAACTAAAGCAATATTTACATATAACCTTATCGTTACAGCTAAACATGCAACCTTGAACCTAGTCGAATTAAGATGCAAATTTTATGCGGGACCCAACATATCTTTAGTAGCCAAAAGACCTAGACAGGGTTATTACAGTTCAAACAGTACGTGGAGTCTTGATTATTTTATCTGATATGATAAGCACGAAATACTACACCTTTGAGGCAAAATTAACCAAAACATGGCAGTGAATTTTAACTTCAAAGCAAATATTACCAAATCGACATTGTGGTCGAATCGACTAGTTTAAACATCATGGCTGCATCGAAAAATTAAAAAAATCATCATCATTTCAGCCGTAGGACGTCCACTGCTGGACATAGGCCATAGTCAATGAGGGATCATTGATTTCCATAAACACCGGTCGGAAGCGGCTAGCATCCAACGCGTAAAAAAGTAATGAAAAAAAATGTGCTAAAAAAACGTCGTCGTTAAAAATTAAATAGTGAAAATTTTAAAATATTAAAAATATTATTTTCGATAGCTCGAAACATTTTTATCTTCTTCCAAGGTTTCACTCACGTTTACCAGGACAAAAATAGTTTATGTTTAAGTAAGGGTCAGAGCTAGCTCCGTTCTAAATTTCATCAAAGTTCATCCAGCCGTTACAGCGTCTTTTTTATAATGTGAGGTAATTGAACCCATTATTGTCACGATCTTGAACTATGAATAAGTACGATTATCCTTAACCAAACGTAAATAACAGCTGAATATTTTATTACTAAGTCGAAAATACATTGTGATCGCTCATAGATTGCGTTCTGGACACATGCCGTTGAACAACTTTAAATATCTGATGAGACAAGTAGAAGATCCTAGTTGTGATACATGTGGTGCACCTGTTGAGGATATCTACCATTTACTCATGGAGTGTGTCCAGTGCAGATATGAGAGAAAGTCTAATAAGGACGGATGACCCCAAGACCTTAAATGTCGGTCTGATTCAGAGTGTCTTAGCTATGCCAACGTCTGGCGTAGCTAAGACGCTCTATCAGTCTGTCTACAGCCATTTAATGACCAGAATGTAAACAGGTTTATATGATTAATAGATGTGTATACTATGGGACTGACATAGTCATATGTGACTCAATGTCCCCAAATAAAAATAGATAAAAAAAAAAAAAAAAAAATTATTACAATATCAGAGTTGCTCCGATAGTAAAAACTGTCACGATAGCGAGTACAATGATAGATAATGACCTTTCGAATTAGTGCTCCTTAATCTTATAACCCTGTAATTTTGTATTCCATCCATTTCGTATTTATAATTTTCATATCTGTTAGCTGTATTTAACCTTACAAATTAGTGATAACTAAATGCAATACACTTGGTCGAAATGCATGTATGTAAATACCCATACTGCTTTTGTAGCAACGCAAAGCGTCTTAGATAAAAGGCTAGATACAACTATTATGTTGATACGAGTAGAAAATTACTAGGCCCGCTCTAAATATATTTTCAATATACAACGTTAACGTTCCCGCCCTAACCAGAGCTATGAAGAAATGTAGAAAAAACAAACACCAGATAGCTTCAGTTACGAAAAGGTATTATACAAAATGTCGAATAAAGCGTTATTTGAGAGAAAAAAATTCAGATAAGACGAAGATAGCACTTTTTTTATTTTCTAGTAGAATAAAATAAGTAACATCGGTCACTAACTTTTGGATATGTTTAATTCAACATAACAAAAGTAAGAATTTAAACACAGCAAGTATATTTAGTGTATTTACGGAAAATACATTTTATTCTCCAGTTTTCACTCAAGACATTGCCAATAAGAAATTAATATTCTATTTAGAGACCAAATAACGGAACCTTCAAATCTAGCTTATACATAATTAATAATTGGGAATGTTGGGCGACAAGGCCTTAAAATGGTTATGGTAAAAGTTTTTCCCGCAAATGTCGCTTTAATCTAAAATCTTGGCTGAAGAATTAGGTAAACGTTGTCGTCCAAACGACAATGCTGCCAGCTCTAGGATAATTTGCGCTTAATATTGGCAACTGGTCGAATTAGCTTGGCTCTATTTAGGTAGTTATTTGAAACTACAGAACATCGGAAATGAGATTGTTAGTCCTACAAAATAATAAACAGATACTTTTAGCTTTTTAAGATGAAAAATAATGCTAGTAGTGCTTCTTTTTATATTTTCCTGCAAAATTTTCGTAATTTGCAGCAATACTAATATTGTTAGTGTTTGGTAGAGGAAACTGTAAGATACGTTAGATGGTTACCTCAAGAGGATCAAATAACAGACGAAACGTAGAAAGTGGATTATCGTAAGAAGCGTTCGCATGACCTAAATATACTTGACAAAATATTGTAGAAACTAGAAAATGTTATAAATTATGGAATATATTCATGGCATAAAAATATACACAGTCGATATCAAATTGGTACCTAAATGAAAATTCAAGACCAATGAATTTCAACACATGAAAAGTTCGTACTGCATGACTTTGTAGGAAGTATACTAAAGTCAAATATGTATTTATCGGTATACATACTCCGTTCGCCGCGTTAAAAGCCTCCTCCGATTCAAAAGTTCCAATCCGCATATCAGCTTACAAGTAAAAAGCCGAACATAAACTTTTTATTTATTTACATACTTTATTGAACATTCGTGCACCGAAAACCCACAGTATAAGTTGGTAAAGAACAGCAGGCATACTTATTTAATTTAGAACTCCTGTCAACAGTGTACAAATATTTGGAATGTCTGTTGAAGTAAAACTTGGAGAACTTAGACCGTAAGCGAAGATCTTTAGTTCTAATTGGTAACTCGCTTTTTTAAAGGCATTTAGACTCACGTTACTAATAAAAATAACACAGTTACTTAGGCATGGTTTTATAGATATAACTATAACTATGTATATCGTTGCGTCACTTTTGCTTATACTTCCGAATCAGCCCTGTTTTTTTTTATAAGCTTCCCCACTGCTGGGTTCGGGTCTCTTCTCATTAAATTATAAATAAATAAATAAATTTTGTAGGACATTACACATAGCGCCATCTGACCCCAAACTAAGCAGAGCTTGTGCTATGAAAGACAGATAACTGATAGAATACTTAAATACTTTTTTTTTTTTGTAAATGCATACTTATAATACATACAGTACGCCCAGACACAGAACAAACATCGATGTTAGTCACACAAATGTTAGTCCTGAGTGGGAATCGAACCCACGCCCTTCAGCTCTCGAAGCAGACATACTACCAATGAACCAACAGGGCTGTCGACCAAGCTGGCCAAGTGCGGGTTGACAGATTTCACACATATTTAGAGAACTTATTTTTAAAGAGCTCTTCATGTAGGTTTTCTCACAATGTTTTCCTTCACCGTGTGAAGTGAACGGCAATACGCACATAACTTATAAATAAATAATACATAAATGTACAATTAAAAAAATTGACTCAATGACCCTTAGGCCAACTAAACGCACTGCTTCAATGAAACAGCGAGGTTTCGGAGAAAACGAAAATATCATCGCTGTATACAAATTTTTAGATTTTTGTTTATTTTTTTAAAACCGTTCGATCGATTTCCCTAAAATGTTTATGCAAGTGTGATCTATAAAGCAAAAAAAAACATGAAAATCGATTCGTAATTGGCGAACCATACAAAAAAAACAAGCTGTCGAATTGAGAACGTCTTCCTTTTTGAGTCGGTTAAAAGCACAGGTGCTTGCCGTGGGATTCGAAACAGACGGTCCCAAGTAGGCTGCCAATACTTCGCTTCACTTATATACTGTACAATTTATAAATACAATACATAGAATTGCTAGCAAACTAAATGGAAAGTTATTTGTTTATTTGGAATATAATTAAATTTGATCTTTGTGTTATTTCTGCGAAAACCCTACTTCTATAGTGTTGATAACATTTTCACCCATTCATTTGTTACGAAGTTAGGTAAGAAAAACACACTAATAAAACACTCGCAAACTTTTCAATTGAAACGTACAAAAATATTTGCAAGGAGAAGTTTCAATCCCGATTCGCTTTGAAATGTGCCAAACAGACCAGAATTACCAAAATAAATTAAATTTTACCCTATAGGCACAGCCATTTTCCAGACCATTACTTTTCACATGGTATTTTTTGCAGATTCCAAACAAACCCCGGGTTTTTTCACGTTTCGTCTGTTTCCCATTTATCACATAATACTGTTAACTGAAACAACCGTGATGCAGGAAAAATACAAAACGAACGCCCGGCCGACACCAAAGCGCGCCGCCGCGCCGCTGAAAACTTTTGCACTTATTTCTTCATATATAATAGTTACTGCAATTATAATGTATAATTATTGTTACAAAGTAGATTGTTCCAGTATTCCAGTATTTTGATTATTTCTATAATATACTTGTGATATTTTTAGTGACAGATTCAAAAGAAGAGTTCACAAACTGTTCCATAATGACCTAGTTATGCCCAGTGATTTTAACTGAATGTTCCGGGATAAAAAGTAGCCTACGTGTTAATTTAAGGTATAATGTACAATTGTACATGTATAAATATACTACATGTATATATGTATTTTAAATTTTATTAATTAAACAATAACAACAAATCTATCACGATATAAAAACCTACATAGATTTTTATATTATTATAATTATTTATGTTTATATTTTTAACTATCCATAAACAGATAAACAATTTTATAATCAACTTTTTGCATATATTATTTTTATCACCAGCTGGCGAGCGGTTTTACCCGCTACCTTCGAATCCCGGTAATTCATTCTGAATGTTAGATATAAATAAACACTAACCGGCATTTAATACAATAATTATAAAACCATAGTATATTTGAAGAAACAAATAAATGTATAAATAAAATAACCTTAGAATAATGAACCCACCCCTAATTGTACCCGGAGCAAAGGTTTCCATTACGCGAAGCATTGTCGCGCTGGATGACAAATAAATAAAATAACGTTTATTGTAAATATAAAAACAAGGGGTTAGGTTGTATTTCTAAAAATCTCTACACATATTTTTGATGTCAGAGGGTGATTAATGCTCCATCCAAGTTTTGAAAAAACCCTTACTTAGCATGCGCAGCGAAAACTATTACATAGTTATTATTACCTTATAAAGTGACGTTTTATAGAGCAAATTGACAGCGGCAAATAAGTTCGCAATATCATATGCTTAACTATTACAGTTGTCATCCACATCTACACTAATTATATTATAAAGAGGAAAGATTTAATTTTTTGGTTGTTTGTGTAAATAGGCTCCGAAACTACTGGGCCGATCTGAATAATTCTTACATCATTAGAATGCATTATCACTGAGTGGCATAGGCTATATTTATATTGTTAATAGAGTTTTGTTTTAAAGTTGTTTTAAAACCGGGGCGAGCTGCTAGTGTATAAATAAAAAACAAAGTGTTAGAACAAACCAACAAATACACTCTTGCATTTTTCATATTGGTAGATGCAGTCACATTTATGAAAAATTTCAGAAATGAAATGGAAAAAAAATTGGAATTTATTTAAGACTCGGCTCGCCCCAGTTTCGCACGGGCGCACTTTACAAAATACCGAAAAAAATATTCTGTTGATTTGAACGCCACCTAATTTCACATGATCACGCGCTGGGCTTGTTAGAAGATTGCCTAAAAATTGCGTCGTTTTTGAATCTAAATACAATTATACATACATCGATTTTTGTATAAATTTAAAAGTATCTTTCATAACTTAACTAAAAGGAAACAAACTATCCAGGCTACATAAAAATCATAGATCTACAAAGCAACGAAATTAATTTAGCTTTAACAATAGTTTTGATGAAATAGGAAGCTTTACATCAACTGACTAACCCAAACAGAAAGCTCAAATCGATTGAAACCAAGATAAAAACCCTTTCAGCCGGATTAATGGGAAACTCGGTCTCGTAAAATTTGTTACTAAATCGGGGAATGGTCGAACATTAACGAACAGTCAGTGCAACTTGCAATATGAATAACGAGCTTCCCAACTATAGTTTCAAATCCGCTGTTTATTGCTAACTATATTCGAAAAGCGGTTATTGATTTAAC
Organism: Biston betularia; assembly: GCA_905404145.2. NCBI lineage: Eukaryota > Metazoa > Arthropoda > Insecta > Lepidoptera > Geometridae > Biston > Biston betularia. The sequence continues at coordinate 9,773,187 of FR989863.1, forward strand.
ATAAATTTGGTCTTATGCAGCCCCGGCGCAATCTTACGTTATAAATTACTATTATTCTTGTTAGTTACTACTTTGCGGCATTTTGTAAATTTTCTGTGATTTGACATCATTAGATACTGCTTGTACTGATCACGATACTTCGCTAAAGGCCGTACCTATTATCTTATCAATTTCAAATAAATTTATTGAATTAAGAAAAAACATATTGTTAAAATAATGTTTAAATCATTAAAACAATACAATTAATTTTATGGCAATTAAACAACAAAACAACTTGTGTGACAAATATCAGAATATGTGTCCTCGGCAACGGTTCGAAGCGCACTCAGAGAATATTTCCAATGTCTTTACAGCATCACCGGACTTTCGGTAAGCGCATATGACGCTAGGCCTGCGTATGGTTAGCGCAAGGGCAAAAGCGCTCCGACGGTACGAACGTCGACTTAGGCCGTCGCTGGGAGTGGGGAATGGAATGGCTTTCCCTGTTAACCTGAAAGGGGTGTGCCTTTGAGTCCTAGTAGGTTGATGATTGGAGATTATTTGGAGAGAATGTAACCGATCGTCGGACATCTAGGGTGCCCAAAGTATGCGATTGCACTGTATTTTATAGTCGTGCCATCGCTCGACTACATTACAAATAAATACTACAAAATATTATAACGATGCTATTAAATTTAAATAAAATTAAGTAATCTCTGAAATACCATTAATACTGGGCAACACGCTGTATGCCGTTGCAAACGTTGTGCAAAATAGAGACCGGCGTTTTAGTCACGTTTAAATAATTATGTGGATAGCTAAATGGAACAATAAAGATTGTAAGGTGCCATTTTGTGAAATAATTCAGCACTTTCCAGGTGACGGATAAAAAGTCACGGAAAACAAAACCGCGGCTATCAAAAGAACGAGGAAATCGAGAGCGCGTTATAATCGCTTAATTCGATTAATCGGAAGTCGCCATTGTTTCCATTGTGCTCGGCGCCTGTGATATCTATGGGAAATAAAATCCGAGCGGTAATTACCGCGTCCGTTATCCGCTGCGATACGGATGGGGCCGCCATTTGTAAAATCGCCGACGGTGGACAATGAGTGGACCCAGGCTTTAAATGCGGACATTTCTGTTCTATATCATTATATACAGCACAATGTAAAATGAAAACAGATATGACACGTAAAATTTGATGCGTTTTTGGAGCGTTATAATGCAAAGAAAAATCAACTGAAAACTGGATTGATGATAATATCACAAGATATTATCTAAAATCTTATTCATGGAGACATGCTATATTTATTTTACGTATTTCATAAAATCTGAATGTAAATAATAACAATTTATGTACTTTTTTTTTAAATGTAAAAGTAATGAGACGAACGATACGCTCTCCTGATGGTAAGATATTAACGCATGTCCATGACCATTGCAGCAATACACAGAACTTTGAGTAGCAAAACAAAGTCCGGGGCATCGCTGCTTTAGCACTCATTACTTTGAAACTTGGTTAGTCTCAATAGCCCTGTAATTTCGCTAGCTGCAGTACCCTTCAATCCGGAACACAGTAATGTTTACACACTACTGCTTAGCGGCAGAATATCTGGTATATACTCTCTATAAATACTAAGTAATAACCAACAAATTGACATGTCGACTAAATATGTGATTGCTTTGATGCCAATTATATACATAGCTTAATTTACCGGAATTGCACACCGATCGAAAGCACAGTGCAATGCAAACGTCATACTTATATGTTCTAATTAAAATTTTATTGGACACTAGCTGCGCCCCTACATTTTTCGAGATAAAGTACCCTATGCGTTAACCCAGGGTGTCAGCTACTTCTATACCAAACTTCTTTAAAATTAATCCAGCCGCTTGAGCGTAAAGGAGTAACAAACATACAAACATGCTCACAAACTTTCGCCTTTTTTTTTTTGAATGACTAATGCTGTTGGCCGCAGATGGCCTCTACAGCGTCACCGGACTGTAACTTTCGCCTTTATAACATTAGTGTGATGATGAAACTTAATTACCTACTAATCATTTGTATGCTGATGTAACAAAACAGTACGTACAATATATTTTGGCAGCGTGGTGTGATTGGTACCGAGACAACCCGAAATGGTTTTTTGGTACTATATTAATGTAACATCAGTTAAAAATATGGTAAATAAATTAAAAAATAAACACAAAAGATATCCAGTATTAGACAAAAAACCACTTAACAACCCGCAAAACGTTTTTGCCAAAGCCGTATTATGTTTCCGTCGTCCTTTTTATACCATTTTTCGTTGTAACTACGAAACTGGTAACCCCGCTCTTGTAAAACATAAACCTTTCATCATAGAACTTATATTTCATAGCTTTTTACCTGCCTAAGGAGATTGCTACATTTCTAGTTTTCATTACAGCACGTTTACTTTTGTGGAATAATTTAGTAAAACTCAAAACTATGAAAAGAAAGCTAAAACCGCTTGAAGTAGTGTGAGTGTGTGTGATACCTCAGTTGATTTATCAGACTTATTTCGCAAATTGCAGTGTCGTATTTTACAAAAAAAAATGGCAGTTACGCTTTCATGTTTTTTTTTTCTTTGATTTTGACGTCGCGTTTTAGCATTTGCCAGTGTCAAGTATTTATATATTTTCAAGTTTCAAAAGTTTAATAAGTGCCCTCGTAGCTAAAGTAATAGTTAAAGTCCAGTCTTGGTCAACAATGCGTGTCAGTCAAGTCCAGTCATGCTTTAGTAAAGTAGTGGTGACTTTACTATAAAGCTCCGATTGAGTTTTGGAAGCAACATGAAAAGTCATGTTTCACCACATAATATCATTTTCCCACACTCGCGGTAGTGATTCGCTTCATGAATAAAACACCACCATTTTTATGCATAAACACTCGACAAAACACTAGTTTTGGAAAAAAATACAACGGGGCGACACGACTCTTTCCGCGTTCCCGCCAAAACTCCCGCTTTGATGTTGTGGTTCATACGATTCACTGAACGGAAGAAAATTAACTGCATTAAATTTGTAGTAGTATTATAAAATAATAATACCCATGAGTAAAACAATGTGCTTCGTTGTTTAATTTATAATTATGTCTACTAAGGATACCAAAAAAGGAGTGTAATGTTTTCAGGGTTCATGCATGTGTATGTACGGGAGTTTCTTTATTCTACTTTTAAATTCCTGAACAGATTTGGATGTATGGGGTATCATTAGTATCCTTACATCATCTCGACACATATTATATTTAAAAAATATATTAATTAGTTGTTAGTACTAAACTACCTATGTGCTGGTGAGGTAAACTATTATGTGAGCATTCGTGTTTTTAATTTCTTAATTACACTAGTTTCAAGATTTTATTCTTTAAAAATATTGAGAAAGTTTTCTTACCTAATTGTATTTTGATTACAATACCAATATCTAAATTAAATATATTTTTTGCTGCTTAATTTTTTTTAACGTTACTTTGCGGAAATTCATTTTAATTTGAATCCACATCACCATTAAAATTACATCTTATCATTACTACATTGATATTAACAGTCAGGACTTGTCTCCGTAGTTCTAGGTAGCAACTATTTCTTTCTACTAGCTATGATCCTAGCCCACATTTTTTTACTTTTTTTGCTGTTTTCATACAAGCTCGTTGTTATTACAACTGCAATATAATAATTTAGTATACTATAAAAATTTCCCGTAAATACACAAAATAAAAAAACATCGTAGAATATTTCACAAAGCGCCCTCTAGCCCCAAACTCAGCAAAGTTTATACTATAGAAACCAGATAACTGATAGAATACTTATTTACTTTTTTGTTAATATACATATACTTATTATAGGTACATACGGAATACCCAGAATAGTTTACATGAATTAACGTTATTTTTCTTAAAAGTGTCTTGCTTTTCCTCACGTAACGTCTAAACAGGAAAAATGCTGAGACACAATAACTCCAGGATGGCAAACACGTTTATCACAGCGGACCTGTGCACCCTCACACATTGCACCCCGCGACCTGCACGATCCATTATATTTTTATTGCATGACATGCTTCTGTAGACAACTATAGTGTGTACTTTGTACAATGTACATGTTGTTTATGTCGCAGTCAAATTACAAAATCCGCCGTGTTAGGTACATGCCAGCTAGCTATTTGTAAGAAACTTTGTAACGTTGATAGCCCAGTGGTTAGCGCGTTCCGCTCACACGTCGAAGGGCGTAGGTTCTAACCCTAACAAAGAACTTGAACTCGGCTGCCTCAAGTTGAAAACCTGCCGCCAAGCATTTAACGTTGTGTTCCGGCAGCCTCACTTCAGAGCCAGTTTCATTCCAGGCTAGGTGTGCTTTACCATCTTCGACCACACCTTCACTGAACATCAGGGGAGCTGTGGTCAAACACCTAGCCTGTCAACCATAAAAAAAAACTGCTGGTGAGGAAAGACATCGGGCGGAAACCATAGCGTAGGGTACTTTCTATTAACTGGCTACCACCCTCAAGTTCAAAACCTGTCAACAAGTACCTAACGGTGTGTTGTGGCAGCTTCACTTTAGAGCCAGCTCCATTCCAGGCAAGGTGTGTTTACAATCTTCGAGCACACCGTCACATAAAATCAGATGAGCTGTAGTCAAACACTTAGCCTATCAACCATAATGTGAGCGCTAAAACAGTGATGCCTTGTATTTTGTTTTACTACACCAAGTTCTGTGCATCGCTGCAATGGTCATGGACATGCGTTATCTCCTCGTTCATATCATTACTTTTTTGTAAAAATAAATAAAAAATAAAAAACGTTTGTCTTGGAAAGCGTGGGTGACACCGCACGCCACAGCTAGTGCGATATATTGAGATGTAGATATGTTGTTCTAACATTTGAATTCAACGAGATCCTCGAAACTTACAACTAAGACAATTACATCAGCTACACGTATCGTCTAATCAAAGACATTAATTTGTCTTTGCTGACTGGATCTAAACGCCATTTACTTAACACAGCAACCTCTTTATATGTTGATTGGGTAATTTATCTGAAGCGTTCAGAAGACAAAGCTGTTTAGTGACCCAATTTAGAAAACTTCTCAGCTTTTGTCTTGGAATAATCTAAAACTACAATGTTGTTGAATACTCATGTGAAACTAAATTCAAAATTTCCATGAAAAATAATAAACTTTACTGTATAAATAAATGGAATTATTTAAATTATTTACCAACAAATCCTAACTAGTATAAATGCAAATGCGAGTTTCTTTGCTACGATTTCACGTCTTAACTTTCCTCAACCACTCAATTTCACATACACGTTATTACACAAAAATGTACAACGAAGCCGCGGGCAAAAGATAGCCATATCAAGTACCATACCTATCATCATATCATCATACCACCCTCAAATTGAAAATCTGCCGACAAGCATTTAACGGTTAGTTCCGGCCGCCTCACTTGAAAACCAGTTCTATTCCAGGCTAGGTGTGCTTAGTCATTTTCGACTACACCATCACATAAACATATAAATATATGTATATACCTACTTACTATATTATGTTTAATTTTTATTTTATTTTTATTTCTTATTAGTGTTACATCTCCCGTCTGTTTCTTAAGCTTTCTATCGTATTTTTCTTTTCTTGGTTGCCTGGAAGAGATCGCTGTTAGCGATAAGGCCGCCACTTGTGTCACTAGATAATAAGGTTTTTTGTTCTCTGTACTATTTACTGTATAATGATGTGCACAATAAAGAGTTATATCTATCTATCTATCTATATAAATAATCGCATGTTGTAATATCTATACAGCAAATTCACAAGTACGTACTCGTAATCATAATCATAATTGATAACATCAGTTACAAATCAATTAAATAATGACGCGAGTGACTACTTGTTTGGACGAATGTAAGGTTAAGTCATTGTAATTATTATTTATTTTTTTAAGACCGCTTTTTTGAATCTGTATTTTACATGCAATGTAATATTTGACAACAACTTTTATTTATTAACTATTTTGAAAAATAAATTATTATAAAGAGATTCAAATTATTACCGTACAAAATTAAACTTAAAACACGGATTAGAAATATGAGTATTTTGTAATTTTTTAAGTTAATTTATTTCTTTCGATTAAATAATAAAATATAAATTAAATTACAATAAAAAAATGTCAAAGCCAAAGTAACTTTGCAATATGTCTTAGAGACTTTTAGGGATTAAAGGACATAATAGCAGCTTTCCCAATTATTCTCGAAGTGGCAACTACTCGTAATAAGCGCAAAACGCGCCGTCTAGCTTATAGATAGTTTGAACTCTTTGAAGTTGCTGGACAGTAAAACCTTTAGACCTTTGAATAAACTCGGGTCAAAGGTAAAAAGGGTCGCAGACATCAAAGATAATTTGGAACTTGTTTAAAGATTTAACCAAACGATTTCGGTGAAACAATACTTACACTGTGTAAAGTGGTTGTATTTTTGCTTCGTTTTATAAATAAACTTCTGTGGCACCCGATCTTTGGCGAAAATATAACAATAGATTGTCATTATAAAGGAAAATCGCAAAGTTATGGGTCAAGTGCCATCAAGTTTTATTTGGTCTTTGAAAGATGAGTCGAAGCTAAAACTTCTCAAGTACATCGTTTTGAATGTTTACGTCACCCAACGCCCAATTATTCCTGACCTCCATTCCACTGCAATTATTATCGTTTTATTTACTTTTTTTAATGGTGACAAGCTAGGTGTTTGACCACAGTTCACCGGATGTTAAGTGACGGTGTCGTCGAAGATGGTAAAGCACAACTAGCCTAGAATAGAACTGGATCTGAAGTGAAGCTGCCGGAACACACCGTTATAGTTGCTTAGCCGCAGATTTTCAACTTGAGAGTGGTAGATTGCCAGCCAATTAGTAGAAAATACTTTACCACTTGCTACGGTTTCCTTAAAATCAGTTTTGAAACTTTATTTCGTAGGACATATTATACATTACATTGTATTGATATAAACATATATACACATTTATCACATCTAAACATAATACAGAGAACATAAAAATTAAAATTGACTAAGTAATAAATCTAATAAATCTGCAACTGGAGGTAGTTTCGAATTAAGTGAATGGCTGCTGCCGAGCTAGGATTAACTCCTGTATTACGGCAGACAGCATATATACCAAACAAAAGCTTCGTAAGGCAAGGACGTCGTGTGAAACAATTATTTGCTTTATTTCTATTGTGTATATAAAGGAAAAAAAGCGATAAAAAAACTAAAGAATAAAACAGGAAAAAAATAATATTTAAAAATTACATTAGAATGTCTTAAACTAAAAATGTAATGTTGAGTAAAATGAACCTCTCGGGATGTGTAATGTATGTGTGTTGAGTAACAATGTGGATGTGTGTAAATACAAAACCTGATGTCAGGTTTCGCAGGTGATTAAATTTGTGAGTGTGAGTGTGTAGTGAACTTGATTGTGTGTATGAGAGGATGTGTATTGCTGAGATGTTCTTTCTATTCTATAACTTTTAAAATATTTTCTGTTTCGATGTAATTTAAGGTCTTGAGCCAATTAGCAACTTTAAATTTAACCTCTCTTTTAGATAAACTGTAAATACCCAGGCTTTTGTTGATTATATTATATAGGTAGGGACCCAAAAATGATAGATATTTTTTAATAAACGATGTCCTAACACGTTGTGGCAGCTTGCATACCATGAGTTTAGAGCGTTTAGTTACTTTTTGAGCATCATATTCAACCAGCGTGTGTTGTTTGACAATTATACTCTGAATAAATAGCTGGCGCACCGTGAGTACATCACATGATTCATACAAGGTTGTGGTAGGAAAGAGAAATGAACGACACGTAGCAACTTTTAATACTGCTCTTTGCGCTCTTTCTAGAATTAATAGATTTGTGGCGGGCGCACCTCCCCATGAAGATATGCAGTAAGTAATAAGTGACTGACAGAGGCATAAATAAATTTGTCTAATCAATTTTTGGTCTGCTATATGCCTAAGCTTTTTAAAAATATGCATCGTTTTTCTCATACGCCCACAAATACTTACGATGTGGTTTGTAAAATTTAAATTATTATCGATATAGACTCCTAAGTACTTAATATTTGAACATTTCTCAAGATTGTAACAGGAACAGTTTCCTAAATTGGACATGAGGCAATTAATATTGTGCGATTTTATATGAAGATTGGGAATATCTGGAGTATTTCTGATGGAAAATTGAATAAATTTAGTTTTGTCTGAGTTAAGGGACAGAACATTGTTGTGTAGCCAAGTCGTAACTTCATTAAAGCCTTGTTGTGCAACATCAAAAGTGTTCTCCCACGTATCAGCCGCGAAAATTAGAGCAGTGTCATCAGCGTACGATATTAGCTTGCCATTTGTTGGTTGTAACATACATAAATCATTGAGATATATCAAAAATAGGGTCGGTCCCAATATGCTACCTTGTGGCACGCCGTAAGTAACTGGTAATTCATTGCTGGTATACGAACCCAAGGAAACACTCTGAAATCTACCATTGAGATAATCTTTGATCAGCATGAGTTGGTTCCCTCTAATTCCAATATTTTCTAATTTGGCAACAAGGATAGGAATAGAGACCGTGTCAAAGGCTTTAGCTAAGTCAAGAAAGATAGAGATACATTTTTTGCCTTTATCGAGATTAGTAGATACAAATGTAGTAAAATCAAGAACAGCATCGTTTGTGGATTTATGACGTCGGAAGCCAAATTGATTATGCGACAATATATTGCTGGATTCTAAATATTCAGTCAGCCTAGTATTTATTATACGCTCTAGAATTTTGGAGACTGCTGGAAGAATTGAAATTGGTCTGTAATTGCTGAAACAATTTCTGTCACCGCTCTTAAAGATGGGTAATATTCTTGACTTCTTAAGGACAGCTGGGAAAACACCATTGTCTATACAGGAGTTAAAAATATGCGTTAAAGGTGGAACAAGTATTTCACTGTTATCCTTAAGAAATCTATTTGAGATCTGATCAAGGCCCACAGAGCACTCATTTTTAAGAGTTTTTATTAATCTCTCAACCTCTGTGAAATCTGTATTTAATAATACAAACGATTTTCCTAATGGGTTAGTTAATTTAGCATTGTATGGCTTTTGGGTGTTACGTGGTAAAAGTAAGCTAATTTTTTCGGCAAGTTTACGTCCTACATTTGAAAAATAACTATTTATTTCATTTATTGACTCTTCAGGTGAATTTTTAATATTTAACAGCTCTATTGGAATAACTTTAGTTTCTCTTGTGGCTGTTATGTCTCTGATTGCTTGCCATAGATTTTTACTGTTGTTTCCGGCTTTATCCAGAACTTCTTTTTCATAAGACATTTTAACTTTTTTAAGTAAAGAGTTACAAAAATTACGGTAACGTGTGTATGTTAATTTTAGACTACTGTTGTTTGGAGAATTATAATACTGTTTGTGTAATTTATCTCTGTTACGAATGCAGCGAAGAAGACCCGTTGTCATCCAAGGCTTAATGATTCTATTCCGCCTAGATAAAATTTTAGACGACGTGTTATTTTTAATGGCAATATTCAAGCAATTAATAAGGTAGGACATTGATACATTTGGATCAAGTGAATCATAAATAGGTTTAAAATCGATATTACAAACATCACGCTTTAACCCTTTATGATCAATTTTAGTAGTGCTGGATAGAGCATAGTGTCGCATCACCCTAAATTCAAGATTTAGAAGAGTCAGTCGATGATCAGTAAGACTGCAATGTGGAACAACTGTGGTAGCCGGATAGTTAGTTCTGAGCATCACATGATCAAGACAAGTTCCACTTGCACGTCTAGTTGGAAAGGTATGCGCAGGAAGCAAACCATGGGAAGCAGTAAGGTTAAGGTATTCATAGGCGTTTCCATCTTTAGTACTTGGGCATATGTCAATATTTATGTCACCTGTTAAAATAACTGTTTTGAAAGTTACTAATTTACTCAGTACATTGTTCAATGAGTTAAAGAATTTATCTAATTTCTTGAAAGATGGTGAACGATAAATAGCTATAATAGCGATATTATGATCAAATTTCAGAAGGATACAATTCCCTTCGAAGAATTCCGGTTCTTCAGTAGTGAGTTTCAGTTGTTGGTTTGTATAGACGACTACTCCATCACTTCTATTTAAATTATTTTTCGAATGTATTGAGTTATAGCCATCTAAAATTGGGATAATAGGCGCGCATTGCAACCAACATTCTGATAACACTATGACATCACAACGCAGTACGATTCTTTGCAGGAGAATCTCAAGTTCAGGCATGTTACAGCTAATACTTCTTATATTTTGAGCAATAATCGTGAGACAGTTTTTAGTATGTGAGATAGATTTGTAACAGTCTTCTAAGTTACATTCTAGAGATTTGGACACCGTAATATTATCTATATTCTGAGATAGTTCTATGAGATTATTTGACATGTTGGAATAAAAGTAATAAATGGACCAATAATTGGGCAAAAAATTATTGAAACAAGAAATATCATGTATTCACAAGATAAAGTTGAAAAAAAAAGGCTTTAAAAATTGTTTGCTCAAGTCGAAAAGAAAGTAGTTGTTGTTAAACTGATTGTCTAGCATGCATGATGAGTGTAGGAGTACATTAAATATATGAACATAAAAAAATATAACTAATAAATCTAGTCAATTTGCAGTCTTAAGGTTCTTTAGAGTTTCTTCGTTTTGAATAAGTATGTGTGGCGCTCCTTCTCTTTGACGTATAAAGACTCTACCTTTAGCCACCCAGCAGAACATATAGCCTTCATTTCTCGCAAAGTCTTTTGCCAAGAAAAGTAGCTGCTTGTCTTTAGCTGTCAAGTGCTCTGAAAGAAATACTCTAGCTTCTTCTCCTTTGAGCCCAAGGTGGTGAGACGTAAGCTTATAAACTTTGTAGAATTTCTTATAGGCCTCTAATGCGGAGGTCTTTGTGAGAGTATTATTTAATTCAATGATTACAGTTGACTTTGAAGTGTCAGATTTTACAGGTAAGCGGTAGACATCCTTCAGGTCAGCTTGGTGATACTTGACCTCTAAGGTTTTCAGCAGATTGTACGCCAAATTGAAAAGATCAGACTTATTCTCTGATTGCTGTTTTGGGACACCCCTTATTTCAACAGACGTTTTACGGAGGTTTCGTTCCATAGTTTCGATTTTATTATTTAATATTTGAATTTGCGACGAAACCAGTTTACGTTCACTTTCTAGATGACTTATATTATTTTGAAGGTCTTTCAGTTGTTCGGACATAAATCCGAGGGTTTTTTCTAGATCCGAATTTGAGCTCTCGATTTTATCAAAAAGTCTTTTTTCAATATTTTCCAATCTAGTAGACTGTTTGGCCAACATCGATGCCAACATTTCTTTCATTTCTTGCTTAAAAATATCGAGTTCGTTGAAGTCCTCGCTAAGCAATTTACGACGCTTTTCGGCCCGCTGTGTTCGTGGATTCTGTTCTAAGGCCTCGGCCATTGCTTTGATGTCGGATGAAGAGAAGGACTTGGTGGGAGGTGAATGAAGCATAGTGCCGTTTTCTTTAAAACTTTATCAGGTCTCCAACCGATCACACTAATTTAGTAAACAATATGCACCAATGCGTATAGCTAAGGCAGTACTGCCAGAGGCCAATGCGTAGATTTACAAACACTGCCTATAATTATTAGTATAATTATTTTCAAATGCGGGTATGATTTTATTACTCACAAAATTTTTGACTTTATGTTTCGTAAATCCAGATCCGATAGGATAAACACCACACAAACACACTGTTGCTGTAATGCGTAATAAAAACTACTCAGGAAATGATAGTATGACTAGCAGTTGAGATTATTTCCGCGGTTTACAATTTTATAAACAGAGCGCACAAAAGGTATGACTGGTCTGGTTGACGTCCAAACGAGAAAATGTTTTACTTCTAGTTACTAAACTTATTTAATTAATGTAAAATTATTTTTATTTACTAAATCTAAAAAAGTTACTTTTATTCATAAATTAATTATAATAAAGTGAACAGTATAAATGCGAGTATCTACATAGGTACAAGGGTGGTGGTAGCTGCGCCTATGAGAGGGTGTCGTGACTGATTGCTTTCATTAAAACCCTCACGATTATCCCTCTGGGTCTGCACCTGATCTATTTCTTCAGTAAACCAACAAACAACCTTAACAAAATAATATTACGATAAAATTTGTTTAGCCTTGAAAAAAATCCACTAATATAATGTAATCCATATTTATATCAATTGTGATCTGTGTTTCATTTGTAAGTTTTTGGTGTATAATAAAGTTATATTCTATTCTAATGTTTTCTGATCAATTAAATAGTGGAATTAATTAGAAAAATTTCGGTTAGTAAAAATAATATAACACAATACAACACAAACTATATATTTATTTACACATGTAAAAACATAAATATATCTACATATTTATGTGTGACAGGCTAGGCGTTTGACCACAGCTCACCTGATGTTAAGTGATGATGGTAAACACTACAGAAATTAAACTAGCTCTCAAGAAAGGCAACACGGAACACACCGTTATTTAGTTGCATGGCGCAGATTTGTAACTTGAGTGTGGTAGCTAGTTGAAATTTGAACCCACGCCTTTTGACGTGTAACGTGTATGCCAACTGAGCTATCATCGTTATAAATATAAATGTATATACCTTTATACATACATTTAATTCAACTTATTATTGCTTACTAGATTTGGAAGTGAGATAACTTTAAACCATCTAGCCGATTCAAAGGTTCTTCCTAAAATGAAATTGCCAGTTCAAATTTACAACGGTGCAAAAAGTAAAATTGTCCATACTTCTTACGGAGATTTTTTGCCAAGATGCGCCTTCTTCCTCTACCCGTAATAAGATTAAATTTTACTAATGAAACAGAAAATGAAAATTTCTCCAGCTGAAACGGAATTTGCAAAATAACTTTCTGCCATTTGTCTTACTAATGAATGAATTTTTTCATACTCTGTTTGCCCTCTAACCACCGCGCGCCGCGTCTTCTTCCGCGCAAGTAATAATATCCGGGTTAATAAAAGTGAAGAGAACATTCATAACACTTAGCACGTTTAATTTACGTCTACGAAATATAATTAAATGCACGCGAGGGGATCCCAGGACGTGTTACATAAGCCCTACACGAACGAATGGTCCCACCGATTGGTATGGAAGTCATGTTTTCACATTTTGCCACAAAATTAAATGTGGCTGACGTGATGGCATTTTAAACAAATGTAAATGTAGCGGTCCCCAAGGAAAGCTGGCTTTCCCACAGCTAAAAGTAACGGCCTTTGAAAAGGGCCGACGTCTCTAGAGATGTAACTGGAGTCCGATTTGCGACGTCCAATCCGGGTTCATCCGAAATCATTATCCGATACGAATAACGAGCTATCCCGACACTTTAGGATCGAACGTGAAATTAGATATTTAACTTCGTTAGCGAGCACTAACATTTATTTTGCTAAAATCGCATTTTAACTGTGCTATTTTGCGAACAACGCTGTCTTGAATTTTAATTGGTCTGGTAACTTCTTAACAGAAACTCTAAATGAATTTGTTCTTTGTCTGTCAACATTCGAAAAGCGATTTCCATAATATCTTTATCCACTTTACTGTTTTGTAAAGCAACTAGATTAGCAAGAAGTTGAAGAAGATGTTGTAGGACTTTAAATACAGCGCCATCTAGCCCCGAACTGCTGACTGCGGCTGGCTAGCTACCACCCTCAAGTTGAAAATCAGCCGCCAAGCATGTTGTGTTCCGGCAGCCTCACTTGAGAGCCAGTTCCATTTCAGGATAGGTGTGCTTTACCATATTCGACCACACCGTCACCTAACATTAGGTGAGCTGTGGTCTAACACCTAGGCTGTCCACCATAAAAAATAACTAAGCAAAGCTGTGAGAACCAGATAGTTGATAGAATACTTTTATATGTATATATTTTGTACATACATACTTATGATACATATAGAACACCCAAACAAACAAACATTTATCGTCACATAAATCTCTGTCTTGGTAGGAATCGTACCCACGCCCTACAGTTCATGAAGCAGATATTCTACCAAATGAGCTTACAGGGCAGTCAAATAGCTGACACTTTTGCAACATACTGGCAAAATTCAACTTTCTTGGAGAACAAAACAATTAAGTAGCTTTCCTATAAAGATAACTCAGTTAGTAATACCTATAATAAAATAAGCAATAGTGATTTTAGTACATTTTTAAAAACATTTTTTTATTAGCGTAGAAAAAATACAGTAGAAAATGTCGTAATGAATTGAAGTCAGGAAGTGGGGGCGACAAATAAGGGAGCGACGGAGAGAATGGCTTTGTACGCGTATTTTCCTGCAATTGTTGATTTTCCTTGACTTGGGAATGGTAGGTATATAAGAATTAAACCCATTAGTCAACAAAAAATTCTGAGCACCACTCCCGACCCAAGTTAAGCTTGGGTTAGTTCAGATATAGATATTGCCACATTACTACTGTAATTTAACGAAGAAAACATTTTTTCCTTTGGTAATGGAAACAACATTTTTACATTACTAAATATCTAGGAAATTATAAAATGCGTTTTAATCAGGTAAGTATATTACGTATTGTAACGTATCAATTTATTTAAATCATATTTAATAACTTAACACCTAATACTAACACTAATATCTACAAACTTATGATTTACAGACTTACATAATAAGAGAATAGTAAATTTAAAAAAAAAAACAGAAAATATAGAAAAAAAACTGTTATCTGAAAAGTTATATATGAAATATACAAAAAAATATTTTTCAAAAATGGAATTACGCGGTTTAAATTTTGGTAAAATTTACAAAAGAAGAGTTTCGCCCGACAGTTTCATTCGAGTAAATGAACATGTGAAAACTGGAAATTATACAGAAATTATTTTTCATTTAACACATTTTTTTATATTTAAAAAAGGTTTGCGTTTGACTACACCCTGTCTGATGTTAAGCAGGATGCGGACACATAACACATACACGGATTATGCACTGTTAATAGAATTATGTTTAATGTTTGTTATCTTCTTTTAATAAATTAATTATTAAGCTTCTCTTACGTAATAAAAACTATAAGATTTTTTCGTGACAAGTGACTTGCCTGTTACATTATTATTTTTATTAATAGTAAAAAAATACTACGCAAAGTTAATTTTGCTGTGAGTTCATAGTTCTTATCTATTAGCGTTGTATCCGATAAATAATTTTATGATTGCTTATGTAACAACTTTAATTTAAGGTACTTAAATATATATATATATAACATAACACTAAGAAACAATATGAGGGAAAAAATACACGGTTTAATTTTATTAATAATAATAATCAGTGAAATTTTACAAACATCAAATGATACTCGATAACAGAATATGGATTCGATTACAACAATGCAGCCCTTCGACATGAATCGAGTGACAAATCGACAACACACGAAAGCGTGAAATTTTAATTAGTACCTACTCTGTTACTGATGACACTTTTTTGTTGCATCGATATTGGCTCTAAAAAAGTTATTGACAAAACAAACCCCCGTCTAAAATGTTTATTCACTATGACCAATAATAAATTTATGAACAAAACAGCTAAAAAACCTTAAAATTAACACTAACACCACGACTAAAATGATTTTTGCTACAGCTGATTTTTGTCGCGATTTCAGTTTTAAAAGTTTCAAAAGTTGTTCAAATGATAAGCCCTTATAAGAATACAATAACCCCTTTCCGGCTTAATACTCTCTAATCTTATAACCCTGTTAAAAATTATGAGATGAAACTCATTATGAGCAGTATTATTTTTGATCTACTTAATTAGACTGTACATTTGGTTCTTTAAAAAAAATATGTTATTCTTGTCGTCTTTCATTATACATTCCTAGTTTATTGTTCTTGTACTGTCGTCTATCTATATCTATACTGTTATAAAGAGGAAAGATTCGATTGTTTGTTTGTATTAAATAGGCTCCGAAACTACTGGACCGATTTCAAAAATCCTTTTATCGTTGGGAAGCTACACTATCTGCAGGTGACATAGGCTACTTTTTATCCCTGTATTCCCACCAGAACGGGAACTACGCGGCTGAAATCTCGAGACATCCGCTAGTACTATTATAAAGAGGAAAGATTTGATTGTTTGTTTGTATTGAATATGCTCCGAAACTACTAAACCGATTTCAAAAATTCTTTCACCGTTGGGAAGCTACACTATCCCCGGGTGACATAGGCTACTTTTATTCTTGTATTCCCACGGGAACGGGAACTACGCGGGTAAAACCGCGAGGCATCCGGTAGTCTATCTATCTATCTATAATATTATAAGAGTAAAGATTCGTTTGTTTGTATTGAATAGGCTCCGAAACTACTGGATCGATAAATTTATCTTGTTTTTCGAGTTTTGTTTTCCCGTGCGAAGCCGGGCGAGCTGCTAGTGTGTAATAAAATAAATGTATCTTACTTTGTAGTAAATTGTTAGTGGAAAAGTTTAATGTGAAACATCACTTGTCACTTGAGACCTGATTCAATACAACTAGACAAGAGCTACATTTTTCGAAAAAATAAATTAGCAGCTAAAACGCAATTTGAGTACGGTCACCAAATTAATAATTAATGAGAGCTGATGTACAACGCTAACAAGTAGGTACACAGTCCAGGCAATAAATTTGCGAGATACTATCTAAATTACCGGAAAATTTTAGCTGTAATCTCGTTTAACCTATTTTCCAAATCAAATGTTTAATCTCCGAATAAATGTTTTGGAAGCATACTCAATTGGTACGTGAAATTTTTTTTTCTGATAATTTGTTTCTTTTTATCCTCAAGGCTAGAATTCTGTTACCCTGGACGTAGGCACAAAAGGAAACCGTTTTACACAGACAGCAGTATGGGTTTGCAAGAAATTTGACAGTTGATATCCATATTGCGTTACGAAGGTAGCGCCTTGTGATGATGGATGATCATAATTTGTCCGTAATTAGAACCAGACTAGTTCATTCTATCATAATTTTGTATCTTCACTGTCGAACAAATTTATCTTACTTTCCTTGATACTAAATGGTGTCACATTTTTCAAAATGGACACCGTTTAGTTTTTTTTTTTCATTTTTCAATTTTAAATACATCACGCGACGGTGATACCAACTCATCTGTCTGATTAAATACTTAGGTACGTTTAATTACAACAATACATTTCTTGGTATTGTTGTTTGTATTGTTGGCAGGCTTGATGTTTGACCACAGCTCATCTGATGTTTAGTGATGGTGTAGTCGAATATGATGAACACATCTCGGCTAGAATGGAACTGGCTCTCAAGTGAGGCTGCCGAAACACACTGTTAGGTGCTTGGCTTGGTGTTTTATTTTATATCGTCAGCATTTTTATCAGTCGAGTAAACCTCCAAACAAAATGAATAAACAAAAAGTGCTGAAACTGTGAAATGTAGTTATTTTTACTACTGGCAATAAACATAGTAGACTCCAGCGAAATGCCTATAAATTTTGATATTAGGAGCTGGGTTTACGAGTATATTTCGCCAGTCTTCTTTTATTAGGTACAATACCTACATAAATTATTAAATTCTAGCTACAGATACAGAATTTATGTAGGTAAATTCCTCACGTCCTCTCGTATATCTAATTAATAACACTTATGGATCTAAGCTAATTTACCTATAAGATTATTTTTTTCAGTTTTATCACGATCGCCTACGTATGTTCGAGTATTGTTTCGGCCACATCATGAGTCGTTTTTAAAGGTGATAGTCAAGGTTGATTACGACGCGGAAGCAGCCTATAGAATCTACCAAGCGTAGGTACAAATAAAATCAAAATATGAGAAAACCACATCAATTATAGTATCAGTATCAGTTATTATTATTAGTTATATTCTATTCTATTCAATTTCCATTGTAAAATCTTATAAATGAGTATAGAAATAAATCTTGAAAGTATATAATCCGTACAATATCATCGTTTTTAATTCTTGAATGGTATTATGGACAAAAAACTGTAATGCTAAACACTCCATGAATTAAAAAAACGACATGTTATAACATGTCATTTTTTAACGTAAATGTTTTTGTGATTGAGAAGTTGGTACAATTATTTTGTAATATTTATGTAGGTTGGTTGGTTGAGCATTTATGGATACGCGAGCTTGTTAGTAGCAATTGCAAATATCGCTTCATAATCATTTTCAGCCCATGATGGTCTACTGTTTCAGTTAGGTCTCCCCAAAGCACGCTACTCAGCTCGATCGTCTATTATTATTTTTAGCTAGTTGAATGTGCCCTACCACCATGCTATGGTTTCCTTCCCCGGCAGCTCAAGCTCATTGTTGGCGTTTGAACCCACGCCGTTCGGCATGCGAACCGACCGCGCTAACCAGTGAGTTATCATCGCTACAAAGTGTCAACAATATTGTTCACAATATATATATCATCATCATCATCATCAGCCTATACTAGTCCACTGCTGGACATAGGCCTCTCCCAAGACACGCCACTTTTTTCGCTTCCATCCACCGCCAGCTGTCCTACGTATATCGTCACTCCATCGAGTCTCAGGGCGTCCTACGCTACGCTTGCCAATACGCGGTCTCCACTCTAGAACACGTCTACCCCAGCGGTTATCGGTTCTGCGACAGATATGTCCAGCCCATTGCCACTTCAGCTTGCTAATACGCTGAGCTATGTCAATGACTTTAGTTCTCTGGCGAATTACTTCGTTTCGGATCCGATCCCTCAGAGAAATGCCAAGCATAGCTCTTTCCATAGCTCGCTGAGCGACAGTGATAAATATATATATATATTTATGTATATAATACCTATATAGTCCTACAAAAAGTAATTCAGAGTACTCAGAGCGAGAGAAACTGCAGGTGTGTCTAATTGATTACCCACGGGCCATTCTCAAACACAAAGCTGTAGCTATCCGGTGGCAGTTGCGGCTTTAAACCGTTGAAATCCCAACCTTTCGACTTTAATCGATCATTGGAATGCTCTTATTTCGAAGTGACCTTTTGTTCAACGAAAGACTTCCGAAAATCGAGGACCGAAAACCTTTCATCGTTTTTTTTTAATTAACATCTATCCTACGTTGGGTCTCAATTTTGACCTATTTTAGACGTATGTTTGGTATCACTTATGTCATTGTTAACTCAAATTGAATGGTGCTTATTAATCTTTTTCTTTTCTTATTTAATATGTAAAACTTACAGAATTTTACGTAAAATATAAATATTAAATACGGTATACGGTTTTAAAAACAAAGCATCATTATTATCTGATGAATTTAAATACAAACAGCGGCTTAAACTCAGCAGTAAAAACTCTACTACTACTGCTCTCTACTCTATTGACTACCTTTGACACTTCTCCATCTATTAAAGTGCTAAATAAAAAATTAATTAAGTTGAAAATAGGTTCAAAGAGAGTTCTTAGGTAAATGACATTATAAACGAAATATGGCCATCAAAACTAAACTGGTGAGTTTTTCATTTGTTAAATATAGAAATTTGTACTTAATTAGAATTATGACAAGTAGAAATAGAACCTTGAAAGACAGCCGTCTTGTCAGAAATAAGTTTGTAAGGCCAACCCGTCAAGTTGGCATTATTTAACGGTTTATTCATCAAAGGAGTGAAAAGTTCCCGAGGTCGCTTTGATACTGGTACAATAACTCTTAGTTTTTGAAGTGATTAAAGGCACATCACAATATCGAGACAGCGTCAAATTTATAGTTAATTTTAGTCTGTCCGTTTTTCGTCTTATTAATGTAATCTTATTTTATGATTTTATTTTACGATCCAAATCTTTCCTCTTTATAATATTAGTATAGATGTAGATGGTACACAGTCAAAAATTTAGACCCGGTTGGGCACAGAAATGTAAAAGGAAAGCATTATTTTAAAAGTCAAACGGAATTGATTTTTAAAATTACTTTTTATATTTAATTTCATATTTTTATCATGATTATGTCAAGTTTAAATGTACTTATTTTCTGTAGGGAATTCGTCGTAAAATTTCATTACATAACTAATGACTTTTCCTTCTAGCTAAACTATGGATACATACGCTGATCCTAAAACTATTCAAACAACAAACATTCGAAGGCGTTTATATCAATTGAAACACGTCGCCTCAAACAAACACGTGTGGGCAAATCAAACAAGCAGCGGTAATAACTTTTTCAAACAGACATCGACAGATAGCAATAATAGTCGCAGTAGATAATCAGATTTATCGGCGATCAAACAGTTGGCCTCAGCCAATACCTCCCCCCCCCCCCCCCATGCTACCCCCATCCAGATTCTCTCACACCCCACTTTGTAACAGATACTCTTTTGAACATTCATAATAATACATTAATTACGCACAGCTTAAAAAGTAGGTAATTACAACATGAGTATAAATTTTGTGAAATGTAATTATGTGTAGCAGTGAAGGATAAAGCTATTATTATAAGATACACGATAATATTTTATACATCATTATTAATTATGGGAGTCTATTTAAATTATTTAGTAATCCAAAAAAAAGAATTAGATTCATAAGAAATCTAATTCTTGTCTTTCTTTAATTTTAGGCTACTTATGAACATAAACACACACTTTAACACACATTTTTTTTATACTCCTTTGTAAATTTGCCTTGGATAACATGTGGGTATCAACATCATAGCACTATTGCCACTTTACGTGACTCATAGTTCTCCATAGTTCATTTTTTCTCATAAAGCCCGTACTTAAATCACCGTAAATGACCAAGAGATGTGAACATTACTCGACCAAAATAGCCCTTGATGACATGCGCTGGTGAAAAAATAGATATAAGTACTATCTTCTGATATTTAAGCGCTTTAATCATAATGATTAATAAAGAAAAGTAAAATATCAACTATTCCAGAACGTTAATTTTATTTGTATTTATTAGTATTTTAGCTGGTTTGATGACTTTAGTTTTCAGTTTGTCTTATTAATTTGTCTTGTACTTCTAATTCGTAAACCATGTAGCATGTTGATTTTGTTCTAATTTCATTGAAGGTACATAAAATGAAGCCATACAATTATCGGGAGATATAAAAGGGTTGATTTTTTTTTCATGGTTGACAGGTTAGATGTTTCAATTTATTTATACAAATTTATTTATGATAAACAAATATTACATACAATACGTAGGACTCTGGATTTGTCTACAGTATGACCTCAACTGATGTCGAGTGAAGGTGTGATCGAAGATGGTAAACACACTTAACCGAAAATAAAACAAACTAATAAATAACCAATGATATCGAGACAAACTCTGTTTAGTTTTAGATTATAAAAATACAATATGGGTGTCTTCAAATCTAGACTAAACTGGTTCTTTCTAGATAAGTCTGATCTATTTTAGACAACATCAGACAGAATGTGGAAAAACGCAAACCTTTTAAGAATTAAAAAATACAGATGCTGCCGTGTGAAGTATCCGCCAATATTTATTTAAAAGGTTATCTTAAAAATCTTGATTTTAAATAATGGTCTCACTAAATTTGAATAAGACCATTTTTTCTATGGAAAACAAATAACCTCACATATTCTCATCTACATCCACGTCACCACAATAATTTAGTCTTCCGGCCAAAAACTAATACTATCACTTTATTTTGTTTGACTTGGCAGATATACCTACACCCTTCATCTCTTTGTGAAGCGTTATGTAACTTGATGGTAATCTTACAAACTATCGAGTTGAGTAATGACGCAGAATGCTTCGCCGCAGACGGCTAACCATTAATTACAACAAGTTAAATTAGGACACCCGCTTGTAGCGAGCCACTTTCCAACTACCACTACTTGTGACTGATGCTATTTATTAAGAATAATTATTACAATCTCTTTATAAAGATTGCAATTTGTAAGCTGCTTCTCTATGAAACCTTTGTTTTACGTAATTGTATGGAAATTGGATGATATTGAAGCGAGCGTAAATATTTAAATAGCTTAACACTCTCTTCTAGAGCTTGATTTAAATATTATTATCGCTTGTATCAAGTGTTTTTGATACAGAGTTAACTCCGAATATTTGCCATATTTCCGTGCAATTTTCAGCAAATACTCGAGTACTCGTAGAGTCATGCTATGAAGCTAGTAAATAACGGTGTAAAAGCAAAATACATGATTTATAAGCGACGCCGAGAGGGTAATAAGCAGGAAAGCATCCCACATTCCGCATGCACGCACACACCTACACTTAACGCATACTTCACTTAACGCCATGGGAACGTGTCGAAAAAGTAAACTAGTTTATGGAAAACGTGAGGGAAAATGTATGTTTATACTTCTATTTGTAAGTTGACGTACCTGCCGTCTTTGAATAGGCATCAAGACGTGCACTTTGTTCTATTTTCTTTCACTTGAAACAATCTGTGAGTGCTTGTGAACTTTAGCTTTCGTCAGTACATGAACTGTTTGTGACATAAGGGGAGAGAATATTTAAACTTGATTTGCGGGTTAGAAAAACGTTAGAGAAAATACGATTAACTTGTAAATATATTATCTTTCAATTTCTATACTGTATACCTATCTGAAAATTATTAAAAACGCAAATGTGATTTTTAAAATGTATAAAAACGAATTACTAGATTCTACTTTTACCTACAAATAACCACTAACATAGAGAATTTAAAACTAATAAAATAGATAAGATGACATTATGATACCTATATAATCGACACTCAATGTGCCAAAATCGGCACGGAACGACCTAAATTTGGTCCCGGAAACGTGTCATATTGGAGTTATATCGCATATGTAAGAAAAGTAGTCTATTAATCTCTACTACCCTCTCCACTGTCCAACGGTGAACAATAATTTTATTACAAACCCCCAAAACATTGTTGTAAACAGCTATTAACAGCTTCCAGCGAGTGTACTCGCTTTGCTGCGGTAACTTTTAATATTAATTCATTCTCACAAAGGTTCATCCCTGGGGAAAGTAAAACACAAATAAAGCTTACGTAATTATGCACAACTTCTAAGAACCTTATTTCTATTGTACTCATAAAAAGTCCGAGAGAGCTCCCAAAACAATTAATGGCTATATCGAGGGACTCTGTTAAGTAACATTGCGTAAAGTTAATTACTTTTTGTTGCACTTCCTCGACAAACAGATTAAATTATTCATATAAAACGTGAAACGGAAGCCGAGATGAGCCCTCTCTTCGTAATTAGCCTTGAACCACATAAGGTCTCGTTTGACAAAGTTCGTTTGATAAATTATTTTAGCGACGTTTATAGGAGTGATAACGAACAAATATCTACCTACTTACATATTTAGTTACTTGTTTCGATTTCGACTGACTGACTGATTCATCATCGCAGAGACTAAACCGCTGGAGCTATATCAATGAGGTTCTCGGAATTCACATAAATGAGAATTCCGAGAACCTTATTATATATAAGACATTTTTTGTAACAAGTGACTTGCCTGTAGCGTTATTGTTATCACCTGTAACTGCTCCAGCATCTAGTTTTTTTTTGTTATGTTTTGTATGTATAGTTGTATAGTGCTGGTGTTCTAAGTAAATAAATGGCCAATAAATATTACTGATTACCTACTGCTTACAAGCTTGTAATGTTGGCAGTTAATGCCATTTATTTTATTTTTATTCATTTTATTTAATATTTATAAGAAGTTGTATGGAATCCGGTGATATTCAAAGTAAAAAGCACGAAATATCATACACCTGCTTCTAGTTAGAAATAAATGTATATCACCGTTTTTCATAATTTTACTTCTAAGAGTGTGAATTAGGGCTTGAAAGTTCATATGGGATGTTTGTCTCCTTTAAAGGAAGAAGCATGAATGATGTATGAAAGTTAAAAGATATATCGTCGTAGATCGGAAGGCATGTGTAACACAAGTTTTCATTCAACCCATTTAGGTCACTGTAAAATATATTTAGATAAGTTACAAGCCTTATTATTATTATCAGAATGTATTGTCCTACTGCAGGGCAAAGGCCTCACCGCACACTTTCTTACCTCTTAACTCTTTTTGACTTACTCAAACTATGAACCTTACTTTAATATACATAAATATCCAGGCGAGCGAAGCCACGAGCAACAGATAATGGAATAATGATTAAACTCAGAAAACACAAAAATCCAAAAAAATATGTGGTGTCTATAATGTAACTTACAGTATAATTGTAAATTTACTGTGTAACTAACACACCAATAAGTACACACACACATCACACATATTTATGTAGTTTTAGTATGACAAATTATTTACTCGTACATAATAATTTAATAAAATAAACAAATATCGTAGGACATTTTACACAGCAAAGTTTGTACGATGGAAACCAGACAACTGACAGAATACTTAAATACTTTTTTTTTTGTAAGTACATACTTATTATACATGCAGAACACCCAGACACAGAACAAACCTCTATGTTAGTCGCACAAATGTTTGTCCTGAGTGGGAATCGAACCCACGCCCTACAGCTCTTGAAGCATGTCCTTGCTCTTGTAGCATGATTAGCGCGTGGGCTTTCAGTAACATAAATAAATAGTTCCTGTAGGACAACATACTACTATGAAGCGCTATTTTAGTAATATATTTTGTACAAAAAAAATTACATGCCATGTTTAATTTATAATTATTTAGAACTTCCTCCACATCTTAATAGAGTTTTTAACTTGTTTTCACTCGAACTGAGATATAATCAGAAGTTCTACTTAAGGAAACTTGTATGTGAACAATAGCGGAAGAAAGTTGAGAAATTATAAATTGTAGTAGAAAGTTTCCCTCGCCTGACGTACGCGTTCGTATGTCGCACTTTCCAAGACAAAGTAATTAAAATGCAATGACGTCATAAATAGTTAGTAAATTCATATTAGCCAGCCCTAGTGTCATAGTTAATGTGCTGGTCAAACACCTCTGACGTTCTTTGGCGGTTGTTGTTACAGAAATGTAAAACAAAACTTGACTCATAATAGTGTTCACAAAGAAATGCCAGTCTTGGTCACCCATCCAAAGACAGACCGTGTTATCCTTTGCTTAATATTAGTGATTGTTTGATATTATAACTACTATAATTATAGCTACTATGTATAATGAACAATTATACATAATATAGCTACACCACGAGGATGTAGCTTAAATAAGCGGTACGTTAGAACTGGTACGTTTTACGATTCTGTTTTAAATGTAGTTGTACAAAGTAAGTTTTCATTTCCTTATTCCGCTACAGGATAAAAGATTCTTCTAATGATTTTGTCCGATGGTAAAGACTGATGTTTCTGACTGACTTCTAATTACAGTCTTACATATATCATCAAGCTCCATCGTTCACAGTCTACAATGCAATGCTTACTGATTTGTGATTTTCATTCTAGAACATGTTTCACTACGACACAATTAGCTATTGAGCAACTTCAAATCCGCTATATCACATTCGGCAACGATCCAAAACCAAACCCAAACAAAACTTTGGCACTTACAGGCACTAAGTAGTTTATAACTTCACTAATTTAGGTCCTGCAATCAGCTGTGTAGTGTAACTAGATATCGCGAGAGGACAAAATAGGTCAGAGAAATGAAAAATTCAGGAGTCTATTAACGCCTGGCTGCCTACATTGCAATTCTACCTGCAGTGATCGTGACTATCAACGGGCTTAGGTCGAAACTACCTGATTCAAAATATAATGGATAACTAGGATCCAATATTCCGCTATACCTAGATAGATAGACAGAATTTTTGTGACTAGAAATCAACAATAACATAGAAACATTAAATTGTATAAGCTAGGGCTACAAGTCTTATCATTAAAAGCGATTAGCGAATGCTTGCATGCCAATACTGCGATTACAATGCATAGAATACGATAGATACTTTTATGACCATAAAAGTTTGTTAGAGACTAGCTGTTACCCGCGATTTCGTCCGCATAGAATTTAACTATAAAAATTGTTCAGTCCGAAAAATTTACGAAAGTTAATAATTATGTATTCTTCGTAAAAAAAAACACCGAACCTTTTCGGTATGAAAAGTATTCTATTAGGTATGTTATTACAGGTAATAAAATTACATTGAAATCCGTTTATCCATTTTTGTGTGATTGAGTAACAAATATACCAACTTTTTCATGAATATAATAAAATATTAGTAAAATTGTTAAATTTAATTCAAGCTCTCATTTATTCTTATTACGATAAACGTAAACAAAAACGTTTTTTAAAAGAACGCTTATTTTAGACGTTTTCTTAACTCTTTAAATCATCTCTTAACACTATAAGTTCAAAAGTCTAGACAAACCCGTTTAAAAACGCTCCACTTTTGAAATTGAACGAAAACTATGTTAAATTAAACCTTTTACGGAGTAAAGTGGTGACATAACTTTGTTTCCGTCTAATAGCGAACATACACTGTATACGACGGACAGTAGAAAGCAAAGTTAGTTTGCCAATTTACTCTGCAACTTAAAGCATCATGTTTACAAGTCTTATTTTTTCAATTTTATATTTCATTTTTTATAATTTTAACAATCGAAAAGTCTCCAACAGAAGCCAATTTGGAAAATTTTACATTTTATTTTTTTATAATCTCCGAAAAGTCTCCAAAAGAAGCCAATTGCAACGTTAGATCCGTATGTCTCTCTATTCAAAAACCCCTACCTTAAAACATTTTACGCAATTTCAGATAACCAAAAAAGGTTTATACATTAATTTAGAACTAGCTTGCATCCGCGACTTTGCACGCGTTATCTAAAGAATTGGGTTCAGAGAGAAACTTAAATATGTGTAAATAACAAAAGAGTAACAATTTCATCAATCATGAAACTTGCACTACTTAATTTCCTAGATAAAGGATACCGTTTATTCCGGAATAATGTTCCTAAAACACATTTCTACCAAATTTCAAGTAGATACCTCCTGTAGTTGGGTTTTTTGATGATGTTACAGGAACCTAATTATTTTTCTGGGATATAAAGTATCCAATAAGTTAATCTAGGTAATCAACTATATATATGTGTACCAAATTTCATTAAAATCCGTCGTTTACACAAACGTTGACGTAACGTTTTTATCGAACGTGTACGTTTGCACATAAATGTTATCCTCGGATAAGAATCGTACTCAAGTCAGACAGTTAACGAAGTAGTACCTACCACCAACTGAGCTACAGTTTAAAAACATCTCTCTTGTAGTCTACTAGGTACGCAGCGCCAATGGTACGGCTCGTTTACTTCGGCGAGTATCGCATCGTTCAGTATCGCTAATTGATTCCTGAACTTTGCACTCCGCCATGCCAGCGCCCATTACGGCATCTAAACAATCTTTATTTAGTTTAAATACTCTTAAGTTGTTTTTTTTAGTGCCGACAGGCTAGGTGTTTGACCATAGCTCACTTCATGTTAAGTGATGGTGTGGTCGAAGATGGTAAAGCATGCCTAACCTGGAATGGAACTGGCTCTCAAGTGAGGCTGCCGGAAGACACCGTTAAATGCTTGGCGGTAGATTTTCTTATATCTCTTTTCTTGTTTATTGCCATATAATAACACATATTTGTTAAACTATGGATGTTGTTAGATTGTATGTAGTATAAATATTAAGAGTGCAATTAAAAATAAATCGTTTGAAATTCCATCGACACCAGTAACAGAATCAGATCTGTGAACGAAGCTCACATTCATGATCTGGAAAAGAGCTGATAATTTTCAAACAGCTGAACCGGTTCATCCGTTTTGGAGATAAGATGCCACAGTCAAAGTATTTTTAGTCATCAGATAGTTTAAGAAATATACAGATAGTAAGTATATCAACAATATGGAGCGAAACATCAATGTAATTTATCAATCAAGTATACTACTTAAAAATGTATCTACAGAAAATAGGGGAAACAATCGAAATCATGTAAAAAGCAAAATTTTTACTGTAAAGGAAAATAAACTAAATTTGAAATGAATTAAACACAAAGTCATTTCACTGTTAAAACACCGATGAATATGTAACTATACGTATATTATTCAAAGTAATTAGCGGCCGTCCCTTTTTAGTAGCCCGTTAAGGAAACCACAGTCGCCACAAACGGTCATAACTGTATTGTTTGTACCAAATTACGTGTAACATATATTTAACGGTACAAAACATTACACGCTTGACTGAGCATAGAAAAAATTATTTGGTAGGCTTTTTTCAGAAACGCCTATTGCTATATCGTAGGCTTTAGCGTAGGTGGCCTACGAAAATCCGTAGACTTCTACATATGTTACGCTAATATATAGTTTTTACACGAAAAATGTTTTTATTTATTCGTCGCTAGTTGTGTTTGTTATTGAAATTCATGTTTTAAAAAAAAATATAAGATAAAGAAATACTTGAGTGGTCGAGAATTATCGGGAACAGTCACGAGGCATTACAAGCTAAATATAATTTGCACTTTTATGGAGTAAGATGGGGCTTCTTGCGAATTTGACTACTTAGTTGTAATGGATACTCTCAATATCCTCGTTTTCTCCGCAGAAACGAACAGAAGTCCTACGAAGTCATGAAATGTGATCATAAATTTTTAGGGAACCCTGAGACCAGCGAAACGAAGTCGCAAAAATTCTTATCTTTATGGACACAATTTTAAGGTATTCGGATGCCAAGCTGAGGCGGTATTATGGCGGAATAAGACATAGGAAGCGCAAGTATACAAGTGTATAAACACAAGTTCATCCGTAAAGCAAGTATTTCATTACAGAGTTCCCTTTGCAGCCTTATTATTATCATTTACGTTCCTCTTCTATTGTACAGCGTCCCCCTTTGACTAATAAGTTTTATGAGTCACGGTCTTTGTTTTTACATTTACTTCCAGAAATTAAAGGAATTGTTCCGTTATTAAAATTTACTTGCGGCGTAAGCTACGGCAATGTTGTAAAACTAAATTGTCAACTTCCAAAAATAAAATAGGAGTAAATTAACATCACAATTGGTATCAGACTAAATAGAAGATGTTACAAGAATTACTTTATTACTTTGAACAAGAATATATGCGTATATTAATAATAATACTGAAATAGGTGATAGACCCCGTAAGCCATAGATCGTCTAGGTAGGTGAACCTATTTTGAATTTAAAAAAAAAAGGTTGGTTTACCGCAAAATGCCCGCTGCTTAGAAGTAGTGCGAAGCCATTATTGAGTTGGAGTTTAAAAGAATAGCGAGGTTAGAGGAGTTTTGATACTAACTATCGAAAGTCGCAAATAATGAGCGCCATCGCAGCGATTCCCTGAAATTTGTATTATACTGTAAGTTATTCCGGGTACCGCTGCTATGTATCGCTTAGTATATACATATAATAATATATATAACAGAATTGAAAAGAAAAGGGCGAATAGTGGTCGGTAGCTTCGTTTTAATCTAAATGGTTCGTGCATCAGACGTGCGAGTACAAGTTACCCCATTATTCGGGTGACCCAAAACGAATGTGAATAAACAGCGACGAGGATCGTGACTGGAATAAATTCGTACATAATATTCACGAGCGAACCGAACCAACTCCCAAGTTTTTGCTCGCTTAGAAATTACTTATACTTTATTCAGCGCAAAATGTCACTTCTGTATATATTTTGCAGGTTGACGGTAGGTTAAATACTAACTTTATCTTCTGGAACTGAATAGTAGATTTGGAGATTTAACTAATACAATATTTTTGTCATCTTTTTTTTCTATAGTAACTTTCGATCAAAGGCAACATTATATTTCGCACATCGCAGCTTGACGACATCCCACTTAAGCTCTGCCAAAACACTTTGGTAAAAACAGCTTGTTATGTGTTAATGTTCAGCCACATTTAGCCTATGGTCTAGGTCATGAAGAACAACGATTTTCGTTGCATTTTTTGCCTTAACTTCCTAGTTTCGAGTTGTCATTTGTTTGAGCAAATATTTGCCACAATGTTTATATCAGATGACACAGCTCGTTATTCTTTAGTCTCAGATATCATCGGTAGAGTCCTTTTTTAATTTTATTTGAGATAAAAAAGGAAGTGAAAGGTATCTCGCAATATGAACGGTAAAGCTGAATCACACACATTCACTGCTGTCCCGAACTCTTCTACCTGTAATTTTTCACTCAGCGAAGGACCACTTGTAAAATATCGCTACATTTATTATTTTTACCGACCCCTGTTAAAAACTTTACGGGTATTTTTAGGATCTATATTTTATAACCTGCCAATTTATATTAAAATACGAGTATAATATTGCATATTT
This sequence comes from Biston betularia, assembly GCA_905404145.2. Lineage (NCBI taxonomy): Eukaryota > Metazoa > Arthropoda > Insecta > Lepidoptera > Geometridae > Biston > Biston betularia. Next base: position 9,803,485 of record FR989863.1, read on the forward strand.
ATGCTGGTAATAATATTTTATTGCACAACAAAATTGTACATTATGTCTAATCGAAAAAATGATTTCAAATACACTTTACGATGTTTCTAGTTTAATCATATTATCTCTTAAAATGCTAACTACTTGATACCCTACACTTGTGCGAGCAAATCTTATTAATCAAAATTCTAGGTACTTCAGCAACAAACATGCCATTAGCATGACAATGGTTACGAACAGATGTTATCTCTTATCATCAGGAGAGCGTTTCGTTAATCGTATTACCTATATAGGGACTTGGCCAAACGTTTAGAAGAGGCTTTAAGTGACTATAACGCTGGCATCTACTTTGGTCAAGAGCTTAACATTGTCATCCAACGGGGCAATGCATCCAGTATTCTGGCCACATTTGCCTCCTCTGACGGACTTTTGGCTTAGGTTTAATGCGATAAATTTGTACATAGTATAAGTAGTATTCATTTTAACTATTAGTAACTAGATTTATTAATTAAATTTTTAGTAAACTTTATATTTAAAGCGAAATCTTACATGCATATACCAATCTATAAATGGCGATCATTTATTACTTGACAGTACTTACTCATGTTACACTCATACTTGTGATGTTTCAACTCTAAACAAAGTTATCTGAAATCGTGGATGTAGCGAATTCCCGCGTGAGTTGTCTACATTTGTGACTATTGTGATTCGTGGCGATGTCCGTTTTGTGAAATAGTACATGAGTGAGTCCCAGCGCGGCGGCGGATGGCGGTCGCGATCCTCACTGTTATCGGCCGACCCATTCATTATTCAGCACCGAACGCTTGCGCCGATCGGATGAAAACCTATTCGCATATTCCATTCATTCGCTTCTTTTGCCAATTCACTCTTTAACACCTTCTTACGGCTCACTTCACGACCTGAATAAAATAACGTAGTTAAACCTCATGGGAGATGCTCCAATCATCGAACTGAGAGAACGCGCATACGTAGTCTCAATGTGGACTCGATTTGATTGCAGAAGGTAATTAGGGACATTATTGAACTTCTCTGAGCAGACACTGTAATTCCGTTATCGTATCTTTCAACGTACAATTTGGGACATACCAAAAAAAAATTCTATTATCAATGCGAAAATTTGTTTGTAGGTATGTTTATTCCTTACAGCTTAGTAGGTTTGAACGAAGTTTTGTAGATATTTTTAAATATGCTTATTCAGGGCACAAACCCTGAACAGGCATTTTTTATTCCGGGAATATATATGGATCCAGTAGCATAGAATATGAAAGTGAAGAGTGGTTACTTGTATTTTCATAAGCTGTGAAATAAAGCAGATCGGTGTCGATCATCACGCGGTATATAGGTCAAGTTATGTAAACACTGTCTTTGGCAAAAATTGTGGAACTATTTTAATTGGAATACGTGTATATTTAATGCAAAATAAATGATTTGATTTGATTTGATAGGTCAAGTGTATTGAAAAATTACACGTCAAATTTGGATAATATTTAAGGCTTTACCAAGACAAGTAGCATAGCAAGTGAGGAAGCTATATCCAGTGGAATTAATAAGGCTGTGGATGACGATGATGATGAATGTCAAACACGCTCGTATACATCTTGTAGAACGGCTTTAGGGAACTCAAATCCCATACATTAAAACACAATACTAATAAATCATAGTAAAAACAGCATTTATTGTGTATGTTGAACATACGGATACTTAAATATGAATAACCACTTTGATAACTCACAAAAAATATTTGAGGTCACGAAAATCCCTCAAAAAGGTCGAAGGTACTGTGTCATGCCACCAAGGTCGGGGAAGGAATTTTTAAAATACCCGATGGTCTCGGGGGACGTGACGAGAATCACTGCATATTCGGCTCGACGCGCTATCTATTTGTTCAGAATGTATCCGAGAGAGGTAGTCTATCGGTAATTTTCACACAAAATTGAACCTCGGGGCGTCATCAGACAATTTATTCTGTGGACATGCTTCGACTCGTCTAAAGATAAGAACGTCTTGGAACCGATATCGAGCTTGCCTGATGAAAACTTCGTGCTCCCTTGAGCGTTCTTTCTCTTTTATTTTCTCAAAGTTATAAAAAATAATGAGGTATTTTATGTCCCCCGCTGCTGCCATTGTTTGAAGTTTGAAGTGGACCTCTCAAATAGATTTTCTGTTTCTGACATTTATTGATTGAACGGAATCAATGTCTGGATGATTTCTTTTTACCAGACGAAATCTTCTAACGTTTCGAAATAAACAACAGAACAGTAAAGATTCCTTGTGCAGGACCTTTAGAACCGAGCAAGCGCAAGGAAGTAATAAAGAGTTTTGTGTCAACACACAATATAACTAATATTACATTTGATTAAGTTTTAGTGTATGTCTGACTTACACTTTACTCATTGGTACACTTTAGAATCGTTGGTATATACGTAAAATCTGACGCTTTTGTTTTTTTTTATGGCTAACTGTTTAGGTGTATGACCACAGCTCACCTGTGTTATGTGACGGTGTGGTTGAAAATGGTAAACACACCTAGACTGGAATGGAACTGGCTCTCAAGTGAAGCTGCCGGAACACATCGTCAGAGCTTGACGGCAGATTGTTTTTTATTAGATTCGTTATTCCATAAAGTTTTCCTTGCAATACTGTACTGTATTTTAAGTAAAATTTCGGTGATTGTGTATGTAATTACAAAAGGAAGTACCTAGTAGTAGTTTTGTAGTTAAATAGTTTCTTAACCTTTTAGCAAAAGTCTAAATTTCATGCCTGTTTTTATATTTCCAAAACTATTAGATAGTAATTATGTAGTTTGGAGATCGGTGTGGTTGTAACATACTTTTAGTGAATAAGACTTTATTAACAATTATTTAATGCATTGATATATATATTTACAGGTATGTATCAATGTTATGCTTTATATTTTTCGTATTTTTTTATTTTAATACAAATATAATAACCGTTTATTACCCCGCTATAAATACAAAAAGTATCTGGATAGATTGCGCTGAGAGATTGTCTTTTGTGATACTCTTATTTAGGTCCTAACAGTTTGAGATGTTGATTTTCAAACCCAACGCATTATACATAATGTATCGTGGTGTCTGTTTGTGTCATGGTAGCTCCAAAATGTCTAAAAATATTTTAACATAGTTTTTTTTTGTTTGAAAGGTGACTTCATCGAACGTTTTTTACTATGATATAACGAAATATGTTTAACCGTTTGAAGATAAAGCTCTATTCTAATTAATGAATGGATATAAACATCTTCCATAGCCGATACTTCCAAGCTTAATAGCGTCTAATACGACATTTTGTGTTAAGTTACTAATACAAAACTTTGACCTTAGTTCTTGCTGTAAAAAATACCAAAATACTTTTTATGTATGTGCCAGTAATCCGAGTAAACTGTCCCAGCATCCTTACCCGAAACCGGCCAAACCCTAGATATTTCAGCTAAGACATACGACATGCTCATAAATTTTCATGCGAATTTTCACCACGACGTTCTAGGAGACCGCCCTTACGAATATTTCAGGTTAACAAGACGTTATATCGAAATAGGTATAAGTTTATCTATATCTTTCCTCTCGTGATAACGATTGAATACTATTTTTCTTCTTTCATGATTCATATCTAACTTGACAACAGGCTAAATTAGTAGCTACAAACCCATTATATCGAAGCCTTGATATAATGCCTTAGCAGAGTAATCCGATCTTCGCAACGCTTAGTTATAATTCAAACTCGTTAGAACAAGGAAACCATAATGAAACTTAATAGTCATTATCGGTAATATTATAAGCGAAGTAATTACATCCTCCAAGATCCAATCGCATCTATTAATAAATCAACAAATGTTCATCGTTGCCTGCGAAGTCGGTTATATTTGTCAGTGACATATAAGACTGATAAGAAGCTCGCGACCAAGGAGTTCGGAGAGTCTGTAATTAAAGTTAACCGCAGCCCTTATCACTACACGCATCTTACCGTTTGTCATAAATAGTATCACCCCGATAAGCGAAGACCTCCTTTTCTGATATTCTCCTCCGTCGAATTAACGACCCGTAAACTCGCGAGCTCCAAACGTTTCTCAGCCACAAACACGTTCACGACAGATGATAACAACACACTTGAACAGATTTATATGTGCTTCACTACACGTTTCAAATGTCAACCCTGTCTTTCAAATTGTGATTTTTAACTGAAGTTCTTATTAATGTTTATGTTGACGTAAATAATGTTATCACTTTTTTTAATTCATGAATTGAAAGTCTGAGGATGCCGTATAAGCAGTCGAAGCGGCGGATAAGAACGGTCGTAGCGATAACACTGTAGCAATTCCTTCGAGGGAGGCGGTTTGAGGTTGTTCTAATGTTCTCGCGCGCTGTCAAACGCTGCGGCAAGTGCTTGCAACGTTGTCGGCAGTCGGTCGGCTGGCGGCCGGCTGCGGACTGCGCGCGGGCGGCCGGAGTGGCAGCGCCAGCCGCCAGGCGGCCGGCGGTACCCGCGCCGCCCGCGCACGCGCCCCGCGGGGATCGATACACCCCGCCCAAACCACACCACCACCCGTCGGGGTCCCTCCACACACGCAACCTCTACGGCTCGTGCTACGCGCTACGATTCGTGCTACGCGCTACGGCTTTTGCTACGCGTTCCTTATCGCTCTGCTACTGAAACAGTGCCTTTACATTGTGAGTATATTACAACTCTATAAATTATTATAAATATATTTGGATTAGCTTGGTTTTATTGTAAATATGTTTGACCGCCATCTCATCTGATGTTAAAATGCTGTCTACGCTTGTCTAGAAATTACAGATTTACCGTCGCCCAAGACAAGACACCCAAACTGCTCTTATATTTTTCCTGTCTCACTACTGGGCACGGGCCTGTTCTCATTGTGAAAAAGATACGGCTTTAGTACACCACGCTAACCAAATACGGGTTAGCAAACTCCATATACCTTTGAAAATATTGAGATATTCTCATACATGCAGGTTACCTTAGAATGTTTTCCTTCGACTTTTGAAATTAGGCTTTACTTGCTTTTTTTATTAATAGGCGTTATCTTTGAAAAGTTTTATCTTCAACCAACTTGCTTAATAGTATCATCACTTTCTATAAAGCGAGTTAGTGGACCAATTCATTTCGTATAATAATGTTATTAATGTCATAATTTAACTTAATGTAATTTATTTGTCATACTAGCTTTGTATATATCGCTTAAGTCTACTTTTTTATTTAACTTATTTCCATTTCTAGGCTAAAAGTTGTCTTCGGTGAATGAAGTAGCGCATCTCAATTCATTACCATTTGTTTTTATGATCCGCTGGGGGCCCATTCAGTGACGATTTGCAGCAAGTGGCTCGTGTACTACTATTTATTTTTCATTTTTTTACAAATTACACTAATAAGAGTACAGATTAACTACCACAACCAGAAAAAATTATTTGAGTATAAAAGTAATAGTAATAAATCCAATAATCGCGGTAGCGCTTGACTATAAAAAGCGTGGGCAAGCTACAGCATGCCCACGCTTTAGCCTTTATAGTCAATCTAAAAGCCTTACACTATAGTGTACACTATAGTGTAAGGCTTTTAGATGATTTTCTACGTCAATATCACGAAATATTCTACTACACAGTCACTCATGGTAGATATGGCAAAACAAAGTTTATGTTAAGGTTCCTCTTCATAAAATATATTGCTCGCGCAAGAAAATAGAGCTGAAAAACTTAGCAAGTAAAGGTTTGAACTCACTTTGCTGTAAAGCGTTACTCAAATTTGAATACGGAGATTTTATTACTTTCAATTTAAATTATAAAAAGTGGCATACAAGCGACAATCCACCTGATGGTAAGTGGTCACCGTCAGTGCATTGTAAATACGTTACCTACTTTTAAGGACCCAGTATCTTTTTCATAAGAAATAGACTTACGTTTGACCGCTATCTCACATGATGTTAAGAGATGATGCGGTCTAAGATAGAGCACGGTTGCCTAAAAGATAACTGATTCACTCTCGACTTGAAGACACTCAGATTATATCCAACGGGGATATAATCAAGTAGTGTTGCCCAAATGCAAGAACAAGACGAGACTTAGCCAGTCTTGGTCTTGGTCTTGCGCCAATACACCTGGTCTTGGTCTTGGTCTTGGTCTTGCGCTCCCAGTCTTGGTCTTGGTCTTGGTCTTGCAGCAAGAGTCTTGCAAGTCTTGCAATTAACACAATCAAAAAACACAGATTATTACCTACTTGTACAGACGCGACGCGTGAATAAAATATATGTAAAGAATTAGTGCCAATCACTATTCTTTACATATAAGTGAATGTTTTGGCGTACATCTATACTTATCTATACTAATATTATAAAGCTGAAGAGTTTGTTTGTATGTTTGATGACAGAAGTTTTAAAATAAATAAATAAATCCTGAACGTCACTATACCTCCAAAGTTACTATTCCTCGTGGACGAAGTCGCGGGCACTGCTAGTAAATACTTACTCTCATCATCTCTCTCAGAGATATTCGGGCTGGTAAGCAATACAAACTCTTATCGCAGGCTTTTTATTTTATTAGTAGGTAAGTACCTACGCTTTTTATATTATTTTATTAGTTTTGTAGAATTTTTTTACACGTTTCAAGTATATTTAAAAGTGGCTACAATATTTATCAAACGGGTGATATTTGAACACTTTTTTGCTATTTTTTCTTGTAAAAACTTAAGAAATATAATGACTAAATGTACAATAATAGTACGTAAGTAATTAGTTTAAAACCATATAATCAATATTATAATATATACTTACTAGAATAAATTATTATGACATCTACTACCTATCCTTAACATTTTTTCCTATCATAATACTACTTGCGTGATCAGTATAATGTATTCATTTTCATTCTAAGCACTCTGAAACTTATTTATTCTTTGGAACACCTGTAGGTACTCTTAAAATTCGAAATTATTTTGCATGAGTATACCTACGCCCTGTGGCGGCAATCAAATAGTGTCAAATGTTGTGATTTCGGCGCGGCGGCAACGATTGTTGTATATGATTTCAAAAGAAGCCGCCGGCGCGTGTATCATAACCATGTACTTCCGAAAAGCGGCAAATTTCTTTGAGAAGTAAGTACAAAACCTTTGATACCGCATTATCAAAGTGCCGATGGTTAAAACATAACTATGCATGCACTCAGTTTGATTTTAATGGATATTTTTTTATTCGCTATGTAGGTATGTTTATGGTATTAGTCGTAATGCGCATAGGTCCAGTTTTTCATATTCTTAGATACAGTTTTTTGCGTCTCATAGAATTCCTAAGCGTACCTATACACCGAATTGTTACACCTAACTACTCCGTGAAATAGCGCTAAGTCCTAGCTGCAAGACGCAAGAGTCTTGCAGGCTTAGTCTTGTTCTTGCTCAAGTCTTGCACGGTCAGTCTTGGTCTTGGTCTTGCTAAAAATACGCGGTCTTGTTCTTGGTCTTGGTCTTGCAAAAACGCAAGAACAAGACCAAGACTGCAAGACCAAGACTGAATTTGGGCAACACTATAATCAAGTATACAAGCTTTTGCCGGAAGCGATGCAGATTATAGTTCGGTGGAAGCCCCGAAGGTAAACTTAAATCAAATTAAAACAAGACTCCCTTTGGCATTTCGTGCCTTTACGGTAGCGTTTTCATTCGCTTTGGCATTCTTAGCGAAACTCTTACTATGGCGCTAAATTTAAAGTAAACCAACATGGTTCAAAGAATACAATTGATATAACATGGTAAGGTACTTTCTAGTACTCGGCTGGCTAGCTACCACCCTCAAGTTGAAAATCTGCCGCCAAGCATCTAACGGTGTGTTTCGGCAACCTCACATGAGAGCCAGTTCTAGGCCAGGCTAAGTGTGCTTTACCATCTTCGACCACACCGTCACTTAACATCAGGTGAGCTGTGCTCAAACACCAAGACTGTCAACCATAAAAAACGTAGATTAGGTATTAAACATATAGTAAGAAGTTTTAGGCATCTAAAACATTTTAAAACACCTTTTAGAAACTCGACTCTAAAAAAACCGCAAAAAAAATAATTAAAACATTACAACCACCTTATGGATTTTGAGAACACATGACCGCTTTGATCATATTCGTCTCAATTTATAGAACAAAAAAATATAAAGTTTTCTAGCTTTAAACTCAGTGTACCGAGAGCCTGTTTTCGCGCTATACAAAAACGTGAGATGGAGTTTGGTTTGCTGTTAGTTCGGGTGTCACGCAAAAGGCAATGGATTTTGATGGAGCTATCAATACCGAGAGGTTTTTGTGTAGGTGAAACGTAACGCGAGATATCCAATATCGATATACAACCAAGAATTTTTGTTTTTTCTTACATGGAACTCTTATTGGATACAATCCCAGTGACATTTTCATAATTGTTTTCTATCTAACTATACTAGATAGATAGAACTCTTTATTGTGCACACCATAAACAAAAAAAAAGTACAGAGAACAAAAGAACCTTATGAACTCCTTACTTACTTACTTATGGACCTTATGATAAAATAAAATAAAATAAATTTTAATTTTACAACAGTTTAAGTTGTTTTTCTTTTCATTTCCATACGGACTTTTAACGTTTTTGATGGTTGTATCTAGTTTTGAGAAAAATTATAAAATGTGTATGCAGGTATATGGCCTTTTTTATACGAAATAGGTTCGCGTTTAACCACATTCTGCTTAATGTCAAGCAAAAGTGGTCTAGGATGGAACACGCTTACCTAGAAGGAACCTGTTTACTCTTGATTTTAAGACACCCATATTGTACTTTTCAGGAAACAGATTCCGGCAAAGAGTTTCCACATCCCTACCTACGAAATCCACGTACAACATGAAATTTCGTATATACATAATAATACATATATAATTATTCCAAATAGACAGTTAAACACAGAACAAACATAATTATTATTCTTCTATATGTTCTTCACATACATGTTTGTCCTAAAAGGGAATCAAACCCACGCCCTACAGCTCATGAATCAAAACTACTAACTACGAATGAAAAGAGCAAAGAGCGAGCATAACGAGAATGAATAATTATTATCATAAATAATTATATATTCAATCAAATACATACTAAACCCAGACATCCTGTTAGGTCTAGCAACAACTTGATTTATAATTTACATACCTAAATCGAGTATCCCTATCCGGATCACGAAGTATTCATAAATCAGGTTAATATTACCCGTGTATACGCTTCCTAGATGTAGTTCAATAAACCCCGTACTAGGCCGTCACGACAAATCTCAATCAAGCTGCTCCCAGAGATCGTCAGATTTACTACTATGATCAACCGTTATACCCAGAAGTTTCATTAACTAGTCTGAGTTATAGGTATTAACAATAAATAGCTGTATATATCGGAACAGGGTTCAAGCTGGAATAGGAAGGTAAAGCTCATTAATGAATAAAGAGTGAACTACACAAAACGTACATCGTCTTAGATGGTGTGTAGCTACTGGACATTACCTACTTTTACCTTCAAACCTGTAATCACTTTACGTTTATAGAACTGTGTTATTTGTTGTTTTAAATCTACATCGTTTTTGGTAGAAATTAATTTTGGTACTGTCATAATTAGTTTAGTGTTTTATTCTTAGAGATGTCATTATTTCAATCACAGTGCAATCAAATTTGAAATTAGAATGTAGTTCAATTAATTTTACTAAATATTTTTATCATGCATACGTTACTAAGTGGTTTGTAACCAAGATAGTTCGGTGGTTAACGCAGTTGTATCGCACGTCAAAGGGCGTTTGTTCAAATCCGTTTCAGTTGCCGGTGAAAAAAAAACATCTTGACGAAACCATGATTTGGTGATAATACTCGGCTCTTTTTCAAATCTTTCTAATGCTCGGCTGCCTAGTTATAACCTTTAAGTTGGAAAGTTTTTCCTGAAATGTGTTCGGGCAGCCTCGCTTGAGAGACAGTACCTATTCCAAGCTGTTGTATATTCCATCTTCCAGCACACTAGCACTTAAAGTCAAGTGAGCTGTGGTCAAACAACTAACTTATCAACTAAACAAAAATGTGTTATACCACACCATACTCTTCCGATCATGACTCATTCAATGAAATCTTACCGGGAGTTACAAAGATACGCCGTAAAGGCAATCTAAATTTATTGCACGCTCAATCAGTCGTCCGATAACTGGTCTCCAATACACCACCCGATCGTAGTTACGTTCGCAAAGAAATTCGTCTCACAAAGCTCCGGTTTCGAACCCCAGAGGAATCTAGCAACATTAAACCGACTCCATCTAATCTTATTAATCGATCTTTACTGTTTTGTTTTAGTTCGCAACTAGCTCTTTGTCTTAAACTCGGCGAGATCTTTTTTGGTGAAGTTTAGGTGTTAAGATAAAATATACTCGACACGAGTAATGTCTTCTTTTATTTTAGAAAAAAAATGTTGCGAAAAAGGTTATGAAAACAGTTTCTATATAGAATCTAATAAGTTAGTTAATTCACGACTACTAAATAATTTGCCGAAAAAAGTTTTGATACAGAAAAAATCACTTTTTTTTATCACGAATAGCATCAACGACCGTTTTGTGAAAATACTGTCAGGAATAACATACAGCTGTCACGTAAAACTGGGAAATATACATGGGGGTGAGGTGGCCGGCAGGGGGCGCCAACGACCCTCGAGCCACTCGAACAAAAACCTCCAGTAAACCAGAAAAAGTTCCATTCAACTGCCTAAGGAGTACATAAAACGTGATGAAAAGACACCCCCAGCCACAGCAATATGAACACTGTTTTCCTTGACTTCGATAAATCTTTTCATAGTCTTGTCTGATATTAAGTAGGCTCTTGAATGTTGACCCTTATTGTCAATAGAGATCCGAAGGTAGAATATTATGAATGTGATTTCAAGTCAAAATATTTCCGTTCGTATTTAATATTACATCGATTTTTCGCTTCTCCTCACTGTTTTATTTTACCAATAATCTTCCTGATCTCAAACAAATAAAGAGCATAAGTAACTAACGTAAAAGCCGTGGGTAAATTTATATGTAAAATTTTGCTAATATCTACTACCATACCTAAAGTTTTTTTTTCATTAAAGATAGGTTTGCTTTGGATAGTCCTCTTGCCTGATGTTAAGTGAAGATGCGGTCTACGGTGGAAAACGCTAGAAGAAACTGATTAATAGATTTTTAAAAAATGAGGACTTTACTGAGCAATCGGCCAGTAATGGTTAGGTATTATAAACTATTTCAATTTTACCAACTTTACTTTAAAGAAAATATTGACGTCGTAAATTACTGAATTTAATCTACAGTAAAGTTTATTTATTATAATTATTACAAAGACCCTTTTTTGGATTAGTACATCCCGCTTAGCTTGTATAACATAAATAAAAGTCTCAAAGTATTGAGCGCCAAAGTAGTGACGCCCTGGACTTTGTTTTTCTACTCAAAGTGTTGTGTATCGCTGCAATGGTCATGGACAGGCGTCATCTCTTATCATCACGAGTGTCTCAATCGTCTCATTAAACTGCCATAAAAAATATCTGTTAGTTTGTTATTTTTACAAACAATTAACGAAACTAAGATACTTACAAAAAGTATTTATTGCATTAAAATACTATTTAAAATACTTGTTACTATATATTATACATGTCATATAATATACATATATTTTTCACAAATAAATCAAGCTAAGTAACATGCGTTAAATGTTTAATCTCCACCCGCATCCGTTCCCGTTGAACGAGCAACATCAATTGAAATTCGCTCGTGGCATAAAAATAATATACTGAGCAAGAGTAATGACCATCACGGGAGTCATTTCTCATACGACTAAACAGAACACCTGTTACCTTCCTGCCCGATACCAATACACCTCTGGACAAGAAGTCATAAACAAAAGGGTTTGATTAAGGAATCTAATCTCTTTCTTAGTACAGATACAATGCATACAGTTTGACGAGCTCGATCGATCGGATTAAAGTCGAATTCTGCGATTCTGTAAATAAACTCGCGTTGACAATCTATACGTAACGTAGTTCTGCTGACACGTTTATCTATAGTTATATATAAAAGAAGAAACTAACAGACTGTTTCACTGACTGATCGATCAACGCACATCTGTATACTATTATAAAGAGGTAAGATTTGATTGTTTGTATTGAATAGGCTCCGTAACTACTGGACCGATTTCAAAAATTCAACAGCTACACTATCTCCGGGTGACATAGGCTACTTTTTATCTCTGTATTCCCACGGGAACAATATAAACTATAAACGACGAAAGACCGCCAGGCGTCCGCTAGTCTCAAATAAAGGTAAAACAAGTAATAAATTAAATCATTACTCGTCGAAAACGTTTATATAGATATTTAAGACATATCCTGTAGTTTATAGGTGTATGTATCTTGCGTCAAACGTAAGGGTACAATTATCATTTAATTCAGACACGCATTATACTCGTAACTGGGAACTTGTTTATGAAAAAGTATTTGTGGGTCGCGACTCGGCGAGTCAGAATTTTGGTGAATATGAATTCCTAATGTAATATGGTAATGCTCTGCTTTGGTATACATTTTTGGAATAGACGTAACATGTTTTTTGTGTTGATTCACAATATTGTTAGTATGCAAGTTACAGAAATTATTATTCTTTGTGTACTTAGTGATTATAAGTATGATTTAAATCCGATAATGTATGTGTTTATACAGGTACCACCGCAGTACCAGATATTCTGCCGTCTAGCAGTAGTGTTTAAAACACAACTGTGATTCGGTTTGAAGGGTACTGCTACTGCAGCTAGCAAATTACTGGGCTATTGAGACTAAGCATCGATAGTCTCAAAATAATAAGCGCCAAAGCAGCGATGCCCTTGACTTTTTTTTGAAAAAAATGTGACTGAAATAAATACGTATTTTAAAATTTAGTCTTATTGATGATGTTGATGATGACCTCTCTACGTTCCCCAATCAATGCCTCAGACAGTATAAAAATATACCATAGATATATCTCCCAAAAAAATGTCAGTTGTAAAAATACAGTGGCCAGTCTTTTTTCGTCCAGCAGATAAAAGAAATACAAAATCAGCTTCACCCGGAAGGACTACTCTGACCCGTAACTCAGTAACTGTGCCACCCCATGGGCAAATACTTAACGGTTGACGCAGGTCGCTGAATGAAGAATAGAGGGCGTGAACGAATAAATACAATATGAGATTGGAGAATCACATAGCGCTAGCTCTTCGCGCGTTAAATTTGAACCGACTAATGGAATTGTAAGTATTTACCAATAGCGCAATGGACTCATTTGTACTTTTTACATATTCAAATTCATTTTACATTATCACTGAGTTACATAAGCTAAATTGTTAGTCGAGGTTTGTTTACCCGTGCGAAGCCGGGACGGTCGGTCTTAAATATGACTAGTACTATAACACTTACTTGGTGGTAGATCTCCTTAGCAGGAGGTCATCTAGGTAGGTATCACCGCAGTACCAGATATTCTGCCGCCAAGCAGTAGTGTGTAAACATTACTGTGTTCCGGTTTGAAGGGTACTGCAGCTAGTGAAATTACTGGGCTGTTGAAAATAACCATCGAAAGTCTCAAAGTAATGAGCGCCAAAGCAGTGATGCCCTGGACTTTGTTTTGTTACTCAAAGTTTTGTGTATCGTTGCAATGGTCAGGCGTTATCTCTTACCATCAGGAGAGCGTCTCGCTCGTCTCATTACTTCGTACATAAAAAAAAAAAAAAAAAAAAAACATTTGCCTAGGCAGCCAAGTGATTACTGCAGCGATTCATTATTGAATCGATCTTGTATAATGTATAAAATATTCCTAATATAATGCAGTTATGACGCTTATCTTGTGCATCGCATTTATTTTATTTTTTAAGTTCAATACGAAAACAATTAGCAAACCTAGATGTATAAACTAAAACTTCCTCCCATATCATCTATCTATCTATCTATACTATTATAAAGAGGAAAGATTTGATTGCCTGTTTGTTTGTTTGTATTGAATAGGCTCTGAAACTACTGGACCGATCTTAATAATAATTCTTTCATTGTTAGAATGCTACATTATCCGTGATGGGCATAGGCTATATATTATTTAAAATAACTAGGGACCCGTATGGAAAATTCAATAATGTAATCCAACCTGTAAAAAAAATTTAAAGAATCCTTACTTGGCATGCGCAGTGAAAATTATTGACAACAGAATAAAGTGACGTTTTATAGAGCAAATTGACAGCTACAAATAAGTCAGCAATATTATAATATAAATAAATTAAAAAATATGTCTAACTATTACAGTTGTCATCTACATCTTATACATAGGAAAGATTAAATTTTTTGTTTGTTTGTATTGAATAGGCTCCGAAACTACTGAATCGATAAATTTATATTGTTAATCGAGTTTTGTTTTCCCGTGCGAAGCCGGGGCGAGCTGCTAGTACATCATAAATTTTCTAACCCTTGCATACATTGCGCACATTACTGCTGAAACAGCTTACTAACTAACAGCATCGATGTAATTTAAAACTACATTAATTTTATCATAAATACAGAAGTAATCTTTCTATCTAATAGTAAAACTGACTAATAAAATTTGATTAGGTAGTAGTTTCACAAAATTTTCTCCACAAAGATCTACAAAAAACTTTCTTTCGGAAAAGTAGAATCGTGAGTGAAAAGGCGGAAAATGGTATCCAAATACCATAAAATCCGAAATAGTTAAAAATATAGAAATCTTAAAACAATAATAAAAATATTGCGTATATACAATCAAATGTCAATGTACATTGTACATGTACATATATATTTGTCATTTATAATTCCAGACATCATTAAATTACAGAAGTGATTGTATCAATCAGAAGGTGGAATAACTGAAAAATCTTTATGCAGCAGGTGTTTCGGCAGCGGGAAATAAAACAATTTTTATTGCTTTTCCTTTTACCGTTCTCTTATAATTCGTCGGGATAATATTTTGAGTTTTAAGCGTAATTTAGATTTTGGTTTCAGTCATCATATTGATATTTCATGTAATTTTATAAGATCCACGTTCTAAAATGTATTTTAAGGAGTAGATAAGTATTTCGTGTGGGATTTATTGATTAACTAACTCTTTATTGTCCACACCAAATGTTACATGCAGAAGAAAAATAAACATAAGTAATAAGAGGATCAACTGGCTACCTTATCCCTAAAAAAGTATTCTTCCAGGCAACCTTTGTACGGTAAGGATTCAAGGAAGAAAAAGACGGGGTGTGTCGATAACAAAATTTAGGGCAATAAAAACTATTCATACAATCCATTAATTATATATCCTTATACTTAGATTAGCTAAAATACACTAATTTATAAAACGAATGAAATAAAATTACATAATTATTTATGCATAAAAGAAGTTTTTAAATACGAAAAAAAATTAACAAAAAATATTCATTGTTCTATTAATGAATTGTTCTACTTGTAATGAAATTGTATATGACATGGAAGCAATGGAGTGATTTGGAGTAAGTGACCAAAGGACTGATGCAGAAGACATTTTGATGATCATAGTATAGATTTTCCGCAATACACAGGGCAATAGCCGTGAAAGTCACGAGGACAGACAATGCCAGTTGATACTGCTTAGTCACACGTTGCATCCCAATGAACAACAAAAATACTGCAGTTATACGCCACCAGAGCACAGGAGTAGTGCACATTTTCCCATAAATAGTAAATGTGGCAAGGACATTGTACTTGTTGATGTTAACAAATACAATGATGTTGAGTTTGTAATGTACAATATTTATATTAGGATACCATTTACCTTATAGAACGGATTGTAAACGCCTATTTAAGAATACAAAGCGCTTGACTGGAAAATGCCTATTCTGGTCTCCTAATACCCGACGGTGACAGATGTCTCTTACAATGCGAGCTCGTTTACGCATCCATGAATTTATTTCACACTGCCACTGCGGATGAGCATGATTCATTTTTCAGTTAGTTTGAACAAAACGTGACGCTATGTGAGAATATTTTTTTTTTTCAGTGGAATTCGGGAAATTTGTTTTTTTTTTGTTTCCGTATTCCATTAAAAACGTTTAAATTTTAAAGCAAAGCGGCACACAAACCTATGTAGGTA
This sequence comes from Biston betularia, assembly GCA_905404145.2. Lineage (NCBI taxonomy): Eukaryota > Metazoa > Arthropoda > Insecta > Lepidoptera > Geometridae > Biston > Biston betularia. The sequence goes on from FR989863.1 coordinate 9,819,644, forward strand.
TACGACGAGCTAGGAAAATAAAATATCAAAATTGCCAATATTTTGTTAACGCCAACTCCGCACCGGACAAAATAGAGGCAAAAGATCACGACGAAATAACAATTTTCTTGATTCTTATTCGATTTTCTCGAATAATAATAATTGATCGAGATTAAAAAGAGCGTGTCAAAGTTCGTTGAACTTGTTGAAGTCGTAAAAATGTGATTCGTCGTGATGTTGAATTCTCTCAAGATATCTGCGAGTAAATAAATCTCGGGCGTGTTTTTATGACGAAAATATTTGGCATAGAGATGTAAACATAGCTGAAACAACCGGCACCACGGCATCGCAGGCGAGTGGTACTCGAGCGATATTTGCTGCGTCCTCGAGTGCGCCTGTATTTGCGTGGCAAACACTCCCCTGTCTCCCCTCTCGTCGGCATATCTGCACTTTGATGATATCACCTGTCGCATATACTCAAAAAGCTCAACGACACAAAAACGGTCTCGGTATTTGTGTCCCGATCCTTCATATTACTCACGTTCCCACAATCATTTTCCTTTGAAACACGATAGTAGGTACCTGGCGCTCGGTTTCGGTAACTTGACTTTGATTTTTGTTAGAGTAGAAACATTTTTAAGTCTACGATATAGTCACAGTTGCTATTCAAATCTATAATATTTTATACAAAAAACTAGGAAGCTGTATGAACATTAGTAACCCAAATTTTATATTTATATGTACTTAAATGGAGGACAACATTAAACTCCGATGTAGTGAGTCGACAGCTGGTTTTCATTTCGGTATTTCAGTGGTCCCCTTAAAACACACACACACACACACACAAAGGAATAATATCAGGGTTAAGGTAAATTGGGGAAACATATACAACAAAATGCTCGTGCAGATTTCCATGCTGCCGTCCTTTCTATTTAACTTTATTATTATGTAAGTATAACTTTCGTCAAGCGATAAAGCTAAATGAATTCCTTTCATCCTTTAATAAAGTCTCTCAAGAATTTCATAACAAGAATTGATATAATTAATTGGCTCGATTCTTGAGTTTGAATTAATATTATGTTCTATTTTTTAAGAACACAATAGAGTTTACCTTCCGCTATTTAATGGGGCTCGTGCGGCTTTATAATTTGTTTTGCGTTGAAATGAATCCATCACGTGTTTGAGAAGGAAATTATATTAATTAAACAAGAATTGAAAGCCTTTGTTGATAAAGAAACTCGGAAGTATTGCGTTACTCTATTATAGTACTAACGCCGACATACATGAAAAGACTGGTCGATTCTAAAGGCATAATGTAATCCTAGAAGAAATCCAAACAAATCTCTTCATACTATCAATATATCATTAAAAAGATACTTATCATTCCTTTCATCGGTAAACAATAAACACTCTGTGCGACGCATCAGCAGCCACAGCAGAAATATTTGTAGTTCCATTGTTTGTAAGCATGAGATGGAAAAATGTAAGCAAACACGAGAAGATAAAAGAATGATATTCCTGTAATGCAAGATATACTCGCGACATGCAGCAAGTATCCTGCCGTGAATAGCTTTATCTTGCGATTGTTTACCAAACGCTGTCATATTCAGAATTGCTTGTTTTTATTATGAATCTGAATCTTATATTTAGCGAAATCATTATTTGTCATGTACTTAATCTTTTGGACTTTATCGCGCATGAAATACGGAGAAATTAGGTTTTTACGAACATTTGTGCAAAATTTCATGCTTCTAGACCCAGCGGTTTTAGCTGTGCGTTATATGTAGGTATATATATATTCGTAAAAACCTAATTTCACCGTATTTATTTAGTTTAATAAATAAAATAAATAAATATCATAGGACATTAAACACAGCGCCATCTGACCCCAAACTAAGCAAAGCTTATGCTATGGAAGACAGATAACTGATAGAATACTTAAATACTTTTTTTTTGTAAATACATACTTATAATACATACAGTACACCCAGACACAGAACAAACATTCGTTTATATCACAAAATGCTTGTCCTGGGTGGGAATCGAACCCACGCCCTTCAGCTTTTGGAGCAGACATACTACCAATGAACCAACACGGCTGTCAATCTATGTATGTCAGTCTATGTATACGTATATGTATGTTATATACATATGTGCAAATGTATGTCATATATATATATGCTTTGGTTGCCTAGTTGGGAGACCGTTTGAGAGAGAATTTGGAGTTCCATCGTAAAAAGCCTCATACATATCCTAGAGTTTTTTTAAATGTTGTTGAAGATATGTAAAATCTTCCAACCCACACATGGCCAGCATAGTGCATAATGACCTACAATTCCCAAAATATTCGTAAAACAATCATTGTATAAATAATTTTAAGCCACTCATCTTATAGACATATTCTTAAATTCTATTCAAAGTTTTTCGAGTGCTGAAAATAAAAACGGCTAACAGTAAATTGTTCTCCGCTTCCAACAATAAGTATAGAGTTCAATGCACTCATCGTAAGTGAACAAGTAGGTACAGCTGAATTAGTAACTGGTTCGCAACCCATCAACACTTGTTTCCTTTAAAGTTTGCAATCTTTGTAAAAATCACTAAACATCCGCACAAGAGGATGAGGTTCGAGAGTTTGTGGTTACCTCGCCCACCGCTGGCATTAATTCTTTACCTTCCTAAACATAAATTATGTTTCTTTCTTTGGAACCCGCGGAGCTCCTCGCGCCCGACCGCTCTGTATTAATACAACAAAACACGCCATTACCACCATTTTAATACAGCGACGTTTATTTTCCTTTTATTTCTGAATTCGTTTGCCTGAAAGACAATGAAAGGAATAATTTAACAATGAATATTAATGAAGTAGGATTCGCACTCGTTCCTCAGCTTTTACTGCGTATTAATATAATAGCCTCTCAATGACGGGATATTCGATAAATCTTGCTAATTTATTGCTTATTTTCGTGTTAGGCACGGATGATATCAACATGATAACAACATAATAATAAATAATAGTAATAGAAATATCATTCATGTATGCGGCAATAAATGACACAATCGATAATTTAATAAGTGCCGTTATGAATCATATAATGTCCTCAGATTTCTACGGACTAATAACAACTACATAAAATTAAACACAAGTTCGAATATCTACTAGAAACAACAACGGCGCAATCTCTTGTACTAATTATTGTATTCTTGTATCCTTACACAACGTTTATTATGCTTATGTCATGGTCTTGTACATTTTCACGACGGCTATGACACGGAAATAAAATGATAAATACTTATTTGAGCAATTTAATAGACATGTAAAACGATCATAAACTCTAACTAGTTTATCTTAATATTACATAAAATTAAATGTACTCGTTGTTCTAAAAATCGTGCCTCGTGCCTCGTGCTCGTGCCTCGTGCCTCGTGCCTCGTGATTCGTACCTCGTCTCTCGTCTCTCGTATCTCGTCTCTTGTCTCACGTCTCACGTCTCACGAGGCACGTCTCACGTCTTATATCTTATATCTACACAATTATAAAGAGGAAAGATTTGATTTTTTGTTGGTTTGTTTGTATTGAATAGCCTCCAAAATATTCGACCACCTTAACAATTCTGTCATTGTTAGAATGCTACATTATCCGTGATGAACATAGGCAGCCCGTACACGTAGCGCGCGATCCGCGATCCGCGATCCGCGATCAATGATCGCGATCCAGACTGATCGTGTACGAAGCGGATTGACGGACTGATGCTCCGGATCGCATAATATCTAGAAATTTTGAAATCATGATCGCGGATCGCGGATCGTGATCATGATTGAACGTGTAAGGCGGCCCATAGGCTATATTTTATTTAAAAACAAGAATCCGTATTAAAACTTCAATAATGTAAGCTGCTAGTGTACACTAATATAATTAGTTATTTTTATTATATTTTTAATGTAATGATTATTTTGGATTGATGTTTAATTTTATTCTATTGACATTTTGACTTTGATTTTGTTTTTAATTAGGAATAAATTTTTATATAGGATGATTAGTTAATGATTTAAATTTAGTCTTATTATTAGTGTAATTCGCAACATGCGGTACTAATTTGAAATAAATAAATATGGTTACTAGCTATTACACAGTCCGATATTCTATCGTAGAGGTTACAGTTGTGTGACCGTAGCTCGTAGCCAATTGTTTGCTACGTCAACACAATACTACGAGGTGCTACGCTGGACGCACGAAGCTGATACGACGCGACGTGTGGTATGCATTTGCCTGCAGTCCTGTAGTATGCTAATAACTCTACTCTACATGTAGGCTACTATTCCAAGACAAAATTACTTATTTAGGCATAATACGTAATACTATGAGACCCGATGGGATGACCCTTATACCTTGGAAGATGGGACGGCCTCTTGTGTGGGACGCCACTTGTGTCGACACCTTGGCGCCGTCTCATCTTCCTGTGACTTCGGGACAAGCTGGTGCTGCCGCATCTAAAGCTGAAAACCTCAAACGGCACAAATATAGTTATTTGGATAGAATGTATCTTTTTGTGCCGTTTGGGGTTGAAACTTTAGGTCCGTGGGGGCCGGCCGCTCTCGAACTGTATCGGGACCTGGCCAAACGTCTAGAGGAGGCTTCAGGTGACCAGAATGCTGGTATCTACTTTGGTCAAAAGCTAAGCATTGCCATCCAGCGTGGCAATGCTGCCAGCATTCTGGCCACATATCCCTCCTCTGACGGTTTTTTAGACTAAGTTTTTTGTATACATTTTGTAAATAGTAGGTATAATTTAAGGTATACTATGAGAGTAAATGTATTCCGGGAGCTCCTGGACTAGTTTAAGACTGTGTCAGGAGCTCATAGCCTCACCTTAATCGTTCTGCTATATTTACAGGAGTAGGCGTAAAGCAGGTTTTAAAATATCAGACAAAAATATATTCTGACAGATTTTTTCAAATAATTGTGCAATTTCGAATAAAATTTATAATTAATAGTTCTTATTTTTTTATAATAGGTATTTCAAATGAGTTTTTGAGAGCAACCAACCTCACCGGTAAAAAGTACCAAGCATTAAGCAAATATATCAATGAGAATCAAATGATGTTAGTTGGTAAGTGCATAGCTTGACTGCGACTGAATCTATTAAGCTGAAATTTATGTTTTTGAAACATGAAAATTGCTTGACGAGGCTAAAGAAGTTTTCACTCCAAAACTAGTTGACCTGAAACCATCGTTACTGATAAAATCATGGTGATCCCACAGCCAAAATCTGAATGTTGGTAACGATTTCATGACTCATCATGTTGCATATTGAAAATCATTCAAGCAGAGTTTTTTTTTCAAACAAATAACAAGCTCGTACATATTCACAAAAAGTCAAGGCAGCCCACAACATGACGTATCCGATAATGCACGGCGTGCCCCACCCCGTTGATAATATCTAATTCAGCAGGCACGTTTCGCTGACAGTAAACATGGTATATAACGTATTATGGTTATATTAAATCCAAAGGCGTCGAGTCAGCGGCGCGTTTGATGGAATAATAAAGTAAGTTTTATGGTCCTTCTTCGTCCGTATAAATCTCGACGATAGCCCGACACAGATGCGTGCGATAGGAGAACAGTTGTCGACAGCATTACAATGATAATATCGCGGACGACGTCAAGGGGGCCGTTGATCCACGGCATGAGTCCTTGGACGTCATAGATCTGTTTATCTATTGAAAGTAGACAATTTTCTAGTATCTCGCTTACTTCAAACGAGACAGTGTAGTTAAAGACAAGAGCAAAACAGTTGTATCTTACCTACTGCAACAATGTTCCAATTTTTCCGCATTATTTTGGAGTGATCATATCTTTCATATTTTGCAGGCACATTCTGCAAATCAACAAACAGTAGAATGCGCTGCCCGAATGAATTCTTCCCAGTATATACAACAGGTATCTTCAAGACGCGAGTGCATCGGTTTTTTGGCAAAAAACCGCCATTTTATGGCAGACCATAGTTGTGGAAAAATGGCGGTCAAAGACAAGACTATTTATTAATATTTTTTTAAAAAAGACTAATCATGCAAAATTCCGTCAAAACTGATTCAATAATGTAATTGTGGATAGGCAACAAATAGCTAATCTATCTGTTGTAACATTCGTATTTATAACAATAATGGCAAAAAGCTCAGTACAGTAGCTGTAATCCGTAATATATACTTTACCTTTATGTAAAACCATATTATTGTATTATTGTAACAATAATGTTAGATTAGATGGCAGTGACATTTACAAAGGTTTTGTGTTGGTAATTCTATCAAACTGCATATCAAAATCCGTTTCAAATTCCCCATTGAAACAATACATGACATCGCCGCGAGCGTTATAAGTTACATTTCGCAGTTACGAGTACTAGTTCGGTTGCTGAGCTTCACAAACCTCATAAATCCGCCTCCCGAAGGTACCATCCAGATAAAAGTTTATTTATTGCGCTGACTGATTTATGCGCTGCATGTGTGTGACCCGACGCGATTTTTTGCATTTAATTGCGCTACTGTTTGCAGCTCTCACTGAAACTAATCCACATTCATGGGCTTGCTGCATGTTGTCCATCGACCTGCACTATTTTTAGTAAAATAATGAACGTCCGTGAGTATACGTTTGATAGTATCACTGCGTATGATAATATTTAATAATTTAAAGTCAATCACATTACATTCTGTTTATTTAGCTTCTTTATCTATTTTTACCATCCACTCAGCCATGACGCCTTTAATGTGTAATAATAACAAAATATCATTGAGAGAAAAATTTAATATTGTAATTTTGTTAGATATCTGTTCAAGAGTTGTATGGCCTCATATTCATTATCAATCGAATGCTTATCCTGCTTGGCGCAAGGGAAATTTCCAGCGAGACTTTGTAAGAGTCCCCTTTGGTTGAGCTTATTTCATTCGAGCACGAACGCGCCAGACAGAGGCGTCGTCGACGACAGCTCGACAAAGATCAAAGGAGACTACTTTTCGATTAAACGCCGACGCTACTCATAATTTCTTAAATGTTAAGCTTGCACTGCGCTGTCTTCCCAATCCAATACTTATATTAGAAAATGTTGCAAAAAAATTGTGAAAATTATGCTAATAAATTCTACGGTTCTGAATATAAGTACGAATACGAATAGGAAGTACATTTATTCCTACTCAATTAAGCAACGCTTGGGGGGATTTGGACCAACTTTGGTAGTTTTTATCTTGGCCTAATTTTTTTATAAGTATAAAAAATTATATAATAAAAAAATTATAAATATAATATAAATGCCTAATTTACGAGTACATGTATCGAGGTTACGTTTATCTCAAACAATGCCTCGAGGTGTCAACCGTATTTCCTGGAAAAAAATTAGCTTGTGTAGCAAATGACGTCTAAATATTTGTACGTGGTAGTTCAATTCCCATTGACAAACATTTATGTGACGAACATACATATTTGTTTTATATCTTAGTATTCTAATAATATATACATTATCAGTACCTATATTTTTACATAAATATGTATATATGTTCTATTAGTTATTGGGTTTCCTTACTTAGGTAAAAGATTTGCATAGTTTGGGGCTAGATGGCGCTAAGTGAAAAATCCACCGATATTTACTCGAAACTCACTCGGTTTCTTATTTATATTCTGTACAATGAATGTCCTCGTCAGTCATTTTATAGTAGATCGGTGTAGAAGTAAAATAGAGGAATTAGCCAAGAAACATTACTGGTATCTTAATGAACGGTAATTTTTAACACTGAACAACGAGTTATCGTTAAACCTTACGCGCAACGTCCAATTAATGTAAAGCGAAACGACATCTCTTATTACAATATAAATTTTGTCAGTGCTCCGCTTAATTGAATCACGGCCGCTTTGACGAAAATAAACAAGTAGCGGCTAAACCTCGATTGATGCATTAATCAGTTAATAAATTTATGTAACTGGAAAATGTTTTATGGAAATTAATCGACAATCAAGGCGACTCAACGAGACTTCTTCAGAAAACATTATATTGTTTTAACGTAGGAAATAATTATAGTTGTTTTTCTAAGTTTGGTCATTGACTCGCCTGATGCGGAGCGACTCTATGATCCAAGATAGGATACTCTAAAATAGTCTGTTCACGTTTTTAAAAATGTCAATAGATTGTCAATAGATTGTAAATAAACTACAATCATACTGGGGATATATAATGCTAGGTTATCTTTAGGTTGCTATATACTGCACTCAATGTGCATCTATAACATTTTCATGATAGAATCGGTGGCAATTCTTCGAATTATAACGTAACAATAACAATGAGATGAATTTTTTTGCAAAAAAATAATTATTATTATTTAAATAATTCAAATTAAGAAACTTGTTGGTGCCGTTTCAAGTTGAAGTTTTAAGTCCGTGGGCCGGCCCATGAGCTATAGACCTGATCAAATGACCAGAATAGTATTCAAGAGACCAGAATAGTGGCATTTACTTGATCAAAAACTATGTCAATTTCATCAACCACGGATAGGCAGATAGCATTCCTATCACAATTCCATCTTCGTGCGAGCTTAAGATTTTAAATGTATTTTGTAAAGTTTCTTTTTATTTTACCTTTTTATTTATTTTCTAAAAATTACTTCAATTTTACGTGAATATTGCATAATATTTAGATATAGGTTCTTCAGTGTGGACAGTCAGATCATGCGCTACTAAAGACTTTGTATTTTAAAAAGAGAATATTGCCGATTGTATTTTGTTTTTGTTCTCTGAGTTAGTTGGTGTGCCACAGAATAAAGAGCATCGTAAATATTAACGTACGTACGTTAATTTAATATGTATTATTTGTCTAATTACACATAAGTCAAACAGAACATTTTGTGGTAAGATTTAATTTGAACATTGTACGAACAGCATATAGTAGTATAAAAAAATCAATGCGCTGCCGCTAAGTTTCATACATATATACGAGGAAATATTTCAGTATTCTAATTCAAGATATAACTACATATTAATATTAATTGAAAGCTATATTAAAATTTCTATATTTAGGTACACATTATTACTAGTCAAATTACAAGTTGCGTTATACAATTTGATCTTAATTATATTTTACCCACGATCACCGTAAGCATTGAATAAAATTAATGTGTCAAGTTCTAACGGTATTAATAAATAATAAATTGAACGAATTGTATTTCCACTTTGATTAAGATTTCGATTTGTTGTAGGTTATCACGAATTAGTAAGTATAGATAAACATGGGCTTAGTATACCTTAAGTGTTAAGTGCTTAGTTTTTTCTTGCCATAAAACATTCTTGCATAAAATAGACAATGTATAAAATTATTTGAGTGTAAACATTTAAGTGTTTTATTAACAAAGTCTCGAAGCACGAGATTGGTAAAGTGATGTAATGTGGTGAAACGTGACTTTTCGTGCTGTTACCAAAACTCCATGGAAGCGTCTAGTAATGTCACCATTACATTACCAGGGCATGACTGGACTCATCTAAGACTTTATTTTGTGTGACATAGACTTTTTTAACTGGTTTTTAAAACACACAAACACTAAAAACACACTTGAAAATATGGAAAAACTTCTGCAAATGCACAAAGTGGGACGCCAAAAACAAAGAAGAAAAAAACATCGCATAAAATTATTAAACATAAGTATCAGATTTGCTATATCAATTTAAAATTGCCCAACTTCTAACTATAACCAGCCATTAGGGTTATACCTTACTTTTACATACCTTAATTTTTCTTCAAAACAAATCGTTTAAAATGTTGTTACAATAACATAACATGATTGCCTTCGTTTTGAGTCCAACCTGTTGCAAAATTCAATCCAGCGGCAGAACTTACTGTATTATTCAATGCACGTGAATGTACAGGTGAATTGCTGTGCGCTGAAACAATGCCAGCTTTACCATTATTACCTTCTCAAATAAACATAACGATTTCTTTGATGCAACTTGTGGGTTTAACGTGCAACAGAGCTATTACATGCTATGTTATCAATCTACATATTTATGTTTTACTTCGTTTAATCTACATATGGTTATGTTACAGTAAATGCATTGTATATACTACACACACAAATAACTTTTTACTTTTATTCTGCAAATATAAAATGTAAACCTGCTGTTCCTAAAAAAAGTTTATTGGTTGATCCTAGAAGTGCTGGCCTCATATTGGTTCAGCTGCTACAAAGTATGGTATCAATAATTATATCAATGCAACGTTTACAATCTGACTTATACACAATACACATTTATAACTAGAACCCACATCCAAATTCCATTCATTTAGATATCTGCATGGCTAAGAATTGAGACCAAAGCTTCAAAGGCGAAGTCGTCAATTTCAAAATTTCACTAGAGATGGTAGAGAGTGAACAAACACATTTACGCATACGCTTTTAGTTTAAGATTTAGGTAGTAAATAATTGTACCTGACATATTATGATCTTTCAACTAGCAAGCTCTTTCAAAGGTTAGCTTCAGAAATCTCATTAGACAATAAAATAAAATACACTTATAATACATGAGGAGATATTTAGATGGGTAAAAAGCCTCTCATATATTTTTATACAATCAGAATCCTGGCCTCCGGCTGTTTTCCGAGTTTCGTACAACAACCCTCGATCCATTTTACTTCGACAAAAGTAATATGATGCTCAAAACAAAATACTTAATTGTCAAGCTCGCTTTAACTCGAGTAACGATAACATGCGCGTATGTAACGAAAGTGCTCTTATTTTGATGTTTATGCCACAATTTATTACTGCTGACTTTTAGATGTAATCTAATTATTTGCTTGACAAAAACCGGGAATGAAATCTACAATGTAGGTTCTCTTTCGAGGATCATTAAATTTCATTATAAACTTACCTCTTTCAAACTCTGCGGATTGTTCGAATAACCGTAAAATACCTAAATGGGATCTTAATTGTGATTAAATTATAGATGGGAATATTTCTAAGACGTTTCTCTCTTTCTGAAATAAAAGCTCCAAGGGGGTTAATAAAGGCTTGTGATGTAACTTGAAACAATATTAGCGAGTGAATTGCCTTGGCTGTTTTATGGTATTTGCTTCCTCAAATTGCTGTTGCAATTTCTTTTGGTAAACATTTGTTTGACAAACAGTATTGCGTATCACACTTCGAATCGTACTAAAACACGCATTATTTATGATATCACGTCGTTCATTTATTTTTCGGTGACCTGTTCTTAATTTTTCCCGACAGCCCTGTTGGTTTATTGGTAGAATGTCTGTTTCAAGAGCTGAAGGGCGTGGGTTCGGTTCCCACCTAGGACAAACTTTGTGGCATAAACAAATGTCTTGTCTTATAATGTCATTATCTGTCTTCCATAGTAGGTACAAGCTTCGCTTATTTTGAGGTGAGATGGCGCTGTGTGGAATGTCCTACGACATTTAGTTATTTATTTGTTTTATTTATTTTGATAAGGAAGTAGTAACATTATGCGGACGGACTTTTACTTATTATTAATTTATCTAAAACTGAGAATCTGAAATATTGGTAGTGATACTGTGGAACAAGGCTACTACAATATATCACGAACATTTCTGTACAATAGTAATAGTAGCTATTTAAAACAGTACCTAAGTCATACTAAATTGCCCACAATTATTATATTTGCCTTGAAATATTTGTTCTTGTGGGCAAAACTTAAACGCAACAAGGGGCCTAAACTAAAATAAATGTAAGCACCGGTAGTTTTAGAAGTACCATAAAAACAGAGAGTTTTGTGATTTGATTACATTTAGAATACAGAAAATTTACTGAAAATAATAAAATAATTTAAAATTAACTCTGAGCACAATACACACACACACACACACACACACACACACACACACACACACACACACACTTACACACGCACGCTGTCCGCACCAATCTAGACAGTAATCGCAAGTGTAGGTAGTCCCTGCGAAACAGGTCAATAAATAAATTACGATCGCGCTAGTTTATTTTCTTTTAGCTCCCAAAATTTCTAATGCATAATTATTTTCCCAATCATAATGATAATGATAATTCAAATATAGTACAATTTGCTAAAAATGTAAGTTTTTTTTCAGATAATATTATGTAATTTATGGTTTCGGTGACATAACGTAAATCGCCGTTACGTCTGACTCATGGCAAAACAAGTTGACAAACGGAACTCGGCACCCGGAATCAATCCATACAGACTTTTTCCATTTATTACCGCGACAGAGGAAGTGGGGGAAACGAGAAAATGATTTGATCAATGATTGGAAACACTCTTTATATGAGAGTTATCAAGTGCGCAGATGGAGAATTCCTCGAATATTGGTTATCTGGCAATGATACCGGCTTTGTTGTACTGTTTTATCCAATACCGATGAATTGGATGCAGGATTTATACGAACAATGCGCCGGTTTCCAGCCGATTCATCCGATCCATACAACAGAAACTGGAAATCCAAATTTTACCAATGTATTTTGACGCGAGAGTTTTTTTATTTCATTGTGAAGCAAAAAATGAATTAATTTACAGTGATACACTACTAAAATTAAACTATTCGGTTAACATATCTTCATATTTCTCGTTTCATTTCATAAGACACAAGATATATATATTAGATATTTCTCCAGCAATATAGATCAAATAGTTACCGAGCAGATGATTAACAATCAACACATCCATTATGAAACGACTGTTTCCTTATTTGTTGTGTGTTGGCTTAATAAGTCAATATCTATAACAACTGCAAAAATAAGATGATAGAGCGACAGCTGTGATTGCTGATCGAAAGGAAAGTTTCTGGAAAATTCTAAAAAGGTAAAGACGATCGAACGACAGAGGGCGGCAACCTCGTCATTATAGCCAAATGAACTCTCCGCTCATAAATGATAGGTTGCCCGCCTCATAAGCAGGATGCCTAGGCAAGAATGGGAATCATTTTATTTGATAATACGATGAACGCTAAGTATGGTATTTCCATTAATGTGCTAATGCTAGAATAGTCTGACAGTAGTAAGAATAGTAAGGGTATTCCAGCGTTTAAAAAAAAACATCGGTCGTTAAGGCGACATAAGTCAGGCAACTTTTAGCAATTTTGGTTTAGTCGGTTAAAATATACCTATTTAACTTTTAAATAGCAAAAAAAAAAATAGAAAAAGAACAAGACCAAAAAAAAAGAAAAAGTGGTCTCTTAATTTAAAATTATCGACTTGATAGATATTTATAGTTAGATGGATCAAAGATTATACAGAGTGTAGTTAAATGCGAAAATAAAATTATTTAAAGATATTTTTTTATCTAACAACATTTAGACTATTGATTGATGGCAGTAACAGACATCCTTGAAGCGTTAGAAGATTTTATTGAAGAAGAAGATTATTCAGTCCATAGTCGCAGTTACTTACACTAATCTGAAACAATAACAATAAATAAATGTTGTAGGACTTTTAACTCAGCGCCATCTAGCCCCAAACTAAGCAAAGCTTGAACTATGGGAATCAGATAACTGATAGATTTTTTATAAATCCTTACAGAACACCCAGACGCAAAACAAATATTTATTGTAACATATGTTTGTTCTGGTGGGAATCGCACCCACGCTTTACAGCACATGACGTAGATATTCTACCAAATGAGCTAACAGGACTGTCGTCGATAATCGTCACTGAATACGAGTAATAAACGTTCGTTAATATTAATCGATTAAGATAGGAGACAAAATAGCGAAGGATACTTCCGTCTCCTTGCAGGGATCATGATCAAAAGTTCAATTATCTTAGCTAACCTACTTTCAAAGAATCTGCTATATCTTTGCCTTTCTCACTGACAATATACCCTCCAGCGTTTTCTCGAGAGTGCCTTGTCTATATAAAATCTATTTCTATAACACCCAATAGGATCAGCATCGTTCTGTAGAAAACAATTTTCGCTATAGCTTTTTTCTTGTGAGAAACAGGTTTCTTTGTTTTGACTGTTATGTAAGAAAAGTGCAACTTAAAGTTACATTGACAAACATTGAAGTTATTGTTATATGTATATTTAATTCTACAACTAGGCAAATCTCAAGATTTTTTTAACGTGCATACCAATGTATAGAAAAAAAATATTTAACAAGATTATAAGAAAAAACATCAGAGATTGTAAGAGTCGATTGGGCCTAGTTGTTACGATTTTAAATCCATACTTGATTGGGCTTCTGAAATGTGTTATTTTATAACGTAACACTGAAATATTGAAGCTAAACTTAAATTCACATGAAAACAGTCACCAATGTAGTATTACTATCCTTTTAAGCAGTTGATACAACTCCATTTCCACTTGCCTAAATATCGGTTTACGACAGTCGCGTTCGACCACCATATGGCTAGTTGACGAGTGAAGAGAAAGAGTTCACTCACTTACCAACTCACTGTGAGTCTGACTCAAGGGAGTGAAAGGAATCTCTCTGTTTTTCTGTCATCAGTCAGACAGACTGATAAACATACATATATTTCCTTATCTTTTGCTCCTGCTAGTACGTCATAATCGGATCTACGCGACTGTCAGTCGAATACAACAAAAATAAATAACATAACCTTTTGGAACGAATAAAAAAATCCAGGTCATATTATCACTGTGCCTTTTTATATGAAAACAGCAAATCAAATTAGCTGAACCTAAATACAGCTAATCTTTGTGCAAACAAATTAACTAACTGACAAATAATAAAATATATTTTAAAGAATAAAAACATACATTGGCATGGCAATATCTCCCGCGATTTTGGAAATCCACTGAACCGTCAATTCTCGCCGACTTTAACATTTTGATAGAAAAATGTAGAGATATTTCGATTTGAATATTTTTTGGGTACAAAAGCGCACTAGGCTAGATTGCTACAATTTATTATTCTACTAAACTTCCGCGACCATATAGCATGACATAATCCTTTGCACTGACTATTATTCAGACAGGATTAATCACTGCTCTGCATATAATTTATACAGGCAGTCATCATAGATTAATTATCACAATCAGGTAACAATAGCATAGGTATGAAGAGACTGTCGCAATGACTAAGTATCATGAGGCGTATCGGAGTCGGGCTTCATTATCGGTGAGCAAGTTTGGACAAAACAGCTATAAACTGAGTGCGGGATGTCAGTAGCTATACCATTGCTGCAATTCTATCGTAGTAAGACGAGTTCCTATTTCGGATTCCAAAGGAATACAAAGAATTATGTAACGAGAAAATGTGTGAGCGGGAGCAGAAGCATCGCGCACGTGTGCGTGTGCGCGCGATCACGAGCGCGCGCGGTCGCGCTCGTAAGGGTTGTCAAATAAAATACGAAATAATTATTTTTTAAATTTGTATGGGAAAATTAAATAACGATTTTAACGTTTATTCTTCGCGTTCATGATTCCACCGGACCGGACATAAATTGACCCCTTAAAATATTGTTGGCCCTTTCAGCCGCACCCTGAGATATATATATATACGAAACGAAGGTATACGAAATTCTAAAAATATTATTTATTTAGTGAACAAATAAATAATTAATTTCATACCATTATACAAAATAGTCTAAATAAAACAAAGTCACTTCCCGCCATCTGTACGCTTAGATCTATTAAACCACGCATCACATTTTAATGCGGTTCCATCAATAGACCGAGAAAGGTTTATATGTATTAATTCATGCATAATTAAATGTGCACCACAATAGTATCATTGCATTACACCCGTGCAAAGCCGTGGCGGGTCGCTAGTAAATTAAAAAAAACTTTAAAAACATCACAATTGACAAAGTTATCTGCAATACAATCTTATTTAACTTGAAGTTTTCTTTTAATTGTACTTCCAACATGAAATTAATTGTGATAAATCTAGGGACATTCCAACTTGGTGGTAGATCTCCTTAGCAGGAGGTCGTCTAGGTAGGTACCACCGCAGTACCAGATATTCTGCCGCCAAGCAGTAGTGTGCAAACATTACTGTGTTCCGGTTTGAAGGGTACTGCAGCTAGCGAAATTACTGGGCTTTTGAGACTAACCATCTAGTCTCAAAGTAGTGAGTGCCAAAACAGCGATGCCCTGGACGTTGTTTTGTTACTCAAAGTTCTGTGTATCGCTGCAATGGTCATGGACAGGCGTTATCTCTTAACATCAGGAGAGCGCCTCGATCGTCTCATTACTTTTACATTAAAAAAAAAAAAAAAACAGCACCTTCTAACCCCCAACATAGCATAGATACCTCCAATGCGCACCAGGTAACTGATAAATAATATTTATATATTCTTTAGATATTTTATTATATGCACATTTATGACGTCTAGCAATAGAACAAACGATCTCAACAATCAAACATAGGTATCTCTGGAGTTTGTAAGTTAATTTTGTAAACTGCTCCTATTTACCTATTCTATCTATAGGATCTAACTGTTAATAAATGTATTATTCATTGTCATTGTATTTTACAATTATTTTCATAATATCAATGATATATCTCATACCTTAACACTTTGAGATTTGAATCTGATGTTTGTTGAATTGAAGGGGTTGATAAATACTTGTACAAATAGCTTCTTCAAAGACCGGATATTATTTCGAACTACGAGTAACTGTTATACGCCAATTTCTCTTTAACGAGTACCTTTAGTTGGATTAATGGACAGAAATAGAAATGGGACGGTACAGTGTATCTTGCAGTAGTCTGTGTCAGCATTTGGAAAAAAGACTTTAACACAAAAAAACTTTCAATCAACCAAAATTGATTCAGAGGAATCACACTAATATTTTGAAAGTGAAAGTTTGTCCGTATGTATATTATTTTACTTCTACAGACTGTGACGACGGGTGGACGGCTGGACGGATTTAGATGAAATTTTGAACAAAGTCAGCTTAACTCTAAATTAACTTATAGGGCACGTTTTATCCCGGTATATAAGGGTGAAGTCGCGGTGTGTAGGATTAAATCCAAAACTCATAATTCTGTTCGTTTTTCTTTTAAGATACCCTCTCTTCAGATTAAACCGTTCATTTAGATAATCGTGGACAATCATTAAATACAACACAATATACAAATAATATTTACAAATATAATCCTTTGTTCTTCATCATCGTCATTTCTTCACCCCTGCCTCGACCACTGTATAGAGGGGTCGGCCTCTCTTCTTGTATGTCACTCATCCCGATCCTGCGCTAATCTTATCAAGGTTCGATATTTGAGAACCAATTTTTTTATTACGTTAGAAGTAGCTCTCACAAATTTCATTTGGCTAAGTAATTTACTTTCAACCATCTCCGGTATTGTAATATTGTCAAGTGCCAACTGATTTGAAGTAAATTTTATTAATAGCTATTTTTGGGTCACATACGTACAAGCAGATAATCTTACCTGTGTATAATATTCTTCAGTCGTATTTTTTCTTCATTTGCGATAACAACTTGTCCCATACAATCCGCGCGTGACTGGCATTTCACGCTCATGTCAGGTATTGTCGCCTGTCCTAGTTTTCTCTTCCAATAAACCACTTCTATTGAAAGACTCGGACCACTGTGTGCATCCTAGTATTTTGCTGTCACACTCGTGATTTTCAAATAAGATTTGACAAAATCATGCATTCGGCAAATTAATGGCATACTCGACTTACTCCAAATGTTGTAGTCTTATGTGAAATGGTAAGCCTTGTGGTTGTAGTACTTTGGTTTTTTCACCGAATTTTGATCTATCTCGCTTCAAACAAAGGGTGAATAGAGTCTTTAAAAGTAGGCAATATACTGATAAGTCCGGTGACGCTGTAGAGGCCACCAGCAGCCAACGGCAAAAGTCATTAAAAAAAATATTTAAATAAGTGTCCGGCGGTGACCACATACCATACCGTTCTATACGCTAACGTTCACTTTTTATACATACCTACATATTCCATGAAACAAATTATTTGAATTAAATATCCAAAAAAATCAATTTCTGTGTATTTTTTCAGCACGAAAAGTGCACCTGAAATTTAAGTCAGTCCTTTCTTTAGGTTGTTTTTTTCTTAAATCAAGCTGGTAAACGTATTCTTATAATATACTAGCGGGCCGTCTTGGCTTGGAACGGGAAAACAAAACTCGATTAACAATATAAATATATGTACTTAGTCTGGCCATAAATACTGTTAAAACTAAAAATAAACAAAATATTACATTTGAATTTGGAATCTGTAACTTTTATATGATTGTTCATTATATTTTTTCATTTTGCCGCCAATAAATTGTACAATATTTTGCGATATTAAAATGGAGTGGGGTGATAAAGAAAACCGAATCGCTGTGATTGCATTACGCAAAGTAGGTATGGAGCCAAATGCAATTTTTAAAACTCTCCATACGCTTGGTATTAGTCAAATGTTTGTGTACTGGGCTATTAATAGGTACAATGAGACCTCCTCTGTTTGTAACAGAAAAAGATCTGGCCGTCCACGTAGTGTTCGTACGAAAAAGGTGGTCAAAGCAGTAAGGGGTAGAATTCGAAGAAATCCTGTCCGAAAGCAAAAGATTTTATTTTCGGAGATGAAGATGGCACCTAGAACCATGTCGCGTATTTTAAAAGATGACTTAAGACTTGCAGCCTATAAGAGACGCACTGGTCACTTCTTAACTGATAATTTAAAAAAGAATAGGGTGGTAAAATCGAAACAACTACTGAAGCGGTACGCAAAAGGAGGTCACAGAAAATTTTTGTTTACGGATGAGAAAATTTTTACAATTGAGCAACATTTTAACAAACTAAATGACCGTATTTATGCTCAAAGCTCTAAGGAAGCTTCCCAATTAGTCGACAGAGTGCAACGTGGGCATTATCCGACTTCAGTGATGGTTTGGTGGGGTGTTGGCTGATGAAGGAGTGACTGAGCCATATTTTTGTGAAAAAGGTCTCAAAAGGTATCAAAACATCGGCACAAGTGTATCAATATACCATTCTTGAGAAGGTAGTTAAGTAGTTAACAACACCATGTTCAATAATCAAGTATGGTCCTTTCAGCAAGACTCGGCGCCGGTCATAATGCTCGGTCCACGCAGTCTTGTTTGGAAGCGAACGTTTCGGACTTCATCAGAGCTAAAGACTGGCCGTCGTCTAGTCCCGATCTTAATCCGCTGGATTATGATTTATGGTCAGTTTTAGAGAGTACGGCTTGCTCTAAACGCCATGACAATTTGGAGTCCCTAAAACAATCCATACGATTGGCAGTGAAGAATTTGCCCATAGAAAGAGTGCGTATTGATAACTGGCTTCAACGTTTAAAGGACTGTATTGTAGCCAATGGAGACCACTTCGAATAAGCTTTTTAAATTTTAAATTGTTTTATATTTATGTATTAAACTAACACGCTGTAAAAGTAATAAATGTTATTTGCAAAAGAAAAAAATAAATTTTCTTTGTTACAATATTTATGGCAAGACTAGGTATAAGTCACTCAGTGATAATGTAGCATTCTAATGATGAAAGAATTATTCAGATCAGTCCAGTAGTTTCGGAGCCTATTCAATACGAACAAACAAAAAAACAAATCTTTCCTCTTTATAATAGTATACCTAGGTAGATAGTCGATTAGGACGTCATCGTATAATATTATAGTGGGAAGTTATCGTATAAAAGGTGTTAATTGTCCAGTTCTCGTAGATCTTTAGTACCCATAAACTTCGTTATTTTGGTACGGCTTTTAATTTCATAATATCTTCCAAGATAATACTTAAGGCACTGGTACAATGTTGTACAAAGTTCCGGTGCAAGTTGCGTTCTTCATTTGCGGTGGCGGCAAGTCTCATATAGTCAGCACGTGACTAGCATGCCGCATCCCACGCTAAACAAAGAAGTAGGATAGTAATAGAAGTGCCCTTTCTCACCTTTTATCTCTTTTTGTCACTTGAAGTCCCTTAAATGAAAGACCCCGCCGTATTCATTCAGTCTAAGTCCTCTCTTTATATCCTACTAGCTGACCAGACAGACGTTGTCCTGTCTTAGCTTCATCAAACACGCGCACTACGAGCAAAATTAAAATAGTTGTTAATAGTTGAGTTTTCTAAAATTATCCAATCTTCTGCGCAGTTTTCTTAATTTTTCTTTCCGTAAGAACCTTTTGAAGGCTCTTACGGAAAGTATGAGAAAACTTTAAAAAAAGATAAAAGAAATTGGTGAAGTTGTTCTCAAGTTATGGCGTGACCAAGGGAAAAAGGGATTCATTTTCATAAATATATATATAATATATATACAGGCATAGATACAAATCATCTGTTTCATAGAAATGACAAGTCTCAGTAAATCTATTTATTTTATGTTCTACAACGGAGTATGATAGTGATGTACTCTAAATGTCTATAATTTGGGGCGATTTGGGAAGTTAACGCTCGCTCTTTTAATACAACCTCTTTGACACCAGGCCGCGTGTTGTCGCACTCTTCGACAATTATATCTTATATCCGCCCGATATTAATAACGTAACCTCCTTTGTCATTTTACTGAAAAACTATTATGAAGGGAGTTTTTGGAGTTTTGGCGGGAACGCGGGAAGAGTCGTGTCGCTCCGTTGTATTTTTTTCCAAAACTAGTGTTTTGTCGAGTGTTAATGCATAAAAATGGTGGTGTTTTATTCATAAAGTGTCGAATTACAAGCGCGAGTGTGGGAAAATGATATAATGTGGTGAAACATGAGTTTTCGTGTTGCTTCCAAAACTCCATCGAAGCTTTGTAGTAAAGTTGCCACTACTTTACTAAAGCATGACTGGAATTAACTGACATGAACTGGACTTGACAAAGACGACTTTGACTAAAACTAGCTACGATGGCACTTATTTAACTTTTGAAACTTGAAAATATATAATTACTTGACACTGGCAAATGCTAAAACGCGACGCCAAAACCAAAGAAAAAAAAAAAAAGGGAGTTTTGGCGGGAACGCGGAAAGAGTCGTGTCGCTCCGTTGTATTTTTTTCCAAAACTAGTGTTTTGTCGAGTGTTTATGCATAAAAATGGTGGTGTTTTATTCATAAAGTGCTGAATCACTAGCGCGAGTGTGGGAAAAAGATGTAATGTGGTGAAACATGACTTTTTGTGATGCTTCCAAAACCCCATCGAAGCTTTATAGTAAAGTCACCACTACTTTAGTAAAGCAAGACTGGACTTGACTGACACGTACTGTTCTTGACAAAGACTGAACTTTGACTATAACTTTAGCTACGAGGACACTTATTAAACTTGAAAATATATAAATACTTGACACTGGCAAATGCTCAAAACGCGACGCCAAAACCAAAGAAAAAAAAACTATTATGAAGTAAGTTTCATGGTAATTGAAAAGAGAAGTCTGCATTAACAATCAGCTTAAGTACCTTAAAAAAAACTTGTATGATAAAGTATCTGTAATGTTTATTATAGCGTTGTGTTTCCTAGATGATTTGCGTGTTTTCTGCAACTTTCTTCAACATAAAGGGTCGACGGGAAAATCTTGAGTGACGGCGGTCCGACAGCGGTGAACGTATTTTGTCATTCTGTGATTTTGCATTGGACCGCAGACTTCGCTGGTTCCTTTCAAATAAGATTTGCAGACCGAGGTCGTCTTTTACATAAGCTGCAGTTTTGTACAGTATTGAATCACATTTTAAAACAGAAATTACTTTTCTATAGAATATCTGCAATAATTATGAACTTTTATAAAAAACCCAGTTCAGAACAGAAAAGGAAATTATACAAAGAAATTAATTGTTATCTTAAAATAGGCTAGCTAAATTATTTATTGGATGGTAACCCTATAACTAACCCAAAGAATGTCTCAAAGTAATGAGCGCCAAAGCAGCGATGCCCTGGACTTTATTTTGTCACTCAAAGTTCTGGGTACCGCTGCAATGGACATGGACAAACGGTACCTCATCAGGAGAGCATTTCGTTTGTCTTCTAAATCTTTAATTTGAAAAAAAGACTCGTAAGACAGTCTTATCGCTTAAATTTAATTCTTAGTAGCATCTACGCGAACACGCGAGTGAGAGGACATGATAAAAATCCCCCGCCATTTTGTTGTGGCGGCCATTTTGGATTTGAAATTTGTCGTAGTGTATAGTATTTTACTTGTCAAGCTCTTTCATTTGATACATATATTAAGAGAGTTAAAACATATATGATTTGTATTTGACTGCATAAAACAAAGTGTCAGTATATAATAAAGCACGCTTCCCTAGAAAAAACCAATTCACTCACGAGCCGAAGATACCCAGATTACATCTGTCAGTTACCCATTCGCTGGTACTGCATTGTAAAAAATGATAATAAAATCATATAAATAAATATCGTCGAACATTTCACACAACTCAATCTAGCCCCAAAGTAAGCAAAGCTTATACTATAGGAATCAGATAACTGATAGGTATTTTTTTTGTAAATATGTACTTATAATACAAACTGAACACCCAGCCATAGAACAAACGTCTATCGTCATGTAAAGTAGCTGTCGTCGTTTTTATTTATGGTTATTAATATTATATTGGTATTAATAACATTTTGTCATACGTATAGGTACATCACTATTGTCGATTCTCAACGCGTCCAACGCTACATTTACCGGTTTGTAATCTCCATTTAACGTTATTGTTGTTTATACAGCAATTGATACTTTTCAGCTTTTGTTTTAGTATGCGTATGATTCTACTATCCTACTATCCTTACTACTATCTACTACTATAAATGTGAAAGTTTGTATGTTTGTTACTCAATCAAGCAAAAACGACTGAACAGATTTGGATGTAATTTGGCATACACATTGCTTATTGTTGGATATACTGGATTAACATATAGAATACTTTTTACAACAGATTTATTTTATTTGAAAGTTAATTTATTTATTGATGGATTGACAGCTTGTCAAATTGACAGATGTCAGATTGACAGATGTCAGTTTTGTAGCGATGATAGCTCAGTGGTTAGCGCGGTAGGTTCGCATGCCGAAGGGCGTGGGTTCAAACCCCAATAATGAGCTTGAGCTGCCGGTGAAGGAAAACATCGTGAGGAAACCATAGCATGGTGGTAGGGTACTTTAGTACTCGGCTGGCTAGCTACCACCCTCAAGTTGAAAATCTGCCGCCAAGCACCTAACGGTGTGTTCCGGCAGCCTCATTTGAGAGCCAGTTCAATTCCAGGCTATGTGTGATTTACCATTTTCGACCACACCTTCACTTAACTTCAGCTGATCTGTGGTTAAACACCTAGCCTGGCAACTATAAAAAAAAATCAGATTGACAGATGTCAGATTCATGACTATTGCTTATTTGTTACTTACATGTTTCATTTCTCTCTGAACCTAATTCTGAAGTTAACGCGGACGAAGTCGTGGACGTCGGCTAGTTATTCATAAAGAATAAATTATGCTTATTTTATTTATTTTTATATATATATATAAATATGATGTAAACCATCCTTACAGGGTTTCCCTAATGCGACGGTGCTAATCAACATACATTTTATTATATTCTGTTCTATTCTGTACACCCTGAATCCAGGGTAAATAGGATTTCATGGAATATCTACGTTAAAGCTTCATACGCATTATTTTAATAAAAGAATCTACATATCTATACTAGCCTAAAATGGCCTAAATAAACAATAATAGCTTAAGAAGATTTTCATATTCTAATATCATCCACCCAGCCTGCGCTTGTAGAATTATTGTATGTTTATGTAAAGTGATAGAATACAAAGCAGGGTTGTCCAGACTAAGGTTTAAACAAACGTTGGGTCCGAGTTTAATTATATTAGGACGTGAAGATGTTGAACATACATGACATTGTCTCTGCAATCACTGCAATATGCTGCAATTGCTGAATTTGCAGCTCTCATCGATTCTCAATGGTTTTACATGGAACTCAGCAAGGCAATAATTATTTATTGCAGTTCTGTGTAGTTTATTCAATCTAGTTAACAACACAACGATAAAATAACATCTACCATGACTTGTTTTTAGCGTGTACTATAATTCAAATTGTGAAGAAAATAATAGAAGTTACTTAACGTTATTTAATTAGAACAGCAAGTTCTATCATCCATCACAATATCTGAATTGACATATAAATTCAAATTTATACAAACAAATCATTATTTTTAGTTTCAAAGTATAAACCCGTATCTCAATTATCATATTTTATTTTCTAAAAAGTCAAATCTTACTTTAAAATATAATACAAAAATAGTTATTTGCATGTTCGTTTTAGTATTGATTAATTATTACATTTTTTGGCAGCTGAAAATGTATTTTTCGGTTTTCGGTTTTCGCTTTCCCAGAGTTTAACTAACCATTATCTAGCGAGTTCAGTGGGTTTTGAACCTAATACGTCCTTTTCAGCCAGTTTTCATCGTCTCATTCGTTATTCATGAGCCTCTATATTTCATATCGTATAAAATACTAGCGAATCACTGTGAAAGCCTGAATAACCATTATAGTGTAAGTTTACACACTTCGCTAAATTGACTTTCTTTAAACATTGTACGTTTATGTGATTCGTTACAATTCAATAAGAGAAAATCTTAAAAACACTTGAAAATATCGAAATACTTAACACTAATAGAATACACAAAACGCAATGCCAAAAATAAAAAAGAAGAACAGTATCAAACATACACAAGTAAAATTGGTAGGAACATTTCTTAAAGCGTAGTTCTCGTAAACTGATAGCGAAGGGTTCAGCCGCGAGACTTCCTTCCACGTTTTTTCCTCATAGATACGCAACCGTAAAAGATTAGCCACACAAATGGAAAAATTCCAAGTTCCATGCATTCGGCGAGCTATCTGAATGTACGGGTTCTAACTGATAAACCGACGTAACCGTGCCCGAGGGTAATCTAGTGCTGGAGTGGCGACACTAAAGCCCCTCGGGATGACTTAGCACGAGCTAGCATAACAAAACATTTCGAAATCTTACTGAACGCCAAGCAACTTAATAGACTGTTCTAATACATTAAATTTACGAATTCTCTTGTTTACTAGCAATAAAACGACTTTGACCCCTCAATGTTAATAGTTTTAGACTTTTCAATTTAGTTAGCAATAAAAAGAAGTTAGTATTATTACAGATATTGTAAGCTTTTAATTATTTTAAAAAAATGAGGCTTACTTTTGAAACTATCTCGCCTGATGTTCGCGGTCTACGACGGAGCCTTGCCTAAGAAACCCATTCACTAGCGACTTGAAGGTCAATACATGGGTATTGGGTATGTTGACCTTCAAGAAAAACACCCTTATTGTATTTATCGAATAGTACTTAGTCGTGGAGGAAATAATGTCCATTATAATAACCAGACTAGTTTTGTTGTCTTTGCATATGAGGTGTACTCTTAAACGTGTAAACAGGTTTTCTTTATATTTAATAAAGGCATAACATACGTTTAGGCAAGCATACGTTTTGTGGACTTCTTCGTCCGTTTACTGTATTTTTTTTTTTAATATTTTAAAGTCTTCACTTATGTTCATGTAATAGTACCTAACATTCCCCATTATACATCAAATTTTGCACATTAAGCAGCAAAGTGTCCGATATACTTACATCAACTTATTGCGTGAGATGTATACAGACATATTATAATCTTATCTTCACAAAATTAAAGCCAAATTGAAGTCATGAAACAGGAAATATTATGTTTGTTATAGCCAGGTGCCTTTATAAAGGTCAATGTAAATAAAACTTTCATTCCATCTAGATAGACGGCAGCAATAAAACGAAATGCCCAATATGGAAGTGACAACATTTATTACGAGTTACAGCGAGGTGAGGCGACCTCACTCGATGCTTCCTAACTAAGTTACGGCCCGTGAGGGACTCTTCCGCTTTTCTCGTTTGTACAGATTTATGTTAACCACTTTAATTACACTGAGGCTCGTATCTACAAAAAAAATATGTAATGAAATCGTAACTAATTACTAAAATTACCATATTTGATTCCTAGCGATGGCTAACTTGAGTGTATATAGTTAACACATAGTAAAGTTGGCGTAAGCGTCTATAAAGTTTTATGTTGCCGTAAAAGTAGAGACGCTGGCTGCGAGGTCGCCGCAAGATCACATTGTGCGCATCAAACTGCCGACTAAATGAGGTTTGTTAATAACAATCGCCTTAATAAACTACAAATACCTTAAGCTAACAAAGCGATTGCTTCGTTTAGAAACTTAGTTTGAAACTTTGTCATGGTAACAATTACGCCATTCTCCCACAGAACGACTTGTGGAAAACACATTCTTAACCTCTGTCATCATCGAAGTCAATTTTCAAGGGCTGATTTTGAATTATTGGCAATGTTGCAGTCCTTGTCTAATCAATTGCAATTAAAAAGATAGCAACATTTAAAATAACTTTTTTTAAATTGATCTATATGAATCAATGGAAAAATAGATAGAGATTATCGATTTCTGTACACTCAGCGTAATGTCATTACGTGTTGCAAGTTTTATGGTGATAAAGTATGCACTGACATTAAAATACAAGTGCTGTGTCTGCAGAGTAACTCGTTGATGATATTTTGGTGAGCTATGTTAGAAACGCGCTTTGATTTAGTTTCTCCGTAAGAGAGTAGCCTCAATAAATATTATTTCAGATACCTACTCTAACAGATTTCCAGTTGTTGTTATAATTTTCACTAGTTATTGAACCTAACTTCAAGTTTAGGCTCTCACTTTACCCTTTTCTGCAATGGATTTAGAAATAGATAAGTATATTTTCAGTTTGGGTGGGCACTACTAAAATCAGCTTTAAATGTAACAGTATAGGGTTCACAAAGTTTTAAATACCTTTTTCCTTAACAGTACGTACCACAATGTAGAGAATTTCCGTCGGCTGCCGCTAAATACAATTGGTGTGTTCCGAGTGAGTTGCGCAGAACACAGGATTTAATACAGCGTTAGTTCCAATATCTTTCCACCACATAAAAGAGTATCGCGACCAAGCTAAATCTTTACGTCACCATTTGTTACGGCTAACACAGCTATACATCCATGTAGATGGGGAAAAAATGGAGACTGTGACTCCTATTTGCAGTTAGAAACCGACAGCGTAATCTGTACTAAAAGTTAGTATCATTTTACAGTTACTAATAACCTACTTCTATAACGTGTATTTCAGCAGCAATTATTAAATTAAGTACCGAGTATTTGACCAAAATAAGTAGGCGTCAGCATTGTGATTTTATGACGCGTCTATTAAGTGGTCTTTCTATTTTCTGGCACTTGTATATTTTTGTTTAAAAATTGCATTTGAGGTTTGGATTAAAAACTTAATCCTAGCCTCAAATGCAAAACAGGTGAGCTTAAGATTTTTATTTTGTGCAATACTTTATAACTTATAGGTTAGTATAGCAATAATAGAAATCGTTTTTCTGACCCCAGGATCTTCCCTCAAGGAAAAATTGGTTCCAATCCTCATCACAGGGGTCAGTATATTTCTGATTTCCATTTCATTTTATTATAACCCAAGTATAAACGGTATTGGAAAACTGTATTAGGTCGCCGAATCTATGAAGATGTGGTGAATACATTTACTAGAATATGAAAGTTTAGTCCACGCGTTGCCTTGAAATGTATACCAGGCACCTTGATTATTAGACGGGCAAAGAATAAAACGAATTTATTCACACCTACTTATATTAGTACCTATACCTAGCAGGAAAACTCTTATTCCATGAAAAATAAAAACGGAACAGCGTTAATATCGATCACAAGCAAAAGCTATACTTTTCATTTATACTCGTAACCTATCGAATACGCACTAACATACATATTTATTAATAAATGTGTATTTTTAATTTATGAATAAATAATTAGTATTAATAATAGAGTATCAGTTGAAAATACTGAACTACATAAGTAACTAAGTCAGTCAAACACTCATCTTAAACCGTATGTTCGCTTAATATTCTGTGAAATGACGGTCAAACGTAAGCTTATTTTATACATTAAAAAATCCAAGTCTACGTAAAGTTAAAAAACCTGCCCCCAGAGAATGACTGCAAATATTTATTTGGATACAAAACAACATGTTACCCCATCTCATATTTATCATTATAATTCAGATGAGATGTCTCGAAAAACGCAAGCTCAAGGAAAACTCACAAAATTAATGACCCAAAGCGGTAAGTTATATACGTAATATTTATTATTATTATGCTTATGTCACATGTATCGATGTTAACGTAAAACATATCCACATCAACAGTCAAATGTACAGGTACAAATTAGAATGAAAACAACCGATGAATTTTTGCTTATGTATATGAGGTTCTTTTGTACGTTGTAGTTCGTCTAAGCAAGCAAAAGTTGTAGGTCTAAGTTTATTTATATCCTACGCTCAATTGAATTTTTTTTTTTTAATCTCGGAGTATATGTAGGCATATTGACTGACTGACTTGAAAAACATTTTGTACATTTAAGGACACATTAAAGCAAAATTAAAGTACTTATAAAATAAAACTGACTTTTTTAAAGTATGCTTAGCTTTTACTTCCTTAACTAAGTGATGTTTTATGCCAATCAACCTATATTTGACATACAAAAGCCAACCGATATAAAGGAAGCTAATAGGTACCCATATCCCACACCCCATCAGTTTCTTCGGGGCATTAGCGCGCTTCCAGTTTCGGGTTAGTTTAATCTCAAACAAGTAGATCGAGTTACTACACAAAGCCTTTTTGTCCTTCCTCTTTTATTTCTTCTACACCCTTACCATAGTATTTACATTATCCTGCCACAGATACAGATGGAATCAAGTTTCAGACTAAATATAGTACTTACGTTCATTTTCATATTTTCTAGGTAACGACCTTTTACCTTTTGTCTAAAATTTTATTCAAACAGTTTAAATTTGGAAATAGAAATATTCGTAGAAATTGAAACTCAAATGAAAATTCGTTTACTTACTAAAATTTGTTAAAACAAACACAATTAAAACAGCTAACTGGAAAAGTCAGAGACTTGGTTGTAATAAATTGTTTTTTGTTTTTATTGTTCTCCGAGTCAAGTCTTTGATAAATATTTCAAATACATTATTAACATGTAAATATAAACAATACTTTTTTTATCCTGAAGTTAAAAGATATAACTAAACGCTTACCAAATGAAAATATAAAGGAACAAAAGTACGATATAATGAAAATCTTAATGTGTACAAGCAAATCCCTCAATTCCATAAAAGAAAAATATAATAACATATTTGATATCATCATTACACAATAATGGCCAATACCCGTATATGAGCATAAACGTCCGTGTTCGATTTGAAAATACTAATAACATAAAAGTATATATATCATCACAAACTTTGCTATAAAAACTGTCGTAAACAATAAAGTGAACAACCCTC
The DNA here is from genome assembly GCA_905404145.2 of Biston betularia. Lineage (NCBI taxonomy): Eukaryota > Metazoa > Arthropoda > Insecta > Lepidoptera > Geometridae > Biston > Biston betularia. The sequence continues at coordinate 9,848,988 of FR989863.1, forward strand.
GTAACAAAAAAGGCGAAGAATTATTGGCGTCAGTTGAACGCTAGATGGATTGTCTTGACGAGCTAGGTTAGCGTACTCCGTATTTGGGTATAATACGAGCACATATTATGCGAAGTTCATGTCCAAATTTAAAAGAAAATTCCTAGCAACTGCTACACTAAGCCGAACTGCCGAACACTTCTCGTAGTGTTATTTTTTAACTAATGGGAAACCAAACATTATCTTAAAGGTCCACGACATCATTCTAAGGAACAACTGGCTTTTTTTCGCTATTTTAGGGTTTTCAGTGTTCAAGATTGTAGTAAAATTGTACATTTCAATCTTTTTTTATTTGTAACAAGATGAGGTACATTGTCATGCATTCACAGTTCATGTAGATATGTATGTAAGTAAATATGTATATATGAGAGTACCTATCTTTATTTCACTATAACTTTTAAATGCCTGAATAGATTTCGATGTTTGGGATATCATTAGTAACGTCATGGCGAGTGAGACAGGCTATTTTTTTAATCATGTGTTAGTGGACATTAGTGTTTTTTAATTTTCTTAATTTAAGCTAAATTAAAAAAAGTTTCAGTGGATAGACTGATTCCGTCATCCTTCTTTTGCATAATTATGTCAATTCTGACACTGAAATAAGTTCATGAAACATGCAGTCTAATAAAGTTTATGGGTAAAATGTCTGTTACAAGTGCTACCAGAGAAGCTATCGTGTAGATATTGCTACGACTCGACGTAGCGTAGACACTACAACGTTGTCTCAGAACAATAAATAGCATAATAAATTATAGACATCATAGTTTATGTAGCTGTCTATATTTATGGTAGCTATACTTTTCGGATCAATTTGACAATTTATTTTCCTATCACTAAAATACGATTTAAATTTTTTAAATTAAATAAATGATTTTCTTGACGATAAATTTAAATGATATACTGTGACATTTTTTTTTTTGACAATTGTATTATGTAATTAAATGCCATAATTTTAAGTTAATCCTGTAATATTGCATGTTCGTACTGAACGTAAGCTGTTGCTCTACCTAAATATTAAGACCTTAATGTAACACAGCATAGCAATAAATTAAACTTTTACTTTGACTTTGACTTTAACGAGTATAGATATATAATTCATATTTATTAAACCGACCCTCTTTAACGCGGCGCACGTTCTGACAATTGTTAAAATTAAGCACGTTTCACAGAACCAATATTGTGGCCATTTAATGCGTTCATTATATTTCTTGACAACACTGATTGTAAAGAACCTTACTTATCATGACGTAATAAATAATAAACATTTAAGATGCTTCCGAACTGAGAGGGTCGGACCAATTTTCAATATACGATAAGTATCTCGAAGTGAAATGTCGTTATTCATTTCAGAGGTATCGTGGGCCGTAAAGTATGCAAAATACAGGCGAATTACTTTGGCGGCTCAGTTCGTTAACTTCGGGCCATGAAGCTATTACCCACGGAACATGGATAAAGGTAAACAAAAAGTCTCATAAACTGGAGGTGTGAAGGTCGTTTACTTCCCATTCACCTTTTAAAGTCTTCAGACTTCTGAAAACTCTCACCCGTTGTCCTACGTAAGCGACAAACACAGCAATACGACTTGATGCGACATGAAAATATCAAATAGTTGCTGTTTCTACTCGTGGCCTACGTTGTCCCGTAGATCAGTTTATGCGACCCTGTACTAATTCACAAGTCGCGTCGTACCGTGATTTGCCGCTTTGTGTCGCTTATGTAGGACAATGGGTTGGCCTAAACCGAGAGACGTGCTAATTAACGTACGTTAACTGAAGATAGCTTCAGTTTAAATTTTTTAAGTTGGAAGAAAATGTTACCTTGAATTATAGGTGGCGAATAGTATTACTAAAATTTAGTGACACTTGACAGCTTTATGACATCATTAGACTGCCTACTGGAAGAGGTCACTTTTAGTGATAAGGCTGCCATTTGTAGGTAGCTAGTTCTAAATATGCCATTGTTAATCAATGTCTATAATTGGTGTGAACATCATCAGCCCTTTGCTGTCCACTGCTGAACGTAGGCCCCTTCTATCGTACGTCATTGGTTTAGTGTAAACAATAAAGAGATATCTTTTAAATAACAACTTACATAATATGACTTTCCTTAATTCAGCCTTATTTTTATCCGTGCCAAAAACAAAAATATTGAAATTAGAAACTCTAAAGGCTAAAAATGTTTTTAATCTCAAACGAAAACGAATTAGGTACATCTTGACTAATATATACACAGAAGTCCTACTTTTATCTCGAAAAACGTGGGGCGAAAACCACGGGACGCAGCTTGTACCACATAAAATTTACTGGGGTTCACAAAGGTGACGCTAAAACCATAACGGTTTATAATTGTAGGTCACGTGAGTACAAAGTTAATTATGTAGGATGTTAAGGTGAAATATGCTTCAAACTTAGCGATTCGTCATCACTTTTATTTAAAACGAGACCTTTAAAAACAGGTAAATGACTTTCTTTTTTTTTTGTGATAAATGTTCACAAAATTCTTTATCTGAATGTGATCACCGAAACAAGACTGAATAAATTTCGCTCGAAAGTGGGAATTGGGAATTGTGAAGTGGGAATTGGGCATTGGGAATTGAGAAGTGGGAAGTGGGAGTTGGGAATTAGAAAGTGGGAATGGGAGTGGGAATTGGAAAGTGGGAATTGGGAAGTGGGCATTGAGAATTGAGAAGTAGGAAGTGGGACGTGGGAAGTGGGAAGTGGGACTTGGGAAGTGGGAATTGGAAAGTGGGCTGTGGGCATTGAGAATTGAGAAGTGGGAAGTGGGACTTGGGAAGTGGGAAGTGGGAATTGATAAATGGGAAGTAGGCATTGGGAATTGGAAAGTGATCAAACACCTAGCCTGTCAACCATTAAAAAAAAAGGTATTAACCAACGCAGCCTACTTTGATATTATAAATCAGCATCGGCACTTGCCACGACATAGAATGCTATCTAGTAACCGCACGCGTGCGCGGGTGGCTAAGCTGGCTAGACCCCTTACGCTGCCCGGTGGTCTGCGTCTGCTTCACCCCCTCAGAACCTGTGCAATATGAGACACATTTCGCCTTAAAGCGTTCGGCAAGTGGCGTCAGTTGTATTGAGTTATTAGGACGCAGTCGCGACCCGGGCTAAGCCGCCAGTTGGCCGCGGGCCATCGTGTACGCCTGGCTTTTTTATTGCTTTTAAAATACAAATAAAGTATACGCTGAGCTCGCTATCTTCTGCGTCATATGGAAATGGAATATTTTAGGCAAATTCTTTTTTCAATTTTTTCTATAGAATTTTTTCTTGGTTTTAAAGTTGCGTCTGTAGTAAAAGTTGTTTATTGTAAATTAATGAGAAGAACTCTTTTCAGGTTATTACATCTTCTAGAAACTCTCACCCGTTGTCCTATGTAAGCGACAATTTTTATAATACATACAGAATATTTCAAATAAAGCAGTACCTACTATTAAAGTGTGGAGATCTTACCATAAAATTGAACACTTTTACTGTAAGCGGAATCTAAAATCGCGACGAAAATCAGGTGTCAACCCATAGAAAAATATCCTTCAATAAAACGTATGGACCAGCAACTTTTTTAAGTAATAGTTGTTCTAGTTGTTAATTAAATACTTAGTGAACTTAATTTGTCTTAATAACAAAACTTCGGACTAGATTTTGTACGGCAAATTTTAAATTCGCAACTTTTTTAGATAAACATTTTTTTTTTAATGGTTGACAGGCTAGGTGTTTGACCACAGCTCACCTGATGTTAAGTGAAGGTGGGGTCGAAGATGGTAAAGCACACCTAGTCTGGAATGGAACTGGCTCTCAAGTGAGGCTACCGGAACACACCGTTAGATGCTTGGCGGCAGATTTTCAACTTGAGGGTGGTAGCTAGCCAGCCGAGTACTAGAAAGTACCCTACCACCATGCTATGGTTGCCTCACGATGTTTCCTTCACCGGCAGCTCAAGCTCATTGTTGGGGCTTGAACCCACGCCCTTCGGCATGCGAACCGACCGCGCTAACCACTGGGCTATCATCGCTACAAAACATGCTACAAACATGCCGTGTTTGATACTAAAAAAATTATAAACAAAAATTCACACCGAACGCCTACGTTGGTCTTCATCTATAGAGACTTACCTAACAAGCGCACTACGACTATGAAAACCACAGCTTTGTACCACACTGCCATGACCAAGTGCGAGTGACGACAAGCAGGCTCTATTTCGTCGTATTGTTCTAGAAACAATTTCCTGATATCAAGCCCTTTGTTCCAGTGCGATGCGAGCATCTGGCGGCGCGCCAGCTTCTCTACATGTTTCATATTTCACTGGATCAGCGCACTGTACAATGGCCGATGTTACATTTCTTTAATTTTCTTTCGGCTACTGTATGTGTTGAGCTTTAGCCAAACCGCTTAACAACCTTGTTATCATTGCTTTAGTGCCGAATTATTTTTTTAATTCATACGCATACAAATCTTAGCAGTGTCAAGTGTCTGTAACATAATTGCAATGTATATTTCAACAGTAAACCACAAAACTGAAAACAACTTTTCTCGAGAAGCCAGGAGCTTGACTTTTTTAAACATATGAAAGATGTTGCGCACACATAATGATCAACTTTTACATGATAACTCATGTGGATAGTTTAAAATCTAAGCCCTTGAAATGCATTAGGTTTTGACAATAATGTATTATACTACAAGCGTTACTGACAATGGTGAATCTAAACAGCTTTATATTCCTCATGATTTATAAAACCTTATTTTACGAGCTTTTTGAGTTCTACGCACTCCTTCGAAAATCAAATTGTCTTAGGCGCGAGGCAGAGCCCTGAAATCTGGTAAAGGGCTACTGGTAAAAGCATACCTATACTACATCTATAAGATAGCTTCTTGCATATTTGTATTACATTACGTTGTTTCCTTTGATTTTTTAGTAGAATATAAGTAGTATAGGAGTAAACAAGTCTGATTATATAATTGTGTTGAGCTTTAGCCAAACCGCTTAACAACCTTGTTATCATTGCTTTAGTGCCGAATTATTTTTTTAATTCATACGCATACAAATCTTAGCAGTGTCAAGTGTCTGTAACATAATTGCAATGTATATTTCAACAGTAAACCACAAAACTGAAAACAACTTTTCTCGAGAAGCCAGGAGCTTGACTTTTTTAAACATATGAAAGATGTTGCGCACACATAATGATCAACTTTTACATGATAACTCATGTGGATAGTTTAAAATCTAAGCCCTTGAAATGCATTAGGTTTTGACAATAATGTATTATACTACAAGCGTTACTGACAATGGTGAATCTAAACAGCTTTATATTCCTCATGATTTATAAAACCTTATTTTACGAGCTTTTTGAGTTCTACGCACTCCTTCGAAAATCAAATTGTCTTAGGCGCGAGGCAGAGCCCTGAAATCTGGTAAAGGGCTACTGGTAAAAGCATACCTATACTACATCTATAAGATAGCTTCTTGCATATTTGTATTACATTACGTTGTTTCCTTTGATTTTTTAGTAGAATATAAGTAGTATAGGAGTAAACAAGTCTGATTATATAATTTTCTTCAACGTTATTGTGTGGTTTTTGTTTTCGAGTAGTTTCTTTCTTGAATTAGATAAGTAGGCACTCAATGGCACTCAGGTTCGTTATGCGTATTGTATTACTTTTGTTTCTTTTTAATTATTGTAGGTCTAATTTGAACATTTTTAATTGTTGTTTTTATTTATTGAATGTTACTGCGTTGAATAAGTTGGTACATATACCTAGTTACACAAATTATTATTACCAGTTGATCAGTGGTTAGGTATTTGTTAGGTGTACAAACAACAGCACTAATAATTATCTAATTAAATACTAACTGAAACTATGCTCGCGAGACGCAAACCTTTTTAAGTTAAAGAGTATAACGTAAATTAGCTAACCTACGCTCAATTTTGTAGGCGTTACCGTAATACTCGCAGCTGAAAAGAATTTTTTTGTCGTGCGAATGATAAAAAGTTGTCCAGCAAATCATATCCATATGTGTCGCAAACGAAGTCGTGGGTATAGCTAGTTCCTTAATAAGTGGAAATCAACTAAGCTAACAAAACATACCCATATTAGCTATTCGGAGCGCATTAAGAGATGATGCGGTGGAAGATGATAACCACCCATAGCTTGGAATAACAACCGATTCTCTAGTGAGACTGTCGGAACACATCGTTAGGTGTTTGGTGGAAGATTTTCAACTTTAGGGTGGTAGCTAGCCAGCTGAGGACTATAAAGTACCCTTCTATTATTTATTGTTCACTTACTATGTTTTCTTTCACCGATAATAAAAACTATTTGTTGAAATTGGAACCGAAACCCTTAGGCATGCTGACCGAGCTAACCACTGAGCTATCATCGCGATATTTATTATATAATATTTAAAGTTACATTAAAGCATAGCACTTTACATTATAATTAGAACATGAGATTGGCAGAAAATGTTCTGAGGAAAGCATTTGTGAACGATATATCATTTAGCTCTTGGGGGGCATTGAAAGTACTTTGCTGAATATGAATTTAAATAATATCTGGCGTCACATCGTGAGATGATTTAGAGTCGGTTTTCGCGAAGGTGTGAGGGTGGCGCTAAAGCCCCGCCACTCGCCCAAATGATTTGCGCACTATGACAAAATACCTACTGTAAGATTTCATTACAAAATTGTGTTACACCTACTACGTTCAAAGTAGGCAATGTAAAGTCAATCTTAAAAGTTTAGCGAGAAGTTATGGTTGGTAGTAGTGCTATTTTTTTATATTATGTATGCTTCATTAGCTGTAAGGCGTGGGTTCGATTGACACACAGGGCAAACTTTTATGTCATGAAGATAGATGTTTTTTTCAGGATTGTTCTGTATATTATAAAAATGTGTAAAAATATATGTAGTTACTTGTTATTTTATGATTTTTTTCAAAAATTCAATCCTAATTTAATGTACCTAATATAATTATAAACAAGCAACATTTAAAAGAATCACTAATTATAGTAACTAATCTATAAGGCCGCTATCAATTCGAATAGTCCCCAAAACGCTGGCCCCATTGCCGCGTTGTATGGCAATACTCAAACGTTGGGCAAAATGAAATCCAGCGTTTTGTTCACGAGTGGCATCGACTAGCCAAGATGCCAATGTACTAGGTATATGTATTCTATTAGTTATCTAGTTTCCATAGCGTTTTTTAGGGCTAGATGACGCCTCGTGAAATATTCAATTTAAATCATTTGTCTGAACGTAAAACAGTTGGAATAAACAAAATATATAAAACCTCCATATCTAACCTATCAGCATCCAAAAAACACAAAGAAAGCTGAGCTGATTTAAAACCAATCACAAATCACATCATATATTCCTGTCAAAAAAATGTCCTGCGTTATTAATTTTATTTTATCTTCGGTGTGAACAATAAAGAGTTTATCTCAATTATTCATCTTAACTAGCCCGATCTTCGGCATTTCGCATCCATCCATCGCCAGCTCTCCTACGTATATCGTCACTCCATCGTCAGGCATCCGACGCTACATTTGCCAATTCACGGTCTCTACTCCAGATCACGTCTACCCCCGCCGTTATCGGTGACCATTGCCACTTCAGCTTGCTAATACGTTGAGCTATGTCTGTGACTTTAGTTCTGTGGCGAATTACTTCGTTTCGGATAGTCTGTACTAAAAATATAATATATCGGAATCGCGATGAGCCCCTGTATCATAATCACATGTAGAGACGTGACTTACCTTTATTGTATTCGAGGGGCCGTGATCACGGATAACGCGTTGTATCCGAGAATTCAAGACCAATCCCATCTATCAGGTTCTATCTTAATTATTCTGTGATGTGTGTACTCTTAATCAAGAGAACTCGCGACGGGGAGGTGCAATTACGCCATGTTTTAATTAAACTACTATCTGATTTACATGCCTCGAACGCAACTAATGATTTAAAATATAAATTGCTATAAAACGTCGAGATAAAAGCTACGTATACGTTTTAAAGGAAATTATTACATTTACGACCTAATCATTTAAAATACGTGTATCAATAACATAATGTTACATTTTAAAGAATAACAATTAATAAATCAAATTAAAATAATATAAAGAAAAACATTTTAAATCTATACCTAATTAATTTACTAATAAAATATGTTGTGTTGTATAAATACAAGTCAAAATTAAAAATGTCAATGTATTAATTACATAAATAAAACACGTCACAAAAAAAACATCACTTCATCACACCGTCAGATGCCTGGCGGCAGATTTTCAACTTGAGGGTAGTAGCTAGCTAGCCTAGTACTAAAAAGTACCCTACCACCATACTATGATTTCCTCACGATGTTTTCCTTCACCGGCAGCTCAAGCTCATTGTAGGAATTTGAACCCACGTCCTTGTTTGTGTAAAACAAGAAAAAAAGGTAAAGCCAAGGGGTCTTCGCTTATTTTCAACGCAACAGTCCATCTCTACTGTTTTTAATCTGTGACCGACATGTACAAAAAGCCCACCGTCTATATTACTAGTATAAGTACAACGGAAGATTTGTCATCATAAACTATCTTAGATATATAGGAGCATATCGTCGTATAGAGTTCATCGACTCCCACAGATTATGTGTACCTACTAAATTTTCGCATGGTAACCTGCTTCGCCTTATCGTAGCCGTATTTCCCAAGATCTCACCGGCTAAGTCCCTAACTATCTGCCGAAGCAATTAAAGCTAGGGGCGGTTATGGTACGTAGCTATGTAAATGTTTTACTTTGTCTTCTGTTTCGAAAGGTGGTAAAGGTGAATAAAGTTTCGTTCGCTTGAACTTGACATTTCGGTTCGTCGGTTTTTGCTTTTAAATGTGAGGGTAGTTATAAGTATCTTTTCTTTTTAAGTATTCCAAATTTAAGTAATGCAGTTTCTTAGATATGAAATTTTTGAGTTTATTCAGAATTTCAGTAGTAAGCCGAAAGGAATTGTATGCAGTATAATGAACGGCTTTTAATACGGAATCAATCTGGAAACGCATTAGATTTGTTTACCCCTGAAACAATGTATTTGCGCACGCTTAAACAATTCTATTGTATTCTATATTTGGTCAGAATAATACTATAATCCAGTTATTTATTTATTATATAATTCAGTTATCTTATCTTTCGGTGTCACATATTCCAACGCAAATTAAATCAGATTTTATTAATTAAAAAGATATTGACGACGATGATTGCTCGATCGTGTTTCCTGATAACTTAGGAGAAACGATAAAACACATTTTTAATTTAGGGATCGGATCGGGGTAGCGTCTAGTTAATTAAACTATACAAGCTGAAAGCCCGGTACTTCATGCCGTACGATTGTAGCGCTACCTATCGGGCCCAATTGTGAATCTAATCCATCCATAGACCCTGGGTCTCAAATACATCTACAAAATGTCACCAAAAATTAGTCCAGCCATTTAGGAGAAGTTCAGTAACATACAGAACAATGATACATGTACATAAAGAAGATATTACCATTATCATAAATCGAGTGAAGTAGAGAAGGATACTTCTGAATTCTATATGACTATAACTTGACTGGAAGTAGGTACCTACTAAGAAAGTAAACCACTAATACATTCATTATTTCGGTATTTAATTGTTTAACCGTTCTATCCTAAACTCGAATACTGTAGTGTCTGTAGCTGTAGTTTACCAAAAATCCATGCAAGTTAACTCGTCAGACAACAATTTAAACAGACATGTCTGTTAAATTCATATAGGCTTTATACAGACTCTATTTGCAAATACAAAACGGCATCGCGTAATCATGGAATGTGCATTGTACACTAACGGTAAAATAATTTATGGTTTGTGGGATACGTGCGGTATCGTTGACTGGCCTGGATGCGGCCACATTGTTCGTGGCAGGAATGATGATAGGGATGCGAAGGAAGTCGTGCGAGGGTTCATTTCCGTACACAAGCCCGCGGCTCCACTATTTCCTACCCGCGCTGATAGCTCCTTTACTTTACGACGTATCTCAGCTCCGGTCTTACATACTTACTTTAAAAACAAATGACTGCTTGTAGTTCTGTATTCATTTTACAAGCCGAGGAAGATATTTAAATTTCTATCTCACACAATCCCTGATATTTTAGTATAAATATAAATTTTACTTTGATTTCAAACGCCCAAACCAAAATGATTGAATATGTTTTACCGAAAAACATATGATAGATGAACGCCATAAAAGTAATGTTACAGTAAAATTGCATTACAGGTTAAATGCTTTTTTCTTTTTTGTATATTTTTAATTTTATTTTATTGGGTCAAAGAGCCAAATAAAATCATGAACTTAATTTATGTTAGAAAACTAAAAATAAATAGTTCCAAGCACGCTGGCTCCATTGCCAAGTTGTATGGCAATTTTTAATCTATGGATAAAATAGAGGGCAACATTTGGTCACGCTTAGCGTCTACTAGACGATATGCCAGCTCTTTTATATTAGCACCATTATTGTTTTTGGTCCCCGGTACCCACGGTCCTAAATGTTCAATCCGAAAAGGCTTAAAAATGTATCCACTGTCCATATTTGCGCTTTTTGAGATCTTCTACTAATTCAGCAGCCGCACCAGCCTTAATCTAATCTTAAGTTCGGAGTCAGATGGCGCTGTGTGTAATGTCATCCAATATTTATTTATTTTTAATCTGCTTTCTGGGAAGATGTTTAAATTTATAATCATAATCATAATCATTTATTTGTTTGCGTATATGGGTAAAATACAGTTGGTGGAAATTAAAAACATAGCACGCCATATCCCGCTTTTCGGCATGCAAAAATTAATATCATAAAATCAATAGCAATAATAATTACAATATTTAATTATTTACAATTTAAAGAAACTGTTTTTTTGTTTACAAAGATACTAAACATGCAAAAGCTAGTGCTTGGTTAGACTTATTAGTAGCCTTTTAGTAATCTGTTTTCAATGCCTGGTTGCCTAATAGAGATTGATTTTAGCGTTAAGGCCGCCAGTTGTAGCAAAAACGCATAATGTTTCTTAATTTCCTGTGTGCACAGTAAAACGTTTCTATCTATTATTATCCATGTTTAGTTCTTTCCTCATTTACCTATTTAATTTTCTGTCATCGGTATTCTAATCAAGATTTCTTTCAAAATCTGAAAGTTTCAGCAGCACTCGCCAAAACTTCGCAGATATCTCTGCAATCTCGAATCTTTTTAAGTTAATAAAAATTAGATATTGTTTTAAGTTAGGGTTATATTGTTTTAAAGTTAGTTGAAAAGTTTTAGCGATACGTAAGCTTCTGAACTTTTTGTATTGGCCCGAGGGGAGTAACTTTTCGAAGAGTTGAAAAAATAGCACGGCTTTGACCCAACTAATCTAGACAGAAGTCGGTACGTGCTTTAAGGTATTACGTTAAGTGTTTCGTAACTGTATTTGATTGCGTACTGGCTTTAGCTCTGTATCTACATAAATGTTTGTTTAAGGAAATACCAACAACGAGCATTGTAGATAAAGGGATAAATCTAGAATAATCTACATTTACATAAGCAAATACAAGAACGCTTGTATGCAGCTTAATAATTCTGGATAACTGTTATGAAGCTAATACTTGTTGCAGGTAACATGACCACAGCACAGCACACATCACACACGCTTTTTGCCATTCAAGTTACGCGGTTAAGATAAAGTTAACAAGCTGAAAATCTATAACCCAACTGCGAATAAAATATGTAGCCATAAATAATTAAATATTTTTAAAACCAATTTATCATTCCTATATAAATTGAAACATATAATCTTTGTAATTATTTACCCTACTTGATAGGTTTGGTCAATGTTTTTTTATTAACGTATTACTAACCAAAAATCCACAATTTTTTTTTCAATTTCAATTTTCAACTTATCTAGGAACTCTTGGATTATTAAGATGAATCTAACGATACTTTAATTGTCATAATCCATTCGGCCGTTTGAAAGAAACGAGATAATAAAGAAAAACTTACATATGTACAATGTACATACAAAATACGCGCGAAAAACATAACCCTTCCGTAAATTGCCGTTTTTAGCGAGTCTAAAGCTTTCGTTTTAGGTCCTGTGTTCTCGAAATGCAGTTCGCACTTCGTGAAGCGTCTAGAATGGGAAGCTATCGCCTGGAGCGACACTGCATTGCGCCCGCCAGGTGCAACTATACTTGACTTTGGGCCAACCGACAAATTCAATTTTTTTTTAATTCTTTATTTACATTTATTACATTTGTTCGTTTCTAGTGTACATTTAGCCTAGATATAACTTACTTACAATTAGGTTTCGTTTTACAGGCTGTATAACGTACGCTTATATTAAAAACTAATGAAATGAATTTTAAATTTTTTCTTAAACATTGAAATTTCGAAAAGTTAATTGAGTTACACTGAAATAAATAATTTAACAATTACCACAAGCTTTAGGAAGCAGCATTGTGTTTTTTTTATTTATTTGTTGTATTTGCCCAACCGACCGACAACGTAGAATCTTAGTTACGGAAACCTGTATTTATACATTATACATTAAACTTACTACAAACACTCTTAAAACAATCACAAAGCTATGTATAATGTAATAGTTAGCATTATTAGGAAAATTTAAGTTAAACATTATTGGTACGTAAGATTCATATCTTCAATAATAAATTATAATTTTGAATAGGTACTTTTATACATGATGGAGTTTAGGCGGGAAAGTGAAAAAATCTTGTCGCCTCTTTGTTTCATTTTCTAAAACTTGTGTTTTTCGATTGATTATTACTTATATAAATATATGTATTTTATTACAATATATATAATTGATTACTTATGTGTATACACAAAGGGGGAAAATTACTATATTGTAGTAAAACATGTCTTTTCGTGATACTTCCAGAACTCCGACGAAGCTTCTAGCAATGTTACCGTTAATAAGCTACTCAAGGCGCTCCCAGCAGCTAATGTGAGCGTGTTTTGGTAGCTCAGTTGCGTACCAAACTTATTCAGCAAAATACACAGCATCGCGTTTAGCGGAGCAAAAATATTGCAGTTACACGTCAACGAGCGTACGTTATTCGTACGATTCATGGGAAATTAATTGTCAATTGCAGTCTTGTCTTAGCGTAACAGTTATACCAATGAGTTTTTAAAAAGAAGACAATAGTAGGTACCTATAAATGAAGTTTTATGCTTTAAATCACGTTTTTATTTTTGATATTTATGAATTTTAATTTTAGAGGATACTTTAAGATTTTTTCGAACGAGAAAATGTATCGTTACTGTTTCTTCTCAGAAATATTATAATCATTAATACTTTTTTTATTGCTTTAAAAATCTTCTTTTTTTGTAACCTTTTTAATACCTATTGCGCCTTAACAAGGCCATCGCTGGACTTGGCCTTTACTTAGTTTGTGTACCTTAAACTTTTTTTAATCATTTTATCCTAATACACTATTTTGAGTGTATGTATTACTTAAGAAATGAGAAATGTAATAATGATTGCCCCCACTTGGAATAAGAATAAGGACTGGTGAGTCACATACAATACAATTATCTCTAAAAGTATTGTTTCTAAATTTATCCACACTCGTAAGGTCGCGGGTCAAAGTTAGTTTAATTTAAATAATTTAGAAGCGAGAGCAATTTTTACTTAATTGCATTATAAATTCACAGCCAATTCCCAAAGCAGCTCCGTGATTCTGTATTTTTCTACATTACTTTAGTATATTAATAAAACATTTTTATTAAAAATACTACGAATTTGCATTCTGTAAGTGACATTTTGCTTTCTAGAGGCAGACTACGAAAATTTTAAAGGTACTGATAAAAATAGATAATAAGTATCTAATAATAATAAAAAGTTTGCAGGCAAAATAAGGCACTTCAGTGTTCTCGGAAAAAAAAGTTTAATAAGTGGCAAATAAAATTACTTTGATCAACTTTGAAACGCAAAACAGTTTGAAAATGTTCAGCGTTAATTTTATATCTGTTCGTGAACTTTGCTGGTTATACATTACCGGAAAATTATCAGTAATTACTCTTACTAAACGTCTAAACAATAAATCAAGGTAAGACTTTACACAGTTTGCTACAAGTTTAAAGTTACTAAGTAAGACTCATTTCCTTAAATGTCAATAATATTATAAATGGACATTTAGCGGGAACGAGAAAATACCATGTCGTCACACTGTAATAATTTCCAAAACCTGTCATTTTTCGAGTCATATAGAAAAATAGTGGTGTTTTATTCTTATAGAACCTAATTATGCACGTGAATGTAGGAAAGTGATATAATGTGGTGAAATATGACTTTCTATGTTGCTTCCAAAACTCCATCGAACCTTGTTATTAATTCACCAATACTTTAGGCAGGACCAGACTCAACTGTGACTTACTTTGTGTGACTTAGATTTATTATGACATCAGCAAATGCACAAAGAGCAACGCCAAAAACAAAGGCGAAAAAAGAGTTTTATAAAAGCAAAAGTGTTTGTATTTGTTTATTGCACTGTTAGAACGGCAAACGAATTAGATTGAAATTGGAAAGGCTGGTATACCCAGGATTGACTTAGTCACTTTGAAGTCACGGGTCGCGTACATAAGTTTATATAATAATGTTTTTGTGTTATCCTTTTTTTATAAGTAACTAGTGACACGACCCGGCTTCGCCAGGGTGCACTTTATTTTGGCGACTTTATACTATTCCACACCGTCTCGGACATTTCCCGTAGACTTTCAAAACATATTCTATCATACAAACCTTGTGTAACACAATGCTCAGTCATACTCACACTTGTTTTGCAATAAACATACATTTTTGATAGAAGGAGGAACCCAAGACACAGGTCACTCTAGTCCTGAATCCAAGATATATCATTAAAAATGTATTATTATTATTATAAATTAATAATTATAAATTTTTATTTATGCAGATAGCAAGGTAATTTTTTAAGTCAAATGAAGTTGTATGCATTCTCTAACTAATTTTATCTCACTTCGAACTAATAAAAAAGACTCGCTGTAGTAAAGTCAGCAGCACTAACTGTAATTTTATTCACCGTTATTTTGATTTTGCCAAGACTAATTTCAAGTGTTTTTTGTCATTTAAAAATGTGTAATACTTGATACTGGCAGAATACACAAAGTGTGATGCCAAAAACAAAGATTAAGAAGAAGTAGATTGGTACAGAATACCGCAGGGCGCGAGACAATCTCGCCGATGGCTCATTCGATGCTGCAACGAGCCGACTACGGAATTGAATTGGAAGCAAATGTGCCGTGCGAATACTGACACCGAATATAAACTGAACCACTCACGGCCCCAGCCGCGGTACCTACAGCCCCAATCAATGAACAAATCGAAAACGATTTGCAAACGGAAACAGCTTAAGGTCAACAAAGACGTCAGTAAACGTTTCCAGAGATTTGGATAAAGCATCAAATATAATAAAGGTATACGTATTTATGCAATTAATAATAAATATCGGAAGACATTTCATGCAGTGCCATCTAGCTCCGAACTAAGCAAAACTTGTTCTATGAGAACAAATTAACTGTCACCCCGTACCTGCTTGACATTGAGTTTCGAGACGCCTGCATACTTTTTTATAAATACATACGCAACACCCCTATACATAACAAACATCTATGTTCGTCACAAAAATGTTTGTCCTGGGTGGGAATAGAACCCACGTTCATTTCAGCTCATTTTGATTTTATTGTTTTAACTATTTGTTTTTCGACTACAAAAGGTCAATTCATCACACAATAGAGCAGTTCGTTTTTGTTTTCGCATTTTCCAGCTTCGGCAGAAAAACTGATGTCACAAAATAAGTACATAATAGTAGATATATATATGTAGTGTTTTCTTAAATATAAGATGCACCTAAAAAACATACACAATTTTTTCGAATGTTTTGTGTAGAATCTCGGAGCATAACCGCTTTTAATGTAGAGTTTCGCTTACGTACAAAAGCGGTTGTTTTATGGTTGGTGAAAGGGAAGTCGGTAGCGAAGCATGCGCGGGACAGGTACGTAATGAGCGGAGGGTGACGAAGGCGCCAGGCTTCGCGCTGACTCAGCAACAACAGGGTAATGTACCAGCGCGGAGTTCACTGCCGTCAGATTACCTCGGGACTTGCTTGGGAAAGGGGATCGCTTTCTACAGAGTCGTCTAATGTACCGATTGAGTGATTTTTAATCATACGTACCTACCTATGTTTATGGTAGATTCTTTTATTACTTGCATTTTTTAAATAAATACTTAAATTATACTCTTTTATTGAAAGAGCTTTATAAGGCTACAGACGGTGTCTATGACGGCAAGCCTAACGACTCTTGCAATGTTAGGGATGCTGTCGACACATTGCCGTCCTAGCGAGATGCTTTTAGAAAATCTTTTAATAAAAGCTCCACATTATGCTCTGCGAAAAGTTTTTCAAAAGGAAGAAATTCCGCAACAGATACGCAGAACGGTATTAAACCGAAACAGGGGCATTGTCCTTAATTTGAACAATTTTAGCATAAGGCATTGAAATCGCGAAACAAAATTGACTATTTCATGTCGTCGAGAGTGACATAATATGTAGTTATATACAATTATTGTACATAACATTTTTCAATAGGGCAGCTCTATTTTCACTTTCATGCTAAAACTTCATTAGTAATGTAGTTTTAGCATAGTTTCATCGTGCTGTGTAACCCTGTAAATAGGTTAAAAATGCTCTGCAAACAATAAAGCTGCCAAAAGTAAGAGATAAATCATCATCATCATTCTATCGAAGTCCGCTGCTGGGCATAGGTCTTACCCAAAACACGCCACACAACCCGATCTTCGGCTTTTTGATTCCATCTACCGTCAGCTGTCCTACGTATATCGTCACTCCATCGACTTTCAGGGCGTCCTACACTACGTTTCTCCAATTCACGGTCTCCATACTATTTTATTCCTATTATATTTTCTTTACAGCAGATATTCCCTGTGCTTATAGATCAGAAGGCGCACAGGGAGAACACGTCTAACCCAGGTTATCAGTTCTGCGACAGATATTTCCAGCTTATTGCCACTTCAGCTTGCTAATACGTTGAGCTATGTATGTGTACAGCTTTAGTTCTCTGGCGAATTCCTTCTTTCCGAATACGATCCCTTAGAGAAAACCCCCACTTAACTACTAAAAGATACATACCTACTAAGAGATAAATACTTTCTCGTAATTTAGTTACTATCAATACCCATATGATAAATAGTACCTACGTTCTCAATCAGCTTGCTAACTCGCTCGTGGATCGGTTGAGAAACATTTAACACAAAGTTTATCAGAGAGATTCCGTGAAGCATCTGCTGCCAGCCTATGTGATGCGCTGCATCTGTGGCATTACGTGACTCCTCGTCCCGACTTTAGTAGGTACCCACTACATATATTATATACAAATACTATAAAGGTCTCAGTCAAATGGAACATTCCAATCCTACTTGGATTGGAATGATAGATTCTTGTTCAACGTTTTTAGAGTTGTGTTCATAGTGCAAGTTATTTATAAAACGTACAATGACTCCCTTTCAGCTTATAACTATACCTTATATAAATTAAATTTAAACTCGATCAGACTAAATGAACATTTCGTAGACAATAAAAGCTTTAGAGTAAGTATACATAAATATTTATTAGTACTTAGATTATCTGTGTAGGTAAGCATTTTATTTGCTTAAGTGGTTTTGAATATTAAAATGCTTTTAGGTGGTAACTCCAACTGCTTTTATAGAGGCACTTGACATTTATATAGAAAAAAAATAACTAATTTATTTTTAACACTAACAGCAAGTTAGGCTAAATATTATCTATAGTTAGCAAGACCTTCCCATGCACGTGTCAAGTAAAGTGCCGAAGGAACGCGTCTAGCTCCTTGCCCCAAGCGTTTTACTTCTCAAATGGAAAGCTTTTAGCTTGTAAACGAATTTCTATAAGAAATATTCCAGTTGGAGGGGTTACATACCGCGAGGCCGAGATTCATAAAATGCTTTGTTGGTATATGTAGTCGGTATCTATCGCTTTATGTGAATGTTTAAAGTATGCACTTATGAGAAAATTGTACTAGTCTTCTCTCATAATCCCACTAATATTATAAATGTGAAAATTTGTACGGATGGTTGGATGGGTGTATGTTTGTTAGTATTTCACGCAAATACTATTTTAGAATCCTTCGCTTGCTCGGTCATCAAAATTAAGCACGCGGTTAAAAAGGTTTGCACATACTAGCGATATCATAATTATTTAGGTATCTAGTACCTATGTAGTGAATAGAAACTATGTACTAGTTTACGTATTATGAATTATACAGTAGGTAGTATCTTTTATAACATATCTAATATAACTTTCGTTTTCAGCATGTACGTACAATATGTTCGGAACCAAACTCAATTTGTTAATATAATTCGCGGTGTCATTCGACAGCTGTGTGTACGTAGGTACCTACGTTTGCAGCCTCAATAATCGGCCCGTTGATGACGGTAGCCCAATGAGCGTCAAATTTCCAGGAAATGAAATTATGCAACAGTGCAAATGACGGTGGTGGCGTCAGGCGTGTGTTCGCATACCGAACCGCAAGTTGTCCGGAAGTACTGATTTACTGCCGGTACCGGTAAAATTTAATTAAAATCATATTAAACCGCTCCCTGTCGTCGATATTCCAGTGTATACCTTATATAGGGTATTGGTTTCGGGATAGGCAATTTTTTGCTTATCTACGAGTACATTAGGTAATATTATGTAGAATATTTACCGCAAAAATGTGTTATAAAGAAGTAGATAACAAAATAATATGAGCAAAGCTACCATTATGCTCAGAGAGGTTTATTTTTTATAAGCAGAATTTAATCCAGAGTAGGTAGTACCTACTATTAGGTACGGGTATTGGAAGTGAAGTCCTCCTGGTAACGAGCTCGGTCCCTCGAGACACGACTGGCCCTTTCCAAAAAGCCGCCCAGGATACATTCATACCCACTCCACTTTCCGAGCAAAGGCTTTTTATACAATTTCTACATGCACGAGTAAGAATGTTTCTGAGACGTTAAGACTGCGGACGAGCCACTCATCTCATATTCTACGTATCATCTACACCTAACAGAACCGCGCTCGACCGCACCAAAAATATGGGAGATTCATTCTTTATTTATTCATACAAAAACCCAGTGGAATTTCATTATGTGAGCTGTGATAAATGATCGCGTATCAAAGGCAAGCGATTTATTAGGAAGAAAGTTGGGCAATTAGCGCTAAAAACACAAAAAGCAGACGGGAGCAGGCAGAGCGCTATCGATTACATCAGCCGTTGAAAAGTCCCATTAGCCGCAGCGGGCATGAGCTAACTCCGACTGACTGCGTGAACTACCAACTTCCCAACCTGCCAACTTCCCTTGAGGTGCTGCTCAGCAATTTATCTTCAATTTTTTCCCTCGAGAATAAACAACGGTTTCCTTTGACAACTCGATAAAGGTCGCGTAAGATAGTTTTCTTTATCAGTTGAAACCTGTAATGTAAAATATATAGAGACGAAATATGTAAGTTTACTTTTATACTGCTATAGGGATCAGCTTTGTTTCTATAAACTGCCCCACTGCTGGGCGTGGACCTCTTTTCATTGTACCCATAAGGGTAAAGCC
The DNA here is from genome assembly GCA_905404145.2 of Biston betularia. Taxonomy (NCBI): domain Eukaryota; kingdom Metazoa; phylum Arthropoda; class Insecta; order Lepidoptera; family Geometridae; genus Biston; species Biston betularia. Next base: position 9,868,714 of record FR989863.1, read on the forward strand.
CATAGTCCGCCAAGCGGGTTGGCAGATTTCACACAACTTCGAAGACTTGTTTAAGAACTTTTAAATATGTATGTAGGTTATTTCTCACGATGTTTTACTTTACCGTTTGAAATCAACAACGTTGCCGCTATCAGTATCTACTATTTTTGTAACACGGGTTTACCCGTACCTACCCTTGCCGGTTTTACCCGATATCTGTGCACGTGTGGTAAGGAGTGGAGTGGAGTAAACAGTAGGTGTCCCATGTCACATCCCAGACTTCCCACTACATGTAATGCTCGCGACACGAATCATTGATTTGTTCTTGCGTGAAAACAAATTGACAAACGTATTTTTGCACTTATATTATTCTGTAGGTAAGTAATGGAGAAATAGGGGCATCGGTTAAGGGACATGACGACAGCGTATAACAAAAGTAAATTTAATATAAATAACTGTTTACCTACCTACTTCAGGGTAGGTAGGTATCTAAAGTTTCAATCGTTCATCTCATGGAAAAGATCTGAAGACAGACCATAAAGATACTAGAGCTACCTATCTAATGGCAAGTAGTAGAACCTTCGAGTTTGGGCTTGTTACTCACCTTACTTTGCTTTTTATATTGCTTTGCTATCTTTGATTGCATAAAGTAAATTAAATCTTGTTTTAAGAGTTTATTATATGAGACAATTATTTCTATTCATTTAGAAATCAAATCACGTAGATAGATAGGTAATAATAATTGGAGGCACACTAAGCTCACCATACCCCACCCATAAGTAGGTAGATACGTAACGTAGACATACCATTTAGGTGGTAGTAGTAAGGGCATAAAAGCCAAGAACTTCAATGAAATGTTTGGTGAAATTAACATAAATATCGAATTAACATTGTTCCGCTTCTATCTGGAATGATTTTAATGAGGGAAGTGTCCCCGCTTTTCTCTTGGATCCTTTTTTATGACTGCCTTGGCTGCTTATTACAGAATAAATTTTAAAGAAGTGGGCGACGAAATTAAATTCGGCACGAAGCATTTTAATTGTGAGCTGTAATTGATACTCAGAAATTTTTTCGCTGCTCAACAAATCTTTGATGAGATTTTATACACGAGAGCGACTTATGCGTCTCAGTAGGTTCGTACATGTAATATTTAGTATTTATATAGTACTTACCTATCTATAATATTATTCAGTTCACACCTAATAAATAACTGATCGATCAGGAAGGTCAAAGAAAAAGTAAAAAAAGTCCACCATCGAAAGTCTCAAAGTAATGAGCACCAAAGCAGCGATGCCCTGGACTTTGTTTTGTTACTCAAAGTTATGTGTATCGCTGCAATGGTCATGGGCATGCGTTATCTCTTACCATCAGGAGAGAGTCTAGTTCGTCTCATTACTTTTTTACATTAAAAAAAAAGGGTAGAAGGAGATCCGGCCACATCGTTCAAGTGAACTGTGGACAAACATCTATCTTGTCCACCATAAAAAAAGAAGATTGGAGCGAGTCTCCGACTCTACTTTGGTGTTCTTGGCCGAATTGGCAAGTTTTTTGTTTTGTTTTGTATTACGACAGGTACCTATGTATGCATGTATTTACGTACTTATACGTCGGGCACTCAGAAAGTTTTGGGAATCTAAAAAATTAGCTCTATAGGTAAACCTTTTTTAATTGAATCTTTTCAAGTAGGTATATCATACGATTCGTCCAGTTTTAGGCGACATTTGATATCGTAATAAATCATCGCGCGAAAATGTTCCCGACGCAGATTCATTTTTCAATGAAACAAGACAATGCAAATTAGCTCGTAAAAAATGTGGAGGGAAATTTTAAATTGGAATGTTGATGTTTTAACTTGTAAATAATCGTGCGTTTTAAAATAAATTGTATCTGGCCAGTGTTACAAACAAAGAAAAACGCAATATTTTCTGCGTGGCCTGGGATGTAGATACCTAATCATAGGTGTGAGTTTTTTTTTGGCGGGAACGCGGGAAGAGTCGTGTCGCTCCGTTGTATTTTTTTCCAAAACTAGTGTTTTGTCGAGTGTTAATGCATAAAAATGGTGGTGTTTTATTCATAAAGTGTCGAATTACAAGCGCGAGTGTGGGAAAATGATACAATGTGGTGAAACATGAGTTTTCGTGTTGCTTCCAAAACTCCATCGAAGCTTTGTAGTAAAGTTGCCACTACTTTACTAAAGCATGACTGGAATTAACTGACATGAACTGGACTTGACAAAGACGACTTTGACTAAAACTAGCTACGATGGCACTTATTTAACTTTTGAAACTTGAAAATATATAATTACTTGACACTGGCAAATGCTAAAACGCGACGCCAAAACCAAAGAAAAAAAAAAAATCATAGGTGTGCCTTTTAAAAATGGATTAACCTACACAATATCAGAAGTGTGATACGTCAATCTTTGTGAACAAATTTTACTACGCATCAATGTACCTACTACTTTTCTTCAAGCAGACTCTAAACTACGAACCAAATCGTTCTGGTTCGGAAGATATAGGTAGGTACTTACATAAATCATGTACCACCTACCTAATCTCAGTACGGGAAGAATAACTAAACTAATAATATTATTGTTTTCGAGCCGTCAGATTTAACTTTCATTAATTTAAGTATTTTTTCTTTATTTTCCTCTGAATTTTAACCTTTGTAAAAAGAAATTTGTATTACATTATACATTTCTCATAATCGAACGACCAAAAACTGTGTCTCAAAAACAATAGGAATACATGTGACGATTAATTTGCCTTGCTCTTACGATAGTACCTAAAGAGCGTAAGTCAAAAGCTATTGCTCCGCGTAACAAATGCAGCCATTCGCTGCCACGCGACACGATGTGAAAATAACAAAGTTTTTTTACCACATGGCCTTCGTTGTAATGTAGGTTTTAAAGCTCAAATCCATCGCGTGGCGTAGTTATCGCACTCTGTCGCTGATGCAGGACAACGGATATGAATATTTTTTTTTAAATGTAAAACCAAATATGTGGCTAATTCTACTTAGGAAACGAAAATAAAAACAAGAATGGAAAATAGAACAAAACTTTATTCAAGTTACTACGTTTAGTCACGGTATAGCACCAAGGCACAGTCATTCTTAACATAGATGAATATTCTTAAAATAGAGTACCACTAAGATGTATTTCAAATAAAACTTTTACTCTAGTTGACGGCGACTTATTTAGTTACTAGCTAAGTCTCGCAGTTTTACCGTGGGTTTTTAAATTTTCCGTCATTTTGGAGGGAGGAAAGTATCCGATGTCCGTTCGCGTCTAATCGCCATAACAAATTTGGAAAAATAAAACGGTAATATTTAACGAACAAATACGATTTACTTCCACTTTTACCATATTTGTCTGATTTTTGTACAGTATATTTTGAAGAATTATTTCCAGTAGTCGGATCGAGATCGAGCAAATTTTTTTTATGTGTAGTTTCAATGGCAATCAATGATTATATTTCACTAAGCAGATCTAGAACGGAAATATGGATACTGACAGTTACAGTAAATGGTAAACTCGTTGTGTTCGGACTCTAAGAGCACTTTTAAACATGAATAATATAAAATCAAATAAGGCAATGATTTTACGTACTAACAAGCAAGTGTGTATAAATACACACATACACACTTTTATTATACAATTAATACTTAAGATGTACCAAATAACAATATAAAAACGCACTAAGTAAATATTAACAAATATCATTACTCTTGTAAAAAAAATTAAGCAATATTAATATTAAGTATTATTATTTTTCCATTAAAGTTTAAAATATAAACATTGAACACTTATTTTTTTCCTTTATAATATACATACTTATCTTCTAGTACATTAAAATAACATGCATTACTTTGTACACAACATGTATACATTATTCGACTATTGACAATTCAACATCATTGTACAAAATATTAAAAAACTATGTACTCATCGCTTGTAGTATTTACTATTGAGGTTTACAAAGGTTATAGAGACAAAGTTACTGTAAGTTTAAACTAAACAATTATAGATAGAGAACAAAATGCAATGTTTATACAGCAAGCAATTATTATAACGCCAGTAACTCTGTAAATAAGATTTTTTTTTAAACCGTTCCACAATTTTATAATTGTCCAATTATAATGTTGGATGTTTTTAATGTAAAAGCTGTCAGACGAACGAAATGCTGTCCTGATGTTAAGGTATCACATCTGCAGCGGTACAAAACAAAGTCAACAAAGTCATCGTAGCTTATGCGCTTACGTTGCGTCATTCGACGGTTAGTCCCATTAGCCCTGTAATTTTGCCATCTGCGCTGCTTTAAAAACAGAACACAGTTATGTTACACACTACTGCTTGGCGGCAGAATATATTGCAGTGGTACCTACCTAGGTGAAGTTCTAAAGTGGTGGTGCTGTTTTATTGATAACAAGCTGCGCCACGCGGGTCTATCCGCGTTTTCTGGAATAAAAAGTAGCTTATGTGTTCATTCAGTGTGTAAGTTATCTGTATTCGAAATTGTCACTCCGTTATAGTTTAAAGTATCAAATAAAATTACATAACGACAAACTTTCGTATTTATGATATTGGCGTGTTTAATATCGGTCTGGTCACAATGGTCACAAACATACAACTTTAATCTACCAACTTTCAAACTAAAATCAATAAGGAGATCTAACTACGGTCCTTTGTCACGTTTCCGCAATTAATTTCATGCACGAGCTGATGTGTAGATGAGCACAGATAAAGGCGGCCGGATGGCATGTAGAACGCTCGCGGGCTGGTTTGAAGTATTTTGGCACTAGTTGGTAACAATATCCTTGCACATAGACCGCAGCTTGCCGATGAGGCGGACGATCGTTCGTCACCGGGAGGCGCGGCAGCGACGCGCGTACTCCGGCGCGACCTGGTGGAGCCACTGCGGCTGGATCGCCGACAACGTCACCATATAGGCTCGCTTCGTGTGAAGCAGTTCGGTGTAGAGAAGTGCAGGTGGGGCCGGCCGCGTGGCGTGTAGCACGCTCCCGGGGTGGATGGCTGCGGCGGCGCCGGCTCCCGTCGCGTACCGGCCGCCCGTGTCGCCGCCTCGAGACCACGCGCAGTTCATGAATAGACCGCTTAGAAGGCACTTCAATAGCTGGAACATAGTTAATAATAGTAAATAGAAAAATTATATTAAATGTATTGCATTATTTGAACTTGAAACTTATTTTTTCAAATGTTTATGTTTACTTATGTTTTAATCATAAATTCGTGAATAAACAACAGTGGATAAGTGATAGAGTTTTAGAAAATGTCGTTTCTAAAACTCCGTGAAAGCTTGAAGACTTTACTAGAACAACGACGTCGACCTCCTTTGTAATAACTTTGACTGTATGACCGAATTCGTTTGACACAAATGGTAAAAACCAAGTAAAAATAAAAAGTGTTTTTACTATGAAAACTGATGTGGTTTTGAGACATATTTTAAGGCATTACATTTTTACATTAGTTTTAAGACTAGGACGCTTCATATTCTACTACGGCGCCTTGAAGAAGGCCACCACGGAAACTATAATCTGACGAACACCTGATCAAGTGTGTGTAATCCAGTAGAATTTAGGTTAGGTTTAGGTTTAAAGAAACTTTATTATCAGTAAGACATTGCTGTCACTTATGTGATAACATGATTGGACTTAAAAAATATATAATTACATTCAGTCTTAAGTTCCACGCACTTAGATTCCACCCCCATATTACCAACTATTATACAATTTAAACGAAAGAGTTCATTTATTATGAAGCATTATGGACTCCAGTATACAGTTGCCAATATTATACAATCTATTTAACCTAAATATAAATAATCATTTAAATAATGGCTTTTCGATGAAGAAAAATACTTTTTTCAATAGTGAGAGAGGCAAAAAGCTCACTGCTCATCTGATGTTAATCGAAACTCCCGCCTATGAACATTTGCAACAATAGTAATATTGTCGATATAATACAGAAACATGTTAGACAATGGAATCTGTAGCCCGAGTGGGAGAATTCCCCGACAGATACAATATGGGTTCACTCATTTTGGATTCTTACTTGGTCCGTAGCATTCCCACAACTGGAAACGTTCAAATTCAATCTCTGGCAGATTGCTAACAGTTGCTGCCTGACGTCTGCAGCGTACGACAAATTCTTATGATTCAAATAGTTCTCTTTACACCATTGCTGAAACAACAAACAATCAATTATACCGGAGCAAGAGCAAATCTTTTACATACCTTTACTTTTCTACGTCATAATTGCAAATACAAATACAAATACAATTGATAACACCAAAGTTAGTTAACATTAGTCCACTAATTGGACATCAATGGACATCAAAATTTGACCGATCAATGGGATAAGTGTAACAGCTCTATTACTCTTGACGATGTTTTTTACTGATGAAATGATTATTATTGTTATATTATTTTTGCTAACGTTTTTTTTTTTCTTTTAATGTGATTTTTTTTTTGTGTACATTTATTAATTTTTTTTTGCTTTTTTTGTATGACATAATTGTAAATGTGCTAACGCTTTTATGTCAATAAAATAATTTGAATTTGAATTTGAATTTGAAAATGGAGATGTTATGTGTTGTATGTGATGTTAATTATACCTTTTTCAATGGTGCTTTACAAAATGCTTTGTAAACGTTCAGCAGAGTCAAATGATCTCCGACAGGCGACACAAACTTTTGCTTCACTTTTATAGCCTCTTCCCTCTTGTGTAGTGGCGTATGAAAGATGTTTTCACTCGATAACACTGCAACCAAACTTAAAGCCTGTAAAATAAAAACACAAATTATATAGTAGAACGAGATTTGTAATAAGAATAGGATTGTGTTCTCTGTCCTTCTCTTTCTCTCTTCGTCGAGACATCACTGTAATCAAAGAAATGTAAAGATGCGGAAATGATTACCTCTTCCAAACAATGGAACTCAGGTGCGCTCAGAAGCACCTTGGAGTACTTGGGATCGATCGGGAATGCGGACATTTTCTTGCCAAGCACTGTCAAATGAGGATTTGTCTCGCTGTCGATCGCACCTGAAATGAACGATCAAGGTTCGTATTGGATAGCCCTAATGTTACGAGTAAATATGCAGCTCCAAACAAAAACTCTAGCCTTTCAAATCTAAAAGAAACGTTGCTTATCGTGTAAGCCGATGCCTAAGCAGGCATTTTTCACCTTAAAAAGATAGATAAATAGGTGAAGAAGTCTATGATAACAATATTTAGGATATTTTTTAGCTTACAGGGATCGGAAATTGATACCCTACCATTTCACCGACAGTCAATTTACAAATTTTTGAAGTACTTTGTCAACATTTCGCAAAAACATGACCCGTCGAATCAATATTATACAAAAACAAATTCAACAATTAGTTCATGAATTAAAATAATAACTTTGTAAATTTATATTTTATATCCCATAATTTGACAAATGATTCACTTGAACGAATCTTTGTAGAATAAAAGCGATGGCATATTAGTAACCGATCCTACTCGAATATGTCATATGAAAAAGCTAAAACAGAAGTGAAGCAAAGCTCCAGCTTTAGCTTTCTCGATAGATTTTTTTTTATTTCGACCCAGAAATCATGACTACATACTTATAAATACATATATGCAATGAAAACATTAATTTACTATTCAAATATTAGAAAATATCGAAATACTTCACACTGGCAAAATGTACAAATTTCAATGCCAAAAACAAAGATAAAAAAAAGAAATATAATAAACGTAGAAGATTTAAAAAAGAAGATTAGAAGATTTCAAAACATAGGTACCCAAATCTCTTAGTAAAGTAAGCGAGGCTTTTATGGCTTCCGGTGGCGGCGCGTCAATTAATGGAAAGGTAGTCGGTTCGATTCCAGCTGCTATCAACAGAAGTATCGTCGGAGCCAGAGGACACCTGGAAAAGTGAATTTATATATTTTGTTATTCATTGATAAATAATTTAGTACATACTAAGTTTAGTTTTTGATCTGAAATCGACAACATTCGAACTAACACGAGTATACAAAGTTATGAAATATGCATACTGCACAGTATGTGAATTATAATTAGAAAAAAGTAGTACAGAAATATAAAGGTACAAAATGGGTAAAGACTACATACTTGGTCCTATTTTTACCCACTTTATACATGCCATCGGAAACTACACTCACACAAATAATACCTTGTTTTTTTTTAGTTAACGGGCTCGGTGTGCGGATTCGGATTAAATTTAGAATGCAAATAGATCAACATACAGGCAACTTTTCATCCAGGAAAACGTGGCTGAAACCACGGTGCGTAGCTAGTTTTTTTTTATTTATTTTTTTTATAGTAGATAGGCTTGCGTTTGACCGCCATCCCGCCTGATGTTAAGCGAAGATGCGGTCTACGGTGGAGCACGCTCGCCTAGAAGAAACCGATTCAGTCGCGACTTGAAGGTACCCAGACTATATTCATTGCGGAACACCCACTCGGGCAGCTGATTCCAATGTCTAGCGGTACGCATGAAAAATGTGGAATCAAACCGCTTAGTTCGAGCTTTTGGAACATCAACCATGAAGCGGTGACGCTTTTTAAAGCTCCTGGCTGTCCGATAGTAGAATGGGCAAGGTGGAATTAGGTCATGCAGATCTGAAGCGCACTCTCCAAAATGTATCCAGCAGAAAACCGACAGACAAGCAACTTTCCGTCGATGTTCAAGGCTTTGAACAAGTTTATAATTGTAGTGTGATAAATTGTGATCTCACCGTATGATTTCGGGCGGCGTGTGGTGCGCTCGCTGCGCGAACTCGGCGCCCGTGTAGAGGCGGTAGGCGGCACCAGGCTCGGTGCGGCCCGCGCGGCCGGCGCGCTGCCACGCCGCCGCCTGCGCGCACCGCACCACGCGCAACCGCTCTGCGCCCGTCGCAGTGCACCACGTCCTGCACACATCACCGCCACACTTAATAACTTTTCACTTCTTAATTCAGTGACGTGGCTATGCCAGGAATTGAACCGCTTCCGCCAGTGGCGGGGCAAGACCTTAATTTGATGTAGGCAAGGTATAAATTTCGCGACGCCCTCTTCACTACTTCTAACTTTCTTCTACTATTCCATTCATTGTTCGCTGTCCATTGCTTTTATAGTTCCAATCATTTTGACAATGGTGTGGTATGAGCAAGTGACGTACATCGAACAGGGAATGGCATAACCAAAAGTTGCCGTTGAAAAACGTGACAGTAACGTAAACAAACAGAATCGAAATCTCCAGCTCTGGCGACAGCGACGCTACGACAGCAGATGTTAAGACTGAATAATAATGAATTTGATATGTCAATAAAAATATTTATCATTTTATGACGAGTAAAATTTTTTCGTCACTTTCACGGCTCGGTAATGCATAAACGTCCGATGCGCGAGTTCCCTCGGACCGCGAAGCCGTAGGCAGTGGCCCACGTCGCCCACGCCTTACGCCGCCTCTGGCTACCGCAGTCTGGAGTTTGGTTTGAGTAGGGTATATTTGAGGACAATAATATAGTAAATATACCCCTCTACACATAGTCACTATATAATAAGCTTTTGTGTAAAACTTTGCACATATTAGGCTAATGATAATATTGTTTACCTTGCACATATATCGTAACGTACCTTTCCTTAACAACTCCAGAGTCTATGACACATTTGATCCGCGGTATGGTCACGGACGCTTCGGCAATATTAGTCGATAGAACTATCTTCCTAGTGCCGGGAGGCGTGTCTCGCCATACTTGAAGTTGTTTCGCTGGAGGCAGCCCCGCGTATAATGGACACACCCGGATTTCGGGGCCCGGTGCTTCCTGGAATACGCAGTCTAACTTATACTAATGACTACTAATACTTATACTAACTTATAATAAATAGTTTATTTATTTATTTGCTGTGTCGCAGTGATATTTACTAGATATGCCCCGTGATTATGCTTTGATCATACATTAGTTAAATACATTGCTTTGCTAAGGTTGCTCTAGCTAAATGCAAACATTTTTTTTTATTAAATTGTAATGGAGCGAAACAATGACTACCCAACAAAAAACTAAACAACTAAAGTTCATATAGCACCTAAGTAGTAACTCGTAGTGTGTTTTTTTTCTATGATTGTGTCAATCGTAAATAATTCAATACATCTTTTTAAATCACTTTGTCTATTAATACAGGACGACTAAACAGATGAAATTGGTACCTATTAGTACCTAATGTTCATATCATTTCTCAGCACTGTGTCATGCAGTCTAAAACAAACTATTGGCAAACTATTGACAGCCCCGTTGGCTCATTGGTAGTATATCTGCCTTGAGAGCTGTAGGGCGTGGGTTCGATTCCCACTCAGGGCATACATTTTGTGAATAAACAAATGTTTGTTCTGTGTCTGGGTGTTCTGTATGTATTATAAGTATGTATTTACAAAAAAAAAGTATTTATGTATTCTATCAGTTATCTGACTTCCATCACACAAGCTCTGCTTAGTTTGGGGCCAGATGGCGCTGTGTGTATAGTCCTACGATATTTATTTATTTATTTAATGCTTACTGAAATAACTCACTTTTGCTATTTGTTTAATACTGTACATAACAGTCTCAATTTCTTCTTGACCCGTCAGGAATACAAGGAAATCATGACTGTGAAGAAAAATAAATCATTTTATACTTTGTGCACTTATCAAAAAAGCATTATTTACAATCAAAATGTGGTGTGACATAAGAAAGTCATCGGTATGAGTTATCAAACTAAATAACAAATACTTACTTAGCAGGTGTGGTGGCATGAAGTTGAAATATAGTGCAAACAGCTGCATATTGGTAATCATCTTGCTTTGTTTTAGTATGGTATATGGTCACTGGATGGGTGCGACCTTCAAGGTAGACTACAGGGCAGTAATCAAAGTACTGTCTAAATGTATCTACATCCATTGTAGCAGACATTATTATTATCTGTAATTAGACTCATAGATAAACTCTTATACACACTTAATTATTTTTTTTCTATATCAGCCTTTAACATCCCAGTGTTTAACAGGCTTATCCTTCTATTCTTAATCAAAAAGAAGGTGATAAATCCTGCACTGACGACCTGCTTGGTGTGTTTTGTGTATTTCCCTCTACCAGCATCTAACCGAGCCAACCCAGCTCTTTGAAGTACCGGAGTGAGGCTCTGGGCCTCTGGCATAATAGCTCCAGTAAGATGGGTGGAATACTTAGTCATTGATGACTAGAAGCATTCTTATCCTCATAGGGATCATTATATGTATATTACTATGAGGCTCAGGCTTTAGGCTATCAGGTATTATCAGGCTTATCCTCATATGGTAAATAAACAGTATCATCCCAAACTATTGGTCCAGTGTAAATTGGAGGTTTCGAATTAACCCTTGCATATCTTCTTCATCATGGAGTTTATCTACACTAATTATAAAGAGGAAAGATTTTATTTTTTGTTTGTTTGTACTGAATAGGCTCCGAAACTACTGGACCAATCTTAATAATTCTTTCATTATTAGAATGCTATATTATCACTGAGTGAGATAGGCTATATTTATATTGTTGATCAAGTTGTTTTCCCGTGCGAAGCTGGGGGTGAGCTGCTAGTAATTAGATAAACAAGTTGTTTTTAGTGCAAAATGAAATAATGGTAATGCTTTTAGTAAGGTTAATAAAATAATATAGTAAGTGCTCTTTTCTTCTCATTCCAAGTGCCTTATTCATCTAATTCTAAGTGTCTTGTTATCTCATTACATGTTACCATAGAAATAAAAAAACAAATACCTTCAAGGGAATTATCTTCGTTTCTCTTCTTTCTTTTTGTGCCAATTTAGCAATCCCAAAGAGTACATCTGTGCTAACAGTTCTTTCATGGGCCTCATCTAATATGATAACAGAGTATTTCTTCAGCAGCGGGTCTAAGATTGCTTCTCTGAGTAACATTCCATCTGTGAGATACTTCACCTTAGTCCGAGGGCTCGTGACATCTTCAAATCTCACAGAGTATCTGAAATGTAAGTATATCTTATCTGAGCAGCAAGAACAAGATTCATTAACCTTTATTTCAGACCGTATAGGACTTGCAGTTTTAAGAGTAATATCTGGTGTTTTTCTATTTTCTGGATGTGATTTCATTTTATTTTTAATAAAACAAATAGGCCTGCATTTCTTTTAAGTTGTCTTCCCACCTTTGACGTCCACATATCCTCTTCCACTAGATTAATTCCTAAGATACCATTCTACCAACTCACTTAATTATTTTTTTTGTAGCAATGATAGTTCAGTGGTTAGCTCGGTCAGTTCACATGCCAATGCCAATGCCAATAATAAGCTTTAGCTGCTGTAAGCATTGTGAGGAAACCATAACATGTTTGACAGCTTCACTTCAGAGTCAGGTCTGGTGTGTTTACAATCTTCAACTACACCATCACTTAACATCAGCCATAAACAAAAAAAAAACCTGCACTAGTCTTACCAGAGTAAGTGAGTCATTCAAAATAAATATAAGCAAAAATATTAATTTACCCAACAATAGTTCCAATGTCACAGCTCATTTCATTTGCTACTCTCATAGCAATAGTTATAGCAGCAACTCTGCGAGGTTGTGTTACTGCTATAGCTCCAACTCCTTCAATTCTTTGCTCATGGATTAACTGAGGAATCTGAGTAGTTTTGCCACTTCCAGTCTCACCAATAACAATCATGGTATTGTGTTTCCTGATTTCTTCTAAAAGCCTGTAAATAGTTATATGCTTCTGTGACATTGATCATATTTTTAAAGAAATCAGTCTTTACTAACTTGATTTTAATTACTAGCACAACAAATCAAAAAACATCCTTTCTATAATACTACTGACTACATGCAAGTGCCCGCTCTTTTGTTTCACAGAGTAATGCACAGATTATGGGTCTAACAAGCTACTTTTTAAACAAGAAAACTCAATTATTTCTGTTGGATTTCCACAGCAGGTGTAACATCTGAGTATATACTACTCCTTGTTCAAGTCATCAACTGTGATATAACCTGTACTTATTCAAAGATTATAAAGTTTTGAAGGTGATATTGTGTACATATTTCTGAGGATTTATACAAACCTGCCCTTGACCATGTAAACCGGTAGCTGTTTCCTTACTTCTTGAAGGTTTTCCTTTGGAACTTCTACTTTCTTCTCAATATTTTGCGACGAATTACCATTAATCTCACCTGCATTTTGATCTTTACTATTAGAAAGCTTTATTCTCTTTAAGTTTAGGTTTGGATTATGTTTTTTTCTCTTGAAGTTATTGGGCTTTTTTACTATATTACCACTTCCAAGGGAAGCATATTTTGAATCCATTGTATTCAATCAGCAGTAAGGTGACTTAGCTAAAATGAAGAACAAAATTTAAACATATTTTTTCAGCAAAAAATCTAACCCATAATGACACTCTTATTTGGAAGTTCAGATCCTGTTTGGGGCATACCATTCTACATCATTCACATATCATATGGCTGCGGGTCAGATTTGTTTCATCGTACCTACTATTTACATTTGACTTCACAGAGGATATTATTATGATGAATGAAGAGTACCGTGAACTTAAGTCCATAACAGCCAAGAACTTAATGTCACTACGGTTTAATCCAAAACTACTGCAATTACTACACAAGTACCTTCGTATTTAACAAAGTTTAAACTTCAAATTTTAGTTTTGAAAATTCAATTCCAACGCCTCATTACCATGCTCCATGCTCACCATGTGAAATTTGAAATAATATTATGCTTTGCAGCTTTTTTTTTTCTTTTTTCGCTTTGTAGCATTGCTGTGCTAATGCTATGGGCCGCCTTACACGTTCAATCATGAATCATGATCACGATCCGCGATCATGATTTCAATATGTCTAGATATTATGCGATCCGGAGCATCAGTCCGTCAATCCGCTTCGTACACGATCAGTCTGGATCGCGATCATTGATCGCGGATCGCGGATCGTGATCATGATTGAACGTGTAAGGCGGCCCTATGTGCCTAATGTCAGAAAGTCAAAATGGGAGTTTTGGCGGGAACGCGGGAAGAGTCGTGTCGCTCCGTTGTATTTTTTTCCAAAACTAGTGTTTTGTCGAGTGGTTATGCATAAAAATGGTGGTGTTTTATTCATAAAGTGCCAAATTACAAGCGCGAGTGTGGGAAAATGATATAATGTGGTGAAACATGAGTTTTCGTGTTGCTTCCAAAACTCCATCGAAGCTTTGTAGTAAAGTTGCCACTACTTTACTAAAGCATGACTGGAATTAACTGACACGAACTGGACTTGACAAAGACGACTTTGACTAAAACTAGCTACGATGGCACTTCAATTCAATTCAATTCTTGATGAATGGCCTTTGCGGAGGTTCTCCACAATTCCGCCAATGTCACGTAGAATGATAGACTGCCACACAAAGAGATTGGACTATGTACGATGGCACTTATTTAACTTTTGAAACTTGAAAATATAATTACTTGACACTGGCAAATACTAAAACGCGACGCCAAAACCAAAGAAAAAAAAAAGTCAAAATGGTCTTTTTCTTCATGGTTTTTGGTGTGTCACACTTCGCATATTTCCCAATGTTTTTATAATTTCAAATTAGTTTGTAAAAAATCAATTCGCATGCCAATTAGTGTAAGATGTGCTGTACTAATATAAAATATTCAAGATCAAAAATGTAACCACATCTTGAACGAATAAAACACTTGAACTTGAACTTTTAGAAGCAACGTGAAAAGTTGTGTTTCATCACATTTTATCATTTTTCCACATTCGTGCTTGTAACTCGGTACTTTATGAATAAAATACCACCATTTTCATGCATAGCAGCAAGCAAAGTAATAATTTTGTAAAAAAATACAACGGGGCGACATGACTATTTCCGCGTTCCCGCCAAAACTCCAATCAAGATTTATCTTCTTGGGAGGCACTAGCTTTAGCCTGCCCAATGGAGCAAATTCTAAAAAAAGATGTCTTAAAAGTTGAATTCTTTCTTGATTAATTCAGGAGTTTTGGCGGGAACGCGGGAAGAGTCGTGTCGCTTCGTTGTATTTTTTCCAAAACTAGTGTTTTGTCGAGTGTTTATGCATAAAAATGGTGGTGTTTTATTCATAAAGTGCCGAATTACAAGCGCGAGTATGGGAAAATGATATAATGTGGTGAAACATGAGTTTTCGTGTTGCTTCCAAAACTCCATCGAAGCTTTATAGTAAAGTTGCCACTACTTTACTAAAGCATGACTGGCACGAACTGACACGAACTGGACTTGACTAAGACGACTTGGACGATAACCATAGTTAAGATACAGCAGAAATATCACTGAAGACGAGGCAGTATGGCTTTATAGCTTTAGCCTGCCCGAAAGGGCAAATTAACGAAAAAAAAAAAAATTGATTAATTCATATTATGATATTCTTGTTTGAAGTTGTTTGATCTAGTAATCTATTTTGTTGCTGTATACTGTATTGTCGTACCTATTAATGTGTTGCATATAATGGAATAATTCTATTTCAAGAATAATTGTATAAAACATTGTCAGCACTGCACATAATGGGCATTCAAAAAACAGTAATTAAGTGTTTCAGAAACACAAAAAGCAATTTTAAAATTTCTACCCGGCGCTACAGCACTGATCAGAATCCAGCTACAAAAACATGGGATGTACTCGTTAGAGACGTGCCTAAAGGTTTTGGAATGAAAACCGAGAGATTTTACCCACATCACGCAGATGTTGTAATCATAGGTGGTGGTTTCATAGGTGCAGCTGTAGCTTACTGGCTTAAAAGCAGGGCAGTTCACGGTCTAAATGTTGTGGTCTTGGAGAAAGACATCACGGTATGCATTGACGCACTAAATTCAAAGTAGCAAATAAATTCATAAATTGAAAGTTTATGTTACTAGAATATGAAATGTATTTCTTATTTCAGTTTAAGGAGACACAAAAGAATTTATCACTAGGTACTTTAACACAACATTTCTCATTGCAAGAAAACATTGCCCTGTCACAATACAGTGCTGATTTTATGAGGAATATCAAGCAACACCTAGGCCCAGATGTGGATATACATTACAAACCTACAGGGTCCTTAGTGCTTGCTAGTGAGAAGTATGCAGATAAAATGGAAGAAAATTGCACAATACTGAAAGAACTTGGCAACAGACTGCAACTACTGACACCTGGGGATGTAAAAACAAGATTTCCATGGATAAATACTGATGATATTACTCTTGGTAAGAATAAAATAATAGGTATCTTGTTTACATAATGGCAAGGTTGGTTTTTTTTAGTTTTTCTTATTTATTTGAAAGGTGACTTAATTATGAGTGTTCTTAGCTATGATTAGAGAAAATCTGTTTAGCCATTCAATGATATTCAGCTTTTTTGTACACTATGGCAAAACAAAGTAAGACTGTCAACAGTTATAATTATAATATATTTGTTTTAAGATAACTTTTAAACCATTGATGTTATCTGCTTAATTTTTTTAAACTTGTGATGTAAAGTATAGTCAGTGCAAATAAATTTACTTACATTCATCTTTGCTCTTAGGTTGTATAGGTCTTGAATCTGAAGGAACTTTTGATGCCTGGGAGATGCATAAAGGATTCTTGAAAAAGTCCATTGATTTAGGGGCAGATTATGTAAATGCTGAAGTAACAGGCTTTGAGGTAGAAAACTTACGTGATGTGCTAATGGAGGGAATAGCCCCTGGCTCTTTCAAGAAAATGAGTAAAGTAATTTACAAAACACCAGATGGTGAAGAACATAAATGCAAATTTGCTGCTTGTGTGCTAGCAGCAGGTGACCAATCAGGAGATATAGCAAAGCTACTTAATATTGGTGCTGGTGAAGGTTTACTTTCAATACCTTTACCAGTCATTAAAAGGTATTTAGAGAAATATTAAACAAACACACAAACTTGACTATAATTCTAATGTTATATTTTCACAACTTTTGTTGTGTAACTGTGGCTAAACCAATCCACATGAAATTTAACAAGTATGAGTGTAATAAGAATAATAAATAAATGTGCATCATGAAAATATATGTATTCTGTAATTAATATTTTTTATTTCCAGAGAGTATAAAGTATGCTCTATAGAAGGCAAAGCATTGGAAACTGGACTACACTCTCCCATTGTGTCAGATTCCAGTGGTCTCTGGATCAAACGAAAAGGATTTGATAATGATCTATTATTTGGGATGATTCCTTCCTTCTTAGATGACTCCAAAGAAGTGAAAGATGAAGAATATTTTAAAAATATTATTTTAGCCTCCTTACTTAATAGATTACCAAGCTGTAATATTGATAATGTAAGTTCATTCTTGACGATGTATCAGTACCGCACGATTTTACGCCGTTTTTTGTGATTAAAAAAAGCCCATGTGTTAATCTAGAGTATCCCAAATATCATTTAAATCCATTCCGTCATTACAGTGTGAAGGTGTAAAAAAAAACATGATTGATTTATTTTAAAAAAATCTCTGTTTTTTGCAGATAAAATATGTGAATGAAGAAATACATGATTGCAACACTTATGACAACACAGGTATTTTAGGTAGCCATCCTTATTATAACAATTTATTGATTGCTGCAGGATTCGGACAAAATGGTGAGTTGATAAAGTTACACACACTCTAATGTAGTATATTAATTATTCCAGGGTGTAAACTGTCTTCACTGTGACAAACATACAATTTTTACATATGTATATGATATTAGTAAGTGATGGTACTTGTACTAATTAAGTTACATTAGATCTAATTGATTATGGTACTATTACTTATTTACATAATTATAAGTGACAAGATATTTCATTTTAAATGCAACTTTTTATAAAAGGAGCATTGTGCGAAGGGGACATTATGCGAAAGGGACTTTCTGCAACAAAACCAATATTAGTTTTAATATTAGGCAGATACATATACCTACTCATATACCGGTCGATTGGCCTGTATCATGCCTGTACTAATTAGTTACCAAGTAGGCAATTCCGTAAAGTAAAACAACAAAAATATGAAAATCTTCAATTTCTATGCTAAAATATGGATATGTCTGCCTGGTTTAAACAAGTGGAAAATATTTATCTTAGTTCGCGGCGAAATGTGCTGCACAAATGTTTTTATCAAGGCAACCTGACTAGCTTGATTTCGACTTTTATAATAACACTAGCAATTGTTAAGATATATAGCACTTTAATATTTATAATACCTACTTTAGGCTTAGTTATATGTGCCATATAAGTGTAACAGTAATTTATTTCCGTTACAGGTTGCCAACATGCCCCAGGCATAGGAAGAGCCATAGCAGAGTTGATCATAGACAGTAGATTCACAACAATTGATTTCACAAGATTTGGATTTGATAGATTTTTAACAACTCAGCCTCTAGTTGAGTGTAATGTTTATTAGTTATTATGTCTTAGACAGCTATGTATATACCTATATAACTTAAGAAAATAAAAGAGATTTCTAGAACAACAAAATTTGATTTTATTCTCTACATATAGAAAACAGAAGAAAACAACACTCCATTATGAACAGTAAAATCTATATAATATTAATAATGAAGTAAAATTTACTTGCAGACAACTGTAAGTACCTATAATAGAAAGTATTACTTAAACTGTGCTGGTGGGGCTGCAAACAATGCTCCACCTTGTTTCGAAGCAGCTCGAGATGGTGCAAATCCTAGAAGCTTCTGAATGTTTTGTCTGGAAACAATACAAACATATTTCATAAAATATTGTTATGTTAATGTGTCGTTACATCTAAGCTTCAATAATTGCCAAACCATATTGTGTCGACCTATAACTTTTGCAACAGGCAGCCAGTTGCAAATTGCATTGGATTGAATACTTTAATTCTTAGAAATATACACATTGATGTTTGGCATTGGACGCAAATTATTGCTTAAAATTAAACTTTTGACTTTGAAAGATGAAATATTATATTGAAGATCAAATTTCCTGCTAATACCACTTGCTTCAGAGTATGTAGTGTTGTGACATACAGAATTTCTCGCAAAAGTAGATTCAACAAATTACGGAGGATTCCAATGCAAGAAATACGTTATTTACTAGCTAAGAGATTTATTGCTTACTAGCTGACCCGGCGAACTTCGTACCGCCTCTAAAT
The DNA here is from genome assembly GCA_905404145.2 of Biston betularia. Lineage (NCBI taxonomy): Eukaryota > Metazoa > Arthropoda > Insecta > Lepidoptera > Geometridae > Biston > Biston betularia. The sequence continues at coordinate 9,887,855 of FR989863.1, forward strand.
TTTGTGTAGGTAGGTACTGTACACCTTTGTTACTGTTTTTTTTTTGTGCTATTTTTGCTTTTTCCAATACGCGAGAAAAATATTCGAAGAAAACAAAAAATAACGACCTATGTTTTAAAAGTTATTCTGTTATTTAGAGCGTACACAAATCCAACAAGTAAAAGATCATAAAAATCTTAAGAATATATGGGACCGAACTTACTAACCCCTATCTTTTAAGTCTGACAGAACTGACCATTTTAAAACACCTTATAAACCTTTTTATGTAAGTAGGTATCTATGTATATTTAAATAGAAACTAACAGAATGGAACTGATGACGAGTCCTGCAAATCATTTACCCGCACTTTAATTTCGAAGATTGGCATTCTATCATTAAGGGTTTAACCCATAAAACGGCAAATCTAGATCACTTTTTTTTTTTATGACAGGCTAGGTGTTTGACCTCAGCTCACCTGATGTTAAGTGAAGGTGTGGTCGAAGATGGTAAAGCACACCTAGCCTGGAATGGAACTGCCTCTCAAGTAAGGCTGCCGGAACACACCGTTAGGTGCTTGGCGGCAGATTTTCAACTTGAGGGTGGTAGCTAGCCAGCCGAGTACTAGAAAGTACCCTACCACCATGCTATGGTTTCCTCACGATGTTTTCCTTCACCGGCAGCTCAAGCTCATTGTTGGGGTTTGTACCCACGCCCTTCGGCATGCGAACCTACCGCGCTAACCACTGAGCTATCATCGCTAAGTCACCAAGTCACGATTGTGCATCACAAGAAGATGAGGTTTTTATGCTCTAACAGCTTCGTCTGGGTCGAGACCCTGAGATCGTCGTTGGTCCAATAGTATTATAGTGTTCCTTATTCGGTCTGTTAATTTGACTACTAAGACATTAAACTTCATCGTTCGCTAGCAAACTTCGAATGCAGTTGTCTGATCAGAAATATTAAAAACATGTTTCTTTTATTAAAAAATATTGTAATAATTACTAATTAGATTTGTATTGAGAGTATAGAAGATGAATTACAAGTTAAACTATTACTACTACTTAATTCACATGCCGAGTTACGGCAAAATAGGAGAAATGACTTATATATTTATGAGAACACCAATGTAAACCCTATTTTTCGTGAATAAATCTCATTTCATTTACTACTAAGATAAATTACATATATATCTGCTCTTTTTATTCCAAACAATTAAGAAGTAGGTACTAACCTTATGCTCATTGTGCACAAAATATACAGAAAGATAAAAGAGCAGTCCGTATAGTCATCACCGGGTAAGTTCCTGTGACTGAGCCCTTGTATCCAGGAAATAGGAGAGAATGGCAGTTTGGCTACTACCCTACCATCAAATCTGAAACAAATATTTTATATTATATAAAGTCATATTCCAATGTACATATTATGTATGACAAAAACTACATTAATAATGCCAAAATACTAATAACAGTCCTAATTATTAATTAATAAAAATCTAATCAGGAAATGAGAAAATATGGAACGCTGCACATATTCACAATGAAACTGATGTACCAATGACTTTTTACCCGACTACACTAGCACAGTGCAGACTTGACCTTGCTCACGATGTTTTCCTTTGCTGTATAAATCTAGCGGCAATAACTACAAGTTGAGACTCGAACTGCCTATCTAGTATCTGGCGTTATCTCTTACCATCAGGAGAGCGTCTCGTTCGTCTCATTACTTTTTACATAAAAAAAAAAAAAAAAGATGCAAATTTTTATAGCGCGCAGCTATGTTTTTCCTACAAATTCATATTTAGGACGTGCTTATTCATTTTATACAAAAAAACATACTAAGTGTAACTCAAAAGTTATTTAGTTTATAATATCCGTCATGTTAAATTTATTGTGACACCTATATTCTATACCTATATACTATGAGATTCGGTGTGATAAGACGCGTCAGTAAATAATCATCTTATTTATTAGCTAAAGCGGAGAGAAAAATATTACAATTACTTGGTTTACGAACTTAATTATAACACCCACAAAAACACATAACCCTCTTTTTTGCGCTGTCAGGTAAAAAGGGATTTATGATTTTTGCAGTGTTACATTAACTTTTGTACATTCATCAGTTCTTTTGCATCTTTTAAATTACATATTAGGTATATTATTTTAGACTAGTGGTTAAACGAAAACAATATGGTAACCACAGCATGGTGGTAGGGTTTCTTTTCTTTCTAGTATTGGGCTGGCTGGCTGGAAATATTATGCTAAAGTTGACAATTTACCGAGAGTCATCTAAATGTATTCTGGGAACCTCACTTGATCCAATCTAGGTGTGTTTACAATTTTCGACCTCAGTTCTAACTTAGAAAATATTACGGGAGATGTGGACAAAAAATATGTCGATCGATGCGACTTTGTTATCTGTGCATGATTTCCAATTTGCTATGCACATCATAATAAGGTAAGTAAATCCAATGTGGCGGATTTACTTTTAACTTAAATTTGGACCTCAAAAAATATTTGTGAAAAGTAAGGTTTATTCATTTACATATTGGACCTTACATAAAAAAGGTGCAAAACATTTAGTCAATTAACCAACGATTATAAACCGATCGTGTTAAGAACCAAATTATAGGCCCCAATGAACACAGTCAAAAACTTTAATATAATTTCTAATTTAACATTATTAGCGTATGTGGTAGATATAGGCAACAGGCATGTCAAATGCAACAACTTTCCTTCCTTCCTTACTGCATCCTAGAAGCTGACTTGAATAAAAGCCTCGGAGGAATTTCACAATGCTCCTTGCCCCAGAGCTCCATAAAACAAACCATAAAGGAACCTAGGTTTCCAATCAATTTATATTAATGTGGGTATCTAAATTAGTACCAATAACCTTACATGCTATTAAACATGCTTAGAAGAGCTGTAAATGCAAATCCAATGGCAAACATTGATTTCATTTTTACTAAAGAGAGATCCCTATTATTATTCTTGAGACGTTCTTCTTCTCGCTCTATTTTCTTCTTGTGTTGCTTGTCTAGTGAGTCACCGTGGGCTTCTTTGCGCTTTTCCACTAGAAACAATAAAATGAAATAAATTATTAAATATTGCTTATATTTCCAAATAGAACTAAACATTATTGTTAATAAACTAAAACGAAATAATGCATAATATTTAATTTATTTTAGAAACATGGCTTAGACTTCAAATGGCATTTGTGAATGAAGGTTCTTTTATGGCAACCGTGTAACAAATTTAAGCAGTCTTTTTTTTTTAAACATGTAACTTGCTGTGATTATATGGTAAAAATAATAAAAGTATAAACAATAGCTAAGTAATAAAAAAAGTTTTGGTGGGAATGTAAAAAAATCATGTTGCAATGCAATATTTTCTAAAACTTGTGTTTTTCAGGGTTTTATAAAAATTGAGGTGTTTTATTCTAAAAGTGCCAAATTACACATGTAGGTGTGGGAAAGAAGTTTATAATGTAAAGATCTGTCTTTTTCTGTAGCTTCCAAAACTCCATTAAAGCTTATTGTAAAAAGACCACTACTTGACTGCATGACCAGACTCAAATCAAAGTTATTTTGTGTTACTTTATCATTTTGACTAAAATAAACTTACATATTTAATTTGACTTATTCGAACAACTTAATAATATCACAACTTTAAGACTGGCAAATGCACAAAACAAAACAAAAGAAAATATACTTAAACAATTAAAGTAATTATTTTCATAGAAAAAAATACAGTGCAAATTTGAGCTGCTTTCATAGTATATTATGTTGTCTACAGCATTCAACTAGTAGCTAATGAAATGATCAATAACTAATGAAATGGACTATTCAAATCAGATACTTACATTTTTTACTTTGTCGTTCTACTTCAACTTTTAATTTTTGATATTTTTCAGTTCTATAAACTAATATCCATGTCAGGCCTGTAAGAAAACATCATTATTTTGTTAAATTTCAAGTTGATAAGTAATTTCGGTGTGCAATAGAGGTTTACACCGGTATGTTGTAGTATTGCAAAAAACCTAATCACTAAGAAGATGGAGAGTAGATTATAATTATTTGAGCATGTAGTGAAAATATAAATAAACATATTATACCTTGGTAGTTTTGCATTAAATTAATAAGATCTAAATAAACAAATAATCGATAATAACAAATAAATAGTAAAATACCTTCGCCTAAAAAAGCTGTACAGACAGATATGAAGACAATCAGTAAGGAATCACTCCACATGATTGAATTTTACTACGTAAGTCTCTTATGAAAAATATATGATATTATTCAATTATAACAATCTTAAATAAAATCACAAACAGCCTAATTAGAACTCTACAAAAGCCACACGTCACACGTTCACACTTCACTGTAAGGTCTGTATTAAGTTAACTATGTTAAGTTAAGATACACCAAAAAGTCCAGAAATCCAGTCAAAAAAATTGACATACAAAGGCAGCCCGTACACGTAGCGCGCGATCCGCGATCCGCGATCCGCGATCAATGATCGCGATCCAGACTGATCGTGTACGAAGCGGATTGACGGACTGATGCTCCGGATCGCATAATATCTAGAAATTTTGTAATCATGATCGCGGATCTCGGATCGCGGATCGTGATCATGATTGAACGTGTAAGGCGGCCCATAGATTATTCTTAGCCAGTGTGACCATCTCAAAAATAGCGAATCTGCCCAACACTAGCAATAAATCTGCTAAGCCCAACTTAAGTACTAAGACTAACGCTTGTATTTCTCTTTATTATGCATGCATCGAAGACACAACTGCACACATTAAACGCCATAAGAGAATAAGGTGGTAGATAGACAAAACTTATTTTCATTGCAATACCGTTCATAATCATATTATGGCGTACCTACATAAAAATAGAATAAACGAGAAATCCCCATATTATCTGGGGATCTATTTTTGAATCGCTTGTATTACTTTCGTATGCAAAAGTGACGATTATCGAATTGTATTCTATTGATAAAAAGATTGGTATGTGGGGGGTTGGAAGGCTTGCAAGAATTTCGTGTAACTTTTGTTTATTCTGTTATTTTGTTTGACGTTAGTAAGTAAGCATTAATATTATTGTTTAGGAGTATATTAGTACTGTTCTTAATTGTTACTACTCTCAAAGTCTTAGAGGTTACTTGATTTCTACAATAAAAATAACTATGTATGATAATTTACGTAGAAGAATACATCATTCATAGTAAATTATCATACATAAACTCCTTTCAAAAAATACCCTTGTTTTTTTTAAATTAATTCATGACCATCTAGGCTCCCTTGCATGAGACAAAAGTTGCTACGTCAGTAAATAATTTCCTACTAAATAAATGCATATGTATAAGACATGGAGATTTTAAGCATTCTAAATAAAAATACAAACTATGTACACAAATTATGTATTTCAAACGGTATTGCATTATTGATAAGCAAGAGCTAAAAATTAGGTGCGAAATCTGCGAATGGCAAAAATCTGCCACAAATGGTCACACTGATTCTTATTTACTTCTTGTTTAGTTTTGGCTTCACACTTTATACATATACTTGTATAAAGTATTTTGATATTCGCAAATACATGCTTAATACTACGAAACGAGCAATAATTGGATATGATATATACGTATTTCGAAGATTCAAAAATGTCTCGTAACCATTTTGATGAAATTTGCTATACGAGGGTTTTTTAGGGTGAGAAATCGATTTTGGCAAGTTTTAAATATTGCAAACAATGAGCAGAGCTTGGTAACGACTTAATTAAAAATATACATTATGCTTATTTACACACACACACACACACACACATATATATATATATATATATATATATACATATATATACATTGTGCTTCCGCAAAGTAAATGAAATGGAATCAATCAATTATCGCCACTGTTTTACAAGGCATGACCGAACTCGATTAAGACTTACTTTCTATATTACATTACTCATTGCTTACTTTGTATAGCTTTGATTGTAACTTAGATTAGGTTTATAACATAAGATCCTTGAAAATATCAACACACTCGACACTGGCAAATTCACAAAATGGAACGCCAACATCAAAGAAAAAAAAAAGAAGAAATCACTGTCCAATCCAGTCCGTGATCTACATATTTTATACGTTATACGTATATCGTATACTAGTAGTAGCGATGATCCTAATATGCAGGTTTGAAACTATACGATAAAAGATGTTTCACTACATTTAATCAATTTTTAAGTGTGTCTATTTTTTTCAACTCACACTTGCAAAAATTATAAGTTTGGAAAATTAATTCAATACTGCAACTGATTTTGGTACATTTAAAATGTACAACCTGGCAGCACTAATCTTGAATTACTTTTTGCGCATTTTTGGCATTGCACTTTATTGATTCTGTCCAAGTTAATTATTTCAAACATTTTTGAAAATATCAACTTAATATTGAGTGCTTGTTTGCAGAAGAAAGTTTCAAATTAAGTCAAGTCTAATTCATGCCCGAGTAGAGCATTGATGACTTCGGTACGACTTTTATCTTACGATTTATCGTACAATACGATACAATAAAAAGTGCCAATATTTTGTTGTTTTTTTTGCTTTCTTCTTGGTATCGCTCTCCGTGTATTCTGGCAGTTTCAATGTTTCTTTTTGTGTGCAGTTTTCAGTCTTCAGCTTCTTTGTCTTTATTGCCTTGTCTTCAGTTTTTGCAAGTCATGTCTAATATCTATAGTTACAGGCAAAGTCCAGTCTTGGTCAAGTCTAGTTATGCTTTAGAAAGTTAGTGGTGACTTTACCATAAGTTTCGATGGAGTATTGGAAGCAACACGAAAATTGAATACAAAACATTGTAGGTATCACTTTCCCACACTCGCGCTTGCAATTCTATATTTTATGAATAAAACACTATGATTTTTATACATAAACACTCGAAAAAGCTCTCGTTTTAGAAAAAAATACAATGGGTCGACACAACTCTTTCCGCGTTCCCGCCAAAACATTTTACCACTTCCGATCAGGGCTGCCAGATTGGTCGTTTTTTCGCAATTTATCGTGTAATGGGTATTGGAAAAATATTAGTAACATAAGACTAGTAAGGATAGTCATTTAATTTAAATTTGCATCATAATATACATATTTAAGAGATTAGATGTATTATATTATTATTAATTAATTAATAAAACAATTAATTGTTTTTAATTAAAACAAGAAACACTTCAGTATATTCCTATATTATTTATCGAAAAAAGTATATAACGTATTCAAATGATGATGTGTACCGACGTCTCACAGATATTTTGCTTAATAAAAAACTATTTAACCGTTCTGCAAATAAAATCATACTTGGGGGCTTTTTTGGTTGCTGGTATTATTATGGGGAAAATCTATTGATCCATCTGGGAACCCTGCTTCCGCCTAATTTCCTTTCACTTCTGCTCTTACCAGCCGCGTGCTCGGAAGGTTCCATGACCAGCACCACGTCGCTGGCCTTGGCCTGGGATCTGTAATTGATTTTTAAAAGTGTACCTTTGCATTTCTACAATTTAGAAATCGCTACAAACAAAAATAATTCTTCATATTTGACACTCTTAGGCACTTGGAGAAAATATTGCTTATCTGTCACCATCAGTGAAAGATAATCATTACAATAATCATTAGTATTTTAGGACTATAAGACTAAAATAGTGTTTTTGTTAAAATAAACTAAAATATTGTATACATATTAAGTAGTGTTTGCCGTGCAAGAGGTATTATTTAAAACTATCTACGACGCAATGAGACGCCATGTTGTATCATATGCATAGGGCGCGGCTGCCATTCAGCGCTCGAGTATCGTGTTATTATTTGGATTTCTTTGGTAATAATGGTGAGTTATATTCATTTTTCTTAAAATACCTGTAAGTCTGTATAGTATAATTTTTGTTCAGTACATTATGCTTATAGGTAGCCATTAGCCATACCATTTAGTAAAGTAGGAAATAATTTTAAATCTGTTGTCTGGTTCGTATCAGAATCGATTACTTATCGTAAAGAGGATAAAAATCATTTCTTATTTACGTATTTAGCAATCATAATATTGAAATAACTTTTCCTGTATAGTCTGCCATTTTGTTTTACTGCGCATTGGCGTGGCAAATATCCAATGACATGAGCATGACTCACATTTAGGTTGGTCGCTTGCTGCTTACGCTCGTTTCGTCGTTTATGTCGGTTCAGTTGATTTTGTTGAAATAATAGGTATGTATTTATTTTCCATGGTCGTGCCCATTTCGAGTAAATAATTATTAGTAAGAAGTGTTCTTGAGTTGTACATACTTTATTAGACATGGATTTCAAAATTACACTTCATTCTTTAAATAAGGATGTCCCAAAGATACATAGTTATTATGTAACATGTTCACCTTTAAATTCGTGCGACATAATCATTAATTGTTTTACCTACTTATTGATGCTGCTCATGAGACAAAGCAAATCTAAAACGGTATGACAGTCCAGTGATATACCTATAATTATCGAAATAATATTAAGGTAGTGTGTATGGTACGTTGCCTTTGTTCGATCGACCGTACAGTACACTCTTGCTCTCGTCAAGACTTAAGGCGCTCCCGGTAGTACCAACCTAATGTGAACTGGTTTTCGTAGGTCAGCTCATTTGATTACCAAACTTAGTGACAAACACGGGGTCGCATTTAGCGGAGCAAAAATATAGCAGTTATGGCATCGTTGTGAGTTGTACAATTCATTTATTGGAATATACTTATTTAGTATAAAAAGTTGTATTTACAAAAAAAAAATAAGGCAACAGTAAATAAACATTTAAATAATGGTTCTCTCAGAAATATCAATAAGGTTAATAACTATACTTGTACTTGCAGCTTTAAAATATATTTTGGTGATTTTTTAAAATTATAAAACCTTTTTGACAAGTCCTACAGCGCTTTAATATAGTTAGCGGTTTTCTGCCACAGATTTCAAGTATTTCAAATTCCTGATGCAAATTTTTATACACATTCGTTAATTATCTAAATTGTCCTTACAAGAATGTATCAGAAGGTATAAATATACCCACCAAATAGAAATTTTATTGACCTAACTGCGACTTAAATGACTTGAGTTAGTTTGAAGTGTACATTATTTTAAAATACGCCTATATGTATAAGAATTATACATATAGGTATATGTATAAGAATTTTTCTCAAGAGGAAAGAAGAAGAAGAAATAACTAACTAATGGACAACCTTGAATTTAGTTCCAATCTTTAAATATTAAAATACATAATTATGTCGTAAAAACTTCAAGAAAACATGTACGTACATAGATAGCTTCAGTGACCTCGATTCTCCCAGACGATTTGTCGAATCAAAACGTGCCAGAGTGAGAGGTGCATATCTTTCATCACGCTTCTTATCTAGTTTACGTCTTTTAAGATGTTTCGTCGAAGTTAATTGTGTCAGAACGAAAAGCGTAACGACGAAGCGTGACATTTTATTTTATTTAAAATAAAATAAAATAAAATGTCACTCGGGGATAGTGTACTATCCCCGGGTAGCTATGGATAGCTTCCCAACGGTAAAAATATTTAAAATCGGTCCAGTAGTTAAGGAGCATATTCAATACAAACAAACAAACGAACAATCAAATCTTTCCTCTTTATAATAGTATAGATAAAGTCTGTGATGAAAGGTTAGATTTGGAGTGAAAGAGACGCGTTGTTTTAATGCTGAGCCAAATAATGTATTTTCTATTTTTTGTTCAATAGAATCAAAAGAGACAGCATCGCATTAACAGGCATTTATTAGCCCGGTCTGCACGCATAATAATGTGAACAATCTCGTGTAAAAGTGTATAAATCTACCTTAAATTTCATGCGCAAATGAATAGCATGTCATCGATACATACAAACGTGAGAAAAGTAGTGATTAGTAGATTGTATGAATAATTAGCGACTCGAACCGCCTTCAGACATCAGATATTCTATGTAAACTTAGTGAAACTGTATCACAATCAAACACGTGAATTGCGACATCATTTGCTATACTACTTCGTGGTTACTGATAATCATAAGCAGCGACGGTCACTGGTTATTATACCTATAGGTATTATGTTAATAAAACGTCGATAACAACAAAAATGTTGGGACTCCCGTCGCGAGCACACAGTCGCTCATCATCGCTTCGCAGAAATACCGATTAACCTATGATAAATAATTATAAATACACAATAAATTGGTGATAAAAATAAATAAAACCACTTTCAGTGAAAATAAGTTTGATATTTGGTATATTTTATAGAGACATGCGCCATTTGCACAAACCCAGCCTTACTCCTGTTTTTAAATCTACGTGTATTAATTAGAATATTTTGCATTGATATTAAGTGTATTTTTCAATTTGCTATGTGACTTGATTAGACCGTGTGCCTAAAATAGTTTTTATGGTAAAATAATTACACTTGAAATATTATCTATAATAATAATTGTGCATATTTGATGTTTGGCCGTTTTTATCGTCAAGATCCCGGGAATTATGAAATTATTGTCACAGGACATGTTTAATTTTAGAAACAATCTTGGCGTACAAAGATTTTTTTTTGTTATTAACTACGTTATTAATGCATAGTTCTAATAACTAAATAATAATTTTAAAAATGTTATCTTCTATGGCCAAAATTCTTATGATGGTATTTATATTTTTTTATTATTTATTATGATAATATATTATTTGTGAGCTAAGGTGCATTTTATACGACACTAAATAATTAATTCGCGCCGTCCCAACACGTTCGCCGCGCGATGTTCACACTGCAACCGCGCAGCAACCGCAGATACCTGTCTAGATAAAATGCGTTTTTACAGTGAAATGAGATTTATAAGGCAACTAAGGTGTACCAATATTAAAAAAGAGCAAGAAAACAACAATCTCACATTATCGCTGCTTTCTGATTTTGTTTGATCATGTTAGTCGAATTACGTACACGGTTAAGTTGTTTATACTTTTTAAGTTTTAGTATTTGATAATATTTTTTCTAATACATTATACTTTTTCGTACGAAAAATCTAAACATTGACCGTTAAAAATTACACACGATACGATGAACTGTGTCTTGATAATAATAATATTTTCGCTACACTACTACGTTTTACATACGTGTTTAGCCAAAGAACAACACCCAAATTTATGTAAGAGTTTCTGCAAAGAGTTTTCTTTTCAATGTGATGCTATTTATTGTTTCTTTGGGTGTCTATATCTAACTATAATAAATGAAAACTGAAATAAAATGGAATTTTATTAATTTGCAAACTAATGTTTTATTTGGAGTACAATTCAGTGAGCGATTCAAAGTTATTTTAAAACGAAATAATAAGATATTTTTTTGGCTCAGTAGTCGAACCTTAAGAATCGAATTTATATGCGGGACTAGACTAGTTTTATTTCACTACAACATATTTTAAAATCTCTACTGCAAATGGCGCTATTTTTCTAAAAAGTTTTATTTTAGGTATTAAAGTACGTTTGACGCTACAACAAGTATTTATAAACTTGCGACGATAATTTGATATTCGCGACACTTTTGTATTAAAACTACTATTTCTTGGTTATACTTAATATCTATTGAGCCAACACGTTAATTGTAACTTTAACCAAGAGTTTACTACAATCTAAAATACATAAACGGAGTTTCCTTACGGAAATATCATTTTATCTGGAGCATTTGTAAAACAAAATTTAGTCATGCTTCTCAAACAAAATTGTATGTTTATTGCCTACGGAAAAAAGACTGAAATATTTTGTGTAACACTCTTTATAAATTCGCATAATTTTTATGAAAATGTTTTTTTGTTGCAGCCGCGCATTGACCCAATACAGTTGCTGAACTGCCTCAGCGTACTACTGTCACCTAATGGAGGTATCAAGAGTAGAGATGAGGTTCAGAGACTTGCTAGGTAAGTGAGATTTAAATAATTGTGTAATTTCCATTGCAATATAACGATATTATTTATGTTTTTTAGTTCATATTTAAAATGGGTAATCAAAGTAGGTATAAAGTCACACTAAAAAGTTACGTGTAACTTTGAAATTCAAGACAGCACCAGCGAGAAAAATTATATCAGTGACTATCCTAGTCATCATTTTAGATATTAATATAGTAATTGTTCCGTATCTTAATCATTATTCCATTCATCGTGTATATTGAAAACGTAGGATCTTAGAAACTACCACTAACAAACACAATACCACTGAAAAGTAAAAATATTACTTGCTGAATTGATTTTAATTTTAATTACACAAGCAATCAAGAATATACAGAATGAGTCCTGCTAGCTTATTTCGATGAATTTTGGTAAATGGGTTCATGATGTAAATGAAATATTCTGTATAAAAAATAGTCTGTTAATATTAAAATGTTTATCTTTAGTTTTTTTTTTCGTTTCTACGTAAAACGATGTATTTTATGATCAAGTGCGGTAAGTATTAATTACGTACAAGATGTTCCGTCTGCTACTTTTTAGAAGAGTTATATCTATTTGAACAGGGAATTTAAACTATTGTATGATTTTTGAGTACATTTTTATTGATGAAATAAAACAATAAACTGAAGTAAAAAATAATGGGACAACCTGTATGATAAATAAATAAGATAACAGAATATTTTTCTTTTGTTTCAGTTTAATGACAAAGTTTTCGAAAAAGTTGGTTTCTAAGTGCATCTACATACAAATACTAAAGTGCACTGAAACTGATTTACTAGGCTTGTTCATGGGGTCTGGTGGCTGGCTGTTAGTCCACATGTGGCTTACCGAAAGCATTGTTGCTAAAAACTGGCCCCTTGTAAAAGAACTATTAGAATTACTTCTACTATGTCCTGTAGACATTGAACGACTGAAGACTAACAATTGTCCGAAACTCGTCAAGGAGTTATCTAAAGATGGCAATCATTTCGGTAAGAATCTTACTTAAAGTACTAAATTACACATAATTATGTTAAGGCTTTTCCACAAATTACTAAGTATAAAATATGTTTGTTTGGCCCCAATATTTTTTTCTTATATCTAAACCTTTATTTAATGTTTTTCATTATTTTTAGCAATCAGAGCCCTAGCCTCAAAACTCGTCGAGCAGTGGCTGAAGACTGTCAAAGGTGAACAAGTTATACCAGTTCAATTATCTGAACTTACGAAACTAGTAAGTGAAGCTAGCAATGAAATAAATGCTGATATTGCTATAAATTCTGAAAATGTTGAAACAAAATTAACTGAAAATGACAGTGAATATAAAGTCCTTGATTTACCCAAAGATCAAATTGACGGTAATGATACCATAACTGAAAAAGATGTAGCTGATACTAAAACAGAAGATAACGACAAAGTCCCAGTTTTAAAAATAAGCCTTAAAGATGGTAAGCAAGTTTTATCACAAGTTGAAGATAATGAAACTAAAAATTCCGAAGGATCTGACTCTGACGTAAAAGAACACAAAAGTAAAAACAAGGATAAGTCTAAAGAGAAAAGCAGTAGCAGTTCAAAATCAAGCAGCTCATCGAGTAAACATTCAAGTAAAAGACATTCTTCTTCATCTTCTTCAAACGATAAAAATAAAAGCAGTCACAAAAGCAGCAGTTCAAGTCGCTACAGTAGCAAAGAAGGATCTAAAGATAAACATTCAAGTTCGAAGTCAAAGACTGACAGCAAGTCAAGTAAATCAAGTGATCGGTCAAGTTCATCTAGTAATAGGTCAAAAGAAGAACGAAAATCATCATCAGATAAAGATAAGCATAAGGAAAGGGGAAAGGAGGAAAAGAGTAAAGAAAATCAACATAAAGCACAAATTGAAAAACCTGTGGATGATAAAACATCTACACCCTCTATACATAAATTGGGGAAAATTCCAAAATTAAGCGATTTAAAAAAGGACAAACCGTCAATATCTATAGAAGTCAGGAAGCCTGATGAACCAAAACCGAAAACAGTGAAAACTTTTCATTCAAAGTTTAGAAAGCATGGGCTAGAAGAAGAGATCAAACCCCCACCATCGCGGGCAACGGTGCTAAACAAAAAACCACCACCGATGGTACCCCCACCTTCAGTGCCAATACCTAAAAGACCATCCCCAGTACACAATGAGACTCCTCCAGAGAAGAAGATAAAAATTATAGAACCTGTTGAAAAACCTGGTGCTATTAAATTAATCCCACCTAAACCTAAGCGTAAGTATAGACCATTAATTATAATTCTTGATTTGTTTCTAACATTTTATGTATTTTCAGGTCCGAACTGGTGTCTACTGCTTGAATATTCAAATCATAACAGTAGTTTAGGTTGTGTTTTCAACATTGGTAAGTCAAATAAGTTTACGAGTTCCAAAGTGTTGCATTCACTTGTTAAGTGTTTATGGCAAATAAATGCTCAATTTCATATGATTCTTTCCGTTAAAATACTGACCTTGTTGATCTTTGGAAGACTTGCATAGCGTGTCAGCGAAGCGATACTACCAGAGCACCCTCCTGAATCTCGGTTGGAGGACTGACCAACACATTGTGGGCTTCGCAGAACTTCGCGGCAGCGGCGACTATTCGTCGATTTGTGAAACGGAAGTAATGTAAAATGTAACTACATGTATAAACAAACTATTAGTTTAGAGAGATCGTCTCCGGATAAATCGTTATTTTTATTAGATACATAATACCGCTAGCGTCATATTCACCGACCTACCTGAGAAGATTAAAACAATATCGAGAAAATTAAAATGGCCAATTTGATGTTAACACGAAAACCATAGTTATTTCGTCGCTACATAAGATTTGCTACTTTATAAAGATACTATTCGACTGTAATTTAACTTGGCAGCAACAAATAGTACCTACATGATATTTAAAATTAATATTTTCGGTTAATGGAACGGTTACGATAAGAATATAGCAGTTACCGTCACCAATCATTTAATATGCACCTACCTACACACAGATAATCCGATTAATTCATTGAGTAGTTTTAACAAAGAAATATTTAACTTGCGAAATTATTAGTGCAAGCTATTTCCTTAAATCTTGTAGAATCACGGCGGGCGTGTCTCGCATTCACGAGTCTCTCACGATCCGTTCTGAAATTATTCTATTCATTTTATCATAAAAATGTTCAACACTTCTGGTCACTGATAAGTTCATTTTTGATTTACGCGTAAAGCACAATTTGAACTGGAAACACTGACTGATAATATTTTAATGTACTTGTAAAATGACGGAATTCGTCAGATTGATTGAAAAATTAAGACAACATAAAGTCCCTTACTGCAAGTACGAATATGACATATACCGACTTACCTAACATCCCTGTCTGATTATTATTCCTAGTAAAATTATTTACGTAACATCCCCTATTATTAACTATTGAAAGGTATCTAAACTGGTAGCTATTAGTAGGTATTAATTGTAACTAAACTGAAATTAGGTACATATATAAGTATATCAAAAGCTTAGTAAAGAAAATACATTATATATTATATTCACGCATAGGCAACGACAACGAATAGGTACTTTCTACTTGGTAACCCACTACTAAGACATTTAAGCTCACAGCGTGTATATATCATTTAAAAGTTTGTAAAACCATGTTTCTGATAACTACACTATTCGATGTCGATATAATTATGACCTCAACGCTGTCCTAAATCAAAACTAACAAAGACCAAGCGAAGTTAAGCTTTATGAAAAGTATAAAAGTCGTGTGAAAAGGCTTTCTGAATGAGTGGACGGTATGATAATAGAATAAGCAAGGTTTCAAAGGCAAATGATTAAATCCTTGCACGTATCGTAATCGCTGGTTAGGTGTTTTGACCATTCTACCACTGATGTTAAGAGTCTAAGATGTAAGACAGCCTAGAATAGAATTCAGCCTCTCAAACCAGCCAGAGAGGGTATGTAGATTTCTTAGCTAAGTATGTGTTTTAGATGGCAACGTACCTTTCCCTTGAATAGTCTGATCTATGTGAAGTCTCACTGACAGAGAACAGTACCTAAGAAATGGTAGTTTTATAAAGAGATAAATTGAGATAGTCTGTACCACAGTAGGATTCCTAATTAAATTATATTATCTTCCGAGCTTATTCGACGATTGCGTGTTATATAGCTTATACGAGTAAATATTTCTCGACTCGCCAAAAAAAAGCTCACGGCGCGTTAGATTCCTAGTTAATTATCATTATTTCATTTGTGTAGCCTCTATTCACCCGGGCGTGTAAGATAGTTTCGGCGCGTGGCTAGAAACGACCTAAGTACCTATTACGAATTGCATAAATATCTATGTACAAAAACAACATCGTGGGTTCGTGCGATGATTATAAACTGCAATGATGCCAACGAATACATTTTATAAAACATAGTATTTCTGAATTTATCTGGGTGTAGAAGCTGTTTAGTACACCTGCTAGATTGCGAGTAAACGTTCATCCTCTAATCCAAGTGCAACGATGAAAGCCGCGTCTCGTGCGGAGGCTAATTATGACGAAAAGCTATTAAATGGTAGTCTCGTCTGTGCCAAAAGACCGATCACGTTTATGTTATACTTACTAGTTACACCCGCCGGGTTCAGCCGTGATTTTCTGAGTAAAATGCCTTGTGTTAATCTAACATGCTATCTGCATTCTAAATTTTATACAAATCCATTGAGCCGTTACAGTGTAAAGAAATAACACATATATTTATAACATTAGTCTGAAGTGAGTGTGTGAAAAAAATTGTTGCATCTAATTACCTATATTGTTGTATCTAAGTATATACACCTTTCGTAGAAAATTTTGTATTATTTTCGTTAAATAGGTACACTAAATTCTACTTAGTTATTCTTAGAAGTAATGTCCACCAACCTACGCATATTTTCGTGGCGTTTATTCCTAATTGTTCTATAAGAATTTGCAGCTGAGCAAATTTTAGATGAACTCTTTCTATATTCATAATCATCATCGCAGTCTTCATATTCCCACTGCCGGGTATAGGCCTCAAATTTGATATTACTTGTAAATATGCCCTAAATGTTGTTTTTTCACTTAATATTCCAGTTTACTGCGATTATATTTCAAATCACATTCCTACTATACACGGTAGTAGATACCTATACCGCGACTAAAAAGTCTGTCATACTGCGCAGTGTTATTTTTGCGAAAACGCAATTACACCTCAGCAGTGAATGTGTTAAAAGAAATTTGGTTTCATAAGACATAGGAACTACTCATCCATGACTACAGTAGGTGAAACATAGTAAATAAGATACAGAATCCTGCAATCCGACTCTACTATCTGGTTAATAGTTATGAAAACTCAATACATACTTATAAATAGATGTGCAGATATACATTTTTTTCTACAAAAATAACAACCAGAACTAACTGTATACCATCGTAATATTTTCTCGAACGTGTATCTATTTTAAGTAATTGTTGCACTTGGATTGAATGCAAATGATATTGTTTAGGTATGAATATCATTCGACTCACAGCAGCATCTCTAAAATTGACAAAATGTCTTTTCCATAGATTTCATCAGTTTTATGGAAAGTTTTGTTAATTTTACAGTGATCGTTGTCTGACTGATAATTATCCAAAAGTTAAACAATACATTGGTACTCATGCTACGTTTTTAAAACTGCGGCAGTGATATGTTTAGGTCTATACTTTGCCTATAATGCATAATCAAGTTTTGTAAAGCTTATAAGCTATGACTGTTGGATGAACGGTTAAACGTTTGCATGGTTATACGAATATAGTATGCGCGTATATTTGATCGATAGGATCTGGAGTTGCATACAAGGAGTGCCACAAAAACGAATTTATTCTAAACAGGCCAACGTAACCCAACATTAAAACCTTTGTTGGGTAATCGTAAGATTGTATCTGAAACGTGTGTTTTGGTTTTGGACTAGATAACTATTCATTTCAAGTATCTAGGATGACTCAAAACAACAAGATGGTTGTTGGTTATTCTTCGATTTATGTAGGGAAGCTTTTGGCCAGAAATTCGTATGTAGTATCATACAGAAAGGCATTAGTATTTTAGTTTAAGTATTGAATTCATTTAATAAAAAATCAGTCTGAAGTGTCGGACCTGTACACTTAGGGCTCCGTGCCACCAAGCAAGTATCAGCTGGAATATCATCTGTATTTACCAAAAAATTCAGCTCTGAATTCTTGGTGCTAGCCGGACTCTCGCTTGGCTGGTTTTTATTATTTGTTCATATTCCTTAGTGTTGGGTAATCCACCATATCGACGCCTATTCTGGTTAAACTATTATAGTCGGACGGACAAACAGACATTCGACGTAGGCTTGTGTAGGAAGAATTAAACATATATACATATTTATGAATACCTACTCATTTCGATTATTTGAACTTTGGTACCTACCTAGTATGTTTTAAACGAAAGCGCTAGAGAATCTTATAACTTGTTTGAATGCTTTTATAAGTATTACTTATTGCATGTTCAACAGTTTCCAATATGATCTAACTTGTTTTAAAATGCGTGTTTCATATTAAGATAATGCACAACGCGGGCTTTTTTTTTAAACAATATACGAAGGGAACATGACCTCTTTAACCCTATAGATTCATTTATTTTACCTATGTAAAATAAATGCATCTATCACGAACGTGTCGTAACACAAACATTTTGGGAATTTTTGGCTGCGGCCTGTGTTAGAAATATAATTAATCATATTTTTATTTTATATGCCAGAAATCTTGGGTTGGTCGGATTTCGTCTAATAAATAATAATAACCATCTTTTTCCTACTAGTGTAGTCAATAATATATTCTATTTTTCTATGAATTAAAAAAAAACTGAAAATACATTTCAAATATATTTTAGAGAATTTTACTCGTTTTTGTACGTTACTGTTAGATGTCAAATAAAGACAGTCAAAATTCAGACTCCGCAAGCATTATTGTCTTCATAGCCGCGCGCCGCAATTTAGTCTTTGCTGAATTAATACGCTTTGGACTCTCACGTCTCTTAATCGCGGGTGCTTTTGAAAGACCTCAAATTTACCTGTGTATTTATTTTCAAACGGTATCATTATTTTCATGAGTATGGGTTACAGGTAGATAGGTACATGCCTAAAAAAGTTTTAGCCCCCGTTTTTTTTTTTCGTTTATTTTTTTATTTCTTAGTCATAGTCCTTTAAAGTTTATAAAATTATACAGACAATACTTACACGATGAAATTTTGAATGTACTTCATAAATTAATTTAAAAAAAATTGCTCTACAATTTCCATAGGTCTGTCACGATATTTATACTGATCTGAATTAGGTAGGTACTGTAGGTATCTTAGAATTATTATACACCTTGCGTGGACATAATTATGTATAAAATTTATTAAAAGTAAAAGCTTATGTTAATCTTCTTGATATAAAATTTCTATGTTAACCATATAGTATAATAGAGGACCTGGACTAAATAACATTCGTTATTCGATAACGCTTATAGAAAAGTCCAAAAATGTACGGGATTGACATAAGCTGCCCGCCTAACATATCGACAGCTTGTGTATCTACCCCGTAATTTTTTTTACATTTCGTGATAAGGTAACAAACAGACAAACGGTTTTATAATATTAGTTTGGATTCGAAACGAAAACGGTTATGTGAATTTTAGTTAACTTCGCTAATATTTAAACTAACCAGTGAACAAAGTAAGAATAAGCGGGTTAAATTTTTAAATAATTCGGAGCAATATTTTAGTTTTCATCTAGATCTATTTCTAAAAACTTGCCTTTTTTGTCTTGTTTAGTGTAAGCATTATTTTGTATTTTCGCTATTTTTTTTAATATTTTTGATTATTATAATTTTCTGGCGAATGAATTCGTAACACTAATATTATTACTTCTCACTATTATTATTATTTTAGCGAACTTCTGTGTGTTTTTGTGCCCTCGGTCCTCGCTCGCGTCTGAATGACGCCGATCTAGATGAAATTGGCAAGACATACCGATCACGAGATACATTTTTCGTCAAATAAATGCGGAAAAACTGAAAAATAATTAATAAACGTTGCAAATAAGTAGTTTTATGTCCTTCGAATATATTTGATATATTTAGCATAAAATATGTATATGTATAATATACTTTACAAACATAAACACTGCGAGGCGAAACTAAAAATAATCCAAATAGACCCTAATTTTATAAATTACATTGTTGTTTACCAGGATCATAATGACAACAAGAAATGTATGTTAGTTGTATAGAAACGATGTTCTATAGAGAGGCCCAAAGACTTAATTTTAGTTAACTGTAGAGCAGCTTTGTGCATTTACCTAGATAAATATGCAGTCGTAAAATTACCACAGTCGCAACGTGTCTGCTTGTAAATGTGCAAATTTTACCAATATTGAGACTTTTTCTATGATTACGTGTAAAAAAAATTATAGCCCTAATGAAGTACATAATACATACATTATATGTATATACATTTACTTGCATGTTTGATTGGTTACATAGTATACATATCTATAACTAAGACTTAGTTTTTTATATTACCTACTTAGTGGCTTTACTAGCGATTAAATTAGTCCCGATTTTAAGCCTCACTGTAGAACATTATTTGAGTAGCATGGTCTCGTCCTACTATTGGCTGAATAAAATCAAATTAAACTTTACCGTACCTGCCGTACAAATACGAAATGTTTGACTATTTTCCTGTCCACTACACAACATAACAAGGTACCTACGTACGTCGAGTCGGTGGCATTGCCCAAACGGAGAAACACGCAAGATTGCTCGCCAAACGCTAGTAAATAGCAGCCTAATCACCGCAATGTTTTATTGCTTGTGTTTGTGTCATACTTTCTTTCGTGTTCCTGTTTATATGTACACCATTGCTAGATGAATTAGGTACATGGGTACCTTACGCGCGTAACTTTTCCTGAGCAGATTAGACGATAAACAACTATGTGAC
The DNA here is from genome assembly GCA_905404145.2 of Biston betularia. Classification (NCBI taxonomy): domain Eukaryota; kingdom Metazoa; phylum Arthropoda; class Insecta; order Lepidoptera; family Geometridae; genus Biston; species Biston betularia. The sequence continues at coordinate 9,908,772 of FR989863.1, forward strand.
GTTTTATAAGGTCGTTGATAACAAAACGTACATACATAATGCATTTCTAACTATAAAATTGATTAAAATAGGTACTACGTCACGACGCGACATTTGTAATGTGGGCAGAGAAACAATAATCATTTTTTTAACTCACCAACTGTCTTTATTGTCTTATAGACACATTGTTCATTATAAGATAATTTCATGTAGTGTGCATGTGTGTTGTCTAAGTTTTAGCAAATATACTTTATTTAGCACATTTTAGTGTTTAGTAGGTACCTGTCGGTTATTCAATTGGTTGAATGGTCACAAAATAAGCGTTACCTAATTCACCAAAACCAGACAAATAAAAATTTTGCGGTGTCCCTTATAATTACCTACACCAAATGTGATTTTCAGTTTTGATCTGTCATAAAAAATGTAAATATAAAAGTTTTAAATGTTATTATATTATTTGTTGTATTGTGAACCCTATAACATAACAGATATGCGGGTCGGACACGCAAAGTCTAACCATTTTTTGTAGTCAAGTCGTCAATGTAAATAGGTAGCGTAATACCTAACTGTAACTTGTTTTTAAATTATTTATATTTTTTGTTAGACTTGTATTTTACGTGGTGGTACTGAACCCGCGGTGCGCAAGTCCAACTCTTTACTGTAATTATGTAAAGGGATAAGTATTTTGCCTAATTTTATTCAAATCTCTTCTATCATAAATATGTATATCTCATAAAAAAACCCGTAAGCGCACACAATAGTAAGTACACAGCTGAGAATATAATCTTCAATAGAACTTTTATTCATATAAAAGGAAATAGTACGTAGTAAACAAGACACTTCTGTACTGTTATATAATTGGTAGATAGTCCCGATGCGTTATATGTAATGTGCATGCACGTTCGGGTGTAGTCATTCAGTTAATAAAAACCAGCAATACTTAATAATATACGGTAGTTCGAAAGCTATTAGGAAAAACTTTATTTTCGAGACAATTATCTTAATATCGCGTTATCCCTTTTATCTGACAAAACGAAATTGACGATTATGATTTTAGCTGCCTGTGTGTATGTACGTTTGTTCCTTCAACCTCATAACTACTAATCATATTTTGGCATAATCTATAGACGCGTCTTAGCAGTAGGTGTATTTATTTCAATATAGTCTCTGTCAGTAACGAAATTCAATAAATAATAATATAACTCTTTAATGTTCACACCAATTACAAACAGTTATAACAATAGAAACTTAACACTAGTGGAACTATTGGCGGCCTTATCGCTAAGTGCGATTTCTTTCAGGCAACCTTAGTATGGAAAGAATTTTACTTACCCTAATTTTATGACTAAATTTGCTCTTTATTTATTATTTTATTAGATATTAACATACGTGTCGTGTTTGATATAATATGATTGCCTAAAGAGAACATTCCAAATACCTATAATATAATTTGTAACACAAGTCTGGCGTGACAAGTTAAAATAAAAATGACGCGGAAGCGGTTAGTTTTCTAACGTTTAGCTTAGGTTTTGGCTTTTTAAATTAACAACTTGTTCACTATAATACAGGCGTCAAGTTCAGAGACTAATAAGTATAAATATCTAATTAATTTTAACCTTAGTTTAACTCTGAATGCTATCGTATCAGAATAATTATACCTAGGTACTTATACAAAATCATCAACATCCTCGGGGAAACATTCAGAATTATGATTGTGTGCAATAGTTTATCAGTCCTGCGGATTTACTTCGTCCTAACCACGAACCGTCGCTATGTTAAACGATAGATAGATATGAAAATATTTCCCTTTTGTTAGCGTAATATATTAATATGCGGTTAGACTGGTCAGGAATCGCGGTACAGAAGGCAAAGTCTGGCTAATATCCAGTTTTGTGGACGCCTTATCAAGGGCAATCACAAAACTAGAACACCAGGCCACCATAAATAAACATTACTTCCGGGTTACAGAACTGATGATAAAAATGTGTTTTTAAAACGAATGTTGATTTTGTCAAGCAAGAAGAAAGAAAATGAAAATGTGCTCTAATAAGCCCGTGACCTACCCAACAAACGCTACGTTGTTGCACTAGATCGTTTAACACGCAACATGCTATATCAAAAAATACTATAGGTATATCTACAAGTAAGGACTACAATTATACAATGTTTCGTGCATAGTCTAATTTTGATTTACCTCGTTAGTAAAAAGTAAACACTATACACCTGATGAGTACCTAATAGTTATGTATGTACCTGTAGGTTGGTACTTTCCGACACAAAATAAAACTGGCTAAATATGAACCAGACTTGCATATTAGGTACCTACTGTAATCGAAAGAAAAATGACTAGTTATCTGTATTGATAAGTTTTGGGAGTTGGCCTGGAAGGTCCTTTCCTTTGGAGCCTCTACTATGCACTGGCCTCTAGCCCGTTGTACTAGGCTGACTGTCGACACAAGATGCATACTGGTATGAAGGCTGGCTGAATAAAGTATAAAATTATAAAGCACAAACGCGACGATGCATTGGAAGCAGCTTTCTAATGATCTTTTAGACATCAGGTTGATGTTTTAATAAGTTCTTACCTCTGCAACCCACGAAACGGTAATATATATATATCAGTTTCCCTTTCATTCAAATACGAAACTGAAAGTGTGCTGTATTACTCGTTGATATAACGGGGGAGTAGCGTTGCTGCGCTCCGCGAACTTGTACAACAACAATACCAAAAAAAACTATAATGTATGCACAAGTAATTAGTGCATATTTTATGAAATCATGAATTCAGCCAAATCAACATCTATAAAATAATAAAAATAAATTACTTTCTAGACATCCAAACATTGATCTCAACCGCACATTTGATTTTAAAGTAGTTGGGCATCTACTAATCTTACTATAACAGTTACATATTTAGTCATCATCAGTCTTAACTGAACCTGACTCCTTCCAGAGAACGCCACTTGCCGACATTCGGCTATCTGCATATTAAAGTGTTAATCTCTACTTATTATATTACTTGGAACTCGATATTATACTTATTTGACTTTTATGTTGTTTAGAAATATAAGTAAATTACTGAACACGGAAAACTACGGCAGCCTAGTCTGGAGACAGTCTGGCTGTCAATTTGGAGGTCCTGGTTTTAATTCCCATGACATGGACCTGTGTAGTTTAAATTGTCGCTATGTAGCTTCAGTCGGTGCAGGAAAACATTGTGAGGACACTTGCTTGCATGTTTTGAAGTTTCTTAATGTTCTCAAAGATGTGTGAAGTCTGCTAAGCTGCACTTGGCCACCATTCCGGACTTTGTACATGGTACCTACTTACTTACCCTTCTTACAATGAGAAGAGGTCCGTGCGACTGTTTGTAAAACGGCTGAACCGAGACATTATTCAATGATGTAATACTCTATGTAGCTACTGTTTACTCATTTAACTACTTATGGGGTTTATTTACTTGGAGGTATTTTTAAGTTGCTTACGTATCTGTTTTTATTTGTTACAGCAATGCTGCTTCTGGAGAGTGATATGTTCATGGATGCTCTTAACGCCTCAGCAACAAACAAGAAAGAGCCGAAGAAAAGAAAACGGCGTACAAGCGGCTCTAAAGACGGAAATACACCAAACGACGGTTCGCCGCCTCATACACCAACACTAACTAGTCCCAGCAGTGAAAGTAAATCGGTACCGCCGAGGTTCTACCAAGATACTCTTGAAACTGAAGAAAATAAGGAAAAAGTGGAGAAGAACTTGGATTCGTCAGAAAATGCTGATGCCGAATCTGATAAAGTAGATGAGAATGTTGAAGTGTCTGTTCCACACACTGTGACAGTCAACGGTCTTAAGGGTGTTTTGTGCTATCATAAAAAGAAAGGACCAAAAAAGAGTATTAGGTGGAAACCAGAAGCAGAACTTGAAGAGATTCAATACTTTGAACTGGACGAGACGGAAAGGGTAAACGTAACAAAAACCTTTACTGATATGAAACATCTAGACAGAATAAAAGAAAGAGAAGCATTCCAAATGAGTCGGAATCTCAGTAGTGACGATGTAATGGAAGAGAAAACATCTTGGAAACCTCTTATTCACGTAGACGTGGAAGGTCAAATAAAAGTTGAATATGGGAAAAACAGTAAAGAGAAAGACATACAAGCTATCCGGCAAAAAGGTACTTTACAGCCTCTATACTTTAATAAAGCTATGATACCTGACTCTGCGTTAGAACCAGAACCAGAAACGCACACTTACTCTGAACCAGCAAATATACCACTCGAGGATGTCACCGGAAATCAAGACAACGTCAGCGATTTCCGAAATATGCCGTGGCCTGAACCCAAAGGCAACGCTCCTCCAGTTACTAGCATAAGTATGCCCGCCATGTTCCCGAACAATATCATGCAGGTTCCAAACGGATTTCCAAATCCCCAGTTTCCCGGAGTACCAATGGTACCCGGGTTCCAAGGACCCAACATGGTACCCGGTGGCGAATGGCAAAATGGCATGCCTCCTCCTCCAATGATGAATCCTATGAATACCGGGGTACTACCTCCCGGGGTTATTCCGCCGGGAAGCATGCCGCCTGGGATAATGATGACGACTGAAAACATGATGATGGGTCCAGAGATGTTCGGACCTCCTAATCCGATGTTTCCTATGCCTCCCGAGGGATTCAATATGCCTCAGAATATGTTCCCAATGGATTTCAACATGGCGCCAGGTCCGCAAGGTCCGCCCGGTGCGGATAATTTTACTGGTCCTGGCAACTTTCGCGGTGCGATGCGGGGCCGCGGCACCGGCGGTGGCGGCCACTGGCGGGGGAAGGCGACCGGGAACTGGGATAACAACCAACGAGGCCGAGGTGGCAGTCGAGGAAATCGTAAGACTGTCTGTATCTACTTCCAAAGGAAAGGCTCTTGTAGGCAGGGTGATAATTGTTCATTTTTACATCCTGGAGTGAATGGACCATATTAGGTTAAAAGTGCTCATTTGTATATAATAAGAAAAGTACATACTATTTACTTTCATAGAAATGATGAGTTTTGTTATCTGTTGTTTAATTTTAAATAGGTAATTAGAGATAGAAAATTAAAAAAAATAAGTTTATGAAAAAGACTGCAATAACTTTGTAAATAAATCTCTTTATAAGATGTAAATAATGTAAAAATACATATTGTTTCTAGCGTAAAAATAAAACACTTTTACAAATTCAAAAATATTGGATGTTTTAAAATACCATAAAAAGCAAAACCTGTGTTAAAAGTTATCCCAATGGTTAAGTCCGCGCCAAGCACTAGCATAATTTTATTATGCTTAGATTTTAGTCTAGAGAATTTGTAATAGGTACGTGTAATCTGAATATGTATGAACCTCAGATAATCTGAGGTATGAACAGTGCGTTCTACGCCGATAGTCTTATTTAAACAAATCATTCTTCGTCTTTTTGTAGGTCTAGGTAACATGTGGGTCATCTCTGCTGATGGGTGCACCCAGAAGTAATCATACCATGAGTCCATACTCTGATAGTGTTTGGTTCGTCACATTACATTTAAAAGAAGTTGTTCTTGATAAGGTATTTAACCTTCAAAGATTTAGAAAGGAAAATACCTTTTCATTATTTAAAAAAGTTACTTGTAGTCGTAGATTCATTAGCATAGGTAGGTACTTTTGAGATATTAAATGTTTCATGATTTTAAGTGAGAAAGAGGAGTGAAAAAAATAATAATAATCACAGTCTACCTACTCACAGGGAGAAGGTAGGTATCACATGGAATAGGTAGGTGGGTATATACCTACATTGATTTGTGTACCTACCTACCTACGTTCAAAGTTAAATCTAAATAACGGGATTTTTAACAGTTTACATGCCTACGCTCTATTTTGTTTTTGTGTAGATAGGTGGTAGACCTCCTTAGCAAGAGGTAGTGTAAGACAAAGTAAAACAAAATTACCTATAAGTAGAACATCTTCGCGATAAATGGGCGACACAAGTGGGAAGAGGCGGTGCGGTAGGGGCAGAGGGTGCTTGCCGTCGGTGTTAGGTTAGCACGTAAATGTCATTGTTTTCTGTTGTGGAGGTAGCTAGGTGTTCATATTAAGATGGTTAGTGACTTTCTAGTAAAAAGTATTAAAAAGTCTCAGAAGTTTACGTGTGTTTTATAGAATTTGATGTTAGCCAAACTACGAACAAAAAAAATCGTTCGAAGATATTTCGTAGACGCGATGCGACCTCTTTGTACGCGCCTCGTGAATTAAGTAGTACCGTTGATTCACGTTGCACGCAGGTTGATAAGCTACGGAAGATGTTCTATTTACTCGGGCCGCGTGCTCCAAATGCTTTGGTCTAAGTAAGTACCACAGCGATACTAGATATTCTGCCACCAAGCAGTAGTGTGTAAATATTACTGTGTTCCGGTTTGAAGGGTATCTACTGAAGCAAGCAAAGTTGCAGGGCAGTTGAGACTAATCGAAAGTCTCAGTAATGAGCGCCAAAGCAGCGATGTCCTGAACTTTGTTTTTTTTTTTTCCTTTGGTTTTGGCGTCGCGTTTTAGCATTTGCCAGTGTCAAGTAAATATATATTTTCAAGTTTCAAAAGATATATAAGTGCCATCGTAGCTAGTTTTAGTCAAAGTCGTCTTTGTCAAGTCCAGTTCGTGTCAGTTAATTTCAGTCATGCTTTAGTAAAGTAGGGGCAACTTTACTACAAAGCTTCGATGGAGTTTTGGAAGCAACACGAAAACTCATGTTTCACCACATTATATCATTTTCCCACACTCGCGCTTGTAATTCGGCACTTTATGAATAAAACACCACCATTTTTATACATAAACACTCGACAAAACACTAGTTTTGGAAAAAAATACAACGGAGCGACACGACTCTTCCCGCGTTCCCGCCAAAAACCCTGAACTTTGTTTTGCTACTCAATTTATATTATTATTAATTTGCCCCTTCGGGCAGGCTAAAGCTATAGAGCCATACTGCCTTGTCTTAAGTGTTATTTCTGCTGTATCTTAACTATAGTTATCGTCAAAGTCGTCTTTGTCAAGTCCAGTTCGTGTCAGTTAATTCCAGTCATGCTTTAGTAAAGTAGTGGCAACTTTACTACAAAGCTTCGATGGAGTTTTGGAAGCAACACGAAAACTCATGTTTCACCACATTATATCATTTTCCCACACTCGCGCTTGTAATTCGGCACTTTATGAATAAAACTCCACCATTTTTATGCATAAACACTCGACAAAACACTAGTTTTGGAAAAAAATACAACGGAGCGACACGACTCTTCCCGCGTTCCCGCCAAAACTCTTTTGCTACTCAAAGTTCTGTGTATCGCGACAATGGTCAAGGACAGGCATTATTTCTGGAGAGTATTCTGTGAGAGTGTCATTACTTCCACATAAAAAAATATGTGTACGGAATATACACACAAGTGAAGGTTAATGGTAAAATATGTAACTTCGTGTTGTTTTCAAAACTACGTAGAAGGTTTTGTTAAAGCCACCATTAGTTTTCATGATAGCTTAAATTAGATTTGATCGTATCTGATTTTATATGACTTTCAATGTGACCAGGGTTGGATTCGGGTACGTTGAAAAATATAGTACAAGACCATCAAAATAGTAGTACGCCGATAGTACACTTTTTTTTAAAATCTTACATTGTTTAAAAAAAAGCTATTAATCAATAAAATAGATGGTTAGAATCAACATGTTGATACAAAATTTACTCCTGTTCTAATGTAAGTTCATGGCTATTATTTTCTTCAGCCTTAGCAAGTAATCATAAAAACATCTCTTATAAACTGCGAGTATACGAAATAATAAAATCGGTACTGTTGTTTTTTTTTTTTAATGACTAGTGCTGTTGGCCGCAGATGGTCTCTACAGCGTCACCGGACTGTGAACCGGTACTGTTGCCACTTTTGCTGCATTTTATTTTCTTAGATTTTGGCGTCGCACTCCAAGCATTTGCCAGTGTCGTTACAATTTTAAGTTTCATAATTTAATACACAAAATGCGAAGCCAAAATCAAAAAAGATGAAGAAGAAGTATTGTTTGACAGCTTACCACAACACATTGTGGTCGAACAAAACACAATGATTTTTTTTTTTTACAGTTGGTTTGGCTATAAACGGGTGTCATATTTACCTATTTTGGTCTTTTCTAAGTGAAGTAACGAAATTGTAGTATTTTTCCGTACTATCCTTAGATATGGATATTATCTAGTACGGAGCATGAAATAGTAGTACAAATACTATAATTATAGTACGAAATCCAACGCTGAATGTGACTAAGACATATTTTATATGATTTCGTCTTAATATTGAGACATTTGAAAATATGAAATACTTGACACTGATAGAATGCATAAAGTGCGATGCCAAAAATAAAGAATAACCACATAATCTAATTTATGACCTATATTTATTAGTTATTAACACAGTCATAAATAGCCTCGGCCAGCGATGCCAGATTCAATGACGAGAGGTAATTCGTTTTTATTTTAAAGAAAATCAGAATAATAATAATTAGAGATTATAGGAGGTTTTTAAGGTATTAAAAATAGTAATAATTTGTAGTTAAATAATGAGGTACTTAGATCGATTAAATTAAAGGTGTGAACGTCCTTGAGAAACTATCTAGTATTAGACAATCTTTATTCTTTGGAATCTCATAATTTCCGCACCTTGTTCATTTTTCCATGATTAAAATGTTCAGTCATTTTTACTGCTGCTGCTGATGGGGTAGAATCGTCATTTTATACAAATAAACAAATAAATCTTTCCTTTTTATAATAGTATAGATAGATGACATATTTTTTGAAGGAGATTTGGAATGAAGTTAAGGAGAAATTCATCTGGCATCTGGCAGCATTGGTTAATTTGTTTTTTTTTTTTTTCTTTTGTTTTGGCGTCGCGTTTTAGCATTTGCCAGTGTCAAGTAATTATATATTTTCAAGTTTCAAAAGTTAAATAAGTGCCATCGTAGCTAGTTTTAGTCAAAGTCGTCTTTGTCAAGTCCAGTTCGTGTCAGTTAATTCCAGTCATGCTTTAGTAAAGTAGTGGCAACTTTACTACAAAGCTTCGATGGAGTTTTGGAAGCAACACGAAAACTCATGTTTCACCACATTATATCATTTTCCCACACTCGCGCTTGTAATTCGGCACTTTATGAATAAAACACCACCATTTTTATGCATAAACACTCGACAAAACACTAGTTTTGGAAAAAAATACAACGAAGCGACACGACTCTTCCCGCGTTCCCGCCAAAACTCGGTTAATTTGTTATCTTAGCTTGCTGTTTGATGGCAATAAAAATGATCTCCTTGTGATTGTGACTTGTGTGAAGTTGTGTGTGAGTCTGTGAGTAATATTGATATTATTCTTTGGCAATGATAGGTATGTCGTGTTGTGTCTACTTGTACAATGTATGATTTTTTTTCATACTTTTCTTAAAATCATTTTTAAACCAAGCGAGTGAGCCGCCCAAGATCAGGGAGCAGTAGCAGTTGCATGCTCTGCCTCACCTCCTTGCTGTGTAAAATCGTAACGTCAAAACAGAACATTCAGTAAGACAGGTAAAAAGAAAACTTCATTTAATTTAGTAATAGCTTCATAGTAACTACTTACAGCTGACGGATATTACATATACAAACATATTTTGTACTTTTGTTTATCATAATTTGCATAAAATTTATTGCTGGATAGATATTCTCTCTAACGATGCAACGATGGTTTTTTTTAGAACAAAGAAAAAGGGAGAAACGTAAGCCCCCCAAAAAAATGTCTGTGCCTGAACCAGAAAAGACGGTGGAAGTGCTCTCTCAACAATGGATATTTTCAGTTTCTGTTCAAGATATTCTTCCAAAAGAATTCGTGTTTATAACTGGAAGTACCAATGAACTTGGCCAGTGGGATTACGCTAAAATGGTTCCCTTAGTCAACGAAGAAGGCACAGATATATGGCGTAAATCGATCATTATACCTAACACGTGTAGTGTATATTACCGCTATGCCATATGTATCTTATGTGAAACCACAAATGAAGTTGTTATTCGCCGCTGGGAAATCAACGTCCACCCACGGATTATAAGAGAAAATATGCGGCATCCTATTGTGGATTTATTTGGCAACTATGAAGGGAAGCAAAACATTACTACAGGTTGGCTGACAAGTCAGACCTTATTACAGTTCAAATTCATGAATAACCCCTTGAAACTGAAAAGCCGGCTGGCAGCTAGGCTTATGAATATCAAAGTTACACCAGTTGAATTGTCCTTTGGTGGAACTGAACTACATACAGAAGAGTCAGCACATAGCATGGACACAATAGTGGCAGACATGCCAGCTGGTGTTCTTGTTGAAGTTGCTTCTCTAGATAATAATCCAGAAATCTGCAAGTTAATGCCCCAAGAGCAGTTTGGAAGAGAATATAAACCTGATGATGTTCTACTTGTGAATGTGTTTACTCCAAATCATAAAGCATTGGCTTATCTGCTAGATTTTTATGCATATAGTTCTAGAGCATCTTCAGAGGATCCTCCCTGTCACATTGGATACACTTATATTCTGCCAAATGTGTTCAAGCCTTCTGAAGGATCAGTGGAGCTTCCCGTAACTTGCAACGTGAAACATCGCCCCTTAGGAACAGTAGTTATAGAGTACCTGATCATCTATCCTATGCCAAACAACCTGTGCAACATGAAGGTTTCTTATGCTAAGCACTGGGACCCTTCTTGGACAGGGTTAGAAGTCGGCCATCGAGGCTTGGGTGCCAGCTTCAAAAACAAAGAGTAAGTTAATTCATCAAAAGTCATATTTCTTAATTAAATATTATGCTAAACAACAAAACAAATGAATTTTGTAAAATGTTTTCTCTTGGTTAATATATAATCCTTTTCAGAGGAAATGCTATTCGTGAAAATACAATAGCTTCCCTTAAAAAGGCAGCTGCGAGTGGTGCAGATTTGCTAGAGTTTGATGTACAGCTAAGCAAAGATATGATACCTGTTATTTATCATGATTTTTATGTATGTATATCAATGAAAAGAAAGAAGGAAATCGAATTTTCAGAAATGTTAGAGTTGCCTGTGAAGGACTTGACTTTGGAACACCTACAGAAGCTTAAGGTATACAGACATATGAAGTAGAACATATGTTTACAAATCAAGCCTTCATTGCATTATATTGACTTTATTATTTTCAAGAAGCAACCTTCTTAGTTGTCATTATTCTTATAATAAAAAAAAAAGTTAGTTGTGGCTTATTCATGCTATCTCAGTTTCAACTTTCCTTAAAAGATAAATTTTAAAAGTACTTTTATAGCTTTAGAGTATCAGCCTAGATTTCACGTTTTTGTGAAAAAGAGTGCTAGTGTATAAGTATTATAAGTGAGAACAAAAAATTAACCATTACTATCATAAATACCCGGTCATTAAGTATATTGTAGCGACACATACCTGTATATTTTACACAACTATGCTAATAATGATTATATTTAGGTGTATCATTTAGTGGAAGGTAGAAACCATGAGATACTATTCTACGATGAAGACCTGGAAGAACACCAACCCTTCCCCACTCTAGAAGTCGCTCTCAAGAGTATTGATAGCAATGTTGGATTTAACATCGAGCTCAAGTGGACTATGGAAATGAAAGATGGCACTTTTGAGCTGAACAATCCATTTGACATGAACATGTATGTGGATAAGGTATGATAATTTCTAACTTGAACTTTACTTTGTGACTTATATGGGCTTTAAAAGCTAACTTTAAATCTTAAAATTAAGGCTTAAAAGAGACTGTTATTAAAAGTATAATTAAAAGAGATTAATTATAAAAATAATTTAAAAATTAAATTATTTTTATAATTAATCACACTAAAAAAACTGCAGAATTTTGTTTCTCAGTATGTTTCTTAACTTAACTCTGTAACAGTTAGAAATCTAAATAATGCCTATGACCATTGCAACAGTACTAGAACTTAAACTCCAGAGTATCACTGCAATGACACTCATTACTATTAGACATTGATGACAAGTCATGGCAAGTCTCCAATTTACAGGGCTAATGAATAAGACATATTGTAGATTTAAAACATTAGAATGTAATAATGCCATACTATCAACACTGAAAAATTTAAGAAGCGGGACCCATTATAGAAAGTAGTTTTCTTTAGGCTACAGAATAGATGGTAAATGAGTGTATGGTGTGCCAGATAGTTCGGATATAGCAGTTGTAATTAGCATATTTGTTTCCTATAGATACTGGAAGTGGTGTTGAAATACGCCGGGGACCGTCGCATCGTGTTCTCGGGCTTCAACCCAGATATCTGCACAATGGTTCGCCACAAACAGAACAAATATCCTGTCATGTTCCTCACACAGGTAAAAAACATGTCACACTAATGTAATAAGAGCAAAATTTTGTCTATCTGTATGTATAATTGTATATATGTATATGAGTGTTACTTTACTGGCTTACTGGCTTAACAGATTTGGATGATATTTGGAATGCAGAAAGCTTATTCCCTGGATTAACACTTAGCTTACATTTATCCTGGAAAACGTTGGTGAAACTGGGAGACACAGCTAGTGTAACATGAAACAGAAGTGTGGCCATTATTGTAACAAAGTCAGTAAAATCTATATGTTGGAAAGAATCAGAGTGATATCTTCAAATGGAAAAACTCCCTATACTTATAGAAATGTCAGTCCATACAATATGCCAAAAAATAACAGTCACAAAACTAGATTATCACATTGTCATTGTCATGTCAATATTGTCTAAAACATTATGAGAAATAATGTAAATTTCTTCAATAAGATATTTTTGTAAAGAATATCACAGAATGTCAAGCCCCTGAGCAACGACATTTTTAAATGTGAGAAAGCAAATTTGGTCCCCGATATATCGCCTTTAACTTTTTTGGGATTCACTCGAATTTATTCTGCTGCAAACAACAACAGAACTAATTGATTAGATAACGAAAGCCGTCAAAAACATCATTAATACCACTGATGTTTTATGATGGTAACTAATTTGCAATTTATTATCGAACAAAAATAACATACTGCTCTTGAACTAGCTTAAGGTTTTATCTCATATAATATTCTGTCTATATTAAATTTTATCAGGTGGGAAAATTACCATCTGTTACAATAATTTCCTAAAATAAGTAACAATGCAAGTCTAGCTGTTAAATTAAAATAAGTAGGTACTAATACCTACTTGGAAAGTTTATTAGATTTTTTCGTCTTGCCTCACGCGTTAACCATCGTGTGGGTTGTCGGTTCGACGATCATTGTCCCGATAGTCGTCACGGTGAACGGCCTTGTAGCGAAGATTATACCAACTGGTTAAAAGACACTCGCTAAGCGTTTGGGTCAAGGGTCATATTCAAAATGCAGTGACCCTTGACACGGCGCGCAATGTATGGAGGTGTTTTACTCTGCAGCCTTGACCAGCGCGCAAAAAAGTACTCTAAATTGAAATCTAATTTAAAATCCATGTTTTTGGGTCAAACATAAAGGTCTTCAAACTTCCGATTGTTCACACGAGTGACTCGATCATTAACAGCTGTGTACAGCAAAAGAGTTCAATAACACGATGTTTTGTTCAGTACAGTGTATGAACGTGGCCGGGTGTGAAAATCTGACGATTTTTTGCACATAATTATTATTATATACCTACATAGTTTTCATTAGGGTCATCGCCCAGGACTTCTTTAGATGTCTTTCTTAACTCTATGTAAATGTGCTGGGTTATATGTAAGCTTGGGTTGTACTAAGCCGATAGAGGCTCATTGTACTTATCAATGTGAACAACTTTTACCATGGTCACAACTGACATAAAAAACAACAACGGAAATCGTAAAAACAAATCAGCTGTTCCATAGATAAATGTCAATCGTCCTCAACAAAATGTATGGATCAGCTTTTTTCTTCGCGGTTTCAAAGTTGTGTATACACAACTTTATGAGATCCTTTACATATGGTATATATATATATTTTTTATGGTTGATAAGCTAGGCCACAGCTCCTCTGATGTTAAGTGAGGTTGTGGTCACACCTTGCCTGGAATGAAACTGGCTTTCAAATGAGGCTGCCAGAACTCACCGTCAGGTGCTTGGCGACAGATTTTCAACTTGAGAGTGGTAGCTAGCCAGCCGAGTACCTACTAGAAAATACCCTACCACCATGCTATTGTTTCCCAACGATTTCCTTTACCGGCAGCTCAAACTCATTGTTGGGGTTTGAACGCGCACGACGCGTTTTAGATTGTTAAATACTCGTACATTACCCTTTTTTTGTCAGGTAAAACGGTCATGTCACTTCAAATATGAATATATTATTACAATTATTTATCAGTGACGAATAAGGAAGTGTGTTGGTTTCCAGGGAGTAACGAAGAAGTACGAGCCGTATCGCGATCCGCGATGCCTGTCCATACCGGCGGCCGTGCAGAGCGCTGTTAGTGCAGACATCCTCGGCATTGTCGTGCACACTGAGGACTTGCTGCGGGACCCTACTCAGGTCATTACCATCTTAATACTTCTCGATCATACACCGTTACGTATTTTATTTTTCTTTCTATTTTAGCGTTATCTATCACGAAAGGGAAAAAGGTACTTTTATAGGATTAAGCCTTACCTTACTCACAATGAGAAGAGTCCCGCGCCCAACAGTGATACAGTATGTAAAACAAAACTGCTGCGGTATATGATAACTCCATCTGTCAAAACTTATGAAGTACCTACTTCCCGTTGACTTAGAATCATATTTGACAAAAAGTATGGTTTTACAGCAGAAGTAAAAGGAAGCCGTGCCGCTTTTTTGCTCGAGTTGGCGGGAGCACTGCCGTGCCCCTAGAAACTTTGGATATCATAATTTGTAAAGATATTTAAAAAAATTTCCAATAATATGACTAAGAAAGAACTACTCGTGATTGTAAGAGGTACATCTGCCCATGACGATATCGGTACCTAGAACTACGTGACGAAATACTGTCTGGCTGGGGCACTGCTGTGTTGTCTCTAAATGTCCGCGCAGGTGGGGTGATATGTAAACGTTTATAACAATATCATCGAACCGTCTAGCCGCCGTCAGTAAACCACCTTTACCTTGTTTCGGCCAGCCACCAATCTATCGCTGCCTTTCACCAACTTCAAAACATTGAGTTTATAACTCTTGCAGTTAGCTATTTTTGCATTTTTTCTAAGCAAGAAAGATACACATAGCGTCAAAAGTATACTAACAGTTATTTTCGAATTTCTAATATTGCGATGCAATTTATTCCGAGCTTTATTGTACCTACAACTACCAGGAAGCAAAATGCTTCTAATACAAAGTCGACATCTTGCTTCACCTTGGACTATGAACTGGGCATTTATATTTTATCGGCCTCGTGTGTTTCAACAAGGAAATTATCTATTCTTATTGTTTTCTGGTTTTCTCATGTGATCTCAGAATGTACTGACTATAACCGGTTGTTTGGTAAAATAACAAAATAAAGTAATACCTGAACGTACAAAATCTAAAAAAAAAATTGATCTCTAAAATGTACTTACTTATGAAATCTAAAATCACAAAACGTACAAAAATAATTCATTCAATTTTGAATACGATTTGGATTAAATTTTTCTGTATTTTTTTGCACAGTTTAGACAAAATATTCATGGAGATCATCAAACATTATTGATTAATTACCACTGTCAGTTTGTAATGTAGAACCAGCTTTGCAAAGAATTTTCAATTTTTATTTATTTATTGGTAAGTAAATATACCTACGTATATTAAAACGACGATGCGGTCTATGATAGAGCACGATTGCCTAGAAGGAATTGTTTAGATTACCAACCGATACACTTTAATTTTCCTGACTTTTGTGTTATATAGGTACATTTTTTTTATTTAAAGGTAATGAGAGGAACGATACGCTTTCATGATGATAAGAGATAACGCATGTCTATGAACGTTGCTGCGATATACAGTACTTTGAGTAGCAAAACTAAGTCTAGGGCATCGCTGCTTTGGCGCTCATTGCTTTGAGACTTCCTATGGTTATTCGCAACAGCCCTGTAATTTCGCTAGCAGCAGTACATTTCAAACAGAAACACAGTAATGTTTACATACTACTGTTTGGCGATAGAATATCTACTACTGCGGTGGTACCTACTTAAACGACCTCCTGTTAAGGAACTCTACCACCAAGTAAAACGATTAATGATAAGAAATGACCTTGAAGTACCTAGGATTGATTACGATCAGATACAAGTGTAATTAAGGTTGTTGTTAAAAATCAATAAACTCGGTATGATAAAATCTATATACTTGTGTTAAAGAAGTGTGGTTTGCAAAAAAACATGTCTTGTCTCTATATTATTGTAAAACATGCATGTATTTGTATTTATAATTCAGCTGATATAATCAATACTTACGTAACAATTTATATAACCAATCATGCTTTATCAGCTGGATTGAATATATTACACCAATATAAATCTTACTTGTACGCATTATACTGATAAGCTACGACAAGCCATTATACCTACTGGTATTTACAATACACAACAAATATAGTTTTTAACCAACTCAAAAAAGGAAGAGATTCTCAATTCGACTATGTTTCGAGTATGTTTTTTTAAATGTTAGTTACGCAATAATTCCGCCAATTATGAATCGATTTTGAACATTCCTTTTTTGCTTGGTAGATCATACTTCAGAGGTGGTCCCATATAAATTTTATTGAAACCCATCGAGCGGTTTTAAAAAATCAACAAAAATCTAAAAATGTATACATCGATGATATTTTCATTTAATCCACAACCTCGCTGTTTCATTGGAGTAGTGCGTTTAGTTGGCATTAGGGTCATGAAGTTAGTTTTTAAATTGTAAATTTGTATATTATGTAGGACAAAATGTGATATCTTAAGGTTTGTTCAGAGAAGTGAACTGAAGGCTGCTCATCTACACCCATTATTGTTAACAACTTTTACCATTAGCCGACAATGAAAGCGGGAAAAGACGTTTTGGCGGGAACGCGGGAAAAATCATGTCGCTGTTGTTTTTATTTTTTTAATATTGTATTTTGTCCAGTGTTTTCGTTTAGGAATAGTGGTGGTTTAGTCATAAAGTACCTAATTATATGCACGAGTATGTGACGTAATGTAGTGAAACGTTGTTTTCAAAACTCTGTGGAAGCTCTTTGTACACAGTCACCCCACACTAATAGGGCATGGTCTGGACTTAGCTGTGAATAACTTATTTTAACTTGAGACGCTTGTGAATATGTACTACTTAATATAAAGTGCTATGTCAAAAATAAAGAAAATAAATCATTAGAAAATCAACAGTTTCATACATTTTGTTCACAAATACAAACCTAAATAGCTACATTCTTAACCATTTCAAATATTTTGGTTTCCAGGTGAAGCTGGCTAAAGACGCGGGGCTGGTTATCTTCTGCTGGGGCGATGACAACAATGACAAAAACACTATAAAAAAGCTGAAAGAGATGGGCCTACATGCTGTGATATATGACAAACTAGATCAGTATACTACCAAAGAAATCAAGGTAAGAACCAATTAATCTAACTATTTACAGTTTACAAAAAATATATCCAGTACATAGACTAGAAATAAATATAAATTAGGATTTTAAAAAGCCCCGATGCCAGTAACGCTATACTAAATTTCGACTCCAACAGACCTTTTTACATCTATTCATAAACTAAAAAAGAGGTCATAACGATTGATTTTCTTGAGTCAGCTAAGAGCACTTGATCAAGTCTCCTATCAAACAAGGTTTTTTTCTAGGTAAGCGTGCTTCATTCATGCATCCTGCTTAACTACAGGCAGGTCGTGGTCAAACGCAAACTTAATTTGATTAAAATAATACTAAAAATACTAAAACTCAACATAGATTCAGTTGTTTGGGAGCTACGATGCCACAGATACGCATTCATATAGACATGTTAAACTTATAACGCCCTTTTGCTTGTTGGAAGTTAAAAACAAGTCCAGATATAATTTTGCATACAAAAGAAGACTTATATGGTTATACAAATATTGTTTGTCATGCTAACCACACGCACATAAACAGTCAAGGCAAGCAGACAGACAGACACGAATATAGCAAGCTGATTATAACAGTTTCTAGATTAAGCGAAATTGTAGGAGTGTTCAAACGTTTTCTATATCTGCATTACACATTCAAATCAGCAAGCCATAATGCAAGCAAGCATAAATCTCAAATGTTAATTGTTTCTTAATAATATCAGACAGCAATAAACGTGAATGAATCTGGATAAACAATGGATGAATAGGTAAATATTGTATTCTGCACGAAGTAGTAGTAGTTTTATTTCCTAAGCACATTTTAAAGTTATTTTCGTCTCATCTATCCAAATTTAAAAAAAAATCTGAGTCATTCGTATGAAGCAATTTAATAATAATTATTGTCAAATAAATTACAAGTCACTATTGAATTTCTAACAAGGAGTGACACAGTCTTTATAAACAATGTGTTGTACATATCGAGTTTTACGCGTTTTACGCTTAAAAATTACATTCCATTTTTTTTTTTCAAAACTATTTTTTTTTATTGTGTAATTATAGTGCAATATTACTCATTATTACACATTTCACCACATGGTATCATTTGCCTAATGTGATACCATGTGGTGCAATGTCTTGCTGTTTCAAAAGTCAGTAGAGGCTTCGTGTAATTTTATTGGGATATGACTTAGATTTGACTGTGATTTGTTTAGCTTGATTGTGACTTGTTTAACAATTTTTACGTGGAGACTTGATATCGGTACTGGCAAATTAACATTGTGCAACGCCATAATCATGTCAGAAAAATATCTTATTACTTTTTACATAGATCATAGAGGAAGATGAAAAAAGAATAACATTCGGTCGCAAAACAAATTATATTTTGGCATCGCTTCACTGCATTGATTATGACTTTACGCACTTATTTAGTAGTAGTATTCTATTCACTGTACTGAATATGGATAGATCTACTCTATTACCGGGTGACTTGGAGTTCCTCTGAAAAACACAATCCTCAGGAAAATAATTAACAAAGTTACGAATATTTTATATGCATTAAAAATAGAAAACACTCTTTAAGATTTATAAAAAAAATGCATAAGATATGTGGAACTGATCCCTCATTCTTTATTAAACGCAGTTATATCTGAAAATGAATATCTATTTGCTAAGCCAAAAAGCAGTTTCACGATATAGACTAGTCAATAGCTTCCTATAATTAAGCCTATGCTTTGTCTGTCCGACTTGTGTAGTGGCTGTATCTTACGACTTCTAAAAGAATAATGTATTTGGTTAAAATGTTCAATTGTTCATACAATATAAAACATTTTAACAATAACAAAAAAAAATTAAAACAAAACGGACACTCGATGTGCGCATGACCGTAACATCAGTTAACCGGTTTTGATATATGTTCTAGATATTGATTGTACACAGCTTTTTATATTATATTCGCTGTTTATAACAACACTGTTTATATTACTAAAGATTCGTTAGTCTAAATGCTCACTTTAATTTTATTTGATTACCAGGAAAGCATATTCCTGGTAGAGGCACGCGAGTCGCAGCGGGACCTGATGCGTCTGGCGGCGCTCGAAGACGGGATACCGTCATCATCTTCTTCAGTAGCGGCGGCTGACGAGCGGAAGCCCTACCTAGATCTCGCCGTCAGGAAAAGATTGCAAGCCGCGCGTTCCACCGTCACATCCCTCGAATCACTCGCTTCTACCATTGATCTCTCAGACTGTTCCGAGAAAAACCTCAAGCGAAACAAAGATCTCATCACCGCTATAGATAAGGAGTCCCAAGTTAAGGAGCAGCGCTACACCTTCCACGGTTGTTTCCCCGCCGGTGACAACCAGGATAAAGGGACTCCCAAAAAGTCTCGCCAAGGGGACGTTTGATTTGCTTACACGAATTTATTAAGCTCTCCCTAGATCTCTGTTTATTTCATACAAACGAACGATTATTTGAAAATTGCTTCTACATTTTACGTAACGTTCTCCAAAAAAGATTAAAGACCAAGTTACTTTTAATTGACAAGCAATAGTGGGTACTATAAGCCAACATCGTTGATAATTATCAACGAGGTTGGCTTATTATAGTAATTGACGGAAAATATGAATTGAAAAAAAATGCAATAGGTATTTATGGAACAAGGTTTCGGCTTCCTTGTTTCCTAAGGGCCGCCTTACACGTTCAATCATGATCACGATCCGCGATCCGCGATCCGCGATCATGATTTCAAAATTTCTAGATATTTTGCGATCCGGAACATCAGTCTGTCAATCTGCTTCGTACACGATCAGTCTGGATCGCGATCATTGATCGCGGATCGCGCGGAACGTGTACGGGCTGCCTAAAGGATATAAGTCAGAGTGAAAAGGATGTTCCTTAGTTTGCGTGCTCCATCTTCATCTTACATTGTCGCTAACAATTACGCGAGTTGGAGGGAAAAGGCGGATTTATACTCATTAAAATAAACAAATTTTGGATTTTTATATTTCGATGCATTGATTGGTTTTGATATAAGGGGGTTCCGTGAGCTCATATTGCCAATATATTGGTCAAGTTTCGATCACGAAAATGCTACGCAAACATATATCGTTTGCCCGCGCAATAAGGTTTATAGTCGCGTAAAAACTCACGGTTTCCCCCCAGAAATGCATGCACGGTGTAGCGTTTTTGACGAATTTTAAAAAATCATTATTACAGCTGTTTTCAGGGCCGTAACAAAAAAAGTCCATAAGCTTATTCCTATTAGTATAAGAAAAAATACAAATCAAATTTACTGTATGTTTGTTTGTATGAAATTTTAGAGGTTAAGAGAGAACTTTAGAGGCTACCTATGATAATTTTAGTTAATTTTGCTCAACGTATTACCTACCTAAAGTATTTGTCATTGTATTATTATTTTTGTACAACATTTATTCCACTTGATTTTTTTTACATTCGCAATTTTTCTTAGTATTTTTTAGTAAATTATTACTTATAAGTGATTAGTTCATACATACATTTTTATTCCATTGTATGTTTGGCAGTACCTATAGATAGAAAATTGCGATAAACCTGGCCCTTTCTACGACGAGTGATTTGTGACTTTCATTGTATTGCGGGAAAAATATATAGGTCATAAATCTCGAATTTCCCTCGTTTTTATCGAAGTTGATTAAGTAAGGAAGCCATCTACAGAACTTTCTAAACTGACCAAACTCTCACGATAAGACAACCTGAGACCGTATTATGCGAACAATTTATAAAGACGCGTCTACACTACGGAAGATTGAGTATTCATAAAAACTTAGTTGTGACAACCATACAACCATCTGACCTAGTGGTAAAATTTACATACAAGAAATAAAACCTACTATGCCATTTTTAGATTACGGTCGCTTGAGCTATGTCACCGAGAATGTAAGACAGCCGAGATCGTGCAAAGAGTCAGGTTTATATAGGGAATCATCAGGTTTATATCGACTACATACCTACATCGTTGTAATTATAAATATAAAATATTCTATTTTTGTAACATTTATCATGTAATGTATTTTATTGTTATTGATATCTAGCTGGGTTTATTTTTAAATAAAAATAAAAAAATTCATCAAACACAATGTAACATAACATCAAACTTAGAAATAAAGGCTTGTTCTATTTCTATATTATAAATAAATTTTATCTGTGATCCAAATAGTATTTTATTTTCTTGTTTTGGTAGTTAGGTACCTACCTATCTTTCTTATCGTCACGTCTCACTAATTTTTACATTTGGGTGTGCAAATAGCATAGTAGGTACTCTAGTATAACACGTGCTACTAGCGCAGGTTACTTTTTATCCTCTAAAACACTGCTAAAATAGAAAAAGATAATTTATTATAAATAGGTAGGTAGGTACTACCTACTATTCAGATCCCTCTTTTGAACCTGATTTTTTTTTTCTTTGGTTTTGGCGTCGCGTTTTAGCATTTGCCAGTGTCAAGTATTTATATATTTCAAGTTTCAAAAGTTAAATAAGTGTCCTCGTAGCTAGTTATAGTCTTAGTCAAGTCCAGTTTGTGTCAGTCAAGTCCAGTCATGCTTTAGTAAAGTAGTGGCGACTTTACTATAAAGCTTCACTGGAGTTTTGGAAGCAACACGAAAACTCATGTTTCATGACATTATATCATTTTCCCACACTCAGGCTTATAATTCGGCACTTTATGAATAAAACACCACCATTTTAATGCATAAACACTCGACAAAACACTAGTTTTGGAAAAAAATACAACGGAGCGACACGCCTCCCCGCGTTCCCGCCAAAACTCTGCACCTGATTTAGCCCTAGTTTATATTTGGAATACTATGTTATACCAAGGTAGTACTATCATAGCGGATAGTACTACCTACAACAGATACACTACACATAATTTTAAAATGATAAAATGTAATACTTCCGCTAGTAGTATAAGAATCGTAGTCATAAATCTAAAAATAATTTTCCGTTCATAATCGGATTATAAAATATAATGAACTACACTGTTAGAACTCCTAAAGTTATACTTTAATTGATTGATTCAGGCGTTACTTTGCGGAAGTTCATTTTGAGTGACCAAGGCATATATTTAGTTTACCAACATCAACAACAATATTCAAAGTCCTGAGGATGCCTCGTGTAGAGACGAAACACGTGTCGGCAAATGGCTTGTAGTTATTTTAATTAGTTTGTAAGTAGTAGGTACTTTAGTCAAAAGCTTAGGCATTGCCAAACAAACAGCGTGGCAATGTCGCCAGCATTCTGACCACATTTCCCTCTTCTGATGAACTTAGATATGGTTGTTTTTATAAATAAGTTGTTATTAGGAAAGGGTACGTTTTTTGGGGTTTTTGGCGGGAACGCGGGAAGAGTCGTGTCGCTCCGTTGTATTTTTTTCCAAAACTAGTGTTTTGTCGAGTGTTTATGCATAAAAATGGTGGTGTTTTATTCATAAAGTGCCGAATTACAAGCGCGAGTGTGAGAAAATGATATAATGTGGTGAAACATGAGTTTTCGTGTTGCTTCCAAAACTCCATCGAAGCTTTGTAGTAAAGTTGCCACTACTTTACTAAAGCATGACTGGAATTAATTGACACGAACTGGACTTGACAAAGACGACTTTGACTAAAACTAGCTACGATGGCACTTATTTAACTTTTGAAACTTGAAAATATATAATTACTTGACACTGGCAAATGCTAAAACGCGACGCCAAAACCAAAGAAAAAAAAAAAAAAAAGGGTACGTTCTAAACTAATTTATTAAAATAAAAACAACGGTTCAAAATGAAGATATATTATCAACAAAATTTACATAGAAAGTGTATAATATGTATATAAATGTATTTTATAAAATACTTACGACTAATTAAGTACTTACTTGTAAATACGTAAGAATACTACATAGGACGGAATGTTATTTCATCTTTTAAATCACAATAAATAACAATAAAGTTTACAATTTTCACTCAATTTGATATCATTAAGAGCATAAGACATTTTGGCCTTAGTGGGCATTTGATACAGAATTCGTCCGTCACTTAGTGGCGCTTTCTTTTCGGACACTGAAGATGTAGAATAAATAGATTGAACTATGCTAGAGTAGGATGAAGGAAATCAGAAGAAATTGGGAAAAAATTATGCAGCAGTGGAACAAAGCAGGTTGATATAAAAGAAAAAGTTGATTTTACCAAAAAGAGGTTTTACCACTAGGCCCTAAGTATATGTATATGGCCATTGGACAATAGCCTAAGCTTTTACTCAAAAATATTTGAGTGCTACATTTTAATACATTTTCAGGATCTCATTAAGCAGATCCAAGAAGACTACATTTAAGGTATAAGTAAGTATAAGTATTAATAATAATAAAAGTTTTATGTGACATACCAACTACTCTAGTACATCTGTATTTCAGAATTTATGACTGATATCCTCGACAGATCTTACAAACGGTAACATAAAAAGAGTTTGTTTGGTGATTTGATATTGTGCATCTTCATGTAGATTTGCAACCATCTACATTGATACTTTTCAATATAATCTGTATGTACTTTACCATCTTCGACCACACCTTCACTTAACATCAGGTGAGCTGTGGTCAAACAACTAGCCTGTCAACCATAAAAAAAAAAAAAAAAAAAAATATATCAGATAATTGAAAAACGATACGAAACTTAAAAAATACAATCTATATAATACTTTACAATCGACTAAATTTAACGAGCAGTAATAACTGTAGTATAAATACATAATTTTGTAAATAAGAATTCAATACAAACATGAATAAAGATTTTAAAAAATAAATTGGACCTTTGGTACAACAGTAAGTAGCACAAGTAGGTACGTACAAAGTTCTGAGTCCATTCTAATTTCGCCACGCAAAACAAAACACTTTCAAAAATATATATGTCCAATACCTTCAATAAAACTGCACTAAAATTCTAATTAACATTTTCAAAAACTCATTTGAATTTAAAACCAATCATATTACTGTGTAAGTGTATACCGCTTTAACTCAAAGCTATCATTGGGAGTAATTGCGTGCTTTCCACCTTCGTGCGCAATAATAAAATATTTTGTTTTGTTTAAAAATGGCACAATCTTTTAAACAGAATAATTAATCTAACTACTGAATGGCGCGGAATGCACGAGAATGTAGATGATAAATACTATCTTTGTGATGGTAGCAGTGACTAGACCAGTTATACATACATATCTACATATAAATGTGCTACGTAGGTACTCAGTGACTCGAAAAGAACACTCACTTTGTACAGTTTAATCTTACTGCAAAGCATGTAAAAACTATTTAATGAATAAACTTTGATTTTTAACACTTACATTACTTAAGTGAATAAATTATGAATTTCATAACCTGACAGAAAACGAAATTTAGTCATATATAATTTTTATCGATCACAAATCGTCTACATAACCATCACGGAGTCACCGTTTTGCGTTCACTTCTTTGTTTTGAAATTCTCTACTAGGTACATGGAATTCGTAACCTTGCATGCAACTACAGCCAGTCGCATGAGCTAGAACTTGAGGCAGCCCAAACCTATAAGTCGGATATTCATAAGAAAGCACATAGGTACATAGATGAAGCTACTGTTACCTACCAGTAACAACCGCACATTTCGTTATTATTCCGGTTGTTACCGTCGTATGTCTACATGAGTGACGGAAAGCAAAGCGACTTGCACATTTCGGTATCGTGTAAACTGTTCTACGTTGCAGTGTACATAGATCAGTTCAATATGGGTAACGGATAGCGTCGCGTTGACATATTTGTCGCACGCGTAATTCGTTTACCAGGTAGCCCTGTGCACGCATACAGACATAGATAAATTTCAACGCCGGGGCGTCCACAGCACGTTGGATCTTCACAGTAATAAAAAGAAAGACCAACTAGTAACGCCGTCGCATCGGCTCGTCAAGTCGGAGAGGTCGGTATACATTCTGGGGCCCGCGGTCTACAACCGCGTACCCGCTTCCATTCGGGATGCACCTTCCATCGCGTGCTTCAGAAGCAAACTTAGATCTTGGCTTTAAGAGACCTTGTTTTATGACTTTGACGATTATTTAAAACTAAGAGATTATTTAATTACTAGTAAGTAATTATAATATGTTTGTTTTTATGGACATTTAATTATATTGACGTAGTTATTTTATATATGACATATAACTTCATTGACATTTTCATTTTCATTATTTGACATGTTATGATTTCGATATTTTTAAATATGAATGGAAAAATGACCTGTAACTTTGGTGTTATTAATAAATGATTTGTATTTGTATTGGTATTTGTAAGATAACGAGACAACTGATATGAGCTGTGACTTCTCGATTTAATTCCTTAGTCTTAGTGACGCGGAAATGACTTTGTGTGTTAGAGTAATTAAAGGGGCTCTAGTGTGGCTGATGTTTTAAAATGTTTCGTAGCTTCTTCAATCTCGTGCACTCTTGCGCAATAGTTTTTGTGCCGACAGTTAACAGGCGACAAAATTTATAACTAAAACATTTCAGCAGCCATCATTCTACTCGCTTCTAAGATTTTTGTTGGAATGTATAAGTTTTGTTTTTAGCGTGGATTACTTTTGATAATTTAGAATTACTTATTACATAATTGGTCGGGTCTTGGTAATTATTAAGATTAATAATACTACCTGAACACAAGTTAAAGATTACAATAACACCAAGATATTTCAAATGTATACACATGTTGTAAAGTAAAATAAATAATACAGTATATATGGCCGCTTGTTACTAAAGCAACATAATAATTAAGTTATTGAGCTTCTAACATTACCTAATGGTTAACTGATGCAAAACTGTGACATAGTTGCTGAATTTATATAAACAAAAAATATTATGCAGTAAATAGATTGTATAAGAAATATAGGTTTGCTTATTCTACTTATTTATTATTATCCCTAATAGTAAATTGTGAGCTAAAATTATGTTATGAACACTCCAAATATAACATAATGTAAACCACTTATATACATTTAATAAGCTAGTTAACAGTGTTTACAATACATTTAGGATTCTATTTTACTATAGGTCATCTGATGAAAGGTTTGAAATAGATAATAAATAAGTGCTTCAAGCTATTTAGCAAATATAAATGACTTGCAGAATAACATTACTTTACAAGTATGTATAATGTATATATGTTTGTATAGGTTGATTTCCAACCCTGTTTGTAAATATCCTGCCTGAAAATTAACTGCTAATAAACAAACAACCAGAATGGACATTTTTTTTTTTGGATCATCAATACATAATGGACAGAGTGATAACATAATTTGATTAGTTTCGTTACCTAAGTTTAACATGTTTATGTAAATAAACTTATTATCCTGTAAATATCAATACAGTGTAACATTTTCATTCTGATTGGATAAAATAAAAAACTTAGCAATACCTTTTGGGGGTTTGACTTTCAGGTGTTCTTCTATAAACTGACAAGGGCAGACGTATTTGTGACCGTGTCGGCCGGGAACGGAGCTACTGAGGTTCAATCTGTTTTTGACGACTCGAGCACCCCACCGGCCCACGTAGCGCAAGTATAGAAGCACCCCTCTCTCCTGCAATACGAAATTCAATATATTAGCAAGTGTACAGATAATATATATATTTTTTTATGCTTATGACAGGCTAGGTGTTTGACCACAGCTCACCTGATGTTAAGTGACGGTGTGGTCGAAGATGGTAAAGCGAACCGAGCCTGGAATGGAACCGGCTCTCAAGTGAGGCTGCCGGAACACACCGTTAGATGCTTGGCGGCAGATTCTCAACTAGAGGGTGGTAACTAGCCAGCCGAGTACTAGAAAGTACCCTACCACCATGCAAATGGATGTTTGAAATGAAATGTTATTCGAGTTCCGACACGAGACGCTCGTGGTTTGCTAGATGAGTTGCAAGCATAGATGTGGGTTATTACATTTTGACCTTTTAACTACCATACAAATCAAATGCTGTGCCCTTTACCAAAAACTACTAAATTCCTACAAAAAAAAACCTTGGATATAGTTAAGTACGACTGTGGCGGCTGTAACGAATAATCATAAAATTAGCGAACCATGGGCGCTTCGCCTCTGTTGTTATAGTTATACAAATGGACTTGCCAAATAAAAGCGATTTGGTCAGTCGATACCGCGGCGCCTGAACCAGTCGTTGCAGAGGGGGCAACAGGCACGAGTATCTTTGGGTTCTTTGTTGCGCAATATCTCCTCAACGTACTGGCACGGGCAGAAGGCGTGGGTTAGATGGCGCGGCGCGGCCGGGTTCCCGCCCTCCTCGTCTAGCGTCCAGTCCAGCCGGCGACGCAAGAAGTCCTTGCCCCACCGCTGTAGGTACCGGAGGTACACTTGCTCTGCCATACCCTGCACATTCATATGCCACACCATTACACCACCCCTGCTAATCTACGCACCATATCTTTATTACACAAACAAATCTTAAAGGCCTATTACACTACACGGTACTCTGGCAGCCTGATATTTTTTTTTTATTGAAGGTTGGCTTGCCTTCGACCGCCATCTCAGCTGATGTTAAGCGAAGATGTGGTCTACGATGGAGCACGTTTGCATAAAAGTAACTCGCTCAACTTAACTCGCGACTAGAAGGCACCTGGACTGTATTCATCTGGGAACACTCACTCAGGTAGGAAATTCCATTGTTTAGCGGTTCTTACAATGAAGATGGAATCGAACCGTTACTGTGCCATGGCTGATGCATGGTCTTAAATCTATATAAGCTATGGAATTAATCCATGTAATCCATAGATTATGGCTCGGTCAAGCACGAATAAGCAAAGTAGTGTAATAGGACTGTATTTGGTTGTATAATGCAAAGTTAATAAGATGGAGACTTTTGGAGACAACATTTTTAATGAATTTCTGAACAAGCCACTACATGTAAATTCGGTTATTTACTAACAATGGTGTTAATACTTTTCAGCCTGAAATACTAGGTACCTACCCCATGGCTGCACAGCCATGGTCTCCCTTCCACGTCATATTACGTTCTACATAATATACATACATACATACTATGTTAGTATATTAGTATTAGTACTATGTAGTATTAGCTGTAATCTAAAATACCTAATGCTTTACTATGGGTATGTTGATCTTTGTTTCCCTAATTATGATATTTATGCAAAAAAATAACGAGAAAGGTACTAACTTTTTTTAATGCTCTCTAACATGATCACCTTTTTTATGATTGACAAGCTAGGTGTTTGACCGCAGCTCATCTGATGTTAAGTGAAGTCGACCTCGCAAGTTTACAAAGAAGTTAGAGACGTGATCTTACTAAAAATGTCACTAACTGTGGTTCCACAGTTGTTTTACCAGTTTCATGGCATAGCATTATTTTCACGTCTCTTTTTTTAATTGATATTGGTTAATAGATTACAGTAAGTAGAATAGATCTATATATGTATATACAATATATATTAGACAATGATAAAATCCAATTATAAAACAATGACGCTTTCCCATTAATCTGTCATATTGTTAGTTAATGATACACAAAACAAACTAGAAAAAAATATATTGTTTTGCTAATTATCTTAGAAGATATTTTGATTTTTATAGTGGAAAGCAGACTATTAACAATGCTGAAGAAAAAAACAATTGTATATATACCTGCCTATCTTGTAGCATCATGCCGAAACTATTGAATGGGTTTTAATGAAACTTGGTATGATTATAGTACATACTATGAGGTGTGTTCTTGAAACTACTTTTTATGCCGAAATTAAGCAGTTCCCGTGTGAGGGAGGATAAAAGTCAAAATGTTTACTTAAGAATAATTTATTAACGCATAGTCAGATTTTAATTAGAGATATATAGATAGACAAACAAGATTAATTAAACTAAATGTTTGCTTCAGTATCAATAATAGACAGCTGTCCAATAAGTATTTTTAAAACATCTTCAATGTATAGAATTTGACCTCTACCAGATTTATCATATGTATATACATTATTGTCTTTATTATATAGACAAACAAAACTTTATAAAACACTGTTTTTATCTGATGTTGACCAAACTTATTTTTACTTTTTGTCTATTACCCACTATTGAGAAGAAAAAAACACTAAACCGAAAGGAAGGCTCACAAGGGAAAGTTTCAAATCAAGGTTATTTACAAGCCAGTGTTTTTAGTTACCATAAAATACATAAAATCAAATATAAGATTGAACAAACACTTGCCATCACCAGGTTTTCAAACAGTCAGTATGTTAAACAAAAAATAAGAACAAAGCATTATAAATGTTAGATATCTATCCAAAACTACTGAAATGTCAACAACTAAATCTAATCACTGTTATCTAACTGAAAGTTACTAAAACAACAGTGTTGCATGCCCCAAGTACAATATCTGCACTTATAACAGTGATATGATTGTTTACATTAATAAAAAAATCCATCCTATTGATTATTTATTCTTCATATCACTGTTGTGAACATCCCAGACAGTTTAAAACAAATCTGTACCATAACAATAAAATGCACAGATATTGCCCTTATGAATGTTAAGGTATGGCATAAAAAGTAGTTTTGTGTCTATCTGTATTTTATACTTACTTTTTTAAATTGGGTCAGCCTGTACATTAGCTACTGGTATACTCTATTACTATTAATATGAAAACAATGAAGCAGCTGTAAAATGTATACATGTTGTGAATAATTCAAATGATCTCTTTACCTGTTTCCGAGACAATCTTGTAGACTGGCTTCCTTGTATAACAATGTCATTTGTAGCAACATCCAATCTTTGTTCCCAGCCTGCCATTATAGTTTTGCCCTCTTCACTGTCAATAAACTGTTGTATATGTGCAATACATGGCTCAGAATCAAAATATATAAAGCACAAATTCACTTTATGACATGATATCTTTCCTCTGTCATCAAGAGCAAGCACAAGTTTATGTTTGTTAAGTAACTTGTTTACTCGCGCTAAGCACTGCTCTAAGCCTTTGGAAAGTCTCAGTTTAATCCACATGCATAGAAATATTGCTGCTGCATTCAGGATAAGCCACAAAACTCCTAGTGAAAATAATGTGAGGCCTGTTAGTCCAGAAAACAGCAGCGCTAGCAGGACAAGGAATGCAAGCGTAATCCAACAGACAAGTACACGCTTATAGCAAATGTTGTAGAGAGTGAAGCGAGCATCGTTTACTAAGAGTTCCATTGCATGCACATATTCCTCTACTGTGAGCTGTAATTAAAAGAGTATATTTAAATATGGTAATATTTAAATCTCAAATTTAATAATTATAATGCCATTCATGAGGACACATCCCACTTTAAGTAGTAATCGTGTAAGCACAGTAGAAGTGTGCACATTTCTACTGTACTTACATGATTAGGAAGTAGAGTGGGGTGCGTTTTCGTGGATGGCACCTATAGATTGCTTACTGTAAGTCCTTGAGCCATTAGCTCTTCAGGAACCAGCTCGGGGCGAAATTGAGCTGAAGTGATCCAGGGCCATTTCGTATTTACAGGTAATACTGTCACTATAATATCTCCATTAGCTGCAAAATAAGGACAGTATTATTTACATTACTAGTTATTAATACATAAGTCACAATTCAAGTTCCATAACATTCATTAGCATATTTAGTACTAACAGAAGCCATGACGTAGTATGGTGACAAATTCTACATTTTTCGAAAAAGTTCCTGGTGATGCGACTGATCCTAGATTTCTATCCCCTCGCTCCAAATTAACTTGAACAGTCTCGGTGTTGAGAACGGCTGGTACATGAGGCAAGACGTCAACAGACGTACTTGGTACAGAGGCAGCTGTTGGTATTTCTATTGATGCTTCTTTTGGTGGCAGTGAAACGTTTGTGTCTGGAGACTCGTCTTCAAACTTTACCCATCCTGAGCGTTTTTCGTTAGGATTTATGCTTCCATTTACTTCGCCTACTTCAGGTAGTTCAGCTTCTTTTTCTATATTGTTCATTTTTTCTCGTAAACCTAAAAACACATTTAACTTAAATTTTCACTTCACTTCCACAAAATCTACCTATAAAATAAATACGGTTTTTTTTAATAATTCATCGGCATATGGATACGGATTCCTCGTTGCCTAATCTTTATATGTACTTCCATTTTTACCGTTTATGTCTAACATATTTAGTTGCAATCAAAGTTCAGCCTTAGTCAAGTCCATTCCGTGTTCGTTGAGTTCAGTCATGACTTAGTAAAGTGGTGATGACGTAATTATAAGCTTCGATGAAGTTTTGGATGAAACATAAAAAGTCATATTTCACCACATTATATCATTTTCCCACACTCGCGCTTATAATACGCCACTTTATGAATATAATATTACAATTTTTATGTATAAACACTTGAAAAAACATAAGTTTTGAAAAAAAAATACAATAGGGTGACACTTTTTACGTTCCCGCCAAAACTCTCTGTAGTTGGGTTTAATTTTTAACTCTGAAATCATTTCAGTATGACCATGTTTTTTTTTTTTTTTTTTTTTATAGTAGATAGGCATGCGTTTGACCGCCATCCCGCCTGATGTTAAGCGAAGATGCGGTCTACGGTGGAGCACGCTCGCCTAGAAGAAACCGATTCACTCGCGACTTGAAGGTACCCAGACTATATTCATTCTATTGTAAAAAGTTCTTCTCACAGACGAGTAATCAGATTGACATAAATATAAAACACTTGACACTGGCAAATACACAAAATGCACCAACATCAAAGAAGAAGATTTTTCTTTAATGGAAGAAGATTAAAGAAAAAAGAAGATTAAGAAGATTTGAAGATTATATAATTGGGTTTTGGCGGGAACGCGGGAAGAGTCGTATCGCTCCGTTGTATTTTTTTCCAAAACTTGTGTTTTGTCGAGTGTTTATGCATAAATATGGTGGTGTTTTATTCATAAAGTGCCGAATTACATGTGTGAGTGTGGGAAAATGATATAATGTGAGGTGAAACATGAGTTTTCGTGGTGCTTCCAAAACTCCATCGAAGCTTTATAGTAAAGTCGCCACTACTTTACTAAAGCATGACTGGACTTGACTGACACAGACTGGACTTGACTTTGACTATAACTAGCTATGAGGACACTTATTTAACTATTGTAACTTGAAAATATATAAATACTTGACACTGGCAAATGCTAAAACGCGACGCCAAAACCAAAGGAAAAAAAAAAGATTATATAAACTGTCATAGGTAAGTGTCACAAATGTCATCGGATAATCTGACAGAATCTGACTGCCAGACTGCCTGACATAATGTTTCCAAATGCATATTATTTTCATTGTTACTTTACCGTAGTTTCTATCAATAAAAATATTAAAATACGTTAGTTTGGTTAGTAAGTGGAGTTAATTTAGGTTTGACACCAAAACGCTGTAATTCATAATCAATTATGGCATTGCGTGTCAATATTCGCTCAATGATTAACCGAATAACACTTTCGGACACAAGAGCAGGCGTGCGATATTATTCTGATGCTGCCATCACCGAGGATGGATCCAGTGAAACAGAGCAAAAAATTGATCCTTCGAAAGACAGAACTAAAATAGTACCCGTAGAGACTAGTATAAGATATATGCAAAGCAATGCCTACCAGCAGACATATGGCGAGAATCCAGTTTGGGTTATGTACCGTCGTAATCATAAAGGAGGGTTTGCCCCTAGGAAAACTAGACTGACTTGTGTAAGGAATGGGATCATTTCCACCGGTAATCCATGCCCTGTCTGCCGCGACGAATATCTTGTTCTTGATCACAGAAACACTAAATTACTGGAACAATTTATATCTCAGTACACAGGACAGGTTAGTAACAAAACACAATGTAATAAAACCATACTTTATTGGGACCACATAAAGAAATGCTTAATAGTTATGACACAAAAGATAGTGGTATTATCTCTATATGCAATCTGTTCCAGTTAACCCTAAGATGAATTATACCTACCCATCATACACATAAACCTACCTCTTTGCCTTAATGTATGGAGTATGTAAAATAGTGTCACTATCTTTGTCTTATCACACTAATATTATAAATGAGGAACTTTGTAATTTTTTTTAAATTGTAGATAGGCTTGCGTTTGACCTCCATCTCGCCTGATGTTAAGTGAAGATGCGGTCTATTTTAGAGCATGCTTGCCTAGACCACACCATCACTTGATGTTAAGTGATGGTGTGGTCAAAGATGGTAATTATTATTATAGCTAGCCTGGAATGCAACTAGCCCACAAGTAAGGCTGCTGGAACACACCGTTAGGTGCTTGGCAACAGATTTTCAACTTGAGGGTTAATTACTAGAAAGAACTTGTCACCATGCAAAACCATAGAGTAATTAGTGCTAAGCAGCATTGTCCTGAACTTTATTTTCTTACTCAATTTTCTGAGTACCTTTACATCTCTTATAAACAGAAGAGTGTCTCATGCATCTTATTATTTCTTAATGTATAAAATGTAGCATCAGTAATTTGCTCTGTCAAACATAAAATTAACTTGCTGAAAAGTGAGGAAAAATTCACATGCTATTCTTTTGCAGATATTGGATGCTTTCAAAACTGGATTGTGTCGGAAGAAACACAAAGAGTTGCTTGTCGCCATTGAACGAGCTTGGGATCAAGGTCTTCTCACATATGATGTGCCATTCAGGGAATATGATTACTCCTTATACAATAAAACTGCCGCATTGTAAATAGTATTTTAATACTTAGATAAATAAAACTCACTTTAGTCTAACATTTATATTTTATTGCACAATTACCTCAGAAGCAGTTATAATGGCACATTTTATTATCAAGTCTTATACCTTTAGAATACAATCATTTTTGTAACAACTGAGAAAATAATAAGACTTATAAGCACCACAAGCATTTCCATTCTAATAGATATAAAAGTATAATAGTATATTAAAAAGTAAAAAATAAAACTTACTTTAAATGTCATTATATAGCATACTTAATGTTTACACTGTGCAGAAGTTAAATGATATAAGAGTATATTATATATTAATTTGAGCAATGTTTTAAAGTCTGCCCCATAACCTCCACCATTATATATTTTGTGATATAAACAGATGTTTGTTTCGTGTCTGGGTGTTCTGTATTTATTCATCATCATCATCCACAGCCTTCTTTATCCCACTGCTGGGTATAGGCCTCTCTCTTTACATGCCATCTGCCTCGGTCCTGTGCCAATCTGGTCCAGGTTCGACCCGCGACGGTGACGATATCGTCGACCCATCTTGCGGCTGGACGACCGACGCTCCAGCAATAAACGCTGTATTTATTATAAATATGTATTTACAACAAAAAAAATTAAGTATTCTAATAGTTATCTGACTTCCATAGTACAAGCTTTGCTTAGTTTGGGGTTAGATGGCGCTGTTAATGTCCAACGATATTTATTTCTTTTTTATGTTTTACTGAAATAGACACAAGCCAATTTGAATTATAATATGAGATTAGTATAAAAAATGCTATATAAACAATTTTTTTTATCTATATCTATCTATCTATACTATTATAAAGAGGAATTGATTGTTTGTATTGAATAGGCACCGAAACTACTGGACCGAATTTTAAAAAATCTTCCATCGTTGGGAAGCTACACAATGCCCGGGTGAAATAGGCTACTTTTTAGCCCTGTATTCCTACGGGAACGGGAACTACGCGGGTGAAACCGCGAGGCGTCCGCTAGTCTCTAATATTTTTTTGCTCGATATTATGAATAAAAGTAATGACGCTGGACTAACAAGGCATTATGTTATGTCTATTCAAATACCTTTATGTTATGGTTTTAAATTTACAGATCAGTTTCTGTCCCTTGAGTTGTCTATTATAAAGTTCAGTCAGTAGTAGTCAGTCAGAGTAATGGTGTAGGTTCCATGCCCACCCAGGACAAATATTCATGTAACATTATTTTAGATAGATGTACATAGATGTTTCTTCTTTGTCTAGGTATTCCTAATAAAGGTAATCACAAAAAGAGTTCATAAATACATATGAGTATTCCATCAATTATCTGGTACTAGCTTTGTTTAGTTACAGGTTAGAAGGCATAGTGTGAAATAGGCCAACAATATTAGAAGTAGAGTAAACAAGACTGCGTAGGCTTAGTGGTTCTAGAGAATCTTAGAGCACAGAATGCTAAAAATCAATTGTAAGTTATTAAAATCAAGAAAATTTGATAAGGCAGAGTGTTATGCAAAATTGTCCATTATTTTTGTCCTATTCCGTTGCAGCAGAAGTTCCCTTATCAATGCTGATTTCTCTCTCTCTAAAATCGATATTCTTTCATTCTTTTTGTTCACCTCCTGAAAAAAAGCAAATAATTTTATTGAATATTAGAATTAATAATAATTTTATTTAATGAATAATTTTATTTCGGGATTGAATTTTAGAATCTTAACAGGAGGTCCTCTTGGTATTAGGAATGTGTATAGTGCTAGGTATAAGTACTAAATTACGCAGATTTGTACAGGACACGAACATAAAGACAAGACTGATTATTCTTAATATTATATGAATATTTATTCATTTGTTTCTTCTTCTCATGTTCGTATACGATACGTTCGTACGGTATGGTACTCACTTCGGCAAGCAAGCGGTTCTGCGAACGCAACACAGACGCATTGGGGGCTGCGGGATTGGGCGTAAGTGAAGCAGCCGGCAGCGCTAGGTTCATGTGTAGAGACAGCGGGCCCCGGCGCCAGCCCTCGGCAAGCGCGCCTAGCTGTCGGTTCAGTTCTACCACTCGTGCTCGTAGCAACTCTAGCCGCTCTTGTTGCGCTTCACTCCACGGTTCCTACCACATAGATGGTATAAATATTATAGGATAGATATTTGATAGTATAGATACATAGATATTTGATATATGTAATTATTTACTTTACGCGTTTACGCGTAAACCTACTAAGCCGTATAGGCTTAGTAGGTTTACGCGTAACCCTATATACGTAATGTTGCCTCGGACCCGAATAGCGCGTGACAGAGTTCGAGGTAATAATTTAACAACTTGTTCTTTTTTTAAATTCGCTAATCACGTCACAGGGCTAGCGCCGTCTGCCTCCAAAACAAGGATTACTTAAATTAACTACTCTTATACAAACTGCTAAGTAATCTATGGCAGGCTACTTCTCATTAATCTGTTACAACTTATGAAGTAGGGCGCTGACACTCACGACTGCGACTCAACCCAGCAAGCTGGGACCAACCGGTCCGACTTTGAATGAACTAGCTAACAAGGAGTAGAAATAACTAATCGCGCTGCTGTTGTTTTTGATCAATTAATTTTATTAAAAGGTATCTACTTGATAAATTTATATGAAAATGTACCTCTATCATCCTTTCCTTGATGGTTGCTCAATCTTTCATATTATCGCGACGCCTATATAAGTAAATGAACTCACTCGCTTCTATAATACCGTGAGCTCTTATTGCCATTCAAGTTAGACGAACATGAACAATTTACGTGAATGCGAATCTTATTGCGATTTCTGTTGGCGCTTTTTTGTCATAACAAGAAAAGTCCCAAAAAAAAAAATCTACCGTTGCTACGCCCATACGCTCTTCCCTAATCGTAAAAGTATGAGGATGAAAATATTATAATCTACTGCTTGACCGTACTGTTGCTCGGAAGTACGCAATTCTCAAATCTAATAAGTAAAATCAAAATTCTAGAAAAATGTGTTCATGTAAACGGATAATGAATGGTAGTTATACTCATGAGTATTTTTTTGGTTGTCAAACTTGTTACATATTTATAAAAATGCTAAAATATGTAAGACACTATTTCCAAATAAGTAATAAAAGTATCGAAGATTGTCTACCTAATCGTATCATGTTTTTACTGAGTGTTTTCAGGTTGTCAACCGACAGAAAAAAGTTTGAAAGTAACATGTTTTAGTTTTATATCGAACCTTCTCATTGGGGAAAAATCATGTTTAATCGCGTAGCCTCCTCTTAACTTGATTGGTAATAAGAGCTCAAAGGAAAATAATATTATAAAAATTACGCGGAATGCAAAATAAATAAAATAAATAAATATCGCAGGACATTACACACAGCGGCATCTGACCCCAAACTAAGCAAAGCTTGTACTATGGGAGTCAGATAACTGATAGAATACTTAAATACTTTTTGCAAAACGAAAACAATCTATTGTTCTGAGAATGTATACTCGTACCTATCCTTTTATTTAGGTTTAGATAAACAGTAAAAAAGTGCTTTCGCAAAACATAACACCTACTTACGTAAGTAAAATTGTTTTAACAGTCTTACCACATAAGCACCCGTTCTGCCAGCGTATCTCATTTTGTCTTGAACTTCTGTTAGCTGTTTTAAGTACCATTCTCTAGCTTCTTCCACTGCGGATAATCCTTGCAGTAAGACATCTTTTTCCTGTTCGATTTGTTTCATTCTTTTCAAAAGGTTGTAATCGACACCGTTATGGAGAGTATGACGCCGAGGCTCGCGCCGTCGGGACGAGCGGCGAAACTGTGTCTGAGTTTCATTAGAGGAACGACCATCTCCAAGTCCCCGACTCTGCTCATCCACCACGCGCGATATTTCATAATTTAATTTACCATCCAATATAACTTCGTTATCGAAAATAGTTTCGTCCTCTGATTTGTACCCTGCACGAGAAGTTTCTTTTCTATCAGCAGTTTGTTTTTCTAATCTTGGCGGTTTAGGTGGGCCGTAAAGTCTATGCGACGATTCTGATTTATGAACAGAAGGATGTGACCCGCTGTTGAGTTGCTGCGTATCTTGAACAGATTCCTTACGCCCTACCAATTGCGGCATACTAATTGTTCTATGTTGTGATGTATTTTCAGAGTTTTTTAAAACATTCCAGTTCCTATTCAAGTTTTGAGGGTCATTGACGTTCAATAAAGGTGTCGAATGAGGACGATGGACCTGAGCGCTAATCTGTGTGTGTAGTCCTGTATTGTGTACTTCATCGTTGATCCTATCGACACTACTGGAAGCGTGTTCTACCTGATTTCGTAGAAGACATATTTTCAGACCGGCGCAGAATCTTTCAAATGTCAACAGTCCATCGTGAGAAGCTACTTTTTGTAAACTTTCAATAACACCACGCGGCAGGCCTTTAGTACGATCGTCGCGCCATCGATTTTCAATATCGGTCAATTTAACATAACCCGTACGTTTGTCATCCATAATATCAAACAGTGTTCTCATCGCTGCCACAAATTGAGTGGGTAGAGATTCCATTTTCATAAAAGTAGCTTGAGTCATGGTAAAAATGTAGGTGACAGTAGGTACCTATCTACCTACCTA
Source organism: Biston betularia (assembly GCA_905404145.2). NCBI lineage: Eukaryota > Metazoa > Arthropoda > Insecta > Lepidoptera > Geometridae > Biston > Biston betularia. Next base: position 9,947,648 of record FR989863.1, read on the forward strand.
CACGAACTATTTTACACTTAGCAGATTCCGATATCGAAAGTAAAACTGTCACGAAACTACCTAGTTATTGTTATAAGTATGTATGTGATGCAATCATAAGTAATTTCCTTCACTTTTGAATTCACTGAAACGTTCACAAAACAAAGCTTATTAACCTATGACTGACATAACTAGAATCTATAACCAAGTGGATATGTTCACAAAAGGCGTTATTACGGGGTCACGATCCGTGCGGCTAGTCACATTTTGAGGACACCAATCTGGCCGTGTGTTAAAAACTGTATGTGTTGATGTTGGTCTGTCTGGCTAGTACGGCCGCGGCCGCAGGCGCGCCTATCGGCTAGTGGGAGGGAATTTGCGAACGCGTGTGAGTGGGAAAACCGGTCAAACCACATTTCGAGCGCTTTGAAGTAGCGTAGTCTCAGGACGGAGATACAAATCTGAGATGTAATAGAGTTGCGGAGCAGGTAGGTAGGCAAAGGATGCCCGTGCCGTTGTTGAACTAACGCGCCTATAAATTCGAAGGTAAATCGTAAGCTAATAAATAAGTACTTAGACTATAATAGTAAGAACCTGGACTCTCTTTAAATTATATATAAACAACGTATTCTAGAGTTCCGTAGCATAATAAATAATGTTTTCCCGTCATCTGTAAGTAGATATGACGCAATCTTTTTCTTTTTATTATTCAATCATTTCAGATTATGCATATTTACCTAGACCATTGTAATAAAATAAAACTGGTGGAGGTCATGAGTTCTGTACCTATATTGAAGTTATTTTGAAAACTAATTGCGCGACACTATTATAGATAATTATGTAGAAACCTACCTACTGAAGCAACAAATGTAAAATATTTTTTAGCATGTGTACTTATTTGTTTGTTTGTAAGTTGAAAGAGCATGACATCAAATAAAAATCAAAATGCTATAAATTTTGCGTAGTCTGATTTTGTTAGAATTGTGATTCGTCAAGAGATTTTGTAGGCGCTACATAAAATGTCCGAGTAAGTTATTTTTTCTCGAAAAACGACAAAGGTTTTAACAGTCATTAATAAATAATTTGGGGCAGAAACTACGTTATTACGTTAGTGAATTATGATTACAAATGATACTGACATTACAGTGTTATATTTACAAAATGCATTTATTCATTAGAAATAAGTAATTTCAAAATGTATTCAACGCATGCGAAGTAATCGTTATGCCCACAGATCTCTAAAACTAAAGGTTCTGCGAATAAAATCACTTCCCTAATTCAATGCTGGAATCAGAATTTCACTCCTATTTTGCCAGATGTTGCGGTCCTTCGCTACTAATCATGCACAATGCATGCAATAGGGTACCAACATGAGTTCACTTGAGGCTAGCTTATATATTTGTAATGTTTAGGTACCAACAACCTACGTATACAATGAAAAATGTAGAAGGTAAGAGCACCCCTGACGACAAAGAATGGAAACAGCTTTTTCTCATACATCATTTTGAGCATTGTTTACGTACTGCGTAATTCTCGCAAAAGAAATTAGCACCTAGCCTGGAATGGAACTGACTCTCAAGTGAGGCCGGAACACTCCGTTAGATGCTTGTTGACAGATTTTCAACTTGAGGGTAGCTAGCCAGCCGAGTATTAGAAAGTACTCTACCACCACCTTATGGTTTTCTCACAATGTTTTTCTTCATCGGCAGCTCAAGGTCATTGTTGGGATTTAAATCTACACCCTTCGACGTGTGAACTGACCGTACTAACTACTACTAGACTAACTACTATCTTTACAATTGTTAGAGCCACGGATAGTTTATACCTACTTTAAACTTACTGAAAAACGCGGGGAGTAGCTTATTATGTATAAAAAAATTTGCATCTTAAAAGTTTATTTTTCCAAATGAAAGCGCTCAATGAGCATGTTCCAAATATGTATAATTTATTTGTAAAACTCTTTAACCACTACTTTTCCACTTGTTCTTGAATATTTTTTAAGTTGACTGGAAGAGATCGCTTTTAGCAATAAGGATACCAAAATGTTTTAAAGTTTTTTACGTAGGTATGTGAAAACAAAAAAAAATATTAGAGCTTATCATCTACATGAGATATATAAGGTTAGGTAGGAAGAATATTAGGTATTATGACACCTGTATCCTGTACCTGTACCTGTATCGAAAAAATATTTTATAGCACAGTGTGACCTAAACCCGCACTTTACACACGCTTTTCCGTGACTTAAATAGTCCTTTTTTGCACGGAAAAGCGTGTGTAAAGTGCGGGTTTATGTCACACAGCTATAAAATAGTATACGATACTCGTGACTTAAGTAGTCGATTATTGCACGGCGTTTAGCACCCTCGCTACGCTCGGGTGCTAACTTCACGCCGTGCAATAATCGACTACTTAAGTCACACGTATCGTAATATACTATTATTATTTTTCATCATTATTGTTAATATTAATAATATCGAAATACTTAACACTGGCAAAATACAAAGAGTGGGATCTCAGACACAGATAAAAAAACGAAGGGTAACTGACTGTGACAGATACAGAATACAGATAGACAAGTAGTAAATGGACGGTTTTATTTAAAATAGTTGAAAAACATTGTGTTGTGTGAGCGCCTTGAGAGTAAATGTTTCGTCTGGTTTTCTAATGTGTACAAATTCTTTCGGGTAGGTACATATGCAATGTGGAACTTCGTCCCGTAAAAGAGCTACATCCTCAGCCTAGTTCAACTAATTTTTCACTTGACCCTTTGTAACTACTTGTAACTCTTTTAAACTCTTAGATTTGAATCCTGGGTAAGGCATACGGAATTATAGACATATTAAACTATATTGTTTTATATGGTGTCCTTGCAGTAATCTGTATAAGAACAGCCTACCAAAAAGCCACTAATCACACACTTTAACAAATATAGTTCTATTGTGAAAATGTCAACGTTTTCTTTTAATGTTACTTACATCCCATTACTAGCTAGGCATAGGCCCAAACTCGATAGTTAGGTTTACATTTTTCATCTAGTGGATAGTAATGACAATTATTTATCTGACCCTATAGTTATAAAATAATATTTATTATAATGTACCTAGTTTTGTAAGTATAAATACAGGGTGTAAGAGAAATGACAGTGCTGACGATCACTGATACAATAAAAAAAAAGTAATAAAGATACAATAAAAAAAATAGCTGACACTAGTTGAATTCATAGGGGTTGTCGATAACATGAGACATTAATGTTAAAAAGCACATCAAATTTTTTAATTGTGATTGTGTTATTAATTTCAGCAGAAACTGCTCCGAGACAAGTCTGACTATGGCTGACCTAATTGTGGATGATAGTGTAATGTAAGTACCTTACTTTTTTGTGTAATGTATTAATTATAAGTAGTTAAACAGCCCTATAGCTCCAACGATAGTAACTCTTATTTATTACATAAAATAAATTTCTTTATTTAAATAACAATTATAACACACAAGGCAGCAAGGTGGGCCTCTAATATGCTTATAAAAGTGTTGGAATTTTAAAATTGTGACTATTGATTTTATAACAAATAATATACATTAATAGATTTTTTTCCTGTGGACACTAATCAACAGAAATTATCTTCATAATAATCTCATACCAATTTCGGTATTTTAAAACTATTTAATTTTATTCTAGATGCACAAATAATCACAACTTATCTGCAGTTGTGTGTAAACCAGTAAACTAGTTTTTTTTGTCACACTATTTGTCAAGTTTTCACACACTGTCACATTAATATGACTGTGTGTGAACACTTAAAAACCACAGAAAATTCTTCACTATTGTGACTGGAATATCCAATTGGGTTTAAGTGAAAATAACTACTCTGCAAACTTCTTGCAATTATTGTTTTTTCTTTTATATTTGATGGGGAGTTTATAAATACTAGAAGGGATTTGTCCTAATACTGAAATTGTGAGTCCATAGCATACAATATAATTATCATTTTGAAAGGCCACTTTTACAATGCCCACGTAAATAAATCTTATACAATAATAATTTACTTTTGATAAAACTACAAAAATTGCGCTCGTACACGATAAATACAATAAAATAATATGTATTTTAATTAAGTAGCAACTAGAAAGATTCATAATGTCACGAGCAGTTTAATTTTAACGTTAGCAGGAAGTAACACATAAATCGAAAATTTGGGGCAGGCAGGAGACTCGTCCGTCGCGCTGCCGCAGTTTCTATTTCTGTTTGGTGTGTTTTAGTGATGGGATAATAAATAATTGATATTTAAATTATTAGCAAGAAGTCCGACCTCAACATAGATAAAATTAAATGTATGTGTTTTTTATAATAATGTTATAAGTACATAGATTTAAATAAAATAGTAAATAAATATAAGTAGGACATTGCACGTGTTCTATGCTATGGAAGTCAAATAACTGATAGAATACTTAAATACTTTTTTTTTGTAAATACATACTTATAATAAATAGGTACAGAACACCCAGACACAGAACAAACATTTATTTATACCACAAAATGTTTGTCCTGGATCGGTGTCTAACCCACACCCTTCAGCTCTTGGAGCAGACATACTACCAATATTATAAGAAACTTGCAAAATAGAATAGATTCTTTTCTATGAGTTAATCTGACTAACTGACTGTTATGTTGACTAATCTGTTGTGCTGTCGCCACTTTCCTAATCTACACTATAATAATATTATGAAGAGGTATGTAATTTTATAAAGAAGTAAGTAATATTATAAAGAGGAAAGATTTGTATGTATGTTTGTAAAGTATAAACTCAAAAACTACTGGACCAATTTTAAAAATTCTTTCCAACGTTGGGGAGGTACACTATCCCCTGGTGACATAGAATACTTTTTATCCCTGTATTCCCACGGGAACGGGAACTACGCGGGTGAAACCGCGACGCGCACTAGTATTTCATAATAAGGAACTAGCAATATAAATTCATCATAAATATAAAAAAACACTCGTTACGACGCTTTGTGTAATATGCTTTTAGAAGTCGTTGCGAATGCTATTTATTCCACCACAGCCCACCACTAGCGTGGGGTGCGTCTCGCAGCATCCTATCTTCCAGACTCCCAATGCGTTTTGTCTCTTTCCGACGCAGTGATCTCACTCTAGCCCGTTATTCCCGTCCACAAAATATTCTGTGACGCCGCTTCGCGAGTGGCACCCTAATCTTACAAGCGACTAACGTCCCAGTCCTGTCCTAATTAATTCATAGACGTTTTTGTAGTGTGTGTGCGCTAAATACATAAAACTAATTATTAAATTTACACATATCAAAACCAACTTAAATGTAAACAAACTAAAAAAAAACAACCAGTGTGAGTTCATAGTCCAGTAAATGTATCTTTGCATATTGTCGTCACCACTTATCAATAAAGTGAGTTGTTTTTGTGTTCGTTCAGTGATGCAATGTATGCTCTATTTATGTGAATGTGCCTCAATATAAACCAATGAAATGGCTACTTTACCGCGAATGCATAGCTCTAAACATGGAAATCCTGTTGCATCGCCTTTTAGGTAAGATAAAATTAGATTTTGATGTGCTTAAAATGTTTTTTTAATGATACGTGTAAAAATGTCTTGGGTACCTATAAATAATTAACTAAGTACCTACATCGTATATTTGTCATCGTAAGGTAAACATTGTAAGACCAACTCTATTAGATAGGTATTTATGTTCCTACAAAATATAAAATAAATACCATGCAATCGTGGTATTTTACAAATAAAAATCGCCTGCTTCTCTAGCTCTGTTCTGCAAGGCACGATACTGTTGAATCTGAAGTTAAACACGGTGTATAAATAAACGGTACATATAGGGGGAGTTCTTCCCTCCGATAAATTGAAGATGTCCTTTTTTTCATTTCGAATAGATGGCTATTCGAAAAGAGTTCTTCGATACGTGCGAGCAAAATGGGCCATTCCGGCGCAGTAACGAAATCACTTTTGAATTTGGAACACTGATATAGTGCTGGCAGTTAATAAAAAAGTGCGCTTGCCGATGTCCCCGCACCTCCCTTCGGGGATGAACTGTTCTAAACAAAAAACAATGTTTGTTTACACTACACCGTGGTTTCGCCCGCTATTCTATGGTAACAGTATGTTTTTATCCGACTACGCAAAAAGGCGGGTTGTTTTTTTATCAGTACAATCTACGTATGTTCATCTGTTCCCTCGTATCTTCTAAACTGCCAGCCGTATTTTGATGAAAAAAAGGGGACGACGGAAGGGGATTGATGCATTATTGCAATGCGCGTCTTAAAAGGATATTCAATATTTTATAACTTAATGTCCAACAAAAAGTAAAAGTCTATCGTTTAATACAGGGTATATCAGCATAGAAGTATACGCTATCTCCATTCCGAATTTTGCATAAATCCGATGAGCCATTACAACGTAAAGAACAAACATTACACGTACTTACAGACGGTCACGTGTATCTATAATCCCCTCTTGACTTAGTACATCCCAAGTTCGTATCCCTGTATATTATTAAGTGTGTTAGTCGTTGATACTAAAAAAGTAGAAATTATCATATCGGCGACAAAATTCAAATAAATTTGCTAAATTCATAATTTGTTTTTGTTTCAGCACAAGTCCAAGGAAACTGCAAGAAATGGCGCTGCCATTGGATGGCCATGGTATGTTATTTCCTAAGAACTCTTTTTCTTTCATAGCCAACATTAAAATAAATTCATTTTTAGGGTTTAGTAGTTTTAAAAATCTACTTATTATTTTTGTCGTTACGTTCATAGTAGGCGTAGTAGGTACGCGGTCTGTGACCAAGCTATTTTATTAAATCTAATTTCCACGTTTAATTTTTTTTTATTTCGAAAAGAGGCGAAGGATTCTTCGATTAGTGCGAGAAAATGGGTCATTCCGGCGCAGTAACGAAATGACTTTTGAATTTGGAACACAATTTAATTATAAAGTTTGATAAAGTGCTGGCCGGTAACAAAAAAGCGCGCTTGGCGACGCGGCATTAAAAAAAAGCATAAAAGATTAATTCTAGCACTTAAAGTGAAATATTAAATGCAGAAACTGTCATAAACAATTTACTCGTACTACCAAACAAATCTAGAGAAAAATATGTTTTCTCATAGAGGGGGGATGAAATGTATATATAAGTATATATAAATCCTGCATAAATAGAGTGTGCCACACGGTACTAAAATTATTTAACTTATAGCTACGTACTTTGAGTAATTACTTCACTACGCTTAGGATTTACCCTAGAATCCTTCGCTTCGTTCTGGATTGAAACAATCACTCTCGCCCTAAATGCATTATTTTGGTCCCTTGTGACATAATCTACTATTTACTGCAAGGTTATCAAAACGGTCCTAGGTGTCGAAATAATTTCAATTTTTTAGGTACAAATTGAAATGTATTCTTGTTACAAACGTCCTCTTATATCTATATAATGCAATAGTGGTTGAGAAGTTTTACATTCATTAGAGGAAATACGTAGGTATAATGAATAGCTAGCTACCTATTCTAAAGCTAAATGGACGAATCTGTGAAATTGGTCTACGTTTGGCCAGCTCACCGGATGGAAAGCGATAGTGTGGCCGTAGATGGAGTTCGTTGATCTAGAAGAAATCGATCTAATCCTGTTTTTTTTTAATTTATTCTTCTTTTTTGATTTTGGCGTCGCATTTTGTGCATTTGCCAGTAATTTATTCTTTGTCATGCTTATCCTCTCTCTTTTTTTAAACTTATTCTTGGCCATGGATACTACTAATCCTCTCTCATTTACAAAGTGTTACCAGGATTGAATCGAGAAACCCATAAAATTATAAGAGTTCTCATCCACAGCGTCATCATTTGTCCACAACTGTCCTTTTCCCACTACTGCGTATAGTAAAACAATTTTTTTAAATTCATTTATATACCTAGTACCTAAAGCTTATTCTATTTATTTGTATGCTTTTACCGCAGATGTCACAACCGCGAGCGGTATTAGTATGAAACAGTATGAAGAACAACTAAATGGACTACGCAAGGAAAACTTCCATTTAAAGTTACGGATATATTTTCTGGAAGAAAAGTTGGGCAACGGATCTCCTCCTGCAGTTCAAGTCAGTATTATATTATAGGCAAGACCAAGTTATGTTAGTACCAAGAGAATATTAAGAATATTAAGAAGTTTTGACCTACAAGTGAATAATTTATTACTAGGACACGTTTGTATAAGGAACGTCCTATGCTAATGTATGTAACTAGCGAAACTACAGGGGTTTGAGACTGACCAGCGAGTGTCGCAAAATAAAGCATCGATGCACCTTCCTTTGTTTTGTTAAAGAGTTCTGGATACTGCTGCAATGATCGTCTAATTAGAAACCTCCATTACTGTAACATATGCGCACTAAACGCTTTGAGTCCACATTCTTTATTCGCACAGCGAGGATGTGGAACTCTTTGCCGGAGTCTGTGTTTCCCGAAAGGTACAATATGAGTGTCTTCAAATCAAGAGTAAACAGGTTCCTTCTAGGTAAGCGTGTTCCATCTTAGACCGCATCGATGCTTCACATCAGGCATGTGGTCAAGCGCGAACCTATTCAATATATATAAAAAAAAAAACATTTATAAATTTATGACTAAATAATATACATAAATTACCTATATTACCTATATTATTATTATCTAACTATAGATAATTACGTGTGTAATATGATTAAGTGCATCATTTATAATTCAACAATTATAAATGATGTACTTATTTATTAATGTCAAAGCATCAAAATACTACGTACTTAATTCTCAAATAAGCGAATTAAATTATAATTCTTTTGAGAAAATAAATGTCTTTAAACTGATAAATACAATTTTAAAAACCGACTCCATGACCCTTAGGCCAAATAAACGCACAGCTTCAATGAAACAGCGAGGTTTAGGAGTAAACGAAAATATCATCGATATATACTTTGTTGACTTTTAGATGGGATGATTTCGATAAAATTTATATGGGACCACCTCTGAAGTATGATCTGCCAAGCAAAAAAAGAATTGAGAACCTTTTTGAGTCGGTTAAAAAGTACCGGTCCCAATATTTAATTGTTACGGTAATCTTAGCAAGGGAATTTAATTGCACATGTGCATTTTATGACGTAGGTGCCATTGGATACCTTTGTTAACTAATGAACGGGAAACTTGCGATAACCCCCGAGTATAACCAGACTACCATTTATTCAATTTTCTGAACTGATACAGTTTTTTTACACTTTCCCCGGAATTCTTCAAACTCTACAAATTGCGCATCTATTTGACAATTTGCTTACTACCTAAAATAATTTAGTTTCTAGTAGGTAACAGATATTCCCTGATGAGCGAACGTAATAAATAAACGTAACTTAATGTTACATTTATCGAAGTCGCCAAATGCAATTTTTTTTTCAATCGTACAAGCTTTGCTTAATTTGGAATAACGCACGCGCAAAAAAATATTTTAAATTAGGTGAGCTGATCAACTTTAATTATTTTTATTTGTAGGGGCTTCTCGAGCACAATGTGAGACTGCAAGTTGAGGTGGAAGAGCTTAGAAGACAGCTCTCCGACAAGCAGGAACTCCTTGCAGCGGCTGCGGAAGCCATTGATGTTCTGGGACAACAGGTATACTTAGCTCAATCTTTTGCAATGTATTATTATTATTATGTGATAAAAAGTAATAAAACAAAGCACCTTATGAAAACCACTGTTCATAACTTTTTATATCAAAACTTATATATAAATTTAGGATACACATTACTCGCCGTTATTATAGAACACATGAACAACGTGTCTTCCCCTTAATAGAGACAGTAAAAAAAGTGTGTGTGTTGATGGACGCTTTCTTTGATTATACTTAGCAATTTAAGTTATATTAAAATTACTTATTAGTCGCAACAAGGCTAGATTGTAATAACAATAAGGTAGGTATCTAACAACAAACAGATACATCATTAGAATTTAAAAAAAAAACACCGCACCGCGACAAGTTTTCTCTACTTTTTTCAAAAAAATTCAATATTCAAATTACATTCAATTTTTTGGTATTATTTTGTAAGTTTGTGTCATTAATTGGGTACCAACAGCTACCCTTTTGGGCATACAATATTAAGTATATAAAATATATTATTCTAGAAATTACATTTGTCAAAAATAATAATGTTTGTTTATTTAATTAATAACTGCCGTAATAAATTGTTAACGTCTTAGTATTATAGCATATATAGCATAGTATTAATAAGCATGTCTAGTTGATTATCATTCAAAAATTGTTCAAGTTCATTTTTATAGCTTTAGATTTCGTATGAAATACCTAATATAGTACATCATTCATACAAATAATATTATATGATACATATTGTCTTCCAGGGATCCATGTCCATGGATAGTATTGAAAACATGTCGATGAACAACAGTGGTACTCAGAAAAAAATTACCAATACCCAAAATCAGGTATTATTTTTAGTTACAAATTTGTTTGGAAAAACTGCGCGAAGCGTATAAATATGAATTGTTAAACTATTAACTCGCCATGTAACAATATGAAAATTATCATTAAGGTAGATCATTTCATACAGGGCACCGAATTCAAAATTTATCTCTTTTGCCAATTTACAGTACAATTACTCATCAAAGGTTCATGAAAACCGATTAGGTGGTAGTACTTAAAAAGGTTGTATCAACAACGTCAGGTCAAAAATATCACTTGGATATCTTTGAATTAGCGACAACTGTGTAAATAGAGACATTAATTTCGGTTTTGGTACCAATCTGCACAGACTGCCCTTCACACTGCCTCCTGTAGCCGTTTCATCAATGGAGAGCAAAGCCAGTTTAAAAAAAATCCCTTACTCAATGAGTAGAACATTTTTTTTAAACTGGCTTTAAAAAGTAAAAAATTAAGACACTAATTTTTTTTTCAGATTGTTGAAAAAAAAGACGTGACCGATGATACCTGCCTTGAATCAGAGTCTGCTGGGTAATAATATAATTTAGTATAGTTCTGTTAAAAAAAAAAAAAAAATTGTATTCATCAAAGTTATCGAGTCAAATTATGAATAGGAAATTATTTCTATTTACAGGGACTATTTGGCTATCACAGTTAACAACGATGATGTGGTAAGTTAATGTTAAACTTCTGATAGACTATCTCTTAAGTAAAGAACAAAATTCGAAACATTTTTGCTGGTGTAACGCGGTAATTTTTTACTTAAAATTGTGTAAAATGTACATGAAACATTTTTCAGGATGAACTCATGAAACTACGCAAGGAAAATCGCAAAGCTTTGCAAATGATCAAGGGATGTATGAAAAAAATTCAGCAACAAGATAAGGAGATTAAAAAAATCAAATTGGTATGTGAGACATTAAAAAATCAAATTGGTATTGGGAATTCGATTTGGTTTGCTAAACAGAGTTCACTATTTTGCAAATTTGGGGGCGTAAAATCGATCTAATTAGGTCTCTAAGAAAAGCGTTTTTCGGAGTTATGTAAATACATATACAATATACATAATAATAAAATTAAGTAAATTATATTTTCAATAATAATGCGTGATGTAACAACTGAAAATAGCAGGGAGGCGGTTTTCCAACCTTGTGACAACAAGTACCTGATGGTGGTGTACCGTCAAGATATATGAAAAGAAAGGGAGACTTTTACTTGGGGTACAATTACCGCTAATATATTATATAGTTAATATGTATGTGATAACAGTAAGTTGTACATTTTTAGAATAAAGAGCTAACATATGCTCAAGTAAGCGATTCACAAATGGAGAAATATGAAGAAATACTGAGATGCAAAAATGAACACATCAAGGATTTGGAGAACAAAGTACGAGATTTGCAGAAATGCGTGGAAAATGTACAAAATATAGAAGCTTCTGGGTATGCAACGAATCTATGTATATTGTATCTACCCACTTATATACATACAGCTGCCCTGCATTGTAATCTTATAAGTGGCGCTGTATGTAAGGAACAACTTGCACACATACACGGCCTTTGGAGACCTTTCGTCAGTCCCCACGAGACGAGCAGGGCAGCTCAAACAGATTCCTAGGAACCTGGCGAAGTCTGACAGGCTCACTCATGTCATGGGCCCGACAGTGTATAATAAACTACCGGGTAAAATAGTCGCCGCTCCGAGTGTGGCTTGCTTCAAGTCCCGCTTGAAGCGCTGGCTTGTCGATCAGACGTTTTACAGTTACAGAGATTTTCTTGACCATAAAGCTTAGGAATGTAGGTACAATTGTACAACATATTCCTTATATTTTTATTGTAATCTGATTTAATTTAACTGTGACATGTAAATACTATTTATGAAATAAATGAATATGAATACAACTACTAAAATACTAAAGCTGTGTTACTGTTGAACATATTATTTTTAATGAAATGAAATTATTTTGTTGCAGCAATCTTCAGCAGTTATTGACACGGAGATTACAAGGAGTGACGTATTTCTTGGACAAGCTATTATCCCATAAGTATATCACTTTGTCAATACGTCTCACAAGATAAAACCCAAATAACAAGTCTTAATTGTATGAAGTTTTACCGCAATATGTAAACATGTTATCATGATAATTTGGACACAGTTTTGTTTGCTATGTATTTATATTTCATTATGAATACTCTACTTCATTTACAATTCTGTTTGTTATAAATACCTGTCTGCCAACAGCCATGCTGCATAAAACATTCCGGAATGTCAGCACTGGTCATGTCGTCCCCATGTAGAATTAGAATGCTGCGCACTGCGCTGATATACGGGATAGGTATTTTTTTCTCAGCCTCTGTTGCCCCACTGCTGGGCAAAGGCCTCCCTTTCCTCCTTCCAGGCTGCTCGGTCTTCAGCTTTGGTGGTCCAGTGACTATCGTGACGATTATGTCGACCTTCGTCTGGGTCGACACTGAGGTCGCTTAAATTTCAGCGTCCAAACAAACTGTGGTGAACTTTGAGAATACACTTATTATTTGGATTTTACTAGTACCATACAAAAATGTATTTTTAATTTAATCTATATACATTTAATTTATATTTAATAACTTTCAGATGCGTACTCGGTGAAGACAAGAAAAAGCTCGCTGAAAGTATACTAGAGCAAAGTCTGGCGTTGCCGGTAGGGCTCGAGCTGGACGAGTCGATGGCGCCTGAAGAGCTCACAATAGACGAGAGCACTTTCGACATGTCGCAGTCGCTGGGGCTGGAGGACCTCACCGCCATGTTCGGGCACCATGTGTCGTGTGGCGAATCGCGCCGGTGCTCGCGGCGGCCGCGGCAGGCGCTGCGCGCTGACATGTCGGACTCTGAGTGCTGGTCGGAGCCCGACCGGAACGTATCGCAGGCGCGCGTCGGTCTGTGTGATACGGGGGTTGCGCGCGTCTCGCCGCCGCCCGACAGCAAGGGCCGCTCGCGCCGCGCCAGGCTCTCTCTCGGATCGCGTTCTGAGGACAAAAATGAAGCCTTATTCGAAGAGATCGCCCAACTTGGCGACCGATGCGAACGACTCGAGCGCGAGAGGAAGGATCTATGCGACAAACTCGAATACACGGTGAAGGAGATCGAGAACCTCTCGACTGAAAACCGAAATCTTAAAGCCAACCTCGACTCGGAGCGTAGGAACATGTCGGAAGCCGATAAGAGTATCGAGACTCTGAAGGTAACGATATCGAACCTGGAATGTCGGGTGCGTGAGGCGGAACTGGGGTTGGTGGAGGCGTCGCGAGCGAGTGAAACATTGAAGGCGGAGCGCCGCGAGCTGGAAGCGACGTTCCTGGAGAAGGAGCGAGCGCTACGGCGCGCCGCGGACGAGGCCACCGTGCACGCCTCGCAGGCGGCGCTGGAGCGGGCGCGCGCGCAGCACGACCGACTCAGAATCGAAAGAGAACTGGAAGAGACTCGAGACAGACTCTCCTCCGCTCTCGATGCTAACTCCCGCCTCGAGATCGAAGCAACGCTTAGACTGGTAAAGAAAGAAGAGCCGCCGTCGGAGGAAGATCGCCCTACGTCGCCGGACCTCGGCATCGACAGCGACAGGCTGTCTAGCTTGGAGCAGAATGACCCTGTCGCTTTATCGCCGCGTAAGTACCTATCTAATTTCTTAAAAAGAAGTAAAATTTTCTTGTTCGTTATGAAGACTTAAAAATATAATAGATCCGCTATTATATTTTATACTCGACTGTCGTGAAGCTCAATTGATAGTAGCTTCGCTTTATGAACTATGGTGCGGCGTTCGATTTCCACTCTGGACATACAGTCCTGGAAATCGAATATGTGACGATTGTAGGCGTTTAAATTGTCTGGCTGCTTTAAAGAATGTCTTTGAAAAAACAGTAAATAATATATAATATTGGTAAGTCAAATATATTGTCAAAAAGCAGCAAAATTAAAACAAAAGGTATATAAATAAAAATAAAAATTCAGTCAACAAAAACCCCGCCCTTGACTGAACCTGGTGCAAAGGAACCCATGAGGCTGGCAGCATTACCGCGCTGTATAGCAATATATAATATAATAATATATATAAGAAGGCGCTGTGTGAAATATCCAACAATAACACATGTATAGATATATGTATGTATATTGTTACAGGTTCATTGTATGAAGAAAACGTAACATTGAAACAGAAATTGGCGAGAACGAAGGCGACCCTGGCGGACACACTGGCGCAACTGAACGCGGCAAACATGCGCAAGAAGAGCGTCCAGCGCGCCATCTGTCGCGAGATACACAGAACGCACGGAGTACTGCGCAAAGCGCGGGATCAATTTGATAACCCACAGCAGTGACAAATTGCTTTTTCTCTAGTGAGATACATATATGTATGTGCTACGTACTATAAATAACGCGATCGGAACATTGACTTCGTGTAGCTCAACTGCAGAGCATTGTATACACCGAGAATTTATAAAGAAAATTAGGAATGGAAAAAATATTTTTTTGACCATAATTATGTCACAAATGACTAAGTCTTATACAGAACAATCAAGCAGATTGATTGGTCGTTTTGCACACAATTGTTTCTTTTGGAGTTCTCTTCTTCTAGGTACCTACATAGAATGCGTTACTTTTCCTTCGTAATTCTAGATATACTCTGTTTTCGAAGTTACCGACAGGACAGTTTCCATGTTGTAATTTTTTGAAAAATTTTCTAAAAGTACTGATTTCCAAGCTTTAAAACATCTCTCACAATTATTTACCTTTGACAATACTTTCAAAATACTATGACTATCATGTTTTATGACAAGGTATTTTTATACAAGGTATACACGGATGATATTAATTATTGCATAATGAGTACAAGTAGGTGAAGTAGATATTTAATTTTTCTTAATAATTTGTGAATTTGGTAAGTAAGTTATAATTATATTGTTGTATATTGCTTGATTAATTTTCACTTTTGATACATACTTATGTATTTTACTTATTATCACAGTTTAAAAAGTAGTATTTTTTTTATTGCTGACAGGGTAGGTGTTTGACCACAGCTCACCTGATGTTACGAGATGGTGTGGTCGAAGATGGTAAAGTACACCTAGCCTGGAATGGAACTAACACAGACAAAATGTACCTACAGATATAATGTTGTGCTTATAAAATGAGTACTTAATATTCAATTTCTTTTGGCATACAAGAACTACATGCACACAAAATACCTTTATGTATTTGTGTGATGTAAGGCCTAGAAGTATTTCTGTCCGTCTAGTTAGCATAATTTTGACTAGCGAAACATTTTAAGAGTCTTTATCCATTTTCTACGCAACATTATTCCTATATGTGCCTACTACTATTTTCTAATTTGTGCTTGTCATATAACTTGCTTGAGATGCATTGAACCCTCTCTGGGTACCGTCAAGTTAGGCCAGTTGTACAATGAATACTTTCAGTTATTTTTACTAAATTCACACAAGTTGTCGGTACTCTGTGAAAGTTGTAAGTTAATCTATATTAGATCTGCCGTAGTGACACTTGACGATGTTTTGTAAAAATAATTTTAGTATTTTTTAAGTAAGACTTATGTTTAATTTGTTAGTGACATGTATTATAATTCTTTCAATAATAATTCATTGATTTTTATTTAACCTTGCACCTTGATAATAAGTTAAATTACAAAAATATTATGGTCAGTTTTGTAAAGAACATCGTAAAACTAATTTTATTTATGAACGTAGGATACGTTTGTTGCCTAAACGGTAAGCACAGCATCTAACACACTAAATATATAGTACATAATTATGTAAGTATCGAATTCCATAAGAATTTTGAATTTACAAATTAGAACAATAAAGCAGTTTTTGTCGGAATACATGACTTGCCATCTTGCCAGCTAGAAATATTTCCTAAGCAAATTAAAAAAAAAAAATGGCGCGTAATTTAAAAAAAATACGCTAAGCAGCGAAATTTTCATTTCTTGGCGGGAAACTAACAACTAATTCATTGAAGATTTTGTTATTGGTAACGTGTCTTAAAATGCAGAGTGATTATAAATACAACGTCAAAAATCCTGACTTGGAATCTTTGGGCTACATCATAGCTATCGCTGATACTCAAGATAAACATGATAGATCAGCACCAACACACTACCACTGGAAAATACTGAAATGCAGGTTAGAATCTTTCACATGTACCTACTACCAACTTATCGGTGTCATTAAATAATAAAATCAAGTCAAAAATAAGTACTAAACAATAGGGGGCAAAACGGGTAAAATGTCACGGGCCCCCGACTGGAGGAGGCTCTTGAACCATATAAGTCGCGAGCAAAAAACATTCATTGATACTTTTATCGTATTACATAATGATATGTAATACTTTTGAAAAATTTCGCTCCCATAGCGTAGGCTCCCATAGGCTTCCGTATAGTCAATAAGTCATGCTTCTCGAAAATAAAACCATACCTAAAACTCGTACCTACTCACGTAGTGGTTGTATTTATACATAAACGGTTAAAGTAAATAGGTACCCATACAAGAAATGCAAAGTATTGGACTTATAATGAATTTGCTGCGGCATTGTAATTAAGCTAGAAATAGATACTAATATCAAATTATTTAGTATTGATCCATGTAGAATAAAATTGATTTAAGTTCTTATTCTTTTAGAATGATGATATTCTCCAACTCTTCAATATTAGCATGCCCGGATAAACAGGATGTAAAACGAGTGCACATAATATTCGACAAAAAAGGCGATGATTATGATAAGGTCATATCTTTGTTTCTGAAGTTTTTGCTTGCACAAGTAAGTACCTACCAACATAATATTACCTCGGATTATATTTAGATTTAATTAGCTAAACTACACTAGCTAAAGTGGCGGGAAAGTATGTATGAAAAAAGCAGTTCCAACATAAGTAGGTACGCCATACAGCTATCGAGGCGCTGCCAATGATGTATCTACTATATAAACTGAGGCCTCATTGGGCGCTGCAATCTCAGTTTCGAAACATTTTTCCAAAACATTACGAACTGCATATTTCTCGCAAATTAAAATGCCAGTTTAGTATATTTAATAAGTATGTATATATATACAGGCTTTTAAAATTTTATATAAGAAGAGAAATTCAATGATTTACGATTATGTCGCAAAAATAAGCATATAGCAATAAAAAGAAATGTCGGTTAAGCTATCTATACACGTATAAGTACCTACTTATTAAAAAATAAATAATAAATCTGATCACAAAGTAACAATAATGCATGGCAATACATAACTTTATGTCCTTGCCAGGATGGCTCAATTAGAGTGGTGACAGCCGAAGTATTCCAGATGTGCTTCAGTTACACAATGACGGCCAAACTAGCGCCCGCCTGGAACATCTTGGGCTTCAACTATCTCGTCAATAATAGAGATTTTCTAATTACCAAAGGACCTCAAGACGCTGTCAAATACAGGATCCAGAGCAACAGTACAGTATTTTTTTTGTGTAGAGATATAATAATGAGACGAAGGAGACGCTCTGTAACGGTACCCATAAATTTGAGTAACAACAATGTCCAGGATCGCTGCTTTGGCTTATTAGGTACTTTGCAATTTGATGGTTAGCCCCAACATCCCTGAAATTTCTCTAACTGCAGTACCTTTG
Organism: Biston betularia; assembly: GCA_905404145.2. NCBI lineage: Eukaryota > Metazoa > Arthropoda > Insecta > Lepidoptera > Geometridae > Biston > Biston betularia. The sequence continues at coordinate 9,965,747 of FR989863.1, forward strand.
AAACCGGAACACAGTAATGTTTACACACTACTGCTTAGCGGCAGAATATTCGATGCTGAAATGGTACCTAGACGACATTCTGCTATATTATAGAAATCTACTGACTAGGTAATATACTTGCCTATTAAGAAGGCCACCGCATGTGGCCGAAACTATTGGTAGTCTGAGTCTCCGATAGACTTAAACGTGAGTAATCCAGCATAATTAAAACTAAAATATATTTTCATATAAAAACAACATTGAACGTATTGTAAAAAAGGTTTTAAAGGTTATTTCAATTTTTTTTATGTAACTCGTCTTCCTAAAACAAAATTTCCTCGTGTCTCAGAAATATCATCAACATTGATACATTTTGCCAAAATAAAATATTGTGACGTCATTGTACCTACTACCTACAGATCACACTACAAGGTTGGAAGTGAAGCCGGTGAAAATAAATTTAATATCAACGGATGAAACCTTCCAGCCTGGAGAGCACATTAGGGTGCTACCCAGGTAGGTACCTAATTATTTTTCCTAGCTTTTATTTAGTTTCACCTAATTCTAGTTGTCTGTCGGTCTGTAATCAAATCTTGCAAGCTAGGCGACACTATACCGATGTCCGATTGGACTCAAATTTGGTGTACTTATGTATCATCGGTGACAGTACAAGGATATGGTACCATGGACGTGATCTGATAATGGAGACGGAAGATGGCCATAGGAACTTCTGAACTATACAAGAAAAACCCATCGAGTTCGGGCTCGATTGATTGGTCTCAGGAGCACTTTACGCTTAGACGATATCCAGGGTCTGATGATGAAGCTGGGAGGTTGCCACGGCATCTCTGTGATAAAATAACATAGCCCCACTGAGTTTGGGCTCGATTGATTCGTCTTGAGCAGCACTCTCTAAAATACTTAACTACTAAAAAGTTCTTTTTTTTTATCATTTTAGTTCATTGTCCCAGATAAAAATTGAAAACTTGTTTTTAAAAATATATATTTTTTTTACTTTTCATGTATTCTTAGTAGATAATATTTTTTATTGTAGCAAATTTATTATTCTTCCGTATAAGTTTGTACCTACTTAAGTTGTTTTTTATTTTAGTTTGAACGAAGCTTACGTGGAACAATTTTACGAAGCGATGCCGGAATCGGGCACTTTCCGTTGTTATAAAGACTTGCGTCGTCATTGGAAAAATATTGTAAGAGTTCTCCTATTTACTAAACCTACCTTAATCCTATTCCATACTCATAATGTACGTTTATTTATTTTTCTTTCACGCACCTATTATTAGGTATCTATAACAGCCTTAAAAACCGAACTACGAACCAACTAATAGGTTTAATATAGGTACGCTTCCACTTTCCGAATTGAAACTTTTCTGAAATATAAAAGTAGTAGAGGTTTAGGTTTTTTTTAATGTCTGACGACAGCTCATCTGTTAAGTGACGGTGTGGTCGAAGATGGTAAACAACATCTAGTCTGTAATTTATTTAGTTTGCTGGATTATAGTTCCTTGCCAAATATTATAAGGATCAGTATCTCTAGCATATTGAGAGAATTACGTAAGTACAATAGATACGTAGACTGTAGTCTATATGGGAAAGAGCCGTTTCTATTCACGCTCGATATTGTAATCAAGGCGCTGCTGTCCTAATGTTTATAGTAACATTTTTCTATCGTGTAGAACTAAGTATTTTTAGCAAATTTCTATGCTTATCTCTCAGTTTAGTCTTGTGCATGTTAGTAAGAAGTTTAGCAGTGCCATTCTCATTACAACCCTCGCATACAGCGTTTTGTCACGTGACATATCGACTGGTTATGTCAATCCCGTAGGTAGGTAGGTACCTTTACATTTTGGATTTTTCTATTGATGTTAATCGAATGTTCTCTGATTTGTTGAACTTGACTGAGACTTATTTGTCAATATTTTGAATCACAGCATGGATACCGACTGCCGGAAGCGGAGGGTTCCTATTACGCAGTCAGATTCTGGCGCGGAGAACCGCTCACTTATCCGAAAATATGTGTCGTCAAAACATTCCCGATAGTGACGCCAGTCCCTAAACCAGCAGAGGTAAGTACAGATATAATAATTATGGTTTATAGCACGAGCTTAGTTAAAAGTTTCACATGCAGGTCCAGCTAAAGGTCACACATAAACTAGTAATATAGAAGCCAATGGGTTCATTTTAATGTGTCCAAAACTTATGCCAAATAAAATATTTTAGATTTTTTGAATATAATAGATTCTAAATATTTACACCTCGCGGTGTTACCCGCTACATTTTTTCGGGATTAAAAGAAGCTGATTACCTAGCGGTATGAAATAATGCTTTACTACCTGTTCACATACCTACCAAATAAATATAACAAAAATTATATAAATCTGTCGAGCCGTTTCGGAGGAGTGGGACCCAAAACAACCACAACCGAGTGCCTACTAGAAAGTACCCTACCATCATGCTATGGTTTCCTCACGATGTTTTCGTTCAACGACAGTTCAAGCTGTTTGAATCCACGCCCTTCGCCGTGTGACCCGATCGCGCTCACCACTGAGCTATCATGGTATTGTATTATTTTATCTGTAGCAACAATGCAATATCCCGTTTCTATCAAAGGTATGCATGTATGTATGGTATCTCTTACGGGGTAATGAAATCGCCACGTCGATCAGGGTAACTACTTAACTTTGATGCGTTAAAGAAATAACTACCTACAATTAACCAAAATACAAGAGCCGTGTATTATTTTCCAGAAAGCAATCTTGTTGAAGTTCCTTAGCACTTTGAAGACTCGATTGCCTCATTTCCTTGGAATCCCGTTTACGATTCAGTGCGGTGATGGATATGTGGTATGTAACTTACAACAAGTACGAGTATATAAATAATTATATATCTATAAAAACTTTAGGTAAATAAATTTAATTATTTAATATTACCGGCACGCAATTTAGCTAGGCAACCTATTTGCAATGTTGACAATGGTACTTATATTATGTATAATAAATTTTTAATTAATAATAAATAACAGATGAGGGTATATATTTTTTCTTCCGGATCTTGGCGCAACAATTCAAAATACATCTACATGAAGCTTCCTTCTAAAGTTATATGCAAGTTCCAGCCTTTTACTGAATTTATTATACATATGTACTTAATGCATGTTCGATTTTTCAGGCTCATAACGACAGCTCAGCTATGTCAGAGACTCAGGCTATCAGCCTATGTACTCCAACACAATACCACTAATTAGCTTTAATTATATAATATAAACCATCACCTACCTACTGGAGTTGATGTGAAAAAATATAGCAATGCTTATTAATTTTTGGGTTTATTGATTAAATTATATTTAAAATACGAGTACCTACTATTTAATTATTTTTTTCGGTAAACTTATACCTGTATAAATTTATATAGATACCGTACGTACCTGTATTATTTGGGTAGGCTAAATTAAACACAATTAGGTAGGTTTTTTTTAAATATATTTTGTACATCATATGTTATTATTACTGTCATTATAGATTCTTTATAATTTTTACATAAACCGATAATTACAAAACATAACTTAATAATTTTAATGTCAAATAAGTATCTAGTCATAAAATAATTATTCGTCCAAGTGTGACGCTTCGGAGAAGTGCAGTCCTTCATAAGGTTTGTATCCTTCAACGTGAACTACTTTTAGGACTTTTGAAAAAAAATAAATGCAATAAAATATTTATTGTTCTATAGAAATATGTCACTGATAATAAAGGAAATGTTAATGTTAATAATAAAACTTTTTTTCGCGGTTTCAGGGTCCGCTCGCGGTAAAAATTGTTCACATTGATTGATGGGTAGGTATTTAGTTTAGCAGCCAACATTACCTCCACTAGTCCGAAGTCAAGTAGTAGTGTAGGTAATGTAGTACCTAAATAACTTAATTCAAGTAGTGTGATGGAGATGCTTGTAAAGGCGTGGTTTGTGGAGAGGTCAGTGAGGACTGACCTGCAGTTTGTTGGAAGAATCTAGCTACGGATGGCGAAAGGTTTCTTTGCGGCTGATGTGGCTGAGTCAGTGTGTTTCTTGCTCCCTGAAAATTATGGATGGTTAAAACTTGAACAAACTTACTCTTGTGCCCTGTACCTATATGGTGCTCCAAGTCCTCGACAGCTTTTTACGATGTAGACAATGTTATAAGTTGCAAGTTCGAGAACATAATTTTTTTTTATGACGCAATTTTCTTCACGATGTTTTTTTTCACGGTTTGAAGCTAGTGGTAACTAATAGGCATATAACTAAGAAAATATAGGTGTGTGGGATTCGTACCCAGGATCCCAGATTGGAAGCCAGACGGTCTCCTAGTCTCACGAGACTGCTATAACTTTAAATTAATTCGGGTGAATATTGTAACGGTTGGTACCGTTGGTACCTTCACCAGGGGCACCATTATAATATTCACCCGATCCAGCTATACTTTTATATCTTACCGATCTATGTTCCCTTGTAATATTTGGTGACTGAGGGTTTGTGCGGTCATTGGATGAATGGATTCGCGATGTTGTAGTGCTCAGCAAATGTTCCATTTTATATCCTTTTGCTAGCTGTTCCAATGTTTTACCTGAAGACCAGTTAATAAATTAGGTTGGTATAAACTTCCTTGTATAATACATACCTACCTGCTTAATGCAAACATATCTACATATTTGTAACGATCTAAAGTATTTAAAAAACTGTAACCCGACTAATCTAATACCTTTTGGCCACTATTGTATTTAAAAAATGCAAGTGAATAAAATAAATATGAAGATACTAAGTTTATCTCTCTGCGTTAAATGTTATTTGGGTTACGAACTTACGACGAAATTGGTAATCCGGTCTTAATAAACTCTGAGAAGTATAATGGACGGTGTAGGCCTTACAAAACCCGCCAAAATTTTATGTAAGGGTTGTAGGTAGGCGTCAACTCTTTCCATCAAGGGAGCGTATCTTTCGTGTCATTACTTACTTATCACGATAAAAAAAAGCTGACCTGTCAGAGTGGTAGGAATGTGTGCATTACAGCGCCCAGTTTCTAAAATTCTATCCAAGGCTGCAGAGTTGTTGAATATGATAGCAACCGCTGCAGCATCAGCTAATTGCGAAGAGTCACAATAAGACAGCAGGAATGACCAGCGATCACTCCCCCAGTGCTCGCCGGAGTAAACTGCCAGTTGTAAGGTCGATGCTCCTGTAATATTCCATAGACTTTTATTTATTACATACCTACTGGACCATGGGTAGCAAGTGTATGGATATTGTACCAAATAAATAATCATTCCTTAAAATTTCTAGTTATTAGAAAATAGCAATAATCTTAAGACGTCTTTGCATATTATTTTATACAAAGGATTGTACATGCAATCTGCATGCTGGTACCTTTTCTATTATGTGGTATCTTTATCCAGCATAATACCTGCGTGTGGCAGTTGTAATATGCATTTAGGTAAGTGCCTATATATTCCGGTAAGATTAAAATACTTTATGGAAACAGAAAATGCCATAAAATGCAACTAAATATATAGGTACGTAGTCTTCTAGTTATTCTTTGTATTGTTTCTATTCTAAGGTAGACTGGGAGAGATCGCTTTTCGCGATAAGGCTATCAGTTGCAAGGTACGTTACATTTTAGTACTAAAGAATTAATAGTAGATACTATAACTGTCACAAAAGTTCAGAGTATATATAACCATAGGTACCTAATGTATACCTACTCTGTGCGTTAGTGGACTTTTTATCTCGAAAAAATGTAGTGTTAAAATAAATTTTCTAAATTCATAATTTGTAAGTAATAAGATAATAGGTACATGAACTAATAAAATATGTTATTATACATTACTCACCAGATTCACTGATCAAATGTGGATTTGCGCCGTATTTTATTAGAGTTTCGACAATAGAACAGCAACCATATCTTGCGGCCAGTCGAATTGGCCAACCGCTACCAGCATTTGCATCCCATCCAGAAATTAGTATCTCCTCTATTTCTTTTTCATTTTTCAATATTATTAGATTTTTAATCAAACCACTATCAAATTCCATCGTGTGAGATTTCTATTATATTAAATTAGGCAGGTATGTAGGTACCTCCTTATAACAACAAATCAAGGTGACTTTGATTCACTAGAACTGGAATGTATAACCGACATTTTTATGGTTGAAATACATCCTAGTGACAAATACGAATAATCCTTAGAAGATTCACGGGTATAATCGTAAATTAATATTAATAATTTTTGACTACCCTCATCTTCCCATATTTTTGCATTGGCTGTATTGTCGTTAGCCGGCTCAGTTAGCGGGGTTCACACCGGACGATCCAACGCGCTCCGATCACGCGCGGCAAAACCGCAATCCAAAGGCGCGGTTGGCGTGAACGTGCCGCGTGCAATCCAATGCGGTCGATCCGCTTTTGGTCGGTTTTTTGGCCTGCCTCGCTTGCGTGAAGCGCGCGGTGTGGACAGATCTGTTTGTGGTTCGCGCGATCAAGTCAACATGGGTATCGCGCGAAGTCACCGATTAATATCCATAAACAAGGAATATAAATGTTTATTGGACCGAAACGATGGCTGTTACACTAATAGGGGTGTAAGAGACGATGCTTGGCGTCGTAAAATTGAAAACAAACTAGAACCGTCTTTTTTGTTTCTGTAAGCTTTTGCGCAAATATATAAAGGTCAGAAAATCAGGTCACAGCAATTCGACCCCGCCGCTGTACGTGTGACTCCATCTCCAGCAAGAGTTCGACTAAATCATGGATCGCTTGGAGCGTAGTTCATGATCACAGTTTCAACAAGATCGTGTGTGGATGCGGGGATCGGCCTAGTAAGATCCACGCATCACGATCATGGATCACGGTTCGCGGGATCGTGGATAGTCTGGTGTGTGCTCAGATTAAAAACTACTGCGGGTGTGTGTAAGTGTAATACTAACCTTTGTACGACAAAAGTCGTATTTTTACGTCTCATGGCTTCCATCATACCCTGAGCTTCACAATGGATTTCATATCCCATACTTATTTTTTTGCACAGAAGACCTGTAGACTTATCTCAGTAGAATATTGTTTTTGGGTGAAAATGCCTGAGTGTCGGCAAATGATATAATGAAGTAAATATTAGTATTAGTATTTTTTTGTTGTTACAACACTAAAAGCGTCATTGTGGTTTTTACAGTTTAACTGCATCATAATTTGAACAATAATTATGAATAGCAAAGATAGTTTTCTTTTAAACGTAAATTGAATGATAATATATTTATTTTTTATTTGATAAAATATTTGTTGGCAATTCTCATACTGGCAAATGAACAGAGTGTAACGTCATAATTCACACAAGAAAAAAAAAGTATGACTTTGATTTCTGTTTTGTTTTGACTGTTTGTTTGATTTCGAAATAGTTAATTTTTTGGCTCAGAATCTGAGTTTTTTGGTGTGTTGTTTTTCTAATATTCTAAATTCAGAATTATATTCCTCTCTGAAATACTTAAACATTGCATTAACTACATTTTAGTGTTTGGATAAAGTCGAGTCTTAATGTACTTACGCATTTCAGTGATTTGGACTCTGGCTTACGTGTGTATTTCTTCGAAATGGGAAGGTAAAGTGAACAACTACTTAGTGTGTCCAAAAGTTATCGGTTCACACACTTATTTCTTTACATACTTATTTCTTGTGAAATAATCCTGTTTAGTAGGGTATATATGGCTCTAGAGGACAACACGTATAATCTGGCCTCGTTATTATTTACTTTATTTAATGTTCTTTATACAGTCCTCGTAGCATGAACGTAGATTTAAAAAATCTGCAGTAATAACTTGTCCTATTTTAATTTATAGACATAAAGACTGGAGAAAAACTGCGAAAAGAGAAAGAAGACGTAAAATTCGAACTTTAATTGCTAAGGAGAGAGGTAAACAATAATAAATATCTATTCTACTATAAAGTTACACTGTTTCTTGTTCTTCTTCTGTTGATATTCCAGAAACTCGAATTAAATATATATCTATTCTTCTTTTATTATGTGCCAATAAGTATCGAGAAAATCATTTTCTTCTTAACAAGCGTGCAACATCATAGATCACATCAAGCAATATGGGGGTCAAATGTAAGCCTGTATGTTTCTTAAAAAATACATTTGATATTTACACTCACAGTGGGATTTATGTACGAAACACATACCTTGTCAAGTCCTTTACTTACTAGTCTAGCCCAATACTGATACTTATGAGAGCTGGTTAAATTCTCTCAGAACAGTAAACAAAATTCTTGGCTATTTATATCTATAAAGAGTATTATCAACTTCTCTTGATTAATTGTTTTTCATTTCAGTGCAATTAAGCCTTTTAAATTAGTTTTTTGCTGTAAATACCATAAAAATCTACATTTTTACCACTTGTAAATACATATTTAATAACCATAAACAGAATAAGCACTAATTTAGTAATTTTTCAAAAGTGCATAAATATGGTTGCATTTTTCTGTCTTTAAAATTTTTATTAATTCTATTTTGTACCTTGTAGCAAGATTTTACATTAAATATCAACACATGTGAGTTTAGATAAGTAGAGTCCTTGCAAAATGTTTTTAAAGTGGTTGGTACTAAAGATGTAGAATAGACATAGGTATAGAGATTCATGTTTCTGATATGGTTTACTTTCAACCTTAGATAAAAACATCTACAATGATGAGTGGCTCAAAGAGCACCAACTACTCGAGTTAATGACCATAGAACAGATAGAAAAGTCAAATGCTGAGGAGAATATGAAATGGCTTCGAGCTGAAAATATAGCACTACAAAATTGGCAAGAATTACAAGAGAGAAAAAGATTGTTAAATCTAGAGAATTTAGAAAAAGAAGCTAAATTAAAACTTGTAAGTACAAATAGCTATAATTACATCATACAAACTATACTAATACTTATTTACTATAGCTGATTACTGACAATTTAAAGTGGCTAAGTATTGACTGTTAGAAATTAAAACCATTTGTTGACCTGCCTTATAAGATTTCCTTTTTATATTAAAATATTTGCATAAAAAACACAAAAACGATTATGGTTCAAACCTTAACACTAAACTTAATTATTTACATATGAACATTGTCCTGCTATAGGTCAAATTAAAAAGTTTAATAGATTATTATAGGTCCTGTGCTATGTGTGTGCTTTGCAATACAGGGTTTGCAAGGCCCTAAACATGCTTACAGAATATTTCAGGGTTTTGGATTATTTTAGGATTTTGGGTTCAGTGTGTGAGAACTATGTATGTGTTGTATTTAGAAATTGTGTGAATGAGTGTGTATGCGTATGTGCCAGTGTGAGTGTGTGTATGTGCATGATATTGTTGTTATATTAATTTTATAATTTACTGCAACTGTTAGCACTATTTTGAAGTCTGTCACACCCACATGTGACTATATTGTTAGCCACTAAAATGTAAACACTAAAATTAAACATACTCAAGTTAAGCAAGATTTTCTATTTTCTGGAATTTTCCAGGAATGGGAAAAAGAACAACAAAGAAAGAAGGAGGAAAAAGAGAAATTAAAAGCAATAGAGGAAGCAAACAAATTAAAACAGGAACTTTTTATGCATAATCTAGAAGAGTTTCTTGTGGGAGACACAAAAGAGCCACCTGAGGCATTGCAGGTGGTAAAAGAGACTCGACCTGGAGTAGAATCGTGTCCATTCTTTACAAAAACAGCATGTTGTCGATTTGGAGACCAATGCTCGAGGAATCATCATTATCCAACTATTAGCAAGGTACATAATACTTTATGAATATACATAATAATTTATCAACGTGGTGTAAATGCATATTATTATGTCTTATAAAAGCATATCTAATAAAGAATGCATGATACTGGCCCAAAATAGAGACACAATAGAGAATTTGAGGAAAAGACCATTGCATTGCAGTGGTACAAAACAAGTCAACAAAATAATTTGTTGTGGCAGTTTTTATTAAATGTGAAATGATTTGATGTGATCCATCATAATTTGTTTAGTATTTATAGTTAATTTGTGGTTTAGGTGTAAAATATAAAAATACTTTGAGAGTTAACAAAGAAATTTACATATTTTTTTTTACTGTTTCAGGTTTTGCTTGCAACAAATTTCTATGTTCACTTTGGTTTGAACAACAGTACTCAAAATGAATATGATACTGACATAATGTTAGAATATGATGACAGTGAAACATATAAAGATTTCAAGGAATTCTTCAATGATGTTTTATCAGAGTTTGAAAAATTTGGTAAAATTGTACAGTTCAGGGTAAGCATTAGAAAGCAATATACATTTCTTACTAAAAACTACTATGATTTCCTTTAAATATGGAACAATGTTAAATGGTTATGTATCCTTTAAAAACATTTCTAAAGATTATTACATAAATATAAACCTATCATAGATTTTATGTAATTGTCATTAACATTCAAGACAATGATGGTCTTAGCAATAGCTCAGATTGCTGTGCTGAACGGTGAAAATGCTATGAAAAACACTTAGACTGCTCTACAGACACATAGATAAAGGTTTGTATATACATTAAGCCACCCTTGTGGTAAAGGGTATGTTCACTGTACACAACATCCCTGCTGACAACTAGTGAATAAGTTGAGAAATTTAATTGTCAGTCCCCCTAGCTTTGACAGTGGGAATGTTAAGGTTTTAAAATTGCTATGTTAACTGATGAACTGAACTGAATTTAGATGAGTAGTTGTGACGACAAGAGGAAGTGTATTATATATATATGTATATATATATATATATATGTATGACATCGCATTGTTGGCATATATTATTATTTCTCAAGTATGTGTAAAATCTCAGGTGAGATAACGGTCAATGGATGCTGTAAAGCAGGTGTACATCTCGATATCAATATTTGACAAAATAAGGTTTTTTTTGTTGACAGACTAGTTATTTCACCACAGCTCGTGATGGTGTGTTCAAGTAGCCTCGAATGGAACTTGCTCTCAAGTGAGGCTTCTGGATTACATAGTTAGGTGCTTGGCTATAGATTTTCAACTTGAGGGTGGTAGCTTACCAGCCGAGTACTGGAGAGTAACTGTTATGGTTTTGATGAGAAATACCTATGTATAGATTTTTATAAGTTATTGTTCTCAGAGGGTTATATTTTTTTAAGTATACCTTATCGTATTTATAAGTAGGTAATAGATACTTATATATAGGTATTCGTAGAAAAAAAAGATCCAATGATTGTACTGTGATATTTATTTATTTAATTCTTTATTGCACACTTTAAAGAAAAACATGTACAAAGGGAGGACTTAATGCTAAAGCATTTTCTGCCAGCCATCCTCTCAGTAAATAACATATGGTTGTAGGTGCGCATCAAAAGAAACATAATATGTATATATATAATATATCAAAGGTATGTATTGTAGGTTTGTAATAACTACGAGAAGCATCTTCGCGGTAATACGTATGTGGAGTTCGCGGAGCTGCGATGTGCTGTGGCCGCGTATCGGGCGCTGCACTCCCGCTGGTACGGCGGCAGGCGGCTCTCGCTGCACTTTTGTCTGCTCAAATCTTGGAAAAGTGCCATCTGTGGTTAGTTACTCTATTTTTTTAGAAGCCCACAGATGAAATTAGAAATATAACGTTGCATAGAAAATGAGTGATAACTTCTTGATCCTATTTCGCTTGACGAACATCATCATCCACAGCCTTCTTTATCCCACTGCTGGGCATATGCCTCTCTCTTTTCATGCCATCTGCCTCGGTCCTGTGCCAATCTGGTCCAGGTTCGACCTGCGACGGTGACAATATCGTCGACCCATCTTGCAGCTGGACGACCCACGCTCCGCTTACCTTGCCACCGCTTACCTAACAAGAACTATGTGAACATAAATACCTTGATGTGTTATGTATTTATGTGTGTAGTTAGCTGACAAGTAAAAATTGTTATCAAGGACTCTATTTTCTATACAATAGGGAGTACTTAGATAGAGCACCACTGCTTTGTTGCTTATACCCTATTATACAATTAAATAACCCTATTTTTTTGTATTTTCTTGGTCTCTACTATTTTGTTACTTTACGTGCGTGAGCGTCATGAATACTAATAAGTAGTTTCTTTACCTACCTGACTAATCAATTCAATACTATGTAATTACAATCATCATTCAAAGTGGACAGACAACCTAATGAAGACCGCAAAAACGCGCTGAATGTGCCGCTTTCAACCAGTTTTCATGGAAATCATTGGGGGAGGTCAATGTCGAGCATGACGTCGCCGTCGTACAGCTGAGATGATGATGATGATAATGACTATCGTTGCTTCACATCAGGCAGGATGTGGTCAAACGCGAACCTATTCAATATAAAAAAAAATGACAACCATTTAAAAAAATATTCAGTTAAACCCATTCAGTTCAGCCATTCTCAATGTCTCGTTACCAATAAACATAATTTTATTTTTATTTAAAAGTACATAAAAATATACAGATATTACTGGTATTATTATAAATTGTCTAACAGAACTTTATTTTCAGGTTTGCATTTAAAAAGACGGTGTCCAAAGGGGCGTGCGTGCAATTTCTTACACGTCTTCAGAAACCCTAACAATTTGTTCTCCAGATACAGCACTAGTCAAAGTCAGGAGAGTGAAAGGTTTGTTATTAAATAAATTTGATCTTTGTTTTTACCCCATAAAACACTTTTAGCTTACTTTTGTCTACATGTACTATGTATTTGCATTATATTTCAGGTTAAGACGCACTCCACCCCGATCATGGCGATGGTCAGAATCGCCAGAAGTAGAAATCCCAAATAATTCCAGCAGAGAAGAACATAGATCGGAGAGGAGACATCGCGAGAAGGACAGAAGACGCGAAGACGATAGGCGACATAGATCTATGCCGAGAGACCGAAATAGACGTTAATAAATTTCCAAAAAAAAAACAACTTTTTTTTACTAGCTCGCATCTTTGTCCACATAGTAGTAAAATCCTTCTACATTTAATATTTTATCATTTTTGCTGCCTAGAAAACAGCAAAGGAATATGTAGATTATGGTGATAGACGGTAAGCTGTGAATTTTACAGTGCATTGTAAAAAAAAAATTAGAGCGACGATTTTGTAAAAAATTACCCTAGATGAAATGTATAGAATTAATAGAATAAAATTCAGTACTTGGACTCTTTATTCGTCGTGAGGTTCCAGTACATGAAATTATAGGAAACAATTATTTGTCTGAGATTATTTTTCTTTACTTTTGGCGTTACATTTTGAGCATTTGCTAGTGTCAAGTGTTTTACGTTTTCAAGTTAAATAAGTTGCTTCGTAGCTTTAGTATATTCTTGGTCTTGGTCCAGTCATGCTTTAGTAAAGTATTGGCGACTTTACTATAAAGCTTCGATGGAGTTATGGAAACAACACAAAAAGTCGTATTTCACCACATTATATTATTTTCCCACACTCGCGCTTGTGATTCGGCACTTTATGAATAAAACACCACCATTTTTATGCATAAATTGTCTGAATACCTCCTAGATCACTGCTTCTACAAAGTCTCAGACTACCTTACTTATAGAAAGCCCTTTAACGCACAGGGCAATATTTAAACCCGTTTTTATTGTGTTTTTCTTTTTAAATATTATACTTTTGACTTTTAAATGTTGAATAATTATGGACTTTTTATTTTTTATTAATTTTTAGTTTTTAATTTTATCTTGATGCTTATTATTGACATTTTTAAATTTAACTTGCACTGTATAGTGTTAAAAAAAAAAAAAAAAACATTCATATGCCTGTAATATGGCAAGTCCTAGCGGCAAATTTTACTAACACCTGATAATATAGTTAACCTAGGATTTATGAATCTATTATGAATAAATGAATAAACATTCGACAAAACACTAGTTATGGAAAAAAATACAACGGGCAACACTGCTCTTTCCGCGTCCTCGCCAAAACCAATGAGCGTTTTGAAACTGTAGATAAAAAAAAAGTCTTGTCTAACTGTCACTGTCTATTGTGCTTACAATGACAGTACCAATAGTACCAAACAAACCAAACCAATACCACGAGTTTTTGGCGGGAACGCGGGAAGAGTCATGTCGCTTCGTTGTATTTTTTTCCAAAACTAGTGTTTTGTCGAGTGTTTATGCATAAAAATGGTGGTGTTTTATTCATAAAGTGCCGAATTACAAGCGCAAGTGTGGGAAAATGATATAATGTGGTGAAACATGAGTTCTCGTGTTGCTTCCAAAACTCCATCGAAGCTTTGTAGTAAAGTTGCCACTACTTTACTAAAGCATGACTGGAATTAACTGACATGAACTGGACTTGACAAAGACGACTTTGACTAAAACTAGCTACGATGGCACTTATTTAACTTTTGAAACTTGAAAATATATAATTACTTGACACTGGCAAATGCTATAACGCGACGCCAAAACCAAAGAAAAAAAAAAAACCAATAGACCAATACCACTCACTATAGCGATTTCTCAGCCATGCGAGCGATATTTATTTGTTTACTTCGTTCGTAGTAATTACATAATTATTACCCCTATTATGGTATTTCGAACGTTGTTAAAAATATTTAGTGTAAGAAAGTCTCTCTGCAGTCAATTTGGTCTAATCAATAAGAATAGCCAATTTTTGCCTGCATGTTCGTGTTTAATTCGTAGTGTTTCTGCTACGACTCATTCACTAGTATTAAAGAAAACCAATACTGATAAAAGTAGTAAGTACATAAAATATTTATGTATTTTAGATTAGTTATTTATCGAATTAATCATGATGACATATAGGGATATAATATATAGCATCTTAATGCCATGCCGTTGTCTATAATATGTCTATCTAGTTTCTACAATAAATTTTTATCCTAAGCTGTAATAAATCTTTCTATACCTTTCAGGTTCTACTAAAGCAGCAATTATTTCTTCCCTGAACTTTAAAAATGCAGAAGATGCTGCACCCTTTTATTTACTACCAATTAGCACTTTGTATCAAATACAGAAAACAACCCTTGCTGATGTCAGAAAAGGTTTTTGTGAAAATAGGTTGTACTACATTTCATCACACATTCAGGTAATAGATACGTAAGTTGCAAGTTATAACATAATATGTATATCATTGGGATGGAAAAATATTCCACATTATTTACTTTCAGTGTCCACCAGCAGTATTGAGTAAAAAATTAGCTAACCGGAGTTTTGTTTACAAATTATCATTTCATTGGTTAGTAAATTCACTAAACGAATTGATAGGTGAGTTTGTACTACAATAAGCTTAAACTTAGTTAGTGAGGCAATGTCCACCTCAAATCTCTGCAAACTCCTTAAAACATTGCCAAATACTTTTTGTTTCTGTCAGATAAAGGTATCGGAGGTGACCGTATAATCAGAGACTTGTGGGTGCTAAAGTACCATCACAAAACAATTGCTGAAAGACTTCAGAGAGTAAAAGACAATGGAATTGTTACGTTATTCCCGTGGATGGTTCGATGTTCACCAAATGTATTAAACAGGTAATCATGAACCAATTCATTCCAAACAATGTAAGAGTTGGCAGTGTGTGTTGAATAAGAAACGAAATGACCCTTTAGAAGTTTAGACAGTTGTAATAACTAACCACAACAATAGTTATGGGATTTAACACAGTATTTAATAGGCCTGATAATAGGGCTACATCAAAATGTCAGTAAATACTTTATTTGATTCTCACACAGGACAAACATTTTGTGGCATAAACAAATTTTTGTTTAGTTTAGTTGTCTGGGTGTTTCATATGTATTAACAAAAAAAAGTATTTATGTATTCTATCAGTTATCTGACTTCCATAGTACAAGCTTTCCTTAGTTTGGAGTCAGATGGTGCTGTGTGTGTAATGTCCTACAAAGATTATTATTAAAGTAAATAAATTATATTTCTAGGTACTTGAAAATAACAGAAGAAACAAAAAGCATACTGGGTGAAACTAAATCTACACAAATGTATTTGGCAAACCGTCTGAATATATCTATTGAAGATGTTGAAGAATTGTGTTTGAAGATGCCAGCACTTAGAACTATAAGAGCTATTAAGGTATAACATTAAAACCAAATAAACAGCAAAATTTTTGGTAAAACTGCAGGATGCAGCAATTCTTTACTCAAAATAAAGTGCTATTGAAGTAAGTGTACCTAAAATGTATTTGATTATATTTATAGATGTTTTTATGCACAGGTCAAACATTTTCTCGATTTTTTGACTGAAGAAGGCTTTGATACTAATGAAATAGCAAGTAAACCCAGGATTCTGGGATCTTCACAGAAAACTGTCAAGGAGAGACTTGAAAAACTGCGTCAACTGGGGGTTGCAGATATAAATCTCAATTTACTTTGTCGAAGTAAAAAAGACTTCAGAAGAGTTTGTGAGACTCTGGATTTAAAAGATGGTAAGCTTCTGGTGAAGAAGTTTTGTACTGCTATTATCTCGTTCATGTGTTTATAAAATTATAATAGGTAGTCATATAACAATCACAAGCCAGTTATTCTTAAACCCAGGTAATAATTTTAAGCATCCAACACTAGTAAAAGATTTAACAATACTATTATTTTTTTCAGGTTCATGATTTACCTATCTAGTGGTTTGATTCAGTGCCAGCATGAGCAGCAGCAGTGTTGATGTCAGCTCAGCCTACTTTGTTTTGTCACATGATGTCAAAAGTAAAGACTGTAGATTACTTTACAATATCCATTTACCATGCTTTATGCTATGAAAATAAACTTTCATGGTTCATACCTAAATGTAAAATAATATATTTTATATTTATTATTGTGAGTAAATATTTCCTTTTAGAAAATAATTTGTTTTTCATTAGTTCCCTTTTTTTTCAACTGACTGAAAAGGCTGGCAAGGTGTTTGTCTCATAGTAACCATCATTTGCATGTAACAAATCAGTGCCAATTATTTATTGATAAAGATTATGTACTACTTACTTATAGAATGAACGGAAGCCAGATAGCTATTGTGCCAGGGCTGTAAAATCATACCTATCAGTACTTAGGATAATTACTATAATACATTATAAAATCATTTGAAACAGTATTATGTTGTAAATGCTTTATCGATGAAATCCCATAAACATGTTTTTTAAATAAAAAAAAAACTAATTGAATGACACATTTCTGAACTATCGATATCTATCGCTGATTGGCAGACACTAGCAACCAATAAAAATATGATCCAAGTCATGAAGCGGCTGCATAATTATGTTACTAAGAAAGAAATGAGCCAATAGATAGCACTGACAGCAAAAAACAATCATATTTGTTATTGGGATATTGGCTGACAGTGTAATTCTCAAATTTTGCTTTATAATGGAAATTATTGTTCGATAATAGTGTGCCATCATACACAGTCATGAAATTATCTTACGGTTTCAAATGCTGAACCTAGTGTGAAACTTCTAAGTGCTGAACAGACAAGCTTGCCATCAACACCCTTTAATGAAAATAGTATTACAAACTTGAATGTGCAGCACTTACAATTTTTATTTCAAGAAAATATTGGATGCAATATTTGTAAATCTGTATCAAATTTTGTGCATATTCACTGTTTGTATTGTGTTTCCATGGAAAATATTACAATATTTCTTGTTGTCATGCAAATTGCTCACAAGCATATCACATACAATATTTTTCTTATATACGCGTTTATACATTATAAATGCTTTTCGCGTGGAACGATAATAATTATAGAGTTCATACAAGAACATGGTTTTAAAGAATAGAAATCTGCAAAAACAGATACTTTGATTTACATGTGTCCTGCAGCAGGGTGAAATTTACCCAATCCTGCATAACATGATTCCCTTTCAACTAAATAGAGCCCTTATGTAAAAATGAAACACATTAATAAATTTTTATCAATGATTATTTTGCCTCATCCATATTATAATGTCCCATGGAATGAACTATTACAACCTTAGCACTAGAATTTAACATCTTAGCGAGTAGTTACCAAGTGTTTGACAGTGAACTTTTCTATTTATAAAAATAGTGTCCTTTCACCAAGCTTAGTGCAAGTAGAAGGCACTAAATATTATAGCAAAAGTAACACAATTTACATGAACATACATATTGTTATTAAGACTCTCCATACAAAATATCACTAATTGATTGCGCACAGATAGCCTGCATCAGTATTGATTAAATTAGGTATCTGATAAAAATTTGCATTTTCATGACTTCATTATTCTCAATAAACAAAATTGTATGTGTTGAACAAAGCTTTTGGCATACTTTATTTACTTGGTAAACCTTCATAATCCTTGCACATTGTACCAGTGTTAGTGAACATGAACTGTGATTTAAAATGCTGGCAGTACTGTGATTTTGTCTAAGTCATAGATAATGCAATAAATATTAAGAGCATGTCAATAATAATAATAGGTAATGAATAAGCAAATACGACTAACATTTAGAAAAAACTTAAGAAATATACCACAGTATGTACTACTTGCATCAGAAAGTATAAAACTGTTTAAAAATTATCCCTGGCCCAAAGTAAGTAATAAAATGTTGTTTAGATTTCTCTCATTAATAATGTGGCCTTTTCCTTGTTTGTTTTGTACACTGATATAACTCAATAGGTAAAATTTTACTAATCAAGCTAAAAAGCTTATGAATATGAAACAAAATGACATGGGAATATACATTGGTCAAATTTACAGCACATTCTAGTCAAAATAATAACTAGCAATAAGTGTTCTAGCTTTACATTATCTAAAATAAAATTATGTATAGTGTGAGGTTTGAATAAGTCCATTGGAGATGAATTGAACTACTGATGCGCACATTGCACACCTGGGCCAGCATGCATGTGGTCTTCATCATCACTGGCATATGCTTCCTCGCGGCCGCGCGACCCGCCCCCACGCTCATGTGACGCAGAGTACTCTGTCAGGTTCACTTCTTCCACATCTTCTCCAATAGGCATCACGAAGGGAGTCCGAGGAGGCAATATACTTTCAATATGCTTCAATTGGTCCTCTGTAGCAAAATTGTTTTCAGGGAAAACTACATCAAATTTTATATAGAGATTCCCCTTTTCAAATGGATTCTTATACTGAGGCATGCCTTCACCTTGAATACCTTTCATTTCTTTAGGCTTGATAATTTCACCAGGACTTTGTCTAATAAGGAGATCTCTGCCATCTAGGTGCTTGACAATAAACTCGAACCCGCACAAGGCTTCAGTTAAGGTGATTTCATGTTTCATGTACAGATCATCACCATTCCTTTGGAATACTTCATGGGCTTTCTGTTGCAAGACAATAACAACATCCCCGGGTTGAGTATCAGGCTGCTGATCTCCTTCACCTCTGAAGGTGATTCTTTGATTTTCACGCATTCCTTTTTCAACATGCACTTCCAGTATTTTGGTTTCATTCAGCACTTTCTTGCCTTTGCATTTTGAGCACTTGTCTTTATCATTAATTGTTTCTCCTTGTCCATGACAAGTGGGGCAACGAGACTGTAATTGCCTAGTCATGTGTGGAGCAATTTGTTGGTAAGAAACCTTTATGCCTTGCCCATGACAATCCTTACAAGTGACTACAGCTCCAGGCTTGCCACCGATACCTTTGCAGGACCCACAAATCACATTTTTACTCAGCTGCAACTTAGTAGTTTTACCCATATACATGTCGTCTAAAGATACTTTAAGGGGATGAATTGTGTCTTCTCCTCGTGCGGGACCTCTGCCTCTACCGCCGGGGCCGCCCATTCCGAAGAAATCGCCAAATATATGACCAAGGAAGTCATCGGGTGCACCGAAGCCTCCACCTTGCCCGCCTTCTTGAAGTCCTTTCAGCCCAAACTTATCGTAAGTCTGCCTTTTCTTTACGTCAGACAACACTTCATAGGCATAACTTATTTCTTTGAATTTATCTCCAGCTGCGGGGTTTTTATCGGGATGAAATTCCTTAGCCAATTTATGGTAATTCTGAAATAAAGAACTGTATGAAGCATGGAATATTTTTTTACAAAATGTGGACAATGGGCAGTATCATAGAAATGGTTATGCGAGTTTCAGTTTCTTAGAAATATGGAACATTAGAATTAATTGGAAACTTACTCTTTTAATTTCTGAGTCACTAGCACTTCTAGAAACTCCTAAAACTTCATATAATTTGTTATCAGCCATTTTTCTCAAGAATTTTACGGAAAGAAGGAATGAAACGAACAAGGAAATGGTTAATTGCAATTTTTTTAAACTGATGGTGACGATGTTGTCATTGTCAAAAATAGCTGTTTCATAATGTTTATGGTAATCTCTATGGTTATAAGGCAAGCCGTACTCTATCAGTATATGTACGTACTCATGAAAGTTGTGGAGGCAGTATGGCTTTACAGCTTTAGCCTGCCCGATGGGGCAAATAAATAAAAAAAAAAAAAAAAAAATCATGAAAGTTGTAGATAGACGTAGGTATGTACATATTTTTAAGTACGAGGACTTAGTATATTTTTTTAAGTAAAAAAAATAATTTACCATTAACTTTTCATGATTTTATGGGCAGCCGCAAGCAAAGCGTGGTAGAATAAGCGTCATTGTCATAGATGTGGTTGACGTTTTTTGACCAATACTAATAATTTAATATTGGTCATTGGCTAGACAATACAATAAAAAAATAAAGTATAAAGCCATATTTAGTAAAAATACACACATATAGTAAGTCACCATCACACGCACACAACTGTCACAGTATTGGTGGCTGACTGCATGACTTGTTTAAAATTATTTTTATTTTGTTCATTTAGAGTAAGTCAGCACAAATCGTCGAAAATATCGAGATGCTTGAACATCCTGAAATTCAGTAAAAAAAAATTTTTTTATGCTAAGCTAAGTTTATTTCGAAAAAAAAATCTCTACATGATAAATGGTAGCACAGCAAGGGTACGACCACAGAATACATAATATTACACATACTTGAGCTACTACCCAGGCTATTCGTTTACTCAACGGCTCTCACGAATATTTTCTTAGATATAGGTAGTTGAGTTTATCATGAACTTCGCAATCGTCCTGATTAGCAAAAGCTATAGAAAATGTATGTAATTATAACAACAATTACGTTTATATTTTAATAATATTGTAATATTCTAAAATGCGTGCTTTGGAGTAATGTGTATTGTGTAGGCACAAACATATACCTATATAAACCGAAACTATTCGGTTAAAACATACAACTACCCACAACGTAACGGTGTATCTTAGAGCACAATAATTATGTCCCCTTGCGGCAACTTTGGTTCTATACCTACCTATCTATCTACATCGTTTATTGTTTTTCGTACATAATCAACATATTTTTTTATGTTATTGAAGAATGGACACTAACAATATATCCCGCAGCTATGTCACGATATTTACTCACGTCGAAAGTGATAGGAAAGTGTTAGTTTTATGAGCGTAATCAAATAACTCGTTTCTACCGAGTTACATAACAATATTTGTATTGTATGCCCATTGCGTAATTTCAGAAATTAAACGGCACATTAACATATAATGAGGACTTTTTTAGTTCGCTCGGTCCGTGTCCGTGTCCGGTCAGTACCGTGATCTATCTATCTATTACTATTATAAAGAGGAATGATTTGATCCTTTGATTGTTTGTATTGGATAGGCTCTGAAACTACTGGACTGATTTCAAAAATTCTTTTACCGTTGGGAAGCTACTCTATCCCCGGGTGTCATAGGCTACTTGTTATTCCTACGCGGAACTACGCGGATGAAACCGCGAGGCGTCCGCTAGTGTGCTATAAAGTTGCAATTCCACTCCTAAATATAGACGTATGCGCAAACTGATGCTGTTTAAATAAAATTGTATCTTGCTCCCATATAGGGTCTCAAACAAAGACACAGTCTACTTGCCCTGAAAGATATAGTCTACAAACCAATCGGTTGGTAGACCATAATTATTATCAGTGCATGCAATATGTAAATCTTTCGTTTCGCAAATGGTTTTAGAGTAATTAGCTAATTTTTTTGTAAAAAATTTAATTTTTCTATTTTGAAACTAATATCGCCGATTTCTAGAAACGTTTTTCACTGACAAGTTAATCATGACATGCAAACACTCAATATGCCTAAAATATTCCTTTAATTTTCAATTTTCAGATCTCATGGTAGTACGAAGTAGATAGCAAGTTATTGTAAACGTTATTATGAATAACTTTTAATAAGGGACCGCCTCTGAAACCGCAAAAAAATGTATAGGTATTATACATAAAAAACGTCAGACTGAAAATAAATACGTGAATAATAATTATAATTATTCAATTTTAATATTTTATTTGTATTTATAATTATTGAAATATCATCAAATTAATTTCATATACCTATCAATAATTTATAATAAAAGTTGTTTACAATTATTTCCTTTCGGCCTAGTTTCATCCCTTTAATACAAAGTACCTAAGTTAGACACCTAACTTTTAAGTTATAGGTTTACAAGAAGATCTTATTGGAACGCGTTTCAAAGTAAATATGTAAAGTCATTTTCATAAACCCCCGCTTGTACCTATAGTGCAAATTGTTAAACTTGCAAGTTGCAGTAGATATCTACCTACCTAGTAGGTATGGTATAATAATAACTGGTACAAAGTTGATCTTGCTTTGTTTTATTGTTTACACATAATTTTAGCAATTTCAACATAGTATAACTGCTAGGTATATAATAAAGGCCACAAGACATCAAGTTTTGTTTCCTCAATCTTCAAACGGATTAGTTGACAAAGGTTTGGCTAAGCTGTGACCTTTCTTGAAAATACCCTAATTAAGCTTACAGTATGCCTAACCTCGGCTGAGAACGACTTTCACTTGTACCTATCAGTTCGCAATTATCTCCAAGTATCATCCAAGTTGTAGGTACTCACAAGAGGCACGACCTCGCGTTAGCGGTTAGAGCATCTAAGTATCTATATGTTGTACAATATTGCATTACTCGTCATTGCATATTTTTGGAAATTATATTATGTGACTTGCCGTGCTCCACGGTTGTCGTCGCTATTTTTCAGGATTCATATCATTTGGTATAAAAGCTTTTTGGGAAATTAAACTAAGTCTACAATCAAATTCATAAGGAGTTTTGGCGGGAACGCGGAAAGAGTCGTGTCGCCCCATTGTATTTTTTTCCGAAACTAGTGTTTTTTCGAATGTTTATGCAGTCAAAAAAAATAGTCGTGTTTTATGCATAAAGAGCCGAATTACAAGCGCGAGTGTGGGAAGTGATATAATGTAGTGAAGCAATTAACGTGTTGCTTCCAAAACTCCATCGAAGCTTAAAGTAAAGTCGCCACAACTTTGCTAATAGGCATGTCTGAATTTGACTGGCACAGACTCGACTTGACCAAAACTGGACATAGGCTGTATTCATAAATGAAAGACATGTATTGCAAAACCGAAGACAAGGTATGGCTTTACAGCTTTAGCCTGCCCGATGGGGCAAATTATAATTTAAAAAAACAAATTCCTATTTAAACCTTATAATCGGTTAGGAGTTTTGGCGGGAACGTGGGAAGAGTCGTGTCGCTCCGTTGTATTTTTTTCCAAAACTAGTGTTTTGTCGAGTGTTTATGCATAAAAATGGTGGTGTTTTATTCATAAAGTGCCGAATTACAAGCGCGAGTGTGGGAAAATGATATAATGTGGTGAAACATGAGTTTTCGTGTTGCTTCCAAAACTCCATCGAAGCTTTGTAGTAAAGTTGCCACTACTTTACTAAAGCATGACTGGAATTAACTGATACGAACTGGACTTGACTAAGACGACTTTGACGATAACCATAGTTAAGATACAGCAGAAATATCACTGAAGACGAGGCAGTATGGCTTTATACCTTTAGCCTGCCCGAAAGGGCAAATTAACGAAAAAAAAAAAAATATAATCGGTTAGGGGGTTTTGGCGGGAACGCGGGAAGAGTCGTGTCGCTCCGTTGTATTTTTTTCCAAAACAAACGAAGGGGCAAATTATAAAAAAAAAAAAATTATAATCGGTTATGGAGTTGAGTTAAGTAGAAGAAAATACTAACTGTTCTCGCAACTTTGTTCGCAACACGTGAAGACTTTGCCGGACACCTTTTTTTTCACTCGCTCGACAAAAAGTTTTAGCAGTAAGTAATAATATTTATTTGAGGTAAAGCTTAAAGTTGAGCTCAGGTCCGTTAGTTTACATAGATGCTCTCGCGTCTTGCGAGCAAAGTTTCGGTTAGTATCTAATCGGATATCATATAGTAGATATTGCTATTTATACCTACACTTAACGTACACCTACTTAAACACTAATTAACCGGTAGGTAATATTTATTCACGAAAGTAGGTAATATATGTAACAACTCATACAGCGCAGTATCATCCAATTATTTATTAACAAAAAAGTGCTGTTTTTTGTAAGATGTTTTTTGTATGTACCTACTACCTCGTCTTACCAGTGGCCCTTATAGAAGAGTAGAAGACGCTCTGCTCCGCGTTTAAAAATGTTTGATTTTCGAAGGAGTGCGTAGAACCCAAAGAGCTCGTAAAATAAGGTTTCATATACCTATTATCATAGGTGGAACTTGAATTTAAATTAGTTAAGTATTGTAAATAAACTAAGTCTACGTGCATTGGAAGAATTCAGTTATGGAAACGCAAGAAGTCTCTGATCCAAATTATTATGATTATTTATTAGCCTTAGTGTTTCGAAAAAAAAATAACACGAACGTACTTGCTATAATAGTAAGTACTGTTACTTACGTACTTGCTTGTAGGCGTCATAGTAATATGCTATTTTAAAACTGCAAATTACATTAATTACACTTTTGCTTCAGTATTGATAATCTGCCTTCCAATACAAATTTTCAAAATATTTTCAATGTACAGAATTTGACCTCCACCCGTTTTATTATATGTACCTATAGAAGATAAACACACTGACATTCAATATTAGAATTAAGCCAATGCCAGAAAAGTTATTTGGTTAAATGTAAAGCTTTCGCAAATTATACTCTTCAGCTGGTATTTATTGATCTGAAAGGTCATAATTGCAACATTTGAAGACCGACAATCATAATTTTTTGCAGTGAATTACATTATTTATTACGTAGTTGCATCTTGATCTATTGCTAAATATTATAACTTTGCTAAATATTAATTCCCGCCTGACGAGCGTAAATTGTAGTGTCAACGACGCTTCATTCATTTAGTGTGCATCGTTAGATACTTTTGTCGTTAGATACGATAGACTGCAAGTACCTTACCAGGCACTGGCAGCATGTAAATTTAGTACCTGTAAATATTCATATCTCGCAAGTTGGCTCAACTTCATTAGGTACCCAATTCCTATGTTTATATGGGATTTTTTAGGGGACAAGCCCTACAATCTGGGATTCAAACACAAAGAGAATCTTCGGGATAGGTTAGCGGCCAAAATCGCTATAACCAAATATTGTAGTCAATTTAATATTAGTTTCTTTTATGCAATACTTTTTTTAAAGTACCTAAACAATATTATGTTACCTTGTATGTAGGTGCCATTACTTATTCCATAGTATCCACCTGTCCGTATTGTACGGGCAGGTCATCTGTTGAATCTAATTGTAGAGCCGATGATCAGATACCATAATCACCGCAGACAATCGTCTTACGTAAACTCGTTCTGGTATCCGGCTGCGACCTCCAGAAGGTCTTTAGATTTAGTGTTTTGAAGAGGCGCGGAGAAGCGGGCGGGTCTTCTCTGGTATTGGAAGTGAAAGTGAATGAATGTCGGAGGCTTAATTAGAGAGGAGACCTGCGGCTGCGCCAGTCCCTCGGATACAGTCGCGAGCCGCAGTCGCGCCCGCGTCAGTGCTTCGCTCCTCATCGCTATCTGCTCCGCTCGCAACGCTACGCACCAACTCCAGAGGTACGCCTCGTAAACAACAACTTCCATTTTCCAGTGAAACTTGCGGATAAGATCTTCAACAAGTGCGTGCATTCCCTCACTTTAGAAAATTACAGTAGCTATTGTTTAAGTAATCTGATTGATACGCATCTAGGTAGTTCATAATTATTATTGCATCCCTAAAGGCATCCCTATTTGAAATTTAGATTGCTTTTTAGTGGTGAACATTAAAAATAGTTTTTTTTAAAAATATGTATTGACCAATAACCTTTTTACTGTTTTGATACGTATTATTTAAAGATTTATTCTGAAATACCTTATAACTAGGTGAGTTCCGGTATTTAGGTTTATACTTAGTATTCAGTTGAATGATGCACACGAGAGTTAATGCATAGCACGAGTGCTTGTGGGCCGTAAAGAATAATTTAGCATAATAGACTTGGAAATCTAGCGAGTTAATGAATGGAGCCCTGGCTGGCTAATACCTATGAAGAAAGTCTTTCGAAACCTACTCGTACCTATTTAACACACACTTAACACACATTTTAATTTAACATGGGCATTTAGTACTCTCACCTGCCTAACAAATACACGTTTTCTATAGATATGCACATATATTGTTGCTTGCTAGTGATAATGGCTTGCAAGTTTCACGAACTTCTCGTTTAACTTGTCGATCTAACTAATCACAACGAACTCAAATAAGCAACGAATTGTAATGAAAACAATTTTATTCGTGATTGAAGCGATGACTTGACGACGTAACTTTCGGTTACCATGAAACGCACCGTGCCAAATCGATTTCTCGAGGGTAACAAGTTGAAGCTTTTCACGCAAACGTATAACTAGCAAACAAAGAGGTCACCGAGCCGGGTTCGCTTTCACAAATACAACAAAATAAATTCATCTCACGTATCGATTGTCCTCGAGCATTCGAGGTCTGCATAAATAAAAGAAA
This sequence comes from Biston betularia, assembly GCA_905404145.2. Classification (NCBI taxonomy): domain Eukaryota; kingdom Metazoa; phylum Arthropoda; class Insecta; order Lepidoptera; family Geometridae; genus Biston; species Biston betularia. Next base: position 9,992,600 of record FR989863.1, read on the forward strand.
GTGAACTTGTAACTCGGACTGGCCAGTGACCACTTTCGTCAACATCGACCATCGACGCCGCTCCGCGCGCTGTCTGACGGCACCCGCGGTCTCAATACACGACCGACGGCGACAGCTCGCTACCACGCCCTTTTTTCACGCTATTCACAAGCTAGAACTTTCACACACCTGCGAAATTTAAAAAATTCCTTCTGTTTACAGTAAAATAGTAAAATCAATAGTCTTCAACAAACAATCAAAATTTAACTATCTTTGGGCAATCGAGTTGCTCAAATACGAGTTTTCTCCCTGAACTCCTAAAACCCTGATAAGTTTTAGGCTCCCAAAAAGGTATCCTTTATCATTTCGAAGTTGTTAGAGCTTTTGTCAGTGACGGTTTTTATTCGTAAAATAAAAGTAGGTAAACAAACTAAATACCCAAGTCCCTTGCTTACTAGTAGGTATCTAGTAGTAGGTTATATAGGAGAGTTCGTTAGCAAAAACAACTTGCACTCACAACCACAACAAGTGAGACAACAGCTTTCCATATTGAGATAAACCATCGAATATCTTAAAGTAAATGAGCGCTAAAGCAACGATCAGTCCTGGTCTTTGTTTTGTTACTCAACGTTCTGAGTAGGTACTGCTTCAATGGTCACGGATAGGTGTTATCGCTCTTACCATCTGGAGAGCATTTCGTTGGTCTCACTAATAGTTCTTATACATCAAATATGCTTTAATCCTATCTAAGACGTCGTATAATATATGCACGAGATCTAGTGGTAAAACATACATAATACGTACCTATATATACCTACCTATTACGGCAATATGTTGCTGAATGCAAAATTGTTAGCTAGAAATTATGAAAACAAGTTGATTGAAAACAACACTGATTATTTAATGTTTGGTACACAGATGAGTCGGCACATTTGCCTGGCGGGCCTCGCCTTGCTCGCTGCCCTATGCGTAGCTGACGCCCAAAGACGTCTTGCCCTGCCTGACCCCAGAAGTTGCGCAAACCGTAAGTAACACATACGCTGAATACCTAAGCAAACTTCGTTTACAGCTACAAGCTGACAGACCGCATTCCCTCGTTTGAAAACTATTATTAGATAAACTTCTTTATCACATAATATGGTTGCATATAGAAAACGTTCGGTATCAACCACTTGGCTTACAGCTAGAAAATTAGTTGCAAATAGCTACGATGAGATCAAGCCATTTTGCATATTTAATAACTTCTTACATAAATGCAAATGATAGTCCAATGTTTTACGGAGTGAATGGCCGCGAGATCGATCTGGTAAGCAAGCACTAGCTTCTTGCGTAACTGCACCAACGACCTATGCCCCAGAGGCTGCCGTGCGCCGTGCTGTTATTACTTGTTCTACCCAGCTGTCAATAAAATATTGCTTAAATGATTCTGAGATCTACCATCTATCACAGCAATTATCAATTTGATGGCAATATACCAGCCTAAGTCGTGCATTACATTTGTGCAATACGTTACTGATCGTGGTTTGCCTTGTCGGATAATTGCAAGATGTATAAAACGATGATCCCTAACTTGTCAAAGGCCTAGAAATCTAGGCCGGTATCTCGTCGTGACATCAATTATAATTTATTTATGGTGTTTTTATTATCGCGACCTATGAGTTATAGAGGATGTTTTGTTAGACGAGAGACACATTTTTTATTCATAACTCTAAAACTATAAAGAACACTTTTGGAAGGATATCAGGATTATTGATTTCATGGATTTCCTATATAATAAGTAGTAAATAAAAAGCTTTAGTTTCGTAAATTAGCGTAATTATAAGCGGAAACGCACTAGAGAGCTTCAGAATTCAGTAAATCCGATCATTTTAATTTTTTTATAGATAGTTGTTGTTTTATTTGGATTGACATGCCTACTGTAAAAAGGCCATAGGATGTATGCGACTAGTTGATACAGACGTGGAATTGCATATAGTTGACTCAAGCGCCTATACCTACTTACATAGCCACTCTGCTTTCATCCCTATAATTTAGATCCAAACGATCAAAATCATTTATTAATATTTGGTAACTGAGACCTTTGTATAAAAATACAAACTTTGACATATATACTCATTAAACAACTTTTTGTATGTAAAGGAATTTACGGAACTAATTACCATGAAACCACTGAAAACCAACATAAAACGCATCTTTGCTTAACATCGAGCGAAATGTCGGTCTAACGCTAGCCTATCTATACTATTATAAAGCGGAAAGATTTGATTGTTTGTGTTTGTATTGAATAGGCTCTGAAACTACTGGTTTTATCGATTAGTATATCGATTTCAATAATTCTTTCACCGTTGGGAAGCTACACTATCACTGGGTGACATAGGCTACTTTGCATCCCTGTATTCCCACGGGAACGGGAACTACGCGGGTGAAACCGCGAGGCGTCCGCTAGATTGTTATAAAGAAAAAATTAAAAATGGTTTTGGTACTGTAAATATTGTACATAGTGGTACAACGCCAAAAGATATAGAGAACGTGGATGGGTTTTATAACTTTATATAAGTAGTAGTGCACGTTTCTCTTTTGTTAGGTGCGGAAGAAAAGATATAAACGCGCTACCTTCGTCTACGAGTAAAGTACTAAGCCGTAATTTCTCATCTCTGTCTGTATCTCTCTTTTTATCTGTACCTCAATTGCCGCAGACATAAAAGCATCGATAAATTGATAGAAGCATAAAAACAAATTACAGCAATATACTGTGTGTGTTCTTTTCGAACGTTCTCGATGGACGTCCCAGTATAACAGTTTGTAAACAAACTTAAGAGTTGTTAAAATGTTGCAACTTGACCTTATGTTGCGCAAATACAATGTTTTGTCAATATTTTTAGAAGTAGTCACTCGTTGGTCTATGAATTAACATTTTGAGCGGGTGTTAACAACATTGTGACTATTCAGCTTGATTGAAGTTGATGGTCAAATTGTAAGCATCCAGCAAAGCGTTGTGAGTTTCTTACAGATTTTCAAGTAATAATTGAGAATATCTCTACTTAGTATATAATTACTATATTAGTTATCTGGTTCCTATAGTAACCTCAAGCTTTGCTTACTTTAGAGCTAGATGGGGCTGTGTGCAAATGTTGTCCAAAACTTTGTATTATTACTTTTTTTTTAATTATTACATACCAGCGCGATTATTTAAATCATTTACTGCTATAAATAAAAGTAATGAAAATTAGCACGCAATTTAAATATAGCACTAGCTGCGCCCCGCGGTGTTACCCGCTACATTTTTTCGCGATGAAAAGTAGCCTATGTGTTAATCCAGGCTGGCTGCTACCTCCATACCAAATTTCATTAAAATTGGACCAGCTGTTTGGGCGTGAAAAAGTAACAAACACACTCTGTGAGTGTGTCACAGACTTTCGCCTTTTTAATAGTATGATGATAATGAACTCTAATTCGATACTTAGGTAGTATCTGAATATTGATTTAAGCGAAGTCTTCGAGTATATTTCAATTCCGTAAACTTGGATTTCTCACCATCGAACTAAGTATCCTGCATGCGCTAGTAATACAGTGTACTCCGTCCTTGATATAGAACTGATAACGTCTGAAATATTCATGTGTGAATTTTGAACAATGCGCAATACTTTTATGAGATTACGGATGCTTTCGCAATGGCCCGTATGCAAGGCGCGGCGCCTCCCATGCGATGTCATGTGGGAGCGCACGAGCACAATCGACCGACATTCAGGTCGTGTACTCTGCACAAAGCTAACAAAGATGCTTTGTGTGCCCCCGCCGCACTCCTCTCAAACACACTCAGGGACGTCCTCCAGCATCATACTTGCGGTTAGATAACGCAGTTCCAACTGCAGACAGCTTTATACAAATAACTATGAATAATTTTGCAATAAAACAATATTAAAAGAGAATTTTCGACGACTTTCTCTTTAGAATTGAGAAGTAAATGACAATGTTTGCATCACGCGTCTGTCATACGTAACAGACGCTTACTTTCTTAAGGTAGGTTAGGTTCGATAGAACCGCCATCGCCACGACGGCAAAGCACGTTTCATTGGTTGCATAATTTGTATTTCCACGGGAAATAACAATGTAACACATAACTCAATAAGAAGATGGCTCAAGTTAATTTTTGCACTCACGCTCTCCGCCGTTCTCTAGTTGTTATTACATAAATATTACATTTTAGAAATGACACGCTTTTACGAGACTTCCGTGGCCGTACGCATGATGAATTTACATTTATCGCATAATATTTGCAAATGGAATAATTTTTTATACAAAGCGTCTTAAAAATGACTCTCTGAGTCAATTTAGAGCATGAAAGGCGTGTCGCGGATGACCATTACTGGGATTGCTAATACACGCTTTCTAGTTACCAAAGGTAACATAACGACATGTCTATGGGCTTGTTTCTATTACAGTTTGAAGTGTACTAATGTGACACTAAGGCACCACTCTTCATGCTGAGATAATGGAAAGGCGAGACAAGCAATTAGTAACCTACGCGTATAGCTCGAATACATTACTCCACTACTAATCAATCAATCAATCAATCTAATCAAGCTAGAGCATGCAGAAATCAAACACTAGCATAACTGAATTATTAAGCTTTTTTTTTTAATTTGATTGTTTTACAGTAGCGTACCTATTTTGATAACAATTATATAAGATTAATTTTATTCAATGAACCCTAACTAACGTATAATTACTGTTTTTGTGAGCACCGTAGAAAACCGTAACCGGCCGAAATTCAAAGCACAAGCTACTCTTAGCTTAGTTCGACAATCCGAAGCTCAATCTATTGTACTGAAAACACTTGTGTAGCAAACAAATGTAAAACAATTTAAAGAATAAATGATTTGATTTTGATTTTATAATTTTTTAACATTTTAAATGTATAACTTTTTTTTGAGTCTGAGTTAAGTATTTAATCACAGCTCACCTGATGTTATGTGACGATGTAACTACGATACGATACTTAATCATTTTTAAATGAAAATTTTATTAGTGAAAAGTCGTTGGTGAAAGTTGTAGAGCTCCTTAGCATGGGTACAAACACAGTTTTTATTTTTTTTTATTCATATTTCAAAATAATGTTTAAATGTCAAAATATATGCAAAACATATTCAAACAAATTAAATCTCTATATACCTAGTAATATATCAAATATAAAATATTTCAATATGATTAAATGTCAATAAAAAATATTATTTTTACATTTAATCTTATAATTATATAATTAGGTACCAGTTCCAAGTACCTACCACATACTACAGCAGTATCAGATATTGATGAGGCTAAGCAGTAGTGTGCACCTTAACTTTACTGTGTTCTGGTTTCAAGAGTAGGTACTAGCAGAATTGCAGGGCAGTGATACGTTTTTTCAAATAATTCTTGGTATTAACGCAATGAGCGCCAAAGCAGCGGTGCCTATCAGAAGAGCGTTTCGCTCGTCTTTCTTTGTTCGCTTTCGAAACAAAAAACCTGGATTTTCGGATAAGCATAGCAATCGATTACGTAAAAGCTAAATAAGAGAAGTATGGCAGATAGATTTCACTCAGTAGAAATGTGAGAATCAGGACAAAACCTTGTCATACCATTGTGCAAAAAGGTAAATAAACGAGGATATACGTTGCCGAGAGAAACATTTCGACATGTGAGGTGACTGTAGTGTACATAGCATGCTATAGTGACGTCGTCGGCTCACAGTTCTGTCATCATAGGATATTCAATAGGTAATGTTCCTTTGTAAACATGGAGTTCAGTTCGTTCAACGGGCAATTTGCGCAATAGGCGGTAGGCGTGTTTATACTGACTTCTTTTGTACCCAAAATAAGCCCTCGAGACAGGAAAACATCAAATAATATTCTCAATATTCAGTCAGCCCTAAAATTTAATTTAATGGTAACTTATTTTCTATCATGTAGGACTGTAGATATATAAAACAGCTGTAAATACCGCGTGACATCTATAGGTAGAGAGAGATGCTTAGAGATAGATCTTCAACTTGAAAGAGGTAGCTAACCAGCAGACTCTACCCTACTGTCATACTATATGTTGTTACTCACGATGTTTTCCTACACCGGCAGCTCTACCTCATTATTGGCATCTGAAACCTCGCGCTCGCCCTCGCCCAAGGGGGACGTGACCGTGATCTGACCACGCTACCACTGAGCTATCATCGCTAGAAAATTTATAAGATTCTTACAGACGCTAAGCCACGCAAAGGTGTAGAAACTATTTTCTACACCTTTGCGTGGCTTAGCGTAAACAAGGGGCATGTCTATAGTATTTTCAACCCATACGATTCATACTAGTTATGTACAAATTTTAGTTGAATTTGTTACCACTGGGCAAACATGTTCTATCAGACTGCATTTTTGTTTAACATCGGGAGGGATGACCATCAAACGCAAGTAAAACAAACTTAAAATTATTTACTTATGAAACAGCTTTACATATTGAAGAAATTGTTCGCAGGGGTTCGGCACTCAACATACCGCGACGCTCGAGGAGTTCTGCACTCCTACTTCTTCAGCTGGGAGCACGCTCCAACAAGGAGCTTGGAGGTAGACTGGCTTGATGCAAGAAACATTTGCCGTCGACACTGCATGGACGCCGTTTCACTGGAAACACCACAGGTAAGTTTCTTTACGCATTTATGTAGCTTTAAAAGTTTTTGTTATAATGACGCTTAAGATGATTTTGAGATAAGTTTCATCACATCTTACCTAATGTTATAGGAGAACAAAAATAAAATATGGTTTCGCAATCCTTCCTTTCTTCTCGAAGATCTTTGCAAGTACAACCTAGAGACAAAAATTATACATTATTTGTCTTTGCAGCTTGGGCACTGGCGTGTGCTGCAGTTATAAACAGAAAATGATTTCAGAAACCGTTAAACAACCGTTGGCAATCATTTTATTTATTAATTGCATCGTCTTTTCCTACCGTATTTGTGAAAATTAGATGGTGCTGGTAAAGAAAGAGCAAGAAATTAAAAACATTGTCAGGTCCAAGCTAACTAAATTGGCAGCTGTTACAAATTCCAGTTTCTTATTTACACAAAAACATGTTCGGTAGGTGATTACAAGCAAGCGACAGCAATGGAAATGTTCTAAAAAATGAAATGTAAAATGGAAATGGTAGACAAACTGGAGCAGCATATTTGCTACATCCATGACTACTTTACAACGGCAATTGTAAATGCAGACATGGCTTCTGCAAAGGTTTAATTGAGTATGATTTGAGGTCTCTGTCGATTCCAGAGTTTCTCAGGCAAAACAATTCTATTCAAAATCGTAATTATTGTGAGCTGTTTCGAAAGGATTAAACTGATTGCTACGAGATCGCACTTATGTCTTTCGCAATGAAACGCGGCGGACGAGGCCGTCGAGAGAT